>OY720380.1:3173814-13173814 GCA_963082945.1 Cerastis leucographa | reverse complement strand
TTTTACAAATCAGCTTTAGCCGTTTTCTAATCGGTGTGAAGAGGTTAACCCTTTGATTGGAGATGACGCGGGAGTTCAAGTCAAATGTACAACTACCTACTTAAAATATGTCTGACACGATGTTTATGATATCTGGGTAACAGGCGGATTAAAAAGCGAATTAGAGATCGGCAATCTCGACGTGTGGTAAAAATGTTGATAAATCGCTGCTACGCTACAAATGATTGAAAGTAATTCAATAAACATAATCCTTCTTCACTATGTTTTTAAGTAAGTTCCATTAAGTTCAATATTTTTAAAGTGAGATGTTGATTCTTCAGATCTCTCTTGATCTTGGAAGCATGAGGTATCTAATGATGGTCTATTATAACATCCTGAATACTGTTAGGAACCACACAATACTTCTAAACCAGCAATATTCTCTGACCAGCTCCAACGGTTGATTGAGACCTTTAAGGAATTCCCATTTCATTCGTTATAGCGGGATGAGCATCAGATGTAGTGATTACGGACATTACTGCCGTCGCCCAAACAACACAGCGCGGCCGCCGCCGGTGCTTTACTGCCGCTGAGAAAATATTGACGATTACTCATCTATTAATATTAACTGTTCTTATGACTCGACATGAGTATCGTCCCCGTTCAGTTGAAAATACAGAATGCTCAGTTTTCACTCATAATGTACGATTTCCTGTACGCGTCAACTAATGACGTCTGCTCACGTTGCGTACTGTAGTGTCTGTTGTTTTCACTCTGCGTATCATTTATCATTTTAAAGATTGGTTCGTTTCCTGCAGTGCTTGCAATTTAAAATTTTGGAAATAATGATAGTTCGTTAGCTTGAACTGCGGTTTATCTAGCGGTTATACAAGTAGGTAATAGTGTTAACCGGATAACTGTGGTCATGAAATTTTTAGATTTAACCATGAATCATTTTATTAAATTAATTGGTTAGCAATTGTCGAATTTTGCAAGTTTTCTCCCACGTTCTGTATTGATTGCAAGTAACTCTGGGTAGGCACTCAATTTATGGCAAAAAATAGGAGTATGCAGTTGCATTGATCCTGGAAGTTCAATACATAACTAGATGGCTATAAATCAGTGCGATCGGTATGGTTGTGTATGGATAGCCAGTAAACCTTCACTGTAATTTTACTGACCGGTAAATGATTATGTTATTCAGTAAAAAATATAGTTTTTCAATGATAAAGCAATCAGTCCTTAGATATACCAGAATTCTTACGTATAATTATAATGCATTTAGAGCCTATGTGAACTTAAGTTTAAAGTTATGTCAAAGTGATAACTGGAAAATCGTCTCTAATTTATGATGATTGACGGCCCATCACTCGGAGAAAGTTGAAGTGCCTCACAATATTCACAAGTCTGTTTACATGAAGCTATGCTACAGCATTTGTATATTTTGCTTTCATACGATAACATATCATACTGGCACGACTTATGTTGGACTTTATATGAGCTTATTTTTTTTTATTAGTCGGCGGAGCGCGCGTCTACAGTTACATATATGTTTATGTGAAGGAAGGTCATCCGCTGTACTTCCGTTTTGCTGTCCGCTTTCTTGAGCTCATAACTTAGTTATTTTGAATTCGTACGATCGCTCTGTTTACTTTATAAGGATTGTTGTCTGCCCTTATGCATCG
This sequence comes from Cerastis leucographa, assembly GCA_963082945.1. Lineage (NCBI taxonomy): Eukaryota > Metazoa > Arthropoda > Insecta > Lepidoptera > Noctuidae > Cerastis > Cerastis leucographa. The sequence continues at coordinate 13,172,150 of OY720380.1, read as the reverse complement.
CTTTTCCCTGTTGCTATTGATACGAATCCAGTTTTTTTCATTTTTATTGCACGTATGTTCTGTATATGAACCATGGAGGTGTTTATCTGCACCATTTATCTAAAATAATTTCTTCACCTTTTTATAATTTAATATACTTTAATGACCTTATAAAGAAGTGGTATCTTGTTTAACATTGTTAATACAAAGCGATGGTTGGACTGGAATTAATTGGGCACGATGTTCTTTGTGCCGGCCGGGCGGCGCGGCAGGACGGGCCGACAGACGATTAATAAAGAGCACATAAGTAAACAATGAGTGGAAAGCAGGTACGTAAATCCATCGGAAGTATTTGTGGCGTCGATAGCATCGGTTCGTCCACAATAGAACTAATTACTGCCTTAGGTCGGTGCGTGTGCGCCGGAACCGCGCGAAACAATGCCCGTCCACTACTCGCCCGTACCCGCCAACTATTTATATAGGTATATGCCTTTCGTTAACTCATTTAAACGTTATCACAATGGCTTCGCTGAGGCTTCAAAACTCACCAGACTGTTTGGAATTAACACTAAATCTAGGCCATTGTTCGTAATTTAAAATAATGTTTTTCTACGATTCTGAATCTAAGATAATCAACAAACATGATGATAATGTCAAAGCTTCTTTAACATTTCATATTTTTCATTTTTTTATTGTCTCGTTATAGGTACTGTACATACCTATCCAATACCATGCCCTAATTGCAATATCACGCCTGTAATTAGGCAGAGGTTTCGCAGAAGCAATAGCCTCGCCCCTAAAGAAAACCCACAGTGTTATAGGGGCGAGACTATAGCTATCAAACGGGCAAAAATCCAGACTCCGTGGCTGCTACAGAAAAATTCCTCATGAAAAATCCAGTAACTCTTTGTTCGACCAGATAATCCGACTAAGTAACATTTTTTCAGCTGTCACGCTTGTGCCGACTAGACTAGCGAGGCAGTCTGAATAACGATTTCCCTGAGTACTAAACGATTATCCGAATAGATCACAGAATACACTGACTAAGCTGTGGTTTATCCAAAATATTGTAAAGTACCAATTTAATGCAGTGCCTATATTGTAAACCCAGAAATATGCAGATAGTGTTTATTCGTATTATAAATCACTGCATTTTTATTTTATTTTTGGGTTTTGTGGTTTTACCGGAAAACCCATTTTGGAGATATAATTTGAGCTTTAAATAACTTTTGTATTTTTCCTGGTTAGTGCAAAAAAATATATCTTTCTACGTTTAATTTAAAAGTGGTTGATCTTGAGTGTAGGTACTTACTTCTATAGCTAAGAGAAAAGACCGGAAACGAAGCTGTTCCTTCTACGTATGTAAACATTTGTTTGATGTCTCGATTTATTTTCTTCTGCTGCAGCACTGAAGATTGTAAAATTACTTACCAAATCCAGGTATTAACATAAGGTCCCCAAAGGTGCAGAAGTGCTCTACACACTTTCCACCAGTTACGTTGAAGCCTTTTGCTTTTAATTTGTAAAACTAAATATTATAATCTCTTATAGAATTTATTGTATTGAATACTAGCCCTTTTATTGGCACTCAAAGCGAAAAATCAAGCTATACATATCCATTTTAATGGAGTCTTGCATGGCGTTACTTCGCGTATAGTTTTTTTTTTATTTGCGATGGGTATGCTCTTGACTCTAGTCTAGGTCAGAGATGACAGAGTCAAAGTCGACGATGGTACGAGCTTACCCAGAAGAAGCCTGTTCACTCCATTTTTCAAGAAATTAGGTTTGTAAGCGTTCGGAAACACAGACGCAGGCAGAAAGTTCCACTCCTTTGCTGTGTGCATTATGAAAGATGTTTGAAAACGCTTAGTGCAAATTTGTGGAATAGCAATAAGGTAGGGATAGTAACTTACAGTGGGTCTAGATGTCCAATGGTAGAAGGGGGCCGGTGGGATGAAGTCGTGGAGTTCTTGGGCACACTGAAGTACAGTACAGCCTGTAGAAGACCGACAAGCGGGCAACCTTGCGGCGATGAGCTAAGCTGGGAACATTAGCCTCCACAAATTTTACGTCGTCAATGAGTCTTTTTGCTCTGCGTTCCACCGAGTCAAGCGCGTCAAGCTGGTATTTAGCTGAGCCATACTCCACGCAGGATCGGAGTTGTGCTTTATACAGTGTTAAAAGCTGTCCAGGCCTGAGTATGGCTTCACTCTATTTAGGATGCCCAGCTTTTTGGCCGGAGTTTGGGGTTTGTACTCAATTGTGGCGCAGAAATTGAGACTGGACGTCAACTCCATGCCTCGGAGCTCAAGTCGATCAGTCACAGGAGCAGATGTACCACGAAAAGTAGGGGTTTGGTCGAGGCGACTCCTTTTTGCAGTAAAAAGACACGCCTGTGTTCTGATGGCATTATTTGACCGCTCTACCATAGCCTCTCTCAAAGAAGAACTTCATCCCCGCTGGTTGTTGCGCTGGACAAGTATTTCTCTGAAACCGTACTGTCATTTGCGTACCATGCTGAAGTAAGTCATTGATGTGCAGCAGGAAAAGTGTTGCAGAGAGAGCAGACCTTTGAGGAACTCCGGCATCAATAGCCATGAGGTCAGAGGAGCAGCCGTTAACGACTACTCGGATCTACTGTTCACTTAGGAGGTCTGATATCCAGCTACAAAAATCAGGGGGGATGCCATAAGCAAGAACCTTGCTGAGGAGACTTGCGTGCCAGACTCTGTCAAAGGCCTTTGAGATATCAAGCGATACAGCAAGACGTGCTTCGCTGTGTTTCTCGATGGCTTCACCCCAGCAGTGCGTGACATACACAAGAAGATCGCCAGTTGATCGTCCTCGGTGGAAGCCATATTGACGGTCACTGAGGAGATCATTGTCTTCAAGGTAGGACAGAAACTTACTGTTCTGTACCCTTTCCATAACCTTGCACAGAATGGAGGTAATGGCGATCGGACGGTAATGAGCAGGGTCTGCACGGTCGCCCTTTTTGGGCACAGGTTGTACATTTGCAAGCTTCCAGGATTTTGACACCGTTCTTTTTTCAAGAGAGCCGGAACAGGCGTCTCAACACAGGAGACTATTCAGGCGCACACTGCCTTTACACTCTCGCTGGAATGCCGTCAGGCCCGCTGGCCTTGTTTACGTCTAGACTGCATAATACTCTTCGGACCTCTTTAATATGGACTGCGATCTCCGGCATCGAAAAGTCACAACGAGGTACAGTTGGTGGTTGCTTGGAGCCAGCATCCATACGTGAATTGCTTGCAAAGAGAGGTGCATGATTGATTGCATGATGATGATTTCCTGTACAATAAAAGATCCCCTTATACTGGTTATGCATAGTTTGATTGGTCGGTCTCTTATGTTCGTGTCAAGGGTCCAATAATGTCTAATTTATGTCGATTACTAGTATCAGCTGGAATAGTTACCGAGGGTCAAGTTATCGGTAACAGTGAAAATTTGCTTTGTCTCTGTCCAGAATAGACTGTTATGCAGGGTGAAAACAGATCCATGGGAGAATAATAACTTTCGGCTCCTTTAAGCGTCTTTTTACACTCGTAACATAAGTTGATGTTGATCTTTCTCCTGCCCTCATCGAATTTTATTTTGACATTGCTGGCAGTGTGGATAGAAAAAAAAACAAAATGCCACATTATATTTTTTAAAACATTTTATTAGCAAACTAACATAGGAAAGTAAAAATATAAGAAATTCATTATAAAACTGTAAATGTTGTAAAAAATTATGGTAGCTACATTTATTATATTACACGTACCTTACGGTGTGATACTGATTTAACGTGACCAGATCTAATCTGACATTATGTCTGACACTACGCAACCACAAGCGATGTTCTTGCGCACTTTGCTCTAAAAAGTTACATAAAAAAGAGTATTCTTAAATACTCGATTGGGTTTCAATAATTTCAGTTATTTATCTGGGGTGCTTTAAGTTGGGTAAGGTATTTCAATAACAGTTTTTTACTTCCTAGTTGATATGTGAAACTCGAAATCATGCCTTGTCTTTCACATTTTCAGTTTAATGGTTAAAGGAAAAAAACCCAATGCATTGTCAATTAACATGTAAAATTTAATGTGGCCATTCTGTCGATATTCGTAGGCCTTTATGATCTGGTTATGTCTAAATATATTCGCGGTACAAAAACAGGTTATACAAAAAACGTGTCTTGTTTGTCAGAGGTAAAGCAGGCGGCGCAATAGCAAGGCACGTGTCGCGCAGTGTTCGGAAGACCTTAGTGATTGAATCAGTGCGGTGAGCTGCACCACACACACACTGTCTAATAGATATACAGATAAGCAAAAAATCACAGCTCCGGTTAATCAAAATACAATTATGTTTTTGTTTTCATATTTTCTTCACCTTAAAATATAATTCTAAAAATAAATAATGAAGTATTGTACAGGACGGCTCAGCTTAAGGGCGACGTAGATAAACCACTTCAATGATTATAATATTTATGAAACAGGACAAAATGTACGAGAACTTACAATTACTATTATGAATTTCAGATTTTTGTGAGTTATAAACAAAATTTATGTTAAAGTTGAGAAATTAAGATAATGTTAATTGAAATGAAGTAAGAGCCGGCAGCGACGCCCTCATGAATCGCGAGACGACCTTAAATAAATAAACAGTATTTACAAAGAAAACATCACAAATCATCGTCAGTAACGAGTCATCCACGTCTCCCTTACTACAACTCCGATACTATATAAAATTAAATTACTCATGCAATAATTACTCATAGAACCTTATAAACAAGACATAATTATTATCAATAAAATCTAATAATCAACTCAGGAACAAATGCAATAAAATCGATCAATATAATATCCTTTTCAATAATAAACCTTTTCAAAATAATGTACTCAAAAACCAACATAATTTAATATATTACATGAATATATTAACAACCATTTATGCACTCACATAATTTATGAAGGTAGCCATAGTATCTTAAAGTAATCTGGTAAATCTCTCAATGTTTCTTATTTAGGTACTTATTAAAACTATAAATTCGCTAGTAATTCAAATACCATCTAATGAGATACAAGTGGTAGAGTATAAAATTTACTTCGAAAGTCAACTTTTCTATAAAATTCATCCATGATACATATTTACAAGATAATGAGTATTGTTAAAGAGTTTCCTCTGGCTTTACAACTAAACTTTTAAACACATTTACGACAATCTCAAAAGAAAGCTTCATAGTTTTCGTAACATGCACGTACTAGCCGAGGACATAGTGTAGGTACAAAATTCAGTCTGAAATCATTTTAAAAGATGTGCCGCATGAACACTAATGTAATGTTATATAATCTGTTCTGTATATAACAGTATGATTATTTAATAGTTATTTATCGACAAAAGCTTTCTTGTAGAGCTTTCATCTTAAATCATATCAACTAGGTACTTATAAAGCGTTCATACAAAAATAATGTAAAAATAAACCGAAATACTTAAAGGGTTGAGAGTCAGAACTATAAAACTTAAGTAAGTATATTCTACGCAAACAGTGAATATTAGCAGCGTCACAGTCGCACAGGAGCGTCAAGGGGCAGTGTTCGTTTACAAATAGCTGAATACTGAACATTCTTTGTTCATAAGTATTGCTACTGGCAAGATGCATTTTATATCGGCAACTTAGCATTTATAAGTAAGTAATAAGAAAGTAGTAAGTAGGTAGTAAGAAGCTTACAGCGGCAGTTTAAAAACAAAATATGAGAGATGTCTTCAAATTTTAATTAGACCAGCTTTAAAGGGGATACTAAGAAATATTTACTACATAAAATTACTTTAGAACTGTAATTTAAGGTATACATAATTCCAACAGTGGTATCTCAATCTATAAATCTTTAACAAATTTCTGAGTTCAGTTAATTTGTTGATTTACAATATTGTTTTATTAATGTCTTCCTATTTCATTTGTTAAATAATAGGTTTTTTCAAATTGCCACTTTATTTCCAAGTTCTATTAAATTTTCTTGTATCCGGGCTAAGAGTAAATAATAATTAAATAGGTTGCCATTATCGGAGCTAGTAAAGCTGTAACTAAACTTTACAAATCGGTATAGACGTAGGTAGATATTTATTTATTTGTCAGACGCAAACCTAAACATATTGAGGGCCTAGACATAGTAACATTTTATCTGTCATAATGATAGTGGAAAAGTAAAAATGTACTGACTTGACAGAAGTTAATCAAAATCTAAGCTTTTGTCAATCCTGTTTAAGTTCATCAATAGCCACTTGTCAAGGTCCTCAGATAATAATGGTTCGTTATCTTATATCCACAAGCTAGTAAGTGGACAGGGCGTTTTAAGCACAGCTAAATTAGTTTCAAAAGACTTCTAATGGAATAGTTTAAGAGAAAAAAATGAATAGGTCGTGCCGCTATGACATTGTGTGTGATACCGCGCGCCTGACGTGCGGAGGCCGAAAATTATGTCTTGACCTTAATTCCGGTGGTTTAATTTCAATCACGATACATAATTGAACTATTGTAATACAGACACTGGTGGTATATAGCCTATTAACGCATTTATTGTGCTACGCTCATACATTGATCAGTGACCACAAAATGCCTTAATATTCCTGTGACTATTAAGTAAAGAATTTATTCTTCTAAGACAGTTGTTTTTCAAACATTAACATAAACGTTTATTTTCTCTCATTGTTATGACTTCATAAGTATGTAGCCGTGTCCATGTAAGTATTCATTTCTAGAAAAAAAAAAACATCGTGTTGTACTAAATAGGCATCAAATTGAACTAACTGCCACTATTAAAGAATACTGCTGTGTCTTAAAAACGTTGATTATATTATTATAATGTTTCAGAATTAGCCAATTTACACTAATTTAACTCATTTTCGGTATGATACTGAATGTTCATCGTCATTAGGTGATAATAATCATTATTTAGCACATCGGCTCCCCGTATTGTAAGAATGCACTTAGTGAATTTGACCTAATGACGCGTTTTAAGTTTTTTTTTTACATTCAGGCGAATGAAAGCGCTTTCACAAAACTTTCTGACTATTCACTACATGTCGCATTATAGCCATGAACTAGTCTAGCATGAAAATAAAAGAAAAATCCATTATTTCACATCTTCAGGAAAATAACAATAACATTCTTTTATAGAAGAAATCAAGTGAGTACAAACAACCTGACTGCATAGAAAGGTATCTGAAAATGTCAGTGAATCAGATTAGAGTGATGCCCAGATACTCGTATTAAGTAATTACTTTCACTAAGTTGAAGGTAAGCATGCACAGTACTTTCAAGCACTTTCTTACGAGATTACTGTTTCATGGCTAATAACTGGTAAGACATAATGGGAAGACATAAAATGATTTCTTACATAGGTGTTCGACGGCAAACAACGTCTAAGAGACCTATCTAGCGACGTATAGATAAATAATGACAGGGCGAGGCCCTGTGTTATAAACACACAGACGGAACAAAGAAAGGCCAATTTGTTAGACGAGAAAGGGAGCACATTTTAAAGACCGCGATTGAAACACCACTTGTATTTATAATTTATAGCAATCTGAGGGCAATCAGGCCTCTCCCAGTATGAGACGAAAGATGCAATATTGGGAATGAGAAACCGTTCACTGTGTCGCGTCGTCTGATATGGACACTCGAATAATGATCCCTCCCGTCCCGAACAAGCTATTACGTTCCAATCTCCGAGGAGTTCATTATAATAATAGCGTAACTATTCAACTTTTTGTACAAAGCTTTATCTTAAACATCGCAGACTTACTATAAGTGAATAGAAATGTTGAAAAATAATGTGCAGCCATATTCGAAAAAATAAAAATCACTGTTCAAACCGAGAGGAGCACAGTGAAGAGATGCGATAGTTGAGCGGTGAAAGATGCTGGGTTCTGAATAGTCGTTCTTTTAGTCTTTTTTTATTTTTATTTTTAGAAAGTTCAGTCGGTCGCACAGCGGGAGAAATTACTACGGCGCCGCGGCGACCAGTAACACCAGCGGTGCTCATCATTGTTCACAATTTATCTGATTATGCTTTGAGACACATTGTCGATAATCCACTGTTTATACAAACACTAATCGAACCACAGCACCACAGTGTCGTTGTCATTACTTATATTAAGGAACTAGCGTCAGATATCTACCTACTTATACCAAAATGCATAAAACGTTGTTTACAAATATGACTTCTAACGTAAACTAGTGTTTATGACTAATAAATATGCAATGTAAGTCGATTTTATATAATCTTGTTAAACACTTAATAGTATCTGTTCTTAGCTAAAGCTAAAATGTATACGGTAACGGGCGGAATTACATACGAATTAACAAATAAGATTAAGGCCGAGAACCTTCACATCTCTCTGTCGTAACTGTCTTATTTCTCTATAAATTATTACTTTATTAGCACCTTACCAAATTCATCTGTGATATTTTCAGCCTTTAAGTATCGATTATAGAAAATACATTTGTTATTATATCACCATGATAAAGTTCAATTGACTATCAATGGGGTGTGTGCGGTGTGCGGTGCGCGGCGCGCGTTACCTCGACTTGTTGGGCTTGACGGCGCCGTTGGCGGCGGCGGTCTTTTGCGCGATGTGCGTCTGGTAGTGCTTTGCTAGGTGCGCCTTCTGCCGGAAGCTCTTGCCACACAGCGAGCACGTGAACGGTTTCTCACCCGTGTGTGTTCGCACGTGCACGTTCACTGAGTATTTGTCCTTGAATCCTTTCGAACAAATGGAGCAGTAGTGTAGAGATCTCTCTTTTCTCACTCCATTTGACGTAGAGGTTGCCGCTTGGATGGCCGTCCCCGACTGCGCTTGTGGCGTCGGGGCCGGGTTCTTATTCTGCGGTTTTTTATATCGTCTATTTCCAGGCTTCGTGCTGGTCACGGTAGGCGATGCTGTCACTATCTGCAAGTGCTGGTTCAGCTGGACCTCCCCGGCGGGGATCATGGTCACCAGTTCGCCGTTGACGTGATGTATGTTGTACACACTTCGCGTCGGGTCGATAGGTTCTACGGTACAGAACGGCTGCATCGATTCTCCGAGTTCCGTTGCTATCCTCTTTAACTTCTCGTAGTCTTCCGGGTAGTTGGTGTCTAGTCGTGACAATAGAATGTCATCTACACTTTGCGTCGATGATGGATTTTCCCCATTTGAAACAATGGAGTTGCTGGGGTCTTCTAATAATATCGAAATATTTAAACGATTAGGTGGTGAAATCGCCATTAAGAGTTCGTCTTTGCTGTCTTGGTACATTGATGGTACATCAGGTTTGTTGTTATTTGTCGAGATGGCTCGTTTCAGTTCACTACTCACATCGACTTTTGCAGGATTTTTTTGTATGGTACTATATCTAATAAAGGCTTTTCCCTGTAATGCGCTTCTGAGTAAAGATTCATTCGATTCTGTATTTTGGTCCGTAATTTTCCAATCATTGTTATTGTTATTAAATTCTACTTGACTTTCTAATAAGGCTGGAGATACGAGGATAGACGAACTATGAGAGTCATCTTTTTTGTCACTACTCTGAAAGTCACCTTCTTCGTAACTGAAGGGTTCCACTTTCACTAAATCACTCGTACTTAAATCTGCGTGTTGGCTTTCTGAGTCACCATCCTCATAAGTGAAACCCTCTACTTTTGGCTGCAAATCTTGGTTGAAGTCATTGGGGAATCCGTTCATATTTAATATGGATTCGAGATCTAAAGAGTTGTGTGGCTCTATGTCAGTTGGACTAGACATAGACACGTCTTCTTCTTTAGCCCAGTATCGATTCGAACTGGTTTCCGTCATATCATGATTTAATACAGTCAGTGTGTAAATTTGTCCGTCTGTGTTGTTTATTAATTTATTTGAAATTGCCGTGTCTGTGCAGGGATGCGTTCCATTAATATCGTTTTCCTGATTCCAGTAAAACTTGTTGAGATCCTCTAACATGGTAGTATCTAAGCGATCACGTTCGCGGTCGACGTTCCAAATGGAGTCAAAGCTCTGTAACGTGGTGGAGGTGGTGGCAGTGGCCATGCCACTGTTGGCGCCGACCTGCACGCCACTCACGCTCAGCAAGCTATTATTGTTCTGTTCTTTGGGCTCCTCCGAGAGTAGTGGGTTCGACCTCGAGTCGGGTGATTCCATGAACACATTAACAGAACGCATCTGTTGTTTGTACTGGGCATCAGTAATCTCGTTGGACGTCACGAAATCAAAGAAATCCGACTTTGACAGTTCTGGGGCAGTGGCCGTCATGACTACCGTTTCATTTACAACCGAGGACGACAACTCGGTTCGTTCTCCTGTCAGTTTTGCTACATCAAGCTCGCAATCTTTATGTTCAGTTAACTTTGTACTACAATAAATATATCTAAATTTAAATAAGTGAATAACCCGGTATGACTTGTACTTTATTGGCAGTCGCTAGAGCGTCGGTAACTGAGAGTGCGGGAGTGCGGGGTGCGCGGGGCACGGGGCAGGGGCTGGGGTGCTACTCGGACGTGCCCAACGTGCGCGAGTCAAGCGGCGGACCAATCCAGTGTGCGAACTTGATCCGTGCGTTCCTTTTTCCCATTATTCACCCCAACCCTATCCTTGTTGGTCGAGAACTTATTTAGCCAGGCTTTTGGCAAAGTAAGTGCAATTGACCATATTATCCATGATGTTTTAAAGGTGTCCGAAGTCAAGGAGTGAAGTCAATCTGGAAAGAGGAAAAAGAAACGGTTAATGACATTGCTCAACAAACAAAGACAGTTTAGTATGGCAGGATTATATATAGATTTACGTACTAGTGGAGTACTAGGAATGTTGTTTTATCGAAACTATATTGCGTCGGCATCGCATATCATAAAGCAGAATATATCCGTATCTGAATGTTTAATTAATAAGCTCGCTCCGAGTCTTAAGATCCTGTACAAAACCAGGGCGAGCAAGTCACGCGTCGCGCGCGCCTATCAGGCATCACGTAGCAGAGCGCGCGCGCTGGGCCCGCGCCGCGCGCCGCCTCGCCTGCGCAGCCAGGCCGGCTTTCAGCGCAAACACCAAGTAATAAAACTGAACATTACATTTTATTAAAATGAAAGCAGAATTGAGATCATCACACGGTATGTAGTTCTAGTGGTTGTCTAAATATTTTTACTTTCTCCATTATCATACTCATTTCCACATCCTTCGTTGTTTGTGTCGTATTTTGAAGTGTTTAAAATGTTTAATTATTATGTACTGTTATATTAAACGCCGGAGGTTTCCGTACGTGTTCAATATACATGTCGTAAAATGAGAAAGGTCTGTCAAACGATACGATGAATTGGAGCAAGCGCGAGGGACCGAAACACTCGATATTAAGTTACATCTGACAGCTGATACAATGGTAACTCGTTCATATTTGACGAAATATTATTTACACCATTTATATACTAGGTGTATTTAGATATGTAATCACGTATTGAGTCTAAAATTGACTGACTAGTTAGTCTAGTGGTGGTAACTGCTGAGCATGAGGTCCTGAGTTCGAATCCCAAATCGGGCAGAGTGTATTTTCATCAGGAATTTTTCAGTAGCAGCCACGGAGTCTGGTTTTGTGGCCGGTTGATGGCAATAGGCTCGCCCCCTATTACATGGGACTTAAACATGACTGGTGCAATGTATCTATTAGGTATCTTTGTTAACTTTGTCGGTTTTAAGTTGTGTGATAATAATTTTGAGAAGTTTTTATTTCGTTGATAACTTTGATTTGATTTGAAATGGGTAATCCCATTTCGTAGAACTTTCTTACCCCGAAGTACTAAGACTCTAAAGTTTTATTCTTTACCTGCTAGGTAGGCATGCCTACCTACACCAAAAATACAAAAAAAAAATTGATGTCTTCGAATGTGCTTTATAAGTTTATAACTGTTGTTAACTTCAAAACGGAATGTAATACTTGTGAGCAATAAAAACTTTGGAACGAATCTTTAATTAAGAACAATGACGTTATTTCTGTTGTAGTGTTTGTATTCGTTCGGGTTCGTGTGTTTTGCTACAATACCTGTCTAATGAAGTATGGAATTATAAATTACTAGCTGACCCGCGCAACTTCGTCTGCGTCACATTTTTCCCGTTTTTGCAAAAATTTTCATTGATGAACCTATCCTATTGGGCGTGGTGTGATGTTATTTAGCCTAGAGCCTCGATAAATGAGCTAAATAACACTACAATAATGTTTCAATTGGAACCAGTAGTTCTTGAGATTAGCGCGTGCAACCAAACGAACAAACTCTTCAGCTTTATTTTATTGAATAATTATATAGTATAGATATGTAATATATGTATATTATATGGGTAAAGTGTAGATATTGCATGCAACATAGAAAAATATAAAGCTTTTAATGGATATAGGTAACATTTACCAAAGCTACAACTTGGTATTACGTTTGTGATTTTTAATGATTTGCTATTAACTTGTTGGTTAACTTACAGGCGACCTGCCCGGACAATGGACTAAGCTTAGCTTAGGTGATGATCATAAATTAGTCTATTTACTCTCTTGCGAGTGGCTCGTAAAATTCTCAATTCAATCAGTACTTTACGTCATTGCCTCACAAACATATTTTAACTGTACTAAATTGTGTACAGCCTTTCATTACTTTAAACGAAACACTAAGTTAACATGCGAAATCGTTGTGCAACTAACACTGTTAAAAATAGTGCTTTTGACATTACTTAAACCCTATTTCACAATCGTGGAACGTTCCGAGCGGTGGATTAACTTTAAATTGCTTATAGGAAACATTGCCGATGGCTCTTGAGACATAAGTATCTATCATAAAGGTAAAAATATTGGATTAAATTGCCGGTGCGTCCACGGTTAGCTTCGTCGTAGTGGGTAATCCCAGGCTTTGGGAGAGGTGCAGGCAACCATTATTGTTGGCTGCGCTAAGGTCGCCGCAGTGGTTTTTCTGAGAATCTGGTCTCGTAATAGCTTCGTAAGCTATTAAGTTAACCGATAAGCGTCGATTATTGCAATTGGTTCGGGTTCGTATTCGCAACACGGCAACACATAAGTTTAGCGAAGCATGTGTTTGCACATATTAATAATACTACAAAATTTGGTCACATTTCAGCATTATATACCTACACGGACTTTTCTGTTGTTAACTTGATTATGTTCTCTCTGTTTATATTAAAAATAGGTACGTGCTGGGAAAATACCAGCTGCATGAAGTTAGTTAATGAACACTTTACTTGACCTAGATTGTTTTATGGTACCTACCTGTGTCAAAGTTGTAATTTGACTTCGAAGGTAACGGGTTGACGTAAATCTAATCTATTTGGTACAAAACAATAGTAATCAAATTGGTTATTTAAGTAATTGAGTAATTAGTTAAAACAAGTATTATCGACAAGCAAGGATGTGAATTTGATGACTTTTTATTGAGCAGTGGCAGCGCGGCGGTGCATGTGGGTTAACGAGCGGTTGCGCCACGTAGCGCCCGCGCCGCCGCCGACACCGACCGCCGATACCAACAAACATTATTAACTGCTATACCAACTTTATACATTTTATATTGCTATTCTTATTATTCTTCCTCTATTTATTTTCTTACATATTGCTTACATTTTTAAGTAACCCTATTTAAAAAATTATATAAAAAAACATTTAAAAAATAGTAGCCCACCGGTATCGTGTCCAAGCTACCGGCGGTCAGAGTTCCAGAGAAAGGAACCTCCTAATCAAGAGTACCGCTTTCTGAATCATGCCCTTGATCCAGCTGCCTAACTAGAGCCTCATCAATATTGGTCGAGGATCTAGGCAATTAAGCCATTGACTGAAACGACTATCGGCACAATGATCGCCTAGTCCACATCCCACATGTCGATCACCTCGCGAGCCAAGTCAAGATACTTGATTTGCTTAAGTATCTTTCTCGGCTTTCACGAGGTTCTCGTCATGTGGAGCCGTTATGTCAACAATCATTTCGCGCCGCTCTGATCGATCGACTACCACTATATCAGGCTTATTGGCTGCAATAGTCCTGTCAGTGATGATGGATCTGAAATGAAGCAATTTTTTGAAGGAGCGGTTCTTTGTTCGCCTGAGAAAAGTATTTCATAGTCTTTTATCAGGCGGAAATAAGGCCGTCAACGGTTGGGTCATGCCGGTTTTGACGTACCTACCCTTTCGGCGTACTACAATGGACTTAAACAGAACTAGACGCCTTGGATAGGAAGGTCTCAAGACATTTTCTTATTTGTTCGCGTAAGCTATTTCCCAGTTTACAATTTCAATTTGTGAGCGCAACTAATGGTTGCGCTTTGAGGAATTATTTAGTTGCGCTTAGTTGGTTGCGCTTAAAAATAGTTGCGCTTTGAGGAATGCCCCGTTTTTACCAGCAGTCAGGAATGCGGTTTGGAGTGAGAAGACCTGGTGACGTACACACCAGTTACTAATAACATTTATATTACCTATTGTTGCGACTAATAAGGTAGAGCTGCGGAGAAACTTTACCTCGCTTATGTATCAGGAAATCAAAAATTGAAATGTTCGTTAGTGCGAATACCCATTACATTTTATACCCATTTGTATTATACCTACCTCCATGCCATCTCAGGCAAGTATTTAATGCCTCTAAAAGATTTATGAACCGATTATTAATATCATTCTTAAATTGATTGAAGAATTTATTATTATAGACGCAGTAGGCATGTTGGCGTAATAAGCTTTGTATTCTGTTCAATTACAACTCTACTTATACAATAACTCTGTCGATACTGGAATTAGTTTATTTTATGTTTATTATGAACGAAAATAACGCATGTCGTTTTATAAAATAGTCCGCTTCATATCGATACCGTAGATCTAGTTCGATATCTTTAATTAACACGAATAAGCGGCCTCGATATCGCAACTACAATGGCCGACTTTATCTCCGCAAGCTATCGAACGATGTCTACAAATTGCGTCGTATTTACAACAAAAATATGAGTATTTTTTTTTAAATTAACTGTGAAGTTCCGATGTGACGATAATGACTAGTCGGGGAGTCGGGACTGATCCAGAGCATGATCCAAGTGTTACGCGGAGCGACCAGCCGAGCAGCGCGGTGGCGACCAGCGTGCCCGCGACCGACACAGATGCGGACCGCGATAGCTGCGACCACATTGTGACGGTTTTAATTGGACGTTTTACATAGAATTGATTCGAAATAAACCTGAACATGCAACCGCGCTGGTCATTCTCTGCAATTCAAGGCGACGTTCGACGTGCAGCACGATGTTATGATTGTGTGCGACTGCGAATTGATTACGTTGTTATTTTTACAATTAAATTATTTGAACACAAAGAAATACTCAATTAATGAGTTAGCCAGATATTATTTTGAAGGCTTCGGATCTCAGAGCACTGGAAATATTAAAGAATTTAATAACTAAGCATGAAGTCAAAACTTTTAAGATACATAGGTAAGACATAAATATCGTACTTTATTACTTATAAGACTAATCACCAGTTACCAGCTGACATTTAACAAAGCTAACATTTTTAATAGCTTTGAACCTGTGTATCCAACAAGATACGAAAAGTTTAACAACTTGTGTGATTGTCGCTCTGTTTCAATTGGTATTAGCTAGACAGCCGTAAATGGGAGCTGGTTGCAGATCGCGCGCATACCAGAGCGCACTTCGCCATCGGCCTGACCTCTGACATTTGAGCAGAAGATGACCGCTTGCTGCGTACGAACAGCCTTTGATCTCTCATACTGTTGCAATTTTATGCCAGATTATTATAACGAGTCGGACACCAGTAAAAGTGAAATTAACGTTGTGTACTGATCTGTTGGCGGGCGTTACTATAAACTCGAATGACACGCGGTTAATTGCGGTTCATGCAATTAAAGGGCTTGGCCATGAGCTTGTTTCTACTAAGTCCGAAGATTCTCCATCTCCATTCCAGATAACATATCTAAGTGTTCATTTATCAACGTCACACTTTTAAAAATCTTTTTACATTGATTGAAATTGTGCTTGATGTTTCACATACGAATAAATACTAATTTAAATAAGCAAGTTAGGTTTGATGAAATATTTTTGCAATTCAATTACACCGGTGCTAATTATGCTCGAAATCTACATGAATAATTAATTTGGTAGATAATAAACGTTATTACTATGTACAAGTTAGTGGTATAAGGCTGTTATAATTGTTATAAATGCCAATATAGGTCGATTGCGGTTTACACACTGATTTATGGCAACTGGGAGACCGGTGGCTACGCAAGGATGCACAATCTAGTCGTGACATTAATGGCGGAGATTACTTGCTTACGCGCAACTAGAGTGCGTCGAATTCTGACGTGAAATATGGTTAGTATTTATATCGGATAGTGGTTGCTCGAGTTCCCACGCGGCGCAAACATTGCGCCCCGCGCCCGCGCTCACACCGGCTTAGATGATTGGACACATGCTAATGTTGCTAAGATAGATTTCAACGATTGCGAGTATTTAATACACTGCGATGTCACGGTAACTCGTACATATTGACAGCACAGTCAGAGCAGTGCCCTTTTATTGCAAAATGTTTCAAAATTAATTCCAAAATGTAGCGATACAATAAATCTTTTTAGAGAAATCATAACTCTAGTCCCGTTTGTTGAATAAATTTTTTATTAATATTTTGCATACAATAAAAAACAATCTACTTTATTCTACGCTTTCTATTAGATATCTTATTTATGTGTTACTAAATAAGAGATGTTTTATTGATGTCTATAATCTCTAGGTTCCTATAATGAGTTATAAGACTGTTAGATTCTGCATTTCTATGAGCGGGTGTGCCGACCTGTCGTTCAGGTTTAGCTCGATTAGGCACCAAAATTATACTGAGATGACCGCTTTGTCCTAGAGAACAGCTCGGCGTCTCAAGCTAATTGGACACATGCCCAGACTACGTTACGTAATGCAGCTGATTTCATGGATTCGATTCACGAACTAAATTAGCTCATCAATTCTTAGATCGTTAAATAAATAGCCAGCAATATTGAATTAGTACCTACTGTATAATTTGATAAGTTATTAGTCTTCTAAACATGGACACATAATTTTATTTATTATGTTAGTTTTATATAAAATAAAAACAAAATGGCCCATTTTATTTTGTAGTTAGGTTAACTTACTAATAACCTTAAAGTTCTGATGAATAATCTTTTTTTATAAAAATCCATTTATTATGTGTATGTGGGCTGTGTTTTTTTCTTAATTTAGGAACAATAAATCAAAGAAAAAATATTTAAAATAATCACATTTAATTTTTTCTCTAAATAATAGTGACATCACATAGGTACAAATTGCAAGAATCAACGTGGTTATAATGTAAATAAACGTCTTGCAAATCATCTGCATACTGCATAGGACAATACCGTGTGGGATCAGTGTCAATCACGAGCTCGTGTTGAAATAAGCCATGATTGGCCTACATCACAGGTGCACTCACAAAAAAGAGAAACTGCAGTATTGCGGCGTACGAAAGAAAATCTTATTATCGACATAAGGGGCGATATTCGAGACGGCCGTCTGCTCCAGTTACAGAAAACGCTCCCTCCGTTTTGGATCCGGTTCGATCTCGTTTCGTGCGAACCTACCTTCACTCTCTTATGGTGTTTTAATCACTGTTATTTACGCGAGTAGGTACCTCCGCAGACATTATCGGAACAAAAATCGATATTGTTAAGTAAATAAAACGAAACCGTTTCCACTCAATTTGAGCTTCCTCTTCGTTTAAACTACTCTGGAATGCACAAACTTTTTGTCTCAGTTTAAGCTCTCACAGTAAAAATTACAGGTATGCATTTAAGGCATATCGTTGCGCAGGTACTTTGGGCCAATAATAATAAGGCAACACGAAGTCAAATTAAAAAGTTACGTCACTGAAACAAGGAAACAATGACAGTCAATGCAACCAATTAACTTCACGTTGATGCTATGTCTCTAGATGACTTTTATGTTAATGTCCGTTAATGTAATTCTTTATATAAAATAAGTCGGCGCTCATCTGGCAAATCAATTTAGAACAAAAACTGTTTGGAATGAAAAGGTCGCGTTCAAAAGATTTTAAAGCGACAACATTTGATGTCCAGACAAAAAGACTGTTAGCTTTTGACAGACGCAGCTTCTCTTGTGTAGTGAAAATAAATGAAGATACTGACTAATTGGTAGTTAACATGCACGTTCGATTATGTGCGAAGCGTGCTAATATAATACAGAGGCAAATTGGCGTTAAGCTTTTGACAGGTGGATCAATAAGTGGCGGGAAAACGAAAGTAGCACCTGGTGCAGTTGTGCTTTGTTATTTTATCGGATAGTTTTTACGAATATTAAATTACCCGGTCGGGCTTGGATGTCACGGTTCACTTTGATACTTTTTTACACGTTGGCGAGCATTATTTTTGCTCAGCAATTTTAACAGTAAGTACATATATGACGACGTGCCAACAGTAAAGATAGTTTTAGATTTTTACACGCAATGCAGTTAGTATAAGAAAGTGTGAAGTACGTACTACCGAACCGGATATCAACCGGATTTCTATTTTTGTTAGATTTCTCAGCAATTGATTCTGAGGAGTGAACATGTCCCTAACAATCAGGTGTTACGTATGACTAATGCAATGTAACCGCAATCATGTGCGGTTAAATGTATGAGAAGATGTGTGGATGAGTGCTAAGGATCTGACGTCACGGAATAAAGAATAACTAGCAAAGAAAGCAAGATAAACCTACAGCAAATATACAAGTAGTAAGTTAAGCTAAGGTATGGTAAATTAATTTTTTATTGTTTCATTGGAAGCTAACTATATACATAACTAAGATAAGGTTAGTTATACCTGTTGTATTCATTATATTTGCTGTAGGTATAACTTGCAATCATTTAACATTAACGATAGTCGAAAATCGTTGATTTATTGTTCTATAGTTCTACAAATAAAAAGGAAAACTACTTAAACTACTCAATACGATAAGTAATTCCGGATTTTATAAAATAACCAAGAGCAAAAGTCAATGTAATTATTCGTTCACGTATTGATCTCGGTATAAATAAACGAGTTGTTGCAACTTGTTACTTGCCATTCGGGAAGTAAAATTATAGCGTGCATAAACGCTAATGTTTATACGAACTCCATGCACACATAATTTTAATGTATAATGACTAGGTACCAACAATATCTCGTACGGACACTACGTACTTGTTGTAACGATGAAAACTGTTGCGTAAGGGAAGTCACAATTATTTTTTCCGTTAATCCTAATTAAAATTCAGGAAACTTCAAATTAAGCTTTCATTTTCTACGAAAGGTTTTCTTTGTTATTGAATGTTAGCATTTAAAACTTAAGTAACCATGTCGTGAATTACACAATTCCAAAAAAGCTTAAACTTTATGCCACCATATATAAATAATGACATTCGTTAATAAAACATGCAGTTTCTTTTCGCTCGCGATTAGCATGTTGCCGAATCGAATGCAATCGCTGCATGAATTCCATTTAATAATGTGATAAATTCGGATTGGAGCCCACGCTGTTCGCCGTAGCCGCAATATTTTAATACGCTATTCATTTCTATTTGATTTTATATAAATCATCTCAGTTTTTCGCCGACTTGTGAATTGGATACATAAACACGCTTGTATTTAAATATTAATTAAAACTTGGCATAAATAATAAATCGTTGCCTATTTTAAAGTTTGGACAGTATTCATTCATTAAGAAAACTTGTAAAGGTATTTCATTCATCATCACCATATTAATCAGATCATTGGTAGCCTTTTTCAAGGCTGAATAAAGGGTGTAAAACACCTCTTAACGAAGCCGAAAGGCACTGGTTCTCCCTGTCATTGCGATATTTTTTTTGTTCTACACCATACCAGGGAACCTTCTAGTTACGGAAATATTAGGGGTCAAAGTTCCAACTTTTTGACAAGTATTTTTTTAAATACAAGTTTTTAATGTAAGATTTTTACTTTAAACACCTCCACGACCCCCGTACGTACGTACGTATTCAATCAGTCCATCAGCACAATGTTTTGAGTGCGTTACAGTTGAGTTCTACCACAAAACATGATTTTACACCCCCCCCAAAAAAAAGTCGTTTCCCATCAATAATTTTTGCGTAAAGTTACTTAGTTTCATGTACAGAATGCTTGGTTGACGGCTTCGTGATGAGGTGATTTACACCGTGTATAAGGATTCTCAATTACGTGCCATTCTTCTCAGGTCTCAACCAGCTTTTGGCCTCGATTTTCTAAAAATCATACAGCCATCTGGCTGTTAGACTTCCAACACTTCATCTACGGTACATCATGAATGTCATCTTCTTATAATTTTAATCAGAAATGTTAGACCAATGCGCTTACGAACTTTTCCCATGATACATGGTAATGGATACACAATTATAAGCCGACAACAGTCGTAATAAGTTGTATCTCGGTTCGCAATTACTAACGGGTAGTAATATCTCACATCGCGCCTGGCAATATGTCTGGCACGAATCTTAATGAAGCTCATCTATTTAACTGCAATCACACGAGCCGAGATCGTTATGTGCACCGAAAACATCTATGCGTGATTGAAATGGTATTTCTCCTATGTAAACTAATCAATAGGTAATCAATCAACTATAAACGATTTTTATATGCACGCCAACCAGTCGATTTCTAATAACTTTGCAGATATAACATGATTGAGATTATGATGGAAGAAACGCTTTATCATCTAGACTTTAAAAAAACTATGACGACGTAAATAAAAAGATAGCTGTTATTTCTGGGCGTTGTCCAGCCTGTTTTGACAACAATGCAAAATTTGTCATAGTCATAAATAAAATATCTGAATTATTTCGCCTGAGACAATCTTGAATTTAATCATTAAACTGCTTATGCTTTATAGAAAACGAATAGGATCTTAAAAATAATTAACATTATGTATTTAAAAAAATATGAATTAACTTTTACTGAGAAGATGTTATATTTCTTTCCTGAAAACTACAGAAACGTAAGGATGGACTGAATCTCTAGAAGTTCAGATAAATCCCAACTTTGGATATTTACCGCACACGGTCTTAAATTAAAGCTTCCAAGTTAGCAAGTATGTCTACAGAAGCTGTAGTCGTGTCCCATAAGTAGGTAAGTGTGCATATAACAGCGCACAGATCGCTTTCCACGGTGTAAATGACTTCAGGTTAATAATTTTCAAATCGTGATCTCACATCAATTTATTTCACCATTAATAGTTTGTCCTTATTTATAGGTATTATCACGTCTATCGCTCGGAGAGCCGGAGCAGTTTCGTAAGGCTGCAGTTTAACATCATTTGCATATTCCACGGCGCGGTGGTGTCGATGTGGCCCCGTGTTGTACACCGAGCGAACCACTAATAATTACTGTTCACAGGCTTCATGTATAAATAGTGAACCAATTTTCGGGATACATTAACTAACGGACTTTAGCTTAATGTTTTAGAAAAACAATCGTTTCGTCCATGATTTATAGTCGAAAGGAAAAGGTCCTTATTTCAATTATTGTTTCTTATATGGACATTTCTGCTACGACTTTTGCATGTTTAGTATGTTTTTGACATGGCATGTATCTAATCTAATGTTATTAAGTTTTAAGTACCTACTAAATTTGAATAGCACAGCCATTAAAATTTAATCAATATTACGGGTGGCATCGCTGTTGTGTTGAGACATTAGAAATGGTACTTAATGACAGGCAAGGAATATTAAATTCATATAAAACATGCTTCCGTAGAACTTGTTTGAAATTTGAATAAGTATTAATATCAGTTGTTTAATAGCTGTAGTCGTTTTTTTTATCATCATCAGCCTATAATGCTGGGACACAGGCCTCCTCTCTATGAGAGGGAGTGGGCTGTAATCCACCACGCGGGCCCAGTGCGGGTTGGTAGATGTCACATGTCTTCGAAGTTTTAGTTCTAGGACGTATGTCCTCACGATGTTTTTCTTCACCGTTTTTTAGGGCAGCGGTGATGAAATAAATTACACAAAGTAATGCGCCTGCCTGGGTTCGAACCCACGGCTTACTGCTCGTAAGGCCCGGCCTCCACCAAAGCGGAGACGAGCGAAGCGGAGAGGAGATGTGCAAGATTCAACCAATCACAGGAGAGACGAGAGGCTAGATGCAGATATCAACAAATGTGATTGGTCAGTTTCGGCACATCTCCTCTGCGCTCGTCTCGTCTCCGCTTTGGTGGAGTGTGGGCCTAAGTCGGGGCTGCCACCACTGGGCCACCGCTGCTCTCGTTTTTTTTTTATTAATTACAAATTACAAAACACAAATTACGTTACAAATTAGCGCGAGCAGTGTTCTTGTTCTATTTGCCGAGTGCGCTGCGCATGCGCCTGTGCGCGTAGGCAGCGGCTCGGCTCGCGGATGTCGCTGTCAGGATGATCCAGATACACGACGAATCCTTTCACCGAGCGCAGCCTTGAGCACGCCGTGTCCCAGGACTGACCATTACCGACGCACCGTTGTTAATGTCCTATCGATTAACATAGATCGGTACTAAAAGATTTAGTGCGCAGACTATCAACGTTTATAGGCTACACTATTGTGTTCGACTTCTCGCATTTACGATATATACAGCTAGTGATTTGGGTTAGCAAATGTTAGGCCGGTCCCAGGCCATCCGAGCCGATGACGACAAATAGAAATACCGGACATGTCCGCCAATTAAAGTTCGAGAGACGAAGACGGTGAGCCAGCGCACAGCGCCCCTGTGCCGCTCCGTGCACCGCGACCGACCACGTGACGCGCTCTTTTGCAATTTAAATCAATAAACAAGAGATCGTTATTCTCCTTGTTAATGGCTCTTTTAATTGTTTCCATGCACCATTTTATTTTCTTTTTTAGTCCTATGAATTTTTGTTCCGCATGAGGTCAGCCTACTGACCTCTGTCGTCTAAAAAATAAATGTATTGTGACTACAGTGACTAAAATGCTAACTTCAGCAACATTTTAGTCATTCATGTCAAGTGAGAGTAAGCATTCACAATGGATGGATGCACTATCACATCATAATACTTATTTAGGTATTACTAATCGAATTTTGTACACTATAATTTGTGGTTATTATGTTGCGCTTTAACGTTCTCTCACAAAGAAAGTAGATGTTGTCTAAACGAAATGTTTCATGTTTGTTGTTTCACTTGGAATACTTATTTTAAATAATTTTCCTGTTCTTATAGAAACCATTTCGACATTTATGGTTATGTCAACATTCAAGAGGATGAGATGAGTGTCATTAAAAAGCCTTAGTATTCACATTAAGATCTTAAAATATCACTTCCTTGAAGTTATTGTTTAATTATTTGTCTTCTTCTACATTAACGCTCCCTTATAAGGTTACCTGATTCGTCTTCTACATAAACTGGTATAAAAAATGGTATGTCAATTGCTATTTGCCCGTGATACTTTACAATGGAACTTTCGTAATGAATATAGCCAAATTACAATTCGTAAGAAAAAGCATGCGCAGTGCGGCAGTGTGGTTGTATGGCTGCCAAACCTGAATGTACTTTTTAATTGAAGGGTTCATACATTTGTGGCTGTTTATCAAGGTAATTGCGGCAGGTTTTAAGTGAAAACATATTTTATTTAATATTCTTTCTTAAAGTGCTCTACATATTGACATTTAAAGACTGCGAACCGCAATGTTGAATAATTTATTACAAAATGTAGTATAATACTTTATGAGATAAGAATTTATGAAAAAATTATGCAGTTATGAAAAAAACAGAATTAAAGATTCGAACCTATACGTATCTAAAATTCAAGTTGTTTTTATAGAAGCAATCGTTTTTAGGGTTCCGTACCCAAAGGGTCAAACGGGACCCTATTACTGAGACTTCGCTGTCCGTCCGTCCGTCTGTCACCAGGCTGTATCTCATGAACCGTGATAGGTAGCCAGTTGAAATTTCTACAGATTATGTATTTCTGTTGATGATGATGATGCTATAACAACAAATACTAAAAACAGAACAAAATAAATATTTAAGGGGGCTCCCATACAAAAAAGTGATTTTTTTTGCTCGTTTTTATAAATAATGGTACGGAACCCTTCGTGTGCGAGTCCTACTCGCACTTGGCCGGTTTTTAAGAGAAAGACAGAGTTCGGCATCACCCAATTTTTGAAAGGATTTGAAACGGTGACCCTATAGTCCATAAACGACTAATTACGGTTTGTTAAACGATTAACATATTCTCGTTTTAACTGTATGACGTAGTTACTTTGCGTATCAGTAGTATTTCGAGGGTTTTTTGTAAGAACCTTGAAGTCCTCAGGTTCCTCCAGTCTCTTAGCAAAATATTTGGAATCTGTCTATACTTCCTGTTTACCTAGAAACTTTAAAATAGCAGCAAAATACTCCTTTCAAATTGAAATTATTCATGGTTGGATTTGAGTTGAACGAACTTAAAGGGTTATCTTTGTACCTTTTCGTAAACAAAAATTGAGTTTATCAAGTTCAACCTTAGTATCAAGATTGTTTCTTTTTTCATGGCTTTATAATGTTGGTGGTCTTATTTTACATACCAATTCTTGTTTTATGTATTTTACAATCGTGACTACAATATTCGAAAAACTTTCACAAAACATATTAGGAAAGACAAATAGTTACATTACAGTTACGAATGTGACCTACAGTGCGTTGCTGTAAATAATATGATAGTATATAATGATCGAACCATTTATCATAATGTGCACTCTCACTTAACTAGGTATCTTGTTGTACGGGGATGGCGAACATTTGCCGCGACGCGACGGTTAATTCTGGCCATGTAGGTACGGTTGTAGAATTCAATCGAAATATTAACCCTTTTAACTTCATTATTCCTGATATTGTCGTGATATTACGTATAAATGTATGTTTTTTATGTTTGAGTGTTTTTTGTTTTAAATATTTCTAAATGTTAGTGGCACGTCTGAAGCACATTGTTTTTAGTTCCTATGACAGTGAGATGCTAAAAAGTTCGTCATCCCTGTTGTAGAGCGCCTGCGCGGTGCGGTACTCCTAGCTCTGCGCCGTCGGCGTACGCGCAGCTCTTGTACCACTCAGTGAAAATATTTGTAAGCCCAAACGACACATTACACGGATAACGACTAGATTTATTATAACACAACACAGATTTATTATAGCACCTTCACTTTTGCTCGAATATGACAACATTGACTGCAAACGATTTATTGTAATTTGCTTTACAAAACAAACTAGAACTACAATGCTACGGAACACTTATTTTGGAAATAAAAGACTGATTTAAAATAGCTTATTCCCAACTATATTGGGGTCGGCTTCCAGTCTCCGTTCCATTCGGCGTTCCAGATGCAGCATAATACCAGTACTTCGTGTATGGATAGTATTGTCTAATAAATGATCATCACCGAATTACAAAGTTTATTTGCATCGGGATTAATATGTGGGCATCGTTTCACATTTTCTTGCTTAATTTAAATTCATACCTTTTTCATATGTATTTATACAGGGCTTTTGTCCAGCGTATGCATTAATTGGGATTTTTCTCGGCGGAGAGGCTGGCTGGCACTAGCAACGCTCGAATGCCATAACTATTAAATCCAAACAAAATAGACCCCTGAGTAGATAATTGAAGACTTTTTTTGATTGGCAGAGAACGCCGTTTTAAAACTGCGTATGTACAAACCTCTAAAAATGCAGTTCAAATAAATAAAATCATTCAGAATGATTTTCTAAGCGTAAATAGTAATAAAATACCACTGAAACTCATAAATTCATCACATTACATAAGCTGTGCATTCAAAATTGTTCCTGAAGGCAAGTCTGAAACTAAATTAAGCGAAACGTAACTGTACAACACCAAACGTTATACAATATTGATTTGTGGATACAAATTTTACATTGACATTTATATCTACCATTTCGATATCTTTTAGTTGTCGGACAAATAGAAGTTAATAGAGAATATTGTTCACTGCTATAAGTTGTTGCCCATTGAGGAAATTTCAATTGTGCCCACTTGAAATTTTATGATTTATTAGCTATTCTCAGTTGGAACCATAGAAAGTTCAGTCTCCTGAAATACGAATACAAAGGGCCTTTAAGATGTTTAAAACAAATCACATCTGCATTTCGTTTGAAAATGCTTAGGAAATAATGTAAGTCCAATGTAATTATATATTGACTAGGATATCATAAAGTTGCTGTGCGCATTATGTACATAATGTAAAACTATAAACTCAATAACTTTCAACCTTTAATATCAGTTCGAAAACAGAGCTATTAAATAGTAAACGTTTCTAACGTTGCATTCTGTTGAAATCTAAAAATTTTGAATTACAAATGTGCGTGAGTATTTACGACGTGTACGAGACATAATTCAGTGGAAAGCGGGAAGTTTATCCGCATTATTTATGCGACAGGATTGACACCTGCAACCCGGTGCAGCGTGCAGCGGTGGCGTCGGCGGAGTTCGTACGAGAACGCGCGACGGTCTGCGATCCGCGCCGATCCTCGCCTGTTACACTGATGCACATTTGTGATAAATTAGACACGCCACACTCGAGAACCAATCTCGACGGTTTGCAATCAGTTTTGCGAAATGCTCGTTTCCTCGTAAATTGTTGGAGGTGCTCCGCGAAATATTGCCGCGTCTGTGACGTGAGGACATGGTATTTGGAACTGGACATACATTTGTTAGCCTTGTAGATTTCAGATTGCTAGAAGTGGTCTTTACGGAATGCATTGTTCTCTTCAAGTAGAAAAGATTAAAGTGCTTCAAAATTCATAATCAGGAGCAATTGTGTTTCAAATTAGAAGCAATAATTATAGTTAACAACTTCATCATCATCATTTCAGTGACGTTTGCAAACGTCGAGCGCTGCTGAGCATCCAGAACTTTTTGGGGTCAAAACGAAAGGCTGCCATAATCACCACTTAAGAAACAGACACATTTATTCGTGCAAATTGGTTTGTTTAAGACGTTGTAATTGAATGGACGAGATCCAGTACAGGATTAAGGATATTATTAATCAGTGGTCAGATTAGATTCTAATCATTTAATTATTCTGACCAGACAAGAAGGTTCTTTTCTAAATTCAATTGACCACACAGTTATAGGTCGTATATCGTTCGATTTGACCGCTAATTTTATTGAATGTCAATTTAACTGAAACTATTTTTTTTTGCACGAATCGTTTATGTAGGACAGAACACAAAAGCTTCTCCGTAACATTATTTGTTTGTTCCGATCAACACGTACGCTCGTGATCTAGTTTTTTCTTCCACAAAAGTTTATTTAACGAATTGTAATACATTAGAATGTTTTCGAAAAAAGAAAAAACTTGTTAGTCCGTCACTAATACGAACTTATGGATTTTTTGGAACTTATGGAGATTTGAAATTCTAATCATATTTAGGCATTCACTTAAATGTCGCTTAGAGTTGGTGAAATTGATAGAATTTAAAGCATCCATTTAGCACATTGAAGCATTTATTTGAAACGTTATTTCGTCGAATCTATATTGTGGGTATGAAAAAAAACGATTAAAACGCCAGATAGTAGTTCGCAAATTAATCGGTAAGCAATTTCACTTTATGATTAATTTGCTACAATAATGACAAAGATTGAGCGCTGCTGTTTGGTCGCTCTCTATTCAAATACCAACATACTTTTTGTTCACGTGAATGCAGCTTAGGATTTCTTGTTTTTAGGGTTCCGTACCTTGAAAGGAAAAAACGGAACCCTTATACTTAGGATCACTTTGTTGTCCGTCCGTCTGACTGTCTGTTAAGACCCTTATTCTCAGGAACGCGTAGAGGTATTAAGTTGGAATTTATATCAAATACTCAAGTTCACTGTATCTTGGAGCTGTGAAAAAAAAATCAAACTTCTAAGCCAACGCAATCAAAAAATACAGCCGTTTTTGCCGCAAATTTCCGCAAATGTTAGTCACGCAAGGGAATCAAAACCTACAGGGTACTTCCCGTGAACTCAGAATCTTGAAATTTGGTACGAAGCAACGTCTTATAGCACAGATAAAGGCAAAATTGCGCAAACCGTATATTTTTAGTTACATCATATTATAATTAAAATATTTTTAATCATTTTAAACTTACTACCCCTTTCCTCGTGAACGCGTAGAGGTATTAAATTGAAATCCATATCAAATACTCAGGTCTATAATAAACGCTGTGTATACCTACAGGTTACCTCGGTGCGCGAGTCCGACTCGCACTTGGCCGGTTTTTTTTTTTCATTTCAATAACCATGTTACACTCGATTTACTGTTTTTATAAGACGATTTCAATAATGAAGTTAAAGTAAAATATGCCTTTGGCTTGCCTTATTAACCGCATTCTTGGGATAATACAGCCAAAACAACAAATAACGTGATTATTACGTTATTTACACGCATTATACAGAAAGAAGTGATGTTTTGGCCACAAGGGACTATCATGTCATAATGTATTCGGATTAAGCGAATCACAAAGTCTTTAAGACAGTTTGTGTATTGACTGTTGTATGAGAGTAAGAAATTTGATACGGATGAATTAAATAATTTATGACAGCATCGAATTTTTTGACATAAAGCAATATTTTTATCTATTACTTCATAACGTGTAGCGCCGACCCTAAATAAAATGGGACAAGGGTCGGACTATGATTCATAAGCTATATAGTTACCCATATTGTTACAAAATTCAATGTAAAATGCATCAAGTAAAAACTAGGAAGGCACCTACTCAGTTTGCAATACGACAATTTGTTTTTTCCCTACGTTTTATCAATGAATCGTCCAAAAATACAATAGAACGAGTTTAAATAGCTATTTGTCGTAGATTTTAACTTATTTGATTCAATCAAACAGGGTATTAACCTAAGGACCAACGAAACGAGATCTAATAAAAACTTTAAATAAAAAAAAGAAATAGGACACGTTACATGCAAATAATGAAACAAATTGAACCGAAGGTCCTGTCAAACAGGATATCGGTTGGAGACAGGAATTAACTAGACCACTGAAATAGTTTAATTTAACAAAGTCCGCATTCTCGTCTTTAATTTACGCCAAACTGACAATAGAACGCAAACTTCTCATTTTTTTAAGATTTATATTAATGACCAATTAATGCAAAATGAAAAGCGATTGGGAGGCAATACTTGTATAAGAAACATTTTCCACAAGACGCCTATGAAGTTAGCATAATTAACATCAGACAAGAACGATCGTACCAGCTAAATTGTTGCATTATGATTAGTACAGATTCATTCTATTTATCGTCTAACACCTACTTTAGATTACAGGTATTCAGTGGCCCAAAAGTTGTAGAGGTCAGATGAGGCAGTCGCGCCATGTAAAATTCATCCGGTTAACGTGGAAACCGACCTCAACACAGTTGGAAAAAGGCTAGGCAGGTGATGATGGATGACTTAGCATTAGATTTATTTGGAAAATAAAATCTGTAAGTTTTATTCGATACTTATTCTCCATTTATTTAGTAGACATTTTAGTATGCCTCATTTGAACAAAAACAATGCAGGTGATAGTTATCTGAATTTCAAAATTAGGGCAGAGCACCAGCACAACTTTCTAATCTCATACATTTATTTATATTAGCGTAATATCGACATATTCAATTTGAGTGCTCTGTACAGTCGTGATCCTCCTGCTAAAGTGCTCGATATAAACCAATTGGTTAGAGATGTGATGTGCTCTAGAACGTGCTACGACCAGCTGACCTCGACCCGCGAGATGCGAGAAATTTAAAACACGCCCCACTTACCCTGGATACTGAATCCATTAGCCGATTAGACTAAACGCATCAATACCATCTGTTTTCATTAAATACGCACTAACTGTCAAAATGTGGTTATTTACAACCGCTGCGTATTCATTACTTTTACTGACACGCCCATAAAACATAAAGCGAAAACATTTCTTTTGACGAATAAAATAAGTGTACGATTCTCTTTAAAGCACAACAGCCATAAGCGCTTCTGCGTTTCCTCAATGTTTGATTTTAATGCGTTTTGTTAATAACTAACTGCAAGCCCTCTTCTAAAGACAAGAAACTTTATGTTAGTTAGGTTATTTTCCATAATTATTAAGTAAAACATTATAAATTATACGTGCTTTCACATGTGAGATGAATCGCGTCGCCAACATAGAAGTAAACTTTATCTGAGGTCACTTGTTAAGTTCTAGTGCCCATCTCATGAAATATTGATGCTATTTGCTTATTTGAAATGTTAATTTGCGGCGATGGAGAAGATAAAATAGACCCGTTACATTAACTTTGTATACCGTGTCGTTAGAAAAATTAACATTACAAATACGAAGAAACCATCAATATTGCATGAAAAATTGGAAGAAATATCGAAACCCGACTCCATAACAACACCATATACTGTGATTTACCAAGGACAGAGTATATTTTGTGAATTGTTGTGCAGAGTATCTTATTAGAGAGACTTTTTTGCCCCATGACCACAAAACTTATTAACATTTTAATTGGATTCCGACTTTAATTTCATCTAAAGACTTTTTAATGAAAAAGAAACTCGGTAGCTAGTAGAGTAACAATGCTTACAAATGACCCACTAATGTTGTCATGGATTTTCCCGGTAGTGTCTTGAAAAAAAAAATAGAATACCGTCCTTCCAAAAATATCTCGTCAGTAATTAAAAAGGCACGATGTGAATAGATTGCTCTCAGTTTTGCAGAGCGCGGCTCTTTTGGCTTAGAAACATATAAATAGTTAATGTAGTCTTCGGTTTTGTAACTTTTCAAAACGTTCTGTTGAACTAACATTTTGTACACCGCTTAAAAATGATTACTTTAAGACTTACTTTAGACCCCGCATTTCTGATATGAGTATTTTATTACAGGAAGACATGAACTCTAATTAAAGTTTCCTTCAATGAAAAGTAGTACTCAAAATTCAGTCACACCTAGTAGTCTAATCTCAATCACTTCAAGTATTTTTATGCTAACCTTTGTGAGTAGAAACATGCATTCAATAACTGAGTAATACTTGAATACAATAAAGAATAAGAATTAAGTTAATAGTTTTCTGACATTACGGTTCAGCATGATTGCTATGAGTACGTAATTTGAAGCAACAGCCGTCGCGTGCACATCACTAACCATTCGGTGCGTGTAAATAAAAACGAGCAATTCAGAAGCGATCAATCAACTGAACTCACTCATTTTATTTACATTTAATTTACGTTCAGATTTGCTTTACTTTATTTACTTGGCGACGCAAAATGGGCAGGAATGCACGAGTTATGCGTTTAAACAATGTTGCTGTTACAAACTTTTGTCTTTTTGTATGTTTGCTTCTTTCGTAAGTAAATATGCTTATTGTCTTTAGATTAGTCAAGTACTATTTAAAGTTCATAATACGACGACGTCTTAAATTAACATATTTCATTTGAAGGGCTTTATTTCAGTTCTCTTTGAGGGAATTTCAGTAACGTGTTGAATAGTTGAAGCGTGGGAACGTTTAGTGGACATACTATTTGTTAGGAAATTCTTTAACACCCGTAAAACATCAATCTTAACGCGAAATGGTGCTCAGTTAACAAAAAAAATACAGGTAATGTTCAAAGTTCATAATCTTGCTTTGGTCTAGTTCATAAACATTTCACAAATGGAATGTGATTCATTAATCAAACCAAAGGTTAATATATTAATAGAGCTTTCAAGAGTTTAATTGATAAACATTATTATTATATGACTGCGTTCCACGTGGCACGTTATCTGCTCCATCGCGTATCGTAGCGTGCCACGAGCTCTACTGCCACGACTATCCACAACAACCCGTCAAACTGGAACCTCAACAAGAAATAAAAACTTAAACAAGGTTTCTAGTATAATCTGCGACATTAAACACGGAAAAATATAAATAACAAAAGGAGATAAAATTATGTGTCACTATACTCGTGTACTAAACTTGTATTTACTTTTGGCGAGGTGTCATTCTGTCGGCCTGACGCCGGCGCTTGGCGTATATACTCATGTGATGAATATAGCAGCATATGCTAATATTATACTAAGAATATATTTGGATAGGCCATCACTTAACAATATTATGGATTGTCAATTAAATTTATGTAAATTCTTATAGTCTTCTGGGTGTAGAAAAATGTGCATAATACATAATATATATTTGTCATTTTATGAATCTTCAAATATGCTATGAGGCTACTGCTGTTTGCTTAGCCTTGTCCAAATGAATCAAACACATTAAACTATAAGCACTTGAACGAAAAAGCTTTCCGAGAATATGCTGCACGCATAATTTTCCACTAAAGGTGCTCGGCGCGTTGATGTCTTTTATATTGTACACTATTGTAAAGCAGCAAACGGCTTAACTATTGACAGTAGTGGCAATATTATAATGTTGGACATTTTGGAATTACTTGTTGATAACACTTTGCTTTATGCAGTAATGCGGCTCTATTTTAGCTGTATTAAGTTACTAAACATTTGTTGTGCACGAGCACTCTTTCGTACCGCATAAATCTATCGCTGCTCTAGATAGATAAAATTAAAATGATACCTGGAAACACGCTCAAGCTGAAGGTAGTTCCGTGTCTGTTGACGTCCGGCAAACCTTCGACATTTCCGAACAAACACAGTTGAATCACCCGCTCGGGAGCAGCGCGGATCGCGGAGGCTGTGGTGGGCGCGCGGGGCGCGAGCGGGGGGCGAGGCACGGGGCGAAGGGGGCGGGGGGCGCAGCGTGCGAACATACGCCCGCGAGGTCGCTGTCTTTTTACTCGCATTACCTCCTGACATTCGAACTTAATGGAGTTGCCTTATTGAAATTTAAGCAGAACGACTACCGACGTAATGGAATAAAATTAGGTTATCGTAACGAGAAAACGGTCTTCGAGTGGCCATCTTTAAGCTCTTGGCGGCCCAATAGGAATTCGAAACATTCAGCAGAGGCTGCACGCTTCAGAAAGCTAGCCGTCTCACTCGAGGCGCGCCCGGCGCTCGTATGTCAGAAAAGAATAGATATAGGAACACGGTCCTATCGACGAATAGTCATTGTTCTTGGCCGTAATGGAACAAAATAAAGACAGAACAGCGGTTTTCGTGACTGTGAGACGAAACTATCGATGTTAACGAGAGCGAGTGAGAAAGAAAATAAGGTTTTTAGGGTCGATGGCCGCGTGAAGGAACTTAAAATTGGATTTCCTTAAGAAATATGCTTCATTTAGGACACGTCTATCATAATTTTAAGTGTTGTGTCAAGCCACTGTGTTTATTGATGTTAACAAATTACTACCGATGTTTAAAGACATTAATCAGTGAAGCCGTATTGCAGCAATGTGTATGCTAATATTTTTCTAAGAATCTTGTAAGTGAAAACGGTCACCTATGGTTTAAATTAATTATTGATTCATTTAACTCCTACGTGTTATAAAAATAATTAAATTAGTTATTATCATGAGAGCCCACTAACAGTTACGTAGTGATGACGCAACGGTCAGCATGAATCAGAGTGTCCCGTGCATCCCGTGCGTCCCGCGGGCGCGCGGTACTGCTAGCGGGATCGTACTCACCCCCCCCCCCCGTGCCCTCTCCCCCCCGCCCCTCACGCGGACCGTTACGCCGGCGTCCTTGGCTGAGTTCTTTCTTGCGCGGGCGCAGCAGGTCGGTGTGAACTCGTTCCGCGCTGCCTCCACTGCGCACGTGTAGCACTGTGTTAGTAACCTAGCCTTGTATGTGTGCGCATGTATGTGTGAGTGCATTAGATTACTCCTAACGGATATTACGGAATTTGTTAGATAAATACCTCAAATATGAACTAGCTATATTAATGCAGGTCTTTATATAGAGCAAATTAGTTTTAGTAGTTATTTTTATAAAAAAAACGTGCTGCTATTAACATTCAAGTAAAGCAATATCAGTGGCTTGGAGAGCTGACTGCGTAGAGTGCCGGCGACGCCTGCTTGTCTATTATGAATCTTATTAGAAATAGTTACCCTACTTGACATTTTCCGATAACACAGCATTTTATCAAAATTTGAACATTACGTAGAATAATAATGTTCATTATTATAGTTTTCTCCAAAGAATTTTGAACATTTCTTTGGAGAAACAAACAGGAATGGTGATAAGTTGAGTACTTTGCAAGATGTTTTTAGCGGAGATAACTTAATGGTGCCTGTAAAGGAAAAGCATTGTTTACAACATTTCGATACAACCATGATTTTCATTCAAATCAAAACTATTGGCAATATTACAAATGAAATACATGGAATAGAATGCGAATGTTATTGAACTTGTAATTAACAGACAAGTCTAGTTAGATTTGCGC
This sequence comes from Cerastis leucographa, assembly GCA_963082945.1. NCBI lineage: Eukaryota > Metazoa > Arthropoda > Insecta > Lepidoptera > Noctuidae > Cerastis > Cerastis leucographa. Next base: position 13,137,781 of record OY720380.1, on the reverse strand, counting down.
CTGAATGAAACGTAATGAGCGACCCGCAGCCGCGACCCCTCGTCCTAGCTATTGTGAGATTACGATCTGTTTATCACGTAACTTACGATTACGACCTTCGCCAGTCTAGCCTTTATCGCTTTTCACAACTATTCTGCTGGGGTCAGCTTTCGGTCAAGTAGATGCTTAGAATATTATATTAGACTGTACTTACGTTATTCGCACGAAATTAAAACGCTCTATTTATTTATTTCTTTTTCAGCAAAAAAACAATCTTTGATATTGCCTCGACGGAACCCATTTTTGTCAACACGTTTTTTTGGCTGCTAAGCACGGTCTACGCGGCTACAACGCTGTTACTACGCAGGGTCTACGCGGCTACGACACTACTTCCACCATATAGCCTATGCGGCTACAATGCTGCTGCTACGCGCCGCTGGGCATACGCAGCTACAACGCAACTTACACAAATGGCCTACGCGCAGAGTCTACGCAGCACCCATGCTCTTTCAATCACTCTCCTATCCAATCAGGGGTCTAAGGAAAGCAAACTCACCCATGCAGGAACTGACCGAAGCAAACACATCTTAACCGATCGATCGATTGTTATTTAGCCACGAGCCCCTGATACACGTCATTAATGACATTTATCAATAAATAGCAATGCCTTACGCAACATCCTTTGTTACTCACAATCCTATTTGATACAGACTCATACTCAACACAATTACAGACGACCTACATTGAGCAGCCTTAAAAAAATACAACACGACAGAGATTCCACGAAATATAACAATAGTCTCGTTCATAATGGATTTTGATATTGGAAAAGATAGCGTTTTTTAAAGGTTTTTTTTCACGTTCTACTTGAAGCGGTCTTGTGGGCTTTTCCAACACGTATTATGGGAAGCAATGAAGGTTGTTTTACTTACGAGAATATAGTGACGTTGACGGTACAATTTGGTTTGAGGAGTGTACAAAATTTGAATAACCTCTTATTTCCCGTGGTGAACATTCGACATTCGGCCCGATTAATAAGTAGTATTTGATTTGATAATTGGATTTACGGTAACATATTTTATTTATGCAGCGCACATAGTGTGGTTTAGCGTCGGTTGTTGACCTAATGCCTACTAATTGGCAAAACAACGGATGTTCACATTTAATTAGGTCTTCAAACAAATTAAAACAAATAAAACTTTCTTCTGATATCAACCTGTTCGATGAAAAATGCCAAAAATGCATTCAGAGAATCCATGCGACCTGCAGAAACCTATTTTTAGAACGGTCGGTGGAACTAGAGGGGTTATGCGGCACCGATCAACATTAAAACAGTTAGGTACAGCTGTCTTTAATTACTTTTTGTTCTTATTACTGATTTTATATTCGTACTCGAAAGCTTTTAAGATGGCGCTAATATCGTGCACTTATCGAGCGTTGAGCAACGAGCAAGGACGATCACGCGGCTGATCGTGCGGCTGTCGCAACACTCTCAGCCACCAGCCGCGCCGCCGCTGCGCCCGCGCGCCCGCCGGTACAACCAACATACGCTAAAAGTCGGCTACCCGCGCGCCGCGCCGGTATCACCGCGCGACTTCACTCAATACACTCGACACCGACATACGACACTTGTTTCGTTGCTAAAGTACTCGACCGTAAAGCACTGCCAGATTGTCACATATTTCATGTTATTTACTCACTATGTTTAAATAGTCGTATGTCTTGAAACGCCAGTTACAAAAGTTTATTTCGATTTTATCGAGTGTTCTGTTGTGTGGGCTGGACTTTAGTGTGCCACTGACGCTGACGTGTCTTCTGCAAACTAAATATTATACTGAACAAAAGCACGTGGTCGCACGGAAGTTGCACAGCCTCCATCAACTTTATAATTACACAAATCTGCTAAATCATATGAGAACTATTAAACCATTATTATGGGCTGTAAAACATTTAACAGCAATATTAAGTCCAGCACAGTGTACTGCATGAAATAGTCATAAATGAAAACAAATTACGGAAGTCAGAACTAAGATATTGGATAAGTCGTTAAATGGACATTAGGTATATGATTCTTATACGCTAATTTAGTATTAATAACAGTAACTTATTGCAGTCCTGAGCTAGAACACGCTTCTCTTTAATAAATATGCGGGTTGGCAGTAACAGCGACATAAATCTTGTTTATGCGTCGACAAAGTACAAGTGAGTGCCTTCAGGCAACGTGGACCGTGGCGTGGCTGAGCACCCGCAGCTCTAGTGGGGCAGCGGGCACGACGCGCGTCGCGTCCGACCACGCGCTTCTCCTATGATCATTAACTTAGATACCGATACCGCGCGTATTTGTAACAACTTAATCATTCCTTCACAAATCATACGAGAATTTGTTTTTGGGACCGAATTCCATGCCGCGCTATTGTAATGTGAACTTTATGAGTAAAGGAATAAATTAGGAAATAATAAAACGTAGTTTGCTGCTAAAACATCATGCGCCTTACCTATGTATCGCGCTATGAATCAGATTAAAGTACATACACACGTCTATTAGACGCACACAGGCGCGCGGTGCTGACGTGCACAGTGTCCGTGTCGTGCACGTGCACGGACGCGTGTGCGCGTGTGCGTGCACACACACGCCGCCGGGAGGTTCAACGTACCAGTCGCCACTACGAGAGTTCCTTGTTCCACTTTACCACTGACACAATATTATTATTGTTCCAATGGAGTTTCCGATTCGGCCGAGGCTTTTTATAGAGTCCTTATTTTTTATCTTCATAGTCACTAGAACAACTAAATTGCAGACGGTATTGTATGTGCGGTGTGAGATAGTTTTGCTTATCCTGACTATCTTCAGTTACAGGGTATCCTCATTCGTTCTTTTTGATTATTATTTTAAAACAAAAGTTGTAATTTATTTGTTATGTCATTGAAAGTAAATTAGTTTTAAACATACAAAGTCAGCTATAATAAAAATCGTAGAAACTATTACACTTAGACACTACTACAGTAATTTAAATAAAAACATTCCATATTAATTGGTCCTGCATACCGCGCTCCAATCAGTCGAGAACTTCGATTTCAAAGTTTTAATAATAATACGACCTAGTAAACGCACTACAGTTTTGATTTCCCTATATCCGAAGGCCTTGGATTTTATCAAGTCAAATTAAAATATCCATGTGCTCATCAAAAATAAGCTTTTAAATAATTTGGGCCGCTAACACCCTTACCAAATTACACAAACACTGAAATTGCGTAAGCAATTTTGAAAACATATAATTGTGTTAGCAATTACTGTTTTAAAGTGCGCACGGTGTAAAACTTTTGTAGTGTAATAAGTTCCAAAGTCGTAAAACGATTCATAATAGAACACGATCATTATATCTTGTTATTAAAATAAATGTCAGTTAACGAGCCACAAAGGATAAATGCACATTGTAGATAAATGCTTAGCTATTTATGAAGTTTCATTAAAAGCTTTGCCATGGAAAAGACATCAACGCGTGATATCGGTTTCTGTGCAGACATATTTTTTAGTAAAGAATAAGTTACTTGCAAATAAATGCTGTTTCAACCTGTAATGTTGTATCACTGTTATTTATCTAAATATGTCAGATATTTTTTAAAGCAAAGTAATTGTTTGACAATGCTATTTATTTATAAGTAGAATAGTTCTGCTGACTATTATTTTCAAATTAATAAAGGTTTAGGTCCTTTATTGACTTGATTATAATAGTCAAGTGTATTTGGTCATCAATTAGCTCCTACAATGTGATTCATCAAGAAAGTGAAAAGTGTAATCATATAGAACTCGGTGAATTGAATTTTTCTTGGAAGCAGTAAAAGCAAATAACTGTCTTGATGTTTGTTAAAATTACAGTCATATCTGTACCACAAGATTTTTCTACAAATTAGTATCTGTATCTGCTCCAACAATTAAAGAATTAGATTCCAGATTTCTCAGTTGTTATGAGATCATAACTGTTCAATGTAGAGTTTTGTTAGAACGAGACTTCGCGGACTACATAATATGTATAAATAGTGCCTAACTGTGCGCAATACCACTTCATAAAATATATAAACTGGTTTTGCAACATGCCAACTTGTGTTTTTAACAGTCAGACAAAGTTTTATTTCTTTTTATTAACGTTATTAATAGTTGTGCTAAACGCATGCTAACATGTTTGGTCCAGACTAATAATAATGTGCTCTTGCAAAATTACGACACCGTGTTTAATTATAATATTCCCAGAGACGCGGTAATGTACATATATTATGTTTGTTTAGATATTGGCTGTTAAATGAATTATCATCGGTTGCTGTGCACGCTTGTTCTAATCGTAACGGTGAACTTTTTGTGCAAGTGGGTCAGATAAATGGAGCACTATCATTTTAAAACAATGCATTCAAATAAAGTAGGTAAATTACTGGTACTCGGATGACATGCGTACACAGGTCGTAACACATTTGTTACTTCACAAATATTTTTCTTCATATTTCAAATGTTTTCTATAGATTTATAGTATGTTTTTTTGTAAGTAGACACTTAATTATTTTAACATGGAAAGTAATTGATGACCTACATGCTGCCCCGTGGGATTAATTTGAACAATCAATAAAGATGACACGTCCACAAAACAGACCATTTGTACTTTTATGAGCTTTTCATATGATATTTAACTTTTCAACTACAAAGAAACTCATCTTTTGCGCTTGTCAGAGTAAAATTAATTAAAACGATGATCATTTCTTTGCACATAACATATACCAGGTATAATATTTTATGGGAATTTCTATGAAAATTTGTTTTTGAGAAAGTCTGACAACTCCAAAAGTTTAGGTAGGTGTATTTCTAAAGTTTTAATTTATTTAAATATGCATAGCAAACCATGTTCCCTCTCGTCAGAATCGATTCACGCTAATACTTATTACGTCATCTAATCAAATAAAATAACATAAAGTACGCTTGGTGCCTTCAGTTACAGATTCACGGTAAATATTTTTTGCTACAAACCATCTAACGGGTTAATGAGTCTTTGAGCATCGTTTATGAGGAAAAAACTTGGACAAGAAAAGTCTGGTAAACCATTAGATGAGTGGGTGTCTAACAGTAGTATTTAAGTAAAAATAAGAACTGTAATTAATCCATACTAATATTATAAATGCGAATGTCACTCTGTTTGTTTGTATGTTTGTTTGTTACCTTTTCACGAATAAACGGCCGATCGGATCTTAATGAAATTTGGCAAGAACATAGATTTCAACCTGGGGAAGGACATAGGCTATATATCATTACGCTACGACGATTACAAAACGGGGAAAATGTGACGTAAACGAAGTTGCGCGGGACAGCTACTGTACTATAACTTTTTGAAGGAATTTAAGAGTAATAGAGCAATAAGACCTAAAAACCTTCGTCCAAATTGGGAACTGGAATTAATGACTAGATTTTTTTTTTAGTTATAAAGCTGTACTAAAAAGTAACAGCCTCCAGCAAACATTCTAATAACAGTCGCTATGAATAAAAACTACAATATTAGTTTTAGAGAAAAAGAACTATCTTTGATACTGTTTTGAAATAATATTTTGATGATATAAAAATAAATAAATAATAAATCATTTATTCTGGACCAAACATTTTGTAAAAGTTCATAAACTCACCAAACTGCGTAACAGTTTGTCGGTGGGATAAAATTTTGAATGTTCTCGATTCAAATAACAAAGACTTTTTGAATTTTTATTTGTTTCTTAATCCTGCTAAACTTGTATGCTAATAATATTCTGTAACTAATAAATGCATATTTATTGACTTTTCTTTATGATTGATACAAAAAGCGAATGAAATGTAAAATATGGTCAGATAAACTTGCCATTACCATATTAAGCAAAAGGATATGAAGCATCATCATCATTATGATCGAGATGAAATTTTAATAAAAAAGTGATTGATTGAAGTCTGAGTCTTATTCCTATTTCAATAAGATTTAAAATATCGTATAGTAGGATTGCAAACTATAGCGAAAGCTGCCAGCACTAATGAAAGCAAACGTGTTTTAATTTTAGGTATGTAAAATTCTTTTAGTGCTAGCTTTGGAAATTTTGAGATGCCTAGGATTGACGTCACTCATGACTACCGTCATAAGTTTATCTGAATCAAATATTTCTTATACTACTTAGGTAGGAATTAAATATTAATATAGATTCACGTGATTCAATGTAAATAGGTAATACGAGTTCCATTTTTAACCCTCGACCAAAAAAGAGGGGTGTTATAATAAACTAATTAACATTAAAAGCCATTTTTGACATTAACTGATTGAATCACCGAGTTGGAATGCGAATCATTGATGATATATAAAAAAAAACTCATAACATATTCTTATTTATTACTCATTTTTCAATACGCATAATTTATTTGCATCTCTTTAAGTTAGATAGACTCGTATAAGAATTTTTTGTAAGTGTTCAAGGTTACCAGCTGATTCATCATAAAGATTTTTTAAACAAATTACGTATAAAACATTTGTATGCATATATTGACGCAAGCACGATGTCTGCGCCACGCAAAGGTTAACACAGGTTGTCTGTCTGCTTACACACGCTTGAAGAGCTATGCGATTTAGCGGACCGCCCGGCGCCCTGCCCTTGACTCTTGCCCTACGTTAACGGCATAAAATCATGGCCAGAACAGCGTCTTTAGCATCCCCGGACGCATCTGCGGTTACAGTCACGACCTCACTAAAAACTGAGATTAAATTTGGGCACTGCCCCAAAAATAATACTAAACATGTATTATAAACAAAAGATTTAAATGTACCCATATGAAATCGTAATAACAGAGATGAAGCGATGTGGAAATTAGTAACCATAAATCGACCCAATTTATACAGGTTTTTGTTGGTAATAAAATCCGCGAAGCCTTAATAAATCGCGCTCAAGCCATACTGGAACAAAAGTATTGTCAAGCAAGTGGCTGGACTAGTGTACCAGTTCAAAGTATTAACATATCGCAAAATTATGAGGTCGCATTCAGACACCAGGAACCTTACCTCGAGATAATGTGTTTAAATAAAAAAATAAGAGCTTAATAAATCATGTTCTAGCCGTTGAGCGGCGACGGACAATGTTGTCCTGGTGGAGTGAACTTATTGTCCATCATTCATACGAATCTATTCATTAATTCAGTTCTTTGCAGATTCAATGAGCAGCAGCCGCGGCGGAGGTGCATACAGACGAGATGACTTGCGATTGACTTTCACCTTCGTTGTACACTCATGTAACATTCACGTCATTTCTCACTCCTAGCAGAACCTTGACAAATTGACAAAGACAAAATGTCACTTTGTCAAAAATAGTGTAAAACCATAAAAAGTTATTTTATGATGCTCACCTTTTAGTTTGATGCGACACCTGACGAGTTTATATCTGCAATAAAAGAATTGAATGTTAATTTTCATCCGAACATTAATACTTCGATAGTAAAACGTGTGAATAATAAATCCCATTACTATAACCTTGTATTATTAAACAAATATTTTAAATATGAATGAGTTCTGAAATGCACGAACGATTATTTGACACACTTATTTATATGAATTTTCCAAAAAAGAATACCTAGAGTCCATACAACCGTTTTTATCACAGCAAAATAAAAAGCAATAACAATGAAATTGCTTCAAACTTAATAAAATTGTTCAACTTGGTCTTTAGTGAAGCCTTCGCAAAGGTGTTGAGGATTATAAAAGCGATGATTTGCTGCAGGATTCAGAGTAAATTGGTTTTTATTTTCAAAAATAACGTCGTTACGAGTTTCAAGAGGGAGTTAACATTGCCAGCTTTCTACACGACGTTATTGGCCATAACTGTGGTATTCAATGCCTTGTTCCATATTTAAAGCACATTCGGAGTGGGGTGCTAGTTCACATGATCGGTCGTGATAAACATATCTGACTATGAATTACGAATTAATTAATTATGACTATGAATTAAGGACCTATTGGTTTTGTCTCAAAAAAGAAATGTGTATGTTAAAAAGAGTAAAGACTATGATTAACTCGGAACAACTTAAAGTAAATGCCCACAGCACAATGCCAATCCGCAATCCGATGCATGTGGTGTGATATATAATTATATTAATTGCGTATGTAGAGAATCAAGGAAATTATTCATAAGTTGCCAACCATTTAGGTAGTTTATATAAAAGCTTAATGTGCATACGCGCATAAACTGGTGCGTTAAACGTTAAAAGGTTGTTTGTTTAGTTGGAAACTGGTGCAAAACAAAAGTGGTGCAAACCGCAGAACCAGTCCTGCGACAGGAAGCGGCCTCGAGCCGCCCCCCCCCCCCATGCCGTGTACCCCGGACTCCCCGCACGCCCCTCACCTGCTGCGTGACCACCTGATCCAGACAAAGCGTGTCCTTCGCGTAGTGACGCATGCAAGTGCATTGCACTAATAATACCAAGCAAGTCCTTTCCATGTCCGGTAGGCAACACAACAAGCTCCGAACACGACCAATAAGTGTCGTATGATGTTATCATATGATACGCAAGATCTTGCATAAATCGTACCGATGGTTCAATCACTTGCATAATCGTCCGTGTTCAATATCTTTACATGTTCTAATTTATCTTTCAATATCTTAGTTCTGCATTTCCTTATTTTCTATCGAGATGAAAATATTTCAATAACAGGGAAATGTTTGTAATAAACTTAATCAATACCATATTTGTATGAAGCAATCGATTGAACTCAAACAATATTAAGCGAAGTAAACGCTTTGAATAAATAAATAAAATCAAGTAATTTATGAAAGCAATTACCATAAGCTTATATTTATTTGAACACGTTACGTCATGTCGCAAAAATAGCTTCAGCAATTCCGAATAATTATAAATAAAACATTAATTAATTTTATTTAGCAAACTGTGACAATATCAGAGTCGAGACCGTTGCAGTTGCGTGGGAGGTACATTTATAAATACGAGTCGTGTGAAGATGCTCTACTAGGCAGGCGGTTGACAGTCTGTCGCCGCCTTTATGTCATGGAAACATGATTCATGAATGGAATACAGTATTCAATGCATGTACTAACAAACAGACACTTTCTTAGAGAAGATTGTCATCGCTTTACATGCAACATGTAGAGTATTAACTAATTAATCCTAAGCTGAATGCTAATAAATTAATTCTAAAGCCTGACATTGTATTACCGGTGACATATCTTAGAGATATTGCTAAATATATATGTAGTTATGTTGCTTTTCATAACATCACTAGGTTGTGATTTTATCTGCGACTCCACAAACGTAGACGGTTGCGCATTAACATAGCCGAGATCTATGGCACTGACTTTGATAGCCCTATAAATGTGTGTAGAAAAAATGCAATATTAGAAATACCAAAATAGGACATATGCAAGATAGATTTATAAGTGAATGAATTGGCATCATAAAGAGACACACAGTGGGGAAAGAGGGTGCTAAAACCTAATTTTAGATAGCGCGACCATAGCTAGGATTCAATTTGACCAATGAGATCAAACTATTTTGAAATATAGAATTACATTACCAGATTTTCTACCAATGACGATGCTAGAGACCAGTTATACTAGCGCCAGCCATTGTCTCATGTAGATCTATTCTACGTCCCGGATTGAAGCACCTAGTAATAATGTGGAAGTTAAAGAATTCGAACCAACCACCAATGTATAGGTACAAGTAGGCGTATGTATAGCTTCTAAGCAGCTGACCTTTTATGACAAAGAAATCTGTTACTAACTATATAAATCGTGACTGAAATGTATCTCGAAATAGAATTGTTATTGTGTAGAAAAGAGAGTAAAAGAATAATGTTGTTGATGCGCACGCGGCGGTGCGGTGGTCGGGGCTGGTCGTAGCTGGTCGGGGCGCCGGCACGAGTGCGCTGCACAAAACGGCTCTGCGTAACAGGCGAGTCTCATCGGACAGCCCAAAGAAACGATCTCATAGAAAGTAGAGCAACTCATTTATTTATTCAGTGCAGCGGCGGGTGCGAGTGAGAAGTCGACGCGAAACTGGCTCATTAAAATAAAAATCCGATTTTTGAGTGCAACTCGCGCGAAGTAAATAAAAGTTTCCGACGAAATTTGCTCGAGTTATTCCAAAAAAGGCGCGCGAAACGCCTCCGCGACGAGATCACGAGATACAAGTGCGAGGTGAAACCGACCGCGATAGCCTCCGACACACGCGTGCCGCAGCCTCATGCGCTTACTTTCATACGTCGATGCCTAGAACGCTTCGCTGTTCTGATTCACTAATACATCTCCAGTAAATAGCCACATCTGATCTCTGAAAACACCCTTTTTGTGGAGCTACACTGTGGATTTCTTTTCCGCATTAATACAAGTATTTTCACTGTAAGAAGCGAACCATTGTGTGAACATTACGCAGCCCGGGCGGCGTTGCATTAAGTGCACGATAAAAGGCAGCTCTATAATCATAGTCACGAGTCACGTTATCCGCACCCGCATTTGCTATGTAAATAACACCATACACGACATTCCGCCGTTCGAAAATATAAATCGTTCTCATTTTGCATCTATCTACGCACGCGTTCGAGTTTAATTAATAAAAATACATTTATATCGATTGCAAAAACATTACGCAGCTCTGTGTGGGCAAGTGCTCTCGATCTGCATTCCGCGATGGAGGCGGCCGACTGGCCGAGCCGGCGAACTGACACGCTGTCATTATTTAATGTTATTTTCGCGTACGATTTTCTTCATTAATGTTCGGCTATAATCGCGTCGGCCTGACTGATATTTTCAGAACAGTTCACGTCAATTACACACACGGAATTAACGAAAACCAAAAAGACACAGTGATTGTGAAAGCGCAGTCGAATCCTTCTAGCTTTTAATGTATGAATAAAATTTATGATTTACTGACTCTCGAGACGCAACCACTTTATACTGTAATGGTCAATAAAAATGATTTTGGACAGCGATCTTATTTGTGTCAATTATATTTTTGAAAATGTTTTATTTGCAACAATAATGATTTAAGCGATCAACTATATTTAATTTCTGTTTGCCATTTACCAACATGTTACATGCATGAAGGATATTTATATGTTAAGACACTTCATTAGCAAGAATAACTGACGACACACGCGCACCTTATTTCTGATTCTGTACATAATTTTTGGATATACTTTCTCAGTTTATACAGTCTACTGCTTTTTATTTAAGGTCCAAGTTAAGATCCTAACATTTTGGTCGAAGCTTATGCTTACTGTTATATTATAAATTTATAGGTTTACAACATACGTGTAATTATATTATAATAATGAATCGATCGAACGGCTCAATTGGTTCCGGAGCTAACTTGTAATTAATGTAGAACTTTGAACTCTTCGTGGTAGTTACATATGCTCGTGACTTTCACTAGCAAATGTGTCTATTAACTAAGGGTGTCTAAAATGCAAGTGCCTTATGCGAAAAGTCCCAATGTGGCAATAAATAAGCATATAACACATTTATATGCTTCTGGTGTCAAAGTCCGTTCCCCTGTATTATTTAGCTGTTATCTGTATTATGATTTATGATTATTTTCCTGTCCAGCACGTCTGTTCAATTTATGGACACATTTTAATTATGATTTAAAGTGTCCTTTTAATGATAACACGCCACTAAACCTTTATTTCAGAAGATTTATGAGAAAGGGAGGAACAGAATTGAATATTATCCGTCAAATAAATTTCATTTGTAAACACAGAATCATTCAAATACAGAATATGTAAACAATAGAACGATTGCAGCACCAGATTCCTTAAATCTCAAAAAATTAAAAAAAAAACAACTTCTTCAAATCACTATATATTTTTGTGCATAGTATTATATTATACAATTTGGACCTTTAGGTAGTCCCCTGAGTGAGAACAAGACTTTTGTATCGGAGGCGTATGATGCGAACGTGCGCGCGCGCCAACCGCTAGCTGCCAGATCAAGTTGTCACGTCAATCAAGAGGAGAAACGTACAGACCTGCACTCGACTTACTTTTTAATTCCCACAAAATTTTACTTTGGAACATATCATTCAATTTTATGTACCCATCTATAAGTATTAAGGTTCACTTAAGCTTATCTCTTAACTTTAAAACCCGGTATTTCTTCTTCGGTAGGGCTTTCGCTTGTAAGCCATTAACTCCATTTAGGAGACTTTAATTATGACTGTATCGCGTAAAATGTAATTAAGTAAGTACATCAATAATTTAATCCGGGTTGCCATTATGGTAGAAGATAAGATTGGAACCAGAAATTGGGGATACAAATCTAAGTATCTGCCATTGCAGAGGATTAAAAAAGACAAATATCTCTTACTAGTGACTCCGTTTTCTCGATACAAAAAATAAACAAAAGTAAGTATTTCACTTCAGCTGTAGGTGTTTAGGTATAAATACAGATCACAATCTTCCTGTTCTTGTACATTCTTACTCAGGGTCGTTGAAACACATTAATAATAATTGGAGATAACCTGAAATTGCCTATGTTACTCGGTAAATATGTAGCTTTCTAATGGTTAAAGAATTTTTAAAATCGGTCGAATAGTTTTTGAGTTAAATCGTAACAAGCAAACAAACAAAAAATGTAATCTTACCTCTTTATAATACTAAGTTTAGATTTTCCGATTGTCATGAAAAGGTTACGTTTTTCGAGCCTATCTTGTTTTAAAGTTCAATACAAACACGCTACAACCAAGTTACGAGCAATCAAATCGTCATCCTTGTCCCACTTGTTTCACTGTTAACAACAATTTGCAATAATCAAAATTTAAATTAAGCCAAAACTAAATGAGTTCCTAAACATATTTCATTTTGCCGAACAGTGATTGGATAAATATTTGTCCCCGGTTCAGAGTGTGAGGTCGCAGACTCGCTGTGTGAAGTGTCGCGCGCCGGTGTCCGACTTGTCCGACTGAGCAATCATGCGCCGATGTTTACAAAGCCGCTACTGTGCGACGCATACGCATACCCGCAGCTGTTAATGTACAATTTTATACCTATTTAATGTTTATAGAAAGCGTATGTATTAATCAAGTTAGTAAAGTGTTAAATATGACCAGTTTGAATGTGTGCGGAGTGTTTTTCTATACAATTATATTGTATGGCGCTACAAACAGAGAATGTTTCCTTGTATAGCGTATTAAGAATATGAATAATTTATTTGCTTAAATACAGGTATAATATTAAGCTGGAAATTAAGTGACCAAAGCAAATAGCGCGGAACCTGTGAATAACCCATGTGTCAAATTAAGTAACAGATAGATTACTAAATACACATAATCTACAATGTTGCCCAGTTCAATATGTTAAATGAAAATGAATGAGTAGTAAAATAGTATTATGTATTTCACCTATAACTGTGTCCTAACCCAGCCGACACAGAGGACTTCTTTAAAATAAACCCTGCCCGGAAATTATATAACCTAAGTTTAAATACAATACTTAGAGTCATTTTATCACCAGATGACCTATATCTTAAATGAGCTATAAAACAAGACTGAATACATGTAATAAACGTAAAGTCAGTCGATAAATTTTAATTATAAATCAAAGTTCGTAGCGCGTCACTGTCACCTTTTCACGTAGGTCTACCTATGTAGGCAGACTAGACACAGCCTTGCCATTACGTCCCGCTATTCACAAGTCTTAGCACAATTGTTTTGCTAATGAATCATGCTTCAAAACATGTACTCGTTTCTTTAAAAAACGAAAGAAATGTATGTCGAAAAGCGCCGCGGTGGCGGCGGCGTCGGTGGCGTGGCGTTGTTTGGAGCGATACCTATGAAAGAGAAACGCTCCGCATGTTAATATTGTAGATAATATGTGTGTTATGTTGCACACGTTGCGCAACAAGGCCGTCTGCAACAATGTGTAGAAATTTATAATAGTTAATTAAGTTGGAATACATTAGCATCTTATCGTTGGCTAATAATCATCTAATTATAACTTATATTATCGACCACATGGGTTAACGTTTATTTTTCGGCGCCATCTAAGATCCCATATCTAACCACTTTCTTATTTACCTTATTACGACAGTACCACAAAAGCTGCAGTGTTCATGTAACAAACCTACGAGTGAAAACATTGGAGTATCATTATTATCAATAAAACAGGTGCTTTCTACGATCAGATTAATTGACAGTGCATTCCTATTGTTTCATCTACAGACATAGGAAATTAATTTTCCTTTGATAGCTATCACAATTCACAGCACAATACTCTCAAATGTCATCTTTATAATCGATATTAGTTTCAGTATCAAAATCCAATAAGGAAAATTTTTTTTCTTTGACTGACGCGGTCTTAGCTTCAAGTTTGTGCAACAGATGCGTGTGGGAACTGAAAACAAACGAAATTTAAAACGTGCCCATGCACATAAGAAAAAAGTCTTGCTGCTAATAAGAAATCATTGAAAATATTCAAAACGCAAATGAAATAATCTATTGCGTCAAAGACTATTATTGGACGTCAGTAGAACAAATCCTTATAACGGATCTACCTAAATTATAATTAAAGCTGGACTCGGATGTCATATTTTAAATTAAATCCAAATGAGTACGTTTTCGTAAATAAAGTTACTAGGTGTGTCTTTTAGATTTATTTATGGACTGATTAAAAACTGGCTGGTAGGAAAATGTTAAGTTTGAAGCGTTTTAAACTGCGGAAGAGCAAACACACATAAATCACGTGTGCTGTGTGCAAGATTGGAACTGTGAGATTCTGTGACTGTTTTAAATTTTGTAGCGTTGCTGGAATGATTAACTTCACTTAAAATTAAGGTTCTTGGGTTAAAAATAACTATGAAAGAACTTCCTGATTGATTGTATCAATTTCTTGAGAATAAATAAATGATAATACTTATAATGCTCATACGAGTACCTTTAACCTCAACGCAATGTTAGATGCACGTTCGTACAAAGGCGGCTGTGATGAGCACTCACATTACGAAGATCTGTTGCCTCCGGCTGATGTCTTCCTAGTACTCTCAACTTTATTATTGTCAAAGCTATCAACACACCTTCCAAGAACACTAATGTCTGTAATATACGTGTTTACCACGTATAAATGCTTGCTAGGAACACCTATATTTTTTATATGTCATGATATATCATGACATTGTGGGCACATCCGCCATCGCTCGCGATCAGGATCGGGCGAGTCACGAAGCGCTCGCTATCATATAGATATAATGCACTTAACATTGTGTTGCGTCCGGCTCGTTGCATAATATTTACCGGTAGCTAGGTACTACCTGTCACAGCGCGGAGTTACGTCGGCTGCGGCTACCTACTGCTGTAATATTAAACAATAATTACTCCAGCTAAAAGGTCGAGACCGCAAGCAGAGCGCTCACTCTATTATGGACGCAATAAATGCTTCGGGCATAAAGTTTAGGGCTCTATTAACTACGATGCCGATTAACTTCTACATAACATTGCATTATTTTATGTTATTCTTCTAATATGTTGAGTCTACACCCTACATCAAGAGAACATCAAGAGAATTTCGCCATAACTTCATTAATAGATATATGTAAATACATATTCAATGGGCCAACCAAACGTCTCTATTCATTGAAATTCAGATAGAAGGTAAATCTAACTTTTATTGAAATCGTAAAGAGATATTATTACCACCTATCATTTTTTTATCATGAAGTTTAAAACTACATCTACAAAACGTTTTAATTGTTTAAACCAAGTTTAAATAAACAAAGAACACGATTTTTTAAAAAGTCGTTACAAGTGGTATTTGGCTAGAGACTCATTGAATCCGACAGTGTAACGGTATTTCGGCGAGTCACTGCTAGTATTTTCATACTATACTTGTATGTACAAAAGTTTTTGTACTACAAATCACGAGTATGTACGTAGAAGGTATGTACCAAGACAGCGTCGCCGTGGGCGGCTGTTCGCTGCCCCGCTTCTGCATAATATCTAGGTGGATCGTAATGGCAAATTCCAGTATAAGTGAGAGTCCCTGATTTAAGATAAGATTGCAGACTTTAGATGTTAAATTTATGTCGCATGTTGTAGATTCTGAAATATGGACAACATTATTCATGATTGCATAGAATCGTTAGCCAAAGGTTGGTTCCAAAGAACTTTTTGCAAAATCATTTAAAAAATAATCTCGTCTATCTTCTTCGCAACAAGCAATAACTGGACCAGTTGATATAATAGTAGATTGTAGGAAAAATCCATTAATCAACCCGACATTCTAACCATGGATTTATTGGCATAATCAAGATCGTAATAAAACATAAATAGAAATTCCAGAAACAATTATTTTATTTTGAAAAGGCATCACTTATTATTTTTTTATATTACTCGAACACAATAGTGACACAAACATACATACAGGCAAATAATTTTTATTTAGGATGAAATCAAAGCCTTATGCATACCACTTATGGATGTAGCAGTTAATTTAAAATTATTTATTTAACAAATATTTTATTGTGTCTATAAATACTGATGCACCAACCCAAAGACATGCAGTGCAATAAAATTTCTTTGACATGTTAAATAATGTAATCAGTAATTGATTATGTATTTATATTTAATGCAAACGCCCGTTTATTTATTTTCATCTTAAACCAAGTATTGACATAAATTAATCTCAATAACGTTTATACTTACGAAGATTGTTAGTATTTAACCTCTGACTCTCGCAGCTTAAGCCCGTCAAGTGATTTCACTTTCTGCAAGATGACGAGACGATAAATGAGTTAGAATTTGTAACATTTGCCTCAATCGCGGGTAAAATACTTAAATGGCAATTAACAAGCTTCTAAAATATTAATTGGTAATTAACCAATTAATAAAAATATCATCACTAATATAGATTTGCATAAGAAAGTTCAATATAGTAGAACTGATGCATATTGCTTGCGTCTAAATGTCAACGTCATCGTTGCAACTGCATAATGCGATGTCACTATGCATAACTACACCAATAAACATCGGACATTATCATTTAAATCGTGATATCTTGCACCAATGACTAAATATAGCAATAAACATGTTATATGGTTTTTGCTAATTAAATCATTTAAGTTCTATAGTAATCTTATACAAAAGCTTGTAGGTTTGAAAATGTTTTATATGGGAAAGCTTCTCGCATTAGTTATATCTGCTTTATGATTGCTTTTACATATTGTAAACATTCAACAAGCAGGACCAGTCTCTTGCTGCTTACCGCGAGTGTTACACCTCATTAGCTTATTTCACAAATCATTTCAATAAAAAAAAAACATTAACGTCGTTGTGTGATTCAAAACAATTACGCGAACGATGGGGAAATCTCTTTTGTAAGTTTTTTAAGGCGGATTTTCATCATTGGCGTATTTTTTATTCAGCAAGCTTTCCGTTAGTGTGTGTGACCGAGTCTCAAGTCTTAATGGAGGATCATCTCTAATGGAACATGCATCTTGATCGTTTCAATATATTCGCAAATGGTGAATTGCTCCCAATTAAGTACCTATCTCCTTGTACGAAGTATTGAGCATCGTTGGTGGGTTGCTGAGGCTTGTTCAAGCCCTTAATAGGTAACAGTAACACCGTTTTTGTTGGTCTGTTCGTTATCTTAAGGGGCATCAATTAGAATATGTATCATGAGATCATGACACACTAAAGCAGCCTGTACCCTTGTAAATAGTTTGAACGAATATATCTAATGAGACGTTAATGTATTCGTTGCGTGTTGAGCTCGAAAAGCCGAGACTTTTAATTAGATGTTCAACCAAGAATATTTGAGTTAAAATATGGGCGAACAAATCATATTTATTTGGTATTAATGGATCATGTGATTAAGAATATATCGTCATTCATCTGTCATGTCGATGGCTGTCTACATCGACGAGCCCGCGGTGCGCTTGTGCCACGCGCCTCAACCGGATGTTCCTCACCAAAAGCACAATCACACTAACACAAACTCTCACGAATTTTTCTCCCAACGCTTTCACGTCTTCCACTAATTATTATCCACTTTATCGGGCATCTTCAATTTGATTTACGTCTAGCTCTTACACAGCTCAATTGGTACACTTTTTCTTTTCGACGATATAATTTGAGTCTACATTGGTTGCGAGTGGTGCCGATAACGGCGCGGCCATCTTCCGCGACCCGCGCCTCGCCACCGCTCGCGGTATAGAACGCTAATTACTGACCGCCGATTGGCGTTAATTAATTACACCTATGAGGACTTTGGGCTTAATTGCGTTTGTTCGCGCTGCTTTAATTAGTGATAGCGTTATACTCATAGTAAGAAATATCTAGGGTTTACTACTTAGAAAGTTTAATTACAGATTCAAAGTTTATAACGTAGTTCTCATGATTAAGGATTAATTTTGTTTTCCGAAGCTGAATCTTTATTAATGCCTATAGTGGAGTTGAATTTCTGAGAAACCTCGTCACAGACTTTATTGTTTATAGGACCGTAAACTTTTATTAATATCGGATCACGTTTATATTAATTAAATTCTGAAAATAAAACATGACAATGCCAAAGGCGTAATATTACAGTTATAAACTTATAATTACTGTTTTGTTCTTGTCCATAACAAAAGCTGATTTAGTAGCATTGCACAAAATCAATAACTGCGCACAATTACATACCTATTAACCCTTAACACGAAAAATAATACGCAATAATTAAAAAGTTCAAGAGCTTGTAAGTCTACTGTAGTTTGTTCATTGTTGAATTGTTAGAGATGAAGAATGCTTATAACAAACGGCTTTCAAGTCCATCTATAATGGTGACTATCTTATAATGGAGTGTTTACAAGCAATGCTGCTAATTAAAATATCAATGGCGTTTGAGATGTATGTCTGTTCACCATTGTATGATAAGAGTCTTGTGGTGTGTACACAGAATTTAATTAACTCCGAAAAGTTCAACGGTCATCGGACAAGTTAGCGCACTTACCTAATTTTTATAAATTGTTGCTTTAAATTCAATGAGTCATCATCGGTGTAGAAAAGGTTCTTAAACAGCATGTGAGACAGCATACAAATACGCATAAAAAGATATAAATATATTTGAGATTAAGTACAGTAGCTGTTTATAAAGTACACATTTTGGTAAATAGTGCTCGCGTTGAAGTCTTTTACACTACACAATATTCTTACATATTAAATTTTTAAGTGGTATTTCCCAATAGATCCCAGAAAGGTTTTATGATTAAGACCGTAACTCTATATTTACATTTTGCTAATAGATGTGTAGGCTTCAAATCATAGTTAGTCACTTGAGTAATCACAAAGCTGCTTAAGACTAACCTTCCCAAAATATAAATTCCATTGTTGTCTTTACAATAAAACGCCATTTTAGCAACATGTCTAGCAATTATCTCTGTCACAACACAAATTTCAAACAAATAATGAGACGTTCGAGTTCAATTGGTCAATCAATAACCATGACAGGCGCAACGTGTGCGCAGTGCGCAGGCGGCGCTGTGGAACACTGCTGGACAAAGCGGCGACGATCAAACATTTCATATTCAACTTTCTTTGTTAATGAACTACTGAAATAACAATTTGAAATGTTGCTAAACTTAATTTTCAATAGTAAAAACTTTTATTGAAGTAATTTTAGCTGTAATTACAATAATGCAAACGTGAGCGCTAATGTAAGGTTTTCATCACGACTTTCCTTCGTTGTCTCTTTCGGCGTCATAGTCCGCGCTGCGTGTGATGCAAGCTAACATTAACCGTAACACGAAGTCAGCCGAGCGCGCACGTACGCCGCACGCACGCCACGCACACGCCACGCGCACGCCACGCCACGCCGCCGAGTGAATCATTACACTCCACTGCCAGTGGCGTGAGAATCGCATCAGACAAATCTTGATTCGCCTTGATAATAACAGAAGCGCAGTTTTTATTTGACATAAGTGTGAGCCATCATGTTCATTAGTCTTTTCAGACTTTCTTTTTCAGTTAAATACGTCTAAGTGAGTTTATTAAGTTTCATACATACACTGCTGAAAAACTATCATTTACAGTGCAGCAAATATCTTAACAAGGAACTTGGCACCACTTAAGACGTGACGTGTGTCTTAAGAATAAAAAACCTGAAATATCAATATTAGATTAATGAAAGACACGATTAATAAAGATTCATATTTAACTAATGTTAACTATTTTACTGTAGATGTAGCTACCCAACCGGATGACGAATAAACAAAACCACCAAAGGCTGAATTTTCAAAATTCTCACGATCAAATGAAATCTTCTATAGTCAGTAAAATGGCTTGTATTTTACGTAAAGCAGGCTGGAATCGTGGTGTGTTACAAAACGACGGGTATGGCGTGACGGTATGTCGCCGAGTCGCCGTGCTCCGCCGCCACGCGAGCCGAGCGCCCGAGCAGGCAGCACCGGCCGCCTAATGATATCACTGAGCTGCGGGTTCTACCGGCATCGACACCCGAACATAACTACCAGAGGGAACTAGATTGCTTTTGTTTATCCTCTGATGAACAGAATAGACAAGATTTGGATACACGCGACAAGTATTTAATTTTCGTAAGAGTTAAAATTTGGTATATTGTCAAGGTTAGCTAAAGCGTATTCAAGAGTTTAAAATTAACATAATGTTAGTTTTGTTTACAACTACTCTTGGATACGACAGTACTACTATTACATTTTATATTTATTTCACAACGCAGGCAAGAACTCCACTTCGAAACCAAGGGTAAAAATATTCATCAGTATGAACAATATACTAAATCGTTGTTTTGACATAAGTAGAAAGTAAAACTTACCACGCTTTGAGCACTTTTTCAAAAATATATAAATTATACATGTTATTACAGAATTGTTTTGGGTAATACAGCTTCAGGAAATGGCAGACACTTTCGATTCGTCTCAGAAGCTTGTCACGCCCCACTAGTATCGCATTAAATATACAAGTGATCGAATATATCGTTCTATAATGTGAAAAATATCTACAGTTATTTACAATTCAACTTATACATCGGTCCACAGCTATTTATTTGAAGAAAGTACTGAAAGAGATGCTTGACCAACATTCGTGGTTTTTGTACCGTTTACGTATTATTATTACTAGACTGCGAACGTTCAAGTACTTATCTTAGTATCTAAAATGACTGTTTATTTTTCACTATCAGACATTCAACTTGAGACTAATATTTTGAAAAAAATATTATTCTAATGTCGAATCAATCAGAGCTTTCGTAAAGGAAAGTGTTTATTTACTTTGAATATTTTTTAAATATTGTACTCGATCACTAGTACCACAGGCAAGCGAATAATATAATTGTACAGAGCTTGGAGTGATCATTACGGCGTGATAAAAGAGCAGAGCAAGGCGTGGGCAGACGTGGTGGCTGCGCGAACCGGATCTAAGCCCGCGATATATCAGGTTGCCCGCGAGCCTCGCACTTTGTCCCGCGACCACTTCGCACGCCCAGACCACTGTCAACGTAAACAACACTTTACGTCCCCAATCACCCTTTAAAAGCTATTTTTTTATCACATTAATGTTAATTATGGTAAAAGAGGAACGAGTTTCACCAACGTCACACTTAATTTGTCAGCTATACGGACGAAGCAAAAGGCCAAAGTTGCGAATAACTCTCATATTAGTAACTCTAATGAACACGATCCCAAAAAGTCTATCCCGAATTGACATAATCCTCGGAAAATGTTGTTTGGGCTGTCATATTGTTTCCTTGCCGTAATCATGATGGAGCCCCGCTCTCAGGGGTGCTTATTTTTGCATGTGGTCTAAAGAAAACCAAAGGAAAAGGAATGTCAGGAGGCTTTGAACCTAACTCACCGCGCGTCAAAGTGCTCTGAATTCATGCATTTCTATAGGGATATAGTGACTTAGGACAACGTGTTTCTTTTTTGTATTTGGGGCTAAAGTTACTTATTATGGGGTACAATAATTTGGTTTTTGGATATAATGAAGAAGATGTATGTAGAAATATTCAACGAAAGGAATGAAAAAAGATAAATATTTCCTTTCAAAGATATAAGAATAGCATAATCAAGCCTACTCAATGTTAACCAGACTGGTTGATTTGCTCTACTCATGGACGTAATTGATCAATTAGGTGCACCCGATAAAGACTACAGACAAATGATATATTGGCATCGTATAAATCGTTAGAAAAGTCGTTTCGGTAAATAAGCATTTATACATACATACTGCACGCATCTGCTAATATTTAAACGTACCTGTTAAACTCAATATTAACTCATTGTAATAGGGTACATCATATTTATCTATGTACCTATTTGTTTGAGCAATCACCGCCCGAGAAAGCACCGAATAATTTCACTTTTGTTGATGTAGACACTGTTTTGTGTATACCTACGCATGGTAATTCAAACTAAAACAAAGATGCCGCCACTAAGGAACTCTAGGAAACATAATCCGACTAATTGTTAATTTATTCCATAAAAGCGCATTAAATAAATAACGAATTCCATGCATACATAAGTTCAAACTAACATACAAAATTATAATCTGTGAAATTCTTGCTATTAAAAAATAATGTTCTTCTTAGCCCAGATGTTTTGGTTAACTGTAGTTATTTAGGCACCAGACAATAGAAAAGCGTCACAAAAGGTGGCCTGACTTAACCTTTCCTATTAGCGAGGTTTCGAAATTTAATATCAATATTATGAGAAGAATTTTATTGTCGCTCTGGCTCATCCCACGCGAATTGAAATCGAAAGAATAGATTCGAAACACGTCCGTGATCATAAAAATACTTTGAACAAGTGAACACGAAAGTGTTATCAGTTTGAGTAGTCACAGTGATTGTTTTTGGAAATTGGAACGGAATCTGAATGCATGTGTGTATTCAGATGGACACAAAGAACAAAAGTGCACGTTGAGACTGAGAACAAATGTCTGCAGAGTGTGTACTCGGCGGTGTGCGGTGCCGCGGTGTGGTGTGAGCAGTCGGCGGCGACTCGCAGCGCCCGCCTCAGTCGTGCGGCCACTGCACTCGCTTCGATTTCACTTTTATTAGCAATCCACTTAATTGGATACCACAGTTGCGGTTTTACTCATTTTGCAGATTCATCTGGGACGCATTTTTAGTATTGTAATAATGACAAAACCAGAAAAGGCTTCAGATCTCACTGCGAGGGAACAAATGAAGATAGTTAACGTCACTTTATGTTACCTCTGTTATACGAATAATACGTAATAACTTATATCAATCTTTATAACCTGCGATTTTTTTACAGTCATTCTATGGATAATATAAAGAAACGTGTTATTTCAATACAAAGTTAATTCAAAAATACAGTAGAATAAATACTTCAGGTGGTAGATTGTTCATGTCAGCAGAATCCACGACTCAGACTCCTAAGTTGTGATCCATACACCCTACTCCGCCAGTCGCATCTATTCGTAGCCCGGCTATATTCTATCATATCAATATATATATAATATTTTAATCTTCAGTGTTAAAGTTAATAAATAATCTGGACCTAATTTCTCAAAGGTTCGCAAGACAAAAAATGTAGGTATATTTAGGTACTAACTTCCTTGAAATGCTCCGGTTTTATCGTTAAGTCATGAAGGTCAGTCGAACCGCTGGAAAAGTACAATACGGATTAAAATTTAATTTATACCTAAAACTACGCTTGTAATCCCACGCTCGACAGCTCAGATTAAATGACATTATTGGAGTTTTTGTTCCGTAGTGTTTTGGTGGAATATAGCCGCGCATTTTGAACCTAGACTTACCGTCTTGCGGCTGACTGCATTCGTCGCCTACCATCTACCACCCCCTTACATGCACCGCTCAGTACCCACAACAAACAATAGCACTGAACATTGTATACGCGACTACAAATACATTCAATTACATGAAGTTCTTTGACTCGCGTATTTTTGCACAAATTTCGTACATGTTTGGGCAAATTTATTATACAGGAAATAACCCACAAGGACGTCTGAGATGATGCATGCATGATTGGATACTTCCTAATGTCTAATTCATGTCACGTACAGAGCTAGGCCCCTGAAAATAAACCGTCGGAATTGTCAGAATAAAAATAGATCTGAGCTCACGGACTGATGTTTAGAAAATTGAGTTTAGTGGGCAAATTGAATTAAGACACAGTGGCGTAGTATACAATAGTACAATTAGTATTACCTGCTGCTATGTATTGTACTATTGTGATACTGCTAGTTCGGTTCTGCACTTGAATGTAGGTAGTGATTTAGCCGCTTAATTTCCGCGTCCAAGTGTCACTGAAGGACGTTTGAAATGTCATTATCTCAATCGACGCGTGGTTTTGTACTCTTATTATTATTTCTTGCCGAGATCGATTTGTATCACAACCGATGAATCATTGTGCTTTTTATTGTATTCATTAAAATTTTAATTAATGCTAGTGGATCATTTATCCTACTAATCTTTTCCAAATGCTATTGATTAATATCATTCTGAAAATTCCTATGAATATTCAATTTATATTGATTATTTTGTGTAACTACTTTTTGCATCAAGTTTTTTTATTTGAGTTCATGCAAAACTGTGAAAATTGCGCGATAGCGGTAAGAGCTACGAGCTACGGGACTACGACGGTACAAGCAGCTACGGCTACGGGTGCGGTGTGGGAGCCTGGGAACCGCGAATGTGCTTTTGAAATTAGGCCTCATGGATTTATGGTCTAATTGCTCCTCTTAAGCACGACTCACTAATTAATGATAAAAACTGAGATAAACCGGAACTGTTTATATGTACAATCATGACTTTCACTTGCACTGCATCATACAATATTCCAACAACAAACCAGTTTTGTATTTTGTGACTAGTTAGTATTTTAGCTCGAGCTTTACATTTTTTTTACGCTGCATATTAATTTGCTTATCGTACGACGATAAAATAATGGAATTCTATTCGGATTTCATTATAATAACGAACAGGTTTCCAATAAATTATGGGTTAGAAAATGAAATTGCCAAATTAATTGCTCATAATATAAGCATATTTTTTAAATGCTTTCGTGATAAACAAAATAAAATAATGCAGTATGCTGCATCGCTGTGATTGCGCTACTGTTTGCAGTTCCGGCTAGTCTGTTGTACAACTTTTTCTCGGATGCTACATATATTTTCATAGTTATTCTAATGTTGGGTGACAAGGGAAAACCCCTTCCTACTGCTGAGACAGAATGTTAAATATCTTGACACAGACAGCACGTCGGATCTCAGTCAAAGACGGCGATCGACAAACATAAAATATGCAAGTAGCAACAAGTGACATGCGGTCAGGATATAATGATTTGTGCCAACACGACTACACTGTTGAGGAAAAACTTGGTACATATCAGTAAGAGTAGCGTACAGGATGTGAAACAAAAAGCAGTATACACGTGTTTGTCCTCATTGTGCCTCTAATAGGAGGACCCACTTCCTAGCGGCCAAACAAACAAACAAAGTAAGTTAGTGCAAAATACTAAACGGCCCGTCCTCGTTCTCCTCTTACAAATACGCGGCAGCCTGATTGTCGGCACACATACGGAGAATAATGACCTCACCTTACTCATATTGATTAAAGAACATTGATATAATGGATGGATTCAGATACGCGATAAGTGCATTTTTACCTCCACATTGAAATACTGATCAGAAAATTTTCCACGTTGTTAAAAAACGTATTTAAAGTAAAATTACTAGGTATAAAATTTAGACGTACCGAATACATGTTAATTTGTTGCGGAATCCGAGAGCAATAACCGACGGCACTGCTAGCGGTATTCGGCGGTTTCTTCGACTCTAATATTCGACAAAAACCTCCGTCTGCTGTGTATGTGTGCACGTGTTTATGCACTACTACGAAAATTTTTATATGTATGTTTGATTTGAGTGTATTTCTACATATTAAGCTTAATGTGGAGATTAGTCACGCCACGGCCTTTAAAAGACGCTAGTCCGCGTACCTCGTATCGTATAATATTAGATTTCGGAAACAATGACGTTATACTATACATGAATATGATCTATGTATTTTTTATTGGATATTTAAATAAATAGATCAGTAGCGAAAATATTACCAAGCTATAAAGGTTTATTTATAAATATAACGGTATTATAATAAATATTAAAATACATCAAATGGATAATGTTAATCAATGGATTAGAAACATTGGTTCTAATTTGTGGGAAATATTTCACATGAAAGATTTTTTATATTATTATTTATTATAAATAATATAATAATAAAAAAGTAATGTAACGATATTTTCTTCTACTGTCATTAATGTTAGCTATATGATTTCCATCATATTTTAGTTCTTACGAAATGAGCATTACGATGCTAGTAACAGATATATTGTAAAATTAATTTTATAACTAGTTATAAAATCTAGCTCTAAAGCTAAATTTTAAAAGTGACGACCACCTACCGATTTCGTAGAGAAGATTGGCAACCGAAAAAGATCAATTATATAGATAGTAACACGAGCAACTTTCTTCACAAACTCAACATTTACAAAAGAATCGTTAAAGCGAATTATTTATTATTTTTATGAAATGCTACATTTTATTTTTGAAGCGATCATTGAGATCTTTTGTTTAGGTAGCGAATCGGGAAAGCCCCGAGACGGGATGCAGCCATTTTTTTTTTGCATATAATAGTAATTTTTTGCAATGTGTATGTACATTATTTACAAACTGTAGATAGACTTATAATAATAATAAAAAAATGTACTAGTATGAAACCTATTATTTATTAGTCAATTTATCAATCTAAGCTAGTTACATCAAGATATTAAACCTATTTTTTTATCATTTCTTTGATTGTCATTTTAAAATACCTAACGAACATAACCCCATAAATTTTTCTACACCTTGATGTTTCCTTTTAGGTACTTCTCTATTTATGTAGCAAGTGTTCTTTACTCTTAACGTACGATGATTGTCATGTCGTAACTTTATAAAACCAAATTGATTGATTGAATTACCTAACCACCCATCAAGAAATACGAATACAGATGGTGCAGGTACTGTAAAATATTTATTTATCGCCTATAGGTGTGACACAATCCATACTATCCATACTTCCATACTAATATTATAAACTAGCTGTCCCGCGCAACTTCAACAAACAAACAAACAAACAAACAGAGTGACATTCGCATTTATAATATTAGTATGGATGCGAATGTCACTCTGTTTGTTTCTATGTATGTCTGTTACCTTTTCACGACTAAACGGCTGATCGGATTTTAATGAAATTTGGTAAGAAGATAGATTTCAACCTGGGGAAGGACATAGGCTATATATCATCACGCTACGACAAATAGGAGCGGAGCAGCAATCAAAAATGTTGCGAAAACGGGGAAAATTTGACGCAGACGAAGTTGCGCGGGACAGCATCTTATAAATTGATAAGTGCCAAACATAGGTTTCAATTTATTAGAACAATGTTGGTCTACCATGACGTCTTAAAGCAGTATTGTTTATACATATTGTTTTACTCTTATTCCAGTGTGGGAAAGAGACGGAGCTATACAGGATGTCTAGCGCCATCTCTTTTCCACACTGGAAATGGGGTAAATCAATAATGTTTTAAGACGTCATGGTAGGCCAGCTGTTTCTAGTTCTGCTTATTTATTGATTTTTGAATAAATCACGTGTAGATCCCGATACCTACGAAGTTAAAAAGTGGATAAAATACTGTAAAGATTAATAGACATCGTCGGTTAAAATAATTCTCATCACCTATCATTTCTTTTCCTGGTGAAATTAAAAGTAACATGGAATCTAAATACTTGATAGCTTGTAAACTTCGAATTAGCAATTACGTAAACATTTCTTACGTCCGAAGTGTTTTTGTCACTCACACTTTTATTGGCTTCATTGGCATGCAACATTTTCCTCATTGCGTGCCGAAAGTTATCAATAAGCAAGAAGCTAATGAATTAATCACCTGTTTTTGTTTCAGGGGTAAAGGTTACACGCTGTACGGCAAGGACAAACACTTTCTGCGCAGGAGTGCACGTCGCGGTCGGGCGCGCACCAACCTTCCGCGTCGCGCCGCGCCTGCGCCCCACACGCAAGGGGTCAAGGCTCCAACACAGCCCATTTTGCTCTAATTTACTCAACTAAATGTTTTCTTTTAGTTTGTATTTTAATTAAGTCTTTGCAAAATAATTTGTTTTTAGCAGCCGTTAAGGTTAAATATTTAATGAGTAAATGTTAAAAAGAATCTCGTATCTTAAATAAAGACGATTGATTACTCAGTGCGATCTTGCATAGAAATCTTAATTCATTGAGATACTGTTGGCCTTTGTAGCAGTAACGTCAAAACACATTGACGCTTCTAAAGTTAATAACAAAAGCGTAGGTGGCTAACTTTGAAACAATTATCGGACTCTCATCAAACCCTACAATGAATATTTACAATAAAAGTTCATATGTTATAATTATTAATTACATAATAAACAATTAACTGAGAGAGATTTGTAAGCTGTCATTATCGCACTTTCTCCGAAAATCATAACAGACCGGACAGGCGGCGTCGATTCATTGCAGAGTATTTTACACCTTCGAATTGGCGAGAGCTATAGATTGTTATTATTATGTGTAGCTACGTACAGCATCAAGTTACGTGGCCACCATCCCACGGTTTTGATTTGTGATTGGCACTTATGGAAATTCAATTGGTACTCTTTATTTTTTGGTTTAAATAATCATAACTTTGGCCGTAAGAGCTCCGAAGAGAAGTAGTGAGTAGGTACGCTCCCTGTGCTCATTTGAAATACCTGCATTCAATGCATCGTTGTGGCGTGATGGAATATCAAATACTCCGACAATACATCTAAACATACCCATGAATAAGTGATATGATCAATAGAAAAGAGGCTGACTTCGCTCGACGACGTAACGTGTTTCTAAAGTATCGATAAAATAAGCGAAACTCCCTTCAGACCGTGTATTCGATTCCCGACAAACGATATCAAAACATTTAGGCCGCTTATTCCACAGAAAGGTTACCGTTTTCACATTACGTCGTACACAGCCTTAAGAATGCCATTGTTTAGCCAACTAGCAAATAGTACTCCGTGTAACTATTTTCATTCGCAAGGCTCTCTAATTAATCAGTTACAATGTGCATAAGTACAGATAGGATAGAGAATTTCTTCACTACACATTATTGAACGACGTCAACGGACACAACTTAATCGTTTTATGGAACTTAATTATGTTTGAAATCGCATATATCTACTAATATCTAAATATACATCGTATCTTTGTAATTATTAAACAAACTATTAAGTATTCACTTTCCAATGGTTTTCTCGTTTCTAAATGGACGTGGACGCAGAAATCTAAAGTCTTATTCATACGACTCTCGTGGACAAGATATTCTATTGTTCTTATCTTAAATCGACATAGTACTCTATGTTATTGCACGTTTATTTGCGTGGCCGATACGAAACTACCTTCTGCCTTAGATATTTAAACATATTATAGGTATCAACATCATTCTCTTGCCCTTAGTCCAATTTATTTGGGGTTCGGCGCCGCATGTCTTCTTCTTCCCTAATTCTCTATTACTTGTCACCTCATGAGATACCTAGGTATCGACATTATGTTAACTAAAACAAATATTTGTTTCATACCACACAAATATTATTATTTTCATCTGTTTAGATTAAAGTAGGTGCTGTCTTTAAGGAAAATAAAGATTAAAACCAACGGCTGACTCAAAACGCAGCCTCCATTCGTTTAATTTCTCAAAATCTCAGTCCAAAAAAAATGTGTTTTTGTTACTTTAGATAAACCTAAATTGTCTGAAAGGTGATTCGTCTTAGCCTGACTTTCGAGGTCTCAAAACGTGGGCCAAATTCCAAATTTGTTGCCCTATCTATCCAGAAGGAACAGTGCACGATGTTATAATAAGAAACGTGTCAGAAGAAAACTCTAGAACTAAACTCAAGTAAATTATCCTCTCACGCTTACACTTTTATTCAAGTTTGTGATAATTTGTAATGTACTTTCGATGATACCTTGGAAAAAACTTTATAAATTAGATACTATATATCCTACTTCTTAATAAATTAGAGTATTATAAAAAAATAATCATATTAAGGTTTCTAAAGTAATACTGACAAATTGTTTTGTTTGATAAAGAGCAGTCTTGCAGATAGAAAGTTTTCTACAAGATTTTTATTCGTTTAAGGTTTTGTTAAGTGCGGCTGTCTTAGCCAAGGATTAATTTCCAGGAAAAACAGAACTGATTTAATGCTTATATACCAAAGTTATACCATATCAAATGAAGACTCCCTTTTATGGTACCACGAAGTCAATCAAAGTATCATCGCACAAAAATAAATGAAGAAAACGATTTTGACGAAAACAGCAGCACATGGTCGTACTAATATGAAACTAAGGAAGAACAGGTATTTCTTTGATTGTTCTCTTGCGTTAGTCAGACACTGTGTGGTAATTGAGTATACCTGACCTGAAATCTACATTTTCACTAGAAAAAACGACCACTCATAAAAATAGAATCTGGCATTTCAGTACCTCATTTAAATTAGATCGACTAGACACACCGATTTCCATCGTTTGGAATTGGAACACAATTAAAAGGACAAATCGTGACGCATTATTAGGTATAGTAAGAATATCTGTGGCGGCTCGGAGCCGTCGTGTGGAGCATTTGATTGCGTAACGCGATCATGCGCCGACGAGCCACGACGAGCGGCACTCATGCCCAGCATCCGCGGAGCTATGTCTATTCACTGCTCCTCACAATACACATTAGACCAATACAAATAAGTAATGAAGGCGCATTCAAGTTTTTAAATTGGCGCAGAAAATGCCCTCCAATGTAGATCCTCTTTGCTTTAGCGTGAGGTGCGGATCCCAGCAAACTTACTCGTATGATAAAAAGTAGTGTAAGTTCGATTTTGACTATAACAGATTTAGGTTGTGGAAATCTAATAAGATACCTAAATTGATCAATTGCAAGCGCATCACAAAGAAACACACTGACCTAGTCAAAAGAAATTGAGCCTTCTATCTTTAATGTTTAGTCCTCTTTCCGAGTTATATTTCGTCATTCCTCTTCTTAGTCATCTAACAACTATTTTACCTTTTAAGGTACAACAGTATCCATAAATATGGTTTATCCTAACCCTAATCTAACACCACGCATATTATGACCGTCTACGGATCATTGGTATGTACAAAATGTCTGTGTGTGAATAAATTCTCAGATTTACTTCCCGAATACTCTCCGGGGCAAAAGCAAATTGATTCTACTTGAAGACTCGTAAAGTAAAGGCCCCAAAGGTGCATAAGTCAGGTTGATAGCCCAGTGCCCGAGGGCCTGAGGCGCAACAGCGACCAGATTTCCTATCTTTATGATATTGATGGGGATGGTGGCTTATGCACTTACTATGATAATTTTCTCTTAGCGTAGCGACACATCTCCTGAAAATTGCGTACTGGATATTCGTCGTGCCCACACTGCTAGTACAATGGTTTTAAATTACCGAATTACCGTAATATAATTTTCAGCAGGTGTAACGGTGCTTATTAAAAAAAGATCAGCCTCTCTCCAATATTTTTGAAAAAGTTTTTTTTCTTGCTACTTAATTATGTGTCATATATCCGTACTAATAAAGGGTGTAAAACACCTCTTAACGAAGCCGAAAGGCACTGGTTTTCCCTGTCATTGCGATCATTTTTTTGTTCTACACCATACCTGGGAACCGTCTAGTTACGGAGATATTAGGGGTCAAAGTTCCAACTTTTTGACAAGTATTTTTTAAAATACAAGTTTTTAATGTAAGATTTTTACTTTAAGCACCTCCACGACCCCCGTACTATTCAATCCGTCCATCAGCACAATGTTTTGAGTGCGTTACATTGAGTTCTACCACAAAACATGATTTTATACCCCGCAAAAAAAAAGTCGTTTCCCAGTAATAATTTTTGCGTAAAGTTACTTAGTTTCATGTACAGAATGCTTGGTTGACGGCTTCGTGATGAGGTGATTTACACGGTGTATTATAAATGCGAAAGTCACACTGTTTGTTTGTTTGTCACCTTTTCACTACTAAACGGCTGATCGGATCTTAATGAAATTTGGCAAGAAGATAGATTTTAACCTAGGGAAGTATATAGGCTATATATCATCACGCTACGGCCAATAGGAGCAGAGCAGCAATGAAAAATGTTGCGAAAATGGGGAAAATATAACGCAGACGAAATTGCGCGGGACAGCTAGTTCTATATAGGTTGGAAGGGACATCGACGCACATGCGGTTACCACGTATTCAGTACATTATACCGAACTCTCTCGATTTTTAAAAGCTTTTATTTAACTTGCAATGTTATTTTAAAAACCAATGTTTTTAATGTGGGAGTGAATGGAATGATGTACTAACTGAAAACTTGGTAACTGGTGGCGCACCATGACGTCTTAAAACATTATTGTTCCATTCTTATTCCAGAGTGAAAAAGAGACGGAGCTATACAGGTCGTCTAGCTCCATCTCTTTCCCACTCTGGAATAGGAATGGAACAATAATGTTTTAAGCGTCATAGTAACCCCCCTGTTTGTGCGTCCACCCTGTAAAGGACTCTGTCTTTTTCAATTGGCTTGGACCAGCGATGGCAATACACGAGTGATGTCACGACTTCAACAATCCATTCGATTTGACTGAAGTTAGTGCTGCGAACAATACACGCTCCCCTTGCACCTTGCCGCTGCAAGCTAACAAGCTCCATCACCTTCATGCCATCTCATTGTACTACCGCCACGGGCTAATTCGTACTGTGACGTTATATCCTTTGTCCAATTCAATACTACTCTCAAGGTAACCGCGGCCCGCTGTAAAATACTTAAGACAATAAAACACTTATCGTGGAGATATCGTTAAATGCTTTAATAACTGCAGATCGGCTAACAATTAGGAATATGGAAGTTTTATCAAGATCATTGGAATAACGGTTATTCTGTTGGAAAAGTTCGCCAACGAAATATATATTTATAAATGTTTTTGAATAAAAAATGTTAAACATAATCGTTAATGCAATAAATGGTGAGGATTTTGAAAATGTAATCAGGTACTGAAGTGTTGAAACCAATGTTCAGTTTGGCAAAAGAGCTACATAAAAACGCAGTTATATTTTATATGCGTATTCTGTAAAACACGCAAACAATACAACAAGTATTACAATACAACTATAAGTATATGTTGGTTTACAAGAAGTATTTATTATAATCTACACCAATAACCCATAAAATTAATTCTGAACCGGATGTAAAACAACTGTACCTATAAACGTGAGTACTTGCTACACCCCGGTTTTATAAGACAGCAAGTTTTTCTTCCGTTCATACCTTGCTTGTAATTTAGCTTAAACGTTTTTATTAGTCTCGACAAGTAATTTGATTGACACAGAATCAGATCAACATAAAATCCGAGCAACAGAGTGAAAATGCATCATTAGATGTATTTAAATTTCAATGAATTTAATCTAACAAATAATAATAAGAATCTTATAAGAAATCGCCTGGTAAAAATGAAAGTTGGTCTGTCGGATGCTTATGGTAATTATGCTTTGACTGTTAATTATATCAAAAATACAAAAAAAAATCGGATCACCTAATCAGCCTTCCCTAGTTTCTCATACAAGTTAACATAAAGTATATAGCGCCATCTGCTATTTATTACAGGCACTCATTACATTCTGGGTCTAATTATTACTCATATCAACAGATAGCTGTAAAATATTATCCTAATGTCATTTTCCACGCTTCAAGTCTTCATTTCAGGTGCCAGTAAAGCCACGTTCCATTTCCATGCATGGTTAATAGTTATTTTAACAAATTTCCGTATTCTAATACTTAATATCAGACAGGCTTTATTTGACTTCTCTCATTAAAACTATGCATGTGTCCGTTACCTACATTCCGTATGGTCAATCGTGAGAAAAATATAGAGAAAATTTAACGTATAGATAGTTAGTGTATGTCATATTGTATGTGTGTATGTAGTGCGCCTTGTTCGCACGAGTTCAATAGGTGCTACTGCGCGTTGAAGTCTTTTGAACAGAACATGATACGCCGTTCCATACAATGCGATCCTGTCAATATTTTGCGATGATAGGCGACGTAACGCTGCAGTATGTTATTAATATATTCATTCAAATATAAATAAATAAATTAATATTAAATCTGAAGTTGTGGTATGTTACGGTAATGTGACTTAACTATGTTTTTAAACTATGTACACCTACATATATGTAGCATCGCACTAAGCGAATACATCAGCGCCTTTGGAACGTGGCTTGTATTGACTTTCCTACCAAATTCAGTTCCCGAAAGCAAAGACCAAAACTGCATGAACATGGTATATCTTATTATGGTAAGTACTAAACGTAATAATGAATGAAACTTATAAGGTAAACTATATAACAATTGCCTCACCGCCTACATATATACACTCCGACTGTTTCATTAAATAATTACATACTTTTTCTTCATCCGCGTTCATAAATGTCAGTATTATTATCAACCAAATGATAATTTCTTCATCCGTGGAAACATTAATTTAGCAATAGTTATCGCAACCGCTATACTGGTTTAATGAAAACCTTAATATTACAATAAATTAAATACTTAAATCTTTGCTCTGAAAATTACAATAAAGATGCCTACCTATTCGGTACTAGATTAACTTGTAAGATAATAATAAAGTATAACAAACAGATAAACTAAATGCAAAACTCACCATCGCCTATGATGAAGCGATCCAATAAATATTCTGAAATCGGATTAACACTCCAGTGAAATAAGCACGAGTCGTAGCACTTAGTCTGTATGTAAGGTAACGCGACGCGGGTCGTGTTCATGAACGTTCGTCCACGTGGGGGAGCACAGGGGAGGCGGGTGGGTCCCGAGACAGTCCAGGGTGGTGGTGTCGGGCTGCGGAGAGCTTCGGGGTGCCGGCGGCGCGCGGGTGGCGGTCCAGCGTCCGGCCGCACTACGCGCCTCGCAACGGTAAACTGGCTGGCAGCGCCGATACAGCCTCTCCCTCGCTTGTATGAGTGCCTCCAACCTCCCTCCCGAACAAATAGTACCGTACGCCGCGCTTGTGTCTCGCTAACATTTATTATACTTTTATTAGTGTTCGCGTGCGCTGCATGTGTGCGCCACGCCGACACGGCACGACGTGACACGTCTGCGCCTGTGTGGGTGTTGGAGTAGGTAAAGTAACTACCTATGCGTGCTTTGATCTTACGATTCGGTATGCACGGCCGCGCGGGCGCACGTAGCACCGCGGCTATACTTTACTTCTATAATATCTAGTCAATAATTTTAGTTTGGGTTTGTGCAACACCACACGTCGTCGTGTCGAGCCAACTATCTAGGCTAGTAACCAATATACACAACCATAAGTATCTTCACTTAAGAAATACTTATTTTTACGTAATCATAATGAACTCCTAACTAATCATAACCTATCAATAAGATTGCAATATTTAGTTATAATTATACGTTCCATCCAAACTTCAACTGCCAAATAGTTAAAGCCATGCCTGTAACACCGTGGTAACACTGCAAAGCCAGCAAAGAAATTTAGAATTGAATACAAAAATATGTGATGATGACACTCCAAGTTTATTTTATAAATCTACTAGCGACCCAGCAATGCTCGGCATGTGTTTAATCAAATGATGAGACATGTTGAACGATCAAGATTTTTGTGCTATAGTTATTCAAGTTAAACATAAACCATAACCATAGTTTATTCACCATTATGTGTCAGGCATCAGTCTAAAACTCTAAATGCTGGTGAAAATTTCATAACAAGCCATTTTGTAGTTGAGAAGATATAAACGGTCACATGACACCAAGAATATGGGTAGCGAGATAGCAGGTAGCCTGAGCCATTGTTGTTATCATTTTCAAGTTTAAGGCAGGCGGGCAGGCTGCATAAAAGCAGCGTCAATTTAAAATTGTTTTTGCCAAAGACGCGAGAGCGTCTTCGGCACTTGTTTTCTCCATTTTTCTGTAAAGAGAGCCCAATAGTTTAGTTCGGGGGCAAAGACTTGAGAGAATCTAGTGATAGGCAAAGAGCTGACGCCTTAGAAATGTGATGCTGGCACCGCTTTTTAAGGATACACAGTCCAACGTACGAATGCCTCGGTTCTTTCACAACACTTACACACATTTAACAACTTAATCTAGAGAAAGCACAACAACTGTCTTCAACCTACCTGCAACATGCCGTGAGATAATTCGGTCATAGAGCCTGTAAAGGTAACAACTACATAGAACCTCTAATGATGACCAGGAAAAATAGAGGGCAAAAACGGTGTTCTGATCAAATCTCCGAAGAACTCGACGCATCTACATATCACCTGCCGCACTCCACCAAGTCCATCGTAACAGATAGAGAAAAGCTGTTGACAAATAGAAACAAACCCACGATTCTAAGCAGTGATATAGCGATTAAGAAGAGGAAAATCAATCAAGACAGTCTGTTTACAGTTGTATATGAATCTGTTATTTTTTACAAATCGGATATGAGACTCTTAGCGAATTCTATTTAGTACCTAAGACTGGTAGAATCGACCCCTTGACAGACGCTAACGCCACCCAGTAGAGTACTATCTAACGTTTCATTCGAACTTCTTGGTCAATATTGAAACAATTTATTTAGAAATAAATATAAAAAAAATATGCAGCTCTCCCGGAGCCTGAGTTTGTGCTGATGGCATTAAGGTTATAATATAATATTAGTTTATGTGTCATAAACATAGTTACACACAATACTCTATAAAATAATCTTTATTTCTTGTAACTCAAAAACAATTTTAACTCCGTTTATTAAGAATTAAAACATTTGATATACATACGTTAATTTCAAACTTTCAAAGACACCTGAATAAAAATCACAAATAGGTCTAGGTATTTGCTTACTTCGCGGCACGAATAAATGCCAAGTACCTAACAACGTGATATTTAAAATCACTCGACCTAATCTAGCGTTCAAATGCCCGCCTACTATAATGTTTTATCATTTTATGAGCATGGTGTTGTACTTATTGTACCTCCTCCGTCAGCATTGACACAAATAAACTGTAGCAGTAAAGCTGTAAATCCTCGATCAGCAAGATTAATTTACGAGATGTTTCAGATAAGGTATCACCGTGAAGAAACGTGAGGTGAAGAGGCGGAGCATACGTGCTCCAATTTAGGAGGAGCTTTATAAACATATACTTAAATAAACAGCCTAATATTTTTTCACAGAAAGGTTAAAAGACAAAACGATACACTAGATTTTGGCATGTAGACACAAAACACGCAACAAATAACAAAGGTATCACAAAATTCCTCGCTCTTGGGAGGGGGACCTAAAGTCAGTAGGTATGTATTGGGCCCAAAAATCACCGTAATTATAGCCTAGCAAGGGTAGCAGTCGTACATCGAACGGTATGGTTTAGTTTTAGATGTAAGTAAGTATATAGGTAGCAAAGAAAGTTATATGCTGTTTAATTTTTTTTTCAATCTTAAATTCAACACCATTATTAGGGTTCCGTCTGACGGTGCGTCCGAATCGCAGCAGTCTCCCCCCCTCTGATTTCTATAGTAAGAGGAGGAAAACTTGCAGGCTTGTAGCAAGCAAGGGTTGGCTCTAAGCCCTTACCTCTTCCTGGTGATAAAGGACGCTCTTACGTCGGTCATGCAGAAAGAGGCTCCCTGGTGTAAGCTGTTAGCCGACGTGACATTGTCGTTGCCGAAAGTGGCCTCTAGGCCACTCAGCAGTTTGGGGGGTGTGATGGTAAAAACTGGAGAATGTTGGCCTGAAACTACATATGTTAGTAGAACCAAAACGGAATACTTGTTTTGTGATTTCGGCGGTCTCTCTAGTCCTGTTCCGATAACCCTTGCCGGAACGCCTACACCGATCTGCTCCGATTTTCGGTATCTCGGATCGCTTGTCCAAGAGGATGGCGAAGTAGGCCGGGACTTAACGCATCGGATCAACTCAGGATGGGTGAAGTGTCGACAGGTAACCACTTGCGATTCACTTCAAGTTAAAGGAGAAAACATACAAGTCATGTCATGTGATTCGACTTGTCTACTGTATGGATCGGAATGCTGGGCAGTGAAGAAGATGTATGAAAAAAGATTGCATGCAGCAGAGATAAGAACGTTGAGATGAATGTGTGGAGTGACTAAAATTGAAAAAGTAAAAAGTGCTCATATTAAAAGAAGTTTGAAAATGGCGCCTATTAAGGTGGATACAGACTTTGCGAGGCATGCGCCACGAACGGCGCACAACGAATGCCGCGGCCATACTTTGGCTCGCACGTGCGTAGCACATGCCTCGCCACGAATACCTATACCAAAGGTACCTTGCGAGGCATTCGCTGTGCGTTGTTCGCGGCGCATGTCTCGCAATGTCTGTATACGGCTTTACATACATTTACATTTGATCAGGAGTGATGGAATACATGTGACTTACAGGATGTGACTAATGGAGTGATGAATATAAATGGTGATGGATGGAGAGGGAGAGGAAGGGAAAAACGTATTGCGGCGATCCCAAATAACAATATGGGAAAAAGGTACGAAAATTATAAAAAAACAAATTAGTGTTGCTGTTTAGTGCCAATTGACAAATGAAATTGTTGTTTAATTTGGTGCTTTGGAACCCCTAAACTTGGCGAAGCCGACTTGCTCTTGGCTGGTTTTTTTAAAAGGCCGAAGGTGTAAAACGTTGGAAAACCATCATACTCAAGTTTGGTGCTGACCGTAACAATCTAAAAACAAATAAAATATATGAATATTATTTCGATTGATGGGATGAGTACAACTAAGATCTTTTAAATCTTTAAATGTTTTTGTAGATTCTTTTTTTTGCCAGGGTCCACTTACAGGCGCCTATGATTTTCACCCTGTTCTGCTCGCTGTGTCCTCTTCCCTGCAATTGAGTAGGAGGGCGCCCCTCTTATCTTCTTATTCCAGCGGGCAACACTACCTTCAGTTCGGTAGGTAAATATTTTGATCTTTTATTCATAATTCCAAACTAAAGGCCAATTTACAATATCCTCTCTGGTCACAATAAATACTCCTTGGGTCTGAATCACAGTCTAGATCTATATTGTGGTTCATACCACTGTCTGATAGAAGGCATTGAGCAAGTTATATTAAAAGGTTCCGACAGATGTCGCTGTGATCCACAGAAATAGACGATACTTACACGGAGCAAAGTTATATTTCATATCATGAACAAAGCCTTCAATCTAACCAATTTAGCCATTTCTATTTAAAATATTGATAAATCTTTCCATTATGAAATAATAATAATTGTATATGGCAACTGCAATTTAATCATTTTTATTCATAATGTTTTATCTGTCTACAATTTTTTTATCAATCTGGCATCCCTGCCGGGTGTGTGAGCGACGTACGAATTGTGTATCTGTAATTTACTTAATTTTAAGTGTAAACAATGAGTTTAATAAATTCTTTAGTCGTGCGATATTGAAAATTTCCTTAATCTCACTGCCAATGTCGTAATTTAGGTGTTTTATACGCTTTTTATATTGATGTGAGGTTCTCGTGCTTTGTCTTCGTGTGTGACAATATACTCAAAATGGCGCATCAACTGGCACCGTCTGTAAATTGTTCATTGGACGACATTGACCTCAGCGCACTAAAGGTAAACTTTTGAAGTAAACTTATTTCATTAATTATACATCCCGAATATCCAGAACGCAGGGGCTCCCTCAACTTACAGAAAAAAAGTAATCAAAGGGCAATGATCTCACAGGGCGTGAATCATAAGTGAAGGTTTACTTGAAATGGCATAATAATCTTTTTATGCTATTTCATTTAATTTATGTGTCATTTCAGGATCCTGCGGGTATATTCGAACTCATAGAAGTGGTCGGAAATGGCACCTATGGACAAGTATACAAGGTATGAACTAGATTATAAACCATAGCTCAATAATAAACTATTCCCGTACATATATCTACACATATCATTAATTGATTGGTTTTATTGGATCTCTCCTCACGGTTTACTTGTAAGCTGTAATATATGACATGATGCTAGTAAGAATTAACTTAATAGGCTCCAATGAAAGCATTACAATTAAAGAGCACTGTCTATTAATGTCAATGAACTTCATTAGTTCCCATCAGTGGACTTTCAATAGGTACCACTATATTTTAAAGTGTAGGATAATTTGGTCTGTTCTCTACATTGGATTACTATTATTGACTCCAATCAACTAATAGAAAGTATAGATTAATGAATCTATAAAAGTAGCAGTATGCTTTGGTGATTTAATTTATACACTTAAATCATGTTGGTCAGAGGTTCATCTTAGAGGATGTTATATTTTTCTCCTATTTTGTTCACATCACAATCATGATATAAGCTTCACTAGTTAATGACATGACCTACAAAATAGTTACTACAAATTTAAACATATTTATACTTAAATATTTAGACTCTTTTCAAACTACTGCACTAGAAGAAGCTCTAAACAAAATATTGGAAATGGTGGAATGGATAGAGCAAATATATTTTTTACCACATTTTTATCATCATGGAAATAATGATAAGAATGTTGAATGAATTAAAAACTAAGTAAAAAATTGTTAAAGGATACAGCTTGTATGATCAAGGCACATTCACAAAGTCATTGTAGATAATTATCTGATTGAGACAGTAGTTCCATAACATTATTATACTACAATACTGTGATTAGATATACATAGAGATAATAGTATCATAATTTAATAACACCACCTTTTAAACAGGACTGCTAAACATGACTGGATAATTCACTACCCATGGACAAAGTGGTGATAATAGAATAGCATTATTAGCACTTGAGAATACATGGAACCCTATTATGTTGACTAGTTTGAACACCAATTTTTAGGATATACTACCCATTCACCCTAGCTATCCATGTTATTATAATGTTCCATGAGTAACAAAATCATGTTAAAATTTAGACAGAGAACACTCTCTGACGTACGAATAAAAAGCAAGACATACAAGTTACTCAGTCCTTCTAGCATTAAGAACAAAGACATTGATGTAAACCAAATGTAAAGATCTGGTTTAAAAAAATCATTTAAGCATGCATAATTTAAGAAAAAATATGAAATTCGGTTTTTAATTCAAACTAAGTATTTTCGAAGTTAAATACAGTGTTATTAGTTGCTAAAATCATACACAAAATGGTTAACTTTTTCTATAATATAGAGAATTATTACATTCACCTAATTACATTGCAATAATTAAATCAGGTTTATTTTCTAATTGCTTTAAATAAAACAAAGACATAATTATTCTGTTAAGTTTTATCCTAATCACAATCATCTTGATCAGATTCTGCTTTTAAATGTCATGTAAGGTGATATTATCAGAAGCCAAATTAACAATAACAGGCCAGAGTAGGGCATTGCATTTTGATTCAATATCTACATAAACTAAATAGATCAGAAGCTTACATACACACAAAATATAATGTTATATTAAGGTGGAAGAGACAGAGTGGCTCGTAAAATTCAATTTTTGTTAAGTTTTTTGCAATTTGCAGTCAGTGATACTTTTTATGTTGAATAAAATATTATACGCGGCCGTAACTAATATGGCTTTACTGAGTTATAATCATTAAAGCCATCAACACAACCCCTTTAAGTTCATTTAACAGAATGACTTCATGAAATAGTCATTCATTGAGACTAAATGAACAAGAGGTTCTATTGATGATTTTAATGACTACAATTATGTAAATACGTTCGTTTTACGGTCGCGTATCGTATTTTATTCAACATAAAACCTGAAACTGACCAGCAAATTGCAAAAAAAATTAAGAAAATTGAATTTCGCGAGTCACCCTGTCACTTCCATGTTAAGTCTATCAAATTATAAACTGTGATGTTTTAGGGGCGTCACACAAAAACGGGCCAACTTGCCGCCATTAAAGTTATGGATGTCACACAAGATGAGGAGGAAGAGATAAAGCTAGAAATAAATGTGCTAAAAAAATACTCTAATCACCGCAACATTGCCACATACTATGGAGCTTTTATCAAAAAGAGCCCTCCAGGAAAGGATGACCAATTGTGGTTGGTTATGGAGTACTGTGGTGCTGGTATGTGTCCCTTACACTTTTAATGACTTATATAAATGTGATTAATACCCTTCTCAAAGTGACTCAACATTTCTGTTTATTTAGAACAGGTAAATTAACAGAAATGTTATAAGTTTTCTTTTTTCATGTATTACCTGATGATACACCTACTACAGCATAGTTATTTTTTCCTGAACTAACTCATTTTTATCTCTGCATTGCTAACTTTTAGCAGGACTTCGAAAACATTCATATTTTACTATTGCTCTATGTTTTTAGGATCTGTGACAGATTTGGTGAAATCCACTAAGGGGCAGTCATTAAAAGAAGAATGGATTTCATACATTTGTAGAGAAATTCTCAGAGGTCTAAGCTATTTACACTCCAATAAGGTCATTCATCGTGACATCAAGGGACAAAATGTCTTGCTTACAGACAATGCTGAAGTTAAACTAGGTCTGTATTAAAACAAACTTGGCTAGATAACATAAATTCTGCTAATTTAATTAAAATTTGCCTAGTCTATTGTAATATGGCGTTTAAGTAGTAAGTTATTCACTAAAAAAGATACATGAACTTTAAATGGTACACAAATTGCAACATGATGAATCATTTGTACAACCATTTCTGTTATCAGTGGATTTTGGAGTGTCGGCGCAACTGGATAGGACTATAGGTAGAAGAAACACATTCATTGGTACTCCCTACTGGATGGCGCCAGAAGTGATTGCGTGCGACGAAAACCCCGATGCAACGTACGATAATCGCTCTGACCTTTGGTCGCTTGGTATAACTGCTCTCGAGATGGCGGAAAGTCAGCCGCCTCTTTGCGATCTTCACCCGATGAGGGCTCTTTTCCTCATTCCAAGGTATAATTGTATTCACATTTTACACCAGTACCAGTTATTTGTAGAGCAAAAACTAATATGTTATTTAAATTTCCAGAAATCCGCCGCCTCGTCTTAAGTCAAAGAAATGGGCTAAAAAATTTCATAGTTTCATTGAAACTGTACTTGTAAAAGACTATCATCAAAGGCCGTACACAGAACAACTTTTGAAACATGCATTTATAAGGTGAATAAAAACTTAAAAATAATTTATATTATATCCATAATTAAGTTTTTAAATGCCAATCTTGGATTGAGAAATATTTTTTTAATTTACTTTACAGAGACCAACCCACAGAAAGACAAGTGAGGATACAGCTCAAGGACCATATAGACAGGTGTAAGAAGAGGAAGCAGGACAACTCAGTGCGGGAGGACTACAAGTACTCTGGATCGGAAGGCGAGGAAGAAGAGAACGCAGTGGCCGGCGAGCCGTCGTCCATCGTACACAACGCGGCCGCTCACCAGGGCGGTGACACTCTGCGTCGGAACTTCCAACAGATCCAGGAAGGAGTTAGGTTGGTCATCTCTCATATCCAATTTGTTTGTCTATTAACTTCTGTCACTTAACATTTGTGTAATTAACCAGACCCGCCGAAGCGCCTCAACCCCAGCCGCCTCCGAAACGTAACAGCAAGCGTGAGGAACGTGAGGAAATTCCAGGTGACATAACTGTCTAACTGTTCTTATGAGACATTTTGAAATAACTATGTAATGTTCATTAACACTGTGCTGTTTGTTGGTACTGCAGAGCCAGGCCCACCTGCAAGGCCATCTATTCCACAAAGACTGATTGTTGTACCAGACCCACAGGCACAACAGCCTAATAGATATAGGTAAATATTGTCTATGTATATTATAATTGTGCTGTTTTATAACTGATATTATGTTGTCCGATAAAATAAGTTCAATGCCAAAAATGAATGTTAAGTTTCATAAATGTGCAAATTGCAGGCCTCTACCACCAACACCAAAGTCGTCCGGCTCGTCAAACAGCTCGGGCTCCAACAACGGCACGCCGCCGGCCAGCGGACCGCAGCCTCCGCAGCGCGGCTCACATATGTTCAAACCCATGGTACGTGCCAGCACCACCATTAGTATACTCGGGGAAATATGCGTTGATACTGTTTACAACTGCAACTACTACTAGTTTCAGAGCTTTCACTTTAATAGTTCACAATAGTATAGTATGTCCATAGAAAGATCAACCAAGATTTTTTTATGTGTCGGTTGGCCTCAGTTTCTATCCAGCATAGAGAAACTAATAACTCCTTAATAATAGGTACTCACTGTTGTCACTTGTATCGCGCTATATTTTACTGAGTGTAAGTAAACTGACTTGATTGTGTATACTGCTAAATTATTATTGTATGTATTACTTTGTTACTTTAATTTTATTAGCTTTTTGTTTTTTATTTTCATGTCACGCTGTTAACTTTCTTTGCACATCCGATTTAATCTGCAACTGCAGCTTCCACCGAGAAGGCCAGAGGTAGGTTATTTGAGTTGCGTTTATTATTGAGATGATTGTATCGCTATGATATTTCTAATGTCAAAAGTTGCTTTATACAATATTCACAACTCGACAGGACTTGGACAAGTTGGCTGCCCAACTGAACGAACTCGGCGTCGTGTCTGGTAACGAGCCGCCGAACAGGC
The DNA here is from genome assembly GCA_963082945.1 of Cerastis leucographa. NCBI lineage: Eukaryota > Metazoa > Arthropoda > Insecta > Lepidoptera > Noctuidae > Cerastis > Cerastis leucographa. The sequence goes on along the minus strand of OY720380.1, from coordinate 13,093,074 downwards.
CACCTCGCGCTCCCACTAATGGTCAAGGTATGGTTACTGTTTTATCTTTGTGTATATTTCATATTTACCTGATAAGTTGCCAATTTTAACGGAAGCTTCTAACGCGGTTTCGATTCGGAAGTGTTCAGGTAAACTTGAATGAACATGGTGAGTAAACTATAAACTTGAACATGCAGGGCCACCGGTGGAAAGAAACCAACCAGAACCGGCGTTTGAGGACTCCGATAGCGATTCTGACAACGAAGAGAGTGGTGGACGAGTGCGCAACGATGGCACCTTACTAGCAAGCGACCCGCCTAAACCTCTGTAAGTAACTAAATAAAGAAACACCTGTATGATTTATACATTTGAATGAACATTTTTGCGCATTTTATTATTTTTCATAAACGTGCAACTAACCATGATTACTTTTATTACATTTTTTTTTTGCATTATTTTTTTTGGACCATATTTTCGTTCGCCCTCCCCATCCCTTTCGGTTACGTTTGCCTGTCAGTCCCGAGTTCTGTTACAGGCCGGGGCTCAGCGCCGTGGCGGAGGACGGCGGCGGCGCGGGCGCGCCCACGCGGCCGCTGCCTCCCACGCCCGACGACGACGACACGCACGCCGACCGCACGCTCGTCATGAAGCGGGTGAGTACATACACCCGCCTCGAGGGTTACCACCCGATGTTAACAAACACACCGTTTGACCATACTATGCTACTACATTACATAGCGTTCGATACAGACACGTGAACCTCTATCCTAGCCCCACTAAGTTCACACGAGCAAATCTTAGTCAGTGCTTAAGATATCTAATACCTACATAGCCTATTGATTACTCCTGCTAAATCTGTTAACATATTAATTTTATCACCACATCTGTTTTCAAGGATAATATACACCAAGTGAAATGAAATAGATAATTATAATAGACTTTGTTTTTCGAAATATAAGAAGAATAAGGATACTAAACTTATGTTTCGTAAATTGACTATTATTATTAAACGCCTGTTTCATTACAGTTGGTAGTATTTGTGTGGCATTTGTGCTATATTGTGTGTGGCTTGATCAAAAATAGCAACTGATAGAATGGAGCCCCATGTTAAAAAAATGGACTGCGTTTTTATTTGGATTTACATGAATGGTTTTCACGCCAAAATAAGATCAGTGAGCATAAAATACTGCTAATTCGTTTTTAATTGTAATATCTTGGTTCTTGTCATTTATATGTACTTTTTGTATCGGACATGTTTGACAAACATCAGAGAGAGAATACCGAACACGACAAAAGGCAGTCTGATGTCGATGAAGCAGTATTACTGAAGGATTGGGATTTCGCCCGATTTTTCCCGTCTAAGAATTCTGAAAAAGAAGAAAAGCGTGATACACCGAAAGATTCCGAGCAGAAACGAGCTCAACTGCAACGTCAATCTCGATTGGAAATGGAAGATGCGTGGTCTAAATATAAAGCTATAGCCACTCCTCCTTCTCGACACAAGCAGTTATTCCAAAAACCCACCGAAAAATCCACGCAGGAAAAATTGGCCGATATTTTGAAGCACAAAAAGGAATCAGATTCAGAAGTCAATTCTCCTAACCGGTTTTTCCGTGGCTTCAGAAGAGAAAACTCCGACCTCTTCCCACTACCCAGTACACGTCATTCCGCTATATACTTTCCGAAACATGAAAGCCCAGCAGCAGCAAATAAACAACTACGATCCAGTGGAATTTTTAACAATTCGCGCAAACAAGTTATGAAATCTTCGGCTGGAGAACCTATTTTAACAGATTTCATAAAGACTAACGATAGTTTAAAAATGGCAGTACAAAGCGATGTGAGAAAAAATGAAAAGAAAAGGACCCCCGAACGAAAAATTGCTGCCAGTAACCCTATTGACGCACTCAAAAATGTCGCTGCACTTATCAGACAAGATAATGAAAGCAATGGCCCAAGCCGACAAAGCAGCGTAAATAGTGACTCTCCTGCAACAAGCATTTGCTTCACTAGTAGCACATCTTTTGAAAAAGCTGGGACGCCAGACTTAACAGCGAACACCCACGAGAATAAATCAAGTGCGGAAAATGTAAATGAAGCCAATGTGGTTAAACCACGCAGAGAAAAGACTGAATCTGATATAGTTTTCCGGAGAAATTCTCAATATAACCGGCATTCAGAGCTTATGGCAAGTTGTGGGCAGGAAGCGGTACTCGCTCAGGATCAGGTAAATTGCTCCCTGCTCAGGATAGTTTGATTAATAATTTTATACTTACTTGGTATGAGGGTTTGGTTTTCTAACATGGTTTTCACTAACATCTACATAAAAATGAACGCTTTAAAATAATGTATGTTTTGTATTTTGTTTGTAGTGGTTTTGGTACATATAATAATAACAAGTACTTAAATGTATGGGAATGGTATACGGCTCTTGTTTGTCATACTTTATACTAAAATATCTACTTTAGTCTATCACTTACGAAGAACATTGGTTTTAGATATTGCTCACACGTCTTACATTTTGGCGTGACTTCTAGTTATTATTAGAATTATTTAGTCTTAGTTGAGATCTGTTTGGGAAGACAAAAGGTACAAATAGGTAGTGAGTTAGAACTTCTAACAAAGTAGACAAGTTGAGATCATAGTGTTAACAATCTCTTAACTGCTTCTTCACCTAACATTTGTATGCACCTCATTATTAACTTAAACTAACCTATTCTTTAATTACTTGTCTAAACGCGATACCGTCTTCCTGCCAAGAAATACACGCAAAGTATACGCGAAACCTACTTACGCCATCAACACTTGAAAATTAACCATTTAGGAATGCTGCCTAACGACATGTCACAGAAGCTGGCAAGAAACAATCATCAAATTGTGAATGTGTTTTACTACTGCATGTTTGGCTGCCGTTGTATGTCGAGCTCTGTTATTGTCCAAATATTAATATTGCTATACTATTTACAAAAGTTTGTCTAAGTTTGAGATAAGTTAATAGTAACATAGGTTTATGATTTTGTGTAAAATATTTGTAAAACTTGTGTTACTTTCGATACGATTATTACAACTATAAATTTATAAAAGAACTGCGCGGATGTTGTTGGTATTTAATAAAATATGAAAAACATTAACAATTAATTAAATAAGGATTAATTACATTTTTTAAATGATACTTTCATCTTTCTTTCATCAAATGCCACCATGTCCATGTAATTGAAATTTTGAATGTTTTAACAGAAATACTGACCTTTAATCAAAATATGAATGTGTTCCAGAATATAGTAAAATGTGTAATTGGGTATAGGGTCGGTCGAGCGGAGCCAACGAAGGCAGCGGATCTCGCACTAGCTCGGTGCTCCCCGACCTGCTGAGCCAGGCGGGACAGCCCACCACGCCGCCACGCCACGACAAGTCCACCAGTGAAGAGGTATGTTCATATGCAGTTATACAAACATACATTAGCCTCTCATACGCATTTAACGACATATATAAATTGTATTCTTGCGATTCAATTTACATAATAAATGCAATCCTTTAATTTTGCGTAATAAGCATAGTTTTTATTCGAGTTGCCAAAGTAGCCCCGGTTTGCTTTGTGTTACAGTGGTGGCTATTGTCATTATCCATAATAGATTTTTCCTCACCGCATAGATATGGAGAGACTACTATGTGAATCTAAATTAATTATAATTGTTGTGATTCTGTGGCATTTCACCGTACACGTGCTTAAGGGGATAATAATTTACAATGGGATCTCTAGTAACATGACATGATATATTCATTATTAAATATTACTGAGGTGCTTCCAACGCTAGCTGCTTCGTATACATAAGTACATCTATGCAAAATGTATTCCCCATACTTTAATTTGCAATTTATCAGTAACCATTATTGCAAAGTCAGATAAACCAACAAACAATGTTTTTATTTTTTATTAAAAGTAACAATACTTGCTCCGTTTTCTAATACAATCTCCGAGGTATATTAATAATTAACATTCGAGTGTAAGCTGTACGTTGGAAGCTCCTGCTCCGGATCATGACTGTGTGGTGTCTCAAGCTTTTGGTTTATCGTATTAATGTGATAATGGTTGTCAATCATGCAAACATCCTGGAGCCACTGCGCGACCGGTTTGCAGACACCTGTTAACACTGCGTAAGTACGAAACGAATTGATGCAAGAGGAAATGCTTAAGGTTCTCATAGATTGTTGTTTGTTGAAAGTTAGATCTGTATCTCACTTCTTCCTTGTATTTATGCATTTTCTAGAAACGCTTTCATTATGTTCGAAAATGTTTTGTTGATCATCGAATGCAGATCGATACATTTAATATTAAAGCTTTCTATAGTAGTCCAATTTACTAAAGGGCTGCTTAATAACAGTTGTAACTTTAGCAAAGGTCTTTCGGGTGAATAATGAATTGCTCACAGCTTATACAGCTCATCGTTAAACTATGTAAAGCAGTAAACAAATACGTTTGTTAAAGTGTTATAAATTCACACTGTCGTAATATAAGTATAGCTAACTACAAAACGGAAAGGTTTTAAATTAAGGCATAACCGATTTGTGAACAATCTAAATATACTTTAAAATTACAAACTAATATCGGAGTTACAACAATTAGACTATTAAACAATATGGGAATGGGAATGATCAAAGTGGTCTTTATCAAGTCTATTCCAGAAATGCATACATATCTACAGCATACACAGCGAGTTCATGCCTGCTGCAATTTCACGTCCATTATCACATTTTATGTTATGGTCATGAATGTAGATAAATAGCCATCAAGCTAATAACTTTCCATTTGAAATGATAACTAATCAATGGGAGATGGACTTATTTGACTAACCATCACTTATTAATTTACACGGTTGATGCTGCGGCGTAATGTGCTGAAAACATTTGATTGAGATATGTCTTAATTGCAAAACGTATAGGTAATATTTGCTGTTTTCTCTGTTCCAGTATCGGCAAGCCATTGCTGGAAATGCCACAGGCACGCCTCTTTCCCATCATCATCACCATCCGCCTCCATCCTCAGTCCAATCCACGCCGTCCAAATCTTTCATAGTGGGCGCCGCTTCACCGCATCCTTTACAACATTCCCCTTCGAACTCATCTGTGGGGTCCCAACAACAGTTCCTTCCCTTGCAACAGAAGCAGCGTTCGTTCCTCACGTTTGGGTTCGGCGCGGGCTCGACCGGCAGCGGCGGCACCGGGGGCTCTGGCGGCAATGCCTCGCGACGTGAGAGCCACGTCAACGTCAATGTTACGCCGACGGGACATGACTTGTCCTCCGACACGCCCGAAATACGTAAATACAAGAAGAGATTCAATTCGGAAATTCTTTGTGCAGCGCTATGGGGTAAGCAAATACTAAGCACTCGTAGTCATTTGACTTGCAGTAATTTCCTTGTAATCCGTGTGTGTTAATATAATGGTAATCTTGCAGGAGTTAATTTACTTATTGGCACCGAGAATGGTTTAATGTTATTGGACCGTTCGGGTCAAGGAAAAGTTTATCAATTGATCTCACGACGCCGCTTCCAACAAATGGAAGTGTTAGAAGGACAAAATATTCTTGTGACTGTTTCTGGAAAGAAGAATCGTGTGCGCGTATACTACCTTAGCTGGCTCAAGTCCAAAATCTTGCGCACCGACGGACTTAGTGACGTAAGTTGCAAAATTTTCTTTTTGACAATTAGTGAGTTTCGATGTTGTGAACGCACTCTTCAGAAACATGCTGGAAACAACATTTTAATCGCATAATTAATATCATTAACATTTTGATGTTAAAATGTAAATTCCTTCGCAAAATCCGGGGAAACTGCTGTGTTAAAGTTTAATCACAATGCCATTTAAATTATAGCAAGCAGAAAGAAGGAATGGTTGGATTAACGTCGGTGAACTGCAGGGTGCAGTTCATTTCCGTATCGTCAAATACGAAAGGATTAAGTTTCTTGTTATCGCCCTGAAAGACTCCATAGAGATCTACGCGTGGGCGCCCAAACCATATCACAAATTTATGGCCTTCAAAAACTTTGGAGAACTGCAACATAGGTATGTATGTTTATGAAAACATTAACAACAGGAGATAACTTACTGCCCTTCCAATAGTACATGTGATATAGTTTACTGTGTTGTATTTTTTTTTATGTTTTCGTTTCATTTTCAGGCCTCTTTTAGTTGATTTGACTATAGAAGACAGCACAAGACTGAAAGTAATTTACGGATCAGCAGATGGCTTTCATGCCGTTGATTTAGACACTGCCACGGTCTACGATATTTATATTCCAAAGCATGTGAGTAAATTACACCTTACAAACTTTCAACCACACATCAGTAGGATAGAGATCGGAAAACGAAATTTTTACGGTGTTTTTTTGATTAGTTAGTTATGTTTTATTGTTTATACTTTGCATTCATCTTATCTGCTCATAGCTAAACAACTGACTGTAAGAATATAAATGCATTCAAAAGAATTGTACAGGTAGACATCGGCACTAAGCTGAGAATATTAACAAAATGCAACATTACAAACAATACCATGCTACTGGCCTAATTAATATGTTAAACTTGATTTTAGAGTATGTCTCTTCCATACTTATGTCATTTCTGTATGATTATAGACACAAGGAGCGATTGTCCCACATTGCATCGTGCCCCTCCCGAACTCTAATGGAGTGCAGTTGTTGTTATGCTACGACAATGAAGGAGTTTATGTGAACACGTATGGACGAGTAAGCAAGAATATTGTCCTCCAGGTTTGTATTTTCACCACATGCGTATATTTGAAACAGGTATTTTAATAAAATTTTAAATGATGTATATTGGTCTTCTTTCAGTGGGGTGAAATGCCGACATCGGTAGCCTATATAGGCACGGGGCAGATAATGGGTTGGGGCAATAAAGCAATCGAAATTCGTTCAGTAGAAACTGGTCACCTCGACGGCGTATTTATGCACAAGAAAGCACAACGACTCAAGTTCTTATGTGAGCGCAATGACAAAGTGTTCTTCTCTTCCGCCAAAGGTGGTTCCTCTTGTCAGATATACTTCATGACGCTCAATAAACCCGGCATGGCCAACTGGTAGTTGTGGGGCGCGGCCGGCGTCGCTCATCTGTGATTGTAACCGCACGGCGTCCCACAAGTGCATGCCCGTACTGTACAACATAATGCCAGTAGATAAGTCAATATTACAAAATCATGTGCTTTGGCCACTCGAAATTCAAAGACTTGTGATAGTGACAGAGATTAGTATATGTGCTCAAAAGACAATCCACAAAATAACATTACATTCAAGTATTCGAGGACCTTCTAAGTAAATGTGGCATTTTGTACTGATGAAGATAATTTTCATTACAAGCTATTAAGGAATATATATTATTAAGCAATAACCTTTAGGATAAATGTTTTGATATTGACAATTATGCGTAAGTAAGTTAATGTGCTTAGGTTTTATATTATGTTGCAATTGATAATTTCTAAAAGAAAATGTAATTGAAATCAACTATTAATTCATATATGCCATATTGTTTATAATGTTAAGATAGTTGGGTGATGATTATTATTAATTGGTTACATAATTATTTTTATGATATTAACAAACGAAAATGCCATGTCTGACAGGTTATAATTATTATAACAAACATTCAATAAAACACAATTAGGGGTAATGTAAAATTATTATTCAATTTACATTTGTAAGGTTCATAACTTAACAAATTGGCATTTAGTCAAGTCACTTTGTATTATAATTATCACACCAAACTACATTTTTTATTAATGGATAAATCCTAAAAATTTGGTAATATTTATTATTTATTTGTTATGTACTATATTATTTACATGTATAAAGATATAACTGTGCATATTGAAAATATATATTTGAAGACTTTTATTTGAAATACCTTAGCCCAATAAAATTTAAAAACATAATTGAGGTGCTTTTATTGCAAATGAAAGGTGTATCGTATTACCCAGTACTTACTGAGTCTTGGAGGCAGTCTCCATGTAAAATGACTGAAAGTCGACCCTGAATCGCGCTGAGGTTTCGTTACACGGCTTAGCATAAATACTTCTTTGGCAATATGCGGGTCCTCCTAGACTGATCACTATGTCCAGTAAGGGTCAATTTATACTAGCGCTGAGTCGAAGCGTGTATCCAAAACTGAACATAACAAATTCAACCTTAACTCCACAGTATAACGCACACATTGCTTCTGAGATTTTAAAAAGACGCTCGCATTCTTCGGAATTCGCGCGTCTGCGTGTGAACAACGCTGATTGGTGCGCGCGCATTCTCGCACGTGCGCCTACTAGCGAACCTACTGTACATCAGAACGTTCGTCCAGTTGAGAGTGTACGTTACCCCAGCAAGAAATGTACATCAGAACGTTCGGCCAGTCGAGATAGGGACCTGGCTGCTACTCCAGTTTTTAATGACGATCATGTGACGCATAAAGATGCCAGCCAAAGAATTTGTGACCGAACAGTCCGAAAGTTAGAAGCATTTATTTATGGCCGAACGACCTGATATCAGAACGTTCGGCCAACCTGAATCTCCATAACTGAGGACCTTAGAGTAACTGTTACTGAATAAAGATTAACTGACGATTTGCTGACAAACAACCAATGCTTTACTTTTACTCGTAATGCCACCGGTTAAAAGTAAAATGAATTTTGGTTTCTGTAACATCAGGACGTTCGGCCAATGTAATCTCCATAACTGAGGACCTGAGAGAAACTGTTAATGAATAAAGATTTTGTGACGAGACTGAAACGATATTTTTTTGCTTTATTTTATTTATGACGACCCCTTTTATATAGTAAAATGAAAATTTAACATATAACCTCAAAACATTGGGATTATCGATTCCTCCACAAGAAAGAAGCCCAGAGAAACAGTTAATCAATAAAGATTTATTGACGACACTGAAATGAACTTTTATTGTTTTATTTTTCTTTGCGACTGCCTCTTTATATAGTAAATTGAAAATTTACAATATAACCTCAAAACATTGGGATTATCGATTGCTCTACAACGAAGAAGCCTAGAAGACTTTTAAAACCCCTGATGTGTTATAGGTTTCAGTGCAATGGTGTCAGTATTTTTGTTGATTCCAGATTAATCTTTTAAAAATGTACTATAGCGGATGGCGACTGAAATAGGGTGACCATGTATTCCAACGAAACAAGTATTTATCGAGTACCTAGGTATCTATTTATCTACTGAATGAAGCAAAGCACGTCGAAATAGTTGAAATAAGGTGACGATCAAAGAGTATAGTAATATAGATTTCCATCTAAGAGAGCCCACTCAAGAAAATTTTTGACACCTATATTGGACGGTGTCGCCACCTGATACTAAATCCATTGAACTAATCCCAATAGCTATAGGTGCGTACATGTACTTATATCTATATCTTTGTTATTGAATAGGTTTTCTATGGGTTTCTGTTACTGTTTTTATTTCTTTTTTTACACTCAATTAAAAAAGTAAAAAAGACAGAACCGAGAAACCACATAAATTACACAAAATGGGAGACATCTACAAGCATGCGCACACGCCGATTGTATAGTAGTGGCCATTTTGTAAACAATTTGTATGATATTGTTACCAACCCAAAACAAATATATTAGCAATTACAAAATGCTTTTAAAATAAATAAATGGTTTAATCTTGTTTAGAGTTGAAATTTATTATTTATAACTCAATTTTCATTCAAATCAAAAAGGTATTTAATCACACTGGCATAATTGGCGTAAGCACCATCTATGTCATTTTAATGTACTAAATCTCAAGTTTATGCGGATTTAGTAAGATATGGTAATAGTATCTTGGTGTAAAATTGCGACGCCTATGTCAAGTATGGCAGTGTCCCCCCCCCTGGTGACGATGTAGGTTTTGCAACAAAATAAATGGATACGCGGACGGAGGACTTTGAGAAGGAGTGCAGATAACTAATATTTTATATAATATGCATTAGAAATAAATTGTTATAAAAAAACGTTACACACACCACCATGCGTTATGATGTGGCCTATTTGCTTCTACTTTTTATTATTTTTCTGTCTGTCACTGTTACATGAAAAAAAAAAATTGAAACTATCGATCGAATTTCAACCAATAGGCCACCACTAGTTTTACTTCATTCAGTTACGGCGGCTTTCTATAATACATATATCTCAATCCCAATCTTGATCCTGCTCCTTGTCTGTAAACAATCAACAGCCGAGTTTGTCACTCTGAGCCCGTTACGATAGATGGCGTGCAATGGAAGGAACGTGCTTACCAGAGATGCATTCTTGATACATCACACCTACGTAAAACATTTTAATAAAAAAATTCTTGAGTGGGCTCTCTATTCCATCTATATTACTATACTCTTTGATCGTCACCTTATTTCAACTATTTCGACGTGCTTTGCTTCATTCAGTAGATAAATAGATACCTAGGTACTCGATAAATACTTGTTTCGTTGGAATACATGGTCACCCTATTTCAGTCGCCATCCGCTATAGTACATTTTTAAAAGATTAATCTGGAATCAACAAAAATACTGACACCATTGCACTGAAACCTATAACACATCAGGGGTTTTACAAGTCTTCTAGGCTTCTTCGTTGTGGAGCAATCGATAATCCCAATGTTTTGAGGTTATATTGTAAATTTTCAATTTACTATATAAAGTGGCAGTCGCAAAGAAAAATAAAACAGTAAAAGTTCATTTCAGTGTCGTCAATAAATCTTTATTGATTAACTGTTTCTCTGGGCTTCTTTCTTGTGGAGGAATCGATAATCCCAATGTTTTGAGGTTATATGTTAAATTTTCATTTTACTATACAAAAGGGGCCGTCATAAATAAAATAAAGCAAAAAAAATATAGTTTCAGTCTCGTCACAAAATCTTTATTCATTAACGGTTTCTCTCGGGTCCTCAGTTATGGAGATTACGTTGGCCGAACGTCCTGATGTTACAGAAACCAAAATTCATTTTACTTTTAACCGGTGGCATTACGAGTAAAAGTAAAGCATTGGTTGTTTGTCAGCAAATCGTCAGTTAATCTTTATTCAGTAACAGTTACTCTAAGGTCCTCAGTTATGGAGATTCAGGTTGGCCGAACGTTCTGATATCAGGTCGTTCGGCCATAAATAAATGCTTTTAACTTTCGGACTGTTCGGTCACAAATTCTTTGGCTGGCATCTTTATGCGTCACATGATCGTCATTAAAAACTGGAGTAGCAGCCAAGTCCCTATCTCGACTGGCCGAACGTTCTGATGTACATAGCAAGAAAGTATCTCTTAGAGTTATATGAGTAGATCGTATAGTTGGTGCCTTATCTGCTGTAAATGTCCCCTTATATGCTGTAAGTGCCCCCACATAAAAAATGTGTGCCCCCTGTCGTTTTGAAAAAAAAAGGGAAAAACGATTCTTGCTGGGGTAACGTTTTTCTAGCAGGAAAATTCTAAACGAATGATCGGAGAGAGAAAAATTGTGCATGGCCAGAGAGCTTATATGTGTGCCAAAATGTGCCCCCAAAAATAAAATCTGTGCCCGTTCAGATTTTCGAGATATTGCATTTCCTGCTGGAGTAACGTTTTGATGAATCGTATATCTCTAAAACCATTGCATGTGCCCCTGTAGAATAAACATACACGAGTAGCTCTTAATGTGTGCCCCAATTTAGATTGTGTCCGTTTCGACCGCGCGGCCATGACGTTTTTTTTAAAAAAAAAACTATATCAATATTTTGTAATAATTTGTAAAAGTTGATTACCAAAACCATAAATTTGTCAAAGTTATGGTTAAAAAGTTATAAAGGTTTGAACGTGGCCGCGCCATTGAAACGCGGAGAACCGCGCGGCCACGGAGATCTTTAAAACTACGCGTTGCAGAGACCTGAAATTCAGGTAAACAACAGATTGAATTTGTAGAAAATTTGAAAAAAAAAAAAAAAAAATACCTAGGTTTATATTTTAGGAGCTGTAAGACTAAAACCCCATGGCCGCGCCATCGAAACGGTGACAAACAAATTATCGCCGATATCTCGCTGAAAAAGCATCGCCGACGTCTGAAGTTTTTTGTAGAAGCCAGATTTGAATTTGTCAGAATTTGTAAAAATACAATGAAAAATCCTAGGTTTATATTTTAGGAGCTATAAGACTAAAACCCCATGGCCGCGCCATCGAAACGGTGAAAAACACGTTATCGCCGATATCTCGCTGAAAAAGCATCGCAGAGGTCTAATTTTTTTTGTAAAACCTAGATTTGAATTTGTCAAACAATGTAAAAATACACAAAAAATCCTAGGTTTATATTTTAGATGCTGTAGTACGGATTCGCGTAGAAATTAGTCCTGATTATCTATCGAAGAAAGTAAGTAATAGCGAGTGTTTTTTTTTTTGTAAACAACACCTATTTATATGTAGAAATACCGATAATAGCCAAAAAAACATTTTTTTTTTCAGAATATCAAACCTTTAATACGTTATGAAAGTTTCGATAGGTGACCATGGCTTAGGGTTAACAGAAAATTTATTATATTTTATTGTATTAGATATTATATCTCAAGGGTTCTAAATCGCCCAAAGACAATGACGATTTTTTTAAGTATCTTTCAGATCCAAAAGAACTTATGTACACTAATATTATTAATTATATTTTTAACACAACATCTTTTATTTTATTTTTTGGCGTTTGTCAGGATATATTGATGTTAGGATACATGAGTTAATTACTGGGGTTATTTCTGGCATAACATATTTTTTTAATTTCAATTCCTTAGGAAGGATTCAAAACAATGACTTTTTTTATTTAGGTGCTATGTTTACGATTCACAGTTACATCAAGTTACACAAGGATAACTCTTATCATGCGCGGCGTAAGTGAGTGTTTCAAAGAATAATCGGTCAAATCAAAATCATTTAGGTATTTCAAGTAGGCCAGTTACAGGCACTTTTAAATAGACGAACCAGTGCGAGTCGTACTCGCACACACAAGGTTCCGTAGCACCATAAAATATAATAACAATATTTTTAACGCTGATTGTTTAAATTTAACCTCAACTGCAAAACAAAATTTGTTTTTATTAAGTATTTTTATGAATAACAATGTTACTGATGAAGTTTGATGAAAAAGCTTTTACGTTCTACAAACCTTTTTTTTTTCAGAATCCTACTCTTACTTCAGAATTTAAGGAGACACACAACGTTAACGACTTTGGAAACAAATATCTCATTAACATGGACTTAAGAAAAAAAGTATATATTTTTTTAAGAGCCAGAGATCGATACCCCACGCAGTTATATACGTAGTTTTTTCAACCCTCTGTTGCATGTATAATTATTTCACATCATATTTGTGTAGTGGTTCGTAGAACGCACCTGCTCTCAAAACAACTGTGTGTGTGTGTGTACTAGAATTACGAATGTTGTGCAAAGTTATTTGTTATGGTACTCAGAAACACAGTATTTTCAGCTATCAAGCAATGCCCCTCCATTGCTTGATAGCTGAAAATACTGTGGTAACTAAATAAGAAAACTCGAGACTTTTCTGTAAACCCTAAGCCATGGTCACCCTATCGAAACTTTCAAAACGTGTTAAAGGTTTGATATTCTGAAAAAAAATATTTTTTTGGCTATTATCGGTATTTCTAGATATAAATAGGTGTTGTTTACAAAAAAAACACTCGCTATTACTTACTTTCTTCGATAGATAATCAGGACTAATTTCTACGCGAATCCGTACTACAGCATCTAAAATATAAACCTAGGATTTTTTTGTGTATTTTTACATTGTTTGACAAATTCAAATCTATGTTTTACAAAAAAAATTAGACCTCTGCGATGCTTTTTCAGCGAGATATCGGCGATAACGTGTTTTTCACCGTTTCGATGGCGCGGCCATGGGGTTTTAGTCTTATAGCTCCTAAAATATAAACCTAGGATTTTTCATTGTATTTTTACAAATTCTGACAAATTCAAATCTGGCTTCTACAAAAATCTTCAGACGTCGGCGATGCTTTTTCAGCGAGATATCGGCGATAATGTGTTTGTCACCGTTTCGATGGCGCGGCCATGGGGTTTTAGTCTTACAGCTCCTAAAATATAAACCTAGGTATTTTTTCTATATTTTTACAAATTTTCTACAAATTCAATCTGTTGTTTACCTGAATTTCAGGTCTCTGCAACGCGTAGTTTTAAAGATCTCCGTGGCCGCGCGGTTCTCCGCGTTTCAATGGCGCGGCCACGTTCAAACCTTTATAACTTTTTAACCATAACTTTGACAAATTTATGGTTTTGGGAGTCAACTTTTACAAATTATTACAAAATATTGAAATAGTTTTTTTTTTTAAAAAGCGTCATGGCCGCGCGGTCGAAACGGACACATTTAGATTTAAGAAAATATTTATAGTTTTCAAGTTATCGCGGTTTTATGAAAACCCGAAAAAACATCGCAGCGCTTAAATGAGACAAGGTATAAGTTCGCTGAAAACTGTATTCGGTCCTTCTTGACGCTAATAATAACCATACAAAGTTTCAAAACTGTTCATGCATGCGTTTTTGAATAATCTTGCTAAAAGTCACAACGATGGTGTCATAACTTTGACGGCAAAATACAAGGAACTGGCTCAATCCCAGATGTGTCGGTGTAAACCAAAATAGTGTGCCCTTAGTCAAAAATATATGGTGAAAATATTGAGCTTGGAATTTTATTTTGATTGTTTTCGTTCTCCACATGTAATTTTTTCTCCAATCCCAATTCTCAATGTGTAACTTTTCTTTTGATATCTGCGTTTATTAAATCTGTCTTACTTTTGAATGGTTGTATCAACTTCGAGATCTGATTAAATTTATTATCTCCACTTCACCTCTGAACGGTCTTCCATAAAACAGCTCTGATGGCGATTTTGTTTTCTATTTTGTTGTAGTGTACTATTATACATTTTAAGTACTTTAACAAATCATCCTTTCAGGCTGATTTTCGCATTGATGAATTCTCAATTGATTATGAATATCGCTGTTGTGCTTCTATCATTAAGTACTTTATCAAATCATCCTTTCAGGCTGATTTTCGCATTGATGAATTCTCAATTGATTAAGAATATCGCTGTTGTGCCTCGCCATCTTAGCTCTTTGATGAATAAGTGCTTGTTTATTCCTTTTTCGATACAGAATGTCTCGAACTCTTGAGACTACAAATTGTCTGTCAAACTCAGATTTTATACTTCCAGGATTTTGGTTTATGATAAATTTGCTCAATACTTTTACCGTGTCCTGTATATGTAGAGAGAAAGAATAATTCAGTATTTCAATCTCTTTGTATCGACTGCTAAGTCGATAATCAAAAAAAATATCTCTACTTGGCAGTGAGTTTCTACCAGCTTCTGGAGAAAGTTCACGCCTCTTAACTATTCTTGAGGATTTGGGCTTGAGACTAATTGCCCTGCCCATCTCTGGCACCAGGCCTTGTATATAGCCTAGCCTGCAATGTACAAATGGACAATGCTTGGGGCCTCCTCAGACATGAGGAGATTCTCATACTTATTTTGTTCTCATTTGTAGAAGAGTTTATTTGTTCTTAACAGCCTTCAATGTCCACATGGACAATGCTTGGGGCCACTCAGACATGAGGAGATTCTAATACTACTTATTTTGTTCTCATTAGTAGAAGAGTTTGTTTATTCTTAATAAGACAGTTTCTTGAGTTTCATTTAACTTAATTTCATATTTAATTTTATGAATTTAATGTTGCTCAAGTTCATGTTTACATGAAACTGTCTTAATTTTTTTTTAATTATTTTCATTGAAGGGTCGTCGATTAATTTAAACTTAATCTTCGATACTGCATTAATTATTTAAAGGATAATATGGATCAGGCCCATTTTATTGTCCTTTGTATTTTTTTATGCTTGGTTTTGAAAGTCCTTTAGGTCACTCTCAAGGTTTAATTTTTTTGCGAGTTAACCTAGGTTACGCCTTATGATCTGTGAAAAGTTCATATTTACATACCCAAGGAAATGATTGTTTTTTGACTTGTCAGTAATGTTTTTTTCAACGTCTATCAAACTCTTGTTTCCGAAAGAAATCATGATATTTGTTGTTATACTGAATTAGTACAGTCCTTTAACTAACAGAACGTGTATCGGCATTTGCTTGGTTTCGATATTTTGTGGTATAGTACCCAAAAGTATGAATTTTATTCGGGAGGTATAAATCGTTGCTATCGCAACTATGTTCAGTACAAACTATGCTACTGCTCTCTCAGAGTACTACAATGTTCTTTATTGCCGTTTGAATAAGGTTGCTGTTCGGTTGCAGGAACTGACAAGTTTGTCAAATAACTACCAATTTCTTTATTCTGATTACATTATGGTTGTTGTTGGGTTGGTGTCAGATGTAAATTCATTGTATGCTTGAACATTTCAATAAATATTACTGACCACTTGTTTGTTAGTGGTCAATTTTACATTTTTATTTTATTGTATCTGTTCACTTTTGTTGCACTTTGAATATGCACGGTGTGCTCGTGTAGGCAACTTAATCTGTTAGTTTTTTTTTTTTTTGTTATTATAACATTGTAAATATTACACAGCATTTTTCAACATAATGTCAAGTTTCACCACCGTACAGTCAGGTGAATGGTTTAATGCCTGATACCAAACAAAACAAAACGGTTTTAAAATTTGTTTTCGTGTGTTACATTTTCTCTTTGAACAGTGTTAATGCTTTTTATTTGGGATTATTCAATGACAACTATGTTGTCTAGATACAGGTGACAACTCGTTTGCATTGTGATAATATTTATTCCATGTAGGTATATAAAATCGTTACCATCAGATAAACCCAAGATTATGGTTTACTTCCAGGTTCAATGATGTCCATTTTACGAGTTCGTCTTATTTATTATTTTACTTTGATCCCCAAAGAATTGGAACTCACCTATAATAAAGCTGATAACTAGAGGAATTGTTGCATTAATAGTGTTTTTTTTACTTTATTATCTTTGAACTTTGGTATTGATTTGAGAACAACTTTTACTTGAGTATTAAATCAAATGAACCATTTTTTTTTTGTATGTTTGGCACCCATTAATGTTTGGTCTGGAGTCGCTCGTTAGTTGCAGACTATTAGTTTTGCTTCGTGACCAATATTCATGACTTGAATTTTATCATTTAAAATCTACATTCAGAATCAATGAGCATTTTATGTAAACCTCATCAACCTGATTTAGACACTTTATGTTTTCTGTTTAGCCATTATTAATAACTACTCAAGTTATTTGAGGAGAGTTAAACAGTTTTTCTTTTATTGCCATTGTTTTGTTCTGGTTCTGTTTATGACATTATGTAATTTTTTTATGCGATTTATATTATTCGCAGGGAGCCACTGACTATGATTTTATGATCTTTACTCCCATATCGGCACCAAAGAATAACATCTCTATAGTGAGATATTTAGTTTCATTTGTTGGTATTTTTTCGTTTGGTTAGGTAACTTGGTGTCAGAGTTTTTATGCCGCCCATGGGCCTCTGACTTGGCTTTACATGCCATCGAGAAATTTATCTCAGGCATGTTTGGTTTACAACTTTATTAAGGCAGGCACTTGTTGCATTTGTACTGTCACTATTGTGGAACTTGCTTAACGGCCTTTTAAAGTTTTTAGGGAGACTTCTCCTGTTATAATTTCGATTCTTGTTGTGTCACCGAGAATTTAAATGTTTTTCTTAATTCAGTCGAGAGACTATTGTTGTTCTAACGATTTTAAGGTTGTCTCGAGTAATTCATATAATTTTAATTATTTTCACCATAACATTAGTGAGTGTAATAAAGTTGTATAATTAATGTTGAAGTTAATATAATCAAACTGCTTAACTTATTATTTCGGCTTTAACCAAAGAACCAAATGGGTTCACAAGTTTTTGTTATTGTATTGGTCGTATCCGGCCAATAATAAACAGTTCTGTGGGTGCTGATAACAGAGCACTTTAAATACTTCGACAAACTATAGCTTGCAAGTGTGACAAAGAGTCAGTTATAAGACCCCGTTAAGTGTCAACTGAGCATTGCGGCCACTTGAAATTATACACGTCGGAGCTAGGGATGTACGATGCTTTTATCGATTCTTTGGATTATGCGAATCGTTCTCGTAATGAATGGCTTTGATAGATTCACAATACAACTGAATTGCATCGTATTTATTCCTTATTTTATTTTTGTTGACAGTACAAAATGCATTTGAGATTTAGTCAAAATCATTAGCCTTAACAGATTTGTGTGGTAATAATTACCTCCATTACTTCGAAATTATCGAAGGAGTACTTTGTTATAATTTTATTTACGAGAACATGGTCTCGTAGGCACATTGATTTTATCGAAAATTTCTTTCGATACATTAGGTTTTCTTAGAAATTATCGAAGTCAAACTTGGTTATAATTATATTTGCGAGAACTTGATCTCTTTCTTCGCAATTATTGAAGGGGAACTTGGTTATAATTATATTAACGAGAAATTGATCTCGTCAGTTAATTCTTTCGATAATGTTGTTTGCAAACGGATTTGGTCAACAATAGATAAGAACTAAGCCATTTTATTAATGTCGTACATACAGAGTCGTATCAAAATGTAACTTCATTCCGATTTTCAGTTCTGTTTACGAGTTTTAGTGACGTAATTACTCAGTTCATCGATATATGCTGCACTTCTCTTATCTTATTACTGACCCAGATCGTGCATAGGATAATCGAGTAACAAAATAGCTAATAACAATTATTAATCAAAATATACAACAATTACGGAAATAATAATGAATATTTGTATTACATTTTGTATTGTACATCATAATATATTTTAGAATAACTTCGTGTACGATAGGATATTCTTTATTATGTAGGTACACCATACAAGTAACATTCATAAAATAAAACATTTCACATTGGGTGACACAATGGCGATCTTATCACTAAAACGACCATTTCCAGACAACAAATATTTACAAAATAAACCGGAAATATTTCACGATTACTGAATTTCGCAATTGGTTCGCCCTTAATCCGTACTTGGGACTTAAACATTAGTAGCGAAATTTTAGAGTACCTATAAAAGTACAGTTTTGTCTAATCATGCGGTGATTACAATCGTGAAATGATGATTTTTATCACTCTATTTCACTTAGATCACCCAATTTTGTTCGTCACTCAATTTCATTAGATCACTTGGATTACAGGCGTGATGTTATGATAAGGCTTGTTACCAACTTTACTGAGATCACCGTCACATTTTTTTTTATTACACTTTTTTTTTTTTCTAATTCATTGTTATTTTTGTTGTTGACCAATTTCCGTAAGCAAGTACATAATTTCACTTACTGCGCTTTTACTCGTCGCCAATGTTGTGTTCACTAGGTACACTGTTAAGGTTTAGAATAAAACCACCAAATTATCAGTAAGTAGATGAATGACTTTGGGGGAACGTGCTCTCGCTACCCGGGTTAATTGTTGACTGGTTGAGACGTTCCCTCAAAGCAAACGCAACGTTTATTAGAATACCACAGCCCCCTTATATAGTAAATTGAAAATTTACAATATAACCTCAAAACATTGTGATTATCGATTGCTCCACAACGAAGAAGCCTAGAATACTCGTAAAACCCCTGACGTGTTATAGGTTTCAGTGGAATGGTCAGTATTTTTGTTGATTCCAGATTAATCTTTAAAAATGCACTATGGCGGATGCCGACTGAAATAGGGTGACCATGTATTCCAACGAAACAAGTATTTATCGAGTAGGTATCTATCTACTGAATGAAGCAAAACATCGAAATTGTTAAGGTGACGATGTAGGTATTGCAACAAAATTAATGGATACGCGGACGGAGGACTTTGAGAAGGAGTGCAGATAACTAATATTTTATATAATATGCATTAGAAAATAATTGTTATAAAAAAACCACTATGCGTTATGATGTGGTCTCTGCTTCTACTTTTTATTCCGGTTAGACTGGAAACCGACCCCAACATAGTGGGAAAAAAACAGATCATGAATTAGGAAGTGGCAATTGAATTAATAAATAAAATAAATGATACGTTTTGTAGCATTTATTATTTTTAAATTGATTACGCTGACACATCCATGCCATCTCTCCCCTGAAGCTGCCAACCTGAGAACAATAAAAAAAAAATTGACTTTTAAGAGAGAGAGACTAAGATTTAAGTTAACAATTAACCTTTATCAATTCGGGAGTTAAGGACACATAATACCTTACTCAGACCTCTTGAAGATACTGAGCAGACTGCTTTAGGCATAGAAAAATAGAATTTAACAAAGCACATGGTTTACACCTTCGTGTATGATGCCAATGTCTAGTTGACATCAGGGTGAGAGAGTGTGCTGCCGAGCGTATTGTCGCTGTCTCGCTGTAGCAAACGACGGTTCGAGTGACGGAGCAGTATAGGAGAACGGAAAAATGCGATACCTTGCCGATAGATGTGACGTATTCCTAAGTCGATTCTTACACGACACCGTTCGTCCGCGACGTCGGATGGTGATGATCTCACAGTGCATTAGCGCGTATGAGATTCGTACAACATAGGCCGCGCGGACGAGCGGTATCGTGTGAGAAACGTCTAAAACCTGGCTATGAACTTCTTTGTCAACTGTCCTATTTATAACTGTATTAACATTGTGACATGGCAAAGCTTATTCTAATGTGCCATGAGCAGACTAAATATGAATACAACAGCGAATTACCTGATAAGGAGGACTTCTCTTCATCTGCAGACTTTCAGCTCTACAGTCTGTGCAGGTTTTCAATATTAACAATATCAGTTGATTTAGTGGGTTGATCAATTTCATCCCATTCCTGAAAAGTGAGTGAAGGATTAAAATAAAATTAATAACTATTGCAAAATTCAAATGAAATCTACATCTCAACATAACTGCGGATCATGTGTAAATTTTTAAGGAATTCCTCTGAAAGTAGCAGCAGCAATCTTTTTTTTTGTCTTGTACTTTAGTATGCATACACACCATGTTGCACACCCATGAGAATTTTACGAATATTATTTCGATTTTTAAGCATATTTGTGCAAAGAATATGCATAATATTTTCTGAACAAAAACCAGCATCGGCAATTAAATCTCATGGTGTCAACTTGGAAGTTTCAGCGTAGTAACAATTGCCTCACCCATTTTTTACTTCCTAATTATGCCTTTGCAATTTAGTTTTTTTTTTAGAAATATTATCTTCATAATAAGGAACCACCTTTACTTTTAAGTTAAATAATATACTAGTAATTAATTCTTAGTTCAATCATGGCCTGCAGTATGTGCTATTACGTAAATCAACTAAAGTTAATTTTACCTGTTAGACAATATGTCATTATAAAACGAGATCTAAGCCACTTGAATTTAAACATGAAGTTCGTAATACAAAAGTTGTCAATTTAGAATTTTAAAAACTTTCTCTTCGCTGTTGAATAAAGTTCGAAATACAAAAACTGGCTCACTCATTGGACTCAAATTAGAACTCGTTTTTTAATGAAAAAGAGGTGAAAATTTTAAATTAATCACCCAATCAATCTTTTTACAAAAAACGTAATGACTTGTCGATCATATACGGCTTGTGATATGCTTCTTTGTGTGACTACTTCAGCAGTGTTCATAAGTCTTCCTCTTGGCTTAATTGAGGTTTTACTCAACATTTTCGATTTATATATTTTGTCTTATAAAATAACGATGCATTTGGCTTGTTAAAGAATATGATAACAATTCTTAAGATAATAGGCTGCCTCTATATTTTGATGGAGTAAAATGTGTACTCATTTTCATCTTCTGCCTACTGTTTCAGAGACTTAAAAACTAACATCTATTTATCGTTATTTTTTAACTGCCCTCTCATGAAGGTGAAAACTAATATACTTACTTACTTATTATTATTACCTTATTACTGTAATATAAATTGTGCAAAAACATGGTTTAGAAAAATATGTTACCTGTTTGTCTTTCTTTTGTATTCTTAAAATAAATCTTCAAAACAAAAATAAGAAGAAGCATGTTAGTTTCTCTCGTGCTGCCGACCCTTGTACTAAAGAATAGTTACCTATTTAATATCAGTTCAATAAATATAGCCCCCCTTAATATATCTGTTCAATGAAAGAGCCCATGATTTTTGTTCTTGATTCATTTCAATTTCATTACTTACTAATTATATCGTTTGAAGCATTCCTCGTAAGAGATTCCTTTTTTTTTTTTCAGAATAATTTACATTTCTGTAATTTAAAATATATTTTACAACTTATAAATAAATTTTAAAAACGTGTTTGGCTGGTAGGGCATTCGCTTTTAGGGGCATCATAATTCTGAACTTACGCTTAAATAAAATTACGGGAGTCTAATCCCTATTGTAGTACACAGTGTAACAATTTAATGTAAGAATAGGGAAACCCCACAACATTTAAAAATCATTTACATCATCCGAATAATGTATACACGGTGTAAATCACATCATCACGAAGCCGTCAACCAAGCATTCTGTACATAAAACTAAGTAACTTTACGCAAAAATTATTGCTGGGAAACGACTTTTTTTTGGGGGGTGTAAAATCATGTTTTGTGGCAGAACTCAATGTAACGCACTCAAAACATTGTGCTGATGGACGGATTGAATAGTACGTGGGTCGTGGAGGTGTTTAAAGTAAAAATCTTACATTAAAAACTAGTATTTAAACGTTGGAACTTTGACCCCTAATATCTCCGTAACTAGAAGGTTCCCAGGTATAGTGTAGAACAAAAAAATTATCGCAATGACAGGGAGAACCAGTGCCTTTTGGCTTCGTTAAGAGGTGTTTTACACCCTTTATATTCACCAACTCACACTCTTTGGTTATATTAAATTTGTATTCTTTGTGACTCAGATTCAAAAATGAGAATCAGTTTTGTTGTGCCAAATCGATTATTTAGCAGCAAAATGGAAAACATTACCATCAGAACAGTTTGCTTGAATTCAGCCTGAAGTGAAACTGGTTATTTTCTACCACAATCCCACTTGTTTGGAAGAGGCCTCCCCCGTGACTGCATCTATTTCATTCCTGGGCATAAGCCCACACATTACCATGTTAGCTGTCCACATCTAAATAATATTATAAAGAGGACAGCTTTGATTATTTGTTTGTTACGATTTATCTCAAAAACTACTCGACGGTATTTAAAAATTCTTTCTCCATTACAAAGCTACATCTTTGCCAAGTAACATAGGTTATATTAATATCACAATTTTCGCGGACGAAGTCGCGGGCGAAGTGCTAGTTGGTTATAATGTGGACAGTTAACACCTAAAAAAATGAACACATTAGGTTGCTGTATAAAAATAGTGGAACATTTTGTATCCATGTTATGTATTAAAGTATACATAGGTTGTGTATATCGAATGCAGTAATTGTCTTCCAGGTTTATTACTCATTGAAAGCATAATGAGTATTTATTTCGACAGGTAGCCATTTCAAAAATTGGAACTTATCAAAAATACTGTTGTATACTTAGTGTATCTGATATATAATTATTATGACTAAGGCTTGCTCAAATGTGTATAAAGTTGGTAGGTTGTGCAATTACAATTTTAAACAAATTACTAAAATTAAAATTGGTACCATGGAAAGATGAGCTTATCCATTTTGAAATAAAGTATACACATTATATAGTTAGTTCATATTTTTATTGTGAATCGAGTCCTTAAATCTAAGACATTATGGTACTTTACTATACCATTGTTACAAAAAAATGAGCCAAAGTAGAAGTTGCTACTACAGTTAAATATTGTATATGAATATTGCTTGACATAATGATGAGTCCTAATTATAATAGATTCTTTTGTGAAGTCATTTTTTTGTGTAATTGTATCTTACTGTTTCTAATGAGATGTCTCATTATTTAAACCCCAATATATTTATTATTGTCTCTTCTCAATGGTCTCATTCAGTCATTTACATATTATTTATCACTGTCCAAACTCTCACCTAACTAAAATGTGACGTATACATCACAAACTGCATTGTATAGTAGTACATCCATTAGCTTCAATTATTCGATCCAGATACTTTATTTTGAATGTGTACCATAAAGACGTTAATGATATTCTGTATAGTCAAACAGATCACCAGCTGCCTGTAATGCAAACAATTATAATAGACGTCAAAACGTATCCACAATTAAATACACTTAACTTAAACACTATGTAGCTGTAATCCATTGAAAGTTATCAATAGCATTACACTTTTTAATAAAAGCCTAACATGTTGTTTTTAATACTACTGGTCAGTATGTTCAATTAATTTTAGTATAAAAATGGAATTTACACAACAACACAAATAATATTTCTTATTGGATTATTACTTATTGTATGTATATAACAAATGATGTTTGAAATTATTTATGAGTTGGGTACTTATTTGCTTTGTTTCTTATATTTTAGTTCAGTTGTAAAGTTGAATTTAAAAACTTTAAAAAAATACTTTATAACTTCAAGTTTTGTATACACACCCATTTTTGGTACAAAAAAAATGGAATATGAGCTTGCCCTTGGTTTGATATTTTATCAACAGATAATGTTTTAGCCTCCTATCTTATTCCTCTTAAAAATCATTAAAATGCAATTAAAAATAAATACTTTTCAATCAATTATTTCGCTATTTTTTATGAGGAAAGGCTAGCAGCGCCTACTTAGCCCATACAATCGTAATTCCTTGTTTTGTCGTTGGAAAATAAACCTAGAGCAAATATTTATACCGTCAGCTATCTCCGTACCGGCCGCAAATCATATTTGAATTGGTATACAACCCGACACTGACTGCAAACTGAATTGCAAAAAACCTAGGAAAATTTGAATTTCGCTGGCTGCCCTGTCGCTTCCACCTAACTATAATCCATCCCATACCATGCCTACAATGTTACGCGTTTTTCCATATTTTATAATTCTATTTTAATAATATAATAAATTAATGGGAAAAATCGAAACATAAGAGGAATGGTAGAAACAGTGATGATTATAACAATGGTAAAAAAATATTTGTCTTGGTTTTATTTTTCAGGGTGAAAACGGAAATATTATGTTTGTACGGGTTAAGTACCACTCGCCCTTCTTTTTAAAGGAATTGTTATGTAGCTTATCTAAGAAACTGGCTAGTATAAGCAATTTCCCTTATATTTATTCATACTTTTTTTGCAGTTTTATTGTATTTCACATCTTCCTCCCATCCTACTGTCATATTGTATAAAACATTATGCTTTCATTTGCTGGTTTATTAATTCTTGTATATCTTGGTTGTAGCCCTTACATTTATTACTTTAAGTTTTAACCTAGTTCTTCCATAACCTACTTATTTACTGCCAAATTGCAAAATAAATATGACCTAAAATTTTACTCATAATAAACCCTTTGGGCATACTAAGTAGCATTGATTTCATTATTGCAAATTTTGTGGCATGTTTGCTTTATAGAGAGATTGTATAATTCCTTGGATTATTATCTTCAAGAATGAAAACATACTAGCAGTAAGTTGTCCCACCCTGTCCTAGGTGAACGATAAATGACAAAAGTGAAATGTTTAGAAAGTCCAAAATCATAAAACAAGTTCAACAGCAAGATGAGCATGGATCTTAATAATTTTTTTTTTTCAGAACTACAATTATCTCATAATTTATTTCGCTTATCTAGGACGAAGGCTTCGATAAAAAATTAGATATCTCGTAAGAGAGATTTGACTAGAATGTAGCAGAAGTAAGCACATCTACACAGATTCAATACCTCCAGTACTTACCATAGTTATTGTTATACTGCGGCTGCGGTTGCTGATAGGAGTTATAGGAGGGCTGCGAGTATGAGTCGTAGGTCGGCGCCGGGCCGCCGTACGCGGGCTCGGCGCCGCCGTAGCCGGCGTCTCCCGCGCCGCCAGCGCCGCTGCCACTGAGGTTAAATGGGAATTTGTTACATTCAAAAATAATATTTTTAACCCCCAAATGTTCTCTTTAAATACTTCTGAGTATGTTCGCTACAAAAACTAGATTTATCTCTCTGACCAAGTGACTCCAGACTAGACAGTTCAAGAACCTAGTTTAATGAAAACAAATCCTTTGAGTAATGTTAATTTTGTGCTTGTTTATCTTGTTTTATTTGATTATTCTATTGGAAGCAAAAGTGAAAAAGATTTTTGTAAGTTTACTAACCTGTATCCTTCGTTTTCGTAGCTACCCTGGCCACCTGTCGAGTACCCGTAACCTGAGCCATAGCTACCAGAATTGTATCCTGAGCTGGGCTGAACTGGAGCTGGTGTTGAGTAACTGTTACTCTGATAAGAGCTGGTAAAATAAAATCATACATTAATAATTTGTATAGTCATGAAATTATGTTGAAACTGAAGTTATTTCTCAGAATATACATTATCTGCATTTGTGTTTCAGACGGCAATTCCTATCTGCTAGATTTGTTTCATCATAGTTTTTGACAAGTTTACAAAGAAGTTTTATTATTTATTTATTTTTTATTATAATTAGTTTTAATTTACACTTCAAAAATTATTCTTACCTAGGCGTGTTATATGAGGGCTGGGCATAGGGATCGGCTGCAGGCGGCTCGTAAGGTTGATATCCAGTATGTCTGTAAAGATAGAATAAAGCTCAAAAATGTTAAGAAATAGGGCAATGGATGAATAATAAACTCTTGTATTTTTCAGCATAAAGAAAATCGTCATTTGTGTTTCAGACGGCACATTCCTATCGTTTTCTGGATCATCATGTGTATAACTACAGACAACTTAAGGAAAAAACCTGAACAGGGTGTTTTAAATACATACGATGGTCCATAGCCATTGTTTTGTTGAGGCATGTTGTGTTGTGGGGGGGCTTGCTGGTAGCCACCTTGCTGGGGGGGCCGTCCGCCACCACGAGGACCGTCGAATCTGAACACAATAATTGTCAATAATTACAATCAATCACATTAATTATTAAATACTACTTTACAGTGTATTTTAGGTCAAATGATTATTTCAGATAATCTCAAACCTTGGTCTCTTAGGTGGTCCTCCAGGTCCTCCATGGGGAGGGCCACCGCCTCTCTTAAAAGCTTGTTGAGGTTGTGACTGCAGTGGCGGTGCCGCAGATGCGACGTGAGGCGGCACGGGCCTCGGGCCAGTAGGGCCAGCACCTGGGTGTGGTCCGCCCGGACCGCCGGGGGGACCACCTGGCGGCATTCCGTGGCCTCCGCGACCACCACGTCCTACGATATAAATTTTGTTGTAAATTCAGTCCATACATGAAAGCAAAACTCTGCTAAGCATTTAATCTTAAGAAAGATAAAAACAATTACCATCATATATTCTGCCTCTCATGGGCATACCCCCTCGCCCACCGCCCCTGTCTCCTCGCTGGCCAAAGTCTCCACGTCCCCTGCCTCCACGGCCTCTCATGCCACCAGGACCACCTCGATTGTTGAACCCTCCACCTGTGCACAAAATTAAAACATATTCTATAGGCTTCTTGATAATTGTATTCTAATATTAGTTTGCTTGGCTTATTTATGCCACTACAAATGTGTTCACATTTTAGTCAAAAATTGACCCTAACATCTCATGTTATCCTTATCAATAGTGTGGCATGTTAGGTCAACCAGAAACAAAGTTAACAAGTTATAAAACTCGAAGGAATAACCTCCTTACAATAATCTGCAGGAATGATTAAGTAGTATTGTTCATAAGTATATGTTCTCCTTCAAATTTAAAGTTGCAGGAGCCTACAGAGTTCCACTAACTAATAATATTTTTTACTATTTAATCTCTGGCGTGGTAATATAGAAGGCAGTAAGTCAAATTATTGGCAAAGAAAAACAAATGAAATGTTTGCCAAAAGACACCCCTAGTTTTTTCCCTTTTGCTTGAAATTGAGTATTTAGGTTTTTCACAATCATTAAATATTGGGACATAACTTCACAAGCCTT
Organism: Cerastis leucographa; assembly: GCA_963082945.1. NCBI lineage: Eukaryota > Metazoa > Arthropoda > Insecta > Lepidoptera > Noctuidae > Cerastis > Cerastis leucographa. The sequence goes on along the minus strand of OY720380.1, from coordinate 13,065,104 downwards.
TTTTTGCTCCTTTACCACAGTAGCTTTAAGAACCAGCATACTTTCAAGTCAACTGTAAACTACTGTTTCAAGTCAATAATAGGAATGCAATGCAGATATTTTAGGCGTTATTAGCAAGTTATGTTCTTCGTAGCTAACATCATTCTCTTGACCTTATTCCAATTTATTTGGGGTCGGCGCAAATGTCTTTTTCCATACTTCTCTATTACGCGTCATGTCATCATGTTCTTCGTTGGTAACATAAACTCTTTAGGCTGAGTCAGAGGCCCATGGGCGGCATATAAACTTTGAGAGCAGACACCAGGTTAGGGACACGTTAAAGAAAGAAAGATAACCTTTTTACTAAAAACTTGTTGATAGGAATTACAGGTCAAATCTTACGTTGTGGTGGTGCTCCACGTGATTCGATAGTGGGCACTGGGTGTGGTCCCGGACCTTGAGGACCTGGAGGAAAACTGCGTCCTCCTCTGTCACCACCACCACCTCTCATAGGGCCGCCACGAAAACCACGCGGTCCCCCTCGAAAGGGAAGGCCGCCTCGTGGCGGGCCACCTCTGCCTCTCATACCAGGTCCACCCCTAAAACAAATAAATCATTTATTAACAACGTAGTGATGTGGTTATTTTTAGACCCGACGTCGGTCGTTTAACCTAACTTTACAATTTAAAATTAGTTTTTTTAAAGTTCATTTAAAAGTTAAGATCTTACCGCCCACGCATGTCGAAACCACCTCTTCCTCTTGGATTAAGGCCTGGTGGTCCTCCACGACCACCACCGCGAAAGCCTCGGTTTGGCGGCCCATCCATCTTTATGTAGGGATGCGAACGATTGAGTTGCCAAGTGAACGAAACTAAACAGTGACCTGATAACCAGGCTACAATGACCCGGAACTTTGTTGTCTCTCGAGTAAGTCTAATAAAGTTTAAATAAAACTATTTGAAATATAACTCACGGCTTCACACGGAAGCGTCAGTACCGGTGGCCATTAATTTGTATGCGAAATCAAAATGGCGTTCAATTGATCGCTGCTCGCTGTCCGGGCCGGTTCCGGATATTGTGATTTCAGTAGTCTATGGACCAGCGTTCTGGTTGTCCATGGAACTGATAAGTACTAAGCATGTCATGGTTTCAACTGGAGCGACTGACCCAGTTGAAACTAAAAATAGTACCTATCCATGAGTGACGAGAGAGGGGGTGCTCTTGCTTCAAGCTCGCTTCCAAAAGTACAACATTACATACAACACATTCTCCTGTTAAGTGCTACTTGCATCACCTATCTTGAAGGCGGAAACATACTTACCGAGTCGTGGCGTGTCGTGACGCGCCAGAAGCATATCGGTTTCATACATTTAATATGATTAGGGACATATTTGCATGGCGTGTCGTGTCGCAACGATGTATGAATTTATGAAACCGAATGCTTCTGGCGCGTCACGACACGCCACGACACGTGTTTCCGCCGTTAGCCTTTAGGCGGAAACATACTTACGTGTCGTGGCGTGACGTGACGCGCCAGAAGCAAATCGGTTTCATACTTATTTAATATGGTTAGGGACATATTTGCATGGCGTGTCGTGTCGCAACGATGTATGAAACCGAATGCTTCTGGCGCGTCACGACACATATGTCTGTTTCCGCCTTTTTCCAACTATAATGGGGCCCTGCTTCCACAGTCTGACCGCATGAAGCTGAATACTAGTATTTTACATAGAGGACTGCATATCTGACCGCCACAACCCAGTTAGTACCTGGTAATATTAATAAGATACCCCTTGGTAAGACGATGAATAGAATACTCTATAGATTCTATAGAGAATATAATAGAATACTCTGTCTACAAATACATAGATAGTATAGATACTGACTTTACTCCATAGACATATAAATTATATGGACTTGAAATGTTTGACTATAGAAAAAACAGTTATACAAATACGAGGCATATCGACGCCAAGATCAGAAAAATACTGCTATCTCTTTTTAACTTTCAAAATTTTGCGTAAGTGAAAAAGGATAATAGTGTTTTTGACAGTTACTATAATGGCAACCCTACATTTCTAAGTCATTGAAATACCTATTTGCGGCCGGGTCGCCATTTTATCCGCTCGCTGTTTGATACCTAAGTTGGGTACGTCAACTGTCAAATGCTCTTTAGCTGTGGTTAAAATTTGTGAATTCAAGATGATAAACAAAGGATTCTGCATTTATTGAAGAGTTTCAACAGTAAAGCATTCATATTTTCCCTTTTGCCTCTATTTTCAACAGTTTTACTACATGAAATCATTTTCATGATATTGAAGGGATAGAGTAGTGCATTCAGACATTTTTATATTTATCGATAATGCAATTTTATGGTTCTTTATTGGTTTTATGTTTTACTTTTAAGGCTATAAACAATCGGTGTGAAAATATAAAAATTACAACAAAAACAATAATTATTTGTTCTCTTCACTTTGAAGAATCGTCTTTCAACTGAACACTCAATAAAGTAACATTGCGTGGCGATGCTTTACCTTCACGAACCTTATTGGTACGTACGTTTGATACGGTCGCAAATCATATTTTTATCAAGATACAACCTGACACTGACCTGCAAATTGCAAAAAAACGTAAGAAAATTTGTATTTCGCGGGCTACCTTGGCGCATCCCCCTTAAGATAACAGTATAAAGAAATCGTGGGGACAGCAAGTGAAGCAAAAAGGTCGATTAAAAAATTATTCGATGTAAGTAGGTATTTACAGGTTGTATTTGTAGGTTTGTTTACATTCGTCCGTCCCATTTACTTTGGTACCTATCGGTTTTTGTTTTGCACTTTTTTCTTTTTTTTTCTTGTTTTTATTACCTAATATGCAGTTTTATTTTATTATTATTGCACTGATATTTATTGTATACAAGTACATACCTATTCATACACATAATTCACAACACAAAGCACCTACATACCTACTAAACTGTTTTTCGTCCGTCACGTCATTATCTTGGGTCCAGTTGAAAATCAGCGTCGGGCACTAGCTGTTCGGCAGTTTGCTGAACTGGGCCTTTTTGGCGCAGCCGTGAGACACACAATATTATTTATTTCTTTCTGTTTAGTTTTAAGTTTTAACAATTTTTTTTTGTTGTGTGCGCTTGTGGCATGTGCCAAATAAATATGTTTTCTTTCTTTCTTTCTTATTTAACCCGTGCGCGATAAGTTGAGACCTGACTCCCCCCGCCCGCTTCCCCCGCACTTCCCGATGGCGCCCGTATTGTACCGTGGCGGTACAAACACGCCCCTGTGACGTCACCGCGCTCAGGTCTCAACTTATCGCGCACGGGTAGTACAAGTCGTGCCATTAAAGTTGAGACTTGACGCACCACGTGGTTTCTTGATAGATACCGCTGAGGTGATCCTCATGGATACCCGTGAAAAAGCGGCGGGAGGCGTGGTCAAGTCTCAACTTTAATGGCACGACTTGTACTTACTGCTTTTCATTTCTTGTAATAGCTAAAATAATAAATTCCAAGAGCATAAAATTAAAAAACAGACTTCAAAAAAGGAGGAGGTTCTCAACGGGCCGGCAACTAGATAAACTTGTTGCTTAAATTATACAATGGAGTGAAATCAGTTACAGAATACTAGGTCGATAAAAACAGCATAATATATCTGTCCTCCAAGTTTCAACCTGTCTTAATAGGAAACATCAAAATAAGTTCTACGGTTTAACCGTGAAAGAAGGACGAAACTTCTCAAACAACAACAAATGAAAGGTATATTATTATGTTAGAAAACTTGGGGTATTTTCACCCGTAGATATTGTACCATAACATTATGAAAACATTCTCACAATCTTTTATCGATGTTATTATATAGAAATATCGATAAGGGCTGCCCTATTAGCCGCCATTTTATCAGCTCACTAAAGTGTAGGTATGCACGTTTTTCTTGTAGGTATGCCAAGTCCATATGATTTATATGTCTATGCTTTACTCTATGGAGTATGACTGACAGCGGATTATTGACACCTTCATTGTGTTGACACTTTAGTTAGGATAGGAATGATAGGTTTGACATTTCATTATTCACGTAAACTATAATAAAACACAATTCATAATATTGAAATATATATGCAGTGAGTTCTGATTGTTTCATTTGAATTAAAGCTATTAAAGTACTGATTTGGTGAACGCATTTGTGTATTGTGTTGCAAAAAATAACAAACAATGCAGGATCAAGAGAATATTCTGAAGTACTTGGTTTCAGTCGAAAAGTTAGCGAATGAAATATTATCGGATAAGCGTGAAATAATACTGTTGGACAAAAGAAGGAATCAAAACCGTGAAGCCTTGCGGGACCTTTCAAAGTCATCTCAAAACCAGTGTTGGGTGACTGTAGGATCTGTTCTAATAAAACATAATATCGATGCGACGAAGTCGCTATTAGAAGCTGATCAAAAACAATTAAATATCGACATAAACAAACTCCGTAGTGATCTCAGAGTTAAAGTTAATAATTTACGAGATCTAGAAATGCAGCCACCTGTACCTGGGTTCATGCTAATTCCCTTGTCGTCAACAGAAACGAAAGGTCTATCCAGTTCAAACCTGATTCCTTCCTAGTATTTTTATTGTTATAAATTAACTTTAAATTATAGGTATTTTACTTCAATCCTTCATGTTCTGTGGGGAAAACATTTGTATTGTTCTCAGTAGCTGACTATGTTGTATAAAACATATTTTTAAGCTTATTGTTAACTCCACAGTAACTTTTAAACAATCATTGCAAAGTCAAGTATAGTTGCAGGCCAATCTCAGGGTAATGGACATTATTATAGTTTAAAAGTAGTTACTTGTTTTTAACAAGTCTGTTTTACCACTGGCAAGGTATTCACATAGGAAATAACTTATCTTTTTAAAACAAGCTTTTATTCAAATAAAAAGAAGAAAGATTTTAATAAATATGTATTATTTTTTTAATAGATTAAGTATTTTCTTAGAAACAAATGAAAGTTTAAACAAAGTTTTTAAACAACAGATTTTTTAAAAAGAACCAAAAAAAAATTGTACTTAACCAAACCCAAGGTGGGTGTAGATTTTTTTATACTCTCATTATAATTCACACTTAGTTTAGTACTGTATCCTTTCATCTTTTCTCTTATCGATTACATAATAAATAGTTTTTAAAACATATGTAAGTATATAAAACATTTAAAACATGAAAAATAGATGGCCCATTGGCATCAGGAACAAGATCCAGGCTGCCGATGGCCAAGGCTTAGTATCATTACTATTAGGTATTTGTTTTGTGTAGATTAGATACTATTACTATTTTAAGTTCATACATTATCAAATTATATTTCATAAAATAAATAAAAAATAACAAAAAAAAACATTTTGTAATTATTATTTACTTTGAACTTGAGTATAGAACTTGGGTGGCGTAATAAAAAATGTTTACATGCTTATTTACTTACTGTCTTTATTTCAGTTGTAAATTTATAACGGCCGGCAAAAAGCAATTGCCCAATCTGGGTGATCTCAGGCCTTCAGTCTCATAACGTTCAAGTTGCAAAATAACATATGGACCCAAACCCATTGTGCCCATTCCTTTCAAGCAGCTAAATAACTGGTTAAAGGATCACACTCGAACACAAGCGGAAAAATGGTGGACCTCAACACCAGGGTGTAGGCAGTCCAAGGAAGCTGTGCCGTCTCTTGACGCAAAGCTGACCAGGCGCCTTCTGCGTCTGGACAGGGATAGCCTGCGTCTGGTGGCAGGGACCATCACTGGACACTGTTCACTGAATAAACACTTCCACACTCTAGGAATGACAGTCCCCTATGCAGGGCATGCATGGATGCGGAGGAAACGGTGGCGCATGTGCTGCTTGAGTGCACCGGTGTCACCAAGATTCGCGAGGCGACCCTGGGAACACCAAGATCCCTTGCGGATGCCCTGAGAAGACCGGGAAGTGTAATCTGCTTCTGGAGGGAGGTGGGCTGGTTGGAGTAACGGCCACTATGGCTAACACACAATGGTCCTCTTAAGGGACTGTCGAAGGAAGGGAAAGTCGGAAACCAAAAACCCCTTGAAGAAGAACATATGGTAGCAAAAAGTTCAAATCTCATAAGACCCCAAGTCTCGAAACTTCCAAGTTGCAAAATAGTCAAGTCTCCAAACATCCATATCTCATATCATAATATACATTTTTTATTTAAATAAAACATTCATGTTGGTATCAAATTCAATTAATTGGAGCTTGTAAATGATACCCCTTCTCCTCTGGCACCACTCCCGTAAAAAGGTAATACACCATTCTTGAGAAAAACCAATTAATGTAACCAAACCTAAAAACATTTTGTATTCGCCTAAAAAGCGTTGTCTACGTAGCCCCGCTACGCGGGGCTCCTATGTCTGTCTGCAGGGTTTAAAGTAACCTAACACGAATGGGATGTCGGGGTCTTAGTTCGCTCGCTCACTAGACTCCGCCATCCCCTTCGAACCTAACCTGTCCGAGTCGGGGTGCCCAAGTCCAGAGCTCGCTTCGCTCGCTCTTGCAACCAAATTGGGTTGCACGACATTGGTCAAATCAGATGAGATCCAACCCAAAATAGTAGATTGTATCATAAGGGAGCAAAATAATATTTTTACGGCGAGAGGGCGCTTTTTTGAATCCCGAGCGTAGCGAGGGATTCTTTAGTAGAATCCTGAACGTAGCGAGGGATTCAAAGTACGTCGCCCGAGCCAAAAATATATTTTCGCCCGAGTGATACACTCTGCTTTTCATCACTCACTATAAGAAAACAGGCGCCTCGTATTCTATTGTAATATTATGATTTAATAAAACATAGATACAACTAAATTTAAATTAAATGGTATCTAATAATAAAACAACAAAAAACTTATATTAAAACTTGAGACGTTTTCGCAATTATGAAAATTTATTGTTATTCAGCTCGGGCGGCGCGGCTATGGGCCGTCGTACCAGCCAGTCTTTATTCAAACAATATTTGCGTTCGATTTCTTAGAGGCGCTGAACACTAAGAAGTTCCAAATTCAAAAAGTGCGCCGCAATTATCTTTTCATCACACTTGCACGTAAACAGTGTCATAACATACAGGTTAACTTGGCTGTAATGCCCCATATAAAACCCTAGGGCGGTAAGTATTTTTTTTTTAATTTTCATCACACTTGCACGTAAACACTTGGCTGTAATGCCCCATATAAAACCCTAGGGCTGTAAGTAATTTTTTTTTAATTTACAGCACCGCTTGACAGCACACAGGTCATGCAAGTTCATCAAGCAAGGAGTTTACACGCAATTGAAAAATTGTCTTAAAATGTTATCTAAACAGGAATTTCATTCAATCTCGCTACATGTTATTTAACTACTCAACTAATGTTCTAAAATCTAAATAATCGATAGTTTTTTGTATCCAAACGTCGAAATTTTTATTTTTTACACTCCGTCATGGCTGTATATACCTAGGTAAGTATTTTGCCTTTAAAGTTTCTGAACAAAACATTTGTATAATCTGTGGTGTGGGCAAACAGCCCGCCATCCGCTTAAAAATCAGTTCACGTATTTCGTAATAATATGTGTGCTGACTTGTGTATATTCATAATTATTAACTCGCAAGTGTGATGAAAAACATTGTATGTTTCACGGGCGGTATACGGGAATTACGAACCTCGACTCAGAAAGCCCTCAGTCTTCGACTTCGGGCTTCTACTAGAGCCTCGATCGTAATTCCTTACTTACCGCCCTTAATACACAATATACTATTTCATCACACTTGCACGTAAACAGTGTCATAACATACAGGTTAACTTGGCTGTAATGCCCCATATAAACCCCCAGGGCGGTAAGTAATTTTTTTTTAATTTACAGCACAGCATGACAGCACACAGGTCATGCAAGTTCAAGCAAGGAGTTTACACGCAATTGAAAAATTGTCTTAAAATGTAATTTAAACAGGAATTTCATTCAATCTCGCTACATGTTATTTAATTACTCAACTAATGGTCTAAAATCTAAATAATCGATAGTTTTTTGTATCAAAACGTCGTTTTTTTTTTATACTCCCTCATGGCTGTATACCTAGGTTAGTATTTGCCTTTAACGTTTCTGAACAAAACATTTGTATAATCTGTGGTGTGGGCAAACAGCCCGCCATCCGCAAATCAGTTCACGTATTTCGTAATAATATTGTGCTGACTTGTGTATATTCATAATTATTAACTCTCAAATGTGATGAAAAACATTTTATGTTTCACGGGCGGTACGGGAATTACGAACCTCGACTCAGAAAGCCCTCAGTCTTCGACTTCGGGCTTCTACTAGAGCCTCGATCGTAATTCCTTACTTACCGCCCTTAATACACAATATACTATTGCGGCGCACTTTTTGAAATAACGAGGGATAGAAACTCATTACTGCCCGCTAAAGGTTCCTTATAGAAAACACTACCTTTGGGTGCACTTAAAGGCGAACCAAGTCGTCCTTTTCGAATAGATGGGATGAAAATGTATATTATGTATGAGACATGGATGTTTGGAGACTTGACTATTTGCAACTTGAACGTTTTGAGATGTAGATATTTTGCAACTTGGTGGTTTCGAGACTTGGGTCTTATGAGATTTGAACTTTTTGCTACCATATGTTATTTTGCAATTTGAACGTTATGAGACTGAACAATCTCAATTTTTTTAACGCCCTGTATGATGCTTGTACATAATAATATTTTATTATTATTTTAGATGTAGGTATTTGTAGTTAGTAATTATAATGTATATTTGTGGTTGAATAACCTCTCTCAGTGAATCGACTTACGGCTTAGGTGTAATAATAAAAATGTTTATTATGCTCTATTCAAATAAGAAGTTTATTTTGTTTGGCACTTTTGAAATTAGATCAATGGAGGCTGGGTGATCTCTTTGAATTTCGCGGGCTACCCTGGCGATTCCTCTGCTAGCCGTTAAATTAAAGCCATGGTAATTTTGCTTTCCAGTAGGTAATAGTTAATTTCCATCACCTATTTTGAGTACCTTGTATCTCAGCAAACAGGCCAGCGGATGCAGAGCAGGATGCCTGACCTGGATGACCTGTTAAATGGATCCGCATTTTTTTATTTTGTGTATTGTGTCAGTTCAGCCTATGAGGCTAGCTTCTGCTTAACTGGACTGTCCTGTGGATGCCTCGACTGTAAGACCAGGGCATAAAGAATTTGGTAGCAAGCACCAACACAGCTCATGGTACCATTGAAAAAGCTAACTATAGTATCTGCGTATTGACGGAACTATTGCAGTTACGTCAAGCGATCTAACTATGACAACTCATGGTAGACGTACTGGTGTTGAGAGATAATCTGGTATTGTGAGACTGAGTCCGTTTATTTTGTTTAACCTTTTGACCGCCACGTCAAAAAAGAAAAAGCGTGCCCTCAGCGCCAAGCTCCGAATTCATAATTTAATACCTACAAAATAATAGTGAGGGCGAAATTATATCGATAAAGCTCATAGAAACCTGACAACATTTTTTTACATGGGTTTTAATTTCAATAATAGTATATTGTGTATTAAGGGCGGTAAGTAAGGAATTACGATCGAGGCTCTAGTAGAAGCCCGAAGTCGAAGACTGAGGGCTTTCTGAGTCGAGGTTCGTAATTCCCGTACCGCCCGTGAAACATACAATGTTTTTCATCACATTTGCGAGTTAATAATTATGAATATACACAAGTCAGCACACATATTATTACGAAATACGTGAACTGATTTGCGGATGGCGGGCTGTTTGCCCACACCACAGATTATACAAATGTTTTGTTCAGAAACTTTAAAGGCAAAATACTTACCTAGGTATATACAGCCATGACGGAGTGTAAAAAAATAAATTTTCGACGTTTGGATACAAAAAACTATCGATTATTTAGATTTTAGAACATTAGTTGAGTAGTTAAATAACATGTAGCGAGATTGAATGAAATTCCTGTTTAGATAACATTTTAAGACAATTTTTCAATTGCGTGTAAACTCCTTGCTTGATGAACTTGCATGACCTGTGTGCTGTCAAGCGGTGCTGTAAATTAAAAAAAAATTACTTACCGCCCTAGGGTTTTATATGGGGCATTACAGCCAAGTTCACCTGTATGTTATGACACTGTTTACGTGCAAGTGTGATGAAAATTAAAAAAAAAAAATACTTACCGCCCTAGGGTTTTATATGGGGCATTACAGCCAAGTTAACCTGTATGTTATGACACTGTTTACGTGCAAGTGTGATGAAAAGATTATTATACCATCCTTGTGTTGAGTTTTATTTCATCGCGCTTTGTACTGTATGACATAAATGTAATAATCTGTGTCACAGTTACGGCGTTTATTCCACAAATAGAAACAACAAACGATAAAACCAAGTCAATAGTATAACAGCACTATTGTCCATCATGAAATAATTTTTTGTCACCCTAAGACGACAGTGGCGCAGTTGGCACGTATTTCTTGAAATTGCTCGCTTCTTCTCTAGAGGTGCGACACCGATACTTATTAATAATATCGAAATATTTTATTTTGTTCGTTTTGTACTTTTAACATTGTCAACTACATAAAACTTAAGTTTCTTTGGAAGAACAAGCAATATTAATGCTTTAGTATAACGCCAGTCACTGATGACATCAGTGCAAAACATTTTATAAAAATCAGTTTTTTAATTAAAAAGTTGGGTGGTAGAAATTGGTAGAACCATCACACCATTTTTAATACCTTCACACATTATATACCGTTCAATATGTATAAGACAATCAACATAAGTTTAATTCAACAATTGTATATTGATTTATATCGATATACGTATGTATTTTTAGGTAGGATAGTATTAAAAAAAAAAACCATTATAAACGTGTCAGTATCGACTCCTTGCAATATACTTAATAAGTCTTCACTACTCATATTATAGTTATCCATTATTAATCATGTATACAGTAAACAATAATAATAACAGCAAAAGAACTACTCTATTCAAAAAATTTCCTCGTTTGACGTCATGGGACTGTCAATCATAGACGACTGTGGCGTTCCCGGCACAGACAATACATTGGGTGATAGGGATGGGCATTGCAGTCATTACAATCAATCGATAATCTATTACCACTCGACTTTTAAAGAGCGCATAGTTCAGTATTATAAATTTTTCTTGATTTCTCAAACGTGAAAGTTCAATATCAAATGTTTTATTTGTTTAATAATGCAGAATTCAGAGTAAATCAAATATAACGTAGGTTGCCGTCGAGGTCGATATTCTTGTTATATTGACTGCTACCTACATCACTACGTGTCCTGTTGAGGTGACTGTGGCTTTGAGGGCACGTACTTTTTAACTGGTTTTCTTTTTTGTCATCTTATGTTACTACAGATGAAATCTAATGAAAGCAGTTCACTTCAAATAAATGAAGAAGAGTCAAGGTAAATAATTAACAAGGGAAAAACACAAAACAATGCTGTTTAATGACATTTATTTATGTGTAAAATTCTGTCAACCATTCGCGACCGTGGCGTGCTGGGCACATTTTGGTTTGTCGTCTACACACGACTGTGGCGGTCAAAAGGTTAAATGAATTCTTTTCACATGATATTCGAAAATCCTGGCAGGGTCCTCTTGATGTTCATCATAATTTATCGGTGGCCAAATAACTTAGCGCACAAGTGGCCGTGAACGTGTAGAACTAAATTTCATCATTTTGTTTAATAATTACTATGTAACAGGATACTAATGAAACTTCACATCAATGGTCGCTTGAATAGGTAAAGAAAACAACAATTATTTTTTAAGTTATATTAAAGATACATCTACACCTGCGACTCAGGCAGTGTGGTGATGATGTCAGAGTCGCCAGGATCTGTGATGGCAAGTGTGCACACCCTGTAGTACTTTCCGCATGCTGTGCCCAACTCAATATTGTTTCCACTGTAGTGGTGGACGCCGGTTTTAGCCAGGAGTGCGTAATACTCAATTTCCGATTTCCTATAACAAAAGTAGGTTACATTATAATCACAATACATACAGATGAACATGAAAAGTATACAATTAGGCAATCATCACCAACATCTGCCTAGATGTTCCCAACTATGTTGAGTTTCTTACTGTAAATAAGTTGAAGCTGAACACCAGTATCTAACATGGAGGAATAGCCTATTTGACATCCACATACCGGTTACTGGGAGACAGACATATATCTTAAACTAGCTGTACCCAGCATGCGTTGCAATGCACTTTTTACTACCCACCTACCCTATCCGACCTACCTACCCTATCCTACCTACCCTACCCGACGCTACCTACCTACCTACTCTACCCTACCTACCTACTCTACCCTTACTACCTACCTACCTACCTACCTACCCTACCTACCTACCTACCCTACCCTACCTAACCTACCCTACCTACCTACCCTACCTACCTACCCTACCCTACCTACCTACCCTACCCTACCTACCCTATCCTACCTACCTACCCTACCCTACCCTACCGTATCCTATGTCCTTCTCCTGGCTCTAAACTACCTCCCTGCCAATTTTCAGCTAAATCGGTTCAGCCGTTTTTGAGTTATAAGTGAAGTAACTAACACGACTTTCTTTTATATATATAGATACATAATATATTACACTGTTATATCCGAAGATTTATTGAGATGTGAACGTGCTCACCTGTCAAAGTTCAGCAAATGGGCTATGACTACTCCATAGGTTTCCCATGTGGATCAGAAACAGTCATGTATTTTTTTTCTTTCATCTTGTTTTAGTTTCCATTGTAAGACCTTTAACTTTGTTCAAGACAGTGGTAATTTTTATATGTCTATCAGATTGTGGCATACAGGTGCACAAACTGCTTTAATTAATTGTTTAATTCATTAGACATGATAATGTACTTGGTTACGAACTTTCATAATTTCGACATGACTGCTTCATAAACCACTATGAGGGAATCCATACTTCTTAGTCCAAAGACTCCATATGCTTCCCTATGACAGAGACAATATTGGGAAACTCTACTTCTCAGTAGTCTCACCTTAAGGGAGGAGCGTTCTTGGCGATGATGACCAGCTTAGCTTTGCCCTGGCGGAGTGTTTTCAGAGTCTGCTTGTAGCCAAGACAGTACTTGCCCGATTTCATTACCAGGGCTAAGCGGGAGTTGATTGACTCGATGGTCTTTTTCTGAAAAATTAAAAAGAGAAGCCATTGTAGTGTAGTACTAATTGGATATGTCAGAGTGATTGTTTTAGTGATAGGTATCTCCTCATTTACAGACTGGGATGAATAAAAACTAAATTATTAAAATTCAACGACAGCTATTTAATGCTATCAATAACACTTGTAACGGGATATTTACAAAGTTTATTAAGTAATTGTTTTGAGTTCTCGATATTTCGGCGCTGTTGCAAACGTCATGATCACGGATCTTTAGTTATTGCGGTTTTAATTTCAAACATGGTTTATATCCCGTTACAAGTGTAGTTGATAGTGACCATGTCAGTTAAAAACTTATACTAACTATTTAATGGTCTAAGTCATAATTTCAACAACTATTGCCATGTGTTGATATGATTTTTCATTGGTAAGACTTATAATACCTAAAACTAACATAACCTGCAATTTGAAAATTGCCAACATGTTTGATACGTTCTCAACCTTACAAATTATGAAATAAGCAAGCCTATCTTGTATCATTTGATCTTGGACCATAATTTATTTAGGATTATTAAATATGATATCAAATAACCCCGTTCAAGTCCAACAATTTGTCAAACACGTGTAGGACACTAACCTGTTTCTTGGCCGCAACCATTGTGTATTTTGTTGTAACCACGAATTACTGAAATAGAAAAGAAAAAATAAGGTTCTCGTTGAAAATGCAAACCCTAAATATTCAAAATATTAATTATTTAAAAGAGAATATCATTCAACGCACCTCTCGTAAATACGCGTTGCAAAGGAAAAGAACGAATGAAACGCAAAACACAGGGAATGAGTAAAATTATCCATGAATGAACAATTTGGAATTATTGACCGAATGAAGCACAGATAAAACGAAAGGACTGTTTTGCAAGGAGCTAATTTAAAGCTGAATAAAGGCGGAAACATACTGATGTGTCCTGACGCGCCAGAAGCAAATCAGTTTCATACATTTAATATGGTTAGAGATATATTTGCATGGCGTGTCGTGTCGCAACGATGTATGAAACCGATATGTTTCTGGCGCGTCACGACACGCCACGACACGTAAGTGTGTTTCCGTATTAATAACAACCACTCGGATCGATCTTCAGGTGAAGCCTCGCTCGCACAGGTTTATCCGTGGATGGTTGACCACCCACTACATACCGAGTTTCCTCCATGCCTCAGAAAGCACATTAAGCAGTCATTATCATAATAATATCATAGTCTGACAACCAGTCTTACAAAGGGGTATCGTGTTACCCAGCACGAACTGGGTTGCGGAAGTCTATAGGCAGTCGTTCCATGTAAAAATACTGGTGGCTGCATACCAGTATTTTTACATGCGCATCCCGGTTAGACTGGAAGGAAGCCGATCTCAACATATTTTGTAGGGAATAGCCCATTAGGACTGTTTTGCATGGAATTAGTAAGTAGATGACAGTGTTGAAACTATGCATCCTCAGAGATACCGACACGATATTGTATCCGATATAGTGCAGAGCTGTGGAGCCACGGCTTGTAGTCGTTTTGAGGATCGCCATATATGTAATAGTATTTAACACTGCAGCAACAGTCTGCCGCGTAAATTATTTACTGGTTTATTGATATTTGCATTTCATTATTATCGATCATAAATCAAATTGCCTTTGTGAGAAACCGGCATTCCAAGTCATTAGACCAAAGAGTAGAATAGTAGAATACCTAGACCATACATTAGTCAGACCAAGACGTGACAAGGGAAACGTCAACCAGTAAACGTTACCGTCACTCGTCATTGGTAAATGTAGAAGAAAGTTGTGCCATAATATTTAAATAATTATCAAAATAAAGGAACTTTTATTAAAGAGTTAAGCCACTTTAGGATAACATGGCTGACAAAAGTGCAAAGCGTGTAAAAAGTTCTGGTCCGTCGGCAGTAGGAAAATTCTACCTTTTAGCATATAATGGTATCCAAACTTTAGGGTAAGTAATTCAAAGTTTAAGTACGTAGTAATAAGTAAGTAGTTCCTACCTATAAACAAATGTGTTGGTGCAGAGTATGCAAGAGTAATTAAAAGCCTTATGTTCAAGAGAAAATGTCTTTGTTACTTATCTAGCTACGTAGTACTTACTCTTAAAAAATTTGTTTATGTAATAAACAACAGTGTATTTGTAGCTTTACAATCAAGTTGTTGATATAGGAAAATCATTCAAAAAAAATTGTTACAATAATAATATTTTTATAACGTAATGGAACTGCTTGAACTTAATTATACTGCAGTTTTTCTTTTTTTGTGCCAATGTTAAAAAATAAAAATGTCCCAAATGATAAAAAGAAAAAATACAAAATAAAATTTATTTTCCACCATTCTCTGTTGCTATATCTGTCATCATCATCATTCTCTTGCCCTAATCCCAATTCATTTGGGGTTGGCACAGCATGTCTTCTTTTTCCACACATTTTTTTATAACTTGTCAACTCATCTGATATGTCCTTTCTCATCTATCATTCCTTTGGTCTACCTCTACTCTTTATATCTAACATAACACATGTTTGTTTCAGATGGTCATACATGCTGTTGCAAACACTTTCACATTTCCTAAACCGTGGAAGTTTGGACACCTATTGGCCGCTAATTAAAACAACTGTGGTTATATTCCAAAATGCTGCAGTTCTTGAGGTAATTGTTAACAACATACTGGATTGGTGGTAAATTACCATCTAATAATGGTATGTGACAAGAATATAACAAGCTGTGGAAGGAATAACAATAGGTTTTAATTGGAACCTTGCAATTAAAAACCTTTTTATGAATAAAATAAAGTACTATGGTAGAACTAATACTTAAACAGAAAAAACTGTGAATAGGTTCTGGGTTGAATTCGTATGTTGGGCAGATATTGGGATTTTTTAAGAATTTCTTAGTAGCAGCCATGGAGTCTATGTTCACCCTGATGACAGCAATAGGCTCGCCCCCATGTAATAACATGGGACTTAAATAGACTGGCAAATGTAATATTAGGTACATTTCTGCTTAACCCTTTAGGAATTACAAGTGTTATATTATTAAACGGATACCACTTTCGGTAAGTATGTAAATATGCATTTAATTGAGTAAGATAATTAAAATAAATATAAACAGAATTTTATAATTATACTCTAACAATGGTTTGAAAATGGGAGACATATTATTTAACACACCATTTTATCACTCAAATAATTATATAAATTACTGTTTAGGTTCTGTGTTTGTTTTTACTGTCTTGTCATTGTATTTAAAATTTGTAATTATAATTACAAATTTTGAATTGTAAATATGTATAGGCAAATACTGATTTAAAAGTAAAATTGTAACAATAATAAGTGGCAAGACACTCAAGCTACCTTCATGGGTAATTAAACTTGTCTACAGCAAACCAGCAGACTTGCATAAAACGAAAGTATAAATTCTTTGTTGGTCTCTTTTGTACTAGCATTGTAGTAGTTGCTACACTCCATCGTCTGTCTTACAGAATAGATTGGTATGTACTGATATAAAATGGCTATATGGCCGAACGAACTTGACACATACTTCAGCTGCAGCAATGTTCTACACTAGCTCAAAATAGAGGCAAAGAAATAGGGAACTGCAGTGGGATGACAAAGTAATAACATAAAACAACCTTACAAAGAGTTGCATATTTAAATACATAGTCAATTTTTCCTTCTGAATAAAAACGTTATTAAGACCATTTTAGCCTTACGACATTTCATACAAACTTTCAAGTAAGTACCTACTTATTTTCCGAAATTAGTGAACCGATTTTAAAGAAACTTAATACGCATGCAGGATACATACGTCTAAAAAGTGACAAAAACATTTTCAAAAAGGTCTTTAAAAAAAGATAATTGGATATTTCTGTTTCTATTGATAATTTATAATCGGTCTAATTTAGTTGTAACACTATTTAATGAAAATGTTTTGGAGTTATTTTTTTAGACCTATGTATCCTGCTTATGCGTATGAAGTTTCATTAAAATCGGTTAAGTGATTTCGGAAAATAAGGACTTGAAAGTCTGTATGAAATGCGTAAACCGATCGAACGATCTTAAACAAGAATTGGCGCCGTCATCGCCAGTCCGTTCATCAAACATACATCTCGCTGATCCCGCCCTCGGCCTCGTCGCCATTCGGCTCGCCATTCACACGATTGTGTTAATGATAGTTAAACTGAAAATATGTGAATATGGCAAAGTTAGTAAGTATGTATTTACAAAGCGATTATTTTGCATGCCATGTTTTTGACAAAAAAAAGTACACTAATAACTCTCCTTTTGGCTGTAGTCGGGTAATTAAAGTAACTTTTTATTCAAAAGCTAGTTTAGCATGACGCGTATAACACAAAAACACGAGCTCCATCTATTTTTAATTTGCGATATTTTTTGTGTTTACATTATAGACTCGTCATCAGCTATTCGCTTTGGCATATATTATATAAAATGCTTACTTATTTATGTAATCAGGTAAATGCTAAAGTTCAAGTTACACGTAGGTATAGCAAACCAACAGCTACTTGTTCAAACAGTGTGATACGGGAGTTAGAAAAGTGTAATACTGAATATCACGTTCCCGTATGTTTAATAGTACGAAACACATAACAACAAATGCGCGCTACCACGAAAAACGTAGCCATGCGATCTCGAATAACCAAATCTCTAAATTCACCTATTCGAAACCTTTAACGATTTTTCTGAAAAATATGCTAGACTATGCCCGCGGCTTCGCACGCATGGAGTTCGGTAATTGTCCCACCAGATTGTTCTACCCGGATAAAAAATATCCTGTGTTAATCCAAATCCGTTCAATAGTTTTCGCGTGAAAGAGTAACAAACATACATTTTCACAAACTTTCGCATTCATAATATTAGTAGGATTAGGAACCCCATGAAATTGATGTATTTTTGTTCCAGGTTCAGTTATTCGAGATCGCATGGCTAAGTCGTTAAGCTTTTCGTGGTAGCGTGCATTCTTTGTTGTGTTTCGTATTAATAAACTTACGAGAACGTGATAGTCGGTGTTACGCTTTTTTAAGTCCCGTATAACACTCTTGTTCAAAATGTCTAAGTGCCAATGCTTGCTATAATAAAATTATAACCTTCTTTCTACATTCCTTCCTAAACTTATCCGTAATCATATCTTAGCTATACATGATCTAAGTGAATTAAGTGTTTTTTTTTTCATTTGCAAAAACGTTAATATAACAAACAAAAGTAATCGACTTCCGAAAGTAAACTTATTTTCCAGTTTTTAGTGTTTTGTAATGGAAGTCGTATATTTTTTTTTCAAAAAAGTTTTATATTAATGGGATCATAGGTTTAAAAAAAACAAAGTGGTGCGTGCACACGTCGTAGAATATATGAAATATATAATAATATCTTATAGTAATTTACATAGACACAGCTTTTTTTTATCAAAAGAGCTGTACTTATCACGCTTTTAGCTCTTTAGCTCACCGAATAACTCTTGCGCTCAATTGATTAACTTGCGAGCTAACAGATCAAATTGAGCCGCGCTTTTTTACGCAAGTCAAACGAGACAACTAGCTCAGTGGCTCTATAAAATCTTTGAAGTTTTTTAGTTCATTTAACTAAGTTGCGAGCTATAGATAAAATTAGATTCATTGGGCTGTTTTGTTCTTATTAGAAAAAAAAAAATTATGAAAGCCAATGATTTTCCTTCATACTTGAACAGGCTTCAATCTAAATGAATAAATATTTAAAAAAAGCTAATTTATTGACAGTATAATGTGATGAATGGATATACGTCCATTCATTACATTACACCATAGTAACTCGCAAAGCCACAGCAGAATATCAATATAGAGTCAATAGAGCCGTTGAGCTAAATGAACTAGTGAGCTATTCCGTGAGTGACTGAGAGCTAGATAGAACTAGTTAAATTTTATCTCTCATTCGCGAGCTACCCATGTCTATTAAACAACCTCAAGCATGTCACTCTGAATGTTTGTAGTATCGCCTACAAGTAATATTTAAGCATAATTAACTCCAGACCCCGCGATTTTAGTAGAGCTACGTTGCTAGATACCGAACTATTTACTTGCAACTTTGTGTTATATAGAAATGGAATATTTTTTAAATGCAGGTTAAATCAATTTGCGCTTGCGACCTCCAACAATGCTATAAAACAGAGTGGAAGGGGCACCGACGCACGAGCGGTTATTTTGTATTCAGTAGGGACATCATTTTGAACTCCCCACGTAGAAATTTTCCATCTTTTTTGTATGGGAGTCCCCCTAAATATTTATTTTATTCTGATTTTAGTATTTGTTGTTATAGCATCAATAGAAATACATAATCTGTAGAAATTTCAAATGGCTAACTATCGCGTTTCATGAAATACAGCCTGGTGACAGACGGACGGACGGACAGCGAAGTCTCAGTAATAGGGTCCCGTTTGACCCTTTGGGTACGGAACCCTAAAAAACACCTACACGGTCAAAATGTATGGAACAGTAGATTTTTTAAAAAGATACCGAAGCAAATCTACTGAATACTTGGGAACGGTGCGTGGTTGTGCGCCGGTGGGTGGAAGGGACACCCTTTATATCCTTGTATCGTTATACATAAGACTGCACATTTTGGTGATACAGTCCTTTTATAGTTATATTTACCTCAGACAGCAGCAAGGATAAAAAACACTATCTTTTTGATAAACCGGTCAGTGTCAGTAACCCAACAGCGACCTCTTTGTTCCGACAGTAGAGATCAATCTTGTTTAAAAGGTGAAGCAATGTCAGAGGTGAAATAACAGTTAGACGGACTGGCAGAAATGAATATGGAACCTAAATGATGAGGTTGTACTTCACATTGTTATACACCAATACCAAATCAATACAGCATATCACAAATCTCCGATAATAACATTACTATGTGTTTCACGGTTTTAATTTCATTGTTTTCAGGTGGTGCACTCTTTAATAGGCCTAGTACCTTCTGGAGTAGCCGTAGTGTTGCCACAAGTGTATTCGCGGGTCTTTCTAGTATGTGGATGCCTACTAGCCACAGATGCTGCCGCTGTCAGCCCCGGCCTACCGCTGTGTATCCTTGCCTGGTCCGTAACGGAAATTATAAGATACGCCTACTACACACTCAATTTGATCAACAGTGTCCCAGAGCCGCTACTGTTCCTTAGGTAATAATTATACTGTTTTATACTTTACAAAACTCCAAAAACCTTTTTAAACTGTTTTGTATGCATGCTTCAATCGCGTATAGCGTGGGGACCTACAAAAAAAGATGATGTGGTTCAAAGTAATTACCTACTTAATAGATATTTTTTGTTCGCAGATATTCCACGTTCTTAATACTCTACCCAATCGGAATAACAGGAGAACTCCTGTGCATGTACCACTCTTTGGAGGAGATCGAGGCGAAGCAACTTCTTACAATTTCTATGCCCAACGCGTGGAACGTTGCCTTTGACTACTATTACTTCTTAGTCTTCTACATGTTCTTATATATTCCCATTTTCCCCTTCTTATACGGACACATGTTGGCTCAGAGGAGAAAAATGCTCGGCAAAGACGCAAAGAAATCAAAATAATTACTTGTAATCATTTTAATCTCACTTATCACATTGATGAGTTTTATATTACGCAGGTACCGCACGCAGTACGTACGTAGGTACCTAATACCTACGTCTTTATTTTCATTTAAATAACAAGAACCCTTTTGGGTCATACATAATGCTGACTGTTTAAAGGAAATTACGCATAGGTCTACATTGATAACGCCGCAAGAAACGCATTGTGCTGTAGGATTTGCTCACCTGGGGCGTTACCCGTTATAAGTGTGTAATTATGATTCTTTTAATTTCACTCCGGTGTGGTAAAGACACGGATCTATAGTGGACGTCTAGCGCCATCTCTTTCTCACTCTGGAATAAGATAAAAACAATACTGCTTTAAGACGTCATAGTAGGCCACCTGTTCGCAGTAACAGCATCGCATTTGCGTATTCCGTTCCTATCTGATCTGATTACGCATAGCATGCATGCATACGAAGCTAATAGTTGGTGATTAGTATATACGTTTTTACAATAATCAGTCAAGGGATTTCTAAAACCGTTTCGCTCGGCACGTAAGTTCAAGTTCGCAATCATTTTAATTATTCAAATAGAATTATTTTGAGCAAACATTTTGTTACACAAAGCAAGCATGAATAAATTATTATTACCACAATAATTTATTCCTGCTTGTTCAATGAGCATTTAAAGAATACTCGAATTGATGCATTGCATTCCTTAATGTAGGCAAGTTATGTGAATAGCGTTTAGGTTTAACTTATTTAAACGCTGGGCTGGGACATACTATTTAATTACTTACTATTTATTTTACTATGGTCGTTTGGGTTATGGACAATAAAATAGCTATAATAATAAACTTTTTTCTACAAACTATATAGTCGTTTTATTTCTAAATATTATTTCGATTGTTGAGGCATTTTAGCTTATGGGTAGGTACCTACACGAGGGAAGGTGAAAGCGGCGGTCGTGGAAGGCGACTTTCACAAGGTTCATTTATGACAAAAAGTCTATTTGGGTTGTGCATTCACACTGATCACCACATCCAGCCAAGTGCGAGTCGGACTCGCGCACGAAGGGCTCCGTAACATTATTTATTAAAACGAGCAAAAATATCACTTTTTTGTATGGGAGTTCTCTTTAATATTTATTGTATTCTGTTTTTAGGGTTCCGTAGTCAACAAGGAACCCTTACAGTTTCGCCATGTCCGTCTGTCCGCGGTTTAGCTCAAAAACTATTGGTACTAGAAAGTTGTAATTTGGCATGAATAGATAAACACGTTAATGACGCCAAAAAAGTGTTTTTTTTTTTTAGAAAAAAACAATAATTTAGGGTTCCTCCTCTACATCCTCCCATGTGAAGTGGGGATGATATTTTTTTTGCGCCCTTCCCATTTTGTGGGATATTGTTGCATAGGTCTTTCAAAAATATTAGGGGTTTGGGAAGACTGTTCTTTGATTAAGTAAACCGTTCGTGACTTATCAAGCTTTAATAAAGTACCAATTTTCGTTAGAGTCAAGTGTCTCCCCCTCTACCAACTAAAGGGTTGTAGTTAGAAATTCAAATGTATAATATGGCAGTAGTACCTACCTATATACAAGGTGTTGTTTTGCATCCTCGTCAAATTCAAGGAGGTAAGTACGCTAATGATTCTCGACTCAAATCAATAATAAAATGGGTAGGTTTTTTTTTTTTTAATCGGTAAATGTTAAACACCGGACTTTTAAACGTGGCCCGTCTGATTCTCGCCCTATAACCATGCTTTCACACATACAAACAATCTCAAACGTTAATTCGATAATTTCTTATTCCCTAAACCAAGTTAAGGGGGTTATTCTGAACTACTGACAAACTTAAACATCCAAAAAAATCAGCGTTTATTAATAATTAACTAGGTACCGTAATTTAAATTGATTATTTATGCCTTTTGTGACAACTTCCTGAATTTTGACGAGAATGCAAAACAACACCTTGTTTAACGAAGTTTAAAGGAAAGTAGGCATTACAAGCTTACGAGTAATAGTCGTATTCGACTCGAAAATTTCGAACAACTCCATAGAAATGTTTATTTGCATATCATATATGGCGGTTTTTCTTCCTACGAGCGCGAGTCCGACTCGCACTTGGCCGGTTTTTATAAATAATGGTACGGAACCCTTCGTGCGCGAGTCCGACTCGCATTTGGTCGTTTTTTTTGTTAGTATTTGTTATTAGCATCAACAGAAATACATAATCTGTAGAAATTTCAACTGGCTAGCTATCACGGTTCATGAGATAGAGCCTGGCAGACGGACGGACGGACAGCGAAGCCTCAGTAATAGGGTCCCGTTTGATCCTTTGGTTACGGAACCCTAAAAAGGGCCCTAAAACACTACCTTGGGATTCCCCAAGGTAGCGTTAGTCTATCTAGAACCTGATGGTGGCATACGCCACCTGACTATGCAACCAAACAATTGAAAATTGTGGATTATTTTCGGAAACATGTCACCTGAACTACCGTCATACCGAACTGAACCTTTGATGAATGCTTATCTCCCCCCCTACTCTCGTGCGCACCTGCTAGCTGTATTTCTTATACCCGTACAGGGTGGACGGGACACCGACGCTAAAACGGTTACCACATATTCAGTACTTCGGTACATCATTCTGAACCCACGCATAGAAAATTTTCGTCGATGATTAAAAAATACAACTGTTTCCTACCACACTGCAATACCTGCACGGTAAATGTAAGGAGAACAATTTTTTTTTAATTATTGATGAAAAAATTATATGGGATGGTACAGATTCAGAATGTTATACTGAATCCTTGGTAACCGTTTTAGCGTCGATGAGACAATTCACCTTGTATTATCACAACATGCTGAAGAATGACGATGCTCAATAAAAACCTAGTTCCTAGTTCTTGGTGTGTACGTGGTTACACACCAAGAAACGACAAAGTCAATATCAAAACATAATTTCTAAAAACAAAACTACCCGCAGTAATATTTACACAGTAGACAAGTCAGAAACAGCTAGGTTTAGTGGCTGCAGGTTGCGTTTACAGCTGGATTAATATTCAGTTTTTTAAGAAATGAGGAATCGAATCTGCGCACAGGCCTTTTGTGGCCTGAACGATTCTATCAGTGATGAATACCATAAGTGAGACACTACGACAGTATAATAATGTAACAATGAGAGATTAGAGATTATTATTGTACGTACCTACTCGTATCGACACAAAACTGATAAGTGCATTACGTACGTACATACACCTATGTAACTACTACCCTATTGCTGGCGAAATACTAGTAGTATTCCATCAACTCAAACATTGAATGCTCATAATTAGCTGATTGTTATTTATTGTTGATAACACAAATGAACAAACAGATTATAATAGCGTAAACCTCATCAATTATGATCTCTATCTGCAATGTATTATCTGCATTGATTTGTAATAAAGACTTTGGTACATAATTTAAGTAGCTATTTAGTAATCTCTTTATCTTGTAACCTGGCTTGGGTCTATTAAAATATTCAGATTATTAACAAAATCACAGTCGATAAGTGGTCCTCGGAGCATCATGTACAAGAAATATACTGCTTTGGCGCTAGTCTTTTTGGTAGTTTCGGCAGATGCCAACTCTATCATCCAGAAAATTCAGCCCCCATCGAAGCAGTTGGAAGATGGGTAAGTTATATTTTTTGGCAAAGATTTAAAAAGATGCAGAGAAGTACCTACATCAGAATCAGGGCTCAGTTACCTATATCTATCTTGGCCATACTTGACTAGCTATGCATGACCAAAGCATGCGAAACCCGACGTATATATCTTTTGTCAAAACCTGCAGAGACTTTTAATTCTTTCCTATTTCGCGATGAAAAAACCACAAAATGTACTCATCAAATGTGAGCTATAATTTTGGTATTCGTGGTAGAGCACTGGCATGGATTAAAAGCTGCTTAAGCAATAAAAAGCAATGCGTTGAAACTAACTACTTAAATGTTTATTTCATTCAGATCAACTTTTGAAACAAATAAATTTGGAGTATCCCAGGGTAGCGTCCTAGGGACACTCTTTTTCTTATATACTTACAGCAATGATGTTCCTCAAGTAACAGATCATTAATGTATCCGCTTTGCAGATGACATATTGGTTATTGTACCAGCCAATCAGATATTTAATTAATTAAATAACACCATAGATTTGATGACGAGCACAATAACAACAACTTACAGCCAACGTTCTGAATCCAAAATTCTACAATTTTCTAGTTATAATAACACTCAAATAAAACCGTGTGAAGCCAAAAAAAAAAAACTCAAATACCAACTTAAAGCACATACACACCGCATATATTTATTTTTGAATAAATATATTATTATACATTCTCTAGTATAAACAAATTTATTTTTGCTCTAAAAAGGCTTAGAACATTGACCAGTTTCAAAACTGCCATGGATACGTTAGCTCAATACTCAGATACGGTTTGTTTGTATCAACTCTACCTTCGCCAAAAGTATTTATAACCCAAAAGAAATGTGCCAGAGCCATTTGCGGCGTTGTTGGACCACCCGACTTATGTAGACCTCTTTTCAAAAAGTTGGGCATTACATACCTACCTACTCGTAGTAGCTTATACATTTTAGAAATAGTCATACTTAAATGTTAAAAATCACCTAAACCGGTTTACTAAAGTATCTAACAGAAAATAAAAAGTTTATCTCTTTTGATTCCACCAAACTGGCTTTATCAAGTTGCAGAAGCACTCTCTTCCAAAACAATTGCTATAGCATGTCGGTCAAAATCTTCAATAAAATACCGAAACAAATCAGGGAACGAACAATTAATTATTACAAAATGAAACTGAAGAAATGGCTCTGTTCTTCTATACAATAAACGAGTTTTTGACTTAAAAAAACCCATTTGTAATGGTAAACTAGCTCAATGTATGTATTTTATTTATTTTATTCATGATATGAATCGTCTTTCGAATCGAAGTTTTTGTTATTTTACACACGAGTATTTGATCTAAAACAACATTTTAGTTGAAGAAAATATTACCTATAATAATTTGTAACTAGATAGGTACTTACCTAAATTACGAGTGCTTTGTGCTATTAGTATTTTAATTTATGCTGAACTAGCTGTCCCGCGCAACTTCGTCTGTGTCACATTTTCCCCGTTTTCGCTTCATCCATACTATCCATACTTCCATACTAATATTATAAATGCGAAAGTCACTCTGTTTGTTTGTTTGTTTGTTTGTTACCTTTTCACGACTAAACGGCTGATCGGATCTTAACGAAATTTGGCAAGAAGATAGATTTCAACCTAGGGAAGGACATAGGCTATACTCGGTGTAAATCACCTCATTACGAAGCCGTCAACCAAGCATTCTGTACATGAAACGTAACTTTACGCAAAAATTATTGCTGGAAAACGACTTTTTTTTGGGGGGTGTAAAATCATGTTTTGTTGTAGAACTCAATGTAACGCACTCAAAACATTGTGCTGATGGACGGATTGAATAGTACGGGGGTCGTGGATATGTTTAAAAATCTTACACTAAAAACCTGTATTAAAAAAAAACTTGTCAAGAAGTTGGAACTTTGAGCCCTAATTTCTCCGTAACTAGAGGGTTCCTAGAAGGAGAGTATGGTGTAGAACAAAAAAATTATCGCAAGGACAGGGAGAACCAGTGCCTTTCGGCTTCGTTAAGAGGTGTTTTACACCCTTTAAATCATCACGCTACGACCAATAGGAGCGGAGCAGCAATGAAAAATGTTGCGAAAACGGGGAAAATGTGACGCAGACGAAGTTGCGCGGGACAGCTAGTCCTACTAATATTATAAATGCGAAAGTTTGTGAGGATGGATGGATGGATGGATGGATGTTTGTTACTCTTTCACGCAAAAACTACTGAATGGATTTGGATGAAATTTGGCACACGGGTAGTTTATAACCTGGATTAACACATAGGATACTTTTTATCCCGATAGTATGTTCCCGTGGGACAAATCAAACTTCACGCGGGCTACGATGCGGGCATAAGCTAGTATATCCATCCATACTAATATCATAAATGCTAATGTCACTCTGTTTGTTTGTTTGTATGTTTGTTACCTTTTCACGACTAAACGGCTGATCGGATCTTAATGAAATTTGGCAAGAAGATAGATTTCAACCTGGGGAAGGACATAGGCTATATATCATCACGCTACGACCAATAGGAGCGGAGTAGCAATGAAAAATGTTGCGAAAACGGGGAAAATGTGACGCAGACGAAGTTGCGCGAGACAGCTAGTATTATTATAAATGTGAAAGTCACTCTGTTTGTTTGTTGTTACCTTTTCACGACTAAATGGCTGATCGGATCATAATGAAATTTGGCAAGAAGATAGATTTAAACCTGGGGAAGGACATAGACTATATATCATCACGGTACGACCAATAAGAGCGGAGCAGCAATGAAAAATGTTGCAAAAACGGGGAAAATGTGATGCAAACGAAGTAGCGCGGGACAGTAAGTACAGTATAAATTCGAGGAATAAGGAAAAACACATGCCAAATGCGTGCGGATTACACTGCGCAGGTGTGCACTGTGCACACGGGTTATAGATGTTCAAATTTTATGGCGGCTCGGAAGTGTCGGCGAATGACGGTCTGCGCATTAAACAGTCAATCCGTCTTCTGCGCCCAGCTGGTACTTAAAATTGTCCAGAGCTGCAATAAAGTTTGAACCGTTCTAATAGACTGCGCTGATCGTCTCTCGCAGCTAACTTCCGACCTAGAGATTTTCTAATAAAATAGGTTATTAAGATATGTTATTTTTTAGTAAAGTTTCATATTTTGCTGCGTAATTTGATGTGTGCGCAATTTTGCTATGTAGGTAGGTATCATACTGGGTAGGTACAATGTAGCTCCGGTTGCTTGATAAACCGCGCTATCTACCAAAATATAGGTATCTGTAAGGTACTTATCTCATAATAATTATTACCTACCTACACATATTGTTACTGCTCAGTTTTAAATACTTCGTATTACTTAGTTTAGTTTTTTTTCTGGGTACATCTTGGTCACAATAATTTTACAATTCACATTTTCACGTCTAGGCTAACGATGGAGTTTCTTGCCCATTCTTCTCCATATGAAACTACCCTCGCTAATGATTGTAGAATTAATTCTATTTCCTTTGTTTTAAAGTTTAACGTTCCAAAGTGTCTTTTAATGGCCTAAGTGAAATAAATGGTTTGATTTTGATCTACCTACACAAGTTCGGGTCAGAGCCCTCTTGTGCTGTTTCGGGAGGTTCCTGCACCGAATTGGGCGGGAGGAAACGCCCGGGTGTTACCATTGTGAGGATAGGCCGGAGGACACGGTGGAGCACACCGTGGAGCTCTGCCCCGCTTGGGCTGAGCACCGCCGTGTCCTCGTAGCGGCGATTGGCGGTGACCTCTCGCGTCCGGCCCTGGTTCAATCTATGGTCCGGAGCGAGAGGGAATGGGAAGCCGTCGCCTCCTTCTGCGAAGCAGTCATGCTAGCGAAGGAGGTGGAAGGGGCCCGAGAGGACCGATGCCTGCCAGGGCTGCGGGTTGTTCGAAAGAGATACCGCGGCCCTGGAACACAAAGGGCGAAGAAGGAACATGGGTGGGTTTTAGTCAGTACAAGTCTGACACTCCCTCCCGCTCCGCCCAGAGCGGGAGAAGTCATTTGATGATTTCCCATCCGCAAAAAAAAAAAGGGCTCTCTTGTGCTCTAGAACACTGGCCGCCCTGCCTCGGTATTCTGCCAAGAATATCAACTGGTCCATCCAAACAACCTTGCAAATAGTGGCCGTTTTTAGACAGATACTAAACTAAACTACTTTATTTACCCTATGTTGATTAATTAAATATTCTTGCAGCCGTAATTGGGGTGATCTCGGTCAAACGGCTAACGTAAACGACTATGTGGATAACACGATTAGTATGTTTATACCCCTCATCGAGAAGCATGGCCTGGACCCCATGGATCTACCGGATGTTGTCGAGGGTTTTGAAGTGGTAAGTTTCGAAGGCGAACTGGTTCATGGTCTAGCTAAAGAGAGTTGGCTATGGACGACCTGAGTTGCAGAAATGCCTCATCTTCTTTCGTGCCCATAAATGTAAAGCCCCTTAGCAAGACGGGTGACAAGAGCGACCAGTAATTGCTACCTCAATTACTGGTCGGAAAAGTTTGAATAGTAGTCAATCGACACGAAACGGAGAAGCTATATCGATCGAGAATTAATTGTCGAAGGTCTCTTAAAGCGGGTCGCTCACTGGTAACGGTAAGTCAATGTGGCGCGGCGCCGACTTCGCTGTCCGGCCGAGTCATAACCTCTACGTAGAGTTAGGCGCGGGTGGCTATGCTTCCTTTCCTTTTCTATAATCCTACTCTGACAACCAGTCCTAACAAGGAGTATCGTATTACCTAGCACTAAATGGGTTGTGGAGGTCAGATAGGCAGTCACTCCATGTAAAATACTGGTATTCAGCTGCATCCAGTTAGACTGGAAGCTGACTCCAACATAGTTGGGTAAAGGCTAAGCAGATGATGATGACCTAAGCGAGCCGTGTTCCCCTCTGTTAATATAATACAGACATGAAATGAGTAATTAATTATTGGATTGATTGATTGGTAATAATACCTACATGCATGTGAGGAAAGTTTTGAGCATGAATGTTGATATAGAGCAGAGGAAGACAAATAAACGATGGATGCACTATGAGAAGGAAGATATGGCTAGAAACGAGGGGGCTTCTGATTTGACGACTAATAGAGAAGTATGTAAGAAGAGAATAGGCTGCGCCGTCCTCAAATAAATCGGGATAAGGGCTGGGATGATGATGTATGATGATGATGATGTATCAAGATAACCATTTTTTTTCTTCTGTTAATGTTTTAGAGACCCCTCCTGGTTACATACAGCGCGTGGTTGAAGATCCACGATGGATATATGACCGGTCTCGTGAACGTGTCCCGCTCCGGCAACCAACAAGTTAACTACTTCGCAAAGATGTTGCGCGTGCGTGTGCAGCTGCAGTTCACTGATCTGCGGGTTAGTTTCATTTTCCTTTTTGAACTCCGTACTTTACGCCTTCTTGCCCTCAACTACCCGAACCAACTGGAATCAACTGTAGATCTTCAAGGGATTTTTTTTTAATACACACATCAAAAGTGTCTAGGGATCAAGCATTTTTATGCGGATTTCTTGAGATTGAGATGTGGCTTTGTAATAAATTTATGATTTTATAAATTTATATGGATCCTTTTTGGTGCATTTCATAATTTGAATCAGGAACTGTGAATCAAATTCGAGTAAAAGATGAAAATCAGCTGTCAATATTTTCCCTATAAAAACATACAACGCATTGAAGACATTATTAGTGCTACTGTTTCCCTACTACTGATTAAAACCAACGTTATTATGGAGCGGCGACGTCATTTAAGCAGGGAAGAAATGCTCAGAGCCGTGGGAATGATAGAAGCTGGTTCCCGGCAACGTACTGTGGCTTTAGCTCTGAATACAAGTCAGAGTGTTATCAGTCGACTTTGGACACGTTACCGAAGCACTGGTACCGTGGCTGAGCGCCATGGAGGACGGTATCGCTGCACCACACGGAGACAAGACCGATACATTCAAATCTTAACTCGAAGAGCTCCAACAATAACCGCCATGATGTTAGCCGTGAGGCTTCATCACTCTTCAGGGAACTTAATTAGCGACCAAACAGTCAGAAACCGCTTGCATGAAGTGAACCTTCATTCCCGAAGACCGCTACGGGTACCACCTATAGCAATGCACAATCGTAGGATTCGATATCAATGGGCTCTTGAACACAGAAATTGGGCAGAAGAACAATGGCGTTTCGTGTGCTTTTCTGATGAGTCTCGTTTTGGTATGAGACCGGATACAAGACGTATACGACACTGGAGAACCCCTGGACGCCAACAGCGATTAAAATCCTGCCAGGAAGTCCATCCTTATAGTGGTGGAACCATCATGGTATGGGCGGGTATTTGGATCGGCGGAAGAACTGAGTTGATTTGGATCAGAGGCAACCTCAACGCTCAAATTTATGCTGAGACGATTGTATCAGACGTCATCGTTCCTCTACAAGTGCAAATCGGTCCCTTATTTCAGTTAATGCATGATAATGCACGACCGCACACTGCAAGAGTTGTAAGACAGACTCTCGCCGCAGCTAACATCAATGTCCTGCCCTGGCCTGCTCAGTCGCCAGACTTGAACCCGATTGAGCATGCATGGGATATGCTACAGAGAAGAGCTCTGCCGAATATGGAGGGTATCCAGTCGCAAGAAGACCTTTTTTTGTTGTTGCAACGAACATGGGCGGTCATTCCACAGCGTGATTTGGATGAACTCATTTTGAGTATGCCAAACCGATGTTCTTGTGTTGTTAGTGTTCGCGGTAGAAACACGGATTATTAATTGTTTAAGTTACCCAATAAAATTTTAAAGAAAACTGTTATTTCAGTCTTTTTTTCGAACTTTAATGTTAGTGGTTCAAATGTCATTAGAAAATGGCAAATTTCTTTATTAATGCAAAGGTGACTTGGTTTATCGTTACTGTGACAAACGAAAACACTTTATTTGATGAATCTTTAAAGAAAATTTTAATTAATATCAATCAGGAGAAAAGTTATTGCAAAAATATATGTTGATCCCTAGACACTTTTGATGTGTGTATTTCAAGTAGGCCAGTTACAGGCACTTTTGAATAGTCGAAAAACAATAAAAATGAAGCTACAGTCCCAGTCACAAGACATAATAACTGTGAAAGTACTGCAGTTGCCCATTCCAAAGCGTAGATCTCTATGGAGAAGAATGGGCAAGAAACTCCATGGACACTCTTTTAAATCAGAATCTTGTTACAAAACCTTGGTTACATCATTCATTTAGAGATGGTACATTATGTGAGAACGATGTAGCAAGACGTGCACGTTAAAAGTGCCCATAGTAAAAACGAAAAGAACAATTAAAAGATGAAATAATTAGTTCGAAATGAGCCGTGGCAGCTAAGAGACAACCAGGCACAACTGACAGCGCCCGTTCGCGAACATGACGCATGGATCAGCCATCATTCAACTCAACCATTTTGAAGGGAACTAAAAACATAAAACCTGTGTGGACAAGCGGCCTCACTGATACCATAGTTCAGTAGCCAAAACTATGTTAAATCATTTGTGTTTTACTCATTCCAGTTCATTTACAAATACTTGGTGAAAGTGATGAACCTAGGACCGACAGGTGGCATCATCGCCACTCTCTCCCGCTTCGTAGTCATCGTCGACATACTGCTTGACTTTAACAATGACGAGATTCAACTTCAACAGTTCAGACTCACCGATCTCGGGTTTGTTCTCTTTAAATATTAATTGTATTGTTTTAAAAAGAAACACCGCGCTGAACCCGGGTATACATGCATGGTAGGTACGGGTGCTTGGCTTACAGCACTTCTACAAAGAAGAACCCGGTAATAAAAGTAGAAACGGCTATGCTAATGTGTGCTTATAGTCTTGTTGGCCAGGCCGGTGGTGATGGCGTTATAAGGTAATAATAATAAACCACAGGAAGAGGGCCTTAGCCCTAAGCTCACATCTAAATTAGTTTGATGAAGAAATGGTACAGCTCTTTACTAAATTCTCCGTTTTTTTTTTTATAAATATGAATAGAAATGATGTACCTATATTTTTTCCTCAGCCGTCTGCGCGTGCGTTTCACTGGCAACATTTTGACTGACTGGCTGGTGAACCCGGTACTCAACGTGTTCCTCAGAATCTTCGACACCATCATCATCAAGATTGTGGAAGTCAACATCAGGAATGCTGTTCAATATGAAATCGATTCTATTAACTCCAGTGTCAAAGATGTGATCAAAAATCTTGAATCGAAAAATTAGTTCATTACTGATTTGTTTTCCTGACATGAAAATGTACCTACCTGCCTACTACTTAATTAAGATAACGATGTTGGTATTATATATAATGAATAAAAATTTAACAATATTCTGAGAATGTGTACTTTATTTTAATATACGTACCGTGCGTGACCTAATAATTGACAAAACAATGATTGATGCAAAGAGTAAACATTGAAGTTTCCCGAGATGCAGGGACAAAGATAAACAAATATGATTATCCTGGCCACACCAACAGGTTTTACACATCCCGTGGGACAATTATCGAACTCCACGCAAGCGACGCCGCGGGCATAAGCTTGTATATACATAAACTCAAACCTGTTTCACATAGGAGTAGGCAGAAACTTCAGAACAAAGAACAACTTTTTTAAATTAAAGGGTGGAAGGGACCCTGACGCTAAAACGGTTAGCACATATTTAGTAAATCATTATGATGATCGATCACACATAGAAAGTATCGTCGGTTTAAAAAAAATACCTATAAAAAAAACCTGCAAAAGAAGTTTTCATTTAAAAAATAGCTGCTATTTTTTTAAGTGAAAACTTCTTCAGCCGCGTTGAGCGATTTTTGCGGCCTGTGTACAGATTTATAAAATCAAAAAAATAACACACTAAGGCTCCTTAGAGTACTTTTTGAGCTCGATTTTGATGAAAACTAAAACTGCATCTTTGGATTTTGAAAAATCGATATTCCTGGCCAGGAACCGAACCCGTTGATTTTGGAAACCATTCGATAATGACGCTAATAGGCAGGATCAAATTCTGGTAAGTAATTAATGATATACGGCAATAGGCAATTGCAGGAAAAGTTATAACTTTTAAAAATCCTGAGCCTCGAGAGGGGGGACCCTGGCGAAGTCTATGTAACATTTTAAGGTAGGTCAGCCGTCAGGTATGTCCAACTTTTAACTTTAGATATTCTAATACATTCCTACCCTAAAGATCACTTTGTAACTGCTTTAGAACATTTATTTTAAAATGATATTTTGGTTATACGTGATTTTGCCAAAAGCATCAAAATATTAAATGAAAAATATAAAAGTGATTAATTATCATGCGAAACATTTGTAAAGAGAAGCATTTACCAAATTAATGGTTGTAAAGTGACTGTTTATAAAATAAAACATTTGCGGAATAAGTTGTCTGTGAAATAAATAGTGCATGAAACGTGAGTTGTTAACTAAAAATTTGTAAAAGGAGTTTTGGTTAAAGCATTAGTGAACCAAATTGCAACGCATGGGTACAGCTAGTTTATATATATTTTTTGTCACAACCAGTGATACAGGGCGTGTAGGAGCACGTATATTGCGGTGTCGGAGCGTCACCACTCAGTTATTGTGATAACATTTAAAATTGTGCTACAATCAGTCCAACTTTACTGTTTTCAGCGCTAGTCCGCATGTCGCCCGAGCCGCTGCAGCGCCAAGCCGTAGCAATAACGTTGCGACGCTACCACACACCATAAAAGTACTCTGTGCACACACCATAAAATCTTGCGGCGCGTCTTCGTCACGTGTTGTCCAGGAAGACCTATGGGTTACACGGAGTTACAACGAAATATCATTCAACAAAACACCCTTCTGTAGATATGTAGAGAATATCAGTCAGAATGTATTCCGAAGAATTTCTGAACGTTTAATAGTTTCAACTGCACTGTCAATTTGTCAAATCTAATCTCAGATTGTCAATGTCAAAGTGCACATGTTTTTATTTCATTCATTTCATTGTGCTATTGTAGGATTTTGTTACATTTTCAAGCAAATTAACAATTATTTTTAATTGACCAAAAGATCATCTCTATTTATTGTGTGGTTAAAATTGCGTTACAATGGGGAAGGCTAAAAAGTTTAAACCCTCTCAAGTAGGGAAGAATTTAGCTTTAGCAGATCAAATCGAGTCTGTGAACTCGGTAAAAAATAAAAACAGAATCAAAGAAAGGAACCGGCAAGATGATGACGAAGAAGTAAGAGTCTTTAACTCAGTAGTTCATCTATCATAATTCTTTGTTTGACTAATAAATAAAATATATATACATATATAAAATCTTTGTGACCTGTAATGGTATTTTTCTATTCATCAGTTCGTAAATGCAGACTTGTCCAAGAAAATCTTAAAAGCTGCAAGGAGACAACAAGCTGAATTAGGAGATGCTGAAGAAGGACCGTCTCCTGCAAAACATGTGACTCTTCCTCCTTCCTTCAAAGGTAGGATCTTGATCCTATAGTAGACATAGTCTTGACTATAGAGGTGTTTTTTGTTTCTTGCTTTCTACTGAATAGATGACTTTTCTGATATAAGAATAGAAAACATTATATCAGAACAGTCATTTAGTTCTGTTGTTTTATTGATTTAAAAAAAAAATCTCTATGCAGATGCAGACTCTGATGATGATTCTGGATCAGATAGAGATGACTTGGAGCCAGACACTTATTACGATAATGTAGAAATTAATGAAGAAGATGAAGAAGCACTTAAAATGTTCATGTCAGCTAAACCAGAGAGGACTCGCACCTTGGCAGATATAATAAAAGAAAAGATCACTGACAAACATACAGAGCTACAGACTCAGTTCTCTGATGTTGAAACATTAAAGTTACAAAACATTGATCCCAGGTCCGTTCCATTATGTATGAAGACCAATATTTATTCCTTAAGAAAATATGTATTAAAAGAACCTTTTTTGATTTGGTGTTTTTTAATTACAAAAAGAAAGACAGTTATTTACTAATTGCCATTCCATATGCAAAATATGCACTTTAGATGTGGAGTTGTGGAAACCAGCCTGCTATACAATAATTACCATTACATTTTCCAGAATAAAAACAATGTATGAAGGTGTTAGAGATGTACTGCAAAAGTACAGATCAGGAAAACTGCCAAAGGCTTTCAAAATGGTTCCCCACTTACAGAACTGGGAGCAAATATTGTACATCACAGAGCCAACCACCTGGTCTGCTGCAGCTATGTACCAGGTAAGTTATGAAATGGTTTTTTTCTAGTAAAGTTTCTGTGATGCTTTGAACAGCAAACAGGTTATCTACACCATATTTCTAGCCAAGAGAATCTATAAATGTGTAACTTGCTCATGATGATTTTCTGGATCTTTCTGTTCACTTATCATTTTAAATGTTTTTTTAGGCTACCAGAATCTTCGCCTCAAACTTAAAAGAGAAGATGGCACAACGATTTTACAATTTAGTATTACTACCTCGTGTGCGAGATGACCTTGCTGAATATAAAAGATTGAACTTTCACTTATACCAGGCATTACGGAAATCACTCTTCAAGCCTGGTGCCTTTATGAAGGGTATACTATTGCCCTTACTGGAGGTAACTTAATATTTTATTTTGTTCCTAACGGTGGACGCATTCAGGGTAGTCAGTGAAAATTTCTTGTTTTAGTTGAAACTGTGTTCATTATGTTGCTAGTGTATGATTGATTGTTTTACGATTGTTAATATAATTATGTGTTTACAGGATTATAATAATAGTATACATGAGTTCTTATCACCCAACAAAAAAAACTATTTCATAAAATCATGATGACCAACCTAACATGACAACTAAGATGCATTTTGTAAAAGATTGGCTGGAGAAAAACCGCATGGAGAGAAGGATGGCTATTGCCCAGCTGAGGGAAATTATATATTTGGGTCATAAACAACTTAGGAAATTCTGATTATAACTTGCAGGCTGATGCTTTCATTTTATGAATGAAAACTTGACCCTTTAGTTGACACATTTTTATTTTGTGGTATTTTCTAGGCGGGAGACTGCACACTTCGTGAAGCAATCATAGTGGGCTCAGTGTTGGCACATAACTCTGTACCAGTGTTGCATTCCAGTGCAGCTATGTTAAAGATAGCAGAAATGGATTACACTGGAGCTAACTCCATATTTTTAAGAATACTTTTTGACAAAAAGTATGCGCTGCCATACAGAGTGGTTGATTCAGTTGTTTTCCACTTTATAAGGTAAAAACACTTAATTAGGGTTCCGTCCGTATCACAGCCACTTTATTCCGAAACTATTAGGACTACACAGCTGAAACTTGGTAGGTAGATGTATTCTGTGAACCGCATTATGATTTTTGTACAAAATTTAAAAAAATATATAGATAAGGATATCCTCCCATACATGGAACTAAAACTAAAAAAAAAAAAAACTATCAAACCTATACGTGTGGGGTGTCTGTAGATAGGTCTTTAAAAATTACATTGAGGTTCCTAAAACCATTTTTATTCAAAGTCAATCTTTTGAAAGATAGACACTTCCAAAGAAGTAAAAAGTGTGTCCCCCCCCCCTCTAATTTCTAAAGTAAGAGGATGAAAATTCTGAAAAAAATATGGGGATGTAGAACGTAAAAAAAACTTTCAACGCAAATTGGTTTGAATAAGATTTGATATGTAGTTTTTGAGATATGGGACTTTTTCACCAAACTGCAGCAGTAACTTTGTTTTTCATTAACTTACTATGAAAATCAAATTTAGTTTTGCTGTTACATGTAAAAATAATTTAATAATATTAAAAATATTTTATATTTTATTGTTTGGTGGTAAGGAACCCTGTGTGCGTGTGAGTACGACACGCACTTGGCCGGTTTTTTTTATTCTAGCTTGATAATGAACAGACCAATTCAAGGAGAATTGTGCTTGGTATAAATTGTCTTAATAGAATATAACTAAACGCATTCCACTATTATTTGGGTTTGACAACAGTGCATGCATGCAGTTCAAATTTTCCAGTGGACATAAACATGCGAGTTATTAGTATTCAATAGAAGAACGCTTGCAACAAGTTACTGTGTGTATAATTCCACAAAATTTTTTGTATTACAGATTCCAAAGTGAACATCGCAATTTACCAGTTCTGTGGCACCAGTCCCTGTTAACATTTGTTCAGCGTTATAAGGCTGATATATCTACGGAACAGAGAGATGCGCTTTTAGAATTACTCAGGAAACAGTCTCATATTACCATCACTCCGGAGGTAAACTTAAATGAATAAATAGATGTCTCTCAACTTTTGTGTGCTGCAAATGTTAAAGATATTTTTTTTAAGATGAATAACTTTAGAGGATGTTTTATTGATATTCACAGATCCGAAGGGAATTACAAGCTGCTAAGTGCCGAGACATTGAAGTAAATGAATCAGTGACAAGCGCTATGGTGGTTGAATAAATGTTAATTTAAATAAAATATGTAAACTATGTTTTATTTTCCTTACAAATTGTTTATTTACTAGTAAAACACATTGTACTGTATCAGTTCATAATATTACATCCTTAAATGGTTAATATTCTGAATTTTTATTGGTCTATCAATTTGACTGGTCACCAAATGTATTGGCGGTATAACCGAAGACCTACAGTCACATTTTCGCCCCGATATGTAGTCAAACGAGCCAATTCTATTATTGCATTTCTGACAGTGCAGTTTCCCCTTAGTCCACTCTTCAGTTTCGATTTTCTCTTTAATCCACTCAGGCACTTTGTCCTCACTGACGTATATAAACCTTTTTATATCATATGTTTCGCATTTTGTAGGATCACAGGTAAGAGACTGACTGTCCAGGATGCATGTTTCGTCAAATAATGTGTGGCGGCATTTGTGACACTTTATAGCTTGTGAACTCATATTTCATCGCTTATCTATAAGATTGTACGGAGGTTTATATAAAGGTAATAACTTTATTTTATTTTAGAAAACAAATTAGGAAATTAGGAAACTTTGATTTCATTCACATGGCTTTTCGATGGCTCGACTGTCGACTTTCAATCGATCGGACATTTTATAGTATTTGTCAATGTCAAATAGTATTTGACATTGACATTCAAGACAGTGACAGTGACACAGGGGTGCGTTCATTATTTTTATTCAGTGCCTTGTTTTGAAGTGCGTGGGAGAGCTAGAATATGAGGCTATCTGTTTCGGGTTCCAGCGCTTGTGTTGCAAACAGTGTGACCAGATATTTTTTTACGAAAATATCGAAGCACCTCAAAAAAATACTGAAATATACCAACTTGTACAAGGAAAATATACCAATAAAAATACTGATGACTAAATTTTGAAGTTTAGTGAATCATCATCACAATAATTGTTAGAATTGTATTTCTATTTGAAGGATTAAAATTAACATAATCTCCTTGATCTTTTATACCTTGCTTTGTTTTTTTTTATTGCTGATACGTTTTTGTTTATAAATCTGTTTCGTTTTTACTTAATTTATCTGTTAAAATATGCGCTCGCATGCAGCATTCGATACCGGTATACATAACAGAGATTTAGTGAAACTAGATATATTTTTGTACTTGGACGTGACATCACTTAGTAATTTTCCCAACTTCCACCCAAAATTGTTCACAAGAAAGGGGTGAGCCAGTACTCGAAGATTGTAACAAATCACTTACTTCGCGATCAAGTTTAAGGGTTCTATATTCTTCGTCAATTAACTGCATTTGTTCTGGCTGTACTTCGTATGGGAAAGTTTCTATTACATTAATTCTTAAACTGCGAAATTCTTTATTCACGGCAGTGTGTGGGTCAAGAAATTTCAGTTCTCGGAAAATATTATTTTCAAAAGGCAAACGTGATTTTAATTGTGAAGATTGGCACCTTCTGAAAAAATAAAATCAGCAATTTTTTCTTTCATGTTTATGTTTTCTCTGTGTTTGATTAATTCTTAACCCACTTGGATCCGGGGTAATTCCCTGGGGGAAGCCGTGCAAACCTAATACGCCTTAATAATGTCCATGCAAACATTCAGAAATCACGATGGTCAATTTTCCTGTCAAAGAGAGTGTTTGTGTGAACCTTGTGTGGACGTTAAGCGGACGTGGGTTTTGATATCGTTAGGGCCTTTTCATTTTTTTGGCCTTAAGCCTACAAACCGCCACTCTCAGGTCTACCCCAGTCACCTCCGGAACGTCGTCATCGTCCTCTGTGTGGTCCGCATCCGGCACCGCAAGCAGCGGAGCCATAGGCGGGGGAGGATGTTTCTCTCGCGAGTGTAACTGAGCGCTCACCACGCCCTCCAAAAGCTCAGGGCGGAGACTCTGCGTCAGCGGGAGGGCCCAGGTGCGGAGTTTGTCCCGCACCATCTTGTAAGGGCGCCCCCACGGAACTCTGTCGAGAGTCTCCAGTATCTCCTCGCGGCCCAGGTCCTTGGCCTGCTGGACAGCCTCTTGGAGGGCGGTCTTCGCTGCTCTGTATCCCTCGTACAGCTCCGCCTCAATGGCTGCCGCATCCGGAGGGCGGATGCGGAGTCTGCGATGCCTGGCGTACGGGTGCCGCACGGCGACGCACGCCTCGCGCAGAGACGTCAGCTCTCGCGACCACCAGTACACCTGACGCCGGGCGCTTCCTGGCCAAACTCGGAGCATTGCCACGTCGCAGATGTCGGACATGGCCTCCTGGAACCACCCTGCCTCGTTGTTGACGTCGGCAGGCCTGTTCGGTGATGTCACCCAGGCCTGCACTATCGAGGCTTCCAGGAAGAGCTCCCGGTCCAGCTGCTTCAGCGCCCAACGCGGACCACTCGGGACCTGTGAGACCGCTGCGCTTGAGGCCTGGGCGGAGACATCGTACCGGATGTACCGGTGGTCGGAATAGGTCTCCACCCCCTCCATGACGCGCCAGTCAACGACACGCGGTGACAGAGCGGGGCTAGCGAACGAGATGTCCACCACCGACTCGCCCCGCATCCGCACTCACGTGGGTACAGAACCCCGATTAAGGACGACCAGGCCCACCTCCAGAGCCCAGTGTATCCACCATCCTACCCCGCACATCTGTGCAACGAGAACCCCAAGCCAAGTTTTTGGCATTGAAGTCCCCGAGCACAAGCAAGGGGAGGGAATAGTTTTGGATGACGACACTCAACTCCATGAGGGAGTTGTAGAACTCGGCGAGAGTTCGGCTCGGGGAGAAGTAGACTCCCGCTACGACGATCTCCCCGAACCGTGCTGCTACGCAACCCTGACCCTTCCTGACACTCTCAAGGGTCGGGGAAAAAAATACCGCCCCGGGACCTGATGACTTGCCTGGCAAAGCCTGGGTCCTAGCCTCGGAGGCTCTCGGGCCCCTACTGGAAGGGTTCTTAAGCACATGCTTGGAGAGAGGCCAGTTCCCGCTTCGCTTGAAGACAGGGAAGCTGGTCCTCATCCAGAAGCCGGAGCGCCCTGCGGACTCTCCGTCCGCATACCGGCCCATTGTGTTGCTTGACGAGGTGGGTAAGCTCTTTGAAAGAGTCATTGCGAACCGCCTCGCCGAGCACCTTGTGGGGATGGGGCCGGACCTTGCGGAACACCAATTTGGTTTCCGCAAAGGGCGCTCAACGGTGGACGCCATCATGCGCGTGAGGGCTCTCACGACGGGGGATGCAGTGTCTCGGGGTGGGGTCGTCTTGGCGGTGTCACTTGACATCGCCAACGCCTTCAACACCATGCCCTGGAGCTGCATAAGGGAGGCACTCCGGTATCATCGGGTGCCGACCTTCCTTCGTCGTGTGGTCGGGGACTACCTGACGGATAGGGCCGTCATCTACCCCGGTCGCACCGGAGAATGGAACCGGCGAGAGGTGTCGTGCCGCCTTCCACAGGGATCAATTCTAGGGCCGTACTTGTGGAACATCGGCTACGACTGGGTGCTGCACGCCGACCTCCCTAGCGGTGTCAACGTAGTTTGCTACGCAGACGACACGCTGGTGCTGGCACACGGGAGGTCGCACGAGGCGGCGGCCGAATTTATGTCACGCGGGGTTGCGATAGTCGTGGAGAGAATCCGGCAACTGGGTCTCGAGGTGGCATTGCACAAGTCCGAGGCCATGTGCTTTCATGGGCCTCACACAGTTCTAACCTAACCTAACCTATGGATATCTTTGCGGGTACACACCACTTTAAATAAAATTAAAGAAGACGCTATAATTGATGGGACGATCATTTAATTAAGTTGAACTTGTAACATTATTTGCTTTAATCAACAAATTACTATTATTTGTGTATTAAAACTATAAAAAATATTTGAATTTTCTACTTTTAATATTAGGCTTCATACTTCCTTCAACCTGCGAAGGCAAAGCGCGTGAAAGAAAGTAAAATAAAATGTCGTTTGATACACGTGGGCAATTTGTCACTGCACCATTTCATCAGGCGAATCTGATATCTATTGATGTGTTGGACCAAGTGATTAATTGGGCATTATTCATAATGTGCGGGCATTATGAGAAGTAGGTACCCTAAAATGAGAGAGCAATTTGATAACTTATAGCTGTTGAATGTTGAAATGATTAAACTGCCCGGGCAGCGTATTGCCAAACTGTATACTGACCCAGACCGGGGTGCGTATTGCCAAACTGTATACTGACCCAGACCGGGGTTGCTCTGAGTTTGATCGCAGTTTGCCTTTATAGTTGAAGAGCAAACTTTATACCTATTCAGAGAGTGTCTGAATCAATATACATTTTGCTTTAAAATACTAGAGCAAAATACATACGAGTCCAGACGGCGAATTTACAAAGGCTACTACTACTACTACTAATACTATTTGAGTCACGAGCCAG
Organism: Cerastis leucographa; assembly: GCA_963082945.1. NCBI lineage: Eukaryota > Metazoa > Arthropoda > Insecta > Lepidoptera > Noctuidae > Cerastis > Cerastis leucographa. Next base: position 13,022,838 of record OY720380.1, on the reverse strand, counting down.
ATTCTAATAGATGAGCTCTTGTGTATACATATTACTCGCCTAAACCTAATCTATATCAGTAAAAAATTTAACTCAAATGGACTAGCTTTTTGCCTGGATATTTTCAAAGAAAGTGCACGGACAAAACCTAGTACCGTATTATACACAACCAGGAGAATTTGGACGCAAGAGCGAGCGAAGCGAGGTCTGGACTTGGGGCACCCCAACTTGGTCAGGTTAGGTTCGAAGGGGATGGCGGGGTCTAGTGTTCAATATTATACGAGAATGACTAACTTAAATCGCAATTGAATAATCCGACTCATAATTTATTGAAAGGCTAGGACTCATCACAAAAAGATGACTATCTAGGTTAAGTAAGAACTGTAACCACGTGCGAGCTGAGCGAGCGTAGTGTAGAGAGAGGTGCTGGCGACGGCGACCGGCGAGTCAGCGAATGCTGCATCTAAGTTGGTCGCAGTGTAATCAGGTAGGCCTAAGAATAACTAGTTAGGCTTGAAATCGGATTTGGCCACTAAATAAATTTAGCAATTAATCACTCTGCCCAAATTGACTTGTTATTCTTATAATTTATAATGCCCGGCATGATGTTTCTATAATGCCCTCTTTTATCACTTGGTCCTTAACATTGATATCAGATTTGTATGTAGGTTCCTACCCTAGGCAGTAGTCACTTAGGTACCTAAGCTTGGGGGAGGGTTTTGAAATAAAACAGTATGTCGCATGTGCGTGATATTTTAATCCACTGAACTTATTCCACGAGAATTTTGCGCTGTTCAATGAATGCAAACTTTTGATTAACTATGTGACTAATGTGCTCTGTTTATAATGCTCTAAGTACATACACGTAAGTATTTAACATGTACTGTTTACGCGTATTATTTTAACAATAATGAACAAACGTTCAATAATTTGTATAAAAAGTATACCTAAAGCAAAAATTTGTGGCTTATAAATTAACTGTCATAATATCGTTCCAGTCAGTGCTTAGAATAACGTAGATGTAAATAAAATATTGATCGTTGTCACTATCATTATTGGGTGCACAAAATAAATAGTTGCTGTAGGAGTGAAGATCCTTAGGCAATGCGTTTCATGCCTATTATTATCTATAGGTAGGTATACACTGAACATTGAGTAATAAGTATAAAATTAATGGAATCTGTAGATACTAGCTGGGTAAGCTATTATCCAGATTCATTATATAGAAAGGGCTGCAGGTATGAATACTTTTTATAAACATGTACTTAAGTATTATTACTTAGTAAAACTTATTTATTTATAATTGCTGCCATAGACGTGCTTCCCGGCTTTAAATAAAAATCATCGGAATCAAAAGCGTCTTAATTATATGTGGTTACAATAAGTCAATCAAACAAATATCCTACTTTTCCGTTTCCTAATTCCACATGCATCTTTAGTATCAGTGAACATAAGAATTCTTTAGTTTTTATCAATAATAAAATAAATAAGTATCTAAATTCCAATTGTTGATGTGCTGATAAATTATCTTTTCATACATGCTCATTGTTGTTGATAAACTTAACGATAGGATACAAAAACTTTATTTAGAGATGTTAATAATAGGTACAATTAATTACACTTCCAGTTGTTCAATGATATATTCCTAGAACCATAAAGAAAAGGAGATGCAAAACAAATATAAAGTTCTTTATTACCTATGTGATAGGTATTTCATAGAACGACTCTCTTACATTCCGAACACAATCATTTATTTCTAGAGGCAGACTCACATAAATAGGCATTGACTTATACTACCTATCCATTATTATTGATAGATCTTACCCAACAGTTCACACATTTTCATTACAGCAAATAACTCGACAAGTATTGTAAGTACATTTATAGCTTAATATTATAGTTGTCACGATTCGGTAGACACGCAACATGCTTTAGAATAATGTTTTGTCAATAACAGAACTTGTTCATAACATAACTAAATGTACACTTTTCATATAATTAGTGAGATATTTAATAACAATAAGATATCTGAAAGGTTAGGAGATATTATACACGTGTCCCTATTTGTATTCACTCATACATTCTGTAATGCTCCTTCATATGCATCTTTTAATTTAAAGAGACAAATTTTACGAGTATGAAGGCAAGGTGACTTTATTGTCAATATTTTCGAGTAGATACCTAAATAAGGTACCTATTTAATAATTATCATCTTCATAAATTGATTGGTTTATCTTTATTCGAGTCCTATAATATAATGCTCATGAGGTGTGATAGAATGAAAAATATGTGTAGGTAGGTAGGCGCCGTTTATGTATGGATGGTGATAACATTGTACCTATCAACGTATTATAAAAGTTGTAAAGGTGGACACAAATTGTCTAATAAATTGAAACCAACAAAAATACGACAGGAGGTCATTTGCAATATCAACATACTTAAGTACAATAATCACTGGTAGGACCTATATTTTGTAAGAAGATGGCAAGTCAACTTACTTACTTAGGTACTTAGAAAACGGATGAATGGATAAGCACACAGAATGTATGACTCAATACGTTTCGCTTTTCAAAATAATTATACGTGCGCTTAATTTTCAGCTTAACAATATAAAATTTCGATCACAGACAAAATTACATAATACAATGCACGCGTTAACTTTGCGCTTATGTTCTTGAATATAAAATACTTAACTTATTGTTAAAATATTCTAATATAATTGTGAGATTATTCAAAGCTGAAACAACCAGTTTTCTGTGACTAAACTATTTCAAGGCAACAATTTTTAAATGATTAAGCGAACAACTTTTCGCAAGGTGACGACTTAAGCTAGATACACTTAAATCTATTTAGGGCGTTCTCAGCTCAAACCGCGGCACCTACATCATATTTTTATACAACAATTTCTTTATATTACGTAATACGTATAGTCACAGAATAAATAATAGTATCTACTAATAAAGCGCGGCTGCAAATTGCTTTATTTAATATTTAAAAGTTTAGTTGCGACAAGTTAATGTCTTTCTAAGTGGCGAAAGTACCGCAGTAAGTTACTTTTAACGACGTTTGGTTTTGTAGCCAAGAGCGGTACCGACGTTGTTATAATGAGTTAATTAGTGGCTGAAAGATATTAAGTGTCGCTGACTTTATTTGTTGATTCACAAAGATGTAAGTAATGCGTTAAATAATAAACCAGAAACGTCTGCGCATGACATGTGTCGCGTATGAATATTACCATTCTACGTAGAAATATACTTGGAGACTGGTTACTACGGCTCCATCGCTTTAGCAGTACTAGGCCTTTAAGATGGTTTTGGGTAGTGCTCGTAACATATGATAAACGTCTTAAGTTTTAACCTACGCACATGTCAAGTTGAAGCAGCAAAAAATAATTGTGATTGTGATAGAATTACCTACGCGGAGAAAATGACCAGTGCGCAATACGAATAGACTATAAAAAGGTAACACAAGTGCCCAGTCCGAAGAGTCGGTCACCTGTGGCAAACATACTAATCGTTCGAAACTCTACGTTAATCAACATTTATATAGACAGTAGATACCTACGTTAAATTTATCGATGGTAAGTAATAATATTATTTTAGTATTATTTAGGATCTTAAGTTATTATTATGACTTACAAACAAAATTACACCCTGTGCTTAAGCGCTATTAGTCGAAGTTCTAAATCATACTAGCGTGTTTGAAATGTACACTTGTGACGGTTCTAACAAGGTTTAGAGAACATTGTAGGGTCTCTAGCCTTAGCTTTTAACAAAAATATGACAATAAGCAAATGATGTTCGCGAAGCAAGATTTGTAAAATGTGCACTTATGAACTCGGTTGGGTTTTTATTTTGGAATAAGTGTAAAAGAAAAGGGTAATAGGAGAATATAAAAATAAAATTCGTTGTGAATAGTATTTGATAACGTAAAAGTGGGAAAGTATAACAGGTATGTGTATATGCGTAGCAGACTTGTTAGTATAGTACCTCACCGATTCCTCATGTTCATTAAAAATTATTTCGATTGGCTTATTTTGGAAAGACTTTTTTGCTCTTTGCTCTTATTTAAAAGACTTGTTGTACTCATAATATTAATCTAATTTCACTCAGTTGTATTTTATTCATAGTGCTTATAATAATAAAGTCATCATTGTATTTTTATAGCTATGCAGTTCTTCTAAAGGAATATGAAATTTAATAAATAACGAACGTAAATATTTAGCAGCAACTGTTTTTATTTGTAAATACATTTTAAACTTCGTGTAAATTATTTTAATTTATTTTATATGAAACCTCGGTTTGTATACCTACTTCAAAGTATAAACATAAAATAGGTACCTATATATTGCATGACCCCAGGAACTATTTAGTTAATGGAAGAACGAGACCTGCCACATGCTTGTTCATGAATGGAATCTTATATCAGCTGGTTCCATTGATAACAGATAGATCTGAGTTTCACTAATGATCTAAGTAATTTTAATATTTATTATTTAATATACATAATGGTATATATTTTATTGATAACTATTTAATTAAGTGACATTCGGGCAAATTTTAATTCTATGACTACTAAAGCAAATAACAATGCCTAAATGTAGATGCTCGGCATTTAATGATAGTAATATAAAGCAAAGCTATTCATTTTGATAAACTAGATATATTGAAGAATAAGTATAACATCTGGGAATTGACCAATTTACAAACCTAAGTCTACTATATCTAATTATTTACATTACGACTACTACGCGCAGAAAATTAACCGTAGAACTAATATGCGATGTTCCATCGTTATTTTTGTCGTTTAAAAGTCAACAACTGAACTTTCTATTACTAAATGTTTCGGTTACTTCTTTTGAAATTAAACAGTACCTAGTATTTAAGCTAAAGTTAAACAATCAGTATACTCTTTGATAGTTTACAAATTCGTGCATTTTGCCACTGACTTAGAACGCATTTGCTGGACTATTATTGTCTAAAATTTAACAATAAAAACATAACGTTAAGCGTTTTTGTGTTAAAATAGAATTTGAATGAAATAACTAAGTTTGGAATATGTAATCATGTAAAGTGATCAATTTGGCAGTTTTCATGTAACAACTATGTTTCTACCGCTTTTCTTCTTAAACTCGCTATTTACGTTAGTATTGCCTTGCGATTCAGATCATAGTAGGTAATTGATTAAAAGTGACGAATACACAAAAAAAACTGTGTACCGAAGTTATACAAATTTGCTAGAAGATTGATGATAAGTCATATTTCAACGAAATAAACCTTAACACTGAACTATACCTGGTTACAAACAGAATTTCGATTTTACATGAGATAATTATACTTTTGTATCGAATTAAAACGGTAAGGATGTGCAAAACAAGTCTATTTATACTATGTAGTTATATGGTAAGTATCGTGGGTAAGATTTTTATTAAGTTCTGAGTTGAAAGCGGCAGTCTATAAAATACATCAGAGAGCATATCAGAAATATTTGTTAAGAATTGTTTGCTGTTAAAATATGGTGCAAGTGAAAATGACGAATTTATATTTTATTTTAATTGGCCGGCCATTTAAAAAGCTAACATATATACGCCTAGCAGAAATAATTGAAATGTTCAGTAAAACTTTTATTTGAATACTAGATTATATTTGAATTGAATACATTGGAAGTAATGTGAAATGGTGAAAGAACGATATGACACAATACGATATGATTACGGAAACGCTAGTATACTTGAGAATCCTATGAGCGGCGACAAACAAACTGTAGCTCTATCTGGTAACACTGCACACCTAACGTCAGGTGTTCATTTGTAACCACTAACGTAGTAATCACGATGCACGTCCTAAACATACGCTGGGCTTTATTATTGCTTATAATGATATATTGGCGAAATCTCTTACTCCGTAACTATGATACACATTACAACATAAAGTTAATAATTTGAGCCACAATTATAGTAATTAAAGTAAAGTCAGAAGGGAGACGAGGATTTTAATATTAAGTATGAGTATTGAAATGGGTTTGAATGTTCGTAATCACTCGTCGTCAGAAACAGGAGTACGAGTACTTGACGCCTGTGAGTCATAAATGTTTTAATAAACAAATACAAGAAATCGGAAATAGTTTAATAAAAATTTAATATTTATGTAGTTATGCATCGTTGAAGACAATGCGGCAACTAATGTGTGTCGTGTGTCGAGTGAGACCTCAGAAACGCACTTCCACAAGGAGCAGTTCATATGTCGTTCATAGTACGAGTAGTATTACACATACCTAGCTACTACGTAAAGGCAAGGAGCAAGGACGGGTAGAAAGCGTTATCGTTTAGGTACTCGCTTCTGGAAATATAGTTCACGGTATTTACGTAGTCTCTCAGTCTTATAAGCCTCATTCTGAATTAGCTGAAATCTAGAATAGAATAATTACGTAGATACATTGATAAGTCAATTTGGATAATACAGTGTGTATCAGAGAGTTGTGCTCATATTTAAGAGTGTGGTACAGACAATGTTTGTGTGAATTTGAACAACATTCTTTATGGGACCAAAATCGTAATCCCGAAAAACATATGAGATGCCCCATACATTTAGGTCAAATGGGTAGAAGTTTTGTATGGGGCAGCTGGTTATTTTTAACGATTATAATGTTGTTCCTATAAAGGACGTTGTTCAGTTTGATGGTCTATACAACACCCTTAAATATGACCATACCTTTCTGATACATGCTGTTTATTTGAATTCATTAACTTAAACACATTAACCGGAAGGGTTGATAAACAATACGGTCAGATAGTGCTATTGTGCACATACCCATACATTATGTAAAAATTTACTTCTCTTAAAAGCCTGTAAATAACATACATAAAATTAAAGCACCCAATATATCCACCACTTATTGCATTTCTAACCACTCGTGTAGTCGTACACTACCATTATAAGGTGAAACGGCTTCGTGTCTGTTCGTCGAATCAACCGAATCCGGCCCGCTGGACAATCTTAAAGTTTTACTAAAGCGAACATTATTGAAATTTATTACAAATGGACTCGGCACGGGCGGGAGAGGCCACCCGCTCGCGAGATCGCGAGGACGTGTTTATTTAGGCGTTAACGGAAGTACAAAATTGGTCCATGCGTCGGGTGAGGGCCGCGTCAGAGGAAGCCCCGAACGTCGTGGGGCCGGCAGCGCGCAATGCGCCGGCAGAAGTGGAAGCGCGCGCGCGGCGGGCTCGGCGGGCACGCGCGCGTGCCGCCGGGCGCCTCCCCCGGCGTGCCCAGCGAGCCGCACGACGAGCGCGACGCCGGCCGGGAGCGGGAGGCGCTCGGCTCGCGCGCCTCACACTACCTGTAGAACGAGTGTGAGTGCGGCGGCGGTGGCAGCGCGGGCGGGAGCGGCGCGTGCGGCTCCGATGCCGAGCGCTGCACGCCCGGAGTGCGCTCGCCGCGCTCGCCGCGCCCGCACCGCCCACCACGGTCACGCTCGCGCTCCCCGTTCCAGTTCCACTCCCACTAGCGACATTATAATTAACGCATTATTGAGTATTCATTATATTACTTAGCTATTTGGTAGGTGGTGGACGTCACCTCATTCGTTTGAGGCACCGACAGAGAGGCTTTGGGGGGTAGCACTGTGGATGGGGTGTGCGCTGGCTGCGCATTGTGATGCGGAGGAACCTCGCGCGCCTGTAGCAGTTGCAGTATCCGTCGCACGTCAGCGGTGAGCCCGGACTCCAGCACGGCTACACGACGACTTAACTCTTCTAGTCTTGTTAATACGGTCGCAACCGATGCTGCTGTTGCAGCGGCTCCTACGTTCTGGTACTGTGGCGACATGCTATCCTGTAACACGATAAGCCTTAGTTGGTATGGGAGCCGTTCCTTGATTTAAAAAGTTTCATCCGTATATATGTTTACCTGTGGGGTTGCAGCATTTTGTGCTTTGTCATGGGACAGAGCAAGCGCAGCGGGGCGTCCGTTGGAGGCGGCCTGGTGGAGATTGACGGCGGAGTGCGGCGCGGAGCGGCAGGAGGGGGTGCGCGCGGGCTGTGGGGCGGCGGGGGCGAGGATGTCGTCGCACGACACGTGCTGGTGCGCGGGCACTGGCGGCGACGGCGACGCGTTCGTGTAGTACGAGCTGGGGTTGGTGCTGAGGCTGGACACGGGCAGCGTGGCGCTGTGCGCGGGCGTGCTTACGGCCGGCTCGCCCGCCGCCGCGCACGTTAGCGGCGACGTGTCGTTGAGCGGCCCTACCGACGACTGGCGCCGCACGCCCGCGCGACTTCTATACGTTTGTGGCGTGGATTGCGCTGGAAATTTTGCATGTGTATAGTAATTTATAGTAACTGTTAACAGCTCGGGATATTAACGTAACTCACCGAATAATAATGGTATGAATTCGAATAATTTAGCACGTTGACAATTTTTTTTTTCTTATTTAAAGTTATGGTTGGATGGTAAATACCGTATTAAGATGCATATTTTTAAACTTGGTGTTGCTGTGTATTAAAATTGTTCCAAATTATTTTATATAACCAATTCAGTTGTAATTTTGGGTGAAAGTTCCGGCTGACAGTTGCGTGCCAATATTGTACAGATGATTTTTTTACATGGAAACTATTCAACCGGTACTTTGGTGTAACTAATTTGATTTTCATAAACCATTTTTGATGTTGATTCATGCACTACAAAGTAGTATAATATGCATACTTACAGTACTTGTTGTGCAGTGGCTGATGTGTTTTATGATGGTAGAGGTCTGGGAAGCTCCGTTTAAGTTGCGCTAGCATGCCTGCACACAAGGGCCGCGCTCAGAGCGGGGCGGGCGGTACCGGGGGTGCGGGGTGTGCGGGCCACCAGGGTCGAGAGCTACGCGTCATCACGGAACTCTCGCCTATCCGAACCACTGGCGGCCACTGTCGGCCATTGGCGGCCACGGTGGGTTCGTCACAGTGCCGATACTACTATAGCCACACCGCATCCCCTCCCACATCACCAGTAAATAGGAATATAAATAAATAAGGAAACAAGCGTAACACATGCTGCCCTAAATTAAACAAACTTTAATTAGTCGCTATTACTTTAAACGTCATAAATGTATTTTTCAAATATTCATGTCCAAATTGATTGGTTACAATGATATTTGTACATTTGTAGAAATTTTGCAAAAAGTTAAAAACGAATGAAACACACGCGGTGTCAGAATAATTGATACCAATACGACTTAACTTACGAAAACTTTTTGCAAAATATAAAAAAAAATAATGATTGAAATTATTAAAATATCCCAAGACAGAAACTGAACTCCCTCAACGAATCAAACAGAAAAATAAATCGAAATTGTAACGGATCACAAGATATTGTTGAAAGAATAGACTCAAACATGGCGAAGGGAAATGCAATTGGTTGGTCATCCATTTACTATATATAATGTGTAGGTTCATCTACTCTATGAATATAGAAAGGGAGGTACCAAGACATGCCACCCGTGGTTTCTGTGACTTTAGACGGGCGTTTGTGGTCATTAATATTGAAGAAACAAAAGGGTTCATTCCTTGTGTGCGTGTGTGTGCTTACCTGTGATGGAGTTAAGCGTAGTGGAACGCTGCTTGCTGAAGTTGAAGTTGAGCGGGGTGACGTCCTGGCCTGCCTTGTCTGCGGAGAACTCGAGGATGCCGCGGCTGGCCGGTGACTCCGTATCATCGTCGCTGCACTGAGAATCCTGGGGAAGTAGGATGGTTTCCTCATGATGTAAATTATGTTTGACGAAAAAAGTGTGATTTTCTGTGTGTGTAAAATTTGAATGAAAAGTTTTCTTCTCAAACATCATAATGACGAATATTTATGCATGCTGTTGTAAGTTTGTCAAAAGAAATTACATATAATATCATATTTCGGTTAAAAACTTTAACTTAAACAAAATAACAAAAACACTACCTAATTCGTGACCTTATTATGTGCTAGCTGTAAGTAAAGACTATTAAAAAAAAACAGATATAATACTCTACTATACCATGCAAACTACAGGTAGAATTTTACACGTACTATAAATAGGGGGCACAAAGGGCAGTCTTATCGCTAAAGGCGATTTTTTTAAGAAGAAATAATATTTACCACTTTTTCTGCGAAAGTCTCGGTGTGTGGCCGACGCGTGGTGCGCGCGTAGGCTTCCCGCAACAAACGCGCATCGCTCGGGTTTTCATAGCGCATACGACGCTTTGGCTCTATACCACCCAGTTCTTCCTGCAAAATATACAAAAACAAACATCACGTTTCTGTCTTTTGTCAAGAGCTTTGTTTGTGCTACGAAATGTCTACGGCGTAGACGTGCTACGCTTGTAGCTTCGTAGACAATATACAAGGTGTAAACAGACCCTTCACGAAACCGTCCACCCAACAATCTGTCCATCAAACTAAGTAACCCTACGCAAAAATTATTGCTGGGAAACGACTTTTTTTTAGGAGAAACAACGGTAAAACTCAATGGAACGCACTCAAAACATTGTTCTGATGGATGCATTGAATAATAAACGGGTCATGGAGGTATTTAAAGTACAGTTATAAATTTGAAAACTAGTATTTTATTTTTAAACTTGTGACAAAGTTGGAACTATGACATCCAATATCTCAGTAACTAGAAGTTTCCCAGGTATGGTCCAAAGAAAAAAAAATCACAATGACGAGTAGAACAAGTGCCTTTCGGCTTCGTTAAGGGTATATTTACACCAATTAGAATTATATAAATAGTTAAGTTTTTTGATATTTCTATTATGTCAAAAATTTGTCTACAGATAATTTTGTCTTTGTCAAGAGTTTTCTCCTTGCTACGAAATTACTACGCCATCTTAGAGGTGCTACGGTCGTAACCTCGTAGTAAAACTCGTAGAGCATAGAATTGCTACGATTTTCTACGAAACTGCCTCGAGATTGTTTGTCTTCGTGGGAGATTATTAGAACGCAGCTGTATCATAATAAGAAAACTTCTTTGGATGTTATTCTTATTATTCCTATGACTTGAAAGGTGTTGGTTGGGGTTGTTTTGGGTGGTATTTTAATTTGTTACTTACGTCCCTCATGTTGTAGGTGATCTCGAGATTGTTGACGAAGGAGGAGCGGAACTCGGGGTAGAAGTCGAGCACGTCGAGCAGATCGTCTCGATGTACGCGGTGCAGATCACAGTAGGTGAGCGCGCGGACGCGGCAGTTGCTACGCCCCACCGTGCCGTAGATACACGGGTTCTCACCGAATATATCGTCCTTACCTGGGCAAAATAAACGTAAAATTGGTGAGTTTTTTTTTTTAATTAAATAAACTTGTTTAATCCAGGGGCCACGAACTACATCCTCAAGCAATGCGCATGTTGGGACAGTGGTAGCAGACAAAAAAAATTAAAGAAGTCTTTAGAGAATGCCGCAAGGGACGGAAACAAACAAACCCTCTCACGAGCCATTAGACCCAAGACACGATAGAAAACGCATCGCCTGAGGCTGTTTTTTCCAATTTATGGGGCCTTCAAAAATAGTTTTTGTAATGTGAATCAATGACGAATCACTGAACTGAGTGCATCTGACTAAAATCCTTCATAAGGAGTTGTTAACTTTTCTATCTGCAGGTGGGCCTCTTGGGCCAAACCAAGGATTTGAAATCGTATTGTTCAGCGATTTAATAATAATAACTTACCTAAAATAGCCATAACAATGTCATCCTTCAGGATTTCTATAGAGCCTCGAGATATAAAATAGAGGGAGGTGAGGACATCGCCCCTATGTACCAACGTCTCGCCAGGGGGCGCGTGTGTCGTCTTGAACCGCAGCGAGAGGGCTCTAAAAACAAAAGAAAAAGGTCATATGTGAAACTGCGTGGATTAAAAATTTTTTTTTTGGGTGTCCAAACCCAAGTGTACAAGAAGTTTTAAAATATCAATTTTCTATTTTCATAATCCAATTCAATCGTTTTGGATACAGTACTTTGTTTTTCACGACTACTTAGTAATATTAAGGATTTTTTAACTATGGTTGGTAGTTATAATTCGCGTAGTTAGTAGACATTTTAAGTCATACTACTTACAAATAATAACAAAAACCTATTTTTTCTTGTAGACTGTACAGTATTCTATATCTCTAATCTCTGTTATAATAAGAATTATAATATCTATCTAATCTATAATACAGTATCTATATCTATCTAGTTCTAGTTAATTTTATAAAAATAATTTCTAATTCTATTTTATAGTAGTTTAAAAAATGCAATAAGTTACCTTAAGCATCCTGGACTAGCACCATCAAAAGCTGAGCAATTAGCGAGTAAGTTTCTATTGAGATGAAGACAGATGTCTGCTTGGAGGCACTCCGGGAATCCTTTGAGTAAGCTGGACGTATCGATCCCGTTCGTGTAGCTCCAGGCGTGTTGGAAGTATTCCTCCAGTCTTTGTCTTAACGGATTCGTTATCTACAACAAGAATCAACAAAGTTTTAAATCAATTGTTGTGGTGATAGATTATACACCGTGACTTTTTAGTCCTCTTACAACGGCCGCCAACTTCATGTATCCAATGAATACTAAACAGTCATAAAACATATAGGATTTTATGTGAGTGGAATAATTTAAAAAAAACACAAGAAGAATACGGTCTGCACTAGCAAGTCATATTAGATGACTTGCTAGCGCAGTCCGTATTTTTCTTAGTACATATTACATAATTAATGGTAAACAAAACGCGCCTAAAGGTATTTTATGTCGAATACATTGAGCGGACCATCTTTGAAAGACGACTATAAAGTGACGGTGTATAGAGGAAAAAGCACTTTTCATCTGATTAGAGCTGAAAAGAGGGCGAATGATAAAAGAATACTTATCATGAGTGACATCACTGAAAAATCTTTTTGTGTGTACTTATAACTTGAAAATAGTCTCGTACCTGATGAAAGCGTATAAATTCCCGTACTCTTAATATCTGTGTATGATAACGAGCCGTTCCAGAGTAAAGTCTTTGTATAATAGCTGATACGTTACCGAAGATACTGGCATACATGAGAGCTGCAAGAAGAAAAAATTAATGTGATATTGATATGTTCTTTTATTTAATCATAACAATATTCTGGATTGGCGGAGTCGCTGACGTAGTTTCGTCGCATTAATTTATGTAAATAGTACCGAGCTAGTAGTAGTAGTTAATGAGCTTTAAATTCTCCCAATTCACAAAAAAACTAATATTCATGTAGACAAGGAGCGATATCACGTGATATAAGTGTTATAAAATTTAAGCCAATGTCGTCTAAGGAAACAGTTGCTTGCCTTGACCAAATAAATGTAATTTTTCAAATTATGTAAAAATTATTACCAGGTACAAATACATTGTGTTATCAAAGGCTGTAGGCTAACATGAACCTGTTTAGTGACAACGTGAACACTGGGTCAGAAATACTACACTTTGATACAAGCGGGGAAACTTTGTCATTGCAGCCGAGGCGGAACTGTTTAGGGAGAACTACAGTGACAAATGCCTCCATGTATCAAACGATGTTTTTCTATACGTAAGTTTATTGAAAAACATCGTTTAGACAAAAATAGTTTCATAGAAGACATAAGAAAATAGAACGGGAACGTTCTAGGAAGTGTATTGGTAAGTAACCAAGAATACTTACAGCCGACCAGCATAACAAATATCGTGAACCCTTTCTCCATGTCAGTGTTCGGCGCAACGTTCCCAAAGCCAACGCTTGTAAGCGACGTGCACGTAAAGTATAAAGCGGTTATATATCTAGATCTGAAAAGTAATATTTCATATTAGAGTAATATTTTTATTGTTATTCTAACGTAATTTTTTGTACATTACCTCATGGATGGACCAGTGGAGTTGTCATAAGAAGCTTGGACATCATTAGCGAGGGCGTCCAGCCATCCAATTGGCGCGTGGAGCTGAGGGCGTTCCCAACTACCGATAGCGTACCTAAGTGACAAGACGAGCATTGGAGGACAGGTGAACAGGTGCAAGTAAGCTCAAGACCATTTGAATTGAAACTTGTTGAACTATGTGCTTACGTAATTTTTATGTTTTCAATTAATTCCAGTAATGGGGCTATTCAATTACAAGTCATTTTTAAAAAGATTTACATAAAAAAATGATTGATTGGTTCTTCATTGCACACAAATTGAATTCAAGTACTCATGGTGAAAGTATTATTAAAAACTCACCATAAACAGGCCAACCAATGAGCAATAAGGACAAAAGTGGCCATAAGTAGGAGTAGTACGGCGGTACCATATTCGGAGTATCTGTCAATTTTGCGCGCTACCCTCACGAGCCGCAGCAGGCGCGCCGTCTTCAGTAGACCGATGAGAGTCGTGGTCTGCAAGCACCACAACCACACCTCAGAACGATCCGTGACCGCTGTGCAACGCAACTTAGCCGCAAACCCAACTCAAGCGTTATATGAAACTTTCGTTTAAAACTAAATAGCATCAACGAGGCCTCGCTGCGAAAACCACGCTAACTAAGCAAAAACTGGCCTATGAATGCTGCTGAGCTCAAACTTAGATATATGTATGTAGTTTGCAGAATTAAAAGCGATTATTTTAAAACTATAAAATTAGCTGGCTTCGTACATAATGCGGTGCATAATACTGTTTGATAACTGATATCAGTTCGCTGCCAATTACATAGTCCCTCTACGTATATCTGACCACAGTGCCTACACCGTGGTGTTGTTGTGATTGTTTAATGGTCGTGTGAGTTTAAGTTTTAAGCGTATACAATAATTTTAGAAATATATACAAAGATTAGTAATTTTCATAATACTCGGTGCATTTAAAAAAACTCTTGCCAGAAATGTTTACAAATATCCGAATTTAGAGACTTTGTGGACTTACCTAATGATATCAATTTTTTCGACGGTTGTCTATACCACAACATAGTATTAGGTACCTAGAGGATTTCGTATTCATTGAATTGAATTATTATGTTATAGATAGAAGAGTTCTTATGAAAGTAAATTAACAGAAAATCATTAAAATTACGTATTAGTATTATATTAAAATGAGCAAAAGTGTTTAAAAATTTAGAAAAGTTATAGTTATTTAAAAGCTTTAGTTCGACGGCTACGTAATAAAGGGCACACAAACAGATTTGAATTAAGGTTCAGTTATATTAATTTATAAGTACTGTAAATAGTTGTGACATTCACACGTGTGGTCGTTTTGTGCTGTATTTGTCATGGGAAGCTTTGCTTGTGAAGCTGATGCTGTTTGTCGATGGATTGCTTTTGATGAGTGACTCAAAGTATAGGTTTTGAAACGTACCCCCGATCTCTCATGGGTTCTTAGTTCGAATGGTTCGAACCGTGCACTGCGAGTTGTTTTAGTTTTGATTTAGTTTTATTGGGTTTGGATTTGGAAAAAAAAGGAAAAAACAAAAAATAAAAATCGTTTCAAAACAATTTATTTAAATTTAAATAATAAATATGTAATCCTTAAGTATGTTAGAAAATAAATAACAATGTAGATGACCATTTAAACCAATTGGTAAATTTTAACAAACACAAATAACGATGAGTAAATAAATGTAAGTGGGTATACAGATCAGTGGCGGATTCAGTATAGTACATCAATATATTGATATATTGCTTGATGTAAGGTGGGTGCTTTAAGTAGTTATGTTAGTTCGGGACGGACACTATAACTTGGTGCTTCTTGTCGTGAATAAAGGCGATCTATTGATCGGTACATAAAGTCTGGGAAGTGTGAGCGTAATTGCTACCAAGCTCTGTGCATTTCGTGACTCTTTTACGTACTTTTACTAAGAAAAGCCAATGAAAAATGTTCCACCGATGTATTTTTTTTCTATGAAATCATATCCGCATGACAATTATGTTTTTAATATTTATTTTTCAACATCTAACTAAATGTCTTCTAAAATTATTTTCGTCCTTGATGCTATTTTAGTGAATCTAGTTTGTGGTACTAAATAGTACGTACATATGAGGTTCTCAACTATATCAGTAAGTATTTATGCAAGTAGTATATCATTACAAATCTAAGTATATAATGTTACTGGTATGTGCTAATAAAGCTAAAATATTATGCTCAAATATAAAAAAAAGATGATACATTTTCTGATTACGAGTACCAAGACGCATCTAACGCCACCACAGTATGTGGTACTTTGCAACACTATTGAAACTCGACTCTTTGAAGCTTGTATTCAGTTGGAAGGAGTGACCACTGAGACGTACGCATATCTCTTATGAGTTATTAAAGAAAAGATGTCCTGCTCGGATCTAGCCATGGAGGTCTGAACATGTCGGTATCCTGCGGCGCAAGCTCGTGACAACTAGTGAGCTCGGAACATGTCGGGAACGGTGTACGACTTGTAATGATTGACATTTTGCTCATGGGAAGCGTCCATATCTTCCATTAACGCATTCACTTAGTGGATTCAAAATGGCTAGTGGAAATTAATGAATAAAATATGTCAACTAAAAATATAATAAAATTGAGTGGCAGCAACATAAAAATAGTTCACAAAGATGGTATACCTCATCACTTTCCAGCCCCTGCTGTAACAAGAAATGGTATTACAAATTCAATACGCACCCACCTTCGGGCATTCTCCACAACGTGACTATTTAACAAATGATAAAATAAATCACGATCGGTTACTAATAGTCAACAAAATCAACAGGTAATAAGTAGTTGTCTTAAATCAAAATAAAATCACAAATCAACTTTGCTTACGAACAAAACATACAGGATGATATGATTTTAGTCGGTTTTACACAGTTTGATTGTTTTAAAATAATTTACCATGAATAGCTGGTTGATTCAAATATAAAGTGGGATCTTTTAAATGATCGGCTGTGGTAACCTAATCGAAAGTGACAGTTGCATTGACTGCATTCCACAACTACGTGACTCGCTAGAAATAACCAGAACTTCATTTGTCCGAAAGAACCGTTCATCCCGAACGAAACAATCTTGAGCTGTTCAAACACTGTGTAAGTACTTATTGTTTCGTCTTCAAATGTTTATCGAGCAACCCTTACTTGACCTAGATCGCTTTCATATTCTTATGACCTATTTTACCCTTCACAATGCGGAATGTATCGTGCTTCGCCACCCTAATCTTGTTGTACTGTATGGCCTCCACTTGTGACCACTGTGTTATTTTTATATTCTAGTTTAACTGCATTTATATTTTGTGATCTCTCAGTGTATTAAGTTCGGGATTCCGAGAGCTGTGACACCGTTTCGGACAACTGATCGTCTGGATATCCACCGTGAAATGCAAACTTACTTAGTTCACGCTCCAAAAACGTTTTCAATCGATTGTCGCTGTTTGGCGAGTGACTATCGGTACGAGTTTGCGAATCACAGTAAGGCCGTTGGTGTTTTTGTCTTCTATTCAGCCATTCCTTTTTGTTGTCTAATTCTAAAATTAAGTTTGTGTAGGTATCGTATGTGAGATGAAACCAAATGTGGTGTATGTAGGTGGTAAAGCAGCTCACTTCGTCGGTGTCGGTGCCGAAGAGCAGGAGGTCGAAGGGGATGGCGGCGACCAGGTCGATGAGGAACCAGCCGCGCAGGTAGTGCATCGCGATCTTGGCGGGGTCCGACTCCACCTCGTCGGCCACGTTCACGTACGTGGTGCGAAAGTTTATTAGGATGTCTATTATGAATGTGACGTCCACTGAAAATAAAACGGTCAACCTTAAATTTTACTCTTCTTGTTTAGGCTGATTATGTGATTGTAGGTAGGTATGTACATAACTATTGACACGTGAAACATGAACAGTGTGAATATTTTACTTATTACTTGGAATAAGATTTTAGGTCGTAGACGGTATTGTATGGAAATGACGCTGAGCCCAAGGTTTTGACCTTTTTCTGGCTACTGTCCATAAATTCAGGAGCCAAAGTATGCCACTGTCTCGCATTTAATTTATTTTTTCTAGATATGAATATTACCGATCATGTCGATGACTACTATGGGGTCTTCACCGAAGCTACGGGAACGTTTATCAAAGTCGGGCTCGTTCAGTTGAAAGGCGGCCACGTAAGGAGTAAATATTGCCGTGTAGATCACCAATATGAGGATCAACCAATCCCAAGCGGCCTGTAAAACAAGTTTGTGCAAAATTAATAGACTACAACTTACGATTTAAATATTTAACAACAAAACTATTTGGAATTGTAGCGTGTTGCGTGTTGTGGTGTCGAGTAGAGCGAGGTCAATGCGACGAACATAATTTATACTTTTCTTATGTGCAAAGTATATAGTACGAATTCAAACGCCACACTGTAGTTATTAAATAATTACAGGGTGGATTAGATTTGTGAAGGAGAATTGAATAATCGTTGTTTTAATATTTGGAATGAAATGTTATTCTTGTAAATAAATATGTTGAGTCGACGTAGATCGAGTTCTTACCTTGTAAGGAGAATGGTGGAGGATAGTGCAGGGGTGAGAAGGCTGCGTGGTTCCCTTGTGGCCGCCCGTCGCGCCCAGAGACAGTACCTGCGGACAATGACGTCACCATTGTTTATGAGAGCCTACGAGTAAGGTAGCCGGCGACTGGCATGCGTAGAATGTAACAGCCAAAACCCGCATTCAGAAAAATACACGAAAGTACTATAATGTTACGTTTAGCTATCTTCACTTTTTATATTTCCCTTACTAAGCGTTGATGTATTTGCACTTTATTTACTAACCGTATAACTTTGTCAAAGTAAAGTGAAAACAAAGTGTTCCTTAATTTTACATAAACACATAACGTTTTGGGTATTTTAATAACATACAATTTGCCTCGCAGCCGTGAATTATAAAACAATATAAAAGTTTGTACATAACGTTTATGTTTCGTCAGAATTTTTATTTTTCCTAAAGTTTTTACACGAAATTACATAATGCGTACGGATATAGTTTAAAACTACTAGAACAGGTGCTAGGTCAAACGTTCTACAAGTAAGTTTGGTTATACGTTATAGATAAGTAGGATGCATTACGTACGTCAGCAAAGGCATTCCCGATGAAATGAGGAAACAAAATCCATTCTCAAAAGCTAAGATTTATAACTATGAAAAATTAATGGATGAGGTATTCGTGTATGTACGAGTATGTATGCAGAGTTGCAGACTAGTGACAATTTGTGGTTCAAGTCGATTTTAAATTTCTGTGTTAGTATAATATTTACTAAACTAATTTCTAAAAATTTAACACATCTATTCTATTGAGAATTGTGTTGGAATGCTTAGGTTCTTTGGAGTTTTACGTTCCTATTTAAAAATTCAATATTTTAATTGAATGAACAATGAGGATGAATAGTAACGTTTATAGGTATAGTTTATATTCCATTGCGGGTTGTAGAGATTGCAAACATGTTCATTCGGTGCCTCGCCCCGTATGGGCTAAATTATTTATAAAAATACATTAGTGTTCTCTCTATTGCAGTTCCGTCTGTCGCAACAAAAAGCATTGATCTTACAAATTATTGTAACAATCGGAAACCAGCGCAATATCCTAGGTCAGAACAACGGTGAATCGACAATGACCACAGGCATTTTCAGATCTCTTAAATTTAAATGTAATTAACAATCATCGTATCACAATATCTGGCAAAGAGATAAATGAATTACCTCCTTGCCGATGGCTGGCAACCCGTTGAGGCCATTACAGGGTGGTTCGAGGCGAACGACACTCTTGCGGGAGCCGCGGAAACCGGTGTCACGCACGCGCACCGAGGAGCGCCACGTGGAGGGTGGCGGGTCATCGCGGGAGCCGCGCGCGGAGGCGGTGCGGCGCGAGCTGGTGAGCGCGGCGCCGGCGCACGGCGGCGACACGATCAGCGGCACGTCTGGCGCGCGCTCCTCCATGCCGCTGCCGCGCCAACGTCCTCACCGGAACCCGCCGTGCTCCGACGCCTCCAGGTGCTCACATTCCAGCACGGCCCGCTCGAACGCCGACGCCGACTCCAGGAGTGCGATTGCCGTGTTTTGCATAGATGATCGATCTATCCCCACGTACACTTCTGAACCCTCGTACTCTTCTAATCCGGTAATCGTATG
This sequence comes from Cerastis leucographa, assembly GCA_963082945.1. NCBI lineage: Eukaryota > Metazoa > Arthropoda > Insecta > Lepidoptera > Noctuidae > Cerastis > Cerastis leucographa. Next base: position 13,002,808 of record OY720380.1, on the reverse strand, counting down.
TATGTATTAGTAAACAATCTCAGTTACTGCATGGTGGTGTTCACGATAGTTTTACGATGGTATGGTTTTGTATATTTTATTATTACAGCGAAATGGTATAAGAATGGTCAAAAGGAACGAAACTATATCGTATAAGTACTCGGAAGCACCAGCTTAAGTTTCCACAAATGTCGGCTAAGACAGTAGTTCAAGTGTATAGAGCACGTCTAATAGGCATACAGCTACGAGCGCCTGAAAGCGGAGAACGAGGCCGGGCCTCATTCAAGACACTGTGTCAATGGGGAGGCGGTTCTTTTCATCTTTTTGTGCACATGTTCAATGTGCGCAAGACGTTTCTCTCCGTTGTCGGAGCTCGAGAATAATGACGGACACGAGGAAACTGACATTGAACGACAATACAATACGAATATCGAATGAAACGTCTTGTTAAACCAACCCGTGCTGCCATTGTGATCTCAGCTTTATATAAACTGAAACCTTAGCCAATTTGTGTGTAGATCTGTTGGTGTTATCTTTTACTTTAAATAAGGTCTTGGGTCTGTGTGGAATTGTGGATAGTGTGGAATTACGATGACTGATTTACGAGTAATTTTGAAAAAGCTGCGTAGCTAGCGTTGGTAAAGCTGAGTGATTATGTAATTATTAATGTATTCGGATGTATCAAATGATGGCATTACAATTTGGTTAATTAATTGTTGAGGAGTATTTTCGCTAGTAGTTGATAATTTTAGACAGATAAAAAAAAACAGGCAAGATCACATCAAATATATAAAGTTCAACTGCTAAAGGATTTCCTTTCAAACAATTGATATTCATAAAATTGAAAAAAATAACTGAAGTAATGGTTCATTAAATAATTCACTATTATTTTCACATAAATTGAAAACCTAGCATTTATTTTGAATAAGCTTATGAACATAACCCAGTATGAGTACATAAGCCGAACTCTTATGGAGCTTAGCAGCTTGCCCACACTCAGAGTATCACAGATGTGTAGCATTGAGTGGCGTATTACGTAAACTAGCTTTACGAGGCCCAGGGGACGAGCTGCGAACTAGAAGCGTACATAATATCTATGCATACGTTCTCACAGTCAACGCGATAATACACACATACATAATTCATTAATTAAGAAGGCGCTTTGTTTATTACAGAACACCCCATCCCCTTCATAGAAACTCTAACTTAATAACGCCGCAAGCTCTTCGCCTCAGATTCCCGCTAATAATACCAATTCAGAGAACTTTTACGATAATAGAATACCTAGAATACCGACTGGTATTTTCAAGAATAGAGGTAAATCATAAGCTTTTCTTTGCGAGTGTATTTCTTTGTTTCAACATTGTTTTGTTTTACAAACGCAAAGAATATAAAAGTGAATTTAACATTTTGGGTAATGATAAAAGTGTTTATGTGTTCTGGTGTTAGTTGAGTACAATTTTCTTCTTCAACTATGTAACAATAATTAACGAATTATTATAAGTTGCCAGTGCTATGAAATTAACATAGAGAAACAAAACGACCTCTGCAGCTGTCACTATCACTAGCGATTCAAAACGATAATGTAGCAATAACTGGAGAAATATGTCAAGTACAGCAAACGACTTTAAGTATATAGCGTTATGTAATAGTGTCCAGTACCAAAACGAACTGATGTGGCTACAGATGAATTAAAGCTGTGCATTACGCAAACAATGCGAGTTTTGATGGGTATTGTATGTAGCGCGGCTCAAGCCTCAACTGAACCCCTGGGAATGTTTCCAGAATGTGAACTTGTGGGAGTGGCAGCATGCTCTGCATAATTTTTACAAAAGAATCGCCGCAATACCATGAATATAGATAGGTACAATATAGCGACAGTAACGTTCGTTACAATGAAGCTTCCAAAGCGAGAAGCACGGCTTTATTATAGAAATACAACGTAAACGACTAAATAAAATACAAAATAACTAGATAATGGCTAGATATAAACTACTCAGTCAGAACCAACAAACCCTACAAGAAATTATGAAAGTAGAATGATTCGATGGTCTTTCATAAAATGTTGTAACATTCGTTCAATCTAAAAGCATCAACATGTGAAAATGTATGTGAACTAACTTCTTTTACTAAGAAGAGAAAAAGTAGATAAATAACTTAGACAAAGGAAACCATACCATGGTAGTCATAACTCCAAGCATGGATCGCGTTTTCCCCCACAAGAATAACAAAACAAAGCAAGAACCAACCGAAAGAATATATAACAATAAGCCCGCAACGAAACGAACGAAGAAAAACACCTCGACAATTTTGACGCACTGATGTTCACTGAGCAAACTAAGCACAGGGACGGCACCACACTCGTTAAAATGGACCACTCAATAAGCTTAAGCGATATTTGACCACTTTTAGCTTGTGTGTAAAATTTAACTTAAGAACACCTATGGCAGCGCAACAAAATCCGCAAAGGTCGACTGCAAAACGATAATAATAATTTTTACTTTTTAATGCAGTCGATCGATTAAGCGCTCGACTCGTTTACAGCACGAACGGCCCGTTTTGTGAGAAATGCGTTAGTTTCAGGGTGACGTGTTGCAATTATACGTTTAAGCTTTGATTCGCGGCGGTCGTTTTAAAGGCGAGTCGCCTAGGAACGATATAAAGATAACAATTCGATGGCAGTGTGAGAAGCGGCAGAGTCCGCAGCGTGGTCGCTGGACGTAAACTCGATGGGGCACTGTAGCGGCGCACGCAAGAGGTCGCTGTGCGCGCGTCGCGAGCTGGCGAGCCCGAGCTGCGGCGGACGCGGCCGGAGACAGCCGAGCACAGGCGTGACCTCGCACAACCTCCCCTACTACCATCGAATATTTCAGCTGAAAGGCACGGTGTCGCCGCGCCGCATCGTGTCGCTGCGGCCCGCGATCACGTGACACGTCGATATTAGGCCCCCAGACCTGACACATTACCAACAAATTATTTAATTTACTTTACGACCCTAAAGGCGTACGTTTTGTAGCGTACCTCTTTATTGATTCCTGGCAAAGTTTACATTTATTATCATAATGTGTTTACAAACGGAAAGTAATTGATTTGTATTATCATTTAATTTTAAAGTGGTTGTTCCTGTAGTTGTAACATCCTTAGGGTACTTGTGCCTTACTCTTCGGGGAACATATTAATGATTACGCTGGTTTATTTTATTGTTCCAAAAGGAAAGATCTCTCCTCATATAGAAGTTCAAAATCAAACGCGATTCCATCACGATTTTTGTTCTTTGACGAAAAAATAGACATGTATTCCAATTTATTTGAAGATAGATCAGCATGTATTTTTTTCCTATTTGCCATCATCGAAGCAGGCACACAATCCATCCTTTCTTTTATGGTTTTCGTCTACTATATTTATAAGAGGGAAGACCCAATAACTTTATTTCTCTAAAGACATGTTTCAAATTAGTCCATCAAACTCTCAACAACAAATTACTCACAAATTTTGGGTAAACGCCGCGTCTTGGCGCTATTTTCAAACAAGCGTTTTATGACCAAAATTATCTTAAATATTTAGTCGGACACCAAAGTGTGAATAAAGTTTTTTTTTTAACGGTTTTCAATTCGACACCTGTACCGGGAAAAGTTATAAAGTTTTTTAATTTCGTCTGAATGAGATTTCTTTGTAGCTAAAACTAGAGAACTCACAACCATGTCTTTGTGTATTTAGCGTTAAAAGTAATTTGAAAGTTAAAGAAAAAAGTAAACCATGGAACAAGAAAATTTAATTATGTGTGAACTCTGACTTACTCTTACTTAAGTAAATTACTCTTATTAAGTTCAGTTATTTAATATTTAATGACAACAAAACATGGTGCCGGAGTACTTTCAAAAAAGGTAAGGTTAACAGGAATACTAGTTTTGTACTACCTATTAGTTCTAACACAGAGATTAAAGCATTACATACAAACATAACATAACGCCTGTAATCCTCTAAGGGTGAGGCAGAGGTGCATAGTACTCTTATATTTCGCTAATTATGTTTAAGTCACATGTAGGGAAGAACCTATTCCCATTAACGGGTTACAAATCTCGACTCCGTGGCTGCTACTAAGATATTCTTGACGGAAAAATATAATTACACTATGCCCGACCCGGGAATCGAACCTCATGCTCAAAGGCCGCGCTTGCGACCACTAGACCGACGAAGCAATCTACCAATCCATAAAAATTAAAAATGAATTATTTTAAAATATGCTTTGACTAGGTCCGCTAAATAAATTAGTAGCTATTAATTCAGGGTCGATGAGAGTTTTCCTAATGTGTAGCAAAAGCATACGTGGACCACCCACGTAGCACACGCACGTGTAGCGTGGCGGCAGCGTAGCACCCGCGTAGCTTTTTGCAAAGCTTGCGTAGACGTAGCAAACGCTACGTCTAGCATCGTTTCTATGCTTACAAAGGAACGAACGTGGAAATACTTATTAATGTTAAAACGGTTAGGATTACTCCCGGAATTTTCGCAAGATGGCGCCAGAAACCATAATTTGATTGCAAATCAAAATTAATGAAAATGTACCATATACTTTTTGTTACATTTACAATTCAGTAAAACGTGCTATTAGACATGTTTTTTTTTGTATAAGATAACTAGCAATGCGAACATGAATTGACTGTTATTTTTAAAAGAATGGTAAGATTTTTTTAACCGGACGCGCAACAATAGTGATGGGTATTATTTGCAGTTTGGCGAACCACAAGCTTGTGTCAAAATAAATAGTAAGTTTGTAACTAACATAGTTTATAAGTTATTTTACTAACCTTCTATCATCATCATCATCATCATCATAAAAGTTATATTACGTTATTATTGTAATACTTATTGTATTTCGAAGAAACCAGAAATTCTTTTGGTTTAAGATGGAAGGTTGTGGCATTAATATTAACGGCGAAATCGCTGAATGGCACGACTTGCAGCAGATGATGGATAGTTGGTTCCTCAAAACGCATTGCTCTTAGTGAAAACTTGGAAAAAAAGTAGGTTGTGTTTAACAAACACACAACCACCTCAGGTCCTATTGTTTTCAATGGCGGTCCTCTCGAATTTGTTCAGTTTGGTGAAAAAACTGAGAGACGTAAACTAACTAACAAACGAATTCAGCTGGGTTTGGCAGCATTATGGGAAAATTTGTCGGGTCTTCTCGTTGCGTACTTCAAAGAGCCTAATTACAAAGGTCTTCAATCAGTGCGTCCTGCCTGTTTGTTCATAAATTTAAGGTCGCTCAGCGAGCCATGGACTGAGAGACACCAAGCTGGTGTCTATAACACAACAGTCCTATGAAATTCGGGGTTGTGGGTCATGCGGGTGCTCTGCCTACCCACCGTCGCAAGGTAAGATAGTAATGAGACAGAATGGCATCACGCGGCTAAGAGCTGATAGGTCACAGGAACACGCGCACGGGAATTTCGTACGACTGTTGTGTTATCAAGATGAAAGTTAATGAGTATTAAAAAATGTTTGTTTGGGAAAGTTGTTTATTATCATGATTATAATCATGTGTTTAAGTATCCTTCAGCCCCAAAAGGAAACACCGCAAACGTCATTTACAAAGAAGTGCTTGGATAATTCATTTTTAATTTAGGTTTTCGGGAGTTAAATAGTTTTGTTTGAGTACTTTTTTTATTTAAAAAAATGTATTCTAGCTCATTTACGCCATTAACTATATCAAAAGGCGTGGATGGATGACCGGGGCATTTGAGCTTCGGCATCTATAACATTTAAATGACTATTTTCGACATTATTTTGCGTGGGTAACGCACACGTGGGCAGTTGCCAGATCCACGTGGGCGAAGCCGCGGGCAGAAGCTAGTGTGGGTATACTACAAGTACACCACTGTCTAACCGTTTGAGGATGACAATCAAATAATTCGCTACAATTTGAAAGCAGAATAAATTCGCTGTCAGAAGCCGAAGGTCAAACTCGCTTTCTTCGTTAGTTAGTGAAAGTGTTGCAATAATCTAGGTATGTAAGTAGACGATGTAACTGCGTGACGGGGAAGATGGGCGTTAGATTGGCGAGGGCTGCGAACCGGCCTCGACGATTAGCACGCGATAGTTCAAGGACTCGATACACAAAAGATAGCCACCCGCAGCACATACACTTTGACCAACATAACTTGAGACGTCGGGACGGCGCTGCTTGCTAAGGAAAACGTCATTCATCTGTCAAAATCAGTACATTTCAGACGTAGTTCTGAATACCACCACGTCTCAAGAAATGTTGGTCTATTAGTATAGATAACTCCTTCACGTTGCGCAACTAACCTTTCAGATTCATTGGCGTGGGAACACGACGGTGTGGCTTCGAAGCTGTTAGTGTTAGCTTTTGAAAATACAAATATCTAACAAAACTATTGTTAGATGCAGGATTGCATTTGAGTGTTTGTTTGACATGTAAAGAGTAGTGAAAAAAAAAAAAAAACGGCCAAGTGCGAGTCGGACTCGCGCACCGAGGGTTTCGTACTTTTAATACAATTTATTAAAAAAAATTATATGATGTAACTAAAAATTTACGGTTTTCGCAATTTTTCCTTTATCGGTGCTATAAGACGTTGCTTCGTACCAAATTTCAAGATTCTGAGTTTACTGGAAGTACCCTGTAGGTTTTGATTCCCTTGAGAGTGTCAAAAATTTTTGGAAATTTGCGGCATAAACGGCTGTATCTTTTGATTGCGTTGGCTTGGAAGTTTGATTTTTTCGCAGCTCCAAGGGACAGTAAACTTGAGTATTTGAAATAAATTCCAGCTTGATACCTCCAGGCGTTACTGAGAAAAAGGGTCTTGACAGACAGACATACAGACGGGCGGACGGACGGTCGGATAACAAAGTGATCCTATAAGGGTTCCGTTTTTTCCTTTCGAGGTACGGAACCCTAATAAATAGCAGATTTTTTTTAAAGTTTTACAAATAAAGGATTATGGAATATTTATCAGTGTATTATTACAACATTAAAGGTTTTCTACATTATTATTAAACGAGCCAAACAAACCATTCGTAAACCCAGTATATTAGCATGGTAGTTATACTGTTTCCTAGTTTTTTTGTATAATATGAGAACGAAACCTAATAGTCTGTCTGTGTAACAAACTTAACGTTTTAACGGAATGCGTAACAAAACGGGAAAGCCTCGAAGCTGCATTACATCTCGGTCCTAGATTGTCTCCGACTACCTATTAAGCGTTGAGAGAAGTATAGAACTGTAAACTATCATGACAGAAATAGTTTTGTAACCTCATCACTAAGCTACTGGTCTGCTTGCCATTATTACTGTGGTCGGCAAACAATTGTATCTATCTACTATAGTAAGTCTCTGACTCAACAAATAAGCAACACAAATAGTTGTGAAGCTTTCGAATGAAGGTATTTGACCATAAACTAGTCTGTGTCTGTAGAATTTAAGATATTTATCGAATTCAATATGATGCTTCTCAGTATCTGAGTAGCTGAATGTCATCAAATTCTAATGAAATATGTATGATTATGCGCCTACAGCGTACGTCGTCTTGACGCAGTTTGAATACGACTCAGTGGAATTGAATTTATGCATGAATTCCTGCGTGCACATACGTGTCTATTCCGATCATGAGACTAGCAATACCCAGGTGACCCATTATTAATAAAAAACTTTTAATTAAAAAGCGTGTAGCAAACCATTAAAAATACGAAGACATGTGTGACAGTCACTGAAGCACATTCAGCTCTGTTGAGTAGGTGCGCAAAGGTTCGACAGACAAACAAGTCGTTCGGATTCGTCAAGTTTATTAGTTCCTGACTACTAGAAACCGTGTAGATGACAATTAGCACATATTTTAAATATCACATATTACCCAAAAGCACGAGTAATATATTTTTGCCCACTACTGGGACTCTGACTCTGAGAGTGAGCACTGAGAGGAGTTCTGATTGATCATGTACAGTATCAATATGTAGAATCAGTTTGTAAGTAATTTATTCCTTTGGGAGACTTGAATAATATTACACACGTAGAACCGTTCTCAAAATAATATAACAAGCAACCAACTTTTCATTTTTCCTTCTGAATGATGGGCGCAATGTGTCACGTTAACACGTAGGACACATCCTCTGTGGACGGACGTGATGGACGTGACCCACGCGCTACACTTGTAATAAACAGAGGTTACGGCATGATAGGGTGCTAACGCCGCCATCTTGTTTTTTTTTTGTGCATTTTGAAGCTTTGAAAATGGCAACGTCATTTGAGCGCCAGCAGATTCTTTTTTCACTCATAAAATAGTATATTGTGTATTAAGGGCGGTAAGTAAGGAATTACGATCGAGGCTCTAGTAGAAGCCCGAAGTCGAAGACTGAGGGCTTTCTGAGTCGAGGTTCGTAATTCCCGTACCGCCCGTGAAACATACAATGTTTTTCATCACATTTGCGAGTTAATAATTATGAATATACACAAGTCAACACATATTATTACGAAATACGTGAACTGACTACGGATGGCGGGCTGTTTGCCCACACCACAGATTATACAAATGTTTTGTTCAGAAACGTTAAAGGCAAATACTTACCTAGGTATACAGCCATGACGGCGTATAAAAAAAAAAAACGAGTTTTGGTACAAAAAACTATCGATTATTTAGATTTTAGAACATTAGTTGAGTAATTATATAACATATAGCGAGATTGAATGAAATTCCTGTTTAAATAACATTTTAAGACAATTTTTCAATTGCGTGTAAACTCCTTGCTTGAACTTGCATTACCTGTGTGCTGTTATGCTGTGCTGTAAATTAAAAAAAAAAAAAAAAAAATTCATCACACTTGCACGTAAACAGTGTCATAACATACAGGTTAACTTGGCTGTAATGCCCCATATAAAACCCTAGGGCGGTAAGTATTTTTTTTTTTAATTTTCATCACTCTTGCACGTAAACAGTGTCATAACATACAGGTGAACTTGGCTGTAATGCCCCATATAAAACCCTAGGGCGGTAAGTAATTTTTTTTTAATTTACAGTACCGCTTGACAGCACACAGGTCATGCAAGTTCATCAAGCAAGGAGTTAACACGCAATTGAAAAATTGTCTTAAAATGTTATCTAAACAGGAATTTCATTCAATCTCGCTACATGTTATTTAACTACTCAACTAATGTTCTAAAATCTAAATAATCGATAGTTTTTTGTATCCAAACGTCGAAATTTTTATTTTTTTTACACTCCGTCATGGCTGTATATACCTAGGTAAGTATTTTGCCTTTAATTAAAGTTTCTGAACAAAACATTTGTATAATCTGTGGTGTGGGCAAACAGCCCGCCATCCGCAAATCAGTTCACGTATTTCGTGATAATATGTGTGCTGACTTGTGTATATTCATAATTATTAACTCGCAAGTGTGATGAAAAACATTGTATGTTTCACGGGCGGTACGGGAATTACGAACCTCGACTCAGAAAGCCCTCAGTCTTCGACTTCGGGCTTCTACTAGAGCCTCGATCGTAATTCCTTACTTACCGCCCTTAATACACAATATACTATTTCAACACACTTGCTCATAAAGTGTCTTTATGGTCACCGCAATTGGGCACAGAATGACACCCATAATCAAACTGTGACTTTTTCATTGCTATAACTCACTAGTGAGTTATAGAATTTTTTTTTAAATTTTATTGGTTGAGGTGCTTTGTTCTTAAAAAGTTTTTATTCAAAAAAAAGATCGTGTTCATTCTATTGCTTACTACTAGAGCCTCGATCGTAATTCCTTACTTACCGCCCTTAATACACAATATACTATTTCAACACACTTGCTCATAAAGTGGCTTTATAGTCACCGCAATTAGGCATAGAATGACACCCATAATCAAACTGTGACTTTTTCATTGCTTTATCTCACTAGTGAGTTATAGTTTTTTTTTTTTTTTAATTTTTATTGTTTGAGGTGCTTTGTTTTAAATAAATGTTTTTATTCAAAAAAAAGATCGTGTTCAATAGAACAAATAAATTAATGTTCCTATTGCCTGCTCATTTCATGCAACTTCTTATTTAAATAGATAATTTTAAGTCGTACGTGTTCAATAAATAAAACTTTCACTCAAATATAACTTTTGTTTTCTCTGTAATAAAAGAGAACTTTTAAATTCCCCATTTTGTACGTGGCAGAATAAGCGCAAACCCTATGCGCGGAAAATTGAAAAAATCCTCATCCCTTTAGTTTGTGGCTGATCGCAATGCGCGCGCATAGGAAAACTGATTAATTTTTCCCACCATAGCGAATCATTTTTCACAACTCGTTTTCACTGTTGAAATTAAAGTTATTTATTAATTCAAATGTCTACAAGTAGGTACTAGTTACGAAGAAAATGATTTATGTTGTACACCGCCCGATATAAACCCGATATGTGATGCCCTGAACGTTATGGAAAGTTTACTACCTGAAAACTCCAAGGAAAAATATAAAAAAAAACGAAATTGTAATACCCAAATTTAGATTAGCAAAAAATAGCAAGTCATTTCTTATAAACAGTATACGTTTTTATAATAAGTTGCCAAAGTCAGTTACAGAACTGACCGATGGAAAGTTTAAAAATTGCATTAAACGTGTCCTTATTAAAAAAAGCATATTACAAAATTAAGGACTACGTTAAAGATAAAGAAGTTTGGCTCTAGTTCCTTCTGCTCATGCGGCTTCCCTGGTAGCTCATAAAATGTGTGGATGTCTCTTAACTATTCCCAATATTACTTTCTCCATTCTTTTTATTCAGATGTTTTACAATAGTTTTCATATCATTGCACCATTCGTTTATTGTTCAGAATAGTTACAGCACTGATGATAACATTTGTGTCAATTGTTTAATTTAGTGCTCTTATATTGTTTTATTTTTACTTTTGTATAGATTCTTTTTATATACCTATTTTTCGTGAATGTGTGGACATTGTAGGCTTTGTATTTTTTTTGTTTCTTTTACTACCTTCTGTAGTAAGCAATCGACTTATTGTCGGGCCTACGGTGTCCTCCCATACTTAAGTACTAACGCTGTAACTTCAAATATTGTAAAACCAAATGATTTTAAAAGAGTAACCATGGAGTTTCGTGCCGGTTCTTCTCCATAGGAAACGACCAACCCGAACCGTGCACCTTTTGTTGACGTTTTATAAGTGTCCAGGTAGGCCTATGTAAAATAAAATAATTTGATTTGATTTGATCTTTAAGGTTAAGCCGTGCTTTCCGTAGTTGGTCCGTGGATGGGTGACCATACTTACATACCGAGATTCCTCCGTGCCTCGGAAAGCTTGTTGGTCCCGGCTGTCATTTGTAGATCTTTGACAGTCGTTACGAGTAGTCAGAAGCCAACCCAGTAGCTGGGTAATATGATACTCCTTGTATCGTATTACCCAGCTACTGGGTTGTTGAGGTCAGATAGGCAGTCGCTCCATGTAAAATACTGGTACTCAGCTGCATCCGGTTAGATTGGAAGCCGACCCCAAGATAGTTTGGGAAAAGGCTAGGTAGATGATAAATCTTAAATTACTTTCCTAAGGAGAAGTAGGTTAAAGTTGATTCAATGCATTGGTTATGGTAATCGGAGTTCTAGATCTGAGATAACATTTTGTATTCGCAAGGTAAGCAAAGCAAGTTACTAAGGAAAGAAGAATAATCAATATCTGATATCTATGTTTGTCAAGGTGGACTGACGCCCAGGTGAAGGTCGCGGGAATCGGTTGAATTAGGAAAGCACAAGCCCCGTCGTAGTGGTGCTGTTGGGGACTTATTATGTCCAGCTTTGATCGTTTTTTTTTTCCGGGGATGGTGATGAAATTTAACAAAGAAAGTTGAAATATTTCATAAACTACGTAAGTATTTACTTTAGCAAATAAGTAACTCTAATTACTAGAGGTAAACAGATTGCAGTGAGTGATAGAAAACTTCTTAACGTAATATTGTTGGAGGTCAATTTAGTCAGTCTGGGACGGATTTCGGCAGTAATAGTTACTATTTTTATGGAAAATTATTCTGGATTTATTATTTACAGTCGCTTCATGTAAAAAAAAAACTTGAGAGGTGTCAAGGGACACCCGGATGGAACGAAGTTCCTTTCACGTACATAATATCAATACATTTTAGATTTAAGTTAGTGTGCGAAAAATAAAATATTTAATTTAAGGAAGATTAATCCTTAATTCGAAGCAATACGTCTTACTTAACTGCACAACCGAATTTGTACTTTGTAGTTCGGTCACTCAAAATAATAATCATATCTATCCTTACTCACATACACACCCCAATTGTACGTAATTTAAGGAAATTTCAACTTTATTTTAAAGAAATAAAGCTTACAATAGCTTACTATAGCAAAAAGTGTCGTGACAACTTTTCGTAAGATTTTTTTCCGTCTAGCCCCCTTTCACAACGCGCGATAAGGAACTTCGTTCCAAAAATATTGGTACTCAGCTGTATCAAGTTAGACTGGGAGCCGACCCCAAGATAGTTTGGGAAAAGGCTAGACAGATGATGATAAGTGCTCGAACTGATACTTGAATGAAGAGCCAAGACCATAGACGCTTACTTCCGTAGAAAAACATTTTCTATCAAGACAAATAGTATGCTTCTTATAACTACTTCGACTGCTCGCGTAGAAATCAGTCTCTTGCAGAAAACCTTGAACTACTTTGCAAACTACTAATCAGGAAGTTTTTCTAATAATCAAGTTACGCTTTCATTAGTTCTAAGTAGAGCTACTTTAAAATTATGCCTGTCCCCGATATCGCAATTGATGACTAGTGTTACCCAGAAAATAATTTTCAGCGTTATTTTTATTTTCTCATAAATAGTGTCTCTAGAAACCTGTTTATGTAGCCTTTATTACTGAGAAATACATTTAAAATTGCTACAGTCAGAAACTTAAAACGACCTTTAGAAAATGAATTTTCTTGAGATAAGACAGAGTAAGAAATGAGCTTTTAAAAACAGAATATGAATATTTAATGAGTCTTTAGATGTACATCAAAGGAGTTGAAAGTTAAGTGTTTTCCTGACTACGGGCATAAACAATACTATTGCGAATGGCTAAACTCCTCTTGAAATACAATAAAATATTCAACCAAATTTTTATATACAGCAGACATTTTATATTCAAAATTCAGGCGAACAACGATGTCCCGCATTTTCTACCAAAACCAAGCATAAAATAAGCTTTTATCTGTTTAATTCTGCGCCATTTATATCGTCGCCTATCACAACTAATCACAAACGACAATAAAAGTGCTCAAATGCTCACTGGATCACGACCAGATTGCCCAGTATATCTCGACAAGCGGTGAAATATCGAACTAGATTAAAATGGTCTCAATTTGACATATAACTGACATCTGCCTCGCGTTGCGGCACTCGACACGCTGTTCTAATTTACAGTTTGTAGGTGGTAGGTTTGTGGTCATATACAAGGTGTTGTTTTGCATTCTCGTCATGGTCACAAAAACATAAATAATCAATTAAAATTACGGTACCTAGTTAATTATTAATAAACACTGATTTTTTTGGTTGTTTTAGTTTGTCAATATTTCAGAATAACCCCTTTAACGTGGTTTAGGGAATAAGAAATTATCGAATAAACGTTTGAGATTGTTTGTATGTGTGTAAGCGAGGTTATAGGGCGAGAACCAGACGGTCCGCGTTTAAAACACGGGTGGTTCACACTTACCGATTTCCGTAAGCAAGAAAAAAAATAAAAATTACCAACTCATTTTATTATTGATTCGGGACGAGAATCAGTAGCATAGTTACCTCCTTGAATTTGACGAGGATGCAAAACAACACCTTGTATAATGGCACCGCGAAAAAATCTATAGCTGTTAAACAAAATTTCAATACATTGTCATCATTGGACACTTGGCCTAAGTGCATAAATAAGGTTTTTTCGCGATTTCGATGTTGCTCCCACTACCACATTCAATTATTTACGAGTCATAGACGGGACAGGAATATAGTAACAAATCAGTCTGTCTAGTGTCACACGCCCGCTTTTCAGGTAGCATTCGTGTATCAAAACAAAAAATATTCGGGATCAAAAATATTTCCAATATCCGTTCTAAAATTCTTTTAAATGTCTTTATTTCATCACATCCTTAATGAAATTTCCATTTGTGAAATTGTATTAAATATGATGACACCTTTCTGATACATGCCGTTGTATGTTGGGCACACTGTAACCATCAACTGTTTGTTTATTATTGATAAACTATTGTGCCGGGCGCACGATATCTTAGCAACGTGACTCGAAGGCGCATCAGCTCGTAAATAGATGGATCGATACATTCTATATTAATTATTATCCTTTGCTTTCGCCATAGGCACTGGTTTTTATGAATTGCAGTTTAAGTTAAACTCACAAACAAAATAGGTTTCTCTTTGTTATTTTTTTGAAGTGAAACTTCTTATGCGACTTCCAACAAGTTTAAAGCTACCATGGAAGGGGAACGTTTTCTAAAACTCACTGAGATGGCAGTATTACAAGATTTGTGAGTACGTAGTTCTACTAGGTACGCAAGATGGCGTGCAAACAGTCATGCATTCGACCATGAAGCTCTTCGGTGTGACCAGCCTTCGCTCAATTTCCATGAGTAGAATAACCTCGATAAACTTATATAATAAAAATAATACAACAAGAAAACAACAATATTATTTAGAAGCTCAATAAAGTAACGAGAGTGAATGCGTGGCACTCGAACGCACGCGTGTAGTATTACGAAGTTTCACTTCTTCCCCGCGGAGGGACTCCACGCACAATTTTTTTAAGTTCGGTAACTGGTGAGTAGAAAGACCAAGAGACAATGGATGGATTGTGTGAGGAATGATATGTAAGAAAAAGAAGTAAATGATAGCGTGACGTTTGATAGAGGAGAATGGACGAAAAAACGTGTTGTGCCGACCCCAAGTAACATGGGACAAGGGCAGGAAGATGATGAACTGATGAAGAGAAAGGAAACATAAGGAAATAATCTGAATGTAGAAAGTTATCTGAAAGTTGGGAACGTTTCCTGGGCGAATAAGAGTAACTTTTATTACACAATCTATCGAAATTGACACGCTGTTGGAGGCTCCGAATTATCATTCATAACGACTCCTTTGAGGGATAGAAGTTGGTTTTTCTAACCAAAAAGGTAACTTGCGGTAAGACCTACTTATTGAAATTGTATTCATTGTAAAAACAAAAGAACGATTAGTCCAAATTTCTAATTTAGCTTAAAATGTTTTCACTTTCATTTATACGTATGCCTATCGTTGTCCTAAAATTATTACATTGAATCCGTCCGGAAATGTCTTAATTGTTCAAATCACTTATTTTACATAAACTGTGTAAGATGCCTAACAGCCTTATTAGCCAAATAAATAGTTATTATAACACTAAAAACAGTTTGAATATTGAGCCTGATTTATTCATTTGAATCAAAAATCAATTCTGTGTTTTCAGGTTGTCTTTCTTAAAAAGAAAAGGTCTCTTTTTTTTAAAGAACATAAAAATTATCTCATTTAAGTGAACTTTAACTTAAATGAGATTATTTTTATGATTTCATACTAATCAAATAATCAATCAATAAAATAAATAAATCAAGTTTTTACTGATACTGCTAGCCTGCGTCATCCCTCTGCTGGGCAAAGGCCTCTCCCCATGTCTTCCAATTATCAAGTTTTTATTTAAAGTTATTTAGTAAACACGTTACGAAGTCACGGTCGGCTGTAAATCTATTTCTTCGATCTTCAGAAAACAGATATATACCCTAGAAGGCATAGTTCGTATAACTTAGCGAAACTTTGCCGGCAAACATAAGTTTTGAAGTTGCATTCCATTTGTCTGTCTGGAAACTGCTCAATTTCGCGAACGTGGTTACGAATTACGTGGCTTTATGTACTATGTGTATTGACAACTATACAACTGAATATATGCAGAAACATGGGAAAAAATGTGCATTACGCCTGTTAGCGCCAAAGGGTCAGGCAGAGGTGTGCCTAGTACACCGAGTTTTCGCCAGTTATGTTAAATTCTCATGATAAACAGGTAGCGAGTCTTTTGCCTTCAAGCGGGCACAAATCCAGACGTGGGGCTGCTACTTAGATATTCCTGATGGAAAAACCCTATACTTTGCCCGACCTTAGAATTGAATGTCATGCTTAGCAGTAGCGCTAGCGACCACAACACCAACGACGCAACATGTGCAACTGCTCACAGATACTCAACACAGACAAATTAAACCATAAGACACCTTTTGGTGGTGTGACATATCAAATTGCATTGGTTGAAAACTTCTGTCTTAAGCGTGACCACACTAATCGATTGGTCGCCGATCGATGCCATCGATCAATGGTAGAATAGATTAGTCGACGTCGATCGATAGTTTCTACTAGGTAAACCTATCGATCGACTGTAATAAGACGGCACGCGATCTCAACGATTCGTTAAGTTTACTTATAAGGGAAGGGGTCCGAAAGATGCCTGATGATGCCTGCCAGGGCTGCGGGTTGTTCGAAAGAGATACCGCGGCCCTGGAACACAAAGGGCTAAGAAGGAACATGGGTGGGTTTTAGTCAGTCAAGCCTGACACTCCCTCCCGCTCCGCCCAGAGCGGGAGAACTCATTTGATGATTTCCCATCCGCAAAAAAAAAAAAAAGTTTACTTATAAAATTATTAGCTTTTTAATTTTTAAGGCAATTTCTTTTTGTCGCCCTGCCGCTGATTTGCAAAACGGGACAATTAATACAACTGACTGATATCCTTACCCTAACAACATTTTTGAAGGCAATACGACCTTTCTATTAAATAGTTCTCGGTTACAAAAATAACGTAACATTGCAACTACGTGAAAAGGTTTGATATTAACACGCATTTTGACAGTTATCCCAAGGCTAACATTACGTTAATACAACTGAATGTTTTCGTAATAGTTTTGTCCACTTTTATTTCACAGGTCAGTGGGAAAAAATTTATGATTCAAACGATGGACGCTCTGTTAGGATTTAAGTAAAAAAATCGTTTACAACAAGTGAACAATTTTGACTTCCTCGTTAGTCTAGTATTCGCAATCGCGGATGCTGAGCGCGAGGTCCTGGGTTCGATTCCTGGGCCTGGCAAATTATTATGATTTCTAATATTTATTATACAAGGTGTTGTTTTGCATCCTCGTCAAAATTCAAGAGGTTGTCACAAAAGACATAAATAATCAATTAAAATTACGGTACCTGGGTAATTAATAATACACGGTGATTTGTTTGGTTTTTTATGTGTACAGTACAGTATTTCAGAATAACCCCCATAACGGGGTTTAGGGAATAAAAAGAGTATAAAAAAATTTAAAAGATTGTTTGTATGTATGGAAGCGCGGTTATAGGGCAAGAATCAGACGGCCCGCGTTTAAAACATTACCGATTTCCGTCAATAAGAAAAAAAATAAAAAATTACTTACCCATTTTATTATTCATTCGGGACGAGAATCATTAGCATAGTTACCTCCTTCAATTTGACGAGGATGCAAAACAACAGCTTGTATTAATTGTTATTGGGATTTTCCCTAAGGAATAACAGCCACCTAGTATTCAGTTAAATATTGTTTTTTTTTTTCAGTTAACATTTTGTAATGTCACTTTATGACCTACTGCCTCGTTGGTGTCGTGGTCGCGGCTGCTGAGCATGAGGACCTGGGTTCGATTCCCGGGCCTGGCAAATTGTTATTGGCTTTGAGGAATTTCTCAGTAGCAGCCATGGAGTCTGGATTAATGCCCGGTTGATGGCAGTAGGCTCGCCCCCATTACCTAAGAGTAAACCCACATTTCGATAGGTATGTTTATGTCCCATGGGACATAAACATACCTATCGAAATGTGGGTTTACTCTTAGGTACACCTCTGCTTAACGCTTCAGGGATTACAGACGTGATGTTATGTTACTCGTTCACTTATAAGTTTACCTGGTTGATGGAATTTGTAACTTAACCCTAATCTTGTGTAGGTTTAAGTTTGATTGATTGAACGCCTGATTGACATATAAACGCCCAATCTAAGCTGCAGAACCGTGTAAATTACTTGTATAATGGAAGGAGGGGTGATTTGGAATAGGACTTAGAACAGGGTGAAAAGGGGTGAAAGCACTAACCACACGGTCGCAAGAGGGAGTGAAAGCTAGTGATTAATGCAATCCGTGTTGATGAATGAATAAGAAATTTTGTAGGCTAGATTAGTAGGAAATCGTTGATTGATTCGAGTAATATAGTATTTGGAACGCCTATATTGTAATAAGGTAATCTAAATCCGTTCAGTTCATGACAGATTATCCTCTCTTTTTAATTTTTCTGAATGCGTACTGGGCTGCGTGCTGAAGAAAGGTACATTATCAGCTACTGTTTTTCTCACTCAAATATGTAGGTATAAACTGCTTTTAGCGCAACGTGAGTTTTACTAAAGCTTGTGTACCTAAGGAAACTTAACATCATATGGGCTGAAAGAAAAATGATGCTAGTTGGATAACCGGTAATTCCCTTGAATTTTAAATGTGTGAATTGTGTCGGTCGTTTATGATGTTTGATTCAGATTTAGGTATTTTTGAAGCACTAAACATGTTTTATTGAAAATAAATAGGTAAAAGTCAGCACAACTTTTTACTGGCGCCTGTACCATATTGGTTCCAGTTATTTTGTACCAAACAGTATTCGCGCAACCATTGTTGCTCCTAAAGGAGCATAATGTTTTGACAGAAGAACGTTTAATGGCCCAGGCCATAAGAACTACCTGACACATTGCCGGGTCTGTCTTGAGTATAGTATAGTATTTATAATCATCCAATTATCCAGATAATCCGCACTTTAACGGTTTGACGCGCAATGTATTTTTATATCGGAAACGGTGACAAACACATAATGTTAACGTTACGTTACAAGCTGCCATTCTTGGAGTCTTAAACTTGATGGTCGTAACTCCTTAGGGGCCGGCGGCAGAATGTCATAATCCACAGTATAAACTATACTTGTGTCCGTAATGAGATATTAAAATCATCCCCTTCTTTTATAGTTCGTGCTTTGTCGCTCTAAACAGAAATATGCTGATCTAGAACAGATTTGCATAACTTATGAAAGTGGTTTTAATTAAAATAATATTGTGCTCTAAACTAAATAGTTTTTGTTTTCTACTCTTATCATAGTTCCTTGATTGCATACCATAACATCACGCCTGTAATTCTCCGAAGGGATAGGCAGAATACGCTCACTTTGATCATCAAAAAAATCTATCACATTTCAGGTCATATCTAAGTAACGAGGAACTGACCAAAAAATTGGGAATTTACTTTTTACTTGTTGGGAATGAACTTATTATTATCATTGTATAAGTACTGTGCAATACATTATAAATAAAAGAAGAAGAGCAATAAAAGAAGAGGTTAACGTTCTAAGTAAATGGAATACCGGCTAGTAACTGCATCAGCTGCGCATAAAGTCGCGCGCGACAGTTGTAATGTGATTTGGTTTTAAAGTACACAGTTGAATGTATTTTGTACTGGAAAGAGAACTTGGTCAACCTCTTGAATTATTTTAAGATACGTAGTGTTAATGGTCGTGTATTTACACTATTATAAATAACTCCAAATTAATTGTAATAAGGGCAAGAGAATGATGATGATATGTAATTTAAATAAATAATTATATTTAATACATAAAAAAAATAAGCAAGTTTTGTCAAACACTGCATGCAACGCGCCTACGAGCGTAGGCGTACAGCTACGAGCGTAGCAGGGCCTACGCGGGTTCATAAGTTCGTACTTATTTGCGCGTTAGTCGTAACATCGTAAGCCAAGCAATATTATTGACAGCGCATTCCCACTATGTCGTGACGATTAATTTATTGTTGGAAGACTGTCGTCTCTAGCTGTTCCCATTACAACCATTTACTTGACAATCGGTCGTCACTGGAAAATTATTATATTAATCGTGTCGTCTTATATGTGAACACCTGCATTTAAATACACAAGCCGCGTCGCTTTAATCGACACGATAATCTGTCGTCACGACAAAGTGGGAACGCGGCCTTACTGTTATCGTAAGATTGTTTTAAACAAATGCTTAAAAATGAGGTGGTTATGTATTCGACCAGTATTTTTTTTTCAGGTATGTACACCTACTTCTCCGTGATATCTGGTCCGATTTAGATGTTTTTTTTTTCGTTTGGTAGAAAAAGCTGGCGCAGTGGTCCCACTTGAATTTTACTATCTTTGCTAGGTACTTTTTTGGTTATCCTCTTTATTACGCATTTTGTCGTATGGACGTTGTGCTGGTGTCTAGTTACAATGTAAAATTGATACTTGACTAGGTTTTATGTAAGATACCACAACTAAAAAGGGTAAAATAAAAACACAAAAAAGTGGAAAATACGTTAAACGTTTACTTTCGGAAGTCGGTAGCAAAAAAGTAAACGAAACAAACAAGTCATCGACTGCCAAAAGTAAAGTTATTTTCTACTTTTTGGTGTTTTTTTTGGAAGTTAGTAATTTTTTTCCATGAACGATATATTAATAGTTTCGAGTAAATTCATAGAAGCAAAGCAAATTATAAATGTACATCATTTTGAAAGTATAATATCATTAAATTAAAGGTAAACAGTACTGTCAAGTACGAAGGAATTCGTTTTAGAATTATTATGATACTTATTGAACTTTTTATTCTCACGGAAGGTACAAGAATCAATTGCTATAATTGTGTACTAATAAGCAAATAATATATATAGATATTATATACAAAGTGTTGTTTTGCATTCTCGTCAAATTCAAGGAGGTAACTATGCAACCCGTGTTTTAAACGCGGGCCGTCTGATTCTCTCCCTATGAACGCGTTTCCACAAATAAAAACAATCTCAAACGTTTATTCGATAATTTCTTATTCCCTAAACCACGTTAAGGGGGTTGTTCTGAAATACTGACAAACTTAAACAACCAAAAAAATCTACGTTTTTTAATAATTAACTAGCTAATAACTGTAATTTTAATTAATTATTAATTCTTTTGCCACAACCTGCTGAATTTTGACGAGAAGCAAATAAACAACTTGTATATTTGAAAAAGAGTAAAATATATCTCAGATTTCGTGAAATATACCTACTGTATCAAATTGTAATGTAAAACGAATGAATTGAAGACACTTTTCTTCTATAAATCGTTTGATGATAAAAGTGTAAGATGAAACAACGTAATAAGTAATAGATCAGCGAATATCTTACACATTTATTCAATTGATTAAAATAATATGTTTTAAGACACTATTTTTGAGTATTAACGAAAAATGATTGTGTATTAACAAAGACTTTGCTTGTTACACAGTTATTTGGTTCAATATCGGTTACATTGAATTTAAAAACAGTTTAAGGTCTAATGAATTCTTCGTTATTGCGTGCCTTCATGCATGCATTTAACTTAAAAAAAAAACCTGTGCATCTCCTTAGTTCTGTAGCAACCCGTCGCAGTACCTACCTGCTGTCCAAAAATAAAGAATATTTGGCGGTATACAAAAGCACGTAGTTGAAAAGCGCGGCTGTAGACCTGAAGAGGGTCTGAGAGTGTAAGAGTGAAGCTAACGAAGTACTCACCACCTTCTCCTCAATGATGTCATTGTTGTTGTTGTTGCTCCCATATTTTAAGGCACCGTTTTCCATGACCACAACTGATCGTCGTGTTTAACAATAACTTTAACACTATTTGTCCTCATTTACAATACATTTTCACAATATTTACATATGTTCAGCGATGTTATATTACACATAGTCTTCTTATGATTCTAACATTGCTTATATATATGGATAAGTTTATTTTAATTTACTGATATTGTTTTGATTATCAGTAATTATTATAATACATTTCATTGGACCTGAAATTCAAATACCTATTCGTAAATCGACTTAAATCTTTTAGATTTTTATGTTTAAATTATTTGTTAATTATATTAGTATTTTAATAGATACAATAATGTGTGTAGGTTGTATTAATTTCGACAAAGATTGAAAGTTAATAATGAATTACATTAAACTGGTAATAAACACACAAAATACTCACTAGTATAGTAATATTAGTAAGAATTACTATTTAATTTACTAAATGTTTATTACAGAAATCTGTCATAAAACAAAGTCGACAAACAATAGAATCATTACTTGTAGTAGTTCGTAGCCTACATTTAGTTCGTTCGCCGGTTACACATGAAATATTCACACAATTTTGGTTTTTAACATTCTACGCGAACTCTTCTTTTAACAATACGCCATGCTAAATTAATAAAAGACGTTACATAATTTTACTGATATTAATATGACATCCGTTGCTACGTTACTTTTCTTTGTAAACAAATTTCTTTGTTCTTTAAACCACTTCCACAAAAACATCAGACAACGACTTATAGAGTGTCCTAAGACAGTTTACGATATTCCAGTTCAAGTTTTATAATTTGATTAGTCTTTCAAACTCCTCTGATGAACATTCACTTTTAGAAAAAAGTTTTCACATCGATAGGTACTTAAAATAATTACCTAACGATTTTAATTTTTAAATTGAAAGGCACGATAATTTTAGGACACATGATATATGTTTAGTAGGGGATGCAGTTTGTTAACATCGTGTCGTTTGTCGTGCTGCAGGTGACGCGCGTGTCGGTAGGTCGGTCGGGCGCGGGCGGGCGACTCGCGGGCCGCGTCACACTGCGGCGCGGCGAGCGGCCCCCCCCGGCTCGGCGCGCCGCATGCCCGCACTCTGCTCGACCCGCTCGTACCGCCTCACCATCGCCGACCACCATACCTCCGATACGCACCATCCTTTATTATTGACAGACGACCTTGCCCTACATTATATTTTCTCCACTAAAAGGATTTATTAGGTCAATGATGGACGGATGTTGAGCATTTGTGTTAAATGGAAAACAATGACTGGCTTGATTGACCCTGCGTGAAATAGCACACCGAGTATTTTTCCCCTTCTTCTTTATTGATATTTTCTTTTCATTGAGAAGTTTCGTTGACGACTACTTTCTTATACGGCAATAAAAAAGTTAGCACATACCTAAATTGTAACTCGCATGAGTGTTATGTATTTTTTACGAGTAAAGCATTTGTAGACTTTCGGTTTTTATTTCTTTGTATGCATCAAGTCTAGCACAAAAATAAATCTATCAAAACATGGAAAGATAAACTTATTTAAATAATATTTAATTACGCTATAAGTGATTGGATAAATAAATAAAATTTACATCTATTTGCCAATCAATATAGACGCAAACATTCTCATTCCAATTCGTTAGAAAAAAAAAGTAAATAACTGCTAATGCTTCTCAATCACCACCATTCGAAGTAGTGAAACATAATTCAAGCTTACAGTGACGACAATTTTAAGCACTTCAGGCAAAATATGTACTGTCGCAAAGCTTTCGGCATTTCGACGTTGAACTTAACGATGTTTTTGTAGTAAAAATCACCACCAAGTATAAAATTTATTTTTTATTGGTTATAAACAAACTTGCTGAAAGGTGCCTTTACTTGAATACAGGTTATTGATTTACATCGAATTCCAATAAATAAATAAACAACGCAAGGTTTTGTAAAAGATGAAGTTGTGATGATTTTTATCGTCACATATCATCATTCTCATATCCCTGTTATTATTATAAAATCTATGCTGTTATATTTATGTTTACCTAAGCAAACGGAGCTCCTTTTCAATCACAAGTATTTCAAGTGGGATCTTATTTTTAAACCACTTGCGACCCGCCCCTCCCTCCTCGCATGGTTTTTAATAAAACATCGAGGGTTTTTGTAATACGTATATGAGTTCAACATTCTTGTACAACCTAAATACACCTGCCTTCCGAAATTTCAAAAATGCTGGTGAAAACCAAATCAAAATCCGTTAAATAGTTTCGAAGAAAGACGGGGTCACACAGACAGACACGAAAAACATATTTAAGTTATAATTATTTGTTGGTACAGGTCCTCCTCTCTATCCTTTCGTGTATGCCAAATAAAAAATAATATTATGATTCTGTCTGTAGCAGCTGGATTTGCGCCTGGTTGATGGCAACAGGCCCATACCCTACAACATGATACTTAATACAAAACTAACGAAGTGTGGGTGTACATATACTAGACGGTGCTACCTCTGCCTTTTTGGGATTGCGGGCGTGATGTTATGTTATGTAGATACCTAACAACAAAGCGAGTTTCCACGGGTCACTGAGTTCAATTACACACACACTCACTCCCATTTTATATGAGCTGTTTTCTCTGCAAACATTGTTAGATAAACTTCAGATAGGTACTATGTTAGATCTTCCTTATAAGGAAGATCTGTTTAGACAAGTAAAATGAATGTATTTTTTTAAGCCGGTATCGGAAAACGTAATATTATTATATGAGAATATAATTACAAAGAGCGAGTAAGGTTCTTTTCAAAGCGGGATGTTTCAAGAACTCAATTTATGAATTTGAAACCAACCAAAGTGGGTGTATGTGTGTTTGCTTTGGAATCTTACCTGAAGCGATTTTCTCATATTATGAAAAAACATACTTACTTTTACTATAATTATACTTAATTAAAAGTTATCATAGCTTTAGTTTCACTAGGGAAAAAGAACAATCGTCTTATCTGATGTCATACCTCAATATTTACCAGTTAGCGCCCATTGTACGTAGAAATCTGATAAAGATTTCAATATTCAGCAGACGACGACTAGCGACTGATACTATCTTCCTAATTATTTTAATCATGTACAAATATCTACAAATAATGAATTTCATTTTATCATTCGATTAATGTTGGCAATTAATGAAAAAGGAAATTGCAATTTGAACTTGGCCAGCCACAATTTTAGTACCCGTAGTTTCAGGTAAACAAGGCAGTAACTCATACTTGTTACAATTATCTTTAGTTACCCACTTCCTAAAGCAAATAGTTCTGACGTGAATTGCAACGTCTGATAGCAAATTAATCTCATTTATAGATACAAAAGGTAAACACATAATGGATTAGTTTGCGGTGTTTGTTTTCAGCGTGGGTAGTTACAGATGTGATAATGTAATAGATAGTGTCATTGCATAAGGATTGTGCATTAAGCAAATTCTAAAATAGGAATGTACTTTCACATTTACATTGACTTCTGATTTCAAAGCGAACAATACTAACAATATGCGTTAGTTAACTAAACGTTTCTGAAAACATTGGGTGGCTAAAATACAATAGCCTGTCCATCATCATCATCATCATCATTTCAGCCGAAAGACGTCCACTGCTGGACATAGGCCTCCCCCAAGTGACGCCACATTGACCGGTCCCGTGCGCTTCGCATCCAGCGGATCCCCGCAACCTTCACCAGGTCATCGGTCCACCTAGTGGGAGGCCTTCCAACGCTTCGTCTTCCGGTTCGCGGTCGCCATTCCAGAACTTTTCGGCCCCATCGCCATCCGTTCTGCGAGCAATGTGCCCTGCCCACTGCCACTTAAGTTTGGCAATTCTTCGGGCTACGTCGGTAACTTTGGTTCTCTTGTCCTCATTTCTGATTCGATCACGCAAGGAAACTCCGAGCATAGCCCTCTCCATTGCCCTTTGGGTGACTTTAATCCTTCTGATGAGGCCCATTGTGAGCGACTACGTTTCGGTCCCGTATGTAATCACTGGCAATACACACTGGTCATAGACTTTCGTCTTGAGACACTGCGGTAAGTTGGGCAGCCTGTCCGTTATAAATATTTTAGCCAGACAGTCTAAAAATATTGGGTGAACGGAAAATTCATAATGACGATGACAGCTAAATTGCACTAAATCTTAATACAATATGATATCGATCAAGTGGAGTTTGAGAATGGACACAGTCTACAACGACTGACAAGAATTTCATCCAGTTTTTAGGTTCACTTTGAAGAATATTTGCATCCCAGTACTTTTGACGCTGCCTAATCTAATATATAAAAATTCTTGTGTTGTATGAAATTTTGTGTGCATATCGGGTAGGTCCCTGAGAATCGACCAACATCTATTTTGCATACCCAAAATAAAAAAAAAAAACCGCGAACGGGCAGCAGCGAGTACTAGAATAACATTTCCAATCCATAATTGTGCGAACAGACAGTCTGGTTGGTGCAAGTTGCATGCAATGAATGCCGTTTGCTACTGACGGCCTCCAGTTGCGTCCTAGGCCTTGCAAGTCTTAACATGCATCAATGTCTTGCTCCGACCGACAATGCCATTTACCTTATATTCATACTGGACGGTTTCGCTGAGTCAGCTTTTGAATCAGCTATTTGTTTCACTGTTAGAAGGACTATCATCAAATATTTATAACACGAACAAAGGAACACATAATACATAATTATTTTTTGCTGTCTTCAAAATGAATTTTGTACCCGAATTAATTTTTAAATTGACATAATGAATCAAAACAAAAACTAATTACTATGATTTCCTTTGAGACTGGTTTGAAGGCACCATTTTAAAATTCCGCGGCAATAATAGCGTTACGTAATACAAGACGCAAAATCTATGAATCTAAATGCCTCCCTCCTTTCCACAAACATTTCCCGCCCCCATTAGCTTCCGAATTCTGTAAACAGTATTTACTTATGTTATTTACTTTTCCGTACCCTTATATGTTCAGCAAAATGAAGGTCGATTAAACGTTTAATTAAAATGCACAAACCATTTGGTTTTATCTTTATACTTATTGTGTCGCTGTGCGCGTTATTGTGCGCGCTTCCCGAATGCGTATCGTTTTCCTGTAAGGGTGTTATTTATTTCGCGAGTTTCGCTAAAGGTACGTTGACATTCAGTTGACCGACTCTCGCTGTAAACGCAATAACAAACAACGAAAAAATAATGAAATTAACTTTTTACGGCCCGTGGGACGAGAAACATTTTCAAATGGTTGACGATTTGAGAGCATGGGAACAAGCTTATGAGGTGGGACAGTCCATTCGGTTTACAATTATGTATCATCACGCTCCCTGTGTACACTCATTGATCAGAAGCCCTAGTGATACAAGCAAGAGTCGCGTTAATACCGGTTCTTGTCACGTTCAGCTAACGTAATACGTGGAAAGCTACATAAAGGGTGTAAAACACCTCTTAACGAAGCCGAAAGGCACTGGTTCTCCCTGTCATTGCGATCATTTTTTTATTCTACACCATACCTGGGAACCTTCTAGTTACGGAGATATTAGGGGTCAAAGTTCCAACTTTTTGACAAGTATTTTTTCTAAATACAAGTCTTTATTGTAAGGTTTTTACTTTAAACACCTCCACGACCCCCGTACTATTCAATCCGTCCATCAGCACAATGTTTTGAGTGCGTAACATTGAGTTCTATCACAAAACATGATTTTACACCCCCCAAAAAAAAAGTCGTTTCCCAGCAATAATTTTTGCGCAAAGTTACTTAGTTTCATGTACAGAATGCTTGGTTGACGGCTTCGTGATGAGGTGATTTACACCGTGTATATACTTATTGTGAAAGTAGAAGAGTTGTATATTAGTTACACAGAAAAAAGACTACTTAAAAGACTCTAAGATCGTAGGTACACGTTACAAATTTGCAGAAGTATGAGGATTGTTCGGTGCTTTTGCTTAGCTAGCTAACTGGAACTATCCATCTAGTGATAATCTATAAAAGGCTTTTTAAAGTAGCTAATCACTGTAGTCTTTGCATATTATTTTGATTTAGCTTTGAAAGTCAGCTTTAACAATCTGTAATCGCAATTTTTTTTTGACTTCTTGCTGCAATACAGAGACGTGCAAAACTAGCAGCACAATAGCAGCAGTGTAATAGTAAACATTTTAAATATCCCGTTTCTAGTGTTATTGATAAGTGCAGAACAGTTAATAAGAGATAGAGAGTCTTTTTTTTAATGGAAAGTTGGAGTAACTCATCTTTTATCTTTTATCAGCGAAGGGCCGCTTTGTTTTTCTGTATGTAGTAGAGTCAACTAAAGAGATAGTAACCAGCCAAGAAATTTGCATTTTTTGACTAAACTCATACTGGTTATGTATTGCCTAACTTGTAAGATACATTCAGTAATTAATAATTAAGTAAATTTGTTGAATATACATATAAGATGACACTTTTGTAGATAACTAGTAACACGATCTTAATTTTTTGCGCAGTCATCATTGCTTGACCGTGCAAGAGGTCCGATAAGTTTTGATTATTTTATAAGGGATTCCGAGCAAAAGGCCACTCTAGTCGCATACTGTAATCTAAGTACTGAAATCTGCTCTGGTAGTCCCATATTCTTGTGGGATTAGACGAAAATCTATTTTACGGATATATTTGACGGAATAAAGCGAAAAGGGCGAAGGAAAGAGCACTGTTATCTATACGTTGTGTCACCGAAACTACATTACAGTAATGGTTTCACATTATTCCATTCAGCCATTCGGATATTTTTCCTATCCCTTTGCTTTTGCGGGATTGAAAGTAGCCCTGCCCTATTTATGTTTTTTTTTATCTAGTCGATACTGAAGATAACAGATAGACATGTAGGTACATGTCAGCTTATTATATAAAACCCTCTTATCATGGATTAGTTTAATCTAAATAGAAATTTTTACTAACTCTTCAATTGGTGTTGACTGTCTAAACCAGAAAAAGGATCTCGAGTTGGCATTACTATTCGACAGACAAACATACCTATGTATGAACACCATAATTCCTACTGTTAGACTGAGGATCGTGTATGAAAGAATTCATTCATAAAATGACAATAATAAATAAATAATAAAAAAAATCTTGGGCGGAATACTTGTTTTTGGAAATTTATTTTCATCATACAACATTTTTGCTTGCTTTGCTATATAGTCCAAATCTACATATTGAATACTTCGTTTCCCTTGACTCCACTCTCAGTGATCTTTGTCCCTTGAATGAACACGTTATTTGAATGGGTAATTTTAATACTTGCTTGATTAAAAACAACGCTCACTCTCTAAAACTCCTTTCCATTTTGTCTTTTAATCTTCAAGTTTTCCTCTCTCTGCAACTCACTATTTTCCTAATTGTAAACCTTCTTTTCAAGATCTTATGCTTGTTTCTTCTCCTAATAATGTTAAATACCGTCAACACACTGCTAATTTCTCCTACCACGATCTTATTATCGGTCGTATCGCATCCGTGTTCCTAAGCGTAAGCCCCAGTATATCTCCATATATCTCCATAACTACAAAGGCATAGATCTGGAGGCATTGCAGCGTGATGCCAGCAATCACAACTGGTCCCCTTTGCTCCAGAAGGACGATATCGAAGAGAAGGTGAGTTATTTTATCAAAACCGTTCACGACTTGTATGACCGGAATGCACCCATCCGACGTGTCAAGGTAAAACATAAGCCTGCACCATGGATTACCACACAAATTAAGTAGCTTATGGCACGAACGGATAAAGCTAAGAGCAGATATAAGCGTAGACCTAAAGAGCTGAATCACTCTTAATACAAATCGCTACGTAATCAGCTGTGTCAAGAAGCCAAGAGATGCTATTTCCACGCCCAACTCAACAACCTTCTTTAGTTCTTCCGCTGTTTGGAAATTTCTAAAGTCTTTAATGATGTGAACCTTAACGATCTCAAAAAACTTTTCTGTTCTTCTTCCTTTTCTCTCGATTCGTCTGCCAAAGCTGTGACCTGGAGTCCCTTTCCAGATTGCATTTACCACAATGTTCCCCTTTTAACCTTAGCAATATTTCTGAGGATGACGTTAAGATATCTGGCCCATTACTTACCGTCTACAGGCCCGCGCCTACGGTGGCCGGAGGCCACTGGGTGGCCCCCGACGCCCAGTACGTCTCCCGCGGCAGCTGGGACGTGATGCTCTCTCGCTCTCACGTTCCGCTACCTCCTTCGCTAGCATGACTGCTTCGCAGAAGGAGGCGACGGCTTCCCATTCCCTCTCACTACGGACCATGGATTGAACCAGGCGGGACGCGATAGGTCACCGCCGCCAATCGCCGCTACGAGGACACGGCGGTTCTCAGACCAGGCGGAGCAGAACTCCACGTTGTGCTCCACCGTGTTCTCCGGACGATTCTCGCAGTGGTGACACCCGGGCGTTGCTTTCCGCCCGATTCGGTGCAGGAACCTCACAAAACAACCGTGTCCGGTGAGGACCTGCGTCAGGCGGAAGGTGAGGGCGCCGTGGCGCCTCTCCAGCCACTCCTCAAAGAGGGGACTTATCGCCACTATTGTGGCGTGCCCTGCACGGGGTTGCGATAGTTGCTCTCTCCATGTCGCCATGAGATTGCACCGGAGGTCTGTCCGCTGACCGGCGATTTGCCGCGGCAGCGAAGCTTCCCCCCGGCGTAGTGCCTCCACGCGCCATTCCCATCCCAGATCCCATGGCGGCAATCTGGCCAAGAGGCTCGCCAACTCGCCGGAGATCATGCGGTACCCCAGGACTAGCCCCACGGCAACCACCTTTTGGGGTGCGTTCAGGAAGTGGGCGGCTCGCCGCCAAAAAAAACGCGCCCACACCGGGGCCCCGGAAAGGGCCATGAACCGCACGACCCCCGCGTAGAGCCTGTTAGGACCCCCCAGGTTGGGCAAGATCCGCTTGAATGTAGACTCGGCCCGTTCCAGTTTGGGGGCCAAACGTCGGAAATGCTCCACGAAGTTCCACCGGGTATCGAGGACGTGCCTTAGATACTTCAATGTCGACTCGACGCCGATGGAAACCCACGAGGGGTTTCCATCGGCGTCGAGTCCGTCCATCGTCAGTATGGGTCCTGACGGTGGCGCATTCCGGGGCCCATGAAAGGACATGGCCTCAGACTTGTGCAATGCCTCGAGACCCAATTGCCGGATTCTCTCCACGACTATCGCAACCCCGCGTGTCATTAGTTCGGCCATCTCGTGCAACCTCCCTTATGCCAGCACCAGCGTGTCGTCAGCGTAGCAAACTACGCTGACACCGCTAGGGAGGTCGGCGCGCAGCACCCAGTCGTAACCGATCTTCCACAAAGGCGGCACCAAAACCGATCCCTGTGGAACACCGCACGACACCTCTCGCCGGTTCCATTCTCCAGTGCGACCGAGGCAGATGACGGGATTGTTGTCTTGGGGTTGAATTTCTGATCAGAAGTTTTAATATTAAATTTCATTCTTCTTACTTCAAAAATGTCGGACCTCCATATAAACTTTCAACTCCTGTTTCACTCTCGTAGGGGTAGATTTTCAAAAAAGCTTATATACGTATGTATTTATATCTACACAGAAGCTTGTATATGAGCTTTCATGCTTGTAACTTTAAAAATGACCGGTTTCCATTACTTTACCCCTTTAGGGGTGGAATTATGAAAAACCCTTTCTTAGTGGATACCTTGTCCTCACAAAGAACACACCCTCTTAATTCAATGACTCGAGGACTTGCGGTTTAGGCTGTGCGTTGATATGTTAGTCAGTCAGGACTTTGAATTTTATATATATGTATACATATTTTACAATTTTATAGACGTTGTATGATTTTATGAATTTAAACCAATTACAGTAGCTACGTAAAAGTTGACTTTTGTTATATCAGACTTAGTTATTTCAAAGTTAGAAGAATACATATGATTACCTTAAACCGTAACTTCTGACTTATCTTGTTTATTCTTTTACGTGTGGGCTTATCTTTAACACACCCATTTAAGACCCCTGCGAAAATTATCTATTAACTTAATTAACTAATTTGCCTCGTCACGATGCATCGAAGTTAAATAAATGTCTGTCACCGGTGCGCCTTTGGACTTAAGATTAGTCAAGTAATAAAGATTATCACCGTATTCACTATATATAATAATTATCACTAAAGTAGTCCGCAAAGGCCGCGGTTCAGTCGCTCGATACAGTCAGTCTGAACGAAGCGCGCATGTCGTGCGCAGGAGCACGCGTCACGCATCTCTAGACGCTCACACAGCGAGTTCACAGTTAGATGACAGGAAATATTGAATTAAATACATTACGTTATAGTAAATTAATAAAGTGATCGTAAAAATGGGTACAGAGAAAGAAGCGAAGGACGTGAACAATGCGCCGCCTCCCAAAAATTTGCCGCCAAAAAAAAAGAGTGTGCCAAACACGTTCATGAGGACACTGTTCTGCTGGATGTTGCCAATATTCTATTATGGTAATAAACGGGACTTGGAAGAGGATGATTTGTCGCCTCCTAAAAATATTTATCAATCGAAAGGTGTCGGAGATGCGCTAGAAAGGTAAGTCCAAAATATCAATTTATTTTCAAAGAGTTGTAATTATTTGAACTTTTTACAAATTCAATATTCTTTTGATTGATTCATCATTTATTTTTATTGATTTTCTCTTTAAAATAATAAACATTGAAAAATGTATTTATAGATGTATTTTTAATTACAAACTAATATTGTATGACAACGTATCAGATAAACAGTTTATGATAAATATCGCGTGAGATTTGATAATGCGTTTGTAACGTTTTATCTAACAAAAATTGCACTTTCTGGCTTTAAATCATAATAACAATAGCGCGCATTTCTGAAAATACTAAGAGGATTCATTTTTTTCAAATATAATATATTATAAACAATTGAATGTATAAAGTAGGTCACTCACACACCCTCGTGGGCAAACAAGCTTTAGTTAACTCATCTTTTAGTGACAACAGCTAAGCTTGTCGTTGCACAATATTACCGCAATAGCATGATAAAAAATAAACCAGAATCAAATACATATTTGCAAAAGTAAATGCTAATATAATAATAATACTACCAATGTATTATTTGCATTCTGTTATCACGTAGAACTGTAGCAAGCACATGTTTACCCAAACCCACATCTTCGTATTAAAGTTTCAGCGTCTGAAATTGAACAGACTATGCTCGTATCCGATTTGCTTGCATTTTGCGTGCGTTATATGAAATTCCAATACAAAGTTGTAAAGAAGAGTTTCGTTTAAAAGTGAAGAACGCTGCGCTTCGCCGCGTACATGTCGGTTCTACGACCGGCTCATGTTATGTACATAGTATCTATATTAACATGTATGGTTCAATTACTTTATTTAATAGTTTTTTTTTTACTCGTAATACAGAACGATCGAACGTAAGGATATTGCAAGTAACGATAGTAATTATAGAATAATCACTAAGAGATAAATTGTTGGTGTATTATTAAATAAGGGACTATTAAATAATACACCATCAATCTATCTAACCTCTGTAGTTGGAATTAGGTCCGCGACCGCGGGTTGTGATTTTCAACCTACCTGATATTTATCGTTTGCAATTTTGGAGGGTTTTTGTTGGCCGCTTTGTTAGATGTTCCGGCAAGAATGGTCGATACAGCTCTAAAATATATTAACCTAACCCATCTTTTGGGTTTACCTTTGTTATGAGTTAACGAACTTTTTTACATAGTATAAAACAACGTCGCTTCTGGGCGTCTGATTGATGATGGGCGGCCCAGACAATGTCAGTATATCCTAACCACTTTTTTTTTTTTTTTTTTTGCGGATGGGATATCATCAAATGACTTCTCCCGCTCTGGGCGGAGCGGGAGGGAGTGTCAGACTTGTACTGACTAAAACCCACCCATGTTCCTTCTTCGCCCTTTGTGTTCCAGGGCCGCGGTATCTCTTTCGAACAACCCGCAGCATATCCTAACCCCTCAAGTTTTTAAATGTTACACTGCTACAACATTGAATTCGTTTCGAATAATCTGAAGAATACTTTCAAAAAGAACTCAACGTTTCCACCCGGAATCGAACCATCGCTTCACCCAGTTTGTCTTACTAATACCAATAGTTTGACAAATTAGCCAGCGAGCCCTTGAATATTGCGATGAAATTGGTAATTGGTATCGTCCGAGTCACTTTATCTAAAGGTCTCTGTCTAATCGATAGATGTTAAAAATTGAAGGTATCTATTAATTTTCTTACTTGCGTTTTCTTTATAAAATTAAGCCTATAACCCTTTTTTTTTTTTGCGGATTGGAAATCATCAAATGACTTCTCCCGCTCTGGGCGGAGCGGGAGGGAGTGTCAGACTTGACTGACTAAAACCCACCCATGTTCCTTCTTAGCCCTTTGTGTTCCAGGGCCGCGGTATCTCTTTCGAACAACCCGCAGCCCTGGAGCCTATAACCCTTGAGTTATAACGTTAGCTTAGTCAATCTAAAATATATGGATCTTATAAACTACGCAACGGATTTTGATGCGGCTTTCATCAATAGACAGAATGATTAGAAGAAGGGGGGTTGTATGTTGTAGGTATAACTTATTACTGAAAAACATCAACATTTCCACGCAAACGAAGTCGCGGACAGCAGCTAGTTTTATAAAAAGCGTTAACCTATATAATTATAATAATGGATTTATGGATAAATAAATAAAATAAGGTCACTAGGGTATCCTTTGTCCCTTTCTGAAAACAGGCTCTCAAAACGGCGAAATACCTTGTTAAATCGTGACACAGCTTGATCTGTTTTCAGTAATCCAACCTCAATTTCACCTTAGCGGACCGCGGTCAAACAAAGTTCTCCTATAATACTAGGCCAGCATGTCCCCATAACCTTAGATTATATGAGTAAAGGTGAAACTATTGATTTTCTCCAGTTATTAAATTAATGCGCATTCTTACATCTTTCACGTTGTAATTTCATGGTATGCCAATTTATTTTTAATTAGGATTCCATTACAATACCGAGGCCTAACATATTCGTCGTGCTGGCATTGTTTTGCCTAATCATTGCTTTTGATGTATGTTGGGCAAACGTCACCAGGGAGGTTCTTTATTCGTCACTTGAATAGGCAAACTTTTAGAAGTTAATGTTATTATAATATTAGCTTGTTAATGTCCCATTATAGTACAAGGGCTTGATTGATTTCTTGGCTTGGTGGCATTACTGAGCATTAGGTTTGGGCAGGTCAGTGGTGACTGGTGTCTAAGGTTGACATTTTGAATGACTCGTACTCGTAGACTATTCGCTGTATTTGATTTGGTTCTCTATTGTGTCACCTAACTTTTTTATCCATAATTTAGAGTGCCATAATTTTTTTTGTCCTAATCATCATTTGTCCGAATGATAACTTGCCCGAACTTATTATCACATAATATCACATGCCATAAAATTGAAATCCCTAAATATAATATGTCCTAAATCCGTTTGTCATAAATATTACAATCAATAATATACAAAACACATAAAACCGTTTTCAATAAAAGTTATAACTCCTAAATACAAATAACATAATGGTTATTTATAATAATAATAATATTCTTCGAACAAATTTGTATCACAAAGCTATGAACTTCTCTCAGTTACGTAGATACGAGAGCGGGCAATATTTTTTCATCTACCGACTTGTTTTGAGATAGTTCCCTTGTTATGTAGTTCTGTTTAGTAGCAGGATAAATACGTTTTTGTTTTATAATATACTCGTATCAAAAATAAATTATTCAAAAATGCAGTAATGTGAACTTTTAAAGACTAACAAGGGTGGCATAAAATTAAATTGTGATGGCTTTACTTACAAAAATCGATTCTACAACGAAAAATATGACGGGGTGTGTGAAAAGTACATAAATAAACAATGTAAGTGTAATGTGCGAGTGATTACTTCAGAGAAAAATGGTGCACACACGCAACAAAGGTATAATGGAACATGTTTGCTTGCAGCAGCATGCAAGCAAGCATGCAGCATGCAAGCAAGCATGCAGCGTGCAAGCAAGCATGCAGCAAGCATGCATGCATCATGCAAGCAAGCATGCAACATGCAGCCAACATGGTTTCTGTCACGGCTCCGGCGCTGCGGGGATCCGGCAGTCCCACGCGAGTTTATCGTCGCAGATGGGTTTAACGCTCACCACCACAGCTTCGGCTTACTGGCCGGCTGCGCCGGCCAGCCTCAGCCGTGGCGGCGAGTGTAACAACCTCCTGCTCCTCAAATCGCGGGCCGCCTCGCCCCTCCGCGCCTACGCGATTTTAAATTACACTCTAGGGGTAAGGGCAGACAAGACTGCGTGGAGTCGGATTTACAGCGATTCGTTTCTGTCACTAAAACCTAATTTTTAGTAAATGTTTTAGGACTAAAATTTTTATTATAAATGAACATTCGGAATAATACACATTATTTAACACAATACTTAGGACATATGACTTTAGGTCATGTAAAATTAGGAGATTCAATTATTATAGTACTCGATATTATGACAAAATACTTTTAGAACTAAAGATAATTATGCTAAACAAAATTTCGGGATTTTGAACATTATGGTTACTTAAGTTTATAACAAACGTGTTATGGATAATGATTTTCGGACAAACAATTTTAGGAGAAGAAAGGGAGTACCATTTGATTTACTTTTCAACCTTGTTTTGAACCAACAACTCACAAAACCGCGGTAGCAGGTAGTAGGTTAAGCCTTTTCTTTCTTAAACTGTAACCTCTATATTTACCCCTTTGATATAATAAATAGGTAGGTATGCGGGATGTGAAGCATGTTTAGTTGTAGAAGCCGTTTCGAACGAACAAAGCCGGGCCATGATATACGACTCAGTGCAGCCCAAAGGCTTCCTCTTGGAATAAGGAGAAAGTCTATTACGTCGTACATTGCGCTTTTAAGAAAGATTTTACGTGTGAACTGAAGATAATAGGGTTTTAAATATTTCGTGCTACTGAAATGATTGGGGATGATATTGTTGCTAAAATCTGACCTACCTCATCCATTTTTTAAAATTCTTACACTGAATGTTAAAAAAATGTAGCGAGGAATATCTTGGACTGTTCTCCCTAATACAATTCTAAAATATACATTTAAAGGACGGTAAGATGTTGATCAGAGTATCTACCTTATTTTTTATTTATTTAATAAGTATTACACAAATTACGGTAAGTTAAATATATGTTAGATAAAATAAGATAAATGTACATTTAGGTGCAGTAGTATTATTTCTCATACAATGGTATAATTAGTACTTATAAGTAAACTTTACTTTAAATAACTAAAACATATTTAATAGTTGTGCAAGTAAATTCAGATGTTTGGAAGCGACCTGCCCGATCTAGGTTTATTTAAACCTGTGTACATACCTAAGTATTGTTAGATTTTGCAAGTCAATTAAATTCAAACTGTAAATATCAATTTACTGCATCCTCTACAAAGATGCTCAATTGCGAGAAAGCAAAAAAAAAAACATTTATTATTTGTAAACGCCAATTATAATTTTTGTAAAATAAAAAATACGCGCGTGAAAAACTTCGTGCCGACGAAAATTGGTGAAAGCCGGCAAAAATTGGTGAAAGGCTTTTTGAAAATTCACGTGAAACATGATCAAACCGGAAAAACTGCGTTAATTATTTACGTATGCTTCTGATTGTACTAAAGAATACATTGGAGTTTTTTTATTCAAAAATGTTATTATTGAAATGCGGCTAGGAAAATACACGGCACTGCATGATTTTCACTATAATCACATTAAATGATGCTAGCTTTAGTTGCATCATCTGAGATAGATTCGATCGCTGTTCAATGGTTTAAGATTTTAAGCCTGTCGCCATTATTTTGATTTCATGGTAAATTAGTGATTACGTAGCTTTTTTTGTTGGCTTGTATCAGTGTACCATTTTATCCTTTTTGCCGCAGTCATTATATATGTTTTCATAAAACTATGTATTTTAATGTACGTTTCCGATATACTCTTGAAACAAATAAAAGCTCTGCCACTGTAAACGGATTAATGGAAAAGACCACTTGTCTGCATGTTAAGTGTATCAGAATCGTTCAGAAGCCATATACATAATTATGTTACAGTTAAATGGCATCGGATTACAGCGTTTACGAAATACTGACAATAAAGGTTTACAGTAACGACTACGCTAGGTATTACTATGCACTATTATAATGTTATTGTATACACATTCAAATTGATGAAAAAAATACGAACTCGCACAATATGTTTTTATGCTGTTTATAAAAATGTGCGTGAAATCATTTCAGTGATGCACGGTTGGGAGAAGCTATCTAAACATTAGAGAAACACTATACGGTAAGCTTTAAAGTTAATGATGTTTTTGAATATTTTAAAGCTGTAGTCATTTCTAAGTTACAAATCATGCTGACTTTAAATTCACCTTGACGCATTATGGTGATAGGTTAATCTCAAAAACCGATTATAGTGCGCAAACAGGTAATTCCATAAAGATGCGAATTTTTTCAATGATTATCTCCTTATATGTAACCAAATAAGAATTGAAATGGTCCGCCAGCTGATTGTTTTACTTTTATGATATCATATTGTAATAATTTTATCAGACCGATAAATAAAACGTTTCAATGATCGATCGTAAATGAACATGTCTAATCACTAAGGTTGAAATCTGATTGGCGAGCACAGTGTGTATTGTCATTGTTGTTGGAAATCGTAAGGAATGGATTGATTGTTATACTAAGATGAATAGAGATTACGAGGACACCTTCAGCGATAGACTGGGCATTAACGTTTCTTCAGTAGAGATGCATCTGCTGCTGTCTGCTTGTTGTTCTTCCGTAAATTGACAGATTTACGGATTATGAACTTTTTGATTAGGACTATCTACTGATGAACGGTGTTCTTGATATTGTCTTTTGAGATTTTCTTCCATCCACTTTATATTCCTGAAATATTACGCACTTACGTGGTACATTTCCATTGACTTGCTCTGAAAACTTTCCACTTATCTTTAGGAACAAATAAATCTTCATGTAAGTAGTACAATGTTCAGAATTAGACCTCGACTTGTTTGTATGCTTATTACTACGTAAACACAGAGTCATTTTTTTTTATTTCCATTTAACGTCAAGTGCATTGTGTATAACCGCAGTCTTGGAAATAAAAATCGAAACTTTTGAATGATTAAGAAGGTTATTAGTCTATAATTCAAGGAAAATATATCTTGTTGACTTATGATTGGTGGATAACAGTGGAATAGCGTGTTGTTGGTCAATCGATGATGTTTTATGAGTCATGCATGTTGCTCCTTATCTGACTTGATCTGAATATTGTTTGTATGTAATGTGATGTCCCAATTAAGCATTCGATTTGGCGTTCAGTCACCATGCAAGCCTAAGTTACGAGTATAGCTACTGGGATTTTTATGTATTGACATTAGGTAGGATTTTATTTGTACTGTAAGTATGTTATCTTGTATTTATATTATTGTTTTATAATTATCGTTTTTTTTAATACTAAGTTTTACAAAAAAGTGT
This sequence comes from Cerastis leucographa, assembly GCA_963082945.1. Taxonomy (NCBI): domain Eukaryota; kingdom Metazoa; phylum Arthropoda; class Insecta; order Lepidoptera; family Noctuidae; genus Cerastis; species Cerastis leucographa. The sequence continues at coordinate 12,963,571 of OY720380.1, read as the reverse complement.
ACATTTATGCGCAGTAGTATTATTTTTCATACAATGGTATAATTAGTACTTATAAGTAAACTATAACTAAAACATATTCAAAAGTTGCAAGTAATGATAGTTCAATTCAGATGTTTGGTAGCAACCTGCCCGAACTAGGTTTATTTAAACCTGTGTTTCAAGTAAGTCATACATATTAGAGACAGATTTATTTTAAAAACCATAAATATAGAGATTTACGATCACAAACGCTCCCGCATTCCCAGAAAACTGCAGCGAGCCTATTGTCGTTACTAAAAGATCCCTCCATAATAAAGGTAATAATTAAAAACATTAACATTAATCTTACCCTATACATTTCTTTTATCTCACAATATAAGACATTAAAAAAAAGTTAAATTGCATATAATTCGCTTAAATATAACAAAGAAACTAAATGTTGATAAGATAAGAAAAATTGCTATATTCACGAGAATATACCATTTTTATACACAAACAACAGCCAGAAATCTATATACTTATGTCGCATTGCAACGCATGCAGAGTACATCTAGTGTATAATATGTACTTATTTCGTATGATTGAATAAGAACACTGGTCTAGTTGTAATAAGGTTGTTTCTAACAAAATATCCGTTAATGAGTCAGAATATGACGCTGTATATCTGATAACGAAAAATGGTTTCAGAATATTGATTTTCTTGATCGTACCCAACAGGATAAAATGTAGGTAAACAGACGACTCACTTTTGAAAATTTATACCATAAAAAGAAAGATAACGATTTAAAATTAAGACAAACGTTCGTTAATCCGTCGTAAACCAGCCAGATATTAAAAAGAAAAAAAAAATGCTATCGTAAAAAATAAATAAAATAAGCATAACGCAAAACGAACCTTGTTTTGACATCAATTTGGGAAAATTAGTGGGAACTATACTATCTTAACGTATTTTCTCACCGATATTTATTAATCATAATAAAGGTGATTTTTATACTTTCACAAAATTACCCTCACTACCCTCATTTATTTTTAAGCAGTGATAGGTCATAGGTCTCAAGTTATATCCGTAGAGATGTCAGCAAATTGGAAGGGGTCCGAGAGGGCCGATGTCTGCTGGGGCTGCGGGACTGGTTTGAAAGACATACCGTGGCCCTAAAAAGGAACTTGGATGGGTTTTAGTCAGTACAAGTCTGACACTCCCTTCTGCTCCGCCCAGAGCGGGAGGGGTGATTAGAAGACTTCACATCAAAAAAAAAAAGACGAGCTTCTCTAATTTTCCATTTTCTTGTGCGTATTGCATAGTTTTTACTTATTTCGGTGAACCTGCATGTCTGAGAGATATTTCTTGACGGCCATGTAAAGCGAAGTCTTAAAACTCGAACACCAGGTTAGGCACTAATCACACAGTAAAAAAAAAGAGATTTGTTATTTGTTTATTATTTTTACAGGAATTGGCTGCTAGAAGAACGAACAGCAAAAATAGCCGGACGAAAGCCGAAGTTTGTGAGAGCTCTTTTCAGAACATTCTTCTGGTCTTACTTGCCAGGAGGTATTATGCAATTCATAGCAATAGCACTACGGTAAGAACTATAATAACCTAAATACTTAACCTGATGTTACAAGGTGTTGATCCTCGTCAAATTCAAGGAGGTAACTATGCTAATGATTCTTGTCCCGAATCAATAATAAAATGGGTAGGTATTTTTTTTTTCTTATTTACGGAAATTGGTTAGTGTGAACCACCCGTGTTTTAAACGCGGCCCGTTGGATTCTCGCCCTATAACCGCGCTTCCACAAATACAAACAATCTCAAACGTTTTTTCGATAATTTCTTATTCCCTAAACCATGTTAAAGGGATAATTATGAAATACTGACAAACTTAAACAACCAAAAAATCAGCGTTTATTAATAATTAACTAGGTACCGTAATTTTAATTGATTATTTATGTCTTTTGCGACAACCTCTTGAATTTTGACGAGGTTGCAAAACAACACCTTGTAGAAACGAAACATGTTCAAAATAAGAAGTCACTTGTTAAACACATCATGCCAGTAACATCACGCCCGCACTCTTCGAAGTTAAGCAGAGTGCACACCTGCATTCACCAGTTATTACTTGCTTGCTTATTTTTATTTGTTTGGTGTTATTGCCAAGCATAGCTTCCTCAGTTTTGTTTCCTAAAACGAAACCGTATCAGATGTCTAAACGTAATTTTCTTATTAGAACGGCGTCTCCATTGCTGTTCAGTCGATTGCTCCTGTTCTGGTCAGCCGACTCGGACGTGACTCGGGAGAAGGCCATGTATTACGCAATTGGCATGATTGGGATGAATTGGGTATCAGCCTTTATGACCCACCACGGAGCTCTGTACTGTCAGCAGTCCGGTATGAAGATGAGGTGCGCTGTGGGATCCTTGATGTTTAGAAAGGTACAGTGAACATTATTTAATTTATTTCCTTTAAGGGACTTTGTCCTGGTTTTTATGAAGTCCACTTTATGATCTGTTTTTTTTTTTATATAACGTAAAAGCGACAGTTACAATTAACGTCTCTAACGGTAATTGCAAGTACCTAATTTTTTTTGCTGGTATAATCCTAGATACAGTATAATTTCCAATAAAACCGACTACTTTATTTTTCTGGACCTCCATTTGACCCTGTTTTAAAGTAAGTGGTTGTATTTAATTTGTGTAATTCGTAATTAGTATCTGAATAATTGCAAGTATATATATTTTCTTAAACAAGTTGTTATTCTTAGAAATTATTTTGTACCCTATCACAATGTTTTCCTGTTTAACCCAAAGGTCAAATGACTGGTTGTGGATTTAAGTCCGCCTATGTACCAATAATTGTACATAAAATTTAATTAGATAAATATATAAATATATATTCTCTAGGTAACGTAAACTGTTCTTTGTCTACAAGCCAATACACAAAGTATAATTAAAAAATATTTTCTAGATAATGCGGATGAACAACAGCTCTCTAGGCGAGACGACGGCCGGTAAGGTCGTGAACCTGCTGTCAAACGATCTGCAGAGGTTCGACCTGGCCATGATGTTCCTGCACTACGTCTGGATCATCCCGCTGCAGGTCGCCGCTGTCATATACCTGGGATACACGCAAGCAGGGCCGGCCGCCTTCATCGGATTCGCTGCCTTGATCATCATAGCACTTCCCTTCCAGGGTATCTTGTGTTTTTTATTTATTTAATTCTATCATTGGACGACCAGAGATACGGCGAAGCGTCACCGTTATATGGTTGAAGCTACACGGACCTGAACAAAGCGCTTTGCTTCCTACATTTATCGTGTGAACCGCCTGTATAATTCACTGCCAGATTCTCTGGATCTCTTCAAAGACGGCACGGTTGGCGTTGTGGTTGAGCAATCGACTGCTGCGCTGCGTCTCACGAGTTCGATTCCCGCACGGAACAAATATTTGCATAGCCTACAGATAGTTGTTCCTGGTCTGGCTGTTTGTGTATGTGAGTTTAAATGTTTGTAAACGCACTCATGATATAGGAGAAATTACTGAGTGGGGCAACGTTTAAAAAAAAAAACCGGCCAAGTGCGAGTCGGACTCGCGCACGAAGGGTTCCGTACCAATATTTATAAAAACCACCATATATATGATCTGTAAATGAGACTCGTTTTTAGTACAACTGACGCTTAGCGCCATCTATCGATATTTCTATGTAGTTTTTCAAAATTTTCGAGTCAAATACAATTGGTCGACTATTACTTGTATACTTGTAAAGCCCACTTATGTGTGATAGTTTTCCTTTAAACTTCGTTATGCCGTGACATTTGAATTTCTAACTACAACTGTTTAGTCGGTAAAGGGGGGGACACTTGACTCTAACGAAAATTGGTAATTTAATGCTTAACAAGTCACGAACGGTTTACTTAATCTAAAAACGGTCTAGACAAATCCCTAATATTTTTGAAAGACCTATCCAACGATATCCCACATTACGGGACAGATGAAAAAAAAAATTATTATCCCTACTTTACATGTAGGGGAGGTACCCTAAATAATGTTTTTTTTTCACAATTTTATTTTACCATTTGTTCAGCGTCATTAACGTGTATACTTATGCCGAATCACAACTTTCTAGGACCAATAGTTATTGAGCTAAACCGCGGACAGACAGACAGACGGACATACCGAAACTATAAGGGTTCCTTGTTGACTACGGAACCCTAAAAAACAAAGTTCGAGTAAATCGGTTTCTTCTAGGCAGGCGCGCTCCACCCTAGGCCTCATTATCTTTTCCCATCAGGCGAGATGCGGCCAAACACAAGCCTAATTTGTATTAAAAAAAAAGGTTTCAACGTAGGCAGATGCCATCATTATCGTTGTCTTTTGCTTAGCTTGTTCCTAACCATGTTGGAGACAGCTTCCAGTCTAATCGAATGCAGCTGAACACCAGTAGGTACTTTATATGGAGCTGAGTGACCGTCTTTGAACTCTATAACTTAGTTTCCAATAATAAATTATGAATAATTAATTGAGCTGCACATTTTCCATGATTAATCCAGTATAGCAGTACTAAATTAGAAATAATATTCTATGGGTATCAACAATAGTATTAAACAATGCACATTACGAAGGTTACGCTAAGTTTATAAGTTATTGCTAATTACTATGACAATCATAGAAATCGTATTCATATTCTTTCTCCAAAACGTAATTTTATTTGATAAGTTATTCAGACTGTATTACGTTTTTAACACACTTTTATTAGCTTGGTATGTATGTACAAAAAATGGGTGCTTGATGTCAATTGTTATGATATTTTAATTACAGATATTGGTAAAACTAGAGCCAAGCGCCCCACGCTTTTCTACAGTGAAAGGATTTTTTTTGTTACACACACACACACACACACACTATTCTTACTTTAAATTTATCGAAAATTATTTTAGTTTGCTTTTAAATAGCTATTAAAGAGCTATGCTATTAAAGAGTGTCTTTTAGTGTTTTTAAACTAATAATTATTGTATTTGAAAAGTAGGTCATAATTTTCTCCAGAATATTTAAACTTTTGCTTAAACATCACGCCTGTTATCCCCGAAAAGTAAGGCAGAGACATACCTAATACCACTCCCACATTTCGCCAGTTATGTTTAAGTCCCATGTAAAAGGTGGCCAGCCTATTGCCATCATTCATACACAAATTCAGACTCCGTGGCTGATACTTAAAAATTCAAGATAGAAAAACTCAATAACAATTTGCCCGACCCTGGAATTGCTTTTGCTTTCCGAATTATAATAGCATATAAGACATTGAACTAAGCCCCTAGGGCAAGCAAAGCATCGGCAAACCTCTAGAGCTTTTAAACTCGGAAACCACAAAGTATATAATACAATAAACCTACATGCTCGTTCCAAGAAAATAAAAGTTTTAAAGCATAATATGTTTCAGGTGGTTTGGGTCAGTACCTCGGTAAAGTTCGACTTCGTACAGCTGAAAAAACAGATAACAGAATTAAAATAATGAGCGAAGTTATTAATGGAATACAGGTGAGTAATTTGAGACATTGCGAATTAAGTACATTTTGTGTTAATTAATATAGCTACTTAGTTTATAAATAATAATTATAATAAACTGAAAACCCTCGAAAAGGATACATTTTCACGAAAATATTTTGGCATAGGTAAGCATGTACGCACAACGACCAATCAAGGTATACAAAACCAGTTTATGCGGATCTCTCAATGTACGGGAAATCTATATTAAAAGAGACCATGTTATAGTGGAAATGTATAGATTAATGTGACGCCGTGTGTACCTACATGAATGTAGTCAACAAATTTGACGTTATTACTTAGTAGTTTAAAGACAAGTTAACCACATTACTTGTCTTGAAACTACTAAGTATTATCGTACAGGCACTCTAATAATCCATACTTCCATACTTAATATTATAAATGCGAATGTCACTCTGTTTGTTTGTTTGTTTGTTACCTTTTCACGACTAAACGGCTGATCGGATCTTAATGAAATTTGGCAAAAAGATAGATTTCAACCTGCCGGCCTAGCATGACCGCCGTAGAAACGGGCTATGTCTACGGAAGAATCGACAATTTGACAGATATTTCTATCGTCCCAAGCATGGCGATATTAAGAATGTAGAAAAGAAATGTTTCTTTTCTTCAGTCGACACAAGTCTACAACGTCGAGCATGACGACCATATTTTCTCTTCTTTTGACATTTGGGGGTACAAACATTACTTCTGACAAATGTAAAACTAGTCTTATTAAAAACTAAATACGAGAAATACGTTTCGTGGTTGCGTTGAGTTACGTTCAAAAGGTTGAAATGTTATGTAAAATATTTAGGTTTAATTTCGCGAAAAAGATCCAGTCCTGGATCCAGGATGTAGCAACACCATCCCGCCCACGAAAAATGAAAAACTCGTGCAATTGGCAACTTTTGTTTGTTAAGGGAATATAAACATCACGTGATACGTCCCCGTTGCCATGGAATGAATTTCTGTCTATGTCTTCGTAGAAACGCGAGTCGACGAGGCGCGCCATGCTAGGCCAGAAGAAATGTTAAGTTGCATAGAAAAGATTTCTTGTCGCTTCTTGGTAGAATAGAGATAGAACGGTCATGCTAGGGGGGCTGGGGAAGGACATAGGCTATATATCATCACGCTACGACGAAAAGGAGCAGAGCAGCAATGAAAAATGTTGCGAAAACGGGGAAAATTTGATGCAGACGAAGTTGCGCGGGACAGCTAGTACTTTAATCATACTTCATTGATTGACAACACTGAAATAATTTATAATTATGTCTGCTTGTTACATTTTATTAGTCTGACTTAACAAAGAACGATAGTAACTTAGTACTAACTACGATCTTTTGTTTCGCACCGACACACAATAACGGAGTAAACCTTACCGTTCCTTTGTTTAATATTGTAAAATATCTTGTAAATCGGCCACAAAGTAAAATATCCACCAACAAGGCAAAATATTAAAGTTTTAACAAGATTAATTGTACGCAGTAGCTTCTCTTATACATAAATAAAAACCACTACCACTACCTTCAAAATATTATGTCTAACATGTTTTAGGTAATAAAAATGTACGCATGGGAGATCCCGTTCCAAAAAGTAGTGGGGCAGTCGCGAGCGGAAGAACTGAAGGAAGTGAAGACAGCGACACTGCTGAGGACAGTGTTCCTCGGGTTCATGATGTTTACGGAGCGAGCTGCTCTCTTCTTTACTGTACTTACGTATGTCCTGATGGGGAACGTTATGTCTGCTAATGTGGTGAGTATTTCAATGTTTTACATTTTTCTAGTCACGTCGTTTATTGGGCATCTTTTTTTTTGTCTGCGAGGAATGGATGTAGGTATGTCAGGTTCCTACGGACTAAAACTACACCGTTTCTACTTGTAAAGACAGCCTCAGTATGTGCTAACTCCTCTACAGTCCCGCCGAGTATTCCAGGGGGGTAACTACTTAATAATGTTGTTCGTACTAAGAGTCGGGAGTTATTCATTTATCGAACTTATCAAGCCCCTCCAATCTACAAATAGTAAAGTTTTGATGACATAATTGCGTAATTTGGTGAAACCTTTGTTTGGAATTTCGAAATATTTCGAAGGGATAGCGTTTTTTGATTTGTGCACTTCTCGTCAGTAAACATGCTTTTTTTAAAACAACATTGCGATGCATCTAACGGCATTGCTCAAATATATAAACCACTGCTATCTTCTATGAAAGCGTTCACTTATTCAAGAGCTTCATTAGACTAGCGAGTGATACATAATTGCTTGCTGAAGTGTTGCCAACATCGGCTTTGTCTGGGCTTTTTGTGCGCATAACATTAACCTCATGCAGAGGCATTACAATAAAATCACAAATCCCGTTGAACATAAAACGTTATCTGTGGTACATTCGCATTCAAGATTGGCTGCATTTTATTGTCTCCGGGTGGAAGCGGCTTCCCCATTGTTGGCACGGAGGCTTGTTCGATTTTGAACATGCATTTTACAAAAACCTCAAATCCGAATGTTTGCTCATCACTTTATTTTATTACTTGCTGTCGATTTAGTAACCTTTTCTCTTTTTGCTCGGCTTTTTAAATAGCCTATATTTTTCCTCAGGAATGAATTGGGCTATCAAGAATTGATCAAATGTGACTGGTTGTTCCAGATATTTACGCTTTAAAACAAGTAAACTTTTTAGCTTTATTTTATTAGTAAAGTAATTTACCAGACCAGTATTTAAAAGACAAGTAAATTATTTAGTAGTTTTGTTAGAACAAAACTGGCGAGTCACCGGAGCGTGGGACCGGCGCGCGGCGCACACTGCATTCGATTCTAATCGAACTATCATCATAGATTTCCTACTTTCATCCGCTGTAAGGTAGTTTTGCAGTAAATAATGCATTTGCTTGTCGGTCCTTGTAACCTAACGATTAGGGGATAATCCTATTTTTTTTTTCTTTGTTCTTCGGGTAGTTTATTGAAAAGTATTGGATACGTATTTTTTCTTTTTTCACGTGGTCATTAAATTACGGAGATATATTGAGTTGAAATGGCGCATGACGTCACATGTAGGTAAGTTTTATACCCACTTTAATGAGTTCTAACTAAGTAATTTTTTGATATTTTGATAAAACAAAAAATACGTGTCTAATATTTTTGTATTACCAGTCTGACGGACAAAATAGAATGTCGTTTTCTTTACCCAGTCCGATCCCCTATTGTTGATGAATATAATTACGAATTTCTTGCCAAAGAGTAAATTGATAGTCTGAAAAGACTTCCAGCAATACCTGAATCTACGCGCTCTTGATACCTATCTACATTATATTTTTCCTTCCAGTTCTATCCGTTACAACAGTTCATGAGCGCCGCTCAGGTGAACATCACATTAATCCTGCCGCTGGTGCTATCCTTCACTGCAGAACTTGTGGTGTCTCTGGGAAGAGTTCAGGAGTTCCTGTCCTTACGTATGTACTTTATGAACATTGATTGTAATAAAATAATCAAAGTCAAAATCCGAATGCTATTACTATGTGTTTGAAGATAAATAGGATAACATACTGTATTGCTTTTTTAGTCTTCGTGAAAATAAGCCACACATCTGTGAAAATCATTACCATACGGTTTTCAAAACCCATATGTTATTCGGAACAAAAAATAATGTTAGAACTTTTTAGTACATTACCTACCCTTTCCTCGGCAGTCCAGTAGAAAGACTTATCTGTCCTTGGGTGCCGTAAGGCAACTTGAGCTACTACTGCCGGATAGCTGGCATAAGTTAAAGCATACCCCGGCAACCGATACATACATTATTTATATACGCAGCATTATTTATTTAATTTATTAGGTACGTATAATTTGTAACTATTATTTTAATATCTTAATGGCACACTCATTATCTTATTGCCTAATGTTTAAATTTTATCAGAAAGTATTATCTCTATGGGTTACATATTGTACCTATGTTGTTATGAATTGACGACACTATTAACATAAAATAGAACAAGAATGACAGTTCACTCCTAAAGAATGGAGAAGCTAGACTAGTCAAAAAAATGTTAAGTCGTTACGAGGGTTCACACTTAACCATTTCATGTTTTTTGTATGAGATTTGACCCATATTATAAATTTCAGACGTTGTGCGTCACTGTAAGCCTTGCATGCCACAGTGGCGGTATTCGACGCATGTTAAGAAAATGTGAATGCGAAACCTTTTAACCTGAAATACTTCTTCATTTTGCTGATTACGTACGTCATATGGTTTGTTATTCAGTTGAATAACCTGAAACTTGAAAGATTGTTTTCCCATTTCATACTTAGGGTTTTTATTGATTTTACCATGCGTACTTCATTAACATTTAGTTTCTCATTCATTTATATTAACATTTAGATTACGTCAGCCATCTTCATAGCTGACGAAACGAAACGAATACCTATTTTCAGGAAATAATAAAAAGCCTACAAAATTCTTAATTAAGTAAAACAAATATTTAAAATCAAGCAAACTGCGTTACGCTACAGTGTCACATCATCGTAGCTTTCACATAGAGTTGCCAAAACGATATGTTTTAATTTACAGAGGACAGGCCAGACTTGGCGGGAACGGCTGAAGAAGTGTCGTCCAACTTGTTCCGCAACTTGTCGGTTAAGAGCGAGTTGGGGACGAAACCTTCTATCCGACCGCTCTCCTATCATCGGAAATCGGATGCATTGCCTACCGGTAAGAAATACTTTCTACTTTGATCGGTAGTTAGATTGCCAAAGAAAATGGACTTAACCCTTTTATCATTACTATAATTTTATCAATATTCTTTAACACATCAATCAGTTTGATCACGTTACTTTTATTTATCAATAACATTGAAATCGTATATCTTCGGTTAAAGATATTTAATTTTACAACGGTTTTGTTAGTTGATGAATTATTTCCATTTTGATTAGATTTCGACGCCCATCACGAATGTGAAATTTTGTCAATAAAGATTGGAAATAGCAATCAATTAAACAGTTCCCCATAACATTCACGTGCACAAATTTATCAACAAATGCTATCAATTCAGACATTGTCGTAACGTACGTCTGCAGGTACCTGTTGGTTCATGAAAACTTATCATAGGTCAATAAAACAAAAAAAAAAAAACAGTTTCGAAATGTGGTGTAAAATCAACCTTGGTTCCGTTAATTCATTCACGGAAAATAGTGCGTTTAATCAAGAACTGTAAACTAGGATTCCTTGACTGCTTTCAGACACGAAACAGGCCCTCAAATACCCTTATGTACCATGGTCGCGTTTGATGCCCTCTCCAATGCATTTTGACTTTGATTGCAGACCCAGCATTAGATTCCCAACTCAAGAAGCCTCCGACTCCGAAGTTTTTAAGGAGCTTGTCGCACCAGGATGACTCAGCCTTGGTATTACATGACGTGTCAGCCAGTTGGACAGGGGACCCCAACATGATGGCACTTAAGAACATTTCCATGCGCCTGCGCAAAGGAAAACTATGTGCTATCATTGGAGCTGTTGGATCTGGAAAGGTAGGTTTCATTAGTCTCGTTTTAACAAATTATGTACAAAAAGTATTGACCTATCAGTCTCTAATGTTAAACGTCAGCTGATTCTATAGTTTACAGATGAAGAGAAAAAGACTTTAGTTACTACGAGTATAAGGTCTATTTCAGAGCGAGACCGGTGCCGGGTGCGCGTTTTGATACCCGAGATTTATTATCATACAAGTCTGCTGTTGCTGTTGTTATCATGCAGCATTCACTGTTTAACGTGCGAATTTTAAAATTTTTTGACCGACACAGTTTTAGTTTTGTTCTGAAATAGGCCTAAATGATAAAAAATTAACCTAATTTCGTCGTTTCCGTCATATAATGTCTATAAAGGCGATTAGTACATTACTCATAATCTTTCTAACTATAATATTTGCAAACAACTTGTTCATATGAATTGTTTTTCATTCTCAGTCCTCGATTTTGCAACTCCTACTAAAAGAATTGCCTCAGGCGACTGGCACTGTTTCAATATACGGCAAGATATCGTACGCTTGCCAAGAGGCGTGGCTGTTCCCCAGCACCGTCCGGGAGAATATACTTTTCGGTTTGCCTTTTGAACCCGGAAAATACAAGAAGGTACGTAAATAAATCGTGATTTGAATAAAATACGTATTTTTTTCTCTTATTTGTTCACTTTATTGGGGCCATCGATGGCTTTAATAGATAGGTGAACTGTGTTATTGATACGCTCATAGTTTCACCGATAAAAATAATTAATCATAGTAATAAAGGATACAAATAGATTAAAAATATATTGTTATGTCTGTGGCAGCATTCCAAGAGTAACAATACGAGGTGCCATATTGCCGCTTAACGCCCCGAAAATCAATAGGGTGCGGAGTTTTAAAATTGTTGTACCCGGGGGCTTAATTGGTGGCAGAGTATTTCAGCGCTGCAATTTTTCAAAAACCCCATTCCTTTTTACCTTACAATGGCACTAAATAAAATCTGGTTTTCAAATGTTTTTAAAACAAGTAAGTAAGCCTTTTACAGTTGAGGAGCAGTGAACAAGACTCCTCGCGTATGTACTCGCATTGCGCTCATGTGCATACATACGTCTGTGTTGTAGGTGACCAGGGTGTGTGCACTCGAGAAGGACTTCAAGCAGTTCCCGTACGGCGACCAGACGCTTGTGGGGGAGAGGGGGGTGTCCCTCTCAGGAGGCCAGCGAGCCAGAATCAATTTGGCGCGAGCTGTTTACAGAGAAGTAAATTGATTTCTATTTTGTTGCACAAATATTGAACTCATAACAGCTGGGAATGGACAATTTGATCAGGCACCGGCTCTTAACATTTCTATAAGGTTACCTTTGGTGCAAAGTTTAATTTTGAATATATTTATTATCTCTCTTGTAGGAATACTCCTTCGAGTTTTTTTATGAATGCTTTTTTCCTTTGTAAATCGTTATAAATATTGTATCTCATTACAAAAATATTTGTATCTCTTAGTATAGAGTGGTTAAGTTAAATAAAATGTTCCGTTTAGTCAAAAGTGTTTGAAGATACGATTTTATCGATATTTTCTTATTTATTTGAGAAGACATGTACTATATAACAGATAAATCCAAAGAATTGAAAAAGTAACAAGAACACAGTGAACGCAGTGAAAAGAAACATATTTTCAATAAATAATGATAAAATATTAAAATAAAGTACTTAAAAATGACAAGAAAAAGTCATCTTTCGTTCATCCTCTCACAGAAACTCAAACATTCACGACTTACGTCAACTCATCTCGGGGCAAATAAGTCACACTAGACACACATAGTACTTTAGCTAAAAGACCTTGAATATCCGCAAAACAATGGAAATATGCATTCGAACTGAAGCACACTTTCACCGCAATTGCTCATTAAAATATTCAGCTTAAATAAACAACCTTACATTTGCTCATTTTCTATCAGTTCTATTTTTAACCCCTGACCAAAATTAGGGGTGTTATAAGTTTGTAGTGTGTATCAGTGTGTCTGTTTGAGCATCATAGCTCCTGAACGTTAGAAGATCATCATCACCATCAAGTTGATGAAGAGATATAAAAAACTTCCATTGGCCTGACAGATTCGATTTTTTTAAATCAAAGTTCAAGTATGAGAACCTATTCTAAGCTAGGAATCGAAACCATTGATTATGGAAAAATACACATAAGTACCTACTGTATTATTGCATCATTCCAAATTGTCACTAATAGCGATCAAATTCTGCGAAGGAATGATATAGGGCAAATTAAAGGAAAGAGTTGATTCTTGATAAAATACAGTGTGTTTTTTTCAATCAATTGTTTTGATTCCTGTCTTGGAAAATTGATTTTCAAAAATCGAATGATACCGTTTTAGTTTTCATCAAAATCGGGCTCGAGACTCATTTTAGTATTTTTTGCTATTCTTCATAGATTCGGATTTGGCCATTCACGCCCACTTGAAAAATTTAACCCTGTATACTATAAAAGGACTAGCGTCTAGTGTACCTACCTACTGGATTTTCTACATTCCATTTTAAATTCCTACGCAGAGAATTCAAAGAAACTTTTTTCTTTTTGTTCGCTCAGTCTGCAGAGCATTTGTCTGTCGGCACCGAGGGTGTGAGTGCCAAAACTTAACTACGGAGTAATTGTAACGAACTATACGAACTAAAAGAGGAAGGAAATGAATTTTTTTGCAGCAAAAGATTCATACATCGTACCACATAAGCTTTGTTCTGCTTTCCAAATATATTTACTTTTTATATTTTTATGATGTTTTATTCGAGGGATCCTAAACAGCTTTTAACACAGATCATTTTAAAAATGTATGGTGTACCTTTGCGCGGAATTCGTTTCCTCAATCGTTTTTAATGATCCGCACTGGAAAATGAGAAGAAAACACCGTGTTTTTCCTTTTTACTTCGGTTTAAGGTCAGAGCTAAATGTAGGGCAGCTTTACTATTGCATGCACGGTACTCCATGGCGTATTCATAGACTTGAGTATCGTACTTCTTCGTTATGCGGGGTTTTTTTCCGAGTAGTACAATCTCGACGAAGGGGAAAATTAACTTTACTTAAACAATAAACGACCAATGGACTTTGATCATACCGATTTTGTTAATTTTACGACATAAATCATCACAATTGTAATGATCAAAGTCGAATGCCTAACGAGAATAGGTACACGCGTTTATCTATATTATATATATATAAAATGTTGACTTTGTAATATAACCTTAATATTATCGTAAGTCATATTCAATATAGAAATTTTGACACTTCACGAGACCAGAGGGCTGACTATTTCTTTGGGCAAAGTATTAGCATTGCCATTCAACGTGGCAATGCCGCCAGTCTTCTGGGCACGTTTCCGGATGACAGCGATGTGGAGGAGTATTTTGACGCCTTAACGTCCTGTTGTTTTTAATTTAATTCATATTTAGTTAGTTTTTGGAAATACTGTTATTTTTATTTTATTTTAAATAATTATAGAAATAAAATTAAGACGCAACCAAATATGACAAAAGGCTCTGGAACTGATTTAAGACAAATCAGAGTCAGCCTAGCTCAGTGTTTTTTAGGGTTCCGTAGCCGAATGGCAAAAAATGGAACCCTTATAGATTCGTCATGTCTGTCTGTCTGTCTGTCTGTCCGTCCGTATGTCACAGCCACTTTATTTTAAAACTATAAGAACTATACTGTTGAAACTTGGTAAGTAGATGTATTCTGTGAACCGCATAAGATTTTCACACAAAAATAGAAAAAAGACATTAAATTTTCGGGGGTCCCTATACTTATAAAAAAATATTTATCAAACTCATACGTGTGGGGTATTTATGGATCTTCAAAAATGATATTGAGGTTTCTAATATCACTTTTTTCTAAAGTGAATAGTTTGCGCGAGAGACACTTCCAAAGTGGTAAAATGTGGCATACATTTTACCACTTTGGAAGTGTCTAATTTCTAAAGTAAGAGGATGAAAATTCTGAAAATATTAAAGATTATAGAACGTAAAAAAAACTTTCAACGAAAATTGGTTTGAATAATATATGATGTTTAGTTTTTGAGATATAGGACTTATTCATCAAACTGCAGCAGTAACTTTGTTTTTCATTAACATACTATGAAAAACAAATTTGCTGTTACATATAAAAATAATTGAATAATATTAAAAATATTTTGTACTAGCTGTCCCACGCAACTTCGTCTGCGACACATTTTCCCCGCAACATTTATAATTACTGCTCCGCTCCTATTGGTCGTAGCGTGATGATATATAGCCTATGTCCTTCCCCAGGTTGAAATCTCTTCCAAATTTAATCTTCTTGCCAAATTTAATTAAGATCCGATCAGCCGTTTAGTCGTGAAAAGGTAACAAACAAACAAACATACAAACAAACAAACAGAGTGACATTCGCATTTATAATATTAGTATGGATTTTATTGTTTGGTGGTACGGAACCCTGTGTGCGTGTGAGTACGACACGCACTTGTCCGGTTTTTATAAATAACTAGCTGTCCCGCGCAACTTCGTCTGCGTCACATTTTCCCCGTTTTCGCAACATTTTTCATTGCTGCTCCGCTCCTATTGGTCTTAGCGTGATGATATATAGCCTATGTCCTTCCCCAGGTTAAAATCTATCTTCTTGCCAAATTTCATTAAGATACGATCAGCCGTTTAGTCGTGAAAAGGTAACAAACAAACAGAGTGACTTTCGCATTTATAATATTAGTATGGATGGTACGGAACCCTTCGTGCGCGAGTCCTTGCCAAGGTTTTTTTTTATTTTGTTAACAATTTATGTACACACTTAAATTAGAAAAGAGGAAAGTAACAGAAAATAGGTACAAAAGTGATTTTTATTTCTAAAGAAATGTCTTCCAGCATACCTGCCAAAGAGATACTTAAAAAAAGGGATTTTGGGAAGGGTTTTTGCCGTTTTTGCAATTACTACAAACAAAATAATCAAAATAATCTTTCTAGGCCGATATCTACCTTCTGGACGACCCTCTATCCGCTGTGGACGCTAACGTAGGCCGACAGCTGTTCGAGGGCTGCATCAACGGGTACCTGCGTGGCCGCACTCGCATCCTGGTCACTCACCAGATTCACTTCCTCAAAGCCGCTGACTACATCGTCGTTTTAAATGAGGTATGTAACATTTTTTTGGCTATGACTCGTGCGGCCGAAGGGATTTCTCGTAGCTAAAAATGTGGAACTTACATTTTATAAATTTTAACTCAAACAAAATTTCATGCAAATAGTTCTTTATGCAGTGATTTAGATTGTGTGATGTCTATCAGTGAATTGATTAATTGCATTCTACCTGTTCTAGAAAGTGGTTAAGAGCAGGATAATTTAGATGATTCAGTCACTTTTATACTAAAAATTACTGCATACTTGCCGTCTTTACTATTTTCTTTATGATAATTTTTATACATTGGGTTTTTCTTCAGATCTTTATAGCCATTAAATTTCTTTATTTTATGTCTTAATAACATGAATGTCTTCTGTAATTAAAATTGTATACAAGGTTTAATTTATTTATGAATTGATGTTTCAAGGGTCGCATTGAAAACATGGGTACATTCGATGAGCTGGTTTCATCGGGCAAAGATTTCTCTATGATGCTGTCTCAGCTGCAGGAAGGCAAAGAAAAGGACTCCGACAGTCTCGGATCACGAGTAAGATATCAAATTTGAGTAAACCAATGCCGAAAGACTTCATCGGAAATCGAGTTTGGTTGCGTACTAAGGATCCTATAGCAGTGGTTTGCTATAGGCTGATGATGATGAAAATACCAGCTAGTCTTTTCTTTTTTCTAAAAAGCACTTATCCGAGCTGCTCGAGGGAAGTTATTTACCCTTTGTTTTAACAAACAAACAAATTGTCACATTTGCAAAACTATTTGAATAATGCATTACAATCAGTTCCGTTGACACTAGTCTATCGATTGTTGTGTCTGGACGGCCATGATATCGACCCACCACTCACCTGCTAAGGCTACGTTCTATTGACGGGCAAAATATGGAAATTTATGTAATTGTAGTCTCTTTTGTTCGCCCAGTAGCAGGACACTTAATTTCTCAATTAGCATTTCTCATAATGTTTTAATTTAAATACAATTTATCTTAACAGGCAATATTGTAACAATATTGAATTACGCTTGCGTTTATAATAAAGGTAACTAACCTGTTGTCATGTTTCTAAATTACCACAGGCTGATAAAATTTTCGTTTTTCCTAAATCATAGTACTAAGGTCGGTTTCCCTCGGAAAGGAAAAGGCCGGGTCCAGCCATTTCCGCACGGCCCTGGAAGGTCCGCCCTAGCTAGTCGCCTTCCCACCGACAGAGAGGACTAAATTCCCTATTTGGGGCAGCCCTGTCCCGACTTGAAAGTTAGGATAGGGAGGGGATACAAAATGAAGTTAATATTGGGAATTCACAATTAATACATATACATGCATAATACAAAATCATATAAGACAAAACAATAATAAAGTATGAGGCTAATAAGACAAGAGGTCGCAAAGTTATATGTAGTACAAAGGTCCTATTACCTTTGTACTACATATAACTTTGTTTTGTAATGTTGCGCTTGTGCTTAAGAAATTATTTGTTTGTTCGTTAATTTATTTGATTCCAAAATACTACATGCCATTTGTCAAACGCAAATAGCGAACTCTAACAGACACGTTCTCTAGGCACTATTTACGTGTCGTTCTCAAACCTAAGGCAGTGGGTTGTGAGGCCAGCTGCCATTGAGAAAGACAAGTTTTCAGTATTTCCATCTACTCGGCCCTTCCGGCAGACTACCCCAATTACTATTATAACTCAAAACTTGCACAAGAGCACCGTAGACTCAGTCTGTAGCAGAACATATTGCTATTGTTATTGGTGTACATTTCCTTGCTCTTCCCCATCAAGTGATTGCGTGTCTCGCTAAATTGTGTCGATTCAGAATTAGACCTGCAACAACGGCCGTGGTCGATTTTTAACGCACAAACACAATCCCTAGCGTTCCTCAGAAAGTAGCTCGCATTCCAGTTTGGGATACTTAGTGAAGCCTACCCCCACTCCCGGAAATCTGCGCCAACAATCTCTACGCAATGTTTCTGAGCTAGACTTTTATAGGAAACAGTATTCATCAGCAGCGTTTCTTTGATTTGTACTACAAGCACAAGTCGGCAATAAATTACTGAACAATATATATTTTTTTATTCAAACTGTGAATATTAAGGTGCTGCCTTCACCACTGAACAATATAGTTTGTTCTAATCGAAATGCGAATATTACGGTTCTGCCTTCCATTTGTGGTGCGTCAGGAAAAATCAACATTCGTCAGTAGTTGAGAGTATATAAAGAGTAGCAGTAGGCTTTATCCTCTCTATAACCAAACGCAACTGACAGATAATTGCTAAGGTACGGATTAGGAGGTGGATACATAACACATGAGATAATAGTATACATTGTTATAATAAAAAGCAGCTGCTCGGCCATGCTGAAATAAATGATTATTAACAGCTCCTCTGCACTGCTGCCAAACCGCTACTATGAGCTAAGAGTTAATTAAAGTTAACACTAACCACATGTTCATTGAAGAAGCTTAGTCTACGACTCTCTTCGTATCAAGACTACGTTGACTCCACCAGCCTAACCTACGACATCCTAGCACTCTAAGGTCTTAAATCAGCTTTCCTAACTTAGTCCACAGACACGTCCGAACTCTTCCGTGTTCTAAAACCAACTGTCCTTCCTACATCTTAAAAACATCCCAAAAATGAAACAGCTGTTTTCTTTTTAAAATTAATAATGAAAAATGTCTACGTGGGGGTCTCAGAATGGTGTACTAAATACGTGGTAACCGTGTTCGCGTTGGTGTCCCCCTTCCACCCTGTATACCTGAAATAATTAGCCTTTAAATAAAGCTCCGCACCTCATACTCACAAGTGTTTACGAAGCAAACGTTCCCAAACAGAACAAAAGTACCTCTTGGTACCGCATATACTGTTTATGCCTTCATATTTTATGAGCATCTTACCCCGCACTTCGTAAAAATACAATTTATTCCCAAAAGGTCTGACGGAATCCCTTCATAGTGGCAACTAGCTTCTTCAAATATGTAAAGGGTATCACAAACCTATATAAAAATGAGCTTGGGTCATTCGTTTACTGGTGAACTCTGGCTTTAATATTTTTCGATATTTATGTGAATTTTATGCCAGCACTTCATGGAAGGGGTAGATGCATCTTTAACGGCGATAAACTATGTTCATTTTTGAAAGTAGAAGGACGAGACAAACACTGAGCTCGCCTGGTTTTTATTAAGGTCTTTGAGTTAACTTAGCCTACGGAGACTATAGTTTACAAAAACATTACTTGATATTATCTTAGTACTGTGTGAGCGATGTAAAAAAAATCTTTTTAGAAACATAATAAAATTAAAAGGATTTCATTGTTCATCGTTGGTACGAGTATGTATCCCATCTTTTATAAAGTTTTCAACCTCTTCAAGTGGTTTATTTTTGCCTCTTTATTGTTGTCAGCTTCATGAGATGAGGTTGGGAGACCGCCCGAGGGTCAAGCCTCGAAAACGAAACAACACAAAATGACGGGCGAACGAAAAATTCATAAAAGCCATTCATCCTTGCTAAAAGCCGATATTGCTCATACCTCCTACTTGGTTCGACGTTATAAAATTGTAGAATTTACTGTTTTGTAAAGATGCTTGCGTACACAATTAAAATATGAAGTCGTAAAAAGAACAGCTTAACATTTGAAATCTGGGTGTACTCAAACACTTAACATAAACCCCTAGGGAAAACCACGACGTTGTGTTATGTTACTTTGTAAAAGACGAGAAAAACTTAATTCATACTATGTCAGGACAACGAATTGTGTGGAACATTTGATTACAAGACGTGGAAGATCCCATTGTAACATTCTGTCTATGTTATTCTTTCAACAGAGCATCGAAGAAAAAGACAGGCCTGCCTTAAAGACCATGGTGAGCGTGACCGACAGCGAGGACTTACAAGAGTTCGAAGCTCAGAAGATGGAAGAGGAAGAGAGGCAGTCAGGCAACCTGCGCTGGGAGGTCATCTCGGCGTACTTCAAGTCGGGAGGGAACATCTGCTTTATTATCTTTGCGCTTTCGATCGTCGTCCTGTCTACCACCAGTGCGGCTTCTGTTGACTACTGGGTCAGTTATTGGTAAGTACCATAAAATTCAGCATCAGATCACGTAATATTGTCATCCTGCCCTTACCATTCTAGTTGGAGTCGGCGCAACTCGTTTTCTTCTTCCATTGTCAGACGTTTGAATCAATTTAATTTGTTTTATAAAAATATGCACTTCAAATAGATCTCAGGAAGGAGAATCATCAAAATCTTTTTTTATATTTAATTAGCCTATATTGTCCCATTGCTGGGCAACGGCCCCCGCAATCCCTCACAAACGCCTCAAAGTCGTCTAGCCAGCGTTTTCTTTGCCTCCCACGGCGACGACGCCCGTCTTCTGGCACCCACTGCGTGACAACTCTGGCCCATCGCTTTTGATGCATTCTACAGACATGGCCCGCCCAGTCCCACTTCAACCCAGCAATCTTATACCCACATCAGCGATTTATGATCCTTTTATTTATAAAAAATTCTTTGTTTGTTTACGTTTTGTAAAACTATGTTTCAAATTTTCGCCAAAAAGTTGCCTTGTTTATCTATTATTTGTTTGTTTTGGACAAAGGTCTTTGGACTCTTGGTCTATACCAAAGGGAAATTTAATCAACTTTTAACTGTTTTGTTAAAGGACAAATCAAATGGCAGAGTACGAAGATTCTCTTGACGACGGTGAGGCAGTTGGTAAGCTAATTGATATACCCAGCGTGATTGATTTGATAGATTAGTTAATTTCACAATGAAAACAATTCGAATTACGTTGGTAGTTCATACGTACAGTCACACGGATATGGTAACCATTTCATTATCTACAATCATTATTCCATAACTGTGGATACAATGTAAAGGTACAAAACTTAGTAAATAATTCATGTCACCAATACCTCGTACACAGGCTGGATACATCCATACTAATATCCATACTTCCATACTAATATTATAAATGCGAAAGTCACTCTGTTTGTTTGTTTGTATGTTTGTTTGTTTGCTACCTTTTCACGACTAAACGGCTGATTGGATCTTAATGAAATTTGGCAAGAAGATAGATTTCTACCTGGGAAAGGACATAGGCTATATATTATCATTACGCTACGACCAATAGGAGCGGAGCAGCAATGAAAAATATTGCAAAAACGGGGAAAATGTGACGCAGACGAAGTTGCGCGGGACAGCTAGTAATTATATAAACACCTTATGCCCAAAACAAGGAACACAGACTGACAATATCATACGACTTGCGACGGTTGACCTATCTCGAACTTCGTTTGATAGAAGAACAAGAACTTTATTTCTGTCCTTCACATTTCATGCATGACGTCAGTGACATGTCATTTGTTTTTTATTGAATACTGAAAATTTAATTTTTATTGAATCTATCTTATATACATATATAAATAAAAATCAATTGCTGTTCATTAGTCTCGCTAAAACTCGAGAACGGCTGGGCCGATTTTGCTGATTTTGGTTTTAAAATGTTTGTCGTAGTCCAGGGAAGGTTTAAAAGGTGAGAAAGGTAGGGTAAGGTAGGTAGCTAGGTAGGGTGGGTAGATAGGTAGGTAGGGTAGATAGGTAGGTTTATCTACCCTAGATAGAAAGGTAGGGTAGGGTAAGGTATAGTAGGTACGTAGGTAGGTAGGGTAGGGTAGGGTAGGGTAGGTAGGTAGGGTAGGGTAGGGTATAGAAGGTAGTTAGGGTAGGTAGGTAGGGTAGGTAGGTAGGGTAGGATAGGTAGGTAGGTATAGGGTAGATACCCTACCCTACCCAATCCTACCCTACTTTTCTGTAGGGTAGGGTATGGTAGGTACGTAGGTACGTAGGTAGGAAGGTAGGGTAGGGTAGGGTAGGTAGGTAGGGTGGGGTTGGGTATGGTAGGTAGGTAGAGAGGGTAGGTAAAAAGTGCATTGCAACGCATGCCGGGGACAGCTAGTACTGAATATTTATCTCATAATGCTTACCCCTTTAAAGGTGGTCACTCCCCGGGATCATTCGCGTGTTGTAAACAATGAAATAAATTAACTTTTGAGCATTGCGTTAGAACACCGCGCCAGCTCGATTAACTGAGTGAGGAGCAGTTGCCCGAACTGTAAATGTTAGTATGCGTACCATCGATTCAGTTGTATCAATATTGTAAGTTGTATAATGATCGGTTTTTCGCACACACTGTTGTAGCGTTGGAAATAATGTTAGCAATACAAGTTCACTAATATACATAACGAACGCTCGTGCTTCGAATCTGTAACTGAATGCTCACATGCAGTGTGTGACTACCTTTAGATGTGATCGTTGTGATGACAATTAATACTAGGGCTCATTTACGCAGGCGCGGCGCGTGGCGCGGGGCGTTGCAATAGGCGTCGCGCGGCGCGTCTGGCGTTTTTGCCGTTTACGGAGACGCGTCGAACGCTTGAAGCCCAACGTGGGACCATTTGATTTGTTATGTCACACTGACAATACAAGTCTAAAGCAGTGCCCAGGTTCGATTCCCATACGAAACAAATTGACAATGTCGTACTTTTATCCAAAATACTCATTTTGTATTTATTTTAATTTTCTTAGTGTTTTTTTTCGTAAATTTGGTTCTTTTTTTATTTGTTATTCACGATTACCTAACTGTTCTTTGAATGGTTCACAAACTAAAAGTATATATTATTAAACTACATATTTTATAATGATTTGAAAATCATACAGATGCATATAAATAAAACAGTACACCTAGTTACAAAAAGTAATATTTTACAGCATAAAAAAAAGAACAAAAAGAAAAAATACCAAAACAATTATTTAAACATCTGTGATTTGATCCTGCATCATCTTATTCACAGTCCGGCCGCAATACCACAAGGCCAATTACTTCACTGACATCTGTGTAAAATAGACGTTCTATTCGAATACATGATAATTGACGGTTGTCAGTTTTCAAACAATTGAAGAAAATGGTCCCACGTTGGGCTACAAGCGTGCGACGCCGCGTCCGCCGCGGCGTTATGTCAAACGCTCAAATACTTGAAAGAAGTGGTCCCACGTTGGGCTGCAAGCGGTTGACGCGGTGTTATGTCACTCGGACAATACAAGCATACGGCAGTGCCTGGGTTCGATTCCCATATGAAACAAATTTACAATGTCGTAGTTTTTTCCAAAAATAATCAATTTGTTTTTATCTTAATTTTATTTGTGTTTTTTTTTCGTAAATTTTGTTCGATTTTTATTTGTTATTTACGATTATCTGTTTTTTGAATAGTTCAAAAACTAAAAGTAAGTATATATTTTTAAAATAGATATTTTATAATGATTTGAAAATCCTACATAATGCATTAAAATAAAACAGTGTCCTAGTTTTAAAAAGTAATATTTAAACATCATTAACAAAAAAAAACACAAAAAGAAAATCGTTACTTGTTGGGATTTGATCCTGAAACTACTGATTCACAGTCCGATCACAGTACCACTAGACTATGTACTTCATTGAAACCTGGTTCGAAATAGACGTTCTATTCTAATGCATGATATGAAAATTGACAGTCTTCAAACAGTTGAAGAATATGGTCCCACGTTGGGCTACAAGCGTGCGACGCGGCGTCCGCCGCGGCGTTATGTCAAACGATCAAATACAAGGAAATGGATCCAGGTTGGTCTGCAAGCGGTCTATGCGGCGTTATGTCACACGGACAATACAAGCAAAAGGCAGTGCCCGGGTTCGATTCCCATACGGAACAAATTTATAATGTTGTAGTTTTATCCAATAAAAATTATCATTTTATTTTTATTTAAAAAAAAAAATGGTGTTTATTTTTTATCGTAAATTGGACAATTTATAATTGTTATTATAAGATGAATGATAATTTCATCTTAATTTACAATCCAATGTAACCTAATTACGTAAAATTTCAGGCCTGTCTTGTTATCCATGCTGCGGAGCATTTGCACAACTCATCACGATATTTAATGATTTTGGGTCGCTTACTCTTTAATGATCAGATAGGCAGTCGCTCCATGTAAAATACTGGTATTCAGCTGCATCTGCATAGACTGAAAATCGACCGTGTGGGTTACATACCACTACACCAGCATAGCTGGGAAAAGGCTAGGCGTCTGCCTAGCCTAGAAGAATCACCGCCATATAGCGGTGATTCTTCTATGACGTAATTACACTAGTCATCGCAATGGAATACATAGAAGCTTACAATAGTGGAAAAAAAATGTAGTTGGACGAGTGTGTTCGCGTACTCGGCCGCGTTCATTTACACTTGGTCGTTTGATGAATTCCAAAGGCAATCGAATTCGGGCAACGACCAAGTATAATTGCGCCATGGACTAGGCAAAAATAAAACATGAATTACGAAGTTTTATTTAACATTTATTTTAAGCAGCATATCATTGTGAACTTATTAGAACTTCTTCAAATAAGAGAGAGCCCGGCGTCGCGGGCATTCTATCAGCATCGGCATTACCATATTCCCCATAGTATGGGAACATCGTATTACGATGTTCCCCACACATGCTAGCCACAACTGTGATCTTTGGCATTGTTTTAGTCGCCATCATCTCTGCACACCTTAACATTCTCGTGTTGTCTACTTCACCACGAAACAAATAAGACGGGTAAATAAATAATATGCAAAACTATTCACAACAAAACCAAACATTACGATTTTAATTGATCAAGACAGAGAAGTGACAATATTTATGACAAATATGGTATTTTTTGTTTTGATTGACGATGAATGTTGCCATATTAGCTAAATTCTAGAAAAAAAGTTTCGTTCGTACTTTACGTTTTTATCATCAGCAATCACTAGTTAATAATTTCATTGGCCCGAAAGTCTGACAACCAGTCCTACCAAGGGGTATCGTATTACCCAGTACTAACTGGGTTGTGGAGGTCAGATATACAAACGCTCAAAAAAAAAAACTAAAAATGAAATGATTATTATTGTATAAAACTAAGACATTATAAATTTGTTCCGGATGGGAATCGAACCCGGGCACTGCCGTATGCTGGAAACTTGTCCGTGTGACATACCGCCGCGGGGACCGCTTGCAGCCCAACGTGGAACCATTTTCTTGTATTTGAGCGTTTGACATAACGCCGCGGCGGACGCCGCGTCGCACGCTTGTAGCCCAACGTGGGCCCATATTCTTCAACTGTTTGAAAACTGTCAATTTTCATATCATGCATTAGAATAGAATGTCTATTTCGGCTCATGTGTCAATGAAGTATATAGTCTAACGGTACTGTGACCGGACTGTGAATCAGAAGGTGCAGGATCAAATCCTAGCAAGTAAGGATTTTCTTTTTGTGTTTTTTTTTGTTAATGATGTTTAAATATTACTTTTTAAAACTAGGACACTGTTTTATTTTAATGCATTATGTAGGATTTTCAAATCATTATAAAATATCTATTTTAAAAATATATACTTTTAGTTTTTGAACCATTCAAAAAACAGTTAGATAATCATGAATAACAAATAAAAATCGAACAAAATTTACGAAAAAAAACACAAATAAAATTAAGATAAAAACAAAATGATTATTTTTGGATAAAACTACGACATTGTAAATTTGTTTTATATGGGAATCGAACCCGGGCACTGCCGTATGCTTGTATTGTCCAAGTGACATAACGCCGCGTCAACCGCTTGCAGCCCAACGTGGGACCACTTCCTTGTATTTGAGCGTTTGACATAACGCCGCGGCGGACGCGGCGTCGAACGCTTGTAGCCCAACGTGGGACCATATTCATCAACTGTTTGAAAACTGACAATCGTCATAACTATCATGTATTAGAATAGAACGTAGTAAATGGCCTGGTGGCACTGCGATTGGACTGAAAATCAGAAGTTGCAGGATCAAATCACAGGCATTAAGAATATATTTTTTGTGTTTTTTTTTTGTTGTAACATTACTTAAATTAAACATTACATAAACGATAAAGAATAGTTTTCACATAAGCTGGTCGCGTGAATGGTAAATGCTATAAAAACTATCTTTTATCGTTTCAATTTACTCCAAGATTAGATATCTTCTTTTCGGTGCATCATTATAAAAGTTTGTTTTAAACTTTTTTGATATTTGCTGTAATCGTTTCTGTCACATCATTATCGCAACACTTTTTTCATATCCGTGCTATTAACCGTTGAGGACTTTTGAGAAAAAATCCTGGTCGTGGAAACGACAGGAATTATGTTTATTCAACAAAATGGAACACGTATCTATACAAAGTTTCATGTTTGTGCTATTAACCGTTGAGGAGTGCCCTCGTGAGAAAACGATCCTGGCTGCAGGATGAGTTCATTATACAAATCGTGATTATCCATCAAATATAAACTTGTATGCAAAGTTTCATGTCTGTGCTATTAACCGTTGAGGAGTTCTCTCGTGAGGAGACGATCCAGGCTGCAGGATTAAGTTATGTCTGTCATATTAATATTCTGTTCTTACAACCAAAGGTGTGTGCAAAATTTCAGCTCAATCGGACATCGGGAAGTGGTTTTAATTTAGCTTCCAAGATCCTACCCAAACAAACATACATACATTGAAAGTTAAATAAAAGCTAGTAAAAACTGAACAATTTACGAAAAAAAATCACTACAAAGTTTAAAATAAAAACAAAATGATTATTTTCGGATAAAACTACGACGTTGTAAATTCGTTCCTTAAGGGAATCGAACCCGGGCACTGCCGTTTGCTTGTATTGTCTGTTTGACATAACGCCGCGTCGGCCGCCTATATCTCAAGCAAACGGGCGTCAGACCGCTTCTCCGTAAACGCTCTCATACATCGCCTTATGTTTGAATTTAAAGCGGAACGCGCCGCGCACCGCCCCGCTCCACGCGCCGCGCCTGCGTAAATGGGCACTAATAAGTCAGTCTGACGCGTAAGAGTAAATTGATTGTTGTGTACATATTTGTGAGATTTATGTACCTATTTATGTTTAAGACATATAAATACATAAAAATATAAACACTCTAGTTTATATTTTTAAGTATTCGGCCGATTGCGGCCTGTGTAGGAGGTTTTGGTGGCATGAATAGTTTACTAGCTTTTGCAGCTTTACGTTGTATCCATAGTTATGGAATAATGGTTGTAGACAGTGAAATGGCTACTTTGTCCATGTTTACATATTATTTGGGTTGACTATACCCTACGATGAGTCAAACATTGCATTTAAATAACCATTTTTTTCATCAGTTTGTCTATCACCCGTTTAGCATGCATGTATTCGTTATAGAAGCGCCAAGAGCGATCATGACTATGTATTGAATCATAACTATTATCTACAAAGAAAATTATGCAATATTTATCAAAACTTGCTCCATTGTCAGCTAACAATGGCATAGAAGCCTTGCATAATAGAGCACCGAGGCCCAAGTTTTCCATAATCACATAAATACGACACACCGTACTACACTAGTCCCAAGTGGCAGCTCCTAATTAAAGTAGCTAACTAACAGGGACCACTAATTAATAACAAGCATCGTTAGGTAACTTGATTCGCGCCATAAATCCTTGAGCTCAAGAGCCAAGTCGCTGGATCGAATGTTAAACTGTAATAAACACCTTAATGGATTGGTAAGCAGTTTATATTAAAGTTATAAGTAAAACTTAGAAAAAGCTCTTTTAGAAATTCCAAGAGATTTTACATTAATTTTAAAAGCACCACAAAATATCGAATTGATATAAATCATTAGACTTTGATTTAAATGTAGGCCCCCGCCCGATCACCATGTACGGTAAGCCTATCCCCTGGGAGAAGCGAGCCAAGTACTTAGGAGTCACACTCGACCAACACCTGACCTTCGCGTCACATATCAAGGAAGCACGTAACCGTGCTGCCTTTGCTATGGGTAGACTCCACTACATGCTGACGGAAAAGAGCAAGTTGTCACTTAAGTGCAAGTTGCGTCTTTATACCGCAGTGATCCTTCCCATCATGACGTACGCTTGTGTCGTGTACGCACACACCAAGCCTCGTTTCATCCATAGGATGCAGACATTGCAGAACCGTTTCCTACGTAAAATCACGGGCGCTCCCTGGTACGTCCGAAACGACAATCTTCATGTCGATCTTAGAGTCCCGACCATACTTCAGTTCATGAAACGCCTTTCCAAGCGCTTCTTTGACTCAGCTGTTAGGCATCCCAACCCCTTGATCGGATCGGCCGCCCGGTACGAGCCATCGCGTATTAGTAGGATCCGCCGTCCACGGCATACCCTAGTCACTCCTGATGACCCTATTACCCTTTTACAAGAGAGCAGTAGGGAAACCAGTACTCTAAAACGTAAACACAGACACAGACCACCGTCATTCCGGCCTCGCCGACGAGGCCCGTCTCGACGTCCCTGTTCACTACCCCCCCCCCCCGACCTTTGCTCGAGCCAACCCGCGATGCTGAGCCTTTAGTATTAAATCAGCCCCTAATTAATGAAATCACTCAGATCCAGCCAGTCCCTTTGCTGCCCTTCCCTAGCGACGCCCTAAGCCGAGGCCCGTACCCCGCAGGGGGTGCCCTTAGCGTGTTGTCGCTTAGTTTAGAAGCTTTTTGCCCTGGCTGGAGGCCTTAAATTCTAGGCATCCACAGGATTGACCGGTTAAGCAGAAGCCAGCCTCAGAGGCTGAACTGCGAGATGCCATACACAAAAAAAAAATGTAGGCTTTTGAGACAGGCGTCAGTACTTAATTAACTTTCTTGAATACTAAAAAAGGACGTGTCACTTCTGATTAAAATAAAAGTATATTATTTTAATATTAATTTTAAATAAGCCAGATGAAACCATTCTAAGAAAGTTACACAAAGGACCCCCTTAATCGTATATATTTTTCAGACCGAGTTATGTCATATTTCGTGGTAACTTGCAATCAATAACAAAATCGTTGTTAAATAGCGTAACTCAGCAATTGAACTAACAACTCGGTGGGATTCCGCAAGTGTGCTTCACATTGCTCTCATTAAAGATTCAAAGTGTAAATCGTTCGTAATTATACAGTTCTACCAACCTGACCCAATAACTACGCCCTAGCGTTATAGCAAAAGTCTGGGAATTTCATTTTATATTTTAGTTATTTCATATTTAAGCTGGGCAGATAGTTGAGGGGGTTTTTCGGCACGAAAATGAAAAGAAGAGACAAGGTCATTGATTAAAAAAATAAGAAAAATATATATATCCGAGACAGACCGACAACGTGTCAATATTAGCTATTGGTCTTATCTACTTTTACAGCCAAGTATACACGGACAAGGTATACCAGTGCACTTTTACCAACGTGAGGAAAAGGTTTTAGCAATTTTCATTGATTTCTTAAAATCCGTTTTTCTCTAAAGCCAATTAAAAATGTAACTTATCTATCTCGCTATGTTACGTTTTGGCCCTGTTATAGACAAGATAACTCTTTCTTAAAAAAAATACTCTAATGGAATATATAATAGATGGAAGCTTCGCGGAATATACGCCGTATCATGTAATTACATCATAAGCTATTTAGCCACTAAGCCGGATATAGCTCGAAATTCAAGTAGCTTCAAGGAATCCAAATCTCTACCGAAACCACGTACAGGCTATAAAGAGACTTACACATATTAAGCTGGCATTGGAATGCTACGCAAAACTAACTCATGAAATGTGCTAACCAAAATGGATAAATGTATTTTCGTATATATTTACAGCTCGAAATACTATTGACTCATTGGTTTTGTGGTCGCATGCATGTGTGAATGTTGAGTGGGTTTGACGGGAACAGCGCTATTAGGTTTTTCAACGAAATTCTGAGTAGTAACGCTAAGTCTTCCGCAACTCTGGCAAAGCCGTTTAAGTATCGATGTTTTAAGTCACCGAGGGGCACATCATTATGGGACACAGGGCTAAAGTAAGAGTGATATCTCACTTGTTCCCTCGGTATGCAGTGTAGCCACAGTTTAACGATTTTAATTAGCGTTGTCTTATAAAATGAGTTTTATAAGTCCGAAATCCGAGTACACAACTGCACAAGCAAGGTTTACCTACATACCTACTGAAGCGGATCTCGAAAGTAGGAAGCAAATGTTTCGGCAATCTAATTAAAAGTTTCAGCATAGAAAGTGGATTATAGTCAATTGAGTAACAAAAGAAGGTAGGGTATTAGCTGTTTTTGCGTCTCTGGTAGCTAATCCAAAATGAGTGCAACGGTTTAGATATTTTATAATGAATATGTACGCAGCTCGATAATGTTGCTTTCAAATCTCATAACTTGCGCATAAATATTTCGTTTGTGGATGATACAAATCGTTTAATTGTACGCATAGAGTGCATTTTTACTTGACACGATTTATCTTAATTAGGATAAGGTATTTCAGCACAGTTTAAGTTCGCCAAAACAAGGCTAGCTTTTAACGTTGTAACTCTGTGCTCTCAGAACCTGGCTTGGACACGCAAGTGGGCTTATTCACGGTGGGCCAGTACCTCATGATCCATGGAGGCCTGGTAGCGGTATGCGTCCTGATAGTGAACCTGCGAGTGTTCCCCTTTGCATACCTTTGCGTGGCAGCCTCTAACAAGCTGCATAACACCATGTTTTCGACTATGCTGAGAGGAGTCATGCGCTTCTTTGATACCAGCTCATCAGGTATGTTGGTTCTTGAAAGAAGATTAATTCTTTTAAGAGAAAAATTAATATATTTGTGGCATTTTTATTCAGCGTTGTTAAACTCATAATGTATTGTAAACACTGAGCATATCTAGTATAACCTGACCTCGCTTAGTACGATCATCTCGTACAGTGAGAGATCAGCTTAATTTGGTTTACATAGCTTGATTGGTCGTCATTTGTACTACTCTCCTTTTATTTTGACAACAGGGAGTTTACCCTTTTCTATTACATTCCCTAAAACTTTAAGCTCTTGGATCTTTGTAGGAGTAACGAAATGAGTGGCTATTTTTTTTTAATTCATTAGAAACTAAATATAGGTATGTGTTATGTATGAGTATGAATTTTTGAATGAGTCAACGATGTATATTTTAATAAGTAGGTACTTTACTTGGGTCTTCATTTTCCTACCCTTATTCCAATTTATCTATGACCACAAACAAGATAAACTTGAATGACATTTAGAGTTACACAGTTAAAATTATAAATCTTGTTTCGGACGAAATCGAATCAACTGGGAAACACAAGACAAGACTCTCAAAACAAAACTAAAATGCTTAACTGAACTGAAAACCTAGTTGTAGCCGATGATAAATAGGATACACCTAGGTTTAACCACCGGTGTGCGGCTGCACCTAGCTCTAGCCGCTATGATGGAGTCTAAACCTCGTTCTAACCGAAGATAAGTAGGATACATCTAAGTTTAACCGCATGTGGCCGGCTGCACCTAGTTGTAGCCGGCTAAAACTAGGTGCAGCCGCACTTCGGCTATTAGCCGTAACATTTACATCATTCACAATCAACATTTTTCTCACTAAACTTATGTAATTTACTTAGTTATCTCGTATTTATTTCCACAGGTCGCATATTGAACAGGTTCACAAAAGACATGGGTTCCCTCGACGAGATCCTGCCACGAACCCTGTTGGACGTACTGCAGATTTACGGAACCCTGGGCGCTATCCTAGTCCTGAACGCTATTGCTCTGTACTGGACGCTGGTACCTTCGGCCGTGCTGCTTATACTGTTCTTCTTTTTGGTCCGAATATACATGAAGGCTGCACAGGGAATCAAACGATTGGAAGGCACAAGTACGTATCGATCTTGGATATTTTATAAACTTTACTGATGCTTAAAAGTTGAAGAAATCCATTACGCCGATATTAAAATGTCGTAGAATAAAATGACGCGATCTTCCGCCGTCCGGACGGCACGTAAATTTTTCACGACGGAATATGTTTTATGGTAAAAACCTTTTTCCTTTGACAAATTATCCCGAATCTTTTCAATAGATAATGCTAAAACATGAATGGCAAATATTTTTCTTATTTACAATGTGCCTAAAGCATGATTGACGATTTATGAACTTTGATAAGTATACTTTTTCTGGTTAGTGGTCGCAAGTGTGACTGCATTGAACTTGAGATCCTGGGTTCGATTTCCAGGTCGTGAAAAGAGTTATTGGGTTTTTCCAGCAGGAATTACTCAGTGGCAGCGACAGACTCTGGATTTGTGTCCGGTGGAGGGCTAAAGTCTCGCCCCCAATAGGGGATAATCCAATTTTTTTTTCTTTTTCCGTCGGGTAGTTTATTGAAAAGTATTGGACACGTATTTTTTCTTTTTTCACGTGGTCATAAAATTACGGAGATATATTGAGTTGAAATGGCGAATGACGTCACATGTAAGTAAGTTTTATACCTACTTGTGACGTAGTAAGCCCCCATTCTCCAACTTTAATGAGTTTTAACTAAGTAATTTTTTGATATTTTGATAAAACAAAAAATACGTGTCTAATATTTTTGTATTAATAACACTTGCAACGGGATATTTACCATGTGTATTATTTGTTTCGAGTTCCCGATATTTCGGCGCTGTTGCAAATGCCATGATCACGGATAAACTGAAAACAAACATATTTTAAACATATTTTTGTATTACCTGTCTGACAGACAAAATAGAATGTCGTTTTCTTTACCCAGTCCGCACCCCTATTACATGGGACTCATAGAAAACTGTTGAAATGTGGGTGTACTATAAAGCACCTCTCTACCTAACCCTTCGTGGGATTACAGGTTGAATGTTATGTAATGTTACTTTTATATTTTCACTTCAAAATGTTTGAACAATTGCGTTTTTTTCAGCTAAGAGCCCAATGTTCGGTACAGTGACATCATCTCTGAATGGCATATCTACCATCAGGTCAGCTAATGCGCAGCAGAGGCTCATTGAACAGTTTGATTCTAATCAGGTAATCTACGTCTATCTTTAGTACACACGGCGACACATCAAGATATACATTTTCAGTATAACATGGCCTCGCTTTGTATAGATTATTGTACAATATGAGACAATAATCGAATTTGTATAGATTATTGTACAATGAGAGATACGCATTAACTGGTTTTATATAGCTTGATAAGTCGTCGTGCGTACAATCTAATTTATTCGATTAACATGACTAGGAATTAAGATGATCATTGAAAATGAATTGCCCTGAGGTTCAAAAACCGTAATTAAAAAGGTTCTAACTCTAGTCACAATTTCGAACGATCGTCAACGACAGTATCCACAAGTTTAGTATTCACTTTACCTATTTATTTCGGACAAGTTTTACCGTAATCTGTCATCAAAATATACCCAGAAGAGAAATATTAAGACTGGCTAAAATTCTTTAAAACATAGGGATTGCCCCTCTGATAACCACCTTGACTCGTACTTTATATTTCAAAAGTACATTCCGACTCCGAAAAACATCCGAATAAACCGAATTGAGAACCTTCTCGTTTTTTTTTTAAATCGGGAAAATCAGCGCAGATTCACGTGATCGTACAGAGTTGTTGGCAGCCATCCAAGACAAAACCGCGACGGACAACTCATCCATTTACTAAAAGCTCGTTTCAGTCGCTAAAGTCAAACTTGATGTTAGCTTGTATGATTGGTTGACAGAGAAGCCAATATAAAGTGGCCTGGCTAATTACTTTTAATTCAATATTTTTCTTATAGGTCTAATGGCCACAAGCGCTTCTGCCAAGCAAAAGACTCTGGGTTCGATTGCTTGAGTATAGTATTATTGAGTTCTTCCGTCAAGTATTTCTTATTGGCATCCACGGATTTGTACGTGGTTGATGTCTACAGACTCGCTGTTTATTACATGGGATTAAAACAAAAACAAACTTTCGAAATGTGGGTGTACCTAATAAGATCCACCTCTGCCTAGCCCTTCGGGGATTACAAGCATGGTGTTATCCTACTAATATTATAAATGCGAAAGTTTGTGAGGATGGATGGAAGGATGGATGTTTGTTACTCTTTCACGCAAAAACTCCTGAATGGATTTGGATGAAATTTGGCACACGGGTAGTTTATAACCTGGATTAACACATAGGATACTTTTTATCCCGATAGTATGTTCACGTGCGACAATTATCGAACTCCACGCGGGCGACGTCGCGGGCATAAGTGTGTTAAATATTTTGTTTGTTGTAGGACTTACACACAACTGCATGGAACAGTTACTTGAACGGAGGCACAACGTTTGGTTTCTACTTGGATACCATGTGTTTGGTGTACCTGACTACTGTGATCTTCGTCTTCCTCTTCCTTGACTTCGGTATGTATTCACAAGCACACCTCATCATCATCATCTGCCTAGCCTTTTTCCAAACTATCATGGGGTCGGTTTCCAGTCTAACCGGATGCTGCTGAATTCCAGTATTTCACATGAAGCGACTGCCCACCTGACCTCCACAACCTAGTAACTGGGTAATACGATTCCCCTTGGTAAGACTAAATGTAAGACTTTTGGCTTCTGACTACTCGTGACGGCTATCAAAGATCTACAAATAGCAGCCGGGACCAACGGCTTAACGTGCTTTCCGAGGCACGGAGGAAACTCGGCATGTAATTATGGTCACCCATCCACGGACCAACCTCGGCAAGCACGGCTTAACCTTAAAGATTGACCCGTGCGGCTCTTATTATTTAGCCACGAGCTCTTCACAAGGACACCTATTGGGTGTAAAAGTACCCTTATCGAAACCGAAAGGTACTGGTTGTCTCCGTCATTGCGATATTTCGTTCGAATCTCGCTAGGCCTTTTTTTTTACTGATGGTAAATCATCAAATCACCCCTCTCCCAGTCTGGTCGGAGCGGAAGGGAGTGTCAGACTTGTACTGACTAAAACCCATCCATGTTCCTTCTTAGCCCTTTGTGTTCCAGGGCCACGGTAGGTATGTCTTTCGAGCAGTGGCAGACCTAAATAATACCTGGGAGGGTTTTGGGGAAGCAAATGTAATTTTCGATTCTGAGTAATACCCACGCAATGCCTACCTATAAGATAGTAGCGTGAATGATTGACTGGCAGAAGACGTAACCACTAAATAAATAAACTTGAAAGAGGGAAGATACGTCTTCAGAGATACACAAAGCGACACATCAAGCTATATCTTTCCAGTATAACATGGCCTCGCTTTGTATAGATTTCACGTATAATGAGAGATCCTCATATAGTGGTTTTTTAAAGCTGATTGGTCGCCGTGCGTAACTTCTACTAAAACCATTTTTGCTAACTCCGGCTCCGTCAGACTGCCACGATTGTTAAGCTGAAACTCTGTGATCATCTACAGTTACTCTTTAATAATTGAGGAGAGCAGACGTAATTGCTTCTTAGTGATGGAGCTCGACCACTCAGCATTTCTAACGTTAATAAGCATTGCTATAACTTATTAACAGGCCTATGACTCATAGATGCTAGACTCCGCCGCCGGAATACATCTGCAATACCACAGGGATTTTTTGGCTTTACACATGTTAAAAGTGGCGGTTATCACTTAACATAAGATGGTTCTCCTAGCTTGTTCCAATCACAACTATTATTAATTTGAAATGAGAAAGTAAACTTGATTATTTTTCACGGTTTTTGGTGAAAATTGGCCCAGTAACTGGTAGACCAAGACCTGGGTAAAAACATTGGATGAGAACCGCTTTATTTCGGTTGATGGATGGTGGGGATAGGTTTGGTCACCTAACACCAACTACTTCATGGATTTCGAACCCATGTTCGTAGCTCGGCTGCTGATGTGTGATTCGTGGGGTCCATCAGTCATAAGCGGAGTGGTTCCGCTCTTTAATGTAAGGCAGCGGTCTAAGTTCCGCCATACCTACTACCAGAGAACGAAGCGGCAGGCAAAATATTGTATAATTATGCTCAATGTTTCGGTTGCTAGGTGACGCGATCCCCGTGGGTAGCGTGGGGCTGGCGGTGACGCAGAGCAACACGTTGACCGTCATGCTGCAGCATGGCGCACGTATGTTGGTGGAGTTCCTGGCGCAGCTCACCAGTGTGGAGCGTATCCTGGAGTACACACGCATCGACACAGAACCCGACCTGTTCGAAGGAAGTGAGTAATAGACCTCCGGACCGTTCTTCGGTCTCTGCGGCCAATCTCAGCCGAGATCAGCCATAGGCGCGGGAGATAAAAGCTAAACTCACTATATAAGAGCGGATTTCAGCACTGAAGTTAGAATTGGCTATATTCCATAGCAATATTGATAATAACAGCGCGCTCTTGAACACGATTAAGATGTGCTGATCACGTTCAATTTTATTGGTAGGACACGCTTATTTTGTATTTTCATACATCTCCCACAGTTTCCTAATCTTTGTTCATGTTTTCAGAAATCGCAATGCCTCCTAACTGGCCGTCTCAAGGCAAAATTGTATTCCAAAACGTTACCCTACGATATGCGCCGAACGAAGCTCCAGTACTTAAGAACTTGAACATTGTAGTCGAAAGTGGACATAAGGTATGCAAACTCCTGACTATTGTACATCGAAGTCGTCAAATGTTCAAAGTTAATTGCATACTTAAATAGATACTAGTAATATAAGATACTTATTCGTCCGTTCAGGTCGGGATTGTGGGGCGGACGGGCGCTGGCAAGTCTTCTTTGATATCAGCTTTATTCAGATTCGCCTACCTCGACGGAAAAATATCGATTGATGGACTCGATACTTCCATGATTTCGAGACAGGTACGAATTTCACGATTACGGTATTACTATGCGAGCCCATGTAAGCGGCCATTGTTTTCTAACTCATGGTCTTTTGCAGGGGCTGCGATCGAAAATTTCCATTATTCCTCAAGAGCCGATCCTCTTCTCTGCTACAATCAGATACAATTTGGATCCGTTTGACATCTACAGCGACGAGGAACTCTGGAGGGCTCTCGAACAGGTTACACTCTAAAGTTAAACTTGTATTTGTTGTATAATTGATTTATTACGGTTTTTATAACGTTTGAATATTACAGGTTGACTTGAAGTCGGCTGTTACTTCGTTGGACTTCAAGGTAACAGAGGGTGGCTCTAATTTCTCAGTAGGGCAGCGACAGTTGATGTGCTTGGCGCGCGCCGTACTGAGATCCAATCAGATATTAATTATGGACGAAGCCACGGCGAACGTAGATCCTCAGTGAGTATTTGTAGAATTACATTTATAGTTCACAGCAGTCTGGCAGTGAGTGACGTTGGTTCGTGTTACAGGACGGACCAGTTCATCCAAGAAACGATCCGGCGGCAGTTCGTGTCGTGCACCGTGCTGACCATCGCGCATCGACTCAACACCATCATGGACTCGGACCGCGTGCTGGTGATGAGCAGCGGCGAGGTGGTGGAGTACGACTACCCCTACGTACTGCTCTCCGACCCCAACAGCCACTTCTCTGCCATGGTGCGCGAGACCGGCGACAAGAACAGCGCCAACCTCTTCCAAATAGCCAAAGACGCTTACTTCCAAAGCAATCTGAAAGAAAACGCGAGATGAACGAAATACACGCACAGTCCAATATTAGAGTTACTATTAGTATAAAGTTGTACATAATAATATAATTTGTTAATAGGTGTCGACGTTAGAAGTAGCATTACAGGAAGTAGTACAGTATTGTTAGATTGTTTACGTTTAAGTCAATAAAATATGTAAATGACAGAATGTTTTATTTGTATTTTATATAATTATATAGTACCTTGATAATTTTCAAAAGAACCAACATGCACTCCTGCGTCGGGACGCGGGATTTCGGCACCGATACAGTCTATACGCTAAAGCAAGTGCGATTAATACTAAGGTGAGTAGAAATGCATGAACTTTGTGGTCATCGTAGAACACCTCCCATCCGTTATCGGTACAGCCGGAGCAACAACTCATCTTACATGGTAGGTATTATGCATCATAGCTCTTGCCTGTTTGTCTTGCTATTTAATAGTATTTCTTTCATGATGTGATATTTCATGGGACCGAATTACAGTTTAGTACGGGTACGGGTTGCACTTTTAAGTGACATTTACCAAATGTCTTTGATTTTAATGACAGACTTTCAAATGACTGACGTATTTTTTCTGGTAGGAGTTCATCTCTTTGATCTAACTCATAAAAGTATGCATCATTTTCTTCCACGTTTCGGAACATAAATAGATCTGATATAGTAGCAAATGCCTATGCACATTAATTATTAGTATTTCGTACAAGTTTTTTAACGTACTCTCTGCTTTCTTAATAGAAGTATCTATCAAGCATGTATGTATTCATTGGTGAACACTGAATAGTACCTACTGTATGTAACCGAACAGCGAGATGGATTGCGCCTCAGCGAATCCTACCTAGCCAGTAAAATGTAGACACAGGTGTATAATGTAATGGATATTTATATAAAACATGTTTAGCATTGTTTCAAATACAAATACAAATAGTTTATTTTTCTATAACAGGTTTGTACTACATAGCTAGTGATAGAAGTGTCCTTTTAAGCAAGTAAATGCCTGTATTAGGGCACTCCACTCTTCCGTAACTTAAATTTACGTAATGTACACATACAGGATTAAATTATGTTAACTATTACTAATATATTTACTTCTAAATTTATAATTACGAGAAAGAAAATCAAGAAAATTAAAGTACAAATGCAACATTACAAACTTTACATCAGCTTATTTAAATTAGTGTGCTTTTTGTGTATGTTATGTGTGAGTTGGGCATGAGTGTTATGTGTGTGTAGGATGTATGTGTGGTGTGTAAGTGTACATGTTGTATGTGTGAGTAAGTGAGCGCGTGAATGAAATGTTTCGTGCAGTTTGTTATAAAGGTGTTGCAAGTAAAGGGTTTTTAAAAATACACTTTTGTTAACATTTGTTGCGCATTTACCTTCGTTATTTGATTAACATGCCCAAACCCAAATACCCTGGCTACAATCATTTCGGGTTTATTTAACTTACTTTATGGAAATTTGGAGCCATATCTGTCTCTATGATATTTTTCTACTATTATTATTACTAGCGACCAGCATCTGCTACATACAGATTTTACGTCTCGTCAAAGCATAGAGATTTTATATCAGACTGGTTGCCCCGCGCACGTTACGCACATGCCACGCAACCAGTCTGCCATTTTCTGTAGACTTACACTATCACTAACAGGATACGTCTTACGGGATATCTTCCGTGATTATTGTTTGTTTTGAGTTCCCCATATTTCGACACTGTTGCAAGCGCCTTGATCGCGGGATGACTGGAGAATGTGGGAGGATGGAAAATAAATAATTAGGAGCAGACAAATCAGTCTGTCTACGCTCTTTCTTTGTCTATTGGTATGCGAACCACTGGCACTCAATACAAAGTCACGGCAAAATACATTCAACATATATCACTAGGTTTTGTGGAGTCCTTATTATGACGCCGGCTGTTGTGTTGTGATAAAAACCGTGAAAGTTTAAAACGGTATCTACTTTGGAGTTTCATACACTATGACCGGGGCATGCACGCGTGTAAGCACACGCAACGTAATAAAAGAAGGCTTTTGGTCTGTTGCTCCAGCCTTTAAAGGTACTCGTACACCCTGCGGAAAGAATCTTCCAAATGATGAAGAAAACCGCATCTAAATCAAGCGGTCACACCGACACCACATGAAAAGCTGATCTTAATTCAGAAAATTCTTTTTTAAGAAGAAGTAGGTACCGATTACTCGACGTAGATAGATAAGGGTCATAAGCTGTCTTGAAGTCATTATATAGGTATTTTTAAAGGGCCTCTCTTACCGGGAGTAACTTTGAATTTTATTAACATACTATGTAAAACAAATTTAGTTTTGCTGCTGAGTGTTAATTGATCAATCTTTAAGAATTATTATATTGTGTGGTGGCTACGGAATCCTTTTCATGCAAGTCTGACTCGCACTTTTTCGGTTTTTAAAAAGTAAATACTCTATGCAATATTCAACGCAATGCAACGTGCACCTTGGGTTAGAACAGAAGATAGGGTGTGTGGTTTGCCGCAAAATTAATATAAAGCATGATGATGTAATTTTTAAGGTAAGATTAAATTAATACAAGTAACTCAGTAACTGGGTTGTGGAGGTCAGATAGGCAGTCGCTACATGTAAGATACTGGTATTCAGCTGCATTCGGTTCTAAGACTAGAAGCCCACTATAACATAAATGGAAGGTTAGTTAAAAGGTGATCTTCAAAATACTAAGGAAAAGTAAATTGTTGTTAGATTATGAAACGCTGGTCAATCAAATGGACTGAAATTATAAACACTTAAATAAACACTTACACAATTCAAATCAAATCAAATTAAATCAAATCCATTTATTTGTCAATGCAGGTGTCGATAATTACAGGTGTTAACAAGCTTAAGCCAAATCTTTACAGGTATCACTACATTCTACCCACAGGGCGTACAAACAATACGTTATAATAATATTATTCATTACATTAAATTACACAAAAGACAGCCTTTGTGGATTTGTGTTTGTCTTGCTAAGTGAACGCAATGCACTACTACTATAGGTCTATCAATAATGTTGTAATCAAGAATTTCACTTACATTTCAGAAGAGTCATCGACGGCCCCTGCCACAAGTCCTAGCCCCCAGCGCTTCTCCTGGCAGACAACAGTACAGCGCTACCGATAAGTAGGTGATGATCATGAGTAGAAAAATAGTCGCGAACAGCACTTTGGGGTTACCGAACATAGAGTTGTCACAACAAGGATCCGGCCCGTCCGTACATCTCATTATCGTCAATCAATATTGTTGTTCGTTAAAGCAAAAATGTGCCCTTTCATTTCATGATTGGTATTTCAAGAAGATGTTTAATTTACCGTGATAGTTTAGGTTGTTTGGTGTGTCATTTTGGATTACTTTTATGACAGTTTGCCCAAAGAGTAGAGTAAAAACTTGTGTCGCAGATACAGATAACTATGTAATTAAAAGGTACCACCGTATAGCAAAACGAAATCCTACTTTGCTCTTTCACTGATTCTTTCACGATTGTGACCATAGATCTATGATTGTTTTCCTTCTAAATTAATTTCCCTTGCAAATACCGGTGTGCGAATAGCAAGCTAAAATAAGTCACGACATACGGCAAGAAATAAAGAGTCGTAGACGTACAGAGAAATAGTTTTGAAAATGGTGTCACAGTTCGTATATGTGAAAATTATGCCAGCAGGTCAAGCTACCTGAAACTGTCAAATTTCCCAATCAACCTGGAACCGTATTTTTTAACGATAAGGTTGAAAATCTCTTAACAAATTTTACCAGATTGTTGCAGCTTGATGTGCTGGCGTCTGTACGTAACACAAGGCATATAAGCATTAATAGGTACACCTATTGAACAGGTACGTAGTTTTCACTACTGCGTAACTAAAGCAGGGAAAGTTAGATTGTATTTACAAAACAGTTTCAGGCGTGAACGGCTTGCGCTAGAGGTTGAATAGGCACTTCCTTCACCGCTAATATACGAACCGCCATTCATTAAGAAGTACACATGCTATGCAGCTATGTGTAAATCTAGCAGGCCCCAGCCTGTAAAAGCTTATTCATCTTCAAATGACTGTATAGCATTATAGTAACTACTTATTAGTTCCATCGATAACAGGTGTTATAAGGTGGGATAAAGGCCTCACGTCTGCGAGATCCTATATACATAGATAGACGAAAAATACAATTTATTGAGTTTAGATTTTGATTACGTTGTGGTCCATTGTTTGCTATTTTATTTCGTTATTTTGTTCAAATTTTTAAACAGCTATGTGTAAGAAATGGAGTGTGAGTGTAAACTATATAATATAGAAAATATAGGCCGACAAAAAAATTGAGCCACCTTTTTATTTGCTTTACAAGGTGGTCACAACATACATTTGCAGTGCTCTTTCTTAAAACTGATGTTTGTTTTATAGAACTAGGGTAGTTATAAACACTTAAAGGTGCCGTGGGTGCTGACAAGTGCATAAGTGGGTAAGTTTTTCAATTCACCTACGATATAAATAAATCTGACGATTTAAAAAAAGTTGTTTTCAACCTGTATTTCCATTTCCAATAATATTTTCGTAAAGTTCCGTGTAGAAATGTAACAGCGAATGTTTTGAAATAAAAACGCCGATGAAAATATAAATAATAAAAATATATTAAATTACTGTACTAGTTTTACTAATAACTACTTAAGCTTCCTTACTATCACTATCATATTTCGTTTTGGCGACCTCAAACAAAATCTTGGCCATGTTATCGCCTGTTTCTTTAACCATGGAGGTGAACTTGCTGTTGGGGTTGCTGAGCAGGATGTAGGGGTGGTCGAACTCGGCAACCTCGCCCTGGTCCATGACCAGCACTCGGTCAGAGTCCATGATGGTGTTGAGACGATGTGCGATGGTGAGGACCGTGCATGTCGCAAACTGGCGACGGATCGTCTTCTGAATCAAAGCGTCCGTCCTGTAATAGAGAAATACATTATTAATCGCGCAGTGATTACATCCTCAAGTTACGAGTGAGGAGACAGCATTAAGAAGCTGCGTATGAATAAAATATGACTTCGTAACTACGATAATTTTGTCAAGGTGAGTTAACCTTAGCTATTCATAAAACCATAATTAATTCAATTTTGGTTTTTATTTTCTCAAACGTATCTTACAATTTGTTAAGGTATTTATCTACATGTAAGATATTAAAACTATGTTTTCCTTTATAAACTTACTGAGGGTCGACGTTAGCGGTGGCTTCATCCATGATGAGAATTTTATTTGATCGTAGGATTGCGCGTGCCAGGCAAACCAGCTGACGTTGTCCCATCGAAAAGTTGCTCCCGCCTTCAGACACTTTATAATCTAGTGCCGGAATCCCCTCTTTCAGCTCCACCTTAAATGATAAATTCGTTCAGTAATTAATTTACTTTGCAGGCGCCAAGTTTCTGTTCAAGATATAATTAAATTAGTCTTACCTGTTCCAACGCCCTCCAAATGTCATCGTCACTATAGTCGTTGAACGGATCCAAATTATACCGTAGTGTAGCAGAGAACAGGACTGGCTCTTGTGGAATTATTGATATTTTCGATCTCAAAAGCTGGGAACATAAAAAGTTATCGCTGCATTAATGTTCCAAATTAAAAAATAACTTACAGTCCAGAACTTGATAATGGTCCCAGTACAAATTTGATGTTGAATATTTTAAAATTACATTAATAGATATTACCTTATACTTGATGGACCTTTTGTCAATGAATGAAGCGTCTCCGATGCGTAAGGAATAAATAATATTTTAACAAAAAAAATGGAATTTTTAGTTACTATGTTTTGTAGGTACCTTTTTAGCTATTCCTTGTGTATCTAGGCCGTCAATTTTGATGCTGCCTGTTATATCGCTGAGCCGGAACAGAGCCGCTATTAGTGACGATTTGCCAGCTCCAGTTCTGCCTACCACTCCAACCTACAATAATGTTTAGCTATAGTATTGATGATATCGGTACGTTTTAGTAAAAATTAATGGCACAAAATATAGTGTTGTGACCTTCCATCCGGATTTGATTGCAAAGTTCAAATCTTTTAGCACTGGTGGGTCTTCGACTGCATACTTGAGGTAGACGTTTGAGAACACCACGTTACCCGCGTTGGGCCAATCTTTAGGTGGCTTGGTTGCTGGAATAATACATATCAAATAAAGCACCTAAACCATAATTGATTTTCGGAAATGCTTCTCTACAAGAGCATTATGTTGAGGAAAATGAAATCATCAGCAGTGAGACACCATTGTCTTACATTGATCTATTTTAAACGAGTGATTAGAACGGTGTTCTTACATCCTTCCTCCATGTATTCCTCTGTGGGTAGTTTGGTATACTCCAGCACCCTTTCAACGGCCGTCATTTGTCCAAGGAAGTCGGCGGTGAACCTTGCCGCCATCTGCAGCATCATCGTCAGAACCATGGACTGGCTGACAGCCAGGCCTACGTTGCCAACCGGGATCGCATCACCTGGTGAAAGACAACATGTGCTGATAATGAAACTAACGTACTAACACTAGGAGGTTTTTAGTCAAGAGCCGAACCCTTACTTGACCTTATCTAAATGCTGGTTGGCTGCTACTTTCTTCTTTTCAAATATGAAATGTAACTTGTTAAACTTACACCGAGGAAATTGTATAGGTGGGTAGCTAATCCATATTATTATAACATTGGGAGACCACCTTTTTTACGGCTTTAAAAGCAAATATCTCATCAAACATTAACATAAATAAAAAAAACCAGCCAAGTGCGAGTTGGACTCGTGCACCGAGGGTTCCGTACAAATATATGGCCGAA
This sequence comes from Cerastis leucographa, assembly GCA_963082945.1. Lineage (NCBI taxonomy): Eukaryota > Metazoa > Arthropoda > Insecta > Lepidoptera > Noctuidae > Cerastis > Cerastis leucographa. Next base: position 12,919,142 of record OY720380.1, on the reverse strand, counting down.
AAATTAAATTGCTGTTTCTTTGATATTTTGATTGCAAAATAATTGATTGTGGTACTATAGACCTGAGTATTTGATACGACTTTCAATTTAGTACCTCTACGCATTCATGAGGAAAGGGGTAGTAAGTTTAAAATTATTAAAAATATTTTAATTATATGATGTAACTAAAAATTTACGGTTTTCACAATTTTCCCTTTATCTGTGCTGTAAGGCGTTGTTTCGTACCAAATTTCAAGATTCTGAGTTCCCGAGAAGTACCCTGTAGGTTTTGATTCCCTTGCGAGTGTCGAAAATTTGCGGAAATTTGCGGCATAAACGGCTGTATCTTTTGATTGCGCCGGCTTGGAAGTTTGATTTTTTCACAGCTCTAAGGGACAGTAGACTTGAGTATTTGATATAAATTCTAGCTTGATACCTCCACGCGTTCCTGAGAAAAAGGGTCTTGACAGACAGACAGACGGACAACAAAGTGATCCTATAAGGGTTCCGTTTTTTCCTTTCGAGGTACGGAACCCTAAAAGTGTTTTAAGAACCTCGATATCATTTTTAACTCACACAGTTAAATACTTAGAATTTTGTTTTGTTTAGCGTTCAGTTACATGAATGGGGGACCAACATTGTTCTTTTTGCTTTTGAAGCAAATGCATGCTGCGATCGGTATTGCCAAACCAGGCAAACCAAAGGTCGAGCCGTCGAGCTACCGGCCTATCAGTCTCCTGAATGCACTCGGCAAAATCTACGAGAGACTTATTTATAAGCGACTCAAGGATTATGCCGAAGCTAAGAGTCTCATTCCCAACGAACAGTTCGGCTTCAGGACCGGACACTCGTGCATCCAACAGGTACACCGCATCGTAGAACACTTGAGTGCCGGCTTCCAGCGCGGTTCGATGACGGGCGTACTTTTCTTCGACATAGCGAAAGCTTTCGACAAAGTCTGGCACAACGGCTTATTATATAAGCTTTACCAAATGGGAGTGCCAGACCGTCTCGTGCTCATCTTCCGGGACTTTTTGTCGTCTTTTTGTCGCATTGGAGACGCTTTGTCCTCCCCTCACCCTATCCGAGCCAGAGTCCCTCAGGGCTCCGTCGTCTCCCCACTCGCCTTCACACTGTATACCAGTGACATCCTCAGTTAGCACTATTTGCCGACGATACGGCCATCTATTACACCGGTACCAGTCAGGACAGCATCGCTAGTACTCTGCAAACGTCAGCCAACGTCATAGGCACTTGGCTCCGTAAGTGGAGAATCGAGGTTAATCCCGATAAGAGCCATGCTATCCTGTTCGTCAAACCACGTTTTAATCGTCCCCCCCCCCCCCCCGCCCAATCACCATTTACGGCAAGCCTATCCCCTGGGAGAAGCGAGCCAAGTACTTGGGAGTCACACTCGACCAACACCTGACCTTCGCGTCACATATCAAGGAAGCACGTAACAGTGCTGCCTTTGCTATGGCTAGACTCCACTACATGCTGACGGCAAAGAGCAAGTTGTCACGCAAGTGCAAGTTGCGTCTCTATACCGCAGTGATCCGTCCCATCATGACGTACGCTTGTGTCGTGTATGCTCACACCAAGCCTCGTTTCATCCATAGGATGCAGACATTGCAGAACCGTTTCCTACATAAAATCAATGGCGCTCCCTGGACTTTCCAAGCGTTTCTTTGACCAAGCTGTTAGGCATCCCAACCCCTTGATCGCATCGGCCGCCCGGTACGAACCATCGCGTATCAGTAGGATCCGCCGTCCACGGCATACCCTAGTCACTCCTGATGAGTCTATTAGCCTTTTACAAGAGAGCAGTAGGGAAACCAGTACTCTTAAACGTAAAAACAGACACAGACCGCCGTCGTTCCGGCCTCGCCGTTGAGGCCCACCGCGACGTCCCTGTTCACTACCCCCCCCCACCCGACCCTTGATCGAGCCAGCCCACGATGCTGAGCCTTTAGCTTGAAATCAGCCCCTAAATAATGAAATCACTCAGATCCAGCCAGTCCCTTTGCTGCCCTCCCCAAGCGACACCCTAAGCCGAGGCCCGTACCCCGCAGGGGGTGCCCTTAGCGAGTTGTCGCTTAATACAGATAATGTTGCTGCCCTGGCTGGAGGCCTTAAATTAGACCGGTTAAGCAGAAGCCAGCCTCAGAGGCTGAAACTGCGAGACGCCATACAAAAAAAAAAAAAAAAATCGTATCCGTTTTTTCATTTCATTTCATTCTTTGTTTTTATATAGAACATCAACGTAATAAATCTTGTCATGAAACTCGAATCAGCTACCACGTAGTTGAGCGGGCAATAACTAAATTGTGTGTCTGTTCTGCTCATGTTTTACTTTTCTTCGGAAACGTCATTTGACGCACGAACCTTGGTCGGTAGACGGCGCTAATGTTGAATATGTCTCGTTTGCTCAAGGTCATTGGCGTATGGTAGGGCCTTAAGGAAAATTGGAAAGCCATGGGGGAGGCCTTTGCCCAGCAGTGGGATAGAGTAGGCTGATATTAAAAGTAGCTCATATAAGACACCTGCCCTCAAATTTTAACTGTGTGGTGCCAACTATCTTGTAGTAAAATGGCTGTGACATAGGACGCACAGACAGACCGACATACAGACGGACAGGATGTTTTTTTTTTTTTAAATTTGGCAACAGACCCCTAAAACTAACTAACTCGATATTAGATTTGAAAAGGTGCCTATTTTTTTTTTTTGTATATTCGTTAGAAAAAATAGGCACCTTTTCAAATCTAATATCGAGTTAAATGAAAACTATAACCGACGGAACAGGAATAGATTAATACTACCCATCACAAGCTTAAAAGTTATCGGGAAAAGCCCACACTCAAGACTAGCTAATATATTTAATAAGCTGCCTGAAAAATTAAAATCCCTACCAAATGACTCCATTTTCTCTAAACAGTTGAAATCTTTGTTAATAAAGAAAGGCTACTATACCATAGAGGAATTTAAAACTGACAAATTGTGAATCGATCGACCCTGACCCGATATTAACTTGACAAAAATGTAAAATAATAATGATTAATTTTAAAATGTTTAAAATGTATATGATGAATGATTGATTAATGTTTTGTACAATTAATGTAATATAATTGTAATAATCATAATCAATATTATGTATAATATGTACTTAATTAAATAATTAGTTATATAAATATTTGCAGTGCCCTTACAGGGTGCATGTCTTAATACTGTGTCATGAAATTTTAATGCATGCCTACAATCCAGAGTTTTACATGTGAGCAAATAAGTAAATAAATAAAAAATACATACCGAAGTCACCCAGAATAAAGATTGCCATCACAACTCCAAGGTAAGCTAAGCAGAGAGCGTCTAAATACAATCCGAATGCAGTAGAACCTCCGAGGAAAGTGTAGAAAGCGCTAGTGTGAAGATTCTGTAACGAGAAAGGAAACAATAGTAAGTAGGAGCAAATCAATATAAATAAAAATCAATAGCCACATGTATGAAGGACCATCACTTGAGAACGGCTTGACCAATTTGGCTGTTCTTTTTTTGTTTTTTTCGTAATTTGAGACAATCATGGACAGGGTTCTTCACTATTAAATTACACTCATGCAAAGCCGTGGCGAGTTGCTAGTGTAAGATAATGTAATATGTATTCATTTTTGAACACATCATACAAAACAGAAAGTTTTATTTTTTTAAATTGGCATATTCGATGATCTGCTAAATTTGCCGGTGTGTGTATGAACCTGCATAACACCCAAATACTGCTACCTGTGCCTGGTCAAATGTGGTGAGTAGTCTTTGTTGGGAGTCAGAACTTCTTATGGTGGAAAGTCCGGAAATAGTAGAGTTGATCATTCCAAATACTGGACTCTTAGCTGCGGGAAAGAGTTTAGATTATAAGAGGTGTAGTAGATGATTTCGAAGTTGTGAGTAGCCATGTAAAACCTTTTTGATCATTATCAAAAAGGTTTTACATGGCCATAAAATTCTTCCTTGAGGATTGGAAGGAAGGAGCACAGAATCGTGCCCGATGGAAGGAATGGAGGGATGCGCAGCAGTGGGACAGTACGGTTCAGTAACCTTATCTAATAATAAAAAAATCTTAAAACCGTTATTTCAATACTCACTGGTTCCTTCCAATCGTTTTACAGCCTGAGCGGCGTTCAGGTACCATTTCAGCAGGAGAACGAAGACTACCATTAGCACGGAGGTAGGAATCAACGTCCACCATAAGGCTGTGGCGTTCAACACTAGCACACTTATCAGAGCCAGGTACATCTGAACGGTTTCCAGGGCACTTCTCGGCAGTAGTTCATCCATTGCACCCATGTCCTTTGAGAATCTGTTAAGAACACGACCTGTGGATGTAACACAAAAAATTTGGTACAAGCCAAGATCGTGTCTGGTTGGAGAGAGTTCCAGTGCCTTTTTTGCTGACTCATAAAACAGTAAACCATCAAGCAATTTACCTTATTATAGCAGATTGTACCGCAATACCACAAGAAAACGTAGCCAGAAGGGTAATAGAAGCTCTGGCTACTTTGGCTATTGCCGATGCACTCGCTTTACATAAAAAATCAGGCCTAATGACCGTAAACTTGGCATATGGCCAGTTGTAAATACTGCTTATAGGTACTTAGTAGACCTTATTACCAGTAATTTTACCTACCTACTGCAGCTGTTTTGGCGGTCCGTGATCAACAGTAGTAGTGCACGAGTTCGTGAGTTTTATTATTGGTAGTAATGATAGTGTTAAGCAGCTTGGGGTGCTCCCAAAAAATGTTATGCTTGTTAAGCAGTTCATAGTAATTAAGATCGATATAGCAAAGGTGGTTCACCCATATGACAGTATTGATTTTTACTTACCCGAAGGATTGGTGTCGAAAAATCTCATTACGGCCACTATCAATTTCTCATAAATGATGTTATGAAGATTTTGCGAAGCTCGCATAGTCATCACTACGAAGGTGTAAATTCTAACGTGTGTTAATATAATGATTGTTAATATCACTCCTCCGTACACGTAGAGGTACTGGGCTGTTGTCAGTAAACCGATTTGAGCATGTATATCCGTATCTGGAAAAAATAATAGTGTCTACTTGATTTACTCGATTATGATTCATTCTCGTTTGCATGTTGGACGTGATCTACGCCATTTTTTAGAAGCAAAATAGTGAAAGATTGGCTCTTAGAGAATGCTTAGAGGCTAGTGGTATTATGTCCACTTTGTGCAACTACATAAAGTCTATAATTAACAAATATTCTTTTAACGTACTTGGAGGTTCTCCAGCTAAATCTTGTTCATAAGCGGCCACTTGATTAGTCCTGGAATCAAATTGTTTTAAATTAGAACAACATTAAAAGTTCCACCGACAGTCAAAATCATTTTTACAAGAGCTGGCTGGTGAAAACTAGCTAAGGGCTAGGTTCATAGTATGCAAAAGTTGTGTACATAGATAATTTTAGATAGCATACGTCTCTTACCAGAAACTCAACCAATAGTCTGTGGTGGTGGCAGCAGCCTGTGTAACGAGCAGAATTAAGAAGGCTAGGAACACGATGCACCAGGAGCCGACGGCGCTCAGGTACTTCCGCAGCACCTCGAACTTAAGGTTGCCCGTCGCCCTCTCTTCTGCCTCCAACACTTGAGCTTTCTGCTCTCCACCATCATCGCTTTTAACTGAGATCTTTGAAATTCCTCGCAACATTGCTGGTCTTTCCTATCAAGAAAAAAAAGTATCTTATTTATATATATTTTTTTTAAGAAAACTTACAGCTAAGCAGACAATTAAAAAGTTATCGATTATTACTTATATACAGGGTGTAACGGAAAGGGTATATACATCCTTAAGTGTGTGCTACAGACCATCAAACTGAACATGTTTCTCATCATAAAATATGTTTTTCAGCAAAAAAAATATCTGCTGCCCCATAGAAAATTACAATACCTATTCGACCCAAATGTATAGGCAGTTGATATTTTTTTTTGCTGCAAAAAATTTTTTTTGTTGAGAAACATGTTCAGTTTTATGGTCTGTAGCACACCCTTAAGGATGTATATACCCTTTCCGTTACACCCTGTATAATATAATCAATACTTAACCATCCTTTAGAGTGTATTTATTTGACGGGGAATAAGTCAGCTTAGAAACATACCTATGTCAACTTAGGTACTTAATCTCATTTTTCTTAGCTTGGGTTTAGAAGCATTCTTATTCTTTATTGCACATAAAATTAAAATATATACACACAAATAATATTTAGCTTATGTACAACGGCGAGCTTAACACAGAATTGGGTTTTCCTACAGCAAACCTTGTTTTAACAGAAATTTTAGCCCAAGAGGATACAGCATTTTGCATGGTCAGTACTTTTAAAAACTTTAATTAACTTATTTTTTAAACTAAATTAATGCACACAATATTATAAAGGTAATACATAATATACATACATATATAATAAGCATAAGAAGTATGTTCAACGATGTAGACAAGATAATGCTAAGAGCTGTTTTCTGGCAGACGTTCAAGTCGCCGGTTGAAAAGAGAGTGTGTACTTACTTTTTTGTCGCTATCTTCGCCATCGCTGGCTTGGTCGGATAGAAGGAGTGAGAACTCGGTACCAGATTTGACCAGCTCATCATACGTGCCCATATTTTCGATTGAGCCCTGTTAAAATATAACACATATTATTGCCGGATCCTAGTTCCAGTGAAAGACCTCCGTTGAGTCGATAGGTTTGATCCAAGATAGTTGCCATAATCATCATCACTTGCTTGACGGATAGGACGTCCCAAGGTATTCTTTATAACAGAAGGATTCAGCCTAACAATTTTTCGTAATTACGTCTCGACGTCATTTTAAGTAGAATCATCTCGAAAAACTTCAAAGGTACAGTAGATACCATTTACAAAGACAAAAGGTTAGTTTTGCCTTTCTGTTATACAAAAACCGGCCAAGTGCGAGTCGGAGTTGCGCACGAAGGGTTCCGTACCACTATTAATAAAAACGTGTAAAAAAAACATTTTTTTGTATGGGAGCCCTTTTAAATATCTGGGGGCACGGTAGTGCCCCCGCCAAGACGAGCCAAGCGAAGCGCAAGGGCACTACCTACCTTTTCTCGAAGTGTTTCGGCGTTTTTTGGAACCCTCATAGAGTTGGTTTCCGATGTACCAGAAAGTTCATATTCTCAGGATGTGATGTCAATAATATACTAATTAAACATACAAAGTCTCAATTGAATAGCTTTAATACTTTAGATTTTATTGATATCTAAAAAACAACGATTTCGTCACTAACACACCTGCACACTGAAGATCATCAAAATTTTTGGCTACTTCTTGAAGTGCTAGAAAGCTGGGTATGTAATCTAAGTTTAGTGTACAACCAACAAAAAAATTCATAAACATATAACTTTCGCCCCCCATCCCCTAAAATGGGGGGGTGGAAGTTTGTGTGAGACTTCAAAATGTAAGGGTACTTCCTGAAGTGCTAGAAGACCGAAATTTGGTAAAAAACTGGCACCGCTGATGTGCAAGAAATACATGCCAAAAAAAGAAGAAAATAATAAACACTAAAAAGACTGCCTAGCAACTTACAAAAAGAACTGAAATCCCACCAAAAACATTTCATGCTTGGCTGTTTCGTTACTTACTTCAGAAACTAAATATTCGCATCACCTCCACGACGGTAGCGAAACGGCGAAGCCATACATTTTTACTGATATGTAGAATTTGTGAAGTTAGGGTCGGTAGAGTTAGGCCGTGTAGATTCAGAAGCTTGGCTCTACATGAGATCTCATATCTTATAACAGGGCAAACCTTATGTGGTCGTCTTGGCAACATTTTACATGAAATGTTTTTGGTGGGATTTATTTTATTCTGTTAAGTATTTGTTGTTATAGCGGCAACAGAAATACATAATCTGTAGAAGTATCAACTGACTAACAATCACGGTTCATGAGATACAGCCTGGTGACAGACGGACGGACAGTGAAGTCTCAGTAATGGGGTCCCGTTTGACCCTTTGGGTACGCACCAATAAGCACCTACTAAGTAACTAACAAGGCAAGTTAAATATGTATATGCATATAAAAGATATGCAGATAAGACCAGAAATTCAAAAAAGAATTATTTACAAGGTCTAATTTCATATAATGCCATTAATCATTTTCGTCGTTGAAAACTTGCTGTGTTAGAATGACTCGTTCGTTGATAATAGTTTCATTGAAAAGATAAGTTAATATCTCATACTTTGCGTATCTTTTTTAATGAAATTTTTGTACGTTATTTTTTATTTGTTCATTCATGTAGGTAGTATATCTTTTTGTGGAACGCTCGTCAGGATACTACCACCTCTATTTGTATAGGTGTCATAAGCAGTATGTTTTTAAGTCTTTTTTAGCTTATCAGAATTGCTGTCTTCTAGTGGGAAGGCTGCGGTTGCCATGCCGATGTTAATACCTAAGTATACGCATTAAGAAGATATTACTTTGGAAAATGCACTTTCGATGCCTCCCATATTGCAAATATCATTATGTGGTGGCGATGACCAGCACTGATCGGCAGATGGACCGGTGGTTATACAGAGTGGAAGGGCCACCGACGCTAAAACGGTTACCACATATTACTCAGCATATCATTCTATGTGTGGGATTATACATGTGGGAGGGTTCCCACATCGAAATTGGTGTCGCTTCCACCCTGTATACAAGGTGTAATTTTGCAATCTCGTCAAATACAAGGAGGTAACTATGCTAATGATTTTCGACCCGAATCAATAGTAAAATAGGTACGTAATTTTTATTTTTTTCTTATTAACAGAAATCGGTATGTGTGAACCACCCGTGTTTTAAACGCGGTCCTTCTGATCCTCGCCTTATAACCTCGTTTACACACATACAAAAAATGTTAAACATTTATTCGATAATTTCTTATTCCCTAAACCACCTAAGGGGGTTATTCTGGAATACTGACAAATTAAAATAACAAAAAAAAAAACAGTAGTTTAATCATTAGCTAGGTATCGTAATTGACATTGATTATTTATGTCTTTCGTGACAACATCCTGAATTTTGACGAGGATGCAAAACAACACCTTGTATTTTCTACTGAATTTCATAAAGTTGTAATTACTTCTTTAGGCACTTACCTCATTTAGAACGACAATAAAATCAGCAGCTTTGAGGTAATGTATCTGATGGGTGACCAGCACACAGGTGCGTCCGCTGAGGTATCCCTTGATGCAGCCTTCAAACAGTTGTCTGCCAACGTTCGCGTCCACTGCCGACAGCGGGTCATCCAGCAAGTAGATATCAGCCTGGAGACGTATCAACGATTTCATTTTGTTACACCACAAAATAAGCTCAGTAATTAATATAACATCACGTCTGTAATCCTCTAACAGTTACGCAGAGGTCGGTGAACCTGATGGTACACCCTCGTTTCGCCAGTTAAGTTAAAGTCCCAAGTAATAGGCGACGAGCCTATAATTTTTCTTTCCACCGAGCACAAATCAAGGCTCCGTTGCTGCTAATGAGCAATTTGTCATGGAAAAACCCAATAGCTCTATGCACGACGACCTTGGGATCGAACCCAGGACATCATGCTCAGCTGGTACTAGATTAACTGGTGAAATTAAAAATGTGGTTGAACTATTCTCATTTTTCCAATAAATCAAACTATTTGCTATACAGACAGCTAGCTTGCAACTACTTATTTACAGTGTTGGTAGTGTGTCTAAATAAAGTACCTGTTAAATTGTTTTGAAAAACCTTCGAATACAACAGTTTACGCACACAAAAAATATTAACATAGGCAGTGGACAAGTGGAGGATTGGATTAATGTTTTTCCTGTTTACTACCTTTAATAGCCTTTTCGACTGTACCACAATTACGTTTAGCTTAGAAGTACAGATAATAAATACCTTGGTAATGGACCTGATGTAGACCTATCAGCGTCCGTAGCCTGGCTACGTACCGGGGACCTCTTTGGAGAAACCGAAGGTTTTGTCTATGCAAATATGGATGAAGTTATGATGACGAAAAACTACCGCAGATTTATTGTGAAGGGCGGCATGGTAGACATATGTCGGGCATGCCACCGTCCGGGCGAATCAATCTGTCTCATTATCTCCGGGTGTTGGCGTCTGGCTAACGGAGAATACTTGCATAGACACAACCTTGTAGCCAGGATAATCCATCAGCAACTTGCTCTAATGTACAGCCTTGTGGAATCGGAAGTGCCATAGGTATGTGCCGGACCCAGTTCTCGAAAATGGCAATATCACACTGTACTGGGATCAATTCATCATAACCGACTAACTACTATTGTGTGTCTATAGGACTATTGTGGCCAATAAGCCTGATATAGTGGTGGTGAATCGATCAAATCGACGTGTAATGATTTTTAACATAACGGTTTCGCATTACGAGAACCTCGTGAAAATCGAGAAAAATAAGCAAATCAAGTATCTTGACTTGGTTCACGAGGATCATTGTGCCGATAGTCGTATCAGCCAATGGCCTAATTGCCAAGAGCTTCGACCAATACCTGATGAGGCTCTCATAAGGCAGCTTGATCAAGGACTTAATTCAGAAAGCGGTACTCTTGGACACGGCTCGTATTATAAGGAGGTTCCGTTCTCTGGAGCCCTGACCGCCGATAGCTTGGACCCTGTTCCCGATACCGGTGGGCAACTATTTTTGGATTTTATTATTTTTATTTATTAATTTTATATAGGAATATTTAAATATAAAAGTAAGATTTAAAAATTAACAAACGAGATCGTGGTAAAAACCTAGCATGCTTTGTTCATAATCAACTCTTACAAAACGAAATTCAATGAGAAAAACCACAGAAAATAATTCTTAAATAGCACTAAATACCTACAACACTTCCTTCCGTTGATTGTTTTCTTATTATTGTTGTAACTTTGCAGGGTAATCAATTAATTACTGACATGAGATAAATATTTAACAATGAGTTTTTTTATCAATACCTTTCATATCTTTGATAAAAATTCGAATGATGAAACAATATGATGTTTTTCGTCTTTTTTTCAAATGTTGTTCAATTGATTACACGATGAGTAGGTTCGCAGAGACTGTTCACTCGAGGGCTTTAGGATACCACCTAGCTGTATTATATGTAACATCTTATTGCACGTGCCTGCACAGCCCAGGTATTAATAAACAGGTTATCGTTTGCCTTATCAGTTAATACCCTAACGATTAATCTTGCAAGTGAGATAGCAATGAAATAGTTGTAGCAAAAATAAATATTTCTATATACTTTATAAAATCTACTACCAAACCAGTCGTAATTAGAAAACACACTTAGACTTCAAGCAGATTGAAAAAATGAAAACTTAGTTCTGCTTAGACCTGTGATAATAATCATTAAACGCGTAAATTACCTCACGATAAATAGATCTAGCCAAATTGATTCTGGCTCTTTGACCTCCTGACAGAGAAACTCCCCGCTCTCCAACCAACGACAAGTCACCATACGGGAACTGTTTGAAGTCTGGCAACAACGAAGCAGCCTTGCAAACCTGGAAGTAAATAAAACAAAACACAAATGAAATAATATACCAAACCATGCCAGCTCGGATTGGTGTGAATTAAATATGAGCGGGAAAATTGACTCTTGTCATAAAATTTTAACGTCCTTCGCACAATCTCTGTTTCTGGTGTTAATTTTTTTTTTCGTATTTTTATTTTCTGGTGAAGTACAGATGGCCATCGTTAATATTCTATGTCGTTAAACTAAAATTTTCCGTTATTTTATAATTCCATTTCTTGCAATAAAACACTTCGTTTACTTGTGTTTATTGATCAAAATATTGAAGTAAGTACCTCTTTGTATTTCGTAACGTCATAAGGCAGTCCAAATAGAATGTTTTCCCGCACTGTTCCCGGAAATAGCCAAGACTCTTGACAAGCGTAAGATAATTTTCCTGATATGTTTAGATTACCACTGGTCAGTGGTAATTCTCTTAGGAGCAGCTGAAGGAGAGATGTCTGTAACGAAAAATAAAACAAATAAAAACCGTGATAAATATTGTTAACAATGAAAAAAATATGATAAAAGGCAAACATTACCTTTCCAGAACCCACAGGACCAATGACAGCACACAGTTTGCCCTTGCGGACACGTAGTGATATATTTTTAAGCGTCATTTCCTTAGTATTCTCTTTACCGGTCCAAGATGCGCTTACTTTATTTAGTTGTATAGGATAGTCAGCCATGCTAGGATCTTCAGTGGTTTCCTTTGGAACAACAACGTCACTGGGAGAGTATTTCTGAGGTGACACGATGCGTGACTCGTCTAATCCTCCTTTCTCGGACTTAAACAAATCTTTATCAACACCATTTTTATTCATTGTTGGCGTAACTCGCAAGTCTGACCGCTCATCTGTTTAAAAAAAGAAAAATAGTTATAGACAGCAATACAAGCGTTGGCGTTAGTAGTGAGCCTAAAAGTCACACTCGATAGCAACGTAGTTGAATCTTTTATTCAACGCGGCGCGTCGCGATTGCCAATGACTTTATTGTGAAGTATACTTTAACATAATATTTACCCATCGTGAGGAAGCTCTGTATACGCTCTAGAGACACCAACATTTCGGAGAAACTCGCTATTGCCACTGGTAAGATCAATGTTACGTTCATTTGAATAATACTGAAGTACTGCTGAATAGGGTAAATCTGAAAAAAAAAATGATAAAGTCGATACGCGATTTAAAATCTGTATTTTCTAAAAATATAACGCAATTGAGTGCTTACGGTTGTGGCAGTTATCAAATTGTCGGTGAGTGCGAGGGTTAATACTGTGAAGAACATGATACTGCGGTCTGTGAACATCATAAACCCAAGGAACATGCTCCGGATGAAGATGGATTTCCTGAGGGCACTCATTTCGTAGGCGCGCGCCGCCTTCACGACTAGCTGGAAGGGTTTCTCCCAAGCGTACATTTTGATGACCTGAAATGTAAATAATTTGGTTGGTGCGTACTCGGTCCCTAAGTTAGAAACTTCCGTGTGTAAGTTACTACAAGTGCTTCCTTCTTGAAAATATTTGTACCTTCGTATTCCAAATATTTTGCCTCGAACCTTGTTAGTGACAACCAAAAGTTTTATTACTTACCTGTATACCGTTAATAATTTCACTCATCAACTTAATTCTTTTATCCGTCCTCTTGGCTGTAGAGCGCCTAACAACAGCCGTTAGCTTAGTCAAGGCCGCTAAAAACAAAAGAGAAACAGTTTTTAACTAACTGAAAACCTCAGCAGGAATGTAAAACATTCGATTAGTAACAGTACCTTGAAGTGGTAGAATTAATATGACAACACCAAAGAGGCCGACAAAAGGCGCCCATCCGGCGGCTTCGTACAGGAAGTAAAGCACGACGGCTGCCTGGATGGGGACCACCCACAAGTAGTGGAGGAACATGAAGGAGTAGTCGAACCTTGCGACGTCGTTCGACAGCAAGTTCACTAGCTTACCGCCGGCCACTTCGCCTATTGACACTTGACTCATACGAAGTAACTAAAACAAAGAGCAAAAAAAATCGTTATTTTTTAACTAGGTAGGTACAGACAGCACTCGTATCTGCTAACCCCTCAACACTCCGGCCGTGGAGGCCGGAGGAGTAAGTACTTAAAGATGCTGTCTGTACTTACCTATATAATTTGCCTTTCTTTCTCGTCATGCCACTTGTTCCACCAATGGCCCGAGAAGGAATTGTCATTCCTCGTCGTGACATTGGAAAAGCCTGACCGCCAACCAAAAATCGCGCCCGTAAGACAGACAGCGATGTTGGCGATCCACGCCGCAGTGTACATCGATTTGAAGTGGGGGCAAGTTGGTGGCACGACGAGGAAGAAGGGATAATTTGGCACCACAACGAACGTTTACTCGTAAATATTTAAGTTTTGTAGTTCCAAATATATACCTATTTAGTTATAGTTACATCAATAATTTGATCCCCACCTTTCTGTACAAAAGCGAAGAGCAGGCAACCTTGACTTTCATACTGAACCGCATCACAAACAATGAGCTGTGGTGCTGACACATCATGGAGACGAAGTTCAGGCCCAGCATGGCGAGGGCATATAACCCAGCATCCTTCTGAGACATATCATTTCCCACTGACCAGAACGAAAGCAGCTGAGAAAACAGCAAGGGTTGAGCTGTCCTATAAACATATAATTCAATTAATTTCAATATTATCCTAACAAGCATTGTCAGAGTATAATCTTCCCACTGCTGGGACTCAGGCCTCCTCTCTATAAAAAGGGAGTGGGAGTGGGCTGTAATCCAGCACAAGGGCTTATTGCGGGTTGGAAATATTAACTTGTCGCACTAGGTTGTTAGGCTGATGGTTATGAATGTATGGGGTCACCAAAATAATAACAAGACAAATACAATAATAATTAAAATATGCTATTTTTATGTAATCCATTTGTTACTTTGCTATAGGATACAATCACGGATATGGTTGCTTATCTTTCGACGCATATTAGTCAGCGATAAAGCTAGTTTGATCTCTTGGACTTAAATACAAGAATGAAATTTCTTCAACTAATTTCTACAACCTTTAGATAAATATAAGACTAAATATTTGATAAGATTTCGAAAGGTCAGCAAAAAAAACAAAAAAAAATGAACCTATCAACCTTTTTCAAATTAATTTCTGAATTCACGTATAACAGCTGTTTTTACATAAATTCTAAATTGGCTTTATACTTAATTAAAGATTATAGACACATGGCTTACCTGACTGTGGCGATAATAATCACGTATATTGCTCCAGGCATATAGGCCAGCCAGTAAGCTCTCCGAACTGCCTTCCATAGCGATGGCTCCCGATTCTCTCTTGTTGCTTGTTCTAACTCCTCGAACCAAAATCTAGAATGTATGCAAGAAAATAATACACCGAAGCACTTCTTTTACCCCTATCAAATCACTTTTATCTATATAATAAATTTTTTGAACGTGCTACAAACACTAACTGCAAAGTTATTTAGTTAATATGGCTAAAATACGAAGCTTTTAACCAATTTACGAAGCCTCTCAAAGGCGAAAAGAGATAGATGAAATATCTTTCTCCTCGCGCTTACTTATATTCACATGAGAAAATTTCGTTACCCACTCACTATAATTTGCTTTGTTAAGGCAAAGTAGGACAAGAGATGTACAATTGTACAGGAATATGATGATAGTTCTAGTTTTGTAAGGAGTTTCTATATCACTAACCATCATCGTCAGTGTCAGTCAAGGTTACTTTTGGGTACAACTTTTCTTAGATTTTAGAGACTTCAGATATGTTTGTCTTGTCTGTCACTGACGACGATGGTCACTGATTTAGAAATCATGCCGCAGGTCGCCCTTCGTTACCAAGGAGGCCTTTCTGTGTGTACAATTATACAATTTGAAATTACTTCCTTCAATGCATAATTGCCGGAAATCGCCAAATGTTCACAAACTATTCTTATTTCCAATAAATGTAAATCGAGAGCCAAATTGTCGTTTTAAATCAACACAAAACGCCACAATTCACATAAAATAGGCAAGAAATTTTTAAGGAGTCTGCCATATTTTATTTTGAATTATAATTTCGCATTTATTTTATTTTAGCCCATTAGAGGACAATCAAAAATAACTAGTGCACTATTTTGAAGCTAAGCATCCCTCATTTTTGTCGCCTAATGATACTACCTAGTTTATTATAATTTCCATTTTTAATGGAAAAGAATAAAGAAAACCGGATAAACCGCAACGACGATGGGGCTGGCCAGCCTGATAGCTTGAAGTGCAAAGAAATCGACTACTTGTTATCACCGGGCCAGCATATTATAAACAACATTAGCGTCATTATCCGAATCAAATACAGCTCTGACCATAGACCAATCCGTGCAAAAATTACATTCAATTTTAAAATCCATCAAACCAAAATGTTTATAAACAAATGAGAAGATTGTCTAACAAACATTTACCTATTAATAATTCCGAATATCACAACGTAGAGCCAACAAATAATTTTAAAGAACTCGAAGTCGATGAAACAGACGCATAAGAAGAACATAATGCAATAGTTAGTAAGGTAGATTTCTCATTTATATAAACCTGTCTTCATTTCTATATTTTATCGATGCTTCACTCGAGACGCAAGAACAGCCGAACACCTTTACAAAATTGAGCATTCTCCTTTCGAGGACTGCCTAGACAAAGGGGGACCCTTTTATTTGACAGACGAAGAGTACGATATAATGGCGCTTGAGTTTAGTTCGAAATTTCGACCTAAATTCGATCATTTGTTCGTAGCTCAAAGTCCACAATTAAGTCTATTAGACGTCACAATGTCATAACAAAACATGTTATGCTTCATATTACTTTTTATCGATAAAAACAATGGGCTCACAAATAGTCCGGGAGATAACTCAGTTATTATCACTTCGTCACAAATACGAAAATAAATATTGTTGTTGTATGTGTAGTTTTAAATGAGTAGTCACAGAAGTTGAACAAATTCAACATTAATTTTTGTGCGCCTTATATCTGCCGAAATGCTTAAAATATAGGTATCATTTACTGAAAATGAGCATTAGTCAAAATGGGCATTACTACATGACGACTAACGGACTAACATATTATGTAGTTTTGCTCTTTTGTCATTGTGAATATAAGCATGGAAACCAAGAAACCTACCGCGTGAGAGTTTCTTTCCTAGTTTAACACTTTAATACGTTTCAGTAGAATTTAGAGGTTTTTTTTTCAGTAAATAAAATAAAAGTAAATAAAAATAGTGGTGGGGTTTTCATGGCGCTGCTTTCTTAGATTCCTACAGGAGAGCACAGCTGCAGGAGTAGAATAAAGAGGTTTGAATATTTTAATATTGACGAATTAATTAAATTATTTATTTTCATAATACCAACTAAGCATGTATGATCAATCGTGATAGCTATTATTTTGGTAACGTAAAGCTTTCGAATATTGTATTTATTTATTATTTTGTCTCACACAATACTTATTTTCATTGATGACCCTTTTTCGCAGATCAGCTAAGTACAGACGGCCAGCAGGTTAACCTACCCGAAACTGTCAAATTTTCCCAATCAATTTTGAACCGTACATTTTGACAATAATGTTGAAAATGTATTAAAGAAAATTTACAGATTATTGTAGCTTGATGTGCTGGCATCTGTACAAAACCTGAACCTGAATTCATCAGAATGGTGATAAAAATAAATAATATGACGATGTTTTATCTCCTCATTTTGCACACTATGCAACGAGGTATGATTTGATAACTAAACAAATATTAAAATGTTTATTATTTCTGACAAAGGCAAACCATTACAATTAATTATTACTTAGAATTATTAAGTGCGATATCGGTAAAAGAATTGGTTATACTTAGAGTTCAGAAAGTCAGGTTCGCAAGTAATCAAATCAAATCATTTATTGCATCCATAATGTACATTTAACAGGTGGTCAAATAAGAAATATTAGACACAATTATGGACCCTGTCGGGCACAGCAAGTTTTAAATAAGTAGAGAGAGGAAGAGTGCTTCTCTAATTTTCCTTGTCAAAGAAGAGTAATTATACAATTATCACAATTATTATATCATACATATATATAATCATACATATGAAGTGTGAGAAACGTATAGGTAAGTCATAATTACATGGTTTTTTTTTTAAATTTATAAGCCCTTCATTCGACTGTTGTCTATTCCATATTGTATACAAGATGTAAATCACCTCATCACGAAGCCGTCAACCAAGCATTCTGCACATGAAACTAAGTATTTTAGCTGATGGACAGATTGAATAGTACGGGGTTGTGGAGGGGCTTAAAGTAAAAATCTTACATTAAAAACTTTTATTTAAAAAAATACTTGTCAAAAAGTTGGATATTTGACCCCTAATATCTCCGTTACTAGAAGGTTCCCAGGTATCGTGTAGAACAAAAAAATTATCGCAATGACAGGGAGATCCAGTGCCCTTCGGCTTCGTTAAGAGGTGTTTTACACCCTTTATATGCCTCGTTGCCTCGCTGGAAGTAATAGAATATGAATGTTTTTCTAGATCTACACACCAGCTCGTACTTCTTATTTCACAGTGTTAAAACACGCGTGCTCTTTACTTTACATTTAATTTTCCTATAGGTATATATTAGGTCTAGTGCGGAAGAGTACGCCACACATAACTATACACTATTGAGAAATGTTCCGCAGCAAGCAAGCAAAAACCACAAAGAATCACGAAGAAAGGCCCACAAAATTCTATTTTCTTTTGCAATTTGCAGATCGACTCAACAAAAACAGATCCATGACATCCGACCACTATAATCTTTCTTCCCCGTTTTCAGAATATTTTGGTTTAATTGCATCGGACTATAATTGAGACGAAAACAATAAGAACAAAACATTCTATTCAAATACATTATGGTCACTACACCTACAAGTCTCAACGTAAAAATGAAAAAGATTACCAGACTAAGTACATGAAAAGTTTTTAAAAAGTAACATGCATATGCACTTTGTTTAATGCAACTATCTAATGCAGGAATTGCGTAAAGATAAACAGAAAGCAAAGGTAACAAGGTAAGCACAAACATAGGACACGTGGTGCTGGCTCTCTATACAAATATTTGTGCCGATGAAGGGCCGTATCAATTGGAAGACGGAGAATACGACATGTGCACGGAACGATATCGATCCGATGGGGAAGCTCCTCTATTTTTTGTTAACTTTTTGGATAGTTCACAAACGTTTAGGAATTGCATTAACTTTATCTAAATTGCGACAGTTAAAACTTTGTTTTTATTTTCAGCCGTTTGTTTTTTTTTCTGTCGTTTGTACCTGCCTGTTATTACGTAAGTATTTAATTTTTCAAAAGTTATTTTTATTTAACTCTCTATAGTTCTCTGCACAAAATTGATTATTTTAATTATTACTTACTTTTCAAAATATTCGCCTTGTTTTTCCGAATTATATCGTTTGCTGGGAATTATAAGATCTTCTTCCTCCACATCTCTTCTGTTTCCATTAATGAGCACTGGACATATCCACCAAACAAAAATCCGCGATAAAATATTAGGTTTATGACTTTTTCTACGATTGCCTTCGCCAGCAATACCTGGTTCATTATTTTTATTCATGATGAATTTTAATAAATATTATTTCACACACACTTATAACTACTTATATACATTTGTTTTAATTTAGTTATTACAATATTCTGAACATGACGCTGGCTTAATGTGAGCAATTACGGCAAACTAAATATTAAATACACCCGTCTTTCGACTAGGTGTCTAATCGTGAGCTATATAAATGATAACAATCATAAAGATACATGTAGCCAACAGCAGTTATCACTCTTTTAATACCTAAATTCTGAATGATTATAGCTTCACTATCGATTATTTATCGCAGTGATTAGCCTTAATGAGTATAATGTAACTGCGCAAGGTGGTCATGTGGAAATTATTGAAATTCTCGCCTATTTACATATGAGCGTCCTGCCCTAACGGCCGCGTTGTCTATGTTTATTTGTAACTATTTCTGCCCGCGACTTCAATCCCGCCTTTTTACATAAAACAAATCCTATCGTAGACGGCAACAGTATAGCTTTCAATCTGTGAAGGATTTTTTTTTTAATTGGATTACGAGTTTCGAAGATTACATTCAAACTTTTGTTTTCTTTTTTTAAATTATATTATTGTAAATTGCTGCAGATCTGCAGGGAGGTCAGATAAAATCCAGTGACATTATCTGACGACAGCAAACGTAATAAAAAGGTAAATAAAATATGTAAACGCCAGATACCAATGTACCCACATACATAATTTGCAATTGTGATTTGTTATCTATAAAGTATAACATTGTATTGTGTAATTAACGTGGTGCGTGTATCACAGTCAGTTGAGGAGTGGCTACATAATAACAGCCGCACGGGTCGATCTTTAGGGTTAAGCCGTGCTTGCCGAGGTTGGTCCGTGGATGGGGACCATAATTACATACCGAGTTTACTCCGTGGTGCCTCGGAAAGCACGTTAAGCCGTTGGTCCCGGCTGTCATTTGTAGATCTTTGACAGTCGTTACGAGTAGTCAGAAGCCAAAAGTCTGACATCTAGTCTTACCAAGGGGTATCGTATTACCAAGTTACTGGGTTGTGGAGGTCAGATAGGCAGTCGCTTCATGTAAAATACTAGTACTCAGCTGCATCGGGTTAGACTGGAAGCCGACCCCAAGATAATTTGGGAAAAGGCTAGGTAGATGATGTGTATCAAAGTCACCGCATTTACATTAAAAATAATATGGAATGTGGTAATAAATATAAAAAAAAACTTATGAAATGGGTACGAAGAGTTTTAGAAGATCTATCTTCTTCTTAAGATATTATCTTCTTAATGGTTGAATATAATGTGAACTTATAGGTGTCAAAAGAGTGTTTTGGAACTCGTACAAGGATTAACCTGTATCAGGAATGCCATCACCTTCCTCCGGACCAACTTCTTTATACGATGTAGTAACTTTATTCGAGTCGTAGCTTTTGCGAAACACTGTACAAAAATAAAATAAGTAATAATAAATGTGTATGTGTGTGTGTGTGTGCCTGAAGTCTAGAATATATGAGTGAGTATGCGTTGATAAACTAGACATTTAATAATCCGGGTAGGCTCTACCACTGCGCTCTTTACCTGCATATTTTAACTTAACATACTCTGTTTAATAGCATCGCTGTTACTTTTAGAGGAACTGTTACTTTTCTAGCACCGCAGATGTGCGCACAGCACGTTATCTAATTTATAAACAATCTGTTGAAGTGTATTTTTAACGAGTGCACATACTACAGGGGAACCTATCATTATAAACTTTTTTACCAGAAAAATTGTTTCGAAAGTCGGTGGTAAAAAAAAACAAAACAAACAAAAATAGTGCACATTAGCCAGTCCTGGACTCCTTGGCCATAGCCATACTCATCGACACGTGACCATGAGTATTATATGGAGTAGGTAATTTACCTCATGTAGTGAATAGTTCTACTAAACTGAATGACGTGAAATTGAATGCTATACGCATTGAACAGGCATTAAGTTATTTAACACTAAATTAAGTTATGTATTGTGACAATTTTAAGATTACTTCTACATTATACAGTATGTTAGTTTAAACGAGGGACATATTGAAACCCATAATAGTACATACTAACATGATACTAATAAAAATATAAACAAAAAAAAAACACTGATAAATAACAGACAAAACCATAGCAAAATTTTCGCAAATGTCACGCAACGTGTATACACCCTTGCGCTAGCGACTTAATACTATCGCAGAACATGTGAGCGGGTCAATGACTCTTACGTGTAATCCATTTTCCCTTCATACTTTAAACTTACCTGGCTTAGGACAGACAAAATATCTAGGCACTAAACAAAACATTAAAAATTCTTCTATATACGTTATAGTAGGTTTTTTACATATTTGGGACGAGAATCAAATACTGAATACCCTCCCTCAATATGTCCCTCGTTTAACCTAACATACTGTATAGTGTAATATTACCTACTTGATAACATATATGTTCAATAAGACAGCAGGCACCATGGTGACATCAAAATTGCCATTAAATCAATTATTACTTTAAAAATCCAATATAGAATGCTTAATGATAATTTCAAATGGCCTGTATAAAGTATAAAGCAGTGACTATAAGGAAATTATTGTGCTTCAAAGGTTTTAACTTTTAAAACTAAAATTTCTCGGTTACACTGACACACGTACACCACGCCTGTAATCCCCGTAGGGGTAAGCAGAGGTTTGTCTAATAGTACACCCACATTTCGCCAGTTATGTCGAAATCCCATATAATAGTGGGCCTATTACCATCACATGGGCACAAGCCCAGACTCCGTGGCTGCTACTGACAAATTCCTGATGATAAAACCCAATGACACTTTGCCTGTCCTAAGAATCCAACCCAGGAACTCATCATCAGAAGTTGCGCTTGCGCCCACTGGACCAGCGAGACAGTGACAAGACAAACTTAAACTAAAGTTGTATACATATGTAGCGATATTTGAAGGAGTATTTATTCATCATTGTCTTGTCGATATTTGAATAATTTAATAGTATTTGAATAATTAATGAAAACCTAATGAGAAACTACCTACTTCTACTGCCTTAATTACTATTTACTTTTTATAATATTACTAACTAATATGTTAAGCTTTCAGCTTACTTAATTGACCCTAAAAGTATTTAAAATGATACAGTAGTTGACACTTGACTGCGATATATGCACCGAGTTTCTTCTTTCGTAGCGATGGTACGCACGACGACCAATCAAGGTATACAAAACCAGTTTATGCGTTTTTCTCATTGTATGAGAAATTATATAAAGCGAGTCTATGTTTTGTTGGTAATTTATAGCTTGAAGTGTCGCCGGTAGGACGTCCTATTCTTGGGCCCAGTAAGTGACGATGCTAATCGCGATTTCAGCAGCACTCACTGAGCTGATTCATAAATAGAAGCTACGTCAGTATTACAAAGTTCATATTGGTCATCAACTAAACACACTCATCATGACAAACAAATTTTTAATAGATAACAGACGAGAAATCCAATCGATTTCTAAAAGCAAAATGATTAATGAAGCGTTAATTATTAAACGTGGATTAAAAAATATGAAAATAAGGTTTTTTTACTATTCTGATAACGATAGAGGGTTCTTGGTTTAAATGTCAATGACATAAGGTATTAAGCAAAACAGTTCATGAATACCTGATACCAACAGCTGTAGCTACTCAAGACAACGGACGGATTTTTATTTCTTGTGTACAGTAGTTATTCATAATTTGTATCTATACTTAATATTATAAAGCTGAAGAGTTTGTCTGTTTGGTTGAACACAGGGAAAATGTAACGCAGACAAAGTTACGCGGGTCAGCTAGTGCTCTATAAGCTGCCTATTGATTGCCACGAGAAGCATTTTTAGGCCATGTTAGTGTATGAGCTTGAAAATAAAAATTTAGTCAGCAATGCAACAACTAGTTCTGGAACGATTAATTGTGCCGACCATTTATTACTATATTGATAAGAAATTTATGACTTAAAATATTAAAAGTAATACTTACTATTCTATCTAAAGAGGATTTCTCTTGCCTCTCAAGTCAGGTAGTGTTATGGAGTTCCATCACTGAATCCTAAGACACAGGCACATACACCTGGTTTAGGATTCAGAGCATCTGCAATTTATTTAATAACTATTTTATTAATTTGATGACATGTAATCAGCCAATAAATTCTTCAATAAATAATATTAAGCTAAATCAAAATAACAAAAATTTAAATACTATTTTCCTGAACCCTGTAGATGCAATAGAAGTATATAAAATCAGCATGTCCCTAAATAATAGCAAGACTAGCGGATATGACGGCATTGCCAGTTTTGAAAGCGTGTGACGCACTCGATCCTGTATTGTGGAGCAGTCCGCTACAGCCACACAACAGGATGAGTGTCGTTTAGCTAACGTCAAATCCTCAAACTGTGACGTAGCTACTCGACCAAAACCAGCTGTACCAGCCTGGCAACGCAGGGTCGAGTGCTGTATCGACGGGGCCAAGGTTACTCATCGGCAAACTATACTGCTTCAGGGAGGGCAATACACGACCACGTGTGATGCGCTTTATGGGGCGGGCATTCTCGAAGACTCGAAAGAGTCCTCAATAATACATGTCCCGTGTCACAGAGGGCATCGACTTCCTGAAGCAGAAAGTTTATGCATGGGCGAACCGTATTCGGCGGTATAAGCGGAGGGTTGATCGGCTCTAAGCCCTATCCTCCGGGGTGACAGCTGGGAATTGTCTTCCCAGTTGTGGGTGACAATTTGTGCCGACTGTTCCCTTAAACTGACTAGAGGGGACAAATGGGAAGTCTGTTTCTCAGTTGTCACCGGCAGGGGGGGGGGGGGGTGACATTTGCTACGATTCCTTATTTTCTTTAATTAAATCCCAAGATGAATCCAACAAAATACAAAACTGATGATGAATAACCAGCTATGAGCGCCATCGCTGTTATCGGATCGGATGTTACTATCATTTTAACAAGGCTATTTGGCGAAAAGGGCGCGAGCTCGAAATCACGAAATCGAGCAATCCAGCAAAAATCCGGGTAGTGGCATTGAACGCTGTACTCCCTTTAGTACCACCATCCGAAGTTATGAACGGTTGGTTATATATCACACGGAAGCAAACAGAACGACGAGACGAGAACATGATAAAGTTTCAAGCCCATATGACAAAGCAATGGTTAAAAGAATATTTTATATAAACTTGGAATGTATTCGGAAGTCAGCATCGCACCACTAACTGTTTGGAGGGCTGGCACAACAAATTGAATCGGGAAATAGGGAAAAAGAAGCCCAATATCGTACATTTTCATAATATTATACAAAAGGATGCATCATTGGTCACAGTCCGACATGACGATGATAAAAAACAAAATATTTTTTTTCCCAGCCCAGCAATTCCCAGCTGTCACCCCGGAGGACAGGGCTAGAGGGGACTCATGGGAATAATCGATACAGAGCTTGCGAGCGACCCGAGCAATGTGACTGACATATGCCATTGAGACGATGCCGCCACTAGTTCATTCTGGCGCAGCATCTGATCGGTGCCCGTCTGGCATACTGAAGGTGGCTGGATGCGAGATGTCGAGCGAGTGTGTGAATCTATCCCAGAAATCGAAGAAGTTCTAATAATTCCGTCAGATGTTGCCAGAGCAGTTCGTCCGTTACCGAACTGGAAGTCTCCGGGACCGGGCGAACTGCACAACTTCTGGCTTAAATGACTGAGTAGTTCACACACTCGCCTGGTATCTTAATTCCAGTCATGCTTAGAGTTTGGGTTGCTACTAGAGTTACTTACAACGGGTGTTACCCACCTGCATATAAATCAGGTAGTCCTGCGGAACCCAAGAATTATAGACCAATCACGTGTTTGGCGACGGTTTATAAACTTCTTAACACCATTTTGAGAATGAAAATTAACAAACACATCGATAGTAATTCCATTATGTCAGCGTGGTACTAAAAAAAAACTTACCGACATGGCCATCTGTCGACATGTTGGATAGATTACTAGAAGGCCTACGAATTTATGCCACATACATGGCTCAAGAGGGTGCTGGAGTTGTACAAGATAGATGCAACCATACGCGCCTTCCTTGAGTCGTGTATGGGGCAATGGTGGACGGTCCTTCGATATCCAGGATGTCGACAGATCCGATGAACCTGTATGGATTAAACAGGGAATATTTTAGGGCGACAGTCTGAGTCTTCTTTAGTTCTGTCTAGCCCTGAAGCCTCTTAGCACATTGCTGGAGGATTCAGGTCTAGGCTACCGGTTGAGGAGAGGTGGTCAGGTCATATCTCACCTTCTTTACATGGATGATCCGAAACTCTTTACCCCCAAAAAATCGCAACTGATGGAGCTACTGAAAGTAACTGAACATTTTTGTAACGTTATCAGGATGGAATTTGGTGTGGACAAATGTGCAGTCATGTATGTAAAGCGAGGGGAAATTATGGTATCCGAGATACTTCAGCTCTCAGATTCCATACACCTAAGATCCCTTTCCTCATCCAAAAGCTATAAGTATTTCGAAAGCGTTAGGCATTAACGTAGCTGACATGAAGCAATCGTTGAGGGAGCGCTTCCTTGGTCGCCTGAAGAAGGTACTAAATAGCCTTCTTTCGGGCGGAAACAAAGTGCTCGCCTTCATCGGTTGGGTCATGCCGGTTTTAATGTAGTCTTTCGGTATATTCAAATGGACTCAGACCGAACTCTTCTACCGGTTCGGCTTCTATCTCTTCATGGGCCCGATGTAGATTTCCTAGCGTCCGTGTCCCGGCTACGTTTCGGCGAACTCTTTGGGGAAACTGAAGGTTTTGTCTATGCGATTATGGACGAAGTTATGCTGACAAAAGCACTACCGGAAACATATATATGAAGGACGGGACGTTGGACACGTGTGGCATGAGTGAGTCCATCAGACATATTATTTCTGGTTGTTCTCGTCTAGCTAACGGCGAGTACTTGCACAGACACACCAGCAACTTGCCTTGAAATATAAACATGTGGAACCTGAGGTACCGTACTACAAGTATCTGCACGACCCAATTTCCAAGAAAGACCATGCCACGCTGTACTGGGATCAGTCTATCATTACTGACAGGACTATTGTTACCGATAAGCCTGAAATAGTAGTGATAGACCGATCAGCGCGCCGCGTAATGATAGTCGATGTTACCATCCCGTCATGACGCCATGACGTCAACCTCGTGAAGGCTGAGAAAGAG
Source organism: Cerastis leucographa (assembly GCA_963082945.1). NCBI lineage: Eukaryota > Metazoa > Arthropoda > Insecta > Lepidoptera > Noctuidae > Cerastis > Cerastis leucographa. The sequence goes on along the minus strand of OY720380.1, from coordinate 12,892,775 downwards.
AACAAATAAAATATGGAATGTGAACTCGGCTATCATTTTGCCGATTGTCGTTACGGTCAATAGCCTGATGGCTAAAAGCCTCGACGAACATCTGTCGAAGCTCTCACTTGGCAGATTCAAACTAAAACTCAAATTCAAAGCATTTATTTCAATAAGACCATTACAGGCCCATTTGAAAGTCTAAAACAAAAGAAAAATGCGAAGCTACAGTCCCAGTCACAAGGCATAATAACTTGTGAAAGTACTGTAGTTGCTCATTCCAAAGCGTAGATCGCTATAGAGAAGAACGGGCAAGAAACTCCATGGACAGAATAGAATACAATAGAATAGCATTTATTGGCAAATATGGGTAATACATAAGTAGTTAGTAGTAGGTATACATCAGAGTTCTGCCATATTTCACCATGCAAACATTTTCATTCTACAAAATCGTTAAAATTGAAATTCTCATTAAAACATTACAGTAATTGTTACATTCAATAAATAAAATTATTAAAATTCAAATTGTCATTAAAACATTAACTGAATTATTACATTCAAATAAATAAACAAACAAACATTAAAATTCCAGGTCATAGATAATATGCAACATTTCTTAACCAAATCACTAATTCATTAATTAAAAAAAAAAACTTTTTAAAAAAAAAAAAATAACCGACTTCCATAAAACACTAAAAAGTGGCAAATAATTTTAGTTTCGGAAGTCGGTGGCAAAAAAGTAAATGAAACAAACAAGTCACCGACTGCCGAAACTAAAATTATTTGCCACTTTTTAGTGTTTTATGGAAGTCGGTTATTTTTTTTTTGTAAAAAAGTTTTTATTTTAGCCTTTTCAGTTGTGGTATCTCACTTTAATCCTAGTCAAGTATAATTTTTACATTGTAACTAGACACCAGCACATCGTCCATACATACGACAAAGGACAAAATGCATAATAAAGAGGATGACTCAAAAAGTACCTAAGCAAAGATAATAAAATTCATATGGCTCCACCGGGCAAGCTTCTCTACCAAATGAATGAAAAATCATCTAAATCGGTCCAGTAATCACGGAGAAATCGGTGAACATACGTGAAAAATTTACATATAACAAATATTTTAATAAAATGAAAACTGTATGGCCAAACTATATTAATTTTTTATGGGACCAAATGGCAGGTATTCCACATCAAACTAAAGAAGAATCACGCAAATCGGATCATAAATCTCAGCGTAATCGGTGTATACACCTGGAGAGGGATACCGTTACAATTCCAACAAGCCCAAACACAGCTAAGATTCATTGCCTTGTTCTGGAGTTCCGAAGCCTGTCTCTTGGATTCATCATCAGATCTGATGGTAGAATGGTTCTTATTGGACGCAAATGCTTCACTTGTTGTAGAAAATACCAAAATCACTGTACGTTTTCCTATAAAATTTGAAGAGTTCCCTCGATTTCGCCAAGATTCCATCATCAGATCCCGACTTGGTGACTATGGGACCATTTGGGAAGTATACCCTTTCCAACAAAAAAAGAATTTTCCAAATCGGTTGGCAAGCGACGGAGTAATGCGCGAACAAACATAAAAAAAAAAAAAAATTGAGAACCTCCTCCTTTTTAAGAAGTCGGTTAATTACAGGTATTCAGAAAAAGCTTTTGTCCGAAAAAAACTCAGTTACACTGTAGTACGTTTTGTCTATTAATAACTTTCGAAGTGTACTTTTGAATTGCAGTGTTTTCAAATCTTTCCAAGCACTTGGCAATTTATTATGAACAATTGGGGCCATACAATAAATACTTTTGTGCATCTTAGTTGTTTGACACGTATTACAATACGTGATTTAATTTTGTATTGTCTCGCCTATTTCTTGAAAATACATCAGCAAAACGTTCAAAACGATTTGGATTGTTCTTTACAAACACAGCTACTTCGAGAATATAAATACAGGGAAGTGTCAGAATGTTGTACTGCTTAAAATATGGCTTGCAAATGTCGGTGGTTTTTAGTTTGAACATTGACCGGAGACACTCTTTTAAATCAAAACATGTTGCAAAATCTTGGTTACATCATTCATGTTGAGAATTACAAATATGCGAGAACGATGTTGAAATACGAGCAAGTTAAGAGCGTCCAGAGTAAAAGATAAAATCAGTAATTAAAAAATAAAGTAATTAAAATAAACAGTGGCAGCTAAGAGATGACCAGTCACAACTGACAGCGCCGTTCACGAACATGACGCATGTATCAGCCATCATTCAACTCAACCATATTGGAGGGAACTAAATGACCCGACACACCCGCCACCATCAGCATGACATTTAAGTGAGCATGACATTTACTCAACCACCAGGGTAAATTCGCGTCAATGAAAAATGTAGGTACTCAGTAATTAGTGGCTTTACAGTACATAGTACTCACACATGTGCTATGCAATTATATAGATTGAATCTATACAACGCAAATTCAGAAGGCAGTACTCCTCTATATAGCCGGCATTGTAAGGAGGTTCCGGTCTCTGCAGCCCTAACCAGCGGTAGCTTGGACCCTGCTCCCGACACCAGCGAAACCTGTTTTTTTTATTTTTTTAAATGGTTGCCCATACGTCAGCGTATGGAGCAAATGGCGCTAACCACCTTGTTTTCTTTTCTTGTAATCCCACCTCCCCTAGTTACCTTGCTCCCCACTTACTTGTGTTTCAACCACAACAGGAGTCTGTGCTATTCGCAAAACCGTGTTCTTCAATGTCCCTCTCACCGCACAGACTTCATTCACCGATCATTCTTCGTCCAGTCTATTTCTCTGTGGAACGCGCTTCCCCAGGAAATCAGAATGGCAACAAATCGTCTATCTTTTAAAATGAAAGTTCGCGAGTACATTCGGAAGAAGCTAGCAGTATCGTCACAATGTTGATATTTGCCTCATTGTTTGTCTTTTTATTTTATAATTTATATATTGATACTTATTTATAGTATTTTGATCTTAGATTTTGATATAAATTTATAGTATTTTATATATCTTTTTAGTATGTCTTGTTATTATTTTTTACATTTAGACACCTATGGTAGGTGTCTGTTTGTCTCTGCATCACCCAAAGGTTGACTGGTAGAAAATAATGCCTATGGCATTAAGTCCACCTCTTTACATTGTACTTGAAGTGTCAAATAAATAAATAAAGGTGAGGTGCTAGTGATTATAATAATTACATAAATAGATTTAAGTAAATAACTTACACGCTTGCTTACAGGCAGAATACAGTGACTTTAAGGGCATAATATATAAAGCCTGGTAATTTGTATGTATTCTTTTGCAAATAAACATTTTGGTTTGATTTGATAGCTCGGACCCTGGCTAAATAATAACAGCCGCACGGGTCGATCTTTAAGTTTGAGCCGTGCTTGCCAAGGTTGGTCCGTGGATGGGTGACCATAACGACGACTTTCCTCCGTGCCTCCGAAAGCACGTTAAGCCGTTGGTCCCGGCTGTCATTTGTAGATCTTTGACAGTCGTTACGAGCAGTCAGAAGCCAAAAGTCTGAAATCCAGTCTTACTAAGGGGTATCGTATTAGGTACCCAGTTACTTGGTTGTGGAGGTCGGATAGGCAGTCGGTTCATGTAAAATACTGGTACTCAGCTACATCCGGTTAGACTGGAAGCCGACTCCAATATAGTTCGGAAAAAGGCCACGCAGATGATGATGAGCTCGGATCCTTATCCCGACATCAGTGGGCTACTATATATATATTTTTTTTGTAGAAATATTTAATGTCAAAAATGAGTACTTACTTCTTATGTAAATAAAAATTTATCGCAAAAGTTTATGTACAGCATGCCGGGAACAGCTAGTAGAAGAATAAAGAGATAAAATGTAATAGAAAAGAAAGGCTCCTAAAATTTTCAAAAATATGATCGACGATGAATGTTTCAAAAAATGCAATAACATCATTACAGCGCGAATTTTAATTTTGTTAACATATTTTTGTTTCATATCTGTAAATTATCTTGAGGTAAGTAAGTACCTACATACACGTGGCGCAGAAATAAGTATATAGCTATATTATTAGTCTTCATCTGATTGCCGGAATTCCAAGTAGTATCGATCCACTACAAAAATTTTTAATAGCCTCAGTAATCACCATGTTTCAGCCGTTTTTTGGTTCACATTTCCCGTCCATTATTTGGCATTCGTCTACTCCTATGACATCCATGCATACTCCAAATTTTCACACCCCACGTCCAAATTCTTCCCTATCACATACCCTGTACCAAATTGACAACAACACTCAAATGTTGTTGAACTCCTAAATCTAATTGTGCCACTAACGGTGATTCTAAATTAAAATCAATGCTAAGCCACTGGGGACATCGCTTGGGCCTTCAAAATATGTGGTATCAGCAGCGATCGGAGCACCTCTGATTTTACTAAATCTTTCAAAGAAAGCGTCAGTAAAGAGCAACAATTAAGTATGTTCTTATCTCCGTGGTTTATACATCACCATCTAATTTACTAAGTCAGCCACGGATTTTACAACTCACCAACATTTTACGTTTTACAGCTAACACGTATGTTCCTTTAAAAAATATAGTTCAGGCATCAACACGAAAACTTCCTTACCTAATATAACTTAACATGTAAAATAATACATCGTATTCTTTTAGCATGAAAATAGCAACTGTAACGATAGAGCGATATGGGTCCCAGTGGCCGACCTAACCAACACCAATGAGGGAGCGCCTTTTATTTAATCAAAATAATCACTAACCCTCAACATCGCATTCGCAAAAAAGGCATAGCTGCAAGGAAAACATTAAATAGCATGCAAGAGCAAGCAAAGCGATCTAGGGACTTTGGGCACCCCGACTAGGACAGGTTAGGTTCGAAGAGAATGGCCACCTGGTCGCAGGATCCTCCCTTTTCTATGGAGTATTGAGGACTTTACACCCTCTTCATACTTCTACACTAGTTTTATCTTTACTTTACTAGTTTTATACGTACTAAGTTTTAAATTTCGAAGTCCTTATACAGTTATTTTAGAAGCTAACTGCTTGAATAAATATGTCCCAAATATAAATGCTATAAAAAAACAACGATGCACTGATGTATTTACAGTAGCTTGAATCGATGATAATATATGGTGGCTGAGATGGTAATTTTTAGATACACATTGATGGCGGCTGACCTAGTAATTTAGAGGACAAGGACAAGTTTTTTGGAGGAGACGCATCCTATAAAATAGAAATGGGTTTAATTACTACCCTTAGATTACGTTACAATGAAACTACTATTATTATTGGATTATTAACCATTTATAAACATCACAACATTTGTAGACATCATGATTCGGTAAAGCAGAAAATATTTGGTTTATATGAATATTGGACTCGTATATTTGCACACACAGAGATAGGTTAGGGTCTTTTGGAATGCACCGGACATACTTTCGATATCAAAGAGTCGCATGTGCATTTAAATTCTACTAGATTTTTCTCTATATGCTCTACCAGCATTTTGACGTGACAAATTGGGACTTTCTGACAACCACAGTTCTCAGACATTTTTTTTAAAACGGGATTAGTGCCAGGTTCGCTAATTAAAGAATTCTTCTCATTATCTCTTTGTAGCCCCGGGAAATAAATAGACTGCGTGAGTTTAACGGCATCTGATTGTCCGGAATTAATTGGTACGGGGACTTGAAGCCAGTCGACCGGATACACATCACTACTAGAACACGTGGCCGCCGTGTCCAAACTCAAACATTCGTCATGCGTATTTTCGACATGATTACTGAAATTCACACTGTTGAGAGAATATTTTAAAACAATATCTTCTTCATTTTGTGCTATAGTCCCGGTTTCGCGAGTGAGTATGTCAACACTTGGTATTGCAGTTTTTGATGCTTTATCCATCGGTACATCGTCAGGAACTGAATGAGATTTCACATCGTCAGGAACTGAATGACAATTTACAATGTTATCTCTACTTATGTTTTGGGTGCCATGCATAATGTTAGGAAAATTTGGATTATTGTTATTGCTCACATTAAACTCCTTCCAAACAGTATCAATTTTATCATTTTCGGCCTGAATTACGAGGGCACTGTCACAAGTACAATCCGCTTTAAATCCAATGTACGGTGCACGAGGAGTTTGTTTGGCAACTGCTCTGTTTTGTGCATCTTGTATGTTTTCATCATGGTCACTCACTTCTATTGTTGATATTGTCTCCGTACTCTCGACTTTGTCTGCTGAAAGGCATCTGGGTGGGGCTTTGTCTATGCCAAATTTAGGCGATTCACAATTTTTACTCGTGTTAATAGATTTTTCTGCGTAAAGATTTACGAAAACTTCTTTAGTTCCAAACATTTCTGGAAATTTCCGAATGTCAACTTTATCAGTATTGTAACAACAGTCACACGTATTATACATGACACCATTAGATTTGCTGTCTGTAATAATATGGTCCGTTTCTGTAGTTTTTATGTTTCTATTACTATACGGTCCAATGACATCACATGATTTGGCAACCATTCTAAACGTAGGATTTGCTTGAGATGACATATTTTCTTTGAGAATCATTGAGTTGTTTGAGTTCTGTTTTGAGTATTTTGTAACCGTAGAAAAGTGTTGAACTTCTACATCATTATACTTTCCTTGTGAAATATTTGTGTCTTTTTCGGGTAATTCTGTAGGAACTACAAGATCTCCTTTACGTACAATTTTTGTACGCGTCTCAGTTCTATTATTGCATGTACAGATATCTCTTAAACGTTGAAAATCATTTTCAATTAAATTGCATACTTTCTCTAGGGCTTCTGGTAATATCGCATCTTTTTTGTTTTCATTTAAGACACATAAACATTGAACTCGTTTTATTTTTATTTTCAAATATTCTTGTAAAAGCCCGTAAGCTCTGTCCCAACTACCGTTTTGTGGTAATGTTTTCGAGCAATCACATTTCGTTTTATTAACATAATCTGATATTACTTGTTTAACTCTTTGCAAAACAGTCGAATAGAATTTTTGTTCTTCTTCTGGAGGTATACAGATATTACATGAAAATGATTTATAATCTTCAAATTTTTGTTTAATGTGGTCCTCTAATAAATGAAAAACATTTACTTCTAATTCTCCGGAATCCACATTTGCACCGTTAAAAGAAACACGGGGTGTATTATCGGTTTCTTTCAAACTTTTAGTTTCAAAATCTTTATCTTGTAAAAAGTTATTCATAAAATCTGTGGATTCTTCAAATTTAGCTTTACGTTCGTCTTTTTTACAATCGTCAAATCCAGTTTGGTAATGTTTTTCCCTAGGCAAAACATGATGTTTCGGTAATGAATTAAATTGCTTAATGTAAGTTGACTTTTTTGGGAGGTTCCTTCCAGATACACCATGTTTCTCTTTGGGAATTATTAAGTCACCGATATTATGACTCATCGTTTTTATTTTTTTATTTTTAATAGGACTTAAATCATCCAACGTAACACCCAGAAATTTGATACAATATTCACCACCGCTTGAAAATAATTCTGTATCTTGAGGAACGTTGTTTAGGTCTGCTTTTAGTTTAATTTCTTTTTGGCTATTTAAATAATTACTATTTATTGGACTACTACTAAATTCGTTTAATTTTGGAACATCCTTTGATAGCGTAACTTGGCACTGATATGATTGAACTTTTTTTTTAGTTAATTCTTCAGTCTGAGACCTTTTATTATCTTTTTGCATGTCTTGATACATTGTACAGCCACAAGTTTTTGTATTTATGCATTGAAACGGAATATTATTGTTATCATCGTATGTTTCTTGGTTGGATTCAGCCAAATTAATTAGGCATTTGCAAATATTTTCATGACTCTTATCTAAATAAACTGTGCCCATATATTCTGATTCAGTGTTGGCAGGTTGTTTCGAAAATGATCTATTCTGTCTACTGTTCTTCATAAACGTGTCTTCATGGATGTAATTTACATTTACTTGATTATTATTACTTTCTGTTATCATGGATACATTCTTTTTTTCATTTTGCTTCAAATAACTTGCATTTACTTGTGTGTTTAGAACACTTTCTGTTAAGAACGATAATTTTTTTTTGGAATCATTTTGGTTCAGAATACGCACTGCCTCTTTAATTACAGTTTGAGAACATTTACTTAAACAGCTTTTAACCTGTTTTATACATGCCTCTCGGGAAACAAAGTCTAAGTTAAATGAAGCTAATTTCTGTAATAGTTCATCTATAGAAGTATTGGATGGCATTTTACGAAAGCATTTGCATTTGCTACCACAAGGTTCTGATATTACAGTACGGTTTTCTGTCAGTTCTAGAGATGGAAGACTAACGTTGATAGGTTTTGTTTGCTTTACAATAGAACTCTGTGGCATTATGTCCTTTACTGACTTTGGCTTCCATTTTTCACTGTTGTTTATCTGTGCATTTTGTAACGTTGTAACATTTTTTTGTGGCCCACACAGACATAGGTTAACGGCATACGATTGGTCATGAACTTGTTGTTTGCTTAGTTTTGTGGGTCTTTCGTTAATTGAAACTTTTTTAAATGAATTTTTATAATCTTTGGTTGCAGAAGTCCTAGGAACTCCTAATTTGTTTTTATTTCGAGTCTTCGGAAATTCATCCCTTTTAGCAGCTCTTAAAAATTTCGTGTCCTTTTTTATAGTTTCTCCGTAGATTTTGGAATAATCTCTTGTAATAACTTCAAGATCTTCATTTTCTAAGACCTTAGAATTACAAACCATTATATGATTAGTATCAAAATCAACTAGTAGAAAATTAAGCTTTTGAACATTTTATTTAAGGTACCTGTAACGTAGCCAACTTACCGAAGTTTCTCTGACCAGTTTAGAAATATCATCTTTCATTAGTCTCAAATCTTCTTTTTTTACAGAGTCCTGTCATTAAAAGTAAAACAAAACAAATCAACAACATTTGATATATTACATCAAGCACATACTTCTCATCACTGAGTGTCTATTCCTTTTATAACTTATAATCCTGATATTAGTTAATTATAAAATGCATTGTTCGACTCCGACCCAGGTTGGCCGAAGCAAGGCTAAGGACAAAACTGCTTTAAAAAAAAAAACAATAGGGCATTTAATAAAATGGCAACGTTCAGTTGTTAATTTCAATACAGGAACTGATAAAAAAAATAGATGCCATTGCGAGAACTAAACTCATTGCCCAGTTGAGGATCGACTCAGTTTAGAAAGCCATATTGACACGCTAAGAACCACGGCCACAGGCAACGTGCGTGGCGTATTTAAAGAACTTTAAAAGTTAATTGAGATGTGAATACGATGACTCAAATGTTACCTTCTTTAAGTCTTCTATTTGTAGTTTTAGCTGCGTGACTTCCTGAATGGTTTGCTTCCAGAAGGCCGGTGGCGACGTCTTATCAGCCTGCTGGGTGATTGCTGAATTGCTTGTTTTAGTCGTTGTATTCGGAATGAACGGTGAGTTCGGATGGATCAGGCACGAAAACAGCGCCGCTGCAGTAATACCACCAACATGATTAAAACATATAGATATCTAAAGTATAAAATATATGCTTGTGAGAATAAATTTTTAAACCGCAAGAAAGCCCATATATTGGCCATTCGATATCTTAAGTCACAACTAAGTACAGTGTAGCTTCAGCTGAGCTAAGTGAAATACCTAGGGATGTGAAATTTGTCTGCTCATTAAGGTACCTCACAGTAGATACAAATATCGCAACTAAACGAAAATATAAACTTTAGTTGCTATGAGCTCAGCGAACATTATCATATGTTTTTACATAGACATAAAGAGAATTTGAAAAGATTTTGGTGAAAAGATTCTCGTGCCCATAATAATTTAAGAGCATCAGCAGCAGATCAGCTGTCTCATTAAAATCCAGAAAGTATGCGATTTTGACTCACTTTGTTTTTCGCAGCAGTCTGGATTGCAGCCTTTATCTTCGGGTTTAGGTGGTTTACATACACAAGGCGGTGGGCCTGCTTTTATCTTCTCTAAGGTCCGCTTCTCTATTTCTTCCGTTCGCTTACTGACCAGTTCCTCGGCAAGCTGGTTGGCCATCTGCTTGGCGCGTCTCTCTATTGCTCTCTCTTGCCATCCTTCTTTCAGGTCATCTTCTAGAGTTGGTATCATTTTTACCGAGTCAGCACACGCATTTCCAACCCACTAGGTATTATAAATAGATGTTAAACTTTTAAATAAAAAACATTGCAAGTTAAATAAAAGCTTTTAAAAAGAAACACATTTAAAAATGTAATATGAAATTTTTCAATACGACATTTTAAATAATTAAGTATTTTACCTTTGCATGGTAGTTTTCGATAGATGTAGCGATAGCAATATCTAGTTCACTCTTCAACAACCTCGAAAAGAAACTCCTTAAATTAGTTTTGGTATCAGAACGTCGATCCCAGTTGTGACTGTCTTCAAGACACTTGAGCAGCTGGCACGGCACCTCCGAGCCGATGCGGCTCAGCTCAGCCTGCAGGCCGGAAAATAGGTCCGACAACAAGCTGGATAGTAATCTGTGCCGCAACGACGTGCACGAACACGACTCCTTCAAAACAAATACCCGCTATTATTTTTTTTTCTGATAAGAGCCAGTTCTCTTCCTCGAGAACTGGCTCAAATCACACTATTATTAGGTTCAGAATTCAATGTATTTGACACTCGTGGTTTTATTTCATTCTTCTTACCGTGTCGATAGCAAATTTCCTTTAATTATGTTTGGCCCAAAATTTTGCTGTGCGATATCGGTATATATAAGATCGTCAATTGCGCAGGTAACAGGGCATGCAGCGTTCTAATGGTGTTTTTTTTTTTTTAAATCTGTCGAGTCCTTTTTTATTTAAACCGTAAAAAACAAATACTCAATTTTTTCCGCTTTATAATATTAATTTAAATATAGAAGAATTGATCTACACTACCTGTAAGTTATCTTCAGGTTCGCAGTAACACATGGCTGCCAATGACGGCGTACGTTGCACTTGCAGCTCCGCATCCATTGGCATCTGGCACTGACACGTCAAGACCTTTTCCTGTAACACAAGGAGGTACTCCTTCTTTTTCTTCAGCTCATCCAGCTGTCCCTGCATATTCTTGTCGCACATCGTCTTGCATCCTTCTAAGTCTTCTATTAATCCTGCTTTCTCTTTACGAAGTTTATCTTGCTGCGAGAATGAATGGAATATGATAGTACCACATTATTAGGTAAATGTCATGTTACATATTTTCATGTGATTAAAAAATCACAGAAACCCGTAGCAACAATCGGAGAACAGCTACCTCCAGTGTTGGAATGCTCCCAGCATACCAACACTGGAGGTAGCATAGTATACAAGGTGTTGTTTTGCATCCTCGTCAAAATTCAGGAGGTTGTCATAAATACACATAAATAATCAATTAAAATTACGGTACCTAGTTAATTATTAATAAACGCTTATATTTTTGGTTATTTAAGTTTGTCAGTATTTCAGTATTTTAGCATAGTTACCTCCTTGAATTTGACGAGGATGCAAAACAACACCTTGTATAAGTGCGTCTGTAATTTTGACATATTATTAAGAAACATTCCAGGAAAATTTGATTTGAATAAGATTTGACGTTTAGTTTTTGAGATATGGGAATTTGACATACTCTTCATCTTCTTAAGATCATCATACTATGAAAAACAATGGACACATTTGAAGGTAAAAAAAAAGTAAATATTTGAAAAGAATACATTAGTGAAAGCGTTTTATAATATGACAGCTATAAGAGTCTTACCAAACCAATCGATCGATAGTCGATCGATCGATTGGTGTGGTAGCATCCTAAAGCTATAAGACCAATACTAGAGCATTGCTTTTGAAGATTGAAAATTTGGTTTTTATCTAGTATAATCTTATAATGGTATTGTGTGGGGCGACAGAGAGATACGAAACCCTGGGAGTGCGAGTCCGATTCGCACTTGGGCGGTTTTTTTTATTTCTGGCCAACTGTAATTTTTCGGTACGATTTGATTACGATTATATATCTCTTAGTTTTGTTGTTTAGTGTAAATTGACTTTAATGAGATTTAATGTTATTTATTTATTGTCATATTGTTTTTGCTATGGATAGTTAGTAATATTTATTATCAAAATATAACGGCCAATCTTCTTTATAATCAACAACCAATATGGTTGACTTAGTAGATATTTCGGAAGATATCGAGAAAACTATAAATGTTGGCATCTCACACAGCGTAGATATTCCTGAAAACTGCAAGAAAGTATTTGGTGAATCTAACAAGTACAAAATACTGACTCAAAATATAAGAAGCTTGAAACACAATTTCGATGACTTTCAGGTCTTACTAAATCGACTGGATATAGAATTTGATTTTATTATATTGACTGAATGTTGGCTAGCTAAACTCGATGAACTACCTAAAATTAACTCATATAAAACACTCGCTACAGCTGAAACAATCAACCAAAATGGTGGTATAGTGGTCTACTTTAAAGAGTATCTAGAAACAACAATCTTTGAACCTGCAAGCTACGTGGATGAAATGAATTGCTTAGTTTCTACGATCAAAAATGAGTTCGCAATAGTATCGATCTATAGATCACCCGCATTCAAGAACATTGATAATTTTTTAATTGCCTTAGATCGTATTTTGAATAACTTAAAGAATTATAGAAATATTATTCTAATAGGAGACATTAATATTAATATCTTAGTTAATAGCAGTCCTAACTGTTCAAGATACATGGATTTACTAGCCTCACATGGATTATTACCATCACATACCCTTCCGACTAGAAAGGAAAATTGTCTGGATCACTGCTTTGTTAATACCTCGGCTTTATCCTATACTATCGTTTGCGAGTCCACAGTCACGGATCACTCAAGTGTTATGATCTCACTGTCACATAAATCTAAGATTAATGCTATCAAATGTAAAACATATAAAAAAATAGATTATCAAGCAGTAATCGAAGAATTAAAACAAATTAGCTGGCCGTCTATCTTAACAACAGATGACTGCAATACATTAACAAATGTTTTTCTGACAGCTATAACAGACGCAATGAATAAACATACAAAAATATATAAACTGTCTCGAAGAAAGCGTGCCCTAAAACCTTGGATAACACCTGGGTTATGCCGCTGTATGAGAAACAGAGATCAACTCCACAAAAAGCTTCGCAAAGATCCAGAAAACGTTACTTTAAGGGTGACCTACAGAAGGTACCGTAACACATGCAATAATTTATTAAAAAAACTTAAAAATAACTATTTAAGGTCTGAAATCAATAAACACAAAAACAATCTAAAGAAGCAATGGTCTTTAATTAAAGATGTTTGCAATTTTGCTGGCCTAAGTAATGAGAACGAAGAACTGCTAAAACTCAAACCTGATCCACAAACCTCAATTAACCTTGTAAATAGATACTTTGCAAATGTGGGATACCATTTAGCTAATGATATACAGAGAAGGGGCCAGGGGTTACCTAAGAATCCCTTCACTGGACGCTCTAATACCAAGTCTCTAGTCCTCTTACCAACAGATACTGATGAAGTAAAAGCCATCATACTCAATTTAAAAAACACTAACGCGACTGGTTGCGATGGGATTCCTATCTCATTACTAAAACTAGGAGTGGATACTTTGGCTTGGCCTATAACAATGATATGTAATCTATGCATGGCAAAAGGCGTTTTTCCGGAAGTCCTTAAAAAGGCTCTTATTGTTCCTATACACAAAGCGGGGGACAGAGACTGTGTCTCTAACTATAGGCCAATATCACTACTGCCCTCATTATCTAAGGTATTTGAGAAGATTATTAACAAAAGACTAACTCGTTACCTTGAATCTCAGAATCTCCTCTCAAGCAATCAATTTGGCTTTAGGGCAAAAAGGTCAACTAATGACGCCATCAAATACCTAACTTCTACCATTGTTAATAACCTAGATAGAGGTAAGAAAACCATAGGCGTGTTTCTGGACTTAGCAAAGGCATTCGACACGGTCTCTGTTCCCCTGCTTCTTGCAAAACTAGAACATATTGGAGTTCGTGGAATAGCTCTTAAACTACTTAAAGACTATTTGTCTAACAGAACGCAATGTGTAGGAATAAACGGCTTCACGAGCCAGCAAGAGAGTGTGACTTTCGGTGTGCCACAAGGAAGTGTGATGGGACCTACGCTTTTCCTAATTTACGTAAATGACCTGTGTGATTTACAGCTGAACCAAGGCCGGGTCATAGCATATGCTGATGACACAGCCCTTTTATTTAGTGGGAAAACTTGGAAAGATGTTAGCGAACTGGCTAATGAAGGGTTCAGGAAAGTTTCTGAGTGGTTACAGTCAAATCTTCTCACCCTTAACACACTTAAAACAAAATACATACCTTTTAGTATAAGAAAGAGCAGTCAACCACCTCCTGGCATTATAAAAATAATTGCTCACACATGCAATATGACAGGGAAGTGTTCTTGCCATGAACTTTCTAAAACTTCCTCAATAAGATATCTTGGGTTGATCATTGACCAACACTTAAACTGGCAAGAACATATCTCCACCCTCACCTCCCGAGTCAGAAAACTTATATATATATTTAAAAACATACGTTGCTTTTGCCCGCCAAATTTATCACTAATAGTGTATTTCTCGTTGTGCCAGTCTATTATAACTTACTCTATTACTGCTTGGGGGGGTGCTGCCAAGACCGTTCTTATATCTTTAGAACGAGCACAACGAGCTGTTCTTAAGGTGATGAGTTTTAGGAAATTTAGATACCCCACTAACTTATTATACTCAGAATTATCAGTCCTTACAGTGAGACAATTATTCATCAAAGACCTAATATTAAGCCAACACAAAAACTCACCTGACTACACAACACGAAGAAGGCAAGATATTGTTTACTCTGTGCCTTACTGTAAAACTTCATTTGCGAACCGATTTTTCAATTTCCTAGGACCATTCATATATAATAAAATATCAAAGCTAATCCAAATTCATAATCTTAATAATCACACTTGTAAAATCGAAATATGTAAGTTACTTAACTCACTGAACTATGATGATACTGAAAACATACTTAAAATAACTATTTAAATAAATCAGTCACCATAATGAATCATACACAAACATACATTTACACATATCAAGTCACTACTTATCCCACACACTTTGTACACATAATTATAATCGAAAATTAGGACCTTTTACTTAAAATTTAATTAGTTTTAACTTTAAATGTAGTATGCACTGGGTTTAATAATGGGCAAGTATTATAAAATCATAACAAAACACAATCAATAAACTAACTACATTGCAATGTAAACAAACCTAGCATCTAAATTTTTTGCGTATACTATGTCATCTTTTACATCTACCTACAAATTACTAAAAATCAAGTTTACTATTTTATGTTCGCCTACCCCCAGTTTAAGTTATATCTTCTTTGTTTTGTTTACCTAAAACTCTTTAACCTATTAAAATGATTATTTTGTCACAAGTACGCTACTACGTATAAAGTACAATCACAGAGAACGAGGAAAACTGTTCCACCGTAATACAGTTTATACTAGTACGGGGAACAGGGTGAATCAATTCTGTTAACAACCAAAATAAGTACAGACACATAGCAAACAAATATTGTAAGCACGTCTGTATATTATGTGTAACTTTATAAACTGTGCAATGTTGTTATTTTGATTTGGAAAATAAAGATGTTTTTTTTTTTTTTTTTTTTTTAATCATAATAATTTTTCATAAATTGTTAACTCATGCTTTGATGACATTTTTGTTTATCTAATCTAAATAAATAGCATGACAAGGTCAATCACTAATTGGAAACGATGGTGACTAATTGTATTGATCACTATACATATCTACTGCTTTATCCCTCGAAAAAAAGGGTCCCTGTGGGATTAAGTCAAGACAACAATCTACGGCCAACAAACTGTTTGCCACTATGGCGATCCCTGATTCACCATCAAGGATCGCAGTAGGTAGATTGATTTACGGTCATTGATTCGAGAAATACTTATATGTTAATGTCCCCGAGTGTATCAAGTGTTTGTATTGCCTATGACACTCCGGGAAAGTGAAATCCCACAATATCTTTGTCAAATTTTGCCTGTTTAAGTCGTTTTGGTTAAGGCCCCTAAGGACGACACAAAAATCAACATTGCTGAATATTTTATTGTTTGTTTTTGATCCTTTTTGAAGACTGAAAGTGCTCCTATCTGAAACTTTCTTGCCATCGTGGTTATGGCTGCCCTTCCCTCGCATCTTTGTATGCTAATGTTGCCTTTTCTATCCAAGGTCAGCAAAAAGACATACAACGATGGCGAAAAACCGTAAGGAACATCAACATGACGAAGAACAGCAATAAAGCGTGGGATACACTAAAGAAACTCACTGGCATCCCCCCAGAACCAACAAACCCAGGAAAAGTTACGGCTCATCAGGCGGCAGACCAACTGTTACTGGGTTGTTGCAGGTTCCCAACTTCAGTGGTCTACATACATATGAAAGTCCCCGAGTCGCCTGTCCAAGTGGGAAGATGGAACTCCAACCTCGTGAAGTGGGGCTACCTCGACGGAGCAGAGTGGGATGTGTCGCAATCCATGCTTCAACTCCTATCCTGCCCACCGAAACCAAGAACATGCAGTCGGAGCGACCTCTGCCCTGCCACCGACGAAACCGTGGGAGTGGCGAACTTGCCCTAGCTGACAAAATATAATGTTACGCCAGGGACACGAAGAAGAAGAAGAAGATCGAAAACTTCACAATTATAGTTTTAGCGTCCTCACATCACGACTACGAACCTACTTAGCTGTTACAAGTTACAAGCAAGTTACAAGTTTTCATCCTGATTATACTTGCTAAGAAAGCTCTGGGCTGCCTACCAATTGGAAAACCCTGATTAAAATAATTATAAATTCTTTAAATAATTTAAAGCGAACAAAATCGTGTTGGTCAATTGTATAGGCCGTAGGTACGAACCTTACCTTATCACACCTGCGTCACATCGTTGACGCAGTTTCATTCACACTATCTGCTTACTTTTCAATAAAATGGAATCTACTTATTAGTTGTTGCAACAGAAGGCAACGATAACCTACATACATAGACATACCTTTTTTTTTTACAGATGGGAAATCATGAAATGACCCGTCCCGCTCAGGGTGAGTTATATAGCCACTGTGGCCCCCGACGCCCAGGCCGTCTCTCGCGGACATACCTCAAGTAAATAAACTAAACTAAAATATTTCTACAAGCTAGTTCTCACAATCATTGTTCTCCCATGTTGTCGCACTTCAATGTTAATTAGGACTCTGAAGGATAGGTCAAACACTTATATCCACAACCAAAAGCATAGTAGATAGCTGTGGCTACAATAGGTAAGCATGCAAATCCATAGAGAGAAAAAACGACGGAAAGTTTGTATTGCTATTCACTATTTATCAGGTAAAACAGTAGACATTCTCGGTATTTCTTGTAAGAGATATGTTATGCTGACCCTCATAGTTGGTTAAATATTAGGCAGATGATAATATTTTAGCAGACTGGTTTGGACAGCTTGAAAAGGTATGATGACAATGGCAGATACTAGGTATTCACCATTTTGAAGAAGTGCAGAAAAGGAAAAGCCGTTGGAAAACAGGGGCTTCAACCATACCATGCTTCTAAGGTTAGAAATGTGGCTGGTCCACATCAGGCTTTTTAGGCTTCAGGTCACTTGGGTTAAATGTTCTCTTAGGGACTAATCATCGACTGCCTAGCCATTTCACATCTATCTTTAGGTCGGCTTCCAGTGTAACCGGATGCAGCTGAGTACCAGTATTTTACATGAAGTGACTGCCTATCTGACCTCCACAACCCTGTAACTGGGTAATACGATACCCCTTGGTAAGACTGGATGTCAGACTTTTTGGCTTCTGACTACTCGTAACGACTGTCAAAGATCTACAAATGACGAAAAAATCTACAAACCTTAGGAACTAATAATATGTAATATTAAGAAAACTCAAAATAACGCTTTAGGGGTTTCTGATATTCGTAACAACTGTCATATCATACCAGTCAAACAAACCCAAACACAAGCGATCGACTAGTACTGAAGAGTTCCACTATCCACCTCCTGGCTTTATAGATTAAAATTGACTGCAACATTAAGACGCTATGCAACTTATAAACGACGCTGTACGCACTCCGACTACAGTATTTTCATAATTATTTTACTCTGATATCGCATCGGTGTTAAAATGAAAGTGCACTTTATCCTTGTTGAAATAAAGTAGCTAGGGCTGGGGTAGCCACAATGAACAATTCCTCTAAAAGTAAATCATTTCCCGTTAGTAACTGTAAAATGACTGTACTTGCGAGACCAAACTAACGTGAGACAGCGTTTAGCACTACTTCGAAAATACAGGCGCTATCGGAGTAAGTAAACCAATTCGTAGTTTAATAAACGGTTTTAATTATAAAATTTACCTACATAGAAACTTATTAATTTATTCCACAGATTATAAGTGTAGTACTTAATATCGTTACTCACATTGCTACAACAGTACCAGAAACCTAAACGAAAATCTATACATATAATAAAATTGTAGAAAAGTGGTGTCTGTACAATGGAAATATATTAAAAAAAAAATGCCGGGCGATCATGGCCAGATATCGCACAAGATAGAGAGGTTTGGAAGAATAAAGGGGAGGCTTTTGCCCAGCAGTGGGACACAATATGAGAGGCTTATAAAAAAAAATAGTATTAAAATATAACATACCTCTTCCTTAATTTTTAAATTGTCATTATCTTCTTTAAGTAAGTCTTTGGAAACGTCTTGTATTTGCTTGCGCAACCCGGCCAGCTCCGCTCGCATAGCTCGCTCTGCTTCACACGTCAACGCTCGCGCCGCTTCGTGTTCGTGTTGTAACGATTCTAGCATACGATGTGTTTGTTCTTCTTCAAACTAGAGGGTTTAAAAAAATGATTATTTTTAAATATATTTATGAATCTTAGTAGGCACTCATCTTTATTGTATATTAAGAACTTAGTATATATATAGGTACAGCCTAGATATGTTCTCATGGGTTCTGCGGTGTTTCATCGCTAATTGTTTAATCGAATTTTGTTTCACATAAATTGTTTCACATATTATCATTTCATAGAATAATCAATACGCAGAATACTTACTTTGAAGAAATTTAAATCATCGATTTTTGTTTCAAATACACTTTAATGTTAGAATATTCATATTATAGAATAACAAATCAAATATTCTTTATCCACATATTGTTTGTTTCACATAAAGCTTATTACAAAGAAAAACATTTTATCGACTGACAGATTCTAAAATTCAAACCTTTGAAAAATGCATACCCTCCTATAAAATTGCAACACCGGGTTCACAAAGATAATGCGGGTAAATTCTTGCCAAGCAGGAAAACAATCTTGTAATTCTCACTAATGGTGTCCATGCCTGTTGCATGCAGCATGCAACAGGCATGGTTTCTGTCACGGCTCCGGCGCTGCGGGGCTCCGGCGGTCCCACGCGAGTTTATCGTCGCAGATGGTATTAACGCTCACCACCGCAGTTTCGCCGGCCAGCTTCAGCCGTGGCGGCGAGCTTTAGAAACCACCTGCTCCTCAGCTCGCGGGCGCCTCGCCCCTCCGCGCCTACGCGCGCTTAAATTACACTCTAGGAGTAGGGCAAACAAGACTACATGGAGTATGTTTTGCAGCCATTCGTTTCTGTCACTAACTTTTGTAGTATAACTAATATTGACTTTTAAAGACAATATCTGGTTAATAATTTCGTTGAAATTAAATACCATGGAAACATACATCGAACAACCAATATTCGTTGAAAAATAATTCTGCTGTTTGATAAGTTTGTCAAATAAAAAAATGTAAGTGTAAAATTATTTGAATTGTATTTTCGTAAAATATGTTTCATTCAAGTAAATAGTAGACAAAACAAAAATATTCGAAATAAAAATACAGGGGCTAAATATTATGTGAAACATTTTCTGTGAGACGAAATTCTGTGAAATTTCTGTCTGCGAAACAAGGTTACACCGTTCTCATGTGACATCCATATCTAACGAGATGCAACGTGTTATGTACGACACATCACACACACAAATATTATAGACAAAATTAAGTGTCTACCAAACAACATACTACATACTAATCGTGCTACGTAGCACGATTCATTAATTATCTCAGTGGCTACCTTAAGGTCTCTTTCATACTGCGTAGACTTGAACAGCTCCTGTGCCAAGCTGGCTTCGCCCATCGCTCGCTCCGCACTCAGGTCCTGCTTGGTGCTCACTAGCTCCGACACCTGCTTCTCTAGTTGTGTTAGTTCTTCCAAAGCTTCCTTCACTAAAACATCCTTTTTTTTCAGGTCTTCAGGCAAAAAAGTGGTACATATCTTCTTATATTCGGCCAGGTCTACTATCATTTTTTTAAGCTGAAAAGATAACATCATTGAATGCGTTGTTAAAAAAAAGGCACCATTTATTTTATCCACCGCCACCATTTATTTTATCCACCGCTACAATCATTTTTGTATTTCATAGAAGTTGTACAATGTTGTTTTTTAATGTAGTAAAGCTAAAAATTATAAATTTTCCAATATATTGTTTAACTTCTGCCGTTACAGTGTTAGACCATGCTTCTTGCCAAACATGATATTTGGTCTTCGGAAAGTTTCGCTCGTAGGTTTTGGTTTTTTGGCCGGCAAGCAAAATATACGACATAAAAATCGATATTTTTAGGGTTCCGTAGCTACATTGCTAAAACGGAACCCTTATAGATTCGCCCTGTCTGTCTACGGACGAACACCGTATGTCACAGCCATTTTACTTAGAGACTATTGGCACCACACAGTTGAAATCTGGAGAGTACGTGTCTTCTAAGAACCGCTACATCAAAGTGATGTGAAAGTGATAAGTACCGCAATCAGTAAAAAGCTGTTATTTTCAATAAGTCGTGTCGCGTTTTTGAAATAAGTCAGAGGACGTGTAACAATAGGCAATAAACAAAATTCTTGTATCAATTCTCACGATTCTAGACCCAGTGATTTATTATAGGCTTCAGGTAAGTACGTAGTATGCCAGGGAATGAATTTAAGATTTTTAAGAATCAGAAAATAGACAGAAAAATGTTCACACTTGGTTTTTCAAATCATTTTCTTTTTCGTCGGCCAGTGCGAATCGCTTCTGGTAGCCTGCTTCAAGATCAACCCACGCAACTTCCGCTCGTTCCAGCAGCTGGACTCTCTTAGCTTCGCGGCGCGCCAGCTGGCTTGCCCGGTCTCGCAGTTCAGAGGTCGCCGCATCTAACGTCTCTATCGCCTTCGCGCATGACGCATCCAAAGCACCTGCCTATAACGCCACAAAAGTTAAATGAAATAAAAGCTTTTAAAAACACACCTTAAGGTAGTGTAGTAGGTACTTTTGATAAAAGTTTTTTTGTAAAAACATACAACCGACTTCCAAACAGTAAAAAGAGTTTGCACTTTTTGGTGGTTTAAAGAAAAAAATATTTAGTTTTGCCATTTTCTGTTGTGATATCGTACTCAAATTCTTGATTTGTGCCTATCAATTTAAGTAATGTGTTGCTTAAATCCAATAAAATGGAACTTAAACATAACTGGCAAAATGCGAGTGTACTCTATTCATATTATGGAATCGTGTAAACAATTCGTAGTAATTTGTGTAAATAATACAAGCGATTACAGCAGTCACGGCTTTGTCTATTATTGAAGAATTATATCCCGAAAGTCAGCATTAGATCTTTACCAAATTAAAACGGGTCACCTTGAACAAATATTCTTCTAAACATAATCGTAATCAGTGATTACTCGTCGAAGATATTGCTATATACTTGTGACCATACTCGTACATACAAAAAAACTAATGATTTTTTAACCTAGCCTCCTTTTGGAATTCGGTTAATAATAATGAACATTTAGCATGAAACCAAACCTGAAAACACAAAAAAAAAACAGAAAAGGATCAGACTTACTTCCTCCAGTTTAACTTTGATATCCTTTTCTAATTGTTTTGATAATCTCGCATGATTTTGTGCGTCACTTTTAACTTGCATAACCACCGATTCTACCGGCAAGCTAACAATGGGGCCGGTTGTGTGCGGTCCAAAGCTTCCATCCATCGAATGTTTAGGAAAGACGGTGTGCAATGTTGTGCTCAGTTTTCCATTAGTATTGGTTGATTTGATCGATTCACGAATATTTTTCTGATTTTTATGGTTACTCTTTGCTATTTCGTCCTTCTTGAGTTCTACAAAACTAAAACAGTAACAATTAATTAAATGTTGTAAATCACAAGCATTGTCAGATAATAAAAAAAAAACTATGTACTTATTTTGATAACAACACCAAAACCTGCGTCGCTTTCAAAGGACCTTATTGTAGTAATTAAATTATTGCAGGGGGTTGGGGTCATCGAAGTGTTTTCAAGAGAAAGTTGGTGGACCTATAAAGGCTGTCTGCGTCGTGGTGTCCAAGCTGTTGCCAGGCGAGCAGCGCACACAGCAGGTGTTGTTCCTCTGGGTGGTCCTTGCTGGTGGTGCTGATATCGCGCCCGTCCGCGTCCGTGTCCAGGCGCTGCTTCACTCGCTTAATCGCAAGCTGAACACAAGTAAGTAGTTAATTAGTTAGAGGAGCCCGTGGCTAAATAATAACAGCCACTTTGATCAATCTTCAGGTCAAGCCGCGCTTGCCGAGGTTAATCTGTGGATGGCTGACCATCCATTTCATGAGTTACCTCTGTGCCTCGGAAAGCACGTTAAGCCGTTGGTCCCGGCTGTCATTTGTAACTCTTTGACAGTCGTTGCAGTCAGTGGCCTGAAAGTCTGATAACCAGGCTTTATTACCAAGGGGTATCGTGTTACTCAGTACTAATGGCTTGTGGAGATCAGATATCCAGTCGCTCCATGTAAAATACTGGTATTCAGCTGCATCCGGTTAGACTGGAAGCCGACCCCAAGATAGTTGGGAAAAAGCTAGGCTACCTTTTTGCTGATAACGCAGATTACAAGATTGGTAGGTTGGTAGGTTGGTAGGTTGGTAGGTTGGTAGGTTGGTAGGTTGGTAGGGAAGGTAGGTAGGTAGGTAGATAGGTAGGTAGGTAGGGTAGATAGATAGGTAGGTAGGTAGATAGGTAGGTAGGTAGGTAGTGTAGGTTGGTAGCGTATGGTAGAGTAGGTAGGGTAGGGTAGGGTAGGGATGGTAGGTAGGTAGGTAGGGTAGGGTAGGTTAGGTTATGTAGGTAGGTAGGTAGGGTAAGGTAGGTAGGTAGGAAAAAGTGCATTGCATCGCATGCTGGGTACAGCTAGTAGTAAATATATAGATATTAATAGAGAATATAAATAGATCATTAACAAGAGAGAGAAAAAGCCTACAAGCTAATCGAAGAGAAAAAACTATTAATGTCGATTAATTCAAACCCCAAAGCTCTAAGGTACCTTCAGGTCTAAAGATGGTTGCAAATCGAGTGCCTTTGCAATATTCCAGAGTATGAGACTGCTCATGGATGATGGTTTACTCAATGGGATTGGTTTCTTTTCTAGTTTCCGTTGTTCCATTATTTCTTTATTTTTGGGGACCTCGACCTACAAATATGTGCATGCTTTTTTATTCATTGCAATAATAATAATAAAGAGATAGACCACCTGCTCCATCACACATGTTCTTGTACATGTTTTAATATTCATTCATTCATCATTTGTTCATTTTCTCATTTTCTTCAAATTTGAATTGCCAGCTGACTCAAGTTTTGAAACTCAGCAACTCTTTGGAGCGCCCATCGTTATTTGAGCCCAAAGATGCTACTGCTGGACATAGGACAACACAACTACTGTCCCTATCTTATATTTCTATTGTTCCTATGCTTGCCGGTTCCAGCTGATTTTCACGGCCTTCACAGAGTCGTCGGTTGACGCATTGGCGTTTGAGCGGATTTCACAAAATTGGATTCAGCTGCCTCTGAGGAGCTCGTGGCTAAATAATGACAGCCGCTCGGATCAACTGTAGATGGGTGTCCACTCATTCCATACCGTTTTATCCGTGCCTCGGAAAGCACGTTAAGCTGTTGTTCCCGCCTGTCATTTGTAGACCTTTTACAGTCGTTGCAGGTAGTCAGTGGCCTGAAACTCTGATAACCAGTCTTTATTACCAAGGGGTATCGTGTTACCCAGTACTATTGGCTCGTGGAGGTCAGATAGGCAGTCGCTCCACGTAAAATACTGGTATTCAGCTGCATCCACTTAGACTGGAAGCCGATCCCAACATAGTCGGCACGTTAAGCCGTTGGTCTCTGTTGTCATTTGTAGATCTCCGAAGTCGTTACAGGTTGTCAGTGGCCCCACAGTCTGACAAATAGTTTTACCGAGGGGTATCGAACTACCCAGTACTAACTGGGTTGTGGAAGTCAGATAGGTACTCGCTCCATGTGAAATACCGGTATTCAGCTGCCTCCAGTTAGCCTGGAAGCGAACCCCAACATACTATATATAAGGAGAATAAGCTAGGCAGGCGCATTAATTACTTTGTATAATTTATTTCATCACCGCTGCCCTCAAAAACTGTGAGGAAACCGGCATGTCCTAAAACTAAAAAATCGAAAACATGTGACATCTCCCAACCCGCACTGGGCTCGCGTGGTGGATTACAGCCCACTCCCTCTCATAGAGAGAAGGCCTGTGTCCCAGCAGTGGGCACATTATAGGCGGATGATGAAGCTAGGCAGATAAGGTTCAGGTGCCTCCGACTACTTTCTAACAATACTTACCTGCATAATTACAATATTATTCGATCATTTATTTTTGAAATTTAAAAAACAGTCCCCAATAGAGTTATTGAGGACTGAAATTGGTAATAGTGTAGGTAGTAGTAGTAACTCATGCTTATCCTAATGATCGGGTTCCCGAGAACCTGGAAACCGTGCGCGTGGGTGGTGAACATAGAAAAAGGTTCCATTAGGATATTTCCAGCATTGAAAAACTCCTCATATGTTGGCAGATTTTTGTTTTACCCTTAAATGAGACCAGACTCAAGATAAATACTTAAAAAAATCACGACAAATAAAAACAACTAGTTTAATTATAAGAAAAGTCAGAGCTGTATTTTTTTATTCTACTTATTGTTTGATTTTTATGCTGTCCGTGCAAAAATAAACAATTTCGCAATCAAAATGAATATATGTGAAGAAATTACTTTATGAAAATAGAGCTGTGCCAAATTTACATACTTTTTTCGGTGGCGAGTTTACTTTGTGACGAATACGTACTATAACCTGATTGGAACAAGTGCCTGGTGGATCAGCTAGCTATACATAAACTCATGCTTAACATACCGGCTCAGATTCCTGTGTACGATCAGGATATCTGTGTCTGAATTCATGGGCAACATATATTGACTCATTGTTAGTTTCCATCGTACATTTAACTGGGTTTTGATTTTTTATGATAAACTGTAACTTATATTTCACATCAGAGTGTAGTTATTATTATTTCAGCTCGGGGCCGACACAATTTAGATTGCCATCGACACGTTAAGCAGATGATTATAAAATTACTCACTTTAAGGAAAATATCATTTTAAATTTTAAACATTTGTTTTATTTCAAAATTTAGTTGACAATGTGATTGACACTGACAGAATAGACTTTATGACTCTCTATGACTTTTCGCGTTTTTATTCTTTACTCCTTAGCAAGACATTTCAGCCATTACTTGATCTAACTCAAACTATTTGACAAAAAAGCTTTTACAAGTACTTCTTTTAAAATTATGATTCTTGAAATTACAACGTAAACATGGTGAGTAGTACTAGCAACTGGTACGCGTGTATAGATAGGTATATGAACGTGGACGTGGTGAAATGAGTATCTAAGGATCGTAGCAGGTCGCGGTAGACGCCCCGGGCGTCCGGGGCCACTCAGTGGCCCTCGGCCACTGTAGGCGCACTGTAGGCCTGTGGACGGTGAGTAATAGGATAGCTCACCGTCCGACCATCTTATGACGACAGGCCGTGTCGACGGCGCATTCGTGTTCCACGAGCGTCTCAAGGAGATATTTGCAAATCGGAAGGGGTCCGAGAGGGCCGGTGCCTGCCACGGCTGCAGGACTGTTCGAAAGAGATACCGTGGCGCTGGAACACAAAGGGCTAAGAAAGAACATGGATGGTTTTAGTCAGTTCAAGTATGACACTCCCTTCCGCTCCGCCCAGACCGGGTGTGTGAAATGTCTCCCATTTGATGATTTACCATCCGAAAAAAAAAAACAAAAAAGGATCTTTGCAGGTGGCGTTCTGTAGTTTCTGCCTTCCCCCATGTTAAGGACGCATTAAATTAAAATTATACCGTCATAAGAAGGTGTCACTAGGATGAAATAATTCGAATAAATGATAATACCTATAAGCGTAATGATATATGATCTTTCCATTACGTACTAGCTGTCCCGCGCAACTTCGTTTGCGTCACATTTTCCCCGTTTTCGCAACATTTTCCATTGCTGCTCCGCTCCTATTGGTCGTAGCGTGATGATATATAGCCTATGTCCTTCCCCAGGTGGAAATCTATCTTTAACAAACATACAAACAAACAGAGTGACTTTCGCATTTATAATATTAATATTAAGTATTATAGTATGGATATCCTACTGATATTATAAACGCGAAAGTTTGTAAGAATTTATTTTTGTTACTCTTTCACGCAAAAACTACTGAATGAATTTGGATGATATTTGGCACACGGGTAGTTTATAACCTGGATTAACACATAGGATACTTTTTCTCCCGGTAGTACAAACCTGTGGGACAGTGACCGAATTCCACGCGTGTGAAGCCGCGGGCATAGGCTAGTATATATTAAAATGTAGTATTCGATTACAACAGAATCGAAGCAGCTTTGTGTTACTTCGAGAAGCTGAATTACTTTGACGAAGTTTTTTCTTCGTTTTTCGTGGTTAGGAACATTCGGCCAGGTTAGGCAATGATCCCTAACCTTTATGCCGCCTATGAACCTTCGCTTGGCTTTACATGGCGTTCAGAAATATCTCTCAGGCCTGCTGGTCTGGTTTCTCATGATTTGACGAAGTTTAACGTAAATATCATCAGGATTTAATTCATATGCCTTAATATCATCAGTTCCGAAGAAATCAATATTTTCCAGAAAAATCCAATGAAATCCAATGTTAAATGGGTAGATGAGCGAATTTAGCGTGTACTAACGGAAGGCAAAAAAAAAACCAGTAGAATTGGAAAGTATGTATTTATAGTTTTCACATGGTTAAGGGGTCCCCTACGTTGTTACGAACGCCGCTGTTGCGACACACACTGTTGCGAATTATTTTTCCCCTGCCTCACAGGTTCGAAAGCTCATGGACTCGAATGAAGTAGTCGCGAAAGACGCTGTTTCGAAAAACATTTTCACTGCCTCATACGCTCGAATGCTTGTGATTTCGATTTATTTAGTCATAAAGTGTACAGAAAAATATTTCAAGAAGTAATTAAATAAAATCCACAAATTCGGTGTCAACATCATCATTTAATAATATTATTAACAAAGTAACAATCAAAAATATTAGTACCTCAACTCAGGTACATTTTTTTCTATGAGTACTTAACACAAAATCTAAGACTGATCTTTATTAAAAAAAATCTAGGTACTAGGTAGGTAGGTGGTATTAATTATTAGTGGTATTTTTCAGAAATTAATCAATTGCACATATTGTGTTAGTATTAGTAAGTATATACGAGTACTTAACGCTAAAGCTCTTATAAATTCAGGCGTGCCCATTGTACTTTTTTTTTTCTAAAATTGCTGATATAAATTCTCTGCAACTCTTTGTTTTTTTTTTGGGTGGTGTCTGAGGTAAATTACCCAAAATCTTGTCGATTTTTTATTCCGTGACACTTTGCTCCTCAATAAGTTTTCGTATGTACATCCATACAGTCTAAGTCTCTTATTTTCTAACAAAGAATTCCAGCGGCGATACCAGGCTTTTACACTGTTTTGAGTACGTGGAAGGAACAAGTTATTTCTTTCTATAGACCATAGGCTCGGTGGAAAAGTGGAAATCACTAGTGGAAATCACAAGCTTTCGAACGTATGAGGCAGTGAAAATGTTTTTCGAAACAGCGTTTTTCGCGACTACTTCATTCGAGCCCATGAGCTTTCGAACCTGTGAGGCAGTAGAAAAATAATTCGCAACAGCGTGTGTCGCAACAGCGGCGTTCGAAACAACATAGGGGACCCAGATAAAAGTAGGGGTATGATTTAAAACACGACGTAAGTACATACCTACATTGTAACAGTGAAAACTGTTAATCGGATAAAACCAGTTTTGACCCTTAAGTTTAAAATGCGTATTTGTCTACAGTAAAAATGTTGTTTCAGAAAACCTCCGTTGTACATAACTATAATTGCTACAACACGATGTTTTACAAAGACTCATAACAAAAAAAAACATAACAACCTAATAAGTTTCTAAGTAAATGTTAGTTATTGTTAAATTCGTCATCATCATCATTTCAGCCTAAAGACGGCCACTGCTGGACATAGGTCTCCCAAGTTTCGCCAAATTGACTGGTCCCGTGCGACTCGCATCCAGCGGATCCCCGCAACCTTCACGAGGTCATCGGTCCGACTAGGTGGCTAGTGGGAGGCCTTCCAACGCATCGTCTTCCGGTTAACGGTCGCCATTCCAGAACTTTTCGGCCCCATCGGCCATCCGTTTTGTGAGCAATGTGCCCTGCCCACTGCCACTTAAGTTTGGCAATTCTTCGGGCTACGTCGGTAACCTTGGTTCTCTTGCGGATGTCCTCATTTCTGATTTGAGCACGCAAGGAAACTCCGAGCATGTCCCTCTCCATTGTCCTTTGGGTAACTTTAAGCCTTCTGATGAGGCCCATTGTGAGCGACCACATTGTTAAATTAGTTTTAACTAATGAACAGTTTATGCTGTGACACGTTAAATACATAACATTGAACGACCAACTCAGTAAAAAAATACCCAGAGAGCAGCAAAGATTATCATCAGTGTTACACACAACGATTACCTGAATAAACTCTCATCGTTACAAAATATCATGCAGGTGATTCACCATTACGTGCACTCGAGCACAATGCACTGTGGCTGAAGATAAAACGAGAAAGAGTGATTGCACGGGTGCTTGCGCCGGCGCCGCTCGGCTCCCGGCACCGGCGCCGCTAACGGTCTGCGCCTTCCAAGTACACCAGCATTAACTACACCGATGCTATATTTAGCGTAGTCACCATGCCATGTACAGCATTTACCTGTATCCAGTACTAGTTGCGGCTAAAATAGAAAAACTAGATAGCAGCCAAGTCACACGACTCTGCGATGTGCTTTTAATCATGTGCTGTTAATAGAAAACTAGACATAAAGAATTAAAGATATTTCATTAAGATTATCCGGCGAAATGTGAGGAAAACTGGTGGACGTAAGCAGTTTCCGGTTTTTTAATACAATATTCAGATACACCGGTGCTATTGTTCCTAAATGTAAACGCAGGAGACGAATCGCATCTATGCATTAAATCTGACTATTCATCGCAAGTTACTTTTTTACCCGCCGCGCTTTTTATTAGCTTCATCTGTATATTTGTTTGTAACCGACTCCTTTGGGCGCGATTTTGACCCAATTTAAACGGCCAGATTTCGTTCAAACTTTGTAGATTTATCGAGGACCGATGACATGACAATACATTAACTTGATAAAATTATTCAATTTTTTAATTTGCAAAATAAGTTTTTTCTTAATTTATATAATTTCCATCTATAGTCGATAAGGCAGGAATTGATGTTAATTTTCTTTAACCGATTTATCTAATACTAGCTGTCCCCGGCATGCGTTGCAATGCACTTTTTACTTACCCTATCTACCTACCTACCATACCCTACCCTTTCCTACCCTACCAAGATTGGTAGGGTAGGAAAGGGTATGGTATGGTAGGTAGGTAGGTAGATAGGGTAGGTACCCTATCTACCTACCATACCCTACCCTACCCTACCAACCTATCCTACCATACCTACCTACCTCCCTACCCTACCCTACCCTACCCTACCTACCTACCCTACCCTACATACTCTACCCTACCTACCCTACCCTACCCTACCTACCTTTCTACCCTACCCAACCCTACCCTACCTACCTACCCACCTACCCTACCCTACCTTTCTCACCTTTTAAACCTTCCCTGGAATACGACAAACATTTTAAAACCAAAATCAGCCAAATCGGTTCAGCCGTTCTCGAGTTTTAGCGAGACTAACGAATAGCAATTGATTTTTATTTATATAGATAGATAGATAGATTAGGAAATCGAATACCAAAGAGAATTTTTAATTCAACAGAGCAAAAATTATTTAAAAAAAAAAAAACAAAAAAAAGCACGCTTTTAAATAGAGATTTTACTATTAGTACAGCTTGTACACATAAATAATTAGGAAAATAATTATTAGTTTAAAATTAAAAAAAAAAAAACAAGCAAACAAGATTATAAATAAACCAAACTAAAAAGTAGAAAATAAATAATAGTTTAAAAAAAAAAACTAAAAATAAAAACACGCTTTTTTTAGAAAACCGAACTAAAAAATAGAAAATAAAGAAAAAATTTAATTAAGAAAAAAAAGCGTGGGGTGCATTTTTTACTTTACTGTGTAATGTACTATTGACACCAATCACCCCACGCTTTTTTTCTTAATTTAAATTTATTCAAATTGATTTTCTATTTTTTGTTCGGTTTTCTAAAAAAAGCGTGTTTTTATTTTTAGTATTTATTTTAGTCAATGTTACATAACATAATTCTTACTGTATTGTGAAATTGTAGGAAACTAATTACTGACAAACGGATGTATCGAAAATAGGATTGACCAAATGAACTCGTTAAGATAAATAAATTAGGCCCAATAATGTAGTGCATCGTCAGTGACTCACCGGTTTCGGAGTTCTCGAAAATGATTCAATAAAAACTTTAATTAAACTTGGCTCGCTATTAAACTGCCTAAAAGCAAACAAACCTATAAAAAATAAGTAACACTTGTTTGAAATACAATTATTTCATTGGACATTCACATAAGTAAATTGCGGAACTACCCATGTTATTAAATACGTTTTTGTATAACATTAGGCACCCGTTCTTGACTGCTCAAAAAAAGGGTACCTAATAATAACTTTACATTCGTCATCCTAAGTATTTTGAATATCATTTTGCACGATGTCCTGAGCAAAGGCCTCCACCATATCCATCTATGCGGCCAGTGCCACCTGGAACCTGGTTATTTTATTAATTTTAAATTATTGAGTGGTTTGTGGTTTTCTAATAGATGCACGTGTCGTCGAGATCAATCGACAACCTAAATCAAAGAATGACTACACATCCATTAAATATTAATCAGTATTCATTCGAAAATAACTAATAAGGGGACTTTAATATATGAATTAGTAACGCGTTATTGTGGTGACGGTGATAATATCTAAATCTGTTAGAAATGAGTGGCACGAGTCACGACGGATACAAAATGCATATATCATTAGGATAAACAAACCACAACAGTTAATGTCTATAGCCATTATCCTAAATAAGTGCTCCGCAGCAATTGCAATAACTAGCTTATGTTCAATATAATTTTCCCGGAAATACAATTTTGTTCCTGAACGCTGTACCTAATTATGTTCAGGTACAATGTGCCTGTCTAACATTGATTTGATTGGTTTGGGACATTTACTATATTACCAAATACATAGATACTGCGTAGTAGTGATGTTGTCTACCAACATATGAGTACGTTGTATCAAACATGTCACAGTCAGCGAGCACCGAATTACCATTTGGAATAACTTGACAATCGAAGGCAAAAATTAATCAACGTGAAGATCCGTTATTTGAGTATGAACAAGTACCAATACTGGGACTCTGGTTTTTTCCAGTTCAATTGTACGTATCATGTCAATAGGCATGAAGCGGCCGGCGCGCGGCCCGAAACGCGGACACTCGTTCAGACAAAACAAATTATGAAGGCCTCGATGTAATTCCAACTTGTTTACCTTTACAATATTCATGTCACTGATCAGATTTGCATATAAAACTTAACTAAAACAAATAAATGGATTTTCGAAATGTTATATTATTATGTGGTAAACGTAGAACTTGATGTGATTTGAATGTTTAGTAGGTATATACATAATACAAGTTTTATGTATAGTCTTTGACCATCATTTTCCAACACATTCCTCCTGCAAGTAATCCTTTTCCTATGAGTAAGACATGTTATCCCAAGAAAATGTGAACAATAATCATAATAATGTAATGCCGTTTGAACTCGTTCATACACGAGTGCTAACTGCTAAATAAATATAATATAATGGAGTGAAATTGCTGATGTAAACAATGACGATTATGGCAAAGACGAAGACAGTAATCTCGAAATAATAGATAATGAAAGAAGAGCTATGAAACCTCCGAAAGTATAAATGAACAACGACGAGCACAATCGCAAGGCCTCGTTACGTTTGTATACGTAACCCGTTTGTGCGTGAGCCCGAAAACGCGGCGCGGTCGCGCGGGAGAGTGTTGCTCGCTGGTCGCCATTGGCCGTCATGCGGCGTGTCAATAGAGCCACATATTGTGTCGGCCGCATTGTTACCGGTCGGCCAGATGACCCCACTGCACGCCACAATAACACTTCAATACGCTCATGACATGCCACCGGAACACTGATCTACTCTGTCAATAGCGTCACCGTGTAGTTAAACCGTCTCAGAATATTCTGACGATGCGTAGCGTACACTCTGGTGATCAACGTGAGAAGCTTGGAGGCCGGTGACGTAGGCACCACGCCTTCCACTGCCACTAGCTCGCGTTTCGTTCTGGAAAATATATAACCGCAACGTAACACGCAATCGAGGCGCGAGAATGATCTTCTCGTATGGCATAAGTACTTTATAAACATAATTGAGTGTTGACCATAGCACTCGTAACCTACATTTAAAACTGCTGGTGCATTAAAAATATTCCAAGCGTTGCGTTGTTGAAAAAACATTCGTTCCCGAAATATCTTCTTCTCTTAACAAACTACAAACCTAGGTAGGTTTTGTTGGAATGGATTCGAATCGTTTAGAAGAAGATATATATATATATATATATATATATATATATATATATAAACAAATTTCTATTTCTATACTTACATTCTAAAAAGGTAAAATGTTTTTTGTATGTAGGGGTAATCTTCGGAACTACTGATCCGATTCCGAAAATACTTTCAGTAAATCCAGCCATACACGCTACGGTCTACCGGAGAGGACCACCTGTGCAAGTATGCCTGCGCAGGTAGACCGGAATTTGTGTAGGAATAGACCTATGCAGTTTTTTGAGCCTGCGCAGGCGACCGGAGAGCAGCGGTGGCCCAGTGGTGGCAGCCCCGACTTACGAGCAGTAAGCCGTGGGTTCGAACCCAGGCAGGCGCATTACTTTGTGTAATTTATTTCATCACCGCTGCCCTCAAAAACGGTGAAGGAAAACATCGTGAGGAAACCGGCATGTCCTAGAACTAAAAATTCGAAGACATGTGACATCTACCAACCCGCACTGGGCCCGCGTGGTGGATTACAGCCCACTCCCTCTCATAGAGAGGAGGCCTGTGTCCCAGCAGTGGGAACATAATAGGCTAATGATGATGATGAGGCGACCGGCGCAGGATCGAAAATCAATTCTTTTTAAGCCAGCCATACACGCTATGGTCTACTGGAGAGGTCCACCTGTGCAGGTATGCCTGCGCAGGTAGACCGGAATGTGTGTGGAAATAGACGTGCAGTTTTTTGAGCCTGCGCAGGTGACCTGCGCAAGATCGAAAATCAATTCTTTTTAGTGACACCGTACGGTGTACCTGTGCGTGTGTGCGTGTATTCCGGTCGCCTGCGCAGGTCGCGTCAGTTGTTTCCTAGTGTTTCTTTCGGACGTGCCACGTAATTCAGCAATTGAAAATGGCGCCACCAGAATCAACTAAAAAAATCCTTGTTTTTTTTTTTTTGATTGGCATCTCGCAGTTCAACCTATGAGGTTGTCGTCTGCTTAACCGGACTATCCTGTGGGTGCCTTTAGAGTAAGGCCTCCAGCCAGGGCATAAAAACTTACAAACTAAGCGACTGCACGCTAAGGGCATCGCCTGTGGGGTACGAACTTCGGCTTAGGGCGTCGCTGGGGGAGGACTGCATGGGGACAGGCTGGATCTGAATGGTATCATTATTTAGGGGCTGATTTAAAACTACTGGCACAGCATCGCGGGCTGGCTCGAGCGAGGGTCGGGGAGGGCATGGACCGGGACGTCGCGACGGACCTCGACGGCGAGGTCGGAAAGACGGTGGTTTGAGTCGGAACTTTTTAAGAGTGCTAGTCTCTTTGCTACTCTCCTGGAGGAGGGTGATAGCATCATCTGGAGTGACGAGGGTATGCCTCGGACGGCGTACTGTACTAATGCGCGAGGGTTCGTAACGGGCGGCCGCTGCGATCAGGGGATTACGGTGCTTAATGCCGTTATCGAAGAAACGCTTCGAAAAAAAAAAAAAATCCTTTAAGATTTTGTCAAAATTTATAGAAGTCATCCATGTCTTTGGCAAATGAAAAACAAAGATTACGATAATCGAGACGAAAAAGATGCTGCTTATAGATGACTCATATAAATTGAGAAATATTACTGTTTTTGTATCTTTTATCTTCAAAATTAAAGCAAGGCCTAGCAATGTCAGCGCGTCATCGTTATCATTCGATGCCATCGCAAAAACAACTGAAGACCACTCCGGTACACCGAAACGTCTCCATACACGATACCAATGTTCGGTTGACCTGCGCAGGCACACCTGCACAGATAACCTCTCCGGTAGACCGTAGCGTGTATGGCTGGCTTAACGGGAAGTCACTTTATCCCCGAGTGCTATAGGCTATTGAAATGTTCCCGTGCGTTAATTTCAGTACATAATGGGAGCGAAACCGCAAGCAAAAGCTAGTGTATGATGTGATACTTGTCCAATCAGCATTAGGTACGACTACAATGTACATATTCAGTTTCCCATATAGCGTTGCCTAATTGTCTTATCTGTTCATACGCGTCTACAACAAGCGTTTCTTCAATATCATGACTATCGTAAGCGTGTTTAAACAAATCAATTACTTACTTTTTATAATAACGCAACATGATCATCAAGAGGACCTTGATGAGTGCCCTCTGTAGCCGTCAGTTCGTTTGTACCTCCGATGGTAGTACTGAGCACTTTTGAAATCGACAGCTCAAGGTTTTCTAGGTTCTCCAATAAATAATGTTTTGTATTTAAAAAGCCTCAATTGTTTTTTTTTTTTTTTGTGGACATCAAACGTTTACTCTATGTTCGCTCATTTTTATCCAGCGATATATATACGATAGCTGACCTGTAGTAGGCGAGGATCGCATGTCATGAATATCTAATACGCCACTCTGGTCAGTCAGTGAACCTAATGTATTTAGTCCCTTTCATAACCGACTATAAAACATGAGGAGTAAGTACATCGTTTTTGAACCTACACTGATTTCTCAGTTATCTGGCCGATTCATACGATATTTCATTTAGTAGATGAAATACGCGCAGTGGTGCCATATTTTCTTGGCGTATGTTTATGAAGGGAACACCCAAATACTCCAAAATATTTTTTTCCGAATTTCAATAATCCGAGTGCCAAAAGTCCGAATTTCATAAATCTAAGAATTATAATGTCTATTATTAAAAATCACGAAATTTATATTACCGAAAGTCGTAAATACGATTTGTTAGTTTTTCGATTTTCCGGCCTTGCCGGCCAGCAAGCCGAAGCTGCGGTGGTGAGCGTTACAACCATCTGCAACGATAAGCTCGCGTGGGGCCGCCCAAACCCCGCAGCGCCGGAGCCGTGACAGAAATAATGATTGCTGCATGTTGCATGCCTGCTTGCTTGCTGCTTGCATGCTGCATGCCTGCTTGCATGCTTGCTTACATGTTGCATGCCTGCTTGCATGTTGCATGCCTGCTTGCATGTTGCATGTCTGCTTGCATGTTGCATGACTACTTGCATGTTGCATGCCTGCTTACATGTTGCATGCTTGCTTGATGAATCTCTTCGGTTAGGTTAGGTTAGACTTGTGACCAGGGAAACAAAATATTTTTATTCGAAACAAAATATTTTTATTCAAAACTAAACAATCATAGTTTAATTAAAAGAGAACAAGGCGTTTTAATTTCGGATTTGTATTAATCGGTATTTTAATAATCGGAATTCGTATTTTTGATGTTTCGAATTATCATTTAGTCGGACTTTTTGTTATTCGATCTATTAAAACTCGGTATTTGAGAATAGTAATTATAAACGTAAGCAATATTGAAAAGGAATTATAAAAATAGGAGTAATGATAAGTTGGAGTTGTTATATTAGGAATTTTGAGCCATTCGAAATTATGAGTATCGGCATTTTGAAATTCGAACTTGTGACTATCGGAATATAGTTTTTCGTATTTATGTAGTGTACCCGTTTATGAAATGGTGATCTTATAATAACTTCTAGTAACAATTTACATACATGACAAGAGTTTAGGTGGTATATAACAGCTAAAAGGGTGAAATAAGTTAAGTAACGCAAAAAAACCGACTTCCAAAACACAAAAAAAGTGGAAAATAAATTTTATTTCGGAAGTTGGTGGCAAAAAAAGTCACTAAAACCAACAAAAGTCACCGATTTTTTGTAAAGATAATAGTTTTACTTCCAGAAATCATTTCACGTTTTAGGTACATTAATAAATTATACAAAAAAAAAATGCTCTCTGCTATAGATATACTGAATTATAAACAAGAATCATATCTATCATAATCATATCTTCATTAAAATTATATAACAGAAAGGGTATATAATAAGGGTGTGCTACAGACCATCAAACACCCTTATGTATGTATATACCCTTTCCGTTACACCCTGTATTAGGTAGGTCTTTACCTGTTTCATCAGATAATGTAAAGTAATCAAGACACCTAACAACACCTGAGAACTATGAAGTCAGTGGTATTACTAAATTACTTTTACACGTAACGTAAGGTCCGAGCCAAACAGAATAAATAAACTACAAACCAAGTGCCTACATATCGTAAAATTAAATCTATTTTTGCAATGCATCTTGATGGCAACGCTAGAGTTTTTGTCACTAGAATCTAGCTTGAAAATAAGAAACAGTGAATTTTCTACCGGTAGGGCAAGTACAGACACAGGTTTGTCCAGTTTCTTAGGGCTTTATCATCGACTCGTGAAATGAAACACAACGAAGGCGATAGCTATAAAACCGGAATAACAAGAACATGTAAGTTCACCGCCGACAGCTTTACTGGCCACTGGGTTCAAGTGAATCTGAAACAGTAGTACTATTTATTTTTTCATTAATTACGAAATATAACTTCTACTTACTTATTTTACTCCAGATGTAGCTATGATATTTATATGATCAAGTTCACTTAGCGGTTCACAAAATTAACCTGGGTGAGTAAACCAAGATGAAAAAGATTAAGATCAAGATATCTCTAGATCTTAATCTTCTAAGTACAAGATCTTGCAAAATAACAGAAGGTCTCAAAACGCCTTAAGGAAAAATATGAAATAATTCTGTGTCAATTTTATAACTTCTCAAAAATTTTGGGAAAATCTTGAAGTTTTCTCACAATAGGAAAGTTGTCAAACTTGCAGATTTTTTATTGAAGATTCCTAGTCCAGAAAATTGCTACGTCCATGTTTTATGTACCAGATTTCGAGCAGCATTCCTGTGATCCTATTAAAAGGATGTGCATACCGGCAAAATTACAGACAAGACGCACAAGACATTTGCCAAAGGGGCCAAAAAGCTGAAATGTCTCACGCTTGGCAATGCTAAGTTGCCTATGTCTGTCTGTTGATATATCGGTACAAACTATGGGTGCTTTATAAAACACAAATATGTATTGGCATTATAAATCCATATTTTATTGAGCAGATTTATTGCTAACACATGCATATTTGAAACAGTTTCATTGGAACTGAGAATTCCTGCGTTTTGTATAAAGAACTTATAAATTATGTGATATGAAAAATATTTTCCGGAACTACGTACAGGTACATAAACATATGTATAACGCTCATTAAAAGCTTAACGTGACGGGGACGAACTCTGGCGCCGTGAATTCGTTGCGCTTTTAAGTAGGTATTAATACGCACCGAGTGCGCGCGCGCATCTCAGTAGGAGGTTTGCGCTTGCTTCGTGTCGTTGTTAATCAGGGCGCCTAGTTGCCGGTGAACGTGCTGCGACCGCGAAAAATTACTGCACCGACGAAAATGACGATATTCACTCCGAACTAATTTTGTGTGACTAAACTGTAAAAACGAGGATATAAAAACTTTTTTTATCTAAGAAAATATTGTAATTCTTAATTCAAAATGGTTAGCGGCAATAAAGATCCGAGTGATCTCAAAAAAGTGCCACCGAAGAACCGTGAGAAGAAGACGAACAACTACAAGAGAGCAAATTGGTTTTCAAAAACATGGTTCGTCTGGATGATGCCCACTTTCTGGAGAGGGTACAAGCGGGACCTGTACGACTCGGACCTCACAAAGCCTAAAGATAGCCACCTCTCCGACAAGCTTGGCGACCGCCTCGAAAAGTAAGTACCACTTGAAAATATTTTATCCGAGTTCAATAAAACCGATAAAAAAATATGACAATTCTTTGTACATACAGCGTTATTACAAAGTCCCTGTAAATGTTGACCTTTAACAAGGTGATGAGTAAATAAAAGGAAATCCATAAACTAACTTGTTGAACCACCGACATTTAACAATCAAGACATGTTAATAAAATCTGTGCGACCACGGCCGCAGGTACAATACCACAATAAGTAGATAAACATACTTACATTATTTGCCTAAGTAGTAAATCCAGGAGCTACATATACAATCCAGGAACTACATATACCCTTTATGTGGATGACGGCACAAAAGTTTACACAAACGTAAGGACTGCCGCCTGCGATAGTTTCAAATTAATACCTGACACACACTCATGCACTATAATGGATTGGAATCATAATGTTTTCCAATTTCTTTAGATACTGGAGTGTTTCTAGTGCAATCTTGTTTTCACTGCTGAGGTTAGGTTGTCTCTTTATTTTACTTTGCAAATAATTCCTCTTTTAATTAACACCTGAAAGGTGTCTTAACATGGAAGGAAACGAAATAATTAAGAATTGACATTTGGCTAAAATTTTGACATACGTAAAAGTAATTAAGTGTTGTTTCTTACATTCCCAGTTTTTTAATGTGTAATCATTTATGGAAAAAAGACACCTACTTAAACACTAAATTGGTATTTACGCAAATTAAAAGACGTTTAACCACGTTGGTATGCATGTAGGGCATCGGAACCGTTTCGGATAACTTCACAATCACATAAAGCGTGAACTGATTTCAATCTAGTATACATATGTACCTTCCCAAGTCTGCCTTCAAAAGATTTACTAACTCATTGATAATTATGGGGATGATATGATTCGAGCAAAATTAAAAATTCTTTCGTGGTTCGTATGCAGCTAGGTACCTACCATAAAATAGTTTCTAAAAACGATAAAATTAATTTATATGATGTCTGCAACTCCACATCTGATCAAACCTTAACCTCATCAAGTTTTTATTAATAACTTTGTTACCTACTAATTTATGACGTTCATGACCAAAGGAACAATGAACAAAACAACGCGTTTAAAAAAATAGACATATTACTGAAATATTATCCCACCGATATCAGATCAACGTCAAATGACGTACATCTAAACAAAACAGAGATTTCTGAGACATTTTTGATTTACTATGAGAAGTAGATTTTATTAATCTAACTTTCAACAAAACTCATTGTAAACTATTGATCTAAGAGTAGTCAAGAAGCTTATCCCGCTTAAGCTCAGTTTATGAGTAGGGTCTTCTTCTTGTATTTATGTTACTAGCTCCTTATTTCAATTGACTTATTTTTGGCAACTTCATTTGTATTTTTTTTAAATTAAATTATTTAAAACTTACGTTACGGCGTACGTTTTATTAGTTTTAGATTTTCCGTGCACATAACGCTGAATTTTCTTTTGAAACGTTTTCGACACCTTATTCTTTTTTACAAATAAAGAATAAGGTCTTTAATCTGTTAACAAGCCTTTATGAATAGTTATGTATATATATATATAATAACAGTTTAGCAATGGCCAAATAAAGAGGCTTAGTGCGGAAACAGCCCCGCTAACCTAAGCTAACCTAATTGTACATGTTAATATCTATAAAAGTTTAGACCGGATGTTGTATTTCTGATAGTTAATTTATTATTATTATAATTTATAACGTGTCAAGTGAATCCAATACAACAATAATTTACTAAAGTCATTAAATACATTTGATTGTTTGCAACTTCATCATTATTCTTAGAAAATAGTATGCAGGCAATTTATACCTACTCATGACTGTACTGGTGACAATATTGGAATTATATGCAAGCGAATTAATACTATTATATTAATAACCTTGATATAGCCTGCGTCATCCCACTGCTGGGCTAATGTTGAACCACCACGCTCACTTTACGTGTCTGTGAACCTGCGTAGTATACGTAATGATCAAGATTGGTTCTCCTAAACCGAATAGTATAAAATTGAATAATATAAACATTTAACACACATTAAGTAATTTTAAATCGTAAGATATATTTTAGGTAGATTAATGTTACCTATTTGGTAACCTTATTCAAGACAACAGGCATCACAGAGCCTGAGCAATTGGCAGTAATTCAATAATTACATTCTTTTCATAACAATAAAGAACGTTAATTACAACTAAATGGACCCGTTTCAAATATTAATTAATGCTGACAAGCACATCATGGTGCTTTCTTATATGTTTTCATAATAAGTATCACGCCTTCTATTTTCTCCTATCATTATAATCTAGAGCTCTTGACGGTTCGAAGGAATCGGTTTCTTCTAGGCTAGCATGCACTACCCTAGGCCGCAACATCGGTTCTCATGAGGCGAACTTCGGCCTATTTCGTGTTAAAAAATTTAAACTTATGTTTAAGTCCCATGTAATAGCGGTCAATCCTATATAATATAATTTCTAATGGAAAAACGCTAGTAACGCTTTGCTCAACCTGGGAATCGAACCCAAGACCTCACGTTCGTAAACGTTTTATTAAAAAAGTTTTATCAAAATCTATCTTCTATATCTATATATATATTTATATCTATATATATAAAAGAAAGTCGTGTTAGTTACTTCACTTATAACTCAAGAACGGCTGAACCGATTTAGCTGAAAATTGGCAGGGAGGTAGCTTAGAACCAGGAGACGGACATAGGATACGGTAGGGTAGGGTAGGTAGGTAGGGTAGGGTAGGTAGGTAGGGTAGGGTAGGGTAGGTAGGTAGGGTAGGGTAGGTAGGTAGGGTAGGGTAGGTAGGTAGGGTAGGGTAGGTAGGTAGGGTAGGGTAGGTAGGTAGGGTAGGTAGGTAGGGTAGGGTAGGTAGGTAGGGTAAGGTAGGTAGGTAGGTAGGGTAGGGTAGGTAGGTAGGGTAGGGTAGGTAGGTAGGGTAGGGTAGGTAGGTAGGGTAGGGTAGGGTAGGTAGGTAGGGTAGGGTAGGTAGGTAGGGTAGGGTAGGTAGTAAGGGTAGGGTAGGGTAGGGTAGAGTAGGTAGGTAGGGTAGGGTAGAGTAGGTAGGTAGGTAGCGTAGGGTAGGGTAGGTAGGATAGGGTAGGTAGGTCGGATAGGGTAGGTGGGTAGTAAAAAGTGCATTGCAACGCATGCTGGGTACAGCTAGTATATAAATAAAAAGAGAAGTCCTGACTGACTGATTGACTGACTCATCAACGCCCAGCCCAAACCCTTGGACCTAGAAAGCTGAAATTTTGCACAGAGGTTCCCTTTATAATGTAAACAAGGAATAAGGAAGGATTTTTCGAAATTCAACCCCTAATAGACTTAAATAGGGGATGAAAGTTTGTATGGAAAATCGTCATTTTTAAATTTAGATGGCTGAAATTTCATATACAAGCTTCTGATTATAAATAAATAATTACGTATTTTAGCGTTGATAATTTACCCCCTAAGAGGGTGAGATAGGTGTACAAAGTTTTTATGCGCATCAACGCCCAGCCCAAACCCTTGGACCTAGAAAGCTTAAATTTTGCACAGAGGCTCCCTTTATAATGTCGACAAGGAATAAGAAATGATTTTTGTAATTCAACCCCTATGGGACTTAAATAGGGGATGAATGTTTGTATGGACATTCGTCATTTTTAAAGTTAGAAGGCTGAAACATATACAAGCTTCTGGTTAGAAATAAATAAATACGTATTTTAGCGTTTTTAAGAATTAACCTCCTAAGAGGGTGAGATAGGGGTTCAAAGTTTTTATGCGGAATCTATCATTTTTGAAGCAAGAAAAATGACATTAAATATTGAAGTTTCTGAGCAGAAATAAATGAACACGTATTTCGTCGTCTTTAGAAATTTATCCCCAAAAGGGAGAAAAGGGGTTGAAACATTAGTAAAACAAAAATGCTCTGCACAGCTTGAAATTCACTATTTGTGTTTCTCGATTGAATTGATAGACACGTATCACCGTGTTTTTGGAAATTCCACCCCTCAGACAATAACAGGGGTGACAATTTTTTTATTTTCGTATTGTAGTGTTAGCACGTTTGTATGGATAAATACGCTAAAAAAACGTCGTACACACTTCTAGGGAATCTGGGCCCTTTTGTGCGAAAATATATTTGCGCGCATGGACACTTGCGTGACAGACACTCGCGCGATTGGACACTTGTGCGACTTCATGGGTGTTGTTTTCGTGGTTTTAGCGGGTTGCTGGGAATGAAAATGAAAATCCAAGATGACGCCGAGGAAAATTTCCTGTTTTTCGTTCGTGGGTGTAGTTTTCGTGGTTTTCGGGATCGCTGACCAAAATGACGCCGAGGAAAACTTTCGGTTTTTCTTTCACGGGTGTCGTTTTTGTGGACTTCAGGGTCGCCGATAATGAAAATGAGGTCAAAATGAAAATCCAAGATGGGCCGAGGAAACTTTTCTGTTTTTCCGTCATGGGTGTCGTTTTCGTGGTTTTCCGGGTCGCTTAACAAAATGATGACCTTATTTGCTAGGTGCAAATAATAAAATATAAAATATCTCAATATCCTCCCCTAGGCTAAGGCTAGCATTGATTTAAGTGAGAACTGTTTCTCACATGAACAGTTTTATGTTGCGTGCTCCGGATTGAGCTCTGCGGACTGCGAGTAACTTAGTAAGTTTAGCCGCAAAAGGAAACACCGCAAATTTCATTTACAAAGAGGTGCTAGGATAATTCATTATTAATATAGTTTTCGGGGAGTTAAATAGATTGGTTTAATCTGAGTATTCTTGAATTTAAAAAAAAATGTAAGTTAGCTCTTTTACACCATTACCGACCGGGGCATTTGAGCTACGGCATCGTAGCTCGGAAAACATGTATAAATAAATTCTGGTTCAACCCATTTACGTCACTAAAAATCCAAATTTTATTAAAAAAATGCCATCATATACTTTTTTCTAACCAGAATGAATTCTCTGGCTTCTTACTTCAAAAATCGCAGACTTTTACACAACTATTTATCCTACACTTACGCGCGAGCGAAGCTGCGGGCAACAACTATATTTAATTGTCTATACATTTAAATGACTATTTTCGACATTATTTTGCGGGGGTTAACGCATACGTGGGCATTTGCCGAACTCCACGCGAACGAAGCCGCGGGCAGAAGCTAGTATACAATACGTTAAAAAAAACTCTCCGATCCGCAAGGGTGTTATTAGATATCGAGATTAGATTCTATTTATTTAGTCAGTTTTGAATAACATGTAAAAAAAATACCTCGACCAAAATGAACTAAAATGAGGAAACTGACATGGCAACACTCCGGTCCCTTCTGAGGTAGTGACGTCATAAAGAAACAACTGACGATCGAACATATCAATGTCAATTATGGTGTTCTCACGTTTTCAA
The DNA here is from genome assembly GCA_963082945.1 of Cerastis leucographa. Taxonomy (NCBI): domain Eukaryota; kingdom Metazoa; phylum Arthropoda; class Insecta; order Lepidoptera; family Noctuidae; genus Cerastis; species Cerastis leucographa. The sequence goes on along the minus strand of OY720380.1, from coordinate 12,848,658 downwards.
AGTTTGTTAGATTTTAGGGAAATGGTGGTAATAGGGGATCGGACTGGGGTAAGAAAACGACATTCTATTTTGTCCGTCAGACAGGTAATACAAAAATATTAGACACGTATTTTTTGTTTTATCAAAATATCAAAAAATTACTTAGTTAGAACTCATAAAAGTTGGAGAGTGGGGGCTTACTACGTCACAAGTAGGTATAAAACTTACCTACATGTGACGTCATGCGCCATTTCAACTCAATATATCTCCGTAATTTTATGACCACGTGAAAAAAGAAAAAATACGTGTCCAATACTTTTCAATAAACTACCAGACGGACAAAAAAAAAAAAATAGGATTATCCCCTATTTGGGCTCTGTCTCTTTCTATTCCCTCTCCATGGTAGCGTTAAAAGTTTAACGCAAACATGTTGGAAGTCGCATAAGAAGTTTCACTTCAATAACCTAAAGTACCTAACTAACCTAAGAGTAAACTAAAAACCTCTTCAACGTTATCTACTGGTAATGTACCCAAAAGACTGTCGGCGTTGCCACGTTCCACAACAAAGCTTAGCCTCTTGCCAAGGTAAAACCATCCCTTAGGTCAGGGAAAGCTTTAATTAATCGTTTTGATATTCATTTACTTATTTACGATATTATCAATTTTGTGCATGCGTCAATACTCATCCCGCCTACGGGTCCCTTCACTGGTGCGTGGTAAGTTGGTAACACGCACTTTTTAAGTTGTTCCAGGTATTCCGAACCGGTCGTGTATACTGACATTTCCGTGTTTTCGTTATTAACTAATTTCGTGATATCTTGACTCTTCATGAACACATTCACCTTGTATAAAGGGTGTAAAACACCTCTTAACGAAGCCGAAAGGCACTGGTTCTCCCTGTCATTGCGATCATTTTTTTGTTCTAAACCATACCTGGGAACCATCTAGTTACGGAGATATTAGGGGTCAAAGTTCCAACTTTTTGACAAGTATTTTTTTTAAATACAAGTTTTTAATGCAAGATTTTTACTTTAAGCACCTCCACGACCCCGTACTATTCAATCCGTCCATCAGCACAATGTTTTGAGTGCGTAACATTGAGTTCTACCACAAAACATGATTTTACACCCCCCAAAAAAAAGTCGTTTCCCAGCAATAATTTTTGCGTAAAGTTACTTAGTTTCATGTACAGAATGCTTGGTTGACGGCTTCGTGATGAGGTGATTTACACCTTGTATACTTAAGACGACGATGTAAAAACTAAAAAAATACTATGTCCAATTTATTAGAGAAGTATACCTGCTAATTTGCGTAGAAAAAAACAGTGATAAATAAAAAACAATAAAAATTTCCTTATAGCTTTGTATGTCAATATCAGTAACTGAAGCATCTATCTTGCTTGGCTTTAATTATATATTATTAGACAATGGTATCCTACCATTGCACATTGTTCGTTAATTAAGGCCGCACTCGCACTAGACGGATACCCGTTCTCATTGAATCGATAAATATTACTGTCATCGTCATTCTTAAAAAAAATATAGTATATTTTATCTGCCTTTTTATAATAATAAGTGTTTCTCAGTATCCCTGTTTCTTAGAAAACAAAGGATACCTCACCCAATGCAATAAAGGTACTTGAACAAGTTATTCTTTAAACTGCATGTTGCAAAAATTGAATAAAAATAAAGTGATGACGATAAAGTGTGTCCGTATGCGACTCGTGCTTCAACGACTTATTTTATGTAAATGTATTGAATATTTATAATCCTCGTGCTTGATTAATGACTATAAGATACATCAAGCAATACTCATAACAGGTCCACATAATACAGTTAATTGCCTTCAGAAACTAACATAAAAGCTTAGCTATCCACAACACAACTTTTATCCCGAGGGACGCACTAACTTTCTGCCTGCCCTTTAGACCTCTTTGTGGCTATCTCGGAAACTAGATATTGATGTAATAATCTGTTAATGTTTGGTCACTATGTGTGTAGATCTGCTTCATCGTAGTTGCATATTGCGCGATAATCGAAGTACCTAATTGACTAAATAGCCACGCCTCGAGCGAGGGTCAACTTAAATTGCGAACCGCTTTAGCAATATTCAGATATTCGTTTTTTTTTTGCAAGTATTAACCCTCTCGAGTGATTTGAACCGAATTCGCAAATCAGTATCAATTTATTACCATAAATAAAGTTTTGCGCACGCAGTACCTACCCGGTGCATTCCTTCTTAAATTCTTTGGAAGTCAATCAGTTGTAATCAAACCAGTTAATCATGTGCTGGTTACAGTGCATCTCGAAAAAAACAACAAAAACAACTGTATGAGGCTTTACTAAATGTGTGTCAATCTTTTGGAGTCATTTATTTATAGTTTTATTTATTTGGTTTTAGCTTCTGTTTTATTCAATAACACTAGTAGTACTTGGCATTTTTAAGAATATTTATTAACAATGGCAATCTTGTATGCATCTACCACACACACATCGGCGTCGCTTCGCATCGTCTTCTATGAGCATGTATTTACATCGAGCATGCGTTACCCTTCACCTAACCGACCCACCGAGCTGGGTATTCGCTACATTCACTTACTACACGACCAACGAATGCATTGACAGTGGACGGAGTCGTGAGCTACGTTCATACTTCGCAACAGTACCTTTGCGGTGGAGAAGCTTCACTGTAAATTAATGTTAAGCCTTGGCTGATTATAAAACACGCATATCAACACACATAACGATCGTTAACACAAATCTTAGTCTAAGTTTATTACATTCGCTGGAAATATTAGCAATTTTGTACACTTATAGTTACTTATCATGAGTTAATTATTGTATAGTATCCGTGACGTAAATTATAAATTATTAATCAAAAGCATTACACAAATTGCTTATTACAGTAATTATGACAGAGTCCTTGCTGACAAATGTTTTGCTGTGAACGGCAGCAACTCTACTCAATGTTAACAAAACAAGATACATTGATTACAGCGTTATAAAAAGTTCATTTGGAAACTATTCACACCACTTCCTATGTTTTTTTACAAGAAATGAGTACACAAAGTTTTGCTCCTATATTTTGCAACAGGACTGTAGTGTAATAGATAAACTATTAATACTAATTATTATGCAAATGATTGAGTGAAGTCTGTTCTACTTTTCCGCATATATTTATAGATGATTGGTTAGGTTGGGCAAACCTCAATGCTACATTGCGAGCAGTGTTTATGCAGCACTACACAATACTTGACCAACAGGTCACGTGAACTCACGCAAATTTTAATCACATCCATAACTGTTGAAACCATAAACAAGATACAGTACAATAAAAAATAAACTACATAAAAGAGTTTGCTACTTATATGTAAGTTTTATAACAAACCATTACCACAAATTACTTATCGCATTAAATGCTTAATTAAAACCGTATCCGAAACGTTTAATTTTATTCAGACAATGATTATGTGACGCAAATTCAAGAGAAATAATATATTGTTCTTTGTTCAACCAATCATAATTTTGAGTTAATTTACATAAAAGATTTATAATTTTAAAGATTTAAGCTTATTTCACATCAACATAATGGCTAACTTTATATCATGTAAATAACTTAATTTTTCCAAACAAGAAGAGGTTACAGGTTGTTATGAATAAACCGAATGAATTTCAGAGATTTGGCTTAAACTTCTGTACATGCCTTAGTTGCTCTTTGTATGGGATTTGTTTTGGACAATGATGAATAATTGATTGGAGGTTTCGAGAAAACCATGTCCATTTATTTATTGTGGCGCAATAAAATCAATCAATTTATTTCATATTTTTTTTTAGACTAAACGTCTAATATTAGATTAACAGTTCCTGACGGATAGTTAATTATAGAATGGTCTGAGACATTCATTGAAAAGGCAATAAAAGGTTAAAGGTAAAGTTAATACACAGATAACTACATAAAAAAACAAGTCTTTGATCCAAACCCTTAGTTCTCCAAATAAACCTGCATTATTATCAACATTTCCAGACGGCTTCAACTTAGAAATTTCTGACGGGATAACTGGGAATTGAACCCAGGACAGCATGCTAAGCACTAGAACAACAAAAAAGTAAATTACACAATATAATATCACGCCTTAAAGTAACATAATCCCCGAAAGGTTAGGCAGAGGCGTACCTAATAGTACCTACACCAGGCTACACCCACCCACATTTCGCCACGAAAAAGAATAAGTAAATTATTAATTTTAATTCAAACTCAACACAAGTAATCTTTCAGTAAATGACTTTGCCAACAGCTACCTACAATTAATTATGGCGAGTGTATCGCACCGAATGTTAAAACGCATGTTAGGATCCAACATTGATTCACGGTGACAAACACGAACTTGGTTCAAATGGGCGACAACGCAGTCATGTTGGGTTTAACGCCTCATTGACGGCAAATGACAACGATGACATACGATATTCACACAATAAACATACGTATGTACATTTGTGTAGTTCCCAATAAATGGCAAATTGTACTAACTACATAGTATGTCCGAAAATGGTCAGTGCGGCGGGGTGTTACCTCCGTGCGTGAACCCAATTTTGGATACTCATCGGGAATTTCGTCATTGTAACGCCATGTTTATTCCGGAACACACTCCAAAATAATCGAAAAAACCTGGTTTTTCTAGAATAATCGATAAACGATTCTATGTAATTGTAATTTGAAAGGTCTTTTATAAGTGGTTAGTGATTCCGATAATTTTCAGTTTCCTATGGAGGCTTTACGTTCCTCGTATTACTAAGGCGTGACTATAAACATCTAATCAATATTACATAGAATTGGATCACGTTATATTCCATAAATTTCCATAACTATTTGTTAAAGGATGAAATTAAATAATAATAGCATTAATATTTCTTCTTTATTGTTATAAGTAAAAGCCAACGTCATTTATTACCAATGCCCCAATGGTGCTATCAAAAACAGTATTTTTTTTATAATAACGCTATAATCTGTCATGTCTTTATTCCATGGTTGCAGAAAAGAAGTATCTACCTACATTTTCCTCTTCCTCCTGATTTACTAAGATAAATAATTAAATAATATACGAAATAATAGGTCAGCAATTTTTAATGGTACAATAATTTTGACCTACATGAATAACCCACTTCCATATTAAATTGTTTTGATAATTATAAGTATGCAACGTATTTTTGAGGATATGGAAATTCTCTATTCCTATCTTAATGTATCTAATGAAACAAAACAAAAAGAGAGAAAAATTCTGTCATTGAAATTTACAAAAAAAAACATGCTTTGAAATTGAATGTTTATATTAAACTGAAGTTTTAATTGATGAAATTCAAGTATTCAGAATTATATCAAGACGACTCTTATCTCCGATGCACTGATGCATCTAACTAAATTGTCCCGAAGACGTTATTTTAAAACAGGGCGCGTTCTACATTCGTTATTCTAATTGTCAACATACTAGGCATTACGTAATACTCGTAGCTGTTACAAGTCGCGTTTCCTGTCTAATTCAGCGTTCCGGGTAATTGTGATTATGTACTGACCTTCTCATTGGCTACTTTGGACAATGACGGCGGCACATCGATAACTGTCCCGGGCGACAGGAACCTACCGTTATTAACCAATTCAACATGAGACTTTGGACCCGTTTCACTTTACGCTTCCCCGAATATTAATGAAACCTGTTTTCCTTGTAACACCTTTCCGCAGCAAGCTAAGCCGTTTAAATTAAAACGGGGTATTTACAGGGTTAACTATTAACGGATGTAAGAATAAACATGGTAAATATCCCGTTTTCAGTGTTCATCATAGTGTTAGTGACCATGTCAGTTTAAAAACTTATAGCGTTTAATTACTTAGTTGAAAAAATCTTATGGAGATGTTGAAAAATCAATCAACTTGTTCACAATCAAATCGTTTTTTACATTTCATATAGCATAAAACAAGATCTTTAAGACAAGATACCTATTGCAAAATTAGAATTACACAATTATATTTGTGCCTTGAATAGGTCAGTGCGCAGAGTACTATATGCATACGGACACACCCACCCAATGGGTGTGTCTAAATCGTATTCACGTTGATATATCATAAGTTCACGATAATAATCTCATGAAACCGACAAGGTCACAATTGCATGCCTCTCGTGTATGAAAGCATGCTGTCTGATTTCCATTTAAATGTAAATCTGGCAATATTTAAGAAACCAATGATAAATGCACTATTTATGAAAGTGTTACACCAAACCTCTGAGCAACTGGTTTCAATGCCATCGACTGACTATTAAGTTAGTACAACTTGCGTACGCACAAAAAATATTTACTTCGGAGCCGGACATAATGTTACAATTTTTTATTTTATTTTATATAGTTCGTAAGTCGTCAGGCTTAACTTATGCTGATTGTAATCGTCATTTTTCTCTTCCCCTTATCCTAATTTATTAGCGGTCGGCGCAGCGTGATAGATAAAAAGCTAATCGAAACATGCTTGAGAAAGTGTTAGGATACCATATACAAGGTGTTGTTTTGCAACCTCGTCAAATTTCAGGGGGTGGTCACGAAAGACATAAATAATCAATTAAAATTACGGTCCCTAGTTAATCTATATATATAAAAGAAAGTCGTGTTAGTTACTTCACTTATAACTCAAGAACGGCTGAACCGATTTAGCTGAAAATTGGCAGGGAGGTAGTTTAGAGCCAGGAGAAGGACATAGGATACGGTAGGGTAGGGTAGGGTAGGTAGGTAGGATAGGGTAGGTAGGTAGGGTAGGGTAGGTAGGTAGGGTAGGGTAGGTAGGTAGGGTAGGGTAGGTAGGTAGGGTAGGGTAGGGTAGGTTAGGTAGGGTAGGGTAGGTAGGTAGGGTAGGGTAGGTAGGTAGGGTAGGTAGGTAGGTAGGGTAGGTAGGTGGGGTAGGGTAGGTAGGTAGGTAGGGTAGGGTAGGTAGGTAGGGTAGGGTAGGTAGGTAGGGTAGGTAGGTAGGGTAGGGTAGGGTAGGTAGGTAGGGTAGGGTAGGTAGGTAGGGTAGGTAGGTAGTAAGGGTAGGGTAGAGTAGGTAGGTAGGGTAGGGTAGAGTAGGTAGGTAGGTAGCGTCGGGTAGAGTAGGTAGGATAGGGTAGGTAGGTCGGATAGGGTAGGTGGGTAGTAAAAAGTGCATTGCAACGCATGCTGGGTACAGCTAGTTATTAATAAACGCTGATTTTTTTGGTTGTTTACGTTTGTCAGTATTTCAGAATAACCCCCTTAACGTGGTTTAGGGACCAAAAAATTATGAAATTTTTTGGTCCCTAAACCACGTTAAGGGGGTTATTCTGAAATACTGACAAACGAGAGAGAGAGATTGTTTGTATGTGAGGTTATAAGGCAAGAACCAGAGGGGCCGCGTTTAAAACACGGGTGGTTCACTCTTACCGATTTCCGTAAAAAAGAAAAAACAGAAAAATTACCTACCCATTTTATTATTGATTCGTGACGAGAGTCATTAGCATAGTTACGTCCTTGAATTTGACGAGGATGCAAAACAACAGTTTGTATATACATATATACTACCAAGAGGTTATGGACAAGTTTTGAATAACATTCCTTTTATGATAGTCTGAAATAAAGCTGCGCTTAAACCGAATTGCGTATGCAGCACAGTGCGTTTTGTATCATTGTTCCTAACTAAGATGAATAAAATGAATGCTCAGTATCAGAAATCTAGGGGTCATTGCAAACTGGAATGAAGAAAATAAAGTGTTTTTTTTTTTATCATACAGAAAGCTCAAGGACTAAAATGCTCAGAGATCTCGTAAACATCTTGCGAAGGCTTTGACATTAGAGTGCCTACTTGTACAAATAAACACTTCTTTGTTCCTTGCTCACTCGCTACGAGGACGTATTGATTCTCTTTCCCATCTTATCATTTGTACAGCACTAAACTAAGTGAGTCCAAAATATTGACACTGACTTAAGAATCAGTGTCAATATTATTTGTGCAAAAAAGGGCTACAAGAGCAAAACAAATCATATTTGTAATAGGATTCATTATCTCTGCTGATATGAATTTCTGCTGGGAATTACAATACCGAGATAATTGACGTCTACACGTTGTTAAAGTCTGCGAAACAACTGAATAGGTAATTAATAAAGGGATATTGTTACACGAACTATCGTGCAACAATATTCCTTTATTATCGATAGGCACTAACGACACTATTATATATGTTAATTGTTAAAGGAAACCTTTGATTACACAGTCATATGATTTTATCGACATCGATGAGCAGTGCAAGCCATAGTTCTCACGTGTAAAACCGGTGTTGTACTTTCATGCGTTTGCTTAATTGTTGGATGGGAATGGTGCGTGTTGCCGTTATGTGAGCCGAGCCGGTGGCCGCCAACCCGCCACTCCGCCACTCCGTCACTCCGCTAAGCAGGCGGGCAGGCCGCATGCGAGGTGCGCCGGCGCACAGTGCGCAAGAGTGTACGTGCCATGCATCACACAAAGGCCTAGAATCTCTGCGAATGGGAAGTATTAATTGAGGCGACGTAAGACTTGTTAACGTACATATACATTGTATACACGTCGTGTCACATATATCGCTGTTTAAAGCTTACTCACCCTTTTATGTGACAATAAAGAGCAATTGCAAATCCAATTTTTCTATTAATTCCATTTTACTGTTGCGTTCGCATTCCGGATTTTCAATTTACATTCGAGCATGTTATAGGTACCTACATGTGTATCTTACAGCATATACAAATATACAATACATATTCGCTAACGATTTCAATTGTATTTAACACCTGTCATAACTGCATTATTTGCCTTCCATTAATTAATACCTAGATACGTATCATTGAAATTCATTATCAATTAACAGCAGTTTTCGAGAAAACGATGACCGAGCATGCTCTTTGCACACAGCTAGACTATACGCAGTGAGAACGAGTTTGAACTGCACCTGCAATTGCAGGTTATAAATAGATATGAGAAGTTAGAAAAAACTTCTACAACCTATCGAACATGAGACTGGACAATATAAATAAACGCTTTTCTCAACAAGAAATCGGTGAGGTTGGCTCGTGTGTTTGCATAAAGTGTTACTGATCGATGCATGGCGGTGTGCTGTGTGGCCCCCGCAACAGTTGCAGCGAGGCTCACATAATACGACACATTTCTGCATCCATTACCAACCATTGGGAATTGATTTCAATCATTTGAAAGGTTCGGTTTGGAATATGGAAATAAATCATAATTGGCAGAGAAAATTATACATCTTTTAGAAAGCTCATTTTGTGCATTAATGTTATGGAAGACTAGCTTCTGCCCGCTACTCCGTTTGCTTAGACTGGGATAAAAAGTAAGCTATGTTTTATTCCAGAGTATATATAATTTATCTCTGTACCAAATTTCACCCAGATCCGTTCAGTCGTTCTGGCGTGATTGAGTAACAAACATCCATCCGAACTTTCGCATTTATAATAGTATATACTCGTACTAATAAGTAAGATGTCTAATGATCAGATGATGCTGCTGGTATAAAACACGTCGCGAACGTTTATATGTGGTAGGTACTGAGGATTATTTTACCTAGTCAGTGGCCCGAAAGTCTGGCAACCAGTCTTACCAAGGTCTTGCATTACCCAATACCAACTGGGTTGTGGAGGTCCGATATCCAGTCGCTCCATGTAAAATACTGGTATTCAGCTGCATCCGGTTAGACTGGAAGCCGACCCCAACATAGCTGGGAAAAGGCTAGGCAGGTGATCATGACTGAGGATTATTTAATCCGAAAGTTCTCTCTTTTAGTTTTCGTTACACTGATTATATACTTTAACTTAAAACTCAGTTACCTTCATGCACTTTAGTCCTTAACGGAGGTTCAATCGGTACAAGGTTGGTGTGAATTACTCGACCGACTTCCTTTGTCACAGTGTTGATCATCAAGTAATTATGCACTGTGTGAAAAGTTGCTTGCCAAGTAACCGCACGCTAGTCCATGACCCTAGATGTAATAGATAACTAATAATTATTTAAATATATAATTTTATAATATATATTTATATAATTTTTTAAATAATTATTTCATTTCATCAAAGAAAACTATGTTAAAAATGGGACATTGCCATAACCACAGATATATAACTATTTACCATGACGGTATTTTCCGACAAAGAGACATGTCTCATCACGTTTTGTAATCTTAAAGTTACACTAGTTGGTCATTCTTCCGTACAAACGTAGTATGGTGATGACTCGTAATGTTTGACGGTATAGGTTCAAAACTAAAAATTGTATCAACTGGTATTGTCATTACCTAAACTTGTATGGAAGCAGAATTGAAAAAAAAATATTGGTTTGGAAGTTATGAGCGTCGAAACTTCCACATTTCAACACTAATTTTAACCTATCTTTGGGAGTAAATAAATAACTTATGTAGTATGAAAATGGAAAAAGAGAAAAACCGTACAGGGATAGATAATTTATTCACAGTTAAAAAAAAATATTTTGAGTAGATACATTCAGTAGTTTTTCCATAATATCTATACGGTCAAAACTCAATTAATGAAATTTCATGTGTTCATTTTCGTTATAAATCGTCGTATATTTCACCAAATAAATAAATAACTAATTAAAACTTAGATAAATAAATACTAAATAATTAAACTAAATAAATTATAAACTTTACTACATAGCATGCATATTAACCACGCCCGCCAACGAGTTCGAGCCGTCGACTTGTGCAACCTTAATTATAAACGTCATTTTGTTTACTAACAAAGCTAATAAGTAATTTACCAAGTATTTAACCGCACTAATAACTTTACCACTAAGAGCGTGTCCAATTAGTGGATAGTTTAGAAAACAATTGACACCTTAACCCAAAGTCCATTTGCCATAAAGTTTTATTGTTTTGTGTTAAAAACTTTTCCTCTGTCTAGACTAGATTCTTGATAGATAGTAGATGTAGGTATTTACAATTCATACAATCCAGGCATTGTCTATTCATCATTAATTATTGATCCAATGCGTCAATATTTATAAAATTAACTAGCTGCTGCCCGTGACTTCATTCGCGTGGAAATTTTGATGGGTTTTAGGGGTATGAAACATAGATGACGGCCGATTCTCAGACCACCCGACATGCACACAAAATTTCATACAAATCGGCCGTTTCGCAGGAATTTGGTAACAAACACCGCGACACGAGAATTTTATATATTAGAAATATGCATTATGCTAGCTTCCAGTCTAAACGGATTCAGCTGAATATCAGTATTTTACATGGGCTCAATCGAAACTAGTACTATAATACCTAATGCAACACAATATCCTTAGAACATATACTGAAAGTTCTTTGTTCTGTGATAATTTATCTGCCTTATAAGCTAAGCTGTAATAAGTGAGTAGATCAACATACCTCGACACTGCTTCATCTGTTCTTATTATTCGCTATCAACCTGTCCTTGTGATTCTTTTATCGACATTTCTTACAATAGGTACAGAAATATCTAAGATTTTTATCTACTTTGTAAAATAATAATCATTCCAGTATAATATTGTGTAATTACCAGCACAAAAATTTGTATTTACGATTATGTTTTATTGCCTATTGAGAAAATATAACAGTAATTAGTTTAAGTGCTTAGGATAAAGGTTATTAAGTACTTAGATATTGCTAGCACAATAGGTACTAGTGCGATTCTCAAATAAATTGATATACACGGTGTAAATTACCTCATCACGAAGCCGTCAACCAAGCATTCTGTACATGAAACTAAGTAACGTTACGCAAAAATTATTGCTGGGAAACGACTTTTTTTTGGGGGGTGTAAAATCATGTTTTGTGGTAGAACTCACGCACGCGTAACGCACTCAAAACATTGTGCTGATGGACGGATTGAATAGTACGGGTCATGGAGGTGTTTAAAGTAAAAATATTACATTAAAACCTTGTATTTAAAAAAATACTCGTCAAAAAGTTGGAACTTTGACCCCTAATATCTCCGTAACTAAAAGGTTCCCAGGTATGGAGTAGAACAAAAAAATGATCGCAATGACAGGGAGAACCAGTGGCTTTCGGCTTCGTTAAGAGGTGTTTTACACCCTTTATTTACCTTTGGTACGGTAACATGTTCATAAGAATTATCTTTGTTTATGACACACTCTTAGCTCTTAGGTATTATATTAAGTTCAGGGAGATGTTGAGGATCCTACTGTTTATTAAAATATCTCCTTTTTATTTTCTAACTATTAACACTCAGTAATTAGAATACAACACCAGTCATTACAAAAGCACCGTTTATTGTACAATTATATTTTCGCACTAATTGCGGTTTATTCCGACCTACGACAACAGCCTTAGTTAACTTAGGTAAGTTATTTCCCATCTGCATATTTTTTTCAATCAGTAAGGACATTGTTAGCTATTATCATTAACACTAAAGGATTCCTAAATTAATACTTTCTTTTTATTTCACCGATTGTTGTGCACAATGTAGGCCTTGTAGATTCCTAGATGCTTGTTATCTTTTTATCTTGTTCTACGCTTTGTAGTAAGCAACGACTTATTGTCGGGCCTACGCTGTCCTCCCTTACTTAAGTTCTAACGCTGTACTGTCTAAAATATAAATATTGTAAAACCAAATGATTTTAAAAGAGTGAACATGGAGTTTTTGCCGGTTCTTCTCCAAAACGAAAACTCCATAGGAAACGACCAACCCGAAACGTGCACCTTTTGTTGACGTTTCATAAGTGTAATGTAGGCCTACTACCCGCTACACGCAGCGTTGTAGTCAATTGCACAGCCACTGCGCCAACCGTGCTACAAAAGTTATTCGATTGTAGAACCTGCTATACATGGTGTAAATCACCTCATCACAAAGCCGTCAACCAAGCATTCTGTACATGAAACTAAGTAACTTTACGCAAAAATTATTGCTGGGAAACGACTTTTTTTTGGGGGATCTAAAATCATGTTTTGTGGTAGAACTCAATGTAACGCACTCAAAACATTGTGCTGATGGACGGACTGAATAGTACGGGGGTCGTGGAGGTGTTTAAAGTAAAAATCTTACATTAAAATCTTGCATTTAAAAAACTACTTGTCAAAAAGTTGGAACTTTGACCTCTAATATCTCCGTAACTAGAAGGTTCCCAGGTATGGTGTAGAACAAAAAAATGATCGCAATGACAGGGAGAACCAGTGCCATTCGGCTTCGTTAAGAGGTGATTTACACCCTTTATACTTTCCAGTTGCCTTGCACGCTTTCTTCTTAGCTACAAAACACGAGTCGTGAACAAGGACTAAAGTTTAAATTGGTTAAGAAATACTATAAAATCCTTATAGTAAACTAATTAAAGAGAACAAGTCACTTCCTGCTTACTTCCTTGTTTAAGTACATAGTGTAATTGTTTATATGAAGTGATGAGACTGTGTAGGTAAGCTTGCGCACGAGTGCACCGACATAGTCGTTCACCTGACTTGTCGGGTCATAGCCTTCAGACTGAACAACTTCATACCGTGCTGTTCACATCATTTTTTACACCTTTTATATAAGCGATCAACCCTGGGTTTAACCGATAAATTGCAGGCTTTTTTAATTGACTTCAAAAAAAGGAGGTGGTTCTCAAGTCGACTGTATTTTTTTTTGTGTTTATTACATTATACCTAAAAAAAATAACCGCTTTCCAAAAAAAAACACCAAAATGTGGAAAATAACTTTGCTTTCGGAAGTCGGTGACCTTTCTTTGTTTCATTGACTTGTTTGCCACCGACTTCCGAAATCAAAGTTTTTATTTTACCGTTTTTAGTTGTAGTATCACATAAGTCCTAGTCAAGTATCAATTTTAGATTGTAACATTGACAAATAAGGCAGGATCGCCAACAAACGCTTGGATCCTTTGAGTAGCTTGTTTCGTACTAAAGATGGTTTGTAAGAAGCCTTTTTTTCCACGATGATACATAACTATTTAATTATTTTCTGACCTAGAAACTCTACGGTGTTATTAATTTTGAATTCCTAAAATATTATGTTCCAATAACAGGCACCTAATATTATGTACATTTCATACTAGCATCTAAATGCAGGAAACTATTTAAGGATATTATGTGTTTTACGTCTATAACATAGCTTTTATATAACCTTGACCAAGAGTCCAAGACATTGGCAATGAAAGTGTCAAAAGTAACCTTTATGTAGTTGCAGTTGTTTTGTGTGCATTTAAAGGTCTACGTCAAAAAATGTATTTATGATTTTAATAAGAACTGTTGATATTTAAAAGACAGATTAAGATAACTATTTGTCAACAACTACCTGCGAGTGTTACCTGCAATAAGAAAACAGGCGTTTATTCGATTCAAGTTAGTGTCACATTTATCACACTACGGTATTTTATGAGGAGAATGGAAGAAGAAAACGTGTTCCGCCGACACCAAGTAGAATGGGACAAGGGTGGGAAGATGATACTGACGATGACGGTATTGTATAAAAAAATCAAAAACTTGATCTAATATTACAAGCCTTAAAAGGAGAGTACGTCACATGATTCATTTTTTATGTCTCTTAAGACACTAATGGGCGATTCTCCATACAAACGTATTCCGCTGTTTTCTTTGTGGATAATGCGTCTACAGCAATGATTTTTTTCAAAAAATCTAGGTCTTATTAATAATGCCCCTATCATTTCCTTTTTTACAAAACATAAACACTAAAAGAATTATGACAATACAAAAACCCGAAAAAATGATCGTTTTTACCGCCATGTTCAGACGACAATCAGACAAAATAGATAAGTTTTTAACAAAAAAGAAAATAATAGAAGCATAGATATACTTTTCCTCTAAATTTTGATATGAGAATTATTTAGATCAGTTTAGTTTTGAAGAAGAAAACAGCGGAGAACAAAACGTCTTTTGGTCAAGATTTTTGTAGGTAAAATCAGCCTGAGCTGCAGTTGTCCTTTTCGTACTTTACGCTCGCTTGGTCGGGCGCAGCGCGACGGCAATAGTTTCTTCAAATACCTATTCTTCAAATTTCTCGGGCCTAGAGTCCCCTCTTAATGTAAGCTGTTCTCTTCTTTGGTAAAAACAAATAACAATAAAAACTATATACTTTTACTTCAATCTGGTTGCAGATTAAAGAGGCTTTAAACGTTGATTTCTTTTAAATAAGGTCTTATTCTTGTATTTAAAACTTCTGCAAGTAAAGAAGGCGTCAAGGATAGCTTGTAATAATAATCAATAATTATACATGTTGTGTAAAGCAACGTATATGCTGTGATGAGCTGAAATAAGGACAAGGCGAGGTGCCTTAGCACGGCCGCCATGACGGCCCTCGGAGATCGTAAGGAGGACTGTCGTGGTCATATGACTAACATAGATTAACGTGTTCACACGAACGTTCATTACAAACAATAAACCAACAATACTTCAACAAACCGAAACTCTAAATAAAACAGCAACTGTACATAAATAAATAATTTTAGATTCAGGTTGTTTTCTTCATGACTGCATCGTGGGTAATTTAATTACCTACTGTAAATTGCGTTTCCGCTGTTTTTATATCCTTATTCATACATTATGTATTAGTGAGTTTTGCGTAATTATTTTACTGTGTGTAATGATTGTTTTTGTATTTGATAAATAATGGCGAATTCACACGGAATTCGTGCAACTAGGCACCGTTTACTTACACCACTACTTGTTTTGTTGAGTCCAGTCGTTACCCAGCCTCACCCAGAAAAACTGGTTAAAGATTTGTTTTTTTTTTCTTGGCCTGAACTATGGATAAGGGCCTCCCCCCATTCTTTCTACTTTTTACCTTCTACATCGAGAGATGTTGTGCCAATCCAAGGCGTCCTGCCATGTTCTCCTCGGTTTGCAGCGACCCTGTATAGTACTCGTATAGCTCTAAACTAAACTAAAGTTAAGAAGTATTGCGAGACCTACCCAGTTCATTGAGAGTTTCGAAATTTCACCTAACGTAGCAAGCTACGTCTCGGAGACGAGCTCCCAACTGATAAGAAGCTGTACGACCTAAACTACCTTCCATAGATTTTTCAACCTTTCCAAGGTTAGAGAAACCATTGACCACCCCATATTATAAGCATTTTTTTTTCTGTTTATTTGGAGATGACATTACTTTTTTTTTTATTTCAAGAGTGATGAACTGAATGCGTGTGATTAAACCCCCTTGTCCAGCCCAAAAATGTACTGCTAAATTCTTTTATGAACATTTCAAATATCTAGCTGCCTTTATGCTTTACACCGCACCTATAATGAAAATACAGCATGTACAAAATAAATACTCGTATAACCAAAATTATTCTTCTCTGCCGACCAAACTGTTACAGTAAAATTTGGTCCGTTGGGGGGTAACACTGAAGGTGCGCACAAAATGAATTTGTAATAAAGCCAAGCCAACAAATTACTTGAAATTCACAACTCTATCTATAGTATAATAACGGCAAAGCTTACGAATACCTAGTCGATCTATACGATGCTGAGCTCAGCCAATGTATAAAATGTTTTATCATTTACAAAACAATACAATATCCTTTATTTCAGGCAACTTGATTAGGGTAAGTTTTAGGATTAAATGGGCCTTTCATTTAATCCCTAACTAATCAATGTCTAGGTCGCAGTAGGATAGTTATAGCTGTGATATTATATATATATAGGGAATCGATGACTTTTAAAATTAAGGACTACACAACCATTGTCTTCGTATTCGACCATAGTATATTTTTTTATTCAATACAGGGCCTGCAGTGTTCCAATAACCTCATCCATAACATATCATTCATAACGAAACCCATTTTTTATTTATATTTATAACACATTTGCTCTATTATGGTCTCTTATTTCACCAATTTCAATATCGTAATGCATATTGAGATACTTGTGCGTTATTGTAATGTAAAACGCACGGTAACATCCTTCGCCTCGAGAAATAAGATATCTGCATCGGTCTTCATAACCAAATTAACGGCGCGTGAGTGGATAAATCCATCGAGTTTCTTCCATCACATTGTGCAATGTGCATCTGACCGACGACTCTTTGATAGCGCTTATTCAATTTGCTCATTGATAGAACACGTATTGTGTACCATTACAATAGTATGTCCATCGTGTGTCAATTTCACTCACTTTCACATACATCGATGTAAGATAAATTCAAAAGAAAATGATGTTTTAACATCCCGTAATTTCAAGGTGTGTACGTGAAAATATCACCGGAACAGGAAGTGAACCGTAAAATATTATCTGATTATCATAGGAATGCCACAAAGATGTCATTAGCAGTTGTTAATGAATGATACCGAACGTAGGGAGTGTTATCTCTCACAGTTAACACCTACTAAGTATTTTAAGAGAACCGGTTAAGTGCAAGTTGGCTTCATTAATTAAGAATCAGTAGATAGGTATAATTGATTGATGGAGCCCTTAAATTTTAACCCAACCGGTGGTATTGGGTTTTAAACATAACGTCACCACTTTTTTCGACATTGCTTTTGTGTTTGAATAAAGACGTTACTATTTGATTATAAAAAAACAACGTTGTCATTAGCACCCAATTACCCATTATAATATTTTTCCCAGTGCGTACCCATTATTCGACAGACAAGGTGCAAACATGATAAAGAATACATACTGTACGTGATGTTATTCAGTTTTCAGCAGGGTTAATGCGTTCTAAGTTGTGCACTACATTCAGCACTGGTTTGTTTACTAATTGGTGGCTGGCAGTACCACATGAGTGGCAACATGACGTAGATCGCGTTAGTATGTCAACGATCGACATGAGAGTGCGCAAGCGCGTGCGTACGTACCGGTTAGCTATCGATTTTATTCAAGAACATCGGATGTGCTTTCACTTGTCTGTAGTTAATTGTATGTTATTTAAAGGGTTTCTTATCTATGAGATAGTACTTTAATTCGAAGTATGAGGTCTTGTCGATATTTCTATCTAAGGCCCGATTTTACCATAGGAAAAGAACGCCATAAGCATTCGGCCACGGAATTTTGACACTGAACACGGTTTGCAGCTGTTGAACAGGGTGGGCTGCGGGTTGTTCGAAAGAGGTACCGCGGCCCTGGAACACAAAGGGCTAAGAAGGAACATGGGTGGGTTTTAGTCAGTCAAGTCTGACACTCCCTCCCGCTCCGCCCAGAGCGGGAGAAGTCATTTGATGATTTCCCATAAGCAAAAAAAAAAAAAAAACTGTTGAACAGGGTTATGTGCTCATCATGTTTAGTTTCATCGGTAAAATTCGCCCAAGTCTAGCACGTCTACTTATTAGCCGAGGTGCAATGTACCTATATGTCATCCTGCAAAAAAAGTCTTTTGATTTGTTCGTCTCACACTTATAAGCGGTTAGAACAGACAGTAAAAAAGTAGATACTCCTTGTTGATTCTGGCGTATTCTTCTCGTTAGGATTAACTTTCTTTCCGTCTCATGACGACAACCCGTGTCGACGGCGCGTACGTGTTCCACGCGCGCCTCAAGGAGATGTCAGCAAACCGGAAGGGGTCCGAAAGGGCCGATGCCTGCCAGGGCTGCGGGTTGTTCGAAAGAGATACCGCGGCCCTGGAACACAAAGGGCGAAGAAGGAACATGGGTGGGTTTTAGTCAGTCGGACACTCCCTCCCGCTCCGCCCAGAGCGGGAGAAGTCATTTGATGATTTCCCATCCGCAAAAAAAAAAAAAAAAAGGATTAACTTTCTATCATTTTAAATTAAAGGATTCAAAGTAAAAGAAAGAACCTCCCAGGTTCTTTCTTTTACTTTGAATCCTTTAATTTTTAAGCTGGGGGCTTTGACATGGGGTCTGATCCAACCATAGGCGCACTGGCATTACTAACACTACAAACCCAAATTAATTCAACAGGCTAGTTGGCACCACGGATCAATTAACATACCTTTTATAAGCTGTCAAAATAGTTATAATAAATATTGATGGCAAACCTGTGAACTCACAATGTACCAACTCAGTGACTCAACTACTTATTGATTTCAAATCAACTTAAAATCTAAGTGAACAATTTAATAAAAACTAATCGGGTTTTCAGATCTAAAATAATATTTTTTTAGACAAATTGCTTCTTAGCTATATTGATAGTGTCAACTACCAAATCGTAAATAAAAGATATTTCTGTGTCATCGTGCTAGCTTCGCCTCAGTTTCACGTGACAATCTGACATCATAATGTTTTATGGTGGGAATACCTTAACGAGCACAACCCTTTTTCCTTGGTATAGTTCACACTCGTTTGATAATTTGTTACATAATTAACGTCACCTGAAAAACGGGTGATTGTTCTTAAAAACATAGGAATTGCAGGTTAAATTTTCTGAGCTGATTAGAATCATTCTTTAACATTACTGAGTGAACGCAGGTTGACACTATTGTCAATAGTTTATTTAATATTTTCGTGGTTTTTATAATAATTATGTATGATAGTCTGTAAGGTATATGTTATTGATCTTAGTTATCCGAAATAAAGGATTTGTTGTTGTTGTATTATTATATTTTACAATGAGAATCGATCGCTTATGTCGTATTTAATAAGTTTGGTCGATGTACTTTGAATTAGTTCTTTTAATAAAATCCTTATTTTGTTGTCATCATAGTAAAGAGAACCTGATACCTATACTCTTCTTGAGATCGAAGATTACAGAAGTTTTAGGCGTCTAAAGATCTAGTTAGTCACGAATTTCACATTAGAAATATAGGAAATAGACGTCACACAAAAACTTCAGCTTGGCATTTAAGTAAGTACCTACCTGAAGTCGTAAACAACCAACATTTATTTTTTGCCAGCTTTGTTGTAACGGCTACATAGCCCATGATTACCTTTGTGCCAAAAATAAAACAATAATGTCTCCGAAAAAAAAACAGCTTGAGGTGGAATTTTCCATGCCTTTGACTGATTTAATTGCACGTTATAATCTACAAATATACCTCCATGCATTTTAAATGTAGAACATGTGATCATCATTGTCATTCTCCTGCCCTTTATCCCGATTTATTTGGGGTCGGCGCAACTTGTCTTCTTCTTCCATATCCATACTTCGATACTAAAATTATAAATGAGAATGTCACTTTGTTTGTTTGTATGTTTGTTTGTTTGTTACCTTTTCACGACTAAACGGCTGATCGGATCTTAATGAAATTGGGCAAGAAGATAGATTTCAACCTGGGGAAGGACATAAGCTTTATATTATCAAGCTACGACCAATAGGAGCGGAACAGCAACGAAAAATGTTGCGAAAACGGGGAAAATGCACGTGGAAACGATTATACTGTGGTAATTTTATTACCTTTTCCTGCATCTATTAAGTTCCTGTTGCATAAGTCACTATCAGCGACAAATTGTCCAAATTCATATTTTCATTTCCAATTCTGAACATGGTTTGATTTTTGTTTTATATATTAACTAGCTGTCCCGCGCAACTTCGTCTGCGTCACATTTTCCCCGTTTTTGCAACATTTTTCATTGCTGCTCCGCTCCTATTGGCCTATGTCCTTTCCCAGGTTGAAATCTATCTTCTTGCCAAATTTCATTAAGATCCGATCAGCCGTTTAGTCGTGAAAAGGTAACAAACAAACATACAAACAAACAGAGTGACTTTCGCATTTATAATATTAGTATGGATACATATACAGACTCAACTGTCCAACTTACTGTTTTTTTTTTTCGGAAGTACCTGGGAAATTATAATTACATCTCTTAAAATGAAAAGAAAACCTATTCAAATCCTGGCCCTATAAGTATTTTTAGCCATCCACTCTGTTTTAAAACTTGTCTCAAATAAAAAAAAATAAGGCTAAAAAAAAATGGTGATAAAACAAAAATTAAGTGTAATTTGGCTTTATTATGTTTAATTTTGTGGGTTATTGATTATTTAATTAAAACTTTAAAGTTTTCCTGTCATAAGTTTATGACCACCAAAGATCGAATTTCACCGCGTTGGTATAAAATATCAGTACATCTATTCTCTTTATTGTGTAGTATGAGCAAAAAAAATGCTGAGGTACAAATATTCTGCGTTATTTTTTATTTTGATTTCTCGATTTCTTTCCGTAAGAAGCCTCTGAATTCACGGTTATCCGCCCCTAAGAGGACCTACTGACCAAAATAAGTTATAAAATCAATAAGTAGATTTTATATTATTTAGTTATATTTTTTCTGTATACATTATGTATTCAACGCATTTCATTCAACAATAATGCGAGAGAGAGGAACTCTCACGACCAACGAGTTGCCGTATTTTATAAACAGTGTCACGACCACGAATCGCGCAATTCTCAACGCATAGCAACTAGCACTGACTGCCGACTAGTCCGTAGATATACTGTGGTGCCTCTTCGGTAGTCGATACAACTGCATGGGACTGCATGTAGAACCCGACAAAAAGACAGTAAATATAATCGTAAAACCGTTAATCGTTAAAGCTCTTATAAGAAAAGAGCGGATTGCAGGCAATCAATTGACGGGTTAATGCAGCCAACGACGACTATACCGTAGCCTATACTGCGGTACTGCTTGTATATCAAAAGGCTGTACCACCTTTAGTCGGTATGGGAAACATTCCTGATTGGACAGATTCGAAATTCGGCAGAGTCGCTAGTCGACAGTTTCCTAGATTGGGCAGATTGTTGGATTCGACGGATTAGCTATACGGCAGAAGTACAATCGTAAATTAAATAGCAAGCAAAATTAAAAGGAATGAACCTAAAATGAAGGTGTATAGTTTAATACAAAAAAATACACCTTAAATGACACAAAAATTAATTACGTTAACAAAATATTTAAGTAAAGAAGAAATTTACTTTGCATCATCGTTTCGGTCGCAATCGATTACGCTGATCTCATTCTTCAACTTTTTGAATCACGTTGTTTCTCTTTGCAATGAAATTTTTCCCTTTTAATCTTTCTGTCTTGAAAACTTGATTCTTTCTTTTATAATTGAATAAAAAGATATAGTGGTGGCTTAATGGAATATCTGTTTCTAACCGCGCGTGCCACCCTTCGATTGGATTGTTGGTTCTAAAATGTTATATGTCTTTGAGAAATACTTGCTAAATGCATTGTATTCTTCAGTATAATTTGCAACTTATTGAATACTTATTGTGGCTTTGGGAATTATAATCGGAGGTAGTAATGGCAGTTGCATATAAAGACAACTAGAATTAAGTCTACGACACGATATCCTTTAAATTGATCACGAAGTATATTTTGTGCCCAACTGTTCATTTTCTGCCGTATAACTAATCCGTCGAATCCGATAATCTGCCCAATCAATCTAGGAAACTGTCGAGTTGCGAATCTGCCGAATTTCAAATCTGTTCAATCCGTAAACTGTCCTATACCGGCTAAAAGGGATAAAACAATGTTAAATTTCTGTCAGCATAAGGTCAAGATATCGCATCAACATTGTAGACGATGGCTCCATGTGAACCTTGCTAAATATTTAAATGCATAATTGATGGAATGAATCGACGTTACAACTAAACTCATATTGGTACTGCTCAATGTCGGGAGTACGTGATCTCTAAATATGAAGCGAAATATCGCAGCAAGGAATTAAGACAGGAAATAAAAGCAGTCTTAAAATGAACAACACTGTCCTAAAGACTATTTGCTCTACTAATTACTAATGAGACACTTTGTTACAGAAAATGGCTGGAAGAAATTGCACTGGCGAGCAAGCAGGGCCGTAAACCATCTTTACTTCGCGCAATGACCAAGGCTTTCTGGATGAGTTACGCTCCTTCCGGCATTATGTTCCTCATACAAGCACTCTTACTCAAGTGAGCAATTTTGTTGGCTATTGATATTAGTCACGCGAATGTCACATTATAGCAATTATTACTAATCTGGTGGTATTTGTGGCCTTCCCGTGTCATAGGTTGCACCTGGAAAAGTTTCACAATTCAAGGCTATAAGCTGTTATGGAAAATTCTTAAACGGAATCATCGTTCTAATGAAATTTGAAAAAAAAAAAAAAAACCAAATGCCTAGAAGTTTTGATTGTTGAGCTCTATCTCAGACCACAGTTTTCATAACTACAAAATATGATTATGAGTAAAATATTCTTTCAATTAGAGAAGAAAATGTCACAGAATTTTTCTGACCATACTTTTCAATTATCTGCCTTAGGCCTTTCCAACCGGTAGTGCTAAGCTTGATGCTGACGTACTGGGAGCCAGGTTCGACCATGACCTACGAGCAGGCAGTGTACTGCGCCACAGCCGTCATCATGATGTCTCTGGTTATCGCGTTCCTCAACCACCACGGCACATACTCCACGCAACAGTTCGGAATGAAAGTCCGCATCGCGGCCTGTTCACTTATTTATAGAAAGGTAAGACTCCATTTACTTTAACTGTACTACCCGATGTACAGTCACAAGCACCACCATTATGAATGCATTTAGCAAAATTTTAAAGCGATTTTCTCGACGAGCACAAATTGAAAAATTTTGAGATAAGACCTGTTTCAAAATAGAATGAGTTCCAAAATACTTAGTTTTTTACAGCATTAAATGGCACTCAATACAGTAGAAGAAAAATACTTAAAAATTTATATTAGTAAACATATTAATGCTCGTGATTGTACTTAGATATCTAAAAGATGCATTAAGTTTCTACCTAGAATTTCTGGAAAGACGGGTTAAGCATAACAGTAAATGGAATATCTAGAATTAAGTTAACCGCACCATTACACCCGATTTCGCAACTAGACATTCGCTTGACGAATACTTAAGGACCTACCTACTACTTTAGAAAGGTAATCCCTTGACACTGACAAGTTTCGTTCAAATTACAGCAACCACACCAATAAAAAAAATAGGGCAAAAAGTCAAACGTCAAACAAAGATTAAAAAAACTTTACTTTCGGAAGTCGGTCATTTTTGCCACTGACTTCCGAAAGTAAAGTTATTTTAGTGCTTTATTGCAAGTCGGTATTTTAAAAAAAAAAAAGTTTTTTATTGTCTTTTATATTTGTGTGGTTTGTGTGGTATACTTTTTAGTTGTAGTGGGTAGGTATACATTACCACACAAATTCTCATGAATCCATTTTACAGCGTAATAGTTGGTCGTAAATATGCAATTTCATTTACTTGGATGGTTCAGGTATATATTTTTCCAGCTATTTTGATTTAAAAACCAAACCACTGAGCTGATTTTGATGAAACTTGCATTGTTCCCTAAGTTAGGATGGGATTAGGATATACCTAATGTCACTAGAAAGTATTTTGCAATCCGACTTACACTTTTTAAGATATGCGTGGACAAGCACATAAACATACAAAAAAATACACATACCATGTTGTATGTACAGTTAAAAGCTACAAAAACTGTGCATTTCTGACAATATTACATACACACAATTCGAATTGATAACCTCCATTTTTTGAAGTCGGTTAAAAATATTGTGGTAACCACTCACAATTTCATTTACTCAGAAATAAATTAAATGGGCATAAGTACGTCAAGTTTATCAATTTGATGTGAACATTTCCAGACATTTCATTTAATCACTATTTTAAGAAACATTTATTTCTACCTGATAGCAGGACGTGATTGGGCATGACTTTACAACCACTTCGGCGTAAAACTATGAAAGTGAATTCAAAGAAAGAAAATTTTGCTACCCGTTTGTATTTCTATGACCCTTTTACTGGTGAGTATTCGACGTCCATCGATCTAGCACAGAGAGATATTTAAATAATAATGTTTTATTCAGAAGGAAACAGTCTTAAGGTTTTATTACATCAAGTACAATTATTACGAAACCCATTATTGTTAAATTAATAAGATTTAATCAATAATAATTTTCAGGGTCAATAAAACATAAGGCAGGCATATAATCAAGGCAGTATAGTAGTTCCACTTACTTAATTTTCATATAAACCTTTAAACTTAGTTTATGATATACCTAATCCTACACTGTTTAGATGTCTCATTTTTAACCGACTTCAAAAAAAGGAGGAGGTTCTCTTTTCGGTTGTGCTTTTTTTTTCTTTGTGTGTTACCTCATAACTCCGTCATTTAATTTTATGAAACGATTTGAAAAATTATTTTTCAATGTGAAGGGATATACATTCCGATTGGTTCCATAGAAAATTCATTAAAATCGGTCTGTTAGTTTGGTTTTAAATCAAAATAGCTGGAAGAAATATGAAACGCTATAGAATACACAAGTAAACAAAATTGCGTATGTGCAAAAATTGTGTGTTTTTGTAACAATTTGCTTGAAATCGTTTTTTTTTTTTTTGTTTAATATTGTTTACTACCATTAATTAGAGTGACCCCTTGGGATATGACCAATAAAAGGATGATGAGGTACTGGAATGTTACACTGTGTAAAATCATAATAAAATGTTCGACTTCATGTGACCTAGGTAATGCGCATGAGTTCAGGTGCACTCGCGCAGACTACTGCGGGACAAGTCGTCAATCTGTTGTCGAACGACGTGAACCGTTTCGACTACGCCTTCATCTACACTCACTTCATCTGGCTGTTACCTCTGCAAGTCATCGTCGTCTGCTACCTCATATACCTGAAGATTGGGTACGCAGCCATCGTAGGAGTTATCGGCATTGTTTTGCAGACCATACCGGTTCAGTGTATGTATACTTTTGATGCTATTGTTTTACCAGAATTTTGAAGCAATTGTAGCAGACAAATCCAACTGAGTAACGGAGCTGCTTTGGTGAACATTTCACTATCAAGTTGTGAATTGAAATACACACGTCTTAAAAAAAAAACTACGTCTTAAATAATCATACAATATCACCACAAACCGCTTCCTGTTATGCAATTACAGTAAAAGATATATAAGGCCCTATAAACTCCCGTCCCGATCCAATTGATGGGCATCTTTAAAGAAAGGGAATTAACTCAAGAAATCTTATTTTTATGCTTGCAGCTTACATGAGTAAATTGGCCGCAAGGTTACGGATGAGGACCGCGTGCAAAACTGATGAGCGTGTTCGAATTATGGACGAAATTATTAATGGCATGCAGGTATGTTGATCTGGTTGTTCTAACGTGCTAATTGCATACTAAATTTTGAACTAGGTCAATAGTAATATGAAAAACGCTGGTACAGCTGGTATTTTTTTATGTGAATTTGAATAAACTATCGAACATCTTATTCATGCTGTATCTATCCCACTTTGATGTGGCCCTATGGTGGAAGACTCACAGCTTATGGCTTTAAGTTGTTTAGTAGCTTGTGATTAGTGCGGATTGTGATTGGGAACACTATTTTGCTATAATTTGGGGATGATTATTTATCCGTTGCAGTACTTCGATCAATAATTGCAGTACCTATCAATAACATTTTCTAAGTATTTCGTTCTGCAGAGCTGCAGTTTAAAATATTCTTATGAAAATGTTTGACCTTCTTAAACTTATGTAGGTTATGAGGGTCGTGTGAAATAAGCTTTCGATTCTGTGTGAATGTACCAAGATACAAAACATAAGGAAAATTGCACATTATTTTATGCCATTAAGTGACATGGCGCCCTTCATTTTTTACAACTGTATTTGAGTTTGGTTTAGTCATTCACCCAAAACCTATTTTTACATGTTTACCGAGAAACCGAAAAGCAATAACAAAGTATGAATACAATATGGGTTTAACTACGCAGTTCAATAAGGCACCTTCAATTAAAAGGTTTAGAATTTCAAAGCATCTTCATGTTTTTGCTGATAACATCCATTCAGACAGACAAAAGTGTTATTCATATTTTTTTCCTAAGTAACTTAAGTATTTTTTTTTAGGTCATCAAAATGTATGCCTGGGAGAAGCCATTTGAGCAGGTAGTAGCTCTGGCCCGCAAGAACGAAATTAAGCAAATCACGTCAGCGTCATACCTTCGAGGGGTTTACCTCAGCTTCATGGTGTTCACCGAGAGGCTCACCCTGTATATCACTCTGCTCTCCTACTCGTTGTTCGGTTACCAAGTTACTGCAGACATTGTAAGTACATCAAACAAACCTATGTAGTTTAGTAGTTAGTGTAGTTTTAAGGTTCAAAATCTATTCAATATTCTTCATAACGGTTACTAGACTTTCTAAGTGGTCCGTCCTACCGGGCCATAAACGTTTTGCAGTCCGGTACAGCATTCTTTGCAATTATCAGATTTGTATCCTTTGAATACTTTCAAGGCAGAGCTTTATATCAAAGTTTTTAAATAACTGTTATGAACCAGTGCAGTGTACATGTATAATTTGCAGGTTTTCCCATTGGCGCAATTCTTCAACACCCTACAAGGAACGCTATCGATCATCATGTCGAATGCTGTGTCATTTTTGGCAGAGGCGCTAATATCAGTGCAGCGCCTCGAGGCATTCATGTTGTTCGGTACGTGAGACCTCTTGGTCTCGATGTCGCACTAAGTGCATGCCCTGTCGACACTCTCCTTCTTCTACGAGTCCTAATTATAACTGAGACTCGGCGTCATTAATAACACTAATACTTAAATTAATCTAACGTTCAAAACTCTATTCACTTATGTCTTCCCTACCTACTACTGCCTCCTGCCTGTATCGGCTATATTATTTAGTCAATTAGTTATTAGAACGTAAACTGTGTAAGGACATGACATTTTGGTGGCGATTGGTTAAGGGTTATTTGTGTCACAAGTTTAGTTTACAATTTAAACATTTTCACGTTTGAGGCAAAGAACAATTATGGTAATAGAAGAGATGATCCTTGTAATTAACGCTGGTAACGCTACTACTTACAATCATCAAGCGAGTCAACAACGTCAATGATTTTCACAGGCGTTCCCGTTGGCACAAATGTTCAACATACTACAGATGACTCTTGCAGTATACTTGCCGCTAAGCCTTTCAATGAGCATGGAGACCTATTCCTCTGTTCGCCGTATTGAGGCGCTTTTACTTTTGGGTACGAGCTTAGTCAGAAAAGTTTTTGGTTTAAATGTCGTAAACGATGCACTAGATGCGTCATCATTGCTGTTCTAAAGAATATTTGATTAACCGACGGACGTTTATTGTGTTAACACGCATCCTGTGATGTCATTTATTCTCGCTTCTTATGCCTACTAACAATCATATGGACTAACATAAGGTGGGTTCTTTTTTGTTATAAAAAATTCAAGTTTTAAATTCTATAGAAAAGATAAAAATATTGATTTGAAAATAAATTAAAAAAAAAAGAACAAAACTTTTTGATGCAGACGGGTTTTCACTTCGCTTTTCATAAAACTTAAACGATACGTCATGTTATAATGACGGCAACTGTCAAAATATCTAAGACGTGAGTGTTATGGTAAGGTACAAAAGTTTCGGGCCTGAACTATAAAATCAAGGCAAAATGTTCTGACAAAGACTTAATATTTATTCAGTGACTTAATATGATATGATAGTTTTGCTTGTATCTCTTATTAATAATCAAATGTAAGTATAGGCTGGAAACTTTTGGACCTACGTGATTACTGTGATAGAGTACGTCATTGTTTTTTTTTTTGCTTTTCAATGGCTTTGTTAGGAGGGCCTTTAGTAAACATTGAGATATTGTCTGTGGAATTTCATTGAAAAAATAAATGGCGTTGTTGGTTCCGACTATGAACACACGTCAAGAGAACCATGTCGCACTCTATGCATCGTACTTATGTACCTAATCAACGTAAACTTGTATTATTTATGATAACAGATGAGCGACAGGACCTTCGCAGTGTTCCCGACGTAGACATCGCTAAATTAGTACAAATGGTGGAGAATAAGAAGAAGAAGAATAATCTGAGCGAAGTGGACCTACGTCCTAACACCTTTAAGAAAATTAACGAGGAGGGCATTTACAATCCTGGTAAGTTAGGAATTACTGAACAAAATGAAACAAGAGACTGACCCATTGATTTAGTGATCGCAAGCGCGTCTGAGCATGAAGACCTGGGTTCGATTCCCGGCAAAGTGTTATTGGGTTTTCCATCAGGAATTTCTTTGCAGCTATGGAGTCAGGATTTGGGCCGGGTTGATGGCAATAGTCCTCGTGATTGTTTTCATAAACTACGACAGTATTAAAACGAGCTACATGACTTTGCGATTTTTGGTTTGGTTACGCGGGGGTTGGGTTCGTTTCTGGTGCAAGTTTACTGATTGACAAACAATTACTTTACGTGGATTTTGTGTGAGATAGTTTTAGTTAATAAGACATGTTTATTTGTCAATCTTTCCAGTTCCTAAATATTACAGCAGCCAAAAGCGTGCAGTGCGTTCGCACGAGTTCTGCGTACTGCTTTTGTCAATGCAAAATAAAATACTCAACGATTCTGGAAAATATAATGTTTATAACATGCTAAAATTCCTGTCTTGCCCGTGCTAACTACCATTCTTACTACCAGTAGTAACACGGGCAAAAAAATTACCCGTGCTACTGCTGGCGATTACAAACAAAAAAAAAACGTTACAAATAGTGATGATAATAACACATCTAAAAGACAAATAGTAAAAATTATAAGAAATTAAAATAACTCAGCATAAATACTTGGCTAGCATAAGTTGTAAATTGTTGTAAGTGTGCATATTAAAAGTTCAGGGTAGATAAGTAGAACTTAAACGACATCATCCAACGAGCTCTTATCACCGTCGACGTTCCAGCTGTTTTAGAACCCAATGACCTACGCCGACCTGCCGCATGTATCAACAACAAACACGGCGACCGGCAGCGGCTTTTGCCGCATTGAAGGGGTTAACCGATTGAATCAGACCGCGAGACTCGTATTATTAATCCAAAGGTTTACTATTATCCTTTGTAGTCTAGTTGTGCAATCATGGATAATCGGATCGATTTTACAACTATTCTGCACACATTTTAAATACAGTATTGTACTCTGTATTGTAATACTTATCTAATCTACGTTATGATCCTCGGGTTTGGCAATATATGATTCATTACGATTTACAGTGATGTCTTAAATTTTCAATTAACGACAATGTATCATACCCGCAAACAGTTTAGAGCCTACTCCAATCGACCATTTTTTCCTTCAATTTGTAGGATTTGAGTGCAACGAAAAAGGTCTGATGACTTCAACTCTGTGCCCGATGCCAGTGAACCCAGATGTAGGCATTCTGCTCCAGAACGTGAGCGCCAGCTGGACTGACGACGGACCAATCACGCTGAACCAGCTAAATCTTGTGGTTCCTAAAGGGAAGCTGTGTGCTATCATCGGCTCTGTTGGATCTGGCAAGGTTTGTTGTCGTATAACACTAAATGTTTATTGCGTATCATGATAACACAGCATCTTAATAATGTCTAACTAACCTGTCCAACCAACATCAGAAAAGGGGAACTAGGCAGATCATGAACTCTTGGAAAGTTTCTTCACAAGGTTAAAACACGTGATAACATCAGTCACCATTCAAATGAGGCTTCTAGGTAAACTAACGCAACTGTAAACATATGCGTAACTTATTTCCGTACTTAACAAGTACCTATCTTTAAAGTTACTAAACGGACGTGAATTCACGGTAAACGTTAGAAAAATAGTACTACTTCCAAATATATCACAACGATACCTGTTTTAAATGTGTCAACAAGTTACAAACTAAATTACAGATATTGATTCAAGAACACGAATATTTAGCACTTCCTAAAAATGAATGATTGTATGACAAACGTCCTATTTACACTACGTTGCAAAATTCTAGTTCATTATCACGTTTCAAGTGCAAATTAATATATTATATGCCTACTTATGTCCTAATATTCAATGTCCTTCTTGCTTGTAGAGTTCAGTTCTTCAATTACTCCTGAGTGAACTTCGATCAACCAATGGCCGGATCTACCTTTCGGGGCCTTTGTCTTACGCAAGTCAGGAACCGTGGCTATTCGTGGCTACGGTCAGACAAAATATTTTGTTTGGCCTGCCATACAACTCCAAAAAGTATAAAGAAGTAAGTACCTAAATAATATATACGTACAATTGATCAAGTAGATTCTGAACATAGTGCTGTAACATGTAAGTAAAAATTTTGTCTCTGAGGGAAAAAATACTTTGCAGACCTTATCGAATGAATTAAATTTTAATTTGTTATCTACGAGCAAATTACAATCGTTTCCATTATCTGAAAGTAAAAAAAATAAAGTTGAAATTTAATAAATTTCGCATTCTTCCAGGTAGTAAGAGTGTGTGCTCTCCAGAAGGACTTCCAACAGTTTCCTCACGGAGACCAGACCCTCGTCGGTGAGCGAGGAGCCTCCTTGTCTGGCGGGCAAAGAGCCCGCATCAACCTTGCCAGGGCTGTGTACAGACAGGTGCGATAACATAAACACCTTTTACGATGCTACTGTTTAATTTTATACTAAGAGAGGAAAGAATGGAATACTGTACTGGTAAATATTATTCTATTGCACCGTAATCTAAATGGCATTGCTTCTCTGGGACTTCCACGCCAATAATCTTGCTATAGTACCATTTAAAAGACTTGCACACTCTCACTCTGGTTCCAGATAGGCAATGCTAAGATTTTACACCCTGAGATAATCCTAGTGCGCTGCACTCTCGCGACATCAGGGTAATACTACAATAAAATTACGCTCTGTCCTGAAAATTAAACGACAGAGCTTATCGTCAACTTTTACTACCGCTTAGTTTAAGTCCTGCTTATGAACTAACTTATAATATCCACTATGACGCCTTTAAAACGAATGATCATTAAAAGTTAAGTTAGATAAAATGCAGCAACAGCAGTGCATTTAAAGTCTCAATCCGTAAAAATTTCACTGAATTTTTTTTTAAATTACGTTTACGCCATGTTTACTGTTGGCATAGTCACCGACATGAGGAGTGTTTAAATTAGTGCTTACTATGAGCAGTGCAGCACTGCAGTTTAAAGTTCCTTATTAGGCTTGTAAGAAAAACCTAGACGCCGAATTGTATATAGAATCATACAATCATACCTTACCTCTTTTAAGAGCTGGAGCACAGGCTTTTATCAAGCAAGTTTTAAAACATGGTTATTAAAAACGATGTTAATATACACATGGCGACACATCAAGATACACATTTCCAGTGTAACATGACCTCACTTTGAAAAAAAAATTCCCGGACAGTGAGAGATCCGCATAAACTAGATTTGTAAAGCTTGATTGGTTGCCATTATTGTTACCTTCTTCAAGTTCCACTCATATAACCAACTCTTTTGTTACCAGGCCGACGTGTATCTGCTGGACGACCCTCTCTCTGCCGTGGACGCGCACGTGGGCCGTCAGCTGTTCGACGAGTGCATCAGCGGCTACCTGCGCCACACCACGCGAGTGCTCGTCACACATCAACTGCACTACCTCAAGGCCGCCGACTATATCGTCATCTTGAGCAATGTAACCTAACTTTTGTTCATTTTTGAAGTTACCGGTTTTTCTTCGTTCGTTGCTAATTCTAAAGTAGGCCCCAGCGGCAACCCACGTGCTCGCTTGGTATGCATCAGCTGCGTTATCTCAAGAACACATCATGGACAATTTAACGGAACATTGGTTAATTTTTAATGTCAGGACCAGCTGGACAAAACAGTGTTTATATGTATGTAGGTTACATAGGTACACATGCCAATCAACTCCACACTTTTTCTTTGCTCTATGCAGCAGGTTTTAACAGGTAACTACACAGATTATTGGCTATTTAGTGTCCCTTGTGTTAGGCAAGCGTAATTAATCGATAATTTAATGGAAGACATTTTAGTTGCAATTATGTTCCATGACCTCTCATTGAATTCCTTGGATACGATTAATACTAACACGATTACAACGATCGAGTGCTTCGAATTATTCAAACATGACGCGTCGGGATGTGTGATTAGAATGCCACTGCTCGAGAATTCCTAGATGGACATCGTATTAAATGCCATTCATGGACATCATTAAAGAAAATATATAATCGATTAAATATATAGTAAACTATTATTGACCTGACTCACTTTTTTTATAGGGATCCGTGGAAGCTAAAGGATCTTACGATGAGTTGGTGAGCACGGGCAAAGACTTCGCGAAACTGCTGTCGTCCAGTCATGATGAAAACGAAGACAAGAAAGACGTGGAGAAGCCTCCGCCGATGTCCAGACGGACATCTGCAAGAGTAAGTCAAACAAAGTGTTGCTTATAGTCGTAAAGGCAAATACGAGTACCATGATGTGACGTTAAAAGTAGTCTGGTTCCAGATTTAACTCAGAGTTGAAGCAATTAAAAAGTCTGTAATTTAAAAACTAGGTTGAAAAGTAAAAACTTACTTGAAATATATGTATTACTTACGTAGGTAATTTTATATACACACCATAATACATATTTAGCAAAGTATCTAGGTATCTATTATTAGGACAGAGATCAAAAACACTACCAGCAGCACGCGTAGCATGATCACTGTAGAAAGAAACGAGTTTTGTCAACGGAAGAATCGACATAATGACAGATAGACAATGACAATGTGTCATTTTCAAAAGCGGGTAGAAACGGTTAATGTCGATTCTTCCGTCGACATAACCCGTATCTACCCGCTTCTGCATGCTACGCGTGCGGGGAAGGAAAGTAAACAGTTTTCGACTGACTATAGACGGGATATCGCTATTGTAACTTACTTCAATAATACATTTGATGATAAAATATGTAACGGATATCTCGGATCCCATCACGCAGTCGCCAATCCGAACCACCACACTACGTTATTCATCGTACGTGACAAGATTTTTTTACTTCAAACTAGAACGTGGAATCCAGAACTACGCTTCAACCCCTTTCAAAGTCTTCAACCAAACGCTTTAATTCAAACCTTAAGTCTTTGTTCATAAGTTCCAATTCAGATACGTATGCTGAAGCAAGCTCTTGATTGATTTAAATTTATTGATAGTATACCTCGGAAATAGTCGGAATGGTTTCGTCATATGCAGTGTAAATTCTTATGACTACTTATTGCTATCGGTGTAAGCTTAATTTGGTTTTATATATTCTTGAAGCCATTTTGCATAGGTACTTGGCAATCGGTATTTATTACTATAATAATAGCGACTTGATGCTAATTCCGTTGCAAAAGTTTTTGCAATATGCGTCTATTAAAGTTGACGCGATATTATTAACTTTGAAAAACCTTGACCTAAAAATTATGTTATTTTTATCCAATTTGAGTTCAACCACTGATTGAACGTTACATTGAAATGACGTGAGATTAAGCTATAAAAAATAAATTCTGCTCATTTCATTTGTTTTTTACGAAAACTATCAAAACCTTCCGTTTTGACCCTACTTTTAATGACTGAGCAACTATTTAAAAAACCCCCGACACAAAAAACCTCTAAAAAACCAAAAATGAATTCATCCACGCGTCGTTGCGTCGGGGGTCCGCTTTGTTCTGTGCTTGTACTAAGTGGTCCCCCGAACTACGACGCCGCTACGACTACGTCTACGTCTACGTCGACTACGAAGCTACGACGCCGACGGTTGGTTTATTTAATGGGATTTTTTAGTGTCGTTTTTCTTTTTCATGCTTTTTAAACGTATATAAAATTTTGTTAGCCTTGACTGTCTCAATCCTGGGCATAGGCTTCCTAATTCCTTCCACTTTTCTTGGTGTAGCGCGTCTTCTCGCCTATTAAAGAAAACAGCAATATTTATAAATTTAAAAAAATCGCGAGTGTTTTTGGGGATGGGGGGGTGCAGCCGCCTCCCCTGTCGACGCCCTTGGTGACAAGGGTTCAAATTTCGAATCGACCAGACCTGTGGAAGTGGTTTGTGTCCCTTCATCAACTAGAAAAGAACTGATGATCTTTAAACAACTAAGTAGATGATCTTCAAACAGATAGATATTCTTGAAACATACCTAAAAACACTCTCGATTAAGACACCTTTCAAGCAAAACCAACTTTATCAAAATCGGTTCAGCCGTTTAGGAGCTATGATGATACAGACACACAGATACAAACGTCAAACTTTTATAAGACCCCTTTTTTTGTTTTGTCTAGGGTTAAAAACTAATTTGCCTGATATTTTTCTAAATACCTTAAAAAATACACACACCTAAATGACTTGAATTAACAATATTATGCCAATTATCTCCGCAGTTGCTTTTATTTATTCACAAAAGCTCGACCCAGAGCATCAGTAATGATCTCGTAGTATTATGACAATTGAAAATGATCCAGCTATCAACAACGCGTCGGCCGTCACTGTGCGAGTCGATGGGCGGCTGCGAGGTGGCGCAGGAGATGGAGGAAGAGGAGCGCGAGTCGGGCTCGATGGGCTGGCGCGTGTACGGCGCGTACCTGCGCGCCGGGGGCCGCGCGCCGCCGCTCATCTTCATGATCGTGCTGCTGGTCGTCGGGCAGCTGTCAGCTACGCTTTGTGACTACTGGGTCACCTTTTGGTAAGTCTCTCCTTTACTCCTATTACCCAGGGTGCATGATCTTCTTCCAGCCCTTGTCCCACATTAGGTTATTAGGGTCGCCATAACACGTTTCTGCTTTCATTCTTCGTTTACTACTTTTCTTTCATGTCATTCCTCACAAAATTCATCCACCGGATGTAGGGATATCGACTGGAGACTGGTTTCTATGTTCGAGCTGTAAGCAAACGAATTCACTATCACCATTGTAGCATCACTATTTCCAGCAACAGATGGAACAAAGTGGCCAATGATGATTATTTAAAGAGCGTTAAGCGTGGATACGAATACAAAATCGAATGCGAAAACAAAATCGAATGATCGTAAAGTAACAAAGGTCAACCAGTATAACAATGAACTCTTTCACAGGACAAACGAAGTCACGACTCTAAAGGAAGCAGCTAATAACAGAACAACAAAGGATTACCACTTCGATCGCTCGCTGCCACTTGACAATGGAACTTTCAATTTATCCAGCTATTTCTCAGGAGTTAACCAAGAACCAGGTAGAACAATCAGAATCAGACCTACCTAACAAAGTACATAATTATTCCGTCCCAAAGGTTTTAATTTTTTTTCTCAACTGAACTAGAAACGATGTATTTTTTTAATTGTAATATCTTTGTCACCAATTGTTTTTACCAATGTTTCCTTTAAGTTAATATTGTATTTTTTTTTGCAGACCTGGACATCCACGCATTTATAGGTCCTTTAGACACGTCACAATATTTATACGTGTATTCCGCGTTGATCGTGTGCTGCATCTTCTTCATCACAGCGCGTGCTTTTATGTTCTTCAAGGTGTGCATGACAGCCTCGCGCAACCTCCATAACGATATGTTCCATTCTATGCTCAGAGGAGTTATGAGATTCTTTGACACTAACTCTTCCGGTAAGTACAGTTTCATTACTAAGCTCACTTTGTTCCCTTTTACTGCTTTCATGGCAATTTGGTTCCAGTCGGATTGGAACTTTTCAGTATTCGTTAACATTATTATGTTTGTTCACAGGCCGTATACTGAACAGATTCTCTAAAGACATCGGAGCCCTCGACGAATTGTTACCTCGTTTCTTGCTAGAATGTATCCAAATCTACCTGGTGATGTTCAGCATTCTGGCACTCAACGCCGCCGCTCTCATCTGGACCCTGTTGCCCACGACCATAATCCTAATAATATTCTACACCATCCTCCAAATATACCTCAAGTCAGCACAGGGCATCAAACGGTTGGAAGGCACAAGTGAGTATTATTTTAAGTATAGCCATTGTAATAATTGTAATAAGTATGTATCGCAGTTGCAGCCCCCCAAGGTTCCAGTAAATACAGCACCGGAACCGACACTTAATTTCCACCGAGCCCTATTCTTGCACATACCGACGTTATATGCAAATTACTTCTGCATATTTATGAACGTATTTAATTGAAATAGTGTCTTGGTTCTCTTCGCCGCCTAAGAATAAACATTAGTTAAAGTAATCAAACGATTTCGTTCCAGCTCGGAGTCCAGTGTTTTCTCATATGTCTGCGACCCTCAACGGTATTAGCACAATCCGCTCGGCTGGCGCAGAACAGAGACTAATTCAAGAATTCGATAGATTCCAGGTACTTAAATCTTGGTTAATCCAGAAACTCATCATTATCATAGAATTTCCATTTCTTTGTCGTGACCTCGTAATGCACGAGTAACTACGCTGTAAGTACAGTTACATTTAATAATCATAATAAATTCATTTATTTCAGGCAAGCATAACCCATATACATAAAACTACATTGGCATAAAATTTAGTACAATAAATTCATTATAATAATTAAACGCAAATAAAATAAAAGTACAATAATAGAATTACAAATTTGCTTTGGCATTACATTAAATTAAGTATACATTACATTAAAATCATACATTATATTAATTATTATACATTAGAATATTATACTATCTTACACGAGCAAAGTTAAAATAATATCTTAAGATTAGTCTGTACGTGAACCATGCAGCAGTGGTTCACATACTGACAGTCGAAACGT
Source organism: Cerastis leucographa (assembly GCA_963082945.1). NCBI lineage: Eukaryota > Metazoa > Arthropoda > Insecta > Lepidoptera > Noctuidae > Cerastis > Cerastis leucographa. The sequence continues at coordinate 12,811,229 of OY720380.1, read as the reverse complement.
TCAGCAAAAGCGTTCAGGATACTGTTATGGCTGGCCCGCACCCTACTCACCAGGGATGTGCACCGCTTGCGCATGATTGTGTGGAAACAATCCACACGCGCCTCGGCGAACATCCCCGACGCTCTGCAGAAGCGAGGCAGCCTCAAGAGCAGCCTGAACGCGTTGTTGTACTGGACGCGTAGAGCGCTGTACTGCTTCTCCGAGTAATCCACCCACAGACTGCCAGTATAAAAGGACGTACAAAATGCTTTATATAGGGCTATTTTGCAAATCTGCGGGCTATCATATTCGCACGAATTGTCAGCTTCCTACGTTCCCCTCCCTTTCAACATCTGCATCGTCTTCTAGGTCAGAGTTTAATAAATGTCCAAGATATTTAAATGTATCAACTCGCTTTAGTGGGCACCCGTTGAGTTTAATTGCCGGTGAGTAATTAGGACACTTCCTCTTGACCCAAAAGACCATGCACTCGCTCTTATTTGTGTTATACAACAAACCATGTTCTTTAGCATACTTCTCACAAATGCCAATCATTCTTGACACGCCACAGACAGAGGCACTCAGCAGCACCATGTCTCCAGCGTAACTGAGATTGTTTAGGCACACACCTCCAATATGGCAACCGACATGCGTGCTGCTGAGTCTCTCTATCAACGCATTAATATACAAGTTGAAGAGCTTCGGTGAGGTTAGCCCCCCTGCCTCACACCACACTCCAACCTGTATGGGGTCGAGGAAGCCCCCCGACCATCGAACAACATTGACCTGATTGTTGTACCAGTATTGAAATATACAGATCAGTTCGTCTGGCACAGACGCTTGCTGCAGTTTCTGCCACAGCAAATCATAGCGAACCAAGTCAAATGCCTTCGATAAGTCAAGGAAGCAAGCAAATACAGGTGTACTTCTATCAGTGTAGTACTTGACAGTCTGCTTTAAACACAGTATAACGGTTTCAGTAGAGAGACAGGCTTTGAAACCAAACTGGTTATTATGTAAATTCAAATATTGGTCCAGACGAGTGTTAAGCAAACTGTCAAGCACTTTCGAGATAACAGTGGTCAGTGAAATGGGCCTATAGTTATTCTTATCGCTAACTTCACCGGTTTTATTCTTAATAATTGGCACCACCACAGTTTTCATCATCCATTCAGGCAGATACGAATGTCCTACACACAAGGAGTAGAACATCGCTAAGACTCTGGGCAGATGATGACCAGCATGCTTAAGGTGTTCAATACTTAAATCATCGTAGCCTGGAGACTTGCCCGACATAGACATATTGACATGTCTTACCTCCTTTGCCAGAAACCGGTTTAGTCCTGCAGCAAAGCTGGAAGCCATCTCTTATCATTATCTGTTTGTCCTGACAGGACATCCACACATCCACATGGAGCAGCTACCTAGCGAGTGGAGTGACTCTCGGCTTCTGGCTGGACTTCATCTGCGTCATCTACCTAACCATTGTCATTGTCGCCTTCCTTGTCATTGACAGCAGTGAGTACTACTACTTGTCATTAACATACTTTAAAAATGTCTGTCAAATGGTTTCGACTTACGATCAAATCTTGTGAATGATGAAATACAGAATTTCGATGCACAGTCGCCGTTTAACATTTAACGTACGTACGTACATTTAACGTTTAACATTCTTAAAGGACGCTGGTTACTTATTATAATCTCCTTCGGTTGCAGATTCCAGCAACTTGCTTACAACCGTAGATTTTATTTGAAATGCATTACACAACTCATTCCGTTAAACACGAATATGAAACACATAATAATCCTGGACTTCTCGTCTAGCTAACGCAGAATACTTGTATAGACACAACCTTGTAGCCAGGATTATCCATCAGCAACTTGCTCTGAAATACAGCCTTGTGGATCGGAAGTGCCATACTATAGGTATGTGCCCGACGCAGTTCTCGAAATTGGCAATTTAACGCTGTATTGGGATTAATCCATCATTACTGACAGAACTAGTGTAGCCAATAAGCCTGATATAGTGGTGATCGATCCACCGCATGACGAGGACCTCGTGAAAGCCGAGAAAGATAAGGAAATCAAGTATGTGGACCTGGCCCACGAGGTTGTCGACATGTGGGATGTGGACTCTGCAATCATTATGCCGATAGTCGTATCAGCCAATGGCGTAATAATATTGCCAAGAGTCTCGACCATTATCTGATGACGCTCTCGTAAGGCAGCTGGATCAAGGGCTTGATTCAAAAAGCGGTACTCTTGGACAGGGCTCGTATTGTTAGGAGGTTCCTTTCTCTGGAGCCCTGACCGCCGGTAGCTTGGACCCTGTTCCCAATACCGGTGGGCTACTATTTTTAATATATTTTTATTTTTTTTAATATATATTTTTTTCGTTTTTTATATAGGAATATTTAAAAAATGTAAAAAGTAAGTTAGAAAAAATAAATAAACGGTAATCCTAACACGTCTACATATCAATCACAGCCTCCTTAAATATAATAACAGCACACAAAAGCCATACGACAGACGTTCTAATAGCTGTAAACAGCGGAAACAACGTAATATCCTAACAACGTGACGTGATTCATTGAACAGAAACGATCTTCTCTGGAAACGTGGGTCTGGCGATCTCGCAGACGTTGATCCTGACTGGGATGCTGCAGTTTGGCGTGAGGCAGACCGCGGAGGTGATCTCGCAGATGACCAGCGTCGAGAGAATTCTGCAGTACACACACATCGAACGTGAACCCAAGTGGGACAAAGGAGGTTTGTGTTTTGTATTGTATCTATATTTACAGCAAAGTAATATTGTGGTGTACTTCATTCACTTCTTCTCCACTGATTAATGCTCATTGTCAGCCGAAATTTATTCCGAATGGCATTGAAATTATGGAAAATAAACTCATGAGGATTTGAGTCGGTCTATAAACGTTGTTCTTATCAAAATTATGTTCCCAAGAACAAAATTTTCTTGAAGGTATAGGTAGATATTTGAAGCTGCAGTTACAAAATATGTGTAATAAACAATCTTTTATTTCACAGAAAAAGAGACTCCGAAAGGCTGGCCAGCACGCGGACGCATTCAGTTCAAAAGCTGTTACATGAAGTATACGCCCGAAGACTTGCCTGTGCTGAAGAATCTCAATTTAGTTATAGAAAGTGGATGGAAGGTAAAAATACAATTATCTTTGAATTTTCAAGGTCCAATTCCTCCAGGAATAAGGTATTAAATACAAACACTTTCTAACCAGTGGCTGGATTATTCTTATCACAAAATGAGGGCTCTTTGAATGCAATTGTATTTTGGCTTACATATAAAAACAGTATTTTTAGCTACTCTACTCTGTCTGATCTTTTCCCCTGTAATAAGGTTCGTTGTGTTTATAGGTGGGCATCGTCGGCAGGACGGGCGCCGGCAAGTCGTCTCTGATCTCTTCGCTGTTCCGGCTCGCCATCGTAGAGGGAGAAGTGCTCATTGATGACGTCGACACATCCTACTTAGCTCTACAGGTGCGTAAACATACTGGGTTTAAAAAGACCTTTGACGAAGCCGAAAGGCACTTCTTCTCCCTTTCATTGCGATAGGTCCGCTTTCACGTTGAATGTAATGCTAAAGCTGGTAAAGCATTAAGAGTTTTATCATTGATCCAAACCTCCAAGGTTACAGAAAATGTACTTACACTTTGCCTTAGCGGGAAGAACGCTTGCTAAATAAAGCACGCTTCATAATAATTAGTTTGATTAGATCTTTATCTATCTGTAACTGTACTATTTCTGTATATGACACAATGACTACGTACTTCTAAGACTATGATTAAAATAGTTTTCTTCTATCTCCCCAGGAGCTGCGTTCGAAGATATCCATTATACCTCAGGAGCCGGTGTTGTTCTCTGCGACTGTTCGTTACAACTTGGATCCGTTCAACAACTACAACGATGATCAACTCTGGCAAGCGTTGGAAGCTGTGAGTTTTATGTTACTCTATAATCTATATCTATATACCTAATCATACTATTGGATTAGTGTCCAATAGTATGATTAAGTGGTTACCTAGGTATATGTATAAGTACATTAAGAAACAATTAAATATTTAACAGACATAAATTAACATTTTTACCCACTTAAAGTGGCGCTGAAAATATGCGTATTTAGTTGCTGCATTCCTTGTAGACGACACCTAGGCTAGCGGTGTAGCGCCAAAATTCTCTGCGAAAACAAATAGTGCATTTGTACTCGCACTACCTAAAGTAAAGTATTAAAAGCATTCTTCATCATTATCCGAAAGCAGCTCGTTGTTCAGAGATAAAAAGATTTGTCAGCCAGACCGCTTAGGGTAGGTATATAATGTAGCTGGACACACTGGACGATAAAATCAGATCTATCAAGATCTTAGGTCGCTCGTTAATCAATCGATTGGCTGAACCAATGAAAGGTTCGAATTACGAAATGGTACTGCAAATTATAAATCTGTGTGTTTCTGCAGGTGGACCTGAAGGCTGCGGTGCCGGCGCTGGACTTCAAGGTGTCGGAGGGCGGCTCTAACTTCTCGCTGGGCCAGCGCCAGCTTGTGTGCCTCGCGCGCGCCATCCTGCGCGCCAACCGCATCCTCGTGCTCGACGAAGCCACCGCTAACGTCGACCCCAAGTATGACACACCTTGACCAATCTACACCAACGAATGCATGAAAACGGATCTGTTTTCGCGCGGACCGTTTTCCACAGACAATTTCACAAATACCAACAGCGCTCTGCTGACAATGACATTCAAGCGCCCGAAAACCCATGCGTTTTCACCACAACCACAATTGACCATCTCAACCATGATACGGTCCAAAACCACTATAGTTCTTAAAAGAACGCTCGTGCTTAATTACGATGGTTTTAGCTAACAGATTAAATTTAGTAAACCTCTAGCCATTGTCATGGTCGTATCTATAAGAACTATTTAACTGAGACTGATTGACTTACAGCCTTCTTATTTCCAGGACGGATGAATTTATCCAAAGAACAATAAGAACGCGCTTCGCGGACTGCACCGTGCTCACAGTGGCGCACCGACTGAACACCATCATGGACTCCGACCGGGTCATGGTGATGGACTCCGGCCGGCTGGTCGAGTTCGACCACCCCTACCTCCTCCTCAGCAAGCCCGAAGGACATTTCACCAAGATGGTCAAAGAAACCAGTGAAAAAATGTCAGCGCAACTATACCAGATAGCAAAGAACACATACCTTAATAATGGCGGAATTATATAATAGTGCTCTATAAGTAATGTTAGTTATTTGTTATAAGTACTTTAAATTATCATCGTGTTGGAATAATGTTTTTGGCATAAACAAGGTCTAAACGGGCCCTTCACGAAGCAGTCAGCCAAGCATTCCTTACATCACACTAAGTAACTATGCGTTAAAAATATTGCTGGGAAACGAACGACTATTTTTTTGGGGTAAAAAATCACGTTTTGGGTTAGGGCTTAATGTAATGCACTTAGTGCTGATTAGTGCATTGAATAGTACAGGGGTCGTAGAGGTATTTAAAAGTAAAGTTTAAGCATCAAAAACTAGGTAGCTAGTATTAAAAGAAAACTTGTGAAAAAGTTGGAACTTTTACCGCTAATATCTCTGTAACTAAAAGAATCCCAAGTATGGTCTAGAAAAAAAAAATATCGAAAATAATGGAGAGAACAAGTGTCTTTTGGGTTCGTTAAGGGTACTTTTACGCCCATTGTATTTATGTAATTGCAATTTTAAATAAGTAGGTACGTGTCATGAACAGTCGTGGACTGACGACTGACGCTTACGCACTATGTACATCACATCCTAAATGAGCGGTGCTCTCGATATCGTTCACAACAAACCAACCAACCTGATGATGATGTATTAAGTTGACAATGAAAATGTTCTAACAAGATGGTGATATCTTTTTTATCAGCATTTACCTACAACATAAAAATGTAGTATTAATTAGTCGATCAACGTATTATTCTGTAATTATTTATAATTGATAAAAATGAAATCCCACTAATTATGATGGAAGTAAAACATATGCACCACCCTTATCCAAGGTATATAAAATGCCTAATGTTAGGGATAGCTAATCGATAAGGCGTCTGAACCTATTAGAATTATCTGAATGTGGAAATCCCAGCTAGATGCATTATTCCAAATAATTCCAATGCAAATTAAGAAATTTGTAAGAGTGTGAGTATAGTGTTAAGTACAGTGCAGGAAAAAAACTGTGTTATTTATTTTATTATGAAATTGTATCATATCGGTAATGATTTATATAAGTTTAAAATGACCATTACAAATGCCATAGAGGTTATCCTCGAAAAATAAAACATAAGCTTTATAAATCTCGTTTTATTCTTCAATCAATAAATCTTCGTTGAATAGCCAACTTTGGTGTTCTTATTTTGAGAACTTCCACTACTTATACTTTTTGTTAGAGACTACCTACTTATTATTATGTCCGTGACTGTCGCGGACCACCAACGCCAATCGCTACTACCTAATAATTAATACTCAAAAAACAAAATAGGTTATTTTTATTTTTTTATTGGCTTTGGGTTTGCTCTTGACTCTAGTCTAGGTCAGTGATGCCAGGGACAAAGTCGACGATGGTACGAGCTTACCCAGAAGAAGCCTGTTCACTCTAATGGAACCACCTACCACGTTATAGCTATTTAAAGTACACAAATAATTAGGACCCGTATATGTGATTAAATCGTGAAAGAAATAGAACTGGAACATTATTTAGTATTTACTTAAAAATCAACCACAAATTCGCTTGCTCGGGTTTTTACGTGGTCACACAATTCAATTCAATCCGATATTGGTAAAAATATTACCATGCTTGATTAGCGAATTGATTTAGCTTGTCACTCTGTTTAAACGTGGCATATGTTTAACCAGAGTCCACTCTGGTACTGCATAAATAAAATAAGCCGAATGCCGGAAGCCTCCCGCCGCGCACAGCGCACTCACTATTTGCTTGAATCCACACACTCACTATCACCATACTGTCAGTTTCGCGTTGTTTTTTTCGATTTTTGGTTGTTCTGGTTTGTCCATGAATAAAGTCCATTTCATATACATGTCCTGGGTTTTGAAAGGGCCTTGAATTATTTGGCTGGCCTAAGTTCTGTTCATTTTTAAATCATTTTCAAAATAACGGTCACTGTTAACTATACTGATAACTGAAACGATAGCTGGTATCAGTACAAACAAATGTTGTATGAGACAAAATCTTCTAAAGTATCACGTTTCCGAGATATAAGCCATTAAAGTTACAATCTCCACAATAAGCACAACTAATGGCTTATATTTCGTGAATGTGACGCTTTATCATTTTGTCTCAAATAACATTAATTTGTTTGTATTGATGCTAGCTATTGATTGACATAGGCTTTATGCGTGGCCGCTATTTGAAAATAAAATAAAATGGCTAAAGTTAGGCAGGCCACGCTTCATCCAAAAATCTTCCAACCCCTTTTGTCCGGCATCATCAGTTTATGTGATGGCAACCCTAGTTTTGGATAAAACCTAAACTACCTCACTCTACTCTCACCAATCTTTCTCCCATACGTCCATGTTATGTGACATTAGCTTTCTTCCTTGTTAGCTGAAGATGCGCATGGAATACCGGCTTAGCGGCCGCATACTGCAGCCGATTCGGCATGTCTTGGAACCAAGTTACACACACCAATGTGGGGATTATGGTCCATTCCCTCTCAAAGGAGGTCTGAACATTTTGAACTGATTATTTTCCCCTCCTGGCAACATTGGGGCCGGTTTCTAGCTGTTTCTATTCTAGGGTTTCTATGATTAATGACAGACACTGTCATAGTGACAACTGCCTGCCTGCCTGCCCGACTCGCTGAGCAACGAAAAGCGAACGTTGTTGTCAAGTAAAACCAAACGCGATTATCTTCCTACGAATCCATATTTCTGTAAGTAAAACACTAACTTACTAACGTGATTACTAGGTTTTGTACAAGTATAACATAAAACTTTTATTTCAGATAAGATGACATCTGAAATATTTGCTACACCGCCATCGGTTTCATGGGCGCAGAGAAGTGCTCGTGTGTTTTTGACGTTTAACGTAGAATGTGAGAAACCAGATATTAAAATTGAGGAAAAAGCGATCTCATTTAAAGGTATTTGTACACCAGATCAGAAGTTACATGAGGTTGTCATACCATTATACTCAGATATTGATCCAGACAAAAGTTCTTACACAAACAAAGGGAGGTTAATCGAGGTTGTTTTGGCAAAAGCTAAAACTGACGATCCTTTCTGGCCTGCATTAACCAGTGACAAAAAGAAGCACCACTGGCTTAAAGTTGATTTTAACCGTTGGCAAGATGAAGATGAGAGTGGAGATGAAATTGATGATATGAATGACATGTTCTCAAGCAAATTGGGTAACTTTGGTGATGAAAATGAGAAAGAGGACACCAGCTCATCTGATGAAGAAGATCTTCCTGACATAGAGTAAAGGATCTCATGTATTGCATAGCCAAAAAATTCAATTAGTTTTAGAAATTTGTAATTACGGACAATATTTGTGCTTTTATACAAGGAATAGAGTGGTAGTGGTAGCTCCTAAATGTATTATTTATAATAAGATTAATAGGAGTGTGGTCTGCATAAAGCATTCATATTTGACATTATAGATTCTATGAATGACTTAATTAACTGGGGCAATAGGAACCTATTTTAATTTCAGAGTGTCATGTTTACATTATATTGATTTAAAATTAGATTTGGCAGTGATTTTTAATTTAATTTTGCTTTATTTTAAAGAAATATCTAACAAACCGTTTGTAGTTGGATACTCTTTACTATATTTACTATGAATAAAGTTCTAAATCATTCAAAGGCCGGTACTTTATGTAACCTTATAATTTTAATGCATTATGGTGCAGTTACATGGGAATCTGCATGGAAATTTTAATTGCTCAATTTTCATTGGTCAAATCATGGCATCTTCAAGCATACAATTATGCCAATAATTCTTCTTGCTGGCAATCATTTCCTGTATCATGCTTTGTATTTGTACTCAATCACTCATCTGTTAAATATATTGTATTTGTGAACAAACTAGAATTAAAAATCTTTATTTTAGACCAAATCACTTCATCCCTAACTCAATTTAAGTTGCATTTTTGTTAACGTCAGCTAGCCAGTACCAGTAAACACATTTACTATGTCATAACAAATTAAAATCTCTTTCAAAAACTGTCGAAAATCTCAATTATAAAATAATTACTCTAAGGCAATGTTTATTTTTAAAACACCAACCAATAATGTACATTCCAAAGATTAAACTATGGCTGCTATAAAACAATTGTTTCTTTTTTTCCTAACCATACTCAATAGCCTCCATTGTTAACTTGATAGTTTCTTATTTGTGCATACAATGTAGTCCAATTATTGTTCAACATGTGTATTAATTTGCTGTATTGTAGGTTTCAATATTGTTTCTTTAAATCCACCTACTAGATTTATCACTATTTTCCAAATTGCTTGTTTTCTTAGTCTTGCGCTTAGGATATATTTGTCAGATAGGAAATCTCTTCATATAGGTAGTATTTATAAGTATTCGTAATTACTTTGTTATGGGCAGGTTAATTAATTATGTATTCATGTTCTTGGTTGGTAGAGTCTTGACTTAAGGCGGAAATATACTTACGTGTCGTGTCGTGTCGTGACGCGCCAGAAGCAAATCGGTTTCATACATTTAATATGGTTAGGGACATATTTGCATGGCGTGTCGTGTCGCAACGATGTATGAAACCGAATGCTTCACGACACGTAAGTGTGTAGCCGTCTTTATACAGCTAAAAAAAAAACCGTCCAAGTGCGAGTCGGACTCGCGCACGAAGGGTTCCGCACCAATATTATTAAAAACTGCTATATATGATCTGCAAATGAGACTGGTTTTGAGTACCTATTACTGACGCTAAGCGCCATCTATCGACATTTCTATGGAGTTGTTCGAAATTTTCGAGTCAAATACAATTGGTCGACTATTACTCGTAAACTTGAAACGCCTACCTAAGTAGGCAGGTGTAGGGTAGGTAGGTTTTTTTTTTTGTGAATGGCATTTCGCAGTTCAACCTATGAGGGTGTCGTCTGCTTAACCGGACGTGATAGTTTTCCTTTAAACTTCGTTATATATAGGTGCTACTGCTGTGACATTTGAATTTCTAACTACAACCGTTTATTTGGTGGAGGGGGGGACACTTGACTCTGAAAATTTATACTTTAATGCTTGATAAGTCACGAACGGTTTACTTAATCAAAAAACGGTCTTCCCAAACCCCTAATATTTTAGACGAAGAAAGACCTATTCAACGATATCCCACACTATGGGAAGGGCGAAAAATAAAATTATTATCCCCACTTTACATGCAGGGGAGATACCCTAAATATTGTTTTTTTTTTTTCTTCAAAATTTAATTTTACTTCTTTTTCGGCGTTATTTTAACGTGTATACTCATGCCAAATTACAACTGTCTAGTACTAATAGTTTTTGAGCTAAACCGCGGACAGACAGACAGACGGACATACCGAAACTATAAGGGTTCCTTGTTGACTATGGAACCCTAAAAAGTCTCAGCAATAATTTTCGGGTTATTTAGTTTGATGTACAATTCTGTGCTTGGTTGACGGGTTCGAGAAGGGTCGTCATTATGTACCTTGTAGAGTATAGTTAAAGATTTGAAACCAGTGATACGATACGAGGCTGTGAGTTGGGTTGTTGCCGCCAAATTTTGCAGTGCAGCAAGCTGGCAACGCACCATACACTTTTGAATTGAATGTACCTAATCCCAAACTAAGGTTCAGTTCAGACAAAACGGAAAAATGCCCGTGCAATTTACTACCTACATTGAAACAATTACCATTGTTTAAATAGAAAATTGATAAATATCGACGCGGACATCAATCGTCGCCTCACGCATGCTCGCGACTCCGTAATATGGTCCCTTTACGAAGCCACCAGACGTTTTTTAGGGTCAAACGGACAGCGAGGAGATTTCGCTGTCCGTCCGTCTGTCACCAGGCTGTATCTCATGAACCATGATAGTAAGCCAGTTGAAAATGGTTTGGGTAAAAGTGGCATGATTTTTCTAAGTCTGCGGCCACTAATGAAAAATATTTCATTAGTAAGAACACAATAAAACATTCATTTTCTTCTATGAATATTCATTTCCAAAATGCATCGGAGCCGAGATCCAGTATAAATACATCAGATATCCTGTATAAATCTATGTATGATTTTTTCAACTGGGTGGTAAGCCAAATCCGAAAATAGGAGGAATAGCGAAAAACACTCAAAGGAGTCACGAGTCCGATTTTGATAAAAACTAAAACTGCTTCATTGGTTTTTTGAAAAATCAATATTCCTTGCCAGGAATCGAAACCGTTAATGTGAAAAAAAACATCCTATATTATTACACCATTCGATAGTGTCGCTGCTAAGGATCAAATTCTGGGAAGTAATGGCATACGGCAGATAGGAAATAGTTATTTTTTGATAAAATACATAATAGTATGCAAACTGCTAGTAGGAACAACACAACTTTATCCTCAGATATTTCAGCTCCGATATAATTTTCGGCAAAATTATTTTAGGAGTCATTATTATCATATATTCCACTATACGTTAGCAACAACTATCCTTGTGACCGCTGTGAAAAAAAGTCATGCTACTGGTCGATACAAATTTGGGTAATTTTTTTTTATTTTTTTTTGGATTATTTACAAACAAATTAAACTATGTTTGATGAATGATTAAAATAATAGTGACACATTGGCGACGCGCCGCCGACGGTAGGACCGACATGTTTTTTTTTAAATCACGAAGGCTCAAAAAACACAAATAATAGCTACAAAAACAATCTTGTCTAGGTCCTATGTGATGAAGACTATTTTGACATTTGACAGAAGAAATGTTTCTACCCCCAAATGTCATGGTCGTCATGCTCGACGTTGTAGACTTGTGTCGACTGAAGAATAGAAACATTTCTTTTCTACATTCTTAATATCGCCATGCTTAGGACGATAGAAATATCTGTCATATTGTCGATTCTTCCGTAGACATAGCCCGTTTCTACGGCGGTCATGCTAGGCCGGTAGTAGCATGATTTTTAGGGTTCCGTACCCAAAGGGTCAAACGGGACCCTATTACTGAGACTTTGCTGTCCGTCCGTCCGTCTGTCACCAGGCTGTATCTCATTAACCGTGATAGGTAGCCAGTTGAAATTTCTACAGATTATGTATTTCTGTTGATGCTATAACAACAAATACTAGAAACAGAATAAAATGTAATATGCTCCCACACAAAAAAGTAAAATTGGGTAAAACCTTGTAAACAGCACCATCTAGCAGTTGTAAAGAGAACTTGCTTCTGATAAAAAACAATTAGCATGTCGATGTGGCCGTATGGCAACAAACGCCATTTAATTATTATTATATTAAATTAAATTACCCTAAGTGTATGACAACTATATTATTTTTTCAAGTGATAAGATTTATAATAAACATTTCGTGCAGAGCGGCAGTTTTGATGAAAGCGCCATCTGTGCTTGCATAGTTGTACTAATAACGACTTAACCAACTCAGTGTGTAACAGTTTACAAAATTCTGCTGCTGATTTTTTTGCTCGTTATTATAAATAATGGTACGGAACGCTTCGTGCGCGAGTCCGACTCGCACTTGGCCAGTTTTTATAAATAATGGTACGGAACCCTTCGTGTGCGAGTCCGACTCGCACTTGACCGGTTTTTTTTCTCCTTATAAATTCCCCTGTGAACACTTCCGCCCTTCTACAGATTATGTATTTCTCATTCTGTTGCCGTTTTTTGCGTTGAGTGCGTTACATTGAATTTTACCTTCCGGGGTTTTCACCCCAAAAAAGAAGTGGTTTATCCTTGATTAGGGTTACTTAGATGCTTGATTCACGATTTCGTAAAGGGTACATTCACACCTTGTATTTTTAACCCCCGACCAAAAAAGAGGGGTGTTATAAGTTTGACGTGTGTATCTGTGTGTCTGTCTGTGGCTTCGTAGCTCCCAAACGGATGAACTGATTTTGATTAAATTGATGTCATTTGAAAGGTATATTAATCGAGAGTGTTCTTAGCTATCTTTCGAGAAAATCTGCTCAGCCGTTTGAAGCTCATCACCTCTTTTCTAGTTGATGAGGGGATATAAACAACTTCTACGGGTCTATTTGATTGGAAATTTGAATTCTTGCCACTTGTCACCATGGGCATCGCCAGGGGGGTAGGCTGCACACTCCCCCTCCCCTCTCATTTTTTTTTTATTTCATATTTCATATCTTTCCTTTGTTTTCGTTAATTAGCGAGAAGAGGCGCAACACCGAGAAAACTGGAAGGAATGGGAGGAGACCTATGCCCAGGAGTGGGACAGTCAAGGCTAAGAAAAAATAATTTAAAAAGCATGAAATAAAACTTAAATTAAAAATTTAAAAACCCCCGACATACAAAACCTATAAAAAACAAAAATAAAATTAATCCAAGCGTCGTAGCGTGGGGGGTCCGCTTTGTTTAGTGTTTGTACTAAGCGGTCTACTTATAAGATTTACTTACAACAAAGTATAAGTTGTTAATCCGGAAAGGTAACAAAAATATATCGCCAAGTATTTTTATTATTTTTTTCCCACTTTTTAAGTTGACTTCTAGTATATTATAATTCCATTCGCAAATCCAGTCCACTTGACGTCTTGAATGAATGATATTGTAGTTGGTAGTTGACATTGACATTGACAATATCAATCGGACCATCGGAATCAGTGAATCTTGGCTTGGGTGTTGTTTTTGTTTTGATTATTCCCGGCTGTCATTAAAATTTGTAGATCTTTGACAGTCGTTACGAGTTTACGAGTAGTCAGAACTTCAGAAGCTAAAAGTCTGACATTCAGTCTTACCAAGGGGTATCGTATTACCCAGTTACAGAGTTGTGGAGGTGGGGAAGGAGGCAGTCGCTTCAAGTAAACGGTTTTGTTTGGTAATTCGTGATTTTGGTAAACCGTAAAAGTGTGGTCAACCTTCCACAAAATTAACTAAATTGAAGTCAAATTACCCTTAGAATTGTTATATCTTTCAAAGTATTTTAGATTCACTAATAATGGATGGAAACCAACTACATGAGAGAACTTTGCAATTGAATTATCCATACATAATGGGATATATGAGCGTCGATGTCCACCGCAATTATCATCATGATTTATCTCAACTAAAATATTTAACATCAATTCCCAAAAGGAATATTCGTTACGACTTAAACCACAACATTGAAAAAGCAGTTAAACGTACTACTAACGAAAACAACGAAGGAATATCTCTAATGCTGAAATTTCTCCGTGACCAAAGACAGCGCTTAGAGTTCCTGAATGACAAGCCTGAGACAACTTTTTTGACTTATCGCAGAAGTCTGATAAGTGTTATGTGTGTTATTTATAACCATGAACCAGTAAGCATTGTGGCAACTTTACTCAATAACTGCATATACTTGTGTTCCATTGAAAACTCACAAGTTAAGAAAAATCATCCTCCCAATGATTGGAATGCCAGGTTTTGTGCATGGGGTTATAAATTTGAACAATATATGCTATCAGGTAATAAACAATATGTTTGCACTTATACAGTAATTTTTTAATAAATTATTTTTGTTTCTGGCTGTAGGATATTCAAACAAAAAAAAACAAAAAGTTATCAAAAGGCAATTCATTTTACAGTTTTTTGTTTTTAAAGCTGTTATCTTCCAGTTACATGCTGCAAACACAACTAGCTATCATTGGTCAAGGAAGTAAACCTGCCATCAACTCACTTAAAAAATGACTTGTAGATAGATGATTGAATTGCCAGTTGAAGAATTACTTTTTTTTTACAGATTTACCCACCCAACAACCAAACATAGAAAACCCTGTTATTGAGAATGAAGAATTTTCTATTTATTACAGTTCTCAGTTAGGAAAGCACAAGCTTTTTTATGGTGCCCAAATAGATGGAATGCTAGCAGCAAGAACAACTTCAGGACCTCCTGACCCAAACAATTTAACTGACAATCTCGCATATTTAAGGAACAACAAATTTGTAGAGTTGAAAACAAATAGAGAAATACATAGTCAGCGACAAGAACAGAATTTCAAGTAAGTAAATAGCCAAGTGTAAAATTTCTATCCCACTAATGGAACTGCATGATACTTTTCACTGTGTGTAGTTCAACACATGGTTGGCCGGTTAAATAGTATGAAAATAGTCCATCATAAATGCACCCCTGTAACTACCATAACAATGTCAACCATAACTATTAGCTATACATTCGATAAAATTGTGATGGTGCCGTGACTACATAATTATGCTGTCTATTCATTATTCACGGAGTTAGGCGCCCTATGGTCTTCTGAAATTTTTATCAACTAGCTTTATACACATGGCTTCGCTCGCAATATGGTCAGAAATTATACTAAGGGAACGGTTTAAATAATAGCCACTATTAACACTTGGGGATAATATTTATAGTTTACCATTAGTAAAAAGTTTTCGTAATCGTATCAGTAGTTCTGAAGATTACCCACTACATCACAATGTAAACTCACAAACTTTACCTCTGTATTATAAACTATAGATTTTAATTTACAATGTATAATTTTCAGAAGATACAAAATGCTACGGTGTTGGTGTCAGTGCTACCTGGCTGGGCTAAAGGGATTACTTGTAGGCTACAGAAATGATGGTGGCATAATACAAAGAGTGCAATGGTTTGATACTGATGACATCGTGAGTTATTGTCGGGTGAGATAACTTCATAAAAAATCTATACACATAATTTTCATTTTTAAATATCTCTAAGTATATAAACTAATATTTAAAAAGAATAAATTTAAAATATTAAAAAATAGTAGCCCACGAGTGTCGAGAACAGGGTCCAAGCAACCGGCACTGGCGGTCACGGCTCTAGAGCAAGGAATCACTTAACAATACTTCTTAAACCACTTGAAATTGTTTTATCCTCAAAACTTCCAATGGCTCATCTAGCACGGAATTGTCTTCTGAACAAGAATGAATGCTTGAAAAAACCGGCCAATTATGAGTCCTACTACCGTAGTAGGACTCATAATTGGCCGGTTTCCGTGCTAGATGAGCCATTGGAAGTACTACCACTACCACCACTACCACTATCCATAGAACCAAACAATTTCATAAAAACATTTTTAACGCTCATTCATTAGTAAATTAAATTCAACAACAAAACTAAATTTGTTTTTAATAGGCAAAACAAAGTTAGTAGTTACGCTGTTTGACGTACAAGTCCCATAACTCAAAAACTAAACATCAAATCATATTCAAACCAATTTTAGTTGAAAGTTCCTTGCCTTACTTTAGCCATTTTTGGGAATTTCCACGACTTTGGAAGCAAATCAACCATTGACAAGAAAAAAGTATTTTAGGAACCTCGATATCATTTCTTCAAGAGCCATCAATTATCATACACAGTTATACAGGGTGTAACGGAAAGGGTATATACATCCTTAAGGGTATGCTACAGACCATCAAACTGAACATGTTTCTCATCATAAAACATGTATTTCAGCAAAAAAAATATCTGCTGCCCCATAGAAAATTACAATACCTATTCGACCCAAATGTATAGGCAGCTGATATTTTTTTTAGCTGCAAAAAAAAAATTATGTTGAGAAACATGTTCAGTTTGATGGTCTGTAGCACACCCTTAAGGATGTATATACCCTTTCCGTTACACCCTGTATAAATTGTTTTTTTTTTATTATTTTGATATGCATATTTGTGTAGCGGTTCATAGAAGGCACCTACTCTCCAAACAACTCTGTAGTAATAGTGGCCATAGTCTCGACAGAATGAAAATTCTGTGACATACGGACGAACAGACCGAATCCATATGTACATCAGAACGTTCGGCCAGTTGAGATAGGGAGCTGGCTGCTACTCCAGTTTTTAATGACGATTATGTGACGCATAAAGACGCCAGCCAAAGAATTTGTGACAGAACAGTTCGAAAGTTAGAAGCATTTATTTATGGCCGAACGACCTGATATCAGAACGTTCGGCCAACCTGAATCTCCATAACTGAGGACCTTAGAGTAACTGTTACTGAATAAAGATTTACTGACGATTTAATGACAAACAACCAATGCTTTACTTTTACTCGTAATGCCGCCGGTTAAAAGTAAAATGAATTTTGGTTTCTGTAACATCAGGACGTTCGGCCAACGTAATCTGCATAACTGAGGACCTGAGAGAAACCGTTAATGAATAAAGACTTAGTGACGAGACTGAAACGAACTTTTATTGTTTTATTTTTCTTTGTGATGGCCCCCTTATATAGTAAATTAAAAATTTAACATATAACCTCAAAACATTGGCATTATCGATTCCTCCACAAGGAAGAAGCCCAGAGAAACCGTTAATCAATAAAGATTTTGTGACGACACTGAAATGAACTTTTATTGTTTTATTTTTCTTTGTGATGGCCCCCTTATATAGTAAATTAAAAATTTACAATATAACCTCAAAACATTGGGATTACCGATTGCTCCACAACGAAGAAGCCTAGAATACTCGCAAAACCCTTGACGTGTTAAAGGTTTCAGTGCAATGGTGTCAGTATTTTTGTTGATTCCAGATTAATCTTTAAAAATGCACTATGGCGGATGGCGACTGAAATAGGGTGACCATGTATTCCAACGAAACAAGTATTTATCGAGTACTAAATTACTTAAACAATGAAGCAAAACACGTCGAAATTGTTGAAATAAGGTGACGATGTAGGTATTGCAACAAAATAAATGGATACGCGGACGGAGGACTTTGAGAAGGAGTGCAGATAACCAATATTTTATATAATATGTTTTGTGTAACGTTTTTTTTTATAACAATTAGCGTTATGATGTGGCCTCTTTGCTTCTACTTTTATTATTTTTCCGTGTCTGGAGGTCTACTCTCTTTCTCCGAAACGTAACTTCGGCAACGAACGAAAATTAAACGTAGATACGTTTGTGACCCTACTCTACATCATTTGCGGACGCATACAATAACATTCAATACGTTAATTGTCTGTTCAAAAATGCAAATTATATAGAGTAGGGTCACAAACGTATCTACGTTTAATTTTTGTTCGTTGCAGAAGTTACGTTTCGGAGAAAGAGAGTAGACCACCTGTCACTGTCACATGAAAAAACATAATTGAAACTTTCGATCGAATTTCGACCAATAGGCCACCACTAAGTTTTGCTTCATTCAGTTACGGTGACTTTCTATAAAAATCTCAATCCCATTTTTTACCCCCGACCAAAAAAGAGGGGTATATCTGTGTGTCTGTCTGTGGCATCGTAGCTCCTAAACGGATGTACCGATTTTGATAAAATTGGTTTCGTTTTAAAGGTGTTTTAATCGAGAGTGTTCTTAGCTATGTTTTGAAAATATCTACTCAGCCTTTTGATGGTAATCACGTCTTTTTTAGTTGAAGGGAAATTAACAACTTCCACAGGTCTGGTCGGTTCGAAATTTGGAATCTTGTCACTTGTCAACATGGGCATCGCCAAGGGGGTGGTTGCACCCCCTTCACCCCAAAAACGTTTTATTTTTTTATTTCGTTTATTGGCGAGAAGTCGCGCAACACCGAGAAAAGTGGAAGCAATGGGGAGACCTATGTCCAAGATTGGGACAGTCAAGGCTTAGATAAAATAATATAAGTTTAAAAAGCATAAAATAAAAATTAAACTTATTACAAGCACAAATCAAAGCGGACCCCCGACGCTAAGATGCTTGGATTATTTTATTTTTGTTTTTTTAGAGGTTTTTTGTGTCGGGGGTTCTTTTAAATTTTTAATTTAATTTTTATTCATTGTCATTCTAAAAAATATCAATTATTATGTACCTAACTACCTACCGCTTTTTTTGGATGATTGATTACAAATAAAGCCTTTTTCAATTAGGGTACCTAGTTATTTAAGTATTCTTGTACTTAGTCAAATTTCCCAATCTCCAATGTCAGTCACCTTTCCACTTTCGTTTGCTTTTAGCCAAAAAATAAAATTCGGGGGTCCGCTTTGACTTGTGCTTGTGCTAAGCGATCTCCTTAGCGTTCCCCCGACGCTACGACGCTTGGATTATTTTATTTATGGTTTTTTAGAGGTTTTTTGTGTCACGGGTTTTTAAATTTTAAATTTAATTTTTATTTCATGCTTTTTAAACTTATATTATTTAATCTTAGCCTTGACTGTTTTGTTCTCGGTGTTGCGCCTCTTCTCGCTAATTAAAGAAAACAAAGAAAATTATAAGTTAAAAAAAATCCGAGCTTTAAGGGGGGAGCGGGGGGGGGTGCAGACCCCCCCAGCAATGTCCATGGCTACAAGTAACAAGATTTCAAATTTCGAATCGACCAGACCTGTGGAAGTTGTTTATTTCCCTTCAACTAGAAAAGAGATGATAACCTTCAAACGGCTGAGCAGATTTTCTCGAAACATCTCGGTTCATCCGTGTAGGAGCTACGATACCACAGACAGACACACAGATACACACGTCAAACTTATACCACCCCTCTTTTTTGGTCGGGGGTTAAAAATAGACTCGACTAATATAACAAAAACTTCACAAGTGGACACTGGTATGCAGGCATCAGCTCAACATTGCTTGTACCTATATAATTTAATATTACAACGTGTTTTGCTTCATTGTTTAGGTAATTTAGTACTCGATAAATACTTGTTTCGTTGGAATACATGGTCACCCTATTTCAGTCGCCATCCGCCATAGTGCATTTTTAAAGATTAATCTGGAATCAACAAAAATACTGACACCATTGCACTGAAACCTTTAACACATCAAGGGTTTTGCGAGTATTCTAGGCTTCTTCGTTGTGGAGCAATCGGTAATCCCAATGTTTTGAGGTTATATTGTAAATTTTTAATTTACTATATAAGGGGGCCATCACAAAGAAAAATAAAACAATAAAAGTTCATTTCAGTGTCGTCACAAAATCTTTATTGATTAACGGTTTCTCTGGGCTTCTTCCTTGTGGAGGAATCGATAATGCCAATGTTTTGAGGTTATATGTTAAATTTTTAATTTACTATATAAGGGGGCCATCACAAAGAAAAATAAAACAATAAAAGTTCGTTTCAGTCTCGTCACTAAGTCTTTATTCATTAACGGTTTCTCTCAGGTCCTCAGTTATGCAGATTACGTTGGCCGAACGTCCTGATGTTACAGAAACCAAAATTCATTTTACTTTTAACCGGCGGCATTACGAGTAAAAGTAAAGCATTGGTTGTTTGTCATTAAATCGTCAGTAAATCTTTATTCAGTAACAGTTACTCTAAGGTCCTCAGTTATGGAGATTCAGGTTGGCCGAACGTTCTGATATCAGGTCGTTCGGCCATAAATAAATGCTTCTAACTTTCGAACTGTTCTGTCACAAATTCTTTGGCTGGCGTCTTTATGCGTCACATAATCGTCATTAAAAACTGGAGTAGCAGCCAGCTCCCTATCTCAACTGGCCGAACGTTCTGATGTACATGAATCCATAAGGGTTCTCAAAATAGTAGAAATCAGATTTAAACTGATGAGTAAATAATACTTTAAATAAAAATGAGGATTTTATGTATTACCTCCTTTTCGAAAATGGGCTAAAAATCTGATTTGGACTATTTTGTCTGCAGAAGTTTGCAATTTAAAAGATTGCCTAAACTAAGAAAGCTGCTTTTAACTGCTTCGAAATAAATACGCCTAACAATGAACTTCCGTTTGACTGTGCCAACGGTAATGATCCCTAAAATGATTTATTATTGCTTTTCAGGACGAATGGGAACCACAAGTAGCTATAAATTATTTAGATTATTTTCTATCATATGTGGAGAATTGTTTCAAGTCTTTGAAAGACACTCATGGTGTAGATCTTGCATCTAAAGAGCCAGTGACGTTAAAGTTTGATATTGATGGTAACCAAAAAATAACTGTCAGCAAGGATATTCATAAAGAACATGTGATTTTACCAGAGTGGTACGTGGGATATGTATGTAAATAGCATCCGGACCTATACCTTCTTTTTATATAATATATAAATACACGTTTTTAATGTACAAGACTTCAACTTTGTGGTTTTTTGAAGTGAAACTTCTTATACGACTTCCAACAAGTTAAGGGGGCTATTACAATTGTTCTTGTATTTGAGTGTTGTTAAGGTTTTTACTAATGTATGTACACAATTGAAATATTTATTTAGAAGGCTCCCTAGAGGAATAATCAAACTTTCTTGGGCATATTTTTTTTTTAATTTTGTGGCCTTAGCTAAACCGTAAAAACACATCAAAACTAGGGAGTTTTTATGTGTTTTTACGGTTTAGGTTCGGTCCTCTAGGGAGCCTTCTAAATATTTTTTTCAATTTGTGTGCATACATTAGTAAACCTTAACAACACTCAAATACAAGAAAAATTGTAATATCCCTCTTAAACGCTACCATGGCGGGGGAATATTTTCTAAAACTAACTAAGAGATGGCAGTATTACAAGATTTGTGACTACGTAGTTCTACTAGGTACGCAAGATGGCGTGCAAGCAGTCATGCATTCGACTCTTCGGTCTGACCAGCCTTCGCTCAATTTCCATGAGTAGAATAACCTCGATAAACTTATGTAATAAAAATAATACAAAAAGAAAACAATAAAATATTATTGAGAATCTCAATAAAATAACGAGAGTGAATGCGTGGCACTCGAACGCATGCGTGTAGTATTACGAAGTTTCACTTCTTCCGCGCGGAGGGACTCCACGCACTATTTTTATTCATCCTAAGTTGCACCAAGGTCCTTACCCCTGCGCCATGCCTAGTTCTTACATATTAGAACGAACGAAGCGACCGCTCAAGGTCCCAATCCAGAGGCACTTCTTTGGTCATCGCCGCCGGCACCAGGAAGGAAGGAGGTGCACTTTCCTTTTGAAAATCCTCCATGAAAAATATGAATAGTCGTCAAGTAACCTTACATAATCCTATTTCTATATTAGAGGTCAAAAGAAAAACAATTGCTGGAGCCAGGAAGCGAACCTGTAATTTATCAAACCGACTTCCAAAAGGAGGAGGTTATTAATTCGACTGTGTGTATTTTTTTTTTGTACGTTCACCGATTTGTCCGCCAATTGTGAACCGATTTTCAACACTCATTTTATTCGAAAGCCTATAATACTCCTGAGGATCAGATTCTGAAATGGTGTCAATGGGACCACCATTGACACCATTTCAGAATCTGATCATAGGATCCCAGGGCAATCAAGGGAAACCCTAAAATTTTATGGGCGTTGTTGGTAACATTAAACTTCGCACGTGGTCCCATGGTCTGGTGACCATGGGACCACGTGAGACGTATACACACAACCAAAATAGTATAACCGACTTCCAAAAGACACAAAAATATCTTTAAAAATTTAATAAGTATAGTTTGGCCATATAGTTTTCATTTTTTTCACGTATATACACCTATTTCTCCGTGATTACCGGACCGATTTAGATGATTCTTCATTCATTTGGTAGAGGAAGCTTGTCCGGTGGGCCCATATGAATTTTATTATCTTTGCTTAGGTACTTTTTGGGTCATCCTCTTTATTAAGCATTTTGTCCTTTGTCGTATGTTATGGAGGATGTGCTGGTGTCTAGTTACAATGTAAAAATGATACGTAACTAGGATTTAAGTGAGATACCACAACTGAAAAGCCTAAAATAAAACAAATAAAATTACCGACTTCCAAAAAAGAACACAAGAAAGTGGAAAATAATTTTAGTTTCGGAAGTCGGTTATTTTTTTTGTAAAAAAAGTTTTATTAGACGATAACTCTTAGGGTAAGCGCGCACTACGAAAATATATCGTTGCACCTTTTAAAATGCGAAATAAAATCGCTTCATAGGGTACAAAATATACGCACGATTTATTTTCGCAGTGCGCGGATTGTAGTACATTTCTGTTGTTCACAGATTGACGAATTTTCTTCGCAACGATTTATTTTCGTAGTGCGCGCTTACCCTTAGTAAACTGTAAAATTAATAAAACTTATTTTGGACCACCGCAAACACACGCCATGTGAAAAAGTAAAAAAATCATGAAAATCGGACCCGTATTTACAGAGAAATGGATGAAATTTAATGAAATTATTACTTAAAAATAAACCTTTTTAAAAACAATCTTTCTTATAGATGCACTAAAATGAAGAAAATAAATCTTGGAGTAAATGAAAAAGATTTTAGGATATATTTCACAAAAGCTTGTCGCGTGTAGTTTATATTACATTAGCATTTACCATACACTTTTTAATGAACCACTTTTAGGTACTGGCTTTTGCCCGCCGCTTGGCCCGCGTGGCGAGGATGTCGAAAATTATCCCATGGAGTTCCAGGATATAAAGTATCCTACGAGGAGTGTCGATTTATGGCCGAAGCTAACAGGCTATCGCCACAACCTTCGGCCGAAGCTGAAGGTTTAATAATAATCTTTAGGTTAGCCGCGCTTGCTTATGTGGTGCGTGGATGTGTGACCAACCATTACATACCGATTTTCCTCCGTGCCTCGAAGGAAAGCTGCCTAGAGGTGGTGTGAAAAACTCATAGACAGATTGAAAAACTTATATTTACCATAATTATAAATAGCATCATATACCTTTTTGGTATGACTATATAACCGCCTCATAAGTCTCTGAACATTCTTTTGCTAGCAAGTTGACAATTTCTTGTCAGAAAGACTGACAAGAAAATATATACTTACAAACACAAAATCCAATAACATGTAGTATAAAATAGTTATCATACCTATAAAATTGCGATAAAAAATTGGTTTCGTACGATGGAAAATTAAAAGAATGATTAAAAAATGGGTCACATAGATGATACAAGATCAGCCGCAAAAATGACAAGAAGCGGATCGCTCGCAAAGAGTTCAAGAACAAAAAGAAAAGGCGCCTCCTACTCTGATGAACCTTTCTACCTTTCCGATACCAAAGTTCAATTAGGAATCGCCGCTGTTATACTGATAATAATATTTCTGGTTTATATGGTTCGCAAGCGCTGCTCTCGTGCTAGAAGGCATTCATGCTAGCAGGTAGGAGTTCTTTTAAATTTATTTTTATGTGCGTAACATGTAGGTACCATGAAACCCATAATATATTACATAACAGACTATCACGCCTGTAATCCCCGGAGATTTAGGCAGAGGTTATCTTATAGTAGGTACACCTACATTTCGCCATTTGTTTCAAGTCCCATGTAACAGGGGGCCCGCATATTGCTATCAAGCGGCCACAAATCCAGACGGCTTGGCTGCTACTGAGACCGCTTCAACTTTGTACCTGAATCTCTCTGTAGTGACTTACTTACCAAAGTTACATCCTCAATTATGACCCCCTGATACTCTTATATTTATTATAGGGTATTTGGGTCTCTGCTTACCTGTTTCGGCAATTGGCCACCGAGGTCTTGTGATTTAAAACCTTGCGACTTCTTCTTTTGAGACCACGTGAAAGAGAAGTTCTACGCCAACAGCCCAGCGTCGATTCAAAACCTCAAAGATGGAATTCGTGAGGCAATCGAGGACATAGGGCAGCCACTTTGCGATTTGTGACTTTTCTGTAAGCGTGGTCGAGATGGTCATTTGCCTGATGTTATTTTCCACTATTAACGGCATACCTTCCTCTTTATAATGAAATAAACATCCGATCATTTATATTAAAAAAAGGCATTTATCTTTGAATACCAAAATAACACCTCTTATTGGAAAATCCTGTAGATCAAAATTAAAACCATTAAGTCCATTGAATATTTATTATTAGAATGAAGCACGTCGTTATTGGTCATAAGTAACATTATTATTAAATTAACACTTTATTTCAGAATACCAGTTCTCGTGAGACAGAAAAAAATGACGACGCCATGCTCCAAACCCACGCCACGCCAGCCAAAGCTACATACACCACGAACATCCTGTAAATAAAAAAGTCTCTTAGGAATAGTCACCAATAATGGAAAGCTGCAATATCGTTACGTACTCCTTAAAATTTGTTAACTGTAACAGTAAATAATAGACTATCCTATCTACTTTCAGTTCATAGCGTGTACGGTACTTACCGTTATTTGATATTTATTGGGGATCATCATCCCATGGGCCGCTACCGTGACCCCAATCAAAATCTTCTTCATTTTTATCTTGTGCGCCCTGAGCACCGGCATCTATAAAAGCGGTAATAGGTATTCACTAATTAATTAGGCATGCTTGCACCACAAAATAAATGCTCCCCCTAGACTTGAATAAGGTGCTCCCTCACTGGGAGTGTTCGCTTATAATGTAACAGTTCAGATTCGACCGTAATATCAGTGGGAAACGAAAAATGAGCATTACAGAGGCCAACCCGTAATGATACAGTTCGTAACGTCTTGTTTCTACACTAAATCAAATCTTTGATTCTTACATCACAGCCGAATGCTCCGGTGAAAAAGCGTCTTTTGCAATTATTTTGTCTGTCGACTTCAAACCACTGGCAATCTTCAAAGTTCGTCAGAATCGTCGGGAAGTTGATCGTCGACGGCCTCTGCATATCCGGTTTGCGTGCTGTCAGTTAGCTATTCGATACTTACGCAGAGCAATGAACAAGTTCGTAGCAAATGCGTGTGACACGTTTGTTAGATATTGCGTCGGACCTACGCAGAATTTCCGATTCGAAAACAAATATACTACCGCCTTATCTAATGAAAAAAAACATTTTGCAAATCGAGCATTCTGCGTCAAAACATCCAATAGAATCCGTCCACTTACAACTTGCAGGGTATTTTGATTTGCCCAGTCTAATTTAACTGGACTTAGAAAGTATTTACCTGTATGCGTGCCGGCAGGTTCAGCAGAGTTCACTGTAAGAGCAAAAGATTATTTCAAAATACCAGCATCAATACATTGACACAAGTTAATATTGTGTAAAACTCCTGTACACAATATTAAATTAAGTATAAATTGTTTTTAGTCATGTACACTAAAAACAATTTATACTTAATTTAATATTGTGATGAAAAATATAAGAAACAGCGAAAAATACTCGAAAGGAGTCTCGGGCTTTTTACTGAAACCTGTGTTTAACAATCGAATATAATATTCGATTGTTAAACACAGTTTATTAATCGAATGATGTAGTTAGGTTTTTTAAACGAGTACTACATTGTGATACAAGTGAGCAGTTGAGCACACTCTGAAACCACAGTCGAAGCGGTGTTGTACTATGTATGATATAATACCATTGTATGCACCGTGGATTTTGGTTATTACGACGATGGAGTGACGTAGATGTAACGTCATCATAATCGAAAAGTCGCTACTACAAAGGTCGTAATAAAAGAAATCCACTGTACATATTTGACATTTACATTTTATTGCTCCGTCTTCCATCATTTTGAATATATGAAATTTTTCTTTCTGAAGGTGCTTTCTGCCGTTGAGGTGCATGGTCATTTGTTCCAAGGTGGTTACCGAAGTCTGAAACAATTGATAATGTAGGTTGCAGTAGCATGCGCAGTATTTATGTACTAATTGCCAAAAAAATAGTCTGCTCATTTAAAAAAAAAACCGTGCCCACTAAGACCCTTCCCCTCCCCTTCTGTTTACTAGCGCTTCTATAGCGTGCGGGCGCTGCAAGCAAGAATAGTCCTTATAGTGTTAAGAATATTTCTTGAGAAACCATAAAAAAAAGACTTCTATTTACATGGGTCATAACCATGCATGGGCGAGGCCGGAGGGTTTGAGTGGATCTGTCCAGTGTGTCCCTTGTCACTGACAAGGGACACACATTGACAAGTTGTCAATGCAAGCATTCACTTGTCGGTTGTCGTGTAGCTCGACTCATAACTCAGTGAGCTCAACGACACGCCGAACAATACCAAAGAAAGGACATTTGGGTAGGTGGCATAATATATAGTACTATTCCCAAACAATCTTTAAAACCAAAGGGAAAAATCAAAATGACCCACATGGGTGTCCGTTTCGACCGCGCGGCCATGACGTTTTTTTTTAAAAAAAACTATATCAATATTTTGTAATAATTTGTAAAAATTGATTCCCAAAACCATAAATTTGTCAAAGTTATGGTTAAAAAGTTATAAAGGTTTGAACGTGGCCGCGCCATTGAAACGCGGAGAACCGCGCGGCCACGGAGATCTTTAAAACTACGCGTTGCAGAGACCTGAAATTCAGGTAAACAACAGATTGAATTTGTAATAAAATTGTAAAAATATAGAAAAAATACCTAGGTTTATATTTTAGGAGCTGTAAGACTAAAACCCCATGGCCGCGCCATCGAAACGGTGACAAACACATTATCGCCGATACCTCGCTGAAAAAGCATCGCCGACGTCTGAAGTTTTTTGTAGAAGCCAGATTTGAATTTGTCAAACAATGTAAAAATACACAAAAAAATCCTAGGTTTATATTTTAGATGCTGTAGTACGGATTCGCGTAGAAATTAGTCCTGATTATCTATCGAAGAAAGTAAGTAATAGCGAGTGTTTTTTTAAACAACACCTATTTATATGTAGAACTACCGATAATAGCCAAAAAAACTTTTTTTTTTTCAGAATATTAAACCTTTAATACATTTTGAAAGTTTCGATAGGGGGTGACCATGGCTTAGGGTTTACGGAAAAGTCTCAAGTTTTCTTATTTAGTTACCACAGTATTTTCAGCTATCAAGCAATGGAGGGGCATTGCTTGATAGCTGAAAATACTGTGGTTATGAGTACCATAACAAATAACTTTGCACAACATTCGTAATTCCAGTACCACACACACAGTTGTTTGGAGAGCAGGTGCGTTCTATGAACCACTACACAAATATGATGTGAAATAATTATACATGTAAAAACTACGCATATAACTGTGTGGGGTATCAATCTCTGGCTCTTAAAAAAATATACAGGGTGTTCGGTGCATCGTTTGCCAAATCGAATAGGCCGAAAGGAGAGGTCATTAGCTATCTCTTTACGCCCTTTAAGTCATTTCTTGCCACACCGGTTTTTTTATAACAACTTTTTAATTTAAATATTGAAAAATCCAAAATTCAACATTATAGGTCGAATAAAAAATTGTTAGACTTAAAATTTCGATTTAATTTTGATGTATACGAAATTCAAAATTACTTGCTAGTAACAATTACTTTCTTTTTTAATAGCTCGTCAAGTTTTTGTAAAAGAAAAATACACTTAAAACTCAACTTTAAATGGCTATAAAAGAAAAAAAAACTAACAGCGATCGAGATCTTCGAATACTTTTAAAAAGTTCTCTAGTCTGTCCTCATTCCAACAAATACCTTTTCATTTTTAACAAAATGTTTAATCGAGACACACAGACAGGGATGAGTTAGTCCAACGCATTGATGCGGCTTTCGTGACTATAAAAGCAGAAATACGTTTACGCACAACACTACAGTCGAGATACGACAAAGATGCCGCGCGTGCATTCGCAACAGTGGCGGACAACTCGAACAAGATTTGTGATTTCTGAATTATAGTTTTGTTTTTAAATTTCAAATTCTTAAAAAGTTGGTTTCTGTTTAAGAAAGAGATAGTACACTTCACACTACGCACTAGTGACATAACAGTATCTATCTACTTACTTGAGGCATGTTATTTATGATAAAACTACTGTTCTTACTGTAATGTCGAATATCAGCCTAGTGTCTCGATTACACATTTAGTTGAAAATGAAAAAGTATTAAACGTTGTTTTGGGCATATTGCATATCGCTGGAAAGGGGACAGACTAGAGAACCTTTTAAAAGTATTCGAATATCCCGATCGCTTTTTTTTTACAGCCATTTAAAAGTTAAGTTTAAAAAAAAAACGGTGTGGCAAGGAATGAGTTATAGGGCGTGAAGAGATAGCGAATGACCTCTCCTTTCGGCCTATTCGATTTGGCAAACGATGCACCAAACACCCTGTATACTTTTTTTCTTAAGTCCATGTTAATGAGATATTTGTTTCCAAAGTCGTTAACGTTGTGTGTCTCCTTAAATTCTGAAGTAAGAGAACGATTTTGAAAAAAAAAGGTTTGTAGAACGTAAAAACTTTTTCATCAAACTTCATCAGTAACATTGTTTTTCATAAAATACTATGAAAAACAAATTTTGTTTTGCATTTGAGTGTAAATTTAAACAATCAGCTTTAAAAATATTGATAATATATTTTATGGTGCTACGGAACCTTGTGTGTGCGAGTACGACTCGCACTGGTTCGTCTATTTAAAAGTGCCTGTAACTGGCCTACTTGAAATAAATGATTTTGATTTGACCGATTATTCTTTGAAACACCCATTTACGCCACTCATGATAAGAGTTATCCTTGTGTAACTTGATGTAACTGTGAATCGTAAACATAACACCTAAATAAAAAAGTCATTATTTTGAATCCTTCTTAAGGATTTGAAATTAAAAAAATATGTTATGCCAGAAATAACCCCTGTGAGTTAATTAACTCATGTATCCCAACATCAATATATCCTGACAAACGCCAAAAAAAAAAAGATGTTGTGTTAAAAATATAATTAATAAGTTCTTTTGGATCTGAAAGATACTTAAAAAAATCGTCATTGTCTTTGGGCGATTTAGAATCCTTGAGATATAATATCTAATACAATAAAATATAATAAATTTTCTGTAAACCCTAAGCCATGGTCACCCTATCGAAACTTTCAAAACGTATTAAAGGCTTGATATTCTGAAAAAAAAAAAAGTTTTTTTGGCTATTATCGGCAGTTCTACATATAAATAGGTGTTGTTTACAAAAAAAACACTCGCTTTTACTTACTTTCTTCGATAGATAATCAGGACTAATTTCTACGCGAATCCGTACTACAGCATCTAAAATATAAACCTAGGATTTTTTGTGTATTTTTACATTGTTTGACAAATTCAAATCTAGGTTTTACAAAAAAAATTAGACCTCTGCGATGCTTTTTCAGCGAGATATCGGCGATAACGTGTTTTTCACCGTTTCGATGGCGCGGCCATGGGGTTTTAGTCTTATAGCTCCTAAAATATAAACCTAGGATTTTTCATAGTATTTTTACAAATTCAAATCTGTCTTCTACAAAAAACTTCAGACGTCGGCGATGCTTTTTCAGCGAGATATCGGCGATAATGTGTTTGTCACCGTTTCGATGGCGCGGCCATGGGGTTTTAGTCTTACAGCTTCTAAAATTTAAACCTAGGTATTTTTTCTATATTTTTACAATTTTTTTACAAATTCAATCTGTTGTTTACCTGAATTTCAGGTCTCTGCAACGCGTAGTTTTAAAGATCTCCGTGGCCGCGCGGTTCTCCGCGTTTCAATGGCGCGGCCACGTTCAAACCTTTATAACTTTTTAACCATAATTTTGACAAATTTATGGTTTTGGGAATCAACTTTTACAAATTATTACAAAATATTGATAGTTTTTTTTTTTTTTTTTTTAACTCAAAGCTGGCGACGCCCTTGGCATTACTGGCAAAATGTGGATGTACTATAGGCACTGAATTGTTAGTACTTATCTATAAAAAAAGGAACGAAGAGTTGCTTGGCGACAGTACCTTGCAGATCTCACAGTACAACTCCGGCGGGATGAGCTTAGTCTTTTCCGTCGCTTTCCCGCTTGCCGCAACCTTATCAATATGTTTTAGACATTTCTTTTCGCGACGAATAAGTTGATCTCTGCGATGTAACGATATATAATATTAAGAACAGTACGAATATAGTGTTTATTATTTTAATTGAAGTAGAATATTGTTTACTTACACACGTCCCTGCATGTTTTCTTGTAACAAGAAAGGATTTTTCGGAACCCTGCGACCTGCGACAATTCTGATAGGGAAAAAAAAACATGAATATAATTTAGGAATTAGTTACATACGTAGAACGGTGGGTGTGGAACTGTTGACTTACGCCTGATGTGACCGCCCTGCATAGTGCGACAACGCGTGAATCTTGGACGTGATGTCAATGTCACACAGCTCGCAGTATGTCTCTCTTGCCTTCATAGGAATCTGAAAGTAAATATATACGTTTCACCATCAGGCTATTGTTAAACATGAGATCCTGAGTTCAAGTCCGGGTTCGGGCAGTATTATTGACCTTTTGCACCAGGGATTCCTCAGTAGCAGTACGGATTTGTCCGGGTGATGGCAATATCGCCCGCAATTACAGAACTTAAGCATTACTGGCAAAATGTGGGTATCAGCATGGAAAAAGTTGTTCAGTTTAGTGGTCTGTACCTCACGATTCGATGATGTACTTTCTAATTCATTTATAATTTTTGTTAGAGACTTGATCCTACCGATTGGTGCCATAAATGTGCAGTGTTATTTTTTCCGATTTTAACCAGCTCGATTGCAGAGTGTGGCAATTAAAAATAAAGGAGTTCTTGGAGGTTCTTTTTAAAAATAAAGGAATGTTTCCTTTGAGTAAAATTTGCTATCTTCAGTATTTCAGATATGATTGTAAATCAGGGTAACGTTCAAGATAGATAAAAATTAAATTAAAAATTTAAAAAACCCCCGACACGAAAAACCTCTAAAAAACCTAAAACAAAATACGTCCGCTTTGTTTTGTGCTTGTACTAAGCGGTCTACTTAGCGGTCCCCCGACGCTAAGACGCTTGGATTATTTTATTTTAGGTTTTTTAGAGG
The DNA here is from genome assembly GCA_963082945.1 of Cerastis leucographa. Lineage (NCBI taxonomy): Eukaryota > Metazoa > Arthropoda > Insecta > Lepidoptera > Noctuidae > Cerastis > Cerastis leucographa. The sequence goes on along the minus strand of OY720380.1, from coordinate 12,779,500 downwards.
TTTTTCGTGTCGGGGGTTTTTAAAATTTTTAATTTAATTTTTATTTCATGCTTTTTAAACTTAACGAAAACAAGAAAAGTTATAAATTAAAAAAAAACCCGAGCTTTTATGGGGGAGCGGGAGGGTGCAGCCCCTCCAGCGATGCCCATAGTGACAAGTAACATGATTTCAAATCTCGAATCGACCAGACCTGGGAAAGTTGTTTATTTCCCTTCAACTAGAAAAGTGGTGATCACTTTCAAACGGCTGGGCAGATTTTCTCGAAACATAGTTAAGAACACTCTCGATTAAAACACCTTTCAAACGAAACCAATTTTATCAAAATCGGTTCATCCGTTTAGGAGCTACGATGCCACAGACAGATACACAGATACACACGTCAAACTTATAACACCCCTCTTTTTTGGTCGGGGGTTAAAAAGTAACGTTTAACATAATGACACGCGCACCATGCTACAGCGAAACGACTCTATGGAACAGTGTAGCAAGACCAAGACCAATAATAAATTTGACAGAATACCTATTTGAATATTACATTGACAAATTGTCCATTTACCTCCCTGGGACGTAGCGACCCAACTTTAGCTTGCTGAACTAGCCATCTTTTTTGATTCTTGCCGTGATTTTTGGAAATGTAGTGTGCGCGAGCTGCAAAAATGTATTTATTTTATAAAAAATAGTGGATGTTACTTTTTGTACGGTCAGCAACGAAAGTCGATTGACACTACACGAATACTTTGTAAGTACCTATTGCATTTGTCATCTGTACCGATTCGAATTTAACATAGTTCAATCTTAATTTTGAAAGTCGGGAGTGTGTGTGGACTTTGATAATGACGTTCGTTGCCGACAAAACTCTAAATTACAAAAAAAAACGACGCCAAAGATAGTGCATGAACCATTTTTGAAACCACTATTGGTTTGTTTGTTTAAAGAAGTATTCTTGTAATCTTTGAACTGCGCGAAGCAGAAGAATGTGCTCTTGTTGCTTCTTTAGTCACATGAAATTAGCCTCAAAGGTCAGGGTCTCTTTTTTTTAACCACCAAGTCCATAATTATAATTTAAGGTAAAGGTCAGATAGTACATACAATTGCGATTTGAGACCCATGAAAATTAATGTGATCGCTTGAGGAAAGACCTGTCCAGATCCACAATCTATTCCGCATAACCCTCGTTTGCTTATTTAAAATGTGTTTTGTAACCATTTTGTTAATGCCATTACACAAAGGGGTTGGTTTTTTTTTTGTATGAACCATGGCCTGCCCAACTTTTGTTTTATTTTCAAAATAGCATAAAACCTCTATCAATTAACAGCTAGCATCAATACAAACATTATAAAACAAAATAAAAGCGGCACATTTCCGAAATATACAAAAAAATATGCAAGGTGTTGTTTTGCATCCTCGTCAAATTCATGGAGGTAACTATGCCAATGAGTCTAGTCCCGAGTCAATAATAAAATGCGTAGGTAACTCTTTTTCAACCTGTGTTTTAAATGGGGCCGCATTTAAAACACGGGTGTCTGATTCTCGCCCTACAAACGCACTTCCACACTTACAAACAATCTCAAACGTTTATTGGATCATTTCTTATTCCCTAAACTACATTAAGGGGGTTATTCTGAAATATTGACAAACTTAAACAACCAAAAAAAAGCAGCGTTTATTAATAATTAACCAGGTACCATAATTTAAATTGATTATTTATGTATTTGTGACAACCTGCTGAATTTTGACGAGGATGCAAAACAGCACCTTGTATTGTAAGTAACTAAAACACATAAATATAACGCTAGGTACCAAATTTGTGCTGATGGGGAAGATTGTAAGTTTGATTTGTTTGGAAACGAGCCCGCTGTTTTGAAAATAAAATGGCGGAAGGCAGGCCAAACAATTTAAAGCACTTTGAAAAGCCTGTGTGGATTTTTTGCACAAGTTTTTACAGTTAGAGCCAGTCATATTCATTTAAATATATGTAGGTAGGTATGGGTAGGTAGCTAGTATTTACTGGTAACACACCTATATCCAAATGATCAAACTCCAGAGCACAAACACCACAATATCCTGGGTTCATGAGGTTAAGTAGGACAGCAGGAAACCCTTTCAAAGTACTCTTCATTAAACCGCATCCTAGGGGAAAAAGGTACACATTAATTTGAAGGTGCCACCAACAGGCATGAGTAGCAATTTAATTTCATGTTAATCTGCTATAACTAAGGTTCCAGACAGATGGACTGCATTTCAACTGCACTCTGCAAATTTCAAACAACGTTGAACCTAATTCTTAAGGCTTGTAATCATGCCAATAACCTTGAGCATTTGGGCGGAGCTAACGACCCCTCTCCGCGCGCGCGGCCCGCGCCCGCGCAGCCAGCACGCGTCGTCGCTTCGCCTAGTCTCGGCACAGAGTATCGAAATCACAGAAGGTCAAGTCAACGTAAGAGTCAAATTAAGTTTTAAGTGTACCGCATCTAAAGCGGTCCGATTTGGGATTTATTTATTATCTGTTGATATGGATGCACTTTTAGAAACTATACCTCTATTATAAATCAGCCTGGCTTGAAACATGAGGTAAACAACTTGCTGTAATTTTTTAACTAAATCATATATATATAAAAATTAACGGCTAAATGTGTTGCTAAGCGTAAAACTCAGGAATGGCTTGACCAATACGGATTTTTTCGAATATTTGTAGGTAGCTAGGGTAGGTAGGTAGGTAGGGCATGTAGATAGGATAGGTAGGTAGATAGGGTAGCTAGGTAGGGTAGGTATGTAGGTAGGAAGTTAGAGTAAGTTAGATAGGTAGTATAATTATCACTAGTGTATTTCATAATATTTGTTATTATTAGTATTCACTGAAATTTAACTTTCTTTCACCAAGATTTTTTATTATTTTGGTTGGTTGAACTTTTTCATCCTCACTTATTTCTCCGTGTTCACATATATTTGTTTTTGGAAATTTCGATAATCATATTAAATCTTGTTCTATGTTTTCTTTTTGTTCTTATTTATTTATTTTACTATTTATGTACACACAGTAGAGAACACAGGAAAAAACATAAAACATTTGAGTACAAAGGTTCTTCTTCGTTCTCGTTTTCTTAATTCTTCTCTTCTATCTCTTTTTCTTTCCTTAGTTCTGCCACAGTCCAAAAGGCATCTTGATTTTAGGGAAATCTAAAGAGGCAGATAGCTCTTGGAGTTGTGAATGACCACAACCGATTGCCACTGTCCCTAAAACTGCTCAATCATCGATGTTCATTTCAGCACCTTTACCTTCATCACTGGAGATGAAAAATTTCATGTCGCATAATTTGCATTGAAGCGTAAAAGTTGATTGATAACCGGTTTGTTTTTCAGAAACTATTTCCACGCTACCGAGACCACAATTGAAAGGTCCCTGTGAAGATACCTCTTCTAATTTTGAATAAAATATTTTCAAATAGAGGATTCTTTGACTTTCAAGTTGATATTATTGTATATACTATAACGATATATATACAATATATAACTGTATACGATTAGTTAAATAATTGTGACCCGAGTTAGCCCGCATGGCTAATAATGATAAGTGATAATATTATTTAAAAAAAAAGAACGGGTTGCCAGCAGAAGTGAAAACTTGAATATTGATGGTGTGCATTTTTGATATTTTGGAATGGTTAGGGAATAATTTTGCACGAATTGCTTTAATTATCAGTATAAAAGGACTATCATTTATGTGGTAAAATACAATTTTAATTTATTGCGCTATCGTACACAAACATGACCATTTATATTACATTAAAAATTTAACACTTCAGAACTAGTTAATTACAATCCGTCTTACGAATTTTACCTCTTTGGAGAAACCGAAGGTTTTGTTTGTGCATACCCAAACTCAATGACACATGTCAAAGTAAGTACGTCATAAAGTTCAAATTCCTTCTAAACCTAATGTCAATCAGTCTTACGAAATGAGTTTAGTTTTCCAAAACTGGAAAAGTTTTGGAAACCCAAACTCAATGAAAGATGTCATATAGTTTAAATTAAATTCCTTCGTAACCTAAATGCCAATCCGTTCGATCAGCATCACGTGACACCTGATGAGCCACCTCATCACAAAACTGCACAACGCCGCTAAAGAAGTTTTCACTAAAAAAATGATTGCCAATTTTTTTTCTAATATTGCGGCTGATTTTATTTATTGATTAATATCAACTAAAAAGTATTCGACATTCGACCAACTGAGTATAGCCGCTCTGCCAACTGAGCTCTTCGTGATCCTACTCGTTTTATCAAAAGTTTCTCACAAATTTAACCGTTCTGTATTGGGGGTAGATGTTACTACTTTCAGAAACGGTTCAGTTTTGTACTAAAATCTGCATGTATTTCACGCGTTTCCACGATAAAAGGTAAAAAAAACACAAGACGCAATACATATTTAATACCTATTCGTTATGTTTATGTTTTTATTATTTAATATTTTACCTATGCCTGTGAACGAAGGTCGACTAAGAGGGTGGTTAAATTAAACACTGGACTTTGTATTAAGCGCGTATAATATAAATATCCACAGTGCTTGCTGCTCACAAAAAAAAACACAATCAGCATTTTTGACCTAGTTAAACGCCGGAGAATCTTAACACCGAGATTCAGAAATCGGCGCTCAACTAACAACGCCATCTATTGACAAAAATTAAAACTATTTCGAAATGAACGAATATTTACGTGAACATTCCGCCCACCAAGGACATTATGGCGAATGTCCTTAAAGACTGGCTTCTATCACAATGTTAAATTGTGTACAGCCCTGATGATCAATATTAATTATTAACAGTTTAAACAACTTACTAAGTACTAAACTTATTACTAACAATTTTAAACAAACTTTAAGTACTGAACTTATGACTAACCACTGTATTTCTTAAACTAAATAAACTAAAATACATGTAAATATAAAAAAAAAAAAAACAATCCGTAAAACAATTATTCCGTTTTAGGCAACAAACATAATTTTGAAGTAGGCCTCTTTATTGTGGATGATGATGTCCGTAATGTTACCACCCGGGTAACACCATCAGACCCGGGATGTTTTAGGGTTATCTTGCCTAACAACCACCTGCCAGGGGGCAAATTGTCCTCCTTGATTAACACTATGTCACCGACAGATGGTTCCGGAAATTTACTTTGCCATTTATGCCGTTGCAAAAATTGGTGAAGGTAATCATGCGACCATCGTCGCCAAAATTCCTGCATCATACGCTGTTGCAGTTGCCATCGCCTTAAGCTACCAACATTTGCCCTTTCATAATTTGAATCGGGTGGCAAAACAAGAGGTTCCCCTACTAGAAAGTGACCCGGAGTCAAAATTGTTAATTTATCCTGATCCTCAACATATGATAATGGTCTCGAATTAAGGCATGCCTCAATTTGAGCCAATACTGTGGTAATCTCTTCAAATGTCAGAGTCGAATTACCAATCACTCTCTTCAGGTGATGCTTTGTGGATTTTATCCCTGATTCCCAAAGACCTCCAAAATTGGGGGACTGAGGGGGAATAAAATGCCACTCCGTGCCATTGTTGCCTAACTCCTCTGCTAATTCGGAATTTATTCCTGACCTTTCTTCATTGAACAAATGAAGTAACTCTCGCGCTGCCCCTACAAAATTTGTTCCATTGTCGCTGTGTAATTGCGCACATCGACCACGCCTAGCTACAAATCGCTTGAAAGCAGCTAAAAAACCCCTTGTGCTCAATTCACTTACAGCTTCTAGATGCACCGCCCTTGTGGCCATACAAATAAACAAAGCTATATAACCCTTGTAGGATTTATTTCCGCGACCCTTTGACATTCTAATACTTATAGGACCCGCATAATCCACACCGCTACTTAAAAATGGTTTATTCGGTGTAACGCGTGCGGTTGGCAACTGACCCATTAGTTGAGATTTGGTGGTAGCCGCGTAACGAATGCATCTGACGCAACTCCTTACATACTTTTTTGCAATCATCTTAATTCCGATTACCCAATATTTTGAACGCAAGTATGTCACCATAAGCTGCGGACCTCCATGCATTGTTTTACTATGCGCATCAGCTACCAAAAGGCTTGTCAAGAATGACTCCTTTGGAATTAGAATGGGATGCACACGATCGTAACTAAGCTGCGACATCTCCAATCTGCCTCCAACTCTTATTATTCCATTGGAATCGAGGAATACATTTAATGATTGTAAGTCTTTTTTCTTGTTCTCTAAAGGCTTATCTTTTCTTAAATTCATCAACTCTTCAGAAAACCCTTCTTCTTGACATCTCCTTATACAAGTTTTGAGAGCTTCCTCGATTTCCTGCTTAACTAAATATTTTGTTTTACACCTAGCTGACCGTTCCTTTAGAAGTGTTAAAAATCGACGACAGTAAGCAACTACTCGTACTAGCTTAAACAATGTTGAATACCTATTCCAAAACCCAACTTCAATGATAGATGGGTGCACCCTTACTTCTTCCAAATGAGTATTATTATTTTTTGGCTTCTTGTATTCAACTACTCGCTGTCTTAAAAGTTCTGGACCATCCCACCATATAGATGTGCCAACCATATCTGTAGGAGAAACACCACGGGATGCACAATCTGCGGGATTCTGCTTTGATGGTACATGACACCAGTGTTGGGCTTCTGTGATGGTCAAAATATGGGAAACTCTGTTGGCAATGAAGGTTTTCCAACGGCTTGGATGACTGTTAAGCCACGCCAAAACCACTTCACTGTCCGTCCACATGTGCCAGTCACTTTTTGGTATATCCATAACCTTGCCAACTTCGACCATCAAACTACTTAAGAGCACTGCACCACAAAGCTCCAAACGTGGAATGCACACCTGCTTTATGGGGGCAACCTTCGTTTTTGCCGTTACTAACGATACATGGATATTACCGGCGTTATCTACGACTCTCACATAGATGACTGCTGCATATGCCACTCTCGAGGCATCTGAAAATCCGTGCAGCTCAGTCTTCACATTATTGGAATGCATGAGCAGCCATCGTGGGATTTTCAGGTTTGTTATAGAAGCCAAATTATTACGGTAAGTATACCATTCCTTTAATAAGTTTTTTGGAACTTCTTCATCCCATTGCAACCCTGCTAACCACAGCTTTTGAATCAACACCTTTGCTATGATTATGCTTGGTGCTAGCCACCCCAAAGGATCGTATAATCGTGCAATATCGGATATAATTTTTCTTTTTGTTACAGGCCCTGCTACCGGTTTAAGTACTACAGAGTATTGGAAACAATCGTCGCGCGAATTCCAGGTAAGTCCTAATATTTTTGATATATCGTCTATTTTTATCTGTAACGCTTCATCATTCCCATCCCTAATGCTATTTAATAATTCTTGGCTATTGCTCCTCCATTTTTGTAATGGAAACCCTCCTCTGGCTAACACCTTGGACAACTCTGTGTATATATTGAAACAGGTTTCTTCGTTTTCAGCTCCGGTCATTAAGTCATCCATGTAAAAATCGTTTAAAATGACACTTGCGATTTCTGGTTGATCCTGGCACTCATCCTGTGCTACCTGTTGAAGCGATCTTACAGCTAGATATGGTGCCGCTGCCGTGCCGAAAGTCACTGTTTCCAACTCATATTCTTCTATTTCTTTTTCAGGACTGTCTCTCCAGAGGATCCTTTGTAACATTACATCCTTCCTATTTACCAAAACTTGCCGGTACATCTTGATTATGTCAGCTACGAGACATATCTGATGTGTTCTCCAACGCATAATAGTGTGCCGGAGTTCCGGTTGCAAACTAGGACCAATTAACATATTGTCATTAAGTGACATCCCATTAGTTCCTTTGCAGGAAGCGTCAAATACGATACGCACCTTCGATGTCTCTTTATCCTCCCGGATAACAGCATGGTGCGGTAAGTAGATCGCCTTTTGAGTTTTGTTTTCATCTGCAACCCTTTTCATGTGTTTCAGCTCCAAATATTCTTCAAGAACTCTCGTATAATCTTCCTTAAATTTGTTGTTTTTTCTGAATTTACCTTCTAACGATCTAAATCTTTTTTCAGCTATTCCCTTCGAATCACCAACCATGCTGACCGGGTCTACATCACGCAACGGTAGCCTTACTATATAACGACCACTCTCCTCACGTTCAGTAGTAGCTTTGTAGAAAGCTTCGCATTTATTTTCTTCCTCCGTTAGAATCTTTTCACTAGATGGTTCCGCTTCTAGTTCCCAAAATCTTCTAAGCAGATTATCTGTCTCCAGGCTTAAATGCATCACAGTAATGTGTGAAGGATTACTAGTTTGATCTACTTCAAAGGTTCCTGACAATATCCAACCTAACGTGGTGTCTTGTGCTAAAAGAGTTCCACCAACATTCCTTTTAATTCCCTCCTTAATAACTTGACTGTATACTTCAGCACCTAATAAAACATCTATTTTATTAGGCCTGTCGTACTCTGGATCAGCCAAATCATCATCGACCAAATCTACCCATTCTACCCGAGTTACTTTCGTAGCTGGGAGAAGAGCAGTGACTGATTTCAAGACGAACGCATTTACATTTATTTGGACAGTCGGATTTATTCTAGACCTCAATTTAAGTACAACGGTTGACTTTGCCGTCGCACTTTTTTCCCCGCCTACGCCTATCACAGTTTGCCTGGATGGCGTTTTGTGTAATCCTAAAAATTGGACCGTGGATTCTGTTACGAACGTCCCTTGTGATCCTTGATCAAGTAAAGCCCTAACTACTCGATAGCTCCCATCTCTCGACTTCGCTTTTACTAACGCAGTAGTTAATAAAACAGTTTTGCGACCAGTTTCCGACGAGAAACACGCGACTAGTGGTTTACTTGACCCCTCCCCTTGCGCGGCTATTTCCTTATTATTAATTTTATTATCTTCCTTCATCACCGTTACAACGGCTGATGAGGTCTCCTCGTGAGCCCCCCTATTACCCTCACCAATTACCGACCCAGAAACACCTGTTTGGTGTAATAAAGAATGGTGGCGGCGTTTACACACCTGGCATCTGAGAGTGTTTTTACAGTGTCTGGCAGAGTGGTTGTTGTGTAGGCAAACAAAACATAAATTATGTTCAATTGCAAAAGTACGCCTAACTTCCGTTGTCTCATTACAAAATTTTGGACAAGATGTAATCCTATGGTCGGCTGAGCAAAATTCACATGATCCTGACTGTTTATTTTTTGAAACATGAAATGAGTGAGTTCCCTTCTGATGTGTAGGTTTTTCCCGGTTTTCTGACTTATCTAAATTTTCTAAACCTCTAAAGCGACTATTTAAAAATTCTGAAAACTGTATAAATGTAGGTAACTCATTACTTGAATCAGAAGCCACTTTGAATTCCCAACATTTCCTGGTCTCTTTATCTAATTTTCCGCTAATTATATGTATAATAATCAGATCCCAGGAAGAAACGTTCAGTCCTAAATTACTTAACGACTCCAAACATTCTGAGGTAGTCGTAATAAGCCTTTTTATCTCGTTTGCCGATTCATAGGACAACGTCCTTTGACCAAGTAATCTTTTAATAATACCGTTTGCGAGAAACTTCTTATTATTGTACATCTTATCTAATTTCGACCATGCAGATTTATAGTTATCTGATGTTACCGTTATATTTCTTAATAGTTGCTCAGCCTCCCCACTTAAATGAGCCTTCAAATAAAAAAATCTCTGTGCGTCATCAAGAGAAGAATTCTCATGCACCAATCCCACAAACAAATCTCTAAATGTTTGCCACTCTGAATATTTTCCCGAGAATGAGGGAATTTTAATTTCTGGCAACTTGACTCTACTCTTTTGGTCCTGACAATTAGACTTAGAATCCATGTATAGCGTAGTTGAACTTCCCTGAGCCAATAAATCTTTTAACTCACTTTTGAAATCTACATAAAATTCCTCAACTTCATCGTAAAGGCAATCTTTCATATAAGTCGAGTTAGACAATTCCATCTTTTTAACCTTACTTATAATATCAATATGAGTGGTCGTGAACGTATTCCATAATTGTTCCAAATTTTCAAGACGTGTCTCTATATATGCTGGGGTTAACCTTTCCCTTGGAGATTTCTTAAAATTGGACTTAGCCTTATTCATTTTAGAACGTATATCCTCCTGTATGGCAAGGAAGGACTCCATTTTGGAACAATTATTTTACTACAAATTTTAAAACAAATAAAAACTTCAACTTGCAGGTTTAGAATATTACAAGTGATTGCTACTTTGAGCTAAAATCGGGCATAGGTCAGAACCAATTACAAGTTATTACAAACAATAAGTCTGGTCCAAAATCGGGCATTGATTCCCCGTCAGAACCACTTTACACATAAAATTTTACAAGTTGGAAACAAATAAACATACGGGTCAAAATCGGGAATGGATTCCCCGTCTTATCCACTTTACACATGAAATTTTACAAGATCTAAAATCTACTAAAAGTTTTTTCAAAAGAGTTCAAACTTGCACTTTGTTTCTTGAGATTTAATTTATTCTTCCTGAATAATACGTAAAATGTACTCACGATTTTATTTTCTTTCACCAATAACTTCACTCACTGACACACTGCTGCACCACGGTATCGGCGCGCTGTACCGCACCACCAGTGGCGCCCTCTGCCGCACGTCACCTCCTTCGCGCCGCTCGTCCGGCTGTAGCCTGCCAGTAGCGCTGCACCACGCTCCACTGACTGCTCCCTGCTCCAGGCTGCTCCCTGCTCCAGCCGGTTCCACCTCCAGCTCCAGGAACACCTCTCACCTGGTGTGCCCCGGTTGAAGGGGGTTTGCTCTGGACAGCGATCCACTGCCCAGTAATGACGCGAAGGGTGGTAGGATTCTACCACCACTGGAACCACCACAAACACTCCCGAACCAACCCGTCTCGAAGGACCATGAACGAAGGTCGACTAAGAGGGTGGTTAAATTAAACACTGGACTTTGTATTAAGCGCGTATAATATAAATATCCACAGTGCTTGCTGCTCACAAAAAAAAACACAATCAGCATTTTTGACCTAGTTAAACGCCGGAGAATCTTAACACCGAGATTCAGAAATCGGCGCTCAACTAACAACGCCATCTATTGACAAAAATTAAAACTATTTCGAAATGAACGAATATTTACGTGAACAGCCTGTGAAGTATATTTCTTTACATAATATACCTATTGTTTATTCATTATACATAGATATGTTACGGCTAAAACCCGAATTAATACCTACTTCAGGAGCATTTTCAGTTTTGGCAAAATTTTCGTCTGTAGTTTAGTTTTAGCTAAACTAGTCCCGCAAAAAAATAAAATATGTCACAAATAATCGCAACGGATCAGAATAATAGACTTTATTTATATACCGAAAAGTAAAATTTATATATAATATAGGCAAAATGTCATTGCGTGGACCTTCTGTGATCTTCTTTGATAGGCACACTACTACATGAGGCGCGTCAACTGACTGCTGCGTCCGTACACTAGAGAAACCGGTTCATATCGGCTCAAGCCAGGCCTCGCTCAGAAAATGATTGCAGTAATATATTACTATTTTATTTCGTAGTGCTGAGCTCTTGCAACGCGACGTACGTCCACCTAGCAACACGATGCGCCCCGCACTGAATTTGTGGACGAGTGCGGGGGAGATGTAAACGCAGTCTTTAATCGGACGCATTTTTAATTTAATGTAACAAAAATAATACATATTTGTAAAAAGTAACAAAACCAAATCTTGTTCCTTTTTATTCCAAAGCAGTAGATATATTTTTTACACGCTTTTGATAAGTAATTAAGGAGAAAAATGGTTTCATCTCAATGATTTAGAGGCGATTTGGCATTTTTTTTTCTGAATAGGTGATACCGATAGAAAAATTGTGGCTAAACCAAATTACGTATCATATCATGTAGATAACTAACAATTTTTCTTAGATGTAATTTCTCTGTAATTGCCGACGAAAAGTTGCTTCAACTGAATGCATTTTTCAAGCTTTTTTCGAGAGAGCAGCCTTAAATGATAAAGTTGAAAATCTATTCGAGTTTCATGGATTGTTGTAGGTTTCGAATGGAGTGCAGTTGAAATGCAGTCCGTCTGTCTAGAGCCTAAGGGTTGTTGCAGAATATAAAAAGAATATACAAATGTAGTTATAATAAATTATAACTACATTTTGGTGATGAACTATAAGTTAAGGTAAGTGTAGAAGACATTTTGTAATGTAAAGTCAAAGATAAATCGCAATGTGTTCTCATGATCATCAGAACTTACGTATTAGAAAGCCCACATTTTCATGCTCCCTGGGTCTCTTGTGGATTGGAGGGCCGTGAGGTCCATAACCTCTTCCCGAAATTGAATGTAGTCTAGAATCTTGACATGGTTCAGTTTCTCTATTATAACCACATTGATCATTTAATATGTCATTGCTGAAAAAGACATTTTGGTTAAATCTTCAGTGCACAGTGTGAGGTCAAGGCTATAGCAGTTAGAAATGCATTTATGTTGATTACACACAACATTAGCTAAAGTAATAATATAAAAAACTATAATAATATAAAAATAAAATAAAAAACCTCCACTTTACCTAAAATCATCATATTCATCTAAACATATTACATCATCGTCATCGTTGGACCTTGGACCAGACTTATCCATTTCCATATTTAGAATCTGAAATATTGTTTTTGAATTGTAGTACATACACAAACAATATACTCAGATTAAGTCACTACAAATAACTAATATTCAAATCTAAGAAAATATCAAGCATGTTCTGTTTTAACCCATTGTTAGAAGGAGATAGAGTGATGGTCAGAATGGCTGGACCAAGAGAGATTTTGGAGGTTTGAGCAATACCAAGCTTTTGTACCTATTTTATACTATTTGGTACCAGATATCAAATTACTAGTACCTCGCTAAAGAGGGAAAACTATTACGAGGAAAGTGGCCAGCCATTCTGACTTCAGGATGGCTGGACCAAACCGGTTTCACCTAGTTGTAGGCGTTATAACTAGATCATCTTTTCGTTAAAATATAGTACCACATCAGTACCTCAACATATGTTTTTCTTATATTTTTTCGATGATCCATAAATAAGTTACACCTACAAGAAGAAGAGCTCGCAATTGCCCGATTTTTTTAAAGCCTGTAGATACTTTACAACGAAACTAAACATGTTTAAAATAAATGAATAGGAATCTATAAATATAACAAAAATAAAAACCAGCCAAGTATGGAACCACCTGACGAAGGAGGAAGGAGGAGGAGCCACCTGACGAAGTTGACAAAACCTAGTGGGGATATCGTCGTTTCGAAGCCGGAGATTCTTACGGAAGTTGAAAACTTCTACGGCCAGCTGTACGCATCGCATACATCTCGACCTGATCCCGAAAATGAGGATTCCAGAGCCACCTTAACCCGCCATTTCACAGAAGACCTGCCTGAAGTCAGCCTAGATAGACAGCTTAAAAATGGAAAAGCCCCTGGTGAGGTTGGGATAACGACTGAGCTTTTGAAAGCGGGAGGAAGTCCAATATTAAGAGAGCTTCGGAAGCTTTTCAACTCGGTCCTATTCTCTGGGAGAACTCCAGAAGCGTGGAGAAAGAGCGTGGTCGTTCTTTTCTTTAAAAAAGGGAATAAGACCCTATTAAAGAATTACCGACCCATTTCGCTCCTTAGCCACGTACATAAGCTGTTTTCAAGAGTCGTCACAAATCGTCTAGCGCGAAGACTCGACGATTTTCAGCCACCGGAGCAGGCCGGGTTTCGAGGAGGATTCAGCACCATAGACCACATTCACACAATGCGGCAGATTAAATACAGAAGTCCGAAGAGTATAATCGGCCTCTGTGTCTTGCATTTGTGGACTATGAGAAGGCTTTTGACTCTATCGAGACTTGGTCAGTTCTGGAGTCTCTGCAGCGATGCCAAGTAGACTGGCGATATATCCAAGTGCTGAGAAGTCTGTACGAAAACGCCACAATGACCGTCCAAACTCAGAACCAGCTAACAGGGTATATTCCATTGCGTCGGGGAGTGAGGCAAGGGGACGTAATCTCCCCGAAATTGTTCGCCAACGCACTGGAGGATGTGTTTAAGACGCTGAACTGGGAAGGACGTGGCATTCACATCAACGGCGAGTACATCTCACACTTGAGATTTGCAGATGACATCGTCATACTGGCGGAATCGCTGCACGACTTGCAGCAGATGCTGGATGGCCTAGTTGATTCTTCACTACGCATTGGTCTCAGGGTGAACTTGGACAAAACGCAGGTTATGTTCAACGAACACGTCACCCCAGGACCTATTGTTGTCAATGGCGCTCCTCTCAAGGTTGTTCAAGAATATGTTTACCTCGGGCAAACTCTGCAGTTTGGTAAGAACAACTTTGAGAGAGAGGCTAACAGAAGAATTCAGCTGGGCTGGGCAGCGTTTGGGAAGCTTCGTCGGGTCTTCTCGTCGCGTATTCCACAGAGCCTAAAGACTAAGGTCTTCAATCAGTGCGTCCTGCCAGTAATGACTTACGGGGCCGAAACGTGGACACTCACGGTACGGTTGGTCCATAAACTCAAGGTCACTTTGAGGGATCGCATCCGGAACAAGGTGATCCGACAGAGAACCAGAGTAGTCGACATAGCCCACAGAATAAGTAAGCTGAAGTGGCAATGGGCCGGCCATATTAGCCGTAGAACCGATGACCGTTGGGGTCGACGTGTTCTTGAGTGGAGACCGCGAATCGGCAAGCGTAAGGTGGGACGCCCTCAGGCTTTGTGGAGCGATGATCTTCGCAGGGTAGCTGGTAGCAACTGGATGAGAGTTGCCGAGAATCGGGTTAAGTGGCGAGCGATTGAAGAGGCCAATGTCCAGCAGTGGACTGCGGTAGGTTGATGATGATGATGAAGTATGGAACAGAATAAAACAAATATTTAAGGGGGGCTCCCGTTAAATATTTGTTTTATTCTGTTTTAAGGGTTCCGTACCCAAAGGGTCAAACGGGACCCTATTACTGAGACTTCGCTGTCCGTCCGTCCGTCCGTCTGTCACCAGGCTATATCTCATGAACCGTGAGAGGTAGCCAGTTGCAGATTATGTATTTCTGTTGATTCTATAACAACAAATACTAAAGGAGAATAAAGTAAATATTTAAGGGGGGCTCCCATACAAAAAAGTGATATTTTTGCTCGTTTTTATAAATAATGGTACGGAACCCTTTGTGCGCGAGTCTAACTCGCACTTGGCCGGAGTCTTAGTAATAAGGTCCTGTTTTACCCTCTGGTTACGGAACTCTAATAAACAGCTTTTACATATACAAGTTCAATACCTACTCGACCAAAATGTAAGAGAATAGCAGATTTTTTGTGATTTCATAGTCGATACCTGAATATTTTCATATTCATGGGAGAAACACCCTGTGATTTAGTTAATGATTTAAAAATAGTCCTGTATCTACTGCTCATTAGTTAATACAATGCTATCCTTACTTCCGCAAAATTTCTGTTATATCTAACTATTTATGTACTATTATTATTATTTTACTATTTTTGTGTTGAGTAACAACTCAACATAATTATTGATTATTAAACTACTCAATACGAGCATTTATTTTTGCATGTGTCATTCAACTTTCAACTCAAGTTAAATTTGATTTAGATAGTAAAACAGTCAAACATTATTTCTAAAAAAAAATGTGGGTATACGTAAAATATTTGTACCTGTTTTCATAATTATGACTTAAATTTTAGTTCGTACTTTGTCATCGTTATTACATAGCTCCAATAAATTTATTTTTATTTCAACTGCGTATTAATGTTATCATTAATCACTACATAATTTTTATAACCATAACATAGATTGAATATAAAGAAATAAATTAAAAATTTAAAAAACCCCCGACACTAAAAAATACAATAATCCAAGCGTCTTAGCGTTGGGGGCTTGGGGGTCCGAAAAAACAGCTAAATTAAAAAAAAAAAAAAACGATTTTTTGGGAGGAGTGGGGGATGTAGCCAACCGCCAGGGGTGGCGATGCCCAAGGTTACAAGTGACAAGATTTCAAATTTCGAATCGACCAGATCTGTGGAAGTTGTTAATTTTCCTTCAACTAGAAAAGAGGTGATGACCTTCAAACGGCTGAGCAGATTTTCTCGAAACATAGCTAAGAACACTCTCGATTAAAACACCTTTCAAACAAAACCAATTTTATCAAAATCGGTTCAGGAGCTACGTTGCCACAGACAGACACACAGATACACACGTTAAACTTATAACACCCCTCTTTTTTGGTCGGGGTTTAAAAACCGATCACAAACGATGTCTTTTTTGCTTTGGTGGGTGCAACCTGCCTACGACCTGCCTACCACGTCCCTACCACCTGCCTACGACCTGACGTCTGTCACCAGGCTGTATCTCGCGAACCGTGATAATTAGACCGTTGAAATTTTCACAGATGATGTATTTCTGTTGCCGCTATAACAACAAACACAAAAAAAAAAAAAACAGAATAAAACAAATATTTAAGGGGGGCTCCCATACAACAAAAGTGTTTTGTTCTGCCGTTTTTATAGATAATCTACGAAACGCTTCGTGAGCGAGTCCGACTCGCACTTGGCTGGTTTTTATTTTTGTTATATTTACAGATTCCTGTTTATTTATTTTAAACATGTTTAGTTTCGTTGTAAAATATCTACAGGCTTTAAAAAAATCGGGCAATTGCGAGCTCTTCTTCTTGTAGGTGTAACTTATTTATGGATCATCGAAAAAATATAAGAAAAACATATGTTGAGGTACTGATGTGGTACTATATTTTAACGAAAAGATGATCTAGTTATAACGCCTACAACTAGGTGAAACCGGTTTGGTCCAGCCATCCTGAAGTCAGAATGGCTGGCCACTTTCCTCTTAATAGTTTTCCCTCTTTAGCGAGGTACTAGTAATTTGATGTCTGGTACCAAATAGTATAAAATAGGTACAAAAGCTTGGTATTGCTCAAACCTCCAAAATCTCTCTTGGTCCAGCCATCCTGACCATCACGGAGATAGATACAGAATCATGTTTTAAATCATCATCATCATTCTCATGCCCTTATCCCAATTTATTTAGGGTTGTTTCTTCTTCATCCATATTATTTTTCATTTCATTGGATACTTCCTTTCATGCCATATCATTCTTCACACAGTCCATCCATAGTTTCTTTGTCTTCCTCTACTCTTATGGTTTTACCACTCCAATTGATCTATTGTCCATCAATGCCATCAACCAGTTGTAGAATGGAATAGTCGACATTGATTTTTAGTTTCTACTACACCATTTGATCAATTGTTGATTGAGGCCATTGATCGATGGAAGAATGGATTAGACAACATCCAAAGTCTTCTGCATTTGCGTCTACGTTATAGTATGAGTAACAACATCGTACTAGCCAACATCAATACATCCTGTTGTGAATAATTATTGAAAGATACTGATGGAATATAGCCGGACAGTATTTGTTGATCAGCCAAAGCTGATCACTGATCAGTACAATTTTGTTGGTCAATTTTTTATTGCTTTGGTTTGGCTCAGAATGTTTTCTTTCATACTTCTCTTTTACTCATCATCTCATCAGATACCTCATTTCTTGCCATATTATCCTTCACACTATCCATCCATCAATGATTGGCATCTCAGCTATTTGATTTAAGTAGAATGCATCATCATCTGTTAGATTTTCTTTAGTGGTAAGTACAATAAAATTTTTGTAATCTTGAGTATTAGTCTGCATTTCAATGTCTGAAGTTTTATGTAACTTTATCTCATAGTCAAATCATGTAGTAGCTGGTGTAGCTTTTTCTGGATGTAGCCTTGTAGCTTGCCAATGGTCGGTTATATGTAATTTATTAGTGTATTTTTCTTCTATATCCATATTGAAAGATCTTTAGCTCCCATATTAGTGCTGCTGCTTCTTTTTCAGTTGGCTGTAGCCTTTTACAGCTTTTGTGATGAATGTTATGCAAACGCTATTCTGAAGACTGCTGGTTTCAACAATTCAAACAAAATGACAACAACAACAAATTATAATAATATGCTTGCAAAGCTGAACCACACAAGAACAATACAATAAAAAAACTTCATTGGAATAAATTATAAGGTACAAAAAGGTTTTACATTGGTCCCAAACTAGGCAAAGCGTGTATCTTGGGCAGTATACATATCGACTTTGTCAATGGAAAAAAAATAAACTTATTGGCGAAAACGTACAATCTTATCTATTAATTCTTCAAACTAAAAATAAAAAAAACTTATAGACATGCACGTTTAACAATCAAATTAAAATGAAGTAAACTTAATTAATAAAACATATTAACAAGTAGGTACAATTAGTTGGAACTGAAAATTAGATGTAAAATAAACAACAAAAAATAGATTGAACGCTGATTACGCTGAACTGAACTGACCTGCAATGTTGTGATTTTGATCAACCTTAGACAATAGTTTTACAGAAAAATGAATTCACTAAATAGAAACAAAACTTTTGAAGAAACCAGAAAACGCAACAACACAACAAATCTCAAAGCTTCTTTGACTTCTCATTTACATAAATACCTATTTAATCTATGTTTGACTTCGTCCGTCAATATCAGTCACAGACACAAAATTTGTGTCGGTCTATGTCTATGGACTGAACCCCTTACTGCATGGATTTTTTGATTGGGACGAAAAAAATATATGACGTAGTATTTGCCCTAAAAGAAATACCATTAAAAATATTTAAAAAGTCTACCCCGTGGTATTTTTGAAGATATTTAGTAAAAACTTCAGATGCCAAATATGGCATTGTATGCAGTTGTAGGTTTATTATCAAGTTTGCCAAATATGTCAGTGTATGCAGAAGTATCTGGCGAATTAAAATCATTTAAGATAAAAATAAGAATGTATATGTAATATCGAGGAAGTATTCTGGCATAGGCTTGTGATAGATTGTGTACGTGAAGGGAGAGACCGAATTAAATGAGAAAAACGCTTATTTTATTTTATTTATTCAGAAAGAACCATGATTTTTATGGTGTATTTGAACCTTTTATTTCATGATTCATCTGTGAGGCTAATATCTCCTAGAAAGGCGTAATTGTCTTCGCTATACTGCTGCTGACCAATTTCCCATTTATATGTCTTCTTAGGAGTTTTCCCATTGTTACCTCCCTCCCCTGTCGACTAGTTGTAGGCTGGTCGCTTTGGTCCTCCAACTCTATCTTCATCAGACTCATACAAATATGACGGGTCCGCTTCTCGATTATCTCTCCATTCCTTATCTTCATCAGAAGCTCTTCATCTTCAATCGAGTACATGCACTTTTTTCCGTCTCGGCAGTGTTCTTCATAAACTGTTGGGGAGAAAGCAGCGCGATTAGGCTTCTAATAAAACCAAGAAAAAAAAAAAAAGTTTGTAGCCACTTTTCCAAAATATTTCAAATATTTATTATGCGATTCTGGTTTTTTTTTGCCTATTGCCTTTCAATAAATGCCTATTGTATGCAAAATAATTATCGCAGATATACAGGGTGTAACGGAAAGGGTATATACATCCTTAAGGGTGTGCTACAGACCATCAAACTAAACACGATTATCATCATAAAAATTTTTTTGCAGAAAAAATAAATATCTGCTGCCTATACATTTGGGTCGAATAGGTATTGCAATTTTCTATGGGGCAGCCGATATTTTCTTTGCTGCAAACATTTTTTTATGATGAGAAACATGTTCAGTTTGATGGTCTGTATCACACCCTTAAGGATGTATATACCCTTTCCGTTACACCCTGTATATCGCGAAATTCCATGCAAAAACACCCCGAATGCGAAGTCCACTTACCTGTTTTCGACCGTAAGGAAACAAACTGTCATTTTTTTATAATCTTTTAGTGTTTACCATTTTTTTTTACAAACGCTTGCGTTCATTTACTATGAATAGATTCACATTAGTAGGTTGTGTTGTGTTGTGGCTTTTTTTTTTTTTTTTGTGAATGACATCTCGCAGTTCAACCTATGAGGTTGTCGTCTGCTTAACCGGAATATCCTGTGGGTGCCTTTAGAGTAAGGCCTCCAGCCAGGGCATAAAAACTTACAAACTAAGCGACTGCACGCTAAGGGCACCCCCTGTGGGGTACGAACCTCGGCTTAGGGCGTCGCTGGGGGAGGACTGCATGGGGACAGGCTGGATCTGAATGGTATCATTATTTAGGGGCTGATTTAAAACTACTGGCACAGCATCGCGGGCTGGCTCGAGCGAGGGTCGGGTTGTGTTGTGGCGCGTTCTGTCGCAGTTAAATCGCTCGACGCCCGGTCGCGCCAGAGAGGTGGTGGGGGATCTGTCGCGCCACACTAATGTGAATCTATCATTTACGACGCGTCAATGCGAGGGAACAGTTCATGTATTTATTATTATGTGTTTTTCGTTCTTTAAAATGTCCGATGAACTTATTGAATTAGTACGACAATACAAAGTTCTCTATGACACGAGATGTAGAGAATATAAGGATCACGGTATCAGGAATGGTGCTTGGGAGGAAATAGCAAAAACATTAAATAAATCAGGTAAGTTGTTCGAAGATTAAATAAATCATGTAACACATCGAAGTCACTGTCAGACGATTCCATTTTAAAACACGTGTTCACTCCACAACTCTTAAAATGAGACTGATTTAAAAATGCGACATATTGCGCCACAACACAACACATTAAGGCGGAAACACACTTACGTTTAGTATGAACACTCCGCGACACGACAGACGGCGCGGGCGCCGGCCGCCCCGACACACCCCGACACAGCAATATGAACCTAGCCAGATGCTGATGATCCAACAGCAGTCTTCGAGCTTCGAAAGATCACATTGCCATGAGTTTTGCAGTTACTTACCTTCCCCATTGTTTTATTTATTCGAGCTACAACCTTAGTCTTGATACCTACCTGTAACAAACTACTTAACGGATGAAGATATATGTAATTGATATTTTAACGATGAATTTTCCACATCGAAAGTGTTTTGTCTCTCTTCACTAATAAATTACACGAAACAAGTGTGTGATGCTTGTCATGTTTATACCGTCTATAGTTTTTTGTAAACTTTTTATATATTCGTTTTTTACATTTTCCGGGAGTTAAATAAAAGACACTGACACCCGTGGCTAAATCACAGGCGTCTGCGTCTGTGTGTACGAACAGCGTATAAAATGACGTCGTAGGTCGTCCAATCCAATAAAAAAAAAAATGACAGCGGTTTGGGTTGGGCACCAACATCACCATAGTGAAAAAATATAGACATAGAAGAACGGATCGAACAACAGTGAAGTTTATTACAAAATACTTTTGCAAATTGAAGGAACATACATGACACCTCTAATTACTGCTATTGCCACAGAATTACCTCCAGGCTTAGTTAATGTTTTAAGTGTATTATTTCTTCTTATCTATATGCTCGTGCAACATACCAATGCACTGCTAGCTCGTAATAAGTTTTATAATGATTATATGTATATGTGAAATGGTGTCAAGTTAGCCAAAATAAAATGTTTAAGAAGCTAAAGGACAAATTGGCTGAGGAGGTGAAGTCATCTCCACAAAGGATTCAGCAATTCGCTCAAGCTGCTCAGGTGATTTTCATTTATCGCAAGCAATCGATAACATACCACTACGAGTGACCTTATTACTTAGACATATTAATGCAAGGTACTACGTATTAATTAATGACTCTACACGTAATATTCCATAACCCAACAGTTGATTTGACCAACTTTCACTGTTTCCATTTAGCAAGTAAATAAATTGTGTTTTTAAAATTAGATTAAAACTTAGTGTTGTTGTGTTGTAAAAATATTGTATTTAAACAGGCTGCTGTCACATCTGCCTCCAGTAGTATTACTGATATCACGAATAATGATTTGTTCTCAATTGGAGATAATGGTAAGTCAATAATACAATTTACTTTTGAATTAGTTTGTGTCTTCAGTATATGAAAATACTATAGACAGTAGTTGGAATATAAAAGTGAATTGAGAACATAGCCTCTATATTTTGTTCTTAGAATAAGTTTATTTCCCAGATAGCCAGAATCCTCGCTCTGGCAAGGCACAGTCATCATCACAAAGCAGTCAACAGAATACATTCCAAGATGTTGCTCTGGTCCAGCCCTTACAGCCTAATGAGTCAGTAGACTACATGCCTGCGCATGATATACTTGTAAGTTCATACAATCATTGTAGTACAACCTTTCCTACTTAGTAATCATTGTTTTGCTGTCCAATTCATGTGTTATGAAGGCTCAGTTTTCCTTTGACTGACGTCGAGTTCGGGGTTGATATTTTTTTTACAGAAAGGTTACATTATTATTAGCACACACGCAAAGTTTCAATATGCGGAAACGCGCAGTTTTTGAGAAAAAAAATATTGATAATTAATTATTTTTGCATTATTTAGGTCAATCCCTACCACAGATTATATAGAATTCTGGCCATTGAATGTATTTTTCTGAGAACATAGCAAATTTGGTTGCAAGAGCGAGCGAAGCGAGCTCTGGACTTGGGGCACCCCGACTTGGACAGGTTAGGTTCCCTTTGTGTTAGGTTACTTTAAACCATGCAGGCAGAAATAGGAGCCCCGCGTAGCGGGGCTCCGTCGACTACGCTTTTTAGGCGAATACAATATGTTTTGAGGTTAGGTTACATTAATTGGTTTTTCTCAAGAACGTTGCATTATCTTTTCACGGGAGTGGTGCCAGAGGGGAAGTGGTACACCCCTCCACACCCTCCCGCCCCCTCCGCCTGCCAAACGATACTAGATTTTACCCAAACATTTCCTCAAAATTAAAAATTTAAAAAATCTCGAAAAGGGGGGTGCGTCGCAACTTTTCCTTTTAAGGGGTGGTTGTACCCCTCCCCTCCTCTCCTCCCACTCCCCTCCCTCCTTTCAATTCGACGTCAGTCAAAGGAAAGTCGTACCGTTATGAATAAATTATTAAAGTATTGCCACTTCGAGAAGTACTTAAAATTACTTAGATAACTTTTCAACAACTTCACTGATAATTTGTTTATACATAAACTTGTCATAGTAACATGATACAAGGATCACTATCCACAGGAGTTTTATCTTTATTGTTGACTATAAAGGCAGGTACAATAAATAAGTGATATAGTATCATAACCTGCTAGTTCTAATTATGACCCAATTTGAGTTTTTACCAAATGAAGTACAATTTAAGAGAATTTATAATTCACCAACAATTTCACAAGAAACCCTACTAAAACCCACTTAAAATTACCTTTAAAAGTTAGTTGAGGATCAAACTCCACTATAAATTGCCTTTGTTTATTATCTTCAAAGTGTTTTCATATCATAGGAATGACTTTTTACTAAAACATAGCAAAATTTCCACAAGGATGATAATTTATTTAAAAACGGTTTGTGGAAAATGAGTGACAAGTGACAACAATGGATTATGGACAAGGGACCATTATAAACAAATCTGTAACCATAAGACCTTATGGTTCACTATTCAATATAAGACCCCAAAATAGAAGTCCACCTTTTATTTAAAAACATACAAATTCTAGTTGCAATCTCATCTCCATAACCGATCTAGTCAACATCTTCCTGCCCTTGTCCTATGTTACTTGGGGTTGACCCAACACATTTTTTCTTCCATTCTCCACTGTCAACCGTCAACCTACCATTTACTCCTTTTTTCCTTTCCTAGGTTTTCCTCTCCATCTCCATCCATTCACATTTATATTCATCACTTTTTTGGAGATGACCAAGTTTTAAATAGAACTATCAAAAATGTAAATAGCGAAGTATGTGACTGAGATTAAAATCCAAGCATATTTAGTTAATACTAGCTGATCCCAGCATGCATTGCAATGGACTTGTTCCTACCTACCTTACCTATCCTACCCTACATACCTTACCCTACCTACTACCTACCTAAGAACCTTCTCCTGACAATAACAAAAAAAGAATTAGAGAAATCGGTCCAGCCGTACACATGTGATGCCGTAACCAAGGGAAATAGGGATTCATTTTTATATATAAAGATAATTATGGGCATTGCCCTTCTGATCAATGGGTCATCAAATGTAATATGTAATACAAGGATCAACATTAAAATGTAATTTTAAAATTTTGTTTGCAGGACAACCAAAGACAAAGACGGCTTTCTAATAGCTCATTTTCAAGTGATGTGTCTTTTAGACTACCAAGCTATGAGACTCCTTCTATGTACCATCTGCAGGTAAGTTACATTGACGATAAAATAAGTAATCAACACCATAAAAGACTGTTTCCTCTCAACTGAGGGCTGTCGCTATGTCTTTCCCGAGTCCTCTCGCAGTCACTCTATTTTGGACTTGTACCAGCAAGAATCCGCCACCATATAAGTTAATAGTTAAGTTACCCTGTTTCTTCCTACCCTTTATCTTTTTCAGTCTGATATGGAGGTCTCGGCGAGTGAGGCTGAAGAGCGAGGTTTCTCGAGTGGCAATGTAAGTCTTGATCGGGTAACAAAAGAACAGCTGTATGCTGCATATCGACGCACACAGGAACGATACACAAAGTACAGAACACAATATGGCGATCTAGCTCGTCATTATAAATTACTAGAGAGAGAAAATGCTAAAGCAAGAGTAAGTATCTAAAATCAAAATTTTAACTTTTAATTATACAGATCATAAAAGTCGGATGGCTAAATCTAATTTATGATTCCAGAGTGTTTTAGTTGAAACCCAAGACAAAGCTTTAAGGAGAATATCGGAGCTTCGTGAACAGTGTGCTTTGGAACAAAGTGCAAAGGTAGGTTATAGCTTTAATGAAAACAAATTACCTCAGATACAAACTTTCTTTCAAAACTTATGTAATTTCGGATCATTTAATTGTAATGTTACCGATGTAACAGGCACTGGCAGGACGCTTCAAATGAATTAGAAATTATATTTATAAGCGTGATATTTGTCATAGATTTGAGGCTTTTATATGATTACAGTAAGACCAATACTTGATAGCTATAATCAAGACTTATAAAATCATCCTGAAGCGACACAACACATCCTCAGACGTATTGTTACGAGCTGTGTATAGGACAAATTTACACACTACCAAATAAACACTAAAAATCTTTAATTAACTTAAAACAGTTAAAACACTTCACAAACACTTAAACTTAATCACTAATCACTTAGATATCGCACTAGTCGTTCACTTCGATCGCTTCGTTTCGTAGCCAAAATCAGACTAACTCCCTTCCGCTAACCCGTCGCCTATTTATACGGCCGACCCATGTTCGAGAAACTTCCACAACTTCCGTGAATGTCTAGGTAGTTCCTTAGGGGAAACCCATCCTTCGAGAAAGTTCTACAACCTTCCCGAACCTTCTAGATGGCTCTATAGTGGAACCAATCCTTCTAGAAGGTTCCAGAAAAGTCCAGAACTTTCTCGAACTTTCTAGACACTTCCATCGTGGAACATTCTAGACTCGACCGTAGTCCTAGAATGTTCTCGTAAAGCAGTCGGCGTAACACTGCCCCCTCCTTAGACATGCTCGTCCCGAGCATCGTTAGTCCCGTAGTATCGTGCTAATCGGTCTACATGTACGATCTTAGGCGCACCTCGTGGACCCTTCTGTATCCGATAGGTGACATCGTTGATCCTGGTCACGACTCGGTATGGTCCATCCCATTTTGCTTGCAATTTCGGAGACTTCCCCTTGCTGCGCACTGGGTTATGCAGCCACACCAGTGAATTCACGTCGAACCCTCTACTGTTTGCCTTCCGGTCATAACGGGTCTTCATCCTCTCAGACATTTGTTGGCCGGATTGTCTGATATGCTCATACACGTCATTCAACTTGTTACGCAAGTCACTTGCATAATCGGTTACACTGCGTGGAGCATCAGGAGCAGTTCCAGTGATTAAATCTGCTGGCAACCGTAATTCCCTTCCAAAGTTCGCGAAGGCTGGTGTTACAGTCGTACTTTCGTGGACTGCACTACGGTAGGACAAAAGAAATGGCTGTATGTGCTTGTCCCAATCCCTTTGCCTGCTTTCCACGACTTTTGCCAAATATCTTTCCAACGTTTGGTTGAAACGTTCCACCATTCCATCAGATTGTGGGTGGTAAGAGGTGGTTCTGGTTTTGTGGGTACCCATCAATCGGCAAGTCTCCTGAAATACTTGTGATTCAAAATTCCTTCCTTGATCACTATGAATTTCCAAGGGTACTCCAAAACGACAGAAAACTTGCTGAACCAATTTATCTGCGACTGTTACAGCTTCTTGGTTAGGAATGGCAAACACTTCTGGCCACTTGGTGAAGTAATCCATGACAACCATGAAGTACTTGTTCCCGCTTTCACTTTCCGGAAATGGTCCCGCAACGTCGAGTGCTATCCGTTCCCAGGGGGCTCCAACGTTGTACAGTTTTAATGCACCTCTGCTGCGTGTTTGGGGTCCTTTCACAGCCGCACAAGTGGTACATTTGCGACACCAGTCCTCCACATCTTCTCGACAGTGGATCCAGTAAAAACGCTCTCGGGTCTTCAGTAGAGTCCGTTTTACCCCCATATGTCCGCCTGAACATCCATCATGGTATAGCCGTAGAACATCCGGTACTTTAGCTTTAGGGACAACCATTTGTAGATGACACCTGTCACCTCGAGCGTTTTCCCATTTACGGCACAAGACTTCATCCTGGATAACCAAGCTGTCCCATTGTGCCCAATAACTCTTTGTGATGGAACTCATCGCTGCCACATCACTCCACTTGGGTTTAGGAGCACCAGCTGTGATCCACTCGAAAATCGGTTTGATGTCCAAGTCATTTTGCTGAGCTTGCTGTAGGGTTTCCTTCCATTCATCGCTGAGATCTGCTCTGAGCATCCTCACGGGCACTACTGCTTTAGTTTCTTGCCTGGAACTGTGCGTACAGTCTTCTCGCCAAGATCTTCTTGACAGTGCGTCTTTATTATTGTGAGTTCTCCACCGGTGCTGGATAGTCATATCAGCCTCCTTTAACTGCTGGGAATGATCCTCTCTCGACATGCTTCGCTTAGGACAGCTTGACCGTAGATGACCCCTTTCTCCACAGGTGTAACACCTAGGGGTGTATCCTTGCGGGCGCTGGCGCACAGGTGTTACCTCAATTTTCTTCGGACAGCTTGACTGAAGATGATCCCTTTCTCTACCAGTGTAACACCTAGGGCTATACCCTTGCGGACGGTCGCGTACAGGTGATGCCACAACCTCCCTGATGCGGTGTGTTCGGTGGTCTTGCCTCACTGCCTCTACTTCTAAGGCATGGGCCAAGGCGTCTTTCAACGTCTCATGATGCCCAAGTCTCACAGCAGCTCTAACTTCCAAGTCGCGTATTCCATCGACGAAAGCCTGTACCAGATTCCCATTGATAAGTGCAGGGACAGACTGGTATGCTTTGCGGACCAGCTTTTCAACTTCCAGGGCCCACTGCTGCAGATTCTCGGCACTGCGTTGAACGCGATCCTTCAACTTAGCTCGGAATACGTGCTCCAGGTGCGCATCGCCGTATCTGGACTCTAAAGCCTCCAGCAGCTGCTCGTAGGTCACATCCTTGCCGAGCGCCTCAAGGATGTTTAGAGCCTGGTCTCGGAGGCCCAAGGTGAGTGCGGTCATGGCTTGGGCTTTGGTCCAGCCATTCGCATTCATAACGGCCTCAAATTGAATTTTATAGGCCGACCATGAAGATGTTCCGTCGAAGGGAGGCACTTTAAACCCACGTGCTGAAGGCGCAGCAACCACTGAAACCACAGTCCCATCTCCAGCCTTAAGTTCGTCTAAGGCCTTCTTCACACCAGCAATCTGAACCTCGGCCTCAGAGATACGATTCTCATGCTGGTGGACATGTTCCTTCATCGCCTTAAGATCTTTGCCAAAGGTTGCGTGAAGATCTTTTATCAGGAGCATCTGTTCTTCCTGGCGGCGGACCTGCTCCTCTTTATCTCGCTGTAACTGCTCCTCCAACCGGTGAGCTTGCTCCTCTTGACGGCGACCCTGCTCCTCTTGACGGCGAGCCTGCTCCTCCTTATCTCGCTGTAACTGCTCCTCCAACCGGTGAGCTTGCTCCTCTTGACGGCGAGCCTGCTCCTCCTTATCT
Organism: Cerastis leucographa; assembly: GCA_963082945.1. Classification (NCBI taxonomy): domain Eukaryota; kingdom Metazoa; phylum Arthropoda; class Insecta; order Lepidoptera; family Noctuidae; genus Cerastis; species Cerastis leucographa. The sequence continues at coordinate 12,751,354 of OY720380.1, read as the reverse complement.
CGTTGCAACTGATCTTGCAACTGGCGAGCATACTCCTCTTGACGTCGAGCCTGCTCCTCTTGACGGCGAGCCTGGTCCTGCAGTAGTGCCATTAAAACAGTCAAGTCTGGCGCCGCAGATGCTGGAGAAACTCCGGATGAGCCAGCGACTGGCTCCGACGTAGGCTGGGCACCAGCCGGTGTCTAACCTAACCTAACCTCCTTTGGTCCATATCTTGCTGTCGATGACTTCTGGTGCGGACACCGTCTATATCGTCTTTTGGTAGAATTGGCATAATTTATCCTCACTTCTGACACCAATTGTTACGAGCTGGGTATAGGACAAATTAACACACTACCAAATAAACACTAAAAATCTTTAATTAACTTAAAACAGTTAAAACACTTCACAAACACTTAAACTTAATCACTAATCACTTAGATATCGCACTAGTCGTTCACTTCGATCGCTTGGTTTCGTAGCCAAAATCAGACTAACTCCCTTCCGCTAACCCGTCGCCTATTTATACGGCCGACCCATGTTCGAGAAACTTCCACAACTTCCGTGAATGTCTAGGTAGTTCCTTAGGGGAAACCCATCCTTCGAGAAAGTTCTACAACCTTCCCGAACCTTCTAGATGGCTCTATAGTGGAACCAATCCTTCTAGAAGGTTCCAGAAAAGTCCAGAACTTTCTCGAACATAATTCTAGACACTTCCATCGTGGAACATTCTAGACTCGACCGTAGTCCTAGAATGTTCTCGTAAAGCAGTCGGCGTAACAGTATTATATTAAATTTACTAGCTCTACTTGGCATGCGTTGCAATGCACTTCTTACCTACCTACCGTACCCTACCTTTTTCACCTTTTAAACCTTCCCTGAACTACGGCAAACATTTTAAAACCAAAATCAGTTAAATCGGCCCAGCCGTTCTCGACTTTTAGCGAGACTTACGAACAGCAATTGATTTTTATATATATAGATTCGACAGTTAACATAATCACGCCTGTATTTCCCTTAAAGGATAAGCAGATGTGATAGTACACCCAGTTTTCGCTGTTATGTTTAAGTCCCATGCAATAGGTGGCGAGCCAATTGCCATCAACCGCCCCATAAATCCAAACTTTAGGTTACTACTGAGAAATTCCTAAGGGAAAACTGAGTAACCTAGAAATCAAACAGATTCCTAGAAACTCATGCTCAGCCAGCAGTAGCGCTTCCGAGTCTTCCGACCACTATCTAGATAGGCAGTTATACTTTTGGGTGTCAGCTCACACCGAGACGCGACGCAGCGCGCACCTTTGGAATTCAGAATACGTTGCGCAACGTATTCTGAATTCTCACAACGAAATGTGTTTCTTTTCATGTAGAAAATAAAGTTATATTTTGAATCGCTCTTTTACTTTTAAAGTGTGCGCGCAGCGTCGCGTCGCGTTCGGTGTGAGCTGACTCTAAGAGTGTGATTAAATAAGAGGTTTTTTTTCTCTTTACAGGCCCACCTTGAAAAGGCCCTACGTATTGAAATTGAAGAGAAGGGTATGAAAATAGATGCACTTAATACTAAAGTGCAATTATTGCAAAGTAATTCTAACATTTCTAGTAGTAATGATACAAATGAGAACAAAACTAGATCAAGTGAAGGCGATGGCGATGTACAACTAATAAATCTATCTAATGATAATGAGGTAAATGAAACAAATGAAGAATCTTCAGCAGCAGAAATACTTGTTTTGAATAATAAGATTGAAAAAATGGAACAATTACTTAATAAGTACAAGGAGTCACTAAAGTCAAGTAAAGAAAAAAATTCTCAAATCAATACAGAGATGCAAATTCTGACAAATGATCTTGAAAATAAAAACAAAGAAATCGAACAACTCAAGCTTTCTACTGAACAGTTGGCAGAATCAAAGCAAAAAATAAAGGAATTAAATAATATCAATGAAGAACTACAGAATAAGATTAATGTCTATGAGTTCAATAAAACGAGAGAATTATCAACACTAGAGCTTGATTTTCAAAAAGCTCAAGAAGTAATAGCAGAATTACGTGGGAAGATTGAAATATTTGGGAAGAGAGAAGAAGAATATGCTATTTCTTTAGCAGAAAATAAATTAAGCATTCATAAAGAATTAGAAAGTAAAGAAGCAGAAATAAAATCGCTTAAAGATCACCTGGAAGCATGTAAGAAAGAAATACAATCACTGAATATAGTTGTAAATGACTATAAAAATAATGTATCATTATTGGAAGCCGAACGGTCTAAACTTAGCCATGATAGCTCTGAACTAACCACGACAAAATCTAAAATACAAGAATTGGAGTCCCAAATAGAAGAACTAACTAAAAAATGTCAAAACTTGGAACAAGTAAAAACAAAAGCTAATGAAGGATATAAATGTCTCCAGTTACAAATGAAGCAAGAAACTGCAGAAAAGTTGGCTATGATTGACAGAAACACGTATTTAGAAAATAGAAATTCACAATTATGCGAAGAAAACACTAAGAAAAGTGCTCAAATAGGGCATTTAGAAAGTGAACTTCAGAAAAGAGAAAAAAATCTGCACAATCAAGCTTTAGAAGAGTCTAAAAAAGATGAACTTCTTGACGAATTAAGTATATGGAAAGACAAATATGCAAAATTAGAATCAGAAATACAAGAAGAAAGAGATGAATTAATTAAATTACAATCAGAAATTGAAAAACTATTAGCAAACCATGAACTACTGCAAAATCAAAATATAGAGTTTCGTCAAATTGTTACTGATTTAGAATCAGAAAATGCCATCATGCACGAAAAAGTTATTAGAAGTAACAAAATGAAAACAAATTGTTTGAGACTTGCAAATGAAGTAAAGGAAATGAAAAAACTTATTTGCTTATTTTCAACTGAGGCGAAATCCTTTCAAACAATTAATAACGAAGCATTTTTCTCTTTTACTAAGGAAATAAATTATGCACTAAAAAACATTTCATACAGTGAATCTACGTTATATACTAACAAACTAAATGAATTAAAACAGGAAAATACTATGTTACAAAAAGAATTAAAAATGGGTATTGAAAAATTTGAAAGTATGTCCACAGAAATAAATGCTTTACGGGACGAAAATAATAATTTGAAATCAACAATCAGTGATTTTCAAGCAGAGAAAAACATAACAGGTGAAGAAATTAAAGATATAACCGATCGCTATGAGGCGGCTATGAATGATTTAAATTTTGTAAAAGCAGAAAATGAAAATTTGCGTTCTAAAATTAATGAATACGAGAAAAAAAGTCGGAATTTACAAATAGCCATGGATTTTGAAAAATCAGAACATTTGGATTCCAAAGAAATGCTCAAATCGTTAGAAAACGAGAAACAAACTTTAACAGAACAACATTCAGATTTTGTAGAAAAGCTAAAATCGTTTGAAAACGAAAAACAAATGTTAACAGAAAAACAATCCGATTTTATAGAAAAGATAAAATCGTTAGAAAACGAGAAACAAACTTTAACAGAACAACATTCAGATTTTATAGAAAAGCTAAAATCGTTTGAAAACGAAAAACAAATGTTAACAGAAAAACAATCCGATTTTATAGAAAAGATAAAATCGTTAGAAAACGAGAAACAAACTTTAACAGAACAACATTCAGATTTTATAGAAAAGCTAAAATCGTTTGAAAACGAAAAACAAATGTTAACAGAAAAACAATCCGATTTTGTAGAAAAGATAAAATCGTTAGAAAACGAGAAACAAACTTTAACAGAAATACATTCACATTTTAAAGAAATGATAAAATCGTATGAAAACCAGAACCAAAGTTTAAATGCAAAACTCGAAGGCTTAACAATCGAAAAAAATACAACTAGACAAGAATTGGATACATTTAAGGATTTGCATAGTAAATCGCTGGAAGAGTTTGATGTGTTGAAAACCGAAAACAACAATTTAATAGCTCAAGCAAAAGAACTCGATAACAGAATTACTTACCTTGATAAACTACAAGAAGAAAACAAAAAAATAACACTAGAAAATATATCTTTAAAAAGTCAAGCTGAAAGCATTGCTGATAGCTATAAAAAATTGGAAACTGAAATCAATGACCTACGAGAATCACATGCTGTAATTGAATCAGAAAAAAATCATTTGAATGAAATAATTGAAAAATTAGAAAACAGTTCATTTAAAAATACTCAAAATAATGGTAGTCAAACAGATGATACATCAACATCTGAACAAAACTTGGGCGAATTTTGTAAAACAAAACTAATTGAGCCAGAGGGATTAAATCCAAAGACAAGCTCTGGTACCGATAGTGAACTTCCAAACCAATACAAATTATTAAAAGCTGACTATGAAATATTGAAAGAAGAAAACAGACGTTTCAAGTCTGATATTGAGGGCCTACAAACCTATTTAACAAAAATATCGAAAGAAAACAGTGTCTTGAATGACAAACTTAGAGAGCTAATAGCAAGTGAACATTCTACTGATAACAATGCTATTTCAAGCGATTTAGCAGAACTGCAAAAAGAAACTCAGAACAAGAAAGAGAAAATTGATGATCTTTTGAGAGAAAATATGTTATTGGTTGAAGAAAATTTGGAGCTCAAAGATCAATTACAGTCCCAAAATTACCCCAAACCGGAAATAAAAACATTGAATGAAAATGAAAAGGATACTAATGCAATAAGGGAAAAATACCATAATATGTTACAAGTAAACAGTACATTAGAAAAGCGATTGAGTGATGTTGAACAGATCAACAAATCTGTGAATGGCAATATGTCACAAATGCAAGATAAGAACGAAAAATTAAAATTGACTAACGAGAAACTTGAAAGGCGCCTTGATGAGGCGCTCGTTAGTCTAAGACATTTGCATTCACTGCAAGAAAACACTGAGCTTGAATATTTGCGAAACATTCTTTATGAGTATCTTACAGGCTCAGGATTACATTCCGTTACTTTAGCTAAAGTGTTATCAGCCATAGTCAAGTTTGACGACATGCAAACCAAATTGGTTTTGCAGAAAGAGAAAGAAAGACAAGGATTCGTAAGTATATTACTGTTTATAATTTTTTCAATATAAAATGTTCTTCGGACAGTGGCAAAAAGTATACAATTGTTATGTGTGTCAGTTTCAAAAATTCATCCTACAGAAGGTTTTTTTTTTGGGGATGGTGACTCATATTTTTTTATTTGTCTATCGGGTTGATTATTAAAAAGTATTTGACATGTATTTTTTCTTTTTTCACGTAATCGTAAAATTACGGAGATATTTTGAGTTGAAATGGCGCATGACGTCACGGCTCAGTACATTTTACACCTAGTTGTGACGTAGTGAGCCCCCACTCTCCAACTTTAATGCATTTTAACCAAGTATTTTTTTGTTAACTTGAAAAAACAAAAAATACGTATCTAATATTTTTGTATTACCTGATTGACGGACAACATAGAATTTCGTTTTCTTTAACCAGTCATCATCCCTATTACAAGGTTTTGTTTTGCATCCTCGTCAAATTCAAGGAGGTAACTATGCTAACGATTGTCGTCCCGAATCAATAATAAAAAGGGTAGGTAATTTTTTTTTTCTTATTTTCGGAAATCGGTAAGTGTGAACCACCCGTGTTTTAAACGCGGGCCGTCTGATTCTCGTCTTATAACCGCGCTTCCACACATACAAACAATCTCAAACATTTATTTAATAATTTCTTATTCCAACCACGTTCACAAACATAAACAACCAAAAAAATCAGATTAATAATTAACTAGGTACCGTAATTTTAATTGATTATTTATGACTTTTGGGACCACATCTTGAATTTTGACGAGGTTGCAAAACAACACCTTGTATAATATGAAAGTTTAATGGAAGTTCGATATTTATGCCAATGAGAAATCCCATCAGGCACATGGTTTGACTTATATGATGAAATTGTAAAAACAGTTTTTTATTTGTTTCAGTTGCGACAGCTTGGCATAATCTGATATCAAAAGGAACCAGAAGATGCTTTGTTACCTTTATAAAGTTTAATAAATAGTTTCTAATAAACAATCAAAGTGTAAATTTTATAGCAGTTCATAGTTTTCTTATTTGTAAATTATTGTTATTTTAATAAATTATTATATGTATATTGAATTAAATGTGTTGTAAACTATCCCAGTATATGGATAAAATCCTATGTGACATTGAGATGAGGATGTAGTACCTAAGCACATTATTTTAAATAATACCTTTTATCTATATTGGTTTGCCTATTCCAAACACATTGAAATAAAGACAGGTGAATGATGACCTTCAATCTGAACTCCTAGAACTATTCACGGATTTTTTTTCAGATTCGAATCGGATGCAGTGCGTTTCGTTGCTATTAAAGTTAATATTGATATACGCCTGTTCACATTCGGTTGAAGAAGAATATTGTAACCATAGCATTGTTCACATTTTTTTAAATGGGATAGGCCTGCCGCACTATTTCCAAACTAATGTAACTCCTGTAAACCAGAATCAACAGTGGCGAGCAACAGAAAAGCGCCGAGACAATGAAGCTCGACGAAGCCCCATAGAAAGAATTTAGTTGTCCTTGATCCCTCAACAAAATTATTCAGAAAAGAAAAGCGAAGTAGGAAAAAAACATAATTTCACTTCCCTCCAAATCAGCAGGAGACAGAACGAAACAAGGCCAATAGGCACAAAAGAAAGTTTACGACTAGCAACTACTTGTCATTAATATTAATGGGTCCTAAGTTGTGAGATGTAAACAACCCATAGGTACAACAACAACACAGCATGCGTAACACAACACTGTACCGTAAAACGTGGTGAATAGGGATGCGAGAGAGAGAATAGGGACAAAACTGATAGGCATTTTCACGTTATTTAAATATTATTGGTAGCCTAAAAATACCAACAGAGTATTTTTAGGCTACCAATAATTATTTAGTTATTAAATTATATATTAGTTATTAAATTATAACAGAAATTATTCCAATAGCTTTTTAGTGACGAATTATTTGTACTCAACAATGAAATCCCATTCGAAGTTTTGTCCCTATTCTCCCTCCCCTGAGCCATAAGGTTTATATTCATGATTCCTTTTCGGCATTAATTTGGGTGACGCTTAGTGTTGCTAGTGTTCATGATAATGGGCATTAAAAGTCTCACTTCTATTATTTTCAGCAATTTAATATTGCCATATCATTCATATTATTTTCCATGTATATAAGGTAATTTCTAAACATGTCTCTGTTATGAAGGTTTTTACTGACTTTAAATAAGTTATTCTTCTTAATTAAAGTTTAGTTAGTTAGTTTAGCCATAGGATTCATTTTATCTCTGCACGCATAGCATGACCACCATAGAAACTGGCTATATCGACGGAAGAATCAACAAATTGACACATTGTCATTGTTTATCTGTCATTATGGTGATTCTTCCGTAGACAAAACTCGTTTCTACAGACAGTGGTTATGCTACACATGCAGTAGTATGTTACTGTAGAATAATTTCAGACCGAAACAGGCATAGCTGCAACCAATAGGTAGTGATTAATTAAATATCAGATTTTACTTGGTACTGTTTATATAATTTATAATAAGAATAATTTTATCCGGTATGTTTGTATCTGGGCATTGACATGGCACATTAAGGTCAAAAAGACCACATGGGTAGAGATGGATCAAACTATGTAGCCAAGCTTTTTTGAAATTTTATGTGTCATATTCAATGGGCCAGGCACCAACAGTATTCACAATTTAATCTTTTATTGATGCACTTTCATTATCATTATCTGATTGATAATCATCATCATCAGTAAAATTGAAATCATCATCCAGGTCTATGTTATCCATTTTCATCAACATATCTTCTATCTGTATCTTTATTTGTGGTGTTAACTTTTGCTGTCCTTCTTCTTGTTTGTTCATAAGCCTAAAAAAAAGAGGGTTATCATTTTGTACATGGTTCAGTTTTTCATAAGCAAATCAGTGCTAGCAATAACTCAAAACAAGTATTCAAGTACATATTAATTGTTTTTGTAAAACCAAATTTTTTACACTAGTGTACCCAGGAATAAGGAACTATTAATAGTTTTTGGAAATGAGTGGTAGTTTTTTTTTTGTTATCACTCATAACAAAACCCTGCAAACATATTTAGGCATCACAATTTTTTTTTTGATCTTTCTTTTTAATTCATACAGCTGGTATTTATTATATACAGACCTCATTATTGTTCGACGTTTTCTTTCCGGTAGGTCCTTTAAAATTGCTTTCAAATCTGTGTTCTGCTGGGGCTCTTCCACAGCTGGTGATTCTTCACTCTAAAATTATGGATCAAAGATAAGTTTATAATTATGTTTTTTAATGGAACATATAATTTCTACGTAAGTACAGATGCCAGCAGGTCATGCTACTCAAAAGCGAAACTGCAAAATTTTCCGATTAAAGCTTGAACCTAATTCTTTTACCATAAAGTTGAAAATCTATTAAAGAAATTTGGCAGATTGTTGTAGGTTGATGTGCTGGCGTCTGTACATTATAACAGAAAAAACGATATGAAACAGACTTAACAATAACGCTACCTCAACTGGTTTGCAACACTTAGCACATGTTTTCTTGTCTAAAGCGCACTTAGTACATAGCATGTGGTAAGCATATTTTACTGTTTTCTGGTCGCAACCCACACACTTGCGAGGTGCAGTTAATGGCTTGTACTTTTTATATTTTATCTTCCATTCAAGAATATCTTTGCAACGTTTGCATACGCCAGTTATCTCCAAAGAGTTTATAAACTTAGTTCTATGGCTTTTATCATGTAGATCATTTTTAAATGCAGTTCTATTTTGATGTTTCTGAGGTCGCTTTCTTAAATCGTTTCCCTTTGAAGTACTCATATTTTTTGGACTATACAATCTAAAGGCGTATTGCGAATACTTTCAAAATATGAATTATGATTTTCTTATGTATTTATACAACACAACACTGCGATACGATGGAAATAGGTTATGTTATCGTGAGATGCTGCTGTTGACACTTGACATTGACAGTTTGGTTGGGGGCTAGTTTTGCAGCGCGTTCCGTTTCAAATAATGATTAGTAGGTAGTAAGATTTAGAGCGGTCACTGAGGACCTGCGTGCACCATAGAAAAAAAAGCTGTAGAGTTCGCATAGCTGGTGGTTTAGTCCAGCTACGCAGCAACGTCTAAGGAGACGTTATATAAAATTAGACCCAGAACGTGCCCTTGGATTGTATTATCTCTGTTAATAAGCACATTAGGCTCCTATCGTATTTAGAACAATGTAATTAAGTGCCAATTATGATTCAAATTGTCACGTGAAATATGTTAATTTTGCTTTCTCCAACTTACACTTTAAAATAGTTTCCACACTGATTGATTTTGATGTGCCGTGTTTCTCCGAGGCTATCGATGCTTGGAAACTCGCTTGCCGTAATACTGAAAAACCCGACAATCCATTATCCCAGAGACGGTGGGACGAGCCGCTCTGCAGAATAGTTCAGAACAATTTACTCAACACGTCTGCTACTACTGCTGAGCATGCGCGACTGCTGGCTGTGGGTGAGTGGGAGTCGGGTCTTTGGCTTCTCGCACTGCCATCGTCGAGCATAGGCACTTTGTTCGACGACACGACCTTCCACCTCGCTGCTTCTTTACGTCTTGGTGCCGCCTGCTGCTCTCCTCATCGCTGCCACTGTGGCGAAGCTGTCAACAGCCTCGGACACCACGGCCTGTCATGCAACCGAAGTGCGGGACGTTATATACCAATGTATAATTTGCTTGATGTGCTGCTCGGGGTAGCTGAGGGGCTGGTTGTCTTCCTCAGACAGTGAAAGTCGAATACTCAAGGGGCACAGTTTATTTTCTCACCACACACACACATACAGTACAGCGTTATATTTAAATCAATTAATAGGCACTAAGGAAACTGTTCTTTACTATAATTTATATAGTTTTTTCACCACTAGGTTATATTAGGTACGGCGAACATAAATGACATTATCCGTCGAGCTCTTGTTACCGTCGGCGTTCCGCCGACTCCGCCGTTCGAACCCAATGGCTTGGCACGCGACGATGGCAAAAGACCGGACGGCATGTCTTTGTTTCCTTGGAAGATGGGTAGGCCTTTAGTGTGGTACGCAACTTGCGTCGATACTCTTGCGCCATCACATTTTCCAAGCTCATCGTGCTTTACAGGCGCTGCCGCTGCGGCTGCGGAGAACCTCAAGCGGCGTAAATATAGTAACCTTTGTGGTAACTATATTTTTGAGCCGTTTGGGGTTGAAACTCTGGGGCCGTGGGGTCCGAGTGCTCACAGCCTTTTCAAGGAAATATCTAAACGCTTAGTTGACACTTCCCGTGACCCAAGGGCTGGGTTTTACTTTGGCCAGAGGCTAAGTATTGCCATACAACGTGGCAACGCCGCCAGTCTCTTGTGACGTTACCAGTTGACAGCGTTGAGGAGGAGTTTTTTGACGCCCTTTTATAATTTGTTGTTATTTTAGTTATCTAGTTTTAAAAATAATATTAATTTGTAAAATATAATAAATGTACAAATTAAATACTTGAAAAAAAAAATTGTATAAGGGAATACGCATAAAATTATATTTAATCATTTTAGGAATATAAAAATAATGTAACCTTAATAGCATCTTGACTGAACCTGCGTGGACCGACGCTCGCAGTAATTTCTTAGCAGCCCCAGCCATTACGATCGAATCTATACATAAGAAATAAGATCACTTTTTCCATAACCCAAAAAACCCTGTAAAAAAAAAAAATGTATATAAGATTAAGATGGATATGTCGTGGGTCACGGGCAGTAATAAAGTAAACAGACTCACTCATGTTTCTACATTTTAAACGACTTACGGCATGTTCTATAGCAGATCTGCGAGGTTCACAGTTCAATAATAATCGATTCTTAAAAATAAGCCCCGAAAACCCGGGTTTTATACTACACAAATGTTTTTTTTTTCAACGATAGAAACCGAGTATTCCCGGTTTTATAATATTGATAAATAAGATAAAACCTTTTGAAATAACGGTTTTAATCAGCTAAATAGATGTGTCATAATGACAGATAAAATAACAACATTATTTTTAATACTATAGAAACTCCAAGGAGTTTCTATATCACTACATTCTTCCAGGCTAAAAAGAGAACAGCTTTTCAGTTTAGAACGTAATCCACGTAGCAAAATCAAAATCAAAATCAAAATCAAAATATTTTTATTTCACATAGGCCTACATGGGCACTTGTAAAACGTCGACAAAAAGGTGCTCGGTTCGGGTTGGTCGTTTCCTATGGAGAAGAACCGGCAAGAAACTCCATGGTTACTCTTTTAAAATAATTTGGCTTTACAATTTTTCTATGTTACAGCAGTGGCACTTAAGTATGAGTGGACATCGTAGGCCCGACAATAAGTCGTTGCTTACTACAAAACGTAGAACAAGATAAAAAGTTACCAAGGATCTAGGAATCTATAAGGCCTACAATGTCCATACATTTACAAACAATCGGTAAATAAGAAAAAGAGTCTATACAAAAAAAAAAGATATTGCAAAAAGACTAGATTAAACAAGTGACACAAATGTTGTCATCCGTGCTGTAGCTATTCTAAACAAAATGGTGTAATGATTAGGAAACTATTGTAAAACATCTGATTAAAAATAATGGAAAAAAGTAAATAAAAAAATAAAAAAGTAAATAAAAAAATAAATAAAAAAAAAAAAAACAAAATAAAAATAAGATTGAGAATAGTTAGAGACATCCACACATTTGTGCCGTTTTATGAGCTACCAGGGAAGCCGCATGTGCGTAGGGGCTCAGGCCAAACTTCTCTATCTTCAACGTAGTCCTTAATTTTGTAATATGCTTTTTTAATTAGGACACGTTTGATATAATTTTTAAACTTTCCATCGGTCAGTTCTGTAACTGACTTCGGCAACTTATTAGCGGCTTGGAAGCCTACGATCTCTCGTCGATCTTCGCTGAGTAGCTGAATTTTCAGTGACCGGGTGTTCTGCTTCGACTATTTGATGATCCTCAGCTGGAGCTGTTTCATCTGTCGGCTGTTCCTCTTCTACATCATTCGTACTTCGAGAATCGTAGAAGTCTTCTTCACTTGTTTCTACTGATTCTCTTGTCTCATAAAGTATCTCATGCGTTTCCTGAATGATCTCACTATCTTGACCCAATGGTGCTAGATGTCGGTTTGAGACAGTTGATTCTCGACCGTCTGCTAAACGAACATAAGAATAATCTGGATTTACATGGAGTAACGTCACCTCCTCAACGAGTGGTTGATATTTATTAGTGCGGTTGAATTTTCGCATTAGCACATGTTCCGATTCTGTCAACCAAGTGGGTATAGAAACTCCATTCGTAGATCGCCTGGTATGCGTAAACATTCGTTCATGAGGTGTGCAATGTGTGGCTGTGCACAGCAAGGACCGTATGGAATGTAAAGCTTGAGGAAGAACTTGTTCCCAATTTTCAATTGCCAGTTTGCGTGAACGTAGAGCCAATTGTATTGATTTCCAGAGAGTCCCGTTGAAACGTTCTACTTGACCATTCCCTCTTGGATTATATGGAGTGGTTCTACTTGAAGCAATCCCTCTTTGATTTAAGAAATTCTTTACTTCCGCAGATACGAATGAAGTTCCTCGATCTGAATGAAGGTAAGATGGCATCCCGAATAGCATAAATATCTCGTTTAGATGTTTTATAACCGTTGCAGAACTCATATCGGCACATGGGAACGCAAATGGGAAACGTGAGTATTCATCGATCACAGTTAATATGTACTTATTTCTTGTATTAGAAGGTACTGGACCTTTAAAATCAATACTTAATCTCTCCATAGGTGAAGTAGCTTTTATTAAGGTTGGATCTGGCAAGGCAGATCTGTAGAATTTTGGTTTTATTTCAGAACAAATCCGACACGAATTAGTCATATTTTTAATTTCTTCAGTAGAATAAGGCAAATTTTTCGATTTTACCCAGTGGTTCACACGCACTATTCCTGGGTGGCACAGGGCTTCATGTAATGAAATTAGTTTCTCATTCCGTAGTGGTACCGATGCACATACTCGTGAAAGTGCGTCAGCAACATTATTCTGTTTTCCTGGGCGGTACACAATGTCATACTTGAACGGTGCCAAGTCCAATCGCCACCGCTGTATTTTCTCATTCTTTATTTTACTCGTCAGTTTATTATCAAACATGAAAGATACAGATCGCTGGTCAGTAATGAGACGAAAAGGTTTTCCAATAAGAAAATGACGCCATTTCCTTAACGATTCCACTATAGCGTAAGCTTCTTTTTCTATAGCTGAGTGGTTAAGTTCACTATTATTTAGCATTCTGGAGAAAAATGCAACCGGTCGATCAGATTGAGACAAAGTTGCTGCAATGGAATGATTAGATGCATCCGTTTCTACGGTGAACGGTGCATTATTGTCGATAGCGTGAATAGTAGATTTAACAATATCACATTTCAGTGTTTCAAAACTTTGTACTAGTTCATCGTTTAGTGGAAATAATTGTGTATGAGCGAGAGCATGAATTCTTTCAGAGAAATTTGGAATCCATTTACTGTAATGCGCAAACATTCCTATTGCCCTTCTTAATGACGGCAAATCACATGGTGGTGGCAAACTCAGTAATGGCCGTAAGCGTTCCCCATCTGGCTTAATTACGTGGTTCTTGATATTGTATCCCAGAATATTAATAGAATCTTGGGAAAACTTACTCTTGTCTTTGTTGAGCGTAAGGCCATATTTTTGAGCGGCCTTCAAAAAATTCTGAAGATTTTCATCATGTTCCGCCTGGTTTTGTCCACATACTGTTACGTCATCTAGGTATGCAAACGTTCCTTTAAGCTCTTCTTTACGAATGACCCAGTCAATAGTTCTTTGAAAACTTGAAACTCCATTTGTGACACCGAATGGAATACGCCGAAATTGGTAGAGATTTCCTGAAGCTTCAAATGCAGTGAATTGGCGCTCCTTCGGCAGAATTGGTACTTGATGATATGCGCTTTGCAAATCTATAGCGCTAAATACACTATATTTTGATATCTGTGACACCAATTCCTCCATGTTTGGAAGTGGGTATGCATCTAAATGTGTATATCTATTTATTGTTCGAGAATAATCTATAACTAGACGTTTTTTATGATTAGTATTACCCGTAATAAGAACTTGCGCTCTCCAGGGTGACGTACTCTCCTCAATAATTCCCTCGGCCAAAAGTTTTCTAACTTCATCGTCGATAAACTTCTTATCATCCTCACTGTATCTTCGAGATTTTATAGCAATAGGCTTGCATTCAGGAGAAACGTTCGAAAACAAGGGTACAGCTGGTACAGAGGCTGCAGCAACACTGCATACTTTAATTGGATCTTTAGGTCCTCCAAAAGAGAATTCTAGTGAAGAATGCTTCTCTAGTATATCATGACCAATAATAAGATCAGCGCACAGGTTCTTTACAATTAGTAAATTCAGACCCTCGTAATTATGATCTGCAATTTTAGCTGATACGCAGGTTTGTCCCGCTACTTGAGATGTCAATGAAGTTGAAGCCATTGAAATTGTTTGATTACAAGGTCTCTTCTTTAAACGACACAATTTAAAGAAATCTTCGTTCATAAAACTAATAGAACTGCCTGTGTCAATTAATGCTTGAGCTCGAATTCCCTGAATGTAGGCTGTTACAGTTGCTTTCTTAAGGGAATCCGGTGACGCTGCTACAATACATGCTGAGCTGTTGGTATTAGTTTCTCGTTTATCTAAACCTGCAACAGTATGAAGTTTCTTGCTTCGGCATACATTAGCATAGTGCCCTTTCCTATCACAAATCTGGCAGTTGGCATCGACAGCAGGGCAATCCTTCCTAGGATGCACTCGCCCTCCACAGAAGAAACACTTTCGCATAATAGAAGCTGTTATTGGGTCCTTGTTCCCTTCCAAGCCTTGAACAGCACTCAAATTTGAAACATTATAGCTCAGTGAACTCAATTCAGCCATTTCTAGCGATACTGCCTGATTGTAGGCTTGGTCGAGTGTTAACGATAGATTTTCAAGTAACCTTTGTCTAATTTTGTTTGACTTGATACCAGAAATAAATGCATCTCTTATACTATCATTTTTATTTGTTTCCGCATCAACTTTTTCAAATCCGCAGTCCTTTGCCATTAATTTTAGAGCTTGAATATAGATGTCAATGTTTTCTTCACTCTGTTGCTTTCTCGTTGCCATCATGTGTCTAGCATAAATTATACTTTTTGGCTTGATAAATATATTATTCAGTGTACTCAATGCTGCTTCGTAAGTCGTACACTCACTGATAAATGAGTAAATTCTAGCGGATACATGATTTATGAGTAAATCTAAAGTAGTTTAAATCTTTTAAATCTTTTCCGCAGAATGACAGGAAACTTTCGAATGTCTTCTTCCAGTACTCCCAATCCCTCGGCGCAGAGCTATCCGATGGATCAATGTCCAATTTTTCGGGACGTAAGAATCTGTCCATTCTTATTAGAACATTTAGCTGATTAAATTGATAAATAAGATAAAACCTTTTGAAATAACGGTTTTAATCAGCTAAATAGATGTGTCATAATGACAGATAAAATAACAACATTATTTTTAATACTATAGAAACTCCAAGGAGTTTCTATATCACTACAGGTCTCGTGCCCAATGTACGGTGTCACGGCTGGGGAGCATACTTTCTAGCTGCGCCACCAATTTTGTTCAATTTCTCGCAAACCGTTTTAGTACTGGACATTTTTTGTATTAACTCCAATCCAAATTGCTAAAGTGGCGCGGCTAGGAAGAACCACGCGAAAGTTGTCATCGTTGATTTCTCAGTAAATATAAATGTTTCAGTTCTGTTTTTTTTTTCACATAATGAATCATATAATACAACACTAAATAGGGTCAACACCATCACGGATCTGGGAGTTACCTTTGATGCTAAGCTACTCTTTGATGTGCACATAGAAAAGGCAGTCAAGAAGGCATCAAAAGCTAGGATTTATACTCCGGGTGTCAGCCGAGTTCAAAAATATAAAAACTATTAAAATATTATATTGTTCTTTTGTCCGTAGTCATTTGGAGTATGTCTCTCAGGTATGGAACCCCAATTATAATGTCTACATAAATCGTATTGAGAGCATACAGAAAAGGTTTTTGAGGCACATTCAGTATCGGTCTAAAACGTTTATCGAATTATACCAACCGTTGCAAAAAATTTCATATCCTACCACTCTACGAAAGACGAAAAATATCTGATCTTATATTTCTTTTCAAGATAGCCAATGGAACAACTGGTGTTATAGAGTTGCTTCACAAGGTCGGGCTGCGAGTGCCTTCTGTGTTCTTGCGTAGACCTCAATTATTGTACACCCCAGTGGTAACCGCTACGTACAGACGGAACTCATACATGCTGAGACCAAGTCGTATGTACAGTCGGGAAAGTGGGAAAATGGACACTTTTCAAACAAAATCCCGTGCACACTATGACCACATCTGTTTAACACCCTTATTACTATTGGTCCGCACAAATAGTTTGCGGACCAATAGTAGTAAAACAAAAAAAGACCCGACCGAAAAATACACGACCGTTTTTTTAATATGTATAGTTTTAAACACAATCTCAGGCTCTGTGATCCCAGATGTTTGACCACAGTTTTTTTTTCATTTACGACACCAAGGGACTCGGCAAAAAACAGATGCTGCGATGCTATAGGTAGTTGAGCGTTAATAAGCGCTTCTATAGCGGCCGGACGCTGCAAGTAACGATAGTCCTTACCGTGATCAGATACGCAGTTTGGTGATAGTACAACACAACCAGCCAGGAAGCTGAGATTGACATTTTCTATATTAATTTGAATACATTGAAGATACGTGATTGCTTCTTCGAGCGTAAATAGTAATTTTATTTATTATTTATTTTCTGTTTTATCAATTTTGTTTCATATATTCCATTTACTACATGTGGAAACTTGTAATTGGCCATATTCTGTTTAAACTATTGCTAAATGTCTGCTTAGCTGTAAGTTTTCCTAAAAAATAAATAATTATACAGTTTGAATTTTTCCAGTGGGCGTAGATGGCCAAATCCGAAACCTTAAGGAATAGCGAAAAACACTCGAAGAAGTCTTGACCCCATTTTGATGAAAACTCAACCTGAATCATTGTATTTTTTTTTAAATCTGTATTCCTAGCTAGGAATAGAAGCGGTAGATTTTGAACAAAAACTATTTTTCCACTCGATAGTGTCGCTAGGATCAAATCCTGGGAAGAATTCTGTGTTCGATTCCTGGCTAAGAATATTGATTTTTGCTAATCCTCATAGTTTCTGATTTAGCCATCCATGCACACTTGAAAAATTTACTCTGTATCCCCTGTATAGTATAGTAATAATTATTTGTATACTTAGAATTGCTGTACCTTCCAAGTCGATTTTCTCGAAAACTATGAAGGTACCAATTTTGTTGTTCGAGTACTAAATAGTGGTCAGGCGGCGCGGCGGGCGGTAGTCACGGACATGATTTTGGAGCAGTGTTGCCAGAAGGTTACATTTCTTACATTTTTCGTAACTTTTGACCCCCTCGCGTAACATGTAAGTAATATTTAGATTTAAGGCAATTTTCGTAACTTTTGATAACAACGAGATTTGTTACACTAGATTTTTATTGCAAACAATTTACGAACGCATCCAAATTGAACGCACCTAAAAAGTATTTCACTCCATATCATACTCAGAGATGGCACTGAATGAAACTACCATGACAAAATGAAACTTATTTCGCAAGGTTTAAAACTTGATTTTGCTTGAGCGTGTGCGTGTACGTTTCCTACTTAGCAAGTTCGCGCAGTTTCGTTTCGTAGGTACTGAAAATTTACATGGCTGATTGTGATTTGTTTTGTTGAATGTTACGTTACGCAAGGTTGTATGGGAGCCCCCTTAAATATTTACATTATTAAGGGATAGGGACCCTATCATTGAGACTTCGCTGTCCGTCCGTCCGTCTGTCATCAGGCTGTATCTCATGAACCGTGATAGGTAGCCAGTTAAAATTTCTACAGATTATGTATTTCTGTTGATGCTATAACAACAAAAACTAAAAACAGAATAAAATAAATATTAAAGGGGCTCCCATACAAAAAAGTGTTTTTTTTTGTGCTCGTTTTTATAAATAATGGCACGGAACCCTTCGTGCACGAGTCCGACTCGCACTTGGTCGGTTTTTTTTTTTGCATTGAGGCGATTTTGCCCTTTATGAACAGTTCTATACATATTGAATATCAGTAGTTAGTTCAGTGTAAAACTAACAGATGCACCACCTCCGGTGGATTTAGTTCAAACGAATAGAAAAAGTTAGGTGCTAGACTAGTTAAGGCGGAAATATACTTACGTGTCGTGTCGTGTCGTGACGCGCCAGAAGCATATCGGTTTCATACATTTTATATGGTTAGGGACATATTTGCATGGCACGTCGTGTCGCAACGCGTTCTGTCGTGGCGCCGCACGGTGGGCTGAAATCGCGAAGTTGGGACTTAAGGATTTTTAAATATATATTTGCATTGTATATACTTATACCATACTTTTATGTTTTGGAACTTTTTTTTAAAGTAGGTTATTACCCTAAAATTTCAGAGATTTAATTTGTATGAATAAAACAAAGAATTCGATGCATGGTGCATATTATTAGGATTATTATTATTAGTTTGTTGTAAATATTTTGTGCAACTGCATTCCACACCACTCTTTCCACAACACCAAAACCGGTTTTCTTATCAGTAGACGAGTCGTCATTAGTGACGTGCGCCAATCAGAGGGCAGTAAATTTGCAGGTAAAAAATATTTGGGGTAGCAAGTTGAAAACAATGATATCAGTTCGTTGTAACCACCCTTTACATACGGACTACCCGCTCGTTACTTGATTTTTGTTAAAAGTTGATTTTCGAGAATTTTGTGAAAATGTTTAGTGATTTAGTTACTAATGTTGATATGTTTGTGAAATTGAAATCAAGTGGTAGTATTAAGGATCATAACTTTTTATACAGTGCTATCAAGTCAAAATTGTGTGATTTAAATCAAGATAATGATAATTTGCTAAAGGAATTCTGCGCAAAGTATTGTTATAATACTTATAAAAAATGGGAAAATGCTAAACGAAAAGAACATACATTTAGAAGTAAATACAGTGATTGGTTGGCATCGGAGATAGTTTGGCCTGAGTTTATGAAAGATTTTGCAAAAAACGACGACGAACCAGTTCCTAGCACATCAACTACATCTCATGAAAAGGTGTCTGTTGGTACATCAACTCAAGTAAGTCCGAGAAAACCATTTACAGAATTAGGTCCTAAACAAAAAAAGAGACGTACGGAACTTACTACGCAAACTATTGCTTCAGAGGAGTTGTCACATGCCCATGTTTTTAACTTAAAAGCAGAAGGAAAGGAAGATGTTGCTGACATATTACAGCATCTGCTCAAGCATCCACAGGACGTGCAAAAAGTAAAAGATTGTCTTTTTGGAAATAAAAAGAAATCAGTATTCTCTCCAGATGAAGCTTTAGGCTTGTTTTTGTCTTTGAAATTGTCAAAATGGCAATATAATACGCTACGAAAAAGTATCGCAGAAGTAACTGGTACCAACGTATATCCCTCTTACTACGCACTGCAAAATGAAAAAATTAAATGTTATCCACCTAAAACTGCTATTGTAGTAACAGATAAAACGGCTATGATAGAATTGCAGGCACTATTGGATATTACTGTGAAGAGAATTATAATGTCAAACGAAATTAGTGAAACTTGTAAAGATTTGACACTGATTAGTAAATGGGGATTTGACGGAGCTTCGAATCAAGCCAATTATAAGCAGAAAGTTGGAAGAGAAAATGAAGAAGATGAGGACTTTGACGATTCTAGCGTATTTATGGGTAGTTTGATTCCTATCAAATTAGTGTCTGGTGACAGAGTTATATGGGAAAATGATTCCCCAAATTCCTCATTATGGTGTCGTCCGCTGTTTTTTAAATTCATGAAGGAAAACAAATTCAGCATTTTGCAAGAAAAAAATGCGATTGAGGCAGAGATTAACAATTTAGTTAAGACAGTGGTTGATGATTTGACCATCTCGCACAACCTAATACTAACCATGATAGATGGTAAAGCGACTGCAGTTCTTTGCGATACATCAACACAAAGATGTGACATATGTAAAGCTACTCCAAAGGAAATGAATGATTTGTCCTTGGTTTTGGCAAAAGAAATTGATGTCGATTTATATAAATATGGTTTATCGTCGTTACACATCTGGATACGATTCATGGAATGCATTCTTCATATAGCGTACAGATTAGATTTGAAGACATGGATGGTGAAAGGTGACAGTAAAGCTATTATGGAGAGCAAAAAGAGAAATATTCAGGAAGCATTTAAATCCGAAACAGGACTTTTAATTGATGTTGTGAAACAGGGTCATGGTACAACAAATGATGGGAATACTGCGAGGAGATTTTTCGAAAACCCCGATATTGCAGCTTCGATCACAGGAGTAAATGAAGAATTAATAAAAAGATTTAAAACTATATTAGAAGCAATTTCGTCGGGTCACCGTATTGATATATTGAAGTTTAAAGATTATACCGAAACCACCATGGAACTATACATTGAATTATATAATTGGTTTTACATGCCTGCAAGTGTTCACAAAGTTTTAGCTCACGGAGCAGCTATTATTGAAAGCTTGGGTATAGTGCCCATTGGAAAATTATCCGAAGAAGCAGCTGAAGCACGCAACAAAGATTTTCGGAGATATCGTGCTCATAATTCGAGGAAATTCTGTAGAAAAGCTACTAATGAAGATATTTTGAACAATTTGTTAATCAGCTCTGATCCACATATTTCAAAGATACGACACAAACTGGTGCGAAAACACAAAGCCTTTTCAGAAGAAGCAACAGCTTTGTTGATCGTTAAGGATACATTTGTTGACGATGATGATCAAGAAAATTTAGGGGTTTTAACTGAAGACCCGTTATTGTCAGAGCATGGTGTTGAGCATGGTGCAGGCCCCTCCTAAAAATATTGGTAAATGATTTGAATTTTGAATTTGTCTTTGTAAGTCTCACACATACAGAACACAGATTTGTAGTCGTGGATTAGGCCTATTGGGGAGACCACTGATAAAAAAAACGCGCCTAGTTCTCTACCTCTGGGGTGGTGTGGAATAGAGAATACAATAATTATCACTGCTAAGTATTCTAAGATTTAGGTGACTTTTAAGATATTTTCGTTCAAAAAAATCTAAAAAAGTCTAACTACCTACTAAGTCACAGTAAACTACAGTAGACGATTAGATGCAAATAAATTGTACTATTAAAATACTTATCCAACAATTGGAAGAAATTTGAGATTTTGTAGACTTAAATGCGATTTTAATAAGAAAAAAAATTAAAAAAAAAAATCTCCTAAATCGCAGCAAAGCGCAGTAGCTGACTAGTTGTAAAAATAAGCTAATAAATAGTACTATTTTAATATATACATCGCAGTTGGAGATGTTTTCAGATTTTTGAGATTCTTTAGATTTTATGATTTTTTCTATACAAAAAAATATTTAAAAAATTGTAGTACTAAAAATAATGCGTAAAATAAAAAGTCATAGAACAATAATTTACTGTATTAGATAGTAGAACAAATTTGCATCATTAATCAGTAAAAATAAGATGACTTTTTTTTTAATGTCCTAAGTCCACTACGTATATAAATCAACCCACCGTGCGCCGACTGCTCACCACCAGGGTTGGATTTAGGTACGATGAAAAAGATAGCACAAAAAAATTAAAAGGATAGTATTTATAAAAAATTATAGTACACTTTCATTATTTTTTATTTAACTTAATAGTCATTAAAATCAACACCAGTTATGGCAAAATTTACTGCTTTTCTTAGTTGTGTTGCCAGTTCGTTTCGTATTTTAGTCTTGGTAAGGTTCACTTTACTGAATATTCGTTCGCAGTCGGCATTTGCATGTGGAAGTACTAAACAATCTAGGACAAATTTTGATATTTCTCTAAACGGCCTATCATTTGTCTAATCATGCCATTGGTATAGTTTGCTCCAAAATACATCGACTTTAACAGAAGTGATTTCTTTCGGTAGTATTGCTGAAGCTAAGGCACGCCACTGGCAAGCCGCTGTATGTTATCCATTTTGGTTATATCAGTGACTCTGGGAAAGGCAGAAACAATCGGAAATATCGATGGAGTAATCCCTCGTTCATGTTGGCTCAGTGTTTTAACGGGAATCAGCATTGAAAGCTTTGCTTTTAAGCAAGCACAAACGGTCGAAATATTCGTAAAACTAAGCATTCAGGAGCAAACTTTAAATTATAGTATTTTAGCGTACTATCCTTAGATGTGGATAGTATATAGTACAAAGGGCGAAAATATAGTATAAATACTATAATTATAGTACATAATCCAACCCTGCTCACCACCGATGGCGCCAGAGCAGTGGAGGGGGTTATGACGCGACACGACAGAACAGGCAAATGTGTTTCTATACCGCGTGGCTCGTGGCGCGAAACTCTAGCGGACATTTTTTTAATAATCATTTATTATATTTGCAGAATGTTTCTGACAAATGTCTGACGAGCTTATTGAAATTGTATGTCCACGAAAAGTTTTATATGACACAAAGTGTAAAGAGTTTAAGGATCATTTAATCAGAAATATTATCCGAATTCGAAGAAAACATCATGTACGTTCAAACGCTGCAAAGGTTCGAAATGTACTGTTCAGAAAAAACGCCAGAGCACGCCACGACACGACACGTTAGTGTGCACACTCACCGTCACGACAGTAAGCATCGCGACACGCCACGACACGTAAAGGCGGAAACACACTTACGTGTCGTGGCGTGTCGTGACGCGCCAGAAGCATATCGGTTTCATACATTTTATATGGTTAGGGACATATTTGCATGGCGTGTCGTGTCGCAACGCGTTCTGTCGTGGCGCCGACTGCTCGCCGCCGATTGCGCCAGAGCGGTGGAGGGGGTTATGGCGCGACACGACAGAACAGGCAAATGTGTTTCTATACTGGCGCGTGGCTCGTGGCTAGTGCTGCCAGGTCCGATTGGATTATATAATGTAAATTTTATTTCAATCATACAATTACTTGCTGGACGCATAGAAATTACGAAATATTACAATAAACGTAGTTATGTTTTTTAATTATTGACGCTGTTTTATAGGTATAAATAAAAAAAAAGTATTTTATCTTATGGACTGTCTTGCACAATCAATGAGACGCCTGGCAACACTATTCTATTTATTAAGTACTGTTCAGAAATAACGCCACGACACGACACGTTAGTGTGCACACTGACCGTCATCGTCACGACAGTAAGCACCGCGACACGCCACGACACGTAAGTATATTTCCACCTTTAGTGTATTTCCGCCTTTAAGGTCCCTGGCAACACTGTTTTGGACGTGATTCGGAACGCATCCTTTGTTGTCAACTGTCAAAAGAAGGAACGACTGTTTATTTTTTTGGAGACAATTATTAATCGAAATATTTTATGATTCGTTTATCTGGATAGCAGTTTCCATGCCTAAATGTTTAAGACAGTAATAGCTAAGAAATACTGAAGTAATCCATTCAAATAATTTATTCCGGGGACCACAGGTACTGTACGAACTTTGAATATTTTTGTACCTACATCACCTAAGACGACCAGTCTTCTTTTTAAAATGACACTGTCTTCTCGAACACTTGTACAAATCGCTGCATGGGGAGGTTTGGTCGTCGGTGGTACTGGGTTCTATTTACAGAACCGAATTATCGATAGGGTAAGAGGTTATGATTACTATAAGAGTGCGTTGAAACAGTTACGAGCTCACTCTGGTGCCGTCCACTATTTAGGAGAGCCAATCAAAGATAAGCGATTCAAGCTGACTGACACTGTTAATAACTTTTCTGATGGTGAAACAGCTAGATTTCGAATACCTGTATCTGGACCTAAAGAGAGAGGGACCTACTACTTTTGGGCTGAAAGAGATAGTGAAGAATGGAAGATAACTAGAGCAGAGTTAGAATTGAAATCTAAGCGAGATGCAAGACTTGTTATTGTGAAATAGTTACTAAAAGTAGTGTGAATATAATGAATTATGTAGAATAAAATAAATAATGTAAAATAAAAACAGTGTTTATGCTTGTAAATCTCTATGTTAGTTGTAAGTAAAATACATCTTTGACAATAGTTTTCAAGCTATTATTATATTGTACATCATATTTCCTACTGTGAATTATTGGTTGATAGGAGTAACTGCTGCAATGTTCTAAACAAAACATCATCAAAATAATTGAATAATAAAAACTTGTTAGGATTGTTGTATAATCATCTAGATTGATGGTATAATTATACTTTTACACAACAAACTGAGATATGATGCCCTTACTGCCAAATCACTATAATTATAACTCAGTATAATATTAATCTGGACTTATTGAGCATGTTTTACACATTACACTGCAAGCTCCACTATTTTAAAATAACTTTTCAGATTGTTACAAGCCAATAATGTCTCAAATGTTTATTGGGTCTAAAAAAGAAAAATTCTATTATCACAATACTTTACTGTGCCTTGTTAGAGCTATGCAAGGAAAAAACATAACAGTGGACCTACGAAATAATGATACCTACGTCTGTGGACATGTAGACAATGTGGATGGGTAAGAATTCAAATAACATCAACATTATGTTAGCAAACAAAAATGATAAACAATAAAAAACTATTGGCCCTACAATCCCATTGGTTTACATTATTATGTTTTTTTACAGCTACATGAACATTACTTTTTCCAATGCAGTGTATTGTGATCCTCAAGGAAATGAATACCATTTTGAGAATATGTTTGTGCAAGCCCGTAACATTAGATATGTACATGTCCCTGAAACTGTGAGTATAGCTCTCCAATTGAATATATTACTGGTTAATAAGGTTTATATTTATAAATGCATAATTTTATTTTTAGACATCAATAGTAACAACAATTAAAAATGAATTAAGTGGAAATAAAAAGCCCCATGATGACAAGAAAGATGTAAAAAATTCCAGAAAAGTGAAAAAAGCACTTAAGCTGCACATGGAAACTGTAGCTTCTTTGAATATAAATGATTAATGTGTTGACATACAGAGTTGTATCTATTTGAACCAGAATGATATCCAGCCCAGCCTCTCCCAAATATGCTAGTCGACAGGGTTTACATACCACTTACCAGCTGCAGCTGCATTCATTTAGGCAAATTCAAAAAGCCGAAGCGCGAAGTTCATGCATTACGCATGAACTTCGCGAATTTGTTTTGGATACATTCCTTTGTTGTGCAACTAACATTCATTCATAAAACTAACAGTTGTTCGCGAACACAGCCTTTAGTTGTTGTTTTTCATGTTTATTTACATCATAAAAAAAAACGAAAGCTTGTGCAAAGTATTCTTGCACTCAAGCCAATATGCATTATCACTTATTGGAAACGCATTCTTGAATTTGACAATGGCACAAAGTAAATTTATTAGTGAAATTTCAATTATGAAATGCAGCTAATCAAGTATATTTCTAGAATTCTAAAACAACCCTTACGCGAAAACAGACTTGCAGTAATGATTGCTAAAACGAAAAACAAAATTCTGTATAGAAACATTTATTTTAGCTAACAATCTTATAATTTTTTATCTTAACAATATAATAATTCACGATTACTTTATTGGATACTATCTATTTCAAATGTGCCTTCTCACTTACACTTTGCGCCTCATCTTAATTCATAATACTCGACTGTATCATCTTCTAGATTTTGTACACAATAGCTCAAGTTTTCTGTATAGTGCCTATTTGCCACAATGAAATAGCAATCATAGTGCATTTTATCTACATGCCATAGTCAAATGGATTATGAATATAATCTATATTTTAATTTATTCACTTTTGATTTTCATTTGAAGAATAATCTCCACATTCATTAGAAGAATTATCCTGACGATTTTCATTTGGAATTTTTCCATCATTGTTAATTGACATTGTATGTAAGCATGTGCTGTCATTTGGCTCATCTTTTACATTTTCATTCTTGTTCTCTCTGATGGAAGTCATATTGATGTCGCTGTCGTAGGATGGAGGGATTTCGTTGTGCGCGGCTGCTATACGCACCCCATTATCAGGAAACGAAGACAAAAATAACTTCTCATTTTCATAATTAAAACTGTTAATTTTAAATGTCTGTCGGGCGAACAAATCGTTCTTACTTGTTTTATCATTTTGAAAATTTTCTGGACTATTGGTATAGCCTTGAACATAATTATTGATAACTAAGTTTTTTAAATCATAGTTTTCTTGTTTGCCCGATTGTAAATTATCATTGCTTTGTGTTTTGTATGCAACATCTAGTTGTTCATTGACGAGATAGTTCGCCTTTGTTTTCGAAATGGTTTGTATGACATTAGTACTTTGTTTTTTCTGTATGATAACAACTTGTTTGAATGAAGGCTTCATAGTCCGATGATTCATCGGCTTTTGGAATACGACATCCTTTTCCTTATAAGGTATTATCTGTGGTGTTGTTGAGGGTTCAGGTGCTTGGCTGCACAGGAAGTTGGATTGGTTGATGCTGCTGATTATTGAATTCGGGCTCGGGGATGATTGCATCACGTTTGGTCGTTGTACAGCATTAGGATTCAATGTACCTAAAAAAAACATTAATTTTGAGTGATATAATACGACTAGGTGCGACGTCGAAAATCCAACAGAGTGAAAGCTTCATACAACGCTTAATGACATATCCACCCACAAATTGCAGCAGTACAAACCCAAGAACTCTCTGTGTTAGTCTGCAGGATTACTGAATCGTAACTTCATAACTTTACCAGTTTAAATGTATTGATATCATGTGTGAACACGAGTACACGACATGTCTTCTAACTGTACATACGCATTCACATAAATATATTTTGCATCAGACAACATATTTGGGCGTGAATGTTTTGCCAGCGACAACATACAGTTAGTAGCAACAGCATGCTATTTAGCAGGATAAGACACTTCGATAAAAACTATGACAACTGGTAAAAAAAGAATAATGTAAAAATAATATCATACTTTCTCAGTCATATTATTACTGTAAGTGTTTTCTTCCTACCCTTACTAGTCTAGCAATTAGACAATAAGGTGGAATAAAGTTTATAGTGGTCGTATTTTTATTGAGGTCCTAGAAGATAAAAAAAAAAAATTCGCCACTTGCGATTTTCTGATATTTACGTCCCTACACTCATGAATGTGGTTTTCCTGGACATTTTTTTGTTCAGTTATCTGTGAAAAAGTATCAGTTACCAATTTCAAAATTGGTTAACTTTTCTCCCTTACAAGTAATTGAATACAATACCTAGAAAATTTAAAAAATAACTATATGTACGCATTTTGTCGACAACAATGTCAACAATGAAAAAATAAACAAACTAAATCGGCATTTAATGGATACATACTATATAAATGCGTCGAATTTCAAGTTATTCAAAAACGAAAAAAAAAAAATCCAATGGAAATTAAAAACAAAAAGTCGCGAAAGTCGATTTTTTTTTTAAACTTTCTTCTCCACTCCTCTAGGAACTTACTAAAAAAGTCCTATGAAAATCAGACCACTATACACTTCGTTCCACCTTTTGAGTATTTTTTGTCCAATTGCACTCTGCTATACGGTAGGTAAGGTACAATTATTTCATCTCCAAGGCTGTGCGCCATTTATTAGAGAACATCTATGCATAATCTAAAGATGCAGTTTTCATCGAACTTGTGAGTAATGAAATAACCTTGCATCATGCAAGGTTCTGCATGACGTCAATTAAATAATTGTAACGACAACATTAGCTACAATATAGTGTGACATCATTGATCAAAGTTCACGCGAAGGATGGCCATCACACAAGGTTCCGATAACAACTGTTTAGGTCCGTAGTTCGCCAGACACTCCACACAGAACAACTATTTAACTCCGAAGAACTTTCTTAGGTAACATTTTCGTACCGTAGAACTATATCTGAGGTAGATGTGTGGAGTGAAAAGAACGGAGTAAGGAATGAGTATACAAGGTGTATGGGACACCGACGCGAAAACTTACCAAGTACACAGTACATCATTCTGAACGGCTACATAGAAATTTTTCATGGGTAAATAAAAAAAAATCTGGGTGACCAACAGTCAAAATGTAGGGAACAGCAGATTTTTAAAAAAAATATCTTAAAATTTTATATGTGAGCGTGGGTTGGGGGGGGGGGTGCAGTAAGATGTACGTGGTAATCGTTTGGAACCCCCATTCGAATGGTTGAGTAGATACCGGTTAATTTACCTTGTGGTTTGTATTTCGCCAGCTGCGCGTACACTTGTTTGATGCGTTCGATGTTGATCTGCGAGGCTTTCGAGTGGTCCACCATGGGCATAGGGTAGTCGCGCCCGATGATGCACCGCGCCGACTGCTGCACCGCCTCTGGAGCCACCCACGGCTCGTGAATGTACCGCGTCGGCATGTTCTTCAATGCCGGAATGTATCTCCTGTAAATAAACCAGTATCATAGTAACTTATCTTCGTTAAAAATGCATAGAAATATATAAGTATGCATTTGGTTTATGGCATATTTGTCGCATTTGTGGCGTGAAGATACAAGAATGTAGCATACGTCAAAGATAATGCAAGCATAACTGACGAGTCACCCAGAATGCGTCATGCCCTCGAACAATCATTATGCAACATAATTAAGACGTAGTTCAGAGTTACATACACTAGTTGTGTACCTACGTGTTATATAAACAGTATGGACCATAAGTTTTTGCACTTTTTAAATCGCTCCAGCAGGGATATACCGTCCAGGGGTGTTAAACATTTGTTGTTGAAGACAGTAGTACCTAAGGGGTAAGAAGGGGAATAAGGAAATGTCACTGAAGGTCGCACGCGTACCCAAGTCTCAAATCACGGTGTATACTAATATTATAAAGCAGTAGAGTTTGTTTGTTTTAACGCGCTAGTTTCAGGAACTACTGGTTCGAATTGAAAAAATCTTTTAATGTTGGATAGGGAATTTATCGAGGAAGGTTACAATTAACATCACGCTACGACCAATAGAAGCGGAGCATCAATGAAAAATATTGCATAAACGGGAAATATTAAGCCCTCTCTCTCTCTCTATCTCATGTGACGCAGACGAAGTTGCGCGGGTCAGCTAGTCTGTGACGTATACCAACGACGCGCATGATTTTGGAAGCCTTGGAAATACCCAGAGCAGTTTCAATAAATTATAAAATTGTGTTTAATACTTTATCGGTGTAAAATAAAGTTGGTATAAGGTTCCAGCTCGACAGCTTGACTTAATTTAAAAAAAAAAAAACATCGTTTCCATAAAAATGGACAGATAAACAAAAAAAAAAGTTGTTTTTAGAGCAGGGAAATCCCCCGATTACTTTTACATAAATAACCAGCTACAATAATCGTAAGGAGAAATTCGCCGAGAGAGAGCCAACAAACCCCGGGAAACCCTACTACCTGCCTACCTACTACTACCTACCTAACTACTATCTATCTGCCTAAAAACCTACAAAGCATTAGAAAACCTTTAAAAAAAAGATGATTTAAATCGGGTAGGTAGTTCTCAAGTTATGGCGTGACCAAGGGAAATAGGGATTCCTTTTGATATTATAGATAAACGATTTTGTTATTAGTTTAAAAATAGGTACATTAATTTTATATTTTTAAGAATTTTTAAACGTGCAAAAATGTATGGCCTAAATGAAATGAAATGTATAGCTTGATTTTTCGTCGTGTGTATAGGACACGCGACGAAAAATCAAGCTATACATTTCCATTATAACATGGCCTCGCTTTGTATAGATTTCCCGTACAATAAGGGATCCACATAAACTTATTTTGTATAGCTTGTTTGGACGTCGTGTGTGCATATTGAGATAATCACCCGGTCATGTACTAAGTACATGGCTTACATATATAGGTACTTTTATAAGCCATAACCAATGTGTTTACAGAGACGAACACTTTTCAACGACCCTAGTCTCTAGTGCGACTGTAAGCAGGGACGCGTAGAAACGCGAAAGCAGGGTAATAGGCTTATTCTGTAACTAACCTTTTTTATTTATTTAGGTTAGCCAACAATTGTTTACACCTTACATTTAATTTAATGTGGAAGCGACAGGGTGGCCCGCGTAATTCAAATTTATTACGTTTTTTGCAACAACGTAAGAAAATTTGAATTTCGCGGGCCACCCTGTCGCTTACACCTTAAGGTACACGATTTACATTTAAAGTGCAACAATTACTTACAGGCTAACACCGCATGCACTATTTTATTTATATTATACATTTTTATTATTGCAATAAATTGTAAAACCCTTTCCGTAACCTTTTGAACGCCATCGTCATATACGTATGCGACAAGCAAGCGCGTGCCCTGTACGCCAACGACACAAATATGTGACAAAAAATGTGGTGAACTATAACACGAAATAAGCAATTTAAATAATTACTTTTGTGTGTGTTTATTTATATATATTTAAAATATCTTAAATATAAAATAATAATACTAAAAAATTGTCAGAAAGTTCATACAAATTCATAAAAACAAAATAGGTCCTCATCAAAACACACCCTCAACATAACACACCACACGCTGCATTTACTTTGGTTTCGACCCGTAATGTAGTTCGAAGTACCATGCAGTAAGCTGAGAAGCAAAAGCACATGCCAAAAATAATAATATAATATCTTAAATTTCAAATGTCGTAAATTTTCTTATCAAGAAATAATACTTTTGAAATCCTTTTTTTATTTGTATGTATTTGCGATGAATTTGTGGCTTGGCGTGGAAGGCACGCGCGTGCATTTATGCTCTTGCGTTCAAAAGGTTAAAATGATTGATTATAACATAACTTACATTCTTCTTGGTGGCATAAATAACAATGATTAATTCAAAGTGACATACCTTATAAAATCACCATTAGGATCAGTTTTTCGCCCGAAACGGACGGGGCAATAGCAGTGAAAAAATTGCTGGAAGAATGATGAGCACGAGAGCCACATCCACATGCCCGCATTGACGGACCAGTCGGCGTCGAGAAGCAATTCGTCGAACACCTAAAAAACGGGGACTCTCCTTAAATTAATACGTGTTGACGATGCTCATACAAAAGGTGATCCGACTGGATCGAAAATAGCCACATAAACATGATTGAAGTGAGTAAACTGTTTAAATATTATTTATATAATATTTATCTTGGTTTATTAATCGGACAGAAACGTCATATATGTATAAAACATATGCTGTAAAACAAGAAATGTTCTTGTATTTCAATATGAAAAACACTTATCACTGGAGAGATTTGAATTCAATACTAAATGAATGCGATGGTACTAATCTAATAAATATGGAAGCTCTCCTTACCTTCATTCCTTCTTCCCACGAGATCCACAAGTCGCCTCTGGTTAGGAAGCAAGCCACTGCATGCCTGGCTAGGTGGTGAATCCACCCTTCTTCTCTTAATTGTATCATTATGGCATCTATCCAAGGAAACCCGGATTGGCCCTGAAACAGATAAAGATGATCATAATTTTTTCAAGAGGGCGTTTTGATATTCTCTTTCAAAAAGAAAAGTCGTTTTTGAATATTGGCCAGTAGTTTCGATTAGGTACTTACACCAGCCCATTTTGCTAAAGCGTCTTGATTCTTTTGCCATGGTATTTGGACGCATATAGGATTGCCTTCCATACGATCAAAATTAGGGTTGCGTGTTGCAGCACAATAGAAAAATTCCCTCCATAGTATTTGCCCATGAAGAGACAGTGGTGGTCTTACTTGTTTAATTCTTTTGTACAGTTCCGTCAACTGATAGTAAAATAATCTAGTTGACAAACAACCAAACCTGTAACAGAAGGGAAAAATGAAAATTTTTGACTAGCGCGTAAGTTTATTTTTTAAGTGCTTATGAGTTGTCAAATCAGGTTTCTCAACTCGATATTCTGAAAAAGTTAAAAGGTGTATCAACATTAAAAAAGCATCACTCATAACGGTATTCATGTTTATTATTTTGTCTGGTCTTTGAAACGTCTATTAGCAGTGTATTACCGCTAAATCTCGAAAATAAGAAATGCGTTTTAATCGATTCTTACACTCAGAGATAGGAAATTTAAAAATATGTGAACTCTCTTGTTAACTTTTTTTAGTTCGTGTTTTTATTAATAATTAGTATTATTTTAAATACATACGCAAGCAAAAGCTCGCTTTGAGTACGTGTCAGTGTCATTTTAGTCAGCTGCGGCACCTCGTGATTTTGCTCTCTCTTTAGTTCTTTTGAATTAAAAACAGTGTAATATTCAATTCTAAAGGAATGCGACTTAAGTTAACTTGATTAACCGACTTCTAAAAGGAGGAGGTTATCAATTCGACGGCATGTTTTTTTTTGTGTTTTGTTACGCGATTACTCCGCCAATCGTGGACCGATTTTCAAAATTCTTTTTTTGTTCCAAAAAAGATACTTCTGAAGTGGTCCCATAGTTTCGCCGAGATTCCATCATCAGATCCCGACTTGGTTAAGTCGGGATCTGATGATGGAATCTCGGCGAAATCGAGGGAACTCTTCAAATTTTATAGGAAAACGTACAGCGATTTTGGTATTTTCTACAACAGTGAAGCATTTGCGTTCAATAAGAACCATTCTACCATCAGATCTGATGATGAATCCCAGAGACAGGCACCGGAACTCAATAGTAAAACAATGGATCTTAGCTGTGTTTGGGCTTGTTGGAATTGTAACGGTATGCACTTTCTAGTAATAATTTAAAGAAAAAAATAGAAATCTTTTTTTAACCGACTTCTAAAATGAGGAGGTTATCAATTCGATTAGTTTTTGTTGAATGTACACCGATTGCGCTGAGATTTATGATCCGATTTGCGTAATTCTTCTTTAGTTTGATGCGGAATAGTTGCCATTTGGTCCCATAAAAAATGTTATATAGTTTGGCCCTGTAGTTTTCATTTTATTGACTTTTTTTTTATTTTATATGTAAATTTATCACGTATCATTACACCTATTTATCCGTGATTAGTGGACCGTTTTACATGATTCTTCATTCATTTGGTAGAGAATGCTTGCCCGGTGGGCCCATATGAATTTTATCGTCTTTGCTTAGGTACTTTTTGAGTCATCCTCTTTATTATGCATTTTGTTCTTTGTCGTATGTATGGACGATGTGTTGGTGTCCAGTTAAAATGTAAAAATCATACTTGACAAGAATTTAAGTGAGATACCATACAACTGAAAAGGGTAAAATAAAAACTTTTTACAAAAAAATATAACCGACTTCCAAAAAAAAACAAAAAAGTGGAAAATAATTTTACTTTCGGAAGTCGGTGGCAAAAAGGTAATGAAACAAACAAGTCACCGACTGCCGAAAGTAAAATTATTTTCCACTTTTTTTTTGGAAGTCGGTTATATTATTTTGTAAAAAGTTTTTTTCGTCTGTGTGTTGCATGTCGCGTGACGCTCAGCCGCGGAGTATACGCGCGCTTTATACATTTTATACCCTTAATGGAATATTATTCCAAATTTTTTTTGTATGTATATTAGTGTGAAAAAAAGTTTCACTTTTACCGTGGTTTCATAAAACCACAATCCTTTTTTATCTTCTTAAACTAATAATTTATAACAACAATTAGCTAGGTATTCTTATTTGTCGAATAGTAAATAATTATTCTGATTCCTATTCATATTCGCAAAAGTAGCATCTCATTGCAACATTAACCAACATCTAACTTGCGGATATACACTGTTGTTCTTATAATAATAATATTCTGGTAACTGCTTGTTTTGTTTTAGTAATAAGATTTGTGTGTTAAAGTATTTGTATATTACTTAAGTACGTAACATAGAATGAAACATGTATATGTTGCATTCTTTGTTTTTAGATAGAAAATCCAAGCAATAAATCTGGCCGAGCAAATCGAATCAGCTGCCACGGAGTTGAGCGATCAAAAACTATTCTTCGCTCATGTTTTACTATTCTTTCGAAAACGTCAGTCGACGCACTGACGTTGGTCGATAGGCGGCGCATAATTATGTCTCGTTTGCTCAAGGTCATTGGCGTATGTTAGGGCCTTTTAAGTAGGTTAACCCAAGGCCATCCGTCGCAAAGTTGTGCCCGGTTGCTGCATTCAATTAATTAGATTGATGGACAAAGGTAACTATTACTATAAAAAAAAATTACCTTAAGTAGGGTGATAAGCCTGTTTGACTTGCCAACAGTGACTGTGGTGTCATTTTTGGCCGCCCGAATGAAGCCACCCAAGCTTTTCTTTCGAGGTGTCTTTCTAACCTAGTTAAAGCTTCACTTTCCCCTCCGATCCAAACGGGAGATTTTAAACCCTCAATTTCGAAACCTGAATTCATAAATGTGAATAATGGTTAATAAGACAGTCATAATTTCATTCGTAAGCATTTGTCTAATTAATTTTATCGTAAGTTACCAAGTTCTTCGAGAGTGGGTACGCCAAACCGATCATCATGGTCATCGGTTACAGGCGTGGTGGCGCCGTTCAGCGTTTTTCCCGATATTGGCGCCTCCGCTGGAGGGGGTGGGGGCATGCTGGCGATCAAAGCCTGGAACTGGTGGTACGTGAGAGGCGCTTTGCCACCGTTTCGTTCTATTATTCTGTAAAAAATAATTATTGTGAATTTATTTAGGTACGACTCAAATTTTACACGAAAAAGAACATTTCATTTTAAATAACTTACTGGTCTAATTTGTATAACGTGTGAGATACACGAGATGTGACGGTGATGCCGACTTCGCGACATTTTGACATAATGTTGTGGTCTCGCACTCTGCCGTAGGGCTCGGGGTCCTCCTCGAATGACAACGCGGTGGTTCCCCATTCCCGGAACAGTTTTGGTAACGCGTCGGCGGGTTGTCCTCGAACCACGTACAGCCGTGAGTTTAGTTTCCGTAAACTGCTATCTAAGTCTTCCAAACATTGCAGCAGAAACCTGTCGAGATAAGTTTATTGATTGTATAAACAAAACTGCATAATGTAGAGCGTAACAACTTCCTACGAAGTATGTACTACGTATGTCGCCTGGAACGTGTGCGTGGGCTGTGAGTGCTGTGACTCATACATCTCGTATACAGAGAGAAAAGGATTGTAATTCAAAGTTTTCTTATTCAAAGTTTTACCTCCATTTGTTGATGCCAACATTAGAAGAGCTGGCGAACCAAGGATCGATAATAAATACACATCTGAACGTCACTGCGTCCACTAGGCCATCCTTTAACGCTGGGTTATCATGGAGGCGCAAGCCTTTTCGGAACCAATGCACGAGGTGCTTTCCGCCAGGCCGGCGAGCAGCAGGCAAGTGCTGCGACACGGGCGCAGTGACTGGAGGCGCGTGCGGTCGTATCTTCAGAGCCGGCAGCGTCTCTGCAGCAGCTGACATCTTCATGTATTTACCCACATTGCGCCTGGTGTGGAATAAGCTATTTTTGATATCTGGAATTGGTTTTTCAAACGCACTATAGAGTCAATGCAAAAAATCCCTTGTTGCTTGCAAAAGTTGCACATGCCTCACTACACTATGTGATGTGCCTCCCTCCGTCCTCAAATGTTAGTGTTTTATGGTTTAGTATGCATTAGGTCATTTATGTTGGTTGTTAGTTGCTTTAACCTATCCAACTTAAGCAGTTATAGAAGAATCTTGCGGTAAAGCCTATGGGTAGAGCGCCTATGCTGCTATGGTCTACATGGATTTTCAGCTGGGTAGATGTCTAGATGAAGGGGTAACGGATCAGCCCCCCATGAATTTTAATTTACTATATTTTTTAATAGCCCATGGCTTCACATATCGGGTTTATATCGGGCGGTGTACAACATAAATCATTTTCTTCGTAACTAGTACCTACTTGTAGACATTTTAATTAATAAATAACTATAATTTCAACAGTGAAAACGAGTTTTGAAAAATGATTCGCTATGGTGGGAAAAATTAATCAGTTTTCCTATGCGCGCGCATTGCGATCAGCCACAATAATTAAAATGTCTACAAGTAACTAGTACCTAGTAACGAAGAAAATGATTTATGTTGTACACCGCCCGATATAAACCCGATATGTGAAGCCCTTAACGTTATGGAAAGTTTACTACCTGAAAACTCCAAGGAAAAATATCTATTATCTACTAAATAAAATGAGTTTTTATTGTTATTTTATTCACAAGTGTGTTGGAAAACGTCGTATGATACACGTGTGTATTGGTGATTACCGTCCTCGGCTCTCTTAAGACCCTCATCTAAGTCACCTAACGGCTCGGGTCTCAATGGCGCCTCAGCGGTAATCACCAACATTACACACTAGTACCATAATGTACAGTCAGTGAGCAGCATTACCTGACCCATTAGCCTCTTTTTTGCTTTGTGAGGTGGGTCAGGTAATGGTGAGGGGCACTGTACTATTTTGGGACTTGGTGGATTTTCCAAAAAAAAAACTCGGAAATTTGAAAAAAAATTGCATTGTTTCTGGTTGACCATAAAAACCATTAAGCATGGCCCTCCGCCTCCGACGCACCGTTTCCGAGTTAGGAGCTTTTTAATTTTTTTCTTGTTTTTACAAAACGCTCTATATTTCCAAAATGGTAGCTCAGATGAAAACCTTTTCTGGAAAGAAACTGTAGCTCTAGAAAACTATGAAACGGTGCACAAAAAACCCAATTTTTTTAAGAAAAACGTCCTCGCGCCATAGCGCCCCTAAAGGTGGATACAGACTTTGCGAAGCATGCGCCACGAACGGCGCACAACGAATGCCGCGGCCACACGTTGGCTGGTTCTCGCACGTGCGTAGCACAGCCACGAATACAAAGGTACACACCTTGCGAGGCATTCCCTGTGCGTTGTTCGCGGCGCATGCCTCGCAATGCGGCTTAAGGCTGCACTCCAACCCAGAATCTTAAGAAGTCATAATTTTCCGTCATAATTAGAAAAAGTTGAAACATTATGAAGTACGTGACAGTTTCGAAACGGGGCGACTGACTTAGTAACTAGTAAAAATTTTAAAGACGTTTTGGGAAACAGAAAATTTAATATGAAAACTTACAAGTTCACGTCGAAGGCGGGCGTAACGTTAAAATTGAAAAGAAATTTTCTCTTAGAAATTAATTTTTCAAACAATTGTTTGCAAAACGTGAAACAACAAGAAAAACAGGATTGTTTTTGAAAAAATGGGCGAAACTGAAATATCTCGATGATGAAACGGATACGTACTATAAGGGACGTTTAAGTTAAAAATAATTTGAATCACAATGGTGTTCTAACAGTTTTTGGAAAAATATAGAGATAGGAAACGATAAATATAATTTAATTTAGATTCTTAGACGGTGTCTGATGAGATGACGAGTAATAGAGAAGTACGAAGAAGAAATTCGGCGCCGACCCCAACTAAATTGGGATATAATAAAAGCAGGAGAATGATGATGACTTATAGACGGTATTAAGTACCAAGATAGTTGGTTGGTTAGTAGTAGTAACTATTAAACCTGTTTAAATTTTCGCATAATTGTTTTTTAGATATTAATGGCTTTTACGTAATAATTGCCGGAGGTTCTTGTTTATCATTTAAAAAAAACCATCAGTTATTTCGTAACATTATATATAATACATATATGTACCTAGATTTATCCACTAACCGGACGGGACAACATACGGCTGAAAAATACTTCAGCACCTCATTCAGATAAAACCGACGACCGTCAATGCCACGTGAAGTAGGTAACTATTAAAATAGAAACCATACCAACCCGCGCCGAGCCTTTCCGAAGGGTCTCAACGGAAAGGTTGCAAGTACCTACCTATTCAAATACGTTAATTCGTGACACGTAGAGAGCAAAAAGTAAGTACATGGTGTTATCAATAAAGCTATGTCTCACTATGTGCTACCTTGCAAGGCATACAAAATAATGTTTACACATTAAACAGTGCTGGTTGTACTTTTTTTTTGAGTATAAAACTACTGATAGTACAGCTAACTACTTAATCCTAGATATTAGAAGTGTCATAAAAAGTCCTAGATATTAGAAGTGTATCTGAATCATGATAATAGACGTCGGGAACATGTATCTGTGAGTGAGAACTGACGCACGTCACTTGCATCCCTAGGCTTTTATGAGAGTCCGTAAACAACAAGTAGGTACTGCTATTGTATTATTATATAACTTCCTGACCGTCAACAACTGCCGCATGACCGAGTACAAAAAAAGTTGTGTTTTGTGGATTCTTTGTTGTGTTTAGCGACATTCATAAACAGGTGCGTCGCGCGCCGTTCGGCAAACGCATTGTGTATTTATCGCGGCACTTGTTGCCGTGTGAACCACTACTTTATGCCTCGACGCAATTTAATGCGCTACCAAGAAAGATAACAGCGCCATTAATGCAAGAAGATGAGGACTGTTATCTTAAAACAAATACCTATTCTTATAATTAATTTAATAGAATTCAGCCAGTAAGATTATGGGTTGACACATATCTTGATATCCCGTCTGTTGAGGGATTTCTGACGTCGAAATTCTGTCTATTTTTTGTAATGTCATAGAGACTTGGTTGGAAAGTTTGGAAACTCATCCTGTATAATTCCAAATTCAGGTTGGCGCACAAATAAACCATTCCGAAATACGCAGTAATACGCATTAATTTTTCTTGCTTTGTGCAAGAAGAATTAATGCACAAATAGTAGCAGAAACTGATGTAAAAGATGATCAGGATAGCGTAGCGTCGAGGTTAACAAGGCGAAAGCAAAATTGGAAAAGAACATTATATCTCCGAAATTGGTACCTACTAATAATATACCCACAAATAGCTAACAACTGCAAAATTATTCCAGTTTTTGGACAACCGTCTGCAACTCCACATTTAAAGCATTGAACAACTACAAGTACTAAACCTTCTAAAGCGGCACATTTCCGAAATATAAGGTATCAACGTTAGAATTTATTCACTAATGGCACCATCTTTAATTTTGGCATAATCATGATTTAAAAAAAAAGTATGTTTAAAACATAATTCATAATGCCAGTTGATTCTTTGATATGCTCTCAATCATAATTATCCTAGAGATATTAAAATAAACAGGTTGTATATAAATATGGAGCCTGGGCTACCTCACTTTCTGCAATTTTATTGTTTTTTAAACAATATAAAAATGAAATAAAAGCTAATGGAGAGAAAGTGTCTGTAGTAGGCAGATACTATATTGTCGTTGGGGAAATATAGTATCTGCCTACTACAGACACTTTATACTCACACTTATCATCCATATTCATACTTTTATTGGTTATCCATTAGCATATTACTTTTATTTCATTTTTATATTGTTTAAAAAACAATAAAATTGCAGAAAGTGAGGTAGCCCAGGCTCCATATTTATATACAACCTGTTTATTTAATATCTCTAGGATATGATTGAGAGCATATCAAAGAATCAACTGGCATTATGAATTATGTTTTAATCATACTTTTTTTTTGTTTTTTTCTCATCTTCTTAGCTTTAAGGTTTCACTAGTCGCGGGCTCGAACTAACTGGTTGCCGTGGCCGAAAAGCACGCTGTCTCACTTGGCATCGTTCCCGACAGAGATGGTATCAGATAGTATCAATGATGAGCAGTTAGACGCTAGTCTTCACGCACATAAAATGTTGACTGTTAAGTTCAAAATCGATGAGAAAAATCGAGTTTGCATGATTGTGTATTTTTATTGTGCAATTTTTTTATTGTTCATGTTTGTTCTTTTTTTTCTTTATTTATTCAAATAAATGGACAAAGGACTTTTCGCAATAACTTGAATTAATATAAAGAAAAAAACTTGAATTAATATCAAAGAACAAAAAAATATTGCATAAATATTATAATTGCAGTTGATAAAAAAATGCTATGCATTAGCTTTACCGCGGCAGTCCCCGAGTGCCACATGTATTTTTTTTTCTTTGTCCGTTGGG
The DNA here is from genome assembly GCA_963082945.1 of Cerastis leucographa. Taxonomy (NCBI): domain Eukaryota; kingdom Metazoa; phylum Arthropoda; class Insecta; order Lepidoptera; family Noctuidae; genus Cerastis; species Cerastis leucographa. Next base: position 12,711,255 of record OY720380.1, on the reverse strand, counting down.
TAGATTATTGAAAAGTATTGGACACGTATTTTTTCTTTTTTCACGTGGTCATAAAATAACGAAGATATATTGAGTTGAAATGGCGCATGACGTCACATGTAGGTAATTTTTATACCTACTTGCAGGGCCGTCTTTACCCGGGGGTTCAAGGGCTGCGGTGCACCCGGGCACAGAGTCCTAGGGGGCGAAAGCCGACCGCCATCAATTTCGATAGGTACCTACTACACCGAGACCACGCGAGCAGAACCGCGGGCACAGCTAGTTCATTATTATTAGTAACTGGGTAATACGATTGTACCCCTTGGTAAGACTAGTTGTCAGACTTTTGGGGTTCTGACTAACAGTAACGACTGCCAAAGATCTACAAATGACAGCCGGGACCAACGGCTCAACTCGCTAAGATAGATCCCACCCATCCACAGACCATCCTCGGCAAGCAGGGCTTATCATTGAAGATCGACCCGTGCCGCTGTTAATATTTAGCCATGAGCTCGAGGAATAAATAAATACAACCAAACCACCACATAAAAATTATATAGAGCTAGAGTGGGGGGGGCCGGCTGACTGTCGCACCCCGGCGCCAAATATGCTTAAGACGGCCCTGCCTACTTGTGACGTAGTGAGCCCCACTCTCCAACTTTAATGAGTTTTGACTAAGTATTTTTTTGATATTTTGATAAAACAAAAAATACGTGTCTAATATTTTTGTATTACCTGTCTGATGGACAAAATAGAATGTCGTTTTCTTTACCCAGTCTTCACCCCTATTATTCTGATTCATATTAAACCAGCATTTTACAGCGCATATCATTAAGATTCAGATAAAAATGATTCATTAAAACAAAGGAAATATTAGATACATGAATCATGGTGGTGATAATTATATGTAAGTAAATTAAATTATATCAGATGGTAATATAGTATAACCAAATAAACATACTTACTTGTCATTCCAGATTAATTTAAAAAATTGGGACTCACCAGTTTTGTTAATTTATTTTAGCCAATTATAACATGCCACAGTACATTTGTTTTTTTTTTACTATGCTGAAATATGTGGAAAAGTATCTTTATTTTCAAAATTAAATTGTTATAATTAATAACAGTTTGAGAATACATGTATATTGTTTTAATTACTTCATTATGACAAATACATTAAAATGTTATACTAACATACAAACAATAGTAACTTAATTTTCTTTTAGATGAATATTTTCACAGCTATGAATATTACTTATAATGATTAATTCACTAATAAACTCACCTCTGTCAATTTCCATAAACCTAATTGCAGTCACAGTCCAGGAAGTTATTATTACACAAAACAAACTTTCAACAATTCAAACTCAGGATGATTGCCGTATAGTAATTAGGGTAGTGTTTTACAAAATACCACTTCTCTTTACCACTGTACAAGTGAATTAATTTTATTAATAAGTCCAACTGAAAGGTTTCCAAAACATTAATCCTTGTAAGACTAAAAGGATTGGTAAGTAAACAGTAATAGCCTGTGCAACAGGATCCTACACCTTCTAGAACGTTTAGAATATATTATATTACGTCGATTTAAGGGAGGAGGTAATCACAAAAGTGGCGTACAAAACTAGACAGAATTATGAGAAATATAGAAGTGTCAGACCCGTCCACGCCACTTGCAACGTGACCACACGCGCAAAACGTGACCTAAATGTTTGTATTATGCACACACACGCAATTTTGTTTTACTTTACAAGACGTAATAAACGTAAATGTCGGTCAAGCAAACATACATTGTCGGAGCAGAGACTTAGGTGTTAAAATTCTGTAACAAACTAGAATGGCAAAACGGCAAAAAGATATTAATGAACACAGTTTTAATTATGAATTACAAACAAAGATATAGTAATATAGATGGATTACAAGTGTCATTGATAATGGAAGCAAGCGGTCGCAATAACATTGACAATGACATTAATGACATATGATATGACATCAATGAATAATGACAGTTCCTGTCCAAGTGATTGAAAACTTCGTCCTGAAAAGTGGTTTTTTTTAAGTGAAACTTCTTACGCGGCTTCCAACGAGTTTAAAATTGTGCCTATTGATGATCGATTTCTTTACGGTATGGCGCTAACGACACCATTTTTTTTTGAGGAAAAACTCCCTCGAATCAAGAAAGTACAGAAATATGTTTTCTTTTGTACTTTCAAATTCAAATATCCAGGGGGCTATATTAAAACAGTTGATGATGTTTGTGGCCCTTGAATATTCTTTTTGGGTTCGAATTAATCCTGTATCCCGAATATACGACTACTCCGATTGATTTACTTTTGAACCAGCTTTCTGCGAGTATTAAAGAAACTTCTCGAGAACAAGTTACAGTGCGACTTGTATCACATGCTTTCTCTAAATACACTTTTTATCCATTGCTAAAGCTTCGTGCTTCAAACACTACTCAACCTTTATAGGTTTAAAGTTTTTGAACCTAAGCAAAGCTTCGCACACCTCTTATTGGGAGATAACTCCTTACTTACACGGAGTAATTTTATTATTATTTTTTCGTTTTCGCTTAGTTCAGCGTCCGTATGTGTACAAAGGCTACATCAGTAAGCGTAAAACAATGCTGCTAGTGAAAAAATAACCTCCGATTGAAACTGTTTGACTTCAGTAACTGGCAACATTGAAGTGTTCTTTCAAAAGTGACCGTCTGAGAAATGTACGTAAAATTTTAGGTTCTAAAATTTCATCGAATATTATCGCTATGAATATTGAAGATTTATTCTTCAAAATCATAAAATAACAATTATTGTTTGTGCTTTCGTTAGAAAATGGTAAAATTTTCATTATTAACATATCATTGGATACATTTCAGTGACGGGACGTAATCATGGGTCGTGTGATTCGTGCTCAACGTAAAGGTGCCGGTTCAGTGTTCGTTTCACACACTAAGAAAAGGAAAGGAGCGCCTAAACTTCGCTCCCTGGACTATGCTGAACGTCATGGTTACATCAAGGGAGTCGTGAAGGTAAGTTTTATATTCTAAATTCATAATAAAAACATCTGTGTGTATTGTACACAAATTTTCTAAAATAAAGCATGGATGGTTCTTTTGTATTATAAAATTATATCATAACTTGGTCTTACGACTTGTAGGTGGCGGATCAGCGTAACGTTCCCTTCAGTGTTTAACATAACCTATAAATGCCGAGTGTAAATATCAACGTTTATTACCCTGTGGCCATGTTATTTTCAGCTAACATGTGAACTCTGCTTAGGACGGCTATCCATAATTATCTAGTAACTTCATAAATAAACTCGCCTTTTTCCATAGAGTTTTTTTCAGAAATTATAGAACATCACCTACTGTTATCCAAAGATACTCCTTTTGCATACTTCTTTAATTAGTTATATTGTTTACCAGGACATCATCCATGATCCCGGTCGTGGTGCTCCTCTGGCAGTTGTTCACTTCCGTGACCCGTACAAGTTCAAGACTCGCAAAGAACTATTCATTGCCCCCGAGGGACTGTACACTGGCCAATTTGTCTACTGTGGCAAGAAAGCCACCCTTGAAGTTGGTAAGTCAGTTTTTTTTATCCACTGAAGGTGTTTTTTTTTAAATCCCCTATCTGTAGTGTATGAATGTGACCAAATCAATGTATCAAATCGCATATATTATTATTTTTCATACAAAATATTCTTTCTAAGTCACCAGTATTAATGTAAAATCCCTCATCAAATATGACAACATTGCATTTCCTTAGCTTTAAATTTGGTTTGAAAGGAAATTAATAACTCTTATCTATCAATGAAACTTAGGGTGTCAATTTTTGACCTAATAAAATTATGTTTGGTGATATCTTCGAAACTATGCGTTTTTAGACATTTTGTACTATTTTGACATGAATAAGCCTAAAGTAATATACCAGGTGGGCCAAAAGAAGTCATCCGATGTTGTTTGGCTCTCATTTTTTTTTCTAAAAATGAAAAACTTAATTTCTGTTTTTTGATTATGTTTATTTGAACGTTTAGAATTTTATTGGTCAAGTCGAGAAGATGATATCGGCCAAATGGGCGCCGTCACAATTGATTGCCATAAGGGCTCGTTTTATGGCATGTTTCATCACTTCGGCGAGAACCTCGGGCGACAGATTCTCGCACTCGTGGCGAATGTTGTCCTTGAGGGCTTCCAGGGTCTCGGGCTTGTTCACGTAAACACGGGACTTCAAAAAACCCTACAAAAAAAGTCTGGAACGGTTAAATCGAGCGATCTTGCAGGCCAGTGCAAATCGCCAAAACGGAATTCAACACCACAGACGAATTGTTACGCAAAAAAATAGACACGATTATTCCGCGTTCTTGGGGAGTGTATGGCTTGTTCACTTGTATTCTACATCTGTAGTCCACAAATGTCAAAACAGATTTGATGTTGGCCGCCATTTACAAAAATAAGAGCATAAAGCAATAGGGTGATTTCTTTAAGCCCAGCTTGTATATAAAAAACACATTACATGAATCTTTTAACTAGAATATCTGACCACTTTTGTTTATAGTATGAAATAAATGAAACACTACTTTCTCAAAATGTATCGGTTACTTCATTTAGATTATTTCTTTGTTTTAGTTTGTTACACACATTATAGTAATGGACCAATCTGTGACACAAATTTTTGTTGATGACATAATTTTTTGTAAAACAACAGAAAAAAATTAAGGTTTGTTTCGTGTGCTAAAGACATATTTGTTTTATTTTTCTCAGGCAATGTCATGCCCGTGGGTGCTATGCCTGAGGGTACCATTGTATGCAACCTAGAGGAAAAAATGGGTGACCGAGGTCGGCTGGCTCGTGCCTCTGGAAATTTTGCCACCGTCATTGGCCACAACCCTGATGCCAAGCGTACCAGGGTTAAGCTGCCCTCAGGAGCTAAGAAAGTCCTGCCATCCAGCAACAGAGGCATGGTTGGTGAGTAAGCTTCTATGATTATATTATAATTGATTCCTATAGTATACTTAGAATTTAGATTTGTATTTTTTTTTTTGGTGTTTGTGGTTTTGATGCCATATTTGTAAATTTCTACTAATATTTCTGATATTTCGTTTATGATGATCATCACTTACCTACTCTGAAAATTTTTGATTACACAAGAGGCTCTTACTGAGGATTTATAATTCACTAGCCAAACAAAAAAAAAAAAGAAGTGTAATAATTCTTATGAACATTGTGCAGGTATTGTAGCTGGTGGTGGTCGTATTGACAAGCCCATCCTGAAGGCTGGTCGTGCATACCACAAGTACAAGGTTAAGCGTAACTGCTGGCCATACGTGCGTGGTGTGGCCATGAACCCCGTTGAGCATCCTCACGGTGGTGGTAACCATCAACATATTGGTGAGTACTAGTTTTATTACCTACTAATTGATACCTAAATTTCTTTTTTTTAACTTATTTAAATTGAAAACATTGCATAACACTGTTTAATGATGGTGCATTATTATTTTCTCAGGTAAGGCTTCGACTGTCAAGCGAGGAACATCCGCCGGTCGCAAGGTTGGTCTTATTGCTGCCCGCAGGACCGGAAGAATCCGTGGTGGCAAGACCGATACCAAGAAGGAGACGTAGACGTATTTTTATGCAAAATAAAATCTATAAATACCCATGTTGTTTGTTTACTCACTGTTACTTAATCCTTAGACAATCTAAAGTTACTCCCAAAAGTTATTTCATTGTAAATATGTCTACAGAAAGCTGAGAAGCTTTTTATAAAACAGGTGAGTTTATCTATCTGTGTTTGGAAGAGTTATACCAATACTATAAATGAGTATTACAAAGAATAATCAAGCAACTTTTTTTCTAGGTAGTCAACAACTTAATAATTCTGTGCCTGTCTTGACCACTTTTGGTCCAAGTGATGATGTCAAATCTAAGGGACACCTGCCTCTCTAGCGAAGAAATTCCTCGCCTTGTAAGTAATGTTTGTGTTTTTTTTTAAATCAGGATCACATAATTTTAATTAAGAAACACAAAACATACCCACAAATACATTTCGAGTAAAAAGATGTGTGCATGTAATTTTCCAAGAAGCAAGGTTTCACAGTACTACCATAGGAAACATCCTAAAACTCTATTCATTTTTTGTTTATGATGATTTTCACTTACCTACTCTGAAAAATCTTTGATTACACAAGAGGCTCTTTCTGAAGATTTATATTCTATTAGCTAACTGAATTACCTTGTTATTTGTGTGACAACTCCTCATCTTTATTTACAGGAATTGTTGCTGGAGGACGGAGGTGGTCTTGTTGGCCTGAGTGTTGAAGCGGACACCTGCCCGTGCTGTGCAGTGAACTCACTTTGTAAGTAAATAATTTTCATAATTAAAAAAAAAAAAAAAAACTTCAGAAATATACTACAAATGGTTGAAATTAAAAAGTTGAGTGCATATAATTTGTTAAAAATCAAGCTTGCAGTGCAAGGAAATATTTTTTAGTTTTTCTTTATGATGATTTTCACTTACCTACTCTGAATTATCTTTGATTACACAAGAGGCTCTTTCTGAGGATTTGAACTCTTATTACCAAACATTTTTTTTTAAATACTATTTGTTAACTAAAAAATATTTGTTGCTAGCAGAAATCCTGAAGGGCCATGCAGCAAGTACATGGTGAACAGCAAACCTAATATACTGGCACAGCAGACATCTATACTGTAAGTAATTCTGTGGGTTGAAAACAGTTTTTTGAAGTGAAGCTTCTTATGCAACTTCCAACAAGTTTAACGCTACTATGGAGGGGGAATATTTTCTATTACTCACTAAGAGATGGCAGTATTACAAGATTTGTGACTACGTAGTTCTACTAGGTACGCAAGATGGCGTGCAAACAGTCATGCATTCGACTCTACGGTGTGACCAGCCTTCGCTCAATTTCCATGAGTAGAATAACCTCGATAAACTTATGTAATAAAAATAATACAACAAGAAAACAACAAAATATTATTTAGAAGCTCAATAAAATAACGAGTGTGAATGCGTGGCACTAGAACGCATGCCTGTAGTATTACGAAGTTTCACTTCTTCCGCGCGGAGGGACTCCACGCACTGTTTTTATTTTTGTGTTCTACAAACATGATTTCTCAACTTTCCTATAGCCAATTGAGGTATGGCCCATATAGTAAATAACTAGAGCCACGACATTAATTTGCTTCTCGTTTATTGTGATATTTCTCCTTTAGTATGATGCCCAATAACTTTTATCATTCTGCACCAAAACTAACATGAATCTTTCTTATCACAGCAGGTAAAGCGTGTACTGCCAAGAGATGATCACCGAGATGATTTTATAACTGCTCGCGAATCAAAACGGAGTACGTCGTGTTTGTTAAGACATACATACACACATCAAAAGTGTCTAGGGATCAAGCATTTTTATGCGGATTTCTTGAGATTGAGATGTGGCTTTGTAATAAATTTATGATTTTATAAATTTATATGGATCCTTTTTGGTGCATTTCATAATTTGAATCAGGAACTGTGAATCAAATTCGAGTAAAAGATGAAAATCAGCTGTCAATATTTTCCCTATAAAAAAATACAACGCATTGAAGACATTATTAGTGCTACTGTTTCCCTACTACTGATTAAAACCAACGTTATTATGGAGCGGCGACGTCATTTAAGCAGGGAAGAAATGCTCAGAGCCGTGGGAATGATAGAAGCTGGTTCCCGGCAACGTACTGTGGCTTTAGCTCTGAATACAAGTCAGAGTGTTATCAGTCGACTTTGGACACGTTACCGAAGCACTGGTACCGTGGCTGAGCGCCATGGAGGACGGTATCGCTGCACCACACGGAGACAAGACCGATACATTCAAATCTTAACTCGAAGAGCTCCAACAATAACCGCCATGATGTTAGCCGTGAGGCTTCATCACTCTTCAGGGAACTTAATTAGCGACCAAACAGTCAGAAACCGCTTGCATGAAGTGAACCTTCATTCCCGAAGACCGCTACGGGTACCACCTATAGCAATGCACAATCGTAGGATTCGATATCAATGGGCTCTTGAACACAGAAATTGGGCAGAAGAACAATGGCGTTTCGTGTGCTTTTCTGATGAGTCTCGTTTTGGTATGAGACCGGATACAAGACGTATACGACACTGGAGAACCCCTGGACGCCAACAGCGATTGAAATCGTGCCAGGAAGTCCATCCTTATAGTGGTGGAACCATCATGGTATGGGCGGGTATTTGGATCGGCGGAAGAACTGAGTTGATTTGGATCAGAGGCAACCTCAACGCTCAAAGGGTATTGTTCATTCTAGGCTTTAACGTGGACAAGTTGTTCAGTTAAAAGTATTTTTATGATTAAATATAATTAAATCTAAAATGAATATTTTTTGTATACTCGTAGTTGGAAAGTAAATCTAAAAACATGTCGTTTAAAAAGTATTTATTCCGATTGAGTTACAAAAGAGTCGCCATCTTTTTGGTTACAGGCCGATTTTGTGTTGCCACATTAATAATAATAGTGAGTTGTCTCTTTATAAGATAATAATCGATTTCTAAATCCGAGTCAAAAATATGTATTTTCTTGAGAATGTATTATCAAATCAACTGATTTTCAAACGCATCTGTGTTTATTTTCCTTTCAATACTTTAAAAATGAACAAAACACTAATCGTTTTTGACCTGCAAATCATTTTCCATTCGATTTTAATAATAAATCGATTATTGTACAATCGTTTTTTTTTTTGGCAACACCTGTCATCTGTCATTAATGACGTACAGTGAAAAATAAACATTACATTCGCTTTGCCTCGAGCAAAGACTCCCTCATTGCGAACTTTTCTGTTTTTGTTATAATGGACTCTGATACCGTTCCAATTGAAGACCCGGGTTTACCTTTGGACACTGTATCTGCTCATGACGATGACCCTGGCGCTATTTTGTTAAATATTGAACCGGCTTGAAATGCAAACCTTGGCATGAACATTGACGCTCCTGTATATCCTATTGCCCATAACGGGAATGACGAACCTATGCGATGTGTCAATTGCGGCATTGATATTATTTATCGCAGAAGTCGCACTCTGGAACCCATTGAAATACTAACAGTAATTCGACATTGGACTGCTCCACAAGTGGTAAGCTAATGTTCTATTATTATTTTTAAAATAATCATTGCTATTATCCATACGAACTGAATAAAAATAAATATGCTTATGTCTTATTTGCTTTTAGCCCAGAGCTTTGTCTGTCATTCTTGCTGGATGTTGGCTATCAACTATGCAGCGGCTCAAGAAAATGAACCAAGCACAAGTAGTGGTCAGCAACGACAATTATGTGTAAATTGTGGATGTTCAATACTACATACTAGATATCATGTTTTGCATACAAATTCCGAAAGAGAAACACACAAAAGAAATGTAATTATGGAGTGGATATCACCATGGCAAATACTATTATAGAAATGAAAATATGTGTGAGGAAAAAAAAGATGTCAGTTTGTGTTTCAACCAGTGACTATGAATGAAATTCTTTTAGGTTCATGGATCTGACTGCATCTGCCATCCATGTTGGCAATGTGCTGATAGAGCACCACTTCCTGCTTTAATATCTGCAAATGTACCAGCATAAGCAGAAACAATAACCTTACCGGATTATGCTAGAGCATCTGATACACAGGCTTTTTGTTTTTGTCCCTGTTGTGACTCATCGCAGCGATTGAGTATCCCAACATTGCTAAGGGGGAGAGAGCCAGCAACCTCCTTGAAGGTTTACCTTTAACTGGCAATTGCGCTTTGTTACGAGGAAAAATTCAAAGCGTGCACATAAGCCGAAAAATATATTTATATCATAATTAATAATGATCTGCAAGGCAGAGAAGCAATAACTCAATATTGTTGCAATTGCCTTGTACAGCTAAGAACGGTGGGCTGCTGTGCTCATGTTATGACCATAATATGGTACTTAAGCTGGGCAAGGCACAACAATAGGCAGGCAAAATAATATTAGACTGCCTACCCAGTTTTTAGATAATATTTTATTTATTTGTGATTCGGAATAAAAGTTATTGAAAAAATATATTATTTTTATTTTTTTCCATTTAAATGACGTCAGGATGAGTTACTACCACATTAAAAGGAAGAGAATATCATTATAGGAAAGATACAAATCATGTTTTTTGGAAATAAAATACTCATAACTAACTTTTTTTCAGCGACAAGCCTTATCATTACACATGCTAAATATGAACTATTTATACACTTTCCAGCAATCTTATTACTATAATTCGTTTCTTAGAGGTATAAACTATTAAAAACACCTGTCATAAAATATTATAGTTAATGTCCACGTTAAGCCTAGTTACCCTAACAATGTGAGCAATTCCCTTTATGCTGAGACGATTGTATCAGACGTCATCGTTCCTCTACAAGTGCAAATCGGTCCCTTATTTCAGTTAATGCATGATAATGCACGACCGCACACCGCAAGAGTTGTAAGACAGACTCTCGCCGCAGCTAACATCAATGTCCTGCCCTGGCCTGCTCAGTCGCCAGACTTGAACCCGATTGAGCATGCATGGGATATGCTACAGAGAAGAGCTCTGCCGAATATGGAGGGTATCCAGTCGCAAGAAGACCTTTTTTTGTTGTTGCAACGAACATGGGCGGCCATTCCACAGCGTGATTTGGATGAACTCATTTTGAGTATGCCAAACCGATGTTCTTGTGTTGTTAGTGTTCGCGGTAGAAACACGGATTATTAATTGTTTAAGTTACCCAATAAGATTTTAAAGAAAACTGTTATTTCAGTCTTTTTTTCGAACTTTAATGTTAGTGGTTCAAATGTCAAAAATCCCTTTATTAGAAAATGGCAAATTTCTTTATTAATGCAAAGGTGACTTGGTTTATCGTTACTGTGACAAACGAAAACACTTTATTTGATGAATCCTTAAAGAAAATTTTAATTAATATCAATCAGGAGAAAAGATATTGCAAAAATATATGTTGATCCCTAGACACTTTTGATGTGTGTACATAGTATTTTCTTAATTATAGAAATGGGTCGTGAAAACACCTTGTTTTTTTTGTAAATTATTTTTTTTGTGGCACTTTCACTCTCCACACAAAAATATTTTATTGCAGTTAAGTAATGCACGGACGGTGCGGTCATAAATACCTACCTTACTCTAATAAATGAGATTTTTCTAAAGGGTAAATAAAAAAAAAATACTTCACAAATGTACATTGATGATTTATTTATATAATTTAATATATAATCTTAATATATATAATTTACGTGTACGCTACGACCAACAGGAGCGGAGCAGCAAATGCGACGCAGACGAAGTTGCGTGGGACAGCTAGTATACAATAAAATGTACAATATGTACTGTTTATACATATATTTTAAAAAGTCAATATTTTAGATCTATTGCCCCTCGTTCGGAAATACATCTGAATATGATATTAATTAAATAAGGGTGTGTAATTATATGCCATAATAACAGATAATATATTAACTCTTGAAATAAAGTTCACATGATATAATTTTCATCCATAATCTATATATATAAAAGAAAGTCGTGTTAGTTACTTTACTTATAACTCAAGAACGGCTGAACCGATTTAGCTGAAAATTGGCAGGGAGGTAGTTTAGAGCCAGGAGAAGGACATAGGATACGGTAGGGTAGGGTAGGGTAGGTAGGTAGGATAGGGTAGGTAGGTAGGGTAGGGTAGGTAGGTAGGGTAGGGTAGGTAGGTAGGGTAGGGTAGGTAGGTAGGGTAGGGTAGGTTAGGTAGGGTAGGGTAGGTAGGTAGGTAGGGTAGGTAGGTAGGGTAGGGTAGGTAGGTAGGTAGGGTAGGGTAGGTAGGTAGGGTAGGGTAGGTAGGTAGGTAGGGTAGGTAGGTAGGGTAGGTAGGTAGTAAGGGTAGGGTAGGGTAGGGTAGGGTAGAGTAGGTAGGTAGGGTAGGGTAGAGTAGGTAGGTAGGTAGCGTCGGGTAGGGTAGGTAGGATAGGGTAGGTAGGTCGGATAGGGTAGGTGGGTAGTAAAAAGTGCATTGCAACGCATGCTGGGTACAGCTAGTCTATCTATATATATAAAAGAAAGTCGTGTTAGTTACTTCACTTATAACTCAAGAACGGCTGAACCGATTTAGCTGAAAATTGGCAGGGAGGTAGTTTAGAGCCAGGAGACGGACATAGGATACGGTAGGGTAGGGTAGGTAGGTAGGGTAGGGTAGGGTAGGTAGGTAGGGTAGGGTAGGTAGGTAGGGTAGGTAGGTAGGGTAGGGTAGGTAGGTAGGTAGGGTAGGGTAGGTAGGTAGGGTAAGGTAGGTAGGTAGGTAGGGTAGGGTAGGTAGGGTAGGGTAGGTAGGTAGGGTAGGGTAGGTAGGTAGGGTAGGGTAGGTAGGTAGGGTAGGGTAGGTAGGTAGGGTAGGGTAGGTAGGTAGGGTAGGGTAGGTAGTAAGGGTAGGGTAGGGTAGGGTAGAGTAGGTAGGTAGGGTAGGGTAGAGTAGGTAGGTAGGGTAGGGTAGAGTAGGTAGGTAGGTAGCGTAGGGTAGGGTAGGTAGGATAGGGTAGGTAGGTCGGATAGGGTAGGTGGGTAGTAAAAAGTGCATTGCAACGCATGCTGGGTACAGCTAGTCTATCTATATATATAAAAGAAAGTCGTGTTAGTTACTTCACTTATAACTCAAGAACGGCTGAACCGATTTAGCTGAAAATTGGCAGGGAGGTAGCTTAGAACCAGGAGACGGACATAGGATACGGTAGGGTAGGGTAGGTAGGTAGGTAGGGTAGGGTAGGTAGGTAGGGTAGGGTAGGTAGGTAGGGTAGGTAGGTAGGGTAGGGTAGGTAGGTAGGGTAGGTAAGTAGTAAGGGTAGGGTAGGGTAGGGTAGAGTAGGTAGGTAGGGTAGGGTAGAGTAGGTAGGTAGGTAGCGTCGGGTAGGGTAGGTAGGATAGGGTAGGTAGGTCGGATAGGGTAGGTGGGTAGTAAAAAGTGCATTGCAACGCATGCTGGGTACAGCTAGTCTATCTATATATATAAAAGAAAGTCGTGTTAGTTACTTCACTTATAACTCAAGAACGGCTGAACCGATTTAGCTGAAAATTGGCAGGGAGGTAGCTTAGAACCAGGAGACGGACATAGGATACGGTAGGGTAGGGTAGGTAGGTAGGGTAGGTAGGTAGGGTAGGGTAGGGTAGGTAGGTAGGGTAGGGTAGGTAGGTAGGGTAGGGTAGGTAGGTAGGGTAGGGTAGGTAGGTAGGGTAGGGTAGGTAGGTAGGGTAGGTAGGTAGGGTAGGGTAGGTAGGTAGGGTAAGGTAGGTAGGTAGGAAGGGTAGGGTAGGTAGGTAGGGTAGGGTAGGTAGGTAGGGTAGGGTAGGTAGGTAGGTAGGGTAGGGTAGGGTAGGTAGGTAGGGTAGGGTAGGTAGGTAGGGTAGGGTAGGTAGGTAGGGTAGGGTAGGTAGGTAGGGTAGGGTAGGTAGTAAGGGTAGGGTAGGGTAGGGTAGAGTAGGTAGGTAGGTAGCGTAGGGTAGGGTAGGTAGGATAGGGTAGGTAGGTCGGATAGGGTAGGTGGGTAGTAAAAAGTGCATTGCAACGCATGCTGGGTACAGCTAGTAATATTATAAATGCGAATGTCACTCTGTTTGTATGTTTGTTACCTTTTCACGACTAAACGGCTGATCGGATCTTAATTTGGTAAGAAGACAGATTTCAACCTGAAGAAGGACATAGGCTATATATCATCACGCTACGACCAATAGGAGCGGAGCAGCAATGAAAAATGTTGCGAAAACGGGGAAAATTTGACGCAGACGAAATTGCGCGGGACAGCTAGTTCCTCATATATTCCTGCGTTATATGGTTGGTGAATCATGTGGGTTAGGATAGGTTAGAACCATGACCATTAGCGCACGAAGGCGAGCGAGCGTGCCGCGGCAGCGGCCGCAGAGTGCCAGATCCCCCCTATTGTGGGTGAACCATCTGGATTAGGTTAGGTTAGAACCATTGTAACAAACTTGCTTGTTCCTATAGATAAAAGGAAATAAGCAGACTTGTATACATTAAAAAGGTTAGAAGGGGAAAATGAATTTAATAGATGATGAGAAAAATACAATAAATTACTTACCAAAAACCTGCTATTTACACACTATAGATAGAGTGGGATCTCCTGGGCAGTGATGACACGTCGTAGATGATGAAGACTATCCGATGATGATCCATTTTTTTTCTGATCGGAAGGAAGGAATCGCAGCAAATGTCACCCGCCCCCCCCCCCGGTGACAACTGAGAAACAGACTTCCCATTTGTCCCCTCTAGTCAGTTTTCAAAGGGAACAATCGGCACAAATTGTCACCCCGGTGACAACTGGGAAGACAATTCCCAGCTGTCACCCCGGAGGACAGGGCTAGAGGGGACTATTGGGAATAATAGCGCTTTTTCCTTTTGAGGTACGGAACCCTAAAAAAAATTACTTACCGCCTTTGGGTTTTATCAAAGAGTATAGTAATAGGGGAAAGGTGTACGAGACGATCCGTTGAGGAGAGATGATCCTTTTTTATTGCAACGAAACTATTAGCGGCATCTAGTTGTTTGCAATGGTAAAACGTAGTCCTCGATATTCCCAAGTCATAGTAAATCGTAATGGCGTCGTAAGTGACAACCAAATTTTTTTTTTTAATAAATATAAAAATACTTGATATTGATCTAAGGTAAGGTTGACTTTAAGTTTATGCCAAATGAGGTCTAGGTAGTTTATTGAGAAGAGTGTTAAATTATTACCTTTGTTTATTGCTCTATTTTGTTTTTTTTAATTGCGTGGTAATAGTTGAAAAGATATAGATTATGATAACGAACATTTAGTAAAAAAGTTGATGTTGGGGTGAGATGATTCTGTTACTGGTGTACAAGATGATCCCTGCGGATCATCTTGTACACCATCTTTAACCATTTGTATGTTAATAGATTACGTTTTAATTTATTTATTTTTTCTATCAAATTGACATAACAAAAAGACATTTAATAGCCTACATTATAGACAAAATTGAAGTAGACTTCTATTCGTTCATTTATCGATTTCAATTAATAACAAAAAATAATCGCTGGATTCTGTAAAGAAATGGTGTGCCATATAAACAGCAAGTAAACAGTATGGAGTGCCTGTTGTGTCACTAAAAAGGGCATAAACAAAGTGGCTGGTGGTGCAATAAAATATTTAGATGAAAAAAAAAAACAGTTTTTACGACAGAACAGGAAATTGAGCTAGTGAAGCACATTCAAGATATGGAGACGAGGATGAATGGATTAAAGCAACAAGATGTCTTAACGTTGGCATTTATCAACTTGCAGTTAAAAACAATAACACCCCTTTCCACAGAGAAAAAGTTGGATATGATTGGCTGAGAGGTTTCCGTCAGTGGCATCCAGATATAGCCCTTCGTGCTCCTGACCCCACTTCAATTGCTCGAGCACGGGCGTTTAACAAACTTGTGGTGGGCAGGTTTTATTCCGTGTAAAAATCCATTCAAAAGACGAGAAACAAAAAAGGGAACAATCGGCACAAATTGTCACCCCGGTGACAACTGGGAAGACAATTCCCAGCTGTCACCCCGGAGGACAGGGCTAGAGGGGACTATTGGGAATAATAGCGTTTTTTCCTTTTGAGGTACGGAACCCTAAAAAAAATTACTTACCGCCTTTGGGTTTTATCAAAGAGTATAGTAATAGGTATAGATGGAATTTTATATAGGGCATTACGGACAAGTTAACCTGTATGTTCTGACACTGTTTACGTGCATGCAAGTGTGATGAAATAGTTATTTGTGCAACAAGAGAGCAAAGTCGTTTTTTGCTGCGAGTGCTGATTTTGAATCCTGAGTGTGGCGAGGGATTCAAAGGCACGAGATGCAAAAAACTTTGCTCTCGTGTAACACACATAACTTTTCACTTCAGCAGCGAGAACACTTTAGGAGATAAAATAATATACAGGAATGGACGAGAGTAGCTTTCAACATTGAGGAAAACATTATAGATGATCGCCTCGTCTGTGATAAATCTAACAAAATAAGATAGCAACACCGTCTACGATAAACTGCTTGCGACCGTTGTAAGTCTCCAATCGTTGAAGACATGGTATGCTTTCAGATATTTCTTGCGTGACTTCTGGTAGGAAACTTAATTCTGCATTAATAACTTGTTGTTTTAACTCTTCCGGTGTTAAAATACTGTTCTCGTCGCTAGTTTCACTCATATTTTACGATTATTTTAATATTTTTTAACTTATTCAACTCTTTACGCCAGCCACGAAATTTTATTCCCGCTGTATTATTTAAATTAAGGCGTGTTCGGAAATAGCACCCATGATATATTATTATTCAAAATACATATATTACGTAACATTATTGAAACTAGAAATAAATATTTACAGGTTAAATATCAGTTTTATTTGCAGTAAATACTTATTTTCGTTTAAATACAACAATAAGTTAAAAATTCAAAGACATAATATTTGCAAAATTTCTTTAGTTAGTAGGTACGAAATTCCGAACGTGTTTGTCTTTGAGGTCGAATTCAAAATCGGAACTTCGAAAGGGCTGGTCTTTGTCTCTCTTTCTTTCTAATGGCGGGAAAGAGATAGAGTGTGAATGTTTCGAATTGTATGATTAACCCAAGGCTGAATAAGATAATCGCGGCTTTCTGAAAAAATATATTAAAAAGCTACTTTGTCTCACTCAGTGAGCAAAATCGCATTTGAAAAGCGCGGGAATCATTGAATTTGGCGGTCGTGATTTTTCTTTCGATATCCTTTTTATAATAAAAAACGTTTGTAATTGGAGATAAGTTGTGTAGATTTATGTAAATATTCATTAGATTAGTTAGTTTAATTGTTTTTAGATATAATTTTTCATATTTAGGGTAAGTTTTTTATATTTTACTCTTCTGGCCACGGCCAAGTGGCCACAATGGACAATGAACCGCCTGATCCGGGGGGCACAGTCCCCTCGGTCGGGCAGAATATTACGATATATGAGTCCAGTATGGATACAGACTCGTCCATAAACAGATCGGAGCGGAAAAGGGCTAGAGCTCCACGCAAAATTTGTAAAAATTGCAACAAAAGAAGGCGAAATGGTCACTCAAAAGGAAACAATAATGAAATAAATTGTCATTGTGATAATGACTCAGTAGTCATATTCAGTCCACAAATTACATCAGACGTACCGGTTCACCAAGAAGCTACTCCGACGTTCACACGTTCACGTTCTGTAGATGGTCCCCAGACTGAAATTATAAAGTCGGATCTTCCCCAGAAGGCGCCACAGGTTGCTAGGGCTTTGTACGAAGCCACAGACCTATCGCCATATGTCGTACATATTCAAAAAAATGTTGATGCACAAAACTCGGCTCAGACATTACACCCAATAACTTTAGGTCAGTTCCTTAAAAATCGCAGATTCAATAATATCATTAACGGTTCTCTAAAACGCATCGGTCGAAACAGAATATCAATAAGCTTCTCCCGTTACGTAGATGCTAACTCTTTTATAAATGACCCAAGTTTGGCCAAAGAGAAATTGAAGGCATTTGTTCCATCAATTAATGTGTGTCGCATTGGAATTGTTAAAGGCGTACCTACCGAATGGTCTCCGGAGGAAATAGTAGAAAATATATCTGTTCCTGCTGGATGCGGGAAAGTCATCAAAGCAAGGCGTCTGAACTATAAAGTACACGAACCGACCCCTGCGTGGAAACCATCCCAAACAGTCGTGCTCACCTTTGACGGACAAATATTACCAAAACGTGTATTTTGTTGTTATAATTCCATGCCAGTTGAATTGTATACATTTCCAACAATTCAATGTTTTAATTGTTGTCGTTTTGGCCATACAAAGGTACAATGCAGGTCGAACCCTCAGTGCTTCAAGTGTGGGGAGAAGCATTCTGCTGACACTTGTAGTATTGAAGACGAGAGTAATAGTAAATGCTGTCATTGCGGTGGCTTTCACTACGCGATCAATAAAAAATGCCCAGAATTTGAAAGGCAAAAATCTATTAAGCATTATATGGCCCATAGCTGCGTGTCGTATGCTGAAGCGTCACAGCTTCATCCACCAATTTCAAAATTGTATGCAGATGTGGTAACATCTGCCCCATCACATACAACTAATTATTTCAATTCACAACATTCGCCCCAATCACGTAACACACCAATTGTCTCCTCACATAGAAAAACGGTATTCCTTAAACCTCGGGATCCCCCAAAAACAACTAAGGGTTATGACCAGGTAGCTCATCAAGCATTAATAAATAATGAAGTTTCTGTGTCAGGGAATGGTGTTGCATTCCAAAATAAAACAACAACTAATAATGAGAGTCAAATTTTAAATTTAATAATCATGTTAATTAATATGTTATCTAAAAATAATAATATTGAACCGTCCAACGTTGCCACAGTTATTGATACGCTGTCTAACTTATTTAATATTAATCATAATGGATCCAAATCTACCCAAGATTGTCCAGTGGAACAGTCGCAGCATTGTGAATAAAAAATCTGATCTGTCCTACATATTGAACAAATACGATCCATTTGCAGTCGCTCTCTGTGAGACATGGCTTAAACCAGGGTTCTCTTTTAGAATTCCTGGATATGCGTGTCTAAGAACAGACAGAAGCGATGGGTATGGCGGTGTCGCCATACTTATTAAAAATAACTTGTCTTTTCAATCTTTTCCTCTTCCAAGTCTCAGCGATGATATATCTGCTGTCGCTGCTATTGTAAATAAAATCTGTTTAGTATGTATATATTATTCTCGTCCCACTGTAAATATTCTTTCTGAAATAAATAATCTTCTTTCAGTTTTACCTAAACCTTTTTTGGTAATGGGTGACTTTAATACACAACATCAGTCCTGGGGTAGTTCTAGTTCCAATTACTATGGGGAAAAGTTATTAGAAATTCTGGACTATAATAATTTGTGTATTTTAAATACATGTCTCCCAACACGCCAAACGAATCCAGATGAGGGAATAAGTTCCCCTGACCTATCAATCTGCACACCTGAGTTAGCATCGCTATTATCCTGGTCTCCGTTACCATCTTCTTATGGTAGTGATCATTACCCTTTAATAATTTCTTTTCCACATAAAAAACCAGATGCTTGCAACTCAACACCACGATTAAAGTATAGACTTCAAAATGCAGATTGGGATACATACAAAAATTGTGTAGAAGAAAGAATTCTTGCTTTAAATAATTCCTTACAACTAGATGATCCTCAGTTATTATCTAATCAAATTACAAGCATTTTAATAGAGGTGGCAGATAATACTTTCCCTATTAAGAATGGTGCTACAGGCAAAATTCCTTCACCACCTTGGTGGGATGCTGAGTGCACTCAGGCCATCAAAAAAAGAAAAGAAGCAGAAAAAAATTATGGTCAAACTATGACTCGTCACAATTTTGAGATATACTTAGAAGCTGCTCGCACAACTCGTAAGCTCCTTAAGAAAAAGAAATTCGAAGGTTGGCAAAGATTCTGTGCATCTATCTCTCCAGAAGTTAACGCATCTCTAGTTTGGCAAAATATTAGGCGATTCAGGTCAGCATTCAGAGACACAACAGCCTCAAAACTGCCATTAGAATTAGCCAATGAGTTTATGGACCAATTAGCTCCTCCTTCAGTCCCTGAACACAGATCTTTAATGCATTTTCCCTATGTTCCTATTCCTAATTCTGAGTTGAATTCTCTTTTTACACTAAGTGAGTTGAAAGGAGTCCTTTCACATGTTAAGGATTCAGCTCCTGGTGAAGATGGTATACCATATTCATTTATAGCTAATCTGTCTGACTCTGTTCTTTTAATATATTTAAATCTCATCAATACAGCTTTGATATCTGGCAACATTCCATCAAGTTGGAAGTCTCAAACAATTATCCCCATTTTAAAACCAAACAAACCTCCTTGTAATGTTACTTCTTATCGACCAATTGCACTTTCTACAGTCCTTGCTAAAATTGTTGAACATCTCATTAAGAATCGTTTGGAGTGGTTTTTGGAAAGCAAAAACTTGCTAGCTACATCACAGTTTGGTTTTAGGAAGGGTAAAAGTACGATGGACAGCCTTGGTGTGTTTACAACTGATATTCGCTTAGCCTTCTCTTCTAATAACTCTGTAATTGCTGCTTTCCTAGATATTAGTTCAGCTTACGATAATGTCCTGGTATCAATCCTAGAACAAAAGCTGAATTCATTACAAGTTCCAACAATGCTGTCCAAGTTCATAATTAACATGCTTTCAGAGAGATGTCTAAATCTTCATATTGATGGGTATACATTTACCCGTTTAGTATGGAAAGGTCTCCCTCAAGGTTCTGTACTTAGTCCAATTCTCTACAATATTTACACTTCTGATTTGGAATCCTCTCTAAATGAGTCAGTACAAGTCCTTCAATATGCAGATGATTTACTTCTTTATTTATCTGGTCATTCTGTTGCAAATATTTGTACTTCCCTAACCTCTTCTTTATGCTTACTGAAGACTTGGCTAGAAACCAATGGTCTACATCTGTCAATTGATAAAAGCAACATTGTCTTGTTTACTAGAATGCGTAAGCCTCCTACAGTTACAGTAAGCTATAATAATACCCCTATGCCCGTTAAAAACCAGGTTAAATTTTTAGGCCTTATATTGGATACACATCTTACTGGGTTACCACACTGTGATTATATAGCTGCTAAATGCGAACGAAATATCAACATAATTAGATGTCTTGCTGGTGTTTGGTGGGGAGCACATCCCTTTTCATTAAAACTATTGTACAACACCTTGATTAGAAGCGTATTGGACTATGGGACTTTTTTGCTGGAACCTGCTAATGTTGCTGGTTTTAAGAAACTGGACAGTGTACAGTCCAAGGCACTTAGAGTGGTTTCAGGTGCAATGAAAAGCAGTCCTATTAATTGTCTTCAGGTAGAATGTGGAGACCCTCCACTTCATTTACGACGTCAATTTTTAGCTGATAGATTTATGGCTCGGTGTTTGCAATTTACAAATCATCCTTTGCGAAATAAACTTTCCATTCTCTCTGAAGAAGTAACTTCATCCACTTACTGGAGGTACAAAGCTACTCCGTGTTTAGTTAAAAGCTTTAGAAAATACAATTTAATAGAAGCTCCATGTCACCAATCTGAATTTCTTCCTTTATTTCACTGTAATTACAGTTCATTAATCATGTCACCAAATATACATTATAACCTTAACATTTACCGAGATGACGTATGTCATAACCATAACTTTAATTTCACCATGGATAGAGACTGGAAGGGCTATCAGCTTTTGTTTACAGATGCCTCGAAGCATGGAAGAGACACATGTGTGGGAGTAGGTGTATACCATTCACAATATAATATCGTCCAAAAAATAAAGATCCCGCCCGAATCATCCGTATTTACGGGTGAATGTTACGGTCTATTTAAAGCTGTCGAATATATACTTATGATGGGCTTACGAAATTCACTCATTTTAACTGATGCAAGGAGTGCCTTACAATCTTTGGCCAGATTCCCTTTCTATTCTCATAATCCTTATATTATATTTGAAACACGTGAACTCCTTTATAGGTGTTCTATTAAGGGGTATTCTGTGCATTTTGCGTGGATACCCTCGCATTGTGGCATTTTAGGTAATGAGAGAGCTGACCAGTTAGCTAATGATGCCGTATTGTGTGGAGACGTTTTTCCATACAAAAATAACTCCCAAGATCTGGCAGCTTTGCCCAAGGTTTATCTACAGGAATCCTGGGGTCAGCTTTGGTCCGGGCAATCAGTGAAAGGGAAATTCTACCGTACCATTCAGCCATCCATTTTTGTTAAACCTTGGTTTAGCAAGTACAAGCTAAGCAAAAAGATTACAACAATATTCATACGTATGCGATTGGGTCACGTGTGCACCCCTGATCATCTTGCCAGGCTTGGCATTGTGCAGAACCCTGCATGTGAATGTGGCGCTGAAGTGGGAGATCTGAACCACCTTATTTTTTCCTGCCCCCTTTATGACCACTCCTCACTTTTCCAAAGTCTTGTTTCCCTCCGAGTTCCTTTACCCACTTCTATCTCATGTATTTTATTTAATTTTAATGTAGAAATTTATAAAACCATAGCTCTTTTTCTTGTAAATAATGATATAGCTATTTAAACATTATTAATTTACCATGTATCTAGCTCTTAGTTCACGCATCGAGTCGGCCTTTTTGTTGGGCCACCTGCGTTTTCTGTTGTATTATAATTCCCTGTTATTATTCCTTGTATTATAATTAACTGCTATCTTCGTAGAATTTATTATTTTTATTATTTAAAAACAACTAATCTCCTTTCCATTTCCAAATTCCCGTTTTATAAATATTTTATCATTTTGCGAGTACTTGATTCTTACGTTTTGTTTTCAACTAAAATATTGTCAGTGGCAATAAGCACGAATAGTGCAACGCCAAAACAAAAAAAAAAAAAAAAAAAAAAAAATCGCATTTTGCTCACTGCCTTCAGGCAGCAAAATCGCATTTTGCTCACTGATTTCAGGCAGCAAAACCTACATGTTTGAGCTACTGAAGTGAAAAATAATTTTTGGGTTATTTTTGAGCTATTTAATCAAAGCTCAATCATGTACAATTAATCAAGGAGGGGTCTCGGGGTAATGTATGCTACTTACACAATAATGCACATTCGGTAAACGTGAATAAATAATCTTTATTGCCCATACAAACAGTTTTCTCTTTTTGATTTATACGAGGTAGTAAATTTGCCGCCCCAAAATCTGCCGCCCTAGGCTCCAGGCTCTCCAGCCTACACAGCCTGCTGGTAAATCGGCCACTGCTGTCACGACAAGTCTAAACAAGCTGTTGTTTTGGATTCGATTCATTTGGAGGCGCAGACGGGTGAGATGCGGCATCCTCATTCCGGATGCTCAGAGGGTTTTCACAGAGCAGTCCATTATCGGGCGTGCTCTGTGCTACCAGAATCCCTGGGTGGACATTAAGGGATGGGTACTGCTACACGCCGACAGACAGGCCGACGCGTGGTTCGTGGTGGTCGGGGTTCCTGAGGACCAAATTCCGACACTAATGAAAGCCAAACGTCGTCTCTCCTTCGGGGTAGGGACGGCGTACGTTAAGTTCCAGGGTCCGAACGGCAGATTTGCCGATGTCCCTCAGGGATGGGACCCGACCACGGGGACTATCGTGACGGCACGGGTAGAGAAGGCCACTTTTCCCCTCACCGACACTGCGGGTGCATCTGCGACAGCGGTGCCAGCAGCGCCAGCGGCGCCTACTGCGCCAGCGGCGCCTACTGCACCAGCGGCGCCTACAGCACCAACGGCGCCTACAGCGCCAGCGGTGCCCACAGCGCCAGCGGCGCCTATAGCGCCTACATCGCCAATAGCGCTGGCGATGCCAGCAGCGCCAACCGCCCCGGCCTTTGCCGGCGTGGACGCCGTCCTCTCATCGGGGGACGAGCTCGACGGCAATACCTTGTCGCCGGTCTCGGAACTGGAGGGGGACGGCTTCGATGCAGGTGACCTGTTTGCCGGGCTGCGTCTGGAGGGCGACGAGGAAGGCACGACCAGCGATGGCGTCCCCTTCGTCGACCTGTAGAGTGCTGCAGGCATGAATTCGATTGCGTCTCGACCGGAATGAAAAATAATATAGGCAGGTATTTTTTTATTTATATACGGAAATCGGTAAGCGTGGACCACCCGTGTTTAAACGCGGCTCGTCTGATCCTCGCACTAAAACCACGCTTTCACACATACAAACAATCGCAAACGGGGGGTTTTTGTAAAATACTGACAAACTTAAACAACAAAAAAAACAGCGTTTATTAATAATAAACTAGGTACCGTTATTTAAATTGATTATTTATGTCTTTTGTTACAACCTCATAAATTTTGAAGAGGATGCAAAACAACATCATGTATGTTCAACCTTTATGTCTGCGTAGGTATAAAGGTTCGCACAATTTTAGGATTGGGGCGCAGAGGACGCATCGTCTTGATTGTAATGCGCCGACTGGCGCCGCGCCGACTGTCACTCGCAGCTAACTTCCGAGCCGCCATAAAGTTTGAAAAGAACTACCTATACTCTTGTTATGAGAACAGCATATCCATACTAATATTATAAATGCGAATGTCACTCTGTTTGTTTGTTACCTTTTCACGACTAAACGGCTGATCGGATCTTAATGAAATTTGGCAAGAAGATTGATTTTAACCTGGGGAAGGACATAGGCTACATATCATCACGCTACGACCAATAGGAGCGGAGCAGCAATGAAAAATGTTGCGAAAACGGGGAAAAACGCAGACGAAGTTGCGCGGGACAGCTAGTTATGTATATATAACTGTATGTATAACGATCTTTTTTGGGTCGTGACTAAATAAGCTGGTGTTTGGTAGGCAGATAAAAGCACAAGTAGTAAAACGCCCAATGTTTTATTCGTTGTTTTTAAATACACTGACATAGGTGACTCGTACTTTTTTGTACTATCATTACTTTACTACATTAATCATACATTAAAACCTGAGGTAATATTATTAAAAAGATTCATTCTTATGAACTATACCATCCATGCTGAATTCCGATATATCTATGTCACTTTCATCTTTAGCGGCAACCCTCATGGGTTTGGGTTTTACAAGCGTTCTCTGATTTACGACTGGTACACTTTCCGAGTCGTCTAGGATTGAGCTGCCGAGACTAGTGTTGCTGCCAGTTATGCTGGCAGCTTTAGCTACGGATCCTGCCAGAAGATCTACTGCTCCGGCAAGCGGGGCCATCGGAGTGTCGTTTCGTCGTGCCAACTGTGATTCTATCTTTTCTTTTAATTCGGCAATTTTTGGACTAGTGGTGCGGGTTATATTTTGTATTTTCGTGTCATTTTTTAGAGGTTCGTTTTCAATGCTGTAAAAAAAACATTAGATGAGTGCACGGACAATTGATTCAAAAAGATGTTAAGCGATTATCACACTGCCACGCATCACGCTGCATGTTGCGTGTCAACGCACTGAATGAACGCGCGTGGATGCAAATTCTGTGTGTTGGATTGTGCTTGTTTTCTATACAAACGGAGATACTTACAAGCAACGTTAAAACACACGCACAATCGCCTTAGTTGTCTTTGCCATTTAGTACCAGTACAAATTAAAAATTAAACCACCCATTCTAAGAAAATACGTAACGTCTGGGGGCCCTAAGATCTTGGAATAAAATGTTAAATAACATACCTGGATATATCCCATTCTTCACCATCGAGGTTCACTAAGCCTAATTCATATTTTTCATTTCCATCGCTTTTCTCTGTGATGCTTTGAGATGGAGACGCGCTCACGGATTTCATTTGAATTGCATCCATGTCGAAAAGTACTTTCTTTTTACTCAAAGACGATGCTGAAGAAGCATTTTTCAAAACACTTTTCGTTTGTTTTATTGTGTTTTGAGCGTTGTTCCCCAAAAACGTCTTTTTTACTGGAATACCCAACAGTGATTCGTCATCATCACTGCTGTCTTCACCGTTTCTAGCTGGTGGGTTTTTAGTAATCTCATTCGAATTTGAGGAACGCTCTACTAAACTCGTAGCAGATTGTGTGCGTAGCAAGTTATCATCACTAATTGTATATTTTTTGACAGTCTGATTATAATCAGCACCAGCGGAAGCAGGTCTTCGTGCTGGAGACTTAATCAAGCTCTCGATAGATTTTGATGTCTGTTGTACATTAGTTGTATTATAATATTTATGATCGCTTTCATCCGATTCATCTTCGGAATAACTATTGGCAGTTATATTTTGCTGTACTTTAGGAGAATCGTGTACAGAATTTTTGACTTTGCCATTAGTTTCCTCCTTGGCTTGGATATCTGATCTTGTATTAGCGTTTAATGAGCCACGTGATACATTTTGTGTAATATTAAATGACTTTAAGGGACTACGCTTGGCTGGAACAGGGCTAGTAGATGCGGATCCCGGCGGAGTTTTCAATAACGTCATAGCGCGCTTTGCTACTTCAGCATTCAGCGATTTACGCTTATGTTTCACATTTGTATCGTTCATTTTGACCAATGATAATGCTTTTGTTTTGACATTAGAAATAACAGTTGTCAGGTTTTTAAACGGCTTTGAAGCTTTTGTTGGAGATGTATATTCCTGTATTTGGGGAACATCCTTTTTCAAGTCCGTTGTACTGGAATCCAAGTATGACAAAATTTTATGTCTCACTTTTTCATGAGCAGGATTTTTCTGAAATATGCGCAGTACAGTAGTATTATAAATCTTGTTATAGTCTAAGATCCCGGTATACAACGACCTTCACCGAGCTGGTTAATTGATGAAACTTATTTTATATTCAATTTAATATGTCAATAAATATATTGCATATGGGTTGTCTAAAAAATTCAGTCCAGTACCTATACGATTTAAACATTTCACCGGTCTGGTTAATAAATTCAAATTCCATACCAATCGAAAGTATACAGCCCATAGTATATGCAAACGTTAGGTTGCCTTTTTTTTTATTCATTAACCAGACCGGTGCAAGTTACTAGTATCGATTTACCTGTTTATACCTGCCTACCCGAGAGTTGTGACGGGAAAAGAAAAGGCAACAGTTTGCATATTCTATGGGCTTTATATTTTCGATTGGTATGGACTTTGTCTATTAACCAAACCGGTGAAATGTTAAAAAAAAATATACTGACTGAAATTTTTTAGACAACCCATATGCAATATATAAATTGAATATAAAATACATTTCATCCATTAACCAGTTCCGTGAAGGTCGTTCTATAACGGGATCCTGTACTATTAGATAAGCCACAATTTTATGGAAAGATTTGTTGAAACTAGTATTACCTTAGCCTTCACTTCCTGCTGCTGGTGTATTTGTAGGCGTTGTTTTTCGAAGACGTTTCGAGGTAGTCTTGGTTTGAGTGGGTCCACGCCAGCCGACACTAAACGACTATTTACTTCTTCAGTTATCTTCGCTCTTACTACTTTCATCGGACTGTAATAATGTTATGAAGAAGTTATGTTAAGCCATTAACTAGTTATAGTATCGTACTGAATAGATATACAGGAAGTTCACCACAAATAACACATAGTTTAACAATTGGACAATAATACCCTGACACACAATACTAGAAAAATAGCAGTCCTTTAAAAAGAACACTAGTACGACGGCATATATATATATTGTATATATATGTCGTAGGGAGGTGATTTTATTTCGTTAGACACGGTCTTCATGTGGGCAGAACATGGGTTTCGTGCTATGAAAACACACACTACAAAATCAAAAGTCATTTATTCAAACTAGGCTGATAATCAGCACCTTTTGAATATCAAAATTACAAGAGACAGTCCCCCAAAACGCCCGCCCTTCGCCACTTCCTAGTGTTTTAGCTGGGAAGAAGTGGCGGAACAAACTCCCCAGCAACACATCTGTCTGTTAGGTTAGAAGAACCAGATTCTATACACAAAGTACACTGCTTTTATCGAACTAACAAATTACTTGAAATTACAATCCAACACAGTAACACTAGGCACAATGAATCAGGTTACAGTTTCGGGACGTCTTGACTCCGCCGCGATCAGACACTGACACTGACTGTCCTCCTCGCCGCGAGCTCGAAACATCACGACTCTGTAGTAAGCGCGCTTAGGTGCGGGTAGACTGGTAAGTAGTTCGCCTTTGGCGCGCTTTCGATTCATGTCCGTACTAATGACTGTCTCCAACATATATATATATATATTTGACGGCACGGTTGGCGCAGTGGTTGAGCGATCGACTGCTGCGCTACGTGTCGCAGGTTCGATCCCCGCACGGAACAAATATTTGTATGGCCTACAGATAGTTGTTCCGGGTCTGGCTGTTCGTGTATGTTGAGTTTAAATGTTTGTAAACGCACCCACGATACAGGAGAAATTCCTAGAGTGGGGCAAAGTTAAAAAAAAAAAAAAAAAAACGTAATGCTATGGTGCTTTTGAAGTGAGTTTTCTAAAAGTGAACGATACCTTACCTTGTGGGAATAACAGCTGGAGCGGTATCTTCTTTTGGATTTTTAATATGATTAGACTTTAGTTTTTCTTTCTTTATTTTTGGTGCTTTTGCATTTAAAATCTGCGAATTTCGTTTATTTGGCGTATGATGAGGTTTCTCTTCCACATTTTTGATCATATTTGAATTTTCTACTTTATTACTGACACTTCCCTTTACCACAGATTTAATGTGCATTGGCTTATCATTTTCTACGCTAGAAATATCTGAAGAACTGGAAGTTATAGAGCCAATATTTAGCAACTCTTGTGCTTTGCGATGAAGCTTTTCTAGGGTTTTTCGGTCAGCTTCTTGATCAGATTTATTTGGGTTCATTTTCCTTTTTACCGACTTCTTTCTTTTATTCGAAGAGTCCGGTTCTTTTGTCGGAGTCTGAAATGTAGCATATTAAATATTTCAAGCAATTAAAGCTTCCTTAATTTATTGGTCATTAATTCTAATAGACACTTGGAGACTTACTGGTGCATCGTCGGTACTGTCGATTCGCCCATTCGTTTTAACATTAATATTTTGTTGCAATAGTACTTGTAATTGAGCCGCTCGTTCCCTTTCTGCTTCTGCGAGAGCGCGAGATTCTTTAGCATCCCTGGCAACAGCATTCAACTTCTGAAGCAATTGCTCGTATTGCTTCGACTGAACTTCGGCGCGATTTGACCAAAGTAACATTTGAGCATCGGCTTCATTGTTTCGATCGGTGTTTTCTTTTTCAGTTCTTATTCTCTAAAATAGGTAACGTTATGGGTTATTGTGTATCCATAGCATTAAATTACTGTAAAAGTTAAGGAAAGCTTTTACTGTCTAGACAGAGTTCTGAAATTATACCCACTGCACTTACCGAATCTTTAAGTTCTTTTTTCAATATCAATATTTCTGCACCCTGTTGTTTTATTGTTTCATGTAATTCAATTATTACATTCGTTTCGGTTGGAGCAGACTTCTCCGTTTCGTTTTCTTTGAACATCTTAATAGATTCTATGATCTGGTTTCTTAATTTGTCCATTTCCTTATTATAATTTTCATGTTCCTCTTTTTTCCATTCCTCGATCTTGTTTAATAAGTATTCTTCATTGTTAGTTGATACCTCAGCGTCTCTCATATCTTTCTTTACCTCTTGGATGATATTATTAGTGCAAGGTTTAGCTTCATTTATTATAGTTTTTGGTGGATTATTTTGGTTGGTTGTGTTTGCAATAATTATTTCCATTTCTTTTAATTTATTCTTAAGTTCATTAACTTCTGCACTTAGCTTGGTATTTTCGTTGTTCATGGTATTTTCTAGTTTATCTTTCTGAGGCGTCTCAATGGTATTCGAATGTCGTCTTGACATGTGGCTCTTCAAGTAAAGTTGGTTCAAAAATACTTTATCGCAATAACTACATTTGTTATACTGAAGTGCATCGTTTGATGTCGAGGGAAATATATCGCCTTTATGGGACAGGGTTTTTAAAATCATGGTCGCTATATTATCATTTCCGTAAGGCATAGGAGTCTTAAAACTATGCCTTGACCTTTTTCTCAGTCTTCGTATTTCTTCGTCCTTTTCTCGCAGATCCTTTTTGCATGTATCCAGGTCCTGTAACGAATTTTCAATGTTTACATTTTTCTAAAAAACAATATTGAAGTATTTTAAAAGTAGGTACTCAGACCTCAAAAAAAGAAAACTGGGAGGGGAAACCTACCTTTGCTAGAGATGTTATTTCTTCCCGCAAAACGTAGACACTCCGGTCTAGGTAATGCCGACAAAATTGTTGGTACTCTACAGCCAATTGTGCAAGTCTGAACAGTTTCAGAACACCTTCGTCAAGTATGCGTACATCGAATTCAGATTCAATCACGCAATCTAATATCTGTGCACCAGAGTTGCTTTTATTAGAATAAGATAAGTACTTACTTACACAAAATAACAGGATAATACCTAAATAGAGAGCAACTGTTAAGTATAATGTATACATATATACGTATACGTAACATTAAACATACAAATAAATAAAATTGAAATTACTGTTTGTAATTTCAAAATAACAGCTTTTTGCTGAATGCAATAAGTAAGTTAAATACGGTTCTTATAACAAAAAAAAAACATTTATTAAAAATTTTGTCTGTTGTTTATTCCGGCTGATCTCTGAAATGGCTGAACTGAACTGCTTTTGATGTGACTTTTACTGGCAGAGAGCTGATGTTATAAGGATTAACCTAGGCGCGTAGGTACTTTTATTTTAGAAAAAGTAATAAGGATCCGTGTACAAACCCTTGAAATTGTTTACAATATGCAATTGAAATAGAGAAGTACCTGCTTAATATTTTTATAATAACTTCAGGCGGACGAAGGTCGCGGGCAACAGCTATATTAAAAATTAAGTGGAAAATTGACATCATTTTGCTAATTTTGAAGCCATTTCGATTTCATATTATTCACTACTACAAGGTGTTGTTTTGCAACCTCGTCAAATTTCAGGGGGTGGTCACGAAAGACATAAATAATCAATTAAAATTACGGTACCTAGTTAATTATTAGTAAACGCTGATTTTTTTGGTTGTTTAAGTTTGTCAGCATTTCAGAATAACCCCCTTATAACGTGGTTTAGGGACTAAGAAATTATGAAATAAACGTTTGAAATTGTTTGTATGTGTGTAAGCGAGGTTATAAGGCAAAAACCAGACGGGCCGCGTTTAATACACGGGTGGTTCACACTTACGGATTTCCGTAAAAAATAAAAAAAAATAAAAATTACCTACCCGTTTTATTATTGATTCGGGACGAGAATCACTAGCTTACCGCCTTGAATTTAACGAGGATGCAAAACAACACCTTGTATTTTCTACATTGGGTTTATGTATCCAATGTTGTAGTTGTTAAGGTGGATACAGACTTAGCGAGGCATGCGCCACGAACGGCGCACAACGAATGCCCCGGCCATACGTTGGCTCGCCCTTGCACGTGCGTAGCACATGCCTCGCCACGAATACAAAGGTACACACTTTGCGAGACATTCGCTGTGCTTTGTTCGCGGCGCATGCCTCGCAATGTCTGTATACGGCTTTAAGCAAAGCTCAAACCACCCACAAATTTGTCTATAGTCACATAATTACAAATGCAACATGAGCAACTGAAATAAATCTTAGTAATCATCCACGAAAATGGTAATTAATTCCTGATCACAATTTTCGTGTATTGCAAATTTTTTATATTTTAATTTCCTCTATTTTAATACTAGTTAAACTTTTGGAGCGAGCAACAAGTGCGCTCCGTAGAAGTTCCTAAATACAAGCACCGCTAATTACCAACTTCAGTAATGCGAATGGTAGTTTTTTTCTCTGATAAATTAATATTATTTCCTTACGTCATTCAAATGTTGTTCGATGATAACAAATTTTCTGTCTTTTATCAAACTGTCTAAATCTATCAGTCCTGAAACAAAATATTTAATGAGATTCTTTAAAATGTTACCTAAATTCGTACAGGTTGTTGCTTACAACAGTGACATACTGTACACATGTACGACAGTCAAGAAATATTAAAATAAACCAAGCATAATTATATGCATCCTTTTTTGGAATACGATAGTTATAGTAACATCTTGGAGATTTTAATAAAAAGTACTCACTAATTTTATTCCAGTCTATATGAATACGAGGTCGATGTGTGTTGAAAGTAAAACCAGATTCTTCAGCTAGTTTAGGAAAATGGTGATGAAGTTCGAACGATGTCTTGCAAGCCATGGTGTTACATTAATGATATTGTTATTCATGAAAAGTAATAAAATAATTCTTTTGTATACTCCATATTTGACACCGTGCTACCATTGTTTGTTTGTATTCGTTGCCTAGCAACAGTTTAATAAACATTGCCATCATCCTACTGATCATAAATTGCGTCATGGTTCTTGTGGCACGTGGCGATAGATGGGCCCTGGCTGGAGGCCTTACTCTAAAGGCACCCACAGCATAGTCCGGTTAAGCAGACGACAACCTCATAGGTTGAACTGCGAGAAGCCATTCAAAAAAAAAAAAAAAAAGGCGATAGATGGTCCATAGTCGGCACCATCGAGATAGGTGGGCGCTTTTAATTATTTTATGGGTGGTCGGAGAAACTGAAAAAAAAAAAAAGTGCGCACAGTTAGGCAGCGTTAGTTCCAGTTCCGGTCGGAACTGGAACTAACGCTGCCTAACTCTGCGCACTTTTTTTTTTTTCAGTTTCCACAGGCAATCTTCTACAAACCAATACGCACTCCCTATTCTATTTTCTATTAAATAAACTTTTATATAAAGAAACAACTTGTGGAACAGGTTCCGAAAATGAAATGAATATGACCAATTTTCAAGTTTAATACTTAGGCTACTACCACGGATTACCATTGTTTTATGATGAGAGCTACCTAATTTTTTATTTCGGTATTAAATAATAACAAAACAAAGCAGATATTTCTGCTTTGTTTTTGTTTAGCGAATAGGTAACTATTGCACTGCTGGACAAATGCTTCCCCATATTGTTTTTGTCCGGCCAGCGCAGGTTGCGGTATCTTACCTACCTATTTCTGTTTTTTTTTTTTTGTGTAGTTGGCAGAATTTGGCATCATCATCTGCCTAGCCTTTTCCCAGACTATCTTGGGGTCTTATCGTTATGTTTTAGTTGAGGTCAGGCTCGAGATGAGAGGACGTGGTAGAAAGAAAAACAAATTGTTATGTGATTATTAACCACTTTGCTTGCTTAAATTTATTAGTCCAAGATACAGAGCCTGTTTCATCGAAGAGATATCTAGGTATAGCAATGCCTATATCTAAGAGGAGCAGTCTCATGGATAAAGGGGCGGCCTGGCGACATACTACTGATTCTTATTTTTTTGTATTTTTTTATATGTCGTCGACCGATATTTAAAGCAAATGTAAGGTCTAAGAAAAGTGTGCAACGTCAACGCGATACCCAAAACGTGAACTCAAAATACGCAAGTGCCGATTTGTAAGGTGGACAACCTGAATATTTTGTAACCAGCACACGCTCTGTGCACGTGTTTAAATAGCTTTGTACAAATGTAAATGTTTGCGTATAAAAATAATAAATAACATCGCTTTGGCAGAATCTTGTGTCCATAGAGCAACGAGGCCGAGTCGTGGAGTTTTTGTCGTCGGAGGAGGCGAGAGCGAGGTGTTCAGGCGGCTGGCTTTTCCTCAGAGACGGCGGTGGCACCAGATGCCACGGAGCCGCTTTCGTCCGGTGACGCCTGGCACGACAGCGACGGGAACCTCTGGTACAGAGCAGCGCGGTACTTCGGGTGGCTACGACAATAAATTGTCATCAGAATGCGTTCAGCTGCCGATTGCGTATCGACTACGTAGGTACGATCTCACAAATAACGGAAAAATACAGACCTGATGCCGTATACAATAGGATTGTAGACAGCGTTAGCCTTAGCAAAGAGTGAGCCCCAGATGGTAGCAAGAGGGCTGATCGGTGCACTTTCAAACACACCCGTGTAGTTGATCACGAGATATGGTGTCCACGCCATGAACCACAGTGAAATGGTCATTAGAGCTACCTGAAACAATATGTTACGATTAATAACCAAGGATTTGAATGAATCGTGACATGCAACGTAACATATAAAGTTAGAATAGATTCGACCTTTGCCAATTTGCACTCAGCGCTGGTATTAGCCGCTTCTGAAGACCTGAGGGAAGCTACGTTCATTTTCTTAGCTTGTTCCCTCATTCCCTTTTCGTGAGCTGCTACGGCCTGACAACAAAAGGGAAACATTACCACACAGTTCACACACCATCATTTACAAAGAGAATCAAATAATTTATTAGAATTTAGACACAAACATATCGTCTGCATTACCTGGACAATAAAGAAGTAAGAGTAAATGATAAGCAGAAGAGGCATGAAGTATACAAAAACGGAGTAGATAAGGATGTAGCTTCGGCTGAACCAATCTTTGGCCAAGTAGTCAGTGCCACACGCGGTCATGTTTCCTTCTGGTACATATCTGTAACATTTTATTGAAATACGTTAAAATTAGAACTATTAACAGATATTTTACGTAAATTGAATGTAAGACCTTACCGGTTCCAGCCAAAGAATGGTGCAAGCGTCCATGCAAGCGAGAACAACCAGATGCCGAGGATACGTAGAAGAGCTCCGTTGTTGGTCATGGGCTTGGCGGCTATACCTTTCACGATAACATTGTAGCGGTCGAATGCTATCATTGTCATGGTCCAAATCGATGCGCATCCAAATAGTGAGCCCGCACAAGCGTAGAGTTCACATGCAAGAGGACCTGAGGGAACAGGAATAAGACAGATGGTTACACTGAAAATATAACAAAAGAAAACCATTACTTTCGCAAAATACTTACCCCATACCCATGTTTCGTTGTAACAATTCACCACCATAGCCGGAGACATAGCGCACATCATGAGGAAGTCAGAGAAAGCGAGATTAACCACTAGCAAGTTTGATGGAGTTTTGAGACTCTGAAATAGAAACCAAAGGATTTATAAAAACAAATTGATGAAAGCAGAAAATAGCCAAATCAAAATTAAATGTACCTTCGTTGACATAAATATGTAGATGACCATTCCGTTGCCAGTGATAGAGATGAATCCAAGACAGCCGATAGTGAACCCCAAGAGTCCGTGCCAAAGCGGGTTCATCGGAGGAAACTGGTACCTATATCAGAAAAATGTATATAAGTAATAAAGGTTAAGAAAAAGACGTCTTTAAAAACAATATATTTGCTGGGTACAAAAGGAAAACTAAAACTAAACAGAATACTAAAAATATCCAGACTCACCAGTGAGGATCGACCATATGAAGCATATCTGGCGACACCTTGTCCACGACGGTCTGGTTGGAGGCGCCATACGCCGCTACTTGGCCACCCCATGCTTGCAGGGCAGCTATACCGGGCCCGGGATCCAGAGTCAGCGACATCTTAGCTGTCGTTGTCTTCACCTTAGAATTATTGTGCACACGTTACGCAAAAATCACTGACAAAATCAAATAAAAAAAGGTAAAATCACTTTGTGCTTACTTAAAATTAGGAGAGGAATGCTCCGAGATGGTTATTACAAAAATACTGAAGAAAATCGTTAAACGAACTACTCCAGTCTTAAGTGTGGTTTAACCAATCCCGTTTGCGGCGGGTCTGCCGTGGCTGTGGAGGCTACTCGTCCGTTCAGGTTTTGCAACGTCTTTTATATAGAGACCTTTAGGATTAACAATGACGTCGCGAAGAAAATCAATATTCATAATGAGATATACACGGTATCTAAGAAGGTGAACACATTACCTATACATTACTTGGAGACAATTTTTCTACAGGGATGGACTTGTGTTAGGTACAAAATAAAAGTCACTATTTGCTTCTGGTTCAGTTAAATGGTAAGCAGAAGGTATAGTTATGATACCATGGTCTTATGAACATTACTATTTTTAAAGGGTAGGTAATCAATCGTGAATTCTGCGCTCCTACACACAAAGGGGTTTGGGTAAAAGTTGCATGATTTTTCTAAGTCTGCGGCCACTAATGAAAAATGTTTCATTAGTAAGAACACAATAAGACATTCATTTTCTTCTATGAACAATTATTTCCAAAATGCATCGGAGCCGAGATATACTGGTTGAATTTTTCAAGTGGGTGGAAGGCCAAATCCGAAACTATGAGGAAAAGCGAAAAACACTCAAAGGAGTCATGAGCCCGATTTTGATAGAAACTAAAAATGCATCATTAGTTTTTTGAAAAATCAATATTCCTAGCCAGGACTAGAATACGTAAATTTTGTAAAAAAAAAAAACATCCTGAATTATTACACCATTCCATAGAGTCGCTGCTAAGGATCAAATTCTAGGAAGTATGACTTACGGCAAACGATAAGAAATAGTTATTTTTTTAAATAAAATATATAACAGTATGCAAACTGTTATCATCATCATCATCATATTTATTCATCAAACAATTTACATTGTGTTCGAATTTTACATAATAATTACATTTCAAATCATAACAGAAGCAATAATTAAATATAAAACAAACAAAAATAATTAAAAAAATATATAGGTATGTCATCAATCAAAAATCGTAGAAACACTAGAAACAACACAACTTTGACATCAGATATTTCAGCTCCGATATCATTTTCGTCAAAATTCTTTTAGGAGTTTTTATTATCATATACATATTCCATTCCACTATACGTTAGCAACAAAAATCTTTGTGGCCGCTGTGAAAAAAAATCATGCCACTGGTCCATACTTACCCAATGCCCTTACTGATTTTGCTCAAAAACCCGTTAAGCTTAACTGGGACTGGGCTGGCCACGTCTGCCGTATGCCCAATGAGGTTTAGGACAAAATAACCTCGATGAGAGAGACTTAACATAGCCAGAGTGCATCGCGTAGAGTCGTAGGAGATGACGTGACGGGACGATCTGGACAAAACCAACAACGATAAGTGGTCAACATAATAGCCCTAAATCAAAACAATAAGGGAGAGCTATTGCCCAGCAGTACAGTAGGATGACAAAAGCTAACAGTAAATCAAAACATGTCAAAAGAAAATATTCTAATTTCCATGGGTGCTTTTTTAATATTTTTTCCCATAATACGAGGCGGTAATCGGAGCTAGTATTTACTTAAAAGCTAATTTAGAGTATTTCCAACCAATCTTCTTTTAAAACAAATATGTATCAGCCTCAGCGGTGGGTAAGATTAGTATTCATTTCAACCCTGCATTTCTTATGTCCTACTCTGCTAATATCGTTATGAGGCCACTAAGAAGTACCTGTTAAAACGTTAACAGGATTATACCCACTAGCTGTCGTCGCATTTACATCGCAACTTCTTTTACCTTCCCCTACTTACTATTCTTAGTACGTACCTACCTACATTTTATTTAGAACGCTGCCGCTGTTGTTAGTACGCTGTTATAGAGGGTGGAATTTTTCAAAATCACCTGTAGGGAATGTACCCTAAATACTGGAGATAGCAAATTTTACTCAAAGAAAACATTCCTTTATTTTTTTAAATAAACAAATCTGAATTCAAACATTTTCGAAAATTCGGTACCTGCAGGTACTTTTATGGCTCTAACTAACGGATAGGGTCAATTTATAAGGATCAAATCTCTCTAACAAGCATGATAAATTAAATCAAAGGAAACCATAAAGTCTACAATCTCTTAGAAAATCTAAATTTTCTTAGGTTATTTGCAGGTCAGAGTCAGGATGTATGTTATAGTACATTATGATATAAGTAAGTGCGGTAAGTTGAAAATTACAGCCGAGGCGATATTGACAGCCCGAGCCGTAGGCGAGGGCTACAAGAAAGCAGAGGCTGTAATTGTCAAAGCGCACGTATGTCATACGACGTTTTATAACATATTTGCGAGGAAATAAATAAAACTCGGACGACATTATCAAAGAAAAACAAATCAGCGAAAAGAAAAAGCGCGCGGAATAATTTTTACTTGTTCACAAATTATGAAATTAGCGATGCGCGTGCATTAGCGCTTTTTTTTTAAGGCAAGGGCACAGAAACAGCCAGTATTACTAACAAAGTAAATTAATCTTTTTGTGTTTTGTTACAGATAAATGGTTGTAATTTATGGTCAAAATTGATTAAATTAAAGAATTAAATGTTTATTTATTATATTTTATCTCCCAAGTTAATTTTATTCATAAAATGTTGACCACTTTTCTGACATAAAAACTCTTTGCTAAGATTTAAAAAAGTACCGTTCGTTTTAGACGGAGCATTATGATAAGCCGTGCGTTTTACTTTACATTACCGCACTAGTGCGTAATGTGATACATTACGATACTGAACTTGGTGCAATAAGAGACCCTTTACGAGCAAATGTGTTATAATAGTACATTATGATATAATTTCGGTAAGTTAAAAATTACAGCCGATGCGATATTGACAGCCCGAGCCGTAGGCGAGGGCTACAAGAAAGCAGAGGCTGTAATTCAAAGCGCACGTATGTCATACGACCTTAGAATAATAACGCACGACGTTTTATAACATATTTGCGAGGAAATAAATAAAACTCGGTCGACATTTTCAAATAAAAACAATACAGCGAAAAGGAAAAGCGCGCGGAATAATTTTTACTTGTTTAATGTTTACAAATTATGAAATTAGCGATGCGCGCGCATCAGCGCTTTTTTAAGGCAAAGGGACAAAAACAGCCAGTATTACTAATAAAATAAATTAATATTTTTGTGTATTGTTACAGATAAATGGTTGTAATTTATGGTCATAATTAAATGTTTATTTATTAAATTTTATCTCCCAAGTTAATTTTATTCTTAAAATGTTGATCACTTTTCTGACATAAAAACTCTTTGCTAAGATTTAAAAAAGTACCTTTCGTTTTAGACGGAGCATTTGATAAACCGTGCGTTTTACTTTACATTACCGCACTAGTGCGTAATGAGATACATTACGATACTGAAATTGGTGAAATAATTTAAGAGAGGGTCTCTACGAGCAAATGTGTTATAAAATAAAATATGAACGTATGTAGTTACAGAATTATAATCATTAAAATAATTAATACAACCCTCTAAGTTTATGCATTGACTATTTCATGAAAAATT
The DNA here is from genome assembly GCA_963082945.1 of Cerastis leucographa. Taxonomy (NCBI): domain Eukaryota; kingdom Metazoa; phylum Arthropoda; class Insecta; order Lepidoptera; family Noctuidae; genus Cerastis; species Cerastis leucographa. The sequence goes on along the minus strand of OY720380.1, from coordinate 12,672,566 downwards.
TACCCTGGCGCTTCCACCGCTCGTACTACACGAAGACACTTATCCCCGTTAAGCATAATATTCTACTTTTCACACCTTTTTTTTTGGCGGGAGGCCTTCCATTCCTTCCATTCTCATAAGAGAATATATGGGTATAAACCCACGCTTCCTCTTTCCAATTCTAACGGAACTTGTCCAACTCGTCCCGCCATCTCCATCGTGGCCTGCCGCGACTCCGCCTCACTGTGCCAGGGCACCACTTTCCTGCAATTTTGGCCCACAGTTTGTCCCGGCATGCGGCAGACATGTCCTGCCCAATGTCATTTGAGTTGGGCAGCCTTTTGGGTTCCGCGGGCTATATTAGTTTTGGAGCGCAGTTTTGTGTTTCGACATCCGTTAATCTAAAACCTAGTATACTGCGCTCCATTGCTCGTTGGCAAAACTTGAGCTTGGACTTCTGGACGTTAATCGAAGACCAGGTCAATGCACCATAGGTTAAGACGGGGAGAATACACATGTCCATAAGTTTACGTTTCAGTGCCATAGGGAACTCACCCATAAATAGTTCAATCGTGGACCAGTAGGTCTTCTAGGCGTTTTGTGCTCGTCTTGAGACGTCTTTGTCTTTCCTTGCCTAGAAAAAGGGATTCCTGGACATGTTGTATTTTCTCCCCGTCTACTTTTATTATTTTATGTGTTTTATTGCACATAACTTTGGTCTTTGCCATAGCTAGCCTAAGCTGAAGTTCTGTGGCTGAGGATGCAAAGAGATCAATGCGTCTGTCCCTCCAATCGGCTGTCAAATTCCCGAAGGTTTCTTCGAGGTAAACAGTTTAAGGGTTGTGCGTTGTTTCATCGCTAATTGTTTAATCGAATTTTGTTTCACATAATTTTTTTCTCATATTATCATTTCATAGAATAATCAATACCCAGAATACTTACTTTGAAGAAATTTAAATCATCGATTTTTGTTTCAAATAAATTTTAATGTTAGAATATTCATATCGTAGAATAACAAATCAAATATTCTTTATCCACATATTGTTTGTTTCACATAAAACTTATTACGAAGAATAACATTTTAATCGACTGACAGTTTCTAAAATTCAAACCTCATATAAAATTACAACACCGGGTTCACAAAAATAATGCGGGTAAATTCTTGTCAAGCGGGAAAACAACCTTGTTATTTTGCAAGTGGAAAACAATCTTGTTATTTTGCAATTGCGAGCATGCAACAGGCATGGTTTCTGTCATGGCACCGGCGCTGCGGGGCTCCGGTGGCCCCACGCGAGTTTATCGTCGCAGATGGTATTAACGCTCACCACCGCAGCTTCGGCTTCCTGGCCGGCGAGCCGGCCAGCCTCAGCCGCGGCGGCGAGCTTCAGAAAGCACCTGCTCCTCAACTCGCGGGCCGCCTCATCCCTCCGCGCCTACGCGGGCTTAAATTACACTCTAGGGGTAGGGCAAACAAGACTACGTGGAGCCCGTTTTGCAGCTATTCGTTTCTGTCACTAACTTTTGTAGTACAACATATTGGCTTTTAAAGACAATATTTTAATTTGTAGTTAATAATTTCGTTAAATAAAATACCATGAAAACATACATCGAACAAACAATATTCGTTGAAAAATAATTCTGCTGTTTGATAAGTTTGTCGAATAAAAAAATTTGATTGTAAAATTCTTTGAATTGTGTTTCTGTAAAATATGTTTCATTCAAGTAAATGGTAGTCGAAACAAAAATATTCGTAATAAAAATACAGGGACTAAATAGTATGTGAAACATTTTCTGGGAAACGAAATTCTGTGAAATTTCTGTCTGCGAAACAAGGTGACACCCAGTTTAAGAGATAGCGGGTCGTCCTGTTTGACTCCTTTCTCTATTTTAAATTTTAGACCTGTGGTTTGTAATTTTATTGCGGCTGTACTATTTCTATATGTTGCGTAGTAGATGTAGTAAATGGGATCAATGTGTTGATTAGAGCGTTAAAAATGGCTATAATGTGAAATGCTGTCGAAAGCTTTGAAGTAGTCGACAAAAGTTAGGTGTTGTGGCAGTTACGTGGTGTTTTTTGTATTATTTGGTTGAATAAATGTAGATAGTCTGTAGTAGAAAGGCCAGGGTGGATGTCTGCTTATTAAGAAGGTTGATGCTCATCTAATTCACCGGATATACGATTTTCTGTTATTTTATGAAAGATTTGCAGGTGTGTGTTATGAGCACAAATGGCCTGTTATGATTAATCTCAAACTTATCACCCTGTAGGTAGTTAGTACACTGCAAGGAAATGAAAACAAATTAGATTGGAAATGTACTGAGAAATGTACAACCATTATTAAGATTTTTGTAAATTATAATTTTTCCTGCCTTAGGCCACAGAATAAGGAAGTATAGTAGAACCACTCTCTCACTAAGCCAAAATAGGAGCCTCAGAGTAATCTTACTACTTTTACAAAGTTACTCATTTTCTTAAACTAACGCACGTTTTTCACAGAGCCTCCTTTCTATTATTACCCGACTGAAGAAAGGGTTGTAATTTGTATTTTTTTTTTCGTTCTTCCAAACGGCTCGATGGATTTCGACAGTTAGGGCATCGTTAATTTGTCTTAAAACCCCAAGTGTAGGTACATAGATAGGTGTTTGAACAAAAAAAAAACAAAATAGTGGATTTTTGGCGCGAAATAACAATTATAATTAATAGAATAGGATAATAAAAAAAACTGAACCGAACCTTTCGAGTAGGGTATCAAAATAAAGGAAATTAAATGGGGATTACAAAAATATATTTAAGTTACATATACGAGTATGTTTAAATTAATTTTGAAATAATAAATTGTTTTAAAAAGTTTTTGTTAGTGTAAAAATGGGCCATGTTTTTTCTTCTGAAGCTCTAATTTTGATGATTCGAATCAGTAATCAAAATTCACATTAAGAAACTGAAAAACTGTAAATTATAAAAACGAAAAAAACCCGATTGAAAAGCAACACGAAACTACACAAAACCACGAGGGCATTTGGAAGCAAGCGGAACGAATTCCATGTATTAATAATTTTATTTTTCATTTGCTTCAAAATGTTTGCTTTTCAGTCGGTTTTTTAGTTTTTATAAAAAAAAAAATCTGCCTCTAGATTGGCACTCTAATCGGATTTTAGCATGATCGACCGATACAGGCAGAGGCTGAAGTAAATTAGTGAGGCCCTTGCCCCGATTACGTCAGTTCCGCGCGCGCAGTCATTACCTGCGCTCGTGCTGTCGGTTGTCGCGCTGCGTGTGCGCAATTACCGAAAAATGTCCGCGACAGTAAAGTGTGTGTCGTGTAACATTGTTATCGATGAGCTATTAGCTTATATTCAGAACAAAGTGTCGCTTGCTGATGAGACTAGTATCGTGAAGATATGTGCATCAACTTTCTCCAGCGATGAGATTCAAAAATCAAAGTCGTTGTTGATGGAATCGTTGTCTTCCGAGGTGCGTAGCACTGTCCGCAAAGGAAAAGGCAAAGAGAACAGGGTTTTGAACGACATCATTGCCATTTTCAAAACCACTGAACCCGATATTTTGCCGGTTTTTGTAGCCCGCGATCTCAACAAGCTGCCTCCGATCTGTTTTGATCATTTGGATGTGTCAAAGCTGCTGAAGGATTTAGTGCTAGTAAGAGCGGAGATTGATCAAATCAAATCGTCTTATGTGACTCAAGATGAGCTGCAAAGTTTTAAAACGGAGTGTAACATGAAATCGATGTCGCGTTCGTGTGCGGATACAAATGTAAACACAATGAGAGGTGCATCCTGTGATAATAGTACTATCTGCACATTTCAAGAGGATACACCTGGCAGCTGTGGACAGTTAGTATCGACCAAAATAAACCATCAATTTAGCCACAGTAGGTCGAATGAAAATCAAGTAGCGGGTAGTACTAAAACTCATCTTCCAACGGTCAACCGTTGTGAATCAGACAGCGGCGAGAGAGACAACGAGATCCGTGTGACGAGAGGCAGGCACCGGGGCGATGCGTCATCGTTACCGTCATCAGCCGCTTGCGCTGCTAGTGAGCCTAGTAAACAACTGTGTGAAACCGTGGCGCGTTCGTTGCGGCCGGCGCCGTTTCCATCGTATGCAGGCGTTGCTGCTGTAAATGTTGATGATGGTTTTACAGTGGTGCAATATAAGAAACAAAAACATAAGAATCGCCTTAAAGGAAGCACTGGTAGCAATATTGTCGAATCTGAGGAGAAATTCAGATCAGCTGACAGAAAAATCCCCATGTTTATATCAAATGTACATAGGGACGCTTCTGAGTCACACATAACCGATTATATTGAAAAGAAAACTGGAGAAAAAGTTGACCTAGAAAGGATTAACATTCAGCGGCAGTGCGAACATAATGCGTATAAATTCTTTGTGTCCCAGAGTAAGCTTCAATTGTATTTGGATGATCAGCTGTGGCCTCAGGGGATTATTTTTCGACGTTTTGTGAACTACAGACCGAAGCGTTTAAATAATTTAGTCACCGTTAAGGAAGTCGGCGCACAAATACGTATGAATGCTGGATGCGCAGGGTGTGGGGCAGCACCAACAGTATCCTAAGCATGATAGCAAGTCGCCTAGACTGTGTTTATGTTGGTCGCTGTTGTGCGATTTCTCACGGGTTGGCGCAGCGGTGATCCATTGTGTTGTTTATTTTATTAGTGCTTTTTAACATAGTCTTAAGTTTTACTAACAGTTTTTGAGTCATGGATACTCGAATAAAGAAATTATTATTATTATTATTATTTCCTTTATTCACTTTCATACATATCAATTACATTTTTAAATATTTTTACAAAAGTAATATAAAAAAACATTTAAAAATATAAAAAACAGTAGCCCACTGGCATCGGGAACAGTGTCCGGGCTACCGGTGGTCAGGGCTCTTGAGAGAGGAACCTCCTAACAATACGTGCCGTGTCCAGAAGTACTGCTTTCTGAATCAAGCCCTTGATCCAACTGCCAAGCGAAAGACTCCGTAGATGTTGGTCGAAGCTTTTGGCTAGTAAGCCATTGGTCGACACGACTATCGGCACAATGACTGCTGTACTCACGTCCCACATGTCGACAACCTCGCGAGCCAGATCTAGATACTTGAATTGTTTATCTTTCTCTGCTTTCACGAGGTTCTCGTCATGCGGGACCGTTATATCAACAATCATTGCGCGACGCTCCAATCGATCTATCAACACAATGTCAGGCTTATTGGCAACAATAGTCCTGTCAGTGATGATAGGTCGATCCCAATACAACGTGATATTACCATCATCGAGAACTGGGTCGGGCGCATACTTATAGTATGGCACTTCTGATTCCACAAGGTTGTATTTCAAAGCAAGTTGCTGGTGGATAATCCTGGCAACAAGGTTGTGTCTATGCAAGTACTCTCCGTTAGCCAGACGAGAACACCCAGAAACAATGTGTCGGATCGATTCTCCCGGACGGTGGCATGCCCGACATATGTCAACCGTGCCATCCTTTACAATGTGTTTCCGGTAGTTATTCGTCATCATAACTTCGTCCATTATTGCACAGACAAAACCTTCGGTTTCCCCGAAGAGGTCACCAAAACGGAGCCAAGATACGGACGCTAAGAAGTCTACATCAGGCCCATGTAAAGCCTGGTAAAAGCGTCCGTGAAGCTCCTTGCTCTGCCATACCTCCTTGCGATCATTAGTGTCTAATACTACAGGCTTGCGCCAGTTCTCGTTACCCAAGAAGAGCGGGGTAAGGCCCTTGTCCACTGATGCCACATCTCGGTGCATCCCCACGTCGGCTTCTAGGAAGTATTCCCTGAGACTGCATACCTCACGGTTGTGCAGGGTCTTAGCATTTAAGAAGCCACGACCCCCGCACTTCCGCGGGATATACAGTCTCATCACCGACGACCGTGGGTGATGCATCCGATTTGCGGTCAGCAGTACGCGGACCCTCCTATCCAGGGCATCAAGTTCTGTCTGAGTCCATTTGAGTATGCCGAAAGAATACATCAAAACCGGCATGACCCAACCGTTGAAGGCGCGCACCTTGTTTCCGCCTGACAGAAGACTGCTTAGCACCTTATTCAGGCGGCCAAAGAAACGTTCCTTCAACGATTGTTTCATGTCAGTAGTATTGATGCCTAATGCTTCCGACATACCCAAATACTTGTAGGTTTCTGTTGAGGAAAGGGATCTAAGGTGTATGGAATCCGAGAGGTGAGTTCCCACGGATTCCATAATCTTCCCTCGCTTCACATGCATGACTGCACATTTGTCCACACCAAATTCCATCCTGATGGCGCTACTGAAAGTTTCTGTTACCTTCAGTAGCTTCATCAGTTGCAAATTGTTGGGGGCGAAGAGTTTCAGATCATCCATGTAAAGAAGGTGAGAAATGACCTGACCACCTCTCCTCAACCGATAACCTAGACCTGAACCCTCTAGCAGTGTGCTGAGAGGATTCAAGGCCAGGCAAAACCACAATGGACTCAAACTATCACCCTGGAATATACCACGCTCGATCTTTATTGGTTCGCTGTTTCCCTGTATCTGTCGACATCCTGGATAGCGAAGGACAGTTCTCCAGCACCCCATACATGACATCAAGAAGGTACGCAAAGTTGTATCTACTTTGTACAACTCCAGCACCCTCATGAGCCATGTATGAGGCACCGAATCATAGGCCTTCTTATAGTCTATCCAACATGTAGACAGATCCTTTCGGGAGCGGCGAACCTGTTGGGTAATGGCTATATCAATGAGGAGCAGCTCCTTAGTACCACGGGACCCGTTCCTACATCCATTCTGAGAGGGAGACATGATGGAATTGCTCTCAATATGTTGGTTAATTTTAGCTCTCAAAATGGATGTAAGAACTTTATAGACCGTTGGTAAACAAGTGATAGGTCTATAATTTTTGGGTTCCGCAGTACTACCTGATTTATGGAGCAGGTGGGTAATGCCTGTCGTCAGGAACTGGGGCAGCGACCCTGACTCTAAGGCTGATTGAAACTGGGACGCCAAGCGAGCGTGCGATCTTTGAAACCATTTGATCCAGAAGTTGTGCAGTCCGTCCGGCCCTGGAGATTTCCAGTTAGGTAACGGACGGACTGCACGAGCTACGTCTTGGGGGCTGATGATAATTGCCCCCATTTCTGGTATTGGATCACACGCTTGTTCAACCTCCCGGGTCCAATCGCCCTCAGTGTGACTAACAGGCACCGACCAGATGCTGCGCCAGAACGAACACATGGCGTCATCATCCGGTAGACGCATGTCAGTCACCCCTTGGTCTGGTCGTTCCCAAGCCCTATATACCCACCTTTCATCGCTTTTGAATGTGCGATTCTGAGTGTATCGCTCCACTCGCCGCTTGTACCTACGAATACGGCTTGCCCATGCACAGATCTTCTGCTTCAGGAAGTCGATACGCTCTGTGACGCAGGCCAAATAATCACGAGAACTAATGTCAGTTCCCGAGAACGCCCGCCTCACAAAGCGCATCACTCTAGGGCGAGTATTGCCCTCCCTGAAGCAGATTAACTTGCCGATGAGTAATCTAGCCTCACCGATACGCCGCTCAATCCTGCACTGCCAAGCTGGAAAGACAACTATTTTAAAACCTTTTACAAGAAGACAGACCGATCCAAGGGGCCAATCATCCCCAATTCAATTTTAATATCTCTGTGGGTAGGAGCGCGAGGGCACTATATCTACCCGCATGAGATTGAGCGAGATATGTATTAGGATACATTGACTTCTCTCTCTCTCACTCTCTTAAAGTTTACTCATATCACTTAATTATTAATTATAAAAAATCAGCGAAAAATTTAAAAAAAATCAGGTAAATAATTACAAATTTACTTGTAAAAACATGCTCATTTGACTACAATAATTATAGAATTTTATCTTGTAAGCTATTTTGATAAATTCGAAAAATAATATTGGGAATAGTTAGAGACATCTACAGAGCTTCCAGGGAAGCCGCATGAGCAGAAGGAACTACAGCCAAACTTCTTTATCTTCAACGTAATCCTTAATTTTGTAATATGCTTTTTTTAATAAGAACGTTTGATGCAATTTTTAAACTTTCCATCGGTCAGTTCTGTAACTGACTTTGGCAACTCATTATAAAAGGGGAACTATATTTCTTGTCACCAAAATTTATATTTGTCATCAAAGTTGTACACCTAATAAATAGATCTATCGCCACGAAATATTTTCGTTCTCAGATAAACAAAAAGTGTTCCCAGGTATGAATTATCAAATAAATGTTGAAATATGTGTAAAATAAGAGATGGATTACCAATAAAGTTGTAGTGCATTAGATGAATATAAACTTCGTTCTTATAATAATAGTTTTATTACTTAAATAATAGCTTTGTGCTCAGAATGGTAGATCTGTCACCAAATAAATAGATCAGTTCCTTATTTCTATGAAGAAAGGCCTAGTACGAGACTTTGGGCCCACCGACTCGGACAGGTTAGGTTCGAAAGTAAGACCCCGACATCCCCTTCCTGTTAGGTTACTGTATGTAAACCCTGCAGACAGAAATAGGAGCCCCGCGTAGCGGGGCTACGTCGACAACGCCTTAGTTTGGACCTGTGGTTTGGAGTTTTTATGTAAACATTTTTACATTGTTTGATGATTCAATTTTCGTGACACTTCTATTATTTTGAAACCTAATAAAATTACTTGATGATTGATATTAATTCCAAGTAATTCTTAATTAATATTTAGGTAAGCGTTTTGATATTATTTGATGATTCAATTTAGGTGACAGATCTACTATTTTGGGAACAAATATTATTTATTAGGTCAATGAAAATGCATTTATTAGGTTATTGATAAAATCATACCCTTATAAAAGCGTATACTGTTTATAAGAAATGACTTGCTAGTTTTTGTTAATCTAAATTTGGGTATTACAATTTCGTGTTTACTGCGCGTGTTTATATATATATAAAGGGTGTAAAACACCTCATAACGAAGCCAAAAGGCACTGGTTCTCCCTGTCATTGCGATCATTTTTTTGTTCTACACTATACCTGGGAACCTTCTAGTTACGGAGATATTAGGGGTCAAAGTTCAAACTTTTTGACAAGTATTTTTTTAAATAGAAGTTTTTAATGTAAGATTTTTACTTTAAACACCTCCACGACCCCCGTACTATTCAATCCGTCCATCAGCACAATGTTTTGAGTGCGTTACATTGAGTTCTGCTACAAAACATGATTTTACACCCCCCAAAAAAAAGTCGTTTCCCAGCAATAATTTTTGCGTAAAGTTACTTAGTTTCATGTACAGAATGCTTGGTTGACGGCTTCGTGATGAGGTGATTTACACCGTGTATATATAAAGTGAAGGCAGAGTCAGTATATCGATCTCTTTAAATTTTTCTCTGAGGAACTCGCGTGGACCCATTTTATAGATCGCGTGGACTGCCCTCTTTTGCAAAATAAAAATTGAATCAACGTCTGCTGCCGACCCCCACAGCAGAATGCCATAAGACATAATACTGTGGAAATAAGCGTAGTATACTAACCTAGCTGAAGCTACATCAGTTAACTGCCTTATTTTCCTAACTGCATAGGCAGCTGAGCTTAACCTCTCCGAAAGAGTTCCAATGTGCGCGCCCCACTGCAGTTTTGAATCGATAGTAATCCCTAAGAATACAGTTTCCGCGATAACATCAAGTTTTTTACCGTCAAGATTTAAATTTAGGTCACGTTGTCACGTCCTTTGGTAAAGAGAACTTAAGACATTTTGTTTTGTTCGCATTCGAATTTGTTCATATGAGATCCGTTTCTTTTATATGAATTTTAAAAAATAGCGAAGTGTTATCAGCAAATAGAATTATATCCGATAATTTGGCCATCATATAAGGGAGATCATTAATATAAACAAGAAATAGGAAAGGCCTGAGAATTCAACCTTGGGGCACGCCCATCTTGACTATAGACCCGGAGGACGTCGCCCCATTTACATTTAATTTACTTTTTGCTGCCTGCTTGATAAATGGGAAAGAACAAGAACAGCAGCTCGACCATGAATTCTGAAATGACAGCTGCACTCGACGGACATAGGAGTTATTTAATATTAGGTCAGCACGAAAAATCTGCCAAAAACTTATTTTGACTACATAATATGTTTTTTTGGCCGAAAGAAAAGGCAATAGCAGATTTTAAAAAAGCGGAACCATTGTACTAAATTTTCCAAAAGGTGGGGTAAAAACCGGAAAAGCGGTGTATCTGACAACACTGCTTGCGAGTGAATTTAGCTGTTGGCCCAAAGGGGGCCTTGACATAGCAATCTGTCTCACCTGATTGAGACACACGCGCATAAGGCTGATCTCATGCGCGTCGATAATGCCCTCGCGCTCCTACCCACAGAGACATTAAAATTGAATTGGGGATGATTGGCCCCTTGGATCGGTCTGTCTTCTTGTAAAAGGTTTTAAAATAGTTGTCTGGTGGACATATATAAAAATGGGGCATCAGAATTTACGTGAAGTTAAGTAATAATTTTTGGAGCTTTAAAGCGTCTGTTAAGCAAAACGGCCCACGAAAAGTGTCTGGCAGTATTGGCGACTTATTTTTAAGGATATTGCCTAAAATATACGTAAAAATCAGCTTTCAGAATTTACGTGAGGTAAGTCTTTTTTTTATGTACCTTGATTACCTGATACCTGAAAATTGGCCGTCTAAGCAAGCTAGCAGGTACGCATGCGTTCTTAGTACATACTAACACTACTCAATCGTCCACATTTCATTCGTCAGAAAATACGTGACGTCTGGCGGCCCTGGGATCTTACTCTAAATGGAACGCAGCAAACTTTTTAGAACTTGGTAATATGAACGCAGCCAACTGTCACATTATTAGACGTTAAAGTTCTATACTAATGTCATTGTCAAAAGTCAAATTAATGTGGAATCGGGAAACGAATCGGGAGCTGTTTTGCGGCATTTTTTTAAGTGTTTTATTTATCTGTTAATATATTTAATAGTAATTTACTTTCAATCCACCACACGTTTGCTATATATGGATATATTTTGATCTATATAAGTTCTATACTCTATAGATAAGAACTATCATAATAAACACAAATGATGGATCTAACTGACGAAAACATTGAATTAAGCGAAGACGAAGAAGAAGAAATTACAGCTGAAGTAGTACTGAAAACGCTTCAAAGTGCCTGGCAGAATGAAAGGTTAGCTCCAGAAATACTGCCTCATCGCAATGATATGGTAGAATGCATGCTGGGTCAAATACAACACATGGAGCGTAATATAAACAAACTTCCCAAAACAGACCTTCGTGCTACTATACACAAAATGGAATTGAGTAGAATTAAATTTATTATATGCAATTATCTTAAAACTAGGCTAAATAAAATAGAGAAATATTGTATACCAATATTAAATGAAGAAAGACAACGGGTGGAATCAGGGACTAACTTCCTAACCCCGTCAGAGTACAAATATGCTCAAGAGTATCTATTTAATATGGAGAATCACATGAAGACTGTTGTTCTAGATAAAATGCCTGGCAATATGCAAACGTTTGAAAATAATAAAATGGCTGAACATCCAAACATGCAAAGCCATGTCTTTCTAAAAGCCAATGAAACAGTTAATGGAGTTGTGCTGGAAGACCTTGCTGGCGAGGATGAAGAAATAGACTTGGAAGGTTTGTATGCTTTGTTTTCTTGTAGTGTAACAATTTAATATTATATCCTACTGGCTGTCCTGTTGCATTGTACATATTCCTACCTACTATCTCCTACCCTACTCGACTTACCCTAGCCTAGGTAGCCTAGGATAGGGTAGGGTAGGCTAGGGTAGGTCGAGTAAACCCTACCTACCTACGTAAGAGACTAACAAACATCATTTCATTTTTAGGTGTATTATAACAATATTAGACACAAAATTCTTCTTCTTCTCAAATGAATGACTTAAATGTTATCTGACCAGCATTAAAGACCTGGACAGCTCTGTTGTTTGCCTCATTCAAGTCTACACACAATTAAAATATTTCATTCAAATTATTGTTTGCATACCTATTATCATAACACTAGCTGATGCCAGCATGCATTGCAATGCACATGTTCATACCTAAAAACCTTCTACAAAGTATTAGGTAACATTAAAAAAAAAAAGTGTCACTGACTCTGGCAGGGCCACCATCAGGGATTTTAATTTTGAAAACACAAATTTTTTTTCGCTAATTAGTCGAAATTTGTCGCCAAATATCAGAATTTGTCGGTCACTTGTTCAAAAGATATAAGGGTTTATAGGTGGCCGATCTGGAGAGAATCTCCCCAGCAGGGCCACATTTTATATTTAAAAAACTAGGGCACCTAGTGAAGATCTGTTTTCTCCCATATTTTGTCGCCAATTAGTTGCAATTTGTCGCCAAGTTACAGATTTAGTCGGTGTGTAATTAAAAAGATATTAAAGAATTCTATTTCCCCATACAGTGGTACAAGCGAGTACAAAATACTTTATGTAGTTTCTAGACAGTATTATGACGTCTTATGGAGGAATGTTTGTTTCGAATTAAATAAATATAAACTTATTCTATAATTTCAACCCACCATAGGAAAGCTGTATTCATTACATATAAACAAATCTACAATAAATATATGTAATTATTAATCTAACACAATGTGCACTTGCCACTTAGTAGCTGGCAGATAGATCGTTTAATGTTTTCAAAGAAGTTTAGGCCACTCTAACCTAGTAATTTAAAACATAAAAACATGAATTTAATTGAGAATTTATCTCTCTCGGACATTTCTAAAGACTTTAGACCGTTAAAACTAGAAGTATATTACATAATATATTACTAGAAATATTTTTTCTTGGTAATTTTTCGTGAACTCTTCGATCTAGCTCTTGGACTATACCTTACTAATTGAACTCATTATATCTCCTAAACTAAGACCCGGTTAAATCTGTGACTTGGCGACAAATTGCGACCAATTGGCGACAAAATAAGGGAGAAAACACGTTCGCTAGGTGTCCTAGTTTTAGAGATATAAATGTGTCCCTGCTGGGGAGACTCTCTCCAGATCGGCCACCTATAAACCCTTTTATCTTTTGAACCAGTGACCGAAAAATTCTGATATTTGGCGAATGATTCCGACTAATTGGCGACAAAATATGGGAGAAAACAGATGACGCTAGGTGCCCTAGTTTTTGAGATATAAATGTGGCCCTGCTGAGGAGACTCTCTCCAGATCGGCCACCTATAAACCCTTTTATCTTTTGAACCAGTGACCGAAAAATTCTGATATTTGGCGAATGATTCCGACTAATTGGCGACAAAATATGGGAGAAAACAGATGACGCTAGGTGCCCTAGTTTTTGAGATATAAATGTAGCCCTGCTGAGGAGACTCTCCAGATCGGCCACCTATAAACCCTTTTATCTTTTGAACCAGTGACCGAAAAATTCTGATATTTGGCGAATGATTCCGACTAATTGGCGACAAAATATGGGAGAAAACAGATGACGCTAGGTGCCCTAGTTTTTGAGATATAAATGTGGCCCTGCTGGGGAGACGCTCTCCAGATCGGCCACCTATAGACCCTTATATCTTTTGAACCAGTAACCGACAAATTCTGATATTTGGCGACAAATTTCGACTAATTAGCGACATTTTTTTTGTGTTTTCAAAATTAAAATCCCTGATGGTGGCCCTGCCAGAGTCAGTGACACAAAAAAAGACGAATTAAATTGGGTAAGTAGTTGTCAAGTTATGGTGTGGCCAAGAGAAATAGGAATTCATTTTATATATATAGATTTTGTGGTTTTTGTTGCAGAGGGATCACAACATATTCTGCAGTATAAACCTATTGCTGATCTTGTTAAGAATGGAAAAGTGCAACTTATATGAAATAAAATCAGTCTCACACAGCAATTTTTGTTTTCTTTCTTTCATCATAACCATAAAGGCGGAAACACACTTACGTGTCGTGTCGCGCCAGAACCAAATCGGTTTCATACATTTAATATGGTTAGGGACATATTAGCATGGCGTGTCGTGTCGCAACGATGTATGAAACCGAATGCTTCTGTCGCGTCACGACACGCCACGACACGTAAGTGTGTTTCGGCCTGAACTCAATTTTGGCTGTAGAATTTTGAGAAACAGCCATAAGAGCAGGTAGGTACCTCAAACAATGTTGACATCTACAGAAAAGCTTATCAAGAGAGCAGAGATTGCAAGATAGAGGGCAGCAAAGCCATATCCAAATATATACTCAAATATTAATATTTTCGTGGGCGACATGGGCGAAGGCTCGTTTAAATATCCTTTGTATTGTAGTACAAGAAAGTGTTTTCCGATACAGGGGAGACAAGGTAATAAAAAGAGGTATTCAGAAAACATGATAATTATATATTTTCATTGACACTGATTGTATATTTAACAGTAATCTCAAACTTTAAGGCAATGTTTCGTTAAGTTTATTTTCAATTAAGGCAAAGTTACACAAGACTTATTAAGTACACAATAATATCCAACACGTTTTAGATAAGTACCTTAAGAAGATTCGTTTTTTTTTTTGTTCAAAAATAAAATTCAATTTGCTTTAATTTCACTATGATACAGAAATATAACTATAGATGGCTGGAATGTTGTTTTTTTTTTATGGAAAATCTGTACAGGATATAATGTTTGTATATTTTTAACGAACTATGGTGAAATAATTTAGCTAGTTTAAGTACTTGGTTGTTGCTTCAAAACTTTTTGAATTCAAAAGCAATGGTAATATCCTTTGCCCAGCATTAGATGATACAGGCTAACAGTAATATTGGCAGTCACAGCTCCATCACTGAGGTCATAATAAGTACTAAAATAACTTACTTTGGAGGTTTTTAGGTAACAGTAACAATCCAGATTTTACAAACTTATACCTATTTGTGATAAATTAATTAATATAAAAATAACATTAACTTTCTAACTTAATTTCAAAGATTTATCTATAAACTAGTTTACGCCGAGAAGGCACATATAATCACACAAAACTTAAGGCTTTCATGTAACAACAATCAACCTTACACGTTTTATACAGCTTTGTAAATAAACCCAGTGCTTCGTATTCACTCCAACGATGTGAAGCGCTGTGTCATATACATTACAGTAGTGAGACAATCAGTAAGAAGCACTCGCGCTATATCAATTAAAAGTGCAATCACCGATCATTGGACCATCCGATTATCTTTCAGGTGGCCTACTTTGACTTCTTACAGCTATAATCTTACTTTAGTGTCGGAAATTGATGTATAGAGGACGTCTAACTCCATCTCTGCTCCACACTGAAGTGACATTAAAACAAAAATTGCTAGTTGGTTCTACGGGCCATGGGGGTCTAAAATGGCCGCTTTAGCAGAATCATTCGTTAAAATTCGTATTTTAGGCATTTTACTCCAGGTGATGATATCAGATAACAAACACTGAACGACCGCCATCTAGTTACACTTTTAGACATCGACTATTTACTATACAAGGTGTTGTTTTGCATCCTCGTCAAAATTCAGGAGGTGGTCACAAAATACATAAATAATCAATTTAAATTACAGTACCAAGTCAATTATTAATAAACGCTGATTTTTTGTCAGTATTTCAGAATAACTCCTAACACAACACAAAACACAAAAATTTCACTGCATTCCAAAACAAAACAACACCGTTGCACACTGGCCGCCATGACGCATTTTGACAGTCGACAAAGACTCGTTTCTTTTTTTTTTTAATAATTTTGTGCTGTTGTAAGGTTGGTATGATGGTTTCATTTTAATCTAACTCTAGTTGGCCAGAGACGTAAATTTTTACAAACGAATTAGAACCTTACTTTACGTACGATAAGGGTTTAAAGTTGCTCGTACGAGGCGTTCCGAAAACGGAACAGCGGGCCGATAAGCAAAATCGTTTTGTTCCGAAAACGGAACAGACGGGCTCGAGAGGTTAACGTGGTTTAGGGAATAAGAAATTATCGAATCAGCGTTTGAAATTGTTTGTATGTGTGAAAGCGCGGTTATAGTGCGAGGATCCGACGGGCCACGTTTAAAACATCGGTGTTTCACACTTACCGCTTTTCGTAAATAAAAAAAATAAAAAATGACCTAACCAATTTATTATTGATTCGGGTCGAGAATCATTAGCATAGTTACCTCCTTGAATTTGACAAGGATGCATAACAACACCTTGTATTTAAAACTAATAATTCGATTAATATTCGACATAAAAGTTGAAAATTAAGTAGATCGGTCGCTGTAGTAAGTACTATTGCGGGTTGTTCTCGTCAGCGTCGACGTATCTGATGTGCTCGGCGTGCGCGGCGGCGGCGAGGTCCCGCAGGCTCTGTTCGGCCGCGGGCCCCAGCTGTTGCACCATGCGTGTGAACTGGCCCTCGGGCTTCTGCAGCAACTCGTGCGGGTGCCCGCACTCCACTATCTCGCCTGCTTCCATCACCTGGAGGGAAAGAAGTTGGTAAGGTAGTTGTTGTTACTTTCAGAGGATAACTATTTTATTTTAAGTTACATTTTCTTTGCAGGACTGGAAGACATAGCCTCTTTTAGTTATATCTATTATTATGTTATGTTGTTTGATTTGGTAAAAAGAACTTGCTCCAACTAGAGGAACTTAGGATGACATTTCACTTGGGTTACCCAAAATATTCGCGTTATTTAGCAAATACAAAATAAACTCTAGTCTAGATTAAGTTTATTTTACATTACTGTGGGATACCTACATAGTCCACCTACACCCAAATTCACCCCATCTACAGTTCACCTACACCTACAGTCAAAACTCCGTGTCGGTGGTGTATACCTACATAGTTATACGCAACAACGGCACGTGTAACCGTTGGTTACGATGGAGGTAACAACATATTTATATCGGAAGTGTCTTAATCGGGTTATTCCCGCTCGGCAACACCCTTTCGTCAACACTGTTGACGATCGGGAAAAAAAAGTTTCGTTCGTTCACAGTGTTGACGAACGCTACTTATTATTTCGGGTAATTCCCGTTCGGTAACACCTTTCGTTCCTGTCGTCAACACTGTTGACGATCGGGAAAAAAAAGTTTCGTTCGTTCGCAGTGTCCATGAATGCCGGCGTTTTTATTTTTAAAATATGGAAATAACAATAAAATATGTCATGGATTTTCAAATGTTTAATTACGACGAAAGTCTAGTTTAATTGATAAAAAATGTTGGATGTTGTTCCATTTGTAGAATTTAAGTTAGTAGATTGCTAAAGTGAGTTTAGACGTTTACGTAAAATGCTATAATAATTCACTTACCTTAATTCTCAAAACTCCACTGCACTTTAATTAACGTTGAGAGCAACTCCAAATAACTAAACCACTTTTATGCGCCCTTCTTGTGTAATATTGGCAACCGCCATGTAGTAAAACAGTCCCATGTTTTCTTTTTATACGCACTAACACGGATTTTCCACTAGAACTACCTGCTAAATCTTGTTCCGACATGTCCGAATTTAGAACTAATAATGTACTGTATGTACGATGCATAAATCAGGATTAGCTACCCAAAATGAACGATACTTATTATTGCAGTGCTCTGATTGGCTAATTCAAGGTCATGGTGGATAACGTACTAGAATAGGCCGGTCGGGGGTAGTGTGCGAATCTATTGTTTATTTTATCTACTGTTACCGGCCTACCGGCGCGGCATCGCTATACCTGCCTGCTGCAAAGGGAAGTTTGCAATCTACTAACTTAAATTCTACAAATGGAACAACATCCAACATTTTTTATCAATTAAACAAGATTTTCGTCGTAATTAAACATTTGAAAATCCATGACATATTTTATATTTATTTCCATATTTTAAAAATAAAAACCAGCATTCATGGACACTGCGAACGAACGAAACTTTTTTTTCCCGATCGTCAACAGTGTTGACGACAGGAACGAAAGGTGTTACCGAACGGGAATTACCCGAAATAATAAGTAGCGTTCGTCAACACTGTGAACGAACAAAACTTTTTTTTCCCGATCGTCAACAGTGTTGACGAAAGGGTGTTACCGAGCGGGAATAACCCTCTTAATCGATTACCTAATAGATTCCATCCACGTGAATGTCGCTCGCCCCAGTTAATCTGTTTAGTGTTTATAGTTCGATAAACTAATTAACTACCTAACCTCTAACGACATTAGACCGTCTTAAGAGTCTTAATTATACCTAACTGATTTACTCATAACGCTTTGTAAATCACCGGCGATCTACACCGTAAAATCAGGGCTGTATTGCAATAAATTAATGATACTTACAACAACTCTGTCGGAGTCAGCAACAGTGTGCAACCGATGTGCCACTGTGATCACCGTGCACTCCGCGAAATGCGTCCGAATTGATTTCTGGATTAGGGCATCCGTACTGTGGAGAAAAAAACAAACATAACCTTTTAACCGCCATTGTCACATATACATGTCACGTGACAAGCAAGCGCGTGCCCTGTACCTACGCCAACGACACAAATATGTGACAAAAAAATGTGGTGCACTATAACACGAAATAAGCAATTTAAATCATTACTTTTGGGTTTATTTAAATATATTTAAAATGTGATCTATAAATATTAAATGTCTTAAGAGACAGTCGAGGAAGTATTAATACAGTGTGTTTTCGGGATTCTTCTCACCTTTTGTCTTTTTAATAAAATTTATTCCTAGTGACTTACCAAAAAGTTTTTAAGTAATAATAAATGAATGTTAGTCTTACTTCGGATCAACATTAGCTGTAGCTTCGTCGAGAACGAGCAGCTTGTTACGTGCAAGGGCTGCTCGCGCCAGGCAGAGTAGTTGTCTCTGACCGGCGCTGAAGTTTGATCCTCCAGACTGCACGGCAGACGATAGTGATGTCACGATTCGCTTCAGTTCCACCTAGAATCAATGGAAAGAACGTTTAATAAAGCACCATTGGTGCCTTATCACCAGAGATAGCAAAAGATCGAATATTTAACATATTGGTGTTGTTTTGCATCCTCGTCAAATTCAAGGAGGTATGCTAATGATTCTCGTCCCGAATCAATAATAAAATGAGTAGGTATTAAAGCTTTTTTAACTTGCAATGTACATAAGTATGTATGTATGTTTTTATTATTTATTTACGGAAATCGCTAAGTGTGAAAGAACTACCTGTGTATTAAACGTGGCCTGTCTGATTCGCCCTATAACCGCGCTTCCACACATACAAACAAGCTGAAACGTTTATTCGATAATTTCTCATTCCCTAAACCACGTTATTCTTAAATACTGACAAACTTAAACAATCAAAAAAATCAGCGTTCATGAATAATTAACTAGGTACCTACCGTAATTTTAATCAATTATTCATGTCTTTTGTGACAACCTCCTATACCTTGAATAATTATATACATACTTTAAGAGAGAGTTTAGCTACTTACCATCGACTAGTGAAAACTCCTTTTTTATCAATTTAATAGAATCAATAGAGCGTAAAAATTGTAGAAATACCTGTTCCAATGCTGTCCATATATCAGCATCCGTGTATTTATCGAATGGATCCATATTATAGCGTAAACTGGCGGAAAATAGCACTGGTTCTTGAGGAATAATGGAGATCTTTGACCTCAGCTCCTGGAAACGGGAAACAATACATTAATATTATTAAAGAAGTCTGCCTTTGAGTACTAAAGAAAAATTATCTACATACCTTAAGAGCGATGTCACCTGTGTCGACGTCATCAATGAAGACGTTTCCTTCAATGGGTGCCAGTCGGAACAGCGCTGATATCAGTGAAGACTTGCCAGCTCCTGTACGACCAACTACTCCCACCTGGAAAATATCGCATGTCTAATTTAGAAGCTCACTTAGAAGATTCCGCATTTGTGTTATCTAGCCTGCAAGCACAATTTTTTCTAGATGGGCTCGGGGCTAAATAACAACAGCCTACACAGCATACGTTAATTCAGTTCAGTTGGTCCCGTCTGTGATTGGTAGATCTTTGACAGTCATTACGGGTAGTCAGAAGCCAGCAAGACTGACAACGGTCTTGTCAAGGGATATTGTGTTACACGGTAACTGAGTCGTGGGGGTCGGTAGTCGCTCTATATAAAATACGGGTATTTAGCTGCATCTAGTTAGACTGTACCCCGACCTCAACCCGACCTTAATTGGGAAAAGTAGCGAATATGATGATGATTATTTTTATACTAAAAAGAGGCAAGCTTACCTTCCACCCACTTTCGATAACTATATTAAGTTTCTTGAGCACTGGGTCGGCATCCTTGTCGTACCTCAGCGACAAGTCTCTGAAGACGAGGCGGGCGCGTGCGGGCCAGCCGGCGGGCGGCGCGGGCCCGGCCGTGTCCTCGCGCGGTAGCGACGTGAACTGCACCACGCGCTCCACGCTCGTCATCTGAGAGATCACCTCCGTCGCCTGCTTCACGCCGTACTGCACCATGTTCACTAGGATCAGACCCTGGCTAATGGCCAGGCCTACGTTTCCGGACTGTGTCTTTCCTATTGAAATGGTACATTTATTTAACTGAAATCTAAGGGTGAATTTGACAAATGAAAATGATTGCGATCAGCACCGCGTTCAAGAGCTGTCAATGCTGATACTTCAGAGCAATGATGCCACCGACAGCTCTCGAAGGCAGACAGCAGTTCAAAATTGCTACTAAATCGTGTTCAGTTTCTTTGGTGAATTTTATCCTAAGTTGTGTTTATAAGAAATGATTTCTAGTAGAGGATACTAACCATCATCTAAGAACAGGAATGTGTATGCTACGACGACTACATAAACTGCACAAATAAGGCTCAGCCAAATTGAAAATGCAGTATTCGTGACGATTGTCAAGTACCTAAAACAAGAAGAGGAACAAATTCAGAAGTCATTGCAAATTAAGTACCGTACGTAACAACATAATTGAGAGAAAAAAAATGAGGTATATGAGAGTGAGAATCAAGCCTAAATCAATGTTGTGTTGCTACGACAAAGATGCGCTTAAATAACTTGACACGCTTTGGTAGCAGATAAAATAATTGAGCTTGCTACCATGCGTTTTGTCTATTACAAGGAAGTGGCAATCACAAATTTTCAGGTTGCATCTGACAAGACGTGCATTAAGTATTTAGATGGCCACCCAAGTCCTATAAGGCCGGTTCCACCAATGTAGGCCCCAACGCCACTCGTCGAACGTGTGGAACTAGGAAATAGCATTGGCCCCACTTTATAGTCATTGGCCCCAACGTTGAGGCGAGCGTTGGTTGTTGGCCGGCGCATGTCGGTTTTATCAAAGGAATCTGTGCCAACGCTGGCGTTCCGTCCACATAATGGTGATTTGCTCAGTCCTGTTGCAACACGCATCAAGTGCGTACGTCGAGCGAGAATGTCATCCTCATCCAACAAATGAAGAAAAAAAGTAATTGAACTAGAAAGGCTCATAAAAATTAAAATTTATTGGTTGATTCATGGCGTACCATTCAACAAAATATCCCAATGATTTACTCCAAGTCAAGATTTATGAAAAAATAACGCTCGTTTATGATGATTGTGTCGTCATTCACCATATTCTTTGACATGCCTTTTGAATTTTTTATCAGCAACAAATATAATTATAAAATGCGCTCAGTATTGTAAAAGCGCTTCACATTGGCTCTGACGGGACAGAACTAGTATAATAGCCAGCGTGTTGACGCATCGCTTCACCAATTTAACCGACCGACGTTGTTACCACCGTTGGGATCAACGTGTGGAGCCGGGGACAGGTACTTTGCAGTCTGAAGTAGTGACTTACCAAGCAGCAGTGTGTACGTCTTGCTTGTCGTCGAACTGGGCTCGCAGCATCTCTTGAGCTCCACACGCGCGCACTGTGTTGAGGCCAGCCATCGTCGCCGAAACATGAGAGAATACTGGGCTGCGGGTCGTACCCTCCACCCTAGGAAAAATATTACGTACTTTTATATTTTTTATAATGACAAGTTGGGATACATACAGACTGAAAAGGACACCGACGCGAAAACGGTTACCACGTACTCTGTACTTACATCATTCTGTACCTCCCCGCATGGTTATTTTTTGTAATGACTATGTGGGGGTGTTTATAATGATGTACTGAGGATGTGGTAACACTTCTAAAGTCGGTGACCTTTCCACCCTGTATTATTTTTACATTTTATGATCGCATGCATTTCAGAAAATTTATAGGACAGATTTCACCACACCCATTTAAGACTCTTTAAGATCCTCAAGGCTGACTAAAGATCCTGGCCATCAGTCTTCAGATAGGTGGACAAATAACGCTATAATTATTTTTAGGAATGAAAAAAAAATCACCTTTTAATAGCCTGTGCTGTGCTCAAGAATATAATCGTCCAAATGTACATGAGGATTCCGCATACCGCAGTTGTCAGCAGCATGTAAGGGTTGACGATCGCTACCATCACGAGGATACCTAACATCACCATGAAAATCTGGGGAAGATCAAAATAACAACATTACACCTGTAAATCCTGTAATATCCGGGTTATGCAGAGGAGTAGCCTATAGTCACCTGCAGTTTTGAAGTGAAAACTACTTGGGCAGGTTTGAGCGATTTTTGGTAGGAGAAAACTATGGTTTTCCCGTTCCCGTCACCGATGACCAGGTGGCGTACCATGACGTCTTAAAACATTATTGTTCCATTCTTATTTCAGAGGAAAAAGAGACGGAGCTATACAGTTCGTCTAGCTTCATCTCTTTCCCACTCTGGAATAGGAATGGAACAATAATGTTTTAAACGTCATAGTAACCCCCCTGGACATGCTCGTGACGTCATGCGCAGACTAGCGAATCTTAGTTCCATTGTTTTGAGTTTTCACTTCTGTCAGCAGTCCTTATGACTGTTCCTGTTTTTTTTAGGGGGCGAGCCCCCCGTGAACAAATCCAGACTCCGGGCTGCTTTTGAGATATTCCAGTAAAGAATAACCCAATCACACTGCCCGACCCGGGAATCGAACCCAGAATCTCATAATCAGCAGTACCTAGTGCTTGCGACTACTAGCCGCCGAGGGCAAAAAAGGACGAGCGAGAGACGAAGGTCGAGGGACGGAGTCGCACGGGCGGCTTCCTATTTCATTCAAATGTTATACAAAATTCGTGGAAATAAAACGCAATCTAAGACAAACGGTATGTGGTGCCTCCGACGACATGTCGTGGCTTGGACAAAATGTCGTGGCTTGGACGACATACCTTGTGTCCTAAATTGCGGCATGTCCGCGCCTTCACAAAATATTTTAATCACATAATGACTAGAGGTAACATACTTGTATGCTGTCCAAATACATCCTAGGCAGGATCTCGTCAACAACGCCCATGTCTTTGGAGAACCGGTTGAGGATCCGACCCGAGGGGTTGGTGTCGAAGAAACGCATGGTTGCCGCCAGGATGTTGCTGAACATCTGATTGTGCAGCTTTATGGAACTGCGCATGCACACCCACAGGAACAACATTGACCTGGAAAATTACTTGTAAGATGAGAAAGATGTACGCATGGCGACCAATCAATATATGCGAAATCAGTTTATTTATGCGGATCTCCCATTGTACGAGAAATCTATACAAAGCGAGGCCATGCAAGCATGGCCATAACACTGGAAATGTATGTCTTGATGTGTGGCCGTGTGTACTTAAGAGCACAACTTATTCTATGATTGAGCGGATGAATAGAGAATACTCAGAGTACCATCTAGCTTTGTATGGCATGGCAGGTGCTAATCACTCTTGCTGAAAGTACTGTACTGTAATCTTTGTCTCACCTTCCTGTAGTCAGTAGAATACATCCCAAAATTGCGATCGCCCAAATATAAATGTAGTATTCGTGGTTAAGGGGTTCATACGTAGATGTTATGTTCTGCATGGCTAGCACCGTCTTCATCATCGTATCAATGACCGGCGTCATATTAAGCTGCTCAGGCGACGAGGGTAATAGGGTGGTCGGCAAGTCAGTCGTGAAATTCCCACTAGTATTATTGCTGTCAATGGTGAAGTTGCTATCTTTAAGGCTATTGAAGAGAGTAGCGTTCAAATTGTCTTTTTTTTCTAAATTATATTTTGTTTCCACGTCATTCATCCTGAAAAGGGTAAAGTTGAAGGTTACGATAACGTATAATCAAGGTCATGTTTTGATATTTATCATTTTTTTTCATTCGAAACCATCTCATAACGTCAACGGAATAAAGACTATATTTAATTATTTACCAATACGTAAGCCATAGGTCGCTAATGGAGGTGACGACCTGTGCCAGGATCACGCTAATGGTGGTGCCGAGGATGAGGCCCCAGCCGGCGCCGGCGCGGAAGTACTGGCGGTACACAGCGCCTGGCACGCGACCTACGAACAACAATTAGCAACTTAGCGTACCACTTTTACTAATGGACAACGACAACCCACAAAGAATTCCAACTGTTCCATACAAAAGTGAAACCAACTTGGCAACACGCTCAAAATGTATTCCCATGCATGACCAATCTCGGGCAAATTGGTTCATATCAAAAGTACACACGTCCTAGTGATATATCTTCTAATATATAAAATTCTCATGTCGCGGTGTTTGTTACCAAACTCCTCGGAAAGGCCTGAACCGATTTGTATGAAATTTTGCGTGCATATCGGGTAGGTCTGAGAATCGGCCAACATCTATTTTTCATACTTACCCCTAAAACCCATCAAAATTTCCACGCGAACGAAGTCGTGGGCAGAAGCTAGGACTTAATATAAAACCTCGCGTGTATTCCCAGAAGGGTTAGACAGAGCTAGTCGGTGTCGACACCAACTTTCAGACTTTTGGCTGCTCCTGATAAAATCCTCATAGTAAAACCAAATAACACTGACCTTAAGTAACCGGTATAGATTCTAAAAATAGGTAAGTAAGACAGTTTCCGTGTACCCTCAATGTTTCCGTGTTTCTGTGAATATGTGTGCGTGTGTGGGAGTGAGATAGCCTAGCGTAAATTATTATGAATGTATCACGTCGTCAAATAATACTATGACATCACTGACGCAATCTCGACCGGCTGATAGTAAGTGTTGGCCCCTCCCAATGCGTTAAATAGTAAAACGTGCGTATGTCCATAACTCTATAATTTGCCTCTGATGATTATGAAGTGAGTCCGTAGATGTCTGTCATACGTGACTTGTAGTGTCAATGGTATAACCATTCATCTATGCGGTAATAAAATCATGGCGGTTAAATTATAGAGTAGTTGGCGATTACCTGTGCCTGTTTAGATGGAAGCAACAAGGTAGCCCGCGAAATTCAAAACATCCTTAGGTTTTTGGAATTAACAGATCAGTGACAGGTTTTATGTTGATTAAAATATAAAATATGGCTCTATAGCGTTATAATTATTATAAATACATGCTTATTACGGCCGCATATCATATTTTGTTGAAAATACTATCTGACACAAACCGGCAAATTGCAAAAAATTTTGAATTAGGGCCTTATCATACTAGCGGATTGCGAACGTCTTCAAAGCGGAG
Source organism: Cerastis leucographa (assembly GCA_963082945.1). Lineage (NCBI taxonomy): Eukaryota > Metazoa > Arthropoda > Insecta > Lepidoptera > Noctuidae > Cerastis > Cerastis leucographa. The sequence goes on along the minus strand of OY720380.1, from coordinate 12,647,044 downwards.
CGGGCGCGCAACGAATACGTTACGGGCGCGCAACGAATACGTTACGGGCTCACAACGAACACGCCGCGCATGCGCAGCGAATTTGTTCGTACAAACACTAGCCCGTCCGCCCCGCCTCACATCAGTCCGTTTTGTTACTGAGTTGTTTTGTACGTCGATAATTTGTTACAAACACGCGACAAAAACGTAAAGTATTTGCCTCGCGTCCGCGATGTCCTCGCTGCGCAGCCGCGGCGTGTTCGCGACACATTCGCTGCGCGTCCGCCCCGCTCCGCAGCCGCTCCCAAACCGCTAGTATGATAAGGCCCTTACGCGGGCCGCCCTGTCGCTTTCGCTTCCACCTTAAATATCTTTAGACCAATGTTCATTGACATAAGTATAATAGGTACCTATATTACGTTTATAGACCAACTACAATCACATTATGTAATTGATTTGGTACCTAGATAGTATTCACCTAAGTCTAAGATAGCTACGTGTATTCATATTTTTTGCTATTTCAGCATCCTTATCTCGAGGACGACAGTCGTCGCGCTATCACTTTAGATAAACGACTGTTTACAACAAACTGATTGATTACCTGCACATTTCTGCCGAATCACCGTTACGAAGGTATCAGGAATTCGATTCAGACTATTGACGATCACTCTATCACTAAATAAAGACACCAAATCTTATAGATATACCTAGTGGTGATTAGATCTGCGTGGGAAAATCTGCAAAAAAGATAGTCCGAACGGCGACCAATCAACCTATACAAAACTAGTTTATGCATAGGGTTGCCATCCGTCCGGGTTTCCAAGGATTTGTCCTAGTTTAGAGGGCATCCGGGGAGCGTCCGGGCGGGGATTCATTTGTAATCCGGGTTTAAAAAATGAAAGTCTTGGGCCGCCCGCGACATACGTACTGTGCCCGCAAGCCGCAATCAACCGACTCGCTAAATTTAATGTTAAGGTCTAAAAAAATAATTAAAAGGTGATTTTTGACATTTTCAACTGTTTTTTATTACACTGACTATGTTTAAAAAAAAAACTGTTGACTTGTCCGGGTTCTGGGATCTAAGATCCGGGGTTTTCACGAGTTTTGTCCTGGTTGCCGAATCTTAGAGATGGCAACCCTATGCAGATCATTATATTGTAAATATATACAACGCGAGGCCATGTTATACTGGAAATATATAGCTTGATGTGTCACAGCGTGTACCTAATATAATGATTGTGTCAACGTTTGTGATAATGCTAATGTTTGGATGTTTGTCTTTAATCACGCATAAACGGCTGGATGACTTTATAATACGTTGGCATACAGTTACGCCAACACTTTAATAACACAGCAAACCTCCAAGTGGACAAGATTTTTTTATGTATCAATTTCACAAGCCCTTTTCTGCTAACTTATCTATTCAAATAATATTAGTGTTAGCGTAAATGGGCCCTTAATTTACCTATATTGGTATTTACTCATAGTGACAGCACACCAGATTTGTTAATAACCATGACAGTTATGAGCGTGGCCATATAAAGCTGTCTTTTAGCTCTAGTCCACCATAAAATATTCGTTAGTTCAGCCATGATTTAAATTACCTGTTCCTGTTAACTCGGCAGATTCCTCCTGATCAACCTCCTCTGGCAAACCACCGTCTTTTAAAGTACTGGTAGTACTTGTATGGGACTGCAACAAAAAAAAAAGTTACTTAAAACAAATGGATGGTTTGCGAAAAGCTTCTACTAAACTTATACTATTACTTATGGGATATCTTCAGTGATATTATTTATTTAGACCTCCTGATAAATCAAAAGAAGAACGAAGATATCCCGTGTATAAGTTTAGTTATAAACCAGTGTATGCTTCTACTAAGTCTTATCGATGATGACAATAATTGACAAGGCGAACGAAGAACACTTTAATTCATCATTTAAAGATTGTACAATCCGATTTATCTATTAAGGCAATGTTAATACCACGGTAGTGTAAGTACCTAAGTAATCAAAGTTATACAATCTCAAAAGATAAGTACAGATTTAGGTTTAGTCGACAATAAATTTATAATTGCGCGGGTTAGTTACTAATCTTCTAAATAAAACTTGATAAATTATATATTGTCATGTATCGGGCGAAAACATGTAAGTACAATCAGCGAAATAATTAAATTTTCACTGTCCAAAGTAACAGATGTTTTAAAGACAAATATATATGACCGCGATAATTTTGTAGTGATAAGTGATTTTCGTTACTGCAGGCCGGTAACACAGCTAGCAACAGAAGCCTAAATATGTAGACAATAAGATAAAGGGCAAAGTAAAAAGAGAAATATTCAGCGGAAGAAATATTCACTTTAATTGCACCATGCAGTTACACTGAATTAAGCAGTATTTGGTTTATTTTTGTATTTTTTTTTACATCACCTATACAAAACGGTAGCATTCTGCCTACCTGTATAGAAAGTGTTCTCTGTCGAAGGTACTGTGCTTTTGGCTCGTCGGGTTGTTCTTCTTCTTGTAGCAGCTCAGCAAACAATGGTGATCGCGAAACGTCCTCGAAACTGCCCAAAGTCTCCACTTCGCCCTAAGATAAACAAAATGGCATTTTAGAAACATGATGTAAGAAGGTATAAGTCCTTAAGTCCTATTGTTATTTACGACGACTCCTACTTGACGACTGCCTCTTTGGTTTCCGTGGTGGCCATAGTGACTGCTGAAAATGAGGTCTTCTGTTCTATTCCCGGGTCGGGTAAACTGTTATTGGTTTTTTTTTCATTAGGAATTTCTTAGTAGTAGCCAATGATCCTAGATTTGTGCTCGGTTGATGGTAATAGGCTCACCTCCTATTACATAGGACTGAAACATAACTTCTGGTGAAATGTGGTTATATTATTACTAGGTACACCTCTGTCTAACACTTCGGGGATTACAAGCGTGATGTTTGTAGTATGTATGATACTTTTATACCGCTAGTACGCCCGGCGACCAATTAAAGTTATGCAAAACTAGTTTATTCGGATCTTCCATTGTTGTACGGAAAATGTATACAAAGCGAGACCATGTTATACTGGAAATATACAGGGTGTAACGGAAAGGGTATATACATCCTTAAGGGTGTGCTACAGACCATCAAACTGAACATGTTTCTCATCATAAAACATGTTTTTCAGCAAAAAAAATATCTGCTGCCCCATAGAAAATTACAATACCTATTCGACCCAAATGTATAGGCAGCTGATATTTTTTTTTGCAGCAAAAAAATTTTTATGTTGAGAAACATGTTCAGATTGATGGTCTGTAGCACACCCTTAAGGATGTATATACCCTTTCCGTTACACCCTGTATAGCTTGGTGTGTCGCCGAGTGTATGACCCCGAGAGACAACTACCGAACTCCACGCGGGTGCAGCCGCGGGCATCACTTAGTCACTACATAGTAGTATAAATAAAACAAAGTCGCTTTTTCTGTCCCTATATCCCTATGTATGCTTAAATCTTTAAAACTACGCAACGGATTTTGATGAGTGATTGAAGAGGAAGGTTTATATGTATAATAACTATATATTTTATACCCGTGCGAAGCCAGATCGGGCCGCTATGTTTTTATATACGACGTTCACAGTTTTTCTGTAGTGTATTTAGTATCAGCATTGCACCCGTGCGAAGCCGGGGTGGGTCGCTAGTATTATAATATAATTATGTTCCAAAAGCACCGCGCGTCCTTGCCGATATTAACTCATAACATACTATAAGCAGTTTGGTATCTACCCTTTCTACCCACTTATGTATCCAACTCTCTTTGTTATAGGGATGGTTGGGTACTATAAGTTGGAAGTAAGGCGCACCCTGGCTTTGATAAAAAATGTTTTTAAGGTTTTTCGTGGTATGCTTAATAATCCACAAATATTGGAATCCTTGGCATTGCTCTTTCCAGACAGGAGGCTACGGTTAGGACCGAAGGAGGGGCTTTTTAAAGTTCAGGCAACCCGTACAAACTTATTAAAGTTTGCACCATTGATTCGTGCAGTAAGAGTACTCAATAGTGTCTCTCGGCGTTTGGACATATTTTCTTGCTCTTCGGCGGAATTCCAGAGGGTGACACTTAGTATGTTGTCCACTGTGCAATGTGTGCTTCTATCCAGACCCGTTACATGGGACTGGACACTTGGCAATTTATGACTACTTTTGTTAGCTTGGGTCTTACCTGTTAAAACAAATGTAATGAATAAAATAAATAAACATTGATATTTTGTTACACTTCGCTAACATATTGACACAAGTTATAATTAAAATTCGTAAATAATTAGTTACTTTACAATACGAGTATTACGGTAGGTAGGTTGACATTCTCGTAAGTACCTACTCGCAATCTATATTCGCGTCATGTTCTCGATTCGATGAATCAGCGTGATTCAGCACATTATTAGAAATGATAACGCATAATTTCAATCATGAATATTAACCAGCCTGTTATGCTGATAGAAGTTTTATTACAAATCAAATGGGACTAAAAATGTGACTTTTAAAATAAACCAGAATCTTTGAACGACGGCAAAACCGTCGATTGATATTGTTGTCACGAATATTTGAACACGTCTTGACTAAGCGTGGCAGAGCGTGGTGGTAGAAAACAATTCTTAAGCTTTATGTTTTAAAAAGCGTTTTGGCCTGCAGAAGAAAAATATTAAAGAAAGTTCTAAGAAATCAAATGTTACATTGCCCGGATAAAAGCTAAAATTATCTTGTCCCCAATGGTATTTCGGTTTTACTGTCATTTAAGTGTTTTATTAGACCGGAACCTCTGTTCTACATATAAAGGTTCAACTCTATCAGTAGCGCAACAATGAAAAAACAAAGCATGCCACCACTTTGTAAAGGGCTTGTATTGTTTTGATAAAAGTATGACGACGTTCGAAATATGACGATCATCTCAGAAGACTTACTGACTTTTCGGTTTATTTACCGCTAGCTATTACCTAAGTTGGTTAATCTGAGAGTTATGTAACAAATGGCTCAACGCAAGGTTAAGTACTAAGTATATTTTTTTAAATGTTCTACGGTGGAATCCCAGGTTAAACCACAGATTAGTGTACTATACACGGTGTAAATCACCTCATCACGAAGCCGTCAACCAAGCATTCTGTACATGAAACTAAGTGACTTTACGCAAAAATTATTGCTGTGAAACGACTTTTTTTGGGGGGGGGTGTAAAATCATGTTTTGTGGTAAAACTCAATGTAACGAACTCAAAACATTGTGCTGATAGACGGATTGAATAGTACGGGGTCGTGTAGGTGTTTAAAGTAAAAATCTTACATTAAAAACTTGTATTTAAAAAAATACTTGTCAAAATGTTGGAACTTTGACCCCTAATATCTCCGTAACTAGAAGGTTCCCAGGTATGGTGTAGAACAAAAAAATGATCGCAATGACAGGGAGAACCAGTGCCTTTCGGCTTCGTTAAGAAGTGTTTTACACCCTTTATAGGTCGCGGTAAATTAACTCACGAATCAATAATACAATGGTTAGCAAATTTTTCTTTTTTTCTTTTTTACGGAAATCGGTAAGTATGATGACACACCCGTGTTTTAAACGCGGGCAGTCAGATTCTCGCCCTATAACCGCGCTTTTATACATACAAACAATTTCAAACGTTTTTTCGATAATTTCTTATTCCCTAAACCACGTTAAGAGGGTTATTCTGAAATACTGACAAACTTAAACAACCAAAAAAGTCAGCGTTTATTAATAATTAAGTAGGTAACTTAATTTTATTTGATTATTTATGTCTATTGTGACATCCTCTTGAATTTTGACGAGAATGTAAAGCAACAAGAACTAATCTAGCTAATCTACAAAGATTAGCTAGAGTTTTATAACAAGTAGTTTTATTCTGCATCTTCTTATGCATTTCGTTTAATTATCATGATTCTTTATTCTTTTATGTAAGTTCCTAACTGAAAGTCAATATTGTCGCTGCCCTCCAAACTCCATACCAAAATAGAAATATACAAGTAGGTAATAATTATGTAGTTCTCTACTATTGTAGCTGGTTACTGTTTGTCCAGATAATTACTTGTGCAATCAAGTAGTTTATACTGGGATCATGACTTGATATAAAATACAAATAGTGTCGTATTACAGTTGTTAATGATATCGCCTGAAAGTCAAATATTCAACTGGAATGGCTCTAGTTTATTGGCTCTACTGCTTTACGTATTAACATGTGTTACCTACCAGGCCCGAAGGCTCCTAAGAAGCCGATTCCTGCCGGCTTCCCTTAGGGAACAAGGCACTATACGTAGTGTCTAGTGTCTACTGTAGTCAAATAGTAAATTATGTACACATCTGAGGTTATCACATCACAGTACAGACATTAAATACATCATAGGATTGAAAACATTACATAAATGCCAGCATTTTTCATGTCAACAAAGAAAGCAACATGTGGCGCCAGTAAGCCGACGCTCGGGTGTCAGAATTCAGAACTAAATTCGTATGAACGCGGACACGTGACTTCGCAGCTATCAGCAGCGTTTTGTAAGGACTAGGTAAGCCGAAGATTTTCGAGTTACGACAGGGAACTTTCAATGTTTGTATGTATAGCAAGCTAAATTAGAACCACTTCCCGATGCCCGATTGAGCTGAAATTTAGCGCACACCTTTGGTTTTAAGAACAATACATTTTTATGACAGACATAACTTAATCCTGCAGCCAGGATCGTCTCCTCACGAGGGAACTCCTCAACGTTTAATAGCACAGAGACGAAAATTTGTGTACAAGTTCATATTTGATGGACAAACATGAATTCTATCATGATCTCATCCTGCAGCCAGGATTGTCTTCTCACGAGGGAACTCCTCAACGGTAAATAACACGGACACGAAAATTTGTATGCACGTTCATATTTGATGGATAAACACGAATTCTATCATGATCTCATCCTGCAGCCAGGATCGTCTTCTCACGAAGGAACTCCTCAACGTTTAATAGCACAGACACGAAACTTTGCATACGAGTTCATATTTGATGGATACACATGAATTCTATCATGATCTCATCCTGCAGCCAGGATTGTCTTCTCACGAGGGAACTCATCAACGGTAAATAGCACGGACACGAAAATTTGTATGCACATTCATATTTGATGGATAAACACAAGTTCTATCATGATCTTATCCTCCAGCCAGGATCGTCTTCTCACGAGGGAACTCCTCAACGTTTAATAGGACAGACACGAAACTTTGCATACGAGTTCATATTTGATGGATGATCATGTTTTGTATCATGAACTTATCTTGCAGCCAGGATCGTCTTTGCACGAAGGAACTCCTCAACGTTTAATAGCACAGACACGAAACTTTGCATACAAGTTCATATTTGATGGATACACATGAATTCTATCATGATCTCATCCTGCAGCCAGGATTGTCTTCTCACGAGGGAACTCCTCAACGTTTAATAGCACAGACACGAAACTTTGCATACGTGTTCGTATTTGATGGATAATGACGATTTGTATCATGAATTGATCCTACTGCCAGGGTCCTCTTCTCATGAGGGAACTCCTCAACGGTTAATAGCATAGACATGAAACATTGTATTTATACGCGTTCACTTTTATGAATAAACATATTTTCTATAGTTCCTGTGCATTTAATCGTTACAATACATAAGTTATGAAAAAAAGATCAAGTTGGGTCCTTCGAAAATTTTTGTGTATACTTATCATGGGTGACATTTTCGTGGTTTTCGGGGTCGCTGACAATCAAAATGAAATTTAAAAATGCGATGACGAATAAAAGGATTGTGTGGTTTTATGAAACCACGGTAAAAGTGAAACTTTTTTCACACTATAGCGCGGAGTAGACCGCGGAATAGGGATAAAGTGAAGGGCGCTCGTCAGAGCGCCTTTCACTTTATCCCTGCTCCACGATCGATCGTCACGCGACATGCAACACACAGACGAAAAAGTTTGAGACGATGTAATAAAAGTTTCACTTTAAAAACAAAATTAATGATCTCATTTTTTTCGTCGGCTTCCCCTTACAAAATTTTGACCCTTCGCCACTGTTACCTACTTCAACATAATGTGTACATTAATATGTGTTTGCTTTTCTTATCTTTGTCTATTGTTCAAACTTTTATGAAATAATAAAATGTTTGCAGTTTTCTTGTTACTCAACTGTTTAACAACTGAAAAGTGTGAAAAGCAGTTTAAATAAACGCTTTCGTCACATTACTCGGTGAACTTAAAATGCCGCCGGTTTAGCAGAATCTTAACATACATATAAGTAATATGAATCACGGTACCATTCGTAAAATGCTCGCAGACGCAGTTAGGGTTGCGCCACATCTGTCTGCAAGGGATTGCCTTCTTCCATGCTTCTATCATTTTCTGTAGTTCAGTTCGGAACCGTCATTAGAGCGAGCAACAGAGCGTGAGTGCTATCGCACGCGGCAGCATCGGCGATGCGGTCGACAGCGAGCTCTGATTCCGTGCCGATAGATGTGGCGTAACCCTTGATATTATGAATTGTTACTTGTCACCATTATACGAATTGTAACGTGATTCATATTACTTACTATCCTATTATGACTCTGCTAAAGCGGCCTTTTTAGGCTACCAGGCTATGTATGTAGAGTGACATGGTTATATTAACGCTTGTATAGCACATATGAGGTTGTTTGTTGGTAAACAATTTGTAGAATCGACTTCGGGAATTGTATAGAAGAAAAAGTGGCGATGGCGGTGTTAGTTCCGACTATGGCCACGCGCCAAAATAATAATGACGCAATATATCTCTGTTCTCATACCAAATCAGTAGATACACGTCTACGTCGTGTGACGAACACAAGCGGATCTAAGTAGTATTCCGTTTCGTTAATTTTGGCACTGAACACTAAAAATATCTCTAATTAATTTATTCTACTATAAATTGCCAATTAATTATCTCAATGAGCGTGATATAAAAACAAGACCAACTAATAAAATAACAAAATGAACAAACGGCAATGTGCTTTCAAGCGTTACCGTAAGTATAAGTATCGTGAAGTGTAGTACGCGCGAATCTTTCCGTAAATACTTATTTAACAAGATAGGTAGCATCAAATTAAATAAATAACTAATTATGTTAAAAATAGTTTCCTTTGTTCTACAGACGTTCTTTATTCTGTATTTGTTGTGCGATATGAAGAGATCATATCGCACAACAAATGAAGAGATTAAGATTAAGCTGATTACTGAATCTAAATTAAGCTAGTAGCAAAAGTGCAACACCGTTTTTTTTTTAATGAAGACAAAACACGCAAATTTATCAACGAAAACTTAACGTGAAATGTGCAGATAAGCAATATATGGTTGGATGGGTACAAAATTGAGCTTAAGGGCGCCTTCAAATAAGCCGCAAAGAGCCGCGCGGTGGCAGCGCGGCTGCAGCGCTGCCGCCGCACTGCTTTGTTAATCCATATAAATAAAAAACGCGCGACTGCAGCGCTACACCCGCGCTGCGGCCGCGCGTCAGTTTATCGATCGACTAGTGACGTTGCGCCATAGTTTCTGTTCAGGTCTAAACATGAATGAAAATCAGGTTGAACAATTTATCGATGAGGTTGAGAGTCGTGGGAACAGTGGTGGCCCAAAGGTAGCAGCCCCGACTTACGAGCAGTAAGTCGTAGGTTCGAACCCAGGCAGGCGCATTACTTTGTGTATTTTATTTCATCACCGCTGCTCTCAAAAACGGTGAAGGAAAACATCGTGAGGAAACCGGCATGTCCTAGAACTAAAAATTCGAAGACATGTGACATCTACCAACCCGCACTGGGCCCGCGTGGTGGATTACAGCCCATTCCCTCTCATAGAGAGGAGGCCTGCGTCCCAGCAGTGGGAACAATATAGGCTGATGATGATGATGATGATGTTGAGAGTCGTCCATCGATATGGGATTCGAAGTATGCTAATTTTAATATTTCTACAACGGCAACGGTAGTGTATGTGAAACTGTTTTAGATTAAGATGCTAATGTACCATCCACTCAGAAATAAATATTATTCTATTATAATCTAGTAATTCGTAGAATTTTTTCTTGATAATCGTAAGTAATTTTGAAATTTTGGTCACAGTAGCCTTCAGTTCGTTGACTTATACAAAATAACGGCAACGTTTTCATAGGTTTCTTTTTTTTTTCTTTTTCCAAGATAATATAAATAAGTGTTTCGTCGTCAGAGTGAATCGTAAAGCTAAATGTACAACACTATGATGCTCGAACCTAGCGGTGGTAGCAGCGGCAGCGCTGCAGCCGCGCTGCCACCGCGCGGCTAACCATTATCCATCTTTCGGTTGTTTATTTGGACGACACTTTTGTTACATATGTTTGTGTGGCGATATAACATCACATTTGCTAAATGAAACGCATCACACACTTTCAGGGTTTATGTGAATTAAAAGTGAGTTTCTTTATTTGCTTGTTTCTTTATAATATTCAGTCAGCGCACATTAGTCATTCAGTCAGCGCACATTAGCCGCTTAGATACCACAGCATTCCAGCGCCGTAACACAGCATGCCACGGCGTGCAACAAAGAACGACTCGGCAGCTCCTGCTGCTCGATACACTTTTAGCCTTTTTTTTTTTTTTTTTTTCCGGATGGGAAATCATCATATGACTTCTCCCGCTCTGGGCGGAGCGGGAGGGAGTGTCAGACTTGTACTGACTAAAACCCACCCATGTTCCTTCTTCGCCCTTTGTGTTCCAGGGCCGCGGTATCTCTTTCGAACAACCCGCAGCCCTGGCAGGCATCGGCCCTTTCGGACCCCTTCTGGTTTGCTGACATCTCCTTGAGATACACTTTTAGCCTTCAGTTGCGTTTGATCGAGTTTTGATGTGCCTCAATTTTATCAAAACGAGCGCTGGAGTCCTTGGCATTCCGTTAACTACCGCAGTACGCCACGGCATACCGCCGCGGGAGCCTGTGGCGCGTCTTTCAAGACCGTCCAATGAAATCCCTTTCGATGCCACGGCATCATTTTAAAACATAGCAATTTATGTCGTATTTCTAGATCGATACGTTTGAATGTCCATGAGTAAAAATTTTAATCCCTTGCCATGCCGTCCCGGTCTGCGTAGGCCCTTAAAGACCCGGGAGGACGTTCCTATGGGATAATTTCCAACCCGAAGGCAGGCATGCGACGCCGCATGTAAACCTGGTCCGTTATATGTTTGATTGAGGACTTACATTGTGCAGGATGACGACCTTGTCCGCGGCCTTGAGGTGGTGCAGCTGATGCGTGACGAGGATACGCGTGGCGTGCCTCAGCAGCCCCATCACGCACTCGGCCACCAGGTGCTTGCCAACGTGCGTGTCCACTGCCGAGAGAGGGTCGTCCAGCAGGTAGATGTCGGCCTGTTAGCGAAAATACAATACTACCTACTACATACAATAAAATATATTTTTCACAGGAAGTACAAACAAAATGGCAACAGCGATTCAAGTGCCAAGAGAATCATGCTGCACTATAAGGCTCTGTCAATATAAAACAGATAGGTACAACAGTACATTATCTGTCATTCTGGTGTACGGAGCGGGCCGAAATGTTTTCGTTGTTTTCGTTACAGTTTGACTAAATTTAACGAAATCATGATCATGTGGCATCAACTTTAGGTCGATGTTTTTAGATCGTCATACAATTGCCCCCAAATACGGCCAGCTAGTTTCAATTTAGATATGTTATGTACTTCATTTGAATATCAATTGAAACAATCAATATTCATGCTCTATATTCTCTACTCCACGGCGACGGCTTCGCCTCGAGAGAGTAAATTCATGATGAGCGAGTTTCAATTTGGACTCAAGTGACCCTAGTAGTTTCGAAATCACTATAATACCTACTTGCTTCTTCATCTTCTTGTTAGGTACTAAAGCCCTGGGGGTCTACGTCTGTTGTGAAGGGCCAGCTTAGGACCTTCATTACGCTTCAATTTACTGGCAGATATTTGCTGCTTCTGACTAGGGTTTGGTGATCGACGGCATGCTTGCATATAAGCACCATCTCTCTAAATTTTTAGTAGTGTCGTAGCGTAGCATATGCATGATATGATATGCTATAGGTGTCGCGGTTGACGCGCTTGGAATAGGTTTTCGCGTAGGCTGGTGTCGCTGAAAACCAGCGTTATGTCTCTGTGTCGCAAGAAGTCACAGCATGCCGAGCAATGACCGTTTTGCGTGTGGATGTGACGCATATTTTCCCCCAACTTGTTATTTTTGCGTGCTGTATCTTTTATGCGTCACCCTTAGTGCGAATGCGAATAATTTTTTTTAGCTATCTTCTTAACTTTAATAAGGTGTATTTATCTCTTTCCATGTCTACGATTCTTTCATACTTGGATAAATTCTTGATAAAGCGTAGTAGCTAGACAGTTTGTAGGCGTGAATACGTAATGAGGAAATCTTATCCCTGACAAAGGAGGAAATCTAGCACTTCAAAATGGTCGAGCTGAATAGTGCTGATCCAAGCGACAATTAAAAAAACTTTAAAAGTACCAGTATGTAAAATAGAAATAATTAAAATGATATAATTATCTTATATTTTTTTATTTACTTTATTTTTTAAGTTATTTCCCGCACCGCGCCCTGTACTAAAGGAAAAACAAACGGATACCGTGAAGAGCCCGTAAATCCCGTTAATTCAAAACTTAAATAACACCTTTCATCCATAAACGCTTCGACACAAAAGTTATCGTTCAGTGATTATCATAGATCAAATAACATTATCAACAAACATTTCATTGTCGAGTGTAATCGCTAACCTCTATGTATATACAGGATTCCCCTTCTTTTTGAATATTAACTTCGCTTAAATAGCAAACAATCATCGTTGTTATCGCAAGGTATAGTACAGAGTGCTTTATAAGCTGGCCCTAGAGCCCTACCCCTAGCTTAAAAATAACTAGCAAAATAGTATTAAAACCAATCACCCTTATCGTTAGGTCATGACTCATGCGTCATCGACTTTGTTTAGAAGCTATAACAGCGCCCCACGATACTATTTGCAACCATTCGGCCCCATATACTGCAGCAAACACTTAGGTACGGTCAGTAATAAAAGTATGTGGACTATAAAATGGAATTTGAGCACACCCTTTCGTATGACGTAGCATAACATACTAATGTGTTTTTTTTTCAGTTTACTAAAATCTTCATGCCAGCCAATATCCATTAATTTCAGAATGACACGGTCGGGCAAAGTGCTATTGGATTTTTCCATCACGAATATCTCAGAAGCAGCCTCGGAGGTAATAGGCTCGCCCCCTATTACATGGGACTTAAACATAACTTGCGAACTGTGGGTGTACTATTAGGTACACCTCTGCCCAACCACTCGGGGACAACAGGCGTGATGTTATGTGGGATCTATGTAGTTATTTTAAGTTATGAAGTAAGATGTAGTAGTACAGTCACCTGTCTGTAACAAGCGCGGGCGAGACCAATTCGCGCGCGCTGGCCACCGCTGAGACTGATGCCGCGCTCACCCACCAGCGTGGAGTCACCGGCCGGCAACTGCTCGAAGTCACGCAGTAGAGCACAAGCGCTCACTACCTTCAAATGACCATCAAATTATTATTGGGAACTTAGCTTTTTATTTTTAAACAAACTACCACTACACTCAAGTAATTTGACTATGATCTACCTACAGTTAAACAAGAAAATATATGCGCTTCCATAATCTTCGAATTAGCACGAACATCTTGTCAACGAGTGACTCCTCAAGTCCTCATCGTGGAAAAGCTAATAATTTAAACTGCTCCGGTCGCATCTTATCATATGTCTCTCACTCAAAATTTTTGGAAAGTTTTATGGGACAAAGTTAACACAAAATAGGCAAGCATTTCAATGGTTGTAACAGCTCTATGTTAGAGTTAGTGCCTTCGTATTTCCGAAGATTGATGAGGATTACCGAAGCACATACTTTTCGGGGGATGTGTACACAAAATACCACACTTTCGTTACTCCAAATTCTAAATGGATAGTTTGAAAAATTATAGATTTGCTTATACTCGGCAGTATAATATATTATGTTTGATTTGCATTCTCAAATTAACTCACCTTTTTATAACGAATACGGTCATAAGGCAGTCCGAAGAGGATATTTTGACGTACAGTAGCTACGAAAAGCCAGGGCTCCTGACTGGCATAGGAGACTCTTGCACCACCCAAAGAAACCGTGCCCTGGGACGGGGTCAGCTCACCCAGAATCACTTGGAGAAGGGACGACTAAAGGAGGCAAGAAAAAGAACATTAAGTACAGATATAAGGTTGTGATGATATGGTTCTCTTTGTATTAGTAGGTACATTGGCGACGGTATGTCGAGGACAATAAGGAAGTAACAATGTTAAAACGTTTTGTCTAGTATTTTGTTGACATAAATACTTAATGATTAAGTACTGAGTATGAGAGGGCTCATAGTTTTTTACCTACTGCTACACAATAAAAACTAAAGATGTTCAGACAATAAAACTCGGAAAGATAATGATATATTCCAGACAGTTACGGTCAAGATGGCGTACGTTAGATTGTCAATTTAGTAAATAGTATACCTTTCCAGAGCCCACTAATCCGGCGATGCCTACGAACTCCCCAGGCTGCGCAGTAAGCGTGATGTTTCTCAAGGTGTTCACGATCGCCTCAGGTTGCCAGCTCGCACTTAACCCGTTTAGAACCAATCCAGTGTGCTTCAGCTTTTCCTTCTCAGTACCGTTGCTTATTATGGCTTTCGAGTCAATAGCTGGCAGTAACTTATCAGGTGTTAGTTCATCCAACAACAGGAATTCCTAAGCAAAACATAAAATGTTTGAAAGATATACCTATTATTTGTACTAAATAAACATTACATACCCGTGTTCAAATATATATCTGTGGTACATTATTTTGCGGTTTACCTCGAGTCGTCTGACGGTGACTTTAGTTTCTGCCAGAAATGCGAGCGCCAGCGGGAAAAATATGTTACAGGCGAGTTGAAGTAGATTGAAGTATTGAACGAGGGAGAAGGTGATTTCGGCACGGATGACGCCGCCCAGGAGCACGAACGTCACGATGGCGGAGAACAAGATGAAGCGCTCCGTGAACACACTGAGCGCCGTAGAGAATCCTTTGATCATCGACGTGCGCATGATGAAGCTCACTTCTAACCTGCCAAAATAAACCATCAGTATTTATCGTCTCCTTCTCAATCTCGAGAACTCGAAAAAATAGTAATCAAGGTAAGTATCCCAAATGTTATTCTTAGTGTTCTTCTCAATCGTTGGACATAAAAGAGGTTACATTATTCATGTACATCGTCTTATTATTCATGCTGTACTTACTTCCGCAGTCTATCAACCAGTCTTTCGAAAGGCTTCTCCCAAGCATACATTTTGATGACTTGTACGCCGTTCACCAGCTCGCTCATCACTTTTACCCTTTCATCTGTGCGTTTTGCAATTTTTCCTCGTAGAGTTCCTTGAAGATTACTTAAATACGCTAGAAATAAGAACGTACAAACAAGTTGATTAGAAAAATGTTTTCAGAGTAACTAATTGCATAGGAAGTAATTTGCTCGTGCACGACTGAAAAAAGTAATTATTTGTGCCTGCACATTCATTCAATTGTGTAATTGTTGTAGAAGCAAATGTATCTCATCCGACATCATCATCACGCTACCTTTTGTGTTAACGTACTTATCTATGATTTGCAATCGGCGTGTGTTTATCTTAGTCGACGGACAATAAAAATGTCATCATCATACTTAAGTACAGTGATTTTCATTACCTTGGACGACGACAGTTTGGAGGAATATGACGATGAGCGCGGCGAGGGTGGCCCAGCCCACGTGCTGCCACACCAGGTACGACACCACCGGGACCGTGATGGGCATGACCCACAGGTAGTTCAGGAATAGAGCCACCATATCAAAACGATTTACATCATTCGACATCAGGTTGATCACCTGCCCTGGCTCCGTTTTATTTAATCCTATGCGATCTAATTTCAAAATCTAAAATAGAAAACATGAAAGTTAGAGCACTCCCTGTAATAGTAATTAATTTATGTAATTTTATGGAACCAGAAGTGCCCCGCCTATAGCGGTGAGACACTGTAGTTCCTATGGATTCGTAAAAAAATACAGTATACTTACTTTTCTATACAACAATGAACAGCTAGCTATTCTAACTCTCATTCCTACGCGTCCTTGACTTAACCCTAAGTGGTTGAGCATCAAAGACGTCACTATACTCAGAACATTCATAAGAGCGTTGTAAATATGTGCATTTCTATATTTTTCCGGGGTTTTGTCCTCAGAAAAATAATTTATGAATAACGCGAGAGTGAATGGAATTAAAGGCCTGAAAATAAAATAAAACCATAAAATCAGCATGCTTGTTAAGGAAATTAATAATAAATATCTTGTGAATGTTTTATCGGAATGAGTCCACATGTTTGATTCATGCCATGGCGACTTGGTACACCAAGTCGCGGTTGTGCACAGTACACAGCTTTATTGAGAACGCACATACACAGATTGAGATCGACCTTTGCCCGATCTCGGTCTTGTAATTACTACTGAGCAGTTACTTTACAATACAAGCATAGAATGATGTTCATTATAGGCATTGATAAGCATTATCTGTGATTTTATTAATCTAGTAGCGGTTTATATTCACGGTATACACCTCTGTCCAACCATTTGAGGAATCAGAATAGGTACAGGCGTCTGAGGCGTCACGTCGTGTGTGCAAATCTAGAAAATGTCTGGTTCTCTTTTTCGTAGGTGTGGAATGATAGAGGTATGCTTTGTGAAACTATATGTATTTTTATTACAAAATTGAACGCATTAAATCGTAACAGAGACTTACCATAAAAAGATGAACAATAAACCAACAAATACGCCACAAAATAAGTACTCCGCCCAAAATGATCTTACAATGGCCTTTGAAAAGGACGGCTTGATTCCTTTTTTCTTGGCAGTGTCCAGTTCCTCCTGCCATGCCTGCTCCAGGCGGTCGCCGAGTCGGCCGGAGTGGTCGCCTTCTCGGGCCCTCCACAGATCATCCACGGTAAGACCATGTTTGTAACCACGACGGAATAGACTAAAGCTCCATCTGTAAAGAAATAAGAAAAAAAAAAAGAGGATTATTTTGTGATTTATAGAAGAACATACTATATAAATTCTAAACAAAGCGGCTTATTGTAAACATGACCCTCATTCTGAAATATTAGACCGATTCCAAACAAACAAATAAGTTTCACCTAGATTCTCGATATTTTTGTTAGCCTCGTAAAAAATATCAAGGCTTTTGCCGTAGCCGTAGAGCCACTAGACCCAACCCAGCCACTGATACATTCAGTGAATTTAAACGAAGATAATAAAACCGGCTCATGGATTTTCGAGAAAAAGGAATACAACGAAGAAAACACCCAAAAATTCATTTGATGACTAATCTGATCTATTTTGGTGGTCGGATACCGGGGAGAGTATGAGCGCAATGTACCCATTGAATATGCGCATTAAGGATAAATAACGATTTCTTTATATTGTTTTGTCAGTGTTTTCAGAAGTTAGAACGGCAAATGACATTATGCTGCACAACAGTGACTTCAAAAAATAATGTAATGTTTTTGATTTTAAGAGAGTAAGTATAGTATACCCAAATCCTATGTTGGCTATGAACATAAATCTGAATCGACTTACATTTTCTATTTAGTACAACAAAGACGTAGGCGTACCGCAGGGATATGTTTTATGATCAATTTCATTTAGTCCCATTTACGCGTGGAAGCGATAGCAGCCAGTATTTTATTAATTAAAAAGATAAAACAGTACCTAAGCGTCGCAGGTACTGTTTTATCTTACTTACACTACTGTTATTATAACAACGTTGCTGAGGCAACATTTTGTTCGTTTTGGTGAAGGGTTGTGATCGTTCCTTTCGGAAAAATGTGTGTTCTTTACATTCGCAGATATAAAAAGTACCAGTAAATACAGAAATAACAAGACCAATATACCGTACCTACCGATGCTCTATCAATTTAGGTACATTTGCTAGTAAGACTGCTCGTGATATGACTAATGGACTAGCGCATCTTAATGTGATACACTTGTGTCATGCTGTAATAAACTTTAATTATCATGGCGTGCTATTAATTGAGACAAATAAGCAGTTTCGTTGGTAACGAGGCCATGACTTAGATAAATAGCATACAAAATTAATCTGTTTGCCTTAGCTATTCAGTTTTATCTATGTTCTGTAGAAATTAAACTGATTCTCGGAAAGAACGTAAGACCACCTGTAAAGCCTGCAGCTGAAATTAGTACATTTTGCCATTTTAAACTAATTTCGACAGTCTATTGTGTGTTTGGTGTTGGAAAATATCGTATACGTAACTGCTTTTTATTTAGATTTTGAATTGTTTTCAGTAATGGGTAAATTATTTGACTTTATAACATGACTGTGATATTATAATTTAATGTAACATCTTGCAGAGTGTACCCCATCATCATCATCATCATATCAGCCGTAGGACGTCCACTGCTGGACATAGGCCTCCCCCATGGGTTTCCAACAGGACCGGTTGGAAGCGGCCTGCGCCCAGCGTCTTCCGGCTACCTTGACTAGGTCGTCGGTCCACCTAGCTGGTGGACGTCCTACGCTGCGCTTGCCGGTCCGCGGTCACCACTCCAGGACCTTCCGGCCCCATCGGCCATCGGTCCTGCGCACTATGTGGCCAGCCCACTGCCATTTTAACTTGCCAATCCGCTGGACTATGTCGGTTGCTCTCGTTCGTCTACGGACCTCCTCATTTCTGATTCGATCTCGTAGAGAAATCCCAAGCATACCCCTCTCCATGGCTCGTTGCGCGACTGCGAGCTTCTCCATTAGGCCCATAGTGAGAGACCACGTTTCTGCTCCGTATGTCATGACTGGCAACACACATTGATTGAAGACCTTTGTCTTCAAGCACTGAGGTATTTTTGACGAGAAGACGTTGCGTAGTTTCCCGAACGCTGCCCATCCGAGTTGGATTCGGCGATTGACCTCCTTCTCAAAGTTGGACCTACCTAGTTGGACTGTTTGTCCTAGGTAGACGTACGAGTCTACAACTTCAAGAACCGAGCCTGCAACTGATATTGGGGTGGGCACAACATGGGCGTTAGACATAACTTTCGTCTTATCCATGTTCATTTTAAGGCCCACCCGTTGCGAAACTCGATTGAGGTCTTCGAGCATCGTACTGAGTTCCTCCATTGACTTAGCCATGACTACGATGTCATCGGCAAACCGTAAGTGAGTGATGTATTCGCCATTGATGTTGATGCCGTGTCCTTGCCATTCCAGGAGCTTGAAGGCGTCTTCCATTGTGGCTGTGAAGAGTTTGGGGGAGATAACATCCCCTTGTCTCACGCCTCTTCTCAATGGAATCGTCTTCGAAGTCTGCTCCTGTACTCGGACCGACATGGTGGCGTTATTATACAAGCACTTTAACACTTCGATGTACCGACAGTCAATACGGCATCGCTGGAGGGACTCGAGCACCGCCCATGTTTCGACCGAATCAAAGGCTTGAGACATAGACATAGCGGCAAATTATACTCTTCGGTCTTCTGTATAATTTGACGAAGCGTGTGGATGTGGTCTATGATACTAAAGCCTTTACGGAAACCGGCTTGTTCGGGAGGCTGGAAGTCATCAAACCTGCGTTCGAGACGATTCGTAATGACCCGCGAAAACAGCTTATAAACGTGGCTCAGAAGCGTAATGGGCCTGTAGTTCTTCAATAAAGTGTTATCACCTTTCTTGAAGAACAGCACCACTTCGCCCCCAGTCCACGCTTTTGGCGTTTTTCCCTCAAGCACGACGGAATTAAAGAGCTTTTGAAGGACTTTAAGTACCGGTGTTCCACCCGCTTTCAAAAGCTCTGACGTGATTCCATCAGCGCCCGGGGCCTTATTGTCCTTGAGCTGTTTCAGGGCCATTCTAATCTCGTACAGGCTGATGTCCGGGATATCCTCAGTATAGTGTCGGGACAGCCTGGCTCTTGGGTCTTTGGCCGAGCTATCAACAGGCTTAGCGACTGAAGTGTATAACTGTCCATAGAACCTCTCGACCTCCCCTAGTACCTCTGCTTTGGTTGACGCTATGCTGCCATCTTCCCTCTTCAGCTTTGTCAGCTGGCTTTGCCCAATAGAGTTGTCTCTTGCAAACACTTTGGAGCCCTGGTTCCGCTCTATAGTCTCTTTAATACGGTTAGTATTAAAGATACGTATATCGTGCCGCAAGGACTTCTGTATGCGTCTATTGAGCTGCCTATATGACTCAGCGTCAGTGGAAGACTGCAACCGTAGCGAGCGTCGTACAGCCATGAGGTTTAGGGTGTGGTCAGATTGTTTCTGAGGTCTATCTTTACGGCGGGGTCTAAAATATTTAGCACCCACCGTGTGGACAGTTTCCACTAGCCTGTCGTTGATCTCGTCCACTGATGCAAAATTCTCCAGGCAATCAAAGCGATTCGAGAGCTCGAGTTGAAAGCTTTCGGGGTTTTGGATATGGGCGCGAGTAGGTCGGAGCGTAGACTTCATCATGCAAGACCGTTCAAGTTTAACGTTAATATTCAAAGTGCCTCTTACTATTCGGTGATCGCTTCCGGTTTTCACCCTGTGAATCACAGAGACATCCCTGAATATCCGTTTTTTGTTGGTCATAATGAAGTCAATCTCGTTTCTCGTAAAACCATCAGGACTCATCCAGGTCCATTTCCTGTGAGGCGGCTTCTGAAAGAAAGAGTTCATCGCAAAGAGTCCCTCTTTCTCCAGGAAGTCGGCCAGCCTCTGTCCTCTAGGGTTCCGATGCCCATACCCAAATTGCCCCACTCTCAACTCATAATCGCTTTTCTTGCCCAGCTTTGCATTGAAGTCCCCCATAACAACAGTGAAGTGAGTCTTGCAAGTATGTATGGCTCTACTTACGTCCTCATACAAAGCCTCAACTTCATCATCTGAGTGCGACGAGGTCGGCGCGTACACCTGAATGACCTTCAACGAATACCGTTCAGATATTCTGAGTATTAGGTATACGACCCTACTCGAAACACTATCGATGGTAATAATGTTGTTTACGAGGGACCTGTGGACGAGAAATCCAACACCACCTTGGGATAGTTGGTCACCTTCCCGGTAGAAGAGCAGATTACCGGATTTTAGGGTAACTGTGTCCTCGCCCTCTCTACGGACTTCAGACAACCCCATATCTTGTTTTTTTTTTTATCTTGGCTTCTACTATAGACATACCTACCTATCAATAGTACCTATCAATAGTACCTATCAATAGTACCTATCAATAGTACCTATCAATAGTACCTATCAATAGTACCTATCTATCTATCTATTCTAATTATTTTCAGCTATCTGGTGCTGGCTGGCGGCGGATACATTTTCATTGTCATTGGTATTTACGTTATTTTATGTCTCGAAAAAAATGCACAAACTACTAAGACCTCTTCACTTCTTCAGTGACGCAATTTTGGCAACGCGAGGGCTCCAAATTGTCAAGTTGTACGTGTAATCCAGTGTTAAATATACTCAAAAGCAATAGCCGACGTCGAAATAATGACTCCACAAAACATAGTGATATTGTGAGTGTGTTTTGCCATGACTTTGTATCGAGTTCGAGTTTTTTTTTTTTTATGTATGGCATCTCGCTATTCAGCCTCTGAGGCTGGCTACAGCTTAACCGGTCTAATCCTATGGATGCCTAGAATTTAAGGCCTCCAGCTAGGGCAGCAAAATTATCATTTTTATTATTTTTCTGTAACAGCCAAGAACTTGGCTAATCCAGTTGCCTCTGTTGATCAATGCAATATTAAGCTAAATTACTCTGCCAATAGTTTGTCAACAATTAATGAATCAGTAAATCATTTAAATTAGATATTGAGACAACAGAGGCAACCTCTTGCACTATTATAAGGAAGCCAGATAGTGAACCGGGTGAATGTTTTGAGAATTTTAATAGTATCAACCTGGTTCATCAAAATATTCAAGGATTTTTAAACAAAGAATTAGAAGTAGAACTTTTTATGAATTGTAACAACATAGATATTCTTTGTATAACGGAGCATTGGCTCAAATGCCACCAATTAATGTTTAATTTTAGTAATCACCAGGTTGGTAGTTCATTCAGCAGGGTAAATGCTATACATGGCGGCGCATTAATCCTAGTAAATAATCAGCTTAAATTTAAAGACCGCAAGGATATTGTAAGCCTATCTGTTGAGCGAACAGTTGAAATAGCCTGTATAGAATTGGAACAGTTTATCATATTAAGTGTGTATAGGCCTCCTTCAGGATTGTATGACTGTTTTGAAAAGGTAATGGATGAAGTGTTTCATAAAATCTGTAATTCTAAGAAGTCTGTAATCACTTGCGGTGATTTTAATTTTAATTTGTTAGAAAATTCTGGGTTAAGTACTAAAATTATAAGCCTGTTTCATTCATACAATCTTGAAAACAAATTTCTGGAGCCCACTAGAATAACCCCAACTAGTGCCACTTGCCTAGATAATATTTTCACAGATGTTATACCTACCCACAAAGAAATTATTAACTTATTAGATTCAGATCATTGTGGGCAATTAATCACAATTCCAAATGTAGACAAGAAAGTCACTAAAAAGGATATCATTGTTAATCCAAAAACTAAAACTCCCCTGGAAACTTTAAAATTTAAGCTTTTGTCTAAATTACCACTATTGCCAACTAATGATGATCCCAATCAACATTATAACGATTTTTTCAGAATGTATTGCACACAGTATAATACCACGTTTATTCCTAAGACAATCTCGGTTAATAGTAACGCATCCTTCAACGACTGGGCCACTATTGGTATTCATAAGAGTCGAAAACGTCTTTATGAGCTGTATGCTGAGCGGACCTATAAAAACACTGTAGAATTTAAGTTATATGTTAAGAATTATTCTAAAATATTTAAAAAAGTTTGTTTTTTAGCAAAGTCACGTTACTTGAGTTCAAAAATTAAAAACAGTAGTAATGTAATTAAAATGACATGGAACATTATTAATAGCGAAACGGGAAGGTCTTGCAACCGAAATAGTGACTACAGCCTTGCTATTGGCGATACAATTTTGAATTCGGACACTCAAGTTGCCACAGCTTTTGAAAATTTCTTTGCGGATATTCCTGTATCGACTACTAAATCGCTAAACTCGTCACCTGCTGCTGCCGAGTCTTTACTTAAGGAAAGCGTTTCAGTCTGTGATTCCGAATTTAATTTTCAATACGTCACTTGTAAAGATATAATTAAAACTTTTCACACCTTAAATGTTAAAAAGACCGCCGATCTATGGGGTCATTCCGTGGACGTTGCTAAGTCCATTATAAACATTGTAGCTCCCTCTTTAGCTGTAATATTTAACGATTGTATTGACCGTGGTGAGTTTCCTGATCTAATGAAAAATAGTAAAATAATACCATTGTTTAAATCGGGTAGTACATCAGACCCCACTAATTATAGACCCATTTCAGTACTACCCACATTAAGTAAAATTTTTGAAAAGCTAATTTTAGAGCAAATGCAACGTTTTTTTAATAAACATAAGTTACTACATAAAAAACAGTTCGGATTTACAAGGGGTCGTTGAACTACTGATGCAGGTGTTGAACTTTTAGGCCACATTTATAATGCATGGGAGGACAAATGCGATGCTTTGGGCATATTTTGCGATTTGTCTAAGGCTTTCGATTGCGTTCTTCATGAAACATTAATTAGAAAACTCCACCACTACGGAATCCGTAACGCCTCTCTGGATCTTCTTACTTCGTATTTGAGTGATAGGATTCAGAGAGTTGATGTTAATGGAAAAAGATCTCCCGGATCCGTTGTAAGAATGGGGGTACCCCAGGGCTCAATTCTGGGCCCATTTTTGTTTCTTATTTATATAAATGACTTGCCTTACCTCATAAAGGATAATCATGACATAGTATTGTTTGCAGATGACACTTCTCTTTTATTTAAACTCAAACGTCAGCAGACAGTTACGGACGAGGTTAATAGCGCCCTGGCAAAAGTCGTTAATTGGTTTAATGTCAATAATCTACTTCTAAATGAGAAAAAAACCAAATGTATTAAGTTTACGATACCCCATGTAAGACAAGTAGAAACTAGGGTACTAATCAAGGATGAAGAGTTGAAACCGGAAGATAGCACAGTGTTCTTGGGCATAACTCTGGATGCCAAGCTTCAGTGGGGCCCGCATATAGACAAATTGTCAAAAAAACTTAGCTCAGCAGCATACGCCGTTAGGAAAATTCGTGATTTGACTGATTTAGAGACAGCCCGTTTAGTTTACTTTAGTTATTTCCACAGCGTGATGTCGTACGGTATTCTCTTAGGGGCAATGCCGCCGATATTCAGACAATATTTGTTTTGCAAAAAAGGGCAATTCGTTCAATTTATAAATTAAGTCCTAGATACTCCCTCAGAGAAAAATATAAAGAGATTGATATTCTTACTGTGCCCTCTCAGTTTATTTATGAAAACCTTTTGTACGCGCATAAAAATATTAATTTGTTTAAAAAATACAGTGATATCCACAACGTAAATACGAGGAACAAACACAAATTTGTTGTTCCTGCAACGAGGCTCAAAAAAGTAGGGGGTACGTTCAGATGCCAATGTATACGTTTTTACAATAAGCTTCCGAGCCATATTCAAGCACTAAGCCTAAATAAATTCAAATCGTTTATAAAACGGAAGCTATGCCTGAAAGCCTACTATCATGTAAATCACTATCTCGAAGATAAAAAGGCTTGGGATTAAACTGCTCCAATGAAATTTGCTCTGTGAATGTCGAAATTCCGGACTTCGCTTGTTTATTGTTAATTCCTTATTTTATACACTGTGACATTTTTATTTTATTTTTACCTTATTTTTTTTACATATTTTTTTTTTATTATTATTATTTTAGATGACATTTACCGATGTGACATGAATACTTATTTCAGTATTTTATTATTTTTTATTTTTTTTACTTTTTTTTTTTTTAATTATTTTTATGTGACATTTACTGATTTGACATTGATATTTCCTTTTTTTTTATTATTATTGTGACATTTATTGAAATTCTTGTTTTTTTTTTTAAATTCATTTCTTATATTATTATTAATTACTTACATTTAATTATTGTGAATGTGAGGACCATGTAGGTCGCATTTTTTTTTTTCTCCCACCGCTGTCTGGCAGTTTGAGTACTTTAAGCGACCTACCCAAATGTCCTTTCTTTGGTATTGTTCGTCGTTGCGTTGAGCTCCCTGAGTTTAAGTCGAGCTACACGATTACTGACAAATGCTTGCACTGACTGGACAGGTCCACTCAAATCTGTGTGGTTCTTTCTTTAAAAGACCATCTCAGACACTAATCTGCATAGTCCTCATGTAAATTGAGCAATGTCTGGACTTTAAAAGAGCAACAAGTTAACAGAGAACCTCTGAGTTTGTTTCGGCTGTTTCTTCTCAGAGTAGTCAGGTACGAAACACCGGCCCCATCTAGTTTAAAAAAAAAAAATGACGTGTAAAAGTGTTTGTAAAAACCTATTTGCAAAATAAACATCATTTATCATTTATCATTTATCTGAGTTAAGCGACAGCTCGCTAAGGGCACCCCCTGCGGGGTTCGGGCCTCGGCTTAGGGTGTCGCTTGGGGAGGGCAGCAAAGGGACAGGCTGGATCTGAGTGATTTCATTATTTAGGGGCTGATTTAAAACTAAAGGCTCAGCATCGCGGGCTGGCTCGAGCAAGGGTCGGGGGGGGGGGGGGGTAGTGAACAGGGACGAGGCCGGTTTGACGGCGGTCTGTATCTGTTTTTGCGTTTAAGAGTACTGGTTTCCCTACTGCTCTCTTGTAAAAGGGTAATAGGGTCATCAGGAGTGACTAGGGTATGCCGTGGTGGCGAATTCTACTGATACGCGATGGTTCGTTCCGGGCGGCCGATGTGATCAGGGGGTTGGGATGCCTAACAGCTTGGTCAAAGAAACGCTTGGAAAGACGTTTCATGAACTGAAGGATGGTCGGGACTCTAAGATCGACATGAAGATTGTCGTTACGGACGTACCAGGTAGCGCCCGTGATTTTACGTAGGAAACGGTTCTGCAATGTCTGCATCCTATGAATAAAACGAAGCTTAGTGTGTGCATACACGACACAAGCGTAGGTCATGATGGGACGGATCACTGCGGTATAGAGACGCAACTTGCACTTGAGTGACAACTTGCTCTTTGCCGTCAGCATGTGGTGGAGTCTACCCATAGCAAAGGCAGCACTGTTACGTGCTTCCTTGATATGTGACACGAAGGTCAGGTGTTGGTCGAGAGTGACTCCCAAGTACTTGGCTCGCTTCTCCCAGGGGATAGGCTTGCCGTACATGGTAATCGGGCGGGGGGGGGGGGACGGTTAAAACGTGGTTTGACGAACAGGACAGCATGGCTCTTATCGGGATTTACCTCGATTCTCCACTTACGGAACCAAGCGCCTAAGACGTTGGCTGACGTTTGCAGAGTACTTGCGATGCTGTCCTGGCTAGTGCCGATGTAATAGATACGAGTTCGAGTAGTATAGCAAAAGGCTAAGAAAGTCGGTAGACAGATTTGTCTGCACATAATTATTTATTTTCGATCCTCCCGCATTCTCCTGATTCTCCAGTCATCCCGCGATCATGGCGCTAACAACAGCGTCGGACTCAGGAGCTCACAATGATTGAAAATCACGGCCGATATCCCGTAAGCGACAGTGTAAGTTTAATTATAAACCGTTTGTGTAGTGATTAGTTTACCTAACAGAAGCGGTACAAATTCAGTTACAAATATGAATAACTAACATAAACTCTATTTTTTTTACATGCTTTGTATAATCTATATTAAATACATATATAAAAAACCGGCCAAGTGCGACTTCGGACTCGCGCACTAACGGTTCCGTACCATCTTAACTAATATTATAAATGCGAAAGTAAGTTTGTTTGTTACCTTTTCACGACTAAACGGCTCGGATCGGATCTTAATGAAATTTGGCAAGAAGATAGATTTCAACCTGAGGAAGGACATAAGCTATATTTATATCATCACGCTACGACCAATAAGAGCGGAGCAGCAATGCAAAATGTTGCGAAAGCGGCGAAAATGTGACGCAGACGAAGTTGCGCGGGACAGCTAGTTATTTATAAAAACAAGCAAAAAACATTTTAACACATTTTTGTATGGGAGCCCCTCTTAAATATTTATTTTATTCTGCTTTTAGTATTTGTTGTTATAGCGGCAACATAATCTGTAGGAATTTCAACTGGACAGACGGACGGGCGGACGGACGGACAGCGAAATCTCAGTAATAGGGTCAAACGGGACCCGTTTGACCCTTTGGGTACGGAACCCTAAAAATGAATCCCCATTTCCCTTAGTCACGTCATAACTGGAGAACGACTAAACCGCTTTCTTTTTAAATGTTTTCTAATACTTTGTAGAAGGTTCTTACGTAGGTAGGTAGTATACAGTACAAACAACAGTACAGACCAAACTACTGAACTGATTTTGATGAAACTTGCATCGTTCCCTAAGTTGGACTATACTAAATCTAACTAAAAAAAAAGTTTTGCATTTCCACATACACTTTTTAAGATATGCGTGGACAAATATACATACAATACATGAAATTTGTTACACATGTTAAGACTAAGATATACAAAAACTGTGCATTTCTGACAATATTACATACATACAGGTCGAATTAAGAACCTCTTTTTTTTAAGTCAGTTAAAAATTACCTTCTCTTAAATGTTACTTGGGGCCTAAACACGTTTGTTTCTTCCATTCTCTTCTGCCATCCATCACACTATAATTTACTCCTATTTCCTTCGTTTAATTTTATCTGAAAAATAACAATTATTATGAATGGTCATCATAATTATTATTTTTCTGATAAAATTGCCCTCGGTTATTATGCCGCGCAAAAAAATGTGTACAAACAATTCAATATTATTATAACACTTAGGTATGTTCGATAGGTTGTAGTCGGCGACTACAGACCGGTTTTGCATATTTTAACTATTTTTAGTAAGTCAATTTCCTTTTAAGCATGCTACGATCTAGTTAATCCTGTTTGAAGAAATTGCAAAAAAACATAGTTTGAAAATACGTGCAATAAAAAGAACAAACTTAGTAGACACGTAAGTAATGTGACACACGCAATGTGAGTTTTAGGTGGGTGCAGTGCAGCTAGCCATCTTTAACCCTGTCGCGAACATTGGCAAAGTATTTCCCAGAGTAGGTACACATTTTTCAAATCTAACACCAAAACAGTTTGACCGGCAGTGATTAGTTTAATCCGAGTTCCTAACGCCAATTTCTTACAAATAAAAAACCTTCTTTCCATCATAATAAAATAGTAAAGAAACAAAAAACGATTCTGAATCAGTGTGCGGAGTTCGCGTGGCTGAGTTTTGGGCTTATAATATTTGAACTATTTGCCATCGATACGCTAAGAAGTAAAGAAAGGCTTAAAACTGTAACACCAACACTACGCATCATCGGAACAGCTAGTTCAGTCAGCAGGAAAACCAGGTTTTAACAACACTACACGAAGTGTTAGAAGATAAGATTAACGTATAAAAACTAAATATTGCGCGCCTTCTAAATCTGACTGGGGCGATCCGCTTGTGGAAGACCAGCCAAACCGATTCGCTATCGTAAATAGAAATTAGAAACACTTCGTACCTGTGCGACTTGCAGGTCTGTTTGCTCCAGTCGTGGCGGATCCGGCTTTAAGGACTAAAAATATTTTTTTCTATAGACCGTACAGGTTGCTGGCATAGTTTAGTCATCCAACGCCTTTTTTTTGCTTATTTACAGCTTACTTTTAAGCTGGTATAACATACCAATATGGATGAGGACAAGGAGTCTTTAACAAACGAAATATCCGATGGGTTGGCAATATGCCTAGGGTTGAACCCTAGGCACCACAATCACAAGACGGCAAGCAAGAGTAGAGAGCAAGAAGGGTAGTAGGTTATAAGGGCAAGCCAAGCTTGTATGGAATTACTGCTACTAGATGGCAAAACCGTAGGCTCTATGATTTAGCAACGAAATAAACAAAATTCTGAAAAAGTTTTGTACAAACTTAACCAAAGATTGTTTGGATTTAGGGTTTCGTACCCAAAGGGTCAAACGGGACCTATTACTAAGACTTCGCTGTCCGTCCGTCCGTCCATCTGTCCGTCTGTCACCAGGCTGTATCTCATGAAAAGTGATAGGTAGCCAGTTGAAATTTCGACAGATTATGTATTTCTGTTGAAAATAAATATTTAAGGGGGCTCCCATATAAAAAAGTGATCTTTGATTCTATTGATTCTTTTGCTCGTTTTTATAAATAATGGTACGGAACCCTTCGTGCGCGAGTCCGACTCCCACGGCCACGTAGCCGGTTTTTTCTTTAATTTACGTGTAAAATTATGGAATTTTGGTAATTCATGTTTTTTTACAAATCTTTTTAATTGACTGTGAGTCTGTCACAGACAGGTACAGAAATAATGCCAGTGTTTTTCAGGACACAACAAATGGGTACTAACGTAGACGAATCTATAAGCTAAGTATTAAATTAATATTTTTGTTTAAATTTTTTATCAGGTTGCACGTGTTACTTGTACCCTTCTGATGATAGGTATCAACACAACACCAATTCGTCACAACCAGTCACAACACAAATATCGATTGATAAACATGTTCTCTCCACACATTCGTAATAATGCACTAACTACTGATAACACGCACGACTCACGAGTGGTGTGAAACTGTTAGAAAACCTGATTGATAAAATGATAACGCATTCACCTTGAAATCGAGAAAAAAAGCGGAAGTGAGTCTAACATTTACCACAAACAGGTACAACCGCAAACGGCTCAATAGACATTTAAAATTATATTTTTTGTCTATAGTGTCTGGTTTAATCTAGAGCTTCAACAAACCGAACTTAAGTCAGTCAGTCTTTTCAGTTTACGTTTGTGTAAAAACTAACCGTGAGCCGGTACCGACGACTTGTTGGAAGCAAACACGAATCGTGTCGCGATCAATATCAAACGCACTTACCTAGTTACCATAACCTAACCACTTACATAATTTTATTTTATTCATGTTGAAATCCTGTATTTATTTGTATAGAAACTATTATAGAACTTTTGTTAGGGTGTGTTATGGCTCTATGTAATATGAAATGAAATGATCATTCCGTATCTACATATCTAGGTATACATTATATCAATTAAAAACGATAAAATAACTAACGTAACGACTAATAAGCATTAAAAAATTAGTCAAATTTTAATTGAAATTCTTTACCACCGAAGAAAGAGGCATTACTAAATGGCATTTTCAAATTCTTATCACACAATGGTACCGTGTACAATGCACTCTCCTAGGTACAGTCAGCATCAAAAGTCGGTTAACACTTATAAATATTACACCAAGTTTTGTGCTGGTCAGTGTGATCTGATGTTACATTGTTTTGCGAATTTGTGTAACCATTGATGAAAATATTGTTATGTCTTTTACTCCGGTATGTTAATATGGATCGTTCTAAAACTAAAACATCTTTTAATTTTGGTAATGTAACGCGACTTTTGCTACTGACCGTACGAATAGATATCATCACAAGTCTAGTGTAGCTTTTGAGCATCAATATTTCACGTAAGGTTCGCATTTTCGTTGCGTTTTATGCATGTTAGTGTTTCTTCATAATGTCAATCTGCATAACTGCACATATCGAAATTAGAGGACTATGCTTAATTTTCCCATCCATCGAGAAACACGGCGAAGCACTTCCTGTATCGCTTGATATCTCGAAGGCCTTTGACAGGGTCTGGCACGCAAGTCTACTCAGCAAGCTTCCTACTTATGGCATCTCAGCTGATTTTTATAGTTGGATATCAGACTTCCATAGTGAACGGCCGACCTCATGGCTATTGATGTCGGAACTCCTCAGGGGTCTCTTCTCTCGGCAACACTTTTCCTGCTGCAAATCAATGACCTACTCCAGCCTGGTCTTGTTGGGTACGCAGATGACAGTACGGTTGCAGTAAGTTACTTGTCCAGCGCAACAAGCGGGGGAGTCTGTATCGATGTAACTCCGCGCTAGTAGCGCGTTAACAGCACGCGAAAAACTTAACGTCTGCATACCTACTACAATTTTATAAACGTGTGAATAAGTAAATTGGTTGCGATAATATCGCGTTTGCAGCGCGTTACATGTGCATGCTGCGCGCGTCGTCGTCGCCTGAAAAAAACGTGGTGTGAAAGAGCCCTAAGCTCGTTAGCATGTTTCGTCTCAAAAAAAAACTTTAGAGGTGTCAAGGGACACCCGGATGGAACGAAGTTCCTTTCACGTACATAATATCAATACATTTTAGATTTAAGTTAGTGTGCGAAAAATAAAATATTTAATTTAAGGAAGATTAATCCTTAATTCGAAGCAATACGTCTTACTTAACTGCACAACCGAATTTGTACTTTGTAGTTCGGTCACTCAAAATAATAATCATATCTATCCTTACTCACATACACACCCCAATTGTACGTAATTTAAGGAAATTTCAACTTTATTTTAAAGAAATAAAGCTTACAATAGCTTACCAAAGCAAAAAGTGTCGTGACAACTTTTCGTAAGAATTTTTTCCGTCTAGCCCCCTTTCACAACGCGCGATAAGGAACTTCGTTCCAAAAATCGACGGAAAACATAATAGGCGCATTGTCATAGTACGGCAACGTTTAATTTGCTATATGCAGCACTAACATCAATACTTTAACCACATGGAAGTTATCCATCTGTAATCTGTAACTGCATCCTATTCCATTTTATTTCTCTGAAAGTTTCCATCAAGTTTTTACCAAAAATAGGGTGAACTCTTCGGGTAAACTAGTCGGTTTACTCCTAGTATATGTAAAAAATTAAAAATTGGTGCACTATTTAAATAGGTAATAAAAATGAAAACAATTTTATGGTAACATTCGGCGTTTGTTTATCTAGGCATAGGTATTTAATTTGTAGTTTAGAATGTACAATTAGGTACGTGTACTTACCTAATTTTACTTTCTAAACTACAAATTTTGAATCGTTATACATACCTTATTAATAATTAACAAATACTATGGTATAAAATAAAGCAACAAAAGACCTACTAGTTTTAATTGGTAGGTACCTATAATATACCTGTACTCATCATTAACAATCGGGGGGCACGGCAGTGTACTTTTAGTGTAGTACTTTTTAGAGATAAACAAGCAGCTCCATCGAGACTTGGCTAGTTTTTTACAGAATGTTTTGGGTGGGATAACTATTAATGGGACCAACCCCGAAAAAGCGAAAAAAAAAGGGTTGGTTCCAAAGTAAAAGTTGTTTGTAATTATGAGTAGAGTCCAATGACCCCTTAAGGTGGAAGCGACAAGGGAACCTGCGTAATTCAAATTTTCTTACGTTTTTTGCAATTTGTTGGTCAGTGTCAGGTTGTATGTTGATCAAAATATTATTCGCGACCGGAACAAATAAGGCTTTACTAAGTTACAATCATAAAATTCATCAATATAACCCTCAAACACAATTTAACCCCATTGAATGACTGTTTCATAAAATAGTGATTCAATGGGAGTAAAAGAACATACGAGGGTTGTTTTTATAATTTAAATGATTATAAATAAATCTGTATATACATATGTGTTAAGGCCGCGCATTATATTTTGTTCAACATATATTTAGACCGCCACTGACCGGCAAATTGCGTAAAAACTAAGAAAAATTTTAATTTCGCGGGATACCCTGTCGCTTCCAACTTAAGTGGTTTTCATCATCGACTATGACTAAAAACCTCAACAAGCTGTAACTTGTATGTACAAGGAACTTAACTGCAAAGTTCAAGGTCACAGGTCACTATGATAAAATCGGCCATGAGCCCGTGACTTATGTTAAAACCTCAGTCATCTCGTAATAAGTAGCAGGAACTTTAAAATTGCCAAGTCATAGTCGTAGATAATGATGTTTTCGAGTTAGAAAAAAAAACATGGTTATTAGGAATGCCTAAAATCATTTTTTACACAAAGTTATTACCTATACCCATATCAATAAGTTGTTTTAAGTTGCCAGTTACTAAAAGTCTTACAACCCATTTTTAGCTCGAAGGTCACGATGTGACAAAGTTATGATGATGAATAGTACCTACCTTAGACGTTTAAAAAACTATCTATTTCAAACAGATAAAAATTATTGTGTAAACATAGAGGAGCATTGACTATGGCTTACATATATACATAGCTTAGATTTTATGTTTGCTCCGAACCGAAGTTGTTTGACTGTGCTTTATCATTCTCCAATTTTTGATCTCGTGA
This sequence comes from Cerastis leucographa, assembly GCA_963082945.1. NCBI lineage: Eukaryota > Metazoa > Arthropoda > Insecta > Lepidoptera > Noctuidae > Cerastis > Cerastis leucographa. Next base: position 12,613,604 of record OY720380.1, on the reverse strand, counting down.
ACCTTATCAAGCAGCACATATAGAGCGGAAGCAGTAACATCGGCGTAGATAATAATACCACACGTGGTAATATGTACTTACGTTAAAAATATTTTCGAGATGAAGTTTGCTTTGTCGTGAGGGTTCTTTTGCTTCAATACCACTTTTGAATCCATTTTTTAATTATTTATGAAGCACCAATCACAATTTAATGTTCATTTCCTGCAGATTTTGTCGCCACAAATACACCAATAAATTCGTTCAGTATAATCTGCCGAATTTTGTTGAGCTTTAAGCGGTAGGTACCTACATACGCGGCAGAGTTACCTATGAATTTCCGATACAGTAAGCAATCGTTTTCAAAACAGATTGCATAATAATACTACACATGAATTTTAGTACAGTTCGACAGATTCAGACCACTGGGTTATTTGGTATCTTGATGGGCATTTGCCAAAATAACCATTTAGAAAAAGAACCGTTTATAAAACTATGGATTTAATAGTTAGCTAGAAAAATAAATTTCTTTTGTTATGTATCACAGTTAAGTAGATTGGTAGATGGAAAACCGCGAGCTCTACCCCCACGAGCATATAGCCCGAGCGTCGCGCGCGTACTGACGGTGACGGAAAGCCGGCGTGTGCTCTCTCAGCACATCGCACAGCTGTGGTATATCACAGAGGTTTGTGTGCTATACTGTGTAGCTCTACAATCTTCGATCTATAAATAAAAATACCTTCTTTTACTCTACGTAAAAAAAACTGTGTTGTTAGTCAGTGGCAACACAGAACAAACAAGAAGAAGAGCAGTTAACTCCCGCGATTGATCTATCAAAATATGTATATCTCAAATTCATTGAATCAATAAACGGGAATTGGCCTGAGTTGGGTCCAACCAAATAAAAAGCTGCGCCGACATAGTAATTTAATTGATAAGTTAAGGCGGAAACATACTTACGTGTCGTGGCGTGTCGTGACGCGCCAGAAGCAAATCGGTTTCATACATTTAATATGGTTAGGGACATAATATTTGCATGGCGTGTCGTGTCGCAACGATGTATGAAACCGAATGCTTCTGGCGCGTCACGACACGCCACGACACGTAAGTGTGTTTCGGCCTTTAGGTAGGTACGTAGGGCCTAATAAAACACTACCTACATACTTATCTGTGAAAAATTGCTCGAAGGTGCTAAAAAGATACTTTCTGGATTGTGGAACAATAAAGAAAGTGTCTATTTAGTACCTATACATTTCCTATACCTAAGTAAGTATATGTCCTGATTAACTATGTTGTGGCACCAAGTTGCCGTGTTTGGCATACCACAAACCCACGATGGTTTGTGTGGTATATTTACGTTTTGTCAATAATTATAAAAGTGTTTCTTTCAATAATAATAATAATAAAAAAAAAACATAATAAACAAATCAAAATCACTCCTTAGAAATCGATTAAGTATAGAGTATAATTCTTGAAATATCTTCCTCTACCCTCTTCCTGCTTCCTTCTTCCTGAGTCACCTATAGCCATATGAATAGAAATATCAACGTTCTCTCTCGATTTTAAGAGAAGGCACGAAACCTCATCATTCTCCTGCCTTCACGAAACTCCAACAACATAAAACTGTTACAATTTCAAAAACCTGATTTCGAAAGTTAGTTTATATTATTTATTTAACATTTTGCCGACTTCAAAACTCTGAAACAAAAATCTACAGTAAAAGTTGCTACTCGCACAACTACTGGAAAAGTTGTTTTTATTTATGCGTAGGTATTACTTTCACCCCCTGAAAGGATGTCAATGAATTCAATGTCGGTCAGTTGGTGTAAACAGGGCGGTGCTTCTGAATATGCTCAACAATGCCGAAATTATACTAAACTATACATATTTATAAGTGGCCTCAAACAAATAGTAACCAACTCGTAGGGAGGCCATGATTGATGTACCAATGACAATATAATGAAGAAAATCACTTACTTTTGTGAATGTTGGTTGACCAGTAAATGACGACTGTGTAAATCCACAACTGAAAAACTATACTTTTTTATACGGGTGAAAAATCTTCAAGTGATCCGTCCCGCTCTGGGCGGAAAAACTATGATATAGATAAGTTGTACATGGTAGCGGTTGGTGAACCTATTTCAATTATTAAACAAAATGTTTCTAATAAAATGTTGTTTGGAACCGCACGATCTCCGGCGAGGTGAGCGAGCCTCCTTGCTGCATTGCCCCTATGGGATCTGGAGGCGATAGTCCTCGCGCGCCTGCACGAATCGACGGCACGGTTGGCGCAGTGGTTGAGCGATCGACTGCTGCGCTACGTATCGCGGGTTCGATCCCCGCTCGGAACAAATATTTGTATGGCCTACAGATAGTTGTTCCAAGTCTGGTTGTTTTGTATGTGAGTTTAAATGTTTGTAAACGCACCCACGATACGGGAGAAATTCCTAGTGTGGGGCACCGTTTTTTAAAAAAAATAAAAAAAAAATGAGCGCAGAGGCACTACGCCGCGAGGGGAAACTCTGCTGCCGCGGCAAATCGCCGCTCAGCGGACAGACCTCCGGCGCGATCTCATGGCGACATGGAGAGAGCGACTGTCGCAACCCCGTGCAGGGCTCGCCACAATAGTGGCGATAAATCCCCTCTTTGAGGAGTGGCTGGAAAGGCACCACGGTGCCCTCACATTCCGCCTGACGCAGGTCTTCACCAGACACGGTTGTTTCGGGAGGTTCCTGGGGGTCTACTCTCTTAGTCCGTCAACGAAAATACGGGTCCGTCCGTAAATAGCTTTATACTTCGAAATGAACCCTACTCCCTAATATTTTCGGATTCATGAGTTTTGAGAACACATCGCGAGTCAGGGCAACTGTCCAATTGTGGTGTCATTAATTTTTAGATCGGACCCCTAACGAATCTTATGTCCGTAAGTGATACGGAGTAGGAAACAACCGTAACTTTGGCCGAAACTACGGATTTCGTGCTTAGAGAGTAGACCCCCTGCACTGAATCGGGCGGGAGGAAACGACCGAGTGTCACCACTGCGAAAATCGCCCGGAGGACGATGGAGCACACCGTGGAGATCTGCTCCGCTTGGGTGTCCTTCAACCTCCGTGTCCTCGTAGCGTCGATTGACGGCGGAGACTTCTCGCGTCCAGCTTTGGTTCAATCCATGGTCCGGAGCGAGAGGGAATGAGAAGCCGTCACCTCCCTTTGTGAAGCAGTCGTGCTAGCGAAACAGCTGGCGGAGAGAGCCTCACGTCCCAGACGTCGTGGGAGAGTCCCCGGCCAGCGTAGGCGCGGGCCTGTGGACGGTGAGTAATGTTCTTTTTCCTCGTTTTCCACGCGCGCCTGAAGGAGATGTCATCAAATCGAAAAGGGTCCGAGAGGGCCGATGCCTGCCAGCCCAACCAGCAAATTAAGTTAGTTGTTTATATACCATAGAACGTTTTGTAAAAACTAATCGGTGGTCAAATAAAAAAAAAGGAAGTGGCGCAATTTTGTCTCCATTCAGTTTTAAGGTACATCTGTAGCGGTATCAGGCATGATAATTTTGGCCTATTACAGTGATGTCACAGTGACGCAATCTCTATTCGATGACATACAAGCCACCGCAACGCTGCTTAAGTACTTTTTTGTCATTCATTCAGTTTACATTTGTTCACGCCGCTACAGTGTCTCAGTTTTGTTATTTAAGAGAAAAGAAAATAAAAGAGGATACAAGGATATCGTGGGATGTTAGATATTATTTTGTATTTAAATTATTTGTCTTTTACTAGGAAAATAACGTGCGACTGTAATTTACTGATAAACTATGTAAGTACGGGTTTACGACAATATTTGAATGAATTATTGGTCTTTTACTAAAGCAATTACGGATTTTAAGTCATAAACATACTTCCAACTTCCTGAACTCTACTATAGCACTCGTTATGACAGATTACAACCACCACTAATTACGCTGAATCAAAATGTCTATATTGTTGTAGAAGAGCGATAGAAATGCCTTTACAAAACTGAATTATCATTTAAAAGCATTGCTAGCCTTCCTTTGTATTATACAGAAATTATGTTTTAAAAGAGAAAGGATCTCCGTGTAAGGCCTCCAGGCAGAGCAGAAATAAACTTACAAACTAAGCGACTACATGCTAAGGGCACCCCCTGTGAGGTACGACCCTCGGCTTAGGGTGTCTGACTCTCCCGCTAACCCGTCGTGTATTTATATGGCCGACCCATCGTCGAGAAACTTCTATAACTTCCGTGAACGTCTAAGCAGTTCCGTAGGGGAAACCCAGCCTTCGAAAGCTCCATAGTGGTACCAATCCTTCTAGAAAATTCCAGAAAGGTCCAGAACTTTCTCGAACTTTCTGGACATTTCCATCGTGGAACACTCTAGGATTATTCTCGAATCTTCGTAACAGTACCTACCTACCTCCTACATTTTTATTGTCATTTAAAACAGGCACCGATAACGAGCAATAAGTGTTCGCGGAATGTTTAACGACATCGTTACAAAACATACAGAACTTGTCCGTTTAGGTACCTGCCGGTAGTTTCAATTACCCGCCTAGGTATTCGATAACAATGACGTTGATAACAATTTAAATATTCGTTTAGATAGATAAAATGAAATTAGAGACGTCTCTGTAGCGCTAGGGCATTCTTCGCTTGAAATTAATTATCAGTCTTTCTAAGTCTTACGCTGGAACAAAGTTCACGTCCTAGCGGCACTCTTGACTCCATGTACTTACTACATCTTCGATGCAATAAATATTTGGAGATCAAGGCAATCCAGGAGATTCATGTAGACCTACATAACTATTACCCAAGTAACAAAATATGGTACTATAAAAGTCCTGAGAACGTTTTAGGACGTGCTAAATAGTGTTCATGATTAGTACTATAATGGTGTTGTAAACGTTTACATAACCCCAAAAAGGCCCTAGTTTTATAACTAATTTATTCTATAATCATTGCATAAAGGCTCTTACGATGATAAATCAGCTCTATAGTTGAAATGTTGCAACGTTTATGTCACAAATTTGCACTTTATAAGTAACCAAAACACGTGTATAGTGCTATTTTGCAACGTAAATGATTCCAGTGATCTTTTTTATCAAACATGTTTGCCAGTTCCCCAAAAAAAAAAAAACAATATAAGTTATGTTTTATGACATTTGCCATTGTTAATTAACGTAACATGTTAAAATAATGACATACTAAAAAACACTCACGAACCGCAACTCTGCCATAACTTGCGCTTGCGATAAAAATTGCATCGGTTGAATCAGTATGCTGATTTCAAATTTGACAATGCGCCCTCATTATTTTAGAATTTTAATTAAATTTAAATAAATAAAATAAGTATTTGTCTCGATTATGGCTGCTATAGTACACATTGGCTCCAGCCGTGCTGCTTATGTTACATCAGCAGCAAAAAACGGCAGCCATATTTTCACCGAAAACGCTATAGTCTGGTAACAGTAACAGAAGCTCACTCATAGAGCTATTTAGAATTTTAGTTATTTAGCAACTGCGGCAGGAGTCGCTATGGTACTATTTAGTACTATAGATGAGTTTTCATGACTTTTTCAGAACTAGCCCCATTGCGATGTTGAGGGAGCTTTTAAGAAGCTAAAAGGTTACCTAACGGTTGTGCAAGGTACTTTTATAGTGCAGATTGATTCTGTAACAGTGTTTTCGATACTGCTACAATACTAGTACTGTAAAAGTTTTTTTGACGCATTATTAGTGCAAAATAGATACATAAAAGTGTCAGTAAGGTCGCTTATAGCACTAAATAGTACCAAAATCGCTTTTTTCATATCTATTACAGTGCAACACTTTAAATATTTTTTTGTATGGTCCTATAAACTTTCTTAGAACTAATTTATAGAACTAAAATGCTCTTTAATTTTATAGAACAAAAACACTTTGTTGAAAACCTTTACAGTACAAGCAGTCACAGTGGTTACCATTATAGTCCTACTATTTCACTGTTTGGTGATAAAACGCCTTGGTTAAAGAACCTTTTGCTACTTGGGTACCTATTGCCCTAATTTACCAGTATCTAGGTGCTGTTACTGGTTGTAACTTACGACCACTATACAAGTCGTGACTGTCCTTTGATTACTATACCGTAGTCATGATCTCTATCAAAACTAGATTTAGTATTGACCCCTGTGGAACCCCAATCTGTGTTGAGCACTAACTTGTTTCCTCTGTCTATGTTTATGGACTTGTTAGTCATTTTTAAAAGAAAGTTTGTTGGTGGATAAAGTGACATACCTACATTGTTACGATGACTATAGCACTATTTTATCATTCTCTTGCCCTTATCCCAATTTATTTGGGGTCGGCGCAGCATTAAAGTACTGTTTGCTTGAGATTAACTGTTTTTTTTTTCTTTATTCTACTAGGTGTTGTTTTGCATTCTCGTCAAATTCAACGAGGTGACTGTGCTACTGATTCTCGTCCCGAATCAATAATAAAATGGGTAGGTTATTTTTATTTTTTTTCTTAATTACGAAAATCGGTAAGTGTGAACCACCCGTGTTTTAAACGCGGCCCGTCTGATTCTCGCCCTATAACCTTGCTTTCATACATACAAACAATTTGAAACGTTTATTCGATCATTTCTTATTCCCTAAACCACGTTAAGGGGGTTATGCTGAAATACTGACAAACTTAAAAACCCAAAAAAATCAGCGTATAATAAAGATTAACTGGGTACCGTCATTTTAATCGATTATTTAGGTATTTGGTGATATCCTCTGAATTTTGACGAGGATGCAAAACTACACCTTGTATAACTGCGTTTCAATAAGATATGGATAGGCAATTAATAGGCCAAAAATCTACTTGCGTTGAAATAAGAACATATTGTATTATGTTATCGTAGTAGAAGTATTTGGATTTTCACTGCGATGAATAAAATTTTGAGCTCCAGGCGATCCAAAAGTTCTGCAAATAGTAAACCTACATAAAGAAAAAAAACATAGTCAAACTTGGTGTTCCTCGGGGTCCAGTTCTAGGTCCTGCTTTATTTTGTGTTTGCTTTGTTTTGGACCAGGTAGCGGCCCCTATAGAACTCCAACCACAATTTTGTGTAGGCTTGCTTATTGCTCCCTCTTAGCACCGTGTAGAAGACTATTTTGCAGCCCAACCCACCCAACAGTCCCCGGACTAATCCGCTGCTTCAACGGCCTCAGTCCTTCAGCACAAAAAAAAACTAAAAAAAAACTCTCTTTTTAAAATTGGCTGGTCTCATGTAAATGCATGCCAGATTAACTGATGACGAGAGAGTGCTGAAACAAACTTGGTTTTGCGACGCCATTTTGCAGTCGTCTGCGGCAGTTCATTGAAAATTTTCACTAAGTCGTAGGCAGGGCCGCGCCGCCCCTGTGTGCGAAGTGTGCGGCGCACACAGGCGCCAAGACAATAGGGGCGCCCGCGCCAGCGAAATTATTACACAAAATATTTTTTTTAGTGGAGTATCAATAAGTAAGTAGGTACAATAGGCGCAACATATGCCTTGTAAATAACAAAACTTATATTGCGCATATTGTACAAGTCTCGCAAGATAATATTTACGTTTGTGGTTTAATTCTACGCTTTGGGTTTTAGTTTACATTAGTTACGAGCTCAGTTGATCGAAGGAGCTCAGCGTTAAAATCAAAAGAATCACCGCGCCCGCCGTGAGTTTGTTTGAATGTGTTTATGAACGCAACCCGATGCGATGCGTGCGACGCAAGCGGGGTAGGGTCACGGGGATTCCCCGACTTTGAGAGCCAAAACAGTTAAACAATCATTCAATCGAAAGTGTGTGCAAGGTGCGCATTGATTTTTTATAATAAGAATAAGTTTAACGCTAAAAACAATTATATAGTTTGGGTCCTTTGGGTGTTAATGATTGTTTTAACGTGTTTTCAAGATGAGTGATATATAGTACTCAAGATAAAAAAAAAAGAAATTATCTGGTTACCAGAATTTAATAAGGAAAAATATGTGTGATAAAAATACAACTGGAATATATAAATATTTTACGATGAAGGTGTCAGTGGCGAAGGGTCAAAATTTTGTAAGGGGAAGCCGACGAAAAAAATGAGATCATTAATTTTGTTTTTAAAGTGAAACTTTTATTACATCGTCTCAAACTTTTTCGTCTGTGTGTTGCATGTCGCGTGACGATCGATCGTGGAGCAGGGATAAAGTGAAAGGCGCTCTGACGAGCGCCCTTCACTTTATCCCTATTCCGCGGTCTACTCCGCGCTATAGTGTGAAAAAAGTTTCACTTTTACCGTGGTTTCATAAAACCACACAATCCTTTTATTCGTCATCGCATTTTTAAATTTCATTTTGATTGTCAGCGACCCCGAAAACCACGAAAATGTCACCCATGATAAGTATACACAAAAATTTTCGAAGGACCCAACTTGATCTTTTTTTCATAACTTATGTATTGTAACGATTAAATGCACAGGAACTATAGAAAATATGTTTATTCATAAAAGTGAACGCGTATAAATACAATGTTTCATGTCTATGCTATTAACCGTTGAGGAGTTCCCTCATGAGAAGAGGACCCTGGCAGTAGGATCAATTCATGATACAAATCGTCATTATCCATCAAATACGAACACGTATGCAAAGTTTCGTGTCTGTGCTATTAAACGTTGAGGAGTTCCCTCGTGAGAAGACAATCCTGGCTGCAGGATGAGATCATGATAGAATTCATGTGTATCCATCAAATATGAACTTGTATGCAAAGTTTCGTGTCTGTGCTATTAAACGTTGAGGAGTTCCTTCGTGCAAAGACGATCCTGGCTGCAAGATAAGTTCATGATACAAAACATGATCATCCATCAAATATGAACTCGTATGCAAAGTTTCGTGTCTGTCCTATTAAACGTTGAGGAGTTCCCTCGTGAGAAGACGATCCTGGCTGGAGGATAAGATCATGATAGAACTTGTGTTTATCCATCAAATATGAATGTGCATACAAATTTTCGTGTCCGTGCTATTTACCGTTGATGAGTTCCCTCGTGAGAAGACAATCCTGGCTGCAGGATGAGATCATGATAGAATTCATGTGTATCCATCAAATATGAACTCGTATGCAAAGTTTCGTGTCTGTGCTATTAAACGTTGAGGAGTTCCTTCGTGAGAAGACGATCCTGGCTGCAGGATGAGATCATGATAGAATTCGTGTTTATCCATCAAATATGAACGTGCATACAAATTTTCGTGTCCGTGTTATTTACCGTTGAGGAGTTCCCTCGTGAGAAGACAATCCTGGCTGCAGGATGAGATCATGATAGAATTCATGTTTGTCCATCAAATATGAACTTGTACACAAATTTTCGTCTCTGTGCTATTAAACGTTGAGGAGTTCCCTCGTGAGGAGACGATCCTGGCTGCAGGATTAAGTTATGTCTGTCATAAAAATGTATTGTTCTTAAAACCAAAGGTGTGCGCTAAATTTCAGCTCAATCGGGCATCGGGAAGTGGTTCTAATTTAGCTTGCTATACATACAAACATTGAAAGTTCCCTGTCGTAACTCGAAAATCTTCGGCTTACCTAGTCCTTACAAAACGCTGCTGATAGCTGCGAAGTCACGTGTCCGCGTTCATACGAATTTAGTTCTGAATTCTGACACCCGAGCGTCGGCTTACTGGCGCCACATGTTGCTTTCTTTGTTGACATGAAAAATGCTGGCATTTATGTAATGTTTTCAATCCTATGATGTATTTAATGTCTGTACTGTGATGTGATAACCTCAGATGTGTACATAATTTACTATTTGACTACAGTAGACACTAGACACTACGTATAGTGCCTTGTTCCCTAAGGGAAGCCGGCAGGAATCGGCTTCTTAGGAGCCTTCGGGCCTGGAAGGTGTTATAAAATCTGATTCAAAAAACCCTTCATATAGTGGTATGTCCTTTTTATTTAATTTTCTAGCAAGTAACTGTCATCGTTTGCAGGAAAAACTTTCAGCAAATGCATTCATTGGATATTAACGCCGATGATTTGTGTGAAGTAATTATGTCATGTCAGTCTTTTTTTCAAAAAATTAAATAATCATGTGGTGAAAATTCTCGAATTTGTATAATTAAACAATTTGACAGCTGTATGCCCTAACATCACTAAAGCATTACGAATTTTGCTAACTATGCCTTTTATCGTAGCAAACGCGGAAAGGTCCTTTTCTAAATTAAAACTTGTAAAAAATTACCTGCGCTCCACAATGAGCCAGGAAAGATTATAGCAACAATATCCATAGAGGAGCCCATATAACTATATTAGACTATACACGGTGTAAATCACCTCATCACGAAGCCGTCAACCAAGCATTCTGTACATGAAACGAAGTAACTTTACGCAAAAAATATTGCTGGGAAACGACTTTTTTTTGGGGGGTGTAAAATCATGTTTTGTGGTAGAACTCAATGTAACGCATTCAAAACATTGTGCTGATAGACGGATTGAATAGTACGGGGGTCGTGGAGGTGTTTAAAGTAAAAATCTTACATTAAAAACTTGTATTTTAAAAATTACTTGTCAAAAAGTTGGTACTTTGACCCCTATTATCTCCGTAACTAGAAGGTTCCCAGGTATGGTGTAGAACAAAAAAATGATCGCAAGAATAGGGAGAACCAGTGCCTTTTGGCTTCGTTAAGAGGTGTTTTACACCCTTTATGTATAGACACACGAAACTATTAAGGATTTCGCAAACTGAAAAGCGAGAAGAGTGGAAATAATATAAATTAAGTACCTATGTTTACATTCTTACACACGTGTTTTTTTTTTAATAGCATACCTACGTAATAGTTAAATTAGTATTATTAGAAAAAAAAACAGCGATTTTATTATTAATATCTAATTATAAAATTGGAATAACATCATAATTGAAGTATGTAAAAATTTAATTCGTGTTTTATTTTTCGCAGTAATTGGCAAGGGGAAGCGAACTGGTTTTACCTATTTAGAAAATATTATCTAAGTATACAGGGTGTAACGGAAAGGGTATATACATCCTTAAGGGTGTGCTACAGACCATCAAACTCAACATGTTTCTCATCATAAAACATGTTTTTCAGCAAAAAAAAAATCTGCTGCCCCATAGAAAATTACAATACCTATTCGACCCAAATGTATTGGCATCTGATATTTTTTATTGCTGCAATTTTTTTTTTATGTTGAGAAACATGTTCAGTTTGATGGTCTGTAGCACACCCTTAAGGATGTATATACCCTTTCCGTTACACCCTGTATAAAACCGGAGAACATTTATTTAGATCAAAATTAACAAATAATAATAAAAAATAAGTTGAAACATGACGATTCGTGAAAAAAAAGAGGCGCTTCATAGGTTTCGCACACAGGCGCTTAGGGGGGTCGGCGCGGCCCTGGTCGTAGGTATCAAGCTACGCGAAAGTTTGCGATACTTATACTATGTATATTTGTTGTTTTGAAATTGAGATTTATGGGTTGACTCTGCAAGTGGTCAATAGTTTTTTACTTACCTAACAAGCATCAACGATAAGAGTAGAAGCGCGTTTAAAAAATATATGAAAAAGTTAATAATAAATAAACAAGTTTTTTGTTGAAGAACACAACCCAATCAAGGTCTTTCCTGTTGAAGAGATCAGCGCAATGAACAATAATTGGCGCGAGGCTACATGTGGCCATGCTCGTTTGGTTCACATGTCTATGAATAAATTGTTATGAATGCAACAACATCAGGTTTTCAATCGTGGATATTGATCGACATTGCCGAAACCCCTCTAGGGTTCAAATATTACAGTCTTACAGAGGTGTAAATAGGTCAAGTGCAGTATCATATGAAACGGCTTCATTACAATAATTTTATTTTCGTTGATGCTGCTTTTTGGGATTCCGTTGCCAAACGGAACCTTTATGGATTGGTCTGACGATAGACCGAAAAAAAAAGGTTTTCCACCAAACTGTAGCAATAACCTTGTTTTACATTAAATACTATGAAAAACAAATTTAGTTTTGCTGTTTCAAAATATTGTTGTTATATTGTTTGGTGCTACGGAACCCAGTGTGTGCGAGTCGCACTTCTTCTTTCAGTAAGAATCTGATTTGAATATATTAGGTATAAAATATGGGTAGTAATTATACCGACTTCTATTTAACATTTTTGCCGTCCAAAAAAATAACTTGTCCTCTAAAATACTAACTCGGCCACCATCAATGTGCATCTAAAAAGTACTATCTCAGCCACTATATATCATCGATGTCAGCTACTGTAAATACATCTCAGCATGGTTTTTATTTTAAAGCATCTATATTTGTGATATGAATTCAAGCTGTGAGCTTCTAAAATAACTATATATGACGTCCTATCGACTTCTAGTTGTATAACTTAGCACATTAAAATCTAGTTATGTTTAACTAATTCATAAATCGTCCTATAATTTATTGATCATAAAATGTACCTCAATAACCATCAAATTGTAGCCACTATACATAGAAACAAGACCATCGTAGCATTTTTTTTGGCTAGAATAGACTTTTCTAGTGTTTTTACCAAAATTTTTAAGGTGCATGATAACATTAATTTTTGTGATAGGATTAGTCGACGCTCACAAGACCCCGCCATCCCCTTCGAACCTAACCTGTCCGAGTCGGGGTGCCGCAAGTTCCGAACTCGCTCTCGCACTTATGTTCTCCTTGCCGCAAAGCCTTTTTACGATATTAAAGAGTGTTAGTGTTTATTTTACCTAAATAAAAGAGCTACAATCGAGTGGACTATTATTTTTCTGACTACAGAAACGACTCTTCTACGCATGAATCGAAAAGCGCTCTCTCATGGGGTGGTTGCGGCCAAATAAAAAAAATTATAATAAAAATTCTGCGGCTAGGTTTATAATTTCCCATGAAATATTACTGGAATAAAATGTCTCGATCTCAGTGAGCGGTCTGACTCGTTCTTTGCCCTATTTTTTTAATTATTATAAATTTGCTTGTGCCTGAAGACGGTCGTCGTCGCCGTGGCAGGCCCAAGAAACGGTCGCGTGACGATTTGGGCTAAACCGTGACGTATTGGCCAGAGAAGCTAAATCACCGAGAGTTGGAAAGGAATTGGGGCCCAGCAGTGGGACAGAATAGGCTAAGAAAAAACTTATAATAATAATCTTGTTAATAAGTTGTACACACTTGCGATGTTGCAGATGGTAGCGACTGCTAACGCTATCTAACGTGAGATTATCCGCAACATCTTATTTGTTTCATTTGAAAGTGAAACTTTTATTACATTGTCTCAAACTTTTTCGTCTGTGTGTTGCATGTCGCGTTACGCTCGGCCGCTCCGCCGTGAAAGGCGCTGTGACGAGCGCCTTTCACTTTATCCCTACTCCACGTTTTATACGGAATATTATTCCAAAACTTTTTAGAATGTCTATAGTGTGAAAAAAGTTTCACTTTTACCGTAGTTTCATAAAAACCACACAATCCTTTTTTTATGGGCTGTATTATATAAATTAGTGAAATAAAACACGAGCTTTGTACATACTTATATATTTTTAATATTTAAAATGGCAAAATTGCTAAAATTAAGTAATTAATTTAAAGCCTCTAATCTACAGAGATCTTTGCACTTTGCGCACATGTTGGCTTTTAGATTCTTTCAAAGCCTGCTCCAACTTATTTGTTAAATGTAATAAATTAGGTAAATCACACTGAAGTAGAACATGGTTTACTTTATTTTGACAATGGCTGGCTGCCTTGGCATCTTGTATACTTGAATTTATTTGTATTTTATCTAAACTTTTGTCACCTTCCTTGTTATACCCTATTCTGTCATTGTGTTCACTGTATTGTCCATAGTTTTTTGGTTTCATAATCATAAAATCCATGGCAATCATTGGTTTTATTTCTTCATTGCAACTTCGTGAGGCTACCTGTGAATACACAAAACTCTAAGTAACACATGTTATTTATTTTTGGAAGAAAAAATAGTTTTGTAACAATTTATTTCAACTTACCTGTATTTCAAATCTCCAGGAGAGATCCTGATAAGTGGGGTCTTTCTGCTGCAGAAGGTTCAATGCATCTGATAATTCTGCCTTCTTAGTGTTGTGCAACTTTACCAACACTTCCTGTTGCTCTGTAGAGAAACCCGCTATAGCCAATGATGACTTTAGGTCACCATCGGACAACTGTATCAAAAATAAAGTATGTTAAAAATTCATACAGTAAAATATTTTTTATTCAATGCAAAATTATGGAAAATCATAGAGTAAAATATATTTTTTCGTTGAAGAGTATCCTAATTAGGCTGGCAATACTTACATTCAGTCTACATGCCTCTACTATAAGATATACCAATGCATGAACCAAGTTTTGGACTGCTGTTAGTGAAACATCAAGTTTTTCTGAAAAGAGATATATTATTGAATAAAATACATCTGATCATTTACATTTACAATAGATCAGGTTAATGTGCTCAACTCAAAACAATCATTCAATTATCTGAGGAGTATGAACTCATCATCATGACACCCAACAGTGAATTTACCCACTGCTGGGTTTTCGACCCTCTCATTTCTCGTGCCAATCTCGACAATCTTGTCCTAGCCCCATCCAGATTTTGTCCCCCAATAGCAACTATGTCGTCTGCACATGTCGGCGCACAGAAGCCCCACACTTCTTTTCCCACTTGGTTATGATCAAGTGGCATCCAACTACTTTAAGTATCATTATCAACTTGCCATTTGAATATTGAGAAGATAATACAAAATCATACAGAGCAATAAAGAAGCAAAAGCAACAACATAGTTTTAAAGCATAAATGAAGACAAAGCTGAGTTTATGCCTTCGTGCAATTTAAATGAATAAGTACAGTCAGCAAAATCATACAAAACAATAGAAAATTTAACTTACCTGCAGCAATACTATATTTCTTATGATTGGCCCCATTATTAAGGTAGTCCAGAGCTAATTTACAAAAGTCGATCAAAACTGAAAATAATTAATTTATGATTACTAAAAACGAAATGAAGATTGATAATTGTAAAAGTATTATCACTTGTCTGACCTTGTATGGAATGCTGATTTAATAAGCTAAGATGTTCTTTCTGTACATCACTTAAAAAAATAATCATTGTCTTTGCAGAAATGAGAAGAATCTATTAAATATTTACTGTATTTACAATTTAAAACACCACTGCTTTACATTTAATAATGACATTGACAATTAATGTATTAATAATTTTTGTAAATTCCTGTCACTTGTCAGTGCCTGTCATGTGCCTGTCACGTCTATGAACGTCATTTACCATTTTCTAAGTGATGTCAATATTTATGTTTTTTTTTTTTTTAAATCATCATTCTAAATCGTTCTCACCTAAACAGGGTCGTAGGCCCCAATAACGCACAAACGGTTTCCATGTACTCCGTGCCGTCGTGAGGACTAATATGTATACACGCAGCCACTTTTAAAAGTGTTTTTCTATTACTATACTCATCAACGTTTTACGTTATCACGAAAACAGTATTTTGGAAGCCATACCATTACGAAATAGGTCTTGTCTCACGAGAAAATCGCTTAAGAATATTGTAAAGTTTAAATATTAGTGCCCGTAACTTTATATCATTCTGAGCCCTTGCACATAGAAATACATTGGTAATTTAAATAAAACTTTCCTAACATTTTGACACCCTACAGTCCCTACACGTCCAAATGGCTCGAACAGCTGTTTTTTTTGCAATTTTATAGGAACAGCTTGCTTGCTGTCCAACTTATGTCGTAAAGTAGTAGGTCATAATATTAGGTGTGTGTGTGTGACCATTTTCCGTGACAATTTTAGTCAATTTTAGGCCCCCTGAGCAGATTGCGGTTCTGAAAAAGATAGGAGCATTTAAAAGTGCGATTTGTGCTGATCGATATGGTTCGACCCTTAGTGAACGAAAATACATGCAGTGCTCAATACTTTTAAATATTTTAATATGTTGAATTATTTCACTTTTAACCAACTTGTAATCGATTTAACATTTATTTTGTTACATTAGCACAACGCACATCATTATTTTTCGAATATGTTGTAGGCTCTATGGTTGTCATCATAGAGGAAAGTAAAGTAAAGTAATATATCGGTTGTCATTTTCTTGACGTAGACGTAGTTGCTTGCTTACGAGTTTTTCAATTTTGTAATTTTGTTGACATGTTTCTTTAATTTTACTTATTTTAATTGTTAATAGAATCGTAATTAATGGTCAAAGAAGCTACTACATCAACATGGCTTTGAAAAAAGTCAAAGGGAACTTCGAGAGGATGTTCGATAAAAATCTGACGGATTTAGTTCGAGGAATCCGAAATAACAAAGATAATGAGGTATTTCTATATGTATTGGTGCTACATTTTCTCTCTAACATTCATTTAAAGCATCAATACGGCCAATCCTAGCCCCGACTAAGAAAATGTATTCCTGTTACTTTCTTTTAAATGTACCCCTCCACTGTCATATTTCGTGTCTCATGCAGAAAAACTTGGTCAGTTTCAATCATAAAATTAAATATTTGATTAGAGATAAACCCACTCTGTTTATGCTAGCCTGCACAGTTTGGGTACTAAGTGTATTGATACTTGAGCAGAAGCCTTGTAATCTCATTTATTTATTGTCAGCATAAATTAAGGCTTTCAAATAAATTCTGTTCTATATTTAATTAAGATTATGAATCATACAATTAACATCAGCAACATATTTTGTTGTTGACACAGATCCAATGTTTACACTCCATTATTTAGCCATTGTTGTCAATGATGAGAGTCAACATGCTTCTCTTCATTATACAAGTACATTATTTTACATCTGTATGTGTATCAGGTTTTGTGTATCTCTCCTGCAGAGAATTATTCAAAGCAACACACAAAAAAAAAGTTATGTTACCATCTATCAATGAAAACTTTACTGTGTTTTATGATTACCATCTCATTTTAGTCTAAGTACATAGCACAATGTATGGAAGAAATAAAAGTTGAGCTGCGCCAAGACAACATAGCAGTCAAATCCAATGCAGTGGCTAAACTGACATATGTAAGTACCTACTTGAATCTATACATATTTTTATTTATATATCAGAATGTATGTAGGTATAAAAAATAGATAAACTTTGTTAGCAGTAAATGGTGCCCTGATAACATACCCATATGGCAACTTATCATTTTATTGGCCACAAATACTGTAAAATATTTTCAATAATTCAGAGATTATCTAATATTATGACTTGTTTTGTTTTATATCTGTCGACCCATATTCGCATTATTTCAAGTTTGTCCTTGTTAACTCTGGGTTAAACAGATAAATCTGACTATGGCCATTCTAATGAGTTTCCAAGTAGAATTTCAACCTAAAAAGCTTAACTACATATCAGGAAATTCACGTATTTCTGATACCTAATACAAACCTATTATTTAATAGCCAATTGGCGACACACATTAACATAATTTCATATGTATTACAGCTCCAAATGCTGGGATATGACATCTCTTGGGCAATCTTCAACATAATAGAAGTGATGAGTTCCAACAAGTTCACATACAAGCGCATCGGTTATTTAGCTGCTAGTCAGTCATTCCATGCAGATTCAGAACTGCTAATGCTCACTACAAATATGATAAGAAAGGATCTCAATGCACAGAATCAGTATGAGGCGGGGCTGGCCCTCAGTGGCCTTAGCTGTTTTATATCCCATGACTTAGCCAGAGACCTGGCTAATGACATCATGACATTGGTAAGTATTGCTCTACTTTACACCTATTTTGTTTAACTTGGTGTTCATCTCAAGTGGCCTTTTATGATTATGATAAGTTAGTACTTCAGCTGTACTTTATGTGTAACTAAAAGCTAATCATGTGTGCAATCACACATCATGCATAATTATGCATTAGATAAAGGACATTGTAGAAATGTATGATCATGGTACACTTGCTTGGTAAAAATGTAATACATATAATGCTGACAGATAGGTACAAACTTGAAGCTAATAATATAGTTTATTTTTAGATGAGCTCAACAAAACCGTATTTAAGGATGAAAGCTGTACTTATGATGTACAAGGTATTTCTAAGGTATCCTGAGGCACTAAGACCTGCATTCCCAAAACTAAAAGAAAAATTAGAAGATCCTGATCCAGGTACAATTATTTTGTGAACATTGATGACTTGACAAAATGTATGATGAATTCTCTGTTATTATACAAATATGTTTGTTATCACAGGTGTCCAATCAGCTGCTGTTAATGTAGTTTGTGAATTAGCAAGGAAAAATCCAAAAAACTACCTCTCATTAGCTCCAGTGTTCTTCAAACTGATGACGACATCCACTAACAACTGGATGTTGATAAAGATTATCAAATTGGTATGTACTTCTAAGTAAAATTATATAAAAACTACTCACATATTATTTTTCAGGACTAAGCTGCTGCATTATCTTTTTATTTTAATACTGATGCCTAAATTTATCATTTAATTAAACAGTAAGAGATGTATTTTTTACTTTAACTAGTTTATCACAGAGTTGTTACTAGATAAACTTACTAGATTTCTTCTGTAACACTTGTTTTAAACATATCTGAAATAACTTCTGAATTCTTCACAGTTTGGTTTAATGACACACTATGAACCAGACATTGGAAGAAAAATAACCCAAAGCCTCATAGATCTAATTTGCAGGTACCATTAGTGAACTTTACAAAAACAGAGTTTACCGAAACTGCTAGATTCATTCACCACACCCCACCATTGAAAGTGTATACAACTTAGTTTATGTCACATTCTGACTAACCAAAGCTGGAATATTTGAAATGTACAACTAAATAAATTATTTAAAAAATAAACATTACTATCTTCTAAAGCTTAAATCATATTAGAAAGGAACTTGGACATACATCTGCAACTTCATATTTCTAATGTTCCAGCTTAAGAAATGAAAATATTATCAACACGAATGACACCTATGAATTGGCACATCAGGCTCACATTTTTGTATTATTTTTGCTGCTGATATTATACCCAAAGTACCAACATTTACCAATGCGTCGCCGTGAATTACAATAAAGAAGGAAAAAGAAGAAACCACATTTAGGGTACCTTTAGAACAGAGACATGACATCATCTAGCTATTGGTTGCTATCACATAAGCTAGTCTTATGTAGTTTCATTGTGTTTGTTGCAGTTTGGTGCCTTAACCCCATTAGAGCCTCGACTTGGCAAGAAACTGATAGAACCATTAACTAACTTAATACATAGGTGAGTCAGTTACTGTCCATTAAAGCAGGAACACCACCAACCTGTCCAAATTGTTCTGTCACAGACCAGTGCCTTTGTTATAGTAAATATGTAGACAATATTGTGTTGTCCTTACTGTACATGTAGTCTCTATGGGGTCAAAGGAATATAATGTGTGTTCTTTTGCATATTATATAATAGTAAGGTTTTTAATAGATGCTAAAATAATTATTTAATTTCTAGGTAGATTAGTCTAGTATAGTTATTGAAGGTGTTTAGACTATAAGGAACTGTTCTGCTTGCATTGCTTTTTTAACATTTTGTTTAAATAAGCTTTTCTACACTGTAGCACTTTGAGGTTACTTGACACATTAGAGCTTTAAAACACTAGTTCTAGGCTTGGAATTGTAATATAAATAACATTTGTTTATAAAGCAATGTACATTATGTATACATAGCGCCTTACTGAACTTGTATGTGAAGTTGTCTTCTGGTGGATCACTAGTAGGATAACAAGCAATGTGAACCACCAAAGATTTATTTTATGTAAAAAAAAAATATTACGCGTAAATTAGGATAAGGGCAGGATAAATTTCAAAAGTTTCCTTATCACAAGTGATATTATTGTGGTATTTTAATAGAGACAATAATAAATGGGCCTGGGTAATTTACGCCGAATTTTAAGTTAACTTTGCAATAATATATGTATGGTACAGGGAAGTCGTTTTACATTTATCTGATGAAAGGAAAATGAGTCTGACATTTAAAATGTATACGTTAACTGCTGATGCTGACTCAATAAATCGTAATTTTGAAAACGATGAATAGTGATGGGTAACTCATCATTTTTATATGAGGTTGAGGGAGCACCTCATTTTACCTAGCGAGGTACTCACGAGGTACCCCTCATTTGAGGCGAGGTATCGTACGTCGGCGTGTTGAGTATTCACCTCATGAGCTGAGCCCGAGCCGAACTCAGCCGATTGTCCGAGGCAGCGGCAAGCGAGGCGAACGGGCGCGTCGTACTCACGATTCCGATTTTTACATCTCCCTCACACACATCATTTTCTTTCGCTCATAAATTTTAGACCGCCAAAATAAACGAATCAATGACACTTTAATATCAATCTAATTTAAATGTAATTAGAGTTCATAATAATAGCAGTAGTATTGAGTACCTAATTTTGTTAGTTTACCTATGTTGACCTTAGATGTTCACCGTTCACTCAATCACACAATACTTACTCGCGAGTACTCGCCTCAATATAATGTCAATGTCAATTTTTAAGTGGTAAAGTGTGGACCGGTGAGGAGGCGTGAACGAGTGAGGTGGTTCAATATTGAAATTCGAGTAACTCTTTCAATTTGCGATCACGAGTACCTCAAATGAGGCACCTCATGAGTGAGCGACCCATCTCTAACGATGAAATATTAAACTAAAAAATTTAGGGATTTTCCTTATTGGTGCATAATTTATATTAAATAATCAGCAACAGTAAATGTAAGTAATAATAGTAGGTAGGATAATTATTGTGGTACTTACTAGTGATCGGAAATTCCGGTACCTAACCACCGAACTGTCCAATCCCGCGAGCGACACTCGCCGATACCGTTCTTATTAGGAAAAGACCAACTAAGGTTACTACTAACTAGTACCCCACTCTAGTAGTTAGTATCCCTATGGAATTGGAAATTCAATCGCCTAATAAATAATAGATTGATTTTGGTTTTAATTTGGATTCTGTATTCTTTTCTTACTTTCGAATGTATCTGAATTTCCGATGACTAGTAAAGGTGCACTCTCGCTGAGACACTCCGAGGCAGAGCGTATGCGTATAGTGCTAGTATGTATTAAAGAACGCTCGACAAGCCTTTGGGCTCCTCGCTTGGCTTTACACTCTCGCACTCGCTCTGCATCGGAGTCTCGACAAGAGTATACAACCACCAAAAAGTTATTCCAGGACTTATTTACA
Organism: Cerastis leucographa; assembly: GCA_963082945.1. Lineage (NCBI taxonomy): Eukaryota > Metazoa > Arthropoda > Insecta > Lepidoptera > Noctuidae > Cerastis > Cerastis leucographa. The sequence continues at coordinate 12,592,399 of OY720380.1, read as the reverse complement.
CGGAAGTATAACAGCGTATGTTTATGGACAGCACGTCAGCGATGTCGCTGCTATACGAGTGCATTAACACGGTGATCGCGGTGCTGATCAGCATCAGCAGCGGCATGCCCGGCCACGCCGCTTCTGTGCAACTCTGCGTGCAGAAGCTCAGGATACTCATTGAAGACAGCGATCAAAATTGTGAGTCATCTTCCTCAGCCGTCAGAAAGAACTTTATGTCCTACCGCGCTCACTTACGGTCGACCTATGTTCACCCTCATGCTTTGAGTAATAGTCGACCGTGATTGAAGGCGGTAGTCCATGCAGTAAAAGTGTATGAAAAAGATGTTATTTGCGTCGTTTCGGTTCATATTTTATTTTATTTTATTTTATTTTATTTTATTTTATTGTGTTTGGGTGGCTTACAGCTAACAATACAGAACTTATAGTGATGTAACAACAACAAGCCATTTACAAGCCTCCACAAATAGAAGTAAACAATTTTGTTGCACAATATATTAACATAATAAACACTACGCATAATTTTAGGAAACAGAATATAATAATAAACTTAACATTAAATTAGGTACGATACTAAATTAAGTGCCTGCACAGGCAGGTCCAATCACTATTACAATTCATCATGGACAGAGTTTTTAGACAAGGCTGTACTAATTGTCGTTAGGGAGCTTGCAAACAAATCAATTGAGGGGTGTTCGTTAATTAGAATTAGGTTAAATGCTTTGACTGAACGGAGCATATAGGAGTTGCTGCGGTATACTGTGCGAGCGTAAGGAGCACGAATAAGATTTCTCAAGCGAGAGTGTCGGGGTGGAACATTCAAAGACAGCTTAGAAAGAAGTTCAGGACATTCAACTTTTGATTGTGCTATTTTCACTAGGAACCGTATGTCAGATATATTTCTCCGAGTTGCAAGTGGAAGTAAGTGGAATCGAGCGCAACGCTCACTGTAACTCAGATAAGGGATTTTAAATTTGTAACCCAAGTATCTGGTGAATTTCCTTTGTATTCGTTCCAATCTGTCCGAATGCACTGCAAAATTCGGATTCCAAATTTGACTACCATATTCGAGGTGACTGCGGACGTAAGCACAATACAGAATTTTAAGAGTTTTCATTCTATAAAACGTACTGGCGTTACGGATAATGAATCCCAAAGCTTTGGACGCTTGTTTGGCAATATGGTCGACATGACACTCAAAGGTGAGCTTACTATCCAGAAGAATACCTAGATCTCTGGTGACATGAGTTCGAGATAAAGGCTGATTTGCGATAGAATAATGAAATAGGACTGATCGATTCTTTCGGGTAAAGGTAATAATTAGGCATTTAGAAATATTAAGATCTAATTTGTTTATTGTACAATACTCAACTAATCTAGATATGTCAGCCTGCAAAAGTTTAGCGTCATTTAGAGTGTTAACTGATGTGAAAATTTTCATGTCATCTGCAAACATTAAGTGTTTTGAATATTTAAAACAATCGCCGATGTCATTAATAAAAAGTACAAATAATAAGGGCCCCAGTAGGGAACCCTGCGGCACGCCAGAGGGAATGGTTGACCAAGAAGACACAAAGCCATTGAGGACCACTGCTTGTGTCCTATTTTTGACATACGAAGAGAACCATCTGTATAGGTCTCCCCTAATGCCCAAATCGAAGAGCTTCCTCAGCAGAATATCATGATCGATTCTATCGAACGCCTTGCTATAATCAGTGTAGATTGCGTCGACCTGGGATCCATTATCCATATGTTCAGTAATAAAATCTGTGAACAAGACCAGGTTGGATACTGTAGACCTTCCTTTTAGAAACCCGTGTTGATGAGGACTCAAGCTAGAAACCACACTGCTGTACAACTGATTATAGACTATGCGCTCCAGCACTTTACCTAGTAGACAAAGTTTTGAGATTGGCCTATAGTTTTCAATTTTATCTTTAGCACCCTTTTTATGGATGGGTGATATAAACGCCGATTTCCAAACAGAAGGCACGATGCCTTCAGATATTGACCTTTTAAATAAAAGTGTTACAGGTAAAGCAAGATCCTCAGCGCACTTAACTATAAACACAGCAGGCAAGGCATCGGGACCGGCAGATTTGGTTAAGTCAAGAGATTTTAAATATTTGAGGACGATCACTATGTCAATTTCAATTGTACTTAAATCACAGTTGGAAGCACAGCCGGATGAGCCATAGTTGTGATTTGCGGAGGAAGGGTCTAGGAAGGTTGTTCGAAAATAATTAGCAAAAAGTTCACAAATTCCTCCTCCCGATTCACTTTTACTATCACCATATGACATACTCGACGGGAAATTGCTATTCATGCGTTTGCTCTTGACATATGACCAAAACAGTTTTGGGGTAGTACCTATTGAGGACTCGATTTTAGTCATGTAGGCCTTATAACAAAGCTGTTCAACATCATTGGCTCTGTCACGGAGAAATTGAAATGATAAGCGATCAGAAATATTACCGTAGACTTTAAATTTCATATAGTATTTAGATTTTTCCTTAAGTATCTTAATGAGGGCCGAGTTATACCAAGGTGGATATTTAAAGGGTTTACATAGACGCTGAGGGACGTGTTTATCTCTGATTTTGAATAACGTTGAATAAAAATTCCCGAGAGCTTCATCAACAGTACCTTTCGATATTATGTCGTCCCAGTTAGTGCCTCGTAGATCAGACCGTATTAGTTCGTAGTTACCTTTGTTATATTGATACGCCATGCGCGCACTGGCGACAAGTGCCTGCGGTTGCACAGTAGGAAACTGAATTAACAACGCAGGATGATAAGAATCCTCGATAGTTAGGGGTTCTAAGCATGCCGAGACGGTGACGGGAGTATTCGCGAGGACTAGGTCTAGAATTCTGCCGTGCCTATTATTAATAAGATTAAATTGCTGTAAACAACAAACATCAATGGTATCAACAAAATTACTAAACAAGCTGGTTTGGGGCACGACAGGTCTAATTCCATCATTTGAGGTCGTCCAAGTTATGCAGCTCATATTAAAATCTCCTAGAATAATAAATTTATCTGCGGGGTGGTTGTTTACTACGTCAGAAAGATTATCCAAATATGCCTGCAGCTGATTAGCGAAGCTATTGCCAGAATTCTGTTCACACAGATAAAGAGTACATATATTGAGTCGGTAGGTAAGTTTATCGCAGTGGGTCTTTAATTGAATGGAGATCCAGATGTCTTCCGCACTGGATTGCCAGTGAACAAGCCCAACTGCAGCAAGTTCTCGGCGAACCGCCACCAGCACGCCGCCACCACGTGTCTGCGCTGTGGTCGCGTAGTCACGGTCGCGCCGCCACACTAGGTACCTATCATCGAAAAGTTCGCTATCCAAAATGCCATCAACGAGCCAGGTCTCAGTTAAAGTGATTACATCATAGTTACAAGTAGCTAAATTCCTGTAAAAGTTGATTGACTTCGTCCGCAGTCCTCGAACATTCTGGTGATAGATGCTTAGTTCATACATTATAGAAAGTTACACCTACAAAGAAGTAGTTCATTACAATAGTCAGTACATAATGCATGACAAACCCGAATGAAATGATAGCCTTCATAAAAAATAAATAGTGTAAGCTCCGTCTACAGCCCAGAAATGTAAACATTATGAATAACACAAATGTTGTTTTAACTAAACAACTAATGGTGTGTGCGTGAGCATCCGTTATTACGGGGAGATCAGTAAAAAAATGCTTTAAATATGTGCTAATAATAATATAAAGCCCAAAACAATTAGGGTTTATCTCAAAACTTAAAACACAACACTTGAAAAAAAAGCATTTCAAAATAACAGAAAACAGTTCAACAACCATCAGTACATATTTGTATGCAAGCCAATGAACGAATCTATAATAGCAATGCGAGTATAATACATATTTCGGCACAAAAGAAATCAGAGCGTAAACAAAGCGCATATGGTCAAATGGACTTTGGACTGAGATAAGCGAGTAGGAAAGTTCCATGTTTCGCACGCTGCTAATTAGTGACACTTTCAATAATCGTTTAAGTTTTAGAGTATTATTTATAAGGCATAGCAAAGTTGAGATGAATTTAGGTTTACGATATTTACAAGCAACATTGAAATTAGGCGTTAAGTAAAAATAGATATAGAAAAAGGCTATTGAATTTTGTGGAGGTCCCGTTCCGTAGCAACGATGAAAGTCCTGGAAGTGGCATCCCGTTTCACAAAAATCTTCATGTGTTTCACCCACACGAATTCGAAGTTTTTTTCCTTGGCAAGGGATTTAGTTTGCGAGAGTAACATTTTGTTCTTGATAGTAAGATGATCATTGACATAGAACCTTCCGGATCCAGCGATTCCAATATGTTCCGGGAGTAGGGGCTCCTTGTAGGAACGGGCAGCCGCAATGAAATCCTCTTTCACATACCTATTCATAAAGGAAACAATGATGTTCTTATTGGTAGTAACGCTGGACGGTACTCTGTGTACAAAATTAATTTGAGTCTTCGTAATGGAATAGGAAACTTTGTCACCGATCCTCTTCACTATATCGAAGAGATTCTCTCTATCCTTCATCGGCACCCCCTTGATTTCCACATTATTGCTGCGGAGCCACTGATCCATGTCCTGGTGACCGTCCTCAAGTTTGACAATCGCTGACTTAGTGTGTGTTACGTCTATCTGCACGGCTTCTACTTTGGTTAGTCTCTCGTCCAAAGCTAGGACCTTACCAGGAAGTTCCTTGAGGTTTGTTAGCTCCTGCCGTAAGAGTTGCACTTCAGATGCTAAGTTGGAGAGAGGAATAAGGTCTTGACGAATGCTTGACAGTTCACGCATTATTGTATCAAGTGTAACCGGAACAGTAACCACTGGCGAGGCTGTGCTTGAAAGTGATTGGGTACTTGTCTGGCCTGGATTCTTGCAATTAGCACACCTCCATGTTGCTTGGCGTTCCCCGAGTTTGCGGTAGCCCTTCTCCGTGACTCCAGAACAGGGAAAGTCAAAGTGTTTGCAACAAACCGTACACTGAATCGCTTCCGCGACTTCTTCACCACACCTTCCACAGATAACCATAGTTCGTAGGTTCAATAGCACTATACAACAATATCGAAAATTTATATCGCGAACAATCACTGACGACAAATGGTAGACGCACGACGCGGTCTCGCTTGGACGTCTGATCGTAACAGCGCTCGCTCGGTCACTGAGGTCTTCATATGACTCTTTACCGTGTCAGAGTATTCGTTTTTATTGCATAGACATTAAACTTTTTATGACCGACCCAAGTCGATAAGTGTGGTCACTCCCTAAATCTATTTCTCTAATTCCACTCCCTACTTTATGATAGTGAAGACGAATATGGCACTGTCATAAAGGGGCATATCTGCCTGCTATGCTGCCTCTTGTCCTACTATTGCATCACGGTATATGGCGCTGTATACCATCCTTACTAAATCCAATTAGTATAAGCAAAACTCAACAAATTCATAATCAAACTAAAAAAAAAAAAAAATCCCCGATGGACAAAACCTCTAAAAAACCAAAAATAAAATTAATCCAAGCGTCGTAGCGTCGGGGGTCCGCTTTGTTTGTATATATATTTATAAGTACTAAGCGGTCTACTTAGCGGTTTTTTTAGAGGTTTTGTCCGTCGGGGGTTTTTTAAATTTTTAATTTAATTTTTATTTCATGCTTTTTAAACTTAAATTATTTTTTCTTAGCCTTGACTGTCCCACTCCTGGGCATAGGTCTACTCCCATTCCTTCCACTTTTCTTGGTGTTGCGCCTCTTCTCGCTTATTAACGAAAACAAGGAAAGATATGAATTAAAAAAAAAACTTGAGCTTATAGGGGGGAGGGGGGGTGTGCAGCCTACCCCCCTGGCGATGCCCATGGTGAGAAAGTGACAAGAATTCAAATTTCCAATCAACTAGACCCGTAGAAGTTGTTTAAATCCCTTCATCAACTAGAAAAGAGGTGATGCTTCAAACGGCTGAGCAGATTTTCTCGAAAAATAGCTAAGAACACTCTCGATTAAAATACCTTTCAAATGACACCAATTTTAACAAAATCTCTTCATCCGTTTGGTAGCCACAGACAGACACACAGATACACACGTCAAACTTATAACACCCCTCTTTTTTGGTCGGGGGTTAAAAATAACCTACACCGATGCACTGTTTTCCGATAATACCACACCGTGGCGAAGTTCGGGGCTAACAAAATATAAACGTCGTGTCTGTCGTGCCAGATACGAAAATGAAGACGGTACCTCAATGGATTGAATGAAGCAATCGTTGTTTGTTCTAAATCTCTCGGAAGACTCTCACGCTGCCCCAATAAAAAAATCGCTAATTTAATGTCGTGTTCCATAGACGTCTAAGTAAGTTCAATTTGTTGACAGTGAAATACTTGGGCCTGTTGGCTATGTCAAGAATACTCAAGTCGCACCCGAAGTCAGTGCAGGCGCATAAGGACCTCGTGCTGGCTTGTCTCGATGACAAGGACGAGTCTATCAGGCTGAGAGCTTTAGGCTTGCTATATGGAATGGTAAGTGACAACAGTCTTGTAGTTGTAAACTTCATCTTCCGGATAAGTAGGTACATTAAAAGCATTGTTATATTTTTGGCAACTCGTCGCCAAAAGCTTCAGAAAAAGACTTGCCCGTGGGAAATTCCACCGGGACCTGGCTTGTCAGTAAAGAACGTACATATGAAACTACGTACACACTTACAGTATGATATTCTTGATGTTACAAAAATGGATTCCACAATTAAATTAACAGGCACAGATAGTAAAAATGTATTAGTCTAGGGACTCCCAAAAAACATCTTCTAAACCCACAACTTCCGAACCAGGTCTCAAAGAAGAACCTTATGGAGATAGTAAAGAAGCTCATGGTCCACATGGATCGCGCCGAAGGTACGCTGTACCGCGACGAGCTGCTGACGCGCATCATCGAGATCTGCTCGCAGAACAACTACCAGCACGTAGTGGACTTCGAGTGGTACGTCACCGTGCTCTCCGAGCTCACCGAGATGGAGACCAGCGCCAAACACGGTGAGTTAACACGGGGAACTAAATAATAAGCCGATTATTTTGAGCAGTTATAGGCACTAACAACAAGATAAAGAAAAAAAAAACCGGCCAAGTGCGAGTCGGATTCGCGCACGAAGGGTTCCGTACCAATATTTATAAAAACCACCATATATGATCTGCAAATGAGACTCGTTTTTAGTACAACTAACGCTTAGCGCCATCTATCGACATTTCTATGGAGTTGTTCGAAATTTTCGAGTCAAATACAATTAGTCGACTATTACTCGTAAACTTGTAAAGCCCACTTAAGTGTGATAGTTTTCCTTTAAACTTCGTTATATATAGGTACTACTGTCGTGACATTTGAATTTCTAACTACAACCGTTTGGTTGGTATAGAGGGGGGACACTTGACTCTAACGAATATTGGTACTTTAAAGCTTGATAAGTCACGAACGGTTTACTTAATCAAAAAATGATTTTCCCAAACCCCTAATATTTTTAAAAGACCTATTCAATGATATCCCACACTATGGGAAGAACGAAACAAAAAATTATCATCCCTACTTTACATGTACCGGAGGTACCCTAAATATATGTTTTTTTCTAAATTTTATTTTACCACTTTTTTGGCGTCATTAACGTGTATACTCATGCCAAATTACAACTTTCTAGTACCAACAGTTTTTGAGCTAAACCGCGGATAGACAGACAGACAGACGGAAATACCGAAACTATAAGGGTTCCTTGTTGACTACGGAACCCTAAAAACAGGATTCGGTTTGCATGTTGTGTGATTGGTTTACTTCGATTTGATCGATAAAGAGTAATGTTTGTGTGGTCTCTGTTTCCCCGTTTTTGTTCAGTGGTCACAAAACGTGACTGCTGAGCATGAGGTCCTGCGTTCGATTCCCAGGTCAGGCAAAGAGTTATTCGGATTTTCGATAAGTGGCAGCCATGGAGTTTAGATTTTTGCCTAATGGCAATAGAGTCGCTCCCTATTATATGGAACATGAACATATTATTGAACATACCTAATGGAAATGTGGGTGTACTATTAGGTAAACCTCTGCGGCCTAACCCTTCGGGATTAAAGGCGTGATGTTGTAAATGTTTGTGTGGTGTTTCAGGGCGTATGGTGGCCGCTCAGGTGACGGAGGTGGGCGCGCGCGTGGCCGAGGTGCGCGAGTTCGCGGCGCGCGAGTGCGGCGCGCTGGTGGCCCGCGCCGCCGCCGCGCCGCCCGGCCCGGCCTCCAAGGAGGTGCTGTATGCCGCCGCCTACGTGCTGGCCGAGTACTGCCGGTAACTATCGTCCACTTAACTCTGGCCCTCTTCCATTGGGCTCTTCCCAATGGAAGAGGGCCAGAGTCCTTTAGCCTTCCGCCACTGACCAACGGCCGAATGCCGAATCTGTATTCGTAAATGAACTGGTCTCGCTCGCACGTCTTTCGCGACCGACAATGGTCTCAAAGTGTAAAAAAGTCTGTCGTGACGTCAAGGCACGCAGTCGGAAGCGTCTGACGTTTTGAAGAGACTGCAGTCTTAGTAAACACGGTTTAAAATGCAAATTTTTGTTTAGCGAGGAGACAGTGATGCGCGAGTCGGTGTCGGGGCTGCTGGTGTGCGCCGGCATCGGCGGCGGCGGCATGCGCGCGCGCGCCGTGTGCGTGCACGCCGCGCTCAAGCTGGCCGCCAACCTGCTGCGCCTGTACGAGGCGCGCGGCGACAAGGACGCTGCTATATCGGTCAGTTATCTTATAACCTCATCATCATTCCTCTGCCCTCATACCAATTTATTTCGGGTCCGGGCAGTATGTCCTTTTCTCCCATACTTCTCTACTAGTCGTTATCTTTCTAGTCCCACTTTCCTAGCCATATAATTTTTCACCATTCCTCGTCCATGCAACGTTTTTTTGGTCTTCCTCTATTCTTATAGCCATCCACATTTGTACTGAAAACTCCTCTCGACAATCTCCGCATCATCCGTTAACCATGATGATAGATTGCCACAAATCTTTCATTCCCCAGTGTCACTACTTAGGGGCCATCCATAAATTTGCGAACGACACGAATTTAATGGTTTTTTACCACCTCCCCCGTCCTTTTCACAGCTGGTCGAACCCGTGTAGTACGAACCCGTGGGCCAACTATCGAACTCCACGCGGGCGAAGCCGAGGGCTAAGCTAGTTAAATATAATAATAACATACAATTTATTCCCTGACAGATAATCCGCGAAGCGCTCGGAGGCTTGCGGCCGCTCCTGTGCAGCGAGGACATGGAAGTGCAGGAGCGCGCGCACAACGCGTCGGCGCTGCTGGCGCTGGTGCTGCGGCGCCTGAGCCCCGCCGACGGCGCGCTGCACGCCGACGTCGCGCACAACCGCGGCCCGCTGCCGGACGCCATACTCGTCGAGCATGAACAAAGGTGTGTGCTGTTGGATTTTCAACTGTTCGCTCTGAGACAAACGTTGTAACTTCAACAGTCGATATGCTGGGAGTTTTTTCATGATGAATAGTGGCTTTGCTCTTTTTGGGAGTTGACCTCCACAACCCACCGTGGAGGTCAGATAGGCAGTAGCTCCATGTATAATACTGGTATTCAGCTGCATCCGGCTACACTGGAAGTCGACATAGTTGGGAAAAGGCTAGGAAGATGGTGATGATAATTAGTGGCTTTGCTCTTTTTCTAACGGGAATGGCAACTGTGAAACCAATGGCGCTAGCGTAACTGGTTGTAAACATCCAGTTGAAACTTGACCTTATTGGTCAGATTAGCTTTTAACTTGCTTCCCCATTAATGGCCTTCGATATCACCAGTCTATTGTCGACGTTCTAAAGGAAAAAAAACTTCTCCTTTTGTTTGCGCCAATCTCCTAATATCAAACTTCTAAAAAATAACGAGAAACATCGTGATCTGCGTTTTTTTTTTAAATGAGTTGCATTATTCACGTTAGAGTAAACACCACAAAAGATTTTTGGTTTCGTATTAATTTGGAAAACATACATGACAGGCTACGTTACCGAACATTATTTCCCAAAAGAAATGTTTCTATAAATATTGCTCAACTTTTATTTTCCAGCAACAAACTAAGCATCGCTTGTATCTTGTGGCTTATGACTTTCATCAGATTTATTTGATTACACTTACAACCATTTCAACTTACTTTTGGAGGCCACTGTATTCAGTGTAGCTGTAGCAAGCAGTGTTGGTTTAAAAAAACAGGCTCACGATTCTTAACTAAATGTTGTATAATTCATTTTTAGCACGCTTGCAAAATACGCTTTTTGCAGACATTACACATCAAGTATTAAAACCTTTAAAACGTTTTATTTGTAGCAACGGTGTAGAGGTAGAGAAGGAGGAGAACATCGAGGAAGTAAACGGCGAGAGTGCAGTCCAAAGCTTCAGCGGAGGTTTGATAGAGGAGCTGGCAGACTTGTTCGACGGAGAACTGAAGCCGGTCGCACCTAAAGCGCAGAAGAAAGTGCCCATGCCTTCAGAGTATGTCACTTGTTGTTATTGCCCTTTACTAATAAAAATGTTTATTTCTGACTCCTTTGTTGGTCTAGTGGTCGGTTTCCATCACAAAATTCTCGTAGCCACAGTCTGGATATGTGCCCGGTTGAGGGCAATAGGCTCGCCCCCTATTACATGGGACTTAAACATAACTGGCAGAATGTGGGTGTACTATACACCGTGTAAATCACCTCATTACGAACCCGTCAACCAAGCATTCTGTACATGAAACTAAGTAACTATACGCAAAAATTATTGCTGGTAAACGACTTTTTTTTTGGGGGTGTAAAATCATGTTGTGTAGAACTCAATGTAACGCACTCAAAGCATTGTGCTGATGGACGGATTGAATACTACGGGGGTCGTGGAGGTGTTTAAAGTAAAAATATTACATTATAAAACTTATATTTAAAAAAATACTTGACAAAAAGTTGGAACTTTGACCCCTAATATCTCCGTAACTAGAAGGTTTCCAGGTATGGTGTAGAACAAAAAAATTATCGCAATGACAGGGAGAACCAGTGCCTTTCGCCTTCGTTAAAAGGTGTTTTACACCCTTTATAAGTACTCCTCTGTCTAACGCTTCGGGGATCACAGAGTTGATGTTATGTATTTTCTCTTTTCTGATTTGGAAATATTTGTAATGTTGATCTTCGTGATCAGTTCATCAAATAAACTTCTAAGGCATTCCTTGAAGAGCTAAAGAAACATTTTGTGTATCAATTCTTATAGTAGCGAAACATAGCGTATACCTTCGCAATGTTGGTGTCAGTGAGGATTTTCTCGGTACAATCTTGCCGGGTTGAGAGAACGCCCTGTAACATAGCTTAATAGCGCGATGACCGATGCATATTATTCTTTTCTGTGCCGTATCGTTTTTTACTGAAACACAAAACATGGTTTTCTAACGTAACAGGGCGTGGCCTAACATAAACTGTTTGCCGCGATGAATGGAAATGGGTGTTGTAATTTACGCAACAACGCTTAATAATAATAATAAAAACTTGTGGTATTACAGCTTGAATCTAGAGCAGTGGCTGTCGCACGAGCGCTGGTCTTCGGATAGCTCGAGCTCGGAAGGCGAGGGCGAGGCGGCTGTGTTCGCGCAGCCGCCCAAGGACGCAAGGCCTACCGCGCAGTTCACGCCTGAGGAACTCGCCATGGTACGACTTACACTGCACATTACAAAACCCTTATTTTACTTTATCTACTTCTAGCTTTAGCCCGCGACAAGTTTGTTGTTTTTACCTTTTGAACGCCACGGTCGGATAACCAATGATAACGTGCCCAGCACGCTACTGTCGGACGACAAGAAAGCGCGCTGAATTTGTGGTTTGGCGGGGGAGGGGACGTCGGTGCGTTTACGCTCTGGCGTTCAATAGGTTAACATAAAACTATATGCTTTGCCACTCGGCACTCGTACGTTTCCAAAAGTGAAAGAAATTTTCAGCTGCATCCGGTTAGACTGGAATCCGACCCCAAGATAGTTTGGGAAAAAGGCTAGGCAGATGATGTTGATGTTGAGTTGCTTTGGAAATTCTCATAATATAATTCGCCTATTTATAATATTAGCATAGATGTACCGACTTTGTACTGCCTCGTTGGGTAAGAGAAGGCGAGTTTGATTCCCAGTTCGAGCATGTGTTATTGATAACAAGAAAACAGCACTTGGGCATAGTCTAAATGGGTTTAACTCTAGCTTTTCTTTCTTTTCTAATGTGCTAGAAAAATTTAATATATTTTTAAGTACACTTTCTCAAAAACTGACTCTTATCGCCCTACGATTAGGTTCAACATGCAATGTATTTTACACTGGTGTTTTCTTTTTTCATTTTTCTTCACTGTTCTCCATAACATTTGAATTCCGCCTCGACTGCAATAATTCCTTACTTGTATAAAAATTTACTATATGTATGGAGATTGACTGGTATTTCCGCACAGTTACGCGAGGCGCGGCGACAGGAGCAGGCGAACAACCCGCACTATTTGAAGGACGACTCGCCGCGCTCCTACCAGCAGGACGACGTGCCCATCGCTGAGATAGCACTCGAAGTGCCTCTACAAGTTCACAGTACGTATCTCATACTACAATACAACCTTTATGGATGGTAGACGTATGCCCGGCACTTTCGTGGGGTTTTAACATTTTTGCACGGAACCCTAATCCTTTTTTTAAATAAAAGTAGTATTTGCCAGTAAAATAGTCCCGTCAAAATCGGGCCAGCCGTGTCGGAGATTAGCCGGAACAGACAATTTTTTTTTGAATGTTTTTTAAAAGTACACTTTTAAATGCATTTAATAAAATCTTTTATTTTAAAATTACAAACAGATACTTCAATTTTATTTATTTGTTTAGATAAGCTGTTTTCTAATAATTCAATTATTTTTCGCAGCTAAAAGATCTGATAAATACTTAGTTACACGGGAAAGTTCAAACAAGAAGAAGAAAGAGAAACGGACATCGAAGAAACGAAAAAGCAAAAAGGATAAACCATCGAGCGACTCGGACAGTGAGGGTGAGTCTAGTGTTCTTAACATTGACATAATTGAACTGCAGCCAGATAATGAAAAACAAAACAGATAGACGATATTAGCTCTCGATGCCACGGTGAGGTTGCGTACGGAGGGTCAATAGTAAATAGTTGGCGAAACTTCACTCACAGACGTTGGTATTTTGCGACAAGATTGCATTTTGCGATGATAAGACTTCACAGGAAACAATAAATAAGTCTTCCGCCGTCTACAAATATGTTTAATTGTAGACGGTGGAAGACTACTCACCCCTACTGCGCGATCGAGAAACGAATATCGGCTATTTTTGAATAGGTGTTAAACTCATCATCATCTATGTTGGGGTCGGCTTCCAATCTAATCGGATGCAGCTGAATACCTGTATTTTACAAGAAGCGACTGCCTATTTGACCTCCACAACCCAGTTATAGTACTGGGTTATACGATACCCTTTGATTAGACCGGTTGTCAGATTATCGAGTCATTGACTACCCGTTACGACTGTCAAAGATCTACAATTAATGACATCCGGGACCAGCGGCCTAACGTGCTCTCCGAGGCACGGAGGAAATTCGCTATGTAATAGGTGTTAAACTGTTGAACTTTACAGAAGAGGTTCACCTGGCGCGGCCCGCGGTGGCGGAGGGCGGCGAGCTGCCCGAGGGCGCCGCGCTGTCGGACGACGAGCCGCCCGCGCCGCACGACGACCCGCACCGCGCGCTCGACCTCGACCTCGACCAGTCAGTCACACAAATACTATATACAATTTATTGTCTATTCTTTCATCGTTTTAGATCATTAGGCGACCATAAATAAGCATAATCAGCCTAGAATGTTCCCACTGCTGGGACACAGGCCTCCTCTCTATGAGAGGCAGTGGGCTATAATTATTATATTATTTATTTATTTATAAATGAAATAAATAAATAAAAATCTACCGACCCGCAGATGTTACATGTCTTCGATTTTTTAGTTCTAGGACACGATGTTTTCCTTTACCGTTTTGAGAATATCAGTGATAAAATAAATTACACAAAGTAATACGCCTGCCTGGGTTTGAACCCACGGCTTACTGCTCGTAAGTTGGGGCTGCCACCGCTGCTCTCACAGGCGACCATGATTAGTTTCAAATTATTTTTACTTATCTTGTATACTTGCAGGCCTCTACGGGAAGAAGAGCTACTCTCGTCAAGAATACATCACTACCCCACGCCTGAAAGTGGACTTTTGGAGAAAAAACCCAAGTCGTCAAAGAAGACCAAATCCGCCGACAAAACTTCCGGCGACAAACCCACGAAGAAGAAGAAGGAAAAGAAGACTAAACAAAAGAACGTAGATTTAATGCTACCAGAAGTAGCTAAAGAAGTAGATGAAGCGATGCTCATTGAAGATCTGAGCAAGACAAATGGCAAAAAAACAACGAAGGATAGTGACGCAGCAGATGATGACTCTTTACTTGTCGAACCTCACACGAAGGACACAAAGACTGAAAAACATAAAAAATCTAAAAAGGAATCGAAAGACAAAGAGTCTAAGAGAAATAAATCGACAAAGAAAGGTATTTCAGCTTTCCTAAAAAGTATCATTATTAACTTGTTAAATTAGCCAAAGAAAACCGGTCTGCCTTCATCTGGGTATTCTATTCCACTCAAATATTTGTTTTTTTTGGGCTATTTACATTCTTACTTTACAACCATCATTCACATAATCTAGCTTTCTTGTGCGTAGTTTGTTTTGGTACATAGGCCATTATCGTGGGTTTGGCTTCCAGTCTAACCAGATGCAGCTGAACTCTGTTTGTAAAGGATGGTCCTTCACAAACCATGGAGCAAATTCGGCACATCGGTATAGCAGTTAAATTCACACATATTGAAGTGAAACTTCTTACAACCATGGAGGGGGAATAGAAAGAGACAGAGCGAAAGTGAATGCGTGGCACTCGAACGCATGCGTTTAGTATTACGAAGTTTCATTTCTTCCACGTGGAGGGACTCCACGCACTTCTTTTGTGGTTTAGCTGTCCCGCGCAACTTCGTCTACGTCACATTTTACCCGTTTTCGCAACATTTTTAATTGCTGCTCCGGTCCTATTGGTCGTTGCGTGATGATATATAGCTTTCCTCGATAAATGGGCTAGCTAACATTGAAAAAAATTTCTAAATCGGACCAGTAGTTCCTGATATTAGCGCGTTCAAGCAAACAAACAAACTCTTCAGTTTTATTATTAGTATTAGAAGAGAACTCTCAGATTTAGAGGATAACCCGCCAAACTGATAATAGTAGGATGGGTTACTAAATTTTGCCGATACTTACACTGCAAACTGGTACTTTGAAGTTCATTCAAGGTATTTTGCAGGTCCTTGCTCTCATGCCAGTCATACTCACTGCATCTGCAACTCCGAACTTCTACAGACTCAGGATGCTTGCCCTGAACGATCAATCATAAAGGAACATGCGATAGACTACATTACATGATGTGATGATATCTATAAAAAATGTTTTTGTTTAATTCACAGGCAAACATGAAAAGAAGACCGGATATGAAGAAGCATTAGGTATATCTACGCCTAGCAAAGAAGTAATTTAGTGTACATATTAAGTAAATTGCTTAATTTTCTTCATTCATGTCACGCTAAACATGCTGTCTCAGTGCAATTGTTAAGTTGAACAATTTAAGGATATTTTTATTGATGATTAGTTTATCTCCAATATGTATAGTTTAACTCCATTCATATTTGAAAGTGAACTATGTCCATGTATATGAATATATTATAATATTTCCATAAGTCTATATAATAACAAATAAAAAGCTAAATATATTAATCAATACAGTTTTATTATTTATAAAATTGCAAATTCTGCTTTTAAATTTAATCGTGATTTGATGGTGGCAACTGTGGCAAGATAATTTTATAAAAACTACGGTACACAACACAAAACATAACTCAAAAGCAGGTATAATATTGCTTTCACTAACAGTTCCTTCGAGTCTTCTTTCTTTTGGCGCAGGGGTCAGAAGTGCTTTTACTGCCGCCTCCACGGTCGCCGCCCCTTTTCCTGTGTTTACTGGCGCCGCACAGATCGCTCATAGATCTGATTTTCCCACCACCGCCTGGTCCTCCTCTCGTGCTTTCCCCAGCAGTTATTATTATCTATGATACATTATACAAACAGGGTAAGGAATAGGGGACAAGGTCAGGAAGGGGTGGAAATTACGGTTATGAAAGGCAAACAGGTTTTAGGGTCAAATTAGAAAAAACGACCATACATCACGCCTGTAATCCCCGAAGGGTTAGGCAGAGGTATACCTAATAGTATATCCACATTACTCCAGTTATATTAAAGTCCCACGTAAAAGTGGGCGAGCCTATTGCTATAACCCGGGTACAGATCCTAACTTTGTGGCTACAACTGAGAAATTCCAGATGGAAAACCCGATGACCCAGGTTGGATCTCTTGCTCAGCAGTCGCGTTCGAGACCCTTAGCCCAATGAGGCAGTCAATGGTAAAAACGAAACCCTTATTATTTTGTCCTATCCATCTGTTACACAGCTATTTTACTCGTAAACTCTGCACAAGTTGAAATTTGGAAGGTAGGTGTATTTTGCGAACCACTTGTGCGACTGCTACTGGCATGGCCACTACCAGGAATTTTAATTTTGACAACACAAGTCGGAATTAGACGCCAAATATCAGCATTAGTCGGTCACAGGTTCATAATTTATTAGGGTTTATAGGTGGCCGATGTGGAGAGCATCTCCCCAGCTTGTCCCAATTTGAATCCTAAAAACTAGGGCACTTACTGGCATACATAATATACCGCCCGCCATTTTGAAAAATACTATCAATGAAACAAGTTACAAACAAAAAATATTCAATGATGAATCTCAGTGATAAAGTTTCCGAGATATTTGAGTTCAAAAAACATGAAAAAATTTCGGATTACATTAAAATTCGCCCGAATAATCGGGTCGTAGAGATCATAAATGCGAATGTCAAACGTCAAATTACGGCGGATAGTGGGGCGCAGAGATGTTTGCAATAATGAGGTCTTCTGGTCAAATGTTTGTTTCGAAATATATAAATAAAAAGTTATTATATAATTTGAACCCACCAAGGAAAGCGGTATTCATTATCTACAAACAAATCTATCTATATACATAAAAATTAAATGACGGTTGTTAGTCTCAATTAAAACTCGAGAACGGCTTGGACGATTTGGCTAATTTTGGTTTTGATATACAAGCCCAAGGAAGGTTTAAAAGTTAGGTACGATAGGTAGCTAGGTAGGATAGGGTAGGAAAAAGTGCATGAGTATAGCTAGTCTACAGTAAATATAATTATTTATTGAACAAAATGTGCACTTAGTCGCTGAAAGATTTAAGGCTGCGCTCCGTTGAGTTGCCTGTGACGTACAGTTCATTACATTATATTACGTTACATTCTAACGTAAATTATAAAACAACTGTTTTACCACGGCGGTGTGAACGATGCCGTCGTCGATGTCTTGTATGGGGCAAACTTATATGCACTGCGCAAGAGGGATTGCGGTATCCGTCCCATTGCCGTCGGTTGCTCCTACAGGCGTATGGCAGCCAAAATTTGTTGCAAGCTGTACAGCGAAACGCTTGCAACTAAGTTTCAGCCCCTCCTTCAACTTGGTTTTGGTTCTAGAGGGGGCTGTGAGGCTGCCGTACATGCCTTATTTTCTTTTCTTAACGCAAAGAAAGGTGAGGTCATTCTCAAGGTTGACGTCAAAAACGCTTTCAATTCCGTAAATAGGGACACTTTGTTGGCTGAAGTTAAAAAAAAACTACCCGAAATTGATTATACAAGGACAACGTTTTGGAATCTGCAGTTGGTTGCCAGCAAGGTGACCCTCTCGGGCCTGTCGTTTTCAGTTTAGCTATTCATCCCATAATCGAACAACTAAATTCAAAATTTAACGTAATGGTATTTCGATGATGGAACGCTAGGAGGTGATGTTGACACCGTTTTGCATGACCTTCAACTCCTCAAACAGAAATTTAAATCTATTGGCCTAGACCTTAACCCCTCAAAGTGCGAAATTTACCTCTCTGACGTGTCTGACAGACAATCGACTATTGATAAATTTAATGCAATAGCCCCACAAATCAAAATTTTAGAAAAAAGTTCCCTGCACCTCCTAGGTTCTCCTGTTTTAGAAGAAAGTTTTTCATCTTTCATCGAAGACAAAATCATTTTTTTTTTATATTTCGGATAGACTCTCCAAAATTAACCTACGTTCGGCTTTCACCCTTATCAGATATTGCTGTTTTCGTCCAAATTTTATGTATTTTCTCCGTTCTTCGCCTCTGGACGAAACCAGAACTTTTGGACAAAATTGACCAAATTATTCGCAACACATTAACATCCATTCTTAATGTGGCCCTGGACGACCGAGCGTGGCTGCAAGCTACCCTTTTTTTTTTTTTTTGTTTTTGCGGATTGGAAATCATCAAATGACTTCTCCCGCTCTGGGCGGAGCGGGAGGGAGTGTCAGACTTGACTGACTATAAAACCCACCCATATTCCTTCTAAGCCCTTTGTGTTCCAGGGCCGCGGTATCTCTTTTGAACAACCCGCAGCCCTGGCTGCAAGCTACCCTACCAATTCGTTTTGGTGGCCTCGGCGTCCGCAAAATTTCTAGTGTAAGCTTACCGGCGTTCTTGTCCTCTGTCCACGGCACTGAAAAGCTAACCAGGAAGATTTTAACTCTCTCCCTAGTTAATTCGGAAGTGCCGTGCTTGGCGGACGCAGAGGACGCCTGGAAAGTGGCTTGCCCGGATACGGATCGGCCCGAGAACCCATTTTCCCAGAGACAGTGGCATGAGCCGCTCTGCAGGTTGGTACGGAATAACCTCATTAATACGTCCACCAATACTGCTGAGCGTGCCCGCCTGCTGGCTGTGGGTGAGTGGGAGTCGGGTCTCTGGCTTCAGGCACTAGCGTCACCTAACATAGGCACTATGCTAGGTGACACAACATTACACCAAGTAGACCAAGAGCAAGCTTTATTGTTTTCAAAGAAGTTAGTAATACAAAACATAAAAACTTGACGTATTTAATAGGAAAATGAATGAATATTTCTAGACTGGTAAAACTAGAAGAACTCACATTGTTAGAGAAAAAAAAACGGTCTAGCTCTTGGGACTATACCTTAAAATTTGAACTCATTATATTCTAAACTAATATCCGACTAAATCTTGGCGAAAAATTGCGACTAATTAGCGACTGATTTAGACTAATTGGCGATTAAATTTGAGAGAAAACAGATCTTCGATAGGTGCCCCAGTTTTTAAAATTCATATTGGGCCAAGCTGGGGAGATGCTCTCCAGATCAGCCACTTAGAAACGCTTATAACTTTTGAACCAGTGACAGACTAACTCTGATATTTGGCGGCTATATTAATCTTGTTACCGAAATTCTTGATGGTGTTTATGCCAGTGTCAGTCCCACGAACCACTGAACAAAATTGTGATAAAATTACAAAAAAAAAACATTGAGGGCAAAACTCCCATTACTATGACGGAGGGTTAAAATAATCAATTTTATTGGATGACGATTTCGATTAGTTTCTAACTGATTGGCCAAAAAAGCAAAATATAAGGAAGATTGGAAGGGGGAGGATTTTTCCGTAACAAACTTTTTATTTAATTCCATAGTTTCTCTAAGTAATATTAAATGCCAACATATTGCTTTTGATCTAATCATTAAGCATTGTGGTAAATTCATACCGACCATCGAATCCCTCACTGCTGGTCTGACATGCAGTTGTCCGGTTGTTGATGACAGACTACTTTTTTAGCATAATGTTGGTGCCTAAGAAACTTTTGAACAAGTTGTATACATAGTGAGACTACTAACAGTCATTTACGTTTAAAACACAGTAATCTACATGAACCACTAATGCTAAAGGGAAAAGTGTAAAGAACAACTACAATACAGATCTAAACAAATTTATTTAAATAGGTTTACCTTCAAACGAAGCAAAAAATAAATATTTAGACTTTATACAAAACTTTGCATATCTGGATTAAACAGTTGATACCATAAAATATGTATTGTACTTTAATGTTCGAATCTCTGCAGATTCTATGTGGTAAATTAAAAAAATGTTTGTCGCTATTTACAAATAAACATACATATCGTACATAATGTACAAAATACTAATTATTGCGTCGATACACATCTCAACGTATACCTCTAGGTGAATTTCAATATATACTTTTAATATGTTCGTAAATAAATTAAATACTTTTACTCGATCTCGATCGATTAATGTTCGTGAGAAAATAGCAAATTACGATTTTTAACAACTTGAAGCATTTTAATACTACAACATCAATATTATTTTTAAAGTAAGTGATTATTATCACGAACTGTTAATGTTTTATCTAATAGTTTCACTTATACTAAATGTATTACAATAAATAGATCAATGAACTAAATTATTAAATTTAATCTAATTGGCTCTGATGCATCCAGTTTTAAGTGAAATCTGCTGTTACATATTTAATCACCAACACTCGTTCTCTGAAATTACTGACTATGGATACTAACTAGAAATGGCCTAATGACTTTGATCGAAGTGCCTGAAGAGTCTATTGATCCTTGTGACTCACAAGTTAAAGAGCTAACTAATTCACACGTAGATATCACAAAGTACTTCAGCATCTTCTCATATAATATTAATATAACATATTAGTATTATATGAGACTGCAAGTATGCCACAAATACAGTGGTTATGACCACCCAAGTTTTCAGTTAAAAAGCTTCAATTGCTTCCAAGTGGAAATTTGGGCATGCGTCAAAATTTATAATTGTAATTTTGTAAAATGTCGCATAGAATGCCAGGTGATTACAGGCGGCAAAGAGTGGCGCATGACTACAAAGCATTACAATCACTTGAGCCATAAATTCGAAGCAACAATAATTACAACTGGATTACGTTAGACAACAATGATGACCAATTAGATAGTGATGGTAAACATACATGAAAATACTGCAATTTTTTACTGGTTCATAATAAACTCAGGGATGTCAAATTTCACCTCAACTCCAGCTTTCTTGGCGAGGTTAACGATCTCGGAGAGCTGAACCACGAGCTGCGCAGCCTCATCGAGGTTATCACGCGGCACCAGGCGCAGGCCTGACTCTGCGATCAGTTTTCTCGCCTCATTCACTTTTGTACCCTGTCAAAAAGTTAAACGTCACGTTATGTTTCTGAATTTATTTTTGCAAATTAAATCTGGTTTTTGACTGATGGTAGATGAGTAATCAAATATAATAACAACAATGGTAATATACTAATTCATAACACATACCTGAAGACGAACAATGACTGGGATTTGGATACTAAGGTTCTTGGCCGCAGTTACAATTCCCTCAGCGATGACATCACACCTCATGATACCTCCGAAGATGTTTACCAATATGGCAGTCACGTTCGGGTCCGACAAGATTATAGTGAAGGCTTCCTATAAGAGTAAGAATCCTGTTAACACGTCGTTTAATCATATAATATTACATTTAGTAATGTGTCGAGACGCACCGTTACAGCCTGAGCAGTGGCGCCACCACCGACGTCGAGGAAGTTGGCGGGGTCACCGCCGTGCAACTTAATGATGTCCATCGTAGCCATGGCCAACCCGGCTCCGTTTACCATACACCCAATAGTACCTAAGAAAATAATATTTTGAAATTCACATAATTATTTAAAAATCACGTATTCGTACACACTAATCTCAAAATCCCACCCAACTGATTTTATTGAAAGTTTGTGTTTTGTTGGTTCCAGCTTGAAAGATATGATAGGTATCGCCGTGCGAAGCAAAGGTGGGTTGCTAGTATACTATAAATTAAAGATGACTTTTAGGATCGTCTGTGTGGCCAATGTCGTCATACCATCAAGTGCAATGTAGTTCAAGTTGGACTTAGCAGCTTGGATTTCTTTGGGATCTTCCTGAGTCGGGTCTCTCAAAGCAAATAGTTCCTTTTGTCTGTACTCAGCGTTGTCGTCGAACCGGAACTTAGCATCTAAGCAGAAAACTGAAACAAAAATTGCAAGATTATAGTAAAACTTCATAGTTTTTGCATTGCAATACTTTCGACTCAGTTAAGCGGTAAGTAGGCTTATCGCATAAATACATAATATTTTTTGACCTCCTTTCCACGTAATGGGAAAAAAAAACTGAAAGCAAAGAACAGGTGGCGTTGCTTGTCGATTGAGTCAAAATCGTCCTGTTAGTTTTAGCTTTCAGCCCTCAATGTTTTACGCGTTTTCAATACAAACTAGAAACAAGCAGCCATTATGCAAAATGTGGTGGCTATTCAATTAAGAACGCTTATTTAAAGGGAAGATTATTTCAAACTAACAAGATAACCAATTGCAGTTTCCATACTAGCGGTACATTCGTTGATACACGTTGATTGGCAAAAATCTATTTATTAATAGATAAACTTTATACATTAGATCTAAACCTAGTATTACTATTTACTAGCTGCTCACATAATTAAGAACGCTAAATAGTTTATTTTTGTATTCAAATTTAAATAGAGAAACTCTGTGGTTGTAGGACAATTCGGATAATTTTGACGCCGTTCAGTGCTGTAATGTAAGTCTTAAAGGAAATGACGTATTATAAATAGACGCGTCATGCATGAACATCAAGGCACTCGAAAAAGCAAGAAATTGTCAACATAATGTTTTTAACCTAGTCACTTGGATTTAAAGTTTCATTTTATAATAAATATTTTTGTAATTCGACTTTTTATTTTCAAGCAAGATTTTAAATATATTACCTTTTACCTTTCTCTGATGAAAGGACTTAAGGCCCTAACATACTAGCCATTGAGGCGGAGCTTTACGAGAGATACAGAGCAGCGAAGACCGCCCTCCAAGTATTATTAAACTTTTTTCTAAGAAATATAAATGTTTACGTGTGTGCAAACGTGGACCCTTGAGCAATTCATTTTATTTGGTTCATAAACAGTTGAACAGGAACAATTGTATTTATTCTCTATCGTCTTCAATCAATTAAATGGATACAATTGGTATTTATTCCCTGATAGGGAAGAAATACAATTTGTAAAAAAATAATTAACTGTTTTATTCTATGTATATTCCTAATCCCATACTAGTTACTTCTAAGAAGGAAGACATAACTACACATGACATGATTGAGATAAAAAAAATCTGGTACTCAAAATCGTTCTTAATTTTATGACCACAACTGTATTTCAGTAATGTTAAGAACTTACATTGGCCACTAATGGCATCTTCGG
The DNA here is from genome assembly GCA_963082945.1 of Cerastis leucographa. NCBI lineage: Eukaryota > Metazoa > Arthropoda > Insecta > Lepidoptera > Noctuidae > Cerastis > Cerastis leucographa. The sequence goes on along the minus strand of OY720380.1, from coordinate 12,569,039 downwards.
CGTATGGGTTCACCTCAACTAGAAGAGCGTCTTTTTCCACAAAGAGGTCGTACAGCTTTCTAACCATACCTTGCGCCTCAGGTGTGTTAAGGCCAATCTAAAACAATTGCTAGTTTAAAAATCAGCTTTCCACATGTATAATACCCATTTAAATCAGCAATGTGAATGAAGTACCTTAGTTAAAACACGTTGTATCTGTTCGTCCTGGATTCCTTTTATGATGTCGATAGGTTCATAGATAATAGCATCAGGATTCGCTGCAGCCACATCCTCGATACTTACACCACCTTGAGAAGATGCAATAATAACTGGACCCTAAAAACAACAGATTTATGAAATAGTTTAAGTTCACATGACAGGAAGTGCAAGAATGGGTTAGTATTGAAAAGTAAAGTATACATACATTAAAGCTGCGCTCCATCATGACAGCAATGTAAAATTCTCTTCGGGGGAACTTGCGCTCGGTCACCATGACCTTATTGCAGATCCGTCCTGCAGCACCTGTCTGCTTTGTGACAAGGTACTGCTTCAGCATCTTGCTAGCTAGTTCTTGGGCGATTTCAGGCCTAAGTAGAAACAGTAAGTACAGCTTACAAATAATATTCAGTCAAAATAGGACAATATCCTCAACTAAGTTATTAAATTCCCTAACAAAAATTATTCCAATAAGTAATTTCTCTCAATATTTATTTTACTTACGTTTCAACCATTTTTACACCACCTTGCAGGCCACTTTTGAAGAAACCTCTTCCTCTGCCTCCAGCAAGAACCTAAAATAGCACAGTTGTTTTAATCTCCAAACAAACTTAGTTTTGTTTACCCTAAATCTTTGAATGGGTCTTTGATTATGAACAACTTTTACCATGGACCAAATCCTGAAATCAGGAAAACAACCATCTGTTGTAGATTTATGCAAACATAGTTTTTATTGGCTGTTTCTCCTTTGTTCCCATAGTAAAAATATTTCTAGTGCCAACTAGAAAAAAAATGTATACCACTTCTGGGTAAATGTACCTTGGTGGCAACAAAAACGCTTTAAGGGCATATTATATAGTAAGATATAAAATTTTAGTTTGCACACAATGTACTTAATTTGACTTTTTTTGAAAATAAGGAACTACTTTCCTATAAATTCTATACTGTGTCCTAATTTATAATGGGTATGTTTATAAGGTACGTACACAACTTTAATAATTTACCTGAGCCTTGAGTACAATGTCTTTTGTGTTAAGTTCTTTAGCATACTTGAGAACTTCTTCTGGGGTGGAAGCCACATTGAACCTGGGTACTGGAATGCCATGGTCTCGCAGGAGGGTGTAGCTTATATGCTCATGGACATTTAAGTTTCGGACTTGTTGTTTGCTTGGGTAGTGGTTTGCAGTTGCCGCCACCAGCAACTAAAATTAAACAGAATTAATTATGCTATAGAATACCAAATAATATATTCTTCAACACTATTCGGCCAATCTGTCAAATAATGTGAACTACACGGGATATTAACAGGTTAGTAGATTTTATGTTATGCTTAGGGAGTCGCGCAATAGGGGATCGGACTGGGTAAAGAAAACGATATTCTATTTTGTCCGTCAGACAGGTAATACATAAATATTAGACACGTATTTTTTGTTTTATCAAAATATCAAAAAATTACTTAGTTAAAACTCATTAAAGTTGGAGAGTGGGGGCTTACTACGTCACAAGTAGGTATAAAACTTACCTACATGTGACGTCATGCGCCATTTCAACTCAATATATCTCCGTAATTTTATGACCACATGAAAAAAGAAAAAATACGTGTCCAATACTTTTCAATAAACTACCCGACGGACAAAGAAAAAAAAAATTGGATTATCCCCTATTATTCGCTCCAGTTTGAACACCTCGCAATCAAATTCATTGAGAAAATAGGTCTTCGACTCCAATTCCAGAATTCCAGAGCTTAATTGTAATAAAATATTACAATTAAGCTCTGGAATTCGCAGTTTAATAATTATCAAAATCATTTATTTCACAGTTTCATATTTTATTATTGTTTACAACTTATTTGTCTAAAAGAGCAACAAAATCTTGTTTTCATCTTATTTGTGTTTGAGTGAAATTTATATGAACTTCTGCATAACAAGTGCCTTTATCACAAAAATCTGATAACAAAAAAGAAATCTTGTAAATGACTAAACAGTTTATCATGATTAGATAATCATAATAAACTGTTAAGTCATTCACAAGATTTCTTTCATATCTGCATAAAAATATCAAAATATTTTTAGAAATAAACTATGGATATGATTTAACATCAAAACTTGATTTTCCTATTGTAACATACCACATAAAATAGAAAGATAACCTACCTATGTATATACTCTTTCATGGGTTGCACATAAATTAGATAACAACTGCAACAAACATTGAACTTTGTACAAATCTGAACATGTGACAGTAAGTTATTTCACAAAGGTATTACATAATAATATCTGGTGCTAAGGAAGCCTAGTTTGTAATCCTTACTTTGTATGTGCATGCTAAAAAAATTGATTAGAAACAAATCTGCTTTTCTGACATTGACTGAGAAAATCTATATCCACATTTGAAGGTAACAACATTATATACACAAATGAATACACAAGTTTTTAAATAATTTTGAAAAATATAATATAACACAATAATTTTCAAAAAAACTCCCCAGATGACCAACTGTTAACAGTTGGTCATCTGGGGAGTTTTTTTGAAAATTATTGTGTTATATTAACCGATTATTTCATTAAAAAACTATTAACCGATTATTTCATTTTCAACAAAACATGCCAAAATTAAGTAGTTTGGGTCAGCGGCTTCTTAGTGTTTGTATTAATCCATGTCTAGCCAAAAGATTGAGATAGCAAAAGGACAATACAATGCTCATGATTTACTTGTGTGTGCTATCATCAGTGAGTAAAACCAGCCAGAATATTTTTGGGATGTAATTTTAGATGTTTGAATTTAGTCTAAATTAAAAAAAACGGCCTTAGTATTTATTGTTTTAGTGGCAACAACATAATCTGTAGAAATTTCAACTGGCTATCTATCACAGTTCATGAGATACAGAGCCTGGTGACAGACGAATGGACAGAGAAGTCTCAGTAATAGGGTCACGTTTGACCCTTTGGGTACGGAACCTTAAAAATGGGTGATTATGTTACCTTATCTAAACGAATAATATTATAAAGAGGAAAGATTTTATTGTTTGTTTGTTATGATTTAACTCAACTACTATACCAATTAAAAATCTTTCACCATAGGAAACCTACATCTTTTTACTAAGTAACATAGGCTATATCATATCGCAATTTTCGCGGACGAAGTAGCGGGCGAAAAGCTAGTCTAACTTAAAATAATTACACTGGCAGTGTATTTTCTTCTTAAAATATTTAATTATACAAGGTATCCTATGGCTATTATCCTAATTATATATATGTAACTCAACACAAAAATCAATCAAAATAAAGGTTTTCATGTTGTTATTGTGTCAAACTGTTTCAAAGTACTTTGTGCAATAATAATTTTTAATAGTTATTTGCAAAACAACTGTACATCCCCTTGCTTCAATGAAGTACTCGCTCATTATTTTTTTTATTAATACTGTATTCTTTTTCAATTATTTCTGAACCTCGGGTTTAGTCACCAATAACAGCCGTCTTTTTCATGTAGCCGTTAATTAAAATATCGGTTCGTTTATGACCTGCCCGGCTATTTCTAATACAAATTTGTATGAATGAAAAAAGGGGATTTTTTCATGCCTGAAAATTACGTTGTTCAATGTTCACTACAAACGTACTAGCTATGACGTAAGGTCACAATAGCTGAAAATGACAAGGTCAAATTTATAAATAAAATGTCTAAATTACTGTCAAGGTCTATTGTTATTGAACGTAAAACAGTTTCAGAATTTTATTTTTAACAATTAAAAACGCAAGAATGTTTATTTCAGGTATTTGAGCTAAAACCACGTCTCATTTTATTGTTTTAGTCTCGTTTAGACCAGTAGTACATTGTTTAATTAAAAAATACTCAAATAATTATTATTCTTGTGACCGTATAATGACACACTCACATAAATGAAATTACCTTATTTGCATTTTTCAGGGAAATAATTTGGGCAAGACCAAGAGGACGGGGAAGTAGGGCCGCCATTTTTACACTACCACAGACCACAGAGCACAAATACTAACTAAATTAATGAATGATAGAAGCATAGACAAAAAAGAAAATGTTCTTGGTCATTCGAACTTCCGCAGAAATGTTGCCAATTTTTTCCACAATGAAATATTTTTGTACGAAACTACGAAATGCTTAAGGCGGAAACACACTTACGTGTCGTGGCGTGTCGTGACGCGCCAGAAGCATATCGGTTTCATACATTTAATATGGTTAGGGACATATTTGCATGGCGTGTCGTGTCACACCGCGTTCTGTCGTGGCGCCGACTGTTCGCCGCCGATTGCGCCAGAGCGGTGGAGGGGTTTATGACGCGACACGACAGAACAGGCAAATGTGTTTCTATACCGCGTGGCTCGTGGCGCGAAACTCTAGCGGACATTTTTTTAATAATCACTTATTATATTTGCAGCATGTTTCTGATAAATGTCTGACGAGCTTATTGAACTTGTATGTCAACGAAAAGTTTTATATGACACAGAGTGTAAAGAGTTTAAGGAACATTTAATCAGAAATAATATCCGAATTCGAAGAAAACATCATGGTACGTTCAAACGCTGCAAAGGTTCGAAATGTACTGTTCAGAAAAAACGCCTGAGCACGCCACGACACGACACGTTATTGTGCACACTCACCGTCACGACAGTAAGCATCGCGACACGCCACGACACGTAAGTGTATTTTCGCCTTTAAACCCGTCGGTCGCGTCGTCGTCGCCTACCTACACAAACATCAGTCGCGCCGTATCAATTTATTTATTTAAGAACAAATAGTAGTGTGCTTACATATACTGGAGTCCGACTAGCGGCGGAGACAAGGTGCAGGCCATAGAGGAAAGTAATATGTGCAGGCGCAGTAGGAGTGCAAAATGTGCCAGCGAAACGACCCGATGCCGTTTTATCATTTTTGAAAATGACCAATTTGGTTATGCCGCATCGTTTCGATTCTGCGCCAATGTGAATGGATCCTAAGCACAGGGTAAGTCCGTATCGTATATTATTTGAAGGTAAATTTTTTGAAATTAAACTAATTATGCGACTTTCAACAGGGTTGCGTTAAACGTTTAACGCAACCATGGAGGGGGAATAGAAAGAGACAGAGCGAGAGTGAATGCGTGGCACTCGAACGCATGCGTGTAGTGTTACGAAGTTTCACTTCTTCCGCGCAGAGGGACTCCACGCCCACGCACTATTTTTTTATATTAGGTGCAGCGAAGACGACAGACTATCCGTGACGCACTTTTTAGTATGTGAAAATAGAACCTATAACGCACACGACGCGCAAAAAGTCCAGCGCACAAAAAAACCGTGTAATTCGGGCAGACCGCACCGCACCGCGCCGCGCCGCGCCGCTCGGCACAAAAAGTGTGTGAAAAAAATTGAACGTTTGCTTCAACGCGCGCTAACGCAGACGGCGCACACTTTAGTCGGCAATCTGCATTTGCTAGGGGTGGACGTAACGCACGCGATCTATTATCATGGCGCCAGAGGTCGATGTAACGATGTTTTCAAGAAATACAAAACAGACCAGCAATTTATGATACTTCTAAGGCAGAATATCATGATAGACATTTAAAAAGAAAAATAAATAGCAACTCATCAAATATGTAGTAACAGACATTGTATAAAATTTGAAAAAAAAAATCCGGATGTTGTTTCAGAATTGAATGTTTAGTATGGAACTGTCCCTTCAGTAATCTTTCCGAAAGTATCTAAGGATGTACCCAAAATTCTCTATTTCTTCTTCTTTTGCTGTACTTCATGTACAAAATAATACTTCGCGATCCCTGCACGATTTCCATAGCGTCTACGTCCCTACAGCTCTGCCGACAGAATGATCGAAGATGTGCGTCGTGTGCGTTGAGTCTGTGAAAAATCCGCGACCGACTTTTTGCGCGCCATGCAGACTTTTTGTGCGCCGCAGACTCGATCGCACAAAAAGTGTGCCGTCTGCGCTGCACCTTAGCGGAGGTAATTTTGACATCGGAAAAAAGCACACGTAGCGTCCAAGATGACGATTCGATTCACCAAAATTCAAAATAATCGTCTCTGAAGTCTGACGTAGACAACGTCGACTGTCTGAAAACCAATCCAGGGTTTTCAGAAATAAAGAGTATTTAACGAGCTCTTTTAAAATAGTCCTTGGAGGGTCGAAACGATTCCAAATTTCTACATGTTGAAGACAACCGCCCCAAAAACTCATTTATGCGTTTGTCCTGCTCGCCTCCCGTTCTTATCTTTTCGCCTCCTTCCTTTTTGGATGAGAAATCGTAATTTCGTTTGTTATCTTTTTTGTCATTTCGTTTCAGTTTGTTTTGTGAACGAAAAGTATTATCTTGAAAAGACGTCTAAGGCTCTAAAGATATCGGGCGACTAGTTCCCGCACTATTATTCTGTTTTTCTAATTTTTCTACACCTCCAATCTTTCATGAATTTTGATAAATTTTGAGGATTGAACATATATTCGATTGAGGGCGGAATTTTTTCCATGGCCTCCTTCCTTTTTTGATGAGAAATCGTAATTTCGTTTGTTATCTTTTTTGTCATTTCGTTTCAGTTTGTTTTGTGAACGAAAAGTATTATCTTGAAAAGACGTCTAAGGCTCTAAAGATATCGGGCGACTAGTTCCCGCACTATTATTCTGTTTTTCTAATTTTTCTACACCTCCAATCTTTCATGAATTTTGATAAATTTTGAGGATTGAACATATATTCGATTGAGGGCGGAATTTTTTCCATGTCGTCGCGTATGTATTTGCTCTTAACATTTTTTAATAACGATCGGTGCCACGTTTCTATAACTTCAGCTCGTTTACCTCAAATAATTTGGAGAATTTCATGTTTAACCGTTTTATACGACCAAACAACTCTTTTAGTTTATCAAAGAGGGTAGTTGGAGATAATTGAGCGTTAGAATTAGCAGACAAATCAATAAGTTTTTGTAATGCCGCGTTTACATACTCAGTTTGAGTTAAAAATGCATTAGATTACGCCGCAAAACTGCGTTCCATTTGAAACCATCTTAATGGTGCAAATGCTTCGAAACGCCGCAATTCTTCGTTCACTTTCAAAAGGGAAAGCTACACGAATGCTGAACGTTACACAGAAGTACAGAAAAATATTTCTGTACTTCTATGTAATGTACAGCATTTTCCTATTCCTTACACAAAACAAAAACCTCTGGCCGTCCCCCCAATAGTTCCAACCCTCAATCCCATGACCTATCCAACTTCCCCGAACCAACCCTGTATAGCCGAACCGTGGCGGCGCATAACCACACTCAGACTGCCATAGCTTTGCTCAGCCCCAAAACCAAGATTCAGCACAGAGGAAAAATTTATTACCCCACTACCACTGGTTGTGGAGAATCCCTCAACAAGCCTAACTCACTCGGGAGAACCTGTGCTTAGGACCGCGCCCTAGCCTGGACCTGTCTGTCCTTGTGGAAGCCATACCATCCACTGTGAACACCACAACCGTGTCACACTTGTGGACCTTAGCCACACACAGCTGAAGTTCACAGAGCGGAAGCTTCTGCGGCCACCATTTCGGGGCCGAAGAACAAACCGGAACGCAGTCGCCTTAACCAGCGCGTGAGAAGGGAAGCTTTAAGTGGCTATTGCATTTTGGATGGATCCAGATCCAAAACCCCGAGAGCATTCAGCTTGAGCTCCAGAACCGTTTCGAGTGCCTAGGAATGTCAGTGGACGAATACAACCATAGATTCTAAGTTCTTGTCGTGGGTCAAGACACGTCGTGCTCAGAAGAACAAAAACCTCTCTGATCATACTCTCAAGCTAATGAAGGAACGGCGTGAGAAAATCCTGCAGTATTTTACGCCGAACTTCTGAACGCGGGTGGAAAACCGGCACTTTCTTGGATCGATACTGTGATCTGGATTTTGGATGACCGGGTGAAGGTTGCGGGGATCCGCTGGATGCGAGTCGCATGGGACCGGTCAATGTAACGACACGTGAGGGAGGCCATGTCCAGCAGTGGACGTCTTCCGGCTGAAATGATGATGATTGCATTTTAGATTCTTAGAAGAACTTTAGTTATGTTCTGTGATTTTAAATTTTTGTGAGCTACCAATATTTCGAGGCTGTTGCAAGCGCCATGATCGCGGGATAACGGCTGAAAAGGGGCCCCGAAATTACATTGCCTAGGGAGGGGCCCCGACATGGTTAATCCGGCCCTGGGTACAATGGCCCAATACCTGACAGTTAATTTGTTGAAATATTTGATATTCGGAGACATACTCTCAGTTTATGACCCATTTTGTTTCAAGCTGGAAACACGGACCAGTGAACTTCTTAAGTACTGTGTGAATAAAATGAAACACACTGTTTAAAACCAGATTAATATTTATATATTAAAATTGTTGGGACTTGTTAGTTTTTCAAAGTCTAACTTATCTACATTTCTATTTTTCTCTTCAGTCCACACTCCATTTCCAGAAAAATAATGATTCTTTTCCAGTAAATATAGAACTAAACTTAATTTTTGAGACTTGCTTAAAGAATCATAATTTAAATTTTCTTGAGACATAGGAATATAGTTTTCAATTGACTTTTTATCTATTGAATGAAGAGTTTCTCTAACTTTCTTCCACGGATATAATAGAATAGGACAGTTTTCATAAATATCTTGGTCTGTGAACTGTTTGGACAGTTGCTCATAAACATACTTCACTTGAAGAACTGGTATGTTAATCCAAAAAGGGTGCCTTTTTATAACATTACGAACAACTGTCATATTAAATTTCTTTCCTAAAGACTGTGATATGCAGAACAGTAAATCTTTTCCTTTGCCTAACCTATCACCAGGAGCTTTTTCAAATATTTCATAATGGGCTGCACTTCCAGACAGAACATTTAAACTAACACACTTTTTGTTGTTACTGTATAATTTGTTCAATCGCTTCATTGCTGTTGTGTTATAGTGAATCATCTTCAGAAATCGTGGATGGTTAATAAATGCACTGAATTCGGGTATCCTTTTTGCTTGTTCCAATCTTTCTCTTATTGTATCAGGAGCTAGAGTAAAAATACTAAAACATCTCCTTTGTGCCTCATTGCTAATCCCATATTCTTCTAAAATCTTCCGTGTCTCAAGCATTGTATTAAAGTTTCTTGTAGCTAACTTTGGATGCATCCTTATGACCTCCTTGATATCAATTCCACCAATACTTCGGAAAACATGAATTAAATTTTTCAAGTTTTCTGGATCAGTATGGATTAAATATAAGTTGGATTTAATTTTATGGTTAGGAATCATAATTTGTAATTGTAATATTGCTAATGTGTCATTTATATATTGCAAAGGTCGATGTTTAATAGTAGGATAAGTTTTAACACCTCTATAAAATTCTTCATTTGTTAGATCCAACACAAGTTCAAGATATCGTTGAATGATTTTCAAGCGCAATGTGTATAATGATGTGCAGTTTACATCTTCATCAATTAAAGTTGTAAGAGATGTAGGCCACTGGGTCATAAAGCTTGCTAGTTTATTTTCAACATTAATATGAGGAGGTATATATCCTAATGTCTTCAGTTCTCCAATTGTCTTTTGTTTTAATATTGTTAAGTATGTTGTTAAAGACGTTGACGAAATGTTTTGTATCCCACATTCCTCCAGAACTTTATAGCGAAATTTTAAGGTTACAGGCAAAATTCCAAACAATGCAGGTTCTTCTATCAGTGTGCTGTTGGAAAATCCCATCTCTTTAACAGTATGCACTATACTTTTGATTCTGTCATCATTAAGTTTAGCTATTACTGGATTTTTCATACATAAATAGTGTGCTTTGGTTTCACTTATGTTTAAATGTTTACATAAACTTTTCACGTAACTTGAGCTTTCTTTGGTTGTTGCATTGTCTTGTAAATAACGCCTTCCCCTACACAAGAGGTAAATTATATTATGCCTTTTTGAATACATCAGTAGATACTGCAATTATAATAAGCTTCGTTTTACAGAATATTCATATTTGGTTATGTTTGGAAGAAAAAAATATTTACGATCAGATGACAATGACAGTATTGACAGCTATGTCACTTTGGAATTATGATGTACATACCACAGAGTACTATAGTACATACTTTTCAGCTTCATGGCTACTTTGTCACTAGGTGGTTGTTGGCAATGGAACTTTGTTTAGCTGGCCTAGCTCAAACTCAAAGCACTAAAGGCACTTTTAAATGTAAAAAAAAAAAAACAAAAAGATGAAGCTACAGTCACAAGTTATGTATAATAACTTATGAAAGAACTGAAAGTGGTGGAAGACTCTTAGAGCAAGGACTACGGAGACGCCATTATTTATGCCAGTTGTCTTATTAGGTGGCTATAGCACTTTACGGGTACATTATAATTCCATGAGTGATGTGGTGTTTTGTATATGCTCGGCCAAAGACTACTATAGTATACTGGCTATGCTCGGCGGACGGCGACATAGAGTTGACATAGGGATGTCCGAAGAAGAACTAGAAAAATAAACTATCGAAAAATGTGACGGGGGAAACCGACCTTAGTACTAAGATTTAAAGGATTTAGGAAAAACGAAAATTTTATTAGACTGGGGTAATTTAGGAACAGTCACATGTGGAAGATCTTTTTCAAATAAGTTTACGAAGTCGACTCCACTGAGTAAATTATAAGTTGAAGTTTCGACGGATTTTTTACTTTAGGGATTTCGAGACAGCCTTTTACGGATTTCAATTTAAAACGATCTTTTTCAATAATGTAAAATATAAATATGTATAAATTTTTGATACGGTTTCAGTAGTTAGTTTATATTTTTGTCTTTGCATCGAAATAATTATGAAATCAAAACATATATCGATACATTTTCGTTTGCTGAATGGCTGTGGCTGAGCCTGTTGTCTGTTGTTCCTGTTCGGCGGTTTATGACGTTGACGTGAAGGGCGTGTTATTATTTCGATTGTTATATTTTTAAATAAGTTGTTCAATAAAAATGGTTAAGTCTAAAACAGGATCATTTGCTCTTGGATTCTTTGTATTTGCATCTTTGTTCGTAATAATTGCTTTCATAAGCCCTTATTGGCTGGTTACTGACGGAAAACTAAAGAACCCAAAGTTTATAAAAATTGGTAAGATGTTCCAATAAGTCGCGTTTATATTGTTTGAAGAAAGCCTTTAAACATAGTAATGCATTCAGTTGTTTGTTTTTACATCTAGCATTTGTTCGCAATCTCATTCCAAGTGTTTCTCCTTTTTTTTAATTCATAAATATTTGCGGGCGTGTGTGTGCCTTCGACAACTTACCAAGTTTCATCATGATCAGATTTAATAATAATAGTAATGTTAACTGAAAACATAAACTGTTTTTTCTTAATATACATAGATACGTTACGTAATTAATAAAATCTATTTAAAGCATTTCCATTAAATTTGCAGGCTTGTGGGAAGTGTGCTTCAATGGATTCGAAGAAATCCATCACTGGTATGACACTGTGTTCACTGGGTGCTGGTGGATATTTGAAGAGGAATATTACATAATTCATGACATACTACTGCCTGGATTTTTCATAGCTACACAATTCTTTTTCACTATAGCTATGTGCTGTGTCATTTTATCAATGTTTTTGTCTTACATTTATCTGCGGAAAGACAAAGACGATGACAAATACTTAACGCTCCTGGTAACTCTAGGCACAGTGCTTGTTATTGGAGGTTTGTAACAGTTTTTACCTATCTTGTTATTATAAGTTACATTACAATAAAATCAATTGTATTGAACTGCCCCTTGAATTTTTTCTTAAAGTTAAATTGCTTTTTCACATGTAGAATATTCTGCTTAAATATAAACTTATTTTCAGGATTCTCTGGCATCATATCTGTGGTGACTTTTGGAGCTAGAGGTGATGGTCGTGACTGGATGCCCAATTGGGAACACAATGATCTGGGCTGGGCATTTGCTCTCGGTGTCATAGGTGTTATCTTACTTTTCCCTGCTGGCATCCTATTCTTGGTAGAAGCTAGAGTACATAAGTATAAGAGACTGCATGAGATGCAGAGCCGAGAGCCCTCATCTTACACTATGCAGGAAAGGAAGGTTGGCTATGCAGGAGGACATACTGACATATAGACTAGCTTTTTAAGTATCTTATAAATTGATTCCACCCTATGCAGATTTCTGTATTTTTACTTACCATAATTTAATAATGAACTAATGACTTTTGTAGAATTTGTACTATAACCATTGCCTTAACAATATAATTGACTGTATCTGAGTAGTCCGTCCAAAAAAGGCTTATAGTATACTTTTGATATTTTAGAAATAAGTAGATTAGACTGAGTATTATAAATATACAAATGCAGTTATAATGTGGCAACAGATTTAATTTACATAACAGATTATGACTAAAGATTTTTTACATGTAAAATAAAAATGCTTTTGTTTATTATTATAGCTGGGTTCAAGTAGAACTAGAATCATGCATAATTTAACCCTAGAAAGATAACCTACGCCCCAAAGGCGCACGCGAAAACAATATATCGCCATCGTTTTTTATTCCGTGCATTTTTCAACCAACTCGGACGTTGGTCTACTCTACCGCGGGACGGCTGTTTCTATGCGGTAAATACAATACTTTAGTAGCCAATTAGCCATGAAGAGTTGAAGCGCTCGAGAGGCGAGCACAAGCATGACGTTTGTCATGATGACTGTCTATAAACCTATTTAGTATGATGATGGTTATTATTTTCAGACTGATTGTATTAAAAATGACTAGATAGTGAGAAAAAACTGTTGATTTTTATAATAATTTCGGAGAATTAGTCCCATAACCAGAAAAACTGTTGATTTTTGTAATTTTTTTTAGACATCTACTCATTTAGTAATAAATAACTTATAATAGCACTGACTGTAATATAATCGTATTTTTATTTCAACTCTAATAGTAAACCTTTAAAACGACGAAATTATTAAAAATCTACCTCACTTATTTTCCGAAATAGGCGCATGGTTATCTTTAATGTAACTGGCAGTATGGTTATCTATCTAGGTTTAACAAACTGCAAAACTTGATCTGATATTTTTTCTGAGATAATTTTTAAAGGTATTGTTTAATATAATGTTAAAATGTAGAAACCTCAAAATTGAAAAGTATTCTTTGCAGCTAATATAAAAATAGTTTGAATTTGGATATAAACTGTCAAATATTTGTACTTACTTACAATAAGTTTACAGCTGGATTTTATGACATGTAATGTATTTATTTATAACTTTATGTAAAATAGTATCACATAGGTGGACTTAGGCCCGATTTCTGTAACGAAAATCAACACAATTTACATAAATTGCTTTTAAATTGGTTGAATGAACGTTTAATTTTATTGTGTTGATAATTTACGATCCAGAAATTGGGTGTTAATGGCACAAAGTATTCCATGAATTTATAATTATTAAAAAAACAATAATTTTAGACATAGAAAAATGCACCGAGAATATTGTATCATTATAACATCAATATTATATATATTAAAATAATACTGAATGCTTTTAAGAAGAAGACATGAATCTCGTACTTGATCTAATTATTATTTATTAGTTATGAAATTACATACTGGTTTGATTTATTGATTTATTTTATGGGTGCAGAGCTTTTTTCACTTTTTGGCTGAAACTTGCAGAATTACATAGTAAAATTACATTGGCTAGCCAAACTACAGATGTGATGGTTACCTATACATCAGTAATCATATATTTTGGGGTCATTCACCTCTTCTAGTTGATTTACTTGCCGACTATCGTTTTTAACAGTAAAAACTAATTTACTTACCAATTTCATTAATGTTTGCATGCCTAATATACAGGGTGTAACGGAAAGGGTATATACATCGTTAAGGGTGATGGTCCTTAAACTGAACATGTTTCTCATCATCATCATCTGCCTAGCCTTTTCCCAAACTCTCTTGGGGTCGGCTTCCAGTCTAACCGGATGCAGCTGAGTACCAGTATTTTACATGAAGCGACTGCCTTATCTGACATCATAAAAAAAAAATTGCAGCAAAAAAAAAATATCAGCTGCCTATACATTTCGTTCGAATAGGTATTGCAATTTTCTATGGGGCAGCAGAAATTTTTTTTGCTGCAAATTTTTTTTTATGATGACAAACACTTTCAGTTTGATGGTCTGTAGCACACCCTTATAGATGTATAATTATACCCTTTCCGTTACAACCTGTATAAGGTAGATTGTACAAGGCTCACCCATTTTTATTGTTAAACCTTATTCTATGTACCTGCAATCTAATTAAGCAAATAAACTTTACTTGAAATATCATCTGTTTAAAATACAAAGTTTTAACAATAAAACGGATTTGATGTATATGGATATCTAACTTTTGTCAATTTTATGGAGTTTCACTAGCCAATTTAATTTGGTCTTGCACAATAGCATGATGATTTCAAACATTATTGTTATTTACACACAGGCGTCCCCAAAGTTTGATCATGAAGGATCATAATATTATTACTTATAAACTCTTACTGAATAATCATACAGTAAATACATTATCAGAACTGAAAATATAATCAATTCAAATGGAATGTAGAAATAGTATATGAATACAAATAATAATATTAACATATATAATCATTTAAGAATCTTTTTTATGTGTACAGTTTAAGATTGTATGCCTTTATAAAAATATAAAATTTAATTATTAAAACTATCATTTTATTAACTCGTAGTTCGCTTTATTGAACAAAGACGAATTTATGCTATCTAAGTTTGAAGGTACAGTGTTTCTGCTTAGAAGCGACATTTTAGCTGCTTCGAAGCCTATGTACATGCACTCCGCTTCCTGAAGACCAGAGAGCATACCGTGTATAAAGCCACTCGCAAAACAATCTCCCGCTCCTGACACATTCTCAATCTTATCAATAGGCTCAGTTGGATAAAATCTCGCTATATCATTATCTCCTGTGTTTTTTAAAGTAACAACTCCTTTGGATCCCATTGTAATAATCATGAACTTTATAACATGTGATACAACTGGATACAGTTGGGCAATTTCTGTAAATTCACAGTCGCTTTTGACATTGGTTCTTGGGGATGATTCAAGCACTTGTGCCATTGCTCGTAATTCAGATATATTCGGTGAAGCGTATGATATAGTGAATTTATCGCGAACTATTTTCGGGGCTTTTCTTCTATCTGTCGGTTCGAAAAACACTGAAACAAAGAAAAATTTTATTAAAGGTATGGTAATTATATCAATGGTATACGGGGTGGAAAATCTAAAGTGGGTTCTGGACTGGACGGGATGATGCTGTCAATTTTTACTCAAAGCGAACATTTGATTTTCTTCAAAATTACTACGAAGAATTGAAACTTTTTTTAAAAGCTGCTGAACTTGGACTTGAAGCTCGATATCTTACACGATACGAACGGTATACTCGTATACTATATTTCTGAGGGTGAACCCTTTCGGATTTTTTACTAATGTGTTCTCAGTGGTGAATTATTTGGGATCTCTATTTCCTTTTACCTCTCTCCTTTTAGGTTGTTTTTTATTAATCGCATCAGTCTTACTTGATTTGTATGACCGTGGACAAGGTATAAGGAGTTTGAGGAAGGATCGTAGCAGGTGGCGTTCTGTGGTTTCTGCCTACCCCCATGAGAAAAAGGCGTGAGTTTAGGCTATGCATGTATGTACGCACGGCCACCAATCAAGCAATATAGTAATATAGATAGCTATACAAAACCAGGGTCAGTGGGTCGTCTTGGGACTGATTTAGTCAAGCATGATGTGTCGCCGTGTGTATATTGATGTCAGTCATTATTTCAATAGCAACACAGTGCTAAACACAATCACAAATAATCGGATTTATATTACAGCTGCCTGCAGGCCGCAATCACGGTGGATAAGACATCGACACACAGCTTGCAGCATAAGTACATGATTTTTTTCCTCAGTTATTGAAACAAAAAGTTGACCGTCATGGAATGCCCGGCGGATATGAAACATCTATGTTTTTAATAGAATTGATAAAAACCATTAACGAAATATGGTAAATTGGAATATGGAACTTTTTATTTTATTGGAAAAAGGTTGATTTTACGTAGCATAGGGGTGGGGTCGCAACACCATTGTGTTGTGACCCCACCCCTATGCCGTAACGGTAAATGTCCCGTCACGGCATTCAGTCGATTTTACTGCCTAGTCGCGCATATGGATGTTTCTTATAAAAAACATCTGTTCCATCATTATCTTCACCGTTTGTACTATTGTATGAACCAGCCAGATTTTCCAACTAAAGCAGACCCAGTTTAAAACAACGCCCCATTGTCAGTTGCATGGACATCGTAATTACCAAACAGAGTGACAACGATAAGAATACTAAAATAAAATTTCATATATCTGTCCTTGTCCCACTATACAAAACGCAACAAACAACACACACAAAACGAACTAACGAACTCTACTCAGTCTGTGGGCGAGTGGGCGTCGTTCTCGATTTTGTCGGTTGTTGGCTTGGCAGTGACAAGTTGTTGGGCGTTGATCAGTCAACTCGAGGAATATTGTTGTTGTTCAAACTAAACTAAAAGTTTTAAATCATAAAGTTTATTCACATAGGTTCCATGAGCACGTAGTGAATTTGGGAACATTTGCAAGTTAAATTTGTGAAATATTTCAGGAATATTAGAACTTTCGTGAGTAAACTTTAAAACCAAATAACTTTAGAATTCCACACACTCTTTGATTATCAGGTATGTGCTGAATTGTATACATTCGATTTATTTCTCATTACTATAATGATGCATTCTAAGTACATAAATTAATTAATTTAAAAAGTAGGTTTTTGTATTGTAACATCCATTGCATGGTACTTTGAATAAAATTGTTAATAGTTGTATAGTTGTAAGCGTTAATGCCAGACAGAAGTCACTGCACAGTAAGTTTAGGGATAATACTTTTTTTTTGTTTTGTCTAACTGGCACACTATCGAAAAAATCACCAATTATAAGTTTACCTTATTGTAATTGGAATTACTACCTTTAATAACCCTTCTTTTGGGCTGCGCCACAGTCGAGTAAAAAGGCAATAAGTGGGTGCAGTCAGAAAGTTGGCATTCTACTGTTATGGTTAATTTTTCAATGTAAAAGTACAGCAAATAAGTATTTATTCAAATATTAAAATTGGTACAATACTGAAGCATCATCATTTATCAACTATGTTGGGGTTGGTTTCCAGTCTAACTGGATGCAGCTGAATACCAGTATTTTACAAGGTGCAACTGCCTATCTGACCTCCACAACCCAGTTAGTACCGTATTGTACTATACAAAAATCTTAGAAATAGATATTAAAAAGTTTGATGCCTGTATTAGAATACAACTGTATCATACATAAGCTAAATGTGTTCCTAGAATTACTATTTGGACAAGTTTTTTTAAATATTACAACTACTAATTTTACAAAACATACTTTAATGTTGATGTATTAAAATTGAATTTTAATAAAAATACTGTGCTATGAAGCAGAGCTAGATGTTGTAACAGTTGACTAAAACAGTTGGAAAAGTTTTCACAGTCAGATGTTTTATCATCATTTACTGCTTTCCTTTTCATATCATTCCTCACATAATTATCCAAAATTAAATATCAAAACAAAAATATTCATCAGATATTTGCACATTTCTGATTACATTCTCATAATGCAAAGACCTTGGCTGATGCCTCCATTTTTGTGTGCATGAGAGCTAAAGAGACATCCACATGTTTAAAAAAAAACCCACCAAAATTTAGCTTGAAGCTTGCTGTAATGGTTAAGTACCTACCTATTTAAAATTTTAAATATCTGTTTAATCTTAGTTAAAATCTTAATAGTTTGTTATATTTTTTTATAAGTAGAGTTAAACCTGCTCTATTTAGGCTCACCATATTTGTGAGCAATCTTTTATCTCAAGCAGTAATTACAGCCAGACAACCTTGTTGTATGTCATATGGAGTGTACGGGGGTCGCAGAAGGTACATTATTTATTTATTCCAGTTAATTTTATAGAAAGATACCTAAAGATTTAAGAGCATAAAAGTACCTCAAGTGCTGCTGGTACCATAACTTTTAACAAAATAAAATATTTTTTAAGTCTGTACCTAATATTTTTAGTTTCAAGTTCATTGGTAACTAAACATGTTTCCTAAAACAAAATTCGAAAGGAAAAAAAAAAAATCTTTTGCATATTTTATGAGTTCCCACAGTTAAGACTGCGTGTGAACATTCTGGCATTGTGTTTCTGGGTGAATGTTATGCTGTGTATTACACACACTGCCTCCATTGACTGTGTTGCGAAACTCTTTTACGGAGGTACTTAGATTTGCTATTCATCTCAGTCTCAGGTGTATGACCTTGTGTTTGGTGTTAAATGACATAGCTATATTTATAAAGTTCTTACAAATTGCTCTGACATTGGGTTTTACTAATTAACAAGTCAAAGTGTAGTTTGGGCATGTACTCCATAAGCTTTATTGTTGTGGTCACTCTGTGTTCAAAATAAAGCTTTTGATTGACATTGTATAGCATATCCTTTTGTATTTTTTTGCTTTTGTCTTTAGTTTTTATATTTTAAATTACTAATTATTTGATTTTAAAAAATGGACTTCAAAATCCGGTCTTTATTATGCGCTCTTCAAAATTAAACAGAGAATTAAAAAAAAAATGAACTACTGAACATAGGGTTTTTATT
The DNA here is from genome assembly GCA_963082945.1 of Cerastis leucographa. Taxonomy (NCBI): domain Eukaryota; kingdom Metazoa; phylum Arthropoda; class Insecta; order Lepidoptera; family Noctuidae; genus Cerastis; species Cerastis leucographa. The sequence goes on along the minus strand of OY720380.1, from coordinate 12,550,132 downwards.
TATATCAACAACCTATCCACAGTATAACCAAATCACCCATTTACTAAAATGTAGCTATTTAAGCTAAGCATCTGCTCTGAACTTATATAAAAAACAAATGTTAGCTCAGTTGTCAGAAGTCACTTTTTTTCCTAGCCTGTTTTGTCCCACTCGTGGGAAAAGGTCTCCCCCCTCCACAGCTCTGACGGAACCTCTCCAGTTCGTCCCGTCATCGCCATCTACTTTGTGTCTTGCTCACTGTCTCAGCCGTCTCAGGGTACCAGTTTTGTGATATTTTGGCTCACAGTTAGTCATGCGGCAGACGTGTCAATCCCATTTGAGTTGGGCAGCCTCATGAGCCACGTCGGTTATATTTGTAAAGCGTATTGTGTTTCGAACACGATCCGTTAATTTAACACCAGTAGCTTGTATACTGTGCTCCATACAGACGTTTTGACTTCTTTAGTCAAAGACCAAGTCTGTGCACCATAGTTTAAGACGAAGAAAATACACATGTTTATGAGCTTGCATTTCAGTGCCATAAGCAACTCACCCTTGAATAGTTCCTTCATGGACCAGTAGCTCATCCAGGCGTTTTCCGTCCGTCTTACGACTTCTTAATCATGCCTCGCCTGAAAAAGACTACTTGGCCCAAGTAAAGGTATTCCTGTACATGTTGTACTGTCTCCCTGCCTACTTAATTTTTTAGGTGTTTGATAACTTTGTTCTTCGACGTATTCATCTTCAAACGAACGTAGATTTGACAATCTCATCTCGCCGAGAACAATGCCTCTTGCCTTCCAATCGGCTGCATCTTCTTAAATATTTCTTCGACGGTTGTTGAGAACAGTGTAGGAGATAAGGGTTCGCCCTTTTTGACGCCTTTGTCTACGTTAAAATTTGGATCTGTGGTTTGTAATTTCATTGCGGCTGTAAGTAATATTTTGAAGATTGAAGCGTGAAAAATGTGTATGTGAAATTCCGTCGAAGCATTTGGAGCAGTCAGTGGCTAGGTATAGTAGGAGTTTGAATTCTTGGTGTTTTCTAATAGTTGGTTGGCTGCATGTAGAATCTAAACGCCAACCAATTCTACATTGTAAATGGTATGTAGTAGAAAGGCCAGAGCAGAAGCTTGCTTGTCCAGGAGGACGCTAATATCTCACTGATCAACCTTTTTGTGGAGCAGTAATAGTTATGGAAGCTACCACATACAGTGTGGTAGCTTCCATAACTATTACTGAATGCTGTTAAAGAGCTTGGTGACGTGTGTGAGGAGGTGCCAATTTTCCAAGACTCTGTGCTGATACGATCTTCGCCACATGTTTTAAGGAAGCTAATTTCCTTATGTTTAGGTAACCTCTTGGCGTTTGATCACGGTATAATGAATCATATCAGCAACGACAACATCCGCTTAATAATTAGTTGATTGCAAAGTTCAATCATACGAGGTTGTCGTTCTAACGAAAATGTAGACAGGCATCTCTGTGAGGTAAGCAACCCAGAACAGACATTATACGTATGTTTTCAGTACGCTTACTTTCTAATTCAAGTACATTTAACACACAAGATAATAAATAGGTATGATCCTATTTCTTTCGAAAAAAGAAGATGACGCAACACCAACATGTTGCCTGCTGTTTGGGAATTACCACAGTCGTTTTGCAACGAGGGGCGATCCTATTAACCTATTTATCGGCCTTAATTCGAGAAAAACATTTATTTAGTGGTGCAGTGGCTAAGCGATTGGCTAATGCGTTACGGGAGACGCGGGTTCGTGGCGAACAGATATACTTTGTCATCCCAAAGTCCGGTATTATCCCAATAAACTAAGTCTCCAATATGCTTGTTAGTTTGAAAAGGAAGATCGAATCGATCGTTTGCTACCACTACCTATGCCTTTTTCGATCTGTATGTAAATTATATCGATAATTTTAATGTTTTTGGAAACTAAAATGTTGCATAAAGTCATTAAAATTTAAGTAAATGTCTCGGACCTACATTATCCCGATTGTCATAGACTATATTTAAAATTTTCCTGTGGGATGATTTCCGAATAAAATGCAGACTAAAGCTAGTGCTTAATAAGAATCATTATGAAAGGGATTTTTTTTAACTTGTTGCAGAGACAATGAAGAATAGAAGTTTGGCCGGTAATTGTGGCATTGGCGTGTTTGTCATTGCCCTTGTTACGGTGGCATTGGCATTCGGTACGCCCAGTTGGTTGGTTAGCGACTCCAGAATAAGAGGCGCTAAATTAGACAGGTAACACACAAATACGTGATTATTATAATTAACTGAGAACGTGTGTTTTTTTTTAAAGAATAAATGTAAGACCCGAGTGTCATTAATATAGCACGTAGAATTTTGTAGATGTAATCATTTCCTACTTCTTGTATGTTAAGAGCGTTTATTCCTTACCGCTTTTCATACAAACTTTCAAGTAGTTTTTTTTCCGAAATGACTGAACCGATTTAAATGAAACTTTATACACATAAGCAGGACGTATCAGCTCATAATGTCAACTTCGCAAAATGACAACCGATCGCAAAATGTCCACTTCTCAAAATGTCAACTTCTTAAAACGTCAAATTCGCATAATGACTATATCTCAAAATGTCCATTTCTCAAAATGACAAACTCTCATAACGTCAACTTCTCACAATGTCCACATCTTAAAATGACAAATTCGCATAATGACAACAATTAATAGTAATATAATAGGTGTGTCATCTTAAACACAAAATCGCCAACATTTTGAAAAACATAACAACATTAACTAAAAAAACAGTTTCATTTACTTTAAAAAAAGTTTATATACTTCAGTTTCATATATTTTATTAACTTTTTCAGTACCATCTGTCTGCAACACGGTGAAACGTTCCAATATAAAACTTTATTATCTGTTATTGCCAATACAGAGAGTTATCACAAATACTAGGTACCTACCGTGATATCCTTTAAGCATTTTATTATTTTGTCGACGAAATGAAGCGCTTCCGTCGCTATTTTGAAAGACAATGGTACCCTAAGTTTTCGCCAAATATTTCAAAATGTGAGGGTTAGCGCCACCGTACAACAAATTCACTTTTATTGTTGTTGGCCTATAAATGGCCGCATTCCAAAGATTCCAAATTCTTCGTACTTTTTATTTAAATTTAAAAAGAAACAAAATATTACAGTGGAATGAAAATTTTGGTACTTTATTTTTAAAGTTTTCAGATATCTATATACCTACCTATGTACCTACATACCCTTAGTATATGTATAATTAGCTATACCTATTACCAAATTCAAATTCCCTAGTAAAAGTAAAAACTACGTGGAGTTGTCATTATGTGAATTTGTCATTTTAAGATGTTGACATTGTGAGAAGTTGACGTTATGAGAGTTTGTCATTTTGAGAAATGGACATTTTGAGAAATAGTCATTATGCGAATTTGACGTTTTAAGAAGTTGACATTTTGAGAAGTGGACATTTTGCGATCGGTTGTCATTTTGCGAAGTTGACATTATGAGCTGATACGAAGCAGGATACATAGGTCTAAAAAGTTACTAAAAAATATTTTCAAAATGTGTTGACGTGACAACGTCTTATAAATTGGTTTGCCGGGTGACACTTCAAGAAACTGCGTTACGCTCCGCTCACGTTATGCGCTCACAATGAGAGCGAGTGAGAGGCACGCGTCCCTATAGCGTTGTCACGTTCAACTATCGTCAGTAAACCGACTTTACAGACAACCAATTTTTTAAATTAAGAGATAATTGGAATTTTCTGTTTCTATAGAAAATTTAAATTCGGTCTAATTTAACTGTAACACTATTTTTCGAAAATGTTTTTTAGTAACTTTTTAGATCTGTGTATCCTGCTTATGTGTACGAAGTTTCATCAAAATCAGTTCGGTCATTTCGGAAAATAACGACTTGAAAGTTTGTATGAAATGTCGTAAGGCGTAAACGCTCTTAAGTACATACAAGAAGCGGGTATATAACTATTTTTTTATTTCTTTTTTAGATTAGGGTTATGGAGTCATTGCTTCAGATCTCTGCCAGACCCTCTGGATCAGTACCAGAGGCGATTCTTCGTTGGATGTCGTTGGGTGTACGACCCTTTCACGACCGGATACGATAAGATACGTGGATATCTACTACCGGGTCAGTCTCCTTGTTTTTTTTTTTGAAGTTGTTTTTTTTTAGGCTTAAGTAGACTCTCTAGGGTCTCGTTTTTAATGTGGCAATTGATGTGTCCACTTACAATTTTGTACATAGCCACCGATTCAAAAAAAAGGGTTTTTATGTATTTTCTTACACCAGCAAATGTATGCCGCGAATAATGCACTACTGAGTTCACTGACGGTCTGCCACTTTACCACCCTTATACCTTAAGTAATAAGGTTGAAAAGTGGTTGACCGTTGTGTGAACTCGGTAGTATGTACCTATATTAATCGGATAGTCGAGATTTCATTCTTCAACACTGACTGATGCCTCGCGCGCGCCAATGACTCCGAACAATTAACAAAAAATTGCAATATTGTTATTCTATGCTGTAACCTTAACCATACCTTAGAAAAACCATATTCTTAATAAGTGTTTTTTTGCAGGTTTCATGATAGCGACACAGTTTTTCTTTACATTGTGTTTGCTGGGAGTTTTGATCTCGACAATATTGGTGCTGATGTTCTTCCTGTGTTGTGGACCTGACCAGCACAGATATGTGACGCTTATCAAGAGTATCGGATTTATTATGCTAGGATCAGGTAAATGAAATTCTAAGGATACAGACAACTCGTTATAACTTCGTAGATTACTAAAGTTAATTCAACTTCTTATAATTGTTTTCAGGTATTTGTGGAGTAATTGCAGTTATAGTTTTTGCCTCTTTGGGAAATACAGACGGTTGGATGCCAGACCATCCGAACAATTACTTAGGTAAACAAATTCTTCATGATTTACAACTTACGTAAAATTAGTTTTTGCATCATTATTGAAATTGATTTTATTTTTCACAGGTTGGTCATTCGGTTTGGGTGTCGTGGGTTCCGTAGCGTGCTTAGTGACTGCTGCCCTCTTTCTGACCGAGTCTAACATCCAAGCGAAGAAGCGTAACAAAATGAAAGAATCTCAAGCCCGGTTTGAATTAGAGTACGAAACGAAAGCATAACACGCACATCACGACTAAATAGAGTTAAGTAGTTTTAGATCTTATAAACCAGTTCCGTCCAAAAGAATCTGCGCAAATTTCAGTGTTATTATATTACATTTTATTACCAATACACACGTCTAAATCAATCGTAATTTATTTTTACGTAATATTTTGACTATGTCATAGTTTATTTTTTAGTTGAGTTTTACGCGTTTTTTAAGGTAATCAAATAATGTGGATTTAACACTTGATTGGAGTAATTGAAAGGTTTGAATGAGTGCCAGATGTTATAATGTAATGGACTACCTCCACTATTTTACGTAGCTGGAAATTAGTTTATTTTTTTTTTAATTTTTTATTCTAGATTGCAAAGAAGTTTATTAAGGGTGGCCCCTATACCTACGATATATTTATGCACTATAGGGAATATATGCCTTCATAGGTATGATGGTATTTAATCCCTTTAATTATGCGTAGGTGATGAATTGTCTAAAAATAGATTTGATGAATAATTTGTACACATGATTGATATTGTAAAAGAATTTTATTCAACATGACAGATTTTGTATAAACATAAATTAAGCCTTGTTATTTTTTTCTTGATAGTGTTTTTATTGCCTTTTCTAAACAACTGATTGCTATGAAAAATATACTTTACTAATTTAAAAAGACGATTTTGATGTATGCCGTTATTGCCTTTGCAGTAATTTCGATAGCAGCTTGGTTAGACTTATATTGTTTTATTAAAAAGACATGATTTATCAACAATGTACCTTTTAATACCGTCCAATTTATATACATTGTCGTTTATTATTCTAAGTAGTCGGTAAGAATAAAATTAGTGTAATTTAGATTTATATAATTTTTCTATGTATAAACCACCTTAACTGAAATAAAATGTTTATTTTAAAACTTAATTTTTATTTGTGTAAAGTCAACCATTGCTTTTATAGAACTAGGATTCTGAAAGAAGTCTGTGCTATCTATACCCTGAGATACGAGTGCATCTGGTGAAAAAAAAACACTAAGTCTTGCTCTTGACGAACCAACTTATCCACCAGCTTACACATGAAGAGAGCACCGAGTTCGCCTTTACGCCTTAACGGCTAATCAGGTTTCGATGAAATTTGGCATACTGTTAGGTTATGACTAGGTCGACGGCATTGGATACAAATGTCCCGGTAGTACGTACCTGTGTGTGGGACAAATTTCAACCTCCACGTGAGCGAATTCGCAGGCGACTTTGTCCTTATCCTCCGATAAAATCATCGCAATAATATATAGATTAAGTAGCCCACAAAATGTCTGGGCTCCAAGCAATCATTAGTCCACAGACCATTATTGCATACATCGACGAGGACAAGTTCAAGCGCCAGGATCCGGCTACACTATGCCTGCTAGGGCTGCGGGACTGTTTGAAAGATAGGTATACCGTTGCCCTGGAACACAAATGGCTAAGAAGGAACATGGATGGGTTTTAGTCAGTACAAGCCTGACACTCTTCTTCAGCCCATATTCACAAAGACTCTGATTCGATTTCGATTCGGAATGTCATATGTCTATCTCGCTCGCTTTCGTAATGCCAAAACAAGATAGTATAAAAAAAAAGAAACACCGTCAAGTCGGTTTCTAAGTTTTGAGACGAAAACTGTAATGTCATTTTCGAAAGGAACGTAATCGACAAACGTCATTAGTGTCATATTTTGTTAGCAGTTGGAGAAGCTTGTTTTCATTAATTTATTACTGTAAACTTGCTCTCCAAAGTGCTGTTTTATACAAAATCCACAATTATTGATTATATACAGCAGACAACATGACGGTTGCTAATAATGAGTATCCAAAGGCATCAAGTAAGTAACTTAATTTGGGCACGCCCATATATTTTGAATCAGTACGTTTGTTTGAGTTTGTGGTATATTCCAATATGACGACTTTCATGGGAAGATACAGAAACGGTTCTCAATTAATGAATGGTATTAAAATTTATTTACAGATGCCACTCTCATCGGAGCCAGTCTAACGTACATTGCTGGCCTATTTCTCCTGCTATCGTTTGCCGGCCCCTACTGGATTGAGTCGTATCCTGAGATGTTTTCAAGCTTCAAACACATGGGCTTGTGGGAATATTGTTTTGATCGTTTCCGCTTTCCATCCTATCAGTTTGATAAACTGTTTCATGGGTGCCACTACATCTTTAGTGAGGTAAGAGCATATATTTTTATTATGTTTACTGATTGGAACTATATAATATGGCAGGATGATTGAAATAATTTATTTATTATATGTAGAATGCTTATAAATGTCTGGTGTTATGAAGTATCAAAACCTTTTAAAATAAAAAGGTGAAAGGTATGTGGACTTACTTAGGGTCTGTAGGAACAACCATGAATTTGTTATTTAAATTGTTAATTTTTTATTCTAGGAGTTCTATGTGATCCGTGAATGGTTGCTGCCTGGATGGTTGATGGCAGTGCAGTCATTTGTTACAATTGCTCTGATATTGTCATTTACATCTCAAGTGATATTAGCCTGTGTCATAGTGCGATGGCCGCTGCGCGCCGTGTTGCGATATGAATGGATCTTTGTTACCTGCGCTTTTATAATGGTGGCTGTGTCAAGTAAGTTTAAAACCAATATGATATATCACTATGTCTCCTTCAAACAGACATTAAAAATATCAAATTAGATTTAGTCTTTATTTGGGGTTGTGAAGGTCACAAGGGCAATAGGTATCAAGAGAAATCGCTGTATGTAAAGTATTGGTATTCAGAGTTGGCAAAAAGGAAGAGGATGATCATCTATTAAATCTGTCTATTCTTTGGTTGCAGGTGTGTTTCTGTTCTTCGCTGTAGCCATTTTTGGTGGGAACTGCTATCGCCGTGATTGGCTGTTATATCCTTCATTCAATGTGCTGTCATGGTCTTATGCCTTTGCTGTGGTTGCCTTTTTCTTGTTTGGTAAGTATTGTGGTACTATTTAATTTCAGAAAGATTGATCGATCTCAGACATGTTTTAAAGTCTGCTATGGAGGCTATGTCCAGGAGATTTTATAAACCGCAATCTTTGTCTGCATAATTTATTTTTAAAAAATAACTCACTGAAACTTATGAATTATTAATTTCTCGGGTTTGAATGTTTTTGCATGGATATCTAATTATTTTTGTAAAATGAAAGTAGCTTATGTTACTCCTCAACCTTTTGAACGCCAATGTCACATATATGTGACAAGGAAGCGCGTGCCCTGTACGCCAACGACACAAATATGTGACAAAAAAATGTGGTGCACTATTACACGAATTAAGGAATTGAAATCATTATTATTATATATATTGTGTGTGTTTATTAGAATCTTTAAGTGTGATCCATAAATCTTAAATATCTCTGTCTTATCAGGAAATAAGTTAATAATACTTTTGAAATGTTTTTTTTTTATTTGTATGTATTTGTGGTGAGTTTGTGGCTTGGCATGGAAGACCCGCGCGCGCGTTTATGCTCCTGCTTATGTGTTGAAGTTCCTCTCCAGTTGGGTTTGTGAAGTAGTGTCAATGCAAAGGATCGAATGCTAGTTATTTTTTAAGTTTATTCATCATCATCTTCCTGGACTTGTCCCATTCTACTTGGGGTCGGCGCAACACATTTCCTTCTTCCTTTCTGCCCTGTCAGACAGATTGCACTAGTCAAATTGGACTTAACTCTTCTGGTGATTGCCTACATTACGCCCTCCCCTCGTAAGAGTTCCAGGATTTTTATGATTATATTAATATCCCTTTTTCTTATGTTATGTATATCCGGTTCATTGGAAATTTGTCAGGTAAATAAAGAGAGAAACCTTCTTATGTTAAATTTGTTTATAGGAGCAGCAGCAATCCTGCTGTATTTGGAATCCCGTAAGCTTTACGAACTTCGTTCGGAAGCAAAGAACCTGGTGGGTCAGATGCAGCATAGCCAGCCGGAACATGCGTTGCATCACCTGCGTGACCAGCTGCAGCAACAACAACAACTGCAACGTCCATTGGGTTTTGTAGTATAGCCTGGTCTAACAATGATTATTTTAAATTTATGTACTTTAAACATATAGACTTCAATAGACTTAACACGTAAGCTAGAGCTTGTTTTCACCATTCTACAAATAATTACTCTGATGAATATTGTATTGTCTTGCTTAAAGCATTTGGTGGAAACTTGCAAAAGGCAAAGTTTTATCTCCTGCACTAAATGATATTGATTGAATCTCAAGGGAATGATGCCTTAGTTTTGCTGTTGTTCAATCTTTTTTAGTAGATTTGTGTATTGTGTTATAATTAGGTTAATTGGTCCCATTCCAAATTTTTGCGTGTACTTATTGATGAGTGATATATAATTATGTCACAGGCAGCTCCATGATTTATTCCTTCCATTTCAAACATTACTTTTTTACAATTATTCCATAGAATACGAGTAGTTATGTATTTTGTATGTTATGTGACTAAGGATATTAGTGTTTTTTTTTTGTATTCTTTTGAACACCTTATTTGGATGTTCTGTCTACGATTTTATTTTGTGACTGAATATTGTATTATTCTTTCTTTCTGGACAGTTTAATGGTGTGTGTTTAGTATGGGGAAAAAATATGATTTACTTTATTTAGTATTTCAATCAAATACTGAAAAATGCACTTCCCAGTAAAATGCACTTCCCAGTAAAATGTCCAAGAATAATTTATGTACTGTCTTAATTCTTATGAAGTAGCTTTTTTTATACCTTATTTTAGTTTGTATATGCTTAATTTACTTTAATCATAATTTTGTTTATTATAACAAATGGCATCTAATTAAGACTATGTATTCAAATGACTAAATAATTGTACCTAATGAAGTATCTTAGTGCCTTGAAAAAAGTAATCACTTGTAACAATATGTTTGTTAATTATTGTTAAAAACAAATCCGTCCGATAAATAATCTCATTTAAAAGCCATTCCAAGGATGAGCACTCATTGTACTGATAAATTTAAATATAATTGTATTTTACGACAAAATTTTGTTTTAAAATAATATCCTTTAACTTAACGAAACATCACGCCGATAATCGCCGAAAGGCAGAGGTGTTTCTTATAGTACACCCACATTTCGCTAGATACTTTTAAGTTCCAAGTAACAGGGGGCGTGCCTATTGCCAAGGGCGTCGCCAGCTTTTAACTTCTGGGTACTTTAATATGGAATCAGAAATGACTAATTTTGTCGAGTTATTTGAAGAGTCTAGGAACTAAAAGAAAATGTAAGCTGTTCACTGTAGAAAAGTTTGCTTTTCTTTAGTCGTTTTATTCAGAAATAGACGTTACTTAATTGACTTAGGATACAATTTTAATAACAGAAGCCCAGGCTCGAAAATTTTAACACCCTACCTTGGACAGGACAGGTTAGAATTGTTTTGACCCTTCATACAGGAGTTACTTGATGGAATTACCTACTACCTACAGGACTTACATGGGCGACAAGACAAAGATATAAGATAGAAAGATTCAAGAGAAAATACGCTACAAGAACGAGCGAAGCAAGCTCGAGAATTTTTACATCATGCATTGAATTCATTTGATATCAAAATGTCCCATTTTTTGCGACGTTATGTTTGATATAATTGCCTATTAAGGTCTCGGGGAAGGGGCTCCTAATTTATTCCAGCCTCTATCTATATTATTGGATCGTGTAAAAATCCAATAGGAGTGCCAATCTAGACGCAGAAAAAGAGGCCTCTCTCATAAAAGTTTGTTCGCAGGGTTAAAGTTGTGTTAGTTTGTAACAATAGTAAGATTACTCAGAGGCTCATTTTTGCCTTAAAAAATATGATGGCGAGAGTGTGGTCTACTGTACGCTACAGTCTATTGCGTACTTACTATTGTGTGGCATCAAGCAGGAAAAGTTAAAACATTTAAAAATCTCGAGCCTCAAGGGGGGGGGGGGAGGCAGTTGCACCCCTCTGCCCCTCTGGCGACGCCCATGCCTATTGCCATTAACCGGGTAGAAATTCAGACTCCGTGGCTGCTACTGATTTTCTGATGAAAAACCCAATAAAAATTCACGCGACCTGGGAATTAAACCTAGGACCTCATGTCTCAGGAGTTGCGGATGAGCTCACTAGAACGAGGCAGCCTTCAATTCACGGTTATAGAACAGTAGTAACTTCAACCATCAGAAACTCTCTTTCCTAAAATAAACCTAGTTGAGACTTTTACTTTACAAGTCTCAACTAGGTTTATTTTAGGAACGAGTCTTTACTCGTAAGGTTAAAGCTATCAGGAAAAACTCACAATCGCAAAAAAAACACAATCGGCAAACTTACCAGGTTTCTGAAGACGCTGACAGACCTCTAAGATGTGGTCAATTGTAGATTGAGGAACGTTGCCATCAAGAATGACTAACGGAGCTTCTTCGAGGACATTCATGTGCTTATTTACCTGTAAGTAATAAAAAAAATCTTATAAAAAATAATGTCATTCATAAACACTTAAAAGTGAGTCATTAAATACTTGTATTTAGATTTTGTAGACATAAGTATTTTATTTTGTACCTGCAGAGTGGCATATTCGCAGAAAAAAACTATAAATAAAGAATTAAAAAAATACTTTTGTTTCCTGCGACAGTCCATGCCGTGACGCCACACGTCTAGCAAACGGCCTCAAGTGTCAGTTATTAATTATAGCCTAGCTGTTTCACCTGTCGTGGTTTCGTGTCAATGTAGGCCTCTCGACTACTCGCTTTATACACACACAAAGAGACAATAATTTTATCATTTCATGACCATGCAATGTGGCAAGCGTGGCCCTAGTTTTGGGTTTATGTTCCACTATAAAATAATATATTCAGAGTCAATATTCAAATTGATGGTATATCGGCCAGAACCGTTGAAATAGTAGGTAATATCTGAGTAGGTACCCACTTGCCTTATCCGTTGGTACCCTAAATTAGCCAACCATACGAAATTAATTTTACTAATCCATTTCTGGTTTTAACACAGCCTTTTCGTATCCCTAATTTCCCTAAATTTTAAATGTGCTATATTGTTCTTGCACGACTATCCCATTCCTTTTTTTTTCGATGTGGAAATCCTCAATGGATATCCTCCGCCCTGGGGAGACCGGAGGAGTCTGTCAGACTCGTACTGACCCACACCGATACATTCCCTCGCACACTTGCGTCAGGAGGCAGAGGATCTAATGCGACTTCCTCTGCCCTGGAGCTATCCTATTCCTACGCGAACCTTACTGTGTACCTACGTAAAAGTTACCTGCCTCCAAGGCTTCTAATAAGTACACACACATGGTCATGAATTGTTATTAAAAGGATTTCTACGTACAAGATCGATAGTGACGTGGTCGTGCAGAGCCATGTCGCCCAGGCCGAGAAGACATTCACCTCGGGAGTCCATCACTGCCGCATACGAAGGTGTGCGAGCATTTTGTACTACACAATCTGTGAAGCAAAATTAAAAATTAGTGCCGGTAGCTACGGCTTATGCAATGCTACGAGTATGTCTGTTTCGGAAGGTCTGACCATGACATTCCAAATGAACAAAGCGAACTCACACTAGCAATTGGTCAAAAAAAAAATGTGTAAGTACCTATATTTTAAAATTCGTAGCATGGCGTAGCTTTGGCCTACAAAATGCTACGGCTACCTGGGTATGATTGAACGTTTGGGCATGACATTTCAAATGCAGGTGCTTTGCCAAAACTCTTAACATGACGTAGCGACGACCTACATAATATGTAATGTTACGACTACCTTAGTAGGATTAAAAATGACATTTGAAGTGGAAGTCTTCTGCGTAACTACGGCCTACGAAATGCTGCGACTGCCCTAGAAGGACTAACTATGACATCTCAAATTAAAGTGCAACTACTGAAGTTTTCTTCAAAACTCGTAGCATAGCGTAACTACGGCCTACGAAATGCTGCGACTGCCCTAGAAGGACTAACTATGACATCTCAAATTAAAGTGCAGTACAGTAGTCAGTAGTTACTGAAGTTTTCTTCAAAATTCGCAGCAAGGCGTAGGCCCTGTAATTTCGTGGACTTACTCGCATAAAATTCGTAGCATAACGTAGCTTCGGCCTACGAAATGCTACGACTGCATCGGTAGGACTGAACTTTTGGACATGAATTTCAAAATGGAGGTTCTATGCTCGAAACACTTAGCATGACATAGTTACGACCTACGTAATTCTACGAGGCAAGAGAGAGGTGTGGAAGAAATGCCTTTGTCCTGGAGTGGGATAATCAGTCGAAAAAAATAAGATTTATGAATACTTACATCGGAAATTATAAATATATCAAGTTTTGGTACGTGAGTCACGAATGACAAGTCGTGTACGTTAAGTTTATGAGTTCTGTAAGTTAGTGTGTTTATACCATGCAGTAGCAGGCCCGGTGCTATGTTAGCCAGATATTCTGCATCAGCGTCGTCCCCGACAGCGGTGAGGAGCTTGGTGCGGCCCCCGCGCAGTCTCCACAGCGCCTCGGCCATGTTGCGAGCTACGCCACCGGCGCCCTGCTCCGTAGCACACGCGTGCGTGCTACCGTCCAACTGAAATTAAACAAACAAATTGATGGCCATTTCTCCGAAGACCAGGCAACACCTGAATATATTTATTACTGTTGAAGTTGATCGTAGTAAAGGAAATCTGCCTGCCTTTTTCGAGATATATAGGAATCGGCTTCCAGTCTAACCGGATGCAGCTGAATACCTGTATTTTACATGGAACAAGATTCAAGGTCCAAGACCTACAAATGACAGCCGAGTAACTTTTGGTAGTTATGCTTTCTGTGGGGTCTCGATAAGTAATGGATGATTACACAACCACGGACTTACCTCGGTAAGCGTAGACTAATCTTCGATCAACTCGTGTAGCTATTATTATTTAACCACGGGCCTCTAATGAAAAAGAGTATTTCTTCGCTAAATAGCGAAGAAATACCCTTTTTCATTAGAGGCCCGTGGTTGTTGTGTTGCCCGTATGGCATACCTAAGCGGGACAGACAGCTCCAACAGCTTAGTAACGAACAATGTTAACTGCAGCACAATGTTAACGAGTAGCGTAGCGGACAAATAGTCCCCGAAGCTTCAGCGAATACTCAAGCGGTCAGCTACTGCGCTAACCAAGGCTGCTATTTGGGATTTTTTACATTTTACTTTAAGAGATCGAACTAGTCTACCTTACTTTAAGAAAGTAGAATCAAAAGAAGCAACATATTGATTGTTTGATTAAATTTCAGAACTGTTTAGACTTATTGTTGTAGGTCTGGTAAGTTTAGGAAACTTTATACATCATCACATGGATAACACCTGCACTCCCGAAGGGTTGTGCAATGTGTATGAGGAGTATATAGACACATTTAGTCAGATATTTTATGAAACTTCCTAAAAGCATAAAACTTGTCAAAGTAAAGGCATTGCATCTAGCAATGGGCTAGGTACCTACCTACGTGGCAAAAGAAAAAACATTCCCTAAGTTCCATCAACAATTCAACAAAATGCAGCCCACCTGCTACAATGTTCATTATTCCGTTGCTATGCACTTCTCTGTGTAATATGCTCACATAGCTCCAAAAGGAAGTGCTTTATTGCATGTGAATTTTAATTATAAGGCAGTTCATGGCGGAACCGCATAGTGAATCACGTGGGTAGTTGTAACGGGCTAGTGATGTGGTAAATGGCCATTTATAACCTGCAAGGCATGGTAAAATTACATGTTCTAAATTATGTATAATAAAAAAATAGCAAGTAGATTGAAAGGAAAAAGAATCCATCCTGCTGCATCCTTTATCGTGAAAAGGTTATATTTCATGGAAAAGGAAGACAATACCTCAAGTTTTAGCCTAGATTTCAGAAATCCTACTACAGCTGCATGTTATTCAATCAGTAATACGATGTTACAAGTGCATGTTCTCTACTTCTGTCTTCCTTATTTAATTCACTGAGCTCATTGCACTCCACTTTTTGACTTAGCTAGGACTCTCCCCAACTACACCCTTCTACAACCGGTATAATGGGCCCATCTACCACTACTTTTGTTTTTTCTTATTGTCTTTACGAGGAATGATATCAAAGTAAAAGGAATAAATGATTCCGTGACGCTTGTGACGTTTGACAGGGGAGAATGGAAGAAGAAAGAGTCTGTGTTTCCCGATAGCTACAATCTGGGGGTCTTCAAGTCAAGAGTGAATGGGTTTCTTCTAGGCAAGCGTGCTTCACCGTCGACCACATCATCGCTTACCATCAGATGAGAGAGTGATCAAGCGCGAGCCTATTTATAATTAAAAAAAAAAAAAGAAAACGTGTTGCGCCGATCCCAAGTAGAAAGGGGCAAGGGCAGGAAGTCTTTGCGATGAATTTCATCAAACCTTTTAAGAAAACCACTTTGTTAATTTATCATGAGCAAGAGGGCACGTCACTATCGCAGTGCATGTCGGGGGTAGCTGGTGCGGCGCCAGCACTCCGGTCAGCGGGCCGCGGGCCCCCGGCGCATGCCGTTGACCGCACCGATGCTATCAGCGACCACCGCCAGCCACCACCCGCAGTACGCCACTGCATTATGTGATCCATTTGTTTTTCCGCACAGATTTATGCTACGCCAATGTTTTTACATTCGAATTTATTCAATTATATTTGTTGCTGCGGAATTTTCAGCTTTCCGTGTCTCATATATTTCCTTGACTGACGTTGTTTCGTGTGAACTGTGAGGCAAATGGTTTTGAATATATTTTAGTTGCGAGTCAGGTGGATGGCTGCCAGAACTGGTTGATTGACTACATTGATGCTATGATATATTTTAACCACCTCGTCCAGTGTATAATTTTAGTGATAATTGAGAAATCATTTTGATTGTTTTTGAAGTGAAACTTCTTATGCGACTTCCAACAAGTTAAACGTTTTCATGGAGGGGGAATATTTTCTATTACCCACTAAGAGATGGCGCTATTACAAGATTTTTGACTACGTAGTTCTACTAGGTACGCAAGATGGCGTGCAAACAGTCATGCATTCGACTCTTCGGTGTGACCAGCCTTCGCTCAATTTCTATGAGTAGAATAACCTCGATAAAGTTATGTAATAAAAAGTGTACAACAATAAAACAATAAAATATTATTTAGAAGCTCAATAAAATAACGAGAGTCAATGCGTGGCACTCGAACGCATGCGTGTAGTATTACGAAGTTTCACTTCTTCCGCGCGGAGGGACTCCACGCATTTTTTTATTTTTTTTTATTTGGACACACAAAACAAAGCATCTGCAATGTTAACTTTTCACCACCCTTTGTGGCCTTCGGAGTGCTTCATTAATCTAGTAAATACAAGCGCTATAACTGCTGACCATGAGGTCCTGGATTCGATCCCTAAGTCGCAGGCACACTATTATTGTAAATTCACATCAGGAATTTTTCAGTAGCAGCTGGAATTGTGCTCGACTGATGGCAATAGGCTCACCCCCTTTCACATGGAATGAAACTGGCACGTGAGTGACTTCTGCCTAACTCTTCGGGGACAATAGACGTGAACTTATGAATATGCTGTGTCTATTAGCCAAAACTCTGTTTTTTTCTATTATTTTTTTATGAAAATCGCAAATGTTTATTCGATAATTTCTTATTCCCTATTCTACGTTAAGGGGGATTTTATGAAATACTGACAAATTTAAACAAAAAAAAAAGAAGCTTTTATAAATAATGAACCAGGTACCGTAATTTAAATTGATTATTTTTGTCTTTTGTGACAACCTGAATTTTGACGAGGTTGCAAAACAACACCTTGTATATCGAGTGGTTAGTTCCTAACCAGGGGGCTTACTATGACGTCTTAAAACATTATTTTTTCATTCTTATTCCAGAGTGGGAAAGAGATAGAGCTAGACGACCTGTATAGCTCCGTCTCTTTCCCACTCTGGAATAAGAATGAAAGAATAATGTTTTAAGACGTCATGGTAGGCCACCTGGTGTCTGAGTACTTATGCTTTAGACATGGGCCTCTGACTTTGCTTTACATGCTGCCGAGAAATATCTCTGTTGGTTTCCTCACGATTTTATCTTTCTCCGAAGCACACACATACCTATACACACACATGAATCCGAAAAGTGGAAAGGCGTGTCATGGGTTCGAACTCGAGACCTATGACTTAGTAGTCCGACGGTCACACCATATTACCATATCACTGCTTAACAAGACTCTAGTAGTCCCTTTCTAAATCATGTAGGTACTTAATAAATGGAGCTATGTAAATCACAGTGATATTGGTAAATACACAAGCGCCGCCCTCATTATACAAGCTTCGAATTACTCATGGATGAAAGCAATAAATTGATGAGCTCAGTGACGTCAACGTCCATATCCATACATTGATTAATGAGTTTAAGTTAAGAGTTTTATTATATTAGGGTTGACTACATACCTACGTACCAACAACAATATGAGAAAAAAAGTTGGCCGTCACGGGACCCCCGGCTGATGTGAAATATCTATGTTGTTAATAGTATTAATCATTAATAAAAACCTATAACAAAATATGAAGTAAGAGAAAAAAAATTGGACGTGGAACTTTCAAAAACGAAACAAGATCAGCAATCAATCCAAAACAAACTTTATTTTAATGGCAAAAGTTAGATTTTAAGTGGCATAGGGTGCAAAACCATACGCGCATACCTATAGGTAGATGTTTCACATCAAAAATGGGTAGAAGGTAACGGACCATTCCAGTGTCCCGGGCGGGGGTGAAGAAAAACAAAAAAATTGTCGGGATACATAACAAAACATCACACCTGTAATCCCCGAAGGGTTAGGCTGAGGTGTTCCTAAATAGTACACCCACATTTCACCATTTATATTTAAGTCCCATGTTATAGGGGGCGAGCCTATTGCCATCAACCGGGCAGAAATCTCGACTCCGCGGCTACTACTGATAAATTCCTGATGGAAAAACCCGACAGCAATTTGCCCAACCGAGAATCGAACCCAGGACCTCAAGCTTAGCAATCGCGATTGCGACCATAAGAACAACGAGGCAGTCAAATCAAATGTCCTGGTGGCGTACCATGACGTCTAAAAACATTATTGTTCCATTCTTATTCCAGAGTGAAAAAGAGACGGAGCTATACAGGTTGTCTAGCTCCATCTCTTTCCCACTCTGGAATAGGAATGGAACAATAATGTTTTAAGCGTCATAGTAACCCCCCTGATGTCCTTTGTTAATAGTTTTTTTTACTAGTTAATGGCGAAAAGATTTTTGTCAGTGCTGTTGAAAAACACGATTTATGCACATAACTTCACTTAAGTCTACAGTCTATAGGGACCTGTTTGTGTTCCTTCTTTCGAAAATGTTTGTTATTTTCATACCCAGGTATACGATGGATTTAGGGATAATAGATACGATCCCAGGATTTATAGTCCCTAAATCATGTATGACGTGACACACAAGTTTCAGGATTTTCGTTCACCTGAAAATTTTCCGTTTAGAAAAAGATGCTTCACCATATAATCCTGGCAATAATTTTACTAGTTTTGCAGGAAATCCCGAATGTGGTGTATAGTTAGAATATAAGCTACCTCCTACAAATATTTTGAACAAGCAATACATATTTACAGCCCATTATCGTTTTCGATTTTAAATTAATATGATCGTTAATGCCACTGTGGATAATAATTATGCCCGGCTATTCTTATTAGCATATTGTTATTATATAGTTATAAATCTATTTTTAACGTCATCATCATCATCATCATCATCATATCAGCCGTAGGACGTCCACTGCTGGACATAGGCCTCCCCCATGGATTTCCAACAGGACCGGTTGGAAGCGGCCTGCGCCCAGCGTCTTCCGGCTACCTTGACTAGGTCGTCGGTCCACCTAGCCGGTGGACGATTTTTAACGTACTGACAACAAATTAAGCTCTTGCTAATTGAAGAAACTGTCATCATAATCTGCTTAGCCTATCCACTTATTTTGGGGAAGGCTTCCAGTCTTACCAGATGCAACTGAAAACCAGTATTTTACATGGAGAGACTGCCTATCTGATCTACTCAACCCAGTTAGTACTGGGTAATACAATGTCCCTTGGTAAGACTTTCAGGCCACTGACTACCTGTAACGACTGTCAAAACTGAAGAAACTGTAATAACGACTAGCTTGTGGCTGCGAATTCACCTGCCTTATTGTCGGAAATAATATATCCCGCGGGATCATCGTGAATATAACCTATAACATATAATGTAGCTTCTTTTAATAATTAGTGAAATAATTTTCGGATTCGGATGAGTATTTCAAAACATACAAACTTTACTTCTTTATTACTTATATGAATATTGTCAATCATTCGTTTCCACCAACTATCTCCATTAATCATCCATAGTACTAAGCAGGGTCTACAAACCGCAAAAAATGCAATTAGGTTTTACCAGAACAGGGAAGTGAAGGCCCAAGCCAGCCATAGCTAAGCCGAGCTTACGATCACTTAACCCACAGAGATAGCGGCGTCAATGAATGCGATAGATCTATTATCACTTTTTTCAGGACCATCATTCACAATTATTGTGTCAATGCTTTGTTAACCCAGGGTTTTCTGTACATCCATTAATGTTCAATATTTTATCAACATTATCACAACTACGATGTATCATGCATACATGGAAATATATACAAGGTATGCTATAGTTTGGCATTTGAAAACACATATACCCATTTATATGTTTTTCGAACAAAAACTATTCAGTGGTTTAAAAAAATGTGCGTTTAATCATAATTTATGCATTGGTAATTAATTGATGTTATTATACATAAAAAATGGCGAAGAGGTAATTAGAAAGTTAAGTAAGCGTCTGAATCGATTAAGATATTATGCCTAAATAAAATATGAATAAACCCTTGATGAAGTGCTGTCAAAGCGTTCATTTAGTTGGACAGCCACGCCTCCCGCTTGGTACGTTATGATTACAGTCACTCAGGCCGCACTTTATTATTCCCACAAAAAAATGACAGGAGAATAAACGCGTCGTAACTCAAGAGTTTGTCGAGTACCGAGACGTGGCTGGAAACGTATTGGAAAATATCTGTGTTTTTGCAATAATCTGTTAAATTTTCATAAACGATTTTGCAATGTGGGAGGGCGCTGGGAAGGCGGCGGTATCGAGCGTGGGCGCGCCGCCCTAGCGGGACAGAAGCCCTACAGTTGAGTCCGCGGAGAGGCCGAGCGCGCACGCCCGACACCGCTCCCGCCGCTCTCGCCGCTCGCACCGCGCACGCCACGCTGCACACGCCAGCCGGCCCACTGGTCCCACAGTGCCCCGTGCACACACCGGCCCGCGCCCGCTGCACGTGTATGCACCGCCGCGCCGACAAACCACACGCGTGCTCATACATACAAACCTTGTTGAATAAACGTCACGTGTAACCTTCGTTTTCTATAATAATAATTGGCTCCTCGAAAACAATTGTAAATTGAAAGTGTGACATTAAATAACATGATACGTGTCAGAAAAACAGTGTTTATCGTATAATTTGGGCGGCGGCGGCGAAACGTCTACGTCATGCTACGAGGTAATCTAACATTAGATACATTTTATTTATTGTGCATTTTGTTAAATATTTCAAAATGTTTCAGTTGACAAAACTTAAGAACTTAATACCCAGTTAATTTTACGAGGGCGTTAATGCGACTAATGACTTAATTGTATTAGTTTTTTATCGGGTATCTACTTACCTATTTCGCCGAAATATGTTCTGCTTGAAATGTTCTTACAGTTATACGTAAAATATGAATAAACTATTATTAATATTAGTAGATAAAACCGAAAATAACCTTAACCTTACAGTATTTATGTTAATGCAAACAAGAAAACATTAAACAACATGAAGGCTCTAGTAATTGATTTAAAATGGATAACAATTGCTACGCGTGCTACGACGAGGCGTAATCGTCATGAATTGTACACAAGAAATTAATGTTTTACCGGTAACGCCTTATAATAGGAGTCATTAAAGTAAAAGTATCTGTTAATAATACACTTTACTGGCTGATGACATGCTTCTATGGAAATGATACTTAATTCGATCTTGACAGCTATGGGAAATAATGTGCTGTAGCGAGTAGCGGGGCGCAGTAAAACTTGAATATGCCCCGGGGACAGGTTCCGGAACAAGGATCAAAGGATTTCAGTTTCCCGTCCGGACCTATTGGAATGGATACATTTGTAAGCGTTTAAACATTTTATGTATCGAAAATTCAAGAAAATTCTGGACCGTAGGTTTCATTTGTTAAAACGAAAGATCTAAATGCGTAGGTTCTCGCAGCAAACAACATTCATATGAACAATAAAACTCATGGGTATTAAGGAAAATCCGGTAAACCTGTCTTCTACAAAAAGGATACGGTTTACTGCGAGCAACCGCCGGGACTACGCAGCCTTCTCGGACACAATAGCCTGCCGTATCCTGTCACATTATTTATACCATTCAATCGAGCTTTGAGCTGATTTTAGTTGGTAAACGTGACTCGGAAATCACTTAAACTTCAGCGAATTTGGCACCGTTCATAGTTTTCGTTTTAATGGGAGTTAAAGGTGACATCCATTCTAAAGTAACTTGAGATAACTTTGACCGAAACTGCTAAAATCAAAATTTAGTTAAATTCTAATGAACTCTTTCAAAACGTCTGCGAAGTGTGGTAAATCCGGCCACTTTATGAATGACAGTTCTCTTTTTTCTCTCTTCGTTCTCATTCTAGCATTGTTGATTAAAGATTGTAGCTCATTTTAGGGTATGTGATGATAAAGTATATATACGCTGGTCTGATAATGAGCGCATTGAAAATGAGTTAAGTATAATTTTTTTTTTTTCTTATACGTGCAATATAATTTCATAGTCAACCAAGTAGACCAGTTTATTTTGTTTCCATTTTATATAAGGCTTCTTCAGATAAATACCCACTCGAAGCTGGCCTTCAAATGAAGCCTGAGGGTGCAGGTATGGCCAAACAATTCGAATGATTTATTTACGATGTCCCTCGCTCCGATGCTCCTTTCCATAAATTAGAGGCTTTACGCCAGAGGTCTTATTTCATTATTAAATTATATAAGGGACCTGTAGGTGATATAATGTCCAACCCAAAAATGTTTTATAAAGGTTTTAAGGATTTTTAATTAAAGCTACGCTATTCATATTAAGTATCCTATACCACATGCTACCCTGTAGGTAATCTCTGATAAATTAAACGCAAGTGTATTACAGATCAAATAAACGAAACCCTTAATAAAATGGTACAAGAAATACCAATCCAAAGATAGTACGATATAGTTCCGGCTACACAGATGACGTCATCAATCAATGGTGGTTGAACAAATTCAGTCAAGACCTTCGTGGTAACTATTAATGAAAACGCCCCTGATCAGCGCTCTATTGACGTTAACGTTTACAGCTAGCACGGCACGCGGTAGTAAGCAAGTCGTTCTATAATGCATGGATAACATCCCCATTCAACAAGAAAACAACATTTAGTAAGAACCGCCTTGTTTGTTGTTGATAAACAACAATTAATCACATATCAAGTGCAGCTAAGTCAGGTGTTAATGGCGCTGTTTGAAGGCGTACATAAAATAACCATTATTTTTGTTATACCACTGACAAGTAACAGAGCATTTAATGTTGTAATGAAGTAGATAAATAGCTGTCTAAATACGGATTTTACAGAATTTATGTTGCATTTCATGTCTTAATCTTTCCTGTGGATATGGTGGGACGTGCATACGTCAGTGGTAGTGTGGGTTTTGGAACCAATCAATTGTTAGGCACACAAGCACGCCCATACTTACCTAGGTTGGTCTGAGGATGGGTGACCAGTGCTGACCATTTATTATATACCGGTCTCCTCCGTGCCTCAGACAACATGTTAAGACGATCCTACGACGATTCCGGTCGTGAATTGTAGATCTTTGACAGTCGTTACAGGTAGTCAGTCGCTCAAAAGTCTGACAACCAGTCTTACCAAGGGGTATCGTATTACCCTGTACTAACTGGGTTGTGGAGGTCAGATAGGCAGTCGCTCCATGTGAAATACTGGTATTCAGCTGTATCCGGTTAGACTGGAAGCCAACCCCAACATAGTTGGGCAGATGACAAGCATGCCCAGTTGCCCACGTCCAGTTTTAGTTTTTATCTTGGAAATATAAACAGATGCTGTTGTAGTTGCATTAACCAGTGTTGGTTCTCTAAATGGTCATCGACATTACAGACACATATGAAATACTGACCAGCAACTTTTGCCCTAATGCTATTCATGTTGGTTAACAACACATTTGTCTGCAATAGTATTTTTGGTGAATTAGAATTTAAAACCAACTTACCACAATGTTTTTGTAGTTAAAAAACAATCAGGCCTTCTATCTAATCACTGTGTACTTGTTTATGAGAGGTGATACTAGCCATTCTGTTAATTTATGTGCTTACACTACAGCCATGATTAATGTGTTTATAATAATTTTAAATTTAAAGTAACTAAAAATTTCTCTATTCAGTATTAAAGGTACATAATAAATGGTTCTTCATGGAGGCCTAAAATAAACTCGACTGTTATTGAAAACTGTTAAACTCCTTTTTGTTTGTATTTTTAGTGGTTTCGTGCGTAGCTGTAGGTACGTTAATTTTGTTCATTCTTTTTAGGGTTCCGTAGCCGAATGGCAAAAAACGGAAACCTTATAGATTCGTCATGTCTGTCTGTCCGTATGTCACAGCCACTTTATTCCGAAACTATTAAAAAATATAGATTAAGGATACCCCCTATAAAAAAAACTATAAACAAAAATTGGTTTGAATAAGATTTGATATTTAGTTTTTGAGATATGGGACTTTTTCACTAAACTGCAGCAGTAACTTTGTTTTTGATTAACTTACTATGAAAAACAAATTTAATTTTGCGGTCGAGTGGAAGTTTACTAATGAATGACCGTTCAATATATTGTTATTATATGTATTGTTTGGGGCAATGGAACCCTGTGTGCGAGTAAGACTCGCACTTGGCCGGTTTTTTGTTTTGAAACAGCAATTATCCGTGTTTGTGTACGTAGATAATTATTAATAGTTAGGTACTTTGTGGGCACAACATTTCGTTATTTATTAATGAGGGCTTTTTCATGTTCTCTAGTCAAAGTAGGGACCTGCCTAATTAAGATCCACTCAAAAAAGATTTGTTTAAAGACACTCAGAAATATAAATATGGACAAGTATCAAAATCAGAAAATAAGAAGATTCTCAGTAAATTATACAGACTACGTTATGCATAGACAGAATTACTGTTTTCCTATTATGTTTTTTGATGAACACTTTCGTAAATAAAGTAAATTAGTGCTTTAAAATTCTCAATAAAAAAATATTATAACATGACCATGATGAAATAACACTATATTAACAAAAGGTGCTAGAAAATGTACGTTCTCGGCTACAAATAGACCATCGAATCCCCTGAGGGTATCCCGGAGCAACCAAAGGATTATTTCTAGTGTTCGGACTGTGTGGGAGTAAAAAGCAAGCATTCACTACTGTTGGTATTCTATCAATTTGTTGTCTATGGATTGCAAACATTTTCTTTGACTTATGACATGACGTCTAATTAGTAGGTATGAAAGATGGTATGCTGCGAAACCTCCACATAAATACGAATAAAGGCAGGACAATAGGGGACCGGACTGGGTAAAGAAAACGACATTCTATTTTGTCCGTCAGACAGGTAATACAAAAATATTAGACACGTATTTTTTGTTTTATCAAAACATCAAAAAATTACTTAGTTAAAACTCATTAAAGTTGGAGAGTGGGGGCTTACTACGTCACAAGTAGGTATAAAACTTACCTACATGTGACGTCATGCGCCATTTCAACTGAATATATCTCCGTAATTTTTTGACCACGTGAAAAAAGAAAAAATACGTGTCCAATACTTTTCAATAAACTACCTGACGGACAAAGAAAAAAAAAATTGGATTATTCCCTATTAACCTGATGACTATGAAACGATTATGTGGCGATCAGTATATTACAACAACATTGTTAAAGAGTTGTTGATTTTAGATGTTAGTTTATTTGAATTTTAAGTGACAGTGCTGTTCTTGTGCTTATTATAAAAAATAAATAAACTGAACTCAAAACAAAAACTAAAGTGGTAATGATGCCCCTATTTCTGAAAGACCAATCAAATTAAATCAGTTTTCAATTCTCATTTGCATTGATATCACTGATTGTTTTCATATTTTTCGGTATTGAAAATGATTAAACTATTTTGTCGTCAAATACCAAGGCTCGTCCAACATACGCAGACGAAACACCTGCGGTGTGATTCTGTAAGACCTCACTTAGAACTTAGAATCTGAATCCGCTGTGAGTTTCTTGATTGGCATTCTAAAAACCCGCTTGATAATTCGAATTTACACTAGCGCCACCCTTACGAGCGTGTCAGTGAGTTGAACTAAATTAACAGGGAGATTTTTACAGATAAAGTATAAGATGACGTAAGAAGTGGCATTCTGTAAGGTAATTCCACCGTCACTTCGACGCTCCCTTGGCTACAAAATCAAGGTCATTTTGAACCTTACGCGAAGTGACAGTGGATAGCGATGTGAGATGTGAGTTGTCGTCTGAATTTACAGAATCGACGTACTGCTCGTAGATACAAATGATACTTGGGTCTAGCCATAGCTAGATAATGTGAAGTTATTTGCGGTGCAGAGAGTATGTCTGTTACGTAACGGCATTATGTTTCCTCCTGCCGAAGCCTCCACTTTACTTATTCATCCATGATTCCTCTAGATGGAAGCGAGCAAGTCCCAGAGGCTCCTCGCTAACAACACTCTATTATTATCTATTGAATATAGAAATGTTCCGAGATGGAAGGGAATACTGTTTCAGCTGGATAAATAAATCTGTCGTGTCTATGGATGAACGAATTTGTAGGTTGCGTACTCTGTATTGAAGTTCTATCATCTGAGTAAGATATTGTGTCGTCAAACTTAAAGGTAGATATCTATACAGGGTGTAACGGAAAGGGTATATACATCCTTAAGGGTGTGCTACAGACCATCAAACTGAACAGGTTTCTCATCATAAATTTTTTTTTGCAGCAAAAAAATATCTGCTGCCCCATAGAAAATTGCAATACCTATTCGACCCAAATGTATAGGCAGCTGATATTTTTTTTTGCTGCAAATTTTTTTTTATGATTAGAAACATGTTCAGTTTGATGGTCTGTAGCACACCCTTAAAGATGTATATACCCTTTCCGTTACATCCTGTATATATCAACAAAAATGTAAATAATAATAATAAGTTAATTTATTCTCCTTAAAAAGATAATAGGTTGAATAGTATTTAAATGCAGTTAGAATTAAGCACAAAGAATAAAATATGAGCAACTGCGCCTGAGCCTGGCTGAGCCTGTATTTCAGATCACAGTTCTCTTCCCAGAGTTTTAAATATTTTATTTCACATAAGCCTACTATAAAACTTCTAAAGTTCTTTGCACGGTACATTTGTATAAAACCGGCAAGAAATTCCATGTTTATTAATTAATTAATCATTCATTAATCCATGGAGTATCTATTACTGGTGTCTAGTATTTAAATATAAAATATCAATCCTACTTTAGTACATATCGATAATAAATGAAACTGTTTTTGGTAGTAAGAAGATAATTTATGTAAGCCAGTGCCAGTACCTATTTTATTAATATAGCTTTTGATTTACGTTCATCTTTATTGTGTAAACTTAAGCGTGTCACGTAAAGTTAGTTTAACTCTTTGATATCAATGGAAAAAATGCTACGATTATTTAGTTAAATTAGTTGTTTATTTATTTACTTTCAGGAAGGTACTTATGTGAATTTTGTATACCAGTGTGGACAAATTAAAAGGAATAAATCTATGTTAGCATTTTAATTTTTACGTTTTTGCTATTTTTAACGTTAGTTTTCATCGAAATACATGCACGGGCTTACAATAAAGCCCAGCATTGGTACCACTGGCAATATCCCTGGAGTTCATTTGGCAACGTAAAAAGTTCACACTACATTAAGTCCGTCGTGGTTTTGGCGGATCGCCATAGCTCCTTGTCGATGCGGCGCGGGTATTATTTTCAGATGCTAACTGATCAAATGCACGTGCCAATACCACACCATATTTTAAGTAATGTTTTCCTATGCAAATAATCCCGAATTTATTCAATACAATCGCTTAAACGCCATGTGATAACGCAACAATCTATTAATTGCCGAAGTTGGCATTGCGTTGGAGTCGTTGTTACAGTTCTAAAAACGTTATCTTTTAGTTTTAGCCCTAAACTTTACCGATATTTTAAAGTAAAATCAAAGTTTTCTACTATTTCGAAGCATGCTTGCTTAATAAATTACTTCGTAAACACTAAATACATTTAGTATTAAACTTACTTGGGTCAACTTTGTGACCATAACTAACATCTCAAATAACAATTTACCTTTTCGCCTTTTTTAATAATAATGTGAAGAAGCAACCAATAGAATATTTAAAAATAATTCTAATTTTTTTAAAAGTTATTAAACATTCTACATTGTTCGTGAAAAATAATCACGCCTTTAGAAATAAATTACACGAATTGTAGACATTTTATTTTTCAAGTTACAACGTTATTTTCTATGCCTGGCAATTCATTACGATGTAATGTCATAGCAGTTTCAGCCATAATTTCGCATGTAATTGCAGTCCAGACATTTTGAAAGTTAACAGAGTTCTACATCAGTGACAAAGTTCATTCGTCACTTCTGTACTCAGCAGAAAAAAGTAATTCAACAATTTTAAGACTTAATTTTCGTATGGCCTCATTAATAAGTAGGTTTACTATCTAAATCAAGGGCATTTGGATTTCTTAACCTCAAATTGAGCACTCATCGTAACTTAAAAACATTAAAATGTATTGAGCAGAGAGTCCTTATTGAAGACACTCTTCCTTTGGAGTCCAGTTCCAGGGCACAGCTTCTTCTAGAACCTCCTTGGGTAGAAGTTGCAGAAACAGTATTTTTTTATTGCAAAATTTTCAGACAAAGTTATTTTCTAATGATACTTTTTTATTCTACATGAATGACTGTGTCATTTCTATAGACAGTGTGTTGTATTTTTTATAACTTTTTACTTGATCTAAGTTTTGTAATTGACATATTAAGACTATTGGCATCAAAAGCAAGAACTGATTATTATTTTATGTTAGTTCACAAACTACGTTTTTAATTTTAGGAAAACTGTCACTCATTTCGAAACTAACACCACTGTTAAAAACATGTGTTAAAAACAAAATGTGCTAATAAATTAAATAACTAAAATAACAATAAACTATAAAAAGGGCGTCAAAAAACTCCTTCTCAACGCTGTCAGCTGGTAATGTGCCTAAGAAACTAATAGCATTGCCACGTTGCATGGCAATACTTAGCCTCAGGCCAAAGTAAAAGCCAGCCCTTGGGTTACGGGAAGCGTCGTATATTATTATGATTGATCTCTGATCCTATTCTTAAGATGATATTTAGGTTGAAACTCATTATAGTAAGAAAATATAAGGTTGATTTTGTAAAATATAAAAAAAAACCGGCCTAGTGCGAGTCGGACTCGCGCACCAAGGGTTCCGTACCATTATTTATAAAAATCACTTTTTTGTATGAGAGCCCCCTTAAATATTTATTTTATTCTGTTTTTAGTATTTGTTGTTATAGCGTCAACAGAAATACGTAATCTGTAGAAATTTCAACTGGCTAACTATCACGGTTCAGAGATACAGCCTGGTGACAGACGGACGGACGGACAGCGAAGTCGCAGTAATAGGGTCCCGTTTCACCCTTTGGGTACGGAGCCCTAAAAACTATTCTGTAGAATTACCCATAAGTGTAACATCATGTTAAATCGTCGAAGAGACAGAACGAAGGTTTAAATTAGTTTAACGTTAACTGTGTTCAGTGATTTGTGGTGCAAGCGAGCCTTAAAGCTGACATTGTTTGGCAAAGGGATTATGGTATAACAGTGCATTGTTCCTTAATGAACAAAGTTCATTTCGCAAGCCGAATTATTCAAACAACGATCATCACTAGCGGTTATTCTGACAGAACAATAAACAAATCTCGATGGCCGTACATTACGCCCTGGGAGTACTACTTACCTAATAAATTCCATTACAATTTTTGCTCTTGGGTATTGTTGGTTTAACAATTGAAGCACGGCTGCGATAAAGTGCTTTAATGGTCAAATGAGAAGGTTGGGAATGACGTCAGAGGTTACACAGATTTAGCGTTTATTTTAAACCGTTTTGATAAGCATGTTAGGCAACTAAGCGTATACTGCTTAGTACAGCAGAGACGCTGCTGCAATTGCTAAGCAGAACCCACAAATTTTGTTTTGTTTTTAGTTAGGAAAGAGTGGCTGGGTGTGTCTCTCTCTATAAATGGTGAGATCATCCAGCTTTACCACTATAAAATCATGGCTTCCAACGTTCTACCGCTGACCTCTCTATTCTCCAATCCGCCTCTTTCAGGGCCAAAAGGCTTGACCTTGACGATTAATATTTTATATACTGGCCATAAAAATCCAGGAAAAGTAAGCTGAACCCGATGATTTATGTGTGTAGGCTCGTAGTAAACACGGCGGGTCGTTATCAAGCCGCGGTAAAGTGCGCTATGATTGGCGGAGCGGGAGATGTGGCTCCGGCGGCCTGGCAAGCTGCCACCTCGTCCCGCTGAATCTGCACTCGCTGCCACTTCACCGCTCCATCCGAATGCTTACATACTATTGTTCGATGTAAAAACTAGTTTATCCTAATTTAAATGTGGAGGGAAATGGCTTTATCCTTGGGAGCGGTATCTCTTAGTACTTAACCTCTTTTACATTTTGTTAGAACTGAAGACATGGTTAGAGAGTAACTTTACTGGGGCTGTTGTAGTTAATCGGAGGCAGAATAAGAGCAGCGAGTAGGGGCAGTCATGTGGAGTTGTCCAAGTTATCTAAGTGCTACTTGGTACTTTTATTTTTTTATGGCTGGGAAGTTTAACAGTAATCGGAGCGTAGCACAAGGTAGTCCATAGATTCATAATTATGAAAAGTCATGGAGAAAAACGAGCGTTTAACTAGCCATATTATCATTGCTTCAAACTGTAAAGTTATTTAACCTTTATTAAAACAGCAAAACGTACCGACCAGATGTTGTATTGATAATCCTACTCTTAAATAGAATTAAGCCGTAGCATAACATCATCATCTGCCTAGCCTTTTCCCAAACTATCTTGGGGTCGGCTTCCAGTCTAACCGGATGCAGCTGTACCAGAATTTTACATGAACCGACTGCCTATCTGACCTCCACAACCCAGTTACTGTGTAACACGATACCCCTTGGTAAGACTGGATGTCAGACTTTCGGCTTGTGACTACTGGTAACGATTGTCAAAGATCTACAAATGACAGCCGGTACCAACGGCTTAACCTGCTTTCCGAGGCACGGAGGAAACTCGGTATGTAATTATGGTCACCCATCCGCAGACCAACCTCGGCAAGCGCGGCGTAAACTTAAAGATCAACCCGTGCGGCTATTATTATTTAGCCATGAGCTTCTTTTACGTGTGCATTAAATTTGCAAACAGCTACATAACTACAAGTAACATCTAGTAGTTAAACTACAATGAATATGTATTCCAGTAATTCATAGTTCCGTGTAACCTGCAGCCCTGAGCCGGAACGAATTTTAATAGATTGCTTTCATGTAATAGCTTCTAACGTTTGAAGTAGGAAATTGCATTGAACGCGGACCGATGCGGGATTCCGATAATATGAACCCTCTCTATTCGCTCAATAGCTCATATTTGCTCGTAATATAACATAGTAATTGCTTCATTAAACCCTGACAGGTTATGAATGAAAGGTAAATATGCTAAGGTTTCGCAGCTCATTTACTTTGAGCACGTAATTTATGTTATGGGGTGTATTTATTTATTTATCAGGTTATGTCTAATGGGAGGTACTTTTCCGATTTTGTCTGTTTTTGTTTATCTGGCGGAATGTAGGCACTGCACACCCATGCTATACTGCCCATTCGTTATAAAGTGAGAGCAGCGGTGGCCTAGAGGTGGCAGCCCCGACTTACGAGCAGTAAGCCGTAGGTTCGAACCCAGGCAAGTGCATTACTTTGTGTAATTTATTTCATCACCGCTGCCCTCAAAAACGGTGAAGGAAAACATCGTGAGGAAACTTACGTGTTCTTAGAACTAAAAATTCGAAGACACGTGACATCTACCAACCCGCACTGGGCCCGAGTGGTGGATTGCAGCCCACTCCCTCTCATAGAGATGAGGCCTGTGTCCCAGCAGTGGGAACAAAATAGACTGATAATGAAGTTATAAAGTAAAGTACGCGTCATCGATCACGACATCTATTTCTGGTGCGTCGTTGAATGCTATAAGTAATTGCATTATTTATTTTATTATACACCGAACTTTCACAACTATGCTTAATTCTACATATTCGCTTATTATGTGAACGTACATAATTGCAAACTTTGTAACAGACATTCCTATACGTTGGAGTTTCATATATATAACCATTAATAGAACATACCCAACAGTCTTGTTAATCCCGCACAATATAATGCGTAAAAGCATTTTTGCTATGAGAAAATGTTAAAAAAGAATGCTGCATCGCCGTGGGCTGAACTTTTGCAATTATAAACTGGATAGTGAAGGTACTGAGAACTTCAACCATCACGTAAAAGTTATTTAAAAGCGCAGTATTTTTTAATAACGAGTTTCTTTTAGTTTGACAGTTTAATTTGATTGCGATGCAATTTTTTTCAAATTTCTGCTCGTCTGTTCTTAGTTATAGGACGTAGTTTGGGCCTAAAATCACTCATGTGAGCACTATTATTCAAATTTCTCACAATTGAATTATCAGAACGGTACATCAACACGACCCTCGTGTCGACGTGTAAGAGTCAGCTCACACCAAGATGCAACGCGACTGCGACGCTACGCGCACACTTTAAAAGAGCGATTCAAAATATAACTTTATTTTCTTCAAGAACATTTCGTTGTGAGAATTCAGAATACGTACCTTGCGCAACGTATTCTGAATTCTCAAGGTGCGCGCAGCGTCGCGTCGCGTCGCGTCTCGATGTGAGCTGACCCTAAGACGAGACACAATGATAGGTGAGCACGTACCTATGAAAGCCGCTCTGTGGCTAACAAAGTGTCGATCGGGTGCAGACGGGCGGCGGCGGCGCTTCAATCGATATGACATTAACGTGATTGACTCAGACGCGTCGGAGGGCGCACGCCTGAACAAAAGGCGATCGTCTTGCAGCGGCCTGTGGCTCTGAGAACCGGCATTGACCTGCTGTCAACACGGAAGTGGGTTAGGGGCGCTGCGATGACGCGCTGTTCGACGGTTCGCAATGCCCTCGACTCGCATTAAAAACCCCTATCATTTAGCTTCTTGTCAGTTGAACCGCCGCCACTCAAGCCGCTGAGTGGTATCTGATTGTGAACGTTACTGATGAGATTTTAACGCTTGTTGGCGCTTCATTTTAAGCTGATTTAATTTCAAGCAGCCAGCTAGATTTTCATGAAAACAATTTGTAGTCGTTAAACAGCTTGGTCTGTTAAGTAGGGGAAGTCGATGATATAAAGTTCCGGGAAGTGAATAATGGTTTTATGTTGAGTCACTAAAACAAACCCTTTCAGGGTTGTTTGAAGAACGAAGATGCCAAACAAGCGAGTTTAATGATTTTGTTTGTTTGAGCTTGATTTGTGTAAATTATACTTATTTTTGAGTTCTTTCAACTACTCATAAAGACTAAAATCAAAGTGACGTAAAGCGATTTCATAAATCAATTCCTTGGTGCGATTGATATAACATCCTTTATAAATATTCTGTAAACTTCACCAATCGGATACTTTATAACCGACTTCGAAAAGGAAGAGGTTATCAAATCGTTTTTTTTGTGTTTGTTGTGCCTTTTTTTCGCCAATTGTAAACGATCGATGATTCTTTTTTTGTTTGGTAGAGTATTATTCCGCAGTGGTTTCGTTTAATTTTTGGGTAGATCTGATGATGATCGTCGGAATATAAAATGTAACTCTTCAATAATAGACGGCAAATCTAACGTGTATGCTGCAATCGCTTGGATTTTTTTTATTTACACAATTTTATAACGTAATATCAAACCTGTATGCTCTGAAGGGGTGCGCAGACAGACAGACAGGACCCATTTTTCGCCAGTTATGTATATAATTATGTTAAGCGATATCTTCGGCATTTGTTAACAATTTATGTTTTTTTTGTTTGAAGAACATTCGTTTGCTGTGGTGTCGTTTGATTTTGGTGAAAATCTTCGGAGCTAGACAATGGAACTCTTCAATAAACCATAGCAAATCCCTTGCCATTGCTGTAATCGCTTGACTATGTATTGTTGACACAATTTCATAACGTAACATTACGACTGTGTCTTTGAAGGGTAAATGTGTGCAGAACGTTCAAATTTTGGCATTTATGTTATTGGTATGTTTTGTACTTAGTAAGTATCAGATTACGTATTAAATTAAATCAGAAATAATTTGTTCGGAAACCGCCACAGTTATTGATGTCGTTAGAAATTAACATTGTCCTGAGGCTTCCTACCATAAGTAAAAGTAACTTCCATTTTATGTGAGATAAGGCTATTTTTATGACGTTTATTTTTAACCATGTAAAATAAATGCATAGCGAATATTTGTACAGGATATTACAATTAAAAATGGAAAATAAAAATAAAAAAACTTTTTTGCAAAACATTAAAACCGTCTTCAAAAACACAAAAAAGTGAAAAATAACTTTTTACGGTTTTAATTTTTTGCAATTTTGATTTATATATCTCCTCGTTCCTCTTACTATAAAGCGTATTACGGGATAAAGACACTGGCAGTAAAAAACAAAGTCAAAAATATCTTAGACGGACTTTAAAGAAGTGTCTGTAAAGATTTCACGACTCTTATTAAAAACGTTGAAGTCGAGTCGACGGGAAAAGTTTTCTTAACTAGACTTTTAAAGCTATTTGAACGGACGGACATGCAAAGCGCGATAATCGAGAGATCTACAAAGGAAAATTAGTTTGCGAGTTGAGTTGCTAACAACTTATTCTACCATCGATGGAAACAGATATTAGAACAGTGTTTGTACGTTTAATTATTTTTAATTAACCTAACTTATGCCATAACCACTGGACCTACAAA
This sequence comes from Cerastis leucographa, assembly GCA_963082945.1. NCBI lineage: Eukaryota > Metazoa > Arthropoda > Insecta > Lepidoptera > Noctuidae > Cerastis > Cerastis leucographa. Next base: position 12,515,750 of record OY720380.1, on the reverse strand, counting down.
TGTGCCAATACTGAGCTCATTGACCGAGAAAAACAGTGAAAATAAAGAATAATCCCAAAGTTTTGAGGTTGGTTTTTACCCAAAGGTTGATTGGTAGAGAATGCCTTGTGGCATTAAGTCCGCCTATGTATGTACCACTATTGTACATGAAGTTTAAATAAATAAATAAATAATATAACTTTTTAATAATAACTTTCTCTTCTACGAATCTCTGATCTTGTTATTAAAATAAAATAGTTATGGTTACTCCATAACTATTATTTTGTTCGCATAAAAGGCATGTTTATTCTTTACCCAGAGTGATTGCTGTCTGTTCAATGTAATCCTCAGGGAAAATGCTTTCACAGTTTTATATTAAAAGTGTTGAGAATACGACCGGGCAACCACCCCAGTATCGTCTAACAACCGTGATCGATCGTGCACGGTCAAAAGATCACGACGAAATACCTATCCACTGTTTTTTAATAACATTTTCCCCCTATTTTTCAGTCAGTGAAAGTCTGATTTATAAAGTACAACAGCAATATTTCTATTGCTTTTCTAACTACGAAGCGCACGCAATGAAAAATACGTTTTAAATAAGGTTTCTTTTTTCTATGGTGCTTTTTCGTGATAGCGTCATCACTTCTAAAACCTGTGTAATTAATATATATTCCATGTTGATTAACTTTCAAAACCTGTCTGCACTCTATACCTGTAACGATTTTGTAACCTATAGACGTCAAACAATGCTCTCATTGATTGGCACCCTTTGTAATCCAGTGACACCACAAAAAGGGTTGCGTGCATTAAAATACAGTCGACAAAAGCGAATTTAATGAGTACCAATCGATATTCACTGTGACACGACCCCGACCGCTAGTTAAAGCAAAAACAGTTTACTTAAATTATTCACGTACTTTTCAACTGAACTGTGCAAAACTTAAACAAGTCTTGTAATGGGAAAAGTTAGTGAATAAAAGCTTAAAATGAACGCAAATAAAATTAATATATAGAAGTAGTGAGGGGTGCTCATCGGGAATAGTTTGGATCCAATCTTATTAGGAGTTGGCAACTTTCGGTAGCGAGTGGTCTGGTTCCGGCAATCAATGTCTCAGGTGAATTACTCTGATAATAATCTGCGACTAAATTCGATAATCAGCTTTGGACTTTTGCAACGCTCTTGAGATATAAACGTTCGTTTTTTAGGTCAAACGCGAGGAGTTTTAAGCCCGGACTCCACCAAAGCGCAGCCGAACCAAGAAGAGACGTGCGGAAACCAACCAATCACATTGGTTGAAATCTACTTCGCGTCTCTTGTCTCTCACAGGAGAGAAAGGAGATGTTCCAGATTCGACTAATTACAGAATTGGTCGAATCTGGAACATCTTCTTTCCACTCCGCTCGTATACGCTTTGGTGAAGTCCGTGATCATTTGCTGTTTTATATACTGTGTTTAAAATTGTCAAATCAAAATTCCGGATTCATCAAAAAATTCAGTGTGGCTGCCAACAATTTTGTGTACCTATTGAGTCAACAAACGCTGACGTATTTTATTAGCACACATATTTCTGTTTAGTGTTTAGTCATGATATTTGGAATGCAGTTATATTGCGTATTTTTAGATGTTTCTAGATTTCCACGGTGCGTGGGTTCAAATTAATTCAACGTTATTAAGAGAGTTGTTTGCCAATCTAGTGAAGCTGTTACAAACTCATGAAATGATATGATTCATTAAATATTATTATCGTATGTATAAAAGTATCTCATTTATACAGTGGAACGATTCAGTAAATACTCTTAACAAGAACGTACCCAAGTTTTGAACATCAACCTGAAAAAATATTTATATCGCTCTGGATCACTATATTTTGTTAAAACAAAGGTCGGTGTGCTTTACGAGATAAATGATGAGATACAGCGGGTCGGGATTAGAACCTGCGACCTCTGAAAGGACGACCTTATCATTAGCAACGATAAAACGTAACTCAAGGTGTAATGACTCCAGATAAAAAACAAAAGGATCACATTTTTTACCGTCAAAATAGAAACGTTGATAAAAATAACACAGCTGGTTGATTAATACAAAAATACTTTATTTTCGAGAATGGCTATTTCCTGTCAAAATGTTCCCGGTTCTTTGATGTTTTACCCTTTTTGTGACAGCTTTTTAACGTTCATTTGATATATTTGACAATTTATAGGTAGAAGCTACTTTATCCGCTTGTAAAAAGACAAATGCAGGAACAAATAAACTATGTAGAACCTATAACCACATTTACTGGTACCTACTACTATGTCTTTCTATAGTTTTTGGTTTGAAGGCTACATTCGAGTTCTAATAAATCACAACTTGCCCACGGGAAATCAACTTACCCGCGAACGGACGATTCATATTGGGAAACCGCAAACATTATACAATACGTGTGTGTTGTGCGTCTGTAGTTATAGTTGAGATCGTAATTGCTTCACCACTATTGACAACAATGCCTTTTTTTTTGTTTCGGGGAGAAACCTTCAAAAGGTGACCGGTTAAGATCCGGGAGTGTGGAATTTTTACCTCACTACAAGTACCCCGGTGGGCACCATCCGCACATGAGAGGAGGCAACGTTTCCTCTTAAAATATCTGTCCGGGGCCCCCTCTGTGCAACGCTTAAGGTACATCCCTGGGGCGACTATACAGAGGTCACCTCTGATCGTCACATACCTAGTAACTTTAAATTTCAATAAGGGTGAAATTATCTGAATGTGAAATGTCATATAAAAACCCAAGTGCGCATTTACGCAGACGCGGTGCGTCGGGCGGCGCGGTGCGCTGTGCAGTAGGAGTTGCGCGGCGCGTCGGGCGTATTTGCCGTATACGGAAACGCCGTGACTGCTTGTAGCCCAACATGGGACCATATTCTTCAACTGTTTGAAAACTGACAACCGTCAAATAATGCATTAGAATTGAACGTCTATTTTAGACGAAGTGTCAGTGAAGTAAATGCCTGGTTGTACTGCAACCGGACTGAGATTCAGAAGTTAAAAGTGAAAGAAGAAAATAAATCTCGGAGTAAATGAAAACGATAAAGAATAGTTTTCACAAAAGCTTGTCACGTGAATGGTAAATGCTATAAAAACTATACACGACAAGCTTTTCATTTACTCCAAGGTTTATTTTCTTCTTATGAGTGCATCATTATGAAAGCTTGTTTTTAAAAAAGGTTTTTTAACTTATAATTTTATTTTAACATTTTTAGTTTTGCCGTAATCGTTTCTGACACAGCATTATCTCAACACTTTTTGAATTTAAAGCGGGTCGCGCCGCGCACGTCGCTGGCCGACGCACCGCGTCTTCGTAAATGAGCACTAAGGGGAAAGAAACCCTAAGACCCAAAATAGACCTAGTCGTAATACGACGTACAATTGTCATTAACTATTTATCGAAAATATGTGCCTATGCCTATGTGATATTTAGTTTTACATTCGAGTTTTATTGTAGGACGTAATTAGCACACATTACTAAATTGGACGCGTTCTACGATATAATTCAAACGCGATATCTGTCACAAGGCGCCAGGGCTTGTTAACGTTACCAACTAACAAAATAATAACCGTTACTTAACTTTAATTCCAATGTGATACCTAATTAACTTTACAAAAATATAACGTTAATTGATAACATTACCAGTAATTTAACGTTAAATACAATTAACCTAAAATACGATAATAACGTTACTTTACCGTTAATTTACCTAAAACCCGGTCACATTCAAGGTTGTGTGTGGTACGTGAGATGCTAAGTTGCTAACCATATACTGACTACCTCAACGACGACCTAACGACCCACGAAATGCGGCGTTCGCAAGGTTTGTTGCAATTAACGGTTATAAAAGTTAACGATAGAAAGTTGCAAAAATAACGTTAAATCTATTAACGTTTTTTTAATATTAACGGTACCACTGACAAATGAAGGTAACGTTACAAAATTTTACCGTTATTTAAAGCCCTGCAAGGCGCACATGCGTTGCCGTTGCACTAAATGTTTGTTTTATGGCACGGGGACGTATCTTGAGGCATTAACCATAATGATCACTTAATGAATTAATATCATCGCTATTCAGGAAGCTAATTTACGTAGGATTGTTCAGATCGGTAGTGTAGTACTCTCAGTAGTCTTTTTGTACGGAGTACGCTAGTGTTATATTATTGTACGGAGTACGCTAGTGTCATATTATCTGTGACGGTAGTTAGGATCGTGTTGCAAGTTTCTTTTGTGGCAAGTCTTTAGATATATTAAGTTGGAAAAAAATGTGATTTACTTGTTAGAAAACGAAAAAAGAGAGAGGCTTTGAGTTTCACAACTGTATCATAGTAACGAAATCAGTAATGGAGGTTTTAGAATTAAAAAAAAAAACGAAAATATGTAAAGAACCCTTTACCTGTGCCAAAATTGCTCGCAAGAACCAACACAGCAGGTCGTGATCATTAAATTAATCAAGGTGCCAGGGACTGCGAAAATTAAAGACACCTCAGTCCCATTCTCTCCAATTAAGCTTTTCTTAGCACTTTATTATTGCCGAAATAATTGAGGCGAAAAGTCAATTACTACATTGTAGAGTCGACCACGAAGTTCCAATTTAACATCCATTGTTTTATTCTGTACAATTAATAACCTGTATTTATTATCTAACCTCGCTTGATGACGTAAGTATTTATTGGCACTCACAAACATGGATAAAAAGCAATAAGTGTTTGTCGGTGCTATCAAATCCTTTAATTCGAGATAAGACAATCGTTAACTAGTTGTCAGAAGGGCGTTAAGTCTCCCAAAAAGATATCGTCAGTCTCATAATTGTGTGTTTGACTGTACTCTTTTAGATATAAAATGAAAAAAAAATAAAAATTACCAAGAAAATATCGGTTTTTATCATGAACTAGTTATGCCCGCGACTTCGTCCGCGTCGAATTTAAGAAATCCACGCGGAAAATAACGTAACCTAAGTTACTCCTTATTACATCAGCTATCTGCCAGTGAAAGTTCCGTCAAAATCGGTCGGATCGGTCCAGCCGTTCCAGAGATTAGTCGGTACAAAAAAACAGACTGACAGACAAAATTGTAAAAACTGGTTTTTTGGTATATCAGTATATGCATGTAGTAAAAAGCAGTTATTTTAATATTACAAACAGACACTTCAATTTTATTTATTTGTATTGTATGTATGTATAGAATGTATAGACAATATCGTTCAAACCAAGTTGTGGGAAAACCACATAAAGCGCAGTCCCACGTTTCAGTTACTGTGACGATCAATCACAACAGTTTGACAATGAAAAACTACCGCAACGCTTTACGTGCTATCAATCTAGCCGCGACCAGCTTGCACCCGGAAATAAGCCGTCCACCTCACTAAATCAACGACAACAGCTCACTTTTTGCAGAAACAAAAGATTCATTTACAATCTTGTTGAACAGACCGTCTTTGTTCATTTTCGTACATTTATGTAGAGGACTTGAACGTTGTAATAGAGCTTTTACCTGTTCCGATAAAATGGGCACTCAAGTTCCTTAGAAGGACAACTGATGGCATTGTTCTGCCAACAGCCAGTAATTTGCTGAATATCGAACCGCCCTTACGCTTTCTGAAGAGCGCATAAGATCTTTTAAGAGAAATGAAACAGTAATAAAATGTAGCAGGTAGTGTAAGAGAAATACTCGGTATTTATCCTTACGTAGTAATGTGCTCGATGTGGATTTTAGTGAGCAGAAAATAAAAGCCGAGCAAAAGAGGCAGTAAAAGGCATGTAAAGAAAAAATAACAATTATAGTGAAGCATGAAAGCTGCCTGTTTCACAGGTCTCTGGGCTCGGTGTAATAGTATTTTTAATTTGGCGCCCGCTCAATGGCTCACTTGGATGCTATAGCCTCCACAGCTGATGACGTTTACACTTTTTAACTAACGTTTCACGCGCCCTTACAAAAAGGGTTTACGGGCTCTCCTTGCGTTTTATGTTGATTAACTACTTCGCTCGTTCACTGTTCCCTTGCTCCCTGCGCCAACAAGACGCTCGCCTTCTTTTTTTAATGTATTCACCGTGCATGCTTTCAAATTGCAGAGATAATCTGTTTAACAGTCACTGGTCTAGAAAATACTGTTACATTTATAGACATAAGTTTGCTTAGGGTTCGCGTCTAGACTTGTCTTTCTCCGCCTTTTCGTTGTTTTTGCTCATGTTTAGTTCATTTTACTTTATTTAAATTCCGACATGGCACAGCGTAAAATCCACTGGCATATCCGCAGCTGACACAGGTGCAAGCATAGACTGAAAATGGGTTATATTATATTGCGGTGGGCACAGATGTCAGCAATATTACATTTTCCATTCATAAGGTGGAAACTTTCTTTTTAATATAGCAGCAATGATAGCATCGTATCATCTGTGTCAACAACACAACAAACTTTATAATATAACTTATCGCGGTTTGCTGTTTAAGTCTGCATATTAATGTTTGTTCTCACGCAAGAAATACGTATAGGAGTCTCATGCAAAATTTGCATTAAACTCCAAAAAAGGCCGATGCATAAAAGATTCACTCTTTTGTAAAAAAGTATTTGAAATAGTAACGTGTAAGGAGAGCCAGCCAGTTGTGTTGGAGTCAGTTGTATGACAAATAGCAGGTTTACTTCTTTTATTATTTTTTTTCGATCAATTGTCAGACTTCGCAGTGACACTTTGGAAATTAGTTTTGTACTGTGAATAATGAGTCTTTTGTCCAGTGCTGTTTGTATAACGAGGTATAATTGTGGGCTATTTGGCTATTTATCGGAAATTGTCATGTTGGCGTGTTGCAGTGGCGTGTCAACGATACTATCAACACAATTACTTGTTGAATTAAAAGCTACTCAGTTTACGAAATATCGTACTCCTGATTTGTACCTACTTTAGTGAAAATATTACTGACGTGTTATTCCAATGCAAAATAATGTGCAGTAATGTGTTTCTACTCTCCGTGATGATACTATCGACGTGAACTTGTATTGAAATATGATTTATAAATGCATTAATTTGTGGAATACGGATGAATGTAGATAATATTGTCAGTCACGACATTCGTACATTAAGAACACATCAGAAATCATTGTTTTTTTGAATCACGGCAAACGTGTGGTGCTGATAGATAAATACAAACATTCCAAATTAAAAGTTTATTTAAACTAACGATATACTCGTCAATGTCAATAATTTATTATTAATATTTACCTATGAGTCAGGATCACTTTTAACTTCCGGGTGGTTTATAGTAGTTTGGAGGTTTTAGAATTTCCCTCAATATGTTTGAAAAAGACCTTAATAATTCAATACTTCCAGTGACGTCACACTTTTACTCGCTATCTCTTAGTTTCTCAGCAACATCCCAATAAAACAAACTACAATCCGAAAAAATATTGAATGATGACAGTTTTATAACGACACTTTGTTTGTGTTTTACTTTGTTCAGTAAAATACAATAAAAATCCGAAAAGCGAAATACTGCGAAATAGTTCATTCCAAACGTCAGAATGAAAAAGCGCTGTCAGCGGTTGCAAGCGGCTGGATTAGAAAATGTGGCGATGAATGTAAAGTCGGCTGCAGGCAGATACTTGGTTTTATTCTGAACGAGGTTTGCCGGCGCCGTCACTCACGAGGTGTTACTTTTTTATTGCCTCGCTCTTTACATAATGGTTTGATGGCGTCTATGCCAATGTCTGAACCGAGCTTTTCAATATAAAACTACAGTGGAAATCGAACTTCGAAATAGAAAAAGAGGAAAACACAGAAATGTGATCTTTCGAAAATATATCAGTAGATTATTTATAGTTTTATATACTTACAAGCTTTTACTTACAAGTTTTATATATATAATATGAATAGTTACAACTTACATAAAACTCACGGAATTTAGAAAAGATGAACATGCTTACCCTCATTTGCCTACGCTACGCGTCTTGCTACGCATATGACTGCCTACGCGCCAAGCTACGGCGTAGCTCCGTGGCTACGACCAGTTTTTTGGTGGGCTCCATTCCACTCCATCAATTAGGCTTGCAGTGAAACCATTAACAAACCCCAATCCATCAATGCACTCCATTTTCGAGATTTTATTGTAAATGCATATTGTTATTTATCATTTCATAACAAGTACGTAAAATATATTGTTTTATTATAATATTTCCAACTGAATCCGCACTCGCTTCTATGTTGAGCTTGCAACGTGCCTCATTTCATATTCTCTCGATGGATAATAATGATTTATTACAACCACAAAGCTAGCATTTTTACGTAACCTAAAGCATTAGTCATAATGTTGATTGTAAAAGGCCCAACTGAAAATATTTCAATTGATTTATAGATGGTAGATTAAATTAGGTTTTGCTCAAATTGTTGGTCACACTATAATCGTAAAAGGCGTTTAATGGGTGACGTCATGATAATAAACATCAGTGTCCCGTCTTCATTACAAATTGCAGTGTAGTAAGACATATAAGATCGAAGAAGTCACAGTTATAAAACATATGTAAAGATATAACATTTTATTTGCAGAAAGGGACTCTCATTCATTTCTTAAATTTGTCTGGGTTGAAATGTGGCTGTACTATTTGGGGCATCTATGCCTAACCGTTCGGGGATTGCAGGTGTGATGTTATGTACGTTATGTCCATTAACAAAAAACAACCTCAGCATTCACGAAGCAGGCGAACCCAACTTGTCTTGAGCGGTAATAACAGCCACAACAAGTACCACGTTTATAAGATTTCCTGTGTAACAAACTGTAATTCTTGGGGACAGCCACATTTACGGCGAGTTGATTTTCAGCACCGGAAACTCCGCCATGTTGCGTGGACGGAGTAGCGGAAAAGGCGAAACCTTACTTCCGGTCAAGGCAGCTCGTTAATATTTTTCTTATTTCTTTTTTTTATTACTTTGTGAAGTAAGAAATATGAAAGGTTCAGACCCGTATCTACCCAATGAAATAGACTTCCTAATAGAGTAGGTATCTACTGTAAATGTTGTATCTTCGCCATATTGTACATACTTAATGGTGATCTCCATTATGTGAAAGAGCCTTGCCTACAGAAAAAGCATACCAATTGAATCCCGGATCGGTATAAAGCTGATAGTTTGTTAGTGAGTTTAGTTGTGTGCCAGATAGAAACAATTGGGAGTGTCGTCATAAAAGTTAATAAAGCAATAAGGTCAGGCTAGTAAACCCTCGCTGCACGCGCTCGACTCACAGCTCGCTTTGACTTCAACAATTTATGTTCACGACTCTTTTGAGTGTTTCATATCGAAGTTGCTTCCATAGCTGTTCCTTTGTAAATTATTAAGTATTCGAACAATGTTTTTCTTCTGCGAAAAGGAGACCCGTCATATCATTGATATTACAGCGACCTCGGTGGGATCGAACAATAACAAAGAAAAAGAGCGAAACTTTTTAACTGATTGGGTATTGGCCAGTTTCTTAGTTCAGTACAAATCGATTTCCTTACCAATCGGAAAATTATGATTTGCTTGACTGACTGTTTGTAAAGATATATTTAAGCCAATTTTATATTTAAACGTTTTTGACGCCGACTTTTCTTGAATATCATAGCGAACCCCGCTTTGCTATGCTATAAATACTTTGCTTTATTATAGTCCAAGATGTGAAAGGTACTTTAAACAAATAAAAGTTGGTATGCCATTAAGAATCTTAATTTGAAAATAATTCTTTCAGCCAATAAAACGTATTACCGTTATAAAAAAACTACTACACATAGTACAGTACCGTACTCTAAACAATAAATTGTGGCACACGAAAACAATTAACACACATAATTAGAAGTAATAGGTGTATTAAATGTATATAGTGCCCTTCATTTCCAAACAGTCCGATAAGATCTGCCCTTACGTAAATAAGTCGGTGCATATTAATGTCTGCCTATAATAAATCTGCATAATTCACACCGACAGAAAATTGAAAAAAAGTGTCAAGAAACTTTTATTGGGACCATGGTATCGTAGTAAAATTTACGAGGGCCCCGGTTTCGCCGTCAAATATATTTTGTGGGCAGCACGGAGTGGGCAGTAAATGGAGCTGTGATTCTATGGACGAACGAACGTAATTGTCACCTACGTAAATGCCGCCGTACCGTAGTAGTAATCAGTCTTACGCAGACTGATGTCTACTGTGTCGTTAAAAACGACGAATGACGAAAATTACTATAAAATATGTAGCTTAAACACCATTAACTTTTCTTAAACATTTTCACAGTCACTGCTACTATAACTTTATTTAATACAGATTGCACAACATCGTTTTGAATCTGTCAAATGAAGCGCCGCCACCGTCTAATGCCAGACTTTCTTTTCTGCACCCTACGACCCTTATTCCCGAGACAAATATGCGCATTCCATTTACTCATTACTCCGTGGGACAAAGCGGCCATATTGCGTGTGCCCGGGACCCAGACCCGTGACCCGCCACCTGTAATTACAAACATAAACCTCTACCTGTGTACAAATAGTTTAATGAAAGGGTGTTTAGTTACGTCACCAGTTACTTAACTGCAGCCTTTGATGACTTAATACTGACAAATTAAGATACGAGTAAGTAACGTTGTGACACGTGGTAAAACACTCATGGTTTAATGCCACGTAGTTATGAGCTATCTAGCAGTTGGTCGTCAAAGAATAATGACCCGTCTAATCACTTTATTCAGACAATCCTGGGAGAATTAATCCCGTGGATATGATAATCACAGCAATTGGTAACAATCAGATTAGTGTAATCATGACGTTTGACTGCCGCAGCAGATTCTGAATACAATTACCGTTTCCTCGGAGATTATCGTGATTGATACGACAGATAAAACTAGATATTGTAGACCACCGCATCGATTTCATGTAGGTACATGAAATCGATGCGGTGGTCTACATACAAATAATGATTAGTCAATTAAAATTGACGACATTCCAAGCTTATACTCGTATTACCTATATTTGTTACCAGATATCAATTTATTCGAAAATGTTTAACGACTCTTAATTACTATAATATGTTCTGATACACACACTTATCTTATCAATTAAGTTGATCAATCTCATGGATCTATTTTGCACTGAAATTTAATAAGATTTCAATAAGATAGCTGTCGGTGTCAAAATTCCGATGACACTGACAGCTCTTGAACGTGGTTTTTAACCCCCGACCAAAAAAGAGGGGTGTTATAAGTTTGCCGTGTGTATCTGTGTGTCTGTCTGTGGCATCATAGCTCCTAAACGGATGAACCGAATTGTGATTTTGATAAAATTGGTTTTGTTTGAAAGGTGTTTTAATCGAGGTATTCTTGTAAACATAGCTAATGTTTGGAGAAAATCTGCTCAGCCGTTTGAAAATCTTCGCCTCCTTTCTAGTTGATGAAGGGATTTAAACAACTTCCACAGGTCTGGTCGATTCCGATAGTCTGGTTAAGCAGACGACAACCTCATAGGTTGAACTGCGAGATGCCATTCACAAAAAAAAATCTGGTCGATTCGAAATTAGAAGTCTTGTCACTTGTCACCATGAGGTGCATCCCCTCTAAAAGCTCGGGGCTTTTGTTTTTTTTAATTAGAGAGAAGAGCCTCCCCCATTCCTTCCATTTTTCTTGGTGCTGCTCACCGAGAAAAATGGAAGGAATGGGGGAGGCCTATGCCCAGGAGTGGGACAGTCAAGGCTAAGAAAAAATAATATAAGTTTAAAAAGCATGAAATAAAAATTAAATTAAAACATTTAAAATACCCTGGACACAAAAAACCTAAAAAAACCTTTGTGTCGAGGGTTTTTAATTTTTTTTTAATGGGTTGATGGCGTTCATTTTCATTGGTGAAAGTCGCCCTAAATCAGAATCGTTTTCTTTTCATATACTTAAAATTCTTTTCGATATATTTTCTAACCTAGATGAAACCCTGATCGCTAGAATTTTGAGTAGGTAGCTCAGTTTATGAGTCACCCCAGTATATCTGGAGCGACGCGCGTGTCGTCATTTTATGACTTTTGAGTCGGTAAATATATTATTATTGGAATATAATCATAGTGGTGAAAGCTTTGATTTAATTAGGATAGGAAAGCTTTGATTTAATTTTTTACGTGTTTCGCAACCATTTAAGAAGAAGCTTCTCTGAAACTAAAGGGTCAAAATGAAGTCATTAAATGTCCTTTTTGTATTAAAAAAAAATACGTGTGGCACTCGGGGACTGCCGCGGTAAAGCTATTGCATAGAATTTTTATCAACTTATGCAATTATAATATTTATACAATATTTTTTTGTTCTTTGATATTAATTCAAGTTTTTTTTTCCTTATATTAATTCAAGTTATTGCGAAAAGTCCTTTTTCCTTTGTCCATTCATTTGAATAAATAAAGAAAATAAAAGCTTAAAGAACAAACATGACCAATAAAAAAGTTGCACAATAAAAATACACAATCATACAAACTCGATTTTTCTCATTCGATTTTGAACTTAACAATTTGAAAATTTTGCCGGTCAACCTTGAACCTAATGCTGTAGCGATTAAGTTGAAAATTATTAAAGAAATTCGTTTAGAGAAATTTGAAAATTTTGCCAGTCAACCTTGGACCTAATACTGTAGCGATAAAGTTGAAAATTATTAAAGAAATTGCCATTAACAATATTTGTACATCTATTCAATAAACAAAATTAATTGTTTGTTTGTAATTTCAAAATAACATCTTTTTACTTATTTTAATGCATCTATAACAAAAACACATTTTTGCCCGTTAGTCTGGGCGCTTGTTCCGGCTATTCTCTGAAATGGCTCGACCGATTTTAACGGGACTTTTATTGGCAGATAGCTGATGTTATATGTAGTAGAAAAAAGATTAGGGTACCGTGCAAAGAAATAGAACCCGTGAAATTGTTAACAAAATCCTCATATTTGTATAATAATTTCAAGTCATCTGCTGGCTTATAGAAAGCTTGAGCGAGTGTTTCTCTCAAATATGTATCACTAGAGAAAAAATAAACATACCCCTTTTTGTGATGATACTCCAGACATCAGGTCGTCTGTCTCGTTTGACATCACAGAACAATTAAGACAGTATTTGTATCAACATTCCATCGAAACTCGATATTTGTGTTATACTCGTAGGAGAAGAACAAATAGGAGGAGCAAGTTCTCAGTCTAACCAGTGAGTGAGTCCCACGAGAGTGGAGGGGGGGAGGGAGCTATCCTCCTCTCAAATTATTCATTAACTTAGACGAGCACTATGTGCGTTCATCGTCACTGTTTGTGGTTGGCTAACCTATTAGTTCTAGCTTTGATTCCTGCTGTCCCTAGACTGGTTTTAAAACGTTATTTTTGTAGATGTAGATTTGTATTTTTTATCAGCGTATCATAAGGTGTTTTTATATTTAAAGCTGTGGAAAAAACCATAAAACTGAGCAATTTTTTCTATGGGACCACATCGTAATCAGCTGCTCTATGTACACTACTCGATCCAAATGTAAGGGATAGATGATTATTATTTCGCGATTAAGATGTTCAGTTTGGTGATCTGATTCAGACCCTTAAATAAGGCCTCACCTTTCTGATAAGCACTATACGTAAAATTCAATTAAATTAAAATTAAATTAAAATCAAGCATATTTTGGGAAGTTTCATAACGTGAATAGCCCATCTGTGCTAGATTTCCCTGTTCTATTTGTCTGCATGACTAGTTGGTAAAGTCTCTCTCTGTTCGTTTTTCCAGACAGCAGCTGTCCCCACCGGACCCGCAGCTCGCCACAATGGAGGTCATTATCTTGCACCGGCTCCGAGTCATCCAACTGAAAGGTACCTCACCCTAATGCCAACTATTTTCACATTACACACCACGCGCGCCATGCAAATGAACCCCACATCAATGAAACTCCGCTCCAAATAAACCTACGTCACTATCGCTCTATTACGAAATACCTTTCCATTGAGGTTTTTGCCGGCAGGCTTAGTAAGTTTGTTCTAAAAATAACGCAATGGATTGTGTAAGGAGAGTTCGTGTTTATTGTTTGATGCTGTGGTAGTAGTGTTCCAGACGCCGGCTGATGCCAGTCGCTGGCGGCCTCTTCAGATCAATAGTTTGGGAATAGACGCTATGCTGTAACGTTCCTTGGTCGGCGACTAAAGACATTCGCCGTTTCGTCCTTACGTTACTACGTTAGAAAAGAATTTTGATTCGTTTAACATATCTTAACTTTCCTAATTATAGCAAGAAAAGTAAGCAATTTTTTGAGAAACATTACCATATACATCTTACATCATTTGTAATTTGCAAAAAAGGTTATGTGCACAATTTGTTTCTGAACAGCATTTCATTATTTCGGCACCCTATTTGCGATCTCAATTTTATTATGTCACGCCAAGAACCTAAGCAAAATACATAATTCTTAGTAAATTAAGGGCAAAACGGCCTCCGCGCCTGTTGGGCAATATTAAGTAGATTAATAAACTTTGTTGAGAAGATCGTTAAAGTACGATATTATGTAGGAGTTTCCTGTTACTGGGCGATCGATTCATTAGAAGGACTTACGGGTTTTCCATCAGCGTGTCAGGGATTAACTGAGTATTGCTTCCTTAGCTTACGTCTGCGTCGTCTAGCTCGAGCTGACATACCGGATTATCTGGTATTAGCGCTCGATGGACTGATAATACGTATCGAGCATCGAACTCAGCTTAATAGATACTCGGACCCATTCTACGTGGATTAATCAACTCTACGGTGTATTTAATAGTTCCATTCTAACGAGAACTAAAACAAACCGTGAACATTAAATTGGTAATGTTGCGACTATTTCAATGTGTCTTGAAAGTCAACGCTGCAATATAGGTCAATCGTTGCATTTGACAAATTTATTTGGAACGACGGAAACTGATTTGAAGGCATTGAAAGTCTTGCATACAAAACAACCTACATTTCTATTTCGATTCCAATTTACATATTCTTTGAAATTCTTAAAACATTGTCGATCGATTTCTCGTTGGCACGTACGAGTGGGTTTACCATTACAGACAATGCTGATGGTATCTTCGTCTGCTTTGGGATGAATTCTTTGGATCCAGTAATTGCGTGCACTTAGTAGAGGTGCGTCGTTTACCCCAAACTCAGGTCGAGTGCGGGTTACGATGTCGATAAGACACGGTACCCCTCTATCGGTGAGATTGCTTTTTATCGAAAGGTCCGGTCATGCTCGCATACCTACGTTACGCCGCGCCTCGGTAAGCTCCTTTGACGCCAACTTATCTACTTTCAAAATACAAATTAAACACATTCACATACCTAGGTACATAGTAGCTATACAGTGTTCTATGTGTTTGAAGGTTTCAATAGTATTTTCATATGAATATGGAATGGATAGGATTTACTGCGGTCGGCTTTCATTGTCATTATACAAATGATGATAGCCCGTTACGTCATTAGGATCAAAAGTTTCGTATTATCATAAAACATACCCACTGTGATTCGGAATTCTATGTTTATACTTGCTTGCTTGACTGTTACCGTTCCAATTCAGGACTTCTTCAACTTCAATCTGGTTTTATTTAGTCAGTTATTGAAAGGGAAACTTTTTGAAGCAATAAGACGTGGTTTCAACTAGATTTGTACACAGGCAAGCTGTCAACAGTTGGACGACACTTTAATGTGGCGAAATACTGGGTTCGAAAATATTACTCTCACAACCTACGAGATTGCAGCTGTACAGTATGAAGTATTTCTCACTTTATATAGATCTTTAGATAGTAAGATAGAAGATCTTCAGTTAAGAGGTCGTAAAAGCTGTTCTGTCAGAACAAGAGTTAAAACTGCAGAGTCAAAGCATATTTTATAGTTTCCTTTAGACGGAGTAATAAAACGGTTTATTTATAAAACCTATTGTTCATGAAGTAACCCTCGTAATCTTAGGAACTCGTAAATAGCGTTCAAAAGTACTGCTAATGGCAGTGGAGGCAATTTTTTCTCAAGAAATAAACATGCGAAAGCGTTTAACAGCAAATCATTCGTAGCACTAAATATAGCCGAGTTCTGCGATTCGTAGGCGCACGCTACGAGCGCGCTACGCCACTACGCGGTGCTGCTACGACGCGCGGTACAAATCTTCGAAGTGCCTAACTATGTACCAACCGAGGCATTTACTAACTCTCGGAACACGTTTTTAGTTTTTATTTTGTTGACTCTATGTCACTACTAACACGTTTTTATGGTTAAGTAATAACATCACTACATAGTATAAAAAACAAAGTCACTTTATCTGTCCCTATATCCCTATGTATGCTTAAATCTTTAAAACTACGCAACGGATTTTGATGCGGTTTTTTTTAATAGATAAAGTGATTGAAGAGGAAGGTTTATATGCATAATAACTATATATTTTATACCCGTGCGAAGCCAGAGCTGGCCGCTATGTTTTTATATACAACGTTCACAGTTTTTCTGTAGTGTATTTAGTATCAGCATTGCACCCGTGCGAAGCCGGGGCGGGTCGCTAGTTTGATATGATTTACTTTGTTTGTAGCACTACTGTTACAAATACAAACGTTTTATACAAGTTTCAATTCATACAACACACACAAGAACTTAATTCTAACCATAATATTTAAAACGGAGATTGGGTAAGATACTAGAGTGTTGTAAAATATTCTATCAGTGCAGTTCAAACAGCATTCGATCATGTCCGCGGCGGCGGCGGGCGCGCGTGACCGCGCGGCTGTTAAACATATCGATTTTCTCTTTACTCGAATAACTGTCGGACTTGATTCTTTCATCCCCGGTAGGTACAAATGTAGTTCGTACGTGACATCTCAATATTGCATTGTGTTTGGCTGTTTCTACCATTTTTATGAAAATCACTACGACCGCATTTTCTATATTACCATTTGGAACTAGGTGTGAGTCAGATAAAAAAGTTTTATGTAGTCTATTTACGAGTGTTATATGTAAAGTGTGGGTGTTGGATCGCGTGTCAGATGGTGTAACTGGGTGGTGCGGTGTGCGGTGGTGGCGCGTGTGTGGCGTGCTGCAGCCCCGCGCCGCGCCGGAGCCCCGGGCTGGGGGCAGTGGTGCGATACCGGTGCACGGTGCACTGCGCGCCGCCGTGCTCCGCTTCACTAATTCATGTTCATACGTCACTGCCTCCGTTATCGGGTTTCCGGTGGCGTGTGCAGCAATACCATTTTATACAAGAATAATCTATGCAAACCACCGAGGTAAACGAACCGCACTGTTTAGCATTCAGATCCACTTAAAACGTAAGTCGCGGCACAATCGGCATGGAGTGCCACTAGACTGCCGACAGCGTCACACAATTACAGCCGTGTTTTAGACATCTATTGAATTTTAACAAAGGAATCCGCTGAAACAATTGTGGTCCCAGATTCAATCTTTCACTAATTTACATATTTGTTTACACTTTATCGACTTCGCAATAACAAATAGCTAACGAATTCGCTTTTCACATTGTTATTGATTTTAATCACGTGAAATTGGAATGGAATGTCCTATACACAGTGTAAATCACCTCATCACGAAGCCGTCAACCAAGCATTCTGTACATGAAACTAAGTAACTTTACGCAAAAATTATTGCTGGGAAACGACTTTTTTTTGGGGGGTGTAAAATCATGTTTTGTGGTAGAACTCAATGTAACGCACTCAAAACATTGTGCTGATGGACGGATTGAATAGTACAGGGGTCGTGGAGATGTTTAAAATAAAAACCTTACATTAAAAACTTGTATTTAAAAAAATAGTTGTCAAAAAGTTGGAACTTTGATTCCTAATATCTCCGTAACTAGAAGGTTCCCAGGTATGGTGTAGAACAAAAAAATGATCGCAATGACAGGGAAAACCAGTGCCTTTGGGCTTCGTTAAGAGTGTTTTACACCCTTTATGACTAGTAAATAATACCATTAGTTTCGTTGGTTATTTAAAGTTTGTTTGGAGGTCGCGAAGGCTATTTGAGAACATAAACTTGATTCAACCTTTTTCGACACTCCATGCTAAGATATTTATAGTGTCTGATACGAGTTTATTCTTCTTTTACGGAAAGTAGTAGTAGGTAAAGCAAACATAAAATATGTGTATTCAAATGAAGTTCTAGGAGGGTTTGTGTGATATATTGTACGGCATAAGTTGGCACTATTCAGTGGGGAAGGGGTTACGTGTTATCTCCGTTGATTCTGAGGAGCCTTTACTCGATGTTCGCTTGTTGTCACGAAGCGGGACTCGGCACACACACACACACATGTACCCTTTGTAGCTAGACTGTATCCATTGTAGCGTTGACACGCTACAATGGATCGAGTGCGATGTTCATACTTTATGTTATAAACTGGAATGTTTTACACAGATAGTTTACATTTTTCACTTACTAAAATGATATTTGCCTGCTCTTTGTACTCGTGCTACAACATTCATTGTTTAACTTTTTATCATAACTGGGGTTTACAAAAAAGACTATTTGCACAACTTTATAGCCATGCTCATGCATTTTTATTCAAAACTCACTCTATACGTGACGTGAATGGTTTTTGTTCTACCATAACGAATTAGGATGCTTAAAAAAACGTAGATATAATATAGTTTAGTCATATATCCTTTTTATTAAAACACAAATTATCCTAATCTTGGGTTAACAAGCGGAAAATTAATTAGGAGCGATAAGCGTGTTTGTCGTGATAATTAGTAGTAAAGTGTGCGTGTTAGCGTCAATACTGTTGTGTTACGTTACATAGTGGGACATGGACGAGAGACAGGTGTTTATCTACACGTACAGATGTATCGATGTTGTGTTGTGTACTACGGACGAAAGGTTTACCGTATTGACTAATGAAGGACGTGTTTGGGTGATATCGAAAGTGACTTGTTTATAGAAAAGTGAGAGTGAGTAAGTTAATCACAGCTGGAATGTTAAGATTGCTTAAGTTTTAATTAAAGTTGTCTTGGTATTTCTTTTGAATATGCTTTTTGTCAAATGTGACAGTCAAAAAAGTTACAAGAACGTTAGTTTATGCCAACACTAAAACAATAGATGTAGGATGGAAAAAAAAACTTGAGGATCTAATTAAACAGGAATTTTATGTCTATGCCATTATGTCGAATCTTCCCATAATGTTATTAATGTGGACCAAGTTTACGAATACTCTATAGACATCCCAAGAGGCGCATAGTTCTCTAGAGATAGTTCAGAACCTAAGTTAGCAAGAGGAGTTCTCCTCGGTTATAATGAAAAGGGAGATATTCGATTCACTCTATTGGGCCGACCGTGTCACCTACTAAGAGCTTAATAGTTTAATAGAGGAATAAACTTTTTCAATTACTCTACTTGTTAAAGGGTACACCTACCCGTTGAAACAGTATTGTACGCTATCGTCATTATCGCTCATATGTGTGCTGTAGTGCTCTTATCAATGCAACAATGGCTCTGCTCCTTATTTGTATACTATTGAATGCTAAGTTATTCGTGCAAGTCGTGAGAATAGGTGGATTATATATACTTCCATCTCTCCGTCATCACATCACTCATTATCTAGGCACGCCTTTTTCGAACTATTTTGTTACTAGGATACACGACATCCCTTCGTAAGACTGGTTGTCAAACTATCGCGCTTTTGACGACCCGCAACGTCTGTCAACGATCTATAAATGACAGCTGGGACCAACGTCTTAACGTACATGTAATGTAGTCACCCAATCACAAAGCGACATCGACAGATTGATCCAGTGCAGCTGTTATTTTTTAGTCCCGAGGCCATCACATACATATCTACTAACCTGTACTTCCCACGTAAAGCTTTACATTACAGCAGACAGCACAGAGGATGTAACTACAATCTTAATAAGACAAGAGTGCACGTACGCGAAGCCAAATTAAATTTGCTGTACTGCAAGTGCCTTCAAACGACTGCCGTTAAAGTTACCAAGTCGTACCGTCGCCAACAAATGTCACTTGGGGTGCTCTTAGTACTACATACACACATCAAAAGTGTCTAGGGATCAACATATATTTTTGCAATAACTTTTCTCCTGATTGATATTAATTAAAATTTTCTTTAAGGATTCATCAAATAAAGTGTTTTCGTTTGTCACAGTAACGATAAACCAAGTCACCTTTGCATTAATAAAGAAATTTGCCATTTTCTAATAAAGGGATTTTTGACATTTGAACCACTAACATTAAAGTTCGAAAAAAAGACTGAAATAACAGTTTTCTTTAAAATTTTATTGGGTAACTTAAACAATTAATAATCCGTGTTTCTACCGCGAACACTAACAACACAAGAACATCGGTTTGGCATACTCAAAATGAGTTCATCCAAATCACGCTGTGGAATGGCCGCCCATGTTCGTTGCAACAACAAAAAAAGGTCTTCTTGCGACTGGATACCCTCCATATTCGGCAGAGCTCTTCTCTGTAGCATATCCCATGCATGCTCAATCGGGTTCAAGTCTGGCGACTGAGCAGGCCAGGGCAGGACATTGATGTTAGCTGCGGCGAGAGTCTGTCTTACAACTCTTGCGGTGTGCGGTCGTGCATTATTTATTTATTACAGGTTTACCAACAGTTGTTACAGATCATACAAAGATAAGAAAATTATAAGTAATTGAGTTTTAAATCTAACTGCACAACCAATTACAGGCAAACACCACATGCAATATGCTCTTTGTAATTATATAAATTTAATTTTAAAGACTTTATACTTAAATTCTAACTTTTTATATTAAATACTATTACTAATTACGTCTGACAAACGTTAACATTGAGTCTGCGTGGACGTCAACCAGGTCGCTGCGTTCGTTTATGAGTTTGCACATGCGGGGTATAGGTGAATTAGCACCAAACACTGTACGGCGAAGAGGTGGAGCTAAGGGTGTTATAGGTTTGCGAGGTAGTCTACGGGGTACTCTGACATTTAATTTACATAGCAATTGTGGGCAGTCAATGGTGTTATGGAGCAGTTTAAATGCGAATCTCAAATCCAGGAGCTCCCTTCGAGCTTCCAGGGTACTCATTTTGTAGCAGCCTAGTTTATCATGGTAGGAGAGATATTTGAATTGCCTTCCCTTTGAGTATCCTAGGTATCGGATAAACCTTTTTTGGATTCGCTCTATTCGCAGCGAATGGGTTGCGTAGTGAGGCCTCCATACCACACTGCAGTATTCCAAGATGCTTCTAACAAGGCTATGGTAGAGAACTAATTTAGTATGTGGGCGTTGAAATACTTTTCCATTACGAATGACAAATCCAAGCATACGTTGAGATCGACTGATTATGTTCTCAATATGTGGTATAAATGTGAGTTTAGAGTCCAAGATAACTCCCAGATCTCGTACTACATCCTCCTCGCATAAGTTCACTCCGTTTATTTGGTACGCCGAATTAACTGTATTTACTTTCCTGGTGAATTTTATGTGGCTACATTTCGAACTATTCAACGAGATTTTATTGTGATGACACCATGCAGATAATCGGTCGATATCTTCTTGCATTAGGTTTACATCCTGTTGAGACCTAATGGGTCTTGAAATTTTTAGGTCGTCTGCAAATAGGAATATTCTAGTATTGTGAAAGCACGATGTCACGTCGTTTATGTATATGATGAATAATACTGGGCCCAGATGAGAACCTTGAGGGACACCTGAGGCAATTGCATACTTACCTGAGCGGAACCCATTGACAACCACATAAAACTCCCGACCAGCCAGATAAGAATCAAACCACTTTAGAAGACTACCGGTGAAACCGTACGTGGCTAGTTTTTTAACAAGTAGTTCATGTGAAACCTTATCAAACGCCTTGCTAAAATCCGTATAAACAGCGTCAACCTGTATACCTTTGTCCATGGCTTCGAATGTGGCTTCAACAAAGGACACCAGATTTGTACTAGTGGATCTGTTCTTTACAAAGCCGTGCTGATGGTCGGTTAAGAACTTAGAAAAATGGCGTTGAATATGGGGACAAATCAACGATTCCAATATTTTACCGAAAATGGAAAGGACGGATATTGGTCTATAGTTCTTTACGTCACAAGGGTCTCCACTCTTGTAGACTGGTACTAATTTCGCCTGTTTCCACTCTTTAGGGAATTGACCTGATCGGATTGAGGCGTTATATATCTTCGTCAGAGGAATAGCCAGGCTAGCTGCGCATCTGGCAATAAACAGTGGTGGTATATCATCTGGGCCTGCCCCCTTAGTAATATCAAGGCTTTTTAGTTCTTTCTCAAGATTTTCATATTTGATGTCCACGGAAGCTATACTGTCTGACTGTGTGGCTATTGCTTCCAGGTATTCGGAGGCTACATAGTTTTGACCTGAAGGTGATGTAGGTTCTTCTTTGTAAATGTTACTATAATTTAAAGCAAATAGCTCACATATTTCTTCTCCATTCGAAGATGTTATCGGACCATTAGTCATTGATGCTGGGTATGAACTT
The DNA here is from genome assembly GCA_963082945.1 of Cerastis leucographa. Taxonomy (NCBI): domain Eukaryota; kingdom Metazoa; phylum Arthropoda; class Insecta; order Lepidoptera; family Noctuidae; genus Cerastis; species Cerastis leucographa. The sequence goes on along the minus strand of OY720380.1, from coordinate 12,493,299 downwards.
TCTCCACCACGTTTATTTTTGACATACGACCAAAAAAATTTTGGACATCTGGCAATAGATTCTTCTGTAGTCTCTATATAACTATTGTAACACTTTTTAGCATAATCATCACATCGCTTAGAGATTAATCTAAGCGATAGCTTGTCAAGGGGATTCTTGTACTTTTTATACCTAATACGAAGTTTGTTTTTTTCTTTTAATAAATTAAGAAGTTTCTTATCAAACCATATTGGAACACTACTACTTTGCTTTCGGATGGAAGGTACAAAAGTATTGATAGCTGATCCAATAACGCTGTAAAAAACTTCCACCATTTCGTCAACATTTCTGCAACATCCCAGACTCTCTTCCCAGTTCTTATCCTTCAAATGCTTGTTTATTGCCTCATAGTTGGCCTTATGAAAGTTTCTTTTTGCAATGATATTAGATTTTAGTTTTAGCGACTCCGTCAATGTAACTTGTATATCTAATGGAGGATTATCATGCATTAACTGAAATAAGGGACCGATTTGCACTTGTAGAGGAACGATGACGTCTGATACAATCGTCTCAGCATAAATTTGAGCGTTGAGGTTGCCTCTGATCCAAATCAACTCAGTTCTTCCGCCGATCCAAATACCCGCCCATACCATGATGGTTCCACCACTATAAGGATGGACTTCTTGGCAGGATTTTAATCGCTGTTGGCGTCCAGGGGTTCTCCAGTGTCGTATACGTCTTGTATCCGGTCTCATACCAAAACGAGACTCATCAGAAAAGCACACGAAACGCCATTGTTCTTCTGCCCAATTTCTGTGTTCAAGAGCCCATTGATATCGAATCCTACGATTGTGCATTGCTATAGGTGGTACCCGTAGCGGTATTCGGGAATGAAGGTTCACTTCATGCAAGCGGTTTCTGACTGTTTGGTCGCTAATTAAGTTCCCTGAAGAGTGATGAAGCCTCACGGCTAACATCATGGCGGTTATTGTTGGAGCTCTTCGAGTTAAGATTTGAATGTATCGGTCTTGTCTCCGTGTGGTGCAGCGATACCGTCCTCCATGGCGCTCAGCCACGGTACCAGTGCTTCGGTAACGTGTCCAAAGTCGACTGATAATACTCTGACTTGTATTCAGAGCTAAAGCCACAGTACGTTGCCGGGAACCAGCTTCTATCATTCCCACGGCTCTGAACATTTCTTCCCTGCTTAAATGACGTCGCCGCTCCATAATAACGTTGGTTTTAATCAGTAGTAGGGAAACAGTAGCACTAATAATGTCTTCAATGCGTTGTATGTTTTTATAGGGAAAATATTGACAGCTGATTTTCATCTTTTACTCGAATTTGATTCACAGTTCCTGATTCAAATTATGAAATGCACCAAAAAGGATCCATATAAATTAATAAATTTATTACAAAGCCACATCTCAATCTCAAGAAATCCGCATAAAAATGCTTGATCCCTAGACACTTTTGATGTGTGTAGTTGCCAGGGGCGAAGGGTCAAAATTTTGTAAGGGGAAGCCGACGAAAAAAATGAGATCATTAATTTTGTTTTTAAAGTGAAACTTTTATTACATCGTCTCAAACTTTTTCGTCTGTGTGTTGCATGTCGCGTGACGATCGGTCGTGGAGCAGGGATAAAATGAAAGGCGCTCGTCAGAGCGCCTTTCACTTTATCCCTATTCCGCGGTCTACTCCGCGCTATAGTGTGAAAAAAAGTTTCACTTTTACCGTGGTTTCATAAAACCACACAATCCTTTTATTCGTCATCGCATTTTTAAATTTCATTTTGATTGTCAGCGACCCCGAAAACCACGAAAATGTCACCCATGATCAGTATACACAAAAATTTTCGATGGACCCAACTTGATCTTTTTTTCATAACTTATGTATTGTAACGATTAAATGCACAGGAACTATAGAAAATATGTTTATTCATTAAAATGAACGCGTATAAATACAATGTTTCATGTCTATGCTATTTACCGTTGAGGAGTTCACTCATGAGAAGAGGACCCTGGCGGTAGGATGAATTCATGATACAAATCGTCATTATCCATCAAATATGAACACGTATGCAAAGTTTCGTGTCTGTGCTATTAAACGTTGAGGAGTTCCCTCGTGAGAAGACAATCCTGGCTGCAGGATGAGATCATGATAGAATTCATGTTTATCCATCAAATATGAACTCGTATGCAAAGTTTCGTGTCTGTGCTATTAAACGTTGAGGAGTTCCTTCGTGCAAAGACGATCCTGGCTGCAGGATAAATTCATGACACAAAACATGATCATCCATCAAATATGAACTCGTATGCAAAGTTTCGTGTCTGTCCTATTAAACATTGAGGAGTTCCCTCGTGAGAAGACGATCCCGGCTGGAGGATAAGATCATGATAGAATTTGTGTTTATCCATCAAATATGAATGTGCATACAAATTTTCGTGGCCGTGCTATTTACCGTTGAGGAGTTCCCTCGTGAGAAGACAATCCTGGCTGCAGGATGAGATCATGATAGAATTCATGTGTATCCATCAAATATGAACTCGTATGCAAAGTTTCGTGTCTGTGCTATTAAACGTTGAGGAGTTCCTTCGTGAGAAGACGATCCTGGCTGCAGGATGAGATCATGATAGAATTCGTGTTTATCCATCAAATATGAACGTGCATACAAATTTTCGTGTCCGTGCTATTTACCGTTGAGGAGTTCCCTCGTGAGAAGACAATCCTGGCTGCAGGATGAGATCCTGATAAAATTCATGTTTATCCATCAAATATGAAATTGTACACAAATTTTCGTGTCTGTGCTATTAAACGTTGAGGAGTTCCCTCGTGAGGAGACGATCCTGGCTGCAGGATTAAGTTATGTCTGTCATAAAAATGTATTGTTCTTAAAACCAAAGGTGTGCGCTAAATTTCAGCTCAATCGGGCATCGGGAAGTGGTTCTAATTTAGCTTGCTATACATACAAACATTGAAAGTTGCCTGTCGTAACTCGAAAATCTTCGGCTTACCTAGTCCTTACAAAACGCTGCTGATAGCTGCGAAGTCACGTGTCCGCGTTCATACGAATTTAGTTCTGAATTCTGACACCCGAGCGTCGGCTTACTGGCGCCACATGTTGCTTTCTTTGTTGACATGAAAAATGCTGGCATTTATGTAATGTTTTCAATCCTATGATGTATTTAATGTCTGTACTGTGATGTGATAACCTCAGATGTGTACATAATTTACTATTTGACTACAGTAGACACTAGACACTACGTATAGTTGTTGTTCCCAAAGGGAAGCCGGCAGGAATCGGCTTCTTGGGAGCCTTCGGGCCTGGTAGTTGCATGTTGTTGGGCTAATTCTAAATTCCAGTGAAATTCGCGCGAACAGACTGTTTATTACTCTACAAGAATGAGTGACGCCGAAATACGTAAAGCTGGAGTAGTTAAGAGTTTGAGTTTCAAGAGCTGTAGTTCGTCGACGCCTGTCTTAAGTTTTTGAGAGCGCTTCACTCCGTTCCCTTTTGTTGTGAGGTAAATTTATTTATAAATTTGGTAGTACACGTGTTCTGAATGCTTTAAAACAAAAAGATAGGTAGTAGGTGGACAACCAGGCAGTGTGAGTGTATGACCAGATGTGTGAACGTGGAAAAACCAATGTATAAACAGTTCGTAGCAGGTGACGTTATGTAGTGGTAATTACTTTATGGGAAAAATCCTGTATGGATACTTCCAAAACAAAATTAAAGTTACTAAGGAACAAGAAACATATAGCTATGGCGCTCAATGTCATGGGAAATATTCAAGATGTATCTGAATCCATAAAGTTAAATTTATCTTGAATGAAATTCGGAAAAAGTTGAATTACTATTCGCCATTTCTAAAATAAAATTGAAACATAGTTTTACTTACGACGTTTATCTACTGATATCATAATATGTTTCTACTAAACTATCATTTTCGGTAAATTAAAGAAAAAAGTAAACTTTTAACATTAACACAGCCATCGATTTGAATTGGTAGTTAATTTAAGTAGGCTTCGCTGTTTCATAATCTGAACAAAAAGGTTCCATAAATTACAAGTAATAACTCAGTAGTTTCATAATTTGGAAAAGTACCAATTTCAGCCAAAAATGTGTACGGCCGCCCAAACTTTTGGCAATCTAAGAATATTTTCAGACAGACTGCTTTAAAAGCTTCCACAGTCTATGGCGAAATGAAATTCAGAATACTCATAACAAATCTAAGTAAGAGATGGGCATTTTTTTGGCAACTTAGCCGACATCAACTATTCTCCCGGTCTCAAGTTGAGACGGCAGGGTGACACTTTCTCAAACTGTGAAAAATGTGTTGATATTCTGTTTTACGGAACATTATATGAAGCAGAGTGTCGTAACGTCGACTTTTTGAAAATTCCAAACTATACTTTGGCTACATGCTTCACAAGACAAAGCGAAATGTTGGGTCTTGTATACTAGTTAACAATCACATTAGGTACTCAGAAGTAGATTTCATAAAAAGTGTTAACATTCCTAATGTATTTGAATGCTGCGCGGTGGAATTGACTGACCACAAAATTATAATATTTTGTATATATATAAAGTTCTGAATCAAAGTAACAGAAATCTTTTCTTTAATAATTTAACCTACTTATTACGGAAGTTTTGTTATAACAATAATCAAAAAATAATAATCTGCGGTGATTTTAACATTGACGTTCTTCAGAAAAATAAACTTGTCTTAGATAAAAGCGCTGGACCCGGTACAGTAAACAAAGGGTTAGGGGCGGTTGATACAACGCAATGGTTGGCCATTGAGTACCTACTTAAACCAAGACAAATGTTACCATAAACACAACATCTGTTTGTGAATTGGCAATGAGAGAAACCTACCTATAGTTACATCAACAGAGATTTACCGTCATTATGACTGAATTACGTAATTCCCCCGAAATTCTAATTTTAACACAGCCCCATGCGGTGGCCTTTATCAGGCAGATGTACGAGTAGGTACAGTGCACACGGCCGTTTATGTGAGCCCTGCGACTAATGAGCGCGGCGAGGCGCGGGGCCGGACGCTCTCACATTTCCATGACGTGTGTAACGAGCCTTTGATGACACTCATTGCCACATAATACTCAACATTGCCTTTTTGCCGAATTTATTTGCAGGAAACTGTTGTAAATGGTAATTGAAAATTAATTAACAATGTGTGGGAGGGACGCTCCATTTATCTTCGATGTTAATGGTCAATAGGTTAGTTGTTATTCCTGATCAATAAGTGTGCTGTAGGAGGCTAAAAATTTAATGAAAATGTGAAATGCGTTGTCATGTACATGATTTCTCTCTTCGTGAGATCTGTTAGTAGGAAGTAGTCCAAAATAGACATTCCTTCATAGCGTTATTTAAGTGGCGGTATACATCTAGTCGTAAACAAATCTTCATAGTTCCGTCCTAGTTTTAATTAAAGCCGGTTCTCTTTAATCATTATTAATGTTTACTTAGTACATACTGATAAAACGTCTGAAGGCGTTATTATACAGGATATATGTATGATTCTAAGTAGATAATTGAGTATTAGATACGTTGATTACCAGAGTTATTATAGAGCTAATGATCGCGCTCCATTCGCTTTTAATTATAACCATGACTCTATAATAAAATGTTTAAAAAATAAATGTAATTTTTTATTCCACAATAATACTCGTTTCGATTTCGTGGAATCGAAAAATCAGAATATTTATTTGTGTAGTTCTGCGAATTGTAATAAATACGAGGGTGTCCAGTTCATAACGGATGACATGTACTACATTTATTGTTGAACAGTTTTCAGGATTTTCTGCGCACATATTGTCGATAAATCCTACAGTTTTGCAGGTAGATTTAATTATTTCGTTTTCAATCTGAACAAATAATACGTGAAAGATTAATTCTTTATAAATTGATAATGAATGATGATTTATTTATTATTTGCAAAAATGGAGAACGTGTTGTTGGAATATATTTAAATATGCATTCATACAGTTAAGTATTTTATTTACGAGCCAGTTATTACACTAAACCTATACGTTTTTTATCTATTGATGAGCAATATTCATTTGTGTATTTTTATTATTTATAGTACCTGTATTTGTTATTAATCAATCAATCAATGAAATAATTTAATTCGGATAACAAAGACCCATAGCATAAATACCTTACAAACTATCATACATATTTATAAAAACTAGGAAATTATTATTAAACTATTGTGTAACACGAAGGGTCGGCGTCGTGTTGCGCTGCGTGGTGTCGCGTAGCCTTCCGCGGAATCGCCGATATATGACCCTTCGGCCAAAATTCCTCCTTGAGGAAGGTCTCGATATGATAAGTTGGAACTCGCACCACGAATGACTTAAAATTCGTGTTGTGGCGCGACTCCAACTTCTCGACCCTAAAGGTCCAGCTGGTCTTCACTCGAACATAGTCCACGATCTCCTCAACCTTCGTGGTGTGATGTAGCCGGGAGACATAGAGCTGCGTCGTGGGTATTGCAGGACGCAGCATCATATTGGGTCCTACCGGCGCAGTCCCGCACAGGTTCCGACTGGATGGCTTCTTCCTCTTCTTCCTCTCCACCTTCACGAAGACATCCTTGTCACATGTTCCTGAAGCATCCTTGTTATGTATCTAAAGTTCGAAACGGTTCCAATTGTTGGCATGTGCTATATTCCACTAGCTAAATTGGGATTTATTGATAGTATAGAAAATACAGGTGCCTGGTTTATGGGACTAGTAAGCCTAGTGTATATTTTGCTTCCTCAATTTATTGCGTAAATACTGCAACTGTTTATTTTTTTGCCAACTAATTTATGGACAAAAACAGTTCATCTGTACTATTCTAAACCTCTTAGTTGTAAAACAGAACAAGTCGTTTACCTACATGTGGAAATCTAGGTCATTAGCAAAATCCTAGGTTTATGCGATTTTACTTAATTTAATAATAGGATACACGCATAATTACATTACGTTTGGCTAATTGATCGCTAGCCTATACGTAAGATAGTATGTATACTACGGCTTTTAAGATATTTAACAATATCACTCTAGAATCCATCGAGCTATATGGCATCTTTGAGAGTTGTTGTTAGTTCTAACTAAGATTTTTACGTCCTCTCATCTTACTGTAACCGACCTCTGTTTTATTGTTTCAGTGACCTTACAAAGATTACCCACACAGCTGGTACACTTGTTTATTTACTTCCCTATCAAGATCACCATAAAAACAAAGTAAATAGATCCAGAGACGTGTTTCCAAAGCCAGCTAAGTGCGACTTGGCCAACTCATGATAGCTTCGTATTTCCGTCGATTACTTTACAAACTTCTTAATATGTAGGCTTTGTGTGTAGGTACTGTGACTAGTTATGGTTTGGACTTATTTAATTTAGCGTACTATATATGAGATGGTTATTATTCATTTAGTGAAAACCTTTGGTAACAGTTCTAGCAAATCGATTTTACGTGATTGAAAGGAAAAGTTTAACCGACTTTGAATCATATTTTTTTTTGTATGCAAGACTCAATTTTGTTGCTTAATCAAAATTTAAAAAAAAATTAAGCGTAAGTAATGCATCATTTTCATAACGGGTTGTCTACCCTACAAAAAGAGTTAGCCAAGAATCAATGTGATTACGAAAGATAAGCTTTTATTCTTTCTTTTTGTTGAGCGATGTCTCTGACTTGGCAAAGTCCTCGTTTTTTGTGCGAAGGCTACATCAGCGCCATGATGCCGGCTGTCCTGTGACGTCATGAAGGGTTCTCTGACGTCATACACAAATATATTAAACGAATCTCGTGTTTGCGGGAAGCAGTTATTTGTGAGACGGATAATTTCGGTCCATTCATTGTTCTGGGAATAGAACTGGGGAGGGGCAGTACGTTATATGTTTAGAATTCTAATAATACCTAATGGTAATAATTTGAACGAAGTATAAACAAGATAAAATGTTTTAGGGCATTTAGGGCCGGTAGAATATATGTCAACAAAACATGAGTAAGTTCTATACACTCCAATAATACAACAGCATGGAATTCGCGCGCGCGCTTGTAAACAGTGTAAACAGACTAATAAGTGTGCGTGTCAGTTACGCACACTTATTAGTCTGTTTACAATTCTACAAATGTAGGTAGGTAACACACTCGATGCAAACATTTTTTTATATTCATTCACTTTTATCTCAAGTTGATCCCCCACAAGCGCGCGCGCGAATTTCATGCTGTTGTATTATTCGAGTGTATAGAATATATATATATATATATATATCTTTCCTCATGTTTTGTTGACATACTCGTAGAAACCTTTATTCTCGCAAACTAAATGTTGACAAGTCTCTATGTATCAAAGTCGGTTGACAAAAGCCTGCAAACGTACTTTTCCTTACGTAAATACCTACATATAGCTACCTATAGAAATTACTCCGGCACTACGAACATGTTGTTTCCAAATAGTTCAAAACAATCAGTAAACATTTTCAATCGAAAACTGTTTGCAACAGCTCGTATTTGAACTGTTGGAAATCTAAAATGTAACACGGTTCGTTATTGAACTCACGCCGGAAAATAAAATTTGTGATTCTGTCCACACGAACGATGTCACGGAAATGGTTCCAGTTGTTTATGATTATGTACCATTTTTCATATTTAACGAGTCGCGTGGTGCACTGACGAAGAGTTAGTTTTCGTAGATCCAGGAGCCCAAAACCCCGGAAAAAAGGTCTGTAGGTAAAAATCCGATAGTCTGATACATCGGATCTCTCGATCGATTCCGATCGAAAATGAAGTAGAGAAGCATCTTGATCAAAACCCGAGGGAAAATAAAATAAAATATTACTTTATTGTGCACCAAAATTGAAACATAACGATTTTCAATACAGCTAATAAACGTACTTCGTACTCCTAGGACAGTTGATGAAAAGACTATAGTTTTGTTGAATCGAAAAAAATGCTGTAGATAAAATACTGGTAATGGGCTGTATCTCGTTAGTCTGGAAGTCGTTCCTAACATCATCATTTTCTGTCCCTAGTCCCATGTTACTTTGGGTTGGCGTAAAAGGATTTTTTCCATTCTCCCTGTCAACCGTCAAATAGTTTGGAAAAGGCTAGGTAGGTAGATGTAAATTGAAGGACCATATTATTAAGCACTAACGGCGTCAAAGTTACTCAAGAGTCGTCAGCTGTCATAATTATTTTGAAATATTGATGCCGTCAGCTCTTGATCGCTGTTTAGATGGGCTGATTGCGTTTAGTATCTTTGGTGAAATTCTCTTTAAGTTGGCGTTGAATCACGATCTTTTTGAGATTACCTATACTCAGACGCTATGCTAGTGTTTTAGTAAAAGAGGCCTGTTGTTTCCAAGTGCCCATAACCAACTTTATTTATCGTTTTAACACAACTTTATTACGAGGTATTTATTGCTTTAGCACAGGAAATGCAATAAAACATCAGTTATGCTTCATCCTCGACCCACAAGTTGCAAAAGTGAAGTGCCATCAGGTATCTGCCGGCTTGCAAATTACATTTTAAAGTGGATTGTGTTGTAGCTGCCCCGAGCTAAGTATTGTACCTATTGCAATAATACTACATATATAGGACCTTAGTAAAAGGCATAGAGCTTTGGCACTTTTACTAGGACGCCATATTTGGATTGAACTTTTTTTTTTTAAATCTTTGGTTAAGTATATTATTTTTGTTTCTACAATTTTATCATCGTTTACACTTCTAGAGCCGCAACCGGATGAAGGTAGCTGTAATATAATAATATAAAGGAAGTTCCGAAATATGCTTCAATCGATAGTCGTACAAATACAAGCACAATAAAATCAACTGTAAAAATAACAATAAAAAATCAATGCGAATTTACACCATTCATGAAAATCGTTGCTCAAGATACGAATCTATGAAATAAAAAAATATAGGACCTGTCTACTATTGCAATGTCTCTATATCGTTATGGAAGTAAGAACCATATTGAGCCTTTCGCTACAGGATTACTGGTAACTCGACGTATTTCTTGTAGGACGTCATAGTAGGGTTAAAATGCAACAAATTAAGTCATCAAATTCAACCCGAAAATCAGAAGTTTTTGAGTTAATTCGATTTTTAGTTTTTGTGAAAAACTTGCAGATTAAATTATTTGAAGTCAATTTAAAAATGATTTACGGCGCGACTGTACTGATATTTAAGCTATTATCATAGTTGATGCAGTAGCAGACCTTTGTTAATGATTAAAAGTTCAAAAATGCCTACAACTTTGGCAAAGATCACTAATCAAACAATATTTTTGTAGTAAATTTTGCTATTGCTTCTTAAAAAAATGTTGAAAAAATAATACTACTCCTATAAAACTACTGAATTTCGGTTGAACATGTGGTGGCTTAATTTGTTGCATTTTAACCCTACCACGAAGTCTTGCAAGGAATACGTCGAGTTACCAGTAACCCTGTAAGTATACTAAAACCACACAATCCCCACAAGGCCAGAGAAAAAAGAGAAGGACAGTTATCAACATAATAACATAAATGCATGACACCTTAACTTGGTGTTTCTATTGCCCTTTATATTCTCTCGAGAAAAGGGAGATAATAAAAATATGTCTGAAGGCAAGCCGCGAAGTAAAAACCCCATGTTTGGGGCCAATCCTAAGCTTTTTAAGTATAATATAGCCTCTTTTTATGAGACTCTCTGTCCACTGTATGTAAAGTCATGTTTATTAGGAGAACCCTTTCTAAATAACAGTAGCGTAAAAGGTAATTCATGATAGTATATTTAAAAAATGATGAGTTACAAAAAATAACCTGTGAAATGTTTAGGTTTCAGTTGCTTAAAATTTAGTTTGATGATGTTATGAAAATACTTTATAATGAGGAATTCTTTTTCTTCTGAATACTCGTTCCATCAGTATTGATGATCCTGGTCCATTTTGTTAGTTTCTCGGTCTAGTGACTGTTATTTGTTGTAAAAACCTATGAGAGTTCAATGAAACTAGGGTTGCCATCCCTAAAATTTGGCAACCAGGACAAGAGGCGTGAAAACCCCGGACCTTAGAGCCCAGAACCCGGACATGCCAACAGGTTTTCTTTAAACACAGTCAGTGTAATAAAAAACAGTTGAAAATGTCAGACCTTAAAATCTTTTTCGTCAGCCTCTTGTCTTTACAGCTTTTTTTTTGTATTTAGGTATCTCTCTTTCCGATAGTTTTTAGAATATATTCCCTTTATAAAAGGAATTTGTAAAAATCAATGCAGCTGTATTTTTGAAAATTGAATTTATTTTAATTAGGTATTGACGAGGTTGTTTCATAGTTTTTAAACCCGGACTACAAATGAAACTCCGCCCGGACGCTCCCCGGATGCCCTCTAAACTAGGACAAATCCGGGGAAACCCGGACGGATGGCAACCCTAAATGAAACCAAAGTTGAATCTAAAAATAATAGCCCTAAATGAAGATACAACAAAAATACGACGTGACAAAGGATTGGCTTTCTAGACAGGCTTCATTATATTTTATGATCCATCAAATAAAAAGGTTACATAACTGCACGTCTAACAGGGTCCATGATATGCTCGTAAATTGGCTAAATCTTCGTCCGAGCACTCGGAAGGGTCGCCTATAATGTTTGATGTTGACAAAGGTAGATGGTTGGACCGTCACAGAGTGTCGAAGTTCAGGGCGGCTCTCAATTGCATATTTAACGAGAACTCACTAACTGCGCTGCGATACCGGAGTAGAATAGGGACTCATAATTGGATCTCGCTATTTTTAGCACTAACACTTAACTGCCACCGATTCGCCGTTTGTGGAGATATCGCAATTTTTCTCACCAGTGCTCTCTCGCGGAGAAGGGACAATAATCCCGCGGGATTCACCGAGGAAGGTCTTCATATTACATACCATTGAGCTTTTCTAGTGGTTATGGACGAATATTCTAAAAATAGCACCGGGGATTGAAAGTGGGCCCAAAAGTTTAATGTTTGGAGCGAAATTGTCTCCAGGCCGATTTGGGAATTGGTGTTTACCTTTTTGCACGTGTCATTAGAGCTGGTATTGTTTTAGGCTGTGAATGTAATATAAGCGACTGTCATGTAAAATATACGAAAGATTTTCTTTTGTATCTTCCATGTGCCCTTAGTTTGGCCTAGATTGAACGTGGCCCAATACGACCTTCCAACATTTTGACTCTTATTTGTGTCAATCGAATATATTATTTGACACTAATTCGAAACAGATTCAATTTAATCCAGAACTCAAAATTGTCTGGAGTCAGATTCAATTTAATTCGGAACTCAAAGTTGTCTGGAGTGAGCGCACTCATATATCTTCCACACAGCTATAAGAAGTATGTTAGGATCTGAAGTTTAGAACTAGGTACGCTATCCATGTCGCCATTCCAACAATGTACGACGGGTCCAACTGTTGTATAAATTAAAAATAGTTTAGTCGCCAAACGGCAGCGGCGGCATGCTCGGCATTACTAACATACTTGCCGCAATGAACGACCCATTCATTGGCGTGGTACAAATTTACGTTCATACAAACTTCATGTTCCAAGTTAAGGCGTACGTAAGATGATGTATGAATTAGGACGGCCGTACATTCTCTTACAAGTTATTTATTAGGAAATTATGCTTAGAGAGCGGAAGGATGCGGGAACGGGTAAGGGGACGGAATATCTCTTACTATTCAGAGATGCGTCCTTCGGAAATGAGCGGTTTCATGCGATTCTGAGTGGATCTCTACTTAGGATATTGCTTAGGGATCTAGATGTTCTTCTTCTCGAAAAATTTAACGGACAGCCATTCAAAGTATTATTCATACTTCACACAGCAGTCGTAGTTATTTTGTATTAGAAGGTACTAAGTTATAAAGTTCAAGGCTCGGTCCGACGGACGTGCGAGTGGGCCAATGCCAATGACTGAGCAACATAGCAACATCTTTTTCCATTAATTTCAGGTATCAGTTGCTAACTGAATTGGTAGGCACTTATCTTTTTTACCGTCCGTTCCCAAAAATGATCACGGAAGCGTTTCCGTCGGTGGGAAAGTTACATTTCACTATATACTGGCGTGATCTCATTATATTCGCTCTTCAACACCTTTTCGGAACGGAATCGGTAATAAGTTTCATAGCTATATCGACCAGGAGAGGCCTCCCAATGAATATTTTATCGCAGAATTTTATTAAGAATGAGAACGTATCAATAGAAGTAATATCGACAGTCGGCACTATAATAAGAGTTGAGCCCGATAGTTATATTTTCAGCGTTTCGTAACGACTTATACTGATATTTTTGCCTTTAAACAATACCAGTAAGGTTGTAAAAGGAAAATATATACAAAAGGCTAAACGAAATATCAGGTAAGACTCAATAAACAGGCGTTTTAGGTTAAAAATAGATCTGGTCCGTTTGTGTGGCCTTCCAAGCAATAGCTACTCGATCCCAGGGGGCGTGGGTGGTGGCGCGAGTGGGGCGCAAGGGGGCTGCGCTGGTGCCCCACACACCCATAGACATGATTTATTCCCGTGAAGATCGTTTCCACAGGAAAATATTTAATAAGGTCAGAAATACTATATATGTTACGGGTAATTAGGGCAATGTTTATAATGTCCGGATTAAATTCTTTACAGCGGTCCATCCGCAATTTCGCACGGTTATAGCTTCCTTGCAAAAAGACTTGCTCATAAAAAGCGTCTGTTATGAATTTCGTAGTTTTTTACGACCATTCACTCTGCATAACTCCATTGAGAACTGTGTATAATGTGTTTATATTTTCTTTTGCTTTCACAATGAGGTAGGGGATAAATAGACCCATACAACAAAACTAGGTACTCACGACGCGTGTCTACGTAACAGGTTAGATCGCAATGCCAGCACTGATAGGTTGATAGCCGCTCGCTTAGCAGAACAACCCGTGAGCACTACACAACTTGCACGGAGCGATAAGCACCTGATTTATTTTGTTTTTCCTTTTGTTTCCATCATAGTATACTTGTACTTTTGTTTATAGGAACTCGGCATAAGTATGTGGTCTATGTTGTTCCGGGATCTAACTCGTTCGTAGTGATAAATTTATGATTGATTCTTAACATATTTTTTACAAATGGTCAGGTAGGATTTTTTTTTTTGTATCTTTAATTTTATGTCTCTTGTTTTTGTTTAACTTATTATTTTCTCAAACAAAAATGATTCGAAATTAGATTTTATCTATAGCCTTTTCCATGTTGCCTTACTAAGGTCGCAGAAGACATAGGTGGCCTAGTTCAATGTATAATATACTCGTAGGTACAAATCCGTCAGCTCCCCTTTGGATACGCCGTATGAATCGACTGCATTGCCTTGCGTAGCGTATGAATGGACTGGCTGCCCATTGACTAAAGCGAATTCTAGGTAGTAACTGACACATTCAAAGTACTGGAAAGTTCATGCAAGTTAATTAATCTCTCTTTTCCAGAGGAATGACCTAAAGTTCGTAAACACTAATTCAGCCTCAGATGAAGGTATAGTACAAATCCTACGAGATTGTTATCTTGGTTGATGTGGTTGACATATTTTTTACGAATGGTCATCATCTTTGTTTCTTCTATATCCTTTAATTTTGTGTGTCCTGTTTTTGGTTAGGTATTTGTTTTCTATTTTGTTAAATAAAAACTGAGTCCAGCTCAGTGATGCTAATAGTGGATTTCCATGCTGACTTACTAGGATTTCAGAAGAGTTCAGCTCACCAGTTTAACATACGCCATTGCCTTGCGTAGTGTATGAATGGACTGGCCGCCCATTGACTACAAGCAAAGGCCAATTCACAGGCATACAGGCTGATGATGATGATGATGATGATGAAAGGCCAATTCTAGGTAGAAAGTTAAGTGAAAGTACTGGAAACGTCATGCATGTTAATCCTTCTTTCCCTGAGGAATGACCAAAAGTTCGTAAACACTAATGAAGCTTCTGATGCAGGTACTCGTAGTTAATAGCACAAAACCTCTACACGTGATGCAGGCTCCACGAACAAAACAACGCTTAATTGCAATTAAATAATTGCATGAACCAATTCCTAATCTAGTGTTGCCAACACTAATTAATCATTTAAGTGATTTAATCAAACGGATTGGTCTGATCGATATGCCGTGTTATCGATATGATGAACATAAAAATAGTTTCATTTTCTCGTAACTAACCAAAAAGAGTTTAGGAAATAATGTTTTCTCAAAAAAAAAGGAAGTTTATTTCAGAATTACATACTTTTATCATGCTTTTCAAGCATCATTTTAATCGTGTAGCTGAATATGGAATGCAGTTGTTCAAATAATATAAAATTTTACTGAATTCTATTAAGCAGGCATAAAACAATGAACAATTTTGTAATTACTGCCTGTAATATGCAGCTGAAGTGCAACAGAGCGAATTAATTTAATTACGCAGTTTAAGTTTTATTTGTGTTTATTGCGAGAATCCAGTGAACACAATGCTTCAAATGTTATTAATTAATTCATTAAAACGTGCATAACGACGAACAGTTTTATTCATGGGGCCAGTTTATGAACAAGATTCTATTATATTACATTTATGTAAAACGTTATATGAAAAAGTATTTTTAACGTATTTGAGGTTCTATAAAGTGCAGGCTTTCGAAGATAACGTTGGAAAAAGAAAATGATTACTGTTTTAATGGACGCCTGATCTCGCTTAGCCTACTAAGCGAGATCAGGCGTCCATTAAAACAGTTAAGTTTGCTCAGAACAGAACCGACGGCTCTTTTGCATTTAAAAAAATGCAATAGGAAAATCATAGTTTCTTGGATAGGTACCTACTTATCTCAAGATAACAGCAAAAAGCCTTGGTCCCGGACCCCACATCTTTCGATAAGTAAAGTAAGCTATCACTTTCTCAATATTTTCTTACCCCTGTCAAGACCCGATCAATGCTTTCCCTTTTCATATGATTTTCTGTTCCATACAATATGCTATTGCACTCTCATGTTGTTTATGAGAATATCAAACGGTATGATTACGTTACCGTTTTTATATCTTAAAGTCGGAGACGAATACACTAATAGCAGTTTAGGCCTTACCATGACCGTTAACAAAACAATGTTATTGCAGTAACGTTTTGTTTCAAGATTATTATAATATTAGTTTGTTTGGTAGCATGGCCTCTGTTTTGCGTCTGCTTAATGCAGGGAAAGAACGAACGATTTATTCGATTTGTCTATTCCGTGCTTTAACATGTAAGAAAGAACTACCAACATAAACTGAATAGCGCTGCCTCTTTCACAAATAAGCGGTCCGAATCGTATTGCGAAGTCATAGTCCTGAAGCCAAATATAACTTTAATTAACACAATAAATATTATTTCGCGTCAAAATTTCATTAAAATCCAATAAAAATCATAAAAGCCATAAAAATCTTTAAAAAAAATCCTTTTCAAAGTGTTTCAAATGAAGTTGTGGCCTTAATTATAACATGATAGGAATCGGAACAGAATTTTTAAAACTGGCTGTATATCATTATCTTTTTTTCTATAAAAAAATTACATCCATGTCAGTTCACCTTCATTATGTAATTTATACGTGTATCAACCAAAATATATTATAATATCTGAATAAGTTTAAATCTTAAATTAAATAATAGTGTTAATTTTCTTGTGTGTTGTGACTATAAGGGCACTTTTCCTGTTGTACCTATTTTCACCCGCGCGCGGATCTGGTCCGCGTGCAGGCGGCGGGCGCGCATTCTATCATTGCATACATGTTTTTCCTATCATGCAGGAAGCAAGGGCGCGGTACACGGCACACAAAGCCAGTCGATATGGCGATGCTTGGGAGATGGGCCTACGTCCAGCTGCAGACGTTTTTTCTGGCTGATATTATAATCATGATGATGCACTATTATTGCTGGAAATACAATCTAATCGACTAGTTTACGATACCTTAACATCACGCCTGTACCCCTCAAAGGATGTGTAGAGATGTTAATTACACCCGTCACATAAATGAATAAATTTTTAGTACCATACATTATATCACGGTAATACATTTTTAAGGATAATTTGTTTAACAATAAAATACCTATAAGTTGTCTCGGATCAACTTTTTAGACTATCACACATTTCTGCTATTTGAGGTCAAAACATTTTTGCAGGTTGTCAAAAGGCACGTCGTGGTACCAATAGAATGATCTATTTGAGATGACGTCATAAAAACTGCTAATTCAAGCAGAAATATAATAAGCTTGATTTAAGGAAGTGATGGTACGAAAACGCCAAGTAACGTTAAAATAAGACTGCTTTAAGACTTCATAGTAGAGCCCCAGGTGAGTTTTCTAAAAAGCAATTCATACCGCTCAGTTCTTATGGACATTTATGAGTTGAAAACTGCATTATTCATTGAAAGTCTCTGGATTACTGATAAAAGAATTTTTAAACGTGATCCATCAATTTATGCAACTAATGCAAACAAACTTTGTCCTTTGTTACAGTAACGTTATTTTCCTTCGCGTACGAACACTTGATTAGGTTTTTATCGGTGAACCGGAATTACCATGAATACGGTATGTATTCTGTTTCGTATCTGGATTAGTTCCGCTCTGCTAACCAAATTCTTTGACACATGCGCGATTGCTCGAGCGTTGGGATGTCGCCCTATCTACATGCCGTACCCGAATATTTGAAATATGAGTATTCAAAATCGTGCTCGCATATAAGTGTTGTTTTTTGTAATATAATTGTTCACTAGATTGATATAACAATGTGATTTTCGAGTAGCGCATAGCCTAGTGATAGTAAATAGTAGTGATTGTGTGCCTCGTGGTGTGACCACACAAATATAAAAAATGGGTGTCACCATCGGACAGCCAAGTCATAGGTCTCGAGTTCGAACCCAAGACACACCTCTGTTTTATTGGATTCAGGTGCGTATTGTAGGTACAATTATCACTTGCTTCGGTGAGGGAAAACAACGTGAGGAAACCAGCATGCCTGAGAGATATTAATCGCCGGCATGTCAAGCCAAGTCAGAGGCCCATAGGTGGTAACAAATCTCTGCTGCCCTGGTAACAGAGATTTTAAGCACTAACCACACGATAAAGAAGAGAGTAAAGAGAATAGCAAATCACGGACGGCAGTCATTCAAAGTTTTGCCTATTCATTGTAGGCCATCACTTGAACCTTGGACGAAACAGATTGACGTCGTCAATAATAATAACTGCGTAGTAAAAAGTAATATTATTTGTGTAGAACAAACACTCTATGTATATTTGTAAAGGCAGAAAGTTCTACGAAAAATCTCATTTTACTTAATATAGATAAATGGAGAAACATCACGAATACAAATTGATTTCTCCAAACAAATATTTATTAGAATAAGATTAATGCTCGTACAATTGCTTTGTTAGATAGCCCGTGTTTTACGACCAGTCGAAATACGGCTTTAAAAGACGTCTAAGTGGGACTGTGCGAGTTAAGTAGAAAATTTTGGAGGTAATATAACGTTATACGAGTATCGATCATGAACATACGAGCGGTAGGCTCAGTTTATAGTTCATCGGTCCTGGCGAGCGCCGGCGCCCGAGCGAGTGTGTTTGTGCCACACGAGCACGACAAATGTTACAATATGACACGAACCAATTAATAACATTGTCAATCTGTATCGCATTCCACAAACCAATTTATGAGCTATATAAAGGATATTGGTAACTATTGTAGATTGGAATAGTTACTGTTAATTTACTGTTATTGTTCTTACGAGTGCTGCAAAGTTTTTCAAATGACGTATAATTATTACTGTAGGTAATAGAAAATAATCAGTCTTACACGACTCCAAATAATGAAAATTATAACTACTGGACCAAATAACGCTACGTAGATTTAATTAAATAAAACCAAAAATTAAGTCAAAGAATACTATCGATAAACCTGGTTAAAAAAATCTACGTGTATTCTTTCATTGTTTTATCTGCGTAACTGAAGACTTTTATCCCAAATAATTGCCTTTTGAGTGACGTCTAATATACTTATAACAGGTAGGTAATTATATTACGCGAGGCAGCTGGCTTACCGCGCTCGCTGAACCTCTCACTTATCCTGAACTTAGCGTCATATGAAAACCGTCAGCTGTCTTGTTAATAACCAGTTTCAGTTATAGTCACAGAAGAAATATTTCCATTGTAAAATATATCTCAGATACAGTGTTGTTTTTTCGCGTCTGCGAGGCAATTCATCTTACTCTTCGAGTTGCTTGTCTTACATTAATAAGTGAGGGCGTTGCATTTTTTATGAATTCCAAAGTAAACAATCTGTATGAGTGCCAGGATTTATGAGAGCGTGACCTTGAAGAAAATGAGGTGCTATACCGATGAGGGAGAGGTGCGAGCGAGAGCGTGCCCCTCCTGAATTAATTTTCCTAATTACAAGCGCCACCTGTCTGCAGGATGCCATATTGTTTACACTTAATTAATGTTTACGTTACAGTGACCCTTTATTTAACACTTCGTAAACACAATAAACTATAACGCTCCCCTTTGTGTAAACGGCCCCTTTAGATGACCGACCCCATGACCTTCAAGACATTATTACAAAGTATGAGTTATTTTTCAAGATTATTTGTTATCGAATTTAAAACTGAGATTCGATTATGATATCGAAAGAGCTGCTACGAAAATGACGAAAGATTTTCGAAAAAATATAAGGCTTTCTGATAACGACGAGACTGCCACGCGGGAGCTGTAATTAAACCATTTTTGTTTGACTGCGGTCCGACCATGCAGAGATAAATATAAAAAAAAAAACTTTTTAAAATCTATTGCGTATTTCCTGCTGTGATGTTGGCAACGCGCGCAACCACGTGCAGGGCACGCCACAATAGTGGCGATAAGTCCCCTCTTTGGGGAGTGGCTTGAGAGGCGCCACGGCACCCTCACCTTCCGTCTGACGCAGGTCCTCACCGGACACGGTTGTTTCGGGAGGTTCCTGCACCGAATCGGGCGGGAGGAAACGCCCGGGTGTCATCACTGCGAGGATCGGCCTGAGGACACGGTAGAGCACACCGTGGAGGTCTGCTCTGCTTAGGCTGAGCACCGCCGTGTCCTCGTAGCGGCGATTGGCGGCGGCGACCTCTCGCGTCCGGCCCTGGTTCAATCCATGATCTGGAGCGAGAGGGAATGGGAAGCCGTCGCCTCCTTCTGCAAAGCGGTCATGCTAGCGAAGGAGGTGGCGGAACGTGAGAGGGAGAGAACCTCACGTCTCAGCCGCCGCGGGAGACGCCCCGGGCGTCGGGGGGCAACCAGTGGCCCCCGGCTACCGTAGGCGCGGGCCTGTGGACGGTGAGTAATGGGCTAGCTCACCGTCCGTCCGTCTCATGACGACAGGCCGTGTCGACGGCGCGTACGTTTTCCACGCGCGCCTCAAGGAGATATCAGCAAACCGGAAGGGGTCCGAGAGGTTCGATGCCTGCCAGGGTTGCGGGACTCTTCGAAAGAAATACCGCGGCCCTGGAACACAAAGGGCGAAGAAGGAACATGGGTGGGTTTTAGTCAGTACAAGTCTGACACTCCCTCCCGCTCCTAAAAAAAAAAAAATTTGGCAACGTGCGCTGAAATGAAACAATGAATCGCGAACAAATCTGGCATTTGTACATTCCCAGCACTCGGTGGGAGTGCGAACTTTGTTGATTTCGTGGATACAGTGCAAATGACAGATAGCGACGAGTTGTACATATTCAGCGGCGGTTATGACGAGAACGTTACATAAACGCGGAGTGCGGCGTGCGGCATCCGGCGTGCGTGCGTGCGTCATCCGACGCTCATTGATTCTACGTACGACCACGTCGATGACACCGCCTTTCCAAATAGACAACTGTCTATTATATCATTGACATGATATTACCTTAATGCGATTCACTGTTGTTCATACCATCGATATCATTTATTCTATTCTATCAGTCGACTATTATCATCATTTACGTGCACCATCAGGCCATGTAGTTAATTGTTCAAACATTGTCGTTAATTTAAATTGGACGCCGTTAAACAGAATTACTCGTAATTGGGTTTTCTTTCGTTACAGGAATTTTCCAAGGTGTAGGAGTTTCTTCAACACCATGCCACCTAAGTAAGCTGTTCCAAGAGTTGTTACTTTTATTACTGTGTGCACTTTATTCAATTATTTTGTTGCCAGCAAATTAAATACACCAGATAATATATTGTTTTGGCAATTTTGTGGTACCTATGATTGGCGCTTTTAGCTTTCACTTCGCTGTTTTATGGTTATTTTTGAAGTCAGAGGTAAGTTCCAGAAATTAACGTCTTTTCTTCGAGTTATTGCAAAAGTTGGTTTTATGTAGTGCAAGTTCTCAAACATATATTTCCAACGAACATAGAAAATGATCGTAAATAAACTGTTTATTTATTTGGGGCGCTACATCGAATGAAGTCATTTATTTTTTTAAGTAGAACGCAGAAACACGCGTTTGTGGATTGAGACACGAGCAAAATAAACAAAAACACCCGAGGTAAACACGCCGGAGTATACCTATACATTGAAACATAAACGCATGATAGGATTACCGGAAACCTATTTTACCAAGCCTCTGGCCTTGCTTAATATAAGAGGCAATTTGGCATAGTCCATGGTAATAGCTGCTACAGATACATACATAACGAAACCAAACAGATACGTATACGTCGACCCAGTTTAACTTTTAAAAACGTAGTTAAAAAGATTTTGTAGATTGCTAAGTTCCGTGTCGCCGATCATTAACTTCCTGAAAGTTTTATCACTTCACATTTAACCTTATTCAGTTTTAAATGTTAAAAATGTGCGATAGAACGCTGGGGCCCGTGGGGCCGAGGGGCCGGGGGTTATCGGCTACGATTTATTATCACTATTAATCGAGCGGAACTAACTGGTCTCTTCGGTAAGGTGTATATTGGACTGTTGGACTCGGCTTCCATTTTCTATTTATTTCGCTAATAACGTTTAAGTAGGTATTATTTTTCAACTGAATGGATCCGGAATTGATGGTGCCTAATTAGTTTTTATCTGCTTTTGTTTTGGTGCTTAGGAACTATTTTTTATTTAATTTTATTTGAATTAGACTATTTTGTTTAGAGGTAACACGCATAGTTTTATGACTACCACGCTTATCTTTACCAAAATAATGTTTTATGTGAGTTTTTAGTAGCTTAACTAAAACTTTCCGCCCAATTAACTAAGTATTGTCCAGTTTTGTTGATATTATTCCTTATCTAAAGCTCGTGTAAGCTCACACAATACAACACAACAACACACTTCCATCGAGATGAACTGATAAGTGAATATAACGCGACAGCTACATTTATTTCCCAGTGACCGGATATGTGATATATTTCGGACACAAACATGGCTACAACAATAGCTACAATATAAAACTGATGTAGGCACTCGGAAACTTTAAACTTTTAATATGTCGATGTATTTATTGGATGAGGAAGTTTTGTTGTCTATCGTCCATAAATTTTTGCTAAGTATGTGACGGTGCAAGCCAGTGCTTGCCACAAATAGGACAAGCTGAGGTTGCACTGCTGAAATGTCAGTGTCACTTTGATAGTCTGTGACGCGTGCAAACGACGTGAAGTTGTGCAATCAACATGTTTTATACATGAGACGAGTTAGCGAAGAGTGAAAAGTGGCTTGCACTGAAACTTGCTTAGTTTTGATGCAACTTGTATTTGATTTCTAAGGGGCCATTTATTTGGACTTTCTTCATTTCTTATTAACAATTTAACATTTGAATCGGTTTATTTTTAAACTGCAGTCAAAAGTATGGTTTCACAAAAACAACACAATAATGACAGTTTAAGTGGGTATTTTTATGACGTCTTATCGGATTTCGAGGTTGCCGGTGCAGACAATTTTTTATGACGGCCATAAAATGCACTGCTAGGTACTACACAAGATCCCTTTACGACTTCAAGATTTTGAAAATATGTTGATAAAATACTCATATTATTTAAAAGTACCCACTAGGTAATCCTACTTATAACACAGTATAACTGTATAATGTAGAGGGATTTGGTGCTCCGAGAATGGATTCGGGCCAGTAACAACGTGCCAATTAACTAATTCTCTTGTGATTTGCAACGCGTAGCAATCGGCGTAGCGGCGTAGCACCCGCTACAATGTTTGTGCTACGTTATGCTACGAATTTACTTTAATTAGTTGCGATGTTTTATCGTAATTAAACCTCTAAACGCATAAATTATGATGTGAAAAGGAAATTGTGGAAGTAATTGCTGATGGTTTTTAATAACTTAATATGAGCACAAGTTGTTGCGAGGAAATGAACTCGGTAATTAAAGTGAGGGAAAAGGTGAAAGCCATGTAACGTGTCTGTGATGAAATTAACAGCGATCAGTAATCCATCTGATAACAAGCCATATTGTGTGTAAATTGCTCTAATTACTTACTATTAGGTACATATTAATGGCCGTTAATTGCAAATGTAATTTTGAACCATATCTATCGGTCTTGGACGAACTCTAGATATTTTTACACCAAAACTTAGGCACATAGTTTATTAACGGAACAACGGATTATGAGGAGTTATGATTAATAGGATTCGATACCACGAATTGTAGAGCATTGCAGAATCAAGTTACGTCGAGTAAATATTGAAACGGAGTGTTCCACCGTTTCAGGTAATCATAGAGCTTGAAAGCGTGTTGACTGTATACAAAACATAATCATCATCTTCTGCCTAGCCTTTTTCTGATCCCAGTAGTCCCATAATGGAACTAGAGAATGGAATGCCTGGGATACGGTGACAATATTGGGGTTGGCTTCTAGTCTTACCGGATACATCTGAATAACAGTATTTTACATGCAGCGCCTACCTATCTGACATCCACAAAGCTGTTACTGGAACACCCAGTTTCGTATTAACAATATCCTTTAGTACAACTAGTTGTCAGACCATCGCTCTTCTCCTAACGAATCTCAAAGATCTACAAATGACAGTCGGGACCAGCGGCTTATCGTGCTTTCCGAGGCTGATCGTCATCCATCCACGAACCGACCTCGGCAAGTACTGCTTAACCGTGCTGCTGTTATGATTTAGCCACGAGCCCCACTCACAACACTTTCTCGTGTTGTATCTAACTATCATAGTTAGATACAAAACTCACTCACAAGTTCTAAACTAATTTCCTGCGGCACAAAGCAATCGCCGGCGACGTGTGCCCCGATGGACGTGTGTCCGATGGACGGTCACGTGCCACGTCCATCTGATTGATTTTTACTACCCACCTTCAGTTTTTAATTGGTGGAAAGGTACCAGAACTATTCTTCCGCTCTGTGGTCTATACCAATCAAAAATTGATGACTCGGTAAGCGGATGAACTGACACTTCGGGTTTGTTTATGTCGCCGGTTCGTTTCAGTATTGAACAAATTTTTGTTTTGTCTAAGTTCTAAGTTTTTGTGTCTGTACAAAAATACGATAGGTAGGTACGCGTGTTATTTTGTATGTTTTTTTTCTACCACACTCTACAGTATTCATGACGCAGTGTTTTTTTTCAATAAGAATAAGGGAATAACAAAAAGTGAGATTATTCAGCGTTTCCCATTATTTTTACCGGCTTCGCTCTTTCAAACCTTTCATTTTATTTGTTTCACTGAAACTTTTACTATACGCACGGAACGTGTGGTAATATCCTGAAAAAGTTTTGCCGAAACATAAAAACAATGTAGCATCACGTTTCCCGTAGGGGGCAGTAAACATTTTCGGAGTTTTTTTATTTTATTAATTTAGCAAATTCATTGCAATCAACACAAACATGAAACAACTTTTTAGTGTTGTATTTTTATGTTTGCAGTAAAATGTAACGTGTGACTTTTCTCTCGGGGGCAGTGACCGGTCAGGGGACTGCGTTTAATACGTTCTTTGTTTATATTGCATTAACCATTTACTGTCTTACCGAGTACAGTATTAAAAAAGATTTTTAAAAACGTAAGTTTTTAAAAACCTTTTTTTTACCTAACTATCAGTTTATACCGTTCCGTTTTCTACAAAACTATCATCATCTGCCTAGCCTTTTCCCAAGAATGTTCGTCGGCTTCCAGTAACTTAAAACCTTGATAAAAATAGTAGTTAAGTAGGTTTAACTCATATCTCCTTTTCCAGTGGTAAAAATTATTTGCTAACCTAATTAGTTAGAGAGGAAAGTTTTACGATATCCTTAATGAACAATATAAACAGGAGTTACCACAGCGCCCGTCGTAATTAATATTAGCGTTGCCTTACTTTTATGAAAATACATCTGTGGATCGTGGAAGGTACTAGATTCTAGTACCTTCCTCGCTAGCTTCCTCGCACTTCCTTCAAACGCTAGCTAGTTGCCTTCTAGTAACTAGAAGGCAACTAGCTAGCGTTTTATATATTAATAAGATGCATTAATTTTTCGGAAATAATAATGAATGGAAGGTAGAGGGATAATTGTATTTGAAAAGTGTTATTTTCTTTTTGTGTTTTCCTATTAAACCCAAAGGTTGACACATGAAGTTTAAATAAATAATACTTAAAATTGGTAAAGTCGAATTCCTGTATCAGCTATAGCGGCATGAGCTGTTGTTTCTGTCCGAATGCAAACTCGACACATTTATCTACTATCATGTGATTCTCTCAGGAGGTAGGTAAGAGTTGCCGCTTTGTTATGTACCCAAGAGGCACAAAGCGGTGCGACAGCCGCGGTACGGCAATTACTTCAAACATAATGTTTTGGTGTTGTAGACTTCTGAGCATAATAAATAATGCCTATGAGGCTAATTATGACATTTGTAAATACAAACTTTCCATATTGGGCACTGAAATTATGTTAATTTAGGTACTATTTAGTACGAAGTCTCTCTCTCTGGAATCTTCCGTGATTTTTAATTATTGTGAGCTCCCGAAATGTCGACGCTGCATTGCAAGCGCCATGATCGCGGGATGATTCCGAGGGTATGGTGGGCATGGTCGGTATGGCGGTAAGTGACTGTGCAAGTTTATTATACACCGTGAAAGCTTAAAAAAAGTATGATTAACTAACTTTGCCTGTATGAGAAATATTGAATACGGTGAGACATACAAATGTCGACATTTTTATTTACTCAATTCATGGTCTAAAGTATTATTAGGAATTTTATTTTAAAGCTAATTGCCTGCTGCAGCTGGTAGTAAATTTTATTAGTAATTAATTGCTCTGACTTTACATAAGACTTGGTTTTAGTAAGTCGTAGCCACACCGATAATAATTAATAGCACACCCCGAGCTGTCAGTCTTGTGGTAAAGGAGCTCGTTTCATTAGTATCTTACAATTGATTGAATATATTTTGACATGGCTCTTTGTTACCTCTCTGTTATTGGATACTATTGTTTGGTCGTTTGAAATATTTATTGAATAGGATACAATATTCATACGGTTTTGGTTGCCATAGTAGTAAAATACTGATATCTATCAACTGCATGTATTTTGACTGGACTGTAAGTCAACCCTATTCTGTAGGTACGGTATTTCTTTAGTTGTGAGTGATTGAATCATTTATTTTAGGGGTAAGTTTGAGGTATTTTCCTATCGAGAAAACGTTATAGTATCGTCGTCGCCTCAATTTTGCTATACATTAATCACAAAGTGAATGCTGCAGTAATATTAAAACCAGAGCTATTATTTTTTTTACAATTTGAGGTTATTGGCCCTTAAAACAATCATCACTTTCAACAGAAACAGTCGACAGCTGCAATTAACTCAAAAACAGGTTCGTGATCGAAAAACGAATTTATAAGCCAACACAACCAACTTGACAAAATACCTAAGTAATGCGGCCAAAGAAAGGTAACAACGAAAAATCGTAACTCGTAAAATAAAAAAGAGAATTTATGTGAAAAGTTTTCATTTACAAACAAAGACGGATTGTGTAACAAATGAGGCGACGGAAAAGGAAAGCTTGTTCGTTTATTTCAATTTTTAAGTTGCCGAGGGTAAACAACAAACAGCCGGTGCTCGCGAGATAGGTGGACGGCCAACTACCTTGGATAAAAATGTTGCGACATGTTTTAGTTCCGAGGCTGATTGATAGACCACGCTCGGCCTAGACCTCATGAAAACAAGTCGTGTTTTTAAAGCGTGTCAACATATCTGAAAGGGGGATTTGTTTTAAGTTGAGAAACGTACTATAGACGCCAAACAGCTAGTTCAACGTATTATTCACACAAGAAAGCGTAAAATCAAGTCAGTATTCACACAGACACTGCTACTGTGTGTGGGCCCTAATGGGAAACCTACTAGCATTTTCAACACAATCATCAAACCCAGAACATCACGCTCATTAGTCGCGCTTCAGACCGCTAAACCTACACGACAGTCGAAATTAATCCTAATGATAAATAACAGTAATTAAGGTAATTCGGCTATGCTGTTAACGGCTAAGTGTGATCCCTTCTCTTACCGGGATATCGTAATGGTCTACCAGGAGATTATGACAAGGCGGCAGCTGCTTCAGAGCTTTAATAACTTTATGCTTCTGCACAGTAATTTTGTTAGTGCACAGTGCACCCATTATGTCTGAAATCACTTTAATGCTATTAGTAGAATGCCTAATTAAGTTCAAGAGTAATGTACCTAATTTTGTTCATCAAATTCTACTTATATCAATTTTGATCATCACCATCTGTCTAGCCTTTTCCGAACTATGTTGGGGTCGGCTACCAGTCTAACTGGATGCAGCTGAATACCAGTATTTTACATGGAGCGACTGCCTATCTGACCTCCACAACCCAATTAGTACTAGGTAATACGATACCCAATGGCATGACTAGTTGTCAGACTTTCAGGCCACTGACCACCTGTAACGACTGTCAAAGATATACAAATGACAACCGAAACTAACGGCTTAACGTGCTTTCAGAGGCACGAATGAAACTCTGTATGTACAGATGGGTGGTCACTCATCCACGGAATTAGGCAAGCGCTGCTTACCCAGAAGATCCGAGAGGCTGTTACCATTTATCCACGAGCTCTCTCGTCTCTGTATCAATCTTGATCATCGTAATAATTTTCTTGCTTATACATACCTACTGCGTATTTTTATATTCAGTAGGTACTAAATATTTATAGTCTAACATCACACCCCTCGATCGACAAACTTTTCAACGATGTTTAGTAAAGACACATTTTGGAAGTTGCGTTCATTATTTTCTTATCTATGAACGCGCCTCGTCAGTACTTTCGAGGACGACCCTTGAAATACTGACGTACTTACTAGACGAAAAATCGGTCAAGGGCACACGTATAATATGAAGGTTCCCTTTCTTCGCAAGTGTGTTTGACTGTCTATATTCAATAATGAATGGTCAAACATTATGAGAGGCAGATATTTTTGGGACCATTTATTCACAAGATAATAATTAAATACCCCGACCACTGCTGAGAATGAGGTCTTTGGTTCAATGCCCAGTTCGGGCAAAGTGTTATTGCGTTTTTTCCATTAGGAATTTCTCACTTGCAGCCTGTCTGGATTTGTGCTCGGTTGACGGCAATAGGCTCACCCCCTATTACATGGGACTTGGAACATTACTGGCAAAATTATTAGGTACACCTCTGTCGAACCCTTCAAAGATTTCAGGCGTCATGTTATGTTATATTAATGAAATAACAACATTGACAAAGTTTATGTGTGTGATGAGTATTTATGCGTTTTGAAGGTAAATGTTCATCGAAATTTCCTTACGTAAATATGAATGACAGCACTCTGTAAAACACCCTTTTAAGTTATACTGATACGAGCCTGTCCGCAAGAATTTGTACAAATTCAGCCTTTAAGGGGATCAAAGCAGAAGTTGAAGTTTGTATGCGAACGAAGCCGGGGGAAGTTTTAGTTAGAATACATAAACAATCAAGTCGTTGTTTTGTTCAGCAGCTCCTTCAGCTGTTTACATTTCCCACACTATTAATTTATTTACATTATTAATCGTCTTTACTAAAGTTTCTTCGTAGGTATCCGTAAATAGAATAAAATATTATTTATTATGTACCATAAATAAATTGAATACTGTTGTTGGTTACGCAGGGTATGAAAATGAGACTCGTGGTGAGGTTGAGTATGGAGTTCTTTATTTCGAAGAGATGGTCCCTTTTATACAAAATCAGTAACAAAGATGTTTGAACACAATATTGTTGAAATACCTTACGTGCTGTATTATTTCTGTGAGGATGATATTCTGCTACTCTGTCTTTTGTTTGTTTATTTAAAGGCAAAGCAAGCTTACAAAACTGTCATAAGGTTAAAATCGAACTGATTGATCTGTCTTTATTTAAGTTACGCACACTCTTCTTTGCTATGATTATAATAACTTATATTTCTAGAATCAAAGTAATTATAACAAATGGAATTGAGTTTTAAATCAAATTCTGATCAAAATTCAGACTACAAGTTTTCACCAGAAACATTTTACTTTTTTTGCATTTTAAACGTCATCGCCCGTATTTGCCCGTGACATAAAGCGTTTTTGTTTTGGTACTTTTTTTGCTGTTTATACAGGACCTTCCCTTGCTGCTATTACATTCAATATCTGTTTTTAATTTGTACAACTTAAGGGATAACTACTACTTAAGGGACCTATACTATTGAGAGTAAAATACCAGTCTTTGAAATGTAAAACGTGTACCAACAATATAGCTTGCGCAGTAAACCGGCCTTTCAATCCCGTTGCTAAGCCAACCACAACCCTCCCCAGAGTCACTGTCTGCCTCTTTGTCCATTAAACCTCACAGACGAAGGGTTCCGCGTAATTAGATACTAGCTTTAATTAATATCACTTTGATCTACAACCTACATTGCTTGAAAGAGCGAAGTTTATACAAAAATGTGATACTTCAGAATATTATTTATTCTTGGTTGAACATTGCGATTTTGAAATTCGATTTTTCATCTTCGATTTTAATTTTAATAATTACAAAATCGGTTTATAACGTTCCCTCTACTAGTACACAGACTTCTTCTGTGTGACAGGGAGTGAGCCGTAACTAGAGCTGCCAACCGTCCCGCGTGAGATGGGATGTCCTGTTTCCGATATATTCCCGGCTCATATAATGCGTTCCGCAACGGATAGGTGTCTGCGGGACGCTAATTGTCCCTCCTGGTATAGTTTAGAAAGAGTTCCCATTCAAACAAAGTAGGGGGGCGGCACGTTGCGTACGTTCAGCGGTGTCGGGCGCGGAAACAATGACAGTTTTCAAGAATAAAATAATTGCTCAAATGTGCCGAATCACAAGATAAGTTGGTACTCCATCAAAGAGAAAATGTACTGGATTAATCAAAGTTGCTCTTTTTACTGATTCGTGTTAAATATGATAAATATTTTCTTATAGCGAAGATTTTTTTTGTTTCAAATTTTGTATAAATCTGTCAAAAAATGTATTTTTCTTCTCTTCTGATTTGGAGGCATGCCCCGTCCATGTTTTTTTGTCAAATTCTCATTTCAATTTCTGGTTTCTCACATATCTATGAATAAGAGTAGGCAGCCCGGCTAGGGTTGACCACGCGCACAGTGCGGGTTGTGGGAAGTCATAAGTATGTCTTCGGTTTTATTTTTCTGATTAGTCCTCAGATAATGGCTTATCTCAGTTTTGTTACACTCATTACTTATTCGAACTTTAACTGAATTTAACGTTTCTACGATCGTAAACATCTTAGACGGGTTCATACAATCGAAACAAAATGTACTTTTAGGGTAACAGAAGCTTTAATATGATTTGTTAATTATAAATGACCATCAGAAACATCGATAGCACTTATCGTACAGACAATAAATTGATAGCAGAAGTCGGCAGGGCGGGCCGTGATGGTGGGGCAGTAATTAATGGCGAGGCCCGCTATTTCTGGCTCGAAGGACACGTTCGAACGTGACCAGAATGCATTTATAGTTCGCAAAATAAAAATATCAAAATATAAAATTATTAACTCTCATTGTTAAGTTTATAGTCGTGTTTGAAATAAATGTCTCCATATTTTAGTTTTTATTTTGTGCTGCGCTCAGCTTGGATTGTGACTGGGGTTTAACCGCGATGCTTATGATAGGACAATCAAATGCTAACAACGGGTATATAGAAAGAGAATATTCCGTCGGGAGCTATTTGGTTCGGAATTCTAAAAGCATCAATATATTGCTTTTAATTTGCAGTCCATGCGTCTACCACAGGGCTGTATCTTAATGAACCGTAATAAGTAGACAGTAGACATTTTCAGAGCGTGTAGGACTATAACTTCAAAAATAAGAATTATAAGGGCCAGAAATCAATAACATTTATTAAAATACAGATCGATTTGGATTCGTACTTGACTGGTTTTTGTATTATACAAAAAATATACTATCCATAAACGATCTTGAAGATTATAGCAGACCTTAATTTAAATAAAAATGAAAAACAGTTTCTATAATGACGTTTTCTCCAAAAAGAAAAGTCAATACATTGTATGTACTTTACCAAAAAAGGAAGTAACGTCCCATCACAACGAATAAGCTCGGAATGCGAAAAACAATATAAATCATAATTATCATTATATTGGATCAAAGGGCCGTAATAATTCACAAGAAGTGTCAAGAAGTCAACAGTTCATACAATGAGAACAAAGTGTTTCCCGATAAGCCTCGACAACTGGGAAACTGGACCAATTTAGATGTAATTGTTGTGGTCATAAAAGCGTTGCTATGGGCTCATAATAATATGTATTAAACCTAGGTCGCTAAAATGTTGTACAGTATCAAGATAAAGTTAGCATACAACAGAGTTCTTTTTAGCTACATCTAGCGGTTTTATTTGATCAGGTTATGGCGAAAATATAAACACCAAAAAGCGCCAATAAACGTGTACACAATTTAGTCAACATCAAACGGAAGCGATGATTGTACAAACAAATGCAAAATTGGTAATTAATATTTTGTGTGCCAAACGACTTATTCAAAAATTTCCAAAATATTCATCGAATGGGAAACAAGCAATTATGGCAAACAAAATTAACTTGTGAAGTTAAAATATAACATGGAAATAACTAACGGAAGGCAGTTATCAAACTAGGTGTCGATGAAGCCTTTTTCCCCTTCGTGTACTAATTCGATTGTACAAGTAAACAAGTTTGCTACTACAAGTTATTAAAGGCTTCTTGCGCAGCGAACTCGCAAATAGTTTGCTTAGGTCGGTTAATAGAGTCGTTCATGTTCCAATTGAGATACCGATGTCCGAAATGGATATTTGGTTGGTAGCGGTTCTCTATTCAGAAGTAAAGCATTGGTTGCACAGACCCTGGAATCGAGCCAAAAGCATTTGTAGCTATTGGAATATGCAGAATTGCAGATTATTAATTTAAATCCGTTTCATGATTTTAATGTGAATAAACAGACCTTTGAGTATTATTTTGATTTCAATTACCGTAGGTACCGTACCACGTATGACCAATGCGTGAGTCAAAGGTAAATTATTATCATGAATTTATTTTCTGCTGCTACGCACTACAGTGATGAAATTCATTATCGTTTGTGAAAACCGTTTCCAAAATATGATGTTAATATTGCGTAGGTTTGCTACAGATTTGTATTTTTTGTTAGCTGCATATCATGTGGGATCGGGGTTATAAAGCTGTGATTTTTACACGACTACGGCGAAGCAAAAAGGAGGGTTATTTCCTAATGTCATTATCGACGAAAACTTAGATTAGTTTTATTACGTTAATTGAGTTGTTACATCAAAATGCTTTAAGTGAAAGCGAACAGTGTAAAACACATCCTGCTGTATCCTTTACTGCACCTATATCATGTGTAGGCATTTGAACACTTGTAATGTAAATATGGGCTATGGGCGGCATAAAAACTCTGCAAGTAGGTTAGGTACAGCTAACCACACTATAAAGAAGATGAAGATGTTAGTCATATCATATATTGGTGACATTTCGGAAAGTAAACCTAGTAGGTATCGGAAAACCTGCCGAACGCACGTTTTTGAATTACGTTCAGTTCCAGTGTGCACGATAACATATAGATACATATAGCGTATGTACCTACACGTCACCAGAGCGGATCTAGTCTAACGAGTAACGATGTAGGTAACAGGAAAATTCAATAGCATTCGGTCCTTTGCTAGCAACGTAGTTTAAAAATAGAAAATTGAACGTACGTGCAAAACTTTACAAATTCTATTTTTAAATTTTTCTTTTTAAGAAAAGAACTGTGATGGTTTATTCAAATAAAATTTAAATGAACACAACATATCAACATACCAGGTGATTTAAATGTGATGTTATCATATCATGTGATTAAGGTTAGACGACAAATCTTTAGTGATAAATATTTTTGGAATGTTGATACTCAAACTGTTTATTCCTTAGAACAACCTTCGCCAAACAACTGGAAAATACCCTGAAAGCGAAACAAACATTCAGCCGTCAAGTAGGCCTTTCGTTCATTGATAAATAGCTCTCCTCTCTCCACTATCCACATCAGTGAATAGACTTACATAAAACCAGTACTTCGTGCTATTCGCAGGATAAACTTTTTGTTGATCTTTTTTGTGAAAGCTTCGTAATCGATCAATGTTTTGCAGTGAATCGCAGTCCTGTTTTTAAACGAACAGGAGGGAAGTAGGCGGGGTAGGAGGGGTTAAGTGTAAGTCCCTGTTTCTGGCAAAGGAAACACAGGGAAATGTCAAAAGAACTCCTCGTAAGCTATACATATTTGTAAATATGAATTCCGCTACGAAAGGTACGCAGCATCATCCATCATCATTCCACGCCCGTTATCAGATGGATGGTGACGCTCATTTAATCAAATTTTAAGACAGCCTAATACAATTTGTATCTTTGATAAATTGTATGAGAAGCATTCCATTACTGACAGGTACTTTGAAAATCTACAGAAAATCTATAATCTACACGCAAACGGTTGTCTGAAGAAAATAGAGTTGGTGTTATTATAATAGTTGGCGTTATTTCTACGGAATTGTTTTTGTTCAACTATTTAATTAACGACGTTATACATAATACGTAGGTCGCACGGAGGACGCAAGGGTAAACCGACTCTAAATATTTTTGAGAGAAGTTAAACATTTTGTTCACATAATTTGCGTATTAACTCGCCAGCGGGTACGAGCCACGTATCACGGCGGCACGGCCGTGATAAAATGCTTTTAGAGAAATAACAAGAATTTTATACCCGTCCGCCGCGTCCGCACCCCTGGCGACGGCCAGACAAGACATGTGAGCTAGGTAACACGTAGCAGAGCCCGCATATGGACGTCACCGCTACCGTCCACTACATCACGAAGTTCTTTCACGACTACGCGCTTAGCAGACTTAGCACGAACTTGTTTATCTTATTATGGTAATTGTAGTGAATCAACAAAATTAACGTAATAGGATACATTATCTATCTCATTCTCTGTATGTTTTCCCTGTTTTTCGCATAAACGAGTAGGTTCGCGTATTGGTCTAGCCATCGATTTTGGGAGCGTTCTCGGAATTTACACGGTTTTGGATAATTGTGGCGGGACAATTGTACATAATTGTTTCTGATTAAAGCTATCGTTGCAAGGTTTATTTGAAGTAAATCGTTTACGAGGTTGTTGATATTGGATTTTTATCGATTCTTGATTTTTATTAGTTTGCTTGTTTTGAAGATGTAACAATTTTAAAACTTTACTGCACCAAATCGTAATATTTTTCGAATATTGCGATATTTGATTTTATCAATATGGGTACCATTTACCAATATTTATATAATATTAGATATATTTCAATGAGCTATAGTGGTCTTGGGAGAAGGTCACGACGGAGGCAGTATGCTGTCTTTACGAGCCCTGGCGACGAGCCAACGGCAGCTGCTCCTACACATTGTTACAACGCTTTTCTTGGACTCCAAATATTACTTAGCTCTTGATTCGCTGTTGGTAAAAAAAACCAGACGATCGCTAATGAGTTTTATTTCATTGTTTCGATGTTTAAATTGCTAAAGTACCATCGTACATTGCACTGGCTTTCCGGATCGTGTTCCATTATTACAAACGGATCAGCGTTGTTTCAATTACATCGCTTCATGGATTCTGTATCCGTTGCTCCATAAAATGTAAATTTAATTTGTTAAATGAAAATGTTTATCGGCTTTACTGAGTATAACAGCCTATACAGGTTTTTTCGATGAGGTAATAAATACGCGAAAATGTTTTCTTTTGGGGGTGAAACGGTGTATAGGTGTTTCTACAGTAAAATATGATATGTTCAGTATGATGTTGTTGAATATATTCAAAATCTTCCTAGCCATTCTCCAACTGTGTTGGTTTCGGCTTCCAATCTAACCGGATGCAGCTGAATACCAGTATTTTACATGGAGCGACAACCCAGTTAGATACTGGTTAATACGATATAATACGAAAAAAAAACTAAAAACGAAATTGAAATAGAAACTAAATCAGATAGAAGTTAACTAAATGTTCATGAAAAACACATACATATTGTTCTTTCTTTTATGAAATAAGGTGTACGACCCCGCGCAACCCTTCTTCCAAACTCCTATCTCATTTCTAATCTCTTTGCAAGGATTCAGGACACGTTTCACGGCATTTAACAGAGTGTAGGAGTTGCTTAATCTTTTTAAAGTAGTTAACTCAATTTGAAGGAAGAAGGGGTCTGTGAATGAACTTCCTCGCGATACGTGTGCCCTCATACATAAGAATTTAATAAATATTCTTTACTAGCTCTTGCCCGCGGCTTCGCTCGCGTTTAGAATTTGACAATAACCAGCTCGAACACGTGGTACCATCTAATATCCTGATGACGTTATTGTTGTTTTCCTCGGGACCAGAACTTTTTTTCGGGATAAAAGGCCCTATGTCCGTTTCTGTTCACCTGGCAAAGTATAATGCAAAATTTCAGGATTATAGGTTCATTGTTCTTTCGCATATTCTTAACAAGCTGTTGCCCGCGACTTTGTCTACGTGAAAATTTTGAAGTTTTATTCAGGAATAAAAAGTAGCCTATGTCCTTCTCGAAGATATAATCTATCTCATTGCCAAATTTCATAACGCACCAATAAGCCGTTTAGTCGTGAAAAGATAACAAACAAACAGAGTTACTTTCGCATTTATAATATTAGTATGGAAGTAGGGATACAGAACAATATACAACGCTACTTTATGAGCGAGTAAAATGAAGTAATAAAAATATTTTAATAAAAAGCATTGCACGAGATACTTATCGCGAATGCTGTGACTTGTGACACGGAATATTTTTATTTTTCAAAAGAAAATGCTTTGTGATGAAGCTAAAAGATATCTGCTGTATTATCTATTCAGGTTGTCGTGTCAGTTCGAAATAGAATAACATTTTTCTACAATAACTAGCTGTTTGTCGTGACTTCGTTCGTTTGAAACTTTTAAAGTCACTGAACTTCCAGATACAACTGTCATAAGTGCAAAAGTTACTATGTATAAAGGGTGTAAAACACCTCTTAACACAGCCAAAAGGCACTGGTTCTCCCTGTCATTGTAATCATTTTTTTGTTCTACACCATACCTGGAAACCTTCTAGTTACGGAGATATTAGGGGTCAAAGTTCCAACTTTTTGACACAAGTTTTTTTTAAGTACAAGTTTTTAATGTAAGATTTTTACTTTAAACACCCCCACGACCCCCGTACTATTCAATCCGTCCATCAGCACAATGTTTTGAGTGCGTTACATTGAGTTCTACCACAAAACATGATTTTACACCGCCCAAAAAAAAGTCCTTTCCCAAAAATAATTTTTGCGTAAACTTACTTAGTTTCATGTACAGAATGCTTGGTTGACGGCTTCGTGATGAGGTGATTTACACCGTGTATAATATCTGGCCGCCTGTCTGTCAGAACGCCTGAACGAATTTCAATTGAAGGCAGGTCATTACCTAAGTAGGTAAGGATAATTTTTAGCGCGGTAGTATGTTTCCGTGGGATAATTTCCAACCTATATACTTGCGAAGCCGTGAGCAAAATCTCATATTTAAACCTGCCTGCTAGGCTAAATAATCCCAATCATTCGGCTTTTCCGTATTTATATCTCTACGTCTGCTATACAATGACTTGTTTCTACGTATAGGTCACGTATAAGCCGATCACGAACATAAAATCATAATACCTTTTTTTTTTTCACAGATGGCAAATCATCAAATGACTTCTCCCGCTCTGGGCGGAGCGGAAGGGAGTGTCAGACTTGTACTGACTAAAACCCACCCATGTTCCTTCTCCGCCCTTTGTGTTCCAGGGCCGCGGTATCTTTTTCGAACAGTCCCGCAACCCTAATTCATAATACCTAATTATCGTAACGGAAATCCTATTTCGGATTGATGTATTCTAGTCTAGGTAGGATAAACGTAAGTACATGCAGTTTGCTGGTTGGCTTACCTGTTAGGCAAATTCGTATAAGCCATACTCAATTTATGTACCTACAAGTTCTATGCAGAATACTAATCTACAAGATTAACATTGCAAGAGCGTTGTAGCGAAACACCAATGCAGCCAATTTATTTCAATTTGATGAAATGTGCACTGTTTAGGGATCGAATGTAAATGAAGCTCTCTTGTCTATAATATAAAGTAGGTAATAGTACCTACGTTCGTGTGAAAACTCACAGTGCAAACAAAAATGAATACTGTAAATTATAACGAGTCGTCAATAACATTTCTTCGGAAAAGTTATTAAGAGAAACTAACGAAATAACATGTTGCGTCTGATTGGAAACTTCCGCAAACAGCACAAACCGAGCTGGCTGTATCAAAACCAAACATACAATGTCACTAGAGATCAAAAGTTGAAATGGGTGAGAAAACAAAGCACGGCAGTATATCGAAGTGCAGCGATCGAGTAGTGATACTAGTGATGCGACACGCGGATACGCGATCTCGATGTTTTTATTTTGTGTGCCGCGCCAATGCGCCGCGAATGTTTCAATGCACCGATAGAATTCCTGCCGGAAGTTTTAGAGGATTAATACAACTTTTAGTCTGCTACCACACTCACCTCGCGGTGGCGAAGGCCTGTGGCGAGCGCGACGGCGGAGGCGTGCGGTGGCCACAGTGACGAGCGATTAGCGTTGTAGTATTTAGGCGTATTTCAGGTGTTGCAAACCATGGACGAGGATTTGTTATTTTATTAGATAGCGATCCTGAGATGGGACTGTTGAACACAAAAGATGGCATGCCCGAAATAAATAAGAGCAGACAAGTTAATGGTGATTTTTTAAATTTATATGAAGAACTGAGATTATGAAGACCCTACTAAATTTTCGCAAAAGTAGTGGTCCTAAAGAGAAATTGTTCATAACTCTGAGGTAACAGAAAAACAAAATTTATAATATTAAATTGTTAATATTTATCTAAGCAATTGTCAAATTAAATATGGAAAGAAGTAGTCTTAAATTCAATATATCGGATGGAAAGAAATATTATATTTACGCGAACCCTACATAAAATCGCTCATAGCGACTAAACAAGTTTTCCATTTAAAAAAAAATTGACACGCATATGCCTGACGACAAGACCAAAATGGTGTGATACCCCTGCCACTTGCGCATTGGGTCGCTTGTGCTTGTCGCCCGCAGTGTGGCCATAAAGCGCGGAAAGAAACGTTTGAAAATGCTAAAGCATTAATAATGCTATTAATAAAAAGGACATGTAGTACTTATCTTTAGACCGGTGATAATTGTCATTGATTGTCATGGTATTTTTTTTTTAATATTGCAACTAAAATAGGTACCCCTGTATTCGGCGAAAGTAGCTCATTAATTTAATTTTGAAGTCGTTTTAAAAGCTTGGAAACTACAGTCAACTGTTTGGACAAGTATTTGAACTACAACAGAAATAGTTACCTATTGTTCACGAATTCATAGAGAACCGAAATCTAAAACCCTTGTAGGCCGTAGGCGTGGGATTGTAACAAATCCACTGTTGCGATATTCTGGCTAGAGATGTACGCAGATACGTACCTCATAACGCAATTAGTGTCCGACGTCGTTTGGAGTTCTGGTCTCGTCTGGTCTGGTCTGGTATC
This sequence comes from Cerastis leucographa, assembly GCA_963082945.1. NCBI lineage: Eukaryota > Metazoa > Arthropoda > Insecta > Lepidoptera > Noctuidae > Cerastis > Cerastis leucographa. The sequence goes on along the minus strand of OY720380.1, from coordinate 12,454,224 downwards.
TTATTGCGACGAACAGCAAGGTGCTGAGTATTTGTTAGTTGGTCAGGTCAGTTCTTGGTAACCTGGATATTGAAACAGCTGGGGACCTAAATTGATAAAGATATTCCAAAAGTAATGGTTAGGCTCGGATTGAATACAACTGCACTTGCAAATCCGTGGAATAGGTATTCTAGTGCTAAATTTTTAATGTAACAAAAATAAACTTAAATTAAGGGATATTAATTTTCCTGCCTATTCTAGCAGACAAGCTATTTAGATTTTTATGAATGCATTATAAAAGGGGTCAATTAGCCCGCACATATTTTGTGAGCCACACATTAAAGCGAATCTATTTTCATCGACTACTATATGATACGTAAAAGTATCATCACATCACTATTTCAGTATCGCTTTGACTGTGGATGTTGACAGATTCATTATCTTTGTGTGCAGTCTCTGCAAAGCCGTGAGTCGCTTTACGGCTCAAAAAGAGCCAGTTGATCGTTCATAATTGCGACTATTGATTCCTTGAATAGGTTGTGCGACTCTGAGAGCCAATTTATGTGTATGCTTGACATCAAACAGATTCGATTCATGTACTCAGTATATGGGTCGCTAGAATTGAATTGAGATGATTCTTTCGTGTCTATATTTGGTCTTGTATCTTCAAAGGTTTCTATAAATCAATGTTATATTAATAAATACGAAATACTTTTTGTGAAAAAAATCCTTTAAAGGGCAACGACCGAAAAATGGTTCAGTCTATTCAGAAGGTTACTATACAACTCGGTTCAACCGTCATAAGGTGTCGTAAATCACAGCTGGTGTAAGCGACTGTTAATAGACAGTGATGCGACAGGACGAAACACCAAATCTCAAGGAGCTTGCTTATAGTCGCGACATTATCGTAGGCGGACGGACGGGTGACACGGGTCGCAACTACGCGTGTCGCAGACGTACAATCGCGCTTACTGACGGTCAACTACTTTTCAACCTTACTACGCAGGACATAAGGTTGAAAAGTGATTGACCTTCAGTGAGCTATGTAGTACATTCGTTTCACAGTTCCCTCTTAACACTATTAAAATCATAGTGATCTTTATTTTTGTAGGAATAAGGATGCTGTTCGCTTGTTGTCACTGGCTTGCCTGTCAAAATTAAAGTGATCTTTACAAACGTAAAAATAAGGTTGTTGTTGGCTTGTAACGAAGGTAAAATAACTGCCCAGCTTGGCTGGTAATACACTGCGTCAGCAACTGAATTATTCATCACGCTACACAAAATCACTTTTTAAGTTAAACCCTCAGAACTAAATGTGTATACAAATTAGCTAATTGATAAGACGTATGTGCTGGCAAAAGTTGGTGCTGTGTTGAATCTGTAAATAAACGGCTCTGCCCGCGAAAAGTTGACACTACAGGAATAATGCTGTGAAATATTTTCTCGTAGAAGATTTATGTGTATTGTCTTACTTATAATTTCTTACAAATCTCATAAATCGTTGTTATAAACAAGTATTCTACTTTCGAATTAACGATTAAAGGATGGTAGGCACATACATACATTTTTAGTGCACAATAAAGTTAAATTGTATTCTATTCTACATACCTCATACTCGTACGACTAGGCATAACATTGGAACTAATTAACAATTCTAAACGAAATGTTCAGCAACGGACGTCGCACCTATCTCAGGTTGAATGTTGCCACTCAATACGGAAATTGGGTAAACAGGCAAAATACGTTCGGAGCGAGTTAGAGACAGCTCACGTTAGTCGCTGAGCTAAAGCCGTCGCTCAACTTTACCGCACAGGATTCTGATTTTACGCCCTACATATTATGCTACTCGATAATTACAGTAGGTAGCTCGCGCATCCTATGTTCTCCTTGCCACAATGCCTTTCTTACGATGTTGAGGAGTGTTACTGTTTATTTTAAATAAAAGATCTACTATTTTTCTGACTAAAAAAAACGACTCCTTCCCGCATTCATCGAATAGCGCTCTCTCATTGGTGGTTGCGGCCAGTGGCGCTCGACTCGCTCCATCGCTGCAGTTGCTATTTTCATGTTAAAATAATACGATGTATTATTGTATTATTTTTCACCACTCCCGCAAGAAAGAAGTGTCTTTCCTCTACGAAAACAGTGAGGAAAGTTGGTTTTTCCTCACTGTTTGAACAGTGAGGAAAGTAATGATCCCGTTCAGAAACTAACCTTGCCTGATTTTTTTATGTTAAGTTTTAAAGATATTTTAAAAAATATAGTTTGTTCGGTACATATATATAATCGTCTGTCTTGCTCATTGGAGTAGTACGAAATAAATCATCATACAGTAAAGACGTGTCTGTTATTTTTACGAAGTCCTACAATCAATATTGAACCTTAATCACATCAACATATGGTCCTTCGAGCCGGATAATTAGAAAAATAGATAAGGACGACCCCGGCGATCGGAGAACAAAAGGCCGCATTCCTGAGCCGATTTTTTGTGCACCTTTTATTGCAAGTCATTAGTGCTACGTGTGGAACTAATAAACAAGTTAAACGATTGACTAAAAACAGTGAATTGTGAGTGCTTTGAAACTATCATAACAAGAAGAATAGCTTAATAGCTATACATAACAATGAGTGTTACGTTAACTAGTGACCAGCAAGGGTTTGTCAACTCTTTAGAAGATATTTATTTACTGTTACAAAAGACACAAAGTAATTTAAAGAAATGTCCGAAGCAAAGATTATCAAGAGGCTATATTGAAACTAAGTTACAAACCATCGAAGGATATTGGCGAACGTTTAATACGACACATCAAGACTTAGTGAAATGTACACCTAAGTGTAAACGAAATGATGTTCCATATTTCGTAAACGAAGATTACTTTGTGGTCGAAGATTTATACTCTTGTTTATTAGGCGATTTGAAGGATATGTTGTCGATGCTTTCGAAATCTAAAGACAATCAGATACAAGCAGGTGATGCCTCGTCGCCACCACGTGTTAACTTACCGCGCATCGAGTTACCTACTTTCAACGGGAGCTACGATGACTGGCCTATGTTTCGAGATATGTTCACGTCGTTGGTACATAACAACACGTCTTTATGTAACGTCGAAAGGTTACATTACCTGAAGTTGAGCTTAGTTGGTGAACCTAAAGAATTATTGAAGCATGTCAATATTACTGATATTAATTATGAACAGGCATGGAATACACTCTCACAAAGGTATGGAAACAAACGTTTAATAGTTCATTCTCTGCTCCAGAAGTTATTTACACAAAAGAAAATTACCACTCCATCGGCTTCCCAAATAAAGAATTTATTAGATACAACCTCTCAGTGCTTAAATAACTTGAAGAATCAAGAAATACCTGTCGAGTCCTGGGATGAGGTGATTATATACTTGGTTGTACAAAAGTTAGATGTCGATACCCACACGGCCTGGGAAGAAGATTCTTACAAGGAAAAGACTGACAAACTACCATCTTGGGAAGAATTAAAGGTTTTCCTGGAAACAAAATATCGAACCCTGGAGATGGTTAACCCTACTGCTAAAAGGGAGCAAACGAATGTTAAAGCGAAGTCATTCCATTCCACATCACCGGAAGAGAAGACAGTTACATCAACGACCAAGTCATGCAGTATGTGTAACGCAGATCACCCATTGTGTCACTGCAAAGAATTTTGTAAGTTACAACCGAATGAACGCAATGAGTTTATTAAGAAAAACAATTTATGCTTCAATTGTCTGACATCAGGACATTCTGTCAGGAGATGCCGCAATCGAATGTCCTGCCGAAGATGCAACCGCCGCCATCATACATTGTTACATCAACCAGGCAGCGGTCAGTCAGACAATGTAAAAACGAGTCAAATAGAGGAAGAACCAAAGAAAGCGGAACACAGTGACAATCCTGAGTTGGCATTATCTACGCACTTCGTCTCTGAAAAGTCAACAGCGTTGCTTGCCACAGCATTGGTGCAAGTCAGAGATGAAGATGGACATAGTACAATATTACGAGCGCTGGTTGACCAGGGTTCGCAAGCAAACTTCATTAGTGAGCGAGCAGCTCAACTGTTAAAGGTCAAGAGATCACGAATAAAGGGAACAATCACTGGTGTTGGAGCAACACAGACTAAAGTCAATCACGTGATCCAAGTCGAGCTTCATTCGAGACATGATAATGACTTCAAGATTGCTATCAATGCCTATGTAATGCCAACAAGATTAACATCACACTTGCCATCTGAAACAATTACTGGTACAATGCAAACCTGGCCGCACTTAAAAGGACTCACCCTGGCAGACCCGAGCTTCCATTCACCAGGGCGAGTAGACATGCTGTTGGGCGTAGAAGTTTGTGCTCAAATTTTAAAGGCTGAGATAATCAAAGGTCGACCTGGCTCCCCATGTGCCCAAAATACAAGCTTGGGTTGGATCTTATTTGGAAAGATACAAGCACAAACTTTAGAACAACCAATACTAGTAATGCATCATAAGCTTGATCTAGATGACATTTTGAAAGCTATGTGGGAGGTAGAAACGGATGCACAAGGAAAACTTACCAAAGAAGAAGAAGATTGCGAGAGAATATATAAAGAGACACACAAACGAAATAGTGAGGGCCGTTATATAGTCAAGCTGCCATTTACAACAGAAAACCCACAATCACCGCATGGTAACACGAAAGAAGGAGCTATAAATAGACTATTTCATTTGGAAAGACGTTTTATGAAGAATGATGATCTGAGAAAGGAGTATACTAAGGCAATTAATGAATATAGCGAAATGAAACACATGGAGGAAGTTCCAAGTGATGAAAGCAATAAACCAGCTGTATATCTACCCCACCATGCAGTGGTAAAGGAAGAAAGTGAAAGTACAAAGGTCAGACCAGTGTTTGATGCCTCTCATAAGGGCTCAAATAACATTGCACTCAACGATGAGTTACTGGTGGGACCACAACTTCAGGAAGATATGAGATCACTCGTCATGAGATGGCGCCTGAAAAGGATTGCATTTGTAGCAGACATTCAAAAGATGTATCGACAAATACTCGTTACGAAAGAGGACGCAGATTTGCAAAGAATTGTCTGGCGCAACAGGCCTAATGAACCTGTGAAGGAATACCGGCTTCTGCGAGTTACCTTTGGCACGGCATGTGCACCTTACCTTGCCGTCAAGACTCTGCATCAGGTGGCGTACGACGAAGGCGAGAATCATCCTAAGGCAGCAGACACTATTAGACAAGACTTTTACATGGATGATTTAATGTCCGGTCAAGATACGGTACCCGAGGCAGTTGTTGTAGCTAAGGGTGTGAAGGCAATTCTTGAGAGAGGTGGTTTCATCCTACAAAAATGGGCGTCGAACAATTCAGATTTCCTTAGAGAATTTCATCCAGCTGAGCTCAGCTCTCATGTTAGTATCGATATCAAGTTAGATGGCTTGATAAAAACACTGGGCTTATCCTGGAATATGGGAGATGATGTACTTAAATACAACCTCAAGCTACCACCCTTATCAGAAACAGTCACTAAAAGGAAAATATTGGCCGAGGTTCAACGACTTTTTGATCCTCTGGGATGGTTAGCTCCAGCACTGGTACCTGCAAAGATAATGATACAAAAATTATGGCTGCAACGGGTCCATTGGGATGAAGAACTCTCACCTGAAACAAAAAACGAATGGTTAAATATTAGACACAGTTTTGAAGATATTAAATTCATGACATTAAAGAGATGGCTGTTTACGACCCAAGAAACGTTGAAAGATGTTACTATTCACGGGTATTGTGACGCTTCAACTAAGGCTTATGGAGCTGTTGCTTACCTGAGAGTTCGAGGAGTCAACGGAGGCTATCAGACAGGAATTATCGCTGCCAAGACAAAGGTCGCTCCTATCAAGGCATTATCCCTTCCACGGCTGGAATTGTGCGGTGCAGTTCTCCTGTCAAAGTTACTAAAGCATATAAGTGAGGCGACGCGCATCCCAAAGAGTCAAATATTTTGTTGGACTGATTCCACGATAGTGTTGGCATGGCTGCAAGGGGATCCCAACAGATGGCACACATTCGTAAGAAATAGAGTAATAACCATACTCGACAATGTGGGAAACAAATGGTACCACATACAGTCACAACAAAATCCAGCTGATGTCGCATCGAGAGGAATGTTGGCTCCTGAATTGAGAAATTACACACTCTGGTGGCACGGTCCGGAACACCTGAAACAAGAAAAAATACACATGGAAATATTAATGAATGAAGAAACTGACTTAGAAAGAAGAAAAACCATTAATACTTACCTCACAAGAGAGCATGAAGAAAATTCCTTATACCGAAAAATGGAATTTTTCGAAGACTTACCTGAACTACTGAGAACGATCACGTATGTTAAAAGATTTCTAAGGTTAAGACAAAACCAACCAGTACATTTGTCGTTCACTACTGAAGAACTCGAAGACTCGCTGCAAACCTGTATAAAGATCATACAAGATGTTATATTTCAGGAAGACATTAGAGACCTATTAGAAAGGAATCAAGTAAGAAATACAAGCCGTTTGAAGGCCCTTAATCCATATCTGGATGCTAAAATGATACTCAGGGTGGGCGGAAGATTACAAAACGCTCATTATTTAGAACACGATCGTCTGCATCCTATAGTCTTAGACCACAAGAATCCACTTACCTCCTTACTCATTGCTGATGCTCACAAAAAGACGCTGCACGGAGGAGTACAACTGATGCTAAATTATCTGAGGTCAAGATACTGGATTCTGAAAGTTAAGGGTTTAGTAAAGACATACCTCCATAAATGTTTTGTTTGTGCAAAGTTGAGTGCCCGATCTCGGACGCAACTAATGGGCGAGTTACCGAAGGTGCGAGTAACCCCTGCACGGCCATTCCTCCACAGTGGCGTTGATTTTGCTGGCCCTTATGATGTCCTTATGTCCAGAGGCAGAGGTGCAAAAACCAACAAATCCTACATCGCCATCTTCATTTGCATGTCGACAAGGGCAATTCATTTGGAACTTGTGGGAGATTTGACGTCGGAAGCCTTTATCGCAGCTTTTCGGCGCTTTGTATCACGGCGTGGAAGATGTAGTGATTTGTGGAGTGACCAGGGACGAAATTTCGTCGGAGCAAACAAGTCACTTGCAGAGGCGTTCAAGGAAGCAAACTTTGAATTTGGAGATCACATGACCAATCTTCTCGCAGCGGACGGCACTCAGTGGCACTTCATACCTGCTTATAGCCCAAACATGGGAGGCCTCTGGGAAGCCGGGGTAAAATCCATGAAGTTCCACCTCAAGCGCGTCATGAATACGAATTTGACATACGAGGAGATGACCACTATATTATGTCAAGTTGAAGCATGTCTTACTTCCCGTCCTATTTGCCCACTTATTGAAACAGATTTAAACAACTTGGATGTACTAACACCAGGCCACTTCCTCATTGGGGAGTCTCCAATTACTATACCATCACCGAGCCTGAAAGATATCTCCCAATCAAGCTTATCACGGTGGCAACACTGTCAACGGGTACTGTCGAATTTTTGGCATCGCTGGCAGTGCGAGTATCTCTCCAGACTCCAACAAAGACCAAAGTGGCAAAGAATGCAAGACGAGTTTGACATCGGACAGATTGTTCTTATCAAAACAGAAGGACTTCCACCTGGCAAGTGGCCTTTAGGGCGGATTGTCGACAAACATCCAGGGTCTGATGGAATCACTAGGGTATATAGCGTAAAGATTGGTACGAATACTGTAAGAAGATCAATCTCCAAACTCTGTTTTCTACCAATCGACAATAGTTGATAACTATAATGATAAATTATGTGTAATAATTATGTTAATTTTCTCTCAAACGTTAACTTTAGATTTTATTATATTTCATAAATGCAGTGTTAATAACAGTTGTTTGAAAGGCTACCAATTTGTTTTGTAACATAAAACTTATGCTGTAGTCTATCTAGAGCATCACATTGTTTATTTTATGGTTATACTTAATATTAATATTTGATGAACAATGTCTTCATGATTTATTTGCTATTTGTTAATTTACTTATAAGTTCAAAATGTAATTGTAAAAGGATTTAAAAATTCCTTTTGATGGGCGGTATGTTCGGTACATATATATAATCGTCTGTCTTGCTCATTGGAGTAGTACGAAATAAATCATCATACAGTAAAGACGTGTCTGTTATTTTTACGAAGTCCCACAATCAATATTGAACCTTAATCACATCAACATAGTTATTGCATGAATAACAGCTCTTTTTATTTTATAGTAAAGAATTATTTTGATTTGCTTTGTGACTATTTAATTTATTTACCTATGATGACTGAATACTTTTTAGCTGGGAGTGGTGAAAAGTTTTGTATGCAACATGTTCGTGAGTAAGTTCATTTGCTATTCGTTTTGTTGAGTCTTTCGCTTACTAAGGATTGAAATTGCGCTCGTGATTCTATTTTTCAATCCTTTGTTCGCTCAAGACTCAAAATCAAAACTCATAGGAAAAACGAACTTTCCTCACATGTTGGATAAATAACTATTACATGCTATGTTATATTAATTAAGTTTTCTTGCCTGAAATACATTTTTTTAAAGGAACATGCCGTATGTTCCTTTAAAAAAATGTATTTAAACATAACGTAAAATGTTGGTGAGTTGTAAAATCTGTGGCTGAGTTAATAATTTAGATGGTGATGTATAATTCAAGGAGACAAGTAAAAATAATTGTTGCTCTTTAATCGACGCTTTCTTTGAAATATTTAGTTGGCGTTGTAAAAAAAGACGAATAAGTTTATTAGAAGCCTTCTTATTTTCCCGTGGCTTACACATATAATTAGAGGTTCTGGGCCCAAATTAACATTTTGCGGCCCGATTTATAATATCCCATTTATATTTGTAAGATAACATCCGTAAAAGTATTTTTTCTTCGATACAATTTCCTGCTGAAATCCCTCGCTTCTGCACACTACCCGGTTAATAGCAAGTGACCGTTGAAAAGCAAACCGACGTCCCAGTTAGTGCTTGTAGTTGGTGGCACGCTCACCAGACTTGCACCGCCTGCAGAACATTTAGAAGGAACGTGACCTGAATAGACGCTCAATCCACTATCATGCTTCAACAACTGATCGACTTCTAGAAAACATCACTAAGTCTGCCACTTACGGTATATCTTACGTGATTTTCAATTATTGTGAGCTCCCGATATTTCGAGGCTGTTGCAAGCGCCATAATAGCAGGATGACTGGAGAGCTCACAATATTTTCATGAAAATCACGGAAGATATCCTGTAAGTGACAGTGTTGTTTAGTTATAAACCGTGAAAGCTTAAAACATGGTTTTTAGAAAACAACTCAACTCAAAACAATAACCAAACTTAGAATCAAAATCGTAAGAAGCCTAATAATAAAACTCGTAACACTCACTATTTATTTTTACGTTACCATCGCGTAAAACTTCGGAAACAATCGTTTTTAGTGAAAGAACATGAGCCTCATAAAGCTTTCCGTGGAATTTTAAGCTACGGTTACTTTAAATGGCATGAAGAATGCCTACCTATCAATCTTATGAAGTTCACCTTTCGTGACTTGAGCTATGTAACAGAGGTTTAGGTCAGGTCAGTGAATGCTTTAGCTAGTTAGGTGTTACATTATCTGTGACGCGTGAAATGTCAAGTTGTTGGTGCTTTTATGTTGGTAAAATGTCGAGGTGATACCTATTTTTAGTGAAGCGTTTGTCGTTCCATTGAGTCAGGGCTGGTCGTACTGCATAATTGCCGTAGAAGTTACTCTGTAGCATCTACGACTGTAACACCCTTATCTACAAGGTGTTGTTTTGCATCCTCGTCAAATTCAAGGAGGTAACTATGCTAATGATTCTCGTTCCGAATTAATAATAAAATAGGTATGTAATTTTTACTTTTTACCTTGTTTATGGAAATCGGTAAATGTGAAGCACCCGTGTTTTAAACGCGGGTCGTCTGATTCTCGCCCTATAGCTGCGCTTGCACAAATACAAACAATCTCAAACGTTTATTCGATAATTACTTATTTCCTAAACCATGTTAAGGGGGTTATTCTGAAATACTGATAAACATAAACAACCAAAAAAATCAGGGTTTATTAATAATTAACCTAGGTATACCGTAATTTTAATTGATTATTTATGTCCTGTGTGACAACCTCCTGAATTTTGACGAAGATGCAAAACAACACCTTGTATAGCCGAGTTAAAGTCTGTAATTGACTCTAATTATTTACTTATGTAAACATTTTTAGGCTATAGACAAGATATTAAACGAAGTAAGAAAGCAAAGCTTAGAATTCTAACTTTTGACAGCTCTTACTTCAAACAATGAGTAAACTACAGAATATAAATCGTATCTTAAATAATTACTTTTACTCTAGTGAATACATGGCTTGTTTATAGAGACGGGTGTTAAAGCGAACCTTTATCAACAATGCAAAGCAAAACAAAGTGCTAAAACAAAGGCATAATAATATCATACCTACATTTAATCCGGGCTATGAAGAAGTTTGTTGTACGTATAATGTATTTGGAATTTCCCCTCTAAGTACACATGACGTAAATTATCCAATGATGTCGGCGAAGCTTGAAATGAGTGTCAGTTTCAGCCTTTGTACTCCCATCACACTCAGTGCTCAAAGGAAATAAAGTTAAAACCGCTCTATATGTCTTTTTTAGTCGTCGGGTTACTCCTATATTATTTTATGAACACTTCAAGTATTACGTGTACATAAAAGGGAGTATAAGTATAGTAATGTTTGCTTTTCAGCGCTTTCATGAGCTTTTAGGTTTTGTTTAAAAACATCATAACTGAGACGAGTTGTTGACATTATGTTTTTAATTTTTTAAAGTTTTCGACCTAAAAGGAAAAAATTAACATGATTCCTTTACACTATGTTTTTTAGATTTGCTCAATTTACTCATAATGATGGGCCGTCTCAAACACTGCTTAGCGTTGTTTGGTTCGCAACTTGCATTTATAGCGTTTTTTAACCCTTGAACAACGCCTAACAAAATGTTAGTTCCAAATTTCCAATGCACCATCAACTTTTAATTTTAAACCATGGAGCGTTACTGTAGCTCAATTTCGAAACTTAAATCTGGAGATTGTTCAAACGATGTCATTGTGTAAGTTAGGGGACTAGTTTATTAGCGGCGATAAGAATTGATGACAGTCTTGGTTTTCTGTGTCCTTTTGTGTTTTATTATGGTAGAGAAACGGTCCAAATTAAAGAGAGTGGTAACTGGATATGGACAACAGAAACCCATAAATGCTGTAAACGTGCCACAAAAGAGGTTAGGGCTCTTTTTAGGCACAAGGAGTTCAACTACCTTGAATACTATACCAGTCCTTACACAATATTCTACCGCTAACTATTAAGTTGGCTAACCTTAAGCCTCATTTACACGATGCAAGAACTTGCATGCAAGTTTCACTACATTGCTGTTTTTGTTTGTTTAACTGAATTCATTGCCCGTCAATAGTCTGCAATGTAATGAAACTTGCATGCAAGTTCTTGCATCGTGTAAATGAGGCTTTAGGGTTGTGTAAAAATAATTAGTTTTATTTAGGAAATCAAACTACCTACTAATGGCCGCTATTGGCCAACCTTTATCTGCAGAGTTTGGCCAACCTGTATTAAAATGCATCAACATTGGCCTTTATCAAATCTCAGTTGCTTCCAGCTTAAAAAATGATTTAGTATCGTACACAGAATGTACTATTTATGTCGCTATGCTGCAACAGATTGCAGGCGGCAAGCTGTAGCATGTTTCTGGGACAAGCTAGCTTGGTTGCTGCCAACAATACGGTCATGTTTTCGATGACATTAAGTAACAACAATGGCGACGATGTCGGAAGGTTCTATGAACGTTGTTTATGGTATAAGATAAAGTTTTGGCAACTAAACGTACTGTATGTATTTAAAAATTGAATAAATGTATTATACGGCCTGATAAACGCCTCATTTTTACCATTATAATAGGTGGAAAGCTAAATTAGACTAGCACTTCTGATTAAGCCTTCATCTTGAGTCAATTATTAGTATCTTGATGACTACTTCAAGTTACGTTTACTAATAAGTTCATTAAATTTATTGTTTTAGTGAATATATAAGTTTAAGTTAGTCTTTTTTAATTTGATTCCATATTTTACAGTTGTCATAATATTCAAATTTTGCCTACTGACTCAAACGGGTCTGATATCCTATTAATGCAAAAAAATTAATAGGAAGCGCTAGAAATATTTTTGACTGACATAAACTAACGTTCTAGCTTGAGGGTAATTTATAAAGAAAACGTATGTAAGTTAAATTTTAATGGATACCCTACAATTTTAACATCTGTCGATATGACAGAGACCTAAGGATAAAGTAACTCAGACGATACTAGATAACAATTTCATCACATTTGACATGGGCTAGCTGGCCGGTTTGTCCAAACCGCCGTATGTTAATGAAGACGTTCCGAGATGCGATGATTCGAATCCAAGTCCTAACATTAAACTCTTTTTGAATTATTCTTTAGATTATTCGTAACGAATTCAATGTCGTAGCAGTGTTACACTTTAATACATGAGGGGATAGCACATACTGATTCTCTCTCTACATATGAAAAACAAAATGTCTAAGAAAATGTCACACACCATAAAATTATTTTTTAAGGATACCTGTTAGTTTTTATAAGTTTAAAGAGCAATTTTGCTAGTTAATATTCAGTCTCTTTTACGTGATTAAAAAAAAAGTGAGTAAAATTTAAAAAAAAAAATTCATCGCGAACTCTTATAGAATCACTAAATCAAATAAAATTAAGTGTTTTATTTGAAGTTCAACCTTTTTGGTCAAAGTAGATCTGTCAAACAGCACTGGTCACTTTTGCCCAAAAAAAATCGTTGATAGCCATTAGAGTTTTATTTCTAAAATATATATTTTTTACAATCATAAAGGACCATGAGAAATTTTGGACCAATTACTCAACAGTGATAAAACCTATCCCATATGCAAGCTTTTAGGGTATTATTAATTTCTTATTACGGCAGCTACATCGAATTCGAGCGCAAACATGGTGTTTTGGAACGTTTTCCATACTGACAAAGCATCAAAATTCATAGTGTCGAAACTGTAAACAAAACATTTTTTACTATAAATAACATTTGTAAGGGGATATTTACCATGTTTACTATTTATTCTGTCAAAGCTGAAACACAAAAAAAAAAAAAAATTGTCAGACTTTTCTAATATGTTAATATCGGCTCTTAACCAAGAAACTAGGATGGATTTTGAACTTTTAGGGTCATTAAAAGTGAGAGTGACATGATTTTTTGGACTGGACTTAGAATTGAGCAATTTAATGCAGTTGTAGAAGAAACTTCTTCACTGAGCCAAGTGGCTAACCGTCCTCGTACTTGGTATTTATTTGTCCAAACTTCGTACAGATGAGTCCAATGAACGATTGGCGAGCCTATTTAATATGTCACGTAGAACTCTGGAAAGGAAACTGGCACTAGCCAGAGAACATTTGACTGGAGATTTTGTCAATATTCATTTAGGCATGGACAACATAACTAGAGAAAATATCAAAAACACTAGCGATTTCCAGCAATAATTTTTGCGTAAAGTTACTTAGTTTCATGTACAGAATGCTTGGTTGACGGCTTCGTGATGAGGTGATTTACACGGTGTATACCTATATATGTTATAAATAAAATTGAAGTGCCTGTTTGTAATATTAAAATAACCGCTTTTTACTACATGCGTTTGAATATATATACTGTTTACATATACCAATTTTTTTTTTTTTTTTTTTCTGTCTGCCTGTCTGTTTGTTCCGGCAAATCTCTGGAACGGCTGGACCGATTTGTACAAGATATTCACTGGCAGATAGCTGATGTAATAAGGAGTAACTTGGGCTACTTCTGTTTTAAAAAAATCTGAAATGATTATAAAACTAAATAACTTTTTTGTTAAATTCCACGCGGACGAAGTCGCGGGCACAGCTAGTTCAAAATAAAATGTTAATCAATACACGAATAAACATGTTGTTTTATTTTTGTTTATAATAATATGTTCAGTTCCTCGCTAGAAGCTACCAATAATTATATTTTTTGATGTTCGAAATCACCTTGTTGGCGCTCGATGTCGGGTTGGCTCCCATAGTAACAGTTAAATAATACCCCAAAATCTTTCTTTTGGAGTAGGTTTCATTAATGTTGAGGATTTGGTCCAGTCTCCATACAAATTGCCCATGGTCCTTTATAAGGCTTCCAATATTTTTTCTTAAGATTCAGTATGTTTCATAATTAGTTTTTATAAAAAAAAATCTTTTTAGTTAATAAAATCAATTGGCATTATACTTTTGTTACATTCCTAACCTTTTGTGATAAAATCTTTTTCCCAAGCGTTTCCCAAATAAAATGTGAACTCTCATTACGCAGTCGATCGTCAAAGTTATTAGGTACAGTCCTTACTACTTAGATGGTTGGATTATTGTTTATTTCTTTCTTTCCTTCCATTGGGAACTTCTCCGTATAACACCCGTGTGCTGCCGGGTTGATAAAAACCAAAAAATAGGCTTGCCCCATATAACATAGGACTTAAATATAATTGGCGAAATGGGTGTCCTATTTGGTACACCTCTGCCAAATCCTTCGAGGATTATAAGCGTGTTTTATGATGTTTTGTTCCATAGTACTAGTTTTAACTATTTTCGTTTTTCCTTGTTGCAGACCCCGCACCGGCGTGGTAGGCGTACTGCTGAGGGTCGCGCGCCCTCTCCTGTGACTAGCCAGAGTACTAGCGCAAGGCACGGGCGGCGGATTGTAAGCAAAACTCCATATTGTACACATCAAACTACTACATTTTGTCAAATTTCTTCAGTAACTTTATCGCTAAAGAATATTAGGTTCAAGGTTGATTGGGAAAATTTGGCAGTTTTGAGTAGCTTGATGTGCTGTCGTCCGTACCCTACACTGGACTATACGTAAGACACCGGCGTGACAGGCGAATTACAAACAATCTGTGGAACTGATCAGAATTCGCTCTTGCCAGCCAGACATCTAACAATGTATAGAACTTTCCTTGTTTCTAATAAAGATTTTAAGTAGATTAGAAATTGAATTCTTGCTTTAGAAGAATATTTGCTTTGGGAATTAATAATTTAAAAGCGCAAACCTAGCGTGGCACGTGTACAGTGACGATATCGCATTCTAGTTACTGTATTGGCCTCTTTTGTTATGTAGTCGACCCAGAAAACTTGGGAATAAGGCCAAAATAATTCTTAGTTACCTATTTCCTAAACGTTATATTTTGAGCTATTTAAGACCCCTCCCACAATTACCACTTAGAGTTGGAAAATGTTCTTAAGTTACGAAGCAAGGCAACATGCCTTTTCAATTGAATATTTTCATCTAATTGGATGATTCGAGTCCGCATCTCAAATGCAAATCTGTGGGTGTAATGAAATTAAGGGAACTCTAGTACCATGGCTACCGGTTCGTAGTCTTCTTAAATTGTTGCTTCTTTTTCTTAAATTTAGAACGGGTAAAATAAAAAACTTATAGTTTAATCGGATTTGGGGCCTCTGTGACGACTCGAAGGCGGTGATTAGTCTTTCCTTGTTGTGGTCGCGAACCAAGGCCAGTATCTTTTTCTGATAGTATGTTTGTGAAAACCATATATGATGTCATAAATGTGTGTTTTGGTGTTTGCAGAGGCGTGGGGCGCGGCGCGTGGCGGCGGCGCGGGCGCGGGCGGCGCCATGACGCGGCGCCCGCCACCATGACGCTGCCGCCGCCCGCGCGCCCCGCGCACCCCGCCGCGCATCGCGCAATGCGCTATTACCGCATCTGGATCTACGCGTGCAACGGCGCGCTGTTGCTGGGGGCGCTGGCGTTCTGCGCGGCCGCGGGGCGCGCGCTGTCCGACTACCGGCGCGCGCTGGTGCCCGGGCTCGGCGTGGCGCAGCCTGGCTTCCTTTACGGGTACGCGGCGCTGCCGGCACAGGCGGGGCTGCTGCAGCTCCTCGGTTGTTTTGCGGCATTGAGACTCTCCGAAAGAATGCTGAACGCCTACTGGTTGGCACTCCTAGCTCTGCTCGTTGGGGACGCAGCCATCGGCGTTTACTGGGCATTCCGGTTTGAGCGCGTTTGTCGCGAGCTTCGGCCGCAGCTGCGACTTCGCCTCGCAAAGGACTACGACACGGACATAGACTTCTCACAAGCTTGGGACCGGCTCCAGAGAGAACAGCGGTGCTGCGGCGTGACGGGGCCGGCAGACTTCGCGGCATTTAACAGAACTACGCTGCCGGCGAGCTGCTGTCGTATCCCGGCGCATACGACATCGGTGACGCCGGCGCTGCTGGCCGTCACGGCCGCCACCTCCCCCACGCCCTTCACCCCGGTGCACTGCGCCCCGCATACCGCCGCCTGCTCCGAGAGACTACTCGTTTGGCTTCGACGAACTGCAGACGCGTTATTCGTGTTAGGGTATTGCGTAATAGCATTTTTAAAATTGTGCTTCCTCGGAATCCTCCGGTACGAAATAAAGGAGATGATTCAAAAAATTAGAATATTACGAACTGAGCTCGGAGCGGGCGAGCTGATGGAAGGTAGTCCGATCCACGGCGGACCGCTGTCGCAGACGATCATAGTGAACGCGGTGAACGCTAACGGAGGAGTTCGAGCACACGGGGGCAGCCCGGAGCGCGCGGGAGAGCGCGAAGCTCTGCTGGGGCGAGCGTCGGACCCCTGTCCGCGGCGGAGCATACACGATGAACCGCTCGGTCCCAAAACGATAAACGGAAACAACAACTGCGAGATGCGCGAGCTCGCTCGAGGAGACTACAGACCTTTAGCGGCGGATAGTGCGGCGACTCGAATCTGACTAAGATGTTACTTGGAGCGGCTGTTCGGGCGGCGCTGGCGCTCGTACCCGAGCGCGGGCTGCGAGCTGGAGCCGCCGCGCGCGCCACCCGTGCTTGTGCGCCGCGTGCCCGCCGGCGCGCGCGTGCGGCTCGACCAGCGCCGTCAGACCCGCTCCGAATTCGAGTTGTAAGATAGAGGCTGAATGTACCAGAGACGAGCCGCAGCGGGCGTCGCCACAATCATATTCATTGGCGCTGTCAATTTCGAGTACCGATATTTCGGTAGGACTAAACTGTATGTAATGTTCATAGTGGTAGAGTGGATAACTGTACGAGCGCTGCAATGGAGTGATTAGTGATGTGGTTCAAAACGTTATGAACTGTGAGTTATGAATATTATGAACGTGCATCGAAGGATTATTGTGTAATTTAGACAAAGTGAAATCGATTTTCGAGCAAAGCTTGTTTTTAGTTCCTAAATTTGGCCGTTAAATATTCGTTCCGTAGGTGCATAGGACACACAGATATGTTTTACTTTACGGTCCCTAGAAAGTGGCAAGAGAGAGAGATACCTGAGGTCTCGTGACGTACAGCATGTGAGGAAACGCAGTCTCCGGCAGAGCAAACTATCATATTCTGGCTACTAGGAGAGCGCAGTCAATCCATCCTACATAATATTGTATCTGTATACTCGAATACGATTTTAATATTTATAGCAGTAAATAACGGGAATCAACCAATATAAGATTAATTATGATGATTGTTTAGCCTTAAGACATAACAGTTTTTGATTGTATACCAATAGGTTTACGGAAATAATTATTGTAATATGTATTTTACAAATTTTCACGTCATTTTACTCATCGTCTTCAATTAAAAATTGTATGTATATATGTGAAAATATGATGCCATAGTCTTTAATATCAACGACACACTCAGTACAGTAATTTTTGCCCCGGTGCTCATCTTAACTTTGAGCGTGAGTTTAATAAATATAAACAGTTAGAGCATATATAAATTAACTTAATAAATTATAGATCAATCATTTGATTTGATAGCTGATTATAGGGATAGCAGAAGTCACTGTACATGAATGATGGTCTCACATTTTGATATACCAATACGTTATGGATTATAAAATCAAATGGTTCGCTTACACGGATGATATGTGCTGTCAATCTGAGTTTATTCCGTAGGATATTACATCTCTATCATAGAATTATTAGTTTATTATAAGTACCTCTATCCCTATTCATATTTGCACGATGGCCCGATAGTACTTGCGTAGATTAGACACATGATCTCTGAGCATCACGGCTCGGGTTCTCGTCCGCCACTAGATATAATGCCCGCCCCACACCCGTTCGTTTCGACCGCTTTCCTTACATATATGAGTCGGACAAGAGTGAGCCGCGACTTTCTTCGCTCATTGTCTATTTATCTAGTTCTCATAATCATACCTAATGTTGTCGGTAAATGTAAATAATAACAAAATTTGTACATGTGTAGTATGCGAGTAATTGTGCATGGACAGATTGACAAAATACATAGTACTGATATGAGCTTAAACGACGTAGTGCCTACAATTATATGCTTGTAAACAGTATAAAGTGCATGAATACACTTTTAATAACATTTTATTTTATGGCAGAAGAATTTAAAATGTTTCGTAAGTACTACATTTACCAACATCTTGACAGAGTACAGACGTTTTTGCTAAAAATTTAAAACATCGCGTTATAAATCTAGACTGCGCATTATATTACAATAATCTCATGGTGTAAGGAATTAGGTAAAATTTATTAATGGCTGTGTCAAATATAGGTAAAACCTATTCATGCCGTGTAGAACCGTCACGATTCGATGTCACCGGATGATGTCTGTCTGCCGGTGCACGGTGGAGCGTTCCGCTCTCCGGAGCGGTCACGCGTGTGTACGGCACGCTCGCGCGGCGTCATGTTCGCGGCTCGGCCGACGTTCGACCACCTACCTACATTCATACATATTTGTACTTTTACGAACTAACTTTATAGATATATTGTAATGACAAGTACGAAGTTATGTTCGCTTAGAGTAGGTATAATATTTTGTGAATTTATGCAGAAAAATAGTTTTTTAAATATTGTTGTCACATGAATGTACCAATCTTATAAAAATTTGTACCTATATTCGGAAAGTTGAATAATTTGTAGCTAGGATCCAATCTAAATCCTGCATTTCTTCCAAAAAAAAACGGTTAAAATAACATGTGCCTTGGCTTATAAAATGTATAACTGATGTTATGTTTATTGTAAATTATTGGATATGAAATGAACACGAGCTCGTGTCTGATGTGCTGCCTACACCTTCCGACGTCCTCGTACGTACACTGTACTCTCGACTGTGTTACTGTGGTACAACTCGACCACTCTGTGGAAACAATATGCGTATTGTTTCCTTGTTTACCTTTATACTATACTTTATTACTGTTTCGTTCACTCTTTCACTACAGGTTACTATTTGAAGATAAATAAATGTACAGATCAAAAGTTAAATGCAAGGAACATCAATTCATCGTCATTGATATGTGTGAGATGTCCCGATGTATCTGTCTACAATGTAAACATTTGGATGGTACACTGTACGTAATCTTTTGAATTCTCTACTGTCACTATACTTTTCATGTTTTCCTCGTTGAATGTTTCATTACTATAGTAGAGTTGTTACAACTTTCCGAAGGTACGCACTAGGCGACTGAGAGCTAATATTATCATAATAAATGCATTAAATAAAGAGTTTGTTAAAATGTTGGGGTTTTTTATTTAGTAGTCACAAAATTTTATATGCATCCTAAATAATAACTTTTTGGACAATCCTTGTATCAGTCTCAAACAGGAGTTATTCTATCAGTCTGTCATCAGTGATTAGTTACAGAAAAAAGGTTGGATGACTCATGAATACCTACATCTAAGATCGAGATCTATAAACGTTGCTAAGCACGTGCTTTGACTTTGACAAGTTCCAGTCCACGGAGTAATTACACAGTTCCCGTCTTTTTTTTGCACTTCTAGTAAGACCCTTCTACTGAGTAAAGTTAAATAGATCTCGGAATAAGAGCTGAATATAAATATCCAATGAAGTCGTAAGGCTAAACTACAAGGATCTTTTGGAACGTGGCCAAAATCAGAACCAATGTCGCCATTTTGTTTTTTTCATCTCTTTTTATAAATGTTTACTAACTACGCTTCACTGTCATATTCAAGTGCCAAATGAACCTTGTAGTTCTTGTTACACGTGTATTACAGTTGCAAAGGATGATATTGATTATTCTGACCCATTGACATGCATGTAGGAGATGAGTCATACGAAAGGCTGAATCTGGCAACTGTTGGAATTGAGGACAGGCTCCAGTTTGTTTCTACATGGCCACAAATCATTATAAAAAGAGTGCATTTTGCTTTATTAAATGTGATATATAAAGTTCACTTAGCAACAAGAACTCACATTATTGCATTAATTTCAATTAAAATACGTGAATTCGTATAAAAATAGGATGAGTAAAACACCTATACCGACCTATTTTAAAGACTTTCGAGGACATTAGATTCCATAATCTTTTGTTTACATTACATTTCTTATATTCTACATAAAAAATAAATGCTTATTTCTTGTTGTATATCCGAAAACCGAAGCTTAATTCTTCCGTGTGCAAAAAAATGCAGTGCCTCATTAACGACCTTGTATGTTACAAATGTCAGCCGTCCTTGTTAGTATGCAGGTAATCACAGACTCACCTCCGCGCCATCTTCCCTCAGCCTGTAAGTGCGGTCGACGTTCGCGCCGCCGATCACCAACACGTCGCCCTCACTATTCTCCCCCGCGGAGAACAATGGCACTTCATCAGAACGACGGTTGCACGAAGTGTGAAAATGTCCCAAAGAATTGGACGTACTTTTCCCAGCACCCTTCGACAATCCGATATTAGATGCATTCTTGGAATTGCCAACATTCTTTAGTTTTTTAAACTCGACTGCAATATCGGCACCCACTTTCGCATTGTTCTTTATGAGCGCGATGTCTGTGACTCGTTAAAGAAAGATATTGTAACAATTAGCTTCACCACTATAATTTATAGACTGTTGGCGTTTCTAACAACTTTAATTTACGACGGAATTAAGCAGTTGCTAAAGTCTTATTAAGTATTTTAATCGAGTCGTAATTATTCTGATAAGAACCAAGCTTTGGAGGGTCATGAGGGGATTAATGGATGGAAAGATCCGATTCATTACACATTATATGCATGGTTCGATATGGCTAGATCTATAGGTACTGCCATTAATTTAATTACTATCGATGGTATTAAGAGTATGTTCGTAAAAACATATTAAAAGGATACTGGCATTAAGAGATGCGCCACCGGTAGCCTTGGCGACCGCAGACAGAATGAACGGCGTCACTTCTTTCCCGAAAATGCCTTTCTGTTCGGCTTCTTGTAGCGCATGAGTTATGGCGTCTTCAATTATTGCCTCTGTAACAAAAATAACATAGCAGAATAAGAGCAAAAGGAAAGCAGAAATACTGACATAAACATAAGAATGAATGGGTTGTAAAATACGATATGTTATTAGCAAACTTAAGTACCTATTGGCTATGCTAGTTTATGTGAAGTTTGCTCGTAGCATCAAATGTTGAAATCTTTTCAATCTAGAAGAGTCACTGCATCAGATGGGTCAATAAATTAATTTTTTTATCTCATACCCAACGTTTATGCCCATAGGTCAAACCTTACAATGGATATAAGTGATCTTGACTAATGAATGAGGTATATATTCGGGTACCCCCAAAAATCCGATTAAGCTCAAAGCTCATAAAAACTTGAGCTGTGAAACTTTTACTGTGAACGCTCTTAGGTCATTTTAACTAAAGTTTATCGTAAAAGCTACCTTTTCCCGTTAGCTAAGGTAAGTTCGGAGTTGCATAGTCGGAATAGCGAATAATAAGAAGTTTTTTTAATAATTTGGATAAAATCTTTAAAACATTGCAGTAGTAATTTCTCGACGAATATTTAAAAAAATGTTTGCACTTCGTGAATAATACAAGAGATTTCACGAGGATTTTCTTTCTCTACGTTTTTTATAGTTGCACAGAAAACTAAGCAATAATGAAGTCTTTGTTCAGAGCGGGGCAGAGGTAGGGGTTAGCCAACTTTTTTTTCGATTAAAATAATTTGAGTTTGTGATTTTGCGAGTAAAGGTTAGGTCATTTGAGCGGCTAAACCGCAATTGGATGTAAAATAGGAAGGGGTAACTACTGGACTGTAACAACAAATTCGATACGGTTCTCGTTTTATGTAAATTTGTGGAAATAGGACAAAATTGCCTGGATTTGTAGGCCAGCGACTGCAAGGACTCAGTCCATACAGCGACAGACTACACGATGAATTTAACATTTTTCTGTACATGCACTACATTCTTGGCGTATCGTTGCCAAAAAGTTCAAAGCAGCAACTAAAGGGTGTATACGCACCACCCAGCTTGAAATTATCTTCGTAATCTTACCATCCATAGCGTACTCCTGCGGTATCGGCACGGCGACGACAGTGCCGGACGTCAGCTGCAGCTCGCGCGCCGCGTATAACAGCCGCGCGGCTTGCCGAGCGTCACCGACGCGGTGCGGCGCGGTAAACCCCGAACGCGCAGTGTAGAACGCAGGAAAGTCAGACGACTCGCCAAACGCGCATACACATACTCCTTGCGTTTCCTGAACAAAAATATTACATCATACTCTTTCTCTACTAAGTATGATGAATCCGAAAGTATGTGAGGATGCTGGATGGATGTTTGTTACTCTTTCAAACAAAACTTACTGAATATAGTCATGTTAATGAAACTTAATAGTAATATAGCCTGTACATAATTATATTATATGGGCATTTATAAAGATTGTGAAAAAAAAACAACTAGTAGTAGACAGTAGATAGATCTAAGTTTCACTGGTCTGTACGAGAGAGATATTTTTCGTAGACTGCTACGTAGACCAGCTATGTGCAGCTTTCTCATAGTCGTGCTACGAAGATACCTTTCGTAGACTGCTACGAAAAGCTTTATTGTACACTGCGGCAGTGAGAAAGCGAAGGTCCAGAAGAAGTGCATATTGGTTTCAATAAATATTTTTACGACACGTAAGTCCAGCAAAATAAAGAAGTGCAGGCTTTGGAGTGGTGTTTTATACGGGAACCGATCACTTACCCAGTTTTTTTTTTTTGTTATAATATAATTTTACCGTAAACATTGCAGTAGTAATTTCTCGACGAATATTTAAAACTTCGTTAATAATAAAAGAGATTTCACGAGGATTTTCTTTCTCTACATTTTTTATAGTTGCACGGAAAACTAAGCAATCATGAAGACTTTGTTGAGCGGAGCAGAGCTTAGGTACTTCCATACTACTTTATTTTTTTAAATTTGTTTTGGGAATTTTAAAAAATAATTTGTTAAAGTTTACGTGTTGCTCAGACTTTTTTGAAGTTTGTGGTTGAAAAGTGTCAGGTGAAATGAAATTCGGTGAATTTTTTTCGAACTTATGATAGGTAACCGTTCCATACTTATACGTGAACACTCTTCGAGCCAAACGTAATAAATATGAAATGTCACAATTCTGTAAAACGCTCGGCGGTCCCCGATGTAATCAAAGCGCTCTTTGAACTTACATTCGTCGTATTCTCATTGGGTACACAATAATTGCAACCACCGCTACTCACTCTAGCAACATCTAAGTTACTTGCTTAGCAACGAACCTCCCCCGGGCGCTTCGCAGAACTTGCGCGGTAACCTAACGACCTGGCTCGATCTTTGTTTTTCTTTCACTGAGTTATACTGAAATAATACGAAGGTACTAGAATTTACTTTGTTCGGTATGCTCTGCTTTTGAATCAAAAAGCGCCTTGAGCACCACACACTCGACAAAAGGACAGTCAAGTGGGAATCACCGACGTAAAAATGACGACGTATTTTATGTTCTCCAATTATTTATCTACATTGTACTGTTCTGGCGTCGTAAAACATAAGAGAAAATCTTTATGTAAGATCGGTTACTGTGAAAACTGATCAGGCACGAAGTTTGAGAGCTTTCTGCTTCAAAGTAATAACGTAGCTTAGCGACAGCAAATATGTAGTTACCAAGTACTCGAGAGTTCGTCCGATGTCTAATATGGACTTGACGCCACTGCACACGACGAGCGTGTTGCCACGTCCCAGCTCGTTCAGATCCGCCGATATGTCCAGCGAGCTCTCGCCCTGACGATGCACACCACCTGCGGAAAACACTCCTAGTTTTCAATATTCAGTTACACTACCCCTTTTTCGCAAAAATACTGTCTAGTTTTATCCAGCGCTCGGTATTGATTTCGATATCGATACGAGTTAGTCTAAATTGTGTAAAAGAAGAACTGACGTTCGAAACTATTTGTCTTGAAATGTTTCAGGCATTGAATGGCTGGCGAGAATGCAATCAAATAAAAGTTCCCCGTTACCACGAGTCGATATTGACCAAAATGCTGAAAAGTCAAAATTACAAATATCTTCAATTGTGCGAGTGTAATAAAATGTCGGCGAAGGATTTTGGCCGGAGCACGTGAAGCGAAATTATTACATCACTGGCGAAGTCGCTCGCAGTCGGCTCTGGCGGGTAGACCGCGCGCCGACATAGTTTTATTCGATGTATATTATACATCCACGGCTCCGCAGGTACGTTCCCCATTTCGCGATTACTTCCAAAACATGAAGTAAGAATCGCTTGTATATACTATTTGCTTCAATTTATCTAGACCGTTCTATAAAACGCGATTTTCTTCTATGTCATATAAGTCTACGGTTTACCCCTGTAATATAAACTTAATTTTGGAAATTCCCGAAATAAAACGATATGTTCTTCGTTATATCCATTTCTTTCGTTCTATGAGCTTTACACAGCATCAAACATTTCTTAAGTGAACAATGGAAGTCGGTCTTATTTAATCAAGAGACGACGTATTTCCATACTTTTAGGGTTTTCAAATAACATATGGAGATAGCAATTATTGTACCGACGTGAATAAGATTTATGTTCCATTATGCTTCTCGCAAAACTGTAGATACCTTCTACACTGAAAGCTAGGAAAATATTGAATCTAATGGTTAGCCATTATAAAATGTATAATTCAGTTTTATTTAAAAGAGGGCTGAACTCGGTGAAATTCTAGCAAACTATTGCACACTAGATTCTAAGCTTATACGCAGTAGTGTGATACTTGCGAATCCTTATCTAAAAGTTAAATTATGCATAGTACAGTCCCGTTCAAAAGGGAGGTTGCTTGCAAAGCTCCTAGTTTAGCAGTGCCTTTATAATAAATCGTCTACGGCACGATAACGACGCGGCGGCCATCGAAATTCGCCATTTTGGCTTCACCCAGCCAACCCCTGTCGTTGCGAAGTGCCGATATAGCGTAATCCTTTTGTATCTATCCTTTCGTGTATTCAGACGTTTGACTGTTCCTTGTTCGCAAGACTTATCCTAACAGCCACTAATTCAAATCGTTGGGAACGGAATAAGACTGTTTCTCACGATAATTTACAAGCCCAAGCACTACGAATGCTTATCTAGAAGGTGATAAATCGCGCTCTGTTTCACGGAATTTGTTGTTAATTACATCGCCAGTTCGGCACGGCTGCGATGCGACTGGCAGTAATGAATGCAAAGCGCTGAATTCAACCGTGATATCGTTGAAATTCATTTGTGAATTCACGAGCACAGTTAATTGAAGTGTTAGCGGTGTTTTCACGATGATTGCTAGTATTTGTGAGTCGTGACTTAGCACTACCTTGTACGGGAGTAGCGTGATCATAATCTTGTAAACACTCATTATAACAACACGTTAATTGTAGGCGCTTTGTAATGCGGCCAAACATAATACTATGAGCGTTGACTATGACGTTGAGTTTTATATGATTTTGGATCGTTTAATTAAGATTGTCGTTTCATTTAAATGGTAGTCGTAAACAGGTTCATTAAGCGTGGAGCCTGCGCGACGTTAACGTGTTGTAATGCGATTCGCGTTATAATAAAAAGTTTCTGATGTAGCAGCCGCGGTAATGTCGGCGTGTCGCCGCCTCGCGCTCTTGTAGCGGATTGCAATGACATGACATGAAGCGTGTTATGAATAAATATGGGAACAGAAATGTGTTGAGAAACAACGAAATATGGTTACATGGCCACAGATTTTTTTTGGCAAAAAAAAAACGTGTAGTCAGGTGTCACTTAGTTTTTTATTCTTTCAAAATTTTAGACATAAATCCATAAAATCACTCCTTTACCCCGTGGGAGTAGGCATACATTATACAGAACGCCACTTGCTATGATCCTTACATACTTCATTACTTCAAAACGCGCCTAATACATTAAAATCACCTTTTCTTCATGTAGCCTCCCAATTTATTCACTGCCGACATTTTCATGTTTGAATCAAATCCAGTAAATGTCAGATGTCACGAGTCTTTCGGATCAAATTACTTAATAGTCGTCGTCGTTTTGGCACTAATTCGATTCTATTCAGAACTCGTAGATGTCGGGCTATGAACTCACAGTTTTTGCACAACAAAGACATAGGAAATACCGTCGTATTACACTGTAAGTATACCTGCACGTTGTGTACCGATTAGGTGTGAGTCGGACACGCGGTCGTAGGACCATCACGCCTGTTATCCCCGAAAGGTTAGCCAGTGGTGTACCTAATCGTACACCCACATTTCGCCATTTATGTTTAAGTCCCATGTAATAGGGGTCGAGCCTATTGCCATCAACCGGGCAAAAATCCAGACTTCGTGGCTGTATATTTCTGATGGAAAAACCCAATAACACTTTGTCCGACCCGATAATCAAACCTAAGACCTCATGCTCAGCAATCACCGCTTGCGACCACTCTACCAATGAGGCAATAAAAAATACGTTTCTTGTGGTGTGAAAACTTAAAAATTAAAGGGACCCTTAATTCCTATTTTTTATTATTGTTGGTGGTTATAGCGTCCGGTATTATATTTATAGTAATACTATGGGTAGACCTGTCAACTGTCATTATTACCACTACTAGTGCCATTACATAGCAGTAGTAGCATTTCAGTAGCGAGCGATGCGCGCTCGGAAACGGACGCGTTTGCGCTACACGCCACGAATATTATATTCACGATTTACGCAGCGGTAACCGTTGCCTGATTTTGTACGCAATGGCTACGAAGCAGCTCATTGCGAACGAACTTTTGGCATTCGTCAAGCATGCCATCGATTACATGGACGAGGTCAACATCTTGCAGATCTGCAAGTCATCTTTCAAAGAGGAAGACGTATGCAGTGCCAAGTTGCTGCTATTTCAGTCACTCGACCAAGTCGGGCAGATGCCATCTCGCCGGAGGGATGGTGGCGAGAAGAGTCTGCAGGACATCATCGACCTGCTGAAGAAGACCGATCCGGATGACGTGCCAGATTTTGTGGCGAAGGAGCTGCACAAGCTGCCTCCTGTCACTTTCGACCACGTCGACGTCACCAGGCTGCTGAAGGACATCACGTCTCTGAAGGTGAGCCAGGCTGAGATGAAGTCCAAGTTGGAGTCATCAGATATCATCATTGGTGAATTGCGAGCCGAAGTAGCGTTGTTGCGCAATGCTATTCCTGCAAGTGGGTCACCGGAAGGCTCCAACGTAAACCTACGTCGCGGGGCACAAAATGCTTCTGTTTGCAGTTTTCAGTCGGCGAGTGAATCAACGTCATCGGCTGTCAAGAATGCGAGCGTTGCATTGTGTTCCGCTGATCGCGTCGTACCCGCCGGGGAGGCGACGCGTGTTATAGGTACATCGACCCCCAAATGTGCCTATTCTGCAATTGTCGCCAAGACGAAACCTGCTGTGTCGCAAACAAAACGACAAGCAGAAAAATCAAAAGGGGGAAAGCAGAGTCGCTCAGCAACGAGCGCGACTAAGGGCGTTGTGATGGACCACGAACAGCAGGTTCCAACGAAGAACACATGCGATGGGGACGGCTTCATCAAGGTGGAGAGAAAGAAGAGGAAGCCTACGTATCGCAATCAGTGTGGGACGGCGCCAGCAGGATCTAACATGCTGCTACGTCCTGCAGTACCGACGACGCAGCTGTACGTGTCCCGTTTGCACCACTCTACGAAGACTGAGGACATCGTAGAGTACATACGGGTGAAGACCAACTGGACCTTGAGGGTGGAAAAGCTGGAGGCGCGCCATAACACCAATTTCAAGTCGTTTGTGGTGCGCGTTCCGACTCATCATTTGGTGACCTTCCTCAAGGAAGAGTTTTGGCCGAAAGGTGTGCTGTATCGGCGTTTTCGCGGCCAGCTACGTGACACCTCGCAGCGTAACACGACGCCGTCACTTCGTGTGCAGTAGTTGTTATTTTTGTATAAAGTATTTATTAGTTTATAGTTATTGTTTTTTATACTTATATATGTATTGTGTTTTATGGGCCCTAGTTGCCTGAAATAAATGATATTATTATTATTATTATTACAGTTCAAAAGATACATCCCAATGACAGATGCACAGACAGTAGAGCCTTAGTAATAGGGTCCCGATGGTCGGTTGCGGAACCCTAAAAACCATCCTATTACATTGTAAGCATATATGTATATTGTTGCCATATTGTAAGGCTGCCCTGTAATGGTGACCGCTATTACCTAACGGAATGCCGTCTGCTCACAAGTGCCTTTATCCTTGCGAGACTGCACTTGATGTCTTTTTATGTCAGCTGTATGTGGATGAGGCTATTTGTGGCTATTTGAGCCTGTTCTTGTGAGCCTGTTAGCTACGTAATACCCCGGGTTAATGAGTGCACTATTATAGGAGACTGGATTGGAATAACTTACTGCGTTCGTTAAGGCACTCTTCAGAATCAAAATAGCTTTATTAATTCAATGCATAATCACAAAAAGTAAACTTTAAAGTAGGTATTCAATTGTAGTTAATCACAAAAAATAAAATAAAATAAACAGGAAGTACCTAATCTAAAACCTAACTAAATATAATCAAGTAAATAATCATAAAATTTAAAATAATTAATTGTAAAATAATAATAATAAATAATGATTATATATTATATATTATATATAAATAAACATCAATTCTGTTGACATGAAGCAATCGTTGAAGGAGCGCTTCTTTGGCCGCCTGAGAAAAGTATTTAATAGTCTTTTGTCAGGTGGAAATAAGGTGCGTGCCTTCAATGGTTGGGTCATGCCGGTTTTGATGTACTCTTTCGGCGTACTCAAATGGACTCAAACAGAACTAGACGCCCTGGATAGGAAGGTCCGTACATTGTTGACGGCATATCGAATGCATCACCCACGTTCTTCGGTTATGAGACTGTATATCCCGCGGAGTTGTGGAGGTCGAGGCTTTTTAAACGCCAAGACTCTCCACAATCGCGAGATATGCAGTCTTAGGGAATATTTCCTAGAAGCCGACGTGGGGATGCATCGAGACGTGGTCGCGATAGACAAGGGCCTCACCCCGCTCTCCTTGGCTAAAGAGAACTGGCGCAAACCTGCAGTGCTTGACACTAATGACCGCAGGGAAGTATGGCAGAGTAAGGAGCTTCACGGACGCTACTTCAGTGCCCTGCATGGAACTGATGTAGACCATGCAGCGTCCGTAGCCTGGCTACGTTCCGGGGAACTCTTTGGAGAAACCGAAGGTTTTGTTTGTGCAATTATGGATGAAGTTATGATGACGAATAACTACCGGAAATTTATTGTGAAGGATGGCACGGTTGACATTTGTCGGGCATGCCACCGTCCAGGCGAATCGATCCGTCACATTATCTCCGGGTGTTCTCGTCTAGCTAACGGAGAATACTTGCATAGACACAACCTTGTAGCCAGGATTATTCATCAGCAACTTGCTCTGAAATACAGCCTTGTGGAATCGGAAGTGCCGTACTATAGGTATGTGCCCGACCCAGTTCTCGAAAATGGCAATATCACACTGTATTGGGATCAATCCATCATCACTGACAGGACTATTGTAGCCAATAAGCCTGATATAGTGGTGGTGGATCGATCAGAGAGGCGCGCAATTATTGTTGACATAACGGTTCCACATGACGAGAACCTCGTGAAAGCTGAGAAAGATAAGCAAATCAAGTATCTTGACTTGGCTCGCGAGGTTGTCGACATGTGGGATGTTGACTCAGCGATCATTGTGCCGATAGTCGTTTCAGCCAATGGCCTAATTGCCAAGAGCCTCGACCAACATCTGATGAGGCTCTCGTTAGGCAGCTGGATCAAGGGCTTGATTCAGAAAGCGGTACTCCTGGACACGGCTCGTATTGTTAGGAGGTTCCTTTCTCTGTAGCCCTGACCGCCGGTAGCTTGGACCCTGTTCCCGATACCGGTGGGCTACAATTTTTTATATTTTTAAATGTTTTTTAAATTTTTTATTATTTATAAGAAATATTTAAAAATGTATTAAATTTGTATATATTAATGAATAAAGGGAATAATGATAAAATAAAATCCATTATCACTTGCCTTAGATAGTAAAATACTGACATTCTTACTGGTTAACAAATTAGAAAGTTAATAAAGGTGTTATTGTTTAGCACATTTATTAACTTTCTAAATCACTAGTTTCTTTTACAATATGCGAATGTGTGATATAGACTCTCTACCCTAGTGTATCTGGTTTGTATTACATGGCGAGTAGGCCACCTTTCAACTCCCTTAACCTTTGAGCTATAACTGCTGTTATCCTACTTAATATTATAAATGCGAAAGTTTGTGAGGATGGATGGATGGATGGATGGATGTTTGTTACTCTTTCACGCAAAAACTACTGAATGGATTTGGATGAAATTTGGCACACGGGTAGTTTATAACCTGGATTAACACATAGGATACTTTTTATCCCGATAGTGTGTTCCTGTGGGACAATTATCGAACTCCACGCGGGGGACGCCGCGGGCATGAGCTAGTTTTTCCATAAATCATTCTGAATAAAAATATTCTTTGAAAAGTTGATAAAATGCTTTCCTGGCTACAAAATGGGATATTTATAAAACTTTGCTTTTTACACCGAGGAGGTAGGGAAGAAAATTGTTGTGCTCGTGGAAAGCATTTTTCTATAATAAGATCACAAGTGCTGCTGCAAAAACGGGTTGGATCTAGGGTTCATTTCCCGGGTGAGTTAGTGTTATAAGGTTTATCCGATAAACAGTTAGCAGCAACCTCGAGGTTGGAATTCAGATAGGTCAGTGGTGGTTTTCCTTAATTTATTTCTCTTATCGGCAAGAAGAGGGAGATACACACTTAGGTAACGTATGTGTTTATAATCTGTTATAGGTAAATTTAATAAAATTGTGCAACAATGAAGATAAATTAGCAACGGTTTGAATTAAACTTAACACAAAATAAAAACTGAATGATAAGTTTTTTTATTAGAGATTTTTTTTTTCGACTGTGGAAGTTACTGCTGTTCTCTGGCCACATTTTAAGGTAAGTATAAAAGTATAAGTAACAAAAGTATATACGTCACCTATCCCGCCAGTAACGAACACGGGTATGTCAGCAAGCTGTGCCGCTATGATGGTGCCGGCGACGGTGGTGGCCCCGTCCAGCATAGCGGCGGCTATAGGCGCCAGATCCCTCCGCGAAGCCTTCACTACGCCCTTGGCTTGAGCCAGATAGCTCAGCTGATCAGAGGATAAACCTATCGTCAGCTGACCCTTGAGGATTGCTATTGTTGCCGGTATTGCACCCTGATAATAAAAATTAGTATTAAAATGTGTAAAATGTCCCAAAATCCAAAAGTACGCAGTTGCAGTACCTATCTTTTTGCATAATGCTTAATTTAAAAATATTTCACAAATCTGTGAGACATTTTTTTAGCGAAACATCTAAATACAAACTTTATCGCGAGAGTAATTACGTTGCTACGAAAGGTCTAAGAAAGCGTAGCGCTCAGATATCACATCGTTAATGAAGCTGTATACTTTAACAACTTTATATTTTAAACATTTTAATACTCACCCTTTCTCTTATAATATTCTCGACTTGCTTAGCAGTTTCCAAATTCTGCGGGTAAGGCATTCCATGTGTAATAATCGTTGATTCTAGAGCGACAATCGGTTTACCATCTGACTTGGCGCGGCGAACCTCTTCAGAAAATACGAAGGGGGGCGCTGTGCCATACCCCCTCTGATAAAACGCAGCCAGCCGTGAACCTCTCGATATGTACTTAGCTAGGTAAGCCATCTCGATACCTAAAAATAGAATTCGGTTCATTAGTGATCGCTAAAAATATATCGAGTGGTATTTAAGAGGAAACGAGCGAGATGAATCGAGAGCGAACTATAATTCGATTCCGGCGAACCGTTGGCTGTTTGTTGACTTTGCGCGTTCTGTCACAGGCAGAAGCTTGAATGTAGTTTCAGCAAAGTTCACTTAGCAGCGATTGTGTCACGAATAGGAATTTATTCGTTAACGAAAACGGTTTGTATTTACGTGCTTTTAGAAATACAAAGCTTAACTAACATTTTGTGTTTGTTTTGGCAAAGGTATAAGGGTATATAATCATAGTGTGTTGTTTCCGAGATGATCTCAAACATACCACGACGTAACAAAACGTCTTACTTAATAAAATCGCAATTTGAGTGACACAAAAGGGTATTATTTATGCATGAACGTCCAATTACAGTGGATCAGGGTGGCCGACGGCCGAAGACATCACCCGACATCAACCGGCATCGTCGCACAGAGACTAGGTACAGGTAACGGTAGTTCGACACTTTTGACGAAGGCTATCTATCGCTGGTCGGGCGCACATTAATCAACGTGTGACAGGGGTCCTCGCAAACTCCCCGCTCACCTGTGACGCCGGACATTGTGGCTAATATAACACCTTCGTTATACCTACAGCCTTTGGCGTTCGGGTTTAGACAATATATTTAGGCACATCATCATCATCATTATCATTAGCCTATTATGTTCCCACTGCTGGGACACAGGCTCCTCTCTATGAGAGGGAGATTTAGGCACAGTAACCCTATTAACTAGATCTACTAGCTTTTACCTGAGGCTTCAGTCGCCAAGATTATGAAAAAATTAGACGGGAGGGTACTAGAGTGATGCCAGGGCTGCGGGTTGTTCGAAAGAGATACCGCGGCCCTGGAACACAAAGGGCGAAGAAGGAACATGGGTGAGTTTTAGTCAGTACAAGTCTGACACTCCCTCCCGCTCCGCCCAGAGCGGGAGAAGTCATTTGATGATTTCCCGTCCGCAAAAAAAAAAAAAAGGGTACTAGTGTGATGAAAACTATCTTATTTGTTGCACTAGAATGCAATCTATCTCTTAGCTAAATATCAAAATCCGTTCGGTGATGTAGGCGTAAAAAGTTTACATACACAGTTAATTTCGCATTTATAATACGAGTATGAGTAAAGCATGGATATACAGGCTGTTTGGTGCATCGTTTGCCAAATCGCATAGGCCGAAAGGAGAGGTCATTTGCTATCTCTTCACGCCCTATAACTCATTCCTTGCCACACTGAGTTTTATTTATATTTTGAAAAAATCCAAAATTCTGCATTTTAGGTCGAATAAAAAAATTGTTTAGACTTAAAATTTCGATTTAATTTTTATTTGTACTGTTGTATGATTCTATGAAATTCAAAATTACTTGCTAGTTACAATTACTTTCTTGTTTAATAGCTGGTAAAGTTTTTGTAAAAGAAAAATAAACTTAAAACTCAACTTTAAATGGCTATAAAAAAATAAAAAAAGCGATCGGGATCTTCGAATACCTTTAAAAAGTTCTCTAGTCTGTCAAAAAATGTGTAATCGAGACACTAGGCTGATATTTGAAATTACAGTAAGAACAGTAGTTTTCGCATAAATAACATGCCTCAAGTAAGTAGACAGACACTGTTATGTTACTAGTTCATATTGTCCTATCTCTTTCTTAAACAGGGTACCAACTTTTTAAATAATTGAAACTAAAAAAAAAACATTAATTCAGAAATCACAAATCTTGTTCGAGTTGTACGCCACTGTTGCGAATGCACGCGCAGCATCTTCGTCTTATCTCAACTGTAGTTGTGCGTAAACGTATTTCTGCTTTGATATAGTCACGAAAGCCGCATCAATGCGTTGGACTAAATCATCCCTAGTCTCAACTTCCGTGGCGTTATTTCTTTGGCTCGTTCTTAGACGTAAAGATCTAAGAGAGTTACGTCTGGGGAACGTGGAGGTCATGAAATAGCCATCCCAAAACACCGTAACAGACTTCCCCTTATTGTTAGCTGAGGTGCTAATTTTCCGTGAATACATGTCTTTTGTATTCCAACAAGACGGATGTCCCGCTCACTGGAGTTTAACTGTCAGGGAGTACCTCAATGATACGTCAGTTGCCAGAATCATGGATTGAGAGGGATGGCCTTATTCTATGGCATCCACGTTCCCCAGACTTAACTCCGTTAGATTTTTACGTCTAGGGACGAGCCAAATAAATTGTCTACGCCTTGGAAATCGAAACTAGGGAGGATTTAGTCCAACACATTGATGTGGCTTTCGTGACTATCAAAGCAGAAATACGTTTACGCACAACTACAGTCGAGATAAGACGAAGATGCCGCGCGTGCATTCGCAACAGTGGCGGACAACTCGAACAAGATTTGTGATGTCTGAATTAAAGATTTTTTTTTTAAATCTCAAATTCTTAAAAAGTTGGTTCCTGTTTAAGGAAGAGATAGGACACTACGCACTAGTGACATAACAGTATCTATCTACTTACTTGAGGCATGTTATTTATGCTAAAACTGAGTAAAACTACTTACTGTAATTTCGAATATCAGCCTAGTCTCTCGATTACACATTTAGTTAAAAATGAAAAGGTATTAAACGTTTTTTGGGCATATTGCATACCATTGGAAAGGGGACAGACTAGAGAACTTTTTTAAAGAATTCGGAGATCCCGATCGCTTTTAGTTTTTTATTTATAGGCATTTAAAGTTGAGTTTTAAGTTTATTTTTCTTTTACAAAAACTTTACGAGCTATTAAAAATGAAAGTAATTGTTCCTAGCAAGTAATATTGAATTTGATAGAATCATACAACAGTACACATCAAAATTAAATCGAAATTTTAAGTTTAAAAAAATTTTTTACTTTTTTATTTAAACTAAAATGTAGAATTTTGGAATTTTTCAAAATTAAATTAAAAAGTTGTTATAAAAACCGGCCAAGTGCGAGTCGGACTCGTGTACGAAGGGTTCCGTACCAATATTTATAAAAACCACCATATATGATCTGCAAATGAGACTTGTTTTTAGTACAACTGACGCTTAGCGCCATCTATCGATATCTCTCTGTAGTTTTTCGAAATTTTCGAGTCAAATACAATTGGTCGACTATTACACGTTTACTTGTAAAACCCACTTATGTGTGATAGTTTTCCTTTAAACTTCGTTATATATATAGGTACTACTGCCGTGACATTTGAATTTCTAACTACAACCGTTTAGTCGGTACAGGGGGGGGGGGGACACTTGACTCTAACGAAAATTGGTACTTTAAAGCTTGATAAGTCACGAACGGTTTACTCAAAAAACTCTTCTCAAACCCCTAATATTTTTGAAAGACCTATTCAATGATATCCCACACTATGGGAAGGACGAAAAAAAAAAATATTATCCCCACTTTACATGTAGGGGAGGTACCCTAAATAATGGTTTTTTCACAATTTTATTTTACTACTTTTTTGGCGTCATAAACGTGTATATTTATGCCGAATTACAACTTTCTAGTACCAATAGTTTTTGAGCTAAACCGCGGACAGACAGACAGACGGACATACCGAAACTACAATACTACTACTAAAAACTAAATATGGGTTCCTTGTGACTACGGAACCCTAAAAAACCGGTGTGGCAAGGAATGAGTTAAAGGGCGTGAAGGGATAGCAAATGACCTTTCCTTTCGGCCTATTCGATTTGGCACACGATGCACCAAACATCCTGTATTTTTAAATTTGCTTTCGTTCAAAAGGAAAGCAAATTTGGGTGGAGATTCATTAATTAATATATAGTTCTAAACTAATATACTTAAAATAATTTAATTTCGCCAGTCTACGGTTAACGTGAAACCCAGAAAAGTTGATGAGGCAGATAGGTGATCGCTATAAGCAATTAGCTGAATGTTTGTGACTGCCGATACATATGTGCTTGCTACACAGGTATTAAAAATATATATTGCGCAGCGAGCGTGTTTGTAACGTTGCTGCAAGTCGTGACAGGTCCTTTACGTCTAGACGGCTGTAGTTTTATCTAGATATCTGTAAACTTTTACTAAGTGTAGTCTGGATATATGTCTACGACTAGACTACTGCGGCGGTCGGAATTCCGTCTATCGTCACGAGTAATTGCTTTTTTTGCGGTGAAATCCCTTTAGAAATAAATAGTTTCTACCTCCAACTTTGCCCGCGTAAGAAACACATTCTATGGTACTCGATGAGTACTAGTGTGGTTTTCCAACATGTTTTTTTTTTAAATCACTTGATTTGTTCAGAAATTTGCTTCTAGACTAAACTTAACCTTTATAATAATAGTATGTGTAAAATATGCACATTTATCCACTGATAGTTACACTAATAGTTGACTCGCCAACGCACCACCGCACAGGCCGACAGTCCGACAACGACTGCCCCCCACTACACGGACCGGTATTAATAACCGAGCGACGTGCGCGCCCGAGGCAACGTTACAATACTGTAATCGGTTTGTAGTGAGATATATTGATATCTACATACACTACATCCCTTCTTTGTTTTAACTAGTTTTTATGAAACCAGAATATATCTCTAGCTTAACCAAATCACAGCACAATAAATATTTAGTAAATCATAATATGTTTTAATTTAATGTTTCCTTTGGGGTTCTTCTTCTATTCCATTTTCTGATTCATTTACATCTTCTCCTATGTTAATTTCTTTATTTTGGTCACTTATAACTTCCCTTCAACTTTCTTCAAATGAACTACATTTCTTCGTGATACCTTCCCAGTTATATCGTTTCGAACACAAGTGTCCACCTTTACTCTTTTCTACAGTATGAGAAGTTGGGACATAATTTAGGCTTAGTTTATCTTTGACCATATTCTTGACGTCAACTTTATCCCCAGGCACTAGTTCACATTCACACGCTCTTCTTTTCTTAACTGTATATTCTTTCCCAGTTTCTTTCTTCTCTTGATCTCTGTATCTAACATCTGAATCTTCTGGTTTAAGTGTATGTGTAATGTCTCCTGCCATAGGTATATTGCCACGGTATTGCCGTTTGAAAAATGATCTGTAGGAGTTTTACCTGTAACACTATACGGGGTACCGTTACACATAGCCAAATACATACTTTAACAAAGCTTCTTGCCAGTTTTTTCGCTCGACTTGACAATTTTTTTTTTTTCTTTGGAATATCTCGGTTCGGACGTTCGACTTCTCCGTTCTGTTGAGGCCAGTATGGTACCGTATTATGCGAAACTATTTTCCTTTCAGTACAGATCTCCTCTCTGTAGAACTGTCTGCCATCTGGTTACCAAGTCTGCTAAAAATCTCTTATAGACATTTTATTATGTCAGCACTGGTAATTTTACGACAAATCTTTACCTCCTTGTATCCACTGAAATAATCGACGATTACTAATATGTAATCGATACTTGGTAAAGGACCCAAAAAATCAATACAAGTATTTACCCAAGGTTAACATGGTAATGCCCGTCGCTTCAATGGGTTTGGAGGATTTGGAGCAGAGACCAATGTACAGCCTTTGCAGCATTTGACCAAGTTCTCAGTTTCCTGGTATCTAGGCCACTAAACTTTGGTTCTTAGTCTCGCGTTCATTAGGACTATTGGGTGCCCTTCGTAAGTAGCAGAACAGTGTCAGAACGTGACTGCGCAAATTTTTTTTCGGAATAACAATTCTAGTGCCTCTCAATAAAACTCCTTCGTAAAAGCATAATTCGTTTTGTAAGATTTTGTAATTTTTTACCTCTTCATCCCATTTGTTGTTATAAAGGCCTTCCCTTGTTTTTAATATTTCCGTGTCTTGCTTTGATGCTTCCATAATTTCTTCCAGTGATACTGCTATTGGCCTGTTTCCTTCAACAACTTGGTGTATATAGTTTTCCGACTTGACTTGTGACGTTTTATTTAATTTGCACAATCTTGATAAACTATCTGCTACATTTTCTTTGTCAGGCCTGTATATTACTTTAAATGTATATGCTTGAAGGCGTAGTATCCACCTTTCTATCCTTGCACATGGTTTTGATTTAGGACCGAATATAACCTCGAGTGGTTTATGGTCGGTCACTAATTCAAACTCTTTTCCAAACAGAAAAACATAAAAATGTTCCACCGCCCCGACCAAAGCTAAGGCTTCTTTTTCTATCTAGTAATATCGCCTTTCACAGTCTGTTAGTGTCCGGTGACCATACGCTACAATGCGAAGTCCATGATCATTCATTTGAACTAATACTCCTCCTAGTCCTACTTGACTAGCATCTGCTATTACTATAGTCAGATCTTTGACGTCATAGTATCCTGGAGTAGGAATATTAGACAGGGTCAATTTTAATTCGTGCAAATTCCTGTTTACTGCCACAAAGATTTTTTAATTCTGTGGTTTTGGTCTATTTCTTCCTAAGCAGTTCTTTCAATGGTTCAGTAGTTGATGCCAAATTTGGAATCCATTTTCCAACATAATTGATTAATCCCAAGAAGTTCTGAAAGCTCACCTATATTCATAGGTGGACGAAATTATTGAATAGTTGTCACATACTTATCTAATGGTTT
Organism: Cerastis leucographa; assembly: GCA_963082945.1. Classification (NCBI taxonomy): domain Eukaryota; kingdom Metazoa; phylum Arthropoda; class Insecta; order Lepidoptera; family Noctuidae; genus Cerastis; species Cerastis leucographa. Next base: position 12,415,479 of record OY720380.1, on the reverse strand, counting down.
TACACCTCTGTGTGATAATTCGTGTCCTAAAAATTGAACCTTTTCTTCCCTGAATATGCACTTGTCTTTTCTCAGTACTACATTATTTTCTTCTAAAGTTTTCATTACTGTTTCTAATCTTCGATCATGTTCTTCCAAATCCTTCCCATAAAATTAATAGTGCCATTACATCCCAATAACATTCGTTCCAGGGTTTTTTGAAAAATTTCCGGGGCACAGGATATTCCAAACATTAGTCTTTTGTATCTGAATAGACCTTTACTTGTAATAAATGTTGTAATGTGCCGAGAATCGGGATGTAATTCAATCTGGTGAAAAGCATCTTTGATGTCCAGTTTTGCAAATTACTTTGCACTTTTTATTTTTGGTAGTAGCTTGTCCAGATTTTCACGTAAAATTGCTCTATTGGCCCGCCTCATATCTACGCAAATGCGGACTTCTCCAGTATTTTTCAAAACCGGCACTATTGGTGATACCCATCTTGAGGATCCTTGAACTTCCTCAATAATTCTTTCTCCAACAGTTCTTTTATTTTGATTTCAACTTTTTCTTCCATTGGTATGGGGATTCTTCTTAATGGTTGAGAAATTGGTTGTACTTTCTCATCGATTGATACCTCCACTAAAAGATCCTTGAATTTAGGAAACTCTTTATTTCCTTTTGGTCGATTTCTAATTTGATTTTAAGACCACCTATAGCCATGGCAGTTTCTTTCTCAATCAGATCTCTAGTTCCATCAGCGATGACGTAAACAGTTGCATTTTCTGATCTATCTGCGATTTTTATTTTTGCGTCAAATGGTCCCTTTAGGTTGAGGGGGTTCTTACTTGCGTAACCATAAAAAGTCTTGTTGCAGCTGTTTGTTTGGTTACGAACCTGTACCTTATTTTATTTCATATTGTCCCAGGTTTTGTTTGTTGTTGTTTCCCTCATATTTTCTTTTATTCTCTCCACTCTGTTTATGTTCTCAGTTGATGTGCTGCTTCCTCCGAATTCTTCTATTTATCAACTTACAGCTCCAAGAGTATTTGCTTCAACAATTATATTTGTCAGTGTTATTGTGCTTCCTGTTTGTAGAAATCTTTCTAAGCTCTTTAGAACACTTTTCTGTAATTTGATCGATTATATGATCGTCTTTGCCCTTAAACTGACATTTTTCTGCTTGTTGTCTAAGCCGTACTAGGATTTTTTCAAACTTTTCATTTGCTTCTTGTTTTATCAAACGAAAAAGGTGACGTTCATATATTATCTTACTTTGTTTAGGTAGAAAGTATGCGTCAAGTTTGGTTATAGCCACTGCGAAGACTTCCACTTCATCTGCTGGTGAAACATTCGCATCTGGTATGTTATAGAATATTTCCTGCAATTCTAGTCCAATAAAGCGGAGCGCGTTTCTTCGCACTACTCTCTATTCCAGCAACTTCCAGATAGATCAACAGTACCCGCTTCCAGCGTACCCATTTTCGTTCCTGCTGCACCGTTAAAATATTTGTCAATTTAATGACCAGTATGTACATCAATAGTACCACTACCTGCTGACCAAATTTTTTGACTTATCAATTTAATGACCAGTATGTATATATATTCTACTGCTATAACCGTCATTTTCTGATGACTTGTCAATTTAATGACCAGTAGGAATATTCTACTGCTATTACTGTCGTTCTTTGATGACTTTTCAATTTAATGACCAGTAGAAATATTCTACTGCTATTACCGTCGTTATTTGATGACTTTTCAATTTAATGACCAGTAGAAATATTCTACTGCTATTACCGTCGTTCTTTGATGACTTTTCAATTTAATGACCAGTAGGAATATACTACTACTATTACCGACGTTCTTTGATGACTTGTCAATTTAATGACCAGTAGAGATATTCTACTGCTATTCGATTCATTATTTTAGAACTAATCCTGTAGTATAAATCAAATAATTAAACATGGGGTCCTTGGTTCGACTCCCAGGTCGGGCAGTGTCACTGAGTTTCTCCATTAGGAACCTCCCAATAATAGACCTGAGTCCGAGTTGGCGTCTGGTTAGTGGCAACAGGCATGCTCAACGTTATTGGTGAAACGTGGTTGTATCACACATCTCTGCCTACCCCCTTGGGGAACACAGGCGTAATGTTATGTTAAATAATTTAATCAATATGTTTTTTCCTTAACACCCAAGATAGCATTTAATTAGTTGCAAAACAATATATTAACTAACCACTTTTTGTTTTAGCATTTACAAAAATTATTTATTAACAATTAATATATCCAATGACAGATTCTAACGTATTATAAAGGGTGTAAAACACCTCTTAACCACGCCGAAAGGCACTGGTTCTCCCTGTCATTGCGATCATTTTTTTGTTCTACACCATACCTGGGAACTTTCTAGTTACGGAGATATTAGGGGTCAAAGTTCCAACTTTTTGACAAGTATTTTTCTTTAAATACAAGTTTTTAGTGTAATATTTTTACTTTAAACATCTCCACGACCCCATAGTATTCAATCCGTCCATCAGCACAATGTTTTGAGTGCGTTACATTGAGTTCTACCACAAAACATGATTTTACAACCCCCAAAAATAAAGTCGTTTCGTCCCAGCAATATTTTTTTGCGTAAAGTTACTTAGTTTCATGTACAGAATGTTTGGTTGACGGCTTCGTGATGAGGTGATTTACACGGTGTATTCATAATTAGATTTTTGAAGTGTAATAGTAATTTGAATATTTCTTTCCAAAATATGATTAGTTATCTCCCTGTAGGAGTGTTTTTTTTTTTTTTATAAGAATATAAAACTTACGGTTTTATCCTCGTCGCCAATGTAAAATATGCACATTTATCCACTGATAGTTACACTAATAGTTGACTCGCCAACGCACCACCGCACAGGCCGACAGTCCGACAACGACTGCCCCCCACTACACGGACCGGTATTAATAACCGAGCGACGTGCGCGCCCGAGGCAACGTTACAATACTGTAATCGGTTTGTAGTGAGATATATTGATATCTACATACACTACAGTATGGACTAGAATAGATTTAAAGTATCCTCAATAGATGTAGCTAATCATAACAAAAACGATGATTTTGCGAACCCTACACCGGTAGCTTAACGGTAATCAAGAGGCCGCCAAATTACTGGACATAAGGTTTGAAAACGGATTAAATTTAACAAGTTTTCTGATCCTACCAACCTAGATAAGTCTAGAGTTCTAGACTGACTTGCATGCATGCTTGTGCAGTCATAGAATTAACTAGAAGCCTCGCTGTCCTCGCGACTACCATCGCCAAAAACAAGGATGTTATTGATCTAAACAAAAAGTTTCCTCGCAAGGAGGAGGATTGTTATCACCTAGCAACGCATTGTTTATAATATTAACAGCTGTGTGCCCGACAACGGACTGTCATTTGCTCATATTAACAAAGCGAGTTTTTTCTTCATATTGTCTTCTTTAGTTCTTGTTTTTATAACGCTTCGTTATTTATTTACATCAACTTATCGTCTTCAGTATTCTATTTTAGGTAAGAATTTATTATTTTGTTCTTTATACCCGTTTGTGACGGTGTTTACCACCTACCTACGCGAGTTTCTAAGGAAAAATAATCTCATTACGTTGTGAACATTCTTAGATAGTCAAAGTAAAAAGAGACTCTTAGTAAAAATATGTACTCAAAATAACTAACTAAATCACTATTCATGGAATTTGAATAGAGTATCATATTTAAATATGCATAGACGTTTTAATAGCTTTGATCCTTGTTTGTGACATAAAAAAAAGATCGACATAAATTATTTTGCAGTTGGTCTTTTACCTCATTTTATTTTTATAATGTTGTTTTTATCACAAACAAATTATATTTAAAACTAGCTGTCCCGCGCAACTTCGTCTGCGTCATATTTTACCCGTTTTCACAATATTTTTCATTGCTGCTCCGCTCCTATTGGTTGTAGCGTAATGATATATAGCCTATGTCCTTTCCCAGGTTGAAATTTATCTTCTTGCCAAATTTCATTAAGATTCGATCAGCCGTTTAGTCATGAAAAGGTAACAAACAAACAAACAAACAGAGTGACATTCGCATTTATAATATTAGTATGGATTAGTATGGATTATGCAACATGGGCGTTTGGCGATTACCTACCCTCTCTCGATACCAGGCTAGCATGAAAAGCAGACGGTTCGATTTACCGCGAGCATGATATGCAGGTTACTTACAAAGCCGTGGGATTACTTCATTTCCTTAAGAGCGTGTATCGCTTCCTGCGTCGCGTAACGCGTGAGCGACATATTCTTCGCTGAAGGTGGATGAGCTCACGTCGCTCGCACATCGCTTATCTTGCTACGTGTTATGTACTTGTCCTCTGATTTATGTGCTTTGTATCCGTAGCAGAAGAGTTCGATTTAAAAGTGGTACCTATCTGCTTTTACATGTTTTTCGAATGTATTTCAAAAATTTTGCTGGTAGGTAAGTGTGGAACAACCTGCGTTTTGGAAAATCAAAAAGCATTTCCATGAATTCATTTTCATTTTGCTACCTACTATGAATGCAAATTTTCTCATCATGACTAATATCTAATTAACCTTGCGTAGGTGTTCGTGTTCATAACCAGAATGTAGGTACTTTATAGCAGCTGTAAGTAAGTAAGTAGATTTATCTAGCAGTTCTAGCGCAGAGGCGGGGGTGTTTCTAAACGCAGGGAATGTTATGAAATAACAACGTTGTTAGTTCCGCTCAGAGAACTAATAGACAATAGCTAAACTTGGACATGCATGAATAATCGCGTGTATTGTTGTTCGTGGGAAGCGGTATTTAAATGAGCTAATAGAAATAGAATTATTTAATATTATATGTTATTTCGACAACCTTCTGTGATGTTAAACCCATTGAAAGTCTGAGTTGGTTGCACAGAAAGCCTTTACCAACATATTTCCTGCTACAATTACCTACTTAACTATAGTTCTATATTATTACTACTTATTTCAGATATATCTTTCTCACGATGGCCTGGGGTCTACCAAAACTGCCGGGTCTGACATTCTCAGACCCGACCAAGACCCAGTACCACATACGGAGTTCCCTCCGTTACTACCAGGGACACAGGTTCCCCGACACGGTGATCCGAGGTCCGGGGGGGACCGCGACTGATGTCGATAGCAACGCCTTCGCTCTCACCGAAGACTCAGTTAAGTAAGTCAACACAAGTTAGTAACACCTAAGATCAACAACGCTTTCCTGTTTCGTGGGTAGATCTGTCCTAATTTCGCATTTGACGTCACATTAGGGTCACGTATTTTGGAGTTAGAGAATGATTAGCTGTAACTTTTTTAACGTTCGAGAGTTTTTCATCAAATTATAACTAGATTGAACGTCCCCAAACACGCATTTAAAGGTTATTAATGAGATGTTTACTTGCTAAATAATTTCATTTTTGCCTACGTTCCAAGAAAACTTTATGAAATGTTAAGCCAACTTATACCGACTAAGCAGACAGAGGTCGTTGTCTTCTTAGTTTGAACTGAAGAAAATTCGTTCAGTGTCGGTGCCAACAAACACACATTCTTTGATAACACATAATTACTTGGCAATGATCCATCAAGTATGGAGAGTCACTCCCGCGCGGGTCATCCCTTGGATGTCTGACGCTAGGAGATAGCTAATGTCGATGACCTATAATGTTCTAAACTACGTATACCTAAGCAAATACGTAGTAAATAGTTAGGAATTACAAATCATCGTTTTTAAATACCTATTGGTATAGTCTACGACTACGACTTTCTTGAACATGCAGATTCCGTAAAATATTTTGAAACATTATCTATGCAAATAAATAAAATTGAAGTGCCTGATTGTAATTTCTAAATAACAGATTTTTACTACATACGTACGAAAGTATCTGTCTGTTTGTCCGGCTATTCTTCGAGACAGCTCGACCGATTTTGACTGTACTTTTACTGGCAGATAGCTGATGCAACAAGGAGTAACTTGGATTAAAATTACAATTAGGGTTCCTTGTCAATAAAACCCATGAAATTTTTAATAAAATCCGATTTAAATATCGATTTAATATTTTTTTATTAATTTCACACGTGGGCAACAGCTAGTGTTCTAATAATACAGCTACATATACATAGGTGTATCCATAACAAAGGAAAGGTACTGAACATACATGAATAATGCCAACGTTACCATACATCGCTTCCGCTCTTTTCCGCCTCTGTGACCCGCACCCGAAGGTCGGTCAAGAAATGTTCAATTATAGACCGGGATTGAAATCGCGAGGAGATCGCAATTGCCGTTCTCACTCGCTATGCCCTGCATTGAGACCTTATAATGGACTATTAGAAGGAGAAAATTGTACGTCTGTTGTAGACAAAGGTGTATTTTGTCGACCTTGATGGGTGCAGTGAGTCAGTGCTTAGCTTTCTGCAGTCGCAAGTTTGAACCCCGCAAAGAGAATAACATTTGCATGACTGGCGAATGTTAGTTCCTAATCTGATTGTTTATGCTTAACTAGTAAGAGTAACTTAAGCGTTATGCAGAACTTGAAATGGTACCTAATTCTTGCTTTCAAATGATATTATCTCCAGTTAGACGTCAATCAACTTTGCTTTCAGAATGACTAGTACGATTGAAAAATCATAAAAATGTTTTCAATGTTGTAGTGCCAATTAAAGTCAAAGTCAAAGTATTTAATAGTGTGATTTTTGGTGATACATTAGGTCTTATAGTTAAAAACTACCCATTCGGGCATACACTATTCTACAATATAAGAATTTAAAATCCATGTAACATACAAATTAACAATAAAACAATATATATAGACAATTAAATTCAATCAATTATATAAATACTCAGAATACAATTAAGTCAAGTTTTAGAATTTGCAAGCAAAAATACATAATTATAGACAATTAAATACATTCAATTTATATACAGTCAATTCTTACAGTAAACATTTAGAATACAACTAATTATTATAAAAATATTCAGAATACAATTAAGTTTTTGAATTTGTAAGCATAAAAACATAAATGTAAACTTTTTACAATTTGTCAAGGAGAAATTCGTCAAAGGTATAGTAGCATTTTTCAATTAAAAATATATTTAGTTTCCGTTTAAATTGAATCAAGTTTAAATCTTTAATTTCATTTGGTATTTTATTAAATATTTTTGGAGCCATGCAGAGAATGCTTTTGTGCATAAGGGCGGTCTTCGAAGCTCTTAGACATAATTCGTGTCGATATTCTGGTCTTCTCGACCTATAGCGTTGCTCTGAAGCTTTTTTAAACAGTTCGCTATTTTTCTTGACAAACAATGCAGTCTCGTATATGTAAAGACAAGGTAAAGTTAATATTTTCAGAGATTTAAAATGCGGTTTACAGCTCTCCGTTGGTTTAAGATTACACATCGATCTTATGCATCTCTTCTGTGCTTTAAAAATATTATTTTTTTCGCAGGAATTTGCCCAAAAGATTACTCCGAAACGTAATATGGAGTCTACATAGCCATAATATGCAGCTATAACAGCTGCCTGGTTAACAATTTTACTAAGTTTATATAGAGCAAAGGCGAACCTACTTAATTTTGTTATAAGAGTTGATGCATGTTCTTTCCAAGTCAGTTTAGAGTCAATTGTCAAGCCTAGAAATTTTATATACTCTACTTCTTTAATTTTGTGATCGTCAAAATTATATTTATGTCAGGGGTGGTCACTCTTTGTCTAAACTGCATAATTTTAGTTTTATTTAGATTTAATTTTAAATTATTATGTTCAAGCCATGACTGGCTGGATTGATTGTTGCAATGCATCTTTGATGTCATATTCATAGGTTCTATTGTCATTATGTTTCACAATTACCGTGCTATCATCAGCAAAAAGAACCATAGGAAAAGCGACATGGCACATGACACAAGTATTGGATGTACAGACAGTGCAATTAATTATAAAGCAAATTGATACTCTACCTCTAATTGCTGCATTATAGCCATTTCATAGAACAGTCCAGGAATTGGGAGGTAACTCCCAATTGTAGGTACAGTTTATGTAAGTTCAGGAGGTCAGTTGGTTTAACTCCGTCTAGGTTTGTTTACAATTGGTTTTTCCAAAAGCTCCTATTGATTTACATTGGAAAATTGTAAACTATATTACAAATGCAAGCTACCTATGTTATATCTCTCACAAAAAAGAGACTGTCGCAAACTTCATTCTGAAAAAGAAAGAAAGATGGCGGCGTTAGTTCAGAATACGGCCACGCGCCAAAAGATCCTTGTACAGCCATTACGTATCATATTGTTTTTACAGCTACGATCCGTCACTGACATACGGTCGAGTAAAGCAGCCAGCACTTCCTGCCGTCGTGCCTCACTGGGTGCACTACGACAAGCGATGCCTCAACTTCACGGCGTTCTTCAAACAACCCGTGTTCGAAAATCCTGATGAGCAGTCCCGAGTCAGGATCGTGAATATCGTGTACTTTCTAGAAGATGACTCCTTGACTGTTATGGAGCCTCGGGTTCAGGTAATGTGGAAATGTATCTTGTTTTGTTTGCATGTAAGCATAAAAACATAGGCCTTCGTACCATACGGGTTCGTAGATATCACAATTCAAATTGGGATCTAGGACTTCCTGATTTTTTTGACTATGACTCGTGACTCGGCGCCGATACTACTATATTACAGTAATTCTGTTGACTGATAGAATTCGGTATCATCATCAGGCTCGCCGTTCCCAACTATGTTGGGGTCGGCTTTCAGTCTAGCCGGATGCAGCTAAAAACATGATACGACATGGTGATTGTACATGGAGCGAATGCCTAATGCCTATCTGACCTCCACAACCCAGTTAATACTGGGTTATACGATATCCCTTGGTAAGACTGGTTTACAGACTTAGCTATATTTAAAAAAAAATACTGTGACAATAGCCGCAGAAAGAGAATGTATAATAATTATAGTCATTGTCAGTCAGGCACTAACACACAACAGTCAATGTATTTCTACTGGTTATTCCAATAGCGTTGCGAATGGCTTTACATTATTAATTTATGGTATCCTAAATACGATATTTTACGCCGCTATTTTCTCTTCTACAATTTCCAGACTTTCTTTAACCTAAGCTATCTACAACGTTGTAGAAAATTGTCACGCTTTTCCACTGTCAACTTTTTAAATGATATTCACATGCGGATTCAAATATGTAGATTAGATACTAAAGCCTGCTCATTCTAATACACGTGGACGATACCTATGGACATAGTTACTACATACCTAGGTATTGGTAATGCAATTCAACGGTCTCTGCTTATATTTGCTACGTAATATCCCGAACTACTTATATGTACAGTCACGGGCACCAATATGTTTAAATAAAAACATAAACTTTTAAACGTGATATCCTTCTACTGTCGATGTCGTCGTCAGTATCATCATCTGCCTAGCGTTTTCTCAAATAATTATGTTGAGGGTCGGCTTGCAGTCAATGCGGATGCAAGTGAATTTCTTCTTTCTTTGGTATTGATTATAATTTTAATGTGAAAATAAACAAAACATTGTAGAATCAACACAAATAGGTCTAATCTCTAAGCTGGAATCGTTATTCCACACGGGAAAATCGCTTTTAAATTTTACTAAATCTATAGGTATTAATGCTGGTGACTGTACGTATTGATTTTGTTTTTCTTATTTGCTATTCTACACAGTCATTGCGGCGCCGCGTGTTCGTGGAACAATATTATATTTAGCATGCCCAATCCTGTCGACACGACCCTCCTAAAGTATTTCACCACCTTCATATGTGGAGCTCGCAAATGGACCTTTTTTTAGCAAAAGCCTTTATTTATCTTCATATAAAAACGGTATTGTGGTTCGGCTGCATTTAATTGTGTTCCAGAAAAAGTTGTGTTTGCGTGGGTTTATGATATACGTGAAATCGTTTGTGGAAAAATCGTTTAAAGGTACTCTTAGGTGTTTTATTTTGGGCAAAAAATGCAAATTTAAAGACACACACGTAAGTGCAAAAATTATATGGTACAAAGATTGATACTTAGGGGGGGGGGGGTCTCAGTAGGAATTAAGACTACAGACGGACGTGATTAATTCGCCCAAAGATAGATAGACGAGTACGTTGCTTATCAAACCGTGGCTGAAACGTATGTAACCCTCCGTTGCAGTGTAGTAACGCTATATTTTATTTAACACTGTCATAGCATTGTCGTAGTGCGATCGTGACTATGTCGTAGCACTTCCGTGGCGTGATCATATCGTCGCGTAGCAGTAGCCGCACCGAATAACCACAATAACGTCATTGGTGTGGGTGTGTTACTCGTATCTATGACACTCGATTATTATCAGTAATTGCGCTCTTTCAGTCGAAGCTCACCGAACAATGATTTACATAACTTTCATAAGTTGTAGCTAGTTTCATTTTAACGCGCTTAGTAATCTATGGGAAGTGCACTTACGGTCTTTTTTTTTTTACATACGTCTACCTATTTCATGTTTATGGAAGAATATGCGTACTTTAAACATAAAACACCTTTCAATATGTTAAAATTAAAACTCACAAACGAAAAACAAACACAACACAATATTTCAAGAAAACTGAAAATCCATCTGCAAATTTATTTTTCCTTACGTATGGAGTGGGCAAATGGGATTCTGTAGCAATTGTGAGCGGATCTGAAACGGAGCTAGCAAATGAGCACGCATTTGTCTCGCCATGAATGCGTCGCGGCGGTTGCAGCGCTTTGTCCCGCAGGCTCGCGCCGTGAATGGCCCGCCGCTATTATTCACACAAAAATCATTTTATCTTCGCAGACGTGTGATACAGACTATGTATATTGTGGCACAAAAACTACAGGAATGTATAGGGGTTGGGTTGGCATAGAAACAGAGAGGCATATACCCGACAGTGAGTGAATTCAGACCGTTGATGATTACGATGATGTTGATATTGTGGAAAGATTTTTTTGTAAACATGATTTTTTGCGTTGTTTCTAGCTGACCGCTACAGCAATCAATAAATTACAAAATATTTCCTTGTTGATTTAGGACGGACTTGACTACTTGGCATGTTTATCTAGAGAAAACCTGTGATTAGTGAAAATGAAGTTTAAAAAAATTAAAATAAGTTATTGTTGAAAGACAAAATATACACGACGCGTATTTTTCAAGTTTGGCGAATTCTAAAACAATTATTGAATATCTCGATAAAAAACTAGTAAAACACGTTTTGGGTCTTTTTACTTTTTGGTATCTATTTCAAAGTCGAAACGCTTGTCATTGTAGCTAAACAACAAAGTATTTAACGTCTAGTTTACTAAAAACGTTGGTTAAAAACTCTCTTCCTTTCAGTACAAAGAAACGCCAATCATTTCGAATAAAATACGACAGTGTTCTTTTAATGGAACATTCGAGTTTGGTAGCAAGTCGAGCTCCGGGGTAAAGTGGGCCGTCTTCCTTCATAACCGTCTCCGCCCATCCTTCGGTAATAAACCGATTATTATTATTAATAACGATTGCGGTAATCACACTCCTCCCGAGTTTCCTTACGCCAAGAGATTTATCTCAACGATATATTTTCTCTCTTACAAGGTTAATAAGTTATTCTTAATTCTTTGTCAGTAAGTGAAATAACTGTTTCGAAGTTATATTTCAGTGTGACTCATAGTTTTGTAAAGCGTTTCGTGAAGTACGTTTTCATAAATAATCAAGAGATAACTAGAACAATTAACAGTAGTAAATGTTTGAATAGAATGATATTTTATGCCTTTAAATATTAATTAGGCTAATTATACAAGTTACTGGTTTTATAAGGCACGTTCGGAGATTAGAATTTCTATCCGTTTTGATGGGAGAAAAAATCGTAATGAACCGACTTCCAGGAATTTGAAGCTTTTCAACTGGACGCGTTTGATTATTTTCATTGCTGTATTTTCGAGTAAGTACTTTGGAAGTCGTTTCTTGAGAGAGGGATGGTTAGATTATTAGAAACAATATTTCAGTTTTAAATATCCATCGTGGATTCGTGGAAATTTGAAGTAACATAAAGTACATTGAGCGTCCTACTCGATCTTTAACTTTCGGCGCTGAAACCAACGTTGCAAATCCTACAGAGAGTTCATGTTCTTTTTTTTTTACGGTTGGGAAATCATCAAATGACTTCTCCCGCTCTGACTGACGGAGCGGGATCCCTGCGATCAGACTTGTACTGACTAAAACCCATCCATGTTCCTTCTTAGCCCTTTGTGTTCCAGGGCCACGGTATCTCTTTCGAACAACCCGCAGCAGAGTTCATGTCCCTTACGGCATTTTAAATTACCACCGTCGATATTCTATTTAATCTTAGCCCGTAACCATCTCATGTGCACAGACAGTATATAAATGCAAAAACAAAGATATATATCTTCATTTCACTATTTGTTTCCAGAACTCTGGCTTATGGCAAGGCCGGCTGGTGAAGAGAGGCAAGATACCCAAGAACGACGCCGGCGAGTTCTGGCACTGGAAGGACCTGGATGTCGGCAAGGACATCTGTATCTACGGAAAGGTCTTCCACACTGTGTCCTGTGACCTGTTTACTAAGGTACTGCACCATCTATCCAGCTTTTTCCAAACAGTGTTGGTTTTGGCTTCCAGTCTAACCGGTTGCAGCTAAAAATCGTTATCTTGCAAGGAACCATTGCCTATCTGACCTCCACAACCCAGTTATACTGGGAAATACGATACCTCTTGGTAAGAGTGGTTGCCAGACTTTCGGGTCACTGAATGAGAAAGATCTAGAAATGAAAGCCGGTATCAACAGCTTAACGTGCTTTCCAAGGCCACTGGCAGACCCCGGCCAGTAACAGTGGTATAATTTGCCGATTTCTTGAGGAATTTTATATTTTTTTGAGGAAAAGCGTTTAAGTATTTGATTGTTAAAATTATTACTCCAGCCGACAAAGTGTGGTTACAAGTAACACAGTTTTGATACGTAAAACAAAAAAAGTCTAGGAATATCAGGAACTGTAAAATGCATTATTTAATAACATTCAATTAAAGTTTGAAAAATGCGTAGGAAAACCTTCACCATGCAGGCGGTCATATAATTATCTCATCGAACGTAACATTGAATTCAATCGATCGAATGCCATAGCCAATCATGTAATTGGAACAAAATTGCCATTGTATTGACGGTAACAGAAGGTAATCCACAAAACAGTAACAAGTATTCGGTAAAAACCTGTCAACGACAAGTAGATAATTCCATATGTTGAACGTTCTTGGTGAAGATGACGTCACCGTGGCGTTCCATGAGGTAACATTACACGTGCATTAAAAATACTATGGTTGGTTTACTTCTAAAACTTCATGTCATATCGAGAGAAAAAGTAAACTTTGTAGAATAAATACACAAGTTTTCAAAATTCGAAATCTAAGCTGTAAGTTCAAATTATGTGTTTTTGGCCAAAAATATCAAAAACTCTTCGAAAGTTCTATCGTTTCATGCAAAATATTTTCAAAAGTTCGTTAACACGAAACTGTTGTGCCAGTGTTTACCTGTTTACCTAACACGATGACCGCTTATGCGATTGAATGGTACACAACAAAGTAATCAAACACACACACACTACACGTAGGCAATAGCAACTAGACGGGCAATAACCCACTTGCCGTCTCTCTCGCACAGACTGACTCGCGACTCGTTCAGCCAAGGTCTCTTTGTTACTCATTAAGTCGCAAGCTGTAGACACCCACAAGCAAAATTAAATAAGCCATTTAAAATTTAGTGTTATTTACATGCAAAATGGTATTAATGCAATAATCTTACCCTTTTACGCGCTAAACGTCGATGTAGGAACGTAATTCGCCAGGAAATCGGGATGTGAACAACGCAGCGAACTATTTTTAGGTTATTAAATTTGTGTTAGCGCCGAGAAGGTCGTGGTTGAGCGTTGGTCGCGGGCACGGGGCAGGGGGCGACTCGCTCCTCGCGGATTATAAAAGATCATAGGTCGTCATTGTATCATGTGTATGTTTTACTATGTTTTTAAGTAATCTCGCGGCTCGCAAACATTTTTCTGCCAGTTTCCTATTCATTTTTAAAGGCAGAATAATCGTCATAACCGTAATTCTCTGTAAAATAAATTATTTACATGGCCCGTTTTAATTTTCATTTTCGCCTCCATGAAAGTCCGTATTTCCAGCTATAGAATTTATGGCTCGAGGATTAGAACTCCACTCAGAGGAATTCCCAAGCTTCAAAGTAAAGTGGTTTTCAAGGGGCGTAGTTCAATTTCAGTAAGTAACGCTATATGAGCAACTTTTATTGGAGTGTCTGCCTGGGTTGAACGAGTTATTCGGTGCACTTGCACTTGATCTAATAGATCAATGTTTAATTAAAGAGAAACATCCTTTGGGAATCAAGTAAACGATCTTAAAATTAATCCAAAATTAAATTTATTTTATTATTTATCATTTATTTTATTTGTTCCGTGCGGTTTCGATCCCCGCTCGGAACAAATATTTGTATGGCCTACAGATAGTTGTTCCGAGTCGGGCTGTTTGTGTATGCAGTGAGCTCAGACCAAATAAACTTTTTATTTGGTCTGAGGCAGTGAGTTTAAATGTTTGTTAACGCACCCACGATGCCGGAGAAATTCCTTGTTACGTTTAAGGGCTGAATTTAGTAACGTTTCTAATACAGTAGGTACCTACCTATTGTATGAAAATTCTAGTTGTTTCATATAACCTAAGCAAGTATTTTGCTAAGTTGCAATTGTTATGAAAGTAAGCTTGCTTCAGTTCCTAGAAAATTGCTTGGTCCTACATTTGGGATTAGAATAGAAAAAAACTGATATCAGCCTTCTTATCCACCATTTTTCTTTTTGTAGCCAGGTAGAATATTTATAAAACACTAGCTGTCCCGCGCAACTTCGTCTGCGTCACATTTTCCCCGTTTTCGCAACATTTTTCATTGCTGCTCCGCTCCTATTGGTCGTAGCGTGATGATATATAGCCTATGTCCTTCCCCAGGTTGAAATCTATCTTCTCGCCAAATTTCATTAAGATCAGATCAGCCGTTTAGTCGTGAAAAGGTAACAAACAAACATACAAACAAACAGTGACTTTCGCATTTATAATATTAGTAGGTATGGATAGTGGTTACTTACACATAATTCTTATTCATATGAGAACAACCTGTAATTTATTTCAAATGATTCATCATCTGCCTAGGCTTTTCCCAAGCTATGTTGGGGTCGGCTTCCAGTCTAATCGGATGCAGCAGAGTACCAGTATTTTACATGAAGAGACTGCCTATCTGACCTCCACAACCCAGTAACTGGGTAATACGATACTCCGTGGTAAGACTGGATGTCAGACTTTTGGCTTCTGAATACTCGTAACGACAGTCAAAGATCTACAAATGACAGCCAGGACCAACGGCTTAACGTCCTTTCCGAGGCTCGGAGGAAACTCAGTATGTAATTATGGTCACCCATCTACGGACCAACCTCTGCAAGCATGGCTTAACCTTAAAGATCGACCCGTACGAATGTTATTATACATGATGTTGTTTTGCAACCTCGTCAAATTTCAGGAGGTTTTCACAAAAGACATAAATAATCAATTAAAATTACGGTACCTAGTTTATTATTAATAAACCCTGATTTTTTTGGTTGTTTAAGTTTGACAATATTTCAGAATAACTCCCTTAACGTGGTTTGGGGAATAAGAAATTATCGAATAAATGTTTGAGATTGTTTGTATGTGTATAAGCGAGGTTATAGGGCAAGAACCAGACGGGCCGCGTTTAAAACACGGGTGGTTCACATTTACCGATTTCCGTAAAAAAGAACAAAAATAAAAATTACCTACCCATTTTATTATTGATTGGGGACGAGAATCATTAGCATAATTACCTCCTTGAATTTGACGAGGATGCAAAACAACACCTTGTATTTAGCCACAAGCTCCTCAAATCTTAAAAACTACTTTACTTTCTTTGCTTTGCTTATTTCAAATGATTCAAAGTACAAGTTATGTTCTCGGGCTTTGCCCCAAACATTTACACACAACTTGCTAAATATGTGTCTAAGGTTATTTCTGTTCGTAAACATGAATTTAGGAATTTAGACTAACACTCCTAAGTACTATTTCACGATAAGACACCTGCTCATAGAAACACACACATACCTAGGAACCTATTAGGTACTTTCTAGAATGAAAGGTCGTCATCTTTCATTCTAGAAAGTACCTATACGCTGGCTTGTTTTCTCCCCGGAATGTGTCAAAGGTGTTGAGGGTAGTGGTGCGTTTCACCGGAAATCCTGGAGGCCCCTTTTCTTATGAGTTACTGCTGACATTAACTACCTTGTGATTCTTGTATTGAAGAATCCAAGAATAGGCAGCTAAACTACGCGTCTTATTTTTATGGTCAGTTCAATTAAAAAAAAAAACAATTTTTGATTGATCTTACTAATGATTATAATTTAGATGATTAACGCCTGGTTTTCGGAACGAAAATCATCGGAGATATTAACTAACAAATCGCCAAGCCGTCAAACAGCTGTGATTAGTTACATTCATTATTAACAGCCAATCGCATCACTTGATTTGTTTTTAATTTTCGTGACTTGCCCGTGCTTACCAATCTTACTACCGCAGTTGAATGATAGTAACACGGGATTTGACCTGACGATGATTTGCGTTTTTTTTATTTTTATTGGCAATGGGTTTCCTCTTGACTCTAGTCTAGGTCATAGATGACAGAGACAAAGTCGACGATGGTACTAGCATACCCAGAAGAAGCCTGTTCACTATTACTTTGAAGAGATTAGGGTTGTAAGCGTTCGGAAACACAGACGCTGGCAGAGAGTTCCACTGTTTTGCTGTGCTCATTATGAAAGACGTTTCAAATCAAATCAAAATCATTTATTTCAAGTAAGCCAATTACAGGCACTTTTGAATAGTCAAACAACAATAAAAATGAAGCTACAGTCCCAGTCACAAGACATAATAACTTGTGAAAGTACTGTAGTTGCCCATTCCAAAGCGTAGATCTCTGTGGAGAAGAATGGGCAAGAAACTCCATGGACACTCTTTTAAATCAGAATCTTGTTACAAAACTTTGGTTACATCATTCATGTTGAGATGGTACATTATGTGAGAACGATGTAGCATGACGTGCACGATAAAAGTGTCCATAGTAAAATAAAAAAGACAATTAAAAAATAAAATAATTAGTTCGAAATAAGCCGTGGCAACTAAGAGATGACCAGGCACAACTGATAGCGCCCGTTCACGAACATGACGAATGGATCAGCCATCATTCAACTCAACCATTTTGAAGGGAACTAAATGACCCGACACACCCGCCACCATCAGCGTGACATTTAAGTGAGCATGACATACTCTCAACCGCCAGGGCACATTCAAGTCAATAAAAGACGCAGGTTTCCAGTAAATGATAGCTAGTACATAGTACTCACACAATATGGGCTATGCAGTTATGTAATACTAAATTGAATTTATACAATGCAAGGATAGTTGTACAATCTTCAGCAGCTCCAACAATACTTTTTATTGCTATCATTTTATGCGTCCCTGTCCTTGTGGAGCAGGACCGGCATTGAGCCAAGCATTATTATCAGCGATATAATCGTCCAATTTGTAATAAGCTTGCTTACATAGTGTGCGTTTAATGCATGTTTTAAATTTCGTCTCACTCAGTTCAAGAATACTTTGTGGAATTTTATTATAGCATCTTAAACAGTACCCCATGAAAGATGAGTCTACTTTAGCGAGTCTGAAGCCTGGCTGAACTAACTGGTCCCTATTTCTAGTATTGTAATTGTGTCTGTCACCTCTTTTACTAAAAAGATGCAGATTTTTCCTTACGTACATAATGTTTTCATAAATGTATTGACAATGTACCGTCATGATTTTAATGTCCTTAAACAGTTCCCGTAGAGAATCGCGCCTACGGAGATTATAAATGGCTCTGATGGCTCTTTTTTGCAGAATAAAAATAGACTCGATGTCTGCAGCCCGTCCCCATAACAAAATGCCGTAAGACATTATACTATGAAAGTAACTAAAATAGACTAATCTTGCGGTATCTACATCGGTATATTGACGGATTTTTCTAACAGCATATGCTGCCGAACTGAGCCGCCCCGCAAGAGATGTTAAATGAGAACCCCATTGCAGCCTTGAATCAAGCGTAATCCCCAGGAAAACCGTTTTATCGACAAATTCTAGTTTCTCTTTATTCAATATTATATCACAATCACTACTTTTAACATTCGGTAATGAAAATCTTATGCATTTAGTCTTTTTTCCATTTAATACTAAATTGTTTGCTGTGAACCAATTAAGAACCTGAAGTAGGGCAAAATTAACGTCATCTAGATTTTGGGCCCGTCTATTAATCTTAAAAATTAAAGAAGTGTCATCAGCAAATAACACCATATTTTGAGGTTGGTTTTTCAATAAATAGGGTAGATCATTAATGTATACTAGAAAGAGGAAAGGACCCAATATTGAGCCTTGTGGAACCCCCATTTTTACTTTTAAACCCTGTGAATTAACACCATTTATTTGAACTTGCTGTTTCCTGTCACTCAAATAGGATTTAACCAAACTAAGTGCAAGTTTACCAAGTCCGTAATGCTCAAGTTTCAAAAGCAATGTGTCGTGACTAACGCAATCAAATGCTTTAGAGAGGTCACAAAAAATTCCTATGGCGTCTTGGGACTCTTCCCACGCTGTAAATATGTGCTTTAATAAGGTTACACCGGCGTCTGTCGTACAACGTCCCTTGGTGAAACCATACTGTTGATCGTGAAACATTTTTTTGGTGTTAAAATGATTAAGCATTTGATTCAGCATTACCTTTTCAAACACCTTGCTAAAAACTGGCAACACGGATACAGGTCTATAATTATTTGTATCTTTACTGTCTCCGGATTTGAAAAGAGGGATAACTTTACTATATTTCATTAAATCAGGGAAAACTCCTTGGTCCACACACAAATTAAAAATTAAAGCTAGGTATGGTGCTATAGTCTCAACTATGGATGTACAAACTTTGATTGACATTCCCCATAGATCTTCGGTCAGTTTGATTTTTATTTGCCGGAAAGTTTTAATAACTGTCATAGGGTTTATGTGTTTAAATTTAAATTCAGCCGGGCAGCCAGACACGTTCGCCTTTAACAAAGATAGTGAGACTTCGGATGAGGAATTTAGAGCCTCCGTAGTTTTAAACGGTATATCGGTAAAGAAGTTTACAAATTCTTGAGCTACTTCCTGATCAGAGCTTTTAGGACCACATTTAGTATCTAATGTATAGTTAGTGTTAAGTATTTTTTTCCTATTAGTCTCATTATTTATAATTTTCCAAACTGCCTTTATTTTATTATCTGCGTTTTTGATCTTGTTGCTAATATGCAAGGCTTTAGCAGCCTTGCATGTATTTCTAAAAATTTTCGAATAATTAGCAACATACTTGTTAAAAGTTTCAGTGTTTATGAAAGGCTTTAGGCCATACAGCTCAAATAGTCGTTCCCTACTTTTTCTTATCCCTGTAGTTGCCCAACGTTTGACAACGGTTGGTGCGAATTGGTGGAATAGCAATAAGGGGTGGGGGTGTAACCTTTATATAAAAACAAGCAACAAAGTTCTACACAAATTATATAGCATAGTACACCATAACGGTATATATTTCCTCGTAGTATAAGGGCCCTTTTCCTGTCATGCGTATTTACAACGCGCGCGCGGATGCGGCCGCATGCTGGTGACACATACACGCATGACTGTGCTATACAGTCATGCGTGTCGCTAGTGACTGAACGTTAAAAAAGTGATTATCGCTTATATCATTTTCAAAAATAAAAAAACCTCTAAAAAACCAAAAATAAAATTAATCCAAGCGTCGGGGGTCCGCTTTGTTTAGTCTTTGTGCTGAGCGGTCTACTTAGCGGTCCCCCGACGCTACGACGCTTGGATTAACTTTATTTTTGGTTTTTTACAGGGTTTTTTCAGTCGGGAGTTTTTTACATTTTAAATTTAATTTTTATTTCATGCTTTTTAAACTTAAATTATTTTTCTTAGCCTTGACTGTCCCACTCCTGGGCATAGGTCTCCTCGCACTCCTTCCACTTTTCTCGGTGTTGCGTCTCTTCTCGCTAATTAACGAAAACAAAGAAAGTTATAAATTTAAAAAAATCTCTACCTTTTTAGGGGGGAGGAGGGTGTGCAGCCTCCCCCCCTTGGCGATGCCCATGGTTACAAGTGACAAGAATTCAAATTTCGAATCGATCAGACCCGTACAAGTTATTTATATGCCTTCATCAACTAGAAAAGAGGTGATGAGCTTCAAACGGCTGAGCAGATTTTCTCGAAACATAGCTAAGAACACTCTCGATTAAAATACCTTTCAAACGACATCAATTTTATCGAAATCGGTTCATCCGTTCAGGAGCTACGATGCCACAGACAGACACACTGATACACAGATACACAGATACGCAGACACACAGATACACACGTCAAACCTATAACACCCCTCTTTTTTGGTCGGGGGTTAAAAAATATAAAAACAATTTAGAGTAGATTCAATAAAGGGTGTAAAACACCTCTTAACGAAGCCGAAAGGCACTGGTTCTTCCTGTCATTGCGATCATTTTTTTGTTCTACACCATACCTGGGAACCTTCTAGTTACGGAGATATTAGGGGTCAAAGTTCCAACTTTTTGACAAGTATTTTTTTAAATACAAGTTTTTAATGTAACATTTTTACTTTAAACACCTCCACGACCCCCGTACTATTCAATCCGTCCATCGGCACAATGTTTTGAGTGTGTTACCTTGAGTTCTACCACAAAACATGATTTTACACCCCCCAAAAAAAAGTCGTTTCCCAGCAATAATTTTTGCGTAAAGTTACTTAGTTTCATGTACAGAATGCTTGGTTGACGTCTTCGTGATGAGGTGATTTACACCGTGTATATATCTTATATCTATCTATATGATTCTTATGTCTTATCTTTATGTCCATCCATAGAATTATTTTCGAAATTTAGAATTATTTCTTTGCAAATTTCCAGCCAAGCAGCAGCCTTTGCATCCCGGTTTTTGTAAAGTTCGTTCTGCTTGTCCCACAACAAAGGGCGAAAGTGCACTTTTAAAAGTAACTCTCTCTGTATAAATTTTTATTTTTGATCGCGATTATATGCGTACCATGCGACCCGCGTCACAGTAAAAACAACACTGAAGGCAGAAGTACGCGACCCGCATCTGGTTAGCACGCACACGGGCTGCGCGCCCGCAGTCAATACGCGTTCCGCACGCGTGCTGCCCGCATGATATTAGGTAAAACATATTGTATAAAATTATAGCATGCGGGCAGCCTGCACCTGGACCCGCGGATCCGCGCGCGGACGAAAATACGCATGACAGGAAAAGGGCCCCTTACATAATCTGGCCTCGATTTGTAAAGATTTCCCGTTCAATGAGAGATCCGCATAAACTGGTTTTGTATAGCTTGATTGGTCGTCGTGCGTAAATCATTGGTATTTTTAGTCCAATGAGTGCGTCTTTGTTGTTGTCATGATTATTTTCGTAAACGCTAAGCCGATATGAGTGGACATAACTGCCAGTCATTACAAATTTACGATTATAGGTGACTTCATTTAAAGCGATCCCAAATAACTTGCCTTGTCATCATGCTTCATCACGGTTCATCTGTATCTGTACCATGATGAAACATGTTGCAACCAAATCAATCTTGTATGCTTGGACAAGTCAAATCTTCCGCTGGACGAAGTTTTTTTACCTATTGGATTCTTCCCTACTCTTTCCAAACGTATTTAGAACTTCTTGTGGTTACTGCCTAGCCTGGTGATAAAGTTTTGTGCCGCCCATGTGCCTCTGAATCAGTTAAACGTGCCGTCGATAAATATCTCTCAGGCATGGTGGTTTCACTTTCTGTTTCCTCACGATGTTTTTCCTTCACCGAAGCAACTGTCTGGAATTGTAAAGGTAATATAAAAATATATATAAATATTACTAGCAGCTAGTATTGATGAATCCCAAACCCAAGGTCACGACTAACGTAATCATTTTACAGAATGCTAATACATTATCAAGATACGATACCAACTTGGCTGCCTTTCAGTAAAAGCCATTAAATCAGCCCATCCGATCTGAGAGTTACGATGCCGCAATATTGAGACATAATTATCTCCACATTTTAAAATTCAAAATACGGTTCCCTGCAATAACAGAGCAATAATGTGAAACGAATGGCCGACGTAAACCCACCGAATGGCTTTCCGAATAAAGCCGAAGGGAGGTCGTGGGGGCTTAAAGAAAATGTGTTTATTGCCAGGGACAGTGGACCTGCCCCACTCCCCGGGTGTAGCCACCCTGGCTGACCAGTAAACTGATACACGCCCTTTAGGTTATTTGCACACAATTAGTTTCGTATATCGAATCTTTGGATCGACCGACCTGTCGGCGTTAAATGGGGTAACTACTTACCTTCTCTCGGAAAGTAGTGTCAAGAAAACGACTGGAATAGGTTGTTTATTTAATAAACATTTTATTATATGGACGCCAGCACAAAAAGCTACCCGAAACTGTATTAATTTTCCCAATCAACCTCATACCTAATAATTGAACGATAAAGTAAATAATGTATTTAAAAAAATGACAGATTGTTGTAAGTTGATGTGATGACGTCTGTTGCATTGCAGGTTGGCACTTCCTCATTATAAGTACGCACTTGTTCGTTTTCTATAGGTCTTTCTGAAAGGTTTCTGAGTGTTTAGAAATCTGAAGTCCAACCCTGAGCCAGTTCTAGGAATTAAAATACAGATAATGTTAGCCTCGTCAACCCACTGCTGGGCAAATGCCTCTTCCAGTTGTTTCGGTCTAGAGCCAATGTGGACCACTGGTAGCTGTTAGCAAACTATTAGGTTATATCTTGAATTAATGGCTTCATCTCAATTCATGTTAACTCGTATTTCATATTCTATCATTCAATACTCTGTAATTCAAATAGAGTACCCATCTGTAGTTTAAAACATGTCTACAATTTAACAAGTTCCGAATTACCTACATAAGTAATGTTTGTTATGACAATGTCAGTTTTGCATTCCCGTTTCGTTGTACCTATTCATATTAGACAGGTGTATTTTGGTGTTGACAGTACATTTTCACTACATCCAACAAAATATTCGCAGATGTGTATGCATATTAATGTCCTTGCAAACCATATTTAGTACTGATGCGATGAATCTAGTGTTAAATGAGTAGCAACAATCGATGTTTAGGTAATATGAGCCGTGTTTATGTAATTTGCTTGTAATAATGAAATGTTTATCGATAGTTTTTTGTACAGGTAAAGGTACAACATTATCATAGTTGGGTAAACAGTGATAAAGAATAAGATAATGGGATTGATAAGCGCTTAATATCCTACAACGTAGGATCTTTTTATACGATTACTGACATAGCGACCGATTTCTTAAACCTTAGTCGCGTAATTTTCATTAAATGGTACAAAAACAACAACGTAAACGTTCACAGGAAACAATTCTTTACTTTATAAAAACAAAATAATTGTCAATTACCCAGCTATACAGTTCGATAAGCTAACAAGATTATATTCTACCAACAACAGGTATCAAAAAATGACGGCACGTTTTATAACTAAAAGTTTTAATTATACATTTCGTAAGAGTTTTTGTTAACAAATCACAGCGCACTGAAGTAGAACTGGACCACTTTGTAACCCATGTAGATAGAGATGAAGAAAGGAATGCCGAACGCGATGCCGCGAGACGGCTGCGGCAGCGGCTTGACGGCGTAAACAAACGTGTGGAGAAGCCGGCCAGCGGTGTAGGCACGGAACAGGTTGACGGCCAGTGCAGCCGACGGACCGGTCGTCACGTACAGAGCTCCCAGGATCCAGAACGCAGGAATGTTCTCCAAGTCGTTAAGATGCGCGCGCCTCACTCGCTCCACATCAGGGTCGTCCAACTTGACTTTTCCTCCTCTCACAGCATCCTCAGGGTTTGCAAACACTTTTTTTGAATGCCGCTGTTTGGCCGTCAGCAAGGACATGCCTAGAACCTTGAGGCCCAGGATGCCGGAGTAAAGCAAGTACGATTGTACTGCCGGGTCGTCTAACGAAATGGACGCCATGTTTTAAAATAATAAATTGTCGCGTTGTTGTCGGGTCGAAACTCAGCGGCGGTGTGGGCGCGGCGCGGCGTGTCGATATTTAATAGCAGTGAAGTCGCGCAGTCACGATGATACGGCGGTTCGGCGCTCGTTATCTCATATACTGATACAATAAACAGCGCGAGACTTGCACTTAGGGTTACCAGATCCGAAAAATAAGTTTTCCTGAGAAAA
This sequence comes from Cerastis leucographa, assembly GCA_963082945.1. Taxonomy (NCBI): domain Eukaryota; kingdom Metazoa; phylum Arthropoda; class Insecta; order Lepidoptera; family Noctuidae; genus Cerastis; species Cerastis leucographa. Next base: position 12,391,068 of record OY720380.1, on the reverse strand, counting down.
AAACCCCTGTTTCAACAATAATTTTCCTTACATTTTGGGTCTACTTTTGACACAGTTCAATTTGAAGAACACATCATGTACAGACTTTCATAAAATTGTTATGAAAGATCAGCAGTTGCTGAAATCTATATCCAGCAATAAAAATATGAGGATCAGATTCATACTTAATAATTAATTAATTGGTTGTTAATTATAAGATTTCATTCTTTGATAAAATTTTTTATTTCTTATATTTTTCTCATTTTTTTTTTAATTCTTGAAAATTTCCAACTTTCCCTGTTTCCCTGACAGACAGCTGAAATTCCGCACATGTCAGGAAAATTCCTGTCATCTAGTAACCCTACCTGCACTGGACAATCGGACTGGTTGTGTGTATGCTCTAAACTTTAGAGTCTAAAGTAATAAACAACCTAGAAAAATCGGATTAATCCGGAATAACTGGTTAATCGGAATCAGACGCTTAATGGATTCTTGTGCGTGAAGAAACACTTTGGGCTTTTACTCGTTTCTCTGCTTCTGTTAAAATAAACAATTTTCTGATTGCCCGGATAACTACAGCTTTATAAATCTCCAAACTCAACCGAGGTAGGTACCTATCTGTGTAAAACAATGTGCATGGTGTGGAAATAAAACACAATAGGATACATTCACCGTATAAAATTTAATAACAAAACTAAACCGTAATAAAAAAAATTGTAGATACAGTCTTTTGCTCGCATTTACAAGGCAGTAATGTAATACAATACAACTTGAGCACCCATGTAGAATGAGATGAGGCCGGGAACAGCAAAGGCGATGGCCCGGGCTGGCTGCGGCAGTGGGACCACCGCGTACACAATGGTGTGGAGGATCCTTCCCACTGTGTAAACGCGGAACAGAAGCGTGGCCCAGGCAGCCACTGGTCCTGTCGTTATGTACAGAGCAGACAGTACCCAGAATGCTGGGATGTTCTCCAGGTCGTTGAGATGAGCGCGCCTAATCCTCTCAATGACGGGGTCGTCGAACTTCACTTTGCCTCCCTTCATGGTCTTGGCATCCTCCGGGTTGGCGAACACGCCGCGGATCATTCGCGTCATGCCGGTCATCGGCGACAGCGCCAACAGTTTGAGGGCTAATATCGCAGTATACAATATGTAGGTTTGCACAACAGGGTTGGCTAAAGTTAACGCAACCATTTTGACCACTACTTAATTTTACACAGACGATGAACAGAGGTAATACGCACGCTCGGTAACACACCGCACGAATGATAAACAGCTTTACAGCTAGGCACCGGTCCACGTTAAGTAGGGCTCACGAACAACTTCACGTCGGTATTACGGTGTATATCGCTATCGTGTTTATACTTCCACACGATATACATTGCTCCGGAGTTCCTTATCGCCGTAAGATACGCCGAACTAAAAGGAGAATGTATACAGTACGTGAAGTTTACACGTCTTGCAGCGTCCAGGTTATTTTTTCAAGTTCAAAGATCATTGTCAGCTTATACTTAACATTAAATTCACCATAACTGGAAGTTATGTAAATCTTTGAAGTATTATATTTCATTGTTTTTGACAAAAAATATGGTGCATGACCACAACTATTTCTAGAATGTCTTGTAACTTTTAGCGATCTTCTCTGCACGTGACAGTAAACACTTTACAGCTTTTCGAATGGATACATGGAGCAAGTCTTTTAAAATGTTATAAACTTTTTATACTTAGATCATTTTTTATTTGGATGGTTTCATTGCTACCAACCAGGCTATAAAGATATGGAGTCTGTGGTACTACACCTTTGATAGTCAAACCGAAGAATCAAATGGGCTGTTAAAATATGGGAACAGCGTGTTTAAAAATTCTATACTTTCGTTTGCAGGAAATTAAAACGATAAGATTTTCGAATAAAAATTCTCTCTTCAATGTTTGCTTGTGACCAAAGCAGTGTTCTTTATCTTGTCAGAATTATATTGATAATCACGATCTTTTTGCGTGGATTTATATTTTCACTGTATCTTTTAAAAGCTGACTAATTGTTACAATTCTCTATTGGACGAAAAGATATTTATTCAGAAGGTGCAAAGGTTTGTATGAAATACCAAACAGATATTTACTTACTAGCCCAAAGTTTAGTAATACATTTTTAAACTTTGTTTCACTATACATGTATGTTTCCTACCTAGGTATACCAATTATTAGTCATTTACTCACTGACCTAATAACTTGCTTTAAGTAGGTATGTACCTACTTTTCTCCTGAATACGTAGGCAGGTCTATTTCACCGTGTACTGTACCTACATCTCGAATCACCCTCGTGCATACATGTCGTCTGCGCCCGACGTCGTCCTGTTTGGTCTGACGACGAGCCTCGACGCTATTTGCACAGTTACTGTCTGGAACTCTGGACAAGAACATGAGATCTCCGCCGAGGTCAGTGTTACTTACAACCGCCTGACCGCTCTATCATGGCAATGCGACGACGGCACGCGACTGGGACGTGCATGTGATACGAAAATAATATCGTTACGATGCCTACACGAGATGTTACAAAAATAAAAGGTGACTATATGATGTTTGATAATTTTAGATCCTCAAGAAAATCGTTTTGGGTAGATTTATTGATTACCTTGCAGGTGAGGTTTTATAACCGACTTTGGCAAAGCCCAATAAAAAGGTAAAAAGGAGTGTTAATGCTTTTCGATGTCTATTCTTGATGTAAGCTTTTCACGTATATCTCAAAGTCACCGGGTTATAACACAAAAAAAAACTGTTCCAACTTTATCTTTGTTAATTTCACTGCTTTATTAAAACATTTAGGTAAAAACAAAATAAATCATGATAAAATTATTTAAAAGTATTTCAATTAAGTATTCGTTTCCAATCCAAGTTCCTGGTAATATTTCCTTTCCACCGACTAACATTACTAAAGGCTCGTTCAAGCCAGTCCGATTTCGAATTAATTCATAAATTAAAGTAAAAAGTATTTTAATTTTCATTGCCACGATAGTTTTACGAATAAAACTAAAGTAACTATGAAGAAATCTTAACCTATATTATGAATCGTTCCAATTTCTTACGTCCCACTTTTATTATGCTCATATCTCTTGGCGCTTTCCCCTAATTTGATTTGTTGCCCCATTATGTACTTGACATGTTTTGTATCCTTTTATTTTATTAAGAGGAAATCGGGTCATTCACCTACCTACTTTAATTTTATTTGAGTAATTTGTCGCACTACCTACTCAAGTTATCACAATACGCATAAATAAAAGCAGATTTATACAAATAGTGTTACCATGAGAAGACGAATATAGTGTGAGAAGCGCCTAGTGTGATTAAATAGCAACACTTCAGTAAATATAGAAACAGCATAAAAAACAAATGAACACCGTTTTAATTCAAATTAATTCTCGATTTAGTGTTCTTTTTTCTGGAATGGCTAGAATAATTTGATATAAAAAAAACGCCCCCGGGTGGGCTTGAACCACCAACCTTTCGGTTAACAGCCGAACGCGCTAGCCAATTGCGCCACGGAGGCTTGTGACGATATCTGCGAAATTACATAAAACGTCTATCTTATCTATACAGGCGATAATGTAAAATCATGTAACACACTGCGAACCTTGAAATTAATCAAACAACCTATTTGTTTCTTAGTGTTATGACGAAAACATTCGATAACGCCATTTACAATTCAACAATAATTTCATTAAATATGCGCCCACATGGTTACAAAACACCGCCAAATAACCTTGAAAAGATTTTCAATACCAAAACACCGGAACTGTTTATAACTTATGGATTCGTATTTTAATTAAAAACAAACTGTCTGAATATATTCGAGTAGTATTCTAATCGCCGGCGCACCTGGTATGTCATCTTCTAAAATACATAAATAACGTACCTGCGTTCGCGTTCTTGACCGGTTCAAAGAAACACACACGAAACGATATGACTGTTTTCAAAGAGTATGTATTAGCTACTGCCATCAAAAGAACGTAAATCTTATGGCCGTTGCAGATACACAGTACGTATTTTGGTGACATCAGACACATCTGCAATTAGAACTTACAGGCTAGAAAATAGGTATGCGGTAAATATATTAGCCGGTAGAGGAGCTGAATGGCTTTCCGAAAATACGTTTCTGTAAAGCGATCGGTTGCACGAATATGCGACCGTCGCGTTTATATGCGATCGTCGCGTACAAATGTCATATTATGTCACTCATTTAAGTTTTTAAGAGCGTATACGCCTTAAGAAATTTCATACAAACCTTCAAGTCCTTATTTTCCGAAATGACTGAATCGATTTTAATGAAACTTCATACGCACAAGCAGGATACATAGGTCTAAAAAGTTACTAAAAACATTTTCGAAAAATTGTGTTAAGCACAGCTAAATTAGACCGATTATTAATTATCTATAGGGTGTAAAACACCTCTTAACGAAGCCGAAAGGCATTGGTTCTCCCTGTCCTTGGGATAATTTTTTTGTTCTACACCCTACCTGGGAACCTTCTAGTTACGGAGATATTAGGGGTCAAAGTTCCAACTTTTTGACAAGTATTTGTTTAAATACAAGTTTTTAATGTAAGATTTTTACTTTAAACACCTCCACGACCCCCGTACTATTCAATCCGTCCATCAGCACAATGTGTTGAGTGCGTTACATTGAGTTCTACCACAAAACATGATTTTACACCCCCCAAAAAAAAAAGTCGTTTCCCAGCAATAATTTTTGCGTAAAGTTACTTAGTTTCATGAACAGAATGCTTGGTTGACGGCTTCGTGATGAGGTGATTTACACCGTGTATAGAAACAGAAATTTCCAATTATCTTTTTTTTTAACATTTAGATTTTTTGATTTTTAATTTTAATTAAAATCGGTTCAGTCATTTCGTAAAATAAGGAGTTGAAAGTTTGTATGAAATGCCGTAAGGTGTAAACACTCTTAAACTGACATGGTCACTAACACTACCTATCAATATGATTAAAAAATCTAACCGGCTATTGTTCAGGAACTTAAAATAAATAGTAAACATGGCAAATATCCCTTTTATAGTGTTATTAATAGTGTCCCCTCATTTGTTTCGAAAAGCAGAGAGCGCCCTCTGTCGACTCTGTCGCTTTAGTTAGAACCTGGCCTGATGCCCTGATGCATTTGATTGATGCAGGAATGGATGGAGTCACAAGGTATGGAGATATCAAAAGAGGAAGACCTCCCGGTGGACGCGTTCTCCGAGAAAGAGAGATGGAAGAATGTGCAGCCGCCGAAGAGGTCCAGAGTCCAAGATGATCGCCTGCTGCGGTTCTTGCAATACGATGGCAAGGTTCTCTGGTAAGTGAGACAGTTTCTTTGATAGTTAGTTCGTTATTTTTTTATCGATGTGGATTAGGGCACGAGGAAATCAGACCAAATGCCAATGACCAAAGAAGTTAAAGTGAAGTAACGTCTTTATGCCGTGGTGATAAGTTTAGAATTATGTACCTCTCATCCGTACTCATGGGAAAATATGGAATCGACATACTCATCACAGGCAAACCTTGTAGGTTCTTTTTCTTTCTCTCTTGTTAGCAATTCTTACGAAAATATACCTGGCGCGATAAAAAAGTTCGCAAAATGAATTTAGGTATTAGGGTATTACCAATGCAGAAGCGCCGAAATCCATATCTTATCTATCTATCTATACAAGGTGTTGTTTTGCATTCTCATCAAATTCAAGGAGGTAACTATGCTAATGATTCTCGTCCAGAATCAAAAATAAAATGGGCAGGTATTTTTATTTTTTGTCTTATTTTCGGAAATCGGTTAGTGTGAACCACCGGTGTTTTAAACGCGGCCCGTCTGATTCTCGCCCTATAACCATCTCCACACACACAAACAATCTCAAACGTTTATTCGATAAATTCTTATTCCCTAAACCACGTTAAGGGGTTTATTTCTGAAATACTGACAAACTAAAAACACCAAAAAAAATCTGCGTTTATTTATTTTTAACTAGTTACCATAATTTAAATTGATTCTTTATGTCTTTTGTGACAACCTGCTGAATTTTGACGAGGATGCAAAACAACACCTTGTATATGTAAAAATCAATTGCTGCAGGGAAGGTTTAATAGGTGAGAAAGGTAGGAAGGGTAGGTAGGTAGGTAGGAACAAGTGCATTGCAACGCATGCCGGGTACAACTAGTAACCAATTAAATGTTCTTGTGATTAAATCTTGGGCTGTGGGACTCAGGTGCAGTAAGTAGCCATATCTAGCTTCCCAGTATTTAGCGCTGGAATAGCATCACTTACATTACCACAATTAATGTGATAACACATTCTAGGTCATCAAAATCAAAATCAAAATATTTTTATTTCACATAGGCCTACATGGGCACTTGTAAAACGTCGACAAAAAGGTGCTCGGTTCGGGTTGGTCGTTTCCTATGGAGAAGAACCGGCAAGAAACTCCATGGTTACTCTTTTAAAATCATTTGGCTTTACAATTTTTCTATGTTACAGCATTGGCACTTAAGTATGAGTGGACATCGTAGGCCCGACAATAAGTCGTTGCTTACTACAAAACGTAGAACAAGATAAAAAGTTACCAAGGATCTAGGAATCTATAAGGTCTACAATGTCCATACATTTACAAACAATCGGTAAATAAGAAAAAGAGTCTATACAAAAAAAAAAGTAGATATTGCAAAAAGACTAGATTAAACAAGTGACACAAATGTTGTCATCCGTGCTGTAACTATTCTAAACAAAATGGTGTAATGATTAAGAAACTATTGTAAAACATCTGATTAAAAATAATGGAAAAAAGCAAATAAAAAAAATAAAAATAAAAATAAGATTGAGAATAGTTAGAGACATCTACACATCTTAGGGGCAGAATTGTAGGAATTAGAGTATACGCAGGGCACTATGAGCAAACAAAAATATTGGGACAGTAAATTTTCGTTTTTTTTACCATTTTCTTAAAATTTATTTTGGAGCTAAGAAGCATGGCCCTACGATGCACCGTTTCCGAGTTATGAGCTTCCGCTATCTTTATATAAAAAGATCTGCATTTTCGAAACGGTAGGTAGATCGGAATAATACTTTCTAAAAAGAAATGAATGCTCTAGTCGAAAACCATGCGATAAAGTAAAAAAACTCTTACAACACATTTTAAAGCCTCGCACCATTTAATCACAACTCCCCATATCACTACAGCCCCCCTAGCATGACCGTTCTATCTGTATTCTACCAAGAAACGACAAGAAATCTTTTCTATACAACTTGACATTTCTTCTGGCCGAGCATGGCGCGCCCCGTCGACTCGCGTTTCTACGAAGAAATTCTTTCCATAGCAACGGGGACGTATCACGTGATGTTTATATTCCCTGAATATTATTACGTTTAGTTAACAAAAAAAAGTTGCCAATTGCACGAGTTTTTCATTTTTTGTGGGCGGGATTGTGTTGCTGCATCCTGGATCCAGGCCTGGATCTTTTTCGCGAAATTAAACCTAAATATTTTACTTAACATTTCAACCTTTTGAACGTAACTCAACGCAACCACGAAACGTATTTCTCGTATTTAGTTTTTAATAAGACTAGTTTGACATTTGTCAGAAGTAATGTTTCTACCCCCAAATGTCAAAAGAAGAGAAAAATATGGTCGTCATGCTCGACGTTGTAGACTTGTGTCGACTGAAGAAAAGAAACATTTCTTTTCTACATTCTTTAAATCGCCATGCTTGGGACGATAGAAATATCTGTCAAATTGTCGATTCTTCCGTAGACATAGCCCGTTTCTACGGCGGTCATGCTAGGCCGGCTGCATGATAAATTCTAAGAAAGTGTTGTAGCCACTGAAATATAAATGTACTCGCAACTTTGTAACGCACAAAGTGGCAAATCAGATTTAATGAGACCCGCTTTACACTGCCAGTCCGTACTTAACAAAGTGAAAGATACAAAAAAAACAGCTACAGACTAGAGACGATGTATTATTTTGTAATATACTAGCTGTGCCCGCGACTTCGTCCGCGTGAAATTAAACAAAAAGGTTATTTAGTTTCGTTTTTGGATTTTTATTTGAACATTATTTATTTTCAAAAATAGAAGTAGATACGTTACTCCTTATTACATCAGCTATCTGCTAGTGAAAGTCCCGTCAAAATCGGTCCAGTAGTTCCAGAGATTAGCCGGAACAAACAGACAGACAGACAACAATTGAAAAAAAAAAAAATTTGTTATATGTACCGAATATACATTCATATTATTATGCATGTAGTAAAAAGCGGTTATTTTAATATTACAAACAGACACTTCAATTTTATTTATTTGTATGTATAGTTTTTTTTTTTTTAATTTCTATTATAAAATATTCAGCCAAGATTCAGTTTGTAAGATTTATGAAAAACTGAAACACGTTGTCAATAGGCGACGCCTGCACGATTGTTAATGAATTACCTCACATTTGTGATACAAAGTACGATTAGTAAATCGGGCATTTAAATGACGATGTTGTAGACCACACTTAAAATACTTAAAAAAAAAATAATGTACAGTGAATAAACAATAGTACCAAATAATGCTTATTTCTACTCTGCAGGAATTAAATCTGTACTTAATTGGATGGATGGAGTTTGTTACTCAATCACGCTAGAACTGCTGAACGGATCTATATGTCAGAAATAGATTTTAGTCTGGAATAGAACATAAATATAGATACTTTTTTAGCACGCGAACTAAATACAGGGCAACAGCTAGTAGGTACATATACCTATGTATAAGGGAAGGTTGTTTTTTCTATACAATTTCCACAGACCACAGACAATTTAAAGATGTTTACCGTCACCAACATCCTGCCTGACTGTATCATTCTTGCGACAAAAGAAACAAGCTGCACAGACTGTACTATACATTATTTCAACAGTGCGTGTTTTCTCAATTACTTACTAGTTGAAGACTTAATCCAAGTTATCGTGAAATCCGGTGGAAATGAGTAGAATTAAATATTAATTCCTGTAAGAAGCTTCATTCGCCTCGTATGGCTTGCATTAAATAATGCACAGTGCTCTTTGACATTACTGCTGTGGTCTGAAATTTTCAAGGATTAATACATTTTAGCGAGCACATTCGCACATATAGGTACATACGTAATATATTTAACGAAAATGGTAACTAAATCTAGAAAAGTTATTCATATTTTAATGGCTCGTTTGTCGCAATGCAAGCGCTAGCGCTGAACATGAAGCCTTGGGTTAGATTATCGGGTGGGGTAAAGTATTATTGAGTTTTGTCACCAGTCTGGTTTAATGCCTGGTTAATAGCAATAGGCTTACTCAGGGTATATACCTATACATCTCTGTCTAACCCCCTGGGATAACACATCAGCCCCCCTTATTCTCAAACGCTCGGTCTTGATTTCGATTCGGAAAGTCGTATGTCTATCTCGGTCGCTTTCGTAATGCCAAAACAAGACAGACATACGACTTATCGAATCGAAATCGAATCCGAGCGTTGAATAGGTGGCCTGGTGTTATATAGATTACTTTAAAGATTACTTACCACTTCTTGACTTGAGTTTAATCAACGATCGCTATTTAGAACGACAAGTTATTACCTATTGTGATTTCCAAAAACCTATTTTAGTAAGTAATCTCAAAACTCACAGTGGCACCACAAATACGTAGTTGAACCAGCACTTCGAAATGTAAGTAATTAAATTCTACGAGTCTATCTAACCAGAACTCGGTTTAAACTGGCAACTAGTAAACTAGCAAGCTACTGGCGCAAGTCGTCTCTGGGGAGCAATCCAACTCAGGCTTGTCTTTAAATGTCACTCAGTGCAGTTCTATTGGATTACCTGTGCAACAAGAAAGTTTTAGTGGAAACAATGCAATTGTTCCGGAGTAACTGTCGCACTCATGTTAGTAGGTAGATTGCCTATTATGAAAAATAGGATGGATATTTAGTCACATTCAACCGTTTAATTATTTGGCCACCCACCAGCTCCTCATTGTATTGGCTATAGTCTCACAAACAAAAAGCTACCTACCTAGTATTTTTATAAGCTCACTTATTTAATTGAAAAAAGCCGGATATTTGTCCTGAAAAGGCTGTGAAAGCGTATTACAAAGTAGGAAATAGTGTAAGATTATCACACGGGATGCTTTAATTCCTAGAAAGCGAAAAACATTTCGTGCGAGCAGCGCTGCGGGCTCAGCTTGTTCAACATAATTTGATATAACATTCTACAAATAATTTTGTTTGAAGAGAGACTCAAAGCGAACTTTGATATTACGAGTGTGTTGGTCAGAGCTATATTTGAAATTCACTTTTGTGTAACTTGATGTGAGTAAGTAATTAAATTAGACAAAGTTTGTTAAGGTTGGTATTGGTACCTACTGGTACGGTCAGCAGCAAAAGTCGCTTTACATAACCAAAATTATACGACGTCTTAGTTTTAAAACGATCCATATTAACAGACTGGAGTAAAAGACAACAATATTTTCATCAATGGTTACACAAATTCGCAAAACAATATAACATCAGATCACACTGACCAGCACAAAACTTGGTGTAATATTTATAAGTGTTAACCGACTTTTGATGCTGCCTGTAATATGCAAAGCGAAATTGTACTCGTATTTATGTTCTCAAATGATATTTTTATATCAGAAGTCGAGGGTGCAGGTTGTATCATTACGTTTTCGTGACTTAACATCACACCTGTGGTAATCCCGGATCGGTTGAGCAAATGTGTAGTAGTTTGTTTTAATTGTCACTGTAATTCGGTAGCTTATTTTTTGTATAGCCTGTACTGTCCCACCGCTGGGCAAAGGCGTCCTCAGAGTCTTTTTAAGAGCTCTTGTCCCGTACACCTCGAACCAACCTTTGATAGCTTTTGTTAAAGTAAAATCTACTGTAGGTATATCGTACTTAGAATTGAATCATTACAAATTACAAGCTCCTCTTTACCCCTGCGCCCCCCATCTGACTTCCATGACATTGAAAAATTAAAGGTAACCAACCGTCCATGGAGGACCTGGAATAGAATTGTACGGACTTACAACAATGCTTTTGTCTTGTACCTACACCACCGGGAACGTAAACCTAAAACTAGAAATAGCTCATCAGGCTTTTATTTCAAAGTTATCTATTTGTTTCAGGCTGTTGTCTTTTCTGTAATTGACCAATTTAGTTGGTCGTCGACCATCTAAGTGCCTACCTAACCAATCGATCAAGCTTGACATAAATTAACTTCGAAGACTAGACTTGACATTTTCAGCAAAATGAGAATGAGCGCCTTCCAAATTTGTCAAGCTTGTCGGAAAAAATATAATTAAATTGGGTTGCTGTTGTTTCAAATGAGATTGTAATCGTGATCAGTGTGTAGTTTCATCGACATGTTGCATTGGCCGCAAATGGGTTTCGTAGTGACCAGTGACCACAGACACGAATAGAACATTATTTCAAATGAAGGAGTATTTACTCGCCAGCTGGCTGGAGCGCCGGGAGTCTGCTCAGCAAGAATTACGTCCATGTTAATTGCAAGGTTTAATTACGTACTCTCTGCCGCTTACTGCTCCGAGCGAGGTTCCGGCCTTATTATAATAGATTCCATTGTGATTTTAATGAAGAGTTTTACATGATTTGGTTAACAAATAGATATTACAACAGAAGGCTGCTAAGTTAACACGGCATTATAAACCGGCCATCTTCAATTAGTTTGGCTTTTGAATAGATTTGTAGTTTTGTACGAACCAAATAGTATGTCAGAGCTTTTTCAGCGTAATTGGACCTTTTTTATATCTGACATAATTTACGAAATTATTGACCTACTTTGTGAAACTGATTACTCTTGAGTCTCGTGCACACAAATCGTAAATACGGAGAACTGAGGAGCGAGGAGTGTGCGATACCGAGCTGAAGTTTTATCTTATCGATCACTCCGCGTCAGAATCTGGTTCTCGTTACGTTTCGGATTACTTTGTCCTCCATCTCGTCGGTTACGTGACCACTAGTCATCTCGCATACCTACTGTCCGAATACCGTCTTTATACATTAATTGAATTCAAAAGGGACAAGAGTTAATAACAACTGAACTAGCCTAAATGAGGTCCGTGTTTTAGATGTACAAACTTAGGAAAACATGAAAAACTTAATGGAGGACCCGAGTCTGCAAATGAAGGTCGCCTATTGAGCTTGCCCGGTTAGGTTTGCGTGAACAAAATAGGCTTTTGGCGATGATTGAATGAGGGAAGGACGAATGTATTCATTCACTTGTACGCAGATGTTTTCTTTACCGTAACTATAAGAAACATTCTGAATTGACATTTACTATACCGACGTTTTTGTGCTAAGTTACCGCATGTTTTCTTGCTTATTTCCCAAAGTTTAGTGTTCATTAAATATTCTACAGTTTTTCTGTGCTTCTCGAGAGTTATTTAGTGTGATTTCCATATTTGAATATTTATAATTCAGAAGTTTATACAAACATTGCTTTCTGCTCTCAGAGAAATAAGGTCATGCTATAAATATTGCGTAGTATGCGTACATATTTGAAATGATCACGTGGCACGTTAAAGAAATTGCCTACTTACATAGGCCGACTCTCAGTACTTTTAAGAGGATCTATAAATATTGCTCGTGGTCGGCCCGCCATCATTTGGGCTTATAATAACCACCCGAGTCAAGAAAAGTGCACTTGTCTTCCAATTTTCTTTTCATCAATATTCTATGTAGGAATCGTTACGTCGTGAATTATAAGTTCCCTCCGCGTCATTTGGTCTCACTCTCAGCCTTTTATGAGCCATAAACAAGGAGTCATACACTCCGCAGATTTTTTATTCTAAGTACGTAATAAATAACAACTTCTTTATAATGAAAACACTTAAAATGAATTTCGCTGCCACTTGTCATTTTATTATCTGGCCTCACATTATTTCCCGCCACAACCCGAGCTCGGGGTTTTCATAATGGGATTGTATTTGAATCTTTTTATGCAATAATTACGTTCATAATATAACATTATCATAAACCGTATTTCTTTTCATAGCTTGGCAGTAGAAGAGCTTTCATTTGGGGATAATAATCGACCGGAATTAGCCTTTTTCAATACCGCTAACTGGCGTGCAATTTAGTCAGTGGTGAAGAATGGAGGGAATAAAAATAAGCTTTAGCCGTAAAAGATACAGTGCTTGATGGCGAGCAGTTGTAGTCGGTTGTTGTAACATGTGGGAGCAAGTAGCACGGGGGATTTACACACTTATTACTTCCTCGAAGTTCCCCGTTCAGCGCGGGAGGGTCGTTCTTCGCCTCGTTTAATTCTTTATTACACTGAAATTGGAATTCTGGCATGCGTCACGCTGCTAGATGTGGAGAGCATATCAACCGCTTTTATGCATCCATCTTTTGGTGTAGGTATTGAATGCTTAAATGGAGCCGAGAAGCGTACTTTAATATTGGTCTCTGTTATGATACGGCTATCATTTTTAATCCACTTTTGTTTATTAATTTTTATGTGAATCGTACTCAGGTTAGGCAAGTATTCACTGAGTAGGATTGCGTCGATCAGAACCTCCGAAGACAAATAAAATTATTCATCTATAGAATTTTCCGAACCAATATATAATAACAGTTCGACGTGGGTTTGGCGCTGTGGTTTGATGCTATAATGCAGACGTAGATATGATTGTAACTATAATATACGTACATATGACGTAACAAACTACTGAACTGTATTCTCCTTTCTGTCCAATTTGATTCCAACAAACTCATTAAGGGGACGACTTCTCTCTGTCACTTTACCAAACTCGATTTAAATGCGAGTTACGATTATAAAACTTTATTTAGTGCAATTGGCGAGCGTTCTAGGTAAAATTCTAAATTCTATGTATGAAAATATTGATGGAGAATGACGTGAAGGAAAGTTATACCTTTCTTAGGTATAACTTTCCTTCACGCTTTTTACGTCGTAACTAAAGTCTTAAGTCTGTCCCTAGCACAAATACGGTAACTTTCATTTAACAACTGCTCCAGGCTTAACTGTGAGTCTATGACGTAAGAGAATCGGAAACTAGGAATGGGTAGTTAATGAAAACTTAGACGTATCACTTTTGTATAAGGATAAGCTTTACTTTGTTAAAGACTTAGAAAGTGCGGGGGCTTATAAATAGCTTGGCCGTAGTTTCGCATTTGTGTCAAGTCTTGGTAGGCGCCGACCACAGCCCGCAGCGGCTCGGCTTTCGGCTTTCGGCGCGAGTCGCGTGGCGCGTGGTTGCGCCCCAAACCACCCATCTGTTCCTTGTTTATGGCTCGCAACTTTACTGTTACTCAGGCCGAACGTTGCTTTAATCGTTTTATTACTTTTTGTTATTTATAACTATGCCATTGCCAAATAACAAATTCAGCTGAACGGCCGATCTATAACGAGTTAATGTTGTTTCTGAACGAAAACGTTCGTTCACTTGCAGACGAAACATAAAATATACATTAGTTCGCCACTTACGTGAAATGTGAGGATTTTATTTGTGAAACATAGTCATAGGAACGAACGAAACGGGCGAACGTGCATGCATGGCGGTGTTTAGTTTGTTGTAACAGTTCTAATTCTGTGCAGACGAGTGTGTATTTATGGTAAATCTCTACTTTAGGTTTCGTCAGTGCAGTAGTCGCGTTAATTTCCATTTGCTTCTGTTAAAACGTACATAAAAGTATTTCAAGACGGGTAGGTATGCGCGCTATGCTTCCCGGCTAGACAGAAGGCTAAAAGAAAACGGCTGGGGATAATGATGGGACGCAGAAGGCAGTCTTGAGTTTTTGACACAACTTGGGAAAAGCTCATAGCCAGCATTGTAAAGAAATATTGAACTAGTGAATGGTTTGATTGTTGATAAAAGGGGTATGAGTTGAATAAGCATCCGTCTTGTATGAGGAACTGGGTTCGATTCCCAGGTCGCTAAGTGTTTTTGTTTTTAATTTTTCTCAATATCAGTTCGGAGTCTAAGATTTCTGCCTGATTGATGGCAATAGGCCCGACACCCACCTTTTACATGGAACTTAAACATAACTGGCGAAATATGGTCTGAGTGTACTATATTACCTAGATATCTACGCCACTACCTAATCCTTTGAGGATAACAGGCGTTATCATATGAGTCAAATATGTATTTCTATAATAAACAACATCCAAATATTTACGATGATTTCCATCATTCAAGCCAGTTTTGCAGTTATCATTTATCGAAGTTTGATCAGGTTAAATTAACAATCACACAAATTCGTCGTTTTCATTTGATAACAAAGGGCATTGGGTAAGTTTGTATGGACTAGTGGCATGATTTTTTTTACAGCGGCCACAAAGATAATTGTTGTTAACGTATAGTGGAATATATGATATTAATTACTCCTAAAAGAATTTTGCCGAAAATAATATCGGAGCTGAAATATCTGATGTCAAAGTTGTGTTGTTCCTACTAACAGTTTGCATAATGTTACGTATTTTATCAAAAAATAACTCTTTCCTATCGTTTCACGTATGTCATTACTTTCCAGAATTTGATCCTTAGCAGCGACACTATGGAATGGTGTAATAATACAGGATGTTTTTTTTTTCAAAATTAACGGCTTCGGTTCCTGGCCCTAGCCAGGATTGGTTTTTTGAAAAATCAATATTCCTAAATATTGATTTTTCAAAAAACCAATGATGCAGTTTTATTTTTTATCAAAATCAGGCTCGTGACTCCTTTGAGTGTTTTTCGGATTTGGCATTCCACCCACTTGAAAAGTTCACCCTGTATATCTCGGCTCCGATGCATTTTGGAAATAATTGTTCATAGAAGAAAATGAATGTCTTATTGTGTTCTTACTAACGAAATAATTTTCATTAGTGGCCGCAGACTTAAAAAATCATGCCACTTTTACCCAAACCCCTTTTGTGTTTTTAACACAATGAATTTGACGGAATCGCTATTTCCCTCCGTCCTCCTCGTTATATAAATTTAGCTTATTAATGGCTATTTATTTTTATTATCTGCGTTCATAATAATAAACACAGCGCTCGGAGTTTTGTTCATAAATCACCGAAACTAGGACACAAGTGTCATACTTTCCACTTTTAAATTTTTGTTGCTAGTATCTTTAGGTCTTGTAGACGAGTTATAATTTATTCGTTATCATACATCGCTGGCTTTAGAGAAAGTAGACCGTTGAGAATTTTTGTTTTAGACATTTGGCACGAGAAAATATTGCCGAGAACTTAGACTGGGTATTTTATGGTGTCACCTTGTTTCGCAGACAGAAATTTGACAGAATTTCGTTTCCCAGAAAATGTTTCACATAATATTTAGTCCCCGTATTTTTATTTCGAATATTTTTGTTTCGACTACTATTTACTTGAATGAAAAATATTTTACAGAAACACAATTCAAAGAATTTTACAATTACATTTTTTTATTTGACCAACTCATCAAACAGCAGAATTATTTTTCAACGAATATTGTTTGTTCGATGTATGTTTCCATGGTATTTTATT
Organism: Cerastis leucographa; assembly: GCA_963082945.1. Classification (NCBI taxonomy): domain Eukaryota; kingdom Metazoa; phylum Arthropoda; class Insecta; order Lepidoptera; family Noctuidae; genus Cerastis; species Cerastis leucographa. The sequence goes on along the minus strand of OY720380.1, from coordinate 12,374,564 downwards.
TCAACGAAATTATTAACCTTAAATTAAAATACTGTCTGTAAAAGTCAATATGTTGTACTACTAAAGTTAGTGGCAGAAACGAATGGCTGCAAAACAGAATCCACGTAGTCTTGTTTGCCCTACCCCTAGAGTGTAATTTAAGCCCGCGTAGGCGCGGAGGGATGAGGTGGCCCGCGAGTTGAGGAGCAGGTGGTTTCTAAAGATCGCCGCCGCGGCTGAGGCTGCCGAAGCTGCGGTGGTGAGCGTTAATACCATCTGCGACGATAAACTTGCGTGGGGCCGCCGGAGCCCCGCAGCGCCGGAGCCGTGACAGAAACCTTGCCTGTTGCATGTTACATGCTTGCATGCATGCTGCAAGTTGCATGCTTGCTTGCAGCTTGCATGCTTGCTGCATGCTGCATGCAACAGGCATGGACACCATGAGAGAGAATAACAAGATTGTTTTCCTGCTTGACAATAATTTACCCGCATTATTTTTGTGAACCCGGTGTTGTAATTTTGTAGGAGGGTATGCATTTTTCAAAGGTTTGAATTTTAGAAACTGTCAGTCGATTAAAATGTTATTCTTCGTAATAAGTGTTATGTGAAACAAACAATATGTGGATTAATAATATTTGATTTGTTATTCTATGATATGAATATTTTAACATTAAACTTTATTTGAAACAAAAATCGATGATTTAAATTTCTTCAAAGTAAGTATTCTGCGTATTGATTATTCTGTGAAATGATAATATGAGAAACAATTTATGTGAAACAAAATTCGATTAAACAATTAGCGATGAAACAACGCACAACCGTATTTTATAGGTAGGTTGGTTTCGTAAGTTGGTTGAAACACTAGGTCTTATTCGTAAGCTTTTGGTGTTCGCAAGCCAAATACTCCCTTCCTCACAAAAAAACAGTACACCGCTCACTGCACTCCCCTCACGTCTTTTAAATTAAATTCAATTTGTTGACACACACGAGTTAGGTTACACACAAACATAGAAAAACAAAATACAATGAGCAAAGTTGAGAGAATTCAAAGTAGAAGTAGCCGTGGGCCCCAAACTAGGCAAAACCTGTATCTTGGTGGCCTGAACGGCGACTATTTCATGAAAAAGTCGAAAATTGTATTAATGATCTAAATGACTACAATTTTAAATAATATTTTTTCTAATATAAATCCTGACACTGACCGGAAAATTGCAAAAAAAAAACGTACGAAAATTTGAATTTTCGCGGGCCACCCTGTCGTTTCCACATTAAGTGCGAGTCACTGCAAGGGACACAAGTTGTTTCTGTTTCTAACATATATCAGGTCCTGAAGCCAAGTCTCTAAAATAATCTCAGCTTCGAGTAGTGTTGATTTATTGATTGAGTTAAAGACTCGAATAGGTAGAAGGAGTGAAAATCGGGTAGCGAATATTGTTCTGACTCTTGGGATTGGTAGTCTATCAGCTTATACCCTACCTCTTTGGGTGTATGTAAATTGTCTCCCTGACGCAGCGATAAGTTTAAGAAGGGACTTCAGGATGAAAAGCTGTCGGATACTCAAGACTATTGCTTCTTTATAAAGTTCGTCTGTAGGAAAACGTCACAGTTTTGCAATGAAGGCTTTAAGAACGGCCCGTTTGAGTTCGAGCACACAGGACTTGGCCGCGCTACCCCAGACGCCAATACAGTACTGCAGCAGCGATTGACAGAGCCAGATAAACTTTTCTGCATATGTCTTTCGGGGCACAGGCATGAAGAGCGCGCTCACATATTTTAAGCGTTTGACCAAAAATACGTACTTTTTCAAGTTCTCGATATTTGTTATTTAAAGATAATGGCATAATATTTCAATGAAAACTCATAAATCTAACTTTGATTTAGTTTGTAGATTGATTAGAATTTTGTTATATACGTAAATATTTCGAGAAATAGCAATTTCCCGACACCCATTTTCAAGCAATCGTAAAACATCAGGGTTTTCCCTGCTATTTGTGTTAAACTGGCAGCATGAAAAGATCTGAAAAAAATATATATTTACAGGTCATATAGTCTTCAAGTTCGTAGATTGATTAGAATTGAGATAAAAATTGAATTCACTCAAAAAAAAACGATATTCAAAAGCAATACTGATCTAAAATGTATGCATTTTAAATATTGTTTAAACATAAGGTAATGACAAAATTAACAAAAAGAAAGTTCACCATACTATAATATAAGACTTTACCTTTCCTCTAAATATTTTTATTTTTACTTTTTACCTTCACATTTATTTATTACAATATTCTAAAATAATGCCTTATTAGTTGATGTACGACGCGCGTACTGTCAGTGTCGCCTGAGGGCTTGTGGAGGATGGACCTGTGTCGCTCGCGCTCCCGCGCGCCTTAGTGTGCGTGAGGTAATTTTGACAGAAAACCCAGGGGTCGTCAGCAGTTTAAATGTTAGTATTCTTTGTATTTATGATTCATTGTAGTCATGTTTTATGATTGAAAGATACGCTTTGTACAATATAATTATAAAGATTAATCGTCAATAAATTACGGGTAACAGAAATCTTTCTTTTAGAAATAATGGGTCGTAAGAGTAATACATACGGTTCCTACCCAAAGAAGAAAAGGAAAGCTAGTAAAAAAGAATACCTACAAAAGGCGAGAGCAGTTCTACGGTAAATGTAAAAAATACCTAGTTGATCTGAGTAGTGTATGCGGTCATTACTTAAGTTACATTTTATGTTTACAGCGGATTAAAGGACCCTGTTATTAATCAGCACATTGATGGATTATCATCATCGCTTGCTCAAAATGTTGATACAAGGTAAAGTTACCTTTGTCCTGGAGGGCATTGTACTGCGCCCCTCCCTGGCGGCAAACAAGGCGACCGCGGGCCCGGGGGCGGGCTCGGGCCCGAATGCGACCGAGGGTGGTCCCGGGCCCGAAGGCAGTCTCATATGCGGCTGCTACGGCTGCCAATTCTGGGCCGGGGCAGTCTGGTCGGCTCCGCCAAAACCGGCAGCGGCCCAGAAAAAGGGCAAGGTGGCTCCTCAGGTGGTGGCGGTGCCTGCGCCAGCAGCAAGCCGGCCGCAGCCACCGCCACCACCCCCCACGCCTGCCGCGGCCGAAACCGAGTGGCAGGTGGTCGCGGAAAGGAGGAAGGGATGAAAGGCGGCCAAAAAGGCCCGCAACGAGGAGCGAAGGCGCCGGCACAAGGTGCGAAGCGTCGCGGCTAGACTCCGCGCCCCGAAGACCGCAACTGTAGTGATCACGCTACAGCCGGAAACGGAAAAGAGGGGCGTGTCCTACCGCGACATGCTCTCGAAGGCGAAAGCGACGGTGGATCTCGCAGAGCTCGGGATCACCGGGGGCCTCCTGCTTAAAGTCACCGCGACAGGGGCTCGAGCGCTGGAGATCCCCGGTGTAAATAGTGGCCCGTCCACTGACGCTCTGGCTGAAAAGCTAAGAGCGTCCCTAGATGCGGACGAGGCCCGAGTGTCCAGGCCCGTCAGATGCGCAGACCTGCGCATCCCGGGCCTGGACGACTCTGTGACCCAAGAGGAGGTGGTCGCCGCCGTCACCAGGACCGGTGGGTGCCCTGCTGAGCAGGTCAGGGCAGGCACCCTACGTTCGGACCACTCGGGCATGCGAACCATTATGGTAAGCTGCCCTGTGACGGCGGCGAAAACAATCGTGGAGGCTGGAAGGCTTCTGGTGGGCTGGGTGTCAGCGCAGATGAAGCTGCTGGAACCCCGACCTCTGAGGTGTTATTAATTATAATTATATTAAAATTATTATTAAATTTTATTATTATTATTTATTTGTTATTATTATTAGATAACAATGATCTTTATTGATAAAGATCATTGTTATCTTGGAGCTTCGCCTGACGGCCTTTTTGGTGAAGACGGCCTCATAGAAATAAAGTGCCCCTTGACTTGTTATGGAATGGACTCTGACTCTCTGACACTGCCATAGAACAAAAAGTTCTAAAATGCTTTAAAAAAGAAAATGGCACAATAGTTTTTTTTTATAAAAAACATGACTGGTTTCATCAAATTCAGGGCCAGTTGCACATAGCAAACAAAAATGTTTGTATATTTGGCGTGTGGACTGGCTCAGAACTTCCAACGTGTGTGAAGTGAAAGTGGAACACAAACACGCCGTCGGCACGGCCTGTCGTTATAAGACGGACGGACGGTGAGCTGGCCCATTACTCACCGTCCACAGGCCCGCCCCTACGATGGCCGGGGGCCACTGGTTGCACCCCGACGCCCGGGGCGTCTCCCGCGGCGGCTGGGGCGTGAGGTTCTCTCCCTCTCACGTTCCGCCACCTCCTTCGCTAGCATGACTGCTTCGCAGAAGGAGGCAACGGCTTCCCATTCCCTCTCGCTCCGGACCATGGATTGAACCAGGGCCGGACGCGAGAGGTCGCCGCCGCCAGTCGCCGCTACGAGGACACGGCGGTGCTCATCCCAAGCGGGGCAGAGCTCCACGGTGTGCTCCACCGTGTCCTCCGGCCGATCCTCGCAATGGTAACACCCGGGCGTTTCCTCCCGCCCGATTCGGTGCAGGAACCTCCCGAAACAACCGTGTCCGGTGAGGACCTGCGTCAGGCAGAAGGTGAGGGCGCCGTGGCGCCTCTCTAGCCACTCCTCAAAGAGGGGACTTATCGCCACTATTGTGGCGTGCCCTGCACGTGGTTGCTATAGTCGCTGTGAGATCGCGCCGGAGGTCTGTCGCTGAGCGACAATTTGCCGCGGCAGCGGAGTTTCCCCCCGGTGTAGTGCCTCCGCGCGCCATTCGTGCAGGCGCGCGAGCACTATCGCCTCCAGATCCCATGGCGGCAATCCGGCCAAGAGGCTCGCCGCCTCGCCGGAGATCGTGCGGTACCCCCGGATCAGCCTTACGGCTACCACCTTCTGGGGCGCGTTCAGGTAATGGGCGGCTCGCCGCCTCAACGAACGCGCCCACACCGGGGCCCCATAAAGGGCCATGGACCGCACGACCCCCGCATAGAGCCTCCGGCAGGAGGCGTTTGGACCCCCCAGGTTGGGCAAGAGCCGCTTGAAGAGCACCTTCAAGAGCGCCTTCCGCGGCGTCCACCGTCGAGCGCCCCCTGCGGAAACCAAACTGGTGATCCGCAAGATCCGGCCCCATCCCCACAAGGTGCCCGGCGAGGCGGTTAGCAATGACTCTTTCAAAGAGCTTGCCCACCTCGTCGAGCAACACAATGGGCCGGTATGCGGACGGAGAGTCCGCAGGGCGCCCCGGCTTCCGGATGAGGACCAGCTTCCCCGTCTTCCAACGAAGCGGGAACTGGCCTCTCTCCAAGCATGCGCTTAAGAGCCCTTCCAGTCGGGGCCCGCGAGCCTCCGAGGCCAGGACCCAGGCTTTGCCAGGCAAGCCATCGGGTCCCGGGGCGGTATTTTTGGCTTTAAGCCTGCCTACCGCCACTCTCAGGTCTACCCCGGTCACTTCCGGAATGTCGTCATCGTCCTCGATGTGGTCCACTTCTGGCACCGCAAGTGGCGGAGCCATAGGCGGGGGAGGATGTTCCCCTCGCAGAGGGAACAGAGCGCTCACCACGTCCTCCACGAGCTGAGGGCGGAGACTCTGCGTCAGCGGGGGGGCCCAGGTGCGGAGTTTGTCCCGGACCATCTTGTAAGGGCGCCCCCACGGATCTCTGTCGAGAGCCTCCAGCATCTCCTCGTGGCCCAGGTCTTTGGCCCGCTGGACAGCCTCTTGGAGGGCGGTCTTCGCTGCTCTGTATCCCTCGTACAGCTCCGCTTCAATGGCTGCCGCATCCGGAGGGCGGATGCGGAGCCATGCCTGGCGTACGGGTGCCGCGCGGCGACGCACGCCTCGCGCAGAGACGTCAGCTCTCGCGACCACCAGTACACCTGACGCCGGGCGCTTCCTGGCCGAACTCGGGGCATTGCCACGTCGCAGATGTCGGACATGGCCTCCTGGAACCATCCTGCCTCGTTGTTAACGTCGGCAGGCCTGCACTATCGAGGCTTCCAGATAGTAGAGGCATAAATAATGATCTCGTGGGAATATCGGGATAAAAAGTATCCTATGTCCTTTTCCAGGATTAGAATTTGGATAAAATTTGGCACATAGGTAGACCATGAGTATACCTACGTGCCAACATTTATCCAAATCTGTCTAGTTGTTTTAGTGTAAAAGCATAACAAACAAACAAACTCACCGTCGCATTTAAAATATAAGTTAGGATATATATAATTATTTTACTTTTGTAGGCCATTCTTATACTATTTTTATTTCTTTATCATAATAATACGTTCCATATCTTGTATTTTTTTCTCAATGAAATTATAAGTAAACCGCAGTGAACCGTGTTACGAACCCCTGCCTCTGCACGTGTGTGTATCAAGAAGCGTGCACCACGCACACAGGCGCAATCAACGTCAGTCGTCGTTGTTTTTTGAGTGAAGAATTTTGCGAGAACGCTCTTAAGGGATTTCATTATGTAATTGAACTTACGGAGAGTGTCGTGTTCGCTGGCTTAAAACAATTGCAAGATATCTGTTCTTCCCTATGCTTAACCATTTCCACTATAGCTAAGCGGAGGCAAGAAGTGTAAATAACGAAATTCTATTGGAGGTTTAAAATACATATCTCTTCTCGTCTTGTCTCCGCTTTGGTGGAGTCCGGACCCTAAAGTTCGGTCGAACTTTTCATTTAGTACGGACAGATTGCAGACGGGCTGTGATCACCGGACAGTGCACATAGTGCAATCAGTGAGACTCCGGGGTCTAGTGCCGTATCCTTAATTTGCCCTCCTTTCATTACCATATCGACTGTCCAATTTTCATCAACTCATTCTTAGCGCCATGACATTTGGGGCGTAGCATATATTATGTGACGATCAGAGTTAATTTCCCCATTCATATGCACCTGTACTCACTTCCTCCGGGAAAACAGAGGTAATTACTAATCAGATTACGCTTAGAGAGCGACAGACTCGTGAGTGAGGATTTATTAGAGAGGCGATAGCGATACAACTATACAGGGACGTACACCGACGCGCAAACAGTTATACCCCACATAGGAATTAAAAAAACAAAAACAAAAGTGCAATGAATAAAAACCTGTACGGTAAAAATGTGTGAAACAGCAATTTTTTTCATATTACCTATGAAAAATTTCGTTATAATTCAATATAATATGAATATGGTTTAGAATTTTAATGATGTACTAAATACGTGGTAGCCGGTTGTGCTTCGGTGTCCTTCCATCCTGTGTACGTTAACTTGCTACTTTATTCAAAGGAATTTACTAAAGATTTGTAAACAACGTGCCCTCTAAATAAATAGGTATTGGCAGCGTGGGGCAAAGCGTAGGCGGTCGCCCACGGCCCAGCGTTTCTAAGAGACTGGTACGCTACCTCTAATGATTCCTCGACTGAAGAACGGGCTATAAATATCGTACAAAATCGTAAAACTTCTTATGCGCCTTTGTTACTTTTCGGAGCAAAGCTCTTTCAAAACTCTTATATTTTGTGTCACCATTGTCGCAAGAAACACAACAAACAAAAGGTCTTGGAAAACCGACGTCGAAAGGTATAATTGTCACCTTTCTACGTAGAACGAAATATACTGAGGTCTTGGTTGCAATCTCAGGAACGTAATTGAATAAATTCGGCTACGGTTAATATGAATTGCTACGAGGCTACGACAGCTACGCTATGAAGTGCTACAAGTGCTACGCCATGAAATGCTACGTAATATTGTATTATGTACTTGCAAGGTTTATTTCCCGAGTTAATATTGACACGGAATATTTTATCGCCCCCTTTTCTGTAGGACTTCGCATTGCATGACTGATGACATCTTGGTTGGTAACAGGCGTGATGTAGTTTTTTTTTCTTTGTCTAGCCTATTGAGTGTCCCACTGCTGGGCAAAGGCATACTTTCCCCTTTTCTAACCCTCTCTATTTTTTGGAAAAAAATATATAATATATATAAATTATATTATTTATTTTATATATTATATATACAAGGTGTTGTTTTGCATCCTCGTCAAATTCAAGGGGGTAACTATGCTAATGATTCTCGTCCCGAATCAATAATAAAATGGATAGCTAATTTTTCTTTTTTTTTCTTTTTTACGGAAATCGGTAAGCAAGAAACACCCGTGTTTTAAACGCGGCCCGTCTGGTTCTTGCCTTATAACCTCGCTTACACACATACAAACAATCTCAAACGTTTATTCGATAATTTCCTAGTGCCTAAACCACGTTAAGGGAGTTATTCTAAAATACTGACAAACTTAAATAACCAAAAAAATCAGCAATAATTAATAATTAACTAGGTACCGTAATTTTAATTGATTATTTATGTCGTTCTTGACCACCTCCTGAAATTTGACGAGGTTGCATAACAACACCTTGTATATATATATATATATATATAATATTCGCCCCGCAAACAACATCAGGCCGTAGTATGTTACTTTTATAAATAAATCGAATGATTATTATCAAGTTTTGTTATTTCCCTTGCATTGGTATAATAAGAAAGCAAATGTTTTTCTTGTTTTCTAAAATGTTCTCTCATGGATGCATTGGTTTTTATAGTCATACAAATAAACGTCAAGACGGCGCGGCGTCTTATGTATGGTATAAATACACCAAATTGTCGATTTTTCGTCTACACATTCGCTTCATGTTTGACCACATCAATCGATATTAATAAATCGAGTTGTGTTTTAGTCAGTTTAACAAGCCTGCAGGCGCTGCAAAAGCGATTCTATGTCACGATTTGTAAGGCTGAGGTTTTATTAAACGCCAGTGTAAACGTGGCTGAGTGCTTTTTAGTTACAGAGAGCTTTTCGAAGAAACCACATCAGTACATTTACGTAGCAACCATCCTGATCCTCTCCTGATCCAGCATTCAGAAAAGCACCGCAGTCACGACTTGAGTTTAAAGTAAAAGTAACGTACCTACGTATAAACCACACCAGGCCGAATGGCGAATATCATCGACACATCTCCAACTCAGTGTGAGTGTGGTGCCCCGTCGTAAGATATGCCGGCCACATCTTCTGTCCAGCCCGTCGTGCTCAACCTGCCCACACAGGACTTAAAAGAAAAAAACCGGCTAAGTGCGAGTCGGACTCGCGCACGCAGGGTTCCGTACCAATATTTATAAAAACCGCCATATATGATCTGCAAATGAGACTCGTTTTTAGTACAGACGCTTAGCGCCATCTATCGACATTTCTATGGAGTTGGTCGAAATTTTCGAGTCAAATACAATTGGTCGACTATTACTCGTAAACTTGTAAAGCTCACTTAAGTGTGATAGTTTTCCTTTAAACTTCGTTATGTGCAGGTACTAATGCCGTGACATTTGAATTTATAACTACAACCGTTTAGTTGGTAGAGGGGGGGACACTTGACTCTAACGAAAATTGGTACTTTAAAGCTTAATAAGTCACGATAGGTTTACTTAATCAAAAAACGGTCTTCCCAAACCCGTAATACTTTTGAAAGACCTATTCAACGATATTCCACGCTATGGGAAGGAAGAAAAAATAATTTATCATCCCTACTTTACATGTAGGGGAGGTACCCTAAATAATAGTTTTTTTCAAAATTTTATTTTACCACCTTTTTGGCGTCATTAACGTGTATACTCATGCCAAATTACAACTTTCTAGTACCAACAGTTTTTGAGCTAAACCGCGGACAGACAGACAGACAGACGGACAAACAGAAAATATAAGGGTTCCTTGTTGACTACGGAACCCTAAAAACGACCCAGCTGTCCAGGTCTCTTCGTACCACTACCTCTTATAGCAGCGTTATTTTAATATCACTTAGAGTTCGGAAAGATAAAGCTATACAGGACATCTAGCTCTCTCTCACACTAAAGTAAGATTAAAATAATACTGAATATAATAAGAATGTCGCGAACCTTGCAGGAGACTTCACTCATGTTGTGTGCACACCCGCTCGTCTCATCGCCTTCACTTTACTAGTATAACCTTACCCGAAATGTATCTATGTTGACCGGGTTCGATTTACTCTCTCTTTTTGTTCTGACATGAAAGACGCCGCACCCTCTCATATCTTCAGACCGTGACGTGAGATTTAGGAATTCATCATAAACGTTTAAGATCTTTTCGTGTTTTTTTACGGATAATAGGTGTTATGGTATCTCATTAAAATGCTTTTATTGAGGGGCGCTAGGTAGGACCTTACCCTGGGTGGTAAACGTTTACCCCACTATTAGTACCTCGCTTAGTAGCTAATGTTCATACCAGGTCCTAAGCTATTCTTAAATAGTTCTTAAGTTTCTTTTCATATAGTACAGTCTTCTTATTCTCTCATTTCATTATTATTTATTCGAAGCTTTGAGAGCTAGATACAGAATCCGAATTAAAAGTCAGCAATTTAGCACTTAATCATTAACAGTCAAACACATGCCAATACCGAGAGATTAACTCTCCCGATTTAGGTATGTGTTGGACTGTTGGTTTCATAAATCAATTTATTATATTGTTCAGAAGGGTGTAAATCGGTACCGAAAATGTAATTAGCGGGAAAATTCCCGAGGGCTTATTGTTTACAAGATAATAAGCGTAACGCGTAGAGAGAAGAGACTGTATACCTACGTATATGTTTGTAGATATTACACATTCTGACGTAATAGTGGAAATTTTCTAGGTTTAGTATATTTTGTAGTACAGGCATAATAACATAGGCGGACGAAACGAGAAAAACGTAACGTTAAAGAGTACGTACGTACTCTTTTCACTCAAGTTTGTTGTCTGTTCTGCCACTAACTACTACTAATCGTAGTAAGTAACATGAATTAGAAAATTAACTTAGTTACAATATGCCGACATATTAATTCTATAGGATTCTTAAAAAAATTACGTCTTAATTTTCTGGTGCCTACATTTCTAAACAGTAAAACTGAATCCTGGCTAAGTAGAGCCATGTTAGGCCGTTGAGTTATGCATATATTGCGAGTTTACTGCTTGTCAATATGAGTTAGTAACTGTTGTAGGCACAAAGCGTTAGCGCTGATTGATTGATTGGATCGGCGGCATCTGGTTACGCGGTTACACCTATTAATTCATGTACATACCTACATACATATGTTCACGTTTACTTTTTAACCTACTTCTAAAAGGAGGAGGTTCTCATTTCGAATGTTTGTATTTTTTTTAACTTCTAACATGCCATGCATGTGTAAGTTACACGATTTAAATTCACAGTCTAAACCCATCCAGATTGTGTATGGCACAATCTGGATGTGCCACATTAAATTTTCGCGTGGAATAAATCCCTTCCATTTTATTTATGAGTAGCAGTCATTTTCTTTTTATAGGTAGGCTATTTTCGGACATTGACCGCCTCTTTTATAGCCCAATAGATACGCAGGCTAGGACGGTCTACTGAGGAGCCCTAGACTTGGCTGAGGCATAATAAAGCTATTCTTCAAGCTTATGAAAAAGTTGGTTTATCTTCACATAAAATCTTTTAATTAACTAATATAATCTTTTTCTACTTGGCATAATTCCGGATTCCAGGTTCTAATTTTGTTAAAAGAACTTCTCTTGTGCCCGATAGTATTGCATGGCTAGCTCCTTCATTAATTATACAGTGTGGTAGATTTTTCTCGAAACATCTGACCTCCAGTACCCTCAGGGAAATCATGGTTTCCTGGTAAGATGTTATCATTGTACAAACGAGATGGGCACATCTACCTTATAATATACGGTCCCTAAGCCGCATGTGACCGCATCTACGGGGAAATGCGGTGAACTACTTTCTGGTGGAATCTAATTTATATTACTTTTTTCAGTTTCGACGTTGTTTGGGATGACCGCGATTCAGCTTTCGGTGAACTGAAAGATTACAAGCTGCTATACTTTCTGCAAGATGACACCATTGCTATCAAGGTAATATAAATAATTGGGTTACCTAATTATCCATATTGATTGAAAAAAAATTGAAAAGAAAATCTAAATATTGAAGTTAATTATTTTTAAGTTATCCTTACATCTTCATAGTTTCATTTAAAAAACACTTATGTCAATAAATTCAAATATTATGTAAACAAATAAAGTATATTGTGTTTCATTAATTTCAATCAAAATAGAACCAAACTTAGGAAACGATTTTAGTTGAGTAAAATAGATATATGACAACTATATGTCCGTTTTCCATTCAAGGAATCAAAAGAGCTTTATTTTCCATTTAGAACTAAATATATTTATGCTAACATGTTTCCATTTTCCATACACATTTATCTTGATTCTGGAAGCATAAAGGTAGCTGGCTAAGTTTTGCATCCATCAGCACAATGATTTGAGTGAGTTACATTTTTTCTGTGCACCACACTAGGAATTTCTCCTGTATCGTGTGTACGTTTACAAACATTTAAATTCACATACACGAACAGCCAGACCCGGAACAAATATCAGTAGGCCATACAAATATTTGTTCCGTGTGGGGATCGAATCCGCGACACGCAGTGCAGCAGTCGATCGCTCAACCACTACGCCAACCGTGCCGTCAAATATGATTAAATGCGCCGTTGGTCTATTTTCTTTACTGTTACTTTAAAGCCGTGTAGAAAGCTATGATAGTGATCAGAGATAATGGATTGCTTTTCGTGATGTATGGGTGTTGAATTATCTACAGCAACACGTAATAAACTGAGATATTTATGAACAGTAGATAATATATCACACAAAGTAACCGCATTTAATTTACCACAGACATACATACCTTCCCTTGAAAATATTTATATGACTGTCACAATAAAGCCGTAACATAAAAGCATTCAATAAGCAACGTTCCTAGGGTATAGTTTAAAAACAACCGGCGGCCTAGGAAAATCAGAGCAATTAATAATTATGTGGGTCCTGGAGTAGAACGCACTCTAATTACGGACGCTCAATAAAAATTCCTCGGCATCCGCACACACGACGTGTGGGCACTTATGCCGATACTAAATAATTAATGCTTCACTAGTTATATCACACTCAGTGCCATTATCTGAAGAAATAGGATAAGTATTACATTTCCACATGTTTGTAAAAGAAAATGTTGTTTCCTTCCGTTCAATATTATCTATATTCACTCAGGAAATCCACGACGGGAAGGGCGGAAAAGATCCATTCCCACTGCTCCTCAAGAAAACTAAGCTGCCTAAGAAATGGAAGGAAAAGCCCGGTAAGTAAGATGTTCGAACTTTAAAATAGGACGCATTGAAGCGAACCGTCTGCAAACTTCAGCTTTATTACTTAATAATGTAACAGCAACCATCCGTAAGTGGCAAGTGATCAAGAGCGGGTCGTAACTCGGGACCACTGCCCGAAGTTGAAGGAGGACAAAAACCTTTAATGGTCTTTCAATGGTCCTTGTTAGGTGCGGGGAAAATGCCGATAAAAAGTGATGTGGTAATGATATGTGCTCGAATGTGAGCTCACATAGCTATATTGCATTCCGTCACGGTAACGACTCAATCAGAATGCGCTGAGGGTTGAGAAACAACGTCTTTTCTTATGATTGTGCTATGTGTGTTAATATAGGTATTTAATGGGTGACAAAAAAATCGCAGTGTGCTATTATTACGTTATTACTATCGATATTTTTAATCCAGTTCATTTTAATTCACAGTTAGCCAATTTTCACAACGCATTAATTATCGCTGTGAATTAAATTGCTGACTTTGGTTAGTTAAAATTATTCACTTCAGACGTTACGTTGTATTATCTGAAATTCTAGTTTCAAATATTTGAACCATTACGTTTTTTATAAACTTATCTAACGATCTTTAATAAGCATTGCCCGAAATGTTGTTTCTTGGATGGAAAAGAAAATACTCGAATAAATGGCAACTGCATGATGATAGTGAAAATAGCAGTAGGGATGGTACAGCCAAGCGATTTCTTAAGTGGGGTAGATTGTTCTATTATGTATAGATTTAGAAGTGGCCTGGTGCGGCCTGTGTTGCGCAATTTATCCCAACTGGAGGGGCCATCGCGGATGATCAAAATATTATATCCCAGAAAAATCGTATTGCAGCTAAATAACAACATATACTACCGAGTTGTCCTGAGTTTCGACAGCAACCAGTTTCTGGCGCCTTGAAAGAGAGGCCTGCTTAGCAACAGGCTTACTTCATGATACAATTGTTGGGTTTCGTTATGGGTACCAACAAAATACTGGTCCTGATCGTGACTTTGTTGGGTTGTATGAGGATTTTCATATTTTCCGAAATCACTGGTTTCGGATAAATATTTATTAGGTACGTACTTGTACGCGTGATTCCGATTTATGTAAGATACCTATCTGAGTTCATAGCCTATGTACCTATCTATCGTTTTATCTTGACAACTAGCTGTGCCCGCGACTTCGTCCGCGTGGAATTTAACAAAAAAGTTATTTATAAGTTTATTTAGTTTTTTTTCGTTGTGGCATTTTTATTTTAATCATTATTTATTTTTCTAAAATAAAAGTAGCCTAAGTTACTCCTTATTACCTCAGCTATCTGCCAGTGAAAGTCCCGTCAAAACCGTGTATATATACCGTATATACCGTATTTGTAGGTACCGTATATAGATTCATATGCCTGTAGTAAAAAGCGGTTACTTTAATATTACAAACAAAAACTTCAATTTTGTTTATTTGTATAGATCAAATATTTTAAGGTAGAATCTATACATCTAGCTCTAGATCTAGCATCTCGATAGCTGATGTAATAAGGAGTAACTTAGGCTTCTACTATTTTAAAAGCTTTTATAGAAAAATATAAATAATGATTAAAATAAAAATGCAAAAACGAAAAAAGAACTAAATAACTTTTTTGTTGAATTCCACGCGGACGAAGTCACACACACACTGATATAAAATACATTTTGAGTGCGATACTTATTGTACCTATTCCCTAAAATTGTATCTAAGTACCAATTTAAACTTTGATTTATCTTTGCTCTTTTAAAATGCATGGGGTGAAACATATTGAGTAGGTACCTAGTACCAATACGAGTAAAACGTTTTCCATTTTCCAACAAGATTCGTTTCCGCTTTTTAACATCGCAAATAGCATTCCGATGTTCCATTGTGTCGGGGCAGCGCTGCAGCGCGGCCTAGCGCTCTCTTAATCCCTACAGGCATTAAGCTTAAACCATTTGTCTTTTTCTGCTTTACAAACAAAACAATATTCATCATTTACGAATTAAAAATGTACAATTTTTTGTCATAATATACTTAGCGAGGCACATCAATCGGAATAAATGCATGAGAAAGAGGATGATACTTAGCTAGGCATAACGGTCCCTTACTTTTTTGTAGACATGGGTTTTAGCTAGATAGATACCTAAGCATTATATAATCTTTAATTAAGTTGATCGCGGTTTATTTAATAGGTACCTACCGCGTCAGAAAGCTAGCGGACATAATTAATAACGTCGGCACACTTAATTACTAAATTTGATTGAATTATTAGTAATTTTGGAAGTGAACAAACAGGGATACCTCGCTTTATATTAACAGCTTTAAAGGAGATTACGCTATGAAAGTTTGAGAAGTTGTCGGGCGTTCCAAGTTCGACTTCTTTGGCGAAGAGATTATGAATTATTGCAGCCTAAGTAAAGGCCGGCCGAGAAGCCTTTGTAATTTGTTGTTTATGAATTTCCAAGAATTAATTTAATGAACAGGGTAACCGATATACTTAAATAGCGAGCAATAAATAAACGGTGGGTTTCTGGGTTAATAAGATTAAACGATCCAGTTGATATTAAGTTTCGAGTGAAACTTTTTAGTAAAAAGGTTTCAAAGTAAACTCCCGATGTTATAAGATCAGTAGCCTCGTCATAAGTCTCACCATAAACCTGTACATGTGTTCAATCAGTAGACTTGTTTTCGTTGTGTAATTCGTAAAAATCTATTGACAACATTGTTCAATCAACTTTAACCCTTGTTACTAAAGTGTTACAAGTCAGACTAAGCCTTGCTGTCTGAATAAATGTCACGTGGCCGACTTATGTGACTGCCAGGTTTTATATATAATATGTTGAAATGAAAAGTGGAGTGTTGGGCCCCTACCACATAGAGGTACCCCCTGTAACTTTGCAGGTAGGCACTGCCTACTTCCCCACCTCGTGAGATCCAATTAAACTAAGTATCTTATCTAACTTTAATAAGTGTGATGGGTGATGATGATCACTGATATATTTTATTTATGTAGTGTTACTCATAGATAGTTTAATTGGATTCAGTATTCCGGCGTGTTACCGCGGGGTGAGATGGCGCGAGAGAGGCGTCTCTCGTTTCGTTTTCGCGTTTTACGCTTACACGAAATACAAAAACTTACACGCGCCGAAAATGCGCTAATCTGTACCTTCAACCGAATACAAATCCGAAAACCTAGCGGCTACCTAAAAATAGTGCGTGGAGTAATAGTCCGTCCCGTCGCGTCGTGGAGAAATAGTCCCTCCGCGCGGAAGAAGTGAAACTTGGTAATACTACACGCATGCGTTCGAGTGCCACGCATTCACTCTCGTTATTTTATTGAGCTTCTAAATAATATTTTGTTTTTTTCTTGTTGTTTTATTTTTATTACATAATTATTACATAACTTTATCGAGGTTATTCTACTCATGAAAATTGAGCGAAGGCTGGTCACACCGAAGAGTCGAATGCATGACTGTTTGATAGATAGATAGATACATAAATCGTTTTTTCAATGCACACAAAAGCCATAGCACAGCATACAGAAGCACAATTAAATGACACAGATTACATAAATATACCTATATAAAAAACAAGGTGCCAATAAACAAAAAGAAAAAAACAAAACATATTTACGAAACAGTTATAGTAACACCATGACATACTTCAAATAAATTAACGAGCACGCCATCTTGCGTACCTAGTACAACTACGTAGTCACAAATCTTGTAATACTGCCATCTCATGGTGAGTTTTAGAAATGGTAGCGTTAAACGTTAAACTTGTTGGAAGTCACATAAGAAGTTTCACTTCAAAAGACCCTAATAACTCTGCTCGACCTGGGGATCAAAACCAGGACCCGAACGCTCAGCTGTTGTGATCACTAGACCAATGAGGTATTGACAACATAAGTAGTCAAAGCTTATATTCTTATATTAGAATAAAACAGGCAAGGACTAGATGATGATGAATGTCAAATAAAGTCACCTCGTCCCTGATTCTGTGGCTCAAACAAACCTAGTCAATATAGGGTGTTATATTGCCCCACCCCTGATTCTATATACATGACTTAATCGACTGTCAGGCAATGATGAATGCTCTCAACTCAATATATCCCGGTACGTTGCCTCGTTTTTCATCTGTGCAATAGAGTCCCATGTGGCAGGTGTTGCTACCTAGCCGCTAGGTTCAGATTTATGGACCTAGGTATGGCCTTCCTCGCAATTTCCCTTTATTGCCTGAAAGTGGTGATATATTTTACGTAACAGTCAATAAGTATACTGGATGCAGTCATGGATTAAAATTAATGAGACCGCAGATTGATCTGCAGTGTGGTATGTTGTTATTAAAGCTTTTTAATCGTAGGTATTACGAAAACCTAAGAGAGATGGTGTAATAAAATTAATTTTACTGGGTAAGGTCGAAAAGTTTCTGGCTTAAACTATATTAAAATAACGATTAATATCCAAACAAAAATAGATCGAAATAAAAGAAGACTATATTGAACAAAATAGTAACTTTTTTTCTGTGGGTAACTAGAGAAAACTTCAGTTACTTAATGACATGATAGTTTTGTATCTCTGAGTTTTGTATCTCTGAGTTTTGTATCTCTGAGTTTTGTATCTCTGAGTTTTGTATCTCTGAGTTTTGTATCTCTGAGTTTTGTATCTTTGAGTTTTGTATCTCTGATTAATCTATTATCTGTAGGCCGAAAACTTTTGGACCTAACTGACAATTTTACGGAAGGTTTTCAACATGGTTAAAAGAAAAAGAAAAAAAAAAACAAAATTATCTAAATTAAGTACAGACACAATAAACCCACAAAACAAGTCCCTATATCTAACGTTTTCCAGGAACAAAGTTATTTGAACCTTATTAACCCGTAACTTTCTTAACACAAATTTATTAGCTACGTGTGTTTTCACCCACTAAATAACTGCAGGGTAGGCTAAGGATAATAAAAGGCTGTAAAATGAGACGTACTGTGTCGCACAGGTAGACAAATGACTCGAATGTTCCTTGCCACGTCGGCAATATAAGGAAAGTTGGGTTCCTTGCTAGTCTAGCGACCTATTTTCCATTTTATGCCTCTTGAATTATTACCAATAACTTTGCTGTCCTGTGGTGGATCAGTATGCGATGTTTATTGACAAGGTTAGGACAGTATTAGCTTATCCAGTTAGCTGATGTTAAAGACGCCAGGATCATAACATCACGCATGTAATCCTTAAAGGGTTAGGCAGAGGTGTATTTACCTAATAGTTAACCCACATTTCGCTAGTCATGTTTAAGTCCCAAGTAATAGGGGTCGAGCTATTGTCATCAACTGAGCACAAATCCAGACCAGTGGGTGTTACTGACAAATTCCTGACGGTACAACCATAAACACTTTCCCCGATCTGGGAATCGAACCCAGTACGTCGATTCTGTAAAATTCAGACGACAACTCAAATCTCACATCGCTGTCCACTGTCACTTCGCGTCAGGTTCAAAATGACCTTGATTTTGTAGCCAAGGGAATTACCTTACAGAATGCCACTTCTTACGTCATCTCATACTTCATCTGTCAAAATCTCCCTGTTAACTTAGTTCAACTCGCTGACACGCTCGTAGTGGTGGCGCTAGTGTAAAATCGAATTATCAACCGGGTTTTTAGAATGTCAATCAAGAAACTCACAGAAGATTCAGATTCGAAGTTCTAAGTGAGGTCTTACAGAATTACACCGCAGGACATCATGCTCAGTAGGCACACTTGTGACTGCTAGACCAACGAGACAGTTACAATGTATCCCTGTCCTCATATACTTAAGGCATCAGCATTAAGACGTCTTTACATACTTGTTCAAGAGTCATAGAATATTTTGTCGTTCTATTTAAATAACCATGTCTAGAATAAGCCTATTTCATCTCTAAACGATTTCCTAACTACTTAAAATAGGTAACAAGGTATACAAAATCTCGCAGCTTGTAAATATGTAAGGTAAAAATGATTTGTATAATCCAATATCGACTATCGATGTAGCCATTCAACGTCTTTATGCGGCTGAAGGTCGCGACCCTCCTCAATGCCGAGGTTTCGTGTAAAAAGTTAACCTTTGCGATTAGGGTAGTTATTGATAGCGAAGTAAACGATAGGTGACATAGGTGTTGACAATAAAGATGTTTTCCTAGAGCATGTAGGTGTTTTGATATTAGAGTTTTGACATTAACTTCCAACTCTCTTGCTTTCTTCATAATTGGTTTGGGTAGATTGGAGCAAAAGATCATTAATATCTGTCGAGCGTTTTCCTAACTATGTTTAGGTCATCTGCCACCGTAGCCAGAAGCAGGTATATCAATATTTTATATGAAATGACTGCCTATCTGACCTCTACAACTTAGTTACTGATTACTGATCTTCTGACGTTCGGGTTAACTACTGCCTTCCCGTAACGAATAAGACTAAGATTGAGGTCAGGTGCAGACACAAATATAGCTAGATACTTGCTGTTGCTCGCAACTCCGTACGTGAGGAAAAAAAAAAAATGCTCATGTTTCCCCAGGATATAATCTATCTCCTTGTCTTTCATTACGATCAGATCAATCGTTCAGTCGTAAACAAAATAACAAACAAACAGAGTTACTTTCACATTACTTTCGCTTTATAATATTAGTATGAGTAAACATTGTTTTACATGCTTATGAACTGACAACTTCAGCAGTTATACTTGTTGTTGCTTCATGAATTCAAGACCGAATCACTCACAATAATATCACTTTCTTTTGTCAGTGTCATTCCCTTCATCCGTACTGGAGACGACAGAAGAGGAGGTGACTACGGAGTACTACGCACCCAAGGACCTGATGATAGGCTCCACCGTCTACATCCTCGGAAGACGGTTCCTCATCGTGGACTGTGACGGATTCACCAGGAAATACTTCAGGTCAGTAGCTTTACAAGTATTCACCTGCCCTTATCCCAATTTATTTGGGGTCAGCGCAACTTGTCTTATTCAGGTACCTTTAAAAAACAAAGTCTCTTTTAGTTACTCTTAGTGTGACCACGTCGTTCTTCTTACCCATGTAACGATTTTTTATTTTTGTGATTTGCATCATTAGTTTTTGTGATTTGCATCATCATTTCGATCATTTACATCGGAAGGAATTTGTACCAGTGCATTCATATTAAACTAGCAAATATAAGGAAACCTCGGTGTTTTGTCAAGACGCTAATTAATACTATGCGAAGCAGAGGTTGCTTATTAATGTCAATTAAAGGGATGGTGAAAGGCAAAAGAATGCGTTGCGGCAACAACAGCAATGATAGGAGTATATGACCTAGACAAGCTCAAAAAGGATACCGCAAGGCAGTATACTAGGTCCAGTTCTGTATATGCTTAACCACTTCTGCCTTTGGTTTTCTATCTGTGTAACGAAATAATGAATAAAATTATTAGGCTTAATGGCACAAGCAGCAGTGGGTACTTCGCAAGTATAGTATCAGTAGTCATGCAATTTGTCTTGGAAAGCGATGTAGGTTAATATTTATATCCTATAAAATATATGAAACACAATAAAAATTGATAACAAGACCATAATAGGTTTTTATGATCTAATTTGATCGTATGAAATGTTCTACTTTCTTTTTACGACTCATAACTTGATCAATATATTTTTTTATTGACGTTATGAATGGTCTAATTGAACTCTTCTAATTCTTATGTGTCAATTTTAAATAGCTTAATTATTGCGTGTAGAAAATTACCAAAATGAAGCATGTTTGCGGGCCTCGTATTCTCTTGAATTCCGGAATACGTTAGACAAGATAAAAAAAAACTTCCTGTGAACGGCTTTCAGGGCATATTAATACCTACGAATGTTAAGCTTATTAGTGTTAATTTTATTTAGTCTTAATTTCTCGAAAAAGATCCAGGCTTGGATGCAGGATGCAGAACGAACGCTCGGACGCGCTCGAGCGAATCAAATTGTGTCGAGTGTAGTTTTGGGTGCATGGCATACTTTACTGGTTGTTTTGCAACCTCGTCAAAATTCAAGAGAATGTCACAAAAGACATAAATAATCAATTAAGATTACGGTACCTACTTAATTATTAATAAACGCTGATTTTTTTGGTTGTTTATGTTTATCAGTATTTCAGAATAACTCCCTTAACGTGGCTTAGGTAATTTGAAATGATCGAATAAACGTTTGAGATTGTTTGTATGTGTGAAAGCTCGGCTATAAGGCGAGAATCAGATAGCCCGCGCTTAAAACAGGGTGGTTCACACTAACCGATTACCGTAAATAAGAAAAAAAAAAAACCTAGGTACCCATTTTATTATTGATTCGGGACGAGAATCAATAGCATATTGTCCTATTATCCTTGAATTTGACGAAGATGCAAAACAACACCTTGTATGTTTCGCTTTGCCTGTATGTGCATATTTTTGTGGCCGTGAAGGTAAGTCTGCATTCTGCATCAACTATTACGATTGCCGCAAAGTAATGCCAGATTCAATTGCTAAACTACGAATATGAAATAGAATGTTTTATGTATTTTCTTATAAGAAACACAAAGCTAGTCTGGCATCGTGGTATCGTGTAATCTACCTATATAAAACCGCAACAAGAAGACAAGATAAGGAAAAGGAGGAAAATGATATGTGGGGTGACTTCGCAGAGATTGTGAACTTGTGGTTTTTACTAAAATAGTTTCCCTTACATATCCGTTAGCATCCCCCGGCATGTTGACCACGCGGCCATTTGTCTCCGTCCAGCCTGGCCCACTGTGTACTCGACTGTGCTAGATATATTGCCACAGATTACAAAGGTGCAGTCTCTAGATAGAGGCAACATTTATTAATTCAGTTTTGATGAAAATCTATGGTTGAGCTGGCTTGAGAACACAAGGAGAAAGATATTTATATACTTTTGTGCCTGGAGTTCAACCTAACTAGATTAGCTATTAGGTACTTTACTTATACTCCTGGTACATAGTCCCTATAAATACTCTTGTTAGTTAAAATAAGCTTTTATCGTATTGCCTCGTTCGTCTAGTGGTAATCGTAATCGCGATTGGTGAGGTCCTGGGTTCGAATCCCGAGTCGCGCAAAGTACTATTGGGTTTTACCATCAGGAATTTCTCAGTTGCAGCCACGGGCCAATGACAATAGGCTCGCCCATACATGGGACTAAATATAATTGGCTAAATGGCGGGTGTACTATTAGGTCCACCCTTCGGGGTTTACAGGCGTGACGTTATGTTATGTTTAATGAACTATGTACAGTCACGTCTAATAATATGTATATATTTAGCAAAACTGAAAGTGATTTGCTCGTGAAATTACGGTTTCTACGTTGAGATAAGACCTATTTCCTAATAGTATGGCTTCCAAAATTCTATGTTCGTGAAAACGTAAAACCTTAATCAATACTGTAGGAGAAAATCACTTTTAAAAATTGCTGCGTGTATACATATTATTAGACGTGACCGTACCTTCACGTTTTTGTCCCCTGTAATTGTTTGGTCAAACTCAAATATTACAGCAGACCCACTCAAAGGAAATTGCCATCGAACGCTGCCGTCATTGAATTAGCGCGGGTTAGGTACAGCACTGCAAGGGTTACAGCAGCGGTAAGCAAAATCTGATCCGGATGCGATCAGGCTTACAATTTTCACAATCCACTATACATACACTCATTGAAAGGGTTAACTGACAATTTCCTTGCTCCCAAGTTTTTCCAGCGAACGATGTTTTCCTCATTTACATTTCCCTGTTTATATTTTTTTACCAAAAGAAAATTAAAAGTAAAGTTGCTTCCCGTTTCCGGCAGGTATTTTTGTAATTTTTTCTTGAATGTTAATTACGTCAAAAACTTGGGCGACTCTCGATTTAATATAAATGCAAGACGACCCCGTGTTCTGTTGGGCTGGTTTAGTAGAATTAATAGTATTTTGAAAGGATTTCTGGCGTGACTGCCTTGATGGTCAAGCGCCACTCCTGAGCATGAGGTTCTGGGTTTAATTTCCAGGTCGGTAAAAGTGTTATTGGATTTTCATTAGTAGCCACGGAACATGGATTAGTGCCCGGTTGATGGCAATAGGCTATCCCTCTATTATTTGGGACTTTAAGATTATTGGCGAAATGTGGATGTACTATTAGGTATACCTCTGCCTAAGCCTTCGAGGATACAGGCGTGATGTTATGTTATGTATCTAGCGTAATCCATACTAATATTATAAATGCGAATGTCACTCTGTTTATTTGTATGTTTGTTACCTTTTCACGACTAAACGGCTGATCGGATCTTAATGAAATTTGGCAAGATTTCAACCTGGGGAAGGACATAGGCTATATATCATTACGATACGACCAATAGGAGCGGAGCAGCAATGAAAAATGTTGCGAAAACGGGGAAAATGTGACGCAGACGAAGTTGCGCGGGACAGCTAGTTTGCTATAAAGAGTTTTCCAGGCAAATTAGTTGAGGTGCCGTCTTTTCGAAAAAACCGTCAATTACATTTCCGGTTTTTTCACCGATCTCTTTTTTGAGAAGGATTAAGAAATTGCCAATAGACAAAGAATTAACTTAAGGATCTGATCTGATAGCACTGGTAACGAGATAACCGATAAATGGTTACATAGGGCTCAATTTCATGGAGATATTTTGATTATTTATTAGGTACTTTCTAGCGAAAGAGAATTGTATGGAACTATCATTTTGGTTTGTTATCAATTTTAGAATGCTTTAGTAACAAACTAATATTTAACCTGTTACAAACTATATGAAAGGCCGCCTAAAAAATACATCTAAAATACCAACACTCGCGGCTAGTACATTATTATTTAGTTTTGCAATCGCAAATAAACAATCGAAATCGATGCGATTAGCTCATCAACATTCTATTAACACATAATCAGAAGGCTCACACACAAAACTTGTTTCTAATAAGTTCCTACACAGACTCAGCAACATATTACACATAATATCGTCAAGTGACAATCACTAAGTATCGCTATTTCATTAGGTGCTGGCCTCTAGGCATAACAAGATCATTTGCGTGAATTATGTAGGGTGAGAACACCAATTAGGAGGCGTCTTTTATTAATATACCAAGTTTTCGTTTGTTTAAGTTGTATTATTCACTGTTCTCGTCTTTCTAGGAATGAGGAATTCGATTGAATCAATTTATCCGAACTAACCAATGAAAGAGAAACATCCAGTTTTGGTACCTATTATTTTCCCTATCTACCAAGATAATTTATGCGACGATTTTGCCAGCGGCTTCCATCCCGTGATGGTTTGAAATTAGGAGATACTCAGAGAGTATTGCTTTTTTTTCATCAGTGGAATATTTTTTGGATCAGATCAGTTGTTCCGAAGATTTATCCCCTACATACAAACTTACGGAATTATCCTCTTTATAAAAATATGTACCTACGTGGCTTCGCCCGCGTAGTAACCGGATATAAAGTAGCCTTTGTCCATACGGAACAATGTACATCCCACCAAAAACATTTCATGTAAAATGTTGCCAAGACAACCACTTAGGTTTGCCCTGTGCAGAAGATATCAGATCTCATGTAGAACCAAGCTTCTAAATCTACACGGCCTAACTCTAGCGACCGTTACTTCACAAATTCTACATATCAGTAAAAATGTATGGCTTCGCCGTTTCGCTACCGTCGTGGAGGTGATGCGAATATTTAGTTTGTGAAGTAAGTAACGAAAAAGCCAAGCCAACATGAGATCTGATATCTTTTTCACAGGGCAAACCTTATGTGGTCGTCTTGGCAACATTTTACATGAAATGTTTTTGGTGGGATTTCAGTTCTTTTTGTAAGATGCTAGGCAGTCTTTGCAGTGTTTATTTTTTTCTTGTTTTTTACTTACCAAATTTTGGCATTCTAGCACTTCAGGAAGTACCCTAACATAAGTCTCATACAAATTTACACCCTCCCATTTTAGGGGATGGGGGGCGAAAGTTATAAGTTAATGAACTTTTTTGTTGGTTGTATACTAAACTTAGATTACATACCAAATTTCAGCTTTCAAGCACTTCAGGAAGTAGCCAACATTTTGACGATCATCAGTGTGTCAGTGACGAAATCGGTGTATTTTAGATATCAATAAAATCTAAAGTATTAAAGCTATTCGATTGAGACATTGTATGTTTAATAAGTCTATTATTGACATCATATCCTGAGAATATGAACTATCTGGTACATCGGTAACCAACTCTATGAGGGTTCAAAAAAAACGATGAAACACTTCGAGAAAAGGTAGGTAGAGTACCTACCTTTTCCCCTTGCGCTTCGCTTGGCTCGTCTGGCAGATTTCAAATGATGAAAGAATTTTTTAAATAAGTCCAGCGCACTTATTCCGAAGATTACTCTTCGCAGAAGTCCGCATACATACCTTTTTTTTTTTTGTTTTGCGGATGGGAAATCATCAAATGACTTCTCCCGCTCTGGGCGGAGCGGGAGGGAGTGTCAGACTTGACTGACTAAAACCCACCCATGTTCCTTCTAAGCCCTTTGTGTTCCAGGGCCGCGGTATCTCTTTCGAACAACCCGCAGCGCATACATACCTTCTAACTCACAAAATTCGTACGCTCTCTCTCTTTATAATATTATTAAGTATATAGGTATGTATAGGTAGTATGTACCTACTAGTTTAGATAAAAACAAAGGCAATATAGGATAATTACGTCCCTTTCAAAACTATAATAAAATACCTTATAATCAAGGCCCCACACAAAAACATCAATTAAGGTTTTAAACATTTATGCAAGCCGAATATAAATTTCATTACGCTGAGTCGAATCAAAAACAATGTACCCAATTCAATTATGTAGTTTCAACCTTCATAGTACAAACTAATTTAATTAGATTTGCAGCTGAATAATTAACTCGCATACACCTGTTCTAACGCGGCTAAACGTGGGATATTTTTGTTGCTGTGTAGATTATGACTTGCGGTGGGAACCTTGCTATTTTTTTTATTTATACCAAAAACGTTCACTGGGCTTATAGGCGTTGTCAACACTTCGCTGTTTCTTTTACCATAAGCAGTTAATGAAGAAAAATATATGTTCATATATTTATATATGTTTAATGAAGAAAATTTATTTTTGTGAAATTAACTTAAAAAGAGGGCAAACAGTTACTTATTATTAAAGCCTTTTTTTCAGCCACAGTGTTAATCCCCTTCATAGCCCCAAGACGTTCCAACCTGAATATAGCTACATTGCTTTGCTTGAAAGTTCTTTTGAGATCCAAACTTCACTTCGTAACCATTTTTCAAATGAATCAATTGACATGAATTTTGTCCTTCTCTCGTATGCTCAATACCTACCAAATGTATGTAGGAAATAGCTTATTATATGTTCTTATCACTTCTCACTCGGTTGGTAGGTATTGGATGCATGACATGTTTTATACGAAGGGTTCCAAGTCTCAATTTAAGCGGTTCGATGTTCACCCTTTCCTTCAGGCGACTTTTGTATCTCGCGTGAGATAGTAGGCAGCTGATAGATTCCAAACATTCCTTTTACTCATATCTTTATAGTTTCAGTACTAAACATGGATTAAACGAAAAAGTTTACTCCCTAATGCCTGAAGGCACAAACGGAGTCAAAAGGTTTCCTATTCCTAATCTTATCAAACATTCAGAGGGCAATTCTGGTTTATTTATTTTTAAGTATCGGCACAAAGCTTCTGATGTGGTATTTAATCCTAAGATAACATTACTAACTAAACTAGACATAATAAAAGATATACGAAAAATAAATCTTTAAAAAGTAAACGGTTTTCTGACAACTGGTGCTGTCACCGTACATTAGAGTAGTCCCTCTCTGTTCGCTCATTCTTTTTTGTTTGTGACAGTGAGTGATCGCAGCTCTAGCGCAGCGTAAGCTCGACGCTCTATTATACAAATTAGCACCCCCACAATCCACATAGTTAATAATATTTTCTTTTGCGTCTCGTCGTTTTCGAATACCTAAGTAATCTGCTGTTTTCAAGGCTTTCTAAATAATAACTTTCTTTTGGGTATAAAATCTGAATGGTTTGCATAGAGAATCTGCTGGCCTACCATGACGTCATAAAGCAGTATTGTTTTAATCTTATTTCAGTGTGGGAAAAAGACAGCGCTATAAAGGACGCCTAGCATCATCTCTTTCCCACTTTGACATGCGATTAAAACAATACTGTTTTAAGAAGTGATGGTAACCCTCCTGCTAACCTAAGGTTGAATGTCACTTACACTTGTCTACCTTTGTAACTTTATTTATTTTTAACTTTCTGGTACTAGCTGTGGAAAATGGTAAACTGGTAGTTTGCATTTTTAATACCTACCTGCCATATATTTTTTGTTTGCAATAGCATAACCAGCAAGCTCATGCAGCCAAAGATTGCTGCCAATATTTACTTACATATTTTAGGCTGACCTTATTACTGACGTTATTGGTGAGGTTATTCAGAGAGGTCGACAGGTGCGTAGTACTCGAAACTGGCGTGTATGACAAGATGACAAGATGGATGAATGTGGACGAGGCAATAGGAGTATAAAGGGTGTAAAACACCTCTTAACGAAGCCGAAAGGCACTGGTTCTCCCTGTCATTGCAATATTTTTTTTGTTCTTCACCATACTTGGGAACCTTCTAGTTACGGAGATATTAGGGGTCAAAGTTCCAACTTTTTGACAAGTATTTTTTTAAATACAAGTTTTTAATGTAAGATTTTTACTTTAAACACCTCCACGACCCCCTTACTATTCAATCCGTCCATCAGCACAATGTTTTGAGTGCGTTACATTGAGTTCTACCACAAAACATGATTTTACACCCCCCAAAAAAAAGTCGTTTCCCAGCAATAATTTTTGCGTAAAGTTACTTAGTTTCATGTACAGAATGCTTGGTTGACGGCTTCGTGATGAGGTGATTTACACCCTGTATAAGGATCGCAGCAGGTGGCGTTCTGTGGTTTCTGCCTACCCCGATGGGAAGAAGGCGTGTGTTTATGTATTTATTGTAGATCAGACTCCCTAACGTCCCGCCTATGTTCTGAAACCTATGACAAATGTTCTGTTAATCGACTGCTCCTAGCAAGCTATATTCACAGTATTATAATGCTGAACTAGAACATCCTCATCTTCATTGTCCTCAAAGATAAATCCTGGCATTAAGTGCGATGTGGACCGAGACGCGTCCCAAGTTATCATGAATGGAGTCACTTTGATGTTCTCTCCATCGTTAATTAGCGGTGTTTGTCTTAATGGGCACATCTAACAGCACGCTTCCATTACTCGATAATTACACCATTGTAGTCTGCGTGCTATTATTAAGAGATCTTCTGTCTGTTAGGTACCTACACTGCACATGATGTTTTTGCAGTCAGAAAGACTTGAATATTGATTAGGTTCATTAGGTTCTGGTAGTTAAAAATCTTCAGAAATATCAGAAAGATTTTTAAGAGACTGGACATCTTGTTTTGCTAACTAGACAAAACTCAATAAATCTAATGTTAATATTTTTATAACACTTTTTTCTTTTTTTGTACTTTTTTTTATAATTAAGTAAGTACCTACCGTATGTTTTACCCAAAAATTTACACCATAACTAAAAACATGTGGCTACTGTCTAATTTATTTACAAGGCCTGTCTAAATACTTTCACTCATGTTTAGCAACATAAATATATTTTTTTCTCCAAAATATATACTTAAAAGTTGGTTTCTCAGTAGGTACTCTTAATCGCTTATCTACTTACACACCTTTCAGCCAGAATACTGTACATACTAACTCGTTAGTAACCACCTGCAAAATACACATGTTTTCAGCGAACACTTAGTAATGCACTTTGTGGAAATCTCGGCTCACTGTTAACATATTATCTACACTAATATTATAAAGAGGAAAGATTTGTATTTTTGTATGTAACGAATAAACTTAAAAACTACTAGACCGATTTCAAAAATTCTTTTACCGTTAGAAAGCTACATTATCACTGAGTAACATAGGCTATATTTATTACTAGAAAAAAATACAGATCCTTAGAAATCACCACTAAAACCAACCCAAGGTGTAAAAAAATGAGCCTTAAAATGTCTTTCATCGCATGCGCTGCGGAAAGTATTGATGATAGAACAAAAACATGTTCTACAATATTATAGAACACATCAATATCAACAAAAAACTCCGCGAGACCATATCTCCAACTATTGTAGTTATGTCACTATAACTACTTTTTAACATTTTATGAGTTGATAGAAATGCTGATCGAAATCAGACCATGTTATCCATACCTTAGTATCAATTCTTATCCAAATAAACTATTTCGTATTCAAGACAGTTTCAATACCTGTTAATTACTTTTTGAATTATTGAAATCGGACATTCCATTCAAAAGATACTACGAAATTAAAAATATCTATATAAACAAAAATTACACGCTGACGCGCCGTTGTGGCTCCACGCAGCGCAGCGAGCAACGCGGCGAGAGAGATGGCACCGAAGTGTGGGAGAGGGGTGTTCGCATAGTAGGTACTCCATTATGCTATTGATAAATATAAGCCCTCGCAGTATGTGTAATGGTACAAGACTTTTGATAAAGGAATTAAGAGAATGTGATTGTAGCAACTATCATCACGGGCCCCGCGGCCGGTCAGCTCGCTCACATTCCGCGGATCCTAATGATACCGACGGATTTGCCTATAACTTTTAAAAGGTTACAATTGTCTGTAAAGATATCGTTTGCCCTTACAATAAATAAATCCCAGGGACAAATGTTCTCGATGGTTGGCATCAACCTAAGGAAAGAGTGCTTTTCTCATGGGCAATTGTATGTTGCTCTTTCTCGAGTCTCCTGAAAATCAATGTTTTGTTATCACCTACGTGATGATAAATATGTTCAGTTTGATGGTCTGTAGCACACCCTTAAGGATGTATATACCCTTTCCGTTACATCCTGTATAACATTTGTGTAGGGTTTCGCTTGGCAGCTGGATCAAGGGCTTGATTCAGAAAGCAGTACTTCTGGAAACGGCGCGTATTGTTAGGAGGTTCCTCTCTCAAGAGCCCTGACCACAGGTAGCCCGGACACTGTTCCCAATGCCGGTGGGCTACTATTTTTTTTTTTTTTTATGGTTTTTTATATCAATTTTGTAAAAATTATTTAAAAACGTTAATTACATGGATTTAAGTGAATAAAGGAAAATATATAAAACAACAAAAAAAAAAAAGTTCAGCAACTTGTTTAGACAAAAAACCGGCCAAGTGCGAGTCGGACTCGCGCACCGAGGGTTTAACAATTACTGAAAAAAAATACTGAAGAGAATAAATAAAAATATGTGATGTAACTAAAAATTTAAGGTTTTCGGAATTTTTTCCTTTATATGTGCTATAAAACATTGCTTCATGCCAAATTTCAAGATTCTAGGTCGACTGGAAGTACCTTTTAGGTTTTGATTCCCTTGCGAGTAATTGCGAGTTTGAAAATATGCGGCTTAAATTGCTGTTTCTTTTGATTGCGTTGACCTAGAAGTTTGATTTTGTTACAGCTTAAAGGTATTATAGAGCTGAGTATTTAATATGAATTTCAATTTAATACCTCTACGCGTTCATGAGGAAAGGGGTAGTAAGTTTAAAATTATTAAAAATATTTTTATTATATGATGTTACTAAAAAAAAATTACAGTTTTGGCAATTTTTCCTTTATTTGTGCTATAAGACGTTGCTTTGTACCAAATTTCAAGATTCTGAGTTTACGGGAAGTACCCCGTAAGTTTTGATTCCCTAGCGAGTGTCGAAAATTTGCGGCATAAACGGCTGTATCTTTTGATAGAAGATTGATTTTTTCACAGCTCAAAGGGACAGTAGACTTGAGTATTTGATATAAATTTTAGCTTGATACCTCCACGCGTTCCTGAGGAAAAGGGTCTTGACAGACAGACAGACGGACAACAAAGTGATCCTATAAGGGTTCCGTTTTTTCCTTTCGAGGTACGGAACTCTAAAAAAAAAAAAACACACTATTGGCTTTGAAACTACGTAGATAGTTAGGTACCTTATTTTGTAGTGCTTATACAAAAGTATATTAAAATAACGCTAACAATTATTGATAGAAGGCTAAAAATCATTTTAGCTATGAATCGTAGCTGAAACTGCATAAAGGTAGGTTTTTATGGAAAACAAGTTCCTTAAAGCCATTTTCACTATTTCATAATAACCTTTACAAAGAATCATCCGGATCTACATACATAATGCGCATAAAAGAAATACAGTGTTAGTAATATACTAAGGGCAATGAGTTACCGCTGGCAATAATATTTCTACGCCAAAGTACCGCCCAAGATTTGTGTGCGTAACCGAATTAGCTGGATTGATCGCTACATATTTGTACCTATGTTGTTTGTATTTCTTGAGGCAGCGCTTAGTCTAGATACCCACATATGCGCCTTGTATAGGTATATAGGTAAGTACCTAATGTACCTACGTACCTAGTCAAACGAACATAAATGTTTTCATAAGCTTGAATTCAGTCGTTCAAATTATACTGTTACAATCAAAATCTCTGTTTTCTGAATGCCGTGTACTGAGAGGTAAACAGCAATTGGATTTTATTCAGTAAGGGTCAATTAAGCGCGAACAGTACCGATATCGCTCCGCTTTCAACATGCTCTCATAACGCTCGCTCCGCTCCGATAAACTATTTCAGAATTATAACCTTCGCTACGGGAGCTAGATTGATAAAGTGAGTGCTTTTAGAAGTCTTCTTATCATCTTAGATTCTCATTTTATCGGATCGGGAACGTAGGTATTTCAGTTAGAAGCAAACTTTTCGCGGCGCTTTATTATTTATGTCAATTTCCTTTTACGGTCGTAAATTCACACTTTTCAGTTTCTAGGAAACCCTTCCGGTTCAGTTCAGCTTGAACCTTAGTTAAAAACTTTTTTTTTATACAAGGTTCCAAAGCTGCATATTCAATACATACATACATGTACACACCAACATACTTATGTAAATATTACATATTATATTCCACGAGGGAAAGCCTTCATTACTACGCTTTGATTAAAACTTTGATGTAGACATATTTTAATTTAATATTCAAAGGAATGGCCCCTTTCTAATTAAACACGAGCGCGCATTTTTAATCCTCTTCAAAAGAGGACGAAAAGAGTATCCTTGCTTCAGTGGTGCAGATACGTATAAAGAACGTTGGATGAAGTTATGACAAAAAGAACACAATGTATGAGAAAGGAATAAGGGCCAAAACACATACACGACACTACGCATGACACGTTGTGAAGTCGTGTACCGATGGCACGGCATGTCATGGAAATCTACAACGTGCCGTGGCAATAATGGAAAGGAATGGATGGATCAGTATTTTCTGAGATGTGCCGTGCATCGTATAATCGAACCACGACACGACATCTTACCGTGATTTTTAGACGCCTTCTGAAAAAGATTTCTTTTTTTTCATGTTTTCGATTCCGATTTCTCCGTCATTACTGGTCCGATTAATAGCGACAAGACGTCGATTCGTGTCTATGTGTTCCAGCCCTAAGGATCGACCTAATAAGTAATATGAACTTTGCAAAAGATGTCATGTGTCTTTTTTCACAGAACGGATTTCAACAAACTTCGTACGTTTGTGAAGCGAAACGAATGGAAATAAAAGACTATCTACCTACGAACCTAGTCGTTAGCGCTCTATACGTAGGTAGAAATACTTGGAAACTGGTGTTGTGATAGTCTATGACCTATGGTCTTGTATTGTGCTTAAGGATTGTCTATGACAACGCCAGTGGGGCTATATGTGACATGTGTGTACTAGGAGGAGGTAAACGGCTCAACTATGGTTGTTCTTGTAGAAATAAAACATAATTCAGTTTAAACAGTATATTATTTACAACATGGTGGCAGCGGTAAAAAGAAAAATTCAGTGAACAAGTATACGTGCAATCAGTAGAATACGATTCAGTTAAGTACGAAAATGGAAGAAAACAAAGATAGCAAAATGGCGGTGCCGCCACCGGCAAATTTCAGTTTTGTGCCAGAAGAATGGGCTAAGTATAAAGCCCGATTTCTAAGATATCTAAGTCTCGCGGGAGCCAACAATAAATCAGAACAAGACAAAATAAATTGTCTCATGTACTGCATGGGGGAAAAGGCAGAAGACATAAAAATTCAGTTTGTCTTGAAATTAGACACTTTTAATGAATTAATCGAAAAATTTGACGATTTCTTTTTACCAAAAAGAAATGTTATATATGAAAGATACAGATTTAATACAAGAATTCAAAATAACGGG
Organism: Cerastis leucographa; assembly: GCA_963082945.1. Classification (NCBI taxonomy): domain Eukaryota; kingdom Metazoa; phylum Arthropoda; class Insecta; order Lepidoptera; family Noctuidae; genus Cerastis; species Cerastis leucographa. The sequence continues at coordinate 12,341,069 of OY720380.1, read as the reverse complement.
GAAAAGTTTGACGACTTTGTAACGGATTTGCACAAGATTGCGGAGAGCTGTTTATATGGAACTCTAAAAGAAGAGCTCATTAGGGACAGAATTGTAATAGGCGTACTGAATAAAGGAACTAGCGACAGGATGCTCCTGAAAAGAGATCTAACGCTTGATGAAGCTGTCCTAATGTGCCGACAAGCTGAGATGCAGCAGGAGGAAACAAAGAAGATGAGAGGAGAGGAGGAGATCTTCAAATTGGAAAAAAGAAGACCAGTGAAAGGAAACTGTTGGTTCTGTGGATTAGAACGGCATCAAAGGGATAAATGTCCAGCATCCAAAGTGACTTGTCATAACTGTAAAAGACAAGGACACTTCGCTAAACTTTGTCGTTCTAAAACGATAAAAAACATGGTTGAAGAGTTGCATGAACATAAGGTGTATATGTTTTACAACAGTAACCAATACAATGTAAAAGTAAGCATTTTTAAGGAGGACAAATTTATAAAAAACTTGAATTTTTTAATTGATACAGGTGCAGACATAAGTGCTATACCAGAATATGTTGCTGTAGAAGGAAGGCTGCCGTTGGTGAAAACTGGTGACAGGGTGAAAGGGCCAGATGGGACTAAATTACATGTTATTGGTACAGTACAGCTAAAGTTAAAATATAAAGAGAGAAAATATGAAGGTAAAGTATATGTAATTAAAGATCTAAGCACTGCCATCTTGGGCCGACCTTCAATTGAAAGTATGAAAATTATTAGTATCTGTGCAATGTCAGGTCCAGATCAGATCAGCAACCCAGATTCTAGTGCAGAAGTTGAAGTAGAGAAAGAGTTTCCCAACATTTTTAATGAGTTAGGTGTTTTTAGAGATGAATTTAAAATAACATTAGTAAGCAATCCTAAACCATTTGTACAGGCTACACCTCGAAGTGTATCTATCCCGTTATTACCTAAAGTCAAAGAGGAATTAGATAAATTGCAAAGATTAGGCATAATTAGTCCTATTGAGGAACCTACTGATTTTGTGTCTCCAATAGTAGTGGTATTTAAAAATGGCAAAGTGAGAATTTGTGGAGACTATACTCAAGTTAATAAAAATATTTTGCGACCAGTTTATCCCATTCCAAAGGTAGAAAAGACATTAGCAAGGTTAAAAGGCGCTAAGTATTTCTCAAAAATTGATGCCACTTCAGGCTTTCATCAGATCCGTCTTGATGAAGCTTCTAAAAAGCTGACAACCATAATTACACCCTTTGGTAGGTATATTTATAACCGCTTACCGTTTGGACTTAATTGTGCTCCTGAATATTTCAGTATGAAGTTTTCAAATTTACTTAAAGACCTAAATGTAGCCATACATATGGATGATATTCTAATTTTTGAATCAAACAAAAAAATGCATGATAAAATGCTTAGAGAAGTTTTAAATAGGTTGCACACTGAGGGAATAACTATTAATAAAACAAAAAGTATTTTTGGGGTAACAGAAGTTAGTTATTTAGGGCATATAGTAAACAGAGAAGGAGTTAAAATTGACCCTGTGAGAATCAAAGCAATTCAGGAGTTTAAAACACCTTCAAATAAAAAAGAATTGCTTCAGTTTTTAGGCATGGTTAATTTTGTAGGCAGATATATTCCTAACAAATCGCACACATTAGCACCATTACATGAACTTCTAAAAGATAATCACTTGTATGTTTGGGGGCATTCTCAACAACAAGCATTTAATATTATTAAAGAAAAGCTACAAGTAGCACCCACATTAGCACATTATGATCCAAATTTAAAGATTATTGTTTCAGCAGATAGTAGCTCTTTTGGACTAGGGGCAGTTTTAATGCAAGAGGATCAAAAAGGCCAAAAAGCAGTAGTCATGTATGCCAGTAGAACTCTAACAGAAGCAGAAAAACATTATGCCCAAATAGAGAAGGAATGTTTAGCCTTGGCGTGGGCAGCAGATAAATTTAGAGATTACATAGTAGGAATTCATGTTGTACTAGAGACTGACCATAAGCCACTTTTACAAATATTACATACTAAGCAATTTGATGCCCTAAGTCCACGCCTGTTAAGACTCAGATTGAAATTAACCCGATTTGATTATGAAGTTAACTATATTCCTGGGAAAGAATTGGTTGTAGCTGATGCATTGTCTAGACAGCCTCTGTCAGTGATGTATGATGCTTTAAATTCAAAGGAGGTTCAGTTTGACATTAAGATGTTTGTAAGTGAAACAGTACCTGATGAGGTACTACTTAAAATCAAGTTTGAGCAGGAAAAGTGTAATATATGTACACAAATAAAGCAATTTATGGTTCAAGGGTGGCCTGGACAACATCAGTTAGGTATTCTTAAACAGTATTACCAGTACAGAAATAATTTCTCGATAGAAAATGATATTTTATTGCTGAACTCTAGGATAGTCATTCCAAGTAGCATGCAGAAAGAAATATTAATAAAAATTCATGAGGGTCATTTAGGAATCACTAAATGCAGGGAGCGTGCAAGGCAATCTGTGTGGTGGTTTGGATTATCAAAAGAAATTGAAGGAATTGTCAAATCATGTCCTAAATGTATAGAAAATACACCAAATCTTAAAGAGAAAATGGTATTAGATCCACCACCAGACAGACCGTGGCAAAAAGTAGGAATAGATCTTTTTAAATTTGAAAATTATTGGTATTTAGTGGGAATTGATTACTATTCAAGATTTATAGAAATATTTAAATTAAATGATATGACAGAAGATAGTGTAATAATAAAATGTAAAGAGATGTTTTCTAGATATGGAATTCCAGAGGTGGTACGCTCAGACTGTGGAAGTCAATTTAAGAATAAATTTAACAATTTTGCTCGGGAGTATGGTTTCAAGTCTATAACTAGTAGCCCATACTACTCACAAAGTAATGGCCAGGCAGAATCTGGAGTAAAGATTGCTAAATCTCTACTCACAAAAAATCAGGATATATATTTAGCATTATTAGTTTATAGAAACACACCATTAGATATTGGTTACAGTCCGGCTGAATTGATGTTCAACCGAAAACTTAGAGATAACCTACCAATCATATCTAGTAAACTTAACAATCCTGTTGTCATAGGGGAAGATTTGAAACAGAAGCAAATTGAGAGGAAAGACAAGGGCATGTATTATTATAATAAGAGACATAGGGCGGTAAACTTACAAGAACTGAAGATAAACGATAGAGTATGGGTCACTGATCTGAAACTATATGGCACTGTAATAAAAAAGTTTGAAGTACCTAGATCATATCTAATAAACACTGAGAGGGGGCAGTTTAGGAGAAACAGATGGCACCTTAAATTAGCACCTACCCAAATTTCACCAACGGTGGACAAATATATATCAAATGAAAATTTATATGATGTAGAGAATTATGTTCAGGCCCCTGCCAGTCTTTTGGGTCCGGAAGATCAAGTTACAGATTCTGGAGAGTTTGGTCAGACTAATTCAAGTAGAACAGATATTTTGGAAAGAAGTAATTCAGAAGATCCCAGACCAAAAAGACAGGCAAGGCCACCTAAGTATTTAGATGACTATGTCCACTCTGATTCATATGATTCATTAGATGTAAGCACCTAATTAATAAAAATATTATTTTTGTAAGTAAGTATGTGCCTAATGCATGTTTAGAAAGTAAGGAAAGCTGTTCCAGAATTACTTGTGAAGAAATAAGTGACTTATGTGATTAGATAGATAAATAGATTATTAGAAAAATACTTTAACTCCAGAGATGTATAAGTGTAGTAACTATGTGCAACTTAGTGCTAAGTATGTATAATGTTACATGTTAAGTGTTGATTACAGTATAATACATAGGTTATTTAATAATTACATAGTATATAATAATAACAAAATGTTCATAATACTAAAAGGGGAGATGTTGTGATAGTCTATGACCTATGGTCTTGTATTGTGCTTAAGGATTGTCTATGACAACGCCAGTGGGGCTATATGTGACATGTGTGTACTAGGAGGAGGTAAACGGCTCAACTATGGTTGTTCTTGTAGAAATAAAACATAATTCAGTTTAAACAGTATATTATTTACAACAACTGGCGTGCTTGAATTCCAGGAAAAGCAAACATACATAGTACTTTATACGAGGATACATTTCAGAAGCGAAAATTATCGCAGGTTGCTGAAAAAATATTTGAATCTAGTTCTAGTCAGTATACCTATCTAAGCTTTATCCGGGCACCATTCTGAACTAAGTGTATACCTACGTAGCGGAAGTGTCAATACTCGAAGGGACATCATCATCTCCCTGTCACGTTTTTTTCTTCCATTCTCCCCTGTCACTCGTCACGCTATCATTTACACAATTTTCCTTCGTATCATTCCTCACACATCCATCTATCTTTTCTTTGGTCTTCCTCTTCCTCTCCATCCATCAAAATTTATATTCATCACTTTTTTAGCCACATGTGTTCCAAAAAAAACCAAAGCATTCTGTTTTAACATGACTCTAAAAGACAACTCTTGATGAAAAGCTTTTATGATTTACGGCACTCATGTAATAGATAATGGGCCTTTCACAAAGATGTAGACGGATTAATCGCAGAAACTAACAGGTGCAGCAGTGTGATTCTGTAAGACCTCACTTAGAACTTCGAATCTGAATCCGCTGTGAGTTTCTTGATTGGCATTCTAAAAACCCGGTTGATAATTCGAATTTACACTATTGCCACCACTACGAGCGAAACAGCGAGTTGAACTAAATTAACAGGGAGATTTTGTCAGATAAAGTATGAGATGACGTAAGAAGTGGCATTCTGTAAGGTAATTCCCCCGTCACTTCGACGCTCCCTTGGCTACGAAATCAAGGTCATTTTGAACCTTACGCGAAGTGCCGGGGATAGCGATGTGAGATGTGAGTTGTCGTCTGAATTTTACAGAATCGACGTACAATATATCGTACAGATAAAATACATAGTTCTGTATGGAGTTTTCTATGTAGGTTTCAAAGATATTAATGATATGAGGTCCGATGCAGTTCGTTATATAGGTAACTAACCTTTTTCCACTTCACCAGGACAATGCTGAACACAGAACAACCGGAGCGTGTTAAGGTGCACAAAAAGGAAGTCAAAGAATTCCCCAAGGTGAGGTCCACTATATTATGATTCATCATTATATATAATGCCCTCCAAGACATAAGTAATCATGCCTAAAATTATTTGACGAGTAATAATCGACTGCAACATATTTTAGATCACGGAAAATTGGTTCTAGGTAATCTTTTGTTAAATGGGATATGTTTTATTAATATCAAAAATGTGAGGCTGAATTTAAATAACTGTATTCAAAACCAGTTTTTACTAAAATTATTCCGTTATACCGTTATAGTGAGATTACTAAAAGTACACTTCATGTAATTTTCGTCGAAAAAATTAAGATGTTCTAGTACATTCAGTGCCTTGCATTACCTGACCCCTCTTTCTTTCCCTATTCTTGTTTGTAAGAGGCATCAGGTTATGCTAGACATTGGCTGTACTTACACAATTGAAACACAAAAACTCACTCAGAAAGTTTTAAAGATCGGTACAGAACAGACATGTATCTTTTATTCATTCCACGTGCAGTCGATTCCGCCGCACATCGGCATCGGGGCTCCCGAAGACACCCTGATGTCGTGCTACGGCCTCATTCCCAAGGCGCCGCACAAGGACATCATCAAGTATAACCTCAACGCTAACAAGGTAATCTTTATGCAATAAGGACGAGACGACATTTCAAGCTAAACATTTCCAGTTTCCAGTATAACATGGGCTCGCTTTGTATAAACTTTCCGTACAAAGAGAGATCCGCATAAACTGGATTTGTATAGCTGGATTGGTCGCCCTGCGTACATCCTAGCTCTAACCCCTTGACTACGAACTGCATGCTCAAGCGTCATGCGTGTTGCGACAACGACTGCGGAAAAAAATGATATAAAAGAACTTGCTTAATCCTTAGTGCATGCTACGAGTCACTGCAACGCGACGACGCTTACCTACTCATGCGAAGGAAACAAGTCACAAGTGTCTCATGACGCAAGTCTTAGCGTCTGAGGTCGTGAAAAGACGTAAGTCTCATTGAGCCTGGTCAGCTGCGAAGTTGTCAAGGACGATACGTTCGTATCGTATGACTTCGATTAAAATGCTAAATCTGTAGGAACCCTTCCAGTAGAAAATGGTTTGTGGTGAGACTCCATGTTAACTTTTTAAAACCTTCCAGTGGACAATCATTTGACGCTCGTTTTAAAAACCTGTCTGTTGTGCGTAGATATAAACATTTATAATTAACGCACGTCATGAGAACAAGTGATTATCTCTGATGAATTGCCATTTTTTCTTTAGCAAGAATCGTCTTGTAACAAGTCCAAAAGGGCTTATAGGATTAGGTGCCATGTGAAAACCAGTTCAATAAATCAATGGCAATTTGAAATAAAATAAAAAAAATCCGACGTGTTGTGGAGATACAATACCTACATTATCTACTAGACTATGTACAATAATACGTAGTTTGGCATTTGTGGATAAATACTTTAATAGGTACTATATAGTCTTGACCTCAGGTTCAGTTGGCATTGTCTCTGCAGATGATGACGTCGACAGAAACCTGCAATGTTTATCTTTGTACTTGCTTACAAGACACGAACAACGTAGGTACTCAGGAAACCATCATAATGACAATAAATTAGCAATGATGCCATCTAAATGCTAATTGACCAAGATCGATTGCTTCAGTTCTATGTCAGACAATTAGAGGAAGTAATCTAATTTGTATTATGTTGGGTGATACACGAAAAATCACACTAAATACTAGCCTGCGGGAAAATTCTTTTCGAAATAAAATTTTCTTCGCCAGCGAACCATAAGGAAATCTAGCCAGGAGAAATAAAAGTATCAATACTTAGATTGCTTTCCTTCCACCAACATATAATTCTTAAAAAAAGTTAGTGCATGTATTTCATTCGAGCATCAATAATTCTTTGATATTCGAGTTTGCAACTTCAAGACTCAATTAAAGTTCCACAAAGAGCCGAAAGCGAACTTCTCGTAAGTCGTAGGTCTTCTATCTGCCAGATTCAGGTTATTATTAAGTTAATATTTCCTGAAATCGAACGGGACTTTAGATAGACTTGCCTTTATATGGCTGTAAAAACCCTTAACAACGGCGAAAGGCTCTTATTCTCCCCATCTTTGCGACATTTATTTCGTTCTGGGCCATACCTGGGTATCTTCCAGTTTCGGAGATTTTGGAGGTCAAAGTTCTAACTTTTTTGATGACTCCATCAATGCATCCATCAGCACAATGTTTTAAGTGCGTTACATTGAGTACCTACAGTGAAGCGTGATTGTACACCCCGAAAAAAAAGTCGTTACCACCTAGCAATAATCATGCGTAGAGTTACTTTGATATACAGAATTCTTGGTTGACGGCTTCGTGGAGGGTCTTTTTTCGCATTGTTGCCTTTAAGTAAACTATTCTGAAACGGGCGAATCATGGATAGGTGCACTTAGACGTAGGTGGACCATTGAAGTGTAAAAAAAAACCAGTGTTGGGATATTTTGTCTCGTAGGTAAAGTCAGACTTGCAACTCTAAGTTTCTTTGTGTCACAGACGAAAAGTTAGTAGTTACCTACATAGTGCTAGAGCTCTTCAATAACATCTTGACATATTGTACTTCAATTGTATTTGAAATTTTCATACAGTACCTTCGTTACCTGTGTGAGCTGGACTGGATACACCCCGAAGACATCGGCAGAAAGTTTGTGATGTCGTACAGCCTAGCAGACGGCACTATCAAGATCGGGGAGATACCTCGGAGAAACTCCGGCATCCGCGAGGGAAAGTTCCTCAAGTCTATGAAGCTGGAGACTCCTGAGTCGGATCACAACTTCCCAACATACTTCACACCTGACAGGTTTTTTATTGGTAAGTATGAGAATGTTTAAATTACATCCACTTTTTTCGTGTCGGGTAAGGACTACGGGCTTAAGAAGGATAACTTAAATAGCGAACTTAAATCTGATAGCGAAACTGACTACCTATTGCTTGCACTCGTGAAGACTCATAACTGCTCACGTCGGGTAATCTTTAAGCATTTTTGTTTTCTTAGGTTATATTGTTTCACTGTTGGGCAAAGTCCTCTCCCAAGCATTCCACACTTCTGTCCGAGCGGTTTTCATTTAATAATTTAGCATCGGTAAAATAAAACAACGTCGCCGAGTAATTCCCACAAATTCTTCAAGCAGACACTCCAGCGGGAGCTGTCAAGTGCACTAGTTACTTAAATAATATCGTTAGGAGCCCTCGTGGGGCGAGGGCGTCTGCTTTCGAAGTTCGACGTAAGAAGTTTTAGTTTCGCGAATACGGTTGGCGTAGTCTAGGTTCGTAATGCCATATCAATAGTTAATATTGATAAGATAAAGGACTGGTTATCGATAAATTGCAAAAGTTCAAATGCTGTGTCGTAGCAAACAGATACGCTAACTTATGGGGTGGGTTTCTTTAGAGACAAGTTGTCAAATTGACAAGACATCGCTTTTAGAGAAAAAATATGACAAACAAAAAATCAATCTAGGTAACTATAACGGGTGTACCAAAAGCGTCCTTATCGAAGCCGAGAGGAACTTGTTTTCCCGTCATTGCGTTTTTTTTTTAACTATAGGCTATACTTGGGAACCTTCTAATTACGTAGAAATTAATGATCAAAGTTTCAACTTTTTTTAAACACTAATTCTTATGTTCTGTGAAAACTTCACTTCCTGTATAACAGTACGTCTACCATGAGTTGTCATAGTTAGATCGCTTGACGTAACTGCAATAGTTCCGTCAATACGCAAATACTACAGTTAGCTTTTTCAATGGTATCATGAGCTGTGTTGGTGCTAAGCTACCAAATTCTAAGCAAATGAAGCCCAAACTACAGTCGCTGTAGTTTAGTTTACTACACGATGACGTAGGATAGATAACTACAGTGACTCATACTGCCGAATACTGCGCATTTTAGTACCCAACTATCCGCTAGAGGCGCTGTAAAAGTTTTCATACATTTTTTTAACTACAGACGTTAGCGAATATAGATTGTTAAAACTCATGGTAGACGTACTGTTCAATTCATACATCAGTACAATGTTGTGATTGTATTACATTGAGCGCTACTATAAAATAAAACTCCTAGCAATTATTATTGCGCAGTGTTACTTAGTTTCGAAGTAAGTAGATACCTAACCAACTATCCCTGCTAACAAACTTCATTTTGTTTTTTTTCCTAGGAGCCATAGTGCCCGTGTTCAAGCATCGCTTCAGGATCATAGGATGCGACCTGTTCGTGTATCGATACATGAGCGCAAACCCGGAGAAGTTCCCACAGGAGGTGATCGACAACGTGCGCAACTATCACATGCGCGAGGGCAACTTGAAAGACGAACTTACGGTAATTACTCACTGATTTTACAAAATAACATAGCATTAAAACTATTACAAGTGTATATAATCCCGAAAAGGTTAGGCAGCGTCGTACAGTAGGACCAGTATAGACTTATTCCAATGCTTTTGAAGTCTGTCATTTGTGCGTTACAATGCAGGCCACTAATGGTTGACAGAAAAACGTAGTAGGTAGATTATGATTAGGTGGTCATTCGTTATGTCCTCCATGATCATATTTTTTTTTCATGATCAAGTAACGAGTTTTCACTTCTATTCTAAATTAAATGCTTATTCTCTTCCGTCTCTAGTCGGCCTTCGCCGAAGAGCAACAGGCAGACATGCGAGCGCAACTCGCGAAGATCGGTCAGGCGGCGGTGGCGCAACCCAGCGCCATGGAACGATGCCTGACTGCCTTGGACGTGGTGGAGGGCAGTGCCACGCCGCTACGACCTCCCACTCCGCCCATAACCACCGACGTCATCTCGTATGACGATTCATTGCGTTACACACGGCAGAGGTAACACTGGTATTTCAAAACTGTAACTGATAGTTGTCGAAAGCGACACTGAAAATGAGCCTTCTCTCAATTTTGCACGAGATTTACTACATTGGATAATTGTTTTTTTTTTACAACCTCTATTATCCCACTGCTGGCTAAAAGTCTCTCAAGTACCCTTCCACTCCTTATATGCTGTTTTCTCTTGCCCGGTATCCCGGTAGTGTACCTATCTCATATAAGTCGTCACGCCATCGTTTTCTATGCCCCTTTCTCAGGAACGACGTCTATCTTCTGGCATTGTGGGACGACTCGGGTCCATCGATATGACTCAAGTATTTGACTACGTAAATCATGACATTATAATAAAAAAAACGTGAACATTATGGTATAAGAGGCAATGTGCTTAATTTTTATAAATCCTATTTAGACAATAGAAAGCAAAATACACAAATCACTAGAATTAATATAACCACTAAAAAAGAAGGGATATACTTATCAGATGAACATCATACTACTTTGGTCTTCCGATTTTGGTCGACTTGATTAATGACTTGCCAAAATCAATTTCACACCCTATGACTTTATTTGCAGATGATAGCACGGTAACCATATCCAGTAAAAATAGAAATAAAAAAAACATACATTTCCGCCAACGTTTGACTTTAGAAAATATGAAATAGTAAAATTGTTGAAATTGTAAATACTACTAAATTCCTTGGACTAATAATTGATAAAAGGCTTGACTGGAAATTTCAAGGCTTGACGAGAACCTTTGCAAAAAAATCTGTAGTTCTGCATTTGCATTGTACTCTCTAGCTGCAGTCGTGAATGTAGATACCTTAATTGCGGCATACCATGGGCTTAGTTGCGTCTCACCTGAGATACGGCATCATATTTTGGGGAAATTGTGTCTCTCTACCGACGCGATAGCATCGCGTCGGTAGAGAGACGACATTTAAGGCCCAAAAGGGATGCATTCGATCTATGTTTGGGCTAAAAACGGTCGATAATTGTAAACCATATTTAAAAAATACAGACCATTATCTCTTCCTTGTATGTATATCCTCGAAACCCCAATATCTGTTAAAACAATTGGGGTTTGTTTTAACACGTCTTTCCACGTCTAAAGGACGTGGTACCGCGTAACAGACGAGATATTTTTTTCTATTTTTAATGAAAACGTTGCCCCACTAATGTGGTAAAATGTTTGTAAACGCATCCACGATACAGGAGACTAATGTCTCCTGTATCGTGGATGCGTTTACAAACATTTTAAACATACAAACAGCCAGACCCAGAACAATTATCTGTAGGCCATACAAATATTTGTTCCGTGCGGGGAGCGATCGAACCTGCGATACGCACCGAAGCAGTCGATCGCTCAACCGCAACGCCAACCATGTCGTCAAATATGACCATTCTTCAAGTCTATCCAGCAAAAACGGCACACATGCGCAAAAGTATCGGTCTGCATGGCAACTACTATACCTAATACATTGCCTAATCGTTGGAAGGACCTAAGTATGCTACGCATTCAAGCATCGATTGAAAATGTTTCTTTTGCAAAAAGCATATTATAGTGTCTCGGAATTTCTAGCCGAAAAAGTTTTTTTGTGTGATTGAATAATTTTATCTTTTCCCTGAAATTAATACTAAATTATGAATATGGTTTTTTATTTACATTATAACAAATCATCATCATCATTTCAGCCCAAAAGACGTCCACTGCTGGACATAGGCCTGCCCTAACTGTCGCCATATTGACCGGTCCCGTACGACTCGCCTCCAGCGGATAACCGCAACCTTCACCAGGTTATCGGTCCACCTAGTGGAAAGCCTTCCAACGCATCGTCTTCCGGTTCGCGGTCGCCATTCCAGAACTTTTCGGCCCCATCGGCCATCTGTTCTGCGAGTAATGTGCACAGCCTTGTCTGCAGGTTTGGCACTTCTTCGGGCTATGTCGGTAAAATCATGCAAGGAAACTCCGAGCATAGCCGTCTCTATTGCCCTTTGGGAGACTATAAGCCTTCTGACGAGGCCCATTGTGAGCGACTACGTTTCGGTCCCGTATGTAATCACTGGCATCACACACTGGTCATAGACTTTCGTCTTGAGACACTGCGGTAAGTTGGACGCAACTTCCCGAACGCTGCCGAGCCGAGTCGGATTCGACGATTGACCTCTTTCTCGAAGTTAGACCTACCCAACTGGACCGTTTGTCCCAGGTAGACACGGGTAATCGTCTACTACTTCCAGTGTAGGGTCTCCAATCTTGATAGGAGTGGGTGTTACATGGGCATTCAACATAATTTTGGTTTATTCCAGTTTAGTTTAAGACCCACTCTTCCGGAAGCGTTACTGAGGTCATCGAGCATTGTACTGAGATCCTCCATGGACTCGGCCATGACCACTATATCGTCGGCAAACCGAAGGTGAGAGTTGTATTCGCCATTGACGTTGATGCCTAACCCTCTACAGTCCAGATCCTTGAAGACATCTTCCAGTGCAGCGGTGAACAGTTTGTAGATATGACGTCTCCCTGTCTCACTTCGCTGCAGAAGGATATGTTCCGAGATCTAGTTCTGAAGTCGGACTGACATGGTGGCGTTTTTGTACACTTCAACACCTCGATGCTACCGATAGTCAATTTCGCACCGTTGGACACACTGCAGTACAGCCCAAGTCTCGATCAAATTGAATGCTTTCTCGTAGTCCACAAACGCTAAACTGTGAGGCTAGTTGTACTATTCGGTCTTCTTTATAACCTGTCGCAGCGTATGTATGTGGTCGGTGCTAAAGCCTTTTCGGAATCCGGTTTGTTCGGGAGGCCGAAAATCGTCAAACCTGCGCACGAGACGATTCGTGATGACTCATGAAAAAAACAACTTGTAGATATGGCTTTGAAGTGAGATGGGCCTATAGTTCTTCAACCGGGTATTGTCGCCCTATCTGAAGAAGAGTACCATCAGATGCACCATGCCTGTGGCGTTTTCCCTCGACTATGGCAGAATCAAACAGCTTCTAGAGGGCCTTAAGTACCGGTTTTCCACCCGCCTTCAGAATTTCGGCTGTAATTCCATCATCACATTGGACTCAAATGATGTAGTATCTTGCATGCTCTTGTTTTTATGCAATTTTTAAACATATAAAGAAATCGTATTTTATCTTACCTTATCTTATTGGTTTTTGTGAAAGCCTTGGTAATCTTGGTAATTACCACCCAGTATGCATTACCACAAAATTTAACGGCAGTTAGGTAGTCTTTAGCGTCATTCGTAAGAATCATAAGAAGATTCCACAGCAGGTGGACACATGGGGGGAAGACTTCTTAAGAAGTAAATAGTGAAAGTGATAAGAGCCGTTGGTTAACAGCAGATAACGCAAGACTGTAAGGGCCAGGACACACGGTGCGGCGCCGCACCGCACGATATTACTCCGCACCGCATTGGCGGCCACACGGGCAGTAAGGCGTCGCAATGTTCTTACGGCGCCGCTGCGGCACCGCAACAGGGTTGGCTTAGGGTTGGACCTCATCTGGCAGCACGGAATCGCCTTTTTCCGTCGCCCTTTCTCTTTCTGTCGCTTAGAACTGCCATTTGCTAGACCGAGACAGAAAGCATAATGCGATAGCACGCGGCGGAATCCTCGAGGCGATCGGCATCACGGACAAAATGCAATGGTCGGCAGGGAGACTCCGGAACGCTGAAGCGCGCGATAGCATGCTAACGCATCCTTTCACCGCTGATCACTTGCTATCGCATGCTGTCTCACTCTATCGTACAATGGCGCACGCGGCCGCTCGTCAGCTCAGTGCAGCCTGTTCATTCATGCCGTACGGATGGAAATAACAATGACTGACGAAAATTTGATAGTTTTAGTGCAGAAATATCCTTGTCTCTATGACATGGAGTCGGCGGAATACAGTGACCAACACCGTAAAGAGAATGCTTGGGAGGAAATAGGGAAGAAAGGGATGGGCAGCAGTATGCCACCCATGCTGCAGCATGCTGACGCGTGCGATCGCCTTTTTTGTCTGCGGAATGCGACAGCGCGCGTTCGCATGCGGCAGCATACTGCAGCACGTGGTAGCACAGGTGGAACAAATGCGATTCCGTGCTGCCAGATGAGGTCCAACCCTTAACGTTGAAACAAAAGACCGTGCACTTTTTCCTACGCCGTTCAAACAACTGAGCGGTGCCGCTACGGCACCGCACTGCTTGCACCCCTCCCCACCTCGTCTGCCTCGCGCCGTTGCCCGGTGCGTCTGCGGTGCGGCGCCGGACGCGCCGTGTGGCAGACCATATATTTGTATATGTAGGAAACCGTTGCGACACCGCTCATGCGCCGCGCCGGAGCTGTACCACACCGTGTGGCCTTAGCCTAGACTCAGATCATGAAAAGGTCGTTGACTTGACATTGACTTTGACTTTATGAGGAAACCATTCAAAAATATAAAGGTCAATCACGTTTTAAAAAAAGCAAAAATGTTTGCATGGACCTACCTATTCAGTTTTTTTTACCTACCTGTTACCTAGGTACTCGGGTATTTAATCATTCAAAAATGTTCAGTCAGATCAATTCGATATAATGCCCAAAAGAAAATTATGTGCCCATCCACTCGCATTTTCCTCTACGTTCGCAAAGGTTGCAGCAAAGTTTTTAAAAGTTTTCCAAAGTCTGCTTTATCTCTATCTGAACTTTCATAAATCTGTGATGAAGATTGCGTTATGTCATATTTCCATGTACAATAAATACCTATGTTTAAGCAGATATTAAAGGGATCAATTTATATCAGCATTGATCTAAACTCGTGAGAAAAGATATCATTATCCTGCGAGGTGACCTTACTACAAGTCACCTTACAACAAGTGTGTGTGTTCCAAGTCACCTTACAACGAGTTTACACTCGTAAGGTGACTTGGAACGTAAGTTCAATCACATTTTTAGAGGCTCCAAGCATAAGTTTCTGATTATGCGCAATTTTTATTTTCTTTAGTTAAAATAAAATAAACAATTTTGAATGTCTCCATTTTTATAAGTCAAACGTTCTGATACTTTATAAGCTTTTTTCTAGGACATGCATATATCTTCATAAAACAGAGGAGGTTCAAGAAAAATCTTTGATTAATCGTTATTCCGGACAAGACTCATATTAATTTCTCTCCAATGTTCAGCAAGCCGACGTGCGACAACATAGCACCATTGAAGGGCATCCTCAAGTCCGGAGCGGCTCGCGACGATCACCAGAAAGTGGTATGCTTCAGCGGACCTTCGGCTGAAGAGCACAGGGAGGCTAAGACGAAGCAAGTTAGCAATCTGCCAGGACAACAGCCACATTTCAACGAAGAAGAAGATTTTTGCGCACAGTACGAAGACCCGGTAAGTGCTATATAGCTTGAAGATGGATAGAGCTGCTGATGTTCACTGCGCAAGACAGCTTAAGAAAACTGTGGTTTATGCCGAGCTACCTACTTCTTCTTTCCATGTCGAAATGAAGGGTGCGGTACATAACTCGCCAAGCCATTATCAGTGTCAGCGGCGTTTATTAGGTCCTCAAATCAAAGGTGCAGTTGTATGGTCACTTAGACAGTCCGACAAGTGGGGTTATTTGTATGGGGCAGCAGATAATTTTTTCGCGATTACGATGTTGGTTAATGAAATTCATTTAAGTTTTTTGGTCTGTAGTCTTTAGTATGACTATACCCTTACTAACACAAACGCTATAAAGTCCTCCGCCAAATTTTATTTGCAGGGGTACGCAACCGAATGCTTGCTGGTGAGTTTGTTCCGCCACTTCTTCTTCCCAGCTAAAACTCTAGGAAGTGGCGAAGGGCGGGCATTTTGCGGGTCTATCTCTTGTAATTTTGACGTTCAAAAAGTGCTGATTATCAGCCTAGTTTGAATAAATTACTTTTGATTTTGATTTAATGATTGCTTTCCATATAGGCCACTGCAATTCACGTCTTCCTGAGCTACATATTTCTAGGATTCATGATTTAATCCTCACCACTAAAACCTTATCTATGTCTAAATACGCAGGGTAAGGCGGAGCGTACAGCGCGGCGTGCCGCCGAAATTTGTCCGTATGAGATCGTGCCAAGCGCGATGGTCTCGACCAATATCGGAGACGACAAGGAAGAAAAGCCGCGACTGCCTGGCTACCTCGGCACTTATGGGGTCGACTGCAAGGAGGTACCTACCGTCTCTAGTTCAATCGTTAAACATCATAACATTTTCTTTGTACATTTATTTAAGTCTTGTGCTTTCGTTTGCGACAGCAATCAGCACTAAAGACATTTCAGCGGGTCCTGTACGAAAGCAGCACAACGCGCGTGAGAATCCTGGGATGCAGCTGATTTTGTAGATCTCCTTTAGGAGGTAGTGACCACTTAGGCACATCAGGTGGCCTACCATGACGTCTTAAAACATTATTGTTTTACTCCTTTTCAAGTATTGGAAAGAGATGACTAGACATCCTGTATAGCACCGTCTTTTTCCCACACTGGAATAAGAGTAAAACAATACTGCTTTACGACGATATGGTAGGCCAGTAGGTTTACCTTCTATTTGTTTGCCAGCGTATGAACCTAATAACATAAAAGCCCGTAGATTCTGAAAATCTACAGCTAAATTCCCATCGAAATTCGTCTGTTTTTCTTCTTACTCAATAGTTTTCTGATTCCTTGGTGGAGGCGGAGTTTTATTTCAAGATGATAGATAGATATCGCTCTCAATGAAATTTTATATCATCGCAGATACGTGGAAGTTAGGAATCCCAGGGATTGTAATAGACATCTAGGAATCCTGTATGAAGTCACGAAGGAATTGCATTCGTAGTGCGTGTCGTACCTAATGTAGTACTTCTGTGTATGTACTATAATAATTAAATCGTTAGTTACGTACCTAGGACAACAGTGTTTAAAAACGATCTATTTCTTAGTATGCATACCTTACTACGTAGGTACTTTAGTTTGCCATGAAATACAGTCATGAATTACAGTATGAGGTACAGTCAGCCCCAATAATATGTAAACACGGACAAAGGTAACCATTTCATTGTCTACAACCATTATTCCATAACTATGGAATGTGGATACAATGAAAAACTGCAAAACGTGGTAAACAATTCATGTCACCAAAACCTCTTCCACAGGCCGGAGTCAGCCGGATACATAAAAACATAAACACTCTGTGTCCAAAACAGGGTAAACTACATGAGGGCGCCTTTGCAAAAAGGCTTCTTATTATTCACGTTGCAAACTAAACTGTGACCACAGACGAGAGAGAAACGGTCTATAATTCTCTCTGGCGGAACGTCAAGTCGTTGCGGGTAGCCATATTGACTTGGAAGGTTGTCAAGGAAGACGTTGACGGATCGCCGACGTCTGTTTTCTGAATCTTATTAAATCTGGTGTCACATATCATATGTGATTCCGATGGTGTGCATATTAGCCTATATACATAAATCTCACAAATATGTAAACAACTAACGTTTAAAAACGAGGTAAACAAATTTAAAAGGCTGTTGGAAATAAGTATTTAATTGAAAATGCGTTATCATAGACTATCTATTTACGCTTACGCGTCAAACTGACATGTAAGTTTATTTATTGTCAACGACCACATCTTAAGGTAGTATGCAGTGTGTGACTACCTTACGTGTTCACGTGTTACAGTTACAGATTCGACGCAAGAGCGATCGTTAGGTACATCAGTGAACTTGTATTGCTAACATTATTTCCAACTGTACATCAGTGTGTGCAAAAAAACGATCATTACAACTTACAATATAGATACAACTGAATCGATGGTACGTAACGTTTACAGTTCGAGAAAATGCTCCTCAATCAGTTAATCGAGCAGGCACGCTGTTGTAACGCAATGCTCAAAAGTTATTTAATTTTATTGTTTACAACACGCGAATGCTCCCGTTGAGTGACCACCTTTAAAGGGCTAGGCATCATAAGATAGTTATATTATGTACAAACAAAAAACAAATGACACGTCGCTAACGTTATGCATGAAATGAAAAGGACAAATAAAGTTCTCGTTCTTCTATCAAACGAAGTTCGACACTTGTCGATCGTCGCATGTCATATGATATTGTCAGTTTGTGTACCTTGTTTTGGTCACAGGGTGTTCATATATTATTATGTAAATTCAAATTCATTTATTTTGTGAACACAGGGTAGGTACATACAGTAGATGTTATAATAAATAGGATCCGAACTGTGTCCCGCAAAAAAGCATACAAAATTTCCAGTTTTTCTTATAAACATACAACGGTAATCAAAATTAGGTACAATAACCACAAGCATAAAAATTGTCCAATTATGATAAAATTGATAAAATGACACGTTAATTAAAGTAAAAGTAACCAAAAAATACGAATAAAATAATAATGTCACTAATTCAATAATACAATAATCAAAATTAACAAAAATCATTAGTATGTCATAAAAAAATAATAAAAACAGATTCGATTTAATTAAATAGGAATTAAAATTAAAATTTATCATTTAAATATTCGTCAACAGAATAATACACCTTGTTATTTAACAATTTGAACAGATTTCTTTTAAATTCATTAATGTTCGTGCTTGAAATGACTTGTTCTGGTAACTTATTATATACCTAGTTTTTGAGCCATTGCATAAAAGCTTTTGCTATAAAATTTTGTTTTTGTTGCTAACACCTGCAACTTTTTTGAGCGCCGTTTACTTTCTACAAATCTATATAAATTTAAGTTGTGTTTTATAAAAATACAGGCTTGTATCCATCCTGTGTACGAGGTTTTGGGAAAATTACCTTGTCCGTGTTTACATACTATTGGGGCTGCCTGTACTTACCCGTTATTTGGTAAGCAGCTTTCATTTGCCATATCAAGTAATGGAACATTTCGCAGCATCAACTTCATTGCGAAATGCACACTGCGAGGGTTGACAATGAGAATTAACCAGTGTAGGTAACGTCACCTATGTGAAAGAATACATTCATTGGTAAAAACCCATTGATTGTTTGGCCAGATTTTCCCACGTGCTCGTATTTCGCTATTTTGAATTAGCATTATTAGGTAACAGACATAGATCTTAAGACATAGTATATTAAAATGGCGTGGCGTGGTTTGTCATAGATCTTAAGGTTCGAGATTCATTTATCACCTTAAAAAGTGGCTGGGTCAGACTGGATACTTACGGAAGGTGGACAGGGAGAGGTGACAGAGACAAGCCTATGCTCCATGCTGCAGCTGTGGCTCCATCACGATAGGCTCAGTTGTTGGATTGTTAATGGATCCTTCGATTTTTCCCGATTTCTACGTCGGAAAGAGCTCACCTTGGCACCTACAATGTTCCTATATTTTTTCCAGGTGCCAGACTACATGAAGCTCCCACCGGATGCGTATGAGCGCGTCAAGCATATGCGCCGCGATGTTCCCGCCATCTCACCAGCTGCCACGCGCATTGCCGACTACCCTCGATTACCGGAGCCAACCATAGACTCGTGCACGCACCCACCTCCGGAAACATCCGGGCCATGCGCCCCTCCCAAGGAAGAAGACGTTGCCTTTGCCTGCCCGCACGTTGATCCGAGGTTACCATGCTGTGACCCTGATGAAAGAGATCGAAAAAAGTCCGCGGCTGCCAAATAACTTTTTCCACAATTTTCGTTATTTTCAATATATTTTTTTGGAAATTTATATAGGTACCTAACTACATTTATTGTGGTGGATAGGTTTTAGGAAAGAATAAGTGGCCAATAACAAGTCAGCGTTAATTACCTAGTCATTGAGAAAACTTAACTGAAAAAATGTCTAAGTAGGTAAACCTTTTAAAATAATTCTTGCGTTTTTGGTCATTTAACTTGGTGTCAAGATTTCGCGACACTTTCAACTTCTAACATAAATAATTTATTTGTAGCCCGTTTGTGCACTTTGAAAAGTTTGTAAAATTAAAGATGATGTGAAATAATGTGAAATTTTGATTTAAAAATTAAAATATTATGTTTGCCTTTTTATGTCTTATAAGTACCTGTATAACAGTCTGAAAATTAAATTTTGCATCTAAAGGTGCTGATAAACTTGAGCATTCACTTGTAATGAGCATTCTTGCAAATGTTAAGTACAATACAGAAAAATAAATGAGAGCGTTTTAGCGAGCAGTCTATCGAGCGTTCTGGCGAGTATTCTAGCGAAAGTACAGTAAAGCTTCGAGCTTTTTGCCGAGCCTGACCTGTTCGTGAAGAATATCTTTTTAACGGCCATCGACTAGAGCTCTCGCTAGAAAGATCATGAAAATGTTTGTAGCGATGTTAGGGTCTATATGTATGCTTGGCTCTGTTCGTTGTTCAGATCGACAACTTTAAAAACGGCGAATGTTCGATGTTCGGTTACAAGTGAATACATCAAGTCTATCAGCACCTTTAACGATATCTAGACTACCTACCTACAGAAATAATAAGAAATATAATAAAAAATGTAAAGACTATGATGTTGTAATATTAACCGAAACTTGGCTAAATAGTGGTATACTCAGCAGTGAGCTCTTTGATAATAGATATGTTGTCTACAGAAGAGATAGGGAAACAAGTGGCTTTCACCCCAATAAAGACGGAGGGGGAGTTCTAATAGCCGTTTCAACAAAAATAAACTCAAAACGTAATGATAAATGGCAAAGTAGGTGTGAAGATCTCTGGGTCACTATAGATATTTCAACCACGCGACAACTAGCTCTCTGTGCCGTCTACCTTCCTCCACCAGTATGTCTCTCAACAATGGAACATTTCATCGAACACTGTAATAACGTGTTTGAAACAACTACAAACATCCCAACCTGTATAGTAGGGGACTTTAACTTGGGTATAATAGCCTGGACCCCAGGGGCAATTAACAGTTCACTTCCCAACACATGTCAAAGACTTTTAGAGTTCATGGATATTAATAAGCTTACACAGCACAATCTCGTTAAAAACAGTTCTGGGCGTACTTTGGACCTGGTTGTATCCACATTACCTTCTTGCATAGTGAGTGAATCCACTATCTCTTTAACAACTATTGATAAGCTCCATCCCCCGCTTGATCTTACTCTTTCATTATTAAAAGAAAATAGTCTGCCTTACAATCATCATACCAAGAGGAAAAACTTCCACAAAGCTAATTATGATGAAATTAAATCCTATCTTAACGAACAAGACTGGGATCAACTATTTGCAAGTCAAAGTGATGTGGATGGCATGATAAATGTATTCTATGAAGTCTTACACACGGCCATAAATAAATTTGTTCCAAATTGTAAGCCAAGATCCAGTCGTTACCCTCCATGGTTTAATAAGTCTATTATAAACACTCTCAAAGAAAAAAATAAGCTAAGATTGCGTTTCAAGATGTACAAAAATCCACTAGATGAAATTGAACTTAAATTAATTGCAAAACGTAGTCAAAATTTAGCTAAAAGTTTATACAGTATTTTTATGAATAACCTAGAATCACAAATCAAAGAAAATCCTAAACTATTTTGGACGCACGTGAAGATGAAACGCGGAGGATCTAGTGTTTATCCAATGACAATGACTGACGGACAGACTACAACGTCTAGTGGCTCGACTATCTGTGACCTTTTTGGCAATTATTTCTCATCTGTTTACACCTCTGAAAATAACACAGAATTTAAGAATAAGTCAAGCTACCTTAGTTCACTTGAAACTAATAGCCAGTGCCTAACAACCCCAGACTTGGATGTGGATTCCTTGCTCAGGAAACTGCAATCTTTAAACACTGGGAAAGGAGCTGGACCTGACGGAATTCCACCACTGTTTGTTTCTGCCTGTGCGCCGGTATTGGTCTCCCCGCTGCTACAGGTATATAAGATGTCATTAGCCACCGGAACTTTTCCATCCGAGTGGAAAAAAGCCAAAATCGTCCCAGTACATAAGTCGGATAATAAGGAGACTATATCAAACTATCGGCCCATTGCGATTCTGTCCACTTTTGCCAAGGTATTCGAGTCAATGATCTGTCCCCATATCCAACAGCACTTTAAGGCTTATCTTTGCGATCACCAACATGGCTTTGTAGCGTCGAGGTCTACTACCACCAACTTAATGTCGTTCACAGAATCTCTGATAGAAACTATTGACTCCAATAAGCAGTTTGATGTGATATACACCGATTTCAGTAAGGCGTTTGATAAAATCTCCCACTCCATACTCATAAAAAAGCTGGAAATATATGGTATCACTGGACCCTTGCTGAAGTGGTTGGAATCATACCTCGCTAACCGTGAATTTTATGTTGTGGTAAATGGTTTTCGCTCTACCGTCAATTATCGCATGACTTCCGGTGCCCCACAGGGTTCTCACTTGGCCCCCATATTATTTATCATTTTTATAAATGATCTTCCCCACTGCCTGCACTTTTCAGAGTGTTTTTTGTACGCAGATGACTTAAAGTTTGCCAGGAAGATCGAGTCATCAAATGATATGGAGCTTCTGCAGGATGATCTAAACAGACTAATTGAATGGTGTAAGAACAACAAAATGGAATTGAACTTTAATAAATGCTACCACCTGTCATTCTCTAGGAAACTTCACCCCATCCATTCGAGCTACTTTATAGACAAGCAAAAAATTCATGATGTAGAAACTATAAGGGATCTAGGAGTGCTGTTTGACAAGAAAGTTACTTTCATCCCGCACATTGAAAATATTAGTAAAAAAGCGTCCAAAATGTTAGGTTTTGTACTACGCAATACCAAGGGTTTCAAACAGGTCGGCACTAAAATATTACTGTATAATAGTCTTGTCCGGAGCATACTGGAGTATTGTAGTGTCGTGTGGAGACCACATTACGCTACTCATAAACTTCTCCTAGAAAGGGTCCAGAAACGATTTTTATGGCACCTTGCTTTTTCCAAAGGGAAAAGCAAGCAGCTGGCCTCCTATGTGTCTCGTCTGCAAACTTTCAAGATGCTCTCGTTATCGACTCGAAGGCAGATTATGGATGCCCTGTTTATATACAAACTTCTCAGAAAGCAGATAGACTGTCCACAGATACTGCGTCTCCTCAATTTTCGTGCCCCAACACGCTATCCTCGAAATCCCATCACCCCGCTTTACCCACCCTTGCGTAGAACTGTCCTAGGTGCTAACTCACCAATACCACGAATGTGTAAAATCTTAAACAGCTGCAGTGACCTGATCGATATTCACCACGATAGCATAGGAAAATTTTGTAAATTGATTATTCAATATTATTCGCACAATTATAATGTATAATATAAATTGCCAATTTGTTAGTTTAATTTGTAGGCCTGTTGAATGTTAATTATTCCCTAATTTAAACCAAATATTTAATCTTAGTCTAATGTAACTAATTTATATGTTATTTTATCCAAATCAAAATAGTGCATTTAATTTAATTCTATTAGCTTGATTTGTTTGTATAATTTATCTTTTATCTATTTTAATTTACAATTGATTGCAACTCTAAAAATATATAACATAATATAAATAAAATAGTGCATGCGGTGTTAGCCTGTAAGTAATTGTTGCACTTATAAATGTATATTGTGTACCTCAAATGAAATTCACGGTGTAAACAATTGTAGGCTAACCTTAAATAAATAAATAAATAAAATAGAAAATTAAATAAAATATCACTTTATTCATTAATTCGTCATAATTTTTACATTTTTAAATATTTCTTAAAAAAAAAACGGTGAAAAATAGTGGTCCGCCGGTATCGGGAGCAGGTCCAAAGCTACCGATATGGTTAGGGCTCCAGAAACGAACCTCCTCACAATGCGGGCTGTATCGAGGAGTACTGCCTTCGGAATCAAGCCCTTGATCCAACCGCCAAGCGAGAGCCTCGTCACATTTTCGTCAAGGCTTTTGGCCATCAGAACATCGGCCGTAACGACAATCGGCACAATGATAGCTGTGTTCACATACCACATTCCGACAACCTCGTTTGCCAAGCCAAGAAAAATATAACTTATAACATTTTTACAATCATGGAATTCAGAAACATGTTTTAGCTATTTTTAAATAATTTACAACATAGTGTAAGCTCACAAAACACGTGCAAACATTTAAATTAAAGAAAGGAATGTAAAATTAAATAAGTAGCAAACGAAGATACACTTATGTTTTAATAAATAATTTATTACCAATTTCATATTTTCAGTAAGTCATTGTTTCAACAAAAGATTATAACTACTAATTGTTATACATTATTTAATACATTTTAACAATTAAATATAGATGTGATTGTATACATACATATCACTCTTTTAGAACCAAGAAACTTGCCTGTATCAAGAACACAAGCTAAATTTCTAAATCACCTTAAACCTTTTAGATAAATTATTTTTTATATTAAATTCAATATATATATATATATATATACAACGTTGATATGACAGAGGGGCATTAAATTACGCTACGTATACTATACGTGTTTAGTATTAATCCGATACGGTATAAAAACAAAAAGCAACCAAATTGAGATTTTTTTTCTTTCAAACAAACTAAATAGCTTACAAATCAGAGTAAAACGCAACCACCCTTTGTAAATAAATTTCACTGACCTAGCAAAGCGGCAACGTCGCACGCGCGCCGGAGCGCGGCATGTGTTATCTTGTGTCAAGGCGGGCGGCCGGCGGTGGCGCGGGCGGGCGCTTAGGCCTCCGCTCGCGCAGCTTTTATGATAGGCAAGGTTTTGAAGTAGGTACGCACACAACAACAATCACAACAAAAACACTAACACTAATAATAATCCCAAGTTACGTGTCCTGTCACAATAAAAAAAGAAATACTGTCTTAAACTTATTTAGTGTCCTATCACAATAACAAAACAAAATTTTCTGCGCGCGAGTTCGTCAAACCAAAAGCGGCGCGGGCGCAGGAGCTTCCGTGTTACGTAAACATACGTTCCGAAAGGATAGCTTCGGCGTACTGAGGCGCCCCACTTACCGATCGCAAGGATCTAGAAATTAGAATGCAATAACAACACACTGACCTATTTCCATTTCTTTTACGCACGGGATGTTTTGCAATGACTTGCGTTAGAGCGGCAACAACGCATCGTAGGTAACACTCAGATTTATCGTTTTAAGGTGCATGACCTATGCGTAGACATAATCAGCTGTTAAAAAAATACATCGTGTTCAAACGAGGTAAAAACTTAAAAAATCATTTGCGAATAAACTACTGCTCCTATTTAATTGATTTTTGGTACAGAGCTTGGAAATGGTACCTAGTATAGGCAGTTTAAAGGAAAGCCCCTCTGTCGTATCAACTTTGTATATATATATATATATATTGAATTTAATATCAAAAATAATTATATATATAATATATGTATAATATTTAATTTTTTTTATAACTAACGTCCAACGAACTCTAGCTTCGAACCACACTCAATCTTTATCTTTTACTACAGTGTTTACCTGCGACTTTCCCTCCTTTTCGGCTTTAGGTAGCCACAATCTCCATAATGATTACCTCTTTCGAGATAATTAAAAAAAAACTCTTATATTATGTGATGATACGCGTATGCTCAGAGTTCGAGTAATTTCTCATAATTTTATCAAAGTTGGATCGACAGTTTCGACGCGAATACGTTACAAACGGACAGAGAATTTACTTTAGGAGTAACGATCTAAATAGAGGTTACGAAAACAGGATTCATTGGCAATTTGCATAAATCAGAGGGGGGGAAAGCCAAAAGAGACATCTAACGCACTAGAAATGGGCCACAAAGGAAGCTAGATCAAGGAGCATTAAAAAAAAGTTTGTAAAATGTGACCAAAATTTTTAACCATTAGCGATTCTGTTAACAAATGATTCTGTCACGTTATATTGGGCATCCTACCACCGTAGTAATAGTAAGAAAACCGACATTGAAATATTGATTTAATTCAAAGAGAAACCGGACATACCTACAGTAATTCAAAAATTTTGATCAAAATCTTAAATAGTAGTTTGATATTCCATTTTCACACACGAATGCTACCTGACAAGCGGGCGTGTGGCCTGACTAGACAGACCGTAGAGTGACAAGTATTGGATTATGATTTTGTTCGTCTTGTCCCGTTTATCGCTCGTAAATATTTGAATGTCTTTGATTTCATTACATTGGTTTAAAAAATAATAGTCGTATGATCGTCGTCTAAAACCAGTCACTATTTCGTAGCCCAATACTCTTACTAAAAAAAAACAAGCAAGAATTTGGAACATGTTTTTTTTTCGTAACATTTTGCTAACTTTTACATAACGAGATATCACTGCACATTATTTCATTGGCTGATTTAATCAAACGTCTGTTATAACTTCTAAAACAAGCAAAGAATAGAGAGATATAAATAGTGCAGAAATTCGCGTAATAATAAAATTATCGAAACAAACCAATAAATAAACCGAATGGAACTGTTCGGTTGAACGCTCTCTACACAATAGGTATGCAAGTGTAGCGCATTCCTATTAAGATAACTCCCATTTTTATTGCTTACAGAGACAGCTGCATTTTGCTTGAATCTAATTGTACCAATATGCGTACTTATTGCCTATTGGGTCAGAGATGGCGAGCACAAAACAGCCTTGGATCACAGCTGTTAAACATCATACATCATTACGAAATCACGCCGGTGATGTTGATAACGATTGCGCTATACTACATTGAGGTACTACCTTCTATCCCCATGATATT
This sequence comes from Cerastis leucographa, assembly GCA_963082945.1. Lineage (NCBI taxonomy): Eukaryota > Metazoa > Arthropoda > Insecta > Lepidoptera > Noctuidae > Cerastis > Cerastis leucographa. The sequence goes on along the minus strand of OY720380.1, from coordinate 12,314,436 downwards.
ATTTCAGAAAGAATAGGTAGAATATCTTATCTCTGGAAGCAAAGTATAGTGCACAATTGCACAATGTTTCTTTTGGCGCTCGAATGACATTGTCAGGAGGGTGTTGTTGGTAAAGATTTGTGAAATGGTATTGAAAAAACAAGATGGTGCCGTTGGTCTCACTCACTATGGTTACGAGATGAAATAACCATCTGCATCAGCATTTATGCCTATAAACTCATTATTAACAGACTTACACGTTGTTATCAATAACACCGAGGTTCCCCAAAAAAATTAAACATAAGCACATTAAAAAAAGAATATTGTAATTTACAGGATAATTCCGATTTTGCACCAAAAGAGAAATTTTCATCAGCTATTATTGTCCATGATTAAGGACCCCCCTTATGTAGAACTGTCGCAACTACGTCAAATATACAATAACAAGAACAATAACAGTGAGAGTGACAAACATGCCTCCGAACAAGACGTACTTATCTTGAGAAACCCTTCGTTCTATCAGCGATATGGTAGCATTGGATAAACCTAAAGTATTGGCCAAGTCTATTAACCGTCTATGCGCACCTTTTATTGTTTCTCGATTGTACTTCAGCGTGTCCAGTATATTTGAACCTGGAACAAAGAAAGGAAAGTTCAAAAAAGGGAAAAGTAGGTTCTGGAAAGTTTCCAGATAAAGGGATGAAAGGAGTTTGTTTTGAATTCTTGTAAATAAAGAACCAACCTAGTAAACAAGATATTTTAAAACTGGTTTAGGTGAACACCGGATCATGTACTTAAACGTTATGTTTTGTATTAGAGGCCCTTGATCAGTGGACTCCAGACCTTTGATATTTATTTAAATAAATAAACAATTATACAATATTTATATAATTGTATATGTTTAATTTCCGCAATCAATATCTAATTATTAATTACTCAAATAATACAGCGAAGTACATTGATTACTTGATCCGTTTTATGTTTTTGTTTTTTTTTTGTCCAATAAATTATGCGTAAAAATGTAGCCAACCTCCTTAAGATTTGTATCAACTCGTCATTTCGGAAGGACAAGTCGGCAGACAAACACGTGAATTAATAAGAAGATACCTACCTCTATAGGTATTTATCGGACCAGTTTAATTGGCTATTAGGTAGTTACTCACCTTTCATGATGTAGCAAAGTAAATGCAAGGTCATCGTTGGAGAAAAAATGTAAATAATATTTATTATTCGCTGTGCTTTTTACAGCTACATTCAATTTAATATTTCCACAATATATTTTAAATAACAGTACCTAATTATTTTTAATAATAGGTAAATCATTTCTCATAATCTTCTCAGCTACGTGCGACGCGTCGCGGATGAAGTAATCTCGATCTAGGCTGCCTATTCGAAAAACTTCAACTTTGTGTGTTAAGTTTACCTTGATACAGTGCGGTCATGTCAAGTGGCTGAGCCCGGTGTTATTATTTATAAAACTATTAGTGATATAAGACATATTATTTGTAAGTGTCGTGTTGTGAGGATTGTGATACAAAACATATATCAAGATGTGGTAAGTGCCTTTTTACTCTTGATTTAACACTGTAATCTTCACTTTTATTTCATTTTATTATACTTATCTCTTTTATCTGCTCACACGCTTTTGAAAACGATAGAAAACACAAATAATACAACTTAAAATCCATGATTTAGAAGCACAAAGAGTCAAAGATCTATTCGTGTTGTCGTTGACAGCCTACAACTTGTTTTTGTTTTTTGTGTGAGTTCAATAAAAACAAAATAAACGTGCGGTGATGTCAGCGCCACGTAGCGTTGATGTCGGGCACCATTCAATCGAGTCAATCGTTCTTAGATATGTATAGGTAGATGTGTATAGCGACTACGACAAATTAATTATCTGGTTTCATTGGCGTCCATCGTAACTATGGCGTTGATTACTTTGCAGTGTGCTCTTAAATGAGTCCAACGAACAAGGTGATCTGGGTTATGGACCATAAATACATAAACTAGAGGTAAACTGTGCCGCTTTTAGGCGACATTGGACCATTAGCTATACTATGAACAAGTAGTCCTATCTAAACAATGTCTGGGTTTACACTACTCGGTTAACGACTACGTTAAAATAGTAGAGTATTTATTTCGTTGATTGTAGTTATTAGTTCTTGCAGGATATTCGAGATGGCCAGACGACATTGTTGCCATCGCGGGTAAATCCTGGATGAGGCTGGCAAGAACGTGGAGCTTGGTACAGACAGCAATATTAAGTAGTTACCCCCTGGCGTACTCGGCGGGACTGTAGAGGGGTTAGCACATACAAACGCTGTCTGTACAAGCAAAGAGAGGCCTATACCCAGCAGTGGGCCGAGTCGGGATGTGGGTGAAGATGATGATTCGCATTAGGCTACTCGCTATTTTATGTATCCACTTCGAAAATCAAATTTTTATTAATTTTTCGTGATTTACGACTCTACGAACACATTTCGGGAATCCCAAACTAATGTCGGTCCCAACAAAAGCGGGTTTTCTCCAATTAACTATTAGATACCTGCAAATAGAGTTGTGTCGCCTAACAGGCACCAGAAGTGTCACTGTGTTCCCTTACATTGCATAATTAAAACAAGACACCCAAGTACAAGTAGTGTTCTTGTAGTCACCACTTTACTAAGTTCTTAAACGCCTACAAAAAAAACAATAGCAATTATGGGTATTGGATCAACATTCATTAGCGGTTTTCTCAAAATTGGAGTGCTAAATTCACAAACATACCCTTAATATGTCCATAATGGCTTCAGTATTTTCGACATCTAAGTGTTACAACACCCAGTCGAATATGCATTTTCTCTATTTCATGCAGCAGGCTCTGTTTCTTGCAATTAAACCTATAGTCTAGGAATATCTTTTAAACTTAAATAGGGTTGTTTTTGCTCTTTATGTGTGAAAAGAGGCATTTGTACAGAAGTTCGACAAATAACTGGTTTGCCCTGTGCCTTTTTATATCACACAATTGGTTCCCATACTGGCTGATTTTCACGTGAGATAATTAGTGCAGCATGTATTCAGCCCAGGTTGCAATCTATAATCTAGTTTTTGTTTCAACATTATACATACACATTCTGCCTCTTTAGTCAAGTGTTCGCAAGCGCGACTGCTGAGCATGGGGCCCTGGGTTTGGTTCTCGGGTTGGGCTAAGTGTTTTTGAGTTATTCCATCAAGAATTTCTCAGTAGCAGCCACAGAGTCCACTCTGTCACGGTTGATGGCAATAGGCTCACCCACCATTTTACATGGGAGTTAAACATAACTGGCGAAATGTGGGTATTCTGCCTAACCCTTCGGGGATTACAGGCGTTATCTTATATTATTATAGATGCTTACGGTCTTTTCATAGATATTTTACCATCAACGGTAACCTTTTTTAATGACAGTAATAATCACTGAGCTTTTGATAGTTATGCCAGATCAGAGGTATATATAAATTCAAATGTAAGAGGTCTGCAGGAAAAAAATAACACACCTAATCCCGAAGGGTAAGGAAGTGTACCGGAAGCGTACCTGATAGTACACCCACATTGCGCCGGTTATGTTGTTTTAGTAAGTCCCATGTAATAGGGCCCACCCAATTGACACCAATCAGGCAAAAATCCAGGTTCCATTGCTGCTATTGAAAAATTCCCGAAGGAAAAACTCAACAACACTAACTCAACAGAAATCAAACCCAGGAGCTGTACGAAACATCTCTATGGACATCTGAACTAGTACTTACCAGTGTGAAGCATTTCATCGACATTCCTGTGTGAATTCTGCAAGGACAGCTGTTCTTGTGCCAAGTAATCCACATTTATAGATGTGTGGTCATGACCAAACCTGCGGCTCAACAGTTGTTCTCTGTCTTTGAGCTCTTGTTCACGCTTTATTCTTTTGCTCTGAGAGGTTGAGAGAGATGCCTGCGGAGTGAAAGATAACTTAAGTTTAGTTACTCTCTTTCTTCAATCAATCTTTATGTCTGTCTAGGCGGGTTTTGTTGGATATTAGAGTGGGCCAATTATTGGAGAGCTAGTGCTTTAGCAGAATCATATTATATGCAGAGGAATGAGGAAATGGGTAAAAGAGTAGTAGCAAAATCATATTAGGGGATTTAGGGGATTAGAGCAAAACAAGCAAATGCTGGTCTACAACCATAGTGACAATCAAATTACCATGTAAAGTTATTGTGAAAGCTGTAGAAGATTGTAAAAATATCTATATTATTGCATAGCACATGTGTGAGTACTGTGTACTGTGAAGTCACCATTTACTGAGTACCTACATCTTTCATTGACGCGAAATTGTCCTGGCGGTTGAGTGAATCAAAATCAAAAGTCATTTATAGGCTGATAATCAGCACTTTTTGAAAGTCAAAATTACAAGAGTCAGTCCCCAAAAACGCCCGCCCTTCGCCATGTCATGCTCACTCAAATGTCTTGCTGATGGTGTCGGGTTATTTAGTTCCCTTCAATATGGTTGAGTTGAATGACGGCTGATACATATTGTTTGTAAATGGTTGCTTTCACTTTTGGCTGGTAGTCTCTTAGCGGCTTCGGTATATTTTATTTACATTCTTTTTTAATTATTGATTTAATCTTTTATTCTGGACTTGCTCATATTTCTACATCCTTCTCACATATTTGTAATTCTCAACATGAATGATGTAATCAAGATTTTTATTTTTATTTAAAAGAGTCCACAGAGTTTCTTGCCCATTCTTCTCTGTAGAGATCTACGGTTTGGAATGGGCAACTACAGTACTTTCACAAGTTATTATGCCTTGTGGCTGGGACTGCAGCTTCGTGTTTTTTTTACTTTCAAAAGTGCTTGTAATAATGAAAACTAATGCTTTGAGTTTGAGATGACAGCTGATGATGAAAAGTGGTGAGAGAAGAACTCAAAATACAATGGGATCACAGCGGTAATGGCGCACAACAGAAGGGTTTGAATAATCATCGGTACCTGAATATGTTTGTTATCATACTTTAGTTGGTCGACCCTCATTTTGGCCATAGGTCGCTGGTTGATGGGTGTTTTGAAGACGTATATATCCAGTCTCTCGCAGTTCCTGTAATTCAAAATAATAAAAAATGTTAAATTGACGAAACAATTACCAACAATATGTTGGTGTCCGGCAGTTCTTCAAATGATAGGTGTATGAAATAAAACCACACAAATATAAGAAGATAATTAAATTACCATAATCCGAAATATATTATGAAATGAACTTACGCACTAATAGCATTAATTTTCGACTGAATAGCGTTTTCAATTCCTTCATAGTTAGATGGATCTCGATCTAACTTCTGAAACAATTCCGCTGTTTCTTGTATGAGCTGATTGGTCTGATGATACAGAGTTTCCATTTTGAGCCTATCCCACTATGTAAAATTTATAAACTCAGGAGAATTCTCAATTTTATAACAATGTATTACAAAATTACAAAAGCAAATTATTACAATTCAGTAGGGATGGGAACGTTTTGTTTTCGTTTAGCTGTCATTTGTCAGAAATTTTAGTAATACTAAAACACCCATCCAATTTTCGTTACAGATTATTAATAATAAAAGATAAAATTAGAAAAAAATATTAATGTAAGTTCAATGTAAAAATAAATAAATATTCTCGGACATTTCATATTATATGTACCTGCTTATATAATGTCCTTACATACTTACTATGCCAAAATTATTCTGTAACAGTAGAACATCAAAATAATAATATTCGAGAATGGTTAGCACAACACTAGTGCCAGCTCAGGATTACAAACTACGCATAGGTATGGGTATTTCAAACTTACCGAATTTTCGCTCTTTTTCCTCTTTCTTACGGCGAAGTTGCTTCCTTTCCGCTTGCGGACTTTATTGGTTACACAATTTTAATGGAATTATCCATTAGAACTGTCTAAATAATTAAAAGAAACAATAAAAAAGCAGAAGTGTACTGTGCTACTGTCGCAGAGTTTACGTCGAGTGACGGCCATGTTGAACAAACGAATGCGCTGATTGGGTCTCATGGACTTAACAACATTTGAAAAAAATTACATCATGGATCTATCTGTCTTAGATAAAATATTATGATTTTGACGGTTCATTTCTTAAGAACCATGCGGATTTATACACATCTGATAAAAAAAAACCTTTTTTTTATACCAAAATCTTAAAAAATCTCAGAATTGGATTTATCTGAGTTTGAAGTTAAGCGACACAATTACCGATGAAAATTGTATGTGCTAGGGCTCAGAATGATGTACTTAATTCGTGGTAACCGTTTGTGCGTCGGTGTCGATTTCACTCTTATTTATTTTGGACTTGTAAACAATTTACAAAATAGCTACCTATTTTGCTATATGGGTATAGCCGCTATACCCATATGGCAAAAAGAATGAATGAATGTTTTTGCACGCTATACTATAGCGTGAAAAAACATTCAGTTCTAAAACCAAAATATAAAATAGCAAAAAAAAACAAAACATTGTATAAAAGCCATTACAATATTTGTTGCAAAATCCTTATGGCTTCATAAGGATTTTTTACTTTGACTAAATTGCCCTTTTTTATGTAATTAGTCGAGTTATGTTTTATTTCTTAGTCGATTTTTTGGAACAAAAGTTGTACCTCACTATGACGGTAATTGTCATTTTGACTTGACGTGGCATTGTTCGGATACACGCTTTGGTAAAGAAGTTCAGTTTTTTTTTCATAAATGCAATAGAAAAATTATTCCACTTTTTTGTTATTTTATTACATACCTATTGCAAATTATAAAAACAAAATAATTGTAAAACTAGCCCATCACTCACAGACAACAATATGTATTTATTTTCATAATCTGTGGTAGCTTTTGTCTATAATTCAGTTTCTGCGAATGAAACGTCACGTCAACAATTATGTGTCATCCGTTGAACGCGTAAATCTACTTTCCTTGTTGTGTGAATGAAAATAAGGATATTTGTGTAAATAAGGAAATAATAGTGTTCAAAAGTGATTTTCAAGATAAATAAACGGCACTAACAATGGGGGACGCGTGTCAGGCTTGTCTGACCAGGATACCTCATGCCACTCTCATCGCAACGATTATGTGCTGCCTGGGCGTGGGTGTGTTCTGCGGGACTATGTATCGAGGATCAGCTCTTTCAATACTTATGTTCGACGAAGTTTTTCACTTCCGCCTCATATGGATCGAAGCGCTACAGATGATATTCATAGTAGGCAGCGCTTGTATGGCGGCTCTTGGCTTCATGCTATTGTGTTTGGGTTGTTTGACAACAGGTGCCACCAGGCAGAAAGTGTACCGTGCATGGAGGGCACGCGTCGGAGGACGGATATCCTGCGCCGTATTTATGATCATCACCTACATATTGACTTTTGTATGGATCATGTTGCTAGGATTCCTAGTTATTACGACTTTCCTATTCACCATATTCTGGAAACTTTGTTCGAAACCGAAAAACATTGATCTGTCAACTTGTATTGACTTTACACAATTTGACTTCATGTTCCCATCCAGTGTTAAACAAGAGGACATGAGAATCTGTGAGGCACACAAAATCAAGTTATTTTGCAAAGACTATGTTGAGAAGGCAGAGTTTATGTTCATTCTGGCAATGGTATCCTGTATTCTTGTGATATTGAGTTTGGTGCACTACTTGATGTGCCTGTCAGCCAACTATGCACACATCCGGGATCATGAGAAGTTCCAGGAGTTGCAGGAGCTGCAATACCTTACCAACCCGGACCTCCATGCTTCTAAAGATCGTTTCTAGTATATGGCCCGCGCACCTCTCCTGCGCTCGCTAGAAGCTACAACTAAAATGTGACAAAGTTAAATAATTGACTGTTTTGGTATTTGACAAAATTTGGTGTTCACTGACAAATTGAATATAAAGAAAAGACTGATGTTCAGTGAATAGTTTCTACAAAAAGGTAGCTTCATAGTCGTAACTATTTGTGTACCTATTGTATTTCACATATCTTATTTCCAATGTTTTGATGATTCTGTCCACACATTTGAACATTCCTTTATTGTTAGGTGTTATCTTGCAATTTGTTAAAGAAAAGCAAATATTTAAATGTTTAGGTCCTTATCTAAGTATTACTTTGACTTTGTTAAATTGACTTGTAATAGTAACCTAGTGACTCTATTAATATAAGATACCACCATTTATGTTTTGGTGACAAACATTAATATTGTGTGTCCCTAGAGTATGCAATTTTATATAATAATTTACTTTAGAAAATATACTGTTTATCTATTTGTATTGGTTGTTTACACGCACTTTTCATATTAATTGACAAATCTGACTTTGATAAAACTCTAATTATCACAATTGAACGGGTTTATTGTTCAGTTTAGTACAAGGAATTATTATTTAAACAATTTACTGAAGGACTATGTGTTTATATATATTGTAGCTGTAAGGAACCATAAGTTGTTCATTTAAATAAGTTAAAAACTAGATTGTAAGTAATTGGTACCTAGACTGATTTTTTTACCACTGATAAAGTAACCATATGTTGTTAATTAAAGTATAAGGTCCTACTTTTGATTAGGAATATTCACTGTGGTTTTCATAGGAAAGATATTAATTGCATCACAGAAACTAGCCTGGTCTATGGTTAAATCAAAACACAAGATTCTTCCAATACTCTTGGTAGTAATCTTTCGTTTAATGTAGATTTCTAGTAGGACCTCAGCTTACTGCAATTAAGGCAACTAAACCACCTTTGTAAAATAAAGCAGCTCCAAATTATTTCTTTAAGAATCTGCACAAAATTCAAATAGACTTCCATTATAATTAAAATTAAACTAGCTACAATTTTACTGGTATTCATTAACTTAAAAATAACACTAATAAGTCACTTTAATAATGAAATGTGGCTCCACCTTTTCAAATGAAGATTAAGACCTAATTTTGTTATTTTGAATGCCCAAAAACCAGTAAAATTGTAGAAAGACTTTTAACACAAGTATTTAGCAAATAAATGTACCTAGTTTTTTATTGAATTTGCGTAAATATGCATTTATTTTGTTAGAGCTAGGAAATAAGTTTTATTTTCCTTTTAGGATGAGGATTTTCTACACCTATAATAATACCTACGTACCTAATTATAAGTTGCACTTAATTATGTAAGTGAAAATGTATAAAATTGGATAGGTTTTATAATAAATGTTCGTTTTTATAAAACTTTTTTTAATATTACTTATATATGTATTTACCAAATTCCGGACTACCGGGTACCTCTTTATAGTGTTGTGTATCCCTAAAGGCGCTCCCTCACTGGAGCATCCGCCTGTAACAATCCAAATCCAATATTTGAGCATTATGTTACGATAAACCCTCCCGGTGAGCGAGCTTCCTTGCCTTGCCTTAATGTAACAATACTAGATTCGATTTTGTACAGAAACAAGTGATTAGTACCAATTTTATGGTATATTAACAGGTTCTCACTGTAATGTTCGGTTTACCTCACTTAGATGTAATACTCAAATCTGAACTGATATAATTATATTACAGGCGAATGCTCCCGGAGAGGAAGCGCCTTAATGATTGAAACGCGAAAAAATGGTCGCATAAGTCCTGAATAAGGGCCAGAAACTTGTTTTGCTGTCTCTTACACCTCTGCATTTAACAAAGATCAACAAACGCCATGAAATGCTCCATTGTCAATTAGTTACGCACTTTCACGTCCCGACTTTCAAGTCGCACCACAGACCAAGTTATTTTCTACTTGACAAATCAGCAATCAGCATGACAGGATTCAAGAATCCAAGTGTTGAAAGAGGTTTGAGGCTTGACTAAATCGCTAAGAACATTGACTTGACTGAATAGGAAGACCGTATAGCTAAAGTGTCGAGGTATATTTTGATTACGGCTATCGCGTCGGTCGGTAGCTGTAGGTTCTTACAGAATGTTGCTTATGCAAATACACATGTAGCGCAAAAACGCTAATGTATTTAAAATTGTTATAAAATAAGAGAAGGAAATGTGAGGACCTTTAATGGTGAGTGCAGGGGTCAATCTTAATTTAGATCTCATTAGCGCACAACAACGTGACGCATCACCACACGAGCAAAGGTCACCCCAGCGCAGCTGATAAAAAGTGTTACTAAATGATAATGATAAAAAAAAAAGTTAACAGCAGACTGGCCTCCTGCGGGTTACCAACGGTGGCACGGTACCTCCTTACGAGCTTGAATTACGTAGGTAATGCCTGGCTTATGCCTAAAAAACATAGACCAGGTATGAATAGCTAAAGGGAGAAATAAATCAATTCAGCTTTTACTGGAGTCTTCCTTCTCTTTCTAATCCTTTGGTATCTATTTTGTTTTACCTAGGTCCAATGTCGTATCCAGTCATTGGTCAGCCTTCCATCACCAAGAACAAGTTTGGAAAAAGACATTGACAGATCACCCAGTTGTTTTGTTGAATTAATTTATAACTTAAGGTCGTGGAAGTCAATTAAAAGGTAGCTAAGAATTAAAGAGTTATTTATCAATCAAATTAACCGAAGATGAAGGTTACCACTTTAGGTTTACCTAGGTACCTACCGTCCTGTAACCTACCTACTTACTAATATCATCTTTTCTACTTCACTATGGCCACCGCAGCTTGGATAGGAGGTACATACCTTACAAGTAATTAGGATTCATTTAGAAGGTCAAGGAAAAATAACTACTACGTTAAAAGTTACCATAGCCATCAAAACGGTCATCATCTTCCAGCAAGATAATATTTCTTTGTGTTTTGCCATTCATATACTTAAGTTGCTCTGGTACCTATGTAAACCTGGATTAAATCGTAAAACCTAATCACGAATTACGAGAATTCTTTAATTGTTATTTTTCTTCTTTGGCCTTGATAGAATACAATAGCATGTTAAAGTTGTAGCGACGTTGAAAAGCAACTTACTACAAAAAGTACTACAGCGCCATCAATGACACGACGGAAGAACTAACATCAATTTCCTACATTTCGCAAGCAAAGCTTACATCGACTTAAGACTATAGAGAAACCCGACAACAACTGTCGGGCAGTTGCCCACTAGACATAAAACCTGTCTGGTCGGAGGATGCTACCTTTTCTAAAGGGTATGAAGAACATAATACCCTGTTCCTCATACCCCTAAACTGGTGACCCCAACGTGAAGTGAACACGCAACCTTCAAAATATCCAGTTGTGAAAATTAAGATCACTTACTTCCACATTAGCCTGCTCCATGAAGACAACGGTGGCCCGATTGCAACCGGATGGGTCACTTCTTACCCACTTCGTCCAAGTCAAGACTCATTTAAAAACACTCTTAATAAGCAATTAAGGTGGAAGTTTAATCGCACTTTCCCATACATTTTTGTTTCTTCAAAATCTCGATACTTATATGCTTTTTGTAGAAGTAATGAAACAATATGATGTTATTACGAATTAGTGTTGTCGCAAAACCCTTCAAACATAAAGAAATAACAAGGTTTATAGGATTTCCAGGGCCGAAAAAAAAACGAAAAATCTTTGCTAGTGTGCGTGCTTGGAGTCACACCATCTACCGGATATCTAAAGAACTTCTAAAGAACAATCGAGCCCCTTGCATAACAAAACTCGAAATAATTATCTGTTGATACTAGATGGCGTGGCGTTGTCATTGTAAGTTGGTGCCAGTAATAAGTGCGTGGACTCGCGAATATTTCACATTTCATTCGTCAAACAAGTAGGTAGGAAGGTACTGGCTGCGACGTTTTTGTTTGGGTGAATTAGATTTATCATTTTTTAAGAATGAAGTTAAACATTCTTAAATTATGTCATGATGTTCAAACCAAAGTTTGAAAGTACCTATTAGGGATGAAATGTGCAATTCGGAGTTGGTTCTAATTTTACGGTGTGATAGGTAAAACTTATTAGTTATTAACAAGTAGGTATTCAGACATAATTCGTTATGAAGCCACAGCCTGCAGCACAAAGCTTATCTTACTAAACTTTAATTTTGTACGTGCACTTTTCGTGGTATATGTAATAAACTAATAATGTAAGTACTTACATTTTATAACACTAGCTTATGCCCGCGGCGTCGCCCGCGTGGATTTCGATAATTGTCCCACGGGAACATATAATCGGGATAAATAGTATCCTATGTGTTAATCCAGGTTACAAACTACCCGTGTGCCAAATTTCATCCAAATCCATTCAGTAGTTTTTGCGTGAAAGAGTAACAGACATCCATCCATCCATCCATCCTCACAAACTTTCGCATTTATAATATTAGTAGGATTACATTCATTCATCACACTATTTACATTCATGAATGTAGGTACTACCTAATAAAACATACACGACGCGGTCAAGGTCACGTTGAAACGCCGTAGTTCTATCTATCTATCTATCTATATAAATAAAAATCAATTGCTGTTCGTTAGTCTCGCTATAACTCGAGAACGGCTGGGCCGATTTAGCTGAATTTGGTTTTAAAATGTTTGTCGTAGTCCAGGGAAGGTTTAAAAGGAAAGATAGGGTAGGTAGGTAGGTAGGTAGGTAGCGTAGGGTAGGTAGGGTAGATAGGTAGGTAGGTAGGGTAGTAGGGTATGGTAGGTAGGGTAGTAGGGTATGGTAGGTAGGGTAGGGTAGGGTATGGTGGGTAGGTAGATAGGGTAGGTAAAAAGTGCATTGCAACGCATGCCGGGGACAGCTAGTCGATCTATATATCCATACTAATATTATAAATGCGAAAGCCACTGTTTGTTTGTATGTCTGTTTGTTACTTTTTCACGATTAAACGGCTAATCTGATCCTAATGAAATCTGGCAAGAAGATAGATTTCAACCTGGGGAAGGACGTATGCTATATATCATCACGCTACGATCAATCGGAGCGGAGCAGTAATGAAAAATGTTGCGAAAACGGGGAACATGTGACGCAGATGAAGTTACGCGGGACAGCTAGTCTATATATATATATATCTAAAAATGAATCCCTATTTCCCTTGGTCACGGCATCACGCGTGAACGGCTGGATAGATTTCGATAATTGTTTTTTTGTTTTGTATGTTACTGACAGGAGAAGGTTCTCTTAGGTAGGTAGCAGGTAGGTAGTAGGTAGGTAGTAGGTAGGTAGTAGGTAGGTAGTAGGTAGGTAGTAGGTAGGTAGTAGGTAGGTAGTAGGTAGGTAGTAGGTAGGTAGTAGGTAGGTAGTAGGTAGGTAGTAGGTAGGTAGTAGGTAGGTAGTAGGTAGGTAGTAGGTAGGTAGTAGGTAGGTAGTAGGTAGGTAGTAGGTAGGTAGTAGGTAGGTAGTAGGTAGGTAGTAGGTAGGTAGTAGGTAGGTAGTAGGTAGGTAGTAGGTAGGTAGTAGGTAGGTAGTAGGTAGGTAGTAGGTAGGTAGTAGGTAGGTAGTAGGTAGGTAGTAGGTAGGTAGTAGGTAGGTAGGTAGTAGGTAGGTAGTAGGTAGGTAGTAGGTAGGTAGTAGGTAGGTAGTAGGTAGGTAGTAGGTAGGTAGTAGGTAGGTAGTAGGTAGGTAGTAGGTAGGTAGTAGGTAGGTAGTAGGTAGGTAGTAGGTAGGTAGTAGGTAGGTAGTAGGTAGGTAGTAGGTAGGTAGTAGGTAGGTAGTAGGTAGGTAGTAGGTAGGTAGTAGGTAGGTAGTAGGTAGGTAGTAGGTAGGTAGTAGGTAGGTAGTAGGTAGGTAGTAGGTAGGTAGTAGGTAGGTAGTAGGTAGGTAGTAGGTAGGTAGTAGGTAGGTAGTAGGTAGGTAGTAGGTAGGTAGTAGGTAGGTAGTAGGTAGGTAGTAGGTAGATAGTAGGTAGGTAGTAGGTAGGTAGTAGGTAGGTAGTAGGTAGGTAGTAGGTAGGTAGTAGGTAGGTAGTAGGTAGGTAGTAGGTAGGTAGTAGGTAGGTAGTAGGTAGGTAGTAGGTAGGTAGTAAATTTAGGGATTTCTGAAAGAATTGTAGATTTTGGCACAATCTCTTAAAACCTATGTCAGTAGTACTGACCCTAACAGGTAGGTGTAGGTGTTCTGACTCAGTACACACCGAGACGCGACGCTGCGCGCACACTTATAAAGAGAAGATACACATTTCGTTGTGAGAAAACGTTGCGCCACGCAGCGCTGCGCCACGTGACGCCTGTAAAGAAATGTGTATCCTTTCGTGTAGAAAATAAAGTTAAATTTTGAATCGCTTTTTAAAATGTGCGCGCAGTGTCGCGTCTCGGTGTGAGCTGACCCTTAGTGTTCCAAGGCTTTGTATATAAAGTGAAGATTAGAACTAAAAAGCTTTCAAGCTAGTGGAAGTTTATCTTTGAAATCTTGGTGATTTGTTGGTCAGTGGGTCGTCTAAGGGGCGGATTTTTAGGAGTTGAAGTATACGCTTAGGGGCACTATGCGCAGCAAAGAAAACAAAAAAAAAAAATTTTCGGCAAAAAAATTTTTTGGGACTTAGTGAATTTTCCAAAAAAAAAAATATAGGAAATTTGAAAAAAAATGGCAGTTTCGGGTTAACCTTGGCCATAAAAACCATTTAGGTTCTGCGAAGTATGGACCCAAGAGGCACCGTTTCCGAATTATGGGCCTCCGAATTTTATTTAATTTTTATAAAACTATCTACATTTCCAAAATGGTAGCTCAAAAGAAAATATTTTCTGGAAAGAAACTGTTGCTCTAGTAGAAAACTATGAGATGGTGTAAAAAAATCCGAGAAATATTGAGAAAAAAGAAAAAATTGAAAAAAATATTCTGTGTCGGTCGATCTTTCAGCTTGAGTATCGTTAGGGGCAAAGACACAAATTTTCGGAAAAAAAAAACTAACAGATTTCGTCCGTTTTTCTTGCAGAACCCTATTACCCTTGTACATAGAAACTGTTTAGGTTCAGAGAGGCATGGCCCTCCGACGCGACGCACCGTTTCCGAGTTAGGAGTTTTTTAATTTTTTTCTTGTTTTTACAAAACGCTCTATATTTCCAAAATGGTAGCTCAGATGAAAATCTTTTCTGGAAAGAAACTGTTGCTGTAGTAGAAAACTATGAGATGGTGTACGAAAAACCAAAAAAAAATGCATTTTTTTTATAAGTCCTCGCGCCATAGCGCCCACACTCCAACCGATTTTGTTCTTTGATCTTGAATCAGTTTGTAAATATCTATCACATAATTTATTTATTTATTTATTATTTAATAAAACTTTATGCACAAGTATAAAAACACTGTACAAAGGCGGACTTAATGCCTTAGGCATTTTTTACCAGTCTACCTTAGGGTGATGCAGAGAGAAAACATAGTAGGTGCAGCATAACAAATGGTAAGAGAACATTTACAAATAAAATATAACGATACATACATAAATACATACATATATATGTACAATAAGTAAAGAGAGAGACAAACTAACAACAATTTAATTAAGAGATGAATCTGCCAGCTTCTTAAGTAAGTGTTCGCGAGCTTTAACTTTAAATGTGAACCGACTGTTGGCCAGCCTGATGTTCAGAGGGAGCGCATTCCAAAGGAAGACAGCCTGGACAAAGAAAGACGACTTGAGAAAAGAGAGCGGTGAGAAGGACAACGTAGAAGACGATTATTGGAGGAACGAAGATTCTTACTGTGCGCAGAGCATAAATATTGAAAATAAGTAGTCACATAAGAAGGAGAAGTAGGCTTATTAAGAAGAGAAAATAGGGTAGTCAAAGCTCTCAACGCTCTGCGTTGTCGGATGGGCAACCATTTTAAAAGTGACCGATGTGCGGAGACATGATCATACTTACGAAGATTAAATACGAATCGAATGCAGTTATTAAGAAGTCGGTAGCACACATCACCATAGTCAATTATGGGGAAGATTAGGGACTGTACAAGCATTACCTATAGGTGTGATGGGAGAATATTTTTTAGCCGATAGAGCGACCGCAATGTTCCGGTGACTTTCTTGCTCACAATCGCGACCTGCTTACGCCAGTCAAGGCAAGTGTCAACATGCAAACCCAGATCTTTGACGTCAGAGCTAAACGGAATAACCGTGCCGTCAAAGGTAACCGGTGGCACCGTTAAGCCATTCAGCCTTCTCAGGCTATGGGGACTCCCTATAATAATAGCCTGGCACTTGGTTGGGTTAACCGCCGCCCCGAAACGATCAGACCAGTTTTTGACAAAACGTAAATCCCGGTTTAGCTCCTCGATCGCACTGGACAAGCTGTCAACACTAGCCTGACAGTAAAGCTGTAAGTCGAAAGCGTAAAGATGATACACACACTGAAGCTCGGTAGTTATGATAGTTATGGTACATGGTATACGGTAGTTATGGTATCTATAAAAATAGAGAATAAAATACCGCCTTGAGGGACGCCAGCATCAAGATCACACCAGCTGGAGCTAGAGTCACCAGCAAGAACTGATTGCTGGCGCCCCCGAAGATAGGAAGAAAACCATTCCAATACCTCCGGAGAGACCATCAGATAGGAGAGGATGGATAAAAGGACTTCGTGACTGACGGTATTGAAAGCATTGGAAAAATCAATTAAGACCAAAACCGAAACTTTAGTGTCTTGCATTCCCCGCCTTATATCGTCAGTCACTTTAAGGAGGGCTGATACGGTACTATGGCCGGGCCTGAACCCGGAATGCAATGGACTGATAAGGGAGTTGTGGTAGATGAAGTGGGAAAATTGCTTGTGAACACATGCCTCGAGTACTTTAGATAAAAAGGGAAGGATGGAAATTTGTCGAAAATGGCTGAGAAGAGTAGGGTTAGGAATTTTAGGGAGTGGCCGAACATGGGCTTTCCGCCATAGAGAAGGGAAAACACCGGAGTAAAGGGAGAAGTTAACGATATGGGAGATTGCAGGAAGGAGCTGATCAAGAGCTTTCACAATCATGTGACGACTGATGTTATCATAGCCCACGGCTTTGGACTTAATGGACAGGATTATCTTCTTGATCTCTCCGGGATCGACTGGGGTGAAGACAAAAGGGAGAAATATTGGGTCGCGTCAGACCAGCAAGATAGTCAATGGTTTGACATTTGGTTAGACTATCAAGAGTAGGGACAGTGGAGAAATGGCGATTTAGATCGTCCAAACCAAATGCCTTAGGAAGGTCTGAATGCCGCGCTCTGCCGATACCTAGAATTCCAAGGAATTTCCAAATATCAGCAGGAGAAGCAGAAGTGATATTATCAAAAATGTGGCTGCGTTTAGCATTGCGTACCATCTGATTACAACGATTGCGAGCAGTTTTGAAAAGGGGCGTGAACGCGCGATCCCTTCGTCACATTGCCATTAGAACTCCATTGTTCATCCATGGGGCAGGTGAGCGCTTCAACTTGACTTTCCTGACAGGAGCGTGGGTGTCATACAACTTGACTACAACCGCATTAAAAGTATTCACTTTATCATCGACTGATGTGGCTTCCTCCAGGGGCGTCCAGTCAATATTGGAAGCATGCTCGATGAGTTTTTCTGCATTCATCCGCGCAAAGGCACGCCTGTACTGGAAGGTAGGTTTGGGTTTAGGAGGTTTAAGGACATAAGACAGGAAAATAAGGTTGTTATGGGAAAAGCCAGGAGCGTCCTGTTGACCATGTGAGGCGACTAGGGAAGGATTAGATGCGAGAATCAAGTCAAGCCATCATCCCCGACAGTGTTATGATGCGTTGGTTGGAGAGGCAAGACATGCAGACTAACTGACTCGACCAGATGTAGGAGTTTACAGGATCGAGGGGAGTTGTGGGCAAGGAGATTGGTGTTGAAATCCCCGATGACGCTGTGATGTGCATACTCCGAACCTAATAATTCTAGGACCGATTCTAATTCGATGAAGTAATAAGGGACGGGGGACAATACACAACTCCAAGAACAGTTTTAGCTCCTATAACACAAACTTCTAAAAAAAGAAATTCAGCCAAATTAGTAGTAGAGGAAGAAGTAGCAATAATTTTAAAAGAAAAATCGGCATGAAGGTAAATTGCAACACCACCCCCTCTCTTACCGATTCGATCATTCCGTAGGAGAACGAATCCTGGTAGAAAGTAAGTGGTAGACGCAAGCTCAGGTTATAGCCAGGTCTCTGAAATGAGGACGGTATGGACGTTATTGTTCGTAAAAGTATCGTAAAGCTCATTGTAGTGGCTGGGAATGCTCTGGGCATTGATGTGACAAACATTAAACAGTCTGTCAAGACTATGGTTAAAGTTTTGACGTAAAGTATCACCAAGGGTGTCTGTAATGGAACAAAAACTATCTTCAAGAGTGGCAGTAGATTTGTTAGCTGAGAAAAACGATTCATTATCGAAAATAGTGGTCATAAATACGAATAAAATATTTTAAAAAAAATATAGTTGTAAAATTAAAATAACTATAAAAAAATAAAAAATAAACTACATGCTAAACAAGTACGAAGGTTGCATCTCTGCACCACCCGCCAGCTAACATCATCATTTTAAAACACAGTGAACAACCAAGGAATGAAAATAAGTTACAATGAAATAGAAAAAAAAAACAAACCCAAAATAAATACAAAAGTACAGAAAAATAAAATTGTGGCATTCGGAACGCACCTTACGCCCTCAACAAACATAAAATTATCGTGAGCCGTAGACTGAGAAAACTATCTGTCTACGTCGCGCGTCGTGAGCGTATCCCATAGACATATAAATTATATGGACTTGGCATACCTACAAGAAAAACGTGCATACCTACACTTCAGTGAGCTGATAAAATGGCGGCTAATAGGGCAGCCCTTATCGATATTTCTATATAATAACATCGATAAAAGATTGTGAGAATGTTTTCATAATGTTACGGTACAATATCTACGGGTGAAAATGAAAATACCCCAAGTTTTCTAAAATAATAATATACCTTTCATTTGTTGTTGTTTGAGAAGTTTCGTCCTTCTTTCACGGTTAAACCGTAGAACTTATTTTGATGTTTCCTATTAAGACAGGTTGAAACTTGGAGGACAGATATATTATGCTGTTTTTTATCGACCTAGTATTCTGTAACTGATTTCACTCCATTGTATAATTTAAGCAACAAGTTTATCTAGTTGCCGGCCCGTTGAGAACCTCCTCCTTTTTTGAAGTCGGTTTTTTAATTTTATGCTCTTGGAATTTATTCTTTTAGCTATTACAAGAAATGAAAAGCAGTAAGTACAAGTCGTGCCATTAAAGTTGAGACTTGACCACGCCTCCCGCCGCTTTTTCGCGGGTATCCATGAGGATCACCTCAGCGGTATCTATCAAGATACCGCTAAAACCACGTGGTGCGTCAAGTCTCAACTTTAATGGCATGACTTGTACTACCCGTGCGCGATAAGTTGAGACCTGAGCGCGGTGACGTAACAGGGGCGTGTTTGTACCGCCACGGTACAATACGGGCGCCATCGGGAAGTGCGGGGGAAGCGGGCGGGGGGAGTCAGGTCTCAACTTATCGCGCACGGGTTAAATACCTACTTACATCGAATAATTTTTTGATCGACCTTTTTGCTTCACTTGCTGTCCCCTCGGTTTCTTTATACTGTTATCTTAAGGGGGATGCGCCAAGGTAGCCCGCGAAATTCAAATTTTCTTACGTTTTTTTGCAATTTGCAGGTCAGTGTCAGGTTGTATCTTGATAAGAATATACCAATGAGGTTCGTGAAGGTAAAGCATCGTCACGCAATGTTACTTTATTGAGTGTTCAGTTGAAAGACGATTCTTCAAAGTGAAGAGAACAAATAATTATTGTTTTTGTTGTAATTTTTATATTTTCCACACCAATTGTTTAAAGCCTTAAAAGTAAAACATAAAACCAATAAAGAACCATAAAATTGCATTATCGATAAATGTAAAAATGTCTGAATGCACTACTCTATCCCTTCAATAACAAGAAAATGATTTCATGTAGTAAAACTGTTGAAAATAGAGGCAAAAGGGAAAATATGAATGCTTTACTGTTGAAACTCTTCAATAAATGCAGAATCCTTTGTTTATCATCTTGAATTCACAAATTTTAACCACAGCTAAAGAGCATTTGACAGTTGACGTACCCAACTTATGTATCAAACAGCGAGCGGATAAAATGGCGACCCGGCCGCAAATAGGTATTTCAATGACTTAGAAATGTAGGGTTGCCATTATAGTAACTGTCAAAAACACTATTATCCTTTTTCACTTACGCAAAATTATGAAAGTTAAAAAGAGATAGCAGTATTTTTCTGATTTTGGCGTCGATATGCCTCGTATTTGTATAACTGTTTTTTCTATAGTCAAACATTTCAAGTCCATATAATTTATATGTCTATGGCGTATCCGATCCTTGAAAACCCGATGTCAATGTCAAAGACAGTCATGTCATAATGGCATTAGCAATATGTTTTCAAAAAAGAAAAATAATGACAAAACATCCTTGTTGAGGGTAAACTATTGTACGAATGTACGCAAGACATGTAACAATCCATCTCATGGTCGTGTGAGGAAGAAAGATAAAAAAAAAAACAAAGTCAAGCAAAACAATGATTACGAGCCAAAACTAATCAAAGGTTATCATTACCAAACAGCAAAAGATAGCATATTAAAAGGTAAGTAAATCCTACGCAACGTAGGTATCTAATGCGTGAATTTTGTAAGATAATATTTAAGAGTTTTGTTACCAAAAATTAACGATTATTTTTACTTGTTTTTCAGGCTATCTCCAGAAGTTTGCACTTTGGGATAGGTACTTCAGCAGCAACGGACTCAATTCTTCAAACGATGAGATTTTATGTTTACTTCCATCGGGGACTTTTAATTACGATGACACCGTCCTGAGTCCAGCATGACCGCATAGAAAAGTGAAGCCTCGCCTTCCCAAAGATGGATTGTCGGGTCTTGGTCAAGAATTCCTTGACGGAAACAGACCTGTCTTCGCTCTCCATACCGCAGACCTGTCGTCATAGTTGAAGAATCTTACTAAAATCGCTGCGTGAGCGAGCGTGATCCACCATATGCTGGAGCTGCCGCTGCCGGCCCGTGGCCTTTCGAATGATGATGGAAGATCAACAGCTATAATATGTTTAGTTATTATTGTGCTTCATTGGTGTAATTGCTAAGTGTGGCGTTCCAGTGTAACATATTTTAAATAAATAAATAAATAGGACTGTGGTGATGCTTGTTGGCTGCACCTAGTCTGTGGCAGACCTTTATGGAGGATGTGGTTACTGATTAAAGGCCCAGCTTCTTGTTAATTAGATCCAGGATCACTGTGCTACTGACCTCTCCTTCAACCTTTGCTATGCCCTGAAAGATCAGTGCCTTCCGACGATGCCAGGTCTCCAATTGGTCAACCTGTCTGGCACACTCGCTGATCTGTCTCCTAAGCAGACTTAGCATGCTAAAGTGCTAAAGATTAGCTCCCTGAAGGTCCGAAACTCCTCAGCTACCCTCGCCACATTATCTTTGGCTGGTCCTGCGCACTGAATTTGTGCCTCCAGTTCGCTCATCTTCCGGACAAAGCTATCCTCAAGGCTTTTCTGTACCAATGCAATCTCATCAAGCTGTGACATGGTGTCCTTGTGACCGGTCACAGTGAAAAAAACAGTGAAAGTGAAGTGATGTGCTGGCAGGTGGTGGAAAGTTATAGCTTTAGTCACATGTGTGAGCTGCAAACGTGAGTACTCACTATGCAGAAGTTATACACTGATATTTTATAAAGAATAAGTAAATAAACTGAGTATTTCTAATTAAAATAGGTATCAAATCAATATTGGAGATACGTTCTTTTTTTACACCTACCCGCGCTATTATCTATTTACTTATACATATTTATATATCTATACCTATTTATCTGTCAATGCTTCATTTTTTATTCCTTTTACCTATTTTTAACCAACTTCTAAAAGAAGGAGGTTATCAATTGGAAAGTTTTTTTTTGTATACTAATTTCATTCAGTAATTAATTTCATTGTAAATAAGCACCATGTGGCTATTTAGTATATTTTTAACTGACTTCCTAAAGAAGGAGGTTATCCATTCGACTGTGTTTTTTTTATCTTTGGAGATATCCAATAGAACTCTTCAATAATAGACAGCAAATCTGTTGTGACAACATCATAATGTTACATCCCGCTGTAACGTTATGATGTTGTCACAACAGATTTATTTGGATATCTCCAAAGATAAAAAAAAACACAGTCGAATGGATAACCTCCTTCTTTAGGAAGTTGTGTATTGTATGCTCTTGGGGCCAAAATGTAATATTCTATAAATTGATTTTCATCATATTACATTTTGATTTTTCATTTTGGTATGCAGATGTGTACAGTAAAACCAGATTTCGACAGTTAGTTATACATAGTATGTTAGTTTCCATTTGATTGGTGATAAGCATATTACCATGATAATGTAACAATAAATGTATTGTATTTACATTCATAGCAAAAATTTTAATAGGATAATACAACTAAATGGATAAATAAAAAACTTTTTTCAAAGAACAAAACAACTTCAAAAAAGTGTAATATAACTTTAGCTTCAGAAGTTGGTGGCAAAAAAACTGAATCAAACAAACAAGTAACCAACTTCTGAAGCTAAAGTTATTTTTCACTTTTTTGTTTTTTGAAGTCAGTTTTAATTTTTTTGCAAAAAGAGTATCCATGGAGTTTCTTGCACGTTCTACCTCCCTTTTGGAACGTGCAACTAGAGACAAAAAGACCTTTTTTTTTTTCCTTGACACTTTGAAACACCTTGAAATGTGTGGACATTGATATTGTGGGCTTTATAGATTCCTAGATCCTTGGTAACTTTTTATCTTGGTCTATGTTTTGTAGTAAGCAAGAACTTATTGTCGGGCCTACGATATCCTCCCATACTTACGTATTAACGCTGTAACAAAAAAATATTGTAAAACCAAATGATTTTAAAAGAGTAACCATGGAGTTTCTTGCCGGTTCTTTTCCATAGGAAACGACCAACACGAACCGTGCACCTTTCTTGTTGACGTTTTACAAGTGCCCTTGTAGGCCTATGTGAAATAAAAATATTTTGATTTTGATTCAAAACTGCCTGAAAATGGTATTTAAATAAATGTGTTGAGGTTGTATCAATTGTATTTTTTTGCCTTATAAGTGCCTATATGACTTGACTTAGATTGTTTTTTTATAAACAACTAGCTGTACCCAGCATGCGTTGCAATGCACTTTTTACTACCCACCTACCCTATCCGACCTACCTACCCTATCCTACCTACCCTACCCTACGCTACCTACCTACCTACTCTACCCTACCCTACCTACCTACTCTACCCTACCCTACCCTACCCTTACTACCTACCCTACCCTACCTACCTACCCTACCCTACCTACCTACCCTACCCTACCCTACCTACCTACCCTACCCTACCTACCTACCCTACCCTACCTACCTACCCTACCCTACCCTACCTACCTACCTACCTTACCCTACCTACCTACCCTACCCTACCTACCTACCTACCCTACCCTACCTACCTACCCTACCCTACCTACCTACCCTACCCTACCCTACCTACCTACCCTACCCTACCGTATCCTATGTCCGTCTCCTGGCTCTAAACTACCTCCCTGCCAATTTTCAGCTAAATCGGTTCAGCCGTTCTTGAGTTATAAGTGAAGTAACTAACACGACTTTCTTTTATATATATAGATTTATTGTATTATGTAGTTGAAAGGTGGGCAGTGATATCCTCTTTGTGGAAATGGCCTTGACTTATGAATTGTAGGTTGTATGTTCGAACCCTGACAGGCTCTTTACTTTGGGTAAATGAATACTAATACTACTTGAATAAAAAGCATGACTTACAATAGTTAATTATATAATTAGAGTAAAACACAACATAACCAAACAAATTGTGTAAAACACAACATAAGGAGTCTCTTTGAAGGATCGCATCCGGAACGAGGTGATCTGAAGTGGCAATGGACCGGCCATATTAGCCGTAGAACCGATGACCGTTGGGGTAGACGTGTTGTTGAGTGGAGACCGCGAATCGACAAGCGTAAGATGGGACGCCCTCAGGCTCGGTGGAGCGACGATCTTTGCAACTGGATGAGAGTTGCCGAGAATCGGGTTAAGTGGCGAGCGATTGAAGAGGCCTATGTCCAGCAGTGGACTGCGGTAGGCTGCTGATGATGACGATGATGACACTTACACAACACATTTATCACAACTAATTTAAGATTCCAGAACCAGAACATAAGATTCCCTTGTAGAAAGAACTGTTCAGAACAGAATAGATTTTCGCACTTGAATGTTTATGACATAAACTTTATGTCACTGACATTTAAATATGTAAATCGCGACAAGCGACGTTCCGTTTCATGTTAGGTACTATTGATGGGTAGTTATTGTAAAAAAAAAATAACTAAAATAAAAACGTTGCAGTGGCCCATCTCGTATTATTTTTTTTAAACATTTTAGTCATAAAATAATGATAATCTAAGCTATCTGCATCTTTCCTAATTAAACGTTTTTGATGAGAACGCCATCTAGCGGTTCAGAAAGTAACCGTTTACGTGTGCATGTGTGTGTGTGTGCATGGTGTGTACATATATGAAGTGGAGACGACTTGGGGGAATCTTTAAAATCTCCGTTTGAGAAGAGTTAACAAGTAAACTGTATATGTGGAAAAATCAAGACAAAAGGCTAGTTTACGCAAATAGAATATTGTCCATCAAAGATATTTGTGAGACCAAATATCTTTGATATTTCCCAAATGCGAGACTACAACGCCATCTATTGAAAAAACGGCGGCGGGATCGTCAGCGGAACCACCTTAATCAGTCCTCTCATTAATTATAATTAACCAAGCCAGTGAGTAACTACACTTCCCGCTTTCTAATAAATTAATGTCGCATCATCGCATGGAGTTAACCGATAACACCTACCTAAGTGCCACCGCGTAAACATGATTCATTGCAACAGTTCAACAAAAGGTAAAAAACCCCCAGCACATTGTATTGGATTTCCTACATTTGCGTAAATCTGCGATTATGTGGGACCTTCGTATATTCTATCTATACAAGTGGGTTCAAATCTGTATTAGTAACAAATCATTGTAATTATCAATAATGATGATCAGTGCATTAATTGCCGACCTGCCACGACAATGATTTATATTGGCAGCTTGGCAAACACAGTTTAATAGTGTAGGGATGAGTTTCTTGCGTTGTTATGGTGTGGAGGGAGTGTAAGAAGCCTGTTCTTCAGGTGCTAGCCTGCGGATTCAAATCTGGCCGGTATGTAACTTTAACAATTTCATATTAATTTCTAATGTTGAACAAACCATCGTGAACCTGGACCTACATATGGTCTGAAATCGCCAGCACACCGTGACCCATTGCGGTGATTAACATTCGTTCCTTGTCTATAAGTGAAGAGGCCTTTGTATTGTATTGCAGTCGAATACCAAGTTCCTGTTTTGTTCGGTGGTCGTATTAATTATAATGTCACTTTGTTTACTAATGAAAAATTATTTTTATGAGATAAGTACCTAATTATCTGAAGTAATTGAAAGTTTGAGCACCTATTGTTGTTTGTAATTACAACTATGATTAATAAACAATTACCTACCTAAGTAACATTTTAGTGCCGCGCTAATTATTCATAAATAGTAGGAACCTAAGTATTACGACCCAAATCATAATATGATCTCCCGATTGGCCATAGAGAAATCATGTGCCTTTAGTGAGAGTAATATGACTAAAACAAAACGGAAATTGCTTATCTGGATTTTCCACATAGGTAGGTATACGCTTATCTATACAATGAGAAATGGTGTCATGGCCGTACCGCGCTATACATTCAGCAGATGATGACTTCATGAGCACACATGTGTTTCAATCACCTACCAGTAGGTATCTAACAGGTTGATATTATGGAACGTGCATGATGTACTGAATATAAATAACAAATACAAGGTAACAGGCAGGAGGACATTGATTTGGACTGTCTGCGGTTAATTCTTGATGTTTTCTTAATTCTCGGGAAGGAAAATCAGGGGCCCGCGGGCCCCACCAAAGCGGAGAGGAGATGAGATGCATAAGAGCTAGGGTGTATCCACCGAAGATGTGCAGAGATGTGCGGAGAGGAGAGGAGATGTGCAATGCGGCACGCCGCGGTCTGCTCACAGACCACCGCTCACCACACACCGCGCACAGACCGCCGGTAACCGCACACCACGCAGACCACCGCACAACTCTCACAGACTAGCACTCACCACACACCACGCACAGAACGCCGCTCACCTCACACCATGCACAGACCACCGCTCACCGCACACCACTCACCACACCACGCACAGACCACTGCTCACCGTACACCACTCACAGACCAGCGCTCACCGCACACCACTCACAGACCACCGCTCACCGCACACCACTCACAGACCACCACACACCACGTACAGACCACTGCTCACCGTACACCACTCACAGACCAGCGCTCACCGCACACCACTCACAGACCACCGCTCACCGCACACCACTCACAGACCACCACACACCACGCACAGACCACTGCTCACCGTACACCACTCACAGACCAGCGCTCACCGCACACCACTCACAGACCACCGCTCACCGCACACCACTCACAGACCACCGCTCACCGCACACCACTCACAGACCACTGCTCACCGTACACCACTCACAGACCAGCGCTCACCGCACACCACGCACAGACCACCGCTTACCGCACACCACTCACCGCACGCCGCTCACCTCACACCATGCACAGACCACCGCTCACCGCACACCACTCACCACACCACGCACAGACCACTGCTCACCGTACACCACTCACAGACTAGCGCTCACCGCACACCACTCACAGACCAGCGCTCACCGCACACCACTCACAGACCACCGCTCACCGTACACCACTCACAGACCAGCGCTCACCGCACACCACACACAGACCACCGCTCACCGCACACCACTCACAGACCACCACACACCACGCACAGACCACTGCTCACCGTACACCACTCACAGACCAGCGCTCACCGCACACCACTCACAGACCACCGCTCACCGCACACCACTCACAGACCACCACACACCACGCACAGACCACTGCTCACCGTACACCACTCACAGACCAGCGCTCACCGCACACCACGCACAGACCACCGCTTACCGCACAACACTCACCGCACGCCGCTCACGTGATCACGTCTCTTCTCGTCTCCGCTGCGCGCTTGGCTGCCGAGTGGAGAGGCTGGCCTAAACAATTACGAGCCATCTCCGAGACGAGAAGTGTAAATAACGTAATTCTATTGGTCGTTTACAAAACATATTTTCTCTCTTCTCGTCTCAGCTTCGGTGGACTCCGGCCCTAAGCCTGTGCCCGTATTATCATTAAAGTAAGCAACAGGTATCGTCGCGATCGAGGAACGTTGGCTGCATCCTTACGACCATTATTTGAATGCATTTACCTTATAAAATTCATCTCACATTGAACAGTATGCTCTCAAGGTAGGTTCGCACCTGTTTACAATACATGATGCATATTATTGATGCTTCAAGATAAGAGTACCTTTTCCATTAGGTAGGTACCTACTTATGAATTCATACGCCACCAACAGGTAGGTAAACAAAGGAACGGTCGAGCTTGGTTTTCCTTCGAATATTAGTTGCTTGTTTTATTTAGTTTGTAGAGGAACTCGTGGCTCCATAATAAAAGCCGCACGGGTCAATCTTTAAGGTTAAGCCATGCTTGCCGTGGATGGGTGACCATATTTACATACCAAGTTTCCTCCGTGCCTCGGAAAGCACGTTAAGCCGTTGGTCCCGTCGTCCGTCGTCGTCATGAGTAGTCAGAAGCCAAAAGTCTGACATCCAGTCTTACCAAGTGGTAAGGGGGATTTTCTATTGTTCTACGAAATTATTATGTGGAGAAATTATAAGGTTTCTGCAGACTTTCTAGTTCTGTTGAGCTACCACACACGGCTACGAGGAAACGCATCCTGCCTGTCGCCGCCATTGCACATAATAATCTGAGGCTCAATAGGCTAGTTCTAATTTTCTAAATGCATTAGGCACTTACCACGCAGTAGGTAAAGTAAATGGTCACAGGTGAGAATATGACTGTTCGGTTTTTTGTTGTTTATTTGTAACATTACCGCAGATATAAGACCTTGTCATATTTTCGAGGAACTTTGCACGAGTAAGGAGATTTCCAAGGCAGTTTTAATTTTCTTTGAATATAGGAAATACCTACCGACCCGCTAACAGAACTCTTATTGATACTTACTGTTAAATGAAGATTCATTGAATCATTGTATTATCCACGATTACTCATAGAGATTTCAGAGATCGTGCTGTATGTATGATTGATCTAATTTCTAGTAAACTCGCTCGCTTACGGTAAGCGAGCGAGTTTACTCTTCTGGGATTAATTTCTTACGAAGTCTATGGAAACGTAACCGGCATTTTGTTTCAGTTAGGTAGGTACCAACTAGTGTAGAGATTTTCTATTGTTTTTTTAACGGGACAATTTTCAAAAGAAAGATATTTTGAGGGAGTGTGATCTGAGTGATCTCATTAATATTCAAGACGTGACAGCTATCTATATTCTTCCAAAATGTTTTTCATCATCATCATCATACTAGCCCAGAATCACCCACTGCTGGGTATAGGCCTAAGCTCCATAAAAAACTTTACTCAACAAAGTAAGTCATAATGTAGGTATCTCGGTATTTTGCCCATGAAGGATGTTTACTCAAGAAACCGTTGTTTTGTTAAAAAGGAACTGAGCCATTATGCAAATATACCAGACAAAATCATTACCAATCTATACTTAACGCCTCTGAGAACAACAGATTTCCTCATTGCGCGAATAGTTATTAATACATACGTTAACTCAATATTACCGGCCTATGTGCCTACCACAGGTACCTACTTTCATGTAACCTTGAACGTGAAACGTAAGGCTTTAGAGCAAACGTTCTTTTAAATAAATATCTACTATTAAACCAGTAAGTAGATAGGTAGTTGGCAAATATGTATTTTAATAAATAGTCAAATAAGGTTACGTTTATATCTAAATATTTGAACTTTTTTGGTGATGATGATCGGATAAAATGGTAATGTCGTTTACATAGATACATGGAGCACTAACTAGCTGATCATATTATATCAATTTTGTCGAATCTATCAGTACCTCCCATTCCCATCACCACCAGACATACTAAGAAAGAAAGAAGATAGAAAATGAGTTAATTTGGCACATGACTTATTTAAGTTAGTTACTTAGTACGATATTTTCACGACACTTCGTGCCGGAAGTTGGTACGTATCTAGGTACTTATAAATAAATGCTTACCTTCCTAAATTTTATTGATTGATATAATTTATCCAAAAGCTTGTGTACATATGCATTATATTTTTAACTTATGTGTGGTGTAGGTACCTACATTGTATCAATTTTATTAATGTTTTAAAATCAAAATGGTCATAAGATAAAATTAGTGAGTTAATTAATGAGATATTTTCTCTCATGTACGCAATGGTAGGCTTAGTAGATAAATATTTAACTCGATTATATCTAATAATAGATTTTTTATGGTTACCTAATCGTATGCCTACGTTTTGGTAGGTAAAATAATAAAAGTAAGTAAATATGTACACTTATATACATATTTACTTACTTATATTACATTGATCACGCACCTAATATTGTTAATTCTTCTATTACATGAAACCTGTTCTATGATTCCCGTCTATTGATTCTCCTGACCGTTTTTGGCTATGGCGCAGGAGATATTATTATAGTGCACGTGTGTGCGCAGGCACAAGTGCACTCTTTCTTCCTTCACTCACAAAGACCGATGGGACGGCATTCCGACACGATCGGAGAGAGATCTGGCATAGAATCCCGAGCCACGGAGATATTCATAGTAGCAAAACCCAACAACACTGCCCGACACGGCTATCGATCACGAGACCAACAGGTCTACTGCGTAGGTAATCCACTTGATACATAAATAATATCTAAACAACAACTTTCTCTGTTAAGAAACGATAAATATTTTAATTTGTTTTCTTCTTATTAATAAAATTGCCCACACTAGGAATTTCACCTGTATCGTTGGTGTGTTTACATTTAAACTCATATACACAAACAGCCATACCCGTATCATCAGTTACTTGTAGGTCATACAATTATTTATTTCGTCCAGGGATCGAACCCCCGACACGTAACGCATCAGCCACTGCGCTAACCGTGCCGATATTCGTTCTAGAAAGTCTTAAATTATAAAAAAAATATAAAAGCTCGCTAAGTCGGTAATTAAGGAGGGAAGGGCAAAAAGTCCTTGACGACTAATGACGACTAACCACTTATGATATATGAAGGTAAATATTAGGCCGGAATAAATCCTTTTCTTGACGTCGGTTATAAGTAGGCAGTACCCAGAGCAAAGAAAAGAGCTTTTCAGTAAGTTTTTCCACATCAATCGAGACTGAAGTCATTCTTCTCTATAAACAGCTGACTACATCGACATGTAATTTTACAAATAGTAATCTAATACAAAACGGATTATACCTATCAGTTTTTGTAGTAGGTACACTACAGTTTTTGTAGTGCAAATCTTCTCTACTGACATCCTCTGCAACTTTTCACCGATGTGCTAAAACTTTTTCGTACAGATTTTTTTTTAATTAAAAGTTTAATTCGATATTTCGAACGTGAGTACCTATGAACGTGAGTTAGTACTCACGTTCGAAATATCGAATTAACCTCGATTAAAACTACACTTAAACAACGACAATCACCCTTGTGGCTACGAAATAATGGAGCTGATAAATATAAATTGGTACGCACAACGATCAATCAAGCTATACAAAACTAGTATAAGCATATCCCTTTCTTACTTCTTACAAAGAAAGGTATGCCATGTTACGCTGGGCACATCTTGATGTGTCACCGTGTGTACAATGGGCTTGCAGTTCATTGTATCGATTTAGAAATCTCTAAATGCATTTTGTTTCGTTTTTATGCGTAAATTTATACGACTAAAACCCAATTTAGAAACACGTGTTTATGGGATGCTTTTTTTTTTTTTTTTTTTGACGAAATACAATACATAATTTTTATGTATGAATGAAACAGAAAGTCAATATGCTCGATATCTTGGCCATTCACCTAGCACAAATCTTAACATGTGCATCTTTATTACTAACGTCTAAGTGTTAAGTATCTACTTAACTATTTATTTATTTACACGATTAGTACCTACATTATTACTTCCAATTAAAGGTGTTTCACTTTTAAGTGTAAAAATTACAACTCGACTAAACCTAAGAGTGAATCGAGAAAATGGTTCGATGCATTATGCATTTGAAAAAATTTACATAAGTAAAACATTTAGAACCTCATTAATTTAATTTATTATAACAAAACTTAAATATACCAGCAGTACTATTAGGTCATACAATTTTTATTCTTAATCAAAATTGTATGACATTCTTTTCTTTTTTTTTTTAACTTTGCCTCACACTGTGAATTTCAACAATTTTTTAGGCTCATAGACACAAACAGCCAGAACAACTACATACATGACATTTGTATGTTTTTGTTCCGTTCGGGATTCGAACCCGCGACACGCAGCGCAGTAGCCAAGCGCTTAGCCACTGCTCCAACCGTGCGGACATTGGACCAAAGCTACATTAATACCCAATAAGGTGCCTATTTGTTTACCAACGCGCTTATCCACTGACTGGTACACTGTTGATTGAAGTACCTAATATAACTTCACAATCAGTGCTGTTATACCTAATTATAGAAAATATGCTCATAATACCACGTCATCGGGTCCTGGAAAACCCTTTCAAAAATTACTCAGCAAGTCATGACGATAACAGCACTTTGAGGTTGCTACTTAAACATTATATGCCATTTGACGTAAATATGTTAATTTATGCGTATACCCACGCTACGCTACAGTTCGTATTGAATGACAGACAGTTGTTTTCGATGGCTGTGAGGACACGTTTTTTTGTTCTTTCGTGTAAATACCGCGGTTCTCGCTCGCGATCGGTGATAGTGTCAAACGCGATAACATGTTCAGTGGGGTCAGACTGAAAACGCAACGAACAATACGGTGGAATACCTGTGGGTGACTGCAGCACGCAACAGTCACAGTGATCAGTCATTAATGCACCTTCAATCCGAACGTGCCTCTGTCCCCGAGTCGACAACGAAACTAGGTATGTGCGCTTCACAACTAACTACAATTAATTACAATTTAACGATTATAGGTTAGCTAATGACGTTGATGGGCCATGCAATGATGAAACCGTTTAACTATCGTGTTTGGTAGGATACGTTATGACCCGATAAACTTCATCCTGTCCCAACTTATTATTTAGTTCTATATTTGATAACGCGCGATTATTTTGTGTCATTCCGAAAATATTTACAGCATTTATTGTGTTTACTGAGTTCACGTCCAAGGTGCGCATGGCTAAGTGTCGCCGGTCCATATTATTGAGCAACAATAATATAAGTATTTTATAACACCTGTAACGCAAACAAATGGTCATAAACAATAATACAATATTGTGACAAATATTGTTGAAATGCTTGCGATTTAAAATTTTAGTTTTATTCATAATCGTGATGTCTTGGAGGAAAATCTCGTTCAGGTCAAAGAGTGTGTTGGAGTGTGTTAACAAACAGCCGGAGACGCTCGCGACTTTGGCGCGTCGTGCAAAAGATGAAACTTGTGACACCCGGTCATCAGTACCGAGAGGAACTGCAACAATATCGAATTGTGTCGAAATACTTCCGCCGAACGAGACAATGTCAGAAGTGGCTAAATGTCTGGATGTGGAATTGGTGAACAATTCCGGTGACATCGCTACAACAATAGAAACGAAACAAAACACAGTACTTGACCCCGCGCACGCGCATACGGAAGATACCGAGTGAGTAACAGATTTATTTTGAAGAGACTTTAGACTGGCCTTCAAATACACAATATTAAAAAAAATAACAATACATACACTTACTCGAAAAGTAAATGTCAAGATAAAATCATATGCTTTAAGAAAAAAGTGAAGATAGTACGAACTCACACGCATTAAATAAATCAATATTTACTAGACAGGATTCTTAAGTAAGTAAAACCACAGAAAACCAAGCCCACTAACCGTGTTACAAAATTATAAACTATAGACGTTAGAGAGAAAAAAGTTGTTAACAAAATGTAAAAATAACTATATTACCTTTTTTACCTACGAAATGATATAATTATCCCACGTTAACTAGACTAGCAATCAATCATACTGATCATATAGCGGTATTATTCCACAGCATAACAAAATTTCCCTCTAGAACTTACTGCAAACCAGTTTAAGTAGAACATGTCGGTTTGCCGTTATATTAATTTAAACTCTATTTGTCTGTAACTAAGTTTAAAAATATCGTTATACCTACCTATATACCTAGACCCTTTCTCGTCCGTTTTTGCATAAGTATAGTCAAGTCACCCTGAATTCAGCACCGTGCCACCTGAATTTCTTTAGCAGTATCTGTCAGGAATTTTATTCTTAAATCTAATTTCCTTGCATTGGTAACGGTTCAACTATAAAATTAAAGATTAATATACGTAAACAAAAATGGATTGATATAAAGGGACACTATATTGATTACAACAATATTATTTTATAACTGGCGTAACTAGAGAAAACTTGGGTAATTTAGTGATGACATGATAGTTTTGTACCTCTGAGTAATCTAATGTGTGTAGGCAAACTTTCAGTCCTTACTGATATTATAGCAACATGCCTATATTTCCCTAGGGTACAAGCTGGCAAGTATAAAACACCTTATTCCGTCTAACATGAAAGGTGAAAAAAAAATATGCTCAAGGAATACCGTTAACCAACTAACTAATGTTATTTTCCTATTAATAACAGTTAACATAAGACAGTTTACGAGTTTTATAGAATTAAAAAATAATAATCCCACGTTCAGGGAAATACCTGTGTTGATTTATTTGATGGGGATTTATCTGACCTAGCACAAATCAATATAATACAATGATATAATTTGTCTGTAGTTCAGTATGATTCATATAAGAAGTACAATGAAAAAAATTCCCACTGGGAAAAATTATAGAAACGACATTGTTGATGATAAATAATAATAATAATTATTTATTTCAGACCAAGATAGTCCATATAGTGTTAGTAATACATAGGCACTTAAGAACTAAGTTAGTAACATACAAAAATACTGAAACAAACTAACATAAACATTAAAATTATCCTGTATGTAGGCGGATCCAATACCTCCATACAGGACTCTTCATGTGTTCTGCAACCACCTTCAGGTAGCTGTTGGGACTGTCCCTCACTCTTCGCATCAGAGATGCTGCTCTTTTCCTAACTATTGCATAATAACCATCCACTTGTGCTTCTGCAAACATTGCTGACGCACTGCAATAGCGAGGCAGTCCCATCAACATCCTGAAGGCATTGTTGTACTGAACTCTGAGAGCGCTCACGACCCGCTGCGTGCAATTGGCCCACAGGCTGCAGGTATAAAATGACTGGCAGTAGGCCCTAAACAAGGTTATTTTGATCATAAGTTCACCTAGCACTTACAAACGAGTAATACGTTTACTGTATAGGTTACCCGAAGGTTTGACAACCAGTCTTTCCAAGGGGTATCGTGTTACTCTGTTACTGGGTTGTGGAAGTCATATAGGCAGACACCCCATGTAAAAAACTGGTTGGTATTCTGCCGCATCCGGATTGGTGCAACATTCTTGCAAACAGGCTAGGTAAATTGTGAGATATAGAAAAGTTATTAAGGATGGGTTTGTTTATGTATTTGTTAAAAATGGGTACGCCAACAATACATACATTGACATTAATAGTACATAGGTTTGGGTTCTTATGTAGGTACCAATTACAGGTGTACCTAACATTCTAATGGGTAAAATAAAGCTATAAAAGTTATAGAAATAAAATGTAGCTTAAAGTAGAAAACAAAACATTATAGACTTAAACTAAACAAAAGATCAAATAACTGACTTACACTACAACAATAGTAGTATTGATAAAATAATAAAATATCCACATAAAAACTAATATAAAACGAATTATAGCAGTTTGAAATGACGCTTCAAATGAGAGCTGAGTTGAGAGTTTTTTTAAATGTTTTGAAAGGGGTATATATAGCACCTCTTTTAAAGCCTATAAAATGGATCTACCCGTAATTACGAATACGGACACTATACGAGTATTTATCGATATGACATAATTCGTAAAACTCGTTTCTATCGTTTGCAGCCAGTACTCTGAACTATTTAAAAATAAAAATACGCAAGTAAATAAAAAAAATCAAGACAAAATAATATTATGATATTAAAATCTAAAACAAACCATTTATTAAAATGTCGCATTATTATAATTTCCCAGGAGCATACTTTGAGTAAGTTGCATGTACAGTCAAGGACAAAACTAATATCGATTTATTTAGCGAATTACAAAAGCTCATTTTAACTGCTAAACTTCCTTTTGTAATTCTGAACACTAAGCACTGCCAATACTTATTAAAATATTTAAAAAGTTTTTATAATATATAAATTTTAATCTAACCCACATCTTTTGTCATTGATTGTACTTAGAGACAATGACGAAACCAAATTGATAATTAATACGTATGCATACGCAATAGTGTCGTAATAATCAACCGGTGCTGCCTGCTGATAGCTTACAGGAACTCTTATCAGCTCCACAGGTTTCTAAACACAAGGTAGAAATTACATTATCTTAAATATTTTAATAAGGAGATAAAACAAAAGATAAATACGCCAGTACGTGCCAAAAAGTCAGCTGTTCAGGTCACAATCATACTACACCTGTTGTAATAATTAATCAGTAATTGGTGATGAGGATGACACTGTATAGTGACATTCGATTAAAAGTCTTACTCTATATCACAGATTGATTGTACGAACGTCACGCGTTGTGGTTTTGAGTCAATCGCTCGTATTTGGGCATAAAGGTAATTTAAGGTAATAATATTATCCCAATAAGCACGCATGATTCAATTCTATTCAAGGCTTACCTTGCTTTAAATAGGAATTTCCTTTTACGTTCTACTAATCGAGGTCCTTTAAGTTTAAATGCTATTATAAAAATGTAAAGGAGTAGAAGAGAGACATAGTTACTTCCTAGCTTAACTTTCAGCACAGTCATGAAGAATTGAAAAGAAACCAATAAGTATTAAATACTCTGCTTTATTGTATAACTAACTAGTCTAGCCGAAACTCCGACTGATGTTTCAGCAGTAATTGCCTGCAATATCTTCTAGCTAGGTATGATTATACACTTTGCGTCATTACAAAACACCCTAGTTGCCCAGAGAAAAAGTGAAATAGATATGGTGCTTTATTGCTTATGAACTAAACCATTTGCGTTGGATCGGTCCATTTTCTAGAGAATTGTATTGACATTTTAAACGAAACTATAGCGAACACACTGCGGCTACGCGACGTTTCGTAGGCGGCTACGAGCCGTAGCTAGGCTACGCGGCGTAGGCCTACACAGCAGCGTCTACGCTAAGTGAGGGGCGCCTCGCGATTTGTGTTGCACACGCTCTATCGTTATGAGTAGAGTAAATTAAAGTGATTAGGAATATCTGGGCTCTACTAAGAATGAATTGAAGGAGAATTAATTTAACGAGCTTTCCACAAAATGAATCTCCATTTAAAGGAAATATCGCGCAAACGTTTCTCGAATCTTTTACTTGTCAATGTCGAAGCCATTAGCAAAATATAATTACAACAACCAACGAAACATCAAGAAAATACCAGTGACATTTCTTTGTTGTTTTTGCTTTATCGTGATTCACGCGTGAACTTTCCCCCTACTCAAGGATAATTTCTAGAAATGGCTTTCTTGTCTTTATTACTTTTACCGTGAAATGACGTCAAAAAGAACGCGACGTTAATTTATTGTCCTTGCTTTTAGTTCTCAATCACGGAAGCCATTCCATCTTGGGTCTATCTTTGGAATCACAAAATGAATGTTTACTGACGTAAAAATAAGGCAAGACCTGTAATTTAACATTAATTGGTGTAGAAATATTGTGGCTTATTTGTCAATCCTCTTTAGGACTGGGCAATAAGCAGGCGATACGATACAATTTTAAATGAGATACGTTAGTACTAAAAGATTTCGTTTTAAATTTATCGTTTGCTGCACAATTCAAGACAAGGTGAAGGAGATGGCCTCGTGGAGTTTAAGCGCAGAATTGAAATTACTTAACTTATGCAAACGTTGCTTTAATTAAAGTCTCCGTTTCTACGCCGGTTCAGCGTCACTTTTAGTCGATAGGGTTTCGATATCGTTCTTCGTTCTCCACAGATGAAGGGTCATCTTAAAAGGGGCGACCATTAATTACGTGAGGGGTGTGTGGGGTGTGGTCGAACCGAATCTCACCCAATCTCAATATGGGTTCTTGGAAAATAACAGGTTTTTTTTTCTGCAAGAAGCAGTGTAAAAAAAAGTGTCTTCACTAAAATATGGCTAAATCCTACAGTATTCAATAATAAAGATTCACTAAAAATAATTTAGCAAAAATTTTCAATCCAAGTCAATCAAGCACAGATTTTTTAAAGCTCTGGATTTTGTGAGAATCGGAACGGGTCCGGAACCTCACGAGAGATCTTTCAAAGGGCTTGGAAAATTTTTGTATGCAGCGTGGGCAGCCTTACTTCCGCCTATATCTATCTGCCTAGCCTAGTAGGCATAGGCAGCAAAAAAATGCAATAAAAATAACAATACAATTTTCATGCATATTACTATGTTAGGTTTTCCCACGTCCAAATAAAAACTCTAAATGTAATAGTATGTTGTTACAATCAATTAACGTCTAAACACCAGGCTATTAAACTTGGGATGAACTTATAAAAACGCATTCAGGGTCAAGATTTGTCCGTGTATACAGGATTCGCAATCCAATTAAATTGAGTTAAAAAAAAAACATAAATTCATTTACTGATAAACCACGCACATCCTTAATCGCTAGGTTAAAAAAACATTCAAACTTTTGAAAAAGTTCGAAAGACTTCCAAAAGCAAACGAATATTTGAAAATTTCATCCGCTAATAGGGTTTAATAACGGCTAAAAGATTGTAGGGAACTCGATTTTTTGAAGATGGGGAATTCCAGTGAGCGCTCGGCTTGTCTTATGAGAAAATTGAACTACTTACTACTGCATAACAAATGAAGATTTCTATTATTATGACATAATAGTTATAGTTTAATAAAGCACTTTCTCGTATTATTCTCAGCATACCCTTTCATTTGGTATCCATGTGATGGTAAAGCATAAAAAGTAACTAGTCCGCCATATAGTCCGGGGAATTTACGCCGAAAATTAGGCCAACTCTGCATTAATTAAAAACAGCGATTTTTTTCATTGAATGTGTAGGGTATGGACAGGAGAGTATGTTATGCTGTATCCCGCGAAAAGTTCACCTCCGCGTATGTGTTTTTTTTAAGAAAACGTCTAATATGTTGTAACTTGGTGGAAAAAAATATAAACAGGTATGTTTATTTGGAGTATTGTAGAACAGATTGAGTGCTACGAGTAGGTCAGCAAATTAAACATTTTTCGTCCACGGAACAATCAGTTTTTTTTAAAAATCATATAATTTGACTTCGTACTTAAGGCAAAAATATTAACAGGACAAAAATAGTGCTAAAGTGATTGTTATCAACATATCTAACTATTATTATGAAAATTAAACAAATTCTGCTCCGGACTTCACAGAAAATCAAGAAAATCCAAAAATCTTGAATACTACTTACGGCAAAAATGTAACAGGACTGAAATTCATTTAATAATGGGATATATATCAATCCAAACCTTAATCTCCCAAAATTAAACAGATTAGAGCGTTATTTAATAAAGTAAAAGTAAAAAATAAATTACGATGAACGTGACGTCAGCGCTAAGCAGCGAGCAGCGTACAGCGTGTGCTAGTGTGCGTATCCAAGATAAGCGCTGCGTTCATTGTATGCGTATGACTGTGTTCTTTTTTAAGAGTCGGTGTGTTTTTATTGATAAATGATGTTTATTTTGCAAGTAGGTTTTATTGTGTTACTCTGTAATTGTAAAAGCATAGGAATAAAAACGGCAAGCCATCAGTCGGTCAGTGGCGACATACCTACTGTTTACAAACATGACCGTCATTAACGTTAAATCTTCATTTAGAAAACCGGCCAAGTGCGAGTCATACTCGCACACACCGAGTTCCGTAGCACCAAACAATATAATAAAAATATTTTTAACGCTAATTAATTTGTAAACATACACTAAACAGTAAAACTAAATTTGTTAAAGTGAAAGTTTTATTACATCGTCTCAAACGTTTTCGTCTGTGTGTTGCATATCGCGTGACGGTCGGTTTTATGTACTCCGCGTTTTATACCCTTAATGCAATATTATTCCAATTTTTTTTAGATAAATGTCAAAAGTATGAAAAAAAGTTTCACTTTTACCGTGGTTTCATAAAACCACACAATCCTTTTTCTTTTATAGTATGTTAATGATGAACAAAGTTACTGCTGCAGTTTTGATAAAAAAGTTCCATATCTCGAAACCTAAATGATTATTTCAAGAGTGGATTATTTTCAGGGTGGTTGAAAAAATGTAGCACCCACCTCGTTTTCTTTGGCTAAAAATACAGAAATAGTGTTATTTTATAAAGGACGATAACAACACAGTTTCCCAACATGTTAAATGCAGGTGAGGTAATTATATTACTTATTTCACCATTACAGTGCAGATAGCTACTACATACTTAAGGTGGAAGTGGAAGGGTAGCCTGCGAAATTCAAATTGTTCTTTTGCAATTAGAGGGTCAACAAATGGCTTTACAAAGTTATATATATATATATATATATATATATATATATATCTATATCTATATTATATAAATAAAAATAGAAGTCCTGACTGACTGATTGACTGACTCATCAACGCCAAGCCCAAACCTATGACCCAGGAAA
This sequence comes from Cerastis leucographa, assembly GCA_963082945.1. NCBI lineage: Eukaryota > Metazoa > Arthropoda > Insecta > Lepidoptera > Noctuidae > Cerastis > Cerastis leucographa. The sequence goes on along the minus strand of OY720380.1, from coordinate 12,274,443 downwards.
GCTGAAATTTTGCACAGAGGTTTTCTTTTTAATGTAGACAAGGAATAAGGAAGGATTCTTCGAAATTCAACCCCTAACGGACTTAAATAGGGGATGAAAGTTTGTATGGAAATTCGTCATTTTTTAAGTTAGAAGCCTGAAATTTCATATACAAGCTTCTGGTTAGAAATAAATAAATACGTATTTTAGAGTTTTTAAGAATTTACCCCCTAAGAGTGTGAGATAGGGGTTCAAAGTTTTTCACAGCTTGAAATTCACTATTTGTGTTTCTCGATTGAATTGACGTGAAACACGTATCTATTTTTTTGAAAATTCCACCCCTCAGACGAAAACAGGGATGGCATTTTTTTGTTATTGTTTTTTGTGTTAGCACGTTTGTGTGGACAAATACGCTAAAAAAAACTTCATTTAAGTACACACTTCTAGGGAATCTGGGTCATTTGTGGGAAGGACACTTGCGGTAACCCATTTACGCGAAAAGATATTTGCGCGCATGGACACTTGCGTGACCGACACTCGAGGGCTGGACAATTGCGCGACTCAATGGCTTCACGGGTGTCGTTTTCGTGGTTTTAGCGGGTCGCTGGCAATAAAAAAAAATCGGAGATGGCCCCGAGGAAAATTTCTTGTTTTTCGTGCATGGGTGTCGTTTTCGTGGTTTTTGGGGTTGCTGACCAAATTGACGGCGAGGAAAACATTCGGTTTTTCTTTCACAAGTGTCGTTTTTGTGGACTTCAGGGTCGCCGATACCGAAAATGATGACCTCATTTTCTAGGTGCAAATAATAAAAATTAAAATACGCAATGTCTCAATATCCTCCCCTAGGCTATGGCTGGCATTGATTTAAGTGATAACTGTTTCTCACGTGTGTAGTTTTATGTTGCGTGCTCCGAAGTGAGCTCGGCGAGTATCTTAGTAATTTTAGCCCCAAAAGGAAACACCGCAAACGTTCTTTACACAGAAGAGGTAGGATAATTCATTAGTATAAAAGGGTGTAAAACACCTCTTAACGAAGCCGAAAGGCACTGGTTCTCCCTGTCATTGCGATCATTTTTTTGTTCTACACCATACCTGGGAACCTTCTAGTTACGGAGATATTAGGGGTCAAAGTTCCAACTTTTTGACAAGTATTTTTTTAAATACAAGTTTTTAATTTAAGAGTTTTACTTTAAACACCTCCACGACCCCCGTACTATTCAATCCGTCCATCAGCACAATGTTTTGAGTGCGTTACATTGAGTTCTACCACAAAACATGATTTTACACCCCCCAAAAAAAAAGTCGTTTCCCAGCAATAATTTTTGCGTAAAGTTACATAGTTTCATGTACAGAATGCTTGGTTACCGGCTTCGTGATGAGGTGATTTACACGGTGTAGTTTTCCGGGAGTTAAAAAGATTGGTTTAATCTGAGTATTTTTTAATTTAAAATATGGAAAGTTAAGTAAGTTAGCTCATTTACACCATAACCTATATCGCTAGGTGGATGGATGACCGGGGCATTTAAGCTACAGCATCGTCACTCGGAAGACATGTATAAAATAAATTCTGGTTCAACCCATTTAGGTCCCTAACAACACAAAAAAAAAATTTAAAAAAAAACGCCGTAATATACATTTTTCTAACCAGAATGAATTATGTGGCGTCTTACTTCGAAAAGCGCAGATTTTTACACAACTATTAAAATGTGTCCTATACTTACACTTACGCGCGCGCGAAGCCGTGGCCAACAACTATTATCTATAACATTTAAATGACTATTTTCGACATTATTTTGGGGTGGTTAACGCATACGTGGGCAATTGCCGAACTTCACGCGGGCGAAGCCGCGGGCAAAAGCTAGTCATTAACATTATGAATGAAAAAAAAAAATATCGCGCGCGACGGATAATTTCATTTGGCCCGTGATGTTCAAATTTTCTTACGCTTTTTGCAATTTGCACAGCAGTGTCAGGTTTTATATTGATTAAAAACTGATTTAAACGGATCGTAAATACGTCGATTTCAAAATGGAAAATACTTGTATTACGTACAATATTTCATAATTTATTTCGTATATATGGATGACTCTGACGAACAACGTAACGTGAACATCGACATTTTACGTTTACACCATGCGCTCGTGCTAGGGAACCAGATATTTACTTGAAAGTATGACAACCGGGAACACATCAAAACATTTGTAAGTCTTAATAGTGTTTTATTACGTATACGCGATTTTACACCTTATCTCTATTACGGAAAGATCAAATTCCTATGAAAGCGCTGCACCAAATACAAGAATAAAGCTTGCAAACGTATTTTACGTAAACATTATTTTTATTTTTTTTCAGTATTTGCTTTAAAGTGTTTAATTTTCGTGTAAATTGGTTAGAAATAGCCTTTAGATGAAAGTTAAACAAAATTAAACCCTGTTACATTTTTGCCCCGACCGCTATTGTAAAAAAACTGATATTAATAACTTCCGTGAGTCAAATTTGTTTAATTTTTTTAACGGAGGTTTAATATATTAATTTAAGTTATTTTATGTAAAAAAACCGCTGTTTATATTTTTGCCTCAAGTACAATCCAAAAATTACGTAAATGTTTTTTTATCGAAATTTCCGTGGACGAAAATGTTTAATTCTGAAAAAATATATTACTGTCACCAGTTCTTTACCTAAAATAATTAAATTCGTCCTGTTAATAATTTTGCCCACGTTTTTATTCACAAAAACGCGTTTTCGTCTTTTTGACCTTGATCCGGCCTTGGAAAATGTTTAACTTTTTTTTATTATTTGGAGAGCTAAGGTCAAGTACACGATTCAAGAAAAAAATCGCTGTTTATATTTAATGCAAGGTTCAAACCTAAAAGCCCCGTACTAATATTGGATTTAGAAAGAAGTCACATAATAACCATGCATTGTCATTTAAGGAGTTCCAATACCTATACAATTTTTCCGTTGCCAAATAATCTATAAATAGTTTAAAAAGACGTAGTTCAGAAGCAATGGAATATCCCAAAAAAGCATTAATTCATTTACTAATAAACCACGCACATCGTAAATCGCTCGGTTAAAAAAAACTTTTTTAAGAGTTCGAAAGACTTCCATAAGTAAACGATTTTTTGAAAATTTCTTCCTCTAAAACGGTTTAATAACGGCTAAAAGATTGAAGGGAACTCGAATTTTTGAAGATGGGGAATTCCAGTAAGCGCTCGGCTTGTCTTGTGAGAAAATTGAAATACTTACTACCTACTGCATAACAAATGAAGATTTCTATGACACAATAATTATAGTTTAAAAAAGCTCTTTCTCGTATTCTTCTCAGCATACCCTTTCATTTGGTATCCATGTGATGGTAAAGCATAAAAAGTAACTAGTCCGCCATATTGGATTTAGAAAGAAGTCACTTACTAACCATGCATTGTCATTTAAGGATGTTCCAATACTTAGTTACTATACCTATAAAAAAATTCCGTTGCCAAGTAATCTATAAATAGTTTAAAAAGACGTAGTAATCAATGGAATAACCCAAAAAAATCTATAAAAAGACGTTTTTATTTACGTTGTTATTTCATGTTTTACGTTGTTGTTATTCGGCTAAGTTTGACTATGACAGGCAAAGGCCAAAGTATTAAGGTTCGATATACTAATCAAAACATAACATATTGCAAGTACGGCGGGCAGTGCTGCAGCTGCTGCTGCGGTTGCTGAGAGCTTCAAACGGCGTAAATACTGTAACCTTAATGGCAGTTACAGTTTTGAGCCGTTTGGGGTCGAAACGCTCGGCTCTTGGGGCCCAAGCGCGCATTCTCTTTTTAAGGAAATATCTCGTCGACTGGTTGACACTTCACGAGACCAGAGGGCTGGCTATTTCTTTGGGCAAAGAATTAGCATTGCCATTCAACGTGGCAATGCCGCCAGTCTTCTGGGCACGTTTCCGGATGACAGCGATGTGGAGGAGTATTTTGACGCCTTAACGTCCTGTTGTTTTTAATTTAGTTTATATTTAGTTAGTTTATGTAAATACTGTTATTTTTACATATAAAATGGAAATTATTTAGTGATGGTGAAGTCGTAAAATATGGTTTTAATTGAAGAAGTTGCGTAGGTGTAACAAAGGCAGTTTACACCTACGCAAGTTCTAAATCTAATAAAATTGTATTTACTTTGCTTTTTTCCTGTTTACTAAAAGATTAGAAAAATTGATGTGGCGATATTATATGACATGCGTCATTCATTTAAAAAATAACGAATATCTTCACCAACTTAATTTCACAGCAGAATTCAAGCAGTTGAGCGTTAGTTTTTTTGTATCGTAAACGTTTCGGTTTTTTATGTATAGCCGCTCCGCATAGTTAAAACATTCCAGTAAATACAGACATACATAGCGAAGTCTAAACCACCTTTGACAGGAACATGAGAATATTTAGATACTACACGACGTACATTTCAATCAATTCTGAGTAGGTATATCCAAATCAACGCAGACGAGGTCATGGACAAAAACTAACACTTATATTTATCATTTAACACAAATATTCCATTAAAAAACACATTTCAATGGCAGACGTCGAAACTGAGCTAAAAAGGTTTTCCTTATTCCAAACGTGCTTTGCAGACGAACATAGGCTGTTGTTCATGTTATGGAGAATTGCTTAGTTATTTTCCAGTTGAAGTTAGTGCATTAGCGCCCATTTTCACAAACATCTAAACGAATTGCAAAGATCAGCTCCGCGCCTATTGCTGAGAAAAAACGTCCATAGGTAACCTAATCCAACTTGTGTTTTAAGAAATCCGTACATGAGCAGTTACAACAAGATTGAAGATTAGCTACACTGTAATCATAATATCCTGTTTGAAGTTCAACAATACCCATCGATTAACGACGACGATATAGACTTTACCCATCGATTAACGTAACCCCAAAAAAAAATATTACAATGGCAATTTAAAAACAATAATGCCTGAAGTGTCAATTACAACAAAAACGTTAAACATAAAGTTCAAGCAGGCAACAAATTGTTTACGTGAAACATGACAGCTTGACAGGACATATTTGTTATTTGTTTTTGTCTGCGTAGGTACTATAGCAAAGGCAAGAATAATTTTCATATGAAGTACAAAGTAAAATTAATAGATAGAGAACGTAATATAATACCTACCAACACATGACTCTTGGTTAAGTTACAAATAAGTATATCACAAGGGTTACAAGCAGGTAGGTGTATTTGGGGGTCGGCTTTAAAATCAAAATGTGGGATCACTCGCGTGCGAAAATTCAACTGAATTTTGGCCTACAAATCTTCAGTTCACCTTTTGTAATTTCTGTATTCTCCCCAATGTCAAGTAAAACAGACACAGTCACTTAAGCACACAAATTTACAATGAAATTCAAATATTAGGACTTGTATTAGCCCACATGGCTCTGAAGCAAGCAATCCGCATTATGTACCTAATGTAATTAGTATTACATATACTACATTGTCCAACTTCGCAAGCAGTTGTGTAAATCCAATGGAATGGATTGCTTCCTTGTATGATATGAAATTCCCATATGAATCAGGTACAAACATTTCCTTAGGACGTGGTGGGGCAACCCTGTCTAAAATATCCTGGTTATGACAGCATATTATTTAATAAGCCAGTTGTCTCACCGAAATTCGTAGCAAGGCTCTTGGATTTTGTCCGTAGTAATCCAAGTACCTAGATCTGATTTATTTTTACTGGACTTCTTGAAACATATTTTAATAAGTCTTGTTTTTTTACACCTTTAAAGGGGTTTTAAAAGGTTATAAGTAGAGTAAAGACAAGGTCTTTTGATTTTTCATTATTTTGTCATCCTGCCTTGATTGATTTATGTTATGAGTACCTATCTGTTAACTAAAAATAATCAAGTACATGTCAACGGTCGACTTACAACATAATGATTGAAAATCAAACAACAAAGTATTTAATGATCGCTATAAGAATAGGTAGTTAAAAGTCTTGTTTTTAGCCTAGCACTAGGTATTTATCCTGGATTTGACATCTTAAATTGTTCATCATATGTGATTTAGTATCTAAACTTGCGTCTATATGGATATCTATCAACATGGTTAAGGCTCAAAAAATTTATGGCATGGCGTACACAGCCATACTTCTACGTCTCGATCAAAAGTACAAAGAGCAAATGTCGGATCTCCACCAAACAAGCCGTATTCTAAGCTTATTATGTACTGGACCACATACATAACGGTCGTGCCGACTCTTCGCGATCAGAGATAACTTTGAGCGAATGGTTCAATGAACAATTGACGAAAACCGATACCAAGGGCACTGGACACTTAAGTTAAACGATTGTTACGTGCTTCTAATCGGAGTTTAGCCTTCCTGTTGTTCTGTGAGGTGATCGTCGATGGCGGAACATAGCTTCCTCATCTCCAATAGGAGCTGGTGTGCGGCTTTGAATCATTTATTTGTGTAAGTTTTATTTTTTGTATCGAGTTCCACGTGTGTTTGATTCATTTTCGATCATTCGCTTGGTGTGCACGCTGTGTTTACAGTTTTGTCGTACATAACGTTGAGAGCCTTCGAGCCTGCACAGGTCAGTAATCCAGTTCGTTTGAGTGAAATATTGTGTGCGACTTTCAAGTGAGTGCACGAGAATATTTGTGTTCTTCCTGTGTTGTGTCTCCTCTGGGATGGCTAGAGAATTTGTTGGTTTGTAAACATTGAGTCTTTGTGATTAGTCAATTTGATTTTGCTCAACTAGAACTACAGATGTTTTTGTTAATCAATCCTTGCATTAATTTAATAATCTGAGATTGATTTGTCAGTTTTACATTAATAGTATTGATCGTCCCTTTTAAAACTCTGTTTACCGGAAGCGGAAAGTTCGCTAGATTAATTGAGAACTTCCGACAGTGCCACCGGTATAATACCTACTTACTTAATTATATTTTAGTTACCAATAAACCGGAACTACAGAGATAGGTTTAAAAGTTAATATCGGAGAAACCAATTCATTAGGCACGTTTTATTTATAAATAGATAAAATGTGCATAGTCCCGGCCGGCAGAATCGGCAAATTTTCCTCAACATGTTAATCAGCTCTATAAGTTCAACCGTAAGGAAGATTAAATTAAAAGTGATAAGTTGGTACTTACTTTACAAATCAAACTCAAGATTTATGACAATAGAGATACATACTTACTCACTCCATAAAATTCGAATTCTGAATAAGAAATCCTAACTAATATTATAAATGCGAAAGTAAGTTTGTTTGTTACCTTTTCACGACTAAACGGCTGATCGGATCGTAATGAAATTTGGCAAGAAGATAGATTTCAACCTGAGAAAGGACATAGGCTATATATCATCACGCTACGACCAATAGGAGCGGAGCAGCAATGAAAAAAGTTGCGAAAACAGGGAAAATGTGACGCAGACGAAGTTGCGAAGGACAGCTAGTTGATTCATAAAATAGGAAAACCTGGTTGGGAATCCTGATGAAACGGTTTCAGACAAGTCGTGCGTAATCGATTCGTAGCCAAAAATTTACCCTTTTTTGTTAATAACATCCATACTTTGGCTAGTTAATTGAAACTTATCGGCGAAACACTATTTACTGCTGTAGAAACTGCAACAGCAATATTCGTATACATATACCCATATTTGAAGAAATAGAAGTAGACAATTTGCTCCAAATGGTTCTCGTTCACATTGCGTGCGTCATCAGACTTTTTCTTTTAACTTGGCCCTTACCACTACCGCCCGAGAAAAAACCTTTATGAAAAGCTTGTGCGGTGGTTGACCTCATACGTCACAAGTAAAAATATCAAACTTTTATCCTGTGCAAACAAGTAGAGGTAGATCCTACCATATTTCAAGATGGAATTAGTGGTCATTGTTAATCGTGACTTGTCCAAAATATAATTGAGACAACAATAACGATAGGTTTCCACTAAAAACACTGGCAATTTAAAACGTATTAGCATCTTCTAAAAGTTCCAAACTTGATCGTAATGGCAGGCTGCGCGGGCGCGGCGGCCGGTAATATCCAACGATCGCATTGACGTCACACACCACAACAGAGAGTTTGACTCAATATTTGCTTGAGGGACGCAAGTTTATTGTTCAATACCTCAATAAGTCACCACTATACATAAAGGATATTTGAAGTTATAAAAACTTTGTTTAACAATATCCAATGATTTGCGTTATCTAAGCTAAAAATAGGTAACCGTAACCGGTCTTCTTTTTAGTTAAAAATAGAACCTCTGCATCAATTTTAAGTACGTATCAAACATACTAATATTTTAAATGCGAAAGTTTGTGATGATGTATGAATGTCTGGATGTTTGTTACCCTTTCACGCGTAAACTACTGCACGGATTTTGATGACATTTGGCACACTGATAGTTTATAACCTGGATTAACAAATAGGATACTTTTTATCCCGGCAGTACAATCTTGTGGGATAATTACCGAGCTTCACGCGTGCGAAGCCTTGGGCATGGACTAGTATCCCAATATATATACCTACCAAAAGTTTACCTTAAGACCTGAATAATACCTATTAGTACTTTAATAACATCTTCAAAATTATTGGCTTCCTACATAAGAACACTTATTGGTGAATGGGCTTTAAAAAAGCTCTCAAGCGTAAAGGCATAGGTATGTCTCTCTACATCTTTTTCTCTACATTCGTATATTCCTTAGTTACTTTTATGAGATAATTTAATGCCCTGATCTTTTCTTTGTTAATAAGTACATAACTACTTTATACCCACATGGTAAGGAAAAGAGCAAATGACTAAGAAAGTTGGAAAGCCATGCTTTTGCCCAGAAGTAAGACAGAGCAGGCAAACATAAAAAAATAATACGAAAAGTAGCTTTTTTTATTTTTGTCTTGGTTATAGAGAAATGTCTCTATAACCAAGGCAAAAATAAAAAAAATATGGAAATTCGCACAAGAAACTAAATGTTATAAATTGGAAGTTATTATTCATGCTTGAAAATTTCTCTTGCACAAAAGTTTCACAAAATTACCTATATACTTACTAGTATTTTATATAAGACTACACAAATAGATACATTTATGTAGGTAAGTGTGAAGCATAAAAACTCGTTTATGCAAAAACTGCAATCTGTGTACATATGTTTCAAAAAGTGTGTTAAGTATATTATCAAACAAAAGACATTATGGTGTCTAGTCCCGTTACGGCACCGTGACCTGCAAGGTCTAGCGGTACACACTTTGAAAAGTTAAGAATGAATAAATTATCATACTAGTGCTTAAAAGTGCACATAGTGTACCCTCACTAGCATTCAGCTGCCATTTATTGACTTTTACACTTTGGCAGTCATTACGGGGAGTCTGAAGCCCGAAAGTCACACAAATAGTCTTACCAAGGGGTATTGTTTTACTAAGTAACTGAGTTGTAGTGGTCAGATAAACAATTGCTTCATGTTAAATATTCAGATTCAGCTGCTTATGGTTTGACTGGAAGCTGACCCAACATGGTTGGCAATATCTAGGGCCTAGGCTTTGTTATAGTATATTACCACTTATTACCCCCGCAAAATACTTACCAGTTTTACCCCCGCAGGGATAATTACCCCCAGGTTAGGAACCGTGGGCTATAATAGGCTGATGATGTCAGTAATCCATCACTGACTATCACCTCTTCAACAAACTAATAACGAAATTTACAGCAAACAAATCTAAAACCAAAATACTAAGCCTACTTCCCAATACGATGCATATTTTTTTTAAACGTTGCCCCGTACTAGGATTTTCTTCTATATTGTTGGTGCGTTTACAAACATCTAAACACACATACACAAACAGCTAAACCCAAAACAACTACATGTAGATCATACATTTATTTGTTCGGTGCGGGGATCGAACCCGCGATACGCAGCGCAGCAGCCAGTCACTCAGCCACTGCGCCAACCGTGCCGATATACCACATGCGTTGTTGCCATATAAGTGATATACTTAACCAAATGTACATAACGGCATGCATGAATTAATTCGGAAGCTTGGTCCTGCCCGCGGCGACTCAGACCTCTGCCGAAACGAGTATTTCATGTGGGAGCAGAGTACATCGGTATGCGTCGCGGGTAAAGCACGCACACTGCACAGTGCGCTCAGCACGATATTATAAGGGTTGTTATATTAACTTATTTATTTATTATCAATGCAAATTTAACACAATAATTTAATACGTTAAAATATTTTAGCTTAGGAAATCAAAAGTTCAGAATTTTCGATGAAATTAAAACCGATTTTAAAAATTTTTAACTTACCACTTGTTGAGTGGTTGTTTTATTGATGATGTGCTTGCGTATAACGGGTTTTTGATGAGTGTGTGTTCACCAGGTCGCTCGCAATTCCTGACGGTTTGGTGATGGACCCTTTGGCTCCCACCGCGCTTGCTGTCTCTTCGGAGCTCATGGACCGCATCGGCAGTGGGCTGACCATTCTCAGAGACCACGGGAAAAAAGTACAAAAGGTGGGTACGTATAGTGTAATATTATCAGTAAGCTACAAAAGTTTCCGGCCTACACACATTACATTCGTCAGAGATACAAAATTATCGTGTCACTACATTACTGAAGTTTTCTTTAGTTACCCACAGTAAAAAGCAATATTTTTGTTCAATACAGTCTCCCTTTATTTGTTGAAGCTGGGTACTTTTGGAATTTACCATGTAGCTCGTATTGTTTTGATTACACTGCGGTATTGAGAAATACTGCTGTATCAATATTGCGATCAAACTCTGATGATTCATCATTTTAAACTGCATATTTATTGAGATCTTGCATTCATTTGTTTTTGCACGAAGCCGTATTAACTGAAAAGCTAATAAAAAATTGTATGCTTCAAAATCAGGAATTTGAAATTTAAACACTCAATAGAAGTCAGCGCTAGCATATTATGTTGAATTTATGAATCTTTTCTTTTATAACTTCTAGATATTTTTGAAACCTTTAAACTATGATTCTTGTGTGTTCAGCATAGACTGATGTCACCCTCTGTATTCAAATGAACATAGTCCACTAACAAGTAATTTTATTTTCTAATTGAAAACATTTTCGCTTATGTATAATATTGAGACAATAGCGTTATGTGTTTTTTTTTTAATAATTATAAAATAATACTTTAAGGCTTAATAATTATAATGATTGAAGATTATTATATGCAACTCTTGTAATACGTAAATAAATCGAATCGAATCATATAAGTTTGATAAAAAACGATAAGAAACTGTAATTCATGAACACAAGTTATAGACACAATCGCAATAATAAATTTGGTTAGCAATGTTGCTATAACCGTATTTTTTTATTGTTTTACAAACAATCTCGACATGATACAGTAAGTACCTATAGACCGAGATGTGTGGCTAGAGAGTTTTGTTACACCTTATCTTTCCAGCTAAAACAATAAAAAGTGATGAAAGGCTTTTTGAGAGAACTGTTTTTTGTAACTTTCACGTGTGACTCTCCTGAAATCTGATGAAATCTGTGCCTCGTTTGAATGTGTTACCTATCTACGTATTCATGTTTATTCTCTTTTGTCTGGCAGTATGTTTGGAAAAACAGAAAATTCGACATTCTCAAGAAGTCATGGAAGTCTATAGTGAATGTCGTTTTGATTGATGCCAAAGATACGCCGAGTGGCAGCGCCAATGGACTATATTGTAAATTCAGGTAAGTTTCTCGTCAGTTCGTAGCCCTACCGAATGCCTGCATTACGTATGTAAATGACCGTATCGTTACGGTACCTAAACTTTAAATAATTCGTTTTTTTTTACACAAAAATACTACGGAACTTGTTTAATGATATTTTTTTTCCAATATTAATTATTTCCCCTATTTTGAGTACTAATTTGAGTGCCTTTCGATAATTCCATAATCAACCCATTACTGCCAATGTAGTCTTAATGATGCATGATCTTATTTTGTCCAACAAAAGTGAACCTTACTGTTTTTTTTTATCTACATAGATACCGCATCTGGTACTAGTTACCATTTAAGATCCCTTAATATTCTTATTTTAAATAAAAAAACGACTTTGGTTGCGGTGACTTTTGCGAAAATCGTATGGACGCTGCTGTCGATTCATCAGTGGTTCTGTTCTGATGTTTAGTTTTTGCTGTACCTATTTAAGGATTCTTACTCTTATTCTCTATTGCTCATAAAATTAAAAGATATACACACAAATAATATATAGCTTATGTACAACGGCAGCTTAACCCAGAATTGGGTTTTCTTACAGCAAACCTTATTAAAAACCTATAACTAAACACGTAATGTAGTCGGCGTCGTGTTTCGCTGCTTGGTGTCCAGTCACCGTCCTCGGAAACGTCGATATACGACAGCTTTCGACCAAAAGTCCTCTCTCAAGCAGGTCTGTAGATGGTGGGTTGGACTCGTACTGCAAACTACTTAAAGTTGATGTGGTGGCGATTCCTACCTTTCGACCCTCAGAGTCCAGTTGCACTTTACTTTCGAATACTACACGACTTCCTCAATCGTCGTGGAGTGATGCAGACGTGAAATGTACAGCTGCGTCGTAGGCACAACCAGGCGCAGCAACGCTACTATACTACTACTACTTTATATTTAAGACTTTTCAAAATCAAGTAGATTATATTAGGTTAGGTTATATCTAGAGTTTTAAATTGTACCTTTAAGTAGTTCTCAAAATATCCATTAAAATTCAATCAATTAATACTTCATTAATATCAACTTGACAGAAAAAACAACGCCCACAATCAAAACACACCGAAGTTCCAAGAAGCAAAATCATTGAATACATGTTTTCCTGCCATTAATCTTATTTTTTTTACCGAACAGACTGGGCAGCGAAGGTCACAAATCGAAGCAGCTGTCAAAGTCAAAACCGTCGTGGTGTGAGCGATTTAACCTGTACTTGTACGATGACAATAACTTGGAAGTTACCGTCTGGCACAAGGGGAAACAGAAGAGCTTTATGGGCAGGTAAATTATGATTTATTTTAGATTCATCTTATTCATCATCATCGTCGACATCAGCCTATAATGTTCCCACTGCTGGGACACAGGCTTCCTCTTTATGAGAGGGAGTGGGCTGTAATCCACCACGCGGGCCCTGTGCAAATTAAATTATTAGATGTCACATGTCTTCGAATTTTTAGTTCTAGGACATGCCGCTTTCCTCACGATGTTTCCGTTCACCGTTTTTGAGAGCAGCAGAGATGAAATAAATTACATAAAGTAATGCGCCTGTCTGGGTTCGAACCCTCGAGGCTTACTGCTCGTAAGTCGGGGCTGCCACCACTGGGCCACCGCTGCTCTCATCATCATCATGATTCATTATATAAAATCTTCGATCGACGTCTCTGTGCGTCTTCACTAGGAAGGTCTATTCTGGCTTGTGGACATAGACGGGGCTTCTTTGCTGTTTTTTTAAATCGGTGTGCCTTATTTAGCTTTAGGGGTCGTGATGATATTCGGTCTACCAGTATTATATGCTTTGTCATGGTGGGTGATTTATTCAAATGTTATAATTAAGCAAATCTCAACTCGAATCTAGTTTTATAGAAATCAATCATTGCTCAGCATTTTTTCTAGGAATCTAAGTCCAACTTGAAGGATGTTTAATCAAACCTTTCAAGCTAAATAATGAAAAGAAAAATAATATGAATAGCCTGAAAAGTCCATATTTTCTGTAGTAGAGCAACTTCAACGTCAACTTTTAGTCGAAAAATGGAATGGTTAATAATTTTTCCTTACATAAGTGGTTTTTTGATACTATTATAATCAGTTCTTTTTATGTCCGAAATTACCTAATCATAGTTTCACACATAGAGGACAAATTTAACCCCGTTTAAACCAAAAAAAAAACATGTTTATTAAATTGTTTACATCTCAAGCTAGCAAAACACGTTAATATGTCATTTTTAATGTTTAATGGAAGCTAAGGTACCTTGTGGCATAAAAATAGTTTGGTTACTTAACCGCCTCCAATAAAATATAAGAATTAAAAAAACTACTTAACCATCGAAAACCGAAAAAATACGTTCCTAATGACAAATTAAATCACTGTTATTTTCCGTTTTACTCCATCCTCGGTTTGGAGCTACGAGTATATGTTTAACCGGCAGGATCTTATTGTGAAAAATAAGTTAATATATAGGTACACTAAACACATCTAAAGATTTGTAATATTTTAAAAACTAAACTGAGTTTCGATGCTAAAACAGTTAAATTTCATGCAAAATCCCGCAAAAGTTTACCTACTTACTCGATAGATGGCGTCGGCCATGTTTATTCGTAATCCCGAATTCCCGAATCGCGCTAAGGTTTCGTTATACGAAAGCCATGACTAGGGACGGGAAAGCACCCTTAGACCTTATAATGATGAATTTTGATTAACCAGGAGTTATGCATTTTTTGTAAAGAGTTTAGTAAGTTCAGTGACTGCAACACCGCCGTCACTGGCCAATGCCGGAGATGGAGGTTCCCATATTCTAACTAAGCTCAATTGGATGCTTCTACTACTATTAATTACAGCATCCGTCTCTAATGACCAGCAATATCCAACCAACAAATATTAACTTTTATGTGTTTTTTTACAATAATGACGCATTCTCAACTTGGTGTTTATATCAAGATTCCTTAACCGTGACGAATGAACTTTTTTTTCTTCAGTGTTTTATGAAAATCATCTAAGCGTAGCTTTACTTTATTAATTAAATATTTTTTTCTGCTTGGTGTCACTTTTAGTTGCCCCTGGTCAATCTCATTATCAGCTGCATCATTTGAATTAATATAAAACTTCCTGCGGCATAGGCAGGAAGCTTTAACTTAATTCAAATAAGCTCCGACCACGACCGACCGATAAGGTCGGCCGCGGTCGGCTTTTTGTGCAAAGCCTTTTACGATACAAATTCCAATAAAATAGTAATTCGTTTCGTCAGTAAATGTTAACATTCGTACTTGCATACCACAGTTTTAAAAAAATGGGTTTTTTGATATTTAATTTTTGTGCAGACTGTCGTTGCCCTTTACCATTTTGATTCCCCCTTTTAAAAAAGCGAAGAGGCGGTTTTCAGGGCCGACCACTGCCGGTCACTAGTTTCGACATTGTCCATTAACAGATGGCTCCATACTCAAGAACAAAGACAACGTTCCGGGTTAAACTTCATCGGAAAAATACAGATTCTCTGTGGTAAATATTGTAATAGTAATTAGCGAAACAATGATGACGATGTTCCACAATGTACAGTATGGATTGACGTTCATTACAGATTGTTTTTGTTTTGGACACCAGCGTCCTAAACAACAAAAACAATCTGTCATGTCAATGTTGAAGTTCTTTTTTTTAACTATTTTCATGATTGTATTGTCATCTTAAAATAGACGTAAACACCAACCATTGTTAATTCAGCACCTAAATTAAATAAACAGGTCTATTGATTCTATTCTGGCTACGGCTTATACAGCCTACCGTACGAAAGACCGCATCTGTCAAAAAAAAAACTGGCAGAGGTTTTAATAATTTGCTTAAATAACCTGAGTACTTTAAACCGCATATAAGCCAATACTGGGAAAAATATGCCAACCTTCTAAAAAAACTTTATTTTGATCGGAATCTCATTGAACCTTTCTTATTCGCAGGTGTGTCATCGACCTCTCGCAGCTCGAAAAGGAGAAAACCCATGAACTGTGGCAGGAACTAGAGTGCGGTCAAGGTTCTTTGCATATGCTGGTGACGTTGAGTGGAACCGCAAGGACAATGCCTTTGGATAACGTGGCTACAACTAATGGTGTCCACCATGTCTCTCCTCAAGAGGAGAAGTTTGTAAGTATCAACAATTTTTATTTGGAGAAACCGCGAAAAATTGTCGTTATCTAGAAAATCGGCTTTTGATTGTACAATGCATACATCGGACGTGTACACTTTTCATAAGACCATGTAGATACAGCGCAGGAACGTCATTTTCAAGATACGTAAGTCCGAAATTTATAAGAAAAAATTAATGTATCTGCAATGGAATACAACCGACTTTAAAATCACCAATATATTAACTTACCTATTCTTAATCCGAATAACTCGCGAATGCATGACAAGGCAATCATAAATCGTTACTAGTTAGAGGGGACTATAGTGGGCCTTTCTCCTTACAACGTATTCCGCTGTTTTCTTCGTGGATAATGCGTCTAGAGCAGTGGTTCTTAACCTTTTAGTCATGAGGGACCATTTTACCAAATGTTTGTCTTGCCGGGGACCACCCAGTTGTTTTTCCTAAATTAAGGATTGTTTGATAAAGAAAACAAGCACAATTTTATAATTAGCACTCATTTATTTATTATTTAACAAAAATGTAAAAGTTAAAGATTTTAATTTAATGTTATTTTTGTGACTGCATACTCTTTACTAACTTCTGAATTCTTGGTTCAGTGCTACTCAAAGCTAAACACATGTCGGCAGTGGCATCCAACCGATTTCGATGCTTGTTTTTAATCATCAGAAGTGTCGAAAACGCCAGCTCGCATAGATACGTTGATGAAAATAAAGTGAGGTAACGCATAGCAATGTCTCGAAGCTTTGGAATAGTTATTTATCCAACATGTGAGGAAAGTTCGTTTTTCCTATGAGTTTTGATTTTGAGTCTTGAGCGAACGAAGGATTAAAAAATAGAATCACGAGCGCAGCAAGTGATTATAAATTTCAATCCTGAGTAAGCGCGCTCTTTGCGCTCGCGGCTCGCGTTGTTTCGACTCGACTCATTACGTCACGCCACATATTATTAGGATGGCTTCGCGGACCACTTGGAATGCCTCCAGGGACCACTAGTGGTCCGCGGACCACCGGTTAAGAACCACTGGTCTAGAGCAATTATATTTTTCCAAAAAATCTGGGTTTTATAATACATGCACCTATCATTTCCTTTATTTTCAAAACATAATCACTAAAAGAATTATGACAATCCAAAAACCCGAAAAAACGTTTTCACCGCCATGTTCAGACGACTATCAGACGAATATCAGACGAATTAGATAAGTTTTTAACAATAAAGAAAATAATAGAAGCATAGATATACTTTTCCTCTAAATTTGCTATAAAAATTATTTAGATCAGTTTAGTTTTGAAGAAGAAAACAGCGGAATACAAAACGTCTTTTGGTCAAGATTTTTGTAGGTAAAATCAGCATGAGCTGCAGTTGTCCCTTTCGTACTTTACGGGGGCTAGGTCGGGCGCAGCGCGACGGCAACAGTTTCTTAAAATACCTATTCTTCAAATTCCTCGGGGCTACAGTCCTCTCTTAAACTTTTTGTGACCAATGCACGCCTTATCGAAATATAATTTTGAATGAATAAATTGGCAAAAAAATATTATAATGATTAATGACGCACTAGAAAATATTTCAAGTAACGGATTTAGATCCAGTCTATAGAAAGACCGGCGGGTTTATGTTTATCACGTTGTGCTCTATTCCAATAATAAGTTTATTTTGGTTAGCGGGCAAAAAAAATAGCCCTATCTGGGTGTTCTAAAATATTTTGTGCTTGAATAACTTTTCGGTGAATTGACTCACGACTTAGGTGTAATTATAAACCAGGGCTACGGGTTGTTCGAAAGAGATACCGTGGCGCTGGAACACAAAGGGCGAAGAAGGAACATGGGTGGGTTTTAGTCAGTACAAGTCTGACACTCCCTCCCGCTCCGCCCAGAGCGGGAGAAGTCATTTGATGATTTCCCATTCGCAAAAAAAAAAAAAAAGGTGTAATTATAAATGATGTTTATTATGTTCTATTTCTATGTTCTGTGTTCTATGTGCTCTATTCAAATTATAAGTTTATGTTTGTTGGCCTTTTGAAGTTAGCCCAATCTGGGTGATCACCGGTTCTAATCGTTTCATCTGTAGGAATATTACCACGTGTGAGGTGCATCCATTTTTTGGATTAATCAGTTAAAACTCATGTAATTAGTTGGTTGGGTTCCGTACCTAAATAAATATATCCTCCTCCTCAAGTCGTGTTCCTCATTACTGAGGGTCGTGATCCACCCTTGCAAACATCTTTTTCATGACTATGTTTCGCCATCTCAGTCTATTCTTAGCCAAGTGAAGCGCATCGTGGAATTTTGTACCAAGAGCAGAGCTTATCTGGTCGGACCATCGCAAAGGGCTGCGACCTCTTGGTCGTTTACCATCCACCTTGCCGGTAACCATCAGTTGTTCGAGGTTATTGCCATCTTTCCTTGCTATATGGCCGAAAAATTCCAAGACTCTACGGTGACAGGTCGTAGAGAGTCTGGTCTTTATTTTGAGCTCTCGAAGGATGGACTCATTGGTGCGGAAGGCAGTCCAGGGTATTTGAAGTAACTTCCTCCAGAACCACATCTCGAAGGCGTCTATACGAGCTCGGTCCGCCTTTCTCAAGGTCCACGTTTCTGCTCCGTATCCGCAAATCGAAAAGACCAGCGTGTTGACCAATTTCACTTTGGTCTTCCGCGAAATGTTGCGATCTCTCCATATTTTGTGGAGCTGAGAAATAGCATTCTTGGCCATGCCTATGCGTCTACGAATTTGCTTTTCGCAAGATCCTGTGTTGGATATGTTAGAGCCCAGGTAAATAAAGTCGTCGACCGTTTCGAGATTAAGAGCGCCAGTAAGCTCTAATTTATGTGCACGGTCCACCACCATTAGTTTGGTCTTGCGTGGTTGATTTGTAGGCCCAGTTCCCTGCTGATGCGTTCCATCCTTCCAAGGAGTTCTACCATTTCAGACTCTGAGGATGCTAGGAGAGTAGTGTCATCAGCGTAGCGGAGATTCGTTAACTTGGTTCCACCTATCGTCACACCACCTTCCCAGTTCTCACAAAAAAATATATATATATTTAGAAACAAATAAATATATATTTAGGTTTAATTTTGACCCACAGTAGTTTTTTGGCTGTGTCGTATTTTAAACTTCAAAGTCATTCAAATAAATATTTGAGAATTATATCAAGATAATATTGGTAATCTCGTATTCAAGAATGGTCAAGTTCATTGAAATATTCCGAGGTTTTATTTGAGAGGTTTTATTTGTGTATCTATCTATTAAATAAAGATTATGCATAAATGGTAATCTGTTTAAAGGCCTAACTAGTTAATTTATTATATTGTAAATAATGTATAAAACCGGCCAAGTGCGAGTTAGACTGCGCGAGTCTTCATTATACAAAGGGTTCCGTATCATTATTTATAAAAACGAGCAAAAAAAATTCACATTTTTCTATGGCAGCCCCCCTTGAATATTTACTTTATTCTGTTTTTAGTATTTGTTGTTATAGCATTAACAGAAATACATAATCTGTAGAAATTTCAATTGGCTACCTATTATGGTTCATGAGATACAGCCTGGTGACAGACGGACGGACGGACAGCGAAGTCTCAGTAATAGGGTCCCGTTTGACCCTTTGGGTACGGAACCCTAAAAAATTATATAATCATAAAATAACTGATCTATTGATTTTTAAAGCACACCACAAGTATAAAAAAAAATATATTTTAATTTACATAGCAGATAAACAAATCTAATTAACTCTAGTATTTCTAGAAATATCTATTAATAAATTGAAGGTTATATATAAATAAATGTGAATAGGTAGGTAACGTTGTTTTTAACCGTAACATGTATTCTATTTACTGACTAATTAGGGTCAGCTCACACCGAGACGCGACGCGACGCGACGCTGCGCGCGCACACTTTAACAGAGCGATTCAAAATATAACTTTATTTACTACACGAAAAGATACACATTTTGTTGTGAGAATTCAGAATACGTTGCGCAACGTATTCTGAATTCTCAAGGTGCGCGTCGCGTCGCGTCGCGTCTCGGTGTGAGCTGACTCTTGAAAACGTTGACGTAGGTCAGTACATACCATCGGATGTTATGATAAAACTATGAATCGAAATCTTTATCTACTCCCCTAACGATATAAGTAAAAATAAAATACCGTAAGGGAAACAATATTCGAATTTACATTTTTTTTGGTTGTGTACAAAATCAGGTAATCTAGTCTTCCATACAAAATGTTTCAAAAGTAATTTTACAAAAAAATATCATACTCCTTTTTCCTCCTCGGAAAATGTACCTACACGGAACACAAAAAGAACTTGATTTCAAAATTTCCCCTTCATTTATTAACTTAATAGGTATACCAACGAACTTTCAATAAGTTAAAAATAAAATCCATTAATCAAGACGTCTGTTGTATATTTAAATACGACTTTATTACGACCATTAAAGAGAAACGTCAGTATACGGATACATTTAAGTTCAAGTTAGCTTGCGGTTTTACCAACCACGGTAGCCTTGCTAGCAGCATTACAGAAAACTCTGTTCATATTAATAAAGTATGCCTAGAAAGTAGATTTCCAGGCTCGAACAAGAATTATACGAGTTTTTGATTAATCTTAGAGAATATGTGCATAATTGAGTATCTAATATGGGTATTTGTGCAGAAGAATAATCATCTACTTTACTATAAGTACACGCTTGTTTAAAAACACCAATTTTTACAAAAGACTAACTGTATACACTAAACTTGCCAATACAAAGTAGGCTTTTAATTCAGACTATTCTCAGAATCCTGCTTAACGCACTAACTCTGCCAATGTAAACTAATCTTTATGCATTATCGTTTGGGTTTTACGTCGTGACTCAGACGGGCAGGCTACATTGCCTGTTTCTCGTAAACATTGGAAGGCCGGTTTCTTTCATGGTCGGAATATTCCTGGGTTCCAATAACCGACTGATGACGCAGGTAAAAGTGGTCGAACCGGCTGAGATGTGAAGATTACTGCTCAGCCTCCTTATTTATTGCTGTACTTCAATAACAACATTTTATTGAGTATTTTATTTTTCTTTTAGCATAAATTAATTTCCTGCTTCGTGTTGAAGTTAATTTTAGTTTTACAACTTGCTTTGTTATTGTCTGAATGCCTCTTGGGCTTAGTGATGCCAGTAGGTGCGACTGTTAAGCGGGGGAACCTAGGATCGATTCCCCTGTCCAACAAAGTGTTATTGGAGCTTATTTCGTAAAACATTAACATAACTGGCAAAATATCTGTGTACCATATTGTTTACCTACCTTTGTCTTGTTTAGGGGTTATGAGCGAGATGTTATGTCAAACAAAAGAAGTATAAATATAACATTCCTTTTTTGGGTCAGTCGTATAAAAATAAAGATTGTGATTTTACGGATACTGAATGACGTCAAGTGACAACCGGTTATCCTAATGCGTACGGGAAGGAAGTTTCCAAATCAAATACCTACAACAGCTTACATTGCTGTTAATTTATTCATAATAAGTTATAAAAACAATAGTAGGTAGATTAATTATAACCGGTCACAAAGTCACTAATACAATAAGCTAGTCTATAATATAGGGGTTAAAGTATGATATTCCCGATTTGTACCAAAAAATTAGAGCTAAAACGGTTTCTCGTGCTGTATGAGGTCTCGCGTTATCATGGAGCAATAATGGTGAAGATCGATTCATGAGTCGGGGCTGTTTCACTGCTAATTTTGCTATCATTGTTCGGAGTTCGGCACAGTAGACATCTGCCGTTATTGCTTGACCAGACCGGAGAAAGGTATAGTTGAATAACACCATGCTGAGACCACCAAACAGTTACGATTACCATTTTATTGGTAAGCTTTGCTTTAGGACACAGTTGCGGCGTTTGACCTGGGGTCAGCCAATGTATTTTTCGCTTACGGTTATCGTAAAGAATCCACTTTTCATCATATGTTACAATTCGATCCAATATTCCTTCATTTCTGTATCGATTCAACAAGGCAACACAAGTTTCAACACGCGTTTCTTTCTGCAGATCAGTCAAATCACGAGGCACCCATTTTTTTTTTTTTTTTTTTTATTGATTTGACGCAAATGTGTCAATATTGTTGGTAAGGTAACGTTAAACCATGCCGCTAATTCTTAGTTTGGCTCGGATCGGTTTCCGCCATCTCTCTCAGTCTCAGTCTTCCACGTGGTTCGTCCTTCAAATCAAAGTTTCCACCACGAAAGCTTTTAAACCAAAATCGCACGGTGCGTTCATTAGCAGTCCCCTCTCGAATCGCAACTTTGATATTGCGAGCTGTTTCTGGCGCGTTGGTTCCGCGTCGGAACTCGTAGTCAAAAATCACTCAAATTTTCGAATTACCATCTTTCTTAAGCTGAATATAAAAACCAACTGAAAGTCGATAATCGTTGCACATTTTTTAAAAGAAGAATTTCTAAGGTACCATGTGAAAAAAGTTTCACACAAAAATCTCAAACCATGAAGGTTCTATGTCAATTCGAAGTTCCTATTACAATGAAACGGCAATTTCATACTTTACCCCTATTATTTTCTGCGCAATCAAAACCAACAATATGTCACACTTACACCCGTATAAACCCATCGAGTTAAAGTAATTTCTTATTCAAAAATGTTTATGCAATAGACAAGAATTTAAACAAATTAAGATCTGTCAAAGAAAGCAAATCTAAGAAATCTAGCTTTTGACAACTTCAGGCAATTTCTAAACTACAGAATAGTAATCGTATCTTTAATAATGACTTTTACTCAAGTAATCAATTTGAATTGTCTATATGTATAGATACGGTTGTCTATTAGACACAGATTGTTTTTTTTTTTTTTTCAAATAAGACAGTGGACGTCACGCCATTTTATAACAAAAAAAACAAAACCTAACACAAAAAATATCTACGTAAATACTTTTTGCTACATGTCCTAGTTATATGGGATCAAAGTAGAGTTTATGAGAAAATTACAAAAAATTAAAATTGATTTATTACAATGTAGGTAACTACATCGTGCATCGTTGACCCCTCGATCGAACATGCACGTCATTTTACAAAAACTTTAATGGCGAGAATAATATAATATGATATAAAAAAATATTTACGTCATAAAAAAACTACATATGTAGTAGTTAATATCATGGTTATCAATCACTGATACAAAACTATTAGTTTTTGCTTTATGCCCATTCAATAGATGTTATTGAAATCAACGAACGAATATTTGTGTGTTAAATAGCGCTAATATATAACACATGTGTGATAATTAGTAAGATACACATGAATTTACGAGAATTACTGTTCTTGTACGCAAAAGACAAAAATAAATCAATAAAGGAAATAGCTGAGATCCTTACCAGTTCCAGTACGGCGGTTAAGCATCATAAGTTATTTTTAAACACTCTTTTATTTAGAAAACATTTACGGAACTATAAAAATCTAACTTATACCTTTAGCATTGAAACAGTTATTGTTTATAATTTTAAACCGACTCCAAAAAGGAGGAGGTTATGAAGTAGACTGTTTTTTTTCTGTCTTTTTTTCGCCAATTGTAAACCGATATCGATGATTCTTTTTTTGTTTGATAGGGTATTATTTCGCGCTGGTCCCATTTAAATTTTGTGAAGATCTGATGGATGATCTTCGGAGATATACAATGGAACTCTTCAATAATAGACGGCAAATCTGTCGTGATTGAGCGCTGCAATCGCTTGGATATTTAGTGTTTACACAATTCCATAACGTAACATCACGCCTTTATCTTTGAAGGGGAAATGTGTACAGAACATCCAAATTTTGACAGTTATGTTATTGGTATGTTTTGTACTTAGTGGCAGAATTTGTTTCCCTTTTTTTTCTTAAACTATCAGCACGCATATCATAACCACTGTAGCAACGAGTCTTGTTTACAGAAGAAACGACATAATGATGCAGATAGACAACGACAATTTGTCAGTTTGTCAATTCTTCCATCGACATAGCCCTATTCTACGGCGGTCATGCTACGCTTGCAGGGCTGTCGTCGCTATTTTCCTCTAAACGGCGCTGATTCATTCGATTAGCATGTTTAGAAGGCCTACCCATATTTACAATACACACAAACGATACTTTCTAGCTAAAAACGATCGTTAAATTACATACAATATAGAGCAAATATTACGATATATTATAGTCGCGAGCCGACTGCCCATCATAGCGCGATCTAATTCGACGTCAACGCCATCTAGTTAGCAATGTGGAATAATTTTAGTCCAAACAATTTTAAATGTAGGTACAAAGTAAAGCGGTAATAATGTCTACGTTGGAATACCATTTTCTGTTTAGAGAAAAATATCCTCGTGTTATATCTTTCGAGTAACAGCACTTTGGAAAATCAACAAGAAATTTACCAATGTTAAGAAATCGAATCTGAATGTGAGTAAATGTGGTAGTAGATAAATTATTTATCTTATAGATATTCTTAACTGACAGAAATGATTTAACCAAGTTAATATTCGGCATCGGCATCGTACGTTCTACCTTGATCACGTAACATTAATTAACATTTCCAACAAAACGGTAGTTACAAGATATTTATGTCGCCGTCGTTGCGATTTATAATAATTATGAAACACAAATCATCTATCTAACCTTTCCCAACTATATGGGGTCGGCTGCTAGTCTAACCGGGTTCAGCTAAATACCAGTATTCCACAACCAAACAAAAGCATACTAAAAAGTAAAAAATAAAAAAACAAAACCGCCTTCAAAAACTTACCTTTTCAAAATCTATACAAAAAAGTTGTAAAATATATAAATAATTGCATAAAATGTTATTGAAGTATTTAAAATTTATCAGTTTTTTTTGGAGTCGGTGCCAACAGAGTTAGAAAACTTCAAAATACTATAATAATGAAAGCGACCCTACCAAACCATATAGCAAAACAACCTGACAAATTTTAATTGAATTTTAAAATTGCTGCTCTCCTCATCGCTGTCACTGTGGTGAAGCTGTCAACAGCCTCGGACACCACGGCCTGTCATGCAACCGAAGTGCGGGACGTTTTGCGCGGCACGCGAACATAAATGACATCATCCGTCGAGCTCTTGTTACCGTCGGCGTTCCAGCTATCTTAGAACCCAATGGCTTGGCACGCGACGATGGCAAAAGACCGGACGGCATGTCTTTGTTTCCTTGGAAGATGGGTAGGCCTTTAGTGTGGGACGCAACTTGCGTCGATACTCTTGCGCCATCACATCTTCCAAGCTCATCGTGCTGTACAGGCGCTGCCGCTGCGGCTGCGGAGAACCTCAAGCAGCGTAAATATAGTAACCTTTGTGGTAACTATATTTTTGAGCCGTTTGGGGTTGAAACTCTGGGGCCGTGGGGTCCGAGTGCTCACAGCCTTTTCAAGGAAATATCTAAACGCCTAGTTGACACTTCCCGTGACCCAAGGGCTGGGTTTTACTTTGGCCAGAGGCTAAGTATTGCTATACAACGTGGCAACGCCGCCAGTCTCTTGGGCACGTTACCAGTTGACAGCGTTGAGGAGGAGTTTTTTGACGCGCTTTTATAATTTGTTGTTATTTTAGTTATCTAGTTTTAAAAATAATATTAATTTGTACGATGTTACTGAATAAACATGTTAACTCTTTAAATAAAAATTGAATTTAGATATTATTACAGGTCAGAGTAAATTACTCAGTTATTTTTTTATTTTTTATTAGGCAATATACAATAAGTTATTGAACTTCACAATAAGTACGACCCGACCCTACATTTGTAAAAATAATTCACTTATGAATCAAAATAAAATATAACTAAAAGGTACGGTAAAGGTATAGGTAGGTTAAACTCTGACACCAAAACTGCTGGCAACGACTCCAAAAAAAACTGATTAATGCTAATATTTCAATAACATTTTATGCAATTATTTATATTATTCACAACTTTTTAGTGTAAATAAAAGGTAAGTTTTTGAAGAAGATTTTTTTTTTAAATATTTTATTTTTATATTACAGACAGCTAAAGCCGGGTTTTTAAACTCAAATATTCTGCACCATGAACCATTACAGTCCACTTAACTTTTTCCAAAGTGGTTTTCAGCGGGTCAGTTTTTAATATGCCTACTACAATGACCTTTGTTTCTCCATCAAAGTATCCCAGCTAGGATTCCATGGGCAAGTTTATTTTACTCGGCATGTTTCAGAGAAAAGGCCTGAAGTTATTGTCTGTAGTAGGTAGATATTAAATGCTTAGAATTTTCTGAAACTTCAAATCAATAATGATATACTGACCGCAAGCTTAATGTTCAGCCTATTTTCAGCAGTTGATTTCACAACACCTACCTTAATTACAGTACATTTTTGTTAAGGAAATAAAAAAATATTAAATAATATAATATTTCATCACCGCTGCTCTCAAAAACGGTGAAGGAAAACATCGTGAGGACCCGGCTGGAACCTAGAACTAAAATTAAATAATATGACATCTACCAACCCGCACTTGGCCCTCTCTATGAGAGGGACCCTGAGTCCCAACAGTCGGAACATTACAGGCTGATTATCCTTATGCTATTCCTCAGTCATGGTACCGTCTGGACAACAGCTGGGGAGAGGTGGGCGAGCTGTCAGTGACGGTGTACGGAGCCGAGGGGCTGAGTGCGCTCGGCATCAGCGGCAAGGCCGACGCGTACTGC
Source organism: Cerastis leucographa (assembly GCA_963082945.1). NCBI lineage: Eukaryota > Metazoa > Arthropoda > Insecta > Lepidoptera > Noctuidae > Cerastis > Cerastis leucographa. Next base: position 12,247,940 of record OY720380.1, on the reverse strand, counting down.
GTGCTGGAGCTAGACAACTCTAGGGTACAGACGCACATGGTGCCTGGCACTACTGAGCCGATGTGGAACAAGAGTTACAAATTGTGAGTAGAACTGTGTATTGCGTGCGTGGGTATAATGAGAAAGGAGAAAAAAAAACATTTTAAGGGTTCATTTAGCACTAGGGGGCACTGTCAATTCAAACATTTGGCGATGTATGGAAACGTTTACGGAAAAGCGATTTTACTCGCTTAACGCGAGTACTTGCGGCGGAACCCGCAGATGACATGGCGATGCATGCGCAACTGTAGGTAAAATATCCGCGTCTTCGTAAACAATGTCGGACATAGTCATTTGTTTGTGTTTGCACGTATGATAACGCGGCCCGCTGCACGCGTCCAATCTCCGTAAACAGAAAAAGTGCAACGCGCTGCCAGACGACACGCAGCACGAGATGCCCGACGCACTGCGTCTCCGCTAATGAGCCCCTAGAGCCCTGGACGTATTTCCTATTGTCATCCCCAAACAGTCACCCCTCTCTCGAATATTCCTACTTTGGTCGGTCTCTCCATTAAAAACTACACCAGACCTTATTTTACAAAAATTGTTTATGATAAACAGGGATCGGAATAGGTAGAGTATATTTACCTAAAGTTCGAGGAAGGAAGTAACATAGAGTTGATAATCTTTGAAACCCTTTTTATTACAATATAATAAGGTATAAACGGAGAACTTTCAAGAATGAATTGAACAGTTTTTGCTCTTTGATAGTACAGTTTCGGTTTGGAACTATAAAAACACACAAAATTCATCAATAAAAAAATTTAGTTCAAATGTATAAAAAAAAAGTAAAGCTCAATAAGTAATTCTCAATTTCGTAAATCCCGGACCTTAATAAAAAAAAAAAAATGTAAATGTTTTCTACCTATTCCGATTTCTGGTGATTAACTAAATATCATTAGGGCTCCAAATGTTTAATTCACCTTTTGTGAGCATGGATTTACAGTAATCTAGACTTATTTTAATTAACTTGACCTTGGTGGACCTGAATTTTGAACTTAGTAGTTAACAATAGGTACTATGACCGGACGAAGTATGTACCTTTTGGACTCAGTTAACCTTTTTCTAATATGTTTCGAAGTATACAGTTTTTTTTTTGTTAGAGGTATTCCCAAGACACTCTAGTATCAATGATGAATGCAGTGCAGCAATCGATATAATCGTCACGTTATTTCATGAAAAACTTTGTCACGTCATTTCAAATTAAGTAGTGGTAATTTCATTTATTTTTATTTTCCCTACAGCCCCGTAAACGATGTGACATCCACACTAACAATAACCGTAAAGGATGAATCAATAATCAACACGATGAGGGACGAAACTCTCGGCAAAGTCTCGATACCTCTACTCACAATATTGAACGAAGAGAAAGCCTGGTTCGACCTCAACCATCGATCGAAGAAACACACCATGAAGGCAAACTCCCCGAAGATTCAATTACAAATGTCCATCGCGTGGAACCCGGTAATTTATGTTTTATAGCTTCCAATGTTTTAGCCCCAAATAACGATAGTTTCGTGTTTTTCGATTCCCCGTGTCCTATTGTAAGCCGTCACGCGCATAGCTACGCGATTGCTATTTTTTTCGGATAACCTAAAGCCTACACTGCGCGACGATGCGTTCTGTTTCGCCAAACGAATTAACGCAGTGATCCCTTGTGTTAGGACACGGCCCACAGAATAAATAGTGTTTTTTAGATTGTTATCTTTCAGTTTGTTTAATGTTTCTTTTAATTACAGATAAAAGCCTCGATCCGGTTATTGAGTCCTAAACCCAACAAATACACAGAGCCACCACCGCCAAAGACTTTCAGTATTCCCCTCATTTATAACAATTTGAAGTTCATCAAAAACATATTCTACGCTGTATATTGTGGAAACGAACATTTGAAGTAAGTAACAAAGTATATAATAACGCTTTGTCGAAGGGACGTCCAGATTATTATAAATTGTTTTTTTTTTAGCTATACTAATCTGCATGGACTCGTGTGGTGGATTTTGGCCCACTCACTCTCACAGACGCAAGCTCTGTGTCCCAGCAGTGGTATAAGCTGGTTTTACTATCCTCTAAAACTAAGAGCTACAATAATGTCTCTTAGAACACTGTAGCTACAGTATTCCACGAACTAAGTCTCATCATCATCCACATTTCACAGCCCGACTCCACCAACTTCTGGGTATAGGCCTCTCTTTGCCAGCCTCATACAGGATATGAAATTCCCATCTCGCCTCGAAAGAGTCCACGCTAGGTTTTATTTTATTATTATTTAAAAAAAAAACCGTGTTACAGTTATTTGACAGAACTTAAAACATACCACACAAACCATCGTGGGTTTAACAGTGGTATACCAGACACGGCCACTCGGTGCCACAACATTATTAATCATTACATACTAGGTATAGGAAATATATAGGAAAAGTATAGGTATTAAATGGACACTTCCTAGATTGTACCACAATCCAGAAAGTATCTCTTAGCACCTGCGAGCAATTTTTCACATTTATTGCGTTGCAGATTTCTAGCGGTAAGTCATTCATAAGAAGGTAGCATGAATTGCCACGTCCTTGCTCCATAGACATTATAAAATTTTGGTATCTTAAATGTGGGTAGGTATGACAGACAACGTAACGACTTTAGCCTTTCGTATTTTCGAATTGATCCTAGGTTGTGGCAGTTCTCGTTTAAAACGAGTAGGTATACGCACAGACCTTGTCGAAGACATTTACAATTTGACAGTACAAACTTAAACTGAAAGCATTTCAATTAGACCATTACAGGCACTTTTAAAAGTTAAAAAGATTCTTTTACAGTATTTGGCTATCTAGATTGTCAAACTGAATAGTCTGGTTTTGAATTACCGTATTGCAAAATTAGGTTTCCTGATAGATTGGGTAATTTTATTGTTCTGTTCCAATGATAACGTGCTATTGTCATGTCTGTGCTATTTTTAACATAATGGGGGCACGGGGCCTCACGTTAAATGGGGTCAAGATTTTGCAACAGCCAAATATCACGTATTATAATTGCACTGCAACTGCATCGTTGATCTAGTTGAGCTTGTAACTATTATATGAACGATAGCATGATGTCCTGGATTCGATACCGGGTTGAACAAATTGTATTCGGTCAATTAGGTTTTTCTGTCAGAACTTTTGCGTCCGGTTGAAGACAGTAGGCTAGCCCCCATTCATGGGACTCATGGGGAAACGTGTACGAGTACACGTCTGCCCTAACCCTTCGAGAAGTACAGGTTTGACTGTCTTCGTCAAGCAGGAATAAGATGAAATGCGACTTTCACCTAGTTAGTTCACTTTCCATGAATGATAGGTAACTTGTACAGACTGTCTATGGTGGTATGCCTAAGACCATGTTCAGCACGAGTTTAAACATTTAAATCCAATTAAATGAAGACAGAAAACCAGTCTCGAAGTTTCGTCACTGTTGTAGACACTTAGGTACACACCCACAAATTTTAGAACCATGACTCAACTCTTTCTGCTCTATTTTTTAAAGTGTACGGGTTAAATCCCGGTGTCCCCGGTTTCATTAATATTAATGCTTCTAGTCTGGAACTACGATGAGTTTCTAATTATATTGAGCGGGGTTGTTTAATTATTTTGTTATGTACATTGTTTAACACAGTTTTACGTGTCGTTCGTTGACCGGCCCGGATGGCGCCTTAATGAAAGATGCAATACTTTTGTGTCATATTTTAATTAGGTATTTCCATTTCCTTTAAGTAGTGTCCGGAAGTAAAGACTATGTACCTACGACTTAAATTGAAAATATATTGTAACATAATTATTGTTTCGATATAAATTCTACTTTTGTGACTTACATTTTTTATGGGGCAGTTACATCATTAAACAAAGACCAATTATTTATTTTGGTATATTAATTCCTATAAAATTAACAATACAAAAGTGTTAAAACGTTAAATTAATCATACATTGCATTTAATTTAATCATATTGCATTTTTCATAAGTAGTCATTAACTCTTGTGAATTCATTAACTTTAAGTGCTTAAGGTTTAAATACAAAATGCGCATATTTTATACCTGCTGTACAGTATTCTGTCTAATCACACAACGCCTTCCTTTCTAAAAAAACGTTTTAAGTTCCTACATAACACTTGAGATCATCGGAGACTTTTATGACCAGTACATATATGTAGTGAATAACTTTATTTGTACTAATTATTTAAAAGATTGTGTAGACCACCGACTACCCCCTTTTTTATATCTGTTATGTCCATTAGTTGTCTAGAAGATATCGCTATCAACGATAAGACCACCATTGTAACCATAATATTAGCAGTATTGTAAAACTGTTATGTTTCATTTTTGGTGTACAATAAAGTTTTGTTCTATTCTATTCTTATGCAGTTTCGTAGCAATTCCTAGAAAAATTAATATTCAAGTATAAAAGAACATAATATATCGTACATAATTAGTACCTATCTATTGACTACTGAGTAATTATATTATGCGTGCGTGTCCCATATAAATAATTGATACGTGTTGAAAATAAGTAATTATTTGTGCATTAAAACTCTTTGTCTTTTTCCGTAACTGGCACAAACGTATACAAATGAGTAACATTTTCACTTAATTAGTCATCATCACCTACTCTGACTCATCATCGGACAGACCGTAGATATTCCTTTTTTTTTTCAAGATAAACGTCGGGATTTAAACTTAAAAGCAGTAAAAGTTCGAGTTATTTTTTTAAATTAAATTTATATCATTAATTTAAATTTTGTCAACTTTTTTTTTGATATTTGGAGAAGTTGCAGCTTTTATCGAACCAGTGTTGTTAGATTCGGTAAAAGCTGCAACTTAACCATATTTGGCTAGATATACCTACGTAGCGACTACAATCAAAACAGTGGCGAGTGGCGAAAACCTAGACACTAACGTCAGTAACATTTCACTCGCTACACTACTACTTTACACCACTGTCCTCGTCCACTGTACTTATTTACTTCGCTAAACACTTGCCTTCGGGCTTCAATCACGGTGTATGTAACTGCAGTAAAACCGTTCGGGAATAAAACTCCACCCACTTACTCCCATGGCCCATTGCTCTTCGAAACTCCTCCCTTTAACCAATAGGGATGGTGACTAATTTTTTTTTATTTGTTTATCGGGTAGGTTATTAAAAAGTATTTGACACGTATTTCTCATTCACGTAATCGTAAAATTACGAAGATATTTTGAGTTGAAATGGCGCATGACGTCACGGCTCAGTACATTTTATACCTAGTTGTGACGTAGTGAGCCCCCACTCTCCAACTTTAATGCGTTTTATCTTAGTATTTTTTTGTTAACTTGATAAAACAAAAAATACGTATCTAATATTTTTGTATTACCTGAATGACGGACAAAATAGAATTTCGTTTTCTTTACCCAGTCATCATCCCTATTGTAGTAGTTAGTATAGTAGCTACACTGAATTATAAGTATCTTTAAAAGAAGCCGGTGGAGGCTACTGAAAGTGCTAAACTCGTCGCTAAACTTTGGACTAACTGAATTTTCATTGTGATCGACACGCTAAGATGAAGTATCTATTGTAACATCTTCTTGTCTTCACTTTGCAGGTACTTGTTTGAGTGGGAAAACCGCGAGAAGTCAGCGCTGGCGCTGTCGGCTTGGCTGCTGTTCTGGTTCTTCTTCCGGATGTGGATGACTCCTCTGTTAGCTGTCATCCCTTTCCTGTACTTTTGGGCGACACGCAGTAAGTCTCCTGTCTCCTTCCCCTCTTTAAAAACATTACTAGTAGTTATTTTCAGAAGTATAAATGAAAGTATAAAATATAGGTATTACAAGATCCTTTAAGGATTGTATTTTTTTGCATATGCAACTTGACCTAAAAAAGTTCATGACACATTCAGTATTTCTGAATTAATTCAGGTAAATAACTAATTTGCCTTTTTTATATATACTTATAAAGGGTGTAACGGAAAGGGTATATTATTATACATACTTAAGGGTGTGCTACAGACCATCAAACTGAACATGTTTCTCCATCGGACTTACATCGTAATAGCGGAAAAAAAATCTGCAGCCCATACAAATTTTTAATACCTATTCGACCCAAATGTATGGGGCAGCTGATATTTTTTTCGCTATTACGATGTTTGTCCGGTAGAGAAACTTGTTCAGTTTGATGGCCTGTAGCACACCCTTAAGTATATATATACCCTTTCCATTACACCCTGTATATATATATATTAAATTAGCCTAAGTAATATAATTATGTATGTATTATAGATTTTTTAACACCGTTGCTCGTAAAGCTGATGTAATTCCACCGGTTTTAAATATGTAAAGCGGGTCATAAAAAACGCGTGTGTTATCAGAGCAAATAGTTAAGTTATAGTCCATACAAATTCCATAACAGTATTATTTGCCATTTCGCGCGCTGTTGCTATTCAAATTTCGAACTAATCGCCGCGCGGCGCCAGTCAGTAGGCAGCGCTAGCACGCTGTTAAAATGGCGGGAAAGCAACAGTGTGCATTCACAGATTCAGTTTAAAAAAAAAAAAAAAAAACAGTTTATTCGGTAATTTAAAAACTTGGCTGCGTGCTCTAACGTCTTTGCCAACATTTTCACGCAGCTACGGCAGAAAATAATCCTCGCGCCATGTTTTTCAAATTTTCTTTTCTTTGTACTTGTATTGTGAAAATTTAAATATGACAACTTTCAATAATAAAGAAGAGCCATGTATTACTTCAACTCCACCGGATATACTAACAGAAGCGCGAACCGCATGCGACAGCTTGCTGCCGTCAATATCCAAAGACAGATACATAACCACGTATGAAAATTTTTTGAAGTGGAAAAACATGAAAAATGCCAAGTCATTTTCCGAAAATGTAGTTTTGGCGTATTTTAATGAACTAGCTAGTAATATAAGCCTAGCTCGTTGTGGACAACATATTCGATGCTGAAAAGTACCCTCAAGATGAAAAATGGTGTCGATATTAATTTATATTCAAATCTCATTGCATTTTTAAAGAAACGCTCTGATGGTTTTATAAAGAAAAAATCTAAGGTACTGTCATCAAATGACTTCGAAAAGTTTCTAAGAGATGCTCCAGATAGCCAGTACCTGGCAACTAAGGTCAGTTTGCCTCCTTATTTTATATATTGATCTACCGTACATACTCTTTTACATATTTTTTAACGACCGTCTGTAAGCTAAGTACCTATACCTTATCTTACACATTTTTATTTCTTTTCAGGTTGCGTTAATATTTGGTATTAATGGTGCATGTAGACGGCAAGAGCTTCACAATATTACCACAAATGACATTGAAAATCAAGGCAAAATGCTTTTAATTAAAATCCCAAACACCAAAAACAAAATACCCCGATCTTTTATATAAGTGCCAAAATAACTCAGGCAATAAATTTGGAGCCACAAACGAAGAAGTTTTGCCCTGAGCCGCGGCCCTCTACTTCTACTGAGGATATTTTTTTATTTACAACTAATGACGAATTACAATGCTCTTCTGCCGCCATTCAAGAAGTTACGTCGTCTCCAACATTTACCCTAACACAAAACAATGACATTATGAATAGTAGGTAATAATAATAATAAAAACATAATTAAAAAACCAACTACAACTACGTATCATTTTAATAATTGTAATTTCACTAACTGTTTCAATAATTAGAAATGAACAAAATATAAAATGTTATTTTTTTCTGTTTCCTCGCAAATGTGTTAAAAAACGTCGTACGATATACGTGCGTATTGGTTATAACATGCTCGGCTCAATTACGCCCTCGCCTTCGGCTCGGGCTGAAATTCCGCCTCGCATGTTATAACCATCATAACGCACTAATATCGTAATGTACTATTGTCGCAGTGCCAATAATTTCTTAACTTTTTCAGACACTGCAAACCTGATTCCTATTTCTCACTTCGACGAAGATTCATCAGAAGACGATATGGATTCAAATAAGGTATGTAACTCTCAAATTCCAACTACTCTGTTGCTTCCACGAAAGATAACGTCATTCAATCGTTTCTTGAAAACATACATAATAGAGTATTTGTTACAAGTCAATTACGTAAAAGAAAAGGAAAATTAGCCTGTAAATCAATAAGTACATAATTGAAAAAGACATCAATCAATTAAGTTCTGAGTACTTATTGAAAAATATAATATTTTGTATGTTAATACATCAAGCCATAAGAACTTCAAGACTGAGTTAAAATTTAACGTGAAACACATGATTTTTCTTGCATCACCGCCCCACACGTGTTTTCTGTCGAATGAGATTACTACATATAATCATAATCTTTATTTTATTGGCTCCTAAATACAATTGTTTTCGTGGAAATCTAATGATGATTAACCGCATAAAAACACCATAGTTAAGTGGAAAAACCACACGTTCATGCACTTAGTTACTTATAATAAAATCTAGTAAACTGTTTAGTACTTAGTCATGTTTATTGAGGAACCAACATTAATGTTATATTATGTTTGCTCTTTGTATTCAGTCAATTACTATTTTATTATCATTCATCTTTATTAAGCATAACAAAGAAGATAGGAATATTCCTACTACATTAAATTATACGGAGAAAACCATTGTGACCCATGAACTTAAAATAATAATTTATAATGGACTTGGTACATCAGCGTCATCGCTGTTTAGAAAATAACTAGATTTCTTAGTAATTAAATAAACATTTACTATCTTCGTAACGGAAGTGTCTGATGAGATGACAAGTAATAGAGAAGTATGGAAGGAGAAGACGTAGGTACTGCGCCGACCACAAATAAATAGGGATAATGGTAAGAGAACGATGTTGTCGTTATATACATATAGGGTGTAATTCAAAAAAAATCGGCTCTTCCATACACATTTTGACCCTGTAGGTATTGCACTTTTGTAGGGAACAGCAGATTTTTTTTTAATTACCGGTAAAAAAATCTGTGTTGGGGGTTTCAGAAAGATGTTCGAGTATGCGGTACGCGTTTTCACGTCGGTGTCCGTTACACCCCGTATGTAGTAGTTTATTTTAGACCTTAATAGACGCGATTCTGTATATGTCGTTATAATAAGGGACCTCTCGAACTACGCGACCACGACCATGACTTTTGGCCGCAGAAGCCTTGACCAGGAACAAAGTTTGGTTGCATAACCGGGCGTCCGACCAGTTTTGTTCAAAGTAGCGACACGATGAACTGAAGATGACTGTCGCTAATGCTGAGCATGAGGTCTTAGGTTCAATACCTAGGTCGGGTAAAGTGTTATTGAGTTTTACATCAGAATTTCTCAGTAGCAGCTGCGGAGTTTGGATTTGTGCCCGGTGGATGGCAATAAGCTCGCCCCTATTACATGGAACTTAAACATAAGTGGAATAAAAGCTTTTAAAAGTGGGTGTACTATTTGGCTCAGTTCTGTCTAACCCTTCGGGATTACAGGCGTGGTGTTGATTTGTTATGTCGAATCAATTCGATAAATCTGTCATAGTTTTACAGCTAGACGCAACAAGGGAGCATAGACGGCTCACCTACCTACATATACCTATTACGGAGAAAGTTGTATGTGATTGATTTACTTACCGTTGCTTATTGTTACTGTTTCAGGACGAGAAAACAATTAAAAACCGACTTTATGAACTACAGGATCTCACATTTACGATAAAGGATGGGATAGACTACATTGTATCTCTTTTACAGAGGGTGAAAAAGTAAGTCAATTTAATATAAACGATGTAAATGTACACCTCAATAGACTATTTCTGAAAGATCGCTATGTTTACTTACCATGAGAGCCGTCTCTTAGTAACCCCTCTTACTGTTCTTCTCCGTAAGAGGGGTCATATAATGTAGGGTAGTGACTGTAGGTACTTAAATATACTGGATTTATGAAAGTAGAAAATTGAGTTTTGTTAACGAAAATGGGCTGAAAAACAATTGAAGCTCCAAGGGTCCAAACCATTCAAGCTCCTTAAACGTTGATTTTTATAACTAGAGGTACTATCATTTACACTGAAAAGAGGATATTTACCACGTTTAGTATTATGTATTTTCTATGACAGTGTTAGTGACCATGTCAGTAAAGTTATAACTAGAGGGGTAATTAATCAACAAGTTATTGTAGTTTTTAGTTTATCCACCAGTTACGTAAGATATAATTAGCAACCGTATTGTATATATAAACCGTAAAATAGGAAGTAGGCCTCATTATGTTTCGTTTACTCTCAATTTCACAAAACCATTGTTACGCAAATTGGTATCATTGTCTACCACTTGGCTTACTTTACGAGTGCCTTGGTACAAATAATAATGAATTGTGAAAAGATTTTGTGAAAACGTGCAGCTATTAGGCAAAAGAAAAGCACAATTTCAGTGGCTTCTCCATAAACAAATTAAAAAACATCCAACGGTTGTCGCTTTTAATCTTACGACTGCCCATTGTGTCATCTTATGCGTAAGGTCTCAAAATATCCTACCTACTAATATTCAAATTGTTCTTTTTTTTTAATTTTTACAATTTTATATTGACTATATTAGATTTTAATAAAATATTTTTAATAATTTTTTCGCACCGATTATTATTATAATATATGATGAATTTTTAAATTACATTAAAAAAATTAGGGGACAATCCTATTTTTTTTTTCTTTGTCCGTCGGGTAGTTTATTGAAAAGTATTGGACACGTATTTTTTCTTTTTTCACGTGGTCATAAAATTACGGAGATATATTGAGTTGAAATGGCGCATGACGTCACATGTAGGTAAGTTTTATACCTACTTGTGACGTAGTAAGCCCCCACTCTCCAACTTTAATGAGTTCTAACTAAGTAACTTTTTGATAAAACAAAAAATACGTGTCTAATATTTTTGTATTACCTGTCTGACGGACAAAATAGAATGTCGTTTTCTTTACCCAGTCCGATCCCCTATTGCGGTAGTTTATGAGGATGTATGGATGTTTGTTACTCTTTCACGCAAAATCTACTGTATCTGGATGAAATTTGGGACAGGAATAGATACCTAATAGTCTTGAATAGCACATAGGATACTTTTTATCCCGGTAGTACGACCCCATGGAACAATCATCCAACAAAACGCAGGCGAAGCCGCGGTCATAAGCTAGTTCTATCTATCATATCTCTGGCTCTCCCCGCCATTGCGATCACATTTTTGATTAGAACTAACATTCAAAACTTTTCTTTTTTGTTCTTTTCCAGCTTGTTCAAGTTCGCGGTGCCGTACTTGAGTTACCTCGTCATGACCGTGCTAATTGGCGCCACAATCGCAATCTACATCATACCTATTAATTATATATTTATGGCATTAGGTGCGTATATACCTTACTTATTAGGTTACCTACATTATTAGCTTATAGCGTAGGAACTTACCTCGAGACCCTGAAAAGTTAAAAGCCAAAAGCTTATTCAAGTTCATTTTGTGGTCAAAGATATGTCAAGTAATTGGATTGCCTGTTTCAATTAAATCAATTTAAATGATACTTTTTACAATTGACAGCAGATTTATTGAATAAAAATTTTGACCATATTATTAGAAACTGGTAGTCAATTTCTATTTGGGAAAATAACAAATTGTTTTATGTTTTAACAGGTATTTATAAATTCACACGCAAAGTGCTGAATCCTGACAGAGTTCCTAACAACGACATATTGGACTTCATCTCACGGATACCGGACGACAAGATGCTGGTTAGTATTTTAGTTTTTTACATAAACGGATTTAGCTATGATTTGGGATTACTGTATGCAGCATAATCAATCAACATTGGTGGTGAGATGATTTGCACAATCCCCTTATTAGACGACTTAAATCTTTACCAGTGGATTTTTCTCTACCCATTTATAAAATAGATGTATACACCTATGATAATAAATCCTAAAGCAACATACAAAACACAACTATTTTACTTTCAGAAACAATGGCGTGAACTGAGAGTGCCGGAGTCGAATTTCAACAGACAATATTCTTCGAAGAGGCGATAAATTGAGGAGAAGATGAAAGGCGCACTACACACTACGTTACGTAGTGCTCTGATGTAGCCCGGCCTTTAGGACTGAAGAGCACTTCACGGCGCTGTCTCCTAGACTAGACCTCTCCTAGGGTATGACGTGACAAGAAATGCCGCGCTGTTACCGCCTGCCATATTGCATTGCCCGCCATTTTGTGCAGCAATCAAACTATGAATTAAGCGTAGATGGCTCAAAACTTATTTAAAACTACTATAAGTACATTATTTAAATGCATAGGTGATATTAAATTTAATTTGCCGTTAGTTATTCAGTTTTAAGATCTGATCTAGATCCGCATGCATTTTAAAATTATTTCATTGTAGAAATATAACTTTTTATAAAGGTTTGCGGATTTGTCGTATAGCTGGATTAAGTCATGTTTATTATCTTCCTATCAACTCGTTGACAGACAAGACCAAAAACATGATAATTTTAGCCATTTTTTACAATTATTTTAATTGTGTTATTACAGATTTTACAAATAAATCAGTATGCGAATACGAATAACCGTAATTAAGTCGTTAGGATAGTAATGAAATTGTGATGTTTAGTTTTAAGAATGAAACAACGAATAATAATGATATTCTTGTACAAAAGTTATTTTATTTAATAAATTAATATTTAGACAACCTCTATCAAAAATAGCTCGACAAAGATTTTCACTTTATTCGTCGTAAAAACGGCATGGCACATTTCACCATGGTTTCCTTGGAAATAAACCTTTTTTCCATAATATCACCCTGGATTAGGATACCTACTTTAATAGTATCTGACTATCCCTATAAGACTAAATGACTGTTTTTCAAGTCGAAACAGATTTCGTAAATGTTGGTCTTGTAGAGTTTCTGTGGTTCTGCGGCTCTGGAACGCTTAGTTCTTTCCAGTAGCTCTGTAAATCAGAAAACTTAAATATTAGAGAAAATTAATAACGCTCGGTATGACGATAAAATAAAATGTTGACTTCAGCGCCATCTAGCGGGAAAATGGCCATGAGCAGACTCAGTTCGTTTTGTTATAATAGTTTCAACCGATCAAAAACAGTTTTTACCGATGATTGCAGTCAATAATAGTTTAGTTGACTGATTTTCTGTTTTGACTGTGAGATATACCTGTGTACACTTAAAACGGAAGCAACATTTTAACGGTTATATTTACCAGCATCTTGTTGTCCGGTACTCTTGAAATGAAGTCCAATATATCATTATTCAGCACTCTTTCAGGTTCCAGCCGTTTCCTCCCGTATTTATACAATCCTGAAATTTACAATAACAGCGTTACTTACATCCTGAATGATTGAGACATCACCAGAAACTCATAAATATTTAAAGTATATCTTACCAAATCCCATCATGAGGTATTTATAGGGAACGAAGAACAAAAGTGCTGAATTAATTGCTAATAACAGCATTGATAAAACAGTCAAAAATGGAACCTTGAATGTTGCTAAACTGAAAAACAAAAAAAATACATAAACATAATCTAATCTGCAACATCCTAGTCATGACATCATATCAATTTTCATTTGGCACTGGTGCAGCATGACTTTTTTCATGAGTACATGGTTAGCTCCAAAAGTGTCCGGCTTGAACTACAAAATTAAGGATAAATATCCAAACAAAAATGGATTTAAATCAAGGGAGACTATACAAGGTGTTGTTATGCATCCTCGTCAAAATTCAAGAGGTTGTCAAAAAAGACATAAATAATCAATTAAAATTACGGTACCTAGTTAATTATTAATAAACGCTGATTTTTTTGGTGGTTTATGTTTGTCAGTATTTCAGAATAACCCCCATAACATGGTTTAGGTAATTTGAATTGATCGAATAAACGTTTGAGATTGTTTGTATGTGTGGAAGCGCGGTTATAGGACGAGAATCAGACGGCCCACATTTAAAACACAGGTGGTTCACACTTACCTATTTCCGTACATAAGAAAAATGATAAAAATTACCCACCCATTTTATTATTGACTCGGGACGAGAATCATTAGCATAGTTACCTCCTTGAATTTGACGAGGATGCAAAACAACAGCTTGTATTGAACAAACATATTACTTATTTACTGTGGGTAACTAGAGTAATTTAGTGACAGTAAGTTTGTATCTGTGATTATTGTAATGCGTGTAGACAGGAAACTTGGACTGTACTGGTACTTTAACTATCTACATCTCTGAATAAATACAGAACCATGATAAAATTTGAAAAGTTTGGTTTTTACGAAAAGTGATTGTGAACTCTTCTTGTAAGTGTTTTTGCTTCTTACAACTTAATTTACGAATTTCCCAGTACCTAATTTTTTTGGGAGTTTATACTATCACGCAGAATAATACAAACTCAACTTCAATATATTAGTAACTTACTTATATACTCTTTCTGCTACTGATACCATGTACTCTATGCCATCCGTTATAATGAGCGTCATTTCCGGTAAACCTTTTATTTTATCCGATACCGACTCGCCATTTTGTACATCGTCCGTTGGACCCCAGTCTTTTGGATCTTCTTCATTTTGGAGTTTTATTTCTTGATCTGAAATATATACAATTAAACAAATGAATTTTAAAACAAAAAACACAGAGTAAGCATTTGTTGGTGTGTTCATAATATGGGACAAAAACATTCGATGATATGGAAGAAGATAGACATATCTACCAAATTACATGCCATCAATACTAATATTATAAATGTGAAAACATCTCTGTCTGTTTGTTGGTCTGTCTATTTATCCATTACCTTTTCACACGGGCTGGACTAATTTGGAAGTAATTTGGCACATGGATAGACCATGGATATAATTTGGCACATGGGTTAGGACAAATAATAACTGTTATCATAGTAGTGCATATACTGTTATTTGGTAGGATAATTTCCAACCTCCACGGGGGAAAATCCGCGAGTAAAAGATAGTGTAAGTATATTTTGAAAGCAAATCAATCTGCCACTTACTTTGTTTGTGATCAATAAACCACATGACTGGAAACAGCGCTGCAATAAGTAACGGTGTCATCCATGGATCGAAATAGTACCAGAATATGAGCCAGGAAATAAGGATTGTCGTCGAGAACTCTCGATCTTCCCACTCCAGGAAGCTCCTGTAGAAAAAGTTTAAGGGTAAGCAATATTTAGCATATATACTTTGGCTGAGCGTTTTCTCTGTCACTAGCGACGGGCTCAGTAACGTTTATCAATCTCTGCCCAAGAAAGTTCAAATACAAGAACACCAGATTTATCGTTAGCATTGGCTCGGGATCCTCATCCTTTTGCTCTATAGGTACTTAATTTCAGCAAACAAGCAGCATAAAAAGCCCCGATTGTGATTAGCGGAGATACTTTATTTACGGAAGAAAAAATATACTATACGAAGGAGCAGAGCTGTATAACAAATTACCTAATGACATAAAAGAGATACAGTCCTTTACTTTATACAAAAAAACCGTAAAGCACCACATCTTGAAAGATTTTTCTAGGTTTTAAATTTAACAATCGCACCACTTAATTTTCATCTGCATTTCGATATTTTTATTATTTTGTTTTTTATTTAATATTTATTTACTATTATTCTGGGAATAAAGATAACAAGGATACCCACACAATCTGTATTTTCGAAGCATTTCAGTACATATAAACTCCAATGTGTAATTGCTAATGACTTGCCTTCAAGAATCGATATGTAATAGTACACTAAGTTTTTCCTTTTACCCGCAACATTGCAAAAATTGTGTGTCTACGAATTAGCTTATTTATTTACAAGTACCTACCTTCTTGTTAAGTAATTCTTATATTTAGTATTTAAGATAATCTTGTATTTCTCTTAATAAGTGAAATGTATTCTTTTTGAGAAATAAATGTCTTAAACCGTACTTTTCAAAACTATCATGAACATTTGATGTCCTTGGTCATTATCCTTGTTTGTTTGATGAACGTTCACCTTTCTAACAATGATTTATAAAATAACAAAGATTACCAGATAAGTAGGTATATCTTGGTGCGTAGCGATTAGGTTTGTAGATAAGATGTTTTTGAAATCAAAACTTTGTACCTACATGAATACAACATACAATACACTAATGCCTGCCTATAATTATGATCATAATCAGGTAGTCCGGTAAGGGATTCCCTATTCGTGCTTAAGTAATATTGCTTCCTTATGTTACATGGTGAATCATGATTGAGCGAATAATTATTGAAACATGAAATACTTTGTCATCATTGCTTGTTAAAAAATATGTTGCAATTTACTGCCAACAAAGATTAAGCATCTATAATACATATTATAAGGTGCCGTTTGGTTTTCGAGTTACCTGTCCTAATAGTTATAAGTTGACACAGCTGCACTTATAAGTACCTTGTAGTCATAAGTAGCCCAAAATTTTGCAAATCCAAGCATATCCAAATGAAATATCCTCCGCCAAGTGTCGTTTCGTGACGACACAGTTGGCGCAGTGGCTGATCGATCGACTGCTGTGCTGCGTATCGCGGGTTCGATCCCCGCACGGAGAAAATATTGGTATGGCCTACAGATAGTTGTTTCGGGCTGGCTGTTTATGTATGTGAGTTTAAATGTTTGTAAACACGCCCACGATACATAAGAAAATCCTAGTGTGGTGCAAAGTTAAAAAAACCAGTAGCAGCATATTGCCTAAAGAGCCTGCTTTGAACTTGGGACTAAACAGTAAAATGCCGTAAGTCCCTATATGTATTACTATATCAAATAGCTATATAGATCCTAATATAATTATTAATTAACTATCTAAAGCCATCTATCTATCAGAGATCCGACATTATTTACCCGGATCTATCGGTACGCCTTTCACGGTTCACGCACCAACGCATAGTTAGGTAAGCTAGTTATGAATAGCTAGAGGTCAACGTAATGTTATCAATGCACATGGATATAGCTGCCTAGTGCCTACCCACTACACATAATAATATCTCTATGGGCAGTACACGCGAACAGCAGTGTAAGTACACTCATTAATCAGTCAATCACGCAAGTCATATTGAAAGATAATGATATTACGCATCCTGCTTGCAATGCGAATTCTTTTGTTGAGCTTCTTTGATAAGCGAATAAACAAAAATGATAATTACTTGAAATTTTCGTTGATAAGGAAGAGGGCTTCAAAGGTTTCCTTAATAAACTTGCAGTTTTTGTATATAAGTGGTATGTCGAACTTTGGCTGCTTCGCTATGTACTTGACCTGTTTTGGACGAAACAGTTTCATCGAAGCGATCACCTGAAAGATAAAGTAAATACATTAGTTTATTGTTTATCGAATTTCAAAATGCCACATGTGTCGCAAGGTGAAAAAATCCAACGGATTAGCTTCACAATCAAAACGATTATTACATTTATTATCACAATTTACGTATTTGAAATTTTTGTTTTCATATTTAATTACGCGTTAGGCCTATACAGGGGGGCGAGAACAGATGGATCGATCTAAAAGGTTCAACCACCTTCAGATGAACATTCAAGAGTCCTCCATGTTTTGAGAGGGTTCTTCAATACCTTCGGTCCCCAATATCATGTTTCAATCAGGCTTTCAGTTCTCAAGGTAAAAGGCGAAAACGTGTAACATAATAACTAGTAATTTACAAAGTTATTTGAAAAGTTCATCGATCTCAAGTAATCACTCAAACCCAACTCAGAATCGGACTCAGTTTTTTTAGTAAATACTCACTGGGTTCCAAAATATATTCATTTCCAACCGGACTCTGGGACAGTTCCCTCGCGCTCCCTTCTTCTTGCAGCTGTCCTTGAGTGCGTACCAGCATGCTTCTCCGCTGCGTATCCTGAGCAGAGGTATGATTACTCTGCCCAGGAAATCGTACAACAACGAATTTATGGAGCGGTCGTAGACTTTCAGCTCAAGCGTTGACGCAACGTCGTAGATATTGCTGGAAAGGACATTGCTCATCATCATATGAGAATTGGTCCAAACACTGCCCAGGAATGGGAGTACCCGCGCTAGGTACCTGGCACTAATATATATCTTTATACAAAATATTTTTAAAATCTATCCTGGGGTTCCTATTTTACTTAACTTTTTATTTTGATGACATTATTTTGTAAACATGTCTTCTTTGATACATACTGTTAAGGTTTTTATTACTCCTTTTATGACCACAACTAAAGACATTTTGTATAAATGGACAGTTTTAGTATTTATTCCGTCCGTATTGGAAGTGATAGATAGGATAACAAAAAAAAACTGAAAAGGCATGTATTAATTATTTTAGAACAAGGAATTTTGAAAATCGGTCCATAATTGGCGGAGAAATCGGTGAATATACATAAAAAATACATACAGTCGAACATAGAACCTCCTTCTTTTTGAAGTCAGTTAAAAAATATTTTTAATCGTCATCGTTATCATCGATGTCTCTTATTGTACTGTCTAAAAGAGGGCAGGACGTCTGATAGCATCTTGGTGCCTGGCCCAACCTAAGAACCAGACTAGACACATAACATGTGCGTAACAACCAATCGTTCTTCGGCCAGTATAGCAAGAACACTGAACAGCAATAATTTTTTATTGTGTTTCGAAATAATATCATCAAAATAAATAGTTAAATAAAATAGTAACCCCAGGATAGATTTTCAAAATATTTTGTATAAAGACATAGATTAGTGCCAGGTACCCAGCGCGGGTACTCCCATTCCTGGGCAGCGTTTGGACTAAAGTTGGGCAATCTCAAAGAAAAACATTTTTACAAAATAATATCATCAACATAAACATTTAAATAACATAGGAACCCTAGGATAGATTTTAAAAATATTTTGTATAAAGACATAGATTAGTGCCAGGTACCCAGCGCGGGTACTCCCATTCCTGGGCAGCGTTTGGACCAAAGTTGGGCAATCTCAAAGAAAAACATTTTTACAAAATAATATCATCAACATTAATATTTAAATAAAATAGGAACCCCAGGATAGATTTTAAAAATATTTTGTATAAAGACATATATTAGTATCAGGTACCCAGCGCGGGTACTCCCATTCCTGGGCAGAGTTTGGACCAAAGTTGGGCAATCTCAAAGAAAAACATTTTTACAAAATAACAACGTAACGGCGTAACAACCAATCGTTCTTCGGCCAGTATAGCAAGAACACTGAACAGCAATAATTTTTTATTGTGTTTCGAAATAATATCATCAAAATAAATAGTTAAATAAAATAGTAACCCCAGGATAGATTTTCAAAATATTTTGTATAAAGACATAGATTAGTGCCAGGTACCCAGCGCGGGTACTCCCATTCCTGGGCAGCGTTTGGACTAAAGTTGGGCAATCTCAAAGAAAAACATTTTTACAAAATAATATCATCAACATAAACATTTAAATAACATAGGAACCCTAGGATAGATTTTAAAAATATTTTGTATAAAGACATATATTAGTACCAGGTACCCAGCGCGGGTACTCCCATTCCTGGGCAGCGTTTGGACCAAAGTTGGGCAATCTCAAAGAAAAACATTTTTACAAAATAATATCATCAACATTAATATTTAAATAAAATAGGAACCCCAGGATAGATTTTAAAAATATTTTGTATAAAGACATATATTAGTATCAGGTACCCAGCGCGGGTACTCCCATTCCTGGGCAGAGTTTGGACCAAAGTTGGGCAATCTCAAAGAAAAACATTTTTACAAAATAACAACGTAACGGCGTAACAACCAATCGTTCTTCGGCCAGTATAGCAAGAACACTGAACAGCAATAATTTTTTATTGTGTTTCGAAATAATATCATCAAAATAAATAGTTAAATAAAATAGTAACCCCAGGATAGATTTTCAAAATATTTTGTATAAAGACATAGATTAGTGCCAGGTACCCAGCGCGGGTACTCCCATTCCTGGGCAGCGTTTGGACTAAAGTTGGGCAATCTCAAAGAAAAACATTTTTACAAAATAATATCATCAACATAAACATTTAAATAACATAGGAACCCTAGGATAGATTTTAAAAATATTTTGTATAAAGACATAGATTAGTGCCAGGTACCCAGCGCGGGTACTCCCATTCCTGGGCAGCGTTTGGACTAAAGTTGGGCAATCTCAAAGAAAAACATTTTTACAAAATAATATCATCAACATAAACATTTAAATAACATAGGAACCCTAGGATAGATTTTAAAAATATTTTGTATAAAGACATAGATTAGTGCCAGGTACCCAGCGCGGGTACTCCCATTCCTGGGCAGCGTTTGGACTAAAGTTGGGCAATCTCAAAGAAAAACATTTTTACAAAATAATATCATCAACATAAACATTTAAATAACATAGGAACCCTAGGATAGATTTTAAAAATATTTTGTATAAAGACATAGATTAGTGCCAGGTACCCAGCGCGGGTACTCCCATTCCTGGGCAGCGTTTGGACCAAAGTTGGGCAATCTCCAATATAATATTTAAGTAACTGACCTAGAAATACTCGTATAATAAAGACTATTTCTCGATAACCATTGTCTAACTTCATAGATACATGGCTCAAAAGTCAAGGTATCTCGTTATCGTTGGAAATAATCGAGCGATTGCGGCAACGTATTATTGGGATTTAAATGACTCAATGGGGATCAAAACTTTCAAAATATTGTGAAAAACAAATATTAATGTTCAAATTTGTGAAACATTTACAAATGCACATCTGAACATGCTTTGAAATCGACACAATTTACAACTTTATAAGTATCATTATAGAAAATCATTGTCGTATTCTGTACACAAAACTCTTCTTATTCCAAAAACTGAATTCCTTACAAAACATAGCTCTTATTCCACATCGGTTCAGCGCTAGAGGTGGCCGACGGCGTCTGCACCCTCTCATTGTCCAGCTCCAGAGTACAGTACGCATTGGGCTTGCCGGACAGCCCCCGGGCTCCGATCACTTTCACGTGCAGCTGACCAACCACACTCGTGTCTGAAGTCAGGTTGTAGAAGGCCTGGAAAGTCGAAAATCATTTAAAATCCTGTCCAATGCCTGACGAAACCAGGATGAATATCAAGCGGAGGCTTTAAGTAAAAAGAAAAGTAGTTTATTCTACGGAGATGAAACGTTTTTCAGGCATAAGCTACAACTAAGACCTACGCCAATGCTTCGCCACAAAATTATTCGCTTTTTCAAACTTAGGCCACGTTAGAAAAATATAAGTTACCAGTCGTAGCGCTACTTCTACAAAATCCTAGTTTCATCTGTCTTAAGTAACTTTAACTTGTAAAGTTATCTATACGAAATTAGGTTGTAGTTGAATAAATTAAATTTAATCGTTTGTTTACCTTTTCTATAAATGACTGTGACGTAGCGCGTCTACGAAATTAGCAACAACCAGCGTAGCACTGTGCTACGAGAATGCACATATCTTTTTCGACTACTGTTTAAAATTCATTTCAGTAGTATACATGTAGTAGTAATAAATACGTACAAATTTAGACCGTAAGTCGTCCACATTCGATTCTGGTATAGCGATAGCTTGGCTCGGATCTCCTGCAATGTTCCGGATCGCGCACAGCGTCACTGATAGATGTACCGAGCCGTAGCCGTCTTCCAGATCCTGCCAGATGTCGTGTGTACGTTCCCTTTCCCGCGTCGACAAGTCTAGAACACAACTTTTAAAATAATTTAACTAAGTAACCATTGACGTAGGACAACAAAATATCGGTTATGTATCTACAGACAAGAAACAGCCTGTTCCGATGCGCTTGGAACAAGAAATTTTACGCAAGAGAATTTATGGCCAATATGAGCACAGGACTTTTTTAAATTTTGAATTGACAGTGTATGGCAATTCGTCATTTCCCGATGGAAAATCCTGTCGATCACATGGCTTGTTAAGTACATATTGTTCTTATCCTGATTGCGAGAAAACTTTGTTATTGCCAAAACTTGGAGTATTCCCGTTTGACCACCTATTTTTAGAGCACCTATTATTGAGTGCTACATATACGGTTCACAATGCATTGGTGCCCTCAAAAAATTGGTGCTCTAGGTGCTCAAACAGGAATACTCCCAAAACTTTGCCTTTGTTAGTGCCAAAACTTTGTTATTCTTTCAATACGGGAACCATGACCTACGGCGGCGTTTTAAGCTGCGCACTTGATTGACGTCAAATGCATTTTTTATACACAGTTACTGCATATGCAAATTGATAATAAACGATTAACAGTTTTGTGGCTATAATGCACGTAAAATAAACAATTTAAAAAAATCAAGTTCAGTGATACTCAGTAAGGTACCTACTGCTCCTGACCCTAGGGGAAGGTTACAAGATATCAAGCACGTTTATACAAACAAGTAATCAAGCCACAACTCTCAGACACATTAATTATATAAGTAGATCAAACTCTCGTGTATTCAAAGTGATAAAATCATCAGTAGGTATATAATAGAAAATTACACATTTTTCTACAGACTGTGTAGACAGCTTAGAAAAACATTCTTATCTTGGTAAACAGTCCATTGATAGAGCTAACAAACTGGGACTGCTCGATAACGAACCGGATTACTTTCGAATCATAGCTACGGTAAAATTTCATAACAAAAGGATATTAAAATTCAAAAGAAGGTTGTGGCTCTTAATATCATGTACTGCGTTGTTTGTTCATTACCTACAGGAATTGATGGTCGCTTCTAAAGGCGCTATTAAAATTTTGATTGCCATCATTCAAAGTTGAATATGGAGATGTCCGAAGAGAGTAAAAAAAAAAAACATTTCACATACCTGCCCATGAAATTCTTCCGTTTCCCTTTATCCCGTAGAGATATATGTAGCAACTGATCATTGCGCAGGTGTAGGCTGAACCTCTCCCTCCATTGTGGTTGTTTTGTGGTCGTCACGGACTTGGATTTATATGTTTGAGAACCCAAACTGCAACAAACAGATTGAAATCAATGGAAATTGTCCCTGAAAATGAGTCCCTTTCATAATAAAGAGGATTCCGGCCCCAAATTTCGTTAGAATACAGAACAGTACTTATTGAACTGTTATTGACTTAGTAAACTATTTCCACATGTAGATAATAGCTTTAGAAATAGTTTACTTCTCTTGTCCCCGACCAGCGTCGGCAGCGCGAAATATGCCATAATAATTATTTTATGTATATCCAGTCCAATATACTGTTACAGACAAAATCGAAAAAAATCGCCAATCGGGTGTGGTCACTGGTAGATACATCAATAATACCCAAGTATTTTTACGGAGGTGCCCGTATCTGCAATCTGACTTTAACGCCCTCTCAGCGTACCTACTTCATCTACATAGTAATTATTAAATCTTGAGGATGTAACGTCGTAAGTATTATTAATGGTTAAACGAACTTAACGTTCAACCATAATTATACGAGGCGTTACATCCGAAGGTATTTAAAGTCCTACCCGGACCCATGAACTAAATCCCGTACGTAAGTACATTCGTACAACTACAACATCAAACGAGATG
Source organism: Cerastis leucographa (assembly GCA_963082945.1). NCBI lineage: Eukaryota > Metazoa > Arthropoda > Insecta > Lepidoptera > Noctuidae > Cerastis > Cerastis leucographa. The sequence continues at coordinate 12,224,421 of OY720380.1, read as the reverse complement.
AGTGTCTGTTAAAAGATAAATGCACCGGAGAGGGCGCTACAGTCGACGGGTATCGTTTCACAAACAATATTTTTTTCCACTGTTGTAAAAATTAAGTGCGACTTCTTCTAATACATTGAGGAGTGAAACTACGGTCTAACTTGGAATAGTACATTTTTACCCTAGGGGTGAAAGTAACTTATTTAGTCCCGAGACGGGGTTTAAACTATTGGCGGACGTAACGTGACGGGGTTTAAACTATTTATCATTTTCATCATAAAAAAAATGGTAAATATTTTGCCCAAATCTGTTATTTTAAAGAATAAAGTTATTAAAAAAATATAGATTCTTTAATCAATACTTAACTTTAAGTTATTTCAATTTTACATCGTGGCTGCATGGAAAGTTGGAACATGGTTCAAATAAAAATGTGAAAATAGAACTAGTTTTTTTTTATAATTTGGCATCTGTCAGTTGAAAGCGATTCTCCCTAGGGATGAAAAGTATTACTTTCAACCCGCTCCTCAGGCAACTTCAGACCTACTTTCAGAGTATGAGTAATGAAAAATATATAAAATAGTTCACTTACCGGAATTTACAATAAACTGAATGTGAATGGCTATCCTGTGGCGGGTCTGGGAGTCCCTTAGCTTCCACGATGACGATATCAACTACAGTGTTCCGGATAGTCTTGTCCTTTTTCATAGAGGGCGTTGGTGTCGGAGGTGGTGCAATGGCCGGAACAGGCGCTGGATCGGATTTTGGCTGCAAAGTCTGATTGATTGAAATGGTAGCTGGTTCTCTTAAGAAAGCTCTACATCCATACTAATATTATACGCGCGAAAGGAACTCTGTTTGTTACCTTTTCACGACCTACACGGCTGATCGGGTCGTAATGATTATAGAATACTATTATTATATTCATTTTATTACACTCCACTGTAACTGTATTTTATAACACATTTGCTCGTAAATGGTCTCTTATTTTACCAATTTCAGTATCGTAATGTATCTCATTACGCACTAGTGCGGTAATGTAATGTAAAACGCACGGTTTATCAAAATGCTCCGTCTAAAACAAACGGTACTTTTTTTAAATCTTGGCCAAGAGTTTTTATGTCAGAAAAGTTGTCAACATTTTATGAATAAAATTAACTTGGGAGATAAAATATAATAAATAAACATTGAATTCTTTAATTTAATCAATTTTGACCATAGTCAAAATTGATTGTTAATGAATTACAACCATTTATCTGTAACAAAACGCAAAAATATTAATTTACTTTATTAGTAATACTGGCTGTTTTCGAAGCGCTGATGCGCGCGCATCACTAATTTCAAAATTTGTGAACAAGTAAAAATGATTCCGGGCGCTTTTTCTTTTCGCTATATTGTTTTAGAAAATGTCGTCCAAGTTTTATTTATTTCCTCGCAAATATGTTATAAAACGTCATATGACATACGTGCGCTTTGATAATTACAGCCATCTATAGCAATATCGCCTCGGCTGTAATTTTCAACTTACCGCACTTATATCATAATGTACTATTAAGTTAAGTCCTTCCCTACCTAGGTCCCTAACAAATTATACTAATCGAATAAATTGAGCCAAAACTCACATCTCCGTTGATGAAAATGTTCACGTCTAACTTTTATATGGTTTCAAGAACGTTTAAAATGCATCAGTCAATAATAATATAAGTAACGGACAAATCAAGCTCACGCCGTGCAATTGTGCACAACTACGTATGCAAATTACACCTAATACGCAATAAAAAAATCTCGGACAGCTACCCAGTTCATTTCAAATGAATCCATAATTCTGGTTCCTATTATTAACTAATCTGAAAGATTACTAGGGGTAGAGCGTATTATTTGGACTTAATAATCTCAAACTGTTGATAGTGGCCTATTCATAAAATTGTGAATGCAAATTACATGGTCGAATAAATAATCAAATTGAATAGAGCTTTACACTTTCGCAACATTATTAAGGTAGGTATTAGCAACGGATTTTCCCATGTACTACCAAAGTATCTTTATGTAAAACCGGTTTCGGTATAACGGCGTAGTCTGTTGGTCCAGAGGTGTCCCCGATTGTTTCTGAGGGAGAGGGCATCTTTCAACATTGTTCGAATATACGTACCTACCTACTTACAAACAAAAGAACAAAAAACGGCCAAGTGCGAGTCGGACTCGCGCACGAAGGCTTCCGTACCATTATTTATAAAAACGAGCATAATAATCACTTTTTTGTATCCCCTTAAATATTTATTTTATTTTGTTTTTAGTACCTATTTGTTGTTATAGCATCAACAGAAATACATAATCTGTAGAAATTTCAACTGGCTAACTATCACGGTTCATATGAGATACAGCCTGGTGACAGACGGACAGCGAAGTCTCAGTAATAGGGTCCCGATTGACCCTTTGGGTACGGAACCCTAAAAAGTAGCTCCTTGATGAAATCACTGTGATTGACATGATAGAATGAACGTTACAAAGAATTGAGCGCAGCTGTACTCTAGTACGTGTGGCCGTTGGACCGGATAGAATCAGAGTTCAGTTTTCGCCCAACGTCCCCTAGTTGACCAAAGCCCCCTGGGGCGGCGCTGCTCACTACTCTCTAAATCACTGTCATCAGTTCGAGAGCAAAAAAAATAGAATAAAAAAAAAACAAAGAATTCGAGTCTTGTAAAAACTTACGTAGCTCATTGCAAATACTACCTATAAAGTTTGTCCCATTATCGGACAAGATAGGTACTTTAGGGTTTTCTACGACGAGCCACGAATCGGTTTAAAGCAGCTATGTAGGCTTCTTTCTTATGGTCAGTAACAAGCTCGACGTGAACAGCCTTAACGGCAAGGCAAACAAAAATACTGACTGCAGCCTCGCAGTTTTCCATCAGCTATCAACACTGGCCCAGCATAATCCACACTACAATTTAAAAATGGGTGTTCTAAATGTGTCCTTGAAGAGGTCAACCGACTCATTGTTATTTGCACAGTTTAAGAATACGGAAGGGTTATGTTTTTCGCGCGTATCTTGTTTGTTTGTTTTTACCCGACTGCCAAGGAAGGGTTAAGTTTTTCGCGCGTATGTTGTTTGTTTGTAAATTTCTTTATTCTTTATCTCCTATCTTCAAAACGGGGCTGGATGAACTTCGACAGTTAAAGTATCGTTATATTCGTTTTAAAACTCAGGTGTCCTTAGATAGGTCTTTGGGTTTTTAGAGCGAAATAGTAATACGTTAATAAAAAATAAAATACCCAAACCGTATTTGATTATTTTGATACCCTACTCCTAAGTTTATTTGTTTGTAACCTTTTTACCCCTAAACCACTGAACCGATCATCCTGAAATTTTGCATATACGTTGCCAATCTTACCAGGTATCCAGAAACGGATATAGGGTATCATGCGTCCCGAAAAACCAATACTACTATTACTATTCCCGAGGAAAATAACAATAACCTTCTTAAGACAATAGATGGCGCCACGTGTCCGAGCCGGAAATTGTTTAACGCGAGTGTAGCCGTGGCTAAAAGCTAGTGATATTAAAAAGTAATCGAAAATTTTATAGGTACCTTTTCATGTTTGGGAGTGACTTCTGGCGTAGCAGGGGCAGGTTCAGTTGTATGCTCTGGAGTCTTATTATTGGCGATGTTATTGTTGTGATTCAATGGCTTACCAGCTACAGAATCGAGCACAGGTTCTGATTTCTTAAGATAATCGCTAGCTATATTTGCGAAGGAACTGGGACGCCATCTGCAAAAGAACTTTAATTTACTGCTCTTTTATAATACCCATGCTTACATTGACGGTGCTCTAGCATTGGAATTCTTCTGTACGGTCTGTACCTATTAGGTAGGTGTGTGTCATTAGCTATATTTTTAAGACGAGTTCAATAATTTTAATATTAATCGACATTCTCCCCTGCAGGATAAGGACTATTCCTCTTTCCACTATTCCAAATCTTTACTAACAATTTGGCGCAAAATATGGTATAGTTTTCTTAAAACAGCTTTATTGAAACAAATCAGACTTAATTCAATCACTGTTACCTTATTCGCGAAAAAATACCAAATTATCCGCTTCAGAAATTTAGTTTTAAATCTTTACAGAGGTCGTAACATGCATATTTTTTTCTGACGTTCAGATAGTGCTTAAATGGTTTGATTCGCACCTGTATGACGTACTGTACAACAACCCTATAAACTTTCCCTTTACCGTTTAATAATGTTAACATAAAAAATATACCCTTAGATCAAGAATTTTCAATTTCTATTAAGGACATGAAGAAAGACAATGCACAACATGTATTGATTTCTATAGATAAACCACATTTCGAAGATCTGGTTAAAACTAAACTTAATAAGGTACACATGCTTAATTTATTATGGGCGCTAAAATTTAATTAATCGTTAAACAGTAAGTACTTACGATAACCTGGAATCATTTTTAGTCACTAAAGCACTATCAAGAGAATGTCTCGATTTTTGTAAACTTGTATTAGTTGGTTCCATATCTTTTTACTATTTATTTACACGATTATATTGTTATTATTATACTTTAACACCACAAATTATGTATAACACCACATAAGAGCAACGATTTAGAGCATCTGAGAAGTTATGAGATGTTTCACATTGGTATTAGCCTTGTAAGACCGATAACAAAATTGTAATCATATTAATAATTACTAGATATGATATATGTATATATACCTAACAAAATAATATGAATATTATCGAATCTTATCGGTTTCATTTCAATCCATATCGTCATTATAAGACAAAAGAAGATACCAGTAGCACTATACCTTCTCGCTATCAAATAGCTAAATGTAAAAAAGGGGCTAAGCAGAATTCCTTGCAATTATTCCATCAAAACATTCAAGGTTTCTCTTCAAAGCAATTAGAGATTGAATTATTTTTAGAAAAAACAAAGTTTGAAATTGTTTGTTTCACTGAACACTGGTTAAGAGACTATGAAATGCTAATTAATTACGAAAATTACAGTGTGGGCAGTTGCTTTAACCGAAAATCGAAAATGCGTGGGGGTTCATTAATCTTAGTTAAAAATTGTATTAAATTTAAGTGTCGAAGCGATATTGTTGATCTATCGGTTGAGCATAATATTGAACTGTCTTGTGTTGAGCTGGATAAGCATATAATAGTGTGCGTATACAGACCCCCAAATTATCAAAACTACTCCTTATTTGAGTCAGTAATGGAAGATGCTTTAGCAAAACTTGCAACAGGTAAAAAATCTCTGGTTATCTGTGGTGACTTTAATATTAATATTTTAGACAAAAATTCTAATACTAGTAGATTATTACACCTTTTTAAATCATTTAATTTGTTAAACGTGTTTTCGGAACCAACCCGAATTACTACGAATACTGCTACATGTATTGATAATGTTTTTTGTTGTTGCGACTACTTAGATAAATCAATTGTAAATTACCTCCCTTCTGATCACAGTGGGCAAACCGTTGTTTTCGAGTCCTACACACAATTACAAAAAATCCAGATAAACTCTAGACAAATAACGCCCAGCAATTTGAATAAATTTAATAATAACTTAATTAGTAATTTAGGCATTCCGGGCCATATAATTGAAAATGCAAATCAATTTTATGAGGAATTCTTTTCGGTAGTTCACGTAGAGTTCAATAATACATTAAAAATGAAAACGAAATCTATTTACCCTAAGTTTATGTTCAGTGACTGGGCCACTAAGGGTATTAGGATAAGTAGGGAGCGATTGTTTGAGTTGTACGGCCTTAAGCCTTACATCAACTCGGAAACTTTTAATAAATATGTTGCAACCTATTCAAAAATCTTTAAAAACACTTGCAAAGTAGCCAAAGCCCTATTCATTAGCAACAAGATTAAGTCCGCCGATAACAAAATAAAGACGGTTTGGAAAATTATCAATAGTGAATCCAATAGAAATAAAAAATATAATAATGATATCAGACTAGAGACTTCACGTGGTCTTCTAAGCTCTAAAAACGAAGTAGCTCAAGAATTTGTAGATTTCTTTACCAATATCCCACTTAAAACTACCGAAACCTTAAATTCCTCACCCTTGCTTTCTATTGATTTATTAAAAGCGAACGTTTCAGCCTGTCCGGTTGAGTTTCAATTTAAGCATATAAACCCCATAGCCGCTCGACATGCACCCCACCCGCGGTTATAAAAGATTCGACGGCTCACCGGTTCGACGGATGACGTCACCCCGCCGCGCGCCAGATGGCCGGCGCACGAAATGTTTTTTTGTCGCCTCGTTTGTAACGGGAGTCGTCTCAAGTGTTGTTTTTATTCAAGCTAATGAATGGCTCTTTCGAGTTGCGTCAAGTGTTTGTTATCGTTTCGTTTTTGTTTGTTTATATTTAGCGGTAAATATTGACGTAAGTAGAAAAAAAAAAAAAAACACGTTATGTGAATTTTAAAGAGGTTTATTTTAAAAAGTAAATCGATGACATATATATATTCTGACTTTTATTGGTAGAAGGATTCTATCTACGTACGCAAAAAAATTATATACATACTTCATGGTATAAAAATATTTATTTACATGCATAAGACTGGCATTAAATATTTGCCGACGGCGAATAATTTTTCAACCAAATTAAAAAAAATATTGCGACTAAACCGTTTAACGTAAACTTAAAACATTGATATTATCTAAAAGCTACATTCATAGAGGAACTTATGTGTAAATATGAAGTTGATAGGTTAATCTACTACAGAAATATATGGGATTGATTGAAGGAACTCCCGCTTACGTAAAAACGCACATAACAATTCTTGTATTTTTTTGATCAGTGAAGTTTGAGTTAAGAAAGTACATTATATCTAACCATTTTCTACAAGAAATGCTCTTTCCAATGAGGTATAACACATCTTATTCAATAGCCATCGAAAAAAAAACACAAGTAAAGAAATATCACAAAACGGGAGAATGGACAAAAAAAAAAGAAACCACGTGATGTCATAAAGGCGGGGTAACAGTGAATACACATCCACATCCAGGTTAAAAGCTATTGTTTTTATATGTGATAAAAATAAAAAAAATGTAATGAGGTCACAGGTCCCAATCCCTGTTTCAATGGAAAGATGAAAAACAATGTGATGATTTTTATTACCCGACTGCAAAAAAAAGAGGGTAATGTTTTTCGAATGTATGTAGGTAATTATTATAATTTACTCACCTGACTGCAGACTGGGCGGCACTTCTGGGGTTCCCGGCACCAAAGGGCGCGGCACTGACACACCACACACTATACACCACACACACAAGACACCACACACCACACCGGCACTGAATCGAGTCAAAATGTGCACTGTGTTCCAGCCTTTATTGGTGGCCGCCATCTTGTTTGTTTACGTTTCGCTGTTTTGCCGACTCAGTTGAACAAACATTATTATCTTATCACAAATTTTGTAGCTTTGGTATATGTTTTGCTTGAAAACTATTATCGAATAAATATACAATGCAATATTATTATTAGTTTTTACACAGAATCGGTCGCACTATTTAATAAATTACGATAGAATTCCGCCAAATTCTAGAACCGTTACGAGTGCATTGAAAACCATATAAAAATAGAAATATCCTTAGCCTCAGGTCAAAAACTGGTTGCTCACACATAAACTATATTCTAATTAACTAATTAAAGCAGTTATTTACTCAAAACACTCATTCACAACCGAAAAAATGCATTTAATCCGCGGAACAACTTTCGCGTGTCGCACGTGAACCACAGACTGACTTTGACATTATTTTTTTAAATCAAAATGAATGATTGGTGAACTGTTGTCGTATTTTTAGCATGAAGGAACTCACTATGGTTCAAGTAGAAAAGAGAAAAAGGATATTAAACACCGTGAAATAGAAAGAAATAGACATAATAAGACGCCGTATCGTTACATCATTCTTGGGTGACTCTAGTCACCCAGGTGCGATCTACGGTATATTTTTTTTGGGTAGTGTAGTACTCAAGAGAGGTCTAGCGGATAGCAGTCATTAAAGCTTTTAAGGAAATCAAAATCAAATTAACAGAAGATCTATGGGGATTGTCTATTAAAGTGTGTCAAGCTATTATTGACACTATAGCACCGTACTTGGCTTTAATTTTTAATTTGTGTGTGGACCAAGGGGTCTTCCCAGACCTTATGAAATACAGCAAGGTAATACCACTTTTCAAATCTGGGGACAGTAAAGATACGAATAATTATAGACCCGTATCCGTGCTGCCGGTTTTCAGCAAGGTGTTGAAAAGGTAATGCTTAATCAAATGCTCACCCCACTTTAACACCAACAAAATCTTACACGAGAAACAGTATGGTTTCACCAAGGGACGTTGTACAACTGACGCCGGTGTCACTTTATTAAAACACATATATACTGCGTGGGAAGAGGCACAAGATGCCATAGGAATCTTCTGTGACCTCTCGAAGGCATTTGATTGCGTAAATCACCAAACCTTGCTTTTGAAACTTGAGCATTACGGCTTAGGTAAACTTGCGCTCAGTTTAGTAAAATCGTATTTAAATGATAGACAGCAGCAAGTACAAGTAAATGGTGTAAATTCAATGGCTCTGAAAGTAAAAATGGGTGTACCACAAGGTTCGATATTGGGTCCTTTCCTCTTTTTAGTATATATTAATGACCTTCCCCATTTATTTAAAAACCAACCACAAATGGTGTTGTTTGCGGACGATACTTCGTTAATATTTAAGATAAACAGACGTGCAACAAACCTTGACGATGTAAATAACGCTCTAATGCAGGTCCATAAATGGTTTACCGCAAATAATTTAGTATTAAATGGGAAAAAAACTAAGTGCATAAGATTTTCTCTACCAAATGTCAAAAGCAGTGACTGTGACATAGTATTGAATCAAGAGAAACTTGAATTTGTCGATGAAACTGTTTTCTTGGGGATCACGCTCGACTCAAGGCTACAATGGGGTCCTCATTTAACATCTCTTGCAGGACGGCTAAGTTCAGCAGCATATGCTGTCAGAAAAATCCGTCAATTTACTGATGTAGATACCGCGAGGATAGTGTATTTTAGTTATTTTCATAGTATTATGTCATATGGTATTTTACTATGGGGACGGGCTGCAGACATCGAGTCTATATTTATTCTGCAGAAAAGAGCTATCAGAGCCATATATAATCTACGTAGGCGCGATTCTCTAAGAGAACTGTTCAAGGAAATTAACATCATGACGGTACCTTGTCAATACATCTATGAAAACATCATGTACGTTAGAAAAAATCTGCATTTATTTAGTAAAAGAGGTGACCGGCACCACTATAATACTAGAAACAGAGACCAACTAGTTCAGCCAGGTTTCAGGTTAGCTAAAGTAGACTCATCTTTCATGGGGTACTGTTTAAAATGTTACAATAAAATACCTCCCCACATTCTACAACTGAATGAAACGAAATTTAAATCTTGCATAAAACGCACACTATGTAGGCAAGCATATTATAAGTTGGGGGATTATATTGATGATAAAAATGCTTGGCTCAATGCTGGTCCTGCTCCACCATAGGGGCAATCGGAATCATCAGAATTAGAAAGTGAAGTTATTGTGAAAGCTGCAGAAGATTGTAAAAATATATTTGCATTGTATAGATTCAATCTCTTAGTATTATATAATTTCATAGCACATGTGTGAGTACCATGTACTGTAAAGCCACTATTTAATGAGTAACTAAATCTTTCATTGACGCGAAATTACCCTGGTGGTTGAGTGAATCTCATGCTCACTTAAATGTCACGCTGATGGTGGCGGGTGTGTCGGGTCGTTTAGTTCCCTTCAAAATGGTTGAGTTGAATGATGGCTGATACATGCGTCATGTTCGTGAACGGGCGCTGTCAGTTGTGACTGGTCATCTCTTAGCTGCCACGGTTTATTTTAATTACTTTTTTATTTTTTATTACTGATTTAATCTTTTACTCTGGACGCTCTTAACTTGCCCGTATTTCTACATTGTTCTCACATATTTGTAATTCTTGACATGAATGATGTAACCAAGATTTTGTAACATATTTTGATTTAAAAGAGTGTCCATGGAGTTTCTTGCCCGTTCTTCTCCATAGAGATCTACGCTACGGAATGGGCAACTACAGTCTTTCACAAGTTATTATGCCTTGTGACTGGGACTGTAGCTTCGCGTTTTATTTTGTTTTTGTTGACTTTCAAAAGTGCCTGTAATGGTCTAATTGAAATAAATGCTTTGACTTTGACTTTGACTTTGACTTTGACTTTGATCCCAAGCATTTGTCATTACCATAAATTTTTGATAAGTTGCAATAGCAGATGTTCGGTGGTCATAAATTAATAATATTTGAGGCTTAACAGGCGTTCCCACTGAATCGTGACGTTATATAGATATAAGAAGTAGTCCTATTTTTCAATTGTCGTTGACTGTAAAGCTGCTTTTGCTTTAGTACGTAACACATCTGTTACATATCGACGGTGATCATGTTACTGTTCATAATTTCCTTTCCACATCCATCACCCAATGTGTAACTAAAGCCAGAAGCAAAAAAGGGGTTCAACGACAAAGAAATAATACGCATCGATTTGAGATGCTCCTCCTTTAATTCGTCAGTTAAAAAAGTCGTCATGAGACAAGGAACGGTTCCTTAGAGCGTCCCGTACAGAGCTGATCCGTGGTACCTACAGAGAAGTTAAGGGAGAACCAGTAGGTAGGTGCATTCCGTCCACATGCACTCACTCATTCGCGTGCGAGTCCAGCTTCCGGGAGCCTAGTTGTTTCGTACGTTAGGCGTACTGAAATTGTCTTGTCCTACCTACTCATCAGTTATTATTACCACTCTGAAAGATTCCTTCATCAACATCGACCAAGCATCGTCATATCAATCGGCTCGGATTGAATTGGTCCAGAACAGCAGACTGCGTTGAGGTCTACCCACGCTGCGCTTTTCGTAGGTACGCCGTTGCCACTCTAAAACGTATATATTATTTTTTTCAATGTTACCCGGTATATTGGTTTACCTAATTTTCTACCCGATATTAAAATCAAGAAAGGTAAGCGGCAGCTTTCCTTAATTAATTCAAACTGTGAAGTAAGTTCCTAGATTATTATCAGTCAGCTGTCGTACAAGTGGCCGTAACGAGCAGTAAACGCCATCGTTTCGAAAAGCATATCGTACCCGACTTTTCAGCATGACGACGGTTTACGTCGTACCACATAAACTACGTTCGAGTGAGCACAGCAGTTAGTTACCAGTAGGCACCAGGCACTTTTACCTTGTCCACATAGTCGCTTTGGGCCGGCCGCATACCTACGGTTTCCTGATTAGGAAATCAGATTTGGAGACATGAATGTTTGCTAGATTGCTATGTTCAACTAGACGTACTAAGACGTTTGTACATTTTCCGAATTTTCAACTCGGAGGCTGAAAAGTCGTAAAAGTTTTCTTGGGTGCGTGGGCCCAGCTAATTTTAATCCCTCCACAGAAAGATTCAATCCTCCTGCTCTTTTCAGATAGAATTGACTCTATTTTATTATTTTCTTTGTATTTAGTGGGTGGGTGGTACCCAATATCGACGTTTCCTTTTTTCTTGTTTAGCGCCAGTAAAATTGCAATAGCAATCAATTCGCCGTCGTCAAAGTTAAAAGTGCAATGATGAAAGTGTCAGTCTACCTACTGACAAGTGTAAATTCCTAACAAAAAAAATCGAACGTCTGTGCTTGTCTCACGGAGTTCCGAATCGGAAATCCTGATCAGGAAACCGATATGCGGCCAGCCTTAGATACGCCTCAACCTCCCAGTCTTAATCTTATCATTGATGCCATACAGATATCTCCTGCCAGCGTTGCAGCGCGGCGCTTTGCCCTTTTTAGGGATGGCCATAGAAGCTGAGTCTTACCGTGTATTGTTTTCCGAGCGGGATCGGCCCTCTGTGCTTTGTGAGTGTTGTGACGTTTGATAAAAAGTTATTTTTTCTTAAATACATTGAAACTCCGCCTAAATGTTGGCGTTGCTGGATTCTGGGCTTAGCCAGCGTTTTGTGGCTGCCAAATTACATCTAAGCCTGTCATCTGTTCATAGAGTGAAGAAACGCTATTGGAACACTGTTTTAATCACACGCCGTCAAGGATCTGGGTAGGAATTGGGTCACTTCTGAGCGAGACAACCGGTTTGTCGGAAATTTTGTTGACAAACAACGCCACCTTGAATTGCACACTCTTAAAGGCATAGTGCAAAGTGGGCATACAACGACATTCTAATGTGTATTCCTAAAAATAATATTTTTCTGTTAAAACTTACGTAACATGCCTGCGTAGTGAAAAAGATTTTTTTGATGAGAAGATTTAAAACATACGTAATTTTTAAATTGAAATATTAAATGACATCTAGTGAGGAATAGATGTAACTTTTATAAATAGTTACGGCTACTCACCACCAGTATCGCTGTACGATGGCGTCTGTCGCTTGTATCGCAGCGCGTCACCAAAAGTTTGTGGCGGCGCTAGTGTCAATACAAATTCACTGGGGATTTTGTGATGGAGGTTATGCAGTAAAATATCAATTTAATTAAGTGAAGTGAAGTGTTAGTAACAGTGATAAGAATGGAGGCAAGAAGGGATAGTTTATCCTCCATTAAAGTTTGCCGATTTTGTTTAGCTCAAGGTGATACGCTAACAAGTATCTATGAAAAACGATCTACAAAAAACACAGTTAGCCTACCACTGAAAATATTATCATGCATCTCTATTGAGGTACATTTATTATTCATTCTTTTCCAATATTACAACACCTACTAACATAGATAGATTCTTAATAATAATGATTTTTGTGTACGTTTAGCTTAATGGCGCCGAATCTCTGAACATTAAATAAATACGATAATTATGTTTGATTAATCCTATGTGTTACCAGTATTGTAGAAATGACCTATCGATTATACATGCACCTAGCTTTCCATAATTTTTCGACGGGAAATTGTTCTAAAACTGTAATTTACATTTCTTTGTGCATTTGTGTCATACTGTCATTGCTTTCCTCAACTTTCCTGCAGGCGCCATCTGGTGGACATAACCCGTTGTTTCTTATTATAATTTATTTCAATATTTATATGCGTTAAAATAAACATTATACTCTCCTCTCAGGTCTTCCCATCTGACAAAAAGCCTACATATATTTGCAACCGCTGCAAATTTTTCATAGAAATTAGCTATGACTTCAAGCATATATGTCGGCAAGCTGATGAGCATATATTGCAGTTCATACAGAATGCTGCACCATTGGCACCAACATCCTGGCCACAGCCTCTGGTCAAAGTAAGTGTAAAATTAAATAACCTAAAGTCAAAATATATCATAATTAAATGCTAATATTCCTATAAGATTAAGAATTAAATTATTGGGAACTGCAGATATTCCCATGATAACAAAACAATTGAATTCCCATAATACTATAAAAAACTTTTTGAAAATGAAACCCCTAAGACTGAACCAATTTTAATGAAACTTCATACTTCGTAAGCAGGATATGTAGACATAGGTCTAAAAAGTTACTAAAAAACATAATCGAAATGTCTTTTTAAAAAAAAGATAATTAAAAATTTCTGTTTCTATAGATAATTTATAATCGGTCTAATTTAGATGTAACACTATTTTTCGAAAATGTTTTTAGTAACTTTTTAGACCTATGTATTGTGCTTATACATATGAAGTTTCATTAAAATATGTTCAGTCATTTTGGAAAATAAGGACTTGAAAGTGTGTATGAAATGCCGTAAGGTGTAATAATAACCATAGCTAAGTATTACTTACATAAATAAAAAAGTACTTTGTGTTACAGAAATGTAATACTTTAACAGAATGACTGATTTGCCAGAATTCTCTGTTCCTAACCTATTGCAGATTTTGGAAGGTTTCATCATGTCATATAATGTGGATAAGACCACATAAGCTGATGAATATTCATAATATAAAAATCATGACACATATCAAGCCCTGTTTTAAGAATATTTTTAAATTTAGATTTAGATAATGCAATGAAAAAGGAAAACTGAAGAAGGAAAGCTACTCATTACAAGAAAAACCAAATACCAAACAAAATTCGTTCTTTTCATTTAAAATAAATAACATAGTATAATTCTATGCCACAGTTCTACGAGCAAACTAAGATTGTTTTTTTTTTAAGTGAAACTTCTTAGGCAACTTCCAACAAGTTTAACGCTACCATGGAGGGGGAATATTTTCTAAAACTCACTAAGAGATGGCAGTATTACAAGATTTGTGACTACGTAGTTCCACTGGGTACGCAAGATGGCGTTCAAACAGTCATGCATTCTACTCTTCGGTTTAAACAGCCTTCGCTAAATTTCCATGAGTAGAATAGCCTCGATAATCTTATGTAATAAAAATAATACAACAACAAAATATTATTTAGAAGCTCAATAAAATAACGAAAGTGAATGCGTGGCACTTGAACGCATGCGTGTAGTATTACGAAGTTTCACTTTCCCACAATTTTTTTTTCTTTTTCTCTTTGCAGTTGCTATAAATTTCAAATAGAAAGCTATTTGTTATTAATAGTGGTATTAAATAAGAGCTTGTTGCTAAAAAATAGAATCCACATGGGTCGATGTTCAATATTAATCATCACTGGCCGAGGTCAGTCCATGCAAAATTTTACCTCCATCTCGTTAGATAGGCAGTCGATTTATGTAAATATGCTGGTAGCAAAATACCAGTTACATTGGACCAACATACTCGTAGTTGTGAAAACGCTAGGCAGATAATGAGTGATATAATTACAAATAATGTTATTGCAATACTTAATGTTATTTGCTATTAATATTATGGTGTAAGATGTAACTAAGATTGTTATATCTTAGTTTATTCATTCAGTCTTTAATTATGTGTATTATTTTAGTTATTTCGCTTGGCTCACAAATCACCTGAGGTCCCCCTGATGAAGACTGTGATTGAGGGTGGTGCCACTGTGCATGTCAGCACACAAGAGACAGACACAGATGAAGAGGATGATGAAAATGTCTACAATGTTAAGGTAATGCTATTATTACATGGGCTGTTAGGGTAAACAAAAGGCTCACTTCAAAGGACCTCATGAAAATAAACAACTGTTGCTATCAAACCAACTCTGAAATATGAAAAAAAAAAAACAGCTTCCCTTCATACCATGATTTGTTTCGCGATTTCATTATTACACCTGTAGAAAAAATTGTTCATGCTCCTGTCAGTATACTCTTTTCAAGTATAATGTCTCTCCTTAAACACTATTGGGTATGTAATTTCCTGATAGAAATGTATTTTATACCCATACTAATTATAATTTTGTTTGCAGATTGGTGATGGTTCTGATGATGGGTCAAAAAGTGCCCGTATAAAAGTTATAAATGCTGTAGAAAAACAAGACAAAGGGAAAGCGAAACGCGCCAAAGGTAAAATAAATCCTCCATCAATTATTTATAGAGACTGCACTTAGAATAAACTTGTATGTCATTAGTTCAATTAAACGTCTCATTTACGTGTGTTCAATTGTTCATAGCTTAGGCGTCGTCCTAATAGAACGTGAATACGCGATCATTGTTTTAGTAGATAGCCGGGCGTGTACGCGCGATCATGGGAGCGGTGACGGAGCCCGCTTCCTGGCCGCTTCCTTGCTTAGTTTTTGCTTTCGGGAAATATATGTGAATGCCCTATTTTTCGGGTTGGGGTTATTGTACCCTTATTCAACATCAAAATGTTTGACCGCGATTGTATCGTCAGTTTAACCCCTTTGTGTTTGTATCTTTGATCGCCAGTTCGCGAGAGCAAAAATCCCGCGTACTTGCGATAGTCGCGGAATCGCGATCTATTAGGCAACGCCCTATAGTATCGATTGGCGACATAACTTACGCATGCACTATTACTTGCGCGATCTCTATTCTATGTGGTTTACTTGTAAACGGCCGGCCAGAGCCGAGTTGTGTAGCCCCTTATTCCCATCCCATTCATTCGTAATAAATAAAATATACTGTCTACCTTTATTTTCCATTATATTATATTACTATGATACAAGTTATATATTTAAGCATATAAACTGTTATTAAATTTATTCATGTTAAAAGTTGACCTGACAAGATGATGCTCCGCTGACCCTTGTGACATAACTACTTTTCAATAAGTTAAGATAAAATGTTGGTGTAAACTATTCTCTTTGTGACTAACAGGACTTAATTACACACTAACATAGCATATAAGCACAATTTTTTACTAACCACTAACAACTTATGTATATACCTTTTTATTGCAGCAATTATAACCATAAAATTTATTTAAAAAAAAAAAAAAAAGTTGTCTTACAGGCCTCTGTTAATCAGCTTTGCATGCCTTCCTAAGATCCGGGACCCCATGGTCCCGAGATAGGAAAAGACATACAAATTAATAATAATATTTTTTTTATAAATTTTTTTTCTCAGGTACTGGAGTCTCATATATTCTATTGTTTTGATGTTTTTTTTCCAAATTTCTTGAATTTAATTATGACTTATAGGTTAGATTTGTTGGAGCCTCATAAATTTTATTGTAAGGACTTTTTTTTTTTAATGTTTTACCATAATGGTCTTAAATAATTATTAAAAAACCCATGACTTACGATTAAAATAACCGACCTAGTAATTAAATTGTGACTTAAGAGTATTCTTACATGGGCCTCTGCAAGTTGGCTTTATCTCCTTGTAGGCTTTCCAAAAATCTTGGACCCCATGGTCCTGAGATAGGAAAAGACATACATATAATAATACATTTATTTATCCAGTACGGTCAATCGCACGTCAGTAGAGAAGGGATCTAACCGTTTTGTGTGTTAAAATAAATAAAGGCGTTTAGGATGCTTTAACTGAGATAAATTACACACAATTGTATTTTTACCTCTCATTCACTTTGACGGACGCCTAGCTCTATGCAAACTTTTTTATTCTTCTAATTACATAATAAGCATTTATATCCTTTCCTTTATAATGCGCCAGTCACTTCTAAGATAACCATAGAGGTTTAGGTCTCTACAATGGTAACAAAACGTATAAGATGCAAGCCATCATATATTTACTTTTTTAACTCTGCACTACGCTTGGCCTGCTCGAGATCAAAGTTAAAATAGTTCGACGTGCGGTCGACTGTACCAAGTCCCAAATTACTCCTACTTGCTACTTATCACTTTTGCAACTGCTTTCTACGTATGTATTTTTCATAAGTGTACAAGGTGTTGTTTTGCAACCTCGTCAAATTCAAGGAGGTAACTATGCTAATGATTCTCGTCCCGAAATAATAAAATGGGTAGGTGATTTTTATTTTTTTCTTATTTACGAAAATCGGTAAGTGTGAACAAACCGTGTTTAAAAAGTGGCCCGTCTGATCCTCGCCCTATAATCGTGATTTCATACATACAAACAATCTCAAACGTTTATTCGATCATTTCTTATTTCCTAAACCACGTTAAGGCGGTTATTCTGACATACTGACAAACTTAAACAACCAAAAAAAACAGTGTTTATTAATAATTAACTAGGTACCACAATTTTAATTGATTATTTATGTGATTTGTGATATCCTCTTGAATTTTGACGAGATGGCAAAACAACACCTTGTATAGTTTACTTTAAAAAAGCTGAAAATGATTACGCACTTTCAAAACAGTCACTCAATGACTAGAAAGTTTAAAAGGCCAATTATTTGGCCTACCTTGACTTCCGCCATTTTATATTATTTTTTTAAATAGCGGCCACCAATAAAACTTGCATGAAACGATAGCTGACAACAATACAGCTAATATTGTTTGAGACAAAAATCTTCTTAAAGTGTCACGTTATCGAGATATAAGTAATCAAAGTTACAATCTCTACAATCAGCACATCTTTGATGGCTATTTTGGAAATGTGACGCTTTGGATGATTTGCTATTGCTAGCTATTGATTAATACGGGTTTTATGTTTGGCCGCTATTTTTAAAATAAAACAAAAATGTTGGAAGTTAGGCAGGCCTCACTTCATACAAAAATCTGCCAACCCCTTTGCAATTGGAATTATCCCAATGCGTTCGTGTTTGACAGTACGTAATAGTTACTGCAACTCCCTGCACATTATTTTCTATAATGGACTTTGTACACTGCGCGGGTGGCAGTAGTGAGGTACTTAGGAGGCCCGTTCTTCTGCATAGAGGTATTCGCTTTGGAATTGGTAACCACAGTCCTTTCACAGCTTTGATCTTTATGTTCGTTACAATAAGGTTTCTATTGATTATGTCTGGGATGAAGTGGCTGTAAGGGAACTGTAGTTTCATCTTTTCGTTTTTTTTTGTGTTTTGGCTAGTTTATTTTTATTATTTGAAATAAATGCTTTAAGTTGAGTTTGAGCTTCAGCTTGTGCAGGTTAAATGCGCCATGAAAGACGTGCGATCGGAGGCCAGCGCAGACCGGGGACGGGACGGCAGAGCATTTTAGTGGTAACAAGTTATATATTCCAATGTTTAGAGATCGACCATAAACCGTTAAAAAATTTGTATCCTCAATGACAATCCATACTTAATATTATAAATTCGAAAGTCACCCTGTTTGTTACCTTTTCACGACTAAACGGCTGATCGGATCTTAATGAAATTTGGCAAGAAGATAGATTTCAACCTGGGGAAGGACATAGGCTATATATCATCACGCTACGACCAATAGGAGCGGAGCAGCAATGAAAAGTGTTGCGAAAACGGTGAAAATGTGACGCAGACGAAGTTGCGCGGGACAGCTAGTAAATAATAATTAAAAAAAAAACTCGCGCGGTTTGTACCTTTTACCATAGAAGCTTCTTTTTTCATCCTGCTCTGACAGTATAGGCATGGGCCGAAATAAATTAGGAGGACCATACCTCGAGGCCTTAATAGGCAATTATGACATACATACACAAGGTTGCAAAAAATGGAGCATGTGGACATTTTGATCTAAAATTACTTAAGTATCCCAATTTTTTCGATTCAAGATGTAATAACACCTGTAGGGTCGAAACAATTCTAACCTGCCCAAGGCAAGGTGTTAAAATTTTCGAACTCGCTTCGCTCGCTTATGGAGCCTTAGTTCATTTTGTTTTCAAAATTGTCTCGATAACGTTTTTGTTGTTACTACTGATTTACTGAAAAAACAACTAAAGATAATCTAAGTTGGCATGTCTAGAGAAGAGAGCTTAAATTTTCTTTTAGTTCCTAGACTTCGGAAATAACTCTTCAAAATTAGGAACTACTACGTCTATATAAACAAGTATGGAAAATCTATTGCATTTGAAATTCTTATAAAAACTTCAGCTGTATCCGTAACTAGTAAACTTAACCTTTACTCGAAATTTCTGCCCTCCCCCACCCCCCCTCTAGCTCAAAAACTAGCGACGCCCTTGACCTTTCACGTTTTATAACTAAACTTACATGTCACTTACGGAATATTTTCCGTAATTTTCAATTATTGTGAGCTACTGATGTAGCAAGCGGCCTGATCTCGGGACGACGGGTAAAAAGGGGCCCTGAAAATTTTTATTACGTAAGGGCATCGACATGGTTGATCCGGCCCTGGATCTCGAACCTCGGATCGCACCTTGCACCGTGTACAAGTACCTTAACTGCACCAATTATTCTTAATTTAAATTTTTGTGCCTGTTTAAATAAAAATGCATGATGCCGAATTACGCAGGGTGGGCAATTTTCTTTTCCACAGTGTGGAGCTTATTATCAAAATTTGAGAAAAAGGTATGTGAATCTTATATGTGTAATATACGTTTTATTTCGGTAGAGGTGTACCAATATTACACACACTGTTTATCACTTTTATTTTAATGCCTAGGTAGTTCGAGCCCACTGGCTTCAACCGGGCCGAAATCCAGGCTACTAACAATAGTCCGGATGTTATGAATCCAAGACTTAATGCTCAGCAGTAACACAGTAGGTATTAGAGCGGTACACCTCTGCCAAACCCTTCGGGGTATGTCAAGCGTGATGTGATGTTTTTTTTTTTTTATATATTTCAGTTGTTACAATTATGGCTGCCAAGGATGTATATTTTTATGTTTGCACTCAGAGTTGCATGTCGGTGTTGTGGTAGGTACTTAATTATTACTTTAATTAGACGCTATTTATAATAGGGATGTTGACAATTTTTGTTTAATTTTAGATCTAAAATATTATTTCAAAGAATAGTTATAAAGTATAGTAATATCATAAAAAAATGCCATTAATTAGTTATCAAGGAATCTTTTTCCACACAAATACCAAACGGTTAAATATTGGTCTGATAACTACTACTAAGTACTACTGCTGTTTGTGTATGTTAGTTTAAATGTTTGTAAGCGCACCCACGATACAGAAGAAATTCCTAGTGTGGTGCAAAATTTTATAAAGTAAATAAAGTAAAAAGTTTTAAGGTTTTATAAACAACATTAATAACCGCAAATTGTCCGTTGCTAGGGACAACCCTTCTAAGTAAATAATTATAATAAAGCATATAGTTTCTCCATAACATTTCCATCGATTTTTTTTGATTACTCATATAACATCTATTAAACTAGGCATGCTTAGTTTTTAACTTAAAGATATTTTTTTTTTTTTGATTATTTGTCAACGTCCCTATTTTAGTTAAAGAAAAATTGCAGTATTAATAAGTTGTTTGAGTGGCTTGTGACGCAGGTACAGAAAAAGCGTCAAGTGAGGAGCGCCTACAGATACGGGAACCGAGTGCCAAATGCTATAAGTAAGCATTTATTTACTACACAGTACTTCTAAAGCGCTTTTATCAAAAATAGAATATAGCTACATTTTTCATAAGCTTTCTGTTCTATCCTTGCTGTGGTCCGTGAATTCGCTCAGTCCGCTCGCGTGGATTTCGGAAATTATCCTACTAGGACGCATCGGAATCTAAGTATCTTATTCTAGTCTTTACCGTCAGTCTGTAGAATTGCCGGCTTCTCTGTTCCCTGATTATTATAATCTGAATCTTTTCAAAGTTTGAGTGAATCGGTTTCTTCTAGACAAGCGTGCATCACCCTTGGATGCATCATCGCTTCACATCAGACGAGTTGCGGCCAAACGCAAGCTTATTAGGTATAAACAATAAAAAAAAAACGATACCCACTCAGAGGTTACGCCGTGAGATTATAATAGACATAGTTACTTTCGCATTTATAATATTAGTCAACTATGCTGTAATAACTAGTATAATATTAGAGATCATGAGGTAAACTTTGTGAGTTTGCAGAGTTTGGATATGATCTCTTACACATCAGATTTAAAAAGAACTCATATTTAGAATCGATATTGTAGAGTAAACATAAGATACTTTTTATCCAGATAGCACGTTCCCGTGGTATAATTTCTGGATATACACGCAGACAAAGCCCCCAGAAAAAAAAATGAGACTGGCAGTTTTATTAATTTAATTTGATGTTAAACCACAGAGCGCTCGACAAGGCCGTCAAACTGCAAGCCGCTCGAGACAGACGCATCGTCAGGCTCGAGCTTACGTGCAAATGGTGCCGATTGCGTGAGTGACGTGGTGCAACCTGCAACAGCAAGAGAAAAATCAAATCATTAACTTAGCATAAGCGAATATCATTATTATTAATGAGCTATGAACATGCGAATTTTCTGTAATTTTATCCATCAGGTTTAGAAATAACACAACATAACTGGTGAAATGTGGGTGTACTGTTATTAAGGTGGAAGCGACCGGGTGGCCCAAGAAATCCATATTTTCTTATTTTTTTGCAATTTAATAAATTACTATTTCATGAAAAGGTCATTCATCATGGGATTATATGAACTTAGGGGTTGTATTGCTGGTTTTATTGACTACAGTTCTGTAAATACATACGTTGTACTGTCGCGAATCATATTTTGTTCAACATAAAAACCTGACACTAACAAAAAAATTGCAAAAAAAAAACGTTGGAAAATGTAAATTTCGCGGACTACCGTGGTGCTTCCACCTTAAGTACACCTCTGTCTTACCCTTTGTAGATTACACAGGCGTGATTTTTTTATGTTAAATAAATATAATACGTATAATTATACATTTATTATGACCGTTTTTCTTTTGTAGGTTTTCCATCGCCGTCAAAATTGGCAAAACATGTCCAAACTCATTCTGATGATCGGTCGTTCCCCTGCAAGTACTGCAATAAAAGTTTTGTCAAGTCTCAACACTACACAAGGTAAGAATCCTTTTAGATTCACATTCTCCCTTTTCAAAATACTCGTGTATTGATGATACAAATTGTTGCATTTCACGAGTGCGAATCGGTCATTGTAATTAAAACCTATGGTAATAGAAATAGAAGCCACTTGACGCGCTTGTGATTTCCTAAAACTTGCAGATATTATGTTTATTGAAAATCTCGTTTCTCTGAAGATGATTAATTTTGCGCACCTTACCACAGACATCTTCGTCTAAAACACCGCGAGACCATTCGTACTTGCCGAGGCCCGTTCGGCGAGAGCGACCAGTACCGTTGCGAACAATGTGAGGACACTTTCGCGACGCAAGACGAGCTCATCTACCACTCCGCTATACACGCCACGCAGAATCTCACCTGCCCACTATGTCAGGAAAAGTTCGAAGATGTCGACGCAGTCACGTCGCATATTAAGTCACACGTAAATGGTACGAAGCTTGTGTATGTTTTGCTGAAAGAACATTAGTAGCTTGACCCCAAATCAACCTTACGTGTTTATATTGCTACAGCTTTTTCCATTTCATAGAGACGAAAGTCTCCTATAATTTGGCATAATTATTTTTGTTCAAATAAACCTATTTAATGCTAAACAGTACCATTCATGCTGCCTTGGTAATGGGGACTTGAAATCTAGGTGTGTCGACCACTTTTTGAAGCCATACTTGGTGTGTCATTCCATTATATTGTAATTTTTGTAAAGTGACATTTTCAAACAAAAATTCAGGGTGGCCTATTCTTTGCCAATCTGGTCAAAAAATGGGCTGCTCTTAAATTAATTAATACTGGACCCGCCTATTATTATTTGAAGGGAGAGGCAGCGATATACTGTTTTTCGTTTTAGGTAAGCATACCTAGCAGAGGGACATATCTATTGAGCATGTATAGTAAGCATGTCAGTATTATACGTTTTATGGTTCATCCCTTAGGTACTGAATTCATGTGTGAGTTATGCGAGCTGGTGTACACGACGAAAGAGAAGCTGGATTTCCACATCAGTGTCGCGCATGATGACGAAGTTATACCGTCCCACGCGAGCGTACCGGTAAGATTAACTCACGAATCTATCTCATATCAGTGAATTTCCCGTTATTGTCATGTTATAAATTGCGTCAATAGTCTCGAGTAACTATGTGGACGCCAATCCATAGTGATACTAAAACATATTGATTACTATAATAACTTATGAGTGGTCATCTATTTATAACTTTATAAAATATAGTAATTGGAATGTCTTCTAATGACATGGCACTCGTAGCCATCTAGATCATATATTTAATGTACTTATTTCGGACGTTGACTGTTGTAGAACCTACTCCAAGATGAGTCATCGAATGAGATGGACGTCGTAGAGGACGAAGAGGATTCTTCAATCAATGGTGAGCTAAGCACTTCAAAAACTATGTAAATTATGTTTTTTGGTACCCAATATAACCTAGTAACTAGTGGTTTCGATTTTAGAGAGTAAATGACTTGAATAATTATGTTAAATAATGGGTGTGTACTCATAATTATGATCTTTGCTTTCAGTAAAAGAACTGGACGATCATATGATGGTCGAAATTAACAAGACTAGCGATTATTTGGTAATTATTTTTTTATTAAAACAAGTTAGTATATAATTAATAAATGTTTATAATTCTTTACAATGTATTAATATTATTTTTATTACAAAGATACCGGAAGAGGAAGGTGAAGAAAAGCCTGACACCCAATCTGAAGGTAATTTTTTTAATTGCTATAAGTTTATATCTAACTTTGGGTTTAATTTCTTATTTCAGTGTTATACACCATCCCTTATAATTGATATGTGATGCCCCTGATATTTCTATATACCATACAATTTGTTCAAAACTCTACCTGAGTCTACAACTGTATACTTTTCATTTTCTAGGCTGATTTCATAGGTATCTAAAGACACTCTTGAATATTTAACTTTAATCAATGAAACCATACTTTTAGAGAGTGATTCGGAGATGGCATTGCCCGATCTTGCCACCGCTATAGCAACAATGTCTAGCACAAACATTGGGAAAGAGACAGCTGAAATCTCAATCGCCACCATGGGCGGTGCAACCATCACTAAGACAGTGTCAGCGCCGAAGAAAGACGACAAGGGCGACAATCAGGTAAACTAAATATAATATCGAACTTGGAATTATTATTCTTAGAACAGTTAAATTATATTGGAAAATTATAAATCTAGCCGCAAAAAAAACACTTGGCGAAATAACCTCTAATTTTATATGTAAGCAATGGGAAAATAAGAAGGCTACTAATAAACTAATACGTCTTTTTTACAACGCCAACTAAATATTTCAAAGAAAGCGTCAAATAAAGAATTACAATAATTTTTACTTGTCTTCTTGATTTATACATCACCATCTAAATTACTAACTCAGCCACAGATTTTACAACTCACCAACAACTTACGTTTTACAGCTTCAACGTATGTTCCTTCAAATCGAAAACTTAATATAACATAGCATGTAAAATAATACATGGTATTCTTTTAACATGAAAATAACAACTTCCACTGGCCGCTACCACTAATGAGAGAGCGCTATTCGATTCATAGGGAGATGAGTAGTTTCGTGTAGTCAGAAAAATAATAGTCCACTAGATTGTAGATCTTTTATTTAGTTAAAATCTATACTCCTCACCATCGTAAAAAAGGCATTGCGGCAAGGAGACATAGGATGCGAGAGCGAGCTCGGGCTTGCCCCCCCCCCCCCCCCCCCCCCCCGAATCGGACAGGTTATATGTCGTATTGTATTCAAAATACGACACATGAATTATTATTAATTATTAAAAATGATAAAATGGGTTTAGGAATCTTCATGTCATTTTTAAAGACCTATCTATAAACACACCCGCACGTATAGGTTTGATAAAAAAAAAACAAAATTTCAGTTTTAGTTCCATGTATGGGGAAAAACAAAAAAAAAAAGATTAACCCTAAACCTTTTTTGTATAAAAATCTTAAAGCTGTTTACAGATTACATCTACCTACCAAGTTTCAACTGTGTAGTCTTAATAGTTTCGGAATAAAGTGGCTGTGACATACGGACGGACAGACAGACATGACGAATCTATAAGGGTTCCGTTCTTTGACATTCGGCTACGGAATTCTAAAAAGAGCCTATTCTTCCCAAACAAATGCTGCGATTGTCTTGTTTCTTATATTTAATGACTATAGTTAATTATCTGATGATTATTTTAGGTACACTTTATGACCAATAAATTACCTATAGGACGAGTTATGAATTAGTCATAAATAACTAGGTTATAAAAGTACTAAGTTATACAATTAGAAGTCGATACAATTTAAAATTTAACTTTATGGAAGTCATATATAGTTATTTTAGAAGCTTTCTGTTGGTATTACAAATATAGATGCTATAAAATAAAAATGATGCTGTGATGTATTTACAGTAACTGACATCGATGATATACGGTGGCTGAGATTAGATGCACATTGATCGTGGCTGAGTCAGTAATTTAGAGGACAAGTTATTTTTAAGGACTAAAAAAATGCTATTAAATAATAGTCGGTTTAATTACTACTCAATTATTTTTAGAACAAGGACCGTAATAGACTGAAAATTTATTTTGCAGGGTCAAAACCTTGCATAGTAAATTTTCAATCTATTGCTGTCAGAAACGTAATCACGCTAGTACAAGCAGATAATATATTACTATATTGTTTAACTTGGTCCAGTACGTTATCAATAAAAATAACTACAGCTTCCGTACAACTTATCTCGAAAAGTACTAGATAAAAAATCAAGACTCAACAATATTATCATTTAAAAAAAATAATTAGATCATAATTTGCATGTTACTCATATGTTAATTCATTTACCATGTCTGTAAACATATTGCCTGCAAGATAATACTAAAACACACATTCTAGGATGAAATGTTTACACATTTTACGTAAATCCATCTCATAACATAATCAAGTTGATGGGTTTTATTATATTTTTGGAACGAAGTTCCTTATCGCGCGTTGTGAAAGGGGGCTAGACGGAAAAAATTCTTACGAAAAGTTGTCACGACACTTTTTGCTATAGTAAGCTATTGTAAGCTTTATTTCTTTAAAATAAAGTTGAAATTTCCTTAAATTACGTACAATTGGGGTGTGTATGTGAGTAAGGATAGATATGATTATTATTTTGAGTGACCGAACTACAAAGTACAAATTCGGTTGTGCAGTTAAGTAAGACGTATTGCTTCGAATTAAGGATTGATCTTCCTTAAATTAAATATTTTATTTTTCGCACACTAACTTAAATCTAAAATGTATTGATATTATGTACGTGAAAGGAACTTCGTTCCATCCGGGTGTCCCTTGACACCTCTCAAGTTTTTTCTTTTTGGATAAGAAATAAGGCCTTTTTTGTATGACAGACCGCAAGCATACTTCGAAAAGCTGAGGAAGTCAAGAAAAAGGTTATAACACAAGTGCCGTCAGAACCAAGTTAGTAGTTTGATCAAAAACATCACATCATTAAAGATACTCTCTTGAACTTATATATTAATTACTGTGTAAATACACAATTTTACAGTTGCTGAGAAGAAGATCATTATTAAGGCAGATAATAATTCGGCTGGTACCAGCGATAAGTCGCTGCGTATGTTAGAAAAAGATTTGCAAGAACTGAAGAGGGTAAATATTGACCGTTTTTAACTTATATAAGTTTTTAAACAGACATGGTCACTAACACTATTAATAACACTTACTACGGGATATTTACCATATGTATTATTTGTTTCGAGTTCCCGTTCGCCATGATCATGGCAAACGGGAACTGCTCCGAAATATCGGGAACTCGAAACAAATAATACACATGGTAAATATCCCGTAGTAAGTGTTATTAATCGTTTATAACTTATTGACCATTGCGTCAAAAGCATCAATATTAAAACATGGGCATAAATTAATTTCAGACGCACCCGCGCAGTGATGTCGCTAAAACTCCAGCGAAGCCCTTAGAGACATTGAGGGGCAGACGGGCACAGATACATACTTCCACACCTAAACCAAGGTGAGTCACACTATAACTTACAGGTAGCTACTGCCTTTCATAATAAAAATCTGATGGATTTCTTAAGCATTTTAATCCTTTTTTTAGGGTTCCGTACCCAAAGGGTCAAACAGGACCCTATTACTGAGACTTCGCTGTCCGTCCGTCCGTCCGTCTGTCACCAGGCTGAATCTCATGAACCGTGATAGTTAGCCAGTTAAAATTTCTACAGATTATGTATTTCTGTTGCCGCTATAACAACAAACACTAAAACCAGAAAAATAAATATGTAAGGGAAACCCATATAAAAAAGTGTTTTTTTTTGCTCGTTTTTATAAATAATGGTACGGAACCCTTCGTACGCGAATCCGACTCGCACTCGGCAGGTTATTTTTTGTAGTTAAACGTGGGTTTGCTCTTGACTCTAGTCCA
Organism: Cerastis leucographa; assembly: GCA_963082945.1. NCBI lineage: Eukaryota > Metazoa > Arthropoda > Insecta > Lepidoptera > Noctuidae > Cerastis > Cerastis leucographa. The sequence goes on along the minus strand of OY720380.1, from coordinate 12,196,712 downwards.
GGTCAGAGATGACAGAGACAAAGTCGACGATGGTACGAGCTTATCCAGAAGAGGTCAGTTCACATATTAATCATTATATTATTGCCATGTTACAGAACTCCAACAGATGATAGGAAAATGATAATAACATCTAAGTCACCAGTTCCCGAAAAAAAGTTGCCAGAACGTCGCGTTGTAACCAAAGAGAACAAGGAGCCCAAAGAAACTAAGGATGCTAAGGCAAATAATGGCAATAGTAAAGAAGAAAAAGAAATAAAAGAAAAACCAGCGAAGGAGAAAGAGGTGAAACAGAAGGAGGTGAAAGAAACGACGAAGGTATGTATACACCGTTTACAGCGGTCAAACCAGCCTTGATTCTATTATTGATCTGCTTAGAACAATAGGGGATGATCACAATTTTTTTTTTCTTTGTCTGTCGGGTATATTATTGAAAAGTATTGGACACGTATTTTTTCATTTTTCACGTGGTCATAAAATTACGGAGATATATTGAGTTGATATGGCGCATGACGTCACGTGTAGGTAATTTATATAAATATAAAATATACATACTTGTGACGTAGTGAGCCCCCACTCTCAAACTTTAATGAGTTTTAACTAAGTATTTTTTTGATATTTTGATAAAACAAAAAATACGTGTCTATTATTTTTGTATTTCCGGTCTGACGGACAAAATATAATTTCGTTTTCTTTACCCAGTCTTCACCCCTATTTCATAGATTGTAATTTGACTGATAGTATTATGTATTTTCTTTCAGAGTGTAGTAAAAAATGGAAGTGACAAAAGCACTGCTGAAGAGGGCATTCGCCGATCGACTAGACCTTCCAAGATTAAGGATTACGCTAAGATGATAAGGGACAGGTACCTAAACGGATAACTATAGAATCTCACAGAAAAAGTACTTGTAATGACACTCTCATTTGACGGAAAAGGTGCTCTCTCACTTGGAGCATTCTTCTGTAAGGTAACGTTACAGAGTCGAGCATTACATCAGTAGGGGAGAAGAACTGAGCATTACAGTGCGCAGCACGTACCAATACGATTAGAAAGAATCACTTGTGTCTGTACCAAATAGTATCTAGGATTGTTACATTACAGGCGAATGTTCGCCTGGTCAGGGAGCCTGTACTGTAATGTAATGCTCATAATCGAATCTGAAATGTTAAGATGATGATTTGACTTGTACCGTTTGTTTGTAATGTATCATTTGAACTTTTGGCTCAAGTGTGCTCCATCCATAACACTCAAAAGGATTCGCGAAAAAACCGACAGTCGCGTGGAGCACGCGGCGCTCGCGGCGAATGATACATTACAAACTAACGTTACAAGTCAGTCTTTGGTTTCTGTTACACGAACGCGATACATTACACCAAAATGTTACAAGTCAATCTCCACCTTAACATTTCAGGCGAACGCTCCAGGTGAGGGGGAGCACCTGAAGGGATAAACGCTGCATGAAAGCCAAGCATGAGAAAGACATGAAACTCCATGTGTACATCTGCTGAGTTACAACCTGTTATGTTTTTTGTAATACAATGTTGTTATTTTAATAACAGGTCCCAGGATTCTGACGAAGAGAATGACGATTCAGATGATGGTGACGATGAAGAATATAAAGAAGAGGCGGTGAAGCCTGTTGAAGTAAGAAAAAAAAATAGTGCGTGTAGTCCCTTCGCGCGGAAGAAGTGAAACTTCGTAATACTACATGCATGCGTTCGAGTGCTACGCATTCACTCTCGCTCTGTCTCTTTCTATTCCCCCTCCATGGTAGCGTTAAACGTTTAACTTGTTGGAAGTCGCATAAGAAGTTTCATTTCAATTATTACATAATTATGAATAATTCTATGTGTCCAGTAGGTGGTTTTAAATCTGACGTAGCAGAACGAAATTTATTTTTGGTGTAAAGGCAGGATACCCAAATAGCCCGACCCGGAACAACTACGTGTAGACCATACTAATTTTTGTTCCGTGCTGTTATCGAACCTGCGACACGCAGGGCAGCAGCCAATCGCTCAGCCACTGCGCCTACCGTGCCGCCAACTTGTCCAGCGAGAGATGACATGCACTTTACCGCAATGTTTCAGGTTAAATCAAGGCCACGCAGAGCCAGTACGAAGGCGCCGACACCAAAAGCAACCCCGTCGCCTTCAGCGCCAACTCCACGGAAACGAGGACGACCGCGCAAGGAGGCTGTGTAAGTACCTACTACTTTACTTCAATTGAAACTTAGGTTACTCGGAACACATCTTGAGGATAGTGGGATTGGCATAGTAGATATGCCCTCTTCTTCTCCTAGAGAGGAAGCTTAACTCCCAGCAGTGGGATAACTTGAGAATACAGTCAAAGTAGTCCAACACTGAGCTGTTGCTAACTGTGCCAGACCCAGAACTACTACCGTGCGGGAATCAAATCGCGACACGCAGCGCGGCAACCTATCGCTCAGCCACTACACGAGCTAACGGGCCGGCACAATTTTATTTAAATGTGGTGCGTTATTTATGCCATACTTATTATTTTTTCTAACTTCGACAGAATCGCTAAAGTGCGTAGAGAAGAAATTGAAGATGAAGATGACGATGGCTCTGAAGGTGAAAAAGAAAAGCCCAAGACTCCTGCTCCAGTCCAGAAGGAGAAAGAGATAGACAACGACGAAACTTCGGTGAGTATCACGTTTTCTATTAATTAAGGTACTAAATTTCATATATAGGGTGACTGGTAATTAGTGACCGATACTTAAACACATGATTGTAGCCATAATTAATAACACACAACGTTCTTAAAAGAAATATTTTATGTATTATAATTTTGACCACTTTTTCGTTATCAGCGACCCCGAAATTCACAAAACGACACCCATGAAGCCATTCAGTTGAGCAAGTGTCCAGTTGCTCAAGTATCTGTCGCGCAACTTTAATATAAGGCGCTTGAAAACAAAAAATGGCGCTCTTGAAATACGTGTTTATCAATTCAAAAATAGTAAATTTCAAGCAGAACAGACAATTTTTTTTTCTCCACTATAACTGTTACCACCCCGTTTCTCACGTTTGGGGTCTAATTTCGAAAAAACGACAAAATGTTTATGTGTTTATTTCTGCTCACAAGTTTTAATATTAAATTTAATTCTTTTTACTTTAAAAAAAGAACAAAAATAACTGCGGACTCCCCATAAGAACTTTCAACCTCTTAGAGGTAGATTTTCAAAAATGCTGAAATATTTATTTATTTCTAACCAGAAGACCCTCCCCTCATAGAGAGGAGGCCTGTGTCCCAGCAATGGGAACATTATAGGCTGATGATGATGAACCAGAAGCTATATGAAATTTCATGCTTCTAACTTTAAACATGACTGGTCTCCAATAGTCTCCATATAATCGTTCACCCCTTATTTTACCCCTAGGGGTGGAATTTCGAAAAACCCTTAGTGGAAACTTACTGTTCACAAACAACACACCCTCCAAATTGCATGTCTCTAGGACCAGCGGTTTAGGCTGTGTGTTGATATCTTGGTCAGTACTTTTATTTTTATACAAACACACAGTTTTCAAAGAAATTTAAATGTTTCAGGAGAGCAACAAATCTGATTCGTCTGAACCGAAGCCACGAAGCACGTTAGTGTCGCCCACTGGACAAACATTGAAGAAAGTAAGCATACTTATTTGTATACATTCATGTTTCGTCATTGTAGTAGGTTGTGTGTGGGTGGTGCTTAGAGCATCATATCGCTCGCGAAAACAACGGTGTGACTATCGTCTTCTGCGCCATTTATATGTCCACAAAATACAAAATACTTTCATTGACGAAATTGAATGTTTAATTTTGTTACATTATTCGTTTATTCATTTGTCTCACATACTTTTATATTATTTATTTGTTTGGGACAAAGAGTTTCTCTAGCAGTGTGCTTGAAGGATTCAGGGCCACGCAGAACCAAAGTAGACTTAGAATGTCGCCCTGGAATATTCCTAGTTTAATCTATATCGGCTCATCGTATCCATGGATCTGTCGACATCCTAAATAGCGAAGGACCGTCCTCCATTTTCCCATATACGATTCAAGGCATCTATCTTGTACAACTCCAGCACACCCTCATGACCCATTGTTATATTATCTAATAATATTAACAATCGTTAGAAGCGTGACGTTCTGGCTTTTTAACATTCGAGCTTATGTTTCCATGTTCAAAGTTTCTACAGACAGCACCACCACCAGCTGTTCTACTTATTTTGATAGTTATTTGAAACAATTAACTTTCTATTTACAGGTTTCATGTACCGCTCTACCTCCTGGGGTTAGAGCAACGCCTCTATCAAATGCCAGACGTAAGTATCATAGGCGCAAAATCTTGCAGAAATATAAACCTTGGCAACATATTTGATTTATGTCGTTTTGTTTATTCCACAGCCGGGTTATGCGAGATGCAAATCGGCCAGAAAGTAGTTAAAGTACAGAAAATAATAATGACGAAAGCAGAAGTTGAGGCTATGCATAAGAAGGGCCTATTGCAAATGCAGGTAAATCTCCACACTCGTGGAATAATACAAAGAAAAAAAAATAGTGCGTGGAGTCCCTCCGCGCGGAAGAATTGAAACTTCGTAATACTACACGCATGAGTTCGAGTGCCACGCATTCACTCTCGTAATTTTATTGAGCTTCTAAATAATATTTTGTTGTTTTCTTGTTGTATTACTTTTATTACATAAGTTTATCGAGGTTATTCTGGTCACACCGAAGAGTCGAATGCATGACTGTTTGCACGCCATCTTGCGTACCTAGTAGAACTACGTAGTCACAAATCTTGTAATACTGCCATCTCTTAGTGAGCTTTAGAAATGGTAGCGTTAATCTTGTTGGAAGTCGCATAAGAAGTTTCACTTCAATAATCATCATCATTCTCTTGCTCTTATGCCAACTTATTTGTGGTCGGCGCAGCACGTCTTCTTCTTTCATACTTCTCTCTTACTTGTCATCTCATCAGAAACCTCATTTCTTGCCATATCATCCTTCACATAGACCATCCATCGTTTCTTTGGTCTTCCTCTACTCTTATACCCATCCACATGCATACACAAAACTTTCCTCGAGTGTGTAAATACTCTAATGATAGTGTACACATAAGTCTGACCAACTCTCGATCTTTAAAGGCAGTTTATATAACTTTTTTTTTATTTTCAGGACGGTAACATGATCTTGAAATCGGGCATCAAGCTCCCACCTTTAGAAGTAACCAGATTCAGAAGGAACATAGGAGATGGTTCGTATCTCTTCTATAACGCACAATTTAATTTACAACACAGGCTCAACCCAATTCAGTCGACCGCGTCAGTTTTATTAGCGACTGACAGGTCCTTTGGAGTCCTAAAATGGACACGGAATTATTGTGGTTACCTCTATTTCTCGCCTAACTTTATGGCCACTCTGAAACCTTGCGAAGTAGAAGGTAAAGCTACTAATTATTAGATATGCGCAGAAGTACTGAACAGTACGCAAAACGACCAATCAAACTATGAAAACCGGTATACGCTGATCTCTCATTGTATGGGAAGTTCATATTAAGCGAGGTCAGGTTATACTGGAAATGTTAGCTTGATATGTTGCCGTGTGTACGTATATCACACTTTGACTGTCAATTAGTAAGTTACAAACTTATAAATTATTGTTTTGCTATCCACAGATAACGGATCGCCTAAAACGATAGCAGCACCGTCGCGATGCGAATTAGACGATGACTAAGTGAAGTGCTCATGTACAATAGTGTGGTTTTTGTAATATGTATCTCTCATTTATCATAGAAAGACACATGGATGTCTTTTCATAAATATATAGTTATTAAGATAGTGTTAAACACCAGTCTATTGTCGTCAAGTTATTTCTCATAAACAAGAATGATTAAACTGTATTAGGTGTTAAATGATTTTTTAATTTAATGAATCTGTTCCACTAAAAGTTTTCTAGTTTTCTTCTAAATAATAGAGTACCTAATGTATTTTGATATTTTAAGACAATCACCATAATATGTTTATTGTAATTTTAAGTTTATCACATGATCTAAGTATTTTTTGAAAGTTTAATTACACGACGCAATAAGTGTATAAAAATAATAAAATGTAGTTGCAAATATAATTCTGTTTTTTTTTTCACCCATATTAAATACACATAAATGCACCTTGTCTGTAATCTTTTCACAATTCATTTTAGGGTTCCATAACCGAATGGCAAAAAACGGAACCCCTACACAGGGTGTCTGGTAATTCGTGATTATACTCATGACAACAAACAACTTTCCCAAAGAAACAATTTTTTATACTCATTTACTTTTATGACAAGCTGAAAGGCCAAAGGCGGGCGCGCGCGTATTTCATACGGCTGTTGTATTCTTATTGTGAAAAAAGAAAAAGAGTTAAAAAAAATGGGAATGGGAAAGTGGGTTGTTATCATGAGTATAATCACGTCTTTAAGTATCGGTCACTAATTAGCAGTCACCTTGTAGATTCGTTATGTCTGTCTGTCCGTCCGAATGACACGGAATGAAGTGATTTTTATTTTTGCAAATATTTTTTTACGAATACTTACACGTCGGTCGTCTTTTTTTTTTAAACTAGATGAGGCTGGTGTTTCGTACCAGACTACTCTGTGAAGAAATGAACTCTGAGGTCACAGTCTCTTTTAAGGTCCAGACATAATCTTGGCCAACTCACATGAGGACTATGCAGATAAGTGTCTGAGATGGTCTTTTGAAGAAAGAACCATACAGATTTGAGTGGACCTGTCCAGCCAGGTGCAAGCATTTGTCAGTTATCGTGTAGCTCAACGCATAACTCAAGAAGCTCCAAGCCACGCCGAACAATACCAAAGAAAGGAAATTGTGTAGTACTGAAACTGCCAGATAATCGTTAAAAACAAAGAGAAAAAAAAGGCAATAAAATACCCACAGGGTCCTCACATTCACAATAATCAAAAAATGAAATAAATTAATTTAACAAAACAAAATTGATTATTGAAAATCATTAAATGGCGCCACAATTCAAATAAATAAAATACAACAGTAACAAGAAAAAAAAAAGTAACAGTCAATTTATTCCGAAACTGTCAGGACTACAAAGTACACAGTTAAAACTGTTAACTGTGTAGTCCTAACAGTTTCGGTTTAGTCAGTTTTAACTTAAAACTTGGTAGGTAGATGTAATCTGTTAAACGCTTTAATAAACGATTAAGAGGGGGCTCCCCACACATGGAACTGAAACAAAAAAAAAACATCAAACCTATACGTGTCTATAGATATGTCTTTAAAAAAGACATTGCGGTTCCTAAAACTATTTTTTCTGAAAGTCATCGTTTGAAAGATAGACACTTCTAAAGTAGTAAAACCCCCTCTTCTTATGTTTAAAGTAATCGTCAGCTCACACCGAGACGCGACGCTGCGCGCACACTTTTAAAATATAACTTTATTATCTACACGAAAAGATACACATTTCTTTACAGGCGTCACGCGGCGGCGCAGCGCTGCATGGCGCAACGTATTCTGAATTCTCACAACGAAATGTGTATCTTTTCGTGTAGAAAATAAAGTTATATTTTGAATCGCTCTTTAAAAGTGTGCGCAGCGTCGCGTTCCGGTGTGAACTGACCCTAAGTGAAGGAAAATTCTGAAAAAAAATAGGATTGTAGAACGTAAAAAATCTTTCAACGAATATTGGTTTGAATAAAATTTGATGGCTTTGAGATATGGGACTTTTTCATCAAACTGCTGCAGTCACTTAGTATTTTATTAACATACTAGGTATATAATATACAATATTAGTTTTGCTGTTGAATGTAATACAATACAACATAATGAATAAGCCTTTAAAATGTTTTTATTTTATTGTTTGGTGCTACGGAACCCTGTGTGCGTGTGAGTACGACTCGCACTTGTCCGGTTTTTATCCCAGCAGTACGAATCTGGGTATCCGTTTCGACAGCGCGGCCATGACGTTTTTTTTTTAAAAAAAAAACTACATCAATATTTTGTAATAATTTGTAAAAGTTGATTCCCAAAACCATAAATTTGTCAAAGTTATGGTTAAAAAGTTATAAAGGTTCGAACTTGGCCGCGCCATTGAAACGCGGAGAACCGCGCGGCCACGGAGATCTTTAAAACTACGCGTTGCAGAGACTTGAAATTCAGGTAAACAACAGATTGAATTTGTAAAAAAATTGTAAAAATATAGAAAAAATACCTAGGTTTATATTTTAGGAGCTGTAAGACTAAAACCCCATGGCCGCGCTATCGAAACGGTGACAAACACATTATCGCCGATATCTCGCTGAAAAAGCATCGCCGACGTCTGAAGTTTTTTGTAGAAGCCAGATTTGAATTTGTCAGAATTTGTAAAAATACAATGAATAATCTTATTTAGTTACCACAGTATTTTCAGCTATCAAGCAATGGAGGGGCATTGCTTGATAGCTGAAAATACTGTAGTTCTGAGTACCATAACAAATAGCTTTGCACAACATTCGTAATTCCAGTACACACACACAGTTGTTTTGAGAGCAGGTGCGTTCTATGAACCACTACACAAATATGATGTGAAATAATTATACATGTAACAGAGGGTTGAAAAAACTACGTATATAACTGCGTGGGGTATCAATCTCTGGCTCTTAAAAAATAAATACTTTTTTTCTTAAGTCCATGTTAATGAGATATTTGTTTCCAAAGTCGTTAACGTTGTGTGTCTCCTTAAATTCTGAAGTAAGAGTAGGAATCTGAAAAAAAAGGTTTGTAGAACGTAAAAGCTTTTTCATCAAACTTCATCAGTAACATTGTTATTCATAAAAATACTTAATGAAAAACAAATTTTGTTTTGCAGTTGAGTTTAAATTTAAACAATCAGCGTTAAAAATATTGTTATTATATTTTATGGTGCTACGGAACCTTGTGTGTGCGAGTACGACTCGCACTGGTTCGTCTATTTAAAAGAGCCTGTAACTGGCCTACTTGAAATACCTAAATGATTTTGATTTGACCGATTATTCTTTGAAACACCCACTTACGCCGCGCATGATAAGAGTTATCCTTGTGTAACTTGATGTAACTGTGAATAAACATAGAACCTAAAAAAAAAAAAAACATTGTTTTGAATCCTTCCTAAGGATTTGAAATTAAAAAAATATGTTATGCCAGAAATAACCCCAGTAATTAACTCATGTATTCCAACATCAATATATCCTGACAAACGCCAAAAAATAAATAAAAGATGTTGTGTTAAAAATATAATTAATAAGTTCTTTTGGATCTGAAAGATACTTAAAAATCGTTATTGTCTTTGGGCGATTTAAAATCCTTGAGATATAATATCCAATGCAATAAAATCTATTAGATAATCAGGACTAATTTCTACGCGAATACGTACTACAGCATCTAAAATATAAACCTAGGATTTTTTTGTGTATTTTTACATTGTTTGACAAATTCAAATCTAGGTTTTTCAAAAAAAATTAGACCTCTGCGATGCTTTTTCAGCGAGATATCGGCGATACGACAAATATCGGAATGCGTCTGTCTAGGAAAAGATCAAATAGAGCGTTTTATGAAATACTGCCTGAACCACCATGAGAAATAAAAATAATGAAGTGAGCCTTTGCCCAGCAGCAGTGGTATATTATCACGGACTGATAAAAAAAAAAATGCTGGTCGAATACATAACCACCTCCTTTTCAAGCAGTCGGTTAAAAATAACAATTCCTATGTTATGTCACAATACATTCATAGTTATAAAGATGATTTATTTCCATGACAAGTGTATACGTATTGGCAAAAAACAACAAAAGATTAGACGTCCATGTCAGTAATCAATATTTTAGTTCACCTTTCTCCCGTATGCCAAGTTACCCTGGATATGCTAAAAGGTTGAATTAGTTTACGCTACTCAGCAATAGATGGCGTTTTAATAAATTAGATAATTTAGAGTAGGTGTCGCTAGTGTTCACTATTTGCCGCCCTTTTCATGAAAGCCAGGAGGCGGCTGGTTTAAAACATTTATTCAAACGAGATCAAAAACGCGCGACAGTCGGTTGCGGCAGACGACATCGTACCGAAATACGGATTACACTTTAGTTTTAACACTTATCAAGAATAATAATTCTGAAATTAAATTAGATAAGTGTGGTGAATAGCGTTGTTCAGTAATAAAACTTCGCGAGTTTGGAGTTCAGTTGCGAAAACTTTGAAAGAACTTTCTTTGGTCTGAACTTGGTAAGTCTCATTTTTTTGTTTCAGTTCGTACGAACATAATGTAAATTTGAAAAACCAATGCATTTATTAAAAATATCGTAATTTGGCCCTTTTATTATCAATGGCAAATCGCACAAAATTTTATCTGCTTGAACTAGTCAAATTTTATCAGTAACTAATAAATATCTTTGTAGCTAAGAATCAATTTTTAGGTCTGTATTTAAGTTATTAAATTTATTAGGCACTTGGGTACCTTTGGCAAACTTTTCTTCCGAAGTAGCAAGTTGAGGGGTTTATGTAATTTTTAGCTTCTTTCTGTTTGTTTTTTGTACCAAACTAATTTAGTTTGGGTACGCAAACTTCATCATTCCACAATTGTTAAATTGGATAAGATAAGATATGACCGCTACGCTAGTTTTGTTGGCGGTTGGTTGTATTAAAAGGCCTTCAAAGTACTTCTTAATCTTGCACTTCAATAATTAGTCATTAATTTTTAGGCGACAATTTTTTACTAAAAAATACCTCTTTAATTTACGTATCTCCTTGTTATATATAGTTAGTATACCTTGGTATACCTACGGTATAGCAAAGGCAACAACCACGGAACTGCGAACTTTTATATCATTTGCGAACAAATCGCGTTTCCGCAGTCAGTTTGGGACTGACGCCGGTTTTATTACAAGCAACTTTTCTTATTGTTTGTTGCGTGTTGGGAAATCGAGAACGTTAAGTTAAATGTATCAAAATTAGCATGCTAATAATAGCTTGTCCAGAACCGCATTGGTTCTGTCAGCAGCCTACTCTGCTATTTTATGGACACTTGTGTTCATAAAACCAGCGATCACATATCTGGCCAACCACTAACCAGAATATCTTCAGACCGTAGTTCAAAGCGGTGCTGAGAAGGAAACTCGTATCCGGTAATTAACAGTATGCGCTATATCACAGCAACCAAGAATGAATTGCAAAATCGACCAATCTTTGTCAATCCATCTTAATCCGGTCATATAAAAGTTATTAGACTCGCTTCACACACCGATAAATTGCAAATCGAATGACGTCACTGTGAAAAATCATTACAGGCATGAAATATTTGCCATCGGTTGACATTGAGACATGAAAATCGTGAGGTAATTGCCAATAAAATATACAATGTCAACACTCGGTGGTTATCACAGTAGTGCTACGTTCTGTTGGCCCAAACTTGCTAAACGATTAGACATGCCAGAAGCAGGAAGTTGACCGCGCTTGTCGCTAGTTGTCATTGTGTTGTAACGTATTATGTTTCAGCGAGTAAAACTAGTCCATCATTTTAATAGAGATACTGGCGACGACGTCACTAAGAAACTAGTTCTTCGGAAATCGTCGAAAGACTTCGAAGAACTTGTTTTCATTAGAGGGAAAGATGTCCTACAGAAAAACTTCCACTCTGACTTAGTCCAGGCAAAAAACAATAAAAAAAGTGCATTGACAAAGCGAGCGTGCGGTCCATTTGGGGATTTTCCAGCTTTCATGATTCTTGACTATCATTCAGCCTTAGTTTTTTATCGGTTTCGTCATACACAATGAATTAATGATACCTACCTACCAATCCCCCTATAATCAACATTACAAATTCGAACACGGGTTTTTCCTGCGATGGCATTCCAAAACGACCTTAACTTAAATTGCAGCCTGGATCAAATTGGATCAATTGTTGATGTTGTAAAAACATCAACCACTTTCGTTGTAAAAACAATGAGAGACAAACTATTATTAGTACTTAATTTTGTTACTCGGTTTTTAATGATCTGAATTTATTTTCGTGTGGCACAAATACTAACATTTTGTTATTAAGAGCGTTTACGCCTTACATTTCATAAAAACCTTCAAGTCCTTATTTTCCGAATTGACCGAACCGATTTTAATTAAACCTAATACGAATAAGCAGGGAAGGGTCTAACAAGTTACTAAAAAACATTTTCGAAAAATAGTGTTACAGCTAAATTAGACCAATTTTAAATGTTCTATAGAAACAGAAATTCTTCTAATCTCTTTTTTTAAAGACATTTCGAAAATGTTTTTTAGTAACTTTTTAGACCTATGGGGAAACATAGGTCTTTATGCTTAAAATCGGTTCAGTCAATTCGGGAAATAAGGATTTGAATGTTTGTTTGAAACGCCGTAAGGTGTAAACGCTATTAAATCAAAATAATTTTTATCTAAACATAAAAGTGGTTTTGAAAATGCAGCCAAAATCAAAGCGTAGGATTTACCAGTAACTCTTAGTTCAGTGATCACTATTACCAAACAAACTTTATTGATCCCCTGGAGATACACCTCATAGATAATATTTCTCGATATTATTTTTCAAGGATTTCAAAGCTCCACTTTTAATTATTACATGGAACTAGAATAATGTTTTGAAATTTTCCCATTTAACTATCGGTCATTAAACGTTATAAGTATGCCTCTACTCACTGGCTTCGCGTAAAACAATTATTTACCCAAGTCTTGTTAAATTATTGTATGTTCCCGTTCTCTTAAAATAGAAAACACTATAAATCCGTGTCTCTACCCACAAGCAACGTCGTAGGTCGTAGCAGGTATACCTAGACAAGCTCGTAGCTTGTTGAACCGCACGAGAAGAGCTTAGCTGAGAACGCAGTGCATGTGGTCTAAAAAACTTCAAAATTATATTTGCAACAATAGTCATAGAAGTAATACACGATTGTACAGGATGCAATCAATCAGAAGCCTTGTATAGACTAAATATTATTCTAAGTAAATAGCCATAACTTATCTTGACATTTTAATTATGTCACATGAATAAACAAAGCATCAAATCTACTAAACATATGTTACGAACGATGACCATATGTGTGATTCTAGTTGTTTAACTGATGGTGACGGCTACTGGATACTGATTGGCCGTGGCACCGTTGTACTGTAACTATTTCTCATTTGAGAACTGTGACGAAGAGCGTGCAAAGCGAGTGAATTCGTCAACGACGTTTATGATCACCGTGGAGAATCGTGCTTTTCAAATGCATCACGCCCCTGTCACCTCTGCGGCTTCATTCATTATAATAATGTGTTATTTCTGCAATAACATTGCTTTAACACCAGTTGGAATGTGTAGGCTTTTAAACAATTATGCATGGGCATTTATAATTTCATACGGGCCCGTTATATAGTTTTCATTTACATAGGCTGTGAAATATTTTGGCACTTTCTAAAGATGTGCTTTTTTATTATTAACTTTCAGATGGTTTTGGTTTAAATCAAATATTTCTACTTATTCAATAACTGATACCAAAAAAGGTGTAACCTATTTTTAATACTTGGGGTTACCAAATTTTTTACCAGCCTACCAATTTATTTAGGAAGTTGATAAATAAATAACTTTACCTATGCGTGTGACATGTTTCCCTAAGAGCGTGGACGGTGTCCATCATCTGGTTTGTTTCTGCTCAACACTCGACCGAAACGAGAGACAGCTGTTACCCATACAAATATTTGCCGGAGTTTATCTTTCAGCTTGTAAAGATTACGACTTCATTGGAGTTACGACACGCCGCCGCCGCCCCACCGCCTCGTCCATCATTTTGACGTAATAGTACTTACTCGTAAAATTTTACTCATTAGATTAACGTCACTGTAATAAATTAGGTAGTAAAGTAAAAACTAAATTACCTATGCAAAAAAGAGGCTTTCCGAGGGCGGGTTACCGGCTGGCAAATTATACTACGGGGAAATGCGGACCGGACATCCGACTGTGTATATGCTTATACATATAATAAATTACAGGGTACTGAAACGCCTATTGGTGTTACCTTGAACTTGCAAAATAAAAATAACAATGCATAGTTTTCCACTCTCGTAGCAATGCCGTAGTACATGCTAAAAATCATGAAAAGCGGCTTTGTCTTCTTCAGCGGCAGTTCGTAGAACCTGAATTGTGGGTACCTGTTTAATACATACATAATATGTCCTATAATAACGGTTACGGGTCTACACTTGGGATAATTTTCACATTAATATCGGCTTAGAAGTTGTCGAGATTAACTGATAGAGGAGATAATTGCATAAAACTATTGTTTTGAGGACTTGGTTTTAGTTTTACCGTTGTAATTACAGTCTGGTGCTATTGTTATAGAAAAACATTAGTTTGACAAGAATTCTCACCCACTGGACTAACAAAAAGACTGAAGCCATTTTATTTTATACATGTGCTAGACTCCACTTAAGAACAGTTTCTTAATTATTGAAAAATGACTAGTAAGGCCGAACACAAATTAAATAGTAAAAGACTAGCTAGAAAATGAGAGACTAAATTGATTAATCATCATCATTCTCTTGACCTTATCCCAATTCATTTGGGGTCGGCGCAGCATGTGTTTTTCTTCCTTACTTCTCTATTACTCGTCATATAACGCTTACAACCCTAATTACAACCGTAACCTCTTCAAAGTTAGAGTGAACAGGCTTCTTCTGGGTACGCTCGTACCATCGTCGAATCTGTCTCTGCTGTCTCTGACCTAGACTAGACTAGAGTCAAGAGCAAAGTCACAGCAAATAAAAAAATCATCAGACGCAGGAGGCGTCTTCATCGTTCTTGCCATATCACAGCCTTCTTACAGTCCATCCATCGTTTCTTTGGACTTCAGCTTTCAAAATTAAAATCTTGTAAATATTCACTGTATTTAACCCTACGTGTCAAAATTCATCATCAAGCTATAGGTATTGTCGTTTGTAAAGTAATTAACTGCAAAGACAACATTGCAATTCATGACGTATGAATTCCCATTAATTTTTCCGCTTAATTGAAACAACATGAAAGCTTTTCTAATCCATGACGACATGTTAAATGGCAAAGGTATTTATTCTGCCATCAATGATCAGATGCAAATCTATGATTGCTTATCCTTTATCAGGACCAAACATTGACAATAACGCAATAAATGGATGACTTTATAATTAGTTAATTAGCAGTTTGTATAATTGAAAGAACTTCACTATAATTATATCTATCACGCAATGCCTAAAGGATTGTAAAAATTATTTATGTTATACCGTAGAAGTCATTCATTCATTCAGGATATGAAATAAATTAGGTATCAGACTGCACGTCATTGATACAAATAACTGTTATACTTGATTACTTTCGCGGTATTCGAGACCAAACTAGACTAATAATACCCATATTTCGAACTCTGTTTAATAATGAATTATTTTAACGCGGTAAAATTCTAGCTGCAGTCAATTTCAGCCTTCATTCCGAAATCAATCTAATTAGTCTGTTTTAACCAATGATGAAACTTTCCCTATAAGTTGCATTTTATAAAACTTCTGTTTTTTTTTTTATGATCAGACAGTTATTTTCGTTCGTGCTGCAACCAAAAACATCAAAGATGATTCAGCATTTTAGGGCATTTACGCCTTACGGCATTGCATACAAACTGTCAAGTCCGTGTTTTCCGGAATTACTGAACCAATTTGAATGAAACTTCATACACATAAGCAGGATGTTTAGGTCTAAAAATTTACTAAAAACATTTTCGCAAGGTCTTTAAAAAAAAAGATAATTCAATAAAATCGGTTCAGTCATTTCGGAAAACACGGACTTAAAAGTTTGTATGGAATGCCGTAAGGCGTAAACGCTCTTAAACCCGGTTTACGACCAAGTCTAATTGAAGCATAAATTACGTAATTGGCTATACATTTCCAAACAAATCATAATTCTTTGAATTTATTCTTTGAGCGTAATCCTAAAACTGTATCAAGCTCCAATTTTATCTCTTTGTGTATAGTGTAAAGTTCGTATTTCAGTTTACTTACATAGATGTGGGGTAGAATAAGAAAAGTAAAACATTATTTGGACGGAAAGCCCGTCGCTTCGGTTCAGCTACTCCGAACATTTCGTAGAACCTTGACATTGGGAACAGAACCAGTTTACCGAGAGGTAGGTACAGTCGACGGCACAAAAAATATGAGTTACGTAGCTAATAAGACTGAATCACACCGATAGCTTTTTTATATAGGTAATTGCATGCAAACACCTACCTACATAGTCTGAATATAGGTAGTCATACAAAATAGGTAGGTAGCGACGTGACGTAAACACAATATTCACAAGTCACAGCCAATTTGGAAATTCTATCAAATAAAACCTCGACTTGAATTGCAGAGAAGGCGGATCTCCTCACGGATATACTGGGTCCATTAAGATTCCCACATTGGGACTTTTGTATCTACTTGCAAAGGTTCGATTGACCATGTGTGGGAATGTCCCTAGAGCGAGTGTCTTACAAATTAATTGTTTCACGATTGCTTTTATTTATGTTTATAGCACCCACAAAAGTAGATAACATCACAGATTTGTTTTTCTTTAATTTTTTCACATTTTTCCTTGTAACAAAGAATCCACACCAGCGTTACACTATAATTATGCCAAATGATTTTGAATACAATTTCACACGTTCAAGCAACGTGCAGTTTACAAAGATGATCGGCAAACTTTTAGATGAAACAGATTTATGAAATAGCTCAACAAGAAGTTTAGTGCGCTTGCGATGTTTGCCTGAAACCTAATTAAAATATATAAAAATGTCAAAAAGAAAACAGTTTTTACTGAGCACATAAAAGTAAGCTTGTTAAGCAGTGAAGTGATAAAATGTTACAGATACTGGAGGCAATTATTTACTTGGCCAGATATTAAGATAACTCGCTTCACACATATTTGCAATGTCCAATACGCTATGTACTTTGACTCACTTTACAAATTGCTACTTCGTTTAATACTGAAGAATGTAGTACCTACCCAAATGAAAATGTTTTTCAAGTTGTGAAAAATTACTGAAACGAATGATAACGATTTTAGAAATTGATTTGACTGCGACGGTGACTGCTGAAGACTGTTAATTACATAGGTCAATGGCAGATAACGTATTATTAACAAATTGTTTGATTTTGAATGTAAGCTAGTCATCTCCCTTACCTACTAACCCAATAGTAACTTTTACCTTAGGTGCCGAAGTACCTAACGCATTAATACTGGTAGCTACTAGAACTTCACAAGTCCATTAACGCACGTGTTGAGGAACGAAAGGCTTGAGGCCTGAGGGCACTTATAAAAAGCCGAAATATTTCACTTCTTGTACCAAAGGTTTTGTAACAATCAGAGCGTGTCCGAATAAGAAAAAAAGTTAATGGATATTGAACTTAGTAGCTCGTCTGTCCTTCTCGGACTAGTGCCGACAAACAGAGACGTGATATTCCAAAAAGCCTTTTTTTATTTCTAACAAAATTACCGAGTCATGGGGGCTTACGGAGCGTAACCCCATCGTTTTCCTTCTCAGTTCTCGGGATGCAATTATGGCCGGCCCGAAGCCACGACCATTATTATCTGAGAGAATCAAAAAACACGCGAGTACGTAGGATGGTACCATAGATAATTGGCTCTACCTCGCGGCAACACAGCGCACAAGTTACGTCCACACTCTCATACCAAATTATGATTATTTAAATGTGCTCCACGTTAATATTTTGTGTCTGCTTTAATTATTTAATTGAATGTAATTATAAAACAATTAGAACATCCTAAACATTGTAGAATTTGTACCTCGTGTCAGTCATAATAATGAACATACATTAGTTCAACCCATAGTGGTGCAGCGGTGTTTTATTTGAAAAAATAAAACACTGCTGCACCACCTGCTAGATTTGAGTAGTTTGACGACATTCTTGGATTTCTCTATATTTGTATACCTATACGTTGCTCTTCAAATCATTCGGCGGTATGTATTGGGTTTGGCGAGATAAAAATGGAGATACCGGAGTAGATCTGTCAGTGCCAGTGCTACGACTGCAGTTCAACTATGTTGTACTTATTCTACTCATATACCTATTCTGCAAGTAGGTAGTGTAAACACATAGTATTCTTTCAAGAAAAAAAAACCGAAAGTAAGAAAATTAGGTTTATTTTGATCCCGGTTGCAGCATCAAGTCATGTCTGTCAAAAAATGTATTGTCACCAGAACGAAAGGTGTATGAAATATGACAACTCATTTATAAAAAAATACTAACATTGCCCACGACTTCGTAAGCGTAGAATTAGATTATATCCTAAATATAGCCTAAGTTATTCCTTATTACATAAGCTATCTGCCAATGAAAGTCCCGTCAAAATAGGTCTAGCAGTTCCAGATATTAGCCGGAACAAACAAACAGACAGATAGACAGACAAAAATTGTAAAAAATGTTATTTTGCTATATGTAATAAGTACAAAAATGTTGAAATGTTGTATATGTAATTTTTGTCTGTCCGTAAGTACATTTGCATGTAGTAAAAAGGTTATTTTAGTTTTTGGTTGTTTATCCGTGATCATGGCGTTTGCAACAGCGCCGAAATATCGGGAACTCGAAACAAATAATACACATGGTAAATATCCCGTTGCAAGTGTTATTAATAGGTTATTTTAGTATTAGAAACAGAAACTTCAATTTTATTTATTTGTATGTAACTATGTAGGTATGTATGATTATAGATACTTATTAAATAAAAGCTTGTAATTACCTGACTCGTTTCAAATTCGTCACAATGTTGCAGACATTTTTATCATTACGTAGAAATCGACAAACAAACAAAAAATCGGAAATTCAGAAGAATAATTCGTCATCACAATCAAGTAAACGATTAACATTTTATTTACGTCGATGAAAATATAGTATATAAATTATCTACTAATCGAATAAAATAGTAATAGATAAGAAAACTTTTCTAAACAATAACTGATAAGGCAACAATGTTAATTAGGTGCGTTCACTTAATTATTCAAAGCATTGCGATGCTTCTTGATTTTAATCATTTTAATCGCAAAATGCATCTTGATATTATTAATTATCCAAGTATTTTTGTCACAACAGATAATCAAATACTTGGTTTGTTTATATATTATAGTATCGGAATCGGTACAAGCAGAGAAAATGAATTATTATAGCGCACTGTCTACATCAGATATGAAACTTACAGTCTAAATCACTTAAGTGGGATGCGAAACCGAGTAGGTCGCAAAACATTATGACCACAGATCAAGGAAATGAAACAATGAGGGTAATTTAGGTATTCACTGTAGATTCAGATTCTCAACCTTCTGGAATGTAGATATATGTAGATGCAGGTGATTGTAGGTCATCAGGTTGTATGAAGTGATTTCATACTGACTTCGCACTTCCGACCTTGCTACCTTGATACCTAAAATGAGTGCCCTTAAACTTTTGTTAATATAAGTGCAAATCGGTAAAGGTAAAGAAGGTTATTATTATTAATACTTGCGGCCAAGTTCGATGCAAGCAATTTAACTTGTCGCGAAATTGCGTTAAATCGGTCATAATGAAGTCCAAGCCATAATTTCTGTATGACAGAGGTGCCTTTTAATGTTAATTAATTAACTCGGACCTTACCTTCCGAAGGTAAAGGCATGTTACTGTAAGCAAGGCTACTAGCGATGCATGAAGAATCAAATTACATACATCTAGACGGTAAACCCTTTCGACCTGCCTACAAAACTACGTAGGTATGTCTTAACAATTAACTGGCTTAGAAAGACCCAAGGCTTAAGGAGAATAGTTAGTTGAGCTTTGTTTGTTTAAGATTTAGGAATAAGTATATTATAGAATACACGTATACGTAGGGTAAACTTGTAAGTTGTAACACAAACCTTTTTGGGGACATTAATAGGTGCTATGACGATATATAGCTGGTAGCTCGCTGATTCGTACCAACTAGTATCAGCCTGTCAACTCCTTAAATGACGACCCGGAAACAAACGGCCGGATATAGTCATTTACTTACATTTTCTAAAGATATTTAAAGGGGTCGAAATCACTGTTGAAATGTCATGCTTAACTTTGCGGAATAAATTATACAGCATTGAGCTGTTATTTGGTAAACCGCCAGGAAATCGATATAAAAAAAGCTTTTAATATAAGTTATACGAAAAGTTGTGCAAAAGTATGTGGTGTGGTTTACTCCTTTAAGTTTTAGCTGAACTGAGTATTACACAAAGCCAGGCAAAGACGCACCTTGATAGGTATTATAATCGTGAAACGATAAATTATTACAACCTTGTCTGGATTTTAAGTTTTACGAATTGTTGTGCAAAGGTATGTGGGTGAAACCAACATTGCTATGACAGTATTCCTGTATTAAGGTATCGACTGATAGAACGTTACGCAAAGACAGTCAAAGCCCCACCTTCCTGAGTTATTATAATAGCGAAACAATAAAATATTAGAACCTTCTTAGAATATTAGAATAGCGGTGTGCGGTGTCTGCGGACAGTCACGTTATACAGGCGCGCCTCTTCGCCTCCCCCGAGGGAAGCCGACTATTACCTCATTGCCATTTGTGGCGTTTGAATCCATTACTACATCACACTTTGTTCAAACTCGATCACTAGGTGTTTCCCCTGTGTCTTCGTAACAGACACAAATTTAATTATTCCCATTAAACAGACAGGTAACATTCAATAAATTAATTCGAATTACCTAGAGACACTAAACATGAGTCACATTAATCGCTGGGTTTTCGGCAGTGCCGATTATGAAAGCTTAATAGACATAGTTCGCGAAATATGACCAATTAGAAAGGATCAATAAAAATCCCCAAGGCATCTGTAATCGATGCATGACGCAGTAGCACGTTATCGAAGCTCTAATGGGGAAATTCCGTATCCAATCAAAGAGAGAGTTTTATGTAAAACAAACCTAATGTTTATGGAGACACAACATTAGGTACACAAATCGGATGGGGGATATCAAGTCTAAAACTCTATCGACCACTTGACCTTGATCCAACAAGCCATCAAAAGGACTTTACCTTCTCGTTTCTGATGCTTGTGCTTGAACCATATGTACAGAGGGTTCTTGAAGGAGTCAATTTAAATAATTCCATGCTAACAGCTTGGCTTGCTCCTGAACAAATTTGGGCTCAAAATAGATCAATCAAACAATTGTGTGGTCCGAATGTGGGCTATGAGTTATAGCACCATTTTGTCAGATTCGTTAAGTAGCATTGTTTATATTTAGATTTGGTTATAAAAGAACATGACCTGGACTACTTTGTGCTCCCACGCTACAGTTGTAAGGCAATTGAGGCGAGAGGATTAT
The DNA here is from genome assembly GCA_963082945.1 of Cerastis leucographa. Lineage (NCBI taxonomy): Eukaryota > Metazoa > Arthropoda > Insecta > Lepidoptera > Noctuidae > Cerastis > Cerastis leucographa. Next base: position 12,175,344 of record OY720380.1, on the reverse strand, counting down.
TGTGCTCGTAAGCGAAGATGGGTTGTCAACCCGTGGACTGGCCCGCTTAGCGTTGATCGCCAAGATTAGACAAACTGCTCAAGTCTGTGGTTGAAAACGACCACAATATCTATTCTGTGAAACTTAATAGGCTTAATTCTTGATAGAGCCGTAACATACCTAATAAAGACTTCCACTTTGCTGGTTCGTTCTTTAAAATAAGATGACTCGACCACATTTGTCACGGAAACCTGTCCGATCATAGCGTATCGGTATTAAAATCTACCTTTTTATAACTTATAAAGTAATTTAAATACTTAACATTCAAATGATTCATGTAAACGATTACTAGACTATGCAGATAATATTTTCCATTCATTCTCACTAATCATTAAAAAAAACGATTATTTCCTTTGTTGTAATGTTTTGTATCCGTCGTGTGTCATAGAAATCTTTTTACCATTTATGCTGGTTTTTCTCATTATAATATGTATATAGAACCGTGTTTTGAATAATTAAGTGGTTCTGGTAATGATTGCATACGGGTAAAGGCCGCTGTGTCTGCGCCAAACACTATTATGGGAACTCGAAGGCTGCTCAATACGAACAACTGCCGACAACATTTCATCCCCTGGGACGAAATAGTCATTGTGACGTATTGACATTGAATTCCTTACGATGGCCATCATATAAAATGTTATAAGTTTTTATAACAAACAACACAAGGTAAAATAATAAGAAAGCATAAAAAGAATGTTAATTAGTAATTCGGACCAATTAAGAGTCCAAGCTTACGTAGGCGGTATGGCACTTTTATTTACTATAGTGTAAGCAATGTGACCCTGTATGCAAGTTATTGCTGATTCCAAGATTATTATGTTATCACTGGCAAAAATTACAATCATGAATTTACGTTTATCCAGTAATAAATAAAGGCGTGAAGACACTACGTCAAAAAGATTAAAAATAACTTTTTCTACAAACAAATTCCGTTGTGATAACACTTTGATATGATAATGTATACTCAGACGTGACATAAATCTTTTGGAAAGGTGTACGAGTACCAAGTCACGATAAGGCCAAGATCATCTCAATATCGAACTGAGTAATCTCTATCAAAATGTTTTTAGAAGTGATGTTTTCTGGAAGTAGTAAAATATTACATTAATCGTGATAGGATATCGAAGCTAATTCTATTTAAACAGTTTTTTATAAGAATAAACAACATTCTATTAGTAACAGTTCATAAAAGTGCTATAGAAAGAAGTGAAGCTTGAGTGAAATTAAGAGTAGAGCCTGTTTGCACTTGAGTCACGGAACTAAAACTGATTTCAAGTGCTTGTTTCTTATAGTGCGTGTTTACTACATAAACAAACAAACAATAACTTTGAAATCTATGATCTTGGCAAGCCCGTTGTCGACACTCGGGGTCAGCCTAGTATCGTTTTTAAACGAATCGTAAACTTGTGCATTTTGTAATGCACAAGTTTACGATTCGTTTAAAACGTTACGTTTTCCGTATGCATTTGTTGGCAGAGCCACAGACTATCCTGTATGTCAACAGCATTTAAATAAGATATACTTATTCTGATTTGTGATATACGTTTCCCACTTTGCTCTCACAAAACCTTACCTGCCTATATCTACTTAGGACGTGTAAATGCAGGTACGGACCAACATTAAATCGCCTAGTCTACTTTGTTTTCTAGTTTGACTTCTTATTTAATTAAAATACATAAATTTTATACTAATTAAAAAGTTTCAAACATTAGAGGTTAATGAACAATTTCGCGATTGATGCAAAAGTGGGTTTGTTCACTAATAACAAACAGGTCTTCAAAAGATATAAATTTAGAATAGAAAGCTCGTTTTGTATGTACCAGACATGCCTAACGGATCAATGCATAAAAAGTAGAACCTTTTTATATATTCACTTGGTCACATATCGGGAATTTCTACATGCATCGTAGGTCGATGAACCTTGTTTGGGTAAAGGAACATATTTAACGCCTGTATGGTGGTTATTGGACTGTGTTTGTCTAAAACCTGTTATGATATTCATCTCGATGGTTTCCGGATGATATGAGCTTGACATTACCCGCTTAAGATTAACCACAACTGTTCTTACGCCTTGTAAAAAAGTCACTGTATTTTGTTGTATTTGACCAGCGTCAAGTAGGGTATAAACCTTGTAAAATTTTACTATGGAATTTGTACCAAGGGTTGACTGGTTACCAGCGCAAACAACCTTGAACAAATAAAAACAAAAACCAATAAGACGCTGTAACGTTTATTTCAGTCAGAAGCTCGGGCAGTCCACAAAACTTTTACGACTACCGTCAATCGCTAAGTTAAAGTCGTTAATGTTTAGTTAGCTTATGAACGACGACTATCTGAATGATGCACGATCATTTCGGACAATAATCGATACGAACTTTGAATTACAATCAGGCTCAAAATTCGCTAACCAGAAGCAAACCTATTATGTTATAAACAGCTATTTTGTATATATACACAAAGTAGGTTCGCCGCTGGTAAGGTGCCCATTCTTAAGAAATCGTATCGGGAATGTCAATGAAATGCTTAAAGGAAAATCAAATTCTGTACACGATTTGAATACGTAGATACACTGTGGTAATGTGGCCTTAGGTACTTATTAACACTATAATAATAGGATCCTGAGTGAAATTACAATGAGTTTCTATTACTAATTAATTAGTTTGCAACTTGTGGCTTATTTACTACGAGTGATAATATATAACTAACAATGTGGTTACAGTAATTATTTATGCATTTAACTAATGTTTATTTATTGTTTGGATGAGCTCATATTTCAGAAGGCACTTCCTAGGAAAATAAACTTTTGAAGTCATCGTCGAATCGACGATCATATGTCTAGTTGTCTACTGAGAAGAAAAGCTCAGTTCTATTATATGCATCTGCTAAGTATCTATGTACATATATGTCCCTGAACATTGAAATGCTATTCTTGAAAACAACATATAAATCACTAAGTAGGTACGTACTACCAATGTAGAGTAAGTACATTGATGTTAAAAATGTTAACATTTTATAATTTCACAATAAGTACCTAAACCTATTATAATTTGAGATTAAGGTAAAGGCTCTTGAGATAGTTAACTTAGCGATAACGATAATATTTGAATGGATTAACTTTTTAACGTAATGATACTGTGGAGCGCTTAACTTATCTGATAGTGATAATATTTTGTTAGACACACCCAAACTTTTTATTAAATACTTGACTTCAGAGGAAATCTAATCGATAATCTTACCATTTCAACCGAATTTATTTATTTTTATTGCACTTACTCCACAAAAGTCATCTTCCTCACGCACTGGTCATCTGAATTACTTCTGAACTACTCACCTACATCTCCTACTGGTCGTAACACTTAACACGAGATCAATACTCACGTAGACATTGTCTCACAACATGACTAAAAAACATCTGCAGATTTATAGGTAGGTATTTTTTTTTGTTATTGTTTCTTCTTTTATTTGTGAGCACATTATTATTATCAGTAAGCATATTGTTTAACTCATGCTTAGTTTTTATTTTTGTCATTTAAGTACCTACTTATTGTTTAACTTTAACTCTTGCACGGTATCTCTGCAAAGCTAATTCTAGCCGACATGTAACATAGGTTTTTCTTAAAAAAACCTGTATCAGGCAGTTTCTCAAAGAGATGGAATACAGCTGAGACAATTTTGTACACATTAACTTTCAACTTTGTGAAGAGAAAATAAATGATTACATATTATTATTATCAGGCTTTAAATCGTAAGTAAATGACATCAGTAGGATAGCGAGAAACAATGCGAATTTAAACGTAAATAAATATTAAACAGTGACATACATAATGCTACTTATCTTAAATAAAGTGTGACATCCACCCGTTTGCCATGACCGCATTCATTTCCAGTAGCGTTTTCCAGTAATCACGTTATCACTGTTTTTCCGTATTGTTTGATTTTAAACAAAACGAGTCTTTGTTACAAATTAAAAGTGAAAAGGATTAAGAGATATTTTTTTTGCTTGTGCGATGAACTTGGTATGCTGCTAGTATAGTATCGAGGTAAATAATGTACCTACGTGGATATTTACCTAACGGTTTCGTGACAAGAATAGCTTGCCATTCCTAATATCGCTTCAAAGTAAATTAATTGAAAAGCTGCAGAAAGTTACGTTTAGTAGGGGAAAGGTGTACGAGACGATCCGTCGAGGAGAGATGATCCTTTTGTATTGCAACGAAACTATTAGCGGCATCTAGTTGTTTTCATTGGTAAAACGTAGTCCCCGATATTCCCAAGTCACAGTAAATCGTAATGGCGTCGTAAGTGACAACCAAATTTTTTGTAAAAATAAACAAAAAAATACGTGACATTGATCTAAGGTAAGGTTGACTTTAAGTTTATGCCAAATGTGATCTAGGTAGTTTATTGAGAAGGGTGTTGTATTATTACCTTTGTTAATTACTGTATTTTGTTTTTTTAATTGCGTGGTAATAGTTGAAAAGATATAGATTATGATAACGAACATTTAGTAAAAAAGTTGATGTTGGGGCGAGATGATTCTGTTACTGGTGTACAAGATGATCCCTGCGGATCATCTTGTACACCATCTTTAACCATTTGTATGTTAATAGATTACGATTTAATTTATTTATTTTTTCTATCAAATTGACATAACAAAATTACATTTAATAGCCTACATTATACTTAGACAAAATTGAAGTAGACTTCTATTCGGTCATTTATCGATTTCAATTAATAACAAAAAATAATCGCTGGATTCTGTAAAGAAATGGTGTGCCATATAAACAGCAAGTAAACAGTATGGAGTGCCTGTTATGTCACTAAAAAGGGCATAAACAAAGTGGCTAGTGGTGCAATAAAATATTTAGGTGGAAAAAAAAAACAGTTTTTACGACAGAACAGGAAATTGAGCTAGTGAAGCACATTCAAGATATGGAGACGAGGATGTTTGGATTAACGCGACAAGATGTCTTAACGTTGGCATATTATCAACTTGCACAATGACACCCCTTTCCACAGAGAAAAAGTTGGATATGATTGGCTGAGAGGTTTCCGTCAGCGGCATCCAAGATATAGCCCTTCGTGCTCCTGAACCCACTTCAATTGCTCGAGCACGGGCGTCTAACAAACTTGTGGTGGGCAGGTTTTATTCCGTGTAAAAATCCATTCAAGAGACGAGAAACCATCCATGCCATCGAATCTATAACGTTGACGAGATGTGCGTTTCTACGGTACCCACCAAAAGATCAAAGTTTTTTTTGGTTTGTAAGAATTGGACGCAAACAGGTAGCACGGGTTACATCATAGCAGTGCTGTAATTTGTATGGCTGCTTCTGGAACTTTTGTTCCAACCATGTTTATTTTTCGAAGGATTCGAATGAAGATATAACTAATGGATGGTGCACTGCTGGTGTCCATTAATTTTGAAATTAAAGGTATAGTAAACTCTGATAAGTTATTGTTTATTTAAACCTACCAAAACCTAGAGCATTCCCAAAAGAGGGGCAACATGATCCCCAGGATCATCTTGCCCCTACCATATGGATCATCTTGGACACCGGGGTGTACAAGATGATTCTTTGGTAGGGTTTTAAAAAATGTGAAATATAATATTATGAGATCTAAAAAATTAACATTTTGAGTATGAAAACAGGTAGACAGATAAATTTACTACGAATAAACGCTTTCACATCGGCATTAAGTTGATTGTCTTTCAAACTACAAGCATTCTCCCTTAAGTGAATCATCTCGTACACCTTTCCGCTGCCTTGAACCTTGAATAACTAATGTTGTGTCAATACAAAATACTGACATTGTCATGTCGTTATAATCACAGTTCAGTGTTTCACTACAATGTATTTTAGATACCATCATAATGACAGTTCTTGGTTCAGGAATATTGAAGGCCAGTCGCACCTAGGTACTCCAAAATCATCCATTATCATTTACCTTCACTAAGTAACGGAAAAAACATAAATTTTCATTTACATACCCAATCTTAAATCAATTTATTGTGACGTCCGACAAATATTTGGGTCGTTTCTACTGTATTGTAATAATACAGTCTGTAAATATCTTCCAGTAGCATGCCATTAAGTGGGTAGATATTTTGACATCAACAATGGATTTAACTATCTGTTGATTAGATAGGAACAGTTGATATCGTTCTGAAATTAGTGTTTTGGTACTCGGTCATGTAGTTTAACTCTATGGGACACTGTGACATATTCAAACAGTTGGATAGATCCAAAAAGTAATACAAAGTATACCTGCAGGAAATCTGTTTCATGCTTATTCAATACTTTTAGATTTCCGGAAGTATTTAAATTTAAATGATCCGCCATACTTAGTTACTAAACTGTAGTAGATATACAAAAAATATCACATTATGCTTACTACTTTCATAATCGAACCACGTTTGATTAATCCGTTCCCATTTTTATGCAGTCAGTCATTGCGGAAATGGATATTGTAATTCGCAACCAAAATCACGAGGCATAATTTACATTGTAATTTGAAAGTGCCCAAACTCATCGGTGACAGCATGCCTGTCACGCCTCTCTGTGACAACACATATGTCGTGTATGACCAAGCCATCATAAAGTAACGGTTGGCGATAGACGCTGAACTTGTCACTTCCGCATCTTTGCATAAACTTGTAAAACAGACCTTAGCAGATCCGTACTAACTAGTCGACCAGGAGAATAGCATGGATAACGTCCTGTCTAGCGGAGCGGGTATTTCACACCTATTACCTGTCAGTTCATTTTCGGTGGACTGACCACCGTGACTAGCTAATGCAGCTTCATTGTGATTCTTCCTGTCGTGTCCAGTTTTAGACAAATGTGTGTATGACCGCTCTCCCATGTTCACTGGTACAGACATGAACACCGACAATAGTAGTACAAAATATTACCATAGTAATCAATGCGTGACGCTATGGTAAATAATTATTAACACCTGCACGCAGTTGTCGGCGGATCCAGCGTAGCGTAAACACAATCTCTGGTAATTAGAATATGGATATATTCCATTCGATACGCTGTATTTAAATGCGTTCACGATAATAGGTATACAGGGCTAACTAGCAGTAGCGAATAGTAGGAGTACCTACCTACCTTGATGTGATGTATTTATAACAGAACTAGATGTGCCCACGATTTCGTCCGCGTGGAATTTAAGAAGAAGCCTAAGTTACTCCTTATTACATCAGCTATCTGCCAGTGTAAGTCCCGTCAAAATCGGTCCAGCCGTTCCAGAGATTAGCCGGAACAAACAAACAGAGAGATAGACAAAAAATTAAAAAAATGTTATTTTGGTATAGGTATGTACCGTATACATTCATATGCATGTAGGTAGTAAAAAGGTTTTTACGGATATTTTAATATTACAAACAGACACTTCAATTTTATTTATTTCTATAGATGCCAGGCTGTATACGGCAAAGAAGGGACATCGACGTTCGCGGGACAAAAACAGTTTCTGTGATTAAACACCCATCGTCTTAATGTTTCGTCGATTCTCTTAAAAAAACTGTATAATACCTTAGAGATTCTAAATACCCACCTCAAACATTACAAAATTGATTTTACCATTTATTATTGTTTTGATGCTAAATTGAACGTAGAATATCTACCTACCTACTTCACTCGGTGTATCAGGGAATTTTATAGGTACTACACAGCGTCAGTCGTAAAAATGAACTCGAGGTAAAAGGTTTAAATATTGATTTGTACCAGCAGGTATAGTCATTCAACATGACTCTATATTTTCAGACTTTTCAATTTTCATAATATTTTCACTTTTGAAAAAAAAACCTCTTCACACTGAACATAACTAGATTAAAGAAGAACTACATATAACGCACCAGTTTTGACTTCTACAAAACGTCCAACTATTCCTAAAATCTTCAACAATATCATTATTCATATTGATTTTTCCAATGCTTTATTGATTTTTCCAATGCTTTCAATACCGTCAGTCACGAAGTCCTTTTATCCATCCTCTCCTATCTGATGGTCTCTCCGGAGGTATTGGAATGGTTTTCTTCCTATCTTCGGGGGCGCCAGCAGTCAGTTCTTGCTGGTGACGCTAGCTCCAGCTGGTGTGATCTTGATGCTGGCGTCCCTCAAGGCGGTATTTTATCTCCACTTTTGTTCTCTATTTTTATAGATCTCATCACTACCGAGCTTCAGTGTGTGTATCATCTTTACGCTGACGACTTACAGCTCTACTGTCAGGCTAGTGTTGACAGCTTGTCCGGTGCGATCGAGGAGCTAAACCGGGATTTACGGTTTGTCAAAAACTGGTCTGATCGTTTCGGTGTGGCGGTTAACCCAACCAAGTGCCAGGCTATTATTATAGGGAGTCCCCATAGCCTGAGAAGGCTGAATGGCTTAACGGTGCCACCGGTTACCTTTGACGGTACAGTTATTCCGTTTAGCTCTGACGTCAAGGATCTGGGTTTGCATGTTGACACTTGCCTTGACTGGCGTAAGCAGGTCGCGATTGTGAGCAAGAAAGTCACCGGAACATTGCGGTCGCTCTATCGGCTAAAAAATATTCTCCCATCACACATAAAGGTAATGCTTGTACAGTCCCTAATCTTCCCCATAATTGACTATGGTGATGTGTGCTACTACGACCTGAATGCAGATCTCCTCAATAAACTTGACCGACTTCTTAATAACTGCATTCGATTCGTATTTAATCTTCGTAAGTATGATCACGTCTCCGCACATCGGTCACTTTTAAAATGGTTGCCCATCCGACAGCGCAGAGCGTTGAGAGCTTTGACTACCCTATTTTCGCTTCTTAATAAGCCTACTTCTCCTTCTTATGTGACTACTCATTTTCAATATTTGTGCTCTGCGCACAGTAAGAATCTTCGTTCCTCCTATAATCGTCTTCTACGTTGTCCTTCTCACCGCTCTGGTTTTCTCAAGTCGTCTTTCTTTGTCCAGGCTGTCTTTCTTTGGAATGCGCTCCCTCTGAACATCAGGTTGGCCAACAGTCGGTTCACATTTAAAGTTAAAGCTCGCGAACACTTACTTAAGAAGCTGGCAGATTCATCTCATAATTAAATTGTTGTTAGTTTGTCTCTCTCTTTACTTATTGTATATATATATATATATATGTATGTATTTATGTATGTATCGTTATATTTTATTTGTAAATGTTCTCTTACCATTTGTTATGCTGCACCTACTATGTTTTCTCTCTGCATCACCCTAAGGTAGACTGGTAGAAAATGCCTAAGGCATTAAGTCCGCCTTTGTACAGTGTTTTTATACTTGTGCATAAAGTTTTAATAAATAAATAAATAAATCATTATTAGGGTTGTTCTAATAAATAAGCCTAACAACGACTTATGAGGTAGTCACACACTCCAATAGGAGACGCAGCGACTCATTTGTTATCACAAAGTATTACCACACTCACGATAACTAAAACTAGGTAAATCTAGTGCAAACACTGGCTACCTACTTACATCTCTTGTAAAACTACTTAATATGTGGACAAGCTTACATGCAAACTAGTTTAATAATAGGAGAAAGGTGCGTCCATCCAACTAAACCTCGAAAAACAATAGTAGAAACTGGTTGAACTGGTCTGGTGTGCTCATCAACTTCATAAACAAAATGCTACAATCTAAACTAAATGCAAAAAGTTGATGCTCATGCTGATTTTTGTGCATACTTGTAAAAAAACAGCTGGATGGACCAGCTAGTTTTCTACAGGAAGACAAAGCAAACAAAAAGCACAGCCATCAGATCATTTAAACAATGTCAGCTAAGAATGATGATTTGACTTGGCTTACTGCATAGGAACAATCTGTTCGTATCAATCTCAGAGTAGGTACTAATACATCCAGTCGTGAAGTGCAGTGTAATATTTATATTATAATAACTTAATTTACAAGAAACAGCTTAGAGAATATATAACGGTTGGGGTTACTGAATGCACAAACGCATTAAATGCCTGAGTACGAGCCGTCATCACGCTTTTATGGCAAATAATTACTCAGTGGTGCGGTCATGGTAAACGGCATAGACCTTGTGATTACTTGCACACACCCGAAGGAATTATGGATTACTGGCAAGGTCTTGGAGAACGCTATACAGATTCTAAGTTGAATGGTTGCGAAGGAAAGGACTTCATGTTACAATTTTCATGTAATATTTCTAACTGTAAGACAAAGTAAAGATTACAGACTCTCAGATTGTGAAACGATAAGGAAAATTACAGTACCAATCTGTCTTATTCTAGACAATAGGTTCACAAATATAAAGGATGACATTTTCCTCTATTTCAAGCTAATTTTCATCCAAGTTTTAATTCGCTCTAGATCTACTTTAACCCTTATACAAACGCGAGCCCATGTGGAAATTATAAAAAAAAATTGGGTGGTTTTAGGGTAAATAAAAGCTGCTGATTCCATTTTTTCCATAATATTATAAAAAAAAATAGGGGATGAGGGTGTTTTTTCGGTGGTAAATAATTTACCATTGTCCGTTGTAATGTATGCCATTTGCAATTAAGTGGTAAAATAGTTACCATTGTTTGTTGTGGTACATATTTTTTTCTATACTAGTTGTTTTTTCGTGCTCCACCTATTTATTGTTGGTATACAAATAAAAATGCAATTTTTTATTTATTTTTTATTTATTAAGACATCACATTCAGACAGATCAAACAATTCGTCAAGACCATCGACGAGTGCCTGTAAAAAAAAAATAACATTATTTTCATTGAATCGCCTTCTCCGCGCCATGGCCCTGGAAATAAATTACATGACGTTATAATAGTATATATTTCTCAAAAAAATAACCATAAATCAAACAAAATCAGGATGATAAACAAACATTTTATATACGGATTTGAATTTTCATCAAAGCTTTATTAAACAAAGGTAAATTATTTACCACTTCTTTGAAAAATTCTAAAAAATATACACAAGCGCTTATACAAGCAGCAAATTGTCGAAAAAGCACAATAACTTAGTTTATTATATGTATCTGAATCATAAAACCACTTACCAAATTTTTTGTTGAACAAACTTTCAAAAAGATTATCGTGTGGCGGCAAAATCACGACTTTCTCTGTCAAAAAAACGGTTTGTCAACTTTGACATGTCAAATCAGTGACAGGTGACGTTAAAAAGTTTTGTGCTGTCAGGAATCAAATAAAGAAACTACTCACGTTTTAAAAAACAATTTTTTCGTTCCTCCAAGGTTAACAGAAGAAAAAATAAAATGGTTTTTATTAACTGGTACGAGGTGGTAAAATAGTTACCATTATTTTAATAAGGGTTAACGACTATTTTCTTCGTTAAGTCTGTTTATATTATTTAGTCACTATTTTCGATCCCCGGAACTTCTTAAAACAATACAAAAAAGTCCGGAAATAACAACAACGCATTTAACGAGATAATTATAGTACAAATCACTATAATTAAAACTATTCTATAAATTTCTCCCACAACACAGTGCAGTGCTCGGACTGTCCGAGCTTTATCTGGTATCCGCCGCTTTCCCAATTTCCTGTGAATTGTTCCATTCAGTTCCGTCACTACATGCAACGACTGGACCGTTCACCCTATAATAGTTAATTAGTGTAATTTGTGTCCAGCCATCAGTCCATCACGAGCCATTTCCCTATAAAACTTGACTACAAGTTATTACTGAACCACAGCACCCTTTATCACTCCTATTGTTCCACTAGCCGAGAGCCAGAACAGTGAAAAATGTCAATCACCGAACAGTAAATGTTATCAGATCTAGTGAACAAGCGGTGTATATCGCAGCCTTTGGAAAAAGCTGTGCTTTTTGTAATAAACCTTACGTGAACGGAGCATCATAATTTCACTGGTTCTAAAGATTATTAGACCCGTCGGCCATAACTCTTTTGTAAGCTGAATAAGTAATTATGTTTTCCATTTATTTCCATTTATAGACTTACTCAATAGTTACGTTAAAAGTAAGTTAGATTGCAAAATGTAGAACGCTGTAGGCACGCGATTGTTAAACACGCATCAAGCGCCTGTCATCTGGGCTTAATCTAATGATAAATGGTCATTATGAAAGCTTAAAGAAACTATACCATTTTTTTCTTTTGTTCACAGAACCATGGGAGAATTAGGAGCAAAGCTTGGGCTCGATGAGCTGACCGGTGGAGCGGCTAGTATCAGCAGGGCTCTCCTGGCCGAGTTTATTGGTAAGTGGAAGCTAAATTTTTAAGAGGAATTAATGATTATGAAAATCATTCTCACATCAATAGCAAGCTAATATTAAAGTAGGTTATACACGTATTAACAATCTGAAAGCCTTCAATACAAGCTTTGCTGTCATGATTATTTTGAAATATTCTCCGTCACCGGATCTTGGCCGTGCATCATGTAGGTGAATGCCACGCATTACTTACGTCCCAGACAACTTTTAATGATATAATGAGCTTAATTATTATAGAAACAACATAATAGCTAAAGCACATATATATGCCCTCAGTTTTTCTATGAAAAACACACCTAGTGGGAATAATAAAATTCCACATTGGGTTGACAGACAGTACCATAAACGGAGTCATCTAACAGCCCTAATAGGTGACATCAGTGAACACTTGGCGAGGCTGCATACCATACTAAGTTATGTCATACGATACATTGAAAATTGTACATTACCAAGATATATTGAAAATGCAAAGATACGCTTTTGGGCATGATCTACCGTATGCGGCATAAGGCTACGTTCACACAGCGTAAAACTGCACGACATTTTCGTCCAGGATAATATGCATATAACCATTTAAACTGGAATTTAACTTTATACTACAAGATATCTTGCAGGAACAGCCAGTTAATTTTTGTTATTGACATGAAATATTCAGATAAAAAGTCGCAATGGATTAGGACAAACATTGTCAAACGCAAATGGATTATGATAATAAACTGGATTACTTTGATTCGCTTGTCTTGTGTTACAAAATAGCAGTATCTTTATAGCTATTCCAAGAATGCATATTTTCTCAACTAAAACTTGTTAACGACAGTCTGAGGAACATTGAAGGTTAGGTTAATGCTCTTTATAATTTACCTTGACCAAATAGAACAGCAATACTGTCTCGATCAGACTGAATAAGGAAACCTATAGGGCAACCATTTCTGAGGGCGGACATTATATCATCGTCGATCGTCAATGCGCATTGCTGACGTTTGAAAGTCCAAAAATAAATATCACCCAGTAAAAGTCCTTCGGAAGTTACTAATAGCAGCTGACTTGTACAGACCACAAGTTTGCCTGCATAGGCTATCAATATTAAATAATCATCACGTTTGGCAAACGGGGCTAACAGTATGTTTGTACTTTGGACTTCACTACTGTGAGCCCTGGAGAACCACTGTATCACAAAAGGCTTTCCTTCTTGCTTCAACCCTGAACCCTGAAGATCAAAAAGATTTTTTCTTTGTGCAGGTACCCTATTACTGAACCTGTTCGGTTGCGGCGCCTGCATCAACATCGCACAAGGCACTAATGCAGCACCAGACATCGTACTCATCGCCCTCGCCTTCGGTCTTGCGGTCTACGCCAGTGTTTCAGTAAGTATCCTATTTGCTATCGTCTAAGCACTCCAGGACCAGCACTAAAGGTTAATAAATTAATCTTAAAGGTTCATCTGCTGTATTTAGAACAAAAAAAACCCGCGACAGTGCAAATGCAAAGACTAGAAGACGACATTCAGAATTTCACCAGTATCATAAGTTTATGCTAACTAAGGCAGCTCCATTGCATCCAATCCCTACGTATCAATTGGTCAGCCTAAAGTTACAGTTCAATACAACGTTAACCGCTTCCCAACAGGCGATAGGTCACATCTCAGGCGGCCACATCAACCCCGCAGTGACCTTAGGTCTAGCATCAGCTGGCCGCGTGAAGCCGGCGCGTGCGGTGCTGTACATCATCGCACAATGCGCAGGCGCCGCAGCAGGCTCTGGTCTACTGAAGGCTCTGACTCCTGAACGTGCAGCTGGCAAGCTCGGCGTCACCGGCCTTGGATCTGACGTCACTCAGCTGCAAGGTTTTGGCATCGAGTTCTTCCTTGGATTTGTTCTTATCTTCGTTGTTTGTGGGGTGAGTTTCTTTATACATAGTAGCATTAAGTAGATATTTACAACAAGCGCAAAGATCAAGTATGAAATTCCACTGTTTGAGTATATACTACTTTGAAGGATTGCTTGATAATGGCCATTTCGCCAACCAAATGTGGCAGGAAAATCAGCAACAGTCACTACGTTCTTTGCAAAACTGTTTCGAGGTCAATGATTACCTCGAAATGGTTTTATCGGAAATTGCAACGATGACTAATAAAATTTAGACCAAATTAAAAATAAAAGATTGTAATTTTACAACTAGGTACCAGATATGTCGGGGATTTCCTGCGGATATTGTCAGAATTGACGAAAACATAAAAAGCAATAAACACTACCAACACAATACTGAGAACTACAACAGTCAATAATACTAGAGATTACTGGCTTGCAGTAAAGATTAGATAGTAAAACACAGACTCCGTAGGTAACGCCTAAAAATAAATATGATCCTTTGTCATTCAGCCATTAATCTTAAGCATTCGATAGCAGCAATCAGCTATTTATATGTATTTGTTGGACACACCTTTACCAATGCAATGGAATCCAAATGCAAACAGTTTAATTTAAATTTTTAAAGAAAATTAGTGCAGCCCACCGGTATCAAGAACAGGGTCCAAGCTAGGAAGCTCCTTACTATACGCGCCGTGTCAAGAAGTACCGCGTTCTGAATCAGGGCTCAAATCCAACTGCCCAACGAGAGCCTCCTCAGGTATTGGTCGAGGCTTTGGCAATTAAGCCATTGGCTGATACGACTGTCGTGTCGGCACAATGGTCGCCAAGTCCATTTCTAAATGTCGACAACATAATCTGCGCCTCGAACATATTAAAAGAACGGAAATGATGGCCTACCTACTATATCATTAGCCCAATATAATACCTACACTGTAGTATTAATAGCGTAGCTCTTAATGAGTTAAAACATGGTGGTTCCATGGAATAATCAGCTAATGACAAATCTCGCGCCGTCAGAGGTCGCATCAGTCGTTTCGTGACACGAAGTTATTAGCGGAAACGTGAGCGGTAATCTGCCTTTTTGTAATGAAATATTAAAACAGTTTCAAATATATAGTTAGACAAAGGAAAAAACTACGTCTGTTCGCAAAATAAATCACATAAAAATAAGTGTTTCGTGCAGCAACATTATTAGCTGTATTAAGTCACAAGCGATTGTCTAAATGCGTCGCACCTTTAAGTTATAAGCGAGTCACTTTTAAAATAGCAATCATGGAATTCATTGTAAGACAAAATTACCCAGAAAAGTACAGTAAAATAATCATGCATTGGAATTATAGCTCTATAATAAAATTAACCTTTCATACACGCTTTCAAGTTTTTACGATACGCTAAAGACTTATACACATAAATTTAGATAAGACCTCTGGAACCTAAGATGTCCTAGAAGCTCTCAGGCTAACAATAAAACTTAAAAATAACTGACGATAGTCTATAGATCTAGGGATGAGACGTATTTACGCAACCAGGTTTTGAAACCAGGGCTTTGCTTCCAACCAGGGCGCCCGGATACGAGTGAGAAAAACTTGCAAGTATTAAAGTTTTAGCAAGGCGCGGCCGCGCGGGCAAGTTAGAAGAAACCAGACTTGAAAGGTACTTGCATAGGAAATTAACCCTTGTCTTCATATAAATAAGGCGTACAATCGTATCTGCGAAAAAAAAACACTTTGAAGATAAAAGTTTTTTTTTTCGCAAATACGATAATGATCCTTATTTGTAAGACGACATGGATTGTAATCCTATGCAAGTATTTTAAACCCTGGAAGTACAGGGCGCAGCGCGGGCGGCCGCGCGGGCAAGTTAGAAGAAACCAGACTTGAAATGTACTTGCATAGGAAATTAACCCTTGGCTTAATATAAATAAGGCGTACAATCGTATCTGCGAAAAAAAAAAAACTTTGAAGGTAAAAGTTTTTTTTTCGCAAATACGATAATGTTCCTTATTTGTAAGACGACATGGATTGTTATCCTATGCAAGTATTTTAAACCCTGGAAGGTTGCGGGAGCAGGGCTCGCGGTGCAGGCGGCTCAAGGCTTGCGCCGCGGAGGGTCGCGGTCGGCTAGCGGCATGGGTAGCGCAGCCATTTTGTAGACTTGTTCGCGCCATTTTTCCATACTGATATAGAAATAAGACACATAATAGCGTGAACGAAAGTATGGTATTACTAAGTTACGTTTCAAATCAAGTAAATATTTTGTTTTCGTTTTGTTTTTGTCAGTTGTCGTTGAACTGACCGTGACGTACATACCTAATCACGTACATACATAATTAAAGAAGTTATTTCGCGAGTATACCTACACACATCAAAAGTGTCTAGGGATCAACATATATTTTTGCAATAACTTTTCTCCTGATTGATATTAATTAAAATTTTCTTTAAGGATTCATCAAATAAAGTGTTTTCGTTTGTCACAGTAACGATAAACCAAGTCACCTTTGCATTAATAAAGAAATTTGCCATTTTCTAATAAAGGGATTTTTGACATTTGAACCACTAACATTAAAGTTCGAAAAAAAGACTGAAATAACAGTTTTCTTTAAAATTTTATTGGGTAACTTAAACAATTAATAATCCGTGTTTCTACCGCGAACACTAACAACACAAGAACATCGGTTTGGCATACTCAAAATGAGTTCATCCAAATCACGCTGTGGAATGGCCGCCCATGTTCGTTGCAACAACAAAAAAAGGTCTTCTTGCGTTGCGACTGGATACCCTCCATATTCGGCAGAGCTCTTCTCTGTAGCATATCCCATGCATGCTCAATCGGGTTCAAGTCTGGCGACTGAGCAGGCCAGGGCAGGACATTGATGTTAGCTGCGGCGAGAGTCTGTCTTACAACTCTTGCGGTGTGCGGTCGTGCATTATCATGCATTAACTGAAATAAGGGACCGATTTGCACTTGTAGAGGAACGATGACGTCTGATACAATCGTCTCAGCATAAATTTGAGCGTTGAGGTTGCCTCTGATCCAAATCAACTCAGTTCTTCCGCCGATCCAAATACCCGCCCATACCATGATGGTTCCACCACTATAAGGATGGACTTCCTGGCAGGATTTTAATCGCTGTTGGCGTCCAGGGGTTCTCCAGTGTCGTATACGTCTTGCATCCGGTCTCATACCAAAACGAGACTCATCAGAAAAGCACACGAAACGCCATTGTTCTTCTGCCCAATTTCTGTGTTCAAGAGCCCATTGATATCGAATCCTACGATTGTGTATTGCTATAGGTGGTACCCGTAGCGGTCTTCGGGAATGAAGGTTCACTTCATGCAAGCGGTTTCTGACTGTTTGGTCGCTAATTAAGTTCCCTGAAGAGTGATGAAGCCTCACGGCTAACATCATGGCGGTTATTGTTGGAGCTCTTCGAGTTAAGATTTGAATGTATCGGTCTTGTCTCCGTGTGGTGCAGCGATACCGTCCTCCATGGCGCTCAGCCACGGTACCAGTGCTTCGGTAACGTGTCCAAAGTCGACTGATAACACTCTGACTTGTATTCAGAGCTAAAGCCACAGTACGTTGCCGGGAACCAGCTTCTATCATTCCCACGGCTCTGAGCATTTCTTCCCTGCTTAAATGACGTCGCCGCTCCATAATAACGTTGGTTTTAATCAGTAGTAGGGAAACAGTAGCACTAATAATGTCTTCAATGCGTTGTATGTTTTTATAGGGAAAATATTGACAGCTGATTTTCATCTTTTACTCGAATTTGATTCACAGTTCCTGATTAAAATTATGAAATGCACCAAAAAGGATCCATATAAATTTATAAAATCATAAATTTATTACAAAGCCACATCTCAATCTCAAGAAATCCGCATAAAAATGCTTGATCCCTAGACACTTTTGATGTGTGTATTAAACAATTAGAAAAAGTGTGTAAATAAATAAAACTGTTTTTTTTTGTGTCTTTGTTTTTTTTAAATAGCGAGGAAATAAAACTAAATAAAAATATAGTCGCCATTCTTTAAACATGCCTAAGCAGACAATCTAAATATTATTCTGGCACGGTAGGATAGGAACTAGACTGAACTCTACCAAATACTTTCAAGTTTTTAAAACCTGGTTTTCGACCCAGGTTTTTTTGCACACTTGTACTGGAAAGCCCTGGTATTGAATATGGCAAGTATATCTCATGCCTATATAGATCACCATTGGAAATAAACTGAGATGAAACATTCATAATTTACTTCTAAGTATTCACTGATGACTCGCCCGTCGACATCTAGGTTCTCGCCAGAAAAGGATACATAGTTTACCTCACACATAATATTTAAATATTAATACATTCGTCATCTTATTAAAGTAGGATTGTAATAATTCAATGTCAGCAGAGTAAATAACTAGTGTCCTTACAGCACTTGTGCTATAATTATATGAGAGTTAATACCGGTATGACACTGGACTATGGTCGCTTCGTGTAAAGTTAATCATTATTATTCAGCTTTTCAAAATTACATTAACGTTTGTGTGCCTAGTGCCTACAATCCGTCCCGACAAAAAGTATTGAGTAAAAAAAGAATCGGTAGATTAGAAATAAGTATACTGCGTTGCATTTTTAGGATACGACCAAAAGAGACTGTAATCGACATAAGAGCCAAGCAGTTTTTTTTCTCTAAACAGGGTAGAAATAAGCCACCCGCGCTCAGCCTGATCACTATGTATACGGTAAGCCTATCCCTTGGCAGAAGCAAGCCAAGTACTTAGGAGTCTTACTTGACAACCACCTGTCTTTCGCGGCGCACATCAAAGCAGCTGGCGACCGAGCTGCCTTTGCTATGGGTAGGCTTCATTTCATGATTTCGGCAAAAAGCAAGTTGTCACTCAAGTGCAAGTAGCGCCTTTATACCGCGGTGATCCGCCCCATTATGACGTACGCTTGCGTCGTGTACACACCAAACCTAAGTACATCCATAGGATGCAAACCTTACAGAACCGGTTCTTACGTAGAGTCACGGGAGCCCCTTTTTATGTCCGTAATGACCGTCTACACTACACGTAGACCTTAGAATGCCCACCGTCCTTCAGTTTATGAAACGTCTTTCGAAGCGTTTCTTCGATAACGCCATTAAACACCGTAATCCCCTGATCGCAGCGGCCGCCCGTTACGAACCCTCACGCATTAGTACAGTACGCCGTCCTAGGCATACCCTCGTCACTCCAGATGATTCTATCACCCTTCCTCCAGGAGAGTAGCAAAGAGACTAGCACTCTTAAAAAGTTCCGACTCAAACCGTCGTCTTTCCGACCACGCCGTCGAAGTCCGTCACGACGTCCCGGTCCATGCCCTCCCCGACCCTCGCTCGAGCCAGCCCGCGGTGCAGCGCCAGTAGTTTTAAATCAGCCCCTAAATAATGATACCATTCAGATCCAGCCTGTCCCCATGCAGTCCTCCCCCAGCGACGCCCTAAGCCGAGGCTCGTACCCCACAGGGGGTGCCCTTAGCGTGTAGTCGCTTAGTTTGTAAGTTATTATGCCCTGGCTGGAGGCCTTACTCTTAAGACACCCACAGGATAGTCCGGTTAAGCAGACGACAACCTCATAGGTTGAACTGCGAGATGCCATTCATAAAAAAAAACAAACACCGGTCTCTGACATAATCTGTTAACCTGGTTAGTCGGCAGCAAAAAGTATAATAATATAGAGGAGTGTCGGCACCGGCAGTCTGTTCTTACAATTCAGCCAACTTATCTGTGCAGGCGGCAGAACTAAAATAAATGTACCAAGTTTGACATATCGATGCGTTTTCTTGACCAGCAGTGCCACCTTGAAATGCACACTTAATACGGTCATACTGTACCCGGTTTACAGATCCTCAAGTAGGTCTCGCCCGAAAATAAACATATGGTACCAATGTTTCAAGCATTTTTAAAAACCAATCAATACTTAGTTATATGGTTTTACATAAAAACAATATTTATAAAATTCAACGATAGTCGGTAACGGACAAAGGTATAGTAGTAGCAAAATATGAAAATGAAAAAATAAAAACACTAAGACGTGTTTTTTTTTCTTTTTCATATTTTGCTAATATCAGATTGTAAAATCTGGGTATGGACTTACAGGCAATAAAAATAGCCAATAAAATCAAACTAAGCTTTCTCTACGACAAATGTATAATTAGTAATAGGTACCATTTGATTAATAAAAAAGATTAATATCTCGAACAACTTTATTATAGAAATAACGATTACGCCTTCTTATTTAATTCGAAGGACTATAATTAACTAAAACCATAATAAATCGCGAGATTTTCGTGTAGATTACTAAAAATCGCAGACAAACCCCGCGAAGAAACGTTGCGTGACGGAACACCGTATTTTATTCGCGAAATAGTAGGCAACATTTTACTACAGATTAACATAATCAATATTATAACGCAGCTGTGGGGAACACGCTTTTATTTCATTGATATAGTAGGGAATCATGCTCATTTCAAAGGTGCACCGGACTCTTTGAAAAAAGAAAGCGTCGACAATTGTTTCTCATCTCGTTCCCGAGTAGGAGTCCCATAGAAACTGGTTCCTTGATACTTGTATAAGATGAGTCGGCAATCTGTCACTGCCTACGTAATACTTAGGTACTTTAATCTCTGCTACTAGGTAGGTACCTACCTCATAAACGTGGCTTTGAACAGCGCAACGCAGGCAGCTTTATTGGTTACAACTATTTTTATTAACTCGAAAAGGGACAGGCGTATATAAATATCTTGGTTTTGAGTACAGTAAAACAATCTCGGACATAGGAGCATAAAAGTATGAGAAATAATAATTTATGTCTTAAAGCTAGGCTGATGTTTTGACAGATATAAGTAGATTTATAACGTTCGATTTTGAAAACTCAACTGTATAAAATCCTTGTTGATTTCAAAAAACAACAGACTATGAAAGCTGTCTAGATAAATCGATAAAATTTATTCAAATCTATGCGATTGGGACCGCCCCGCATTGCTAGTACAGTCAGCATCAAAAGTCGGTTAACACTTATAAATATTACACCAAGTTTTGTGCTGGTCCGTGTGATCTGATGTTATATTGTTTTGCGAATTTGTGTAACCATTGATGAAAATATTGTTATGTCTTTTACTCCAGTCTGTTAATATGGATCGTTCTAAAACTAAGACGTCTTATAATTTTGGTTATGTAAAGCGACTTTTGCTGCTGACCGTACCTACAGCGTCGCATTTAAGTCTGATTCTGGCATGTCGGTGTTTCTGTTTACATAACACTGAAATATTGAATAATTTGCATTAACTCTACGTGCCCGCAACAAATGTTTACTGCTACCTAATAAAAACATAGCGAACTAAGTAGTATTTAAATACTGTAGGTAACTACATCTGACCTACTTGTGACTTAAAAACAAATGGCGAAAGATGGGTACTAATAAGTAACTACACTACTGCCTAACAAGTCTGGGATAAGAGGCGTGATGTTCGCTACCATAATGGTTCTTTATATGCGGGCAAAGAAACCGTTTCTTTATAATCAGACGGTGCTCAACGATGTCTGTAAAACAAAACAAAACTAACGTCTTATTTCACGCTCCGTTGGATTTGATTGATTTCTGGGTTTTTGGGCAATTAGTTACAGTTACTTATACTACCTATTGGTTGTGCAGCAGGCAGTTTTAGGCACTTAACCACACTTAACTTATTCCCCATAAATGTTTACACAAAATCTTACGTAAACAAAACTATTCAAACTCAGCCTCCCTGAAAATCTGTGCAAGTAGAAATATGTAATAGTGTTGACTGTTGTATACATTCGTGTCCCCATTGATCACCCTACATAAAAGCCAAGAAACATTTACTACAAGTGGTTTCATATCGTAGATTAGGTGTTCAAGTGTAAACAACAATATTTACTATAGAATCTAGCGGCACTTACCTGTGATGTATTTCCACTACATTCTCAAGTACGGTCTTCGAAGATTTATTTCACACCCACTTCATTCATGGTTTAACAAATAATTACACATTATGAATATGTAATATTTTATAAAAATAACATGCCTGACAATTAGATTTGATTGTAGCATGCTCATTTTCTCATTAATTAGAATACCAGTACCGCCATCTTTTGTCGAGTGGAAAAATTAAGATAATTTCTTTTTTGTATAGTATTTTTTTAATCTTTCCTTCAATGTAGTGGTAAATAAATGCCAATATCAATAGAGTATGTTATTAATCTATGAATATTGGCATTATAGTAAACCACAAAGAATCAAGCGGATATTCAATTTATTTTATTTTTTAAATTTAGTTACAAGTATTATTTTTAATTTTTCTGGTATTTCCTTAGGTATGCGACCCGAACAAACCCGACAGCAAGTCCACAGCGCCCCTGGCTATCGGCCTGACGGTGACCCTGGGCCACTTGCTTGCAGTCGACTACACCGGATCCGCTATGAACCCTGCCCGCTCCTTCGGCTCTGCACTCGTCGCCAACGAATGGGCTGACCATTGGGTAAGAAACTTTTCAATATTCAAATAGATTTCTTGGTCAAACTAATTCAGAGCTGACTCGTGGTCTTATGCCGTTGAGCAGTTTCTGTGACTCCCCATTTTCGTAAGACCAAATTGCTTCGTTTGGATACAGGTGTGCTTAGTTGATGACATCCAAAATTAATCACATAAACCATGATCGCCTTCTGAGATGATGCCTACGGACCAAATCCCGTACCTATATCTTATGGGACACGGGATATAGCTAGCCTATTAGGGCCGGTTCCGACCAAAGCGGAAAGGAGTCGTGCAAAATTAGACCAATTACAAACAAGACGAGAGACTTCATGTGTACAACCAATGTAATTTATCGAAACCCGCTCGTCTCCTCTACGCCCGTTTGGCTCCGCTTTTTATGAAATCCGGGCTCGGTCGGGGTCTGCTACTGACCCTACAACTCTTATCCTAAGAAAATTTCTAACACGTCCATTCCTGCAGATATACTGGGCGGGTCCCATCGCCGGAGGTATCGCGGCCGCGTTGCTGTACGTGCACGGGTTCTCCGCGCCGCCCGTCGAGACCCCGCCCCGCTACCGCGCCGTCGCCGGAGACGAGAAGGAGGTAATATGTTAGATTGTGACAACTTCTGCTTTACCTACTTAAGTACTCATACCATCTCACCCACTTGATAAAAAGAACAACCTTTTTTATAGGTAAGTTGACGTGGGCCTGATAGGCAATAAGCATTTTCTTACTACGAAAACAGCTTCTAATAGAATCTTCTGTGACCAAAATATTCGTTGCTGGCTAAGCTCTAAAGGATTTCAGACAAGCTTTTTAATGAATATCAAAACAAAATTGATGGTTATTCAGCACAAAGTTAATTCATTGTTCCATTACAAGCGTACTGGACGCCTAGCCCCAACTGCTTGGACAGTAGAACAAAGCGTAAGTAACCAAGCGTGCTCATGATCATCCACATCCCATCAATTTAAGCTAAACCGACCGATAGAAATCACTCACTCACTCCATTGGTCTGATTTGTGATGTACCTTAATGATTTCGTGTGCCTTCTTATTCCCATCTGCCCACTTCGACAGGGTGGTTTTATATAGGTATGTACATATGTGGTTTTAGTAATCGTTCGGCAGTCAAGTTTAGGACTAATGTTGTTTATTATTGTTTAGCTGAAGAGGTTGGACGGTAAAGGCGACGACATGGCTTGAGAGCGCGCGCGCCGGCATGTGGCCGCGCTGCCCGCCGGTGCCGGCCTATCGGTACCGCGCGACACCCGGCCGGGACCAAGCCTGCAGACCAACTCCACCACATACCTACTCATTCAAAATAAACGACAGCTTTAAGTGTCCAAAAGCTGAACAAAACTATAGTGACCGTTTCAAGGACGCTATGGATACCTATCGAACAAACCACACAATTATAAGAAATCTGATATTTGGAATCTTATATCGTGGAACTATCAATCGGCCATGCAAGTCTCGGGGCCACTCTCATTACTCTCCGGAGTACATTGTGGAGTGGACTAGTGCTAGAGACATCTTTATATTCCACTCAACCACAAGACCAGTTAAAGTGCCCATAGATACATGTTCTATACGTTGTAAATATCTTTACATCATATTTATGAAAACTAACAAGCTTATCTCATTTTAAGTATTCGATAAATTTTGATATCCGCCCCATATTTTAAAAATTATGTTTAATGTTTTGAATGTCTTTGAAATTGAATACTTATAAGTAACGTTTTATACTATTTGATATTTGAGATTATACTTTTTTATTTTACTTAGTTTACAAGGGAGTCTAGAATTTTATTATTATTTCAAAAATCTCACTATGCGTGGCTCCTTTGTTTAGTGTAGTTTACTATAAGTATAAAATTACAAAGTATTTTTGTTTTATATTTATAAATCGACTTACATTCACATTCTACTGTGTCCCGCCCGAATCATCATCACCAGAGCGAACCGAAAAGGCATCATTTAAATAAAATTTTGACCGTTTCGTAATCTTCGATACAAGTAAATGATGTGTCATGTAAGTCGCTTTATGTATAAGCTAATATGAATAGTACCTAAGTAGAACCTAACGAGTTTCAAACCGAAGTGTTCAAAAATATACCAACTCGAGTTATTGAATGAAATTATTTTGTAACTGATTTGTGCGAATGTCATATTAATAGATAATAATTATAAATAAATATGAATGTAAACGTTTTGTCTTGATAATTTATGATGAAATAAATATGATATTATTTTAATTATGTGTTTCATTACTGCAATAACAAGCGATATATCCCGTAGACCCTTGGCAGGCCGAAAACCAGAAAAGTATGTAGACAGAAATAATATGTATATTCGTGTGTACATATTTAGCCCAACAAAGATAATGAGAAGCAACAACGCTGAGACGGATACATAGAGCCATGTACTAGACTGCTAGTACACACGGCGCCATCAAACTAAACCTTTCCAGTAAAACATATCTCACTTTGTATAGATTTCTTGTACAGTGAGAAATCCGCATAAACTGGTTTTGTATAGCTCGATTGGTCGTCGTACGTACTTGCATGTTTTTTGTAAAAGCAGTCACAAACATGATTTAACTTTTTGATTTTTGAATAATCAAGCAAAATTGAAACAACAATGTGGATGAAGACAGGTCAATAAAAATAGAATTGAAATAATTCATTACAGATTTTATTGCGTGTTAGTACTAATACAGTATTTACATTTAATCGAAGACATTTCTTCAGTATTTTTTCTTGCTAGAACAATATGTTTTTTAAATGAGGCAATTTCAAAATACGGGCTGTATGGAACACCGACGCCAAAACGCTTACTAGGTATAGAAACATTTCACCGTAAATTAAAAAAAAATCTGCCGTTTCCTACAAAAGTGCAATACCTACACAGTCAAAATGTATGGACAGCTGTTTTTTTTTTTTAATTTCAGGTGAAATATTTTCTTTGCAGGGGTGTTCAGAATGATGTACTGAGTACGTGGTAAGCGTTTTCACGTCAGTGTCCCTTACACCTTGTACAAGGTGTTGTTTTGCATCCTCGTCAAATTCAAGGAGGTAACTATGCTAATGATTCTCGTCCCGAATCAATAATAAAATTAGTAGGATTTTTTTTTTCTTTTTTGCGGAAATGTGAAAGTGTGAACCACCCGTGTTTTAAACATAGCCCGTCTAAATCGCGCCTTATAACCTCGCTTACACACAAACAAAAAATCTCAAACATTTATTCGATCATTTCTCATTCCATAAACCACGTTAAGGGGGTTATTCCGAAATACTGACAAACTTAAACAACCAAAAAAATCGGCTTTTATTTTTAATAATTATCTAGGTTCCGTAATTTTAATTAATTATTTATCTCTTTTGTGACAACCTCCTGAATTTTGACGAGAATGCAAAACAACACCTTGTATAATAATGTTAAAGTTCTGTTATCAGCTCCGATATGCTATACCTTATCGTGAGACCTAATGTGGACTATTTAAACGAGGTTTTTTATACGATTCTACACGTACAAACGGAAATGAGGGTTATGAACGCCCGATAACAACCCTAAAAAGGAAAACAGTTTACAAAAATATCTATAAAAGCTTCAAATTTAAATAACGCGTGATTGATTAATTTTATTCTTCGTACAATATTTTTCTGTTACCTCGGTATTTGCCACGAGATTTTTTAACAAAGATCTCACAAATAAAGACGCTGTTCTGGGAATAATGTAATTGTAGGCATGTGATCAATCGATAAACGTGAAATAGTAAAAGCATTTTTGTTTTGATCTACAGAGATAAATTGACATTTCCAATTTATTAAAACCCGCGAAAAATCCTACGTGAAATAAAACTATACTGTTTAAGTGTTCAAAGTAACGGGTTACATACTATTAAACAAAATGTCATTTTTAGGGTTCCGTACCCAAAGGGTCAAACGGGACCCTATTACTGAGACTTCGCTGTCCGTCCGTCCGTCCGTCACCAGGCTGTATCTCATGAACCGTCATAGTTATTTGTACAGACTATGCATTTCTGTTGCCGCTATAACAACAAATACTAAAAACAGAATCAAATAAATATTTAAGAGGACTCCCATACAAAAAATGATTATTTCGCTAGTTTTTATAAATACTGGTACAGAACCCTTCGTGCGCGCGAGTCCGACTCGCACTTGGCCGGTTTTTTTAAAACACAACATCGTTTTATTCAGTTTACAAATTCGACACTATCACTATTGTTCGAAGTTCTGTATGCACCACCTTTCAATATTGGTAAAATAAGTTAGAAATTATAAAATTTAAACTACTAAAGATTACGTACAACCGCTATTTAACATCTACCTTGATGTCCCGCAATACCAACCATTTATAAGTATATTTGCTTACTTACAAATACGCCCCAAAAAATGGAGAGCAATTTGATAACGGGTGACTACAGTACTTTTACAGTAACTTGATCGATTGATATAAAGATTAAAGATAAATATGTACAGTAAATACCCAGCTGTTAAATATAGCACAAAGATATAATACACCGTGTAAATCACCTTATCACGAAGCATTCTGTACATGAAACTAAGTAACTTTACGCAAAAATTATTGCTGGGAAACGACTTTTTTTTGGGGGGTGTAAAATCATGTTTTGTGGTAGAACTAAATGTAACGCACTCAAAACATTGTGCTGATATACGGATTGAATAGTACGGGGGTCGTGGAGGTGTTTAAAGTAAAAATCTTACATTAAAAACTTGTATTTAAAAAAATACTTGTCAAAAAGTTGGAACTTTGACCCCTAATATCTCCGTAACTAGAGGGTTCCCAAGTATGGTGTAAAACAAAAAAATGATCGCAATGACAGGGAGAACCAGTGCCTTTCGGCTTCGTTAAGAGGTGTTTTACACCCTTTATATGTATAGATATTAGATAAAGTTCACTTTTATAGTGCGTCGTTTTTGAGACTCGTGCATGTGTGACAGGACTGACAGGCTAAAGCTGTCACGACTGACACAAATCTACAAATGAAAGCCAGGACCAGCGGGTTAACGTGCTTACCGAAGCACGGAGAAAACTCGGTATGTAATGGATGGTCACCCATCCACGGACCAACCGAGCGGCTGTTGTTATTTAGACACGACCTTCCAACATTTTAAATACGAGTAACAAAAGGTGACGTTATCTAGGTGATTAAAAGTCGTCAGATTTTGTTGGAACACGTTAACATGTCTGTTACAAGTGGGAACGTAGGTTAAAAGTCAACACTTAGTTGAAAGCAACATGGGATCACCATCACTTTAACTGGACCTTTTATTAGGGATTGATTCCATGAAACTCCATACTGCAACGCACACTATACCCAAGTACGGCTAGGCATCGACTCGGATCACTCGAACATCATGATCATCATCATCTGCAAAGCCTTTTCACAACTATTTTGAGGTCGGATTCCAGTCTAATCGGATGCAGCTGAATAACTGTATCTTACATGGAGCGACTGCCTATCTGACCTCCACAACCCAGTTAATATTGGGTAATACGATATCCCTTGGTAAGACTGGTTGTCAGACTTTCAGGCCACTGACTAAGCTGTAACACCTGTCAAAGATCTGCAAATGACAGCCGCCCCAACGGCTTAACGTGCTTTCCGAGGCACGGAGGTAACTCGGTATGTAATGGGTGATCAACCATCCACAGACCAACAAAGGCTGGTGCGGTATAACCTGAAGATTGATTCACGAGCTCCGATCACCCGAACGTCATCTAGTAATAATATATTTATTTTTTAAGGATGGGAAATCATCAAATGTCTTCTCCCGCTCTGGGCGGAGCGGTAGGGAGTGTCAGACTTGACTGAC
The DNA here is from genome assembly GCA_963082945.1 of Cerastis leucographa. Classification (NCBI taxonomy): domain Eukaryota; kingdom Metazoa; phylum Arthropoda; class Insecta; order Lepidoptera; family Noctuidae; genus Cerastis; species Cerastis leucographa. The sequence goes on along the minus strand of OY720380.1, from coordinate 12,146,814 downwards.
TAAAAACCATCCATGTTCCTTCTTAGCCCTTTGTGTTCCAGGGCCACGGTATCTCTTTCGAACAACCCGCAGCCCTGGCAGGCATCGGCCCTCTCGGACCCCTTCCGATTTGCTGACATCTCCTTGAGGCGCGCGTGGAACACAAACGCGCCGTCGGCACGGCCTGTCGTCATAAGACGGACGGACGGTGAGCTAGCCCATTACTCACCGTCCACAGGCCCGCGCCTACGGTGGCCTGTGGACGATGAGTGAAGAGCCCCCCAAGCCCGGGGCGTAGTAATAATAACCTAGGGTGATGCCGATACAGTGTAGTGCTTATCAGAGTGCTATGAGATCAAAAGTCCATATGCCAAAACTTCTGTACTAGAACACCTCGCACTAAGTTGAGATGAAGGACATTCTGTGTGTCACCGGTCATCAATACATTACACTTGACCGTATGGACTTAGTTACGTGTAACTCTGTCACATGATAGCTGAAGATCAGCTTATACTAGTAGCGCGAGGCGGCTGCGGTTGTGATGAGTCTCGTATTGCCACCGCAGTTCGTCATTACTATATTATGAGAATAGGTAGGTTACGGCATCTTCAAGGTACAGAATAATGATCGACATTGATAAGATACTCTTCATGCAATGACATATCATAATCCGGACACTTGGAGTATTTTGACTCGCATTATGCTGCTTACAAAAAAATAACTTAGAGACAAGAGACAGAGGGTATCTTTTTTGTATTATAGAATTGATGCTAAACTCTGAAGTAAAATGCCAGCTTTGAAAGTGTTACATTTAGCAGACGGGTGACAATGTTTGCCATTTAACTTTATATCATTGACATAAATTACATACCGCGCATTCGTGATTTGCAAAGGCGTTCGGAACAGGGTAACCAATTAATACTGCGGTACATTAAATTAATTAATTTTATAATTATTAATTAGTTTCCTTCGATGAAAAAAATATCATGATAAAAAATAAAAGCTACTAGCTAAATGATTAAAACTTATAAATGCGAAAAACTCTCAAAAATAATGACTTCATTTACAAAATATAAAACGAATGATTCAACATAATGTTCACAATACTTTTAACTGAATATAAATTAACTTCAAATTATCAAATGGTCAGTCAGTCTTAAATTCAGATGTTGATCTTAAAATATATGCTTAAAAAAATACAAAACACAAAGTATCAGTTAATCATACAACATATTTGGCATTTTAAATTAGGGTGTATTTAAGTTAGTACGATAGGGTGCTTGCATAAATATGTGTACTGAAAACCTTTATCGTTCACACGTTTTTCTGTATGTGCGAGCGCATAAAAAAACACGACTATTTTACCCGCACCGATAGGTTTTAAACGTAAATACGCCGGTTATTGAATCGAAAATACAATTTGTTGCATTTTAGTTAAATTGTTTGCAACAAGCACAATCAGTATCATCCATTAAATACATTCTTAAAATAGCCTAACCTGGTGTCAGAGTATTTATGCCGGCCATGGGCCTCTGACTTGGCTTTACATGCCGTAGAAAATAAGCACATGAATCCGAAATCAGAGGTGCGTGTCTTGGGTTCGAATATTATAAGTGAAACGAGTAATTTAAATTTGAAAATCAACGTATTAACGTTACGTATACACCGCGCGCTCGTGCTAGGGCCTCAGTATCTTTATGCAAGCAGCCCTACGTAAGGCCAGAGGGCCTACCATGACGTCTTAAGGCAGTATTTTTTTTAATCTTACTCCCGAGTGGGTAAGAGATAGTGCTAGGCGTACTCTATAGGTCCGTCTCTTTCCCACACTGGAGTGACAATAAAACAATACTGCTTTAAGACGTCATGGTAACCCCACAGGTCAAGGTCAAGGACGTGTGGCCTATTTTACAAGAAAGTAATGATAACTGACTTTTCAATATTTGGCTCGCACCTTACAAGTCAACACTATGACGACATACTAGGATATTTTAAATTGAGTGGAGCCTACTATTCCCTAGAAAACCAGGCTCTTGATTTCTACATAAATCTATTTATCTTTAGAATTAACCACAACGTTAAAAGTTTTCTTTTTAATAAGTTAAGGCTCTAGATTTAAAATACTGCTTCTCAGCTGCCTTTTACAAAAAAAAAATGAGTTATCTACTTTCTTTTAATTTGATTATGTACAATAATGTGTACTTGAAATCTTATTGTCATCATTATGCAAATTAATTTTATTTTATTTGATTCGAATGTACATTCTGCTATGTTCCGTATTATTACATAAATATAATATTTACAAAGTTCTTAAAATCACCAGTTAGTCTGACTATAATAATTATTAAATTAAATATTTTAAATGATTCACGCACCATAATATATTAACTACAAATCATTAATCAATTCCACAAAAATAAAATATAAAAATGTAAAAATGATTATTAAAAAAAAATGCGCAAGTATTCCGAGACTCCCACTTGATTTTGTTCTAACTAGAAAGATCTAGGCTTAAATATAATATTTTTTTTCTTAATTTAATTTTAAATATTTACATCACTGGTTTTTAATTGAACTAAACAGGTTAAATTAAATTAATCAGCGAAACTTCAAAAACGAAATCAGTATTTTACATGGAGCGACTGCTTATCTGACCTCCACAACCCAGTTAGTATTGGGTAACACGATACCCCTTGGTAAAACTGATTGCCAGACTGACTACCTGTAACGACTGTCAAAGATCTTTAAATGATAGCCCAGACCAACGGCTTAACGTGCTTACCAAGGCAAGGAGGAAACTCGGTATGTAATGGGTCATCCATCCACGGACCAACCTAGGCAAGCGCGGTTTAACCTGATTATCGACCTAAAGAGCTGTTGTTATGAAACAAAAAGTATAATTTCCCAAACTTACTATTTCCATAATTGAACCCGAGCACCTCTACTGGTATACATTTTAAACACAACTATCCGCCATGACTCTGAAGTTTCGCCTTCAATTTAATTTGCTCCTGTATAAAATTTTTTTTCGTAGACTAAAATTCGAATATAAAAATGCAATGTACTACCTATATACGTCTAGAAGCAAATGCATAAGTTATGTTGATACATTCGCCTATGTTTTAAATATCGTGTACTAGCTGCTGCCCGTGACTTCGTTCGCGTGGAAATTTTGATGTGTTTTTCAAGGATAAATTATACATATAAACCTTCCTCTTGAGTCATTCTGCCTATCGATGAAAACCGCATCTATATTCGTTGCGCAGATTAAAAGATCTAAGCGTTTTTGTTTTACAGTATTTAAAGATTTACTGAAAAACATATGACAAACTGAACAAGCTCATTCTAGGAGGGAACGGGTTAACCAGTGACAGGAAACTACAGCAGTTCAATGCAATATGACTTAATTTAACTATGTAACAACCTTTTTCTAACTGGATTCGTTTCGTTCTACCATTCATTAATTAAAAGAATAAATACTTGACTACAGTCCTGCAATGTTTTAAAACAAAGTAAAGTAAAACCTGTGACTATATAAACTTGAAACACTTTTGTTTGTCGTGTGGTATACGCGTCTTGAAAAGCACGGAGTCGGCTCGGTACTGCGTCGTCAAAAGTGGAGTGTAGCCCATAACCTGAGGGAAGAAAACCGTTTCATTGATCGCATAGAAAGATATGTATGAATAAGTGACGAGACCTGGCTTAATGTGGTGATTTGATGGTGCAATTCCACCAAAAATTGTGCGCGATGTTCACACACTGAGCTGCAGAACTATTTCCGCAGGCAAAGCTGCGAACCAGTGCGTAAGTGCGAGTCCACCGCTTTTATGTGCGCGAACATTTTGTTAATGTTCACTTGAGCTAGTCCAAGTGAACATTAACAAAATGTTCGCGTGTTCACCAAAACTAAGCACACATTTGACATCGCGCACAATTTTTGGTGGAATTGCACCAGAAACATTTGTGCACATCGGTGGAGTCGCACCATTAGACAACATACTCGTGCAAAAGGATATTCTTTTTATAGAAACTGTGTTGCATTAAGGCGTGATTCGTTCCAAATTGAACCTTATTGGAATTTTGTTAAGTCTTAGAATTCATGTAATATTTTTTCTTATTTTAAATAGACATAAAATAGGTTTGTAATCTTTCACAATAACGTTAATACTTACTGTTTACTCGGGGAAAATGCAAACAACCGATACCTTTGACCTTGATTTTTTTTTTCATTGATTGATTGTGTAACTATCGTATTGAGTACTTCTTACCTGTGAGAAGAACTGTATACATTTATGTCTTTCGTGGAAATGTGTTTCGTCTGCTGACAGCGTCACTGGACACCCGGGACACCGGAACGTCCATCGCGATGTCACCTAAAACATACGACACACATGTAACATACCTAATAGATGAGTCTTTTGTCTATAAAAACCCCGCAAAGCACACTAGAATTATCCTAATCCAATCAGTTCAAAAGCTGGCTCAGTTCTGGGCCGAAACAATTTAGATTGCCATTGATACGCCTAGGAGAAGAAGAAGTTGAAAAGCTTAAGAGGGGCTTATTCGGCTTTCATCTAACGACATCAAAAAATCGAGATTGAAAAAATGGATTTGGAATAGGCTTTGAAAGAGCAGTGGTGCCTCAGTTCTAAAGGCCTCGACTTACGAGGACTTGGGTTCGAACCCAGATATATGTATAACTGTATGTCATTTCTTTCATCACCACAGCACGCGTAGCATAACCACTGTAGAAACGAGTTTTTTCTACGGAAGAATCGATATAATGACAATTAGAAAATGCCAATATGTCATTTTGTCGATTCTTCTGTCGACATAACCCGTTTCTACAGTGGTTATGCTAGGCGTGCTGCTCTAAAACGGTGCAAGAACACATTGTGGGGAAACTGGCACGTCCTAGCATCAAAATTTAAAGATATGTGACATCAATTGAACCGCAATGGACCCGCGTTATAAAGGACAGACCAATAGGGGATAATCCAATTTTTTTTTCTTTGTCCGTCGGGTAGTTTATTGAAAAGTATTGGACACGTATTTTTTCTTTTTTCACGTGGTCATAAAATTACGGAGATATATTGAGTTGAAATGGCGCATGACGTCACATGTAGGTAAGTTTTATAGTCCTACTTGTGACGTAGTAAGCCCCCACTCTCCAACTTTAATGACTCTCCAACTTTAATGAGTTTTAACTAAGTATTTTTTTGATATTATGATAAAGCAAAAAATACGTGTCTAATATTTTTGTATTACCTGTCTGACGGACAAAATAGAATGTCGTTTTCTTTACCCAGTCCGGTCCCCTATTGCTCAAACAGAGAGTTGACCTGTGGCCGGTGTGGCCCAGCTGTGTGAACGAAAACTACATACTATTCAATTATTTTTTCCTTGATTTATCTACAACTAGCTGTACCCAGCATGCGTTGCAATGCACTTTTTACTACCCACCTACCCTATCCGACCTACCTACCCTATCCTACCTACCCTACCCGACGCTACCTACCTACCTACTCTACCCTACCCTACCTACCTACTCTACCCTACCCTACCCTACCCTTACTACCTACCTACCCTACCTACCTACCCTACCCTACCCTACCTACCTACCCTACCCTACCTACCTACCCTACCCTACCTACCTACCCTACCCACCTACCTACCCTACCCTACCTACCTACCCTACCTACCTACCTACCCTACCCTACCTACCTACCCTACCCTACCTACCTACCCTACCTACCCTACCTAACCTACCCTACCTACCTACCCTACCCTACCTACCTACCCTACCCTACCTACCTACCCTATCCTACCTACCTACCCTACCCTACCCTACCCTACCGTATCCTATGTCCTTCTCCTGGCTCTAAACTACCTCCCTGCCAATTATCAGCTAAATCGGTTCAGCCGTTCTTGAGTTATAAGTGAAGTAACTAACACGACTTTCTTTTATATATATAGATTAGCATTATAAGTAATTATGTTGTAAGTTGTGGAAGTTCAAGTGTCTCCCAGTGAGTTCATCTTCTTATCAGTAGACAATACTAGTACATTAGAAATGGGCAACATGCCGTTTTAGCGGCTTTTTGTAGTTTCGTTGTCATTAGCTTAGCAGTCAATTTTGGGGTGTCTTTCCAGCTTCCCTTTGTATGTCTTAGCCGTTTTATGACTCATTTTCTTCCCCAGGCTTATCCTCAGATGATGGTGCACAGGTTTCTGAGTATGTATGTAGTTTGAGGTAGCAAACTAACCTTGACCGGCGGTTTCCTAGTGATGTGCGAGACGAGAAAGTTCATGGCGATGTCTTCGCAATTCATGTACTCGTCCACGTAGTCGCGTATAGCGGCCGGCAGGGTGCGCCAGTACGCCCACAGGTAGTAGCGGTGCACGAAGGCTGCGCCGGTAAGAACCATGCTAAGCTCGCAGCTGAGAAGAGAATACCATAGAGAGAAAAGACACACACCTATGCACACCTATGCACATAAAAATACGTGCGCTCCTCATACATTGAGACTAATTGAGAGCTGCTTAATTAAATATATTTTTTTTTTAATTCTGTTCTTTAGACTTCACTTTCATCTTTGTTAAGATACCATTTAAGGGAAGAGCGAGACAGCTCCAACACAAGTACTATTGTAACTTACTGGGGCTGCCTCAGTTTATGTAAGACACAATGTTTGAGAAAAATAATTATTTTTGTTTTTTTTTCTATTTGTATTTGTAAAGAACAAAATTCTAAACAAAACATCTTGTTTTCCCCAGTGAGGAAAGCTACATAGTTCACACACACATTTCGCCATTTATATTTAAGTCCATGTAATAGGGGCAAAGCCAATCAAATAGGCATAAATCCAGACTCTGGGCTGCTACCGAAAAACTCCTGATGGAAAAACCCAATATCTCTTTGCCCATCCTGGAAATCGAACCTAGGGCCTCACGCTCAGCAATCTCGGTTCCAAACACTAGACCAATGACCGAAACAAAATGAAGATCAGTGTTATTATCAAATTGAACCATCAGATAGATTCCACACTCCTCACTCCCCCTTCACTTCCACACTCCTTGCGGGATAGCCCTTCGTTAGACGTGTTCAGGAAAGGAATAAGAGAACATTTCCTGTCAATATGTTAATAGTATGTATGTAGTATTTTATATGTATGTTTATTTTGATATGTATTGTATGTATTACGTATGAAGTAATTAATTTAAGTTTTGAATGTACTGTTTTTGCACATGCTCTTAAGTTTATCCACTTTTGCAAATCTCGCAATCGAAAGATGGTTTGCTGTAGGAAAACCCAATTCTGGGTTAAGCTCGCCGTTGTACATAAGTTATTATATTGCAATCTGCATATTTATTTTTAATTTTGTGTGCATAAAGAATAAGAATAGATTATTATCGGGGATCAGAAAAATACACAAAAATCAGAGCTCACCTATAGTTGGAGTTGTACAGGAAACCGTTGTTAAAATTGAGATCCCAGGCATGATACCGACCTGGGAACCCAACGATTCGGTCGCGATGTTCTCTCCACACTCTGGAATCAAAAAATAAATTATATAACCAACATGACGTATATGAGTGGACGTGGAGATATGACCTGCAGCTGTAACTGGCCTTAAATATGGTACAGCACAGATTTATACAAAAGAAGGACTTCGTGGCTTAATGAAAAGAGCCACTCGGATTAATCTGTGGTTGAAACCATTACATACCAAGTCCAAGTTTTCTCCGTGCCTCGGAAATCACGTTAAGCTGGTACCGGCTGTCATTTGTAAATCTTTGATAGTCGTTACAGGTAGTCAGTGGCCCGAAAGTCTGACAGCCAAGGGATATCGCATAACCCAGTACCAACTGGGTTGTGTAGGTCAGATAGGCAATCGCTCCATGTAAAATACTGTTTAGACTGGAAACCCACCCCAGCATAGTTAGGAAAAGGCTAGGCAGATGATAATGACAGATTTAGACAAAGGTCGGTTTCCACCCCTTGTCACTTACACTTGAGCGACAGTCTATTTCTAAGGCTCAATGACGTTAAAGGGGGTTACTGGTAAACATTTATAAAAAGTAAAAAAAACAAGATGGCAGAATAATAGTCTTGTTTTTGGACACACGCCAAAACGTCGTTGTACAGCTATACTAAGTGAACTGGGGGATTACCATTGTGTCTTACACTGGTATTCTTACTCATGCATTGAACTAAAGTCGGACTAACCACGCCTACATTTCGCCCTGTTTGTTTATGAATTGACATTTTAACGCCTACTTATCATCTGTTAAAGAAGTACCGGAAAGCTATTAATTATATACACCTTTAACATTGATTAAAGTGATTTTTGACATCTTTAGCATTGATTGAAGCAGAATGTAACTATGGGTTTGACAAAAATAGCTAGCTAGAGGAGGTACCTTATGCGAAGATCCGCTAATTGCGGCCAAGAAATTCTAGGAATACGATTTGGTGGGTGTTTTCAACTGTTTTCATGGCAACAAAAGTTCGAATTAGTTAAAAAATGGATTTGAGAAGGCTCTTAGAATATGGGTGTTAAAGCAGTATTGTTTAATGTCACTCCTGTGTGGGAAAGAGACAGCTATAACGGACGTCTAGCGCCGTCTCTTTCCCACTGAGGAATAAGATTAAAACAATACTGCTTTAAGACGTCATGGAATGCCACCTGACCTGAAAGCGAACACGATCTCGTCGTGTCTCAGATGTGCGTCGTCGTCCACGCACAGCACGGCCTCGGTGTCGATGAGATGGTAGGGCAGGAAGCGGTTGTTGAGCGAGTTGCGCGGCGCCCGCACCACCGCCACCGGCGCGCCGCTCTCCGGCCATGACGTCACGCCGCCCGGGGACGACGGGCCGTTCCATACTACCACCACCTGGGGGTAGGTATACAACTGTAGTGAGCCCTCATTACAACAACATTGGGCTTTTATGATTCAGGTGACTTTTATATACAAGATGTTGTTTTGCATCCTCGTCAAAATTCAGGAGGTTGTCAGACAAGACATAAATAATCAATTAAAATTACGGTACCTAGTTAATTATTAACTAACGCTGATTTTTTGGTTGTGTAAGTTTGTCAGTATTTCAGAATAACCCCCTTAACGTGGTTTAGGGAATACAAAATTATCGAACAAACGTTTGAGGTTGTTTGTATGTATGGAAGCTCGGTTGTAGGGCGAAGATCAGACGGGCCGCGTTTACGGGGTGGTTCACACTTACCGATTTCCGTAAATAATAAATATTACCTACCCATTTTATTATTCATTCGGGAAGAGAATCATTAGCACAGTTACCTCCTTGAATTTGACGAGGATGCGAAACAACAACTTGTATAATACTGATGATGCGCATGTTTATGCCAGTACTGGTTATACATCATAATAAACATGACACCTTTTTTGCCTGGATTATTAAGAGGAGCGAGACTTAGCCAAAGTCACTAGGAAATAAAAACAGATAACAGAATTGTATTCGGATTCGGATCGGACATGGTAATGTTTCAGGATATAATTAGGGGATTTACACTTACTGTTATTTATTAATCGTCATCATAAACCACCGCAACAATCAAGTATGTCTTTGCTTACCTTATTCAAATACGGCAACCCTCGTAATCTGGCCAGCGCGGCCGCGAGCACGGCCTCCCGCTCGTACGTGAGGATGACGATGGTGAACTGTTCCCTCGGCCGGTCACCGCCCAGCGCCTCGCTGAACTCGCGGCCCGCGCCGCCCGCGCCCGCGCCCACCGGCCGCATGCCCGCGGCCGAGCCCAGGAAGCGCGCCTCTGACGTCACGGCCGGGTCCCACGGCAGCTGCGGGTACAGTGCGAACGGCTCGCCCCACTCGTTCCACAGCTCGTAACCATGAAGTAACGCCACGGAGTAGTTGCGACGATACGAAGGACTCGCATACGGTGCCTCGAGAGGGCCGAGTGTTTCCTCCGGTTCCGTGTCCACTGCGGGCGGCTCCATCCGTGGAGGGAAGAAAGAGTCATTGAAAGCGGGCGCTCCTGCGGTCGGCGACACGGGCTGCGCGGGGATGTGCAGGCGCGTGCGCAGCACGGCCAGCAGAGAGTCGACGCTGGCCTGCACGGAGCTGAGGTAGCGCTCCCACAGCAGACGCGCCTGGCGCCGCATGGCCAGCACGTCGGCGTCGCCCAGCGCGCGCAGCAGCACGTGCAGCTCGGGCACGCGCGCGCGCGGGAGCGACAGCGCGGCGCGGCGCCAGTCCAGCACCTCGTCGTACGGCAACCTGATCCGATCCCCGCCCAGTAGCACGGGGATCGCACCAGACCTCAGAGCTTCATACAACCGAGCTTGCAGTAACGCCGTGGTCACATACGTCCTGTCAGCTGGCGCAAGTATTAGCGCAAACGTCGAATCCCTTAGAACAGCGCGGCGTGACCGGTCTGTACCGCACAGCGCCCAGTCACCAATAGGCAAGACTGCGCGCCTCTCCACTGGAGGGTCACACTCGAACTGTAGATGGAACATGTCCGACGCCGGTGCGGACTTCACCATCTTCTGCAATGCCTCGATCAGAAACTTATCCTGATCCTTGTCTATTCCTCTCGGTGTCGGTTGCGAACCCTGAAAACTAAATGTAGCTCATGAATTCATACCTAAGAATTGATAGCACATTTTTGATACTATCCAACATAGATGTTTATGCATGGTTTTGAGCTATAAAAGTGTTTACCTTAACAAAAACTTCCGTCTGGCAGGCGCTATAGGTGCGCAGTCAGCCCACACGTCACCGCCGGGCGGGCCGAGCGCAGGCGGCGTGATGACGTCGAAGCCCGGCCGGAACTGCTCATGCGTGAAGGTGGACTGCGCGACCATGGCGCGCCCTATCGACGCGCCGCGGAAGGCGTCGCCGGAGCCCACCGCCAGCTCGCGCCTCGCCATGTTCAGCAGCACGTGGTTGCGACCGTCGCCACCCCAGTATGGCAGGCTCTTGATGGCTGTCTCGTTCAATAATAGCTTATACGTATCTATTGTTGGCCTAAAAACAGCAAGTAAAACTAAGCATCTTTACGAGTATGATCAGCTTTGGTAAAAATTGCGAGTATAAATGCAGAACTTACGCGGGAGTCTTCTCAAAAGGGAAAGCTTCACCTACAATGACGAGATACACGCATGCTTCGTTTGGATTGCGCGTTATGTGTGTATTGTAGCCTAGCGTCTGCTTTAGAGTTGTTTTCAGGAAGCCGTCCACTTCAGCGCCAGCTAGCGGCGCGAACACGTCGGGGTCATAGAGGTAGACAGGGAAGCCAGATGTGAGGGAGCAACGAGAATGATCGAAGCAGGAGAACATGCGGCAATGGACTTCAGAGGATGGGGCTATGGAGGGTAAGATAGGGGGGGGTCGTGAGGGTAGGATTTGTAGCGGTGGAGCGAGTTCGGGCGAGTCTCGTCGGATGGCCTCGAGCTGCGCGATGCGCGCCTGGTCGGCGGACACGCGCAGGCGCTGCAGTTCGGCCGCGGCGCGCGCGTGCTCGGCCTTCGCGCTGTCGGCCTTGGCGCTGGCCGCCGCCGCCTCACGCTGCAGCCGCCCGCGCTTCGCTTCCAGTTCGCGTAACTCAGTAGATACTGAAGCCTGGAATTTTTTGTAGTTATAATACTAAAAGTAGTAATTAGATAGTATTACAATAATGAAGGTATAATAATGTTTGATGCCTGTGTGTGTGTAATTACCTTTATTCTGATCATTTCTTCAATCCTTAATTTTAGATCAGCTGCATTCATTGTTGAGATATCCCCAAGTGCCTCCAAAGTATGTCGCATTGGGTTATTTGATAAAGTACCCGTTTCATCATACTGAAAAGTCAAAAGGATATTTATTAAATCATTACAACTGTTCTATAGGAGGTAAGTACTTATAGTTATTTTATTATGAGCCTTAATCTGGGCCCAATTAGTTGTATTTATTTTGTTTTGTTCTTCTGTTAATTTGTGTATAAAATATAATAAAAAGTTTTGTATGTGTTTATCTATCTTGGAGGTTCCCTATCTACATGTACTAGCTTGGGAAACAAAATGTTGAGTAACAAAGAGATTTTTTTAGTATCAAAAATCGCAATCAGGGATTGGAATAGGTAAGGAATATTTACTTAAGGTTCGAGGAAGGAACCAACACATAGTGGATAATACCTCACCTAAAATCCTGAATTCATAAATATCACAATTCACAATTAAATCCCGGGATTTAAGAAACTGCAAATTACTTATTGCGCTTTAAATAAATTTGAACTAAATTATTATACATATTGAAAAAATGTTATTATGTGTTTAGAGTTCCTTACTGAAACTGTTAAATTATAGACCTTTGTTTTACTTACCAATTAAATTTCTGAAAGTTATCCTATTATTTACCTGATTATATTGTATTTAAAAGGATCTCAAAAGTTAAAGCATAAGCTAAATTAATCTGATATCCACATAAACAAAGCCAACTTAGTTTTCGTTTACCTATTTAAAACAAAACATTTGAATCTGACACAATTTTCTTCAAATCAATAATTAGGAACTATACTCAAGTTCCAGTTCATGTTTTTATAATTCCTGGTTTTAATTGTTATGTTTATGATTTTGGGATTTTAGACAAGGTATTATCCACTCTATGTACCTTCCTCGAACTTTAGGTAAATATATAAAATAAATAAATAAAATAGAATATAAATTTACTTATTGTTGTTTATGTGGTCCACTAATAAAGCAGACAAAACAAAAAAAAGCTCTAAAATTAGTCAGACAACATGAACATAGATCAACGCCTACTTTGCTCAGTTTTACTGATCAATTTCAAAGAGCAGTATTTTAATTCTGAGCAAACAAACAATACATTTTTGATATTGAATGTCATAAAGGTTATGAAAATTAATTTAACCTGTGCTTACCTTGGACAAATAATAATGTGTGAACAGAGGCACAACGAATAATATTAACGACACCAGCAATATAACACGGGATAGCTTTAGATGCCCTAACCACAGGCAAAACCGTTCGTAGAAATACATTTTGATAAAAATGGTTTATTCCACTTGGAGAAGCTATTTTCGAGTTTGTTTCATTTTAGGTATATGTTTATTACTTATGCACTATATAACTGTGTGCTACACATAATTTCTACCGTTAGAAAATAAATAATTCTATTACAAATTAATTTAACATTTGTAGTGTCAAAATGTTGACAAAATCTGCTGCCGAGTGCTGCCACTGCCAATGCTGTCAGTGTCAGAAGTAGACATGTCAAATGATTTTGCATGGAACTAATATGTATGAACTGGTATGAACTAGCTTCTAGCTGAGTATGGTGCAGCATGATTCTTTTCGTACATTTCTTTTCGTACGTTTTAACATTGTTAGGCGCTATTGATAAACATTTCAAAAAATTCTGTACATTTGTACTGAAAAGAGATAAAGATATTGTAAGAAATATTACATTATGTCCAAATTCTTTATCAAGTTCCCTGGAAATTGCAACGAGACTAGAAAATGCTATAATATTACAGATAGAAATGGATTTAACCTCTGATATCACTCTAATACATTAAAAAAAAAAAACAAGTTCAAAGCGCTACAGATAAAACGCAGCGGCCGCGAATCTACACTTACCAGCCAACAGAGAATGAAACAAAACACGCCAACGTGTGAATAGGTATCAAAAGTATGCAAGCACACTCAGGGTGTCACACTTAGGGACTACTCACACTTATTCAGCTCTATTCAGCTTATGCCCATAGAAAACAACGATTATGTATGGAGACGCGTACGCATCCGTTCAGCTTTCCACGTCTTTTTAGCTTTCGTGGCAAACAAGTATAAATGAGGACAAATGTGTTATTATCATGCGAGTGCTAGAGATAGAGTTCAGCGCTGTTCTGCCGCGTTCAGCGCTGTTCCACCGAGAAGCAGAACTGTATAAGTGTGACCAAAATCGTTCAGCAAAACGTGAATGGAGCTGAATAAGTGTGAGTAGTCCCTAATTCAACTTCATCCAGTTAGGCTGGAAGGCGATCCCAACATAGTTGGGAAAAGGCTAGGCTGAAGAGGACTCGACGAGCGTGCTTGGCTAACGTGAACTAGACCCCCTATTATTCGGTAGGGTATGCTTTCTACAAAGTATCGCTCTATTAATTTAAACCACAGGCGGGCGCGGTCTTGATGTACGGCTTGTACAGTCTGTCAAGAAAGTCATTAAAATTTCGAGCTAATATCATTCGAGTGACCATTTATGGTGCAAGACAAATTATATTAAAAGTTTTCTAAGACAGTATGGCTTAATTTCAAGCTGGGACGAGCAAAGACGATGTTTGCACGGTCGATTAGCAAAGTTCAGTAAGAGAAATATAATTTATTGACAATCTTCTGTTTTATGTAAAATTGATCTATTTTTATCGTTGTTTATATTTCTCAACGGTTTTGATCTTTTTGTGTTATTTATTTAGATATGATTAAGGTATTTGTTATTTAACATGTGTTATTGATTTCAGGTTTCCGAAAGCCGTGCTGATGTCCCCGTGACGGGGACACAGATTACGGGGACAACGGGAATACAGGAATAATTCGGTGCATTAGTGGACGAAAGCATGAAGCATGATAGTTTGAGTGAATCTGGAGAGTCAGCAGTGGACCAATTTAATTATGCAGGAATATCAGGCAGCATTTCGGGAGTTAAAATACCTTGGCTCTGATTATTTGGATTTTGAGTAATAAAGAAATATATGATAAACTCTTATCTTTATTTTGCAATTGTCCCGATATCGATAGATCAAGGGTAGTCGAATCAAAAAACGAATCTAGTCCATCACACTTCACTTAAAGCAAGTTAGTTCATTAATACGCATTCGTTTATACGATAGGTGTGTACCCATTGATCGATAGTTTAGATATAGGCGACAAGAGGATGAGTTTTGTGAAATCTATCAAAACTCAAATCAGTAATTACCAGTTTCTTCTCAGAGTAGTCAGATACGAAACACCGGCCCCAACCAGCTTAAAAAAAAATGACGTGTAAAAGTG
This sequence comes from Cerastis leucographa, assembly GCA_963082945.1. NCBI lineage: Eukaryota > Metazoa > Arthropoda > Insecta > Lepidoptera > Noctuidae > Cerastis > Cerastis leucographa. Next base: position 12,131,790 of record OY720380.1, on the reverse strand, counting down.
TTTATAAAAACCTACTTGCAAAATAAACATCATTTATCATTATCATTTATCATTATCATTTACCATTTTATAAAAAAAAAAACTCAAAACCTTTCCATCGGGATACCATGTAAATGAAGGTGGCGCCCTCCCCTTTTTTTCATGACTTTCTTGACAGACTGAACAGCGTACCGATATCATAGACATATAAATTATATGGACTTGAAATGTTTGACTATAGAAAAAACAGTTATACAAATACGAGGCATATCGACGCCAAAATCAGAAAAATACTGCTATCTCTTTTTAACTTTCATAATTTTGCGTAAGTGAAAAAGGATAACAGTGTTTTTGACAGTTACTATAATGGCAACCCTACATTTCTAAGTCATTGAAATACCTATTTGCGGCCGGGTCGCCATTTTATCCGCTCGCTGTTTGATACCTAAGTTGGGTACGTCAACTGTCAAATGCTCTTTAGCTGTGGTTAAAATTTGTGAATTCAAGATGATAAACAAAGGATTCTGAATTTATTGAAGAGTTTCAACAGTAAAGCATTCATATTTTCCCTTTTGCCTCTATTTTCAACAGTTTTACTACATGAAATCATTTTCTTGTTATTGAAGGGATAGAGTAGTGCATTCAGACATTTTTATATTTATCGATAATGCAATTTTATGGTTCGTTATTGGTTTTATGTTTTACTTTTAAGGCTATAAACAATCGGTGTGGAAAATATAAAAATTACAACAAAAACAATAATTATTTGTTCTCTTCACTTTGAAGAATCGTCTTTCAACTGAACACTCAATAAAGTAACATTGCGTGACGATGCTTTACCTTCACGAACCTTATTGGTACGTACGTTTGATACGGTCGCAAATCATATTTTTATCAAGATACAACCTGACACTGACCTGCAAATTGCAAAAAAACGTAAGAAAATTTGAATTTCGCGGGCTACCTTGGCGCATCCCCCTTATGATAACAGTATAAAGAAACCGTGGGGACAGCAAGTGAAGCAAAAAAGTCGATTAAAAAATTATTCGATGTAAGTAGGTATTTAACCCGTGCGCGATAAGTTGAGACCTGACTCCCCCCGCCCGCTTCCCCCGCACTTCCCGATGGCGATGGCGCCCGTATTGTACCGTGGCGGTACAAACACGCCCCTGTTACGTCACCGCGCTCAGGTCTCAACTTATCGCGCACGGGTAGTACAAGTCGTGCCATTAAAGTTGAGACTTGACGCACCACGTGGTTTTAGCGGTATCTTTATAGATACCGCTGAGGTGATCCTCATGGATACCCGCGAAAAAGTGGCGGGAGGCGTGGTCAAGTCTCAACTTTAATGGCACGACCTGTACTTCCTGCTTTTCATTTCTTGTAATCGCTAAAAGAATAAATTCCAAGAGCATAAAATTAAAAAACCGACTTCAAAAAAGGAGGAGGTTCTCAACGGGCCGGCAACTAGATAAACTTGTTGCTTAAATTATACAATGGAGTGAAATCAGTTATAGAATACTAGGTCGATAAAAAACAGCATAATATATCTGTCCTCCAAGTTTCAACCTGTCTTAATAGGAAACATCAAAATAAGTTCTACGGTTTAACCGTGAAAGAAGGACGAAACTTCTCAAACAACAATAAATGAAAGGTATATTATTATGTTAGAAAACTTGGGGTATTTTCACCCGTAGATATTGTACCGTAACATTATGAAAACATTCTCACAATCTTTTATCGATGTTATTATATAGAAATATCGATAAGGGCTGCCCTATTAGCCGCCATTTTATCAGCTCACTAAAGTGTAGGTATGCACGTTTTTCTTGTAGGTATGCCAAGTCCATATGATTTATATGTCTATGACCGATATCGGCGTACATAGCTTGATAGCTCTGAAATGACGCATTTATTGTTCTCTACTCTTCTTTCAAATTAGTCATATTTGTTATTATAAATTATATCTACATGTTCAAAATGTTATTTAAATTTTACATTCTGAAAATAGAGAGAATTTTTTGCTTTTACCTGTTAAAAAAACTACTCGAGTGCTGATAACCCCATATCCCCCCTTCACTCCTCCTCACCGCACAGCTGATCAAATGTCAAGAAAATGGAGTTTTGTTACGCATTTTATAATTCACATTAGAAAAAGTTTCAATATGAAATCAAATAACAATATTTTTATAGCCTGCTTGGGTTAGAATGGATAGTACCAGTCCATTTCAACCTTGGGCCACTGACGATAGTGCAAAAAATGTTAAAACGGAGAGAGAACTAGTGGATGACGCGAAACTTCATCGGGAAAATGTCAATCATCCAAAACATAGGCAAACTGCGTCTTACAATAAAGAAAGTGTTGCCGTTCCAAGCAGCGCTCCGGGATCGTCGAGCTCCACGGCGCCCGGCGGCGAGCCCGCGCGGGCCAGCGAGTCCAACATGGACTCGGGCAAAATAGCTTCCATGCAGCAGATAGTCGAGAACACCCTCAGGTAACGTCAGTCATTACATTAACAAACCCCGCTGAGTTTTTGCATTCACACACCCACACACATATTTTATCGGCGAATTTCGTTTGATCATGATAGTGGGCCATTGTTATCAGCAACCCAGCTGTTGAGGCTGCCAAATGAAAGGAGTATGTGATCCTTTCATTTGGTTACTTTCTACCAAACAGTATGGATATATAATATGGTGGTAAATTTTCATTCAAACATGGCAAAGAAAACCTAATTTAGTTGCAGTTGACATTTTTAAAAATAGTACCATACATACTCTGGAATCAAGTGAGCAAGTGCTCAATAATTTATATTATTACTCTTATATTACTCTTATGATAAAAACTAAGCTAGTGAAAGTGTTTGTTAGACACAATCCAAACTGAAAAGTAATGAAAGTAAAATTGTTACAGTCAGGAGGGCCGACAGAGAGTGGCCCAGCTGCTCGAGGCAGTGGAAGCACTGAGCGGTGCGGAGAGACTACTTTTGTACCTGCGCCTGCCTACCGGAGTGCCCCAACATGATCCCCTCAAACAACCAATCAATCCGCTCGGCTCACGGTATGCATTTACAACTCACTAATACTACATATTGTGTCAAAACATGTAGACAGTATTCAAGAATACACATTGTGCATTTTTAGAAGGAACATTTCTGTTGTTCATAAAATCATAATCTTAATCAGGAGATTGCAAGGGCTTTTTACAATAAAGCAGGTATTTTATTTTAGTAAGCAAAGCAACTTTCAATGAGTTTGGTTTTTGTATTTAAATGGAATATACCTACATTATTATACTCCAATAGTATCCTCATACTGACTCATAATTTGGTCATCACTGGATAAATAACCAATAAATTTTATTGTTCAATTACAAACCATAATATAATAAAATTAGTTCTGATTTATGGAAATCATGAAGGTAGCAAATGTTATAATAGGTAAAAATTTAAAATATAGCCTGTTACAATAGTAATGCATTATGATCAACCATATACAACTAGACACTTCATATAACCTTGAACAATGTTTACAAACATCCAAAAAGGTTGGACAAGCTTTAACATTTTCACTGCCAAGTTCAAATAATCAATTTTTACTAGTATGCTGAGCCATTTATTGCTACTTAATTATAACAACGACTCGGGAGGCGGGTTGTTGGCAGACAAACGAATTATTGTTCATCCCCTAATGCTGGGTGCCTAGCACCGAAACTGTTAAGGGGAAAAGAGACTATGTAAGACCCTAATACTTTTTTGTTCTTATCTTCTGTGATTAGTTCATAAATATCAGATTTGGTAGTGCAAGGTAGTTTCTCCCATTTTTTTAGCAGTATGTCCTCTTTTAAGATCTTGAAAAGTTAAAAAAAATGACATATTTCTAACCACGCAGTTGTTGCAGGGCTGAACTTCAGCAGACTGTTACTTGGATACAGACACACTTGGAAGTTGACCCGGATGTATCATTGCCTAAACAGGATGTGTATGATGAATATATGTGAGTATCTGATTTAAATAATTTTCCTATAAGAATCATATATGAAAAACGTAAAAGTAAATATATTTCAAATACTGTTCACAATTTACTGGGGACTAATTTTGTTGTTTCTGGAAATACTACTCTCAATTGAATTAAAAATATATTTTAAATTTATTTTTGAATTGCATTTATTTAAAAACAGCTAGACTTGACAGGCACTGTTGAATTTGTCAATAACAAAATGAAGTAAGTACAGTCCAGCCACAAAGCATAATACTATGAAAAGACAGTAGTTGACATAGCATAGCATGTTGTTAAAATAGCTACTACAGACTAGATAACATTATAATGGATGTATTTTTATGTATCTATGGCTCTGGCAGGTTGCATTTGGCTACATAAATACTGTTCAACATGTACTGAGTACTCATTTTGTTGTTATACAATGAAATTCTACTCTCATTTAAATACAAAATTGATTATGTATTTCGTGGTCATGGCATACCTTTGCAGTCTATTGCTACGGTTGGTCAGATTTATTGAAAACAGCTAGACTTGCACTTGATAGAATGATTTTATAATTTCCTGTTGCTGTTCAAGGCGTCAATCTTAATATAACTCCTGCACGCGCCTCTGTAACACCCACAGGAAGTGATATGAGTAGCTTTTCCCTCGCTGACTACTGCTATGAATAAAGTCTTCAATAAATATCGTTTTTTCACAGTGCACATTGTATGAGCAGTAGTATGAAACCTCTCTCTACGGCGGATTTCGGGAAAGTCATGAAGCAGGTGTACCCAACGGTTCGGCCGCGTCGGCTGGGAACGCGTGGAAACTCCAGGTAAAATCCCATACATTTTTCTCTATACTTGTAAGTCGTAACCGTTTTGTCGAAGAAAACCTATAATTTGGTCAATAGCAGGATAAGCAAAGTCCTTTATTTGATTTAACGCAAAACTTGTGAATGAGTCATACGAATCAATCTTTAACTTAGCTTATCACAAAGAGCTGCACGCGTAGCATGACCACTGTAGAAACGAGTTTTGTCTACGGAAGAATCGACAAAATTACACATTTTCATTGTCTATGTGTCATGTCGATTCTTCCGTAGACAAAACTCGTTTACAGTGGTCATGCTACGCGTGCTGGTCGACATATATGACCAACTAACTAAAAAGGTTTTATTTAAAAAAAAAGTAAAGAAAAAAAAAAGATTTTACGTACGTAAGTTCAGTGGCATCTCACACCTTGCCAAGTATCAATAATTATACATTGTAAGTACAAGTTATTTGCACGTCATCCACATAGACGAAGAATTAAAAATGCATATCTAGAGAATAACTCATAAAATACTGGCGCAAAGGTAATAATTTATACATGTGTGACCACCACGCAATTCTTGCTAGCGTCAAATAATAATAGATTCTCTTACAACGGACCAGTTATCCCAGAGAAATCGGTGAACAAACATGAAACCAAAAAATAATGCTGGTGGAATAAAAAAACCCCCTGCTTAAGTCTGTTAAAAAGCTGTCCAGTTTAGCTTTGTCCAACCAGTGTCTATTGCAATCGCTTTTCAAGGTCGATGGTCATTCTGGCTTTATGTTTGCCATTCGCAGTTTCTACATGCGTTAATTTGTTTTTTGATTCTTAGTAGGTAAATAGAGTTATAGTAACTTAGTAATAAAGCTACAGTCTAGATAATGTATTTTACCGAAGTATTTTATGTAAGCTCTCTGGTAGGAGTGGTAGGTTACATTTGGCCACATACCTAAATACTGTTAAAATTTCTCCACTCGTTATTATCTGTCTTATCCAACGATTTAGATCGATATATATCGCGGTATCATGCATATCACTGACCTAAGGTACTTAAGCTCTATTTTTATCAAAATACATATTCTTTTCTTTTTTTTGTAGAAATGGAGCATATTTGCGACCATTTCATACTAGAATTCCATACTAGCATTTCTAATAGTATTAATTGCTATAAGTAGTTACTTACTTGATTCAAAGCAACGGGTTCGAATTAGGGTTGCCATACCCTCCGGAATTTTAAAACCGTCTATTTATTATTATGAGCCTTATGAAAAGAATGGTTGGGAGTGTCTCCCTACAGGGCAAAGGCCAACCTTCCCTTTTCCTGTCTCTTTTGCTATTTGGTCCCGATCCTTTTGGTAAGAGTCTAGCTCGTCAGCCAAACCGTCTATGATAGTAAAAATATGTTTTTATGGTGAAACGTAAGTAGCGTTTATGGTTTATATTTTAAGCACACCGCAACGTTTTGCAGCAAACATTTCACTATTGTAAAAAAAAAAAAAATATTGCTAACTAATTTTATAACGCAGAATAAGAATCCGTAATTTTCTACAAGTGTTCGGAATTCTTATTTATGGATCTGGGAACTCTAGTCGAAACCGGGATTCTCGCTTGCCAGTCTGCGTATATAAACACCACATAATTTTCCCTAAACATCAGTAAAATAATTGGTAGGTACGATTTCTCTACATAGTATCAAACAAAGTCGCTTCCCGCCGTCTGTACGCTTAGATCTTTTAAACTACGGAACGGATTTTGATGCAATTTTCATCAACAGAGAGAATGATTCGGAGTAGCTCGTGGCTAAATAATAACAGCCGCACGGGTCAATCTTTAAGGTTAAGCCTTGCTTGCCGGGGTTGGTCCGCCGATGGGTGACCATAAATACATACCAAGTTTCCTCAATGCCTCGGAAAGCACGTTAAGCCGTTGGTCTCGGCTGTCATTTGTAGATCTTTGGCAGTCGTTACGAGTAGTCAGAAGCCAAAAGTCTGACATCCAGTCTTACCAAGGGGTATCGTATTACCCAGTTACTGGGTTGTGGAGGTCAGATAGGCAGTCGCTTCATGTAAAATACTGGTACTCAGCTGCATCCGGTTAGACTGGAAGCCGACCCCAACATAGTTTGGGAAAATGCTAGGCAGATGATGATGAGAGAATGATTCAAGAGAAAAGTTTATAAATGTATAATTTAAATATCCCTGATAAAAACGAACACGCGAACGAAGTCGCAGGCAGCAGCTAGATGTAAATCAAACTGAATTATACTTGCTCTAATACCAATAAATATATTATCCATTGTGTCTTTATGTTTTCATTAGGATGGGTGTCAAAGCATTTTTATGATAATAAATACAGTAGCAGCAGAATTATATTCTTATCTCTATTTGTTACAAGTCACACACACACACACATTTTAAATCATAGACACTGACATAAACTTAGTGTTTCCTTCTTATAGTATTTGATAAGTATATGTATTTATTTATGTACTTACATACAATGATATCATGCTTATTGATCGCTAATTGATTAAGTAAAGTCGCAATCAGTGCTGTCGCGTTTCGGCTCTCCTATATGCCAGATATTAAAAATAATACATAGGTATTTCTATACTTATACCTAACAAAGAACATAATTTTTTACGCGAGGAATTGATACTCGTTTTCATCAAAACTAGGCGAAACCTAAACGAATGCCTTAATTAAAACCAATTGTTGGATTTTCAACGCTGGGCTTACCGCTGAGAGTTCACATTCCAACGGTGCCGTAAAATTTACATTCACATACTGTTAATGAAAACAGGAACAACTAGTAAATTAATTTAATGTCCCTAACTAAATGCTCTCGTGCGATTCTAGGTTCGATCCCCAGGTCGGTTCTTCTTAGTAAGAAATATCCCTGCTTACCTCTTCGGGGGAATACAAGCGTGCTGATGGTAGGTTTATTAGCTGCATGCTAGCATGATGAATTGGGTTTTTAAATTAGTGTTGTCCTTTAAATATAATCCAGTCATAGGTCTTGAAACTTTCCTCGTTATTTGCCTCGTGCCGAAATGCGTAAATTGATTTCTCAAAGAAATATAAGTACTCCAATATTATAATTTTCGAATATTATTTCATTTTCCCTAATAACATAGGTAAGTGGCTAAGCACCCAATTATTAGGTAAGCACTACGACCAATCAAGCTATACAGAACCTCTTTATGCACTCATTGGACGAGAAACCCATACAAAGCAAAGCCATGTTATAATGGAAATGTTTGGTGTGTCGCCGTGTGTACACTGTACAGTACCTATATTAACAGCTGGATAATTAAATTCATATTTCTTTATATAATCCGGTGGTTAGATAGTGGGAGTAAATTAATAATGCGTTACGTAAACAATAATAATGATTACCACTTCACTTCACATAGATAAAATGTGATGTATTTATGTACAAATGTATTGGTTGCTGGAAAATGACTAATCTCTATACACGTGTTCCGTACAGTTACGTCAAAAGCGTTTGCGTTAAGGCGCAAACACATCTGCAATAATATAAACTTCGTACTAAATATTTAAAAAAATATCCTTAGTATTTGGGTGAATAATTTTACAATCGGTCAACATTTCGTGTGCTAACAAACACGGAGTGAGTGCAGTTAGACTGAAATCAGACCAATAGTAACGCAAAACGCAATAGGGGATAATCCAATTTTTTTTTCTTTGTCCGTCGGGTAGTTTATTGAAAAGTATTGGACACGTATTTTTTCTTTTTTCACGTGGTCATAAAATTACGGAGATATATTGAGTTGAAATGGCGCATGACGTCACATGTAGGTAAGTTTTATACCTACATGTGACGTAGAAAGCCCCCACTCTCCAACTTTAATGAGTTTTAACTAAGTAATTTTTTGATATTTTGATAAAACAAAAAATAAGTTTCTAACATTTTTGTATTACCTGTCTGACGGACAAAATAGAATGTCGTTTTCTATACCCAGTCTGCACCCCTATTGTAGACACTTTTGCCTACATCCTAGATTGTATTTTGAATTAGTGAGTTAGCCATCGCTATGTTGGTATCTACTTAAATGTATTTCTCGACTTTCTAACAACTATTAATTTTGTTTTTAAAATACACACAAGAAACTCTTTTAGTATTCGGCAATCGGCTTTGTAATTACATTTTCCTGTTATACAACCACAAAGTTTGACTTATTACCTTATGACAATAATACTTACTGAATATGAATCACTAGATTTTGCCCGCGGCTTCGTTATGGTCAAGATTTATTCCACGTGAACGTTGTAATTATAACCTATGGCACTCGGGAATACTGTAGTTTCGCATTGTTGAAAAAAAATTCGGAATCCAATCAGTAGTTACGAAGATTACCTCCTTCATCCAAACTTACAAACTTTACCTCTTTATAATATTAGTAGAGATATTAGATTTTACTTAGCTAATTCAGTTAAATCAGTAAAAACGAGAGTCAAACAAATCTGTCGGTGGTTTTCACTTCAGATAAGCTACTCAAGAAACTTATTACGTTATGCAATAGCTGCTTATTATTCGTTATCAATTTCTCTTAGGATCTACCAGATATGACTGATATGAGATAACGAAGCGGGCATTCCATGTTACTAAATATAATTTAGATTTAATCACAAGATTGCTGGGCCCGTTGGGTTGGCCGTTGTGTTGGGGTTTTTTTTCTTAGCACAACAAGTAAAGAAGCCGTTAGCTTTTACAAGTATAAGAAAAATAGTCGTACAATCTACTTCTATATACTACCGACGACACTGACAGCCGACTACTTTTCAACTTTATCACTCTGGGCAAAACTGGTCGACCGTCAGTGTCTTCGGTTGTAATAAAATAAAACTCAAATTAATTATCACTGTCAGATAAGGCAATGCTTAAACTGCTGAGTCTAAAAAAGCATGAATTTTTTTACAAGAGTTTCTTAATATTTAGATAACACGAATTTTAGAAATTCTAAAAAACTAAGGGTTAAAGTTTGTATGAAAGCTCTTCATTTTTCGAGTTCCGTACCCAAAGGGTCAAACGGGGCCCTATTATCGATACAAAATTCCATAAAGTACACAGCTTGTTTTTTTTATAAAACACCAACTTTATACCCATGCAACGCTTGATGGCCAAAAAAAACTAGAAACTGAATAATAATTATTATTATTTATCATTCCATTTGTTTGACTTCTACCCAACGTGAGTCTCGTTATAAAAGATTACGTAAATAACGTGTGACAATAAAATTAATAATGAGATAACCCTTAGAGCAGAGCACATTGATCATTATTAATTATGTTCTACACGACATTATGTTTTCGATTTAGAAGTAAGCATCATCTTATATATTGTACTTAGCATACAAATTAATGTCGTACAAACTAGAACGGAATCCTAGTAGCTGAGTCTTGGTGTTCTGTTCTGAAGTTGATTCCTGGATCGGGAAGTGTAATTGGAACTTTCATCAAGAATTACTCTGTTGCAGCCCCACTATGGATTAGTGCCCAATGCAATGCAAAAATCTCGCCGCCAATACATGGCATGGAGAGTTTTGTATATCGGGCTAGGGTTCGGAACTCCACGTGCAAAGCGCTTATTTTGCATATGGGTCCACCATTGCTCCTCGAGAAATTCCAGTAACGCCTTGGGTGTTACTGGCGATATCGCCAAGAGCATTTCATGGTTATTAAAAAATCAGGTTTTATGTGAGTGTAGAGTTAACAACTCTGCTTACCCATTCGAGTAATTAAGGCGTTGTGATGATAACAAAGTCTCTCAATGTATGTCGCAATAATGTACGTTTAATTTATCTCCGTCCGATCTGTCGCGTTATTGTGCGACCAGCACAATTGGCAAGTTTATCATTACAAGCAAATCTTATTGTACAGTATCTGTGACGTAAACTAAATAAGATATCCACTGATAAAACAAATGCTTCGAGTCATTGCTTGTAAATATTAATATTTTAAATTGATAACCACATGTTTGAGTCGACATGACCTGGTAAAGTCGGGCGGCAAAATTGATAAACGTTCGAGAAAATACCTCTTGAATTGTGCCGAGTCGACCCGAAAATGATTCAGCGATGGTGAATGCTATACGAGAGTAGAGTTCCCAGATTTATCCTATTTTTTTTTTGGAGGAAATTCTGGCCTTTGAAGATTTTTTTCTCTCAAATGACGTAGCACATACAATTTGACGGAATTTATTAACTTTGTTTTATGTAAAAAATATTAGTATCAATCATTTGTTGAATCCTCATTTTTGAAATTTACGGACATTTTAGAATGCCCCCGCATTCTGAACATTGAACTAAAATTCCGATTGTCTTGTCCGGAAAATTCCGTACTAGGACAGCCATATGCGAAACGGAGTTTGCCGATCGAAACAAACCGAATATGTATAGTTATATTGATTCGGGTCGGTCTGAAGCTGAACGACAATTTATTCAACAAAATAATACCATCAAATTGAATGTGTGTAGTAGGTACTCTTACATACGACCATGTGCGGTTCCGCTAGCTAGACGGGAATGTCTCATACATAAATATTTATAAGTAAATTACATTAAAATGTAGAAAAAAATGCAGGTATTTATAGTGCTAATTTCTTGAATTAAGTTCAAGGTCTACGTGTAATATTGTTTATGAAGCGAACATTTGTGTACTTACCTATTTACTAGAGAGTTTGTATGCTCTACAAAGTAGGTAAAGTCAATGACCTCGTCTAATATCGGTAGCTGACGTCGACCGTTCAAGCATAAATATTATCAGATGTTTGCAACTGACACGTGGACTAAAAGCTGAATACGAGTAATACAATGAAACACTGATTATTTTTTATTAAATGAATCAAAGGAATTGAATGATCTAATAGAAGACGTAATAGGTACGAACTACGAAGTAAAAAATAAATCATTCATGAATTTCCTTTCGCTTGATTATACCGGATGTTATGAAAAAATATGAAATAATATGCTTTTTTTATTTAATGAATTAAATTATATGATTATCGAACAATAAATCATCCAGTTTGTTATTTAGTATTGTAAGAAAACAGTTAGGAAGTATTAATGTCTACTACTAGATTTTCAACTTAGTATCTAATATCATCATCTTTCTGCCCTTGTCCCATTTGGGGTCAGCGCAACACGTTTTTTTCTTCCATTCTCTTCATACTATTCTCTTCATATTCCAATTAATTATATTGTTGTAAAATTCCTGTGTTAAACAGGGAACGTTCTAGAGATGCACCTATGTTCCTACACATAGTTATGTACCTACTTAGGTGCATTATATATTATATGCATACACGATACACGTGTCGCCTTTAAGAGAGGACTATAGTCGGTATTTCTCCATACAAACGTATTCCGCTGTTTTCTTCGTGGAAAATGCGTCTAGCTAAAGCAATGTTTTTTTTTCCAAAAAATCTAGGTCTTATTAATACATGCCCCTATCATTTCCTTTTTTCAAAACATAATCACTAAAATAATAGGGGATCATCACATTTTTTTTTCTTTGTCCGTCGGGTAGTTTATTGAAAAGTATTGGACACGTATTTTTTCTTTTTTCACGTGGTCATAAAATTACAGAGATATATTGAGTTGAAATGGCGCATGACGTCACATGTAGGTAAGTTTTATACCTACTTGTGACGTAGTGAGCCCCCACTCTCCAACTTAAATGAGTTTTAACTAAGTATTTTTTTGATATTTTGATAAAACAAAAATACGTGTCTAATATTTTTGTATTACCTGTCTGACGGACAATATTATGACAATCTAAAAACCCGAAAAAAAAGCCCGTTTTTACCGCCATGTTCAGACGGCTATCAGACAAATTAGGTAAGTTTTTAACAAAAATGAAAATAATAGAAGCATAGATATACCTTTCCCCAAAATTTTGATATAAGAATTATTTAGATCAGTTTAGTTTTGAAGAAAAAAACAGCGGAATACAAAACGTCTTTTGGTCAAGATTTTTGTAGGTAAAATCAGCCTGAGCTGCAGTTGTCCCTTTCGCACTTTACGGGGGCTTGGTCGGGCGCAGCGCGACAGCAATAGTTTCTTCAAATCAAATACTTTCAATTACCGACTAGAGTCCCCTCTAAAGAGACACGTAATGAAAAAAAAAGAAACATTCAACTACAATACTTACATGAAAAAAAATAAACGTTCCTATACTTGATGATTGATGAGGAAAGCCCATTTAGAAATTATAACATAACAATATAACTCTCGTATCCGCCGCAGGAGTAAACAGTCGTGAAAGGGAGAGAGCCTCACGTCCCAGACGTCGCGGGAGACGCCCCGGGCGTCGGGGGCCACTAGAGTGGCCGGTTGTTTTGATTAGTTATTTTGTTGAAGGGTCAATCCTGTGGCTAAACTATCGATTTCTTTTTTTCTAGATATTGTTACGCGGGACTAAGGAAAAAGATCAAACTAGAAGTGCCACAGTTACCTGATCTGGGTGAATCATCCAAGGTATTTTTTTGGATGTTTTGCTAAACTATTAATGGTTTGTTTTATGTGAGCTATGTATGGTATTGTTTTACTACTAATTCTTAATCTCAGATAATAATTTACTTATTCAACAATTAACTATACCATTTATATATTATTCTATTTAAACCTAGGACTGTTCTACCTCCTCTAAGGAATCTTATTATGTTCTTACAGGAGCCAACTGCGGCATCGAGAGAAACCGAGAGGATAGTTTGTGATTGGGCCGAAACCAAATTAGGTATGTAGCATTATTTCCCTAGGTTTAACAGGAAATTACCTACTTTTAGGGATATAAACTAAACAAATAAACATGTCTGTATTCTTTAATAAGGTACGCAGTGTCAGCAATTTAAAAGTGGATAACTATCTATTATAATACAGTAAACTCTGCTGCGACTGCCATCGGCGTGGAGGTCCACTCACCATCATCACCATTCCCTGTCTTTATCCCACAACTATACCATAAAAATCGTTCATCAAAGAATCTATACAAAGAAAATGTTGTCGTTAGTGCTGTAACAATTCTGAATAAAAGGTGTATAAATGATTCTTCTTCCAAAGATAACCCCGAACATCCAAACAAAATCTTTATAATATCAGTACCTATAGAAGTCCTATAATACCTATAGATTTCGATAAAAGTAAACAAACCTCTACCCTATTTAAAGTACGCGAGTAAAATCAAGCTTTACACCCGTCGACAGAAGATAACAAATCAAATAAATTCTACTTTATCTTCTTTCTGCATGTTGTTCCAAGTTGATATGTGTGTTTTTGCAGGCATGAAATTCTCGAGCATATCGGAGCTGTCCCGACACCTGATGTCGGCGAGCTCGCAGCACGCAGCGCCCGGACCCGCCAGCGCGTCGCCGCCGCCGCTTGCGCAGACACACGGTACGAACCATTTTATTAATATCCAACCTTCTTCAGAGCAGTGGTGACCCGTACTCCCGTAATAACGAGTGCAATTACAATTCGCACATAAAACTACCGTGTATCATTATATTTTATTTATCTCCTTTCAGCACCCGCTGATGACGCAACAAGCCGACAGTTAATAAAACATCTGAAACGAAAAATACAGGTCAGTAATAAATATACATAATTATTATTAGGGCACGGCCGGTGTTACTTATTCGGAGGCTGATCTTACCTGTTATTTATATTTTATCGACAGACACAAGGAACTCCTGGACGGCCTAAAAAGAACAAGGGCCAGGAAGTGTCGGGGGAGTCCCCTCCGTCCACGTCGTACGCGGGCCTCCACCAGCCGATGAAACACGAGAGCGAGCCACCGCCCGACATGAGCTACGGGTACCCGCAGCCGCCCTACCCGCCCGTGTACGACGTGCGCCCGCCCATGCCGTACTCCGTGCCGCCGCGCGCGCACCCGCCCCCGCCGCACCCCCCGCACCCGCACGCGCCCCCCGCGCCGCTCCCGCTGCACGACTACCGGCCCGACCCCTACGCCTTCGAGTCCACGTACGCGCCGCGCGACCTCACGCGCCCACCCGACGCTGCGCACAACCTGCCCATCAACCTCAGCAGCGACGCCTCGCTGGACCTGTCCACCGAGCGCACGGAGTGGGCGAGGCGCCGCCCGCCCGAGCCGCCGCCGCCTGCGCCGCGACTGTCGCTGCCCGGCAAGAAGCTCATCCTCGAGGCCTACCACAGCGAGACGCGCGCCGCCTCGCCGCGCGCTCCGCCGCCCGACCCGCGCCACCACGTCCCGGACGACTTCCCGCGCACCGAGTACCTCCCCAAGAAGATGCGGGCCGCCGAGATCCTGGGCGGCAAGCTGGCGGCCGCGCGCCAGGCGCTGTCGGGCCCCCCTCCGCCCCCCGCGCCGCCCCCGCCCCCGCCCCCCGAGGTGGCCTGCGGCTCCGCACCCGCGCCCGCCGACGTTCCCATTCGTCCCGAGGTTGCTTTTTTAGAGGATCCAAAAAACTTAACGAGCCGGTCCAAAAGCACCGCCGCGGCGCTGGCCCGGGAGGAACAGGAGGCGGCGAGTCCCACACGGTCGGTGAAGGCTCCGACGTCTAAGTCCGAAATGCTGCGCAATAAACTGCGGAAATCGAGCGGCCGAGCCAGTGGACCCTCGCCGGATCGCGCGGGATCGCCAGAGCGAACCGTGACGCCTGATTCGTGTTGCGGTCTAGATGGGATTAATATCAAAACGGGGATGATCTGTGAAGAGAAACATTCGGAAATTCTCAACAGAGAACGTGTGATCAGCATATGTAACATCGATAAACATGATTTAGACGACTATTTGAACGAGGGTAACAGTCAGGAGCACGAAGAAGAATTACTGCAGTATTTTCATCATCGCGCCAATCAAGCGCAGCAAGCCCAAGCGAACGCCAGCACGTCGGATAACACCGCTGCTTTTTTAGAACGACGCCAGGACCCACACGACGACCATAGTCAGGGCAAAAATGAAAAGATATCGCAGCTCAGAGAGTTGTTAGCTAAAAACTTAAAAAACCAGAGTGGGTCTAGTTCTCAAAATATGCAAATCAACCAGGAGTCACAACTTTCTCAGGAAAATTCACACGAACCTCCGCCCATGAAGACAACCATTTCAGAAGGAGCCTTTAGACCGCTTGGGACAAATGAACCTGAACTGAATGGGTCAACCCTTACCAACCAAACTGTTATGCACACCAACAAGCACAATAATACGGTTCCGAATCAAAATGGCACGTCTTTATCATATGCACATGATACTGCATCCAATCAAATGCCTGGCAATGTCGGAGGGCCACATCTATATAATGGACATTGTCACAATGAGCCGCAGAGTCCAACTACCAGAACGCAACAATATGAGTTTGTACCAATTTCTGATGGATGCCATTCTCCAGGAAACTTTCATTCCAAGTCACCCCTGGGATTCGGACAGAGGGGTCAAAGTCCAACTAAGGTGAACAAACAAATAATGATGGGCGGTTCGCTACAGACGTCTCCCATATCTCACTCGCACAGCACGGCTGCGAGCCCTTTCGTCAGTCCGAGGAACACCCCGGTGCCGCGCTCGCGGCTGTGCCCTCGACCAATACCTAAACATAATGGAAGAAAACGGCGGAATCCTCTGTCCCTTGGTGTGGCGGATCCGTGCTCCAAACAGTTTGCTATACCCAACGATCAAAAGTTTATGAGCAAAGCACAACTTTGTGGTCCTGTCAAGTACTGCCAACCGATCTCCGCTCCGCCTTCACCGAACATACTTACACAATATAAAAACCATATGTACGCGTGTCCCTCGGGAATGTCTAATGGCTCCAATAATCTTTGTTTGAATTTTTTACCCAACACGCCATTTCGAGATCACATGAATGGAGACCAACCATTGTCTGCTGATCCTTTGTCGAGTGAAGTAAGTCAGTTTTTCCAAGAGTCACAAGTTTATAGATCAGGACCTGACACTTTTAGATCACAATCAGTACCCCTGAAGCAGGGTATAGGAAATATGGGATTATTGAGTTATAACAATACACCAGTAGGATCAGTTCCCCCGACACCCGTCCCAAATGAGTTTTGTGACTTCGGATCTCTCGCCGATACTTGTGACATATCAAAAGCTGGGCTGAATCGAGAAACGCTCGACAAAATATACGACGCTATCGACAGCAGTAACGACGTGCTCACTACTAGCGCCACACAAAGTATTCTCACCTCTACCGACACTTTGAGCAACGGTTGTGATCCCCTCCCCGAACATCAGATACTATCGGATGAGCAATTGACTTCGATTATACCGAGTGGTGACGATTTGCTCGAGAGAAGCAATCAGTTCAACCAATCGTTCACTAACGACAGCGCCGCCGCTGACAACGTGGAAGATTTCCTTAAACGAGCGAATAGTATCGAGTTTGATTTATCGGAATTAGTTACGGAGAAGAATAAATACTACACATCACGATCGGTCCCGAGTACACCGCTACCTTACAAACGCACCGCGCCTAACTTGCAGATAGACTCTCGCCGCTCCAGGGAACTGTTCACAGCCGAGAATTACTCCAACGTATCGAACGGCATATCGTCGAAATCTGTGCCATCGACTCCTCAGTTCGCGGAGGACAGAAGCGTGTTCAGCTACAGCAACAGAGACTTCCTGATCAACGGCAACTCGGTGTGCGGCGCGGGCATGCACGAGAGCGTGGTGGACAGCGAGCCGGGGCTGGCGTCGCCGCTGCACGACATGCTGCGCGAGGACATCCTGGGCGAGCCGCTCACGCCCGCGCTGCTGGCCGACCTCGACAAGATGGACCCCACTCCGTATGTCGATCTCTAGTCAGCTGTATCGATATCACCGCTTGTATATATGTACTATAATAATATAAGTTTGAATTTGTTTGTACAGATACCGATAAATTGGATATCTACAGAGTACAATGTATTTGTATGCCTTCAGTGAAGGCAAGTGCTAAGTTGTGCTTAAGTGCTAAGTTTAAATTTGGATCGTACACTCCCAAAAATTGAGTCAATAATCAATGCACTATAATATTGTGATAATAATAAAAGCTATATGACATCAATTATTAGAGTAAGCAAAAGCAAAACTCTAAATATTTTGTTTTACGGCTTTGTCTAGGTTGCCTATTCGTTAAGCTACCAAGAAATTATTGGCAGTGTATTTTTTGCCAAAATATTTGACAATACTAATTGGAGAAATTTTTTAAAGCGAAAATGCTCTATGAACTTTAAGTTACAGATATTTATGTTATTGTTATCTTAGCCCAATAAATTGGCAAGTTTAACAAAAAATTGATGGAATTAAGAGTTGAATAATTATTATTTCTGCAATCATTTTATTTAATATTTACTTAGAATGTGATTATTGCGCGTTGACCCACGGCACAGCTGTCGACATGCGCAGAATGCGTGTGATGCATCGGACCACATAATATAAATATATATATATATATATATTTTTACATAAGATGAGGATCCAACTTTAAAGATTAAATCAATATACGAAGACTATGATATGACACGTTCAGCGTGATGTGAAATTGACAAATTATATACAAAGATACGCACTGTCGGTAGATACGTAATTATTGTTATTTGTACTAGCTAGGTTTAGGAAACCTGAATTGATAATTTTAGTGTTTACCGACTGTATACGTTATTACAATTTTAGGCATATACCACCTGCTAACAAACAATACGTAAATAAGTTTAGATAATATTACATATTGAGCTGAACGTTAATCAATGTAAATGATAATTAAGTATTCAATGTTATTGATCTTTTTATATGAATTTCAAACCAAAATATATCTTGTTAGTATATTATTTTCGGCTTGCTACATGCTAATTGCTTTTAATGCTGTATGTGTAAAATCCATAATGTATTCAACTACATTGATTTTAGTAGTTCTAGCAGGTCTACTGACAAAAAAATGTATTAGTTGTCTATCTTCTATTTGTAAAGTGTATGGACATGCGCTCTGCAGAACATACGCTTTCATTGAAAATATGTTCTCAACTGCTTCGACTGTAATATAAGTTTAAGTGGAAGGTGGTATGTGCCTCATGACAATATCTGCGCTCATTGTTATCACAAGAAACATCGAAATTTTGATACCTATTTTATATAAACTAGTGAGATACAGTCAATAGTGATACTAGCTAACCAGTTCTATCAGCAACATCATGCGACAGTAGCTAATGTACGTAGATATAGTGTTGAACCAGACCAATGCAGCGTGCCAAGCGCGCTTAGTAAATTAGAATTGGTTTTTCATAAGAAAAATGATAAAATAGTATATAGTTTATGAAAAATGAATTTATTGTAAGTTAGCACAAAGATTTAATATATTTTATTATCACATAGGAGTTTTACTGATATACTAAATTTACATTGATCGCATAAAATGCGGGGTAAAGAGTTGAACCTGCCGATATGGCTACAGTGAGCTTGTAAGGCGGAAAATTACTACTGTGTTATTTCATTAGTATTGAAGCCGGTCGCTCATACACCGAATGGTAACAAATCCTGCTTTTAAAGTAGTGAAAATAAAACTACAGATTATTAAATTTAGTTATTCGTTTATGAAATCACATTTTAAAATATTATATTTAGGTTATTTTAACTCTTCCGCCTTTTGCCTATAATTTCACAATTTTCACTACTTTTTCTTTTTATAAGCGTAACCTTTAAAGTATACTAATAATTATTCAGTCTGAATTAATGTAATAAAAAATCAATAAAATAATATATGGTTTGAGATAAAAAAAAAACTACAAGAGGTAATGTATTATAATGTGTATGTAACAAGGTGTATTAATTTATAGATTAATGCACATTTAACAATACAATTAATCGGTAATTCATATTAACGCCATAAGACCGGCTTCTAACATTATGTAAAGTTCAAAACTTAAGGCCTAGCGAAATTGTTGTGTATTTTGTTATGTTTGCTATCGTAGGTATTATTTCAACGATGCACTGTTTCATGAACGTGTGAAAGAGATAACAATAGTATATTTTAATTAATTTCCACAACCTGTGCCTCATAAAGGAATGCTGTAGTAAAAATGTCCTTTTAAAGCTTAGTAGTTGGTTTCTTATAACGCTAGTACAAAACACTCTGATTCGACAGGGATATACCTAGGTATATGTAAGTGAAACCGAAGACTGTTTAAAGTTTGTAGAATATTTTCAACACAAAGAAATAACTTGTCATGATCACTTCGTCTCGAGGAACACATGTAGGTACACAACGAATAACCTCAGTGATCCGAACAGTGTTATTCCAATTTGGTACAACTTACCAAAATCGACTAGTACCTAATTACTGTTAAGTTGTACATTTTGTTAAGGCTCGTCTCTCGTAAGTTAATAGTTAACACGTTGAAGCACTTTGTAAATACTTTCAATGTTTATTCCATTCCTCATTGTTTCTATACGAATATCGTCAACATCTAAATTAATTAACATTCATCAAACAAATAATTTTAGTGATTAAATAGATGTGATGTCAGATTATAAATGTGCACTTCAAAATGACAATGTGTAATGAAAGAGAATTATTATGTGTTTTATCATAGTTCGGCAATTATCTTCTTCTCATTGTGCGCCGCGCTGTGATTGAATTCGCATCTTTTTGTACCCATCGTAACGTTTAAACTAACTTTTATATTTACTCTGTTCAAATACCCGATTTATAAGATGATTATAGAAAATAAATAATTCCGTCGGAATTGCAATGTAAGTTGTAAAATATGTAAATCACATTGCTAAGTATAATCGCGTAAGACGTTGATTAATATCACTTTTAACGAAATACCCACACCGATATAACTTGTATTTAGCTTATAAAATTAAGTATATGGACCATAAACTCAATCGACATACAAAAATCGAGTTTGTTGAATTTAATACATTAATAAATTTGATCTGTATTTTCGTTTACTTAATAAAATTGTGGATTTCATAATCAATCGTTAATGTTCTTAATAATACATTATTTTACTTATATCTATTTAATTATGGTATTTCTTTCGTGCACATTTTTTTATATTTGGATACTATACTGAGATAGATTTCATTCGTATTTTAAATACCTTTTATGTTAATACGTCGTCGGTACCAACTCTTACCAATGCATAATTGCGTAATACACGATTTGCAAAGAAAATCGTTCAAAAAATGTCAACTCCAAAGAACATTGGTGAAGTTTCAGCATTACTTTTTTTAGGGTGTTACGCTGATGGTCGTTAGCACTCCTTAAAGCCATTTAATAACTCTCGATCATGTATTACGGTACAATGCCACTAAAAGCCATCCCATTGCAAACGTAACCAAGTCAACATTAAATACATCCATTTGATCCATGGTACCAATTTGGCTGTTTGTGTATGTGAGTTTAAATGTTTGTAAACGCACCCACAATACAGGAGAAATTCCTAGTGTGGCCTACGTTTTCAAAAAAAAAAATAGTTTAAATGTTGCTACTGAATTGTGCTTGAACTGGCTTGAAGTACAAAAAGATCTACATAAGATTATCCTAAACAGTTATTACTTTGAAAATCCACTTGATTTGGATAATATTGCAGTGGAAAATGGTTTTTATGGTAAGTCATTTGCCTTTTGAACATATTTTAAATCAATTTCTAACAAATTACATTTAATATTTTTAAGAATAGGAAATATTTGTTTAAATATTAATGTGTACCTGTAGATAGTTATTATTTTGTATTTGATGTCTTTATTGTAACGACAAGACATAGTGTAAAATGTTTTTTTTTAATAAATTAACCCTGAATTCATCTCTTCCAATCAAAATATATTTTGTTCAAAATTGTTTAGTTAAAATTTATTATGTATTTTACTTTAATGAAATTTTGAATAAATAGCAAAATGAAAAGATTTGCAATAACATGTTTGTTTTAAAGTTAATTGTTTTAATATTGATAACTATGATTTCTTTTAGGAAAATTTGTTAAAAATTAAAATATATGTTTTTTTAAAACAACCAAGGTTCATCACTGCTATGATGAAGTTTTTGTTGCTAAAATAAATCATTGTTATGTAAATACAGCATTAACATTGGTCGACACGTATTAATACATGACACCATTTTATTTTTATTACAACTACGTTGTTCTGTTAATTATTGTTTTTATTTTCTAAATATTTTTTATGAATGTATGATAATACATTACTAGCTATAATAAGTATATCTAGTTGTAAGTGAAGATATCCATGTTGTTGATTAGTCTTTTATGGATGTTGATTTACACCATTTGCTATGCAGTGATAATAAATGGTACGATAGTAAATGCCATTTTTTATTTAAAACCTTTATTTTAGTTAGTTAAAATACTCAAATACATAGTTTTAAAAGGTAGAAAGGTTCAAATGGCTGTTAATCATGTTTATGACTGTACCAAAAAATGGAGGATAAAATTAATGAAACCAAATCTGTACACAGACTTTACCAACAAAAAGCAACAGCATTTTCCAGTATATATTAACCACAAAGAAATCCCTAAGGGTCAGCTCACACCGAGACGCGACGCTGCGCGCACCTTGAGAATTCAGAATACGTTGCGCAACGTATTCTGAATTCTCACAACGAAATGTGTATCTTTTCGTGTAGAAAATAAAGTTATATTTCGAAACGCTCTTTTAAAGTGTGCGCGCAGCGTCGCGTCGCGTCTCGGTGTGAGCTGACTCTTACGAGAATACAGCCAAATATCTTGGTATGACCCTTGATGCCAATTTACGCTGGAAAGCCATCAAAAACAAGAAAAAAGTTAAACTCGACCTATGGTTTAAAAGAACAAGCTTGGAAAGAAACCCTGGCGTCTGGCATCAGGCAACAATTTGTTTTGCACAGACAGCAACATGCAGTTGTTGCCTGATGCCAGTTTGGACTTATAATTCAGCTGTGGGGCTGCACCAAACAGACCATGTATTAATAATCCAACAATTCCAGGACAAAGTACTACGGGAAATTGTAAATGCACCCTGGTACTTATGAAATGATGACCTCCATTGCAACCTAAAAGTTGAGTTCATTGAAAAAAAGGTAACTTAGACATTTCCTATGTTACCATAATTATCAGTAAACCAGGGCATTAGGATAGGATCATCTAGATGAGAATAATTTTCTGCCACTTTGACAGGCATACCAGGGGTCCACTCAAACAGCAAACTTATCATTGGCAATTCTTGAAGTCTGTTTAATGCCTTCTCTCCGTGTTTGTGTTTTATCTCTCTTGCCAAACATCGCTTCACATACACTAAGAAGTTATCTAAAAAGTTGAAGCAGACATCTGGATTCCAAAATCTCTGAAAAAAAAAAAAGTTTTAACTGATTGAGTTTTATAAAAAATGCAGAGGCTAATAAAAAATATCTAGCTTTGCTAAGAGATTTATAATTGACTCCACCTAAATGATGGTGACTGACATACTATGGTGACTTAAATATAGCATAGCCATATCTCACAAGTTAAACCACTGCAGCAAAAGACTTACCTGGGACATTTTGACTAAATCTTTAATTTTCCATGTTTTCAATTCTTCTACAATTCCATCATCATTTCTGTATCCACATAATATTGTGTCTACTCCGGCAAGGAATGATTGACACCACCATTTCTTGGATTTGAACCGTCTGCAAGATTGTTTTTATAAATGCAGTTTTTCATGAGATATTATTTGAACACAATGAGAATGCTTCAACAGTGAAAATGGTCTTTAAGGGGAAATAGACGAGGAACCCAGTTACAATAGTGCTTCTACAGTCTATCAAACAGGCTGGCCACTGGCCAGTTTGAAAACTTCAAATATTATGAACACATGTGCAATATCATACAGTTGTAACTATTACAGTTACTTGGAATTACTGAAATAAATGATAAACATCTTTACAATATTCCCTAATATTGTAAATATGTTTATCATTTATACATAGCTTAGAACAGTGGTAAAAGATTATTGGATTTTACCTTAACTTCATTTCAACCGAAAGACACCCACTGCTGGACATAGCCCTCCCTCAAGTGTCCACACATTGACCGGTCTCGTGGGACTCGCATCCAGCGGATCCCCGCAACCTTCACCAGGTCATCGGTCCACCTAGTAGGAGGCCTTCTAACGCAACGTCTTTCGGTTTCGCAGTTCTCAGGTGCTAAGACAATTGGGGTTTTAAGACTATTATACCCATGTTTTACAAACCTAAAACTGGTCTCTTGTTTTGGATGTTCTATATGCCTGTTGGTCTTCAGCTCTATAAATTCCTTAGTAGACAAATATTCAACTATAGCTTCTGGTCCTAGTTCTAAAGGTGGTTTAGAAACGGTTGCTTTGTCACATCTGATACCATCCATTTCAGCGCCATACACTACTGTATGGCGGTTCAATTGTGTTGTGAAAACTAATGAGAATTCCTCATTCTCATCCACAGGAACATCAGGGTTTGGCTCGGAATCTGGCTCATCTGCAATTATTATTGTCATCATTAGCCTATAATGTTCCCACTGCTGGGACACAGGCCTCCTCTCCTATGAGAAGGATTATTATTGTAATTTTTATAAAATATGATTTTTGTCTCAGAAAAGTACTTATCATTCAATTTCATTAAATACAAAAGGTCTCGTTTTATATTTTTAAGAAAAAATTTAATTGTCTTAGTAGATGCTCACCAGATAAAAGGTACTGTTCAAACTTATAGCCCCAAGAAGTAAACTGTTTGTCTCTTTCAGTCATATTTCGTTTTCTGTTGAACTTCTCCTCTGTATCCCTCGCACACAGATAGATAGTGCCTTTAAAGAGAATAGCAACAATTTTCCATGGCTCGCGGTTTTCATATGGAGTGCAGGCCACGCAAGTCATTAGACCGCGATAGCAGAAGAATTTAGCTTTTTCTAAAGTGTTTTCTAGTGGAAAATTCAAGCGACGTTCATGCTCCAATAAGAACTTGAGCAAATCTTTCAGCTTTACATCCAGGTCATCTGGCTTACGTATTACCTTGTCTAAATGTAAGTTCAAGTCGAAATTTACTCTATCATTACCAATACGACGCGCATACTTAAGATTCTCAAGACCAACGTAACCAATAACGATGGGACGATCAAAACGAGGGAAAGGCCTCATGTAAATATTTGGACTAACGTGTAGTTCTGGCTGCATCTTTTCTACTAGAATTAATATAAGGTGTACTGGGGTAATTCCGACGGGAATTTGTACGAGATGAATAGAGGTCTACATTTCGGTTAGATATCTATTAGTAGTTTCATGTTTACAGCCAATAGTATGCGACTTCTGCTAACTTAATGATAAGGTTTAACCTATCGATATATTAGATTCCTATATATGTTGTTGGATTTACTAAATAGAGCATTTTTAATTATTGAGTTATATTTTTTTGGTTTACGGTAAATTACGAACTATCTTGGGGTTATTCCGAAAATATTCAAAGTTTGATTTTATAGCACTTTGACCGAAGGTTTACATTTCTTTTTCCACCGTATTTACCCCTTATACAAAATATCATGAGTACTATCAATAGTATTCCTAATATCATTTCTTATAGTTTTGTATTTCGGAATTACCCCAAGAAAAGATTGTGGCTCTCAACATTTCACCTATTTTATAACCTTACACTATTCGAGAAAAAAATATCACAGTTGTCATAGAACTTTGGAAACTTGTTGGTCTTAAATTAATATTATTATTTTAAGCCCGATGAAAATGAAAAAAATGACGTGAATATACTAAATACCAAAGAGTAATACATTAAACAAACGTGTTTGCTTCTAGCACGGATTAATGTTTTTATGAACTTTAACGGTCAATCAAGATGAGTGGAAACTGTGGGTACTTGAAGACATAAAACACACGAGATTATTATAAAAATAACTTTATTTCAGAGCTTTTTGCAAAATAAAAAATAAACTTTCTTTATATATTACTTAATTTTATACTCTTGCGCTGCTCGGTATTGCGTAAGTTCTCCATTTTTTACTTTTGCGATCGCCTCAGCTAAATCTTGTAGAGTGTACCTAGGTTTTAATTTTTTTTTCTTACATATGTTCGCGGCATCATTGGTCTGAAAAAGAAATGAGTTTTGCCTTTTTGAAGGCGGTTAAAGAGTAATTATGAATAATATAAAATCACTTTCCACAATGAAACCAACGTCCTTTGAATTAGAATTTTATCATTATTTTGATCTTTCCTACAAAGATCGAATAGTAAGTTTCATACTTCGTGTAATTTCATGCAAACCATCTGATCGTACAGATAGAGAATCACTGTCAATTACTATGGAAAAACTACGTGGGGTTATTACGGAATATTTATGCATCGGAATCACCCCGATGGGGTTTTTACGAAAAATTAATAAAAACACAGCTAGGACGTTATTTTCTTCTCACAAGTTCGCTAAAAACTACAACGTATCGTAAAAACAAACACTTATTCAAATAACTTACCAGAATTCCGAGAAAAATATGTTGGGGTTATTGCGAATCAACAAAAATGGCGCGAAAAACACTATTTTAACAAAACTTGACGCTGCGCACGTAACGTTGACACTAGCTTCTCACGACGACTGATGCAGCGAGGACAATCAAAATGGCGTTTAAACCAATGGTTCCAATAAGAAAATAGCGCTACGATTAGTAGATTTTTTGAACTTTCGGAATATACCCTTTTTTGGAATTACCCCAGTGCACCTTATATTGTAGTCTTTGTAGAATTACTATATAGAAGAAATCAAAAAAGACTTTTTTTTGTAATGTGGGCATGTAACTTTAATTACTATTCGCAACAACAAATAAACAATTTTAACAAAATAAATACATTATGTGTTTCAAAGGATTCACACGTGTTCGAAATCGATCTAGAGTCGAATCTAGAGATTATTACTATACTCTTTGCTAGAGATCCATTAAAACTAATAAGTAATCTGGTGCAGTGAGTGACTGACAGCTAATGCCAAAAACAGCTGATCAAGTATGGCATTATTAAATACCATGACTTTATTTGAGAGTCAATTATTTGCCCAATACTTTGAAACAGGCTACCTCAATGACAAAGAGCAGTCTTTTCGAAGGATGACAATGGTTCATGGAGGTTTCCGGGAACGGGGTAAATAGAATTCCCATTACAAACAGAAATAGAAGTCATGTCCGACTGCTGTGTCGTGTCACCAAAGTCACTGTCAAATTTTCAAAAAGACGGTTACACAGTGGCTGTGTTTCTTGTTTTTGAAAAACGTGTTTTTGCATTCACGGTACCGTTTAAAGGTGTAAATTCTATGTAAATATTAGGAAATGGTGATAAAAGTGTTCTGTACCAGAAGTTTGTTTGTTGAAAATGGATTCCCGATTTCAGAAATGCAGGCTATGCTTGAAATTGGGCGATTTTTGTTCAATATTTGAACAAGATGAGTGTGTTAAGTTATCTGATATGGTTATGTCTTTTACTAACATTAAAGTAAGTACAAACTCATTTATATGACATCCAATGGCTGTGCAGAGTTATCAAGCCCTTGTAACTGAATCCCCAAAATATTGTCTGACATTGCATTTGTTTCTAGATATATGAAGGTGATGGATTATCAGATCGTGTCTGCTCATCCTGTATAGAGAATTTAAGTACAGCTTATTTATTCAAACAGCAATGCGAAAGAATTGATAACTTGATAAGACAATGTCCAGGTAATGTGTTTTCTTGTACTTTTATCGCCTTGTTTTCAAATGTTTGTTTAGACTTGCACCTACATGATCCTATAAAATAGAGTAGTATAAAAAAGGTGCAAAAAATAAAATACGTTTTTCACCAATCTTTTTTTTTTATAATTTGGCAGACACCAATATAAACAAATCCTCTGTAAGTGACTACAATGACTGCTTCAGCAAGGAGTTTCACATGCATGATAGTACTATGGACAGTACTGTGGAAGAATTTGTGTCTGCTGAGGGTGACAACCATGAAAACTTTTTCAAAGACAACATGGATAGTAATATCTTTCATGATATAAGTGATGAGACTGACAGTGATGTTGATTCCATTAAATGTGGAGGTTGCAATGAGTCCTATAGCAAATTAGGCACCCACACCTGCCGGACTACTTGCACTATTGAGCGCAATCAACTGCAACGGTCAAGCAGTAATGAAACTCTTGTGGCATCAGATATTGTTCCAAACCAACAGCCAGCTAGAGCCACTCAGTCATTACCTCCACGCCACACTCAGCCGCTGCCTGATATACCTGAGGACATGGATGTCACCTGTGTACTATGTGATGAAAAATTTGACCAGTATGATAAATATGTCATACATTTTAACAGGTGCACTACTAATGTCAAGCTGCACCACTATGTTTGTCCTGTGTGCCATGACATATACACTGAAAAATTGGCGTACTTGGGACATCTTAAGGCTGAACACTTTAAAGTAACTTCAAAAGAGACTGTTGTACATTACAAGGCTGGTTTTATTAATCCTGGAGAGGATTGTGTTGATTTTGTGCCATCGTTAGAAAAAACTAGGAAACCGAAGGCTGTGCGTCGTCAAATAGGTTGGTCTGTTGAGGATATTTATCAAGAAATTGATTGCAAAAAAGTTGAAGAGAAAGTTACTCCCACATCAAGTCCCTTTAAAACTTTTTTTTCAAAGTTGGGGAATGAGTGAGTTACAAATTGAATATTGGCATGTCTGGGATCTTCCTAAGTAAATTTCATCTGTATATTTTTACTAATTACTTCATGCTTTACCTAATGGGAAACTAAATGCTTTGTTGCTCCTAAAAAGTTTTAATATCTTGAGCTCAGGGTTTTTTTACTAGAACTATAGGAATTTACTTTTAGAATTAAAAAAACATGTATCTGTCTATCTATAATTCTTTAATTTTCAAGTGGTTTATTTGCTGTATAGTGATCTAGATTTAACATGCCAGGTTATTTGGAGTAGCTATAAATTGGGTAATAGTTTTTTATTTTTATGAAATAAAACTGTGTTTATCAGTGAAACTACACTTAATTCTTATATGTATCAAAATAAATGTAAATTACAATAATTTGTCATCTTACAATTTTAAAACGTTTTATGACAATTGTTTAATTTTTTTATATTTTTTACAGAAGTTTCAGCAGGCAGAGTACGCCCAAGCAAGGGAGCTTTCGGAAGTTAATAGAAAGTGGCAAAGAGAAGACGGCCAATTACTTGCCGTTTCAGAAGTATATCCAGAACTACAAGCAGAAGAAGAAAAGCTCCGAGAAAGGTTACAGCCCAATAAAGGGGAAGATGCAGGTGACCACCAGAATTAAAGCTAGTCTTCAGGAAATGACTTCAGGTAAAAAGAACTGGTTTTCATTTTATTATGTTTCTTTTAATGCAATAGAGTAGAATATTTACATATAACATCTTCTTCTCTATCATGAAATTCTTTTTTTAAATATTTTGTTGTTATGGTACAGCTTATGTGCAAAGGCGAGCTTAATCCATTATATGTATATAGGTTTAAAAGGTGACTCAAAAAAGCAAAAGAAAAAAACGAAAAGGTGTTTAGTATACCCTTTTAGTTGCAATAACTATTGCACACAAATTCTTGTCAAGTATTAATTTGAAATTGTAACTAGAAATTATTAGGAGAACAACTCATAAATTACCCAAGTGTAAAGTTCATAATTTTGTTTATCCTCTATGCCTCGTCCATCCTATAGGCCTCTTCCCATATTACTTTGCTTCAGCTTAACATGCTTTATTCTTCAATTCTCCTCTGTCAACTTTAGTCACAAGTGATTTGTCTCTCCTCAGCACATGTCCATACCAAGACACTCAAATCCTATTTAACTTTTCTGTAACTGCCGCAACTTTCAAACTTCCTCTAATATTTGACATGCAATAGGTGTGAAATGTAATTTGCATATTCTGTTTCAGACAGTGATTATCATTCTCCAAGTGGCACGTCTGAGGAGTCGTGGAAGTTGAAACAGAACCTGATCTGTGCCTGTGAGAAGAAAGTGTTCATGATATCTGAGAGCATTAATGTGAGTTAAAAAATCTGACACAGCACATAATATGTGAAAGGTGTTGTCTTATTTAACAATTTCGGTACTAAACACCCAGCATATGGGTCGAACAATAATTGGTTCGTGTGCTCACAACCCGCCAAACGAGTCATTGCTATACGTAGCTATAGATGATTTGTGAATTTTGAGCATACAAGTAAAAATGAATTATTTGAACTTAGCAGCAAGTGTTAAGAAGTTACGACTGGTTTGCCCCCTATTACATGAGACTTAAAACATAACTGGCGAAATATTAGAGTACACCTCTGCCCAGCCTTTCAGAGATTACAGGAGTGATGTTATTTTCTTTACTCTGTACTAGAGTTGCCGCGAATAGTGTTTATAGCGAATAATCGAATACCGATTAATCGCCATTCACTTTGGCGAATAGTCGAATAACTCGACATTACTAATCGACAAAAAAAAAAAAAAAATTAAACACATTAAAAATATTTCTAATGTCTTCTAAGGTTGTGAGAAAAGAAAATAATAAAGTTAAAGAAATCTCAATCTGAACGGATCTCAAGTTGAACGGATCCGTAGAGCTGCGCTCAGAGAAGGTCTTAGGCTTTCTTTAGATGACGAAAATGATGATTCGGATCCAGAAACGGCATCCAAAAGGTCTCGTTTAGACAATGAAAGTGAGCATGATTCGAAACTCAAAAACTATTTTGGGCATGTTTTGAAGAATCATCTATAGAGCAACCTACTGAAGAGCAACCCAAGAATGCCACTGCTGAAGAAATCGCCAACTACATCGCATTAGCAAAGGCTGACAGAAAAATAAACCCATATGAATGGTGGGCTTTGAGTACCAATAAGAATAGATTTCCTATTTTAAGTAAGCTTGCTAAACGATACTTAATCACACCAGCAAGCTCTGTTTATTCAGAAAGACTATTTTCCGAGGCAGGTTTAATTTACGAGGCAAAACGAAACCGACTTGCACCACTATCTGCCTCTGTTGGATTTTAAATATTAATTAAAAAGCCTTACTAATTTAATTTCATGAATATGATAGGCACAGGCACATACACCGTGTAAATCACCTCATCACGAAGCCGTCAACCAAGCATTCTGTACATGAAATTAAGTAACTTTACGCAAAAATTATTGCTGGGAAACGACTTTTTTTTGGGGGGTGTAAAATCATGTTTTGTGGTAGAATTCAATGTAACGCACTCAAAACATTGTGCTGATGGACGGATTGAATAGTACGGGGGTCGTGGAGGTGTTTAAAGTAAAAATCTTACATTAAAATCTTGTATTTAAAAAAATTCTTGTCAAAAACTTGGAACTTTGACCCCTAATATCTCCGTAACTAGAAGGTTCCCAGGTATGGTGTAGAACAAAAAAATGATCGCAATGACAGGGAGAACCAGTGCCTTTCGGCTTCGTTAAGAGGTGTTTTACACCCTTTATTACAGATAATAATTGATATTGTGTATTGTTTTATTAAGGAAAATAATTAAATGGTTATTTTTAACTCATTAGTTCTTTTGTTCGTTAAAAGTTTATTTTCGACGACTATTCGCCGAATGCCGAATAATACTAGGTATTATTCGGTATTCGACGAATATCAAAAAAATGACGAGTAATGCCGAATACCGAATAATAGCGAGTATTCGCGGCAACTCTACTCTGTAAGTACCATGATGTGAATGGTACATAGACCAAATAGCAAATAATTATTGTTATTGTTCAGTTCAGTTGATGATCACATCATCCTTAAATATTACCACAATTTTCTGATACCTACATGCTTTAAGGAGGTGCGGTCAAGGAGGAGATCTTGACCATAACCAAAAACTACTTGGAAAGGCTGGAGAGGCATCAAAATTAACTGCCTGCTGGATTGACAACACGCACATACCAAAAACGTCTCAAAAGAAAAGACATTCTTCCTGTACCCTCTTGAGTTGCTTATATAAAGGGTGTAAAACACCTCTTAACGAAGCCGAAAGGCTCTGGTTCTCCTTGTCATTGCGATCATTTTTTTATTCTACACCATACCTGGGTAACCTTCTAGTTACGGAAATATTAGGGGTCAAAGTTCCAAGTTTTTGACAAGTATTTCTTTAAATACAAGTTTTTAATGTAAGATTTTTACTTTAAACACCTCCACGACCCCCGTACTATTCAATCCATCCATCAGCACAATGTTTTGAGTGCGTTACATTGAGTTCTACCACAAAACATGATTTTACACCCCCCAAAAAAAAGTCGTTTCCCAGCAATAATTTTTGCGTAAAGTTATTAGTTTCATGTACAGAATGCTTGGTTGACGGCTTCGTGATGAGGTGATTTACACGGTGTATACGCTACACCTATCAGTAGTATCTACAAACAAACAAAAAAAAACATGCTTTATATTCCGGGACCTTCGTCCGCGTGTAATTATAATTATAAAAATATTTCTATTTTGTTAAAAAAAAAAATTGTGCACGGGACCCCAATCCTAATTCTAAATAAGTTACTCCTTATAACATCAGCTATCTACCAGTGTAAGTCCCATAAAATTTTGTCCAGCTGGAACAAACAGACAGACCGAAATATAACTCTTTTTTGTCATAAGTACCGTATACTTCCTAATGCATTCAGTAAAAAGCTGTTATTTTGAAATTACAAATAGCCCAAAGCAAAACATTCAATGTATCCAGTAGGGACAGTCGGCAGCATCTGCTATAAGGTCCATAACTAAAAGAGAGCACACGATATACTGTCCCGCTCCGACAGACAGCTACGCAAAAAAAAAGGTTGCTACCTATATGACCGTTTATTTTTTGTGTGTTTACAAAACCTTTTGACAACTTCATAATAACACTTAATTCTTATCTTTCATAGAACCGTGAAAGAATTGCAGCAATGATAAACGAGTTAGGTGGAGTGGTCGCAGAGAATACGAAAATGGAGATGTTGGCAACACATTTCATTGCAGTGTTGCCTAACGATACATATACCGGTATGATGGTATGCGCCCTCGCTACCGGCAAGTGGTTGATCCACGTTAACTTTATATACGACAGTTTTAGGTGCAAGAAGTTCCTACAGGTATTTATTCAAATTTGTATACAACGTAGGTGTATTGTATACAAAGGGTGTAGAAAGACTCTTAACGAAGCCGAAAGGCAATTGTTCTTCCCATCATTCAGGCAATCATTTTTTTGTTCTTGCCCAGAGTTCCGTTCGTTTTTTTCATACAAACTTTATGTTACTTTTAATACGTTCATGTTTCCTATACTATTTAACCTTTTGAACGCCAGTGGCCAGAGCATAAACGCACGCGCGTGCCCTCCACGCCAACCCACAAATTCACCGCAAATACTTACAAATAAAAAAAAGTGATTTCAAAAGTATTATTAACTTATTTCTTGATAAGACATTTAATATTTAGGATATATCGATTACATTTTAAAGATATATGAATGAACACACACAAAAGTTATGATTTAAATTGCTGATTTCGTGTTATAATGCACCACATTTTTTGTCACATATTTGTGTCGTTGGCGTACAGGGCACGCGCTCGCTTGTCACGTATATGTGACAATGGCGTTCAAAAGGTTAATAGAGCCATCAGCACAGTTTTCAGTGAGGTACATTGAGTCCAGAAACCGTGATTTTTCATTAAAAAAAAAACAAAGTCTTGTTCCAGCAATATTTTTTTCGTACAGTCACTAAGTTTAATGTACTTACATATTAAGATAATTTCCAGTATAACATGGCCTCGCTTTGTATAAGTTTCCCGTACAATGAGAGATCCGCATAAACTGGTTTTGTATAGCTTGATTAGGTCGTCGTGCGTACAGAGCTTGGTTGACGGTTTCGTGAAGGGTTCGTTTACATCTTGTATACGATTTTTTATGACTTTTGGAAATTGGGTCGTGTTAATTCAGTGAAGAGATATTTTTTAGTGTCGAAGAAACACCATTGCTCTCTATCGCTGTTCCTCAATGTATGTTTACAGGAATATCTCTACGAGTGGCTCAAACACCCAAAGATATTGGAAATAGATTCAACGAGTGTGGAAGTTGCGAAGGCAGCCGTCTACTGGCATTTGGAGCTTGATGCACTTAGTGCAAAGTACCCCTTTGAGGGAAAACAAATCGTTCTCATCATGAAGAGGAAGTACAGGCAATATTATCAGATGATATTCAAGTCTTTGAAAGCTAAGCCAGTTACTTATGATCCGAGGTCAGTAAGCTTATATCATACTCTCTATTTATCATTCTGTTACCATTTTTGGCTTTAAGATTACTATTGCAATTTCATTCTCGTCTTGTTATTTTAGTGTTTTACTTTGAAAATTTGGAGACATTCTATTCTATACCTTTCCTGACAAGCTTCTTTTGTTCTATTTCTAAGTGGCCGGCGCAGCGCACAGTCAAACAAAATAGCAACGTGCGTCTCTTAAAATAAAGTCGAAAATAAAAAACCTTAACGGCGTACCCTGAGTATTTTAATGCTTTGCCAGACCAATGGTAGTTTAGTCTTTATTTCAAATGGCACAAAGATGATTATCTGTTATTATGTGCTATTGAAAAACGCACTGCCTTGCCCTTTACCAGATGTGCGCGGGCCCTGGCACAATGGTATGACTTAAATAACCACGTGTAACTCAACTCTTCCACAGAACCCCAGGCAGTTGCTGCACCGCAGATTACTGTTTCGTTGACATGAAAATCATTGAAAGAGTTAAACTGAGGTTTTTCGCACGCCACAACGTTCCTGTGTTCCCTTATCAGTACATTTTAGTGTACCTGCTGAAGAGAGGGCAAGTAGATGACGAATACAAGTATCTTTTGCAAGACTGCAAGAAATATGCAAAAGACACAATGTTTTTACTGAATGATACTTATTAGTAAATATTAGTACTTTGATGAATCTAAATTCTTATATTCTTGTTGTTTTTATTATTGTTTCAAAGGTGTATGGGTAGATAGAATGACATTATAAATTTTATACTTAAAATCATATACATAAAAATATATTTTATACAAAATAAGCCATATTATTTTAAGGAATAAAGATATATTTCTATAACAAATTTGGTTTAATTTCTTTATTATCCGCTGCGTGTTTTGCGTGAGGTGGTCATCACTCTTGGCGGTTTGCTGTGCATAAGAATTTGTTGGTCTTGATACCTTTTTCTGCCGATTCTTATCTGTAAGGAACATAATGACGACAGGAATATTATGCTAATATCGAGTAATTGTTTAACTTGTGCTGACAAAAACAGCAATTATGATACACTACCATGGATGTCGTTTTTAAGTCATTGTTACCATCGGGTATATCCTGGATGAGGCTGGCACAAGAACGTGGAGCTAGGCACACCGCACAAGCAAAGAGAAGCCTACACAGTGAGTGACTTTGGGCTGATGATGATGATGTTGTGATGTAAAACATTATTTATATACCACATACACTCACCGGCACGGAATCTTGGCCAAGCGCGTATTTCGCGATAACAAGAGCTTTAAGTGTTTCCTATGATTATTTATTATGAAGGTTGGTCTAAAAAATGTTTACCTTTAGTTCAAGAGGGTAATTTATCATGTTTGAGTGCAATATGACGTTATTTTTAAGTTTTAGTTGAACCCGGTCATCTGAGCGACTAAGTTGCTGTTTTAAATTTGTGTTTTGTGAAAGTTTATTGTTAGGTTATGCAATTATTGTGATATCGTACTGTTAATTCAATAAGTAAAAGTGATTTAATTCCAATAAAAATGCCATTAACACCATCACAGGTTGCACAAGCTGTAGCATTGATCGAACAAGGGCTGACACAGCGAGAAATTGCTGTTATACTGAATGTACCACGTTCATCGATGCAGTATGCGCTGAAACGATACCAGGAGACAGGCCGCTACTCCCGCAGACCAGGCAGCGGAGGCGTCAGATGCACATCAGCCCGGGATGACCGCTTTATTGTCCTGGAAATTTTGAGAAACCGCTACCTCACCGCTGTTGAGATACGCCAGCGACTCCAGTTCACAAGAGGTGTCAATGTTAGTGAACGTACAGTGAGAAGACGAATGGAGGAAGTGAATTTAAAAGCTCGTAGACCAGCACGCGGCCCAGAACTTCTCAGAAGTCACCGAGTAGCTCGACTTCGATTCGCACGAGAACACGTCAACTGGACCCATGAGCAGTGGGCTCGAGTACTGTTCACAGATGAGTGTCGAATCGCTTTACGAGCTCCAGATGGTCGGGAGCGAGTGTGGAGAAGAAGAGGAGAGCGGTTTTTACCCATTACCACCACACAAACTGTTAGTTTTCATGGAGGCTCTATAATGGTTTGGGGAGGAATAAGTTCCGATGCACGTACGGAGTTAGTTATCGTCGATAACCGATTAACGGCAACACGATACATCGAGGAAATTCTTCAGGAACACGTGTTACCATATTCAGGGTTTATTGGGTTTGACGAATTCCTCCTAATGCACGATAACGCGCGCCCACACGTTGCACATTGCGTGGAGGAATACCTTACAGAGGTTGGTATTCAAAAATTGCAGTGGCCAGCTCGTAGTCCAGACTTAAATCCAATAGAGCATATCTGGGACATGCTTAAAAGAAAAATAAAGTCCTCCTCCAACCCGCCTGAAACTCTGAACCAGCTTCGAAATGCAGCACTAACCGCTTGGGAAAGCATACCACAAGTTGAGATCAGAAACATCATCCAAAGTATGCCAGAACGAATGCAAGCTGTTATCGGGGCTAGGGGAGGAAACACCCGATATTAAAAAGCAAACACAACGAAGACTTTGTGGTTATTTTTCAT
This sequence comes from Cerastis leucographa, assembly GCA_963082945.1. NCBI lineage: Eukaryota > Metazoa > Arthropoda > Insecta > Lepidoptera > Noctuidae > Cerastis > Cerastis leucographa. The sequence continues at coordinate 12,095,164 of OY720380.1, read as the reverse complement.
TTTGTGTTCTTTTTAAATTGACAGTGTTAAAATCAATATTTTTGTGAAACTGCTTATTTTTTAAAAGATTACTGCTGGTGCATCATTTTTTCAATAACTGAGTTACAAAACCATAAAAAAACCCTAATTTAGTGCATAAACCCATAATATAGTGAAAATTAAATATTTAAATAGAAATTATCGGCATGTTATTGGTGGCCAAGTTTCCGTGCCGGTGAGTGTATTTTGTATTATAATACGCCGCAGGCAGGTACACAGTTCCTTTGCGACACTTCATCACATGTGTTCAAAATTGAAGTGGCTAGTAACATCCAACCGTAACATCTGGACTCCAGTTTAGAACCGTGGTGTGGTTTTATGATTATATTATAATGCTATACTCAAAACAGATCATCGTGATATCATCTAAGTAGAATGTATCAGGTTTTTCATAGGAGTACATACCTTTGCATACACAAGCCAACATGCAACTGTTGCCAATATAGTGCCAATCATTCCCCAAATTTGGTCGGAACTGGGAAACGTCTCGTCATTTAAATTAGGTTTGAGTTCTGGTTCATCACAGCTACAAAAAGAAACTATGTATGGAAACATTATTACTACTTATATTTATCTTTGTACTATAATTTATCTGTCAATTTTTAACATTTACGCAATACGACATTACCGACCATTGACTACGGTTTGTATCTGGTTTGTTTGTTCTGGATACCACCTATCTATGGCTATCTGTGAAGGTTGAATACCTTCTTATATAGTTCTGCATTCTAAAAAACGGGCAGAGCCACGGTGCCAGCGGCAGTCATACTGTGTGGTTACTTTAAACCCTGCAGAGAGAAATAGGAGCCCCGCGTAGCGGGGCTCCGTCGACTACGCCTTAGTTCGGAGCTGTGATTTTCAGGTTTTTAATTCTGGTGATCATTTACTATTTTAGGCAGTATAAAAATGTTTTTTAAGGTTATATTTACTTTATCTGGTGTTATGTTAAACATAAGCCATTAAGTATTAATTATTCCATTGTTTTGAGTTTTCACTTCTGTCGGAGGTCTTTACTTATTGCTTCTGTTTTTTTTTTTATTTTTTGCTAAATTTCCACATTTTATTTTCATACAATACCATTTTTCTTTTTCCCTATTTTTTTCTACCCATATTTTGACATGAATTCTACACGAAACGAGTTCATTGTTAAAGGAGGTTTCATATGCTGATATTGAAACTATACTATTTAATTATATTTTTTTTGATAACTGTTACTTTGACTGTGTCACTCATGATTTTTCTCGTTGTGCAAATACATTATATTAATTGTTTCTATGATCGTTTCAATAAACAATCCGGATTCTTTAACATGGTAGCAGAGCGTGGTTGAAAAACAATTCATAGAAATGATATAGAATATAAAGTTGTAAGTACTTAAGATTTCCGGAAAATATTTACGTAAAAAAAAATTTTGCAATTTTTTTTGTCGAAAATGTCTTCATCAGGCTCAACCAGCTGTAAGATTGACATCGGGCAACTAAAAGGTAAAGAAAATTGGGCCACATGGCGTTACAAAGTCACTCAGCTTTTAAGGGGCAGCCAAGGGGGATTGAGTGCTGTCGAGGGCAAACTTGCAAAACCTATTCACCCAGGGTCTACAGCGACTGTAGAGGAAGTGGCTACGTATAAAAAGGAAACACAACACTACAACGAAGTTGACAGCCATGCCGTTTTGTTGTTAACGGCCAACATGACGGACGAGACGCTGCAAAAAGTCATGAGGCTTCAAAATGCTCAAGAGATTTGGGACGAGCTACATCGCCTGTTTGACTCATCGTCTGATGACAGGACGTACACGTACTCGCTGGATTTCTACCATTATTGTAAAGATCCGACACATGATATGGCGACACATATCTCCAAGGTGAAAAACCTATGGCATGATTTGAAAACAGAGCTGATAAAGGAGTACAAGTGTGACCTACCGGATGTCCTCCTAATTTGCAAGATTCTCGACTCACTCCCCGAGAATTACTTCAGTTTCAAATCATCATGGTTGCTAATGTCAAAGTCAGATCGCAGTATAGAAAATCTAACTGCGCAATTGTGTCATTTTGAAAAATCATTAGCCGTTAATAGTAACGGAAATTCAGATGTATTGAACGTTCAACCAAACCAAAATAAAAAGTTTTCCAAAATAAAATGTGGTTATTGTGGCAAACCAGGCCATAAAGTCAAGAGATGTCAAAAGTGGATCTCAGATGGAAGACCACCGAAAGCTTCTACTACAAGCAAAGCTACCCTGACAATTATTACAGCAGAAAGTCACCAAGCGTTAAAGAAACCCGCTGTTTTCAAGACAAATACCGAGAGTTGGTATGTTGACAATGGTGCGACAAACCATGTCACAGGTCGTAGAGACTACTTTACAACTTTCGAAAGTTTTGAAGATTCTACAACGGATTATACGTTGACCACCGCAAATGGTGCTGTTGTAAAAGTGATTGGAAGAGGTACAGTTGACTTGATTGCCTATGTTCATAAAGAAAAGCAAGACATTCAACTAAATAATGTATGGTATGTACCGGGTATTACTAAAAATCTGTTTTCGGTACTTGCGGCACAAGACACATTGGAAAATAGCGAATTTACTTCTGAAAGAGAAACTTGTTGGTTAAAAGAAAAAGGAAAGGTCTTGCTAATGGGAAAACGTTCAAAGAATGGAGGACTCTATGAACTACTTGCGAAGACAATAGTCAATAAAGCTGCTTCCAATATTGAAACCCAAGTAATGACCAACCTACAACTTTACCATGAAAGATTTGTCCACCAGAACAAAAGAAATGTAAAGAAGGTCATCGAAAAGGAACTCGGTATCAAAGTGAAGCTAGATTCCGAATTATGTACAGGTTGTGTATATGGAAAGACACATCGTAGAAAATTTGGGACAAGGGCTCAAGCGAAAGAACCTGGTGAAATACTACAAACCGACGTTTGTGGTCCATTCCCACCTTCCTTCGGCAAGAATAGATATTTTGTCCTATTCAAAGATGAGTATAGCAAATATCGCTACGTCCATTTCATGAAAAATAAATCGGAAGTAGCAGATAAACTTGTTCAAGTTCTGAAAGAGATTAAAACAAGGGGACACACTGTAAAAGAAATTTACAGTGACAATGGCGGAGAGTTCGACAATGGTAGAGTAAAGCAAATTTTGCAAAATGCTGGTATTACCCAAAGGCTGAGTATGCCCTACACCCCAGAGCAAAATGGGACAAGTGAACGGGAAAATAGGACGCTTGTTGAAGCCGCACGCAGTATGATGCACTCTCATGAAGAACTTCCGATTGCCTTGTGGTGCGAGCTGATAAGTACAGCCGCATATGTCCTGAATAGGACAGGGCCCACATGCATAGATTGCAAATCACCATACGAACTTTGGTATGGTCGAAAACCAGGAATAAAGCATCTCAGAGTCATTGGCAGTGAATGCTACGCCCATGTGCCAAAACAGAAGCGTAAGAAGCTTGCCAAGAAAGCTCAGAAATGTATCCTAATCGGTTACGAAGGTGATGAAGGGTACCGTTTAGTAAGCTTCGACAAATGTGGAAAGCCAACGATCATCAGATCAAGAGACGTTATATTTAATGAATCCATCATAGAATCGATTGGATTAAATGATGAGATTGAACCAGAACCTGATAATGAAATCGAGTACAAACTTCCCTCAATCAAAGAAAACGGTCAAGTGTCAAGAGCAAGGGAGGATGAGCCTAACGAAGCCATTCAATTGCCTGTTGACATGTCAGGTGCAAGGGAGGATGAGCAAGATGAAGCCAATCGGCCATCTATCTGTATGCCCCAGACAAGTCAAGATTTTCGTGACACAACGGAGGAAGAACAGGAAAGTTACGATACTCCATATGATTCTGAGGTAGAAGAAAGTGTAGATAGGGTCCTTCGAGATAGAAGCCAGCTACGACCACCTGCGAGGTACGGTGACTTCGTATTAAATTTGAGTTCCTTTGTTGAACCCAAGACTTACAAAGAAGCATTGACAAGCTCACAGAAGGAGAAATGGCTGAAAGCTATGGAAAGCGAGATGAAATCGCTGTCTGAAACTAAGACCTGGATTTTGGTGGACTTACCCAAAGGTCGAAAACCAATTTCATGTAAATGGATCTACAAAGTTAAGACAAATGCGGATGGAAGTCTCGACAAATTCAAAGCTAGGCTAGTGGCTAGAGGATTCACTCAAAAGGAAGGAGTTGACTTCTACGAAACTTTCAGCCCTGTGGCAAAGCTAGCTACAGTCAAACTGATCATAAAAATCGCAGTTGATGAAGATCTTGCTCTAACACAGTTTGATGTTGCAACGGCATTCCTCAATGGTTCACTCGATGTAGATATTTACATGAACCAACCGGAAGGTTATAGTGACGGAACAAACAAAGTGTGTAAACTTCTGAAAAGCCTGTATGGCTTAAAGCAGTCTCCAAGATGTTGGAACAGATGTATCGTTGATTACTTGATCAGTATTGGGTTTAAGCAATGTCAAAAAGATCCTTGTTTATTTGTGAGAGTTAAACAAGGTGCCAAGATCATACTTGCATTGTATGTGGACGACGGTTTGATTGCTGCCACGAACCCGAAGGATTCAGAAAGATTTTTAGCTGAATTGAAGAAACGGTTTAAAATAACCGTAAAGCCTGCGTTATACTACTTAGGTATGGAGATATTAAAGCATGACAACGGTATCAAGCTTACGCAGAAACATTATGCTGAAAAATTGCTAGAGCGCTTTGGAATGCATGAATCTTAATCTGTGAGCACTCCTATTATCAAGGATGCTACAACACAACCAACAGCAACCGATGAGGAACTTAAATTCCCATACAGAGAAGCAGTTGGAGCACTTATGTATCTGATGACTGGATCTAGACCGGACTTGTCTTACGCAGTCAGTGTTGTTTCGCGCAATCTTGAGAATCCCAGCAGGGAGGATGTTACAAAAGTAAAGCGTATATTCCGCTACATCAAGGGTACTGTTGACTATAGTCTAATTTACCGAAAAGGAAATAAAGGACTAATATGCTACAGTGATTCTGACCATGGAGGTGATAAACAGACAGGACGCTCTACATCGGGTATCCTCTGCATGTACTCCGGTGGAATTATATCCTGGGCCAGCAGGCGCCAGACCTGCGTAGCGATCTCGAGCACTGAAGCCGAACTAGTAGCGGCTAGTGAAACTGCAAGGGAGATGATCTGGTTGAAAAGGCTGATCATAGAAGTCTCCCAGCTGATTGGGACTCCGAGCCTTCTGGTGGACAATGATGCAGCAATAAAGATATCCCAAAATCCTGAAATGCACAGGAGAACCAAACATATAGCGCTCAGGCATTTCTACATCAGAGAATTGGTGACCGATAAGGAAGTCCAAGTGAAATATACTCCAACTGAGTATCAATATGCAGATATGCTGACAAAACCAGTAAGTGGACCAAGGCTTCTGGTACTACTAAAGAAAATTGGCCTGATGAGCACTGATTAGTAATAATGATATCAAAAAGGGAGGATGTTAAAGGAGGTTTCATATGCTGATATTGAAACTATACTATTTAATTATATTTTTTTTGATAACTGTTACTTTGACTGTGTCACTCATGATTTTTCTCGTTGTGCAAATACATTATATTAATTGTTTCTATGATCGTTTCAATAAACAATCCGGATTCTTTAACATTCATCATCCGCTTAGCCTTTTCCCAACTATTTTGGGGTCGTATTCCAGTCTAACCGGATGCAGCTGAGTACAAGTATTTTACAGGGAGCCTATCTGACCTCCACATCCTCATCCCAGCTAGTACTGGGTAATACGATACCCCTTGGTTTGGTCAGACTGGTGTCTGGTTCCCAGACTTTCGGGCCACTGAGTACTGTTCGTTACAGGTGTCAAATATCTACAAATGACAGTCGGGACCCGGCTTGTGCTTTCCGAGGCACAAAGGAAACCCGTACACATAGAGATCAACCTAGGTACCTAAGTGCTGCATAACTTGAAGATCGACTCTAGCGGCTGTTATTATTTAGCTACGAGGTCACAAACGCGCATACGAAAGGCATTAAAAAAACCTCACACGCTGATTTTTATGCACAACTCACACTTCTTGACCCTGTGCCAAAATTGTGTATTCTTAAAAAAAGCGCTATTTATGTATTCCAATTTCCTCCAGTTGCCCAACTTAAAAGAAACACCCGTTTATATTATACCATTGGTGATAGCATGGATATATATACGTATGGGTAGGTATCTATCTACCAGTAAAGATTACATTTAGGTAGGTATTGCGTTTACCAAACTATTTCTAATAATTCAATATATTGTAAGACAAAACAATCTTTATATAATTCACTTTCCACATCTGGTTATCATTCAAAAGGTTCTAAGAACGACCCATGATGGTTGTAAAAAACGGAGTTTTTTTTTTCAGTCAGATAAAAAAGGGTAATAAATCCATTGTGCGAAAGTATGGGAGCTTTATGGGAGTATCTAAGACGTAAAGTGAAGGACAAGCAGAGGCAGTCTCTACTCTCTGCTGACTGAACGCGATAAAGGGCGGTCGTTAAGATACAACACACGTTGTCAAGGCCATTCCATATACCCATATATACCAATTGATTTATTTCATTGCTGGCAACACTGATTCTGAAATAAGGGGACAAACAAGATTATTTCCCCTGTAGAATTCTGAATTCTACAAATCACGGTATTTACGGCTATAAACAAGTCATGTTGTTCAACTAATAATACAGTGCACTTGCAATTCCTATCGAGATTTGTCGATTCAGTTTAAAAATAGGTGTCGAGTTACGGTTGGCTTCATTACTTGCCATTGTCTTGTCGCGGACGGGGGGGTTATAGTGATGCAGTGAAAGAATATTTTTGTAGTAGTGGGTATATAAGCTTCATTACCGTAAAGTGTTGTTTTGTAGGTGCCTGTCTCTAGTACCTATTTGTTTGGCATTAGCGTTGCAGACGCGCTGTTCGCTTTTTCGTTGTTTGTTTACAAAAGTAAGCTGTTCCAATCAAGCGACTTTTGGTGAGGGACAGTGTAAATTTTATTTGGATCTTATATAGTGCTTCGCTACTTCAAACATGGGATGTTGTTATTCGCATGAGGTAAGTGATTTTATTAATATGCTCATGTCGTGAGTAATTTGTTGTACCTAATACATACGTAACTTTAATAACTTGTCAAATTGATTATCTTAGAGTTTGTACCAACCTACTTGAAAGTAGGTACAAATAAAATCGGTTTGAGTCATGATCGGAATGGCTACCGAAATATGATTAACATATTTTCAATTTAATTGTTATTTGGGTTCCTACTTCTTACATATACCTACCTAGTTTTTACCAAATTATTTGGAAATGTGGTGCCTCCTAAGTATATCACCGTATAGATAGATCATAGCTAGGTACTGTAGGTATACCTACATAGTTAATATGTCTAGCTATTATTCTAAACACGTGAAGCTCAGCAGGTCTACAGTAGTGCTGCCATAGGTCCCGGTTCACCGAGACATGTCCCGGTCAATAAGAGGAGAGGAGTAATTTAAGAGACAGATAACAGAACAGAAACGTGAAAATCGCGCTTTCTCCGCTCGTGTTAAAGACACTAATTCCGTATGTCTCAAAAAATATGTTAACAGCTTTTACTGCAATTGAAAACGTGGCTGTTCTTCTAGCTAACTGGCCCCAGGCTGGTACTGTTCATGCACCCTCCCCCAAAAAATACAAATCCTGGCTACGCTCCTGCTAAATAGATAATAAAATGGACTTGTGTTTCCAAAACCTGAGCTCTACGAAAATATCTTTTTATAAACCTAGAAGCCCTCGAAAAATATATCTTGTTAACTTCATCATCCATGTTAATTCTACTTCTATTACAAATGTCCCGGTTAGCGTTTCAGAATTTATAACAGCCCTATACTACAGGAGCATACGCTTTCAACAACAGTTTTGTACTATTAATTTGCGCGGCATGGATGGCGGCACCTAGCTGCCAAATCTCCATCAGTTAGTTTCTCGTCTATCTGTACTTCATTTCTAGGACGAAGATGATCGTCGTGTCCATTCCGCACGCCCAGTGCCCGAGATAAGAAGACCTGCGCCTGCGTTTACGCCAACAGTTTCAAGTTCGCGAAGAAACTATGATCCCTATCGCAATCAGTTCAAGGTATGGTTTTCATTTAAACTAACAACTATGTATGGAAACATTATTACTACTTATATTTATCTTTGTACTATAATTTATCTGTCAATTTTTAACATTTACGCAATACGACATTACCGACCATTGACTACGGTTTGTATCTGGTTTGTTTGTTCTGGATACCACCTATCTATGGCTATCTGTGAAGGTTGAATACCTTCTTATATAGTTCTGCATTCTAAAAAACGGGCAGAGCCACGGTGCCAGCGGCAGTCATACTGTGTGGTTACTTTAAACCCTGCAGAGAGAAATAGGAGCCCCGCGTAGCGGGGCTCCGTCGACTACGCCTTAGTTCGGAGCTGTGATTTTCAGGTTTTTAATTCTGGTGATCATTTACTATTTTAGGCAGTATAAAAATGTTTTTTAAGGTTATATTTACTTTATCTGGTGTTATGTTAAACATAAGCCATTAAGTATTAATTATTCCATTGTTTTGAGTTTTCACTTCTGTCGGAGGTCTTTACTTATTGCTTCTGTTTTTTTTTTATTTTTTGCTAAATTTCCACATTTTATTTTCATACAATACCATTTTTCTTTTTCCCTATTTTTTTCTACCCATATTTTGACATGAATTCTACACGAAACGAGTTCATCATCCGCTTAGCCTTTTCCCAACTATTTTGGGGTCGTATTCCAGTCTAACCGGATGCAGCTGAGTACAAGTATTTTACAGGGAGCCTATCTGACCTCCACATCCTCATCCCAGCTAGTACTGGGTAATACGATACCCCTTGGTTTGGTCAGACTGGTGTCTGGTTCCCAGACTTTCGGGCCACTGAGTACTGTTCGTTACAGGTGTCAAATATCTACAAATGACAGTCGGGACCCGGCTTGTGCTTTCCGAGGCACAAAGGAAACCCGTACACATAGAGATCAACCTAGGTACCTAAGTGCTGCATAACTTGAAGATCGACTCTAGCGGCTGTTATTATTTAGCTACGAGGTCACAAACGCGCATACGAAAGGCATTAAAAAAACCTCACACGCTGATTTTTATGCACAACTCACACTTCTTGACCCTGTGCCAAAATTGTGTATTCTTAAAAAAAGCGCTATTTATGTATTCCAATTTCCTCCAGTTGCCCAACTTAAAAGAAACACCCGTTTATATTATACCATTGGTGATAGCATGGATATATATACGTATGGGTAGGTATCTATCTACCAGTAAAGATTACATTTAGGTAGGTATTGCGTTTACCAAACTATTTCTAATAATTCAATATATTGTAAGACAAAACAATCTTTATATAATTCACTTTCCACATCTGGTTATCATTCAAAAGGTTCTAAGAACGACCCATGATGGTTGTAAAAAACGGAGTTTTTTTTTTCAGTCAGATAAAAAAGGGTAATAAATCCATTGTGCGAAAGTATGGGAGCTTTATGGGAGTATCTAAGACGTAAAGTGAAGGACAAGCAGAGGCAGTCTCTACTCTCTGCTGACTGAACGCGATAAAGGGCGGTCGTTAAGATACAACACACGTTGTCAAGGCCATTCCATATACCCATATATACCAATTGATTTATTTCATTGCTGGCAACACTGATTCTGAAATAAGGGGACAAACAAGATTATTTCCCCTGTAGAATTCTGAATTCTACAAATCACGGTATTTACGGCTATAAACAAGTCATGTTGTTCAACTAATAATACAGTGCACTTGCAATTCCTATCGAGATTTGTCGATTCAGTTTAAAAATAGGTGTCGAGTTACGGTTGGCTTCATTACTTGCCATTGTCTTGTCGCGGACGGGGGGGTTATAGTGATGCAGTGAAAGAATATTTTTGTAATAGTGGGTATTTAAGCTTCATTACCGTAAAGTGTTGTTTTGTAGGTGCCTGTCTCTAGTACCTATTTGTTTGGCATTAGCGTTGCAGACGCGCTGTTCGCTTTTTCGTTGTTTGTTTACAAAAGTAAGCTGTTCCAATCAAGCGACTTTTGGTGAGGGACAGTGTAAATTTTATTTGGATCTTATATAGTGCTTCGCTACTTCAAACATGGGATGTTGTTATTCGCATGAGGTAAGTGATTTTATTAATATGCTCATGTCGTGAGTAATTTGTTGTACCTAATACATACGTAACTTTAATAACTTGTCAAATTGATTATCTTAGAGTTTGTACCAACCTACTTGAAAGTAGGTACAAATAAAATCGGTTTGAGTCATGATCGGAATGGCTACCGAAATATGATTAACATATTTTCAATTTAATTGTTATTTGGGTTCCTACTTCTTACATATACCTACCTAGTTTTTACCAAATTATTTGGAAATGTGGTGCCTCCTATGTATATCACCGTATAGATAGATCATAGCTAGGTACTGTAGGTATACCTACATAGTTAATATGTCTAGCTATTATTCTAAACACGTGAAGCTCAGCAGGTCTACAGTAGTGCTGCCATAGGTCCCGGTTCACCGAGACATGTCCCGGTCAATAAGAGGAGAGGAGTAATTTAAGAGACAGATAACAGAACAGAAACGTGTAAATCGCGCTTTCTCCGCTCGTGTTAAAGACACTAATTCCGTATGTCTCGAAAAATATGTTAACAGCTTTTACTGCAATTGAAAACGTGGCTGTTCTTCTAGCTAACTGGCCCCAGGCTGGTACTGTTCATGCACCCTCCCCCAAAAAATACAAATCCTGGCTACGCTCCTGCTAAATAGATAATAAAATGGACTTGTGTTTCCAAAACCTGAGCTCTACGAAAATATCTCTTTATAAACCTAGAAGCCCTCGAAAAATATATCTTGTTAACGTCATCATCCATGGTTAATTCTACTTCTATTACAAATGTCCCGGTTAGCGTTTCAGAATTTATAACAACCCTATACTACAGGAGCATACGCTTTCAACAACAGTTTTGTACTATTAATTTGCGCGGCATGGATGGCGGCACCTAGCTGCCAAATCTCCATCAGTTAGTTTCTCGTCTATCTGTACTTCATTTCTAGGACGAAGATGATCGTCGTGTCCATTCCGCACGCCCAGTGCCCGAGATAAGAAGACCTGCGCCTGCGTTTACGCCAACAGTTTCAAGTTCGCGAAGCAACTATGATCCCTATCGCAATCAGTTCAAGGTATGGTTTTAATTTAATTTTGGTCATAAAATTTAAATTCAGTTAAAGTTCTATTATTTGATATTTTTATTTTGGTATAATAAAGACTATCAAAAACATTTTTAATCTCAAAAACTCACCCTGGAGTGTGTTTACAGCGTGTAACAGAAACGGTGTAGTCATATGTGAAAGGGTCTGCTACGTAGGTGATAGGTACGTAGGGAACTAGTAAAACACTGCCATAGTCATACGAGCACTTTCGCTGACAAATTTTTACTATGGAGGTGCCTAAAATCTGTTTTTCAGGCAGTTGCGCCCCCAGCGCCCCCCAGTTTTCGCAGCGTGCCTGTGCATAAACGAGTTCCTACACCAAATGTACGCCCGGCGCCGGCGGTACTCATCAAACCTATACAAGAATTTAAAGTAAGATAATAAAAACTAATAAAGTTAAAAATTATCTAATGTCTAAGAAGGTATATTCGCTTTTCGTGTTTGTTTGCGTCTCCCTGTTGTTATTTTTATAATTAGGTAGGCGGTGCAGCATGTCTTCTTCTTCCATAGTTATGTATCACTCGTTATCTGCTTTTACCTCCTTTCTAGCAATTTCACCCTTCACACGGTTCGTCCATTTTTCTTTAGTCTTCCTTTAGGTACTCTTATCACTTACGTGGGCACATGATGCGGAGGAATCAGGAAATACCATGGCAACCGATTAGCGCAGAGCTTTTCAGTCACTGGCGATGGCGCCACTATACGGAGTGTGGGACACCGATACGTAAACGCTTACTACGCTCAGTGCATCGTTCTGAATCCCCCACATAGAAATTTTTCATCGGTAATCTAAAAAAACCGGCCAAGTGCGAGTCGGATTCGCGCAGGCAGGGTTCCGTACCATTAAATTATAAAAGCGAGCAACAAAATCACTTTTTTGTATGAGAGCCCCCATTAAATATTTATTTTATTCTGCTTCTAATATTTGTTGTTATAGCATCAACAGCAATACATAATCTGTAGAAATTTCAACTGGCTATCTATCACGGGTCATGAGATACCGCCTGGTGACAGTCGGACAGCGAAGTCTCAGTAATAGGGTCCCGTTTGACCCTTTGGGTACGGAACCTAAAAATCAGCTGTTGTTGTTTGTTGTTCTTTACATTTTAACCGTGAAGGTACTGCTCTTTTGTAATAAACAGCGGTTTTTTTTTTATCACCGGCGAAAATTTGTATGAGTAGTAGGTAGAATCAATATGTGGTAAGCGTTTTCGCGTCGGTGTGTCTTACATCCTGTATTATAATAATTTAGATAATATGTTTAGCAACTTTAATAATCAGAAGGGTGATGCCCTTCATTTTTTATTAAGTTTTTAATACATTTTATACCAATTTCAGCCGAGACCTGGAGCTCTATACGGGGAGTATAAGTGTGTTTGCGGATACTTCTGGGTCAGCCGTCTGTCTTGGCGCGATAAATATCAGCAATGTAAACGTTGTAGGAAAGACGTGCGCCCAAAAAATCAGGTAAGTTTTTTTTACTGTAAATAGACAACGAATAGGTAACACACAAAATAATTAGAGACACTGCTTTTCAGCATTAATTTCATGAAAAGCTTAGAGAGTAGTGTAAAACGGTGGTCAGTCACAATGGTTCAGAATAAAAATATGGTCGAACTAGGTATATCGGATTTATTTTCGGTTCGAGTCGTCACCACAATCTCTACACCTGACGGTTACAAAAACGTCACATTCAAAAAATCAACACATCGTCTTTTAAACATTTCTACAAAAACCTAAACATTACATTGGATCACTCAATAAACAGTAATATTAATTAACACTTAGTTATAACAAAATTATTGATCAATAATATTAAAATCTGAGCTAATTATAATATAATAATATTCGGCGCACCGGAAGCTGTCAAGTGGAAGGTGCCATAACGTATTTTGATAATTTAACAATCAAACTAAAAATAAAATAATAAACACTAAATATCACCTTAACGATTAAATTAAACTTATTAAAATAAAACCAGAATTATTGACCATTGTCTTATAATCGATACCTATCCTATCGAGCTGGTATAGGCAGTACCGGAAGTCTGTAACAGTAGGTATTGATTAAGTACCTACCTGTTCACTTTAAATATCCCGGAAGTGCTCATCGACTTTCGTTGCTGACTGTAAGTAAACTCCCAAAAAAGCTATGAGTATTTAAGCAAAAATCAAAGCCTGATAAAATTATAATCGTTTTGGAATGTTGGTGTACCTGTCTCTTAGTTATAAAAAAACCTCTATAGCGGAAAGTATTCATTTTAGCTAGCTAGGCCACACAGACAAATACATAAAATTGAAGTGTCTGTTTGTAATTTCAAAATAACTGCTTATAACTGAATGCATGAAAGTATATACAATAACTTCAGTTTATCTGTGATCATAACGTTTCCAACAGCGCTGAAATATCGTGAACTAAAAACAAATAATAAACCATGGTAAATATCCCCTTAAAAATGTTATTGATACTTACTGTAATTGCAAGTATGTTATCTAGGCAAAAATATTTTATGCTGGATGTTGAGGGTTGACAGTTTGATTATAATTTTATGAAAAACGTGAAAAAAAAAAACGTGAAATTGTTATCAAAATCCTATTCAAATAGGGAAGTCATATTTTTTTATGAATGCTGATGTAATAAGGAGTAACGAAGGCTACTTCTTAAATTCCACGCGGACGAAGTCGCGGGCACAGCTAGTGCAAAATATATCCACCAATGTGGCGTTCTCTGGTAACACTAGTTAGGGTTTAAAATAAAACCACCAAATTATCAGTAAGTAGATGAATGACTTTAAGGGTACTCTCTGCCCGGGATACTTAAGTGGGGACTGGACGACACGGAACCTTAAAGCTCACGCTACGTTTATCAGTATATCACGCCTTAGACCCGTGCCGCTGTGGATTATGATCAATAACATTTTGGAGCACATACGGTATCTTACCTGTCGTTTTTATACTTACAGAGAGAACTGCGTCCTTCGGACTTCACCGATAAAGTCGAAGGTTTGGAGCATCCACAGCATCTATGCGAGATGTGTAAGCAGGTGGGAGGCTACTGCGGCAAATATAAGTAACGATGTCAGCTCTTAGCATTATAAGGCCCTGTGCATACCTCTGCCTAACCTTTCGAGAAAAACAGGCGTGATATTGTGTTGTTTAAGATCTGCAAAACCTCATCGCTCGTATAAATACAATACAACACACCAATCACATTCGTTGATATCCACATCGCGTCTCTCTTCTCTCCTGCGATTCGTCTCATCTTGCACGGCTCCTCTCCGCTAGCCTCCGAGGAAAGAGGTCAAACGTCATCATAATTATACACACTTCACCAATAAAACCTGCGCAGATGAAAGAATATGTCGGTGTTAAGTAGTGAGTGTTGCTTTGTTGCGTTGTATAGGTTGTGTGTGTTATGCAGATGACTGACTATTACAAGTGACATAAGATCACGCCTGTACTATCCAAAGGGTCGGGCAGAGGAATACATAATGGATACATAGTTGATAGGTTAAATTACAAGCGAATAGTTAATCCGGCCGTAAACGTGCAGAGTGCATTTCTGAATTCAGATCCAGATAACAGATTGAGAAAAATGGATACTTACATGTTTTTCTTAAAATAAGTAAATGTGCTTTGCAAAATTTACGGATCTAGAATTCAAAATTTATCCGTAAAATTAATTTGAAAAAAAAAAAAAAATGGAACCGCAAGAAACATAGCTGAACAAGGATCTTTT
Source organism: Cerastis leucographa (assembly GCA_963082945.1). Taxonomy (NCBI): domain Eukaryota; kingdom Metazoa; phylum Arthropoda; class Insecta; order Lepidoptera; family Noctuidae; genus Cerastis; species Cerastis leucographa. The sequence continues at coordinate 12,080,051 of OY720380.1, read as the reverse complement.
GGCGTGTCGCTAAAATCGGAACGAATGCCGCTATCTCATTTTATCAGTAGGTTACATTATATTCCTTCAAACAGTAACTACAAATATTTACTAACATCGCCCCTTTGTCAACGTCATTCGAGTGCCAGAGGGTACTTGTAATATTAGTATGCAATTTAAACGTTCTGGTACCAGATTCTGAATTCCGGATCTGTGAATCTATTCAGAAAAGCATTCAGGATGTTTTTATGTCATAGAGCCCTTAAATGAAGGGATCAGCATTTTTCTGTCACTGAGATGCTCGAGCAAAAAATCCAACCGCAAAATAAATGCTCTTTCACTTTGTGGATAACTGAATAAATAGGAAATATGACTTCTGGTCTAAATGGGCCTTCGCCGTGTTTATAGTTAGAATTAAGTACAAAATGTAATTTTCTTAAAATGGGCATATTTTGTTAGAATAATTAGTGATTGACATGTAATTTCCAATACAAAAATATTTTGAATTTCATTTTGTTTTGTAGAAAATAGTAACCCATATAAAAATGGGTTGGGCCAACCTATTGCACAAGTAAGATGTCTTCCTTAAAATTACATAATAATTATATAGAACTTGGATATTTTTTTTTATATTGTAGAGAACTTGAATGAATTCATAGAAAACTTTAGTGGAATACATAGGTATTTAACTGTCGACTTTATAACTGTCTCAATATTTTTTATACGAAAATAAAAATATGTATGTTATACCAAAACAAAAACTCAATGATATTTGATTAATAAATGAAAAATGTATGTTTTTAAGAAATTAAAGAATAAATAAAAATATTGATTCACACATTGTGTTTATTTGAAAAAGTGACAAATCAAAGCGACCCGTTATAATTTACGCATTCAACAGATTCGTTACACAAAAAAACCGGAATATACCGCCAGCAACAAAAGTCGATAAACACTTATTTCATTTAGAAATCTAAACATATTTTTTAAACACTGCTTTCCAGATTTTTCTGTGGTACACGTTGGAGGTATTTTAATTTTACATCTCTTCCATTTTTTTTTACAATACCATGATCATAACTATAACAACTTGATAGAACTGCAGCGTTTATTTACTTTTGTTGCTAACTGCTTTTCTATGTCATAGAAAACGAGGTCAATGTCTTGTGCAGTAATTTTTATGTGTCAATACTATCCTGATCGTCATTTCCATTAAATGCTCTGGATACTAATACATAATAATTTGTGTTTTTGAAATAGCCGGGCACATTAGTGGTGTAGAGGTTTTTCTTTTCGACCAAATAGGCAAATAATGGCATCAGTCTGGATGCTATCTCATCCACATCCTCTGCATTCGTTTCTTTTAAAAGCTTGGACAAACTGAACGCAACGCTCAGTACTTGTCGGTCCGTCAACGGGCCTTGGAGGAATTTGTACTGTAAAAAGAAAGGTACATGGTAATAGATGTTTTAGAAGCTCATTTAAAAGGTAATTAAAGAATAGAAGTGTCAGAGCTAGTGAAAAACACAGAGATCTGGGAACCGGACACACATTTTGCCAAATAGACATTTTGCAAATAGTACTTTTTATCAATGTCACATTTCGCGATTGGCCATTCTGCATTAAGCCGTAAATCAAATATTTATTCTTAGTAATTTTGTACTGGATGGAGAACAGAAACTTGAAGAGAACCTTTGTTGCAATACATGATTAAGTACCTACTTACATCTCAGCAATTTTCTGTTCAAAAAATTTCTATACTTACAATTTTTATCATAAATAGGTATTTCCTATCAATAATTTAGGCTCTAGGTTTGTCTATCTTAAAAGGTGTAAGTAAAGTCATACCCGTATGATATAGACTAGATTCTGGAAGCAGTAAAGCAAACAGGCTCTGGAAGCTGGAGTGCGGCTGCCCTCCACAGCCTTCACGATCATTCGGAGGGCTTCGTGGAATATGCACAGCACATCAATGTCCTCTATGTGTCGAACTAAGTTGTCCCACACAACGCACCATTCCTCCTGCGTCCCTGAACTGAGGATCTGGAAACATACACGTTACATAACGATTGTTCTATTACCGTAGGCAGAAACGTCAATTAATATGCCGCATGGGGCTGGCTGCGTCCTGGCTGTGTCGGGCGCGCCTAGCCTAAGTGGGGGTCGTAGCACTTAAACAAATTTATAATTTATTCTGATTTATCCTCTTGATATGGCCATACAATGTAAATTATATGCATACTAGCCATATCTTGGATGTGATATCCCAGCAGCAAAAATGATTACAAAATTTGAAGCCCCCATTGAACATTTCTATGGGAATTAATAGAAAAAAACCTTTTTTAGTTCTTACTGTGAAATTTCTGTGAGTAAATTAATATAAGTAGAAAAAAACATAGAGTGAAAGGTAATATTCTTATCTAACCTGGGTCACCCATATGGATATTTCACTGCGGTTTGAGTTCTTATCAACATGCATGCCACTGACAGCTTGAAAGAAATTTGAACTTTGACCACCCAAAAACTTTCTAAAATAAAAACTATTTTGTGGCTGCATATTTTTTCGTTTCAACCTGATTCTTAACCAGTCACCTTCATCATCTGCAAAGAAATAAAGCATTATAATTGTAAGATTTTCATAGAAATAAAATAGTGGACCAGTTTGTCTGGGGCTAGCTTACTTACTTGGTATAATACTGTCATATGTTTCTATTAAACATTTTTGGAAGTTCAATGTGAGGTGCAGTGTTGTTGAAGCCTTTGGTACAAATGACTTAATGTTCCCCCAGCGGACCACTTCCAGCACTTGACTCAACATAGCCAACATAGGTGGCCTGTATTCTAATAATTCATGGATAGTATAGGCTTCATTCAAAAGCTGGATCTGCACATGTATCTTGCCAATATCTTTGTGCAGAAGTGCCTTGTGCATATGTGGCATAATGATCAGGAGAAGTAATTTTGTCCCTGGGATTATATCTGACTTTTTCAATCCACTTAAAAACTTCACTATATTATCTTGCTTACTATCTGTTTCTAAAGTATTATCAAGAATCTTTTTGATGATACCTATTACACAAGGTTCTGTTTCAGTATAATAATAATAATTAGAATAATCCCTGAGTAAGTCCATAATTTGCAACATTGTTTTTGTAAGCTGTGCGTTTTCTTCAGCCATAATAAATATTTTGTTGAAGACCTCCCTAGGATTCTGGAGGAATACATTCAATACTTCTGTGAAGTCCACACTAACATCAGCAACAAATTTGTTGAACATTTCAGTTAATGTGTTATGAAACTCTTCATTATCTCGCAGGTCGTGAAACTGGTTGTCACTAAAATGTTCTTTTAATAATGTATGTTTGTCAGCCACATTGCAGTGTTGGAATATTTTAATTGCTATTGACATTACTATTTCTCTATTAACAGTGTTGTTTTTATAGTAATTTGTAAAAATGTGGTATAACTTCAAAATTTCTTGCTCATCAAACATTTCTATGTTAGTATCTACAGCAGTGATCAGATCAACATGCTGGCACAGCTGCTCTTTTTTCACTAATGCATGTATCCATGCTGCCTTGTCTTCATTATTGCTATTTATATTCTGTATGATAACATTGGTATCAGTTGTGTTGATAATCTCGCTGATGACTGCTGGTTTACGAGCCATCTGTTGAATCATGCCAACAACAGGGTGCTCAGCAACACTGCTTAAATTAAGTAGTTTTGTTTGCACTTTGTGACAAAGCTCTCCTAAAGCCTGTTGCATGCTTTTGCCATCTTCTTCAAATTCACTCCAAGCACAAAATATGTCCACACTGACATCCATTACAATTTCTTGGAAGGTATCTAGTAACATAGTATTACAGCTGTTCAAGCACTCTGATACTGTGTTATTGGGGCAGTCACAAACTTTGTTTGTGGGAGGGTTCTCTTTAAAACAACCTTCCTTGTATGTTGATCTGTAGATATCATAGGGGCAACTTGATTTTACTTCTAGAGAGAAATAATTAAAACATTCGTAAATCAACAGCAGAATTGTTTTCAGACATTTTCCTTTGTATGTGTACAATTCGTCTTTACCTAGTAAGTTCAATCTATGACTGTTTGGTGGGTTTGAGAAATATTTTATACATTTTTGTAAAGTTTCACAACTAGCAGTCAATAAGCTGATGAAGATCTCCTTTTCAAATTCAAAGCAGTGTAGCCTGCAAATAAGTGAATAACATGCAGCTGATAAGTTGTGCAGTTTGTTGAGACCCTTTGTAGGATTATAATATTTGTAGTTTTCTGCAAAAGCTGCTGCTACCTCTATTGCTAGTGGGGGATAGCAATAAGTGATTATTTCATATGCAAAGTCCCCCATATGTAGGTTCCACAACATTTCACACATGAGATATTTTGGTATTGTGGGTATGGAATGTATGACAAGAAACACTCCTTCTAGTTCTACCATTTCATTCAATGCTTTTAAGTCTGAGTTTAAAACAATATACATAGCAAATTTGCGTGTTTTCGACACCATTGTATCTGTAACCCCATTTTCATGTATGTATTTCTCACTTCTTAAAAACCTGGCTATGGTTTCAATTACTGATCGAACTTTCTCATCATTGCCTGCAACACAAAAGATTTAGTCACAAAATAGAAACCACAACAATATGGGAATTTTACAATGTATGAGTTGAAAGCTCAAACTTCTTTAACATTGCCAAAGTAGGAATAAAAGTCATATGTGGAATTAAACCTCTGGGTTAGAGGGTTGTATTCTTTAAGGTCAAATTATAAACTCTGGCCAAAGAGGTGCAATTGTAAAGATTCATGCTACCGCAACTTGAAGTAGTAAACTAGCTAGCTGGCTGCCCGCTTATAATATTATTATATTTTCATTTGCTGCGTTCACTGCCGGCGTTTTGGATTATTGATATTATTTAAAGATGCTAACCACCTATCAATGGGCAGATTTATAGAGGCGCCAAAATTTGCCCGTTGCGTTTTTGCGCTCAACTTGCGGAATTAATTAAATATTTAAAATATAATATAATATGTAATCTTGTATTTACCTCCCTTTGATGTTATCCTTGAAAAAGTGTTGGAGTGGTTTGCAGATACAATGAGGCCTTGAAATGCAGATAGCTCCGGAGTAAAATCCATTGTTAATTTGGCAATTCTTGTTCAAAAATATCTAAGTTTTTCAGTGTTTTCAACCATTCACCCGGCAAATCGATACATTTTTCAATGACATTGTGTAACTTTGACATTGACAGCACTGCTCTGCCAGCCGGTTCGGGATTGCCAGCCTTGAATTGGTTTTACCATGTCTATGGTTTTGCCGGTGCCAAGGAATTAGTAACTAAGAAGTAAGCTTGATGGAATTAGTACATACAATTAGCGCAACAGGTTTTATCAGCAACCAACTTGGCGCAGGAATTCACGAATGTGCACGAGTTGCTTGCTGGTATTGAAACCTGAGGCGTATTGTGTGGCGCTGCGCGAACGTGTCTTGTGTCGGATATAAGCTACCAATGAATATTTAATTTCTTTATAACCAGTATGAAATTAGCCACTCCCAGCCAGACGTAAATTATTTTGTTGTCCAGTTGCTTCCACTTGACACATACTCGTTGCCAATCAAAGTGTTCGGTGTCGGTAACTGGAAACTAAAAGTACCTAGTCAGTTGAATAGACAAGCAAGATTAGCTTTCCTTACAATTATACTGAGCTGCGCAAAAGGACGATTCGCAATCGGTGTCCGTATCCTGTGTGCGACACGAGCCACGCAAACGGAGCGGATGTTGTTCATCGAAGTCCATCATGGAACTGATGGAAAACATGCAACAAATTATACACAAACGATTCGATTTCGGAAAAACGTATATCTATCTCGCTCGCTTTCGTAATGCCAAAACAAGATGGACACTATAGAACGACTTATCGAATCGAAATGGAATCCGAGCGTTTGTGAATAGCAACCGGCGATTTCCAGTGATGGTGTGAAAAAAAAATTAACGTATAACTTTCAAAAACAAAACAAGATCAACCATCAATTCAAAACAAACTTTATTTTAATGTGAAAATGTTGATTTTACGTGGCATAGGGTGGGCGCAACACAATTTCACCATCACGGCATACGAGACGATTTTATAGCCAAATTGAACTTATAGATGTTACACATCAAAATATTTTAGTCGAGAGGCCCCTATGCTACCGGTGGTTAGGGCTCCAGAGACAGGAACCGCCTCATAATGCGAGCCGTATCCAGGAGTACTGCCTTCTAAATCTGTTCTGCTCTTGATCCAACCGCCAAGTGATAGCCTCGACAGATGTTCGTCAAAGCTCTTAGGCCATTGGCCGTTTTAACAATCGTAAAACGCAACGAACACGGGGAGAGAACCTTCACATATAAGTACATGAAATACAGATGCCGTACTCCTGCCGCGCTCTCTGTGTGTGTTCTGCTTATGGTAGAACCGCGCAAGGGTAGCCCGCGAAATTTGCAATTACCCTACCCTTGCGCTTCCACCTTAGAGGATATTATTATTATTTAAGATAACGTTAAACACGGTTTTTAACCGACTTTAAAAAAAGGAGGAGTTTTTATTTATGTTTGTTCGCGCATTACTCCGTCGCTTGCCAACCGATTTGGAAAATTCTTTTTTTGTTGGAAAGGGTATACTTCCCAAATGGTCCCATAGTCACCAAGTCGAACTCTTCAAATTTTATAGGAAAACGTACAGTGATTTTGGTATTTTCTACAACAAGTGAAGCATTTGCGTCCAATAAGAACCATTCTACCATCAGATCTGACGATGAATCCAAGAGACAGGCTTCGGAACTCCATAACAAGGCAATGAATCTTAGCTGTGTTTGGGCTTGTTGGAATTGTAACGGTATGCCCTCTCCAGGTGTATACACCGATTACGCTGAGATTTATGATCCGATTTGCGTGATTCTTCTTTAGTTTGATGCGGAATAGTTTCTATTTGGTCCCATAAAAAATGTAATAGAGTTGGGCCCTGTAGTTTTCATTTTATTAACATTTTTTTTATTTTATATGTAAATTTATCACGTACCATTACACCTATTTCTCCGTGATTACTGGACCGATTTACATGATTCTTCATCCATTTGGTAGAGAAAGCTTGCCCGGTGGGCCCATATGAATTTTATTATCTTTGCTTAGGTACTTTTTGAGTTATCCTCTTTATTATGCATTTTATCCTTTGTCGTTGTTGTGACATCACTAATTAGTATGTTAGTAAGCGTCAAGCTCTAGTGATTATCTATGGTGCACATCCTTCCGGAGGCCATAACTTGGTCTCAACCCGTCTGTGACACTACGCTCTGTCTAAACATAAAATGTAACCTGTGTCCTGTGATAATAAATTAAGTATACCCAACGGTATCTTTCATTCCAACATACCAAACATAACATGGTGTCAGAAGTGGGATTTCATTTTCCATTTATATTGTGTGTGTCAATCACAGTCTAGTCAACATTACACAAAGTCATGTCATAAAGTGATCACCATACATAACATGGTAATAAAGTGATCACAGTAGTATCGCAAACAGTCAACGTACTAAACCTAATATGGTGTCAGAATTCAAGAAGAAAAATAATGAGTCGTAAAAGTGCCGAGTAATGTCGACGGAAAAAATGGCGGTCAGCAAAACGTCACGAACAAAGTAGCAACTAAGTCAACTCCAAATCTCGTCTGATCCTGCAAATGACAATGCGGAGGCGTGGAGAAGATGGTCACAGCAGATTGAACTGCATTTGTTAGCCGTAAATCAGAGATATTTTTATAGCTAACCTACACATGGATTTATCACATGTGCGTCAAAGATTGCTTCAAGAATATGACCTAACCTACAAGAGGATGCATGAGATAGCGAGCACGCTCATAGTCGCGCAGCAGGATGCTGATAAAATTGTCCAAGCGAGCGGTGTCGCCAGCGAAAACGTCAGGCATCTCAGTCGGAGGAGCCGTGGTCGACGAGACGATCGACAGCGAGCTTCGAGTCGCAGGTCAGCTTCGAGCAGCCGCAAGTCTTCAGGCGGTCGCAGGTCAGCTTCAGCTTCGAGCGGCGACTCGAGGACATGCAGTCGCTGTGGGCGGTCTCACCGATACAAGTGCCCAGCTAAAGGCGTTTAATGCAGGTCATGTAAACCTTTTGGTCATTTTGCTAAATATTGTTTTATAAATAAAAGTCAGTCAGTTGCAATTGTGTGATTCAGTTAACTGTAGTCAAGAATATTTTGTTGGAATGTTGCACAGTCAGCTAAAGTCGAGTCAAAGTCAAAACATTCAGTCAAATCACTATGATCCACATAGTAGTCTACCAACAAATAGTCAGAACACACATGCGCACAGTCAGTCAGTGTCACATAGCGAGCAGTCACCGTCACAAAGTTAGTCACAGTCAAAGTCAAGTCATATATGTGTAGACGTATTGAGACCAAGTTATCACAGGATTAATACTAAGTCTATCACAGTCGAGTCAAGTTATCACAGGATCAATATAAAGTCTATCACAGTCAGAGTCATGTCATAAAGTTATTACAGTAGTATCGCAGCAAATAGTCAACGTCATATCCCAAAAATGAAAGTAGTCACATCATATCTGAGTGATCCGAGTCAAGGTCTAAATAAGTCAAGTCTAATACCCCATTTATATTGTGTGTGTCAATCATCAGTCATAGGTCAGAGTACCAGTCAATTATCTCTGTGATTAAAGCAGTGATATGTCAGAGAGTTGTAAGCAACATCTCAACGATGAAAGTCAATCATCAGTCATAGGTCAGAGTACCAGTCAAATATCTCTGCGGTGAAAGCAGTGATATGTCCGAGAGTTGTAAGCAACATCTCAACGATGAAAGTCAATCATCAGTCATAGGTCAAAGTACCAGTCGAATATCTCTGTGTTGAAAGCAGTGATATGTCAGAGAGTTGGAAGCAACATCTCAAATGATTATAGTCATAGGTCAAAGTACCAGTCGAATATCTCTGTGTTGAAAGCAGTGATATGTCAGAGAGTTGGAAGCAACATCTCAAATGATTATAGTCATAGGTCAAAGTACCAGTCAAATATCTCTGTGTTGAAAGCAGGGATATGTCCGAGAGTTGTAAGCAACATCTCAATGATGATTGTAGTCATAGGTCGAAGAACCAGTCGATAATCCACTCAAATAGTCAAAATAATAAATGTCAGTGTCCATATTCACATCTCAAAACAGGAATGGTCACAAGTCTGAGGGATTTCACAATAACACACAGTATCATCGTCATAAAATCAACAGTCAGTATTCGCAGTCAAACAAAGGATCATTAGGTATAAACTCAGATAAAAAAGTAAACATTGTCAACTCTTTAGAAAGTAAAAATTTAAAGCATCAGTCATGGGAAATAAAATTGTCATTATGAAATAAACAAATGAAATGCATCATAGATTCAGGTGCAAATGTCAATGTCATGTCAAAACAATGTTAAATGTCACTTGTCAAACGTTGGATAAATGTCAAAGGATTTGGTGAAAAATCCATTCCGATTTTAGGTTAAGTGAACCTAAATAAATTGTAATTTGTTTAGATAACAATTACGTCGTCGAGACTATAATGTTTATAGTAGTAAATTTAGATTGTCCAACTGTTAACTGTCTTCCAACTTGTTACAAGTTAGGTATAATAAAAAATATGTCTTTCCAGTGTCAAAACAGGAATTGTAAACAAATGCTTACACAATTTAATTATGTCTTCCAGGGTCTTGGATGTCTACCTCCAGTCTGTCATCTGCAACGCATGGAGGCAATGCAAGTTATAGTAAAGGTCACAAAAACAGCAAAGAGTTGTTAAGTCAGTTCTCATAACAGTAAAAAGTTCAGGTCAGTCTAAGAAGAATGTTTCTTCAATAAAGATGGTGCTAGGGCAAGCCAAGAAAAGGTCAAAGCAATTGTCAACGTGCCCACACCAAAAAAGTGTCAAAGAGATACAGTCTGGACTTGGGATGAGCATCATAGTGTCAGTCTCAGCTCATCATAATCCCAAGATTCCATTAGTCATGTCAGTCGACTCGTCAAGTCAAGCTCCATGCGACCCAACTCATCAAGAGGGAGAGAGGAAGGTGACAGACAGGAGTGTGTATGTAAATGTAACCATAGAATATAAGATTATAAATAGATGTCTAGATTAAATAAGTAATTAAGTAAAGTTGTACGTAGTGTCAATTATTGTCAAGGGTCTAATTTGAACTCAAGAAGGGGGATGTTGTGACATCACTAATTAGTATGTTAGTAAGCGTCAAGCTCTAGTGATTATCTATGGTGCACATCCTTCCGGAGGCCATAACTTGGTCTCAACCCGTCTGTGACACTACGCTCTGTCTAAACATAAAATGTAACCTGTGTCCTGTGATAATAAATTAAGTATACCCAACGGTATCTTTCATTCCAACATACCAAACATAACAGTCGTATGTATGGACGATGTGCTGGTGTCTAGTTACAATGTAAAAAATAAAGTTAAAAAACTTAAAAAAAAAGCTTTTATTTAAATGCTCAAAAAGAAGAAAATAAAATTTTCTTTTAAAATTTTAACTATCCACTTATAACCTCATTATACACCATTTATATGATCATAAAAGCTTGTCGCGAGGTTTACTTGTGTAAATAAAGTAGTACCAATTTATCTAAGTAACTTAATCTGCAAAGTTTTTTTTTTTAATTTCAGTTTAATTAAGATAGATAAGATAATTTATTTATTAAAAAAAGTATTACAAAAATAAAAAAAAAAAGTTAAAATTAAATACTTATAGGTACTTACGCAAACCTCGCGATAAGCTTTTATCCATACTTCCATACTAATATTATAAATGCGAAAGTCACTCTGTTTGTTTGTTAGTTTGTTTGTTTGTTTGTTACCTTTTCACGACTAAACGGCTGATCGGATCTTAATGGAATTTGGCAAGAAGATAGATTTAAACCTGGGGAAGGACATAGGCTATATATTATCACGCTAATAACTTTAGGAGGTGAGCAATATTGCATTATGTCCGCACTCCTTAACTGTTTGACAACTGACAATTGTCATGACAAGCATTAGAATAGAACGGCTATTTTAAACCAATTGTCACCGAAGTAAGTAGCCCGACGGTTTAGCGGCCGCTCGAATCGCATGTTCCAAGATCAAACCTGAGCCAGTATGAAATTCACTTTTTGTATTTTATTTTGTTTTTTACTGTATGATTTCCAAGAATGACCATGGTTCGAGCCCCAACTGGTTTTTTTTTTGTAACGTAAATTCGTAAAGTTTTTTGTATTTTTTTTAAATGCTTTAAGTTTCATACATCCTTTTAGTTATTTTGACCCATGTAAACAATAGTTAAACAATCATCTATTTCATTCCAAATTAAACTATAAATGTAAATTCACAAACTTATAAAAAAACTGGTACCTAATGTGCCCAAAAGTGAACATGGGCTGGCACATTACCTGGGTGATGTATAGTAATAGTTAGCCTCTGGCAAAAGCCAGATCTTGGTTCTCAGAAATCATAAGCTATGAGTGTAGCAATTTCGTTAAAAAGGCTGTGAGCAATGAGTACTCGGACCCCACGGTCCCAAAGTTTCAATCCCAAACGACTCGAACATATGGTTACCGATAAGTTTACTTTGTAGCGACCACAAAAAGCACTACGGAGGAACTAACATCAATTTCCTACAAGCAAAGTTTACATCGACTTCAGTATATATAGAGAAACCCGATAACAACTATAGGGCAGTTGCCCACCAGACATAACACCTGCCTGGTCGGAGGATCCTACCTTTTCTAAGGAGTATCGAGGAACTTTACACCCTGTTCCTCATACCCCTAAAACTTTATTAACGCTGCTTGATGTTCCCCGCATGTTTTGACCAGCCAATCTCTCACAAACGCCTATAAATATCGTCGCGCCAGCGTTAAAATTTTAAATCACAGAAATACATTGTTAATCTTAGAATGACTTCGCTAACATGTAAGTAAGTAGGTATTACTTGGTCAATGGTGCGACCCGTGCGACAGCTCTGCTGAAAACTGGCAAAGACACAGGTGCCATGCAAGCACCAGATAATAACGGCAGTCACGTAAGATCACGCCTGTAATCGCTTAAGGGTTTGGCAGAGGTGTGTCCATTTAGTACACCCACATTTCGCCAGTTATGTTTAAGTGCCATGTAATAAGGGTCGAGCTTATTATAATCAAACGAAAAATAAAAAACAAATAAAACACCGCCCGGCGTTGTGTATCGAACCAAGGATCTTATACACAGTAGTAGCGTTTCCGACCACTAGACCAACGATACAGTATAAACGGTCTATATATATCAGTCTGTTTTAACGTTTCACGCCTAAACAGCTAAACGGATTTGGATCAAAGCCACAAGAGAGACAGGTATGATCTGGATTAGGACATAATATTAGTTTCATTTATACATGACACCGCAATACTATTTACTCACTGATTACTCAAGAACTAGGTACTTCTACTTTTGAACTATTTAACTTTAAATCTCGCCAGTGCTTAGTACGGTAGAAAGGTATTTTTGGAAATTCCACCCCCAAGTGGGTTTAATGTTAAGTTTAGTGGGCTATTTGTAATTTTCACATGAATGTTTACTATTTTTGAAAATTCTACCCTTATTTTTGTTGGGGTCAGGGCACGCCATAATAGTGGTAATAAGTCCCCTCTTTAAGAAGTGGCTGGAGAGGCGCCACGGCGCCCTCACGTTCCACCTGCCGCAGGTCCTCACCGGGCCCGGTTGTTTTGGGAAGTTCCTGCACCGAACCGGGCGGGAGGAAACGCCCGGGCGTTACCACTGCGAGGATCGCCAAGAGGACACGGTGGAGAACAACGTAGAGTACTCCTCTGCTTGGGCGGAGCGCGGCCGTGTTCTCTTAGCGGCGATTGGCGGCGGCGACCTCTCGCGTCCGGCCCTGGTTCAATTCAAGGTGCGGAGCGAGGGGCAATGGGAAGCCGTTACCTCCTTCTGCGGTGGCGAAACGTGAGAGGGAGAGAGCCTTGCTTCCCAGCCGCCACGGGAGACGCCCCGGGCGTCGATCATTGTAGACGCGGGTCTGTTGATTTTGACTAAGGGCTTGCATAAAATCCGTCCGTCTTACGACGACAGGCCGTGGCGACGGGACGTTCGTGTTACAAGCGCGCCTAAAAGAGATGTCAGCAAATCGGAAGGGGTCAAGGCAAGCCAAGGGCCGATGCCTGCCGGGGCTGCGGGATTGTTCGAAAGAGATACCGTGGCCCTGAAACACAAATGTCTAAGAAGGAACATGGAAGGGTTTTAGTCAGTACAAGTCATCTGACACTCCCTTCCGCTCCACCCAGAGCAGGAGGGGTCATTTGATGATTTTCCATCGGAATGAAAAGGGGTTTGTAAACATTGAGATGGAGATTACACATGAAAGAAGTTCTTTCAAATGAAAAATATAATCATATAAAATCAATTTAGATCGCTAGGGTCGATCTTCAGGTTAAGTTGCATTTGCCTAGGTTGGTCCATGGATGGAGACCACCGATTACGTACCGAGTTTCCATTGTGCCACGGAAAGCACGCTAATTCGTTGGTAGCGGCTGTCATTTGTAGATCTTTGACAGTCGTATAACTAGCGACCCACGGATGCCCTTCAAGTTAAAGGGTAAAATATACAAGTCTGTGATTAGACCTGTCGTATTGTGTGGATCACGACACCACCAGTGGTGCGGTTTAGTAGTGTAAAAGGGAAGGAGGGGATCAGAATGCAGGGCTGTGAAGAAGAAGGAAAAAAGATTGCGTGTATCAGAGATGATTATAATTTAAACAAAAAAATTGATGAAAATAAATGTTGATGGATAGGTACGGAGAGGAAGACCTATATAACGATGAATGGATTGTGTGAGAAATAATATGAAATAAAAAGGAGTAAATGATAGCTTGACGAATGACAGAGGAGCATGGAAGAACAAAAAGTGTTGCGCCGACCGCAAGTAACATGGGACAAGGGCAGGAAGATGATGATGACAGTCGTATAACCCAGTACTAACTGGGTTGTGGAAGTCAGATAAGCAGTCGTTTCCATATAAAATCCAAGTATTCAGCTGCATCCGGTTGGACTTAATGCCGACCCCAACATAGATGGAAAAAGACTAGCCAGATGATGGTGTATTAATACTGGAGACATCAGGTAACGAATTCAAAACAAAAATTTGGAACCTCCTCACTAAACAGCTTATTCTAGGCAAATCCCGAACCTAACGCGTACGAAGTCGCGGGTAACAGCTAGTAATCATATAAATTGTGTATAATGAGGTTATAAGTTGATAGTTAAAATTTTAAAAGAAAATTTTATTTTCTTCTTTTTGAGCATTTAAATAAAAGCTTTTTTTAAAAAGGTTTTTTAACTCTATTTTATTTTAACATTTTTAGTTTTGCCGTAATCTTTTCTGACCACATATCATTATCACAATCTCAACACTTTTTTCATTCTATGCTATTTATTTACCGTCAAAGAGTTCCCTCGTGAGAAGACGATCCTGGCTGCAGGATGAGATCATGATAGAATTCATGTTTATCCATCAAATTTAAACATGCATACAAATTTTCATGTCTCTGCTATTAACCGTTGTAGAATTCTCTCGTGAGAAGACGATCCTTTTTTTTTTTTTTTTTGCGGATGGGAAATCATCAAATGACTTCTCCCGCTTTGGGCGGAGCGGGATGGAGTGTCAGACTTGTACTGACTAAAACCCACCCATGTTCCTTCTTCGCCCTTTGTGTTCCAGGGCCGCGGTATCTCTTTCGAACAACCCGCAGCCCTGGCAGGCATCGGCCCTTTCGGACCCCTTCCGGTTTGCTGACATCTCCTTGAGGCGCGCGTGGAACACGTACGCGCCGTCGACACGGCCTGTCGTCATGAGACGGACGGACGATGAGCTAGCCCATTACTCACCGTCCACAGGCTCGCGCCTACGGTGGCCGGGGGCCACTGGTTGCCCCCCGACGCCCGGGGCGTCTCCCGCGGCGGCTGGGACGTGAGGTTCTCTCCCTCTCACGTTCCGCCACCTCCTTCGCTAGCATGACTGCTTCGCAGAAGGAGGCGACGGCTTCCCATTCCCTCTCACTCCGGACCATGGATTGAACCAGGGCCGGACGCGAGAGGTCACCGCCGCCAATCGCCGCTACGAGGACACGGCGGTGCTCAGCCCAAGCGGGGCAGAGCTCCACGGTGTGCTCCACCGTGTCCTTCGGCCGATCCTCGCAATGGTAACACCCGGGCGTTTCCTCCCGCCCGATTCGGTGCAGGAACCTCCCGAAACAACCGTGTCCGGTGAGGGCCTGCGTCAGGCGGAAGGTGAGGGCGCCGTGCCGCCTCTCTAGCCACTCCTCAAAGAGGGGACTTATCGCCACTATTGTGGCGTGCCCTGCACGTCGTTGCGACAGACGCTGTCTCCATGTCGCCATGAGATCGTGCCGGAGGTCTGTCCGCTGAGCGACAATTTGCCGCGGCAGCGGAGTTTCCCCCCGGCGTAGTGCCTCCGCGCGCCATTCATGTAGGCGCGCGAGGACCATCGCCTCCAGATCCCATGGTGGCAATCCAGCCAAGAGGCTCACCGCCTCGCCGGAGATCGTGCGGGACCCCCGGATCAGTCTTACGGCTACCACCTTCTGGGGCGCGTTTAGGTAATGGGCGGCTAACCGCCTCAAAGAACGCGCCCACACCGGGGCCCCATAAAGGGCCATGGACCGCACGACCCCCACATAGAGCCTCCGGCAGGAGGTGTTTGGACCCCCCAGGTTGGGCAAGATCCGCTTGAATGCAGCCCCTGCCCGTTCCAGTTTTGGAGCCAAACGTCGGAAGTGCTCAACGAAGTTCCACCGGCTGTCGAGGACAAGCCCTAGGTATCAGAGGAATATCCCTGAAACTGATGGAGGACTACCTTACTGGTAGGAAACAACGAGTAAGAATAAATAACTCACTCAGTGACGAGCTATCAGTCAAATTCGGTGTACCACAGGGCAGCATAATAGGCCCGACTCTATTCCTGGTGTATATTAACGACCTCTGCCAGCTTTCTCTTCTAAAAGGAAAAATAATTACCTTTGCTGACGATACTGCACTGTTCTTTAGTGGTGACGGATGGGAGGAGGTATTCGATGTTGCTCAACTGGGCCTAAATTGTGTTAGTAACTGGCTGCAAGACAATGTTTTGACTCTTAACGTCACTAAAACCAAGTACATTACATTTGCTCAAAGATCTAACTTGCTCCCTCCCTCATCCTTGACGATTACTGCTCACACCTGTGGCATGGAAAACACCCAGTGCTCTTGTTCTGCCCTTGAAAGGACCGAGAATATTAAATACCTTGGAGTGACTATTGACCAATATATCTCATTTAAACCTCACATAGAAACCCTCGTAACCAGGTTACGAAAACTAATCTACATTTTCAAAACCCTAAGATGCTCGGCCGATCGAAAGACTATTAAGATGGTCTACTTCGCATTATGCCAATCAATTATTGATTACTGCATCACATCATGGGGAGGTGCCGCTAAAACTCACCTCATTGAAGTAGAAAGGGCACAGCGCGCGATACTCAAGGTGGGAGGTGGTCTTCCCTTTCGTTTTCCAACTACCGACCTATACAAAGAATGGGACACTCTCACTGTCAGACAAACGTTCATATTACTTACGTTGGTTAGAAAACACTCTCAAATGCAGTTTGACGCTAATTTACACAAAGACAACCGACGAAAGGGTAGGGTATGTCCCACGACTCAATTCAAATCCACACTCCCTAAAAGATTCTATTGCTTCCTTGGGCATTTTCTTTACAATAAATTAAACAAACTATTAGACCTATACCCAAAAACTAGATCAAGCTGTATTAAAGCAATAAAAAAATATTTAAAAACCCTGGACTATGATAAAACTGAGAATCTTTTGACCGTTCTGAAATAAAGCTAATTTTGACCAATCCCACACATAAATAGCTGTTTCCTCACCTCCTTGAAAAACTTCTCTCGCTGCACTCACTCCAAAAAAGTCATCTATACTCACACACTGCTCATCTGAATTACTCACCTACATCTCCCACTAGTTTAACACTTCACACAAGACACACTCACTCACACATCGTCTCACTACATGACTCAATAACTTCTGCATAATTGTAGTTTCTTTTTTCTTTTATTATTATATTGTTTCTCCTTTTATATGTGAGCACATAATTATTATTAGTAAGCATATTGTTTAATTACTTAGTTTTTATTTTGTCACATTGTTTAACTTCGACTCTTGCACGGTATCTCTGCAAAAGCTAATTCTAGCCGTGGAAGGGGCCTGGCGACCTGTAACACAGGTTTTTCCCAAAAACCTATATCAGGCACCAGTCTCTCACAAAGGTGGAATACAGCTGAGATAATTTTGTACAATTTAACTTTAAGCAAGCTTTGTGAAGAGAAAATAAATGATAAATTATATATTATTACTTTAACGTCGACTCGACGCCGATGGGAACCCCTCCTACCGTCAGTGTGGTACCCGACGGTGGCGCATTCCGAGGCCCATGAAAGCACATGGCCTCGGACTTGTGCAATGCCACTTCGAGACCCAGTTGGCGAATTCTCTCCACGATAAGACGATCCTGGTGGCAGGATGAGATCATGAAAGAATTCAAGTTTATCCATCAAATATGAACGTGTATACAAATTTTCATGCCTCTGCTATTAACCGTTGAAGAATTCTCTCGTGAGAAGACGATCCTGGCTGCAGGATGAGATCATGATAGAATTCATGTTTACCCATCAAATTTAAACATGCATACAAATTTTCGTATCTGTGCTATTAACCGTTGAGGAGTTCCCTCGTGAGAAGACGATCCTGGCTGCAGGATAAGTTCATGATACAAATCGTGATTATCCATCAAATATGAACTCGTACGCAAAGTTTCGTGTCTGTGCTATTAACCGTTGAAGAATTTCCTCGTGAGAAGACGATCTTGGCTGCAGGATGAGATCATGAAAGAATTCAAGTTTATTCATCAAATATGAACGTGTATACAAATTTTCATGTCTCTGCTATTAACCGTTGAAGAATTCCCTCGTGAGAAGACGATCCTGGCTGCAGGATGAGATCGTGATAAAATTCATGTTAACCCATCAAATTTAAACATGTATACAAATTTTCGTATCTGTGCTATTAACCGTTGAGGAGTTCCCTCGTGAGAAGACGATCTTGGCTGCAGGATGAGATCATGATAGAATTCATGTTCATCCACCAAATATGAACTTGCATGCAAAGTTTCGTGTCTGTGTTATTAAAAGTTGAGGAGTTCTCTCATGAGGAGACGATCCTGGCTGCAGGATTAAGCTATGTCTGTCATAAAAGTGTATTGTCATTGAAACCAAAGGTGTGTGCAAAATTTCAGCTCAATCGGACATCGAGAAGTGGTTCTAATTTAGATTCCAAGAATCCACCGTAACAAACATACAAACATACATTGTAAGTTAAATAAAAGCTTTTAATAAAAAATGATACTTGACAAGAATTTAAGTGAGATACCACAACTGAAAAGGGTAAGATAAAAACTTTTTACAAAAAAATATAACCGACTTCCAAAAAAACACAAAAAAGTGAAATATAATTTTACTTTCGGAAGTCGGTGGCAAAAAAGTAAATGAAACAAACAAGTCACCGACTGCCGAAACTAAAATTATTTGCCACTTTTTAGTGTTTTTTTTGGAAGTCGGTTATTTTTTTTTATTTGATCGTGATGATGAAAAATATTGCCTTTTACTTTATCAGGTAATAAAAATGCGAATTAGTTTATTAACAATAAATTTACTTTACAATTCAGTATTACTTACATTCATCTACTTTCTTTCTACTTATTTAATATTTTATCAGTTAAAATTACAGCTTGGCAAAAAGGTCGTGAAAATAATGGTGGCGCCACAATCGTGCATGTTGTAACCCTTTATAGTACGACGAAAACGGTTTTTTTTTGAAAATTAATATAAGCGAGTATTTTATTTGTTCTTAAGACCGCTTTCATATTTATGCGAGTTTAGCCGGCGCGGCGCGACTGTTGCGCTGTTAGAATTTTATAAAATTTTGAACGGAAGCGCGACGGTCGCACGACGCGTACTGCCGCCGCGTGCGCTCGGTCGGATATGAGCCAATGTTGCAAGCGCACGAGATTATAGACTGCACAATGAGCGAGTTTACCACCGAACGATTTACTATCGAAATTCAAATGCGTCCAACAACAGGACCCTAAAATAGAAAAACTGGCATGAATTATGTGCATTTTGATAATACAAGTGGGTCCGTAATATACATGGTGTTGTTTTGCATCCTCGTCAAAATTCAGGAAGTTGTCACAAAACACATACATAACCAATTAAAATTACGGTTCCTAGTTAATTATTAATAATCTGACTTTTTTATGTTTAAGTTTGTCAGTATTTCTCAATAACCCCCTTAACGTGGTTTAGGGTATAAGAAATTGTTGACTAAATATTTCAGTTTGTTTGAATGTGGAAGCGCGGTTATGGGGCGAGAATTAGACGGGCCGCATTTAAAACACGGGTGGTTCACATTTACCGGTTTCATAATATTCAATAATACCAAAAATAAAACCCGGCCATGTGCGAGTAGGATTCGCGCACGAGGGATTCCGTACCATTATTTATAAAAACGAGCAAAAAAAATTTTTGTATGTGAGCCCTCTTAAATATTTATTTTATTCTATTTTAGTATTTGTTGTTATAGTGGCAACAGAAATACATAATCTGTAAAAAATTCAATTGGCTAATTATCACGGTTCATGAGATACAGCCTGGTGGCAGACGCGCAGCGAAGTCTCAGTAATAGGGTCCCGTTTGACCCTTTAGGTACGGAACCAATAGTATTAATATACAACCAATATTATGTTGTACTAAAAATTCATCAACAACTTAAGTCAAAAAAACATTGTAAACCTGCGCGAATATTTCGACGAGCTGTCAAATTTACTAGACTGGGCCCTTAAGTTTTTGTAGGCTTACAAGATTTGTTCGGGCAGTCTTGAATTTAGGATCAATTTTCAGAGCATTTTTGTACATTTCTTCTGCTAATGTATATTTTTTCCATCGATGATACAGTACACCTGGAATGCAATTAACAAAAAATAAAGATCCGCAAATTATGCGTTTACTGGCAAAACTTTTAAAGACTGTTTTACCAGAGCAATTTTTAGCCCTCAAACGGCAAGCGTTATGCTAGGGCCACATTTGAGGTATTCGGCGAATCACTTCGGTATGCGAAAGAGATGGAGCTACACAGGACGTCTAGCTCCATCTCTTCCCACGAAACGGTTCGCCGAATCCCGCCAATATAGCCCTAGCATTAGAATGTTGTTTTATTACCAAGGTTTGCGTAGTGTATAGCTTTGACTTCTTTATTGAACAATTTAATTGCGTTTAGAAAGTGTGTCTCAGCTTCTTCGTATCGGTTTATTTTCCCGTACATGTTGGCTATTGCAAAATTGATTGACGGAGCTTCCGGAAGTTCTTTCAGTACGTTTGGTATGATCTTCAGTGCTCTATTGATTTGTCCTGAAATATACATCATTCATGCGTTCATATTATAATTAAGTACATATGTAGGTACAAGTATCAAAATGGGAGAAGAATGCGTTCATTAACTATATTATAACTAAAATAGTGATAAAATCATAGAACTGTAGATAAGAAGTAGATCAATACGCTTGGTGCACACGGCGACACATCAAGCTACATCTCCAGTGTTATACTATTTATTTATATATATATATATGACCTCGCTATGTATAGATTTCCAATACAGTGAGAGATCAACATAAACTTGTTTGTATAGCTTGTTTGGTAGCCGTGCGTACAATTAATATTATAATCTAATTCGTAGCAGTAAGGGCGGTTTTTGTAGTTAAAGTTGTATGTGGACATCTATGAAGACGTTCTGTGTGAATTATTTGGCTTAGACATGTTCCCGTCTCTGTTTTGCATTGCTATTTTGACAATCGTCCGACAGTAACAGGAATAACACGTAGCCAAAGTGTTTAGCAATGTTTATAGATTTCGGCCTTAGTAATACACACAACAAAACAGTTTAGTGGACAGGCCAAGAAGTTATATTTAGCAAACTTACCCGTATTATCCATTAACGCCATTAAGTTAGTCCACGCTAAGACATGCTTGGGGTTTAGATGGATCGCTTGGAACCAACTATCTATCGCTTCTTCAGTTTTATTCAACTCTAGGTACTAAAAATTTAGAAAATGATATATTATTGAGAACCATAAAGACGTTAGAATACGGAAATGACAAACTCAAACCATTTGTTTCAATTAGACCATTACAGGCACTTTCGAAAGTCAAAAAACAAAATAAAACGCGAAGCTACAGTCCCATTCACAAGGCGTAATAACTTGTGAAAGTACTATAGTTGCCCATTCCCTAGTGTAGATTCTATGGAGAAGAATCGGCAAGAAACTCCATGGACACTCTTTTAAATCAAAACTAACTAAATAAACACTACTTAAAGATGAGTAATAGCTAGATTCTAGTTGCACGCGTTGGCGTAATCGGTGTTGCGACGCGTGTTACGCTGCTACAACCACTGTTGCAATGCTTAATAAGTTGCAACCAGAGTTACAACTGGTAAAAATAAATTTACACACCAAATTGCCCAGATTGTAGTAACAGTCAGGATACTTCTTGCGATGGCTTAGGGCAGTTTTATAAGCGGATTCAGACTCTTCGAACCGACGAGTAGTTGCAAGAAGTATTCCTAAGTTCATCCATGCGGCTGGGAAATCCTCTCTGTTGAAATATAAAGGAACGACCATTTTAAATAACTTTTAGATTCTTATTGGTATTGCCATATTAATAATAATAATAACTTTTATTATTATTTATTATTATCTCCTTTATTCATCTATATGTAAAAATATAAAAGATAAGATTATAGATGAATAAAGGAGATAATAATAAATAATAATAAAAGTTTATTTGGAACAACTTAAGTTTACAGATTACACAGGAAAAACGAAGATAGCTACAAAAGTAAAGTACTGTGGCGCAGCTATCAACGCCCAATTCTAAATAAATACAATCATAGACATTGTTCCAGATTAACCTAAAAGAAGTAAAATTATAAATTAAGAATTATAAAAAGAAATGAAAAAAGTACAAACAAAATAAATAGTACACTAAGTGGTTACTATGTTGTATGATGTGAGGATGAGGTGTGTATTTACGTGTGTATGTAAGTGTGTGTTTGTGTGTGTATGTGTGTGTGTGTGTGTATATGTGTGTGTGTCTACCGCGTTTATGACACCATAAGTTGCTCAGTCTCATCGTAGGTCAAGCTCTTAAGCCAGTTGGTCACATTTCTCTTTAATACATTCTTAGTCATAGGGTATATTTTAATTCTTGTATTTATGGCATTATAAAGTTTAGAGCTGGTGTGAGTGAAGTGGCGACTGACCATCGCTAACCTGCAGTGTTCAGTCTTACAGACTCTGTCGGCACGACGCTTTTTTGGAAGGGACTGAGGTTCGTATGGGAGAAGTAGGTGCTTCCTAATAACTGTTTGTAGCACGAACAGCTGTCTCACTGAGAGTACCTCACAAAGTGAATAAAGCTCAGAAGTCGGAAATCTAATAGGTTTCTTTGTGAGTACTTTTAAAACTGCTCTCTGAGCCCTCTCTAACCGCAGCATGGTAGTCTTGTGCGCTCCCCCCCACGTGGTTATGCAGTAACCGAGAATTGATTGAACGAGTGCAAAGTAGACCATTCTAAGGCATTGGATATCAGCAGCCGCTCGAAGTTTTTTAAATAGGTATATTAATCTTCTGACTCGAGCCACAACTGAGTTAATCTGTTTCTTCCATGTCAAAAGATTGTCTAATATTACTCCAAGGTCTTTTATGCTATCAGAACGTTCTATTTGGGCACAGTTACAGGTATTGGCGACTGGGTTAGTACAGACATGGGTCCTTATCTCAAACGACAAAGGCGGTTGGCTAAGAATACTCGGGGTGAAGGGGATAAACTTAGTCTTGGAGATGTTGAGTGTGAGCACGTTAGAGGTTAACCACCTCATAACCGTGCTCATTGCCAATTCTGCCTTTTCACGAACCTCAGACCAGTCCTTGCCATGGATTATAAGAGCTGTGTCATCCGCATACGTTATAATTTTTGTGTTTGGAAGAGATAACTGACACAACTCATTGACATATATGAGGAAGAGGGTTGGTCCTAGGACACTGCCCTGAGGGACCCCATAGAACAAATTTTCTTCATCGCTCATAAATGGTCCAACCTTCACAACCTGTTTACGCCCCGATACGTAGCTACGAAAGATTTCGAGGGCAATTCCACGTATGCCAATCCGTTCCAGCTTGTCAATCAATTTGGAAACAGAGACAGTGTCGAACGCCTTCGAGAGGTCTAGGAAGACACCAAGAGACTTCTGGTTATTATTAATGTGAGCGACTATTGTACTTGTGAGCTCCAAGGTAGCGTCCTCTGTTGATTTCCCCGCTCTGAAACCATATTGATTTTCGGCCAGGATACTAAATTTAGCTAAATATTTCACAAGCCTCGCGTTGATAACTTTCTCAAAGATTTTTGAGATGGTTGAAAGGACGGATATAGGCCTGTAATTGGAAACAAGATCCTTGTCTCCTCCCTTGTAAATAGGGTGGACTATGGCAGTTTTGAAAACATCCGGGAAAATACCAGAGGATAGAGAGAGATTAAATATGTGGACAAGGAGAGGGATGATTGTATCTTTTGTGGCCTTGATAATTGTGGATGGTATTCTATCATAACCGACAGCACATTCATCTTTGAGATTTAAAATAATGCTTTCAATTTCGGCTTCATCGACGTCGAATATGACCATCGATTCCAGCGGGGCTTTCGTAGAAGAGCTAGCTACCTGGGGTGAAACGTGAAGGTCTGAACAGTTATTTTGTGATGGAGAATTCGAGAACTTGGATGCGAGCGTGCTGCCCACATTATTAACGATTGATGCTAAGTTTTTATGGTCAAGTTATACAGGGTGTAAATAAAACCTTAACGAAGCCGAAATATACTTGTTCTACCCGTCATTGCGATATTTTTTATGTTTTAGACCATACCTGGGAATCTTCTAGTTATGGAGATTTTGGAGGTTAAAGTTCCAACTTATTCACAAGTTTTTTTGAAGTGAAACTTCTTATGCGACTTCCAACAAGATTGCGTTAAACGTTTAACGCTACCATGGAGGGGGAATAGAAGGAGACCGAGCGAGAGGCAATGCGTGGCAGTCGAACGCATGCATGTAGTATTACGTTACTAGTTTACTACTACTACTTAGGTACTAGTTTTTAAGGTTATAAACTTATAACTTTACTTAAAATATCTCCATGACCCGTTTACTATTCAAAGCATCCAGCAGCACAATGTTTTGAGTGCGTTATTAGTTTTACCCTAAAGCGTGATTTCACGCCCCAAAAAAAAAGTCGTTTCCCAGCAATAATTTTTGCGTAGGTTTACTCAGTTTGATGTACATCATGCTTGGTTGACGTCTTCGCGAAGGATCCGTTTATACCTTGTATATCACGCATTTTAAAGATGCATAATTCGAATTTTGAATTACCACAAATATTGTTTTTTTTTTTTTTTTAAATGTCGCCCTAGGAATCTCTCCTGTATCGTGGGTGCGTTTACAAACATTTAAACTCACATACACAAACAGCCAGAGCCGAAACAACTATCTGTAGGCCATACCAATATTTGATCCGTGCGGGAATCGAACCCGTAACACGCAGCGATCGCTCAACCACTGCGCCAACCGTGCCGTCGAAATATGCTCAGTGTAAGACCGGTATACCCAGTTTCTGGAACGCAAATTAAACGCAAGTCGAGTAAACCCATTGGCTGTTATTCATCATCATCATTAGCCTATAATGTTCCCACTGCTGGGACTCAGGCGTCCTCTTCTATGAGAGGGAGTGGGCTATAATCCAC
The DNA here is from genome assembly GCA_963082945.1 of Cerastis leucographa. Classification (NCBI taxonomy): domain Eukaryota; kingdom Metazoa; phylum Arthropoda; class Insecta; order Lepidoptera; family Noctuidae; genus Cerastis; species Cerastis leucographa. The sequence continues at coordinate 12,054,998 of OY720380.1, read as the reverse complement.
CACGCGGGCCCAGTGCGGGTTGGTAGATGTCACATGTCTTCGAATTTTTAGTTCTAGGACATGCCGGTTTCCTCACGATGTTTTCCTTTACCGTTTTTGAAAGCAGCGATGATGAAATAAATTACACAAAGTAATGCGCCTGCCTGGGTTCGAACCCACGGCTTACTGCTCGTAAGTCGGGGGTGCCACCACTGGGCCACCGCTGCTCTCATTATTATTCATCATATCGGCTGTTATTATTCATCATAAAACCAGAACAGTAATTGACACATTCATTTAATGGCAAATTTTCATGTTGAAAGAACCGGTTGTAAATCAAATCAGCCACAGGTGGTCAGTGGCCCGAAAGTCTGAAAACCAGTCTTACCAGAGGGTTGTCAAATAGTGGTCAGCTGCATCTAGTTAGACTGGAAGCCGACCTCAACATAGGAAAAGGCTAGGCAGATGATATGTACCTTAAATTAGCTATCATTTTTATTGTGGTTAGACAAAAAAGTTGCAGTTTGGTCTTACATACCTGTGTTCCACAGCTAATCTTAGGAAATGTTCAGCCTCATCAAATTGTTTTTCATTTTTAAGTAAGTTTGCCAAATTGTTCATTGCTTGGTAATATTCAGGGTATAACCTGTAAAATTATGAGTAATTTAATTAAAGGCATTATGTCGGTCTAGTGCAGTTTACAGCTGGACATAGGCCTCTCCAAGCTGCGACTCTTTCTTGTTTTTCATCTAGTCTGAGCAAGCAACTTTCTTAAGGTCTTCGTCGGTTCATCTGGCTGGGCCTTGATAGCTAGGGTTCCCAGATTCATGAATAAGATTACCGAAGAAAATTCGTAGAGATTTGAAGAAATTCCAGACTTTTCTGGTTTTTTTTTTGTACAACCATTATGTAAATAGGTTTGTTCCAGACCATTCCAGTGTTCTTAAAAAATATATCATAATAGCTACGTAAACTCCAAACTCAAAGCATTTACTTCAATTAGACCATTACAGGCACTTTTGAAAGTTAGTATTATTATGTACCGTTTCAAGTGAAACTGTTGAATCCTGTATTGATTTCATTTAAAATATTTGTATAAGTACTATTAGCACGGTTACATTTTTTTTTGCATATTTCAGACGTTTGAGAATCCCTCCGCATTCCGGACACTAAACTAAAATACAGGGCTTCAAAAAAAATTAAGAAAGTATAGCAACCCTAGGTGCGACCCACACAGCAAGCTATGCTTGTCGACGCGCGATCACCACTCCATGACAAAAACTAACTTTCAATGATGCACTGGCAAATATATGCACAAAAAAGGCTAGCTTGTATTTGATTTTTATAACACAATACATAACTCGACGTTTTCGCGCCGTTAAATTTAAATTTGCGAAATTATGGCAAATAAAACCTTAAACCAGTAAACATACCTTATTGCTTCCTTATATTCAGCTAACGCGTACGCAGTCTGATGGTCCGCATCGGCAACTTTAGCAACATTATAATGTACTTTAGCATTTAACGGACACACCGCCAAACCGTTTACGAACAAGCTGTATTCGTTTTGCCAGTCCATAGACCTCTGCCAGCTTCTCAGGGCGAATATCAGGATTAGCAATAGGAACATAAACACACCAATCTGTAAAAATGAGGAAAAAATAACTGACGCGAAATGTGACTATGCTGGATGAACAAGTATCTAAGGCTTTTACCATTTTCTGTCATTATCTTTTAATAACATAACACCACTCCGGGGGGGGTTACTATGACGCTTTAAATATTACTGTTCCATTCCTATTCCAGTGTGGGAAAGAGATGGAGCTAGACGACCTGTATAGCTCCGTCTCTTTTTCACTCTGGAATAAGAATGGAACAATAATGTTTTAAGACGTCATGGTACGCCACCAGTTATAACAAACCCCGAAGGGGTAGGCAGAGGTGCACCTAATAGTATACCTACCTACATTTCGCCGGTTAAGTTTTAAGTCCCATCATCCCATGCAATAGGGGGCGAGCCTATTGACATCCACCGGGCACAAATCCAGACTCCATGGCTGCTACTTGAGAAGTTCGGAATGGAAAAACCCAATAACAATAAATCTGCCCGACCCAGGACCTCATGCTCAGCAGTCGCGCTTCCGATCACTAGACCAAAGAGGCAATCTCTTCAATAAGTAATAGGGGATGATCACTTTTTTTTTCCTTCTGTCTGTCTGTCTGTCGCGTAGATTATTGAAAAGTATTGGACACGTATTTTTTCTTTTTTCACGTGGTCATAAAATTACGGAGATATATTGAGTTGAAATGGCGCATGACGTCACATGCAGGTAATTATTACCTTCTTGTGACGTAGTGAGTGAGCCCCCACTCTCCAACTTTAATGAGTCTTAACAAATTTTTTAAGTATTTTTTGATCATTTGATAAAACAAAAAATACGTGTCTAATATTTTTGTATTACCTGTCTGGCGGACAAAATAGAATGTCGTTTTCTTTACCCAGCCTTCAGTCTTCACCCCTATTGTCAATAGGCTCGTCCCCTATTACATGGGACTAAGCATAAATGTCTAAATGTGGGTGTACTAATAGGTAAGTACACTGCTGCAAAGTGCTTATCCCTTACGAGTATAACAGGTGTAATGTTATTTTATGTTGACCTACTGACTCTGTACAGAGCGACGCGCGACGGTACTAGTCACAGCTTTTGACCGAAACTCGTTCGGGAAAATATTATAATTATATTTAACTAGCAGATGAAAAGTATTATATGTGTTAATCCAGTTTATAAACTATCTGTGCGCTAAATTTCTATCAAATCCGTTCAATAGTTTTTGATTAAAAGAGTAACAAACCTCAATCCTCACTAACTTTTTCAATAATAATAGTAGTAAGACAAATTAAAAAATAACAAATATTTGAAGACCTTACCTTACAGACTATCTCTGAACGTCTATGCAGAATTTTTTTCAACCCAATACCTATTAAGAGACAGAAGCCAGCAGACGGTATGTATAGAATCCTCTCGGCAATCACAAAGCCCACTGGGTAGAATATGTTACTGGCCGGCAGAAATGGTATGACTATCAATGATGCTGCAAGAAACATCGCCCTGCAATGTCGTTTGTACTGTGTATTAAGACATTAGAAGTCTAAAGTATTGAAGCTGTTATTTGGCAAGAAATATACAAGGCGTTATTCTGCATCCTCGTCAAATTCAAGGAGGTGACTATGCTAATGATTCTCGTCCCAAATCAATAATAAAATGGGTAGGTATTTTTTTTTTCTTATTTACGGAAATCGGTAAGTGTGAACCACCCGTGTTTTAAAAGCGGGCCGTCTGATTCTCGTCCTATAACCGCGCTTCCACACATACAAACAATCACAAACGTTTATTCGATAGTTTCTTATTCCCTAAACCTGGTAAGGGGGTTATTCTAAAATACTGAGAAATATAAACAACCAAAAACATCAGCGATAATTAATTATTAACTAGGTACCGTAATTTAAAATGGTTATTTATGTCTTTTGTGACAACCTCCTGAATTTTGACGAGGATGCAAAACAACACCTTGTATAAAGCTAATGTGAGGCAACAGAATGGTTTTGATTTGGAAACACATAATTAAAGACATAAAAAAAATGCTTATTTTGAATTGCTTAGCTTCATTTTGCTCAAATACACTATTGAAAATGATACTTAATTACTTAATGAAGTTGTTGAAATAGCCTGGTTTCTGAGGTTTCCTGAACTGATGTTTACGTATAATTTATAGTGCTTTTGGATTAATATCTAGAAAAAATGCTTTTCTGAACACTCACTCAATGTCGCTGATGTCGAACCATAGTCGAATTGTAGTCATCAGACACCAAGCATCACTAAAACTAGCTTATTAATAAACTGGGCAGTATACAAGAAAAGCAAACCTTTATAATCAGCATGGTATGTTAAATTAGTTACCTGTTAGTGGATTTGTGGTTTTTATAATTACGAAAAATGGCTTCTAACAGGTACAGTCCATACAAATACATCAGGTATATTAAAATCATTCTTTTATCAAGTATACTCTCTATTAGCTGTACGCATCCCATTGACCAATCATAGCATAGCCATTGGGGCCAAATAAATAACAGAAGATTTAAGGAATAAATATAGTTGTATGTTGCTACCTGTAAAAATGTTAGAAACCTCATTAGGGAAAAGAAAATTGAAAAGGGTTTTTTTAGAGACTGTTTACTTTAAAACACAGAAAAAAAAGCAGTATGATCTTTCTGGGTTATTCCGGCTAAAACATAGGTAACACAATAAATTGTAAGATTATACTAATCCTTGCAATGAAGGCTATCTTTTAAATACTTATAAAAATACTGGTCCAGTAGAAGATAACTATTATTTAAACTTGAAGTGCTGTAGCCATTTAATGCAGGGTATTTATTACAGTTGAAGTAGGTAGGTCAGCACATTTCTTTAAGCTAGGAATGCCTGCAGCATCCATTTTTTAACAAAACATGTTATTTTTTATGTTGCAGCAAACATTTTATATTAGGCCACACCCCTTTTATACAAGGTGTTGTTTTGCATCCTCGTCAAATTTCAGGAGGTTGTCATAAAACACATAAATAATCAATTTAAAGTACGGTACCGGTCTATAATTAATAAGCGTTGCTTTTTTTTGTTGTTGAAATTTAACAGTATTTCAGACTACAACCCTCAATTCAAAACACTTGAAACAGAATCACCCAACTACGCACACAGCGACAATGGAGCTCTGTGTGTGAGTGACTACGTCATACCTACGAAACGCAGGCGCGTGCGGCCGTGCGATAACCTACGGCGCGCGTAGACCGGCAGCAATAATTTTGCTCTAATTTTATTTCGAAAATCACCTACATTATTGTCATAAATTTCGCTTGATACTTAACTCATTTTTAAGCATCATTGGAATACGGAAATCAGTACAGTACCTAATACAAGTGCACCAAAGAAAAGTTCATTGTCCTGTAAGTTTGGTAGTTATCAGATGTTTAATAAAATGTTAGTTATTCTTTATTGCTATCCTGCTGAACGGACAATCCTAAAATTGGCAATCTTGGATCTTTATTCCGGATCCTGAGGCGCACTACTGAGGCTATGTTGCGCTAATGTTGCTTAGATACCTAACAAGCGCACCCGTCGCGCGTCGGGCGGAATTAGGTACCTAATAATAATTCATACACTAACACTCGGTACATTGTACGTAAATTCAGCCTAAAGTATTCGTAATGATTTTGTTTTCATTTGTGGATTGAATTGGTTGATTTGATATTTTTTCTTCCTACATAACGGGCTTAGGTCCATCAATAATTTAGTTAGTATCTAATAATGTTTTTATGTTTGATGGAAATGGAAAGATGTGCTAGTTAAATTAAGTATGTGGTGATACTTTCGACTGTTGTATTATTGGCGTAGTTAAAAATTTGCAATCAACTTATTTACACTATTGATTAAAATTGATTAAGCTAACAACGTATTTAGAAAATGATAGTCGTATGAAAAAATAAGTAAATTACGTACCTAAGTTACCCGGAGGTATTGTTCAAAGTTGCCACCACCACACTCTTGGCACAGTCGAGCACGACATAGCTGGTTTTGCCTTCAGCTTACGTAGCACTAACACATTCGTTTTTACGAGTAAAGTGTCGAAAGCACTAAATGATCTTTACTCGTAATTCTGTTACACTTGCCACTTCCTCCGTGTACACTAAACTGTTAACGTCTCCCCACAAATAAAAGTCTAGAGGCGTCAGGTTCGGAGATCGCGGAGGCCAGGCCACAGGTCCTCCGCGACCGATCCAGTGGTCACCAAACCTTTCAGCGTACTTGCCGACCGTAATGAGGGGGAGCACCGTCCTGCATGTAGTAGAGGTCGCGATGGAGTGCCAGGGGAACGTCCTCCAACATATCCTCAACAACGTGGAACAGCTGCTCCAGGTATGTGGCGCTGTTGAGGTACCCGTCGATGAAGTAGGGTCCAAGCACTTGTTCCCCTATTATCCCAAGCCCACACATTCAGTCCAAACCGCACTTACAGTTTATACCTACGTCTCAACGATGTACATCGCAGTACCTAGGAGCGGAATTCGCAAAACGCATGCACTAGTCGGCGACATTAAACATACTGTTGGTTCCGGGGTCCGGGACCGCGGGGGGCGTGGCTACGCGCGTGTGCGAGAGAGTGCGTCGCTAGGCGCGTGAGTGAGAGAGTGCGTCTGCGCATTGGTTTTAGGGAATACCTACGACATTATCGAATGTTCATTGAGTTTGCGTTGTGTATGTATTGTTAGCGTTTTTTGTGTGTGTGAATGCGCGGTAATAAGGCTAGCAACAGACGGGCCGCGTTTAAATACGGCTGGTTCGCACTTACGGATTTCCGTAAATAAGAAAAAAAATATAAAAATTAACCTACCGATTTTATTGTTGATTTGGGTCGAGAATCATTAGTAGAATTACCTCCTTGAATTTGACGAGGATGCAAAACAACACCTTGTATAAGCAAACCATGTTTTGTGTTATTCATCATCTTCCTGACCTTGTCCCATATTACTTGGGGTTGGTGCAATACGTTTTTTTCTTCCATTCTCCTCTGTCATCCATCAAGCTATCATTTACTCCCTTTTTTTTATCATTTCTCACACAATCCATCCATCATTTCCTAGGTTTTCCTCTCCCTCTCCTTCCATCAACATTAATATTCATCACTTTTTTGTCACATGAGATTTGTCCCTCCTCATTACATGCCCATACCATGACAGACGATTCCCTTTTAACTTTTCTGTAACTGGCGCAACTTTAAAACTACCTCTAATATACCCATTCCTCGCTTTATCCATGCTTGTCACAGCACACAACCACCGCAACATACTCATCTTAACTACATGCAAACTTTTTTATCCAAGTTTTGTGTTCATGATAACACGGCGCAGTGCTAAAAATCAGAGAGCATGCAGAGCTAAAAATCACAAGTGAGACATACCTTAGCAAAAGGAGTATGGGCAAAAGCGGCTGGATTATCAGTAGGTTTGAACTCTGGTTTTGTTCCACCCATCACAAGCCATCTTCCATACAACAGGGCAGCTGTGCTAAATGTGATGAAGGTGATTCTAAACATGGCACCTAAAGTAATATTATCTATGCTTAAATTTCTTGCACACCTGTTTTGCTTTTTCTTAATTTCGAATGTAGTTAAAACTTCATAAACTAAACAGAAACCCTGAAATTAATAATAAATACTAAAATTGAGATTTTTATAAGCATTAATGACAAGTAACATTTCTATAAGAGTCCATTTTACTTACTAAAACTGTAACACCATTTTCTTTACACAACATAGAGATCCCAGCTAAAATTGCAGTTGTAAGTAAAAAGATAAAATTACATCGTTGACTAGTAATTGACTTGCTGTAGCTAAGGAACGCTAGAAAAAATGTTATAGCAGCTAAGAGATCAGCCCTGCCTACAACACCAGCCACTGCCTCCACATGAACTGGGTGTACTGCAAATAATAATGTAGATAAAAAAGCTGTGTCCATCCACCACTTCTTACTCCTGTCATTTGGGTAAGTCAATTTCTTTTCAGTTCCTTCATCTTGACTCGGCACAGTATGGTTCTCGCCATTTAAAATAGTGCCAAAGACGAGCCACACCAATAAACAGCACAACATATGGCATAATACTAGGTTTGTTGTTTTGAAATCGAATGCAGAAAGTCTTCTAGCCAGTAAATAATCGAGCCTGAAAAATGTAATTTAAATTAAAGCAAGGGCAAATTTTAATTAAGTTTATATGCTGTAAATGAATACTTATTGACAAGTACCGACCTGTAAGATAAAATCGTAAGTGGTCGGTATGATTTATGACTTAAATCCGATTTGATATCAGCACCCCAAAAGTCATGGTAAAATGGGTCAGTCCAAGACTCCGAGGTGACATCCTTGTTCTTCACTACTGCTTCAGAGTCGTCAAACACAAAATCACCGTTTAAAGTGAACAGAAACGGTACACACGATGCACAGATGATTGCCAATTTTTTATACGACATTTTCTTTGATAAGTCAATGTAATTTAAATCTGCCACTTTTTACTAAACGATGCAAGAATAATTCGATTGATTTAATTCACAATATTCCATGTTTCTTTCATTAAACACTGCAGATCTTTATAATGGAGTGGAAGCTAATTTATTATTTATATTTATTTTGACATCAGTTGTGTACTTGTGTTTGACGTTTTGCAAACCTAAACCTAGGCTTCCTACACACGAAAGAATCTTAGGAGTGGTCGATCATGGAGAGAAACGATATTATATTATAGTCAATAGTACGAGTAGGAGACTCAAATATGGAAAATGAGGAAATCAACATTGCTATCTATCGCTCTCTTGTTTTATGGAACATTTATAATATTATCCTTGACTACCAACGCGTCGAAAACTCTATTCGTGCATAGGAGGTTTTATTTAGAGATGACAGACATTGACTGTTTCGTTCAAGAATTCCAATAACTGTTATGATTCCAAAATTCCAATAAAATCAAGGGACTTGTCGCGAGGTCAACGAATCGAATCAAGCACGAGCACAAATACGGAAAAGCAAACAGCACTAGTATTTATTGGCCAATCATTATGTTAGCTAAATCATACATATATTTACTGAGGTATTTGCATGTTTGGAACAAGGTGCATGGTCGCATGAACCGCTTCGTGGAATCATACCACATCTCACAAGTGGCTCATGTGCTACCGGTATGTCTAGGTTGCCCTAAATTACTGAGCTTTGATGATGTTACGCTGCGCCGCAGCGGCGGCGGCGGTGGCGGTGTGTTTGTAGGGTACAGCTCTTGAAACGTGCATGTAGACGTACCGCCAGGAGCCGCACGCGTGATCGTAGTGATTTTTAAGATAACAATTTCTGTTTAATGACTTTATTTGTTTTCCTATGGATTAACCTTTTAAACGCCAGAGCGTAAACGCATGGCGCCCCTTATATATAATGTAGTCTTTGGCGCCCCTTCCACGCCAAGCCACAATTCAGCGCAAATACCTACAAAATAGGGATTCCAACATCTTATCGATACCAATTAAACATTGCTATTCGTTCCATATTAAAAAAAAATTACATGTTTATTAAGCATTAAGAATATTCAAATACGAATATTTGTCATTAAAAAATAATTGTCGAAGTAATAGTAAGCTACTTTTAATCAAATATTTCCATAGATTTGAAATATCAGTTAACTTACTTACCCATCACTGGCTGTCGTGTCTTGACGACTGTGGCGTGAGGAAGAACACTTTTTACGGATTTCGATTAGTAATTTTTGGTTACGGATTTTTCAAGTTAAATATAACTAATGAAATATCTTTATGCCATTTTACAATATTTCATTAATCGCCAATGTTGTGTTCACTAGTTACACTAGTTAAGGTTTAGAATAAAACCACCAAATTATCAGTAAGTAGATGAATGAGTTTGGGGGAACGTGCTCTCGCTACCCGGGTTAATTGTTGACTGGTTGAGACGTTACCTCAAAGCAAACGCTACGTTTATTAGAATACCACTGTACATAGTATTAAACAATAGGAAAAAGAAACACAGAAAACTTAATTTAGTATGTTATTTTGTACTAAAAAAAATGTCGTTTTCATGTGTACGTTACCCCAGCAAGAAAGTATCTCCTAGAGTTATATGAGTAGATCGTATAGTTGGTGCCTTATCTGCTGTAAATGTGCCCCCACATAAAAAATGTGTGCCCCCTGTCGTTTTGAAAAAAAAAGGGAAAAACGATTCTTGCTGGGGTAACGTTTTTCTAGCAGGAAAATTCTAAACGAATGATCGGAGAGAGAAAAATTGTGCATGGCCAGAGAGCTTATATGTGTGCCAAAATGTGCCCCCAAAAATAAAATCTGTGCCCCTTCAGATTTTCGAGATATTGCATTTCCTGCTGGAGTAACGTTTTGATGAATCGTATATCTCTAAAACCATTGCATGTGCCCCTGTAGAATAAACATACACGAGTAGCTCTTAATGTGTGCCCCTATGTGCCCCAATTTAGATTTAAGAAAATATTTATAGTTTTCAAGTTATCGCGGTTTTATGAAAACCCGAAAAAACATCGCAGCGCTTAAATGAGACAAGGTATAAGTTCACTGAAAACTGTATTCGGTCCTTCTTGACGCTAATAATAACCATACAAAGTTTCAAAACTGTTCATGCATGCGTTTTTGAATAATCTTGCTAAAAGTCAAAACGATGGTATCATAACTTTGACGGCAAAATACAAGGAACTGGCTCAATCCCAGATGTGTCGGTGTAAACCAAAATAGTGTGCCCTTAGTCAAAAATATATGGTGAAAATACTGAGCTTGGAATGTTTCGCATTAAGTAAATATAAACAAAAAACCAAAATATGTAAAAACGGCTGGTTATCCGACCAAATTCCAATGACTACTAAAAAGCGACGGTTTCATACATATCGATGACCTTCTTTACTTTACACACGTGTTGTTGTGCCTGAGTACACTGAAGTAGAAAAGTAATAGGAAATAAAATATAGTTGTTATTGAATTATATTCTACTAGCTGTTTCTATGACCTTACACATGATTAAGTACATTATAAATAGTAGCCTAAGTGCTATTCCAAGGTAAGCTATCTTCTCCATTCTAAATTTCATTAAAATACATCCAGTAATTTGCCAAGTCTTTGACCCAAAATTGATTGCTCCCGATGTTTAAAAAAAATATAGTTCATGAAATGGGTAATGCTACTAATAAAAAGAGGTAACTCTTTTTTGTATATAAATAAAAAGCCCGTATTTGTCTTTATATATATATATATATATATATATTTATTGATAAGCCGTAGGTTAAAGTAAGTTTTTCATCATTATGTAGTTACAGAATTATAATCATCAAAATCACCAATACAACCCTCCAAGTGCATAAAGGCGTAGGACCAAAAAAAAACAGAAAAAGTCATTCCTACAGCTTTATAAACTTAGAGCGTTATATTGATGATTTTGAGGATTATAATTCTGTAACTACATATGTCTTACAGCCGCGAATAATATTTTAATCAACATACAACCTAGCACTGGCGTGCAAATTGCAAAAAACGTAAGAAAAAAAATATTTATCTGTGATTTCAAATTTAATATTTTTTTTACACAATATTATACTGATCTGTGATTTTTTGTGATGCGAATTTACTAATTATAATTATGTTAGACTTAGATGAAAAACTGATCTGTGATTGAAATGACTATACATCGTGCAAATAGTTTCTAATATTTATAGGTAGGAAATTTGACCTTTAAGAATTAAAATTAAGGGAATAAAAATAATAATTTCCACATCAACAAGCTGTTTCATTAATATAGTCACAAGGTGCATATTTTTTAATTAGCCCCTAAAACTTTTGAACGCGACTGTACGGACAACAGCTTAGGTATAATACGTCCAATAAAGAAGGTCATTGATATGTATGAAACCGTCGCTTTTTAGTAGTCATTGGAATTTGGTCGGATAACCAGCCGTTTTTACATATTTTGGTTTTTTGTTTATATTTACTTAATGCGAAACATTCCAAGCTCAATATTTTCACCATATATTTTTGACTAAGGGCACACTATTTTGGTTTACACCGACACATCTGGGATTGAGCCAGTTCCTTGTATTTTGCCGTCAAAGTTATGATACCATCGTTTTGACTTTTAGCAAGATTATTCAAAAACGCATGCATGAACAGTTTCGAAACTTTGTATGGTTATTATTAGCGTCAATAAGGATCGAATACAGTTTTCAGCGAACTTATACCTTATCTCATTTAAGCGCTGCGATGTTTTTTCGGGTTTTCATAAAACCGCGATAACTTGAAAACTATAAATATTTTCTTAAATCTAAATTGGGGCACATAGGGGCACACATTAAGAGCTACTCGTGTATGTTTATTCTACAGGGGCACATGCAATGGTTTTAGAGATATACGATTCATCAAAACGTTACTCCAGCAGGAAATGCAATATCTCGAAAATCTGAAGGGGCACAGATTTTATTTTTGGGGGCACATTTTGGCACACATATAAGCTCTCTGGCCATGCACAATTTTTCTCTCTCCGATCATTCGTTTAGAATTTTCCTGCTAGAAAAACGTTACCCCAGCAAGAATCGTTTTTCCCTTTTTTTTTCAAAACGACAGGGGGCACACATTTTTTATGTGGGGGCACATTTACAGCAGATAAGGCACCACCTATACGATCTACTCATATAACTCTAGGAGATACTTTCTTGCTGGGGTAACGTACACCGTTTTCATGTCGTCTATAGACGACGGTGGCGTGTTGGGCACGTTTTCATATGTCGGCTATACACGAACGTGGCGTTCAAAAGGTTACGAATCATAATAACTGCATTTTTGAACATAATTGTCGCTTGTTATTTATTTATTTATCCATCTTCTATCATTACAAGGTTTTTATCTAGTGCGATATCAAAGTATACATACAGATATCAAAGTCACGATATCAAAGTTATGTTAGTTAAAAGACATTTATTCGCCGCGCCGTCGCTAGTTTAGGCCAACTTGCCAAACGACGTATAGTTGAACATAGCTCCTTTGGCGCGTGGCTACAATCGGAACTAACGCTATTATCTTGTTTTTTTTTTTATCTTCAATACAACTATTTCCAAAGTGTACTACATAGTTTGTATACAAACGTGTACCGACAGCGCCTCTCCTAACGTCAGTCATGCGCTAAAATAACAGCACTGTAGTAAACCACATCTCATCCTGGAAGGTTTACTCTCTAAGCACGAAACCCAGCCGAAGTTACGGGCGTTGCCTATTCCGTATCACTCACGGACACAAGATTAGTTAGGGGCCCAAACTAAAAATTAACGACAACACGGTTGTGTCTATCTAGTCCCGATGTCTTTTCAAAATTCATGAATCCGAATAGGCAGTAGCATTTCGAAGTTACGAGGGACTTTCGGACGGGTCCGTATCTTTTTTGAAGGGCTTAGAGAGTAGAATACCCCCAGACATCAGGGGCTAGTGAGTCATCGGAGTATTATAACTAGGGCCCAGTGGTGTGAGGGTGTGTTTGATATCTAAGGCCGTTCTCTGGTCTCGCAGGGCATTAGCGGCGTGCGCGAGTTGCAGCGCACATTCAGAGGGCGCGTTCGGCGGCAAAGCGGTGCATTCGCGTTCCAATGCGTTCCCGATCGCTGTCAGTAGCTCTGAGAAGCCAAGGGATATGGCTGCTCGCCGAAGTCTGTTCAGTTCCTGAGAAGATGTAAGAAATGTCAGTTCATTATGATGTGTTTTTGTCTCTGAATTCGTTTGAACTCGTTAAAATATTCCTAATATTTTAAAATTTTGTGCCTCCTACATATGCTCTTTGTACTTTTGCTGTCTAACGCTACCATTACCACTTTCCTACGCACCATACATTGGGCAGTCGAAATATCCTCATAATCACGGGTGATTTTAGTCACACTCTACATTTCCAAATTGAGCCGAGTATTGGGAATCCAACAGTGCATTCTAGCACGTCAAAAAGTGCACTGTCGGATTTTAAACTCTTGGTTCTAAGCACTCTACGTTGAAAATCCCGTGGGTTAGAAAATAGCCCGTGTTTCCACGTTTTTCCGAAATTTTGGTCTTTTGTCTAGCTTCAGCACCAGTCTCCCACAGTATTGATTATTGTTCACCAAATCTAATAATGTAAGTAATTATGTATTATGTAGATAAATAAATCTTTATTTTAATTTATCTACAGAGCTTCAGCCTGACTTACCTTAAAAAGATGTTGTGTCTTGTCGGGCAGTTTCCTTGCGTGCCGCAGTACTTTCTGCACGTCAGCGAGAAGCGCGTGCGGGCGAGCCCACGCGCACGCCGACCCGCCGCTACTGTACGACCGCCACGAGCGGATCGGGAAGGTCTCCGCTGTTGATGAGCATGAATGTTAGCGTAATGGAAATTGAGATGGAGAATTTTCGGAACGATACAGGGAGAAAAAAATATGGGGTACTTAATTAAGAAAATAAAGACAAGCTATGATAAAAGTCTCGAATAGTCTACATTTGTAGAAGATGTGTATTTGATAAAACTGCGTCCGCTATTAAGGGGCAGCTTTTCGATACGTATATCGATATACGGGGTGTAAGAGACACCGACGCGAAAGGCTTACCACGTCATCGGTAGGTACATTCAATTTAAACAAAAGTGCAAAACCGACACGGTCAAAATGTACGGAACAGCATATTTTTTTTTAAATTAGCCTTGAAAAATGTCTATGTTTCTGGTTATTTTTTAATGTTTATGGTTCAGAATGATGTACTGAGTACGTGGTAAGCGTTTTCACGTCGGTGATTACACCCTGTATTTTATCGCCTTAAGGCTATAAAGGGAAAATTTAATTAGCTAGCGAAACTCAAGTCTCAAGAATGTAAATTTTACCACAGCATTAGGTACGGGAATATAAGTACAGTTTTGATTCCATAATACAAAGTTACCAGGAGTAGTTCCCTCCTCAAGGGGCCCGAGCTGGTCGAGCGCGCCCAGCCAGGGCGCGGCGGTGGCGCCGGGCCGCATGACGCTGAGCAGCAGGCACGAGCGCCGTCCGCGCGCCGCCTCGCACGACGCCGTCAGCGTGCCCCACCAGTCCGCGCCCAGAAGGACCACGGCCGCCATTGATTCCACCTGGACATGTCATGGATGGACAGTTAGTGCTAAAAAATATCCTGACTGCCTAGAAGAAATCTTTATTTAAATCTGATAAAATACTGGTAAAAATCATCATCATCATCATCATCATTTCAGCCGAAAGACGTCCACTGCTGGACATAGGCCTAGGTAAAAATCATACGTCATTTATTCAAATCAATATGTAAGAAGTAGTTATAAATTAAAGTCCCCCAAAACGCCACTTCCCAGTGTGTTGGCTGGTATGGTGGGTTTTCTAACATTTGCGCCCTTGTTTCATTGAAATAAAGTTTTGTTTTCTTAGTGTATAATTTTAATGTTCGGATCATTTTCGAGTGTCTCCCTGCCCCAATATTTTTGATGGTACAACGCAATTTTTTTCACAGGAAAATAACATTAGGATGGAGGCAATCTCTTACCTTGAGTGCACCATGGAGAAGGACACAGAAATTAGGAACTTTGCTTGGGTCCGACATATCTTCTTCTGTGGCAGAACTATCTGTGCTTGAACCTTCCTGCAAAATGGTTAAGTTGTTCATATTCACTTTTTATTTTTATACAATTGCTAAAAAGCTATGGCGAAAAAGCTCTGTTTAGACTGAGACCTCATTAGTGCGTTGTGTTGCGTCGTCGCTGCATCAACGCTGCAACATTTTACATATATGCACATTATGTTTTAACGGATCGACGGACAAGAGACGGTGCGGCGGTACAAGTGCGCTGCGATAGCGTGCGTCGCCCTCTTGCGTTACGACGTCGGACGTCGGACGTCGTCAAAACGCAGATGTGGCATACAATGCGTTGATCCGTTGCAACGAAGCAAAACAACGCACTAATGAGGCCTCAGCCTTACGAATTATCTGGCGTATTGCTTCTGCGCGAGAAATGCAAGCAACATAATTTAGTCACACGCTGATAGCCGTAGTTACCTTGGTAGGTGTTTTGGAGCCATAATTTTCTCTCGGCCCCGTATTGGAGCCTGCTTGCGCCTGCGGTATCACCAAGTGTTTACTTATCGCTATAGGAGTACCTGTTAAAAATTAGAAGGTTTAAAATAAAGCTATACATAGAAAGAAATAACAATTCTTTGAATAACTGGATATTGACGTCAACATTTTGGTTTAAAAAGACTGTCAAAACAATATGATGGAAGATTTGCTTTAAAAAAGATGTAATTAAGTATCCGGTGTCCACAACTGGTCTCCAATCAAGCCAAACTATAATGACTGAATTTTGCCAGAGACAGCGATAAAGGATAAAGGTATATAAGGGGTCAAGAGAATGATGATGGCAGCAATCTACAAAGACAAACTATTCTCTAAAGTTTATTAGATTTCTCATCTCTCTGTTCATGAATATTTATAATACTTACTAAGTTCCTGCTGCTGAAGGAATCCAAGAACATGTATCTGATTGGACAGTGTGTAGGTAGCCGCCAACTCTTCAAGGGAGATAGTTTGTGGCGGCGGGTACAACTGCACACGGGCTTCTAGGTTACCGCACTTTAGAGTGCACCAAAATTCTTGGTAGTGCTGTTCGCATAGACGCGTGATTGCTGTTATCACCTGTAAATAAATAATAGGTATCAGTATTGCATTTATGTGTGTCATCAGGGAATTGTATTGTTTTGCAAATTGACGTACTTAAACAATTTGGCATGTTTAAATATCAGTTGTAGGGCTAGAACGGAATATACAGCTGATACTTACACCAGGCACAGTTAGCTGATCAGGGCAGTAGATAGAACCTCGTGACATATTGCCATTAGAGTTGCTAGTTGTATTATTGGCCAGATCCACTATTTTCTGGTAGAGTGGCATTGCTGAAAAAAAGTTATAGTGAATACCACACACTTTCATGACAAAAACTAATCTATTTCAAATGCAATTTATTTCTGCAGCTTAATCAAATTAATGTTGGGTTTTTAATAAAGTCTGGAATCGCCCATAGACATTGTGCAAGCGTGGTGATGAATGCTCATACTTCAAACAAGAAGAGAGATTTGCCCTGCAGGGGCACAATAAAAGGCTGGTGTTAAGGCGCTCCCTCACCTTGAAGATTTGTCTGTAATGTAACAGTTCAGATTGACTTGTTTCTGTACAAAATCAAATCTTGGATTGTTACAGTGCATTTTATCAGTGAGGAGAGCAGTAGTGGCCCAGTGGTGGCAGCCCCTTTTTTTTATTTTTGTGTCGGATTGTAAATCATCAATTGACTTCTCCCGCTCTGGGCGGAGTGGAAGGGAGTGTCACACTTGACTGACTAAAACCCATCCATGTTCCTTCCCCTTTGTGTTCCAGGGCCACGGTATCTCTTTCGAACAGCCCGCAGCCCTGGCAGGCATCGGCCCTCTCGGACCCCTTCCGGTTTGCTGACCTCTCCTTGAGCCCCGACTTACGAGCATAAAGCCGTGGGTTCGAACCCAGGCGGGCGCATTATTTTGTGTAATTTATTTCATCACCGCTGCTTTCAAAAAACGGTGAAGTAAAACATCGTGAGGAAACCGGCATGTCCTTGAACTAAAAATTCGAAGACATGTGGCA
Source organism: Cerastis leucographa (assembly GCA_963082945.1). Lineage (NCBI taxonomy): Eukaryota > Metazoa > Arthropoda > Insecta > Lepidoptera > Noctuidae > Cerastis > Cerastis leucographa. The sequence goes on along the minus strand of OY720380.1, from coordinate 12,037,737 downwards.
TCTACCAACCCGCACTGGGCCTGCGTGGTGGATTACGGCCCACTCTCATACATTAAATACAGTGTCTGACATTTGCAACAAACACTTGTTTCTGTACAAAATGGAGTCTTAGATTTTTACATTACATGCAAATGCTCAGTTGAGGGAGTGCCTTTATAATTCATTGGACAAACTATATTCCTGTAAAGACAGAAAAGTAATTTAACTTTCTCATCATAGACACCTGAATGTACTTACCCTGCTGTAAACAGGATTCGTGAGGGGAAACTATGGGAACCACATGTATTTTTGCAGGGTAAGAGGGAGGCAAAGGCAGAGCTTGCACCATCCGGTTTCTGCCTATAGAACCAACGCCACTGCTACCATCAGTGATCTGTAATAACATAAATTTAGTTGCAATGGTGGAAGCAAATTTTTAATTCTTGGATTTATTCAAAGTTTTACTGTTTTGATAGTAATTTTACAAATATTTAAGGAAATTAAAAGATAGCGGGGTAAAAACACTAGGCGATTCTAAAACGATTTTAAAGTTTCTCCCATTCTTGGCGACTAATCATAAATATTGAATTATAAACTTTACCAAAATAATCTGCACAGGTGTTTGGCATCCTCCCCACTCATTGAGGACCAGCTGGTTCACACCAAGGAGAGCGGTATCTATGCAGGTTTTGTCCCCTTCCTCTAACACTAACATCTTGCTGCGTATACTATCAAAATCCCGGGTAAATGGAACCGCAACTGAAATAGAGAGGCAATGTTATTATTATGTTGGGACATGGACTCAAGCTATCATAGAGTAGGTTCGAAATTTATTGACAGCCTTACCTTCGTAAACGGATGAAAATGAGACCAATGCGACATATTCTAGTTTAGCATGAACGCTTAGATAGTCTAAAAACGTGTTCACAGCTACAGTAGCTATCGTGTGCCGGGTATGTGTCTCTGTAGTATCGGGGGTCGGCACAGGACGCGACATTGATAGCGAAACATCTATCAATATTACGGTAGGCATCTTGTAATGTTAAACTTTTAAATATCTACTCAGTTAAATCAAGTAATCGTACATTATTTGTTTTGAAACCAATCCCAGCGTTTACTGTCTGAGGAAGTGTTGTGAGAGGTGTTTTATCTGCAATGTTTAGATTTATCACATTAAGATTTAATACCGTTCTGTAGCTTTTTCAGGAATTAAGTTAGTGTGACAAGAACAGCGAAAATATGAATGCTAGAGAATTAATTTGCACTGGAACGCAAATTACTGAAATGTCATTGTCATCCTATCGACGTTGATGTCCGAGTTGTCATCTGTCATCAATACCTGTACCTGGTACATACATGGTATTGAATACCATAGACAAGTGCAAGCACATTAAAAACTCACGCCTTTTTCGCATGGGGGTAGACAGAAATTATTCATTGATGATGATTCGGAATCGTAGATAATAATTTTATTGTGTTCCAATGATGATGATGATGAATGACTTATATAGTAAAATATTTTGGTTGGTTTAGGTATGTAGGTATGCCTTCTAAAAAAATTCCCAAAATGGATGATCTATTGAGAAAAGAATAAATTAATATAAAACAAACAAACAAACCGTTCATTGACACTTTATAAGCGGTAATGACTGAGATGGAACTTGCAATCTACGCATAGTTTGCCACCCGTGCGTGCCATGATATTTATGTCTATGAGAATAGTTACTTGCAGGTAGATCATCTCACATAAAACAGAGATTTTTGTGTAAATATTTACGTCGTGATTTGTATACGTTACTTTTAACTTTCAAATACATTATCACAAGACTACCCGAACTAACTCCACAAACAATGATTAAAAAAAACCACCTCGATTTTTATACGTCGGATCCTGAAGCCGATTAATCTGTAATGGAAGAAAATGCTGATGACAACAAAATTATTGATAACAATAATCAGCACGAGGATTTAGAGTTTCGTTTTAATTTCATTAATACACCATGGGACGATCGATCGACCAAAAGCAAAGTTGGAATCGTACTTCTTTTGATTTCAATTTTTGTTGCAACGATGGCTCTAGTCTTAAATAGTTTTATCATGCATTATAAAGGATTCCATACTGTCAAGGTATATGAAAAAAATAGTGAATTATCATGTTTTCGGGTTAAGTTGGATGATAATCGCTTCGTTGCAAGAATTCATTCTGCAACCTCACAGCAGCTATTGTGTGTCGGTGCAGTGGTGAGCCCAACTTCGGTTCTTGCAAATGGTGTCTGCGCTAAGTCTGGACCTATACGAATGTATCTGGGAAGTCCATCTAAGTAAGATAATCATAATAACAATTATATTCTAAAGTCTTTGTCGCGTTGATTAGCCCACAAGTTTCACTCGTTCCACTTGCCCATATATATATTATATTGTAGTCTTTGCGTTCCACTAAAATCCCCTAGACCAATCCCCCAAGGGACTACACAGAAGTCAATGTTCCACTACGATCCCTTATGCTGGGGATTCTCTAAGTACTAATAAGTGCTATGCCTTTAAAGTCCCTTATAAATAAAAAAAAAACACTTACAAATTAACAATATTTAATACATAATGTATATTTAAAAATCTGTTTACATGGGAGGTTAACAATGACGGAATTTTACTTTTCTACAATAACTTACATGTGAAAAAAATGTACCAAAAGCGTTAAAGAATTTTGCAGGTTCGACCAGTGTTCGCCAACGTCTCGGCGGCGGCGTAAGTTGGACTCGCGTTCACCTAGATAGAGAAAGACGTGCGTTTGAGTCCCACCTAAGGCGTTCCTTTTAAAGTTTAACTTATTTTATTTAACGTTATAAACGCAAAATATCGAAAAAAACCTTTTCTACTTAAAAAAAATAGTTTGAAATTCTACTTAACGTGGAAGCGACAGGGTAGCCCGCGAAAAACTGACCCGACCTTCAAATTGCAAAAACGTAAGAAAATTTTCGTAGGTTTTTGCAATTTGTAGGTCAGTTTCAAGTTTTATGTTGAACAAAATATAATTCGCAGACGTAATAGGTACATATGAATTTATATAATTATAATCATTCAAACCATGAATGTAACCCTCTTCAGTTCAGTTTAGCTCTTTGAATGACTATTTGATGAAAAAGACATTCAATGGGGTTAAATGAACTTAAAGGGTTGTTTTGATGATTTTAATGATTATAATTATTAAAATCACCCAGCAAAGTCATAATTGTAATGGCCGCGTATCATATTTTAATCAAAATATAACCTGCCACTGACAAGCGAATTGCAAAAAAAGTGAATTTCGCGCGTTACCCTGACGAACCCACCTTATTAAATTAACTTAAAAATTGCAAGTTGTTTATCTCTGAATTATTATTTCCTTAATCATTTCTAGAAAATGACTGACTGATATTTGCCCATTCAGCAATTTCAGTTGTGACTGTTGAATCGACTGATCTTTTAGTACATCTTCTGGTCTTCGTAGTTAAGCCGTTGGGCAGCGCTCTTTTTTTAACACATTCAAGACATGTTGTCTGCGCCATACTTGCGCCTGATGAATTCTTCATACTAATAAGTTACGCGTTCGTGTGATCCTACAAAATCGTATATAAGTTTTTTACTCACACCCGCACACCATTGACTTTTTCACTTTTTTCTATTCTATTATCTGTACACGGGTGCGTCGCCACGAAAATTCCAATAAATTGTATTACTTACCAATTACGAATATTAAAGCTGTATATTTGAAGAAACTGAGGTTTTTAATAGTTAAAACTTCCAAATGTCCACTATCAGACATTAATTGGCGACCGTGACAGGACACTTGCAAATTCGGATCAAGTTTCAAGTACACTACGAAGACAAAGAATTCTCACCAAAGTCAATCTACCAAAGATTCATCGTGGAGGACTACAGACGCAAGAACAACTAAGCCAGCCAGGTCGGTCAGCATTACGCACCGCGCCCAGCCTTAGCTTCTAACGACGTTGAGGTTCACCGTCAGCCTGCCACGCCAGTTCGAGGATTCCGTCAACATCTGCGAGCAACTCGTGTACCTATTAGTGCCACAGCCACCAGCGAGGACCAGTGCAACCACAAGCAACGGTCTCGCCTATCAGTTAAGTGCCTTTCCTATAGCTTACCCAAATACCCAAACCTATTTTCCTATCAAAAGGGTCGCTGTTTGGTACATTCCATTCGTGTATTTCATTCGTTAACCAAAGTATCTAGGTATTTTAAATCCTATTTCAAGTAAATAACCAGTAAATATCCTAAAATAGTAAAAATAAAATTCATTGTTCAGTGTCAACTACCTACGTAATCATTTGTAAAATTGTAGGGTAATTGAAACCAATAATTATTAATAATATTCCCGTTATTTTCGTTCTACTAGGTAATCTGAGGCCCTAATCTTAGTCGACCTCCCAATAGTACATGTCATTATTTCTAGTTCACACTATTTCAAATATTTTCGGCCGACTAGTTTCAGATCGCTGCCTGACGCTGCCGGTTACCGCTAGCCGCGTTCGGGTGACATCGGCGCCCCGCACGCGCCGAGCCGCCGCCGCCGCCCTGCCGCAGCGCTGCGCTGCCGCGTGGCTGCGTTCGGTACCCAGGTGCCGCCGAAGGAGTATCAGATAAGAATTCAAACATAGAACTTTATTCCTTCATTTGGCATTAGTGTGTTACTGTTTAAATTACCCAATCAACTATAACTATTTTTTTCTTAAGTTCTCAGTGGAAGTGTATCGTTTGTTGCTACTTTTAATTATTAATAAACAAGATGTCTTTAAGCGAAGATAAAGACAGTAATGCCAAACTATTGAAAGAACTATATGCTAAACGTAGCTCGGTCAAAGGTCGTTTAACAAAATTTAAAAAATATTTAGATGTAGTATGCTCTTCAAAATTATCAAAAACACAAGCGAAAGAGTTAGAAATTAATGTAGGTAAAATACGAGCTATGTCTAGCAAATTCGATGAACTACAGGTTCAGATTGAGGTCATCAATTGCGACAATATGGACTCTGAAATAGACGAACGTGATGAAATTGAGCAGATCTTTACTTCACATCTTGCAATTGCTGAAGAGCAACTGGATAAGTTTAAGAATACTTCTTGCGAATCTGACTTGCATAACTCATCACAATGTCATCACGATCAGTCATCTCAATGTCATCATGTTGATTTTAAATTGCCACAAATACAGATTGCAAAGTTTGATGGCGCTTATTTCCGCTGGCTTGAGTTTCGAGACACCTATTTGTCGCTCATTCATAATAATGAGCGTATCAAGCCTATTCATAAGTTCCATTATTTAGTATCGTATCTCGAAAATGAAGCCGCCCGAATTATCTCTAATTTAGAGATTTGTGAAACTAACTATAAAACTGCATGGCAGCTCTTATGCGATCGTTACGATAACAAGCGCCAACTTATAAATCAACACCTCAACTCATTGTTATATTTTGAATCAACACAGCAACAGCACAAACGTGAATCAGACAAATCACTGAGGTTTCTAGTTGACCACGTAACAAAAAACTTGCGAGCATTGTCAAGCTTAGCTAAACAAGATGAACTGCTTGACATGATAATTATTAAAATTCTCATACCAAAACTAGATAGTCGTACTGCCATGAAGTGGGAAGAACATCGTAATAGTTTGTCCGATCTTCCCGCTCTAAAGGATTTCAATAAGTTCCTAACTGATCGCGCTGATGTGTTACAAACTATGTATCAAAACAACTCTGACATATCCAAGACAACAACACAATCACGCCAAAATACTAATAATAATTCTCGTAGTACTAAATCCTTTTCATCTACAGTTCAGAACACCGGCTCTGTCATTAAGCAATGCGTCGTCTGTAAAGGTGACCACTGGATATACGACTGCCCTACCTTTCTAGCGAAGAGTGTTCAGGAACGAAGAGATGAAGTATTTAAGTTGCACTTATGCTCCAATTGTTTACGAACTGGGCATCGTGCACGTGATTGCAAGATGGGTCCCTGTCGTGAGTGCAAGCGTAGACATAACTCACTCTTGCACTTACCTAATTCCAACGATACTAGTGCAAGCAATACTAGTACAGTCACTAGCAATAATACTAATACAGATCGCAGTCCGACTGAAATATCAGCCAATAATTCAGTTAGCAATAATTTCTTAGAAAATCACGTCCTTTTGTCAACAGCTATAGTTAATGTTATTAATCCTCAAACAAACAAACAATTTCCAGTACGTGCTTTATTAGACTGTGGAAGTCAGTCCTCATTCATTACTCAGTCACTCATGAACAAGTTGTCATTACAGGTATGTGCTATAAATACTATAAATGTTATTGGTATAGGCAACAACTTAGCAGAACATGTAAACAAAAGTTGCATTGCCCGATTAAATTCATTTAACAATGACTATAGTGTCATACAATCATTTTATGTATTGAACCAATTAACAGGTGCTATTCCTAAGCAATCCATAGATATAAGTAAACTAAAAATTCCAAGGAACATACAGTTAGCTGATCCTAATTTTAATCAGTCTTCGGCTATAGACGTCTTGATAGGTGCGGACCTATTTTGGGACCTATTAGGATGTGATCAGCTAGCATTAGGTCATAACATGCCCAAGCTACGTAGCTCAAAGCTAGGTTGGCTCATTGCCGGCCCTATTTCTCCAAGTTTTAGGAATCGTTCGTCACCTAAAGATATTCCGTGTCACGTTTCAATTAGTGATAGTGACGAATGCAATAACTCCAATATTAATTCTCAATTGACCAAGTTTTGGGAACTGGAGGAGGTTCCAGACAAGCAATATTTTGGCAAAATTGAGCAGGCATGTGAAGATCATTTTTATCGTAATACTTACCGTTTAGAATCGGGTAGATTTTGTGTTAGGCTGCCCCTAATTGATACTCCGGATTGTTTAGGAGATTCTTACGCAATGGCTAAGAAACGTTTGTTGTATTTAGAAAAACGTTTCCGTAAGAATCCAGAATTAAAGTTACAATATTCGAATTTTATTAGTGAATATTTAGAGCTAGGGCATTTAGAGGAATGTCCGACTATTAATCCCGTTCCATCCTATTATCTTTGCCATCATGCAGTATTTAAACAAAATAGTGAAACGACAAAGACTCGTGTAGTCTTTGATGGATCGGCACGGACTTCCTCAGGTTTCTCTCTGAACGACCTACAGATGGTCGGCCCCAACGTTCAAGACTCAATCTTTTCTATTTTGATTCGGGCTCGCCAGTATAAATATATTTTGACAGCTGATATTGAAAAATTCTTTAGAATGGTAAATCTAGGCGAAATGGATCGTAATTTACAATTAATACTTTGGAGAAGTGATGAATCCAATCCTGTCAAAACCTTTCGTCTTAAAACTGTAACTTATGGTCTCGCAAGTGCTACGTATTTGAGCACCAAGTGTTTGTCAGTATTGGCAGAGGATTGCGATGACGAGCTTATAGGTAATATTATTAAACATGACCATTATGTCGATGATTTAGTCACTGGATCCAACAGTGAGTCTGAGTTACTATACATTCAACGCAAGGTGTCGGACACTCTAAAATCTGGTGGGTTTAAACTACGTAAATTCAGATCGAATTTACCAAGCATTTTATCATCATCAGTTATTGATCAAAATGATAAGGTTAGTTTAAGTGAATCTACTAATACTTTAGGATTAAGTTGGGACCCCAAAACCGATACGCTGCAAATATCAATCAAGATTCCCAAGAAAAATGATGTAGCTACCAAGCGATCGATACTGTCAGCATCATTCAAGATTTTTGATCCACTTGGAATTCTCAGTCCATGTGTGATTATACCTAAAATGTTACTTCAGTCCTTATGGCTCAATAAAAAGGACTGGGATGAGCCAGTTAGCTCCGATATTCTGGAATCCTGGTACAAATTCATTAACAATTTACATTTTTTATCAGAGTTACAGATCCCGCGTTTAACGCTATGCGAAGCTCCTAGCTATATAGAAATACATACTTTCAGTGATGCTTCTCAAGTTGCTTACGGTGCATGTGTGTACCTGCGGTCACACAACTTAGCTGGTGAGGTTAAGGTAAACTTACTGTGTGCTAAGTCTAAGGTGGCACCGTTGAAGCCGACGACAATTCCGCGTCTGGAACTTTGCGCTGCTCTACTAGCTGCAAAATTGTGCAAGACAGTTATCAGTTCTCTGAGATATAAAGTCAATCGCATCGTTTACTGGTGCGATTCTAGCGTTGTCCTCAGTTGGTTGAATGGTAATTCCGCAAGATTAAAAACGTTTGTAGCTAATAGGGTAGCCGAAATAAATGAACTTACTGATAGTTCATCGTGGCGCTATGTGCCGACTGATCAGAATCCAGCTGACCTGATCTCAAGGGGCGTAAGGCCAGATCAAATCATCAATCTTAATTTGTGGTGGTCAGGTCCAACCTTTCTAATACAGCCTGAATCTGATTGGCCCTATTTGATAAAAACAATAAATGAAACAGACTTACCTGAGACAAAATCCGCTTCGACTGTTGTTCAGGAACCTGAAACAGGAATTCTAAAAATAGATAAGTTTTCATCATTCTTGAAATTGAGACGCATATTTGCGTATGTCAATAGATTTATATATAACATAAGACACAAATGTCCTAAAGACAAATTATTTGGTAAACTTACAGTTAGTGAATTAGAATCATCTTTTATTAGTTTATGTAAAATTGCTCAGCAAACTTCATTTGCTTCAGAGTACAATATTCTGTTAAAAAATAAATTATTAAGCAGCAAGTCAACACTCTTGTCACTTTCACCCTTTTTGGACGATGACAAAGTAATGAGAGTCGGTGGTAGAATAGAATTGTCTAATTACAACTACACTCAAAAACATCCCATACTTTTGCACGCCTCTCATCCACTCACCAAACTATATTTTACATATGAACACTTACACAACATGCATGCTGGGCCACAACTTTTGCTAGCCTGTACAAGAGAGACTGTGTGGACTATAAACGGTAGGCACTTGGCCCGCCGCACAGTTCATGCCTGTGTCAGATGTAGACGTATACAAGGTAAAACATTAAATCCCATGATGGGAAACTTACCTACACAGCGCATCACACCTGATTTTCCATTTCGTACTGTCGGCGTTGACTTCGCTGGTCCGTTCCACACACTAAATAAAAGGGGTCGAGGTGCACGATTAACCAAAACCTATTTATGTTTGTTCGTTTGTTTCCGGTATAAATGTGTGCACCTGGAAGCCGTCAGTGATTTGTCTAAGGACGCGTTCATTATGACGTTACGCAGATTCATATCGCGACGGGGCAAGCCAGCGGAGATATTTTGCGACAATGGCCGCAACTTTGTTGCAGCAGCTAAAGAGATAGGCAATTTTCTTAAAACTAATCATGAACCTGTAGTTGATTTTGCTACCAATGAAGGGATAAGGTTTGTGTTCTCTCCCACGTATGCTCCACATTTCGGCGGCATCTGGGAGGCTGGCGTTAAATCCGCGAAATACCACATAAAGCGCGTTATGGGGAACAATCATTTAACTTTTGAGGAGATATGTACTCTTTTCACACAAGTGGAAGCTGTGCTTAATAGTCGACCTTTATGCCCACTTTCCCCTTCCCCTAACGATTACCATTTCCTAACTCCTGGTCACTTTCTGATAGGGCGTGCCCTAAATGCATTGCCTGGTCCATCGCTCGAACACGAGAACCAGAACAACCTTCAACGTTACAAGAAGCTTGAACAAATAAATCAACACTTTTGGCAGCGCTGGCAAAAGGAATATGTAGCAGAACTACAGCAGCGCTCCAAATGGCGTACAAAATCAGCATCCCTACAAGTTGGAGATTTAGTTCTTCTCCAGGAGGATAACGTCCCACCACTTGGCTGGCGAATGGGACGAGTCAGCCGCCTGTTTCCTGGGACCGATGGTGTCACACGAGTCGCAGACGTGAAAACTACCAGAGGCTGCTTCAGAAGGCCTCTCACTCGGATCTGCCCCTTGCCTACCTCTTCACCAGATGAAGACTGAATAAGTTGTAAGGAGTCTTTCAACGGGGGGGAAGATGTCTGCGCCATACTTGCGCCTGATGAATTCTTCATACTAATAAGTTACGCGTTCGTGTGATCCTACAAAATCGTATATAAGTTTTTTACTCACACCCGCACACCATTGACTTTTTCACTTTTTTCTATTCTATTATCTGTACACGGGTGCGTCGCCACGAAAATTCCAATAAATTGTATTACTTACCAATTACGAATATTAAAGCTGTATATTTGAAGAAACTGAGGTTTTTAATAGTTAAAACTTCCAAATGTCCACTATCAGACACATGTACCAGCGTTGGTTTATAGCCAATTTTTTTTATACAAATGGGAATGCCAGTTTTCAGCAACGTAATTATAGTTCTGTGACGTTCTTTAAAACTGACCATCCTAAAACAATTTTTTCATTTTGTAACCAGTACGGTACTTCATATACTTTTGCAGTTTTTTAGATTTAGAACTATCTAGTAACTCCATCCTTTTGTAAAATCAATAATAATTAGGTTCTCAAACAATTAGGGGATACAAATGGAAAATGTAGTTTTATATGATCCCCTAGGATATCGTAATGGAACATTGAGTGCTAAATAGTCCCTTGGGGAACGAGTGACAAGTCACTTTGACCAAAACTTAGCTATATTGACAGCGTTAGCTGTGGTCTAGCACAGGTTAGATAGAGTAGGCATGTTGTGTGGTGATGTGAGTCATTGTCCGTGATGAGACCCCATTATTAGCTTAAGTATAATATACTGGCACCATCAGACTAAGTTGAACTAGCAGCTGCTGTTTATCTTACTTCCTTATCCGATCTCCGATCCGATTTGGGATTTGTAGATGGACAAAGTAGGTGGTTCGCTGGGAGTATTCTTGTAGGCACAATTTAGCCATAAATCCCGCCTAATGTACCAACATTAAGCATATAACTGTTGGTTAACCGACTTTCAAAAAAATAAACACTATAAAGTGGAAAACTAACTTTACTTTCGGCAGTCGATGACTTGTTTGTTTCGTTTACTTTTTTTTCCACCGACTTTCGAAATTTGTTAATTTACCTACCATTTTTAGTTGTGGTAACTCACAGAAATTCTAGTCAAGTAGGTATCATTTTTAATTGTAACTAGACACCATCACATCGCCCATACATACGACAAAGAACATAACAAAGAGGATAACTCACAAAGTTCGCTAAGCAATGATAATTATTATAAAATTCATATAAGACCACCGAACAAGTTTTCTCTACCAAATGAAAAAATAATCATCTAAATCGATCTAGGAATCGCGAAGCAATAGATGTATAATAAAAAAATGATACATGAATAAAAAAACATGCCGGCCGAATACCCAACTACCTCCTTTTTAAGAAGTCGGTTAATAAATCATCCATCTTTCCGCTCGCAGGTCTGCTAAAAGAAACTTTAGAAATAAGCAGTACCTTTGTGCTCTTGTATGTTAATGTATTATCATGTTAAGTGTTTTGTGTGCACATAAATAAATAAAATAAATAAATAAAGCGGTTTACTTTCTGGTGCTGCTGACAGCATAATGGATTTTCATATTTGACTTTTATTTTTCAGTCCTCGCTGCAAAAAAGGTTTTTCTGTGGATCTCTTCGAATCAATACACCACGACGGAGTAATTTCCAAAAGGCTAGTCCTTATATCCAGTTTCGAAAGTATAGAGGCATGCTCAGAAGTGATAATGATCGGAAAAAAGCTGGACTGGAATCAACAAGTTCATATCCTAGGGCGACCTTATTCTTCCGGAAGGTCATTATCTCGTCAGCACGTCACATTATCGGGCAAAGACTACGGAAACACTAGTAAAAATAAACATTTGAAGTCGAATAGTACGATATGTGTGAAGGATGTGGCCCGTTGTCCCGTGCGAGCTGGTGATCTCATGACACAGAACGGACGTCTGTTCGGGTTAGCATCCACGAGTGTCCAACGCTTCAGAGTCGCGTGCTTTGGCGACTTGAACATTGCCAAAGAAGAGTTAAAGGAGCTTGATCCAGATATCAGTTTTTCCGATTTTTCACCAGAAACCCGCCAGGCACACGTCGCTAAGTATATGCAGCGTCCGTCCCCTAGGCACGATAGTGAATATTCTGACTAGCCGACTCGACCTAAACCTAGAGATTCACGGAATTTATTTATGATTGGAGTCCCGCTGTTAATCATTTCACCCACTAAGAAATAATTCAAAAATGTTTGAAAGTGATAAACTTCTTCTGTTTTTTTAAATTTTGGTACATACATATAGACATAGCAAGACCAAGGTATGAACGGACTTCAACGGACCCTTCACGAAGCCTGTAACCAAGCTTTCACACACATATCACTCAAAACAGGGGGTCTACTCTCTAAGTCCGTCAACGAAAACAGGTTCGCCGGAACTAGCTTTATACTTCGAAATGTATCCTGTTCCCTAATATTTTCGGATTCATGAGTTTTGAAAACACATGGGGAGTAAGGACAACTGTCCAATCGTGTTGTCATTCATTTTTAGTTCGGGCGCCTAACGAATCTCATGTCCATAAGTGATAAGGAGTAAGAAACGACCGTAACTTCGGCTGAAACTACGGATTTCGTGCTTAGAGAGTAGACCCCCAGCTTTGACCTCCAATATCTCCGTAACTAAAAGGTGTGGTCCAGAAAAAAAAATGATCGCAACCGCAATGACTATCGGTTTCGTTAAAGGTCTTTTTATACCATTATCTTGAAACCCCTACTGTTATGAAAAAGCTCTTATTTTAAAATTGCAATAGTTATAGCCACGAGAAAATTGCTTTGGTTTTTTTTTGAGTATATGATAATAATCAAGTGCACATGCTCACTGTAGGTACGCAACTGTTGCCCGGGATGAAAACCGGAAGATTGTCGTTGTCCATCTTGGCTTAAGGTGGATTCTCCGACAAAATAAGAAGGCAAACGTACCGTATGATTGTAAACCATTTATGGTTTTTATTTGATGTGAATAAACTATGTGAATATAATGGATTTGATTTCTAATAAGAACAATTACAATTGTACTTTATTTTTACCCGACTGCGGCAAAGCCCAAAAAAAGGGTTATGTATTTGATCTGTATGTATGTATTGTATATGTCCGTTTGTTTGTGCCACGGAAACGCCTAAACGGATGAACCGATTTGGATAAATTGTACGTCGTTAGATTTGTCTTGGTGACGCGAGTATGACTGGACACAAAAAATATTTTTTTTCCTTATCTGCCAAATGGGTTATGGAAATGAAAGGTGATTCCAAAATATAGTAACTAAGTTGCTTTAAAGTAATTCGAATCGACAAATCGTAGGTATAAAAAAAAAAGAAAAAATCGTAGGTATTATATGGAAAGTTAAATCGTCTGCGAATTCTTATATGAAAAAGAAACCCGACTGTAAAAACTCAAAAACATGAAACAAGGACATTTAAAATTAAAATTTAATAAAAGTTGAAAGCAGGCGGAACGCATGCCATTCCAGCTGCCTGGTTAATTTGTGAGTAATTAATTAGTGACTATCCTTTACAACCTTGTAGCCGACAAAGATCTGCTCGTCTGAAAGGGTCCTAAGCGGCGAAAATAGATAATAATGTAAACGAAACCAGAACTGCATGTGAAATTATTTATTTTGAAATTATATACGATTGTTACTTGAAACTGGTTGCATTATTAATAACGATTGTTACAGGATATTGGTTGCATTGTTAATAATGACTATGCATATGCGAATGTTTACGGCGGCATGTAGGCACGTGCACAGTTCCGAGATCCACCTCCTCAGGGCTTGTGTACCCCTTCCAGTCTTTGGTGATGACGTACACAAGTAGAACCACGAAGAGAGTGAATGCAGTGTATAGCAGCAAATAATGATTGTGCAACTTCGACAGGCTTGTGGTGTCTAATGATACCTTGAAGGACTTTCCACCAGCTCTGGAAGACATGTTGATGCTGATTGATTTCAGTCTGAAAGAAATAAATTACTGAGTTGAAAAAGGGTGGAAAAGACAGTCTTTAAGAGTTTGTGTGTCGTAGGTTTTTCGTTACTTCTTAATCGTTAAATATGTTGGGAATTGTTACAGAGGGAGATGTGTACAAGTATGTTCAATAATGCCATTGCATTAAATAATTTACTTTGAAATGTATGTATTTTTAAAGAGAAAACTTCTTTAGCGGCGTTGTGAACTTTTGTGATGGGTAAAAAATATTAAACAAGCGCCAGGACATGTGACCTGACGGTCCTGGCTGGATAATTATCCTGGCTGGATAATTTATGCACAAACAAACCTTCGGTTTCTCCAAAGAGGTAAAATTCGTAAGACGGATTGTAATAGTTCTGATATGTTAAATTTTTAATGTAATATAATTGTCATGTTTGTGTGCGAAAGCGCAATAAATGAAAATCTAAATGATAGTACTTTTATACTGATAATTAAGCAATTCGTGCAAAATTATTCCCTAACCATTCCAAAATATCAAAAATGCACAACGTTAATATTAAAGTTTTCACTTCTGCCGGCACTCCCGGAGTGCAACCGGTTTTTTTTCCCTTTTAATTCTGCAAAATATACCATAGCAACATAGCAACGATATTAACATTCTATGAAACTATAAATTGTGTTGTCAGTCTAGCTAGGTTTAGATGATCGCGGCAGCACTGACGTGCGTCCAATTTACCCTATCTGATAGCGGGTCGACGTAAATTATAATAACCCATTAAGTGCACGTCACACGCACTATTGGATGTCACCCGTTAACAGTGATTTTCCGGAGGGTAGTCGCGACAACAACTCGTGTACCTACCCGCACATGGCTTCCACAATTAAAATGTTAATTTGTCTCTCGCACACTGACACACGTCACGGTTTTATTGGGACTCGCTTCGTTGAGTGACTACATTAAACATGTTTGAAGTTAATTTATTCATCTTTGATTTTGAGGTGACGACGTGTCAATCATTGTTGGCAGATTGTACAGAGCATCGAGAATCGTTGGCAGATGCTGCTAGAGACGACATTGTTAACACTTTCCATAAAAGCCAAGCCTGTCAGTCACCGTTTACTTGCACTGCTGCGGCGTACATATTAAACTGCCCTCTTTGAAGGCGGGGTTGCTGTCCCTAGACGCTGCCGCATGGGCAAGGTTATACCACAGCTGACAATTACGATCTTTGTGTCTTTCAATAGCCGACCAGCGTTTGCACCTTTAATGAATGGTAATGATGTAGAGGCACTCATAACTACCCTTCGGAAAAGAAGGCAAAATAAAATATTTTCAGCGGTTGATGAGTGTGTTTAATGCAATCAGATTCTCAACAATATCGACAAGTATATAGATATTAAGACTGCAACAGTAAATTTACTTTAATACTAACACTAAACCACTCAAGTCAGGGTCTTGTCAAGTCCTACCCCAAGCTACGTATAATACCAAGAAGGTACAATAAAGCGAAGCCGCCGTTCACTTAGGAATAATTTCATCATCATACTCGTGGTAATGCAGACAATTTCCATTAAGTTGAAGCAAATCTGCTCTAACAATCTGCTTTGTAAAATGTGAGATTTGAGAAACTTCTATGAATTTCTGTCTTTCAGCTGTAAGTGAAGCCCGGTTACTTTCCAGCTGAGATGAGCGTAGCGGGAAATCACATTGCGTCGACCAAATTCTAATATAGAGTACCTACCTTAGTCAAAGTTTAGCCAAACCGACGATTTAATGCAATTTAGGTCGAGTGATCTAAAATTGTTGTCCATTTCACAAAACGGTAAAAAATAATGCAAATTAATTATTATTTTCGTAAGAATATTAATTTCAAGATTTGGAAGAACTTTACGGAATCAAAAGATTTTTTCCGCATCCTGGACAATTATGATTATGACTATGTTTGGTGTACCTACCATACTAGAATTAGGTAGGCGATGGGTTATTTCCACATAGCGGTTTCGTCTCTCCTGTGATTGGTCGAATCTCGCACTTTTCCACAACGTTCCGTTCGCGTCCATCTTGATCGAAACTATGCCTTAGCTCTGCAGTTTTTACGTGGGAAGACAGATTTCATGAATTATAAATTACTGCTGCGTGATCCCCTGGTCAAAATCATTGTGGATTAAAAAGAAAATTACTAGGCTTTCACAGCTTTTTATTTGCATCCTGGGTTGCACTTACTTAAAGGCATTTTTTTAAGGTTTATTTATGAAATTAGCTGACGAATGCTACAAACTCTAGTTAAAACTAGTATTTGTAGTGAAAACGGCTACTAACTATAAGTGGTCCATTAGACGATCGTAGGGAAGGTAATTAACATGTCAAAATCATCTTATATATATAGTATACTAGCTGTTTCCCGCGACTTCGTCCACGTGAATATTTTGGTGTGCAAGAAAAAAAATATAGCCTATGTCCTTCCCTAGAATTTAATCTGACTCCTTGCCAAATTTCATTACGATCCGATCAGCCGTGAAAAGGTAACAAACAAACAAACAGAGTTACTTTCGCATTTATAATATTAGTATGGATGATAAGTTGGTCTGCCTCGTTGATCCCAGGAGTGGTAAAAATTAAATCTGCATGAGTTCCTAGGTTCGAATCCCAGGTCAGGTATAGGGTCGTGGGGTCAATTATTATAGGGATTTTCCATCAGGAATTCTTCAGTAGCATTCCGAAGTGGGATTTGTGCGGGTAGATGGCATTAGGCTTACTCCCTGTGACATGGGACTTACAAAAATCTGGCGTAATATGTTACTACTTTATCTAGGCACACCTCTGCCTAACGCTTCAGGAGGCAGGCAGCCAGGCAGGATGTTGTTACGTGAAAATGATATTATTTGTACTTACAAACAGGAATGCCCAGGCGAGCTTTTCAACGAATTTTGCATGAAGGCACTTCTTGTTTTTTATTGACTGCTACACTGTTTAATCTAATGTTAGTAGTTATTTTCGTTATTTTACATTTTATCAGGGTTTGATTTCACTGCTTTTGCCTTTTTTTGCGGTAAGAGATGTTTATTTGTCAATGTGGCATTATTAAAACCATAGAGCAAATTGTAGAAGGGAGAAACCTTATTTTAAAATAAACCATAGACCGAATTGTAGAAGGGAGAAACCTTATTTTAAAATGCAACCTTTTTTGCGACATAGTCAAATTCGCTGGAAAATTGAACATAAGCTTCCATGGAACTAATGAAGGAACTAGCAAACACTGGAAAATGTCGAATGGACGCAATTGCCTCATTCACAATTCACAAAACTGTCCAATCAGCGAAACTGTCTAAATCAACGAAACTGATGAATTAAACAAACTGACGAGTGAGGGAAACTGACCAGTGATACGCGGACACACTTGTACGAAGTCTGGCCTGTTTAGTTGTTTACAGGGTAGCTCGATACCTTTCGGTGCGAATGTTCGTGAGCATGGATGAATTGCTGGATGTATGTTTCTCTTTCACGCAATAACTTATCAACGTATTTGGATGAAATTTGGCACAGATAGTTCATAGTAACCTTGATGAACAAATATGATCTGATCGATGTAGTTTTATCCCCGTAGTACGATCCTGTGACGGAAATCAAAGCGGGCAAAGCCGCGATGAAAAGGTAGTATACCATAAAGTCACGGAAACCAGGATCTTGATAATATGTTTTACGCCTGGAAGTACGAAAACCAACGGGCAATATTTATATTTCTAACAATATCTTATGGGCTGTGAATGGGATGTTTTTGGCAATATCGTAATATCCAAGAGCTATCATTTTACGATAAAAGTTGTTATTTTTTATTGTTTTTCAATAATTTCCATGTTTAGCTAGCGCAATAAGTACTAAGATGATAGGGAGGCGAATAATCAAAATATTTTCTTGAAAATTGGACTATTTGAGAGGGACAGGGTGATTTTAGGAGATTATTCATGAAGACTGGAGACAAGGAGGCTGGAGCTTAAGAGGCTGTTTAGGCTTCGCGCTCAGCACGTGACGCCTGGCTCACTTGTAGCTGTTGCCGAGGCTGTGCCGCAATGTGTGCATTGGCGGCGCAGCGCCCTGGGCCCCCAACATGAAATGTGTTTGTGTTTGTGACTCCAGTGTTTTCATATTTATTTAGTTTATTATATTTATTTTGTTTTGTATTTATTTTTAAGTGTAATAATAGTGCATGTCAATCTTCAACATCGCTGACCACCGCCCGCGGAGAGATGCCTGCTTTGTACCCAAGCACGGCTTTTTAAAGGTTAGCGTGGTCTGAATGTGCATATTGGGAAAGTACATAAACTACAAAATGCACCTACCTCAGACCCTGTTTTAACACCTTCAACACTGGCAATTTCTTCTTTCGACCCACTTTGGAAAACCTCTCAAAATTCAAAAACACCGTTCCTATATTGAAGCGAGTTCCCCGAGGCGCTAGAATGCTTCTAGCACAAAACCTAGCAGGTTGTGTGCGCCCTGCCGTCCGGGATAACTCACTATATCGAATTCTATACGTGCAAAAGAATTTGGCAACCAAAAAATCATTAACATCACAAATTAAAGAAAATTTAAATATTTCGGCCCAAGATTAAGACCCTAGTTAAGGGAAGGTGACATAAGTGGAGCAGCCAGGATTCTTTTCAGTAGCGATGAGGTGGCACCGTACTCCCCGGAAACACTCGCAGCTCTGGAGACCAAACACCTTGCCCCAGCTGCGGATGGCCTTTCTTTTCTCGACCCTCCTGATTCAGACATACACTCACTATTACAGGTCGAGAAGTGGTCTCAGCTCTTTACTCCTTCCGGAGCGGCTCCGCCGGTGGCCTCGACGGCCTAAGTCCTCAACATCTAAAGGACCTCATCTGTTCAGGCACCGGGGAGGCTGGTGAGCTACTCTTGAAGAAACTGTGAAGCTCTGATTAACCTCATGCTCTCCGGCAAGGTGAACGAGGCCGTCATCGACGTCCTATTCGGGTCAAATTTGTGTGCCCTGCGCAAGGGGGGTGGTGGCATTCGTCCCATTGCCGTGGGAACCGTCTGCTGTCGTATGGCAGCCAAGATTTGCTGCAAATTTTAAGGTGAGGCTGTTTCGAAAAAAAAATACCCCCTGCAGCTAGGTTACGGCTCTAAAGGGGACTGTGAGGCTGCCGTACACGCTTTGTCGACCTACCTAAATTCTGGCAAAGGTGAGGTCATCCTGAAAGTTGACATAAAGAATGCCTTCAACTCAGTAAATTGGTACATCTTATTAACCCTAGATAGATAACCATACTGCGAGTTACATAAAAGATGACCATGCGCTTCAAAAGCGCAAGATTTTCAAATGCGTTTATTTCAGAAAATAAGTTGGGTAGATTTTTAATAGCTTCATCGTTTTAAAGGTTTACTATTAGAGTTAAAATAAAATGCGATTATATTACAGTCAGTGCTATTATAAGTTATTTATTACTAAATGAGGGACCTCTAAAAAAAATAACAAAATCAACAGTTTTTCTGGTTATGAGACTAATTTTTCTTCGAAATTATTATAAAAATCAACAGATTATTCTTACTATCTAGTCATTTTTAATACAATAAGTCTGAAAATAATAATCATTATCATACTAAATAGGTTTTTAGACAGTCATGACAAACGTCATTCTTGTGCTCGCCTTTCGAGCGCTTCAACTCTTCATGGCTACTAAAGTATTGTATTTACCGCATAGAAACAGCCGTCCCGCGGTAGAGTAGACCGACGTCTGAGTTGGTTGAAAAGCATAAGTTGATACATGCACGGAATAAAAACGATGGCGATATATTGTTTTCGCAAGCGGTTATCTTTCTAGGGTTAATAGAAGCTAAAAGAATTACCCCAAATATATAGTTTTCTTCGGCAATTCGACAGACACCCATCAAAATTACTATATCTATTCAGTTTAGCTAACCACCCAATTGTTCTAAAGCTAAATTCTAAATTTGACGTGTGGTATTTTGATGATGGAATCTTAGGAGGCGATGTAGATACCGTGTTAAATGATCTAAATTTCTTAAAATTAACTTCATTCCATTGCCCTTGACCTAAACTTTCGAAATGCAAACGCAATACCTAGCCCCTGACATCAAAATTATTGAGAAAAGCTCTCTTCGTCTCCAAGCCTTGTAAATTCTTTTCCCGATTTTATAGAGAAAAAGATTCAAAACTTTAATGATGTTTCGGAAAGATTGCTCCATATTAACATGCATTCGGCCATCACCATAATTCGACACTACTGTATCGGCCCTAAATTAACATATTTCCTTCGTGCTTCCCCTTTATGTCATCATACACACACATGTCTTAGACAAAATGGATCAAATTATCAGACATAAATTAACAACCATTTTAAATGTGGTTTTGGATGAACGAGCTTGGGCACAAGCAAGTCCTATTCGAATGGGAGGACACGGCGTCCGCAAAATTTCTAGCATTAGTATACCGGCTTTCATATCCGATTTAGATAAGACAGCGGCCAGTGGTCCACATTGGCCCTGGATCGAGACAATTGGAAGTCATGGGGAGAGGCCTTTGCCCAGCAGTGGGATGACGCAGGCTAACAGTATCAGTATCCTGGCTTCCACACTGATTGATTTTGATGTGCCGTGCTTCTCCGAGGCTATCGATGCTTGGTAACTTGCTTGCCCGAATGCTGAAAAACCCGACAATCAATTTTTCTAGAGACGCTGGGACGAGCCGCTCTGCCGAGTAGTTCAGAACAATTTACTTAACACATCTGCTCCTACTTCTGAACGCGCGCTACTGCTGGCCGTAGGTGAGTGGGATTTGGGTCTTTGGCTTCACGCACTGCCGTCGTCGAGCGTAGGCACTTTGTTCGACGCGACGACACGACCTTCCGCTTCGCTGCTTCTTTACGTCTTAGTGCCGCCTGCCTTACTCCTCATCGCTGTCACTGTGGTGAAGCTGTCAACAGCCTCGGACAGCACGGCCTGTCATGCAGCCGAAGTGGAAGAAAAATTCCAGGAAGGTAATTTCCAATCGCCTAGTTGACGCTTCCCGTTACCCAAAGGCTGGATTTTGCCTTGGCCAGAGGCACGTTACTAGCTGACAGCGTTGAGGAGGAGTTTTTTGACGCCCCTCTATAATTAGTTGTTATTTTAGTTTTAATTATCTAGTTTTAGTAGGAGAGCAGCGGTGGCCCAGTGGTGGCAGCCCTGACTTACGAGCAGTAAGCCGTGGGTTCGAACCCAGGCAGGCGCATTACTTTGTGTAATTTATTTCATCACCGCTGCCCTCAAAAACGGTGAAGTAAAACATCGTGAGGAAAAATTCGAAGATATGTGACATGTACCAACCCGCACTGGGCCCGCGTGGTGGATTACAGCCCACTCCCTCTCACAGAGAGGAGGCCTGTGTGGCTGTGTCCCAGCAGTGGGAACATTGTAGGCTGATGATGAGTTTTAATTGTTATAAGTGTTATAACGTAAATTGTTAGTGATCGAAATAAATTTTATTATAAATGTGAATTGCAACTTGAAGTATTCTTATCTTCAGGTCCGTTTTCTTATTTTTAACTAGTTATAGTACTTAAAATCTTTAATAAAATCCTACTACCGAATTCTGCAAACATTTGAGATAACCGCAGGAAATAGTAAGCATATAGAAAACGGGGGACGAGTGCAGAGACATGAACGTGAAGTACCCAATCTACATTGTACACATACAGGATATTGCCTGAGGATTTCTGCTCCGTCTGAAAAGAACTCGCCGTTTCTAATGTCCAAGCTTATAGAAATATCTTTTAAGTTTCTGTAAAAGCGTCGCATCGTTTTATGTGGAATTGCATCACGAATACCCACCACCTTTGACATTTGGGAAGACTACAATTGTTCAAACTCTTGTAAAATCATTTTATCTTAAGGCACTCTTCAAGATATAATAATTTTACAAGAGTTTGAACAATAATTAATTTAATCACTTAGTTAGCATAGTCCGGTAAAATCCGGAACAAGTTTGATAGTCAAGAATTTTGGGGATTTGAATTTTTCAGATTGAAACTACACGTACTTAAAGCTTTTGCTTTGCAGTTTTATTAGACCACTTTAAATAAAAACATACTACATAAACTCACATCTTCTTATTTCTCTTGGGGGTAGCCAGAGACCACAGCATGCCACCAGTTAAGATCCTAACATACTCTTTCAGCTTCGTGCACGTTCATACATTGTAACAAACTTGCTTGTTCCTATAGATAGAAAGGAATAAGCAGGCTTGTATACATTAAAAAATGTTATAAAGGGAAAATGAATTTAATAGATGATGATATACAAAATACAATAAATTATTAAAAAAGTGGAGGACAGGTTAGCCGGGAACGTTTTGCATGCCTCCGCAAATCTCAGAGCGTGATAGTAACTGCAGACAAACATCCAGATGTATAAAATGATGATCAAGACGAGCTTGACCACGACGAACTTGAAGCAGGGCAGCTGGGCAGGACCCACTAGCAGACACGTACCGAGCCCCAGTGCCAGCAGCGCAGCTTCCTCACAGCAGCTAGCAGCAGCCACGGCATCACCAAATGAAGACCACTCCTTAACTCCACTAGGCTGTGCTCAAAACAGACTTAGCTGATTTATTAACTTCAGACTAAACTGATTTCTTGTCTCCAGACTGAACCAGGGCATCCGTCAGAAATCCCTCCTATACCCTGATCCTCCGTTTCTTTCTTCAAATTTCTTTTCAGATTCCAAACTGCTGCGCTCTAGTAAGACGCAACCTGCCAGTATTCAGAGCCAGTAACAATTGGTCAAAAACCTTGCGCATAATATTTTTATAAATATAACTCAGAATATCTTTACACAGCAAATATTCGCAATTAACTATAAAATACAACAATTGAACTCACGAATTGATGATAATAATTTTTAGTAATATATAATCTAAATGAAACCTTCATAAAGAATTTGGCTGGTAACAATTAAAAATAAAAGTAAATGACAACTGACAAGTTATGTCACAACAAAGAATACTAAGAAGGAAAAGCGCGGGAAACGTTCAACTTGGCGGACGCGTCCTTTTTGAATTCAAGAAAAATATTTTGAAAATACAGTAAAATAGGATCAGTAGTTTAGTTTTAGTGCTCTCTTCTTTGATTTAAGTATAGTTTTGTAGTATTTTTTCCTCGGTAGTGGTAAGTTTTTACTATATATTGTTGAAGCCGTATAATGAACGACCCGCCAGACCCGGGGGACTTTGTTCCCCCGGCAGGCAATTTTGTTACTGTGGTGAGCAATGAGTCAGGCATGGAAACTGATGGGTCCTCCTCGGCTCGTAAACTTAAAAGAAGTCGCGTAAATGTGTGCAAACATTGTAACAAACGCCGTCGCACCCGAAAAAACCACGGTTCCGAGTCGTCGGGTTGTGGTTGTACGGATCCTACAAGTCCTAGAACATTTTTATCAGAACCTATTTGCTCTGTAATACCAACTATTGCTGCTGATACTCAAGCTCCATCCGTAGCTGTTCCCGCGCAAATCGGTCGTAAAGCATACGACAAAACCGACAGTGCACCTTACATAGTACACTTACAGAAAAAAACTATTTCCCCTGATGATGATACTACACTGCACCCAATCACATTTGGCAAATATCTCAAACATAATGCCTTTCAAAATATTATAAATGGTAGCGTCAAAAAAATTGGGCGTAATAAAATTTCTCTTTCATTTTCCAATTATCTGGATGCAAATTCTTTTATTTCACACAGCAGTCTGGAAACATATAATTACAAAGCTTTTATACCCACATTTAATGTTACAAGAATGGGTCTAGTACGTGGTGTTCCTGCAGAATGGTCTCCAGAGGAAGTAATTGATAATATTACAGTTCCAATTGGTTGTGGTCCAATTTTAAAAGTCAGACGCCTTAATTTTAAATCTGTTGTTGATGGTACAACCACTTGGAAGCCATCCCAATCCATAGTAGTTACTTTTGATGGACAGGTTCTACCTAAAAGAATCTTTATGTGTTATAATGCATTACCTGTTGATTTATATATTTTCCCTACTGTACAATGCTTTAATTGCTGTCGTTTTGGGCACACTAAAATTCAGTGCAGGTCTAAACCTCGCTGTTATAAGTGTGGTCAAGGCCATACTGGAGATAGCTGTGAAAGGGAAGTAGAAAATGCATCTTGCTGTCTGTGCTCTGGCTATCACTATGCCATTAATAAATCTTGTCCTGAATTCTGTAGACAAAAACAGATTAAATCATACATGGCACATAGCTCAGTTTCTTATGCTGAAGCAACTAAAGTTTATCCCCCGGTAACTAAATCATATGCTGACACACTTTTATCTTCTCCTTCTAAAAACTTTGCAGATACTCCATCAATCTCTTCACCTAATAGAATGCAGGCTTCAAGTAGTTATAAAAAGACTGTCTTCCTGAAACCACGCTCCCCACCCAAATCTATACAAGGCTATAATAAAGAGGCCCACAATGCTATTATTAATGATTTTAAAATTCCCCAGCCATCTAATGGTTGTGCCTTTACTAATAATCAAAATAATGATAAAAATGATGTAAACTTTTCTATAAATGATTTTCTCTCTGCATTACACAATCTTCTTTCTCAGTTCAACATCTCACCGTCCAACGTTGCCTCAACTTTCAATGTACCTCAATCCATTCATAATGGACAACACATCCAATATAATCCAATGGAACTGCCGCAGTCTAGTAAACAAAAAGAGTGATGTTATATACCTTTTAAACAAATATGAGCCATTTGTCTTTGCTTTAGCAGAGACCTGGCTCAAACCAAATCATATTTTTAAAATTAATGGTTATTTAACCATTAGGGAGGATAGATCTGATGGGTATGGTGGTGTAGCTATACTTATCAAGAACTCTTTTCCTTTCTCTATTGTTTCATTACCTCCTCATAGTGAGGAAATTTCTATTGTAGCTATTAAGGTGCACCAAACTTGTTTTGTTTCTATTTACATTCCTCACCCTTCTTCTTCTATTCTTCAAGAGATGAATAATCTCTTTTCTTTTCTTCCAAAGCCTTTCTTAATATTGGGGGACTTTAATTGCCATCATCAATCATGGGGTTGTTCTGTTTCTAATTGTCATGGTGAAGATTTACTAGATATAATAGACTCTGATATATATCTGATATGACTCAGATCCCAACCAAAATCAAAGTGCAATTGACCTTTCTATCTGTTCTCCAAGCTTAGCCTCTTCATTAACTTGGCATACTCTAACCTCTACTTATGGTAGTGACCATTTCCCAATAGTTATTTCTTACCCTCTTTCCAAATCAAAGGCATCATCAAGGAGATTTAACTTAAAACACAAATTACCAAGCAGAAATAGTAGTGACTGGGACAAATTTAGAAGCCTTGTTGACAGTAAGCTTTGCTCCTTGCCTGTAATTTCTGATGGCAATGAAAACAGCTGTGCTGAAGCTTTAGCACTTTTGTTAATTGAAACTGCAGATGTAGTTTTTCCTGCAAAAAATAACAATAATAGTACAATTCCCTCACCTCCATGGTGGGACTCTGAATGTACAGAATTAGTTAACAAACGTAAAGAGGCGGAATACAATTATAACCTTGACATGTCTAATAGTAATTTTGAAACTGTTACTAACTTAATTAACGAAACTTATAAACTTTTTAAGAAGAAAAAATTTGAATCTTGGCGTAACTTTTGCTTATCAATTTCACCGAACACCCACCCAACGATTGTCTGGCGTAATATCCGTAGATTTAGATCAATTTATAAAAACCCTTCCCCTATACCTGTTTCTTTAGCCAGCGAATTTTTAGATAATTTAGCGCCGCCTTGGGTCCCTGAGGCTGTTAACCCTAACCTGTCCTTACCAATATTGTCAATAACCAACGGATCACATAACCAAGGCACCCATACGACTCTAGATGGCCCATTCACTCTTACTGAATTAAAGGGTGTTATTCATAAAACTAAGGATTCTGCACCAGGCAGTGATGGCATCCCATATTCCTTTTTTGCTAATTTAAATGAAGACGTCCTCTGCTATTATTTACATCTTATCAATTCTATTATGATCACTGGCAACATCCCTGTTGAATGGAAACGTCAAATGGTGTTGCCATTCCTTAAACCAAATAGAATCCCATCTGACGCTTCTTCATACCGTCCCATAGTTTTGTCTTCAGTTCTGATGAAATTAGCTGAACATTTAATTAAAAATCGTCTAGAATGGTTTGTTGAAAGTAAGGGCCTTTTGGCAGCATCACAATATGGCTTTAGAAAAGGTAGGAGTACCAGTGACTGTTTAGGCATTTTAACATCGGATATTCGGATTTCTTTTTCTAATAATCAATCTACTGTCGCGGTTTTCCTTGACATAAATTCAGCTTATGATAATGTTATATTATCAGTTTTACAAAATAAATTAAGAGCCCTAGGGGTTCCATTGAATTTGTCAAATTTTATTATTAATATCCTGACTGAACGCTCTATTAGTATGCTAATTGGTGATCAAGAGGTATCTTACCTTGTGTGGAAAGGCCTACCCCAGGGTTCTGTGCTCAGTCCCCTTTTATACAATATTTACACTTTTGATTTAGACTCGTCCTTATCTGATCATATTACGGTTCTTCAATATGCCGACGATTTGTTGTTATATTCTTCAAGCCAATCCATCGAACAGGCTAGCCAGGCTATCAATTCCGCTTTATCTAATTTAGAGTTATGGTTACATCTTAACGGCTTGGATATATCCACGTCTAAAAGCGCGGCAGTTTTATTCACCCGAAAGAGAAATATTCCCACAATAAATCTCTTTTATAAGGAAACTCCTATCCCGATTAAAGATAATTTCAGATATCTAGGTGTAATACTTGACAGTAAATTAAGTAGTGTTCCTCATTGTGATTATATTGTTAACAAATGTGAAAACCACATAAACATGCTTAGATGCCTATCAGGTGTGTGGTGGGGTGCACATCCTTTTTCTTTAAAATTAATCTACAATGCTATAATCAGAAGCACTTTAGATTACGGATTATTTATTCTTGAACCGGGTAGTGTTATGGCTTTTAAAAAATTGGACCGTATCCAGTCTAAAGCATTACGAATTATTGCGGGTGCTATGAAGTCGAGTCCCATAAATGCCTTACAGGTTGAATGCGGGGAAGCTCCTTTATATCTTAGAAGACAGTTCCTTTCTGATAAGTACTTGTTCCGCATTATTCAGTTCTCAACTCATCCTCTCATTTCTAAACTGGACATTTTAGTGACGCTGATTGATTCTTCAGATTACTGGTCCCATAAACGTGCTCCTTGTTTAGTAATAAGCTATAAAAAATACCTTTCTCTATCTTCTCCAGTACACCGTTCCAACAAACTTCCCATATTTAGCAGTAGTTATGATAGTTTACATTTTAAACCCATCATAAAATTTCACTGTACTAGAAAATCTGACCCCGTTTGTCATTTAAGTTTCAACAATTTTCTGTCCGAGCACTCGGAATATCATCACATTTTTACGGATGCTTCCAAGCGTTCTCCGACAGGTTGTGTGGGGATTGGCACTTTTCATTCGCAATATAACATTGTTCAAAAAATAAAACTTCCTCCGGAGACTTCTGTTTTTACAGGAGAATGTTTTGGCATTTTGAAAGCCATTGAATATAGTCGGGTTTTTAAGTTAAAAAAAGTTATCATTTTTTCGGATTGTCAAAGTGCGCTTCTAGCCATCAACCAATCTCCACTGACACATAAATTACAGTTGCCCATAATTTATTTAATAAGAGAATTTGCGTACAGAACCTTATCTGAGGGTAATACCTTGGAATTCGCGTGGGTTCCAGCCCATGCTGGAATCGAGGGCAATGAAGTGGCAAATTCTCTCGCCGGTGAAGCGGTGCAGTGTGGGGACATCGTCCCATACATGAATTTTAACTCAGATATTGTAAATTTACCTAAAACTTTTCTTTTGGACACCTGGAAGGTGGCCTGGGAAATCAGTAGTAGACAAAAGGGTCGTTATTTTTCTTTACTCCACCCCGACGTTTCGGAAAAACCGTGGTTTGGCAGGGCTAAGTTTGGCAAGATGGAGACCTCCGTTCTCATACGGATGAGACTCGGTCACGTTTGTTCTCCAGCTCATCTTGCCAAACTTAAAATTATTAACGATCCCAGTTGTTCGTGCGGCACAGATGTGGGCGACTTGAACCACATTCTTTTCTCCTGTCCTCTATATGACCGTTCTTCCTTTCTCAGTGATCTATTGTCCCTCCGTATTCCTTTTCCTACTTCAGTTCTTACTTTATTTTGTACAAATAGTTTACCTGTATATAAATGTATAGCTTCATTCATTACCATTAATAATATTAGATTGTAATATAATACAAATATATTTTCATCAATTTATTGTATCTCATCATTCATTAGTAATATCTAGTTAGTTATAACCCTATTGATCCTATTATATCCCAAATTCCGATGTAAATATTATTTTTGATAAATTCCAGTTTCCCTAACTTTGTCTTCATAATATAACTTGACACTGGCTAAATGCACAAACCGTGCGAAGCCAGAAAAAAAAAAAAAAAAAAAAAAATACTAAGAAAATATTTATAAAAACTAAACGATTCGTAAAATGCTAATGTAAAACCAATAAAGGTATGAATATGGATGATGAGTGTGAGTATAAAGTGTCTGTAGTAGGCAGATACTATAACATCTATCTGGATATACTTGGAAACAAGGCTTACACTCATTTGATTGGAGGTGTTTCTGCCCAAAACTACATACACAGTGTTGTTTTGCATCCTCGTCAAATTTGAAAAGGAAGTCACAAAAGACGTAAAATCAATTAAAATTACTGTACTTAGTTAATTATTAATAAACGCCGATTTTTTGGTTGTTTAAGTTTGTCAGTATTTCAGAATAACCCCCTTAACGTGGTTTAGGGAATAAGAAATTATCGAATAAACATTGAGATTATTTGAAAGCACGGTTATAGGGCGAGGATCAGACGGGCCGTGTTTAAAACACGGTGGTTCACACTTACCGATTTTCGTAAATGAGAAAAAAAATAACTACCCATTTTATTATTGATTCTGGACAAGAATCATTAGCATAGTTAACTCCTTGAATTTGACGAGAATGCAAAACAACACCTTGTATAAATTAGTTATTCAACCTAAAGATTCTAAAAAAAATATTCTTGTATCGTAACTGTATAAAATTGAGGAAAATTTTGGCAAGCTTAATTGCGATCAGTAATATAGATAATGAAAAACATAAAGACGATCAATCTGAAGGACAGTTTAATATTGATGAGCGGGTGACGCGTCACTCGGGTCTGACGGAGGCGATCTATAAAAATATTAATTGCTGTCCTGTTCGCCTCGTAAACAATTCAGTGCACATGAAATATTTAGTGCTATACACGTTAAGTGTCACTTTTTTATTTTAACTAGACATAACCGTGGGTACGCTCGTGAATTTTTGGTTTTGGCACAGTTCTTTCTTCTTTATATTGTGGTTTGTCCCTAACCTGGTGTCAGAGTTTTTATGCCGCCTATGGGCTGGACTTGGGGTTACATGCCGTCGAGAAATATCTCTCAGGCATGCTGGTTTACTCACGATGTTATTGGCATATTTTTTTTTTTAATTCGTATTAGACGTCACAGGGACGTAGGTATATGTGAATCATGATGTAGATATAACTAGATTTGACGCAAACCGATTCATTGATTTGTCCACATTTCAATTTGGTCTGGAAGCATCTAAATTATAGGTGATCGAGGGATTAAAATGACAATTCATTTCAAAAGTCATCATTTACAAATTACGAAGTTAATTGCTTTGGGATAAGGTTCAGAATCATTTTAATAGCTGGAGGGTGGTTCAAACAGGCTTTATGTATCGGAGAGTGAGCAAATTAGCTCGGTAATAATGTTTCGGAAAACTGCAACGGCAATGCACTGAGAGACGATTGCATAGAGCAGAAATGGCGGCAACGGACCCAACAATACTGGAAAAGCGACCGTGGTAGTTTGGAATCACAAGCCAAGCACGTGTTATAGTAGATTTGATTTTGCGGGCAATTTAATCGAACTCTCCGTATTTTGCTACGTATATGCTGAATTTTTGAAGAGGCTTTTTGATTTTTTTCTGCGTGGTGAACAGTTAAGAATTTTGGGGATGTGATTTTTTCGGTGTCACCTTGTTTCGCAGACAGAAATTTGACAGAATTTCGTTTCCCAGAAAATGTTTCACATAATATTTAGTCCCCGTATTTTTATTTCGAATATTTTTGTTTCGACTACTATTTACTTGAATGAACAATATTTTACAGAAACACAATTCAAAGAATTTTACAATCACATTTTTTTATTTGACCAACTTATCAAACAGCAGAATTATTTTTCAACGAATATTTTTTGTTCGATGTATGTTTCCATGGTATTTTATTTCAACGAAATTATTAACCTTAAATTAAAATATTGTCTTTAAAAGTCAATATGTTGTACTACAAAAGTTAGTGACAGAAACGAATGGCTGCAAAACAGACTCCACGTAGTCTTGTTTGCCCTACCCCTAGAGTGTAATTTAAGCCCGCGTAGGCGCGGAGGGATGAGGCGGCCCGTGAGTTGAGGAGCAGGTGGTTTCTAAAGATCGCCGCACAGTGGAACGAATGTATGGGAGCGGTTGGACGTAGACATGTCCGAAAAATAAGAGTAAAATTATGACAAACTAATGATGCCATCTTATTCGATTACTTAATGCCTTCATAAATTGTGGTGATGAATTTCTTCATAACTCCCATATTTCGGGAGTAATTTGAGAAAATGTGAAATTTTACTATGAAAATGAGTGTATCGAGCTCTCTCCCTCCTGATTCCGGGCTTGTTTCAAGTAGCGGTCTCTAATATCATAATGCTATTACTAAGAGCTATATTTAATACTAAGACACATAGTGCGCCAAATGTGCACTTTCTGGGATAAAAGGAAATGAAAATTTAAAAAAAAAAAACGTTTTTTCCCCATTTGTATTTACTTTAAACCGCAGACAGACTTATTAAGAGGTCTATAAATATATTATATATATACAGAAATATATATTAACAAAAATATTCACAAGAACTGATGAGAGTATGACTTTTAAGTAAGTTGATAATAAATTACCTAGTTTCATTAAAAGTACAATAAATAATTAAGATGTAAGCTCTAATTTACTAAGTTACACATTTTAAAACAATAACATCATTTAATTATCTTCGTCATCATCATCATCATCAATTAATTCAAATTCAGAATCGATGTCCGCTAAATCATTTATGTTAACAAATTCGATATCACTTTTCTCAGAATCCGTAAGCTCATAAAATTCCTTAAAAGAAGATTTTTTTACAAACTTATTTCCTTTTGGACGGATACTTGTAACAAGTGGATCAGAAGACAGTAAAAGATTGTGCATAATATCTTCATTGCATGAGATACTGCTATGCTTTCGAGAATGCCCCTCTCTATATTTTCTAAAATCTTTATTTCTAGCCTCAGATGCCTCTTCGGATAGAAAACCAATGGGCACAATTGACATGTTCTGAACTATGTCTGGCCCATGCATTAAAATTTTATGAAGTGAAGAAGGCATATAATACCATGGGTATAACTCCACGTAAAGCTTAGCAGTATCAAAGCAGAACTCTCGGAATTTAGTTACGTTGATCTTCTCTCCTGATGAAATACACTGCAAGATCACACAGATTTTTCTTAAAAGCATAGCATCTATTCCGGTCAGTTCAGCAGATTTAGTGTAGTTTTCAAAAAATCTCCTTGCCGAGTTGCCATTGTTGGTGGATCCACTGCCTTGTTTCACAACATCGAGAAGTAAGCCCGTTTCTCTTCTTACAGCCTCTTGAACTCTTTTCTTCCTGTCATCAACTTGCCTTTTTGCTATATCACCCCTTACTTGCCATGATTTTATGTCTAATTTGTAGGAAATGTGTAATAAGCATTCCATTGAGCGAATCCAAGCGTGAAGGGTGCTTAAGCTATATTTATACATGTCCTCGTTTGCGTGTTTATCTTTGATTAACTCTAAATTATTCATTTCTTTAGGACAAGCCTTGCATATGTCACACACTGAAGCTGCTGTATTGGATATAATGGAATGAATTTTACCATCAATCATTGTCAACAGCAGTTGGTGTTTGACACTAATTCCATCAGTGATGGTGGATGGAGTTAAGGCTTCAATCTCTGCTTCGATTTCAGCCATCTCTCTCTGCACATTTTCTTTGGTTTCCTTTATAAACTTAAACAATATTGGCCGGCAAAATGAAGTGGAAGATGGTCGCTCGTTTTCCCAAATTGTTACACCTTTTGAGACGAGCCGCAGTGGTACAAGACTAATCATAAAATTACTAGCAAGATCGATTTGCTCATCTTCACTCGTCCTTTGATGATAAATGCTTTGGCTAGATGATCCGTCAAAACCCCATTTGCTGGTCAATACGAGCTGTTGATTGGGATCAACAGGGGTTTCTAACGACCTAATAAGTCTTCTTGAGGTTAAATCCATCAAGGCTTGTAATTTGATTTTTGCAGAGCTCTCTGTAACTGTGAGATCTTCTTTGGCCGGATAGCACTTAATTTTTTCTTTAACCAACATGTAGTAACTCGGGTATTGAAGAGCTCCTTCTTGAGTGTTGAAATCCCGAAGAGTGTTATAGCGCCATTTCGATAAGTTCATCGATACATAAAGAGCCAATGCCTTCAAAGGGGATATTTCCCGTACCTGAATTGATTTACCTTCAATGAAGGCTTTGATTTTTGAGGCCTCTTCTGGATTCTCCGTCAAGTATTTCATAACATAAGCTGTATCGCTTTGTCCTGCCTTTTGAAGCGCCCTTTCGGCCGAAAACATAATTTCAGCGCTGCTACTGCTGCATGAAAGACTATCTTCAGTGCGTCTTCTTTTTTGCCGGTTACTAAGGTCCTCAAAAGATTTACGAGGACTAGGATGTGTACAAGTTGAAGCATTAGATTTAGCAGGAGAAATTATGGGCTCGATGACGTCACTTATATTTTCTGTAGAAGGTTCCATATTTTCATTCTGTAATTCCGGCCATTGAATTGCAGCCTGTAGCCAAATCTCATGTTTCTTCCGAAACTTATCTGTGCTTCTTCCAGACTGTGTCCATTTTGCATAAATGCGGTAGCAAAATCGACGACACCAGTCTTTTAAACTTGTTTCAGCACTTTCACATAACTGAACACAACTGTTATCTTTTAAAACACTGAACAAATTGTTAAAGTCGCGTAAATCTTTATGTGCGCGTGCGCATAAAGCAACGTGAATATCAAGATTTGTATTAAAATTTGGAAAATACATTGCGAGATTAGCTTGGATACAACGAGGTGTAAATCAACACTGATTTTAAAGTTACTAATAGTGACCTATTTATATAAAATCCAGGTATCCCAGGTATCCTTTGTTAAATATTGCAAGGTAATTAGTTATTGTGATAATTAGTAAATGATGCATGCTAAATTAGTGTATTAAGAGCCATTTAGTAATTAAATAATAGCAATGTTCTTATCAGTAATCATTAGTGCATCAGTTTTATATGTAAACCTTAAGTCCCTAATTATATATCCTAATTAGCTTATATCTTCTCTAATTGGCTGCTCAGAAATGTTATTGTAATAAGGTAAACCTTTAGAAAAACGGTTTTAATCAACAAAATAAACAAAAAATAAAAAAATTGTGTTATAAAATAAACATCACTCTTTATCCCAGAAAGTGCACATTTGGCGCACTATGTGTCTTAGTATTAAATATAGCTCTTAGTATTAGCATTATGATATTAGAGACCGCTACTTGAAACAAGCCCGGAATCAGGAGGGAGAGAGCTCGATACACTCATTTTCATAGTAAAATTTCACATTTTCTCAAATTACTCCCGAAATATGGGAGTTATGAAGAAATTCATCACCACAAGTTATGAAGGCATTAAGTAATCGAATAAGATGGCATCATTAGTTTGGCATAATTTTACTCTTTTTTTTCGGACATGTCTACGTCCAACCGCTCCCATACATTCGTTCCACTGTGCGCCGCCGCGGCTGAGGCTGGCCGGCCTGCCGGCCAGCAAGCCGAAGCTGCGGTGGTGAGCGTTAATACCATCTGCGACGATAAACTTGCGTGGGGCCTCCGGAGCCCCGCAGCGCCGGAGCAGTGACAGAAACCTTGCCTGTTGCATGTTACATGCTTGCATGCATGCTGCAAGTTGCATGGTTGCTTGCATGCATGCTGCAAGTTGCATGCTTGCTGCATGCTGCATGCAACAGGCATGGACACCATTAGTGAGAATAACAAGATTGTTTTCCTGCTTGACAATAATTTACCCGCATTATTTTTGTGAACCCGGTGTTGTAATTTTGTAGGAGGGGGTATGCATTTTTCAAAGGTTTGAATTTTAGAAACTGTCAGTCGATTAAAATGTTATTCTTCGTAATAAGTTTTATGTGAAACAAACAATATGTGGATAAATAATATTTGAATTGTTATTCTATCATATGAATATTCTAACATTAAACTTTATTTGAAACAAAAATCGATGATTTAAATTTCTTCAAAGTAAGTATTCTGCGTATTGATTATTCTATGAAATGATAATATGAGAAACAATTTATGTGAAACAAAATTCGATTAAACAATTAGCGATGAAACAACGCACAACCGATTTTTTCGGATTGAAACTACACGTACTGAAAAGCTGATGCTTTGCAGTTTTATTAGAACAATTAAGCTTGTATATTGTCAAATACCTCCTAATGAAAACGAGGGTATCATTTGATTAATATCTAGGTATTTGTCAAAATTAATGGCCTCAGATAAATGTTTCTCAGTGGCCTATTGGACCTCTTCAATTAGTTTCCCTAAGGGTTGGAGTTGAAAGGGGAAAGCCGGGATAAGTAAAGCAGATGGGACATTTCCGCCCATCGCTCTTTGTTTCGGTTATCTAAATTAATTGAATAATAATCACTATTTTCGAATGCCTCTTGCCAGAATTGGTGACTAGGAACATTTATGGAATATCAAAAATTTCTGTCTCTGTATAAGAAGTGGTTTTCTTTGAAACTTTTTGCTATTGTTGTTTTCTGTTTTGTTGATACTGTTTTAAGATGATATTTAATTTAAGATTGATATTACGAGAATTATAAGCAGATATTAAAGTTTAACTAGGTCTTCCTTCCAGGCAGTAATGGCGGATGCAGTGAGTCATTGAAAACTTATTAAAAAAATATACGAAAACTGTAGTTTTATTTTAATCTTTTTATCCTCTCATTCAGGAATACTAATAAAAACTTTGTTTTATACATTTTTTCGTTGAAGTCTTTTTCATGGGTACTTTTTCCAAGGATTCCCTAAAGATACCTTGTATTGTGTAACAAGAAAAAAAACTTATGAGTTACCAAAGAATAGCTAAAAATTTCAAATGTAAAGCTTTTTTACAAGTTCTCAACTTCAATACATTTTAGTCGGATTAGACATAGTTCTACATCTCAGAAGAGCAATTTATATCTTTTGATAAATCATTCTTTTTTCTAGTTAAACTTAACTCTTTTTAAAAATGTCTATTTATCTATAATTTAAGATAATTGATTACTTCTAGAAGTTTTAACAAAAAGCAATAAATACTGTACTTAGACCCAAAAAAGCAAGTTTGCATTCAGTGATAACCTAGTGGTGTGACCGTCGGACTGCCGAGTCATAGGTCTAAGATTCGATCCTAAGACCTCAAATTTTTTGGGATTCAATTGCGTATTTTTTCATTATCACTTGCTGCGACGAAGGAAAATATATTTTTCGACGGCATGTAAAGCCAAGTCAGATAGGCAGTCGCTTCATGTAAAGTACTAGTACTCAGCTGCATCCGGTTAGACTGGAAGCCGACCCCAACATAGTTTGGGAAAAGGCTAGGCAGATGATGATGTAAAGCCAAGTCAGAGGCCCATGGATGGCATAAAAACTCTGACACAGGTAAGACACCAAACACACGATAAAGGCCCAAAAAGATACGCAGACTTAATTTTAATTACCTACTGGCTTGGCTTATTTTAGGACTAAAGCCGCTGATCAGGAAGGCAGCCAAAAATTACGTACACTCGTATTATGCAACATAGATATAGTACACAGGTAGAAGGCCTTGAGGGGTCATTGTCATTGGCACCACTGATGATCGATACTTTGCCTAGCCGCATAAAAAGTACGTAAACACTATCCTATGCCACACACTCGTGACTAGCGCACTATACTGTTTAAACTAAGAATAAAGGGTACAATGACCTCAAGTTTTCTTTCTCGTAAAACGCTGTTTTGTATGGAAAGCACTGTTTGCCGATTTTTCACGAGAGAACGATCCAACGTTGTCGGGAGTACTTGTAATGGAGAATTTTAAATAGAGTTGGCGTAAGAAAAACTACGTTATTGTATGAGAGAAGTACCTAGTTTAGCTGCTGAAATATTCTGGTGCTGGCAATAGATGCTTTGCCTTCCCAAACGGGGCTTGCGGCTATAAACACTGACCGGACAAAACTGGTGAGAGGGGTACCCGTATAGCGAATCATATTCTTTGTCATTTATTTCTGAACTGGTCTTCTACACAGTGGTCACTGCGCCTGTTGAAACAGTTAGAAAGATGACGTTATTGCTTAGGCCTGCTCTTGGTAAGTAAGAGTGCACCGTAGACCACCACGCGTCCCAGTGCGGGTTGATGTCATGGTAGTATTCTGGATCTGTATTGTCTCAACAGGGTTGGTAATTGGATGCATTCATGAAATGGGTGATACTAGACCTAATTTGCTACAATTTTGACTCGGTAACTTGAGGTCCAAACTGGGTTGTTTTGGAGCAATCGAAGTTTAAAAGTTTTTTTTTAATCGCACAATGCAAAGTATATGTATAAGTAGCTTTAATACACATACATTATACATACATACAGTATAGTTTCATCTCTTATATTATAAAGAGAGGTCTGTTTCCTGAGACACGGATGTTCAACTTTAAATAATGAAGAAGGCTACCTTTTTATTAGTAACGCAAAAAGCGGAAAATTGGGTTAGATTGAGTTTCTGTAGTATTCCGATAATTTGGATTATTTATTGGAAAAGCCTTTTCTATTGTACCTCTATCTGATGAATAGGTGAATGGAACACACACGTACAGGTATGAGAAGTAACAAATATATGCGGTATATGAGAACAATCTATGTAAGAACCTGTGAGCAGTGAAGTAAATGTTTGTAAAAGTCAGAAACAGATACCGGCCTGGCAAAAAAGTATTCTCCATCAACAAGAGACCTAATAAGCAGTATGTATCTTCATATACTTACTTTCTTATAAAAGACTCCGAAGAAACGGACCTTTTATTTGAAGATCTATCAATAAGGAAAAATAATATAAGTAGCAGTAAATATAAATAGAAGACTCTGTAAAAATAAGTTTCTTTGAATCGTATTTGAACAGTATCCGAAATAAAACATTTGGAGTCTTTTGAAATTCCAAATATTAATATGGCTTCACAATAATTTGTCTGATGAGAAGTAAATAATGGATTAGTTACTCTTTTATCATTAGGTACTTTAAGACGATCTGGCACCTCGTTAATTTAATTTTCCATGGTTTGGCCTGATTTTCTTCTTTATTGAATTTTGCCTGTTTCAAAATGTGTAACTAGTCAAGTTACCAGAATACTAGTATATTACATGGACCGACTGCCAATCTTAATATGGGAATGTGATGAGTTGATACTGATGAGGATGAAACGCATGTGACTAAAAGACTGATAGGGAGTAAGTGAAAGACCAGACAAACGAAAGATAGATTATGTGAGGGTATGATTTGAGCGTCTCACCGTCCGTCTAATGACGACAGGTCTTGTCGACGGCGCGTTCGTGTACCACGCGCGCCTCAA
Source organism: Cerastis leucographa (assembly GCA_963082945.1). Taxonomy (NCBI): domain Eukaryota; kingdom Metazoa; phylum Arthropoda; class Insecta; order Lepidoptera; family Noctuidae; genus Cerastis; species Cerastis leucographa. Next base: position 11,999,753 of record OY720380.1, on the reverse strand, counting down.
GATGTCAGCAAATCGAAAGGGGTCCGAAAGGGCCGATGCCTGCCAGGGCTGTTCGAAAGAGATACCGTGGCCCTGGAACACAAAGAGCTAAGAAGGAACATGGATGGGTTTTAGTCAGTACAAGTCTGACACTCCCTTCCGCTCCGCCCAGAGCGAGAGGAGTCATTTGATAACTTCCCATCCAAAAAAAAGGGTATGATTTGAAAAAGGAATAAATGGGATGGAACAAAAAGACGTACACCGACCCAAAGTAACGAAGGACAAGGGTAGAAAGATGAAGACATGATAAAGATCATCACCAAATAGACATGAACATCGATCAGACAAAGTTCTAAGTTCGCCGCGCGTATTCACGATGCATGGAAGTATGTAAGTATCAAGCGACGCGATAAAAGTGATTTATGGTACTTACGGACCGCCGATAAAAGTTCGTAAGCCTATACTTGTAAGGCGGGATTTACTCAGCTCCTGAATTCAAGGGTAATAACGAAACTTGCATAAATCATAGCTCAGTTGAGTTAATACAAGTTATTCTGGAACAAGTGTGAGAGTTTAAAGAGGTGCTTTACTTACCTATGATAAATCTGAATGTATCTTAAAATAGATGTGTTGTTAGATATTCGAGATGGTTCTTGACATTAAAATAATAGACGTTATTGGGAGAAAATAATATGAAGCTTACTTTCAGACATACAATAATATATTTAAAAATATTCTCTATTTTTACATGTATAGTCTTTACCAAGGAGAACCGTATTACCCAGTACTAACTGCGCTGTGGAGGTCAGATAGGCAGTCGCTCCATGTAAAATACTGGTATAATAGGTAGGACTGGAAGCCGACCCCAATATAGTTGGGAAAAGGCTAGGCAGATGTTGATGTGTTACATGATTGTCTGGTAGGATTCTAATTCACCCAATTACACAGGGGACATTGTTAATAATTCTTCGATGTTTGGTTGGGTCTTAAATAGCATCATCACGTCTTTACCAAATAGCCTAGAAATAGCGGATTAACTTAACTCCAGACCTAAAGGTTCACCAATAAGGAAAATATCACAACATTGGGATTAGGGAAGGGACTTTCGCCCTGCAACAAGAGCAAATAAGTAATTAGATACAAATATTACTGTATATTCGATAGTTATTAAATTCGTAGAATAAGGAAAATTGTTGATTCCATAAGAAGTCGGTAACTAACTAACGCGAAGATCGCTTTAAGTAACAGGCAACAAGACATCAATGTGTTTTCTCTGTATTCATTAAATTAAAACAGTACTCTTACCTACGACTATTTAATTTGCCATCCCTTTCCAACTTCCCTTATTTGGAAAGAAGGAAAGTGATAGAAAGATGGTTCTCAGTGTGCCTAAGCTAATTATAAATACCGGTGTTTAAGTTTACAGCCCCGTATAGAAGACTCGCAAATGAAAACGTTCGTAATGTAAACAGTGAAATTATACGAGTTTTATTTATCTTAAGTTAATTATTCCAGTTTATAAGTATCTCCATAATGTTTGTACAGCGAGAAACTTTGCTAGGAAAAACTTTTCCCCGTACATACTTGATTGACTCATGAACTGAGAATAGAACATCGTTTCTCTATTACCTTAAAAATAGAAGGTGATAGGATGGAAACATTCTTCCCTAACGCCTCCGAGGTTGTCATGCTGGAAGGCTACCACAAACTTAAATGTAATGCCTTTTTTTTTTTTTTCGGATGGTAATTCCTCAATGACTCCTCCCGCTCTGGGCGGAGCGGAACGGAGTGTCAGACTTGTACTGACTAAAACCCATTCATGTTCCTTCTTAGCCCTTTGTGTTCCAGGGCCACGGTATCTCTTTCGAATAGTCCCGCAGCCCTGGTAAGCATCGGCCCTCTCGGACCCCTTCCGATTTTCTGACATCTCCTAGAGTTGCGCGTGGAAAACGAACGCGCCGTCGACACGGCCTGTCGTCATAAGACAGACAGACGGTAAGCTCGCCCATTACTAACCGTCCACAGGCCAAAATCCAATGCATAATTCCACTTTTAAGCTGTAGGTACAGACCATTCTGTGGCAGGTGCCAAACTTGGAATTTTACGTCAAAATATCAAGTTAAAACTTCAAATACGGGTAGAGCTTGAAAGTCTGATTATCGGTCTCATACGTTGGTATCTTATTACCCAGTTACTGGGTTGTGGCGGTCAGATACGCAGTCACTCCATGTAAAATACTGGTACTCAACTGCATCGGGTTAGACTGGAAACCGATTTTAAAAACAGTTGGTAAAAAGCTAGGCAGATCATGAGTAGGCAAATACTGGATCATAATATATGAACTGTCTCATAAAAAGTTCTATTAAGTACTACTGATACTTCAGAGATTTTTCATATTTTTTTGACACATTCAGTTAAGATGTTCTCCGGATTGACATTCAAAATGCTTGGGAAGTCTTCCTAAAGCCGTGGTTTCAGAACTTCTTCCATAGTTCCGTTTCCATTAAGTAGTCCAGTACAAACTTAGCCATTTGAGGTGAAACTATTTTAGGAATAGCCATTAAGACCCTAATAAGTCTAATGGACTGGACCTCGATATAGTCAGCGTATGGTAATAGGATTTATACCAAAGAAACATTCGGTCCTTAATTAGTAATTAAGTTATGAGAAGTATTTTCTTCATTTTTGGCTTCGCTCAACCGCCTTTGTTCGACGTACAAGTATTTCTACCTGCCCGACACACAGCACACTACTGAGCATTAGGCCTGTGCGTGCGCACAGGTTCATTTGCTATTAGCCTCTCATCCGATCAACTCAGTCTGGAGGGAAATTGGAAAATATGATTGGTAGACACTAAATGGAGAGCGGCGGTGGCCCAGTGGTGGCAGCCCCGACTTACGAGCAGTAAGCCGGGGGTTCGAACCCAGGCAGGCGCATTACTTTGTGTAATTTATTTCATCACCGCTGCTCTCAAAACGGTGAAGGAAAACATCGTGAGGAAACCGGCATGTCCTAGTACCAAAAATTCGAAGACATGTGACATCTACCAACCCGCACTGGGCCCGCGTGGAGGATTACAGCCCACTCCCTCTCATAGGAGAGGAGGCCTGTGTCCCAGCAGTGGGAACATTATAGGCTAATGATGAGACACTAAATAATCAGTGTGTGCGTGCATCACCAGACGTATAAACGTGGACGAGCCGAAGTGGTCGTTTCTGACGCCAATAAGGCGTTAGTTTATGCATGTATGTAAATAATTAGTTTGAAATTAATTAGTTGCAGAGAAAAAAGCGCGACTGATAAAGAATTGAGCCACCATATTTATGCTATTGCCTGTTGGATTTCAAACAAGCTGCCACCAGAAGTGTTCGAAGCTACCTGTGGACAACTTTAATATCTGAAGAATACACATAACTGAAATCGAGGAGCTGGCTTAATAATAACAGCCGCACGGGCTGATCTTCAAGGTTAAGCCGAGCTTGCAAAGGTCGGTCTGTGGATGGGTAACCATCATTACATACCAATCCGAGTTTCCTCCGCGCCTCGAAAAGTACGTTATGCCGTTGGTCCGAGCTATCATTTGTGGATCTTTGACAGTCGTTACAGGTAGTCAGTGGCGCGAAAGTCTGACAACCAGTCTTACCAAGGGGTATCGTGTTACCCAGTAGTAACCGGGTTGTGGAGGTCAGATAGGCAGTCGCTCCATGTAAAACACTGATATTCAGCTGCATCCGGTAAGACTGGAAGTCGACCCCAATAAAGTTGGGAAAAGGCTAGACAGATGATGATGGACACAACTAAAATCACTGATTTGTTGGTCTAATGGTCTGCTGAGCATGGGTTTGATTTCCAGGTCCGGCAAAGTGTTAATTGGTTCATTCCATCAGGAATTTAGTAACAGCCACAAGGGCTGGATTTGTGCCCCATTGATGATGACAGGTTCGCTCCCTATTACATGGGACTAAGAAATAACCGTTTTAATGTGGGTGTACTATTAGGTACTTACATATCTGCCAAACCTTACGGGGATTACAGGCGAGATGAAATAGCTGAAATATCTTCTTGTATGCAATTACATTAAGTACTAGCTGTACCGCGCAACTTCGTCTGCGTCACATTTTCCCCGTTTTCGCAACATTTTTCATTGCTGCTCTCTTCCTATTGGTTGTAGCGTGATGATAGTAGCCTATAGCCTTCCTCGATAAATGGGCTATCTAACACTAAAAGAATTTTTCAAATCGGATCTGGAGTTCCTGAGATTAGCGCGTTCAAGCAAACAAACAAACAAACTCTTCAGCTTTATAATATTAAGTAAAGATTAGATTATTGTTTGCGCCTTTGTATTATTAGAGGGTTGTACCTAATTACATCCTTGCAATACTATAATGTAGTTATCCAATAGTTGTATGTCATTCGAGGAACAATAGGGATGTTACACATGATATTAGCCCACAATCGAATCGAATTACACCTACTAATCCGATGTTATGCCAATTTGCTTGTCTTGCTTGTTTGAGCCTGTGCTACGTGCAGACTTTACACATGCTTAAACCAATAGATTTGAATAGCTTGATCAAATGATGCTTTCAAGAAAGAAAAAACTTTTTTGCAAAAATAATAGACTTCCAAGAAAATGCTAAAAAAGTGAAAACTAACTTTACATTCGGATGAAATCGGTGACATTGTTTGTTTCACTGACTTATATTGACACCGACTTCCGGAATTATAAAGGGTGTAAAACTCCTCTTAATGAAGCCGAAAGGCACTGGTTCTCCCTGTCATTGCGATCATTTTTTTGTTCTACACCATACCTGGGAACCTTCTAGTTACGGAGATATTAGGGGTCAAAGTTCCAACTTTTTGACAAGTATTTTTTTAAACACAAGTTTTAAATGTAAGATTTTTACTTTAAACACCTCCACGACCCCCGTACTATTCAACCCGTCCATCAGCACAATGTTTTGAGTGCGTAACATTGAGTTCTACCAGAAAACACGATTTTACACCCCCCAAAAAAAGTAGTTTCCCAGCAATCATTTTTGCGTAGAGTTACTTAGTTTCATGTACAGAATGCTTGGTTGACGGCTTCGTGATGAGGTGAGTTACACCGTGTAGTTATTATTCACTATTATTGTGTTTGTTGTCTGTAATTTATTTTATTTTACGCTTTTTAGCTGAAACACACAGTCCTGCAAAAATTCTTGGTTTCATGACTGATATATGTGATGTGCTTGTCTTGAGTTATAACGATAATTTATAACGCAATATTTTGGGGAGAATTAAATTTAAGCTAGAATGAGGTAACGTTATTTGTTTAGTATCTATATAATTATAGAAGATAATATTTAAGTCTATAATAAAAATACGTAAGTAGGATACTTCTTTGGTCAAGTGGTCGCAAGCGCGACTGCCAGCTGGGCATGAGGTTCCGGGTTCGATTCCAGGGTCGGGTTTAATATCAGAAATTTCTCATTGGCAATAGGCTCGCCCCCTATTACAGGCTGTCACAATGTGGATATACACCTGCCTAAGCCTTCGGGGATTACAATGCGTGATGTCATATTATGTTATTTAAGTCTCACTCTCAAGAACGCATGACTTTTATTTGCGTGTGTTAGGTAATAGGTATCTTAAGTGTTTACCTACGTGCAATGTCAGAAAAAATTACTCACATTTTAAGCAAATAAAAAAAGTACATAACAGATCAGATGATAATATAGATGACATAAAAATTATAATAATAAATAATGATGACGTGTGTAGGGGCGGTCATTGAAGAGAGTGACATGAATGGCAGTCGCGCATGCGCGCAGGCTCCGCTTTCCGAGAGATATAAGCACGAAGCCCGAAGCCATCGACACACAACTTTGGCGCGCCCAAACGTTCCAACAAGAACTTGGCGACGACGGACAACTAATAAAATCTCAATATAACAACCACATTTAACTTGAACACATTTATTTCCCAACAACGACATTCTCCAGTGAGTTGTGACTAAGTTTTTTAAGTGAATTTTACTTTAACTGAACAATTTCCGCGAACTTTTAGTTAGTTTCGAAGTTTTCGTCGGCGCGACAACTCCGACTGTCGAAGGTGAGTGCACTATTATACTTTAAATTGTAAACTTTTACACATTACTGAACTAGATTATCTTTACTGTAGATATTTTAATACATAAAAATATTTTGTCCATTTTTACACAAAATATTTCCTGAAACTTAAAAAATCGTAGTTTAGGTATGACTGAATAAGTATAAAGTTTAGCCACTAGGAAAGTTACGATTACAGAAAAATAAACACAAAAAAATATAATATTAAAAAACTCATTTATAAATTATAATTAATAAATGAGGACTAGAAGGTGAACTGTTCTTTGATGAAACTTGTTACAAATACTTTCGATTTATGCTACTGTCTAATTTTGTTAAATTTAATTAAACATTAAAACATTTTTCCAAACACGGCGTTTAAAATTATTGTGTGATTAGTATTTTATCTAATATACTAAAGTTCGCTTTTTACTTTATGTACTCTTATTAAAATGAGGTTTGTAAACAAGGAGTAGACGTTAATACCGGCTATATAATTTTTTTATATGATATTTTCATAATCCGCCACTTGAGTCACTCCCAAATAATAATATACAAAAATACACACTGTTGTAAGCGTTTCGGACACATTTATGAATAGATTACAGTCTTTATGATGTAATGTTCGACTTGATTGAAATAATGCCCGAAGAGATAAGATAAACGAGGGTTTAACAATTATATGTATGACAACATTGTGGAACCGAGCCGTGTGCTCAATGTTAGAAAATTCTAACAAGTTTCCTCGTTAAAAACTGAACAAAACAGACATATTACAATTTTGGGATCGTCGGATTTATTTTAACGGTAGGATCTAGTTTTCTGTCCAACGGGATGTTACACACCTACGGAATATATTTGATGATACGCAAAAAATGGCCCCCAGCTTATTTGCTAAGCTAAACATTTTTTTTGTCGATGGAGTGGAATCTAATTGTTATTACTATTGTGCAATATACGAAGTCAGTTATTGTGCAATTTTAAATGAATATTACCAATATTTTATCTATTAGCATAAAATACATCGCATCAATATCAGAACTTTAATAAAGACAGGGTGTAATTGAACGAACACGTAAAATAACGTAACTTTTCTCGCCTCCGTCGAAAGCTTAATTGCTTTATGTGTCCCGGCGCAAAAAATTAAGAAATTATATTTAAATTTGAGCGTAATTTAAGTGAAACCCGAGACGAGTTAAAAATTAAACGGCTAAATAAACCGACGAATTGAAAAATATAGCGGCGGATGAGGAAAAGGGGGAAGTGTGGCAGTTTGCGGAGGAAGGCTCGGGGGAAAGATCTTCACTGTTCTGACTGTTTTCCGGCTTCCTATCACAGCAATTAAAAGACTTCTCTGAGCGTCGTTTAACCCGAACCGTGCACCTTTTTTTGTTAAAGTTTTACAAGTGCCCATGTAGGCATACCTATGTGAAATAAAAATATTTTGATTTTGATTTTTAAACCTTACAATACGATATTTTGTAAACTTATCTTTTTAAGTTCTTTCAAACGAACTGTGTCGTAAATTTTATAAAAAAACTTGTGATAATGTTTGACGTCCAGTATCTCATTACGTAACTGGAAGGTTCGGAAGGTACGGTCTAGACCAAAAAACAATATCGCAATGACAGGGAGAACAAATGCCTTTCGGCTTCATTATGAGTCTATTTACGCCCCTTATTTCCAGAAAAAGCTCTGAAAATCAATGTGCTTAGCACCGAGTTGATGCTGGCCACGATTGCGGTAAACCTCTAAAGGTACATAAATATTACTATATGAAGTTTAAATGACTGTTTGATTATCAATTAATTGATGTAGAAATCACTTTTATATTGCGTCAGAATTAAAACGATCAATATATGTGAAATCATTGTGCGAATGTTTTACGGTTTTATCTCGCGATTAATATGTAATGTTACATGACAAGGCAGGAAATTATGTCAATCATGTCCTATACTATGAAAAACCATAAACATTCCTAAGGTTAAACCACTCTTAAACAAAATAAATCAAACACAAAAAATAACTCCCGGCAGACATGCACGTTTCATCAAAAGTAAAAATAAAACAGAATATGCAATGTCTCATGAGATTGAAACATGTAACGATAAATTACTCATAACAGGAGAATCCCCTTTTAAAATAAATCTTTACGTCGCAAAGATAATGATATCAGATACTAAAAATAAAATAAAATAAAAAACATACTATAAAACATATGATTTGTCATGTAACGTCGCAGGGAATTCCTTGTCAGCTTATGTGTTTCAACTTTGATTAGATGCTGTCTGTTGGGATACAATTTTCCAGCCCACATTGTTTTCCGTAGCGAATATTAAGAAAAATAAGGGTAAAACTCTTAATTCCACCTTGGGGCATCATAAAGTGATTTGCAACGCGTTTTAGCACGTTATTCTTTTAACAAAAAGATATACTACACTTTGGTCTAGAATTAATACTGTCTAGTAAGGTGTACTCAACCTTTGGAGGCTATAGATAATGCCTATTGGGGTAAACCTTATCATCATAGAACACTGAAAGCACATTTGAACAGACTATCAGCTATTTTGAGTCAATTATAGTTTATCTTTGCGCAATATTTGCGCGGATGATGACACATAGATAGGGGCTCCATCAGACAGGAGTAGATAACATTCCAAAAATAAAATAAAAACTCGATAGAAGAAGTTCAAATCTTAAAAATAACTTCGGGTAAAATAATAATTATCATAACTTTTGTTAAAATTCGTTATCTTAACAAAAGTTATAATAATTATTATTTTACCTATAAAATTCATGAAAACAAACTAATTTTAATTAAATTATGATTAACAGAGCGAAGTACCACTAGTTAAAAACAACATTGAGTCCTACATATTTAATCATGCCGTTGCAAAGGAAAGTGCAACTTTTATTATCTCTTTTTATTATGATTGTGACTTGTGCTAACTCGTTATAGTGCAAGTGAAGAAATACTGTTATCTTATGTTATGGAGAACACGAGGGTTAAGATCTGAGGGGACGTTTCCACCGTTCATGATCTTAAATTACGGATCTATAGAGAGTTGACAAGCCTTGTTATCTGTTCTAAAAGCCCTGAATAGTACAGCCAGACTATTGTGCGTTCCTACACACTGTTTACGTAAACTATTTTTCTACTTTTCTGTATATTTAATTTATAGTGTATAATATTTCTGTGGTACCTACTTCATAGGTTGCCGGCTGTGGTGCCTATAACAATAAACAAAGGCTAAAGTTTGCAGTGAACGCGGAACCGGCCTCTAAGTGGGATCGGGAAACAATAGGTGTTCTCGTGACGGATTCTGAATAATTATTAACAGCAAACCGTCTTGTTGCGGGTGGTTTTCAGTTCGTTATCAGATAATCTTTGTTCATTGGACGACGGAGTTGGTTATCGAGAAATGCCATCTTATTGTTGGGCGAACATTCAAATATCTGCCCAACAAGATGAGTGAATCTTCCTTCTCAATTAATTGAGGAAGTTTGATCGCACTCAGATAGTCAAAATGTATTATATCTAATGTAATACCCACTTACACAAAAGCTGTATGAATGTAGGAAAAAGGACATAAATATGTCGAAAAGTGAGGTTCAAAATTATGGTTTAAATTAGCAATCGGCTTACGGCACTGAAATTCTGAAGAGGTTGTGCCTTCAGGCTCAAAACTTTCCTATCAGTAAAAAGATTCCGCGTTCATAATTTACATGGAGAATCTAAATCGAATGCCAGACATTACTTAGAATGGCTTTTATTTAAAGGTTGGTTTAGACTAAGACCAAACGAGCGAATGCGCATTCTATCCCCAGGCTACCAAATACTTTTTGTGTAAACGGGGGCCGAGCATTTTTTCGTTGACGGCTATCCATGCCAAAATTTCATAAAAAGAATAGTCTTGTTCTGGTTCTACGTTCTTTCGGTCCAAATCTGCCTCACGAAGACTGAAGAAAACGGTAATCCCTAAGGAGGTTAATGCTCAAGTAGTTTTAATCACGTCGCGTACAAGGTAGGAATAGTGACATTTCTTGTTGGGTTATAAAGCGCAACTCTTTGCAGCGGTAATCCTGCTAAGTTCGCTAACACCACTTCTCCGTGCATACGAACAGTTCCGACTTTTCTGATACTTTGTAATACTTTGTGGCAACTTATGAAGGATCCAAGAAATAAAAAAAAAAAGTTCGAAGAGATTTCCAATCTTTCTTTTGTACCCTGACAATTTTTTGACCCTCTCGTGTTTTAAGAAGAGACTTCAATGCAGCTTCTTAAGGATCACTGTTCTCCTGGTTTACTATAAAGTGTCAGGTTAACTTACAGGTTGGATTATCACGTTAAGTTATCTTACCATTTGACGAAGTATAGTAGAAACTAGAAAATATTTTGCTGAAGGATAGAAATGTTAGCTAAAGCAACATCAAGGGATTGTAATGTACCTACCTAAACTAGTAGGTACCTACTTAATAACGTACCTACTATGTAGTCATTCATTCGCTTAGGGAATGGCTGTCGAATTGATTTGACAGAAAATAAAATATGAAATGTATATTATGCGGTTCCCACCTTACACCTTTACGCACCTTTGTACACCTTTGATAGCATTTCAATAACATTTAATATAAATAATATTTTACCACCACCAAAATTTGGTCCAACAAACCGCCAATGTTGGCCATAAATCGGCGTGGTTGATTTGAATGGTTTTCGTCGACTCCAGTTCTACCAACAATTGTATCCAACATTCGAAACCAGGTATTCGCTGCTCTGCACACAGCATTTTCACGAACATTCATATTTTAAAAGGTTTTTCGTTTATGAATAGCTTCAAATGTTATGTTGACATGTTTTACGATTTTCTAAATTGAATGGCAAATAGGAATCTTATCCCAATATACTAATGTACAAATGAATAGATACCATCTGAATCACTTTCACCTAAAAGGATAAATTATGTGCTGGCAGGATTAAAAATCAGTTTCAGTTAACCGTTGTAAGTGAAAAAAAATGCATGTTCTACCAAAGAGGTTGTGGTTTTCATCATGTTCTACTTCAGAGGTTGTGGTTAAAAAAGTACACACAAACAAGCAAGAAGGTCCACATACCTAGGTACTTATAGTGTAGTTTACTACAAGTGGTACTACTTGATATTAACTCAGAGGCACTAATTGCACTCGTGTTAAGTTGCGGCCATCGTGGTTTCGTATCGTATAGGAAATGAGTCTTTTAAGGGGAGTAGGAGGAAGATTGAATGAGGAAGGAACATAAAATCGTATTTTTACTAAGTTTTAACCATATGTTTCGGTACGGGCACCCAAAGGGGCTCAACACACAAACCTCCCCTGGCTAGGTATCGGTCGCGAAAGTGGCTAGCAATTAAGTCATTCGTCATCATCATTATTAATGTCAATATTTAATATTCTGATTATCAAATACTATAAGTGTGCGTTAATTAAGAGTGTTGGATAAAAAAACCCATATAATCTACGCCATTAAAACTTCTGTATTTAGCGCGCAAGTTTAGGGGTGATTTTCATATACTGACAAACTTAAACGACCAAAAACATCAGGGATAATTAAATATTAACTAGGCTTGTACCGTAATTTAAAATGATTATTTACGTCTTTTGTGACAATCTCCTGAATTTAGACGAGGATGCAAAACAACATCTTGTATAGTTCGAATTTATACGTTCCATTACCAAAAATATTTACCATTATACGTGAAAAAAGGAAGTAGCTCGATTTATTTGCTCCCAAGTGTAGCTTTAGTAATATTTTTCAAGACTTTAATTGAGTTCTATACGAAATTGTGTATATAATGGCAAAAATAAGAACGCAGATAGAATGTTAATGTTTTTATTTACCCTTTCAAGTTTTTTTAGCAAACGAGAACCTTTCCTATGTACATTATTTCCACGCATAGGTACCTACTTTTTAGAAGGGTGTAGTAATATGTATTTTACACATATTTGGCAATAGACAGACTCCGTTTTACCGACCTCAATACAATATTGGAGACATTAACCTCAAAATGATCGTATGAAACAGTTCCCGTGACATATTTTTTCATTATAAAATCGTATGCTGAAAGTTGATGTAATTCGTGAATTTCTGACAATTCTCATCACCCCGCCGATTCAACTGATGTGTCATCCGTCAAAATCTTGTCGGCCATAGTGGTTCAAAGTTATTAAGGGATATTTTTCTTTAAGAAATTTCTCAGTAGATACCTATAGCGGCCGGTAGTCTGGACTCGTCCCCGGTTAATGGCAATAGACTCGCTCTTTATTAGGTCGGAGTTGAACATAACTTGCGAATTTGTATGTGTTCTCTATAAGTCACACCTTGCCGAACCCTTTGGGGATTACAGGTTTATGTTATGATTTTATGTAGAAACTGTACCTTACGAATTAATTTAGTAGATAGAATAGCTATTCAATCAGAAAAACTAAATCAATGAATTGAGAAATAAATAGTTTTATTTCCAAAATCAATTTTGGCTGCTAATTCCAAAATGATGGCTTATCCATCAAATATTCATATACATATAAACTTATGCCTTTTTCCCATGGAGTTAGGCAGAAACCACAGAACGCCATCACCTGCCACAATCCTTAGATATTCCTTTGCCATCAAATATATTAATACACTTATTAATATTTTCCTTTGTTTCTTCCACCGAGATTTCACTAATGATCCAATTTATATGACAAAAGTCTAAATACTGAACAAATGCGGGTGATATGAATATGTATCAGTTATGGCTTTGTGAAACACTCATTATTGTAATACACAAATTGCCAATTAAATTCTGATAGCTTTCGTGAATAGTCAGTTGGTGCGGTGTCCCAGATTTGGTAAATTAATAATAGAACTAAGTAAGGAATAGGGATACCTATTGTGTGATGACAGATAGTGGATTAAATTAATTATGATCCTCATCTATGGTTTTTAAAACTATGAGTAGGAATGATTATGGTGTGCTGTTTATACAGGCCATGTTTTTTTTTTTTTTAATCATGTATTAGGTGTTATTAGAAATTCATACCAAAGTTCACGCCATGGTCAAAGATTTGGAAAGTTAGTTGCGACTATGCCTAAGTAAGGACTTGCTTATCAGTCAAGGATGCTCTTTTAATGTACTTCAAAATTTGATCATATCAAACACGTGGATAGCATCCCATCCAGCAAACGGGCAAGCGAATAATTTCTGGAACTCGCCAAAAGAACACACCGGAATATCGTCGCAGCCAAAGTGGAAGCGAATAATTTCTAATACTCCAATTGGTCACTCCGAACTCCGATTATAAAGTTGTGTATTAGTTACCCTTAACGCTCTATCAAATACGGTAGAGATAGTGTCACTTACGTAATTGGTTCTTGATTAAATTCCGTCGTAAAGAGCTCGGTGCATGAACGCAGCTGTTGCGTCTCAATATAGTGGCATTTCGCAATAAATCCTAGTTCCTCACTACATATTTCTAATAAGTCGCTATGATAACTACCAATTAAATACCGATGAAATGTCTCCTGTGGAAAACAGTAAATCATTTGTTAATTTTATTAATTGTCCATGGTCTTGTTGTAAATATTAATATTAATCGGCTTTACCCTGGATTTACAGCAAAGGTTTCCCTTCAAAACAAGATATCGTTTGGTCTCTTACAAAATGAGACGGAATAACTACGTTAAGCCGTTGGTCCCTGCTGTCATTTGTAGATCTTTGACAATCGATATGAGTAGTCAGAAGCCCAAAATCTAACATTCAGTTTTACCAAGGGGTATCGTATTACCCAGTTACTGGGTTGTGGAGGTCAGATAGGCAGTCGCTTCATGTAAAACACTGGTACTCGGCAGCAACCGGTTAGACTGGAACCCGACCCAAGATAGTTTGGGAAAAGGCTAAGCAGATGATGATGAACTACCAATATGTTTGAAAACTCTGCTTTTGTCTTCCAGAAAAACAGGCGCAAACATGCATTTTATTTTACTCTTCATTTTTTTATGGCTAAAATGTCGTTATTTTACCTTGATAAGGCAGTTTTTCAGACCTTAAGATAAGCTTCAGCCGAATTTGTAAATGGACTGGGACAGACAGCTTGGCATTGTTTTACCCAAATGTACTGATATAAACAGTGTTCATTGTAAAAAGTTTGAAACGGTAATAAGGGAAATGAGCTAGAACTTTTTGACAGGCACAAATTCACAAAAGACTCCTAGGTACATAAACTACCGCCTGCTAACACTTTGCGTTTCCGTCACTCGTAGTCACTATCTCTGCGAAACTTACAAGGTTTGACGATGTGGACAGACATAAAATACATTGTCAATGTCATATTATCTCATATCAACTCAAATTAATCTTTTAGGAGGTCAGTATGTCAGACGACTTGTTCCATCCACCGTGTTTTTAATCCCTACATGTAAGGTGTTTGGATAACTGATTCTCTCGCTTGCTTTGTAAAGTAAGTCCGTTATTACTTCTAAATAAAAGGGCTAAAAATGATGAAAATTTTAAAACCACAGATTCGTCCTCTCATCTTGATTTACTTGCTAATAATCGTTTGGCTTTTTAAATATTTCATTAATAACACTACTACTGTTGCCGAACTTGAAAATAAAGATACGGATATGGTATCCGTCTGAGCTAGCCACTCGAGGGGGCAACTGATAAAATTACCTGAACGAAGTTAAGGGCTGGCCTTAAATTACGCGCGGTAGCAACCTACTTCGCAAGACCATTCGTAACCGACATATTATAACATCGTGTATATAGACGGACAAACAACACATACTCGATACATGATGTTAAATCCAAGCCATAACCAAAACCAGTCTCTCATAACAGGTGATTTAAAAGTTTTAATTAGAATCTTTTCACGACTTATTTCAATTCAAAATCCTGTTTGGAATATCAGCTAAATTAAATACCGAACTTTTTCCATTTCCTTTCAATGATAAAACATGATAGAAGATAATATAAAGGGAATGTGACCATTCTCAGTTGAGATTTTTTTTTTTAAATTTTATGTAGGTCTGTATATGTACCTATTTGGCATGTTTGATCCCATTTGTAAAAAGCTGACTGTTATTTTTGTCTTTGCTCTTATTTTAGACACTTTTGTTTTAACGTGATTACAAAGTATTTAAATTCTTCTTTATCTTGAAATTCCGGATTAAAGAGCGCGTTTTCTTAGTCAAAAGGAAAAGAAAAACGCTTTGAATGTATATAAAGGGCTTTATGGTGTGGCAAATTATAATAGATTCAAAGGAAGACTATGTTTTACGTCTTTGAGACATCTTATGGAAGTATTTACACTAGTCAAGTCAATTTCTTGTTCAGTCTTAAAAATACATGACTTTGGATTCATAATTCCGTATGGGCCGATGCAGCGCCGAAGATTAATTTTCATTTTTTATGAATCTCGTTTCTCCCAAGAGAATTCCGAAGTTACCACTCACACCGGGAGAAGTTAGGACGTGTGTTCTTCAAAAAATATGTTTTTGTTGTGGCAATGCTGCCAGCTTTCTGGACACATTACCTATTGACAACGATTTGGACGATATTTTTGACGCCACATTTAATTTTGAGACTTGTACATATTTTATTATGAACATGATATTTGTGACGTCACACAAGTTTTTAATGCGTCATAGCTAGGTATTGTGCCTCGGGTTCACGCGGGTGCCGCGCCTGCCTTTGATTTATAGCTGTTTGCTCAGCTACAATAAATCACTTCTATTGATTTATTCTAGCTTCCGATGGAGCTCTTCAAATTAGTTTATTAATAGTTGTGCAATCGGTAAATTAACACTACAGCCGTACTTGATTGAAAGTGCAATTTTACATGATGACTGGTTTCAGAATACGTCATTTTACTTTGATTACGGCCGCGCGCCGTAATGTGAGTAACAATGCTATCGCGTTGAGTCATGTTTGACATTTAATTTCGGACGTTACTCCATATTTAACCAGTTAAGACTTTCTGTGAAAAGTGAGATAATTCGGAATTATGTTACAGTGAATAATAATGTAAGTATGCAAGATGAAACCTTCAAGTAAAAGAAGTAGTGTTTGAAAAGAGGTCGCATATCTTACAGAAAGGTAACGGTTACCGGAGAACAAGTTAGCATTTGTACATAACGGCTATATACATATATTATATAAGCAAATCCTTGTGGTTTTATTTCTAACAATAACTGACAGTGTCCTGTCAGTGAGAAGTGGGCGGTTCTGCAAAAGGCAGTATTTCATTCCGAGCCAGCACACATTTCGAAATCTTGTGTCGTTTCTGTGAACTTCCCCACATTTTTTTCACTACTAAAATATTGTGACCATCATACATTAAGCGTCTCCTTAATGTTATGATGATCACAATATTTTTTAGGCTTTGTGTGCAAAGGTAAAAAGTTCGCTTGGAATTGTCTACTTTATATACGGCTAGTTTTGACTTTTCTATAACTTTACCTAACAGTTTCTCTCATTCAGGCGCGAAAATATTTCTTAAATCTGACTTTTCATTGTCATTTTTCACTTTGTTTTCTTTTCTTATGTTTTAAAACCAACAGGTAATAAATCGATCCCCACGTTTTTCCAAATTACAGAGCATTCGTCGCCGTGGAAAACTTAAGGTTGTCTGAAACCTTAATCTTACAAATCAATTGACATCCATTGTTTTATAATTGGAATTTCTTAACAAAAGAGTGGACTCTTTGATCGAATGTTTTTACCTGCTAACATAAATTCTCTAGGACCAACCAGTGTAGCCAAGCTTGTAGTAATAACATCATTATGATGACAATTTCTTGAAATTGAACGACATCTTTAGTGACAAAAAAGGTCAGCGTGTTATAAGTTTCCCAACTTTTTACAAAAATACCTACAACTTTTGAGATAATTCTGGATATCTTTGTGAAAATATAATCTTTGTAAGAGGATTTCATATATTTTTAGAAAAGTATTCTTATCTTCCTTTTTTTTCTATGGCCTTCTGTCTTTAATTTCCGACTGAATACGCTGTAGTCTCGTTGAAAGCCTCCGTTTCTTGCAGCAATAGCTTGCTGGCTAATTAGGCGTTAATTCTACTTTTTATGTTACGAATAACCAAGCAATGCATATATGCTTTAATTTAACCTGCATTGCTTAACTAGTTCGAGAATGCTTGGCGAGAAATTGCAGCTTCCTACTGAATCCCGCAAAATATATTGCAATGGTAGGAAGATTTTAATTCAGTTTCTACGAGGAAGGAGTCTGTAGTCAGTTATAATGGAGGTATTTTTCTTTTTTATTCCGACCAACACGCAGGTGCGTGGAAATCTAACGGAATCCCTCCAGTTTTTATTTAGTAGCTATTCTTCGTTCAAATAATAAAGTTTTGGAATAGAAAATCTAATTTGGAATATGGAATCCGATTTATAATATTTTCTACTTTGCTGTATCATTTACCTGAGTAGAAGTTCTAACTTGAAAATGTTTGGCCATTTAACGCCCGTCCAATTTAGCTGATGTTTACCAGTGCCCGATTTGGCTCTCGCTCACAATTCGGTCTCTTTGTAGGTTTATATTTTTTATTCGGTGATTAATTCCCCAGCCTGTATTCTCGCATTTTTGACTACAGTCCAGAAACTCATTTTATTCGACTTTTTATCGTATCCGAGAAGCGTGAAGTAAACGAATTTCCGTTTAAATTACTTATTAAGGAAGGGTATTATAATTTGTTTCCCAAAAATATTTATTACTTGGTAATACTATGATTTAAAATTGGATTTAAAAATGTATAAGGCGTCATTTCTTACAAGCTAATCTGAGTTTTTAATTTTCACTCCGGTGGTTGTCTTTTTTCAACTAATTACTGTTTGTAGTGATTGTTCGATTCGTTAGATCTTTGAGAGTTGTGACAGTCACTTGAAAGTTTGACAACCAATCTTACCAAGGCCCCAAGGGGTATCATATTACTCAGTACTAACTGGGTTGTGGAGGCCAGACAGGCATTGTATCCGGTAAGACTGGAAGTCGACCCCAACAAAGTTGGGAAAACGTACTTGTTGATCTAGATCATGATGACTCGAATGTAGGTCACTCATAACTAGCGGTGGGTTCAGCATTGTATACAATAAACATTGAACGAGCAAATACAACCGACAACTGTTGTCTAGGTATTGTTTAATTGCAACGGGCTTTGTGTTACGACAAAGAAATATGTAAGTAGCTAGGTTCATACGGGTACTAGCTTGTTTCCCTTCCTTCTGAATTACACTGTTCCTGTACACGGTACAAAAAATATGTTTCAAAATTTGATAGATGGGTAAAGTATTCTTTATCGGTCACCAAAAGAACATATAAAACAAATAACTAAACACAAGATCTACTTGAGTGACATAAATAAAATAGAAAGATTGCCCCATATTATCTCCGCAGATCAAAGACAAAAGTAGAGTTGAGAGAAATAGGAGGAAACTTAAAATGTCAGACATTCGTTGAGGCTAAGCTAAGAGGCTTTTTCTGTCTTTGTGCCATTCTTTTAGCATATCTAACTGATTGTTGCTTTATTAAGTCACTATCTCTTCAGAGAAAGGGGCTCAAGGAGGATTGTTGGTCGAGATATCATTATACTACCTTTGGTGCGCTTCGGAGCATTTCTGTGTTAAAATACAATTTTCAGGTACGTCGTGGGCTGTAGGGTATTTCGTAAACTACGTTATCTAAGCATCACCCACAGCATTTTAGCAGTTTTAACTAGGTGGCGGAGACACGCTTAATTTTCGGGGGAAGGTAATTTTACCCTCATCTGCTTATAGGTTGGCTCTTATTGTATTAGGAATTTCGAATTTCCTCGAACCTTGTTGTATTAGTGTGGGGTCGGTTGTAAACGCGCTTAGGTATGTTACGTTTTATAAAAGTCATCATCTGCCTAGCCTTTTCCCAACTTTATTGGGGTCGGCTTCCAGTCTAACCGGATGCAGTTGAATACCAGTATTTTACATGGAGCGACTGCATATCTGACCTCCATAACCCAGTTAGTTCAAGTAATACGATACCCCTTGGTAAGACTGGTTGTCAGACTTTCGGGCCACTGACTACCTGTTACGACTGTCAAAGATGTACAAATGACAGCCGGGACCAACGGCTTATCGTAATGTCCGAAGCGCGGTGGAAACTCGGTATGTAAAATGATGGTCAACTATCCACAGACCGACATTGGCAAACGCGACTTAACCCTGAGGATCGACCCGTGCGGCTGTTATTATTTGCCCATTAGCTCCTTACACGTTTCATAAAAGTATTCATTACAAATTCTTTTTACTAATTTTTTAATCATTTTACTTGCAATCCGATCAGAAAATCTGCCACAGTGTGACTGGTTTGTTATTTCTTCTATCATTCATGTCCTCCCGTTTGTTATTTCATTTACATACTGCGAAACTTGTTTCGATTTATAGGAACGATGCTGGAAAAATTGGTAGAGAGAATTGTGTTGTCTGTCTACTTCTGACGGATATCTAATAGGTACGAGCGGAGTCAGGCTGAAGAGTTGTTTTAAGTACTAGATAAAATATCTCAGGAGTTCCCTGTAGGTAGTTTTTAATCAAATTAAAACGTTCCTTTCCGAGTGGTAAGCTGGCTTCTTTGAGAACTTATTAGCGGAGCGGTTAGCGATACGTTTCGTCCCTTTGTTATTTCGATAGTTTTTATAACTAAAAGCTTTTTCTCCGTTCTCTTTACTTCTTAGTAGTTGAAAAGTTCTATTCCATTATTTTTTCATGCATTTTCTCTGGAGTATTGTTGATGTAGGTACTGATAAAATTGTTCTTATCCGTTATTCTTGCATGAAAGATAAAAAGATATCAAATTATCTATTTTCATGTACATAGTTTAACAAAGAGTACTAATCCATTAAAACAGGAGTTCATAACAATTCAGTTACATCATAATGTGCTGGTGCTTCGTTTGTCTTATGACAAAATAATGTTATCAACAAGCGCAGGTGTTAAAATAGCGAAGTGCTCGGTCACAGCTTACACAGCACACAGGACACCTACACGCGGAACACTGCAGGTACACCATTGACTAAACGGGTATGTAATGCAGATAGCATCAACAAAGGATTACTTCTATGTACTTACTACTTCACTGAAAAAATATGATTTTCCGCTCCACGATCACGAATATATTTTTTCTATTCAAAACTGCTACCTCAGTTGCCGCCTCCCATGTAAACAATATTTCGAATGTACTCACAGAGCGTAAACCTCAAAATATTTTGAAGGTGTGCTATATAAAATTTCACGCCACTATTTTCTGCGGAATTTTCAATGTTGGTTGAAGTGAGCTTTGAGCTAAGGAAAAGGAGAAACCGCTTCCGCCAGATCTACATTAAATTGCATTTGAAGAGCTAATAAAACTATGCAGATTTAAAGCTAAAATTGAGAGAAGCATCAACCTGGATTCAGTGAGTAAAATAATGATATTGTCGACGGGAAATAATGAAAGTAGTTCTCGGAAATGAGGAGGAAATGTACCATGACATTTTTGTTTAGGAAACATTTGGAAGGATGATATCGTTTTTGATTAAGCATCGATAAATTTACGTCATTTGCAGATGTACCGATCGGAGACACTGACGTAGGGATATCGTCTAGCGGTGTACTGGGTCGGGTCGGGTCGGTCTGCCGATGCCGCTCTGTCTATTTTATATTGACAAATTGGAACGTCGACACAAACAGATGGGACCCCAAAGACGACTGTTTCGCAAAGAAATTCACCCCCTGGGATCACGAAATATCGAAACAAGAACAGTGTGTGACGTGATTTAGGTAATTGAATCAAACTGACAAATATTCAACGAAAACTTTGTATACCGTCTTTACCGAAGGAGCTTACGGAAATAGCTTTATCTCATTTTGAACTGATACAATACTGGGTGGCAAATGAATCCCATTGCAACTGTGACCTTTGGGTACCTTTTTCCTTCTTCTAGCTTCCTCAGTAACGTGAAACCATCACGCATTTTGTAACGTGATAAAGTGAAAGGCATTCTTATGTTTAAGTTTATGTGTCTATTTACCATCATTGCCTAACAAATCGTGAAAACAAGCTCCATACATTAAGTTCAATGTTTACTCTAAGAATAGAACAAGTACTTATGAGATTTACGCGAGATAAAAACGTTTTATAGGGCCTTAAAATGATATCGAAGATGTAAAGCGTGTTACAGGTGGCACTTAATCGCAGGTTGTCGGCAATTCGTTCGTTAAATTGCCGAGCAGTTACTTTCGACATTAATTTTTCTGACGACAGCGATTCGAAGTCATGGCATAAACATAATTCTTCTAAAAGCTTTGAATGTTACGAGACTTTAAGGATCAAGTGCCTTGAATCGTTTGATAAATGTCTTTACGACGATGAATACTTGCCACCATTTTGTGCAAATCCGGTTGCCTTTGTGAATGTGTGCTCGGTAATGAGTTATGGAAGCACGAGTTAAAAAATCGTTTACATTGAGTACGTGTCGAGTCATGGTGTTGTTGTAGCGTGATTGGTTTCTTTAGTTTCAATTGATGAAGATTATGAAAAATGCTGACTATTCTTAATAGGCACTTAGAGTTGTTAATAAAAAAATACTTTTACTATTTAGATCCGTGTTATGATTATTACATTTCTAAGATTTCTTGGTAATTATGAAATCTGGAATCAAACGTTAATTAACAAGTTAATCTAGGCATTACACGAGTTACATAACCGTTATCGGTTCACTGTTTTATTAGTCTTCAATTAATTAGACACCCTTGACTCCATTTAAAGTGTTTTATTTCAAAACGCTATTTTACAAGAAACGCTAATGACGTCGGATTTTAGGTTCGGCCATAAATCCTTTGCACATTACCGAGCAAAGGAAACGAATTTTGACATTAAGGTTGGAATTACATTACGTGGGAAAATGAACAATAAAGGTACTTATACAAAATAGGTTTTTCCACGGAGACCCTGATTTATTATTGTAGAACACTTTTATTAGGGTAAACGAAATTTTGTTTAACCTAAAACCATTAAACCATTGTGTTAACTTATTCATCAATGAAGATCAGTCAAGCGATGTTTTAGTTTGAGAACTTTTAATGCGGGCTTTAGTTCACTCACATGCGTAGATTAAACTTTAATATAAACTGAAATATGTTTCATTAACATTATATATATTTTCATTTTGCGACAAAATTATTTTACAAAGCGTTTCATTTAAAATCTTCATAGAACTCTCTTTAACCACACAATACATTCCATTACTTTTTTAATCACGCTTCTTAATTACAATTTGAACTAGAAAAAGATTCAATCTTCGCAGATAAAATGAATCGTAAAATCAAAGTTAAGTAAGGTACGCACCCTATTGAATGCGACTCAATAATAGAGATGAGCATCGAGACGGCTTGAGCAATTCTACGAAGCGTGTAGTCGGGGCTTTGCAACAAATTGCTCAGACTATATAAAAAACAAAAAGATCAAGTATAAATGTTTCCCGCTTTTATCGCGACTTGCTTCGGGCGACTTAAGGCTGGCTGCACATTTAACGTATTGCCTTTTGTTCCTTCAAAAACGTTTAATAAGAAAATCTTTTTTTACCATGATTATGAGGAAAAGCGAAGGTGGTGTGACGATCTGATCTTGCTGCGGGGCAAACGTGGTCTGAGATCGTGCAAAATACTGAGATTTGGAAATGGTAAGTGGAGGATTTTGCCCAGTAACACAAGTATGCTAATATCAATAAAATAAATGATTAAAGCATACCGCCGGCAAAAATCTTGTTATCTTCCAAGAAAAATTCTGTTAAATATAGACATAGAGAACGTTATTTCTCGAACGGCTCTCTGTTGTTCTGTTTGTAGGACATACGACGGATTATCTTGTCCTAAACAAATTGTTTAGGAACGTAATAAATGAACTGAAGAAATACTGGGGACGTGTTGCCAGTTACTTATGTTGAGTAAGAGTTGTAAGTTTTGTATATTCTTATGTTCAATATATTTGCGCGTCTTGATTAATAATTGGCGCTCGGTTTACTTTCAGCGCGGCTCAGCCAGAGGGATGCGCTGAGGTAACCCGTAAAATTCTGATTTTCTTACGTATTTTGCAATTTGTACGTCGGTGTCAGTCTGTATGAATTTGCTGGCTACCCAGGCGCTTTCCCTTAATTAAAATGCCGTTTTGCGTGAAAACGGTCATGAGTTATCGTGCTAAAACGTTTCTACATCATAAAAATATGCCAATCCAATAATGCATCTAACACATCAGACTTATTTGTTCTGCTGAAAGGTGTTTGTTGCACCTACACGTACGTAACCGTAGGCAAAAGCTGGCACGACAAGCAATTCTATACATTTCTTTCCCCAGTGACCACGCTCGTGTTGACAACTACTTTTAAATAAATCTATCAGAGGATATTGCTCCTATTGTTTCCCGTTGCTTTTATCTTGCAATGCTACGAAGGCTTAGCGCAGACGTGGGACACGACAGCCGGCTTCAACTTTTTATTTCTTGCTTCCAATTTATAATACTTTGAAATGTATTTATATAACGTAGTTCTCGAATTGTCTTTTGAGTCAAATGGAGCGATATTTCATCAAAGACACATTCAGTTTTTCTGAAGCTGTTTATCTGCACTGAGGGACTCGTATTCTTCTAAATAATATTCCTCGAATCGTTTCTGGATAAAAACTGTACCCAAATAGAGTATATGTATATTTCCCAGAGGTCAGAATACTCGGAAAGCTACAAATTACTAGAGCAAACTAACATGTTAAATAAACTGAACAGTACGTCATAAAAACAAGTGACAGTACCCACGGGTCCCATGCAACAAGTAGTCGTTCAACCAATAGAAGCGCCATGTTTGTCGACCAGTCCGTTTCCAGCCACCGCGTTCCTCCTGGAATGTAAAAATTATACAAATTACTACTCTGTGGTACACATGAACATACATTGTTATCATCGTTGCGTCGCCCGCTCCGATAATTTGCACTTTTACCCATCTTTTCGTAGGAGTTACAATAAAATTATCATACAAATGTCACAGTGGTGACGCGAGTACTGAAGTCATGCGTTAACGGTACTACGACTAGGGGTAAATAGATAGATGTATTTTTATCTATGTTTTTCTAAAAGTGTCTATTTTATTCGCTAAAGTCAGAGCAAAACTGATTCGTACATTTGTTTAAAGAAAACAATGGAAAGTTTCCTTTACCTAAACTTTCCCCTTTCTTGATATTAAAATAACAAACATTCATCGAAGTTAAATTTTGTCATTTAAGTTTAATTAGGAACTTTTAGTCTACCGCGTTTATTTCAGAAATTGTTATATCTGACTGACTTCATTTAGGTAACTGGGAATAGAAACTATTTTATAGTCCACCTAAAATTGAAACAAACTATTTTATTAAGATATTAAGATAAGGTGCCAATTTATAAAGTCAACATCAAAATCTAAAATTACCTACAGTAGCAATAATTAAAGGCTAACTAATAAATCGTCATTGAGAGCCATATCCTGCGAATCATACTGTTTATCGTTCAGTCGATCAGGCTATTAATCTTTTCGGTGCAGAGTCATCAGGCTCCAATCAATCCTGCCAGCCTGGTACTCATTTATAACGCAATGGACTCACTAATTTTACCTTTCTTTTGTTCAGGGTTTAACATGGCTTTAGAATATATTTTAAGACCCTAGGGAATTTGATTTTTAACTTTTGCTTGCGTCTTCTTCCGCATTGAATTCGAGAATTATCCTACGAGAACGAATTACAGGGTTTTAATCCTATGTCCTAAACTCTGGGTTTATATTTATTTTCATGATCTGTCCTGAACTATGTGTGTGCCATATTTCTTAGAAAACCATCGGGGCATTAAAAGGTACCTAATAGACGGTCAGAATTAGCATGATTCACATATTTGTATTACAAATAATGATTCCGATTAAACGTTATTATTAAGTAAGATGGCTTAGAAATAATACAATTTATTGCTTGGTCGTTACAAAACAGTTTATCATTCAATTATCATTCAAACTTCAAGAAAATTAATCGTTCAATATGTGAATTCCGTTTAGAATCGGTGTAGACAAACAGTTTATAAATGTGATTTGATATAACCGTCTTCAGGCACTTCTGTGATCGAGTTAATACAATTACTAGAACTAATAATTTTCCCATTTATTTAAGTTAAGAAATATTACCAAAATCTCAAGAAATATTCAAAATATGTCTCTGAAAGTCGAAAGTGGCATACTTTAAACGTTCGCACTGATTGAAAAATTAAGCAAAATAATCTAGATATAATTATTTCGGACGCCCTTGCCAAGTTTATTGACTTAATAACCTTGTGTAACATTGAGGGATTTTCTGATCTCTTATCTAATGCATTGACATAAAATTATCACATTACATGAAGATAAAATGTTGACAGCAGAAAATTCATGTATGTAGTGATATCGCTTACTTGGCTTTTAGTGGAAACCACTTCGAGACCGCATCGTAGCGGCGGCGTAGCAGCGTAGCCGCTACAGACTTTAAAGCTACGACTCTACAGTCATCTCATTTAAAATCCAAATATATCTTCGTGTTTTCTTTTATTTCATGATGCAATATCAAAAATGTACAATTTTACCCGTACAAAAACGTTCATTATTCCCCTTTTTATTACCGGATCCATTGATCCCCATCGTTTTGAAATAGCTCAATTTCACGGCATATTATTTCACCAACAAATGGAGTGGAATAATAAAACCTCATTTGTTCATCTCATCAGAATTGACAAATGAGGTTGATGAATACAGATTCTAAATATAAATGTAAATATTCATATTGACGATTAAAACTCTTCCATTTAGTTATCTTTTAGTCTTTGCCATGATTTTCGACTGAATCGTGTTTACTACAGGAAATAATTTACAAGGAACGAGGAAAAATGTTAAATGTATGTAAGCAAATGTTAATTAATTTAAAAATTCTTATCTGTTCTTTTATTTTGCTTTGAATTATTTTCACCATTACATTAATTAAGAGTAACTTTGAAATAAGGCGTGTGTTTATGTACTTATTTATGTTGCTACTTATTCCGAAGTTTTGAATTCATTAATTTCGAATTTCGCCAAATAAATGTTAATATCATCCATGCCGGTATAAAATTAATATGCAATATGAGATGTAATTACAATAAAAAAACCTTGTTTAACATGTAAACAGATTCTATTCACGAGTCATTATGTTTGAAACATGAGAAAATAATGTTGTCTTGTTCCAACCTAATTCCATAAATCGGTTTTATCGTCTGCTTCTAGTTTCGGATATTAAATGATATTTTCACGATGTTAGTGTTAGATAAGTTGCGATTCGAGTAGCTATCATATAAACATTAACCACTGTTTCGAATAACTGTCAATATATTACAGAAGCTCGCTGATTTATTAATCCATCGAAGAAAAATAGAATCGAGAGAAAGCAGAGTAGGCCTATTTCCTTTTTTTTACCTCCAAAATAAGTTTTGAACAAAAACTAAACAAACCTACAATGTTTGCGAACACCAACGGTTTGGCCTCAACCTTTACTTTAAAAGTTCAGATTACATAATCGACCCTGTTAGCAAGATTCCTGAAAACCCTCTCAATAACATCGTTACAATTTTTCCGAACAGTTTAGCGCCATGTTATCGGACCCTTATAGAGCCAATAGTTGTTGAATACTAAACCTTTGAAGGCACTCTATTAAAGACTCCGGTCTCGTTAAGAGTTATTAAATAAATTGCTCCGGGGTGATTAATTGAGCCTTAATTACGATATCGTTTAGCATCACCTCAACTCTGTTCATAACGCAAAACAAAGGTACCTGAAAATTAACAATTAATTTGAAATTGGTTAACAATTATGTATTAACGGAGTTAGTTTTGAATTGTTGTGTGTCGGTACTCATTGTTGTAATACACAGGGTGTAACGGATAGGGTATATACATCCTTAAGGGGGTGCTACAGACCATCCAACTGAACATGTTTCTCAACATAAAAAAAAATTTGCAGCAAAAAAAAAAATCAGCTACCTATACATTTGGGTCGAATAGGTATTGTAATTTTCTATGGGGCAGCAGATAGTTTTTTTGCTGAAAAACATGTTTTATGATGAGAAACATGTTCAGTTTGATGGTCTGTAGCACACCCTTAAGGAGGTATATACCCTTTCCGTTACACCCAGTATATATGTGAGGCAGATTGATTGGTGTTCATTTGTTTAGCTAGATTTGAAGGTTGGTTTTGCAAACAAAATGTGGATATAAGAGGGTTAAATAATGTATTACAAACTGTTCATTTTATTGAGTGAGTTGGTTTTTAACCGACTTCTAAAAAAGGAGGAGGTTCTCAATTCGGATGTTTGTATTTTTTTTTTAGGATTAAACACGCTAGTCAGACACACTATTAATCTCATCTAAGTATCCCATCTTTCGCCAAATATCATAGTATAAATATGACGTGAGCATTTAGTTACTTAAATATTATTACTTCCGACATAAGACCGTCCTTATATTTGATCCGTTTAATACCGGAACGAAAATATTTAGAAGCTGAAAGTCGCCAGCCATAAGCTCCATACAGTCCGGTACGAATAGTTTCAGAACAACTTCATGAATATTTCGCAAATAGTTTTTAAGTCCCCTTTGCTAACAAATATGGGCGCTTTATGGTTATTAATTAATTTAAATTATTACAAAACTGAAAGTTCTTCTGAATATAAAGTTATAAAGTCGTGTAACAATAAGACTCTCTATTGTCTAAATAAATCAATTTTATTTTTAGTTTTGATGATGTTGAAAGGAGCGTTTAGTCTATTGAAATTACGCAATAATAAAATGACTTTGACGTAGACGTAGACGCGCGCTGGTAGTCAGCGATTTGTCAGACACTCTCAATTCAAATTGATGTGGTCAGCTAATTATCGGGCCGCTAAAAAGGACATAATACCACATCTCCAATTAGATACGATATTTATAGTATTTGTCTCATGTGTTCCATCTTAGAATTTCTTGTTAAAGTTCTATGGTTGGATTTTGTAGAAAGTCTTTTTACTCTCGTTTTCCGACTGAATACTTTTCATCTTTTTTTTTTACAAATAAAACCTTACAGGAATCAACCAAGGACAAACTTCTTACAACGTACCTACTTGAAGTTTATCGCCGCGAACTTTTTCAACTCAGCTTGTCAAATACATATTCGTATTTAAAATAAATACGGCGCGTGCTTATAAGAACTAATTGATTCTGCAGCTTCTGCTCCACTTCTAAGAGTTTACACCCAACTATAATTACGCGGTACTCCACGGAGGGGTCAGTAGGAGCTCCCCGGTTCTATTACAAAATTCAATCGGTTATTTGAAACTACCAAACAGAGGCGAGCTTGTACGAAAAAGGCATTAGGCAACCGAAAACTGCGCAGAATAACCTTCAACACGTAATGCTCCAAAACGTTTGAATATTTTAACAGGATAAAAGGGTTAGCGGCGATTAAAAAAGTATTATTGAGTATTTTTATGTAAGCTGAAAGAATTAAATTTGGGACACAAAAAGGTCGTTCATCAAGAGAGATATTTTCAGTGATAATAATGTAACTAGGGCCAACTTATAGTTTGTTGATTGTTCTTAAAATAGGTCAATATCAATATTATCAAATAAAAATATATTTATACTTTACATTTGTTTCAGTAAGACGGCAGTAAATAAGCCTGCATCTGAGCTTTGTCTTAGGATACATACTTACCCCTGCAACCGAACTTTGAGTCGGCCTAATTGTAATTGTTCAGCACTTTTCAGAGTGGCTTCCATTAAATATTTAGATGTCGTAATAAATGACCAACTTAGTTGGAAAGCTCACGTGGTAGCCACGGCAGCTCGGATCAAGCATTGTGTGAATGTCTAATTGGGTACTGCATATGCGCTTGGGGTGGTTCCAACAAAACGCTTCTTATAGAAACGGAAAGGGCACAGCGTGTGATGTTAAAAGTGCTGTTGCGTTTAACATTCCGGCATCCGACAATCGATGTTTACGAAAAAGCTAGTGTACTTACTATAAGAAAACAATTTTTCTATGAAATCCTACGGAGACACGTTAAAAGCATGTACCAAACTTACCTGTGTTGGTTCCTCCTCAAAAAACTGCATTTGGCCAAAGGCACTTTAACTTCATGGCCTTTACGTTTACAATAAATGCAACAAAACTAATTTTGTACGAAAGTTGGGCAATAATGGGTTTAAGGAAGTTATCTTCGGCTGGCTGAAGTCGCTAGACTAGGTACGAAACGGTTGAGAATCTACAAACAGTAGTGACTTAACGTTTTCTTTTTTTTTCTCCTTAAATAAGTAAGGTCTATCAACCTATCTATAGAGGGTCTGTACAAAATCTAGTTACTGCCCCCTAAACAAGTAAAGTCTATCTATATACGGTTTTGTGTCGCTGGCATGAGAGAACCTCTTTCTAACAAGCCTGAACACACACACACTCACACCCACTAATACACACATACATACTCGCATACACATGCTCACATACACTCAAAAGCACATACACTAAAGAACACATACAGTCACGCACACACACACATAAACAAACACTTGCGCTCGTCAAATGTTTTTCTTTTTGTTCTTAAAATGTTTTTGTTTTACATTTTTTGTTATGTATTTCTTTTTATTCAAAGTTTTCGTTTGTTTGCTTTTTTGCTATGAGAAAATGTAACATTTTATTAGGGGAGGACACTGGTTCCTGTAACACAGTTTCAACTATCTCAGGACTCAGGGAATACTACGTACCGTCTTACCATGTACAATATTTTTATGTCATAAATATTTTTAATTTGGTACGTATCCGTTTAGGAGCTCTGATGCCACAGACAGACACACAGATACACACGTCAAACTTATAACACCCCTCGTTTTTGGTCGGGGGTTAAAAATCGGCACTTTTGCAATGGTATTTTGATTGGTTGGCGAAATGGGAAAGAACCAGACGGGACGTAGGCGATTTTATGTGTGGCTGTTTTTTTTTTTTTGGAGCGCGTGGGAATAAGCCAAAATTGTACACTCACATTTAGCCAGTCGTGTTTAAGTCTCATTTAATAGGAGGTGAGCCTATTGGCATCAAGCGGGCACAAATCTAGACTCCAAGGCTAGTACCAAGAAAACCTGATGGGAAACCGTTAAACAGAAAAGAAATAACTTAAACTCAAGAACTAATGGCTGATCTACGTACGTAAGCGTAAATAAAATATTAACATGATGGATTCATTCTCTGCCTTCACAAACATCTATCATTTACGTTGTTCTTTGTAAAGTAAACCCGACTTCTGAGTAAGCGGTATTGTTGCAAATAGTTATTATAAACAGTATTGTTCAGTCTAAATACAGACTCGACAATACTGAATAGTTGTTTGCTCGGTAACTGTCAACAGTAACGCTGATAATTTGGTATTGTCAAATTAGTTGATTTCGGTGTTTGAAGAAAAACTGTTTTGTGCTGCATAAAAAGCTGTAAAAAAAATAAGTACTTCAAAATGTTATTTCCGGGAAAGAAGAATATCAAAAAAACTGCCATAGGAACAATAGATGGCAATACTAATTCTTCATTCTCCAGGTACAATTCTAGGTATCTAGCATCCTACCTAATGTAATTAATGTAAGAAAATAAAGAGTTTTAATTATAAGATAAGTCTATACAGAAGTGTCGATTGTTTGATGACGTACATTAAACCAGACTAGTACCTACTTGAACCTCACTGTTTAATGATCAAGCACTCGCATTCAAGATCCTTTAATTAACTGAACTACGCAATACTCATTTAATTTATATACACATGTACCTATTTGTATTTTCGAGTATACAACAATACGCGTGGGCTACCAATGATATTTTACTTTGATTTCAATTTCATTTATCAAGCAAGCAAGTATATCATTTTCTATTGAATCTAATGATACTTATGATATATTGAGCATAATACAAAAGATTATAATCATGTATGAGTATCTTTGCCGAATTTCAATCAGTGCTACGAGATTTGTTATTGCTACGAATGCGTAGCCGCTTCGTAGAATGCTACGAATTTTGCTACGGATATTCGGACATTTACTATAACGAACATTTTCAAACGTTTACAGTTTTAATTAATGTTATGTTTTGAGTGCTTATATTTCATAACGAAATCCGCTTAGATATTCTAGCTAATACAAAAATAACAAACTGGTGTTTTAGAATCAGTTAATTCCGTTTCTAATTAAAATAAAAGAGATTATTCTCGAAGCACTTGTCTCATTTCTGCTTAAGTGTGCAGAAATATATATTTATACGTGTAAACAAAACGTGTTTTGTAAGCGAATTACACATTATTGCAATTAGGGTACCGTTTCCGAATGAACGCTTTAACTTGCAAATGAAATATTGCGTTTGAAAAACACTCGTTGGAAGTAATTATGCGTGTGCGGTGTGACATAATTACACAGTTTATAACTGGGTTTTAATAAAGGATTACTTTGTTAGATTAGTCCCTTGTTCTATTTCTGATAATGTTTCTAAAGAAACAATTTGATAACAATGTATTATTTCATGGATGGACTGTGTGGAGGATAATATGGCAAGAAAAAATAAATAAAAAATAATAAACACAAACAAGAGGTGACAAGACAGACAGAAGTAAGAGAGACAAGTAATAGAGAAGTATGGAAGAAGACATGCTGCGCCGATCCCAAATAAATTGGGATGGGGACAAGAGAAATCATTCTCTTGTCCTTATCCCATTAATTAAATAATCATCATCATCATCAGATGATGATGTATTATTTAATTAATTGCAAAAGTGTTAACGTTAAAAATGTGTGTTGTTTCATGCAAAACTGCAATACATACTCTTTCAATACACGGTGTAAATCACCTCATCACGAAGCCGTCAACCAAGCATTCTGTACATGGAACTAAGTAACTTTACGCAAAAATTATTGCTGGGAAACGACTTTTTTTTGGGGGGTGTAAAATCATGTTTTGTGGTAGAACTCAATGTAACGCACTCAAAACATTGTGGTACTCCCTTTCTTCTCCTAAAATTGTTTGTCCGAAAATCATTATCCATAAAACGTTTGCTATAAACTTCAGTAACCATAATGTTCAAAATCCCGAAATTTGGTTTTACATAATTATCTTTAGTTCTAAAAGTATTCTGTCATAATATCGAGTACTATAATAATTGAATCTCCTAATTTTACATGACCTAAAGTCATATGTCCTAAGTATTGTTTTAAATAATGTGTATTATTCCGAATGTTCATTTATAATATTTTTTTAGTTCTAAAACATTTGCTCAAAATTAGTTTCTAGTGACAGAAACGAATCGCTGTAAATCCGACTCCACGCAGTCTTGCCTGCTCTACCCCTAGAGTGTAATTTAAAATCGCGTAGGCGCGGAGTGGCGAGGCGGCCCGGAAGTTGAGGAGCAGGTGGTTGTAGCACTCGCCGCCACGGCTGAGGTTGGCCGGCGAAGCCGGCCAGCAAGCCGAAGCTGCGGTGGTGAGCGTTAAACCCATCTGCGACGATAAACTTGCGTGGGACCGCCGGAGCCTCGCAGCGCCGGAGCCGTGACAGAAAACATGCCTGCTGCATGTTGCATGCTTGCTTGCATGCTGCATGCTGCTTGCCTGCTGTATGCTTGCTTTCATGCTACATGCTTGTTTGCATGCTGCATGCTGCATGCTTACAAAAACCACATGTTCACAATCAACTGCTTTATTGAGTACATGTATAATAGAGAAGTTCATAGCAAAAGCGTTGTTATTCAAATTTGTTCTATGAATATTATTATTTTAAATAAACATTATGTAATTTGAATTTAGGACTTATAACTATTATTGAAAACGGTTTTATGTCTTTTGTATATTATTGATTGTAGTATTTATGACAAACGGATTTAGGACATATTATATTTAGGGAATTCAATTTTATGGCATGTGATATTATGTGATATTAAGTTCGGGTAAGTTATCATTCGGACAAATGATGATTAGGACAAAAACTGTTATGGCACTTTAAATTATGGATAAAAAAGTTAGGTTACCCAATAGAGAACCAACATTGTGCTGATGGACGGATTGAATAGTACGGGGGTCGTGAAGGTGTTTAAAGTAAAAATCATACATTAAAAACTTGTATTTAAAAAAATACTTGTCAAAAAGTTGGAACTTTGACCCCTAATATCTCGGTAACTAGAAGGTTCCCAGGTATAGTGTAGAACAAAAAAAATGGTCGCAATGACAGGGAGAACCAGTGCTTTTCGGCTTCGTTAAGAGGTGTTTTACACCCTTTATGTATGTAACAGCTGTTTTTTTTCCATAGTTGAAGCTATTTCTAGGTATGGGTCTAGGTATCATGTCCTGGATTCATAGTAACAGTTAGCACGTCCCTTTCACCCTGGATGATGAAAGGCTGGCTATGCCATATATAATGCAGACTTCAGGCTGTTCCTTAGAAATTTGTGATGGAAACCCCAATACCACATTGCTCGTGGAACCTTACAAAGCAGGCAAATTAATTGAACTTTAGTTATAATTTGGAAGTTCGTAATTAAAGTGCTTGTGACCCTTATCAGACTTATGAAGTGATGTTGTCTTGTGTACCGATATAGGTTAGTTTGTCTGTGTTATATTTAGTCACTAGTTGTCCCGCGCAACTTCGTCTGCTCCACATTTTCCCTGTTTTCGCAACATTTTTCAATGCTGCTAGGCTCCTTCCTCGATAAATAGGCTATCTAACACTGAAAGAACTTTTCAAATCGGACCAGAAGTTCTTGAGATTAGCGCGTTCAAGCAAACAAACAAACTCTTCAGCTTTATAATATTATATAAGCATAGATTATATAGATTCGTTCATCAATTTGATGATAGCCCATCAAATCTAGTGCTCTGTAATCATTCATTTGTTTAATCATTAAGCTAATAACAATTTTAGTGCATAAAACCTATCATTATTACTCCATGATAGTTTAAGAATTTAGTGCAAATATTTTAACATCCAGTATTTAATAGTGATATTTTGTTTTTGAATTAATGTTTTATTAAATTTAAAAATTCCTTAATACAATACATTGCCCCACAAACTGCTTACACAGTTTAACTGTGAGATCGTTGAGTCTCTCTTGTTATCAAGTACATCAATAAACCATATACTAAACTACTTAACTTTACAATACAAGGATCAGGTTTACAAATACAATTCACATTGTGTATCGTTTCCCAATAAATAAATCAATCATTCCTACGCAATCGTACCATAATCCTACGCAATATAATAAAAATAACATCCATCAATGTTTCAAACCAAACATACATTACTTATCTTTCTATAAATAACATTTATAAACCCTAAGCCACAAATCATTTGGCTGTAAAAATAAAAGATTATTTATTTATTTGAGATTTACCAACGCTTAACACTACGTTTAATACACTAGTTAAAAAAAAAGCAGCAGAACAAATAGACATACAGCCATTTCATGTCTTAATATTAAAAAATAACTAGAGAAACAATAAACGTTCTTCAATTAGAACATGTGAGACTGTAATGAATAAGCAACAAGAAATTCTTAGCGTAACTACCTGACTATTTCACTAAACCAACAAAACATTCGGCCTATAATCAAGGTACAACACGTAAGCTAAATTATTGTGCTGATTCATTGAATTAAAACTCGAGTTAATTAATCAGACACAAGTAAAAAGGTATAGTCTCCCTGCCCTTTCACCTCTCAAGGTTCCACCTAAAATCTTTTAGTAATACGTCCGACGGTAATGTGCGCAAAGTCAAAAGCAATAGTAATTTATAAAGTAACATTATTACCTACTTAAAGTAACGTAGATAAGACACAACCTTGTTCTAGAGAATTGTGCGTAAAGCCCCAGTATAAATACTTAATTCGGTAGACAAAAGAGGTTACGTTTCGTATGAGAGATTAGTCACCAACATAAATAATCAAGGGGTTTGCCGCACAAGGGGCGAAGCACCCAGAAAAGTTAAGGGATCTGACACGACAAACAAATATCAGGCACGAATGTTGGCTTTCCTAATTTTCTCTTTACAACTTCAAAATTAAGTTAAAGTAACGAAAGAATTTCGTCAACATTAATTTCTAACGAACGAGAAATGAAATTCTAAAAAAGAAATAAACATTTAAATCCAAGCGAATAAAACATTTTTCAGTCGTATAAAATATGAGTAGGTAGTTTACAACAGAACTGTATTCATACGATGCAGTTGATGCACGTAACAAAACGCTTGAATGGTCATGAATGTGATGAGCAACAAAATGAGGAAAGTACAGGTTGAACTGATACGAGAAAAAAATATACGACTGAATAGAGTTACGTGAATCGCAAGTGCCTCGGCGGAGTGTGGGCGTTTGAATAGCGTCTATTATTTTAATGAAAATACTGAATAACTCTACGAATATTCATTCTTGAGCTTGTGTTCAGTTTTATCTAGTATCTGTTCTGTGTTCTTAAACTTTCAATATTGTTGCTGTCGTGACCAATGCACACTAGATAAAATCTGCTGATGTGGATCGGCAGATTTTATCCACGAAAGATTTCAAGTCCCAAGTGATAACATTATTGGATAATGTTCATTACGTGATAGACTTTTAAGTATCTTCCATCTGGTCACATTAGCGGATGGTAACTTTCACGCTTCATTAAGCAGTTTCATTCTGTCAAAGGTTATCAAGCTCATTTGGAAAATATTCTTCAATTTCGCGATAATACACGTTTCATTTATTGGAATTTGAGTTTTCAGAGAAACTGAACTAATATTATTCTGTTTGCTGTGTTCTCAGGCATCTATTATTAACCTAGTTAAAAATGTAACAAAATATTACCGCATGACAAATTGCCGTTCAAAACGAGAACAAAATTGCCGTACTATTAAATGAAGAAGCGAAAGCGGCGCGTCTTTTAAAATTAATTTTAAATTGAGCAGGTACCTATCAGTTCAATTAGAGCCTAAAATCGGATCATGGAAATTATATTTTAGGTATTCTAAATGAAAAATATTACATTACCAACTTTATTCCATTGACCAATTATAAAAAAAAAAAACTTACTTAATGTATGATAACTAATTCAAATACATTTTCGTACTTATATAATAAAATGTCTTTTAAAATTATTGCCATTGAATAACCAGGCGAAAACTAAACCTTCATAACATACTACTAAGACTTTTATATCTTTGAATGTTCCAGCAAAGGAGCAAAAGAACTCGTCATAAATTCAGTTGTTTATCAGATACCATTATGAATTCCGTTCAGCGATGTACACGAAACGTACCTATCATGATAAGTGACATCTTACTTTCGTTTATCAGTGAATAGGAAACAAAACATACGACATTTAACACGTAGGAGATATGACGGAAATAATGTACCATCACCATTTTCAGTTTCACCTCTCCTCTGGGAAAGAATGAAACTGAAACAATTTATCAGATCCAATAACAATATATAATATTCATCATACAGGGGAAATTATCATAGTCATGTTTATGTAATAGATCAAAACACAAGGTAGACCGTGATTTCATGGAACTTGCGTGTTTGTTAGTGTTACTAAGTAAACTTTGTGCTAGTATTTAGTACTAGGACTGGCTTTACCGCCTTAACGCCGAACGTTGGGATATTTAGCGTGATCCGCCGACGCTGCTAAATTATACAAGCTTGTTAACAGGAATGGCAATGTTCTTGGAAACGGTTTGCAAGTCTTGGCAAATAACAGTCCAATCTTGTGACGTCATTATAGATACAGACAGCTTTTGGTGTTCTCAAGTCTGCTTACCAAGCTACAGTAGCACATTCGCTAGAAGAATACGATCTTAGGAGACTACATTTTTGGAGAAGCATCGATCCGCATTTTTTCTGTAGCTTCAACGGTTAAGGCCCTTACATCCCATCCCATCTCAAAATTACATCTTGTTTTGTATTGTCATTTATAAATTAATTTAGTTTAGCTGGTTCCGATGTAGTTTATCAATTTATCTTAGATAAGTTGAGATTAAAGGCATGATGCATGTCAAGAATTGAAGGGGTTTGTTAATGATGATGAAGGTATTGACATGACAACCTTAGATATTTGAATGACTAGATATTGACTAAACTGGAGATACCTGTCGGTAAATATATGACGGTAACATGTTCTCATCAAATATAATGCTAGATACAAATATAAATGTACCGGGTGGCACACTTGCTGTGATTGTGATCGGTGAAATTATTGAAAATTTTAAAGTTTTCTTCTATTTCTTTATTGCCGAATAAACTGTGTGATTTCTAAAACCGAACTGTCCAGTGCGATTTGAACATAACTCTAAAGTTCCCCTACAGTCAACAAGTGTATAATAGTCACATATCCATTTATATTTAAGCAAGTTCCCTTTCGTGTAATAATAATGAGGGTTTTGTAAACGGCCTGTTAGTGGGGTCGACGGCTGGGGTTATCGCTTGCTGTGCGTTATTACACCCTTAACAAACTGCAACACGAATTACGGTGCGAATAAAGCCCCGACCCGTTAAGATGTTGACCTAGCACTAGATTTCCCAAACGAGTTATAAATTTTAAGTGTAGTCGTGAAAAGCCGTGCTTCAAAAACTTAAAGTAGGTGATGTCGTAGTCTAGCCAATAGCTAAACCA
This sequence comes from Cerastis leucographa, assembly GCA_963082945.1. NCBI lineage: Eukaryota > Metazoa > Arthropoda > Insecta > Lepidoptera > Noctuidae > Cerastis > Cerastis leucographa. The sequence continues at coordinate 11,961,934 of OY720380.1, read as the reverse complement.
GCCAAGGACGTTTCACGTACTCAGCACATGTCCTTCTAGGAATAGTTGTAAAGCTTGTTACACGATCTATCCTCTCAGACATTTAAATCCTGTATAAAGTTAATAGGATAGAATCCCTCATATTGCCATTAACACTCCCTCGTAGAATCTGAAAGCTATTCAGACATTGTAACGTTAACAAAGCCCAGATTTAGTCAATTGAGGCAATTCTAATATAATTGTCAGTAATTAGTGCTGTAATAGCACGATATCGGAATTATCTTGTGTCCATTAAACTCAACTATCACGTACCGCCTCTATTGCGGCTTGCGTCTCATACTTTACGCGGAACACGTACGTTCGTCCAATAATTATTAAATTATTATGGTATTGTACAGGTACACCCCGTAATTATATTATTATAGTCTACAGTTTATATTGTGTGGCAAACCAACGAATGTTGTACAGTAATTGACTATTGATTAATTGAAACAATAGTTGTTGGTGACAACGGTAGAGAGGTTGCATGTACCACTTACCTTCTTTAGGGACTTGTAGAGTTGGGTCACGAATCTAATCAATGGGTTGGGGTTAAAATGTCGTTTTGAAGATAATCGATTTACATATCCAGGCTTTTCTACCTTAAAGCTAATATAACCATTATTGCTTTGAGTTTCATTTCACTATTCTAGTCTGACATTATCGATAATTTTGTTTTTGCTCTAATTTAAGCTGGTTGGCGCAAATCGCGAAAAAAACCCTTTAAACATACGATGTTGTTTTGTTTGTTTAGGCTTATTAGTTTTCTTTATCAAAATCAGGGGCAACAGCAACTTTTAACCTTCATTCTCCCCTTCTAAGTTTTTCTAGTATAATATTTGGTTCAACTAGATAAGTTTTATCGAGAAAATCAATTTCATGTGTTTAAAAGTTTTACGTGTATCTCGGCACTGAGGTAGATCACTTTGCAAACTGTTTTGTGAATATTTACATACACAATCTAACTTTTGTTATCATCATCGATGCTGCATATTTAACATATTTAGGTGTCGAACACATGTTGGAAAAAAATTCTTTAAGATACATGATAGCTTGCCCGATTTGTAGAGACCTGCACTGCGACTGATTTGCAGAACAAAAATCAACAGATATATTTACATTCTTTACATTCGTTCCATGGATAGCACAAATAAAATAAAGGTCTCGAAATATGACAAATAACGACGATACGTGTCTTTCTTTTGCATATGGTTTCACATTATACATATCATTTTTACATTAAAATTGGACAGTAGGTCACACACAACCAATGACAGAATGTTCATTATGTGGCAACAGAAATAAAATGACCTTTATTAACTCGTTCAAATAATATTAATAAGCAAACAAATTATCGGTGGGCGGAATAATTCGATCAACTAAATAGCGCTGGGTGTAATTCGGCTCGTCAATTACAAGTCAAGTGTTGACCGGCTTGGATCGATCACCCCGCGTGGGACAAAGCATTGTTCCCTTCATCAGGAGCCGTCGGTACTTACTCGTCGATCGCATTCTCATGGTGACACCTCGACGTCGAAACCCCTCTTAATTTATAGATCACGTGTGACAGCGAAAAATCCTGCAAAGGGTGCCGCTTCTTTGGTATGCTTTGCAGTTTTGGGTTGTTGTTAGTAACGTACTGTTTGCAGTACTTTTGTCCGGAATTGAGATAGAAGGAGAGGTTCAAGAGTTGCATGACCTAGATAAAAGTAAATTTTGGTCGTAACATGATTTTTATTGAAGATTTAACAAGTATCTCGAGGCATGGAGGCAATTTTTAAAGCTTCAGCTTTATTCCATTTCGCGACCGCTTTGCCGAAAATTGACTATAGTCTTTAGAAACGTAGGATAACCATTTTGATGCTGTATTTCTCAAGAATTATCCGTAGCTTTCCTTTACATTGCCTTGTTTAATAACTTATTTATGGCCAGAAATACAAGAAATAGAAGATGTAAAAAGAAAAAAAAAAAGCAGTAATGACGCATACCAAAGAAAATATTCGGATCTTTCCATGTTTACACCTTCTGTATATTTAAAGAAGTTGCGTCGGTTATTTCTCATGCTTTTAGGTACGTGACGTAAAGTTTAAGGTAACATATGAAAGTAAAGGTACACCTGTTCCCATTTTTTAAATAAATATACAAAAGATCTTTGATTTCTTTATCATGATACTGGCAAGCTGCGGCTTTGCCTACGGAAAGGTTAGACCTATATCCAACAAAACGTAATTCCGATAGATATACATGGAGGTTAGTATACGGCGTGATACAAAAAGGGTGTTTAACTACATATTTAAGGGAGGTCCCATAGAGAAGGTTGGTTAGTTTGATGGTCTGTGGTACGTTCATAGACATAAATTAACAAATATTAATGTTTAAAACACACACAATATGATCTTTATTCACTATGATAATGTCATCCTGATAAAGAATAGTTGCCAGAGAACTCACATAAATATGAATTACCTGCATAATAAATTATTTTCTATTTCTATTCCCAAAAGATTGCGTGACTTACATAGCAAATATTTCATTCCTCAGAAATCATTTCAGAAATAATACTGCGCAAACAATGTTTCTGATCCGAAGAAACAAGTTTACCCAACTATTCCTCTCTGCACAAAGGTGCTATTTGCGGAGATATGCTTTTACGAATACCTACTGATAATAGTGATTATAATATCTACTTACTTTGGCTTCAATAGGCTTCATAATCGTTCAAGATACCGTTACGTTTAAACGTGTATTCGACGTTCGGTATCTGTTCCTAAGGCAAACTTGATTGCTATTTTGGAAAATGTAGACCTCTGCGTAAAAACAATTTACTCATAACTCATCTGAATGACATACCCAAACTACACATTTAAAGGAAAACCTTTATTAACTCGGTAGTAACTAGTTCAAAACACTAGAACAAAAATTAAAACCTTAATTGCTAAAACAGACCTCCAACACTAACGTGCAATACGAAACAAGAAAGAAAAAAACAAAATGCACACAGGGTACTTGCATACAAACGACAGACGCTGTACCTCAAATGAAAAATTCTACCAAGCCGGCTAACAAAACGTAAACTTAGAAATAGGACATCAGATCTGCGGGCTAATCTTATAATCTTCATCTGGCGCCATTGATGCAGTTCCTCATGCGCCTGACATTCAATTTTTCCGAAACTATACGTCCTCATTCGAATGTTTCCCTGGTAGTCCGAATTTGGGTCATGTCGGTCACTTCCTTTCACACTGAATGCAACATGATATCGAATATTACATTACTGGTGACCGAATTGTATCGGAAAACGTACCGGATTAATTAGGAAAAAATATTCTTTCAACTATCGTGACAAAATATTACTACTACTACTCAAAATAAATCTCAAGTTAATAAAAAAAAGTTTAATTCATCTTCCCCTCAATCATTTCAAACTTACAATTATTAAATGTGCAGTTATTAAAAGTGACATTTGCATTTTGCCGATTTTTATTTTCAGTCAGTATCTTATTGCATATAGACAAGACATTAAACCTCTGACGTGGTAAATTTATATCTAAATTTAAAATAAAAAGCACTGTTTTTAAAAGCTTTTTTAAAATATTATTTTAAAACCTTTAATTTAACTTGCAATGTATGTACGTATGTTTGTATGTTTGTTACGGTGGAATCTTGGAATCTAAATTAGAACCACTTCCCGATGTCCGATTGAGCTGAAGCATAGACATAGCTTAACCCAGCATCATCTCCTCACGAGAGAACTCCTCAACGTTTAATAGCACAGACACGAAACTTTGCATGCAAGTTCATATTTGGTGGATGAACATGAATTTTATCATGATCTCATCCTGCAGCCAGGATCGTCTTCTCACGAGGGAACTCCTCAACGGTTAATAGCACAGACACGAAAATTTGTATGCACGTTCATATTTGATGGATAAACATGAATTTTATCATGATCTCATCCTGCAGCCAAGATCGTCTTCTCACGAGGGAATTCTTCAACGGTTAATAGCACAGACACGAAAATTTGTATACACGTTCATATTTGATGGATAAACTTGAATTCTATTATGATCTCATCCTGCAGCCAGGATCGTCTTCTCACGAGGGAACTCTTTAACGGTAAATAAATAGCATGGAATGAAAAAAGTGTTGAGATTGTGATAATGATGTGTGGTCCGAAAAGATTACGGCAAAACTAAAAATGTTAAAATAAAATAAAGTTAAAAAAGCTTTTTTAAATGCTCAAACAGAACAAAATAAAATTTTCTTTTAAAATTTTAACTGTCAACTTATAACCTCATTATACACAATTTATATGATCATAAAAGCTTGTCGCAAGGTTTGCGTAAGTACCTATAAGTTTTAAAGTAAACTGAAAAAAAAATAAAAAAAAATTGCAGATTAAGTTACTCAGATAAATAGGTACTAGTTTATTTACACAAGTATTTTTTTATTTTCTTCTTTTTGAGCATTTAAATAAAAGCTTTTTTTAAAAAGGTTTTTTTTATTAGTAATGAAAAACTGTGCAATAATGTGATTTCATATAACATTTCTGCACTGTTTTGGTTCTATGCAAAAAATACATGCTTTGTGATCGGTTTTGTAGTGATTAATGATAACATTACTACGTAGTTGAAAGAAAAATTATTTAGTAGTACCTAATATTGTTTCTTTAAAATTAATCTGCAGTAGTAATTTCATGAGTAGGATTAGTTTGTACCTATTTAGTTTTGTAGGTATTAATATTTCAGGCACGTTCTGTTTATGGTATTAATTGTTTTTTTTCTTTTGGTTACAGATTCATTCCGTATTCCGTTCTCACACCTCTAAAGCAAACATGGTAAGTTTTTACGCTCCAGCTGTACAAACCCGTTTGGTCCCGTAAGAAATGCCATTGGAAGACAAATGTGTTTAAATTACTTCTATTATTCGTCTTAAATATTCGTGAAATTTATATTTTGGCAGGGACGAAAGGATTTTACGTATTTGTTCTGTTTCTAACGCCTTAAAACTAAAGTTTTAATAATATTAGTTTTTTTAATACACATATGTATTTCTTATATTTCTTACTTTATTAAAGTAAGATCTTATTTTGAGAAATTTATTTTGATAACACATAAATAGGATGGATTGGTTCTTTGATCACGTTTACATACCGTGTATGTAATCACGAACATAATCATTATTTTCCATTGTTTGCGAACATATTCTTTTGTTAATCTTTTGTAAGGAAACTGTAACAATAGATGGTATGGATCTATTCTTTCATGTTCCTATTATCTGCTATTATGTTAGTATGTGAATCAGAATCATTTAATTTATTAGAGTTTCGTTGCTTGACCAATAGAATTATTACCCAAATGTTTAGTCTTAAACCACAGAGGTTAGAGTTTAGTTACAAAATAAGTTTCTCAACCTCTGTCCCTTTTTCCACGATAATGAAACCACATCAAACTACGTCTCTCGGAATATATTCGCAATACATATTTATGCAAATATGTATGAGCCGATAATCATTCATTTTAAACAGAGGCTGCTGAAACCGATTGATACTCAATTGCGCGCTGATGATCCAATCAAATTATGATCGGATACCTCTGCGGGATTGTTTCACTGTGCAAATAGGTCCATGAATATAAAATAGGATGCTTTTGCGAACCTTTTCGAAATTGCGGATCAAATAGCTTTGGTATCGAGAAGTCGGGAGGAAACGCCATTCGCTGTGTACTTCCGGTCCGGAGGAACGGTGTCAATATTTGTCGTTCCGAAGCTGTCTGTGGGACTTGTTGCATTCTGTTTTATAAAGTGCTTTGGTTTGCACATAGGCGTGAATACGATTTCGTTAGATGTTTACTGTGAAACATATGCTAAGCTGCTTGTATTTGATGTGTCGAACGTAGAAATAAATTCCTATACTTGGATGAAGTTTCTCCGTTGTAAGCGACAAATCAATCTTGTTCAAATTTCATGTCAGACACCATTTTGTTAAAAGTCAAAGACAATAATCATATAAACATTTATGACAGTCATTTCTTTTTTATTATATTACTTAGCCAACGAGTATTTCCTCCAAATTTGAGTTGAAAAATGACACACGAGACAAGTCAACTGATGTAATCAGAAAGGGCCTCTGTTTGTGTAAGAAAGTGGTCTCAAAGGTGGCACACTGGCTTATCTTAGAAAATATATAGAGGCCCACAGGCCATTCAGACGTTGTGACTAAGCGAAACATTTTACTATATTTCATTGACCATTGGGTATAGTCTTCTGAGCACAAGTTGAAGTGCTTCTATTTTTAGATCAAAACGTGGTCTATTTATGGATAACTAAAAGCACTGACGTATACTTTTTATAAGGAACAAGCATTTACCTTAGCTTTGTCTGTGTTCTACTACTTACTAACATAAAGCTAATATCCTAACCCAGGTCATGGTCTACCCTTGAGCCAGTGGGCAGTTCCATATGAATATACTTTGTTGTTAAAAAGATGGCTTGAAAGATGTCTCGTGGAATAGATGATTCCAAAAATTTTAAATTCAGTAAATATTTTAAACCGCACATCCTCAACCGTTCTAGAACTGTTAACCAGGTGTAGAAGCAGGAAGTTCGCGAGGAGCATATGAGCTCCTTATAAATAACAAGAGCAGTAGTTAGCATTAAGGAAGGATTTTTGAAGATTTATCTACTCATAGGGGATCCAAGACTGTACGGAAGTTCATAATTCTTACCAATGGAAAATTCCATCGAGTTTGTCTTATAACAAACGATGACGATAGAGCAATAAACAAGAACAAATAAATATTAACAATAACAAATATGTTTCAAAGCTCGACCGTTGTAAGCATAAAGCCAAGCCTTTATTACGAGCCCTTTACACGAAATAACTAATTACAATATTACAGATGTTGTAATAACTACAATTTTCGCTAACATTGCTAGCACAGATTAATATAATGAAACACCAAACTAACAACGGATATTGGGAAAATCACTGAACGATATAACGTTGTTATTAATTGTCAATATCGGTGTAGTAATACAACCAAGGGATGGGTTACAAATATATCTTAAGCGTTAAATTAATTGAATTTCAAGTTCAGGAAGACCGTAGCAGGAACGTTATAAAATTTAAGTGCACAGTTTTAGTTTTATCGGAAATTGGCTGGAGCTGAGGGTAACAGCATCCGTGCCAAACTTGTGGCGGTCATTTTACAGAGGAACGGATAGCAATCTCCACGGGGGCGTCCAGTTTAGCCGCAACAATAGATCTCGGTGCTACGCCCTGATGGCGTGAAACAAACCTTCATTGTTCGCAAACTATCACTAGCCTATACACAGTCCAGTTATAATATCAATCTACGCTACAATTCCCATTCAGTGTCAATATTGTTTATCCAGTTTAGACCTTCATTTTCTTCATACAATGTTGATCCTTTCAGTTTTCTGTAGACACGCAATATCTTGCAGATGTCTGTAACAAGATTTTGCTCTAAGCCTACTAGATACTAAAAAGGAATTAACGTTAAGGAACAGGTAAACTTACTTACTTGTCGGTACTTTGAACGAGTCAGATAAAGGAGAATTTATTTCGAAATTGTTCCATTGCGTTGCTTTGAGAATACTTCAACAGAGCTGTTACGTTTTAAGTTTAAAAAATATTACGTGCATAATTTTTCCAGTTATCATATTTTCTCTTTGTGGGTCCAATTGTTGCGCACAGTATATGTATATTTAATGTGATTTCATTGCTACATTACCATCTGCACCTGCTGCAACGAGTACTCCTTATACTACTCAAATTATCTTTTATTTTCCACTTTTACATTTTGTTCATTTAAACAAGCTCGTCTGTTTCATACAGAAATATTATACTCAGAGGTTTAACGTTTTTATTTTGAATTTTAATCTGCATATTTATAAATAACTCTTTCTTTTGGAGTCTAATTACATTATCAGTACTTATTCAATGTTGAGAGTACATAAACATTAATTAAATTGTGCAGTTGGCTGTCTAACGAGTGTTTATCGCTGAGGGACAGGTGGGTCAACCATAAACAGAGCAAGTTTGTCGAGTTGTTGAAACAGATCCTACGTAAATAGAGTTCTCCCGCTTAGTTGGACACTTGGCCAAATCTCGACGCGACAGCGCGATGACAAATTACAGACACTTGGAACTAGGGCACTCTGATTCGCGTCACGATTAACCCAAACAACCTCCGGAGTGGCGAGCAATACCAGTTAGGGAGGTATCCCTAACTGTTATTGCTCGCCACTCCGGTAACCTAGTCCCCAATATCTTAGTAAATTTACAAAAAATATGAATGCAGGTATTTTAGTAAAGAATTTCCGTTTACCGTGCCTTTCTCGTTCTGTTTGTTTCATTTAAAAGCTCCTGTCATTTGCACAAAAACAAGGGAACTGACGGACGTGGAGATTTTTCTACTTTTCTGGATTGACGTCATCCAAAAGCGAACCGAGTTAGTTACGATCGAACATATTTTTTCATTTATATAGTTTTTATTTCTAAAGGGTGAACATAAAAGCTTAATTTAGATTGAAGATTCATTTAGAAATAAGAAGAGCTCCATCGGTCGATAAATAAGTTCTGACACAGTGTTTGCACGATGGTTATCGATTACAAGTGACGATTTGTAAGCAATTGGTAATTATTTTCTATGAAAGCAACTTGTATTTTCAAATGAATTCTTGTTAATTTCTTATCCCCAGTTTATCGAAAAAGCTTTTAACAAAAATCGTTCAGAAAACCACCTCTATTTGCAATTGAATTGGTATTTTCAAAGTATGTATTTTCTTTTTATTTTAAGTGAAAAACGATGTCCAAGAAAATGGAGGTTTTTAATAAGAACTGTGCAAGATGAGCTAATCTCGTGGCGGACAAATATCCGACGTCAAGCAAAGCCGATAAGTCACACGGACTCAACCCGCGCCTGCAATCGCTTCGAATAAAACTCGTAAAACCAAAGCTCTTTTACTTTCTGATTTACAATATATTTTACTTAGTTTTACACGTTATCGCAGCTTTTACTGACATGTGTATTTTCGATAAGATTTTGATGTATGTCTTTATTTTATTCTTAAAGTATTTTAGTACGCATTTGCTGAGAGAGTAATGTTTGACTTAGAGAACCATTAAAAATACTAGAGATTCGCAAACTTTGTAAAATCATCGATAAAGTATAGGAGAGCTTCGTTAACATAAAGCCGTGTACGCACGTACGAACAAATTTGTTGCATGATACGCAACAACTTGGTTCGCGTACCACTAACGAACATCGAATACTCTGTCCGTCAAACAGGTTTGCGGCGATCCTTCTAGTATGTTCTGTATGGACGGTGTTCGAAGAGCTTTAATAAATGTTACGAACGTTACTTTACGTTTACTTCCAACGGCGCCGTCATGGCTATTAAGATAGAGTTCACGACTGTTGTGCGCGAACGCGACTCGAACTATGTTCGCATTCGTGTTCGAATATGCCGTCCATACGTACAAACCAAATGTTCAGATTTGATGTTTGTGTTCGCTATGTTCGTGTTCGTACGTGCGTACACGGCTTAACGTGTAGATACGAACTTAATTTTAACTTGGTAAAGAATATCAATTTCATTTTATAACAAAAGGGTGTTACTCGACGTTAAATTACATTGTCTACTTAAAATTTAAGTGGATTGCGCGATTTAATCAAATTTATCAGGAAATATTGGCTGTTCGATACAAAATTATTTACCAAGTAACAATTTTTCACATATCTGTCAGCGTATTTAGCTTTTGTGATGGAAATTTAAATGCCATATGAAAATACCTGACCGAGCCCACTCTTGTGTTGGCTGGCATATTTATTTTGACAGCTTCATTTCTCTTTAGCAAATAAATAACTCAAATTCCATGAAAGTTTTGTTTTAAAGAGCCGTCAAAAGTTTGTTATCTGGGCACAGATACCAATTCTTGAACAAAGTTGTTTTTCATTAAATCCTTTGCGTCCCGTCCTGACGAAATATTTTTAATTATGCGGTGACCGGTAAATAAAATGAATTAACTGATTAGTATGGGTGAAATAAAAGAGACCTGTCCCGAATACCACAGCTTTTGAATTCCAAAACAACAATTTTCATTACGAAAATAGTTTAAGCCACTGAATTTCCTAATCATCATCTAAATTCGCTTGGTATGTCTCCGAATTTAAATGCTTACCTAGTTATTTCGGTAACAGAAGATGCTTTGTCCTACTTTACCTTCCATTTTGTTTGTACCTTGTATAGGTTCCTGATTGAAGAATTAACAGGAATGTCTCCTTACGTAATTACGAATTTGGATTAAAGGTTACTTTTTCAGTGGCTGAGGTCGGGTTAATGGGGGCTCTGGTTTTAAAACTTAGTGGTTACAGCAGACGAGAAGCGTGATGGGAATAAATGTGAATATTTATGAGGAACTTCCTCCAAAAATGCACACGGAGCTATGAAACGTGCGATACGGCGGCCTTTGTCAAAGTCAAAGGAAACGATAGCTCGTGCAGTGTTGTTCGATCGCTTAATTTCTCAGAATTTAGTTTAGAATATGATTCTATCAGACAAATGTGTTGCTGGTCAGTTGCTTCCGCCACTTATTCTTACCAGGTAAACACAAGGAAATTCCGAAGTGCGGGCGTTTTGTGTAATTGAGTTTCAAAAAGTGCTGATCTTCAGCCTAATTTGAATAAATGACTAATCATTTTGATGGTTCCCCGTAAAATATTGTTGTCGTTTTTTCTAAGCCTGTCTTTGTCGTAGATGTGGTGGGCTCTCTGGTGCGCTGTGGTGGTGGCTGCCGGCTCCGGCGTGGTGGCGGCACCCGCACCCGACTCCCTCTCACCCCTCGACATGGTACAGATGGACTCCTCCGCACCTGACGACGTAAGTTGTTATTAAACATCTATAGTAATATTATAAAGAGGTTTGTATGAAGGAGGTAATCTTCGGAACTGCTGATCCGATTCCGAAAATTCTTTCACTAACGGGAAGCTACATTATCCCCAAGTGGCACATATATACAACCTGTTTTTTTTATATCCCATAACTCTGGGGTTATATTCTGTAGGTAAAAATAATACTAAAACTCCTAGAATAGGTGGTCCAAAAATGCATAGTTTCGGAGATATAATCAATCATAATTAAACTAGGTCAAAAATTGTCACCCGTATGACGAATCTTTACTTTTGCGAGGTTGCCAAACTTCGCAGTAGTGTAGTAAAATAGTAGTAGTTTCATTAATAAATACGAGTAATTCATTTTACTCAAACCAATAATTCATATTTAATGCTAAGAAAATGCGAAAGAACAAAAAGAAAGTATGATTGAAACATAATTCATATGCCAGTTGATTCTTTGATATGGTCTCAATCATATCTTAGAGTTATGGGATATAACAAAAACAGGTTGTATATATATACATTTGAAACGTTTTCGTGGGTTAATTTCAGTACATAACGGGAGTGAAGCCGCGAGGAAAAGCTAGTAAGGTATAAATCAATATAAAGATACGCACTGTTACAAGCACTGCATGGGTAAAGCATCGCCTGAACTTGAGCCGTATGGGATTATTTCTGTGAAACTCTAGACAAGATGTTGTTTTGCATCCTCGTCAAAACTCAGGATGTTGTCACAAAAGACATACTTAATCAATATAAATTACGGTACCTAGTTAATTATTAAAAAACACTACTTTCTTTTTGTTGTTTAAGTTCGTCAGTATTTCAGAATAACCCCGTTTACGTAGTTTAGGGAATAATAAATTATCGAAAAAACGTTTTAGATTATTTGGATGAGTGTAAGCGAGGTTATAAGGCGAGGATCAGACGGGCCGCGTTTAAAACGCGGGTGGTTCATACTTACCGATTTCTGTTAATTACCCATTTTATAATTGATTCGGGTCGAGAATCATTATTCATTAGCATAGTTACCTCCTTGAATTTGACGAGGATGCAAAACAACACCTTGTAGTTAAGAGCACTTTGAAGTTTGACAGCATTGCCTCAGTCCGGGATTATCTAGTAAAGAGTAATGCTAATCCAGTTCAGTGGTTGTAAATATGTCATGATAAGCTTTGAGAGACGAAATTTCACGATTGCATTCGCCGATCGTATAAGACGACGAATAAAAACATGTGGTCAGAATAGATAGATAGAATCATGATGAAAATTTCGATGAGGTTAAACGGATCTGAAAGAACGACTGACCACCTCGGATATCCAACCCTCATACAATAAGATTGGGTTCCTATAGTACTATACTCGTAGATATTACCTATACGGGTGTTGGTTTGCTCACGTGTGATCCGATTAGATTATTTACCCAAAAATAAGACCATACAGACACCCATGGATGTACGAAATGTTTGCACAAATATGAGCAAATGTACACAAGATTTTTAGTAATCACATGTCGGCCGAGGCACCTATCTTATAGCTTAACAGATAAAATATGATGAAATTGATGTCAAAATTGACGAATAGGCTAATACGTATTATTGCATCATACATAACGCCGGGTGAATATCTGATATTGTCGTTTTTTATAGTTTACCTTACTTCAATACTTAATTGTGGAACTTCAACTATTGACAGTAGTGTCAAAGCAAATCAAATCAAAACATTTTTATTTCACACATGCAAAATATAAAACGTTAACATAAAGGTACTCGGTTCGTCGATTCCTATGGAGACGAACCGGCAAGAAACACTCTTTTAAAATCATTTGGTTTTACAATATTTTTATATTACAACGTTAGTACTTAAGTATGGGAGGACATCGTAGGCCCGACAATAAGTAGTTTCTCACTACAAAACGTAGAACAAGGTAAAAAGTTACCAAGGATCTAGGAATCTATAAGGCCTACACTGTCTACACAATCACAAACAATCGGTAAATAAAGAAGAGTCCATTCAACAACAAAAATATTATAAAAATTCAAAATTAAACAAGTGACTCAAATGTTGTCATGCATGCTGTACCAATTCTAAACAAAAGGTGTTATGATTTAAAAACTATTGTAAAACATCTGATGTGGTGTGGTTACGGACCCGAACAATAAAGCGAAATACTTCCACATTTATTGTGCAAACCGCAGTCTGTGGAATTCACTGCCAGATTCTCTGTTCCTTGATCATTATAATCGGGATCTCTTCAAAGTTTCATTAAACGGTTTGTTCTAAGGCTCTAAGCAAGCGTGCTTCACCCTAGGCCGCACACATCAGGCGAGTTGCAGCCAAGCGAAGTCTATTTAATATTGAAAAAAAAAAAAAAAACTTGAAAGGTCTAAAGTTGAAACCATAGAAATACATAATTATGGTTTATTACTGCGGCCTATGGGACTATTTAGAATGGTTTTACTTTTAGAAGACTTATAGATTTGTTTAAACATAGGTTCTAACGTTAGGTTTCAGAAATAGATATGTACCTTCAGGCTTGACTGGGTCTTATTTATGTCTTGTGTATCTACGGACATAACAATTTCATCGGGGTCGAGCCTCAGTTTCAGACGGTTGTGATGCCAATGTTTACATGCAAAACCAATTAGTTGCCCAGTTAGTTTGAGTTAGACCACATGTTTGTTACAACTTAACAACGTTGTCCGACACGATACTCTTTATGTTTTAACAAAATATACAAAGAAGCATCACGTTCAACATATACGAATCCTTAACTTTGTTTGTAAAAAAAATTTCAGTAGATATTTTTACAAGCCGCAGGCAAACAGGAAAAGTCAGAAAACTTTTTTTTTACAATATTCTCTTGTATGCCGTGTTCGCGTGGTGGAAAATTGACGAATCCGTCGGGACGAATGGGGACTACAAAGAAAATATCCATATCGCGGATTTTTATGAAATTCGATTGTGTCAACAAGTTCTTCGGGAGATGCTTGGTTAGCTATGGATTAAAATAGAATGTTGCCAAGTTGTAAAATTATGATGCTCTGGGTTTAAAAGAAATTTAAAAACATTCGGTCATTAGAGTCGAGAAATTATCTTGCTCATTACAGAAGAGGTTCAAGTATAACTAACTAGAGGCATACGAAGCTGAACATACCTACACAGCTAACTGTCAAAATCTAAAAGAAAATAGTTACAACACTGACGAGATTTGATTAGCACCACTATTCGTTGATCGTCCGAGTTTATGCATCTATGGGTAGATTAATGCACAGGGACACAAAAAATACACGTCTCGGGAACGCTAGATATTGAACACGACACCCTCATATTGTATACCGATTGTTCAACGTATATAATGTACAAATATGTTCTCAGGAAAGCCTCTACGCGATGTCACCTATGGCAGCCCGCTACTCTGCCGGCGCTCCCTGGTTGTACCTGCTCGCTGACATGCCCCGGGACTCACAGGTAAATAACCTTTGTTTTTTTATAATATACCTATGCCTACGGAAAATCGTTAAGGGTGGTTTGTATCATCATGGGTAACCCTTAACCCACGGGGTGCATAAGCATACGTACGAAACGAAGTATAAAGACTACGATATTTGGCTTAAGCTTAATTTGCTTTTAAGGTCTCGTTTTAGGTTAAGATGACGTGAAAGTTTCATTAGATTTCCAGTCTTCTTATATTTCCAAAGTTTAAAACTAAAACTCTTTTGATAAAACAACGCGTTCATATTACTTTAAAATCTTGACTGCTTTTCACCTAAAGATCTATATCCTCTCTGTCATCTAAAGACAACCTTGAGTTTGTCAAGGCAAAAGTGTCCCTGTAATTAGTAAAACAAATTAAGGCAATTAAAAGATCTCCTGTCGTCTACTAGCGATCGATAATTATTCGTCCTTCTTAGGGTTTATGCTAGTTGAAGAAATAGAAGCACGTTTATACTTATTTTCTTCAGAAAACGAAGCAATAACATAATGAACGGACCAATTAAGACGTTAATTACACACAGTTACACAGAAAATGTATAAAATGAATGCAGAATAAATCTTAAGTACAAAAGTTACTTCAAAAGTTCTTATGAAAGCATATATTCGCGTACGTTTAAAGCTTTTTTACGGAGATAGATGTAGCAAATTGATGTCACGGTACCTACGCAAAGAGTGACTAGGTAATAATAACTATTTGCGGTTAAACTTTAACGGGAAAGTAACGTTTAACCACAGACGATATAATAGTAGCGCTCGGACAGTGCTCCTCGCATGAAACAGACTTTATTTGAGCTGTGTACTGTGTGGTCGTTATACCCAACGATGCATACTATTTAATTGAGTAAACCTGCACGTTAACTTTTATATGTTGTGCGTTGGGGGCCACTATATTTGGCGTGACATTTAAACTATCACACGTAAATAGTTACTTAAACACATTACTCGTACAAGTTTCTGCATTAGCGAGCATTGACCGCAGCTTTTATTCAACGTTGTCTGTAATTGTCTTTGTCAAGTAAACTTCTAAAGGTCACAAAATATGTAACCTTTTTTATTTACTTACCACATCTTAGCAAAACACCATTGATAACGTTCCATTTAGTGAAATTAATCATGGAGTGTTCAGATGTTATAATATTACAAATATACGCTTTCGCTCTGTCAATGCAAACAATGTCAAAACAAGAGTGCTTCGCAAACAACTAGGAGTTGTTTTCGCAACATGAGACGAACAGAATCTTGCCTTTAAGCTTTCTGTATCTATTCCATTCAACGAGTTATTTCACAACTTCACTGTGTGACTGCTTGCTTTTTCTATATAACAAACGCACTTCGGGGTAATGATTTGTACAGTGAATATAAACATGAGTGTATACGAAGGTGGCAAGTGACGCGGAGATGCGCACGCGCCGCTCGTTCTCCGTCAACCCCGCGGTAGAACTGTTGCAGCGAGGAGCCTTCAACAACTATATGGAGAGAGTGGCACACAACAACAGGAACTTCCTTGACCGAGTCGGAAAGCGAGGTTAGAATGAACCATTGATTTTTATATGAAAAACTTTATGAAATATGCACGAGTTTTGTGGAATGAGAATGAACTAAATCTGTAGATCGAGAAATTGAACGAGGATTTTCCCAGTACATGATAAGCAATCCGCATGATGCATGTGTTGTTTGATGAACGTGCATGAATCCCTGTTTGAACTTTCAGCGGAGTATAGAGTGTAATATAGTTTTTTTCTATTTTGTAGGAACCTGGAGGAGTCAGAACTGAAGTGCTAGCATCCAGCTGTCGTTAGACCTCGAGTGATCGACCTGTAACCGCTATTCAAGTTACGCTCTTCCAATATAGATTTGTACAAAGTTTACCCTTGTTATTTGCATCTAAGCACATGTATGTAAAGCTTCTGTTGTGACCAAAATAAAGATAAATCTTTTATAGAAATTGCTGTTTATTTTTTCATATTCCTTGTTAACTTTCTGGAAATATAAAACGTTAAAGTGCACTCAAGTAGACTCATCTAATAGTTTAGTCTGGGTACATATTCAAGGCCATAAAGTACCTTTAAGGTTAAGTAAGGTCCAGTCACTGATGCATTAGTCTAATAGAAAACGTTCAAGGAATGCTAAGACCCTGAGAGATTCCTAAAAACCAATCGACTTAAGGCTCAAGGGTGAAATATTTTATCCAACTCATTCATTACTATTGAAAACATAAGCCCAAATTCAACTGGCATATTTACGAATATAACCAACAAAGTCACTGTTGTTTGGTAAAACATCAGTCAGAAATATGTAGGTCACTGGAATAATATTCGCAAAACAAAGCAGGCTGTTAATGCGGGATGATAATTATGAACTAACAATGCTTTCAATGCCTTGAATAAATTATATCTACTTATTGATTACAAATTACGTTGATATTTCAGTTAAATGTTTGCCAAAAGGACTATTTATTTATTTCTTTTCATAAATTAATGGCACCTACTTCACTATTTTTCAAAAATACCTATCCCATCACCATCATGTATCCTACTTTTTGAGCCATGTGTCCCTGGTCTGACCAGCTCCCACCCGTGATCTTGTAAACGTCATCCACCCATCTGGATATTGGTCAACAAAAACTTCTTCCATCTACCTTTCTATCTTCTATAATCACCCAATTCATCCTAAAACTGGGTTAGTCTTGACTCTTGATGTGACATTTACCTACTTGATGTATCTTTCAAGAATTGTCATATAATAGAATTTTAGAAAACTACCCCACATGCCTTCAAAATGCGGCTAGTCTTAGAGTGAGATTTACCCACTTCAAAAATTATCCCACTTACCCTAAGTTTCGGCTAGTATTTGAGTGAGATAAACGAGTATAGTAGCTAATTTGACCTGGTGGTGCGTGAAGACTGGCAGTGGTCGGGTGAAGCGGCGCATGCCTTCGCTGTCCATCGACCTGCCGATGTCGGTGCTGCGCCAGAAGCTGAGCCAGGAGAAGGAGCGGAAGCAGCAGGCCCTCCGCGCCGCCGTCAACCGGAACTTCCTAAATGATATCGGCAAACGAAGTGAGTTTTGCAACAAGTACCTTAGCACCCGCTTCGTCCACGATAGAGTTATTCAGAGCTTGTAACGTTTCCATTGCTGGGACAAAGATCCTGTCTGTAAGAAGGATACAGTAATAGCCGAGATTTCGGTAATTAATCTGACGTTAATTAAAACTACATGTCTAGATTTAGCTATACTTGTCCTGCCAGTTTGTATATGCGTTAAAATTTGTTAATGTTGTCGTGGACGATGCGTCGTTGATATTGTAGTAGTCGTAGATATAGAACTCACGTCAACCATGACTTTTACTACATCCTGAGGCCAACTTTCCACCAGAGCTTTTGGGTAAAAAAGATGTATATTATGTAAAAAAATCGAAATGTCGAGTTTCATTTTGTAGATCAAACGATCCTATTGGTTATGGTTAATAACATAGACATTCAGTATACAGCTTAGGATATCTCCGGTGAAAAGGGCAGCAGGGTTTAGCTGACACGATTCTATACTTATTAACCAAGTTATATTTTTATAAAGCCATCGTACGTAACGCCCCATGATCGCCCCATTTATCTTTGTAGCTATATAGTGTGAACATGTTACGTTAAATCTAGATGTCCCGTTAAATATTCACTTTGCCTTCAAATAAATTAACTAATAAAAGTGGAGGCCATTATGTGAAGACGTTGCAGGTGGTCTCTGTCTATGGATTTAACCTCTTATGTTCAACCTCCTCCTTTATTTTGGAACGAAATATGTCAGCCCAAGGAATATATATAGCCAGATAAATACAACAACAAAAAACATCAAATACTCTGTAGTTACACAGAATATCTGACACCATTTGGTATTAGTATTCTACTCTTTGATTTCACATCTAATCCATCTTGAAGCATGTTAGTATCATTCAATATTTTATTTAGATTCTAAGCATGCAAATCATTAAATTCTTTCTTAAAATGTTGATATGTAACTTATAGCGAAATAACTTTATGTTTTGTATTGCAGGCTTCCAGTGGGCCCCTTCCGTGCAAGCTGTGAGATACTACTAAAAGCTACATATCGCCAACCAAGAAATGCCTGCCTACGTAGACGTTATCCGAGACCCATGGTTCTAAAGTATCTGTTAAAATAGCCACGTTTAAATATACTAAGAGTACATAGCATATTCCATTTAACTTGTTGAGCCGTAGAGTAGGAAAAGCATCAGATATTAGTAAATGTTGAACAGTAGTCTCTTTGAAATGTAAAGTATTATAAAAATGCGCATGATTACATATTTAGTGTCATTGTTTTGTAAATTAGGCAAAGTACAAATTATTATACTGGTTTGTAGATTAAATAGAATTTTATTTAGTAACTTAGATATAAAATGTTTCTACCATTTGTTGTAATTGTTATGCTAAATTATTTTATATTATACTATATATAATTTAATTTATGTTGTAGTGCTATAGCTAGTATTGGCATTCTTTTACGCATACCTAAACTTTGTAATAGTATTAAATTATTGGCATAAAAAGATGCAATAAACGTCTTTTAGATTACTTGTTGTTTCATTCATTTATTTACCTCTACCACCTACCTAACTCAGTAATTCTGACAGTTTAATTGACAGACCTATATGTTTCGTAATACAGTAAGGAAAAAAAAACTTTAATCTGATCAGTAAACGACATTGCATAAAAATTGTACATTTATTTCTATTATTCGTCAGAGTACCTGGCTAAAAAGTTGGAATCTGTGGGTGTACAGATTCTCACTTCTTATATCAATCAAGTCAACATTATATCCTTAGGTAATTGCCAGCGTATCTTCACAACCATTAAATTCATTTATCGAGAATTTATTCAAATTGATCGATATCATGCCTCCGAAAGTAGCAATCGAATATTTAAAAATTGGGGTCAGCAGCACAATTTCCTAATATCCAAGGGTGAAATGAAAGTTAAATGAGAGAATTTTTAAATAGCTCACTAAGGCAGTATCCAGACAAAGGAGGGTTAATAATAATTGTAGTGTTATTGGCGACTTACGTAGGTTTCTGTATATGTTAAAGCAATAACGCAAAAGTTGATTGAATTCGTAAAACAAATCAATGGTTGGAAATAATTTACGAAAACTTTTGTAAGTAAATGGAAAACAGCCCAACAATAATTATATTTACTTCGTACAGATCTTGCCAATAGGCCTTTCAATATGTAGGTAGCAAGGTTACATGATGTCACAAGAAACAACAAGACTCTGAAACGAGGAGGCAAGTAACTGTCGCTTACACAAATGTGGTGAGTGGTACGGAACCCAACACCTAGGAGTATGTACACAACTCACAAGCATTTCACCCCTTTATTGAGAAATGAATCGCTCTCGTCCCATCACCTCGCGAGATGGGAAGAGTAATTCAATATAATAGGCCACAGTAAAATGCCAACATCTTTTATTTCGGGGACTCTTCTTGGCCCATCTGTTGAACCTATATTTAGCTTTATCCCTAGATATTTTAAATCCGAGATTAGTTACACTTAAACGCGTTGTAGTCATTAGATCTTTCTCCAGGCTACCCACCCATTTTTTTGTTAATTAGCTATATCAATTTCAGCTGACGGTATAATTAGCCTTGAAGTTGCCAGTGAAGAAAATTAGCTTGTAACATCGATCTTTGGGAAAAATTGTTAAATTAGATAATTGGCAATATACACACTAGGCATTTTAATTCAATTACCATCAAAATCTGCAGGTTTACATTGGTGGGATATTTTTTTTATTTTTATTGATTGAGTTATATTTAGACAATCCTCACCATTGTCTCATTCATCCAGTTTTTTCCGAAATAAATGACGTACCTATTTAAGTACCTACTTTATTTATTTCTGAAAAAAGTTGATTAACTAGCCACTGCGAAAGAAAACAGCCAGTCGTGTGTTGTTAGGGACTTTGTTGTGCCTCTTTATTCTTCTTTCCTCCGGACACAGTCGGAACAGCAAGTCGTGGAGGATTAGCGATTGGACAGTTTCAAAAGCCCTGATATTCATAGAATGCCTAACAATCCTCAATATTCGAACTCGGATAATTCTTACAGTTCCGACAATGCGTACCGTATTTTAAAGATACTTTACTTCTACAGAAATAAAAATGGGATGCGTTTCAACTATTTCGTTTGCGTGTGTTTTAAAAGTCATTGGTTTCAAATCAACCGAATGCGCCCTTTGCCAGAGCTGTATCAGAAAGGCCCCTTTAGCTGTCATGTCATTAATTAATGCTCAACAAACTACAACAATATGAGTGGTTGGGGTTGCCACAGAGGCTGGTGGAACCCGCGGACGTGCCCGAAGGTCGCGCGCGGCCGAAGCGCAAGATGCCGACGCTGTCCATCAACAACCCTATGGAGGTGCTGCGCCAGCGGCTGATCCTCGAGGTGGCCCGCAAGCAGATGCGTGAGGCCAACCAGCGGCAGGCCGTCGCCAACCGGCTGTTCCTGCAAAATGTTGGCAAACGAGGTACGTTTGACGTGAATAAAAACAAAAAACTTGAAAAAAAAATCTGCTGTAGTAAACAGCTGATTATTTTTAAATTACCTATGAAATATTTCTAGAATGAAGTGTCTTGACTTGAACGATTTTAGAATGATGTACTGAGTACCTACGTGTTAAGCACGTACGTGTCGGTGTCCCTTACACCCTGTATAACAAAGAGGCCTAACCTGGACTACAGTCCAAGTTAGGCCACAGTTGTGACTTAAACGTTAAATCAACCAACAAAAACCATTACAGGTTGTACTTTTAAGCCATATTTTTTTACAAATGGACATATCCGTATAGCAAAACAGAAACAACGCAGTCGCGCTGTTTTGTTTGCATTTGATGATTGCATTGACATCTTAGAGTATTACCACACCAATCGATCGATCTTCGATCGATGGTAGTATGGATTTATCAACGTCGATCTATAGGCGGTCGACGATCGATCGATTGGCGTGGTAACAAACGAAACTAACAAAAAACGTCGCATTTGTGTCAGTTTTTTATGCAGTATTTTTGTTCATATAGGAAAGACTGGTAGAACTGATTTCATGATAAAGAATTATGAAATCAGTTCTATATTTTTTTATTATAAGTACTGATAATTCCATTATTCACCGCGTTCATGGGGAATAGAAGGTAGAATCTGTAATATAACCTCCGTTGGAATAAATGTACTTACATTGCGATATATTTTTTCATATGAATGAAACAACGGAATCCCACGTATTCAGCACAAGTTACCTATTTACCTCGTTGACTTTTTGAACTCGTCCTGAATTATAAGCAGGTAGCCAATATTTTTTGTTTGGTTGGGTCTATGTTTCAACACACTTATATTGAAAACCCTGTTTTTTAACCGACTTCTAAAAAAGAAGGAGGTTCTCAATTCGGATGTTTGTATATTTTTTCTTCGATATTTCTTCTTCTTTCTTGTTTCTGTTAGTTAGTTATCTACAGGAATTAATCTGATTTTCGTTTTAATTCAAATGCAAATTCTACTGTTGAAATCCCAAAATAAAATACCCTATTATCTGTTTTAGTATTGTGTAAAAATGATTTTTGTTTTTCTGTTCAGGATTCTGGGCCAACTCTGCTCCGACCCGCTACGACAACTAGAGCCTTCTGCGACTGACTCCTTTCAGTTTCCGCGAGATGTCACCACTGCCTGGCTGGAAATAAGATATTACGTCAACACTCCTAATACAACCTCTTTAGATGCCTATTTATAATTTTAAAAAAATGTTTACTTCAAAAAAATAGTTTGTGCATATGAAAAAAATAACAAAATCAGGACTCCATGGTATTGTTTTTCTTTTTCGTTTATGTCGTTAAAAATTGCGGTAGGATTATAAAATAATGTAAAACTTTAATGTATGCTGTACCTTCCATCCGATATACGATACGAAGTAAAAGTCCACCTACGTTGTGTCGTCCTTTGTCAATTTCGTTCATTAGCTTGTGCTAAAATCATGAATGTGTACACTACACTCATTACCAAAATATACGATGTGTCATTTAGTGGCTAAAGGCTTGTGAAATTCAACATATATGGTAGACTAGCACTGTACCATAGATTTGTTTGTATGTCGGATGGTCATCCATAAAATGGTGTATGTTATCCGGCTCAACATACATCAGTAAGTTGCTGTAATATCTTGTTTGTGGTGAACACAGCTGTCCCTACTCTCTATTGTATTTCCATAATAGTATTTTTCTACGCTTGTTAATTGTTGTTACTTAGAATGTTACAAAACTTCAAAGTTACCACGACTTACGTACGTGTCTCCTTCATAGATATTTTTCTTTATTTTGATATTTTTATTTGTACCAAATGACGCCGTAAATAGAGTATCGAATAGCATCATAGAAAATACATATTTTATTGAATAATGCCATTGCCTATTTATTTTTACATTTATCTAAATGTAAACGTATTAGACGTTTACTGTTAGTCTCTACGTAATTTATATGTACAGAGTAGTTTAATGTACTTATATGTACTTTTATGTTACAAAATTGATCTCTTATAGCATTTAAATGGTAGGAAAAAATGTAATAGTTCATACATTATAAATTACGTTCAATAAAAACGTTAAATTATTAATTTGTGTTTCATTAAACAAAGCGTGTTATGTCAAACAATGTGGTCCTTAAACGTGTTAAAGCAAAGCCGTAAATTCGATTGAAATTCCTGTAAAATTACTATTTCGGGAATAACGTAGCGTGTATCAAAGAGACACTTTGACATAGGTAGTATCTATGCGATAAAGGAATCCATAATTAAATACAGGCACAAAGAGGAAGAGATTCTGCAGGTAAAGTGGTATTTCGGGAACCTTAGTCATTATTTGGTAATTTTGCTGGAAGGTGCACGCAATTAAGGAACTCTAGAAAAGCGTCCTAACTCCTAAATAAAAAGCTCAATCAACTTTTCCGCCGCGGCCGCACTGTCACCGGCCGCGACCCTTTGACCGACATTAATTAGTTTTTTTTTTGCGTTGTCAAGAGATAAAATTACAGGACTGAGGTACTTCCACAAAATGATGTAGGGACTTAAATCAGGATTACTTTACAGAACGGAAACTGTGCCAGAATAAATTCTTTAATTATTAGGAACCAACCCATTTGTTAAGTAGGATCTGTGTCACTTCATTAAAAAACGTTTAGCCAATAAATAAATACGCTGCTACATAATGTATTTAAACAGTTGGCTTAAATTAACTATAGTACACTACAAGGAAATTCGCCGCTATACTAAGGGTAGGTACACTAAGGTCCCTCTCAGAAATGCATGGCGCATTAAATATTACCTCCATAGGTAATTTCATTAGGGTAACGCGATAGATACTTTGCTCGGTGCGGTAAGGCTGCGGTCTGACTGACCACACGTCGACTGCGACCGACGATGACGTTTTGCCTTACGTCACCGACGACTGCCGATTGTTGAGTGCGTAGTTGAGAACATGTGGGATATTATTATTGCCTTTATAAATTAACTAACTTCATAACGTTGATGGTTTAGGGGCATCATGATATTTGCTCATGTAAACAATGATAGAATCTGGATCGAAGGATTTGAAAGTCACGGGAAGAGGCCTTTGGCCAGCAGTGGAGTGACACAAGCTAACAGCAATAGTAACAAAGATGATGGGGAACATCAACACGCATAGTCATGGTTAGTGAAAGTAAATGCAAGTGAGTGGGAATCACTAAATTCTAAAAAGGTAGGCCTGTCTAAGTGAGGATTATGCGTTTCTTACCTTCCCTCCAGGTCTTAATGGATAACTAAAGTCAACATTTCTTGCACACACACCTTCCACGACTGTCCATGCAGGCAACTTATCATGACATCCGTCCGTCATGACGTCACGGCACGCTGTCGATGTCGGTAACTTCTGACGTTCTTAAGAGACCCCAACCTAAGAGAGCCCCGGGCTCCGTCTACGTGCGATAATTAACGTGATTTAATTTAAACCGACGCCTCCGGAGCCACGTGATTTCATTACTCTTCAACACATTTTCGGTACCGTGAGGACGGGAACTGGCGCTCAACTACGTCACTGCCGGCAATATCATGTATTATTTAAACGAAATTCCTAGACGTTTAAGTTTGGAACGCTTAGGTATTTTAATGCTGATATGGTTGATGCTTATATGGATCGCTTACCTTCCCTTTTTTAGTTAATCTTAGGAACATCAAGGATCATCGCAGCAGAGAGTCTGGAAATCAACTGCTTTCAAAATGTTTCGTGACTGACAACGGCTTTTTCAACAAGATTGACATCCAATAATCATCTGCCTAGCCTTTTCCCAAACTATCTTGGGGTCGGCTTCCAGTCTAACCGGATGCAGCTGAGTACCAGTATTTTACATGAAGCGACTGCCTATCTGACCTCCACAACCCCGTGACTGGGTAATACGAAACCCCTTAGTAAGACTGGATGTTAGACTTTTGGCTTCTGACTACTCGTAACGACTATCAAAGTTCTTCAAATGACAGCCGGGACCAACGGCTTAACGTGCTTTCCGAGGCACGGAGGAAACTCGGTATGTAATTATGGTCACCCATCCACGGACCAACCTCGGCAAGCACGGCTTAACCTTAAAGATCGACCCGTGTGGCTGTTATTATTTAACCACGAGCTAATGATTACTTTTTAATGAGCATGCCTTTATTTTCTTCAAAGTTGTTCGCAGTTAAGCATTTAATTTGCTTACCTACATCAATTTAATACAGTTATGCCCCCAGCTTTTCTAATGTAATGAAGTAAGTGTGACGTTTTATGATGCGAAAGCATTTAACCATGATGTGAAACTATTCTAAGCTGAAATAAAAGAAATACCTACAGGCTGATTCATTTATTGTATTTTTCCAGGATCATTTGTTACCGAAGCTGCATCTTGATAGACTACAAATTGCATCCAAAGGCCAAGATAATAATGAATGAAACCGATATTCTTCTTAGCGAAGAAGTTCTATAGAATTGTACTTTTTGTGACGTCCTCGTTTTAATGTTTAGTATACTCGTTCTTAGTTAATACGTTAAGCCGACTCCAGCATAGTTGGAGAAAGGCTAAGCAGATGATGAGTGATGACTGTCGATTTATGATTACGGTTGTAGGTGTATCGCCGAATGGAATTCATCAAATATGACGTTATCAACGGTTCATGTATGATCCAGCATACCACCACCGTATGTAACAATTGTGTAAATCTTGCTACATATTTCAACACATCTTTCTTCTATCTAGTTCCCTCACTGAATTAAGATTAAAGTAATACTAGTAAAGAGGCGGGTACAGTCATGGTACGTATCAGAGAAACCGAAAATGGAACAGAACTGATGCCAGATTTTACTCGCCAGATTAGAACTTCGAGATGGTTAATTTAGTAGGTATCCAATTTTGTACCTATTTTAATTAATCGGTGTTTCATTAGTGCAAGATATAATGAAAGAGACGGTAATAGTACATTATGATATAAGTGCGGTAAGTTGAAAATTACAGCCGAGGCGATATTGCTAGCCCGAGCCGTAGGCGAGGGCTATAAGAAAGCAGAGGCTGTAATTATCAAAGAGCACGTATGTCATACGACGTTTTATAACATATTTGCGAGGAAATAAATAAAACTCGGACGACATTTTCAAATAAAAACAATACAGCGAAAAGAAAAAGCGCGCGGAATAATTTTTACTCGTTCACAAATTATGATATTAGCGATGCGCGGATTTATTTATTTATTTGTTACAGATAAATGGTTGTAATTTATGGTCAAAATTGATTAAATTAAAGAATTAAATGTTTATTTATTATATTTTATCTCCCAAGTTAATTTTATTCATAAAATGTTGACCACTTTTCTGACAAAAAAACTCTTTGTTAAGATTTTAAAAAGTACCGTTCGTTTTAGACGGAACATTTTGATAAACCGTGCGATTTACTTTACATTACCGCACTAGTGCGTAATGAGATACATTACGATACTGACATTGGTGCAATAGGAGACCCTTTACGAGCAAATGTGTTAGGACATTTAGGACATTTTAAACTGTGACTAGGTTCAGAAAGGTTGACGAATATAGCAAAATAGTTACAACAATCCGGCAAATATTTTGCGAAGTTAAAAAATGCTAACTCCTTTGAAAAGTAAAGGATGAGTCGAGGTCTCTAATTATACAGTTTACATAAAAAAGGGTCGTAATAAGAAACCGTAACTTTTAACAATCTTTATTAACTTTTAGAAGGGTTGCTTTACACACGAGTTCTAAAGAAATGTAAGATTTTGGAACATCGGGCTGTTTCTAGATAAATATAGGGTGGTAAGAATAAAGGAATCGGCGGAATACTCATATGTTTGGTTACCGAAAATTTATGTGTATTAATATTGTATTGAACTAACACCATTATTGTAACACCTGCATTCTATACAA
Source organism: Cerastis leucographa (assembly GCA_963082945.1). Classification (NCBI taxonomy): domain Eukaryota; kingdom Metazoa; phylum Arthropoda; class Insecta; order Lepidoptera; family Noctuidae; genus Cerastis; species Cerastis leucographa. The sequence goes on along the minus strand of OY720380.1, from coordinate 11,935,012 downwards.
ATAAATAATTATTATTATTCCCTTTATTCATTTTACAAACATACAATTGACACTTTTAAATATTTTTACAAAATTATACATATACAAAAATATTTAAAAATATAAAACATAGTAGCCCACCGGCATCGGGAACAGGGTCCGGGCTACGGGTAGTCAGGGCGATTGAGAGAGGAACCTCCTAACAATACGTGCCGTGTCCAGAAGTACTGCTTTCTGAATCAAGCCCTTGATCCAACTGCCAAGCGATTATTATTATTGATTGAATCTTTTTCTTAAGATTCTCAAGTAGATTATAAACTAACGGTGCTCACAATGTTTCGGTAACAACTAGAACATAGTTTTTATGTTAGAAACATACATATATATATTTATGTGAATTGCGCTAACTATCCATGTAAGTATGAGTTCAAGAGCCGTCAGTGCACTCACAGCTTAGCTCTTGAACGCGGATTAGATATGCTGGACACGTTTAGTGTCATTAGTGAAATTAACCCGAAGAGGAGTATTTAATCATTCAACAACAAAAGCAAGATTTTTCTTTACAACATAACACATAACATCACTCCTGTGATCCACGAAAGGTAAGACAGAGGTGTACCTAATAGTGCCAGTGTAATGTGGGAGGCACTGTGCCACCTATTGCCATAAACCAGGCACAAACCAGTCTCCGAAGCAGCTACTGAGAAATTCCTAATGGGAAAACACAATAACGCTTTGCCCGACCTGTGAATCTAAACCAAGACTCCATGTTCGGTAGTCGCGCTTGCAACCACTAGACCAACGAATGTATTCATATAACTACTAGCTGTCCCGCGCAACTTCGTCTGCGTCACATTTTCCCCGTTTTCGCAACATTTTTCATTGCTGCTCCGCTCCTATTGGTCGTAGCGTGATGATATATAGCCTATGTTACTTCTAATACCTCCTTTCATCATGATCGGTTGAGTAGTTTTCCAGTGAAAGCGTAACAAACAAACTTACATTCACATCAATACTATAATATACTATATATAATAATATTATGAATGCGAATGTCACTCTGTTTGTTTGTATGTTTGTTTGTTTGTTACCTTTTCACGACTAAACGGCTGATCGAACCTTAATGAAATTTGGCAAGAAGATAGATTTCAACCTGGGGAAGGACATAGGCTATAAAGGGTGTAAAACACCTCTTAACGAAGCCGGAAGGCACTGGTTCTCCCTGTCATTGCGATCATTTTTTTGTTCTACACCATACCTGGGAACCTTATAGTTACGGAGATATTAGGGGTCAAAGTTCCAAATTTTTGACAAGTTTTTTTTTAAATACAAGTTTTTAATGTAAGATTTTTACTTGAAACACCTCCACGATCCCCGTACTATTCAATCCGTCCATCAGCACAATGTTTTGAGTGCGTTACACTGAGTTCTACCACAAAACATGATTTTCCACCCCCCAAATAAAAGTCGCTTCCCAGCAATAATTTTTGCGTAAAGTTACTTAGTTTCATGTACAGAATGCTTGGTTGACGGCTTCGTGATGAGGTGATTTACACGGTGTATATATCACGCTACGACCAATAGGAGCGGAGCAGCAATGAAAAATGTTGCGAAAACGGGGAAAATGTGACGCAGAAGAAGTTGCGCGGGACAGCTAGTTTATAATATTAGTAGGGATAGGGATTACATTAGGTATATGTGAAATCATTAAAACACTAATACTCAGCTGCATCCGGTTAGACTGGAAGCCGACCCCAACAGAGTTGGGAAAAGGCTAGGCAGGTGATGTGAAGTCTTTAGCTCTCCGATATCCTTAACCTATCCTCGTGCCAAAGAAACTACATAATTATAAAAATTACAAAAGTAGAAGAGTTCTTGATTATACCTAGGTACTAGTTTCCATGAACACTGGTTTGATATAAACCCTGCGATGCGTTCTATTCTCTGCTATATTAAAACTAAAACAAACATCAGCTTGCAAAAGGCTTGGTTCTCTTGAATTTTAATCTAAAACTTTAGACTGCGGTTTTGCAAACAAATGACTTCAAAGACTGATGCTGTGATTCTTCTGTATGTAAGAACTTGGGGCCTAAAATGGATTTTTAGAAGAATCATAATAGGTTACCAATATGAATTAAGTGACAATTCGTAAAATGGCCACAAAGTGACAATAATATTTATTGCATCTGTGACCATTTAAAGAATATTTACGTGATTCATATTATTATCCTCTGAACATCAGGTTGGCCAACAGTCGGTTCAAATTTAAAGTAAAAGCTCGCGAACACTTACTTAAGAAGCTGGCAGATTCATCTCATAATTAAATTGTTGTTAGTTTGTCTCTCTCTTTACTTATTGTAATATGTTTGTATATTTATTTATTTATGTATGTGTTATTCATGTATATATTTTTGTTATGCTGCACCTACTATGTTATCCCTCTGCATCACCCTAATGTAGACTGGTAGAAAATGCCTAAGGCATTAAGTCCGCCTTTGTACAGTGTTTTTATACTGGAGCATAAAGTTTCAATAAATAATATTCAGCAGACTGAAGTCTATCCCAATAAAGTTACGAAAATCAAATTGGAATAATGCTACTTTCCTATACTTCCCTTAGGAAAATTTTCAGAGCAGGTTAATACTCGCCTCTAAACGATTCCGGAAAATAAAGGCCCCGGTAAAGGTATTGCAGTGATATGAATAATGGTAATTGGTCCCTTGTTCTTAATTTGCTTCTGTAGTGGTCGGTTCCTAAAATCCGATACAGACCCCCGCTTGCTTACCCTAATATCGTGAGATTCTTCTCTGAAATGGGCTGAAAAAAAATCTAGGTCGACGATAACGATAAAGAATAAGTTCCGGCAAAAATGACATTATTATGCTAAGATCTATGAATGAACATAACTTAGCACGAGATAAGTATGAAGTGTGAATTACAGATTTGCGATAGTGATAAGGCTATTTCAAAGTTTATATTTTGACATCGTTCTATTCCTATCACTATTGCTAAACCTAGCATTAAATTACAAGTGCAAGACTAAGCATGAACTAATTCATCTTTAAAAATATTAATCTTATTGTTTTAAAACGCTAATCACGACCATGCATTTACTAACGGATTGCCAAACCTACATGTATTTCTGTGTTATTTTGACTAGAAGACTTAAATAGCCAATCAAAACACGTTCCAAAATCTTGATAGTATAAATCTGTACATTTACTGTCAACTATTTTTTTAGAAACCTGTTTTTCGAGATAATGGTTTAGGTAAAATATGTTGGAGAATCCTAGAAGCAACCTATTCAAATTCTACACTTCCTGAAGTGCAATTTCAAGCGTTCTAGCAATTCATGCTACACCAATAAGCTGGAAAACATTGTCCAACCTGTCATGGCCGTTTAGTTCAGAGGACGTTGCACTCAATACGAAATGCAGCCACATCACGCCTGTAAGCCGACGGTTTAGGCAGAGGTACCTATAGTACACTCACATATCGAGAGTTATGTTTAAGTACCATGTAAGGGGGGCGAGCCTATTGCCAACCTAGACTATGTGCTGGTACTAAGAAATTACTGAGGAATAAATAAATAAAAATCAGTTCGCATAGCAGGGCACAATATTAATTAAAACATGAAATAACTAATAAGACGGTTATTAACATTTTAAACGGGATATTTACCAAATTTACTATTTCTTTACCATGATCAGGGGTAAACTGAAGTGGTGCATGGTGCTTTCAACATCGCTGAAATATCGGGAACTCAAAACAAATAGTAAACAAGATAAACATACCGTTTTCAGCGTTAATGATAGTGTTAGTGACGACGTCAGTTTAAAAACTTATAACCATGACATTTGGTGACCTGGAAATCGAAACCAGGACCTCATGCGTAGCAGTAGAACTTGACCCACTAGGTCAGTCAGGAGATGCAGCTGTTACGCTTTTGTACGACCCGGACCTATTACTGAGACTTCGCTGTCCGTCCGTCTGCCACCAGGCTGTATCTCATGAACCGTGATAGGTAGCCAGTTGAATTTTCTTCAGATTATGTATTTCTGTTGATGCTATAACAACAAATACTAAACACAGAATAAAATAAATATTGAAGGGGGCTCCCATACAAAATAGTACATTGTTACCCTAGGGGTGAAAGTAACTTATCCAGACCCGAGACGGTGAGGGCGCTAATCGTTCGAGGGACTAAATAAGTCTTTAACCCGAGGTAAACACTGTGCTTTTCATTACGAATACAAGGAAAGTAAAAATACAGACAAACATGAATCAGCTAAAGCAAAAATGAGTAAATTTTTTTTTTCTTCCACTTTGGCTTCGCACGGTTTGTGCATTCAGCCAATGTCACGTCAGGTTTTACACTTTATAAAAATCAAAGGTAGGGAAAGCAAAATATAAAAATGAACGGAATTTAAGAAAGGATATATAGGATCAGTTTATTTTAATGGTGATGATAACATGTAAGTAATGAGCAAATTACAATGGCGAAAATTACAGCTTAATATTATTTAAGGTGATGAATGAGACTATACATTTATACAAAGGAAAGCTATTTCAGCCATTATTTTTCATTTTCATCATTGAAAAAACGGTAAAAAATTTGCCCAAATCAATGTTGTTTAAAAAAAAACTGTTGAAACTAAATTATAATAAAGTGTTTTAAAAAAATTATATATCCTTTAATCAATACTTAACTTAAGTTATTTCAATTTTACATCGTGGCTGCATAGAAAGTTGGAACATGGTTCAATAAAAATGTGAAAATAGAACTAGTTTTTTTTATAATTTGACATCTGTCAGTTGAAAGCGATTCTCCCTAGGGCTGAAAAGTATTACTTTCAACCCGATCTTCAGGCAACTTTAGATCTACTTTCAGAGTATGAGTAATGAAAAAGTGATTTTTTTGCTCGTTTTTATTATGATGATACGGAACCCTTGGTGCGCGAGTCCGACTCGCACTTGGCCGCTTTTTTTCTTCTTCTGAGATCAGCGTGAGAATGAATATCGATATATTGAAGCTAATAAATTTCCAGTAAAGAGGTTCGTCGCAGTGGCAGTTAGCACGAAGTGGAAGAGGTGTGCAAAAAACCGTCTCGACTGATCTGTATTCTTACGACCGTGCGAACGTATATTTGAATTTCTCAGATCAAACACTTGCATTGTCCTGCTTTTAAATATCCTAATAAACAAATGCGATTTCAAAAACAAATCACGCCTGTTCAAATACTTATTGACGTTCTTAATGCCTGTATTGAAATTCGTACACATTGGTATTCAGTGTTTAAAATTCAAGTCTGATAGTAAATTAGTTCTCGAAATACTTGCACAAAATAAATGCATAGTTAGGTACCTACCGAAGGAAAAAGTGGTCGCTTATTGTTAACTTTTTGCCGCCCGCGATTTCGTTCGCGTGGAAATTTTGATGTGTTTTTCATGGATGAATAATCATAAATATAAACCTTCCTCCTGAATCATTTTAAATATCGATGAAAACTGCATCAAAATCCGTTGCGTAGTTTAAAAAATCTAAGCGTACAGACTAGACGGCGGGAAGCGACTTTGTTTTATACTATGTACAGAAGCTTTGATTTGGATTTGGGAGAGATCTTATCTTAAGGCGAATTTACATTACGAAAGAAGTGTCATGCATGATAAAACTAGTTTCGTGAAACTAATTTTAGCACATGTGAAACTTCTTTCGTTTAAATTATAGTGTCGTGAAATTATCAGTATCGCGGAGATAATGGCCCTGTCAAAATCAATGCTGTATTTTATAATGCAAAACGTCGTTGTAGAAATGATAAAATATAAAATAAAAAAAGGTTATCTCGGTACAAAAGACGTTGGTGGATTCGAGGATGGGTTGAAAAAAAGCATCTGGGTGCAACAATTGTATATTTTTATCGCCTGTCCAACGGTGGTTAGCCATTTTTGGTGCGTACCTATTTGTCAGCAATCCAACAAAAAACCACACGTCCACTCTGCGCAGGTGCTGTCGCGACACTAGTTTCGCGTCGCATTTACATGATGAAATTAGTTGCACGACATTAGTTTTACAAAAAATATGCGCATAGCGCGAAACTACTCCACTGCCACAAAAATAATATATGCATTGTAAAACTGAACGTTTACACGTGAAATTACTGGTCAAATTAGTGTTATAAAACTAATTTCAAGCCACTAATTCCGTAATGTAAATCCGGCTTTATCGATCACACAATAGAACTCATATACGGTTGCTAGGATACGGAAGCATCTATAAATCAGAGCTTTTCGGTAGCAAGAAACCACAAAAAGTAATATTAATTTGTTAAGCTTTTTATTCTTAATCATAACTGAATTCTTTCCAATATTGTTCGCTCGTATATTCAGCCAGAGACATGGAAGAACGTGAAAGGTATGTACACATTTATATAGCTAATGTTTCAATTAAGTTAATGTATACAGAGTAGGTCTATTAAACTTCGTCTGGTAACTAAAGTTTGTCTGTCTGGTTCCAAGAACACGTGATGGAAAATGAGTATTTAGCGGTTATTGTTGACAAATAATAAATAAAATAAAAATAAAATAAGAAAGCCTTTTAATTCCATTAGCTTTCACAAATAAAATTACAAACTATACAAATTAATAACACTGGGTCATGCAAATGTGGAATTTGAATAGGTTAATTTGACTCCTCTTACTATCTGTTAAATTACATTTTTATTAAAAACAATTTAGGTGTGAAAACTTCTTAAACATCGTATTTAAGGATAACAATAATAAAATAGTAATTAATCATAGAGTTTATAACAAGATACTTTAAATTAATTATTAGATTAATAATAATTAAATACTCGTATTAGATTTAACAATAATAATAATTAGATATTAGATTCATTCAAACATGCAGTCTAACGTTATAAATATACAAATCATGACATCTTTGTTAATCAGGTATTGTATATAAGTAAGTTAAATTTAAAAAACCCCCGACAGAAAAAATCTCTATATCAACCATAAATAAATTAATCCAAGCGTCGTAGCGTCGAGGGTCCGCTTTGTTTTGCGCTTGTGTTAAGCAGTCTACATTTAGGGATTTATTCTGTCAGGGGTTTTTTAAATTTTTAATTCAATTTTTATTTCATGCTTTTTAAACTTGAATTATTTTTTCTTAGCCTTGACTGTCCCACTCCTGGGCATAGGTCTCCTCCCATTGCTTCCACTTTTCTCGGTGTTGCGCCTCTTCTCGCTAATAAACGAAAACAAGGAAACTATATAAATAAAAAATCACAAATTTTAGGGGGGGAGTGTGCATCCCCCCCTGGCGATGCCCTTGGTGACAAGTGACCAGATTTCAAATTTCGAATCGATCAGACCCGTAGAAGTTGTTTATATCCCTTCAACAAGAAAAGGGGTGATGACCTTCAAACGGCTGAGCAGATTTTCTCGAAACATAGCTAAGAACACTCTCGATTATAACACCTTTCAAACGAAACCAATTTTATCAAAATCGGTCCATCCGTTTAGTAACTACGATACCACAAACAGATACACAGATACACAGAAACAAAGATACTCACGTCAAACATAACGGCATATCGTGAACGGGCGCTGTCAGTTGTGACTGGTCATCTCTTAGCTGCCACGGTTTATTTTAATTACTTTATTTTTTAACCCCCGACCAAAAAAGAGGGGTGTTATAAGTTTGACGTGTGTATCTGTATCTGTGTGTCTGTCTGTGGCGTCGTAGCTCCCAAACGGATGAAGAGATTTTGATAAAATTGGTGTCATTTGAAAGGTATTTTAATCGAGAGTGTTCTGCTATGTTTCGAGAAAATCTGCTCAGCCGTTTGAAGCTCATCACCTCTTTTCTAGTTGATGAAGGGATTTAAACAACTTCTACGGGTCTAGTTGATTGGAAATTTGAATTCTTGTCACTTTCTCACCATGGGCATCGCCAGGGGGGTAGGCTGCATACCCCCCTCCCCCCTATAAGCTCAAGTTTTTTTTTTAATTCATATCTTTCCTTGTTTTCGTTAATAAGCGAGAAGAGGCGCAACACCAAAAAAAGTGGAAGGTTAAGGCTAAGAAAAAAATAATTTAAGTTTAAAAAGCATGAAATAAAAAAATTTAAAAAACCCCCGACGGACAAAACCTCTAAAAAACCAAAAATAAAATTAATCCAAGCGTCGTAGCGTCGGGGGACCGCTAAGTAGACCGCTTAGTACATAAAAATATATATACAAACAAAGCGGACCCCCGACGCTACGACGCTTGGATTAATTTTATTTTTGATTTTTTAGAGGCTTTGTCCGTCGGGGGTTTTTTAAATTTTTAATTTATTTTTTTAATTCTTAACATGAATGATGTAACCAAGATTTTGTAACATATTTTGATTAAAAAGAGTGACCATGGAGTTTCTTGCCCATTCTTCTCCATAGAGATCTACGCTACGGAATGGGCAACTACAGTACTTTCACAAGTTATTATGCCTTGTGACTGGGACTGTAGCTTCGCGTTTCATTTTGTTTTTTTGACTTTCAAAAGTGCCTGTAATGGTCTAATTGAAATAAATGCTTTGACTTTGACATAACACTCCTCTTTTTTGGTCGGGGGTTAATAAAAATAGAAGTTATTAAGCTAATTGGACCCCTTTTCGGGTAAAGGCCTCCTCCAGAGATTGTCAATCATCTCTTTCGAGGTAGATCGAAAGCGAGATGGAAGGACGAAATAGAGTCAATCGCAGGAATAGGCTGGACTGATGTCGCCAAAGACCGACAAATAATAGTGTCCAGGAATATTAGTAGGTATTTGATAGGTAACCTTTATAATTCGTTAAAACGTACCTAGTACCTAGGGTAGATTGTTTTCTGCGGGTTGTTCGAAAGAGATACCGCGGCCCTGGAACACAAAGAGCGAAGAAGGAACATGGGTAACCCACCCATGTTCCTTCTTTTTTTAGTCAGTACAAGTCTGACACTCCCTCCCGCTCCGCCCAGAGCGGGAGAAGTCATTTGATGATTTCCCATCCGGAAAAAAAAAAAAGGGTAAGTAGATTGTTTTTGACCTTTAATATTTTTTAAACTTCTAAAATTTTTAAACCATCATTCATCTACCTCTCCTAGGAGCTTACAATTTGCATTATTAGCCAACAGAATCGGTTACTACACTCACTTTTTTCGTCCAACAAACCAAAGTTTTTCGTCTTTTTGTCCAAATTTATGGAATTAGACCTAGGTGACTCTACCTACAGACGAAAAAGACTAACGTAGGTCGTCAGGACGTCTTCAATACCTACTATAACAGATACTATCCATTCTTCTCGGCCGCGACAGTAGTTCAACCAACGAGGCTCATTAGACTGCCCTGGCAGGTTCTTAGTCCTCCTTTGTTAGCGACGATCGACCACAGACAATATATTATTGCGGCGGATATTGCTTTTCCCTCTTCATTAAAAATCCTCCCGTCGTCGATGGGTAATCGATTTCATTCGAGTTATTAAAAGAAATGAATAATATGGTTTATAATAAGTCCCATTTTTAGGAATCCGTTGACAAATGGCAAAATCGTAACCGGTATGGATTCGTTAGGTCCGTCTGTCTGTCTGTCCGTCCGTATGTCACAGAATGTTTTACTCATCGATAGGTAATTGCACCAACCTTAGGTATGTCTTATTGAAAATACTTGTTAGGCGCTTGTTTACCTAATTTAAAGTACTTAGGTAGGTACCTGGACAAGATACCTTATTTAATTTTCAGATGACAACAGGAATTTAATAATAGCACTAAATGAAAGGTTATAGTTGGTTTTTCCATGTAATCTACTTGGTCCTAAATATACAAGCCTCTCTGCCGCAGCCACACACCCTTGCTTCAAGGATAGCGGGTAAAACGTTATGTCACATGGTACTTAGATAAAAAGGCAAGGAGGTTTAGACACGTCAGTTTACTGGCTGAAAAAAGTACGTTACCGGTGTAAAAGAAATCTACTTAGGTACTTAAAAATCTTATAATGACTTTATCTTGGCTTAGTCAAATGAATATCTGCATCACCGTAATTGAATTTTTTAGGTGTCCGTAGCCAACTGAAAAAACCTTGTCCGCCTTTTGGCCTCCGCCGCAGTCTCGTAGAATCTGAACATTTATAATTTTGACTATCCGACCGTCTGACCGTCTGACCGTCTGTCTGGCTGTCAGACAGCCTTTATACTCGAGTACACACGGCGACACATCAAGCTACATATTTCCAGTATAACATAGCCCCCCGCTTTGTTTGGATTTCCCCAACAATGAGAGATCCGCATAAACTGGATTTTATATCTTGATTGGTCGCCCTGCTTACCTCGAGGTTTATACCGGTGCAAATTGGAAAAAGACGATGTGTTCTCTGCACCGCTGAACATTTGTGCAGTGCAGTGATAACTGAAATTACAGTGGCACTTACATGAATGTCAACGAAGCTCCAGGGATTAAAAAATTGTCAATAAACTACGGTATTGTTGAATCCCATTGTCAAAAGATTGTGTATGATGAATATAAGTGACTCTGCTTCAAATTCTAAGAACCTGCTTATTTTTATTATCATTCTTGCAAAAAACCTAAGTTAAACAAAGTTAATTCGTAAAAAGACACTTAGAATCATCACTAACTTTTTATGTTGATTGTGTTTATTGTTTGTCATTAACATATAAGTACTAACATTAAGTAAGTAATAACATGACATAACATAGGTACCCCACGTCAGATTAAGTTTGGTAAAAAGAAATGTGAAACTTGTCTGAAATAAAAATATGAAAATAATGTAATTGTGTTTTTTAGCAGGATTAGTGAAATGGACGCGGTGCTCTTTGCGTTGTCATTCGAGGTGGTTTTACTGCAAATGAAAATTATAGGTAAGTACCTTTATACAATATAACCATTTTAGGGTTCCGTACGTCGGCATTCGGCTGTGTGAACACCAGAACACTCGTGTTTCTGTCTGTCGCAGCGCTGCGTAAAGAGAGAAACTACTGGTCTAAGCCTACATTTTCTAAAAAAACTGGACAAACGCGAGTCGGTCTCGACCACCGAGGTTTCCGTACAAATTCACTTTTCTTACGCGCGTTTATTTAATCATAAAACCGGCCAAGTGCGACTCGGACTCGGGCACGAAAGGTTCCGTACCATTATTTTTGTATGGGAGCCCCCTTAAATATTTATTTGTTTTTAGTATTTGTTGTTATAGCATCAACAGAAATACATAATCTGTAGAAATTTCAACTGGCTACCTATCACGGTTCATGAGACGGACGGACGGACGGACGGATAGACGGACAGTGAAGTCTCAGTAATAGGGTCCCGTTTGACCGTTTGGGTACGGAACCCTAAAAAACAGTACCTATTTTTTTTTTTTTTAATGTTTCAATTACAAATGTTACTTTCAGATTTTTTCGTGTACTTGTAGTAAGACGACATTATTTGCCAAATTTCATGGTTTTAGGTTAACAGAAAGTACCCAATACATTTTGATTCACTTGAGAGTGTCGAAATAATATACGTTTTTTTGCTGCATAAACGGCCGTATGTTTTTTTTACGTTAGCTTACGATTTTGTTTTTTTTTTCACAGCTTTAAGGGACTGTCGATCTATATATATGTGGTATAATTTCAACTCGATACCTCCACGTGTTCCCAAAATAAAGGGTCACATGACAGACAGACGGACAACAAAGTGTTCTAAATAAGGGTTCCGTATTTTCTTTCGAGGTACAGAACCCTAAAAATATAAAAATATGTATTTCTCTAGTTATACTGTATGTAGATTACAGGAACAAACAGATTTTTAAAACATGACTGTTTATGCTAGGAAAGTAGGAAGTTTGACAACCACAAAAACTTTTAACCACCAGCATCACAGCGCCATCTATCGCTTTCATGAAATTCGTTTACAGAGGGCAGTGTAACGCTGAGGCTTGCAGACTGGCGCCCTACGAACAAAATCGAGAAGCTACAGCAAGATAAGCTAGCCAAGGACCGGTGAGTTGCGCCCCAGTGTAGGGAGATGGCGTTACAGTGACGTCAGCAAACAAAAATATCAAACCCTGTAGGTACCTAATTACGTGGGAGAACCCAAGATAAAATAGAATTCATTGATGGAAGGAATTCATGATGAAAATTATGGATACATTTTGCAAGCCTCTTTTTTGTTTCTTATTATTACTTTCTAGCTGCAGGCTGCCCGCGACTTCGTTCACGTGGAAATTTTGATATTTTATTCAGGGATAAAAAGTAGTCTGTCCGTCTCGAAGATATAAACTATCACTTACGATAACTTATAACGATCGAATAAGCCGTTTAGTCGTGAAAAGGTAACAAACAAACAAACAAGTTACTTTCCCATTTATAATATTAGTATGGATAACTTAGATCTGTAAATCTGAACTGCTAAACTATCCCTTCTAACATTACCTACTTACCTAATTTAAAGGGTGGAAGAGAACATCGTCGCACAAATGATTACCTACCACGATTTCAGAATCCATAATTCTGAACACATAGAAATTCTGTATCGGTATTTTGTTTTTAAATCGGTAGTTTCATAAAAAAAATAGTGCGTGGAGTCCCTCCGCGCGGAAGAAGTGAAACTTCGTACCTAATACTACACGCATGCGTTCGAGTTTCACGCATTCACTCTCGTTATTTTATTGAACTTTTAAATAATATTTTATTGTTTTATTGCTGTTCACTTTTTATTACATAAGTTTATCGTGGTTATTCTACTCATGGAAATTGAGCGAAGGCTGGTCACACCGAAGAGTCGAATGCATGACTGTTTGCACGCCATCTTGCGTACCTAGTAAAACTACGTAGTCACAAATCTTGTAATAGCGCCATCTCTTAGTGGGTAATAGAAAATATTCCCCCTCCATTAGAACGTTAAGCTTGTTGGAAGTCGCATAAGAAGTTTCACTTCAAAAAGTGCTATAGATACCTATTATACGGTCAAAATGTATGGAAGACCAGCTTTTTTTAAAATTACCGATGAAAAATTACGGCGTTTAGAAAGAAAGGCGTAACATCTCAGAATAAATACGAGTCGATTTACCTTCCACCCTGAAAAACAGTTTAGCATGTTAATTTTAGGGTGTCAGACTGTCAGTTAAACCTCATTTTCGCATAACTCAGCACTGTTTATTACTTATTAAACTATTCTATGAAAAAAACGATATGCAAAGAAATCTTTCACATATTTCAGAGACTTGGTGATCGACGTGATAAGACGAACTCTCATAGAAGTCGCCGATTTCAGAATCCATAATTCTGAACACATAGAAATTCTTCATCGGTATTTTGTTTTTAAATCGGCAGTTTCATAAAAAAGTGCTATAGATACCTATTATACGGTCAAAATGTATGGAAGACCAGCTTTTTTTAAAATTACCGATGAAAAATTACGGCGTTTAGAAAGAAAGGCGTAACATCTCAGAATAAATACTACAAGAGTAATATCAAAGTTTTTAAACTGACATGGTCACTAACACTATTAATAACATTTACTACGGGATATTTACCATGTGTATTATTTGTTTCGAGTTCCCGATATTTCGGCGCTGTTGCAAACGCCATGATCACGGATAAACTGAAGTTACTGCGAGTGGGTGTTTATGTGCAGACAAATCGGTCTACCCTCTTCCTTGTTCGTTTTTTGCACAAAAAACGAACAATAAGGAAGAGGGTAGACCGGTAGACCCACTCGCAGTAACTTCAGTTTATCCGTGATCATGGCGTTTGCAACAGCGCCGAAATATCGGGAACTCGAAACAAATAATAGACATGGTAAATATCCCGTAGTAAATGTTATTAAAAGAGTAATATCGTTTGCGAGTCGATTTACCTTCTACCCTGAACAACAGTTTAGCATGTTAATTTTAGGGTGTCAGACTGTCAGTTAAACCTCAGTTTCGCATAACTCAGCACTGTTTATTACTTATTAAACTATTCTATGAAAAAAACGATATGCAAAGAAATATTTCACATATTTCAGAGACTTCGTGATCGACGTGATAAGACGAACTCTCATAGAGGTCGCGGAGAACGGAACATGGCAGTCGGTGAAGAATGCTGTGGACCTGCTCAAGCAGTCAGAATGCGATGTTGAGTCCCTGCGGCTCAGAAATGAGCAACTGAAAACGTAAGGTTTTGCCAATTTGTCAGTTATTTGATCGTAATCGGATTATGGCGTAATCATTTTTTTATTTTTTTGGACACATAAACGATCGATCCTCTGATTATCGCATATAATGTAGAACGATCGAGCCCAGGATTACGGCGTATAATGTAGGTATTTACTCGTATGTAATGTAATGAATATATGTCAAAAAAAATGTTTTGTGTAAAAATATCAATCTGCAATTAACTATGTAGGTGTACCCACATAACCTACATGAATTGTGATTTCGCAACAGATACACAAGTAGTTTTAATCTTTAAGACACGAATTATTGACGGACTGCTTAAATCTTTTTCAGTTCTCGCAAAAGATTAGAAGATGAATTGGACGCGAAAAGAAATCAATGGGCGACGGAGTTAAACAACGCAGACCAGAAAGTAGCTGTTCTCCGAGACAAAATGAGTGTGCGTACGACTTACATGTTTATTACTATGAAAGTGATAATTACTGGCAAGTCTTATACATGCTGATGCTGCTACTTCTCGGTAAAGGCGTGTTTGCGATGCAACAATTATGAGATCACCGAGGCGTTACTGAGAGCGTGGAAAAGGCGGTTCTAAGAAAATTTGTGAGAAAGAGCTACAATAGTTAGGCAAAGTCCGTGCAACTAGACTCGACTATGCATTCTGCAACCGTGTGTATCTATGAATTATTATCCGTGTTTTCCATGTAATCGCCGGAAGTTGGATTTAATAATTAAATTAAAAATTTAAAAAACCCCGGATAAAATAACCCCAACTCTACAACGCTTGGTTTTTTTAACCGACTTCTAAAAGGAGGAGGTTATCAATTCGACGGTATGTTTTTTTTTTTTTTTTTCTGTGTTTGTTACGCGATTACTCCGCCAATTGAGAACTGATTTTCAAAATTCTTTTTTTGTTCGAAAGGAGATACTTCTGAAGTGGTCCCATAGTCACCAAGTCGGGATCTGATGAATCTTGGCGAAATCGAGGGAACTCTTCAAATTTTATAGGAAAACGTACAGCGATTTTTGTATTTTCTACAACAAGTAAAGCATTTGCGTTCAATAAGAACCATTCTACCATCAGATCTGATGATGAATCCCAGAGACAGGCACCGGAACTCAATAATAAGGCAATGGATCTTAGCTGTGTTTGAGCTTGTTGGAATTGTAACGGTATGCACTTTCCAGGTGTAGGTACAAGTTACAATTTAAAGAAAAAAATAGAAATCTTTATTTTTGAACCGACTTCTAAAAGGAGGAGGTTATCAATTCGATTAGTTTTTGTTGAATGGACACGATTACGCTGAGATTTATGATCCGATTTGCGCTATTCTTCTTTAGTTTGATGCGGAATAGTTTCTATTTGGTCCCATAAAAAATGTAATATAGTTGGGCCCTGTAGTTTTCATTTTATTAAAAGATACACATTTCGTTGTGAGAATTCAGAATACGTTGCGCCACCTCCCCGCCTACCATAGCGATATTTTGTTTAAAATACAGCCGGACACTGACCTGCAAACTGCAAAAAACCTTAGAAAATTTGAATTTCCGGGCTATCCTGACGTTAGTTTTGAATAGTCAGATGCACGAATGAATGAAAAAGACAAAAGAACACGCATGCGTTCGAGTTCTACGCATTCACTCTCGTTATTTTATTGAGCTAGCTTCTAAATAATATTTTGTTGTTTTCTTGTTGTATTTTTTTTTTACATAATTATTACATAAGTTTATCGAGGTTATTCAACTCATGGAAATTGAGCGAAGGCTGGTCACACCGAAGAGTCGAATGCATGACTGTTTGCACGCCATCTTGCGTAACTAGTAGAACTACGTAGTCTCAAATCTTGTAATACTGCCATCTCTTAGTGAGTTTTAGAAAATATGCCCCCTCCATGGTAGCGTTAAACTTGTTGGAGGTCGCATAAGAAGTTTCACTTCAAAAAGATGCGAGATTAATCAATGTTCTTCAAACGTACATGAGAGCCCATTTTCCTATTGCAGGACAACCTCCACAACGCAAAAACACGGCTATGTTACGCAGAAAAATGGCTGTTCGCGCGCTTCGAGTCTTTGGAGCTGAAGCTGAATGCGCCTCGGGCACCTCTACCCCGCGCCGACTACGAACAGAGAGTTCACGATGAGTTGCTTAAAGCTTTTGAGTTGCAGATCAAGGTATTCTGTTGCTGAGCTGCGTCTGGTTAGACTGGCGACCGTCCCCGACATGTTGAGAAAAGGCTAGGCAGATTCATAAGCATAAGTAGCGTATAATATTTAAACTGCTGGGGCACAGCGGCCACCTCTCTACGAGAGAGAGTGGACGGTAATCCACCAAGTGGGCCCAGTGCAGGTTTGTAGATGTCACATGTCTTCGAATTTTTAGTTCTAGGACATACCGATAGAAACGGTGAAAGAAAACCCTTCACCGTTTTGGGAGCAGCGGTGATGAAATTAAAGCGTCGGGGCTGCCACCACTGGGCCACCGCTGCTGGGCAATGATTCAATCAAGGTTAAAATATTCTCATAATTACAATCATTTCAACTTATTTCATAATTGCGCTCTTCGCTGCCTACATCACAAAGTCACAAAACGAACACCATCATCTGCTTAGCCTATTCCCAAACAAGTAATGTGTTGCGGTCGGCTTCCAGTAGGTATATCCTGATGAGGCTGAATACCAGTACTTTACTTTACCGGAGGCTGGAGCGACTTCCTAACTGACCTTGTACCACTTGGTAACACAAGAGCGGATAGCCTTGGTACCTCCAGCTGAAGCGTATTTTTTTTTTTAAATAGATGTCATTCGTTTCGTGAATCGACATGTGAAGATATGAGATTAAGCCGTAAGACCATCGGACTGCCAAATCATAGGTCTCAAAATCAAGCCTCATATTTTGCTCCTCAGATTTTTCGGACTCATGTGCGTATTGTTTAATTATATCACTTGCTTCGGTGAAGGAAACCAGCAGCAGATTTTCCTCGACGGCCGGCATGTGAAACCAAGTCAGGCATAAAACTCAAACACCAGGTTAGTTAGGCCACACTAAAGACACCAAAAAAGAATGAAGATTTATTTCAAAGTATTTCTCCACAACATAGAACAATGCGTGACAATAGGCCAATAATCAAGAACCTTTAATGTCACAGTAGCTACTTGCTACAGTTACTTAGGTTCCGTGAATTTTGTTGAAGGAACTCGAGAAGACATTGGAATATTGGCGCCAGCGTTACGACACCGACATTGCCGAAATAAGTGCGAGGAGTCAGAGGAAACTGGAACAACTGCTTGTTGCTACCAGTAAGAGACAGGAATTACAAGCGTTGGTATGTAAGCTTTCTTCGTAAGGTCTATGAAAATCTTATTCAAGCGTCATGACAAGTACGGGTGTGTCAGTAGTTGTTATGTAATTAGAATAAGTAGGTCAAGTCAAACTTATGTTTTACCTAGGCTGGCTTCTTAGAACTTTGAAAATAATTGGTCAAGGATAAAATATTCTTGTTTTGTTTGTTCTCATAATAACTTCTTTAAATCATTCGAAATTTAGTTGGTCAGTTGACTTAAAAAATAGGTAAGCTTTGATTTGTTTCAGTACAACTTACATGCAGGTGAAATGCGTGGTTGGTTAACGTTTAAACGGGAACGCGCTGCCCGTCTAGCAAGAGAAGAGAAATTACGCCTTTCCGCTATGCGCATACAGGCGTGGTGGCGCGGCGTCATGGTTCGCCGGGCTCTTGGACAGTTCAAATTTTTAAGACATAGCAAGGGGAAGGGCAAGAAGAAATAAATGTAGTTACCAATGATAATTTCGTTCTTATAAAAAAGACTACCGGATTCATTGGAAATAAAAATCAGCCATCCAAAAGATAACTTTTTTTTTTAAGTATAGGAAAAAATATAGTATTCCCAATATTAAAAAAACATCGTAAATCAAAATTCCTCTTCATTTGTTGTTCCTATTTTGTATTATGGCCACATGCTTTAAAAGGAACGCACGCCGGCCGTTTGAATTTGACAGACGTCAAACCGGTTGTCAGTAGAGCACCGCTGTCACAGCTGTCAGACGCCAGTCGCATGCGTTTGCTCGTGGAGATTGGTGAGGTTTGTGATTCTTCCAATAAATGGAAAGTAAAGTTACCGATGTAAATATTATTATAAAACGAATTAATTTATTAAATAAACATACAAACAGTTAAAAGAGTGTGGTGTGATATATCGAACTGTGATAAATATTGTCTACAAAGAGTTTGCGGTATTTTCAATTCTTGGAAAGTTGGACTGTCATCCCGCAGATTCGGTGAGTAATGCCGTATATTTTTTTTATTTGTAAAAGCTTTAGATTACAAGCCTTGTATGATTTTTTTATTGCACGTGACCGCATTTAGGTATATATCATTTATAATTTAAATAAGCCACTGATGACAATAACATAGGCATGTTTCGCAAATGCGATTTCGGTACCTAATTTCGCGTAGCTATTTAAGAAAATATACTTTCACTTGCAATGATTGAGCATGGGTAGTGCAGACTACATCACCGTACTTTTATTACTTTTCGTAGTTGTATACTTTCCTGTTATTCAAAGAGAGATTTTGAAATACTTGTGATTATTTCTGGTAAATGAAACAGTTTAATTATTTAACAAAACTTGTATTTGTTTAGTACTCCTACTTTTGATCATACTATACCTAAATGCAATTTACTTTACCCACTTGTTTTTATAATCCGCCTTCAAGACTGTTCTGAGGATTTCCCCTTGTGTGTGTTTCCCAGAATCGCATGTTGCAAAGTGCTGTTCTGATTGGCTTTCTTTGTAGGTGCATGCGTTTCTTTTTACTATATACTATTACATAACATACTGAGTTCTTGAATAAGGGTGTGGACTGGGTAAAGAAAACGACATTCTATTTTGTCCGTCAGACAGGTAATACAAAAATATTAGACACATATTTTATGTTTCATCAAAATATAAAAAAATTAAATAATTAAAACTCATTAAAGTTGGAGAGTGGGGGCTTACTACGTCACAAGTAGGTATAAAACTTACCTACATGTGACGTCATGCGCCATTTCAACTCAATATATCTCCATAATTTTAAAATACGTGTCCAATACTTTTCAATAAACTACCCGACGGACAAAGAAAAAAAAATTGGATTATTCCCTATTGATTCACTTCTACATGTTTGTACCCGTTTCATTGCATTATTGATTTTGGCTTGTTATTTATGTCAATATACTTTCAACAACAAGAGTCAAGAAATCTTAACATAGCAAGTCTAAATTAGTGTAGGTACTATAATTGATTAATGTGGCTTCATAAATTAAAAAATAAAATATCTGCATTTATGGCAAAACCCAGAAATGAACAAACAATGGAACAAATACAATCTAATGTAGTATGTGAACACATTATGAGCCTTTTGGTATTAAGAAGAAAAAAAAATGTGTCATCTTAGCGGACAGACTGAATCATTGAACTAAATGCAAATGAAAAAGAGTGAAGTAGTACATTATAGGATAGACAAAATACCAAGCAACTTGA
Source organism: Cerastis leucographa (assembly GCA_963082945.1). Lineage (NCBI taxonomy): Eukaryota > Metazoa > Arthropoda > Insecta > Lepidoptera > Noctuidae > Cerastis > Cerastis leucographa. The sequence continues at coordinate 11,915,323 of OY720380.1, read as the reverse complement.
ATACAAATGTTGAGGTAAACTCATGAATGACTGGTCAAGATTTAAGCACATTAAGATTCTATGCATACTTCAGCCTTGGCCAGAGATATGCTGTGACATTAATAGAGACTGTAGTAGTTATCTGACAATTACAATAATTGCTTCAACCATAAAAAAGGTGTGTCCCAAGAAAGGACAGTAGTAGTACAGTACAATTTAATAAACAGTAAAACCTGAGTTGCAGTCATCACCAAAAAAAAAAAACGACAGCTATTAAAAAAGCAAGTGGCCAGTGTTTTTGCGGGCTTGTACAAATGTCATCGACAGTCTACAGAGGTGGTATATGTGTTCGCGGCACGGCAGCGCACTGATGCGGTTCCGCGCGGTAATTAGTACGTTAATCGCACAGTCGCACTAACCGGGTACACAGTTGATGCAAGTGCGTTTCCAAGAAGCCGATCAGCGGAGCTCGCGGGAGGAGCGGCAAATTGCCGACAGATATGTGTGCCGCCTGTCGGTAATTGCAAAAATCACTCGCCTCACCGCAGAACGAGCTTGTGGTCCTTGTATTACAAGAACAAGTCGTGTGTGCAACTACTGCATCACAGGTACCTACCTGTTGTAAATCTACCTACCTATATCTTACCGTGTTCTCGGATGCTGCCGACTGCCGATATTGGGCACGTAAACTAAGCGACATGTTTCGTTTATCGCAGTATTATCGTTTCCATGTTATTGCCGATCCCATTCTCAGTAAACTTGATAGCTTTGAAGTCGCAGAAACGAGCGATATAGCGGCATTCTACCTTATACGTGTATAAATTATGTTTGAAATGGTTGTATTTGCGATTTATTCATTCATTCCATTAAAATTGTGTGAATAACCTGGGTACCGTACCTGCTCTGGGGAAACATTTCGCAATAAAAATGTACAAGACTTAGTGCAGCACGAAATAGGTACCTAAATCGATTATCTGATCTACATCGCGAGTTCTGTAGTAATCATTTGTCTCTATTCAATCTCGCTCGACCCAATTACAACTGCATAAACAAGCTAATTCATTATTTTCTAGAAATAATCTGGTCATTTGAATGTGCATTAACGCTATGTAAAGCAAACAATACACCTAAGTACATCCAGTTTACCTATATCGCTAATGAATTAATGACTCAGGGATACAAACATTATAGAAAACAGCTTGTGCAAAGCGCGGTTATCAACCATGATAGGTACAAGGAACCAGTGTATTTAGTGAACTTTAAGTAAAATAACAATTCTTAAAATAAACGGGTCTAGGTAACCTACCTACCTTCTGTCATCATATGTATCTAGCCTCATTCTGCATCAAACACCCATTGCATGCATTGATTGATTCCGTTTTCACACCGCGCGACACACCCTCGAAGCACTACCTAGTACTACCGACATATTTTATATAGCTCGCCAAGGCAAAGTACCAAAGCCCGATTAAAATATCTCACGAAACTCCCAGCAACGCAAAACGGATACACCGACGGAATACCTATTCCTAATTAAACACCATTGTGGTCGGTGTGTAATTGGTACACGAAAATCTATACTTATAGGTATTATGAAGCTGAAGAGTTAGTTTGTTTGGTTGAATGCACTCTCAGAAACTACCGGTTCGAATTTGAAAAAAACTTTTAGTGTTGGATTGCCTATTTATCGAGGAAGGCTATGTAAGATCTCAGAGCATCAATGGAAAATAAAAAAACGGAGAAAATGTAACGCAGACGAAGTTGCGCGGGTAAGCTAGTTTTTACACAATCAAATAGGTATTTCAACGTAGTCATGTACCAAAAAACTATTGACTGCATTGCCATTAGTATTGGTTTTCTGAGAACAACTGTGTTAGGGCCCCGTCACTCGCGCTGTTGCCAATTCGTGGAATTACCTACCTACTTATATTTTTTCTACCCAGGTCATTTTATTTAGTAATTCATTCCTTTCAAAGATTTTATTTTATGTATTTTTTTGCATTCTAAGGTAAATAGAATTTATTTAGAATTTATTTTCTGAATGTTAAAAAAAAGGTGTGGTCAACATAGATTTATGTACTTATCTATGTTGATTTCAGAATTTCAGATTAATTGAATGGTTGAAAATTATCATAATAGTGAAAGCATTTTTAATTCAGAAGAATCATGAAACGCTACGCGTCCGCTAAAGTTTCCATCCGTGTATAAAGACAAAAATGTTTAAACTTCCTTACAAAAAGCAATTTCATATAAAGCAGAATCGGCGAGCAACAAAAACAAAAGGCTTAACTCTGAATCCTTCAATTTAGCACTCAGTTTTATTTAAAACAGCTCCCGGATTATAATCACTCCCATTCTTTAAATAGGCCCGTTCACTTTCCTATTGTCTTATGAAATAACTTTCACAGTTCTACTTTTAAAAAAATACCAAGGCTTACGGTATTTTAAGTCACAAACAGTTGTAAAATAAAATGAGAATGAGAATAATGGCCGACTATTATACAGATTAATCCTTGTAAGTACTTTCCACCGAGGTCGAACCAATTGTCCCTTCATGCCCTTGTTTGAAGCCCGTTCAATTTTCCATGAAACTGAATTACGTACGTTTAATTTCTATTGTATTTCGGGAAACAGCAGAACAACGGCCCGGCGCTACTTTATGCCGACATATATATGAATTACATAACTGCCTAAGTGACTGTTTGTTTGAATGTTCCAAGAATCCACACTTAAGTTTTTACGTGGCATTCAACTTGTTGTTCGATAGATATTCTAGTGTTATGTTTTGCTATTTCCGCGATAACCTAGAGATGCCACAAATAGTTATTTGGCCGAATACTGAATATTCGGCAAGGCTCTTGGTCGAAGCGCAGAATATTCGGCAACACTTACGCTAAAGTAGTACGTAGGCACAGGTAGTTTTGTTTCATTTGTGATTAGGTCGCAGTCGTATCACAACACGCTTTATTTGTTGAATGTTGGTGCATCATACTGTACGTACTGTATATTGCGTTCTTTTATTTCATGATTTGCTATTCGGTATTTGGCCGAATAGTTTGCAATATTCGGCCGAATACCGAAAAAAGTGGCCGAATACCGAATAGTTGGCGAATATTCGTGGCATCTGTACTAGTAACTAAAATAATACGCTATTGAGTCATGCGCTAAGGTTAGTTGATCTTTAATTGAAATACCGTATGAATGAAAGGCTATTTTAAGGAAAATAGTGATGACTTCAGGTTATCGAGAGTGTAAATGTTGGAGGTAAAGTGCAAGTAGTGTGCAAAGGTCCTACAACACTCAGCCAGCGAAAAAAAAAAAAAACAGTCTTTATCTATGTATAAGGCATAAATATCAATTTGTATTACGCTAATAACGTCTTTACAAGTTTATAATTGTACAATCATAAAATAGGTGCTTAGTAGTTGACTATGCGGTTTTCTTTACCATACCAACTAATTACCCAGTTATTACAAGTTTCTGTTATGTATTTCTAGAGAAACCGTTTTCAATTCAATGCGCAGTACGATCCTTGGAATATGACTCAGTTGTACTTACTTGGCTTTGTGTTTAAAAATTAATAGGGTACAAGTTTAACTCAGAAATATGACCATGAAGGAAAATAAAAACCACAACAGAAATATTCCGTCTCGCAAGTATTCCAACTTTAGACGTTACTAAAATTGTCTTACCTTAAGGATAAACTCAATATACTTACGTAGTTCTACTGATGAATTACCTATTAACAATCATCATTTTTTTCGCCAATATCCCAATTCATTCGGCGTCGGCGCAGCATGTCTTGTTCTTCTATACTTCTCTATTACTTGTCATCTCATCAGCCACCTCCTTTCTTGCCATATCATCCTTCACACAGTACATTCATGCTCAAAACTATCTTCACGATATTCTCGTCATTATTCAATTATCAATTTAAAGTCTAGGAAGAAAAGTAGAAATTCATAAAGGGTGTAAAACACCTCTTAACGAAGCCGAAAGGCACTGGTTCTCCCTGTCATAGCGATCATTTTTTTGTTCTACACCATACCTGGGAACCTTCTAGTTACGGAGATATTAGGGATCAAAGTTCCAACTTTTTGACAAGTATTTTTTTTAATAAACTTTTTAATGTAAGATTTTTACTTTAAATACCTCCACGACCCCCGTACTATCCAATCTGTCCATCAGCACAATGTTTTGAGTGCGTTACATTGAGTTCTACCACAAAACATGATTTTACACCCCCCAAAAAAAAGTCGTTTCCCAGCAATAATTTTTCTGTAAAGTTACTTAGTTTCATGTACAGAATGCTTGGTTGACGGTTTCGTGATGAGGTGATTTACACGGTGTATACCTAAGCCAAATTATTGCAATAAACCATTTTACTAATGAATTGTTCTAAGGCTGCCGGTACAGACATGGTTGGATGGGCAGTAATTGGTTACTCCGAAAAGTTAGATGGTTATCGTGTCCTATTAATTCATATACTTAATTAAGTTTTTTTTTGTCAATAGAAAAGTGAATATTCATTTGATTAACATCTTATCGGTCATTATTTAAATATAACCTACTTACGGACAAGTATAAAAAATATAGGATTGCGTCATTCGTTGAAACAAAAAATCGTAATAGAATTTTATACAGGTATTTCCCTCAATGATTCATAGTTTATTAATAACTAGAATGCTTTGTAACAACTAACAACAGAAAATGTTGATTACAACTTTGATTAGATAAAATCTTACTGGCATTATCCTCTATGTGATTTTGTGAAATAATTATAAAAATAATAAATGGACTTGGAATTCATAAATGGACTTTGATCTTCAGCCTGTAACTGCACTTGAAGCCTTCAAGTCCATAAATAATCAACGAATTCCAAATAGATTAATCTGATCCGTTTGGTTTGGTGAGATGATTGGTCCGATGTGTGCACCTTCCACTTGAGGGTGGATTCTGAAAGCGAGAACAATTTATGGAAATGTCAAAAATATATTGGATTGAAATTAAGCTACCCAAAAGTATTAAGAAATGTTAATCCTTCTGAAAGTGGCTGTAGAAATACGAAAAACTGGAAAGCAATTGTCCCTTTACTAATATCTGTGCACATGAAGTGAAACGATGAAATTGTTCAGTTTAAACAAATGCTTCCGTCGCAGCTTGTAGGCGATCGAATTTAGAGGTAACATCATGACTGTACCGCCTCTAAACACAGACCTTTATTCTGATCAGACAGATGTAAAGGTAAAATTGGTTAGGCAAATAATACACTTTCACGATAACTTCTACACAGACTTACGTCTTGCAAATATCAGAAAGGTAGGATATAGTTATCTTTGCTTGACTGAATACAATATTGATTCTTTTTTTTTCAGGATGCTTCAATAGATCAAAATGTGTGTACGGACTGTGTGGTGTGGCCTATTGGGGCTGCTCGCTGTGTCAGGTATTGCTGCCTCTCAGGGTGCCAGCTACTGCTCCCATAACACCTTCACCACAAACTCCTCATGGATGCAGTTTACCAAGGAGCCTGTGCCCTACGAGTACGGCTTCGAAGACAAGTTCAAGAGCATCCACTGCTGTGTGAAGGGATACAGGAGTATTGAATGGTAAGTCTTTTATTGTTTCTTGTATCATCAATCATCATTAAGTTTATTAGGTTTCTCTGCCCAATCATTCGGTGATTGCAGGCGTGTTTATGTTAAAATCAGCCTAAAGCAGTATTTTGCTGCAATATGCCTTTATGATTGCTCGTCACTTACAGAGCGCGTTTACTATGAAGGGTGTAAAACACCTCTTAACGAAGCCGAAAGGCACTGGTTCTCCCTGTCATTGCGATCATTTTTTTGTTCTACACCATACCTGGGAACCTTCTAGTTACGGAGATATTAGGGGCCAAAGTTCCAACTTTTGACAAGTTTTTTTTTTAAATACAAGTTTTTAATGTAAGATTTTTACTTTAAACACATCCACTATCCCGTACTATTCAATCCGTCCATCAGCACAATGTTTTGGGTGCGTTACATTGAGTTCTACCACAAAGCATGATTTTACACCCCCCAAAAAAAAATCGTTTCCCAGCAATAATTTTTGCGTAAAGTTACTCAGTTTCATGTACAGAATGCTTGGTTGACGGCTTCGTGATGAGGTGATTTACACGGTGTATATTTCAATTGTTTCGAAGAGACGGCACCACAGCAGTTAAAAGTTGTGGTTCCATTTCAAGGAATAATTAAGTCAGTTCCCACTAGCTCGGATATTGCTATGATATTCTAGAATACATTCTAATGAAACAAAGGCAGTCGTGGTATCAAAGCAATATCAGTTTTCAGAACCCACACCTAGCTACTAGCTACAATTGCTGTTTACTAAACTGCATTAAGCCAGTGAAGCGCATATAAAAGAAGGAACTGAATTTGTTTTATTAAATGTGAGAATAATTACATGTGTAATGTGTTTCTGAATTTGAAGAAACCAAGTTATATTACGTATTTATTCGGTGGAGGGATAGAACAAAATACGCTACCTTCCGAGTTATTTCTCTCAATGCAGTTTTATAAAAGGTCAGTTAATGACGGCACTTAAAATTAAAACTTGGGTAGAAATAAGCCGGCTTGTCAATGAATTTATGCAAGCATGACTGGAGTCAGTGGACCCATCTACCCTTCGTAATAAACGCCTAAAACAGACGAGAGCGACATTCATATGTAAATATCAAGTTTCCGACAAAAAACCTAATTTTAGTTAGCTAGAACCTTTTTTCTTATTGCCGGAAACCTGCCAATTGAATACCGCCCGTGGCGATGTTTCATTCATTTTAGGTATCGTGATTTAGTATTCCATCTAGGTATTATCTACGTCAATTGAAACAGTAATAGGGGATGATCACATTTATTTTTTTCTATGTCCGTCGGGTAGTATATTGAAAAGTATTGGACACGTATTTTTTCTTTTTTCACGTTGTCATAAAATTACGGAGATATATTGAGTTGAAATGGCGCATGACGTCACATGTAGGTAAGTTTTATACCTACTTGTGACGTAGTGAGCCCCCACTCTGCAACTTTAATGAGTTTTAACTAAGTAATTTTTTGATATTTTGATAAAACAATAAATACGTGTCTTATATTTTTGTATTACCTGTCTGACGGACAAAATAGAATGTCGTTTTCTTTACCCAGTCCGCAGCCCTATTGGTTAACTTTATAATAGAGGATAGAACTTCAACACAAGAGTGGGAGTTCATATTTCAACTATAAAAGACTATAATAATGTAAGCATGTAAAGCAACAGTATCGTTCGAAGTTTCGGGGCCAAGAGACAGGCAGGTGTGCGCTACCGCTCGTGGGGCGATAAGCACAGAGCTTCCACGAAATAAAGTCCATTGTGTGCGCAAAAATAATTGATAATCGCCTGGTGTGACAATGGGCATTGCCCCCGTCATCCGTGCCTATGCTGCGCTGTGCTCCGCCGGCGCCGACTCGCGACCGCACCGTCCACAAAATATTAATGATATCGCCGTGAGAAAAAAAAAATCGCACGAATGTGGCACAGCCTGGATCTAGTTATAACGTGACGTCATTGCAACCAATGGTAATCATACAGAATTTACGGTGATACTGTATTGACTTTATAGATTGAGTGGTTTATAAATAGGTGTGTGATTCGTTTCTAGTAATATAAGGCTTTGTTATACTTTCGATTTAATATACTTGTTGGTGAGCTAAGTGGACTGTAATTATTTAAGATGGATTGGAGATGGTAGAAACACTGTTAGTATGTTATAATTGCTATTTAATGCCAGAACACACTATGTACAAAGCAATGGATCACTGACACTTGACAACATCAGCAAAAGTCAGAAAAATAGAACAATCATTCAAAATATATATAGTTCCTAAAAAAGGTGGCATCCCAGCCAGTCGCCAACAATACTGAAAGTAAGTAGGCGACAAGAAAGGATCAAGAACTAATGTATTTATAGAACGCGAACACGTGTACGCTGATAAAGTGATAACATCTTGGATAAATCTTCTAGAAATCCTGGAACAGGAAAAACCGTTCATAAAAGAATCACAATATCGAAGAAATGCTTTGTCTACCCACATACCCGTGGAGAGTGGCGCCTCAAGGAAGTGGAGTTAACGGGAACTACTTTTTTATTATGTCATACTTTTGTAATACACATTGGGCGAAGGTACCAGGGGGAGTAGTGGTACCAAAGGGAATACAGTAATAAATTTATCGTAATTTCGAGTTAGTAGAATCGCCAAAAAAAAAATTGTGTGTGGAGTCCCTCCGCGCGGAAGAAGTGAAACTTCGTAATACTACACGCATGCGTTCGAGTGCCACGCATTCACTGTCGTTATTTTATTGAGCTTCTAAATAATATTTTGTTGTTTTCTTGTTATATTATTTTTATTACACAATTATTACATAAGTTTATCGAGGTTATGCTACTCATGGAAATTGAGCGAAGGCTGGTCACACCGACGAGTCGAATGCATGACTGTTTGCACGCCATCTTGCGTACCCAGTAGAACTACGTAGTCACAAATCTTGTAATACTGCCATATCTTAGTGAGTGATAGAAAATATTCCCCCTCCATGGTAGCGTTAAACTTGTTGGAAGTCGCATAAGAAGTTTCACTTCAAAAACAAATTGCACTTTCAATTCAATAAAGGCTTCGCTATAAATACCACACCACGAAACGTGGGTGTACTTATGGGTACTTACATCTCTGCTTAATCCTTCGAGGATTACAAGCGCGATGTTTTGTCAGAAATACCATTTTTAAAGCAACAGGGTGGCCCGCGAAATTCAATTCGTTTTTTGCAATTTGCCGGTCAGTGTCAGGATTTATGTTGAATAAAATATGCTATGTTAAATATGTTTGTAAATGTATAACTTGTGAATAAATAGAATTCGATACATGAAATTTTCTAACTAAACTGCAAATCATAACTTTTAAAAATCATAGCATTAAAAAGAAATACTATGAATAAATAATTTAAAACGATAAAATAATAAATTCTTATACTGTTAGTGAATCGGCGACGGAATCCCAATTACATGTGATCTACAGCGTAAGCAGAAAACTTTACATTAAATTTTGTTCTACGAATAATAACGTTAGGTACTTGAATATCGACTTTTAATTTAAAACTATTCGTGATTAATTTTGTTAGGTAGGTAGTATGTAGGTAGGTTGTAGGCAGGCAGTAGTAGGCATCTGGTAGTAGGCAGGTGGTAGCAAGCCGCTGGTAGTAAGTAGGCAGGCGGTAGTAGGCAGCTGGTAATAGTATAAGTAGGGTAGGAACAAGTGTAACTAAAATATTGATGTTAGGGCGAAAGCCAACTAATTTCATGCACTATGCCATACCCGATGTAGTTCTCGGTAAAAGTTTTAACATTTATGTCCATTATGAACAATTCGTTGTTCCAGTAACTATGCTTTCCTGTAGGCAAAGTAAAAAATCAATTGGTAGTGCGATTTCATCGAATTGCCTCGTCAGTCGTGCGGTATGCGGTATTTCAAAGTAACGGTGTTGCATTGTTTGTGCACTCTCTGCTACAATAACTTAAAAATAACAAATTAATTTCCTGCTTCAACCTTTTTATAAGCCGCTGTACCATGCGAGAGTCGCGTAGCTCCCGGAATTACTCGGTTCACTAAAATTAATTAGCTTAATTGCCCATTAATGATAATATTTGATTCGGATCATTACTGTATCTATAGGATTATCAGCTATAAATTCACTAAATCGTTCTGCTGTTCTACCCGGATGTTCCTAAACGATCACAATAATTTTATTACACTAAAACCCCTAAAACTAATAACGATATTTTACGATTTTAAGTAAACTATTGGCAAATAATGTCAGTTCGCACTTATCTAAATTGTTTAGAAAAGAATTATTTGACTGAACATAAATCGACGGAGGTGTTATTTATCAATATGTACGGCATGAGTGCACCTGGTGCAAAAACAAGTACGATTCTGAGAAGTAGTGATTGCTACTCGTTACTCCGCCCCCTCCCCGCAGCCTGTCCGCCGTCACCAGCATCCATCTTTGATGTGTACCTGAACACTAATATTTTAACCGAGAAAAATACGTATTTTACTGCTCAACATAATCATATTGAAGGTTTTACTAACGGCGAAGATGTATCGAATAGCAAAACAGTTACGAACGGAAAGCATTTCTTCGATAAGCCTGTATAATTTGCCACTTCTAAATATTTCCGAGATTGTGTCATAGTAAACATCTATTGATATAACAATCTCAACAAAGCCCCAATGGACTACATATATTTGCGTGACTCACAACGCTTGTGATATGAAACTCTAGGCCGTCGCGTCGGACCAATGGATTATGTCATTATCCACTTGTAACAACTTATTAAATTGCAAACCATCCATAACATCATCAGTATCACGCACTGCATGAAAGTTCTTTGATTTTTTTTAAATGTGCAATTTTATTTTTAATGCATTCACTAGGTATCTATTTAAGTCGAAATAACCTGTCATTGCTTCGCAGGAACCGTTAATACTACCTTCTCGGCTATCTATGCAATAATGCAGTTCTATGTATTTTCAAATTTGTTGCAATAGTTTTGAAATGACTATCAATCACGATTGCACTCCTGTTGTTATCTAGTTTGATGAATCACGTCTTAATCAAATTAGCGATTACAAATGTGCGACAAGCCCACTCTCGTTTGTCATCAATTCATCATCACACTCATCAGAAGTACTGCTAATAGTTCTCGTTCCTGATCACACTGAACTGCACTTAGATTTCGAAGCTTAGCCTTACCTCATTGAAATCGTAAAAGTTGGTGGTAATGTTGGGTTAGCTTTGATTTTGCTAGTAGGAAGTGCTTTGGTTCAAATGTCAGTTTGTCCTTAATTTTTATCTTTAAATATTTTCATTGGTGGTAAACTTACACAATGTCACATAACATTTTCTACCACTAGTCGACCTTAGGGTTAACCTGTTGTGTTTCAGATCTTTTATACGTTAAAAGTATTTAGTTACTTCTACTTCTTTAACAAAAAAATGGCGTCTATGGGTGTCGGAAAAGAGTAATCTTCTCATCCCAGTATGTATACTGCAATATTGTCAACTATAAACCTGATTGCTTCTAATTGATTACCCAGTTCAGGATTAAAACGTGATTATATATGTGTGGGTGTGTAAAATGGTCATGTACAACATGTACTACGTGGGCACTTATCCATATGCGTGCTTGAATGTATATTCGAGGTTTGGCGTAGTTGTGCCAACGTCACAGCGATTTCGCAATAAAATAGCGACACGACTACGCACGTGGTAGGTACTGCCTACCGGAGACAATTCCGAGAAATCAGTAAGTAAATAGTTTCATAACAATCCAGGCGCGTTAGTGCTCGACTCAATAAATTAATATGCATATTGCTAGCATATAAACTACGTATAAATCTGGCAGTAATTGCACTATAGATTTTAATTTCAAGGATTTTAAGTCATTGTATCTTTTGATCCGCGGACAGCCTTTCTATGTCTTGCTGCAGCAGTATAAGGAGATACGTCAAATCTTAGTAGACACCATGGCGTGACATCTTCACGTTAATTCAAGATAACGAATTGCAAACGTAGACGTTTGTGCACAGATTAGCTGAGCCGTCGTCGCCTCCGACGGCGCTGACAGCGAATGAGTAAGCAGCTAGCTACTACATAGTTAGCACAAATTAATGCGTGAAATTAGTTCGCTTGACATTAGCGATTACTGTAATCATGTCGTTAGATGGCTTTAGCTTCTTGTAGATGGGAATTGACGGGAATTTTTATTGCTTGTTACACCTGTATAGTGTTTTCCTTTTTTGAGTCATTAGTAGCATTAACTTTATCGTTTTTCTGCTTCGATAGTTGGGTTGTCTTTTTTTTGCCCCATACGTAGCACAGCGGGTTAACTCAAACATTTCTGCGCGGGGTTTTAAGCTTTATGAGTGTAGTACTCATACTCCCAAATCTTACTATACGTACCAGCCAATTTGTATAGATAGACTCAATCGCATTAGCTTTCAAGATGACTGTTCGTGTTCATTCACGCAATGAACATTGTTTATCTGTCAAAGCGTAGCTCTTATTGCAATTGCAAGTCGGTTGCGACTATAAGAGCTTCGCGTTCAGATGGTTGTCGATTTCAACATTGATCGCTTCAATGTATTAAAGTCTATCAGTTACAAAGGCGATAAATCAAGTGGAGTGGATGGACAGGCTCTCGCTGGTGTCTCACGAGGGCATAGCGAGAGTGACATACGCATGTCTGTGTCTTGTAATAAATCCACCGCCGACGGCGCTCACGCCGGAACGGGTTCGAGCCTGGCAATTTTATTTTATTAGCCCACTTTTACTTTTATGCTAAACCACTTCCCACTTATTCAACCCTTTATTATATTCAATTCGACGCCTGTACATAAAAGAATTAGATGTTGTCATCGTTCATGCGGTTTTATGGTATTCGCCCTGCTGTTTTGGGATGAACATTTACCGCAGCTTCTCGAGTGCAAACCGTTTTGAATCACGCTGTCTGCTCTTCTAAATTTCTTCGAATCGGTTAAGTTTTCTGTAGCTTGATTGAATGCCCAAAGTTTCGCATGAATTAAAATGTTCTTTCTTTTTTGCTTTTCGATTTATCTACATGTTTAGACTGGCCAACATCGAACCTTATCAATATTCGTGACGTGTCATACGTATACAAAATTTCTCGGTACAGAGTCGTGGTAAGTCAATGTTGGTATTTTTTTTTCATGTCTGAGATTGCTATCAGACCGATAATGATTAGCGAGAAACCACAATCTAGATATTGGTTGTAGCGGATGTCCAATTCAAGTAATGTTTGTGAAGTTGTCTGTTGTGTCGCCTCGGGTTCTGAAGTGTACCGTTGGGTCCCCATTCTTATTTAGTTGACAAAAGCCTGTGTCGTTGTGAATAGTGTGCGGGTGTTGGTCGCCGGTCGCGGCCGGTATCTGCGAAGGTATCGCACGTCGCCGCAAACCTGTATTGTGGCGGTTCCCGGAAGGCTCTTTGTTGCGCGCCGCGTCGCCCTCCGCGCCCCTCGCCATGCATCGTCCCCTCGCTGCTGCCTGCACCGCTGCACTGCTGTGCTGTGAGAACGATGAACGATCTCTCCTGCTTCTTTACCGTGCTCGCAGCTTGTTTTCACCGTTAAAATTTGAATGTCACGCATCTGACACTTCTTCACATTGTTATAATACCTACCGCAAATACAATAATTTTCTCACTCGAAAAAGTCATCGTTGTAATAAAAATACTCCTGAACTCAGTATTTTTGTGCTAAACTCGTTATCTGACAAAGTCAAGAAACCATTCAGAGCGAGCTCTTTTAGCGGTTTATCTTTCTGTGAAAAAAAGAAAAGATATTGCACATTTGCACACTGTACCGCAAGCTATCGTCAAAACGGTTTTTACACTTTCTGCTTTCATAAATATGTAATGCAAAGCCTGATATGGGTCCATTAATTATTGCGCATTACTCCGTTCTTTAAATGAATAGCGGCCACATCGGTAATAAATAAATTAATTTGTAAGTTTGAATAGCATTGAATAACAGAGCTTACTTTGTGAAAAGTTTATCCTTAGTTACCACCTTGCACTCAATTGACGTGTCAATAGAGAGAGCTCCTCAAAATAAGTATCGGATACTGTTAATGAAGTGGCCATAAAATACACAAAACGACCATGGACAACCCACTGGGCCCAAATAAAAACCGACAGCATGTCCTGACACGTTCCAATGACTCGATTTGTTGGACCGATTATTTTTAAAGCTCGGCTTTATAACCGTCCTCAGGTAGTAGTAGGCTTCACTTTGTTTTACTAATTCGGTGATTGTGTTATCTCTATAACTACTAAACATCTTGTAAGAGATTATTTGAAATTGATATTGTTTGTGTTTGCAATTTAGCTTCCTTGTGGACTAAAATATCGGTTTATCATTTGAACGGAACGGAAACACAATTGAGATGAGAGAGAGCTAACAATTTCCCGAGTGTTCCGAGATCCGGTTAATTGTCACGCTTAAATAGATTTCCTGTAGGAAGCTTCCTAAGATAAGGTAAATACATTATAATAGATTAATACATTACCTTATTATAGCTTGGGAAAAAATGCAAGGTTGGGTTTGGATTGGATTGGATCATCATCAAAATTCTTCTAACGGATACTGGTCATTATGTAGAACTGCGTGAATTCCCAATTCGAAATTCCCAGACAAAGCGTTCACGATTGGTCTGTGTTGATGAATCAGCCATGAGCCAGGTCATTTCTTTTTGTTCGTGTATGCTCTAGCGCAGATCTCGGGATGCGAGGTCGAGGGTGTGGGCACGCCAGCGCGAGCGTAGCCTTCACAAAGGACCGTTTTATTTATCTACAATATTGATCTCCAAGTTATTCTTTTATTTCTCCCTTCCAAAGTAGGTAACAATTCCTTTGTAAATATTTTTTGTTCACATATTTCACCGTGGTTGTTGAAGCAGACAAAGAGGTGTGCCGTGTGAATAGAACCCTCAATTATATTGTATTGTCGTAGAAGATTGCTCCCACCGTAGCCTTCTGTGAAGGGTGTTTGCGTAACATTTGTGACGCGACATTATTCGCCACTTGATACTCAAAGCGTTTAATCTTTGTTTGATCCATGGTCTTCATGAATAACTTGATAAGTATTTAATAGAACGGTAGGTTTATTGCCTTACAAAGGTTTCTTTTGAAAGTGAAATCATTAATTTGGCGTTTACTCAGATATCAGACGATTTCGACTCTGTCTGAATACCTTATGAAGTTATGAATTTGTTTGTACGTACAATTTGATTAACTTCCCAACAAGGTCCTTCAATAACCAAACAATTGGCTTAGAAACGTGCTCTAGCGTTCTACCTAATGAAATCAAATATGATATAATTCAAAAATTGAAATACTTCAGAGATTTCTCAAACTTCTCTGGTTTCTATGGAAGCCTAGGGGCAATGCGGTTCAGTTGGAGACGGCCGTCGAATGCCTTACAAATTAGTTATGACGAGCGGCTACCTGGGAGGCTGGGCGACGTATCTCACGATCATTAAATGTCTCTCAACGTCTGTTGTGACACTCGTGTCACATTGATGTGCCACACTTTTTACCACAACCACACAGGCATTTTAAACGACTAAGTCACTTTTTAAACATAATGAAATTCGATAAATTACAATTTGTAATATGATCGATGCGACCACGTCCATGTTTAAAACACTATTGCGTTTATTTTCTCGGAACAAATAGTCAAAGACCTCATCGCGATGTGTAGAACAGAAACGCGTGACTTTACCGGTACGCGTAATATAAGCGACTTCATTCTTTGGAAAGCTAGTGAACGGTAATGATTTCAAGCGGAAATGTCAGTTTGCTGAGATCCGACGACCGGGCTCCGGACCGCGGCCACCACCGGTCCGGTCCGTTCACACGCCGGTGTTTTTACTTCACAAATACATTCTATTCCAATAACCAATATTGACATGACATGGATCGCCGAGTGCGTCCCCCATTCTGTATTTTTGTCATCCATTGAGCATTTAATAAGCGTGTAATTTTCTGTAATCTACTCGACGACGATTGGAATTTTGGAATACCAGTAGATATGATATTGATGACTTCTTTTAAGTTCTTTATCAAGTAGCCATGCAGTGTTAACTCTAAAAAAGTTCATTGTAAGACCACCGTGTCGAATATTAGCGAGGAATGTCGCTCGCATGAGAAACCCGATATTGAGTGTCGGGAGCACGGGACGGGGAGATACATATTAAACGCTTCATTGTGAACGTGGTGTCATGATAAAAATGAATGTCACATATTAGCTTCTGGAGTGAGAATATTAAACGTAAGGAATGCGATTTTTTGCTGCGTCGATACGCACACTGAATCTGTGAATCGATGGCCGGTGTCAAAGCTCGCGCTTGCGTCTGCGTCGGCCGCTTAATTCTCGACCACATAATTCATGCAACAATAGACATTGCACAGTCGTCGAATCGTATGAGTTTCGAGAAATGTGGCGCGGGCTCGTTATGAGGCCGGTGCACGTCCGACAAATGGCTTCATCGTGAAAATTAACATTCGGCCAGCATCTCGCGGGCGCGGTTGCCGCCCCTCGCCCTCCTCCGCGAGCAAATATTGAATCGTGGCCGTCCTGGGACCTCCGCCGACGTGTCGCCTTCTCGGTAAACACGACAACACTTTTTTACTCATTGTTAAAGAGAATTCGAGTTCATTCATGCAGTCGTGCTAGCTAGATACATTGACACTATGTCTCGTTTAAATGGTAGGATCATGTTCAACTAAGTAGTACGGATTGTAATGACACCGGGTACAGTGTCATAGCTACTCGTCATATTTCTTATTCGTAATAGTAAAGAGGTTACAACCTCTTTAACCTCTTCAACCCCGGCTTCTTTTTGAAACTGCGCAACGAACTTTACAACGAAGCTTTTCACAATTATATTTGGATTGCTAAAATCTCTGGATGTGCGAATATTAGGATGACTCGATTCCCAATTGCATTTAACGTTAAACAATACTCATTGTCATTACATTTGCTCAAAATTCTCGATAACTATGTAGAAAAACTTTATTCGTTAGAGCTTTTACGATTGCCGCTGTGGTAATAGGACTGCCGATTGAGATTCGCAAACAATACAGTCCAACTCGTTTCGTTGGCCGATTGCATGCCTAGTTGTTTGCTAGGTAGGTAGGGTATTTTTTATTTTTTATTTATTTAAAATATATATAGTAGGTAGGTAGATAGGGTAGGTAAAAAGTGCATTGCAACGCATGCCGGGTACAGCTAGTATACAATAAAATAATCATGTAAATCAACGAATGAAAACATCAAAATATAATTGGTCCTCTGTAAAAATATTTTTCCTTTGTTTTACCACTAAACCATTGTTTCGTTGAAATCCATTCTCAAAAGGATTGTACCAAAACATAAATAATGCCGTACGCTAATAAAGGGGCGTCCATTAATTGAGTGAAGAAATTTTGGCGATTTTTCGACACCACCTCCTCCCTTGGTGGGATATTGTGAGATTCGGCCACCCCCTAAATGGCGTAGACGTTGCTCCGTAGCCACTGCTACGCAGCTTCTACGCACTTGCGTAGCAACGTAATTACGCACCCTCTACGCATACGCGCCCTTAATGCCTACGCCCGCCGATGAAAATACACGCTTATTGGATGAGTTACAGAAATTCAAAATCATGTTTTATCTTTTTAAGCAATATTTCGTATGTTTGTTTAGGATAGATAGATGTTTATATTAGTATCCATCTAATTTAAATGATTGTAGTAATAATTCAATATTGAAATTCTACTTGTACGCACGACGACCAATCAAGCTGTAAACACCAAATTAAGCTGATACCTCATTGTACGGGAAGTTCATGCAAAGCGAGGTCTGGTTGTACTGGATATGTATAGTTCGATGTGTCGCCGTGTCTAGCTACTGCTGTGATTTATGTACGTTTTGTAGTTTGTTAACCAAATCTGTCAACTCTTCCTTGGTAAGGCTAAATTGTTCATTTAAACTGGCATTTTCGCTTCGTTCTGCACCATTTATCATCTTTCTTTAACACATCTCAGTTATAGTGAAAGTTGGGTTTTGAGGTTACCGTTACCTACTAACCTACGTCTATACCTAGCATCTAATTCTGAACATTTGTCGCCCTATGAGTCACAAACACGTGTGTCGACGGTTGTATCTAGTTTTTGTGCTAACCGTTTTTATTGCATCATTTTCAGTCCTGTAGTGCGTACATCTAAATTAAAAATTCGTAAACAAAAAATGCTAACGAAGTAGCTTGCCGGATTATTATACTAAGAATTATCGGTATACATACAGATTTATTATTTGGTATCTTCGTTTCATTGGCCCTGGTGGCCTACCATGACGTCTTAAAACATTATTGTTTCATTTTTATCCCAGAGTGGGAAAGAGACGGAGCTATACAGGTCGTCTAGCTCCATCTCTTACCCACTCTGGAATAAGAATGAAACAATAATGTTACAGTGACCCCCCTAGATCGAAACAGCTGGAAGTCATGGGGATAACAGCTAACAGTGTCAGTATCTCCGTAGAAGTCTGGATTTCAGGAAAGACCTGAAATGTCACCTTTTTGTAAAGAAAACCTACAGTTGCTTGATTTCTGTCACGACTATTTCGATATTACTTTATTCATGCAAACTCAAACATACCTCCTTTATTTGCATTATACATGGTTCAAACATGTTGAGCTGAGATATAACAAAGCATGCAACGTTTTGGGGTTTAGTATACAATATTACAGCGTCAAAATTTCTTGTCCATAAATTGTGTGTCCAACAAAAGTGTATAGTCTACTTGAGCAATTGCATGTAAATAAGAATCATATTAAATCGTCGAACAACTATGATTGTGAGAATTGAATGTCGGGTTTTCAAGCACTACGAGATAATTAGTTGCATTTTGCAATAATAAATAAATAGTAACAGACAAGTATACAAGGCTTTTCTTATTAAATTCCTTGCATATACGTTAGTTAAAATAATTGTTTTTCTGTGTGGTCAGATTGATCTTGACCGGACCTGGGTGAGCTTCTGCCATCTCTCTCATTTTATTAAACCCCGGCCAAAAAAGAAGGGTGTTATAAGTTTTACGTGCGTATCTGTGTCTGTCTGTGGCATCGTAGCTCCTAAACGGATTAACCGATTTTGATAAAATTGGTTTCGTCTGACAGGTGTTTTAATCGAAAGGGTTCTTAGCTATGTTATGAGTAAATCTACTCAGCCGTTTGAAGGTCATTACCACTTTTCTAGTTTATGAAGGGATATAAACAATTTCTACGGGTCTGGTCGATCCAAAATTTGAAAACTTGTCACTTGTCAACATGGGCATCGACAGGGAGGGGGGGGGGGGAGCTGCACGCCCTCTCCCCCCTAAAAGGAGTTTTTAAAACTTTTCTGGTTTAATTAGCGAGAAGTGATAAGGAATGGGAGGAGACCTATGCCCAGGAGTCAGGCCAGAGGGCAGAGGACAGTCAAGGCTAAGAAAAGATACTTTAATTTTAAAAAGCATGAAATAAAATATTAAATAGAAAATTTAAAAACCCCCGTCAAATAAAACCTCCAAAAAACAAAAATAAATTAATCCAAGCGTCGTAGCTTCGGGGGACCGCTAAGTAGACCGCTAAGAACGAGACCAAAGTATATTTTTGTCAATACATAGTAAAAAACTAGCGAATTTAAAAGTTATTTAATCGAAAAATCCTTTTCGGAAAAATAATTCTTCAGTTTTTTGTCAAGCGAAAAATTCCTTAACTTCATTTCAATGTTTGTCAAAAACTTGAGATTTAGTTACCGTTTCATTATTACTATTCATTAAAAACATACTCATTACTCTACCACACCACGCGTGACTATTCAAGTAAGTACAACTTTATAATGTCAATTTTATTAGCTGTTACCCACCTAGAGGCTTTACAATACTATTTTATGATGTACATGAAATCATACGACATGTCTGTTATATGCATACTTATTATATGCCAATATTGAACTACTCTGTAATAGGTGATACATAACACATAACTCATAGCGCAATAATAAGTAGAAATTATAAAATAATAATAATAAGTAGATATTATCGCTATAATAAGTAGACTATATTCGCGACTGTGAAACATTGTCCAGCAGTGAAAAAAATAATCTAAATCAAAACGAGGCTTTCCATAAGTACATAACAAAAGCAAACAATACCTCTTCCAATAAATTATTGAGATTGAAGGGTCGATATCATGAAAGCTTTCGGAAATATGAATTTAGGACGACTCATGAATATTTACTTAACTAATGGCAGCTTATACATGTACAGCGTTACTCAGAGATTGACACTGTAAAATACTTTGTATTTCAATAAAATAACGTTCACAAAGAATGTCGCTTAAGACGGTGAGTCGTAAATGAGTCGCGTTGGTGACTACTTCTTGGTATCTCACTTAATTGCCTCGCAGTTATTTAATAACACTCACAATGTCATGTTCGCAATTTACATAAGCTTTTTGCCGGAGCTATAATTGTTCATTATAATGTCTGTGTAACTCGAGCCTGTTCGTTAGTGCTTGAGAATTATCCTAATTCAAGGTTACACGTTGCATGCAAACCTTTTGCTTATTACAATAACCCTCAGTATCGTTTCAACCGATAGTCCATACCGACGGCCTGATCCTGCATTGTACGAGTAGTCTTATAAATAATTCTACGCCGCATGTCGATGTAACGAACGATATTGATCATCCTGATGTAAGACGGTGCGTGGAACTGACATGGCATTATCCCCATCATATAATGCGCCGCATGCTAGTTGCTGGGATTAGTAGGGATCGCTGGCTACCAGGAAGACTAATTGCACAAGTATGTTTGCCGATATATGGGCCGATTAGCGAGAAGATGCTTGCGTGCGTGTAAGATCCGCCGTCGGCCCTGCGCCCGCCTGCTGCTGTCCAACGCACGCAATCACGCACATGAGCTTCCTAGCCGCTCATATTACATTTTCTACGTAGCGACGACTGCAGTCTCCATGAGACTCCATTTCAATTTCCTATACTTAATGCATAAATATTGTGGCATCTCTGCACCGATAAAATAATATCGTAAATCGAAAATACGTTATCGCACGTGCATCTTGGCATCGGGGCTCGCTGGAACTTATTATGCTGTCACCGTGTGTCGTGCGT
The DNA here is from genome assembly GCA_963082945.1 of Cerastis leucographa. NCBI lineage: Eukaryota > Metazoa > Arthropoda > Insecta > Lepidoptera > Noctuidae > Cerastis > Cerastis leucographa. Next base: position 11,894,537 of record OY720380.1, on the reverse strand, counting down.
CCGTCGGTCGCGACTATCTACAGAGGTGGTCAACGTATATTACGGCCAGCACGCACATTATGTCGGAATAATTTTATAATAACTACTATTTGCCAGTGTTTTCGCACTATACAACTCACGTTTACTCTATTTAATAAACCGTTTCCCTGCAAAAAGCTCTACGACTGCATATCTGAACTTACAAACGATATTGTTGCATGTTTACGACTTCATTTAAACTTCTAAAAGACTTGATTATGCTAACGAAAAATTGGCAACAAAATAAATGCAATAAAGAGGGTGATTCAGTCATTACTTAGAAGTGTTCGGCCGACTAACCTTTGTTAAATGCGTTTGAATCGTTAGGAACGTCCGCTGCTCTAAGAATGATCTTTATCAGGAATTGTGCGAATCTGAGAAGAGCAGTCGACGTCGGCAGCCGGCGGGTAGCGGGCAGCGCCCGTTGCCATCCAAATCGATCATTTTACGCACCCGACGCGCATAATGAAACAGTCATTTCCGGCCGTTTCGCGGAATTGAATATTTAATATTTCGCACAATCGAGTAGTCGCCGTCGGGGCACGCACGGACGACACTGCTGGCTGCCACTACCCTTGTTAGTATTCGTCGCGTGACTCCCAACAATAATAAATTCTTGTGCACTTGCAGTTTCACGTAGTGCCAAGAAACCGCGATCGGCTACCGAATGCTAAAATGGGTATCGTTTGAATAAATACCATCTACTGTTTCGAGGAAAATGATAATTGGCGTATTTTTATACTTTTTACTTATAAAATTGCGGTTAACCCTGACGGTAAATGCAGACGTTGAACGACAGCTGGTGTTCTTGCTGCGAGGCACTAAGCTCGTAGCTGGTAGTCATGTCTGGAGATAGTGCCGTTGCATTCAATAGAAACATTTATCATGTGATAGATTCCCATAATTGGTAGATGGTTCCTGTTTCCGATTACGCGATACGCTCACTTCATTTAAATACAAAGCGTATCTGTACATTGAACACCGGTAGCTCGGTGTGCGTCCGCCCGAAATTAACTACTATTCAGGCGCCCGCGAGTGTGCACTGCCCTTCTTACGTAGTCCATGCACACAGCTGTATCACACCGCCATTGAAATTCGTAGCACTATGCTTTTTTATGAACATTCGCGGCTTATTAATTCATTAACCACATAATAAATACACTTTGTAAACTTACACTAATAACCGAACGTTTAGGGGAGGCTTTTTGTTTAGTTTGTTGGTTCTGAAAACAGTTTTACATATTAATTATGACTGTACTGGGCCCGTAATGGACTGATTAATTTTAAAAGCTATGAACCATCTGTTGGGGATGCAATTCAGTTTTTTCGTGGGTGTGTGTGTTCATTGGAGCATTTAGCTATATTGAATTCAAAGAAAGGTTGCAGTGACAAATTGAAAGCTTCTTCTGCTAAAGGGAGAAAATAAATGCAATAATTAACCTGACTCATCGTCATCACTCTCTGCATAATCTAAAGCTGAACTTGCAAAGTAAACCGCTGACCAAGTTCGAACGACATGCACTACGATTTGATAAGCCAGACTGCTGGAGAAAGCAAAAACATCCGCGAACAGCAAGTTTTATATAATTTCACGGTAACAAGTGCATGTTAGGAAAAGCAGTTACCGTGGCTGAATCGGGCGAGTACAGATGTGTTGCGGACGTCAGACAGCAATGTTCCCAGGCGTGGCGAAGCTGCGGCGGCATTCTTTGCCCATACGCAGCTTGCCCAACCACCTGGCGGTTCCGGGACGCGTCATTACCTGCCCACAGACTACATTCCCTGGACACCAGGAACGCAAATACAAACTACCGCCTTCCTCTCCAAACTTTTTCTTCCCACTCATGAACATGACAGGTATGACAAACGTTCTCCCGATGTAATTATTAAGCTCGGTACGTTTTTCATACGGATAATTCTATTGATGTAGTTGGAAGCCGTTTTGCCTTAATGCTTCTCCTTGTTAGTGGTATAAGGTATCGACTTTAAACTAAACGATTCTAAGGCTGAATACATGGTGTATAATTATACACCTTGCGAGCTTAAATTAGATGAACTAGGGGACACCGTCTGGAGTGATAATCGTCACGCGTGACCGTCATGCAGCATTCAAGAGTTATGTCTCGATTGTCTTATCTCTTATTGTTTGAGTGTGTTATAAAAATAAAATTCGTAATATTAGTTAATAATAAAGATAACAAAGGAATCAAACATCCTGTATTGTTCCTTTGTGTCTTTATTATAGGTTCAGACATCTAACTCGCCCAAATTCTATAGAATTCTTCGTTCCTAGAACCATAACTGCCGCGATCGATCATTATCGTTTCTGTATGATAACAGTTATCATCGAAATTGCTTGAAAGATCTGTGACGTAAATATTTTCGAGGAAACTGTTAAAATACAGCAAATGTAACAATTTGGGTTATGGTCACTCAGTGACGCATCCGCTGTATAAAGTCTGAATCATTTTCTAATAAACTGCATCATGTAGGACAAGGTGGTCGTGAATACAGTTTATTGCGTTTTTTTAGCTGCCACGCCCCTTTATCGTTCGTTCACTCAATAGTAAGATCGTAATGTGCGGTTTGAGCGGTCGCATAACTTTATCCTGTCAGTTTATGGCGATCGTTAGATCACCATCTATCGTATCGTCGCCGTCGTCGGTGAGAGGTACTGAGGTAGTGTACAGTTGTCGCGCTCTGCGGTACGAGGAACGAGCTGTGTCGTCGCCGGGAGATACCGCCGGTTTCTCGCTCACCTGTTATGCGATCAACTTTTTGCTCCACACCCGGTACTTTGCGGTTTTTCTTATCGCAACATTCAAGTATTCCCGATGCGCATCCCTAAACCGCACTAACTGTATGAAATTGCTACACTTGTAGCCTGCAACGTTAGTTTCCGATGTTCCATGTTATTGGCGCAACACCGTCATTTGTATTATAGGAGCTCAAACGCTAACGTGTACTTACACTTGTACATATAATTACGTATACTGCAAAAACGAGCCGGTGTGCGTCTTATTCTCATTACTTCTCTACAGCTGTTGCTTGTCAGAATAAATGGCTGTATTTAGATTTATCACTAACCGAAATGTATCCGTTGACATTCGAAAATTGCATCGCATGAAATTCATTGGAAATCGTTATGTAAGTGTAGGATTTATAACGAGTGCGAAGGCAGGCGAGCAGACGGGCTCGCCGGCTAAGCCGCGGCCGTGGCGTGCGCTGAGCGTGCCCGTGCGGCGTGCGCGGATCTGCGCTTTGTTGCCAATGCCCCACGCATTACTTTTCTGCTTGTTAGCTTTACCATACAACGAGAAATAACACCGTTATTGAAAATGGGATCATATTTTATGGTCTAAAGCATGTTCATTCACTTTACCAATAAAAAGTATCACTCTTCCATATCCAATAGCTCCATTTCCATGTTTCCAGTATCTTGGCACTCTATCAAACTTTTCGACAGAGTGAACGATAGTTTCGCTGAGCAACAATTCTATCGATTTCCAGATATACACCTAAATGAAAAGTTTTCCCGGAAATTTGTGTGCGTATTAAAACCGATTGCCGTCAATTGTGATGAGCAGATAGGCTTTTTATTTTTATAATAATATATCAATTGTTGCATGTTAGGTTTTTCATTTCCCATAAAATATAGCGGTTATTATTATTGTCATCGGTGCGTGACGGGCAGGCCTGCGATTACACTGTAATGCAAGGGAGCGACGTCATTATGCGGCGTGTGTGTGTGTCAACTGTTCGCCAGAGAAGTATAATTGCGGCTGTTTCACAGAAACGATCAGCATGCGAATGGCTCCGCCAACAAAGGGTTTAAACCACGTAGAGAGTACACCGCTGCACCGCGCCGGTTCCTTCGGGCGGTGTCAATTTGGCGTCCGCGGCCGCTGCTAGCCCTAATTACTTCGAGGAACTGATGCAACGTGCGCTTCTCATTTAGCTCTCTTTGTCCTCTTTAGAAAACTCGGTAATCGTATCGTCTTCCAAATGATGTCATCAAAGTCATAACACAAAATGAGTTTCGCCCTTTACTCACACGGTGTCTTCTGCATTATTATGTTAACAAACTACGTCAGCCATGTTGTAGAACCATTCATGAATTAACATTCCTTCGCATGATCCGTTCTCTACGATGTCGGCGTTTTATTAATTGACATTTGTTACAAATTCTTAACAAGCCATTGATCGAAGGAATAAACATTAAATATTTATAGACGTGGAGTGAGGTGGACGATTGAGTTTATTATCGAACAATTTGGAGAGACCGCAATACTCACAAATAAATATTTCAACCATATGTAACGATTTTTTGTCCCAACTATAATTTGGGTATTGTTTACAACTCCAAATTACTATGTTCTCATTCAAGGTAATTAAGATGATATTCCATGTGATTTGTTTAATTTGATGTGGATGGTGGAATCCGCTTGTTAATACTTGGTTGTAAAGATAACAAACAGTTCGTTCACCTTTAAATCATTAGTTGTATCTTTGCCTAATTCCCCGTTTTTTGTGAAACTGCTCTAAGCTGAGATGACGTGATCGCTCTCCCACAAAAAGCCGGATGCATTGCATAGTTTTTATATAACAATGAGCATTCGCTTATCAGCTCTTTGAGAGGTTTCATTAAATACGACGTCACGACTTACTCTAATAACTTCATTAATCGTTAAGGATTTTCCAAAAGGAAAATTTACATCTATACATATTTGGTTTTATTGGTGTCAACAAATTATAAGGTGGCTCAAAATGAACACATACTTTCTTAATAGTGAGTCTATAATTTGCAAATACTAGTTGTTTGGGTTTAACCGATGTATTTTATTACTGTAATTTGAGACCTGACATCAATACAACATTATCGGACAAGACGGACAAAAAAGGAAGTCACCTCTGGCTTTGATTGCATTCTGTGGTTACCTACATGTCGGTGTAAAGTTTATTATTCACGTAAAATGGATATACAAGGTGTTGTTTTGCATCCTCGTCAAATTCAAGGAGGTAACTATGCTTATGATTCTCGACCCGAATCTAATAATAAAGGTGAAGAGTTTGTTGGTTGAACGCGCTAATCTCTGGTACTACTGGTCAGATTTTAAAAATTATTTCAGTGTTAGATAGCCCATTTATCGATGAAGGCTATAGGCTATATCATGACGCTACGACCAATAGGACCTAAACGTGGAGCAGCAATGAAAAATTTTGCAAAAACGGGGAAAATGAGACGCAGACGAAGTTGCGCGGGACTGCTAGTCAACAATAAAATGGGTAGGTAATTTTTATATTTTTTCTTGCTTACGGAAATCGGTAAGTGTGAAACACCCGTGTTTTAAACGTGGGCCGCCTGATTCTCGCCCTATAACTGCGCACACATACAAGCAATCTTAAACACTTATTCGATAATTTCTTATTCCCTAAACCACGTTAAGGGGGTTTTTCTAAAATACTGACAAACTTAAACAACCAAAAAAAAAACAGCGTTTCTTAATAATTAACGTAATTTAAATTGATTATGTATTTCTTTTGTAACAACCTCCTTAATTTTGACAAGAATGCAAAACAACACCTTGTATAGGTAGCCGTTGTGGTTTGTTATCCTTCTTTGTGGTCAGTATTTACTGAAACATAACGTCACCCTTTGTAATCCTCGAAGGGTTAGGCAGAGCTGTACCTAACAAGTACACCCCACATTTCGCCAGTTACGTTTAGGTCCTTTCAACCGGGCACAAATTCAGACTCCGAGGCTGCTACTGAAAAAAACCCAATAACACTGCCCAACCCGGGAATGGAACCCAGGAACTCAATATTTACTGAAATCTAGAAATTCAAGTTCAGTAAAATTACTTATCTAAACTTATGTTCAACTGAAGAAGATGAATGAATGCTCACTGGAAGAATTTTAAATTAAAACTTGCTGGAATTAAAGGTAGCTTTTTATGAGGAAACTGAAACTCTGGCGATTTATATAAATTGTAAAACTGCAGTTGCAAATATGTAGTAGGTTCTAGATACGTTCTACCACAGCTAGGTATAGTATCTCGTCTACCTAAGTTGGTAGCATCAGTACTTGACTTCAGAAATTCGTTTCATTCCGCAACAATAATATAAATATGGGATTCCCGGACACTGGCTACCATGTGCCAGTATATATCAATATCCCGAACTACAAGTGTTATTATAAAGTAAATTCGTGTGCACTTTGCTTTGTTATTTACCGCTTCCGTATTGAATGCGTTCATGATTTAATTTAAAGTCGGTTGATGAAGCTCTAATTGTTAACTGAATGTAGTTGAGATTTAACTGAAATCTCTGGCACGTGTTTCCTTAGTCTGTTTAATGTTATAATACTAACTAAGTATACTTATGTATTAATTTACGTATTCCTCGATTGGTGTATCTGTGCTAAAAGGAAGTCTGAGAACTGATTGTTATTTAAACGTGGTTCCTTCTCCAATATATTACTTCGCACAGCCATATATCATGGGTAGGTATGGGTATGTATCTCCGTTCGCGAGGAGGCTGCATGATGCGAATGATTTGTGGTGAGCGGCGAGGGAGTGCAACCCGACACACAGTCAAAGACCGGTTCGCGTTATTTCGGAAATATTCGGAGCTTTTTACAGGAGAGGCCGACGAGCCCGCCGGAGGATGACCTCATCGGGGATTTCTTTTTGTTTCAACCTTTTAAAATAACGACGTTTTCCTGCTACGAGACAGACTACATTAATTATACTTAACGGATTACTTCATACTTTCTGATATCGTTGAAGATACGTCGGAATATCAAGTGGACTATAAGTTCCAGTAAGTTGTTTGCAAAGAAATGTCCTAGCCGGACCCGCATGGCCACGCGTACACTATTAAACGCTACATTTGTCCACGCACCGCTCGAAACATGACAGAAAACAACACTGTTTTTATCGAGCACTTGTTGCTAATTAAATTAAACGATCTCTGTCAGAATCGTTAACGATGTCATAATGAGTATCATTACATTTGCGTTTTTCTCTTTTACATGGAATAGTTGTAATAATTGTTGGTGATACTAATAGTTCGGTGTGTAGAAACAGTCAGGCTCTATTTGCTGCAGGCGGTGCGGGCGCAAGAAACATGCAGTTTCTGCCGGTACAGCTACAGCCATAGAATTGCACGCACACAACTATATGGCAATAGCTAATACTATTACAGCTATTTACTTGATACCTACTAAGTATGAATCATGAACATAAATTACGATCTACGACCTACGTAGAAGATTACACAAGTTCTATACAGATACGTAGGTCGGACGTTTGTAAACGCGCCTCCAACTGTGGTTTATTTTAAAAACCCAGCTCATCAATATCAATAGTTTCCATACATCGCCACAAATTCGCGTTCTATATTTAATGTACTTAGCGTGCGTTGCGTGAGTCATTTACTTTGAAAAAAGTTAAAAATATTCGCATCGTTCTCCCAGGGACACTGGAAAGTGGAATGAAGATTGTAAACATGCGCTCTTGATATGTTTTCTCGGAAATTGTCACGACTCTAGTGCAAATAATAGCTATGAACAACACCAACGGCAACGTGCGCACCGTGCATTAGCTTCATCATATTTGCTCTGCGTGTGTACTCACAGAAAATACTTAAATTATGGGATTAAGATATGGCGATATTCACCCGTTCGTGTGTGAATAGTACGAATTTGTATATTCCCTTATACTATTCACAGAGGATATTCACCAGATAACAGCTCACCGTCGCTTCTGAGAAACAATTCCAACGCGGCCTTGCGATGAAACATCGCTCAAATGTTTGTTTTCCTTTCAAACGATTCAAAAACGGCTCCCGCAAAATTTTACTGTTCACGGGAATCGGTAGCTCCGCGACGTTTTGTTTGCATAAGCTGGATTCGCTGAACGAATTACAGCTGTTCGATTTCACCTAAAGCGTATGTGCGGTTTTAAATATTTTACCATTAAGTACCTATGAAATGTAGGCGGATTTGAATTTGTCACCGCTGCATTTATCAATTTGCGGAATATTAGAGAGTCGTGATTTCTCCGTTGATGAGTGACTGCAATGCAGTATTTCGCAGAGTCACTTAGCTGTCATCGACGGTGGCTACATTACGCCACCAGCCCGCCCGCGCCACCCCGCTCCGGCGGAATGGCGCTCCATTAGTCGCGTACTGGGAATTATTTCCTGCTGGTACACCAGTACCTACACATGCCGGCGGTTGATCTCGTCGCGCAACAATGGCTAAGCATTATGAATGATCAATTCACTTATTATAAATGATCAATTCACAAAACGCGATAATTTCCGTGTTAAGTAGGTACACGTTACGCTAATAATGCTTGGAGATGCGGTATTTCCAGTACGCTTGAATAAACAATTAAATAAACTTAAGTCTTGGTTTCGGGCAAGTCGAAGACCTACCGAACTTGAGTTGAGTTGAAAATGTTTACGTAGCAATTACACGATGGAAATGTTCGGAAAATTTGCGTGCAAGAGTCAACATGGTTTTTTGCTTTCCTTTTTTCCGTAGCCCAGCTTATCGAGTAGAATACTAAAGATAAGCATAGCAAGCGTCTTCCTTTCTGCTAATTCGCTGTGTGTAAATAGATTATTCTTATGTAAATGCGTTCTTACCGTAAAATAACAATATGGTATTTACCATGTAAGATTGGGTTTTACCAATAAACATTGCAAAATACTGTAACGGGAACTGAATAACCGCGCCATCGTTATTTGTGATGCATCGCTTATTAGGTAAGGTGCACTGGGGTAATCCCGAAAATAAAATATAAAAGATAAAATATATCAATCGTTGCAAGATTTTCTTAATAGCAGTTAGGAAAAACCCAAACCAATTGCCCAATTTTTTTTCCCAATTTGTTTTGGGATTAAAACCAATTGTGAGCTCAATATATAATACTCCTTGCATCAAGTTCATCTTAATGAACTTCTCGTTTTCTTCCAGGTTCAAAGATGGCGTGGCGTATCCATGGTCAGCAGGCGTGTCTAACCTGATCCTCTACCCAGAGGCTGCCAACCAGACGCTATACGCGAGACGGGCAGCGAGGGCAGACTCCGGCAACTATACCTGTCGTCTTTCCAATGAGACGCACACGGAGACACATACAGTCAAGCTCAATATTTTAGGTGAATACAATAGCGACGTTCTATTTAAAAGCTATGTCATGGTACTCATAGTCTCACAGCTCCGTTCCGTGAGAAGTAGCTGGCCGTAATGCGCCACGATGGCATAGTGCGGGTTGATAGTCTTGCTAGGTGGCACATGTCTTCGAAATGTTGGTTCTGTCATGCCGGTATCCTGGCGATGTTTTCCTTCACTGATTTGATAGCAGTGAGAGTAGTAATTGATTTAAAAGCAAATAATAAACATGCAACTCATTATAAACCCAGCGGTTCCTATAAGCTGAGCGTTATTTGTCAGTGAATTTAAGATTAAGCAGAAATATTTTGTCCAGGACACGATCAGTATTTGTTCAAAAAGTTATTTTTTCTGTTCCTATAGAAAAAGGTACAGTACTTTATCTGGCCGCCAAAGACTTCACCTTTCCATATCTATAGTCAGTCAGTATATGAGACAAGGCAGTCCATTCACTCTGATATCGCCATAGTAACTCCTAAGATTGAGAAATAAAACGCGGAAAAGCTCAACCATCGCAGCGGGAGGTCCAGACTTTATATTATATCGAGTCATAAATGTACACACACTTATATTTATATTATAATAGTAGACGTTATGATACGACGGCTGTAAACAGCCATCCACTTCAGCTGAGCTAGAATAGATCGTCGTGATGCAAATGACCACGGTTATTAAAATTACGACTTACACTTACACATGACCGTTATTTCGCTCGTTTCACAACTTCACTTGTGACCGAACATCTTTAGTTTAAACATTTTATTGTAAGTAATACATGGTATGGTCCAAAAGTTTCCGGCCTACATTTGATCAAACAGAGATATAAAACTACCATGTCACCATATTACTGAAGTTTTCTCTAGTTACTCACAGCAAAAAAGTATTTTTTGTTTGTTCAATATAGTCTCCTATTTCAATCCATTTTTGTTCGGATATTAACCCTTTATTTTATAGTTGTAGCCATAAATTTTTGGACATTACTGGTAAAAAGTAAAATGACAGTTCTTTACTGAGTGAGCGAAACGGTACTGTACAAGGAAAATATGTATCAGCCAACATTCCGATTCACAGAAAAACCGACGGACGCACCGAGAACAATGTTCATTTCGAAAGATCAGTGGGTGGAGGTGGGGGGTGAGCTGCGACTGTACTGCGAAGCTCTCATCGGTAAGCAATACGTCTACATTTAACTTGTAAGCATGGAGGACAAAGATATGGAGCGGCAATGGACAGGTGAAAGTAGCACTTGAGACTTGCAGTTCAGAGTTCACGACGCTGACCTGCTCTCGTAGACATTTTGTCAATTGAAGTACACGTGTCTTTGAATCTGAAAAAGTTTTGTCCATTATTTTATCCTGAATTATCATTAATCTTATACATATAATCAAATCAAATCTCATTTCAGTATAACGATCACTTGTTATGGTTTTTATCAACCGATCAGCTATCTTATCCTTTTTTCGGAAAAATATATTTTGCCCTCCATTTCTTTCTCCTTTTCCATGAAAAGATACGATTTTATCTAATCAGGATCAGATAGCCTTAATCATGTGTATTGTGCAGGTCGGTCGTTATTGGCCGATGCCCGCAGCGACCTACGATGGCGAAAAGTGTGGCCCAACAATACTGAGGGAGACCTGCTACCCACTCAGACTGAAATCAAGACCACCCGGTGAGTCCCTCGTTATGTTCAATACGTCAATATTTACTATGTATAATATGAATAAGTTTGACAAGAGTTGTGGGTGGAAAACTGTTTTTCACTGACGAAATGTTAAAAGGTAATGAAAGGCCAAGTATAAGTACTTAATCTCCGATTTTAATTGGATGGATTCACTTGTATTCCTACGAGAGACCTCTTGTAAACACAATTCGCATTATACAAAGAAGCTTTCAACGGAGAAAGGAGTTTTAACTTATTATTTCTTACAATAACATGAGCGAACGTACCTCATTACGAAGCACTCAAAAGTTTGATAGATTCCCAATAACGAGCTCTAAATACAGACATCTGCAAGCTAGAGGTCAACCGGTAAGCTTTCGATATGCCTGACGCTTTTACGGAGAGGAGAAAACGCGTATGTTTTACGTTAGATAATAGTTTACGGGTAACTACTCATTTTAGTTTTATTTTAGTGTTTCCCGCAAAGGGGACAGGCTTTCTGCTTCCCGCAATATGTAATATACATCCGTTTATAGTTTGATTGAGCCTCGTTAACGAAATTTTTTTTATATAGGTTCACCAAACGGTTCTATGTACCAACATACATGTATCTTAAGCATAGATTTTTACAGTCCTGGAGCCCTTACACAGTCGCCAATTACCAAGATATAGCAATTAGTACATTAATCTAAACGGTGTTAATCACCTCATCACGAAGCCGTCAACCAAGCATTCTGTACATGAAACTAAGTAACTTTACGCAAAAATTATTGCTGGGAAACGACTTTTTTTTTGGGGGGTGTAAAATCATGTTTTGTGGTAGAACTCAATGTTACGCACTCAAAACATTGTGCTGATGGACGGATTGAATAGTACGGGGGTCGTGGAGGTGTTTAAAGTAAAAATCTTACATTAAAAACTTGTATTTAAAAAAATACTTGTCAAAAAATTGGAACTGTGACCCCTAATATTTCCGTAACTAGAAGGTTCCCAGGTATGGTGTAGAACAAAAAAATGTTCGCAATGACAGGGAGAACCAGTGCCTTTCGGCTTCGTTAAGAGGAGTTTTACACCCTTTATAGTTGACTGCTTCGTTAGACGAGTGGTCGCAAGCGCGACTGCTGACTATGAGGTCCTGGGTTCGATTCCCGAGTCTGGCAAAGTGTTATCGGCTTTTTCCATCAGGAATATCTCGGCAGCAGCCTTGGATTTGGACCCGGTTGATAGCAATAAGCTGGCCCAATATTACAAGGGACTTAAGAGATGTAAAAAAGATTGTGTGGCTTTATGAAACCACAGTAAAAGTGAAACTCTTTTCACACTATAGACATTTAACTAAAAAAAATTGGAATAATTTTCCATTAAGGGTATATAACGTATAAAACGCGGAGTAGGGATCAAGTGAAAGGCGCTCGTCAGAGCGCCTTTCACTTTATCCCTACTCCGCGGCCGAGCGTCACGCGACATGCAACACACAGACGAAAAAGTTTGAGACGATGTAATAAAAGTTTCACTTTAACAAGGCATCATGTACACAACATACTTGTATTTGTGTTGGATAATAAAGGTAGATACCGTTATTTTAATCGGAAAAAAGCAAAACTGGATGATATTCTTTTAATCCGTCTAAACCGATCCATATACAGATTTCATCCACTAAACCACATAAGGATCACAGAAGCGATATTATCTTTATGAAGGCAAACAATTTCAATGACTGTTAAAATTTCCACAAATTATTTACAACCCAGTTGCTGAATCATACTTAATTTATACAAAAAGGCTTTAGTCAATTTTGAACGGTATTGTTTTGAGAGAAAACAACAGCTGTTTAAACATTGCTTATAATAATAAATGTAAATCTGTATTACGCATAAATTAACCTTTTCTACTCTACCGAGGATTATGTTTACATTAAGTTATTATTAGCCAGTAATAAATGCTAGGAAAAAGATACTTAGTACATTCATTTAAAAAAGGCTGTAAGTAATGGTTTTTGACGTAGATAAGGTTTGAAAATTGAAGGTTATCTTTTGTCCGGGAAAAAAACGGAATCATAATTTGAAAAGGTCCTTGTACTTTGTTTTATGTAATTATTTTTATTTAAAAAACTAATCGAAAAAGCCGGAAGATTCAGACAAGGGTCCGAAAAGTCGTAAATGTCCTGACGGACTCCGAGAATAGAAAAGAATTACGCGATTACGTTTTCAAACCTCATCGCCGCTAGCTCATGTTAGGCGTTTACCATACTTAGTCAACGCTTCCTGTCAGCCAATAAGGAAGTAGTATTACTATTGAATTATTTATCGCAGGGACTGCCTCTTTTGTCTAGTGGGCACGTGTGCTGATGCTGACCATGAGGTCCTGTGAACGGGTCCCAGGTTGTGTAGTATTATTGGGTTTGCACCAGGAATTTCAAACAGTCTACAGTTTTAATTTGTGGCTGGTTGCAATAGGCTCGCCCCTACTTCGAGTTTAAGTATAACTAGCGAAATGAGGAAGTACTAAAGTTGCAGTCAAAACCAACTGGACCGGATGTAAGACTAGCTGCAGACACCGGTCACAACTATTTTACTAAATTATCATTCCAGTCCGTCTGCTCTAGTCGGATTGAACATCGGATAAAAATAATATAAAAAATATATATAATAAATAATAAAAAATACACCTCTGCCTAACTTTTCAGCAATTACCGGCGTGATGAAATAATTATGATGTAATGATTGCAGGGAGGATGTAGAAGACATAATCGGGTCATACCTGACCGTGGACCGCGTGTCTGCGCAGGACTACGGCGCTTATGTGTGCGTCGTGCACAGCAATGACGTAGTGTCCAAGAACTACGTCACAGTTCACTACAGATGTGAGTATATCCTTGTTTGTATATTTATGTGTCTTGTGCCGATTATGGTATTTAGGTGTTTTAAAGTAAATATACACATTAGCCATTCGCATACAGTTATAAACAATGCAGTCGAGAATAATGGTTCAGTTCAAACAGGTTCAGGCAAACTAATTGGCAGCGGACAGTGACAGAGACTTAGGCATACCGGACCGGTTTGGTCGCCACTTGAAACACTTTTTTCGAAAATTGTTTTGAACCAACTTGCCCTGATATCTATAATTCTATAGTTAAGTTAAAGTAATAACTCATGCAGCCAGCTAGTGTGACTGTTATGCTTGGAGTGCGGGTTTAGGGTATGGTTTTGCATCATCAAAGATGTGCCTCGTCAACAATGAAGAGTTCCCAAATAACTTGACGGAAGCCGCACAAAGGCAATACAAGGTGTTGTTTTGTATCGTCAAAATCCAGGATGTTGTCACAAAAGACATAAATAATCAATTAAAATTACGGTAACTAGTTAATTATTAAAAAAAAAAAAAAAACGATTTTTTGGTTGTTTGTTAGTATTTCAGAATAAAAACCCTGTTAACGTGGTTAAGGGAATCCATACTATCCATACTAATATTATAAATGCGAATGTCACTCTGTTTGTTTGTTTGTATGTTTGTTTGTTTGTTACCTTTTCACGACTAAACGGCTGATCGGATCTTAATGAAATTTGGCAAGAAGATAAATTTCAACCTGGGGAAGGACATAGGCTATATATCATCACGCTACGACCAATAGGAGCGGAGCAGCAATGAAAAATGTTGCGAAAACGGGGAAAATGTGGCGCAGACGAAGTTGCGCGAGACAGCTAGTAATAAATAAATAAGAAATTATTGAATAAACGTTTAAATTGTTTGTATGTGTGGAAGCGCGGTTATAGGGCGAGAATCAGACGGACCGCGTTTAAAACACGGGTGGTTCAAACTTACCGATTTCCGTAAATAAGAAAAAGATAAATAATTAACTACCCATTTTATTATTCATTCGGGACGAGAATCATTAGCTTAATCACCTCCTTGAATTTGCCGAGGATGCAAAACAACATCTTGTATAAGCTAGCTCATTATTCTATTGAAATTCTTTACTACGCTAAGCCAGCTCAATATTAATTAAGTATATACTTTGATATTATCAAAGTATTACCATAATACACCCTGATTTCTCAATCCCCTGACACATAAAAGCAGGATATAATGACGCAGATGTAGGTTTTATGTTCATGTACGTCCGGGTAGACAAAAAGTTTTCCCATTTTCCTTTGTAGATATTGCAATAGACGACGTAAATAGATGGACATAATATGATTATTATTGTAATGAAATGTAACTACTCACGGACGTCAACTGTAAAGATTATGGCATTAAGTATTTATTTCAAATCGTAATTGTGGTAGGTCTGGAAGGCTGAGATATACTAACTCAGTTAGTTATGCATGCATGGTGACTAATCATTATGAACAAAACTTTATTATGGGACCAGCTTTGAAACCGCAAGTCAGCTGTCCCATAGATTTTTCCGTTGTAGGTGAACAGTCGCGATGGTCCAGAAGGCCTTGCCTATCATGCACAAAGTTTTCAAATCAGGACATGTACCAATGTGAAATTCATACGAACTTTCTAAGTTTATCTTAGGCATCGGTGAAGGAAAATACCGTGAGGAAACCTGGACTTATAATCAATATACCTACGAGTAAGTCTGAAATCGCCAACCCGTCTTGTGCAAGCGTGGTCATCAATGCTCGTGTCTTCTCTTTATGAGTCTACCAGTTATGTTTTTAGTCTTAAGTAAAAGGGGGCAAGCCTGTCGCCATCAGAATTATTTTTTAGGGTCCCATATAAGGCTGTTAAATTAGAGGAAGGTATTATCCACATGTTAAATACTTCCTTGATTTTTACAGAAATAAACTCTGCCTATTCCGATCTCGCATAATAATGAAGTATTGATCACTGTTACCAGTGAGTATATTTATGTAACTGCTATGTAACTTAACCCTAAGTTTGCACAAACAGTGCGTAGGCAGGCAGTGTGGATGTCTAGATAGTACAAGGTCTAGTCAAAACATTGCTCGATGTAACAGTATCGCATCGCTGGTAAATAGTCGGACTAGCGTTTGACCGCAGCTTCACTCGCACGGAGGATGGAAATCACCTACCTGGATAAAAAAGTTTATCAAAGTTGTGAAAAACGAACAAACCAATTCACTGACACATTTTTTATATTGGTTAAGGTCGATATCGAATTAAGAGCAGTCTGGGTAAAAACTGACATGGTCACTATAACACTGGAATCGGGATATTTACCATGTTAAAACAAATAGTAAACATGGCAAATATCCAGTGTATCCGTATCCAGTGTTATTGATATTTTAAAATTCGTTTAATGTATAAATTAATAGAACATTTTATTGCGTGTCAGAATCGCATCGTCATCGCATGCTAATCAATGTTATTATAATAGCTATTCAAATAATTCAAGTATCCACCGGTGTGCCTAATAGCCGATGCACGATTACGCTATTCTCATACTTGTTAAAATATCAATTTAAAAAATACGTCGCATCTTGCCCGACACACCAATATATTTCAAGTTATTATATATACAGGGTGTAACGGAAAGGGTATATACATCCTTAAGGGTGTGCTACAGACCATCAAACTGAACATGTTTCTCAACATAAAAATTTTTTTGCAGCAAAAAAAAATATCAGCTGCCTATATATTTGGGTCGAATAGGTATTGTAATTTTCTATGGGGAAGCAGATATTTTTTTTGCTGAAATAAATGTTTTATGACGAGAAACATGTTCAGTTTGATGGTCTGTAGCACACCCTTAAGGATGTATATACCCTTTCCGTTACACCCTGTATAGAGGTTTTGAGGCTTTTTACATTCACAAAACAACGTTTTCCATGATGCTATATTGAATTATCGAGCATTTTCATATGTGAACTGCTTCTAATTGGAACTTCAAATCTTCTGAATTGTAAGAATTATAGTCTTAAAGAAATGCAAAGGTTTGATTTTGTGTGAATGCGTGATTCAATAATTCCTGAAAATCTCAAACTTATATTTTATTTACACGTACGGTACGTATTTCGTTATTTGTCGTTTGTATTTGTCATTCTTAGACTTACTACCTTCTGTGACTTCTTTCATACAATCACATAACACCTAACTTTTTTGACACACAGACGGTGGAGCAGAGGACGGTTCAAACTCATCATGGTGCGGCAGTGGCGCCGTCCCGTGGCGGGCGCTTGCACTAGGCGCGGCCGCAGGAGCCCTAGCGCTCGTCTCAGCCGCAGCCCTACATCGACGGTGCACCCCGAGGCTACTGCTCGCGGCGAGGCACGCGAGGGCGAGGGCCCAGCCCACCGCTAGGAGGGCACGAGGTCAGTAACTACGTCATTTGAGTTATAGGATGCAGTCATTTATTGCACGATATCTTTTCTGCCTCGACCTTTTCAGTACTTATGTTGCTAAATATAGTGACGCACAGATTTTACAAAAAAAACACGCAAATTACTTTTGAAAAAATAACTCTTTATTTGAAGTCGATGCGAATTAAAAACCTTTTTTTGTCGGTTAAAAGTAACTTACACTGTTATGGTCCCAAGTTAGTGGCTGGATGGACTAAAGTCTTTACTTTTGAAGCTTCAGACAGCTTTAACATTTGATTAATTATATTATAGGAGCTGTTACCTGAAAAGCCATAGACAGTAGATCTCACCCCTACCTGACCTACCTCATTCTGCCCCCCTTTTTCGATCAGAATGGTCGGCCGAAACATTTGCAATTTAAACCATGCCTTGGCTAACATAAGCTTTAACTACAGTTACTAAGCTAGCAGGACTTATGATTGTCAGAATTAAATGCCACGACTACCTATGTACAATTATATACGTGCGTCTGTTAGACAAATATTAATGATGATGACATCATATCCATTGCGTTGAAAAAACAGGCTCGTTCGGCTTCAAATTCTGAGTATTTTTCTTTAGTACAGACTATTTAATTCCACATAGACAGACGCATGTTAGTTTAGTGGACAGACTAGTAGTTCTAAAAAGATCATGTTTTAAATACAATACGTTATAAAACCTGTCCGATCCGCGAGGGTGATATTAGGTATCGCGATTATATATTTATGTAGTCTTTTCTGGACAACAAGCAAAATATCCCGACAAAACTTAATAAAAATGTAGTCAAATGGGGTAACTAAAATGGCAACACAGGACAACACTCCGGTCGCTTCTCAGGTAGTGACGTCATAAAAAACAAACGACTGACGATCGAACATACTAATGACGAAGATGGTGTCTCGCGTTTTAAAGTTTGTTAGATTTTATAGGGAAATGGTGGTAATTAGGGCACAAAAAACGGGTTTTTGAAATTCATTTATGTGTTCACTTTCATTGATATTTTATTTTTCATATTTTATTTGGTAATGTCATTGGTATACCTATTGGTATGCCCCTTTCGGACCAGACAGGTTTTTTTAACATATTGTATAGGCATTCATTTAGGTGACGCCTAGTGTTGGAGTAAATGGGCATTAGTACCTAAGTCAGATATGCATTTGAACATTGTTGAACATCGTGAAATATGCGAGAAGTTCTAAGTATTTGTAATCACTGTACATATTTATTATTAAAATTAGCGAGTGGACTGGCAATAGAATCGAATTATGATAGTAGTAGACAATAGTTAACTAATTAAAGTAAGGAAAAAAGTATACCTATGAAATTTTTTATAGTTTTTATACATAGATGAGATCGATTAAAAGCCCACTCCCTCTAATAGAGAGGAGGCCTGTGTCCCAGCAGCGGGAACATTATACTTTGGATTATGTATTATGGTAGGCTGACTATCCTTACGCATAATTATGCAACTAAACTAGATAAAATACAAAAAACAAGTAAAACTCATGTATCCAAGCTTAATGTTGTGTGATAGCAGCTAACGACGAATGTTTTGTCTACAGTGTTAGAGAAGGAGTTCGACGTGCTCGTGTGCTGGACGGCGGTGGACGGCGAGCTCGTGCGCGGCGCCTTGCTGCCCACGCTCGCGCTCAAGTACAAGTACAGGGTGCACGCCGTCCCGCTCTCCACGCAGCCTGATACTTGTGAGTACACTTTTATTTATTACTAGCTTATGTCCGCAGCTTCGTCGTGGAGGTCAGTAAATGTCCCACGGATCGTACTACCGAGATCAAAAGTAAAAGTTTTCTATGTATTAATCTGTGGTCGCGAGAGATCCTCGTCACATTCAAGGAGGTAACTTTGCTAATGATTCTCGTCCCGAATCAATAATAAAATGAGTAGGTATTTTTTTTTCTTATTTTCGAAAATCGGTAAGTGTTAAACATCCGTGATTTAAACGCGACCCGTCTAATCCTCGACCTATAATCGCGTTTTCATATACACAAACAGTCTCAGATTATCAGATAACTTCTCATTCCCTAAACCACGTTAAAGGGGTTAGGGGGGGGGGGGGGGTTCTGAAATACTGACAAACTTTAACAACAACAAAAAAAACAGTGTTTATTAATAATTAACTAGGTACTGTAAGTTTAATTGATTATTGATGTCTTTTGTGACATCCTCTAGAATTTTGACGAGGATGCAAAACAACACCTTGTATAAGGGACGCACAGTACCGGGATTTGTGGCAGAAAAAAAGGGAAGGCCTGTACCCAGTAGTGGGTGGTTCCGTGCTTATATGATGACGTGTTAATCCAAGTTTAAACTCTTTGTTTGCCAAATGTTATCCAAATCGGTTGGTCGTCGGTTCGTGAATGAAGACGTAAAAAATATCCATCCAACCATCCAAACAAATTTTCGCATTTTTTAATGAGCCGCCATAGAGGGGAATATATCAGATGATTTTATGGGAGACATCACCCAGTAGAGTCACAAAATAATAGATATACAGGGTGTAACGGAAAGGGTATATACATCCTTAAGGGTGTGCTACAGACCATCAAACTGAACATGTTTCTCATCATAAAACATGTATTTCAGCAAAAAAAATATCTGCTGCCCCATAGAAAATTACAATACCTATTCGACCCAAATGTATAGGCAGCTGAAATTTTTTTATGCTGCAAAAAAAATTTTATGTTGAGAAACATGTTCATTTTGATGGTCTGTGGCACACCCTTAAGGATGTATATACCCTTTCCGTTACACCCTGTATAGACAAGATAGTGCGAAAACGTCATAATTACAACACTTGCTAGTGTTTAAGTTGAAAATAAAACCACGTGCCTGTTTGTTTAGTTATAAAAACTTGTGTTTGTAGACCAAGTTTTTATTGCCTTTTTATTGCAAGCGAGAAATTACAATGAACAGAAAGATTGTGAAAAAGATCATATTTGAATTATTATTTACTGTATAAACAACATTCGAATTATACAAACCGTCAAAAAAAATCTAGCAAAGAGTCAAGTTCAACGAACATAGAGAACAATAAGTAGCATTTGTCAAACCTACACATTATTGGATATCAATGAAAACGGTTCCTATAAAACAATATTTCTAACGAATGCTAGTTGTCGTCGAATTCAGAGAAACGGTCCTTCAGCCGAGCGTGGGTGACTTAGTAGAAATCAGTCATTATTATGAACTGGTGCGTAATGATTTTCCTTTGACTTCCACAGTCTAGAAAACGCGGCTAACTTACTAGGAATGTTTCTTTAAACATTATTAAATTTCTTTTGCCTTTTTAATGTACGTTTTCTATGAAATTTCGATTGAAACATAGGTAAAGAATTACATAACTTGGGAAAATTAAAACAACTTTTATTTAACAAGGACGAGGTGAATTTAAATACATAAAGAAAGATAAATTAAAAACATAACCATGTCTTTGCTGTTGCGTTTGTTTAATTTAATTTACCTTGTAGAGAGATGAAAGGCTTGTCGTGAGACTTAGCGTGTGTTTATTCTCGCTACAAGCTTGTATATCATATAAATTGTATACTGTAATAAATTGACACGGTTGATTAATTACAAGCATTTAAATAAAAACTTGTTTTAGAAAATGATTTTTACAATTAATTTTATTTATGTTTAAATCTCCTTAATTATTTTTTTCATTTGTTCCGGTCCTATATCCTCCATGTATCATCTTCTCCAGGGTACAGCGAACTAGTCGGCGAGGCGTCGCGGTGTCGCTCGCTGGTCGCCGTGCTGTCGCCCGCGCAACACTCGCCGCAGCAACTACTCACTGCGCTCCGGCAACTAAGAGCGCTGCCGCTGCCGCCCGTCGTGGTTTTACTACAGGTTTGTGAACGAAACTTTGTGTTGATATACAAAAGGCAGAATAGGGATGGTGGCAATTTTTTTTCTTGGTCTTTAGCGTAGATTATGACAAAGTTTAATAATATCTCCGTAATCAAAAAGTTACGGAGATATATCAAGTTGAATTGGCGCATGAAGTCACAAGTAGGTAAATTTTATACCTAGTTGTAACGTAGTGAACCCCCCACTCTCCAACATTAATGCGTTTTAACTAGGATTTGTTTTTTGTTGATTTGGTAAAACAAAAAATACGTGTCTAATATTTTTGTATTACCTGAGTGACGGACAAAACAGTTTTTTTTTATATTTTACTTATTTATTTAGTCCTTATTCCTAAACGGCCGTAATTTACGAGTTTGACTGCTTCGTTAATCTAGTGGACATAAACACGTCTGCTGACTATGACGTTTCGATTCCAAGGTTGGTCAAAGTGTAAAATATGGGTTTTTCCATCAAGGTTTTCTCAGTCGCAGCCACGGAGTCTTGATTTGTGCTCGGTTGTTGGCAAAAGGCTCGCCCCCCTATTACATGAGACATAAACATAACTGGAGAAATGTGGGTCTACTATTAGTTACACCTCTGCTTACCCTTCTGGGATTACAGGCGTGATGTTATGTTATTACGAATTTTAAGTCGAAGTTCGAACCCAAGCAAGCATTTTACTGTATGTAACTTATTTCATTACCTCTGCTGTGAAAACCGTCAAAGAAAACATCGTGAAAAAAATGTCATAGAACAATAAAAAAAACAGAAACACTACACAAACATACGAGAATTTCGATCTCGGGAAAGGTTTGTCTAACAGAGTTATTGAAGCTTGTTGGGCACGAATTCACGAGAAATAGTTCGGGCGAATCATTGTGGGTGAGCGTAACGAATCCTTCCTAGAATTTTACCCATTGACATTTTCATTTACGTCACAAGGTTAATTATGGTACCTAATAGAAAAAAAATGTTTTCCCCGACGTTACTCTTGATCGTCTATTAATATAAAGAAGGTAATCCCAACATAGATATATTGTTACAAAGAAGGCGTGATGCGTAAGAAGTATTTATTCGCATGACACATTTCTTGATGCAGATCTTAATGCTTTTTCCTTAACTTGTCTGGGTTTGTTAGTAGACGTTTTTTTCTTTTTATCGATGTTTAATTGAATTGAAACAATTTAGCGCCTCTTTTTGTGATATGTTGGAATCTCACTCATGAATAGTTTTTGTATCTGTTAAGTGACATACATTATTCATCACTCACCTTACAGGTAGTTCTTGCTTGTTGAAGTTGTACAAGTTAAGTTAAATTTAACTAAAAACATACCTATTATTAAATGATCCTGTTCAGCCAAATTGCCTCAAAAGTAATCTGTTGGATTTTCAACGGTCTGCTCAGCACCGAGAGTTGTGATTCTACCTGTGCAGTAAATATCAAGGCAGTCATTTAGCTGTCGCTTTATGTATGAACACGGGTTTACGCGTAGCATTTTTTGTAGTTAATACCTGGTGGCGTACCATGACGTCTTAAAACATTATTGTCTCATTCTTATTCCAGAGTGCAAAAGAGACGGAGCTATACAGGTCGTCTAGCTCCATCTCTTTTCCACGCTGGAATAGGAATGGAACAATAATGTTTTAAGCGTCATAGTAACCCCCCAGCTCTCATTATCGTCATCATCTCCTGCCCTTATCCCAATTCATTTCTTCATGTCTTCTTCTTCAACACTTCTCTATTACTTGTCAACTCAACAGTCATCTCCCTTCTTGTCATATCGAAGCAGGGACCACCAATCCCATGCGAAAAAAACGCCGGACGGTGTATTTTTGCATCGTTTTCTTCCAATTGTTGTTAGCGTGTCGACGACAGTTTAAATTGAGTTAGCCCAAAATATGGCGCCGTTTGGCACTTTCAGTAGTGTCCATTAGCTTCTGTGATGTGCAAGCAACAGGACAGGCAGGACACGATATCAAGTGTCCCATCGTTTGTGGAGCGACTGCACATTTAAACATTTTTCATCCACTAACTTCATATTTCCCTCTCCAGGACCTACCCAAGTTAAAGCGAGAAGCTAAAGAAGGCGGCGAGAGCCTGGTGACGACGCTGCGCGGCACGCGGCTGGTGGCGTGGCGGCACGTGCACGAGCGCGCCTTCTGGACGGCGCTGCGCCTCGCGCTGCCGCTGCCGCCCGCGCTCAACGATGTATGTACACGTTACTGAGGTAACACGATGCACTTACTAATGACACACTGGATCGGAAAGGTTTTGCACTACCTTTTTTCTATGGATTCAAAAAATCTGAAATAAAACATTATTTTTTTATTCTATTTATTTTAATATGCTTATAAACAGTTTTTTTAAATTATTTTTTTCTTATTTCTGGATTCTTTTTTGCGCATATTTTTATATTCACCATCTTAACATGACACAACAGACGTATAAATATACAAGGTGTAACAGAATAGCCGCAACACGATTTCACCGTGGTGATTCTGGCCATCTAACCACAACGGTCGAAAAACAAATTGGGCTCTTCATACTAATAGCGTCAACCGGTGCGACATTTTGTGCCCATTTTTCTCAGGGAACGTTGTCTAGCTTGATGGTCTGAATCACCACCTTAAGATGTATTGCGCTTTATTTGTTCCATCTTGTATCCAATATTTCTCATTTCGAGATTCTTTATTGCACTCATTTTTATATTTAACATTTACTCCCCAACATGAGTCACTAGACGTTTAAATATTTTAAACATTTTAGATTTTAGGTTCAATTTACTGTGCCATGAAACCTGAATGAGAGCGAATTTTTAAATAAAATTGTACAAAGCACTGTGAACTTTATAATTATTATGTAGGTTACTTACAAACTAGCAGATTTCTCACGGCTTCAGGCTCCTATCTAGTTTGTACGTTTCACATGTAACAGAAACCTAAATTGACTCTTAAAGCTCTTAATTAATTAATCATAGTACGGTATTAAAAAGTGGTGCAAAACTATTTTGGTTCAGTCTAATATGCACCATATGATCCAGTGATCCAGAATAAAATAAATCATTAACACACAACTACATTACTTGCAGACAAAGCCAATTCCAACTGAAACAGAAGACAACAAATACTCTCGCTCGGGGAGCCTCACCGCGCTCGTGTAGGCGCCGCCCCCGCGCCGACAGCTGGCCGGCAGCTACTCAGTGTGACAGTGCGTGACAGTACACAGTAGACAGTTGACAGTAGGACACTCGACAGTGCGTGATCTGCCCGTACGCTCCCACACCCCCCGCGCTGCCAATCTATTATTCGTACGAAGACTGTGAGTAGTTATTAGCTATTTGTAATATCCAATATCACACTATGCTAGTTAGGTCGTAAGCCCATTTGATGAAACCTGTATACAGTTTTCTAAGATCTCAGTATCTTTCTTTCGTCTGATTACTTTATCATCGTTTCTGTTTTCCATTTCCATTGTGCCAATGGAAAACTATCATGACAATTTGTTTTAAGTTTGCGGTTGTATTCCACTATTTATTTTATTTATCTTTTTGTCTTATCCTTTGTGTATTTTTCTCTTTCAAGTATTACTAACGGATGGATTCCGTGTTGTCGACACGTCAGCTTGCTCATGACTGTCGCCGACGACTTTTTAGTTTTAGTTAAAAATAAATTCTTAATTTATCTTCTTTTGTGATTATTGTAATAATTTATGTTGTTTGGAAACAGCGGAGTGTAGAATGTGTTGCGACGATTCAGGGTTCTGTGATAATCGAAGTGTGGATGTGTTTGTAAAGAGACGGTAGTTTATAAAAACCATTTAAAAAACCAAAACAATGTTAAGGCTCTAGAACACGATATAAGTTTGGTGTTTTGTACACTGCTGACTCTTTCTGATCTTATGTTTTTTCTTACTTTTTATAAATAGTGTGTTTGTTGTAAGTAATACTGATGTAAATATTATTATAAACAAAGAGTATTTTTACACGTGTTTAGTTATACGAAGAAGCTTAGCAGGTTACTGATTAATGTAAACATTTAGTATTATAGTTTAAACAATACATTCCGTAAAAAATATTCTTACTTAGTTTGTTTTTAGTTTACTTAAACCGATGTTGAAGGTTCAAAACGAATAGAAGTTCTTCAATAAGAAACTATTTTCTTATTTGAAATGTTGTATGTAAATAAAACAAATGCTATTGATACGTAAAAACTGTTTTATTTTTGTTGCAATAACCCAACATTTAACAAGTTCTTACTTATATAACATTTTATTGGCGTACATTACATTTTCACTAATACATTGCATCACATTCAAAATTAAGAATAACAATAACGTTTCAAATTATAATTGGATGAAAACTCCGTGATATTCATAAAAATATAAGTTCTCAAAATTAAGCACTTCTGGTATCGATACTTAAAGTATCTAAGTATATAATTCACAAGATTGATTTCGAATAGTAAGTACATAGTTTAGAGCTCGTCACGCGTGACGTCATCAGTCACCGATCACTTACGATTAAGTACAAGATACAAATATAGCACCTCGTAACTAATTGTTAAAGCTCAAAAGTTATTGGACCGTTAATTTATTAAATTATCTATCTATTTTAATGGTATTCGAGATTACATTTGGCATTGAATGCAAACATGTTTATAAATTATTCATTTTTACGATCACACCTGAATGCAATTTGTTATAATCTAAAATAAACTTGTAAATCTCACTTGTCGTTTATAAAAACATAATTATTAGCTAAGTCACATAATAATAAAACATATTCTTAAAAATTATTTCAATTTATAAAAAAATACCTAATACATTTTGTGACATTTAGCCAACACTTCCGATTCTAAAGTACTAGGAACAGCATAGTTACAGTTATTATCTAAAGTACTGGCGTTCATGTTATCATTAACACGGCAATTTGAAATACCTTCACACACAAACGGCTGCAATTATGTCATAATTCGTAAGGGGCCTCATAAGTGCATGTTGGAAAAAACGTTTCACGTTACTAATTACTGCAAATGGTTTCTTACTCGGAACCATTTTCAATAATAACTCATTGTTGAGGAATAAATTTATAAAAAGTAGTGAGCGCGCAAATACCGTGAAATATTTTTATATGTTCGCGCCATCCGTTATGTTTGTGCGTCGTCGCATGTACAAGTTCCTCATAGCTCTTTAGTCATGGAAGTGTTGACTATAAATATTTTACAAATTAAAAATAATCATTTCACTTAAGTGGAAATAACCGTGATGTATCGCATGCGCCATCCCCTCATGCAGCTCATCACCAGATCCTTTGTACAATATTTCGATTGTAGGAACAATTAATTCATAGCCTAAAATTAATATTAACTTGTATCAATCTGAGGTGCCCGCCGGTGGCTGCCCCATTTTGACTTCATAGGCCTGAAACATGAACAAAGATCATATTATAGAACATCCCTTTTTTCATACTAGATTGAGTTGACCACCGGTTTTATACATAAGAACAATATTAAATAAAATAGCTACATCATTATCATATCACACCGGAATCATCCACTGCTGGGTATAGGCCTCCCCTTTTTTCTGCCACACTTCCCGGTTCTGTGCGTCCCTTAACCAGGTGTTTCCCGCGATTTTAACGATATCGTCGACCCAGTAAGCGTTAGGAGGGCTAAATAGCTACATAATGTCATGTATTCATAACATTACTGAGCCAAAATTTTCCTATGAATCAGCACCTCAGTAGTCCTCTTATGGATGCTATAAGCATTTTGCTGCGTTGTATGAGCCCTTACATGATGTTCACGAAAGCGAATAGAAGAAATATCTGCATAGTTATTTTGACGCTTGCAACGCATTATCAGAATAGTGTTGACAGTGTGAGCACTGTAACACCAAGTGAAGTCCAGTACCAAGTGAGTCTGAACCTAAAACTAGAATGAACTAGGTCTCCTCACCTGTTTCGCAACTTTGCACAGCGTCTCAGCCATGGCTTTGCCGGTCTGGTCGACCATGGCGCGCAGGATGCCGTCCGAGTTCTGCAGCAAGTTGTGAGGATGGTCGTACTCCACCATGCGGCCCGCGTCCATTACTAACACCTGTGGGTAACGAGTATGTTTTATTGCAAGTGATTTATCACACGCAATAATAATAATAGGTAGGTAAGATAATAATAGGTCAACAAAATTTATCTGACTCAAGGGCGTTTAGAATGGAAATCTTTACAAACCAGGGCTTTAAATAACGGTAAAATTTTCGTAACGTTACCTTCATTTGTCAGTGTTACCGTTAATATTAAAATAACGTTAATAGATTTAACGTTATTTTTGCAAATTTTTATCGTTAATTTATATAACCGTTAATTGCGCCAAACCTTGCGAACGCCGCATTTCGTGGGTCGCTAGGTCATGGTTGAGGGAGTCAGTATATGGTTAGCAACTTAGCATCTCACATACCACACACAACCTTGAATGTGACCGGGTTTTAGCTAAATTAACTGTACAGTAACGTTATTATCGTATATTAGGTTAATTGTATTTAACGTTAAATTACTGGTAATGTTATCAATTAACGTTATATATTTGTAAAGTTAATAAGGTGTCACATTGGAATTAACGTTAAGTAACGGATATTATTTTGTTAGTTGGTAACGTTAACAAGCCTTGTTACAAACGACGTCCCACCTCTTGTCTAGTCTTCGTCTTCCTTTGCAAAATCACCTGCACTTTTTAAACATGAATAAAATCCTAAAACAAAAACACAACCGAATGTTCGTCTGAAGCCACTAGGAATCCTGTTGAGGTGGGTTCTCAATTTACTTGAATATGGAAAACATCGACGTGACAAAGGAGATCTTTAGGAGAAGCTCTCGTTACTTTCCTGTTATAGTTCTTGCAAATAACGAACATACCTGATGTGGCTTTTATTTTGAAAACATTTATTTATTTATTGAATACTTCACTATTTACCTTATCTGAATCCATGACAGTGTTAAGACGATGTGCGATCGTGAGCACGGTGCACTCCGCGAATTTGCTCCTAATTGTAGTTTGTATGAGCGCATCAGTCCTGAAATAATAAATAAATTGTTTTAAGCCCATGAAAAATCGTGTCAAATTGAAGGCAATACGAATATAAAGGCCTCGAGAATTTACCCTACACAGATAATCACGTGATTGATTTCACGATGCTTATCTTATAAAGAGGTCAAGTTGTTCGTTTGTAAAAAGTATTTTTCGGGAACACTGATCCAATTATGAAAAAAGCAATACAAAAAAAAAACAAAATTTTAAGTTCGAAAATTCATACACTGCTTAAGGCGGAAACATACTTACGTGTCGCGGCGTGTCGTGACGCGCCAGAAGCAAATAGGTTTCATACATTTAATATGGTTAAGGCCATATTTGCATGGCGTGTCGTGTCGCAACGATGTATGAAACCGAATGCTTCTGGCGCGTCACGACACGCCACGACACGTAAGTGTATCTCCGCCTTAAGAGTCTACTCTCTTATCTCTCTTAGCAGTGTATGATGGTGTGAATTTTACTTCAAATTTTCCCGGGATTTACTATGTGACCGAAACCGGGTTTCAATGCCATAATAGAGAGCGACAACATGGGAATGTTGGCATAGAATACCTTTTATGCCTAAAACCTCATGAGTCCCGTCTATAAGAAACTCCATGGAAGCAAAACGCACTAAATAAACAAAACACAAAATATGAACTCACTGGGGGTCGACATTAGCGGTGGCCTCGTCCAGCACAAGCAACCGATTCCTCCTGACGATGGCTCTGGCGAGGCACACGAGCTGCCGCTGTCCCACCGAGAAGTTCCCGCCGCCCTCCGACATGCGAGACGACAGCCCTGCAGGGAGCTCCGTCACTGCCTCTTTTAGTTCCACCTGGGGGAAGAATGTGTATTGTGTAGATGTTCAAATATAGAAATATAGAAACCGCTTGAGAATAAGGTTTTACGACAAACATGAAAAAACGAAACCTGTACGTCTACCATGAGTTGTCATACTTAGATCGCTTGACGTAACTGGAATAGTTCCGTCAATACGCAAATACTACAGTTAGCTTTTTCAATGAAATCATGAGCTGTGTTGGTGCTAAGCTACCAAATTCTAAGCAAATGAAGCCCAAACTACAGTCGCTGTAGTTTAGTTTACTACACGATGACGTAGGATAGATAACTACAGTGACTCATACTGCCGAATACTGCGCATTTTAGTACCCAACTATCCGCTAGAGGCGCTGTAAAAGTTTTCATACATTTTTTTTAACTACAGACGCCACCGAATATAGATTGTTAAAACTCATGGTAGACGTACTGATTTATAAAATGAGCTTGGTGTTGTTACTTCGTTTTATGAAATGAAAGCGATGATGTTTAAAAGAAGGCAACGATACACACACAATAATGAATGCAATCGATCATATTAATTTAGTAACAAAATATCAATCACTGAAACTAACCTAAATCAAAACGAATTCGATTAACAAGAAATTTTATGGCACATTAAAGTTCTAGAAACAGTCTCTGTAAAACGTCACTGCCATTCATATACATACAAAACATAGGAGACATAATAATATACAAAATACATTCATACACCCAATTAAACACATCTCTCTATTATTGAATTGCTATTAAGCACTCTTCCTGTCTCCTAATGATGCTGTGCCCAACAGGGTCCATTGGTGGTATTGATCTTTTACTTTGTTATACCATCTACGAAATACAAATGATGAGTGCAATAAAGAATATTGAGTATTGAAAATATAGTAGTGACATTACCTCTTCCAGCGCCCTCCACAGCACTTGATCGGGGTACTCGTCAAAGGGGTCGAGGTTGTGTCGCATGGTGCCTGAGAACAGCACCGGCTCCTGCGGGATGATGGACAGCTGACTGCGCAGC
Source organism: Cerastis leucographa (assembly GCA_963082945.1). Classification (NCBI taxonomy): domain Eukaryota; kingdom Metazoa; phylum Arthropoda; class Insecta; order Lepidoptera; family Noctuidae; genus Cerastis; species Cerastis leucographa. Next base: position 11,864,577 of record OY720380.1, on the reverse strand, counting down.
TCGTGCAGGCCCAGCTTAGACGTCTCGCGACCGTCGATTATGATCTCGCCTTCTAGTGTTGCTAGCCTGGCGGGGGAAGGGGGTGAAGGGTATTTTAGTCGACTGAACTATGGAGGAGGTTTTAAACTTATTGCTCATAGGAATTGGCTAAGACTATTAGGATGTTTTGAAACCATATTACATCGAGTTGGATTTTTTTACACTTTATAACTCCATCACTTCTCTTTACCAAAATAGTTGTCACAATCACAACAAATATTGTTGCCAAACCAATATTCTGTTCGTGATTGCAGTAGTACTGCAATAGTTTGATATATTCTCAACTAAATGGCACTGAGGTATTACTACTACGTATAGAGAAGACAACGCGTTGCATGATTTTGCGCCACGCTTTGCGGTGATTCCCTCTATGCGATCTAGCGCTGCATGTTGTAATAGTTTGGTTAGACGACATAACTATTGTTTTAGCGCTGCAGCGAACTTTAGTTCTAACTCTTACAAAAATAAAACAAATCTTTGGTTTGGCGTGTCTGTTCTATACGTTAGTAATATAGTTCAATGCTAAATGGTTGTTTTAAGCTTTCATGGTTTATAACTAAACTTGCACTGTCACTTACGAGATATCTTCAGTAATTATTATCATTGGGAGCTCACAATCTCTACATAGTATAAAACAAAGTAGCTTCCCGCCGTCTGTACGCTTAGATCTCTAAACTACGCAACGGATTGTTATGCGGTTTTCATCAATAGACAGAATGGTTCAAAAGGAAGGTTTATATGTATTATTTATCCCTGAAAAACATCAAAATTTCCACGCGAAAGAAGTCGCGGGCAGCAGCTAGTAAATAATAATGACGGAAGATATCCCGACAGTCACAGTGTTGTTCTAAAAAAACCAACTTACCTAAACAGAGCGTTGATAAGCGAAGACTTGCCAGCGCCAGTTCTCCCGACGATGCCCACTTTCTCCTTGGGCTCGACGACGAAGCACAGGTCGTTGAGTACGGCCGGCTCGGACGGCGAGTAGTACAGCGACACGTGCCGGAACTCGATGCGACCGGACTCCGGCCACGACGGAGGGGGCTTCTTGTCCGGGGCTGATTGGAGGGGTGGCTCGGATTCTATGTTGGAGTATTCTTGTATTCTGGAAAGAAATAAAACATAGTTAAAAGAAAAAACTGTTTCCTCCGTGCCTCGGATAGCGCGTTAAGCCGTTGGTCCTGGCTGTCATGTGTCGATCTTTGACAGTCGTTACCGGTAGTCAGTGGCCCGAAAGTCCGACAACCGGTCTTACTTAGGGGTGCCGTATTACCCAGTGCTAACTGGGTTGTACAGGTCAGATAGGCAGTCGCTCCATTTAAGGTACTGGTATTCAGCTGCATCCGGTTAGACTGGAAGCCGAACCCAATATAGTTGAGTAATTGCTAGGCAGTAGATGAATTTAAAAAAAATGGCTTTTCTGTTTACCAACAAAGCCTGTATCCTGTCAACGTAATTTTGCACCAGAAGATACCGGAGGCACTCACTGCACGCGTAGCATGACCACTGTAGAAACGAGTTTTGTTTAAGGAAGAATCAACATAGTAACAGATAGACAATGACAATGTGTCAGTTTGTCGATTACATGGCCCGTTTCTACAGCGGTCATGCTACGCGTGCTGATCATGTTTTTTTTAAAAATCCGCAACAAATCTTAAATCAAAGGTTTAAGGGTGATGAGCACTCTGAAATTAGTGATAGTGCTGGTTGTTGTAAAAAAATAAAGTACAAAAATCGGCCTTGTGTATCAGAGCATTATTCTAAAAGTAAGTTTTATTAGGATGTATTTGTAGGCCTATGCGTACTGGTCTTTAAGACATAAAAGGTTGGTAATGACTTACCTTTCTACGCTGGTCATTTGGTTTTCTAGCTCGGTAGACTGTCGCATGCCCCACTGGAACATTCCCGTTAGGCCCATCGCTTGTGTGATCGCTAGACCGACGTTACCTCCGTACTCGCCTGCAACAAAGTTAGGACTTAGACACATTGTATCAGAAAAAAACATTTATTTTTCGTTAGACACGAAACGGCAGTTTTTATGGAAATATTTATTACTAGCTGACCCAGGCAACTTTGTCTGCGTCATATTTCCCCCGTTTTTGCAACGTATTTCATTGATGCTCCGCTCCTGTTCGTAGCGTGATGAAATTTATATGGCTTTCCGCGATAAATGGGCACTAAAATAAATTTTCAATTCGAACCAGCAGTTCCCGGGATTAGCGCGTTAAAACAACCAAACAAACAAATTCTTGTTGAAAGAGGTAAAGAGGTAGATGTGATACAAGAACTCTTTCTGTATGTGTTCTGTGTTTATTTTTTTTACTTTGTTATGATGACACTATTAGCGTTTTGTTTTACTACCTGTGACATCTGAAAAACTCCAATGATCAAGTATATTTTTAACTAATATATTTTCCATTATAAAACGTTGTTTATTTTTTCACGGCAATAAAAAACTAGGCCCAGCATTTTACTGCACGCTAATGCAACAATTCTTCAATTTTATAACATTAGTATAGATAATATATTACAGGGAATGGCTATCGTATTCACCAAATTTGAAGAATAACCTTCGGTTTCTGAATTATTAAAAAGTTGAAAAGTATTAAAAAAACTTGTGTACAAAGACTAAGAGAGAGACTCACTTTGCCCGAAAACGAGGAAACTGAGCGTAACCACGGCGATGTAGACTACGCACACAAGGTCCAGCCAGAAGCCGAATGCTCTAGAGCTGGCGATGAATAGATACCTGGAGACAAAACACGGAATGTTGAGAAGGTAATAAAATTAATGGGTGAGTCATGAACAGGGATCGGAATAGGTAGAGTAGGTATATTTGCCTAGACTTCGAGGAGGTAACTTGTGGATAATACCTCCCTCTGATTTAACAGTTTTATTACGACACTTAAAGATAATTCCGTGAATTTATGCGGAGGATCCACATGTTACTTACCTGCTCGAAGTTTAGGCAAATATACTGTACCCATTCCGAGTTCTGGTCATGAACGTCATTTGAAAAGTTCTGTAATCTCTCCCGAATCAGTAAAATCTAAAGGATTTTATTGTAGTTGTTTAGTTGTTGGTTTTATTTCAATACTGGCTTGTGCCCACGGCTTCGCCTGCGTTTTGATCGGTAATGGTCCCACCGGATCGTAATACCCGGATAATAAGTATCCTATGTGCTATTCCAGACTATTATCTATTCCTGTGAACAATTTCCTTCAGAACAATTCAGTAGTTTTTGCGTGAAAGAGTGATACATCCATACATTCGGACATGAATACATCCTCACAAACTTTCGCATAATAAAATTCGTAGAATTGATTCGCCAAGTCGCCTACATGATTGAAATTCAGTTGCATTTACCTCTTCAAAAATAAATCTTCTGATTTCTCATGAAGTAACGACTTACACACAATACACAGTTAAATGATTATACTGTGAGGGCAACTTGTCCATGAAACCTCTTTTTTTATGTCTGGATTTATATAAGAAGACTAGCTGTGCCCGCGACTACGTCCGCGTGGAATTAGATTTTTTCTAAAATGGAAGTAGCCTGAGTTACTCGATTACATCAGCTATCTGCCAGTGAAAGTCCCGTCAAAACCGGTCCAGCCGTTCCAGAGATAAGCCGCAACAAACAGACAGACAGAAAGACAGACAAAAATTGAAAAAATAAATTTTAATAAATTTGTACCGTATATACATTCATATGTATGTAGTAAAAAGCGGTTATTTTAATATAACAAGCAGACACTTCAATTTTAGTTATTTGTATAGAGTATAGATACACATTGGATGAAATCTCTTACTTTAAGAATACAAACACTGTTTTACATTTTCACGGTTTATAACTAAAGTTACACTATCTCTTACGGGATGACATCCCGCGATCATGGCGTTTGCAACAGCGTCGAAATATAGCTCACAATACACAATAATCACAGAAGATATCCTATCCTAAGTCTTAGCGTAAGTAATAGTGTAAGTAAAAGAACACAGCTGTAAAACCACTTAGGTGCAGCGCAGACGGCACACATTTTGTGCGATCGAGTCTGCGGCGCACAAAAAGTCTGCATGGCGCGCAAAAAGTCGGTCGCGGATTTTTCACAGACTCAACGCACACGACGCACGCACATCTTCGATCATTCTGTCGGCAGAGCTGTAGGGACGTAGACGCTATGAAAATCGTGCAGAGATCGCGAAGTATTATTTTGTACATGAAGTACAGAACAAGAAGAAAAAAATAGAGAATTTTGGGTACATCCTATACTTTCGGAAAGATTAGTGAAGGGACAGTTCCATACTAAACATTCAATTCTGAAACAACATCCTTTTTTTTCAAAAAATATTATATAAATAAATCGCGTGCGTTACGTGCACCCCTAGCAAATGCAGATTGCCGACTAAAGTGTGCGCCGTCTGCTGCGTTAGCGCGCGTTGAAGCAAACGTTCAATTTTTTTCACACACTCTGCACAAAAATACAGAGCGGCGCGGCGCGGCGCGGTGCGGTCTGCCCGAATTACACGGATTTTTTGTGCGCCGGACTTTTTGCGCGTCGTGTGCGTTACTGCATATAATTGCATAGGTTCTATTTTCACAGACTAAAAAGTGCGTCACGGATAGTCTGTCGTCTGCGCTGCTCCTTAGGGTTATGTTAACTTACCACGAAGAGCTATGCAGATCTTGATGGTTGTCGAACTCCCGTATAAGCGCCTCTTGCGCTCCGAAAGCGCGAATAGTTGTTATTCCTTGGAGTGTCGCGTTCAGGTGAGAGAATACCGGACTGCGAGCTGTGGAGGCAACGGTAGCACTGTATTATAGTATGTTTTTTGATAATAGGTTTGTTAGGAACAGTCCCGTAAGAGAGGGAGAAGACCACGATTTATTAGAATAGAGAAAAAAAAATACTTAAGGGTTACGACAAATAACTACAACCTGTTTTTTTTTATATCCTATAACTCTAGGATATGATTGAGACCTTATCAAAGGATCAACTGGCATATGAATTATGTTTCAATCAATTTTTTTTTTTTAGTTTTTCGCATTTTTTAAATCTTTAAATATGATTTATTGGTTTGAATAAAAAGAATTACTCGTATTTATCAATGAAACTACGACTTTTTTTACTACACTACTGCGAAGTTTGGCAACCTCGCAAAAGTAAAGATTCGTCATACTGGTGACAATTTTTGACCTAAGTAAATTATGAATTATGATTGATGATATCTCCGAAACTATGCATTTTTGGACCACCTATTCTAGTAGTTTTAGTATTATTTTTACCTACAGAATATCACCCTAGAGTTGATGGGATATAAAAATAACCGGTTGTATAAGGTAAATGTGAAGTGATGTCAGTACAGCTTGAATCTGTATTGAAACTACCAGCCATGCAATGTATGGGCATGCATCTTATTCAAGAACCGACGAAGTATCCCGATGTTATCCGAAGGTTAGTCTAAAGAAATGGTCGCGCTATGCGTCAGAGATGACTCACTCACACCCTCGAGGCGCTTGATGCTGCGCGAGGAGGACAGGTAGAATATGCGCAGTCCGTAGAACACGAAGCCGATGGCGAAGGTCGGTACTAGCAGCCAGTAGTTCACCACGGCTACTACTACCACGATACCGATTAGGGAGAGGCCGATCTGGAATAAACAAAAAGTTCTCAACACATCGAAAATAAGAAGAAAATTTTCCCAGAGGGATAGGCAGAAACCATAGAACGCCACCTGCTATGACTCTTTTTTTGTCTCGTCCACGTTCATACATCTGGTCATACGCACACGCCGGTTGCGAGTACTACGCATCTGAACTTTCTGAAGAACCTCATCAATCAGGGGGGTTACTATGACGCTTTAAATATTATTGTTCCATTCCTATTCCAGAGTGAGAAAGAGATGGAGCTAGACGACCTGTATAGCTCCGTCTCTTTTTCACTCTGGAATAAGAATGGAACAATAATGTTTTAAGACGTCATGGTACGCCACCAGGTCAGTGTATGTAGTTCAAGGGCGTCCCCTCCCGGCGTTGCCACTCACATCAGCCTTGTAAATACCTTTTGTAAGTCGTCTTTAACTCATCCTCTCCACATGACCAAACCATCTGAGCGTACTCTAGTCCAAAATTTAAATGCGGGTTTCCCACGTCTGATGATGAAAAACGACGAAACGGAGATTTCGGAGAATGTATAAAAGTGTCTCCTGGATTAGGCTGGTACAAGAACGTAGAGCTTGACACAGGCAACGAAGGCTTATATCAGCAGTGCGTGAATTCGGGCTGTGGATAATGATGACAAACGTATCTTACCTGTAAAACATCCAACAGCGCAGATGGCAGGACCTCATCCACGGCTCCCATATCCTTAGAGAACCTGTTCAGGATCCGTCCCGAGGGGTTGGTGTGGAAGAACCGCATCGGCGCCCGCGTTATTGACGAGAACATGTTGTTATGCAATCGGGTGGACGCTCGCATGGCCATTGTGAAGAACATGAACGAACGGAGTAGGGAGACCACGACCAGGGCTATCACCATGCCTGGAAAGGAAATATAGTATGTTGGAATTTATCCTAAAGATAGGTTCGGTATTAGAGGGAAAGCTCAGCTAAAGTTTTCACGGTTTAGCAGCTAGAACTAAGTGGATAGACTTAGTTCTAGCTGCTTAACCGTGAAAACTTTGAATCAGCGTTATTGTCATATACAGGATGGAAGGCTCACCGGTGCTAAAACGGTGACCTCGTATTCATTACCTCATTCTGACCGACACAAATTTCGTCGGACAGTATAATTTATTCGTCGGTTATTGCAAAAAAATATATGGAGAAGGCGATTTTTGAAGTGAAAACTTCATTAGCGGCTTTGTGCACTTTTGTGTTGAATAAAAAACGTTAAACTCGCGTCAGATCGTCAGTTCGAAAATTCGTATGACGGATTGACATTAGGTTACGCAGGAATTTGAACTTTATGACATCTGTCGTTTTGTTTGGGTTGCCAAAACTGTAAAATTCCTATTGACATTTAGTTACGAAGGACTTTGAACTTTATGCCATCTTTCATTGAGTTTGGGTTTCCAAAACTGGATAATTATGTTATGCACAAACGAAACCTTCGGTTTCTTCAAAGAGGTAAAATTCGTAAGACGTATTGTAATAGTTCTGAAGTGTCCAATTTTTTATGTAATATAAATTGTCATGTTTGTGTACGATAGCGCAATAAATGAATATAGTATTTTACCACATAAATGATAGTACATTTATACTGATCATTAAAGCAATTCGTGCAAAAATATTCCCTAACCATTCCAAAATATCAAAAACACACAACGTTAATATTCAAGTTTTCACTTCTGCCGGCACTCCCGGAGTGCAACCCGTTTTTTTTTTAAACAACCAATGACGAATTTCTACGTGGGTAGTTCTGTATTATCAATTGAATACGTGGTAAAGCACCGGTCACCTTGTATAAGCGCCACAAAATGACAGTAGACACGAAAATCTGCCATATTCACAAGGTGAATTCACGTATGTCGTGGATGTTTGAGTTTCTGTGAGAAGATGAACGACAGATGATTTTTTTGTGCTTGTTCTGTGGGAGGATGCATGAAAGATGACTTTTTTAATTGTATGTACTTTTTTATTATGTTTATCATACTTTATTCTAAATATGTTTGTTTTTACTGTACATTTAATATTAATTCATTAATTAGGAGGATGCATGAAAGATGACTTTTTTTTTGTAATTTTAAGTATGTACTTTATTTTAAATGTTTTATCATACTTTATTCTAAATATGTTTCTTTTCACTGTACAATTACTTGGATTTTATTGTACATGTCTTTTCAAATAAATAAATAAGGTGATGTTCAACTTTGTACTATCGAAACTGCTCTCCATGTAGATGGCTGTAATTTTGTAGTCGTTACATGACGGCACCGTTTTCATAAAAAAACATCGCTGAATGTGATGCTTACTGCCGTATTTATGGCTCAATAAAACTCACCGGAATAAATATAGATGCAGTCGTATCGACTGATGCCCGCCGTCTCAAAGTACGTGTTCTCCATAAGTACGCCTGTGTAGTTGTTGACCGTCTGCAGCGCGTACGTGCCGTTCCTCTCGGTCAGCGGTATGTCTGAAGTATGCTGGATCGGGTGTGCCTCTTCTAGAATTACCCTGCATGGAATTATTGTTTTAATTTAAGAAGGGAACACGTTCGTCGGACCCATTCCGATGAAATGATCTATACATAAGTATAGATTATTATAAAGCTGAAGAGTTTGTTTGTTTGGTTGAACACGCTAATTTTGGGAACTATTGGTTCGAATTAAAAAATTACTGGGTAGCCCATTTATCGAGGAAGGCTATAGACCATATAACAACACTTTACGACCAAAACGAGGGGAACATCAATGAAAAATGTTGCAAAAACAAGGAAAATGTAACGCAGACAAAGTTGCGCGTGTCAACTAGTAAGGAGGTAAGGATTTACGGCCTTTTTTGAGTTTAGTTATACAGTTTGTTACTGGTTTTTAACTCTAATAGTATTTTCTTGTTTTTACAAGTTTTTTTCTGGATTTAGTCCTAGCCAATGTTAATTACCGTTCCATAAACGTCGAACCGTTGCTCCGTTACTGCGTGTATGGAGGACAATCAAATAAGAACTATAAAAAATCTGTAGCATGGTAGCACTTATGGCAGTGAGGCAAACGTAGGGGTATATACTCTCACTCCTAAACTGCTGGTTATACACTATATAACCAGCAGTTTAGGAGTATGAGGAACAATGTGTAAGCATAGTTCCTCAATACTCTGTTGAAACGGAGGATCTTCCGGCCAGGCGGATGTTGTGCCTGGTGGGCTAACTGCCCGACAGTTGTTGTCGGGTTTTTCTTTAAGTTCTTAACTCGTAGAGAACTGTACTATGGCGACGCAAGATTTTGGTTATAGTTCTTCATTTGCGTCATAGTTGTCGCTAGCGTTCTTTTAAGAAGGGTTAGGCAGAGGTGCACCTAACAAGAACATCCACATTTCGCTAGTTATATTTAACGCTAGTTATTTCCTTGTAATAGGCGAGTCTATTGCCATCAACCGATCACAAATCCAGACTCCGTGGCTACTACTGATGAACCCATTAATCCTTCACTTAACTACACTTTAACGTTCTTTTTTGCCACTTGAACGCTACAGTGGTTACTCACCAGTAACTCGTCCACCAGTCGGACGCTGAGCCGAGTAGCTGTGCGAGCGTGGCGACCAGTAACATGAGCAGCACGAGGCACGCGTTCCCGGCAGCTCCGAGGTACGCGCCGTACACTTTGCATCCCACTGCGCCTTGGCTTCTAGTCTCTGCCTCGCCGGCAGGAGGTGCCGTTGCGGTTAAGTTGTCCACAGAACTCACCTAAAACGAAGATAATATTTTATATAGGTTAAAAACTCCCCTCCCCCTTTCTATGTTTATTTTTTTCTTTCTTTCCCAAAAATGCCGAAACTTTCGGTCCTGTTGGTCGGACGAAAGCAGCTTTTATGGAATGGAACGTCCATTGCGGTGTACGACCATCGACAATATTGAAAACTCTAGCTTTTGGCCTGTCGAGTCCACCAGCCTAACTAGTTCTCACAAGTCATACTGCACGCGTAGCATGACCGCCGTAGAAACGGGCTAGATCGACGGAAGAATCGACCAACTGACACTTTGTCATGGTCTATCTGTGATTATGTCTATTCTTCCGTAGACAAAACTCGTTTCTACAGTAGTAATGCTACGCGTGCTGGTGAGAGGCGATAGTCAGTTGTTTCTGCGCCATCAGCGTTACGTTAAAAAGAAATCACGTGTTTCGCTCCTACACGGTTTTATAGTTCTACCTAAATTTGGTACTTGTTTTCTGAAAAGTTGTGTGGTAATCGGTTCTCGTGGTATGGACATGTGCTGCGGAGGAATGAGGAAAATGTTGAGTATGAATTTGGATAAATATAAGAGTAGAGGAAGACGAAAGAAACTATGGATGGACTGTGTGAAGGATGATATGGCTAGATAGCAGTGGCGAAGGGTCATAATTTTGTAAAGGGAAGCCGAAGAAAAAAAATCTAAATGAACTCGTAATCTCGTATGCAAAGTTTCGTGTCTGTGCTATTAAACGTTGAGGAGTACCCTCGTGAGAAGACGATCTAGGCTGCAGGATGAGTTCATGATACAAATCGTGATTATCCATCAAATATGAACTCGTAAGCAAAGTTTCGTGTCTGTGCTATTAAACGTTGAGGAGTTCCCTCGTGATAAGACGATCTAGGCTGCAGGATGAGATCGTGATACAAATCGTGATCATCCATCATATATGAACTCGTATTCAAAGTTTCGTGTCTGTGCTATTAAACGTTGAGGAGTTCCCTCGTGAGCAGACGATCCTAGCTGCAGGATGAGTTCATGATACAAATCGTGATTATCCATCAAATATGAACTCGTATGCAAAGTTTCGTGTCTGTGCTATTAAACGTTGAGGAGTTCCCTCGTGAGCAGACGATCCTAGCTGCAGGATGAGTTCATGATACAAATCGTGATTATCCATCAAATATGAACTCGTATGCAAAGTTTCGTGTCTGTGCTATTAAACGTTGAGGAGTTCCCTCGTGAGAAGACGATCCTGGCTGCAGGATGAGATCGAGATACAAATCGTGATCATCCATCAAATATGAACTCTTATGCAAAGTTTCGTGTCTGTGCTATTTAACGTTGAGGAGTTCCCTCATGAGGAGACGATCCTGACTTCAAGATTAAGTTCTGTTTGTCATAAGAATGTATTGTTCTTAGAACCAAAGGTGTGTGCAAAATTTCAGCTCAATCGGACATCGGGAAGTGGTTCTAGTTTAGCTTAAACATGCAAACATTGAAGCTAAATAAAAGCTTGTAATAATAGTGAATTTATCCTAAGTAGATAATTTTATTTTGTACCTACAAAGTCTCATATTCACAATGGCGAAAAAACTCCTTAAAATTAATTTATAAAGATTTAAAAAAACCAACTAATCTAGTATCCAAACACGTTATTGACAATTACTCATTCCATCTCGTTCTCCCCTACATACAATCTTTTTCTTTCCCTGTCGTAACTCCAAAATCTTCGGCTTACCTAGTCCCTACAAAACGCTGCTAATTGCCGCGAATTCACGTGTCCGCGCTCATACGAATTTAGTTCTGAATTCTGACACCCGAGCACCGGCTTACTGGCGCCACATGTTGCTTTCTTTGTTGAGATGAAAAATTTTGGCATTTTTGTAATGTTTTCAATCCTATGATGTATTTAATGTCTGTTTAATGTGTACTGTGATGTGATAACCACAGATGTGTACATAATTTACTATTTAACTACAGAAGACACTAGACACTACGTATAGTGTCTTTTTCCCAAAGGGAAGCCGGCAGGAATCGGCTTCTTAGGAGCCTTCGGGCCTGCTAGATAGGAGGTGACTGCTGACATAAAGAGTAATAGAGAAGTATGGAAGAAGAAGACATGCTGCGCCGACCATAAATAAATTAGGATAAGGACAAGAGAATGATGACGCCGAAGCCAATAATTTAAACCCAATTATCAACCCTTTTTCATATACAATAGGGGTGAAGACTGGGTAAAGAAAACGACATTCTATTTTGTCCGTCAGACAGGTAATAAAAAATATTAGGCACGTATTTTTTGTTTTATCAAAATATCAAAAAATTACTTAGGTAAAACTCATTAAAGTTGGAGAGTCACTCACTACGTCACAAGTAGGTATAAAAATTACCTACATGTGACGTCATGCGCCATTTCAACTCAATATATCTCCGTAATTTTATGACCATGTGAAAAAAAAAACTACGTGTCCAATACTTTTCAATAATCTACTCGATGGACAAAGAAAAAAAAAGTTATTATCCCCTATTCTTACCGAGTGTATGCTCATCTGTCGTTTCCGGAAGCTGCCCTGTAGCATGGACTCCGTGTCTGCCTCGGACGCGTTAGGATCGGCAACAGGCTTCTCTTCCTCCGGATCTCGCGCCAGCAGTGTGGCGAAGTCCAGACCAGACGCGCTGAGAGTGTCGAAGTTACCCGCCGCGGCTATCGCGCCGTTCTTTAGAATTATGATCTGGAGAAAGAATGTTTGAGTTTTAGTTGTGACGTTTTTTTATAAAGGGTGTAAAACACCTCTTAACGAAGCCCAAAGGCACTGGTTCTCCCTGTCATTGCGATAATTTTTTTGTTCTACACCATACCTGGGAACCTTCTAGTTACGGAGATATTAGGGGTCAAACTTCCAACTTTTTGACAAGTATTTTTTTAAATACAAGTTTTTAATGTAAGATTTTTACTTTAAACACCTCCACGACCCCCGTACTATTCAATCCATCCATCAGCACAATGTTTTGAGTGCGTCACATTGAGTTCTACCACAAAACATGATTTTACACCCCCCAAAAAAAAGTCGTTTCCTAGCAATAATTTTTGCGTAAAGTTACTTAGTTTCATGTACAGAATGCTTGGTTGACGGCTTCGTGATGAGGTGATTTACACGGTGTATATACTAATTAGGATTGCGATTTGGCAGCAACTCGCCTGATGTGAAACGATGATCCGGCCTAAGATGGAGCACGCTTGCCTAGTAGAAACCGATTCACTCGAACTTTCAAGAGATCCAGATTATAATGATCAGGGAACAGAAGCCGACAGAGAATTCCACAAACTGTTTCCACAATAAATGTGGAAGCATAGCGCTTTTGATCTAGCAGTTTGCAGGTCAGCTAGCCTCGAGTAGACGATTCCAAGTGTTGACAGAATAGTCACGTGCTAAATAACTTACTCTTTTGTATGCAACAGCTTTTTAACGGACTTCATAAAGAATGAGGTTCTATGTTCGACTGTATGTTTTTTTTTATCCTGCCTGATACCTTGACGGTCGATCACTTTTCAGCCTTATTACTCAAGTCATTAGGATGAAAAATGATCGACCGTCAATGATCGCAGTACTACCTCAGTTCTCTTTACATAATATATGTGGATTGTGATTACACATTCTTACCTGGTCGACATCTCTAAGGAACTGCAGCTGATGAGTGACGAGGATCCGTGTGGTGTTGCGCAGGTAGCCGATGAGGCAGGACTCGAACAGGTGACGTCCGACGTGTGCGTCTACTGCTGATAGTGGGTCGTCTAGCAGGTAGATGTCGGCGCGTTTGTACACGGAGCGGGCGAGGGATATGCGGGCGCGTTGACCTGGGAATGTACGGGGAAAATTATATTCCTGAGGTCAAAAGCTTAAAATGGTCACACACGCTCGTTATCACGGGTGATCTGGAAAACGGTGATTTTTTATCACGCTCTGGATTTTGAACTGCCAATTAGGACTGAGGTTAATAATAACAGCCGCCCGTGCTTGCTTACGTTGCCCATGGACGCGTGACCACGCATAACATACCGAGTTTCCTCCGTGCCTCGGCAAGCACGTTAAGCCGTTTGTCCCGGCTGACATTTGTGGATCTTTGACAGTTGTTGCAGGTAGTCAGTAGCCCGAAAGTCTGACAACCAGTCTTACCTTAGCATTACCCAGTACTAACTGGGTTTTAGGGGTCAGATAGGCAGTCGCTCAATGTAAAATATGGTATTCGGCTGCATCTGGTTAGACTGGAAGCCAACCTCAACTGGGAAAAGGCTAGGCCGATCACTGGATTTTCAACTCTCGGTATTGATCCAAACATTAAGAATTCAATAGGGCGCATCCCAGCGCTGTTAGAAAATCGTACTACTGTATTTGCAACTCACGGCGCTAAACAGTGCGTTCAAAATCAAATGCGCGATAATAAAACTCCTGCACAATCGAGGGCTTATACTCTCGACCAGTATATATAGTATATATAGTAACCTAATAACAATGCCTTACCTCCGCTGAGACTGACGCCTCTTTCGCCGACGATAGTCTTGTCCCCGTGCGGGAACAGGGCGAAGTCTCTGTCTAGAGCGCAGCGCCGCACCACTGTGTTGTACCGCGGCCGGTCCATCGCCTGACCGAACAGAATGTTCTGACGGACGCTGCCTGTGGAAAATGTGCTTTTACGATACCGGCAGAATTTGGCCATCGACATAATCTTCTAAATTTAAAGTATATCGTGTTGAAAATAACCATGACTAAAGCCATACCGACTTTTAAAAAATCGGAATGTCGAAATCACAACCGTGTGATGTCGCATTAAGCGTCTGTAAGATCTGCAAGTTTTGACCCGTACATTGGTACTTGAACTTTGCTTAATGTCCTTTCCTGGATTTCAAATTATCACCATCGATATGTTACATATACGTAAGCATAAATACAAGAACAAATAGCCAAAATCATTAAGGTGAGGTTCTTCAGAGAGTCAGTAGCGTAGTTCTCGCATACGGCGTGCGTGTATGAACAGATGTATGAACGTTGACGAGGCAAAAGGAGTTTGCAAGAATTGTAGCACGTGGCGTTCTGTGGTTTCCCCATGGGAAAAAAACGTGAGTATATGCCTAGCTCATCATCATCATTCTCTTGCCCTTATCCCAATTTATTTGGGGTCGGCGCAGCATGTCTTCTTCTTCCATACTTCTCTATTACTTGTCATCTCATGAGACACCTCCTTTCTTGCCATATCATTCTTCACACTACCATCCATCGTTTCTTTGGTCTTCCTCTACTCCTAAAAAACATCCACATTCATACTCAAAACTTTTCTCACGATGTTTTCCTCATTCCTCCGCATCACATGCCCATACCACGACAACCGATTACCACACATCTTTTCAGTCACCGGCGCCACTTTCAAACTGCCCCTTATGTACTCATTTCTTATTTTATCCTTTCGCGTAACACCACACATCCCCCTTAGCATTCTCATCTCAGCTACATGCAAATCCCTTTCATTCGTTCAGTATATGCCTAGCTGAAAAACTAAATATAAAATGTTTAGGTACCTGCAAAGAGCCAAGGCTCCTGGCTCGCGTATGAAACGTTTCCACCGACATGTACCGTGCCTGATAGTAAAGGCAGTTCTCGTAGTAAGACGTGAAGAAGTGAAGACTTGCCGGCGCCTACTGGGCCGATTACTGCAATTATCCTGGTGAACAAAATGAATAGATAAGTTATGCAATCAGGCGTTACTTTCAAGTAGCGTGCCTAGAGGCTAACAATGCAGCAATCGCATGGGCAATCTGACTGTTCAGAAATCCTAACATCGTGAAGTATATGCAGTTATAAGGACAAGTCTAGGCTTGTATGAAAGTAAATGCTTGAGTACTAAAAAGGCTTGCGTTCGGCCGCCACTCTCCTGATGTAAAGCGATGATGCGGCCTAGGGTGGAGCGCTTGACCATAAGAAAGCAATTCACTCGAATTTTAAAGATAATTACTATTACTCTCACCGATGTTCTGAGATGTAAAGATGTGATGCGATCTAATAACGATGACCCGAACGTACAAAACACGTGTCGAGAATACGTTGGGTTGCATGGTTCCCCTAATCTACAATGCTTTGCCTAGATCAATTACTCAACTGCCCTTCACTAAGTTTTGTGTTGCGTTGCGGAAGTGGTTGTTACAAGAGTGTTTTTATTCTATAGATGAGTACTTTCAAAAATGTCCCTGTAAATTTTATACGTTAAAGCACAGATATATTTAACTAGATAGTGGAGGATCTAACATTGTTAATATATTGAGTGTAAAACTTGTAGTATTGCATGCTATATATTGGCCAAATGTGTGATACTAAATATATTATATAAGATCTTCATGTACCTACCATATTTGATGCAATAAATGAATTGAATTGAAAATTGAATTATGCTAATTATCGCTTTTCCTGAATGTGCATATTTTTGCGAGTTGGGAGTTTACACTAAATATTTAATTTAAAATGAATGGAAGTTTTTTTTTTCCAATAGGTTCCGTCCATACAACGCGTGTTTAGAAAATATTTACAGACATTTTGTCTTCGTTCACAAAGGTGCTTCTAACATGCTCTCTCAAATCTTCGCTTAAAACAGCATAGACAAAACATGGTCCGACTAATATTAAGAACACATCTCTATCACTACTGCAGCTAATTCTGTTATCTGTGGTTTCCTCAACGACCAAAAAATGTCTTGATATTTTCTTCCATTTCTAAAACATACATTAAGGACTTACTTGCCAGGCTTGATGGTGAGTGACAGATCTGTAAGCGTGTTCTCCGGATGCGACACTATCCACTTCGCAGTCGCATGTTTTAGTCGCACTCCCCGCGCGTCTTCTTCCACCCGCGCTGCCAACTCATGGTCCTCTTCTTCGCCAGATTCGAGTGGAGCAAGTGTCGCGTTACCTGCATTGTGATAGAGGTGGTAATTGCTTGAAATAGTTATGGGGAGCAGGTCTTGCGATAAATACTTTGTAATAAGAGTGGCCATTGCCGGTATTATGTTATCTACTAAATCGGCGCAGTTAAGAAGATAACATAGGATTGCAAAGATTTTGACGATTTAATTTGACAAAATTTAACACAAATAAAAATTGTTGTATTGTGTAACGAGTGCTGTTAAATTTCTTCCTTCAAATTCGTACGCGCAAACGCATTAAACGTTTAAGTACTATAATAGAGTATAGAGACAACAACAAACAATAATTGCGATGATTTTTAAATCTTTTCAAACCCAACAATGTAAATATTTAAAAGAGATTAATTATGTTTATTTAATGACAAAATTTTATCTGTACTACTACCATTTTTATGATTTTATTAAGACACTTAATTGTGTTATTAAAGCAAATAGAATTTAAATTAAGTGAGTCACTGAGTTGTTCTCAGACGTTTGTGTAAGATAAAATATTCTAGTGACAGAGACACGTGCATCAATCTAATTTAATCCTTAAGGCGTAAGAAGAATGATAAAAATCAAACAGGTCTTACCATTGCCTTTAGCCTCTTCTTCTTTCGTGGGCTCAGGGGAGGAAGCACCGCCGCTCTTCTCCTCCGCGAGATCTTCTTTAATAACATCTGCTTCTTTAGACTTCCGAGGGGAACCTTTGGGCTTGGTGGATGTCTGAATCTCTGCTAATCCGGGCACTGGCTTGCTAGTGTCCTCATAAAGCATGAAGTTCTGCAACCGTTTTATCGATATCGTTGCTTCTGCTACTTGAGCGATACCTGGAGAAAAAAAGGACACATTAAAATGGATTGTTATGTTGATACTGGATGCTATTTTACATGAAACGATTGACTTTCTGACCTCCACAACCCCGTTACTGGAAACACGATACTCCTCGGCAAGACTGCTTGTCAGACTTTCCGGCTTCTGACTACAAATAACGACTGTCAAATATCCACGAATGACAGCCGGGACCAACTTTCTAACCGACCCATTCGTGGTTTCCGATGCATGAAGGGGCCACGGTATGTAATGCATAGTCATCGAAATACGGGCAGACGTTGGCAAGCGTTGTTGTTACAGAAAAACTTGAGAGGTGTCAAAGGACACCCGGATGGAACGAAGTTCCAAAAATAATCGTCGCGACACCACACTGTTCAATGCGAAATAGAAATGAAAATATCTGGCTTGCTTTCTATAAGAGAGAGAGAGACAGACAGAGAAACATGCGACGCCGCACAGCTTACAATAGCTTACTATAGCAAAAAGTGTCGTGACAACTTTTCGTAAGATTTTTTTCCGTCTAGCCCCCTTTCACAACGCGCGATAAGGAACTTCGTTCCAACTAGCGGTTTGTTGTCAACTTGACAGAGCTGTATGCAATTCCATAACCAAGCTGGTATATCTGCTTATCGACCAAAAATAGGGATGGTAAACTTTTTTTGGGAACTAAGCCCAATCGTCTTACAGGAAGATCTTATATCTACTGCTACTAAAAACTAATGTTAAATAATATCAACTCACCTTGTGGAAAGAACACAGTCATAGTCTGCCTCAGTATGTTGTAGAAGCTGGTGACGACAAACACCTGCTTCGCAGTGATCACATTGTAAGCTAGCACATACGCGAGGATTGAGCAGAACAGGCAGATTCGCGTCGTGAACATGATGAACGAGGTCAGTACACCACGGATGTATGATGTCGCACGGATCTGCTTTATTTCTCGCCTGCGAAGAGAGAACTTGATTAGATAGAGAAAATGTAGAAGAATCTAATTTACAAGTCCGAAAGTACCGGACAACATCGTTACAGGCTGTAATCCAGGGGGAGGACACTGCCATACTTGACATAGGCGTCCAATTTTACACAAAGGTACTAGCACCATCTCTTACCAAATCCGCATAAACTTGAGATTTAGTACATTAAAATGACATAGATGGTGCTTACGCCAATTATCGCCAGTGTGATTAAATACCTTTTTGATTTGAATGAAAATTGAGTTAAAAATAATGAATTTAAACACTAAACAAGATTAAACCATTCATTTATTTTAAAAGCATTTTGTAATTGCGAATATTTTTATAATATAACTAGCTGTACCCAGCATGCGTTGCAATGCACTTTTTACTACCCACCTACCCTATCCGACCTACCTACCCTATCCTACCTACCCTACCCTACGCTACCTACCTACCTACCTACTCTACCCTACCCTACCTACCTACTCTACCCTACCCTACCCTACCCTTACTACCTACCCTACCCTACCTACCTACCCTACCCTACCTACCTACCCTACCCTACCCTACCTACCTACCCTACCCTACCTACCTACCCTACCCTACCTACCTACCCTACCCTACCTACCTACCTACCTTACCCTACCTACCTACCCTACCCTACCTACCTACCCTACCTACCTACCCTACCCTACCTACCTACCCTACCCTACCTACCTACCCTACCCTACCTACCTACCCTACCCTACCTACCTACCCTACCCTACCTACCTACCCTACCCTACCCTACCTACCTACCCTACCCTACCGTATCCTATGTCCTTCTCCTGGCTCTAAACTACCTCCCTGCCAATTTTCAGCTAAATCGGTTCAGCCGTTCTTGAGTTATAAGTGAAGTAACTAACACGACTTTCTTTTATATATATAGATATCTAATATAATAATATCATACAGATTGTTTACAAAATGGCGACTATCGGCGTGTGCGCATGCTTGTAGATCTCTCCTATTTTGTGTAATTTATGTGGTTTCTCGGTTCTGTCTTCTTTTACACTCAACTCGACCGCACTTTCTGACTTACTGATGCAGAAAGTGCGGTTGAGTTGAGTGTAAAAAAAGAAATAAAAACAGAAATCCATAGAAAACCTATTCAATAACAAAGATATACATATAAGTATATGTACGCACCTATAGCTATTGGGATTAGTTCAACGGATTTAGTATCAGGTGGCGACACCGTTCAATGTAGGTGTCAAAAATTCGCTTGAGTGGGCTCTCTATTCCATCTATATTACTATACTCTTTGCTGTAATCTACCATGCGAGTCGATTTGGTGGACGGGTTCTGTTGATGTAACATGTCATTGAATTATTTGGTTCTAAGACATGACCCCGATTTCCCGACGATGTTGTCCGGTACTTCCGGACTTGTAAATTAGATTGTTCTTTACGGCCCTCCCCCTAGCAGTAGTCATCAGCCTAGCCTTTTCCCAAATATTTTGGGGACGACTTCCAGTCTCACCGCATGCACCTAAATACCAGTATTTAACATGGGACGACTGCCTAGCCCTTTGCCAACAGTGATGAGAACGGCTTCGATTGTGTCGGTACAGAACACAATGATACAATGGAACTCTTTGTAAAGGTTGTACCTAGTTATTCAAATATTTGAACTAAATGTGCTGCTGAGATACACAGGTCTCTCCTCTACGATAACATAACATCACGCCTGTAATACTCGAAGGATTAGGCAGGGGTGTGCCTAATAGCACACCCACATTTCAGCACTTATGTTTTAATAGGGGGGGGGGGGTCTATTGCCATCAACCGGGCACAAAACCAGACTACGTGGCTGCTACTGAGAAATTCATAATAGAAAATCCAATTACACTTTGCCCGGGCAACAAACCCATGACCTCATAGTCAGCAGTCACGCTTGTGACCACACCACCAACGAGACAATGCCAAAGGTCTTGCCTTTCAAAATCTGAATAAAGGACATGCAGGTTACCCCACGATGTTTTTCTTCACTGTTTTAAGAATTTTTAGTTTACAAGTCAAACTTACTTTCTCGCTTTGGCGACCAGGTCCGCAAACGGCTTTTCCCAAGTGTACATCTTGATGACCTGTATTCCGGATAAGATTTCGTTCATGAGACGCACACGCTCGTCTGTCCGAAGCGCTGTTTTTAATCGTAGTACTGATGTGCGCTTGCCCAAATAAGCTGTCAAACAAAATAAACATTAAAGCTGTTAATTCTCATATAAATATTAGAAATCTATTTGCAGATGTAGAGTCACGGTTCGCTTATGATCTGTATTCGTAGATTTGAAATGCATCAAGGACATAAAGACCCAAGTTGTGACGGAAGCCTGAAGTCAGAGGTCGTCGCAGCGTCAGATCAAGGATGAGAACATAACATCACGCCTGTAATCCCGAAGGGTTAAGCAGAGGTGTACCTAATAAAATTGTACACCCACATAAAGCAACAAAGAGGAAAATCAGGAGATCTTTGCCCAACGGTATAATAGTTTAGCTTAAACATAGCAAAAACTGTCTGTTATTCTGTAATATCTATACTAATATTATAAAGCTGAAGAGTTTGTTTGCTTGAACGCGCTAATCTCAGGAACTACTGGTCCGATTTGAAAGTTTCTTTCAGTGTTAGATAGCACATTTATCGATGAAGGTTATAGGCTATATATCATCACGCTACGACCAATAGGAGCGGAGCAGTAATGAAAGATGTAAAAAAATGGACAGCTAGTAGATTATAAGTTCCCGAATAATTTCACGCATTTCGAACATGAGCAAAAACAAATAAACCTCGGATTTAACAACACATATTAGGACCAGCCCCCATTTTCACAAACGCTCGGATTCAATTTCGATTCGAAAGTCGTATGTCTAGCTCGCTCGCTTTCGTAACGCCAAAACAAGATAGACATACGACTTAGACGTCCCATAGAACAAAATCAAAGTGGCTAAACAAACGAATACGGTTTAAATAAGTTTTGTTTTGGTCACGGGCGTGTCTAACGATGTATTATTCGTATTCGCGTTTACGACTGTCATAAAATTTGTATAATTTTGTCGTTACGACTGTCATACCCGAAGGACTTTCAGACTCAGTGGGCAATAAAGATTTTAAATCGGGAGAAATGTTTACTAAATCGGTTTAGAATTCTAGATGTTTTTGTTCTTAGAGATGGTTCGTCTTGGGCTTTCTACCTGAGTTTCCAGTAAATAGCATGTGTACCTAATTCATCTGGAGGTTCGTGTACTAACTAATATTTAAGTCTAGCCAAATTGTTGGTGAAGTGGTTAAATCCGGCACAAAAAAAAAAAACTTTTGAAAAAATCGGGAACAATTCAGATTTTGTTACATGAAATGTACCCTACTTAAGAATCTATCATATCTAGGGCACAGTATAATAATACCATGATGAAATATCAACAAAATTATAAGTATTTGAAGAGGGTAAATAAACTTGCTAACGAAAGTTTATACAATTTGACCTATTTCTTGGACACGTGAATAAACAATCGTATACAGTGTGCCCAGTCTCTTGCTACTTCAAGGCGCCACTTTTTGTAAAATTATTTAACTATTCGGATAATGTGACTATTTTCAAAGTCAAATTTTCGTTTAGAAAATATGAGCAGAAAAATAATATGACATTGATCTCTATTCTCGTTACAATAAGTTCGCTGTCTGTTTGCTGCTATTAGAGGCTAAATAGCACTATTTGAAATAGTGTAAAAGAGCTGTAAATAATCGATCAAGAATATGACATTGAAGTTCTGCTAGTCAATTTAATTTTACCTGGTATTTTATTTAGGGGTCGTCCTTTAATCACGTGAGGTTTTAACAGGCGGGGAGGGGTCACAAAAAATCACGATTATTGTAAAACAATCATTGTGTATTTTTCGTGGGACTAAAAAATAATAATTAGTGTGATTTACAAAAAGTTATTATTTTATATGTTGTTTGTGTATAAATGTTGTTTATTTTATCAATAAAGAATCAAAAAAATTACAGCACAGGATAATCTATACAAATAAATTAAATTGAAGTGTCTATTTATAATATTAAAATAACCGCCTTTTACTACATGCATAATGCATATGAATGTATATACGGTATATATACAAAAATATTTTTTTAAGCTAAGCTCTGGAAAGGCTGGACCGATTTTAACGGGACTTTCACACTTTCACTGGCAGATAGCTGAAGTAATAAGGAGTAACGGCTGGCTACTTCTATTTTAGAAAAAATCTAATTCCACACGGACGAAGTCGCGGTCACAACTAGTTTCTAAATAAAATTGATTATAAATACTTTTTATTTTACCTTGTAACGGTATGAATGCAAGCATGAACCCGACTCCAACGACCGCCGCCCAGCTGATCTCCACCCACATAAAGTACGTGATGATGACAGTAGCCAGCGGCCCGATCCACAGATAATGTAAGAAGATGATAGCCACGTCGAATCGGTTCACGTCGTTCGAAAGGAGGTTCACTACCTGGCCCACTGTCGTCTCGCCAAGCGCTGTCTTTGATAGCCGTAGGGACTGTAAAAAAAGAAGAATATGATTGATGCAAATTTAAGTATGAATGTAGAAGACGAAAGAAATGATGGGTGGACTGTGTGTAAAATAAAGTGACGAAAGTGGTGGCATGACTACTACCACAGAAGCATGAAACAAGAAGAAAAGCTGACCCCAAATAAATTCGGATAAGGGCAGGGATGAAACATAAAAACACGTTTCTATCACGTGTATAAAAACTACAAAACACCATGTGATCCCTAAAACACTTTTTAATGCGTCCATCTTCACAAAGTTTATTACACAAACGCATATCATGGTATATTTACGCACCTGTGCTCTTAAAACTGTACACAATAATGCATGCGCATAATTTGCGGACGCACACAAGAAGTTCGAATTCACAGACAACGAATGTATTGAATGTTATTGTGTGCGTCCGCAAATTATATCGAGTAGGGTCACAAACGTAACTATGTTTAATTTTCGTTCGTTGCTGAAGTTACGTTTCGGAGAAAGAGAGTAGACCTCCAGAACAGCCACCTGAGGTGGTACACGCGGCCACAAATCAAGCTACACATTTCCAGTATAACATGGCCTCGCTGCTTATAGATTTCCCCTTCAATGAAAGATCCGCATAAACTGGTTTTGTGCAGCTTGATTGCTCGCCGTGCGTTACACACAACAACTTATCATGGTTAGTTCCTGCGGGCAAAACGCAGATCTTTATACCTATTCGATTGCGACAACACAAACTTCAATTAGTATCTAAACTGAAGTAGCGCCGTCCGGTGACAAAAACGTGTAATAAAAGAGTATTCGATCGAGTACGTATTATCAGTGATAAAATTAATTAGTACTACGCCCACTGTTTTGGTGACCTAATAGCCAAGTCTAGTAGCCAAGTACATCATCATCATTATCATTGTCTCAATACAATTGGGGTCGGCGCAGCATGTCTTCTTCTCCCATACTTCTGTATTACTCTTTATGTCAGCAGTTACCTCCTTTCTAGCCATTTATTATCCTTACACAAACATCACTCAAAAGGTGGAACGAAGTTTATAATGGACTTCCTTTCAGACCGGTCATTTAGTCCACCACCACGAACTCAATAAAAAAAAAACCACTAACGCCTCCAGAACTTCGTTCCAACTTCTCGCTGATTGACCTCGATATGCCATCCTTTGAATACTGGATTCGCCACTAATTTCATTAGCACAACTATACCACGTAAATGACCGGTCTGAAAGAAAGTCTACGAACAGATGTTCATTTTGTTTGATTATTAAATTTGATTACATTTACATTTATTATAAAATAATACATCATTTAAAATGCAAATTAAATCATTTTGGCTATTTGTAGTAGAATCGGAAGGCAATCAAATGCATGTTTATATTTTGGTGATAAACTAGCTTTTGCCCGTGACTTTCGTCTGTGTGAAATTATTACAAAAATATTACTTCCCTATTTGAATCGGATTATTATATTATTACTCATTAATAACATCAGCTATCTGCCAGAAGTCCCTTCAAAATCGGTCCAGCAGTTAGCCGTCTTGAGGATTAGCAAACAGTCAGAGAGACAAAAAGGAATGTTTTTTTTAAAGTGAAACCTTTTTACATCGTCTCAAACTTTTTCGTCTGTGTGTTGCATGTCGCGTGACGCTCGGCCGCGGAGTAGGGATAAAGTGAAAGGCGCTCGTCGGAGCGCCTTTCACTTTATCCCTGCTCCACGTTTTATACCCTTAATGGAATATTATTCCAAAAAATTTTAGTTAAATGTCTATAGTGTGAAAAAATGTTTCACTTTTACCGTGGTTTCATAAAACCACACAATCCTTTCTTTTGTTTAGGTACCTTATATATTTACCTTAATATGTACCTATTCAGTAAAAAGATGTTATTTTGAAATTACAAACAGACACTTCCACTTTATTTGTAATATAATACTGTCTGTATTTTTTTCATTGCCGTATATATAACTAGTTTTATATTTTCAAGGAACTGTGTGTAGTACCTACAAAATCATAATTATTTAAGTGTAAACTATACCAACTAAAACCCAGTACAAACTAGGTTGTGGAGGTCAGATAGGCAGTCGCTCCATGTAAAATACTGGTATTCAGCTGCATCCGGTTAGACTGGAAGCCAGCCCTAATATAGTTGGGAAAAGGCTAGACAGATGATAAAACTATACCTAAGTTTATAGTGATAAAGCTTAGTCACGTCACCTACAAATTTATTTTTCATTCTTTTGCGAATAATAACGTAAAAAGAGCAAGACAAAGTAACGTTTCATGTGAGTAAAACGAGTAATGCCATGGCGATAATAATAAAATGCTCAGCGAACCGTAAAGATCTCAAGGTGAAGATCTCCCATGTTTAACCGAAACTATTTCTGTACGTTGTATCAGAATCTGATATGACTAAGGAAATTCTAAAGAACTACATATTTAGTGTACCAGCAAATAATCTATTCATTTTGGAAGGGATACCGGAAAAGAACGGCATTTCATTTTAATATGTTTAGATATAATGTTTAATCTTATACAGGGTGTAACGGAAAGGGTATACAGGGTGTAACGGAAAGGGTATATACATCCTTAAGGGTGTGCTACAGACCATCAAACTGAACATGTTTCTCAACATAAAAAAAGTTTTGCAGCAAAAAAAAATTTCAGCTGCCTATACATTTGGGTCGAATAGGTATTGTAATTTTCTATAGGGCAGCAGATATTTTTTTTGCTGAAAAACATGTTTTATGATGAGAATCATGTTCAGTTTGATGGTCTGTAGCACACCCTTAAGGATGTATATACCCTTTCCGTTACACCCTGTATACATACTTAAGGGTGTGCTAAAGACTATCAAACTGAACATGTTTCTCATCATAAAACATGTTTTTTAGCAAAAAAAAAAATATCTGCTGCCCCATAGAAAATTGCAATACCTATTCGACCCAAATGTATAGGCAGCTGATATTTTTTTTTGCTACAATTTTTTTTTATGATGAGAATCATTTTCAGTTTGATGGTCTATAGCGCACCCTTAAGTATGTATATACCCTTTCCGTTACACTCTGTACATAAAATTCTCATGTCATAATGTTAGTTACCATACTCCTCCGAAACGGCTTAACCGATTTGTATGAAATTTTTGTGCATATCGGGTAGGTCTGAGAATCGGCCAACATCTATTTTTAATACCCATAAAAAAAGTCCACGCGAACGAAGTCGCGGGTAACAGCTAGTATACTATAATATAATAGATACATACAGGGTGAAAAAAAAAATAGAATGAAATGTCGTTCGTTGGTAAGCTCATAATATGAGAGAGGTAGGATCGATTCGGAATAAGGTTTTCATCATCATCATCATCAGCCTATAATGTTCCCACTGCTGGGACACAGGCCTCCTCTCTATGAGAGGGAGTGGGCTGTAATCCACCACGCGGGCCCAGTGCGGGTTGGTAGATATCACATGCCTTCGAATTTTTAGTTCTAGGACATGCGGGTTTCCTCACGATGTTTTCCTTCACCGTTTTTAAGAGCAGCGGTGATGAAATAAATTACACAAAGTAATGGCGCCTGCCTGGGTTCGAACCCACGGCTTACTGGTCGTAAGTCGGGGCTGTCTCCACTGGGTACCTAATTAATCGTACACTCACATTTCGCCAGTTATTTTTTTAAGTCCCATCTAAAAGGGGGCGAGTCTATTGCCATCAGCCGGACACGAATATAGAATCCGTCGCTACTACTGACAAATTCCTGAAGGAAAAGTCCAATAGCACTTTGCCCGACCCGGGGTTGAACCCAGGTACCTCATATACAGCAGTCGCGCTAACGACCATTAGACCAGACATTCAGCAAGATTACCTATGTATTATTTAACAAACTAACATTGTTTCTGTTTTTCAATATTAGTTTAGAGCTACTGTACAGATAAGTTATCCTTAGTCTATTATTATTTTAAAAGATAAAAAAGCCTTGAAAACAAACAATGATTCATGTCAAAAACAGAAGAATGAGACAGTTATGCTGTGTATGTCAAAAAAACATACATAAGATTGTTTGTAAATAATGTCTAGAAAAGACTAAAGATAAGACTATCAGACACGCAAAAATGCTGTAAACCCGCCTGCCCGCCTCCGGGCACCAACTCCTTTGGTGATGTCAGGGCTGACCTGAGACATCGCCACCGCTCGCGAGGGTCGTGCAATGCGACAGCGATAGACTCCCCGATCTATCGCCCGCTGGCACCTCCTAAGGCGGCATCAGGTCGCCATGGCGTCTCCTCCGCCGCCCTGCCTTCCTGCGACGAATCGCGTCAGCGAGGGCGTTTTCCTCCCTGACGCGTTCCGCCGCTTCCTTCTGCGAGATGACGTCCTCGCAGGAGGATGCTACTGCCTCCCATGCCCTCTTACTATCGACCATGGCCTTGGCCACAGCCGGTAGGGAGAGGTCTGCCCCGATTGCTGCTGCGAGACCTAACCAAACGTTTGGACCTAACCTAACTAGGTAATTCTAATGACGACATAGTCATATAAATATTTATTCATTACCCTACTACAGCCAGTGCCTAGCATTACTTGACCTTTCTTCCAAAGAATAATGGCTAAAGAGTGGTCAGATACTACTGGACTAATATTGCACAAAAGCAACTCACCTTTCTATAAATAAGCGAACAGCAAGCCACTCGGAACTTCATGCCCATATGCAGGATGGCCATCATGTACGGATGCACGACGAACACGTTGAGGGCGGAGCACAGGACCACGGCACCTGCATACATGTAGGCCTCTTCCTGCTTCATGGAGTGCCCAGGGCTGTAGTACTCCACCAGCTTGCCCAGGAACACTGGCTGCGCAATCCTGGTGTTGTAATCATAAGTTTGTTGAATTTAGTTTTGTTTATTGGACCGTGGATCTCTAAACGGGACGGTTGAGTTATGGATATATCGACTTGGTCGCAGTGAACAATTACGCCCTGAGCAGATGATGGACTTTATTTTAAACGTTACTTTTCACGGGGAATTTCTCCTGTATCGTGGACCGGTGCATTTACAAACATTTAAACTCACATACACAAACAGGCAGACCCTGAACAAATACGTGTAAGTAAAACAAATATTTGTTCCATGAGGGGATCGTACCCGCGTCACGCAGCGCAGAAGTCAATCGCTGAGCCACTGCGCAAACCGTGTCCGACGGAATTCTGTTCTGTCCTTTGGTTTCCTCGTTGTTTTTCATCATAGATATAAAATTTTAATTTTATATTTCAATGTTTTTCATCCATTACTTGTTGTTGTCCGCGTCTATCCGGTGGACAAATAGGCCATCATCTGCTCAGACCTTCACTTATACATTACAATCTTTTATTGTATTGAAAGTTTCTCTCATTCTTGCATTGTTGATACGCAATTGGAAACATAATAATTATTAATTCATTCTATATGTATGTACCTAAAATATTAGCGAAGTCATTTTCTACAATTAAAAAAGGTTCTAATACCGGTATAATTAAGGTTACTTATCTAGCAACAACAAAAGTACATGCCAAACACAAGACTAGATCACAAATATACCTATCACTCTCACTCAATCAACAAGGATGTATTTTTTTTTAAATTCAAAACATCTTGATAAGATAAAATTCATCTTTCGATGAGATACTTAATAAAGCTTTTTACATAAAATCCAGACACGTGTAATCTCAAGTTAAAAAGATCTGCCTTACGAAAATCAAGGTGCTTTCATCGAAGATTACCTAACTGATAAAATATACAAGATAAATTTTTCAAGGGGGCGTGGATGGCCAGTTGGCCACATCCGAAACTAAGAGGAATAGCGAAAAATACTCAAACGAGTCTCGAGCCTGACTTTGTTGAAAACTAAAACAATATCATTGGATTTTTGAAAAATCTGTTTTCCTAGCCAGAAATCAAACCCGTTGATTTTGAAAAAAAAAAACACTTCGTACTCCATGCGATAGTGCCGCTAATCCCGCTAAATCCTTAGTTCCCTATGTCATTACTTCCTAGTATTGGAGCCTTAATAGCGACGCTATCGAATGGTGTAATAATACAGTCTGTTATTTTTCAAAATCAGGCTCGCGATTCCTTTGGAGTATTTTTCGCTATTCCTCATAGTTTCGGATTTGGCCATCCACGCCCTCTTAGAAAATTCATTCTTTAAATACAGCGTGTACCAGAAAAGTGTGGCCATATTTAAGGCAGTGATTCAGAACATCAAACTGAAAAACTTTCTTCACAGGACCAACATTGTGATTAATTTATCACGATAACGATATTGATCGCATAGAATTAGTTTCTACCAAAAGGAAAAATCCTCGTGCACTTTTATGATGACATTGAATAGTAGACTCTATCTGTATTGCTTTAAGTATAAAATGAAGTTCGACGCAGACATTAAGCATCTCCTCGCGCGTACGCTTAAAATACGGGAGCGCTAGTCAAAATAATAAAAAAAAAACTTATAAAATTGTTATACTTTTTTTTTAATTTCTGACTTAGAGAAAGTGGTTCAGTCTGATGCCCTGTATCCGTACCTGTACCAGGTCCCTAAATATGACGCCTTTCTGATACATGCTGCACATTTAAATAGGCTCGATAAAATACCAAGACAACAAATAGTATTTCGATGAACTATTAAGTAATTAATAAAAATCACGAAACTAGAACAATCTAGTCGGATCCGATTTAAATAGCAGCCTTGGTAACAATATTTTCTATGTTAATTTATTTTTAATTAATATTTTTTGACATCAATTCTAGAAATCTAAATCGGAAGGCTTGTGCCGGATATCTTCGATAATAAATATAATAAAACTTGATTGAATTCGTGTCAAATTGCCAATACGTCATATTTAAACCCAATTAAGTGCGAAGTCGATATTCAGTCGAATCAAAATTATGTTTCGAAGAGGTAGATGATTCTTCAAAATAAAAATGTTAAAATAACTTAAGCCTGCTGTATAACTAAA
Organism: Cerastis leucographa; assembly: GCA_963082945.1. Classification (NCBI taxonomy): domain Eukaryota; kingdom Metazoa; phylum Arthropoda; class Insecta; order Lepidoptera; family Noctuidae; genus Cerastis; species Cerastis leucographa. The sequence continues at coordinate 11,834,858 of OY720380.1, read as the reverse complement.
TCGGATGTAAAAGTAGAACAGACTGAGTTATCTAAATTAATATACAAAAGATAATACTAAACTAACTAGACCAGGTGGTTTCCCACCTTTAAAAGTACACCTCTGTGCAGTAAACAGATCGTTGATTTATCCCTAATTACGGCATCCGTTGAGGGAGTAATTGTTACCGCCATACTGAACAATTTTCTGTCATTTAAAGTAGATTTGTAAAAAAATACCTACTTCTAATAATTGGAAAATGTATCCAATAAATGTACCTGTAAAGACTATCAAGGATCTAAAAATGACACCCATCTGCAGATCGACTTTGGCTAGCGCTGCCTTGCCTACTACCATGAAAATCGACCTGTACGGCTACTATAATATTGTTTAGCCATCAACTCCACAATTTGGACTTTTAATTTAAAAGTTTAAAGAAATCTAGAACTGATTTTATAAGGTTTATCAAACCTTTGGCTTCGGATTCCACCGAAGGTTGCGTCTACGGTCAAAAATTCAAAACAAAACTTTGGTCAGACACATAAACAAGTCACTTTGCAAGTCTACTGTTACCAACAAACTACAAACAACTTTACGTTACATTTTCTACGGTAGCTAACTTTCTCTCACTTGTCAGTGTTATTGAAAGTGTTGGCCACCTGTTCTCGGAGTAACTGCAGACGCTCATGCATCTCCTCGTGAGAAGACTGCCCGAAGTAGCCTATGAAGGAGCCTAACATACGTGGCTGTTGGATCCTGTAGGAAGGAACGAGGGATTAGGATGGGAATGGAGTAAAGGTGTTCTAGGAATCTAAGAAAGATTCTTGCATTGCACGCGTGGTATGACCACTGTGGAAACGGTGTCGTACTACGCATGCTGGAATTACGGTTTTTTACGAGCCTTTGAAGACATTGGTTTTAGGAGCCCCTAGGAATGTCTCGATTTAGCATTATTTGGTCACCATTACTGCTGCCTGTTCTTAAGTATCTCAGAAGATGAATGTTTTTAAAGGAGTTTCTAATAGGGGATACTCACATTTTTTTTATTTGTCTGTCGGGTAGATTATTGAAAAGTATTGGACACGTATTTTTTCTTTTTACACGTGGTCATAAAATTACGGAGATATATTGAGTTGAAATGGCGCATGACGTCACGTGTAGGTAATTTTTATACCTACTTGTGACGTAGTAAGCCCCCACTCTCCAACTTTAAGGAGTTTTAATTAAGTAATTTTGATGAAACAAAAAACGTGTCTAATATTTTTGTATTACCTGTCTGACGGACAAAATAGAATGTCGTTTTCTTTACCCAGTCTACACACCTATTGGCACTTGCGGTAAATAATTTATGTACTTAATTTTAATTTGAGTTATGTTATGTATATTACTTACACAATTATATATTATTTTTATTTAATGTGATGGGAATTTAGTTTCTCTTGCGATTTTTTGCATTGTTTCAAAGTGTGGTTCAAATTTGCGAGTGTTTTCGGTTATTACGAACAATTTCAATAAACGACCGAATTAACGAGAACTAGAACTATTTTTAAAATAAATGATCATATAAAAAGATAAACAAAATTAGGATTTTATGTTTCCAAATCACCGTTTTACATACAACGTGTGAAATGACGGTTTTTAAATCAAGTGGTTATGTGTTGTTTAACTATTTATTAATACTTAAAGAGATAAGCGCCTATTGATATAATATTAGGTATTGTTACAATAATCATCGGTGATTTCTAGGTGTCGATAAGTGCAGAGATTGTTTCAGATGCAGTAGTGTGTTATCTTATCAAAACAGATTGAAGATAGAGATTGTTCATAATGTTAATACTACTGTGTAATAGCTCGTAATACGATTACAATTGTTTGATTGTCGTGATAGTGTCAGTCAAAAAGATAGCTAAGTTAAAGTTTAGTGTTTTTTACATTTCCTATTTGGTAAACAAATATGGTACATAAAGAAACAAGATATATCGCATTAATCATTACCTATCTACTCATAAGATCTTGGTTTTGTCTATCATAATCCATACTAATATTATAAATGCGAATGTCACTCTGTTTGTTTGTTACCTTTTCACGACTAAACGGCTGATCGGATCTTAATGAAATTTGGCAAGAAGATAGATTTCTACCTGGGGAAGGACATAGGCTATATATCATCACGCTACGACCAATAGGAGCGGAGCAGCAATGAAAAATGTTGCGAAAACGGGGAAAATGTGACGCAGACGAAGTTGCGCGGGACAGCTAGTATTTTATAATTTGTTTGTAAGTTTGTAAATATGAAGGGCTCAAGGTCACTAATTTGGTTTATTCATTGAGCCAACATCGTAAACAAATCTGCAAAAAATTAAAAATACCGGATTTGCAGCAAGTTCTGATGTATAAAGTTACTGGACTACTTGATTTTGTTGGAAATAAACGTATGAATTGCATCAAAACTAATTTCGTATTACTCGTACCAATTTTATCTACCATTATTGTCAAAACCCAAATTCCAGTACCTACGCCATATTTGTTTACAAAATAAAGTAATTCAAGAAAATACACTTTAGTCTGTTTCACATTCCTTTAGCTCTGTTTACATAACATTAGCATTTTGTTTCGTCTGCATAAACAAAAAAGCCATACGTAGAGTTGTTTTGTTTATATTAACTTGCAAGATAATGTAATTACTAAATGGATCGGTGTAGTTATTATTTCGTGGAAACCAAACTAGATTGTATTTATGCTTTGTCTGCAATCCAATCATATTTAGAAACTTTTTCATCCGTTTATTCAGTAAACTAGCTGTCCCGCGCAACTTCGTTTATGTCACATTTTCCCCGCTATCGCAACATTTTTCATTGCTGCTCCGCTCCTATTGGTCGTAGCGTGATGATATATAGCCTTCATCGATAAATGGGCTATCTAACACTGAAAGAATTTTTCAAATCGGATCAAGTAGTTCCTGAGATTAGCGCGTTCAAGCAAACAAACAAACAAACTCTTCAGCTTTATTATTAGTATTAGATTAGATAAGCAGGAGAGACTACTTACTATGAGGTAAGTGGTTGCTCCTATGACACTGACAAGGTCTTGGATTTAAAAATGACTGTGACCTCTGAATTCGTTTCTTCTCAGAGTAGATAGATAGGTAACCCCGACCAAAACTAGCTTGAAAAAAAAACTGGCTTGTAAAAGGTTTTTTAATAACCAACTTTTAAGAGCAAACATCATTTAATTTAATTGAATACCGATCACAGCTGCTTAAACAGTACTTATAAGTACTGTTTCAGCAGCTGTGATCGGTACTCGTCAGAAGAGCCATTTACTAAGATTAAGATAAGATTCATTTATTTGCAAAAACATGTGTAGATAATATACATGTATGATGCTTATTATAGGTGTTAGAAGGTCTTCTTTGGCTCAACATGTTTGAGCATGGCTTGTGTACAAATTAATATGGTGTATTAATAACTATGTCCTTGGTAAAAACAACCTCAACAGATATTAAAGATGCCAAAATTCTTACACCATCACAAGGCTAAGGAGGAAAATAAGAGGAATCAATAAAAAGTTTCTACAATAGGGAAAAGGATGGGGCAAGGGTAGGAGGTGGTCTTTGACTCACTAACATTATATAAGTCCACCCTATTATTATGTAACAACTGGTTTTTCACAAAAACAACATAAGTAGGTAGTCCTTGAGAGAAAACTTATGAGAATATAGCAAACAGACCCGAGACTTGTTTCTTTTATGATTAATTTAATTTCTTTTATTAATAAATTAAAAGAAAATACATAACAAATCATCACGTTTGTTGTATATGGTTGAGTTGAATGATGGCTGATACATGCGTCATGTTCGTGAACAGGCGCTGTCAGTTGTGACTGGTCATCTCTTAGTTGCCACGGTTTATTATAATTATTTTATTTTTGAATCATTGGTTTAATAATGTATCGACGCTCTTAACTTGCACGTATTTCTACATCATCATCAGCCTATAATGTTCCCACTGCTGGGACACAGGCCTCCTCTCAATGAGAAGGAGTGGGCTGCAATCCACCACGCAGGCCCAGTGCGGGTTGGTATTTCTACAACTCCTACATCGTTCTCACTTACTTGTAATTCTCAACATTAATGACGTAATCAAGATTTTGTAACAATATTTTGATTTAAAATAGTGTCCATGGCTTTTCTTGCCGATTGTTCTCCATAGAGATCTACGCTTTGGAATGGGCAACTACAGTACTTTGACAAGTTATTATGACTGGGACTGTAGCTTCGAGTTGTTTTTTTTTTGCTTTTTGACTTTCAAAATGGTTTGACTTTGTAATCGCAAAACGGTAAGGCAGGGGTGTACCGGGTAAGTAAATAGGATATAATTACAAAATCTCTAATATTTACAAGATATAACAACTGAATGTATAATTTTATTCGATATAACGATCAGTTAATATAATAAACGATTGATATAATTTTGAAATAACTAATTTTAACAAGTTGTGTCCCGTGTAATAGGAAGCAAGCTTATTGCCAAATAAATTAAATATATCAGAAGAAAAGGTCTTCAAGGACAACCACCAAATCCAAATAAGACATCTACCAAGTGAAAACGATAAGCTTTTCCTTTACATGCAAATACTAAATCTAGTATTAAATACTTATTGACAAAGGAACAAGAGTAGCTGCATACATAACCTACTAAAAGGCTTTGGGGAAAACCGCAAACCACGACAGATAGCTGAGGCGCCTCGTATTATGTCTCAGTCTGATGTATTACTCAGAAACATTTTGTCCTAACAATAAGCCGGATGGTACGAAGTACACAGGAAGGCGTATTGATTGTATACAATTGCGGATTGCGTGGACGCCTCTCATTGCGTTTGTGTAGAGTAATGTTAGCTGTTAATGTTCAAACAATAGAGATAAGACAGTAGGTCGAATGAATCATTTATTGCTATTACTGAATAAACTGTAAATAGTTTGTTTTAGTTTATTTTGCAAACTAAGGTTTTATGGTTTCGTGTCTGTCTTCATTTGTCTTGAGGTAGGTGTAAGTAATCCTTTCAATACATTTGCCATCTACCTACATTAAAAAAATATGAGATGGCTGTTTTTTTTTTTATTAAATTGTGGTTTAACGATTGATCTTGTAGGATAAAACGTGTATACTGATGAGTTTAAGTATTTGCCACTAGTTCCCTGTCACACAATGCATTAATATTAAGTATGCCTCTTATACAAATATGAAAAAAAAATAAGACAACTTTGATTGAATTGGGTTGAATTATAGGGAGACTACATGAAAAAAAAAAATACTTTTTTAATGTGGGTAACTAGGGAAAACTGTAGCAATTTAGTGACATTGTAGTTTTGATTAATCTAATTTGTGTAGGCCGGAATCTTTTGGACCTAATCATGTAACATCATGTTTGGACTTTGGATTCACCTTTTTATTATTCATCTTAGCATTAAATGTCAGCATTTTTTATAACCTAACAAATAATCGACTTTGTACCCAAGACGATGTATTTACAAGCGTCATACAAAGTCAATATCCGTTTGCTAAGTTTAATTTAATAACAGCATATTATAATCAGTATTCGAACGACACTCTTGTTTTCCTCGTCGAAAATATGTTTGTAAGCCCCTTATTTCTTAAAATCTCTTCAAAAATACTATTGCATATCCGACTTGGGTAGACTGTTGAAACCAAAAATGTAATGTTTACTAAATGTACACAGTTAAGCAATAAATATATCTTTATCTTTAATATTCCAGCTTGTTGTACCCTATTACATAGCAATAATTACATAGCAATAATTACTTTGTTAACTACTTTAAATTCCACTCTAACAAACAAATGAAGGTTCTTACTATTAATTCACAGAATGTACTTCAGAAAGGACATAATATAATTTTGTACTAAGTATCTGAATTCAAACTGATTTTAGATCACAGTTCAGTTTTATAGGTACTTAACATCACGCACGCCTGTTATATTATATCTGAAGGGTTTGGTTAGCTGTTATTAATTATGTATACTGCCGTTCACACACACACACCCATATTTTGCCGTTTGTTTTTAAGTCTTAATTACATAAGGCGAGCCAACCTATTGCCATCGACCTGGCAGAAATCCAGAGCCTGGATTTCTGGACTGGAGTAATTCCCAATAACACTTTGCTCTGGCAACCTCGGAACCCAGAACGTTAAGAATCAAATTAGCTATGTTTTTCATGACATGACAATTAAATGCGCCGTCATTATGACGTCGATCAATATACTGCGAATTACAATAGGCTAATGTCATAGTTTAATTGGGAAACCGACCAATAGACCTATTGAGAATTTAATGGAAGCTATAAAATGAACGCGCCATACTTTATGTAAGTACCTCGTAACCATTTATTATGCGTATAAACAACTTACCCTTAATTATTTTTGTGGTGGATAAAGTTACTTAGGGAGTGGTAAAACAACACTATTACATTATACAGTATGTTAGGTTAAACGAGTGACATATTGAGGGAGGGTATTCAGTATTCGATTCTCGTCCCAAATATGTAAAAAAACCTATAACGTATACACCGTGTAAATCACCTCATCACGAAGCCGTTAACCAAGCATTCTGTACATGAAACTAAGTAACTTTACGCAAAAATTATTGCTGGGAAACGACTTTTTTTTGGGGGGGTGTAAAATCATGTTTTGTGGTAGAACTCAATGTAACGCACTCAAAACATTGTGCTGATGGACGGATTGAATAGTACGGGGGTCGTGGAGGTGTTTAAAGTAAAAATCTTAAATTAAAAACTTGTATTTAAAAAAATACTTGTCAAAAAGTTGGAACTTTGACCCCTAATATCTCCGTAACTAGAAGGTTCCCAGGTATGGTGTAGAACAAAAAAATGATCGCAATGACAGGGAGAACCAGTGCCTTTCGGCTTCGTTAAGAGGTGTTTTACACCCTTTATACAAGATTTTTTTATGTTTTGTTTAGTGCCTAGATATTTTGGACTGTCCTAAGCCAGGTAAGTTTAAAGTATGAAGAGAAAATGGATTATACCTAAGAGTCATTGACCCGCTCACATGTTCTGCGATAGTATTAAGTCGCTAGCGCAAGGGTGTATACACGTTGCGTGACATTTGCGAACATTTTGGGATGGTTCTGTCTGTTATTTATCAGTTTTTTTTTTTTGTTTATATTTTTATTAGTATCATGTTAGCATTTACTATTATGGGTTTGAATATGTCCCTCGTTTAAACTAACATACTGTATAAAGTTGGGGTCGGCTTCCTAACTCACCTGATACCGCTGAATAACAATATTTTACATTGAGAGACTTCTTGTCAAACCCCTTAAACCCTGTGGTTACTGGGTAACACGAAACCTTCCTCTTGTTAAGGCTACTAGGAACTTGTTTTAGAATGTCTGTAAACAATGAGCTTGTCGTTGGACGTGAGTCAATTCGTGAAAGACTTCGTCCAATATTAAAAGGAAGTTAATTATGTAGATGTAAAACTTTTCAACAGACGTAATGGTAAAGTCGATTAATGTTAAAATATTGAAGAATTGTACAGTCAGCAAGGCAAGTTGCTACACATATCCAAAATTATAAGATGTCTTAGTTTTATAACGAACTAGCTGTCCCGCGCAACTTCGTCTGCGTCACATTGTCCCCGTTTTCGCAACATTTTTCATTGCTGCTCCGCTCCCATGGGTCGTGAAAAGGTAACAAACAAACAAACATACAAACAAACAGAGTGACTTTCGCATTTATAATATTAGTATAGATGGATCGAACTAATATTATAAATGCGAAAGTAAGTTTGTTTGTTACCTTTTCACGACTAAACGGCTAATCGGATCTTAATGAAATTTGGCAAGAAGATAGATTTCAACCTGAGGAAGGACATAGACTATATATCATCACGCTACGACCAATAGGAGCGGAGCAGCAATGAAAAATGCTGCGGAAAAGGGGAAAATGTGACGCAGACGAAGTTGCGCGGGACAGCTAGTATTTTCATAAATGGTTACACAGATTCGCAAAACAATATTACATCAGATCAGCACAAAACTTGGTGTAACATTGATAAGTGTCAACCGACTTCTGATGCCGACTGTACTACTGAAGGTTTCAGTTACCAATATTATGCTAGCTACAGTTTATCACGAAGAGCGATCGAATGGAGATCTTTTGGTTTATTTATGGTCTATTTCTTAGAAATAATGTGTTACAATGATAAATCATTTCTGTGCCAATTATTTTTCAGAATAAGGTCAAGAACATTCAATAAGCGGAAGACATGTTGCTTAGTTAGCTTAGTAGACATGTAGCTCCGATACAAGGCAGGAGAATGTAAAAAGAAAAATACTTTTACCTACCATGAAACAGATGGTTATACAACCAATGTGAAAAACTCAAAATAGATCAAGAATGCATAGCATTAAACATACAATTATTTTATAAATATTCGTTATTATCTTAAGAAACGAACGTCAAGAAAAGCATTGTATTGGTGGCTACTGAGAGTGGAACTAATATCTGGGACATACGAAACGGGTTTTTAGTCCCATAACAAAACCCGGTAAAACTCGGGTTATCCCGATTTTACTATTAGACTGAAAACCCGTTTCGTATGCCCTAGTAATATCGTATCGATCAATGGGAAATTGGCAAGTATAGTGACTACCTACATATTATTACGGCCCCGGCCGCGGCGGCGTACGTACGTATAGTGGAAATCTTCAGTTATTTATAGCTCAATTTATTTATTTGTATTAAGAAAAGGTTACTTAGTTGCATGTAGAAAACGCACAGTACTTAGGAGTAAAAAAAATGCTATGGGAGGCACACGTCAAAGATTCATTCTAAATGCCCAGTGTGCAGAGATGAGTTAATTACTGGCCAAAATAAAATAATTTCACTTTTTAAGAGTAAATTGTGCAATACACTCAAAACAAAAGCAGATCACAAGTTTATCGAAGTAAGATGCAAGAATCTTCGAATACGCTAACGGTCGAAGGATTAATGACCTGTTTGGCTCGCGTCTTTAGTCGGTTTGCGACCGACGTGTAAGCTGTTAGATAATACACAGACATTACAAGGCCGAGGTCACGAGCAAACAGCGGTGACGTATAAAGGCTATGCTGTTTGCCAGTTGCCTGTATTTTTGAGCACGCGTTTAACGAGAAAAATCTATCTTCATATTTTGCCTAACCTACTTTTTATTTCGTATAGACGATACATTTTATCAAATTATGTACTTGGGCCACGTGGTGTTTTGCAATTCTCTAACGTGCAGGTGTGTATGGCCAAATTGGAGACTAGCAAGTGGACTTCAACTACCACCACCTTCAACTAGAAAACGCATAATCGAACTGTAATAATTATAGATACGGACTTGATCAATAAAAAATAGGTGAGGTGTTTCCCCGAAAACTATGACCTCTAGTTTCGATCGATAATTATGTTAATTTTAAGCTATAAAAGCTTTAAAACGCCCGTTAAATCCGTCATCGAATTTAAATTCAATCAGACAGTATTTATGGCGACTGTTAGTAGACATATCCGAGAAACGTTAAGTACATGTTCCACACACTTATTTGTTTGTTGGTGGTTGTCAGTCCAATCTATTTACCGACTATATCGTATAGTCGGTCAATAACTGCGGTGGCAAAACACATACATACACGTGTTTAGAAAACAAGGTGATGTGAACTCCAATGATTGATCACACGCCGATAAGAAACTGGCTGCATTTTAATATTTTTAATTACTTCATAATCTGTTATTATGACTGTAATATTGCGGTGTCCTCGCTTTAGAATCAGCTGAAATAAGCTTAGGATTAATTACAGAAATTAATGAAGAAGAAAAATTGTTTTAATTTACTCACTAATGTTCGTATAAATAGGGCTCAGACCATTTGTGTTGTTGCTTAAGTATCTAAATATATTCACATTACTATTCATAACTTAATTGCTGCCTTAGTTAACAGTGTAATTTCGATACTTATGACGAGTACAGAAATAACGTTAGAATATTCCTTAGCCTTCGCAAAAAAACAACGCCGTCGTACATGTTAATTAGGTTGTCATGGCAACACAATAACAAGCCAATGCCCAACCATTATAAATCATGTAACAGCTGGACATTTTCTAATTAATTTATCACTCTATGTTTACGTGTTTGCCTCCATTACTTCGCAAAGTAATAGCGGGTAATGCTTTTAATGGCTGTCCTCGTAGACCTGTTCATCATTATCATATCATGTGTGTAATACAATCTTTTATAAGAAATTGGAAGCTAATTAAAGTAACACAAGTACCTGTAGCGATATTATACTAAATTAACTCAAAGGCTTCAGTCTGACGGTGTAAATACTTCAGTAAATTGCATTTTACTAACTACGTAGGTAATATCCTCTAATACCTATGTATATTTGTAGTTGCAGAAGTCTTTCATGCTATTTCTTTTCTACCTAACTGGTAGATAAATGCCACGTGGAATTTTGTCCACCTTTCCTAATAACGCCCCATTGTGCATAAGATTTTTTTCTACCCTGCACACAAAAAGCAACCTTGCTGTCATTAAAGTCCTTTTAAAAGAACAGTCTTCACAATGCACGCTATCGTTCGTGTTTCAGATTATCTATAAAGATTTTTAAATTGGCAAAACAAACAATACGAGTGAGTTAGCATGACGATTGTTGAATGTTTACGTCACCGCCGTGGCGACGGACGAATATAGAACGGACCTCGACATTGTATAATAAGTACTTAGTTGCTTGGTATTTCCTTGTACGATGATCGATGCCATGTGAACATCGTTCATACATTGGAAGTAAAATTACTATTTAAAGACTAAGAAATTGAGTTAATAACTTTCAATTTTTTTTTTACAGGTTTTTTCTTAAGAAAATCAAAAACCTTCTTCAAATAGACAATACTGCTTGTGAGATTGTGACTGGACGAGAATGTTCAATAATAAAAAAAATAAGGCAATACAATTCATGATTGTAGCTCGAGATGTTTTAGGTCTGCATGATTTCGTATACACAGCTCTAAGAAATAAGTAGTTATTTTTCTTATGATTGGATTTTATGACATTGTACGATTCACGAATCCCATGATTTTAATGAATTCTTCATCGAACAACTGAGAACATAGATCGTGCAAGGTACGACTATCAACCTGATCGTTTCATTCTTGTAAGACAGTAGGTGGTGTGTAACGATACTAAGCGCGAATGCCACCAATAAAACTGAGCGCAATTAGCACATCAAAACCGCGTTCTAGAGCTGACAGAATCAATAATCGTTAACAATTATGACACTAACAGCTGATTAGATGAGCTGATCGTGGTTGCATTCAGTTTCAATGGTGAAATCGGTCCTTAGTAGTAGTAATTTTCTATTATTTTTCTGAATATTTTCTGCTTACAAATACTCATTTAGACCTCCGCAAACTATGTATTTGTGCTCAAGGTATATCTAGGAAATCGGAAAATGTTGAAAAATCTATCTCATGTTTTGCGGCTGTTCAAGTAGGTATTTTTCACCCGTCTGTCTATTTAGCTTCAAGATATAACCTTATTTTTCCGAGGCACACCGAGTGATGACCACGGTACACCAGTGTGCCGCGGACACACTTTGCGGAACACTGATTTAACCGATGCGAGCGATGAACAAAAAAAAATTAGTATGTTTATTATTTCAATGCCAAGGACACTGTAGCCCAAGTAACTTAGGGAAAAAAAAAAACTACTATTTTGGTCCACATACTTATCGTTATCACAGACAAAGTTATATCCAATTGTTTTTCTTTCTAATTAGGTATTATACTACTCGTATCGTATGACAAGAACTTCTTGCGATATTCTATGTTCGTCACGATTGTCATGTGGCAGAACATGCAATTGGCACGTTATTTTTTGCTATCATGGAAATAACTTTTCTAAGTTCGTTCTTCTTGTTTTCATGTTGGTCCTTTTCTTTTCTTAATTTATAGGTCTATTACGTCACACGTTAGGAGGGGGGAGAAGGGGTCGACGAAATGTGATCATGACAAAGGGTAGGAGGAGCCTAAATTTCATGACGTCACATTTCAAAATCTAACATATCAAGTCTTAAACAGGAAACTATAAAAAAAAACAACTGTGTGTGATAATTTAACATTGTAAAATATGTGAAGTCACATTCATAAGGGAGGGAGGAGTCTCGCAAATTTGATCAGTTGCTTGTGACAAACACGGGATCATAAAATCATAAAATTCGTTTAACGTAATTTATGGATGGCCCCTTAAATGTGAGCAGACCTTGAGTAACAGGAAAACCTATTTTCGAATGGAAAAACCGTGTTATGAACAGTCATTCCCCAAACCTTTGAATGGGTGTTAATTTTTTAGCACGTCAAGTCAATGAGTTGCGGTAGTCGGATGACATTGCGGAAACGTAAGGAGCTAGGAGGTATTGAACATTCAAGTTATGAAGGCTGGCGAGAACTTGACACTAGATACTCGTACAATGCACCATTTAAATTCGAGAAACAATCCCGCAATAGGACTATGATTGCAGTTTCTATATTCAAATAGTAAATTGTTTAAGTTACTTGGCAAAAAGAGGCGCCATATAGATAATAGTGAAAGGAAGGGGGAAGTTTTAGGGTATAACAAACAGGGTTTTAATTTCGTCATACCCTAAAACTTTATAGAAAAGGGAGGATCCTCCGTCCAGACAGGAGTTTAGTCTGGTGGGCAACTGCCCGACAATTGTTTTCGGATTTTTCTATTTAGTCTTCACTCGATGTAAACTTTGCTTGCGAGATTCAGACCATATTAATTTTTCATTTTGTTCATAGACGGCGCTGTAGTACTTTTGTTATAAGATGCTTTTTGTAGGTTGCTACAAGGTATTTGCGCAGGAGGGACAGTTCAGGCAAACAGAAAAAAATGCGATAAAATAAGCTTTTCTTTATATTTAAATCAATGGGCATAGAAATATCGACACGATACACACCATCGATCTATGACCGCACGCTAATGCTTTTGGAATACTAATTTGATTTTATGAATACAGCACGTTAGTACTATTACTTATTCTGTGATACCGCTCAGACCTAGCTAGACAAAATCCACGCTGCTGGTCGAAAATTAAGCGGATGTAGTTTTTATTGTTACCGTCCACATTTATGTTCTGGTATCCTTAAGTTTTGGCAAGACTTTCTAAAAATAACATCACGCCTGTAAACCCCGAAGGGTTACGCAGAAGTGTACCTGATATGATACAGTACATTTCGCCAGTTATGTTAAATCCCATGAAATAGGGGGCGAGCCCATTTCCATCAGGCACAAATCCAGACTCCGTGGCTACTAATGAGAAAATCATGATGGAAAAAATCAATATTACTATGCCCGACCTGGGAATCGAACTCAAGACCTCATGCTCAGCAGTCGTGCTTGTGAACACCAGATCAACGAAGCAGTTTCTATAAAATATCTACACGAAAGCGCTTACGACCTTGACAGACAGGCAAATGGATTTCAGTTTACACTCCTAGAAAGATCGTAAGGTCTCCGATATAACACCACAAAATCACAACATTTTAGAGTCAATACTCTCTCAACATTTTCACCTTATTTATCTTCGAATATTACTAATATTATTACGCAAAAACATGTGATTAATAGTGTTAATCACCTTTAAATATAAACAAATCTGTAATATAACAATTATTGTTTTGTGAACACACGATCATAGGTACGCACGCTGACCAATCAAATTATACATGACCAGTTTATGCGCATCTTTGATTGTACGAGAAACCTATTCAAAGCGATGCTATGTTATGCTGGAAATGAATAGTTTGATGTGTCGCTGTGTGTGCAGGGTTATTTGTCTCTGTTCAATGACTGGACATAATTTTTATGGTGACTCAGAAACTAGGTCATGTCTTTGGGAATAATGTAGTAAGTTTCAAGGTTTCATTATTCTATTTTCGCTTATCATCCTCGAGATTTTGGAGCCACAATAGTGCGACCGACTATTATGTATCGAAAGTATTCCTCACATAGATGCTTGCTTTACAGGTACTTATGTGTATAACGAGCATGCGTTTTTTTGGGATATCATCAAATGACTCCTGCCGTTGTGGGCGCAACGGAAGGGAGTATCAGACTTGTACTGACTAAAACTCATCCATGTTCCTTCTTAGCCCTTAGTGGTTCTGGGCCACGGTATTTCTTTGGAACAGTCCCGCAGCCCTGGCCGGCATCGGCCCTCTCGGCCCCGTTCTGATTTGCTGACATCTCCTAGACGTGCGTGGAACACGAACACTTTGTTAACACGGCCTGTCGTCATAAGACGGACGGACGGTGAGCTAGCCCATTACACACCGTCCACAGGCCCTCGATAACAAGCATGCCTGAGAAATATTTCTCAGCGGCATGTAAAGCCAAGTCAGAGGTACATGGGTGGCATAAAAACTCTAACACTAGCCAATAACCACACGATAAAGAAGAACATGTGTATAAACAAACAGTGGCCATACTTATGATTTTTTTTTTTTTTTTTATAGTCCAATGGGACAACTGATAAGCTACTATGGAATTGTGTACTTATCAAGTAGATTGATTTTGAATTCAAATTTCGAGACTTGCAGCCTTGCACTTACAACAAGTCAAATTTTTAGATGAAATGGGATTCAGGACCTGAGTCATAGTTCGCACGTTTTATGTATAGCGCAATAATTAGGCGATAAGGTATGTATAGGTAATTTATGAAACTAGTGTTTTATATAACTATACTTATACAATTACAGTTTCCTTGCTATATCGCGTGGGAAGAGTATAAAAGCAAACAAGTAATTTTGGCGCAAAACGCTGCATATATTGATCGGAGCTCCTATCTTATCATGGTTACACCTCCCTGTATACCATTACAGGAAAACACACATATGACCGTGCAACAGCGCTCTGCTTTTAATAGATCGTACTGAAATACCGCTATCAGTTTATTTTTATACGATTTCAATGTCCTTGGACGAATTTTGCTCAGATTCAGACTAAAGTACCTACCTACATTGCTTCTACTCTAACTCTCTTCGTCTTAGCTGTTAGGCCTGCTACACTCATAATCGGTTCGGCATGATTTAGCCGAACGGCCAAAATTGCATTTGATTGCGCGGTTGCGCCGCCCGGTTTGTGCCGAATCATGTCGATGACTTGAGCAACTCGTATGTTCGAGTCAGAGCACACTTATTGATCAGACAGAATTCATTTGTCAGTTGTATGGGTTTACCCAGATAAGGGTTTCGTTCCGAGAAGACATTCATTCCAAGAATTGACCTGTTAAAATACGATGAAATAAACACTCGTGTTTTGCCAGTTTTTCCTGCTTTCGTGGGTCCCTATCGATCTGTCTTTAACAAATAAATAGACCAAACAAAATCAATACTTTTTATAACCAGATTGGCCGTCAAGATTTAGATTTAGCAAAAAATACTGTTATTACTGCACCTAAAGAAAAAGCGTAATTAGCAGAGTAGCTGCACAGTGCACAGTTAAACCGATCCTGCTTTTCAAGGAAGGCCAAACCGCCGCCGGTAAGCCATAAATGGCTTATAGGTACTGATAAGCGAGGACATACCATAAATGTGTTTAAGTTACAAGTTCCCTGTTTAATATTGAGAGTCAAATTATTTGGAAGAGACCTAGTGGCCGCCATGAGCCCATGACACAACGATAGGGTCCAACGGAGATTGCAAAGGAGGTGAAAGAAAAAGTAATCTTACCTTATACCACATTCCATCACTAGCAGAACAAATCCATACAGCATACACCTGGCCGCATAAGCTCTTAATATAACTCGTAACAGGCTGGGTTTTCTCTTCCCCTCTGCTCTTTGGACCTCTTCCTCCCATAACCGTGCGAATTTATCACCTAATGGTCCTGGTAACAGAAATACATTATCACAAAGTAGTTCGTTTTTCATTGAAGTTCCAGAGAAGTTATTAAAAGGACACACAAATGCCTTAGCGAGTAGCGTTAGCGAATGCAATCTTGAGGTTTGTAAACATTCTAATTGCGTAACTCAATGGCTTGGATACACATACGATCCCACGGCATCAGTATGTTTTGTACTTTGCGAATATCTGCCTCAATCAGGGTGTAAGACCTGGCAAACGCTGTTATGGATCGATACTTGGGCATCCATAACCAACTGAACACCAATATTTATTAGGAAATAATAATCTTAACCTGACGTTCTACTGATGAGATTAATGTTGATCGGGCTTGATTTCTGAGACTGCCGAGTTTAGAATGTATTAAAATGTATTCTTCTCTACTAGCTACATTCAAGATGCCTACGTCCCTTTTACAATTAAATATCTTTTTTAAGTCAAGAAATTCAATTCAGAAACAGAACCTGCCTAATCATCACGGGGAACAAAGTCATCTTGTCTTATTACACGCGCCGGTAGATAAGTAGCATCATTTAAATTGCAACATAACTTACTCAAGTATTCTCTGTGATTACATTTCTCAATAGTGACTACCTATTAAATCAAAGGCATATTATTTGATATAGACTCTGCCCTTTGTACAATGACTGACAGGAGTTTGAGTTAAGATGTGGAAGAAAAGTATGCTGTGCATTTAATTCTTAATGGTTTTTTTGTGAACCTGAACTTGAGCAAATCCGGTCATAGCTGGCAGTCGTTAAAAAGGAGGTTCGAGGTTTTACGGACACATAAAAATAAAAACTGTAACGGTAGTCAGTGGGCCGAAAGTCTGACAATCAGTTTTGGAAAGGGGTATCGTATTACCCAGTACTAATTGGGTTGTGGCGGTTAGATATACAGTCGCTCCATGTAAATTACAGGAATTCAGCCGCATCCCGTTAATCTAGAAGCCGACCCCAACAAATAGTTAGTAATAGGTTCGGCAGATGATGAAGGTTGCAAGTGGGCAATGGCTGATGCATATTGGCAGATTGAATAACAGGGCACCGCTGCACCGCGTAGAGAATACTAATTCGTAACTTTACGAAGAACTTGTGTAAGAAATGGGAGCAAATGTAATGATGAACTTCAAAGAAGGGTGTCTGACATGGGTAATTTGTGACAGAATCTTGAGTTAGGTAGAAGCCTGATAGAATTTGACAAGGTCACTGGTCTAAGACTAAGGGCGAATTGCACTAATGTAACTGTAAATGATAACGTTACCAAGTTTACTCAAATGGACTTGGGCAGGACACCTAGCAAGGCGCAGTGATGACCGGTGGACTAAGACAACGAATGGCGTCCAAGAACTGAAAAAAGAAATGTGGGTCGTCCGGCAGCGAGATGGGCACATGACATAGTTGCCATCGGGGGAAAAATCTGGATGACGCTGGCACAGGACCGTGGAGACTGCCACAAAAACAGAGGCCAATATCCAGCAATGGGTGAATTCAGGCTGTGGATGATGAACTGTTAATGAACGCGTTCAGCACAAGTAAACGACGTTCAAGAGCTGTCGGTGTCAGAATTGCTACTGAAAACAGCCACAGCTCTTGAACGCGGTTTAGATGAACTAATTGCGTTCAAGTTTCATTGGTGAAATCGGTTCTAAAAATAATGCCGGTAAGTACGCTATGTAATCGTTTTTGTGCAGTTTATTGCTAGATT
The DNA here is from genome assembly GCA_963082945.1 of Cerastis leucographa. Taxonomy (NCBI): domain Eukaryota; kingdom Metazoa; phylum Arthropoda; class Insecta; order Lepidoptera; family Noctuidae; genus Cerastis; species Cerastis leucographa. Next base: position 11,817,207 of record OY720380.1, on the reverse strand, counting down.
AACGTATAAAAGTACTAACCCAATTGTAAGCTTAAACGCTTTTTATCTTAACGAACTGTGTATGTTGTATATGTAAACATACAAATGGTATGTAAAGAAGATTATGTGAGATTGAAAAAGTTAGTTTAACCGTTTAAATGACCAATGTTTCTTTATCAGTTTATTAACATGGCACTGTGCCTTTTTTGTGAAGGACAAAAGCGCAATTTGTTTGTTTTTCCAGATTATGTTATTATGTCTAAAAGTAAACAAACGAAATGAGATGTAATAAAATGGACTTTGAACTTTACGATGCGTCATTGTGTGGCGTGCAATGATCTGCTCGAAAACGCATAATAATATTACTAGGTAGGTCCGCGTGTAATTACTTCACGAAAAATTATCCCCCGGGAACGTTCGTTCGTTCTAACGGGGTAGACAGTTCCCCAAGTCGTAAGGCGTGACAATCGATGCGTAAACGATATCACGTATTCAGTAGATCAATCCGAAACACACATCAGTATTTTTTTTTAACCACATAGAAACATCACATCAGTATTTTTTTTATTTGGTTTTTCCCACAACAGTGCATCTACATGATCAAAATGTATGGTAAAGTTGATTTTGTGATGTACAGAATACGTGGTAATATACACCCTGTATATTTATATGGATTGATGCTTCGCGTTTTTTCCAATTGAAATTTTTGAAACAATTAGCTCAAAATCATCACGAGATTCTCAACAAATTATTCGTTGGAAGCGAGGAAGCCAATTATGTATTGGTATTTTTGGAATTTTATTGAACACCGTTCAATGTGGTTTTCCCTGACAATATAAACAAGCTGCGGTATAAAGCCACATATTATAGCAGTGCATAACTTTGAAAATTAAGCGGCTAATACATTGTGTTCCTTACTTTCCAGATGAGCATGAAAATGAAATGAAGATTTATTGAAATTACACACAATTAAAGGCGGAAACACACTTGCGTGTCGTGGTGTGTCGTGACGCAATCGGTTTCATACATTTAATATGGTTAGGGACATATTTGCATGGCGTGTCGTGTCGCAACGATGTATGAAACGGATAGCTTCTGGCGCGTCACGACACGTAGGTGTGTTTCCGCCTTTAGGCTCATTTAAAATATCACAAACATGCAACCAAATTCTGAATTCTATAATTTGATATCATTTATAAATAAGCATCATTCTACAGCATTCGACTTTTAAATTCATCCATGAAGTCAATGCTCTCATCGTATCTCGCTTTACCATCGAAAACGAACATATTTTTTAACGTCAAGGTTCATCGATTTCTTGAGCTTAGAATGAACTTAGCTTTACTACTGTTAATTCTAAGTATAAATAGGTACCGGTGATGCGGAAAATTGCTTCAGTATGATCTTCTTTTGCGTGAGCATTAAGGAATGTATCATCAATGCAGTTACTTCAACATAATGATGGATACATTGACATTCTTATAAACAGAACATGGCTTGGCATCATAACCAAACATTACAGTACAACTTAAGAGGGTAGAACGAAAATTATATGTTTACGTTTACAAACGCAACATTTCACGTGCGTTGAAACATGCGCATCTTCTTTACGTGGGTAATTGGTTTGCGAACTCAGTTCAATTAAGCTTAATACATTGTTTGATTGTTTGTTGTTGAATAGAACTGTTGCCGGGCGTTCCGCAGTCTCCCGAGTGAATCATGTCATGACAATCACACGTATGACATACACTACGATTAAGGCAAATACAATGTGATTTATACGCTCACTTTAAAGTTACCTACTTATTTCATCCAGTAGACACAGTCAAGACCTAGTGTTATTATCCATACTAATATTATAAATGCGAAAGTCACTCTGTTTGTTTGTTACCTTTTCACGACTAAACGGCTGATCGGATCTTAATGAAACTTGGCAAGAAGATAGATTTCAACCTGGGGAAGGACATAGGCTATATATTATCATCACGCTAAGACGAATAGGAGCGGAGCAGCAATGAAAAATGTTGCGAAAACGGGGAAAATGTGACGCGAACGAAGTTGCGGGCAGCAGCTAGTATGTTATATTTCGTTGATTAAGTATCCTAACAAAAATTACTACTTTTCTGGTTCTCTGGCGACATTTCGGTGGGAGTGGCTTATGTCGAGCAGTAGACTGCTGTAGACAGAGTTGAATTCGATTCAGATTTTAACAAAAATATTGGCATTCGAAAACAACATGAGGTGCTACGGCGATCGCTATTAGAGGCGGCGGACTGCCTACACCTAACTGCCAAACCTAATTATGTTTAGTCTTAAACCGGTACGCCCGCCATGTAGGTTACCTACCTAGCTTAGGTTAAGTGATTATTTTTTTTAGCCAATTAATTGTTTTGTAAACCTGCTTGCTCGTACAAACTCGTTACACAGGCTTTTAGGAATTATCTAACTGCATGAACCAAAAAATTACCTTGAACTTGGATAAGTAAACTTTAATAAGAAAATCAGTGGGGAAGCATTATTGGGTGTATCGTGAACTATTGTTAATTTTAACGTTTGAAAAGAGTACATTTTCGGCTGTTTTGAATTCAAGAGTAATCTAAGGGTACCTATGCTTACATTGTGTTACGGGTTTTGGTAAGTTGACCTACATGAAAAAAAAAAAACGGTTACCTGATTCTTAACGTGCGGTCCCTTTTAATAATGTGGGATTATTTTTGTTAAAAGTAAGTACTGGCTACCTGCTAGCAGACAATTTGTCTCTATGTGGGGCCCAAACTCATGATGATTCGAAAGCAGTGGTTCTCAAGAATTTAAAAAATGGCCCACGCACGATATGCATATCGGAATTCGTAGGCTCTGAATGTCCAACGACTGCAATATTTTACGATACTTTTTAACCTTTGTACATACTAAGTATAACTTTATTATGTGTTTATTTTTGGCGCACTATGTAATTGCAAGTCACAACACTAAACAATAAGTAAACAAACGCGTGAGTTTTCAGGGAAACTATCATAAACCTACAGCTAAATATAACATTTGAATTTATTATGATTTTTCCATAAGTAGTTTTGTGGTTTCATGTAAACACACATTGTTCTAGTTTAATTAATTATTCGATATTGTTTTTTTTTTTTTAGTTTTTAAATAGGTTTATTATGAATCATTTTTAGTGCATTATGTTTTGAAACATCATTAGAAATTCAAGACCTTAACTGGGGCCTAAAGTTAAGGGTCATACTTAAAACTAATTTAAATTAAGAATAGTGAATCACACACACACAGTCCCTTGTTAACAAATATGCTGTCAAGTTATGTCAAAATATGGTGCAAACTTAAATCTCAAAAAAATATGGTAACACAGAAGTTAATAGAGTGGCAGTAACCTAACTCCAAACTTGCTAACAAGAGGGCCAGAGACATGAGGGGGAATATTTTAGTCAGAATTAACTGAGAATAAACAATATAAATTATGTATGTATACCTTCAACAATTATTTTTTTTATCTAGCTCATCACATTCACCTGATATTTGTTAATTGCTTTACATAGGTAAAGACACCAAACCTAATGTAACAGTTGAAGTTTTACAATACTTTCCAATCTTATATTTAGTTTAATCTTTCCCTAGACATGGTATTTAAACATCAGAACATAAAGCTTACCTGATGAATGTTCTGCTAGTGGTTCATAAAGGTCATGTTCTTCCATTTCTCTTTTTATACCACTCCAGAAAATGGGCAAGGTCCATCTAAATATGAAATTTCGAATTAGGCATTATTTACAGAATAGTGGAAGAAGGGAAAAGATTTTGCTCCACAGTGGGACAGTTAATGACTGGCATCTCAAAACAGAGTAGCCATAAACTAGTTATTCAGTATTTTATTGCTTTAGTCTGTGGTGGGTGGTCTGATTTCAATAGCTTTTTTTTATTACAGCATTGAGTATTCAATAATGTCATGTCTATGTGGGTACTGACTATTATTAAAATTAGTGTAGTTAGAGAACAGGTGATTTTCACACAATAGGGTATGAATAGTGATTACAGTGACATTTTTTCAATGCAGATCACCTTAGCTTCTGTTCCCTGTAGATAGCATGAGCATTGCATGATTTTTAATGGAAAATATTTTGAATTTTTCAAATGTAGGGTGGAGCATAAAATCTTTATACTTTATATTTTTAAATCTTTGTTTTTATTCTATCATTTTTTATTAAACACTTACGCAAATGTGAGTGCAGACAGTGGATTTGCTTTAGCCCTGGGGTGAGGAGGGCGGCCTTTTTTATCTAAAGACTCCATGATTCAGTGGGTACCTGCAAAAGGAGATTTTATATATTTTTTACATCAAAGGCTACGTAATTTTCATAACATCATTATAAAGGTTTCAGAAGGGGAAAAAGAAAAGTGTTATATCAATGTAGTTAAAATTAAAAAGAGGATACTTTAAATATTTCATGCCTACAAGCTCTTATGAAAGCTATAAATACTTACCGTAGCGGTCTTCGACAGTCGGTTTGGTTTTGTAACCCTATAGGACGAGCAACCGCATGACCTGTGCACCGGCACACAGCTCCACTTCGACACGGTAACACAGCCAATTCAAATGTACACTACCTACTTATTATTTACTTTATACCCACACGGTAAGTAAAATATTTTTTTTATCCTACCCGTCGGTGTTAATTCGAATTGTAAGTCACTAATAACTATCTCGGTAATGTTAGCAAATTCATCAAACTATTATCTAAGATTAACAATAGGCAACCATTCCACTTTTGAATATGGCACGTACAATTTTATTATTGTGTCATATTATCAGAAATCACTCCGTTCACGACCACCGCTAATTTTTTACTGATAAAAAAATGTAACCCGAAATTCAACGTGAATGAAGACGAATACAGAAATAAGTCAACTTGATTTGACAGTGACATGAGAGGAGAATGAAACATCTGTCACATGCCTATCTTCAAGTTGGACTTGATTACTGATATTCTTTAGAGTCTAACAAATCTCACATTTTACTCACAGCGAACGAAAACCGGTTAGTTAAGTGTAGATTTAATCCCTGATAAATCGACACTTTTGGAGACGGGAACTCGATTGCACGCATAGAGGAAAAAGCTCTAGAATTAGCAAAGAGCGAATCGCCGAATTAAAAAATACGAATTATTAAGAGTTATTACGTTGTATTTATGTCTCTTCTATTGTCATTCTTTTAGGAAAAATAAAGGCCCACTAACCACACGATAAAGATGGAGAGATTACTGACCTGCGCAGTTTCGCTAGTCACAAATCATATTCTGTTTTTACACACATCAACACGGTCTAGGGATATTTCATACTCCGAAAAGGACTGGCCGCATTGGAATCTTTTATACACCGATTTGTTTGTAATTTATCTCAGACTAATTCCAAATTCAAATTTTTGAAAATTCTTTTGTTTCGGTGGCATAAAAATGTCTTGATGTGTAGGAGAGGGAATTATCATTTGTGCGAAATTTAGAAAGCAATACGAATAACGTTTAGTTACAGTTTCGTTTCATTTTTAAACGAAAGATAAAGTTAAAATTGAGGTATTGTAGCCATGCAACGCCAACATTTGACGAGGGCGGAGATGTTACGAGCTGTGGGAATGCTGGAAGCTGGGTCTGTTCAGCGTTATGTTGCTGAGGCCATAGGGACCCACCAAAATGTAATTACAAGATTGGACACGCTATCGTGCCACAGGTGAAGTAGCGGAGAGGCACCGGGGGCCAAGTCGCATCACTACCCCCAGACAAGACCGATTTTTGCAAATTACCTGGTCCCACCTTTACGGAGAGGCAATCGTGGACGACGATTAGAATGGGTTCGGAACCACGTGGACTGGGGCCGTGAGCAATGGTCCAATGTGCTGTTCACGGATGAATCCAGGTTCGCCTTCCATCCAGATTCACGAAGGACGCGTGTTTGGCGAGTTCTTGGACGATGGAGCCGTCTTCAGAACCCTCAGGAAGTTCACCCATACCAAGGAGGAACAATTATGGTTTGGGCAGGAATTCGTCTTGGAGGACGGACGGATCTCGTTTTTGGTGCGGGGCAATATGACGGCAGAACGATACGTCCAACAGGTGCTGGGGCCCGTAATCTTGCCCCACAGAACACAAATGGGGCAAGATTTCCTGCTCATTCACGACAATGCCCGGGCACACACGGCGAGAACGGTAGCAGCTTGGTTACATACACACAATGTTAGGGCCTTAGACTGGCCTGCTCAATCGCCAGATCTAAATCCCATTGAGCATGCGTGGGATATGCTGCAAAGAAGAGCTCTGAAGGAAGTTCCTGAAAATCTGGCTACAGAAGATCAACTTTTTGCGCACCTCAGAAGGACATGGGACAATATTCCGCAGCAAGACTTTGACAACCTTGTTCTGAGCATGCCGAATCGTTGCCGATGTGTTATAAACATCATGGGCGCTTTCCCAGACTACTAAGTGTGATTATTTTTGCTTCGTTCGTTATTGTTGCAATTAGGATACATGTATCTGTGTGTGTTTGTCAAACTCTCGTAGTGTCCCGTACGTGTTTTCTTCGCCTCGGGCAAAAGTAGCAGAACAAAAAAAAATCGGTGATACGCTCCTTGCTGCTTCCACAGCTTATTACTCTATGCCTCAATGCGGAGTCGGCGGCTCGGCGCGGCGTGAAACAGTAAAATACCGAAACACAAAAGTCGAGTAATTTGATAAATTAACAAGTAGTTACAATTATTTTTGTATACCAGTGTCAGAGCCTCACTCAACTGAGCTACTACTACTGGGCCGCCAGTTCATTTTTACGCTAGTTTGTTTTTAGGGGCTTGACAATTTTGATTGACAGCTTGTGACGCAATGACACTTTGACATTTTTAAAACTTAACCTTTGGTGTGTAATCAAAACAGTGTATATTCGTTCAAGTTCAAATGGCTATGGCTTGTTTGAGTTGAGTGAGTGGTTAAATAAATAATTCGTAAATGTAGTTCCGTGGTTATATATACCCGAGCCCTTGTTCTAATGGTGCCTTATTTAATAAGTGATTCATGTTTGTGCTGAAGTATATCTCATAGCCACAGTAATCTTGAACAGAATCGGGTTATCCAAATATTAATTCAGCGTTTCAGGTGCATTTTCATATTATTTCAATAAGACAAGAATGAAATATTTAGATTTGCTCTAAGGACCATTAAAAATGTACGTGTCTTTGCTACGAAGATACAAAAGCATGATACTCGCCAGTATATTCTTTTTTTACGTTGGTTGTGGTATAACTCTGAGTTTTTTACGTCTCGAATGTGCTGATGCATTGGCTGCCAAAGATTTAAGTGTTGGTAAAAATTCATTAGATAAGTTTGAATATGCTGTATTAGTTTTAAGTGGTCCAGATAATGAAGCTAAGAGAGATGCAATAAGAGCCACATGGATGAAGTTATCGAATAACATATTCGTGGAAAATGGAGAGAAGCTATACAAGTGGAACCACACATGGACAGAGCAACACGCTACGCATGAATTCATAAAGTTTTATTTCGTAATTGGTACTCAAGGTCTGAGTGAAACGAAGCTAACAAGGTTAAACACTGAAAATAATAGAACCAATGACCTTTTATTATTAGACAGCTTTGAAGATGGCTATAAGAATCTGGCTATGAAAATGTTACATTCATTGAAATGGCTGACAAAAAATTTGAGTAGATTAAAATATTTGATTAAGTGTGATGATGACTCTTTTGTGAGAGTTGATCTTATTATAAAAGATCTGGAAGCGTTTGCTCCTGAAATGAATGCTCATGAAATCAGTCACTATGTTACATATAAGGTAAGGTTATTTCCTTAACAATAAAATACTCATGTATTAGATGTAATAGTATTTAGTATTTACTCTTACAGTTAGGTCTTTGTCCCAGAAGCCTTCTTTGTGTAAGGGGCACAAGTGCACAACTGACACTGTTTCTGTTTCAAATTTTGTTAATCTGAAACTTTACCACTTCCATGGCATTGTTGGTGGCAGTGCAGAAGTCAGAGGCCCCATTCCTAGCAGAAAAAGCATAATTATGCTTTTTTCGATTTTGTGAAGGCTTGCATTTGACTACTCACCCTCCTGATGACCCCTCCTAACTAAAACAATCTCCAATTGTATACCTAACAAAACTTAAACCAATAAAACCACAGATAACCAGTGAAAAGGCACTTTGAATAATTATTGTTGAAAACTAACAATAATAATATTGGGAAAGCTAAAGTGTAAGTTTTCTGTGCTAATAGTTACCATTGTCTTAGTTAGGAGGGCAGTACTTCCTTGATAAAGTTGTACTTTATCATCTTTGTCCCTTGTTGGAATATGAAGCAAACTATTCCGTCTAAATAAGGTACTTAAGAAACAACAGGCTGATCTTCTACTGATTATTCTAATTATCACATTTCAGAAAGACCTCCCTTCATACAAAGGCCTTTATTGGGGCTATTTTGATGGGAGAGCCCATGTGTACTTAAACGGAAAATGGCAAGAAAAGGACTGGTTCCTATGTGACAACTACTTACCTTATGCATTAGGTGGTGGCTATGTCATATCTCGAAGTATTGTCAACTATGTTGGAAAAAATGCAGATATTTTGGGGTGAGCAAATATTTTGTATACTTTATGTATGTTAAATAAATACGTAAATTCACATCTTGTTTAATGATTATAAAACCAAAAAAATATGAGTTCATGAAACCTATAAAATGCTGTGTCAGGTTGACGAATTTTGTAACTATAAATCGTCTAATCTTTGAAGAGCTCATGGCAAAATAATAACAGACGGACAGATCAATCTTTAAGGTTAAGCCAAGGTTGGTCTGTGGATTGGTGACCATAATTAGGTACATAACGAGTTTCCCCCTTGCCTCGGGAAACACGTTAAGCCGTCATTTGTAGATCTTTGACAGTTGTTACAAATAGTTAGAAGCCAAAAGTCTGATAACCAGTACAGTATTTTACCCAGTTACTGGGTTGTGGAGGTCAGATAGGCAGTTGCTTCACGTAAAATACTGGTACTTAGCTGCATCCGGTTAGACTGGAACCGACCCCTTAAATAGTTTTGGAAAAGGCTAGGCAGATAATGATCAAATCGTTGAATCTTTCACTACCGTATTTCATCTTGCCTTTTCCCAACTAAGTAAGGATTGGCATTCAGTATAACCAAATGTAGCTAAATAGCAGAATAAGCTTCTTTTATATATGCCTGCCATACCAATACTTTTATTTATTTCAGACATTACAAATCTGAAGATGTGTCAATGGGCGTCTGGACTGCCTCTCTGGATGGCATGAACAGAGTACATGATGTCAGGTTCGACACTGAATGGAAGTCGAGAGGCTGCTCCACTCAGATGTTGGTCAGACATAAACAGTTACCAAGCGACATGTTCCAACTGTACAAGACATTGGTACACACGCACGGAGAAAGACTTTGTAAGACTGAAACTATTTTAAGAAAATCATATCTTTATAAGTGGGATGTTTTGCCAAGTATGTGCTGTAAATAGTTTGCTGCTGGTTGTAAAATGTAATAGTCAGTTCTAGTTTGTGTACAAGAATTTAAATCTTTAGATATGCACTCGACTGTGTATGGTATAACGGGGTGGTGTCCGCAACTCTACGTCCAAAGCGCGCATTTTGAGTACGGGTGGGAAAACGCTAGGTATACTTAGATAGTGTGCACACAGAACTGTGAGCTTGCTCATCCTGCATGGGAATATAGATACGATATTGAGCGCGAATCAACAATACATTTATAATAATCAGGCACTAGGGCACTCTTCCGATTTAAATCTTTGGTTGTATAGGCTAAGTTTACTTGATCGAGAGGAATTCCATCGTGAGCACGGTCCCAATAGTGTGTTCATTTATTTTATAACTAAATCACATTCAGTATTTAATTCATATTGGGATTATAATTATCTAGTAATTAAGGAAATAAGTGTGAAACTATGTTTAGAACATGTAGTTAAGTAATCTTAAAAATGTTTCTCAAAATATCTCTCAATAAGAAAAAGTTTTAATTACTAGCAGTAACGTTTTAAGATTATCTTTACTTAAATATTCCTTAGATTAATAAGTTTCTAGTCAATTGTACATCTTTGCTTTGATACCAATAAAAACGCAATATTTTTGAACATTACCAGAAATGTGCATTTTTATTTTTTTATTTAACCAAACAAGTGAATATAAATTAGATATACAACACATTTTTGTCATTTAGGGGTAACCATGTTAATATTGTGTAATAAATAACAAAAAGTGATAATAATTCAACAAAATGTTAGATATCTTATTGTTATTTATACAATCCCACACACAGGCACCCAAATATCACATTTTAACAGATTCTAAAAACTAAATTAATTATGACTTTTCATATTCATGTAGGTTTGATTGTTTTGAAATGTTGTCCTTGACAACTCTTCTTTGAAGTAGTCAATGGTTCTTTGCAGACCCTCTTGTAATGACACCTGAAATTAAAGCAAGATAAATAAAATGCATTTGTGGTTGAATTTGTATAACAGTTAGGGCCTTGACCTCAAGATTTCTATCTGTTCCTTTGGTTTCGTAACATTACATAACTAGGGTTATATAAAAAAAAATAGTGCGTGGAGTCCCTCCGCGCGGTAGTGAAACTTCGCAATACTACACGCATGCGTTCGAGTGCCACGCATTCACTCTCGTTATTTTATTGAGCTTCTAAATAATATTTTATTGTTGTACACTTTTTATTACATAAGTTTATCGAGGTTATTCTACTCATGGAAATTGAGCGAAGGCTGGTCACACCGAAGAGTCGAATGCATGCCTGTTTGCACGCCATCTTGCGTACCTAGTAGAACTACGTAGTCACAAATCTTGTAGTAGCGCCATCTCTTAGTGGGTAATAGAAAATATTCCCCCTCCATTAGAACGTTAAACTTGTTGGAAGTCGCATAAGAAGTTTCACTTCAAAATAGAAGCAGTTGTTCATTTAATCATCATCGCCTGCCTAATATTACCTCAACTATGTTGAAACCGACTTCTATAATATATTCTTCTAATGCAATAAATATCATTATTTTTGATGGAGCAACTGCTTATTGAACCCAGTGACCCTTAAGACGACCTGTAAACCTTCCGGGCTTCTAAGTTCCCCTATCCATTGTCAAAGTTCTATGACTAACGGTGTCCGGGGCATGTAAGGGTCTAAGTATGAATGTATTCAGGGACGGACTTCGGAAACCGTAGCTTCATCAATCGACATTTGCGGCTGTTCTTACTTAATCAAAGCTCCCCCTTGGATTCCTTGAGAACTGCCCTTAATCATCAAGCAAGGGCATAAGAACAAAGTAATAAAGAGCTCTGTATCAGTAAGTGCTCTCATATCAGTAAAATCCTTTTGAAGTGAAACTTCTTATGCGACTTCCAACAAGTTTAACGCTACCATGGAGGGGGAATATTGTCTAAAACTCACTAAGAGATGGCAGTATTACAAGAATTGTGACTACGTAGTTCTACTAGGTACGCAAGATGGTGTGCAAACTGTCATGCATTCGACTCTTCGGTGTGACCAGCCTTCGCTCAATTTCCATGAGTAGAATAAACCCGATAAACTTATGTAATAATTTAATTATGTAAGAAAAATAATACAACAAGAAAATAACAAAATATTATTAAGAAGCTCAATAAAATAACGAGAGTGAATGCGTGGCACTCGAACGCATGCGTGTATACTACACGAAGTTTCACTTCTTCCGCGCGGAGGGACTCCACGCACTTTTTTTTTTTTACTTTGCACCTATCTTCTCTGATCAGCCTACGGTAACCACCGTAGGCTGATCAACTTAGCTGAGAACTTTGGTGTGCAGCTCTTTCTCTTTCAGCTTACATACAATAGCTTTGAACTTAGTAAGTCCTACCTTAGGTTCCCAATTCAGATGCTCCTTAGCCACCGTGATGTCAGGCCGCCGCCGCTGCGGATCGTCCTCCACCGGGGCGCCCTTAGCTACCATGCTGCGACATCCCGGTACTTGGTTCTTGATGATCATGGCGAATTCTGGAATGAATAGTGATATTTGTTTGTAGACATAGTAGTGCTTAATGTGGGACAGTCGGCTAGATTGACCGACGGTGTTAAGAATGTGGCTGGGACAGACTGGATGCAGAAGGCGGAGGCCAGTGTTGTGGCAATGCTTGGGAGAGGCCTATGTCCAGTAGAGGCTGTGATGGGATGAGTTGATTGAGGATCACCACTTCGTGAATAAAAGTAAAGAAAAAAAAATTGTCTGTAAAGTTGGTTTACGGACGATAGTTTAACGTGACGTCATAACAAAACATTGATGCGGCGCAAGCGTACAATGAGCGTAACGGGACAATGAGTCATCCTTTTTCGTGCATGCAGCAGGCGTTCATCGGTTTATTACACGTTGCCACGTCAAAAAAGTTTCATCGAAATTGATTCACAACTGGCGATAATATTGCTGAACATACACCAAAAAAAAACCCTTTTAGACGAATTATTGATAACTTAACTTTTGGAAGTCTGTTAAAAATATTATTAATTTTATTAAAGTTATAACTGGCAAGAGTGCCTCGTTGGTCTGGTGGTTGCAAGCGCGACTGCGAATTTGATGTACCGGGTTCGATTACTAGGTTGGGCACTGTTATTGCGTTTTTCCGTTAGGAATTTCTCAGTAGCAGCAACATAGACTGTATGTGTGCCCGGTTGATGACAACAGACTCGCCCCCCTATTACGTGGGACTTAAACATAACTGGTGAAATGTGGGTTTACTATTAGGTACACCTCTGCTTAAGCCTTCGGATATACAGGCTTGATATTATGTCTAGCAAATGAAGGAGCCTAGTTCTATAAACTTGTGCCAAACTCTTCGGGAAGTGCAGGCGTGGTGTTATAACATAAATATATATTATATCCATACTAATATTATAAATGCGAATGTCACTCTGTTTGTTTGTTTGTTACCTTTTCACGACTAAACGGCTGATCGGATCTTTATGAAATTTGGCAAGAAGATAGATTTCAACCTGGGGAAGGACATAGGCTATATATCATCACGATACGACCATTAGTAGCGGAGCAGCAATGAAAAATGTTGCGAAAACGGGGAAAATGTGACGCAGACGAAGTTGCGCGGGACAGCTAGTAATATATAAATGGTATGTTGTCTTTGGGGATTTGAAGAACGTTTTTTTTTATTAAAGTCATCGTTAGCCAGGCCCACGATTTCACGATCCTAAAAAAGTTATAATTATCTGTGAATAAAACAATAGTTTCTCTCTGCAAAGGGACTACGTACGAGTACCTAATAAAAGGAGGGTGTGTCCTAAAGTGTAGTACAATAATCTTATCTACATGTTTAAGGAAGCGCAACAGCAAAGTTAGTGATAAGCGCTATCATTTAGTTCTACCGATTCTGAGATAGCAGAGTTCAACGAATTGAAAATGTAGCTTTATTTGTTTGTTCAGAAATTTACTCGGCATTTATTATTGCAAAACCATCCTTAGCCGAGATTCGGATATTTTTGTTGCGTTTTTCAACTCACAAGGGATGTATTCTCAAAGCTCAGCTCAACGCCGAACGAAATTTAAAATTATAGTGACCGGTCAAAAACATCGAATAAAAATCGCCTGAGCGAAAGTGTGTCTAGTTATTAGAAGCTGTTCTAATAATATAAACCTAAACTGTTGCTTTGTTTGGTTGAACGCGCTAATCTCTGGATAGACCATTTATTGAGGAAGGCTATACCAATATGCAGCATACGTATTTGCGTGGGTCAGCCAGTATGGTCTCTATGGTCACATCATAGCTCCGCGTGAATTTAACAAATAACATTGTAATTTGAACCTTATTTCAATAATAAATTCAGCCGTGTGTTTACCTTGTATAGTATTTTCTACAGGGTTCCCAATGTTGACTGGTAGCGTGTAGTTGGCCGCCATCAACGACAGAAGTCCGTCAACGAGGTCGGACACGTAACAGAATGAGCGGGTCTGTTTCCCGTTGCCATACACCTGGAAATTAAAAAAAAAAAAACAATAGTATTATTTCTCCTCACATGTCAATTAGTAGATCTTTGAAAGTCGTACAGGTAGTCAGTGGCCCGAAAGTCTGACAACCAGTCTTACCAAGGGTAACCAGTACTAACTGGGTTGCGGAGGTCAGATAGGCAGTCACTCCATGTAAAATGGATCATGCCCACTATAGTTCTACTAAACAGTTCTACGGTAGAACTAGTGGGTAGATTTTAGCTGCATGCAGTTAGACTAGAAGCCGACCAACATGGAAAGGGCTAGGCAGATGATGATGGTGTCAATAAGTATAAGATGGTAAAATGAAGACCCATTCTCCGGGTTGTCATTCGTCTGATTACCCAGGATGCAATGGATTAGTCACTCCGTCGAGGCTCTTTTATTTAATTCTCTTTTGACAGGTTAATTAATGAATTTAAAAAAAAATGTATTGTAAACGCGAAAGTTTGGATGTTGCTATTGGATAATTTTAGACCTCTACATGGGCGAAGCTGTGGCAAAAGCTAGCTTTATCATAGACAACGCGTTTCACTTGTCGAATCTTAGAAAAGTTGAATATTACATGTTTTTTTAGCGACTGCCAATCCTGCTGAACGATGACTATTGAGGTTTCAATCACAATATCCTACTAATATTATAAACGCGAAAGTTTGTAAGTATGGATGGATGTTTGTTACTCTTTCACGCAAAAACTACTGAATGGATTTGGATGAAATTTGGCACACGGGTAGTTTATAACCTGGATTAACACATAGGATACTTTTTATCTCGGTAGTACAATCCCGTGGGACAGTGACCGAACTCCACGCGTGCGAAGCCGAGGGCATAGTCTAGTCAATAAATAAAATATTAAATTAACAGCCTTGACAATTGAAATGGGTGACACTTGATGACTTGCCTAGGGTGTTATGTTACAGCTTCCCTGTTTCATAATTAGTATTCGCTTATTTTATTGAAGTGTGTAGTCTACTATTATTGATCGAAGTGTGTAGTACATCTTTTCCATCCCATATAACTTTTTGATGGGCTAAATACTGGTATGAAAACATCAGGAGTTATTTCTTTGCTTAACTTAGGTTAGCTTAGTATCTTTAAAATTCTTTTTTGAGAAATAAGGTACATTTTGAAAATCAAAGCCTAAAGAAATCACTAAAACTTGTTATGTACGATTTCACGCCCAAAAACGAGTTGTTTTGCGCTGTTACACACAAAAAAAAAAAACGTCTATACAGGTTCAGTCCCGTAATCCCTGTATAGACGTTTTTTTTTATAATAAGGTTGAGATGGTAGTGCCAAACTCAGAACACTTTTTCTTGGACACAAAAAGAAACGTCTTTACAGGGTGTACGGACATCGGCGATTAAACTGAGTTCAGCACATGATTCTAGACTCCAAAATGTAGCATTTTTCCTTCAGTTATTAAAAATTAAATAAACAGGTTTTTCATATAAAACTGTGTCTTACTAAGCCTGCTTTGTCCCACTCTTGGTCAAAGGCAACTCCACATATCCCATTTTGCGCGAACCAGAAATAATCTAGTTTTACAGCAAAATTTCTTACAGTAATAGTCAAATTCTGCAGTGCTTGCATGATAAAATTGGAGACGACTCGTCCGTCCGACACGTGCATCCTCGGGCCGTACGTGTTGAATATCCTGGCCACCCTTACGGCCACCTTCTCTTGTTTGGCGTAGGAGTACGCCAGCGTCTCCGCTACTCTCTTGCCTTCGTCGTAACACGCTCGAGGCCCTGAAATGTAGTCAAAGCTATTTGTAAATCTATACATCTATACAAATAAATAAAATTGAAGTGTCTGTTTGTAATATTAAAATAACCGCTTTTCGCTACATGCATATGAATATATTATACGGTCGGTACATATACCAAAATAACATTTTTTACAATTTTTGTCTGTTTTTTTGTCTGTTTGTTTGTTCCGGTTAATCTCTGGAATCGCTGGACCGATTTTGACAGAACTTTCACTGGCAGATAGCTGATGTAATAAGGAGTAACTTAAGTTACTTCTATTTTAGAAAAAATCTAATTCCACGCGGACGAAGTTGCGGGCACAGCTAGTTAAGTATACAGGGTGTAACGGAAAGGGTATATACATCCTTAAGGGTGTGCTACAGACCATCAAACTGAACATGTTTCTCATCATAGAAAAAAAATTGCAGCAAAAAAAATATCTGCTGCCCCATAGAAAATTGCAATACCTATTCGACCCAAATGTATAGGCAGCTGATATTTTTTTTTGCTGCAAAAATTTTTTTATGATGAGGAACATGTTCAGTTTGATGGTCTGTAGCACACCCTTAAGGATGTATATACCCTTTCAGTTACACCCTGTATAAGACATGTAGCGTGTGTGTGTATTTCATCCACATTTCATTATACAACATGTAACTTAATTAACGCACACCCTCAAACACCCCAATTAGCATATTATGTTATAATCATAATACATACACTGAATTTTTAATTTAACATATATACAGCATTGCTATTTATTAAATTAGTTTTACCAATTCTTGGAAAACTTTATGGTCATACTACTACGCACGCAACGCACACATTCGCACAAGCAGTTATCGCGCCGCTCGACACAACATAGCGAAACTACGTCCATTTCAATTTGTTTTGACTGTACAGGGTTAATAAGACATTAATTTCCGTAGTTTTAATTATTTTTGGAAAAAAAAACCTATATTAAAAATGATAGAAATCGATTCATTAAACGATTCTGAACAAACTATTTTCAGGATGTGCGTTAATTAAGTTACATGTTGTATTTGATTTCATCCATTGATTGTCTAGGTAGTCGAGTGGTCGCAATAGCGATTGCTGAGCATGAGGTCCTGGGATCGGTTCCCGGTTAGGGCAAAGTATTATTAAAGTGAAACTTTTTATTACATCGTCTCAAACTTTTTCGTCTGTGTGTTGCATGTCGCGTGACGCTCGGCCGCGGAGTAGTGAAAAGCACTAGTAGTAGTAAGTAGTGAAAGGCGCTCGTCAGAGCGCCTTTCACTTTATCCCTACTCCACGTTTTATACCCTTAATGGAATATTATTCCAAAAATTTTAGTTAAATGTCTATAGTGTGAAAAAAAGTTTCACTTTTACCGTGGTTTCATAAAACCACACAATCCTTTTTTGAATTTTTCCATCATGAATTTCTCAATAGCAGTCACGGAGTCTGGGTTTTTGCACGGTTGATAGCAATAGGCTCGCCCCCTATTACATGGGACTTAAACATAGCTGGCGTAATGTGGGTGCACTATTATGTTACCTACACCTCTGCCTAACTCTTCAGGGATTACAGGCGTGATGTTATGTATGATTCCATCCATTGCAGTGATAAAAGTCAGTCTTTGTATGTTTCTTTGTTACGTTTTAGGGATAAACTCTTGGACCGATTATGATGAAGTTTGTGATAAAGATAGGTTTGGTCCTTGAGGTCATAGACAATTAGACATATTTAAAGTAACAAAATATCCTAAAGAACTGAAATGTGATTATGTTGTCTGTATGAAAAAAAAAATATATTTATTAAACCTGTGCATTATTTATCTGTCTACATTCTGCATGTGGTCAAATTCAGATATTGCTCTGGATGATGTGGTTTGAGAGTATTCTTTTTTGCTCATTCAATCCCAATCCAAAAATATAGACAAAAGCACTAATTTGAACATTTTGATGACTTATGATATTTGTCTTTCTGATAACAACTTTATTTACACTAACATTAAGTGAGTATTGGTTAAGTGGGAATAACAACTATAGGAAACAGGAATTTGATAAGAATTAAGTCGCGTTACTTTCTACATTTATGGTTTAGTTATCAGGTAATTGAGAATAGTTTACTATTCTAACATTAAAGCTTTAATAAAAAGTAGCATATCCTTTACTTACTTATTTAAAAAAATAACATAATATATGCGAACAAGTTGTCTCATTTGTTTTATTTTATAAAAGGCAGAATTGGGCAACCTGTATAGAGTAAGGTCATTGTCACAATCATGTGAACACCTGTGAAATCTAATAATAGCTATTCTATACTAACATTATCAAGTAGAAGAGTTTGTGTGTTTGTTACGTTGGTTGAAAGCGCAAATCTCGGCAACTACTGGTTCGAATTGAAAGAATATTTTCGTGATGGATGGCCCATTAATCGAGGTGGGCTAACATAACGGTATGACCAATAGGAGCAGAGCATCAATGAAAAATGATGCAAAAAAGTGGAAAATGTAACGCAGATGAAGTTGCGCGGGTTAGTTAGTAGAGATATAAATATAGTCATAATACTAATTATTATTTACATACTAAGAAGAGACAATAATAAAAAATTATGTTTATTAACTTTGAAAGTGGAAATTGCATTTTTTTATTTTTATTTAATGCAGTAAGGCCTTCACACGGGCGCTTTTTTACCACACACTGGATTTTGTACGCACGGATTAGCACCCAGAGTTGTGTTTGAGAGATTTTAACGCACTGGGATGCGCCCTGTTGTATTCTGAAGGCTCGGTTTAGTACCGAGAGTTGAAAATCCTGTGCGCTGTAAAAAGCACCGCGTTATAATGTCGTCAACGCGTAGCACAGGTATAGTATGCCTATTTCAGGCACCAGTCTCTCACAAATGTTAACCTTGAGTGATTGTGTTTTAGATTAAATAATTCCAGTTCACTATGTCTGTGATGAGAAAATAAAATTATTTATTTATTAATTGAATGAAAAATGGTAGCGACAGCTACCATTTTTCACTCTTACTTAATCATCAAAAGAGTAACGACACTTAATTTTTCGACAGTCATGTAAAATTAAGTTTTTAATTTTTTGGGCAAATATGGCCCAACTTAATGTAATAAGTGTCAAGTTACGTTGTCTAGTTCATGATTTGGCAACCCTAGTTGCATTTCATGCATTGGTAGTAAGATATTTCATAGTAAAAGTATACTATCGGATACATTTCGTGGAGTGTGCTAAGTGTTTAGGCTTACACAATCTAATTCCCCCATCACCATTCTATCATTAGACGAGCAGAGATTTGCTTCCTTCCACATTTATTGTGCGAACTGTTAGTGGAATTTACTGCCGGCTTCTATGTTCCCAGATCATTATAATCTGGATGTCTTCAAAGTTTCGATCAATCAATAGTCTTTATTTGTAAACATAGGTTACAACAGTGTGCAGGATGTTACAGTTATACATATTATAGTTTCTCCATGCTTTGCCATTTGGCGTACAAATATACATTTTAAAGGAGGTGCTCCAGCCTAGGCCGCATCATCACTTTACACCAGGCTTGGCTTTACAGCGGCCAAACGGTTACGCAAGGCATGTAGGCATTATGTTAAAAAAAATTACTAACCTATTGGATTAACATGTCCCCAGTAAGATTCAGGTTGTGGGTGCACCATAGGGTCTCCATACACTTCAGACGTGCTTGCTATCAGTATCTTAGCTCCAACTCGCCGCGCTAAACCTGCAATTTGATGACGTCCCATTATGTAACAATATTACCATAACTACAATTGCAGTTGCTATTACAATTGCAGTTGTATTTATCAAAGACTAGCTGTCCCCGGCATGCGTTGCAATGCACTTTTTACCTACCCTATCTACCTACCTACCCTACCTTCCCTACATACCCTACCTTTCTCACCTTTTAAACCTTCCCTGGACTAAGACAAACATTTTAAAACCAAAATCAGCCGCAGCATCATCGGTTCAGCCGTTCTCGAGTTTTAGCGAGACTAACGAACAGCAATTGATGAAGTATCAATGGTTTTCGGATCTCAAAAGCAAAATTTCTGAACTACTAAACCGATATACGCCAGGGAAGGTTTCTGAAAAAAGAGGCAGGCAAGGCAAGTGATGCATAAATAATAAAATGTATGTAGGTAGGGTACTTAGCCAGCGTAGGATACTTAGACAAAACAAGAAAAATAATTCATTAAACAATAAAATGTATGTAGGTAATACATTTTATTGTTTATTGAATTGTTTATTGTTTTGTCTACTTAGTAAAAACTTCAAAGACAGTAGGAAAAGGTGCATTGCAACACACGGTTATTATTTCATAAATGAAAGGATTTATTCATAATGAAGTATTGTTGGTAAATTAATCAATATGGATTTTTTTTACCGTTATTGTCTGAAAATTGATGTTTGAGTGAGGCATTCATAACACAAACGTTCAAGCGACGCCCCAGCTAATAAAACAAGTACGAAGCAAGAAATAGGCAAACTATTATTTCTTGTTATCATTACATATCCAACTAACAATTTTCATTGTTAATTTTATATGCAGAAATGGTGAATCAACCGTAAAAAACCGTGGATACAATTATAAAAATTTTAATTGCTTTTTGATTTGTTTCTTAAAAAAACTTGGGTTGAAACTTGAGTTGCAATAAGGAAACCTTAATATCATGTTTTCGTATTACTCAAAATAATCTATACCATTCGTAGTTATTTTGACAGTACTGCATGAGGCGCACTATCAAATGCAACAACTATATATGAAGACAATTTTACAACAACATTTAATACTCGGATAATTTACTCACCTAACATATTGATTGTCCCTAAAGTATTAGTCTTAATTGTCTTTACAGGATTTTGCATGTAGTGAGGTGGGCTCGCAGGACTAGCTAAGTGGTATATTTCATCCGCCTAAAAACAGATCATAATTAAAGTCTTTCATGATTGTCAGAAACTGTAGCTCATAAGCTGCATCCTCATTAGTGAGATATCATCAGGCTGGAAACCATGACTGTTACAAACGAGCCTGGCACAATCTAATAACTCACAGTGAAGAGGGGCTTCATGAGATAGTTTCACAACCAATGTAACAATATTACATAAAGCAGAGTACAGATTATTTGCAATACAACATTTTTCCATAGGTACATTGTAATGTGTCACACACGTGTTTTGTGAACACACTGAAACAACAGTCAGCATTCATTGCTACATGCAACCTGGCTTAAGAACCCTGTTGCATTACATGTTATGTTGCAAATAATCTGTAACCGGGATAAAACAGTCTCCCATAACGCCCATCCATCACCGCTTCTTATTGTATAAGGCAGGGGAGTGGAACTGGCGAAACAAAGTCCCCAGCAATACAGCTATCTGTTCAAAAATGTGGATGAGCTAATGGTATTACTTTAATGATGATAACAATGGCATACCTCTACATAAAGTGGGTTAACTATGTCGTGATGAATCATCTCGAAGTTGCGGTGCCCAAACCAATGCTCCACATTACGTTTGCGACCCGTGAAGAAGTTGTCCACGACTATCACCTCATGGCCCTGAGTCATAAGTACATCTACCAAATGCGAGCCGACGAATCCCGCGCCTCCTGTCACCTGAAATGATATAATGACTTAAATTCGTCACAATAAAGTATCAAGTAATAAGGGCCACCAGTTAAGTTATTTAAACAAACATCAGTATGATGTAGCAATGTTGTTTGTTATCTACTTATACAAAGATAAGGTTTCATACATTTACAGACAAGAAATTGTTCTTATTTTTTATTGTTACTAACTGGTTGGACATGTTAAATGTAAAATTCAAAATAAGTCCAAAATTTTTCCACTGCTGGCCTGGGATGCAGGCAGGCCTTTGTCTCTGTAAGAGTGGGCCGTAATCCACCATGTGAGCCCAATGCGGGTTGGTGAGTTCTACTTTTTTTTTTTTTAGCAACCTGGTAGTTTCCTCAAAATATTTTCCTTTACTGTTTTAGAGCATTAGTGATGAAATGATTTACACAAAGAATGTAAACTGAGTGAATGTATAATGTCTTACCAATATCCGCTTTCTTTCCTTATAGCCAAGAAACTTAACTTCTGGATACTTCTGCGGCACTCTTCCTTCCAGTATAGCTATTTTCTTTTCTAATTGGTCTATCCTTGACTTAGCTTCCAGCAGTTCTCGCTTTGTACCTTCGTTATCACTGTTTTGTTGCAATTTACCCTCCATTATATCTGGACCACTATATTTATCCTTCTTTGGCAGATCAATAAAATTTCTGTCTGGTATTGGATTATCCTCCTCTTCTATTCTTTGGTGCACTCCACTATTACGTTTTGTAAGTATTAAAAATATTAGGAGAACTGAAAAAAGTTTGTAGTAAGTAGTATTTAGATAAATTTACTGGATAATAAAATTAAAATTCGTTTGTTTTCCTTTTATTTCACTGTTTCGTATTTGAATAATGTTTTGGTTGTAAAATGACAAAATGTAACTAAAAAAATATTTGTTTTAATACATACCTTGACCTATTGAAAAATACATTGTTTTGATAAGTTATTGATACATAACTATCGATTGATGAATAAAACATCTTTGGGATGGAGAAAGGATGAGCAATATGCTAGCAGCACAACAGCTGTAATAACTGAGTGAGTTCGATAAAAGTTATGCTACTTACGTGAAAAGGACGCAATCATAGCAATAAAACCATACGGCGAAGGCAAAACAACACAACTATGCGGCATGCATTGGTGTAAACTTATTAACAGATTGTATTGTACTTACATAAAGAAAGTATGCCCAAGACTGTTAGTGTCTTTCTCAATTTCAGAGATTGTCTTATCATTTCTGAGTTTACTTTGATTCTGTTTCTGTTCACATTGCTAACTTTAAATTAGAATTTATGTTGTACGTGGTTTAACAGCGAAAAATTGAAAATACTCAGTAGTCCTTTCTGACAGCGTCACATCCAGCTGACTGTCACTGTCAGTTTTATTCATTTTAAAAGCATGGGCTGAGGTTGGGCATCTTGGCTTTTGAGTTATTATTTTTTCCATTTCTTGTTTATCGAAACCTTAGTGAACAATCCAGCCCACAATCTCTCAATAATAAAGTTTTCATGAAGTTAATATCAATAGTATACATAAAAATTAATATTTTGAAAAGATTCAAATTCATTTATTTTGAAACGGTGCAAATACAAAATACAAATACAATACAAATAAAATAATTGGTGATTATGTATTTGAGTCGTTTGGGGTTGAAACACTAGGGCCATGGGGCTCGTGAGCCTACCTGGTGTTTCGGGATATCGCGAAGCGGTTGGTAGACTCTCCACGTGACAAGAGGGCTGGCCTTTTTACCAAAAAATCAGCACTGCTATCATGGCAATGCGGCCAGCCTTCTGTGTACTTTTCCTGTTGACAGCGATGTCGAAGAATTTTTTGACGTCTTGTAATTTAGATACTTGTACATATTTTATTTTATTTCTATTTGTAGTTTGTAAATAATGTACATATGTAATATTTTTATTTGTTCACACCATATGGTATATAATGGTCTCATCACATTCTGCCACGTAGGGCACGCAATTAGGTACTTACATAAATAAAATTATTATGCCAGTTAAAATATTGTCAAAATATTATTCAAAGACAAACTG
This sequence comes from Cerastis leucographa, assembly GCA_963082945.1. Classification (NCBI taxonomy): domain Eukaryota; kingdom Metazoa; phylum Arthropoda; class Insecta; order Lepidoptera; family Noctuidae; genus Cerastis; species Cerastis leucographa. The sequence continues at coordinate 11,793,721 of OY720380.1, read as the reverse complement.
TCAACGAGAAATTGAAAGTCAAAGTGTTATTAGTGTAGAGATTACGTAATAGAGAGATTACAAATAAAATTAGGATGTCAAAGAAGTGTCATTCAGAAATTCGTGTAAATTAGAATAACATTTTTTGCATAGCAACTCTTTATGTTCCTTTTTAATTAAACCCATTTAAATGTTTTATTTGCTATGGGAGTTTATTAAAAACTTCCGGGGCTATACAAAATAATAATATGCTCTTCTACATTAATGCTGTTTTGAAAGTAAATCAGCGTTAGCTAAACTGGCCATCCAAGGCTAGCTGCTGAATGATTGCTGAATGATGCTTAGTCGTGGTAAGTAGTATTTTGTAGCTAAGTGTCGGCTCACCGTACGCAATTAAATTCATCGGTATTTTTGATAGTCTCACGTTCTGTTATTAGGCCGTGACTTTAACTCTATTAATATGAATTCTCCTCACCTCCACAAGCGTGTTGTCGAACTGAAGATATTGACAATGATCAGTAGGTGTGTATGTTTCTCAATATGAATAAATCCGAAGACTTGACCCTCCTTGCTGGTGACGATTATTTAAATGGCCAATGAGAGCTGGGGAAGGAAATAATGTGTATGATTTTTGGAATTCCGTAGCCAAAGTCACTGTTTCACACTGTCTGGTCTTTATTTGACAGAGTAGGATATAGGAATATTTCAAACAGCAAGATGTAGATACTCGTAGTTGAAAATTTCGGAAAATCCTAGTCAACAAGACCTTTATTTCGGGTACACTACATAAATACGAAAAACTTAATTCCGATAGTCACAAGGCCGAATTTCAAAATGCCGATTGTCATAATTCCGAATGGTTCAAAATTCCTAATATAACAACTCCGACTTATCATTACTCCTATTTTTATAATTCCTAAATTTTAATATTCTTAACGTTTACAGTTACTATTCTCAAAATACCGAGTTTCAATATATCGAATTACAAAAAGTCTAACTTAATGATAATTGGAAACATCAAAAATACGAATTCCGATTATTAAAATACCGATTAATACAATTCCGAAATAAAAACACCTTGTAAACCTGAATAGCAAGACAAATAAACACATAATTGCTAGTCAGAGAGAAGTATAATAATAAGCTTAGTGTGAGGAGGTAGAATTAAAAAACTTGTAATTAAAAAGCATGCAAGGAAGCATGCAGCCTGCAAGCGAGCATGCAACATGTAAGCAGGCATGCAACATGGAAGCAGGCATGTAACATGCAAGCAGGCATGTAACATGCAAGCAAGCATGCAAGCAGGCATGCAGCATGCAAGCAGGCAAGCAGTAAGCAAGCAGGAATGCAAGATGCAGCAAGCATTATTTCTGTCACGGCTCCGGCGCTGCGGGGTTTGGGCGGCCCCACGCGAGCTTATCGTCGCAGATGGTTTTAACGCTCACCACCGCAGCTTCGGCATGCTGGCCGGCTTGGCCGGCCAGCCTCAGCCGCGGCGGCGGGCCTTCAAACCACCTGCTCCTCAGCCCGCGGGCCGCTCCACCCCTCTGCGCCTACGCGGACTTAAGTTACACTCTAGGGGTAGGGCAGACAAGACTGCGTGAGGTCGGTTTTGCAGCGATTCGTTTCTGTCACTAAATTTTGTAGTACAACATGTTGATTTTTAGTTTATTCGAAGTATTGAAAATCGGAAAATTACAAATCGCATAAATTTACGACTTTCGGTAAAATAAACGATATTTTTAATAGTAGGCATTATAATTCTTAGGTATTATGAAATTCGGACTTTTGGCACTCGGATCATTGAAATTCGGAATAAAATATTTCGGAGTATTTGGGTGTTCCCCTTTATTTCAGGTTGATGTAATAGTTTTGGTTGGACTGACCTGTTGTGCGCCCGAGTTCAATTCGCTCTTGGCGGTGTTTTTTTGCCATAACAAATGGTCCGGAATCAATTTTTTTACGGTGATAACACCACATTAATTATTGCATTTTATAATAGGGGCCAATCATGGGCCAATCTGAACAGCCTTGTTTGCGTCTGCTTGTTCAGTCTGAATTTGTGCCCCGTTGATTGCAATAGGCTCGCCGCCATTACAGGGGACTTAAACATAACTGGCGAAATGTGGGTGTACACACGGAGACACATCAATCTATAAACCAGTGTAAAATGGCACTGCTTTGTATAGATTTCCAATACTATGAGAGATCCGCTAAAACTGGTTTTGTATAGCTTGACTGGTCGCCGTGTACTATTAGGTACACCTCTATCTATCCTTTGGGCATCAAAGGCGCGATATTATGTAATGTGTGTTATAGCAGTAAACGTCAAAAGGTGTTTTATTCTTGTCCTATACGCGGCAAAGACATCGAAATATGCAAGATTTTACTTTACTTTGAAAGTTTGGACACCAAATAGTGGGTTAACGTACTCGCAATGGATTTCAGACAAATATTTTGTTAACAGCAGCCTTCTTGGTTGCGTATTGCCAAGAAAAGTATCAGTGTCATTTAGGCACCTAAGTCATTTCAGCAGCTTTCGGTAAAGACCATGGTTAAGTAAGTCATCATTCATTATTCATTCTCATTCTCATTATTCATTCTCCTGCCCTTGTCCCAATTTATTAGGGGTCTGCGCAGCATGTCTTCGTCTTCCACACTTCTCTATTACTCGTCGGTCGTCGTCTCATCAGATACCTCGTTTCTTGCCTTATCATCCTTCACTCAGTCCATCAATCGTTTCTGTTCCTCTTCTACTCTTATAGCCGTTTTTCTCATTCCTCCACATGAAATGTCAATACCAACACAAACAATAGGGGATGATCATATTTTTTTTTCTTTGTCCGTCGGGTTGTTTATTGAAAAGTATTGGACACGTATTTTTTCTTTTTTCACGTGGTCATAAAATTACGGACGAAATTACGACGTCACATGTAGGTACCTACTTGTGACGTAGTGAGCCCCCACTCTCCAACTTTAATGAGTTTTATAGACTATACCTGTAACGACTGTCAAAGATCTAGAAATGACAGCCGGGACAAACAGCTTAACGTGCTTTCCGAGGCACGGAGGAAACTCGGTATGGACCAACCTAGGCAAGCACAGCTTAACCTAAAGAGTGCGGCTGTTATTTTATAGCCTCTGTTGCCTCATTTTTATAGCCTATAGAATGTGAATTTGTATACCTACTGCTTCCCTCAGATCACGCCCGAGGCAGATGTTCCTGGGCTTTAAGGGCATCGGGAGTAGGTGACTGGTGCTTACTTATTCAAAAGTTAGTATAATCATAGTTATTGGAAAAAATAAGTGTATTTAGGTAGGTACTTATATCAGGTAGGTACTGTACGTAAGTATTTACAAATTACATTAATACACATTCTACTAGTAGGTATATACATAATATATGTATAGGCTTAGCTACATGTTTATATCGATAATTACATGAGAAAATAAGTACATAAATCTTTCAAACTAACAGCTTTACCTAACCTGAATCCCAGTAATTTGTGATCTTTTTTCAAACTTAAAGGCAAAATGTTTTATTTGTTACATAGGTGTATCTAAAAGGTGTTGTTTGTTAGAGATATCTATGGTTTGCCGACAACGGCGTATATTACCAGAATTAAATATAAAAAGATGAAGCAGTGAAGCAGCTACCAACTATAAATTATTTCTTAAAAAAAAAAGTTTAAATGGGTTGCGAAAGAAGTTGTTGTACTCATTCAATTATAAATATTTTAGTTTGAGGTACTGAGGTCATCCATGAAAGTTGCATTACCTAAATATCTAAGTACATAAGTACATATCCACTGTATCCACATCCTTATTAAGAGGCAGTGGTAAAGAAATATATATTTACAATAGGTATTTAGAAATTGTACTTCCGCAGGATCTTAATGTTCTGGAGATCACTATAACCAACTAATACTAACTACTATTAAAGGATAAACTGCCCGACCGGTGACTCGCTAGGGACCAGCTCTTTTGGTTTGCAGGCTTGTCGGAGGCGCACAGGAACGTCAGGCTGATCGCTAAACAGGCCATCTATCCCAGCAGCAAAATATGCGCTGATCTCAGCACTTAAGTCACCCAGAATAGATGGCGTGTCGGGGTCCTCACGGCTGTGGAACTCTCTTGGCAAGAAGTTATTCTCGGCGCGGAACGTGTATGGATGCACCTTCAAGCCTACATTATGTGCATCGCTCACGAAAGAGGTGACATTACCAAGATTATCGTTTGCGTCACGAGGAATGATGTAGCTCTTGTCCGGACCCACCGCGTAAGCATATTGCGCTACGTCTCTGAGCCCTTCAGGGCTAGCCATCCGACCATAAGTGAGCCCAGTAGCAGTTTGATCGAAAGGTGACATAGACTTACTGTCGAACAGCTGTAGTAGCCGAAGCTGAGTCATTTGTTTTAGTTTCTTCAAATTATTGACTTCAAACGACTGTATGTAAATTGGTGCTTGGGGTCCATGGTAGCCGTAGCTGTGCAAAATATCCACAACCAATTTCTCCATTGGTAATCCGATTGACTCGAAATAGGTACTGTGCTTAATTTCTGGATAAATTCCAATAAGTCTATTTTGACTAGTTTGTAGACTTTTGACCATTTCAATTATTTCTCTAAACGTCGGAATTTCAAAAGCACCGTCCATGCGGGCGTTTCCGGGTCTTATGTCTGAAATACGTTCTATAGCCCGTAAGGTCTTTAGTTCTGCTAGGGTAAAATCTTCTGTGAACCAGCCGCTTATTACTTTGCCATCTACCGTTTTATTGCAATAACGAGAAGCGAACTCGGGGTGTAGGAACACATCTGTGGTTAACCCTAATTCGTTATCGTGTCGGGCAATTAATCGGCCGTCTTTTGTCATGACTAGATCGGGCTCCACGTAGTCGGCCCCCATGAGTGCAGCCATGGCGTAGGAGCCGAGGGTGTGCTCCGGGGTGTAACCACTGGCCCCGCGATGTCCGATCACCAATGGGTGACAGAATTCTGAGTCGTATTCATATGATGTCCTCGCTATATTAACAGTTTCTGACTCATTAGTTACCCCAGATACGATTCCAATTACACTACATAGTATAATCCAGACACTGCGATGCATCTTCAATTTCCTGTAAAGAATCATTAATAATTATTGTAGATAAATAAAGCATATGATTGGGCTTGTTTATTATATACTTTACAATAATAGTAGCATTAGTATCGGTACCTGTATTTTAATCACGAAACTGCCATTCATAACTATTATAAAATAGGTTATTACATATAGAACTTTTATAGAACTTTAAGTCTCATTTACACATTTGTACCCAGTAAAGGCAAGCCTTGTTTGAACATAGGCAAGTTGGTTCCTACCTACAACCATTTTCGATTAACTTAACAGGTTTTATTATCACTTTAGTCACATTAGTTGCAATGTTGTTTAACCAGTTCGTTTAGTTAACTACCTACCTGTTAAGCCTATCTACTAAATAATTTACAATAAGGCATGCTTTGCTAGCACAGCATCAATAAATATACCTGAGTGAGACACTGGATTGACAAATAAGAGTGAAGAGTTTTGAAAAAAAAACTTAAAAAATATTAAAGAAATTACTTACATGTTTGTCGATGTGACTTTCGTAACTCGTAAACATTTACGATATTATATATATACAGATATGAGAAGTGGGTGACAAGAGGAGACTAAACACAATGTACAGGCAAGAACTAAACATCAAACAACAATAATAATGTCTACCACCATTTATGACCACGAGGAAAATGTACAGCTTAAGTCACGACGTAATTTAGTCACGTCAGTGACCTGTATAGCCAACGAGTGTTCTGTATGAACTTGATTTTACGTATTTGTCAATGATGTGGCAAGGAGGTTACCAAATGGTATCAGAATGCCAAACGCAGATTGTGCACGAGTTGCAATATCTACGTAAATGACGCCTGAACTAAAAAAAGCGAAATAAACAAAGATTTACCTACTCCCAGAATTACATACCTATTGACATGAAAATACAGAGTATTTACAATGTATCCTCGCTTATTTAACTCTGTAATTGGGCGGAACGTTTAAAACAATAACTTATTATACTTTTATGGCTCGTTGTAACAATATATTTTTGTTATTCTGCATTGGACATTCTGTCTCTGATAAAGTTTGTTTTGTTATGTATTTGTACTTATGACATAGCATTTTAAGGTCAAAAGTTAGCTTACTAAGATAATTAGGTAACAAATTCTGATTTGTAAGACTTTATATTTACACCATCTTAACTGTGAAAGAGAGGTGGGGGAAAGAAAAACTGTGTCAAAATATTGTAAAATATTAACTTACTTTTGCATTAAAATGTTTTTTTTTGTCACTGTACATACTTGAGATAAATCATAAAACTGGGTGTAACTTTGTTATCATTTGTCATATCATTTCAAGAGAGTTAAGAATAGGGTGAACAACTCGCAAAGTAGTCTTGGGATACGAAACGGATAAAAAACTTCACCCATCAGCTATAAGAACACTTTTTATCCCTATACTAAATAAATAAAATTTTATTCAGTTCACATAAGCAGGTACAATATTAAAAAGCGAGTAACAAAAGACCATGATCCTTAAGCGCCTGATTTTTGAATATTCCCTGGAATCCACACTAGGATATTCTGTATCGTGTCTCTTCCTATGTAAGGGTAACATTAGCTTTAACTGAACTACTATGCTTCGACTTCAAACGCCTCCACCTGAAATGTCCTAAGAAAATCCTATCATGTGGTGTTATCAACCACATTTTTTTTGTTTTCCTAACCTTCTATCAAAAATCCGGAAGACTGTTTTTATGTTTAGTAGGAAGCGTCAGCGTGACGAACTGACGATCATAGTATGTTTGTATCATGAAACCTTATTGTTTGTATGCGTGCTTGGTAAAGGTTAAAGATAAAGTATCATTGCCCTTGCCAGATAAGTAATAGTTTAAAAAAAAACTGGCTCTAGTTAATTGTTAATTTTTGTAAACCCGTTATGGTTGATTTTTGGTGTACAATAAAGTATTATTCTATTCTATCTTTTGTTCAAGACCTTGTAGCGACCACAAAAAAGCAACATACTACAAAAAGTACTACAGCGCCATCTATGATACGACGGAGAACTAACATCAATTTCCTACAAGTCGCAAGCAAAGTTTACATCGACTTCAGTATATATAGAGAAACCAGGTAACAACTATCGGGCAGTTGCCCGCCAGACATAACACTTGTCTGGCCAGAGGATCGTCCCTTTTCTGAAAGGGTATGATGAACTTTACACCCTGTTCCTCATACCCCTAAAACCTCTTCATCATTATCTGGCTAGCCTTTTCCCAACTATGTTAGGATCAGCTTCCGGTCTAACCGGATGCAGCTGAGTACCAATATTTTACATGTAGCGACTGTCTATCTGATTTCCACAACCCTATCTGAATTATACGATACCCCTTGGAAAGACTGGTTGTTATATTTTCGGCCCAGACTACTTGTAACGACGGTCAAAGATCTACAAATGACTGCCAGGAACAACAGCTAAAACGGCGTGCTTTCCGAGGCACGGAGGAAACTCTGTATGATGTAATGGGTGGTCACCCCTGCACAGACCAACTTAGGCAATATTTCCTCATTACCAATATTTCTGCCGAAAGACGTCCATTGGGTACTGCACATCGGTCTCTCCCAAGCGGTGTGGTGACCACATCGACCCGTTCAGCTTTTCGTATCCACCGGATAAATGCGTCTTTCGCAGGGTCTACCCTTGGATTGTAGGTAGGCATTGAATGTATTACGTTTACCAATTAAAGACATTCATACGAGATAAGGTAAAGAATAAGGCGTTACTTTGTTGAAATCCATGTCATTAAATGTTATGCAAAATATGTAGTTTTAATTTAATTCCGAGAAAAAGATCCAGGCCTGGATGCAGGATGCAGCACCGCCGTCCCGCACGCAAAAATGTTTATTTCAAATTATGTTAGGTATCCTTGCCTTCTAATACTAGATAATCTTGTCGATTAATTTCGTGGGATTAAAGGAGATTAATAAGGAATTTAGCAGTAAAGATTAAAGCATTTACTGTTTAGCACAGGGCATTGTAAAATACATAACTTATTATCTAGAATAAATTAATATAATCATAATATGGACAGAGTATCTAAAACTACAAATTTACAATTATACTAATGTAGAGGTAACATGGTCACAGTACAGCTAGACCGCTGGTAATTGATCATTTTATGATCTGACGAATGAAGTTTTACGAGCTACATTGATGTTTGTGTCTTTATCACAATAAATAATAGTTAGGAGCAGTTAATTGTCACAATTACCCCGAACGCGCACTAAATCATCTGGTTGGTCGGTGAAGAAACCGTCTATTTCTGCAGCAAGGAACGCTTTTAGTTCACCTGCAGCGTCACCGAGAGCGGCAGGTGAAGGGTCGTCGCTTCGGAATTCAGCCGGCAGGTATACGTTCTCTGATCGGAAAGTATATGGGTGCACTTTTAGCCCTGCTGCATGAGCATCCTGCACATAACTTGTCACAGCACCCAGATAGCCGGCAGAATCGCGAGGAATTATGTAACCTTTGTCGGGTCCCACTGCGTAAGCGTAAGTAGCTATCTCACGTAGCCCTTCAGGAGTAGCCATTTGACCATAAGTGAGAGTTGTCCCCGCCACATATTGATCGAACGGTTGGAGATTAGAATTACTCGCAAAAAGCTGAATCAATCGAAGATCGGTCATATTTTTCAGTTCCTTCAAGTTACTCACTTCAAACGATTGAATATAAATATGTGCTTCAGGACTTCTGTAACCATTGTTATGCAGTAAATCCACTAGAGGTCGTTCCATCGCTAGTCCTAAACGTTGGAAATGAGTGGCGTGTTTGATTTCAGGATAAATTCCGATAGGACGATGTAGACTGATTTCTAGACCTTTGGTCAAGTCGATGATCTCTTGCATAGTAGGAACATCAAAGGCTGTATCCATTCTAGCATTCCCAGGTCTTATGTTGGGAATGCGTTCTTTTGCGCGAAGAGTTTTTATCTCCGCGAGAGTGAAGTCTTCTGTGAACCATCCACTTACGTTTCTGCCGTCGACGTATTGCGTACGATAGCGGCTGGCGAATTCTGGATGTTGAGCTACATTTGTTGTTAAGCCAAGTTCATTGTCATGTCGTGCGATGATTTGTCCGTCTTTGGTCATGACGACATCTGGTTCTAGGTAGTCGGATCCCATGGTGGCTGCGAGGGCGTAGGCTCCGAGGGTGTGTTCGGGGACGTAGCCGCTTGCGCCGCGGTGCGCTATCACCAGCGGGTGGCACAGGTCGAGGTCGTACTCCTGCTGAATGCCATTGGGGTCTGGCCTGGTGCGTATTACAAGCAGCGCGATGGAAGCACTCAAGCCTCCGAAACCGATGACTGTGAGCAGCAGTAATATACGGTTGCGGCTGTTCATCTTCACTTTTCCTGGAAAATAAATTTAATATAATTTAATTGAATGCAGGAAGTAGTAAAAACGTACGACGTAAAGTACTGCGTACCATACGCCTAAAATGGTTACGTGGTAACGTTCTTCTGTTGATTAGGTCAATAGCTTTGAATTCAGTTTCTAATACAAGGATGGCGCTTAGTACCTTTATGTAAATAAAAGATATACTCACGTCAGTAAAACTGCTGCAAGAGCCAACTATACGTCTACTTACACTAGCAACAAATAAATAGTAATTGGTACCCATAAAACGTTTCAGGTTTGTGATAGCACCAGTTGAGAAATTAATACTCCTTAGATAAGGATAGATAAGTGTATTATTTAAAGGTTTTCTAAAATATAAGTATTTCTTTGTCATGTACTAGACTAGGTACTGTGTGAAGGATGATATGGCAAGAAAAGAGGTATCTCTTGAGATGACAAGTAATAGAGAAGTATGGAACAAGAAGACACGCTGTGCCGACCCCAAATAAATTGGGATAAGGGCAAGAGAATGATGATAATGGTACTAGACTAAGTACTTGCCTACGTTTAATTAATATAATGCTCCCCTTTACTAATATTTGCTTGGAATGGGGTTATCATCCATCCGGAGATTTCTGGACAAGTCCGGCTTGGTGAGGGACCAAGAAGTCGGACTTGTCCTGAAATCTCCAGAGTTTACTGGACCGTTCGACTGTGTATGGTATGGAGGCCCACCCCAATTTTCGTAATTTCACATTACTTTTGTGTAGCGGTTTATAGAAGATACATGTGCTCTCCAATTTTCCAATTGGGTGGTGCCAATCAGTGTTGGAGTAAAATAAGTGTGACTTCCGGACAGGGCGAATTTATAAGAATTCCGTTTTTGCATTTCGCAACCAAACCCTAAAAAGGTTAAAGGTTGTTCGAAAGTTACCTTTAAATTGTTGGTTTACACTTATAAAGAATAGACGAGGCATACCCCAGTAGTAGTATTAGTAGCGGTTTTTAAAAATGACATGAGGGGATAGAAGGCAACTATGCTACTTAAGAGATTTCTCAGATATTGTACCGCCATCCATCGGTATCAGGAATACTTTGGCTGGGAACGATGTGGAATAAAAACGTTTAAGTTTTGCATCAAAATTGGCCCCGAGACTGTTGGTAATTTTTGACTATTTCTAAAGGATTCCATGAGTCCATCGCCACAGCACATCCTGTATAGTACATAGATCAGATATATAATTTTATGGCCAGTGAAACCTATCACGTTAAAGTATTGTGTATTGACTCGTGACTTGTGTGCGTGATACATGCGAACTTCATGCATATGCATCGTGTAAGTGAGCCATGTTAGCAAGTTAATCTTTAATGGGTACTTATTACAAGATATTATAATAGGGTATAGCGCACACTAATGTTAGTGTCGTCGCAGTAGTTGGAGTATTGATATAGACCATGATTTCTTTTTTTTACGTAAATACTACAGGTAGGATGTAGATAGGTACTATCGGTACACCTTTACCTAAAGCTTTCAGAAATATAAGTGTTATGCTATGTTGTTATCTGGTTGGCTAACAAATAAAGCCTACTGTGTCATTGCCACTAAACTTGTAGACGTCAATCGTATCAGGGCATCGCAGCTTGGTTGCTATTCCAGAGACAAACCTGAAAATATGTCATGTGCATAAAATTAATTAGGTACACCAGCAGTCGCGCATCATCTGCCTAGCCTTTAACTGTAAAAGAAAACTCTGCAGTTTTCTCCGTGCCTCGAAAAGCACGTTAAGCCGTTGGTCCCGGCTGTCATTTGTAGATTTTTGGCAGTCGCTACAGGTAGTCAGTCAAGTGGCCCGAAAGTCTGACAACTAGCCTTACCAAGGGGCATCGTATTGCCCTAGCACTAAATGGGTTGTGGAGGTCAGATAGGCAGTCGCTCTATGTAAAATACTGGTGTTCAGCTGCATCCGGTTAGACTGGAAACGGACCCGAACATAGTTGGGAAAAGGCTAGGCGGGTGAGTGGTTGGCGAAATTTTATGCACATGACATACCCGTGGAGGAATTGGGACTCATTGGATGGTCCTCGTACCGACCTTGGTAAGCCAGCCCCTATGCTACATAATATATATAAACCAGAGCACAGCAGTGTAGAAAACAAATTGATAGGGACTTCCCTTGACGAGTTCCTACACAAATTAAAAAATTCTGACCAGATCTTACGATTCAGTAGGTAGTCAAAAAGCGTAACATGTAAATTGCAGTAGATTGCATACCAGTAATTGTTTGCAGAAGGATAATGTATATCCTACTAGTTCCCATTATTGCAGAATAAAAACTTTTAATAAAAACAAACGCATCCCTCGGGGTGCACAACCCTCGCGCTGGTATGTTGACACTGAGATTTTATTTTTAGGGTTAGCAACTCTTTCATTTTTTTATTGACCTTTCTGTATAGCGTCATGGTTATTTTCATTGTCAGGAGCGCAATGTTGGTTAACATTTGTGATATTGTCTGTGCAAATTGTATTGAAAAACCATGATGGTGACATTAGTTCCAACCATAGCCACGCGCCAATAATACCATGCAACACGATATTATGTTGATGTTAAGAGAACGAAAATCAATTTATTCAAGTATCAAAATTCTACAGGATTCACTGATAAAGATAAAAAAGAAAGAAAGTTTTCCTATTATTAAAGTGAAACTTATATTACATATCGTATCAAACTTTTTCTTCTGTGTGTTGCATGTCGCGTGTCGCTCGGCCGCGGAGTAGGGATAAAGTGAAAGGCGCTCCCAAAAATTTTAAGTTAAATGTTTACAGTGTGAAAAAAAGTTTCCCTTTTACCGTGGTTTTATAAAAACCACACAATCCTTTATTGACGTTGAATTGTTTATTTATTAACTTAACTTTGTTCGTATGTAAAATCTGAAACAATTCCAGCATAAGATTTCATTAGTAACGTCCTATTTACCTGTTAAGCATAATATAAGTAACTAATTAGGTATATGTAGTTAACTACTTACATAGGCATTTTATTTGAAATGATAAGTTAAGGTATAGCGAGCATGGTGGTTATCAACAACAATATTGATATTGTATTAATTCATAAACAAGATTAGATTACAAAACTGGCTTAGTATTGTTTTTTACCGAATTAGTTATTCACGATAAGTTCTATCACGTGAACATCCATACTAATAACACAAAGAAGAAGACAAGAAGAAGATAATATTATAAATGCGAAAGTAACTCTGACTGTCTGTTTCTCTGTTAAGTTTCGACACGTGAAATGCTCAACAGATTTCGATGTAATTTGACACACCGATAGATATGGCCTGGGTTAGGGCACAGGGTACTCATTATCTCGGTAGTACGTTCCGGTGGAATAATAAACCACGATGCTGGTGAAACTGTCGACAAAAGCTACTGATTAACTTAACTTTTAAAAGTGTTAATCATTATTTTTAATCTTTCGATATTCTGAGTAGTTAATGCTTTAAAAAAGAAATAAAATGGGCCTTACTCGATTTATCGTACTAAATAAAGTTAAATAAATAAATAACTTTTTATTTTATAATTAGTCGCTCTTTGTCTTTATCTGTCTGCTTTAATGCAAGTGTTTTTTACTAGGCGCTGTGTATTCTTCTGATGGCAGAAAATCATGATATTTCTAGAAAGTTATTAAAGAAAGTACAATTTCTTATTGATGATTTAATTAATTCATTTGCCTAGACTTGTCCCAACTTTGTTAGGATCGACGCCCAGTCTAACCGGATGCAGCTGAATACCAGTATTTTACATGGAGCGAATGCCTATCTGACCTCCACAACAGAGTTAATACTGGGTAATACAATACCCCTTGGTAGGACTGGTTGTCAGACTTTCGAGCCACTGACTACCTACAATAACTGTCAAAGATCTACAAATGACAAAATCAAAATCAAAAATCAAAATCAAAAGTCATTTATTCAAACTAGGCTGATAATCAGCACTTTTTGAACGTCAAAATTACAAGAGACAGTCCCCCAAAACGCCCGCCCTTCGCCACTTCCTAGTGTTTTAGCTGGGAAGAAGAAGTGGCGGAACAAACTCCCCAGCAACACATCTGTCTGTTAGGTTAGAAGAACCAGATTCTATACAAAAGTGTTCAAGTATAAACAAGGAATCCATTATATCAAATTAATGTCACATGTCAGCTAGCACACACCAATAATAAAATAAAATATTAAAAAATATACTCAAGAATAAATAAAGCGTCCAGACATAAAGGGCGTGCCCGCTTACACGTGCATACAGACGAATAAAATAAAAATAACGATAAATAATAATAATAAAGATAAAGTAAAATAAAATAAAAAAAATTAAATAAAACATAAAGTAAAAAAAAAAAAAAAAAACTACGCGTGAAGTTATATAATACCATAAGCTAATTAGAGAAAGAAAGAACATAAACATTGTCTTGAGTTCAACCCAGCGACCAACTATTCTTATCGTTTAAGTAGTCGTTAATGGAATAGTAGGCTTTTGAACAAAGGTTAGATTTCACTTTAGCTTTAAACACATTAAATGGCAAGTCTAAAAAGGAAGATGGTAGCTTGTTGTAAAATGTTATACCAAGCCCTACGAATGAATTATGAACCTTATGAAGCCGGTGAAAGGGAGCACGTAGTTTATGCTTATTTCGAGTGTTTATGTTGTGAATATCACTGTTTTTACAGTACAAATGGATATTTTTTGACAGCCAGGTTCAACGGCTTAACGTACTTTCCGAGGCACGGAGGAAACTCGGTATGTAATGGGTGGCCACCAAGGACCAACTTAGGCAAGTACGGCTTCACCTAAAGATCGACTCGACCGGCTGTTATTATTTAGCCATGAGCTCCTCAAAGACTTAAATTATTATTAAAAAAAAATGCAGTTATTTTTTTTTTCCTTTTTTTTTTTTCAGGCCGTCTGACAGCCCTATGCAAGTGTCGTTTAAAGGGATCGTCCCGGAGGTATCCCTTTGCGAAATTCGTTTGTTTTTTCCGTGTACCCTCCGCCACAGTGCAGGGCCTCTAATCCTAGCTGATCGAATTAATAAAGTTCGTCGTTAATCATTATCGTAAGCTACGAATACGGTATTAGACATTGATTACACCAGGGTGCATGGATAAGTCGACTTTATTACTCTAAAAGGCTTAGTTCCAGACAAAGGAGTTTATTATTTTTTATTTGTTTAGTTTTTATTGGATTTTAGAGCGAAGGAAAAATCGTTAATCTTATTATTAACACTAGCTACGGCTTCACGGCAAAATATTAAAGAGAATGAAAAAAATACATTTATACGTTGAGGAATTTATCGAAATAATTAAGAAATATCAAACTGAAACCTATTAAACCGCTTAAATGACAAAAAAACAGTTAAAAAAATGTCAGTTACCTACATATAATTCCCACGCAAAATATCCTTTGGGAGAAGTATTACAAGCACTTACTTAGCAGAGCTTCAATTCGGCTGTAATCTCTCCCCAGAGACAATTCTACGATGGGGCTGTAATAGCGTTGTGGTTGATTCAATAAACATGGTTTCCTTCTTGTATTGTAGCAACCCCTTTCGGAAATTAGAACATAAGTTGATTGCACTTAGCACGGTCTTGTGTGAGTTGATTTTTTTATAGTTAATTACTTCGAATGGGAAAATGACGAAAATGGTAATATCAAATCAACTCAGCGTATCGCTATTTTTTTTTAACGTGACCACTCGTTGTTCAACTCTGCAAGGTGTTATTTTGCATCCTCGTGAAATTCAAGGAAGTAACTATGCTAATGATTTTTGTCCCGAATCAATAATAAAATGGGTAAGTATTTTTTACCGAAATCGGTTAAGTGTGAACCACCCGTGTTTAAAACGCGCGCCGCCGTCTGATTCTCTCCCTAGAACCGCGCTTCCACACATACAAACAATCTCAAACGTTTATTAAATAACTAGCTGTCCCGCGCAACTTCGTCTGCGTCACATTTTCCCCATTTTCGCAACATTTTTCATTGCTGCTCCGCTCCTATTGGTCGTAGCGTGATGATATAGAGCCTATGTCCTTGCTCAGCCATTTAGTCGTGAAAAGGTAACAAACAAACTTACTTTCGCATTTATAATATTAGTTAGGATTTCTTATTCCCTAAAGAACGTTATGGGGGTTATTCTGAAATACTGACAAACATAAAAAACCAAAAAAATCTGGGTTTATTAATGATTAACTAGGTATCGTAATCTACTTGATTATTTATGTTTTTTGTGACAACCTCCAGAATTTTGACGAGGATGTTAAACAACACCTTGTATGGTTGCTTGAATGCTAAACCGGATTATCCTGTGGTGAATTGACCTCAAATGAATTTAAGGATCCAAGCCAGGGCTTCAGTCTATCGCAGTCCATTGCAGCTGTACATAGGACTCTGACAAGCTGCACCATAAGACCCTGATTTCCGCTTACCGTATTCAGTTTATCCCAGAGTCCTGACCACATTTTTAAGGTCTTCAATCCATCTAAATTGAAAAGACAATTATTCTTATTGAAATCGAGATGTAAACTGGCATTTATACTGAAGTAAGTTAAATAACATAACATCACGCCTTTAATCCCCGAAGGGTTGGGCAGAGGTGTACCTAATCGTACACCCACATTTCCCCAGTTATGTTTAAGTCCCATGTATTTATTCTGAAGTGTATACACCGTGTAAATCACCTCATCACGAAGCCGTCAACCAAGCATTCAGTACATGAAACTAAGTAACTATACGCAAAAATTATTGCTGGGAAACGACTTTTTTTTGGGGGGTGTAAAATCATGTTTTATGGTAGAACTCAATGTAACGCACTCAAAACATTGTGCTGATGGACGGATTGAATAGTACGGGGGTCGTGGAGGTGTTTAAAATAAAACTCTTACATTAAAAACTTGTATTTAAAAAAATACTTGTCAAAAAGTTGGAACTTTGACCCCTAATATCTCCGTAACTAGAAGGTTCCCAGGTATGGTGTAGAACAAAAAAAGATCGCAATGACAGGGAGGACCAGTGCCTTTCGGCTTCGTTAAGAGGTGTTTTACATCCTTTATATACTCATGAGGAAAAACTTTTCAGACTTACTTGTCAACTCCGTCAGCGTCCAGTCTGTCAACATTCTGTTTCATATTAATTAAATAAGCAGGCCTTCGATCTTAATTCCAAACAAATAGAAAGAACTTCTAAAAACACCATTCCAATAACTTTAAATGAAATATTTCGCACAGAAGTGATGTGTTTAAGTGGATAATAACTGGGTTTGTGGTCCCGGGCGGGGCTGCCCCGCCCACCAACATGGGATGCCTTTTATTTATAACAATAAGTGGACACAAATCAATGGTTTTTCAAGACGAATATTAAAAGATAAATGAAGACAATGCTATGCCAAGCGGAATAAAGCATTTCGACCCTAATTTATTAAAAAGTTGTGTGATTTACTCCAGTTTATAAAGTTCAACCATGTACATTGTAAACTGGAGTATAATATTATTAGTACTAAACTGAGTACCTGCCTGCATCTATATTTATTACGTAAATGTGGATTAAGTCTGTTTAATCCTATTATGAAATTGTATTAAATGAAAGCGCAAACCAAAACGATTGTCATAATTCTAGAACCTACCTCTAAGTTGTTACAAAACCTTTCAACAGGTGAATCACTAGAGTTTCGCAAAAATATCGAATGAGTTGCTATGCATCTGGTTCAGAGGTCGTGACCTTATAAAACTTTAAGAGATAACATCGTTCGTCACTCCCGACGGATGTGTAAGCTCGGCGCCACAGAAATGTTATTCGATTGAACAATATCGATGTTGTATCGGACAATTGTCCGTCGAGTGGCCCACAATGGCCCACCGGCCACCATATCGGTGCCATCAACACAAGCCACAACAATAATGCTATTGACGAAATCCTATAAACATAAAAAAGACAACATCAGTTCGAGAGCGTATCGACCACAGACCAAATTAAAATTACATTTAATAGTATTTATTATGAGCGTGAATTATTAATTTGGGAGGCATTGTCCCGGCCAAGCATTGTGAATAGATAAAATGTACGGTCTACGCGAGAGCGATTGTATCCAATTGCTATGTAGAACTAATGAGCCGTTATATTAATTCGGCTTAAATGCTGAGTTTTGTTAGCAAGTATTTAACTCGTAATTGAATACATTGTTTGGTGAAACAAAAAATATTAGGTGTTTATTAGATTTGGTACCGTGATTGTCCGACGAATTGATTAGGTATTATTCGAGAATCAATCTCCCCATTGCAGAAGAAGTTTTGAGTCATTCCAATACCCCACAAATTGTTCATCGTGGCTTAATAAATAAAGCACAAAATTAAACATTTCCAAAGCACTTCATTAACCATGACAATAAGCTATCAATCATCCAAAGGCTCGCAAAACAATAATCACATTATCATTCTCCCATAATAACAAATGTTGGCCCCAAATGCATAAAGAATCCGCTTTGGAAGTTTTTCGAGATACAATTTGAGAAATATCGTCGCAAGGCTGCGTCCGACGAGACCGAACAATGTAAACTTATGAGTGAACGTATTATTTATTGAAAAAAAGAAAAAGTAAAACGGTTTGACATATTGTTAAGGGTCCTTATAAAATTATTTGCTATCACGCCATCCAAGGCTTGTTACGAAGAAGCAATCTTTAAAATGAAACAAGAGTACGACTCGAGGAGCCGAGGTACATTTACGAGAGGCATGTCGGACAATAAAACAATGACGTACTAACCGAAACATCTTCTGGATTAATGGTTGGCGTGGATTTTGTCTAAGGATAAGTAATTGCTGTCTTCTCATTTTAATAATCATATGGAGGGACCCACTTCAAGAGCGCTATTAATAATGCTTAGAATGAATTTTTCGAATTCCCAAATGTCATCCAGCTTATTAACCGGCTTCGTTTTTTGTTTGACTTTTATTTGTTTTGGATTGGACAGAACGTTTTGGTTTTGGCGCGGTCATTCCGACCTTTCGTTTTTTGTCTCGCATCATGCAATCTTGGCAGATGAAATATTGTTTAGAGTTAATTAGTTATACACTGATAAAGTCTTTTTCTATGGAACTGCTCAATTATTTGTGGATTTTTAATTTGTTGTGTTTGTACATTCTGTTTTGTTTAGTTATGTCTCTATTTTAGTAAAATTACCTACCTGCTTGTAGTACTGCACCTAAGCATCTACTTAGTTTTGCCAAGTCTTTCAAAGTTTTTGGAACGAAGTTCCTTATCGCGCGTTGTGAAAGACGCTAGACGGAAAAAAATCTTACGAAAAGTTGTCACGACACTTTTTGCTATAGTAAGCTATTGTAAGCTTTATTTCTTTAAAATAAAGTTGAAATTTCCTTAAATTACGTACAATTGGGGTGTGTATGTGAGTAAGGATAGATATGATTATTATTTTGAGTGACCGAACTACAAAGTACAAATTCGGTTGTGCAGTTAAGTAAGACGTATTGCTTCGAATTAAGGATTAATCTTCCTTAAATTAAATATTTTATTTTTCGCACACTAACTTAAATCTAAAATGTATTGATATTATAAAGGAACTCCGTTCCATCCGGGTGTCCCTTGACACCTCAAACATATTTTTTTTATTGGCTCCTATTGGATATGAGATTCCTTTCCAGACGTAAACATCAAGTTATGAGCTCATAGGAAGGTAAACAATCACCTCTGAACCAAATAATTAAAATTAGACACGCTGATTGAAACTATAATTTAAGCTTAAACACAAACGATTTATCACGGGCTCCATAATTCAAAAATCATCTGCAAAAAGATGCCACTAAATGAATAAATTTAGATTCCAATGCGCGTGATCGATAGACTCTTAGATCGGATCTATAGATCATATCGACTTCGAAAATGGAATGCGTGAGTAAGACAAAATATAATTAATGATCGTCCTTCTAAATTCGAATCGGTCTGGTGCAGACATGTTGGCGTCGTCGCAATAAACAAAAGGCAAAAAGTTTTGTTTCATTTTTTCACATTATATTTTTTGTTTGTGCATATAAAACGTTAGTAGATGTGCACGATTAATCATTCGTCCGGCGTATTGTTGCATCTGTCGTATCGGCGTATTGTTGCCGATGGACCTTTGTACGATTTGATAATTCCAAAAAACATCTAGTGCGCCACCTGTGGCATGCCATAACGGTTTAATTTCTTTGTATCGAAGTAAATGTGAAATAGATTATGTTATTCAGTATTTAATTAACTAAGAAATGTGTCGATATGACATCGACAACATTTTTACTGACCAGTTTATTGTATTTATTGTACCAATGCGTTTTGCGATGATTGTTTTGAGATATCTAATAATTGTATCCGTCAATTAATTACAGAGAATACTTGCATCAATGATGTATGAGATCCAATCTTTGGCTACAAGTTAATATGTTTCTTTCGACTAAGATTCTATCTTGTATACAACTGTGGTCGATTATGTCTGTTAGGTAATTTAATTGGGAGCATTTATATGACCTCCAAGATTTAATATCTTATTAATATTTTGTTAACAAAGGAAATTAACGTTTTATTATAAAATAAAATATAATAAAAATAATAGACAACACTTGTCGTTGTCTTCTTGTTGTTCTATCAGATATTTTCGACGCTTTCTCGCATCACTGATCTTTCTTTAATTTATAATACGGTTTCTTTCATTCTCGTCTTGTAGTTATTTTTTTAAGAGAGTCCCAGGACTTGACAACAATAAACAGGTAACATTTGCCATTATTAGAACTAATTTACCTGAAAGGTATTCCAAAATATTAGCTATTTGTTTTCCATAAACTTGATCTTCATTGAAGTTTATACTTAGCATTATAAGAATACCTTGATTGGTTTAAAAAGCTCAAGTTTTCGCACTCAATCTTAGCTGTTATCTACTTACTACACAGGGACCTGCAGGGAGTAGTAACCTGAGCGGTTACCTGCAACCACAATCAATCGCGGCACAGACGGTTATGACAGATAACGTGTCCTGTCGTGGGGCAATCCGTCACGGTCGGGCGGCGCGGGCGCAGCTCGGGCGCCGAGCTTTGTTCGACGTGGGAAAACTGTAATATTCAACGAGTCTGAGTGTTTAGATAGTTGTTTTGCTGTGTATGCAAACTGCGTATGGTGTGTAATTAATCTTAGGTCTTCAGGTTTCAAGTACGGGGTATTTTTACCTTTCTAACGAGATATACGAATTAGACTCAGGTGGTTTAAAAGTAACCTTTAAATTTCATGCAGGTACAGTAACTAAGTAGTGGTGAATGGGCGGAATTTAGAGGGGACTCTAGTCGGTATTTCTCCATACAAACGAAGAATTATGACTATCTAAAACCCAAAAAAAAAACCCGCCGTTTTTACCGCCATGTTCAGACGACTATCGGACAAATTAGATAAGATTTTAATAAAATAAAAAATAATGGAAGCATAGATATACCTTTCCTCTAAATTTTGGTATAAGAATTATTTAGATCAGTTTAGTTTTGAAGAAGAAAACAGCGGAATACAAAACGTCTTTTGGTCAAGATTTTTGTAGGTAAAATTAGCCTGAGCTGCAGTTGTCCCTTCCGCACTTTACGGGGGCTTGGTCGGGCGCAGCGCGACGGCAATAGTTTCTTCGAATCAAATCAAATACTTTTATTTACCGACTAGAGTCCCCTCTTAATGCCAAATATAATACACAAGAGCACTGAAAGCATAAAGATACGTAAGCACCCGTAGCGAAAGCGAAAATAAGATTGCAACAGCAGTAACAAGCATACGTTGAAAATTGAACGGTAAACCGTTCAATTTTATTCCTACTTCATAATGAGTGAGTATCCCTAACCAGAATAGGGATTATATAATAATAGAACTTAATCTGTGGAGTAAGGATTTAAGAATTGTTAATAAAGTCCATTTTGCCTTTCTTGGTGATTACCTAGTAAGTACCTAGATAAAAGGTAAAGATTCTAGGAAACGTCAACTAATCATGTCAATAATTTTGCATTAGGCTTGATAATACTGGTGTTCCAGTTATGTAAGGCCATAAGATCAGTAGTTTATTTGCTCTATCCCTTCAATATCCAAGTTATAGATAGACATATTCATCATAATTAGTTTGAGACATTTAACTATCCTTTGGCAATCTTTCGTTGAGTTATGATACTGTTCTAAGAACACACCTCATTTTTCTATTCCGTACCACCAAACAGTTTTGAGGGTTAACACGTGAAAAAAAAGAAACAAACGAATGTGCGACCGGCTTTTTTTCACCTGACAACACCGCACGTTAGTTTTTATGTACACCATTTTGAAAATTAAATTATAGGTTATAATTTTAATATGATAGGTGTGTAATATATTTCTTCAAGGAATGTTTTGTTGAGATTTTTATCTTATAATAGTATTTATTTTATTCGTATCTAAACCATTTTTATATTAAATCGTCCCTTTTTTATTTGTATGAAATACGTTAACCAGTTAATGAGTAAGTTATACAGTTTTTTATGTGTCTTGGTTTTACGATGGGTTAGTGTCCTCCAGCTGGATTCAACAAACTTCTTAAAATAATGTTCTCATAAATATTAATTGTGTGCATTAATCTTCAGAAATTGAAATCTAATTATAACTCCAGCAACAGGTTAGTTAGCATAAGTTTTATGTTCATAATCACTTTTAGTTTCCAATCCACGGTATCTATATTTTTTTTTTTCACATTTTCTTCCCATGTAAGCATCAGTATAGGTATTTTCCTCACTCTCAAGTCCCAGCGAATCATCGACCAAATTGGTCTAGAAAATCACTTTTTTACGTCAGCGGCATAAAACAAAAGCTTATCTCATCAGGTATCAGCGTATAGACAAGCCATAAAGATGGGATCTACAAAGAAATCGGCACAGATTACATTTAAACGACCATCGCAATTGGACGATACATTTTTAACGACTGTGTTTTTTGGCGAGCACAAAAAAACGCGGCAGCGACAAAAGACGATCGTCACAAAGATCCTTCTTACAGATAAAGGGAACATAAATAACACCATAGTTTTATATTGTTTTTATGAATTCAGGACGATTCCTATACGTTGCTATCATTTGTCAATAAATGTGTATTATAATTATTTTCATTCCATTTTTTTATGGAATGATAAATTAAGGCTGAATTGATTTTACCTGTCCTTGAAACAGGTAAGGTTGAGTTTCATTTCAGTCCATTATTTTCTTTCGACAAGCTGAGAGCCTAGATGATCGATAGTTCGTTGTTAAGTCCTGTGTCGATCCAAAATCATGTTGCAAATGATATCAAAGTATATACATTGAAACAAACTTTGATTGCCTTTTATTTTCCGTTATTTTTATGACTTTACGTGCCCTGTAAACCTATTCCTTCCTGCTTTTAACCTTCATTGTTTTCAAAATCTATCATCAAACAAAATCCACCATTATACACGAACAAGAAACACTAAACATTTTAACAAAACACAATCAAATAACTTACCCAGTTTTAACACAACACGACTATCGTAATCCACCCTAATCCAAACATCAGTAACGCCAGAAAAAGTTTACTATAAACAAAATTGTGGTAGTTGCCAATGTTGCCATATAATGAGGGATCGCTCCCCGAAAAGTTTATTAAATCTTCTTTAGAATTCATTACAGGCCTGTTTCTAAATTAAGTTTCGCACCCCACGTTTCACTTAACATTTTATGAGTTGTTTTCTCTTAGTACACTGATTTAATTTTAAACATGTAATATGATTTATTGTTGTTTATTAGTTGGGCTATGTTTTATAATAATAAAATGTGAAAGAACGGGGTGCAGCGTATATGTGACAATTTCAGCAAGAAGATTATATACTTGCTGATTTATTGTAAAATTCTGTCAGGATATTTTCCTACACGAAAACTACCGTATTAGCCATGTCTTGGTTCAGCTTCTTATCTAACCAGTTTTTATCAATGTATTCCTCTGTTCCTCTTCAATGGGAATTTCAGGATTTACTTATGCGTATAAAATTATATTTATTTGCTTTGTTTGAAACACGATATAATCGATCTTCAGATCTGCGAGTCCTGAATTTTCATCAGGGTATCAATCAATTTTTCATCGGTTTTTATTATCTTTTTAAAATACTTGCAATTAAACGTTCAATACTTACAATGTTACATACACAATACAAATGAAATCACAGTTATTTACTTAAGCAAGCAAACTGAAATCCCCCTACAAAAACATTCACCATTGAAACTGAAAACCGGGAAAGCCGTAGGAAAACTGAAAGTGCGTGCTAAGAAGACGTTTGCCGACGACCGGGGCGGCGGCAGGGCGGGAGCGTCGCGTTGCTAGGCGACGCGCCGCGGGAGGGCGTGGCAATCGATACCACCCTCACCTCACCCGGTCACCTCCAGTCCTCACGTGATTATACTGATAACCCTTATCTTTTCAGGAAGAGAGTGGAGCACCTAAACAAAGTATTCGTCAGTCTATCAGCGATAACTGTCATAGTAAAGTGAAAAAAAAATTGGATTGACATAAGCTACCGAAAAGTGTCAATGTCAATCTTGTTGTTAGTCGATATAGAATACGAAATGCTTTGAAAGTGATTGTCAATTGTCTATGCTCTCTGGACACGTAAGAAATACTATATGTTAGTACTTACTAGCTTCTTTAATCTAAATTATTATAAAAATATTACTGCCCTATTTGGATACGGATGAATACGGATTTTATTACCAACTAGCTGTCCCCGGCATGCGTTGCAATGCACTTTTTACCTACCCTACGTACGATATCTTACCCTACCCTACCTACCTACCATACTCTACCTACCCACCTACCCTACCCTACCTACCTACCCTACCCTACCTACATACCTACCCTACATACCCACCCTACATACCCTACCTACCCTACATACCCTACCTACCCTACATACCCTACCTACCCTACCCTACCCTACCCTACCCTACACTACACTACCCTACCCTACCCTACCCAACCCTACCCTACCCTACCTACCTTTCTACCCTACCCAACCCTACCCTACGTACCTATCTACCCTACCTACCCTACCTACCTACCTACCTACCTACCTACCTACCTACCTACCTACCTACCTACCTACCTACCTACCTACCTACCTACCTACCTACCTACCTACCTACCTACCTACCTACCTACCTACCTACCTACCTACCTACCTACCTACCTACCTACCTACCTACCTACCCTACCCTACCTTTCACCTTTTAAACCTTCCCTGGACTACGACAAACATTTTAAAACCAAAATCAGCCAAATCGGTTGAGCCGTTCTCGAGTTTTAGCGAGACTAACGAACAGCAATTGATTTTTATTTATATAGATTTAAAGGGTTTTAATTTTTATGGAAATTTGCATGGAACTTTAGTTACAACTTATAACATCAGCTATATGACAGTTCATTTCTCGTCAAAATCGGACCAGCCGTTTCGGATATTAGCCGGAATAAACAGACGAAACTTTAAAAAAATATTTTTTGTTATAAAACCTTAGATACTTTCATATTATTATGCATTCAGTAAGAGCTGTTATTTTGAAATTACAAACAGATACTTAAATTTTATTTATTTGTAGTACAGATTATTTTTTGGAGTTTCTGAAAGGCTTTTCAGGGCCAAGTAAACTTTCAGCTATTGTCTATATGAGTAGTTAATTTTCTATGCGTAGCGATTGTCTATTGGGTGCTTTCTACAGTATTTAGAGTTCCATAGTTCCTTACGGACTTGTATACCTACTTATGCAAAGATGTAGAATGCCTTTTTTCTCTTTTAGCTTAGATTGTTTTTAATAGTCTTCAATTTCAGCTCTTGAACTTTTTCATGAGTTTTGTAATCAAAGAAAGTTTGTTTTTACTCTAGTAGAGACACCAAAACTAATTTAATGCATCATCGGATTTAAGATTGTTAAATGTTTTGTAATTTTGCATTTCTTGCGTAAAAGTTACCAATCAGGGCAATTCTAAACATGCTTCTGTTATGTCTTTTCAAAATCATTTATTAACTTGTATAATTGGTCTTGCCTAATTCTCCAGAGTACAAAACTTATAGTGATGTATGAAGATGGACATGATTCAAATTCGGTTCAATAGATTATTTTTATTTATTGTAGGTTATTTATTGAATAGATACCTAGCAGATTGTCTAGAACAAAATCCCGTTAGGGATATAAATTGATAAGAAATTTGTTAGGTTTCTAGAACTTATCACATTATAAATTAAAGTCACTTTAGGTGTCTGCTCCGTAACAGGAGGTCTACTCTCTTTCTCCGAAACGCAACTTCGGCAACGAACGAAAATTAAACGTAGTTACGTTTGTGACCGTAGTCTATATAAGCAGTTATCACCATTATTTTGAGAATTTATTCCGGGAGTAATGTATCTAAAACATTAATATTAAACCCCCATATATAATATACCTACATAGATACCGTTGTTTTGTCAACTCGTGAAAACCATGCGAAGCAGAGGCGGGTCGCCATCCCTAATAGATAAAAAAGTAAATTATAACAGAGCGCTGCAAATCGAACACGCGCCGACATAGTTTAATAAGAGGCCTGATTTTACAAATTCGTCGAGTCTTTTAATGTTGCTGTCAAAAAGAAATTGAGTTTCCTTTCTCAGTGATGTGGGGGAGTGTGTTGGACAGGCTAGAGGCTGCGTCGACACTGTACCTACTATTAGTACACAAAGGTCGGCTGTCGGGTACATCCCTAGCCGAGGTGCGTACCCGGGTAGGGGCGCGAATTATGACCTGTCAACAACAGATCAGTGTACTATATGACTATACCTGACGCTAATTTGGATGTACTCGGTGTTTACCGGTGAGGATTTAATTATCAACAATGATGTTAATGTTTTTAATTTGTTTTTGCAGATAGTTCTGAAGACACAAATGTTACGAAGATTATAGATGGTTGTGGGTTTTGAGAATTCCTAATTTGAATCTTGTGACGTTACTTTACATAATAAAAACAAACAAAAATCAAAAAATAGGTCGTTCGTTTTTTCCAAACTTATGTAAACACAGCCTATCCCTGTTGTCGTGGCAACTAATTAATACAAATGGTTGACTTCGCTCCACGAGACGAATCCTGACGGGCGTCCCTCCAAATATATGGTCCATAAAACTACGATTACGTTTTATAAACACTACATTTATAACTACTTCATGATTGTATTATTTATTTTACGTAATATATTATGCTGTGGTGGAGATTTTGATTTTTTTCTAAACTGTGCTTTCAAATATTTAAAATTCTCCGGCACAGTACACTCCATTAATTTATAGTATTCGGCCACGTGGACTAACATGGAGACGACTTTTATTATGCCTTTAGATTTTTATAGTGATTTTTTATTTTATGAGTTACGTTTTGGAGTTTATGGTTTGTCTATTTAATGAAGTTTTTTTATTTGTTTTAAGATTGGCTTACTTTGCGTAAAGAGGTGGGACCAATGTAATGAATAACGTTAATTTCATTAATTCCCCAGTCTATATCAAATCAAACGACGGTAAAGATATGCAAATAATCCCGTTAGTCATTACACGTAAATTATTCTATAAATTCTAGAAACTGTGATCAAGTTTACTTACTGTGAGCTTAGTCTAGCCTTGATTTCCTAACAATGAAAACGTGTTTGTTCTGCCATTTCCTTTTTACCCGTCTTGCGCGATTGTTTTAAATGTAATTTTGACGTTAAAAAAAATGTCGATCCTTAGGCTGTTAAATGACTATTGATTTTGAATATAAAACGTTTTTTTTTACAAAATTAGGTTAGTATTAACGTAAATGCTGTTGGTTTAAGGTAGTATTACTTTGAAAAGCATCGAACGAAGCTGAATTTTGTCACTATTAGAGATCCCTTAGCTCTTTATGTATAAAATCTTGTTCATTTTGACGTAACAGACAGATCTGTTGCTGGAGAGTTTGTTCCGCATTCTTCCCAGCCAAAACCCTAGGAAGTGGCGAAGGGCGGGCGTTTTGAGAGACTGTCTCTTGTTATTTTGACGTTTAAACAGTGCTGATTATCTGCCTAATTTGAATAAATGACTTTTGATTTTGATTTTATTAGGGAGGAAGAATTGAGGTCCTACTCCATAGTAAGTGAGTAGTGCGGTCCGTAGCGCACGGACCTTCGCCCGGCGCTCGCCGTGCCCGGCCGGCCGGCCCGGGACGCGCCCGCACTAAATTTAAATATTTTAATCCTTAATTTAAATTTTTGACATTTTTATTTTATGTTGGTATTCGTGTAGTTTCATTTTTAATGTTATTTGTCATATTCAGGAGACGGCGTAGCTCGTGACTGGCGCCTCGGAACACCATTTGCTGGTAAAATATCGTCAATGAGACAGACTGACTCAGGACAATTTGTTCGGACATTACCTGCCTTCGATAGCGAAACGGTATTTGAAATGAAGATTGTGTTTACAAATAGGATGGTAAGCATATCTACCTGTTATAATATTATTCTATGTATACGTACCAACTTATAGCTTTAATATAATTGTGTAGTTTTTATTATATTTGGAGTATTTCCTGTCGAAATGGTCTGTAAAGGTATCGTATGTTTCACAGGCATGACGTGACGTTTGCAGTTTGCGTAGCATTAGTTTCTATGGCGCAATAAAAACCGCCAATCAATAACGTTATAAAGATCATTGGCGTCAATCATCATATTCAACTTCGCAGTTATTGAAATATTATACATTTTTATTTAATGAAACTGAACTGTCTCTGACAGCATTTAATTGCGGTTTAGATGTGTTGAATGCGATCTGTATTTTTGTAGAATAAACCTGACCATGGTGTTGAAATGCTGGAGATGAAAGCAACAAAAGGTAACTACCTAAGTGTTTCTCGTTTCCATTTTCTTGGTATTATTCCTTACAAGCTTATGCCTGCGGCGTCGCCCGCGTGGAGTTCGATAATTGTCCCACAAGAACATATTATCGGGATAAAAAGTATCCTATGTGTTAATCCAGGTTATAAACAACCCGTGTGCCAAATTTCATTCAAATCCATTCAGTAGTTTTTGCGTGAAAGAGTAACAAACATCCATCCATCCTCACAAACTTTCGCATTTATATTATTAGTAGGATCTAACTATGATAGCCAGCCCTTTTATGGAAATAATCTTGAGATATGAAACTTTAACAAATCATCGTTAGTGTAGCGTTAGTGCGTTTTCTTCTTCCATACTCAGAAGCAACTTGGGGTCTTGACTTGTTCCCGGTTGATGGCATTAGACTCTATAGCTGACTGCTATTGAGAAATTCCAGATTTAAACCCCAATTACACTTTGCACGACCCGGGAATCGACTATACTACACTTGTAAGAAATTTCTGAAAAAGTGTAAATAAAGCAGCCCAGCTTAAACTTGATGGATCAATACCGATTAGATATTTGGCACAATCAATCCTTTTTTTTTCTAGAACTCAACAAAATATTTTCTTTCGAACCTGTCTACCATTGGTTTTGATTTCGTATGCCATTGAAGCATCGAGAATAAATGACCCTTGTAAGATCATTATAATACTTTTGTTGATCATTAGTCATCGGGAGGCGCTAGAGTTCTTTCTTGTATCTATGGTCGAGCTATTATAGCTATACAGCCTTTTAATAGATTATTCTAATGTCCAAAGTATTGTGAATATTTAAACATGAATATTCTAACATATTCTTCAATTTTTTAAAGATTTAGCTTATTTTTCGGTTATAATGGTGTACAAGCGCTCTTGAATAATAATATTGGACCTACAGCAAACAGTCTTGCGTTTGGCCGCAACTTGGCTGATGAGAACCGACGATGCGGCCTAGAGTGGAGCACGCTCGCCTAGAAGAAACCGATTCACCCAAACTCTAACGTGATTAACTGATTACCTTAATCATCATCATCAGCTTATAATGTTCGCACTGCTGGGACACAGGCCTCCTATATACCTATGAGACGGAGGTGGTTGATCCCCCATGCGCACCCTGTGCGGGTTGGTAGATGTCACATTTCACTTGTGAGAAGATGAACGAATGATGTTTTTTTTTTTTTTTTTGTGTGTTCTGTGGGGGATGCATGAAAGATGACTTTTTTGTTGTTGTAATTTTAAGTACTTTTTTTATTATTTTTATCATACTTTATTCTAAATATGTTTCTTTTTACTGTACATTTAATATTAATTCATTAATTAGGGGGATGCATGAAAGATGACTTTTTTTTTTGTAATTTTAAATATGTACTTTATTTTAAATGTTTTATCATAGTTTATTCTAAATATGTTTCTTTTCACTGTACAGTTACTTGGATTTTCTGTTATATTGTACACGTCTTTTCAAATAAATAAATAAATAAATGTCTTCGAATTTTTAGTTCTAGGACATGCCGGTTTCCTCACGATGTTTTCCTTCACCGTTTTGAGGGCAGCGGTGATGAAATAAATTACACAAAGTAATGCGGCTGCCTGGGTTCGAACCCACGGCTTACTGCTCGTCAGGGTCAAGTCAGGGCTGCCACCACTCGGCCACCGCTGCCCTCCACTGATTACCTTAGAGCATTATATTTGCACTGGGACAGTATTCCTTTAATAAACTGTTGTAGGTTGTTGAAGTCCCTAAAAACCATCTCTCGTTCTATAATGAACTGGAAATATCACCAGTTTTTTTTTATCTTGGGCTAGCAGTGTTTGTAAGCAGTACTAGACTAGGCAAATAGTTTTGTTGTTTGCATTGAGTTGAGAACTTTATACTGTTTTTTTCTGGTGAACACACTATCATTGCTTTCATGTAGCGCAGATCTAGATAAGGTGTAGTTTCGATTCAGCTCACAGCATTCCAGTCTATTGGCTGGCTTAATATTGTATAAATCATGAGTCAAAAAAGTCTTCTTGTGCCTTTTAAATGTGAGGTGACTGACACACCGTCAATGGTTCAATGGTGCAAGCAAACTTCCAGCAGCCTCACTGCCGCTGGGATTCAGATTATGCTCTTCTTCTTCATCACACGCTGATAGGTCAAAGGCGCGCGCGCGGGAATTTCATACGGCTGTTGTATTATTGTGATAAGAGTGAATGAGTATAAAAAACGTTTCTTTGGAAAAGTTGATCGTTATCATGAGTATAATCACGTGTTTAAGTATCGGTCACTAATTACAAGTCACCCCATATAGATATATTATAATTACATTGTTGGGATTAGGATATATTTTATGTGTAGAGCACCACGTGGTAGCCGTTTTTGGGCCGTACGTGAATGGCTTAGGCATGACTTAATTTGTGCGACTATAACTGCAGTCATTGAAAAATCATGTCATGTTGCCCAGCACGCGTAGCATGACCGCCGAAGAAACGGCCACAGCCCGGTAGCATAGCAGTTTGTCGATTCTTCCTTCTCGACATATCGACGGAGGAATAGACAAACTGACACATTGTCATTGTCTATCAGTCATTATGTCTATTCTTCCGTAGACAAAAACTCGTTTCTACAGTGGTCATGCTACGCGTGCAGGTATAAGTAGTACCAAGGTTTCTTCCTACACATTTGCAAAACAAACTTTACACAAAAAAAAACAAAGATATAGTTTTTCATGCAGGCAGTTGTCATGACAACACGTCTTTGAACTGTGAACTTGGGATGGCTTATAGTACCGAATTTTATTAGAAACAGACTAGCTTATACTGGAATTGCTTGCATTGACGAGAGGTAAACTGTACTGACGTTATAAGTAGTTAAATTTTAAAACTGAATTGTTATCCGACCCTCGTTTCTGACTGCGGTTTTAGGGGTTTTTCTACCATTATTTAGTAGCAGCCCGCAACCTGGATTTGGGCCCGTTTGATGGCAATAGGCTCGCCCCCGAAGTCAGGGCGACCTATTAGGTAGCTACACCTCTGCCTAACCCTTTGGGTATTACAGGCGTGGTGTTATGTTACGTTATATGAGTAATTTATGTTGCTTTATTGTACTTATGTGAATGTCGTGTATCTACACATTATACACCTCTGTATTTATTTACATAAGAACGCATTCCTATTAACTTTTAATATTGAATGTAAAGTGTATATACTGTTAGCGGAACTATGTATATTATTATAGTTTGAAAAAAGAAAAGGAACTTACTCGCTTACTCATAGATTAGATCTATGCCATCAGAGATTTAAGTTACTACTTTTAACTTACAAGGTAATACTTACTTTTACTTTTGCCTATGTCTGAGTAGGTACTTCGGGAATAGATTAGGGTGAAGAATAGTAGGGGCCAAGTGAAATCAAAAACATATATACGCGGAAAAGTATATTCCGATAGAGAGGTACCTACCTAAAATCCAACAAATCAAGTATGCTATCTTATCTGTTTATTTAATTGTAAATAATAACAGGTCATAAGAATAACCTACATACATTATAACATAAATACACATGAGG
The DNA here is from genome assembly GCA_963082945.1 of Cerastis leucographa. Classification (NCBI taxonomy): domain Eukaryota; kingdom Metazoa; phylum Arthropoda; class Insecta; order Lepidoptera; family Noctuidae; genus Cerastis; species Cerastis leucographa. The sequence goes on along the minus strand of OY720380.1, from coordinate 11,761,758 downwards.
AATATGACAATTCTTAACAGCAAACATGTTTTAATAGAATTTCAATGCCATTCATGGTTAGCGCTAACAAACAACATTAGGGGTCACTGTTCGATAAAAGCTGATGACGTCACAATTCATTGCGAACTCGACTCTTTTTATTATTAGTTTATTTTACTCATCTAGTAGGTACGTGGCAGCTGGCTCTTCATTATAACGTGTTACGTAATTTCACGGCCTTTCAACATGACGAGGTGGCCGAGTGGTTAAGGCGTTGGACTGCTAATCCAATGTGCTCTGCACGCGTGGGTTCGAATCCCATCCTCGTCGGATCTTTTTGTTGTTGCTATTTATTTGTAAATTGTATGCGTATGATAAAATCATGATAATAAATCGTGCATTGTGAGTTTTCGCTGCATTAAAATTAATTTAAAGTTTTTTTTTGTGCCATTTTTTTTTTTGTTTTAGTATGTTTCTACACATTTTAAACCATTCTTTCATATCAAATCAATCTACAATCTATATGCAAAACATTACTTTACCGTAATATTCTAAATTTTTACAATTTAATTCAATTAAAACACCAAAAATGCTACGCAAACACCCCTAACCTATCAAAACGAGTCATTAAATCATTTTCCATCAAATAAGTTTTCATTTACACTCGACTTAGTTAACGTTTGCGTATGGTTTTACCGCCAAACGCCGTTGGCTATGGGTTATTTCACTTGCACTCGGCATTCGCAAGGGGACGAGACGAACACAGATTATATTTGAAAGGGCATGAATTGGTAAACACTTCTTGTTTATGGTACGAACCAATGAATGTTCGTTTTTTTATTTGAATTTAGAAAATTTAAGTAAAACTTAATTTTTTTTAGGACGTCATGCCATTTTTCCTGTTTTCGGGAAGAAGTCGTATTTCAATGGCTATTTAATTCTCTTTATTCATTAACCCTATAACACGTGTTGTTTTAAACAATTTAAATTAATAAATCGGCTTAGTTGACTACCATACTTCGGGTTAGTGATTGTATAAAATACGTAAATACTTAATAATTCTATTAAAAAAATATTTCGACATATTGTTATTGATGGTTTGGGAAAAGTTTTCCAATTAGGCAGCCGAAATCACATCACGCCTAAGGTATTGGCGTGATGTGATTGAAGAGGTATCTCATGTATATGGGGGCGAGCCTATTGCCATCAACCGGGCACAAATGCAGACTCCGTGGCTGCTACTTGGTGGAATAATCCAAAAACACTTTGCCGACCTGGGAACCCAACCCATGACCTAATTAATGCCCAGCAGTCTCGCTTGCGAACACGCGACTACACTGCACTTGACCTACATACCTACGAGTATTATGCTGATATTTTGTTTAATGATTAATTTATTTACTGTTTCTTCAGTGTCTTTATGTTCCTAAATATATATTTCTTTCCAGAAATATTTCGCGTATTGTGCAGAGTTGCTGGTACCACGTCTTCGTTTCCGTTCTTCCTGACACTTTTGGCTGCGTGCGCCAAGCGATCTGACACATCCACTGCCATAAATATTTACGGTTTCACTCGTAATTCAAAGATATTAATAAAAATGACAATTTCTTTGGGGACTTTACAAGATTCTTATACTTTGACTTAATTTATTGAAAAACGTTTTCATACGGTCTTGTTCTTCCTATTGCATTAAAAAAAACATGTTTTTGTTTCAATTAGCCTTCCGATCCCCTGATACAAATGAACTATCATATTGCATTGTTCGCTTTTTACTTATTGCGTTACCAAGTCCAAGATCATTAAGTAGATTATCCATGATAACGAGCTATGTTTTTGTTTTTTCCTGGTCAATGGTAACCCCTATGTTGCATTATTCGGAAAAATATGTTAACTAATTCATGGCTTGTTATTCATTCACATATTCATGTAAATATCTGTGTAAAAGTTAGAATGTTGACAGCTTTCGAGTACCTGCCAACTGACGGGTGGTAACAACCCCCAGCATCGAATCGTTCAGGCATGTTGAGTTATTTTGTGTCACCTCTCTGCTCTCAAAACGCACGTTCTAGAATCTACATTCGAAGACCGATGAAGTTCACCTACCTCACTGAATTCTCGCTTACTGGATTTGAGTCCATTGCCTCCTGCAGTGAGAAGGCCTGTGTCGCAGCTGCAGCAGTGGGAACATTAAATGGCTGCCGAAGCTGCTTACTTTCCGGAAATAATAACAGCCGCTCTATCTTCAGTTTAAACCGCGCTTATCTGAGTGACCACTCATTACATACCAAGTTCTGTTCGTGCCACGGAAAGCACGTTAAGCCGTTGATCCCAGCTGTCAATTGTACATCTTTGACAGTCGTTACAGGTAGTCATCAGTGGCCCAAAAGTCTGAGAACCAGTCTTACGAAGGAGTATTGTATTACATACTTAGTACTAATTACATGCACAATGGCCCAATAAAGAGGCTAAGTGCAGAAACAGCCCCGCTAACCTAGTACTAATTGGGTTGTGGAGGTCAGATAGCCAGTCTCTCCATGAAAAATACTGGTATTCAGCTGCATCTGGTTGGACTAGAAGCCGCCTTAACATAGTTGGGAAGGCTAGGCAGATGCTTATGCTGCTTACTTTCTCTAAGCTATCGGACTTGTTTGAGATAAAACTTCTGGTATCACCTCTTCCCCTATACCAGTTCTTTATTAAACCCATCCACAACACTTTGATGAACATTTATGTGGGTATGTGCAAATAATTAGATGTGGCGTTAGGCCGGGAGCACACGTGCTCGCCACGCGGCCGCACTATTGTTGCTAGAGCATTATTTATGAATATTGTTCGCGCGGCCGTCGAGTGCTTCGCCTCATCGCCGACACGCGACTACTGTCCTATGATTGATGTGCACATGGTCTTATGAGCTCCTGGTAATCTGCATGGGTTTGTGTGTCAATGAGAAGGTGTAATCCGGACTTTATATGGGGATGGCGACGTTATTGCCGAGTTAAGTGATCCTTTTACATGCATTGTTTTTTTTTATGAAGGACTTTCTGGTTTAAGTATTCCTTAGATAAGATTCTAGTTTGTCACATAGTTATCAAACCCTGTTAGAAGTTTTACATATCCGCATAAATAATACTTATAAAAAAAGAATCAGGGACACGAATGGAAGACGTGGTAATTGGTTAGATCTCTCTAGAAATCAAAATAAATGATGGAAAGTTTCATTATAGGTCAAATGTTAGTCCAAGAAGTTGCCACAACTAAGAGTGACTTCAGATGACGGTATCAGATAAAAGATAAGAACTTCCTAAATTCTGCTCCATTTCTTTCTACCAACTATTCAAACATTCCTTCCAACACCCTACAACAATCACAAGCTTGCGATATTGTCAATAAATTATGAAATACGCATAATGTTAGCGAAGCCCGATTGGTATCGGAAGTGAGGCGGGATGACGCAGGGCGGAGGGGTGACTTCCGGGTTCCGGCGAATCCGGAGACCCCGGCCTACTGCTCGTGCCAGTAACTCATCATCAGGGCTCCACGGGGCGCCGGCCACTCTCCCCCACACAAAGAAATATAAAGATTTGCGTGAATTATACCCTGCGCCTGCAAAAGGGGAAACGCATAAAAAATGTTGCTATGGATAACACATTTTTAAAAGGAGCTGTTGAGATTTTCTTTTGTTTGTTTTATGGGTGAACTCACGAATCACATGCAAATCGAGATATTTTCGATTGTGGTGAAACATAGGAAACATGTTGTGTTAATACGAGCGGTGAAATCATTTTCTTAATTCTAAAATTATCCGGCATAATCTGTCTAGATAGCGTTTCTGACGTTCTTCGCCCAAACCCTCTAAATAAATAAAGAAAAAAAACTAATACATGACAGGTGACAATCAAAAGCCCGTAGCGTTAGCACGGCGTCTACGCAGCGTAGCAGCTTCATCACGTCTTACGCATTGCTACGCGTCGTAGGCGATGCAACTCGTAGCACTGCGCAGCTTCTACGCAGCGTCGCAGCTACGTTACCTACGCATTGCTACGTGTCGCATTTGGATCGCAAACGTAGCGCCTACATCGCAATCTGCTCGTCTAATTTGATTTAAGTATAAGTTTATTTAGTTAGGTGGGTTGCAATCAGTTTTACATTTTTACATTCTGTAAGAATTTCGTTATATCTAACTAGAATTATGGCATATCAAGAAAGCTGGCCCTTCAAATCTTATTAGATTGGCAAGTATAGGCGTGAACTGCATCAAAGTACAGTAAATTTCGGTGTTATATACCTGAAACTCAAATCATTTATTTTAAATCCTTTTTCTACATTGCCAAGACAATCTCAACTGATAATTACAACAAAAAAAAACAATGAACCTTAACATCATTAACACATTATCTATTTTTGTATACTTTTGGCAGTAGTATCCAAAATACAAATGTAAGTTTAAAGACCCCAAATAAATGTATTTCTGTTTTACTTACGTATAATTTCAATGTTTGTAATACTTATGATAATCACCCACTAGGTGGCGTCGCGAACACTTGTCTCGCACCGATAATGGAACAATGCGGTTCCCACTGGGTGCCTGCGCCAGCGCCGCTTCCGCACCTCCACATTTGAATTCAGAGCACGAATTGAAATGGTTACAATTATTTAAATTTCGAAAGGAAGTGTAACAACCGGTGTCAAGATAAGATGTTACTTACTTTACTTTAAATAATATTGACTTTTACTGGTTTTAGCTATTTCTATGATTATTGCTGGGAAGTAAGTCTGGAACGGCTAGTCTCAATATACGCCTAGGTTTTTGCCACCCAAAGGCTGTCTTTTACGTCGGCTAGACGCTAAGCGTTGCCATGCAGCCACTTCTTAACTAATATTATCGAGAGGAAAGATTTGATTATTTGTTTGTTTGTTACGATTTAACTCAAAAACTACTCGACGGATTTTAAAAATTCTTTCAACATTTGAAAGCTACATCTTTACCGAAAAACATAGGCTATATTAGGTTTACACAATTTTCGCGGACGAAGTCGCGGTCGAAGTGCTAGTATTACCTAAGTGAATAGGTCTAGCCCTAGCTTAACACCTAAAAAGAATCAACTAAAAAGTATTTATATCTTCGTCTAGTCATGGAATTCATAATCCGACTTTTGCGATTGTCCAGTAAGTACCTACCCACTAATCCACATAAGTATGAAATGTACCTATCTATTAATTAATAGGACCTACTTCTAGAATTTAACTTTAACCGAAGCAAAAACAAAAGAATGTGAATCATAGCTTAATTTCTCTCCCCAATTATAATCTATGGGCCCATCGGTCAGTTTTTGTAACCCGTCAATAACAATGCGACGGACATAAAACACTGGACTTTTATAATTTACCGATTCTAATAAATAAAGATTTCAGTCCTTACAGAACGGGGCCACACGAAAAACGACCGCCCGGGTTGCATGCATTAGAATCTCAACTCTATTGTATTTTACCATACATTCTTTTTTGCACCTCGTTCGAATACATTTGCAATTTTCATTCAGACTATATTACCATGGACCCATGGGTCCGTGGCACTTTTTGTGCGACTCTGATTGTCTCTTCTATGAGGGGCTAGTGTTTACTTAAGCTGAATTTGATGACAAGTTTAATTCAAGACTTTCATTGTGGATTCAAGCGGACCATAAGTGAAAAAACTGCTGCATGTTTTGTCATCAATATTAGTATCCTAGTGTGTGTTTGAAAAATAAGTAACAAGACCGGTGGGCATCAACAATCCACAGTTTGTCAACAAAAATGAATGGAAGAGTCAATCGAGAATGTATCGCACCGACACAACATGCTACAGAAAAGCTTATAGCGTTAATCCCAGTAAAAGTCGTTGAAAAAGTTTCAGTTTGAAAGTGATTACCACTTGTCTAGGACCTAAAGTTCTTACCTATTAATAAAGAGACTTAAAAGACTAAGTACAGGCATGGGAAAATTTTCATACAAAAATTTAAACATCTTTGATTTTGAGACACGAATACCTACATTAATTTATACCCTACAAAATCTATTTTCATACCAACAATTTCCAACAATGTTGACCAGTAATTATCTATATTTAGAACATCATGTAAAGTATTCTCTCCCTTCGCAAACAAAACAGGGGATTGCCGTGTGTCGGGGTTGGTGTGGGCGGGGCCAGGTGTCACTCGCAGGCTGCAGATCTTATCTTTAGATGGGGATGCACGGGCCCGAGGACGCTCCTGCAGGGTCCTTACGTGCCCACACAGCCCTCATAACAATATCTCACCCCTAACGATAAACTTACGGATCGACGCAACGTTTCAGGGATGTATTTTGTTCCTTTAATTTTAGGCTCGGTACATATCTGACGGAAGATACGCCGCACATCGTCGGTCGCGTAGCGCTAGAACAGACAAATAGCTAGTAAAACATAAAACCTTACACACATAACCGATGATGCGCATTTTGGTCAGATATGTACCGACCCTTAATATTAGGTTTTGACTGCGGCTTCACCCACGTGTATGTCGAAAATTTTCTAAGAGAATAAAAAGTATTTTATGGCTCCTCCATCCAGGTCGCGTATTTACAAAGGCTATACCATTAGAGTGAAAGTGCAAACTGAACTGGCTTAGCTTTTGTTTGACAAAAACTTGCCAAAACCCTAATCCATTCTAGTACAGAAATTGACCGAAATCGGGTAGACTTTGTTAGACAAATTCCTTCTAATAATAGGCGGATAATTACATGGAATATGTTATTATTTTGTAAAAATCTAGAATTCTTCGGCAGGCGGAAGGGGGGTGAGGTGGTTGTACCCCTTCTCCCCTGGGACCACTCCCGTTAAAAGGTAATGCACTGTTCTTGAGAAAAACCAATTATTGTAACCTAACCTCAAAACATTTTATATTCGCTTATAAAGCATAGTCGACGTAGCCCCGCTACGCGGGGCTCCTATTTTTGTCTGCAGGGTTTACAGTAACCTAACACGAAGGGGAAGTCGGGGTGCCCCAAGTCCAGAGCTCGCTTCGCTCGCTCTTGCATCCATATTCTCCTGGATACGTATGATACAGTACTAGGTTTTGTTCGTGCATTTTCTTTGAAAATATCTAGGCCAAAAGCTAATCCATTTGAGTCAATTTTTTTACTGAGATAGATTAGGTTTTGGCGAGTAATGTGCATAAACAAAAGCTCATCTATTAGAGTCTGGCTCGTGACTCAAATAGTATAGCCTTTGTAAATTCGCATCCAGGTCATGCATCGAAATACGTTGAGGCATTATGAAGAGAAAAGGTAACAGTTATTTACTTACTTTCGTAGAGTACCTAATAGAATTAGTTTAGCATGGATATCTGATAGCTTTTATAGTTTTCAGATGGCGTATGTTCGGTGACAGCACGGGGTACTGGTTTTTAAGAGTTTAATTTTTTTTTTTCCAATATCCACACTTCAATAGACAATTGAATATACACCAATAACCAAAATCTGCTATTGAAACCATGTTAAACAAGTTGGTCAGTCAATCGGAGGCCTTAGTTCGTATTTGTGTTGCCGGGTACCAAGTTAAGCTTTTATTATATACGTATTTCAAATCTCACAAAAATGATTTATACCAAAATGCCTTACTACTCCAATTTATAGTAAAATAAAACACGCTTTACAATGGGTATTAATGTCATAATCAATTATTTGTATAGAAGAGTCGGACGGGGCACTGCGCATGCGGCGAGCGCGCACCATGCGCGTCCGTGCGCCGGCGCATTAACTTAGCCAGCCAATTACCCGCAGTGTTCTCGGTGCACTCGGGCCAGTTCGTTCATCCACCACCGCAATATGTTAACATATTTTTTAATTTCTCCAACAGACAGTTAAAGAGGCAATCGCGAGTTCATGCGCAGGAGTGAGATTTATAATAAGAAAACGCTCCTACCGCGCATGCACCATAAGGATCTATAAATCTTTTAAGTACTGGATCGGCCAATCCCTGTTGAGAAACGATAAATCATCCCCTCGGACAGTAAAGTCGAATCGAATAGTATCGCGTTCTCGCTCACTCTCGAAGGTGCTTATGGCCTTTAGATCATTTATCATTTCTTTCTCTCGTTTCTTCTCAATGATAAATTCAATTCTCTTTTGGAATATGATTGTTCCTCGTTTTGTTATTGTGTGGTGTTTTATTGTGGGTATCGTCACGGACTTAGGTTTTTTGATCGGAATCCGATCGAAATGATCGCGAGAATTGGATTTCCATTTTAGATTTCGTGACTCGAGTGATCAATCTTTTAACTTCGGATTCGGAATATAGACTCTTGTTTGCGGCCAAGGTCTTGAGAAAAAAGTTAACAAATTACAGTGCCATTTTAAATTCATGATTAATATAATTACTTTTAGTTAAATTATTCATGGTATCTTCATTTTTTTTTTCATAAAATGAGATTTAATAATTTATTTAAACCCATTAGTCGTGACGAATGTATTTTTTTTTTGTTTTAGTATATTCTTTCATTATGAATGTCGTTTTCACTATTTTTCAACATATGAGGTTTCAGTCTATGTCTGTTATTTTTGTACACATTAAAACTGGAAACATTTATGAAAGATAATACGGTGATAAAATATCTATTTCGATTCCAAATTTATAGGGTAATCAGGTCGTTAAGATAAAGTAAGCTCTATGAAATCGAAATATTTGTTTATTTTATTCCTTGCTATTTACAGGGCTGTAGAAAAGACAACAATTTCATCTTAAAATAACTTAAAATACGTAATGTTTTCTCAGTCAAATAGGTAGGTAATAATATAGGTACACTTTAAACTTTCTTGCACTATCTAAAACGTCGGTCCGTGAAAAAATAGCACTATGTTCGATATAAATATACATAATATAGTTCAAGAGTCCATAGCACGATGAAGAGCAACACTTGTGTGAATGTACAAAGAAATCAAACCCTTATCTCTTATCTCTACTATCACGGGGCATTTCCTTAAATATATATTTTACAGCGTACTATCTAACTTAAAACTATAAATTTACATACATTTTACAACCTATAAAATCGTAGTTTTATTAGACTTCGGTGCTTTGGCCATGCTGATCATTATAATTTTATGTTACAAGTCTCGTTTAAAATTTGCTATAATAGTTATCTTCTGCTGCCGACAATGTTGACTGTATAAATATATACCTGTTACTGATTGAATATTAAAGAATTGTAAAGCGCGTTCACTGTATAAATAATCATCTATATGGAAAGCTGAAATGTATGAATATTTAATTATTCTCGCTTCGGAATACCATTACATTTAAAAATACATCTGTTTGGACGCATATCTATTCTACAAAGGCTGTAATAAATCACTGTCAACAATTGCAGCAAGTTGACAAAACTGTTCGTCGTACAGAGAACCATATCCCTGGACGTCACAAATGCTTCCAACACACAATACTTATTCAATGAAGAAATCGTGTTCCAAAAAATAATAAGACACTTTTCATCGTTAAAATGTTTACAGGAAATATATGACATGCTGTAAAGCATTCAACTAGCGGTCATTGTTTACAACTCTTTTGTTTTAGTGCAAACAACAGAACCTGTGACATAAGGTTCTATTATCCCCAGTGCACATTGTCACCACTCTCCCAAATAAATCTTTTCTTAACAGTAGACCCAAATATTAAATATCTCTCGGACGGCTGACGTTTGGCGATGATTTAGAAACGGTCGGATTGACTATGGACTAATTAGATTTATAATAAGCGTAACACATTGAAAACAATACTGTTCCGGAGCGCATTAGTGAACTTTTCATTCCACGTTGCGGACACGCTCGAGTACCGATCGGCTTACAATACAATTGATTAATTAACCCACACAAGCAAAAGTCATGTAATTAATTCGTCGATGGTTCTCACATCAGCAGGAGTTCGTCGAATGAAGAGTTCGCTAAGCGCGGTGCGGTCAGTAGGCAGCGGCGGCGCCCGAGTGGTGCATGAGGTGGTGGTGGTGGTAGGAGTCCTGCGTGGGGCACCACCAGTCGGGCACGCCGTGGGGCATGGCCGGCGCCGGCTGCTGGAATTGCGTCCAGTGCCCGCCGAAGCCCAGCTTGTTGTCCATCACGCCGTTCCCGCCGATGTTGGTGAGGTGTGGGGGCTGGTTGTGGTGGGGCGGCGCCGGCGGTCGCTCGTAAGGCTTCTGGTCGTGCGGGTTGAGGTATTTCTCGTTGAGGCTCTCTAGTTTGTCCGTTATGGAGGGGTGATGGTGCGGGTGGTGTTGCGGGGCGGGTACCGGCGGCGGGGGGAGGGGTGCCGCGGGGCTGGCGGCTCCAGCTGTGACGCTGACGCTGCCTGCTGAGGAAGAGTCGTCAGCGTCGCTGTCGTACCGCGGGGAGGCGTCCCCGGCGGCACCGTGCACCTTCATGTGCTTGCGCAGCGAGGAGGGGTGCGTGTACGATTTGTCGCAGCCGTGCACGCGACAGTTGTAGGGCTTGTCCGACGTGTGCACGTGCGAGTGCTTCTTTCTGTCCGAAGAGTTCGCAAACCGCCGGTCGCAGCCCGCATACTCGCATTTGAACGGTTTTTCTCCTGATAAAAAAAGATACAACGTTAGTAAATACGCATGTGGGTGGATAGCGGTTCGACACATTTGGAATTGGACAGGAAACTATAAAATTCATTTGGAATACATTTTATGACATGTTACTCATTTTTTGTAGGTTAGTCGGTTAGACCATTTCTACGGAAAGCATAGCTACTACATGTTATCTCCTTAAACAAAGATCCCAAATTTCTACTTAGACCTCCAATATGTAAAAATACTCGATATTGTACCACATCTAGCTCACTAGCAATTATGTACTAACATTCCTGCACTAAATCCAAAGTCAAGAAAAACATCGAGCACATCCCAATACGCGAATGTCCAATCACGTCGTAAATAACCAGATTTGCTCGTTGTTTATAGTTTACGAGCATAAATAAATATTCACAACAATTGCACGGGATACTTAACACGGCCATAAATCATATTTATAAGACGACTTTGTCACATTCCCGTAACAAAGCCTGGAGTAGCAGACCGCATGCTACTTTGAACCTTATTGTTGCTACAAATGATATATATTTGTGTTGATGTCTTAATAAGCCCTGGAGCTCTGTGACAATGGCCGCTCCACATCCGTTTTACTCCTGATAACTCGATGATGATCGTGAACAATAGAGATTATCTCCTCAGAATGGTGTTATCACACCGATGGCATCTTATTTACTGGATACCTGTTCTGGTTTCACTGCTTAACTTAGGCTTGTTTGTAAATGCCTTAGAATTATGAATGCGAAAAATATGTATGGCAATAGAGAGGAATTAGAAACAATTCCAGATCTTTCATTACTTGCGTATTCGAAATTGACAGTTATAACCATAAGCTTTTATGGTTAGTAAGAGTATCGGAGACGAAGCCCATCGTAAAACAACAATAGAAAACACGAATTTTCCACCATGTGATTTCACGGTGACCCTAATTTTTTGCCCATTTTTTTGCGCCTCCACCATAGTGATCCTCCAAGTTCACCGAATCGTATGAGATGATATTCAATAAAATACATTACAAGTAGGCAGACGCTTTGGTGACCGCAGCACAATGTAGCATTACTATTATATTGTCGTGTTTACAAATAAACCTCTTCGGTTGTAATCCTGTGTATTGTGTTTGAAATATGAAGATTTTTGAGGAGCCACAGATGCTAATCTCAAGTGTCTGTTAACGCTACAATAATAGGGCTCTTTAGGCGTTCCCTTACCACTATTTTTGTATTCCACCGTATGAACGGATCGCACGTTTTCAATGGATTGATACTTCCTTTCTTGTTCAGTGTTCCATTACAAAATATTTACGCTTTATTCTCTATCATTCTGGGTGCGTATACAGCCAATTCATACGAGGAATACGAACAGTGGATGTTTGCAAGTGAAACATCTATGGAAAAATATGAATGAATAACTTTAGACAGGAACATTGATAGGAATTCATTGAATACCTCCCAATTTAATAATGTATGACTATTAAGACGATCATATAATGAAATATGAATATGCTATGAGTCAAACAACACCCAAGGAATCAGACTGAAAGATAAGACAGTCTGAAACCTATTATAACGTCAAGCAAAACAAAGAAAAGGAAATAGAGAAATAAAAATCACGACAGAACCATGATCGGAAACAATAAAAACGCCTCGGATCTACTAATGAGGCTAATACAAGATAAAAGACTCCAAAACATGTGTCGCCCGTCTAATTACTAATCGGGTGTCTCATCTCCGACGCAGTTCGAAACAAAAAACGATCGGTCACAAATTCTATTACAATTTGATGCATCTCTTGCGCACGCGCCGATAAAGTCTATTAGAGTAATCTCTTAGATTTTGAAGTTGGAATTATTAGATCAAGGAAAATAGAAGGTAATGTTTTGCTGAGTTTTCTCGCAAAGTCCATTGAGAGTTTCAATAAAGAAAAAAAGTATTTTGACCATGATAATTGACTTATCATCATATTTCAAAAGACAAAAAGTGTTATTTGAATAAACGTTATTAATAGCCACATAAACAAAAATCATGTTCGAAATGGTTTCTCTGAACATTTAGTGTCAAAACAAAAGCAAATCGAACACCGGTCGGGAATGCACTTCGTGAATTCGTCGCGTTCCGCGTCGGGACACCACCGCACCGGCTAGGGTCAGATGTTTATCTTAAACGGCTGTATCACCCACAAGAGACACTTTTTTCATACTATATTATTATCGATGTGAAACTTTATCTCGTGTTTTTTTCCCGACTCACTTTTTTGACGGATTTAACCCGTGCAAAGATTACGATTTACATTAGTGAATTCGGCAAGCGATTTCGTTAAAGAAAATGTGATTTTTAGGCACGAATTTATATTTTTAAGTCAATTGAATGGCATTAAATGGTTAGCAAGTAAATCACGAAGGAATACACAGTTGGCACATCGCCTAGCCCGAATTACTCTGCAGTATTGAGTTACAAATCGCTACTTAAGTGCGCTCCGCTGTGAAAACAAGCTTTTTAGAAATAGCACGAGTGACGTGAAACCTGACCCCGCGGCCTTTGCACCACAGTTGTGGTAAATGGCTTTAGGTGAGTTTGGAGATAAAACAATCGCTCACCGGATATCGGGTTGCGGAACAAAAAGGTTGTCATACAAAACAGTATTTATTACAATTTAGAGTATAATCAAATGAATGTTTATCATTTGAGTGGCCGACTACTGGCCGCGGGCTTGTCAGCACCTTGAATAATAATTGGGTGACACTTGATATCCGTGCACCTGTTACTGGAGACGTATTCATTAGACACTAATGCGGAATTATCTTAAATCAACGAGACACTAATATTGAAAATAACACAAAGTTTTGAGTAAACTTCTCGAGTCTACGAGTCCCAAACGTTTGATGCGTCATATTGATGTAGTTTGGGAATGGTATGATTGGTTTTCATTTCATTTTATTTCATCATCACTTAATAGAAGATATTTTTAATCCTCCGTGTGCCATAGTTTAAAGCTAGTTAATTACCTATTAGGCAAGGTTTAATTAATCATAATAATCACAACTCCATCATTTGAAGCTCAAGTGTGCCGTTGTTTCAGTCTTTATTAAATGTTACATATCGAAGCTAATTCAATCTCGATGGAGAGGCGGGTAATAAGCGGCGAATGACTGGTCGATTGCTGACACAGCCGCCACACCGGTCCACCGCTCTACCCCGCAGACAGACATGACCCCGCACCATGTTCCGTCTGACCCACAATACTAATCGCTACATTCAATACACGATATCTAGAACACCGGCCATATTCAATTAAAACATTTCAAACACGACCTATTCGACAGTACAAATACTTTGAAGAGCTCTTCAACAATGTCACAATACCAACTGATTGACGACATCCACGTCACTTCCCCGAAAACCGTTTTCTCTCGCATATTTAAAGACAGTTTCGTACAGCGTGCATAATGATTAATGATGTACCTTTTATCCGAAACGTATTTCGAATTAGAAAGATATATTAATATCTTCATTTTTTCCACTTCTCAGAGAATACAGCCCCTCGTCCGGAGAGGACAAAAAGAATAGTCGGGGTCGGGCGAGCGCATTCGGCGCCCAACGACCGTGTGACAAGGTGCTTTATGCGGACGATTATGAGCAGACCGAATAATGTTCCGATACCCGATAAATATCTGCCAACTCATACAAAAGCATCCCAATAAAAATATAATAGTAAATGTAGCAACAACACGGGCCACAAACTGCGGAGTCATATCTCGCTGATAAATATAAATTAAAATGAAAACGTATAGCTCGGGAGGAACAGGGACGGCGATCGTCCGTGAACGAAAACAAATTAAAACTGATATAACATTCAAATGTGCAGGCGCAGGTTAGTCGAAGGCTTGTGGAAAATCGAACATGTAGCGAGCACTGGCTCTCGAGCACTCTGCCAGGCTTCGTATGAGGCCTTTTTTGTCGCGCTGGAGTCCCCGTGATTCACAACGACGACCCGTGAGACCGGTCGCTTTCATTACCTATTACAATAATTCACTCATTGAACCACGTTTAATACTGTTTGTTATTTTGCACCAATTAAAAACCGAACTGAATAAAATAACCATTTTAATTGATCCTTGTATTGCCATAAGTGTCGGACAAGTCATTTACTGTCATCATAAGTCGTAAAGAACTATTTGCGAATTCAATTCACGATGTTGTAGTGCCAGAAATAGCAGTAAGTGAAACAGATAATTATTGCTATATATAGAATATAGAAGTATCCATGTTTTTGCTGGCTGTGCTGATAATTTATTGCATCTTGACATTTTTATGTTGTTTCCAGAGTTAGATGAAATATGGAACATTTTCTCGTCTGGCAGTGTACCTATGAATTAAAGCATCTTCCCATTGTTTGGTCTACGACGGAGAGCGCTCCATCGGTCTTGCTCTGATAGGTATCTGCTGAGATGAGAGAGCACAACAAGGACTAGAAAAATATCTCGAGCGTTGTTTTAGGAGAAATGTGAGAAGTGTCACATAAACATTTCCGTTTCTCTCTTTATCGGTAGCACACTGTATGAATATACGTTATAACTCTTAAAGCAATTCCTTTTTGAAATAGCAGATATTATTGTCCCGTAGCAAACCATTTAGATTGATTTGTCTAGACTGCTTCATCAGAGGTTAAACTTTATACATTTAGATTGTAATCTAATCCAAAAGATTCTAATCTGAGACAAGTTAAGAAACATTATTATGACCTCTACTTATTTTCTCATCGAAGATTTGATCATTTTGTTCCCAGACGATTTTGTAGATAAACAATATTGTACAAGGCTGAACATAAAAAGTACAAAACACCTAAGCAGGCAGGGCACGCTCGTCAATCCTTACGTCAAGCGTTTTGACAGCCCTAACCGGCATCATCGCTCCTCTCGAATAAAAAAATACAAGAAATAATATCAGAATCTCGGCTTCTCAAAAAATTAGGCGGATGTAAAAAACTAATTCAGATTTTCCGTATAAGTTTAAATGAGATCCAATCAAAATAAGGCGAAATAAGATTTAGAATTTATTATTTCCTTCTAAATCTTTACTGAAATCGCTTTACCTTAGGTAATTTAAACTGAGAACTGTAAAGTGATTGTATAATTAACGACAACAATTAATATTTGTGATTAACGATATTTGTTTGTAAATTATACGATGAACTAAAACGATCAACCAAAAGCCTCGTAAAGGTTACAGCCAAGAAAATCAATGGAAAAATACGACATTTCACCTCATAAACTGCTTGAGGATTACGTTAAAGCCATAAAATAAATGTTTATACAATAACCTGCAGGATTGAAGGTAGGCGCCGTCAACGATGCTGCGTCGTGTCACGAGATGGCTGATAACGTATCAATGCGTTAAAATCTACAGAGAGATGGACGGGCACGCGAGCGTTTTAATAAAATGAAGTTAAATTTTAATATCAAAATCCTTGGAAAGCTGATGCTGGGAATTTAGACAATGTTGTCTTATACGGGTGCCATAAAGTAGTAAGACTAAAGGTAAAAATGGAAGGATCAGAAAATTTTGTAGTCGGTATTGTCTTAAAAGAGCGATATAACAAAATAAGACTTGAGAAGGTCGCGGTGGTTACAGTGTAAGGAGGAGATCTGGCAATATTCCTAATGGTAGCGGTTGCAGATATTGTTAACGAACTGACGGGATTCGCGATACTGAATATTGATGAAACATAATGTGATGAGTAATGAATGATAGATGAATGATGAAGATCCAAGTGAACGAGTAATTTTCATAATTCATACTTTTTACATTTTGCATAATTCAGTATTCAAAGAACCAATGTAGATTTCATCTTAAAATCGTATCGCTATTTCTAAAACAATTCGTTTTTCATAACTTTAGGTAAATAACAATGTACATTGCATTAAGTTTCAAAGGGTTTACAAAAGGAATAATCCCTATAGAGAAAATGAAGATACGTCGAGGACACAAGGGAATCGTTTTATTAATTGAGCATGTTTGTATCGCATTTCTTGGTATTCGGGCTTCACCTACAGAGGAGACCTTACCATACGATACTGATATCCAATGGAAAAAGTATGGACCTGATTTGTGTACCAATTTATTAATGAGAATATTATTAATGTATGCTGGTAAATCATTTATAATGAATCTTGTTTAAAAGAGACTTGAAGTAATTTATGAGTTCACATCAAGAAAAAATCATCCATCATCGATAAAATAAGCAGGTAAATACAAGTTTTGCCGTAAATATTGTGTCACTAAAAACAGCCCGAACGTAAATTAAAACGTTAATAACTTAAACAGAATTCTTTAAGGCAACCAAGCTAAGTTTGCAATCATTGTCGGACCGTTACTTGCTCCATGAATATTAATATGTTCACAAATCATAAATATTATAATTTTGCGGCGTGTCGTATGCAAGTCGCCCAATAAATCGGTTAGGTTATGTATTTGTTCGGGCCGTGTCCACTCAACACCCACGCGGGATCGTGTTTCAGCCCCCGGGCACATTTTTGGGACAAACCAATATTTCTAACGAATATTAATAGTCTGTTTTTGTTTTTATTTGTAACGTGTTTAATTTTTATTTCGGACGCGCCCACATTCTTTGCGCGCCAAACATTCCTGCGAGAACGAATTTTTGATTTGTATGGTGGTCTTGCAACTGATCATTATCCATGAATTCGACGTCAAAATTAGCAAGGCTGGTAAAAATCAACTATGTATCATTAACAAATTATTATTATTTATTAGTCATCACAATTTGCTATCTATCAGTGAACACAACAACAAGACTATCTTCATTGATTACTCTTATCACGTCTCCAGTTTACATCTACTTTTGCAGATAAACAACAAAGTATCATTCGAAAGCTTCAAGTGTCCCAAAAACCATTGGAATACAACTTTTTGTCTCCGTGTTAACATTTCGATTGTTGTCTGATCCTGTCGATGCGTTCTATCGAGATTTTTTCGCGAGCGGTGCTAAATGCAAGGAATTCTAAAGGCTGTCGACAGAAACATAGCTTATTCAGACACTTCTTATGATGCTTGGATCACTTTTTATGGTGCTATTTAAAGGAGAATTGTAATGATATGGCAAGTTGAAGCATGCTATAAAGATGCCAGTAAATTTTAAGCTCTCCATGTAAACACTGAATCTGGTGACCTCGGTGCTTACACTCAGTGTTCTATTTTTAGATATATGTTGCTTTGTACTCTTTAAGGACTACTGTCTCCTACAGTTCCAAGCGAGGTGTGAAAATAAACAACAGGGCTAGTTCAGTGTTGTCTCAGCCATGTTGTCGGCGATATCACAAACTCCCATACATATTGATACGAGTGAGGTGTCGACGAAAAAACGCATGAATGATGCAGTGAGACCCTCCGCGATCGCCCTACAAGACGAAAGAATTTCGCACACTTGCGAACCTCAAAGCGCAAAATGTTTTTCTTAGCGCATTAAAAACGGCTGATAGCTCATTTAATTTAATGAGCCACCTATTTGATGGAAACGAAAAAGCATAATTCTACGGAACAGACTATTTAGTTTGCAATAATAAATTCTTATACTTCTAATAGAATTATTTGAGTCAGTGTTGCATAATAGAATCGACAGGCAAATACTGCGAGCAAGCAGCCAGCTAATGTTATAATAAGTGTAAGACAGTTTTGCATAAATTAATGGATGACGTAAGCAGTTGCTTTGGATTCAAACCTAGAGGAGTTATGTTTTGTAATTTGTAAGAGAACAGAGAATATAGGTTCATTCATGCACATCATTTACCTCAAGTAATTTTGCTTATCTTTAATATTTGTTTGATACGATACAAATTGCTTAGTTTTAGCACCATATTTTCTAGATTCAATGTTACTGTGTCCAAATAAATAATTTCTATTAACATTGAATAACATTGAATAACATTGAATACTAAAAAAAGTAAAAAGGAGTCTGTCACTATAAAGTGCGCGCATAGATAGTAAAGTGTCAGAAGAAACGATTGTAATAAGATAGTAAGGGCGAGGAGCAAGCGAGCAGGCGAAGGCAGCCGTTCAGCCAAGTAGGCGTAGGCAGGCAACACTAGCGCTTCCCGCGGCTTCCAAGCTATTGTTACGTTGCAACCGTGCGCAATTTATGTTATCCTGGTAGTCTGGTACCAAGACTTGTTACAAACACATGGGAAAACAACTTGCCTATAAAATAGACGGTGGTACAACTATGTTTTGTAAGATTTTTGACGTGCGATATACGTGGCAGGTAATAAATTAACAAGGAATTACAAAAATGCCAAAAGGCATCAATGTGTTCCCTGACAATCACACAGGAAGACAATTTTTAACTTTGACATTTGATTCGATTAACTATAGCACAGATAGATAAAAGGCCAAATATGAAAAAGGTTAAACCTACCTAAAATAGCTAAATTGAATCCCAATAAACCCGAGATGGTTTGTTAATAGAATGTAAACAAAATCACTTCTAATAATTAAGTCGTCAGTAAATAGCGTCGATGTTCCATGACTAAATGATTCGTGTAGGGCGTGTCGGACGGATATTAGTAATAGTTCGGATGTGTTCCCGATTAGCTGTTCAACCAGACCAGGTGAAACTACAGCCCGAGCCGGTTGATTGATTGCCTTACCACGATACTTATCTCGTCTGAACAAAACAGACTCTTGATCAAATTTAAGATATAATTTCATTACCGAAATTGTTTATAAAATAAATCGAAAATGCGGTTTAGAATGTTGAAGATCGAAATTGTTTATGTATGTTGGTTAAATCATGATCGAGTAATTTTCATTTCATTGTTTTATGATTGTCAAAAGCAGAACATCATTATGGTGAATTTAATGATAATTGTGAACCAGTTATTCAGTCCCTTGAAATGACACATTTCGACATTTAAATCTACACAAAACATAGGATGCAATTTGTTCTCATCGCAACCGTTCCAATTAGTGTTTTTGTCTATGAACTAATAATTGCTCAAATTAGCGTTGTCTGATACGCATCGATGTGAAGGCATTCGATCCTGTCTAATAGAATTCTGCGAGGAATCGTTGCTTGCAGGCCGATGCGTTCCGATTCACGTTTCGAGGTGCGGTAACACTGTTTTTGTTCGCACTCCGATACCCTGTTCGCAGTTTCGCACTATCTCTTTGACGTTTAGCGAAATTCTCCAACAGATAAAAACAATTTTTAACGTTTGCAGGAATGCTCGGGTTTCTGCAAGACGCGTCTTGACTCGGACGCGCAAATTTTTAATACGATAGTCAATGTTTCTCGTTCATTGACGCTCTTTTGGGGCATTATTTATTCGAAAAAAACATAGAATTTCAATGTTTGTTTTGTTTACTAAGGGACATTATATGCAATGTGGCGGGTGCTTCAACGTCGTGTCAATGCGAGGGGAGGTCGTGAGTTGACAAAGAGATAAAAAAAATAAAGCGCTTATCGCTTTCATTGTCTACATGTGTATAGTATCAGTGGCGTAGTGTGGGGTAGCAAGTGTGTACACGTCATGGAGATTTGTGCACATGTGTGTGTGTGTTGCTGAGGGGTTGTAATGTTGCTACTGAAAAGGACAAGCCACGCCCATCAAATTATCACTTGTTTCAACTCAATAAATTGATTCAGATGCAATTAATTTTACCAAGTAACTACTTCTTGTTTTGCGGCGAAATCTATCAATCATTTTGGATTGATCGCTGAACATTTTGTCACCAGTCTCGTTTAAGATTAATGTTGTCTGCAGAAACTAAAACTTAATATGCGATTTTAATCAAAAAGTTACTTAAGCGTTACAAAAACCTTCACAAAAATAAATGCATAGAATATTGGTAAATCAGCAATTAAAGCTGTTTTTAAACACGATTTTAAGAAAAATAAAGAAAGTATTTTTATTTCGTTGACCGCTGACAGTAAAGCAAAAGTTTAGTTTAGAAATACTGGTAACATTAAATCCCCTCTTATACAGACAAGTAACGCACACAAACGCATTAACTATTGTGCTCAACATTTTTTATACAATTTATCAATCGGGGCAGATGGTCCCGGATCATATAGACACCTTTCAAAAGCACCCAGCTATTATAGGGTTACAACATTATCATATGGACATAAAATGGCCGATTCTACGTAGGATTATGTACGGGAACGTTCAGAGAGTTTCAATAAGCTTTGGGAAATAAAAGTGATATCGATTAGGTGTTGCAATTAAAAAGATGATCATAGTTCATACTGGATGTTTTGCATATTTGTTGCAAAATTAGAACATTGAGGGATGTTTGCTTTGTTCATTTTTTTTTTCCTGTGTCATCCTAACTAATATTATAAACGCGAAAGTAAGTTTGTTTGTTACCTTTTCACGACTAAACGGCTGATCGGATCTTAATGGGCAAGAAGATAGATTTCAACCTGAGGAAGGACATAGGCTATATAGCATCAAGCTACGATCAATAGGAGCGGAGCAGCAATGAAAAACCTTGCGAAAACGGGGAAAATGTGACGCAGATGAAGTTGCGCGGGACAGCTAGTTTACCATATTTCTCTTATAAAAGTTGCCAGCAACTAGAATGCATTACCACTTATTCCACTCAGCAAAAAAAAATGCACAATTCCACAGCTATTTATTGACTTCTTTTGACGTAACTACTGAGCAGGTGTCGGACGACTAGTTAGGTAAATGCTCTGGCATCGATTACAAAGTTATTCTAATTGTCCTGTGCAATCGTCCACCAAGTAATTATTTGAAGTTTTTTAGACAGAAACTATCGAGTCATTAGCACGCGTGATCCGAACTTTACCTATCCATACAAATTCTTGTTTTTACTAATGCTAGACCAAGTTTTAAATGATTGCCGAAATTATCAAGATTTTCGTTGATAATCATCGGATAATTCCATCCATGCTGATTTTTTTTAAATTTTATGTTCTGGAATAGCACATAGGCTTTTTATCCCGTGGGCAATTCCCGAACTCCATGCGGGCGAGGCCACGAGCGTAAGCTAGTATTATGTAAAATGCTTTCATGCCCGGATGGGATTTGAAAGCAAGATTTTACAGCGGGTTTTGTAACGAATGAAACTCTTATCTTCGATGTCTCATTCACCCTAGGCTAGTAACTGATGCGATTTTAACCCTCTCTAATAATGTTTGAAACAATTATTCTCATTTATGCATTGGACATAATAATCTACCTGTTCATTTGCAAATACAAAACGAACCAGTAACATGAGCATATTAAGTGTTTGATGTTGACGAGTGTATTACATGTTTGTTTGCTCGGGACCCGCTAGTGCTGCAACCGACAGCTCCCGGCAGTCCGGGGCTCCGAACACAATGGCGCGGGCGCAGGGGCGAGGGCACAGCGCCGAAGGGTTTCGTATTGTTTGCAAAATATTTTGAAAGCGTCATTTTATACGGCATATTAGCTCAGCACTGCGTTTGATAGCGGGGGACGTCTTCACCGGCTTGAATCATATCATCATTAGAGTATTGTGCACACCCCTCTGCGGTGTTGAAGTGGCGATGTAGAAACTATTGAATTTTAATATTGTGCAACCGGCATTAGTTTATTGGGCTGGTGCTGTGAATTGGGCGATCGAATATGCATTTATCTGCACTTGCTGATTCGTATCTGTTATAATATTTACTAGGCATCCATTTAATGAAAATTTATTTGCGTAATTAAACGGAAAATCTAATTGGTATATTGACTTTAAATAAGCAGAAAATATTAACCTATACCTACTAACAGTTCAATACATTTAACATTTATCCATCTACGCTATTTTAACAAACTCTATACGAAAACTAATTATTTAAAAATGCGCTATTCAATCAAAATAGTCGTAGCGCACCGCGTAGCGTTTCGTAGCACCCGCCTACGCGATTTTAAAGTAGTCACTTTTCGTCGCAAAAAATGAATATATCAACCAATTATTTTGCACAGGTGCAAGGTGTAGTGATTACTAAAGTGTTTTATAAAGTGATTGGGTGATAGTGGGCGGAATCACCGGCGGCCATTTGATGCCGACGCGTGCTATGGTACCCTGAGGGGTCGGCCCAGGCTAAAAACTGAGGAGGTGACTCAAGAACAATATATTAATCCTTAATAAAGATTGGTGATTAATAAATAAGACAATGAGGAATTTAGTTTGGGGACTGGTAACGTGTTATGTGTATCATCATCATCATATAAATGTGATGGTAAGTTTGTTTGTTTATATGTTTCTTTATAGTATACGGACAGACTTTTTATCCTGATGGAATGATCCCATAGTTATATTTCCGACTTCCACGCGAATTTATATTTAACTAAGATAAAGCCTAGAAATTTCCATATTTAGACATGTCCCCATATAAATAGATTGCACCAATACGGAGTAAGAACAGGTCACTATTCTCAAAATAAATGATTTGAGTTCAGTGTTCAAATCCACTGTCACATCTTGAGATGAGATGGTGTTGTCGACAATAAAATTATTTATCTATCCAACAGATAAGATGATGTAGCCATTAGTGACTGACTACGCCTTCAATCTTGATGGGCACATGAGAGGTGTACCGTATCGGATATCGGTTACAGTGGCTGTGTAAAATATCCTTTTAAAGCCAGTCCATGATCTGTCTAGCCTTTTTTCAACGGCGTTGGGGTCGGCTTCCAGTCTAATCGGATGCAGCTGAATACCTGTATTAACCCAAGAAACCCAGATAGTACTGGGTAATACGATACTCCTTGGATAGACTGGTTGTCAGGCTTCCGGGCCACTGACTACCTGTAACCGAGGCTTAACCTAACGGTAGACCCAAGCGGCTTTCATTATTTAGCCACGAGCACATATCTAAGCAATCTACAAAACTTTAAATTCTTTCATTTTCTTACAGGAAACATGCAGCCTTAACTGCGCCTAGAAGAGCTTATTTAGCAATAAAGCCACGAAATAAAAACTAACATTTTTTTTAATTTAATTTTTCAAACCAGGCACAAAATACGTAAAAAAGGTCTCTGATCCCCATGACAGAGGGACACTGAGTAGGCAAGAGTGGTTTTGAGCCGTTTCGAGTCCGGTACTACCTCGACTGTCTCACAAGTCGTGAGATAGTCAAGGTGTCCGTGGGGATTTCCCACTCATAGAGAAAAAAAAAAGATAGCTTACTTAACGAAGGTGAGTGCTAACGAAGGATTTCTGAACATGATGCCCTACAGGGCTTAAATGGAGGGTGACAATTTGTACGGGTTTGTAGCTATTAGCAACTTGGCCATTAATTAATGCCTTTCAATCTTGATGAGGATACATGAGGTAGTGTGTGGTATCAGTTTCATTGACTACCCCAGTGAACGGAAATATTTCCGTTCACTGGACTACCCACTTTACTCAAATATCTGAATGTTTTTAATGGATATATTTATGACTTGAAATACTACTGCTCTAGCACTAGAAGTGCCTCGTTAGAATGAATCTCATATTACTCCGGTAGGCAATTGTTTTTGATAACCATTAACGAAATCATAATATTTTTTTTTTTAATACTGAATCGAGCTACTGATCTGCCGAGTATCAGTTTACAAAGGTAATAACGATATATTTTCTAAGTTAAGCATATAATTGGGCCGACAGATTCTACAGGTAAATATATATTATATGGGTTGGTTTAATGGATGTATTTCGGTGTCATCCGCCACGGAATTATGCATTTTCAGTACTTGGACATAGTTTTTAAGAATCATGATATGAACGTTTCTCTAAAACAAGGCAAACTCTGTATACCTACGATAGCGGGAAAAAAAACAACCAAACTAGACTACATCCAATACCGAATTCTTAAACGGAAGATTAAGTAACTAACCTAACATTCCACTGATGAACTCCGAGATTAAAGCTATTCCAAAAGCTGTTAAATAGCCATTAAAATTGGGTGGGCTGTCTGTCATAAATACATTATTAACCTATTTGAAGGTGAAGATGCCTCACCTCCCCGATATTTGCTCTGGGCTAATTAAATATATAATGATCGGCAGCAGACCCGAGCTCACTAGGGTTTCACAGCCTTCGGAGTAATTTATAGCTACCCATAAAACAATTCTTCAAACTTCCCCACAAAAAGGTCTCGTCTATTCAAAGGCCCGTATGAGATAATAGAGGACGGGGGCACAGGACAAAAGTCTGGATGCAACACTAAACAGTGACGAAGAAAAAAAAGCATAAAACCAGCTGGCTATGTCCCCGACGCGACGCCGTCTATACAAATTCCTCAACCGTTCCCTTAAAATCGATATTTAAAGTTAAGTACCAATACTTTACCAATAACAATCGTCCGGCGTGCGACAGAGACAAGACACGAGGACCCCAGCACCCAGCATCCGAGCCCAACTGGACATTCTAATTTACGAGCGCTTTTTTTTTATCTAACATACGCAGTTCAGATGAATCTTTCGACTTTTGTAATGAATTGAAAAATGGAGTTCTGTGTTAAATGGCTTTTTGTCCTTGCTTACTGAGAAATAGACTTCACAAGTCGACGTGGACATTTATAGGATGGCCGTTAGCTCCGTTGTTTGTGCTCGCGATCGTGTTACAAGGATTTTCTTTGATAGTTTGTTGTGTGTCACTTGTCATTGTGTCGGTTATTGTCGAGGCGTGCTCGGGTACATCGCAACAGTGGGCATCAGTCCGCCGCAGGCGCTGCCGACTGTGGGGGGCGGTCCATTATGAATTAATGAGAATCTAAATGTTTCGCCAGATCAACGCTCGTCCGCTTGAATGGATCTGACGTCTTACTACAACACTACCGGACGTGAAACACAGCGCTTAGATGTGACGAATCAATTTCGCTTGAGATAGTCGAGTAACTTATGTACCTACCTACTTCCGAGAGACCATAAACAGGATACTATAGAAGTTATCAAGGCCATTCAAAGTTCTTAAATACTAATTACTTACTGAGTTACTGAATACTATTAGATGTCGTAAACTGTAGATAGAAATTATAACTTACCGGTATGTGTTCTTTTGTGTATTTTGAGGTTTTCTGATCTTGCAAACACTTTGCCGCAGCCAGGGAAGGGACAGGGGAACGGTTTCTCTCCGGTGTGCACGCGGATGTGATTCACCAGCTTGTATTTCGCTTTGAAAGGTCGTCCGTTCCTCGAGCAGCCCTGCCAGAAGCAGGCATGCGTGGTGCACTCGGGCCCGCCCACGTGCTCCACTGTCAGGTGCGTCACGATCTCGTGCATGCTGGAGAATAGCTTGTTGCACATCTTTCTAGGAGGTGGCTGCTCAGGATCAAGCCACTGACAGCGCATGTCTCTTCGCGGAGGCGCGCGAACATAGCGTAGGAAGGCGTGGGGCGCATGCGCGTGCGCATGGGGTACTAGGGGAGGTGCGGCGCTCTGGTAGTGCACGGCGTCGCCGCGCCAGTCCCAGCTCTGCTCGAGCGGCTGCTGCGGGAACAGCTCGCCACAGCCGCCGTAGTCGCGCAGGTAGCCGGGCTGGTAGGAGTGCAGCGGGTAGGGCTGGTAGTGCGGTGGGTGGTGCGGGGCAGGGTGCGGGGGAGGGTGAGGCGCGGCGGCTCGGTGCGGGGCGCCCCCCCCGCACGCCGGCTGCGGAGACATCTTCAGCCCGTAGGATGCCAGGTGCGCGTGGTTGGTCTCGAGGAAGGCATTCATGGCGGGGGTGGCCGACGCCGGCGCATAGCCCCATTCGCCCGCCACCATCCACGCGGCGGGGTATTCCCCGCTGATGACGGCTTTGGAAACTGCGTCGTCTCCGACGCTCAACGAGGCTGTTGATCTTGGGCTAAACTCACTTCAGCCTATACGCTTGCTTTGTTACCATTCCTTGGTTTAACAGTTACAGCCGTTTGCGACCTGTTGAAGATGATAAATTATAATTAAAAATCCTGCTATTTATAAGATATTGAAGGGCTCCAATCTTCCGAGCAAAATGTTAAAAAAATGAACCCTAAAGTATCATAACCTTCCGAGACAAATTCAAAACCATTTCTCAAAATAATAACACACATTCGTGCAGCCATAACCGGCGACGAACATTTTATTTATAATAAAAAAAAATGTGAAGCAGGTACTTTTGGACATTAAATTAAACTGTGGGTAAATTTATAGGACACTTTTATACGCCTGAGACAAAAATTTCGATTGTATTCGTGTATATTTAATTTTAGTTTATTTGTTAGGCTGGCTCCAATCTCTTTTATGGCCGAGGTTTAGCATCGATAACTTATTAAAATAGTTTTATGAATGATAAAACCTGTTCCATCGTAGACAGCGTGCAACGACGGGCATTTTATTGCCAACTTCACATCGGTCTATAATTAATTCGAAGGCACCTATAATAATAATAACAGTTGGCAAAATACGCCTATCCTTAGGTAGGCATAGAAAACAAGACGCTATCATGTAAAAATCTATCTCTACTTATATTCAATCAAACTTGATAAGATCAACCGTCAGCCGAGGTAAATCAATATCGTGAATATATTTTTCTTCAACATAAACGTATTTATATCATTTCATAAATGAGGAAGACGAATTTAAGATTTCATCTTATAATTTTTAATTTAATATTTCAATAGATCACCGATACATCATTTCATTTAGGTAGACATTCATGACAACTCTACAAGGTGTTGTTTTGCAAACTCGTCAAATTTCAGGGGGTGGTCATGAAAGACATAAACAATCAATTCGAATTACGGTACTTACTTAATTATTAATAAATGCTGATTTCTTTGGTTGTTTATGTTTGTCAGTATTTCAGAATAACCCCCTTAACGTGGTTTAGGGACTAAGAAATTATGAAATAAACGTTTGAGATTGTTTGTATGTGTGTAAGCGAGGTTATAAGGCAAGAACCAGACGGGCCGCGTTTAAAACACGGGTGGTTCACACTTACCGATTTCCGTAACAAAGAAAAAAATAATAAAAATTACCTACCCATTTTTTTATTGATTCGGGACGAGAATCATTAGCATAGTTACCTCCTTGAATTTGACGAGGATGCAAAACAACACCTTGAATAATGATATGTATGTAGGTAATGGTTAAAACCATTTTTTTCTGGTTTCATCTTTTCCATCATACATAATAAGGTCGAGAACTAACTTGTTGAGTGTTGAAAAAAAGATAAATTGAGTGAGAAAATTCAATATCCACTAATCCCCGCATCACTCCTACATACAGTAAAGTCAGAACTGTCAATCAACAAAACTGTACATTTTTTGTGGGCGTCTACATAATCGCATTATTTGAAAATAATGTTGTTTATGTATTGTTTGACACAGTCGAGTGGGACCAGCTTTACCTGAGACTGACTTAAACAATGTCGAACCTCAGATCTCCATCTAATCTGAACATTATCTGCGATGCTCCCCGTGGCGTGGTCGCATCTCCACAAAGCAATGGGTTGACACATCTCAACAGACGCTCATGGACTAATAGGATTACAAAAATAACCCTTTTTATATCAATAATCAGCTGTCAAAGCATTTTGCGTCTTACTAACTCAATAATAAAACTCTCACAACGGTTTTTGAACGGTAAATGCATGGTTGTAACAATTTGCAGCTGTATGAGGAAGGTTTCTACAGTTTTAAGGAATTAGTCATAATCACGTTAGCGTACTATTGAGATGCTTCATTTATCTGTTTAACGGATATGTGTTCACGGAGATGAGAGCATTGCGTGATTTCACAAGCGTACGAGAATGTCTGCAATTAGTTTTGCTGCTGAGCCAAATTAATAGAAGAGCTGTTGTAACAGTGCATCCATCATCAAAGTTGCAGTTTGTGTTTCATACCTTTTACCTAATACATTGAGTCAAAAGTATCTAAATCACACTTCATGTGTTCAGATGACATGTGGATTCCTTAGATAATGGAGAAAAACCTGAGAGAAAGGAGTTTGGAGACAACAAAATGACCAGGTGGTCTACCATGACGTCTTAAAACATTATTGTTGTACTCTTTTTCCAGTGTGGGAAAGAGATGGCGCTAGACATCCTGTATAGCACCATCTCTTTCCCACACTGGAATAAGAGTAAAACAATACTGCTTTAAGACGTCATGGTAGACCAGCCGTACATTAGAAATATCTGATAGTGATTTCTGCTGGATTTTGTATAATCGGTTACTAACTAATTAATTTGATAGAATGTGTGTTCGCTGAAATGCCACAATATTTACGACCCATGAAATGTTTAATGATCCTGCAATGTATCTATGGACTAAAATGGATGATGAAATTATGATTAATGAGGTGTTGGAGATTCTAATATTATGAGTGACTAAATCTTTGTACATTACTCTTGGCTATCTGCATCTTCTTTTTGTGTAGTTGGTGCCTTACCTGACGTCAGAGTTTTTAAACCGCACAGGGTTTCTGACTTGACTTAATAGTACTCAAGAAATTTGTCACGGAAAAGTTTCAGGCTATCCGCATAAACAGTAAAAACTTTGGCAATTCTTACACTCTGATGGAAACCGATTTTTATAAAGGGCATGCAACATAGAAATTATGGTATTGCCATATTATATTGGGTAGAGTTGTTTGCCCGGTTATTGAGTCAGATAGCACTTACACTCTTATGTATTTAGGGATATAATACCTTTCTGGTATTCACCCACATTTGGAAGAGCTGGGAACCAACTAACTTGATAGAGAAGGCTTGATATAGGGTCGACAAATATAATGGTACAAAAAAAATGTAAACTAACATTATAATAATGTACCACTTAAACTTACATTGTGACTCACAGGATATCTTCCGTGATTTTCAATTTTTATGAGTTCCAGATATTTCAACACTTTGCCTAGCGCTATGTTTGCAGGACTGGACTGGAGAATGCGGATGGATGGTCAATAAATAATTAGGAGCAGACAAATCTGTCTACCCTCTTTCTTAGACTTCTTCTCTTCTTCTTAGTCTTTCTTGGTCTCGGAAGCTCACAATAATTGAAAATCACGGAAGATATAACGTTAGTGACAGTGTTAGTTTAAAAAACCCGCTAAGTGCCCTTAAATATTTATTTTATTCTGTTTTTTTTTTGTATTTGTTGTAATAGCGGCAAGAGAAATACATAATCTGTAGAAATTTCAACTGGCTATCTATAACGGTTCATGAGATACAGCCTGGTGACAGACGGATGGACGGACGAACGAACAGCGAAGTCTTAGTAATAGGGTCCCGTTTGATACTTTGGGTACGGAACCCTAAAAATAGTTTTTCTAATATTCATTTCAGAAACAGTGTCCACACTTGACAAACCGGGTATCAGAAGTCTAGCTGAAAATTCTCAAGTGGGAAAAGTTCCTTAGTCATTAAAAATCCTTTAAATCTGTTGTGATAAATTCCATGTTTCTTTTATAGGTCCTGTATTTCATTTACAGTAATAATAATACTTTAAATACTGGTACTCAGCTGCATCCGGTTAGACTGGAAGCCGACCCCAAGATAGTTTGGGAAAAAGCTAGGCAGATGATGATGATTTTATTTACACTAAAAAGATTATAAAGAGGTAAAGTTTTGACGTAAGAGTTTATCTTGGTAACTATTCTTCCGATTTTAAAAAAAATCTTTCACATATTGAAAGCTACATGTTGCCAGTGTTTGATGGGGTATATTTTTTCTACGCGGACGAAGTTGCAGGCAAAAACTAGTTTGTTATTAAGTTGTACTTATGCTAAAGGTCCTGTAAAATCTAAGGTCATTTACTTATTAAATAACTAACTCACCAGAGATCATAGAGTTGACTTTATTTATTGTACTCTATCCAAAGCTAAATTTCGAATTATTATAATTTCAAGTTTAGTATTTGTTATTTAACGACAAGGACATCTCTCTTAGATTATTATATTGATAAGTACACCAATATAATGTTAATAATTGATCAGAAGGTAGAATAGTATTCACCTGAAGAGAAATTACTAAATAATTGTCGAATTTAGTCATAATTGCGTTGAAATTGGCATTACTTGGTTGTATTGTATTGGCTCCTAGCTTATACATTGTCTGTGTCTACCTATTATTTTCTATGTCTGCAATAATGAGGGATCAGCAATTCATGTCTGCAAAGGCACAATCAAGTCAACATCAAGTTATAATCAAGTCAACATCGAATCTACATTTCAGTGTAGGCCAAAACGGCTAATAAATGATATTGTTTATTTGCCATTTTAACTTTTGCGAAATATGATAGCGCTACTTAGCATTATATTTTAAAGTGCCTGTTCATAATAAGGCCCATTATTAACCCACACTTTTCACTGTTTTTATAAACGACTAAATTTAAATTGGTAGAATCTGTACTTAAGAGTTTTAAATACTCTCTGTCAAGAAAGTACCGGGAAACGATTAATAATACACAAAACGTTAGTTTTTCATGCAAAGTTATATTATCGCCTTTAAAGTACCTATGCTCCTTTAGAAACGAAAACGCCAACAAATAATGCAATCATCAAAACATTTTTTAAAAGCTTTTTTGGGAATTGGGTTCAGTTCTTGTCGAAAATTTTCCTTTTTTTGTCTTCTACCGAATGAAAACGTGTGCCACGAGGTGGTAATTTGAGTCTAGGATAAAGACAGAAGTCGGTTGGAGCCATAACTGGTGAATAAGGTGGATGCTTGATGGTATTTCTTGAGTTTTTGGTCAAATATTCGATCATAATGATGGCCTAGTGCGAATGCGCATTATCGTGGTGCTAAATCCAAGAATTTTCTTTCCACAAATCTGGTCTTTTTTGTCGAATTTGCTCTCTTGTAATAATAATCCATCCATACTAATATTATAAATGCGAATGTCACTCTGTTTGTTTGTTTGTACACATATCAACACGGTCTAGGGATATTTCATACTCAATTAAATAACTCGAAAAGTACTGGCCGCATTGGAATCTTTTATACACTGATTTGTTTGTAATTTATCTCAGACTAATTCCAAATTCAAATTTTTGAAAATTCTTTTGTTTCAGTGGCATAAAAATGTCTTGATGTGTAGGAGAGGGAATTTTCATTTGTGCGAAATTTAGAAAACAATACGAATTACGTTTAGTTACAGTTTTTTTTCATTTTTAAACGAAAGATAAAGTTAACATTGAGGTATTGTAGCCATGCAACGCCAACATTTGACGAGGGCGGAGATGTTACGAGCTGTGGGAATGCTGGAAGCTGGGTCTGTTCAGCGTAATGTTGCTGAGGCCATAGGGACCTACCAAAATGTAATTTCAAGATTGTGGACACGCTATCGTGCCACAGGTGAAGTAGCGGAGAGGCACCGGGGGCCAAGTCGCATCACTACCCCCAGACAAGACCCATTTTTGCAAATTACTGCGCGAGCTCAACCAAATGCAACGGCGACTCAATTGGTCCAAAGGCTGCGAGTGGAATACCAAGTGCTTGTGAGTGACCAAACTGTAAGAAGGCGACTGCATGAAAGCAATCTACGGTCTCGTAGACCACTCCGGGTCCCACCTTTACGGAGAGGCAATCGTTCGTCTTGGAGGACGGACGGATCTCGTTTGGGTGCGGGGCAATATGACGGCAGAACGATACGTCCAACAGGTGCTGGGGCCCGTAATCTTGCCCCATAGAACACAAATGGGGCAAGATTTCCTGCTCATGCACGACAATGCCCGGGCACACACGGCGAGAACGGTAGCAGCTTGGTTACATACACACAATGTTAGGGCCTTAGACTGGCCTGCTCAATCTCCAGATCTAAATCCCATTGAGCATGCGTGGGATATGCTGCAAAGAAGAGCTCTGAAGGAAGTTCCTGAAAATCTGGCTACAGAAGATCAACTTTTTGCGCACCTCAGAAGGACATGGGACAATATTCCGCAGCAAGACATTGACAACCTTGTTCTGAGCATGCCGAATCGTTGCCGATGTGTTATGAACATCATGGGCGCTTTCTCAGACTACTAACTTCAAGTTTATAAACACAAATTAAATGATTTTTATATTTTTTTCAGTTTTTACTCATAAATTAAAAGTTAATTCATATACGGTTTCCGTCTATGCTTCATTTTTTTTCCATAAAATCCTGAAATTTTAAACGAAGTACCTTAACCGTTATTTAAAAATGGTAGAATATTAAATAACGTATCTTTTAAATATATACATGTCATATAAATAATTAACATATTGATAGTAATTCGCTTTTTTAAAAATATCCCTAGACCGTGTTGATGTGTGTATGTATGTTTGTTTGTTTGTTACCTTTTCACGACTAAACGGCTGATCGGATCTTAATGAAATTTGGCTAGAAGATAGATTTTAACCTGGGGAAGGACATAGGCTATAAATCATTACGCTACAACTAATAGGAGCGGAGCAGCAATGAAAAATGTTGCGAAAACGGGGAAAATGTGACGCAGACGAAGTTGCGCGGGACAGCTAGTATATATAATATATAATCAATTGTAATTATTTGAGCGTTATGCGGTGTTCTCAAATAATATTCTTTATTTACTGTTTGACCTTCCGGCAAGAATTCAGAGTGCACAACATCGCAATAGTCAAAGAAAACGGTCAGCATGACTGACATTTGGTCGACATAAAAAAAAAAAAAACAGAAAATTAAATTTGGAACCATTAAAAAATTACCCATTCCCGATACTTTTTGGACTAAATGTATAAGATAAATCAAATTAAAATAGAATTTCAAGATTAGAACACTACTAAATATGTGAAGAATTTGACAGTCTTAGCGGACCATACAATTAATGAATATCACATGTTTAGGTAATAACTATGAAGTATTTTATTTCTGAACGCTATTGGACCAATGATTTTCAGTTTGCAAGAGCCGCAGAAAACGAGCGACGGAAAACGATACGCAGGCAGCGGTTCTTTTAAAACCAAGACTAAAATTACTTTTCAGAAATTTTAAATAACACAACACTTGATTACTAGTACAGAGGCAAGTACTAACACGTTCAATTATTTAATTTAATTTACTAAAACTCCCTGTTAATAGCGACTTCATTCTCTTGGAATTTAATAAAAGCAGACTTAGTTAGTTCTTATACTATCAACTATCTGCCAGTAAAAGTCCTGTCAAAATCAGCCAAGCCGTTTCGGAGATTCGCCGGAACAAACGAACAGACAAGTATTAAAAAACTGTTTTTGATAAAGTAATTCACAGTATATTTTCACATGCATTCAGTAAAAAGTAAAGTGCATTTTGAAATTACAAACAGACACTCCACTTTTATTAATTTGTATGTATATACAAAAGAATAAAATTGAAGTGTCACTATGGTGACACTATTACTATCACCATATAGTAATACCTAGCATTCAAGGTTTTTTTTTCTCTTGATGTCTGATTACTACTAGAAGGTAACCTTGTTGGTACATATACTAGTTGTAGAAGCTAGTTATATTTTAGTTATATTTAAAGCATATTTATTCAGTACACTTAAATAGGTATGTAACGTGCATTTACAATAGAAAAATTAAAGTAGGTAATATTCACTGTCATTATTTACATCTTTACTGTTTTTATTTAACATCTAAATACAATATATAAGTAGGTTTATTGAACAACTGTTTATTATTTGCTCTACCATAACAGATCACCATAATAACTTGAACTGGAAGTAGTTTTAATAACTACTAGCTTATGCCTGCGGTTTTGTCCGCGTTGAGTTCGGTAATTGTCGCAGTGGAGCGTACTACCGGGATAAAAAGCGTAATACGGTTATATATATGGTATAAACTAATCCGTTCAGTAGTTTTTTGAGTGAAAGAGTAACAAACACCAATCCAAACATACATTCATCCATCCATAGTCAGTATGTCTATATAAAGTAAGATTACATAAACAATAACCGTTTATTGTTTTCAACAATGGTTCTTAGCCTTGTAATTATTTCAGGAGCATCATATTAAATAATTATGAATATAATAATATCAGTACTCCTTTTTTTATACCTAGATTTACATATTATATCAAAGTTAAAGTGAACAGGCTTCTTCTGGGTAAGCTCATACTATCGTCGACTTTGTCTCTGTCATCTCTGACCTAGACTAGAGCAAACTCATAGTATTTTTTTTAATATTTATAAATGTGTGTAATTTGTATATAGAAACAAATAAAGGAATAATAGACTCAGTACTTATTTCATCTAAGTATTTAAGTGCAGGACCAATATATTTTGCAAATGTAATGCCACCGCCTACGATTGCTTTTAGAATTGCTTGTGATCGAATTATGACCTCTTGATTCTGAAAGCCTTACTAATTTAATTTGTTGTATAATTACGACGTAGTTAATTAGATTAGTCTGTTGGTCCGCTATGGGCCGGTTATGTATGGCCCAGAAGAAGAAAGCTTGTGTCCAGCAGTGGATACATTATCGGCTGATTATTTGATCTGTCATGTCCAGTAAGATCTTGTAGTATTTATATCTTTGGTCTTAGGAAACTGAGTGTAACACGTACAGTGTACTAATCTAATATACTAATAATAAAGCTGAAGAATTTGCATGTTTGTTTGCTTGAACGCGCTAATCTCAGGAACTACTAATCCGATGTGAAAAATTCTTTCAGTGTTAGATAGCCTATTTATCAAGGAAAGCTATAGGCTACGACCAATAGGAGCGGAGCAGCAATGAAAAATGTTGCAAAAACGGGGAAAATTGACGCAGACGAAGTTACGTGGGACAGCTAGTTAAATGTAATCATTAATAGCCATAAAAAATTAAATACCTACAAGGTTGTATGTTATTGCCCAGTTAGTAAGATAGTAGGGTAAATAAGGTAACATTTGACATAATCGAGATCAATTATCATGATAGTATAGCATGCCAAAATTACATCAAAGTTATCATTACAGTTGTGAACCGTAACAGACAGACAGTTACATACGCATAATAAAAAAGTTGTATTGCATAATAATGAATATAAAAGGAACAAGGACCAGGGGCAGAACCACAAGTATATCACCACCTACTAACATCATCAGGGGGTTACTATAATGTCTTAAAATATTATTGTTTAATTCTTATTACAGAGTGGGAAAGGGATGTAGCTACACAACCTGTATAGCTCCGTCTCTTTCCTACTCTGGAATAAGAATGAAACAATAATGTTTCAAGATGTCATGGTAGGCCACCAGGTACATAGTTACCAATATAGTTATAGCTAGCTGTACCGCGCAAATTCGTCTGCGTCACATTTTCCCCGTTTTAGCAACATTTTTCATTGCTGCTCCGCTCTTATTGTTCGCAGCGTGATGATATATTATAGCCTATAACCTTTCTCAATAAATGGGCTATCTAACACTGACAGAATTTTTCAAATCGGACCAGTTGTTCCTGAGATTAGCTCGTTCAAGCAAACAAACAAACAAACTCTTCAGCTTTATAATATTAAGTAGGTATTGATTTTA
Organism: Cerastis leucographa; assembly: GCA_963082945.1. Classification (NCBI taxonomy): domain Eukaryota; kingdom Metazoa; phylum Arthropoda; class Insecta; order Lepidoptera; family Noctuidae; genus Cerastis; species Cerastis leucographa. Next base: position 11,725,745 of record OY720380.1, on the reverse strand, counting down.
GTCAAACACTCACAGTAAAACAAGAGATTAGCTACATGACAGAAGAACGAGATCAGAGTTTTCAGATACCAAAAGTAACTTCTGGTTTAACTGGTGGAATAAAAACTAACACGAGTACATTAATCATAGGATTGTGATAATGTTTGTATTACACACGCAATTATTGCTTCAATACATCGAAGTATTGCAGTAAACTGCTCGTTATACCGTCGTTTTACTGCATCAATCAATTAAAGAAACATTATACTTGCTATTATTGTTTTTTTTTTTATGATAATGATGCCACTGAGCTTGTACTACAGCCTGAATAAGACCGCTGGTTTTTAACTAATAAGTTGAACAGGTAATGTTACTTTGATGTAATATTTTGTATTTATTATTCTCAAAAACTACTCTAACATAACATCACGCCTGTAATCCCTGAAAGGGTAGGCTGAGGTGTACCTAATAGAAGACCCAGCATTCACCAGTTATGTGATGGATCATCATAATCATCAGCCTATAATGTTCCCACTGCTGGGGCACAGGCCCCCGTCTCAATGAGAGGGAGTCGGCTTTAATCCACCACGCGAGCCCAGTGCGGGTTGGTAGATGACACATGTCTTCGAATTTTTAGTTCTAGGACATGTCGGTTTCCTCACGATGTTTTCCTTCGCCGTTTTTGAGAGCAGCGGTGATGAAATAATTTACACAAAGTAATGCGCCTGCTTGGGAACCTACGACTTACTTCTCGTAAGTCAGGGCTGCCACCACTGGGCCAACGTTGCTCTAAAACTCTTACAGAGAAACGAACTTTATTGACATCGAGCAGGCACAAATCCAGACTCCGTGGCTGCTACTGAGTAATCTTGACTGAAAAACCCGGGTCGAGTAACACATTGCTCGACCCGGGAATCGAACACATGCCCTCATGCTCAGCAGTGGTATGCCAAAGAGGCAGTCTAAGCTAGACTAGTTGTCAATAATTATTATAGATATAAGTTTTTATGTGGCTTGTACTGCCAATTATTTCGGGTTACAAGAGCTCTCTTATCTTAGTACTATTTTCTTCGGTTGGAAATCATCAAATGACTTCTCCCGCCCTGGGCGGAGCGGGAGGGAGTGTCAGACTTGTACTGACTAAAACCCATCCATGTTCCTTCTTAGCTCTTTGTGTTCCAGGGCCACGCTATCTCTTTCGAACAGTCCCACAACCCTGGCAGGTTATCTTAGTACTTAGATATTTGACTGGGCCTGGTCCTACCATTTGCTTCTGCATGTTACCAACAATGCTTAAAAACAAAGCTTGGTTTAATAACTTAAGCTGTTTATGTGAATGTTTTTCATTCAGTGACTGCCAGTATCTCTAACTAGTATAACGCCCTGAACAAGCTGGTTTTCAGGATTACTAGTTAGTTTTTTTACAGATCCTTGAACATCTATAGGTGATTTCTTAATTCTTCTGCTGCAGGCCTTTTACAAGATATCCATTTATTAATCTGTTTCAGTAAGTACACTCAGATACTAAAGAAATCAGCTTCAGAATATTTTAAAATAACATTGGAAAAGCTTGCAACAAACTATACAGGGCGTGATTTGGTTTAATCTATGCAGATTCTGCATTCAATTGGAGTACCTAGTAAATAAAAATGCGAAGCATTCATCCCAATCCATAAGGTTTAGTGAGTAGATAGTATTTTTAGATTTTGGTCTAAGATTAGCTTTGATTTCAGATGTCAGATGTTTGATTTCAGATGATTTTTTAAGAAGTCTTTAGCAACACATGCTTGGTCTGATTTCTAATGGGAACTCCTCTAATGAATTTAAACAACAACTTGAACGAAATTAATATGTGATTGTCTCAGGTATTTGTGTAGTAAAATTGTGGGACAAATTTGCACGGATAAAACGACTGAACATAAGAAAAATAAAACATATCTCAGGGTTCATTTTTTTTTGTAAACACAGGAAAAGCTTACTTGTTGTATAAGTAGAAATCCAGTCTTCAGTTCATCGATGTACTCATAAAAATAATCACTTAGTTTTATCTATTTAGCACAAGAAAATATCAAAACACTTCACTGAACATATACTTGTGTATCTAAAATAAATTTTCAGTATCCTCATGTAACTAGAGCAATTAATATCACAGGTGTTGGCGCGTCGTTATAATAATCTCGTGTAAATTTCACAGCCGCATTCTGTGATAACAGGCCGTCTCGTTGGTAACATAAGTTTTTTGAACAAATTGTCACGCAACGATTTTTTCTCGTAACGATGAAAGGCTTCGCGACGTGTGTCCACTGACTCCGCTGAGGCTCTCAGCATGACTGCGGGCTCCCGCGTCGCCGCCCCTCGACACAGCCGACATACTGGTTCTTAGAAAATATTTTGTGCGGAGCGGGCCCGAGGCGCCAACGCAGCCCTGCACGCCGAGAAAAGGGCGGGACACCGTAAACTTTTTCACCCAATGGTGCCGGCTTCAAGTTCAAAATCATCAATGTCTATCCGTCCCGCTCTAATGCACACAGTTGGTTCATGTTCGAAAGGGAGACACGATCCTTAGCGAGCTCATGACGAAGGAAATTTCTTTGTGCTTGTGTTGTAATGTGTTCGCTTTATCAGATTTACGTTGAAAGCTCGCTGTTAGCTTTCGAGGGCGCCACGTCGGGGCTCCCTGTCAGACGTAGCGCGCGGCGCGGGGGCGCGAGAGGGACGCAAGTCACCCGGGAAATGTTTCGGCTAATGTATTTTCCTGTGGGAAGGAAAACACATGTCGTCGCTTTTAATTTAATACGCGTCACGCTGCGTCGTCGTGTCGTGTGGACCAAGTGCCTCGTTTTGTTTTTCAAATCATTTTATTTCGGTTATAAATGTTGGTGTTAAATAAAGGGCTATTATTTCAAAATGTATGAACTGAAAGTATTAAGTTTCATTATGATTATGCGATTCTGAATAGTCCTTATAATAAGGTTTTATGTCTACTTCAATGCTTTAAGGTTAATTTTGGTTTTGTAAATTAATTTTATTGTAAAACCATCGGATTTCCATCTCACTTTTCAAATACTTAGGTACATAAATTATTATTAGAAAACTGAATAAAATGCATTTTTCAAACAAATTTAATTGTTTCAAATTTCCAAGATTTTTACACCTAGTAACAATGTTCTTATTTGAATCTTTTAAGTTAAAAACTAACAGAAAAAAAAAAGTTTTCTCGCCACACTTCTCAAAGGGTTTTGCAATCATCAGTTATTTGGAAAGTATTCTTTCATAGATTTTGGAAATAAAATAAGTTGTTTCAAAAATACAAGCAATCCAATTAAAAATCATACAACACAACCATCACCAATTAAAATTTAAAATGTACAGCAGCAGTTTAAAGTGCGCCAAATATAATTAAAGTAATTAATTTGACGTACTAAATGTACTTGATAATTATTTTAGTAAAAACTCGCATGCGCACGGTGGGGGCGGGCTCGTGCGCTCCTATTGGTTGGCGAGCAGGTTGTCACGCGCGCGCCCCGCCCCCGCACTCCTGCGCACACTTTTATTTTTATCAACATTTATTTTCATCCGCAGCACGAACGCTCGTGATTAATTTAATATATTTTTATCGACTAACTTTTCTCACGCAATACGCTTTTTGCTATATTTACCTGTATCGATTCGTTACATCTTACAAAACGTTTTTGTACGCATGCCCTTGTGCGGTTTGGTTACTTCGTTAGAATGAACTCAACGTTTTGTGAGTGGAACAACATTCTTCCTATTAGTGTGAGGAGATACTAATAAGAAAAACCTCTGCGCCACATCCGCTTCGTGACAGCCTGAAAGATTGCAGAAGCTTTTTTTCTCGTATTGCGGTGAAGCAATGACCATTTATAAACATTTAATTAGTGCGTAAAATAGTGATAATTCACTGCAACAAGTGTTAACATTTACTAGAGAAACGGGTCTCTACTTACTGTAAAATTACTTCGTGTTCTTGTAATGATTACGTGATTTGAAATTACAGACCCAACACAAGGACGGCACAGTAGGACTCCAGGTAAACACAATACCTCCCTGCCCTCGTATGGAGGGCCGGTAGATATTTCATTAAAATAAATAACGTTATTATTTATTTGGGTGTTTTTCGGCAGCGTTGCAAGCTACAAATTATGCGGACAATACCTCCGCGGGACACCGCTATTATTAAATGTAGCCCACCAGATGGCGCTCAGCTCCCCTGCTCTCTAGACCTACAAACAATATTAAAAAGTTCGTTCTAGTAATCCGTAAATTAATAAAACATCGCTGCTTTAATTGAAGATTAGTGTTAATTAATTTAAAATTGTGAAAAATTAAAAAATGGGATCACATCATTGTACTGGCAAAGACCGGTTACCTAATTGATATAAGGTACCTTATATCAATTAGGTAACCGGCCTTTGCCAATTAAATTGAATTTACCTGGTGCAAAAAAAAACTACATACTCAAAGTAAAAACTAAGAAACTGAAATTTTGACTCTGACTCTGATCCCCGAACAGAACAAATAATTGTATGGCCTACAGATAGTTGTTCCGGGTCTGGCTGTTTGTGTATGTAGGTAGAAAAGTTTGTAAACACAACCACCATACAGGAGAAATTACCAGTGAGGGGCAACGTTTAAAAAAAAAAGTACAAGATTCAAGGATTCGTCTTTCACGTCACATTTAACCTTCACTAACATTCCATGGGAAATCGCTCTTGTTCCTCATAGCGTAATAATCTCTGCACTTGGAACTTTAAACTAGGATTTACATCCGAGATCATCACCTTTCTGCCCTTGTCCAATGTTACTTTTCGTTGTTTTTTTTTCCATTCTCCTCTGTCAACCGTCACGCTATCATTTACTCCTTTTTAGGGTTCCTTACCTCGAAAGGAAAAAACAGAACCCTTATAGGATCACTTTGTTGTCCGTCCGTCCGTCCGTCAGTCTGTTTGTCCGTCAAGATCCTTTTTCTCAGGAACGCGTGGCGGTATCAAGCTGGAATTTATATCATATACTAGCTGTACCCAGCATGCGTTGCAATGCACTTTTTACTACCCACCTACCCTATCCGACCTACCTACCCTATCCTACCTACCCTACCCGACGCTACCTACCTACCTACTCTACCCTACCCTACCTACCTACTCTACCCTACCCTACCCTACCCTTACTACCTACCTACCCTACCTACCTACCCTACCCTACCTACCTACCCTACCCTACCCTACCTACCTACCCTACCTACCTACCCTACCCTACCTACCTACCCTACCCTACCTACCTACCTACCCTACCCTACCTACCTACCCTACCTACCTACCTACCCTACCTACCTACCCTACCCTACCTACCTACCCTACCCTACCTAACCTACCCTACCCTACCTACCTACCCTACCCTACCTACCTACCCTACCCTACCTACCTACCCTACCCTACCTACCTACCCTATCCTACCTACCTACCCTACCCTACCCTACCGTATCCTATGTCCTTCTCCTGGCTCTAAACTACCTCCCTGCCAATTTTCAGCTAAATCGGTTCAGCCGTTCTTGAGTTATAAGTGAAGTAACTAACACGACTTTCTTTTATATATATAGACTATATACTCAAGTCTTCTGTCCCTTGGGGCTATGAAAAGCCAACGCAATAAAAAGAACGCAATAGAAAGAGAATACTGCAAATTTCCGCAAATTTTCGACACTCGCAAGGGAATCTAAACCTATAAGTACTTCCCGTGAAGTCAGAATCTTAAAATTTGGTACGAAACAACGTCCTATAGCACAGATAAAGGACAAATTGCGAAAACCGTAAATTTTAAGTCACATCGTATAATCAAAATATTTTAAATAATTTTAAACTTACCTACTACGCCTTTCCTCATGAACGCGTAGAGCTATTAAATTCAAATGTATATCATATTCATAGGTCTATAATGCCTTTAAGCTGTAAAGAATCACTGAACTTTTACTTATATACCTACAGGTTTGTATGTACTGTCGCTCTCGCACTTGGCTGGTTTTTTCTTTCATATCTCACACAATCCCTCCGTCGTTTCCTTGGTCTTCCTCTTCCTCTCCACCCATCTACATTTATTCATCACTCTTTTAGTGCCATGCGATTCATCCCTCCTAATCACATGTCCATTTCAAGACAGTTAGGTACTTCGTCCGACAAAATCTATTTGATAAGTCCTACTTTTAATATCGTGTTAGAAAGGAAAACCAAGTAAAGGTCGCTGTCTGTTTGCAAATAAAATCTCCACTACCCTTAACCTGACGGCGATGCAGCATATTTAGTACTTCTCCCTTACTGATTCATGATGAAATAAAATCAATACTCCAGAGGTCATAAAAAAAAAAAACAATACAAAACTTTTTTTTAAACCGGTGCAGCGGTGACATAATAAGTTCATGACGTTGATGTCTAATGTTAAGCGCGAAAGTGCTACGAAGCGTAGCACGTAGAGGTCACCAATATTCACATATATAATTTTGTTTTCTTGAGAAATATTTTGATATGACGGTATCGAACCGTACCTGCCTTTTCCCAACATGTTGGGATCGGCTTCCAGTCTACCGGATGCAGTGTAATACCAGTATGTTTCATGGAGCGACTGCCTGTCTGACCTCCACAACCCAGTCAGTAATACGATCGATCCTCTTGGTAAGACTGGCTGTCGGACTGTTGGGCCACTGACTACCTGTAACGACTGTAAATAAGAAATCATAAATACATTATTTAGCGCAACATTTTACTTACATGACGTATATTATCTACATACTTGTATAATTGCTCCTTTTTTCATATGCGTAGACAATGTGCTACGAATTTTACGTACAGTCGGCATCAAAAGTCGGTTGACACTTATCAAGTTTTGTGCTGATCAGTATGATCTGATGTTATATTGTTTTGCGAATTTGTGTAACCATTGTTATGTCTTTTACTCCAGTCTGTTAATATGGATCGATCTAAAACTAAGACGTCTTATAATTTTGGAAATGTATAGCGACTTTCATTTTACAAAGTAGTCATTATTTTTGTATGTGTTCTGGTTGTAAGTAAGCCAAGCAACTTGCAACCCAGCAGTTGATATTTGTAAGAAGCAGTCATCGCCGAGTACAGAATTAGGTTTGTAGTATCGATTTGTGAAGTGTAGTTTTTAATATACGTTTCACATGCAGACATCAGACAAACAACACACGCAGACAGCAAAACTAATGACAAAACTTCACGCTCAAAAAACGAACACTTACAAAATGGAAGTAAAAAAATCCACCTGTTCACCTCTAGCCCCTAACTGTAGCAGTAATTAATTCGATTCGAAGTCAAACGTCAGTGGGATTCGATGACTATTGATATTGACTCGGCCCGACTCGACTCAACTCGTATGAAAAGCCGACACAAGCCGATGTGATCGACTTTTTTGCCGCAGCCATTCAAACGAAATTAGATTCGGATTCGTAACGTTTTCCATTTGATTGTACCTACATATGTATTTGTATACAGTCACGACCACTAATATTTATACACTTAGCAAAATTAAGTAACGCTTTTCTCTTGAAATATCGGAAAATAAGAACTATTTTTTCACAACAGCTGGGTGACCATCTTCTTCTTTCTTCTTCATGGGGTTTTTGGTTTCCGCACTTAGTCCCTTAAGTGGACCATTGTGCGTGAGCCATAGTGGCTGTTATTCCAACCAGCCCACCTCCCTCCAGAAGCAGATTAGACTTCCCGGTCTTCTCAGGGCATCCGCGAGGGATCCTGGTGTTCCCAGGGTCGCCTCGCGAATCTTAGTGACACCGGTGCAGTCAAGCAGCACATGCGCCACCGTTTCCTCCGCATTCATGCATGCTCTGCACAGGGGAGTATCAGTGATTCCTAGAGTGTAGAAGTGTTTATCCACTGGGTGACCATAGTTACATACCGAGTTTTCTCGGATCCCGTGCTTCGGAAAGCACGTGAAGCCGTTGGTCCCGGCTGTTATTTGTAGATCTTTGACAGCCGTTACGAGTAGTCAGAAGCCAAAAGTCTGACATCCAGTTTTACCAAGGGGTATTGTATTACCCACTTACTGGGTTGTGGAAGTCAGATAGGCAGTCGATTCATGTAAAATACTGGTACTCAGCTGCTTCCGGTTAGACTGGAAGCCGACCCCAAGATAGTTTGGGAAAATGTTAGGTAGATGATAATGCTTGTGACTGTACTTGATAATATTTAGGTATTTGGGCTATTCATTGCAAACATTATTTTTGTCATGGCCAAGAAACGTCGCGTCTCGTGCGTCGTATCTGAAAATAAAAAAGTCTTAATAACCAATCTATATAAAATTGCATTGCAATCGAATCTTTAATCATAACTTTATTTGTGTGTAATACAATAAGTTGATGATAGATTGTTACATATATTTAAGAAGAAGTTTATACGAGTTTTTCTGTTGAAATAGGTGGTCATATTAATAATGTCAGTGCATTGTCAACTGGTACAGAAAATAGTAGGTAATAAAAGATTTCAGATTTGGAGCCATGGAGTCCCGTTTGCGGATTATTTATCGGTGTTAATTATAATGCTAATTTAAATGTAACATCACACTACACAGTTATACTATTTCCACAATCGCATGAAATTCTAAAGACTGATCTGTATCTTGACAGTTCAATAAAATTCAGCTCTAAAGTAAGAGCGTTTTTTAATGAGGCCTAGATGTGACAAAGTAACTACTTATAATTAATTTACATTGTATTTTAAAATGTCTACAGTACCTATGAGTCCGAAAAAGGTAAATGATGAATAAAATATATAATTTTTATTTAGTATTTACTATTACCGTGCCAAGAACATGTCAGGCTAACAAATGTCATGACGTTTTGTAGAACTGTTCATGTATGTCACGTTTATTTTCATTTATTTATTAGGTAGTAACTCCAATGATAAAGGCGTCGTTAAAAGTTTGTAAGCTTTTTTTAACAATAATTAAAGTTACTAATTAAACTACAAACATTTACACCTTTGCTTGCACAAAAACAAGTCCCTTTTCGGTGGAAACTTTTGTCATACTAGCTTTGCTCGTGGTTTGGCTCGCTTCAAATTAAGGCAAGTTTAAAATTAGTTTTGGGATAAAAGGTATCTCGTGATTAAATATTTTATTCCGAGAGCAGGAACCTGAGTTACTTTTGCAATTTTTTTTTTTTGGACTGGTCCTTTATTTTAGCTTAAAACAAAGCAAACGGACAAATTGTTTTCAGTGTCAACAATAATAATAAAAACCCCTTAATGTGCACTTATTAGACCTAATTAGTTGAGAAAAAAACACAAAAATGTATTTGGTACCAATAATTAACAATTAGCGACATTCTTAGTGACAGCTGTTATGTTAAATAATATATAAATAAACAACGAAACAATTAGTCGCACTCTTAAAATAGAACATTATTTCAAAGTAAGAAATATATTAAAAATGTAGCTTCTGCCCGCGACTTTGGCCGCGTCGAACTCGACGAATAAGTCTTATGGCAGTTGACAATAGTCTAGTTTTTTAGAAATCGGATGAGTAGCTTTTGTATTTCTACAAACCATTAGTATAGAAAATATGTTTAAATTGCAGTCGGAACATACATAGCTAACTCTTGCACTTACGCAACTGTTAAAAAAGATGTAGCTTCCAGCTCAAAATTTCTTTCTAAATCGGTACTTGCTTACGCAGATGATCACTACATTCAGCAGGTTAGGATAGGGTTTATTATCTTCGTTCTATCCTTATGTAAACCACTGCTATTGATAAAAAAAAGTCAATCTGTCATCATCTGTCTACAATCTTAATATCTAAAAGGCTTACATTTTCTTCAGTCATCACAGTAACATTGGTTAATTTCAGCTCGTATTCGCTAGCCGGCCCCCGCAGAGGCAAGCGTACGGAGGTAGCCAAACAACCCACATACATGATAAGCGATAATAATTTAATATGCCGTTTGCTCCGGACCAAATTGAGCAATTTATACACGTCCGGCGCAAGCGCATGATCCGTGTACTCCGACCACAGTCCACGTGTTCGTATTAACATACAGTATTTCAACTAGAAACAAATGGTCGGATTGGCCACTGTCCCCTATACAAACACCTATTTACCATATTTGTGACAGACAGCCCTCTGTGCAGAGGATGCATGGAGGCGGAAGAAACACCACAGCACGTGCTCATGGAGTGTAGAAGCGTAGCAGATCAACGGGAACGGACTCTTCAATCACCGGCATCGCTTTCGGTAGCCTGCAGCAGCCTGAAAAGGCTGCCAAGCCTGAAAAGCTTTCTGGGGGACCAGGGATGGCTGGAGTAACAAGATTTTCAGACGTACAATGGCCCAATAAAGAGGCTAAGTGCGGAAATAGCCCGGCTAACCCAAACCTAATTCTAACCTAAATGGTCAGATTGTTACTCACACACATGCAAACCGTTAACACGAATTCTAGAGACATGCTACTGGTAAAAGGTAGTCGTGAGTAAACCGGAGCTGTCGCATCAAGAGCTCTTGTACCTCACTTTTGTATCTTACCACTTCTTTTATAAATGTAATGCAACATTTCAAAAGAGTTAACTTGTCAACCCTAACACTCGTTTGATTTCACAAAAACGTCCTAGTTGTGTTACTGTTTACTTTTATACTGTGCCCCAAGACCTGCGTGCGCGCAACCCAATGAATTTCTTATTATTACAGTACCAGGTAGTGCCCGGGTAATTAACATTAACTCGTCCTCTTATTGATTTCCTTTCTCGACGAACTGTTTATTGCGGATCACGACTTATAATAAATTAAATTGATGAGTGCACAGATCGGCTACTGTTATGAGAGGTTGAAGATTGCACGGATATCTGATTAAAATCGGAAGGCAAATTGATTTTCATCCAGTGTTTCGTGGCCTCATCTTCAGTTTGGCTGGTTAAAAACGATGTCATACTTTTAGGGGGTATAGTACTCATGAAAATGAACAAATTTTACACTAGGACCAACGCTTTAAAAAATTTAGCTTCTTCATACATATATGTCTGCATAACTGCACTAAGTGTAAGGTACAGATGTTTATTAATATTTCAAAGTTTTTCCAGCCGTAAAGTTGTAATTTTTTTCAGTAGCTACTTACTTTCTTCTACTTAACCAATCCCAATGTATGATGATATGATACGAAGTAATTAACCGATAGCAACAAAATACTCAGCAAAATACTAAATCTATCCACACAATAATCATCAGTTTGTAACAATACAATAAAACATAGGCACAAACGTACAAATTGATGCTGACTCAGTACCGGCTTTTAACACGATATCAGTCATTATGTCCGTCTATTATTTAGATATTTTAATCAAGACGATCGATTGTTACGCGTAGATATAAAGGAAGGTAATTAATAATGAGAGATGAGAGAGAGAGCGGTCTCTAGCCACATGCCGTAGCAAAAACCCAATGAAAACGGACCGATTAGAAACGGACTGTATACCATCCTATGACGTCTGTAACGTTTTGTTCCTCTCAGCCCTTTTTGCTTTATGTTCAACGTATTTTTGATGATTTGCGGGACACAACAGACACACCAAACAAAAGAGAATCGAATAAACAAGTCATCAATTTATAGAAATAAAATTCATCGATTAAGCAGAAGGTTTTTAGTGATCGAATTTATTAGAGTTGGAGGTTCGCGGAAGTTGTTCATATATTCGTGGAGGTATCTTGGCAGCTCGTTTTTTATTTCAAGAAATGATTAATACCATGTTTATTTCATTATCTACCTTTCGATTTTTATAATATATGAGTCCAGTGATATTTGGTGGAATGAGATTTGTAGAGTTGTGGTTTAAAGGTTGTGAAATAAATCAATAAATTTCTCACAGTTTTTTTAAGGGTCAGAGTACCTCTTCTAACCTCAAATTGTTTCCAACACCTTCCAATAGCAGACAGACTATGCACGAGGGTAATTAATTTCTGATCTTCCTTTTATTTTCTCTTTCAAAAACGGCAGACATGAAAGAGACCACATAAGAAGTAAAACACGTACTTACAAGTTGATAGAGACACATGCTTACAATGTCCAACCATGTTCAATTTCTTTGCTCGTGACTGAAAAAAGGTCAAAAGGCTTGTTGGAAAGGCAGAATCTCACGATTTTCAGTTTTCTACATAGTTTATATTGTGCTGGTAACACTTGCCTAAGAACATGCACTTAGTTGCTAAATTGGCAATTGAAAGTATTTATCTTGATTGTATAAATATGTTAGCACCGTCAGGGACCCTTTGTGAATTTCAAGTGTTATAGCCATTGGATAACTGTTCTGATTTGTAATAATAATAATAATAATAATAATTTTTTATATTTTTAAATGTTTTTTTTTTATTTATTTTTATTTATGAGAAATATTTAAAAATGTATTAAATTTGTATATATTAATGAATAAAGGGAATAATAATAATAATAATACCATTTATTTCAGGCTTCAATGGCCCATAGATATATACCTTATAAACTAACATATATAAAGAAGTTACAAATCTCATGTTAGTAAATATGACTTAAAACTATGTTAGTAGCACTTCACTTGTTCACACTTCACTTGTGCTGACTGATCAGTGGAACTTGTCCGCGGAAGCGACGGAACACCACGTCCTGCGGCCAAAAGTCCTCCTGCATCACGACGGGCAGATAAAAGTTCGGTACTCGCACCACGAACGCCTTGAAGTTGACGTTGCGGCGCGACTCCAGTAACTGCACCCTCGGTGTGTACCTCGTCTTTTGGCGCACGTACTCCACGATGTCCTCCGCTTCAGTGGTGTAATGCAAGCGGGAAATGTACACCGGGGTATTCGGCTTAGCGGCACGCAGGCTCACTTCGGGCTCCACAGGAGCCTTGCCACAGCGGTTCTTGGGTGTTCGTGAATGGCGCTTCTTTTTCTGCACCGTCACGAAACCATCATTATCAGTCATGTTCGGCGCCTTTTCAGGCACAGGCTTATTATTAGAAGCTCCAGTGGGGCAGTGGTCCAGTGTGGGCGTTTGTATAAACGAACATGTTAAGTAAATTTCCTTCATGTTAATCCTCAGTACAAAGTCAAGGCTAGGTCTACGATCATCTAAGCGGTATCTAATAGCTATAAACGATCCAACACAAGTACTTCGTCTGCGCAACCGCAGCCAATCGCCATCCGCGGCCGCCCACAAAAACCGATCAAAGTCGCCGCGCCACCACGAATCAAACGCGACAAATTGCTTCTATTTTCAAAATAGACCAATCGTTTTAAAAAAACGAAGTAGGAGTGCGGCCTCACGAGGAGCTCGACCACGACTAATTGGACATTTTAGAGAGGAAAGCATGGAGTGGAGTCGATGGTAGGTACTGAGTTTATACTTGCTCGAGGATGCTATGGAAGGCTAACGGGATTGAATTACACGCATACTCAATAGTTGACGATGTTTGAAAATCAAAATAGTTACGGAGTAACTTTGAGTTTCTGTTTGAGCACTTTTGTGGACTTTTAGGTGACTACTCATCCGCAAAATATTTCATCCACGGATGAAACGGTACCCTGTTAAAATTGCAAGTTCGGATGAGTCGTTGCATAGTTAATATTGATGTGGTCATATCACAACCCAGTAACTGGGTAATGCGATACCCATTATACCGATAACCCTTAAATGTTTGTTTGTTTATTTGGCCCATATGACCTTGCGGATGATTCGTAGCCTTATAATTTTTAAAGGGTAACGTTTCATCCGCGGATGAAAAATTTGCGGATGAGTAGTCACTTAAGTCCTTTTGTGATGGAATTTTGTTTAGTTGTCAAAACGGGAAAGTTACCAAACAGGTGTAGCCATTATAACTTGTGGTTCGTATTTGTATTTGTCAACGCAAGGCTAAAAGGATGATCGTAGGTACTGTTTATGTTTACTATAATGTAAATAATTAAAAATTTATTCAAGTAGCAGACATTAATTCATTTATCTGTACTCCACTCTAGTAGTAGATGCCACATAAGGGTCAGTTCACATCGAGACGCGACGCGACGCGACGATACTTGAAGAGGCCAGTGATTTCGCGCTGCGCCGCGCGGCGCCGCAAGACGCACCGCAACGTCGCGAGGCGCATCTTAAAATTGTAGGCAACACGACGCCTCGCGGCGCAGCGCGACGCCGTGCGGTGCAGCGCTACGCCGCGCGGTGCAGCGGAACGTGTCTACATTCGCCACGTGCTCCCGCCCCGCCTCGCATCTTCCCGCAGTCTACCATTTGCAAGCGCATGAAAAGGACTTATATTTGGCGGGTGCATCATGGAGATTGAACTCTGTAGTTAGGTACATTAGAATCACTTACCTAAGATAGAGAGATAACCGCTCTTCGATCGAAATACTGGGTCTGTAATTAGTTTTTTGTTTTTCTATGTATGGCCGCAACAAACTTCTTTTTAATTTTATTTTTGTATTCTCCTTCCTCTTCCTCTTCGGCTAGAAGTCCGATTATTACTAAATCCCAGTCTATCATTATAATTTCACTCGAGCACTCGACCGAACTGAATCAATTCTACACGAAATCTGAACGGAAACAGTGGAGAAGTCGCCACGGGGCGGCCTCGGCTACACCTCGCGGCGTCGAGCGGCGTCGCGCTGCGTCGAGCGGCCTCGTGAGGTGCAGCGTCGCTCATGCACGCCATGCGTACCGACGACGCACCGCTGCATGGCGCAACGTATTCTGAATTCTCACAACGAAATGTGTATCTTTTCGTGTAGAAAATAAAATTATATTTTGAATCGCTCTTTAAAAGTGTGCGCGCAGCGTCGCGTCGCGTCGCGTCTTGGTGTGAACTGAACCTAACATAACGCCTGTATGTATTCCCGAAGGGTTAGGTGGTTTACCTAAAGTACACGCACATTTCGCCAATTCAGACTACTTGGTGCTACTGTGAAATTCCTAACCGAAAAACCCAATATAACTTTACTCGACCTGGCATTTTTTTCACCTCACCTCAGCAGGTGCACTTGCGACCATTATAGCCACGAGGCAGTATTTTGTTTCTATGTATATCGAGGAAATGTTGACTGATTTGAAACTCTCGATTGTCGTAATGCTGGATGTCATTTCTATTTCGTAGCATTTTTTTAGTCCTTTGGCTATAGCATGGTGCGGGTGCCATTAGTTTAAACGTGCCTTTTCAATCTTGAATGTTAATATATACTTTGAATATTTTAGCCGCTAGTCGTAAAATACGGAATCAGTAATAACTGTAGTAAATTTATTGAAAAGGAACGGTTCGCGAAGGGCGGGCGTTTTGGGGGACTGTCTCTTGTAATTTTGACGTTCAAAAAGTGCTGATTATCAGCCTAGTTTGAATAAATGACTTTTGATTTTGATTTTTGATTTTGTTCATCTAACGTCATCCACACCATCCTACGGCGAAAGGACTACAAGTCAGCTACGCCAGTAGGTAAGTTTTGAATAAAAGATAATTCAATGTAAGCATATTGTGTAAAGACACTACATTAAATATTCCATAGGTATACATTAAACCGTACCAGAGATAGTACTCGTAAAAATACCGGCAAACAAACGAACTGTGAATCTCATTAAAAGTATATAAAATACATAATGTGTGTAATAAAGTAGGAACTTAATGCGTAGTTCACCAACTAAAGTACTAATAAAACCACTCAAATGTTCAGAACATGTATTTTTGTCGGGATATTAACTTTTAAGATATAGGTATAAGTAAATGTAGTCTATAAAAAATAAATGTCTTTGTAATTGTGTCCCAAAAAATATGAATCTTTGCAAATTTTTAAATAACTAGTCATTCATAAAATTATCAGAAATCAAAACATTGCTGATCCAAATCAAATTAAAAAATACAACAACCAACGTACGATTTTGCTTCTTGCTAATCCGAGATACAGTTCAGTTTCCTTTAAAATAACTTCGTAATCATCAATTTTTATAGAGATTTGCAGAAAAATACGCATAATTGGAAGAAATTGATGCCATTATCGATATTTGTGCGGCGAACAAGGAGGGTGATCAGACTATAAAGGATACAATCAGTAAACTAAGTAAGAGTTGTTGCAAATGGCTGCTGGGGCCGTTATCAAGATTTGGGCAATCAGTTCCATTGAGCACTCCGCAGATTTAAATAATGCCTAATAATGACACTGATCTTTTTGTTGATAAACTTCATGTTAATGCAGTGTTGTTTTTATTTGCGAGAAACCGTTAAATGGGGTGGTTGTATTAATTTGTTAATTGTGAATAACACAATGTCCATATATTACCGACACCCCGATCGTAGCCGGACAAGAACACGTTAATGGCTGTCATTTTTAAATCTTTGAGATAGTACGGGTTGTTAGAGATTGATTATGGCCGAACACTTTCTTTTTTTGACACAAGTATGAAACTTGACACAGTTGTTCCTTGAGTCAAAATAAGCCGATTAAGATCGGTAGTCCACGGGAACCCTCCTTCTGGGCCCGGAACACGGATTTAAAGTAACGTTCCGCCCGGCTTCGTTCTAAAAATTATAAGTTTCCAAGTTTAGCTAATAGGGCAAGTGTGTGGTATCATTTTCACATCAATAAATAACGTTGAATTCATTTGTTATATAAAAAAAAAACAGTTCCCTATCCATTTGCATAAAATTTTAAGACCTAATATAACTTAGCATAATATTGTTTGGCATAATTATATTTTCGCATAATATAATTACGCATAACGGCTTACGCATATTTTTTTAAGCATAATTTCTGTAATCATAATAATGATTAAGCATAATATTCTAAAGCATAAATTTATTAAGCATAAAGTTCTAAGGCATAACTTTTTTAAGCATAATATCCTAAAGCATAAATTTATATTTATTTACGCATAATGATATTAAAACATATTTTTATAGGTATTTGGGTTTTTTTTTCGCTGTAGGAAGCATGAAGCAAGCAAGCATACAGCATGCAAGCAAGCATGCAGCAAACAAGCAAGCATGCAGCATGCAAGCAAGCATGCAGCATGCAAGCAAGCATGCAGCATGCAAGCAAGCATGCAGCATGCAAGCAAGCATGCAGCATTCAAGCTAGCATGCAACA
This sequence comes from Cerastis leucographa, assembly GCA_963082945.1. Classification (NCBI taxonomy): domain Eukaryota; kingdom Metazoa; phylum Arthropoda; class Insecta; order Lepidoptera; family Noctuidae; genus Cerastis; species Cerastis leucographa. Next base: position 11,708,642 of record OY720380.1, on the reverse strand, counting down.
TGCAGCAGGCAGGGATTCTGTCACGGCTCCGGCGCTGCGGGCCTCTGGCGGCCCCACGCGTGCTAATCGTCGCAGCCCGCGGCCCGCCTCGCCCCTACGCGCCTACGCGATTTTAAATTACACTCTAGGGGTAGGACAAACAAGACCACGTGGAGTGGGTTTTGCAGCAATTCGGTTCTGTCACTAACTTTTGTTGCACAGCATATACAAATTATACATAATTAAGGACCACTGTTTCAATCAATTAACTTCTATCTGAGGAATAACCGCCATATTTATTTCTCATAATAGAAGTTAACTGATTGACATATTTTGTTATAATGACTGTCAAAACATCTAATATATTCTTCAGATAAAAGTTATCTCGCGATTGAAAAATCGTTTAAGTTACATAATGTTATGTGTGAATCATTTGCATAAAAATTGTTTTTAGTCATATTAATTGTATGCCTAAATATTATTATGCTAATAGTCATTAGGCCTACTAACGTTATGCGAATCAAATTTATGCCAAAACTAATTAGTCTTTAAGATGATTATGCCAACATAAAATGTACGCCTAAAAAAATTATGCCGAGGTATTATTATGCCAAAACAAATTGTGCCAAAATCGTTATGCCGAAGTATATTAGGATAAAGAACATTATGCGAAAAGAAGGGATCCCAAAAAAACAAATACTTAAGTCAGATAATGTCATTAAAAAATAATTTATTCCCAACAGCATTACGTTAAACTTCACTTTCCCACGATATTTTGCCATGTTTCAATTTGTTAAGTCTAAAAATAAAACATTAACTTTTCACACCGAACGAATCGCCTATATATTAATAACGTTATATTTTGAATCCCAATATAGCAGTATTGGCAGATTTTAACCCTTTTTTGGGAAAACCATCGCACTAGCGAAAATTTTCGGTGATTTTAATTCCTGGGAGAATTTTTTGGGGATAATTATTTATAATAGTCAAGTTTAATTATTATACCCAAGGAAAGATAGTACTAATAGTAATCAAGAGACATTTACAACCAAATGCAAAAAAAAAAAAAATTGCAAATATAATAAGTTGCATACAACCTATATTAATACGTCGATTGCATCGTATCATCCGTGAAGTGTATCGGAAAAAACATATTATACAGACACAAAATTCGATACAGTGTTATCTTTTGTGAATGAATATAGTTTTATATCCCTCCTTTTGTTTCATTTCCTGTTGAAAATAGAAAGAGGAAAAATGTTGCAAAACGTACGGTTTCCAGGGAAAAACAAAATAATACGGCGAAAATTCAAAAACTCAATCTAGCAACCCTGTCCGACAGTAACAGTCCTGTGACACGATATCTTAAATCATCAACATCTCGACAGATAACCAACGATCGACGTTTAATTACAGTTTGTTGGTTTAATGAAGAAATATGTGTTATTGATAAGCGTGGATGTGTTAATGGGGTAGCACCACGCCTGCTCACGCCCCCAACGCCCACACCTACATGGTCATTATTTTCTTTAAACAGAATTTAATTTACTTTCAATATGGAAGCAAGCTTGATAAAGAAGATATTAAGATCATTTTTCGAAGTGCAAATTACAATTTTTTGTGTATTCCACAATAATATGTTAATAAACAGAACCAATTGAAAGTAACGACAATTCTATAAATGGGTCAGTTTACTTTCTTAGTATGATTGCATCGTATTTATTTAAACAGTATTGAGTAATAAGGTTTTCAGCGTTCGTTCAATTTACTTATCGATATAGAAAATAAGGCTGCATACACAATTGAACATGTATATACACAAAAACAAACGTTGGTTTACGGTACAGAGAAAAAAATGGTGTTCGGAATTTGAAATTAATGTTCTTTTCATTTTAATGTGTTTATTTTTCCAAGAGTAGTAAGTAGGTACCGTTTTTAAGCTCAAATGTTTTTTATTAGTTTTGACTTGAAACAACTTGAAAGCTTATGTTAAACCAATTTATTAGGTTCCCATCGATTTACAGCGTTCGTAAATACGTCAAGAAAGTTTTTACTTCACCGTCAAGAGCAGTGAGCAAGCAATATTTATTTCTTTTTAAGGTCAAGGATGTAAGTTTATAGCTTTTGAATCTGTCGTTTAATCGACCGATCAAAATAAAAAACTTACTTTTTGATAACCGGTAATGCTGGTAAGTTTCTGAGTATTAACATAATAACAAAAATGTTTGATTTCTACTTAACTGTCTTTCTGTACTGTAAAAGGATAATTTTGTCAAGAACACTATTACGTCTTCCAACTGAATTTGTGTCGCCCACCCACACACATGAATAGTTTATTATAAGTAACTATCAAACCATATCAAAATTGCTTGGCTGTTATTTAAACAAGCCGTATGGTGCGTTGACTAATTACCAAACAATTTAAAAAAAAAATAACACTTGGAACAACTCCAAAGATTACTAAACTTGATATGAAAATGATCAAGTTTATGTTAAATATTGTAGGTATGTATGTATGCCTTTAATTGCTAGTAGATAGATAATAACGGAGCAGCCGTCTTCGCAGTCCTGCATGCATCGAACCGAGATGATAACATTGAAGAAATAAAGCATTCGGTCTGATAAACACAAACTCTAGTCACGACAATATTCTTAAAAACAACAGTTTAATATTTAGTTAGTCATCATAATACCGTGAACACATCCTGCAACCCTTACACCGAGGTAATATAGCGTTGCTAGTGTTGTAGAAAGGCACTTATGGGCCCGGCGCGTTTTTCCCGGCGTTATGGCGACTCCCGCGGGGCGCTGCGGGGCGCTCCGCCCCCACTTAACGCAATTTATTGCGCGACCCTTTAATAAATAAATAAATAACCGAGGAAAATTCAATGATATACAACCGCGCGTGCTGTTTGCCTGTTCCTCCTCTCTCGAAGAAACAATCTCGTGAAAAATTGCCGTAATTTCGGAAAATGGATTTTTATTACGTTTTGATGTAAAGAGCGGAGAAATTTTTCAGTATCCACTTCGGTCTGGATTTGTGCTCGGTTGACGGCAATAGGCTTGCCCCCTATTTCATGGGACTTAAACAGCTGGCGAATTAGGTACACCTCTGCCTAACCCTTGGGGGTTATAGACATGATTTTATGATATGTAATATAATTGATTCGTAAACTATCCAATATTATAAATATAAAACCTGTATAATTGTATATGTATTGTAACTTATTTATATTTATATTATCTCTTCGTAATCGCCACGTCACCCACTGCGAAAATGATAATTCGATCATCTCAACATGAATGTCGCATAGAAATATTCTATTTGATCACAACCCATTATAATATGGAAAACAGGAACTTTAAAAACGGCTGTAATGATTTTTTTTCGAGTTTAGATGGCCGTTTAGATATTTTTGACAATTTAATTGACAGACATCGAAGTTTTATACCCGTTCCATACAGTTATTTTGATTAGATTGTTTTTGTACGTTTATTAATTTTGAATGGTCAAATTGAAATACAAATTAATTAATTAAATAATGGTTATTATATTTGTTACAAAATCATCTCACGATCTTGTTCGTTTAGGTCAAATCTTGCAACTGAATTTTAAAAGATTTATCACCCACCGTTGGCGCTGAAATTATGCATAAACGACTAAGTCAAGAACGTTAGCTAAGTGACGGCATTCTAAATCACACCATTTAAAAGCTAGTTTTAAAAATGTTTTTTTTTTACTGTAGACTTACTAAGTTTTTGTAAGCTATGTCATATTTTGTATGTGGTAACATCCTGAACAGCTAACTAATATATTCACAGCATCCCTGTATAAGTACAGATAACGTTTCATTTCCTAGTCGTCGGGCCGCGATATTATACATAAACAGCAGACAATCGGGTCTCGATACCGACGGAGCCGTACAAAAAGTACAAACTCATTAGTAAGGCCCGGACGGGACCAGGAGCACAGGAATTAATGAAGGTGAACAATAATTTAGGGTTTAATTAAAAGTGCAGCACCCCGCGGCGCCACCTCCGCACCCCGCTCACCCCCTCACTCCCCGCCACACAATTATTATTTCTACATAATTTGTGAAAGCTGTAATTTAATAAAACTCACCTCAACAAACCAACCTCGTCTAAGATGGTAGGAAATGGGAAAATTTTGTTAATAAGGAGTTATGAGACCTGCTTGTCTTTAGTAGACTTGATCTTTTGTTCTTGGTGAATACTTCTTCTTGATTAATTGATTCAGTTTGTTTTTATGTATTCAGTAATACCATTTTTTAATTTTTCAATTGTTTAGTAGGTAATAAAATGGTTGATATTATGTATACTATTAAACAAACAGACTGACAATACTAAGGACAGAGTTCTGAATAGTTATTTTTTTTGTGGGAAGGTTTAATGCACGTCCTTAGAATTAGACCTGTTAAATAAATAAATATTTTATGAGCCCTCATCTCACTAGCTACCTGTACGTAGGTTATTTACAACCCATTTTAGAACAACAAGTGATTTACAATTGTCGAAAATACTTGAATAAACAAACATTTTGAGTGTCAACGTCTTTTCTCACCGGTATCGAGTTGAACAAAGCGCATTGAGCTCGCAGCTCGACCCCGAACTAAAAGAATGGCGATTATTCTACAAATCACTGTTATTACGGCACCACAATGGACTTGATGAACAAGGGGGATAAATAATAGCTACGCACCAGCGATCGAGATAGATCTAATTTATTTCTATGAAGAAATACTTACGCTCTAAATATTTCTCGACATAAAATGACTCCATGCATACAAAGTGGTAACTAAATTAATTAAATACAAAAAAAGATAAATATTTATTCTCGGATTTGATCTTAAAAGTCGTAAAAGAAATATTTCTGTATAACAGACACAGCATGTTGTACGCACACTGAGCAATTACGAGTTCTTTATCGACATCCCATGAATGAGCTAAAAGATGTTTCAGATACCAGCCCATTTAACGAACACGTGTCCTCTGAAGTTTTTCCTGCGTCTGTAATATTTACCGGACAGCCGGACTTTTTGCAGGTACAAAAAGTAATATGTGATCAGTTGGTCACAAATAACAATGCGTCCGCGAAACTATGTCAGAGCTGTGCGCGCGCGCACCACCCTTGACGCACGAAACAATAGCGCTGCGACGAAACCCAAAACCGAACGGAAGTGCGCGGACCCCCGGGATGAGGCGATTTTCTTGCGCTCGCGAGCTTAGAGCTTTCAACGGCGCAAAGAGGGCTAATGGGCAATAGCATTTTTGTTATCGGCGACGCATTGAAGTCAACTCGCGACGCTCATTGTTCAAGCGTATAATTATCCGCACATGCTTTTATTGTTACGCATAAAATCAAAGAATATGTTATATTCATTTTCCCCTGACTTTTGACTCGGAGCGTATTGAGCAAACTCAATGGAAGACGGTTAAATGTTCTCACGATTTAATGCGATTTAAGGACTGTTCGAGCTAAGACGCATCTTAAAAGAACTACTTCTAAATTGAATGACTGAAGTTCTACAGGATTTACTTACACGTGTGTAAAAGAAACGTAAGGCCTTATATGTTTTTTTTTAGGTTAAGCTATTCCTAGATAATTTTGAATGACAGTCAGAAAGTTAAAGTTAATCAGTATACAGTCTAAATTTATAGCATATAAATGACATTAACGTCATTAATTTATAGATACATGATATTTAGATACGCCTTTGTTTGTGTGCGTGTGGATTGAGAGATCTTTTCGAAAAACTCTTCAAATCCCACCCAAATTATAAAAGGATTTAGGAAATAATTGTAAAAACTTCATGGTAAGGTATAAAATTTGTCAAACCTAAACAAAGAAAGTTAGAATTCATTAACTGGATCTCTCAATCTGGACAACTGGAGAAAAAGCCATAACGCGTATCCAAGAAAATACTACCTATGTGTTTATTATTTGCATTTTAATTAATTGTGAAGGATTTGTGAAAGCTGCTAAACAAAATTTCGATTCGTTTCAAAGCCACGTTTAAGATTTATAACAGTTTGTATGGATCACTCAGAGTGGACAATTTTCAATTGAGTGATCTTGTAAAACACGACCTAGTACTGAAAAAGTATGAATAATTATCATGTTTATTACAAATTATGCTTCTGGGAGAATTTGTAAAACAAAAATCGTGATTGAAATCTTACTGGTTCAAGGGAAAATGAAAATTTTGTTTTTTGTCGATCGTCCCAACTGAGAGATCCTTAATTTTAACTATATTTAATAAACCAAAACTTATAGGTAGAAGGTAGATACATCAGAAATCGTTAAAAAGGTTGTACTAAAATTTGACGAATCAGTCGTCCCTGTAAGTGTTATACTTAAAAAGATAAATCATTTTTTACAATCCTTGAGGAAATCGTTGAGTAGGGTGACCATATCGCCGGTCGGAATCATTACCGGTACAATCGAAATTATGATGCAGTTTAAACATTTTATACAAGTTTATGTCTGTTTTCACTACATAATTTAAATAATATAAAATTACGTTTTTAAATGACAAGTTTCTGCTAAGTTAGGTACTGTATGTGTAGTGCTCTTACTAAGGAATTCTAAGTTCGTAATTCTAATTCTAAGTAAATCTTACACACAAAAAGTTCAGAAATTTTAAGGTAACCAAAAAAATACTTATTTTTTTTTTAATTTCACTCATAATTACATACTTGCTCAAGTAAGCGTTCCGTTGACTCGCAAGATTGTAAGAAAGCAAGCCTACTTATTTTGTCAAGCCAATGAAATACCAAATACTTTCAATGACGTCAAATGCATAGCAGGTAGAAAATGGCTTTCGCATTTTTTGAAACGAAACCCTGAAATTTCAGCTCGCAAAGCACAGTTTATGAACTCTGCAAGGGCTATAAATTGAACAAGTACATTATGCAACAGCATTTAACGGCAATAAAAAAAATATGATGAGTTAGAAATTCTTCGGCATCCAGAACGTTTATATAATATAGATGAAAAAGCCTGTTTTTTTTTTTTTTGAGTAATATTACATATGTACATTATTTACAGACTACAAATAAATATAAAATAAAAATAAAATATGTACAAGTATCAAAATTACAGGGCGTCAAAAAATTCGTCGACATCGCTGTCGACAGGAAAAGTGCCCAGAAGGCTGGCCGCATTGCCACGTTGGATGGCAAAGCTGATTCTTTGACCAAAAAAGAGGCCAGCCCTCTGGTCCCGTGAAGCATCGACCAACCGCTTGGCGATATTTCGTATATATATATATAAAGGCTGTCGATTAACATTGCACCACCAGCAACATGTTCTTGCACAAAAAGGCAGTAAAAGAGTACATTTTATTGCACAGGAGCATGCTGAAAACGTCACCATCGCTATGTGTCAATGCTTTAGGTAATTCAGTACCACCAATGAGAATATTCAAGGGTAAAAGGCTAAGGCCTGAATTTAACGATAATTTGCCTGATGGCACTATAGTCAAAATGGCACCAAAAGGTTAGCATGACTACTGAATTATTTATAGATTTCATCCATCATCTTGGCAACTACAAGTCGCCTGGAAAATGTTTGCTAGTTTTTGATGGATGCTTCTCATTTGGATGCTAGGATTGTGGATGCCGCAGACGATAACTAAATCGTATTATATTGCTTACCCTCTAACACTACCCATGAGTTACAACCGTTAGATAAATCAGTGAACAAATCATACGAACATCATTGGGATAAAGAAGTCTTTTCATAGGCCTAACGTCACCCAAAAAAAAAAAAAACGGACAAAATAAAAAAGTGTGTCTACTCTACTCAACGTTTTCCTTAAGGATTGTAAAAAATGATTTATCTTTTTAAGTATAACACTTACAGGGACGACTGATTCGTCAAATTTTAGTACAACCTTTTTAACAATTTCTGATGTATCCACCTTCTACCTATAAGTTTTGGTTTATTAAATATAGTTAAAATTAAGGATCTCTCAGTTGGGACGATCGACAAAAAACAAAATTTTCATTTTCCCTTGAACCAGTAAGATTTCAATCACGATTTTTGTTTTACAAATTCTCCCAGAAGCATAATTTGTAATAAACATGATAATTATTCATACTTTTTCAGTACTAGGTCGTGTTTTACAAGATCACTCAATTGAAAATTGTCCACTCTGAGTGATCCATACAAACTGTTATAAATCTTAAACGTGGCTTTGAAACGAATCGAAATTTTGTGTAGCAGCTTTCACAAATCCTTCACAATTAATTAAAATGCAAATAATAAACACATAGGCAGTATTTTCTTGGATACGCGTTATGGCTTTTTCTTCAGTTGTCCAGATTGAGAGATCCAGTTAATGAATTCTAACTTTCTTTGTTTAGGTTTGACAAATTTTATACCTTACCATGAAGTTTTTACAATTATTTCCTAAATCCTCTTATAATTTGGGTGGGATTGGAAGAGTTTTTCGAAAAGATCTCTCAATCCACACGCACACCTTTGTTTCACTGTCAACAAATTTGTCTCTTAAGTAATCCTTTTAAGATACCGGGACACTTACAGTTTTTATTTGAATTTTAAATCACCAAACGTAACAATTTCTAACGATTAGAGGTGCTCAAGTCAAGTGGGCGAGGTCCATATGCCGAAGTTGAACAACGTTTTGTCACCAAGTGGCGAGTACTTACTCCCCTACGGAGGTTTTAGTCACGTGCGAGCACGTCAAGAGGCTAGATAATGCCTACTTCTGTGACCATTTCATCACAAGTCTAATCGTTCATTGAATCATTGAGTATTAAAAAGCTCTTCTAAAGTCGTTGTGTAACACGTGCCGTCTGGTAATATAATAGTAAATAAATGATGTATTTACTAATTGTTTGCAGTTTTGCACTTTACACGTAAATATAAATTTAATGATGTTGAATGTAACGAAATGACTGAGGATGCAAATAACTTCATATCACACCTGTTTATGAAAGGGTGATATAGTTTTTTTTATCAATAAAACAAATATTTTTTGATAATCAAGCAGTAGGAATCTACCTACAGCTTGATTATCTTCTATTCTATATATCTATATATCTTGAATTTCTCCTGTATCGTGGGTGCGTTTTCAAACATTTAAACTCACATACACAAACAGCCAGACCCGGAACAACCATCTGTAGGCCATACAAATATTTGTTCCGTGCGGGGATCGAACCCGCGACACGCGGCGCTGCATATGTAATGTAAATACCAGGTATGCCTTTTAAGTTCTGTCCACAATCTGGGTCCAAGACGAGCCCAAGGCGACTTGTTCGCTCTCGAAACGCTTCAAAGAAGATGGTGGCTCGTTCGTGGCGAAAACCGCTCCTGTTGCGAAGATTGTACTGGAAAATCACAGAACGGTGGTTTACCACAGTTTGTTTACCACACAAGTCATCGCCGAATCTAGAAATCTAACCCAAAGCGACGCATCATCCTTTACCATGACAACGCAAGCTCAAACAGCGCTCGTCAAATGATTGAGTAGAAGCAGGAAACCTTAAAAATTCTTGACCATCTTCCATATAGTCCTGACCTAAGCCCTAACGATTTCTTTACATTTCCTAAAATTAAGAAAACTTCGTGGTCAAAGGTTCCAGTCCGGTGAAGAAGCAGTCGACGCTTTCAAGTCGGCCATATTGAACACCCCTACTTTAGAGTGGAATAAATGTTTTAATAAGTGGTTCGAGCAAACGGAAAAGTGTATTAAACTACGTGGTGAAAAATCTGAAAAACAACAAAAAGTACTTTAAGGTTCTAATTGTTTTTTTTTTGTTCAAATGACTATACTTAAAAGGCGCGCCACGTACTAGCGAAGCCTGTTCTAGGTTCCGGCGGCGCCATTGCACTAATACCATACATTTACAATGTTATAAATCGTTAGCATCTTGTCTGCCTAGTTCGTTTCTTATGTTAGACTTCTTACCGACGAGCTAACAGGATCTTTATATTGGTGTGAGAGTTACTAAACGGTAACGACGATGGCGGTATCACATATAGCATTTCTTTGGTTATTATCCTCAAATGCTGGAAATTATTACTATTTGTTATGTTCATATTTTTTGTCACTTAGCGTAACAATCCAATCCAAGATTTTCTTGGAGATCATGTGCGTCTGCCAAAGCTTTGCTGACTTTTGGTTAGATATTCTTTCTGAAATGAGCTCTGCCTGCTGCTTTAGAGAAAAAGAGGCTGTTGCCTTTATGCCCAATATGAAAAAAACTACCTATTTAGAAACGAATACACGTGTTTTTGTAACAAAAGAGTTTGCCTAACAAAAAACAGTAGTTGATTTACATTTATAACAAAATGTTAGCATCTGTCAACTGGTAACACACTGACTTCATAATTTCCGATTTGTATATAAAGGTATTAAATGCCATAACCATGGGCGGTTTAACCAGGGTCGAAGAGTAGTGGACTTTTTTCAACAAATATAAGTAATTTGTTTGATTTGTAAAGAGTGAATGGCAGTAGGTCTGTATTACGTTCCGTGGCTCAGCAGTCATTGTTTGGTGCTCGCGGGTGTCCGCGGTACCCCGCCATTTTCCCGGCAGGGTTCTGCTAAAGACCCAATGCTATGTTAATTCTGAAGTCACCAAATGCCCCGTTAAATTTGTCAGCAAAGAATGGACTCTTGCCCTTTGAACGTCATTATTCGCGGGTTCGACAATGTACCGTGAAATGTTGGTATTATGATTCAACACAAATTGGTATCCGAACTGTTTTTAACCGCACAAAAATGTTCATGCGATTTTGCATTTTTAAGTTTTCTTGACTACTTTGCTGTGATTTGCTTATAACCGATTATCTAGCTAGTCTTAGTAGAAAGTAAGGTTAAGTAGGTAAAACACATCATATTGGAAAAGGCCTTTGGTCTTACGCAAGGAGGTCTTTCGAGTCGATTCTACTTTGCATTTACATCCCGTCAATGTCTTATTTCTATAACGGAAACAGAGTAAGATCTGTAAATAATTTGGGGAGATATTGTGGTCTGTTATGTTCAATTAAAACGAAATGATCGGTGTTATGGTCGAGGGTGTGACCGATCGGCGGACGTGTCCCCACGGCGCCGTGCCCAACTGCTCAGTGGTCACAGCGTGACTCTTGTCACTCCCACCGAACTACAGTTATCATTTGAAAATGTATTTTTGTTTTACTTTATATTTTGTAATCATTGGGACTATTTGTATTTTTAAAACAACATCTGGCTGAAGATGTGATATTGTGACAATAGGTTAGTTAGACCTCGAAGACTGATGGTCGACCACTTTTCACCCTTATGTTCTAAGGACAAAGGCTTGAAAGTTGTCGAAAACAACGACATTCGCCTCGCTCCGGTTCGGACTATTCGCTTTTTCGCCTTTTTTTTTTTTTTTGCGGATGGGAAATCATCAAATGACTTCTCCCGCTCTGGGCGGAGCGGGAGGGAGTGTCAGACTTGTACTGACTAAAACCCACCCATGTTCCTTCTTCGCCCTTTGTGTTCCAGGGCCGCGGTATCTCTTTCGAACAACCCGCAGCCCTGGCAGGTACAACCCGCAGCCCTGGCAGGTCGCTTTTTCGCCTTAATGACCATTTCCTCCAGATCACTCATTTATGCAGTGATGTTGATTGTCAAGTTTAGCAGAAGAATACCCAGCCGACGATGTCGTAAGTTACAGGATTTGATGCAAAAAGCCTTACATATGTTTTAGTGAGAGGCGTTCGAGAAGCCTTCAATCAGCACTGTAAACTCCTAATGTTACTTAGAGAGGTTATGAAATGTGGCAACCAAACTAACTTGAAACTGTTTTTAATAACATCTGTCTATACTTAGAGTATTAATTTGTTAAAATACGATTGTCTCTAACTATATCACGTTGTTGTTGTAAATTATTTAGTTTTTACATTGCTACAAAAGCGGTCGCGACGAGTGCGCGAGCGCTCCGGCGGCGGCGCGCGGTCAGCGGGGCGCCGCCGCCGCCCGGCTCAGGCCCCTGCATAAATACAACAAATATCGAAGAATACATTTGAATACTTATGTGTTATTTACCAAAATTAATTTATTCATCCTTTCGGATGAAATCTCTGGCGCTTCCAATAACTGATATCTGAACGCCGATAACAGATTTCTTATGATTCATTCAACTTGATCCTTGTTTCTGCCTGATTTTAATTATGAAGGTACAGACATATGTTATTTAGTTCTGAGTACGGAGACTTGTTTTATTGGTGGGGATAGGAATGTCTGGCGCCATTCATCCGTTCTATCAGACTATAGTCTTGCCGTTTTAGTTTAATAGGTACACAAAGTAAATCAAAAGTAATCTAAGAGCTACATTTCTTTAACGCAGTCTCCAAAGTTTTATGAAAAAATCAAAAAGTGCTCAGTTTTTTGTGACCGCATGACGAATTAATTATTCTTTATAGTATCCATACGGGGTAAGTTATTTGTTTCTTCCGTAATTTTGCCTTCAGTCTTTTTAAAGAAATTTGAAAGTGTTATTCAAGTTGCGGATTGAAAAAAGTTATTTAAAAAGTCCCAATTTAAGGTTGTGAAAAATTCAAGGTACATATCTCGTTTTTATTTTTTCAAAATCGTGGTAGTTATTCGTGCTATCACGAAGTTTTTGACGGTGAAAATTTCTTTGATTTACTTTGACGTAAGAAGTATTGTATCCATAACAACCTTTTTAAATTGTTACTATCTGCGATCACCAGAAAGGTGTTCAGAATATACTTACTTAGTTTCCCACCAAAGGTCGTGCGCTGTATTTCCTCTGAATCTGCTGGAACAAGCCATAGATACGATAGAAGACCCAGAGATGATGGCTGAGGTGTATTCTTTTCCTTTTGCCTTCCCGGTGGTCATCCTCAACGGGTCCTGCAGCACCGAACAAGTAGAAATACAAACGTCCGTCTGTCCGTCCGTTGCAGTATAGTCAGTCAAGTTCAAGGACCTCCAGATAATTTGGCGGGAAGCCTTTGGGTCTTACTGAAATTCCTGGGTATTATATTAACATATCTTTTTGACGCAGTAGGCGGTGCTTTGAATGAGATTAAATAAAGTTCTACGTTAAAATGGCTAAGACTCAAAGAGAAAAACCAAATGAATACGATCATGTTCAAGAAAAATCCCAAAAAAATCTCGTTGAACAGCTTTGAACAACGAGCGACACCTAAGCCAAACGGCTTTCGTAATTGTAAATCTTGGTAATAGTATTTTTTCAGGACATATAATACAAGTTAGTACACTTATTACTCTGTAAATAATTTATGATCGAAGTTAATGTTCAGTTTCCGCACTTGGCCGTCGCTGCTCAGACAAATTGGTCAATTAATCATTGTTTAATGTCGCTTCCACCATCTTATCGGAGTAGGTGCACGCTTGCTTCTTGTAATGGTTTGTACACGTCTGTTTTAAGCGATAAACAAATAAGTTCTAGTTTTACATTGTTTTAATTAAGCTATTCATTTTTTGCATGAAAATGTTGTAGACATTTTCACTGTTCGTCTCGTGTATTCAACTGGTCTGTCGCAATCGCAACGCCCTGACGTTTTCTATGGATGAAAAAGAAGAGCTGAGTACCTTTCTTACCAGATGTAAAAGTACCTATCTACTGTAGATATAGGATATCATCATCATTCTCCTGCTGTTATCCCAATTTATTTGGGGTCGGCGAGCATGTCTTCTTCCATAGGTACTTCTCTAGTACTCGTCACCACAGCAGTCACCACCTTTCTAACCATTTCTTTGGTCTTCCTCTACTCTTGTAGCTCACATCACACTCATGCTATATCTTGTACTGTATATTCATAGGTACTCAACATTTTCCAACTGTAGATACAAGATATAGGGACACCCAATTTGCCATTGTATTATATGCCGCTTTTTTTAAACTGGCATATGCAACTAGCAGAACTAAAAGTTACTCAGCTTTATGTTGCGATATTCCAGTTCGAAATCGGGCTAAGTACTTCTTATTCATCATGTTTATCTTTGTGAATGTTATAGAAATAGCTCAATAATCTATAACAATCACGTTTAATTGCCCCTTCATCTCATCATTTTCCTCCCTTATTTACCAATTCAGAAACGAATCTGATGCTACTTTTGTAAACTTCTCAAAGTTAGCCTGTTATAAGTAATTTCCTCTCTTATAAAACCAATCCATCCGTACATAATCGACGCTATCTATTTACCTCTTTTATTATGTACTACACGAAGGTATAAAGGCCAGTAATTGCAATCATAAATATCTCGTCGGCGCCATTTATAACCAGCCTGCGTCCATCTATTAGATGGGCTGTCGGTACCCTATTTTCACTTAGGATGTTATTTATTTGCCTTTCGCATTCTGTGGGTGTGAGCAATTGTTTCGAGGTTCCCGAGGACTGTGGGGAAGTAAACAACTGTTATGTCAGATCGTGGTCACATGTAGCCGTTGTTATAGTGTACTTTTGCTTTCAGTTGTGCAGGTAGGTAAGTGCTCGTAGTAAGATCTCGAATTAACTGTTATAGACAAGAAGGCCTTTTTTTGATCAAACGCCATTCTACATTAGCCAGCTGGGCACTTTTCGTGTTGACAGTGATGCGGACAATTTCGATGAGGCCCTGTATTTTTTTTCCCATTTTGATTCATATTTTTAGGTTCTCTATTGTGTCACCTAACTTTTTTATCCATAATTTAAAGTGCCATAACTTTTTTTGTCCTAATCATCATTTGTCCGAATGATAATTTACCCGAACTTAATATCACATAATATCACATGCCATAAAATTGAAACCCCTAAATATAATATGTCCTAAATCCGTTTGTCATAAATATTACAATCAATAATATACAAAAGACATAAAAACGTTTTCTATAAAAGTTATAAGTCCTAAATTCAAATTACATTATGATTATATATTGCAAGCATGCACGCAGCATGCAAGCAAGCAAGTATGCAAGCATGCAACATGCAGCAGGCATGGTTACTGTCATGGCTCCGGCGCTGCGGGGCTCCGGCGCGGCGGCGGTCCCACGCGAGTATATCGTCGCAGATGGGTTTAACGCTCACCACCGCAGCTTCGGCTGAGGCTGGCCGGCTATGCCGGCCAGCCTCAGCCGCGGCGGCGAGTGTTACAACCACCTGCTCCTCAACTCGCGGGCCGCCTCGCCCCTCCACGCCTACGCGATTTTAAATTACACTCTTGGGGTAGGGCAGACAAGACTGCGTGGAGTCGGATTTACAGCGATTCGTTTCTGTCACTAAAACCGAATTTTTAGCAAATGTTTTAGGACTGTAAATTAATTATAAATGAATATTCGGAATAATACACATTATTTAACACAATACTTAGGACATATGACTTTAGGTCATGTAAAATTAGGAGATTCGATTATTATAGTACTCGATATTATGACAGAATACTTTTAGAACTCAAGATAATTATGTTAAACAAAATTTCGGGATTTTGAACATTATGGTTACTGAAGTTTATAGCAAACGTGTTATGGATAATGATTTTCGGACAAACAATTTTAGGAGAAGAAAGGGAGTACCATATTTTTACTGTTAATTTAACCCAATTTATAGTTTGTAAATAATGTACTGTTAGTAAAGTATAGAATGATATTATCTGTCGTGCATTTGTTTTGAGGTGGAGAGTGCCTCGTTGGTCTATTGGGTTAGCGGTTCTGTAGAGCATAAGGCCTTGGACTCGATTCCCATGTCGAGCCGTGTTACCTACTCGGGTTTTCCATCTGAAAATCTTCAGCAGAAGTCCGACGTCTGGATTAAAGGCCGATTAATGGCAATAGGCTCGCCGCCTAGCGACTGGCGAAATGTGGGTTTATACAGGCTGGCCATAATGCCGAAATACTGCTTTTTTAGAATTTCAAATATCATTCACAGTGCGCCGAAAGTCTGACAACCAATCTTACCAAGGGCTATCGTTTTACCCAGTACTAACTGGGTTTTGGAGGTCAGATAGCTAGTCGCTCAATATAAATTACTGGTATTCAGCTGCATCTGGATAAAATGGAAGCCGACTGGGGTCAACAACGCACTTTTCACCACTATTTTGAGACATTGTTTTGAAAAGTGCGCTTTTGCTTGTGTAAACAAGTGTCTTCATAACTTGTAGATTCATTACCGGCTCTTTTTACTATGTCTACAGCCCAATAATATTTTCCCGTATCTAGAGGTCGTTTCATATCTACGATAAAACAAGATAGAGAATAGATATGTTTCAATCCATATTAATAACTTGAAGTAACTAGTCTTTGTCTGTCTGTTACCGTTTCACGCCTTAACGGATGAATGAAATTCAATTACATTAAACATAGGTATCTGGAGGTCATGGAATGGTTTAGGAAATAGGAAACTTTTTGTCCTGGCACTACGCTCTCGTGAGATAATAATTTCCAACCTTAAAGCTACTTTCAGAAAACTACCTAACGTCGTCTTTAGACGTGGCCAGGTAGGTACCTACCTGGCCACGTCTAAAGACGACGTTCTTCTTTTTAAATAATTTTTATTTTAGGTACATATGACTTATTTTCAATGTGTCAACTTGGTTGCACCTATTGTGTAACGCAGGAATTAAGAAATCTAGTGAAAAAAGTTTTGGGTATGACTGTAGATAGCTTTAAGAGTAGAGGAAGGCCTAAGAAACGCTGGATGGACTGTGTGAAGGATGATATGGAGAGAAAGGAGGTGACTGTTGATACAGACCTCTTCTCTGTGAGGGTAGTGGGCTATAATGTTGGTGGTAGGGTATGGTAGATAGGTACTTACGTGTATTCGAATACGGTTCGAGGACATAATGCCGGGGTTCCCTCACTCCACCGTTTTAAGCGAAATTGTGACGAAGTACCTACTATGTTTCGCAAATTAAATAGTGTCTGGGTTCGAATCGAATCCTCGACTATTTAATTATAAGTGGCGGCAGTTCTGCTCTTTTCTTACCGGGGTCCAACTCTTGTCTTTGTGTAGTTTTACTAAGAATTAGAAAAAATACATTACATTGTAGGTAGAGTTGGATTGGACCAAGTTAAAAATATAAATGTTCAACATTGTTGAATGAAAAGTAGCAAGAAAGGAAGAGTCTGTTGAGACGAGAAGTATGAAAGAAGAAGACATACTGCGCCGACCTAAAAATAAATTGGGCAAATGAAAGTAGAATGATGATTGTTGAATGAAAAATGTCGCACATTGAGACTACACTGCAACTCCAATACACTTGTATTGCTTCACCCTTTAACTCAACAACTTATACCTATAATACTGAGTATATAGCTACAGTTTATGTTTCATACTAAATATTTTGCTAAAGTGGGCAGTCATAAAGGCGTGGCTATTCGGAGCCCCTCCTTAGATACACACCCACTACAAAACCGGTTCGCAATAACACATTGCTTGAATAAGTACCTATCCTCCTATAGGTACTCTTCGTACTTTAATACAGTACCTATAAAATACCAGTAAAAGAACACTATGTTACTGTATTAAAAGTAGGAACACTGATACAGTCACGAGCAATAAAATGGATACACTTGGTAAGAAAGTTCAAAAGCGGTGTTCTTCTACTGTATTGATTAACGTTTTTCCTTTTCACGAACATAGTATTTTGGAAGCCTTACTATTGCGAAATAAGACTTATCTCGTGAAATATCTATCGTTATTTCACGAGAAAATATTTTATATTTTACTGAGTGTATAAATTCCATTGCTCGTGACTGTACTTATACCTAGTGTTACTATTTGTTATCACCATATCTCAAGTAACAAAATGTGGTACTATAAAAGTCCTAAGAACGTTTTAGGACGTGCTAACTAGTGATCATGATTAGTACTATAATGGTGTTGTATACGTTTACAGGTAGCCTACCATGACGTCATAAAACGTTATGTTATACTCCTTTTACAGTGTGGGAAAGAGATGGCGCTAGACATCCTGTATAGCTCTGTCTCTTTCCCACACTGGAATAAGAGTAAAACAATACTGCTTTAACACGTCATGGTAGGCCGGCAGAACCCTTAAGAGGCCCTAGTTTTATCACTGATTTATTCTATAATCATTACATTAAGGCTCACGCGGTGATAAATCAGCTCTTTAGTTGAAATATTTTAGTATTAAAAAAGTGCTGTTTGCAACGTTTATGTCACAAATTTGCACAATAATACATACATTAGAATATAAGCGCGGTAAGTTGAAAATTACAGCCGAGGCGATATAGCTATGTTAAAAAATTAAAAATTATAACAAGTGATTAAAGATTTATTCGTTTAAGAAAGGCCGAGTTTTTTTTTTCCTCGCAAATATGTTATAAAACGTCGTATGACATACATGCGCTTTGATAATTACAGCCCCTGCTTTCTTGTATCCCTCGCCTATGGCTCGGGCTAGCAATATCGCCTCGGCTGTAAATTTCAACTTACCGCACTTGTATCATAATGTACTATTTCGATACTGCTCCAATACTCATCATCTGCCTAGCCTTTTCCCAATCTAACTTGGGGTCGGCTTCCAGTCTAACCGGATGCAGCTGAGTACCAGTATTTTACATGTAGTGACTGCCTATCTGACCTCCACAACCCAGTAACTGGGTAATACGATACCCCTTGGTAAGACTGGATGTCAGACTTTTGGCTTCTGACTACTCATAATGACTGTCAAAGATCTACAAATGACAGCCGGGATCAACGGCTTAACGTGTTTTCCAAGGCACGGAGGAAACTCGGTATGTAATTATGGTCACCCATCCACGGACCAACCTCGGCAAACACGGCTTAACCTTAAAGATCGACCCGTGCGGCTGTTATTATTTAGCCACGAGCTAGTCCTATACTGCTCCAATACTAATAGTGTAAAAGTTATTTTGACGTGTTATTCGTGCAAAATAGGTACATAAAAGTTTCAGTAAGGACACCTATAGCACTAAATAGAAGCATATTCGCTTTTTTCATATCTATTATCTGTTATTATTATTATATTTAAACATTCTTTTGTATGGTCCTATAAGCGTTCTAAGAACTAAATTATAAGGCTTAAATGCTCTTTAATCATAAAGAACCAAAACACATAAAAAACCTCCATAACACAAGCAGTCACAGTGGTTACCATTAGAGGCCTATTATTTCACTGTTTGGTGATAAAACCACTTAGTTAAAGAAATTTTTGTTACTTGGGTTATTAACAAGTTTTTTTTTTTTAAATCCTTTGTGTTTGTACCTACGAAAGTATATTTTAGTATGGGAGAAACTTGTTGCTGATAGCGGGATATCAATCATGATTGAATTTTAAGTTAATTGTTCTTATCTCACGCCTAGAATTAATAGATAGACTGCCCCAGTGAACGGAAATAAACAGACTGCGCTACTACTTCGTTCACGTAGATTACAGAACGTCTCAATTCCCATAGAAACTTCAACAATCCATTTCAGCCTTTTAAGGGTTTAAGGGGTTGATTAAAAAAAGTTATTATCATCATCCTACAGCCATCATGCCAGTCCATTTCAGCCTTTTCCCTAACACACCATTACACGCCCTTTTGAAATATCAAAAAAAAATCGGATGGCAGTGTCCTTTTGGGTGACACTGCCGTTACTGTTTCTTGAATTGGTATGTTTAAAAGGGATTTTTTTGTGGTGACTGATGAGATGAGATGATGCATGTTGCTAAATAACTTAAATTCTAAATAATTCGCTTCGCTTGTTAAAATATGCTATGTATTTATTGTTATATTTTATTTGTAAATGTTTTTAATTTGACTTTTATGGTAGGTATGGTGGACTTCCACCAACACAAAGGGAGACCTAACTGAATGGCTTACGCCCGTTTTCACCAACAGTAAGTGACAACTTACTGAATGGCTAACGCCCGTCTCACCAACAGTAAGTGAAACCTAATCGAATGCCTAACGCCTGTTTTCACTAGCATTAAGCGAGAGCTAACTAATGTGAAAATGAGAGGCTGGCCCGCGAAATTCAAATTATCTAATTTTTTTGCAATTTGCCGTCACCTAGGAACTTCTAAACGAAGGCCAGCACCGCCATCACTCGAGTGTGAGTACGTCGATACTTACACTCGAGCTTAATAAACCAACTTTTCAGCATGATTTTTGTTTCTTTTATTTTCTCTCTTTTGTTTGCCGATAACACGAAGATTCTAAGTTAATTCATAAGAACATGAAGATGCTGAACATCTCCAACATGATGTAGCTAGAGATATTCCAGGGGATTGTAATGAATGAATGGATCCAAATGTTTCGAAATGTTCTGAGCTAATGTATGTATGTGTTGTTCAGTCGCAAACATAACCCTATGTTTTACAATTAAAAACGGGAACCATATTTTCTATCACCAAAATTTATATTTGTCATCAAGTTGTATCACCTAAAAGATAGATCTATCGCCACGAAATATTTTCGTTCTCAGATAAACAAAAATTGTTCCCAGATATGAATTATCAAATTAATGTTAATATATGTGTAAAATAAGAGATCGATAACCAATAAAATTATATTGCATTACATGAATATAAACTTCGTTCTTATAATAACAGTTTTGTTACTTAAATAATAGCTCTGTGCTCAGAATGGTAGATCTGTCACCAAATAAATAGATCAGTTAATACGAGACATAGGGCACATCAACTCGGACAGGTTAGGTTACTTTAAACCCTGCAGAGAGAAATAGGAGCCCCGCGTAGCGGGGCTCCGTCGACTACGCCTTAGTTTGGACCTGTGGTTTGGAGTTTTATGTAAACATTTTTACATTGTTTGATGATTCAATTTTCGTGACACTTCTATTATTACTTGATGATTGATATTATTTCCAAGTAATTCTTAATTAATATTTAGGTAAGCGTTTTGATATTATTTGATGATTCCATTTAGGTGACAGATCTACTATTTTGAGGACAAACCCTATTATTTAAGAAACACAAAACTAATTAAATTGGTGATAGCTTAAATGATACCCATTAAAAACTAGCCAACACTTCAATAACCAGAGTTAGCAACTAAAGACTTAGGCGTCACACGACAAAAACATTGATACTAAGTATTATTATAAAAGCTTCGTAAGCACTAGGTTTCATCTTGAGCATAGGTATCAACCAATAAAAAAACTAAATATCAAAACACTCAAAATTCTTTATTGTGCTTTTATACGTAGTCATTTCGAATACCACTCACCTGTATAGAATCCTATTCTTAGACGTTAATCATATCGAAATGAGTTAATCGTTAATCACATCGACTTACGAGCAGTGAGCCGTGGGTTCGAAGCAAGGCTGGCGCATTACTTTTTATAATATATTTCATCACCGCTGCCAACAAAAACGGGGAAAGAAAACATCGTGAGGAAACCTGCATGTCCTAGAACTAATCATTCGAAGACATGTGACATCTACCAACCCGCACTGGGCCCGCGTGGTAAATCACAACCCACTCCCTCTCTTATAGAGGAGACATGTGTCCCAGCAGTGGGAACATTACAGGCTGATGATGATGATGACACCGAAATGTTCACTTGTTCAGTTTTTTCATAATTCTTACTTCCTCTCGCCTGTCTCGTGTCTGCTGTTTGTTGTGCTACCCTGATATTGTCAGTGGAAACTTTTAATTGGCGTTCTTTCATTAACCGTTAAGTATCTAAATCCTACCTGAAACTTTATAAACAATATTGTTTTATTACTTGTTTTGATACCATGACCGGTACCAAAACAATTAGTAATAAGCTTGAAACAAAAAGATTATATTATTAAATTCATCGTAGGTAGGTAGGGTACACTGTTTGCCCTTTTGATTTAAAAACTGAGAACCGGAGTGTACCTACGCTCAAAAAAAAAAGCCTTCTGCGAACACTAGAACTGGCTGTGAAACTTCTTTGTCTAAGTACCTACATAAGTTCTGAAGTCCCTTCTAAAAACATAGATTTGTAAACAGACAACCATGGTGAGGTAACAATATACAATATTATAATAGCAATAGGTGGCTTTCCACGTAAGTTCTATCTTATAAGAATGCTAGTTTAGTTGAGCTTTAAAGGAGCTATCAACAGAAAGTTTAGTATAAATGCAAGTCCTACATAAGATTTATTATTATTACAGCCAATAACATTCATTGAGTCGTACGGCAATGACAGCTGCGCGCGCGCATAGTTTTGAAGGATCATTGACGGCGCGCGGTGACTTGCGCTGCGGTGGTCGCGACCACATATAGAGATCTCCCGTCGTCGCGCGTCGCACGCGCTCAACGAATGAGCATTTATGACGACTAGATGTGCAAATTCTATGCCAAGTGATGTCGTTGATAAAAAAGGATTTAAATGGAGCAGACACTTTTGCGGGACTTAGTAAATAAATGGTGAATAGGACAGCTGCTGCCTTGGTCGGAATATAGGTATTTATACCACACAAGCAACTTGGAACTTCTTTTGACCTAGAGTTAAGATGGGCTAATACGTAGTAAAAACATGGTTATGATTAAATACTTTTCTCCAAGATACTGTAGAGATCTAACCTCCCTCCGCAGTGATAGTGAGAAGTTACTAATGTTACGTTATACGGAGACTTGCTCATACATGCGATTTCAGACCGAAGACCATCTCTCTAAAAAGATACACGCTTATTCTTACGTACCTACATAGTCATCAGCACGGCATCAAAATAATAATTATGACTGATATTACTATGTCTGGTCTAATACGTAATACTAAAAGTCTCTTATAATAGGTACCTACCAAATCAGCCATTGTTTTAATGGACTCGGTCTATTAAGCTCATTCATCGTTTGATCCGATCATTGTTTTGGCAATACACGTTCAACGCGGTGTTTTGCCAATGGACTGATCACGCCGAAGGTCAATCAAAGGTTCAAAATATACTTAAGCGTGTTTGTTTACGGATGCATATTAGAATCAGCTCATCATGTGCCATGCTGTGTGCACCTGCGGCAATAGCTTCCTGGCAGTTGTTGTAGGTATGGCGGTAACCACAGGACCTAAAAGCACATCAAAATTCTATCGGCGACATCTAAAACTAAAACCATTTATTTCAATTATACCTGTGGGCGCCTCACATTGGCGATGACGACTGTTGGAGGAACGAATGTTCTTGCCGAGTGCAGAGCATAAATATTGGAAATGAGTAGTGAGATAAGGAGAAGTGGGTTTATTAAAGTAAACAAAAAGGGTAGTCAACGCCCTCAGCGCTCTGAGTTGTCGGATGGGCAACCATTATAAAAGTGACTAATGTGCGGAGACATGGTCATACTAACGAAGATTAAATACGAACCGAATTTAGTTATTAAGAAGTCGGTCGGCTCACATCACCATTGTCAATTATGGAGGAGATTAGGGACTGTACAAATATTGCCTTGTGTGAAGGGAGAATATTTTTCAACCGACAAAGTGACCGCAACGTTTCGGTGACTTTCTTGCTCACAATCGTGATCTGCTTACGCCAGTCAAGGCAAGTGTCCACGTGGAAACCCAGAGTATTGACGTCAGACCTAAACGGAATGACTGTGCCGTCAAAGGGAACCGGTGGCATCGTTAAGCCATTTAGCCTTCTCAAACTATGGGGACTCTCTACAATAATAGCCTGGCAGCCTGGCTTTGTCGGGTTTACCGCCACCCCGAAACGATCAGACCCGTTTTTGACTAGTCATAAATTCCGGTTTAGCACCTCGATCGCACCGGATAAGCTGTCAACACTTGCCCGACAGTAGAGCAAAACATCATTGAAAACCAGTTAGGTATCCCAACATTGAAAACCAGTTAGGTATTTATTTATTTATTTATTTAACAATTTATGTACACACTAAATACAGAAAAGAAGAAATCCCTTAAGAAGGTATCCCTTTGTGTTAGTGAAAACGGGGATTACGCATTCAGTTAGGTGTCATTCTTGGTAAAAACGGGCATTAGGCATTCAGTTAGGTGTCACTCTTGGTGAAAACGGGCGTTAGGCATTTAGTTAGTTGACACTTACTGTTGGTGAAAACGACCGTTCAGTTAGATGTCCCTTTGTGTTGGTTGAAAAGGGGGCATTTGTCATTGATTTAGGTGTCCCATACTGTTGGTGTTGGTGAATACGGGCGTTAGGCATTCAGTTAGGTGTCCCTTACTGTTGGTGAAAACAAGCGTTAAGCATTGAATTAGTTGTCCCTTAGAGTTGGTGAAAACAGACATTATTGTTGTACCTGTCCGTTTATAAATAAATTACATTGTCAAAACAACAACTAAACAAAAAACCGATCATTCATTTTTAGTTGATTAGGTCTGCATTTTATTACTTAGGTAAACCGTTACTCTACCCTTTGCTCGGGCAAATCATAGGACTACCTTTCCCAGCCAAGTCATTTTGGTCAAAGTCATCCACCAACTTGGAGCATATTTTTCTTACTGTGTTCCAGTCTTATGAGTATGATTGCCAGAATAATAACAGACACATGACTTTGGACAAGTTATTTCAACTTTGTCTGAGATTAGACAATACGAGTACATCTGCGATGCCTTGTTTTTGGTACTGCAGGCCATTGATTCACATGACCATTTTTAGGGTTCCATACCCAAATGGGTCAAACGGGACCCTAGACTTCGCTTTCCGTCCATCTGTCACCAGGCTGTATCTCATGAACCGTGATAGGTAACTAGTTGAAATTTTTACAGATTATGTATTTCTGTTGATGCTATAACAACAAATACTACAAACAGAAAAAAGAAAAAAAAAACTATTTAAAAATAAAGGTATGAAACCCTTCATGCGCGAGTCCGACTCGCACTTGGCCGGTTTTATTTATGTATCAATATGTTTACAAACTATTATTGTGACTACATGTATTACGTCACTAAACCACCAAACGGGAAATGTGTTTTATTGTAATGATAAAAATAGCAGTATTATAAAACAGTTGTTTCAATTTTGGTGTAAAACAAAGTATAATTGTAATTCTGCATCATTCTAGTCCTGCCTCAATATCACTAGATATTGGATCAGCAGAGCATAATTATATTTAGATATAGTATACAATTAATCATCCGATTTAAAAATTTACTATCTTGATAAACAGCCATTCCTCTATCATGTAATATCTGAGCATGTTTTCATCATTCTCATACAACAATAATATTGTATACTAGCTGTCCTGTGCAACTTCGTCTGTGTCACATTTTCATTGCTGCTCCGCTCCTGTTGGTCGTAGCGTGATGATATATAGCCTTTCTCGATAAATGGGCTAACTAACACTGGAAGAATTTTTCTTATCGGACCAGTAGTTCATGAGATTAGCGTGTTCAAGCAAACAAACAACCAAACAAACTCTTCAGCTTTATCATATTACTATAGATTTCATACTTCTAACAGACAGCTAATGTTATCCCATCCTTTTCCATGTCTTCATGAAACAATTACTTTTCAGCAATACTTTTATAATAGAAAAGTATGAATTTGTAAGATAAGTCAGATTTATAGATGCTCAGTACCTATAGAATAATATATATTTAAATAATTTATTCAACATTATAATATTTATAGTATTTCTAAGATATAATAGAGAACAAAACCTTAAAAATAATTTCATGTATATTTATTTAACTGCAGCCTTTAAATTTCCTTGTATCTCGGGAAGTCAATTCCTTTTATTAACTGTCTTGTTATCTGGAAATAAACTTTTGTCATACTTAGCCATTTGCATTAGAAACATGCCAAAGTTGCAGCATGCATGGAGAAATAGTTGATCATGCTAGGTTACTAGGCTTGTAAATATGACATTGACAAAACATTATTCACATGCATGTATTGAGTGTGCAAATTCATTGAGTCATTGATAAATAAAAGAAAGTTATCTAGCACGATTGCCAAGAAAAAAGAGGTGCATGCTTCAATTTCAAAATGTAAACAAACAATTTCGTCAGTCAGCTGTTTTAAAATTAGGTTAGACTCTGTATTGTTTATCAACTATTGGATTTGGATAATCGTAACATAGGGTAAATACAATAATTACTAGTAGATTCTACGTTATTATTTTAAAAACTAAACCATAGAACGTCAAGTCTTAGATTATTTTAGGCTAAGTATTGCTTACTATTCACTTTGTTTAGGATAAATCGGAGAATCTCTGTGGTCACAAAAGTCACAAAAACATAATAAATTAATTCCTGAAAACTAGGAAACTACTTTTTTTTTCATCTTTATTTTCATCTTTATTGTTTTGATGTACAGGTGAAGGAAGGACTGACTGTCTGTAAATGTCAATTTTCGGCGCCATCTTGATCTTTCTTAGCTTAGGGTTGCGACTTTTTTTTTAGAAGATTTATCGATTTTTATTACCTACTCATAAAATTAAATCAAAATCGAATAGAAATTTGCATTTTAAATTATACAGATTTTTTGTATCTTTTACTTTCGTAACGATTTTAGACATGACAATTGTCAAGCTCGTGTGAATTGCTGTGATTGGTTCAGTGAACTACAATAGCTTATTCAGTTGAGTTTAATATTCTAAAGCGTCGATGATGTTCCTTCTAGAAGCTGGGTGTAGGTAAGTCTATCAACAAAAGTTCTAGCTCTGTATCGTAGTATAATACAGTCTACCGTACGTCCATGGTAACAATTTGACATTTGCAGAGATTTAGTCGTAAATATTTGGGAGTTTCCTTAGATTATAATTATCTATGGCGATTCAATATAATTGTATAAATTTATCGGAAGTTATTATTATTTCAATAGAATATTAAAACTGAATAATTAGGTAGGGG
This sequence comes from Cerastis leucographa, assembly GCA_963082945.1. Taxonomy (NCBI): domain Eukaryota; kingdom Metazoa; phylum Arthropoda; class Insecta; order Lepidoptera; family Noctuidae; genus Cerastis; species Cerastis leucographa. The sequence continues at coordinate 11,681,890 of OY720380.1, read as the reverse complement.
CAACCCTAATCTTGACCTTGTCCGTTCCCTCCTCACTCCTCAGTCCTCACTCTTGTTGCCCCGCAAGTCATTTAACAATATTTTAACTTTTGTAATAAGTTGCTGTTTTTTTTTAATGATGTACTATGTGCAATAAAAGTAAATAGAGTTTAAGAAGTTCAAATAAATTCAAACAAGATAGACGTACTTTTTTATTTTTTTTAAAAAAGGATTCTAAAAAACATTTTTTTTTTTAGTCTTACCTAGTGTGTCTGTATTTCATAAGTATGTGGTAAGTTATAAGTAATAGTTTCTTTTAACTTGATTACCTTCTGAGCCATTTTTTAGCAGCCATTCCATTATGATTAGATGAATCAAGATAGACCGGTTGAGTCGTTGACACTGTTGACAAACTCCGGAGATTTGCTCTGACGTCATACTTATGACGTCAGACGGCTGAGCCTCGAAAATATACGTATCACCGACAGGGAGCGTGATCGAGGAAAATCTCGATCAACGTAAAGTTATGGGTCTCATTCAAGGCCACGAATGCAGGATTACCGCAAATCTTCTTTACAAATAAACGAGGCCTTGAATTACTCCCAAATATGGCCATTATGTGTGTTTTGGTTTGTGTACAATGTACAAAAAAGGATTCATTTCCCACGTTGCGTATTCACAGACGAATGCAAGATACTGAATCGTCATACTAACAGTTATGTGTCGTATTTGGAGACCGCTAACTAGATAGACCCATACAGACACATTCCTAACAACTACCAAGCCCATGTACCCATACAATTTTATGAGCACAATGATTTCGCGAGTGTATTGTTAGTTAGTTTAATGATTTGCCAGGAGTGGCCGTTGCTCAGTGGATCGTGCAGTGAATTTAGTCAATATGTTTCAGCCTCGGGTTATGTTGACGTTCATGGAGGCGCCGAAGAAAAGAAACATGGAGTATGGGAACCCTGAGGAGCGGTTCAAGTTGATACCGACAGGACCTGGAAAGGTAATTTTAGTTTTAACTTATTGAACTTCTTAATCTTTCTCGGACCGATAGTAGGTACACCCGCCAGCAGGTCAAGCTACCCGAAACTGTCAAATTTTCCCAATCAACCTTGATTTTTTTTTTTAATGACAAGGTTGAAAATCCATTAAAGTGTGACTGTTTGTTGTAGCTTGATGTGCTGGCGTCTGAACATCCTGTGTTTTGTTTGCCCGCCAAATTCAAATTCACGTTTGGGGCCATCCTTTAATCACGTTTTTAGGCCACTTTTATAGCCCCCCTCCCCCTTGGTGATACGTCGTAACGCTACCCCTCCTACCTCCTCCCAGCATCAAATTTATTTATTTAATATAACATTAAAAAAACTGATATTTTAAAATAAAAATTGCTTGCTCGTGGTTTTTGGACAAAAAATTGCTTGCTCGGGCTTATAAACAAAAGCTCGGGTAAAGGCGGAAACACACTTCCGTGTCGTGGCGTGTCGTGACGCGCCAGAAGCATATCAGTTTCATACATTTTGGCGTGTCGTGTCGCAACGACACGCCATGCAAATATGTCCCTAACCATATTAAATGTATGAAACCGATATGCTTCTGGCGCGTCACGACACGCCACGACACGTAAGTATGTTTCCGCCTTAATACGAGTACACACGGCAACAAACACGTCACGTCACGTTGGTAACAAACACGTCACGAAGTAATTTTTTTTTAGTCCCACGAAGTAATTATGCCTGTACTACACGTGATTGTCACATTACACTATCCTGTTATTATCCGTAATTTTGTATGACACCCTCCCTCTATTCAAACCTCACGTGATTAAAGGAAGAACCCTAAACAGCACTTAAAAAAAATATATGTTTGATGAAAATAAATAATGAGCGAACAAAGGAAGAAAGCAGTGTTAAAATTGCTACTGTTTAAAAGATGACAATTTATTTCGTAGCCTAAAATAAAGTACCCTTCAAACCGTAAATTATGACACAAACAATGTTAACACTCAATCTGAACAAAAACAAAACATAACAAAACAAACTTTTATGGAACATTGAAAAACAAAACTATTCAATCAATAACTGGAACCTGAAGAAATCTATCAGTCATACATTAGTTACGCCAAACTAAAACGTATCAAGGCTATTGTCAAAATTGCCCATGGAACTGGAAGTGACAAAAACTATGGACAAAATAGGAAGAATAAGGACCATGTGCGCGCCCAACGTCTTGTTACGAAACAATCTTTATGCGAAATAATAGTGTAGTGAAACCTGTGGCCCACCGTGACGGAACTGTATAACATAATAGAGGTGCCCCATAAATCACCATCATAATGAATGTTGTCCTTGGTCAGTCATCCGTTTTTATACAACAACATAATTTAAAATTGGAATAATAAGATTTTGGTGACGTTCTTAGAATTTGTGGTATTTTGTTGAATTATAATAAATCATTGTTAAACGGTTAGAAGAACCGTTATGTTTTCATTTCTACTATTTTAATTATAAACGGCTATTTCAGACAGATAAGTTTAAATTAATTGTTTTGAGAACTGTTTAACGCCAAAGACAAGCAGTTTCCAATACTATCTAGGTCCTAGATAGACTAGATCCTAGATTCTAGGATAATGTGATATGTACATCATATGTAAGTAGATACTTACATAGATTTCTAATTGAGTATGACAAATTTTAGCTTACAAACGTAGATATTACCTACCCACAGATAGACGGATAGCAACCCTCTTTTTGCGTCAGAGCTTGACAATAAAACAGGTCAAGGATTTTGGATTATATTACATTAATTGTCATGTTGACTACCCTTAGGCTACGGCTTGTAAAACCCTAGGAGCGGCAAGCGACAGCGGGACAATTTGAAAACCATCCAATTTCATATTAATGTTCTTGTACACAAGGGTGTCGCGAATGCGAATAAATCTGTAGTTACTTAGTGAAAGGAGCAAAACATATACCTACTAGAGGTACCAAAAGAGACTGTAGGTACCACATGTATCTGCAGTACCTACAGTGTCCGTATTGGAGAGGCTAATGTCCAACAAGTAGACTGCTAGCACATAGCTATAGCCTGAAACCATCAGTTTTTTTTAATAAGTGCATTATTCGCTGTTTCGTTGAATTTTATTGTACGCAAGGCGACGAATCAAGCTTTAAACATCCAGATTATGTGGATCTCTCATTGCATTGAAAATCTATAGATAGCGAGGCCATTTTATACTGGAAATGTATTAAACCAAGCTGATGTCTCACGGTGTGTACAACGTGACCGAAATTAGAAACTTGATGTTGGGGATCTATACATCTGCAACCACTTTCCACATTTCCACCCACACATAGCTGTCAAAAATTCACATCCAATCAAACTAAGATATTTTTGTGGATCAAAACAATAACATGTAGTGCGTCAGCGATCAGTGAACTCACCCTACGCATTCACTTGGTTCTCGCTTGGAGCCTCGCTCGACACAACATCGCAGCCTTAAATCAGCTGTTTACGCAATCGATAAGGCCGAGGTGTGGAGACAACAAACAGTCGCCCCTCGACAAGCTTTACATGTTTTCAGCCAAACGTTCAGCATTCTGAAGGTTCCTTTCATTCGGAGGGGAAGTGAACTTAGTGAAAAGCCTTCCGATCCGATTTAGTTTTGTTTTATTTTTAATTCAAGTGTAAGGCCGTTATAAAAGTTCTTGAGCGTGGGAAATAAACATGGTATCATAGCAACGAATAATAATGTCAAACATTGAAGCTGGCTTTCATAAGAGTGTGTAAAGTGTGAAAGTGTGGACTAGAAATTATTTTCAACATCCCTTGTGATCGCACCCGGTACTATCGATATTAGAGTAGCCCCTTGCACACAACTCGATATCGGACTCATTATTTTGTTTTTAAAGATATCACCGCAAACTCTTGCGTTTGAAACTTTTCAGACTGATATATATGTATTTACAAAATGTTACTACAGTAGATGTTCGTATGTTTATCCAGGACAAATATACCTCAGCGGTTTTACGTAGCACCTAACAACAATACAAACTTAAAGGTGTCCTAGATAGAAGATTCTAGAAAGATAGGAGAATAATTAAAGAGATAATAACACTTATAGTCATAATTGTATATTACTAGTTACCTGCGAGTGTAACGCACAATTTCATTAAGAAACGCCAGATCTTCCGTAAAACTAATATTTCGCGTCGAGTTTCAGGCTATTTGTAGCTTTCCCGCTTCAAAGTCAAGGCGCTCATTGACGTACACACACGGTTATGAACCAAACTTTTACATTATAAGCGGCTTTTCGTTTTACAGTACCTTTCATGTCTCATGTTTTTATCGAACTGATAAATTGATAACGTATCATATATGATATTGATGTATATCATGGATACGTTAGTCGCGAATGGGACGACCACGGATAAACGTTGCATCGTATATATTATAAATAACACACTTTAAACATTAGTACAATGAGTGTATATACACAGTGTAACAAACTTGCTTATTCCTTGATGAAAGGAGTAAACAGATTTATACATTAAAAAAGTAATTAGGGGAAAATGAATTTAATAAATGATGAAATGAAAAATACAATAAATTAGTACAAAAGTGAAGGGCAGGTTAACCGAGAACGTTTTAAATATCTCCGCAAATCTCTGAGCGTGATAGTAACTGAAGACAAACTTGCAGTCGTAGAAAGCTGGCTTGATTAAGATGAGCTTGACCACGACGAACTTGATGCAGGGTGATTTGGTAGGACCCACCAGCAGACACGTACCGCCCAATGCCAGGCTCGTCAGCTCGAAGAGCAGCTTCCAGCAGACAGGTAATGAGCCCCAGTGCCAGGCTCGTCAGTTCGCAAAGCAGCTTCCAGCAGACAGTTAGCAACAGCCACGGCAGCACTAAACGAAGGCCGCTCTTTGACTCCACCAGGCTGTGCTCAAAACTCAAGATATGACAGATCTTGACTCCAAACTAGACTTAGCTGTTTTCTTGATTTTAGACTATACTGATTTCTCGTGTCCAGACTGAACCGACTCTTAACTCCAGACTAGAACCAGGGCATCCGTCAGAAATCCCTTTTATACCCTGATCTTCCGTTTCTTTTCTTCCAATTTTCTTTTTCAGATTCAAAACTGCTGCGCTCTAGTAAGACGCAACCTGCCAGTATTCAAAGCAGCCAGTAGCAATTGGTCAAAAACCTTGCGCATAATATTTTTATAAATATAACTCAGAATATCTTTACACAGCAAATATTCGCAATTAATTATAAAATACAACAATTGAACTAACGAATTGATGATAATAATTTTTAGTAATATATAATCTAAATGAAACCTTCATAGAGAGTTTGGCTGGTAACAATCAAAAATAAAAGTAAATGACATCTGACAAATATGCTTGAAGTAAACATGTCACAACAAAGGATTAGAAAATATTTATAAAAATGAAATAAAAGTATGAATATGGATGATTAAGTGTGAGTATAAAGTATCTGTAGTAAGCAGATACTATATTTCCCCAACGACCCCGAGAAAATTTTTGGCCTAGAACAAAAATTTTGGTAAGGTTAAAGTATTACAGCATTCACAAAACTTTCATAACTCATTCAAACATACCGACATCTTACGAAGTTAGGCCAGGTAGGATTCACATTCAATGATCACTACTCCACCTGATAAATCAATAACAGTAGGCTTATTTTTGGAGTTGTAATCCGCTCGCGTCTAAAACCCATAATAAGATGAAAAATAATAATAAGGGATCCACCCCAATCAACTTTTAGAGTTGAAGATTAGCGAAGGCTTATTTTAAGGAAGTCGCAACCCGCTTCAGTCAACTTTTAGAGTTGAAGATTAGCGAAGGCTTATTTTAAGGAAGTCGCAACCCGCTTCAGAGTCAACTTTTAGAGTTGATAAGAAAATAGTTATACCAACTTATAGTACAGTTAGTATAATAGAAGGTTAGATAACTTGTACCTAAAAGCACTTCAAAGAGTTATCTGATAAGAACAGATATAGAAGAAGATTAAAAATAATATTTTAATGGTTTAAGAACCAATGAATGAACAAAGAAAATAAAAACTTAAGAGTTTAAATAGACCGAATAAAACTCTACAGTTAGAAGAAGGGAAGAGGAAGATGAGTCATGAGTAAGTATAAGATAAAAAAGTTAAAAATAAAGTAGATAAAATTAAAAGGGAGAGAGAGAGTCAAGAGAGTCTGAGTTATTATTAAGAAGGACGCAAACAGCGCCAATAATAGTTCGAGCCCACGACACTAAACCTTTTTTGATGAGATTCATAGAAGATATAGATAAATATATGAATTAAGTGTTTAAGAGTATAAGTAGAGATTTAGTGATGTAATATGATGAAAATATGATGAAAATAGTTACCAAATATAATCTCTTGTGGAAGTTGTTTTAGAATTTAGGGAATATGTTTAAGATCAAGACTTGATTTTGCGTTAGGCGCCAAAATGTAACAAACTTGCTTATTCCTTGATGAAAGGAGTAAACAGATTTATACATTAAAAAAGTAATTAGGGGAAAATGAATTTAATAAATGATGAAATGAAAAATACAATAAATTAGTACAAAAGTGAAGGGCAGGTTAACCGAGAACGTTTTAAATATCTCCGCAAATCTCTGAGCGTGATAGTAACTGAAGACAAACTTGCAGTCGTAGAAAGCTGGCTTGATTAAGATGAGCTTGACCACGACGAACTTGATGCAGGGTGATTTGGTAGGACCCACCAGCAGACACGTACCGCCCAATGCCAGGCTCGTCAGCTCGAAGAGCAGCTTCCAGCAGACAGGTAATGAGCCCCAGTGCCAGGCTCGTCAGTTCGCAAAGCAGCTTCCAGCAGACAGTTAGCAACAGCCACGGCAGCACTAAACGAAGGCCGCTCTTTGACTCCACCAGGCTGTGCTCAAAACTCAAGATATGACAGATCTTGACTCCAAACTAGACTTAGCTGTTTTCTTGATTTTAGACTATACTGATTTCTCGTGTCCAGACTGAACCGACTCTTAACTCCAGACTAGAACCAGGGCATCCGTCAGAAATCCCTTTTATACCCTGATCTTCCGTTTCTTTTCTTCCAATTTTCTTTTTCAGATTCAAAACTGCTGCGCTCTAGTAAGACGCAACCTGCCAGTATTCAAAGCAGCCAGTAGCAATTGGTCAAAAACCTTGCGCATAATATTTTTATAAATATAACTCAGAATATCTTTACACAGCAAATATTCGCAATTAATTATAAAATACAACAATTGAACTAACGAATTGATGATAATAATTTTTAGTAATATATAATCTAAATGAAACCTTCATAGAGAGTTTGGCTGGTAACAATCAAAAATAAAAGTAAATGACATCTGACAAATATGCTTGAAGTAAACATGTCACAACAAAGGATTAGAAAATATTTATAAAAATGAAATAAAAGTATGAATATGGATGATTAAGTGTGAGTATAAAGTATCTGTAGTAAGCAGATACTATAACAGTAACAAACGTGTTAGTGTAGTTATAGTATCGTGTAATTGTACATAAGTTAATTTATTTATAATGTCGAAGGACCCGGAAGGAAACGGGTGGCAATTAAAGCCTGGAGACAAGGAGAGTAAGAACAAATTGCCAGACCCGTTAAATGGAGATTTTCAGAAAAATCCGGAATCTGACACGTAAGTATACCATTTTAAAATAATTATCGACATAAACTATACATAAATGAGGAATATAATCGTAACACAATGTGTAGAAACGGAACCCTAAGCACGAATGACACTGAACGCGAATTGTTTCAATTGATCAGCAACTCTTTCTTATTAATGATGAACAAGCCAGACGCACACTACAATTTTATTACATTAAACTACACATTTATATCACGTTATAGGCATGATAAGAAACATACTATGTCGGCGGGACCGATTAAAAATGATCTCATCATGACACTGGCTAGCACGCTCTCCCATTTTTCGGCGATACTTTGGTCTTTAACCATGAGTTAAAAATAAACGAACTACGTTCAACAGATGCCCGGTTTTTGTTATCGGTTTTTAAATGACTTTCGATTTTTCTCTCCGGAATGTTACGTGATATGATAAAATATGCTAAGTTTTCAAGATAGATTATAAATTTATTAGGCATTTATCAATATTTTTATCTGAAAGCGTAAGTCCTGCGTGTAAATTGATTGGATTAAACAAATAATGTTCCTTTGTTACTGATAGCAAAACCATTAAATAAACAAAAGGTAATTCGCGTCGATCTGTTATTGTTTTAACATGGTAGGACGAACCTACCATATCTTTCTTACCTTTAGGGTCAAAGGGCGTAACCACCATTTTGGCCAAAAGGAGATTCGAAGCAGTCATACTTAGGTTTTGGTCCTCTTTCGAATGGTATATTCAAAATTTCTATATAAGCAAAAACAGTGGTGGATACATCCATAATTTTTGGCTTGTTAAACATAGTTTTTTTTTTAAATTTGGGCCGTAAATGAAAAATATTTCATTTTTCACTGCCGCAAACGTACAGGTACAGGTAAACAAAATACTAGCACAAATAAGCACGCAAAAGTTAGGTCAGAAAACTTTTTTTTTTGTTTTGTTTTCGTTTTATGGTTCTCCTGAAAAGTCGTGATTTGGTGGATACCCTCTTTTAGCCTAAATGTATCGATAATTTTGTGTACGTAAATATTTTTATGACTTCTACATATCGAGCGTAAGACACGCAAGAATCCAGTACCTACCTAATGTCTTGATTAAAACTGTAGTAAAATCGGAGCTATGCCCACCACTATAAACTCTTATGAACGATTCCGGGTTCAGCAGTAGCCTTGATCCTAACCTTAGTACAAACACCACGTGTGTTTCGTGTGGGATACACTAATAAACAATGTAAATCAAACTGTTTTTGTATGAAGCTTATACAAAAATAGTTTGCAAATGCAACGAGATGAACATTCTAATAACAGAAAAATGCCTGCGTAATCCCCTCCAATTTTCAATACGGGGGCGCAGTCCTCCCCTCTGTTAGAGGGAGTGGATCCAGCTCCAGGGCCCATTGCGTGTATGTAAGTCGTTTGTCGGATAGCTAGAAAACCATAGTTTCCTAGGTTATGATCTGGAGGAAACTCCAAAGTACTAAGTTACCACTGCATATCCAATTCAGCTATATCATGTATTTAAAGTTTTGTTCGTAAAATCGCCTTTAAGGCGTCTATCACACTGCCACGCATCACGCTGCATGTTGCGTGTCAAAGCACTTACGCGCGTACTTGCGGGAGTGCACATCTGCATCATCGTGCGGGTTTTTTACGCACTCACCGTAGCCGTGTCTGTGAGATAAAAGTAAGACCCGTTTATAGAGTGAATACTGGTAGAAACGCATTAATGACAGAACATTAAAGTTCGGATTACCTACTTGGAAAATACGATTAATTTAGTTTCGGCTAAATTAATCGTATTTCGTAAATTAATCGTATTTCGATTATTTTAGTTCAGCTCGTAACTGAAAAATCGTACTGAAAGTAGGAAAGGACAAAGACATCTGCGTATTGTCCAGTAATACTTAATATTTTACAACACATGGCTAAAAAATTAATCACATCATAAATTAAATTATTAACTTTAATGTCTCATCTTATGATAGGGGAGAATGACAGAAGAAAACGTGTTACGCTGACCCCAAGTAAAATTGGACAAGGCAGGAAGATGGCTCGTCTAATGTTTGTAGCATTGCACACCTATACCTAGGTACCCGTACGTTTTTATAGGCTTTAAAATAGATCTTACCTGCTATTGTCAACGAGCAGCCCTAATTAGCAGTTCTAGACTAGGCCTGTGCACACTTGCACAGATTGTAGTTATCAAAATCTTACGTTAATGAAAACTTTCGTCGTGCAATAGTTTAATCACAAGCCATAAAACCGTTTCAGAAGACCAAATAATAGGGGATAATCCAATTTTTTTTTTCTTTGTCCGTCGGGTAGTTTATTGGAAAGTATTGGACACGTATTTTTTCTTTTTTCACATGGTCATAAAATTACGGAGATATATTGAGTTGAAATGGCGCATGACGTCACATGTAGGTAAGTTTTATACCCACATGTGACGTAGTACGCCCCCACTCTCCAACTTTAATGAGTTCTAACTAAGTTATCTATATATATAAAAGAAAGTCGTGTTAGTTACTTCACTTATAACTCAAGAACGGCTGAACCGATTTAGCTGAAAATTGGCAGGGAGGTAGTTTAGAGCCAGGAGAAGGACATAGGATACGGTAGGGTAGGGTAGGTAGGTAGGGTAGGGTAGGGTAGGTAGGTAGGGTAGGGTAGGTAGGTAGGGTAGGTAGGTAGGGTAGGTAGGTAGGTAGGGTAGGGTAGGTAGGTAGGGTAGGGTAGGTAGGTAGGGTAGGGTAGGTAGGTAGGGTAGGGTGGGTAGGTAGGTAGGGTAGGGTAGGTAGGTAGGGTAGGGTAGGTAGGTAGGGTAGGGTAGGTAGGTAGGGTAGGGTAGGGTAGGTAGGTAGGGTAGGGTAGGTAGGTAGGGTAGGGTAGGTAGGTAGGGTAGGGTAGGTAGGTAGGGTAGGGTAGGTAGGTAGGGTAGGTAGGTAGTAAGGGTAGGGTAGGGTAGGGTAGAGTAGGTAGGTAGGGTAGGGTAGAGTAGGTAGGTAGGTAGCGTAGGGTAGGGTAGGTAGGATAGGGTAGGTAGGTCGGATAGGGTAGGTGGGTAGTAAAAAGTGCATTGCAACGCATGCTGGGTACAGCTAGTTTTTTGATATTTTGATAAAACAAAAAATACGTGTCTAATATTTTTGTATTACCTGTCTGACGGACAAAATAGAATGTCGTTTTCTTTACCCAGTCCGATCCCCTATTATGTGGAGTTCTAAACCTAGAAAATATCTTTAATACCTTCATTTAAAAAATAACGAATCAATATGTGTAGGTGGTAGTTGTGTGTGTAGTGTGTCGCAAAAAATGTCAGAAAACAGAGCGACTAATCCAGCTATACATTTTACAGTATTACATGACTTCGATATGTATAGATTTCCAGTACAATGAGAGATTTGCATTCACTATAGTTTTGTATGGCTTGATTGGTCGTCCTGCGTACTTATACCTATTTGCCTAATGCTCGTATTCATCTTTTTGCAGAAGTTCAGAACCAGATAGCAAAAAAGATGAAGTTCCAAGTATACCTTTTATTACACTGGTGAGTATTCATGCTAATATCAAACCATTACGACTCCACATTGAAAAAATAGAATGTGACAAGGAAAACGTCTGATGGACGTCCTAGAAAAAAAAAAGAAAATCCAACTTTGATAGCCAGCCGCATTTCTAGGAACCAACTTGTACTCGGAAAAAGAGAATATAAAATAATGACTCATTCTAAAATTAATCGAAATGCACTTGACGTTCATTCACAAAACCAGTATTAATTACTACTAACTAGTGACACGAATTAGCAACCCAGATGTAAAATCTGCACATACGTCATCCAAGGGTTTGTATTTTTTTTTAAACTGACACTACAACCAACCTAAACATAAAAATTCACAGTGCCGGGACGCAGACCTCCTCTTTATGAAAAGGAATGGCCAGTGCTGGGTTGGTAGATATCACAATTTCTCTGAACTTTTGGGTCTAGGATATAAAAAATAAATTAATTATAAAGTTCAAGTACGCACATTGCACTTTATAGAGACTGTAGTTCTTAATTTAGCATTAAGTAAGTACCTACAATAGGTTCAACCCTGTCCCTTAAACTAAGCTAGACCTGTATCTTATGGGGCAGTGTCGGCTATAGGGGTATTCCTACCACACAACGTTTTCCTCCACCATTTTAAAATTAGTTAATAATAATTAACGGTTAGTACCATATAAATCATTGCACAGTTTACTTCTCACTTCATATGAAGTAAAGATAAAGTATGTGCGTACAAAACGCACTTACTTTATCTTTCTACCATCATCGATCGGCCCGGTTTCGGTTCATGCTTTTACCTAATTAGCTTTCAAGCCATCAACCGACACTACACGCGAACATAATTTAACTCAATAATAGAAATGGAATGTTCATGTAGCGATTAAGGTTTATCAGTTAAGTTCGAACGTGTTCAGGTTAGGGAATAATACATGTTGGAAAAACATCGAAAATGTAACAGTAGAATACAGTTTTTTCAAAATTATGAAATGGAAATGTATGCCATATTGTAATATTCGTAAAAATCGTTACTATTATCTTTTGAGGACCTGCTCAGATAAGTTGGTTGAAGTAGTGTATGCCGGCCGGTTCACCGTCTGCTGCGCTGTTTGCGGTCAGCCGCAGCAGCCGGCGACAGTATACCCATCAATGGAGGCAATTTTAATGAGTTACATTTACACCAGTAGTATTGCTGCGGCCTGTCATTACGACTACCGCTGCCGTTTGCGGTCTGCAGTGATCTTCGGAATTGATACCTATTTATTATCTCTCTCCTCTCCCAGCAGTGAGAACATTATAGGCATTAGCCTATAATGTTCCCACTGCTGGGACACAATCATCATTATCATCATTAGATGATGACGATGATTGTCTACCCGGACCATAAGATATGGTTCGCACAGGTATTAGTTTGTTCATTATGCTCATAATATCTTCTACCATAACCTTATCTTTCCAGTTCAGATTTGCGACTCTCATGGACAAAATTTTCATAACCTTGGCGCTAATATGTTCGACGGTTGCTGCAATATCGACGCCCATCAACACTCTGTTACTAGCGTTTCTACTGGACGCTATGGTGGAATATGGAAGATCCTTGCTAAATCCTGCGATTCCCGATGATCAAGCTGGAAGAGAATTCCTGGACGCACTGTTCTTCTTTGCCATTTACAACGTTATTGTAGGAGTATTACTTATTGCTTTATCGTATGCTGCCACTACGCTGATGAACATTGCTGCGTATAACCAAGTACGTAACTATAGTGTATTGTATTGCAGCAAGGTTCTTTTGTCGCTTGAATGATATTGTCGGGAAGGGCGCTGTTTGTAAGTTTTTTTTTGCAATTACCGGTGAAAATTGTATTGAAAGGGCATTAGTTCAAACTATGGCCACGTGCCAAAAGAATCCTGCAGCACTATATCAAATGTGGTTTTATTTTCTTCTGTTTTTGACACTTATAATCTCTGGTGTTCTTTTTGTCTCTTTCCTTTATTTCAAATTTAATTTTTCCTCAGGTGTATGTAATACGCCAAGAATATCTAAAAGCAGCTCTAAATCAAGATTTTGCGTATTTCGATGTTCACAAAAACGGGGACATAGCTTCTAAAATTAACAGGTAAGACTAAATTCAGTTAGCTAATGTGTAAGGCACACCCATAGGTACTCGCTGTAAACTTAGCTTACGTTTCAATTGGGGACCTGATTTACACTAATTGATTAGATTCAATGGAGAGGGGAGGCCTTTGCCCAGGAGTGGGGCTTCGTTGGTCTAGTTGTCGTAAGCGCTAGGTACTGCTGAACATGACGTCCTGGTTTCGACTACCAGGTCAGGTCGAGCAAGGCGTTATTGGGATTTTCGACCAGAAATTTCTCAGTAGCTGCCTGGAATTTGCATTGTGCCCGGTGGATGGTAATAGACTCTCCCCCTAATATATGGGACTTAAACATAACAGAGCGGAGTTTGGGCGTAGATAGGAACACTTCTACCTACACCTTCTTGAATAGGGGTGCGGACTGGGTAAAGAAAACGACATTCTATTTTGTCCGTCAGACAGGTAATACAAAAATATTAGACACGTATTTTTTGTTTTATCAAAATATCAAAAAAATACTTAGTTAAAACTCATTAAAGTTGGAGAGTGGGGGCTTACTACGTCACAAGTAGGTACAGAACTTACCTACATGTGACGTCATGCCGTCATGCGCCATTTCAACTCAATATATTTCCGTAATTTTATGACCACGTGAAAAAAGAAAAAATACGTGTCCAATACTTTTCAATAAACTACCCGACGGACATAGAAAAAAAAAATTGGATTATCCCCTGTGTTGTGCTCTTGAAGCTACTATTTCCAAATTAACGTATGGCTTTTCTTGCAGTGACATAGTAAAACTAGAAGATGGTATCGGTGAGAAGCTGGCGACATTCTTGTTCTATCAAGCGTCGTTCTTCAGTAGTGTTATCATGGCTCTTATCAAGGGTTGGAAGCTGGCTCTGCTGTGTCTTATATCATTCCCTGTCACCATGACATTGGTGGGAGTCGCTGGGCTGGTAAGTTTTATTTGATTCTCGATGACTCGTTTTTTTTTTTATTATTCAACGGGATTTGTTTTCAAAATAGGTTCAGCACTATGAACTCCATATATGACAAATAGTCCCCAAAACGCCTACCACTGTCTACACGATAATGTGGAAGTGGCATAACAAGCTCCCAAAGCGTAAAAATATTTTGACATGTCTCATCCAGTTTCAGAAAACTAATAACTTACGTCATGATCACTCTGACCGTTTATTGGACACCTTTATTTACTTTTAGTATTTTGGCGGCAGTTATAGGAACCGCCACATAATAACTGACGTCATACAAATAAATATAAATCCTTCAATAGGAAATTCGTCAAATACTCTTCATCAAATGTTTGAAAAGTTCGTGTGCTCGACAGCGTCAACTACTCAACCACGTATGAATTTTGTCAAAAAGAACCTTTTGACAAAATTTATGGCGTGGTTGTACAACAAATGATTGGGTTTGAGAGAAAAAAAAAAAGAAAATGCATTTTTTGCACCTAGCCCGTCTTCCCTCAAAGTACAAACATCAATAGTACCAACAGCACTATTGTTTCATGCATGATGTTAGTTTGCCGTAAATTACCGGGAACTATCTTTTAAAAAGCTCATTCAAAAAATCGATTAGGCCTAACATCCTCAGATTATAGGTACTTACATTGAAAAAAATCGTCCAACTTGACGCAATTTATCGCGATAATCGCGTCATTATCGAATATCGATCAGCACAGATACCATAGAAACAGACACAATGCTCTGTCTGAGAGCAATTCAACAAGTTTTAGGTAGGGGTGATCTGTGGTAGAACAGTTATAGCGTTAGAATGTCGGGAACATCCAGTTTTAGAAAAAGACTGTCACTGAGGTATTGCTAGCAAAGACGACACTCTACAAAGTCAAACTTTTTGATGTGGTATCTTCAGAACCACATCAAAAAGTTTTGCTAGGTTGAGTAGGTACTCCTTGGTGTATGGTGGGTAAGTTCCGATTCCATGGAACAATTGTCATTGATGGTGAATCCACCCGTAACTCTCTCAACGTTCTAGTTAATTGATTGACGTAAGTAATTAAAGCCTAATTACATCAATCAATTGACTGTAGTACTCTTTAATCCTCAAACAACTGATGATGATGCGTTGTCGTAAAAGATAATAAAAAATATTATGTAATCATAAAGAAATAAGTTGAATTGTTGTGTAATTCGTTTTAGGTCTGTGATATGTAATGCCAATAAAATACTCAAACTGTTTGCATAGTAACTGATAGGATTGAGGTATGACATATATATCGATAAAAGGTAGATGTTCTGCCACTTGGATTATTATCCACGATTACTTCCTGTTTTAAGCTATATTTCTTACGTGGAGAAGAGAGAAGATTATGACGTATTAGGGGACTACCCGAAGACCCACCACACCGCAACCTACTTAATATGTTACTTAAACTCTTTAAAGAAACGGTCACTTTTCATAGAACGTCATCAATCAACTCTCCAATCCCGGATTGCTGGACATAGGCCTCTCCCAAGCTCCCAAGCAAACAATATTCTGCCCTGATTCTGCAACCAGTCTGTCCCAGACACCTTTTTTAAGATCATTGATCAATTTAGCTTGATAAGGTCCTACTCTATGCTTACCGATTATACGCGGTCTGCACCCTAGGATTTCTTTTTTTATCACTTTTTGAACGCCAAAATAACAAGAGACAGTCCCCCAAAACCCCCGCCCTTCGTTTTGTTCTTAGACGTCCTTTGATGAACCACAAGTACGGGAAGCTATGACATCATATGAACTCTAATAACTGTCATGAACTCATATCATGGAATCGATAACGGCCGAAGCGATGCGACAACGTCGTTGCAAAAACAAAACTTGGAGCATTTCGGATAACTTCCTCGATTGGGCCATTGCATTGTTAAGTTAAGTTTCTTAGTAAAATTAATTTTAACAGGTAGCCGCCAGTTTATCTAAGAAAGAAGCCATAGCATCAGGCAAGGCTGGTGCCATCGCTGAGGAAGTTATCTCGGCGATACGTACCGTGTATGCCTTCAGCGGACAAAAACAGGAGCTTGAGAGATACGAAGCACATCTCGATGATGCCAGGAAAATCAACATTAAGAAAGGTGAGCAGACTTTGGGTTCTTGGTCTTCTTGGAATTGACCTTCGATTGTAGATCTTCGACTGTCGTCCATTTATTCAGCAGCCCGAAAGTCTTGACATCCAGTCTTGACAAAAGGTATCTAGTGGATTATGGAGGTCAGATAAACAGTCGCTCCGTCTAACATATTGGTATTCAGATGCATTCGATAAGACTGGAAGCCGACCTCAACATAATTGCGAAGCGTCTGGGTAGATTAAGATGACGCTTAGGTTTTGTTCTGTTTCATTACTGTTGCGACTATTTCAGGCTTGTTCAACGGTTTGGCTATGGGACTGCTGTTCTTCTGCATCTTCTGTGCCTACGCTCTTTCCTTCTGGTTCGGCTACCAGCTGATGATCAGCGACGACCACTACGATGTCTCTACCATGATAGCTGTAAGTTCCATTCAGTATTTTTGAGCTAAGCTAAAGTGGTTGATGAGCGTTTAAGCTCAAAGCTCGAATATCTTTTTCGACCATGTTTAACTCTAAAAGTTCTTATTCTCTTTCGTATGGCAGCGTTGTATATTTAATATTTTGGAAGGAACATTCAGTGTGAGTTGGATATTTAACTGTCAACGCTAAATCGAACGTTGCAATTCGTTTGAACTTTCAACACCCAGTCGATGGGCGAAAAATATCGCGTAGCCGTATGCGTACTGGCTCATTCGACAATCGCCCAGTTTATGATTACTGATAATTAAATTGTATCCAACCGTAGATAATATTGATAACGGTTTGTTTTAAAAACTTAGAAGTAATAACTGTAGTCAAAAATCCTAATAAATTATTACGATTATGTCAACTGTATCGACTTTCTAATCGCTTTATTTTTGAAGTATGTAGAATGTGTAGGCATAATAATTATAGCAATACTAGCTGCTGCCCGCGACTTCGTTCGCGTGGAAATTTTGATGTTAGAGGTATGAAAAATAGATGTTGGTCGATTCTCAAACCTACCCGATATGCACACAAAATTTCATACAAATCGGTTCAGCTGTTTCGGAAGAGTTTGGTAACAAACACCGCGACGCGAGTATTTTATATATTAGATGGTACTATTAATTTCGCAATATGAGATGAACTTGTATCAGCTTTATAGAACACAATCTCATTTATAGTTATGCATAAGATAGGTAATATAACATGGGATAAGTTTTACATCTTTTGGCAACTAATCTGTGTTACCATATAATTAGAGATGTTCCGTCTAGTCGGTAAAGCCGACTATCCGGCCACTTTCGTAGTCTGCGACTATTCGGCAAAGAGCGCTGAGTATCCGGCTTCTTACTTTGTATGTATTTCTCAATAAAATGTATAGGTGGAGCTACATATAAACTTAAATAGTTAATTAATATTTTTATTTTTTAACCAGTCTTTAAAATCAAATCTAACCTAACTGAGTTATCAAAGCTAGGAATGTCGGTATTTGATATTGTTGTTCATACTCGTAGCATTTGCTGTTTTTCCATGCCCACCACGACAAATTATCATTTGGTACTGGTTACACTTGACCTTACATTGGCATAGGTATTGGTAAAAAAAAACCTTGACTTGCGCGTGAATCAGCTGTTAACGAAGCGTCACGGAAATTTCGGAATACCCTCGAAACCCTCCTGCACTGACGCCGAAGGCATATTTTCGAAATAGAAGCGAACAAAAGAAGTGTAAATTATCTTGGTTCTATTTAACGTCCTAATTGACATTTATTACCATAAAATTGACCTCCTCAGGTATTCTTCGGTGTGATGACGGGTTCGGCCAACTTCGGTATCTCGTCGACTCTGATGGAGGTGTTCGGCTCGGCCCGCGGCGCCGGCGCACAGATCTTCAACATGATCGACAATGTACCCACCATCAACCCACTGGTGAACAAGGGAACTGTGCCCAAAGCCGTTGAAGGAAACATCGAGTTGAAGAACGTTGTCTTCCATTATCCGTCAAGAACTGATGTTCCGGTGAGTTGCTTTTTATATTTTCATGAACGAATAAGCTGTTTTCTTATATAGGGTTCTGCTCCACCACCGGTGATTAATTAGAAGCGAATAGAGCTAGCAACTAAAACGAGTTCTTTGATTGAGAAATATCAACTATAATACAAGCGGTGTGATTCTGTAAGACCTCACTTAGAACTTCGAATCTAAATCCGCTGTGAGTTTCTTGATTGGCATTCTAAAAACCCGGTTGTCAATTCGAATTTACACTAGCGCCACCACTACGAGCGTGGCAGCGAGTTGAACTAAATGAACAGGGAGATTTTGACAGATAAAGTATGAGATGACGTAAGAAGTGGCATTCTGTAAGGTAATTCCCCCGTCACTTCGATGCTCGCATGTGAGATGTGAGTTGTCGTCTGAATTTTACAGAATCGACGTAAAGGTGTCAACGAACTTTTCACGAAACCGTTAACCAAGCATTCTGTACATGAAACTAAGTAACTCGTTGCAAAAGTTATTTCTGCGAAGCGACTTTATTTCTTTGGGGTGGAAAATCACGTTTTACTGTAGACTCAATGTAACGCAATCAACACATTGTACTGATGGATGTATTTTATGGTGCAGGGATCATTTAAAGTAAAGTTATAACATTAAAAACCTGTATTTTAAGAGAAGCTAGTAAAAAAGTTTAAATTTTGACCGATTTAAGTATCCGTAACTAGAAGGTTCTCAGGTATGGTGCAGAATAAAAAAAAAATATCGCAATGACCATGACGGGGAGAACAAGTATCGTTTGGCTTCGTTATGGGTCTTTTTACACACATTATATAATTATGTATATCATTCTTTTTCGCACTGACACGGTATGTAGATCTATTGTACGTTTATTGCGCGAGAAAACAGTTGATAGCAAGTCGCATCCTCGTCAGAGGTAGGGGAAGTGCCGGATACTTGTGCAGAACAACTCTTCCCTTCACTTTTCTCTTCAATTTTGACACTACAGGAGAGTAACAGACTGGAGGAGCTCGTGGCTAAACAATAACAGCCGCACGGGTCGATCTTTAAGGTTAAGCCGTTCAAGATAGTTTGGGAAAAAGCTAGGCAGATGATGAGGAGAATAACAGATTAACAGAGTAACGGAATCTGAAAAATGTGTTAATTTTCTTCAAAATCTCACCAAGGGAAACTAGAGTAAAATAAGTTCCTAAATCGAATCTCGCGAGATATCAAAACTCAAGTTGTTTTGGCGCGATGATTGTTATATCTCTCATATTATCATGCAATAATTTGGTAATAACCGTCTGACTCGCTGATTTGCGAGTAGACATAAATATAAATTGATTTGCGTGGTGTTGTGACGTATCCGTTAAGTGCCACGTTGTTATCTCTACGGAAATAATGCGAAGATACCTGACTGGAAAATTATCGAATGTTTCAATTGTTGGGTCACTTGCACTGGGAAGATACCTATTGCCGCATAGTCTGTTACTAGAATGCTGTAGAAAACTCTCTCCAGCATTCTAGTAATTTTACGCATACGACTCGCTTTGCTTAACCCAGATAGATTATGTCATAGGTTCTAAGATTGAACTATAGATTCCATAATAACATAACGTTGTGTGTGATCAGTGATCACTTACATATATCAAAAGTTGCGTAGACAACCATAAAATTATCCTATAGGTACTGGAAGCTTGATATGTCGTCAGGTACCACCTATCCAACGACCCAGAACAGTCACAAGAAATTACCTAATAAAAAAACAAGGTTATTTAGATTAAAAGGATAATTTCAGTTTATCTATTTCATTCATTACACGTGTGATAGGTGGGTAATTCAGGTGAAATTCGCAATTCACGTTTATGAGCATAGACACGTGGCACTGGCATGTTACTTAAAACGCTAAATGGTTATTTTCTTCTGGCGCTTTGTATTGTAAAAACAAGATGGCGGACAAGAATCCCATTGACTTCTTCATAAAATAGTCACTGAATGAAATTAATTGAACTTAGAGGGTAAATTATATTTTATTAAATTACAAAAACGTACGAAACGTTGAATTTCGTGGGCTACCTTGGTGCTTACCCTTTAACGTGGCCTCATATAGATCCATGCATAAATATAGCCTGTCTCCGTTTCTATGCCATGTGCCATGGTAACCCAGTACAGAATACTGGGGCCACAGCATGGCGCATGGCGGTATATAAGCCGCCTTCGACTTTATTTGCAATTTTACACAAGTATTGCGTGAAGCGATGAAACATTACCCAATAGCAAAGCTTATCTAGTATTTAAAAACAACTGGATTATCTAGCATAGTCTTGTAGATAAGTTAATCCTCATTATAAACTTCCTTTAAACAGGTACTGCGGGGTGTCAGTATAACCGTCAAACGTGGTCAGTCTGTGGCGCTGGTGGGCCACTCTGGTTGCGGCAAGTCGACCATCATTCAGCTGCTCTCCAGGTTCTATGACGTCATCGATGGCAGCGTAAGTACCTATTGTGCGAAGTCAAACAAATGTTTAGAGAAAATCACGAAATATCACAAGGGGGAGGGGGGTGTAGTAAGTTATCACGTGTATTTATTTTTTCGACAAACGCGCGATTCTAAAACGAAAAGCGGCTTGTAGTGTGACCTTGACTCGCCGTTGCCAGGCAACGAATGAAGTACCTGTATTTAAAGATAATATTCTAAAAATTTTAAGATTCTGTGTAGGTACTAGAAATACACGTGATTTTGGGTGGGGCGGGGGTTATAAAATGCAAAAAAAAAACCTCACGTGATGAATGGACGGCCCCTATGGCAATATGATGGACTTAAAAAAGAACTGGTGAAATGTGCGTGTATTTGTTAGGTACGTACTCGTCTGTGGGGTTTACAAGGTTTAAAGTCTACTTGTGCAAAGCTCAGAAAGTCGCAGTAAAAACAAAAACAAATCGTGTGTCCCCTTTGACACCTTGGCGTAGGTACTTCAATTATTTGATACCAGCTGTCCCGCGCAACTTCGTCTGCGTCACATTTTCCCCGTTTTCGCAAAATTTTTCATTGCTGCTCCGCTCCTATTAGTCGTAGCGTGATGATATATAGCCGATGTTACTTCTAATACCTCCAAAAATATGTGTACAAAGTTTCATGATGATCGGTTGAGTAGTTTTTGCGTGAAAGCGTAACAAACAAACTTACTTTCGCATTTATAATTTTAGTTAGGATTAGGATGATGCTAAAGCTGGTCTACCTGCGTATTCACCAAATTTAAAAAAGGACAGTCAGTTTTCAATTCAACCCTTATATTTATTCTTATTTCTAGGAACCACCATAAAACGACGTAATAAAAAAAATATTAAACTGAAAAAAGAAAATTAGTTCCATTACGAAAAATTTGTTATTTTTCGCAACTGCCATCTTTTGTTTTGATTTTGTCCTCATATTCTTTTAGAGCGCCCTCGATAAACATGTAAATGAGTTCCATGACAAAAAATCGCTACTTTTCGCAGCCATCATCTTTGATTAAATTGGGATTATTTAGTGTTTATTTATACGTTTTAAACCTAAAACTCCGTATTGTTAGTGGAGGATGATAGTGTACATGAATAAGATAAATAAGTTGGGTTTTTCGTGTTATCTACGTCCTGGTGTGATGTTCGATACTCTGTTATTTCATCAGCTTATCCAGTGTACCTAATTTACCTGTAAAACATCAATAAAGCTTTATTAGCTTTATATACGCACTTATAAATAAATCATTATCTAATCTAGAAAACAATTCGAAATAGGATATTATGTCAGCACTTGTTTTGATTATGGGCTATTTATAGAAAGCAAGTAGGTATAAAATCATGGTATTCAGCTGCTTCTGGTAAGACTGAATGCCGCCCCAATATAATTAGAAAAAGACTAGGCATATGATGGTCTATTAATAATGGAGACATCAGGTAACGAACTCGGAACAAAAAATTGGAATCAAGAACCTTCTGACTAAAAATTGATTTTAAGCAAATCGACAACCTAAAGGTGGATACAGACTTTGCGAGGCATGCGCCACGAACGGCGCACAACGAATGCCTCGGCCATACGTTGGCTCGCCCTCACACGTGCATAGCACTTGCCTCGCCACGAATACACACCTTGCGTGCGCTATTTGTGTGGCCATTGCTGTGCGTTGTTCGCGGCGCATGCCTCGCAATGTCTGTATACGGCTTAACGCGTACGAAGTCGCGGGTAACAGCTAGTAATATATTAAATACATATGCAATGACCATTAACATGATATTGACAGTTTTTATGCTTGACAACATACCTAATCAAGAAAGACTACGTGGAGACTATTTCTACACGACTTCAATTTCTGCCGTAAAGCGAATCTGTCCTAATGCGAACAAGGGTATACTACTACCTAATCATTTTGTTTACCAAACTCGTATCTAAGGCTCAGCCACTTGCACAGTATGCACGCTAAGTAAAATTTTCGTCAACGGTCATTAAATAGTAACTTGTTTTCTGGGTTATTCTTTTTCTTAACTGCAGTTTACTGAAAATTCTTGCTTGAAAGTTTTAATCTTCGAAAACGATAGCTTCAATCAACTCGGCCTATTACCGATCACTGCAGCTAGACATACATGGTTCAAAAGTTTCCGGCCTATAAATCAGAGATACAACAAAACTATCATGTCACTAAATAACTCAAGCTAACCACAGTAAAAAAAAGAATATTTTGTTTTGTAACACCACCACTATTTGTAGTTTTCGGTTCATCTAGCCGAAGACCTACCTAGGTCTTCGGCTAGATGAATAGATGAGCTCACGTGTCCTGGAGTGGAGGACGAGTAACGGCAATCTTGCCGTTACACGATCTCCACTCCAGGACACGTGTGCTTCATTGGCCGTCAGTCGACAGATTAGGCCTTTACCATATCAGCCAGCACTATCTGTCATCTACGTCAATCATCAAAAGAAGAAACTTACGTTCCGTGTTCTTTTAGGTACTAATAGACGGCCACAACGTCCGTGACGTATCGATCCGCTGGCTCCGTGACCAGATCGGCCTTGTAGGCCAGGAGCCAGTGCTGTTCAACACAACTGTCCGGGAGAACATACGCTATGGACGCGAGGATGCTACCAATGAAGACATCGAGGCGTGTGCGCGGCAGGCCAATGCACACCAGTTTATTATGAAGTTGCCGAAAGTAAGTCCTTGCATACTTGATTCTTCGAAACATAAACCTCAAATTAAGGATTATCAGTTCAAAGAAAATTTTGTTAACTTTGACGTGGTTTGGATGTTAAAATGTCTAGCAAGCAAATCAATGAATATATGACAATAAAAACAATCAACTCATTCAAAGGAATTCTGTTATATCCATGAGTATCACATTCAGTGCATAATACCAAATTCTTGAACACAGGGTTACGACACACTAGTTGGAGAGCGCGGTGCCTCTTTATCAGGAGGCCAGAAGCAGCGCATTGCTATTGCTCGAGCGCTTGTACGGAACCCGAAGATATTACTACTGGATGAGGCTACCAGCGCCCTTGATACCTCCTCTGAAGCTAGGGTACAGAAGGCTCTCGATAAGGTAAATTTTACTTTAGATTTAAACTTTATGTTACTGGCATGTAAGAAAATAAATAGCCTAAAGCTCGGCATTCACTCCCGGAGTTGTAAGCCTACGGCTACGCCCTGCCTGTCCCTGATTGATTATTATTTGACTCAAGTTTT
Source organism: Cerastis leucographa (assembly GCA_963082945.1). Classification (NCBI taxonomy): domain Eukaryota; kingdom Metazoa; phylum Arthropoda; class Insecta; order Lepidoptera; family Noctuidae; genus Cerastis; species Cerastis leucographa. The sequence goes on along the minus strand of OY720380.1, from coordinate 11,657,813 downwards.
TTGTTCCGATTACGAACACAGAGAGAGTAAAACAGAGAGTAGTAGTGATCCACGCTACTTGATGATGTTCCGTATTCATAAAAAAACAAAACAACATCTCGCTCTATCAAATATTTGTGCCAACTTTGTTTCCAACGGATACGTGGCATTACCAAAACAAAACACTATAGCGCAAGATCACAGGACAGCCAGGCCAGGATTACTAAGCTAGCGAAGCTAGCATGTATGCATACGTTCATATTACACTAACACGATTTTGTCCCACACCTTTTGTTAAACAGAAATCAATTTTGAAAAATCTTGGACTTCAACTTCGCGATCAGTCAAACAAGATTTGTGTCAACTTACCTTTAACCCTCTAGGCACAAGAAGGCCGCACAACCCTGGTGGTAGCCCACAGACTGTCCACGATCCGGAACGTGGATATGATCTACGTGTTCAAGAGCGGCAAAGTGGTGGAGAACGGCAGCCACGACGAGCTCATGGCCAAGAAGGGACACTACTATGACATGGTCATGTTGCAGACGATGCCTGGCTCTATGGAGAAGAGTGGTACTTATCTGAACTATTTATTTCTATAGCATAATGTAAAATCACGATCGATACCGCCATTTACCAATTTTTGACGATTTTAGGACAATGCACCCAAAATACTTAGCCTCAAAATATTCAATAAAGCCTTATTATTTTGCAGAGAATTCGAAACTAAGTCGTGAAGTTTCAGTAATAAGTGAAAAGGATGACGAGGACGACTTCCTTGAATTCAAAACTGGTGTAAGTATTGCTAGTATTATGTTCGCCCATTTATGTTGGTTACTTCCGATTCTGCTGAGCATGTGATCCTAGGTTCGATTTTCAGGTCGGTTGTATGCCCCGACGGCTTGGGCAGAGGTCTACAAATACAGGGTGACTGGTCATTAGTGACCGATACTTAAACACGTGATTTTACTCATGATAACAAACAACTTTCCCAAAGAAACATTTTTTTTACTCGTTCGCTTTTATACGCAACAAGCTGATAGGCCACAGGCGCGCGCGCGCAAATTTCATACGGCTGTTGTATTATTGGGCTAAAACTGAATGAGTAAAAAAATGTTTCTTGGGAAAGTTGTTTGTTATCATGAGTCTCATCACGTGTTTAAGTATCGGTCACTAATTACTTGTCACCCCATATTACCCACATTATTTTCGCCAGTATTTTTTTAGTCCGATGTAATAGGGAGCGAACCTATTGCCATCAACCGGGCTCAAATCCAGGCTCCGTGCCTGCTACTGAGAAATTCCTGATGGAAAAACCCAATAACACACCTGGGAATCGAATCTAGGACCGCATACTCGGCAGTCGAACTTGCGACTACTCCACAAATAAGGCAGTTAAATTGACCATAAACAATCAAAGACTAACTTATTGATCTTTTATACAGGATACAGAGGAAGACGAAGACAAGGTCCCAGACATTTCGTTCTTAAGAGTGTTGAAGCTGAACAAGCCGGAATGGAGGAGCGTCACCGCTGCCAGCATCTGTTCGCTGCTCAGTGGCTTCTGTATGCCACTGTTTGCTGTCATCTTCGGAGACTTTATTGGCGTAAGTAGTTTTTTGAAGATAGATCAGAAGTGGGATATTGGTAATGGCCGATCCTGATTTACCAAGATTTAAACCGTTCTTTTTTCAAAAATACTGTTCTCAAAATGGTGAAGGAAAACTTCGTGAGGTAGCCGCAGGTTGTCATAGAAACAAACGTTCCAAGACATGTTACTTCTAGGTACCAACCCGCACTGGGCCCCCGTGGTAGACTACATCTGACTCCCTCTGTCAGAGTGGACACTCTAGGAGAGGCCAATGTCCCAGCTGTTCGAAGTCGTTTGACTTAAGGTGGACGCGGGATGGTAACCCGCAAAATTCTAATTTACTTGCGTTTTTTATTTTATCTGATCTCCATAATGCACAACCCAGTAAGTACATGTGTTATCTATGTATGCTAGGCGCGCGCTCACACTCGCGACATCTACAAGTAAGAGTAGGAGGGGGTACCTACTTTGGTAAGAATGGTTGATGACCTATTTATTCCTCGAATTAAAGCAAATATATCTTTACTATGTCTATCTTCTTGTTGTCAACAGGTTCTGTCCGATGATGATGACGAGAAGGTTTTGCAATCAGTTCGGAAGTTCTCGTTGATATTCGTCGGCATTGGCGTCTTCTCGGGAATCACTAACTTTATCACGGTATGTTCATCTAAACGTTCACGAGCACCTTTTTCAGAGTCATTTTTCCTATCGTGTTTTTTTTTCTATTTATAAAATCGCTTTGTGAAATGTTTTGAAAAAACAAGATGATGTTATCACCGTTAGTTCCTATTTTGTCCACGCGCTTAAATATCCTTGTAAAATTATGCACATCATTTTGTCGCCAACACATACATTATGAACTTGTAGAATAATGTACGTCCACTTGACGTCCACACATAATTTGATAAACGTGATACATGTTTAAAATATTCTATTGATTGCCCCGATAGTCTTTTTTTAATTATTTCATTTAATCAGGGTTCTAAATTATCAAGATAATAATAAAATAATGATAATTATCCAAACTGATTCATAACTCGATCGCTTTATTATGTTTTAACCTCTCCGACCTTCCGGCTCTAACGGTAAAACACCCATCCGGCCTCACAATGACGTCATCGAGCGTGTCAAGTGTCCTGCGCTCATAAAAAGCTTATCGCGCGAGTTCTATTAGCTCTTATCTCAAGCGGTAAACAGTTTCGGGTTCATGATTAACGTGACCATGTATTACAATATAAACAACTGTTTTATAACTACTTGAGAATTATAAACATCGCATAGAATTCAGAGAGCTCGCCGCAAACATACTGTTGTCGTAGTTTGTTTTTTTTTGGTAAAACTACTGAATCAATTTACACGAAACTTTAGATCTAACATAACAAATATACAAGTAATCTAATGACAGTGTTTTTTAGGAGTCCTACATAAATTATTCTTGCAAGATTCCAATTCAAACGTCTTATTAGAATCGGCCATTTTCTAACTGCGCAGTTCAATGCATGAAAATACTTGAAATATCAATAAATATGAATAAATATCTCGAATGCATGAAATTATGAATTATCACTATTTTTTCGCTTATTAATAATGTTTCCAAGACCATATTTCATTGTAAAAGAGTCAAATTCATATTTTCAATTTCGACTGACGAACTTCACAACAAAGGAATTTTTGGAGAAATTTTTGGGTCAAAAACATAATTTTTAGATATTTTTTCCAGCAAATGACTATCTAAAAAGTTACATTATACACTTATAACATACTATACATTTACTTACCAAAGTTTAACAACACAATACACAAAAATTTCACTGCATTCCAAAACAAAACACCACCGTTCCACACTGGCCGCCATGACTCATTTTGACAGTCGACAAAGACGCGTTTCTTTATTTTTTTAATAATTTTGTGCAGTTGTTAGGTTGGTATGTTTGGTTTCATTTTAATCGAACTCTAGTTGGCCAGAGACGTAAATTTTTACAAACGAATTAGAACCTTACTGTACGTACGATAAGGGTTTAAGTTTGCTTGTACGAGGCGGTCCCTTTTGGGTTCGCCGGGGTTCAACGGAGGGTTTGGCGCGATCCCCGATGGGCTCGCGCGGGCCGGAGAGGTTAACGCACTCGAATTCACTTCAAACAGCATTTTTATTTTTCGGCATTTTCTCGACTAATAGGTACATACTCTATAATAGTGAAATAGTAAAAACTCAGTACCTACTAGAAATTCTGTTTGTTAATTAATCATAAAATTCGAGTCCATTTTTTATGTGGATACGCGAAGTGACATTGATAACGTTGGCCATTGTTTTGGTAATTTTTGTTTTAAGATTTTCATCATGACAATTATCACTTCGCACCCTACTAATGCACTAACCAATTTAATATGTTCTTGTATCTCTATAACCATGCAACGTTTTAGGTGTTCTTCTACGGCATAGCGGGCGAGTACTTGACCCAGCGACTGCGACGGTCGATGTTCGCGAAGCTGCTACAACAGGAGATAGGATTCTACGATGATAAGAACAACGCCACTGGCGCTCTTTGTGCGCGACTGTCTGGTGAAGCCGCGGCTGTTCAAGGGGTGAGTTAACTTTATACACTAGCTGCTTCGTTCGCGTGGAAATTTTGATGTGTTTTTCAGGGATAAATTATACATATAAACCTTCCTCTTGAATCATTTTATCTATTGCTGAAAACGGAATCAAAATCCGTTGTGTAGTTTAAAGCGTACCTACAAACCGAACCGAACCGAATTTGTTTTATACTTTGTAAAGATACACAGATGTAAACGGATCCGTTACGAAGCCGTCAACCAAGCATTCTGTACATCAAACAAAGTAACTGAACGCAAAAATTTATACTGGGATACGACTTTTTTGGGGTGAAAATTCACGTTTTGGGGTAGGACTCAATTCAATGCTGTGCTTAGCTTATGAATGCATTGAATAGTACAGGGGTCATCGAAGTATTTAAAGCTGTAACATGAGAAACTTATATTGAAACAAAAACTTGTTGGAACTTTGACCAACCAATATCTCCGGAACAAGATGGTTGCCAGGTATGACCTAAAAAAAAAAACGGCCAAGTGCGAGTCGGACTCGCGCACGAAGGGTTCCGTATCATTATTTATAAAAACGAGCAAAAAAATCCCTTTTTTGTATAGAAGCCCCCTTAAATATTTATTTATTCTGTTTTTGGTATTTATTGTTATAGCATCAACAGAAATACATAATCTGTAGAAATTTCAACTAGCTAGCTATCACGGTTCAGGTTGAGATACAGCCTGGTGACAGACGGACGGACGGACAGCGAAGTCTCAGTAATAGGGTCCCGTTTGACTCTTTGGGTACGGAACCCTAAAAATGATCGCAATGACGGGGAGAGCAAAGTGCCTTTTGACTTCGTTATGGGTCTTTTTTTCGTAAGAAAATGACAGAATTAGTCCGTGGTCGGTGCTTTGTCTCTTTCATTCTGGTTAATCAGCGGTACTTTAATGTTTTAACCCTTATAAGGTATTGGTTAACACCAATACCTTATAAGGGTTAACCCGTCAATTATAAATATGGGTTATGGTCTAACCGGTTAACCCGAGTAATCATTCCCAGCTCTAAAGTCAAAAATGTCTTCTAGGCTACAGGTCAAAGAATCGGCACGGTGGTCCAAGCTGTGGGCACATTTGGTTTCGCTCTGGTCCTCTCACTGATCTATGAATGGCGAGTCGGGTTGGTAGCCCTGACGTTCGTGCCCATCATTATCTTCGTGCTGTATAAGGAAGGAAGGATGACTTACAACGCGTCTTCTGGCACTGCGAAGACTATGGAGACGAGTTCGAAGGTAAATAATTATTCTGCTAAGCATTCTTATACAGCGTTATTGATAAAACACCAAAAACCTCTAAAGAGGTCGTACTCATCATTATGAACAACATTTACTATGGGACCAATCCTGAAATCTGCTGTTCTGTACTTTATGTTCACATAACTCGTCAAAATGTAGAAAACAGCAGATTTTTTTTCCACGATTTCGGGGTTGGTCTCATAGTAAAAGTTGTTCATAATGATGAGTAGAATGACCTCTTAAGAGGTTGTTGGTGTTTTTCCAATAACCCTGTACCTATATCAAAAGACCTTCTCAGAAACTTCTATGCATAGTCCTCATGTGTGTCGACCAAGATTATGTCTGGACCTTAAAAGAGACTAAGGTACGTCAGGTAGGAAACACGGGCCTCATCTGGTTTAAAATGAGACGACGTGTTAAAGTGTTTGTAAAAAAATATCCTATTTGCAAAATGTATGTACCAACGCATAGACCATAGGACGCTGGACGTTCAGATAACACCGCACCTTTGTTATATTAAAAACGACTCAAATTCGGAATTTTTTGCCAGTTTTTGATAAGTTTCAATGTGGTCTCGTGTAATAAGACTCTAAGCGATTCTATAAATTAATTAATCTGAGCTGAACTAAGTATGGTCTAGGGTTAGAATTATGGGTTACAGATTAAATTGTATCGGTCAGAAATTTCTTAGCAGTCTAGTTCGGAATTGACCCTTATGTAAATGGCAATAGGTCCCAATAGGTCCGCCACTTAATACATTACAATTAATTGGCTAAATTGAATCAGAGTTGCTACGGACATGTTCGGCATGATTCGACACAGGCGACCCGAACATTCTTGTAGTTCGCCTAATACTTACGCGTTCACGTAATTCTCAGGTATCGGTCTTCTGCCTAGCCTTTTCCGAACTATGTCCGAATCGGATTCCAGTATAACTGGATGCAGCTAAATACCTGTATTTTACATGAAGCGACTGCCTATCCCATAACCCACGTTATTACTGGTTAATACGATATTAAAACTGGTTGTCAGACTTTCGGGCCACTAACTACCTGTAAAGATTGTAAAAAACTACAAAAGTCAGCCGGGATTAACGGCTTAACGTGCTGTCTCGTGAGGAGTCTCGATGTTTAATTTATGGTCAGCCATCCACTGATCGCTTTTGGCAAGCTTTGCTTAACGAAGATCTCCCGTGTGGCTGTTATTATTAAGCCTAAGTAATTTCCTGAAAAAGAACCCTGAATAATCCTCAGATAGCCGTGGAAGCCGTGGCTAACGTGCGAACAGTAGCGTCCTTGGGTCGCGAAGAAACATTCCGTAAAGAGTACGCCAAACAGCTCCACCCAGCCCTGGTCACCGCCAGGAACGCGTCCCACTACAGAGGTCTGGTCTTCGGCCTGTCCAGAGGCATCTTCAACTTTGTCATCGCCTCCTCATTGTACTACGGAGGAACCTTGATTGTGAATGAGGGTATCGGTTACGATGTTGTTTTCAAGTAAGTGCAGTTCTTTTTATCTATCCGAAAACTAAATAACATAGAGTAATGTGATTGTGTCAAGGGTTTTAGTTAACATTTTTGGGACATAAAGGGTGTAAAACACCTCTTAACGAAGCCGAAAGGCACTGGATCTCCCTATCATTGCGATCATTTTTTTGTTCTACACCATACCTGGGAACCTTCTAGTTACGGAGATATTAGGGGTCAAAGTTCCAACTTTTTGACAAGTATTTTTTTAAATACAAGTTTTAAATGTAAGATTTTTACTTTTAACACCTCCACGATTCAATCCGTCCATCAGCACAATGTGTAAAGTGCATTACATTGAGTTCTACCACAAAACATGATTTTACAGTTTCCCAGCAATAATTTTTGCGTAATAGTATATTGTGTATTAAGGGCGGTAAGTAAGGAATTACGATCGAGGCTCTAGTAGAAGCCCGAAGTCGAAGACTGAGGGCTTTCTGAGTCGAAGTTCGTAATTCCCGTACCGCCCGTGAAACATACAATGTTTTTCATCACATTTGTGAGTTAATAATTATGAATATACACAAGTCAGCACATATTATTACGAAATACGTGAACTGATTTTTAAGCGGATGGCGGGCTGTTTGCCCACACCACAGATTATACAAATGTTTTGTTCAGAACGTTAAAGGCAAATACTTACCTAGGTATACAGCCATGACGGAGTGTAAAAAAAAAAATCGACGTTTGGATACAAAAAACTATTATTTATTTAGATTTTAGAACATTAGTTTAGTAGTTAAATAACATGTATCGAGAATGAATGAAATTCCTGTTTAGATAACATTTTAAGACAATTTTTCAATTGCGTGTAAACTCCTTGCTTGAACTTGCATGACCTGAGTGCTGTCATGCTGTGCTGTAAATTAAAAAAAAAATACTTACCGCCCTAGGGTTTTATATGGGGCATTACAGCCAAGTTCACCTATATGTTATGACACTGTTTACGTGCAAGTGTGATGAAAATTAAAAAAAAAATACTTACCGCCCTAGGGTTTTATATGGGGCATTACAGCCAAGTTAACCTGTATGTTATGACACTGTTTACGTGCAAGTGTGATGAAAAGTTACTTAGTTTCATGTACAGAATGCTTGATTGACGGCTTCGTGATGAGGTGATTTACACGGTGTATAGAAAACCCATACTTCACCAGCTAAGTTTATGTCCCGTATTAACAAGGGGCGAGCTTATTGCCATCAACCGGGCACAAATCCTGACTTCGTGCTGCTGCTGAGAAACCCCTGAAGAAACAACCCAATGACTATTTGCCCGACCTGGTTACCGTACCCAGAATGAGAAGAAAAACAAAAAAAACAGTTCATGGTCAGAAGTCGCGCCTGTGGCCACTCGTTGGTCTAACGAAGCAGTCATTTCACCTAAAGTAATAAAGATCTTCTTTCGCCACCCAGGTCAGCTCAAGCCCTATTAATGGGTGCCTCATCAGCAGCACAGGCCTTCGCATTTGCTCCGAACTTCCAGAAAGGCATCAAGGCAGCAGGCCGCGTCATCTTACTGCTCAACCGAGAGTCCAAGATCACTGACCCCATTCAACCGGCTGTCAGACAATTTGTACGTTTTTCCCATAATTCTTTCGCGTAATGTTTGAATAATTCTTGATTTCCAATATAACATGGCCTCTATTCGTATAGATTTCCAATACAATGAGAGATCTGCATAAACTAGTTTTGAATCGAAACTTCTTAAGCAACTTCCAACAAGTTACGCTACCATGGAGGGGGAATATTTTCTAAAACTCCCTAAGAGATGACAGTATTACAAGATTTGTACCTACGTAGTGCTACTAAGTACGCAAGATGGCGTGCAAACAGTCATGCATTCGACTCTTCTGTGTGACCAGCCTTCGCTCAATTTCCATGAGTAGAATAACCTCGATAAACTTATGTAATAATAGGGGTGAAGACTGGGTAAAGAAAACGACATTCTATTTTGTCCGTCAGACAGGTAATACAAAAATATTAGACACGTATTTATTGTTTTATCAAAATATCAAAAAATTACTTAGTTAAAACTTATTAAAGTTGGAGAGTGGGGGCTCACTACGTCACAAGTAGGTATAAAAATTACCTACACGTGACGTCATGCGCCATTTCAACTCAATATATCTCCGTAATTTTATGACCACGTGAAAAACGAAAAAATACGTGTCCAATACTTTTCAATAATCTACCCGACGGACAAAGAAAAAAAAAATTTGATCATCCCCTATTACGTAATAAAAATAATACAACAAGAAAACAACAAAATATTTCTTAGAAGCTCAATAAAATAACGAGAGTGAATGCGTGGCACTCGAACGCATGCGTGTAGTATTACAAAGTTTCACTTCTTCCGCGCGGAGGGACTCCACGCACTATTTTTTTATAGCTTGAATGGTCGCTGTGCGTAGATAGGCTAACTCGTGCTAAGAGCAAGCCGATGCCTTTTTATTAAGAATAGGAAAATAAAATAGTGTGATTGATTAGACTTTGAATCCAGCCCTATTTTCTTCAATTAGGTACAAATTCAAAAAAACACCTGGGTCTGTCCAAACAATTATCTTCCTTATGTCCTCACAGGTCGGGACAGGTGAAGCAAGCCTTCAGGCCGTCCAGTTCAGGTACCCGACGAGACCAATGGTGCAGGTCCTCAAGAGCTTAGACCTGGAGATACAACGCGGAAAGACGTTAGCTCTGGTCGGCGCCAGCGGCTGTGGCAAGAGTACGGTCATACAGCTGCTGGAGCGGTACTATGATCCTGATGATGGAGTAGTGGTAAGTAGACCTAAAAAGCGTTTTTAACTCGACGCAGTAAGACCGGTTTTTGAAATACAAGTTGATTTTGAAAAAGTAATTTAGAGTGTCTTGAATGAGGTCGATTAACCGCGCCCGTGTGCACTGATAGAAGTGAAAAAAAATCTGGCGTCTAACCGAAACGATAGCTAGACTAAATTGTCCGAAGACCCCGTTTACTCTTGGTCGTTTGTCCGAATTCCATAGGCAATGAAATACGGACTAACGACCACCTTTCCCTAGAACATTGATGTCGAAAATTCAAAACAACCAACTCAAATTAAGCTCAGCGCTTTATCAATCAGCATTTTTGTACAGCTGGCCTTCCATAATTTTCTATTGTTTCTAACAGCAGACATTCAAAACCCGTGTTTACCTCCCAGGCTCAAGACGGCGTCCCCCTCCCCAAGCTCCGTCTCATCGACTCACGGCGCGCGATCGGCTTTGTACAGCAGGAACCGATCCTGTTCGACCGCACCATCGGCGAGAACATCGCGTATGGCAACAACGAGACCATGCCCTCCCCTGATGACGTCATCGAAGCCGCCAAACAGGCCAACATACACAACTTTATTACGTCACTGCCTTTGGTAAGAAGTCTTTTGTACTGAGGACCTGTTTCACGATATCCGAATAGCAATTACTCACTGAATATTTTCAGAATGGGAACAGAATTTCTATAAAATTCCCTGTTAAGTAAATTATCGGGTGCTTAATCCTAGATGGTGAAACAGGCCCTAAATCTCTTGCATATCGCCAAAGTTACGTAACACATGGATGCGGGGCGTAATTTTACCAGGAAATATGGCAGAGGAAAGGGGTAGCCTATTGGTTGGCTCCCCCTTCTACCATTATCACTTCAGCCCGGCATGACCCATTGCTGGTGCATTGGGTGATTCTGGGCTGAGATGATAATGGTGATAATGTTTCCCCAAAGAATTAGACAGTGGTTGTACTTCATAGTAAGCCTGTTTTTTGCCGAGTTTCGCCAGTTATTTAAATCTCGTGTAATAGGGAGTGAGTCTATCGCCTTCAACGGGTAAAATCTGGGATGCCGTGGAGATATTCCTGGTGGAGAAACCCAATAATAATATCTCTTGGCCTACTCGGGAATGGAACCTTGCGTTTGTTATAAAGTTATATTTGCTTCTAGATGCCTCTAGAAGCAAATTTAATTTTCCGAACCATCAGTGAAACCTATTAAATGTTTGCAGTTTGATTCAACAAACACGATCGTGATTCGTGAACAGTCGAGGTCAAAAACGTTAATGTAAACGTCCCAAAGTACTTTGAACAATTTTTTTGTCCGATAAAACCTAGACGATTACTATCTTTAAGTTGTGTTTGTATTTCCGCAACGCATTCCGCGAGAGTCGTGCTCGTGCAATGTTTAATTTAGTCCTAAACAACCAGAATCAAACAAACTATTTCGAAGTATCTTTTTATTTCGTCACCGGCGCCATTTGTGTATTTCGTCAATCGATCAAAAACTGCACAATTCAGTTGGTACGTACCTAAGTACTGCAATGCATCGGATGAATAGAAATAAATAGTCATAGTTACAGCATGGTGCTTTAAAAGTTTCGGTTAATTTAATATCAAGTCTATAATCTGCGAAGGGTTACACAGAGCTGTTCCTAATATTTCACAAACATTTTGCCAGTCCATTTTAAATGTCATGTAATACAAGGTGTTGTTTTGCATCCTCGTCAAATTCAAGGAGGTAACTATGCTAATGATTCTCACCCCGAATCAATAATAAAATGGGTAGGTAATTTTTATTTTTTTTCTTTTTTACGGAAATCGGTAAGTGTGAACCACCCTTCTTTTAAACGCGGCCCGTCTGGTTCTTGCCTTATAACCTCGCTTACACAGATACAAACAATCTAAAACGTTTATTCGATAATTTCTTAGTCCGTAAACCACGTTTAGGGGGTTATTCTGAAATACTGACAAACTTAAACAACCAAAAAAATCAGTGTTTATTAATAATTAACTAGGTACCGTAATTTTAATTGATTATTTATGTCTTTCGTGACCACCTCCTGAAATTTGACGAGGATGCAAAACAACACCTTGTAGATATCTTATCTAGGCTGCTACTGAGAAATTGTTGATGGATAAACCCAATAACGAGGCAGTTCGGTCCAGTGTTCGTTAACTAATCCGATAAATCAAAAAAGACTAACGTATTTTGTAATGATATATCTGGTAGACCTGCCTATTCCGACTTTGTAAAGGTTCTAACTTTTCAACATTACCAGGGCTACGAGACTAACATCGGAGCTAAAGGCACACAGCTGTCCGGTGGACAGAAGCAGAGAGTGGCCATCGCCAGGGCGCTCATACGGAGACCCAAGATGTTGCTGTTGGACGAAGCTACCAGCGCCCTGGACACCGAGAGCGAAAAGGTACAGCTACTTAAGATTTTAAACTGACATGGTCACTAACATTATCAGTAACACTGAAAATGGGATATTTCCCATGTTTACTGTTAATTTTGGCGCACTTCAGTTTATCCGTGATCATGGACACATCGGTCAACCTTTTTTCTTGTTACTGTCACTCACAACTCGACTTTGTAAACGTCTATCCGCAATAACTTCAGTTATCCGTGATCACGGTGCTTGATATTGGGAACTCAAAACAAATAGTAGACACGGTAAAAATCCCGTTTTCAGCGTTATTTATTTAGACAAAGTGTGATTTTTGCGATCGTAGCAATATGGCTACTGCGCAGAGAATCTACGAGTCGGACGAGTCTGGGGGTCTACTCTCTAGCTCCGTCAATCACAAAATTTGATCGATTACAGATAGATAATGCTGCGTTAACTTGAAAATTGGATCATTAGGTCCTTTGATGACTCGCGGTCATCATTTTGGCCTTGATTTTCGCTCCAACAACTAGCTTACTTTAGAACTGTCTGATTTTTTTTGCTCTACCATGACACTTATTCTTTCTATTAAAGGTGGTACAAGAAGCCCTAGACAAGGCGAAGGCCGGGCGCACGTGCGTGATGATCGCCCACCGCCTCAGTACCGTCCGCGATGCTGACGTTATCTGCGTCATCCATGACGGTCAGGTCGCGGAGATGGGCACACACAGCGAACTCCTCGACTTAAAGGGACTGTACTACAACCTGAATAGAAGGGGATACGCTTAACTTTTAATAATCCCTATGGTCCTTTCGCCGAAGGATCGTGCGGGCTGACATTAGATGAAACGTTCATTTTCAATCTTGAATGTTAGGTAACTGTAGTAAATTTATTGAAAATAAACATTTCTTGTAATGTCACCCGCACCATACTACGGCGAAAGGACTATAGCTAACTATTCAAGAAAGCATTTTAATGACTTTAAAAAACCGTGATGATGATGATGATGTTTGGTCAGAATACCGATACGAACAAGATGGCGGACGCGGTTGACAACTGGGTTGTAGAGTTGCACCATAAAACAATAATTCGAAGAGAAAACTTCTATTAAAAAAGAAAACATTTTATTTTAGACCTGAAAATCCGACTATTATTCAACTAACTGTAAAGTAAGATTTTTATTTAGTAGTCGAACCATTGAGTGGGTAAATTAGTGACGTCACAAGTGACAGGGAACCGCGTTTTGACAGCTCAAAAAACAAAAGTATGACAGTTGATTGGCGATGCAAAGCTACCGTACTGTCATTGACAGATTACTGGAATGTTCGTTAGTGTCCAGTGCGTTTCGTATTCTACTCTTTGGTCCTGTAGCAATCCGCAATTTGTCCGTACCAGTATGACTGACCTTTAACTCAGCTAATATACATCACAGTTTGTATTCATTGTACACATAAACTTCGCCAAGAACCACTCCGATCGATAATAATAAATAGTCAGTGAAAATAAAAAAAAAATAAAAAAAATAAGTAACAATCAACTTCTAAGAAAGAATCACGTCAATACGTCGGCCCAATAAATACTATAAAAAAATATGAAGGCTAAATACATAACCTCCACCCTTTTTAGAAGTCGGTTAAAAAAACCTTTTTGAGAGCAGAACTTTCACACTGCCTGATGAATTTACTTTAGTAGTGATACATTTTTAAGCTAAGTGATCGTCTTGTTGTATTTTATAAGCGAAATAAGTGTCTTAAAACCAGTTACCAATGTTTTGTACTTAAGTGACCAAAGCCATAGGTTATTAGGTACTGTATAGTACTGAAGAACAGTTCCAAGTTACAACTGAGATTTCAGTTAAAAGTAGTACAATAACTTATTTTAATTACCATGCCTTAATTAACCAGTGATAATAAAAATCTAGATTTATTTATTTTTATACCAAAATATGTGAAATGTATTGAATGTAATTTTAGTGTTAGTAAAAAATATACTTTTTGTTATAAATCGGTCTTTCTTTTAAGAAAAATCATCATCTTCCCGGTTTTTGTCCTATATTATTTTGGGTCGGCGAAACTCGTTTTATTCTTCTATTCTCTCTGCCAACCGTCACGCTATCATTTACTTACTCCTTTTTCTTTCTTATAATTTCTCACACACACAATCCCTCCGTCATTTCCTCTCCCTCTCCGTTCATCAAAATTTATATTCATCACTCTTTTAGTCACAGTCTGACCAAGGCGTTACCCAGTACTAACTTGGTTGTGGAGATCAGATAGGTAGTCGCTCCATGTAAAATACTAGTATTCAGCTGCATCCGGTTAGACTGGAAGCCAGCCCCAACATGGTTGAGACAAGACTAAGCAGATGATGACTCTTTTAGGCACATGCGATTCGTCCCTCCTCATCACATGGCCATACCAAGAACTTTTTCTTTTTAGAAAAAATACGGGCTGTAAGAGACATCGACGCGAAAACGCTTACCCACGAACTCAGTAGGTAAGTACAAACAGCATTAGTATGTGCTAACCCCTCTACAGTACCGCCGAGTACGCCAGGGGGGTAACTACTAAATGACGCTATCTGTACACAATTTTTATCGATTCTGTATTTCTAGGTGGGGGGGGGGGGAGCACATAGAAATTTTTCATAGGAAAAAAAAAAAATCTGCTGTTTTCTACAAAAGTGTAATACCTACACTCAAAATGTAAATCAAAATCAAAAAATGTATGGTCAAAATGTATGGAACATGCCGATGAAAATTTTCTATGTGGGTAGTTCAGAGTGGTGTTCTGAGGTGGTATGTGTTTTCGCGTCGGTGTCCCTTCTTCTTAGCGTGTCGATGGCAATCTAAATTGTGTCGGCCCAGAACTGAGCCACTAGTTTGGCGCTCTCTGTTGCGTCCATCAGTTCCAGCAATGAACAAACAGTTGGACATGACAGTGGACAGTGACATCAGGACAGTAATAACAATTATTTTGCATGTATCTAAAAATATTGTAATAATTCTAGGAATGACATTGAAATAAATTTAATATTATTATTCTTAAATAAATCATTAATCTGTATTATAAATTGTCATTGCATTAACTTAATATCATGGAATATTCCGATCTAATTGTATAACCTTAAATGTCAGTCTTGATTTTGATAAACTAGGATTCTGTAAATTTTGCTTGCCTTATGGTAGAATCACTTGAAACATGTAAGTTGTTTAACACCATTGTAACAGTGTTTTCTGCAAAAATAAAGGATTTGATTTGATTTGATTTGACACGCAGGACACGATATTAAGTGCCGCATCGTTTGTGGGACAGCACCACATTTACACTCCAGGGCAGAATCACTAATGAATCTCCACCACCACCATCTCCAACCTGAACCGGTTTCCTTTTCTGCAACCAACCTGGGTCCGAAGTCTATTTAAAGCTTTCCAGGTCAGCCATGGCAACATGTCCAGGTGGGAGACTCTCAGCAGGTGGAACGAATGGGTTAGGTAAGGATGCAGTACTCGCCACAGCGTTTGTCGCTCCTTAGACCTTTACACCCCTTATACCATTACATCTTACTTCTGCTACGGTTCCCACTTTTCTAAGTAATCCATTCAGAACCCACAATATTTTAGAGATGCATTTCTTTTTAACCAATAAATCATGTTAAAACAAATAGGAGTTGCGTATACAGGCGAGGTTAAATGACCCGTAATAAATTACTACAGGTCTACTTTTACACAGAGGATACTTTTGATATACAACTTATTGTGTTTTTGCACAAAACAAGCTGTTACAACAACATTGTTTTTGTTTCACTCTATTACAAAAGTTTGTCCAGCTATTGTACGGATTTATACGTAAGGGAACTTTTATGGACGTTACTGTGTAAGAAAGTGAGGACATTTTTTTTTGTTAGTTTAAATGACAATATTACATGAAAATGATTAATTAATTCTGTGAGAAGATATTAACAACGGTTCCCGCATGATAACAGAATATGAGAGTGTTCCCAGTTCTTCATTCCCATCAAAGAGCAATTAATAAAAATTACTTGTTACATCAAACAATTAATGTCCAGCGGAGCGGCGCACGCCAGCGATAAACTGATCGGAATCATCTCTACCAGCGATCATAAATTAATTGTTTTATTACGTCACATCCCAGACATGATAAAAAAAACCGACAAATTACCAAATTGAGACATCGCGCTATCTGTCCTATAGACACGTGAAGGTCTTTAACGAATAACACCCGTCATAAGATAAAATAGATCCAATCGACAAACCAAAATGACCGAGCCTCCATTTTTTTTCCACCCCAGCGTGAGCTTTATGCTAATGAAACCCAAAAACAAACATTGTTATAACCCAAATGTGTAACATACGATAAAAATAAATTAAATAATAAAGGGAATCGTTAAAATGGAAGAAATGTACGTAATTTATCCACGAGTCACCTTTTAGGCATTCCGTGCATGCCATCGCGGCGGGGTCCCTTGCCCCGGCTGCTCTAGACGCGATCTCCAAATAAAAAGGCGCCACAAAAAGACGTATTCAATAAGCCGTTGGCCATTACCGGACGTAATCGATGAGATAAATTAGTTACAATAAAATCTGTGGAGCCGCGGACGGGCTTAGTACGTTAGTTGAATGTCTGAGCAGTGCTAGCGACACGCACGGTCCGCTCTGCAAAAAATTAATGAATATAATTGTCTATATTTGGTCTAGCCAAGTTTATTTCGAGCAAAAAATAACAGTACCGTTAACGAACAACGGATACCTCGTATCTATAGAGATACCTAGGTATTTATAAATATTAAAACCGAAGAACTTTGAACGAAGTGGGACGTTTGAGTGGACCACTCCAGGCCGGTGTATGACGGACACATGAGCAGATGAGCTGTGGTGTGCAACCCAGCCTAGTCTGCATAGTTCTGCCTCCTGCCTTCACCTTGTATGGCTACAAGGTGAAGGCAGGAGCCAGTGTTCCCATCATAATAAGTTATAGGCTAGCACGTGATGTCGTTATATTTCCCGTCTCCTATGAATACAAAAAAAAACCTTCATTGTAGGTTACTGGTGAAGCTGTAATGTTTGAAATGAAATGTCTAGTGTTGGCAAAGCGCTACTGCTGGCTAATATTGATCTTGATCTAGAGTCAGTTGGTATTTTATTAACATACTAGCTGTCCCGCGCAACTTCGTCTGTGTCACATTTTCCCCGTTTTCGCAACATTTGTCATTGCTGCTCCGCTCCTATTGGTCGTAGCGTGATGATATATAGCCTATGTCCTTCCTCAGATTGAAATCTATCTTCTTGCCAAATTTCATTAAGATCCGATCAGCCGTTTAGTCGTGAAAAGGTAACAAACAAACTTACTTTCGCATTTATAATATTAGGATAGATGGTTGGAGTACCGACAGACGTCCGACTCTGTCGAACCGCGGCTCCACCTAGTCACTAGTCTCACTTCCGCATAGAGATGGGATATTAACCGGCTATAATCAGTGCCAGACAACAAGAGTAGGTACAATAGCTAATAGAAATGTACTCTACCTAGTATGAGGCGGGGCTGCCACCCTACAGGTAAGCAGGTACCGGTACAAGCTCTAATGTTCACGCACAGCGGACAGAATACCAGACAATAGTGTTTTATTTGTCGAGATGACTACTGATCATATCGCTGACTGAATTCAATAGTAGCACAAGTAAAAATTCAACAATTTGAGTAATCGCACAATTAAATTTTCGTCAACAAGTGCGCGCGCACATTTTAGCTCGTAGTGGGTGTACTTTTTGGAATAAATAGTTGATGTTTAGTTTTTATACATCTACGTTAATGCTTCAGTTGCCAGCAGTAATAAGTTTGATGGGATTTTAGTTATTTTGATTAATATGAGGCCCAGAAGATGGTGACTTCGATTTGTGTCAGTACTGCATAATGTTGTTTTTACTTTTTGGATTAATGCCAGAAATAATCTCAGAGAAAGTTAAGAAAATAAGAAGATATTTTCATAAAAACAATCTTATTATAATCCAAAACCAGAAGTGCTAATCAATGAAATTATTAAATCATAAATAAGACTTCCCTCTTAGGTTTAGTAACATAATATTTATTAGTTTTTAGTAAAGTCTGTGAATAGGGAAACAACTACTAACATCATCATCATCTGCCTAGCCTTTTCCCAAACTAATACTAACAATAAATTCCTATAAGCAATCAACTACTATAAATGAAATAGTTGTTTAAAATCAAAAGTACAGACATAATTATGTAACAGAAGGGAGATAAATTACTCTATTTTAATTTTAAAATACTTATAAAAAGTACCTAAACAACTTTTAACATAAAATCCTCTTTAGTAGAATATCAAAAAATTAACATAAACTTATATAATAATAATTCTTGTTTCATTCAATAAACTCTCAAATAAAAAAAAACAGCTTTATGATTAATTAAGCAACAACGTGAAATAGTATTTGAATTAACTAATGACATCAAATCTTGAAATTTTCTTTGGAAAATCGGTATCTTATCAGGGTTTTCTAGATCTGCAAGATTTGATATTAACCAAAACAATAGGGGATAATCCAATATTTTTTTCTTTGTCCGTCGGGTAGTTTATTGAAAAGTATTGGACACGTATTTTTTCTTTTTTCACGTGGTCATAAAATTACGGAGATATATTGAGTTGAAATGGCGCATGACGTCACATGTAGGTTAGTTTTATACCTACTTGTGACGTAGTAAGCCCCCACTCTCCAACTTTAATGAGTTTTAACTAAGTAATTTTTTTGATATTTTGATAAAACAAAAAATACCTGTCTATTATTTTTGTATTACCTGTCTGACGGACAAAATAGAATGTCGTTTTCTTTACCCAGCCCGCACCCCTATTGGAAATACTCCTTCCTTTCATCTTCACTTATTTTAAGTATGCATTTACGCCTGCAAGAGTGCAGGCAGGTCCAATTTTTCTTGAAGGCACCAGATTACACTTTTTTAATGTCTTGTACTCCTGTCCTGAATTACGTAATTCTTTTACCTTATTTCTTGCCCACAGCGCACGATTTGCTTTTCGTTTACGAGTCGTAATGTTTTCATCTTGCCCGCTTTCAGATAGACTTGATAAACTTTTATCAGAATCAGAAATTCGGCATTTTATCCTTTCAAGATTAAATAATCAGGATCGGCATCAGAGTCGTCAATCTCTGGCTCACAACCTAAAGCATCTGCATCTGCTAGAATCGCATGAAGTTGGTATTAAATTGACATCAGTGTCATTGTGCTCTGGAAATTCATTGACGGGACAATCAAGTGGAGATGTGTCATATCGCTCCATCAATATCGATCCATCCAATGGCATTCGCTGCATTTCAGAAGATTCACAGTCAGTCAAATCATCTTCTACAGGTTCAATTCTAAATTCAGATGATCGTTGCAATATCGAAGTACTACCATGATTACAGGATATAGTGATTGCATCGTTTGCTCTATCTTGATTATTTAATGAAGATCCATCCAGTGGCATTAGCTTCTTATTAGGTGATTCACAGTCAGTCAAATCATCTTCTGCAGGTGATTCTAGAGTAGAATCCCGCGCGTAGCGAGGGATTTTTTAGTAGAATCCTGAACGTAGCGAGGGATTCAAAGTGATACACTCTGCTTTTCATCACCCACTATGAGAAAACAAGCGCCTCATATTCTATTGTAATATTATTATTTAATAAAACATAGAGTAACAACTAAATTGAAATTAAATGGTATCTAATAATAAAACAACTAAAAACTTATATTAACATTTGAGACATTTTCGCAATAAGGGATAATCCTATTTCTTTTTTCTTTGTCCGTCGAGTAGATTATTGAAAAGTATTGGACACGTATTTTTTCTTTTTTCACGTGGTCATAATATTACGGAGATATATTGAGTTGAAATAGCGCATGACGTCACATGTAGGTAAGTTTTATACCTACTTGTGACGTAGTAAGCCCCCACTCTCCAACTTTAATGAGTTTTAACTAAGCCATTTTTTGATATTTTGATCAAACAAAAAATACGTGTCTAATATTTTTGTATTACCTGTCTGACGGACAATATAGAATGTCGTTTTCTTTACCCAGTCCGATCCCCTATTATGACAATTTATTGTTATTCAGCTGGGGCGGCACGACTATGGGCCGTCGTACCAGCCAGTCTTTACTCAAACAATATTTGCGTTCGATTTCTTTGGCGCTGAACACTAAGATGTTCCAAATTCAAAAAGTGCGCCGCAATTATCTTTATCTACTTCGGTTTCGTTATATTCGAATTACGAAATTGACAGCGGTTTCATTATGATACCCATAACGATACAAGTTGCATTATGCGAATCGTCATAAATTATTCTAAAACACAAGCTATAATATTACTTCGAAATCGAGACAATGTAAATGATGTTTTTAAAAATGGCACAAGTTTAAAACAAAAGTATCGTATACTCGTATACTATTTGGCTGTTGCGGCTACAAGATCTTTGCCTTGTACTTATTAAAGACTAAATAAAAAAGAAGTGGACGCGTTTTATTCCAAATTTTATTAAAAATGTCTTCAACATCAAGTGATATGGAAAATACTCCACCAGATATAACAAATAGAGCAGTTGGGGCTTCAAATAATTTACTACCAGAAATCAAGACATGTATATGAGAAATGTTATGAAGACAATAGTCAGTGTGTAGTTAAGTTTCTAATAAAAATACTTTTTTGTCTATATCTGTGTTTCATTCCTTCCTTCGTAGATAAAATCTTGTATGCAACTGTACGTTATTGGTATTTTAATAACTCGTGCCCACCTATTTCGGTACGCGCTACGCTTGTACCGAAAAATGGCACTCGTATTAAAAGAACGTCCATAACGTAACAGTTGCATAAATAGCTATTTCATCACACTTGCACGTAAACAGTGTCATAACATACAGGTTAACTTGGCTGTAATGCCCCATATAAAACCCTAGGGCGGTAAGTAATTTTTTTTTAAATTCACAGCACAGCATGACAGCACACAGGTCATGCAAGTTCAAGCAAGGAGTATACACGCAATTGAAAAATTGTCTTAAAATGTTATTTAAACAGGAATTTCATTCAATCTCGCTACATGTTATTTAATTACTCAACTAATGTTCTAAAATCTAAATAATCGATAGTTTTTTGTATCCAAACGTCGAAATT
This sequence comes from Cerastis leucographa, assembly GCA_963082945.1. Classification (NCBI taxonomy): domain Eukaryota; kingdom Metazoa; phylum Arthropoda; class Insecta; order Lepidoptera; family Noctuidae; genus Cerastis; species Cerastis leucographa. The sequence continues at coordinate 11,636,512 of OY720380.1, read as the reverse complement.
TTTATTTTTTTAAACTCCGTCATGGCTGTATATACCTAGGTAAGTATTTTGCCTTTAAAGTTTCTGAACAAAACATTTGTATAATCTGTGGTGTGGGCAAACAGCCCGCCATCCGCAAATCAGTTCACGTATTTCGTAATAATATGTGTGCTGACTTGTGTATATTCATAATTATTAACTCGCAAGTGTGATGAAAAACATTGTATGTTTCACGGGCGGTACGGGAATTACGAACCTCGACTCAGAAAGCCCTCAGTCTTCGACTTCGGGCTTCTACTAGAGCCTCGATCGTAAATTCGTAATTCCTTACTTACCGCCCTTAAACACAATATACTATTGCGGCGCACTTTTTGAAATAAAGAGGAATAAAAACTCATTACTGCCCGCTAAAAGTTTCTTATAGAAAACACTACCTTTGGGTGCACTTAAAGGCGAACCAAGTCGTCCTTTTCGAATAGGTGGGATGAAAAACTCATTACTGCCCGCTAAAAGTTCCTTATAGAAAACACTACCTTTGGGTGCACTTAAAGGCGAACCAAGTCGTCCTTTTCGAATAGATGGGATGAAATAGTAGATTGTATCATAAGGGAGAAAATAATATTTTTACGGCGAGGGCGCTTTGTTGAATCCATAGCCGAAGTGAGGGATTCTTTAGTAGAATCCTGAACGTAGCGAGGGATTCAAAGAACGCCGCCCAAGCCAAAAATATTTTTTTTGCCCGAGTGATATGACTATGACTTTTCATCACCCACTATGAGAAAACAAAAGTCATATTATATTGAAATATTATCATTTTATAAAACATAGGTTGAAACTCTGGGGCCGTGGGGTCCGAGTGCTCACAGCCTTTTCAAGGAAATTTCTAAACGCCTAGTTGACACTTCCCGTGACCCAAGGGCTGGGTTTTACTTTGGCCAGAGGCTAAGTATTGCCATACAACGTGGCAACGCCGCCAGTCTCTTGGGCACGTTACCAGTTGACAGCGTTGAGGAGGAGTTTTTTGACGCCCTTTTATAATTTGTTGTTATTTTAGTTATCTAGTTTTAAAAATAATATTAATTTGTAAAATGTAATAAAATAAAAATGTCTCCGGTAAACATAAGAGTAACAACTAAATTGAAATTAAATAGTAACTAACAATAGAACGACCAAAAACTTATATTTACATTTGAGACATTTTCGCAATTATGAAAATTTATTATTCAGCTGGCGGCGCGACTATGGGCCGTCGTACCAGCCAGTCTTATCAAACAATTTCGATTTCTTTGGCGCTGAACACTAAGATGTTCCAGATTCAAAAAGTGCGCGGCAAAGTTAATTTCGGCACACTTTTTGAAATAAAGAGGATTAAAAACTCATAACTACCTGCTAAAAGTTTCCTATAGAAAACACCACCTTTGGGTGCAGTTAAAGGCGAACCAATTCGTGCTTTTCAAATAGATGGGATGAAAAATAAATTGTTCGAAAATCGAACTGGCCACCACGAGATAGAATATAATTAAAAGAAAAATAGAACACAAATTAAAAAGAGGCGCGAACACTGAAAATTGCTTTGCTTTGTACAAATTATTTAAAATATTGCAAATTCTCACAAAAATGTCGAGTGAAGATAGTGATTTGACTCCGGATTACTTGATCTTCTTCTTTATGGGTTTTTGGTTTCCGCACTTAGTCCCTTCAGTGGACCATTGTGCGTGAGCCATAGTGGCCGTTACTCCAACCAGCCCACCTCCCTCCAAGCAAGGGATCTTGGTGTTCCCAGGGTCGCCTCGCGAATCTTGGTGACACCGGTGCACTCAAGCAGCACGTGCGTCACCGTTTCCTCCGCATCCATGCATGCCCTGCACAGGGGAGTGTCAGTGATTCCTAGAGTGTAGAAGTGTTTATTTAGTGAACAGTGTCCAGTGATGGTCCCCGCCACCAGACGCAGGCTATCCCTGTCCAGACGCAGAAGGCGCCTCGTCAGCTTTCCGTCAAGGGACGGCATAGCTTCCTTGGACTGCCTACACCCTGGTGTCGAGGTCCACCATTTTTCCGCTTGTGTTCTAGTGTGATCCTTTAACCAGTTATTTAGCCGCTTGAAAGGAATGGGAACAATGGGTTCGGGGCCGTAGGGTTTTGTGCTGGATCCTCTTCTGGCAAGTTCATCCGCCGCATCGTTCCCCAGGGATCCACTGTGTCCTCTGATCCATTGTAGTGTTACCGTGTTGTGGTTTAGTACCGTGATTCGTTCTAAGGCATTATGGCATTCTAGTATTAGTTTTGACGTGATCTGATTACTGTTTAGGGATTGGAGAACTGAGGCACTGTCAGAGAGTATTCGAATATTGGTATACGTAACCTCTCTGGCCTCTATAGCGTGTGCCGCTTGGATAATACCTACACACTCAGCTTGGTAAACCGAGTTGAGCATTCCAAGTGGTTTGGATATTTTTATATTTAGGACGTCGGAGAACACCCCGACATCCATCCATCCATCAGTGTAGATTCTTAGCTCGTTTGTACCTGAGTAGTCACACGACTCCTCTGTGAGTACGATGTTGTAATGTTTTTGGAAGCAGTGGGACTTCAGGGTTCTGTCGATGGGTGATGCCATCATAGGCTGTTCTTTAATGGCATCTACTCTGATGCGTGTGTGTTTGATTCTGGAGTCATTGCTTAAGGTGCCGGATGCTTCGAGTCTGAAAGTCGCTTTGGCCGCCTCCTCTCTTACGATGAGGTGTAGAGGTGGTAGCCCCAGCATCACCTGTAAGGCAGCAGTGGGAGAAGTTCTCATACTACCGGTGATTGCTACGCAGGCAAATCTTTGTGTTTTCTCGAGATCCTTTTGTGCCGTACTAAGATTGGTCCTGGGCCACCAAACTATAGAGCCATATGTGATGATTGGTCGGATAACTGTGGTGTATAGCCAGTAGGTGATTTTGGGGCTTATGCCACAATTTCTCCCGAGTAGTTTTTTGCATTGCCACAAGGCTATACTGGCTTTTGTGGTGATGTAATCAGTGTGCTTCGCCCAGTTCAGCTGTTTGTCCAAAAAGATACCCAGGTATTTGGTTTCAGTTGACAGGCTTAGTGTGGTCCCAAAGAAGCTTGGTAACTATAAAGTCGGCAGCTTCCTTTTCTTTGTGAAGAGGACGAGTTCGGTTTTGGTAGGGTTCACTGCTAATTTATGTTCTTTGCACCAGTCTTCTACTATCCTCAAGGCTTGGCGCATAAGGTTGCATAGTGTGTTTTCGTGTGTTCCGTTTATTATTATGGTCAAATCGTCAGCGTAGCCCACCGTGTAGTAGCCTCTGCTATTGAGACGCTTGATGAGGCTGTCTACTACAAGGTTCCACAGTAGCGGTGAAAGGACACCACCTTGGGGGCAGCCCTTCGCTACCATGGCTCTAGTTGTGTCGTTTACCGTAACTTGTACGGCCCTTAGTCGGAGCATGTTTGTGATCCATCCCCGCAGGGTCGAGTCCACACCGTGTTCCTCGAGGGCTGCGCTGATACTATGGAAGATGGTTTTGTCAAAAGCGCCTTCTATATCAATGAAGACAGCTAGTGAAGAGCATTTGTAGTCCACTGCACATTCGATCTTGGAGATCACACTATGCAGTGCGGATTCTGTTGATTTTCCTGTGGAATACGCGTGTTATTGTTTGTGAAGTGGCCGCTCCCGAAGAGGTCCGTCCCGAATATGCCGATCACAGAGTCTCTCGAGAGTTTTCAGTAGGAAGGATGTCAGGCTTATTGGTCTGTACGCCTTGGGTTGTGTGTAGTCGGGTTTGCCTGGTTTGGGGATGAAAATGACTTTCACCTCCCGCCATGTCAGTGGTATGTATTTCTGTGCTATGCAGGCTTGGAAGATGACGGTCAACCATGGCATTAGGACGTCTACTCCCCATTGTAGCAGGGCTGGGAAGATTTCATCTAAGCCTGCGGATTTGTATGGTTTGAAAGTCTTTATTGCCCATTTTATTTTCTCTGTAGTCACTATGGTGTGGGCTCTGGCCCAGTCTTGGTCATTTGGTATGTGCCTTGGTTCACTCGCCCAGGTTCTGTCTTCAGAGAGATTGCAGTCTGGGAAGTGGGTCTCCAGAAGGACTTTGCTAGTTTCGTGGTCCGACTTGGTGTAGGTGTTGTCTGAGGTTTTCAGCGAGCCGAGGGTGCGGTCCTGATCAGTAGATAGGATCTTCCTTACACGCGCGGCTTCGCTGTTTGATTCAATTTCTTCACAGAATTTCCGCCAGGCTGCCCTACTGGCATTCCTGACTTGTTTCTTGAAGGTGTATTGTGTTTTCTTATATGAGTCCCAATCTTCTGGTAGTCTGGAGTTTTTAGCTCTGTTGAATTGCTTGCGCATGGTTTGCCTGAGCTTACTAAGTTCCGCATTCCACCAGGAGTTAACCTTGTTCTTGGTGTTTGGATCTCTTAGCTTGCAGCAGGCGTGGTAGGCTTCGATTATCGATTCTGATAGTTTTGTTATGGTGTCTTCTAGTTGTTTGGGGTCCATCAGGATTTGTGGCGTTTGGTGCTGTGCTAGTAGGGAGGCCAGCAGCCGTTTGTAGCCTGGTACGTTGGTACGGCGTGGGTTACGCTTGGGCCCGGGTCCATCTATATTGGCTACTAGTGAGAAACGAATCCTTCTATGATCAGAGCAGGAAGGCTCGTTGGATACGTGCCAGTTAGTGATAAGTTTTGTCGCGTTATCCGACGCCAGCGTTAGGTCAATAATCGTTTGTCCACGAGATGTGACCCAAGTGGGTTCCGAGCCGCGGTTTGCGATGTTAAGGTTAGTGGAAAACAAATATGTGCATAGTACCTCACCTCTAGTGTTGGCTTTGTTGCAACCCCAAAGTGGGTGATGGGCGTTTGAGTCCGTGCATATGACCAGGTCCAGGTTGGCTTCTTCGCAGTACCTTACCAGATCGGCCATCTCTTTCGGTGGGCAGTCAGCATCTTCGCCTGGCATGTATATTGAGGCTAGGACGATATCGGGTGCGTCGCCGTCGGTTTTGAGCCTGACGGCTGTTTGGTCTCTGGAACATAATTGCGTGGGTGTGGTGGTAGGTATATCTTTGGGTATATAGGCGCAGGTTCGTGGTTTGTTTGTGCCTTGAGTGTCGAGGATCAGCTTACCTCCAATGTTACCGAGGCCGCATATTCTGTTATTGCGGATCCACGGCTCTTGTATGAGTGCGATAGTTCGGGGTTCCATCTCCAGTGCCCTGCGTAGGCAGGCGGTAGCCGTCTGGCTGTGCTGGAGGTTAGTCTGGATGATGTTTAGGGGTCGGGATGTGGGGGGTAGTGGGGTGGAGTTAGGAGGAGACGGATTTGGCAGATTGGTGCCCCCCCCCAGATTACGGTGGGAGCAGACCGATGAATCGGTGTGGGATTCCCCGGCATCGCCGGGACCCACCTGGGGAATATTATTTTTTCCACTCTGCATATTATTTGGGGTGGGCTTTTTTGGAGTTGAGGTTGCCCGTCCTCAGGGACCGAAAGGAAACGGGGAAGAGGAGGGAGGGTCTGGGCGTAGGATCATGGGAGTGGGGTGAGGGGTTTCCCTAGGCCTGGGATTTTGGCTTTCGGGAAAGAGTACGAAAAAGCGCCCGGGGGTTTTTGTTGCGTCTATTTCTTATGGAATTAGACCAAGAACAGGGTGGCAACCTCGTGAAGGTGAATCCCCCAGACTTGCCTTGAGGATCTACACGACCGTAGCGCTCCCCCTCAAGACCCCGCCACCCTACCACCTCTGAGGGAGGCAGTAAGGTAGGCCTGCATCTATACTACCATGCAGAGCGTAGGCAAAGCGTGTCGTTGTGCAACCGCGAAAGCATAAATACAGACCCCCCTCCCCCTTGATTACTTGATTCTAGTACTACTGTTTTTATTGTCTCGTAGATGGTGTGAAAAGTAGAGTATTCACCTCAGCGATAAAGGTGCCTTCGTCTTGGGCGACCTTGATTCCCACGCTGCACTCAGGATTCTTATCTTAACTCCCTCGCTTTGAAAATCAAAAGATTTTTATTTCACATAGGCCTACATGGGCACTTGTAAAACGTCGACAAAAAGGTGCTCGGTTCGGGTTGGTCGTTTCCTATGGAGAAGAACCATTTAAACTTTTGTAATTAATTTTTAGACATCATTAATATAAAGACATCGTTTTAATTGGTTGAGTCGATATTTTACTTTAGCTTTAAATTGTACAAGTTTTGCATGTGACATTTTTATTGTAATATTATGATGTATCCAATGTTCAACACAATTTTTGTTGTTGAGAATAAATGAAATCAAATCAAACTCATTTTTTTTATTTTGCTCGGTAGTTAACTCTAAACTCCCTCGCTCCGCTCGGGAGTTAACGCTAGCATCCTTCGTTTTGCTCGGGATTCAATACGGCGCCCGCTACATTTTAAGACACTACTTTATCCCATTGGTGCATCATCTACTATTAACACACAAATTCTCTGTATTAGTATACATTATGCTCGCCATTTCCAAAGCAAACTACGTACGAGTGCAGAGCAAAGGACTTGGTAGGGTAGTGAAACAAATTAGGAAGAACTTAGGATGCGATACAAATAGGTTCGAAGGGGATGGCGGAGTTAGCTCACCGTCCGTCCGTCTTATGACGATAGGCCGTGCCGACGGCGCGTTTGCGTTCCACGCGCGCCTCAAGGAGATGTCAGCAAATCGGAAGGGGTCCGAGAGGGCCGATGCCTGCAAGGACTGCGGGTTGTTCGAAAGAGATACCGCGGCCCTGGAACCCAAAGGGCGAAAAAAGGAACATGGATGGGTTTTAGTCAGTACAAGTCTGACACTCCCTCCCGCTCCATTACATGGAGCGACTGCCTATCTGACCCTCATATCTCAGTTAGTAGGTACTGGGTAATACGATACCTCTAGTGAGACTGCAGGTTGTCAGACTTTCGGGCCACTGACTATCTGTAACTACTGTCAAAGATCAACAAATGACAGCCGGGACCAATGGCTTAACGTTGTTTCCGAGGCACGGAGGAAACTCGGTATTTAAGAGGTGGTAGAGTGGGCTGCGGGTTGTTCGAAAGAGATACCGCGGCCCTGGAACACAAAGGGCTAAGAAGGAACATGGGTGGGTTTTAGTCAGTCAAGTCTGACACTCCCTCCCGGTCCGCCCAGAGCGGGAGAAGTCATTTGACGATTTCCCATCCGTAAAAAAAAAAAAGGGGATGGCGGAGTTTAGAGAGCGAGCGAACTAAGACCCTGCTATTCTCTTCGTGTTAGGTTACTTTAAACCCTGCAGACAGAATATAATAGGAGCCCCGCGCCTAGCGGTCGGTAGTCTCCTCCTACGACTGTAACGAGGGCACGGCGCGGCTCGCCCCACGCAGAAATTCGGCCACTCAGGCACTTAGGGCCGGCATTCACTGACGGCGTGGCACGGCATGGCACGGCAGGTTGTGCAGTGGCATCCCGCGGCGTGCAGTGGCATTCCGCGGCGTGCAGCGGCATCCAGCTGAAAGCCCAGCCACTCTGGCATCCATCAGTTTTGCTTCGCGCGTATTCGAAGTTGGTTGTGTCGCATAGAGAACATTAGTTGTGTCTCTCCCTCCCTTGCCCCCGCGCACCGACCGGAATGCGCCCCACAGAAATGCTGCACAAGTTTCAACCTTATTTCAACTGGCTATCAATCATAATTCCTCGACCCCAAAGTGACCCATACGTCTCGCGGGATGCAATGGCGCGCCGCGGCATTCCGTGGAATGAAAAAGCAAGACACGTCATGCCGACGCATCCTGCGGCGTGTCGCGTCATGCCACAGCATCTTGCGGCACGTCGCGGCATCGTGGTATCAAAATAAAGTAACATAAATTCTAAACTCATTGAAATAAGATTCAAAACAACAATTAGTATTAAAATCCTTTGCCATGATACACCGTGCCGAGGCGGCAGTGGGCGCCGGCCCTTACTGAAGCAGATGTGCCCCGAGAGCACCTGCTTCGCCCGAAACTTCAGGGAGCAGTGCTTCCTCCCGCGCCAGTCGTCGAGTACTGGCCGATAATCGAGAGTAATCGTCTCGATTGGTGTCGAAGCCCGACGGTGGTGACCTGTCTGAGCTGAGACCGGTGCAGCATATGATTATCTGTCACTGCACCAGCGTCTCGCCCCGATCCTTGGCAGCCACTTCTTCAGAGGCGCGAGGATCTTCGCCTCCAGGTCCCAAGGCGGGGATCCGGCTAGTGGTCTCGATCACCTTCAACCGTTCCGCATCCTCCTTCTGTGAAATGACGGTTTTACAGAAGATCACCGCTCCATTAGCACGAATTCCCAGTAAAATAAATACTATTACTGTTTACAAAACGATTGGTTTTAATCTGCAGCTTTTCCTTCGACGGCCTCCGCTAAAGTTTTCCTGTCTCTCGCTGTTCTCATCCACTCTGGACCAGCCATCTTTTTGAAGTTGTCTTCCCATCGTTTTCTGAAGCCCTTTGCTTCTTTTTCCGTTCCTGGACATGAATTCCCAGTAGTTTGTTATAAATAGCTACGTTTTGAAGTCAAGAATTCAATTCAATGAAAAAATTACATTGTCACTCACACTAGGTAGGTATTTTTCAGTAAATACTAATTCAATCCAATGTTATCTGCCAATTTACAGAAATATATTAGGACTAGGAGCTAAACTAAAAATAACAAAACAACATGATTCTGTTTCTTAATTTTTATTGGTAAATTCACATTCAAATAATAGATCACGTCGAAGACAGATATTACAATATGGGATTTCTACTGACAAAATTTAGTAATTATTAGCTATGATACTGTATCGGTACTTCTCAATTTCTAAATCTACTGCTTTATTAGCTACATCGATTTTAGAGTGCGTAAATGCTTCAAAATTCCAGTGTCATGAGTGAGTCAGCTATGAGACTGTCAGAAAATAGAAAATCGAAAATACACAATTACATTGTTCACTTACGAATTCACGATACAGATCGGACATCAAAAATATTTCTATATTAATAAACTACATTCACATAGTCGTTACTAAAAAAGACAAAACGCGTACGAGTCACGACGCGCGTGACGCAAACGATACATGTGATCATATTTAATCTATTCGATTAATGATCGGCGAACTACCATTCTCGCTGAATATATTCACAGACATTTGTTAAGCATGCCCATGGTGATAGTATGAAGTTAAGAAACAAGGCACGTCCGCGCCTGCGGGCAGCGCACCTGAGATTCAGCGCCCGCGGCCGAACGCGCCCAAACACATCTCTCTGTCGCACCGCTCTCTTCTATTGTACAAACATTACCGTATTAAATAGTCACAGGTCAATTTCAGTCCAACTATCAGTTTACGAATTAAAATAAAATATATTAATCTAGAACGTTTCACATCGCTTAAGTTACGAAAAAGGGGGTCGAGTACGGGGTCGCGTGCGGTGCGAGCTGCGGGTGCGAGTCGGGGCTTACGAGTCCCACCAGTCGGGGCCGCCGCCGCTACTGCCGCCGCCGCCGCCGCCGTACGACCCGCCGTAGTTGCCGCCGTATGACCCGCCGCCATACCCGAATCCTGCAAGTCGAAGGGTGGATGCTCAGTAAGGACAACCAAAGGAAATTTAGGGACAGCTCGCGATTCTATATTTCCAAAGTTTCAGTTTTTTATTCGGACGTTTTCTCCAAACTGCGAAAAGACAGATCACCAAATTATGATCACTTAATGATACTGACCAGAGCCAATCGTAGAAGGCCCTGCGGACCGCGGAGTCTGACGCGACTGCGTACGGAAGTCCCTCGCGCCGAAGCCGCTGCCGCTGTTCGCGAACCGTCCGCCTCCTCCCGAGCGACTGCCGCCCGTGCGACGTCCGCCGCCGCCCATCCGCCCATCAGCTGCCGTGCTTGTCAACCAGCTGGAAAATATACACGTTTTTCTTAGTAAAATTCATAATTCATCTACCTGCGTTCTACAAGTATATTTTAATAAAAGGTAGAACTACAACAAGAATCAATTCAATTCCCGTGTTAAGTTTGACATTCAAAAGTGCTTTGTAATAAGTACTTTTGAATACCAATCTTGTGAATAGTGCAAATGGTGCGCGAGGAACAGATGTATGAACGCAGAAAGATCAATAAGAGTATGTAAGAATCATACGTCGTCTTTCCGTGATTAATGAGTAGGCCTGGGGAAAAATCGTGAGTTTATGCATGGATATGTAAAGTCCTAAGAGCGAATACTTACTTGGGCACATCCTGCTTGGCTTCAACGAGTAGCTCGACGAGGCCCACCGCGAGGCCGCGGTTGGTGTCGTTAAAGAAGGACGTGGCCACGCCCAAGTTACCCATGCGGCCGGTACGACCGATACGGTGAACGTACTCCTCAACGTCCGACGGCAAATCAAAGTTAATCACGTGACGCACGTGAGGTATGTCCAAACCTGGATAACATTAAAATTTATTAGTACACGAAAGTTATATAGTAAAAATTAAAATATTAAATATTACGATTTGTGCAAAGTATCTCTTACTACTAATATTTTTACCAGGAGTAGGCTTATTTACCAAAGGGCTAGACCGAGGCGTACTGTTAGGGAGTGACCAGAATTTTCGGCGGAAGAGAAATATACGCCATTCGCCTCGTCTCGATTAGTCCGACGCGGCTAAGTAACGCGCTGGACCAATCGCTTTTATTGAATAATTATTTCGCCATCACTTCTTTATGGCTAGCATTATTGCCGATCAAAGTCATTCAGTCAGTCATTAGTCCTGCTTGCTTTTCATGAAACACTGACTCGAACTCGATCTGTTCTGTTGCATCACACTAACAATAAAGCACACAGCCCATGTACCCAACAGATGAATAAAACCGTTGTTCAGTAATGGGGAAAACTTGAACATAAAAAAACGCGAATTGAGCGACTACAATACTGCAGCGTGGTTGTATCATATAAGCTTTATAAGTAGACACATGCGTGTGTGCACAATAAATGATAACGCTGTGACAATTCGATTGTCATAAAACAATGCAAAGGAGAATTAATTTTGCGATATTATTTAATCACTCTGAATTGACTTTACGATTTGATTTACTGCTTTGTTAATGTGAAGTTTAAACAAATCCCTTAATGTTGAATAAGTTAGAGAATTTACTTCCAAGATTGTGATCTTGAGTTAGGATATTGTTTTATAATGTCAGCATTAGTTTATGGCCATCTTCACTGTTAGGTTATGGTGTCTGTAAGTTTACAGAGTAATTTGAGGTCTAATATTATTTTAAATCTTCAATATTAAATTATATGAATGTGGGGGGGCTCCACATTCATATAATTTAATATTGAAGATCAAACTTTTACTGACTAACCTCTGGCCGCGACGGCCGTAGCGACGAGGATCGGAGTCTGTCCAGTACGGAAACGGCGAAGTGCCTCTTCGCGCTCGCGCTGTGTCCGGTCGCCGTGGATAGACGTCACCGGGTAGCCGAGATTGTCCAAGTATTCCTCAAGTTGGTCGGCACCTGAATTACAAACGCAATTACATAATTAGAAAATATTTATGCATACAATTTCTTGATTCAATTTCACGATGGCTGGCAACTTTTCATATTTTAATAAACATACACCTTGACACTGATACGCAAATTGCAAAAAAAATAAGAAAATTTGAATTTCGCGGGCTACCCTGTCGCTTCCAACAAATATAAACTTCACATTTATGAATATTAAGTTGATTTTCGAATGACTAGTCCAAGAGGCATTCAAAATTAAGCTGTAGCCGAAAGTAAACTCTATGAACAGCCATTTTAAAGTAATTTTTCCAAAATCACATGAATTGAAAACCAAATAATCTAATACCAAATAAATCATGAAAGCAGTTTAGTAGGTATATTACAAGAATTCAGGTATGAAATGGCGTAACTGATTTCCTTCTCGCGACAAAAATAGTGTAATAAGTGATAACATTTGTGGCGTGTTGTTATTGCATTTCTTTTCAAGCTTAACTTTAAAAAAAATGGAATACTGATTAATTTACCCTTCTTGGTTTCGACGAATACAAGAATAAGTTGATCCTCTTCAGGGTTATTCCTCTGCAGCAAGTTGGAAGCATTCAGCAAATCCAACAAGAAAGAACGCTTGTCCATTTCCTCCACCCATACCACCTGGAAGTTTATGATTATAATTACAACACATAACATTGTAATATAAATATTTACATCAATACATACATTAATTTTTTTGATATCAGTATCTTTGTCGTATTTACCTTCTGGGTGATATTCTCGGATGTGGAACCGACGCGTCCAACGGCAAGGAAAACGTAATTAAACAAGAAATCCTGCGCCAACACCTGGATCTGTTTGGGGAAAGTCGCAGAGAACATGAGCGTCTGGCGCTCGCCAGTCTTTGGCATCGTGTGGCTCTCGACGATCTTGCGAATCTGGGGCTCGAAGCCCATGTCCAGCATGCGGTCGGCCTCGTCCAGCACCAGATGCCGGCAGTGGTCCAGCGCCACGCGGCCGCGCGCCAGCATGTCCACCAGCCGCCCGGGCGTCGCCACCAGCAGGTGGCAGCCGCGCTCCAGCTCACGGAACTGTTCGTGTATCGGGGAACCGCCGTACCTGATCATACATTTTACCATTATTACTCTAATTTCAACTTTAAGTAGTATAATTTAAGTAGTATAATAAATAAGGCTGAATCAAAAATTCTATTTTATATACTCACACGACACATGGCCGAACGCGGGCGCGATAGGCGAATTTTCTAGCCTCATCAAAAATCTGTGTAGCCAGCTCGCGAGTCGGGGCCAACACCAAACCTAGCGGGTACTGCTTGCGCCGGTTGTACGGTCTGCAAAGTAATAACATGTTTCCATAAATCAATAATGTGGAAAGGAGAAGTATGTATTGGCAACTGATACTCACCCCATATGCTTGACGGGCCCAGCTTCATACATCTGATTGAGTATGGGCACAAGGAATGCAGCTGTCTTTCCTGAGCCAGTCTGTGCGCACGCCATGACATCTCTTCTGCCCAGTACAATCGGAATTGCATACTTCTGGACCGGCGTCGGCTTATCGTAACGAGCCGAGGCTATATTCTGGCGCATTAAATCCGTCAGGTTAACATCCTCAAACTGTGAACAATATTTCGAGATGAGTATTACGAAGAAAACAAATTCTGTTGGATAAATCCAATTTATTTAATTTACTTACACTGGTGATGAATTCTGGGACGCGATCGCCGCTGGCCTCAACGGGTATATCCTCGTATTTGGAGAAGTTGATGCCTGTGTTGCCAGTGCCAAACAGCTCCAACTCCGTCCGCTCGTCGCGAGGTAGCGGAACCGTCCAATCATTCTGTAACAAAGGTTTCTTGTAATCTGTCCTGTGTGTGTTATCCTGTCCTACAACTGCATTGTTAGTCTCCTAGTTCAAATGTGTAAAATGTTGCTTACGAGTTGATTAAAAGTAACCAGTACTGAAGCAAAGCCTGCTGACCGGCCGTCCTCATCAATTATCCTAACTCGCCCCTTTTTAAGTAAAAAAAAGTGTGACTGACTGAGTTGCTTTCATGGCCTCCCTCGTCCCTGCGGTTGCGACGCACGTCGTCGGAGGGCCAGCGCGAGTTGTTGCGGTCGTCCGCGCGCGGCTCCGGCTCCTTCCAGCGGTCGTTGCGCGGCGGCGGCGGCTCGTCGCGGTTGAAGTCCTCGTCGCGGCGGATGTCGCGCGACTCGCGGCTGGACGAGCCCCCCCCGCCGCTCGCCGTGCCACCCGCCGCACGCCCCCCGCCACCCGACGCGCCCCATTTCTCAGACGACTCTGACCAGCGTTGTGGTTCTGAGTCGCCATTCTGGTATCCAGAGTCACGACCTAAACCAAACACAGCATTGTAATAACACGAACATAACTCCATTATCAAAATCATCAGCTCCACAAGGAGCTCCCAAAGAGGACAGCTCTGCTTACCGCCGTTTACGTCCCAGCCGATGTCTACTTGGCCACTCTGTCCATTTCCAAACTATAATTAGTATTTAAACTAGCTAAGTGCAAATGATTGGATGGGTATATCGCCTCTAACTGAACGCCAGTTCGTCATTCAACACACACGGGTGCACCGAGTCAGATCGCGGTTGACGATTGGAGAAGGCTGATCTTGTGCGCTTCCCCTTATTTTATAATTATTACCCAAAATTACTGTCCATTATAAAAACGAGTTAAAAATATGATCTCCAGCACTTCTAATAAACGTGAACATAGTGCTTGGTATTTTACAAGTTATCTACTTAGGAACGAATACCAATCAATACATTGATAACAACAGAAACTGAGATAAGATCGTAGATAATGTAAGTCTAGAGAGTTACATGACACTATGCATATGAGATACATAAGTAGTTTAAGACATGTGGACATACCGCGGTCCCTGCGCGGAAATCGCGAGTCGTTGCCGCGATCGCTTTCACGTTCGCGGTCACGGTCGCGGTCGTCGCGCCGACCACCACGGTCGTAGGTTCTAGAGTTGCCTCCGAATGATGAACGGTTGTCCCGTTGTTCGTTTGAACGGGCGTCTAAGCTTGGGCGCTTAGACTCTTCCCCTGCACAGATGAATCATATAGTAATCTACTGAACCAATTTCACGAGTCGTGTGTGGCCACGACTCGAACGTTCGTTTATCTTTTACTTGATAACACTTACATTAAAAAGAGAAAGTTTGGAGACGACCACGTCTGAAATATTTTCTATTGCGACGTTCTTTTGAATCAAATTAAATGAAATTTATTACTGAAAGTGGGAATTGAGTATTACTATCAGCTTTCAAAAAAACAGCAGCATATCAGTTAAGTTATCATTTAATCATAAGCTCGAGAGACCATACAACTTTTTGAATAAATGTGTAAGTTATTGTTATGTTATGAAATCTGGTGAAACAAACACAAAATGTATGCAGTTATACAATGACGTCAAAGGCGGGTACTGAATAATTCCTGAAGTAATACTTATCGGTCCTGAATCACCGTCTTGATGAGCGGTGCAGATCCTATAATTTTCCTTTTCTGAACTATTGATTTATCTCGGAATGTTCATTCTAGTACCTGCACTTTCACAGCGCAATAAACACGGCGACAACACGCCTGATAAGACTAATTCGAAAGAATTGATAAAAATCAATGCTAATAATATTTTATCGTAATGTCCTACTTTCCAGAAATAATATCAGTTAGAATTCAGAACAAAACTAACATCACGTCGTACATTGTTCCTGTTTAACAAATCAGAGAATAGGGACGTATGATACCACGTTACGCTGACCTCTAGTCAACTCGCCGGGACAAAGCTGTATAATGATGCAGGAACTATAACGAAATTATTACTTATACTTCTGTTTTAGAAAACACTTCCATGTTTGGATTGGTAATTTGGAATGAGACATTCGCGTCGATTCGATTCACACGGGTAAATTGGCCATGCGTCATTGTTAATTGGTTAAGTCATGCAGGTAGTGTGGATCTCTGCAACATTTTAGTACGTATTTCTTGAGCCTACATTGCTTGACGAAACAGGTCATGTTCTCATAAGCAAAGCCGCAACCGTGTCGCGCGCAGATTCTTGTATAAACGTCGAATGAATGTTTCACGGTACTTACACCATGCAGAGATTTGTATAGCCTAGCTAGGTAATAAATTAGAACAGAATACACAAAAGATGCAGTGTAGTTTGGTTCCCAGTTATGATTAATCCAGCCACTCTCTTCCTGTGGGTGTTGCAAAAAGGCAACAGGCGTTTGCGTTGAATTCGGAGTTGATATCATATTGCAGAATGTGATGTGTATCATAAATGATAAGCTCGACTCTGCTTTTTAAATACTTCTTTCGATATTTTATCAAGTTGATGACCAGTATCATTTTCCTCTCTAAAATATGACAAGGAAATCTCAAGTCTCCACTTACCCTAATTGGATACCTACAATGGATACATGAATAATGAATGTTAACAATGGTTGATATGATGCCATGAGATGCCAAGTGCACTTGCTACCAAACATTCTAGAACTAAATTGATGCCACAAAGATGCTACGAATTAGTCCACTGTGGTAAATGTGAAGATAAGTTTCTATACTAAATATAGGGATGAGGAAACAAAGCATAAAATGAGCAAGTATAAAATGATTATTAGTTTGTGATGCAGGAAGCGTGTTGATGGCTTGCGACTTAGATATTGTTATTATAGAATCTCCATCCTTATGATTGATTGCCACAGTCAATTATAGAAAGTTAAGTGATAGATACTCTTTATTCTTCAACCTCAAAATGTCAAGCACACACTTGACACCTATTTGTTTGTTGTATTGTTATATTATCTATGATATCACAATGGAATTGTAACTGTCTACAATAAGTATTGAATGTACGTCTTGGAATAATATTGAAGTACTCTCAAAATATTCCACCCTTATCAACCATTTACATAAATTTAAGAGATTCTCAGAGATACTATCCTACTTAAGAGTATTGCTACTGTTTAAATTGATATTTTTGTCTGTTTTTTGTTCTTTAAAGATTTGTTGTTTAATTTCCAATATTATTTTAATTGCCAATTGCAAACACGACCGCTCAGCACGAGATTCTGGGTTCAATGCCCCATTCAGGCAAAGAGTTATTGGGTTTTTGCAACAGGACTTGGTCAGTAGCAGCCACAGAGTCAGGATTAGTTTACAGCTAATGGCATTGGGCTTGCCCCTTATTACATCAGACTTAAACATAACCACAGAAATGTGGGTATACTATTGGGTTCAGCCCCACCTTACCCTTAGGGTATTACAGGCATTGTTTTGATAATTCATACAAATTATAGATCAGCAATTTATTATCTCCTACAGTAGTGTGTTTGCTATTTTGCATATTTTTGCGTTACGGATTAATAAGTCCCTTGTTTTGTATACAATGAGATTATACGAGTTACAGAAATAATACAGATCTGCAAACCAATAAGTGGGTAATCAATTCAGAAGCTATAAATACTCTCACTAAATTATTAAGATTAGCGTTATTATAAGCACAAGAGGAAGGATATAAGCCAAGGGCATGATGCAGAAGAGGCATAAGTGTAAAATAAATGATTGACTTACCAGTACCTTGTGAAGGGCTGGCCTGCAACTGCCTGCGCAGATGCGGGGGGATGTAGCGGCCAGCACTCTTATTAGCCTGAGGCTGCAAGTCCAGACCAGCAAGCTGCAACACCATTATTAAAAACAAAAATATTAAATTAGAATAGTGTAAGTGGTCTGCATTTACAGCAATTTTCAATGAATAATATGCATCATCAAGACTCTCCAACAGATGATTTGGAAGTATTGTTTTTGGTGTGATTTTACAGTAGTAGATTATAGTAAGAATTGCCATTGAACTTGTTGACCGCACCCTGTTTTGGGACAAATCAATCCCTTTGTTTGCCAACAGCTGATACAATCAGCCAATTTTGTTCTATGTGTTAGAGGTTCAAGAAGCACTGTGTTATTAATTAGAAACTTCCAGTAAAATAAGCACATACCAAAAATAAAAATAAAATGATTTGACAATGCTTTGTCTGCACTAAAAGTACAACCTAATAGACAGTAATATCTAGGCTGAGTTTCAAAACTTAACATTTCCTGAGAGGAATCATTCCGATTGTACCGAACACACAGCCTTTATAATTTCCAAAAAGTTATTTAAAATACATATTTTGTAATTTGATACAGTAAGTGTTTTACAGTGTTGTTATTGTATACTTGTTATATAAACCTTTACTGTGTGATTATAACTATGAGCCTGTAATTTTGTTTTAAATGTAACTAGTCATCAAATAACCTTGTGCATTGAATGTTACACCTGATTGATAGCCACAAAACTTTCCATGTCGTAAAAATATAACTCATTGAAATTTCAAGATAACTTATTGGTTAGCTAACCAACATCAGCACTGATTCTACATATCGCCATCCAACTAAAGCGAATTAGACATGCTAACTTGACTATCAAGCATGTCAAAACACTGCATGTTAAACTCTCAATGAACAATAACATACATTTGTTACAAAGATGATCAAATTACAGCTATGATATATTTTAGATATCTCTTCAAGTGTGTATTCCGGTGTATAAACGAATTAGTAGTTGCGAACCTATCATTTCTTTCCTCCCGCCATGACACGCAAATAAAGCATGACAATGACCTCACTCGTAAGTGCCTTTGGAAAACTACTGTAAATAACTAAGTTCTCTTCGACGCTACGAATATCATCAAAATTTTCACAAAATCAATGAAATAGATACCATAGAAGTGGAAGAACTAAGTCGCCATGTTGGTTAATCTGAGACACGTAAAGCATTGCGATTTTAAAGATCGATGCTTTCATCAAAAAACGAGATCGTTTCATGAATTAGAGGCGTTTTCTATTTAGGGCATAAATATTTGAATAGTGTCTTTTCTAGGTATATTTCCATCAAATTCTGTAAAAATCGATACAAAGTGCATGTAGGTACATGAGGTACAGACCTGCTGCTCTAGACCTGTTCCATTTTGGTTGGTAACATTACTCATATTACTACCAAGCGGTACGTTTTTTTGGCAACTTTGCTCCAAAAATATTATACAAACACAGTCTACAATGAATTTTGCACAAACACAAATTCACAAAATCACATGAAAAGGCTTCAATTTTTCTCTCCGAAATCACTTTTCATTCGCAGTTTTTGTTCTTCACTGATTATTTAGCATCTCGCTTCAATTCTCGTTCGTTCCTCCCACGCATTCGGTCAATATTACCATACCTAAATCGAAAAAAAAACACGAATGCAAGATAGTAGTTTTTAAATGGTCAGCATGTTGATTTGAAAATATTTTTTAAGTTAAATTATGTGATAATTTAATCAGATAATTAATTAAAAATAGGATTTACAAAGTAGATTAAGGAAAACAACATCTAGTGAAAAATATAAAGACCAAGATAAACCAAAGAAAGTGGGAAATTAAATAAGTTGGCAACATTTTTTATTGGTTATTTTACCTGAAAACTGTTTTATCATCAGAGCACTTCCGTTTCTATTTTAATTTCTTGTCAATAGATGGCACTATTTCCTATGCGAGCACAGATTATATAAATTAAAAGAAAACTTAAAAAAAAGCTAAGTTTACACCAATTACATTCAGTAGTAAAAAAATCAAGATTCTGAAACATTTCTCCGACATTCGTTTCGCCGTTGAACGGTTCACCGACAGAACGATTCACTTTTCATTTTTTCACCGATAGAACGTTTCAATGACGAACGTTCAATCACGCTAGTTTTTCCTAAGAAATTACTAAAAGAAAAGGCGTAAAATTATGTTTGTCAACATTTCAAACTAACCAGCAGGCTAAATTCAGAGATCAACAGTTTGTGATACGAATATTTTACATACGAATTGTTTTTATTTATTTACTTAATCCAAAATGTACACAATCAGAATTACAAGCTGGGTTTTAAACTAGACAGGGCGCAGCAAAATAACATAAAACTAGTTAAATAATATTGCAGCGAGTCTTTTATCTAATATCACTAACTTAGCAATTTTCATAATAAAAACACTGTTTTAAACTCTGTGACTCTGTTTAAAAACTGTGTAAAAAGTGCTAGATATACTTTTTTATACATAATAGAAAATGTAAAAAAAACACATACATATATATATAATTATATATATTATATACTATAAAATATAATATAATGTAATATAATATAATGTAATATAAAATAATATAGAAATTTTACCTTCAAATAAAATTTGTATTACGTTTCCTAAGACGTCCGAAGTCCATTATGAGAGAGGAGTGCACGCTTCGTTCCGTGAACAGCTGCTAGATGTCCTTACTTTCCACCTCGTAATCGCGCCACTAGCGACCCCCAACGTCAAATCTGTGAACTACTTTTAAAACCGCATACAAGCCGCCATGATGAAGTCTTAGGTCATTCGTTCGGCTCATAATAATGCAAAGGTAGGTAGTATGCACCAGGAAGACCTTACCTGGACTTCGGACGTCTTAGGAAACATAATACAAATTTTATTTGAAGGTAAAATTTCTATATTATGTTTTTCGTTTGACGTCCGAAGTCCATTATGAGAGTAGTGTTTGTTATCTCCTGGTGGATTGTATGAATGAAAAGCAACAATGTGAAGTATTGTAGTGATATAGAAACTCCAAGGAGTTTCTATAGTATTAAAAATAATGTTGTTATTTTATCTGTCATTATGACACATCTATTTAGCTGATTAAAACCGTTATTTCAAAAGGTTTTATCTTATTTATCAATTTAATCAGCTAAATGTTCTAATAAGAATGGACAGATTCTTACGTCCCGAAAAATTGGACATTGATCCATCGGATAGCTCTGCGCCGAGGGATTGGGAGTACTGGAAGAGGACATTCGAAAGTTTCCTGTCATTCTGCGGAAAAGATTTAAAAGATGGTAAAACTACTTTAGATTTACTCATAAATCATGTATCCGCTAGAATTTACTCATTTATCAGTGAGTGTACGACTTACGAAGCAGCATTGAGTACACTGAATAATATATTTATCAAGCCAAAAAGTATAATTTATGCTAGACACATGATGGCAACGAGAAAGCAACAGAGTGAAGAAAACATTGACATCTATATTCAAGCTCTAAAATTAATGGCAAAGGACTGCGGATTTGAAAAAGTTGATGCGGAAACAAATAAAAATGATAGTATAAGAGATGCATATATTTCTGGTATCAAGTCAAACAAAATTAGACAAAGGTTACTTGAAAATCTATCGTTAACACTCGACCAAGCCTACAATCAGGCAGTATCGCTAGAAATGGCTGAATTGAGTTCACTGAGCTATAATGTTTCAAATTTGAGTGCTGTTCAAGGCTTGGAAGGGAACAAGGACCCAATAACAGCTTCTATTAAGCGAAAGTGTTTCTTCTGTGGAGGGCGAGTGCATCCTAGGAAGGATTGCCCTGCTGTCGATGCCAACTGCCAGATTTGTGATAGAAAAGGACACTATGCTAATGTATGCCGAAGCAAGAAACTTCATACTGTTGCAGGTTTAGATAAACGAGAAACCAATACCAACAGCTCAGCATATATTGTAGCAGCGTCACCGGATTCCCTTAAGAAAGCAACTGTAACAGCCTACATTCAGGGAATTCGAGCTCAAGCATTAATTGACACAGGCAGTTCTATTAGTTTTATGAACGAAGATTTCTTTAAATTGTGTCGTTTAAAGAAGAGACCTTGTAATCAAACAATTTCAATGGCTTCAACTTCATTGACTTCTCAAGTAGCGGGACAAACCTGCGTATCAGCTGAAATTGCAGATCATAATTACGAGGGTCTGAATTTACTAATTGTAAAGAACCTGTGCGCTGATCTTATTATTGGTCGTGATATACTAGAGAAGCATTCTTCACTAGAATTCTCTTTTGGAGGACCTAAAGATCCAATTAAAGTATGCAGTGTTGCTGCAGCCTCTGTACCAGCTGTACCCTTGTTTTCGAACGTTTCTCCTGAATGCAAGCCTATTGCTATAAAATCTCGAAGATACAGTGAGGATGATAAGAAGTTTATCGACGATGAAGTTAGAAAACTTTTGGCCGAGGGAATTATTGAGGAGAGTACGTCACCCTGGAGAGCGCAAGTTCTTATTACGAGTAATACTAATCATAAAAAACGTCTAGTTATAGATTATTCTCGAACAATAAATAGATATACACATTTAGATGCATACCCACTTCCAAACATGGAGGAATTGGTGTCACAGATATCAAAATATAGTGTATTTAGCGCTATAGATTTGCAAAGCGCATATCATCAAGTACCAATTCTGCCGAAGGAGCGCCAATTCACTGCATTTGAAGCTTCAGGAAATCTCTACCAATTTCGGCGTATTCCATTCGGTGTCACAAATGGAGTTTCAAGTTTTCAAAGAACCATTGACTGGGTCATTCGTAAAGAAGAGCTTAAAGGAACGTTTGCATACCTAGATGACGTAACAGTATGTGGACAAAACCAGGCGGAACATGATGAAAATCTTCAGAATTTTTTGAAGGCCGCTCAAAAATATGGCCTTACGCTCAACAAAGACAAGAGTAAGTTTTCCCAAGATTCTATTAATATTCTGGGATACAATATCAAGAACCACGTAATTAAGCCAGATGGGGAACGCTTACGGCCATTACTGAGTTTGCCACCACCATGTGATTTGCCGTCATTAAGAAGGGCAATAGGAATGTTTGCGCATTACAGTAAATGGATTCCAAATTTCTCTGAAAGAATTCATGCTCTCGCTCATACACAATTATTTCCACTAAACGATGAACTAGTACAAAGTTTTGAAACACTGAAATGTGATATTGTTAAATCTACTATTCACGCTATCGACAATAATGCACCGTTCACCGTAGAAACGGATGCATCTAATCATTCCATTGCAGCAACTTTGTCTCAATCTGATCGACCGGTTGCATTTTTCTCCAGAATGCTAAATAATAGTGAACTTAACCACTCAGCTATAGAAAAAGAAGCTTACGCTATAGTGGAATCGTTAAGGAAATGGCGTCATTTTCTTATTGGAAAACCTTTTCGTCTCATTACTGACCAGCGATCTGTATCTTTCATGTTTGATAATAAACTGACGAGTAAAATAAAGAATGAGAAAATACAGCGGTGGCGATTGGACTTGGCACCGTTCAAGTATGACATTGTGTACCGCCCAGGAAAACAGAATAATGTTGCTGACGCACTTTCACGAGTATGTGCATCGGTACCACTACGGAATGAGAAACTAATTTCATTACATGAAGCCCTGTGCCACCCAGGAATAGTGCGTATGAACCACTGGGTAAAATCGAAAAATTTGCCTTATTCTACTGAAGAAATTAAAAATATGACTAATTCGTGTCGGATTTGTTCTGAAATAAAACCAAAATTCTACAGATCTGCCTTGCCAGATCCAATCTTAATAAAAGCTACTTCACCTATGGAGAGATTAAGTATTGATTTTAAAGGTCCAGTACCTTCTAATACAAGAAATAAGTACATATTAACTGTGATCGATGAATACTCACGTTTCCCATTTGCGTTCCCATGTGCCGATATGAGTTCTGCAACGGTTATAAAACATCTAAACGAGATATTTATGCTATTCGGGATGCCATCTTACCTTCATACAGATCGAGGAACTTCATTCGTATCTGCGGAAGTAAAGAATTTCTTGAATCAAAGAGGGATTGCTTCAAGTAGAACCACTCCATATAATCCAAGAGGGAATGGTCAAGTAGAACGTTTCAACGGGACTCTCTGGAAATCAATACAATTGGCTCTACGTTCACGCAAACTGGCAATTGAAAATTGGGAACAAGTTCTTCCTCAAGCTTTACATTCCATACGGTCCTTGCTGTGCACAGCCACACATTGCACACCTCATGAACGAATGTTTACGCATACCAGGCGATCTACGAATGGAGTTTCTATACCCACTTGGTTGACAGAATCGGAACATGTGCTAATGCGAAAATTCAACCGCACTAATAAATATCAACCACTCGTTGAGGAGGTGACGTTACTCCATGTAAATCCAGATTATTCTTATGTTCGTTTAGCAGACGGTCGAGAATCAACTGTCTCAAACCGACATCTAGCACCATTGGGTCAAGATAGTGAGATCATTCAGGAAACGCATGAGATACTTAATGAGACAAGAGAATCAGTAGAAACAAGTGAAGAAGACTTCTACGATTCTCGAAGTACGAATGATGTAGAAGAGGAACAGCCGACAGATGAAACAGCTCCAGCTGAGGATCATCAAATAGTCGAAGCAGAACACCCGGTCACTGAAAATTCAGCTACTCAGCGAAGATCGACGAGAGATCGTAGGCTTCCAAGCCGCTACGTGGATTACGTTCTAAACTGAAAAGCTGTTCTCTTTTTAGCCTGGAAGAATGTAGTGATATAGAAACTCCAAGGAGTTTCTATAGTATTAAAAATAATGTTGTTATTTTATCTGTCATTATGACACATCTATTTAGCTGATTAAAACCGTTATTTCATATTTATCAAGTATAAACTAATATTATTTTTAATCAGCATTTTATAGGTAGCTACATATCATCATCATTAGCCTAATATGTTCCCACTGCTGGGACACAGGCCTCCTCTCTATGAGAGGGAGTGGGCTGTAATCCACCACGCGGGCCCAGTGCGGGTTGGTAGATGTCACGTCTTCGAATTTTTTGTTCTAGGACATGCCGGTTACCTCACGATGTTTTCCTTCACCGCTACATATACATGGTTTTAAATATGAAACAAAATCTAGCCCTTTAAGCATTGGCAGTATAATAAGTACAAAACGTAAGTATATCACTTGCAAACCATGCAAAATCTTCAAGAGTAATTTAAACCTGAATCACATGACTTGAAAACATTGGTTAACTTAGAATCAATTTGGAACTTGAAATAATCTTGATAACGAATGCACCGAGGACATTTCATTACTAGACCTGATTTCTATACGATGAAATTTTCTGAAAGTTGATTCATGCCTCCAGTTTGCCTTAAATAATATGTCATTTATAGGATAATTTTCTAGCCAATTTAATGAGGAGACAGCCGATCTAAAACTACCTGGAGAGGCTTGTATTCCAGCATCAGAGAGAACACGTTTTACCCAACCCCCGATTATAGTTGGTGTGGCTGCTCTAACGGGATCTCTAGTAGTTATAAACAAATTTGTTAATGAACCACGTCTTTCCTTTGTTAGTTAGTTTTAAAGTGTAGAGCCAAAATTTTCTTGTAAATTGCGGGTTGAAACAGTCGATTTTGAAGGCAAGGCGGTGCCAATATAATTTTGCGTGACGGGTAGGCTTTGAGCTAATGGAGCACTATTTGCCATGATACAATTTGTTAAAACATTATTGACATGACTCACCAACTGTTATAGCAGATAGCAGATCAAACCTGCGATCCAGTTCGAAATCTTGCGAGAGGGAGCGCCCGCGTGCCTGACGGGGCCGTTTTTGCGGCGCTGGATCACCTACATCGCTCTCTGATGACACCGTATCACCTCCTTTCGATGACGACGAAGAACTCGAACTTCGTGTCCTTTTCCTCGAAGTTTCTTCTGGCGCGAAAGTTTCACCGTCCATTTTTTTAAAAAATAAACACAGCTCACGCGACGGAAAATTATTTAAATATTATTATAATGAACTTTCTACTTTCAAATATACTAAAATAAAATAAAAAGAAATATCGCTAATTCGATACAACTGACAATCTAACAAAGCTGCGCACTTCGGAAAACGACGCAACAATGACCTAAGACTTCATCATGGCGGCTTGTTTGCGGTTTTGATAGTAGTTCACAGATTTGACGTTGGGGGTCGCTAGTGGCGCGATTACGAGGCGCAAAGTAAGGACATCTAGCAGCTGTTCACGGAACGAAGCGTGCACTCTCTCATAATGGACTTCGGACGTCTTAGGAAACGTAATACAAATTTTATTTGAAGGTAAAATTTCTATATTACATTATATCACATAATATAATATAATATAATATAATTCGCTAGTGCCTGTTTTTAAAAATAAAGGTGATGTGCAGGATTGCAACAACTAGTCTCATAGTATGAAAGTTTGGGAGAAAGTAATATAGAAAAGATTGCGAGAGGAGAGTGAGGTTAGCCCAAACCAGTTTGGGTTTATGCCAGGTCGAGGAACAATGGACGCCACTTTTGCACTTCGCCAATTAGGTGAGAAGCACAGACGTGCGCACAAGAACTTGCACATGGTGTTCAAGCGTATGATAGGGTACCTCGGGAAGTGTTGTGGTGGGCCTTGAAAGAGAAAGGTATGCCAGGGAAGTATGTAGAGTTAATTCGTGCTATGTACAGCCAATCTTGTACCTACGTACGGTCAGCTGCTGGTAACACCGACGAGTTCAGTGTGGCTGTAGGCTTGCACCAAGGGTCGGCTTTGAGTCCGTATCTCTTCCTGTTGAAGTGTTGATTATGGACGCATTGACGTCGGATATACAGGAAGAGGCACCCTGGTGCATGCTCTTCGCCGACGACATCGTTCTTGTTGGTGAAGATGGACCGGAGATCCAGAACAAATTGGAGGAATGGCAACAGAAGCTGGAGAATGTTGGCCTGAAAATCAGCAGAACTAAAACTGAATACATGTTCTGCGATTTCGGCGGTCTCTCCAGCCCTGGTGTCATATCGCTAGATGGCGCGCTTCTTCCTGTCTGCTCCGACTTTCGGTATCTCGGTTCACTTGTCCAAAGCGATGGCGAAATAGATCGTAGTGTAAAGCACAGAATTAACATTGGATGGATGAAATGGCGGCAGGTCACGGGAACTATCTGCGACTCCCGCATTCCTCTTAAACTCAAGGGGAAGATTTATAAAACAATGGTTAGACCTGCTGTCTTGTATGGATCAGAATGTAGGGCCACAAAAGGGATGAATGAAAGGGATTTGCATGTAGCTGAGATGAGAATGCTAAGGGGGATGTGTGGAGTTACGCGAAAGGATAAAATAAGAAATGAGTACATAAGGGGCAGTTTGAAAGTGGCGCCGGTGACTGAAAAGATGTGTGGTAGGTAATCGGTTGTCGTGGTATGGGCATGTGATGCGGAGGAATGAGGAAAACGTCGTGAGAAAAGTTTTGAGTATGAATGTGGATGTTTTTAGGAGTAGAGGAAGACCAAAGAAACGATGGATGGACTGTGTGAAGAATGATATGGCAAGAAAGGAGGTGTCTCATGAGATGACAAGTAATAGAGAAGTATGGAAGAAGAAGACATGCTGCGCCGACCCCAAATAAATTGTGATAAAGGCAAGAGAATGATGATGATGATAATATAATATAATATAATATAATATAATATAATATAATATAATATAATATAATATAATATAATATAATATAATATAATATAATATAATATAATATAATATAATATAATATAATATAATATAATATAATATAATATAATATAATATAATATAATATAATATAATATAATATAATATAATATAATATAATATAATATAATATAATATAATATAATATAATATAATATAATATAATATAATATAATATAATATAATATAATATAATACAATATAATATAATATATCTTTATTAGGAACAAAAAACATACAAATAAATAAAATTGAAGTGTCTAAAAAACAGCGATTTTTTTTCATTGAATGTGTAGGGTAGGGACAGGAGAGTATATTAAGCTATATCCCGCGAAATAGAAAAAGTAAAAAAATCTTGAATACTACTTAAGGCAAAAATGGAACAGGACTGAAATTCATTTAATAATGGGACATAAATAAATCTAAACTTTAATCTCCCAAAATTAAACAGATTAGAGCGTTAATTAATAAACTAAAACTAAAAAATAAATTACGATGAACTGTGACGTCAGCGCTAAGCAGCGAGCAGCTTACGGCGTGTGCTAGTGTGCTATCCAAGATAAGCGCTGCGTTCATTCTGTGCGAATGACTGTGTTCTTGTTTCAGAGTCGGTGTGTTTTTATTGTGTTACTCCTGTAATTGTACAAGCAGAGGAATAAAAACGGCAAGCCATCAGTTGGCCATGTGGCGAGTGTGGCGACATCCTGTTTGCAAACATGATTGTCATTTACGTTCAATCTTCATTTATTAAACCGGCCAAGTGCGAGTCTTACTCGCACGAGTTCCGAAGCATCACACAATATAATCATTAATATTATCAATGCCAAAAATAAAAACAAATTTGCGGGTAACGAAATATTTCATTTGGCCCGTGAAATTCAAATTTTCTTACGTTTTTTTATGCAATTTGCACAGCAGTGTCAGGTTTTATGTTGATTAAAATATGATTCGCGGCCGTAATAACCATGTATTTAAAGAATTATAATCATTAAAATCATCAATACTACTCTCTGATTTCATTCAATCCCATCGAATGTTTTTTTCAGGAAATAGTCTTTTAATGGTATTTAAATGAATTTAAAGGGGTTTCATTAAGAATTTTAAAGATTATAACTTTGTAAAGCCTTATTTGTTACGGCCGCGAATCATATTAAATAATCAATATAAAACATGACATTGACTTGCTAATTGCAAAAAACGTTAAAAAATTTGAATTTCGCAGGCAACCCCGTCGCTTCCACCGTGTATTTTTTACTTTTGAATGCTTACGATATTAGGTATATAATCTACATTACACCAACAGTGGAAGTCAATGATATACGTACTAGGGATGGCTTGTATATTTCCATTCCATATCGTAAATACGTCGATTTCAAAATGCATTCATTTTGAAACCGTACTTGTTTCACATACAATATTTCATAATTTATTTCGTATATATGGATGATTCTGTTCGTGATTGTTTTTAACAACGTAATGTGAAAGTGACGATCTAAGTCAAATATGGTTAGCCTTTTGAGTAAAATCGTCATTTTACGTTTACACCATGCGCTCTTGCTAGGGTATTATATATTTACTTGAAAGTATGACAACCGGGTTATTCACATCAAAACATTTGCAAGTCTTAATAGTGTTTTGTTACGTTTACGCGATTGTACACTTTATTTCTATTGCGGAAAGATCAAATTCCTATGAAAGCGCTGCACCGATACAAGAATGAAGCTTGCAAAAATGCAAACGTATTTTACGTAAACATTCATTGATATTTTTTTTCATTTTTCGTGTAAATAGGTCAGAATTAGCCTTCATTCGATTCGATTTCGATTCGATAAGTCGTATGTCTATCTTGTTTTGGCATTACGAAAGCGAGCGAGATAGACTTACGACTTTCCGAATCGAAGTCGAATCCGAACGTTTGTGAATAAGGGGGCAGATGAAAGTTAAACAAAATTAGACCCTTTTTGCCGCGACCGCTATTGTAAAAAAACTGATAATAATAACTTCCGTTAGTACAATTTGTTTTTTTTTTCAATGGAGGTTTTATATATTGCTATAAGTTATTTTATGAAAAAAAAAACCGCTGTTTATATTTTTGCCTTAAGTACAATCCAAAAATTCCGTAAATGTTTTTTTATCGTAATTTCCGTGGACGAAAATGTTTAATTCTGAAAAAATATATTTTATTGTCACCAATTCTTTACCTAATGTAACTTTTGCCCTGTTAATAATTTTGCCCACGTTTTTATTCACAAAAACGCGTTTGAATTTCGTCTTTTTGACCTTGATCCGCCCTTGGAAAATGTTTTTTTTTTATTATTTGGATTTTCAACAAAAAAATCGCTGTTTATATTTAATAAAATAATAATAATAATTTATTTCAGGTCCGTGACCCATATAAAACAAAAATAAATAAAAATCCAAACACATAAATTATTATTCACACACAAACATAAATTATTGGTCGGCTTTATTAAGGAGTAACATAAGCTACAACTAGGTATTTTAGAAAAAATCTTATTCCACGCGGACGAAGTCGCGGGCACAGCTAGTCATCCATAAATTCTTGTTTACTGTAGTAACATTGTTACAATAACACAAATAGATCAGTGGTAAACAAGGCGACACATAAAACTATAAATTCCCAATATAACATGGCCTCGCTTTGTATAGATTTCCTGTAGAATGAGAGACACGCATAAACTGGTTTTCATTCAAAGTTCAAGAAGAATAATAACCTAATCAAATCGAAATGATAAAAGCATACAAAATAATTAACTAATATAATAAACTAGTCAGGAACGGCTTTAAATTACTGAAGGCCAGAACTTTAGAATGATGGTTATACAAGGTGTTGTTTTGCATCCTCGTCAAATTTCAGGAGGTTGTCATAAAACACATAAATAATCAATTTAAAGTACGGTACCGGTCTATAATTAATAAGCGTTGCTTTTTTTTGTTGTTGAAATTTAACAGTATTTCAGACTACAACCCTCAATTCAAAACACTTGAAACAGAATCACCCAACTACGCACACAGCGACAATGAAGCTCTGTGTGTGAGTGACTACGTCATACCTACGAAACGCAAGCGCGTGCGGCCGTGCGATAGGTAACCTACGGCGCGCGTCGACCGGCAGCAATAATTTTGCTCTAATTTTATTTCGAAAATCACCTACATTATTGTCTTAAATTTCGCTTGATACTTAACTCATTTTTAAGCATCATTGGAATACGGAAATCAGTACAGTACCTAATACAAGTGCACCAAAAAAAGTTCATTGACCTGTAAGTTTGGTAGTTATCAGATGTTTAATAAAATGTTAGTTTTGCTTTATTGCTATCCTGCTGAATGGACAATCCTAAAATTGGCAATCTTGGATCTTTATTCCGGATCCTGAGGCGCACTACTGAGGCTATGTTGCGCTAATGTTGCTTAGATACCTAACAAGCGCACCCGTCGCGCGTCGGGCGGATTTAGGTACCTAATAATAATTCATACATACACTAACACTCGGTAGATTGTACGTAAATTCAGCCTAAAGTATTCGTAATGATTTTGTTTTCATTTGTGGATTGAATTGGTTGATTTGATATTTTTTGGAACGAAGTTCCTTATTCTACTACATAACGGGCTTAGGTCCATCAATAATTTAGTTAGTATCTAATAATGTTTTTATGTTTGATGGAAATGGAAAGATGTGCTAGTTAAAGTAGGTATGTGGTGATACTTTCGACTGTTAGGTATTATTGGCGTATTTAAAAATTTGAAATCAACTTATTTACTTACACTATTGAATAAAATTGATTAAACTAACAAAGTATTTAGAAAATGATAGTCGTATGAAAAAATAAGTAAATTACGTACCTAAGTTACCCGGAGGTATTGTTCAAAGTTGCCACCACCACACTCTTGGCACAGTCGAGCACGACATAGCTGGTTTTGCCTTCAGCTTACGTAGCACTAACACATTCGTTTTTACGAGTAGTGTCGAAAGCACTAAATGATCTTTACTCGTAATTCTGTTACACTTGCCACTTCCTCCGTGTACACTAAACTGTTAACGTCTCCCCACAAATAAAAGTCTAGAGGCGTCAGGTTCGGAGATCGCGGAGGCCAGGCCACAGGTCCTCCGCGACCGATCCAGTGGTCACCAAACCTTTCAGCGTACTTGCCGACCGTAATGAGGGGGAGCACCGTCCTGCATGTAGTAGAGGTCGCGATGGAGTGCCAGGGGAACGTCCTCCAACATATCCTCAACAACGTGGAACAGCTGCTCCA
Organism: Cerastis leucographa; assembly: GCA_963082945.1. Lineage (NCBI taxonomy): Eukaryota > Metazoa > Arthropoda > Insecta > Lepidoptera > Noctuidae > Cerastis > Cerastis leucographa. The sequence continues at coordinate 11,605,290 of OY720380.1, read as the reverse complement.
GGTATGTGGCGCTGTTGAGGTACCCGTCGATGAAGTAGGGTCCAAGCACTTGTTCCCCTATTATCCCAAGCCCACACATTCAGTCCAAACCGCACTTGCAGTTTATACCTACGTCTCAACGATGTACATCGTAGTACCTAGGAGCGGAATTCGCAAAACGCATGCACTAGTCGGCGACATTAAACATACTGTTGGTTCCGGGGTCCGGGACCGCGGGGGGCGTGGCTACGCGCGTGTGCGAGAGAGTGCGTCGCTAGGCGCGTGAGTGAGAGAGTGCGTCTGCGCATTGGTTTTAGGGAATACCTACGACATTATCGAATGTTCATTGAGTTTGCGTTGTGTATGTATTGTTAGCTTTTTTTGTGTGTGTGAATGCGCGGTAATACGGCTAGCAACAGACGGGCCGCGTTTAAATACGGCTGGTTCGCACTTACGGATTTCCGTAAATAAGAAAAAAAATATAAAAATTAACCTACCGATTTTATTGTTGATTTGGGTCGAGAATCATTAGTAGAATTACCTCCTTGAATTTGACGAGGATGCAAAACAACACCTTGTATAATTGTTTCCTTAGAGAAATCATTTATTGATCAAAATAAAAGTATACAAGTCTAACTTTTATAATTACAATTTATCAAATAGCGTTACCATCTACAATGATAAAGTATCGTAAATTTTTCATTTCAGAATTCAGCCAGTGGTGGCGATGTTGTAGTAGTGGGGGATCTATGTGTACAGAATGTAGACTAAATGTCTCATTTTGAAAAAAAAACCCTGAACCATTGATAATCAATGCCCTGAACACAACATATTTCCAGACCTCACGTCGGTTTATTACTCATTTAATAATATAGGCGACTTACATCGAACAACAAAGGATTAAAAAACTTGGTATTAGAATCTGACAGACTGACATACGCACGCGTCAGTGGATAATAAAAAAACGTCAAGTCTAAACAAATGATCTGATTTTTTTTTAAATTTTACTATCTAATAACATAGGTACTTCTCTGTACATAAAATTGTTTGTGTTAAAGTACTAGTATAGGCCTATTACAAAGTACTTCTTGCGTAAGTATTTTTTAGTTTTAGTTGTAGGTATTATGAATGTATACTTAAAGGAATAACAATATTTTCTGTCCACAAGTTTCAGTCAGATTTGTCACTAATCTGCAATACCATAATTAAAATATCTATTCCCAAGAAATATATTATTCATCATATTAATCAAAACGGTCTTTATGTATGAATCATCAAATTAATGTAAATAAGTCTAAATCCCATCAAACCGCCCTTTACTCAAAAAGTTTCCTAGGAATGGCACCAAAAATTTTTAATAAACTTCCTAAGTCAATAAAAACAACAAAAGACTGCAATACATTTAAAAAAACCCTCCATAAACTCTTAATTCAAATAGCATATTATTCTATAAATGAATACCTGGAAGAAAAATGAAAACTGTTTTATTTTAAACTTGTATTTTTAATAGATAATTTTATTCCCTGATTATTAGCTTTAGTTCGTAAGATTGTTACTACTTTTATTGTTTACTTATTTTGTATTGTTTTAAATTTGTTTTTGTTTATTGTATATTTTATTAAAGATTTAATATTAGGTAATTAGCTGCAATATCAGTAGTTTCTATAGTCAAAAAACTACAACCTACATTAGTTAATGTGTAAACATTAATTGTAATTTTATCCTTATAAAATACTTACAGATAATAATGAATATATCACAGAACCAAATAGAATAGCCGAATCTTTTAATGACTATTTCATTGACCAAATTCAACCAATTAACAAACATAACCACAACACCGATTACACATCTTAATTAATTAATTCCAATCCTAATTCAATATTCTTAGCACCAACTGTTCCTCATGATATGCATAAAATTATTACTGCTCTTTAAAATACCAATAGTTGTGGTTACGACGAAATTGTTACACATGTAATAAAAAACGTAGTTATAGAAATCTCTCCAGTTCTTAGCTATATTGTAAACGTGTGTATAGATAGTGGAAAATTCCCTGAAGATTTAAAATTATCTGTTATAAAACCTCTTCACACAAAAGAAAATCCACAAAATATGAAAAATTATAGACCTATTGCTCTCGTACCAGTATTTTCCAAAATAATTGAAAAAGTGATATATAACATTCTTTATTCATTCCTAGAAAAAAACAATCTTCTAACTAAAGAACAGTATGGTTTCAGAAAGCACAAAAATATTAATATGGCCATCTATGAACTTATAAATAAAATTATCACAAACATGGACAGCAAAATTCCGGTCTCAGCGTTATTCATGGATATGACGAAGGCGTTCGATCTTGTGGATCACAGAATCCTACTTATTAAATTAAATAAGCTTGGAATTAGGGGTAATGTCCTAGAGTTAATTAAGTCGTACCTAGTCGATAGGAAACAAATGACTAAAATAGCAAAAGTATGCCCAAGAACAAAAACAGAAAAAACCTACCTGTCAAAACAAAGGTTTATAAATTTCGGTGTGCCCCAGGGCAGTGTACTAGGTCCATTGTTATTCTTATGCTATATAAATGATATACCCCTAACTATAGAACAACCCATGACTCTATTTGCTGATGACTGTACCACAATATTTATAGGAAAAAACTCAGAACAATATGGAAATGATATAAATAATAGTTTAACTTTAATTATTAAATGGTTAACCGAGAACAACCTAAAGATTAATTTCGGAAAAACACATGTCATGCATTTTAACCAGCGCACGACTTCTATAAATCCAACTGTTAAATACGAACATAACAATATTGTTAAAATTGACAACACAAAATTTCTAGGGCTTTGGTTAGATCAACACATGACATGGAAAACACACATTGAGCATTTAATAAAAAAACTTAACCAATATTGCTATGCCCTACACAATTTAAATAAAGTCGCGAATCGCAGCACCGTTCTTACCGCATACCACGCATACGTCTCCACAACACTGCGTTATGGAGTAATATTCTGGGGTAATTCTACGGAAAGGGAGGCTGTCTTTAAAGCCCAAAAAAAATGCGTTCGGGCAGTATGCATGATCCAAAACACTGACAGTTGCAAACCATTTTTTATTAATCTAAAATTATTAACAGTCCCATCCCTTTACATTTATGAAGTTGCCGTATTTATCAAAAATAACCCTAACCAATTCGAAACCGTATCATCTAAACGCCACCAAGGTGAACTTAAGTCTAAATCCCATCAAACCGCCCTTTACTCAAAAAGTTTCCTAGGAATGGCACCAAAAATTTTTAATAAACTTCCTAAGTCAATAAAAACAACAAAAGACTGCAATACATTTAAAAAAACCCTCCATAAACTCTTAATTCAAAAAGCATATTATTCTATAAATGAATACCTGGAAGAAAAATGAAAACTGTTTTATTTTAAACTTGTATTTTTAATAGATAATTTTATTCCCTGATTATTAGCTTTAGTTCGTAAGATTGTTACTACTTTTATTGTTTACTTATTTTATATTAGGTAATTAGCTGCAATATCAGTAGTTTCTATAGTCAAAAAACTACAACCTACATTAGTTAATGTGTAAACATTAATTGTAATTTTGTCCTTATAAAATACTTACAGATAATAATGAATGAGCACATAGTGAGACAACTTTTTTTTGATAACACCATGTACATACTTTTAACTATGTGTCACAAATAAACATATTTGAATTTGAATTTGAATATCTTCTTAAAATATAGTTTGATTATTTTTTTCTAGCCTGGATATATCTATCCTCAAAAAAGTAAGTCATGGGCACCAATAATACAGTTGTATTGAAAATAGCAGATCTCTGACATTACGTTAAAAATACCTACTAGTTAAAATATCGATCAAGCTAAGTAGCCGAACATAGGGCACCCCCACCCCAACATGGATAGGTTAAGTCCAAATGGTATGACGGTTCATGTTGGGTGCCTTTAAACCCTGCAGACAGAAATAGAAGTACAGCGTAGCGGGGCTCCATCATCAAGGCTTCTGTATACCTAATAATTACTTAGGGTAATTTCAGGTGAAATATTTAAAAATTGATATTATTTTCCAGCGATTATAAATTATTTTTTTATGTTAACATTTTTACATTGTTTGGTGATTCAATTTTCGTGTCACTTCTATTATTTTGAAACCTATTAAAATTACTTGATGATTATTATTTCCAAGTAATTCTTAATTAATATTTATGGTGATTCAATTTAGGTGACAGATCTACTATTTTAGGAACAAATAATTTATTAGGTCATTGAAAATGCATTTATTAGGTTATTCATAAAAATATCCTTAATTATGTAAGCAAGGCATCAATAAATTGTCTTAGGTATACAAATTACACTAGTTTACAAACATTTATTTTATTCTTTGAGCCAAAGATAAAACTTATTGGGATTGTTTTGTGAATACCTTCTTAACATTAAAATAAAAGTCAAATATTCCTACACATTCACATCAAGTTTTTTTAAAAAACCCAAATTTTCTTTTGTCTTAGTCTAGTTATATAGTGATCAAAAATTATCTTAAAATTCCAAAAGCAACCATATGATGTGGTTCTTTTTTCTTCTTCTTGACTTTTTCCCCTGAAAACCTGAGAAATATGAACGCTGAACATGATGTTCGTTTTCTCTAAAATTTGGAGGGATTTGAGGAACAGTACCAAGGTTTTCGGGATAAAAACTTTAAGGCACAGTGATACAAATCAGAATAAAAAACAGCAATTTAAAAAAAAAAACTATGTAAGTAGGTATATTAATGTTAACATTTATAATTAATCAAAGTAAATATTTTGAAGACTTAACAATAACAATGACAATATCATCATTTTTATTTATTTTGAAGACTTAACTAACAATGACAATATCATCATTTTTGTCTGACTTTAGAGCTTCGCACAAATAAGGATTATTTTGTTCTATTCAATAAGTGTTAAATCCAAAAACACATGGCTCTCTTATCTCTGGGTCAGAAATGTCGTAAGCTAGTGTTCGTAACAACGCCATTCGAGCGTCAAAGATACTTTCAGCACTGTAAAATAGAATGTGTTGTGATTTCAGAATGGAGACTGCGCCCGCACCACACATGCCACCGCAGCCCCGCGAGCGGCAGCCGCCACCGGAGCCACGACCCCGTCAGCCCCCTCCCGCCCCGCGCCGCTCCACAGCGCAGCCCCCGCCACAGCCACGGGAGCGCCGCGCTCCTCCCGCACCCCGGGAGCGACAACCACCACCAGCACCAAAGCACTTGTGAAGTTACCAGTAGAAATATCTGGGGCTACCTCATTGGGTGGAGAGTATGTGTGGATAGACAAACAAAGTACCCTGCCCCTCCTCTCGTCCCTGGCTGTCACCTGCAATCACGCAGGTCTTTTGGTACTGGCTACATGATGATCACTGCCACATATTATTGTCACTAGATCATTAATTATGTTTGTGTGAACTTACACAACAATGTCCACAGTTATATCTGCTAATTTGCTAAAAGAAGCTTCACATAAATTAATAGTTCATAAAGTGAATGTTCATTTATACAAGGAAAATACTGTGAACTCATGGATTTTTAACATGTTTAAAATTGTTGTTTGTTATTGTATTAAGATAAGTAATGTGAATCATGTCATGACTCATATGCAAAGTGCCAAAAATGTGTGATTAGTGTTGTTAAAAATATGATTGCTGTGTAAACTGTTGTTCCTGTTAACATTATATAGTATGTAATGTAAGAGAACTAAACTACTCATATAGCTTACTTGTGTAGATTAAGACTTGCTTGCACCACAAATCCCTAAATGTGTTAATCGCTTAAACATATTTGACATTCTGTTTCTGTCATCTTCAAATAATTGAGATTAAATTGGTTTAGTGCTAAATTTTTACTGTTATTTGTGGTGTAAGAGGGCCTTAGAGACGAGCTGATATAAGAAACATATTCTAAATTAGGTGTAATTATACTAAATCAGGTGCTTTGCCATGATTAAATATTGTTAATTGTGCAGGGCACTAATGGACCCTGATGATACCAAATTTTGGTTGTTACGTAATGCCTGTACCTACTCATTTTTGTACTCATATTTATTTATACCAATCTACAAGATTTATTTAGAAAAACATTCTTACAGATGATCAAGAAGATTTTCGCAAAAGTAAAACTATTAATATGACCCATTTTTTATTTCATTAATAATGTCATGGCTAACATAGGCAAAAGGAAGCCGGTCCGTGCAATTTACTGCGACATGACTCAAGCTTTCGACTACGTTTACCATTACATTCTTATCAGTAAATTAGAAGCGTATGGATTCACGGGAAACATACAATAACTAATAAAAAATCGTAAATAGTATACAGAATTTTTAAAATTAAACATCTTACCAAAAAAAGAAGAAATATATAAATAAAAAAAACGAATAGTGAAAGATGGAGTCCCACAGGGGAGTGTATTAGGTCCCTTACTATTAAATATTTACAGAGATCATTGACCTACGTAAAAAAATATGCCGGCGGCCGTTGTCGGTGGTGTTTATTTTACTTTTTGCCGGCGTTCCGCGTTGTAGAAATCGAGCCAAAAATGACGAACAAATGTAAAATAATCTTCTTAGCGTGTCGATGGCAATCTAAATGAAGTCGGCCCAGAACTGGGCTACGACCTTGGCACCTCTGTAACCTCCAATATATTTTTAACGTTCTACTTGATACAGATCATAACCCTAACATACCCTTATAATGTTACGTGAAATATGTGATTATAACTATTAAAACAACTATTTGTGTAAACTTAACCCGACCTAAATTTGTAAAGGTTTATTTTAAGAAACTGTTTTATTTGTCTTAGATTTTATAACTGTTAAAATAGTTTGTAAGACCAGAAATTAAAAAAAATTTTTAGAAAAAACTCTTTATAATTTAGAAAACAAGGAAACCGGTATTCCTGAAGCTAAAACCTGACACTGACATTCACCAATCTGCAACGGGCAACCGTGATACTAGACCTAATTTGCAACAGTTTTGACCCCTATGACTTGGGTTATTCCCTGTGTACCCCGGAGGACCCAGATTTCATTTTTCTTGATAAACTCAATTAAAAGTCAGTCTAGTTTAAAATTACCGTCAGCAGATGATATTTACAATGATCAAATTACTGTGAGAAGAATAATTTGACATTACACTGATTTTGTATGTTTTGAACAAGAACAAGTTAATGTTTTGATTTTTAAAACTTTAATTACTAACGTTGATTTTTACAATACCTGTTGATAACAACTATTATTTATAATTGAAAAAGCTGATATTTTTTGTATTTTGAGACTATTTTTAAAGTTAATTATTATATATTTTTTTAATGTGCAATGTAGATTATTTATTTAGATTTTCTGTATTGACAAAGGAACTATTGTGATTAAAACCTTTGATTGCTTAGACTACATATTTGTATTCTAATTATAATATTTACTTTAGCCAAGGCTTTATCATTTAATCCTGATCCTTAAAGTCAAGTATTATAGATTTAGTAAGTAATAAAATTTTATTTAACATGTCATGCTGACGGTACTTAAAGGTAGCCTGCCTTTGGAAGTTAAGCGTTTACATTAAACGTTCTTTTGAAGTTTTCTTGAAAGTTCCCTTGTTTTTCGAGGTTGTCTCTCAAAATAAGTGTACTAACTAAAGAAATGACTTTCTTGTCTCATTAGGTTTTACAATGGTATGTTACACCCATTAGAACAATCGTATTGAATAAACAACGATAACACAGTTTAAATAGGCTGTATTTACTTTCCGTAAGTATGTACAGTCGGGAAAGTGGGAATATGGACACTTTTCAAACAAAATCCCGTGCACACGATGACATCTGTTTAACACCCTTATTACTATTGGTCCGCACCAATAGTTTGCGGACCAATAGTGGTAAAACAAAAAAAGACCCGACCGAAAAATACACGACCGTTTTTTTAATATGTATTGTTTTAAACACAATCTCAGGCTCTGTTAATGATCCCAGATGTTTGACCACAGTTTTTTTTTTTCATTTACGACACCAAGGGACTCGGCAAAAAACAGATGCTGCGATGCTATTGGTAGTTGAGCGTTAATAAGCGCTTCTATAGCGGCCGGACGCTGCAAGTAACGATAGTCCTTACCGTGGTCAGATACGCAGTTTGGTGATAGTACAGTGCCCCACACCATTACCTGACCCATCTCACAAAGCCAAAAGGAGGCAAATGGGTCAGGTAATGCTGCTCACTGACTGTACATACAAACAATATACTTTATAGGGTAAGATGGCATTTAAATTACATAGAACGGTATAAATTTACCAGCAAACGCAACAAACAGATACACAATAAAGCTTAAATTAAAATAAAGCTATCACAAAGGAAAACACAATTAATTGCTCATAGCTTAGAATGGCACATCTAAAAATGATTCAAGAAATAACATAAATATTCAATATTTTTAACAATCCCTATAATAGAGGTATAAATACTTAGCTTTTAATCAGAATATCCTACACTACTACACTTTGAATAATTATTACTATACTGGACTATTTCCTTAGGCTCTTGATTAGTTGCGATTTCAAAGAGAACTAATCAAGAGCCTAAGGAAATAGTCCAGTATAGTAATAATTATTCAGTAAATTTATATCGTTCCATGTAATTTTAAATGCCATCTTACCCTATAAAGTATATTGTTTCAGAGATTTACAAAATACCCTGTACAAAATATCTGGAATACAAAATACTTTTAAATTAAGTATTTCAGATACCAGATACAAAATCCTTTCGAGAATAGTATCTGAAATACTAGATACAAAATAAGTATCTTCTAAATACTTTTGTAAGAAAACAAGATTTAGATTTTATTTTAATGAATTTAAATTTATTTTGATAATTGGCATTAATGTTATTTATAAAACGTGTTTATTGCTGAAATATGACAAGACAAAATATTTCATTAAAAGACTGTACCGTGATCCGAAGTCTAATATATAATGAGATTAGCCATCGCTTCCGCTTCCGTTTTTCTGTCTCTTTTCCTCCTTTTACGCATATATCGCCGTCCCTTTCGCTCATCCCACCATCACAGGCAGCGACTTTCCATCGAGAAGTTAGTTTATCTTCACCCGGTATTGACGTTGTTGTTTTCGCTTCAAACGAACGTGCACTGTTCGTACATTTTATGAAGATCGTATAATATTGTGTACACTATAGAACAGGATTTTGAAGCGTTTTTTCGTTTATACAGTGCACAGATCTGTGAATCTTTTTCCTCCTTGTGTCGCACACTGGTCCCGAATGATAAAAAAGTGGACATTAAGAAATTTTTGACAGAAGGTCAACGGATTCGGCTGATTTTTTTTTTGTAGACAGCTGATGCAATTACAAATCACTTTTATAGATTGAGTTTTTGCCAAATAAGCCGTATTTTCAGAGAAAAAAAATATTGAAATATTTTTTGTATGAAAGAGATCCTAATTTTGTCTTTATCTTCCAAGATTCAAACGTATTCAAAATAAAACTTAGCGCAGCTTGTAGAGGTGCTAATTGCTCACCACTTTGTCATAGACACTCTTCTGCGATTTTGTGCTCCTTTTGAGTTACAGGCACTTTAAATATTTTTTGTATGAAAAAATCCTAATTTTGTCTTTATCTTCCAAGATTCAAACGTATTCAAAATAAAACTTAGCGCAGCTTGTAGAGGGGCTAATTTCTCACTACTTTGTCATAGACACTCAACTGCGATTTTGTGCTCCTTTTGAGTTACATGCACTTTAAATATTTTTTGTATGAAAAAATCCTAATTTTGTCTTTATCTTCCAAGATTCAAACGTATTCAAAATAAAACTTAGCGCAGCTTGTAGAGGGGTTAATTGTTCATCACTTTGCCATAGACACATAAATACGTTTGAATCTTGGAAGATAAAGACAAAATTAGGATTTCTTTCATACAAAAAATATTTAAAGTGCATGTAACTCAAAAGGAGCACAAAATCGCAGTTGAGTGTCTATGACAAAGTAGTGAGAAATTAGCCCCTCTACAAGCTGCGCTAAGTTTTATTTTGAATACGTTTGAATCTTGGAAGATAAAGACAAAATTAGAATTTTTTTATACAAAAAATATTTAAAGTGCCTGTAACTCAAAAGGAGCACAAAATCGCAGAAGAGTGTCTATGACAAAGTGGTGAGCAATTAGCACCTCTACAAGCTGCGCTAAGTTTTATTTTGAATACGTTTGAATCTTGGAAGATAAAGACAAAATTAGGATTTCTTTCATACAAAAAATATTTCAATATTTTTTTTCTCTGAAAATACGGCTTATTTGGCAAAAACTCAATCTATAAAAGTGATTTGTAATTGCATCAGCTGTCTACAAAAAAAAAAATCAGCCGAATCCGTTGACCTTCTGTCAAAAATTTCTTAATGTCCACTTTTTTATCATTCGGGACCAGTGTGTGTCGGTGCGTTGTTAAAACTATTTAAAATAACGGTGTGACCGTTCGATATTTTTGATAATTATACTTTTTGATATTATATAGACCGTTTGATAATTATATCGTCGTTTATTTTTAAATTCGATTGAATGTTGGTGTTCCAATTTAAAAATTCCTTGTCGTACATAACCTGATTTTACCTGTGTATTAATTCGTAATTTATAACTATAGTTAATGCTTTGCTTTTAGTTTTTTACTGACTGCGTATGAAATATGAGTGATAAAGAAATCAATTATGTGGATCCAAGGGATCAAGCAAATGTTTCCAATACTAATGGCAATAAGCGACGTGCTAGACGCTCAGTATCATCTTCTGAAAGCAGTGATTCGAGTAGCAGTTCCGATACGAGTTCATCATCTGCAAAACGTTCACGCCGTCACCGACGCAAACGGCCCAAACGACGTAGGCATCGTTCGCATAACAATGACAAATTAAATAAGCTTATAACAGAGGTTAGTGAGCTTAAATCAAAATTAACTCATGAACATAGCCATATTTTTTCTGAAGGTGATCAAGTGTACAATAATGATTTTATCGATGATAATATTAGTAGGAATTTATATTCTGAGACTAACTCTGACTTAAATGAAAATGAATTAAATTTTTCTTTATCAATTGGAACCAAGTTAAAGGAACCAGATGTGTTGAAAACGCCGCCATTGTACCTAGAGCTTTTAAAAAATATTCAACGGTTTGATGATGTCGAGTGGCAAAACGTGAGATATGCAGAAGTGCTGAAAAATTACCGTCATACCCCCGGGTTTACAGAATTAGAGGCAAATGAGGAAATAAAACGTTACGACGCGACTCGCACGACAACAAATGCTGATAAAGCTTTTCCGTCTATTAGTTTGCGTTAATAAAACAGAAGGATCATCTTGAGAAGGAGCTACGCGGTTTTCTATCGTGGGCAAGGGCTACGCCTGACCTCAACTATGATGCAATTCATAAAAAGATTGAGGAAATTTTTGTTGCGTGTGAACTTTCAAATATTTCTAATGATGCTCTTCAGCTGGTCCTTCGCCACAGAGCTGAGATTATTCAACATAGAAGGGAAGCAGTCTTGGCCTCGGTTAAAGATCCTTTACATAAAAGCATATTGCGCAAGATACCCCCTTCATGTAGTAATCTTTTCAACGCGGAGAAGTTCTCGTCCACCTTGGAAAAAATGGGAGATTCTCGAAAAAAATTTTGGTCTCGATTTAAAGACCGCGCTCCTGCTACGCAAACCGGTCCAAATCAGGTGGAGTATCAGGCAATAGAAGGAATGACTATCGGCCAGCAGGGAACAAAAACTCACAAGCTAGACAAAACTCTCCCTCATCCCACCGGGATAGGAGAGGAAATCGGAAATACTGACTCACCGAGTCTTCCGTGCCGGCCAGCTGAGGCATTACCGAGAAAGATGGGAGGAAATGGGTGCACCCACTTACGTACTCAAGATAATTTCAGGTTACCGTATCCCATTTTCGAAACGGCCTCCGCTTCATTTGCCCGAAATTTACACAAGTCGGCAGGCCACACGCGAAACCCCAGAAATGACAGCAGTGATAGAAAAGATGAAGATAGAAGGCGTGCTTGTTCCTGTTCCAGTATCCCAGAGTTTTCTATCCCGCATGTTTCTCGTTCCGAAAACAGACGGAACTATGAGACCGATATTCGATCTAAAATCCTTAAATCGTTTCGTCCTAACATCACCATTCAGACAGATAAATGTTCAAAAAATTCCAGCTTTTATTCAGTCAAAAGATTGGCTGGCGAAGATTTCACAAGCGTATTTTCATCTTCCAACCAGGAAAACGCACAGGCGATTCCTACGGTTTTTGTATCGCCAGGAATTACTGGAGATGACTTGCCTGCCTTTCGGGCTGAGCTCGGCTCCAAAAACATTTGCCTCCGTGACCAATTGGGTGGCCCAGATACTCCGCCAAAAAGGAATCAGGGTGCTGGTATATTTAGACGATTTCTTGCTTGCAAACACCAACCCTTTTATGCTCAGGGAGCACATAAATATTGCTCTGCATATGCTGCAATATCTAGGCTGGAAAGTAAACTTCGGAAAGTCCGTGCTCACGCCAAGAAAAGTCTAGGATACCTGGGTATTGTGTGGGATCCGTGGTACAATCGCAAGTTTCTCCCAAAATCAAAATGCCTCAAAATACGAAAGAAAATTTCAAAATTATTGGAAAGTCGCATGATAAAGCTCGTAGATCTTCAAAGTCTCGTAGGCATGTTGAATTTTGCGAGCTTCGTGATCTCTCGGGGCAGGCTCAATTATCGTCAGCTTCAAAAGCTAACTATCCACAATCACAGTCCACTTGTGACTCTCAAAGAGGAATCTAAATTAGATCTAATATGGTGCCTCGATCATCTAGAAGAGAGCTCCTGGATATGCGTTCCCCAACCCACGCTGTATATGGTAACAGATGCCTCGGCTATAGCTTGGGGCGCTCGGATACACAACATGAAGTTTTCAGGAGATTGGCTTCCTGCGGAAAAAGAGATGCACTCGAATGTGAAGGAACTTCTCGTCATTTACAAAGTTTTGGAAGAGCACGGTCTGAGCCTCCAATCAACTGCCATATACTTGCAATGCGGCAACAAAATGGCTGTTTCTTACCTGCGCCACGAAGGGGGGACAAAGTCACAAGATCTATTGGATTTGACGTACAAGATTTTCCAACTATTGGACTTCATCATCATCACATAGATTTAACAGCATTCCATATTCCTGGTCTATACAACGCCGAAGCTGATCGGCTCTCTCGCTATCGCCCAGCACCAGAGTGGCACCTTTTACCCCAAGACTAACCAGCTAAAGATTGGACACCTAAACAAAGAGACCTGCTTTTTAAGAGTTGGCATCCTTCTACAATCAAAACTTACAAACCCGCATGGTCTAGGTGGATAAAGTGGTCAGAACAGAACAGTGTATCTACATATAAGCCTACGGGTTCAGAGCTAGCGAGATTTTTGACTGATTTATTCTACAATGAAAATCTTTCTTACAATACAATCCTAGTCCATAAGTCGGTAGTTTCTACTCTTTGCGATCCAGAACAGTCAGTCTTACTAACCATTCCTTTGTAAGGCGGATATTGAAGTCGATCGCTTTATCGAAACCAACTCCAACTAAAGCCCCGGTGTGGGACGTTGATTTAGTTTTTAATTATTTGTCTAAGATAGATCCAAATGTAAACAGCCTTTACCAAATATCTAGAACTGCTGCCGCTATTTTACTACTCTATTCTGGAAGAAGGGTGCAAAATTTAACCCTTCTTAGAATTAATCCTGAAAACTGTATTATCCATAGCGATTACGTCATCTTATGGCCAATTTTCGGATCTAAGACTAATTCGGCCAATTATCGTCAGTCTGGTTGGAGGCTTAATGTTAACATTAAAAGCAAAAGTTTGGATCCAGTTCATTGGATAAACAGGTTAATTGAGGTTGGTCGAAACAGAAGGGAATTTGCTGATTGTACAAACCTCTTTATAACTACATGCGGTTCGCCAAAATCAGCCTCCAGATGTGTGATTTCTGGTTGGATTAAAAAAATGTTAAAGTACGCGGGAGTAGAAGCATCAGCTGGTAGCTATAGAGCTGCAGTGGCCTCTAAAAGTTGGATCGAGAATACGCCGCTAGAAGACATTCTTTACAGGGGAAACTGGAGGTCACATAAAACTTTTAAAAAGTTCTACTGTCGCCAGATAGAACAATCAGGTGGAGACAATAATCAGACTGTAATGCCGATTTTTCAAGCTGTAAAATTATAATACGATTCATATGATTCTCATAGAATAGTGCATTCGTTTAATAAAGAGAATAAGGTTCAATTAATCTGTTGAATAAATATTGAAATTTATGTTGAGTTGAAATTGAAATGTGGTTCCGCTGACGATCCCGCCGCCGTTTTTTCAATAGATGGCGTTGTAGTCGCATTTGGGAAATATCAAAGATATTTGGTCTCGCAAATATCTTTGATGGACAATATTCTATTTGCGTAAACTAGCCTTTTGTCTTGATTTTTCCACATATACAGTTTACTTGTTAACTCTTCTCAAACGGAGATTTTCAAGATTCCCCCAAGTCGTCTCCACTTCATATATGTACACACCATGCACACACACACATGCACACGTAAACGGTTACTTTCTGAACCGCTAGATGGCGTTCTCATCAAAAACGTTTACTTAGGAAAGATGCAGATAGCTTAGATTATCATTATTTTATGACTAAAATGTTAAAAAAAAAAATACGAGATGGGCCACTGCAACGTTTTTATTTTAGTTATTTTTTTTTTACAATAACTACCCATCAATAGTACCTAACATGAAACGGAACGTCGCTTGTCGCGATTTACATATTTAAATGTCAGTGACATAAACATTCAAGTGCGAAAATCTATTCTGTTCTGAACAGTTCTTTCTACAAGGGAATCTTATGTTCTGGTTCTGGAATCTTAAAGTAGTTGTGATAAATGTGTTGTGTAAGTGTCATCATCGTCATCATCAGCAGCCTACCGCAGTCCACTGCTGGACATAGGCCACTTCAATCGCTCGCCACTTAACCCGATTCTCGGCAACTCTCATGCAGTTGCTACCAGCTACCCTGCAAAGATCGTCGCTCCACCGAGCCTGAGGGCGTCCCATCTTACGCTTGTCGATTCGCGGTCTCCACTCAACAACACGTCTACCCCAACGGTCATCGGTTCTACGGCTAATATGGCCGGTCCATTGCCACTTCAGATCACCTCGTTCCGGATGCGATCCTTCAAAGAGACTCCTTATGTTGTGTTTTACACAATTTGTTTGGTTATTTTGTGTTTTACTCTAATTATATAATTAACTATTGTAAGTCATGCTTTTTATTCAAGTAGTATTAGTATTCATTTACCCAAAGTAAAGAGCCTGTCAGGGTTCGAACATACAACCTACAATTCATAAGTCAAGGCCATTTCCACAAAGAGGATATCACTGCCCACCTTTCAACTACATAATACAATAAATTGTTTATAAAAAAACAATCTAAGTCAAGTCATATAGGCACTTATAATAAGGCAAAAAAATACAATTGATACAAACTCAACGCATTTATTTAAATACCATTTACAGGCAGTTTTGAATCAAAATCAAAATATTTTTATTTCACATAGGCCTACAAGGGCACTTGTAAAACGTCAACAAGAAAGGTGCACGGTTCGTGTTGGTCGTTTCCTATGGAAAAGAACCGGCAAGAAAATCCATGGTTACTCTTTTAAAATCATTTGGTTTTACAATATTTTTTTGTTACAGCGTTAATACGTAAGTATGGGAGGATATCATAGGCCCGACAATAAGTTCTTGCTTACTACAAAACATAGACCAAGATAAAAAGTTACCAAGGATCTAGGAATCTATAAAGCCCACAATATCAATGTCCACACATTTCAAGGTGTTTCAAAGTGTCAAGGACTCAGGTCTCTAGTTGCACGTTCCAAAAGGGAGGTAGATCTCTATGGACAAGAACGTGCAAGAAACTCCATGGATACTCTTTTTGGAAAAAAATTAAAACTGACTTCAAAAAACAAAAAAGTGAAAAATAACTTTAGCTTCAGAAGTTGGTTACTTGTTTGTTTGATTCAGTTTTTTTGCCACCAACTTCTGAAGCTAAAGTTATATTACACTTTTTTGAAGTTGTTTTGTTCTTTGAAAAAAGTTTTTTATTTATCCATTTAGTTGTATTATCCTATTAAAATTTTTGCTATGAATGTAAATACATGTATTGTTACATTATCATGGTAATATGCTTATCACCAATCAAATGGAAACTAACATACTATGTATAACTAACTGTCGAAATCTGGTTTTACTGTACACATCTGCATACCAAAATGAAAAATCAAAATGTAATATGATGAAAATCAATTTATAGAATATTACATTTTGGCCCCAAGAGCATACAATACACGACTTCCTAAAGAAGACACGACTTCCTAAAGAAGGAGGTTATCCATTCGACTGTGTTTTTTTTTTATCTTTGGAGATATCCAAATAAATCTGTTGTGACAACATCATAACATTACAGCGGGATGTAACGTTATGATGTTGTCACAACAGATTTGCTGTCTATTATTGAAAAAACACAGTCGAATGGATAACCTCCTTCTTTAGGAAGTCGGTTAAAAATATACTAAATAGCCACATGGTGCTTATTTACAATGAAATTAATTACTGAATGAAATTAGTATACAAAAAAAAACTTTCCAATTGATAACCTCTTTCTTTTAGAAGTTGGTTAAAAATAGGTAAAAGGAATAAAAAATGAAGCATTGACAGATAAATAGGTATAGATATATAAATATGTATAAATAGATAATAGCGCGGGTAGGTGTAAAAAAAAGAATGTATCTCCAATATTGATTTGATACCTATTTTAATTAGAAATACTCAGTTTATTTACTTATTCTTTATAAAATATCAGTGTATAACTTCTGCATAGTGAGTACTCACGTTTGCAGCTCACACATGTGACTAAAGCTATAACTTTCCACCACCTGCCAGCACATCACTTCACTTTCACTGTGACCGGTCACAAGGACACCATGTCACAGCTTGATGAGATTGCATTGGTACAGAAAAGCCTTGAGGATAGCTTTGTCTGGAAGATGAGCGAACTGGAGGCACAAATTCAGTGCGCAGGACCAGCCAAAGATAATGTGGCGAGGGTAGCTGAGGAGTTTCGGACCTTCAGGGAGCTAATCTTTAGCACTTTAGCATGCTAAGTCTGCTTAGGAGACAGATCAGCGAGTGTGCCAGACAGGTTGACCAATTGGAGACCTGGCATCGTCGGAAGGCACTGATCTTTCAGGGCATAGCAAAGGTTGAAGGAGAGGTCAGTAGCACAGTGATCCTGGATCTAATTAACAAGAAGCTGGGCCTTTAATCAGTAACCACATCCTCCATAAAGGTCTGCCACAGACTAGGTGCCGCCAACAAGCATCACCACAGTCCTATTTAGTTATTTATTTAAAATATGTTACACTGGAACGCCACACTTAGCAATTACACCAATGAAGCACAATAATAACTAAACATATTATAGCTGTTGATCTTCCATCATCATTCGAAAGGCCGCGGGCCGGCAGCGGGCAGCTCCAGCATATGGTGGATCACGCTCGCTCACGCAGCGATTTTAGTAAGATTCTTCAACTATGACGACAGGTCTGCGGTATGGAGAGCGAAGACAGGTCTGTGTCCGTCAAGGAATTCTTGACCAAGACCCGACAATCCATCTTTGGGAAGGCGAGGCTTCACTTTTCTATGCGGTCATGCTGGACTCAGGACGGTGTCGTCGTAATTAAAAGTCCCCGATGGAAGTAAACATAAAATCTCATCGTTTGAAGAATTGAGTCCGTTGCTGCTGAAGTACCTATCCCAAAGTGCAAACTTCTGGAGATAGCCTGAAAAACAAGTAAAAATAATCGTTAATTTTTGGTAACAAAACTCTTAAATATTATCTATATATAAATTCACGCATTAGATACCTACGTTGCGTAGGATTTACTTACCTTTTAATATGCTATCTTTTGCTGTTTGGTAATGATAACCTTTGATTAGTTTTGGCTCGTAATCATTGTTTTGCTTGACTTTGTTTTTTTTTT
This sequence comes from Cerastis leucographa, assembly GCA_963082945.1. Classification (NCBI taxonomy): domain Eukaryota; kingdom Metazoa; phylum Arthropoda; class Insecta; order Lepidoptera; family Noctuidae; genus Cerastis; species Cerastis leucographa. The sequence continues at coordinate 11,587,124 of OY720380.1, read as the reverse complement.
ATCTTTCTTCCTCACACGACCATGAGATGGATTGTTACATGTCTTGCGTACATTCGTACAATAGTTTACCCTCAACAAGGATGTTTTTGTCATTATTTTTCTTTTTTGAAAACATATTGCTAATGCCATTATGACATGACTGTCTTTGACATTGACATCGGGTTTTCAAGGATCGGATACGCTCACGACGTAAACAGATAGTTTTCTCTGTCTACGGCTCACGATAATTTTATGTTTGTTGAGGGCGTAAGGTGCGTTCCGAATGCCACAATTTTATTTTTCTGTACTTTTGTATTTATTTTGGGTTTGTTTTTTTTTTCTATTTCATTGTAACTTATTTTCATTCCTTGGTTGTTCACTGTGTTTTAAAATGATGATGTTAGCTGGCGGGTGGTGCAGAGATGCAACCGTCGTACCTACTTGTTTAGCATGTAGTTTATTTTTTATTTTTTTATAGTTATTTTAATTTTACAAGTATATTTTTAAAAAAATATTTTATTCGTATTTATGACCACTATTTTCGATAATGAATCGTTTTTCTCAGCTAACAAATCTACTGCCACTCTTGAAGATAGTTTTTGTTCCATTACAGACACCCTTGGTGATACTTTACGTCAAAACTTTAACCATAGTCTTGACCGACTGTTTAATGTTTGTCACATCAATGCCCAGAGCATTCCCAGCCACTACAATGAGCTTTACGATACTTTTACGAACAATAACGTCCATACCGTCCTCATTTCAGAGACCTGGCTATAACCTGAGCTTGCGTCTACCACTTACTTTCTACCAGGATTCGTTCTCCTACGGAATGATCGAATCGGTAAGAGAGGGGGTGGTGTTGCAATTTACCTTCATGCCGATTTTTCTTTTAAAATTATTGCTACTTCTTCCTCTACTACTAATTTGGCTGAATTTCTTTTTTTAGAAGTTTGTGTTTTATGAGCTAAAACTGTTCTTGGAGTTGTGTATTGTCCCCCGTCCCTTGATTACTTCATCGAATTAGAATCGGTCCTAGAATCATTAGGTTCGGAGTATGCACATCACAGCGTCATGGGGGATTTCAACACCAATCTCCTTGCCCACAACTCCCCTCGATCCTGTTAACTCCTACATCTGGTCGAGTCAGTTAGTCTGCATGTCTTGCCTCTCCAACCAACGCATCATAACACTGTCGGGGATGATACTTGGCTCGACTTGATTCTCGCATCTAATCCTTCCCTAGTCGCCTCACATGGTCAACAGGACGCTCCTGGCTTTTCCCATAACAACCTTATTTTCCTGTCTTAGGTCCTTAAACCTCCTAAACCCAAACCTACCTTCCAGTACAGGCGTGCCTTTGCGCGGATGAATGCAGAAAAACTCATCGAGCATGCTTCCAATATTGACTGGACGCCCCTGGAGGAAGCCACATCAGTCGATGATAAAGTGAATACTTTTAATGCGGTTGTAGTCAAGTTGTATGACACCCACGCTCCTGTCAGGAAAGTCAAGTTGAAGCGCTCACCGGCCCCATGGATGAACAATGGAGTTCTAATGGCAATGCGACGAAGGGATCGCGCGTTCACGCCCCTTTTCAAAACTGCTCGCAATCGTTGTAATCAGATGCTATGATAACATCAGTCGTCACATGATTGTGAAAGCTCTTGATCAGCTCCATCCTGCAATCTCCCATATCGTTAACTTCTCCCTTTACTCCGGTGTTTTCCCTTCTCTATGGCGGAAAGCCCATGTTCGGCCACTCCCTAAAATTCCTAACCCTACTCTTCTCAGCCATTTTCGACCAATTTCCATCCTTCCCTTTTTATCTAAAGTACTCGAGGCCTGTGTTCACAAGCAATTTTCCCACTTCATCTACCACAACTCCCTTATCAGTCCATTGCAATCCGGGTTCAGGCCCGGCCATAGTACCGTATCAGCCCTCCTTAAAGTGACTGACGATATAAGGCGGGGAATGCAAGACACTAAAGTTTCGGTTTTGGTCTTAATTGATTTTTCCAATGCTTTCAATACCGTCAGTCACGAAGTCCTTTTATCCATCCTCTCCTATCTGATGGTCTCTCCGGAGGTATTGGAATGGTTTTCTTCCTATCTTCGGGGGCGCCAGCAATCAGTTCTTGCTGGTGACTCTAGCTCCAGCTGGTGTGATCTTGATGCTGGCGTCCCTCAAGGCGGTATTTTATTCTCTATTTTTATAGATCTCATAACTACCGAGCTTCAGTGTGTGTATCATCTTTACGCTTTCGACTTACAGCTTTACTGTCAGGCTAGTGTTGACAGCTTGTCCAGTGCGATCGAGGAGCTAAACCGGGATTTACGTTTTGTCAAAAACTGGTCTGATCGTTTCGGGGTGGCGGTTAACCCAACCAAGTGCCAGGCTATTATTATAGGGAGTCCCCATAGCCTGAGAAGGCTGAATGGCTTAACGGTGCCACCGGTTACCTTTGACGGCACGGTTATTCCGTTTAGCTCTGACGTCAAAGATCTGGGTTTGCATGTTGACACTTGCCTTGACTGGCGTAAGCAGGTCGCGATTGTGAGCAAGAAAGTCACCGGAACATTGCGGTCGCTCTATCGGCTAAAAAATATTCTCCCATCACACCTATAGGTAATGCTTGTACAGTCCCTAATCTTCCCCATAATTGACTATGGTGATGTGTGCTACCGACTTCTTAATAACTGCATTCGATTCGTATTTAATCTTCGTAAGTATGATCACGTCTCCGCACATCGGTCACTTTTAAAATGGTTGCCCATCCGACAACGCAGAGCGTTGAGAGCTTTGACTACCCTATTTTCTCTTCTTAATAAGCCTACTTCTCCTTCTTATGTGACTACTTATTTTCAATATTTATGCTCTGCGCACAGTAAGAATCTTCGTTCCTCCAATAATCGTCTTCTACGTTGTCCTTCTCACCGCTCTCTTTTCTCAAGTCGTCTTTCTTTGTCCAGGCTGTCTTCCTTTGGAATGCGCTCCCTCTGAACATCAGGTTGGCCAACAGGCGGTTCACATTTAAAGTTAAAGCTCGCCAAGACTTACTTAAGAAGCTGGCAGATTCATCTCTTAATTAAATTGTTGTTAGTTTGTCTCTCTCTTTACTTATTGTACATATATATGTATGTATTTATGTATGTATCGTTATATTTTATTTGTAAATGTTCTCTTACCATTTGTTATGCTGCACCTACTATGTTTTCTCTCTGCATCACCCTAAGGTAGACTGGTAAAAAATGCCTAAGGCATTAAGTCCGCCTTTGTACAGTGTTTTTATACTTGTGCATAAAGTTTTAATAAATAATAAATAAATAAATAAATTATGTGATAGATATTTACAAACTGATTCAAGATCAAAGAACAAAATCGTTTGGAGTGTGGGCGCTATGGCGCGAGGACTTATAAAAAAATGCATTTTTTTTTGGTTTTTCGTACACCATCTCATAGTTTTCTACTACAGCAACAGTTTCTTTCCAGAAAAGATTTTCATCTGAGCTACCATTTTGGAAATATAGAGCGTTTTGTAAAAACAAGAAAAAAATTAAAAAACTCCTAACTCGGAAACGGTGCGTCGGAGGGCCATGCCTCTCTGAACCTAAATAGTTTCTATGGACAAGGGTAATAGGCTTCTGCAAGAAAAACGGACGAAATCTGTTAGTTTTTTTTTTTCCGAAAATTTGTGTCTTTGCCCCTAACGATACTCAAGCTGAAAGATCGACCGACACAGAATAGTTCTGGAGAAAAATTAAATCCAAAAAGTTTTAAAGACTTATGGAAAACGAGTTATAATATTCAGGGGAATATTTGAAAATAATATTAAGATTTTATTTGAATTTGTTCTAATATTTTATTGTATGTATTTTGGTTTTTTTTTTCACATGGGCCACTATGGCATTTATTATTTAATTTGATATTTACGAAAAATAATTAAAAATGGGCCAATCTGCAAGAATCAACCATTGAGTTTATGGATGTAAATAAAATTCATACATATTTTGAATCTTTCTTTATTAAACAAAAAAAAACTTATAACAGCTGCTTTGCCTTAACATAAAATTATTAGCCTCTGACATAAAGTTAGATACAATTACTAGACTTTGACTAGTGATAAAATTACTTAAAATTACTAGTCTTTGACTTTTATTTATTACACATGGAACATCCTGTGATCAGGTCTAAATTAAATATCGTGCAATCAACAAAAAATCTAAAACATCGAAATTATGGATATTATCCCTGACTGAATTTAATAGGACATTGGTAAACCATGAAAATTTGTGCATATGCAAATTATTTAATTTCCTATCATCTACTCAACTGAGGAGTCACTTATTTCACCATCCAGATCATTTCTTTCATTTGCAGAGACTGAAAGTTGATGATAGAAAGAGTGATAAGCAGGTGGTACAAACTCCAGTAGGCATAGAAGGTCCTTCTTTTTTTCAGCACTGATTTTTCTTCCATGTGGGTATAATGTCTCAAGCTCAAAATTGGAAGTATCTTGAGAGGTTCTCTTAGAGAAAATTACTTCTGTAAAAAGAGTGTCTTGGTTGTTGGAGTATTTATAATACATTGAAAAAGGATGCATCTTATTATAAAGCATCCATTGCATCTTCAACCATTCAACTTTACTGCGCCCAACACTGAGTTTCCTGTTGGTTATATTGGTTTCTAGAGCTTTTGTGGATGTAAAATCACCTTGTTGCATTGTCACAACCTTAAAAGGGTTTTTTTTTCTTGATGCCAGAATAACATCAGTCCAATGTTCTGGTACATAAATATTTGGAAAGAATTTTTTCTGTTTCTCAACTAATCCAAAGGCTCTGTCACATGATGAGTAAGAATGCCCACTCACTGTGAACTTGTGGTCAATTTGTTCCACTGTATAATGTGGACTTGAGACAATGTACATACATAGAGCTGCAATTTTGATATTACGGTTTTGACCCCCACACTGATCAGAATACATTATTAGCTTCTTTGTATTCACATTTTCTTTGAGGTATTTTAGGAGGCAAGATCCTATTTCCTGGGGTCCTCTTGAAGCCTTAGATTCATCCCATACATACATGAAAACATCATCACTACCCACATTATGTATTCCTAAACAATATGTCCACAATTGACGTTTGTAATAACAAATGCCAGTTGAGATGACTGGTGTTGGAAGTGTCTTCATCAAATCAAAGATTATCACAGTAGTGTCATTGTTCTGTTTGGCATATAAGGTATCCAATTTTAAATTTTCCAATGCAGATTCTGCTTTTCTAAGATGAAGATCTTTTGCTATTGTAAGTTCATGTTTTTTTAACAGTTCATTAGTGTTACAAGCATCTATTTTTATTTTAAAACTGTCACATCGTTTACATGAGTCTGTTATAGGGGCATGAAACGAGAGGTTAAAACTTTCATTAAATATTTTTTCAAATATATATTTTGAAACTGGTTCTTGAACCTTCTTTTTATATTCAGAATACATTATTGTTAAATTCAAATAAGGAGGCAAGTACTGCCTAGTCTCACTTTTATGCCTTGTGTAGTGTGAATCATATTTTGGAAAAGTATTAATAAAATCCTTGACTTCAGTTATTTTCCCTTCAGGAGTTTTATTTTTCGGAACATGTTTGCCTCTCTTGTCAATGGGAGGTGTTTCACCGAGTGCTTTATTCTTTAGAACTCGAGTCAACCGTCCATCTGATATTTGAAAAATTTCTTTAAAAAATGATTTACACACACGAATTTGCTGTCCATTAACAGGTATGTGATACAACCTACTATATTCTTTAGGCTTTTTTGGATTGCTATTATTTGTTGTAGTACAACTTCTTGCTTTGACCACAACAGTTATGAGTGAATATAAATAAGAACTTTGCAAGTCAAAACTGGATAGACCATAATAACTAGAAAATATATGTTTACGCCTGTCAGCATCAACTTTTTGATGGCATTTTCCCAAACAAGGACATTGATAGTTTAAGTTTATTTTTTTCGCTGGGATGAGGACACCTTTAGTATTGGTATATGCCTCACCCTTAGCCCGTTTAGTTTTCCTTAAATTTTTTTTCCATGTATTTTCCTTACGCATACGTTTTCTTGTTTTCTTATTAGTGGATACAAAAGCCGCATCTTCTTCATTTGGCGAACCTTCAAGGATATTTTGTAAATCTGGGGACGTGCTCCTACTACGTCGTTCTGGAATATACTCGGAACCGGAATCTTCATAAGGCTCCGCGGGGCTTGACCCAAGTATATCTGTAAAATCATACAACTGTTATGACAATGTTTTCTGATTAAATAGTTTTGCAATGAAAGATAATTAAAAAAAACATACCCCGTAGATTTTGTTCAATTCCATCAGTCGAACTTACTTCCTCGCTTTCTAATTGCGTTTCTAGGTGGGTATCTGTTAAAAATTGTTTATAAGTAACATGTAATTATAAAGTTTCGAAGAAAAATACTGTGTCACTATTACTGAAAAACTTACCTTGCACGTTTTTTACCGTAGATTCCGCTTCACGTTCACTCATTTTTTTTATCCACTAATCTATTATAATTGTGTCCCAAACCGAGTTTTGTTGCATTTATAAAACTTTTGGTTCAAATTTTGGCGGAAAAACAACTTGGCGTTGACAGCTTGTACAACTGACATTTCACCAGAGACCAATGCCAAAGTGACCCAAATCACATGAGCCACAGACCAACCAAAAAAAAAAAAAACTGGTATGGACCAAGTGATTTGAGTCACTATTACCTCTATTAAAAGATAAATATTTATTAAGCTAAAACTTTACGAATACCGCCATCTACAATATTTTATGAAAACTAATTTTGGGCCATTCTGGTTCTGAAATATATGGTTCTTAGCATCAAATTTCGCTATAAAACTTAAAATCGAAAATATGTCACATGGGCCACTCTGGTTCTGGTGGCCTCAGTTTTCTACTAGAGCAACAGTTTCTTTCCAGAAAATATTTTCTTTTGAGCTACCATTTTGGAAATGTAGATAGTTTTATAAAAATTAAATAAAATTCGGAGGCCCATAATTCGGAAACGGTGCCTCTTGGGTCCATACTTCGCAGAACCTAAATGGTTTTTATGGCCAAGGTTAACCCGAAACTGCCATTTTTTTTTCAAATTTCCTATTTTTTTTTTTTGGAAAATCCACTAAGTCCCAAAAAATTTTTTTGCCGAATATTTTATTTTTTTGTTTTCTTTGCTGCGCATAGTGCCCCTAAGCGTATACTTCAACTCCTAAAAATCTGCCCCTTAGACGACCCACTGACCAACAAATCACCAAGATTTCAAAGATAAACTTCCACTAGCTTGAAAGCTTTTTAGTTCTAATCTTCACTTTATATACAAAGCCTTGGAACACTAAGGGTCAGCTCACACCGAGACGCGACACTGCGCGCACATTTTAAAAAGCGATTCAAAATTTAACTTTATTTTCTACACGAAAGGATACACATTTCTTTACAGGCGTCACGTGGCGCAGCGCTGCGTGGCGCAACGTTTTCTCACAACGAAATGTGTATAATCTTCTCTCTATAAGTGTGCGCGCAGCGTCGCGTCTCGGTGTGTACTGAGTCAGAACACCTACACCTACCTGTTAGGGTCAGTACTACTGACATAGGTTTTAAGAGATTGTGCCAAAATCTACAATTCTTTCAGAAATCCCTAAATTTACTACCTACCTACTACCTACCTACTACCTACCTACTACCTACCTACTACCTACCTACTACCTACCTACTACCTACCTACTACCTACCTACTACCTACCTACTACCTACCTACTACCTACCTACTACCTACCTACTACCTACCTACTACCTACCTACTACCTACCTACTACCTACCTACTACCTACCTACTACCTACCTACTACCTACCTACTACCTACCTACTACCTACCTACTACCTACCTACTACCTACCTACTACCTACCTACTACCTACCTACTACCTACCTACTACCTACCTACTACCTACCTACTACCTACCTACTACCTACCTACTACCTACCTACTACCTACCTACTACCTACCTACTACCTACCTACTACCTACCTACTACCTACCTACTACCTACCTACTACCTACCTACTACCTACCTACTACCTACCTACTACCTACCTACTACCTACCTACTACCTACCTACTACCTACCTACTACCTACCTACTACCTACCTACTACCTACCTACTACCTACCTACTACCTACCTACTACCTACCTACTACCTACCTACTACCTACCTACTACCTACCTACTACCTACCTACTACCTACCTACTACCTACCTACTACCTACCTACTACCTACCTACTACCTACCTACTACCTACCTACTACCTACCTACTACCTACCTACTACCTACCTACTACCTACCTACTACCTACCTACTACCTACCTACTACCTACCTACTACCTACCTACTACCTACCTACTACCTACCTACTACCTACCTACTACCTACCTACTACCTACCTACTACCTACCTACTACCTACCTACTACCTACCTACTACCTACCTACTACCTACCTACTACCTACCTACTACCTACCTACTACCTACCTACTACCTACCTACTACCTACCTACTACCTACCTACTACCTACCTACTACCTACCTACTACCTACCTACTACCTACCTACTACCTACCTACTACCTACCTACTACCTACCTACTACCTACCTACTACCTACCTACTACCTACCTACTACCTACCTACTACCTACCTACTACCTACCTACTACCTACCTACTACCTACCTACTACCTACCTACTACCTACCTACTACCTACCTACTACCTACCTACTACCTACCTACTACCTACCTACTACCTACCTACTACCTACCTACTACCTACCTACTACCTACCTACTACCTACCTACTACCTACCTACTACCTACCTACTACCTACCTACTACCTACCTACTACCTACCTACTACCTACCTACTACCTACCTACTACCTACCTACTACCTACCTACTACCTACCTACTACCTACCTACTACCTACCTACTACCTACCTACTACCTACCTACTACCTACCTACTACCTACCTACTACCTACCTACTACCTACCTACTACCTACCTACTACCTACCTACTACCTACCTACTACCTACCTACTACCTACCTACTACCTACCTACTACCTACCTACTACCTACCTACTACCTACCTACTACCTACCTACTACCTACCTACTACCTACCTACTACCTACCTACTACCTACCTACTACCTACCTACTACCTACCTACTACCTACCTACTACCTACCTACTACCTACCTACTACCTACCTACTACCTACCTACTACCTACCTACTACCTACCTACTACCTACCTACTACCTACCTACTACCTACCTACTACCTACCTACTACCTACCTACTACCTACCTACTACCTACCTACTACCTACCTACTACCTACCTACTACCTACCTACTACCTACCTACTACCTACCTACTACCTACCTACTACCTACCTACTACCTACCTACTACCTACCTACTACCTACCTACTACCTACCTACTACCTACCTACTACCTACCTACTACCTACCTACTACCTACCTACTACCTACCTACTACCTACCTACTACCTACCTACTACCTACCTACTACCTACCTACTACCTACCTACTACCTACCTACTACCTACCTACTACCTACCTACTACCTACCTACTACCTACCTACTACCTACCTACTACCTACCTACTACCTACCTACTACCTACCTACTACCTACCTACTACCTACCTACTACCTACCTACTACCTACCTACTACCTACCTACTACCTACCTACTACCTACCTACTACCTACCTACTACCTACCTACTACCTACCTACTACCTACCTACTACCTACCTACTACCTACCTACTACCTACCTACTACCTACCTACTACCTACCTACTACCTACCTACTACCTACCTACTACCTACCTACTACCTACCTACTACCTACCTACTACCTACCTACTACCTACCTACTACCTACCTACTACCTACCTACTACCTACCTACTACCTACCTACTACCTACCTACTACCTACCTACTACCTACCTACTACCTACCTACTACCTACCTACTACCTACCTACTACCTACCTACTACCTACCTACTACCTACCTACTACCTACCTACTACCTACCTACTACCTACCTACTACCTACCTACTACCTACCTACTACCTACCTACTACCTACCTACTACCTACCTACTACCTACCTACTACCTACCTACCTAAGAGAACCTTCTCCTGTCAATAACATACAAAACAAAAAAACAATTATCGAAATCTATCCAGCCGTTCACGCGTGATGCCGTGACCAAGGGAAATAGGGATTCATTTTTAGATATATATATATATATAGACTAGCTGTCCCGCGTAACTTCATCTGCGTCACATGTTCCCCGTTTTCGCAACATTTTTCATTACTGCTCCGCTCCGATTGATCGTAGCGTGATGATATATAGCATACGTCCTTCCCCAGGTTGAAATCTATCTTCTTGCCAAATTTCATTAGGATCAGATTCGCCGTTTAATCGTGAAAAAGTAACAAACAGAAATACAAACAAACAGAGTGACTTTCGCATTTATAATATTAGTATGGATATATAGATCGACTAGCTGTCCCCGGCATGCGTTGCAATGCACTTTTTACCTACCCTATCTACCTACCCACCATACCCTACCCTACCCTACCTACCATACCCTACTACCCTACCTACCTACCTATCTACCCTACCTACCCTACGCTACCTACCTACCTACCTACCCTATCTTTCCTTTTAAACCTTCCCTGGACTACGACAAACATTTTAAAACCAAATTCAGCTAAATCGGCCCAGCCGTTCTCGAGTTTTAGCGAGACTAACGAACAGCAATTGATTTTTATTTATATAGATAGATAGATAGATAGAACTACGGCGTTTCAACGTGACCTTGACCGCGTCGTGTATGTTTTATTAGGTAGTACCTACATTCATGAATGTAAATAGTGTGATGAATGAATGTAATCCTACTAATAGGTATTATAAATGCGAAAGTTTGTGAGGATGGATGGATGGATGGATGTCTGTTACTCTTTCACGCAAAAACTACTGAATGGATTTGGATGAAATTTGGCACACGGGTAGTTTGTAACCTGGATTAACACATAGGATACTATTTATCCCGATAATATGTTCCCGTGGGACAATTATCGAAATCCACGCGGGCGACGCCGCGGGCATAAGCTAGTGTTATAAAATGTAAGTACATTATTAGTTTATTACATATACCACGAAAAGTGCACGTACAAAATTAAAGTTTAGTAAGATAAGCTTTGTGCTGCAGGCTGTGGCTTCATAACGAATTATGTCTGAATACCTACTTGTTAATAACTAATAAGTTTTACCTATCACACAGTAAAATTAGAACCAACTCCGAATTACACATTTCATCCCTAATAGGTACTTTCAAACTTAGGTTTGAACATCATGACATAATTTAAGAATGTTTAACTTCATTCTTAAAAAAAATGATAAATCTAATTCACCCAAACAAAAACGTCGCAGCCAGTACCTACCTACCTACTTGTTTGACGAATGAAATGTGAAATATTCGCGAGTCCACGCACTTATTACTGGCACCAACTTACAATGACAACGCCACGCCATCTAGTATCAACAGATAATTATTTCGAGTTTTGTTATGCAAGGGGCTCGATTGTTCTTTAGAAGTTCTTTATATATCCGGTAGATGGTGTGACTCCAAGCACGCACACTAGCAAAGATTTTTCGTTTTTTTTTTGGCCCTGGAAATCCTATAAACCTTGTTATTTCTTTATGTTTGAAGGGTTTTGCGACAACACTAATTCGTAATAACATCATATTGTTTCATTACTTCTACAAAAAGCATATAAGTATCGAGATTTTCAAGAAACAAAAATGTATGGGAAAGTGCGATTAAACTTCCACCTTTTATTATAATGCTATACCTATTGTTAGTAATACATTCAGCTGATACAGACTTTAACTATCTTCATGCATAGTCACATTGACGCTATCCACCACCACCATGCGATAACAAACATCTCTCATTACCTATATATTATACTTCGGATCACGGTACAGTCTTTTAATGAAGACGTTTTACCTTAAAATAAAACGTTTATTAAAATACTTACCTGATCCGAAGTCTAATACTTTTAAATACTGCCTGTGGTAATGCAAAAACAACAACTTTAATGCCGGGTGAAATAAACTAACTTCTCGATGAAAAGTCGCTGCCTGTGGTGGTGGGATGAGCGAAAGGGGCGGCGATATATGCGTAAAAGGAGGAAAAGAGACAGAAAAACGGAAGCGGAAGCCATGGCTTATCTCATTATATATTAGACTTCGAATCAGGTAAGTATTTTAATAAACGTTTTATTTTAAGGTAAAACGTCTTCATTTTTAAGCAAAAGACTAATTCTCCAAACCTTTCATCGCTCATGTTTCTTCCATGAGGCCTTAAATCATACCCCCAAAAGATAAGAGTCACTCCATAGGGTAAGTATTTAGGCTCTTTAAGGTAATATCTTTATTATTTAGGTATTGCAGTGTTTCTAAGTCAGCGGTGCTGGCTAGATCCCGTATTTTTTTACCACTTGCAATAGAGGAATCAGATTCCTCTAAAAACATGTAATAAGATTCATCTCTTGACTTTTTTTTTATATCTCCCTCAATACTGTCTAAAGCCTCCGACTTTTGTTTTTCAGATCGATTCATTTTTCGTGTTGCAGTCAGAATGAGTTCTTTCATATATTCCCTCCGCTCTTTTGGCACCCATTTCGTTTTAAAGAACGGATGTGATATTGATTTCTATTTTGGAGGCTTTGTTAGTTGCTGTTACGAATTTATTTTATAAATGTCTACTAACATATTACTAAAAGTATTTTATCAGAAAAAATATTTATAAAATACTAAGATACCAAACAAAATATATTTAAATGCAAGATACAAAATGATTTTTTTAAAAGTATCTTAGATACAAGATGTAAATACATATCTTGTATCTGTATTTCAGATACTTCTATCTTAGATATAAGTCACATCTCTGTATTGTTTGTATGTAAATGCTTACGGAAAGTAAATACAGCCTATTTAAACTGTGTTATCGTTGTTTATTTAATACGATTGTTCTAATGGGTGTAACAGGTACCACATTGCCCACTTTTTGCAAGTGTACGTATGACCAGAAAACAACGATTATAATTGACAAGGTAGTATAGTGTTTTAATGCAACTGGGTGGTACAGTTTTTTGGATGCACGTCTTCATTGTTACGAATTTTCTTGTTACCACTTTGTGATGTAAGCTGTTTGATTAAATGCACCGGGTCCTGGTTGATCAGATGAGGAGTGTCATGTAATCGGTCACACATCTTGTGTATAACCAGGTCTACGATCACCCATTTCAACGAAAGCACCCAATTACCAATCACAGTGCCGGTTTTGGCACTACCAGCGCTCTGGCCGAGATTCCTACGGCGCCCCCTACCTGCAATTCTAACCCATACGAAAAAACTGGTCAAGTACCAGTTGTACTAACACGCACACATGGTTCCGTAGCACCAAAAATATAATAAAAATATTTTGTAGGCTCATTCATATGTTGCATTGTACGAGTATTACATTTGACAGCAAAACTACATAGTACGAGTATGGTAATGAAAAACGAAGTTACTAGGTACTGCAGTTTAAAGAAAAGGTCCCATATCTCAAAAACTAAACATCAAATCTTCAAACCAATTTTCGTTGAAAGTTTTTTACGTTTTACAATCCTACATTTTTTCAGTATTTTCCTCCCCTTACTTTAGAAATTAGAGGGGACACACACACAAACATTTTACAACTTTGGAAGTGTCTATCTTTCAAACGGGTACACTACATAAATAGAGGAGACCGGGTACAAAAGTAACGGCGGGTCGAAAGTAACAAACGTTCTGTAGGTTATCAAATGGTCTAAACGCCGCCCCGCTACCAGGAGATAGCCGGTGACGCTCCCCCCGCATGCATTTAGTCGCCGCTTCCGCTTCGTGCCGTAAATTTGTGCTAGAGGACGCCACGTGATTTTACTAACTAAAAGTAAGTTTTTTGACATTTATTAGTTTAGTGGTTACGTATTATTAAAATGATGATATCAATGTGACTATTTGCAGTGTAATGTATACGATTAGATTGTTTACACAGTGTTGTTATTGGTTTTAGAAAAGCAGGTTCCATTTTTAGGTAGGCATTCATGAATTAACAAAAACGGGGTTGGGTACAAAAGTAACATAGCACTACGAGTACAAAAGTAACATGTTACTATTGTCCCCATAATGTAATGAGTATAATTGACTTATTATTTTATATTAATTGTTAGTTTTTTTTACCAACAGAATGCCGCGACAGCGAGTGAGGAAGACGGCAACCATTCATCTGACGAAGAAGATTGCTTTTGTCTTGTGTGTTTAGAGCCTTTTAGCAATAGTCGGCGAAACGAGCAGTGGATAGAATTTATTGAATGCAAAAAATGGTAACATGTTGCATGCATCAATGATAATGCGCCCTATGTGTGCCATAATTGCGTCTGATTAGACTAGGGAACTGAATCTCATAAAAATTGTCATTTTTATGAGTAGAGTTTAAAAGTCAATAACTGTTTTATTTTGTTTACATTGTTTACGCGTAAAAGAAGTACTATTAATATGTTAAAAGTACAAATAAACATTTATGTAATTAAAACACGTTTTTCTAATAAATAAGTTGATATAATATGACATTTCATATTATTTACATACACCTTAATCATGTTACTTCCTACCCACACCGTGTTAGTTTCGCCCTGACTCGGGGTCGAAAGTAACAATCGTCACTTTTTTAAAAAAACTCTGTAATTCACAATATATAATGTGGTAAATTTAGATACAAAACTGTAGAGCACAATCGAAATTTATATGTGGGTATATTCATTTCATCAAAGATATGAAAACAGTATCAAAGTACAAAGTGCTACGTTTGTACCCGGTCTCCCCTACGAAAAACTTTATTCCGATAGTCACAAGGCCGAATTTCAAAATGCCGATTGTCATAATTCCGAATGGTTCAAAATTCCTAATATAACAACTCCGACTTATCATTACTCCTATTTTTAAAATTCCTAAATTTCAATATTCCTAACGTTTATAATTACTATTCTCAAAATACCGAGTTTCAATAGATCGAATAACAAAAAGTCCGACTTAATGATAATTCGAAACATCAAAAATACGAATTCCGATTATTAAAATACCGACTAATACAATTCCGAAATAAAAACGCTTTGTAAACCTGAATAGCAAGACAAATAAACACATAATTGCTCGTAAGAGAGAAGTATAATTATATTATGTTTAGTATGAGGAGGTAGAATTAAAAAAACTTGCAATTAAAAAGCATACAAGCAAGCGTGCAGCCTGCAAGCAAGCATGCAACATGTAAGCAGGCATGCAACATGGAAGAAGGCATGCGACACGCAAGTTGGCATGCAACATCCAAGCAAGCATGCAAGCAGGCATGCAGCATGCAAGCAGGCAAGCAGCAAGCAAGCAGGAATGCAACATGCAGCAAGCATTATTTCTGTCACGGCTCCGGCGCTGCGGGGTTTGGGCGGCCCCACGCGAGCTTATCGTCGCAGATGGTTTTAACGCTCACCACCTACTCCTAAGCTGGCGGGCCGCTCCACCCCTCCGTGCCTACACTCTAGGGGTAGGGCAGATAAGACTGCGTGAAGTCCGTTTTGCAGCGATTCGTTTCTGTCACTAAATTTTGTAGTACAACATGTTGACTTTTAGTTTATTCGAATATTGAAAATCGGAATGTCGTTTTTCGGACCGAGAACCCTTCGAGCATTTGATTCTTCGAACATCGGAAAATCGGAAAACTAACAAATCGCATTTACGACTTTTCTGACTAAATAAATTTCGTGATTTTTAATAAAAGATATTATAAATCTTAGATATTATGAAATTCGGACTTTTGGCACTGGGATAATTGAAATTCGGAATAAAATATTTCTGAGTATTTGGGTGTTCCCCTTTCAAACGATAGACTTTGAGAAAAAAATGATTTTAGAAACGGAATTTTTAAAGACTTATCTATATTCACCCCACACGTATAGGTCTGATGTTTTTTTTTTTTAGTTTCAATTCCATGTATGGTATATACACCGTGTAAATCACCTCATCACGAAGCCGTCAACCAAGCATTCTGTACATGAAACTAAGTAACTTTACGCAAAAATTATTGCTGGGAAACGACTTTTTTTTGGGGGGTGTAAAATCATGTTTTGTGGTAGAACTCAATGTAATTCACTCAAAACATTGTGCTGATGGACGGATTGTATAGTACGGGGGTCGTGGAGGTGTTTAAAGTAAAAATCTTACATTCAAAACTTGTATTTAAAAAAATACTTGTCAAAAAGTTGGAAGTTTGACCCCTAATATCTCCGTAACTAGAAGGTTCCCAGGTATGGTGTAGAACAAAAAAATGATCGCAATAACAGGGAGAACCATTGCCTTTCGGCTTCGTTAAGAGGTGTTTTACACCCTTTATATGTATAAAAAAAAAGATTAAGGGGGCTCCCCCCCTTTTTTTGCATAGTTATCGTAAAGCGGTTCACAGAATACATATCTACCTACTAAGTTTTAACTTTGCAGTCCTAATAGTTTCGGAATAAAGTGGCTGTGACAAACGGACGGACGGAAAAAATGATAAAGACATGACGAATCTTTATGGGTTCCGTTTTTTGCCATTTGGCTACGGAACCCTAAAAAGGAAAAGCATTTAATGAAATAACCATTCATTAATAGAATAACAATTTATTGAAAAGAAAACGATTTTTTTTCTGGCCTTTCTATCGGCGAACTTTTGCATTAGGTTATTAAAGTCAATGTTTTCAGAAATTTCATTTTCAATCGACAAACTAATCAACATTTGCGTAAGAAACACCACCCTGTTCCAAAAGCGTCGCCAGCTTTTCAGCCTAGGGGGAAGCAGCAAAATGAGAATAAAAAAAGATTTTTTAGGGTTAAATTGACTAATTACGGATGCAGCTGAAGTTCTTCTTAGTCTAAAATGCAATAGCCACCTCAAAAGTGTTAGAACCTCGGTTTAGTTCGGCTTTTCTACTTATACTTATTCATATAGAAGTGGAAGTTACTGATTTTGTCAAGTTATTTGAAAAGTCTAGGAAAAAAAAAATGTAACTCTCCTTTCCAGAAAACTTAGTTTTTCTTTAGTCCTTTTATTAAACAGATTTTACTTTATTGACTTACGGATACCTTAAGGCCTCAGGGCGAGGGGCTCCTAATTTATTCCAGAATCTGTCTATCGATTATGGAAAAATCCGATAGGAGTTTGTACACGCAGGAGGCTTGCACATAAAGCTGATAGATCGAGTTCCTAACGTCAAAATCCGAAGATGTACGAAGGTTACGGAACTCAAATGGAATTGGGCAGGACATCTAGCAAGGCGAAGGGATGACAGCTGGACTATAAGCTATCACCGAATGGCGCCCAAGAACGGGCAAAAGAAATGTGGGTCGTCCGGCGGCGAGATGGGCAGACGATATAGTTGCCAACGGGGGAAAGCTGCATGAAGCTGGCGCAGGACCGTGGAGATTGGCATAAAAGAAAGATAAAAAGGGGGCCTATACCCAGCAGTGGGTAAATTCGGGCTATGGATGATGTTGATGATGTGAAAATTGTTGCTCGCTTTGCTCACTCTTGCATTTTAGATTCTTAGACGAACTTCAGCTGCATCCGATAGTAAATTTAACCTTTAATCATTCTCATCTGCCTGCCCTCCCTAGCTTTATATCGCGCCCCTTTATATCCAGCGCCCTGGGCGGTCGCTCAACCTCGCCCTACCACTTTTGCCGCCGCCGTTTTTAGGCCCGTTACTACCGGCCAATCACTTCTGTCAGAGTTAAGGACAAGACAAGTATTGTCATAGAAATCGTGCGTTTCCGTTCATCACCATATCTGCCGAAAGACGCTCAAAGCTAAACACAAATCTAATGTTTGTAGTCGGTTAAATGTAAAATGCCGAAATTGTAGGGTCTTATCAGCATTACTTAAAGTAGACAATTGTATGAATATGGACGCGGACGACGTCGACTCGCGCATGGTCGCGATAATACCTACCTAGTATTCAATTGCTCGCGCAGTTTTCCATTCTGTATCAATCAACTTACCCTTAGGTGACTCATGACTGGTTCTATGACTAAGTATTAAGGCATTGGATGAGTACCTAGGCATAAACAAGAAACGGAGAAAGGGTATTCGCAGATTAATAATAAAATTCACGGAATGAAACAGTTTCATCAAAATACTACGAAATATAAAATATTTGGGCACATGTTCTCTGATATTAATATATTTCATCATAAACAGCCAGACAAGCGTGGGTGAAGGAAGTACATAATCTGTACGTGATAAACTGTAAAAATCCTCAGTACATTCGCTGATTTCCTAGTAGTTAGTGACGGACAAACATACAAGATGTTTCGAAGTTGGTTCCTGATTTTCACGTTACTTGTGTGTAATGTGGGTGTTCTTTCTCGGCCGAACGTCGCGAAGCAGGGAAACGTAGTTTTTCCTCAAGCAGTGCAAAAGAACAATGTTTTGTTCGCCGGGGCTGAAGACTCCCCAGCTTGGAGCAGCTGCCCCGAGGGTTCCAAAAGGGATATCTCTGGATACTGTCGTGAAGTCTGGTACGATGATGACGATTATTAGACGAAGATGTAGTGATACTACGTTATGTGAAAATGTTTTTCCATATTTTGTTTTTTATTGAAACCTACTGCTGGCATCTGTTGGGGAGAGTGCCACTAGAGATAGTACCTATAATGCAACCTTCTTGTTATAAATCATTGTCAATTTTTTTTAATCAACTTGTAATAGTTCTTGTTTGTATTAAATCTGCTCTGATATCCGTGTTGTTTAAATTATTTTCATATTTATTCACTTATCGTTTAGGTACTGACAGTAAAAACTACTTATATTTTCGTGTAGGTTCCATCGAATACGCAACTCATTTAGGTAGAATCAATAAAGATGATAAAGGCCAATCTGGTATTTTATCATTAGATAACTGACATTGCGATGTTGTTACATAGGTAGGTAAGTTAGCAGATAGGGTAGGTGCTCATACAGGAATATGTAGTTTTTATTAAATTATATGTCCAAGGTGATAGTGTGGAAAGTCCATTATGTCGAAAACGATGCCTTCACTTCAACGAGAAGCAAATAAACCGGCAGGTAAAAAAAATATTCCAATGAATTTAGAATCTCCTCATTTTTGAAGTCGGTTAAGAAACACAGACTAAAACGTTACATTATTTAATGTCATAATATTATGTCGGAAATTCTTGATTCATTGAAAACCAAGTTCTTTTTGTCATCTCGCTGGAACAATTCAATCTGGTCATAATTTAAGAAGCCTAAGTATTATTTACAAAAGTCTGTTCTCTCAAAGTTAAGGGCGAGGTAGCAACACAGCGATGTAGGCCCAGGTGTCGAGCTGATCTAAGATGGGGTTGAGTCCTGAGAGGACCAGCTTGGAAGCTTCCGCTGCGATGGCTCCCTGGAACCTGTTCGCATAGTCGATGACCACCTCCTCAAGCATCGAGTTGACGATTCCGTCGATGTCACCCCCGCCGATAACTCCGGTCAACCCCGACTGGAAATGAAATAGTAAGATATAGCACAGCACGCCTGTAATCCCAAAAGAATTAGGCAGAGTTGTACCCTAAAGTACATATACCCAGAGTTGGCCAGTTATGTTAACGTCCAATGTATAAATAGGGGGCGAGCATACTGGGCACACATCCAAACTTCGTGGCTGATACTAAGAAATTCCTGGAATGGAACACTGGGAATCGAAGCCATGACCTCATCCTCAACAGTCGCGCTAGCAAACACTACAGTCTGGTGACTAGACCAACTAAATTTTAAAAGTCAACATAACGTCACGCTTCGCTGCGTAGTTAGATCAAGGATACGACTTTATTTCACAGATAGAGCAGTCCATTTTCTTCAAACATGTTCCACCTCCTATCCTGCTTTTGGACCTAAAATATGTCGCAAACGACGCCGCCGTGGTAAAGGCGAAGTTTTGGGCCAGCATCACGCTACCCTCTCCGAAGGTGTAGGCAGTCAGGAGTGTCATAAAATTCACCCAGTATCGCTGGTATAGTAACACTGCTCAACCCGGACTGAATACAGGACCATTTGCGACTATTGTGTTCCGTGTCTGAACACGAAACATCGTTAAAACGTTAGCGTAAGGTAAAAATTAGGATAAAAAAAAATGCCATACCTTGAAAACAGGAATTTGGAATGAAGTATTCACTATCCTGTCAATGAGTACAGACTTTCCGTCATCGGATTGCTTAAGGTACAATTTCGCCTGGAACCTGAAGCCTTCCACTAAGAAGCTGAAAAGGACAAAATAACTCGTTAAATTGATGTTTCAGTCAGAAAAGTTAACTTGTTAACTTTTTTATTGACGACACACAGTTCCCATGAATTCGGTACATTGAAAACACGATTACATCTTGTATAGCATACCTAAGTATACATGCTGTGTGTCACATTTCTGACAAGGCTTCTAGGTACTGCCTCCACTTATGGGACAAACATCAGCGACGTACATGTACATACCTGCTGGATCATCATGTCCCTGCAAAATAGGGATGATGACTGGGTAAAGAAAACGATATTCTATTTTGTCCGTCAATTAGGTAATACAAAAATATTAGATACGTATTTTTTGTTTTATCAAGTTAACAAAAAATTACTTAGAACGCATTAAAGTTGGAGAGTGGGGGCTCACTACGTCACAACTAGGTATAAAATGTACTGAGCCGTGACGTCATGCGCAATTTCAACTCAAAATATCTCCGTAATTTTACGATTACGTGAAAAAAGAAAAAATACGTGTCAAATACTTTTTAATCTACCCGATAGACAAATAAAAAAAAATAGTCACCATCCCTATAGGACATGGTCGGTCAGCTGGGTTATCGACACCAATATACATAATTATAATGGATAGCCTCAGTTTATTTTATACGTAACTACTGATATTTTCAGATAGAGGTTATAAAAAAAGTTACGTTAGACAAATCCGCCAAAAACTATGACGCGGGTAAGTATGTGTGTCGAACGCATTATTTTCTGTATTTGGGCATCAAATTATATACAGTATGTTAGGTTAAACGAGGGACATATTGAGGGAGGGTATTCAGTATTCGATTCTCGTCCCAAATATGTAAAAAAACTACAACCTTAATTTGTGACGTAATTGTCCTATGAAATACATTATTCATGAACACTGAGCGCGCAAGAAGTGAACTCGTAAACAGTACTTAAAGTAATCACGCGGCAAAACATGTGCCGATCCTGCCGAAAAGGAAGCGCGTACGCAACCCCCTTTCCTTTCCTTTGTGTTGTCGCCGATGCACCGACGGGACACACCCCCGTGCTGACCGCAGTCTATGCGTCCGCGCCGCTATTTCCGCATGTCTTATATTGCGCTTCCGCGTATTCCATAAACCACCCCGCTTACTTCGCGATAAGTGTGTCCTGTTAACGTGATCTTGAATAATAATCAATAAAACTGACGGCGTATCAATATTCCAATGAAGAATATTGGGATATGATCGTGTCTACATGTTAGCAAATGATACCTAGTGTGAGAGGAGTGTAGTGTACCGAGAGATGTTTCCCAACAGTCAGATTCCGTCGTACAATCCTAAGCTGGTGTAAACCAACGATTGCAAACATTCGGTCAGTTCACCGTACCGACGCATGCCTAAGGACGAGGAAGGGAGCCATACCCAGTGTACTTACAAGAAGCCATCTTTGAATACTTCTAGCATCACCAACAGGAAAATACTCGAAACGCTGCAAGACGGTTCGGTGTATCGCATTGGACTGTGTGGAAGCTGCTGCATGAGGTAGGAATGCACCCATACCATTTTTGACCCGTTCATGAACTTGGGGTCAACGACCACGAACCACGGGTGAATTTTTGCCGTTGGTTTTTGTCTAATTTAGACAAGAACATTTTTTAAGGTTTTGTTTAGTACCTAGATATTTTTGACTGTCCTAAGCCAGGTTTAAAGTATGAAGGTAAAATGGATTATACCTAAAAGTCATTGACCCGCTCACATGTTCTGCGATAGTATTAAATCGCTAGCGCAAGGGTGTATACACGTTGCGAGACATTTGCGAAATTTTTGGTATGGTTCTGTCTGTTATTTATCGGTGTTTTTTTTTTTAATATTTTTATTAGTATCATGTTAGCATGTACTATTGTGGGTTTGAATATGTCCCTCGTTTAAACTAACACACTGTATATGTATATTTTTGTTAAACTTACTCAGCCTTTCCTTTTCCGTAAAGTGGGATAGCGGTGAAGAAATCACCGAGTAGGTCGTACTCCTCTGAAAAAAAAAACAGGTGTTTCAGAATTATGATAAAACTAGTTATTCGTGAATTGGGTAGATAAGAAGTTCGATATCTATAGGTAGGTACCTACCTAGCTAATTTTTAAAAAACAAAACATATTTTAAAAAAGAGTCGCGTATTTTTCGTTCTATTTTTGTTAAACTACTATTGGTCCGCAAACTATTTGTGCGGACCAATAGTAGTAAGGGAGTTAAACAGGAGGATGTGGTCATCGTGTGCACGGGATTTTGTTTGAAAAATGAGCATATTCCCACTTTTCTGATAGTACACAACTATTATCTCATCTTTCGATCCGGAAGCATTCGCCTGTAATGTAACAATCCAAGATTCGATTTTGTATAATTAACATGTAATGTAACAAGTGAACTGTTACATTACAGGCGAATGATCGAGATGAGGAAGCGCCTCATCTGTACTAAAATACCTAACTAAGCTTGGAATATTGAGACGTTCCCCATATTATCCATAGCACCTAAGATACATGATAACAAACAACAGCTGGCCTACCATGACGTCTTAAAGCAGTATTGTTTTACTCTTATTCCAGTGTGGAAAAGACACGGAGCTATACAAGTCGTGTAGCTCCATCTCTTTTCCACACTGGTAGGCCAGCTGTTCGCTTGCATTCTGTTTCAGTCAAATTGAATTTGACAGAGACGGAACGAGTTGTACCTAAGCTTGCATATTCTAACTTGGTACATACCAACGCTAGCTTCGAGTCTCGGCACAGAGATATCCAGATCAAAGGTCAGGTCACTCAGGTCAAGGTGACTCCTGTGCACCACGAACCCGCCGAGACCAGTAACGAGGATTTTGTCCAGCTCCAAGTCCAAGCTAAAAAGGAAAAAATATTACGTTTAGACAAAAAGAGTACGTAGAAGAAAAGTATTTTTATAACAAGTTTGCTCGTAAAAAAAAAAATTAAAATAAACTTGACGTTTATGTATTTGAAGAAAACAAAAACGCGGCAAATTCCTAGACTAATATTTTTTTGTCGGAAAAGCAAAGGCATCAAGCTCATACGGCCTCGTCGGTTTTCGTAATTTTATTTTTAATCATAACTGCATAATAAATGCGTATTCCTTTTTCAAAAAGATGTATTATGCTTTATATACAAGATCAATGGTGTAAACACAGATGTAGTTCAGTATAAATTTCGGTAAGTATTCCAAATTTAAATAACATTCTCCCCCTAGAGGATGAATGAAATTCAGTACAATTTTCTTTCCCTGTTTTTAACAGATTAATAATGACTATTGTTATGTTCGCTTTTTGTGGCATAGAATGTCACTTTTTTGAGCAAGTGCGACGAAAAGTAACTTTCTTGTTGTGGCTTTTGATTGTAACTTTTTGTTACCTGTTATTGCCCTAGCACTTGCAAACGTTGCTCTACAAAAAGTAGCCTAGATGTGGATGCATCTTTCTTCAAGTAACACATTAGGTACACTGACTTACTTGATAAGTCCCGCGGGGATGTTGAGATGGTAGTTTTCCATTTCCAGGGGGTCTAGAGGCGGGAGCCCTAAGAGGTCGGAGCCATTGTTGACGACTCGGCGGATGTACGCGATCAGCTGACGGATGAGGGCATTCACCAAGATGTTGCGGCCTTCCGCCGAGGTGGCTAGCGACGAGGGGTCTATAAGTGAAAATGACAAATTAAAATATTTATTAACCCCGATCAAAAAAGACGGGTGAAAACACCCGTCTCTTTTAACAAAATGTTTGACGTGTGTATCTGTGTGTCTGTCTGTCGCATCATATACAGGGTGTAACGGAAAGGGTATATACATCCTTAAGGGTGTGCTACAGACCATCAAACTGAACATGTTTCTCAACATAAAAAAATTTTTGCAGCAAAAAAAATATGTGCTTCCCCATAGAAAATTGCAATACCTATTCGACCCAAATGTATAGGCAGCTGATATTTTTTTTTGCTACAATTTTTTTTTTATGTTGCGAAACATGTTCAGTTTGATGGTCTATAGCACACCCTTAAGGATGTATATACCCTTTCCGTTACACCCTGTATAAGCCATTACCTTTGTACCTATTTTCTGTTCCTTTCTTCTTCTCTGTATTTAGTGTGTACATAAATTGTTAAATAAATAAATAAATCATACCTCCTTAACGGAAGAACCGATTTCTATTTTGGTTGCGTTTGAAAGCTGTCTTAATCGAGAATGTTCTTAGCAAAGTTTCAAAAAAATCTGCTCAGCCGTTTGAAGAACATCATTTTCTAATTGATGAAGGGATATAAACAACTTCCACAGGTCTGGTCAATTCGAAATTTGAAATCTTGTCACTTATCACCATGGGCATCGCCAGGAGGGGGCAGGGCGGCTTTCCTTTCACTCAAAAGGCTAAGGATTTCTTTTTTATTTTTTCGTTAATAGGCGAAAACAGGCCAAACGCCGAGAAAAGTGGAAGGAATGGGGAGAGGACAGTCAAGGCTAAAAAAAATATATAAGTTTAATAAGCATAAAAACCCCCGGCAGTAGGCCGATTAACACTAGGTAGGTACAAAATTAAAAATTTAAAAAACCCTTGACTAATAATTATTATTTACACCGACGAATATTTAATTTTTATTTCATGCTTTTTCAACTTATATTATTTTATCTTAACCTTGACTGTCCCAATCCTGGGCATAGGCCTCCCCCATTGCTTCCACTTTTCTCGGTGTTGCGCCTCTTCTCGCTAATTAAAGAAAACAAGGAAAGTTATAAGTTAAAAAAAACCCGAGCTTTTAGGAGGGAGCGAGGGGGGGGTGCAGCGCCCCCCCCCACGGAGTTGCAAAGTGACAAGAAATCAAATTACGAATCGACCAGACCTGTGGAAGTAGTTTATTTCCCTTCAACTAGAAAAGAGGTGATGACCTTCAAACGGCTGAGCAGATTTTCTCGAAACATAGCTAAGAACACCTGCGATTAAAACACCTTTCAAACGGAACCAATTTTATCAAAATCGGTTCATCCGTTTAGGAGCTACGATGCCACAGACAGACAGATACACACGTCAATCTTATAACACCCCTCTTTTTTAGTCGGGGGTTAAAAACAAAGCGGACCCCCGACGCTACGACGCTTGGATTAATATATTTTTTGTGTTTCGGTACTGTTACCGATCAAGTAACGATTTTTCAATTTTTGTTAATGAATGAATTAATGAGGAGGAAATGCCGTAGGATACTTGCCCAACATGAATAACATTAAGATTGCCATGTCACTGTTATAATGCGCGCTTGTTAATGAGTTTCAACTCCAAGCCAGAAGAACAAACATTTTATTTCACACTATTAAGAAGCTAAAATAATTTTGAAATGAGTTATAGGGGTATGTAGTGTACTTAGGCCTAGATTACTTACGCTGCGCAGGTGCTGGTTTTCCAACTTTGGGTGCTGCAGCCGCCAAGGCGCACAGCATCAACACAAGTACGATTTTCATTCTGAATCGGAAAAAAAGCATTTTGTGTACATGATAGCGTAAATAATGATGTGCATTAACATTCAGCGTAATTATATGTTTGTAATACAGATCATATCATTAATGGTGAAATTATAAACATGTTATGTGTTTGGTTTTCAATTTTGATTCGTAAGTTAACTATGTTAGGTTTCCGATAGATATGCATAGGATTCTTTGGTAGTTGAGATATTAGTGTAATCGATCGATCCTAGAAATAGGATCGGTAAAATCATCAATTATTAGTTCATTTACTGGTAATGAATGATTTCAACTCAATACCATTAGGCTATTTGCTTAAGTATGAGTCTGCCTATGTTGTAAAGTCCCAAAATGTGAAATAAATGATTGTTAGAGTCGGTAGAATGATTTTACATTTGAAGTCCTGGCAAACTAGACGAAGTAATATCTATCAGCGATACCAGTTGATGTAAAAGTCACAAATGCAGTGGATTGACTTTTTAAATTTATCCACGAAAAAGCTCTTGTTAATCACATTAAAAGTTATTGTATAAAATCGAACGCTTTAGGTACAAGTCAGTGCCACTTGTTTAGACCCTCATGACTCTCGGAACCTCTACTCAGTAATAAAAAATCCCAGCAGAAAAGTAAGTTGACCATTTACAATGCTAAGTCGTGGGGAGTGACCTAGGAATTTAACAGGTAGGTAATATTTAATTACCTAGATTGTGAATAGAAATTGCAGTACTTGGTGATGTAGGTAATAGTTGAAGTTTTTCTATTGCAATAATAAAACCCAACAAATACGATCCAATAAATCTAAAAGTTATAATAATGTTCCTTCTTCCACAACTCACCTAGTAGTTTTTTCGGCTCACGGACGACTACTGTCTATGTAATGTCACGGGCAGCTGGTAAACGAACTTAATCTCGAAGATCAAACACTGATTTATTCCATCAATCACCAATATCTGCTATTAAATAGAGTGATAATTACTAATCAGTGTCGCATTATAATATTAATCTTGTTATAATCTTTATTTACTTACGTCCGCAGTTGGCTATCAAATTGTTTTTACCTTATCGTTTGTGTAATTATTATCGAACACACAAAGAGAGAGGGTCTAATTCTTGGATAATGCTATCAAAGTAACGACTTTGATTTAGCAAGTTATCTCATTTGATTTACATAAGTAGGTAGGTATTAAAAAAAAAATGAATTGAGGAGTTCGTAGTAAATAATAACAACCGCTCTACCACCTCTTAAATACCGAGTTTCCTCCGTGCCTCGAAACAACGTTAAGCCGTTGGTCCCAGCTGTCATTTGTTGATCTTTGACAGTCGTTACAGATAGTCAGTGGCCCGAAAGTCTGACAACCTGCAGTCTCACTAAGAGGTATCGTATTACCCAGTACCTACTAACTGAGATATGAGGGTCAGATAGACAGTCGCTCCATGTAAAAAACTGGTATTCAGCTGCATCCGGTTAGACTGGAAACCCACCCAATTTGGGGAAAGTCTAGGCAGATAATTGTAGTCGAAAACTATTACTTAATTAAGTGTATTTAAGTAGAAAATTTAGAATCTGCTTTAGGTAAGTAACCGATATGTAGTGTTACTCAACACTACATACATATTTACTGTCTACGCCTTGCGTAGTCATGCTGCTACGCGCGTAGCGTCGCCTTGCTACGTTTAGCAGCCGTAAGTCACGATACGGCAACTTCTTGCGGATCGGTTTTGAATGCTGAAGTATACAAGTGTTGTTTTGCATCCTCGTCAAAATTCAGGAGGTTGTCACAAAAGACATAAATAATCAATAAAAATTACGGTACCTGGTTAATCCTAACTAATATTATAAATGCGAAAGTAAGTTTGTTTGTTACCTTTTCACGACTAGACGGCTGGTCGGATCTTAATGAAATTTGGCAAGAAGATAATTCCAACCTGAGGAAGGACATAGGCTATATATAATCACGCTACGACCAATAGGAGCGGAGCAGCAATGAATCATGTTGCGAAAACGGGGAAAATGTGACGCAGGCGAAGTTGCGCGGGACAGCTAGTTATTAATAAACGCTGATTTTTTTGGTTGTTTATGTTTGTCAGTATTTCAGAATAACCCCCTTCACGTGGTTTAGGAAATAAGAAATTATCGAATAAACGTTTGAGATTGTTTGTATGTGTGGAAGCGCGGTTATAGCGCGGGAATCAGACAGCCCGTGTTTAAAACACTGGTGGTTCATACCTACCGATTTCCGTAAATAAGAAAAAAAATAAAAATTACCTACCCATTTTGATTCGGCACGAGAAACATTAGCATAGTTACCTCCTTGAATTTGACGAGGATGCAAAACAACACCTTGTATAATACCCGACTGCGCTCGAAGAAGGGTTATGTTTTTTTATCATCTGGGTTAGGCAGTGCTAGTAGTTATTGGATATTTCTTTTCTAAGTGAAAGCTAAAGAACTCTCCATTCGACCTATTTATTTGTTTTCTGTCGCGTTCTATATAATACATGTCAAACGGCACAAAAATTCTGAATTAAACAATCAGAAAGGATTGCAATGCCCAATTATAGGTATGATTACGATTTGGTGTTTTGAATCAGTAATGGTGGATAGGTAATGTACAGAATTATTTCTATTTGCAAGTAAAACTCTGACAAACTCACTTATGTAAGTAGGTAAGGCTTATTTTCGAGACTTATTTGCCTAAGTTATAGACAAAAGACAAAATAAAACAAACACCAAGTCACTAGCTATTTAATATTAAAAATCATCATACAGTAGACTAGCAAGAAGGTTCCAGTTGTTATAGTTGTTTAAGGTAGGGTTCAGGAATGGTGGGATGTGGCCACTGAATGACGTAGCTATGTACTTGTTGAAACGGGTCAGGTATTCAGCCAGGAGGTCTTCCACAATCGAGTTGATGACGCCATCTATGTTGTTGTCGAACTGGGTTCGGGACTGGAATGGAAGTAACAGTTTTATGGCGTTCAGTGAAACTTTTTCGTTGTATGGATTTTAGAAAATGAATACTTTATTTGACAAAATAAAGGTTAGGTACTCCTACAAATACTTATTTTCAATTTAATAGAATTTCATAGGGTGATGACATTTTTTTTGCATTTAGGTGAGATTTCTTGCTGAAAATGATTACTGGAATAAAAACACATAATACTATTACAGTTTTCAAGAGAAGAGTGAAAGAACATTATCTTTCCATTCCGTCATAGTTGCATAGGTATTTATTTTATTGTATTTATTTTAATAGTATTTATATTATAGTTATATATTTTGTTTTTGTATGTAAAAGTAAGTTAGTATGTTCTTATATTGTACTTTATATTTGAAATAGTTATTTGCTTTATGTTTTATATTTTCCATTTTCTCTTCTTCTTTTACACACTTTGTCTACATCTCTTTTTTTAAATATCTCCTTTCGCAGGTATGCTGGAAGAGATTTCTTTAGAAATAAGCATTACCTTTGTACCTATTTTCTTTTCCTTTCTTCTTTTCTGTATTTAGTGTGTACATAAATGGTTAAATAAATAAAATAATGTCAATGGATGGAGAGGGAGAGGAAGGCCAAAGAAAATATGGAAGGATGGAGTGAGGCATGAAAGAGAAAGGAGTAAATGATGCCATGACGTCTGACAGGAGAGAATGGACCGAACCTAAGTATAATGGGACAAGTTTAGGAAGATGATGATGGTCTGTCCTCTGTTGGTTTGGTTATCTTTAGATCTATTAAAGCAGTATGTCTGTGTATGTGTCCCAAAATTAGCAGAGTTATTTGCACTTACCACAATACGTTCTATGCTGAACTCAGGATCTTCAATCTTGTCCAGGAGTATTGATTCACCATCTGTAGACTGTTTCAGGTATACTTTTCCCCATAGCGAAATGTTTTGTATTTCAATGCTGCAACAAAACATTTTTTTTTCAAATTATGATCAGATAAAAGTTAGAGAAGATAATTTGTAAAAAAAAAATTGACCTTAGTTCAAAGAATTCATATTTTTTTAATTGAAAGTCTTTGATGTACTCACTCGGCTATGCCTTGACCTTTAATGGGTATTGCTTCGTAAATATTTCCGTCCAACTCGTAAAATTCTGTTAAGAAAAGATTCATAATTCTATAGGTATTTTGGGAAATTTATCTGTGGAGAAACGTCACTACCATCAACATCGGTCGGTGCAGCAAATCTTTTTATCAGTACTTCTATTTACTAGTCTTTTCAGTATAGTTAAGACTGACTGAGTTTGTGTTCATAAATAAATAAATAAATAGTTCACAGAGTCCATCCATTGTTTGTTGGTCTTCCCCTTCTCTTGTAATCATCCATATTCATACAGAAAACTTCCTCAACGACATTTCAAATTTACTCAAATTTCCCCGTTCCATTCAATTACATAAACCCGAAAAACATTATTTACCTGAATAAAACATCAAGGATGGAATATCTATGTTCAATTGTATAGAAATTTCACTTTTTGAAAATATGAGCTGTTTTAGTTGGTAGTCTCCCAAACCAGCAAAACTTCCGTCCGTTATGTTCACGTTGGCACTGAAACATCAGGAGTTACGTTAGGTCATCAGCCTAGCCTTTTCCAAAACGTTGTTGGGGTCGGCTTCCAGTCTAACCGGATGCAGCTGAGTATCGGTATTTTACATGAAACGACTGCCTATCTGACCTCCACAACCCAACAACGTAACTGGGTAATACGAAACCCCTTCGTAAGACTGGATGTCAGAATTTCGGCTTCTGTTTACTTGTAACTACTGTCAAAGATCTACAAATGACAGCCGGGACCAGCGGCTTAACGTGCTTTCCGAGGCACGGAGGAAACTTGGTATGTAATTATGGTCACCCATCCACGGACCGACCTCGACAAGCACGGCTTAACTTTGAAGATCGCTCCATGCGGCTCTCATATATAGCACGAAGCATCAGGAGTTACGTTAGGCATTATTTAAAAAAAGTTACCTTGTCGAGCTTTTTTGTTTTATTTAGGTCACCTTCCTCGGGGTTGTGCGTTATAAAGCACAATTTTCATAATGTAGGTAAGAGGAATTGTCAATTTTTTTTCCTAAACATATGCTGCGTTCTTTTAAAAAGGCTGCGGTGCGATGAGTTAAAATACAGAGGCTATGCATAGGATATCTCTGGAGTGGGCGGACTGCTACCACAGATTGCACTTAGGGGCAGTTTATCTTTTTAATTCAGTAGCTACTCTACTGAACGGTTTACGGTTCACGGTTCACGGTTGGCGCAGACGCAGTGGCTAAGCGATCAATGTGTCGCGGGTTCGATGCCCGCATGGAACAAATATTGGTGTGGCCTACAGGTGGTTGTTCCGGGGCAGGCTGTTTGTATGTGAGTTTAAATTTTGTGCACTCACGATACAAGAAAAATCGCAGCAACGTTTTAAAAAAAACCGGCGAATATTATGACCCTTTTGGGTTTAGAATTCATGGAAAGGCGGTCGATGTCATTAAAAACCACATATTGTTAGTCTCTGATATTTTAGATATAAACTAGGTTCATCCACTTAATATTTTATCTATACACCGGATATGACGTGTATTAGTCTAATGCGACTAAATGTTACTCATTATGAACACAAAAATGATTGTTAAGCAAAAATGTATTAGTATTTCCGGCTGTGGTGGTTATTTATAATAATAATAATACATAATTTATTCAAAAAATATAAGGTATAACGTTACGTACAGGTTTTCTTAAATTTATGTCACGTTCACTCATGATTTCAGCCTGCACTAGGTAATCCTGTGTTTCAGGCGATTGGAGGTAACATTTATTGATTAAATAATCACATATCATTTTAATCTAATTAGTACATGTGTAAAAACGTGTATAAAATTATAATTGCTTAACTTAATAACTAATTGAAAAAACAACACGAACGAACAATATTTACTTTAGCACAAGTAATAACTTCTCTCTATCTTTATAGGACATAGGTTGAAGAGTTTCGTTAAGGAATTTCTTGCAGTTACTATAATTTAAGAAGTACTATCTTCCCTTTTTCATTTACATATTTTGCCTGTTATAGAGTAGCGGATCGAGGTACATATGAAATATTGCTGTGAAAGCATGTTTTGTACTTTTTTGAGGGCAAACTACATATTTGCGTCTCCTTATAGTCAATTCAGTGTTGTATCGAAGTGATGCATGTTGTTTTAGTACAGTGCTCATTATAAATAACTGTCGAACTGATAGTATTTTACAAGATTTATACAGGAGGTTTGTGGGGAAAAGGAAAGGGCGGCAAGCAGCCTCCTTGAGAATAGCTCTTTGAGCTCCTTCAATGGCCAAAAGTATAGTTTTACTCGCCCCATCCCATGATGTCAAAATTGACTGACAGAGAGCAAAGTATACTTGCCTAATTATTTTTGCATTTGCAATAAATCGTAGCTTTTTGAATACGTATATCAGCTAACGAATTTTATTATTTAGAGCTTCCGTATATACGTTGTTTGAAGGATAAGGTTTCATCCAAAATAATACCCAGGTAATTTAATCTGTCTGTCTTTTTATTATTGGGACATTGACTTTGGCTATCTCCAGGGATTGGGCAACAATGAGCATGCAAAGATAAGGGCCGGGATATTTGATATTTGCTTGCGCATAGAAAACTTAATGTAATTTGTTTTCTCTGCATTTAGAGTTAGTAAGTTATTTTGAAGCCATTTATTTAAAATATTTAAATAAATGGCAAAAATTATAATATATTTTAATGCGTGTTGCACAAGAGTGTAGACTTCATGTTCTGAGTCAGCCGAAAAAAGTAGAGCAGTATCGCCATTGTAATTTATGATATGTACCATAGCTTTAGATTGCAAAGGTCATTAATTATGTAGATCAAAAACAAGGTGGGCCCTAAAATGCTTCCTTGAGCACACCAAAACATGTGTTTTTTTTTTTTAAAAGCGCTGAGATCATTGCCAATCTTTAAGGCGGAAACATACTTACGTGTTGTGGCGTGTCGTGACGCGCCAGAAGTATATCGGTTTCATACATTTAATATGGTTAGGGACATATTTGCATGGCGTGTCGTGTCGCAACGCGTTCTGTCGTGGCGCCGACTGCTCGCCACCGATTGCGCCAGAGCGGTGGAGGGGGTTATGACGCGACACGACAGAACAGGCAAATGTGTTTCTATACCGGCGCGTGGCTCGTGGCGCGAACATCTAGCGGACACTTTTTAATAATTACTTAGGTATGAAAAGAAAAAACGTTAAGGAAAATTGGAAAGCCATGGAGGAGGCCTTTGTCCAGCAGTGGGAAAGAGTAGACTGATTTAAAAAAAAAAGAATATTTGCAGCTTGTTTCTGAAAAATTACTGACGAGTTTATTGTACCTTTACGTTGTTAATTCTAAACTACTTATGAAATTTGTCTTCGTAACTCTCTAGTTCTTAAACAAGACGATGAAATTCACCTTGTTTCTGTTTCCCTCTGTTTATAGGGTGAACCCAGTACCTTCTCTCCTTTTTTACAAGCTTTTTATTTACCCTGAAAAAGTTTAATTGCTAAGAGAAATTGAAGGTCTTCATCAAATCACTATCCGAATCAGAAGACAACATTATGTATGTTTGAACGCTGCAAAGGTTCGTTAAGTACTGTTCAGAAATAACGCCAGAGCACGCCACGACACGACACGTTAGTGTGCACACTCACCGTCACGACAGTAAGCACCGCGACACGCCACGACACGTAAGTGTATTTCCGCCTTAAGTGTATTTCCGCCTTTACGCATTGCGAACGATTTTCTAAATCACTTTTGAACAAATTCAGCTGCAGGGTGCCTTTAACACGTGATCTCAAGCTTGCGCAACAGAATTGGAACGGAAACTGTGTCAAAAGCGAGACCCTTGTCAAGTTTTTGATCTAGGTTGTCAGTCAGATGGTGAACCGCATCAGCAGTTGAAATTTTAGGCCTAAATCCATACTGCCGTTTAGACAGAATTGATTTACCATCCAAATATTTCAACAACCTTTTGTTTATAATTTTTCCAATATCTAGACACTTTCGAACATTAATAAAGAAATTATTTGCTATGCTAGCCGATTCCAGCGGTGACCAGTGCGCTTGTAATAAACCTGAAGATGACTCATATTGTTTCGTGCTATAGGTACGTTGCGTTTTTAAATATTTAGTCTTTTCCAATGCCACTTTGTCGTAGCTGCTTTTAATTTTTTTAAGGAGATCATTGCAGAAATTTCGATATCTTCTGTACGAAATTTGCAAAACTGCACTGTCTGGATTAGATTTAGCTTTTATATGCAGTTTATCCCTATGTTTCATACAACGTATATGACCTGGTGTGATCCATGGTTTTAGGTTTTGATTTTTGTTGCTCAACTGCGATACGACTGTGTTTTTCTGAATTGGATTTCGTAAGTTATCAATTACATGTGTAGAATGGGCACAGGTGTCCAAGGCGGGGAGCGAACACATTTCCTACTCTGGTCGAAGGGACTGTCCTCCATCGTGAAGCAGGTTATTTTGGTCCTGTTAAAAACCGGTCATTTCTTCTAACACACCTTACACAAATTTAATAGACTATGTATGTAGTACGTCACTACTGGCGGCTAAAGTAGGTTACAATTTCGCAAGTGATTATTTGTTTATTGTAATAATTGTTCGATACGTCTGTTCACTACGACCGGCTATATTGCAATTGATTATGATCTACTGAAGGAAAAATATATGTAAATAGTTATAATATTTGAATTTTTTTATACGTACTTAAACTTATCTCCAGTTCCAAGGTTCTTTTGCCTCCACTGGAACTCGTAAGGGTCCAGTATTGGTACTCCATTGTCAACATCGCCAGTCTTGATCAGGTTTCTAACTTTTTCTGAGAGAAGGTGAAATATTGTCTCTGGAGTAAACTTTCTGTTGCTGGTGGTGGGACTCGTGTCTGAAAAATATATAAAGTAAAAGGAAATTTTCGTTGTAAATCATGTTTATGAAAGAACATCACGTTATGGGAAAATCAGGTTATAGTAATCGTCCTAAATGGGGCCTTAGTTGTGTGACCTTCGTATGGAAACCAGCATGCCTGAGAGATATTGCTCGACTGCATGTAAAGCTACCTTCATAAATTTTCTGGTAATCGAATTATTGACATTGGCTCAATGGCTAATATACAGGATGGCTAGAAATTGCAGGAGCTGTTTTAACCACCTGTATTTCCGTCACGTTTGTTAGAGAAACGCTAAAAGTGTCACAACTATTGCTATCTGACTTAACTTGACGATAAATTTGGCCTTTACCCGTAGTAGTTACAATACGTTAAAAATTACGTCGCCATTAACGAGACTTAACGAGGTACCCACCGCTACCGTAGCTTTTTACGTTTCCATTTAAAACCATGAACACTAAAAATGAGATGAATATTTTCATTTTTCACACGTTGCACTTGAAAATCTCAACTTTAGATAGTAAAAACTGGGATTGCGACAAGAATTTTGCTTATATAAAAGTTCTGAATACATCTATACTAATGCGACGTCTATTTATAGAATACCATGTCTAGTGAATTAAACCGTAATTTAACCTAAAACGTTATCATTGCAGTTTCGAAATCCGGATTTTGATATCTGATTATATTATAGTTGGATTTGTTTGTTTTAGATAAATAAGTACCTGTGTAGAATTTATTTAGCAAGCATATTATTATAAACAATTGCGACATACTTGGCTATTACCGGCTGTTTAGGTCACATTATTGTTGTTTTGTAATTGGTGTTAATCCGTTTTAATTAACTATAATTTAAAAAAAAACCGGCCAAGTGCGAGTCGGACTCGCGCACGAAGGGTTCCGTACCAATATTTATAAAAACTGCCATATATGATCTACAAATGAGACTCGTTTTGAGTATCACTGACGCTTAGCGCCATCTATCAACATTTCTATGGAGTTGTTCGAAATTTTCGAGTCAAATACAATTGGTCGACTATTACTCGTAAACTTGAAACGCCTACTTAGGTGTGATAGTTTTCCTTTAAACTTCGTTATATATAGGTAATACTGCCGTGACATTTGAATTTCTAACTACAACCGTTTATTTGGTGGAGGGGAGATACTTGACTCTGAAAATTTATACTTTAATGCTTGATAAGTCACGAACGGTTTACTCAAAAAACCTAATCAAAAAACGGTCTTCCCAAACCCCTAATATTTTTGAAAGACCTATTCAATGATATCCCACACTATGGGAAGGGCGAAAAATAAAATTATTATCCCCACTTTACATGTAGGGGACCCTAAATATTGTTTTTTTTCAACATTTAATTTTACCGCTTTTTCAGCGTCATTAACGTGTATACTCATGCCAAATTACAACTTTCTAGTACCAATAGTTATTGAGCTAAACCGCGGACAGACAGACAGACGGACATAGCGTAACTATAAGGGTTCCTTGTTGCCTACGGAACCCTAAAAAAAACAATTCGCATGTAACATAATGATTGTGGTTATGATAGGTTAAAATGATAATGTAAAGGTTTTCAGTAAAATTATGCATTTAAAGATATTATAATGTGACTCAGCCCCTTATGGAAGTGACTGGTCGCGTCATAAAGTTTTAATTTTTTCTCTGAATAAATAAAAAAATAGAACAAGTTTACCAGCTAATAATCAGGGAAACGAAGTTATAACTTCAGTGTTACCTAGATCAGAATCAATCGGTTGTTATTCAACAGAGTTTAATGCCAATCACGGTCAGCACAGAACTCAATCAACGTTATACCTCCGCTAACCTTTGTTGAATCGTACATGTATATTTAAACTAATTCAATTATATTTCCCATGAGGACTAGATCATTGTAGTTTGTACCATGTCCTTGACACATAAAGATGAAAACGTTTTAAATGCATATCTGTGGGTTGATCTACTGTTCGGCACACCCGTCTTCGTAAGCCTAGGGCAGGGATAGACAACCTGTGGCATGCGGCTGAAAATACTAGGCACGCCATGATTGACGTACGAAATGTGATAAAGTATTTTGATTTAAATTATACCTAACTATGTCATTATCTTTAGTGTTAATTCTGTTTAGCTTTTCTTGGATTTCGGCGTTTTACAGTATCTTTGCATTTTTTTTCCTATAATAATAATTTCATTTATTTCAGGCAAGCATAACCCATATACAGATAAAATAACATTCGTCATAAAATTAAATTAAAATTAATTACAATAAATTACTAACACAAACTAATTGAGTACAAATAAATTTATAAGAGATAAATGTAAATAAAATAAAAATTACAATAATCAAATTACAAAGATAAAATTATGGTAGCTACACACATTCACAGCCGTGAAAAGATTTGCCATCCCTGGCCTAAGTTTTTATAGCACTATTGTAGAGTGTGATATTGCATAACGTATCACCATAAAAGTCGAGACAGATTGTGTTCGCTGAAAAGGCAATCTAATTTATGGTCCGCATGAGTCAGTTATGTTGAAAGCTACGATAGACATAAATGTTTAGATCGTTGACCTGAACGGCCTAGAAGATATGCTTTTTATAACTAACAATTAAGATTCGCCCACCGCACTCGTCTGGCCGAAAGCTTTTTATTACACATTTGTTTACATTTTGCTCCTAAAAAAGTTTAGATTCAAGTGACTAATAATAGAAATCAGATTTTGAACTGATTAAAAACTGTTTCGTCCTTGTAACTAAGGACATACAATATTAGTTCTGTTCCAAAATCTAGCACACGCTTACGCATAGGTTTATTAGTAAACCATGTCCCATTTGACTAGCTATTAACATCACGGGTTCATAAATTGACATTCACTCGTTACAAGTGTTAAATAGAATGTTTACATTCCCCAATGAATGCTGCTTACTAATTTGGGCGCTGAGCACTTTTATCAAGGCTCCCATATGTCGCAAAACACAGCAGAACATAGAAATTAGAATAAGTTCTCTAAACTTCAGAACAAGTTTCAGTAAGAAAGAAGTTGCAAGAGTGTTTTAAACATTTTCAGCGCATACTAGAGTGCCGCGGTCTATTAAAAGGGGACTCTAGTCGGTAATTAAAAGTATTTGATTTGAAGAAACTATTGCCGTCGCGCTGAAAAATCATTGCTCTAGACGCATTATCCACGAAGAAAACAGCGGAATACGTTTGTATGGAGAAATACCGACTAGAGTCCCCTCTTAAGCAAAATTTGATAAAAACTAACAGAAAGGTCTCTTTCCGAGCATTTTCCTAAGCCTTCCGCCTTCATGTTGAAAAACTACACAGGCGGAACTAGAGAACGCACTGGTAATTACAGAAACACATAGGTATTTAAGTAGATAGGTACCTACTCAAATCATGTCAACACAGGATACACATCTGTCAAGTCCGTCCACCTATGAGTGATATCGATGCATCCATACAAACGTCGACTCGATTGCTTCATCGATAGTTACGACTCAGATTTATAGCTCCGTATTATTTGTGTTCCGATTCGGTGCACGCGACGCCAGATGTCAAAAACACATCATGGCGGACAAATAGCCGTTGACATTTGTAATAGTTTGAGAGCCATGGAACTCGTAAATCAATTAGTGACTGACAGTAGACGGTAAAATTATTTTTTATGCTCAATTTGGCGTTGGTGATCGGTTTTGGGTCTCCTAGATATGGGTCACCTAGATCTGGATGTGGGCGTAACGGAAGGACATGGCACTGTACCTAATTAAAATGATTAAACTATTCATTATCTGAGATGCGGTATTTTGGAGACAGAGGGACAGTTGAATAGGGATGGTGACTCATTTTTTTTATTTGTCTATCGGGTAGATTATTAAAAAGTATTTGACACGTATTTTTTTTTTTCACTTAATCGTAAAACTACGGAGATATTTTGAGTTGAAATGGCGCATGACGTCACGGCTCAGTACATTTTATACCTAGCAGTGGCGGAACTATCATACAAGCCGAAAAGCCCGGCTTGCCTAACAATCAAACACAACAAATAAGTAAAAAAAAACATTCCAACCAAAAATAAAAATGTATGTCAAAATAATAATAACATCAAATTTCGCGCGCATTTATCAAGAATTCAAGATGCGCGACGTTGCCAAAAAAATTCTAATATCTCCTATACCTACCGGCCGCGAGACTGGCTCGCTCTAACACTAAACAAAAGAAGAGTTCAAGCATAGTTCGCTATGGTCGGACCCTACAGTCAATGTTCGTTCGGATGCTCCCACTCGCACACACTGGCTTCTGTATTTGGCTTGTCGGACCTCTCTGTCTTTGCTAGTAAAATGACTCTGTCTTGATAACATTATTAGTATTTAATTTGAAAAATTGTATGGAGTTAAAAGCTGGGCTTTTCTTTGAATGTGTGCGTGTATGTCAGTGTAAGTTTGAGAGAGTGAATGTGTGTTGGCGCCAAGAATGAACGGGCAAGCGGCGCAAAGACCTGCGCGTAGCGCGAATTTCCATAGAAAGTAAAACGATTTCAAATTAGTTCATATTTGTTTTGAGTGATTACTGGTGCATCTTTTTTTTGTGATATTATTTATGTACTTTCTTATATTTTAAAGTTTTGCGATTAGTTTTTGCTGTAATTAACTTTGTTTTGAAGTGATTCATTTTTGTTTTGAATTCATAAAAGCATTCAAATTGTTTCTTGTGAAGGATTTTAAGTGTGTGAAATCGTTACTGTGCAAGGTAAATGTGTGAGAGTGTCTATGTGCTTTGTTTTGTTGTTTGACATCTGTTCGTGGTAAAAAAACGAGAATGAAGAATTATGGCTGTTTACGTTGTGAGTAATCTTTACATAGTTTAAAACAAATTCACTTCCCGCCGTCTGTACCTACGCAAGAATGTTGATGCGTTTTTCATTAATATACCTACAGAATGATTCATGAGAAAGGTTATATGTAGTTATAATTTATGCCTGAAAAACATTAAAAATTTCCACCCTAACGAAGTCGCGGGAAGTTACAAATATTTTCAATACTTTAGTAGTTAGAAACCAATTTATTGTTTGTGCGCCATCTATCTGTGTTTTTAAAATTTTGCCAATAGCGACTGTA
Organism: Cerastis leucographa; assembly: GCA_963082945.1. Lineage (NCBI taxonomy): Eukaryota > Metazoa > Arthropoda > Insecta > Lepidoptera > Noctuidae > Cerastis > Cerastis leucographa. The sequence goes on along the minus strand of OY720380.1, from coordinate 11,547,069 downwards.
GAGAGCGAGAGAAATAATGACGAATTGACACGAAGAGTTCAGTTGTTAAATTTAATTCAATAGATGACTCTTATATCATTTACTTGACACTGACTATAAATCAAGATATTGAAATAGTTGTAATTTTGTGACGAGATATAAAATGCGCAATATTTTTTTTATATTAACCACTGTTTGTATTTTTATATTTAGGCACATTTAAATAATTGGAAAATAAAACAGCTTTGAAAACCAATATCAGAACAGGCAGCGAAACTTATTTTTTACCCCAGTATCGTCAGTTGTCTAGTTGGGCTTTGCCCCCGTTTCATTGGAGGCACGCCACTGATACCTAGTTGTGACGTAGTGAGCCCCCACTCTCCAACTTTAATGCGTTTTAACTAAGTATTTATTTGCTAACTTGATAAAACAAAAAATACGTATCTAATATTTTTGTATGACCTGATTCGATTGACGGACAAAATAGAATTTCGTTTTCTTTATCGTGCCACCCATGGGCCTGTGACTTGGCTTTACATGCCGTCGAGAAATATCTCTAAGGCATGCTGGTTTCCTCCCGATGTTTTCCTTCACCGAAGCAATGTAATAATTATACAATACGCACATGAATCCGAAAAATCAGAGATGCGTGTCTTGGGTTCGAAATTGAGACCTAGCTATGACTTGGGAGTCCGACGGTCACACCACTAACTATAATAGGTTATCACTGTTTAAAGTGAAGAATGATGATAACTATTCCTTGTTTAACCTTCTTCTTCACATGGACCGTAGTTCAAGTACTCACCCGCTTCCAGTACTTACAAAAGAAAATCAAACAGATAAGACACGACTCGCTCTAAGGACGATACTAGAGTTGGTAGTGTTTATGCACTTGCAAAGTGTGCTTTGTTCAAGATTATCATTCAATAATGAGTTTTCTGGCGATAGTATAATACCCTATAAATCTCCAGAAAACTCAAAAGCTTTTTTTTCAGTTGAACCGAGAGCAGAACCTACTCCTCCACAATCAAAAATAAGTATGGTACATTACACAATATACTTAGGTACCAATTAATCTACCGCTTAAATTAATCTATTTGGAGTAGTTAATATCGACGTCAACGTAGATCAAAGGTATCTAAATAAATAAACAATATATTTTCTGGCACCAATGTCAAACGTGCCAATGATGAAACGACTGAAAACGGCCGACTTCGTCATTATTTTCAGCGCGGCGCGCGGCGCGGGCGCCAACATTCTGTTCGTACGATTTTATAATGTTTCCGTTTCTTAGACAAACGCAAGTAGGTTCGTACTCGTAGGTACGTGGTTATTACGTATTGTTTTGTTATGTAGCTAGATTATCAGTTGCCAAATTAATCGCAGTAATCTTACTACTATTATAAATGGGAAAGATTGTAACAAACATCCATATGTTTGTTATTCATTCACGCAAAAACTACAGAACAACTTTGGACGAAATTTGGCACACAGATAGATTATAACCGGATTAACACATACTTTTTATCTCGGTAGTACGATACCGTGGGACAATTACCCAACTCCACGCGGGCGAATCCGCGGACATAACCCAGTACAACACTATGTTGACATCTATGGATGTTTGTTACTCTTTCACGTAAAAACTACTGAATGGATTTGGATGAAATTAGATGGTTTATAACCTGGGTTAGCACTCGATAATGTTGTACTATGACAATGATCGAACTCCAAGCCGTGGGCATAATAAGCTAGTATGGTACCTATATGGCTTTTTGAAACTTACAGAAATGGCTTTTTCGTAGCAGTTAAAAGGTATAGTTTGGCTTTTGGGATGTTGTTAATTCGACTAATGATAATATTGCCAAAACGGACCGAAGTAATTAAGTAAATTAGTTACTTTTTTAATTCAAGATAAGACGTTATTAAAACGTCTATTACGTTTATCCATCACAGTTTAATTAATGGGTCATTGTCAAGGCATGATTAAAAATCTTACATGCTGCATTCTATGACTCCAAGAAGTACCTAATTGAATCGAACCTACAATAGATAACTTAGCTCAGAAGTTATTAACTCCGCATCTTCGTCAAATGCCATTTTCAACATTTTGTTAAAGTATAACCCGACAAATCACACGAGTTACTTTGGTACTTATATCATCATTCATTAACAATGTACTAACTAAAGCTGTCTATCTATCTACACTATATAGATGTAAGTGTCTATGGTACGAACGCAAAAATACCTGAGTGCAAATGTTTGGTAACAATTATTCCACTTTAACGCTTTTTTTAGACACTTCATTCGCTGTTTCCAGCAGGTGTTGTGGAAACAATAAATTCTTTTCGTTCGTATCTGTTTCTCGTGTCCGAGTTATTTTGGTCAAGGTCGGTTGTTGCCGAGCCCTAAAGGTATAGGTACCTATTTGTCTATTGAGACGGAAGCTTTAACTACGCCGTAGAGGCCATTGCGGAAAAGTATTACGGTAACTATGCTTGTTTCGTAGAGGGTTAGGGAAAGGTTGCTACGAATTAGTGCTACGAAATATCGTAGCAATTATTTTCTTATTTGTCACATCGCGAAATAAAAGCTCAATTTTCAATCATTCATCACAGATCTGTTAGCCTTTTTTACCAACTAGGTTAGGTTCGGCTTCCAGCCTAAACGAATGCAGCTGAATAGCAGTATTTTACATGGAGCGACTGCCTCTCTGACCTCCACAACCCAAGGTAAGACTGTTAGACAATTTTTTAAATAAAACGTTATTACCTAGCTACTTTTGTAGATAGGTAGCTAATTATTTCAACAGCATTCATTAAAATACCTAATTGATATTATGGAGTTTTCGTCTTTCAGATTGTAGGAATTTTACCGTGTTTGACTTATTTTTCATAAATAAAATAATATTCTCAACAAATGATACTGCTTCATATTATGGACAGACGGACATATTTCAGGTATTGATAAGCAAATTGTGTTAACGATGTAGTTAGGTGAATAACTTTAGATACATAGAGTCCAATGTGGAACTTTTGTAGCCTTTGAAATTGTTCAACCGGATTGCAATTGCATTAACATTACAGAAGTCATAATAGTTGGTAGTTTGCTATTGTAAGTGCATAATAAGTCCTATAGAAATATGTACAGGTACCATATTGCCAAAGTATACCATTGACCATTAACCCCAACATATGGACTAGACTACCATAGACCGTATGCACTCAAAAGTAATTAAATCTAGTGTATTGTGATGCTTTAGGACAATATTTCGTCCAATGTATACGTTACTATTTATTCACAGCGAGCCCACTCCATCCCATGCAGTACACGTTGATCCGTGGTACCATAGAGTTCGACCTCTCCTAAGAACGCGCGAAACGAGTTCGAAATTTAAACTGAAAAATTGTTATGAATGTTTCGTGAAGAAACGTTTTGGAAGATATTTTTGGTGTTTTCTTTTTTTGCAAATCGAAAATGTGGCGAACAGTTTTGGGACTTTCAGTTTTCTTGTATGCGATAGTTTCGCATGTTACCACTGCTCCGGCGTATTATCAACACGGTGGTAAGTATTTTATTTCTGAAAGTCTTTGTGAATTTTTGTTGCTTCTGAAAAACCATTCAGATGTAAGAATGATTTTTTAAAATAGGAACAGGGATGCTGCTTATTTTCAAAAATCCTTTTAAGCAGTTTTTCCTGCCTAATGTGGGTAGAGATTCTTTATGCTTTGAGGGATCGTTTTCTTCCGTTGAAAGGCTGTGTTCGTTGTAAAGTCAATAATGGAAGCAGTACAGTCGCATTAAAAAAAAAAGATAAATAATGATTCTTTAACAGTTGTAAATTTAATCATCGTATTTTTGACTCCACGTGATCATGTTCAAGAGCGGAACAAATACGTGTCAATTACTCTTATCCACATCGAATTCAGGACCAATTTACAGATAGGCGTTAAGTGATTGACCTATTTTTTTATCTGAGTATATTTTGGAGATCATTTAGACCACTGTGCTTTAATAAAAAGAATCACTCTGTTGTATTATATTATAACTGATAGGTCTACAAGAAATACTTGTTATACAAATGCATGTTTCTTCGACACGACAATTCCTAAATTAACGCCTAAATAAAAGCGCACTCGGCGTAGCGTTAAGAGTAAAATTTTGAATGTGTAATATTTTTTTGTGAATTTATTTCGAAATTGCCTGAAGTTAGTGAAAATGGACACGGCATTTTTACTTCTTTTTGCCGATAAAGACTCTCATTCACAAATGTAACAATGCATTCGTTCTGGGAGGTACTGACCTACTTTAGTCGGTAGGTAAGCTGACCAAAACTAAGATAAGTTATGAAACCTAAGCACTTGATGACCTAATAGTGGTATAGGTACAATTACTTACTTGGAAACTCTTGGAAGAAATAATACCTAAGCAAAGTTTGCAGATTATTTAGCTTCTGATTCAAATCTTTTGTTTTTTGTGGTAGAGGTGTTTACTATTTACGCAATCTCTGAAAACAGCTGGCGTTCTAAAGTACATACCTACAAGTGACTTTTTTTATGAGGTAAATTCTGTTAAAGATTATCTCATCACGCGCAAAATGTTACCTTTTACTTAGTTTGTTATTTAAATCTACCGTAGATACTGTCTCTACAAGGTGTTGTTTTGCACCCTCGTCAAATTCAAGGAGGTAACTATGCTAATGATTCTCGTCCCGAATCAATAATAAAATGGGTAGGTAATTTTTATATTTTTTCTTATTTACGGAAATCGGTAAGTGTGAACCAACCGTGTTTTAAACACGGCCTGTCTGATTCTCGCCCTATAACCGCGCTTCCACACATACAAACAATATCAACAAAAAAAAACGATAATTTCTTATTCCCTAAACCAAATTAAAGGGTTTATTTCTGAAATACTGACAAACTTAAACAACCAAAAAAATCAGCGTTTATTAATAATTAACTGACAACCTCCTGAATTTTGACGAGGATGCAAAACAACACCTTGTATAGCTAAATGACATCCTTCATTCGATATACTTGATACTCGGGTCCTCGGTATTCAAGATCAAGATGCAACTTTTGGCTTGGCGCAAAATATGTTGGCTCTGCTGGTTCACAATAGAGAAGAAAGTTTTGAAGGGTCCGTCACATAGGGCCTGTCCACCATTTTGATCGGTTGTGTAGATTACCTCGTTTGGTGTAGTGGTCGCATGCGCGACTGCTGAGCATGAGGTCTTGGGTTCGATTCTCAGGTCGGGCAAAGTGTTATTGGGTTTTCCATTACGAATTTCTTAGTAGCAGCCGCGGAATCTGGATTTGTTCCCGGTTGATGGCAATAGGCTCGCGCCCTATTACATTGTTCTTAAAAATAACTGGCGAAATGTAGCTTTACTCCTAGGCAAACTTCTGTCTCACCCTTCGGGGATTACCTGCCTCTATCAATAAATTGTGTCTTCACATTTTCCACAGTACGCGGCCCAAGCTACACGCTGACGAATAGCCCCGAGCAACTACAGCGCAAGCCTTACATCGAGGTGCGCAACTCGACGTACCACGGCAGCGGACCGCGCGAAGAGGCACGGGCCATGTGTTCTGTCAAGACACAGGAAGTCAATGCCACTGCCAACGCTACTATCACAAGAAGGCTGCATGGAGTCGTTACTTCTCGTAAGTTTGCAATCATCATCTTCCTGTCCTTGTCCTATGTTACCTATGGGGTCGCAGCTTTCTTCTACTATATTCACCTGTTAGTCGTTATTTCTCAGTTCCTCACACAATAAGTCTATTTTTCTCTCTATCTATCGAAATATTCGTCACTCTTTTAGTCGCATGTGTTTCATCTTAGTACCTAAGTCTATAATCTTGTTCATAAATCATCGTTTTATATGATTCTAAATACTTAGGTACATATGTTTTTTTGGGGCATCGAACAACCTAAAATGGCAGAACACATGAGGTACCTACTATTCATTTAAAAGTAAGACAGAAGAGGTCAGCGCCACCGTTGGCTATTTCATGTCAGCTCAATTTTTCATCGACACACATTGAGTTGTTGCCACGAGAAAAATGCTTGATTGGCTCTCAAAAGTATGAGTAAGGGCCTACTCCCACGACGCGACGCCTTTTAAAGGCGCGTTTCATGTAGTTCGCTGCCTGCGTTTGTCGTCGTTTAGGTGTGTTTTGCTTTGGAAGAAGCAGCATCCTTTGCGTGTTTAGTGTGTGTATGTATGCATGCGTTAAGTCGGAAACACACTTACGTGTCGTGGCGGGTCATGACGCGCTAGAAGCATATCGGTTTCATACATCGTTGCGACACAACACGCCATGCAAATATGTCCCTCCCTAACCATATTAAGTGTATGAAACCGATATGCTTCTGGCGCGTCACGACACGCCACGACACGTAAGTATGTTTCCGTCTTTAGACTACAAGATCCGGATGGCACGTAGTAAGAAAACCGTCTGCTTAGGCACTCAGGTTCGATACAGCAATTAAAACGCTGTCGATTTATAATTGTTTCTTGTTTATCTTATCTAGAATGATTCAAATCAGTTTAATTAAAACACTGGCGACGCAATAGTATTTCTGCGTAATACCGCGGTTTCGATACCCGCTATTGGGCTATTGTACCTATTGCGCCTTATGTTCTGGATGGATTGTCCAAGGAATAAATCTTGCTGCATGTCTGTTCTGTAGTGTGGGTAAATGCGACAATATTACATGATTTCCTTGTGTGGGACAACAAAGATGGTTTGGCGGGATATTTCGATATGGCAACAAGCCACAAATGAATGAGATTTGCCGAGAATCGAGTTGAATGGCATGTGATTGAAGAGGCCCATGTCCAGCAGTGGACTGCTGTAGGCTGATGCAGATGACAGTTATTTACACACGGCGACACCTCACGCTACATTACCAGTATAACATGGCCTCGCTTTGTATATATTTCCCGTACAATGAGAGCTCCGCATAGCTTGATTGGTTGTCGTGCGTACAGTTATACAGTCATATGCGCCACAACACCGGCTGCGGAAACGTCACGCGTAGGCACGTCGACCCCTAAACGTGCCTACGCTGCCGTTGTCACCACCGGCAAATCAGATGCGTCGCTGCCAAAGCGGCAAATCAAAAGAGGGGAAAAACTGAAGAAGGGAGCTCAACCTGCACTGACTGCGGACCGCAGCTCCTTGCCAAGAACGAGCCATGTTGACGAGGAGGGTTTCACTAAAGTGGAAAGGAAGAAGAGGAAGCCCTGTTCTCGTAACCAGTGTGGTACCGCACCGACTGGTCCCAACATGCTGCTGCGCCCTGCTGTGCCTACGACGCAGCTGTACATTTCGCGTCTACATCACCTCACGACGGTTGAGGATGTCGTGCAGTATGTGAAAGTGAAGACCGACTGGACTCTGAGGGTCGAAAGGTTGGAATCACGCCACAACATCAACTTTAAGTCGTTCGTGGTACGAGTTCCAACCCAACATCTGCAGATCTGCTTAAAAGAGGACTTTTGGCCGAGAGGTGTCGTATATCGACGTTTCCGAGGACGGCTACGCGACACCACGCAGCGAAACACGACGCCGACGATGTTACGTGTATAATTATGGTTTAATTAAGGTTTTACATATGTATTAGTTTATTATTGTTGTTTTGATTATTTGTGTATTTTATCTATGGGCCTTAGTTGCCTGAAATAAAATGATTATTATTATTATTATTATATGATATTTTTAAACTTGCTGGTATTGTAAGACCATTAATTTTCAATTTCCAGGAGAGCTCCACAGCTCCATCCAGCGCCTGGAAGTGATAATCTTCGGTCAGATGCAGCAGCTGTGGCAGAGTTTGGACGCACTGCGCACAAGCGTTGCCGGCAGAGTCCCGCGGTCTAATAACAATAATATGTACCCGTCTAGGAATACAGTGTCCTTCAGATACCAACCTCCACATTCTTACCAGTATCATCAGCAACTGTGATTTTTAGGGTTATTAACTCAACTAGATATCTGCACTTTTTTGAAGTGCATTTCGACTTAGGTAGTAACCAAGTTTATCAAAGTTGAATGAGCTTGGTTATCACTTATCATCACCGTTTAGTTTGGCGCAAGCCGATTCCACGTCGTTATGCATGGTTACTCCCATCGATTAGATTAGACTTTCGTTATTCGTTAGATATCTGACTTCAAAAGGATACAAGAAGACAGATTCATAAGTACATACAAACCTACATGGCGACTTCAAGGCAAGTTTTAGTTTGAAATAAATGTTGGATCACCGTTTCTTGTCTTAAGAAAGCCATTAATAGATCTTTATCTCAAAGTCGTTACACTTCGAGAAATTCACAAAGTTATCTGAAATCTAATTATAGTTCTACTAATGAAATTACGCCCATTAGAGATAACACACAGTGCATAACTTCTTGCTATAGTTCTAACGGCTCTTTTATTTTTTTAAATTAAAGTTTGAAGGTAAAAATAAAATGTTTTGATCGACAAATAAGTTTTAAGAAAGAGTCTGTTGAGTATTATCATTGTTGTATATAAAGCACAGGTCAGCTGCATCCAGTTAGGACTTACTACTTGACCCGAGAAGCTGACCCCAATGACCATAAAAATTGATTTATGCAAAGCTGAACTGAATCGTAAACTCGATAATTCGAAGTTAGTTTAAAATCCTAAGTTATCATGAATAATACCAAGCCAATTAATGTTTGCTCCTAACATTGGGTAAAAAGTTCTGTAATGTGTGCAGGGAAAGTATAATGTGACATGTTCATGTACACCCGTGGATCACCTAGGTGAACCACTTTGGTGTTCCACGGGTCAGTAACCACAAAAACAAACAAGAATTTTTATAAAGTTCAATTTATTAACAATTAGTAACTGAATAATTCAGCTTACGGGCACAAGCTCACATCGGTGTGGTTATCGAGCCTGAGCCGGCAATAACAATAAACAAGTACCTCGTTAGTTACAATAGTTAAGTTAAATGATGTAAAACTAAAATGTCATTATTAATAAATATTAACAAACAAATTATTATGCATTAATCTCTAAAAATACATTTAGAATTTTGCATTAGAATTTATGTACTTATAAAAATACAGAGATTCTATTAGACTATTTTAGTTCATAATTTAAATACCTTTATTCCGATGATAGCGCTGTTTTTTTATATAAAATAAAAATATCGTACAACTGCAGGATTTACTGGTTTGCCTACTCCACCTTACAAACAATACATGGACGGATTATTACATTTTGTGGGACTACCATAAGAACAGCAATTCATCTTGTTACTCATAAAATAAAATACAATAAATAAAACCTCACTTTAATTACGATAATAAAATGTTTTGTTCGTTCAGATTTTATCGTAAATACGTACGATTCGGATTATAACGTATACGTGCACGTTATACAAGTAAAAGATTACAGTATTATATTAAGACGATATACATACATGTAAACACTGTTAGATTCAATCAATCCTATCTCCTGATTGAATAAAAACACAATGAAGATGTTTTGTATTAAAATTTTACTTAAAATAAGGCATTTAATTTGACCATAACATTTGTGAAATAAAATGTGTTAACAGTATGACCATCAAAATAGTAAAATATTAATGTGAAAAACTACTACCCATTTATAGAAATGATTTGTCTGTTACAAGCTGCCAACGATATAAGTAATAGATAACAGAATCTAAAAAACATCATTTTATAATTACCTATGGGTTGGGTAGAAATTGGCATCTTACACCGATCTGCCATTTTTATAGCCATTTTATACCTATAGCTGTCAAAGAATGTTATAATAGTTGTTTTGAATCTACAGAACTATTTTAATTGACAGTCTGCAATTTCTTTAAAAATTCAACTTCCTTAACTTCACGATCAAAAGGCTATATTTATTTATATTATGGTTCCACAAATCGCATTCAAACGTATACCTTTCTGAATAATGAAATCAGAAGATAAGGCGAGTATCCGGGGCCGCAGATTTCAATATTGTAAGCAAGTATCTCAATTTGTATTGAAATCACGCCTAGGACAACACACTGACAACGAGTCGGCGGCGTACGAGTGTTAAAATCTGCGGCCCCGCGCTATGCGACGGAGCGCGTTGCAGTGGGATAATAGCCTAAGTTTTTCTTTTGTTGGGTAGCAAAACAATTAGTTACGTAGACCAGGGGGTTACTACGACGTTTTAAAGCAGTATTGTTGTACTTCTATTCCAGTGTGGGAAATAGATGGAGCAATAGTAAGCATTCTGGAATAATATTAAAACAATATTGCTTTAAGACGCCATGGTAGGCCACCAGGTGCTTGTAGTGTGGTGTGGTCTCAGGCGGCCGAAGCCTGCATGTAGCGGCGCAGCTCCTCCTGCGTGTCGAAGATCATGACGGGGAAGGGCGAGCCGGGCACGTGCCGCCCGGCCCAGCGCACCTCCACGCGGTAGTCGCCGGGCTCGGTGGGAGAGAACTGTGGACAACAATCTTCTGTTATGGAGCTGTCTTATTGATGTAATGTTGTCAGTTATAAACGTCAAAAACTTTGCTTGAAGAAGTTGATCAACTCGGAAAGGGATCGTCACCGTATCGCCTTTCGCCTACCGTCAAACGAGGCGAGGTGATTACGTTACGCTTCCTTTTTGTGTCTTGCAGTAGGGAGTTTCATACAAAGAATACTGAATAGCTCGAGTCGATTCTGTGACGATCCCTTTTCGATGTGTGCTATGTCCTTTAGTAAGCTTATTGCTGAAAATAAGGCTCGAACCACCAAAGTTCTGAATAGCTGGAAGTATCACACACTTGAATCACTAGTATTTTAAGGTCTTTTATAAGTGGAACATGTTGTTAAATATTACACTACATGTGAACACACATGTTGGGGTTGTCACATTCGATTCGAAAGTATTTTTGAACAATAAGCCGGCCCGAGTTTTTTTTTTTTTTTAAACGTATCCACTAGGAATTCCTCCTCTCCTGTATCGTGAGTGCGTTTACAAATATTTATTATATAACAACCACTAGGCCGTACAAGTATTTGTTCTGTGCAGGAATCTCCACGTGATAAAGGAATGTTTGCCGCAACGCAATCACACATTGTGTACTGAATTATGATAAGCTGATAGATACACGATAGTCCGGCTTAATAGATCAATATCTCAATTATCAACCATCTGCTACGAAACTATCAGCATTACTAATGTATATCTTTTTTATCGTTTTCATAAAGACGTAGTTGTTTACAACATAATTAATATATTTAAAAAAAAAAAAAAAAAAATTGTTTACAATAGTAAAGAATTATTTTAGCTTGCGAGTTTGTGACTATCATTTCATTATCGTTCATCGGGGAAATCAATTGTCATGATATGTCGTGAGGAAAGCTTTGAGTATTGGACACACACACCATAAATAAATTAGCATAGGGGCAGAACATTCGTAAAAAGATTGAAAATGATACGAATGATATTCGGTTCAGTTGATTTGAACTGTACTACAGCAACAGTGTTAAAAATATCAACAGTCGAGTTTTGAAGACAACCCCCACAGTTTATACAAGGTGTTGTTTTGCATCCTCGTCAAATTCAAGGTGGTAACTATGCTAATGATTCTCTTCCCGAATCAATAAGAAAATGGGTAGGTAATTTTCTTTTTTTTTTCTTATTTACAGAAATCGGTAAGTGTGAACCACCTGTGTTTTAAACGCGGGCCGCCTGATTCTCGCCCTATAACCTCGCTTCCACACATACACACATACCGCGCGCGACTGCTACCACCTGAGTGGATGAGACCATTTTAAATAGGTGCCTTCCGGTGGCCTAACATGACGTCTTAAAACAATTTTGTTTTGCACTTATTCCACTGTGGGAAAGAGGTGAGAGATGTTTTTTTCTCACACTACAATGCGAACTGCTTTAAGACGTCGTAGTAACCCCCCAATACATAAATTATGTAGCTAAACATCTTGAAGTTGTGGTTTTAGAAAAGAAAGTCACAACTTCAAGATGGTGTCGTTGGTCGATAAGTTGATTATACAAGGTGTTGTTTTGCATACTCGTCAAATTCAAGGAGGTAACTATGCTAATGATTCTCGTCCCGAATCAATAATAAAATGGGTAAGTAATTTTTATTTTTTTCTTATTTACGGAAATCGGTAAGTGTACCCGTGTTTTAAACGCGGGCCGTCTAATTCTCGCCCTATAACTGCGCTTCCACAAATACAGACAATCTCAAACGTTTATTCGATCATTTCTTATTCCCTAAACCACGTTAAGGGAAAAACCAAAAAAAGTCAGTGTTTATAAATAATTAACTAGATACCGTAATTTTAATTGATTATTTATGTCTTTTGTGACAACTTCCTGAATTTTGACGAGGATGCAAAACAACACCTTGTATACGTAGATATATTTGTTTTCAACCCTCAGTTACATGAACCGTCGGCCACCCGGACGTAGGGTACGGATACGGTGTACGGATGGACAGACAGACAGACGGGACGAATCTGCATATAAGCGTTCCGCATTATGTTTTTCATGGGCTCAAAGACCACAGGTAGTAGAAATTTCTGAAAGTAAAAAAAACAGTAGAACAGTCTGTACTCACTTTGCATAGTATAGTGCGGTCCTTCTGGCTCTCTCGCTGCATCTCGACGCGGAAGGCGCCCTTAGGCCCGCGCACGCGCACGGTCAGCTGTCCCGCGCCCGCGCCGCGCGTGTCGCACAGGAAGCGCGACTGGAACGTCGCCAGCACGCCTGGCTCCACGCCTGGACCGTATACACGGACCTGGTGGGAATGAAGGCGTGAAAATAAAAGTATGTAGATAAAACTGACAGAATTTGTAAACTAAATGTTAGGTAGGTGAGTATGGAGTGTGTATGTGGGAATAAAATTGAATAGGCTGCGAGGCGGTGTAGACAAGGGACATTATTCCTTGCACTTTACTTTAATGTGATCCGAATAACGGCAAAGATTCATAATGATTGAGGAAAAATGCACTTGTACCACGTTAGTGGTAATAATAATGCGAAAACAAGTCAGGTGGCGTACCATGACGTCGTAAAACATTATTGTTCCATTCTTATTCCAGAGTGAATAAGAGACGGAGCTATGCAGGTCATCTAGCTCCATCTCTTTCCCACTCTGGAATAGGAATGGAACAATAATGTTTTAAGCGTCATAGTAACCCCCCAGGTCTGCTTTACCTTCGAAGGGTCGGGAGCTCCGGCCACTTTCATCACAAAAGGCGAGCCGGGCACGTGTTCCCCAGCGAACTGTATGCTCAGCATGTGTCGGCCCGCTTCCGCTGGCTTCACGTTCAGCGTGAACGTGCCGTCTCCATGCTCGTATAGTTCACAGTATGCGACCTGGAACAGATTACACGGTTAGATGTTGCTTGTAACATTAGCAAAATACATGAGGAATTTGGAATAGTTGACCCTTTCGGACGGGTTTCTGTTGATCACGTATATTCTGAATGAGGCAGGCAGGCTGAACTCATCAACCATTATAGGTGGCGATGTAACACTTAGCGAATTAATGTGCTCCATGGCTGTAAGTTCGACTGCTAAAACTTGGGTTGTGAAACCGAAACCCAGGTCCGACGAAGTGTTTTTAAGTTTTTCTATTAAATATTTTTCAGTAGTAGCCTAGAGGAGTTCAGAAGTTGGCGGTATCATACTCTCCTAGTGCCTTGGTAAGCCGATTAAGCCATTGTTCCTGCGCCTGAGGAGTTACCATGATATCTTAAAGCAGGATTATTTTAATGTCACTTCAGTGTGGGAAAGAGACGAAGCTATAGAGGACGTTTAGCTCGATCTCTATCCCACTTACAATACTGCTTAAAGACGTCATGTTGGGCCACCTGCCCCCGTATTCACAAACGCTCGGATTCGATTTCGATTCGGAAAGTCGTATGTCTATCTCGCTCGCCTTCGTAATGCCAAAATAAGATAGACATACGACTTATCGAATCGAAATCGAATCCAAGCGTTTGTGAATAGGGGGCCTGATCTCCCCTGGTCGTGTTAGATTGGTGCCTGATCTGGGTCTGGCAGTGGTAGTGACCTTGTTGGGCCCGGTGCAGTGCGCGGTGAGCTCGCCGGGCCCGGCGCGGCGCGTGTCGAGCCAGGCGCGGATGTCGCGGCCCAGCACGCCGCCCGCCAGCCCCGCGCCCGAGCACACCACGCGCATAGCGTCGCCGCTCTCCGAGCTCGCTGATACGTTCACTGTTAGTGGACAACCTGCAGCAAACGAAAAAACATTGTATCACCTGTATCAACTTGGGGTTCAAAGATTATCACCAGGTTTTTGATTGATTTGACGATATCACGGGATTTTTATTACAAGACAATAATTTGAAACGAGTTAGTTAGTTTCAAATAACTGTTGTTATCATTTTGATAAGAACCTCATTTTTCGCATCAGTGCCCTTAAAAATCATGGAAACGAATTTAATCCATCCAGCAACCATAAAACACTATTATTGGATTGGCGGCCTCACAAACGACCGAACAATTACTTCCGAATGGCAAAATGGCGTTTCATCCCGGAAATTTCGCACGGTAGTTCTGTATAGACGTCTTCGATGACCAACTGAACAGGGGAACCCCCCTGTTCAGTTACCTGATGTACTACGACCTCATTCCAGTGTGAGAAAGAGACAGAGCTATAGCGGTTGACCTACGCCATCTCTTTTCCACTCTGGAATAATATTAAAACAATACTTGTTCAAGGTGGAAGCGAAAGCCCGCGAAATTAATTTTTTCTTCCTTTTTTTTGCAATTTGTCGGTCAGTGTCAGGTTTTATGTTGAATAAAATATGATTCGCGGCCGTAACTAATATAGCTTTACTGAGTTATAATCATAAAAATCATCAATACGGGTGGTATGTCTAAGTACATTTAACCCATAGAATGTCTTTTTCATAAAATAGTCATTAAATGGGATTAAATGAACTTCAATCAAATGGTCAATGTGGCGTCACTTGGTGGAGGTCTATGTCCAGCAGTGGACGTCTTTCGGCTGAAATGATGATGATGATGAAATGAACTTAAAGCGGTTATTACTGATGATTTTTATGACTACAATTTTGTAAATACGTACGTTTTACTGTCGCGAATCATATTTTGTCCAACATAAAACTCTAAACTGACCGTCAAATTGCGAAAACGTAAGAAAATTTGAATTTCGCGGGCTACCCTGTCACCTTAAAAAGTTATGGTAGGCCACCAGGTGTCAAAAAAAAAAGATATACCTTTAACAAGTCGTCCGGCCCACAGCACGCGCAGCTGATGGTCCCCGGCGCGGCGCGGCGTGTAGGTGGCGCGCCACAGCCCCGCGCCGGCCGCCGCCAGCGCCACGGGCACGTTGTCGCCGTCCGCCGACGTCAGCGACGCTTCCGGAGCGCCGGGCCCGGCGGAGCTGCCGTCTGGAAACAAATACGATTTTATTAACCGACTTCATTTTACCCTCCAATGAGGTTTTTTTTGTTATCTATAGGCTCACGCTTGACCACTATCTCACCTGATGGTAAGCGATGATGTGGTCGACGATGAAGCACGCTTGCCTAGAAGAAACCTATTCACTCTTGACTTAAAGACCCCCAGATTGATTGTAGCTATCGGGAAACACAGACTCCGGCAGGGAATTCCACTCCTTAGCGGTACGCATAATAAAAGTATTCCCAAAACGCTTAGTGCATATAGGTGGAATGTCCACCATGTTCTAAATGCAGAAATTGGTCACTTTATTTCCACTGTTGTTTCTTCTACCTGCACTGGTCCGTCCAGAGTTGCACCCAGAAAAGGTAACTTTTTGTCAATAATAGTCCCACAAATAAAATTAAAAAAAAAAAAATGTCATCATCTTTACCTGCCTGTATAAATACCGTATGCCGTATGTGATTACTTCCCAGAAATTGACCCTTAGCAGCGACTATTGATTGGTGTAATAATATAGGCTGTGTTTTTTTTGTCAACATCAACGGGTTCGATTCCTGGCTCGGAATATTATTTTTTTCAAAAATCCGATGATGCTGTTTTGGGTTTCATCAAAATCAGGCATGAATAGTGAAAAACACTCAAAGGAGTGTCGAACTCCTTTAAGTGTTTTTCACTATTCCTCATAGTTTCGGATTTGGCAATCGACGCCCACTTGATAAATTGACCTTAAATACTTATATAAAATTACTAGCTGTCCCGCGCAACTTCGTCTGCGTCACATTTTCCCCGTTTTCGCAACATTTTTCATTGCTGCTCCGCTCCTTTTGGTCATAGCGTAATGATATATAGCCTATGTCCTTCCCCAGGTTGAAATCTATCTTCTTGCCAAATTTCATTAAAATCCGATCAGCCGTTTAGTCGTGAAAAGGTAACAAACAAACATACATACAAACAAACAAACAAACTGAGTGACATTCGCATTTATAATATTAGTATGGATATGGATGCATTCAGTAAAACGTTGTTATTTTGAAACTACAAACAGACACTTCAATTTTATTTTTCTGTATAAGATAAAAAAAATGTCTAGCTTGTTGGAGTTCCCTATCCACAACACTACATACGTAAACTAGGTGTAGGTAATATATAAAGTCACTTATGACTCATTTCAACTAGAGTATAACTAATGTACTTACTTTTATGTGTACCTAAAATAATTAGTGAGATAATAAAAAAATAATTTCAATACGTGTGCAGCTTGGTTTTACAATAGGTATTGCTAATCAAATATTGTAAACAGGTGTCAGAAGAAATGCTAAATAGATTATATCTCTTGGCTAAATTATCTTTGTATTGAGATTTTTAAATAATGTTAAAACGCGGTAACTTTTTGTATTTACTTTAAAAATAACTTTTTTCGCTTTCAATATAATAATATCGGTATTGTGAAGTTGATCTGGAAAAAGAAATAAAATAACAAAAATAAATTATTTGACCCCGACGTGATTTGAACACGCAACCTTCTGATCTGGAGTCAGACGCGCTACCGTTGCGCCACGGAGTCTTGTGATGAAACATCTGAATTTTGAGAGAACTATCCATTAGAGTATTCTTCATGTACAAATTATCTTTATTTCAAGGTTGAAACTCTACATAATAATACTAGTAAAGCAATTAATTTGAGTGCCTACTTGAACGCTAACTACTTGGCCTTGTCTGCGAATATGTAAAATTCTGTTCTAAAACTGGCATTTAATATAGCGTAGTCGTAACGTGAACTCCTTCGTTCGAATTTTGAAAATACTTTGATTATGGAATAAGTGCACTTATTCCACCGACGAGAGACTTATACCGACGAGACTACTAAGTAGAATTGATATTCAAATAACGACTGTCAGTTAGTTGTTTTAAAATGGTAAGTGATGTGGACGAATGAGGATAATGTCGTGAGGAATGTGTTTGAAGGTATTGTAATGCACATTCAAACACATTCCTCACGAAATTCATACACTTTTCTCAAGACATCAAGAGTAGAGGAAGAGCAAAGAAACGATAGATGGACTGTTTGAAGGATGATATGGCAAGAAAGGAGGTGGCTGATGAGATGACGAGTAATAGAGAAGTATTAAGACACGCTGCGCCGACCCTAAATAAATTGGGATAAGGGTAGGGGAATGACGAAAAGTTGTTTGAAGTGGCGGTTGTTGGAAATGCTTCTTAACGGCAGACATGGTTTGCTGGTAGCATTTTACTAAACGAACTCATCGACAGATTTTCTTATTTTTTCTACAATAATAAAGATAGTGTTTCCCCTCACCGATGGTGAAGACCGCGGGCGCGTGCGGCGCGGCGTGCGCGAGCCCGCGCCCCGCCAGCGTGACGCGATCGGCGCTGGCGGGCGGCGCCAGCAGCGCGCGGCGCGGCGCGGCGCCCAGCAGCGCGCCGTTGTACGTCAGCTCCAGCTCCGCCGACCCGCCCGGGCTGCCCGACCCGCCCGCCAGCGTCACTACGGACCGACCCGATACTGTTTCTACACCTGTAAACGGATATGAGAAGCTGTTCATTTTGTCCAGAATCACAAAAAGTGTACGATAGTAATAAAAAAGGATTGTGTGGTTTTATGAAACCACGGTAAAAGTGAAACTTTTTTTCACGCTATAGCGCCGAGCGTCACGCAACATGCAACACACAGACGAAAAAGTTTAAGACAATGTAATAAAAGTTTCACTTTAATAATTAAATGAATTAAAACGCAACATTGACCAATAACTGGCCACGTCAAAACGAACGCAACGCAATTAATTATATTCTCGAAACAACCCCTATGTAGTTGTTGGTCAAGCGTGAAAACCGAATCAAAACCAAACAGTATATCTGTGTTCAGATCTCATTCTAGTTGCTGTGCATCGAAATAAAAAAATCAAAATAGCATCGAGTCATCTAGCATAAACATGGCGCTAGTGATACAAATTTTATCAGTGGCAGTACACTCTTTATAAAAATACAGATAAGTTCATAGCGCACGAGTTTGACGACACGTGGATTGTGACCTCCGCTGTCATTGTTTCGAATTTCATTACGACCTGATATCCAAGCCCCTCAACATACATCTCTCAAAGCTCTCGCTAGGCGGTTGGAACAAAGGCCTCATTCAGAAAGCAGTAAACCTCAAAACGGCCTGCATTGTAAGGAGATTTATGTCTCTACAACCTAACCACCGGTACACCGGTTGCCTAATATTTTTTTTTAAAGAATTTTATAAGTAATAACTTACGTTGATGCCTGCCCGCTAGCAGACACTCTAGCGTGCCAGGTCCCGCGTTGCTAGTGTCGAGCACTAGTTTAGAAGGAGCTCGCACGCGGCCCGAGTTGTCTGTAGCCCATCCTCCGACTGGCACTATTGCTGATGTGTCTATCACCTGGTAATACAAGCAAATGTGTTGGAACCCATCATTTATAAGAGTCGCTATCCTGGCTACACTACTGCTACCTTGAGGGTTTAGACAAGCGATAATCGTCTTCGAAGAGTTTTCTATTTCCATAATGACTTGAAACGGTTACGTCAATCTGGTTAGATTGGCGTAAGCGTTTCGATAGCTAATGTCAAACTGATATACTTCGTTTTCGACATAGTGGCATTGCCGCTGATAGAATGGCACTTGAATAAGCCCTCAGCTCATCCCTTTTAAACAGATCATCTTCATATCATCATCTCCCGAGGTTTTTCCAAACAATGTTGGGGTCGGCTTCCAGTATAACTAGATGCATGTTGGGATCAACATGAAGTTAGCCACAATTCTCGTGCAAGATTACGACGTGCATTTTTACATACATACTTCCTAACAATTTAAGAAGCGAGGCTAAGTTAAAGATCCCAACAAATAAGGGACTCTCGCCATTTTAAATATTTTTTGAGTAAACCCAATACTAAAGCGTAGAATGTGTTCAAGCAAGCTTCTAAACTTACACTGTCACTACGGGATATCTTGTGTGATTATTATTTGTTGTGAGCTCCCGATATTTTAACGCTGTTGCAAGCGGCATAATCGCGGGATGAAGCAATATACTTCTATAAAAAATATATATTAACAGTGTAATATAGCTCACCTTGACAGAGAAGGGGCTCCCTGGTAGTGGTCCGGACGTGGTGAATATCCTGACCTCGTACAGTCCCACGACGAGCGGGATGTACGCACAGAGCCACTCCCTAGGCGCACCGGCTACCACCCTACACTCGAGGAGCCCAGTGTCTGTGTGGTCTTCTTTGTCGTCCGTCGTTAGTCTTTCGACCTGAAAGTCATGTTGAAAGTGTGGTATAGCGCGTTGATATACATTAAAACAAACAATGCTTATGTGCCTGCAAGGGGACAGTGTTCCCGAAACGAGGCATATAAATGACAAAAGCTGTTACAGAACGTCAAAAGATGTGAGAAAATTAACTTAAAAAAAGGATTGTGTGGTTTTATGAAACCACGGTAAAAGTAAAACTAAAAAAGTTTCACTTTTACCGTGGTTTCTTACCGTGGTTTCATAACCACACAATTCACACTATAGACATTTAACGAACACAAATTTTTGGAATAATATTCCATTAAGGGTATAAAACGCGGAGTAGGGATAAAGTGAAAGGCGCTCGTCAGAGCGCCTTTCACTTCATCCGTACCCCGCGGCCGAGCGTCACGCGACATGCAACACACAGACGAAAAAGTTTGAGACGATGTAATAAAAGTTTCACTTTAAAAAGAACAATTTTTTTCTAATGAAAAGAAGAAAATTAGGGTCTTCAATCAACATTGAACGCATATACAAATTTTCGTGTTCTAACTGTAAAGGAGTTCACTCGTGAGGGGCGATCCTGGTTGCAGGATCAAGTCATGTCTGTCGGAAACATGTATACTTACAAAAAAACAAAGGTGTGTGCAAAATTTCAACTCAATCAGATAGGGGAACTGGTTTGAAATTCAGTAGCAAGATTTGACCAATACATACTAACCAACTAACTAATAACAAGGCAAGTTAAATAAAAGCTTAAAATATGAGACATTTTCAGGTTTTTGTTTTTTTTTAATAATTTTATGAAAATGTTTTCTTTTGTGAATATAAAAACGTTATTCACCTGACCGTGGATGGCTAAAAGAGTTGAGATATAAACGATAGATGGACGGTGCCAATATGATATAGAAGGTGATGCCTACTATCATAATTACAAATAGAGAAGTATGAAAAAATAAGACATGCCATAGTCGGCGCAGACCCCATAGAAAATTAGTTAGGGCAGGAAAATACGCGCATTGGACGTGGAGTTGTAGACACCAGCCCGTTATAAAACCGTTTGACGGCACGGTTGGCGCAGTAGCTAAGCGATTTAGTTCTACGCTGCGTGTCGCGGGTTCAATCCCCGCACGCAACAAATATTTGTAAGGCCTACAGATAGTTGTTCCGGGTCTGGCTGTTTGTGTATGTGAGTTTAAATGTTTGTAAACGCACCCACGATACAGGAGAAATTCCTAGTCCCCCATACTAGGAATTTCTCCTGTATCGTGGGTGCGTTTCTTTTAACGTGCGTTTAACGTTTCTTTTTTTTATATACAAAAAAAAAGACAAGGGTAGGACAATGAGATGATATATTTCCCTTACCTGTACGACGGGTGGCGAGTCCTCAGTACAGTGTATGGTGAAGGCGGCCTCCTTACCCACGTGCGCATGCGCCAGGCCCGTGCCCTCACAGCGCGCTATACTGCTGCTTCGGCCGCTAAGAACACCGAGCGATACTGGACTGCCCGATACGTTTGCTCCTGTAATTAATTATTTTTGCATTAGTATCACATTTTTTTTTAATTTAACGACAAGATCTAGATCATTTCGGAGTAAATTTTCAGTATACTCGTTTGTTAGTACAATTATATCGTGTTTAGAATAATTATTGGTTATGCTAATTTAATAGGGCAGGCGTAAAGTCTACTTTAATACTTAGACGGTTCAATTTACCAATCTTTTTGTCACAAAATTATTAAAGTGAAACTTTTATTACATCGTCTCAAACTTTTTCGTCTGTGTGTTGCATGTCGCGTGACGATCGGCCGCGGAGTAGGGATAAAGTGAAAGGCGATACGTTTTATACCCCTAATGGAATATTATTCCAAACATTTTTAGTTAAATGTCTATAGTATGAAAAAAAGTTTCACTTTTACCGTGGTTTCATAAAACCACACAATCCTTTTTTTTTTTTGTAGAGATTCCGACAACTCACATTTTTTTTTGGCGATAATCAGTAGCGAGTGATTTTAATCTACGATGGAGCACTCATAACATTTGTTTATATCGCAGGTTGTTTTAATCCACCATCTGTCTAGCCTTTTCTCAACTATGTTGGGGTCGGCTTCCAGTCTAATCGGATGCAGCTAAACACTATTTTTTTACAAGGAGCGACTGCCTATCTGACCTCAACAACCCAGGTTGTACTGGGTAATACAAAACCCCTTGGTGGGACTGGTTGTCAGACTTTGAGCCACTGACTAACTGGGTTGTGGAGGTCAGCCTCCACAACCCAGTTAGTACCTGGTTTGTAGTTAGTGGGTTATACAATACACATTGGTAGGACTGTCAAAGATCTACAAATGACAGCTTAGCTTAGCTTAGGCTTAACGAGCTCTTTTTAATTATGTTTCATAATTGCAGTGTAATTCAAACCAGTTACCTCCATAAGTGATGTAGATTCTGTAGTGAGCTGGCACTGAAGGTCGCAAACGAACTCTGTAAGTATTGCCGTCTTCTCTGATATCAACTGGCAGACGAATGCGGCGCTCGCCCATCGCTTCACAAATCACTTCTAGTTCCGCTACACCTGCGTCTTTTGTGTCAACTGAAATATAACATAACAATTTATAAATTAAAATACGATAACTTTTTGAATAGAAAAGAAGTTATAAGAAAGGCACTGAAAGCTTGTTCATCTTAAAGTGTATATGGCAATCTAAATTGTGTCGGCCCAGATCTGAGCCACTACTTTGGCGCCATCTGTAGCCACTGCATCTGTGCATCAGGTAGCCTACCATAACGTCTTAAAGCAGTATTGTTTTACTCTTATTCCAGTGTGGGAAAGAGACGGAGCTATATAGGATGTCTAGCGCCATCTCTTTCCCACACTGGAAAAGGCTTACAGCTGTTCCTGTAATGCACAGACAACAGGACACGCAGGACATAATAACGGGCTAGGCTAAAATGGAAAGTGGTACTCATCATCCAAAAAGAGATGTTGTTATACGCGTCTCTTTCTCGAAGGGCAGTAACGGTGATGAGAATAAGTTAGCAACTCAAACTTAATTGAAGATAGAAGAGATTGTGGGGAGAATGTTGCGCCACATGTTCTCCCAAGCCAGCCCAGCAGACTTTAAAGGACGAAGGGCAAGTTGAAAATGTTTATGTTTATCAAAAAGTGATGATCATTATCTATCTGCTTAGCCTTTTCCCAACTTGTCGGGGTCGACTTCCAGTCTAACTGGATGCAGCTGAATACCAGTATTTTACATGAAGCGACTGACTATCAGACCTCAACAGCCTTGTTAGTCCTGGGAGACAGGTTGTCAGACTTTCGAGCCATGTGGGGGCGCAGGGGGCGACTATCTGTGACGACTGGCAAAGATATACAAATGCCAGCCGCGACCAACGGCTTAACGTGATGATAAGCAGCCTAATTTAAATAAATGACTTTTGAACTATGATCGTTTGACCTAGAATTGAATTGTGTATGTTACCTGTAAAATTGATGGGTGTTTGTGCGATGATATTCCCAGTAGGTAATCCAGAAATGATGACTCTGTTGGAATCAAACGATTCGCACGTATAAGGGCTGCCAGACACAGGTTTTGATAAGTGTAGTACCTCTGAAATGGAAATAAAATTTATATGTTTTTAACTTTTCCAAAATATTGAAGACGTGTGATATCTGACCCGCAGTGGGCTCACGTGGTGAACAATGGCCCAATCCTCTTACAGAAAGGCATTTTATTGGCTGGTTGTGCCTAATATCTTTTACAATAATAATATATACAAGGTAAAGACGGGTCCTTCACGAAGCCTTGTTTTACGGTATAACGCACTCAAAACATTGTGCTTGTAGCGACGTACAAAAAAACAAATTACTACAAAAAGTCGCACAGCGCCATCTATGACCGACGGAAGAACTAACATCAATTTCCTACATCTCGCAAGCAAAGTTTACATCGACTTAAGACTATATAGAGAAACCCGACAACAACTGTCGGGCAGTTGCCCACCAAACATAAAACCTGTCTGGTCGGAGGATCCTACCTTTTCAATGGATTATTGAGGAACTTTACACCATGTTCCTCATACCCCTAAATGCTGTTTGATGTATCCACATTGAGTACTACAGTAAAGCGTGATTTTTCACCGACAAAAAAAAGTTGTGGTTTACATGCTCTCAATCAGTTGCAGTTTCGGGGCGTTAGCACAGTTTTGCCCCTGTATTTAATTTTCTATTGGTTTAGTTCACTCGTTTAATCAAAGGACATATTTACCTATAGTGCTCTGTCCAACATCAGTGATAGTATACTCCGCTTGCAACAACCCCGACTTGGTCTGATAACAGCGCACAGGCAGAGCTCTAGATCCGGGGCCGGACACTACGACGTCGAACTCCCTGGCAGGTCTACCGAGGGTGTCGATACTGAAGGATGCCACCCTGTTTACTTGGGCCTGGTACAGACCTAGGCCGGAGGCAGCCACCTGAAGAGGAGAAACGTGTTGTTCAGTAAGGAAATGGGTATAAATATCTATTGCAATCTTGGCAATAGGCTCGCCCTCTATTACATGTGACTTAAAAATAACTGGGCGAAATGTAGGTGTACTATAAGGAACACATCTGGCTAACCATTATGGGATTACAAGCGTGATGTTATGTTATAGTAACTAATAATCATAAAACTAGAACTACACTACACTCGTAACAAGTAAATACTGCTACGGAGTCAAAGAATGCTGGTAGGTATTAGTTACTCTAAATGATGAATGTAGAAAATCTTTTTTTGTTTCAATTTTAGCACTTCAATTCACTACACAAAGAGATCAATCATCATCAATCGTTAGCCTAAAAATACGCAAACAAGCGTTTAACAGTGGTATTTAATATCCCATCATCGTTACGTGGGGACGGATACAGTTCGATTCAAACTTAATGGCGGCTCGGAAGTTAGTTGCGGAGTCGGTCTGCGCCGTTACTGTCAAGACGATAATAATATGGTTACATTCCAAATTTTTTTATTCTTAAAATAATTCAATATTATTTTATAGGTATTAACACATACTGATTATAAAAATTTAAAATAATCGGCTGTTTGAACATAGACTACAAATTATAATGCTGCAAACTCTGCGTGGACAAGAACGCGCGCATATTACAGTATTAAGACGCAACCCACAGACTGAACTGAGTTTACAGTACGCACGGCGACCAATCAAGCTAAACAAAACCAGTTTAAGCGGATCTCACATTGTACGGGAAATCTAAACAAAGCGAGTCCATGTTATACTGGAACTGTTAAGCTTGATGAGTCGCCGTGTTTACGTGGTGTCTTTACCTCCTGTCCGTGATGCGCCGGCTGCACGTCGACGATGAGCGGCTCGGCGGCGACGGGCGCGCCGCTCCACAGCAGCGTGAGGCGGTGCGGCGCGGCGCGCGCGGGGTGCCACACCAGCTCCTGCCGCGCGCCGCCGCGCCGCCGCACCGAGTGCGGCACGCCCGCGCCGCCGCACGTCACGCGCCCGGACAGCCGCCCGTTGCCGGCGCCGTTGGTGTTTACTGCACATAGTAATGTCAAAATAACAATAGGGTGATGATCACATATTTTTTCTTTGTCTGTCGGGTAGATTATTAAAAAGTATTGGACACTTATTTTTTATTTTTCCACGTGGTCATAAAATTACGGAGATATATTGAGTTGAAATGGCGCATGACGTCACGTGTAGGTAATTTTTATATCTACTTGTGACGCAGTGAGCCCCCACTTTCCAACTTTAATGAGTTTTAACTCAGTAATTTTTTGATATTTTGATCAAACAAAAAATACGTGTCTAATATTTTTGTATTACCTGTCTGACGGACAACATAGAATTTCGTTTTCTTTACTCTGTCTTCACCCCTATTGTACACCAAACTTAAAATAGATACTGTTTTAAACTTTCACGGTTTATTAAAGTTACATGAATGAATAACAACCACGGAAGATATCCCGTAAGTGACAGTGTAAGTTTAATGAAATGAGATATGCACAGTTGATGGACAGCTGAAAACAAGGCTTCTTTTTTTGCGATTTTCCGTTCGAGATGGCGCGTAAAAGTGGCGATAACACCACTACAGCGCCTTGTGGTACATTATACGCCGCCTCCGCGGCTCACGCTACGTCCTCCATTGATTTCAATTAACCGCGTGACATCGTAACGGGACGCGTCTCGTTAAACCTTGCCTTAGAAATAAAGTATGTGCAAAGAGCACTTGCTCTGAGGATCATAAATATCTACCGAGGCAAAGGCAGTCCAGTATCAACTTAATGTGCTTCAACGCAATCACAAAGACTGAACTTGCTTATTCGTAGCAAAGAATTCACAGAATACACTAACCAGTAAGTATGGCTGGTCGATGCGCCACCGCGTCTCCAATAGACAGCACTTTGACTGCAGACGCGTCTAACGCCTCTACATCCGCAACCGGTCCTCTAGCACTGCGCACCACATATCTGCCGACGCGACTGGCAGGGAAGGTCAGAAGACCGGTGTCTTCTAAATGCGCTTCGGCGACGCGAGTACCACTTGGTGAGATAACTTCCACTTCTGATAGGTTCTCGTCTATTTCTACTGTTGCTACGCCACCTGGAGGAAAAAATGAAAAAAAAAAACTTTGTTAATTACATATATAAAATCACGCTTTTTTCCCCATGGGAGTATGTTAATATATATTAATTTATTATGTAAACAAAACCACTGTGGAAGCTTTCGAAGAGAATAGAGGCCACAATCAATTGGTTTTACATAGTCTGCTTGACGTGTGCTGATTGACTGTTATTTGATTGCCAATCGATTTAATAATTGTTGCAAAAATAATATGGTGATTTTAAATAAGCTTCTTTCGAAAGGAAAAGCTTATAAATTACCAAAACTTGAAAAAAAAAACATGGTAATCCAAGAAAATTTTGTGTTCTGAATTCTTAAAGAAAAAAAATTTGCTAGTCTCATTTACACATCATTCCAAAATCTATTTACTACGACAATATTTTCTTTTAATAAGATATAGCTAGAAGAATCGGGGGAGGCTAATGCCCAGTAGTGGCACAGTAAAGCCTAAACATAGAAGAAAAAAGAAACAGATGAAGTTCTTACCAATCTGCACATAAGTGTGTGGCTCGCTGACTCGGCACACGAAGGGGCTGCCGGGGACGGCTTGCTCGTTGAACGTGACGGACACGCGGTGCGGCTCGCGCGACACCGGCACGAACGTCACGTCGTACAGACCGCGCGCGACTGCTACCACCTGTGTGGATCAGACCATTTTAAACAGGTGCCTTTCGGTGGCCTACTATGACGTCTTACAACAATTTTGTTTTACTCATAGTCTACTGTGGGAAAGAGATGGCGCTAAACCTCCTCTATAGCTCCGTTTCTTTCTCACACTGGAATGAGAACTGCTTTAAGACGTCGTTGCAACCCCCCAGGACATAAACTAGCTAAACATCTTGAAGTTGTCAATTTAGAAAGAAAGGCACAACTTCAAGATGGTGTCGTTGGTCAATAAGCTGATTATTATATATTTTTTAATTATTCCAGAATGGGGATGTTTGCTAGGAGCCTGTTTTTAATTATTCCAGAATGGGGATGTTTGCTAGGAGCCTGTTTTATCGCGTGGTTAGTGCCTAAACTGGTGTCAGAACTTTATAAGACGCGCATGGGCCTCTTACTTGTCTTTACATGGCGTCGAGAAATAACTCTTAGGCATGCTGGTTTCCTCACGATTCACGATGTTTTCCTTCGCCGAAGCACGATTATTATACAATACGCACATAAATCTTAAAATCAGAGGTCTTGGGTTCGAACTCGAGATTTATGATTTGGCAGATCAATAGGCTATCACTGCTTGGCATCACCAACCACCACTTCATCACCACAGCGGGGTTACTGTGACGCTTAAAACATTATTGTTCCATTCCTATTCCAGAGTGGGAAAGAGATGGAGCTAGACGACCTGTATAGCTCCGTCTCTTTTTCACTCTGGAATAAGAATGGAACAATAATGTTTTAAGACGTCATGGTTCGCCACCTGGTTCCAAAACGGTGAAGGAATGAGGCAACTGGCATGTTTTAGAACAAAAATGTCGAAATTATGCTACATACCTCTGCTTTCACAGTAGTGGAAGGTGTGGACACGACGAGCTCGAGAGTGCCCTCTCCAGCGCCGGCGGCGTCCACGCTGAACGTCACCGGTTTGCCTACTTCCACTCCTCGTTCTTCGTCCACTCCTTCGTCTAGGCTAAGGCCTTCTAGTGTGCCTTCGAGTTCTGTAGAGTTGAGATAAATGGTATTATAATTTTGTGGCGACGTCACATGTACGGTCAAGGAAAATAATTCAGAATCACCGTAATGATTTGAATATATGGACTACTTTAGTTCTCTTAGCTAGACAATATTTAGTAATAAACTGGTCGTGTAGCAGGTTTCATCGCTAAAAACCACATTCTAGGAGTTATAAGCTTTATTTACATAACCACGGAACGGAATGGTAGCGAATTGGACGTCGAGAAAGGCATAGAATGCCCGGACAAAGAGAATTACAAATAAGGCCAGTGAAAAGTTACGATGGAAGCTTTTGCTCAGAAGTGGGGCAGGCACAGATTAAAAAACCGTTTTAACTAAATACAATGCAGACTTGAAAGGACAAGAGAGAAACGTAACAAACAATTACAAACTAATCCAAAAACATACCTCCAGGCCCCAATCCAGTGACCCTAACCCGTCGCACATCATACACGTTGCACGTGAACGGTGATCCGGGCACGTGCCGGCCCGCGCACGTGACCTGCACGGTATGCCGCCCCACGGCTTCCGGCGTGTACGTCGCTGTGTACCGGCCTTCGCTTGTTGGAGAGACACGGGAGCGCACGGAGGTACCGCCGGGACCCGCTACGTACACTGTTGGCTCGCCTGCTGAAGGAAATTAGGAGTTTTAGAAAGCGTGATTTGGTTTGGTCTGAAGTATACAGGTTGGGTTTAGATTCATTGGTATACGACGCCCAAACGGTTACCTAGTATTCAGTCAATTTGAAAAAAAGTTCAATAAGTATGGTAAATCAGATATTAGTATTTGTAGGGGATGGTATGGGGAACGTCAGAATTAAAAATTGCACTGGAATTGTTTTACCACGTTTGACTACAATTTTCAGTAAATTGAAACCTCTGTAAATCAAACGAAATGTTACAGATGCTGGCTACTTCTGAGATCGACTCAGAAATAGCCAGCATCTGTAACATTTCCACAGTCTAAGTTGTTCATATTTATGAGTACTTAAGATGTCTGATGCTAATACAATTCATACAAAAATCAACCAGTATAAGGCTCAGACTCCACCAAAACGGAGACGAGCGGAACGTTGAGGAGAGGAGATGCGCATGATTCGACCAATCACAGGAGAGACGAGAGACGTGATGTGGATTTCAACCAATGTGATTGGTCGGTGCCGCACGTCTCCACTCCGCTCCGTTCGTCTCCACTTTCGTGGAGCCCAAGTAAAACGTCTGCACTTTCGGATAACGAGGAGATGTAACTCTTTAAATATTTTCATATTTTGAATTCGTCGGAATCCAATCCACATACTTTTCGTTGCTACCGTGTTTAAGGGGCTACGAACTTTCACTTTCAATGCTAACTTGATTAAAGCAACGTACAGCGACATTTTACACAACCCCAAAGTACTGCACTTAAGCGACGTCGACCGCGCTTCGACATTTGTCAGCTACTATTTGACTCAATATGTTCCTAAATAATAAACATTCGCATAGACAATGCTGTGACACACAAACAATGACTGGTTGTGGGTATTCAATCTAGTTGATAAACATAAACTATCTTTACAAAGGAATCGTTTACAATTTAAGATTAGGTAATGGTTTGTATGAGATGCTACTAATTTGTATGACTTTGTAATTGTTTCAGATATGACAAAGATAGCTACGCAGCTGTGACGAACGAGACATGTTTTAGAAATTCGTGACAAGTCTTCTGCATGAAAAAGAGAGTAAACTTTACATGCTAGGTGTTTTGTGTTACGCTGCATGGTGACGAGGTCCTAGAGGACCAACGCATGGTTTTACTCTTGTAATGGCTACACTGACGCTTGGTGTCATCCTACATGATTTGTTTTTTGAGTCACTTTTTCGTGGTATAACACAAAGTGTGGCACTAAGTGGAGATCGCAGTTGTGGGACCTCGGCTAAAGCTGCGACTACGTTTGTTACTTAAGTAAATACTAGGCCGCTGGCCGCGATTTCGTTCGCGTGGAAGTTTTTATGTGTTTTTCAAGAATAAATTATACATATAAACCTTCCTCTTGAATCATTCTATCTATTGACGAAAACCGCATAAAAATCCGTTGCAAAGTTTAAAAGATCTAAGCGTGCAGGCAGTGGGAAGTGACTTTGTTTTATATTATGTAAAGAAGGTGCTATGTAATAATCTATGTATTATTTTTATAGACCAGCACGCGTAGCATGACCGCCGTAGAAACGGGCTAAGTTGACGGAAGAATCGACAAACTGACACGTTGTCATTGTGTATCTGTCATTATGTCGATTCTTCTGTAGAGAAAACTCGTTTCTACAGTTGTCATGCTAAGCGTGCAGGCGATTGAGACGACATCGAAATCATCCACTCAAAGACCCAGCCTCACTCTTCACACAACCCAATTCCCCCTAATAT
Source organism: Cerastis leucographa (assembly GCA_963082945.1). Taxonomy (NCBI): domain Eukaryota; kingdom Metazoa; phylum Arthropoda; class Insecta; order Lepidoptera; family Noctuidae; genus Cerastis; species Cerastis leucographa. The sequence goes on along the minus strand of OY720380.1, from coordinate 11,516,655 downwards.
TAAAAGCAACTTACTATGGAAGCCAGTAAGCTGTATCTCGGCAGGCTCAGCCCTGGGCGTGGACACGAGCCCCGGGCCGGACGCGCGCGCATCCGCGGCCGCGGCCGGCGCAGACACGGCGCATGTGAACGGTGAGCCGGGAACGGCTTGACCGTTAAACCGGACGGATAGCGTGTGCGGGGCCGCTTCTACTGGCTTGAAGTTTACCTGGGAGATGGTAGAATAGGTTTACGATACATACTTGAAGTAGTAAAACAGTGTATAACATACTTCAAGTGTCCACAAAAAAGCTCTAAAACTGAAACCACACTGGTGGCGATACGAAAAGGTCAAGGAATCGTATGGGCCTACGCATGCACGCCTTTACATCAAAGCACACTGGAAAGAGCGGTGCTAAAATGTACGCCGTCTGAACAGGCCTCAAATTCTTGAGAAAAATAATAAGTTTGTGAGAAATTTAATCCAACATATAAAATTGCCCTAAACACTGTTAGGTGTAGACGTGCAGATGAGACGTGAAACATTGTTAGCAGACGATTTTTGACTTACTTTGAACCTGGCATTTCCTTCACTTTGCACATAATTTGGCACATTTCTCCCATTTACAGCCACGATTATCTCCAAATTACCCGCACCTGAAACATATAGCCAAATTAGGTAAAATACAACATTTTGAAGACAATAATCCTTAGATATTACGAAAGGTAAAGATATTTACCCGCATGAGAAGCGTTGATAGTAAAAGACACAGGTCTGCCAACAATTCCGGGTGAGATATCAGTCACGTTGACGCGAGCTGCGCTGTATGCTTTGACGAGGAACGGACTGCCTTCGACGTGGCCTCCCATTGCGCCGGCTCGCACCTATAAACAAGTGTACTTAGAATAACTGGTAAGACTTATTTCTACTCTACGTTAGTATTTTTAGATGTTTTGATTGATAAGATAAGATACAGTATCTTTTCATAATTGAACTGACCGTTCCAGATAAGAAAATAACTCAGTTTTATTAAATAGAGTACTTACCTCAATGCTATGATCTCCAACGTCGACTGGTACGAAGGAGATGGTGTACCTTTTGCTGGCTTCATTCTCACCAATGGTTTCTTCAGCAGATACCTAGAACCGATTTAGAATAGGGGTGAAGACTGGGTAAAGAAAACGAAATTCTATTTTGTCCGTCAGACAGGTAATACAAAAATATAAGACATGTATTTTTTGTTTTACCAAAATATCAAAAAATTACTTAGTTAAAACTCATTAAAGTTGGAGAGTGGGGGCTCACTACGTCACAAGTAGGTATTAAAATTACCTACATATGACGTCATGCGCCATTTCAACTCAATATATCTCCGTAATTTTATGACCACGTCAAAAAAGTAAAAATACGTGACCAATACTTTTCAATAATTAATCTACCCGACAGACAAATAAAAAAAAATGTGTTTATCCCCTATTTAATATGACACAAGGGGTTAACAATAAACCGCTAACTGTTATTCTTTATCTTGTGATTAGTGCCAACCCATGGGCCTCTGATTTGGCTTTACGTGACGTCGAGAAATATCTCTTAGGGATGCTGGTTCCCTCACTGTTTTCCTTCCCCGAACCTAGTGATGACTACCTATAGAATACGCACATGAACTCGAGACCTATAACTTGGCAGTGCGACGGTCACACCACTAGGCTTTCACTACTAGCTATTGACTTATGTCTGTCGTAACGAAGTTTAACTGTTTGTATATCGAGTCAATTTGACGAGCGTTAAAAAAATTGCCATCTGCTTTGCTGACGATTTAGCTACGCACTCTTCCTTCTCAGCAATCCTTCCTCATCGTTTCTAGCTACAGATGCCTGATGCCTGGTACAAACCTGCACAGGTACGGGTCGCCGCGCCGGGCCGAGCACCTCGACATGCGGCGAGGTGGGCGAGTCCACGCTGAAGGTGTACGCTTCGCCCACTGACACCTTGTCCGGAGACTCGCCTGAACCAGCGCCGATGACCCGCGCTGGTGCTGACACGTGGCAGACGAAGGGACTGCCTAAGGGAGTAAAAGGAGATTGCAATAGTGCCTCATTTACGTTAGCCAAGTGCTGAATATTTTATAGATAGATATAGCTAAGTTGCATGTGGTAAATATAGTTACCATTGCCAGATGTTAAGAACCAGATGTTAAAAACGACATGTTATAGTTAACTAGCTGCCTGCGACTTCCTTCGCGTGGGAATTTTGATGTGTCTTTCAAGCACACATTATACATATAAACCTTTCTCTTTAATCATTCTGTCTATTGATGAAAGATGAGTCTACTTTAGCGAGTCTGAAGCCTGGCTGGACGAACTGGTCTCTATTTCTAGTATTATAATCGTGTCTGTCACCTCTTTTACTAAAAAGATGCAGATTTTTCCTTACGTACATTATGTTTTCATAAATATATTGGCAACGTACCGTTATGATTTTAATGTCCTTAAACAGTTCCCTTAGAGAATCGCGCCTACGGAGATTATATATTGCTCTGATGGCTCTTTTTTGCAGAATGAAAATAGACTCGATGTCTGCAGCCCGTCCCCATAAAAATGCCGTAAGACATTATACTATGAAAGTAACGTAAAGATAATTAAAAACAAATAATGCATTTAAAAGCATGGGTAGATAATAGAGATAAGAAGCTCGATAATACGCTATTTCAGATTTATTTTTTTACATCTTATTCTTTGACTACTAGCTAGTTACATATAATTATTGTCAAAAATAAATTATAGCGAGGGCTTACCAGGCACATGGTCTCCATTGAAACGCAACTCGACAGTATGAGGTCTTGGATCACGCGGCGTGAAGCTGATGGCATAGGTGTGAGCTCCCTGAGCTGCAGCTGCGGTTGGCACACGACCACCGTTCACTGTCACCTCCAAGTTGCCGGGACCAGCTGCCATTGTCTCCACTGTGGGGAGATGTAGAGGGTTACAAAAGTATATAAGACGAGAGAAAGAATGTTGTATATTTATGTATACTCCAGTTTGGAACCTTTATTGGAACCTTTTTGACCTAGAAAGTTCGGGGATCACCAACGTTGGATTCACGACGATTTCAGGGTTCATTCATTCTGGGCCAATTAGTTCGCGGGCATCCCGTTTCGTGGAAATAAGTTTTTTTTCAACTTACCCAAAAATGTGACAGGTTTTCCAACGGTGCCATGTGTGACATCCTTAACTCTAATGGCGGTGACGTCGTATACCTGTAAAAAAGTCAGAAATTTTATTATTTTGTACTTTTAACCCGCTAGCTGATAGAGTACAAAAGAAATGGCGCTACTATCGCTGATACCACATTGATTTCATTTTGTGCACAATAATCTTTGCTACATCGTTGCCTTCTATTTCTACTAGTACCTTTATAAAGTGACTCACCTTCAAATGAAACGGGCTAGCCGGTATCGCCACAGAGTCCACGAGCACATTGAGGCGATGTTCCCCGACGGCTCGCGGTACGAACTCGGCCCGGAACACGCCGGCGCCGGCCGAGGCCACGGCCGCTGGCACGGACGCCCCGTTCGGCCCTGCACCCGACAGCCGGCTCAGCTCACCGCCCCGCCCTAACGCACTACCCCCACGACCCCACTCGACGCGAACGTGGATGTTAGGAGTTAGGGCGAAGCGGATGAGCTTACAAAATATGAATGTTACGTTACGTCGTCATGTTATTTTTGAGTATTCTCTGTAAACTGAAATCTTATTACTTATCTCTTATGAACTTACTTGACCACCCGTTAGTTTACCCTATTTAAAAATAATAATTGTTGTTAGTTTTGTTAGTATTAATAACTAAGCTCTATAAGTGAAGTTGTTAGTGCAGCTAAGCATTTATGATATTTCTTCAACGTTAAGAACATCGTAATAAACAATGATCTGTCCTCTATAAAACTCCTTTGATCCCCAGGCCCTAGTTATTCCCTCATTATTTGTCTAATCGTTTTCAGATAGGTATCCAAAAAGTATTTTTTTGTATCTCTTTCATTTATACCACCCTGGAAAAAAGAACCAATTAAGTGATGATACATTTCCTAGCTTAAAAAGCAAACAGCAAGAGGGTAGGTAACGTTACATAGGGATAAGCCACATGGTGCTTAAGTGGACTATGTCTGGAAGTCATGTGTGTGCTTGGTAGAGGTGTTTATGGCTATATTTTTTGTGTTAGTTAAGTAGTAAACAAAATTGTTCAATTTATACACAAAACATACTTAATGTTAGTTATCTTAAAAACTACCCGAAGAGATCAACATTAAATTCAAGACAGCAATCACACACACTAAAGTATTTGCTGTTACGGGTACGTATTTGAATATCGAAGATTAAAATACCTACTGTTAAAATATCGATGTTCAAAACATCGATAATGGAAATATCGAACGACCATAAAACCGAAAATTAAAATAACGAAAGTTCATATTATCGAATGGTTAAATAACCTACGTCCTATCTAAAATCTAAATATCTACAAAAGTTACATCGAAAGATCCAAATATCGAAATACAGATTATCGAAGTACAAACTATCGAACGTCCTAAATATCGATGGATACATATACCGTTACATTTTAATCGTTTTAATCCCGTGGATGGTCGATTCGGTGCATGAAACACTATCGATTTTTAGTGATAAAATTAAAAATAAATACCTTTTTTGTAACCTCGAACCAATTTTTGCATTAGTGAAACCTTTAGTAGTACCATTCGAAACTCATTTCGTACCATATGATGTGACCACACACACATTTTGCGAATATTACGTTATCACTTGCTATTTTCAGGGTTCCGTAGTCGAATGGCAGAAAACGGAACGCTTTTAGTTTTTTTTTTTTTTAACAGATAAAATGCTGTGTTTGTTGTTTATGAATAGTATTTTGAAAGTTGAACCACACGTCCAAGGGATTAAAACGATCAAAATTTGACGGTGTATATTATTTGAACATCGAAAATTAATATACCTACGAGTAAAAATGGGTTAATTTTCAACATTTAATACTTTCATTAAAAAAAATGTAAAATAAAAATACGTACAAGTTAAAATATCGAACAAATTTTGATATAAGTAGTATGAGTGGAAAAAGGTTGCTTCTGACACGTCTCCGGAGCTACGGGAAGTACCCCTTCGCCCTTGCGTAATAAAGGATAGGCACCCATGTTCACCTCCGCAGCTTCGGCTTGGCGGTGCCTATGCTTTGTTACAGCGGGCGGGGGTTGCCCTCCCTTCGCGCCTCCGGATAATTATATACACTCTAGGGGTAACAGCCAAAAGACTACGTAAATTCGTGGTGCCCCAATTCGTTTTTGGAACAATTTCGACCTATTTTATCCATGAAAATCAGTGTCCAGTGTAAAAGCATATAAAGCAGGTCTTTAAATTAAAATATTTTCTTGAAAGTCAATTGTGCTACTAAAGTTAGTGACAGAAACGTATCGCTGCAAAACCGACTACACGTAGTCTTGCCTGCTCTACCCCTAGAGTGTAATTTAGAATCGCGTAGGCGCGGAGGGGCGAGGCAGCCCGCGAGCTGAGGAGCATGTGGTTTTAACACCCGCCGCCGCAGCTGAGGCTGGTCGGCGAAGCCGGCCAACAAGTCGAAGCTGCGGTGGTGAGCGTTTAGACCATCTGCGACGTTAAGCTCGCGTGGGACTGCCGGAGCCCTGCAGCGCCGGAGCCGTGACAGAAACCATGCTTGCTTGCATGTTGCATGATTGCTGCATGCTTGTTTGCTAGATGGTAATCAGTTAACAGGTGGTTACAAAAAAAAAAACAAGGAAAACCTCATGTAATGTACTTTAATTATTTTTACATAATAAAAACCCCAAATAAAACACGTTTGTACGCAAATGTACAATATAATCAGTGACAATAATACAAAATATTAAACAAAAAATCCTTCTTCTTCTTTATTGAATAATCGAAAACATAACTAGGAGGTATTTTTAACGTAGATACTATGAACATAGATGTATTAAATGTTAATATTTTGAACATAGGCATAATGTCATTCGATATTTTGAATCATTCGAAATTTTAATAACTCGGCATTTCAATCTTCAACGTTTTAAGCGTAGGTATAACAATTTTCGACATTTTAATATAATCGATATTTAAATTTTCGATGTTTTGAACATTGGTATTTTAAGCGTAGGTATTTTAATCTTCGATATTCAAATACGTACCCTCTGTTACATCAACATGCCTCTATCACTAATGTAGTTTTGCATTTATTAAATTTTCATGTTTTTACTTTACCCAGGTAGCAAGACATAAAAAGAAAACAAAAATACTATTTGAGATAATATCATGGTCAGGGTAATTTACACATGAATCCTGGAGGCCAAGGCTGCTATTTTCCAAGATCGGTCATTAACATTATGACAACTGAGTATACCAATACCACGTCATTACCATATTACAAAAGTTCATAGTCTAGAGTAGGAGATTAACGAACATGCCTTGATGTTTTCAGTGGCAGAGCGTCAGAAAAACATATTTCAATTAGGAGATTAATGATCAGCCATTCAAATGCAAAATTTCACTAGCAGACTTTGGACTCCGATCATCACTGTTTTCTCAACCAACATTGTTAGCTCACATTATCAAGCTTTCCCGTAACAGGTCTAAGTTCTCACCCTCAACATTGACTTCGATCTGATCCAGAGAGGCGGAGGGGTGGTGCAGCGTCAGTGCGGCGCTTTGGTGCAGGGGTGCAGGCCCGGGAACCGTGACTCGGGCCCCGCCGCCACCACCTTCTGATACTTGGATGACCAGAGGGCAGCCGGGGACGCGCATCTAGAATAATAGTAGATGCATAGAACATTATGGCTTTTGTTCTTGATTCTGGCATTCTTTATATTATTCTTACTATTATTTTGTTCTTAACTTTCACAAAAAAACCTTAGTAAGCAAGATATGTTTTGTGACAATTTAATATTCTTTTACAACATGTTTGAAACTAGAAATTGACTTTGTTATGAAGATAGAGGAGCTTACTTTTAAATGATTTTAAGAATCAATCCTCATGACTACCTTAGATTTTAGAGCAGTACTAATATCACTTAAAACAAACCAGTATGGCAGCTAGTTTATAATATTATATTTACATACCAATACAATTATTTTATCAAACCACCATAATCCATAAAGACTAAGATGGCATTGCAATGTAGTAACATTATAGGTAGTACCTAGGCGACCAAGCTCTGCTTGGATGAAATTTTTTCCACTTTCTTTGAAATTGTTAGAATCATTTTGAAGAACATGATTATGAATACTGCTCATTTAATAGTATATAATACATCTAAAATTACTCACTTTATTAAAAGATACATTGACAACATGTTCACAAGCTTCTGTTGGTGTGAAAGATACCATGAAGCGAGCATTTCCCTGAAAAGAAAAGAAGAATTTGTTAGGTTATCTATTGCAAAACATTATTGCCATTCGAAGTTTGAATCAGAAGACAATTTCAAGGAAGAAAAAGAGAAAAAGGAAGTAAGTAAGTACTTACCTGTGGATGCACTTGTGTCGGAATATTCAGTCCACGGGCAGCAACTGTTATTTCAAGGTTACCTTCACCAGCTTGTGCGGCATCTACAGCTAACTGAACTGGTACTCCAACTCTTGCAGCATTACCTCCACTAACGCTTACTAGCTTGCTATCATATGCTTTGCAAACAAATGGCGTGTCCTGCGAACAACAATGGATCTAAGAGCGCAGAAATTGATATAATTTTGCATGGAAGTCAAATAGTCGTCCTAGGGGAATATTTGTTGTTGTTTACAAACATTGATCGTTCAGGAGACTTTAAAAAAAACATACCGGTACTATTTGATTATTGTACTGTGCAGTGAGCGTATGAGGTCCGACATTCTTCGGGGTGAAACTGGCGACCAGACCGGTGACAGCGTCTCCAGTCAATCGTACAGGGACTTCGCCCCTCGGACCTCGAACTGTAACTGTTAATTCGCCGCCCGCAGAACCTTCCACTCGAACTGAACATGATGCCAGTTCACCCACGGGGATCAATTCTGGGGATGAAAAATACATTTCCTTTGTGTAACTGCGTTAAGACGTATATTTATTAATAAGTTTACAAATGTTTTGATTAATAATTCAAGTTCCCGCTTTTTATCGTACTGATAGCTGTCATATATTTGACAATCGACTGAAAGAGTGACAGATCTAATCAACAGTGGGGTTACCATGAAAATATTTTTGTGTTTTAAATAAAAAAAGGTATATTAATTAAATGTATTATATTATAAAAACAATTTTGATATTTTGCAGAATGCCTGGTTAACATAAACTATATATCTAGAATTCACAAAAAAAATATCCTGGCAAAAAGCTAGAAAAATATAAACAAGTTCAACAAGAAATTGTTTTAGTAGTTTTTTTAGATGCTATTTATAGATGCTAGTTATAGCCTGCTCATTGAATATTTTGACCAGTTACACAATAATGTGACAATAAAACCTCAATAATTAAAACATGTACTTATGTGGTTTAGATCTTTGTTTTCGACGGCAGCGCAACCCCGAATGCAGTGCGGAAATAAGTAAATAAACTGTACTATCGTCGTAGAAGGCTCAATATTTTATTCATCAAGTCCGAAGAAATAATGATAATCTTTACATAGCTACATTTTGTATACTTAGGTTGCTTGTCGAGGTTGGTCCGTGAATGGGTGACCATTTTATTGCATACCGAGTTTCCTCCGTGCCTCGGAAAGCACGTTAAGCCATTGGTCCCGGCTGTCATAAGTAGATCTTTGACAGTCGGTACGAGTAGTCAGAAGTCAAAAGTCTGACATCCAGTCTTACTAAGGGGTATCGTACCTACTATTACCCAGTTACTGGGTTGTGGATGTCAGGTAGGCAGTCGCTTCATGGAAAATACTGGTACTCAGCTGCATCCATTTAGACTGGATGCCGACCCCAAGATAGTTTCGGAAAAGGCTAGGCGGATGATGATTTTATATACTTAGGTACGCAATATCAACCTGCCCTGTCTGTTTATACATCGATTGGAATAAATAATAATATAATTATTAAGTAGTTCTGCTTAGCTCAGACACAATAAGTTTAAATGTCTACTTACCAACTTGTGACGTGTCTATAGTGACTCTCTGAGCCGGTGCTACATGGAAAATGAAAGGAGAAGATGGCACAGGCTCTCCGTTGAACTTAATGTCCACCCGGTGAGGTGTTGCTGCTTCTGGCCGCCAAAATACGAGACATCTTCCTCCACCAACCACCTACAACAAGGCAAAATTCAATGGGAAAAAACCCTTTATTTATTAGTGATCGTATCTAGTACAGGATTTTAGTGCAAATAAATAGACTGATATAAGTAATTTGATAGTTCCATCAAGTTAGTATGTTAGTTTTGTCGAATTTAGTTTTGGTTAAAGGTCTATCATGTCATGTCAGTTACGTCATGTCAAGTCATGATCTTCAAGAGCCTTCTTAACTAAAGCTCTGCAAATTAAAGGGAAACACCTCAAACACCTCATTCTTTGCTCAGTGTCTCCATAGTCTCGCAATTAAGATTAAATAGTTGAATATCAATGAAAAATCTTATGAATATTAATTAAGGATAAGAATTATTCTGGCATTTTACTCGACATTCCAATAAGAACTCGTTACCATTAATATTGAAATAATTTTGCCGCATTTTAGGTTGGAAACCGACAAACCGTGAATGCCTGCCAAAGGCATGACTATTGCAAATCTGTGCTGTCGAATCATAGTCACAGCTATGGAATAAAACCTTTTTTTATCCAATTAAAAGTTTGAAAAGCGAATAAAGAGCCTCATTTAAAGTTAGAGGTTACGAATATAATGACGCGACTTTACCTGTACGTGATTAGGAACTTCTCCTTCGTTGATTGAGATTTCCAACTGTCCCTCTCCGGCAGCGCTGGCGTCCACTGAAAAAATAAACTGTCCGTTAATACCACGTGTGGCCCAGAAAGAGGTGACGATCTGGACTCGTACCGCGAGGGCTGGGTCGAGAAGGCATGGGAAAAGATCTCATGGAAGATTTGTGGGGAGGCCTTTTCCTAGAAGTGGGTCAATACAGGCCAAAATAAATTCCACGTGTAGATAAGTAGTAGGCAGGTGTATTAATAATGCTTTTCTTCTTAACTAGGCTTAATCTACCGACGACGTTTTTCCAATCTTTGATTGTTCTTAAAGTAGTAGTTAGTACCAGTATTTCTTATTCATTACCTGTAGGTAAACTAAATACAGACCTCTCTGACTTTCTATGAAATTTCAACATAGCATTGCATTTCATGTTAATACAAAATAAAAAATATAATCAATTTCTGTACCAATCTAATCTCTACATCAAATTAATTTGTTATGCTATCGTCCTAGATTAAGCCAGGTACCAATTTCCGGTAAAGTAGCTTTTGGGCAATTAAGAAAATTTATTATAGCCAATTAAATTAAAATCTAGATAGCTAACCAATTGTGGATGTGAGGGGGTATTATGCTAAGAGAGGTAACGTAACGGCCCCTTAGTTCTCGAATGTTCAATGGGGAAAATGTCCCCTTCTTCCCATGGCGCTATAATTTATATTCTAAGGGGGATAATACCATAATCACCGTGCTTGGTGGGTTTTCGGAGTATCAACGTTGAAGTGGAGAATTTTGCTTTTGAAATCTGAACCTACAATAGAAAGTCGTGCAATTTTATGGTAATTGTTGGCCTGAAGTTTGCTGCGACGTATTTATATCTGCAACGAAAGTTCTTTTTCCGTGTGGCCTTTAATTTTTTTATCGTCGCCGTACCTATGGTATTCTTGCGGATCTAGTCATTCTGAAGATTTCATAGCTTCAGCACTTAATTATATTTATTACGAGCAGCTGAATAATAAAGGTGTTAAGATAAGATATTTATTTGTACATAAGAAAAACAAAAAAAAAACAAGATACATTACATTATACATGTTAGCACAAGGTTGTACAATCGAGTATAACATTATTGGCAGATTTCCGGCCCCTTAACTAGGTACGCAGACCTGTATCTTAGGAGACGGACATTTTTCGGCTTCCGTTTTATACGATACAATACAAACGTGACATTTCAGTTACATAATTATACACACCATATTAGTGAAGTCAGCTGTAAGTAAGTAAAGTGAGTGTTTGTGATTGGGGTGTCTGGTCGAAATCTAACATTATTTTCTCGGTGACCTTTCACATTTTTTGTTATCGACATAACTTTTGGATTCTAGCGGATGGGTACTCTGGTCACTTTGAGAGTAGCCCAGCTGCAGCACTTAAGTACCTATGTTTATTACGGGCAGCTATATAGGTAATAAGATGATCGGAATGTAACATTAATTTCTGGATCACTTTTCGTGACTGTCATACGCCATACGGTTACAGATATCTATCCTAACAGAAGTCTACAGTAAGCTTTGGAATGTCTTACTGCCCGTCTATCTATTTGTTCATAACGCGGCTGCTGATCACGGAGTCTTTATACTGGATGATCTTACCTCTGAACTGGCATTGTTGGCCGACCACCGCGGTGCCAACGTCTGTCACTTTGATGAGGCTGGCGTCGTAAACCTTGGCCACCAGTGGGGCTGCTGCTAGCTTGTCGTCTGCGATTGAGACCTGAAACAATGCAATTAAATAAAATGCTTTATGTATGATCATGTTAATACCTGCCTTACTCATAACTTCATGAGTTATACATCTTTATTTTATGCGAATAAATTTCTGATTATAAATTGAAATTATTGATGGTCGTTGACGCGCTGGAGAGCCCCTAAGTAAAGACTAAACCACAGGCAGAGCGGTTTCAGTCAAACGGCCCAAAGACTCACAAAGGATTAGATTTGTCTATGGTAGCAAACTCGGGAGTTGTGGCGCATCTAGATCTTGGTATAACAAATATAACGAAGTATTATAATTCCAATAGGGAGAAAATTAGTTCCAGCGGCAGGCTAGTAGATTGACGAAAACTCACAAGCAGTGTTTACCTAAAAACACCTACATTAGGAATAGTTGCCCAACTTTTTATTTATACCTTTATGCTTAGATAACCAAGCGTTAAAATATTATGAGTATAAAGTTGCTATTACGGGACGGGTTTTCACAAAATTTAAATAAGTACCTTGTCAAAGGTGTTATGTAATAGTGGCGAGAATTTAAACAGCTCATGGTCTTTATTTTATTACATTTTAATCATAGATTCATGTGATAAGACACACTTTCTAAGAAGGTGGGTCTTCTAAATACCACGTATGGATGCTAGAATTGCTAGACTGATTTTACATAATAGGTATTGCCAGGTTCTAGGAAATAATGTACGTGCGACATAAGTTATTTACCAACGTAATTACTTACGTAAGCGAGCTCAGACCGTTAAATGAAAATTAATTTAACTGAACATAAGGGTTTACAACCGTGACTTTTATTGATATGTGTAAAAGTTGGATTTTTGAATCGACTTCATAAATCATCATTTGTGATGTCGGGTTACTGAACCGATTCCACCAAACCAAGGATATAAGATGAGAAATGGAATCGAAGTCTAACTATATCAGAATGACGGGATGACTTTCACTTTCCATTTGATTTTCAATACTTATTCTTTGTTTTTTTTTGTGCACTTTTGCAGAGTCCCTGAATGGCGTTTTTGGGATTCACCGAGGTTTAATTATTCTAAGGGCCCAGGTACCGTGATTGTAGGTAAGCATCAAAATTCAGCTGACTATCAGTCAGTGCTTTGCATAACTCGAGCCTAACAAAGAAGATTAAGCAAGAACGAGTCAGGTAACGCTTGCGACTGTAACTAAGCATCTAGATTCTATAGTTATCAATCCATTGAAGCACGTTTGTCCCTCGCCTCGCAACAAATTAATTGTGTCTCAAATTGATTAGTCTACGCTTGATAGGTTACTTAGTTACTTACATCGATAAGGTGAGTTCCGACTTCTTCAGGAGTGAACTCGATGCGGTACACCCCGGGGCGCTCCGCCACGTCCAGTACCCGTGACGTCACAGGCCTTCTGGATGGAGCTGTTACTGTTACGCCAACCTTGAAGAGAACGTCACGATTTATTGGTTAGAAATACGCATCAAGATATCAGCAAACTTTGCTGATATCTTGATAAATCTTTTAAGTCCTGTAGCCATCATCATCAGCCACCATTGGGTAATGGTTGCTCATTTATCTAAGTAGATGATGGGGGGTCGATAAATCAGTACTTGTATGTAGATGAGAATAGTTTGATGTCTTGTTTGGATTTAAAAAGACCTTTGTTGTTATTTTACTATATTTTCAACTGAACAAAATCATAATTAAATTAAGCTTCTAGTGTAAGTAGGTACAGTATAAGTAGGTAACTCTAAGATATCGCAACTCCGGCCCCCAAGATACAGGCGCAGCCTAGTTGGGGTTCCTCTGTTTTTTTTTTTTAACTATATTAAATATTACTTGTTACGATTACTCATAGCGCTAAGTTAGATTAAGAAAAAGTTTGTAACAATGGCTTAATAAATTTATTCTTATTCTTACCTACTCTTTGAAATGAGTTTAAATTTCAGCTGTAATTTGGCAATTGTATTGTAAAGTCCAAATAAAAACAGAGGTAGGTACAAATATTTGTATAATTTAATTACAGGTACAGCTTTCCATCGAATGCACAACATGTCGCGCAATCCTTGAATGAAGAGATAAATTGGTACAAATTGGGACTACTCAATCTCGATTACTCAATTTTATTAGTTGTAAGTTGTTTAAAGTATAATTTGCGACTGTAATTCACAGAATTATAAACATCAATGCAAACAAATACGCAAAAAATAATAATTTTGCGGGCTATCTTAGCACAACCTCCTTTATTAAAATAGTTGTTTAGGCGGGTTCGGTCAGACCAGACGGTTTGTGGACCAGCTGGTTGCAGACACTAGACTCTGAGAGATGCTTCAGTAGGTTCTTACATTACCTATCAATCGGACCCCGGTATCGAGAGCTGCCTCCGCATTTTTTTTGTCATAATTTGCAATCTTTCGTTACAGACGACGCTAAGTAAAAAATATAACAACTACAATATTTTCTCCTAATTTATAAATGTATAAAATTTATCTGTAAAGCTACCTCATTCTTGCTGAAGGTAGCTTCTCCCGCTGAGGTGGAGATCTCAAAGACGGCTGGTACTCTGGCAGGGATCAGCCGAGTGGGCTCCCCTCCGCCGCCGCCCAACGGCCCTGCCATCACCTCGACCTTCCACGGAGACCCTGGAAATAACAAAAGTTCTACATTTAAAAAGACGTTTTATAAAAATTACGACAGTAATGTGTCATGGATAGGGAATTCACAATCAATCTTTGTGGTTTGGAGAGAGATAAAGGCTTTGTCCACTAAAAAGGAGAGGAGTGGAGCGGACTGGAAACATGAGGGAATCAACCAATCACATTGATTGAAATCCGCATCGCGTCTCTTGTCTCTTCTTTGATCTCCTGCCTTGTGTCTCCTTATTATTTAGAATACCTACAATGTTTTTTATAATGTTTAATGTACCATTCAATACACTTTTAAAATCCTAGACACAACAGAGGTTTTTAAAGCAAATCTTTTACCTCAAGTTATCACCATCCAAAACAAGTGGTTTTATGCAATAGGTATGAGTGACTCAAAAACGATAAGCGGCGCGCAAAAATGCGACCGAAAACCTTAACCTTTCTAAGCAATCCCATAAAAATAAAGGCATGCCCTACTTCTTGACGGAAACGAGACTTATTTAGTGCAAATCGAATGTGCTTATAGGTACACAATAAATGTCAATGTGGAGCATAAGAAAACTGATAAAGCCTCCCTCAGTGTGGGGCGCGAACGATCGCAAGCGAGGGTATAATGACTCAAGACATGATAGATGTACTGGCTGATGGCACTAGCGGGTAGCGCGTAATAGACATCATTATGTTTAACTTTCTCATATAAACCATGTTTTTCTATTCCCTGAATATTATTATTGTGAGTTACAGGAAAATGTTATAGAAAAAGGATAGGTTTTGTAGTAGAGTAATGCTTAAATGGATAGTTTTGGTACTACTAGGTACTTTAACCAGGTAGGTTGTCTTGTTTCTATTAGTACCTAGTAGTTACTTTACAACAGTAGGACCCGTTCAAGTTGATTATAAAATGAGCGTTTCCAAAAATAACTTAGCTCCTAAAGTTTGGACAACTTTACTTATTGATTAAGCCATTTCTGTGCTTCAAACTTTGAAATTAAATTGGTCGATTTTTATCGAAATCAGTCAATTCTGTCGTCAGCACCAATTAAAGAGTTGCCGTTGGTATAATTTTAATGTGAACTGTAAGATATTCACCTCTGCATCAGAATTGAAAGTAGTTAACCTTTAGACATACCAAATTAATTCTTTATTTCTTTTTAAGCGAATAATTCAGACTTATTTAATCTTGGTAAAAAAAATGGTTTCTTCTTACAAAAATTCATTAATTTATGATAGTAGGATTATAGATAAGGAGACGCGATCCATTAAAGCAAATCGTCAATTTGTGCACAATGGGCCACACCTGTAAACTATGTGTTTTAAGATGCTTGCAGGCGTGCGTTAACACATAAATACGTACCTACTTAAAAGCATAAGTACAAAGGTGCTAATTGCAGTCCTTACTAAACTAATACTCCTGCAGATGTTTCCAAGTACACTTATAAGTATCGCATGAGCCGGCAATAAACGTTTTGCAATACCCACGATGCCATAACGATGCAAAGTGATACTAAAACTTTATGATGGATTTCGAAACGAATATTTATTAGTTAACTATCTCTATTTTTTATATTTTCACATCGTTTCTGAAAGACTACACTAGCTGATGCGTGGCTTCGCCCGCATGGAGGTTATTTTTCAAGGTGAAGGTATTGCCAGAATGGAGGTCAGAAATTATTCCAGAGAAACGTACAACCAGGTTAAAAAGTATCTACGTCCTATCCCAGGTCATGGTCTACCTGTGTTCCGAATCCCATCCAAATCCGTTTAGCTGTTAATACGTGAAAATGAAAGAGATAGACAAAGTTTCTTTTGCATAAACAGTACAAAGTTACTAACGATTAAACTGTTACACTGTTTAAACCTAGTCATATTCCGATACCATATGAAAGTTTCGCTAAAACAATAGGCGTGTGTAATGTAAAATGTGTTACGAAACTTCAAAGGTCGACATGGCGCGCATGGCGGAACCGATTGCCGTGAGGTCGTTTAGTTAGAAAATATGACAATTGAAACTTTTCAATCACCTGTGGCCACATTCCATACAGTTTGCACACCTTAGAGGTGCTACATACGTGAACGGATCGGCTTAATTCGGCACAGCCTGGTGAAAATCGAATAAATTTATAATTAACCTGTGTAGATCAGATATACGTTCGGGAAAAAGCCACTCCACCTTTTTATACCAAATAATAGGCTTGCGTTTAGTTGCAACTTGCCTGATGTGAAGCGATAATGCGGCCTAGGGTAGAGCACGCTTGCCTAGAAGAAACGGACTCATTCGAACTTTGAAGAGATCCAGATTAAACAGAGAAGCCGGTCTTCCTAATTCCAATTGTGCCGAACCGACCGGAACATAATATAGCGACGAAAGATGTCGAACAGTTTGCTGATCGGCATGAGCTAAACTTGAGTAATTGAAATGGGCCGGCTTTGATGATTCAACGAAATACTGGCAAATCAAATGTACCGACTGAAAAAGCGTGTACGATGAATTCTGTTCTCTCACAAAATGTATGGTAGGGCCTTACATTTTGTGAGACAGAATTCGTTGTGGGAGACTGCTATGTGCTTGATCGTGTTTTAGGACCATTACGTAGTCGGGTCGCCATTCATGTGGCTACATAAATCGTGTCGGGACGGAAGCGACAGTTTGAACGGTCGGTCCAGGTTGTCGTACGAATACCTATTACTGTCGGTCGTGGGGGAAGGTTGGGGGACCGAATGCCTAACAAACAGCCTGACCTGATCGATGTAGGATGTCCTGTAGTCCATTCCAGAATTTATAGTCAAAGTCGGCTTTGCTCTGCAATGCTATAATTTCATGTTTCTATACAAATTCCTTTATATGAACGTGTCCAAAATATTTTCACAAACCTGCTCTCCGGTAGGTAATTTCCAATTCCTATAATTAGAACATTTGTATGCTAGCCAATCGTTACACGGAGCGGTATTCCCGAATCCGTATTGTGGAGGTTAGGGTTTATCCTCACATCCAGATTGTAACCGATCCCAACATTTAAGGCAAGATACTTTATTTATGTTTTTGAAATGATTATCGCATAACTTAAATCCATCATCATCTTCTAGGCTAGGTTAGCCCTTTTCCAAATTTTACATGGAACGACTGCCTATGACCTCCAAAACCCAGTTAGTGCTGGATAACGCACGATACCCCTTGGCAAAGGTGTGGGCCCTAATTGCTGATAGTGCATATTTAAAACGAAAAAACTTATACCTAACAATCCTTTTGAAAATTATCGAAACATTTAGAAAAAGATCTCTTCTCCAAACGCTCTGAGCAGTTCCTCATATTGTTTTAAAGTTTCTAATACCCGGCAAGGTTAGTTATCGCAATGATTGCCTGACATAACCCTTCCTTATTAGTACCGACCTCGGCCTCGACTATTTAATAATACATGTGGGAAGATGCTTCAATACAGACAAGTTCGCTACGCTATTGTTTTGTTTTTCGTAATCGAACTGATCGTTGAGTTTGTGATTATCTTGACGAAGATACCATATGCAGTAGGTTTATTTTGATAGTAAACTTTAGTATCCTGTTTGGTTTTCGAGCTCTGGGGTCTGAAAAAACCTTGTTCATATTCATTTGAGTGTAAATTTGGAGCTGTTCCACAAACGATGGGGCAGTTAATATCGCGTCCTGCTGGCCTACCACGACGTCTTAAAGCAGTATTGTTTTACTCTTATTCCAGTGTGGGTAAGAGACATAAATTCTATTCTATAAAAACTCTTTCCCACACTGGAAAAGGAGTTGAAAGATATTGTTTTAAGACGTCATGGTAAGCCACCTGCGTGTCCTGTTGTTTGTCCATAACAGGAACTGATGGACGTTACTGAAGGCGCCAAACTAGTGGCTCAGTTCTGGGCCGACACAATTTAGATTGCCGTCGACACGACACTAAGAAGAAGAAGAGGTTTCATTGTCTATTTGTCAGACAGTCACCAAAAAATCTAGAAGAACACTTGAAAACGCTACCACGATTACTGCTGCTCCATCTTCTGAAACAATCCCAAACTAATAACTAATGAAGCCTATAAGAAGACTGGCATACACGTTCTTCGCAATTAATTCGTACGGCCATGACCGATTGTACTGTGTATAATTGCGTACTTAAAAACCACATATGTAGCTAGCCCATGGACGCACCTGCTTAACTCCGGGCCGGGCCGTTACTGGCCCATACCACTTCGCAACACAGTCAGATCGGTCATGCGGATATAAATAACGGTAAAAAGTAAACGATCAATATAAATTGTAATCGGCTGCCCTAATTAAAACCTTCGTATGGGAAGGTATATTTTGATGTAGGTAATTAAATGAATGGGATTTTCTATAATAAATAGTTACGACTGGAGTTCATAATTACGTACTACGAACCTACTAGATACCATGTTCAATACTTTATTGCGGATATGAGTGGACACAAGTTACCATGGCTGACCTGGAAGTTAGACTTTGGACACCAGTTGGCTGAAGCTAGGAAAATCTGTTCAGGTGGAGATTGATAGATAAATCTGCCCTTGGAGTGAAAATGTGGTGTTGCACCACAAACAATGGGATTTGGGACACTTGATATCGTGTCCTGCCTGTCCTATTGTTTGCCCATCAAAAGAGCTGATGAATGCTACTAAAACTGCCAAACTCGTTGCACGACTCAATTTGAATTATCATCGACACGCTGAGAAGAATAAGCACACCAGCTGCCTTCCTGACTCCTTACTGTAATTTAGTATGAGACTAAATTTTACCAATCCAACACGCTCTTTTCGGGTTTATTTAATGGCAGTTTGTCACTTCAGTCGCTTGTTAAACAAACAATTGTTTCTCATTAATTATCATCGCCATCAGTTCGAAAATAAAAACATATTTCAAGGCTCTTCATATTCTCGAGACGTTTGTTCCAAAAACTGGAAAGATACAAAAGAATTTCGAGTTTAAGTGAGTGATTAAATTGGAGGAGTTCTTTATCGTCGAGAGGGATGGTCATGACCATCGTTACAAACACGACCGGTCCACGAGAGGTGCTGTTCATTTGTGCCGAGATACAGCCGAGATAAAAGAGGTCCATTATAAAACACATTTCTATGATTTACAAATTGTCTTGGGTTTATAGAGGTGTATTTGTTATTACGTGCTGTGGCCACTGGAGACTCCTCGAATAGTGCACTGGCGTTAATAATAAGGTGTATAGGAACAAACGCAGGATCATCATCTTCCTGCCCTTGTCCCATTTTATTTGGGGTCGGCGCAACACGTCTCTTTTCTCCATACTCCTCTGTCATTCGTCATGTTATCATTTACTCCTTTTTCCTTCATATCATTTTTCACACAATCCATCCATATTTTCTTTGGTTTTCCTCTCCCTCTCCATCCATTCACATTTATATTCATCACTCTTTTAGTCACATGTGTTCCATCCCTCCTCATCACATGTCCATACCAAGAAAGACGACTCCCTTTCATCTTTTCTACAGACGCAGGATATTATTGAATATTTGTATCAACAATCATCAATCAGACGATTGTTCTAGAAATAATTAAGTGTAAAGATATTCTCATAGTAGCTGACGTAATTTAAAAAACATTCATTTACTACATGACCTTTCCCTTCCGAGAAACTTCTGAGGTTTTTGCCTCAGAACTTAAGATTTCGGCCGACTTTCTCTCAAATAAATAAATAGCGTAGAAGAAATGACTCGTTGTCGTACAATTAACTTCGCGGCATGTAATAGATTAACACTGTCTTAATTATGTAAAAATTGGTTTTGTCAACTTTCTCTAACAGCTCCGAGTGACTTCCTCTGGTGTGACCAATATTTATGCAATAGTGGTTATGGCAATAGAGTATTATTATATCTATATGATTTTCATGGAACTTACATATCGATAGGCATAGATACTTGACGATTTTGAGCGGCAGATCAAACAAAAGACGGTATGGTTTTGTTTTGACGAAGCTACTAGTTATTAGATTAGATGAAATAAAAATATCTAAATATACAAGGATACAGACAGGGGAGTTGATGAAAGATCTATCCTATCCCATCCTCTAGTAATACTAATCAAACTTATCAAACAGTTAAAACCTTCGCATTTACAATGTTCAGAGTAGATACCTACGCTAACTGCCACGCATAAGTACGATATGATTCATAAAACTAGTTAGGTATTTATGTACTTTATAGACGGGTGGAGGATCATCATTATCAATCCATATTTCACTATGTTAATTGATAAATTAACATAGCAAATATTTTAACTTGATCTGTGGAGCGTGTTAATATAAACGGCCTATAAACATGGATTAGATAAATAATGAGTGGTTATTAAAATAACTGGCATATAACTAAAGCATTGTCTGACACATTCCTATGCAAATTAAGCTTGTTATTTGGCCTTGAATTTGTAATATATGTGAGATTAATTGTATGTATACTGATTGCAAATACAATATTTAGCACTCCATAGATTTATTTGATTCAATTTACAATGGTGAAGGAATGGAAGGTTTTGCTTCTTCGCGTCTTGACGTGTCCATGGTATTCTTTACTGAGTTGGCCCAGAACTTAGCTACCGATTTGGGGCTATCACAAGCGTCCATTAAATCCTGTAGGAATAAGGGCACGTATGACACCATAATTATCATTTTTGTCCAGTTATTTGTGGAACAGCATCAAGGAAACGTGGGATAGACTATATGAGAAAAAGGAGTAAATGATAGCGTGACGTTTGACACAGGAGAATGGAAAAAAGAAAAGTTTTGCGTCGACCTCAAGTAACATGGGCAAGGGCAAGAGGATGATGATGTTTGTGAAACAGCACCACGTTTATAATCCAGACTTTGAGAAGGATGTTTCTTTTACAGAGTAGTTTGTTTCTTTTGAAACAGAAGCCAATTTCTACTAGCCCAAAGCGTTCACATTTGTATAAACACAAGTTAAAACCGAACCGTAGAATTGCCAAACTTAAATGGCAGTGGGCAGGGCACATTGCTCGCAGAACGGATGGGCGATGGGGCCGAAAAGTTCTGGAATGTCGACCGCGAACCGGAATACGAAGTGTTGGAAGGCCTCCCACTAGGTGGACCGATGACCTGGTGAGGGTTGCGGGGATCCGCTGGATGCGAGGCGCACGGGACCGGTCAATGTGGCGTCACTTGGGGGATGCCTATGTCCAGCAGTGGACGTCTTTCGGCTGAAATGATGATGATGATGATGATGAGTGGTTAAATAATAACAGCTGCTCAGTTCACTCTTCAGGTTATGCCGCGCTTGCCTAAGTTCGGCAAAGCCTCGGAAAGCACGATAAGCCGTTGGTCGCGGCTGTCCTTTGTAGATCTTTGGCAGTCGTTACAGGTAGTTAGTGGCCCGACAGTCTGACAACCAGTCAAACCAAAGGATATCGTATTACATGGTGCTAACTAACTGGCTTGTGGAGGTCAGATATAGGCAGTCGCTATATGTTAAACACTGGTATTCAGCAGCATCTGGTTAGACTGGAAGCCGATCCCAACATAGTTGGAATAACGCCAGGCAATGATGACGAGCTAAAGTAATTACTATTGTTATATTGTTACTCAGTAAATCGAATGGTAATAAGCTGCCAAAACAAATGTTAACTCATCAAGCATTTATATAAGATAGTTTCTACAACGCTACTAATTCATTCTTCAAATTGCTCGTTTTAGCCTCGAGCAGTTTTACATATTTTAAGTCAAAAAAAGAAGAAGAAAAAACCGTCCACCTAAAATTTAAATGTTTATGCTGCAAAATGACCCACAAGTGGGATTATACCGTGTTATGACCAATAACCGGCTGTAAGACCATGTCCACTTTGCCTTTTAATATGTTGAATCAGCTATCTAACGGTGCGAACTTATTTAAAGTGATAGAAAATAATGATGCTTCTAGTTTTGCAAGCACAGGTTAGGTTATAAACTGAAGCTTTCCGAAAAATGAATATCGTCGTAATTTTGGTTGCTCTAATTCCGTTAAGTAGTTTAAAATGTTTGTAGCTGTTTTAGTATCTTTTATTCATAAATATTTCCAAAAACTAGTTTTGACACGATTTTAATGTTTATCTTTGATCAAAATATTGATTCACTTATCAAGAATGTTCTTGTTTGTCTTGCTTTTTTGGGATAAAATTCGAGAGCGGTTAGTAAATTCAAATTACAACGCTCATAATGTAGACTTTAAAGTACTTCTCTACCTATCCCTTCTAAATGTAAAGCGTAATATCACAAGAGAAAATGTGTGGACATTAGCTCTCGCACAATTTCCGTTGAAATACGTGTATGCAGTACATACAAGTTATTTAGGTGCACGCATTCAATCGTGCAGACTCGCTAGAAACGGAAGACATTTTATAAATATGGCGAGAAGCGATTTGCTATATTACCGAGTTGCTGTTGCACCTTAGTTGCGAAAGTTAAATTCATAACATCAAGCATGTAATCTTCTTATGGTTAGGCAGGGGTGCACCTAATATTCCACCCATATTTTACCAGTTATTTTTCAGTTCCATGTATGGGGTGAGCCATCGAATCGCATGATACTAAAATAATGAAGAATATAAATGATTATGAATGCAGAGGGAGAGGGAAACCAAGGAAACGATGGATGGATTGTTTGGAACGATATGAAAGAAAAAGTTGTCGATGATTGCGTGATGAACAGGAGAGAATGGAAGAAAAAAGCACAACACGTATGTAAAATCAAAACCTGCCAAGTGCGAGTCGGACTCGTACACGAAGTGTTCTGAACCATTATTTATAAAAACGAGAACACTTTTTTGTATGGGAGCCCCCCCTGAAATATATATTTTAGTATGTTTTTAGTATTTGTTGTTTTAGCGGCAACAGAAATACATAATCTGTGGAAATTTCAACTGGCTAACTATCACGGTTCATGAGATACAACCTGGTGACAGACGGACAGACGGACATCGAAGTCTCAGTAATAGGGTCCCGTTTAACCCTTTAGGTACGGAACCCTAAAAACGTGTTGCGCTTACCCCAAGTAACAAGGGTCAAGGTCAGGAAGACAATGACGTATGAGGTAAGCCATTAATTGCAGACAAATCCAGATACCATACAGATACAGTATTTTATATGTATATGTTTATTTATATATGTATTGTATGTATTACGTATGTAGTAGTTAATTTAAGTTTTGAATGTACTGTTTTTGCACATGCTTGAAAAATAGTTTGCTGTAAGAAAACTCAATTCTGGGTTAAGCTCGCCGTTGTACATAAGTTTTTATATTGCAATCTTTATGTATATTTCTTATTAATTCGGTGTGCAATAAAGAATAAGAATAGGTACCATTAATATTACTGAGAAATTTCTGAAGAAAATATCCAATAGCACTTTGCATGACCTGGGAATCAAACCCAGGACGTCAAGCTTGCAAGACCAACGAGGCAGTTACGAAAGTTAAAGGAAAGTTATTCGCGATACAATACGGCAGTAACAATTTAACAAACTATCGCTAAATCTTAACGCTCGAGGGACTTAGTACAACGGGCTATGATCGAATGTTCGCAACTATAGTATTAGGTAGTATTATTACACTTGTGCAGCTGATATAACATCTCAATTTTGTTACATAATACGTTTTGTGGCGTGTTAGTGTTTTGACAAGTGTGATGTTGCTTGCAACCTTCGCAAAAGAACAAGAAGATTTGAGTTCCTTTTAAGATCTTTTTATAAATAAAGAGTCATCATCTCTTCTCTTGCCCTTATCCCAATATATTTGGGGTCAGCGCAGCATGTCTCCTTCTTCCATACTTCTTTGTTGCTTGTCATCTCATGAGACACCTCCTTTCTTGCCATATCATCCTTCACACAGTCCATCCATCGTTTCTTTGGTCTTCCTCTACTCTTATAACCATCTACATTCATACTCATAACTTTTCTCACGACATTGTCCTCATTCCTCCGTATCACATGCCCAAACCACGACAACAGATTACCACACATCTATTCAGTCACCGGCGCCACTTTCAGAATAAATAAAGTATCCAGCATTTAAACGAACCCAATGATATAGTGTGCAGGTTGCTGTTACTTACTGGTTAGATAATTATAAAATTTCAGTCATTTCGACACACAGTGAAGCAGGATGTAGGGTTTAGATAACTTACGACGGAATAACTTAGATAATTTTGTCTCAGCTGATTCATCATCATTTCAGCTGAAAGACGTCCACTGCTGGACATAGGCCTCCCCCAAGTGACGCCACATTGACCGGTCCCGTGCGCTTCGCATCCAGCGGATCCCCGCAACCTTCACCAGGTCATCGGTCCACCTAGTGGGAGGCCTTCCAACGCTTCGTCTTCCGGTTCGCGGTCGCCATTCCAGAACTTTTAGGCCCCATCGCCCATCCGTTCTGCGAGCAATGTGCCCTGCCCACTGCCACTTAAGTTTGGCAATTCTTTGGGCTACGTCGGTAACCTTGGTTCTCTTGCGGATGTCCTCATTTTTGATCCGATCACGCAAGGAAACTCCGAGCCCTCTCCATTGGCCTTTGGGTGACTTTAAGCCTTTGATGAGGCCCATTGTGAGCGACCACGTTTCGGTTCCGTATGTAATCACTGGCAATACACACTGGTCATAGACTTTCGTCTTGAGACACTGCGGTAAGTTGGATGATCGACGATCGTCTGATTCATCAATCTAAACCAAAAAAACGTGTCTACTGCTAAACATAAACGACTTCTTCATTCATAAACGACTTTCTAATTGCTACCTAGAGTATTCCATCATATCAAAAGTTCTTAATTATTCAATTAGTTAATTACGGAAGTAAAACATTTGTGGGTATTTACTTATTACATTCTGTATAATTATAATAAATCGATTTTCGAAATCGAACATTTAAATGCTAGATGATTAAGTAGCAGTGACGTCCCGTACGCGAAATACGCGCTTTAGTCGTGGAGTTGCGGAAATCAGCCCGCTATATAAGTAGCAGTGACTGCTTCGTTGGTCTAGTGGCGCAAGTGCGACTGCCGAGCATGCGGTCTTGGGTTCGATTCCCAGGTGGAGCAAAGTGTTATTGGGTTTTTCCATCAGGAATTTCTCAGTAGCAGACAAGGAGTTTGGATTTGTGCCTGATTGATGGCAATAATCACCCCCTACTACATCTTCGGAACTTCAAAAAAAAAAAAAAAATGGCGAAATATGGGTGTTCTAATAAGTTCACCTCTGCCTAACCCTTCGGGATTACAGGCGTGATGTTATGTTAAATATGATTAAGTAATTTATAAAGCAACCGATATCATTGGACAGGTTCGTAGATACAGTTATCGCAACTTAAACGTAAAAATATATGTGATAACATGTTTCACAACCGAGGAAACGTACATACATGGTGATAACTTGAAAGTAGTTTACCTATTCGATATACCTCGACTTAATACCCACTTCATTATTCGACGTTAAAATTCATAAACAAAATGTACGAATGTGCAAAATTCGTAGTAAACAACTTGCAATGAAACATCTATTAATTGTGTAATTACAAACTACTCGTTAGCGATGCAAATTCCAAATACAAGGTGTTGTTTTGCAACCTCGTCAAATTTAAGGAGGTAACTATGCTAATGATTCTCGTACCGAATCGATAGTAAAATGGGTAGGTAATTTTTATTTTCTTATTTGCGGAAATCGGTACGTGTGAACCACCCGTGTTTTAAACGCGGGCTGTCTGATTCTCGACCTCGCTTCCACACATACAAACAATCTCAAACGTTTATTCAATGATTTCTAATTCCCTAAACCACGTCATTCTGAAATACTGACACACATTAACAACCAAAAAAAACTGTGTTTATTAATAATTAACTAGGTACCGTAATTTTAATTGATTATGTATGTCTTTTGTGACAACCTCCTGAATTTTGACGAGGATACAAAACAATACCTTGTATAATGTAATTTCAACACAACGGGACAGGATATGAGTTCTCTTTACATACATTTGTACGAACATTATCAAGATTTTAATTACCATTAAAATTTTAAACGTTGCATTGTGACTACGCGCGTTCCTACCTGACTGCGGATGACTCTGAAGTCAGTACAAAGACTTGATATAATCAACTGCTTAGTGGTTATAATAATTATAATGCGTAGGATCAAGATAAATACAAGGTGAACAAGTCATCGTATTATAATAATTTTAAGACAATAGCAGAATTTAGTCTTTGATGTTTTCTTGGTTTTGTTTTCTTGGTACAGTCAGCATCAAAAGTCGGTTAACACTTATAAATATTACACCAAGTTTTGTGCTGGACAGTGTGATCTGATGTTATATTGTTTTGCGAATTTGTGTCACCATTGATGAAAATATTGTTATGTCTTTTACTCCAGTCTGATAATATGAATCGTTCTAAAATTAATACGTCTTATAATTTTGGTTATGTAAAGCGACTTTTGCTGCTGACCGTACACACATAAACCCAGACATTTCCAGTATAACATGGCCTTGTTTTGCATAGATTCTCCGTACAAAGAGAGATCCTTAAACTGGTTTTGTGTTGCTTGATTGGTCGTCGTACGCACTTACCTCTGTTGGTAAATTAGAGAGTTGTTCTTGTATGGTTTACTGATGTTAAGATTTATGATGAAAAACAGAAGTAATCTTACCTATTCCATCTTCTTGACAAAGGTGGTCTTGACGAAAAGACGGTTTAAACTTCTAAGTACTATTACTTATTTTTCTTCTCTCTCTTCCTAGTTCTCCATTTTAACCATTAACGAAAAAACTCTAGACCTAAAAAGCAAAGGTGTTTAATTACACCTACACGATATTTCAGCCTGTTTATATAACTAAAGTTTGCTAGATATTATATTATTAAACAAAAGGGAAGAATTTGTTCCAGAGTTGTATCAGCTAATGTGTTTTCGATTCTTAACTCCAAAACTCCTTGTAGGCCGCCTACAGTTTAAAGTTTCTATCCTACAGCTACTCTGAAAATATTAATAACAAGTACCAGTTCTTTATTAATAAGCAAAGTAATTATAAAGATATTAATTAAGAGTATGAGGTCACTGAGAATGCCTTTTTAATGGCGTTGGGTTCATTGCTCCCAAGAAAGTATCTTAAGTCGCGCGATAAATTCAAATTAATTGATAATTAATTTAGCTGATCAAATTTTTTTTTTAGGCGTAGAAGGATGTTAATGCATGTCTATAAATGTTTTTTTTTGTAAATTATGTCAAGTAACTGTAACAATTTTGATTTATGACTTTTATGATTGTGACTAATCTAGGTCACTAAACTAAACACGCAGTAGGCTATATATACAGGGTGTAACGGAAAGGGTTTATACATCCTTAAGGGTGTGCTACAGACCATCAAACTGAACATGTTTCTCATCATAAAAAATGTTTTTCAGCTAAAAAAAAAGATCTGCTTCCCCATAGAAAATAACAATACCTATTCGACCCAAGTGTATAGGCAGCTGATATTTTTTTTGCTGCAATTTTTTTTTATTTTGAGAAACATGTTCAGTTTGATGGTCTATAGCACACCCTTAAGGATGTATATACCCTTTCCGTTACACCCTGTATATATATATATATTTACATTCGTTAAATATTTTATTCAGTTTTCAATTTAGATGAGTACAAATAATTTGAAAATGCTTAAACACTACTTTGGACCCGGAACAAATATTTTATGCAATAAAATCATTACTTCCGAGCAGATTAGAACCCTGTGCGAACGAAACCTACTTAATTATTCCAAAATATAGATTCTTTACAACCATTGTTGCGATACGCGTAGATTGCTGGATTCGTCCTAAGGATTTAACAAGTATCGCAGAAAATAGGAACCTACTGCTCAATAGAAAAGCGCTGTTGTGCTTTACTAATTATTTTTTAATATCTTGTTGACCCTTTTATTGCAATTGTGGTCAGTTTCTTTGTTTGAAATGTTGAGTGCTGGCGGATGTCACGAGTCCAACTGCCATTGTTTCACCACTATCGGTGTTTCCTTCGGGACGACACGACCGATCAACATGAAACTAACTTTGTAAGGTCTTTGTAATCCTTTAAATTATTATTCTGTACTAGCTGTCCCGCGCAACTTCGTCTGCGCCACATTGTCCTGTTGTTGTCGTTTTCGCAACATTTTTCATTGCTGCTCCGCTCCTATTGGTCGTAGCGTGAGGATATATGGCCTATGTCCTTCCCCAGGTTGAAATCTAACTTCTTGCCAAATTTAATTAAGATCCGATCAGCCGTTTAGTCATGAAAAGGTAACAAACAAACAAACAAACTAACATACAAACAGAGTGATTTTCGCATTTATTATATTAGTATGGAAGTATGGATTTAAAAAATCCTTGCAGGATTTTGCTAGAGGAGTTAAACCCTTCAAAATTAGATGCGTTGAAGTGTTTAAAACAGTTGTGGTGACTATGAATTCAGAGAGATTGAATATAAAAAAATATTAATTGAATAGATGAATTTATGAAAAAAAATCGGGTGGTACTTTAATTTGTACAGTTGATTGTACTTAAATAACTTGACCAATAGCGTATTTGGCAAATTTTGTTATTAGAGAAACAGATTTGACGAACTACAGCTTTGACCAATATCAAATTTGACGAATTGCCGATTTGACAAATATCAGACTTGACCAATGTCGTTCAACCCATTCAAGTCTAAGGATGCATACAGAAAAATTAAATTATCAGAGTATAATTCTATCAGCCATATCCGAATGATGTTATCGTTCCATACACAATAAATCTGCCGATTTTAGAGACTTTGCTAAATTGAGACAAAGCCTTCCCAAAACAATTGAAGGCGTGCTATCCGAATAGATAATAGCGATAACAACCACACCTATTTACCAGTTTCCATCAATTTGCTGGTTCACGTATTGTATCTAAGCGATTTGGTATTGTTCCGCCCGCACCCCGTCTGGCACGTCTCGTCTCGTGACCTCCTTCCAGCCTCACTGGCTCACTGCCTCACCCCACCGCGCGCAGTCAACGGTTTCGAACACTTTACCTATTCGATAAGTAAAACTTGCGCGTACGCAGCTCGCCTCAAGTAGTACGAATTCACTAACTCACCAGCTGTATAATGTAAACGAACTTTCATTAGACCTAAATACCAAAGCCCTGAGAATTCTAAAAGAAGTTTCAAATAAATAAGTGTGTACTTATTTATTAAATAAGGCTGCGCACTGAATCGTGTAAGCCGAGAATGCTCTCTAATGTAATTTGATCTAAAGAGAACTTTTGTTTACGTATTTCAAACTCGAAGTATTCGCTTGCTTCCGTTGCACATCGTTCGCCAACAAATATCGTTCATTAATATTTATGTTTTATAACCACATTACATAACGCTTCGCAGTTCGATCAAAGAGGTGTAAATTAACTTTGTATGTTCAATGATGCGGAACAGATTGCGTTACATACGATACTGATATAACTATTGTGTCTGAAAATGGACGGATTGTGTCTCTGCTAATCTATGAACAAGAGGTAGCGATTTTTCATTGAGACGGATGACTTCCACGTATCGCCGCAGTGCGGTATCGGTACACCGTGTGACAGCGTCAAGTAAAAAGGTATTTATTTAGACCGCTAATGCGGGCAGCCTGTTGTCCTCGGTTGTCGACTCGTCCAGCCGGCTCACAAGCTCACTACCTCCGATAACTTGGTGCCTACTCCGCCTTTGACGGACCTATTCATTACAACTTGCATCGCATCCGCATTCACCGAGCGAGTGACAGACGGACGACAAATAATACGAAACGTTCAATTATGAATGATGAATTTTTGCGGTCCAGTTTTTGCGAATTATGTAGACGGTCCAGTAAATTATGGAAATAACTTGCATAAACAAATCGTCAATATTTTACCAAATATTTGCATCGAAATTCGTAATACAGTTTTATTGATGCTATAACATGTCCGTATGTAAAGTATTGAATTTAATATGCAGTGAAATGACTCCTACTGGCACAACGTCGATCAAATTGGACCGGCTTGGACCGTTTTTAGGGTTCCGTAGCCGAATGGTAAAAAATGGAACCCTTATTCACCGTGTAAATCAACTCATCACGAAACCGTCAACCAGGCATTCTGTACATGAAACTAAGTAACTTTAAGCAAAAATTATTGATGGGAAACGACTTTTTTTTGGGGGGTGTAAAATCATGTTTTGTGGTCAATCAAATGTAACGCACTCAAAACTTTGTGCTGATGGACGGATTGAATAGTACGGGGGTCGTGGAGGTGTTTATAAGTAAAAATCTTACATTAAAAACTTTTATTTAAAAAAATACTTGTCAAAAAGTTGGAACTTTGACCCCTAATATCTTTGTAACTAGAAGGTTCCCAGGTATGGTGTAGAACAAAAAAATGATCGCAATGACAGGGAGGACCAGTGCCTTTCGGCTTCGTTAAGAGGTGTTTTACATCCTTTAGATTCGGCATGTCTGTTTGTCCGTCCGTATGTCACAGCCAGTTTATTCCGAAACTATTAGGACTACACACTTGAAACTTGGTTGGCAGTTGTATTCTGTGAACCGCTTTACGATTATTATACAAAAATAAAAGTATAAGGGAAGGGTTCCCCATACATAAAAATGAAATTAAAAAAGAAACATGAAAACTTTTATGTGCGGGGTATCTATAGACAGGTCTTTCAAAATGACAGTGAGGTTCTTAAAACCAATTTTTTAAAAGTCAATCGTTTGAAAGATAGATATTTCCAAATTTTTAAAATGTGTCCCCCCCCCCCTCTAACTCCTGAAGTCCTGTCTTCCCCCTATTTTTTAAAGTAAGATGACGAATATTCTGAAAAAAATAGGATTGTAGAAAGTAAAAAAAAATCCACGAAAATTAGTTTGAAAAAGATTTGATATTTAGTTTTTGAGATGTGGGACTTTTCACCAAACTGAAGCAGGAACTTTGTTTTACATTAACATACTATAAAAACAAATTTAGTTTTGATGAGTGTTTACTAAGGTATGAATGGTCGTTCAAAATATTGTTTTTATATTGTTTGGGGCTACGGAATCCTGTGTGCGAGTCTCGTACTTGGCCGGTTTTTTTGTGGTTTTCACAGTTGAAAATCATAATCAAGATTCACAGTTAGTTCCAAGAGAATTTTAGGACCGTTACTGAATTTAATTTACATGACGGTTGGACTTGGATGTCATTCTCATTTTGAATATAGTCAATAAAAGTAGAGATGGGAATCTGTACGTTCGGAAACGGGTTTCTTCTCCGTATAATTTCGAAAGCCATATGCAGTGTTAACCCGTTTCGTGCTGGTGTCGCGATAGCTACTAGGCGGTTTGAAGAAACCCAGCGTTAAAATACATGAGAAACCAATCCTGGTTCGCAATCAACATGATGTAATATAGTACGGGGCTTTTAGGTTTGAACCTTGCATTAAATATAAACAGCGATTTTTTTCTTGAATCGTGTACTTGACCTTAGCTCTCCAAATAATAAAAAAAAATTAAACATTTTCCAAGGCCGGATCAAGGTCAAAAAGACGAAAACGCGTTTTTGTGAATAAAAACGTGGGCAAAATTATTAACAGGACGAATTTAATTATTTTAGGTAAAGAACTGGTGACAGTAATATATTTTTTCAGAATTAAACATTTTCGTCCACGGAAATTTCGATAAAAAAACATTTACGTAATTTTTGGATTGTACTTGAGGCAAAAATATAAACAGCGGTTTTTTTACATAAAATAACTTAAATTAATATATTAAACCTCCGTTAAAAAAATTAAACAAATTTGACTCACGGAAGTTATTAATATCAGTTTTTTTACAATAGCGGTCGGGGCAAAAATGTAACAGGGTTTAATTTTGTTTAACTTTCATCTAAAGGCTATTTCTAACCAATTTACACGAAAATTAAACACTTTAAAGCAAATACTGAAAAAAAATAAAAATAATGTTTACGTAAAATACGTTTGCAAGCTTCATTCTTGTATTTGGTGCAGCGCTTTCATAGGAATTTGATCTTTCCGTAATAGAGATAAGGTGTAAAATCGCGTATACGTAACAAAACACTATTAAGACTTACAAATGTTTTGATGTGTTCCCGGTTGTCATACTTTCAAGTAAATATCTGGTTCCCTAGCACGAGCGCATGGTGTAAACGTAAAATGTCGATGTTCACGTTACGTTGTTCGTCAGAGTCATCCATATATACGAAATAAATTATGAAATATTGTACGTAATACAAGTATTTTCCATTTTGAAATCGACGTATTTACGATCCGTTTAAATCAGTTTTTAATCAATATAAAACCTGACACTGCTGTGCCGTGTGCCGTGTGCCGTGATGTTCAAATTAGAAAATTTGAACATCACGGGCCAAATGAAATTTTTCGTCGCGCGCGATATTTTTTTTTTCATTCATAATGTTAATGACTAGCTTTTGCCCGCGGCTTCGCCCGCGTGAAGTTCGGCAATTGCCCACGTATGCGTTAACCACCCCAAAATAATGTCGAAAATAGTCATTTAAATGTTATAGATAATAGTTGTCGGCTTCGCGCGCGCGTAAGTGTAAGTATAGGACACATTTTAATAGTTGTGTAAAAATCTGCGTTTTTCGAAGTAAGACGCCACATAATTCATTCTGGTTAGAAAAATGTATATTACGGCGTTTTTTTTTTTAATTTTTTTTTGTGTTGTTAGGGACCTAAATGGGTTGAACCAGAATTTATTTTATACATATCTTCTGAGTGACGATGCTGTAGCTCAAATGCCCCGGTCATCCATCCACCTAGCGATATAGGTTATGGTGTAAATGAGCTAACTTACTTAACTTTCAATATTTTAAATTAAAAAATACTCAGATTAAACCAATCTTTTTAACTCCCGGAAAACTACATTATCCTAGCTCTTCTGTGTAAATGACGTTTGCGGTGTTTCCTTTTGGGGCTAAAATTACTAAGATACTCGCCGAGCTCACTTCGGAGCACGCAACATAAAACTGCACACGTGAGAAACAGTTATCACTTAAATCAATGCCAGCCATAGCCTAGGGGAGGATATTGAGACATTGCGTATTTTAATTTTTATTATTTGCACCTAGAAAATGAGGTCATCATTTTCGTTATCGGCGACCCTGAAGTCCACAAAAACGACACTTGTGAAAGAAAAACCGAATGTTTTCCTCGCCGTCAATTTGGTCAGCAACCCCAAAAACCACGAAAACGACACCCATGCACGAAAAACAGGAAATTTTCCTCGGGGCCATCTCCGATTTTTTTTTATTGCCAGCGACCCGATAAAACCACGAAAACGACACCCGTGAAGCCATTGAGTCGCGCAATTGTCCAGCCCTCGAGTGTCGGTCACGCAAGTGTCCATGCGCGCAAATATCTTTTCGCGTAAATCGGTTACCGCAAGTGTCCTTCCCACAAATGACCCAGATTCCCTAGAAGTGTGTACTTAAATGAAGATTTTTTTAGCGTATTTGTCCACACAAACGTGCTAACACAAAAAACAATAACAAAAAAATACCATCCCTGTTTTCGTCTGAGGGGTGGAATTTTCAAAAAAATAGATACGTGTTTCACGTCAATTCAATCGAGAAACACAAATAGTGAATTTCAAGCTGTGAAAAACTTTGAACCCCTATCTCACCCTCTTAGGGGGTAAATTCTTAAAAACTCTAAAATACGTATTTATTTATTTCTATCCAGAAGCTTGTATATGAAATTTCAGCCTTCTAACTTAAAAAATGACGAATTTCCATACAAACTTTCATCCCCTATTTAAGTCCGTTAGGGGTTGAATTTCGAAGAATCCTTCCTTATTCCTTGTCTACATTATAAAGGAAACCTCTGTGCAAAATTTCAGCTTTCCTGGGTCATAGGTTTGGGCTTGGCGTTGATGAGTCAGTCAATCAGTCAGTCAGGACTTCTATTTTTATTTATATAATATAGATATATATATATATAACTTTGTAAAGCCATTTGTTGACCCTCTAATTGCAAAAGAACAATTTGAATTTCGCAGGCTACCCTTCCACTTCCACCTTAGTATGTAGTAGCTATCTGCACTGTAATGGTGAAATAAGTAATATAATTACCTCACCTGCATTTAACATGTTGGGAAACTGTGTTGTTATCGTCCTTTATAAAATAACACTATTTCTGTATTTTTAGCCAAAGAAAACGAGGTGGGTGCTACATTTTTTCAACCACCCTGAAAATAATCCACTCTTGAAATAATCATTTAGGTTTCGAGATATGGAACTTTTTTATCAAAACTGCAGCAGTAACTTTGTTCATCATTAACATACTATAAAAGAAAAAGGATTGTGTGGTTTTATGAAACCACGGTAAAAGTGAAACTTTTTTTCATACTTTTGACATTTATCTAAAAAAAATTGGAATAATATTGCATTAAGGGTATAAAACACGGAGTACATAAAACCGACCGTCACGCGACATGCAACACACAGACGAAAAAGTTTGAGACGATGTAATAAAACTTTCACTTTAACAAATTTAGTTTTACTGTTGAGTGTATGTTTACAAATTAATTAGCGTTAAAAATATTTTTATTATATTGTTTGGTGCTACGGAACTCGGTGTGTGCGAGTATGACTCGCACTTGGCCGGTTTTCTAAATGAAGATTTAACGTTAATGACGATCATGTTTGTAAACAGTAGGTATGCCGCCACTGACCGACTGATGGCTTGCCGTTTTTATTCCCATGCTTTTACAATTACAGAGTAACACAATAAAACCTACTTGCAAAATAAAATTCATTTATCATTTAACAATAAAAACACACCGACTCTTAAAAAAGAACACAGTCATACGCATACAATGAACGCAGCGCTTATCTTGGATACGCACACTAGCACACGCTGTACGCTGCTCGCTGCTTAGCGCTGACGTCACGTGCATCGTAATTTATTTTTTACTTTTACTTTATTAAATAACGCTCTAATCTGTTTAATTTTGGGAGATTAAGGTTTGGATTGATATATATCCCATTATTAAATGAATTTCAGTCCTGTTACATTTTTGCCGTAAGTAGTATTCAAGATTTTTGGATTTTCTTGATTTTCTGTGAAGTCCGGAGCAGAATTTGTTTAATTTTCATAATAATAGTTAGATATGTTGATAACAATCACTTTAGCACTATTTTTGTCCTGTTAATATTTTTGCCTTAAGTACGAAATCAAATTATATGATTTTTAAAAAAAACTGATCGTTCCGTGGACGAAAAATGTTTAATTTGCTGACCTACTCGTAGCACTCAATCTGTTCTACAATACTCCAAATAAACATACCTGTTTATATTTTTTTCCACCAAGTTACAACATATTAGACGTTTTCTTAAAAAAAACACATACGCGGAGGTGAACTTTTCGCGGGATACAGCATAACATACTCTCCTGTCCATACCCTACACATTCAATGAAAAAAATCGCTGTTTTTAATTAATGCAGAGTTGGCCTAATTTTCGGCGTAAATTCCCCGGACTAATAACTGTAATACTCTAAATATTTCGTTAACTATCAACTTCCTGCAGTTTAGTGCTGGTTTACATGAAACCAGACATATTAGGCTGGGGTATGTATTGCTTACGTACTGAGAATGCTAGTTATGTTATGAAATATGCGGTATTTCATTCACGAGTTGTTGTTTTTCATCGATGTAGAAATGTTACTTTTACTAAATTACCGCAGAAGATGAGCAGACGTAGATTTATTAATTCTATTAAAGTTAGGTAGTTTTTTTTCGGTTGGACCATCTATTTCATTAATATTTTATTTTAAAATGATATTAGTCCCCATGCATTATGCAGAAATGCTATCCATATTTATGAAATAACTCATATTGGATGCAATTAAAAATTAAATTATGTAAATGAAAAATAAATCTTCACTTTCGTTCCCATGAGTATGAGACTAAGGTCGTAACTTATGGGTGTGCCTATAAAATAAAAAAATATGCTAATTCCTAAGATATTTACTAACCAAAAATGCTGGTTTGAATTGCCGTTACATTGAGGAATGCCTAAAATTACCATTAACATTATTTGTTTGTAAGCAACAGCATAATGCCACTTGTCGTAATTATTTAATAATAGGAAGTATTAAGTAACTTTAAAACCATGTAAAAAACAAGGGTTCCCGTGAACAAGAGTCGGTACCTAGTGGTGAGGCTGCAACCTGACTCCTGCATCCGTGGCTCGAAACAAGACACTCGAGAGAAACGATTACTTGCCTAGCAGGCCACCTTGCTTACCACAATGATCCTGTTATGGATAACCATTTAGAGACTTATTATAGAAGTTCCAGTAATTGTTTGAATTATGTACCCTGCATTTGCAATCTGGTTTCCACAAATATAATCAAATATTTTTTTGGGAGAAATAACTTTAATATCCACGCAGAAAGTTCAGTATGTCCTACATCGTAAAACATTTTCATGAATTTTTCAATAGAACTATTAAACTTTAATTTAAACTATTCACTATCTTAACTAAACATACTTTACACTAACATACAGTTGATATTAATGTGTCAATAGGCAATAACATCAATTGGCAAACAAGGTAAAGTTAGGTGTAAGATTTTCTTCTTCGTTTAACGCGCACAATAAGAAGATATAACAGCATTTGGCAATCCTGAACTAGTATTTTACTCGTGCGTCATTTCTAGGATACGATAAGGTTTATATGTATAGATACGATAAGATTTGTTATTTGTTTGTCTATTTCATACTTAACAATATGTATTTGGTTGAATAATGGTGTTTCATAGTAGGTAAGTACCTTTTCCCATAGCTTCAACTTAAGGAATTTAGAAATTGCAAAAGCAAGCTATTTAGCACACACGTTTTATGTTTCTATTGATATTCTATAAGGGCTTTACACAACAGTGCATAAATATTGAGTAGCAAATATTGACTCAGTAATTACCATTATAATTACGTAACACGTCACCTACTCCGCATTAGGTATCACCAAATATTGCACGTAACTAGTGAACTAACGATTGGATTATTATTCATTCCGAATTCAAACACGTTGCGTTCAGTGCAAATCGTATGAAGCGGTTATTTTGCCCAATATGGCGGCTCCCGTAATTTAAGTGAATAAGTTGCAGCCGCAATGGCGGAAATATTGGAGTCCGTCGCTTTAGAATATGCAATTTACATGTGAAATAACTGTTTTGGCATTGGCTTGCTATTAATAAAACATTTTCATTTATTTTTGCTGTTTGGTATTTCTTGGACTATGATTGGGAAGTATACGGGGTGTAAGGTGTAAGACACAGACGCGAAACCGCTTACCACGTACATCATTCTCAACGCATAGAAACTTTTCATCAGTAATTAAATAAAAAATCAGCTGTTCTATACATTTTGACCGGGTAGGTATTGTATTTTTATAGGAAACAGCTGTTTTTTTTTTTGGAATGGTGCATTTATTACGTGGTAAGCGTTTTCGTGTCGCGTCCCTTACACCATGTAATAATTAAAAAAAAATGCTTTTTTAAAGATTGTTGATAAACGTGTTATTAAATTGTTGATTTTCTAGGCCCGAGGACCAAGGAGGTTCTAAGGTTGAATGCTCTTCGTTATGATAACTTCATAGCGCTCTTATATTATACAACATCTATAACATTAAACGTTGTGATCACCTGACTGAGACGACTTGTAATTTCACGTAATCACCGTCACGCTTGAGAATACGAAGGGTTTGATACTAGGTGAATTTTCTTGCACTTACGTGTAGTCAATTATGGTGTTCATTCTTCAATGATATACTCTG
Source organism: Cerastis leucographa (assembly GCA_963082945.1). Classification (NCBI taxonomy): domain Eukaryota; kingdom Metazoa; phylum Arthropoda; class Insecta; order Lepidoptera; family Noctuidae; genus Cerastis; species Cerastis leucographa. The sequence goes on along the minus strand of OY720380.1, from coordinate 11,478,528 downwards.
AATCGAAAACAATCGTCGAGCATCTATTTTTAACTTAATTTATTTTATTGCTAAGTTTTTATCACTCTTGAAAACACTACACCGTATCAATTTAAATGATAATCGACATAATATTAGAATAGGAATTATATCTGTTCTATACACGGTGTTGTTTTGCATCCTCGTCAAATTCAAGGAGGTAACTATGTTAATGATTCTCGACCCGAATTAATAATAAAATGGGAAGGTAATTTTTTTTTCTTATTTCGATACGTGTGAACCACCCGTGTTTTAAACGCGGCCCGTCCGATCCTCGCCCTATAAAGCGTGGTTCGCTTTCACACATACAAACAATCTCAAACGTTTATTTTATAATAGTTATCCCTAAACCACGTTAAGAGGGTTATTCTGAAATATTGATAAATTTTATACAACCAAAAAAACAGTGTTTATTAATAATTAACTAGGTCCTAGGTACAGTAATTTAAATTAGTTATTTATGTCTTTTGCGACAACCTCCTGAATTTTGGCGAGGATGCAAAACAACACCTTGTATATTATTGGCCAATAATTTGAGACTTTTGATTCGCTTTCTAGGCCCTGTCTTGATCTTGATAAAATAATGTTTTATTCATGTTACTCTTTAAAAAAAAAAAAATGATGATCGAGTTTCAAAAACATCTGGATGTGTGGACATTTGATGGCAAAATAGACACCTTTCATGGGGATTTAAACATTATTGGCAAAATGTGGGTGTAGGGTGTAGGTCTAATGTGGGTTACCACTGTCTAACCCTTCGGTAACTACAGGAGTGATGTTATGCATCAAAACCAACACAACTCCACGATGATATTTCAAAAGCTTTATCAAAGAGCAGAATAATGTTTTTCTATCCGTCATCAAATCATTTCAGTTCCAAGATCTGAACACAATTACATAAGAAGAAAGTGATAGTGCCCGCACGTGTGTTATATGTTTGAATATTTGACTTATGCAAGTAAATAACGTTTACGTTGGCCGGTGCTTTCACTACGTAACGCGAGATAAAACCGTAGTTTAGGAAATAATGATAAGTTGCTAAGTTTTATTGTGAAGTGGGCGGAAGGTGGTTACTGTTAACTTGAAGAGGGTAACCGTGCGTAAAGTAGTATCTTTATTGAATAAATTATATTATAAGAATTATTTATATCGGATAATATGACAATATTAATTATCGACAAATTACTACAGCGTTTTGCATAGACGCGACGTATTTTGTAGAATAACTTGGAAGTACGTGTCAATGATTATCTTATTGGCATTTTATCATAATTTTTATGGTTCTAGGTTGTAGGGTTTAATTTTACTGTGAAATAGGCTCACCCCGAGGAGCTCCTAGCTAAATAATAACAGCCGCACGGGTCGATCTTTAAGGTTAAGCCGTGCTTGCCGAGGTTGGTTCGTGGATGGGTAACCATATTACATACCGAGTTCTCTCCGTGCCTCGGAGAGCACGTTAAGCCGCTGGTCCCGGCTGTCACTTGTAGATCTTGTGACAATTGTTACAAGTATTCAGAAGCCAAAAGTCTGACATCCAGTCTTACCAAGGGGTATCGTATTACCCAGTTACTGGGTTGTGAAGGTCAGATGGGCAGTTGCTTCATGTAAAATACTGGTACTCAGATGCATCCGGTTAGAATGGAAGCCGACCTTAAGATAGTTTGGGAAAAGGCTAGGCAGATGATGATGGATAATTAATATGACAAATAAAATAATTAAAACGCAATTGCTATTTTGAAACGTAATAAAATGGGCCAAAGTTAAAAATTATAATAAGCATTTAATCAGTGTAAAATTCCCACAGCTGGTACTTCTATAAGGAGTCTTTCTATTAGGAATAGATTTTGAAATATGAAGCATATTTACCTTGAAATTCTGAATGAGGCAGGAACCTAGTCGATTTAAGAGATACAAAAATAACCACAGTTTTTAAAAAAACGGAGTGCCACTCTGGCCTGAAAACGTCTCAAAATAGTCAAAACTTCAGTTAGAGCAATGCAAAATTACACTTGCTATTCAATTCAGACTAGATTTACAGATAACGATCTGACTTGTGGGTAGTTTTTGCACACAGCTGCTACTGTCACGCAACATCGGACGGGCGTGCGACCACTTAGATGCGTGTTGTCCATAAAAACCCAACATCCGTTATCTCTACAAGAGATTTTTACTCAATATACACTAACCTACATACTATTAAAGCGTGTTTTTCGATGCGCATGTTCTGTTAAACGAGGGGTGTGCGTGAGAAGCGGCCCTTATAAAAGAGTTCAACGCACGGTGCGTGCTTTGTATGTACCCAGTGGTGCGAAACGTAGCCTAGATCCCTAACGGACATGGACATAGGTGCCTGGCAGGGTGCAGCTAACTGTCACTGTGCTAATCGTAGACAGAATGCGTACAACTGAATGAATCCTCTGTTTGCCATGTAGGTCAGGCCCTTTGATGTTAACACAACTTTGCCTTATCATCTAACTGCTCCGTGTGTATCTAACTTGAACATTAATCTACCAACTACGTCCGTATTCTCATTTAAATGTCTAAAACTGTGTGGGCGATCGCTTAGTTATTACTAGGATTACTTTAATGGAGCTTGAAACAAGTTTGTGTATTTGCCGTACTCGTTCCCACGTTTACATTCGACTGGCTGTAGTAATAATAAAATCATAACTTTAGCACAGGAATAACTGTACAGTACCTACTGCAGGAGCCAATTAGTTCAAATAGGTTGCGAAAAGGTTGCGAATGACGTGTCTCGCCCACACTACAACACTACAATACGGATGTAGGAATACATTATAGGTATGCAAATAAACTCACTTATCGAGGGCGACACGACCTCCGGAGACAAACTCGCGTCCTCCTAGCGACAACTATGTAGGGCACTGCACTGACCAGACGAAAAGAAATCACAACAATAACACTTTCATAGAACATTCACCACACCATGGAGTCTGTATGAAGACAAGCTCAACTGTTCTTGTTCAACGCTAAGATCAGAGAGGCACTGTGTTACGTGTATTAGTAATTAGCACATATGCGACTGAATACGCGGCGGTAATGCATTTTGATGGTTCGGAGGCATTGCCTCGTTCGGAAGCGAACGCGACGCAAATGTCAGACACAGGCGGTGTGCAGGCGCAGAGTCGCCCGCGCCCAGCTGCGTGACGTCACTGTGGTATTCAAAATGGCGGCTGGAATTCGAGAGCCTACACGTAGTGGTAGCAAAACAACCAGTTTGCCGGCGTCGCACCGGATTCGGCTAGTCTACACCCACTTGATTATTGTTTTCTGTTTTTTCCGAGTGCAATTTTGCTATTATTTCAGACAAGTAGGTGCACAAAAAGTTGATTGCGAATTAATGTTGAGCGTCTTTAGAATTGACCCACTGAGTTTTAACCCTTTTTCTGAGATACGTACGAATAATTATAGTAATTTTATTATTTTTTTCTGATTAAAATTACAAACAGTTGTACCTAAAATTCTATTTATTTCTCTGTGCAACATCAAAGAGAACACACACACAAACAAACATAAATAATGAGCTAAACATGTTTCATCTAACTCTGTTAGCAGTTGCAAGTGTGTCAAGTCGTGGGCCATTTGTATGGATCTCAGGAAACATGGCGGTGACATGACGTCAGGACTCACTAGTCACCCGTGGGCCGCGCTAAGCGAGAAGTGACACCTACTTGCGGTGACAAACGGCACTAAAGGGGAACCAGGCGAACTTGCACGACTTACACGCTAGTTTGGAACACTACGAGCGTTTAATTGTGGTATTACGTGCATAAACACCTCCATAAGGATTAAATAGTAGACGCGAAGTTTGGAACACCTATTTATTTGAATAAATTCTCAATTTACATTTCATTTTATGTGTTCCAGATCGAATGGGATCTGTTTTCCGAATTTAAATATTTTTCACCATACCAGCGACTCAACTTGATAAAAGTTGACAACAAACTTTTTAAGATTTTTAACCACTCGGTACACCGGCCCCTTTCACTGTCACGAGACGGCGGTCTTCTCACTCGCTCACTACCAAAAGCAACGAAAGAGACGAAGCATAAGGCTTTGTATGGAGTTCTATTACCGCATTTAGCGTTCAGTCGACGTCGAGTCGGAACTGGGGCACAAGTATTTGTAAACTCGAGTTTTTAACGCGCTCACGATTAGTTAGCGATTAACAAGTGATTTTATTGGAAATGCGGTTTTTAGATAGCGATTCACATAAAGTATTATAGGGTTAGTTGGGTTGGTTTAGCGCAGTGAGAGAGGGTTAATCGACTGTGCTACTGACTGCGGTGTCGATTCCCACAGGGTTCCAATATTTGTTTGGTCTTCGGCTATTTGTTCCAGTACAATACGGAACTGATCTTGTTTATTTTGGTGTGGGGAAAACTATAACGTTTGTAAGCTTAACAATAAAATATTATAGAAAAATCTATTGTTCCTGCGACGTAAAGGAAGTCTGTGTCTCAATTGTGGGAATATGTATGGGTTGATTATACAAAAGCTATTGTGAAATAATTACTATAGCCACATATTCCACTATTAAAGGAAAATATCGTCATGTATACGTGTGTCACTCGTTCCAAGGCTACTATTATTTCCTACGGATATCATCTGTCTAGCCTTTTCCCAATGTTAGGGCTGGCTTCCAGTCTAACCGGATGCAGCTGAATACCAGTATTTTACATGGAGCGACTGCCTATCTGACCTCCACAACCCAGTTGGTACTAGGTATTACAATACATCTGGTTTACGATTGGTTTTCAGACTTTCTAGTCACTAACTACCTGTAACGACTTTCAAAGATTGCTCATTGATTGAAGAATTGACAGCAGGGACCAACCACTTTACGTTCTTTCCGAGGCACGGAGTAAACTCGGTATGTAATGTGTGATCACGCATCTACGCGACAAACGCCAGTTAACAGCAATTGGCTGTTGCACCAGCACCGTTTTTAACGGATATGAAATCATCAAATGACTCCTCCCGCTCTGGGCGGAGCGGAAGGGAGTGTCAGACTTGTACTGACCAAAACCCATCCATGTTCCTTCTTAGCCCTTTGTGTTCCAGGGCCTTGGTATCTCTTTCGAACAGTCCCGCAGCCCTGGGTTGCAACAGCATCTTCCATTTATATTATTAAAACATTAACAATTAAAATGTCTTGAATTTATTACTCGTATTACAGTTGTAGAGTTTCAGTGAGCTATGAACAATGTTAGATTTAGTGTTGTTTCATGCATGCCCGACTTAGTGCAACTTAATAATGTTGAGAAGGTGTTGTACACGGTATACAGAACTCCTAAGGAGTTTGCACTGAGTTCGGGTAAGACTGCCTCTAGCCCTGTTTATTTTGGTGCAGTAGATCAACGAGTAGACATGCAAAGGTAAGCAGCTAGTGAGTTTACAGTGGTTTTGAGTTCCTGATTTTAAAAATGACAACTTTTCTGGTAGAGAATTTTGAGGCTTCAAAATTTAATTTCATGGATAAGTTGAATCATAGTAACTTGTATATCTGCTGGGAAAGTTGTTAATTGTGGTTTGGGGTAAGTTGTTGTACAGTAAACGGAGGTGATCTAATACTCTACTGCTTATAATAGCCCTGTGAAAAGGTAAGGTAAGCAACACAACCATGATACCCTTTTGTTTATGTCCATTATTTTGATTCTTGATCGAACTTAAGCATAAAGAAGAATTTTCCAGAACAGGCAGAAGAAAAAATTTAAAACACATAGGTATTACGGGTGCATAAAGAACATTAATGAGTGATTCCTCTTAGTCCTTCAAGTTCCTTCTTCCCCTTAATTAGGTAGAACCGTAGAAATAATAACCAGAGACGTCCTATAGCCAAATCAATGAAACCCTAGATCTTTCCTCGCATTGAGACCGGACATTACAATTCTAGCTTAGCCCCAGTTACATGATTGATGTAAGTAGATAAGCAGTTAAGACTGCGAGCGCGACTCGCCGGGCAGCTCGGTTATCACGCGATCGTGCCTACTCATTACGACCTGCGTGGTTCACGCATGTAACTACGTAATGCACATACATATGTATTGTTTGAGGTTGATGTGTTCGCTGTAGTAGGGACCTCTTATTTTTATTGAGGGCAAAAAAGCTTTAATTACAGCAAGAATTTTCTTTATCCACTTTATGGCAATTAAACCGAAAATATGAAAAAACTTCTATGTCCAAAATAAACTACAAAAATAAGATTATCCTTTTGATTGTGTCATCACTTTAATTTATGTAGATTATCTCAAGGCTCACTTGCACCATAAATCACTTAAGACGTTTAGTCTTAAATATGATGTTTCAGAAACAGAACGTTTACCGTTAAACTCATTAAGTGTATTTTTGTGCAAGTGGGCCTAAGTGACGATGCTAGTTCTAGAACACAAATCAAATGCCCTTGGAACTCGTATACTGCGTATCCCTATTCGAAATAAATTCAAGTGAAGAGCAAAACCTTGCACTACTACGGTGCTGTGACTAATAATGTCCAACTTTAGTGGATGAGACGCAACAATAGTTTTAAAGTTAACTAACCGGTTACGGAGTTTTTGACTTGCTGGAGTTTAAGAGCTATATCACATAACCTTTAAAATACGTAAAATTGTATATAATTATGTAAATGTATCTATCTGCTCTAAAAACCTAAAAATAGACACCAGATTAGCTTGGTTTGCGCAGTATTTCCTTCAGTTTGGCCAAAGCTTAAACCAGTTACTATCGGTTAGGTTATTATTAGTAAAACATTATTTGTTTTACTAATAATAACCTAACCGATAGAATTAAGAGAAAAACGAGACAGCGCTTCTTTGATAAGTTGATAACGGACTATAAACTCACTGTTTAAAATATGCTCCAAATAACACAAAACGGGAATATTTAAACAAAATATGAGTTAAAATGTTGCAATAAAATAATGCAGTTTTTTAATCATTTGATTTCCAATATATTTTTATTAATTTTATTTGAGTAAATAATCAGTAGCTGACTACATATTTAGTTACCACTTATGTTACTGCAAAATAGCAAGAATTTACGTCAATTATTATGCGAAAGTTAGCGATTAGAAATGTCGAAAGTTGCGTCAAGCAAGTTGACACTTTCTTGAGCTCTAACGCTATGTACGGTCGAGGGGATATTTTAAATGCGTTGTTTCCCCTGGCTGGGTTTCCCTTGCTGAGCAGTAATGCCCAAATTACACGCACCATGGAAACACATCACAATACCTGTGTATGTTGAAATAGAAAGCACAGAATGCATAGGATTCACGTGAAGAAGACGGATGTAAAAAGATTGCATGCAGCAGAGTTGAGAATGGTTTGATAGATGTGTGGAGTGACTAGAATGTATAAAGTTAGAAATGAGCATATATGAGGAAGTTTGAAAGTGGCGCCTGTTACAGAAAAGATGAGGAGGAGTCTGTCTTGGTATGGACATATTGTCATGAAGAGGGATGGTATACATGTGAAAAAATAATTAATTAAAATGTTGGTGGTTGGAGAGAGAAAGGAAAGAAATTTTGTTTGCATGAAGAATTATTGTGAAGGAAAAAGGAGTAAATGATGGCTTGACGAATAACAGGAGAGACAGAATGGAAGAAAAAAACGTGTTGCGCCGACCCCAAAACCATGGGACTAGGGCAGGAAGATGATGAATATGCATAGGATCATTTATAAAGGGTACCCTTAACGAAGCCGAAAAGCACTTGTTCTCCTCGTAATTGCAATCATGTTTTTGTTCTGGACCATACCAGAGAACCATCTAGTTACTGAGATATTGGACGTCAAGTTCCAAGTATTTTTTTTTTAAATACTAGTTTTTTATTTTATAACTGTACTTTAAATACCTCCATGATCCGTTTACTATTCAATGCATCCATCACACAATGTTTTAAGTGCGTTATAGTATTGAGTTTTACCATAAAATGTGATTTTTACCCCAAGGAAAAAGAAAGTCGTTTCACAGCAATAATTTATGCCTCGGGTTACTTAGTTTGATGTTCAGAATGCTTGGTTAACGGCATCCTGAAGTCTGTTTACACCTTGGTAACAGACTAATAGATACATTATTTTCGTAATTGAATAATTATGATTTTAAAACGCTTGTTGGGCCGATTAGTAACGCACGTGTTAATTTTCGATTTATTTATTAAATGGACGACGATGGGCAAAAGTATCTAATTAAGAGTAATATCTATGTGTCGTAAGAATGGACTCTCAGGATATGTTAATATCTTTATTTTATCATAATATGATTCCACTCGTGATGTTAAAAAAAAGTATATCCATGGGTATACTACTAGCATCTGTAAATTGATAAAATGATATCCCTTAGTCATCCTCATCGGTCAATGGTTTTAAGTTATAAATAATCTAAAAACATACCCGTTAGGTACTTTTAAAAGGGAAAACAACATCGGAAACGGTAACGTTATGATACTAAACACTCGTAGATCGTAATTAGCATGATAGATATTACGAACAAATGACCCAAAACCACTAAGCAGAATGGCCTTTGCTAGATAAAAGAAATCTGTGAAATCGCGTTATTAGGATAGCAATCATTATTCACTATAACACCCACTTTGCGCAGCGGATCTGAGCAATTAAGTTTGAACAGTTCGACAGATAAAACCTCCTTGCAACTACGCGGACGTTTTAATAACAAGGATCTGATAAATCAATTTCCTTTTAAGATTTAAATAACTGCATAATCACTAAATGATTTGCTATTTATCAACTAACAGGTTTGTAAAAGTTGTGCCTAGATGTCTTAATTTGATTCTTGATTAGTCACTAGATGTTCCGTTATTTTGAAAAGTTTGGTGTCAGGTTCGAAGATCCGTTTGGAGATATTCAAAATCTGAATGGTGTAACGGTATCTTGATAACAAGACACTCATTTAAAAATAGACCCAAATAAAAGCCGCTAATTATACCCATTATATTGCTGAAATTCTTGCTGTGTCGTTAGCTAGTTTTTATCCACTTTTTATTTTGAATATAATTCAAAATGCATGATACATTTTATGCATAAATAAAATAAAATGCGCGTTTGATATTTTACCGCGAGATGAAAATAGAAGCTTAAGGCGCTGTAGCTGAAGAAATGTGGTCGGTATAAACAATGTGTAGGTACTGCAACCGGGTATTGTTGCAATTTTGATTTGTTTCCTACAGTGTTGCCTGCTGGAGTGACTCGCTCCTTTGTTCTCGTATTCCGGTAATCACATACAATTTATACAGCAGGCGTGTTTGTAGGTAAACCAGCCTTCTACGAGCAGGTTTTGCGAAATTCAGCTCATAGGTTTACAAGTCTATGTCTTCTTTTAATTAATGAAAGCGCTGCACAACGCTCTTCTTCTGAAAGGTGATTTGCACGTTGCGCTTTAGTAAGAATTCAGCGCTTCAAGTTCGCGTACCCATCTTTTTCTACGGAAAAAAATTTGATATTTCCATTACTTCTGTTCCTGAATATTTTTGCGAAGTATACGTGTAGGTACCTACCATGGATTCTTTGAAATGGACTAGTTATAAACTATTTATTTTCATTTGAATTTAAATGTGAGATGGGTCTGTAATAGCTAACAGTAACAACCTGTATCTAGAAGGTTAATTAATTGCAAATCCACATACCAAAATATTTTCTCATTGTCATTAAAATACCTTAAGCTTGGTCACAACTTGTTTTGTTACCGGCAAGGCCGACCGCATTCAGTGTGTCTATCAAGTGTCTTAAAGCTATATTAAATACATACTTGTAATTTGAGAACAGCTGTCGTCAACCTGAACTTCAACGACTTACCTACTCTCAAATACATACAGAACCAGAAATCACAAACAGTTTTACGTAGGTATTGCGAATTCGACACTTATACAAGATGTTGTTTTGCATCCGCGTCAAAATTCAGGTTGTCACAAAAAATATTAATAATCAATTTAAAATACGATACCTAGTTAATTATTAATAAACGCTGATTTTTTTGGTTGTTTATGTTTGTCAACATTTCAGAATAACCCCTTTAACGTGGTTTTGGGAATAAGAAATTATCGAATAAACGTTGAGATTTTTTGTATGTGTGGAAGCGCGGTTATAGGGCGATAATCAGACAGCCCGCGTTTAAAACACGGGTGTTTCACACTTACCGGTAACCGGTACCGTACCGTAAATAAGGAAAAAAATAAAATTACCTACCCATTTTATTATTGATTCGGGACGACAATCATTGGCATAGGTACCTCCTTGAATTTGACGAGGATGCAAAACAATACCTTGTAGAAGTGCACAGCACTCGGACATATTAAAGGGCAAGGTAAGATATCTTTACAGAATTTAAGTTGTACAGTAAATAGATTATAAAAAAAAAAAAATTATCAACTGGTCAATACTGGTCATACTGCAAGTTTGTTTCATAAAGCTCACACGGCTGTCATATTTGGGAAACCTGACCAAGTTATTTAGGTATAAAGTCAGTTACGTTGAAAAGTATTACCAGTTACCAGTGCTAGAGAAACAAGTTCAGCAACTTAGAAGAACTAGTTAAGAGCTTTCTTGGAAAAGGTGTATTATAGGGTAGTTTTAAATTATCGACAAGGCAAAGGCTGAAAGTCGTAAATCATGCTCTTTTTTTCTTTCAAAGTATTTAAGTAACCCAGGACCCTGGATCCCGTATACCCCCGTACCGAACCATTTCCGAAGAAACCACGTAAAGCTGATGATCCTGCGCTTGATCTCTCTCCGGTCCGATTGCCGTCCCATCTTGTTTCATCATCTGTGTTTGCACACACGATATCACACTAGTGCACTATAATAGACCACATTTTACTAAACTTACCAGGTACATGTTCATCATTAAAGGTGACCCTCACGGTGTGGGGTCGCCGCAGGCGTGGGGTGAACTGGGCCGCGTACCGGTGACCGCCAAGGGGTCGCACTGAGCTGTCCACCAGAGCCCCGTTGCCGCCTGATACCTCCAATTCTAGGTTGCCTGGGCCCGCCATACTTCCGTCCACTGTGTAGAAATCGTGATGTGATTGTGAAAAGGGAATTAGGTACTGATTTCAGTACCCATTTCGACTTTTTATCCATCAGGTTGCCGAAAAGGCGTGGATAAGTCAAGTCAAGACTCTTTTTGGCAGTAACTAAAAATACAAAGTTCTTTAAATACTGCGGAAAGACTCATGGTAAAAAAACAGGCAAATGCAAGGCCGTCTTAAACTAGGCGGGGGCCCTTGGGCACACAAGAATTTGGGGCCCTTTTGGAAAGTAAAAAAAGCGAATTATAGTACATAACACTTTTTTACTAAGTATGACCATTTATTATATAGGTAATCAAATACAGTATGATATAATATGTCATTAATGATATTAGAATGCTGCTGGTTTTTTGGTTACGATTACAATAACGTTTTCTTTCGAGATTTCTGTTGAGCAAAATCTTCTATTATATCCTTAAAGTAAATTTTTCAAGGATATCACTTTCTATGCACATAATTGACAAATTACTCAGTCGTTCTTTTAACATTGTTGTTCGAAATTCATTTTTTATTCTCTTAAGCTGCGAAAATGACCGCTCTCCACTACAATAACCATTAGGCATTGGAATATTCTTGTTGAATGTGCCCGACAAAAATGTTTTGAGAATAAATGTGTGAGAGAATTTGTCGGTCCTTCGGGGCCCCCTGAGAATGGGGGCCCTGGGCACGGGCCCCGTGTGCCCTTATGGTAAAGACGGTATTGGGCAAATGTACTAAATTTACCGAAAATTCCAAGGAATAGATGTTCTTTGATTATAAACTATTCCTTTCATTATCGAAAAAAGCATTTTAGATCAGTAAATGCCACGACCACTGTGGGCCTTAGCCACGGACCCAATAAAAACATAATACCACACCTGTTATCCCTGAAGGGTTAGGCAGAGCTGTAACTAATAGCATACCCACATTTCGGCAATTATGTTTCAAGTACCATGTTATAGGGGCGAGCCTATTCATCTGCCTAGCCTTTTCCCTAACTATCTTGGGGTCGGCTTCCAGTCTAACTGGATGCAGCTGAGTACCAGTATTTTACATGAAGCGACTGCCTATCTGACGTCCACAACCCAGTAACTGGGTAATGCGATTCTCCTCGGTAAGACTGGATGTCAGACTGTTGGCTTCTGACTACTCGTAACGACTGTCAAAGATCTACAAATGTCAGCCGGTACCAACGGCGTAACGTGCTTTCCGAGTTACGGAGGAAACTCGGTATGTAATTTTATTATGGTCACCCATCCGCGGACCAACCTCGGCAAGCACAACTTAACCTTAAAGATCTTTAAGGTTTTGGGCAAAATCTTTAAGGCTTATTATTTAGCCCCGAGCTCCCCGGGCGAGCCTATTGCACAGTAAAATTAAACCCTACAATCTAGAACCATAAAAAATATGATGAAATGCCAATAAGATAATCATTGGAAAATCATTGTACTTCCAAGTTATTTTGCAAAATATGCGTCTATGCAAAATGCTGTTGTAATTTGTCGATAATTATTATCATCACTTCTTTATTTATTTTTTATCCTCTTGACTTTAGTCTAGGTCAGAGATGACAGAGACTTCATGCTGTAAGATAGATACGCTCCTGTATTTTTTTAAAGTTAATTATCGAAAGTATTTCCTGTGAGGTACGAAATTAAGTAGATACTTATTTGATGTGAAATATATGGTCAGCATAATACAAACTCATGTGATTAGAATTTCGCCTCCATAAAATATAGCAACCCTCTTATGTAAAATTTGTAACACGGTTCTGTCTTAATTAAAATGGCATCTGACCTCTTTAGAATTAAACATACATACATAACCGGAGAAATGAGGGTGTATGTACCTATTAAAGGTACACTTCTGGGGTTACCTACCAGTCGCGATGTTTATATATATAAAATTGTTGTTTTTAGTTAAAACTATCGGTTCCCCGCGACCATCGCCCACGTGAAATTATTATAAAAATAAGTAATATTTTATTTCCCTATTTGAATCGAATTTTGTAAACAAAACAAGGGTTTTTTTTGCACGAAACCCTAACCCTTTTTCTTAAACAAAAGTAGCCCTAAGTTACTAAAGTCTGGTCAAAATCGGTCGAGCCGTTACGGAGATTAGCCGGAACAATGTATGAGGCTAACATTTTTTAAAATTATATGTATACTTTCGTATGTATTCAGTAAAAAGCTTTTATTTTGAAATTACAAACTGACACTTTAATTTTATTCATTTGAATAGATTACCCCGATTACTAAAACAACATTCTGATTGGTAGATGCCCGAACAGAAAATAAACTACTAAATTTATCAGCCCTTAGCTCTAGACGCCCTTGGTCTTGGGGTAGTAAGTGCGACTGCTGACCGGGGGTGTGTGTGACCGTGTTGGGTTTTATTAGCCGAGCAGTCAAGCGATGTATAATTTGAGGTTTCATTAGAATATGTTGGTAGCAGCACTAAATCCAGATTCTGTCCCGGTAAATGGAAAATACGCTATAATGTACTACATACCTACATGGGGACTTTCAAGGTGAAATGTGGGGGGCCTGAGCTCTTTACCCCCTCAGTGAATAGAGAGAGAGAGAGAGAGAGATAGACAGGCAGTATATTTATATATCCTTTCTTGTGCACAGCTCTTTTACAAAGATATAATGTAAACTTACCTATGAATTCAACTGGTTGTCCTACGATTCCTTTGTACGATGGTTTTACAACTATTCCTTTGGCACCTCTATTATTATCCCTTTGAATAGGTCTGTAAACAAAAAAACATAGTTTACAACGAGTTACAAAGTAAATGCTGCTGTACTCTTTACTAATTAAACAAAAACTTGTATACAATACACAATTGCAGGTGACGATGAAATAAAAAATAAGCGAAGTTTCTACAATGTTGGAATAAAAAAACTTTCTTTGTTGCATAAAATTAAATTTATTATGAAGAGAAATAGCCTGCGAAGTGAATTTATACGATAGTGGAACTGTCTGTTGTGTTTAACAGCTTTATATATTGTGAAAATACTAAGACTTGTCTTGGGCGGTCCCTTATTGTGATATTTTATCTTGCGGTATGAAATAAGAGTGCAATCTTACAAAATATGATGGGACGCTATTGTCAGGTGCTATTGCGGTAGATTTTTTATGTGATCGCATTGAACAGATTTTAATAAAGTCTCTTATTGAAATATAGAGGGTCTTTGGCGCATTTATGATAAAACTCCAGTTTTTTTTTTTTTAAACTTTATTATCTTTGTAGAGATTCATGATGCTTTAGGAACATGGCAGCCATAAGAGGAGGCCTATGTTCAGCAATGGGTTGATGGCAAGGTTGGTGCAGTGGCTGAGCGATTGGCTGCTACGCTGCGTAACGCGGGCTCGATCCCCGCACGAAACAAATATTTGTATGTCCTACAGGTAGTTGTTTCGGGTCCGCCTGTTTGTGTATATGAGTTTAAATCTCTGTAAACGCACCCATGGGCCATGATACTGGAGGAATTCCTGGTGTGGGGCCAAAGAGTGTGGAACAAGGCTACCAAAAAATAACAATAAGTACCTGAAACGTCCGTGTGCGGCGTCCGTTTCAGTTAGGGCCCCCCCGGCAGGGTCGCGGGGGGGCCTATTGGATAAAAAAGACTGCTGCTGTTGCTGCTTCTCTTCCACGCTGCTGTACGAAGAGTCGCGGACCACGTATGTACTCTCACGTACCTCGCGCTTACTGAACTCTTGCTGTAACAAAAGTTAATCATTTACTTAATATACATGGGAAAATTATTACGCTGGAGCATGATGAGAACAGGTCATGTCATGGTGATGAAGCATTACACAGACAGCATACACAGTCAGCATGGTTCTTCTTCTTACCGTGTCGACGGGAATCCAAATTGAGTCGGCCCAAACAATACATGGCTACAAATTTAGTCGGTCCAGAAAAAACTTGGCTGCACGTTGAGTCGGCCCGGGCAGAACTTGGCTACTCATTGAGTCGGTGGACTACAAATTAAGTCCTTCTTCTAAGAGTTAGAAAGAGGACACCCATAGTAGGGACTCCCACATTTTGCCAGTTAAAATCCCATGTTAAATGAGCCAGCTGGTAGCCATCAAACATCGAAATTATAAATTGAAACCCAATTACCCTTAGCCCGACTTAGCTACATAATTTTCGTAACAATATAATGTGACCACTATCAGGCTTCTGTGCAAGCTTGATCTATCATAAAGTATGCTTCTGTGAATACAAATCCCTTATTCATTTATTTACACACATATACAGGAAATAACATACAGACAAAAGAGCACAAAGGTTCCGCCTATTTAATTTAGAAATCTCTTCTCTTCCTCTTTATTGGTCTTTTGTCGAAAAACACGCCAAACTTCAAAGAAATATTACTTTATAAAAAACAATATTTCTACAAACTGCAACACAGAACGCTAACGAGACCTACTCATATTTGAGTTTACAATTTGCGCAATATTGCCCTGACAACTTTTCCGACGAGTACTAAAAAGGTAGGAGAGGCAGGCTAGCTTGCAATACGAAGAAATCACTATCAAGTGCCTTTATAAACGGAATGTACATTGCGAAAGGTGCTGCGGAAATTTTCACCGTTATGTTATGTACTAGACTTCTATTTTTATTTTGTAACAAGTTATGAGAACATGAATATTCTGCAGTGTTGTACTTACGAAGGTAAGTTCATTCTTTTTCTTGTAGGTGCTGCAGAAATGTTACCTAAGAGAAATCTAGTCTTAGAGGGTTATGAAAAACAAGAGTGCTGTAAACGTAGACGAGAGATTATGGGTTATCTGAATTAAGTTATCTTGTTCTACGTTTTCTCGTAAGCTAAAACTTATTTTCGGGACTACGCTGTCCTCCTATACTTAAGTACTAACGCTGTAACATAATAATGTAAAACTAAATTATTTTAAAAGAGTAACCATGAAGTTTCTTGCCGGTTTTTTTCCATAAGAAACGATCAACCATGAACCTTTTGTCGAGGTTTTTTAATAAAAGTGCCCATGTAGGCCTATATGGTT
The DNA here is from genome assembly GCA_963082945.1 of Cerastis leucographa. NCBI lineage: Eukaryota > Metazoa > Arthropoda > Insecta > Lepidoptera > Noctuidae > Cerastis > Cerastis leucographa. The sequence goes on along the minus strand of OY720380.1, from coordinate 11,462,438 downwards.
TTTTATTTATTTTATTTTGAAGTGATATCATGTATCGTAGGTTCGATTTCAATTTTAAGCGTTTTCTCAGTACCTAGTAGGTATAGAGGTCCTTATTGTTCCTAGATTACATAAGGCGTACCGCGATGCACGTTATTGTTCCTAAATTCTCAGTAACAAGGATTTTCGACGGGGTCCTCTTCTATATGGGATTAAATACCGTTACCCGTGCAATGTTGATGAGTTCAGGGAAATTGGTCACACGTATGGTCGCCTTTCATCATACGGTGCACGGGTATCACAGTGTTTATGTATATTTATAGCTGTACTGTTTCGTACGTGTGACTAAAGTGAATGTGAAAACTGGGTTGGATTTAGATTTTTTGAATTTGCTATGAGGAAACCGTAGTAACTCAGATTTGTAAAAGTTTTGAAATGTGAATGAATGATGGTTATGAAAAAGCGTCTGTACTAAGTTGCAAGTCGGGACTTACTAAAAAATTAAAACATAACTGTTAAAAATATTTGTTGCTTAGCTACCCTATATTTAAATATGATGATGAAGAGGCTCATAGGAATATTTTACGGATTATAACTAATGTTATTCTACTACCTATCTCAGAGTCCGCTCAAAGTAAGTACCTGGTACCTAAAACTGACGACCAAGTCAATGGTCGCAATCTTAATGACGGGAAGTTATCCCATTGTAGCGGACTGGCGACCCAAGTGATGCCATAACGTTCCATAACCGCGAGAGTCACGCACGCTGTTTACATAGTTTCGACTTGTTCGTAAACTTACCTAGTATTACGTAAAGGGTCAGTTCGAACAAGTTCTCGCTTGTAAGGGCGCCCGCAGACCGACTTTATTGCAGCGTTTCGACGAGTTGCACTTGTAAGGTTGCAATCTGCAGATGGGCGTTATAATCGCAGCTTTGTATTATGAGACTACCTACTTTTGGCTTCTGACTACTCGTAACGACTGTCAAGGATCTACAAATTACAGCCGGGGCTTAACGTGCTTTCCGAATTGCCACATGTTTTGTAGAATTTTGCATGCTTTTGCTTGCAGTCAATTGAAGAGCAGAACTCCCGACGAACAGCAAAATTAATCAATAATAATAAGAAAACTGCAGTCCTTCCACACAGCATAATAATAATTGTTCATTATAATATTTTTTTACCCAGAGTAATCCGGGTCCTTCACCGGGGTTTAAAACAACTCCGGTCGAGGACAGACTGTTCAGTGGCGGCAACCCAACAGCAGCCTTACCCCAATGAAAATAAAGACCACATAGATTTGGACAGCGATGCAAAATCAGAGGCAAAATAACTGTAAGCTAGTCAGGGATTCCGACCAATTTATGCAAATTTCTTCAAGCGGGCATACATACATACATACATAGATTCACAAATGTATATCTGAGGTTGGATTATGTTTGCATGTTACGAATAAACGTGGGGTTCGTCCGAATACGCCGTGAGTCCGTGGATGTGGTGTGTAGTGCCCTTAGTTGTGGCATCCCACACGTTGTGATTCCATATGAACTGTACTCTGTCGTGCCAGTGAATACAAACTTAATTTTAAACTCGACGCCAACTGTACAGGGTACACTTCTCGCTCTTACTTTGAGACTATTCTATGGTTTATGTGTGAGGATTTGTTGTGAGGGACTAGGTGTATTCGAGTTAAGGTGGTCATGTTTCTTTACTTTATTTATACTTTATTACAAAAGATAATTGTCTCATTTAGTTTTCTTTTAAGGAAATGCAGGATTTACTGTAATCTGGAATCATGATTTGTGCCCGGTTAATGGCAATTAGCTCGCCCTCTATACATGGGACTTAAGCATAACTTGCAAAACGTAGTGTATACTTAATATAAGTTTACCTCTGCCAAACCCTTCGAGAATTACAAGAGTGATATTTTTTTAAGCTTTTGGAAAACGAGATGCTGCACATCATTAAATTGGTATTCCATTTTATCCTTAACGTTCGAAGCTGAAACAAAATACCTGTGTATATACCATTGAGGTTATAAATAACAAAGGTAAAGTTAAAACTTGAAGAATTTTGAATGTTTGACTTGAATTTAAGCATTCATCATCTTTGAGATAATTTCTAAAGGCCTATCATAAGCTCGAAAAACATTTGACCGAATTTCCTATAAACTAAAACTTTTTAACTATGATTGTTTCTTTTTTCTTTTACTTTATCAAAACCCGTCTGCCACTGTTTCAGTTGAACTATTATTCGATTTTTTCGTTAGTCTGACGTTTCGTTTGGTCGAAAAAAAATTTACTTAAGTTACACTTAGCCGAAATAACATTTGTTCGAAGTATTATGTTTCATTTTTGCTGCATGAAAGCATTGTGTCTGCCACGGCTGCGGCACTGCGGAGTTTGGGCGGCCCCACGCGAGCTTGTCGTTGAAGATGGTTTTAACCCTCGCTCCCGCAGCTTCGGCTTGCTGGTCGGCTGGCTCCTTAGCTCACGGTCCGCTCCACCCATCCGCGCCTACGGGGGCTTAAATTACACTCTAGGGGTAGGGCAGACAAGACTGCGTGAAGTCGGTTTAGCAGCGATTCCTTTCTGTCATTAAATTTTGTAGCACAACTTATTCACTTTTTATGACCTTTTTTAATTATATTGAAAATGTAGTAGTAACCGGCTATTTATTTGTGACCGAATAATATTCCGATAAATGTCGTTTCGGTGTGGTGAAAATATGGCAAATGAAAAAAGTTCAAAAGAGGCTTCGGCCAAAACGGCAAACAGCCAAAGTTTTTTTTTTTATTTTCGGCGAAAAATACTCAGTTCAGTTAAATAAATAATATAAATATCTATGACACATGATACTTCGATGATCTAAAAATATGTCAAATAATGCATAATTATAACAAAAAAGACGTCGGTCAATAGTGTTCGGTAAAATGAAATTCGAACAAAAGAAATTCGGAAAAGTGATCGGTTCCCGTAGAGACCAGCAGATAATCAAGATTCCGATTCTTAACCAGCACTAACAAAAAACAGTATTACGGATCACCTCTTCTTCTATTATGTAACAAACTAGTACTCACCCGACTAGTATAGGTGTCAGAGTCCCGATCATCAGCCAACCTGTCCAGCTGCCTGTTGAAGGAGTCCCGCGAGTAGTCTGTGAACTTGTTCAGCTGAGTGTTGCGCTTCGTCTCGCGCTCCAGGGTGCTCTGCCCCGGCAGGCGCTCCGTTGGGCTTTTGGGTGACTCGAGGCTTTACACAGAAATGGTTATTATTAAAGATTTGCCGACTATGACTTTGGCCGACTAGCCGATTAGTCGGTTGTAAAGAGGCCGACTAGTTGGCCGAGCCGATCACGGTTTCGGGAGTATTCGGAAACTTCCGTGACGCTTCGTTTACAGCTGATTCGTGCGCAAGTCGCAACCGCCGCCAGCGAGCATGTCGGAACATGTTTGTTTACATCGCATTTCGTTTCTTGATTTTTGTTGCAGTGGTCAGATGTGGGTTTATCACTGCTCCAGATTATCAGTGAGTCATTCTTATCCAGGTGAAATCCGAATTTAAATAAAAGGTAAAATAAAACTGAAATCTCTTACTGTACCTAATTGAGACGAAAATCAGCGCCTTGCCGAAGGTCAAAATATACAAAAGACGTCCCTCAAAGTCAAAACTCGAAGGAAGAAGTGCCGCAAAAACTTCCTATGCATCACTAACCATTTGTTTCATCTTACCACAACACAATATTATTTTAATTGGGTGACTATAAGGTATTTATTCCTTTACCACGTAATTCTGCGCAAGAATATCGACTCCACTATCATTCATCACGGTCCATTGTTTCCTTTGTGTGGCATATTATCAATATCTCACCTGTTAGCGCTCATCATTTGTCTTGTTTTTTCTACGCTGTCCCAGTCTCTTCGAGGGTGATAGGATTTCCCGCCAGGATCACCTGTGCCTAGGGATAAAAGTTTGGTAATATACATATTTTTATTTTCATTCGGTTTCCATAAGGCCTGTTTCAAGGCCAGCGGTCATTGTGAATCCACACAAACACAAACCCTAGGTTGCTATTGATAGCTTGGGAATCGAACCCTGACTTACAAGTAGCGCTTGCATAAACGAGTTTAAATACTTAGCTGTTATTAATAAGGTCATTTGCATAAACAAAGAGCTTATTCCAAACTATTAAATTATAAGAAACATCTAGTCTAGTTTAGTTTATAACGTACACGTTCTCGTACTAAAGTGAGTGTAAACGCTAATTTTATGTAAATGAAGTCGTGTATCTTACCAGGGCTGCCGAGCCTCCTCGCACGGTCTCCTTCTAGAGAGGAGAGTGGGCTGGCTTGGTCCAGGTTGTCTTGAGATCCACTGTATGAACTGTACATCTTGTAGTTGGACCGCTTTTCGACCACACGCTTCGTGGTCGTGACAGGGCTGTACCGATCTGTTGGACTGCTCACTCTGAAAATTATATAACATCAGGCCTGTATTGTCACGAAGAATCGGAAGAGTGTACAAACACGGACGGTTGCGGTATATCTCCTTTAAGACAAAAAGCGGAGAATGGTCGATCCGGCCAGAGTCGCGCAAGGCATTTTGTTTTGAAAATGTATTACCGAGGATGTGATAACAGTCGAATGGCATGCGTGCCATTCGTTTTGGGCCGTTTAGAGAAAAATATCCGACCGTCACTGTAGGTACCTGTAGTACACCCTCATTTCAAACTACGAACACTGTGAAAACACTCACTCATTCGCTCTCACCATGAAATAAGTTAGCAAATAAATATTTAGAGTAGAATATCGAATTAAATCCTATTTATTTAAATACATTGCACTAACCGCTTATTTGAACACGCATTCAAATATGTTATTCGGATTTTAGTGGAATACCAATAAAATCTGTACTATCCACATGCAGATAGTTAATGATGCGCCGCGGCTTTGCTTAGGTGATAAATAAAGGTATTTCTAAATGTACCTCAAGTAAATCTCCAAATAATAGTGAATTCGAATCAAAATCTCTTTCTTGATACATTTGGTGGAAAGTTATCCTTACTAATCTTAGTAAGCGCGTATAAAAAACGGCTTTGTTTTATCGTTCATATTTAGAGATGACCGTTTTCAGATTGGCAATACATAAAGGGTGTAAAACACCTCTTAACGAAGCCGAAAGGCACTGGTTCTCCCTGTCATTGCGATCTTTTTTTTTTTTCTACACCATACCTGGGAACCTTCTAGTTACGGAGATATTAGGGGTCAAAGTTCCTACTTTTTGACAAGTCTTTTTTTAAATACAAGTTTTTAATGTAAGATTTTGACGTGACAACGTCTTATAAATTGGTTTGCCGGGTGACACTTCAAGAAACTGCGTTACGCTCCGCTCACGTTATGCGCTCACAATGAGAGCGAGTGAGAGGCACGCGTCCCTATAGCGTTGTCACGTTCAACTATCGTCAGTAAACCGACTTTACAGACAACCAATTTTTACTTTAAACACCTCCACGACCCCCGTACTATTGAACCCGTCCATCAGCACAAGGTTTTGAGTGCGTTACATTGAGTTCTACCACAAAACATGATTTTACACCCCCAAAAAAAAAGTCGTTTCCCAGCAATAATTTTTGCGTAAAGTTACTTTATTTCATGTACAGAATGCTTGGTTGACGGCTTCGTGATGAGGTGATTTACACCGTTTTGACCGTGTGATTTCACATATGTTTATAAGATATTTCACATCATCATCTGCCAATCTCACAGAATGCAGCTGAATACCAGTAGGTATTTTACATGGATCGACTGCCTATCTGAGCTCCACAACCTAGTTTGTACTGGGTAATACGATTCCCCTTATTAAATCTGATTTTCAGACTTTCAGGCCACTTACTACGTGTAACGACTGCCAATGGTCAGACGGCTTTACGTGCTTTCCGAGGCACGGATGAAACTCGGTATGTAAGCGGTGGTCACCCATCCACCGACCAAATTAGGCAAGCAACCATTCATCCGAGCGACAGGTATAATTTAGCCACGTGCTTTTCGTGACATATTTCACAATGACTTTGAAATTTTACTTTATGACAACTATTACACAAAAACCAAATTTAATTAAACAGACAAATGTTATGGCTGATCAATGAGGTATTTCAGAGAACAAATTGGTTACTGAATCGTGTTTTATCAGCGCTGTACAGATGTACTCGTTTTAATAAAGCTACAATGTGTTAGCACAATGGAATTTTATTTATAGCAATACCGCAATACGGCGCTGAAAACTTTGTATATGAAAATTGATTTGCGCTGTAAATATGAGCCAGCTTTGTACGAGCTTTAAATATAAATTAATTAATTAGTATACGCGAAACATGGTAAGGTATTAAGGTCCATTGTTGCGTGTGAATGAGTACAACGCACCTGTTAATTGGACTGGCCGTTCTGTTCAAAGGGCTGTCTTTTCTGGCGAGAGGGCTCGTTGTTCGTCCGACCGGACTGGCCGCGCGGTACGGCGAGCTAGCCCGATACGGACTGGCAGAACTATTCACGTCCAGTCGAGAGCCGTTTCCCAAATGTTTTGTTGTTATCGGACTTGCTGTCCTGTTCCGCGGACTTTCGGAGCCGTATCTTGTGTACGTTTCCTTTTTCGTCGCTTTTGATGTCGAGTACGCGGAGTCGGTTACGTCGTAATTTTTCTCTTTGGGCTCGGACCCGTAGGGGGGCTTGTAATAATCGGTGGAGTCACGTCTCTCCTCGCGACGGTCCACTGAACTCGTACTGTGCTTCGTGTTTGATTCGTACAGATTGTATTGGTTCATTGGACTCTCTGATCTTAGACGAGTAACTGTAACAAAAGGAAATGAGAAAATGTGTAAGTTTAGGTTCTCGACGATGTTTTTTCCGAGTATTGCTTTGATTGTATTTGAGGAATATTTAGGTAATCAAAAGATTATTCATAACTAGTATGTGGTATTTGGCCGCGGACAGCGGACATTGACAGATATTTTTATTGACAGGTATCCGGATTCCGAAATTATAGTCCGACTATGCTCAAGTGTGCAGTACGGTACCTGGACTAGATATCCTGGCGTAAGCCGGGGAGGGACTGGAGCTGTCGCGGGGCTTCTTAGACCGGGAGCCGACTCGGAACATGTGCGGTGAGCCGTGCACGTCGTATCCGTTGAAGTAGATGTATAACTGTAAGTACAAGACAATGCAGTTTAAACACAGGTATTGGTCAGTGTAAGAGGTAGTTTCTTATTTTAGACACGTTACCGGAATAATCACGTCACACACCGCACGGGAATAATGCTTAGCAAACTAGGTAGTTGCTAAAGAATGTTTATAGATGTCTTTGTAAGAGTAGATTTGTTTCGGCCCTTAGCGTTTTAATGTACTCGTAGTGACAGAAGATGTTCTTATTAGGAAATAATAATGTTTCTTCTGTCTTTGGTGATTACAAGCAGTTGGCTCTTTAATTTAATCTGCGTTAAAATATTACCCTATGTTTTCCAGGTGCCTTAGGCATAAAGGTAGCGCGATACTTGGTAGCCGACAGTTTCTCGAGAGCGCACATCACACTGCGCTTGTCGTGAACAATGTCCAGCTGCAGGTCACCCTTGACTCCGCAGCCACTGGTGTCCAGCTCGAAAGAGTGAGGCTTCAGGGGTTCGGCTCCTTCGAGAGCTCCAGGGCTTAACCGAACTCCATGAGGATCGAAGACTTCGCAGGTGAAGGGGCCACCCTGAAATATTGAAAGCAATGGTAATAGGACGTCAGGAAATTATTTTCACATCATTTCTTGATTGGGTTTTTGGCGCTTAATCAGGAAGTCTTACTTAGCTTATGACCACAGATCGGAATAGGTGCAGTATATTTACCTAAAGTTCGAGGAAGTAAGTAACAGAGTTGATAATACCTCGTCTAAAATCCCGAAATTATAAACTTGATGAAATCCCCTGATTAAGGGGAATCTCTAACTTTTGTATAAAAATCGTAAAGTGGTTCACAGAATACATCTTCCTACCAAGTTCCAACTGTTGTAGTCTTAATAGTTCCCGAATAAAATGGCTGTGTCATACGGACGAATAGACGGACAGACATGACGAATCAATAAGGGTTCCGTCTTTTGCCATTCGGCTACCTAAAAACGGTTCTTTGTTTCCCACCCTTTAATGAACAAAAACTGGTTCTGTTGAAGACAACGTATCATGGTCAAGCGTTTATGTGGTTTTATTTCGGAACAAGCGAAATATTAGTTTGGCTTTCTACTGTTGTAAGCCACACTAATACCTTTGGTCGACAAGAAGGTCGGCTTGACAAGAAGTCCTATTGAAACCAACTCGAAACAAAGAGATCTATAAGTCTATACTACTCTCACCTGTATATGATCGCCTTTATAAGTGATAGCTATAGTCCAGATGCCCGCCTCATCAGGCTGGAAGGTGGCGCTGGAGGCGGTGGTGCCAGGGGCTGAAGGTGGCGGATGACGAGGTTCCAGCGGTACAGCGCGACCGCTCGGAGAGTGAGCTGTGACGTCCACGTCCTCTCTTCTTGGTGCTCCTGGAAAGAATAAGGGTCGAGGGATCAAAAATATTTATAATATGGTCTTCATCAGTTATTGTTGTAAGATTTGAATACATACAAAAGTTACGAAGATAAAGAGCCAAAAGTTTACGGCTTATACATATAAGATTAATCAGAGATACAAAACTATCATGTCACTATATTACTGAAGTTTTCTCTAGCTGCCCAAAGTAAAAAAAGGAATGTGTTTGTTCAATATAGTGTCCCTTTCTTTCAAACCATTTTTGTTTGGATATTGATCCTTAATTTTGTAGTGAAGCTGGAAATTTTTGGACCCTACCATACCATGTATTATATCTCACAAACCCGAACGATTTTTTAATCGAAACTGCAAGTATCCTGGAGCAATACGCGACAAGCTCAATAAATTATTACCAAATAAAGTTTGTAATTTTTATGTGTGAAAGGAGTAATTTTTAGGGTTCCGTACCCAAAGGGTCATACGGGATCCTATTACTGAGACTTCGCTGTCCGTCCGTCCGTCTGCCCGTTCGTCCGTCCGTCTGTCACCAGGCTGTATCTCATGAACCGTGATAGGTAGCCAGTTGAAATTTCTACAGATTATGTATTTCTGTTGATGCTATACAATACACAAATACTAAAAACTGAATAAAATAAATATTTAAGGGGGCTCCCGTACAAAAAAGAACATGATATTTTTGCTCGTTTTTATAAATAATTGTACGGAACCCTTCGTGCGCGAGTCCGACTCGCACTTGGCCGGTTTTTCATTTTTGTGAGAGCTAGGCCCACGGGTCATATCCGTAATTTTAGCAACGAAGAATTCCAAACAGGGCTTTATCTACAAGGGCCTTGCCTTACATAGGTATACCTAATATCCATTATATACCACAATCTACATCTCAGTGCTACAAACCATGTACGTAGCATTAACGTTTGGCGTGCAAAGGTCAATTGCTCGTAGTACATGCATGAGCTAAGGACATTGCGATGTTATCGTGTTTGCTCTGCTCCGGCCTGTAGACTCATGTAGGTAGGTATAGTGATGGGCACTTATACCCTGGTACCGGAACAAATATCGTATAGCCATTACATAAGCTGTGTTTTTTTTTTAAGTCACGCCTATAAAAGGAGGCAAGTAGATACTATAGAACGCCATCGTCTGCGATCCTTACCTTTTTACTCCACGTTCGTACTGGTGATATACGCACTCCACCATTTGCAAATAAATACTACTTACCTGGCCTTTCTGACGAATAATACGAATACCAATTTTTGTCTATTTAATTTTTACTTCCGTGAAACAAAAAAAAAGCATTCTGTTAGAATTAAATTCGCTTTATTGTTCGAATCCGACCAGCATAGTTCAACCTATGAAGCTGTCGTCTGCTTAACCGGACTATCCTGTGGGTGCCTTAAGTGTAAGGCGTCTAGCTAGGTGTCAGTAGCTTAGCGGTCCAGCCTATATTATTTATATGTAGTACTTGCACATACCTGTAGCACTGACTAGTACTTCAACGATGCTTCCTATGGCACACGGCGCCATGCCTGGTGGTGGAACGGTTACAAGTCTTGGGAGAACGCGGAAGAAGTATCTTCCATCAACCCTGTTGTAAAAATATTAATTTAGTCAATTTAACTATTTATTTTTAGAACACGCTTTCGGATTAATCTGTGGACTATCGGTGTGACAAAATGTCTGACATATTATTCTATGGGGCATTAAAAAAAAAAAAAAAACTAAAGTGAAAGTAGTAAGAACATTTAAACTGCTCTCTGGATCTGTTAGTGTCATCATTGCTTTGGAACATTACAGTTTTAAACACGATTTACTTGCCTTGATCCTTTTCAGTATCACTACTCTAGCAAGGTCTTCCTAAAGTCAAATGAGAGGACACGTCTCATTTAAAAATAGGATCTTTTAAATCAAATAAATAGCTACTGTAAATACTACGTTGGCATTGCACGCCACGCCACACCTAGGATTCAATAGCACGACTGTGTACTAGACAATAAGCACTTTACTACCTTAGCAATAAAATTACAATTAAAATACCTGATGTCATCAACTGTGAGCACGATTTCATGCATGCCAGCATGTTCGGGCACAAATTCACCGGCACCTCGCGAATCGAGTTTCAACCTTGATTCCTGTTCCAGGGGGTTTACTATCGATACTTTTACTTCAGATATGGATAACTCGTTGGATATGCTCTCGATTTTGATGTACGTCTGAAAGGGAAGCGAGTGAACGGAGTGAAGCGAATGTTTGGTCAGCTGTGTGACGAAAATTCAAAGTCAAGAAGTAGTTCAATGCCTTCAAATGTGTGTCACAACGTTAGTCGAGTTTTTTTAGGAGAGGAGAGGCAATTTATAAAGCGGTTAATACAGAATATAAGTTTTATAGATTTATAACACGTTAACGTCATTCCAAAAACCCCTTGAAAAGAACCTGAATTCAAAAGAACCTTTTCTTCTTTTTAATTCGGCATAAATATCATGATTAGAATCTTCTTTGAGTACCAATATTCCCAGTAATCTTCACTTGTGCCGGATAAATCAGCTGGGCTACTTCCGGCTGAAATAGACAGTATCTCTCATCGGGGGAATTTCATAAGGCTTCCGCCTTCCCGTTTGATGTCGACTCATAAAAACAGGATGAATTAGCTATATATTCTTGAATGACTGCCTTTTAAACTCGACGTTATTTTCATTGGGGAGGGCCATTGAAGTAATTTTTAGATTCAATAACATGCGCTTGGAGTACTGCTTTGCTTCAAGAAAGTTATTTTTGCTGAGTTGTACCTATGTTAGGTACGGGTAAAAAGCGGGTAGTAAACTAAGACTGAGTAGTGGAATCTTCCGTTATCTTTTGTATCGTGTGCGTTAAACCTTTTCTATACTAATATTATAAAGCTGAAGAATTTGTTTGTTTAATGCGGTAATCTCCGGAACTACTGGTTTGTATTGAAACATTCTTTTAGACCCATATTCTAAGAGCCAAACCAAAACATTTTTTGGATTAAGTAAAACTGTATTGCCATGACAACAGTTGAAAACACGCCAAATCGTTTTCCTAGATTTTCTTTGCCGCAATTCGAATAAGGTACCTCCTCCAGCTACCTATCTTTGTCAAACCGATTGTTGCATCCTGCTCCAATCAATACTAAGATATCATTGCCACTTTAATCAATGTTAAAGATGTTTATAATTAATAATTTTCCGGTTGTTCAAATTTGACAGAAGATAAGTAGGCGTTTATTTATGTCAATTTATAAACAAACGAAGGGCGAAATGCAGGCGTGGTTAGTCCGACGTATGTTCAGTTCATGACTAAGAATACCAGTGTTAGTGTTAGCCCATTTATCTAGGAAGGCTTACAACACAAGGTAACAGGAGGATAACATAAGGCTATGACCAATAGAGGTGGAACAGACAAAGTAGCACGGCTCAGCTAGTTATTAATATAAAACAAATTATTATTGATCTTATGATCCGTAGTTTAGCAATTTAACACCGACCGAGACAATTGGCAATCTCTGGAGGAGACCTTTACCCGAAAAGGGGTACAATTAACTTAATAATTGTATTTTATTTACTTTTATTCAATACCATAATGACTAATTAAAATGTCATGATTTGTATATTTATAATGTTATACTGCATGTTTGAATGAATTCATTAATATTTATTTTAAAGTGTTTTGTTATAAACTCTATTATTTTATTACAACTGTATGATTGTTATCCTTAAATATGAAGTTTAAGAAGTGTTAACACCCAAATAGATTTTAATAGGAATGTTATTATCTGAAAGTAATTATTCAAATTAACCTATTCAAATTCCACATAGTTCTTTAAAAGCATGATCAATCCAAATTTTTGGCATGACTCAGTGTTATTAATTGTATATTTTTGAAATTTAGAAGTAAAATTTTTGCTACTTGAATTAAAAGGCTTTTTTATTTTATTTATTTACGTGTTACGACGTCTACAATAATCTAGTGATTGTTACGAATCTATCATTTGTCATCAGCCACTCGGACGAAAAAAGAGTTACTTATACTCACGGTCTCCCCAACTCTGCCAGAGGTGGAGTCAAGAGCAACTCTCAACATGTCATGTATGGGGGGACGAGGAGGCACGTTCCGAAGCTGGGTGGCCCATGACATCACAGCCAGGTGCTCCACGTCAGTCTGACTCAGGTCTCGAGCTGATAATACTGGATGCACACCTGCATAACATAAAATCCCATGTTAAAAGAGGTTTTGGTAGCGAATATTATTATTATATAATACTAGCTGTCCCGCGCAACTTCGTCTGCGTCACATTTTCCCCGTTTTCGCAATTTTTTTCATTGCTGCTCCGCTCCTTTGGTCGTAACGTGATGATATATAGCCTATGTCCTTCCCCAGATTGAAATCTATCTTCTTGCCAAATTTCATTAAGATCCGATCAGCCGTTCAGTCGTGAAAAGGTAACAAACAAACAAACAGAGTGACATTCACATTTATAATATTAAGTATGGATTGGCTGTAATGGAAATTAAAGAAAGTTGTGAGGTGTCGAAGATCGACTTACAATATTACTATGACTAAAAAAATGTGTTACTAGCTAAAAAAACTATACTCTTATTATAAAGAGGTATAAGGTCCGTAAGTTTCAATGTGGAAGGTAATCTTCGGAACTACTGATCCGATTTCGAGAAATCTTTCACTAATGAGAAGCTACATAATCCCCAACCATCATGATATTATATTTAAAAATGCTTCCGTGGGTGAATTGCCGATAACGCGAGCGAAACCGTAGGGAAAGGTGTTTCAATAAAAGTTTTGATTATAATAGTAAACAAAATCTTCAAATCTGTAATAATCTCTGTTTTGTATAAAAGAGAGATTAATTTAGTATGAAACTTTGTGATCACATTAAATGATGCTCCCCAAAATATTTATTTACTCGGCAAAATACTCGTATGACCATTTTCAGATTAATATTTCAGCGATCAATGCGGTTTGTAACTACCTCAAATATTTAGAATGTAACGAATAGCTGTACTTCATTAGGTGCTGGCTGTGCTATTAATCTGGCAATCACGCTAGTAATTAATAACTGCACTAAATGTATTGTACGGTCATGATTTATATGACCATTGAAACACAGTGAATCGTAACCTAAACAAATTCTGTTTTATTAGGTACGCATGTAATGTTGTAATGTGAAAACTATTTGAGGTTGAGTCACCGTCACTTTTACCAGGGGTGTGTAGAAATATTCACCCTCGTATGTGCAGAAATGAAAATTATGTGTGTGTTCTGCATCTTCTGGTGTCCAATGAATAATGGACCTCTATAATGGCTCCCAATAATTTCAGGAATACAATTATAATTTGGATGTCGTATTCTAAAAGAAGCAAGAAAGTTGGTATTTGATAAGATGACGATTAATAGAGAAGTATAGAAAAAAAGACAATTTGTGCCGACCAGGGGGGTTACTATGACGCTTAAAACTTTTGTTCCATTCCTATTCCAGAGTGGGAAAGAGATGGAGCTGGACGACCTGTATAGCTCCGTCTCTTTTTCACTCTGGAATAAGAATGGAACAATAATGTTTTAAGACGTCATGGTACGCCGCCAGAGATGAATTGGGATAAGGGCAAGAGAATAATGATGATGATGTTTCTTATTCTAAAACTATTTTTCTTTTTTAATATTGTCCCCTATTGAATAGATTAACAATTGTATGTTTACCAATTTTCTTAGCAGCATCGATAGCCATCTGGTTGTTCTCCTCCCAGCGTGCGGGATCTCTTCGCAACCGACTAGGAGGCGGCGCTGGACCACCGATAGATCTGACCAGCTCGTTTGAAACTCGGCCGTCGTTCCAGTCCGTCTGACAAGAAAAATATAAATTTTGTTATTTTTATTTATCCTATTGCAGGACAAAGGCCTCCCTTCCCTCCCTCTTTCGATTTTTCTCTCTCTTTGGCTATTTGGGCCCAGTTCTTTTGGTAGGACTCCTGCTATTATTCACGCCATCTCCTTCTGGGCCTGCCGCGTTGCCGGGTTCTGCTGTTTGGAACCCAATCTGTTGCCAGTTTTTAAAGGACGATTTATAAACTGTGTTGATTGCAATCAATATTTGAATGCCTTTGGTTGATTATCTTTTCTTCTGAAATTTGAATAAAAGACTTGAAATACCAAATATTCCAAATCAAAAGCCTTTCAAAATTTGCTAAAAATCGTTTTTTGAATGGTAATTCTTTAGAAAAAAGATATACCTCAAAACGCCCACGGTTCAACCTTTCCCTACTGGCAATCAGTTTTCAATTGAAAATAAAACGATCATTGTCAAAAACGAGAGCAATGATTTATTAAATTGGTAGACCTATAACCCGGTCCTGTAAAATCCAAGCAACTTATTATGCACGTATGAATCAAAGCAGGGATAGTCTCTGCTTTAGTCATTTTGTAATAATAGAAGCTGAGAGAAAAGTGGAATATGTGAACACTAACTCACTAAGTGGTCCTACACCATTGTGAATCATATCTTTCAATCACTACATAGTTTGTCGTGAGACTCGGACCCCGCTTACTTGACGAGCCATCGCAAATTTTATAACAAAACGTGACTAAATAACTTAGGTATTCCGTAAATTATTTGCACTAACCATTGCAACAACTTTAGGCATGCGTAAGACACCTTCACCTATTGGTTTTACGTAATCTTGTGTTAACTTGAATGTAAAAAGATTGCCTTTGGCTACGATATCGAAATGCATCTAACGCCTACTTTAATTGGTGTTTTAAGAAAGTTTTGCTTTTCGAAAGGGTCTTGTGACACGCCTCTTTCCCACTACCTTTAGGCCCTCTTTTAGGCCCTCGCCTAGCAGAGGTTATCACTTATACACCCATAGTTCAAAGTCAATTTGGTTCCCGCAGGGTAGAAGTGAAATCCGCCAGTTTAATGCTTACCGTGAAGTTGGTGATGCCTCTCTCCAGCCGCGAGTTGACCCAATCTAGAGTTGCCTTGAAACCTGCAGATTCGGGCTTCATGAAGTAAGAGAGGTAGGTCATGCCGGACAGCTCGTCCAGCCAGGGTGAGGCCAGGTACTCGGGTTCTAAGACCATGGGGACTTCCAGTTCTCGTTGAGCCAGCCTCATCGCACGACGACAGTTCTCCACAGCTTCGTGACGATCTGTAGTAATAATGAATTAACGTTATTTTTTACAGAAGCACGGGGCCGCTTATCCAAAACTTCTATCTTGCAAGTTGGAACCAAACATTTACATAATTTCATTGAAACCGATTTGGCAGTTTTGGAGATTAGCGTGTAACAAAGTGATACGTGATTTTTAAATATTAGAAATTATTGTCTTAACATTATAACATTTTAAAGACAAAAAACCCTGTCGTTATAAGTGATGTCTGCCAGACAACTTTAGGATGGACTAAAATGAACTACAAGGTTGCAAGATTCCGCTAAGGTTTCGCCTTTACAACTCCTAACAAACTTGTTTTAAAGTCTGCACTTGATGAGATTGAAAATTGCTGCGGTACCTAACGAACAGTTCACAAAGTAAAAACGGCTGGCAATTAATTTTTATAAAATCAATTTGCGCCCTTACAGAATTTCCAATTACTTTTAAAGACTGCTCGGAAGGTAGTACTATGTAATGAAATCTGTCAAAATCAATACTGACTGAGCTCGCGCCAGTGCGGGAAAGTGCCTGGCTTGCAATAGTCGAGTAAGGCCGAGAGCAGAACCCCGCTGTTCCAATCCGTCGTCAAGTTGTTGACGCGGCACTCCGGCATCGCCGCCTGCAGCCACGATAGCATCAACTTTCTGCAATCAAACACCAATAAACGTGCAATTTGCCACTCACTTGCCACCAGCACCGTAGGGCACAGAATTATCCAGTTTCGATCTCAGTTCCAACTTTAGAACGCAGCTCCAGTTTACATCGAACCTCCATAAAAGCGAGCAGTATTGAGCAACTTACATTTTTTATATTAGGAATTTCTAATATTCGTCGCGCATAGCGGAGATGGCATGAATTCTTTCGTCACCGATAGAGCTTTATGTCTTCCTTTGATTGCGTACGAATATTTGAACGGAAATGAATTATTGAAGATATCCTTTTCCACTTGGTATGTTGACACATACGTACGTAACAAGTACATGTACGGGGAAAGATTAAATAGAAACTAAGATGGAATAAAATATCTAAAGCTGCGAAAAACTAGACGGTACCGGTATTTCTAAACACCGGGGCTGTTAGGCAAGCTCAGTGAGCGTATCTTAGGTGCGTTTATTTTAAATGCAGTCTCGAGACATGGACGGGTGCGCAGGCGCAGGCATGTCGCGCTAATTGCTATTACATCAAATAAACGTTTTGTTATTTAGATACAGTTAGTTTTTTCCCAAGGTTTATTGATTCAAACGTTCGAGTTACATCAGCGTGGTCGCGTGATTGCACCGCTCTCTGAATTTATAGCATTTGTTGGGTACTGCATCATGTTTATTATTACGCATTGTTATTTTTTGTATGATGTCTGGTGAAGATTTTTCATTGTTATCGAAGTTTTTGCTATAGTCTAGTTAGGTTTCCGGATATCTAAGTAATTAATTATAATTTGATAACTATCAATTTTGGAGATTAGAATCATACATGTGTAACTATATCTAAGTATGTGCCAGCCATGTGTAAAAACAGTTGTAACCATTAAGTAAACAAATAATTAGCATTTTACAATTGAAATAAACTTACCTTGGAGGGAATTTGCTGCGCCCGATCTGGTATCGAACAATGAGTGACCAAATCAAACCCAATATTAGTTTCAAGTTCCCATTCACTATGTCCACGTTACCTAAAACAAAAGGAGATCGTAGAATATGGAATACTAGATTTTACCCGCAGCTTCGTTCACGATATGGTCGAGAATTATCTCACGGGAACTTTGTGTGTGTGCCACTTACGGATAATGTGGCTTCCTATTAGTGTAACAATTTTCGAAATCGGATAAGTAGTCGAAGTCCTTACATCCAAACCGACAAATTTGTTGATCTGCCTCGTTGGCCGAGTGGTCGAAATCGCAGGTCCGTGGCTTAGGCCCCCAGTGCTAAGCATGAGGTCTCGGGTCAGGAAACTTGTTATTGGGTTTTCCCATCAGGATTTACCCAGTAGCAGTCACGGAGTCTGGATTTGTGCCCGGTTGATGGCAATAGGCTCGCCCCTATTACATTGAACTTAAACATAACTGGCGAAATGTGGGTGTTCTATTAAGTACACCGCTGCCTAACACTTCGGGGTTTACAGGCGTGATGTTATGACAAACTTTAGATTCTTCAAAAAGTAAATTCAAATGCTATACAATTTGAGACCTTAAGATTCCCTGGTCGAACGAACCTTTGATCGTAATTAATTAGGGGTAACTGGATCACAAGTTTAAGTGGAGTAAGACGGGACGTTAGGGAGTACTGAAAGGCAAAAATGATTGATGATTTTATGAGTTGATTTCAATAACCGAAGTCAAAAGGTTTGCCAAGATTTTCTAAATTGAGGAAAGGCTAATAAATACACAGTATACTCCAAAAATTGAGGTTGATACAGCAGAGGTCTTGACACAGCATACAGTTTTAGGGCTAAAAAGATGGCATCTTAATTTATATACTTCGTACCAATATTGACAAGTTTGACCCCATCATCTTCAATGGCTTGCAAAGCAGTGGTTACATTCTCCAGCTTGTGGTGCTGGTTCGTTGGGTTACGACTCCAGCCCTTCAATTTTCGTCCTTGAAGAGCTTCTACTAAGGCACACAGAACTGTCCCATCTCGAAGGTCTTCCACTAGGTCTGCAACCTGTAGAGAATGATTAAACGCTTATTTTAAAGTATGACTGAATGTCATGGTCGATTCTTAAATATTATGCAAAAACAATGTTACAACGAGTTACAAAAATCAGTATCAAATGTCGATAATACCTACGCTTCATTAGAAAACACTACTCACAAATTAGCGTAGCAAGTTGTGTGAAACTGTTAACTCAATTAATACGGTATTTACCTTTATATTCATTGGTTTCAGGGTCTCATTGACCCAATTTCTGAAGGTGTTGGCCTGTATCTCCACCCAGAGATCCTCGTGGCCTTTGATGGCCATGCCCTTGGCGGCTGTCCCTTCAGGGCTGCGGGCGGCGAGGCCGGCCTGCGTGATGCGGCCCGCCGAGCCCTCGGCTGAATGCGCCCGCACCCCCTGATGCGTCACTCGCAATCCCTCCATAATCACAACTTATCTCTTATCTATTTCTCATCTACTTAGTATCACTTCATTTTCTTTGGCACTGCACATCGTTGTCATCTGGAAAGATGGTTATATCATAAGTATGGAATTTATGATAATGTGTGACTGGGTAAGAATGGAAATTTCTATACAGGGAGTAAGTCGTATCTAGAATATTGATTAGGAATAATAAGAATCCTTATCATGGTACTAACCGTACTATAAGTTGAGTCAATCAGCGATTTATATACGTACTCTTATCTATCTAGTGAATTATATCGCTCGTGAGAAATATTGAGAGCTTTCAAATGTCCGCACCTAAAGAGCTTTAAGATAGGTACTATAGAGTGGCTTTAAGAAGAAATGTCATAGAAAAAATGTCATAGAAGACACCTAGAACCCAAATGAAATAAATCAAGCAATAGCCTGTTTCGATGTCTGTTTCAAGGTGGCCTACGAAAAGAGTAAGATCCGGAAATATATGGTCCCGCTGCTTTGTAAAAGCGTCCCGCCTTTCCCTGTAGCGGGACCATTAATGGCTGATATAATAAAATAAAAATTGTTTGGCTTTTGCAAGCAGATTACGATACGTCTTTGACCACACCCATCCAATTAATATACCAAGAGTTTTCAACGTGAGAGATAGCAATACTGACATGTCTGAGTAGTCATGACCTCCGGTAATAGTAGGTACATTACTCGTTATTCTCGCAAGTCCGGACGTATCTGGAGTTTTAAGCAGATTGATGACGCATTGTCACCTCGCTTTGATTGATCACAGTTCCCGACAAAACCTGACGAGACTAGCGTTAAGTAACTTTATGAGCTTATACACTTTACTAGCAGTGTCTGCGACTTTGTTCAGTTTTCTTATCATTCAATACGTTATACACTTGTTTTAACTTAAGTTCTTCTTCATTATCGTGTGGTTACGTTACTTGGTTTAGCTTTTACATGCCGTCGAAAATATATCTCAGGCTGGTTTCCTTACAATGTTTTCCTTCACTGAAGCAAGTCATAATTATACAATACACACATGAATCCGTAAAATCCGTAGTGCGTGTCTTGGGTTCGAACTTGAGACATAATGAATTAATATCTTGGACTTACGTTACTTCATAATACTAAATACCTCAAGGATCTTTTAGATAGAGGTGGTTTTGTGTTGTTTAGGAGAAGATATGGGTAGAGAGAGAGGGTGACTATTGCAATGACGAATAATAGAGGAATATGGAAGAAGAACCGTCTGGTAACTTTCCCATTTCTACAACTAAAAAAAGCCAAGTGAAAAACAGTGCCATTTCGTAACTATTTTAATCTTCATACATTGAGTCCCGTTTCGTAAACCATAATAAATTAGAGAAGTAATGCTGATGAGATGGGAGAAGACGGTGACGATCTAAGGATCTGTTCGGTCAAAATAATGTGACGATAAGATAACAAATGCAAACATTTTAAAGTTACGATTTTAATTTAATGTGGGTATGAGTTTGTTATGACCACCAGACCGTTTCGAAATGAATTAAATTATGCTGATTTATATATTTATCAAAACAAAGCCGAAATTGAGTAATTATATTACCAACACGTTATGTGTTAGGACATGTTACTGAAATATTGTTAAATGTGTGTGGTGTAAATTGTGTGTCATTGGAACCCGTAATGTATGATTATGTCGGTCGTTATGTAAGGTACATTAACACCATAGTGTTGTACTAGTTTATGCCCGATAAAGGGATAAAAAGTATTCTATGTGTTAATACAGGTTATAAACATCCTACCTCACAAACTTACGTAGAAGTAAGACGCATTTGTTCGCGTCGCGTGTTGTCGCGTTCGCGTGGAAATCTCGAGGTGTATTTGTGAGAATAAAAGTACCCTTTGTGCTTTTTTAGACCATAGTCTATACCTGTGCCAAATTTCATCCAGATCCGTTCAGCCGTTATGGCGTGATTGAGTAACAAACATGCATCCATCCAAACTTTTGGATTTAAAATAGCAGTAAAATTATAGTAAAATTGTAGTTTCGGCTTGACACTGTCGGAATAAGTATATTTTGCTGGTATTCCCCGAACGGTTGGACAGGTGTGCATTTTAACAACCCTGTCAGGGAGGTTCAAGAGCGTTTAAGTAAGCTTAACGATATTTCATACAAACATTCAAGTCCTTATTTTGAAATGATTGAACCGATTAAATGACACTTCATACGCATTATAAGCAGTCGGTTCGGTTTAGTCATTTCGGAAAATAAGGATTTGAAATTTTGTATGAAATGCCGTAAGGTGCAAAGCTCTCTTAAGTCTAATGTGATAAGGGTTTTCTAGCATCAACTGGGTACACATCCATACTTCGGGCACACTGGGAACACAACTACAGAGACCCAAAACCACTTTCAGAGCAGTTTTTTAAAGTGAAACTTTTATTACATCGTCTCAAACTTTTTCATCTGTGTGTTGCATGTCACGTGACGCTCGGCCGTGGAGTAGGGATAAAGTGAAAGGCGCTCTGACGAGCGCCTTTCACTTTTTCCCTACCCCGCGTTTTATACGTTTTATATCCTTAATGGAATATTATTCCAAAAAATTTTAGTTAAATGTCTATAGTGTGAAAAAAAGTTTCACTTTTACCGTGGTTTCATAAAACCACACAATGCCTTTTTTTTAAATTTAAGGATAATATGAAAAAAAATCTGTACTAATCCATGCCTCCAATAGGCAAACTGCCAAATCACGGGTTAATTCAGGAGTAAAAGCAAACTTTTACAGAAAACTTTATTTTATTAGTTTAAAGTTAAATTTTATTTGTAATGCAATTAGTATCTTAGGCGTTTCTCTAGCTAGATTGATTTTTATTAGGCAGGAAAATAATAAAATGATTGCGTAAAACATTTCACCTATTATATTGTGCCAATTATAATTTCGAGTCAGATCAATAAATTCCTCTGTTTTATGCAGCGGTTATTGCTGACTTATATAGAAAACAATATAAAATAATGGCCCCGCTAAAAGATTGGCAGTCGAGCCTTATCTAGACAGTTGTAGTCTTTAGGGTTCCGCTTCCAAAGGGTGGCAATGGGACCATATTACTGAGGCTCCGGTGTCTGTTGTCCGTCCGTCTGTCCCAGGGCTGCATCTTTGAACCGTAACAGGCAGAGACTTGAAATGTTGACAGAGTGTGTATTTTTACTATAGCTTCTATAACAACAGACATAACTAATAAAGGAACGGGCTGTTTGCTCCATCTGTAAACGTGTAGTTAGTGCGGACATTGGGAAGATTTTCATACTAAAATTTTGATCCCGAATATTTTCGATTTGACACACGAATATCCGACAAGCACCCGCTTGTCGGATATTCGTGTATGACACTATAAAGATCTTGTTAGTAAGTAGTAATAATCAGTTTGACACAACATTGGTTTACGATTTTCTTCGTCTTGTTCCGTCTATCGCTCTTAAATACTTGAAGGTCTTTGGCGGAACCATTCGTGTGCGAGATCGACTCACACTTAGCTGGTTTTTCGTTTGTATTGTTTCGTATCTCAACTTCTGTCCGTCAATTGTTTCAAGATAAAGGTCGGGCAAGGTAAAAAATACAATAACCTTTTTATTTTGTCTTAGAAACTTGTATGACCTCAAAATAATCAGTGAAAGTTTGGCAAGACCGTAGAAGGTTTAAACAAATAATTTATCCATGATATTATTTTTGTTTTGTGGAAAATTCTTTGTGTCTTTAAACGATTTGAACAAGCAAGAAAAAAAAATGTATGATAATCTTGAAGAACAGTTTTATAAAGGGTGTAAAATACCTCTTAACGAAGCCGAAAGGCACTGGTTCTCCCTGTCATTGCGATCATTTTTTTGTTCTACACCATACCTGGGAACCTTCTAGTTACGGAGATATTAGGGGTCAAAGTTCCAACTTTTTGACAAGTATTTTTTTAAATACAAGTTTTTAATGTAAGATTTTTACTTTAAACACCTCCACGACCCCCATACTATTCAATCCGTCCATCAGCACAACGTTTTGAGTGCGTTACATTGAGTTCTACCACAAAACATGATTTTACACCCCCCAAAAAAAAGTCGTTTCCCAGCAATAATTTTTGCGTAAAGTTACTAAGTTTCATATACAGAATACTTGGTTGACGGCTTGGTGATGAGGTGATTTACACGGTGTATGTAGCTGTAGTATGCGCTAGAAACAGCAGTTCAGATTTTTATGGATTACTAGCTGTCCCCGGCATGCGTTGCAATGCATTTTTTTTCTATCTACCTACCTACCATACCCTACCCTACCCTACCTACTTACCCTACCTTCTTACCCTACCTACTTACCCTACCTACTTACCCTACCTACTTACCCTACCTACTTACCCTACCTACCCTACTTACCTACCTACCCTACCTACGTACCTACCCTACATACCCTACCTACCTACCCTACATACCCTACCTACCCTACCCTACATACGCTGCTTACCCTACCTACCCTACCCTACCTACCTACCCTACATACCCTACCTACCCTACCCTACATACCCTACCCTACCTACACTACCCTTCCCTACCCTACTCTACCGTACCCTAAACCTTCCCTGGACTACGACAAACATTTTAAAATGAAATTAGCTAAATCGGCCCAGCCGTTCTTGAGTTATAAAATTAAAACGAAAAGTGACATTGAATTTTATATATATAGATTTATCTAAGTGTAGTCCCCTCACAAACTCCATGACGCTCTATGAAAAGTCATTCAGCTGCATTCGGTAAGACTGAAAACCGATCCCAACGTAATTGGTAAAACGAAACCAAGTTTATCAAAATGGGTACATCCGTTTAGGAGCTACGATGCCACAGACAGACACACAGATACACAGATACACAGACACACAGATACACACGTCAAACTAATAACGCCCCTCTTTTTCGGTCGGGGGTTAAAAAGGCTAGATGACGTGCAAATATAACACGAGGTAAGTTTATAAGTCTCCAATTCCTTTTCTGAATGCATAGTAAATAATGTACCTATAACCGATTACGTTATGTCTTACTATTTGACTACCAAGCAATAACGCTCCGATAACCGTCATAAATATTTATGACATTGGCAAACAAAGATAAGTAGTTATTGACATTATTTCTGTCCAGCTCAACATTATGTGAAGTGGTGAGGGCTGTTTTAGAGGCTGATTTTGTAACTTTGCTGAACCAAAAGGGCTGATTTTTCAGCCTTACTTGATGAACTGATTTCTAAAGAATAATGAGCGGTGTGGACGGCCCCTTATAAACAAATTAAAGTTGTACTTAAGTTATAGTAGCGCGAAAGATGTAGTTGACTGCGTTAAAATGCCTGTAGGTGCCAAAATGGCAGGAAACTGGTGCACACAGTGAGGCGGGGTCGAGGCCACGAATGAGATGGCGGGACCAACTGGACAGGTACCGTCAGAACTGGAAGAAGAAGAGGGTTTGCGAGAATTGGAAAGCGTGAAGGACGGCCTTTGTCTAGGAGTGGGAGAGTACAGGTGAGAAAAAAAACTACTACCTACTTGCATTAAAAATCTGATATAAGCATTAAAACCATGCAGTTCAGCGCCATTTTAGAATTTCTAAGTTCAGCTAAGGTACGATTCACATTCTGCACACAAGTCTATGACAATGATGTTGTTTTTAGAAAAATCTTATTTAAAATCTTATTTTTTTTAATAAGACTACGTTTCTTATTCTCCTGGAGAAGTTCCCTAAAATTCATGTATTATCATTATAATTCACCGTGTTTAACGTAGAATCCCTCAGTAGAATTTCACAAGCACCTAACATTTAACCCGTAAACACCTACTGGGCTACTGTTCCTAGAGGTATTCAATGTGAAGAGTAACGGCGACACATCAAACGATACATTTCCAGTATAACATGGCCTCACTTTGTATAGATTTCCCGTACAATGAGAGATCCGCATAAACTGGTTTAGAATGCTTGATTAGTCTTAGTGCGTGTCAACTGCAACATTTTTATCTCAGGAACTCAGGACCTTTGCAGGGTTGCTGCAATTATTCGAACAAGAATAACATGGCAAACGCTCTGACAAGGCACGCATTAATTAGTCTCTGCGTCGTATTCAGTAAACGTGTTCAAAGTAAAATGTTTTTTGCCAGCGCGAATCGCATAGATTCACGACATTTTGAATCTATGCGATTATTTTATTAAAAAGCTACATTAATTAACCCCAAGTGTTCTTATTGTTGGTTACATTTAAAACGTCCCGTCCCCGGAAGTTAATTTCCGTACATAATAATAGAATATTAACAAAGTATATTCCGTAATCAACAAGTTTTTACAGATATATTGTAGAGGCCTTCTTTTAAGTATGGAGATACCTGTGTAGCGACCACAAAAAGCAACATACTACAAAAAGTACTACAGCGACGGAGGAACTAACATCAATTTCCTACAAGTCGCAAGTGAAGTTTACATCGACTTTAGTATATATAGAGAAACCCGATAACAACTATCGGGTCACTCGCCGCCTGACCGCCGTCGCGTACGGACGTGCCGCTACCTGCTCGCATTCCCGCTCGCTATCAGTGTGTGTCATCGGTTCGTCGCTTCCCAGTGTCGTGACGTCATCAGTTGTCTTTCGACTACACCCCCGAACAATTGCTGTCTTTTTATTAAGACAGCACTTGCTCATTTGCTTCGGATATTATTCCGATTTAACTTCCTTTGCCCCATCAGGGAAAAACCCTCAATTTCGAGGTTCTTGGTGGGAAACCTAACGGTGCCAACGAAACCGAGAGAGGGTGGTGACCCAATCCGCCCACCTAACCCCTTCAGGGTCTAGGTGAAAAATTGGGCTCCGTCGCGTTCGCATGCGCCGCCGATATACTGTGCTAGTGTTTCCCGTTTGAACAAGTTCCTGAAAGCAAAGTTCCCTGGACTGGAGTTGGAGTGGCTACCAAGCCAGGACCCTCGGACTGTGCCTGCGGGAAGGTTGAAGCGGGTGAGTCACTGATACACAGTAAATTCCCTAAATAATTGGTCAAGGAATTAGGTTGTTAGGCGCGCTGAGCTTCACTCAAATGTCCGCTAACTTTTAGCCGATAAAATGTCGTCCCTCGACGACACAGAAAAAGCGCTTTTGCGCTTTTTCTTGCGCGTCTTCACGACCGACCCATATTTACAAAAATATGGGTCAGAAATTGCTGCCATTCAGCAAACCACCGATACCGTCACTGACTTCAGTGACGCGCTCGAGAGCCCCTTATCACCGCCGCCTGCCGACAGAGGCTTACCGCCAGCCGTCGCCGCCGCGATTAAGGCTACTCCAAGACCCATTGTAGTGAAACCCATTGTTTCGCAAACAAAGGTCCAGTCCGCACCTGCGTCCATTGTTCCCGTTTCTGAGAACATGGACAAAGGCTCACCGCCAGCCGTCGCCGCCGCGATTCCGGCTAACCCCGGACCCATTGTTAAGCAAACAATGGATCAGTCCGCACCTGCGTCCATTGTTCCCATTTCGGAGAAAATGGACACAACTGTGCCAGTCTCCGACTCGGAATCGGTTATAGATTCCTGCTCTGCTTCCTCGTCCTCTGAAGACGACTATCAAGTCGTCGGAAAGGGCAAGAGGAAAAAGGGCAAAAACTCTCAGGCCACCATGGCCAAAAAATTAGTCGCGCTCCCTCTCATCCCCTCTCCCGAGGCCTCCCGTCCCACCTCCCCGGTCCCCGCACCAAAGTCCGCCGCTGCTCATACCAGCAGACCATCTAGCCCTAAGGCTAACTCTTCAGCCACTTCTTCAAAGAAGCTGAAGCCCCCTCCCCCGTTGTTCATTCAGGACAAAGGGAAATGGACAGACGTGTCCAAAATGTGTGTTGAGCGCCGAATTCAATACACTAGCGCAAAAAGCACCCAGCAGGGTATCAAAGTGGTAGTCCCTACGACCACCGACTTCAGGGAACTAACCCGTCAGCTGATCGGAAGGCACATAGCCTTCCATACATACTCCCTTCCAGAGGAGAAGCCCACCCGCGTGGTGATCAGGCGGATCCCGAAGGAAATCCCCACGGAGGACATCCTAAACGACCTCCAAGGCCAGGACATCCCGGTCGCAGCCGTCCACCGCCTTCATAAGGCGAGAGGTGGAGACCAGTACGATATGGTACTGGTCATCTGTGACCCAGTAGAAGGACACCACCCGATCTTCAAAGTGAAGTCGGTATGCTCCCTCACAGGCATCTCAATAGAGAAGCCTTACCGCTCAACCGTAGTAGGGCAGTGCCACCGCTGCCAGCTGTACGGACACAGCCAAGCCAACTGCCATGCGCCGCACAGATGCGTAAAGTGTCTAGGCGACCATGGTACGGCAGACTGCCCCCGACCCAAAGACAAATCGCTATGCACGGAGCCACCAAGCTGTGTGCTTTGCGGCCAGTCGGGCCACCCGGCTAACTACCGCGGCTGCCCGAAAGCCCCCAAAGGCTCCTCTTCTAAACTGGCGAAGCGTGCAAACGCCCGCCAGCAGAGAGAAAGCCCATCGGTGAGGCTACCAACTGCACAGATGCCGGAGAGACTCAGCCCTCAGAGGCCCTCTCCCTGGACCTCGCTGAACCACCAGAGAGCCTTCCCGGCACTCGGCAAAGCAAAGTCCAGCCCCATTCCCGGGCTATTAGATGCCCCTGTCCCCACTCCCGTGGCCCAAGCGAGCGCACCGGCGCCCGCTCGTCCCGCGCCTCCCGGCCCCGCGGCCGCGGTCTCCTCTCCTAACGTAACTTTAGAAACGTTAGCAAAGTTAGTCACCCCCGAAGCAGACCGCATGGCGGCAGATCTCAGGGAGGCTAACACTGACGGTGATAAGCTTAAAATTATCCTCAAGTCCCTAATCAAGTTAGGCGAAGCCTTCAGCGGCATTAATCTTTAATTTCAATGGATAATACGAGATTAACGTGTACCAAACCCCGATCCCTTAAATTAGGGTACTTTAATGCCAATGGCATTAGAGGCCAGCGTGATGAAATCGCCACCTTCCTCCGTGACCATCAAATTGATATCCTCCTCATACAGGAGACCTTCCTCAAGCCCAGTCACCGCGATCCGAGAATTGCCAACTATCGCATAGTTCGCAACGATCGGTCACGTTGCCACAAGGGCGGTACTCTAATCTATTATAGAAAGGAACTGCACTGCATCCCCTTAGATCCCCCTCCCATGGAGTCTTTGCTCGAGACTTCAGTTTGTCGACTAGGCATGACCGGTCATCAATCGATCACTATTGCCTCCGCGTACATCCCTCCCGGCGGCACGTCCGAGGAGCACACTCTGTTCACCAAAGACCTTGCCGTCCTCTTCGGCTTGAGTGACTCCGTTATCATAGCGGGCGACCTCAACGCCAAACACCCCGCCTGGAACAGCACGACGACCTCTGCCAGAGGACGTCACGTGTATAACCTGGGTGAGTCCCTCAACTTCGATCCCATCGCTCCTATGGAGCACACTCACTATCCCCACGACCCCGACCAACGTCCGGACGTTCTCGACATAGCGCTACTCAAGAATGTCAACCTTAAGTTGCATTCCATCGAGACTTTACATGAGCTTAACTCAGACCATCGACCAGTGCTCATGCACTTAGTTCCCCGCTCGGGTCCCTCTGACCCCAGCCAGCCCCCGCCGACCCAAGTGATAACCGACTGGAGGAAAGTCAGCGAAAAGCTGAAATCCACCACGTCGCCTCACCTGGAGGCCATCCCCGACCACATTGTCTCAGTCGCAGACACGACGGCCGCCATCAACTCGTTTACAGAACACGTGCAATCCGTACTAAAGGATTGCTCACGGGAAGTTCCAGCAATGAGCGATCAACGTTGGATTCTACCCGCTGACGTACGTGAACTGATAACCGAGAAGAACGCGGCCATCCGTGCCTACAGCAACTTTCCCTGCGACGCGAACAAAGCTCACATGCGTTATTTACAGCGTGCTGTAAAGAAGCGCACTAGTGAGCATCGTTCAGATCAATGGGACAAGACGCTTAGCGAGCTCGAGCCTACCCACCTAGCCTTCTGGCAGCTCCAACGCAAGTTGCGCTCCACCGAAGAGGTTTCGATGCCTCCCCTCACCCGACCCGATAAGAGCGTCGCATTCGACGACTCTGAGAAGGCCGAATGCCTAGCCGACAGCCTGGAGTCCCAGTGCTCCCCCAGCTCTCAACCAGTAGACAAGCGACATCTCGATGAGGTGAACGCATTCGTCGAACGTAAAGCCGCCCTCCCTCCCGTAGAAGACCCTGATGATCCTCTGCCTTCGGTCACAGCTGACGAAGTGCAAGACATCATTAATAAGCTTCAACCGCGGAAAGCACCCGGCTCCGACGGAATCACCAATAGGGTGTTAAAACTCCTCCCCGCTCAGCTCGTCGTGTTAATGGCGGCCATCTTCAATGGCGCCCTGAGCAACAACGCCTTTCCCCAAATATGGAAAGAGGCCACTGTCATCGGTTTCGCCAAGCCAGGCAAACCCAAGTCTGAGCCCTCGAGCTACAGACCTATCAGTCTCCTGAACGCACTCGGCAAAATCTACGAGAGACTTATTTATAAGCGACTCAAAGACTTCGCCGAGGCTAAGAGTCTCATCCCCAACGAGCAGTTCGGCTTCAGGACCGGACACTCCTGCATTCAACAGGCCCATCGCATCGTAGAACACTTGAGCGCTGGCTTCCAGCGTGGAGCGATGACGGGTGTGTTGTACTTCGACATAGCAAAGGCTTTCGACAAAGTCTGGCACAACGGCTTATTATATAAGCTGTACAAACTGGGAGTGCCGGACCGTCTCGTGCTCATCTTACGAGACTTTCTGTCGGATCGCACCTTCCGCTATCGCATCGGGAAGGCACTATCTTCCCCCCACCCCATTAGAGCCGGAGTCCCTCAGGGCTCCGTCGTCTCTCCCCTTATCTTTACTCTGTTCACCAGTGACATCCCCAAGAGCAAGAAGGCTCAGTTAGCCCTGTTCGCGGACGACACGGCCATTTATTACACTGGCCGCAGTCACGACGCTATCTATAGCACCCTCCAAACCTCAGCCAACGTCTTAGGCGCTTGGTTCCGGAAATGGAGAATCGAGGTGAACCCCGACAAGAGCCAGGCAGTTCTTTACTCTAAACAGCGTAAAATTAAGCCACCCGCGCTCAGCCCGATCACTATGTACGGTAAGCCTATCCCTTGGGAGAAGCAAGCCAAGTACTTAGGAGTCATACTTGACAACCACTTGTCTTTCGCGGCGCACATCAAAGCAGCTCGCGACCGAGCTGCGTTTGCTATGGGTAGGCTTCATTTCATGATTTCGGCAAAAAGCAAGTTGTCACTCAAGTGCAAGTTGCGCCTTTATACCGCGGTGATCCGCCCCATTATGACGTACGCTTGCGTCGTGTACGCTCACACCAAGCCTAAGTACATCCATAGGATGCAAGTTTTACAGAACCGGTTCTTACGTAGAGTCACGGGAGCCCCTTTTTATGTCCGTAATGACCGTCTACACGTAGACCTTAGAATGCCCACCGTCCTTCAGTTTATGAAACGTCTTTCGAAGCGTTTCTTCGATAACGCCATTAAACACCGTAATCCCCTGATCGCAGCGGCCGCCCGTTACGAACCCTCGCGCATTAGTACAGTACGCCGTCCTAGGCATACCCTTGTCACTCCAGATGATGCTATCACCCACCTCCAGGAGAGTAGCAAAGAGACTAGCACTCTTAAAAAGTTCCGACTCAAACCGCCGTCTTTCCGACCTCGCCGTCGAGGTCCGTCGCGACGTCCCGGTCCATGCCCTCCCCGACCCTCGCTCGAGCCAGCCCGCGATGCTGTGCCAGTAGTGTTAAATCAGCCCCTAAATAATGATACCATTCAGATCCAGCCTGTCCCCATGCAGTCTTCCCCCAGCGACGCCCTAAGCCGAGGTTCGTACCCCACAGGGGGTGCCCTTAGCGTGCAGTCGCTTAGTTTGTAAGTTTTTATGCCCTGGCTGGAGGCCTTACTCTAAAGGCACCCACAGGATAGTCCGGTTAAGCAGACGACAACCTCATAGGTTGAACTGCAAGATGCCATTCAAAAAAAAAAAAAAAAAAAAAACAACTATCGGGCAGTTGCCCGCCAGACATAACACCTGTCTGGCCGGAGGATCCTCCCTTTTCTATGGAGTATCGAGGAACTTTACACCCTGTTCCTCATACCCCTAAACCTGTAAAAGAAGCCCTCCCTTTTCTATACTTGAGTGCAAACATATTATTACAAAGCCTGTTTATAACAGAATTAAATACAAAGAAGAAAAGTAGGTAAAATAACAAAAACTTGGACTACAGAATTTAAAATTGTATGTGTGAGTGTATGTATGTGTGTGTGTGAGAGAAAAGGGAATCCAAAAGCATATTATCCGTTTGAAGTGTCTGGACTATAGGTACATTAGTTTATTCATTAGTCGGCCTTAATATTTAATTGCTTGTGTAAAGCAAGTTTCCTAAAGGTATAAGTTTATATTATATATCCAAATGTGTATAATATATCCAAGTGCCTCAGTTTCTTCACAGTCTTTAGCCATGCAGTCAGGGTTTTCTTACATTCGTGATGCCATTCTTGGTAAATAGTTGTAATGGAAGCAAAGCGAATCTATGGTACAAGGTAGGCACTCTTCTCATAGTCTGTGATTTTGGTTAGCAGATTTGATTAAAAAAATACTCGTTTACTAGAAGTTGGTTAGTTTTTGTTGTTGTTAATTAAGTAACGTAAATAAATAAAAGACGTTTCAGAGAAATGATCTCAAGAGAATTATGTGAAAATATTAAGAATCAATGAGTAGCGAGAAATTCTCTGCTTGAATAAATTCCTATTTTGCTATGAATAATAAATCTACCAACGGATATTTTAGCGTTTTTGTAAAGGTATTTTATTGGAGGCTCTTTTGTGTTTAATTGAACTCAAAAGAAATATTCATGCGTTTAAATAAAAACGGTAACCTCAATGTTTTAACCTTTCTTCTGTTACAATGGTCTTTGTACCACATTTGCAGACCAAACTCTTTCATTGTTCGAAATCAAATCGCTTCCTAATATTGTTATTTGTTAAACATTATTTTTTGAAAACGAACAGTCGAAAATCCGTCTGTAATAATTACAAGGGATGAGTAAATATAAAAATCTCGTAGGGGTATATTTGGTCATCGTGGGCCAGCATTAATTAATAAGGTATTTTGTGAATATAATGTACTCTGATATACTCGTAAGAACAGCTATATGGAGGCAATCTACACTTAGATACTCTTTACTCGGCAGACTGGTCCTTAAGTTTTAAAAAAAACTAAGCAAAGTATTTTTCATTACTCATACTCTGAAAGTAGGTCTGAAGTTGCCTGAGGAGCGGGTTGAAAGTAATACTTTTCATCTCTAGGGGAATCGCTTTCAACTGACGGATGCCAAATTATAAAAAAAACTAGTTCTATTTTCACATTTTTATTGAACCATGTTCCAACTTTCTATGCAGCCACGATGTACAATTGAAATAACTTAGTATTGATTAAAGAATCTATACTTTTTTAATAACTTTATTAAAATTTAGTTTAAACAATTTCTTTAAAATAACATAGATTTGGGATTTACCATTTTTCAATGATGAAAATGAAAAATAATGACCGAATGGTCACAGAAAAAAAAACAAAAAAAGCGGGAAAAGTTGTTGATTTATGTAAAATAAAATTTTCTCATTTTTGCGTTAGCTAATTACTTTCCTTGTATTCGTAATGAAAAGCACAGTGTTTACCTCGGGTTAAAGACTTATTTAGTCCCTCGAACTATTGACAAACCCCGTCTCGGGCCTAAATAAGTTACTTTCACCCCTAGGGTAACAATGTACTATTAAAAACTTGTAAACGTCCTGTTTTTCTGGTCTATAAAAACAGTTCTCCGTTGAAACACAAGTCATGACGAGATGGGTAGACTTGTCGTGTGGTACTTCCTCGCCACAAAAGCAATTTGGATTGGAGTTAGTATAAAAAATATCTGTAATATGTTCATTTTAGTACGCGATTTCAAAAAAAGAGTACCAAAACGGTTTGCGAGAAATTGAACAAAATTGGTGGCATGGCCAGAAAGTATGCTTCCTAACCGCGCCATCTAGGCTTGTACGCAGTAATAAATAGTCTAAAAATATACAAAGACATTGGTATAGAAATGTTCATCTATATTATTGTTCGTTCTATTTATTATTGAAAATACTGCAAAAAACACTTTATAATTTAAAACTACAGAATAAAAAAAGTGTCTGGCGTTCGTGGCATGGATTGTATTCGGGGGTTATATTAATTAATTTATACTAGGTACCTATAATACGTTCATTACTGTACATGATCTTAAAAAAACAGTATAATATCAGTATGCGAGAAATTTTAAAAATTTGTTGGCGCGGCCAGGAAGTACCACACGACTTGTCAGCAATTCACCAATTCAACCTAGCTACATTTTGAACCAAACATAACCAAGGTTACCGACGTAACCCGAAGAATTGCCAAACTGAAGTGGCAGTGGGCAGGGCACATTGCTCGCACAACGGATGGCCGATGGGGCCGAAAAGTTCTGGAATGGTGACCGCGAACCGGAAGACGATGCGTTTGAAGGCCTCCCACTAGGTGAACCGATGACCTGGTGAAGGTTGCGGGAATCCGCTGGATGCGAGTCGCACGGGACCGGTCAATGTGGCGACACTTGGGGGAGGCCTATGTCCAGCAGTGGACATCTTTCGACTGAAATGATGATGATGATGATGATGACATTTTAAAGGAGAATTAAAAATACTCGAAAATACTACTTTTTTTCGAAGCTGAAGTTGACGGAAAGATGAGGTGCATCGCGTTCTTGATATGTAACACGTTAACGAGAAAAATACTTTGTTGAGAAAAATCTTCATTTTCCCATTATGCAAATGGGAAATTACTGAGTAACCTGCTTGTAGGTTGATCTAGTCAAATAAACAATGCACGGAAAGAAAATGGCTGTGGAATAGGAGTGATCTTTCACTCCTATGCTACTGCCACAATCTTATTTTTTTAATCTTGGATATGGCTTTACTCACGCATCTATTTCGAGTATGGCCAGCTAATTTCCGGCACCCTTTTATGTATATGGGGATGACACCTTGTCGGAAATGTCGAAAACAAACAATTAGGAATTTACGTAAATTATCATTCAGAATCACGAAATGTACTGGAGTAGTAGTGGTATTTGATATTGGGTTTTTCATATATTCTAACAATTATCTTCGTATTTTTTTAAAATAAATGAGGCCATTTTTATTTTCTGTTTTTTTTTTCAGAATCAGTAGCAGTAATTAAGGTAGCATGAACTTAGGGAACCCCGTTTAAACGGGCTAGGTTAGGTTAGAACTGTGATCAATCTCACAACATCCAAGTTAGTGGCTGCTTGACAAAGACAGATCACAAAAAGACGATTTTGGGAAATCAGAATCCAAAATCAAAAGATAAGTTATAATATGGTCATTAGAATAATCGTCTGATTTAATTTTCGGAATCATATATATAATTATGATATTTTTTTAAATATTGAAGGTATATTCATCAATTTTCACCGAATATATCATAGTATTGATGAATCATATTCACTGTATTTTCATCAAATATAAAACTCGTATCATTTTCACGATGTCCTTTTTCATTTAATTTCCATAGAGAATCCAAAACAAATATTTTCGGAATAAAATTAAAAGCGTTTGTGTGTCCAAAGTGTAGTAAGGTGAAACGAAAAAAAAAAATATCATTCAAACATTATTGTACTCAACACGATACTGACGAAATACGTACATATTTATGTGTATCGTATATCTGCATATTTTTATTTATTTATTTTGCATGTACTGTACACTGATACAAAAGGTGTTTTTTTGTGAATGATATAACAGTACCTACTAACAATATTTTTTATACACATTTATTGTTTCTACCTACATAAGACAACAGTGGTGGTCCAGACCAGAACTGTGGCTAGCTGGTGTTCGCGTCTTCGTCTGGATGTATTTTGTGGGTACCACATCTATTTCAATTTAATACAATAATCCTACTTATATTATAAATATGAAAGTTTGTGAGGATGGATGGATGGATGTTTGTTACTCTTTCACGCAAAAACTACTGAATGGATTTGGTCGAAATTTGGCACACGGGTAGTTTATAACCTGGATTAACACATAGGATACTTTTTATCTCGATAGTATGTTCCCGTGGGACAATTATCGAACTCCACGCGGGCGACGCCGCGGGCTTAAGCTAGTCCAGTATAAAAAGTAGCCTATGCCCTTGTCCAGGTACCTGGCTGCCTATCTGTTAAATTTTATAACGACTTGCTCAGTGGTTTCGGCGTAAAAAGGTCACAGACATATAGAAACACTTTTTAGACCTAAAAAAGTATTGTAAACAAAACCAAATGCGTGTGCAAAATTTCAGGTCAATCGGTTGGGGATATTGGTTTGAAATTCAGTCGCAAGATTTCAACTATACATAATAAATATATATCTTATATTTCTTCCCCAATATCACAGTGTAGTCTTACCTATCCTAACCCAATCATATAAGCGTAGAAGACGACCTGTTAAGGCTTTAATAAAATTTCTTAAAAACGCAGTTAGCAATAGGCAGGATTTGTTTTAGCCCAAAGGTTCGACCCATTATTTAAACCTATGTATATTGTCTAATGTATAATGTTTTTTTATACCTGTCATTTGTATGGTGCATGCTTGATAAATACTTTCCATCTATCTATAAAATCTCACTTATTAAGCTTCAACGCAATTGCCAAGCAGAAAATTCTCTATCGATTCGCCATAAATCACTCATTAAGTATTGATTCACTACAATACATAATAAACGTACATAATAATCAAGAACGAGCCCAACAAAAGATAACAATTGAATGTATAGGAGGCTGTATGACGCGTGGGCTGCGCGTTTAAACCGGACCGACTATAATATTGTTATGTAAGAT
Source organism: Cerastis leucographa (assembly GCA_963082945.1). Taxonomy (NCBI): domain Eukaryota; kingdom Metazoa; phylum Arthropoda; class Insecta; order Lepidoptera; family Noctuidae; genus Cerastis; species Cerastis leucographa. The sequence continues at coordinate 11,426,603 of OY720380.1, read as the reverse complement.
ATTTTATTATAACATACTAGCTTTAGCCCGAGGTTTTATCCGCGTGAACGTCGGAATTTATCACAGGTCCTTATTATCTGCTCAGCTTTTTCCGCTGCCAGTCTAACGAGATGCAGCTGAATACAAGTACGTTACATGGAGCGACAGCTTATCTGACGTCCAAAACTCAGCTACTGGGTTATACGATACAACTTGGCAAGATTTATGTAATCTTGAATAAGATCCTTTGTCTACCAGTATTCCATATATCAACCAACACCGTTTAGTTGGTAAAGGTGTGACTGAAAAATAGTGCGTGGAGTCCCTCCGCGCGGAAGAAGTGAAACTTCGTAATACTACACTACACGCATGCGTTCGAGTGCCACGCATTCACTCTCGCTCTGTCTCTTTCTATTCCCCCCTCCATGTTAGCGTTAAACGTATGACGCAAACTTGTTGCAAGTCGCATAAGAAGTTTCACTTCAAAATTAATAGACAGACAGAATAGAACTTTGGACTAGCTGGCGTTCGCGTCTTCGTCTGGATGTTATTTGTAGGTACCGCATCTATTTCAATTTAATAGAATAATCCAAGATAAAAAGTAGCCTATGCCCTTGTCTAGATACTAGTAGATACCTGGCTGCCTATCTGTTAAATTTCAAAACGACCAGTTAAGTGGTTTCGACGTAAAAAGGTAACAGACAGACAGAAACACGTTTGCATTTAAAAACATATAAGTATGGCAGAATGGATTATAGTGGGCAGTGTTTGCTACCGTCTATATCTACTAAACACAGCTGATCTATCGTCACCTCTATTTTTGACGATCGAGCGATCCACCAATCGTAACACTTACGTCATTAGGTATACAACCTTATTAACTCAAACCTCAGATATGTAAGATCGTAAACGCATCTCGTAGAATTTATGCTAAACGGCTGATTGCGATTCTTCGAATGAGGTAAACTGCTTGTTGAAGAACATTGATTCATCTAATCGAAGGCACTTTATAATGGGCGCTTTAATTAGTAACCCGATGTTAGTCATACTCGGTTTATCCTTGCGTATTATTGGCACGAGCTAAACAAGAATACTGATGGTTAGTTGTGAAAACATTATCTACTCCCCATATTTGGTAGCGCGTATTAGGTGGCGCTTTGGAAATTCTGAATTAATGTCACTTGTAAGAGGTTTTATTAAGAGGGGACTCTAGTCGGTATTTCTCCATACAAACGTATTCCGCTGTTTTCTTCGTGGATAATGCGTCAAGAGCAATGTTTTTTTTTTTAAAATCTAGGTCTTATTAGATGCCCCTATCATTTCCTTTTTTTTTAAACATAATCACTAAAAGAATTATGACAATCTAAAAACCCGAAACAAAACCCGCCATGTTCAGACGACTATCAGACAAATTGGATTAGTTTTTAACAAAAAAAATAATAATGGAAGCATAGATATACCTTTCCTCTAAATTTTGATATAAGAATTATTTAGATCAGTTTAGTTTTGAAGAAGAAAACAGCGGAATACAAAACGTCTTTTGGTCAAGATTTTTGTAGACACAATCAGCCTGAGCTATAGTTGTCCCTTTTGCACTTTACGGGGGCTTGGTCGGGCGCAGCGCGACGGCAATAGTTTCTTCAAATCAAATCAAATACTTTCAATTACCGACTAGAGTCCCCTCCTAATTCGTCGATATGAGTTATTATGCATAACAGTCTGAGAACCTGTCATACTAAGAGTTATTGTTTATTGCTGTAGTGGTGGAAAAGGCAATGGCTCTATGTTGAACACCTGTTTTGATTCAGATGCATCCGATTAGGTTAGGTTGGAAGCCGACCCTAATTTAGTTTCGAAAAGGTTTACCAGATCATCTACATCAAAAAAAATAGTGCGTGGAGTCCCTCCGCGCGGAAGAAGTGAAACTTTGTAATACTACACGCATGCGTTCGAGTGCCACGCATTCACTCTCGTTATTTTATTGAGCTTCTAAATAATATTATGTTGTTTTCTTGTTGTATTATTTTTATTACTTAAAACATAAGTTTATCGAGATTATTCTACTCATGGAAATTGAGTGAAGGCTGGTCACACCGAAGAGTCGAATGCATAACTGTTTGCACGCCATCTTGCGTACCTAGTAAAACTGCGTAGTCTCAAATCTTGTTATACTGCCATCTCTTAGTGAGTTTTAGAAAATATTCCCCCTCCATGGTAGCGTTAAACTTGTTGGAAGTCGCATAAGAAGTTTCACTTAAAAAAAATAGAATGTGACGTTGTTAGCTGAATCAACATGAAAAAAGGTATCATACAAAGTTATTTGTCTTAATTATTTGTTAAATCGTTAAGTTGAATAGTGTATATTTGATATTTAAGGTATTTATTTAATCAAACATTTAATAACAGTGTCTCTGAAGTAAACAATCCGACTATAAAATGAATGAATTTATGATGACAAGGACTAGTTTGTCTCAGTTTATTATTGACTCAAGGCTTTATTTATGTATTTCGCTACTTTACTTTATTCATTTGTGCTCGGCCGCGTACTGTTATGGTGACAGAGGTACCGAAATAATTTAAGTATTCTCAGAAAATTGGATGTTAGAGTTATCATCATCATCTGCCTAGCCTTTTCCCAACAATTTTGGGTCGGCTTCCAGTCTAACCGGATGCAGCTGAAAACAATTATTTTACATGGAGCGACTGCATATCTGACCTCCACAACCCAATAGTACTGGGTCGATATACCCCTTGAAAAGACTTGTTGTCAGACTAGTAGCGTTCTGTCTGCGTCTGTCAGGATCTTCCTTGCAAAACAGTTTTCTGTGGATACAACTTTTACTAGGTACTTATGACATTTTTTTTGCAGTGAACCATATGACCTAGCTAGGCAGTCCCGAGTAGCCTCATAACAGTTCATCTCGACAACATTACCTTATTAGCTACGTTTCAATATATTTGAGTCATGTGCCGCACACACATTCCTCTTGTAATGATTACTAATTAACTGATACCTACCTACAAGGACAGTCATGAGGCGACAACACTCACCTACTTCGCCCACAGCGAGCTACATTTAAATAAATCATTCGTGATGATGACTGAAGCTTATCTTAATTCGTGTAAAAAATAAGGTGTTTTGCTGATTACGGAGTCTGAATGAGGGTTTATTAATTTAAAGTTGGAGGTAAAAAAAAAATTGATCAACACTATCCAGGCCTTGTATAGATTTTCCGTACAGTGACAGATTCGCATAAACTGGTTTTTAGGGTTCCGTACCCAAAGTGGGACCCTATTCCTGAGAATTCGCTGTCCGTCTGTCACCAGGCTGTATCTTATGAACCGTGATAGTTAGCCAGTTGAAATTTATACAGATTATGTATTTCTATTGCCGCTATAACAACAAATACTCAAAACAGAATAAAATAAATATTTAAGGGATATTTTTTTTAATTTTTTTATTCATAATGGTACGGAAAACGGTGTGCGAGTCCGACTAGCACTTAGCTGTTTTTTATAGCTTAATTGGTCGTCGTGCATACCTAGGTAAAAAATAAAAAAAAAACCTTTTTTTCACGCCATGATCACTGCACAGTCTAAATTGCTAGGCATCTTGAAATGCGCTAGAGTTGTTGTTAAAACACAAGTGAACACTAAAAGAAGGATTTTTGAAATTCTATCCACTTAAAGTGTTAAATAACTACGGATGAATGTTTTTATGTTCGTCATCTTTGCCTATTGGGAACCTGTCGGGCAAACCCACGTCTTGTAAAAATAAATTGGTGATTAGTTTTACATTGAAAAGTCACCCAAACTCTATACAAGGTTACAATAGGGGTGCGGACTGGGTAAAGAAAACGACATTCTATTTTGTCCGTCAGACAGGTAATTATACAAAAATATTAGACACGTATTTTTTGTTTTATCAAAATATCAAAAAAATACTTAGTTAAAACTCATTAAAGTTGGAGAGTGGGGGCTTACTACGTCCCAAGTAGGTATAAAACTTACCCTACATGTGTCGTCATGCGCCATTTCAACTCAATATATCTCCGTAATTTTTATGACCACGTGAAAAAAGAAAAAATACGTGTCCAATACTTTTCAATAAACTAACAGACGGACAAAGAAAAAAAAAATAGGAGTATCCCCTATTGCGCCTACCCAGTAACGTGCTCTTTCAGAAATCCCTTGAAAACTACACAATGAAAACGATATCATCAGCTGGCTCGGCCGTTTCCCAACTATTTGGGGTTGGTTTCCAATCTAACCCGATGCAGCCGAATGCCAGTATTTTATGAAGCGACTGCCTATCTGGCCTCCACAAACACAACGGCTTAACCTGCTTTCCAAGGTACGGAGGAAACTCGGTACGTAATGGGTGGTCACCCATCCACAGACCAACAACGACACACACAGACCAAACGCGGCTTTTAACCTGAAGATGAAACCGAGCGGCTGTTATTATTTAGTCACAAGTTCCTCAATGAAAACAATATCCTCCAATGATTTCGCATAACTAAATTCTACGAATAGTCCGCTTCGATAACCGATATTGCAAATTCTGGGCAATTAGTTTAACCACTGCTATGTTTAACTGTAATTCTACGCAGCTGGTTCTACAAAATATTGATGATGCCGTATAAAAGCTGAATATTGGTGCATGTTCCACCGTTTCGCAATGACGACTCAGCATTTTCATGCTAACTCAATGCATATCAACAAAAATCGTTACTACCTACGATTGTTAATAGTGACAGTAGTATACACCGTGTAAATCACCTCATCACGAAGCTGTCAACCAAGCATTCTGTACATGAAACTAAGTAACTTTACGCAAAAATTATTGCTGGGAAACAACTTTTTTTTTGGGGGGTGTAAAATCATGTTTTGTGGTAGAACTCAATGTAACGCACTCAAAACATTGTGCTGATGGACGGATTGAATAGTACGGGGGTCGTGGAGGTGTTTAAAGTAAAAATCTTACATTAAAAACATGTATTTAAAAAAAAAATGTCAAAAAGTTCGAACTTTGACCCCTAATATCTCCGTAACTATAAGGTTCCCAGGTATGGTGTAGAACAAAAAAAATATCGCAATGACAGGGAGAACCAGTGCCTTTCGGCTTCGTTAAGAGGTGTTTTACACCCTTTATAGTATTTTTTTTTTTTTAATCAACACTTTCAATAACTTCACGATGTTGTGTCAGATATTGGGAATCCTTTATGGTTTGGTTTGAATATTATTTGAATTAAGTAAACAAAACATGTGGTGCAACTATGAAAACCGATTACTTTGGCTCAAAAGAGAAACTAGGTACACGAAGATGGGGCGAGATTCAATAGAAATTGAACGATGTACCTAATGGAAAAATGTATTCGGTCAAAGTATCCTATCTCCCTCAGGTAATTAAAAAATACGTTTGCCTTTCAGCCATTACCTCAAACAGTACCTCTGTACTGTATGAGGTTAAGGCTCACCGGACAGGACCGGACATCTCTATGTCCGGTCTGTTTCAGGTATCTACGACTGTAACAGGTGTGTAGCGCTTAGGTTGTGTAGAATAATACTCCAGATGATAATAACGAGGTATATTTACAAGGTAACAATTTATAGAGAATATGGAATGAAATTTACAAAATGTTCGCAGACTTAAGCTAGACATATCATGCAAGTAGTGGTTTATCAATGAATAACAATATGTGAACAGCCAATAAGAATTATTTGCTAACTCATCAGAATATAGTTCTGTGAGAAATCCGTGTGGGGGCGCGCGCGGCAGCGCCGCCGCTGCCGTCGTCGCCTGGATGCCTAGGGAGCGACGTATTTGCTCCGCATATAAATATTGGAAATTGGCGCGCGAGCCGCACAGAACCGGTTCTTACGTAGAGTCACGGGAGCCCCTTTTTATGTCCGTAATGACCGTCTACACGTAGACCTTAGAATGCCCACCGTCCTTCAGTTTATGAAACGTCTTTCGAAGCGTTTCTTCGATAACGCCATTAAACACCGTAATCCCCTGATCGCAGCGGCCGCCCGTTACGAACCCTCGCGCATTAGTACAGTACGCCGTCCTAGGCATACCCTTGTCACTCCAGATGATGCTATCACCCTCCTCCAGGAGAGTAGCAAAGAGACTAGCACTCTTAAAAAGTTCCGACTCAAACCGCCGCCTTTCCGACCTCGCCGTCGAGGTCCGTCGCGACGTCCCGGTCCATGCCCTCCCCGACCCTCGCTCGAGCCAGCCCGCGATGCTGCGCCAGTAGTTTTAAATCAGCCCCTAAATAATGATACCATTCAGATCCAGCCTGTCCCCATGCAGTCTTCCCCCAGCGACGCCCTAAGCCGAGGTTCGTACCCCACAGGGGGTGCCCTTAGCGTGCAGTCGCTTAGTTTGTAAGTTTTTATGCCCTGGCTGGAGGCCTTACTCTAAAGGCACCCACAGGATAGTCCGGTTAAGCAGACGACAACCTCATAGGTTGAACTGCGAGATGCCATTCAAAAAAAAAAAAAAAAAAAAACGCGCGAGCCGCAGTGAAGCTAGCGCAGCGCCGACGAAAGGATGTGTAGGTTTTCATGCATTGCAGCTACATTACTCCCCCCTTAGCGAAGCGTACGGGTTTCTTGACGATCCTGCCTGATCTTGTTCGTTGTTCGCTGGTGTTCGTGGCTGGAAGTAGGCTGGAATGATCTTCAGTGGTAGCTGCAGCTGGTTGGCGTGTCTCACTAGTGGGTTCGTGTTCTTCGATGTTGATTGTGTATGCCGGCTTGAGACGGTCGATCGATATGTTGCTAGATCTTCCTGGTAGTTGTAACGTGAAGTATTTCTCGTTGCGTTCGATGATCTTGTATGGGCCTTTGTATGGATGCTGAAGTGGTTTGCGGACGGTGTCATCATGTACAAATACATGACTGCATGTTTGTAAGTCGTTGTGCACAAACATACATCGCTTGTTTGAATGCGGTTTGTATGTAGGTGTGAGCTTCGTGATTACGTCATGCAGGTGATCGACGTAGGTATGGTCCATCTTCGTTGTGGCTGGTGATGGTGATATAAAATCGCCGGGTAGCCGTATTTCTTGACCGTAGGTGAGCTGCGCGGCACTTGTGTTGGTATCGGTGCGTGTGGCTGCTCGTAGACCCATTAAAACAGTAGGTAATTCGGTGATCCATTTGTTGCTGTTTTCAAGTCGAGTCATGAGTGCGGCCTTTAGTGTTCGGTGCCAGCGTTCAACGATGCCGTTACTCTGCGGGTGATAGGCAGTAGTACGGGTTCTTTCCACTCCAAGTAATTTTGCGAGGTCTTGGAATAGACTACTTTCGAACTGTCGTCCTTGATCAGTTGTTATTCTTGTAGGACAACCGAAACGAGATATCCATGTTTCGTACAGTTTTCTTGCGACGATTTCGGCGGTTATCTCTTGAAGGGGTACTGCTTCCGGCCATCGTGTGCAGCGGTCGATCATCGTGAGTAGGTATCGATGTCCACACGAAGATGTAGGTAGAGGACCAACAATATCGATATGTATGTGTTGAAATCGTTCGCTCGGTGGGAATGATGAGACGACACTGTGATTGTGTTGTTGAACTTTGGATAGTTGACACGAAGTGCATGCTTTCGTCCACTCGCCGACATCGGTATTCATTGCGGGCCAAAAGTAACGATCTTGCATTAGCTTGCGTGTAGTTCGTATTCCAGGGTGACTTGAATTGTGCACGGCGTTGAATGCGATGCGACGAAAGTCAGGTGGTAGATATGGACGAATGTGTGAAGTAGACGTTTCGCAGAATATTGGCTTGTTAGTACCGGGTATGACGATTTTCTTCAGATGGATATTTGTTTGCTGTGATAAAGTAGGTATATTGATGTCTTTTTCTTGCGCTTGAGATAGTTCGTCGTAGTTGATTGGTGATGGCAATTCGATGGTTTCGATGCGAGAGAGTGCGTCGGCTACAACGTTGTTTACACCGCTGACGTGTCGGATGTCAGTCGTGAACTCGCTGATAAACAATAGCTGACGCGTGCGCCGTTGCGTATCGTTATCGGACGGAGGTTTGCTTATAGCATAAGTAAGCGGTTTGTGGTCAGTGTAAACAATGAGTTCTCTTCCTTCGAACATTTTTCTGAAGTGTTTGATTGCCATGTATATTGATAACAATTCTCTGTCAAATGTACTGTATCGCTGTTGTGTTTCGGAGAATTTCTTTGAGAAGTATCCGAGCGGTATCCATTTCTTGTTTACATACTGTTGAAGTACAGCTCCTGCGCAGGTGTTCGATGCGTCGCACATGAGGGAGATGGCGTCGGTTGGTGATGGAGATGGATGAGCGAGTAAAGCTGCGTTTTGTATGCTAACTTTACACAACTCGAATGCTTGTGACGCCTCTGTGTTCCATTCAATTTTGGTCTTGTCCCGTTTCTTGGAATTATGCAGGAACGCGTTGAGAGGTGCTTGTAGTTGAGCTGCGTTTGGTATACTGTCACGATAGAAATTTATCATGCCAATAAATCGCCGTAGGTCGTGAATTGTTTCGGGTTTTGGGTAAGCAGTGATAGCAGTGACTTTATCTTGCGGTGGCTTGATTCCATTACTCGACACTTCATAGCCCAGGAATTTGACGTTTTCTTTGCCGAAGACGCACTTTGATGGATTAATGGTGATGCCATACTCGTCTAATCTGCGTAACACTTCCTGTAGATCTTCCATGTGACTTGTTTCGTTATCTGATGCGACGATGACATCATCAATGAATGGGAATGCGTAATCTAACCCGATGAGCACTTGATGGATGAATCGTTGGAATGTTTGTCCAGCATTTTTGAGACCCGGACACATTCGAGGAAATTCGAATAAGCCAAAGGGTGTTGTGATGGCTGTCTTCTCGATGTCCGGTTCGTATACAGGCAGTTGTTGGTAGGCACGATTTAGGTCAAGTGTAGTGAAGATTTTCTTGCCGTGAAGTAGGTAGGTAAAATCTTTGAGACGTGGCACTGGATAGCGGTCTGGCTTTGTGACGTCATTGAGTCTTCGGTAGTCGCCACAAACACGAATGTCGCCGTTTTTCTTTGGAACAACGTGTAGTGGGGTGGACCAAGGACTTTTGCTTGGACGGCAAATTCCTTGCTGCATCATCGACTCAAATTCCTTCTTTACGGACAGGTACCGATGTGGTGGTAGTGGTCTACTCTTGCTGTGTACTGGTGGACCGGTAGTTTCGATGTGATGTTCTATACGGTGTTTTGGAGTATCCTTCATACATGATGGTCGTAGGATGTCAGGAAACTTGCTGAGCAACTGGTGATACGGCTGATCAACGTCGATACTTCTTACGGTAGGCTCGGCGGAATAGGTGACTGGTGCCTTGACTGTGAGGTTGGTAACTTTGTCGACGAGACATCGTCCGGCTATGTCGACAAGAAGTTGATGATGTTTTAAGAAGTCGGCACCGATGATGGGTTTGCTGACTGCAGCGATGATGAATTTCCAGGTGTATGGTCTTCGCAGGTTGAGATCCAGTTGTAATGTCTTCTCTCCGTACGTTGGAATCACCGTGTTGTTCGCTGCATACAAACAAAAGTCTGTTGGTGTTGTTTTCAAGCCTTTTCGTTTAGGTATCACAGAAACGTTGGCGCCAGTATCAATAAGGAATGACAAACGTGAGTTTTTGTCATTTATAAATAGGCGGTAAGAAATGTTGCTTGCGCCGGTTCCCGCCTCAGCCAACGCAGGCATTAGTTTCCCGAGGGGGCACTGCTGTCTTCGTAACTACACGGACGTGTACACTTTCGCGCCTGTTTGCCGAACTTGCGATGATAAAAGCAAGTCGCTGATTGGTCGCTTTGTGCGCGATTGTGATTGGTCCTGCTTGCTGAGCGCGATCTTGAACGCCGTCTGTCGAATGGTCGGTTGCGTCGATTATAATGCGATTGATTTGACTTCAATTCTGCGATTTCTCTCGTGAGCGCGTCGATTTTCTCCTCTATCGATTTACTCGTAGATGCTTGCGGAGTGGCGGGAACGGAGGTAACTGCTGCGACTGCGCCGAGTGGTTGCGTCTGCTCCAGGATCTTGTCTGCCATCAAAGCCAACTCGTGGATATCTGAGTGTTTTGCGATGTTATCACCGACGGCGAGTACTGCTCGAACAGATTGTGGAAGATGGTTTGTCCACATAATCCGCAGTGCTGAGTCGGAGATATTGTCAGCGGCGAGGTTTTTTATGCGACGTAGTAGCTGTGAAGGCTTCATGTCGCCGAGTTCCATTTCTGATAGCAACCTTTGTACTTGCCGTTGCTCGGATTCCTCGTAAACTTGGCACAAACGGCTTTTCAAGGCTTCGTAACGGTTTTTCTCAGGTGGATGAAGAATTATGTCGGAGATTTCGTCGAGATCTTGACGCTCAAGTTGTCCGATGACGATTTCGAACATGACTTGATCACCTTTCTTCTGCGCCGACATCATGGCTTCGAATTGCGCGAACCACAGACGAATCCTGTCGCGCCAAATGGGTGGAATGCGCAGCGACGTCGACACACCGGAGAGTTCTTGGTCACCGTTGTTGGCCATGATGAAATCTTGAGCTTGTATCTGGAGGTCTCTTCTTAATAATCACGTCGGGGTCACCAATGTAGCGCTTAGGTTGTGTAGAATAATACTCCAGATGATAATAACGAGGTATATTTACAAGGTAACAATTTATAGAGAATATGGAATGAAATTTACAAAATGTTCGCAGACTTAAGCTAGACATATCATGCAAGTAGTGGTTTATCAATGAATAACAATATGTGAACAGCCAATAAGAATTATTTGCTAACTCATCAGAATATAGTTCTGTGAGAAATCCGTGTGGGGGCGCGCGCGGCAGCGCCGCCGCTGCCGTCGTCGCCTGGATGCCTAGGGAGCGACGTATTTGCTCCGCATATAAATATTGGAAATTGGCGCGCGAGCCGCAGTGAAGCTAGCGCAGCGCCGACGAAAGGATGTGTAGGTTTTCATGCATTGCAGCTACAGGTGTATTAGGAAAAGCCCCCTGCGCAAACGCGCGTCGTTTTCCAGGTATTAAACAATGCTTGTGCAAAAATATGATTTATATGAATCTTTGGTCAAAGCTTGGGTTCAACTTACCTGCATCTGACTGTTCAAATATATACGTCATTATACGTATCTCACATCTATCTGTTTTGTTTTACCTATACACGTATTCGGTAACAGGTATTCCAGGGATAGTCCTTGGAGCGAAAACGATTCGTTCCAGGGAATAATAGGTTTCATATCTGCAGTACATATTTTTGACGAATTCCTTCGAAACGGTAATTCTATTTGAATATTCGCCACAGCTCCCGGAACTGTTATTTGTTGTAAATTCCTTCGAGTATTTGATTGCATGTTTATTACAAAAAGGTTAGCAGTGGGTCGATTGCTATTGGGTGTCGATGAGGCTCGCCACCCACTGAGTTGATTTGAATCGGATTATGGTACGCATACAGATCTTAGTGGAATAGTGTGCGACTGTGCGTGCTACACAGAATACGGCATTATTGCCGAGTAACAAAGGTACTTTGATATGGTAATAAATATTGCAAAGGTTAATCGTGCTTTCACAATTTTTTTCATCAGCATTATGCACGGAACCGTCGTGAGTCAAATTAGCAATTATCGTAATACCATTGGCCCAAGTTTTGTTAACATAAAGAAGTATAGACGCTGCTGAATCCAAAAGGCCCGTAAACTTCCACAAAATAGCAATATAATAGTAATATTTTCTTTACTGAAATCATTAATTGTTATAGTAAATAATCATTCAATATAGACCCATTATTAAGACGACACGTGTCAGAACATTCGTCCATCACAAATAATAATAAATTGTCAGAGTACGTCTCCTTCCTTTACATAATGTTATTTATTCGCTGGGAACACCTACGACACGCGACGTAGATTGATCACATGTCGTGATACACTAACCATAAATATCTACCTACCGATCTATGTATCAATAGAGTACACTTAGCGAGTAATCAAATCAACTGAGCGATTGTGAGTCATCTGTGACCCTTGATTACATGCTTGATCCAGTAGCAAGATATAGTTCTCAAAGACCATGTTTCTAATTTGAGAATTTGATGTTGACAAGGTGTCACAGAACACTTTAACATTGCTATATTATTCATCTCGAATTTTCACTGTTAAAGTAGAGTTTACCTATGTATACATTTTTTGAAGTGAAACTTCTTATGCGATTTCCAACAAGTTTAACGCTACCATGGAGGGGGAATATTTTCTAAAACTCACTAAGAGATGGCAGTATTACAAGATTTGTGACTACGTAGTTCCACTAGGTACGCAAGATGGCGTGCAAAAAGCCATGCATTCGACTCTTCGGTGTGACCAGCCTTCGCTCAATTTCCATGAGTAGAATAACCTCGATAAACTTATGTAATAAAAATAATACAACAAGAAAACAAGAAAATATTATTTAAAAGCTCAATAAAATAACGAGAGTGAATGCGTGGCACTCGAACGCATGCGTGTAGTATTACGAAGTTTCACTTCTTCCGCGCGGAGGGACTCCACGCACTAATTTTGGTATCTCTCTTGCGCTCTAATACTTTTTGTTCCGTGTTGCTGTAGTACTTTTTATAATCCCGCATCTTGTTTTCATGTGGTTAGTGCCTTACCTGGTGTCAGAGGATTTATGCCGGCCCCATGGGATTCTGACTTGGCTTAACATCCGTCGATAAATATCTCTCAGGCATATTTGGTTCCCTCACGATGTTTTCCTTTACCGAAGCTAGTGAAATAATTTTACAATACGCATATGAATCCGAAAAATCAGAAGTGCATGCCTTAAATTGGAACTCGTGATCTATGACTTGGCCGTCCGTCCGTATGACTAGGTCGGTCATACCAGTAGACTATTACTGCTGAAAGCTTGCAGGCAGAAAAGCCAGGTCGGTGGGGTTGAAATACTCAAGCTTCGTTTGGCATTCGCTTATTCCAGGTACTCGGGCTTGCAAATTGCTATTGGTTAAATCTGGAAACCAAACCAGACCAGTATTTTAAAGGATGGAAGGAAGTGCAAATAGCTCATTATAAATTGTTGACAAAACAAATCAAACTTTACGATTTATGGCATCTTCTATTTATTGTTGATTTTCAACGTAAATCGACCGTACCACATTACAATTTGCAAACTGAAAACCGATTTCAAAAGACGAGAGGAAAATGATATTTTCTTGACTATTTTAATCCAAGTCTAAGAAGCCAGATTTCGAAGTAATCTGGATTTAAATCTTTTCCTCTATGCAAATAAAGTAAGATGAATCATAAAGCTTGTTTTTCCTTGTTCTCTCAATGTCGCTTAGAACTTAGGGCCAGGACATATTTATATGGAAATGTAGCAGTTAAAGAGGGGTCTAAACAGTTGAAAGTTGTTGTACACCGCCCTTATTTTCAGAGTTTGTTGATGAAATGAAGAACTTTTTGCTTGTATTGATCGTTATTGTTTAGACTTTAGAGAACTCGGCAGCTATATTTTCCTACCTTTTAAAATAATTTGTAGTCTTTTTGTTGAAATCTTGAACAATCTTACTCGATTCGACAATCCAAATGGTTGGTATTTATCCTACAACTAAGCCATAGTCAATTTGGAAAGAACAACAAAATACGGTGTGTGAAAACCGCAAAAAAGGTACATCATTCTGAAAAAAAAACTGTATCTTGTTTTTTTTTTATATTTTTTTTTACGGATTGGAAATCGTCAAATGAAGGGGTCAATAAAAAGGTCCCGCTCTGGACAGAGCGGAAGGGAGTTGCAGACTTATACTGACTAAGATCCATCCATGTTCCTTCTTAGCTCTTTGTGTTCCAGGGCCACGGTATCTCTTTCGAACAGTCCCGCAGCCCTGGCAGGTATCGGCCCTCTCGGACCCCTTCCGATTTGCTGACATCTCCTTGAGGCGCGCGTGGAACAAAAACGAACCATCGACACGGCCTGTCGCCGCAAGACGGACGGATGGTGAGCTAGCCCATTACTCACCGTCCACAGGCCCACCAAGTGCATTACCTACACGGTCAAAATGTATGGAACACCTGCTTTTTTTAAATTTCCGATGAAAAATTTCTATGTGTATCTGACTACTTTTACTACTTTTTATTTTTTAAAGTATCTCTATAAATAGTTATAGGAAAAATATATAAGTAAGTTATAAGTAATATGTAAGTTATATTTTTAAGGTGTTTTTATCACATCGCATCCCGCCCGTAATCCCCGAAGTGTTTGTTAGGCTGAGGTGGTAGCTACTAGTACACCAACATTTCTCTAGTTATGTTTTTATTGTAGACATTGTTTCCCTTACTTTTCATTTGAACATATGAGAGTACCAAAGTTCTAATTCTCTTCCTGTCAATCTGTCATCAGCAGACTATTAGCAGTAAATACATTGTCTAATGCCCTCGTATATTACAGAACAATATACAAGACTGAACTGTTATGCACATCGATCAAGCGACGGCGACGTGTAGGAAGTGAGGTTCTGTTCCGTTCCGTTGTCGTCATTATACGCGCTACTCAAGCGCACGCGCATATCACGCACTGTCCGACGTATCCTTTGTACTGCTCTATAGGAAGATAGAATATTTAATGGCTGTAGCACTTTTTTGGTTTAGCTATATCCTCTTACATAACCACCATTTTAGGAGAACTAAGGGTTAAATTTGGGACTCTTAACGACAAAAACCTCACTGCTCTTACTACTAGGTACCATTTCTCGTGATCCGGGAGACCCAGGACTGGATGGTACCAAATAGTTAGTTGTTGTTTTGCCGTTCTTCTTTGTTTTTTAACCCCCGACCAAAAAAGAGGGGTGTTATAAGTTTGACGCGTGTATCTGTGTGTCTGTCTGTGGCATCGTAACTCCTAAACGAATGAACCGATTTTGATAAATTTGGTTTCATTTGAAAGGTGTTTTAATCGAGAGTGTTCCTAGCTATGTTTTGAGAAAATCTGCTCAGCCGTTTGAAGAGCATCATCTCTTTTCTAGTTGATGAAGGGATAGGTATAAACAAATTCTACGGTCTGGTCGATTCGAAAATTGAAATCTTGTCACCATGGGCATAGCCAGGGGGGAGCTGTATATCCTCCTCCCCCTTCCCCTCCCTCTAAAAACTCGGGATTAACAAAAAAATATAACGGGTTTTTTTTTTAATTTCTAAATTTAGTTGTTTAATTGGGGTATTTGTCAGGAATTTTCTCAGTATTAGCCACGGAGTCAGGATTTGATGACAGGACAGGCGTGATGTTATGTTATAATAATATGTTCTTTGTTTGTACAATATAAGCCAGGAATATAATTATGGGAATCAGTCTGATGGTTAACTAAACTAGGATAAAGATACTATCCACAGTAAAAGACATACCGATTGTATTGGATTTAATTATGGAAAGCATGAGTGTGGTATTTTGGTTGATTCAGGAAAGAAAATGATAATTACAGATTTCATTATTTATTCGCCACACTCGCATATGCAGTATTGTCTACCATGTAAAATATGAATTCAGAACAGATCTAGATGAATACAACATCTCGTATGGTACTTATCTATCTAATATACTAATAATAAAGCCGAAAAGTTTGTTTATTTGTTTGCTTGAACACGCTAATCTCAGGAACTACTGGTTCTATTTGAAAAATTATTTCTGTGTTAGATAGCCCATTTATCGAGAAAGGCTATAGGGTATATCATCACGCTACAACCAATAGGAGCGGAGCAGCAATGAAAAATGTAACGAAAACGGTGACGCTGAAGAAGTCGCGCGGGGCAGCTAGTTTAAATATAAGATGTTAAATACAATCCCATTTGTTCTCAGGTCACGCTAGGTAATCTTCAATGTCTTCAAAGAACTCTTTGCAGCGCAACCACCCGTGTAGTGGTCATTGTTACTAGTAATAAAACCTGGTTTGTTTACTTAGTTTAAAATAGACACTAGACCGGTGTAAACCTAGACTAAGTAATGTTAAAGTGTAAAACACCTCTTCACGAAGCCGAAAGGCACTGGTTCTCCCTGTCATTGCGATCATTTTTTGGTTCTACACCATACCTGGGAACCTTTTAGTTACGGAGATATTAGGGGTCAAAGTTCCAACTTTTTGACAAGTATTTTTTTAAATACAAGTTTTTAATGTAAGATTTTTACTTTAAACACCTCCACGACCCCCGTACTATTCAATCCTTCAATCAGCACAATGTTTTAAGTGCGTTACATTGAGTTCTACCACAAAACATGATTTTACACCCCCAAAAAAAAAGTCGTTTCCCAGCAATAATATTTGCGTAAAGTTACTTAGTTTCATGTACAGAATGCTTGGTTGACGGCTTCGTGATGAGGTGATTTACACCGTGTATTGGTGAAGACTCATCCTCCCATTTCTGAGTTCTAAGATGATTGCTATAATGGAATATTTTAAGGGACGTCTAAAAAATTAGGTGATTATTTTTAATTGTCCAATCAAATGGTCAAGCGTGAACTTTTTGAAACAGATGTCATTTGTTTCGCCAGTCGACATAGAGGGAATAATTCAGAATGACGTATGGAAGAGGAAGGTCTACTGTTCCGACCCGAAATTAATTGGGATGAAGGTAGGAGGATTATGAATCCCTAATAGTCCATCATCATTCTATCAGTTTTGAATTGGTTATTTTTTTATTAATTTATTCTGATGTAATTTGGTCCGTTCGGTTGGTATATCATAATTTGCAACAGAAATAGAGTTATTCATGGACAGCTAATTAGATAGCTAGCCACACAAAAAATCTAGTCATGACTGTGTCAATCTGTCTTTTGTTTTTGGCGTGTCAATATTTTGATCGATTGCTTTGGTTATATAATTAACTATCTTATGTTTAGCTGCGATTATACGGAGACACGTCTTCATAAAAGGATAACCGCTGTTAAAAAGCTTAGCTTTACTACAGCTCTTGCCACATAAAACTCGCAGGTCCGTTAATTCTTTGAAATTAGTAATTTCACAATTCGCAAAAACCACTTGACATGTCTTACTAGTTTGGGACTGCACAAATTCAGATTTATAAAAAACCTAAAATATATTTTTTTCTACAAAATCTGCTCTTGTAATCTACCAGAGCAATACCCCTCAGAGTTGATAAAAATTTTGATTTTCTGACGAACTGCGTAATAGGTATTTAGAAGAACAGGGTTTAAAGTTCCTCGATTATCCTTCGTAAAGCCTGTCTGGTTGGAGGATCCTCCATCCTCCGACCAGACAGGTGTTATGTCTGGTGGGCAACCGCCCAATAGTTTTTGTCGGGTTTCTCTATATATTCTTAAGTCGGTGTAAATTTTGCTTGCGAGATGTAGGAAATTGATGTTAGTTCTTCCATCGTGTCATAGATGGCGCTGTAGTACTTTTTGTAGTAAGTTGCTGTTTTGTACGTCGCTACAAGTACTTCTTCCTCGAACTCCCAATTTGATAATCCGAAACTAGTTATTTTGAAATTATATTGCTAGCTACGACTTCCACGTGTGAGTATACTTGTTTTGCTGTTTTAATATTCGTATGAATAGCACACTATGAATGGTTTGCTTCCGAATCCTGTCAGTTTCATATAGAAATGAACAGTCTCGAATGAACATGACACTATGACAGTCTTTTATTTACTGTCATTCAGTACATGAAGATGATTGAAGGATCAGTTAAAAAAATGGTATGGACAATTGGTGGACCGGCTGCGTACGCACAACGACAACGACGCACAAAGCGAGTTCATGTTATACTGGAAATGTATATCTTTATATGTTTCCGTGTGTACAGTGATACTTTAGTGCCTACAATATCTGTCAGAGTCCGAAGGCTTGCCCGCTATCTTTTTGTGCCAGTTTGACTGAACGATTACATGTACCTACATTTTCGACTGGTTTTGCCACCACCATAATTCCATAATTTCATGCATGTAAGTATTTAGGTTCCCGGTAACTCAACTGGGGTAGTTAACACGTGAACGATAATAACACCAACTTAATTTTAATCAATGAATATGTTAACCTGTCTGTTAGCATAATAATAAACTCCTAAATAATAGCTCTAAATACAGTCGAGGAAAATTTCTTGAACGACATAAATTTAGGCCTATTTATACCTACGCTAAATAAGTTTGATGCTGCTCCTGAAAAGGATCTAGAAATCGAAGTCATATTTGAACAAGCTCAACCACTTTTTTCTTATACACACACCCCACTAGTAGACCATACAATCCCAAACAAAAGACTTCTAAAAAGTTCTCTGCCATAGTCACATAATATGTAAATTCTGTCATTCTGCCAAATAACTTAGATTTCGATACTGACTTATTTCAATTGTAGACCAAAATTAACTGTGCTGCATGGACGGCAGCTACATGCAATAATATCAAACACAAAATGAAAGCCGCACATACATAAAAAGAAAACCGAAATCGCAAATCAGGATAGAAAAATAAAATTCAAAATCTAAGAGCAAACATAGGTAGGCTAACACATTTTATCAATGGTAGCAGAAGCCCAAAATTAATAGCGACTGTAGAATAAATAAAGAAAAAATATCAGGTACATGCATAATACGAAGAGTCAAACACACAATTAGAACACTTTAGAACAAAAATTAACCGCAGTTCTCAGCAGACTCAAAAGATATTTAACTTTTTTTTTTTTTTTTTATGAATGGCATCTCGCAGTTCAACCTATGAGGTTGTCGTCTGCTTAACCGGACTATCCTGTGGGTGCCTTTAGAGTAAGGCCTCCAGCCAGGGCATAAAAACTTACAAACTAAGCGACTGCACGCTAAGGGCACCCCCTGTGGGGTACGAACCTCGGCTTAGGGCGTCGCTGGGGGAGGACTGCATGGGGACAGGCTGGATCTGAATGGTATCATTATTTAGGGGCTGATTTAAAACTACTGGCACAGCATCGCGGGCTGGCTCGAGCGAGGGTCGGGGAGGGCATGGACCGGGACGTCGCGACGGACCTCGACGGCGAGGTCGGAAAGACGGCGGTTTGAGTCGGAACTTTTTAAGAGTGCTAGTCTCTTTGCTACTCTCCTGGAGGAGGGTGATAGCATCATCTGGAGTGACAAGGGTATGCCTAGGACGGCGTACTGTACTAATGCGCGAGGGTTCGTAACGGGCGGCCGCTGCGATCAGGGGATTACGGTGTTTAATGGCGTTATCGAAGAAACGCTTCGAAAGACGTTTCATAAACTGAAGGACGGTGGGCATTCTAAGGTCTACGTGTAGACGGTCATTACGGACATAAAAAGGGGCTCCCGTGACTCTACGTAAGAACCGGTTCTGTAAAATTTGCATCCTATGGATGTACTTAGGCTTGGTGTGAGCGTACACGACGCAAGCGTACGTCATAATGGGGCGGATCACCGCGGTATAAAGGCGCAACTTACACTTGAGTGACAACTTGCTTTTTGCCGAAATCATGAAATGAAGCCTACCCATAGCAAACGCAGCTCGGTCGCGAGCTGCTTTGATGTGCGCCGCGAAAGACAAGTGGTTGTCAAGTATGACTCCTAAGTACTTGGCTTGCTTCTCCCAAGGGATAGGCTTACCGTACATAGTGATCGGGCTGAGCGCGGGTGGCTTAATTTTACGCTGTTTAGAGAAAAGAACTGCCTGGCTCTTGTCGGGGTTCACCTCGATTCTCCATTTCCGGAACCAAGCGCTTAAGACGTTGGCTGAGGTTTGGAGGGTGCTATAGATAGCGTCGTGACTGCGGCCAGTGTAATAAATGGCCGTGTCGTCCGCGAACAAGGCTAACTGAGCCTTCTTGCTCTTGGGGATGTCACTGGTGAACAGAGTAAAGATAAGGGGAGAGACGACGGAGCCCTGAGGGACTCCGGCTCTAATGGGGTGGGGGGAAGACAGTGCCTTCCCGATGCGATAGCGGAAGGTGCGATCCGACAGAAAGTCTCGTAAGATGAGCACGAGACGGTCCGGCACTCCCAGTTTGTACAGCTTATATAATAAGCCGTTGTGCCAGACTTTGTCGAAAGCCTTAGCTATGTCGAAGAACAACACACCGGTCATCGCTCCACGCTGGAAGCCAGCGCTCAAGTGCTCTACGATGCGATGGACCTGTTGAATGCAAGAGTGTCCGGTTCTGAAGCCGAACTGCTCGTTGGGGATGAGACTCTTAGCCTCGGCGAAGTCTTTGAGTCGCTTATAAATAAGTCTCTCGTAGATTTTGCCGAGTGCGTTCAGGAGACTGATAGGTCTGTAGCTCGAGGGCTCAGACTTGGGTTTGCCTGGCTTGGCGAAACCGATGACAGTGGCCTCTTTCCATATTTGGGGAAAAGCGTTGTTGCTCAGGGCGCCATTGAAGATGGCCGCCATTAACACGACGAGCTGAGCGGGGAGGAGTTTAAACACCCTATTGGTGATTCCGTCGGAGCCGGGTGCTTTACGCGGTTGAAGCTTATTAATGATGTCTTGCACTTCGTCAGCTGTGACCGGAGGCAGAGGATCATCTGGGTCTTCTACAGGGGAGAGGGCGGCTCTACGTTCGACGAATGCGTTCACCTCATCGAGATGTCGCTTGTCTACTGGTTGAGAGCTGGGGCAGCACTGGGACTCCAGGCTGTCGGCTAGGCATTCGGCCTTCTCAGAGTCGTCGAATGCAACGCTCTTATCGGGTCGGGAAAAGATATTTAACAATAACGAACATGTATTTAAAGTGCAAAACACAAAATTTATAAACAATTACCATATTTTATAGGAATCTTGCAACTAATAATAGATAACCCAAAACACTACGGGAATTTTGGGCTAACGTATGGGAAAACCATAATTCTAGCTGAATAGATCAACGAAGTAAGACCAGAAATCCCAAAAATGGAATTTAAATTTACACCAATAGGGACATTTATTGACGTCATCAAACGGACACACAATTGAAATCGCCAGGTTCGCCTGGCACTAACAACATCCACAACTTTTGGTATAAGAAATTCTCGAGCATACATCCTTTCATACATAACCATTTAAACACATTCATCCAATCATCACATTTACTTCCAGCACACGGGGTTATTTATATGATACCTATGGACGATACTATAAACCCAGCGAAATACCGACCTATTACTTAAGTGCAAAGTATTTACAAAAAACAGCCTGTTTAAGGCTGTCTATGAGGTGTGTGGGGACACACTTTATCTGCTCCAAAAAGCAGCACACAATTCCTAACACCTGTCGCATCACCCGGACATTCCTTACTTCTTCGACAATATCATCAACATTTTCCATTTAAACTCCCCCCTACAAACTTGGCTCCGGCCTGTGGGTAGGGTTTTTGTCCACTACGAGAGAAGAAAATGAAAGAACAAGAAATAATAATAATTGTTTATGTCAAATGGGATATCATTCCTTTTTGAATATATAAATACGACATGACCGGTTCATATGTGACGTATTTATTTATTTATTTATTTATTTATTTATTTATTTATGTACACACATAACACTTAACAGGACAATACATTAAGATACAAGAGCACAAAGGTACTGCTTATTTCAAAAGAAATTTCTTCCAGCAGACCTGCGAGAGGAAAGTTGGATAAGAAATGTAGACACAGTGTGTAGAAAAGATAGAACAGGATAAAATTAAATTAGAGCTTAAAACAAACTTAAAACCTATATAAAATAAACATACATACAAATAAATACACTTATAAAAATTAAAAGTAGACGTAAAAACCTATAATAACCATATTATACCTATAATATATATCAGAATATTACAGTATAGAGGAAAGGTAATGTTCTTTGACTTGCTTTTTGAAGAGAAATAAAGTTTTAGATTCTCGGATGTTAGGCGGAAGTGAGTTCCATAGACGTACTGCATGAACGGAGAAGGAGGAGGAATAGAATTCAGTTTTATGAGATGGAAAGTTAAGATGATGCCTGAGGTGGGATCTACACAGAGCATCAAGAGGACGGGTAAAAGAAAAACGGTCGCGTAGGTAGCTGGGATATGCAGGATTATAAAGAATATTGTATAGGAGACATAATATCCGAGTGTTCCTGCGAAGACGGATAGGGAGCCACTTGAGATCCTTGCGTAAGTGAGAAACATGGTCATATTTCCTAAGACCAAACACAAAACGAATACAAAGATTTTGCAAGCGCTCAAGCTTATTCAACAGCTCCTCAGTGGCATCCAAATAGCAGGCATCAGCGTAATCAATGATCGGCTGAATCAGGGTTTGAGCCAAGTAAATTTTGGTTTTAAACGGCAGAAAGCTCTGTAAAGATTTTAGCGAGTGGAAAGAAAAGTGCACCTTACGACTAACCTCATTTACTTGAGCCCGCCAAGAAAGATTGCTGTCAATTAAGACACCAAGATCCTTAGCTGTTTCAGCATAGGCAATGGTCGAGCCACCTAGAGTTAGTGGAGTCAAAGATGAAATGTCAAGTGCAGCGCGATAGTATCTGCTGCCTATGATCAAGGCCTGTGACTTAGTAGGGTTAATCAGTAAGCCATACGACTTCGCCCATTGATCGATGCGATCCAGGTCATGATTCATGGCATTAATTGCTGATTCAGCATCAGCCAGCAAGAAGTGTCGATACAGCTGCAAATCGTCTGCGTAGAGGTGGAAGCTGGAAATAATAACTTTGGTAACAGTATTAATGAAGATAGAGAAAAGAAGAGGAGAGAGAACGCCACCCTGAGGAACACCAGCAGTTAGATCACACCAATCAGAGTAGATCTCTTCTTGGCGGACACACTGAGAGCGTCCCCGAAGGTACGAGTCAAACCAGGATAATGCTGAGGCAGAGAAATTAAAAGATTGAAGGATCCCAAGAAGAATGTCGAAATCCACTGAGTTGAACGCGCAACTGAAATCAAGTAAAACTAAAACAGTCAGAGATTTATTGTCCATAGCCCAGCGGATATCGTCAGTAACCTTCAGGAGTGCAGTAACAGTACTGTGGCCAGTACGGAAGCCAGATTGGAAAGGGGAAATAAGGGTATTAGATGATAGATATCTGGAAATTTGGCCATGAACAATATGTTCGAGAACTTTGGAAAGGAAAGGAAGAATGGAAATGGGTCTAAAGTCAGATAAGGAAGAAGGTTTGCTAACTTTAGGAAGTGGAATTATGTGAGCCTGTTTCCAGGCTGACGGAAATTTACCAGAGAATAAAGAAAAATTAACAATATGAGTAAGGATGGGGAGCAGTTCTGAAATAATAGGTATTATCATTCTCGAACACAAATTGTCATGACCCGCAGCAGAAGAGGAAATAGAGAGAAGGGACTTTTTGACTACGTCTTCAGAGACAGGACTGAATTTAAAAGGTGTACAATGAGGTAACGGCAAGCTAGAGAGCTCAGACAAAGTTGAAGCTTTAACGCTAGGGTCCAGAGAAACAGGTGGAGTAGAAAAGTGCTTGTTAAGAGAACAAAAGTCGACATCTTTACAGGTATTCGTGGGAGATTTGCCAATACCGACAGACTTTAAAAATCTCCAGATATCAGAGGAGTTACGATCAACGAGAGATTCGTGGAAATAGCGTCTCTTGGCATCTCGACACAGACGATTGCAGCGGTTACGCAGAGCTTTAAAGAGAGTGAGATTGAGTTCTGTGGGTCTTCGCCTATATCTACTTTTCGCCTTATCCTTACGAGCTATGGCATTTTTTATTTCAGTAGTCATCCACGGAGCTGGATTATGTTTAATTTTAATACGCCTACGAGGGGCATGCGTATCATAAAGACCTAACGTAATGGCATTGAAGCTGTTTACCTTTTCATCGATACTGTCGCTATCGATAACATGAGTCCAATCGATATCACCAGCATCGCGTTTCAAAGCATCCAGGTCCATGCCATTAAAACTACGTAGAAAACAGAAACGAGGCTTACGTTTCGGAGGTCGGATACGATAAGAGAGGTAAATGAGATCATGATACGAAAATGACGCTGCGAGTTGCCCAAACTCAGCAACATTGCGAGGTGAAGATACGATCATTAGGTCAAGAAGAGAAGGCGTACAATTTGGGGAGTTATGGGTCGCAGCAAGAGGTAGTATTTCAAGGTTAAAAGAGGATAAAACCGAACGGAGTTTATGTGAACGCGAATCATTTTTAATTAAACATGTGTTAAAATCACCCATTAAAATGACATGCTCGTATGATGGGCAAAGATTATTTAGCGAGGATTCTAAAGAGTCAAAATAGTTAACGTGGAGGTTAGGAGAATAAAACACAGCAAGCAATACATTGGTATGATTTAAGGTGATCTCCAGAAACAATGATTCAGCCGACCCAGAGTACTGAGATGGAGACATACTAACAATTTTGTGCGGAATATCGTCGCGTATGTAAATGGCGACACCACCACCACCCTTACCGGTCCTGTCATTTCTGACAAGAACAAAACCAGGAAGTGTGTAGTACGTAGAAAGGAGAGACGGTTTAAGAAAGGTCTCAGATATTAGAAGTGCATCAAGATGAACACTGCTAAAGGATGCCAGAAGATCGGAATAGTGACCAGGAACACTCTGGGCATTAATATGGGCTATATGCAGATTGTTAGGATAGTTAGAAAAAAGAGAGGAAATATTGTCATGCAAAGTATGAAACGGAGGCTCACTGTCCGCACTAACGAAGCTACAAGTCGAAGAAGAACAAGAGAAAAAACTGTCATTTAAGTCAGCTGGAATATTCATAGATAAACACAAATATTAATATTAATAAATAAATACAAAAATATAGAAACTACAAAACTAACTAACTACAATTAAATTTACGACTGATTGTTTTCAAATACAACCACCCTAACTCATTTGATTCTTGGAAGACATTTTACAAATCAGTTGCAACCAAAAAACACGATAAAAAAAAAAGTAACAATATTTTGAGGACTAAAATAAAAAAACACTCGCGTAAAACGAATAACCGCAATGCACACGAATAGACATAACGAAACGAAAAGGAACACTAAACTTCAAGTTAATAATGTCATAATGACAGTGACAATCAGAAAAGTGACACTTCACAATAGAAGTTTTGTAAACATACCGACGAAAAGATTTATTGTAATAAAAAATAATGCCACACAAAAATTACTGTGAAGGTGAAACGAAGAACACAAAATGTTGAAAGTACCGGCGACAGTTAAAGTACAGAACATATGAAAAGTAAACGTACAATGCGGCTAGTTTACGAAGTAACATGGTAAACAAACATTGCAATAGCACTAACATTAGTTTCGACGGCGCGCCTTTCTTTGACCTCTTGAAGGTGTAGCGGTAGCTTCGGTGGGGCTCGCACTCATAGGAGAAGTATGAACCTTTGACAGCGCAGCATCACCAGAGTCACCTGAAGCCTTGGGGAATCGTGAAACCAGTGCTCGAAGTTCACCCGGAGTTTCAATCTTGTGACGCTTACCATCCGACGTGACGATCACTATCCTGCCCTCCACTGACCAGCAGTTCGGCACCCCAAAATGCTTGCGAGCATCCATGAAAGTGCAGTGTCTTGTGTGGGTTAAGAATTCAGAGATAGTTATGCCAGTACCTTTCAGTGACTTTTTGTTCTCCCAGATCAAGTGACGGTGTTCAGTGGTGTAAAGTCTCACCAGGATAGGTCTGGCTTTGCCTTGTGAAGATCCCAATCGGTGGCAAACATGAATGTTTTCCTTATTGACCTCGGACAAACACATTTGGTCGGTTAACACTTTGTGAACCACATCATGCAACTTTTCATTTGGTAGCTCAGCAACCCCATGGAATAATAAAACTTTTCTTCTCATCATGGTTTCGTGTCTGTCATATCCCAGAGAAAGCATCTCTATTTGTGATTTAAATTTAGAAAGTGCCTGCCATATAAAAGTTTTAAATTCAGCAAACTCACGTGAAAGTGCTGTGATATCAGGTGCTGGCTCAGATCCTGACGATGCAGTTCTAAGCTTGTCTTCATACTGAGCCATTCGTGAGTTGAAAAGCTGCTCCAGATCTTCCAAACTTGTTGCCATTTTAGTTTCCATAGTGATAGGATTGTAGAAAAGTAAGTAGATAGAGAGAATGAGATATTACAGAGACTTGTAAATAGTAGATAGTGATAGTTGGGTGGTTAAAAACAATATAATATAATTAAAACATTAAAAATTCAATTTAAAATACATTAAAATTAATTTAAACTTGGAGTAACCAAAATTGATTGTACGTAATTGTAATACCAGCGACAATGGTGGACAATTTGTAATACAGTCGACAGGACAGAGTGGACAGTTTGTAATGTAATGCTAGGTAGAAAGTACTCGCTGATTTGACCACTAATGCCCACAAAATATTCATCTAGTGACTTGCGGCCTGATTTAATACGGTGACCAGGCATAAATTACGAACGTCCCAGTTGATTTTGTAGCCAAAATATTTTGGTGAAAAAGGAAAATAAAAAGTAAAACTAAAAAATATACCTGAGGGCTATTTATAGTAGTTTTTTTTTGGGGTTTTCAAAAGAGTATTTTTACAAATCGTTTTGCAAATTTAGTCAACGTATCAATAATACAGATCAGTGTCGATACTTTACCCTATGCGAAGTAAAATCATAAAGAGCAAGCGAGGCCCGGATTTACTTATTGTTCATTTATTTTTCATCTTACTAAGAATACATAAAGGGTGTAAAACACCTCTTAACGAAGCCGAAAGGCACTGGTTCTCCCTGTCATTGAGATCATTTTTTTGTTCTACACCATACCTGGGACCTTCTAGTTACGGAGATATTAGGGGTCAAAGTTCCAACTTTTTTAAAAAGTTTTTTTTTGAAATACAAGTTTTTAATGTAATATTTTTACTTTAAACACCTCCACGACCCCCGTACTATTCAATCCATCCATCAGCGTAATGTTTTGAGTGCGTTACATTGAGTTCTACCACAAAACATGATTTTACACCCTCCCAAAAAAAGTCGTTTCCCAGCAATAATTTTTGCGAAAAATAACTTAGTTTTATGAACAGAATGCTTGGTTGACAGCTTCGTGATGAGGTGATTTACACGGTGTATATATACCTAAAGGAAACAATATTTTTTAAAAGTATTATTCTTGAATTGCAAGCGAAGTGTGTGAACAAAAGGAATAAAGAGAGGGTGCTAAAATTGTATAATTTTATTTTTAACAAGCGCCTGGCTAACGGCGTGGTTCGTGCTTGGCTGCGTCCGATAATGCGCCGGCCATCCACGTAGAAAGAAACACCTATCTATATTGTATACCTATGTCTACATCTTTACTCTAATAAAATACTAGTGACTCGCTCCTATGCAATGGCCACATTTATGTTAGTTAAATAATTGTACGTTTAAATTCCTCTAAACGGTGATGAAAAAGGAGATTCCTCCATGCTTCCGTTGGTCCCAGCTGCCATTTGAAGATCTTTGACAGTTTACAGATAGTCAAACGCCCGTGGTCTGACAATCTGACCAAGGGTTATCGTATTACCCAGTACTAACTGGGTTTTGCAGGTCAGAGAGGCAGTCGTTCCATGTAAAATACTGGTATTCAGCTACATCCAGTTGGACTGGAAGATGACCCCAACATAGCTGGTAAAACGCCAGGCAGATGAAAAACGCATTAAATTTCATTGCGTACCTAGTTCTAAGTATACCTACAGCATATTGAACACTTATGAAATAAATTCCTAGTATTAAAGGAGATATCGGTGAATAGGGATATATTGTGAAGTATTTTGACAGCGTTGTGTGAACCAGTCAGGTGGACGGGTATTGTGAATTTCGCAACACAAAATAGTTGAATGTAAAATATTCATTCATTTTCTTTTCGGAGTATAGGATAAACCGTTCTTTGATATGGCAATTCATCTGAAGTTTACATTATATGCAAAGTTAGTCTACCTGATAGTTATCTAACTGATAGTTTTGTAGCAGTTGCTTTACAAATTATAAAACTTTTTCAACTCAAACATCTCAAGAAAAATAAATGAACAGCTGATATTTATATAGGACGCCTACTTGTCATATAATTTTAAGCTTATGTACAGTATTAAGTAGAACGTATGTACCTACAAAGCAATATGTACACATTTCGGTAATGTGCCTCGACATTATAATGTCATTCACACTTGAGTACAAAAAGTATATAAAATCAGGATTGCATTTTTGTATTCTTTACCCTTCGTGTGAATAACATAGCTCGTTTGTATATAACTCTAGTAAGACAATAATTTGCAAGATCAAAGTATCGAGTTTTTTCCACAATTTTAACTCATTGTCGTATTGTTTAATTGTCATAAATCACTGTTTTAGTATAACCTCACGACACGTGCGCTGTGGGTGGAGTGCGAACGTATTATATACAGCATGATGTCATTAACGACACTTGGCAATATTTGTCACTTTCTGTACTTGGTCAACTTGGGCAATGTGTTCAGAATGCGCAGGCTTCGATGACACACTACTCCATTTAACATGTTATGCAAGCCACGAACCGGTCGGTCGCAATTACAGCGCAGTCATTCACAAAATCAGATGCACCTGCTTTGAATATTACTACGATGTCATAGTACACAGAGCTCCATAGTAAAAAAGCCTTTATGACAACTTTAATTTTAGTATAGACATGATAAGTACGTATATAAATGCTAAACTGGATTGCTAACTTACAAATGCCCTTGTTGATCGTAAAACTGTAGGATAATGTAGAAAACAAAGCATTTACTGCACTTTTTACCTTTTATGTAAATAACTAGAGGTACATCACAAGATCTTTCTGTCACTTCACTGAGTTAGCACTAGTATTTCGTTTGTTTTGAAGGTTTAGAACACAAGTGTTCGTGTAGCGTGTTGTTTGTGCGCGGGCGCCGAGCATGCGCGGGCGAGGCACTGGCCGCGAGGAGTGACGGAGGCAGCAGGTTGCGCGGGAGTGTCGCCCCCCCTCGCGCCCCCCACACACGCGCCGCAAGGCTGCCCCTGCGCCGCCCGCACAGGTATTCCGACTGTGACGACAACGTGCCCATTTATGTCTTTGGACATGGTTGATGGCCATAACGGCCATATGGTGTCTTGCACTCGGCGCGATTATGTTTTTTCAATGGAATTCAGTAATAGCTGTGCATTACCTCAAGGTGTGGGAAATGGCAACAAAATTGGAAAATTGCTTTCCTTGGTGCTGTCATTCCTTGAGTTTTTGTTGAACGTTTACGTTTGTATTTTATAGTAACGCCACATATGGTAGTATTTAGTTTGATAGGTTGCACGACAATTTGTACGTTTTTTTTATGTTCAAGATCGTAAAATATAAATGATATAAACATTAGAAGCGTTTAGGTATACATTTGATTGGTAAGGAAAAGTCTTTTCGACCGTTTCTATTTAAGTCCATTCAATGTGGTGTTTACAATCCATGTATAAATGGAAGCTATTAATATTTATATCTATCGATAACTTTCAGTTTCTTGAAGAGCTCGTCGCCAAATAATAACAGCCGCACGGGTCGATCTTTAAGGTTAAGCCGTGCTTGCCGAGGTTGATCCGTGCCTCGGAAAGCACGTTAAGCCGTTGGTCCCAGCTGTCATTTGTAGATCTTTGACAGTCGTT
The DNA here is from genome assembly GCA_963082945.1 of Cerastis leucographa. Lineage (NCBI taxonomy): Eukaryota > Metazoa > Arthropoda > Insecta > Lepidoptera > Noctuidae > Cerastis > Cerastis leucographa. The sequence goes on along the minus strand of OY720380.1, from coordinate 11,396,998 downwards.
ACGCGTAGTCAGAAGTCAAAAGTCTGACATCCAGTCTTACGAAGGGGTATCGTATTACCCAGTTACTGGGTGGTGGAGGTCAGATAGGCAGTCGCTTCATGTAAAAATACTGGTACTCAGCTGCATCCGGTTAGATTGGAAGCCGACCCCAAGATAGTTTGGGAAAAGGCTAGGCAGATGATGAGAACTTTCAGTTTCTTACCGACGATGTTCACCATGTTCGTTCCATATTACCGTATTCATTGACGGTGTAGGCAGCGAACCGATTTAATTATGTATATCTAATATCTCTGTTGATAAATCCTTTTATGTAAAATTTCATTTCGGCATCTTTCTTAGATAACTTTTATGATGCAATTTATTTTAAAAGGTTAAGTGCTTATTATTTCGCTCTGTTAGCTGGCTGCTTGTTCGGTGACATTTACAAAACAATAAATCGCGTAGGTAGGTACACTTACACCCCTTTATATTATGAATCCATTCAAATATTTATGAGCTTGAGATAAAAGTCTTTTTATTGAAAACTGAAAATGAATCTGATATATCATTTCATGACAGCACCAAAATCGAAAAACAATCATCAGAATCTGATTCACAATGTATTCCTATTGTCCAATACTTGAACAATTTGCCGCAGAACATAAATAATATTATTATAATGTATGTATCTGTATTCCGATCATCAAATAAACAGCGACCGAACATGTCACCGCTACGCATTTACGACGTCCAGCTTGTAGATTTGTATTGTAGAATTTATTAGTGTGTCTTATGAAAGGAAAATGTTTTCGTAATTTATGTGGGCATAAATTACTTATATAATAAATATAGGTACAGCCAGCAGCCTGCAGCTATCTGTACAGTACAGTTAAATTGGATTTAAAGGTCGCACAAGGTTTAATTTGATGCGGGTCTGGTGGAGCGATACCCTTTATGCAAAGAGAATTTGTCGTTTTTTAATATTCCTCGCCATATTTTTTGTCCTTTCGTTAAGATGGAGAAAATAAATAAAAACTGATTTGTTATGAATTTGTGTGGGTGATTCTGCTTTAGCTACTCTCGTGAACCTTGGCATTTAAAGTGAAAACAATTCCGGCCTCGACGTTCTCACAAATATCGATTATCCATTTCCTCCAGACGCAGTGTGTTGTTTCAAATTATAGACGCGTGCGCCACTGCAGGCCACGGATGTCGAGAATTGTCAAGCGAGGGAGAAGCCCGCGGCATATTAACTCGTGAATAAATTTGAATGAATGAACAGACGACACGACGACATTCGGCCTACAGGCCACAGGTGCCGACGGTCTATTTTTCCATAAAGTCGACCCGGCGAAGGCAGGGGAATCTGTGGAACTTTTGAAAAAATACTTTCCACATGAATGACTTTCTTTCCCGGTTTTACTGCTTGTAATATTCGACCCGATTGTGAGAATTCGTGCGTACGTAGCTATCAGCTTCCGTTTTCCATATTTTAGAGAATGTAGGTACATCACAAATAAAATCAAGCATGGTTACATCATAACTGGAGTGTTACGACGCCGACGTTAACGTATAAATATGAGTGGAACAATCTAACTTGAGAAAGCTGAAACTCGGATTGAATTTTCATGTTTACTGGGCGCAGGTGGAATGTTTCAAGAAAATTTTTCAATAAATGAAAAATGGAATTGGTTTGCTGCCGGCAAACGTATATAGTTGTCGAAATGTTTTCAATTTAACTGTTTCCTCGAAACAAGTAGGTAGCTCTCCGTGCTGTAATCTAAGTAGAATGCACTAAGAATTTTCTTGAAAAATTCAAAGATCCTGGCGTGGGCTGTCTTTTATTTGTGTTCTAATTAAACGCGTTGCGGGTTTTCCGACGACGTAGCTTTTAAGAGGCGTGATCTAGCTGCAATGAGCTCGGGATCAGTATGTGGTCGTGTGAGCTGATAAAAAAGAAGATTGAAAGTAAAACTCTCCGGGAAGGCTTTATTTTAAAATCTTTCGGTGAACACGTTCAAGTACTGGTAATTTTACACAAAGATGAATCAGTGGGGTCGGTCATCGGCTGTCATACTCACGACCGGTCGGGGAGTGATGTCACCGGTATTTTTACGGGCGAGTGAACATTTCAAAAGACCACGTTACCGAACAAAAAGGCTCACATATTTCGGTGACTACAAAGGAAGTCAAGCTTACTGATTGACGTTAACGCGTTTATGTGTTTGTAGTCTATCGGACGTTGTACGTGACATTTTCCACAAGTTTATAGTGAAAACCAAACAACTATGAATGACCAGACAGTTTTATCAGCTAAAGAGTAGGTTTAAAGAGTTAAGTAAATAGAAAACCTAGTTTTTTTCTGAAATATAATAAAATTTAATTTACTGAATCATATAGTACACAGAATATGGTTCTGTATGCAGTAACACACAGGGCAAATAACTTCTAAACCACGATTTATGTCAATTAAATCGAAGCCGTTACCACTAAGTCAAGTTCCATATTAAATTAAATTCTCTATTTTGATATGATATTGGCCATCATAATAAGCATCGTCTATATTTGTACCTGCCTGAGATCAATCTCAACTTTGACGAACAAATTCAATTCAATTCAATTCAATTCAATTTCTTTATTTCAGACATGAGTCCATAGTGTTAGTAGCAACAAGATAACTTAATAACTAGTGTTAGTAATAAGGAGACAAAAAGTATTTAAAAAAATCAATTGGTATGGATCCTCACCCAGTGGCGCAGCAGAGGGGAGTCCCATCGATCTGAGAACACGCTCAGGAGACTATTGGTGGTGGAGCGTAGCCGGCCGGCTAAGGAGGCGGTCCTTTTTCTTATAATGGCGTAAAAATCGTCTGTGTGCGCCTCCGCAAACATAGTAGACGCACTACAACGCCACGACAGCCCCAACAGTGTCCTAAACGCGTTATTGTATTGGACACGCAAGTCGCTGTATGTCCTCTGCGTGAAACGGGTCCAAAGACTGCACGAAATGACGAAATGACGTGTTTAATAATTCGAAAATAAACTTGTGAGCCAAGACTAGAGTCGAAACAGACGAAGCTATTTGGAGATACAAGTGATACTAACAGATCTTAGGTCAACCTAAGATCTGTTAGTATCATATGAATTTTATTAGTTGGGAGCTCAAGCTCCAAACGAATAAAATTCATATCGTGGTGAACTTTTAACAAGCTAAGCAATTTTCACATGACTTTTATTTTCAGAAAGACTCTTGTAATTAATACCAATAGGCTACAGCTGAACATACAAAACAACAGTCATCCGTTCAGGTATGACTGTTTTTAGGAAGAACTCTTCTCCCTATTCTTCATCTGGTCCATTAATTTGGTGTGTCTTTCGTGAGATTACTATTACTTCTTATATAATTAATAACGAAATAACGTAACATATGACATTACTGGCGAAATGGGGGTACACTAATGGGTGCCTCTCTGCTTATTCCTTCTGGGATTACAGGCGTGATATTATGTATTATATCATCAACGGAATAAAGTAGGGGCTTTTATTAAAAAAAATACTTTTGCTCACAACATTGTTTGACGAATCAATGGTTTCTCCATCAACACTGAAATAGGTGCTCTGTTGCAACCCATGGTGAACTTCTACATATAGAGTTAACGGAATATCTTCCATGTTCAGTTGGATAAGTATTCTTTCAATCAGACATCGAGACATAATCACAGGAACTGCACCGCAATTGCGTAACACACTTGATCCCAATAAAATTGAAAGGCTACTTCCAAATACAATATTTTTTTAAACTCAACAAACATTTAACAGCAAACATTTAAACTCACATACATAAACAGCCAGACCCGGAACAACTATCTGTAGGGCATACAAATATTTATTCCATGCGGGGATCGAACCCGCGACACGCAGCGCAGCAGTCGACCTCTCAACCACGGCGCCAACCGTGCCGTCTGATAATAGGAATTGAAGTATCTGTTTGTAATTTCAAAAACAACATTTTTTTTACTGAATGCTTATATTAAACTAATAATAAAGCTGAAGAGTTTGTTTGTTTGCTTGCTTGAACGCGCTAATCTCGTGAACGACTGGTCCGCTTAGAACAAAAATTTCAATGTTAGATAGCACATTTATCGAGGTATAGATATATCATCACGCTACGACCAAAAGGAGCAGAACAGCAATGATAAATATTGCGAAAACGGGGAAAATGTGACGCAGACGAAGTTGCGCGGGACAGCTAGTGATATTATATACGGTACTTTACCTATAACAAAATATCAGATTGCTAATGGTATAAGCAGGTTTTTACTTTAGAAAAAGGATTTGGGAAAATTAAAATCCATAAATTGTTAACAAAATTGATTCAAGTAGCGAAGTATTTTTATTATAATTTCAGGCGATGTCGCGGGTAAAAGTAGTAATAAATATTCTCTAACCATCCTTACATAAACAATAGATCCAACATCAAGTTCATCAACCAATCCAGTTTCCTCGCCTGCATTGTAATGAAAAGCGGTTTTGTATTCGCGTTGCGGCCACCACTGGTCCCGAAGCCCGAACTGAATTAAAAGTTGCGCCGTCGGCAACCGATGTGGCCGTAAACTGATAAACGTACCGTTACATGCTCCGTCCACGTAACGTAGTTAGCCGTAACGATGCTTTACTGACTCACTAGTCAAGTTATCGAGCGGGTTAAAATTATGGTTAAATAAAGTAAGTTGATTGTTTAGAGTTGGACCGGAAAATCGCGGGATTGTTTTTTTAATTAAAATTTAAAAACACAATATGACATAATGCACGCTAGTAGCAACTCGAAAGGTTAGGCAGAGGTCAATTTATAGTAGTTAAAACCACATTTCGCCATTCATCTTTAAGTCCAATGTAATAAGGGTCGAGCTTATTAACATCAACCGGGCACTAATTCAGATTCGGTGGCTGAGAAATTCCTGATAGAAAACCCAATAACACTTTGCCCGATTTGGGAATCGAACCCAGGATCTCATGCTCAGCAGTCGCGCATGCGGCCACTAGACCAACGACGCAAATGACATTTAAATAAATTGTGGTCGTGTTTATTCAACCTACAAACATAACGACCATAAAAAAATTTTTTCAAAAAAAAAAATAACCGACTTCCAAAAAAAACACTAAAAAGTGGCAAATAATTTTAGTTTCGGCAGTCGGTGACTTGTTTGTTTCATTTACTTTTTTGCCACCGACTTTCGCCAAGATTCCATCATCAAATCCCGACTTGGTGGCTGTGGGACAATTTGAAAAGTATACCCTTTCCAACAAAAGCAGAATTTTTCAAATCGGTTGGCAAGCGACGGAGTTATGCCCGAACAAATATATAAAAAAAAATACAACTCTCCTCCTTTTTTAGAAGTCGGTTAAAAAATGATAAATTCGGTATTTTTTCTGCAACACAATCTCACTAAAACAAACACCTATTTACCTACCTTCAACAACTGTTCTCTATTAACATAAACATTTAAAGTTATAAACTAAATAATTCATCAGCACTGTTATTTCAAATAGGTAGGATACCTCGGAAAACCACCTTTTGTTAATTTGCTATAAAATAATGAATAACGAAATGAATGATTCACAAAACGGTAACTAAAACAATAACATAGTTGGAAAGGTACGCTATCAAAGCTTTGAAATAATGGAAATAAAACTAGGGTGTGTTTAATAAGACAATAGTGAGGGTGGGCGAGTGGCAAGTGACTAGTGGCGAGTACTAGCTAGTGAAACCCGGCTTGTTACGAACCCGAGTCGGGTAACAGAATTGCAATTTATAGCTTTCTCGTTGTTTTTCATAATTTATAAGATTAGCAGCGGCGGCGTCGCGATACCATTATAAATTTCAAATAAGCTTGATTTATGTTGTTACGGTAAAAACTAATGTTTCAATTATAAGAGCAATTCATTATGTATATTTACGAGTGTTTCACATCACTGATTTTGCCATTGTTAATTGAAAATAAGAGAAAACTTTGTTCTTTGTTCATTTAAAAATTAAAGTGAAAACTATCTACTTAGAAGACATACTGTATCCCTTAAATACCTAACTAGGTTCCTATATCCCCTTTTCGTAAATTCTACTGTAACAATCACATATAACAGAGCAAGCTTATGGTATTTTAATAACTTTATTTTTTAATTATTGATTTAATCTTTTACTCTGGACGCTCTTAACTTGCCCGTATGTCTACATCGTTCTCACATATTTGTAATTCTTAACATGAATGATGTAACCAAGATTTTGTAACATATTTTGATTTAAAAGAGTGTTTATGGAGTTTCTTGCCCATTCTTCTCCATAGAGATCTACGCTACGGAATGGGCAACTACAGTACTTTCACAAGTTATTATGCCTTGTGACTGGGACTGTAGCTTCGCGTTTTATTTTGTTTTTTGACTTTCAAAAGTGCCTGTAATGGTCTAATTGAAATAAATGCTTTGAGTTTGAGTTTTGAGTTTGCCACCAATTCGGGACTTTGGCTGCTAGTCTATTACTAAGAATTCGCTCATAGAAAACCCCAAAACTCGCTACGCCCAGCATTCGTAGCTTGCAACCAACGAGGTATTTATTTTGATTATTTTGCAAAACTATAAACGAAACAAGAAGATTTGATCAAATGACAAATGCACCGTAGAAGATTCGAGATTTGTTGAATTCTTGCCAAAACACATTCAAGCTAACACAATAATCGAACAAGAAAATCGGACCTGAGTTTTTATACCAAAAAATTCTACAAGATAATTTTTAATTCAAAGAAATTCATACAATTTGCACGAGAGGAGTTAGTTGGCCTCCCGTACCCTCGCGTTAAGTTAAACATTTCGTTTTATAACTATGCGCCCACTAGACTATAGAATGGAAACTACTTTCAGTTAATTTACTAAGTAGTGCAGCTAACCTTACGCCCGAGCGCATGCAAAGTCTAGTTATTTTGATATTGTTTGCATATTCATTTTAACATCCATTTCTAGCTTGAAGCACTTTTTATACCTACTTCTGAAACAGCTTTGCTTTTTTTTCTTTTTTTACTTACCACATAGACAAAACCCACATCCTGTATAGCCATAACTTTTAGAAACTTCTTTCTGCCATTTTCAGCTTCTCCTCCAAAATGAATGTCTTACTGAACTTTTTTCTTAACATTTTCAAATGCATGTTTATCTAGTGTAGGTACTGTTGAACGTTTCTCATTTGTGTTCCATACGTCCGTAGAGTAGTTTCTTTAGCTGGCCTTTATCTATTCCGGGGACACGCGCAGTCCACTCCGGGCTACGTGACCGGCTTGGTGAAAACGTTCGCCTAATACTTCCATGGTTTGTTAGCCTAGGTACATGTCCAGTATGTCCTGTGTGCCTGGTACATACGGGCTTTAATGATTGACTTTGTATAGAAATTTAACCTCTGAAACTTTATTTATTACCTACTATCCAATAAACTCGAATATCAGTAACATTATCGATTTCCTCGACCAGAGTTGAAATTAAGATGTATTATTTTTCTTATTTTTTTTTACAAAATTCGTTACTTAAAAAAAAAAGTTTTCTCTTACTAAGAACTCTCTTGTTTGCTTGGGGTGCGTTTACAAATTTTTTAACTCAAATACACAAACAGCCAGACCATTTGTTATTTTATAATTACTTACTATTTGGTACCTAATCATTCTGAATAAATACCTTCTATTCAAAGATACCTAAGATACTTCGGCTCATAGATAAACACAAATATACAAGTCATAATTCTCAGTACTCAGGCAATTAAATGAGAACTTCTTATTGCTTATCTTATCTTCACCGAAATGTGAAGAATTTCGTCAACCCATTGAATTTCCCTCTACACAATAACATTTGCTTATAATTGGGCAAGTTTCGAGTGTCTAATTAATGGAAATGGCACAGTATCGGTGTCACGTAGACGTAGCATAAGTCCTAACTAGATTCCGTGAACTGTGACACAGAGAAAGGGAACATGACGGTTGCGCCCGATCATTATAACTTACCCTGCCGCTCTCCCAGACACCGGATTCGATATTAGCCTGCTTCCATTAAATGCAATATGCTCTGAAGTGAATGAACACGTATTATTGTTGAGTTCAATGTTATAACTGTGTAAATATCTTGTGATCATTATTTTGTTTTGGATGAGTCCAGTTTTTTGTTTGAGAACTTTCTGTCACTCTTTAAGGGGAAAGCACTAGGGTAGCCCGCGAAATTCAAATCGCTTAGGTTTTTTGCAATTTGCAGGTCAGCGTCAGACTGTATGCTGAACAAAATATGATTCACGACCGTAACACGCATGTGACGCATGAAGTGTGTCAAAAAATTCTTCAGCATCGCTGTCAACAGGAAAAGTGCCCAGAAGCCAGGCCGCATTGCCACGTTGGATGGCAATGCTGATTCTTTAGTCAAAAAAAAGCCAGCCCTCCGGTCACGTGAAGAGTCTACCAACCGCTTGGCGATATCCCGAAACACAAGGTGCCCCACTCGGGCCCCATGGCCCTAGTGTTTCTACCCCGAACGACTCAAATACATAATGACCAATTAAATTATTGTATTTGCGCCGTTTAAGGTTTTTAGCACCTGCAGCAGCCGCCATAGCGCAGCTCACGGGATGGCGAAAGAGTGTCGCCGCAGGTCGCATCCCACACAGAAGGCCTACCCAACTTCCATGGCATTATGGTCATACCATCGGGTCTCTACCAGACGCGTGCCAAGCGATTGGGTTCTAAAACAGCGGCCATTAAAATGATCAATTATTATATCAATCGTCAATCTATACAAGGTGTTGTTTTGCAACCTCGTCAAATTTCAGGAGGTGGTCAAGAAAGACATAAATAATCAATTAAAATTACGGTACCTAGTTAATTATTAATAAACGCTGATTTTTTTGATTGTTTAGGTTTGTCAATATTTCAGAATAACCCCCTTAACGTGGTTTAGGGACTAGGAAATTATCGAATAAACGTTTGAGATTGTTTGTATGTGTGTAAGCGAGGTTATAAGGCAAGATCCAGACGGGCCGCGTTTAAAACACGATTGGTTCACACTTACCGATTTCCGTAAAAAAGAAAAAAAAGAAAAATTACCTACCCATTTTATTATTGATTTGGGACGAGAATCATTAGCATAGTTACCCCCTTGAATTTGACGAGGATGCAAAACAACACCTTGTATAAATAAAAATCAATTGCTGTTCGTTGGCTGGGCCGATTTAGCTGATTTTGGTTTTAAAATATTTGTCGTAGTCCAGGGAAGGTTTAAAGGTGAGGGGGTAGGGTAGGTAGATATGTAGGGTAGGTGGGTAAGGTAGGGTAGGGTAGGTAGGTACTGTAGGTAGGTAGGGTAGGGTAAGGTAGGGTAGGGTAAGGTAGGGTAGGTAGGTAGGTAGGGTAGGTAGGTAGGTAGGGTATGTAGGGTAGGTAGGTAGTTAAGGTAGAGTAGGCAGGTAGGTAGGGTAGGGTAGGTAGGTAGGTAAGGTAGGTTAGGTAGGTAGTGTAGGGTAGGGTATGGTAAGTATGTAGATAGGGTAGGTAAAAAGTGCATTGCAACGCATGCCGGGGACAGCTAGTAATTAATAAAACTCTTTAAAACTTATACTGTATTTTTACGGCCGCGAATTATGTTTTAAGCAACATAGAACCTGCAATTTGCAGATCAGTGCCTGACACAATTGCAAAATACTTAAGAAAACATGAATTTCGCGTGCTACCCTGACGTTTTCACTTTAACGTAAAACTTTTTTTTTTTTTAATCTTAAAGGATAAGATTGCCAAATATGTCTCTATAACTTTAATAGTAGAACTAGACATCAGACGGTTTATTCGTGTCTTGGTTTAACAATCTAGTGAAAGCTGGATATTCGCGATATGTTTTGAAAACAACACAGTCCTTAGTTGGTCTAAATATATTTTTAGTAAAAAGTCTATGTTAATTCGAAGCATAAACATCAACCGAGACGTGGGTTGCATACTAATGTTACAAGACAGAAAGACAGCAAGCTTATTATCGTGAATGTTCGCGGTGTGGTGATACTTATACAGACGCATTAATGTTGACGTTATGTCAAATGCAAAAGGTATGATCTAAGCAAGGCATCTAAGTTTACACTGCAACCAACTTATCTGTAAAACACAGAACTAGAATAAATCTACGATACATATCGATGAAAAATTTCTTGACAAGCAATAACACCTTGCACTGCTGGCCTATTATGTTTTACTCTTATTGCAGTGTGGGAAAGAGACGGAGCTATACAGGCTGTCAAGCGCCATCTTTTCCACACTGGTAAAGGAGTAAATCAATAATGTTTTAAGACGTCATGGTAGACCACCTGTACACTTACACCCATATCCATAGTCAATGAGTATAATTAATTACCTAAGCGAACATTTTTATATACAGGGTGTAACGGAAAAGGTATATACATCCTTAAGGGTGTGCTACAGACCATCAAACTGAACATGTTTCACATCATTAAAAAAAAATTGCAGCAAAAAAAAATATCAGCTGCCTATACATTTGGGTCGAATAGGTATTGCAATTTTCTTGGGACAGCAGATATTTTTTTTGCTGAAAAACATGTTTTATGATGAGAAACATGTTCAGTTTGATGGTCTGTAGCACACCCTTAAGGATGTATATACCCTTTCCGTTACACCCTGTATATAGACTAGAATTTAAACGAAGTATGAACCGTCAAAGAAAGGAAAGCTAACCCAGCACGCGTAGCATGACCACTGTACTAACGAGTTTTGTCTACGGAAGAATCGACGTAATTACAGTTGGACAATGACAATGTGTCAGTTTGTCGATTCTTCCGTCGAAATAGCCCGTTTCTACGGCGGACATGCTACGCGTGCTGGTATATATAGTAAAGTTAAAGTAATTACTTCAGTTTAGGTAATAAATTATGCTTTTTTTTCATGCATAATTTATTATTATATATTTATTTTATTATTAGATATATATATATTTATTATTATGCAATAATTTAAACGAAATAAGAACCCTCAAAGAAAGCAAAATATTTTATAAAGTGACATTTTGACACTTTTAGTTTTAACTTAAAACGCGATTTCTCTTTGACTATCCGTAAGGGCGTTACTTTGGACTACGGATAATAATTATAGATGCTGTACTGAAATAGTACGCAATGTGTCCAAATGTGTCCGCAACTAGTCCACAATTTATTCAAACCCGTTGAAATTCCTTTACTTTTCAATTTAAATGATATTCATTTTAATTTATAAACCTATTCTGTGGCCAATGGTGTGGTGTTTTAGAAAGATTTACATGTACCTACTAAGATCACGCGAGTGAATCGAAAGTACAGCTAACACAAACTTGTCTTAAGCTACTCAATTTGCTTATATTTTGAGCTTTATCTAAAAACTACTCTGTTTCAGTGTCGAGAATTTCGCGTTTGTATTTTCGACGTTTTTCATTTCTACAACACAGTTGAATTAACATTTTTATGGTTCGGCAGCAAACGGCATAAAACCTTGCTCATTAGACATCGCAGGGAAACTTTACGCTTTGGTGCGCTATCGAAATTATAGTCCCCGATTCCGCATCAAACTCGAAAATTCTGTGACGGGGAAGTTTTGCTTAACTTTTTCTTTTTGTATGTTCTTTTAGTGAACACCGTTAATAAGGAAGAAAAATGGAGAGTATTGGCAAATAAAATTAAGATTTTAAATCTTACCCAATTCTCTCGCAAACTGTATTAACAAGAATCAAAACAAATAATTCGTATAACAGCGGAAAATTGGAAAAGTATTTCAGATATTTAATAAAAACGAATTGATATTGAAGTTGAATACTTGATATATCGGTAACTCGTGTTAATCTCGACGTACATCGAAACAACAAACAATTTTGTTTCAATCCGAACAATAAATCATTTGTACATTTTAAAAGATAAATGCGCCATTTATTTGAGTACCTAACTGTTTCGTAAATGGGTACTTACTTGTTGAGTTTCTTGCACTTGAGTCTGTTATTAGTTTTGAATTGGTGGCGACTGTCGGCTGCGAACAGTGGACGGAGCAAAAATCACAAAAGACGCCTATTATAACGGATTTAGGGAGGAATCGTCGCCACTGTCCGGACTCCAGACACTTGAATTAATGAGACTACTTCACAAATCCTAAAATAGCTGGCAACTGTATTCTCCGGCTAATAACTTATTTGCAGTCACAGTTTTAATCTTACTTTAAAAAGACTTCAGTTGAAATGAAATCTTTTACGTTCAGTTATGGCAGTTCAGAGAAAAGGTTTTTTATGAACACGGGAAATCCATAATGAACATTTGTTTGTACTATGTTCGCTTTTGTGGCTATTCGAACCTACTGTGGTGAATGTGGCCACTTGGATTAGGTTCCTGATTTGTAATGATTGTTGACATAACGTTTAACCTAAACCGTAGAGCATTACAATCTTGTTAAGTGAAAAAAAAATCATTCCTATTTGAAAAAAGTATGATAGAAAATACATTTTGAAGGTCTTAACAAATAAATAGGCGGGAACTGGCTTGGGTCTTAATTTTATTTGTATCCTACAGGAACTAATAAACTGAAAAAAAACATGGTAAAGTTATTAGTTAATTCTTGACATGGTCAATCTCGGTATTTCCGTATCCGTTTACAAAACTGACAGACTGCTGACTGATCTTCATACAAAACTGAGTAACGAACTCACTCATTTTCATTTTGTTAGTGGGATATTTACATTAAATATCTTTGGTGGATGTAGGTTGTACATAAGGTTTTTATAACGTAAAATAACACTGATGTAATCCCCGAAGAAAGAAAAGAGGCGAAGCCTATTGCCATCACCCGGGAACCAAATCCAAGCTCCGTGGCCGCTAATGAACCCCCAATAACACTTCACCCGATCTAAGTCGAACCCTTAGCAATATAGCAGTAACTATTCTCATAGTTGAGAAGAATGGAACAATTCGTCTATTAGATGGTCCTCAAAAGGTCCGCATCAAACGCCTGCCGCAATATTCCTTCTCGACACTAGGAGTCAACAATTTGCCTTCAGTTGGCCGCAGTATACAACTTGGCACATTTTCATGGCCGGCACGTTTCATTTGTCAGACTGTCACATTGCGTGCCACCTCGCCGCAATGGTGTTAAATGATAATTAATATAATAGTGCCTATGACAAATGTTTGGACAGGGTTCAAAACTGTACACAGTACCTGTACCTACAGAAGGTTTGCAATTAAAAATGTAATCCCTTCCGCCACTTATTACCAAGAAAGAATTTGATGAAAACGAAAATATTAATGACTTTACTACAATGCTGCTGGAAGTTAACAAGCAACATGGTAAAACAGAAAAACAATCCTCAATTTTATTTTATACAGTTCTTTACACAGTAAACTAACGTTACAAAGAAGTGCTTCGTTTAGTTCTATTATTATTTATTTTCATTTAAACAAAATATTACAATAGTTTTATGGCTAAGTACAAAATATAGACTCAGGATACTAACTACTCAATAACGAAAATAATAAAAACTTAACATTAGAGGGAAGGATGTTAACTTCACTTATTATTTAAGCATACTAAAACGAGAACCTTAAAGGCAACAAACCTGAAGAAACGTAAACCCAGGTTTCATTCACCTATTTACAGTAAACCATTATTAAAATAGTCTACAGTCTTATTTATAACTCTATCGAGCCATTTACGTCTAAACTCCGTTATAGTTATGTTAAAGCCTAATGCTATTTTAATAGCTTCAATTTCTGCGCAACGCCGCGGCTCTTCATCTACTAACATACTCTCATAATGCCGTAACAATGCCGATGCGGGTACTACACTGACAGCTAAACTCAGTCAAATGTACTCGAACACAATTACTGAACCAAAATTAGTTTATCAAATTAATTCCTACATACAGACAGAGAGCGTATAATTACGTTGTGTTCGTACTTACAACCTACCTATTTATAATCGCAACATAACGTTCTCAATGTGGCATTATGTACATGATTTGAATTCGAGTTCGAATGAAAAGAAAATAAGACTATTATCAATTTTGGCGAGAAGAAGCACACCATCTTGAGAAGTGAGAGGAGTGGGGAGAGGAGACCTTTGCCTATGAGTGGGACAATATGGTCTAACTAAAAAAGCGCTTGCTTCCTTCGTGGAGCGATGATGGATGTGTTTTTCTTCGACATAGGTATAAGGCTTTTGACAAAGTCTGGCACAACGGTTTATCATATAAGCTGTGCAAACTGGGAGTGTCAGACCGTTTCGTGCTCATCCTACGAGACTTTCTGTCGGATCGCACCTTCCGCTATCGCATCGGGAATGCACTGTCTTCCCCTCACCCCATTCGAGCTGGAGTCCCTCAGGGCTCCGTCGTCTCTCCTCTTGTCTTTATTTTGTTCTCCAGATATTGATATCCCCAAGAGCAAGAAGGCTCAATTAGCCTTGTTCGCGGACGACACGGTTATTTATTACACTGGCTGCAGTCACGAGGCTATCTACCGCACCCTCCAAAGTTCAGCCAACGTCTTACTAGGCGCTTGGTTCCGGAAATGTAGAATGGAGGTGTACCCCGACAAGAGCCAGGCAGTTCTTTTCACTAAACCGCGTAAACATATGCCACCCACGCTTAGCCCGATCACTAATTACGGTAAGCCAATCCCTTGGGAGAAGCAAGCCAAGTTAGGAGCCATACTCGACAACCACCTGTTCTTTGCGGCGCACATGCACAGCAAAGCAGCTCGCGACCGAGCTGCTTTTGCTATGCAGCCCCTAAATAATGATATCATTCAGATCCAGTCTGTCCCCATGCTGTCCTCCCCCAGCGACGCCCTAAGCCGAGGCTCGTACCCTATAGGGGGTGCCCTTAGCGTGTAGTCGCTTAGTTTGTAAGTAATTATGCTAGCCCTGGCTGGAGGCCTTACTCTCAAGGCATCCACAGAATAGTCCGGTTAAGCAGACGACAACCTCATAGGTAGAACTGCGAGATGCCATTAGTACAAAAAAAAAAGTGTGTCTAAAATTCTCTTATTTCTATGTTTTTAGTAGGTGGTCGTCTCAACAGTAAGGTTCTGCGATATACGGACATAATAATGATCCATCCAAATATCCATCATACAACCAATTTGACGGTACGTAAAGCCACAGCGGTTTGGATGTTGCGCTGCGTGTCACAGGTTCGTATCCCGCACGGAACAAATATTTGTATGGCCTCTAGGTTATTGTCCTGGGTCTGCTGTTTGTGCATGTAAGTTTAAATGTTCGTAAACGTACCTACGATGCAGGAAACGGACCTAGTCCTCGTACGTAGTTTTTTTTAACGACTTCCAAAAAGAGGAAGGTTATCAAGTAGTGAAGGTTTTCTGGTATGTTCCGTGATGTTCCCGTTTAAATTTGGTGAAGATCTGATGTTGATCTTCGCAGATATACAATGGAACTCTTTAATAATAACCGACAAATCTGTCGTGATTGCTGCAATCGCTTGGATGTTTATTGTTAACACAATATCATAACAGAACATCACGCTTGTATGCTCTGAGGAGTACGCATATGTGTACAGTACACCCACATTTCGATAGTTAGGTATGTTAAATTCCTTTTTATTAAGCATAAGCCCATGACACGTATTTTTAACATTGTGGAATAAATGTATAGCAAATATTTCTATAGGATATTACAAAAAATAAAAAAAACTTTTTTGCTATCGACTTATGACGCCATTGCCGTTGCTACCGTTGAAATAAAGACAAGAAACTGTCACTTTGCAATCATGAGACAATAGGGGTGAAGACTGGGTAAAGAAAACGACATTCTATACAAAAATATTAGACACGTATTTTTTGTTTTATCAAAACATCAAAAAAATACTTAGTTAGAACTCATTAAACTTGGAGAGTGGGGGGCTCACTACTTCACAAGTAGGTATACAAATTACCTACATGTGACGTCATGCGCCATTTCAACTCAATATATCTCCGTAATTTTTTGACCACGTGAAAAAATACATGTCCAATACTTTTTAATAATCTACCCGACGGACAAAGAAAAAATAATGTGATCATCCCCTATTCAAGTTAGAACCTAACCCAGTTTGACAACCCACATCACAAACGGCACAATAATGTATGCCACACTGCCACACTACTGTGCCAGTACTATGCAACTGTGCCACCTCGCCAGTATTTCCATTGAGCGTGGCTGCACGGTGACAAGTTATCGGTGGCACAAAGCCGAGGCAGGCCCCGACAGCTTGCAGGAGCATTCAGCGCTCGCTCAACTGCACTATATCATCCGCTGTGCTCTGAGTAGCTGAATGGCGATTTTTTCTATTAGGTGTGTTTGTGTGGCGTTTTATTAGTGATATCGGTGAAAATGGTGCATCCTATATTAATGGCATTTTAATCGTTAGATGTTTGGAAAGGTTTGTCTCACGACCGTTTTAGTACTGTGTAGTTCTATGAGCATACATAAGCATTGCAATAATTATAAGTATTTCGTTCAGACGTGCGACACCTAAATGATCATCTGCCTTGCCTCTCCAACTATGTTGGGTCGGCTTCCAGTCTAACTGGATGTAGCCGGATACTAGTATTTCATACAGAGCGACTACCTAACTGCATGACTTCCACAACCGAGTTAGTAATGGGTTATACGATACCCCTTAGTAAGACTGGTTGTCAGACTTTCGGCCCACTGACTACCTGTTACGACTGCCAATGATCTAAAAATGCCAGCCGGGACCAACGGCTTAACGTGCTTTCCGAGGCACGGAGGAAACTGAGTGTAATGGGTGCTTACCCATCCACGAACCCAGGCAGGTGCATTACTGTGTGTAATTTATTTCATCAACGCTGCTCTCAAAAACGGTGAAGGAAAACATCGTGAGGAAACCGGCATGTCCTAGAACTAAAAATTCGAAGACATGTGACATCTACCAACCCGCACTCGCCCGGGCCCGCGTGGTGGATTACAGCCCACTCCCTCTCATAGAAGAGGAGGCCTGTGTCCCAGCAGTGGGAACATTATAGGCTAATGATGATGATGATGACCCATCCACGGGCTAACCAAGGCCAGCGAGGCTCAACCTGAAGATCGACCCGAGCGGCTGTTATTATTTAGCCACAGGCTTCCCCGTGACACCTAAATGTGTTGACTATTAAAAGCACGCGCAATCCGCATTATTTCAAGAAACTTGACTGCAAGTCCAATGCTCGTTGTTTTAAACTTGCAGTCAAGTTTCTTATTTATTTATTCACCTGGTTCCTTTGCCATTACAGATATTAAACCTAATGCGACAAAGTTACTTAAAATATACATAATTATATATAAGTATCTTACATGCTACGCAGTACGGGGCCCTTGTGAACTCAGTGTACAGGTAAATATATCTATGACATCCGCCACCGTGTTGAGAGTGCGCAGCGCACGAGTCAGCGGTGCGCGCCCCAGCAGGTTAGTGCGCGCACTCGGCACCACCAGCAGCTGTGCGCCACGTAGGTACCTATCCGGTAAATTAAACCTGAGTTTACCTGAGTTTTGAATACTCCCTCTTAAAACTTTGAAGATATACGTTGCCAGTGTCACTTTTTTTTTTTTTTTTTGTACGGATGGGAAATCATCAAATGACTTCTCCCGCTCTGGGCGGAGCGGGAGGGAGTGTCAGACTTGACTGACTAAAACCCACCCATGTTCCTTCTTAGCCCTTTGTGTTCCAGGGCCGCGGTATCTCTTTCGAACAACCCGCAGCCCTGGCAGGCATCGGCCCTTTCGGACCCCTTCCTGTTTGCTGACATCTCCTTGAGGCGCGCGTGGAACACGTACGCGCCGTCGACACGGCCTGACCAGTGTAACTTCACGCCTAATTTCTAATTTGTAGTAGCCCACCATACCGAGACAGAATAAGGTAGGATACAGTAACGGGTATCCCGAGTATCTTCCATACAGCTTTAAATAAATAAATCTGACGAAATTGTTCTGTATCGTTCGAGCATATTTTTGTATTTTTTTGTTCACTCAGGCTCCAGACGGCAGCATTATATTCCAGATGACTCCTCACAAGAGCCTCATACATAGCCCTTAATGAACTGATGTTTGTGAAGTCATTTGCCTGACGCAGCACAAATCCCAGATTCCTACGCCATGTTCATTTTTGTGTAAACATTTCCAATAACGCTTTCTAATAAACACAAAGACAAAAGACAAGCTTTTTACGACAACTTTAAAGTCCCAAATAAAATAAGTAATTTCCGAACACTATTGTTAACCGTTTGACAGACAAAAGGTGGCTCCTGATAGGAAGGGGTGTTCCTAACCCTAACCCGCTCCGCCTTCCGTGTGACGCGCGTCTAATTGTAGATGACGAAGGTAACAGGTTAATTTGTTATCAAAGAGATTGTTAGATCAAGTTTTGAAGGGTGACACTTTGAGCAGCGACCTGCTTTTGACTTTAGACGGTGATAACTTGTTATATAACAACTGTATTACGGCCTTTTACGATTGTAAGGAAATATTGATTGAGATCCCTCAACGTTTCTGTTAGAAATTATGTTACGAACACGTGTTAAACTTAGTAATTATCCTTGACTTTGACATTTTTTTCATCATCTGAAATCAACAATCTGGTCTTCAAAACTAAAACACGAAAGCAATATCTTGCTACAGCAACGAATTTCTAAAATAACAAACACACAACGACTACACTTCGTTTTACCCAGCTAATAGCCAGTATGGCCGCGTCAATAGAACTTGTCAGTCGCATTCAGAAGTCTACTAAACTGCAAGTGTACCGATACTTTGGGAAGTAAGGCATAGTTAAGGCACCACACTCGTTTTACTTTGTAACATTATCGCGAAAGCCGTACCCCCACCATATTTTGCATGTGTTGTATTTATTTTAAATGGGAAAGATGTGGTAGGTTCCGTCTTGTATTTATGAACATCAATACTGCCCGGGCCGGGTCTCCGGGACCGCCAAATATGCCTTCCCCGGGTAAGTTACGATACTGACGTTATGCTAATGCCTGTCTCATCACGGCGCAAATTTGCACATCATTTGCCGACTTGCTATATATATTTTAACAAAGTTTCCTCTACTTTTGTACTTAAATAGGCATTTCGGATGGATTTGAAATGTAAATTATATTGAAATTAAGCACAGAACTTGGTTATGATATACATTTATTGTGTTTTGTTTGGGACAGAATTGTCGTGGCCCTTTAGGATTAATCACAAAAATACCAGAATTTTAAAATAGATTGGATGTAATGGAAAATATTTAATTCGGTTCAATATAAGTTATTGAACACGGAAATAAAAATCTTCTGGCTCAAGGAAAAATACACCAATGTGCAATGGCCCAAAACAATAGACATTAAGACTACGCGCATTTCCATATAATTATGAGGTGAAGTACTAACTACTTTAATATGCTACGGCTACGACAAAGTGTTCATGGAGCGTAGGCATCTACGCTAAACTATGACCCACCTCCTGTGCTGCCCTTTGTGCAACTACATATGCACTTTGAAGGACCTCTAGAAGATTGAAGGACGTTATGATCTTCAATATTAGTTCCTACACTTAACTATAAGTACATGCACATGAAGCATGAAGCATGTACATATACTTCAGCATGTACAAATCGAAAATCCAACCAAACGACCGTTACAGCTGCCAATAATATTGAGAAAACAATAAATAAATAGGTAATTACGGCACCATTCATCTCGGTAGTAAAACGGTGGCGATCAATACTCGCGTGTCATCCATTACGGCAGCTCGTTGTGAAATATATTGAAGCATCGGTCCACAGTCCACAGAGCCTGTAATTACGGTGCAGCTTTGCTACTAATAAGTACTGGCTGTTGAACAATTATGAAGGTGTTTAACCTTTTTCTCACTACAACACTAGGCTGAATATTTACTTTGTAAGTGTTTTTTTTTTTCAATATAAGGACATAGAAGTAGTTTCTATAATATATGTATTTCTTATTTTTTGGCCGACTTCAAAAAAAGAATGTGGTTCTCAATTCAGTTGTTTTAATTTTTTCGATTTGAAAAAATCTTTATCGATCTGAAAGAATTTACTTTCCGATTATTCCCATAGAAATTTCATCAAAATCGGTTCCGTGATTTGGTAGCTATTTAAATCAAAATAGCTGAAAAAACTGTCATCGAAATAAACGAAATTGCGTATTTTGCTTTCCAGTGGAGTTTTTTCATCTTAGCCTAAGTTGACGACATGATGTTCCCTTAATAAGTCCAGTGTGGGATACGACAGGCGAATTTTTTGGCGGTTGATTAACACTTTTAATGTTTCCACTATTTTATTTTATTATCGTTAAAAAAAGACTAAATCTTTCGTAATTTTCTGTATGACAAAACTGATCAACTGGTTACATAGGTATAATTTAAATTGTTTTGTTTTAACTCTACCAAGCGATATTCCCAATAATAAACACAATGAAAAGGAACGTCATGCATAAAATGATGTTATATGAGATTCGATGTCCGAAAATAAAAATCCGTGAAATGCACGCTCTTTTTATGAAACCAAAACCCAACTGAATTCAAAAAAGGAAATTGATTAAACCGTGTGTTCATTTATATGCCAGTACTTTGCTACTGGTCCAGTATGTAACTGATAAAAACCTTTTTCTATCTACCAATTTATAGTAGGACTTTATTCGGGCGAGTAACGTTAAAAATCATTTTGTTACGTTCAAATCCGTACTGCCGTTTCTATCTCGATCGTTTTTAGACTTTTAAATTTCTTTTTTTAATGTAAATCCCCTGTTTTATTGTAGGTATTACAATGAGGAGCGATTGGTACAACACAGCTATCAGTAAAATACTATGGGGTCAACCCTTTATGTCCCCTTCCGCCTTTTATCCCTGATAATGACGGTTCGACCGTTATTTCTCGAATCGGTGTGAAAATTGTGGAAATTTCTGTTGCGGTCACATAATTTGGTTTGAGGCCCTTTGGGTTTTGGGTATTGATCGTTTTTTTTTACGTTGATTTCGTAAATTAACATTGTAATTATAACAAAACATCAACTTCTTTAACAAAGAACAAATACCAATTACAATACTGTTTTATCTTGACCACATCTTGAAGTACTAGTAGTAATACCCACTCAGAAGAGTAGTTACCATCATTGATCGTGATTATGGTAGACAACCATCCCTATAAGAAAGAGACTTTATGTAAAAAAAATCTTCAGCTCCTGCACTAAACGCGCCAAAGAATGAGAATTAGCGAGTCGTCACGATTACTAGCTGACTGGACTAAGTCGCGCGGTCAGCCAGCAGACAAGCGAGCTGGCCAGTCTTTATCAACTGTGGTTAGTCCACGAGACAAATAACCCGGCGTCCGTCTCCCGGCTGATAACGCCACGCTTTTTGTGTCCCCGAGCATTCGCTGTCAAGATAATACTCATTTATATTGAATTTAGCAGAAATAAAAGAAGGAAACAATAAAATGTTAAACGAATCTTTTTTGTTTTTTTCCTTTGTCAAAAACCTTTTTTATTTTCAGACGTTATTGAGCGTACTTTGTTAGGTTGTAATTTTGTTATAATTTGTGAGTGAGGCTGTCATCAGCACGTTGTAGTGCAGTACAAACATTTTTCCGGAACATTGACGGGTTAAAACAGAGTGCTTAATAATTATTCGTAGAAACGATATTTCGATGAGGTCAGCGCTGATGTTTGAATAAACGACTACGGATATAGAAAGGTACTTGCTTAGTGTGGCATTTTGGTACATATTCTATTTAATCCATATTACGTATTTACGGGCAGCAGTTTGTTGTATGTATGTTTTGGTGATGTTTGTGGTTGTAAGAGACGGGATGTTCACAGGAAATAAAAGCTGCGAACTAGTTGACCACACTCTTGAGTGAGTTTATTGATCACACTGAGTTATAAAATATTAACTTACATTATATCGAATACGCGCTTGAGTCAAATAGCCAATCCAGCGATATAATTTTAAGCTAAATCATCTAAAGCTCGCAAAATCTAATTTGTTGGCTGATGTGTTTTTGTAGGTTGCCAAAACATATTTAACCCTGTGAGATTTTAACTAGTTCACTGTACCTATGGCTCGCGATTCGTTACTTGAGACAGTAGAAGAATAAGCTTCTTTGTAGATGCCACTTTTGCCTAAGAGAGGTTAAGGTTAAGGAGGTCTAATGTGTTCTACTTTCGAAATGGATATAATTAATATAAATCTTTTCATATTAATTGGTGTGCTAACTTAATTCTAACTTCTGCTTTTTCCATCATTTACTCCTCCAAGAGCTCCTCGTCATTATGGTTTCAGTTGCAGGGCATATCAGTCTGAATCGGCTTACATTTACTTACATTGTACTTAAGCATTCTGTTACGAAAGAGTTTCATTAACTTATCTTAGTACTTAATTAACAGTTTACACTCAAGGAGTTTTAGTACACTTGTTGCATATTCAACTGGTCTGATTTATCAAATTATAACTTTTTTCATATCATAATTTTAAATGAGATTGTCAGTTGTTTTTAACCCCCGACCAAAAAAGAGGGGTGTTATAAGTTTGACGTGTGTATCTGTGTATCTGTGTGTCTGTCTGTGGTATCGTAGCTCCTAAACGGATGAAACGATTTTGATGCAATTGGTTTCATTTGAAAGGTGTTTTAATCGAGAGTGTTCTTAGCTATGTTTCGATAAAATCTGATCAGCCGTTTGAAGGCCATCACCTCTTTTCTAGTTGAAGGGAAATTAACAATTTCCACAGGTCTGATCGATTCTAAATTTGAAATCGTGTCGCTTGTCACCATGGGTATTGCCAGAGGGGGTGGGTGCTAACCCCCCCTCCCCCCAGAAAGTGTTTTTTTTTTAAATTTTGCTGTTTTCGTTAATTGGCGAGATGACACGCAACACCGAGAAAAGTGGAAGCAATGGGGGAGGCCTATGCCCAGTATTGGGACAGTCAAGGCTAAGATAAAACAATACAAGTTTAAAAAGCATGAAATAAAAATTAAATTAAAAATTTAAAAACCCCCGTCACAAAAAAACCTCTAAAAAACCAAAAATAAAATAATCCAAGCGTCTTAGCGTCGGGGGACCGCTAAGTAGACCGCTTAGTACAAGCACATAACAAAGCGGACCCCCGACGCTAAGACGCTTGGATTATTTTATTTTTGGTTTTTTAGAGGTTTTTTGTGTCGGGGTTTTTTAAATTTTTAATTTATTTTTTTCTTACAGAAACCACGCTTTACAGGTCGGCTTGTAACACGAACGAATATTAATTTATTAACCACTCTAAAAGAAATGTCTTTGTGTAAAAAGGCATAGATCTTGCATTGATCCATCCATAATTCCATACTAATAATATGTCAAGAGTAACGAAAAATAAATGCTCATGATTTTGTAACGTCATTATGTTCATGGTCTCAACCCACCTTCCCGAAGAAGAAAGGACCACCTGTTCTCTTTACAGGATTATCTTAAATAGCGATTAAAGGGTTGAAAACAAAAGGATAACAACAGCGTCCTTGTGTTACAATAAAATCACACGTTGCACGACTAATGAGTTTGTGTTAATTATGTCACTCTCCCTGGTGACAACGCTGAATAAAAGAGAAGCGGTTTCATTAATAAAACTTCAGAAAAACAAACCTTTTTTGTTATTAAAATGAAAATATAGTAGCTATTGGGACCGCTCCGCTATCTTTTCATTTCGTACGTCAGCAAAGTGTACTTTTCCGAACGCGTGTGTCATCACGGTTCTTTTTTATATCCTTCAGTGAACGCAACATCGAAATGGTGAAATTGTGAAATGATATTTCAGAAAAAAATTTACGGTTAAAATGTAAATGTGAAATTCTGTCATCGGGCGTGTTTCGTCAACACTGTGGACCACGGGATTATTTTGGGTTTCCTGTAAAATTACCTTCAATCATAGCTTGGCATATAATTTATGGTAATTAACTTCTGTAGTTAATAGCAGTAAATCATTACTGATTCCCGAATACTGTCATTATGTCGGACAGTCACAATGAGCTGCATAGATAATTACATATCGATTTGATTGTCTTGAGTAGGTGAGGTGTATTAGCATTATGTTGGATATCGGTATTGTGGTAAGAACGGTCGATACTATTATTAGCTCGTTAATGAAATGCATAATTACACGGTGTAAATCACCTCATCACTAAGCCGTCAACCAAGCATTATGTTCATGAAACTAAGTAACTTTACGCAAAAAATTATTGCTGGGAAACGACTTTTTTTTGGGGGGTGTAAAATCATGTTTTGTGGTAGAACGTATACGTATGTAACGCACTCAAAACATTGTGCTGATGGATGGATTGAATGGTACGGGGGTCGTGGAGGTGTTTAAAGTAAAAATCTAACATTAAAAACTTGTATTTAAAAAAATAGTTGTCAAAAAGTTGGAACTTTGACCCCTAATATCTCCGTAACTAGAAGGTTCCCAGGTATGGTGTAGAACAAGGAAATGATCGCAATGACAGGGAGAACCAGTGCCTTTCAGCTTCGTTAAGAGGTGTTTTACACCCTTTATTTTAGCATTCATATGAGAAAGTTTGTGACGAATTACGGGTCAATGTTTGTTACTTTTTTACAAACTAGTTCTGTAGTTTGTAAAAAAGTAACAAACATGGAAACATGGATTTGGATGAAAGAGACACTACGATAGTTTTAAAACTTCATTCACATATAGAATACTTTTTATCTGACACGATTCCCGAACCCCGAGCTAAGTCGGTGGAAACATGCATGTTTTAAGGGTAACGAAAACAAATTTTAAAATGAAGCAATCCTACTAACGCCTTTTTTATGTTTTGCAAAATAAGAACTAAGAACACAACGCTTTTTTGCTGTTACACAGAAAAAAAAAGCAAGTTTCATTAGCTGTCTCCACATACAGCGTCGCATAACCGTGCTCCTATTCCATTCATCAAATTCTAATCCTATCCTCCAGCGACCTGTTCGCATTCATTCGGACGTGCTATATATATGGATTTGTTGTACAAAACACTGTGTATTAACATTTCAGCACGAACAAGGCTCGTCCGAGTGACGTCTAGACAGCGAAGCCGGCGTCCAGACCGAGCAGGCGAGCGAGGGCGCGAGCGTGGGTGCGGACCCGGGCAGGCACACAACGACACTCGGCGTGCAATTCGTCAAGACCGCTCTGCCGTAACTAGAGCTCAGCTACTCTGCCGCAGCTTTTTGTTCACAAGCAAAATAAAGAACACAAAATGCAAAACAAGCGAGCGAAACGATACCCTGATACACAGCGAACATTATTGATAGTGCCTGAAATATGCTCCGTCATTTTGTCTGCAGCTGAAACGAGCTACGTTGTTAGTACAAGATGTATTGTACGAATAAATTCGAAGGAGTTATTTCTTGAGTACATTTCGTTTGTTTTGTAAATAGAACGAGCAAAGACCGGTGCTCGAGTGCAGACCGCGCAAATAATAAGGGCGGCGCGCTTATGTGTTTTTAACAAAGTTGCCACTACGGAAATAAAATGAGATTTTAGGAGCACATGGTAGCGTTGGCTGTCTGCCACGAGACGGACTTAAAGAAAATTTACTGGCCACAAAAATTTTGCCTCGCTACAGCGCGGCACCCCCTCCGGGACGCACCGGTTAGATTAAACTTTTGTTAATATGGAAAGGTTGCTGCGGCATACGATTTCCCGTGAGATTAAAATGATACACACAGATTTCATTCACATCAACACATTTCAGATTTCCGAACTCGACCCAACTTTGAGTAGTTCGACACAACAATGGCCGGCTGTGATAAGAGTGTTAGCACTGATGTGTGGACATATATCACCCGGCGTTGTGCGAGTAACACTTGACGTGCGAATCGATATTATATTTGGGCTTTAGAAAATCCGTAAATTGTAAAAGTTGCACTGACGAGCCCCCATTACCTAGGAAACATTTAGAGCTCGAGTGTACGGTAACATGGCGCAGACGTACGTTATAGGTATCTTTTGTCAGCACGAAAACGTAGCTTTGTAAATGCAGCAAAAAAAGCATCATTCGAGCCAAACCGATGTTGCACCTCTTTGTCTAATTACGGGTAAAATTCTTACATCGATACGCGCATGTATCAAGATCGGCCGTGCTCGAGTCAGTCTTATGTAAGTGAGTGCCAATCAGTATAGTTAGCGGCCGCCTTAGAGGCTTGCAGACAATCTCAGTAAATGGTGCCATTAGCTGAATGCGTAGCAGCTCACGCCGGGTAACGAGAGGCTTAGCCGCCGAGCCCGCGATCATTGAACAATTTGAATAATACATGGAAGTTGAAACACTCACCGAACATCGGCAAAGTTGGGTGGCGAAGTTAGGCGATAGGCCGCGCTTAAATAACAGCGTGTGCAGCGCGCCAATGATGGATAAAATTGTTCACACTTTCCCGCAAATTAAATTTTCATTCGCGCTTACGTACTCTTTAGAAGTAAAATCATCGATACGAGACGTCACTTTATTATTGGCGTAGGAATAAAATCTAAAATAAATGGTTTGAGTGACAGTTTTTAAAAGTCATTGCTGCTTGGTTTTATTTTAAAAACTATCAAGTTATTGATTCACTGACAAATATCTACAGAGCACAAACACAAAGTTTTTCCAACTCGTGCTGAATTCGCATATAGCCCATGTTGTAACCTCAGATCTGTCTTAAGCTAACCTGTAGGTTACAGACACAGAGACACAGAGCACAGACAGAGCGTACAGACACAGAGCGTTAGGCTACGTTGTAACGTAGCCTAACGCTGTGTCTATTATGTCAATAATAACAACAGAGTTGCACCATGCATAGTACCTACACTAATGATTAATATAAGTTCGATAAGCTCTGTACAAATGAAGTGACAGAGACAAGGCGATAGTTTTCTCACGGGGTGCAATTAATCAATGGACAGGGGCTGCCTCCCGCAGACGATAAATCATCCAGCTGGACTGTAACGAGCGTATCCCCTGCCTCTGCTGCGCTTTGAATTTACCTAGTCAGGGTGTTCGCTAACTGCTGGCGTCTACTTGTGGATGAGTCCGGTCGGTGTATTATTTTTTATATCGGCTTAAGCCATTCTTTTAGAGCCGAAAGAGAAAGAAGAGTGACTGATTACATTGAATTAGAATAATTGTGTAATTTATATTAGCAAATTCTTAAATAAAACACAGAGCTAAAAGTTTTCTGTTTGGTCAATGAGTGCATAGAGTATTACTATTATACTCCGTTCAATATTTCAAAACTCACTTTTATCTATTGATTTTGCGAAAAATCTCACAATTATTAGTAATTCCAGTCCTAGCAAGAAAAAGCGCACTTTTCATACTGCAGACTCTTCAGGTTGGAGTGTCAAGGAGACGTCACACGCCGTCGTCGCCTGTCCTACTCATCCTCTGACAATTTCTCGGTCCAAATCTGTTAAAAACTCTCCGTCGGAAACTAGTTTAATTAACTCACCGGGAATGTTCGGTTTTAACCAGCGACCCGGGACCTTAAACAAATTAAATTAAAAAATACTGCAGCGAATGTTAACAAAATGTTTTAAAAACCGCTACGGGTGCACGCTTCCGAAATTTATTTAATTAGGTTGCGTCGATTGTTGTTTGCTAGTTTGGGTGAACTGTACTTTTTAGGTCAGGGCTGTATATCATAAAAGAGACGACAAGTGCCCCGGAATAAATAAAAGCGAGGGATTTGAAAGAAAGTTTCGGCCCCGACCCTCGCAAGAGCCAGCCCGCGATGCTGTGCTAGTAGTTTTAAATCAGCCCCTAAATAATGATATCATTCAGATCCAGCCTGTCCCCATGCTGTCTTCCTCCAGCGAATACGTCCTAAGCCGTGGCTCGTACCCCAGAGGAGGTGCCCTTAGCGTGTAGTTGCTTAGTTTGTAAGTTTTTTTATGCCCTGGCAGGAGGCTTTACACTCAAGGCACACACAGGATAGTCCGGTTAAGCAGACGACAACCTTCTTGGCAGAACTGCGAGATACCATTAAAAAAAAAAAAGTTTCGGTGCATGGATTGTGAACATTTTTTCTGGTTTTTTCATTTGCTGTCTGTTTCAGAGCATGCTATTTTGTGAGCTGCAACTATATATTAGTTTTACTTAATAAATACAGGGTGGAAGGGTCACCGACGCACAACGCTTGCCACACAGTACTTCGTTCCGAACCCCCCCCCCCACATATAAATTTAACATCGGTAAATAAATAAATCGGCCGCACCATACATTTTGACCGTGTAGGTACTGCACTTTTGTAAAAAATTGCTGTTTTTTTTTTAAATTACTAATTCAGTATATTTGTAGACTGCGAGTACCTATCGAAATATGTTTTGTCATGCTTCACTCTTAGATTTACAACGTCCTTATTGATTTAATAAGGATGTTGTTAATCAAAGAGTGATATCTGTAATCCTTTTTCCATTCGTACCTCAGACCCCACTAAACTACATGCAGTAGTAACTTTACATATTTATGTTGGAAAGGACTTTCATTATAAATTCTGCCAACTTTCATCACATATTTTTTTTATTCATCGCAACTATTTCAACAGTGTCAACTGAAGAATTCTGGCCGTATATAATTTGGAGCACATTCCTTTTTCACAGAGGCATATTAGATGTGGTGCAGGTAGGGCCGTCGATGGGCCGGGGAGCGCCGGGGAGTACCGGAGCCCGGGAGCGCCGCACTGCGGCTGACCGCGAACGTTGCGCCATACACGACCTACCATGGGCCCTGAATTCTTTATGCACGACGCACACTTTGTGAAATTTGTGTATATTTCCTTTTGTAATTAGACACACAGGAGCTCCAGGATAGTTCGAGTTGTTAATTTATAATTTTGTGTTCAACTTTCAAGTTTTTTTTTATTTTGGATTCTGTTCTGCGAGGAATTCAATTCCGGATCTCAAGTATGCAGTTAAAAAAGTGGATTCACTTGCTTTTTCAGGGTATCTCTAAAATACTCTTCACTGATCAGGGAATGCTTTTTCTTTCAGCTGACAACGAGAGTTAATATCCGATGCTACATTTTGATGGCGATGAAGATGAATATTTAGATGTTTCAGTGGACTTTTCCTCTTTATTAATAATAAGTTATTTTCCAATATTAGATCTGCATTATTGTAGAAGAATACAAGAGTATAGAAATTAGGTGATGATTGATAGCAGTTGATCGCCGTTTATACATGTTATACAAGCAGTTTTCCTTTTTCAAAGCCGTTGGATGCAGAATCCTGACACCCTGGTTCATCTTCAAACTCTAGTAAGTACGGGAACTAATTGTAACTTCAGACTTTTTATCTGAAACACAGTGACTGCAACTAATTCAATTAACACGAATACTTGCTTCATGAGCCAGAATGTTTGAACAAACTTCAAACGGATTACATCAAAACTTTCTAAATTTTTAATCTAAACTTTGGATTTTTTTCGTCGAGAATTAATGAGCTTTTAATTGGGTGTGACGCTTTTCTGAAAGCAGTAGACAGTAAACATTATCTTTGTAACGAACCCTTTATATGAATAAAAAATAATTGTGATTGAGTGTGCATAGAAATATATCTAGACTAATGTTATGAAGCTGTAGAGTTTTTTGGAACTATATACTAGTTCGAATTGAAAAATCTTTTATTTTTGGGCAGTCCATCATTTATCGATGAAGTCTATCTATATAACATCACGCTACGACCAATAGGAGCGGAGCATCAATGAAAAATATTGCAAAAACGGGGAAAATATGACGCAGACGAAGTTGCGCATCCCTAATAAAAGCTAAAGTAACCGGAAGCAGTTCAATAGTATTTCTTTCTTATATGCTATTTTATACACGTACACGTAACTAAAATACGCTTTAATAAGAACTGCAATTAGAGCAGGAAATAATTCAGAGGCGTCCTCATCGCTCAAATCTGGGAACT
The DNA here is from genome assembly GCA_963082945.1 of Cerastis leucographa. Taxonomy (NCBI): domain Eukaryota; kingdom Metazoa; phylum Arthropoda; class Insecta; order Lepidoptera; family Noctuidae; genus Cerastis; species Cerastis leucographa. The sequence continues at coordinate 11,367,024 of OY720380.1, read as the reverse complement.
TTTTCCGCCTAGGCATACACAATACATGTTAGTGACATGACGTGACCAGCCCCAAGTCGAGGGCTGATGTTCCACCGAGAACAAATAGACTAACGATCTGGATTCCACCTGCAACCATTAGTAAGTACCACGGACTCGGCTCGTAACTCGTACACAGCTGCACCGCGACTGAATTATTTACCCATACGTGCCATGTTTCAGTTAACCGTGGTTTAGTTTAAACTGCGATGCGGCCACTCACAACTCAACACTTTGCAAGATGAATGATGAACGCGGTTTTAGTTTTTCGAACCGTTTATGGGCTTCGAGCACTTACTTTAATGGTTTTAGGGGAAAACGATGAGACAACGGAAAGGTTCCGTAGTTAACAAACTTAAGATAATGTGCTGAGTGGTCTGTGGTACTGCGGAAGTGTGGAGTTTCTCGTCACTGGAGAGGTTTTACGGTTTACAAGCGGAAATCGTGAAAATTTTATTGTAAGTGAATTTGCTCTTTCAGGAAGTAAGTTACTATGTATGTTGAGAATGAAATAGGTTTTTCTCAGTTGGAAGTCGAGTGAATCTGGGCACTTGCTGTTTTCATCGTGCTATGAATATGTTTTGTATAACGGGTTGGTGTCCGCAGCAGCTCCACATCCAAAGCGCGTATTGTGCTTATGGACATTTAGTGTGCAAACACTAGGAAAATTCGTCCCGATGACCGAGACGACATTTTTTCCTTGCTGATCATATCTACATATTATAACTATACCAAAAATAAATGCACAACGTATTTAGAAATATCATTGACACTAAAAACGGCATAGTGGGTGTTTCTGCCGCTGATTTTCATCCGATCCGGTCGAAACAGGAATTTCATTATTATACAAATTTTTGAGTGTGGTTTCGGGACCTTGCCATGTTTTCTGTTTGTTTTGAGTTCCTGATATTTCGGCGCTGCCCCTCCCCCGACCCGCCTTTAGTCTATTACTCCGTTTTTAGTGCTGATGATATTGTTCGTGACCATATCAGTTTAAAAACTTGAATTTAGAAGTTCCGATATAATAATAATATAATAGGTTGAAGATCAAAACAAGCTCACAAACATGGAGGTTGGTGGTGAAGCAGAAACAAATGTCCTCCATTTATTGTCTCCTCCCTCCCTTTGCCACTAATGAGCCTGAGAATCACATTTTCAACCGAATCGTGGTAATTTCGATAAATGTACACAAATGTAGGCCTGTTTGAATATATTCGGGGTAATTTGTCATGATGAATTGTTTCATGTGTTTACTGTCGTTATTGCAAACTCATTTGGTTGCTGAAACATTTTTAATGTAGCTTGTGGGTTTGTTTTCGTTGCTTTGTTATGATCTCACGTTTCAAAAAAATATGTACAACATAACATAAAAAAAACTGATAAAAGTTGTATATTGTACACATTAGGGTAATCCCTTATGTGTACAATACATATTTGATCAGTTATATTTAAGCCCCATTTAATTATAAGGGAGGAGAGGCTATTTTGCAATCAACGAGCACAAAACCAAACTCTGTGTTGCTATTGAGAAATTTCTTATAGAAAAACCTAATAAACCTTGCCTGACCTGGAAATCAAAACCAGGGCTAGTAGAGCGAGGCGTTTATGAAAAAAAAAGTTAATGTACTTGAAATTGTGAAGCTTCAGATATCATCTCGATACTGATTACCAACATCAGAACCCAAAAACATAAATTAATGATCTAGGTATTTGTATGCAGACACCAAAGCACGGCCGACCGAGCAATCACGAAAAATAATTGATCAAAATTAAAAATTCCCGTCTGGCTACAAATTTAAGTGAACCATACTAGATATTGAATGCGCCAATCACAACAAATTGCCACATTCAATCCTAAATACATTTTCCTACTATCTATAACGAAGTGAGAGTTGAATGCTGTACAAGAGAGGATAGAAAGGAAACTACAGCTCGATACCAATTTAGCAGCTGCATTTTATAACTAGAGATTAAAAATTGAACGTGACATATAAATGACATTATACACGTTAATATGAAATGCACTGCTTATGTATTCTCTGATAAATATTTTGCTGGTTTCCGAGTGACGGGGGATTAAAAATAAATAAGCCTTCGCTTTATGGAGGTTCTACGAATGCTTTATATTTTACTTTCTGTTTCCCGCGATCTTAGTGAGTACCTATTTGAATTAGATTTTGTTAACATTTTTTTTTGGCACGGAACCTTTATCCTTTTTCAAAAACAAAAGTGGCCTAAGTTACTTCTTATAACATCAGCTATCCTTTTTTTTGCGTTGGGTTTGCTCTTGACTCTAGTCTAGGTCAGAGATAACAGGGACAAAGTTGACGATGGTACGAGCTTACTCAGAAAAGCCTGCCTAAGCATTCGGAAACAGAGACGCAGCCAGTCTCCGCCAGTAAACGGTCAGTCCAGCTGTTTCGGACATTAGCCGGAATAAACAGCCAGACAAAATTGGTAAGGAGGTACCGTATCGCGTATATGGACACATACATTCAGTAAAAACTACTATTTTGAAATAACAAACAGACACTTCAATTTTATTTTATTTGTATAGATGTTGGTTTTAAAATTAAAGTGTACTGTGACTGACTGCTGACAGTGCTTTTATGAATGTATAGTTGAAATATATATGATTTTATGCACCAATAAGATAAATTGGTGATTTCGCAAAATATGAGAGATACTCTAGAAGTGATGACTTCCATGTTTCATTAAAATTCGGTAGATTTAGTCAATAGCACTATGCCTCAAAGCTACAAATTAAATATTTATACCAGTGACCACTTTTGTGATTGTTGTTTTATAGTAGCAGTTACTCGGAAACTTCTTGAGTAAATATCTCTATAATTTATGTATTTTTCCAAAATGTGTATAAACAACAGAAATAGCTTGAAAAAATATTGTGGGCATCATTGATTAAAGATCATAAACCACCTAAGTTCGCCCAGCAACAGAAATTGTATATCTGCTAGTTCTTCTTCTTTTCCTGTATTTAGTGCCTGACCTGGTGTCAGTGTTTTTATGCCGCCATTCAGTGTTTATGCCAGTGTTTTTTTTTATGGGATTCTGACTTGGCTTAACATCCGTCGAGAAATATCTCTCAGGCATGCTGGTTTGGTTTGCTCACGATATTTTCCTTCACCGAACCTAGTGATAAAGATAAAATACGCACATGAATCAGAAAAATCAGAGCTGTTACTACTTATGCCTTATACCACTCGCACCTTTCAAGAGTTGATTAATTAATTCTAAGAGGAGATGATTGGTAAATTACCAATGAACTTTTCATATTTAAATTGAACAAAATTATAGCCAATGAATTTCCTCCTCAAAGTACTGACATCATAAAATATAAAATATCGAGTTGGGTCTGAGTAGCGGACCGGAAACAGAGTTGTGACAAAATGTTTAAGAACGCAATTAAAAATAAACGCTTGACAAGGTTTGAGCATTCATGACGCGCGCTCCGCTTTAATGCACAACCTTTTTCATTCATATTTAAACAATTTTAAAACGATGACACATTTAAAATTAATAATGCATTTTCCAATTTTCTCGCCTATTAGCTTTAAACGTATGAAAATGTCACAAATTAAATTCTTATGCTTCGATTATCAGAGGGTTATTGTTATCAACAACATATTGGACATGACTGTTCACTCATAAAATTTTAATTGACATGACCATTGGACCTTTTCGCTTCCAGGATGGATATCCATCATGTCAAAAAAGTCGAATAAAAAAAAAGTTATTTATGACTGTTTGTATAATCGGGTGCAGATAATTTATGGATGAGTCACAGCCTAACGATAGAATTTAGCACAATCTCTATGTCACTTGGTATATGAAACTATAGTGAAAGATTTCTCTTTTCGTCTCATTTATAATTTTCTGACCTGTGACTGTGACTTGAGTTATTAATACAAAAACTAGACCAACTCACGAACTTCAGGTATGTGTCGGCTGAAATTCGAAATCGGTAATTACTGTTTTGCAAGTTTACAGAAAAAGGACATTCTCACATTTTACAGCAAGTTAGATGTTCTGTCTTATTTCTGCATCACCTATAGTGTACTGTAAACGTTTTTTGTTATTTTTAGGATCACTTTTCCAATGTCTAAATAGCATAACTTTGTCTTCTATAAGCATGCGTAACTTATCAGTAACCGACGACTGTGTTTTGCGTTTAGGGCGCACCGTGTTATCTATTTTAGAGCTATTATAAATATCGCCAAAAATCGCGAACATTTTTGTGTACAATTCGATATTGTATATTCGATACTGAATATTGCATTTACTTTTGATCCCATAGTTAATATTGATATAATCGCTGGAACTCATTAGCTCCAAGCGAAGAGTTTCCAGGAATAGTGATATAACAGCCAACGTCGCTTTGTGCAGTTTCCCTTCACGCAGATACTTAATATTGTTCATCTTTTCTCAAATCATTGAATAGTTAATAATTTTCCTCAAGTTTGCAGGAGTTCATTTCGTTGCAAAATGATTTCTAGTTTGACGTTCTGATTGGAATGTTGTGTTCATTCAGTTTTGATATCGTTATTTGGTGTATCTGTCACGTAATGAAACACTGGTTTTCTAGCTGTTTTTTTTTTGTTTGTTATATAAATACTGAACATACCAATTAAGTAAGTTTGGAGCTCGTGGCCAATTATTAACAGCCGCTTGGGTCGATGATCTGGTTACGCGCTTGCCTAGGTTGGTCCGAGGATGGTTGACTACCCATTAGATACTGGGTTTTCTCCGGGGTGCCTCGGATAGTACGCTAAGCCGTTAGGCCCGGCTGTCATTTTTTGATCTTTAACAGTCCTTACAGTGCCCTGAAATATATCGTATAGTATCCTATGGGGTACCCAGTACTAACCGGGTTGTGAGGTCAGATAGGTCGTAGTATATGTAAAATACTAAGCAGCTGCATCGAGTAAGAATAGAAGCCGATCCCAACATAATTGGGAAAAGGCTAGGCTGATGATGATGAAGGACGTGAAGAATATAAATCGATCATTTGATGCACATAGTAATGACCTATTAAGTAAGTTGATTGGTTGTTACACAGTTCCCTTTCAGGCGCTCCTCAAACCTTGCGTTTGCTTAATTACGATTATCGACCATAAGACGAGGAGCCGTAGTGTGAAATGTGTAGCAGTCCAGTGCCGTACAGTCCGGCAATTTGATATGAAGTCCGGTCCATTAGCCGCGAGCCGGTAAGCCAGCGGCCGACCGCGATGTAAATGTTGTCGATTTGTTCGGCACGCCGCGGTGTTCCGCCCACGATCCACTAAGCTAATGAGCCCCTTACAGAGGTAGTGGGATCATTTCTCTTTCACCTACAATCGGTTGATATCTAACAAAGTGTAGTGACCTACCTTTATTTATTTACAGATATTTACACTTAGAATTAACGAACCTCCTTTCCTCAACCTCTACTTTTTGACACTCCTTCTATTCTATTCTCGTTGGTACTCTTGTATGTGTAAAAACTGAAACTCTTGTACAAACTTTATTATTATTCTTGTGTAAATATCTACACAATTCTCTCTACCTACAAAAGTTTTTGCCATTTCTTTTCATATCCTAAGGTTAGGTTTTCATTAGAGCTGGGCGATGGGATGGAACGGAAGGCATAGAAAAACGGAAAAAAGACAGCAATGATTTTCGCCCTTTTAAATAAGACTTGCCCTGTTGCCTGTCTAATCGTCTTATTTCAGATAATTCCAAACAAGGATATAAAGAAGATCTCTATAGACATTCTTACGAACGAATTATACCAGAATTCTGATTCATGAATAAGAATAATAATTCTATATTCTAAGACAAATTTCGCCCATACTAATCCATCATTATAGTTCAGCTAATTGATGTCTCTCTTCCAGAGTTTAATAACGAAAGTAATTCTCTCTTAACACCACACTTTCCCTAATTCACTTCCCTACATTCTCCCAAATAATAGGTCCGTAACAAACACATAATTTCGCAGTTCAGGATAGAGATAAGGAATGTAATACCACATAAATTTTCGAGGGTTTAAGATACTCGCAGTAAAGAGATGTCCAAGAGAAAATAAAGTGAAACCTCATGTGGTTTTAAAACCTCCAGTGGTGTTATCTGATAAAATTCTGGGTATAAGACGTGATCATAAAATAGATAGTGAGTAATAAAAGGGGCTACCTTTGCTGGTAGTAGTGAGACTATTGACGGAGATAAGTTTAATTAAAAATATATTTTCGTGCTAGACATAAACGTATGTTAGGCTTCATTTTATTTCACATTTACGTAAAAAAAAATATTTGAACCCTTCTTTTTTTTAAATCGGTTTTTATGTTTTTTGTTCTTATACTTTGTTACTTGAACTATGCTTAGTGCTAATACTTTGTGCAAAAATAAATTACTTACTTCTAATTGTGGAAAATTGTAAATGGCTTGCCGTCACCCAAAAACAATATTTTAATTAAATAACAAGTGTGTGACTGTCAATCCTAAGTTATTTACTAGGTATTTGTTTAAAGAATCTTAGATCATATTAAAATTTAGTTATGTAAGCACTTGAGTGAGTTATCAAGTTTGACGAATTGCTGATTTGACGAATATCTGACTTGACCAATGTCGTGAAACCCGAGTTACCTGAGATACAGGTTTTTTCCTAGTTCAGGGAGAATTCAACTATTATATATACCTACTAGCTGCTTCCCGCGACTTCGTTCGCATGGAAATTTTGATGGCTATAAGAGGTATGAAAAATAGATGTTGGCCGATTCTCAGCCCCACCCGATATGCACACAAAATTTCATACTTGAAAACGGTTCATCCGTTTCGGAGGAATTTGGTAACAAACACCGCGAAACGAGAATTTTACATTAATATTTTTGTAAATCAATTATTTCAATTTCAATCACCGCTTCACTTTATACATTGGTTCTGCTTGTTCTAAAATAAACAACATATTGGAAATGTAACACCTACAAACAAATTAATCTACCTTAATAAACATAAATCTCTCATAATACTGTAAACAATAATTAAAACCACAAAGAGCTTATTACTTACCTCATTATATTTCAAGTGTAACGGAACATTCTCCCTGTATTTAATTTCATGCTTTCAAACACCGGATCGGTTTTAAAAAGAAATATTTTTTGCTGGAAAATGTTCGAGGATTTACAAAAGGGTCGACTCGTATATTACATTTAAGGTGGCAAGGGTCATTCGTAACAATTATAAGTTAATTTTTATTTTTCAGACATGTTGTAAACAATGTTTTTAAATAGATACACATACCTAGGTACTGTGAACGGACTGGCTGTACCTGCTAAAGTAAAGTCGTGCCGACAGTTTACAGTTGTTCTTTTTCATTTTCTTGACATCAAAATAAATAAAAAGGAATACAGCTGTTGAATGTAGAAAAACAATCAGATTTAGAGAGTTTTTGTACCATTCATCTTTAAGAGACATTTGAAGGAATTTTTGAAAATCCACCCTAAAGCCATCTTCTTTGGGTGATTTTTTTATAAATCAAAATTTCAGAAACAGCCACTGAAAATATGGAAACTTATATACGGTCTGTCAAGTAACAAATTAACGGAAAATGCGGTCAATGGATACGAAATGGGGCACTATGAAAAAAAGAGAAAAATGTCAACTCGAAGAGCATTGACTTTGACCTTGAGGTCAAAGCCAAGGTCACAAAATTCTGAAAGTCAATATCCGGGGATTCTCCCAAGATCACTGAATTTGATTTGGCTTATGGTAATTGACCTTGAGGTCAAGTACAAAATTCCGAAAGTCAAGATCCGCGATTCTTAATAGCAGTAACAGGCCAATATTCATGGTTAGTGACCTTAAGGTCAACATCAAGTGATTTCGACGTCAAGGTCAAGTGACTTTCAGGTCAAGGTCGAGTGATCCCGGAGGTCATGATACCTCAGACGTCAAAGTCGAGTGACCTTAGAAGTCATGGTCAAGTGACCTTAGAGGTCATGGTCCAGTGACCTTGAAGGTCATGGTCAAGTAATCCTGGGAGTGTTTTTGGAATTTTAGTGCCCTGACACTACCGAGCCTTTGAATTCTAGTGCAAAATCGGTATTTACTTTTTCTTCTTTTGCCGATCCTGCCGCTAGCAAGTCAAGGCGAGGCCTTTGACAACAATAAGACGAAGTCGACGTCTACTTCTGGGGGTCTATGGGTCTTTTCGCTCACTCGAGCCCGCCATCCCCTTCAAACCTGTCCGAGTCGGGGTGCCCCAAGTCCTGAGCTTGCTTCGCTCACTCTTGCATCCTAAAGTCTCTAATTACAGTTATATTACATTCTATACAGATCCTTTCGATATCATTTTACGACAAACGGCTAAACGGAGACAAGAAACACCAAGATGCTTTTCGGCTTATTTTTAGGTGGTATATACGATAGAATCACGAAACAAACGATGTGAGATAAACAAAAAAAAAAACTTAATTCCTGACTCCTTTATAAAAGGATTTCTTCGACATCGTTTCTACGACAAACGGTTGGTTGGAGACAAAAAACACAAGATGCTTTAGCCTTATAGTGTTATTATCATAGAATCGAAAAAAAAACGATTTGCTAATAAAACACTTTAAAAAAAGAAAACTAATTCTTTTTTCTTCAGTTAACGTACACTCCAACAGAAAATGCTGTCCCGCGAAAACTTCTGTCACCGAGTGGCATTGTGAATGATCCAAAGGAGATTTGTGAATGTTTTAACGATTTCCTTGCAAATGTTCGGCTCGATACTGGCAAATCAAATTCCCATACAACATCATCCATCTGGCAGTCTCTTGACAAGTTCATCTGGATCCCACACAACTACACTCAGTAACCTAGAACCCACAACAGACGAAATACTTAAAATTATTAATCACATAAATAACAGAACCGGCTCAGTTCTATACGGTATCATCTCGAAATCGCTAAAGGGCGTTGCAATCTTAATTTAAGATTGTCTTAATATTAGACTTAACTCACAAGCTGTATAAACAAATGTATGGAGTCGGGTACATTTCCAAGTAGTCTTAAAATCGCAAAAGCTACGCCTATTTATAAATCTGGAATTAAAAGTCAGAGCCGGGAAACTATCGTCCCATCTCAGTTCTCACTGTGCTGTCAAAATATTAGAAAGGGTTTTGTACAACCGCTTCCAAAAATAACTTATCTTACTAAACCTCTTCTATTATAAACAATACGGCTTTTGACCGAAGTCTAATACTCTATCAGCGACAAATACACCTGGTAACAACTTTAAAGCTTAATATTTAACAAAAAAATCGGTCTAGGTGTCTTGATTGACCTAAAAAAGGCGTTTGACTCCGTCAGTCATGAATTGCTGTTAAACAAACTCAACGAAATTGGCATGAAAGGCCCTGCCCTTGCCATCTTCAGATCCTACTTGTAAAACTATTACCAAGTAGTTAAGATTAGGGACAGCCAAAGCAATCCAAAAATCATAACATGCGGTGTACCTCAAGGCCCAATTTTGGCTCCTCTTTTATTCCTCCTTTACTTAATCAGTGTTCACCAAATTGGTCTAAAAGGGAACCTAAACCCTTTATGCAGATGACACATTTCTATTTTACTTTGGTCACCCCTTTGGCACAATTATAAATGAAGCACAAAGTGATATATATGCATATTTTGATTTACTTTACCTGTGGTTTCAGCAAATTCTTCTTAGCATAAACACAACAAAAACAAACTATATAATATTGTCAGCTTAGAATAAAAAAGTTGGCAGTTATACCCCTTTAAAAATAAACAATCAAAACATAAATTAAGTAGATCAACAAAAATACTTTGGACTAATCTTAGCAAAATGACATGGCTAATGTGTGGACATTCAAAAAGTAAAATCAAAACTACAATCACTCACGGGTAGTCAGGTACCCTTCGAGGCATCGTTCGATGCTTACCACTCCAAATTCGATATTTAATCTATTTCTCACTCGTTAAGCCCCACATTGACTACCTAGCTGAAATATGGTGTTCTGCCGCAAAAACATACTATAAACATACTACAAAGTGCATGAGAGAAATAACTTAAAACGTTATTTAATTATGATTATCTAGCTCTAACACTAACACTTCACAACAAAGAAACAAAATTAATGAACATTACATAAAAATACATTTATAATACATGCATATTGATACGAAAAATACAAAATAAAAATATATACACACAAAATTAAACATATAAACACGCCTACACGCGGAGAATAAAAAAACACAAAATGAAATTGAGACGTGAACAAGACCTACTACAGCTATACCCACCCCGCACAAACTACAGAAGAAAAAGTATCATGTATGAAGGATCCAAACTATATTATAAATTACCGAAATACATCACAGAATCCAAATCCATAACCTCTTTTATAAAACTACTCAAAATCAAAATACTTTTATTTCACATAGGCCTACATGGGCACTTATAAAAAACGTCAACAAAAAGGTGCTCGGTTCGGGTTGGTCGTTTCCTATGGAGAAGAACCGGCAAGAACCTCCATCGTTACTGGTACACGGTACTCAAACAGCACATCATATAAAAAATCACATTCCCTACAATAATTGCAAGCCACATCCAGTTACTCCGGTAGTCCGGCACTTTGAGAAGGAGGTCAATCGCCGAATCCAACTCGGATGGGCAGCGTTCGGGAAACTACGCAACGTCTTCTCGTCAAAAATACCTCAGTGCTTGAAGACAAAGGTCTTCAATCAATGTGTGTTGCCAGTCATGACATACGGAGCAGAAACGTGGTCTCTCACTATGGGCCTAATGGAGAAGCTCGCAGTCGCGCAACGAGCCATGGAGAGGGCTATGCTTGGGATTTCTCTACGAGATCGAATCAGAAATGAGGAGGTCCGTAGAAGAACGAGAGCAACCGACATAGTCCAGCGGATTGGCAAGTTAAAATGGCAGTGGGCTGGCCACATAGTGCGCAGGACCGATGGCCGATGGGGCCGGAAGGTCCTGGAGTGGAGACCGCGGACCGGCAAGCGCAGCGTAGGACGTCCACCAGCTAGGTGGACCGACGACCTAGTCAAGGTAGCCGGAAGACGCTGGGCGCAGGCCGCTTCCAACCGGTCCTGTTGGAAATCCATGGGGGATGCCTATGTCCAGCAGTGGACGTCCTACGGCTGATATGATGATGATGATGACATCCAGTTATTATCTGTCAGTGTTGAACGAAGGCTTGTTTACCCCTTTTTTGTTTTTTTTTACGGATGGGAAATCATCAAGTGACCCCCCCCCCCCGCTCTGGCCGGAGCGGGAGGGAGCGTCAGACTTGTACTGACTAAAACCCATCCAAGTTCCTTCTTAGCCCTTTGCGTTCCAGGGCCACGGTATCTCTTTCGAACAGTCCCGCAGCCCTGGCAGGCATTGGTCCTCTCGGACCCCTTCCGGTTTGCTGACATCTCCTTGAGGCGCGCGTGGAACACGAACGTGCCGTCGACACGGCCTGTCGTCATGAGACGGACGGACGGTGAGCTAGCCCATTACTCACCGTCCACAGGCACGCGCCTATGGTGGTCGGGGGCCACTGGTTGCCCCCCGGCGCCCGGGGCATCTCCCGCGGCGGCTGGGACGTGAGGCTCTCTTCCTCTAACGTTCCGCCACCTCCTTCGCTAGCATGACTGCTTCGCAGAAGGAGGCGTCGGCTTCCCATTCCCTCTTGCTCCGGACCGTGGATTGAACCAAGGCCGGACGCGAGAGGTTGCCGCCGCCGATCGCCGCTACGAGGACACGGCGGCGCTCAGACCAGGCGAGGCAGACCTCCATGGTATGCTCCACCGTGTCCTGCAGCTGGTCCTCGCAGTGGTGACACCCGGGCGTTTCCTCCCGCCCGATTTGGTGCAGGAACCTCCCGTAACAACCGTGTCCGGTGAGGACCTGCGTCAGGCCGAAGGTGAGGGCGCCGTGGCGCCTCTCTAGCCACTTCTCAAAGAGGGGACTTATTGCCACTATTGTGGCGTTCTCTGCACGTGGTTGCGACAGTCGCTCTCTCCATGTTGCCATGAGATCGCGCCGGAGGTCTGTCCGCTGAGGCGATTTGCCGCGGCAGCGGAGTTTCCCCCCAGCGTAGTGCCTCCACGTGCCATTCGTGCAGGCGCGCGAGGACTATCGCCTCCAGATCCCATGGCGGCAATCCAGCCAAGAGGCTCGCTGCCTCGCGCGCCTCGAGCGAGATCGTGCGGTGTTTGCGGATGTTTTGAGCCCGTGTATCAAGCGAAGTTGTTTGTATTTTTATTTTTTTATCTACCCTCAAAGTTATTATTGTACAAATGTCTAGTTTTTGTAAATCTCTCAACAATATCGACTTATGTCGTTTTAATATTCTCATGTAAGTGAATTTTGTATTCTTATGAAAATAAAGTTATATCTCAAACGTCATATAATACACAGAATTTCGTGGTCAATAAAAGTTTCTTCAAAAACCGAAACAATAGACACGAGATCGTGACACAGTAATTACGAAGAGCAATTCTCCGTCACCTTTATATGCATAATAATATGAACAATACAATAAGCATATTGAATAGTAGGTGTTGCATTGTACGGGACAGTCCGAGCGTGATTTCCTGACACGCATCACCGGTCAAATATAAGTTTGTCAGTGGTGGTCTTTATTGCACAATATAAATGCATGGAACAACACAGTAGACTGCGCATTCAATTGACATCAGCAAATTTATTAGTACTGTGTTGAGCAATAAACTTTTGAAACTTGTATCAAACAAAACTGGCGAAAGGTTGCTGTAATATGGGTACGACTCACCCCTTTGGAAACTAGAGGCGTAATGTCATGTGTTAATGTTATGAATTAATAGTTCCAAAGATTACCCCTACATCAAAACGCCATTAGTACTCCAACATTTCACCAGTTATGTTAAAGTCTCACTAATAGGGGGCGAGCCTATTGTCTTGAACCGGGCCCAAATCTAGACTCTGTGGCTGCTACTAAGAAATTCCTAGTGAAAAAACCCAAATACACGTGGCGCAACCTGGGAATCGAACCCTGGACCTCATGCTTAGCAGTCACGGTTGCGACCATTAGGCGAACGAGGATCCAATTCCAAGAATTCTTTCACTAATGGAAAGCTACATTATTCCGAGGTGTCATAGGTTATGTACAAGACGTGGGTGAATTTCTCATCATAACGTGAAGGACGCCGCGGAAAAAGGCTAATGTTTAGAAAACGTTTAGAATTATCATTATCATCATCATCACCATTCTCTTGTCCTTATCACAATTTATTTGGGGTCAGCATGTCTTCTTCTTCCATACTTCTCTGTTGCTTGTCATCTCATGAGACACCTCCTTTCTTGCCATATCATCCTTCACACAGTCCATCCATCGTTTCTTTGGTCTTCCTCTACTCTTATACCCATCCACATTCATACTCAAAACTGTCGTTTTTTTAAAAGTTAAGAGCTTTTTTTTTTTTTTAACTTGAAATGTATGTATGTATTGTGTACACAATTTATATGATCATAAAAGCTTGTCGCGAGGATTGCGTAAGTACCTATAAGTATTTAATTAAACTGAAATTAAAAAAAGAAAACTTAGCTGATTAAGTTACTCGATTAAATAGGTACTAGTTTATTTACACAAGTAAACCTCGCGACAAGCTTTTATGGTCATATAAATTGTGTATAATTAGGTTATAAGTTGATAGTTAAAATTTTAAAAGAAAATTTTATTTTCTTTTTAGAGGAATTAAATAACAGCTTTTAAAAAAAAAGGTTTTTTACTTAATTTTAACGATATTTTCCTCGTTTTTAAAACCAAACTGAAAAAAACTATGTCATGCTGAATTTTAAGGTTTAACGCATTAAGTGATTTGTGGTGCAGGTAGGCCTAAGATAATAAAACGACAAATTACCATTAAACGTGACGATTATATGTTAAGCTGTTATAACAAATAGTTTCATCATAGCAGTTTAGTATTAGGTTCATGTTTCTATAGAAAACGGTAAACCGATTTCTAGTAACGGTAGTAATAAGTACTTGCGGTTGCTACAGATCGCAGATGCTCGAGAAATATGAGGAGGCACTACCGTTGCCTACACTGCGTTCGTGATTCAGTTTCAAAACTTGTAAACGGATGTCTTTGTTTTTGTAAAAACAAAAAGCTCAGATAATACTAGAACTTCAAACAAAGAAATTGTTAATGATAGTCATTCTGAAATCAATTTAATTCACACTGGCATAAAATCGGTATTTGCGTAAGTGAAAATATAATATGTTGGAAACAAGGATTAGAATCGACTTTAGACTCGTAACTCGGACCACTGTGATATTGAATATGTTGTTGAACGGAAAATTGTATCGGTTTGTGCAACATTGTTTGTGAATTTTTGATCCGTTACCGAGATCCATATATAATAGAATTGCAGTTCCATTTGCTTTTAGATATTTATTGCTTTTTCGGAGTATTGGACATAGCTGCTCCACAAGTTTGAACTTTTTTGGAATATTGGATCCAGTTACAAGTTTGCAAAGCAAATAATTTTGTGAATGTTTCCTAGTCTACAGCACGACTGTAGTAGTTTCTGTTGGTGAATAATTTGACCATGAGGACTTAAGAGGGTTTTTCGATCAGTAATTTCTCAGTAAGCTGGACTTGTATTCTGTTGGATAACAATAGGCTCGCCCTCTATCACATGGAACTATCCCGGAGTCCAAATTTGTTTGCGTCAAAAAGTTCGCCCCGTATGAGATGAGATTTTAAGAGCATACTCGTATTTGGCCAAATGTAGGTGTCCTATAAATACACCCCTGCCTAACTCCTAGGCAGTATAGGTGTGATGTGGACATTAATCAGCCCTCTTCTTATTGCAGAAACAATTAAACTGTATGCTAGCCTAAAGGTCAGTTCGTGTTCACCTACATAGTGTCCCTCATATGTAAATGCTGCCCATCCAGAGACACAGTTGTAGCCTTGTGGATTGCGGTGCCGAGTAATAAAACTTGTAAACAGGACTTGCGTACTATAGGAACTATGTTGGTTGAATTTGCAAATTTTTCTGTATGGATTGAAATGACTGGTAATTTAATTTTCACCACTCCCGCACGAAAGAAGTCTTTCCTCTACGAAAACAGTGAGGAAAGTTGGTTTTTCCTCACTGTTTGAACAATGAGGAAAGTAATGATCCCGTTCAGAAACTAACCTTGCCTGATTTTTTTATGTTAAGTTTTAAAGATATTTTAAAAAATAAATAATTTTATACTTAGAATAGAAATATTTATAAGTTAAGATTATTTTTTTTTATAAAATTTATCAAATTATTGTAAGTGTTTAAGTTCAGAAACATTAAAAAAGTTTAATAAAATATTGAAAAAATTACATCGTACAGAAGCAAAAATTCGAAAAAAGAAGTATTTTGATTTGCTTTGTGACTATTTAATTTACTTACCTATGATGACTGAATACTTTCTTGCTGGGAGTGGTGAAAACTTTTGTATGCAACATGTGAGCAAGTTCATTTGCTATTCGTTTTGTCGAGTCTTTCGCTTACTCAGGATTGAAATTTATAATCACTCGCTGCGCTCGTGATTCTATTTTTCAATCCTTCGTTCGCTCAAGACTCAAAATCAAAACTCATAGGAAAAACGAACTTTCCTCACATGTTGGATAAATAACTATTTCACCACTCCCGCACGAAAGAAGTGTCTTTCCTCTACGAAAACAGTGAGGAAAATTGGTTTTTCCTCACTGTTTGAACAGTGAGGAAAGTAATGATCCCGTTCAGAAATTAACTTTGCTTGATATTTTTATGTTAAGTTTTAAAGATATTTTCAAAAATAAATAATTTTATGCTTAGAATAGAAATATTTATAAGTTAAGATTAATGTTTTTTTTATAAAATTTATCAAATTATTGTAAGTGTATAAGTTAAGAAACATTAAAAAAGTTTGATAAAATATTGAAATTTAGGATTATAATTTTTGAACGCACTCAAAGAAAGAAGCCTGTGAAAGAAGGACATTAGAAGCAAAAATTCGAAAAAAGAATTATTTTGATTTGCTTTGTGACTATTTAATTTATTTACCTATGATGACTGAATACTTTCTTGCTGGGAGTGGTGAAAAGTTTTGTATGCAACTTGTGAGCAAGTTCATTTGCTATTCGTTTTGTTGAGTCTTTCGCTTACTCAGGATTGAAATTTATAATCACTCGCTGCGCTCGTGATTCTATTTTTCAATCCTTCATTCGCTCAAGACTCAAAATCAAAACTCATAGGAAAAACGAACTTTCCTCACATTTTGGATAAATAACTATTTCACTTCAGTAGCTCAAACATGTAGGTTTTGCTGCCTGAAATCAGTGAGCAAAATGCGATTTTGCTCACTGAGTGAGACAAAGTAACTTTTTAATTATTTTTTTCAGAAAGCTCCGAATTTCTTATTCAGCCTTGGGTTAATCATACAATTCGAAACATTCACACTCTATCTCTTTCCCGCCCATTAGAAAGAGAGAGAGACAAAGACCAGCCCTTTCGAAGTTCCGTTTTTGAATTCGAACACGTTCGGAATTTCGTACTAAATAAAGAGATTTTGAAAAAATGTCTTTTAATGTAATTTATTGAATTTTTAACTTATTGTTGTATTTAAACGAAAATAAGTATTTACTGCAAATAAAACTGATATTTAACCTATAAATATTTATTTCTAGTTTCAATAATGTTACGTAATATATTTTGAATAATAAAATATCATGGGTGCTATTTCCGAACACGCCTTAATTTAAATGAAAGAGCGGGAAAAAAAATTCGTGGCTGGCGTAAAGAGTTGAATAAGTTAAAAATATTAAAATAGGTAATCGTAAAATATGAGTGAAACTAGCGACGAGAACAGTATTGTAACACCGGAAGAGTTAAAACAACAAGACAGTTATTAATGCAGAATTAAGTTTCCTACCTGAGAAGTCTCGCAAGAAATATCTGAAAGCATACCATGTCTTCAACGAGACTTACAAAGGGCGCAAGCAGTTTTTCGGAGACGGTGTTGCTATCTTATTTTTTAGATTTATCACAGACGAGGTGATCATCTATAATGTTAATTAATTTGATTCACAATAAATAGTTATTTCAATCAATTCCTGTTTATTATTTTATCTCGTAAAGTGTTCTCGCTGCTGAAGTGAAAAGTTATGTGTGTTACACGAGAGCAAAGATTTTTGCATCTCGTGCCTTTGAATCCCTCGCCACGCTCAGGATTCAGCTTTAGAATCACTCGCTACGCTCGTGATTCAATCGTTGAATCCTTCGCTTGCTCAGGATTCAAACTCAGCACTCGCAGCAAAAAACAACTTTGCTCTCTTGTTGCACAAATAACTATTTTCTTTACTGCTTTGTTTGATTATCTATGTATTCGATGAAAAAAATAGCTTCATATAAGATGACAAGAAGAGAGAAGTATGGAAGGAGAAGACATGCCGCGTTGACCCCAAATAAATTGGGATCAGGCTGGAGAATGAAAATGATGTTAACAGTGTTTAAGTTCTGTCTACTCTCAAGCGCAGATTATTGACATGTATCCAAGATTACATCAATCATTCAAAACTTTAATTACCTTTCATCTACACTAACGTCACCAATCTCTGAAACCAAAACAAATGCCACATTTTGTAGAAACGCAATGAATTCTGATTCGCGTCTTTTATTAAAGCTGTCAAAACGTTTGACCTTTGTAGAAAGCTAGAAAATGTGTGTCTTGTCCGTGTTATATAAAGCTGCGACTATTTTAGCCCCAGTGCGACGAGAGCTTAGTGTGTACTTGATATACCGACACCCCCCGCGTGACGTAAGAGCGACTCTCCGGCTGAAAGGGTTGGGCCCTTTCAGCCGGAGACACATGATGAGAAATGCATGCTCGATTGATGTTCGATTGCACTGACTTCAAGGAATATCCTGACTCTCTGTACTCGTCTAGCAATAGTTTCTGTAAAGCCTTTTCAAATGAAAAAAACTTCAAAAGAATTTCTTCCGCAATGTTGATGCAATTTTCCAGCAAGCAATACCTTTGAAAAAGATCTCTTCAAAAGGGTATTTTCAATAAAACTGCAATTTAATTCTTATTGTTTCACAAGTTCCTACAAAAGCCTTTTGAAGGGCTTGTTTGAAATTGTTTTTACAAGCTCGCTCATTTTGATAGCATCATGGAGATAATAATACGCTACGAGGCAGCACAGTGCTCAGAATAGATGGTACTATGTACCTACGCCTTACCTTACTCGTAATGTTCTTCAGAAAGGTCAGGTTCGAGTACCTACTCGTATCCGGCTCACATACGCAAAAATCCATGAATGTGAAAGTGTCAAAAGGATTACTTCCCTACTGTAGCGTAGGGTCGTAACACGTGGGGTAGTGTAGACTCTGCATGCCTCTACTGGAAATACCGTGACGTAACTATGTCGCACGTGTATTCCAAGCCTTACAGATGCAACATATTTCACTGTTTTTTATTTAACTAACAAAATTCCTGAAAACAAAACCATTGCCCACACAGGCCGGACTTTTTGTAGAAAAAATCTATACCCTTTGATACAGTTTGTAAGTTGTAACACCAAAATTTAAATATAGGTACACAGTGGCCTTTGTGGATAGCGGAGCTAAGTTTCAGTTATAGAACTCTGTACAACTAAAAATACTGAGAGAAATAGCAATTGCAATTTGAAAATGAAAGATATGGATATGGGTCTTCGTAGTCAAAGCATAAGTATGTTTAAAATAAAACGAACACTCGTAGCTGCACAAAAAACACTGTAAAAGATTGTCACTGCTTACTTGAAAATTGTAAGGTACCACAGTATTTATACGGTGTTGACCTTTTATTAACGATATGTTTATCGAGTTACTGTAGCCATGTAGTAATTTCACTTTTCTTATTCATAAGATCAAATTCCCGAAGAAATAAAAAACTTTTCGCAAAAACGAGTCTTTCTCCAATTGGGTGGTAGGTACAGTAATAACTCTTTAATTGACGATTAGCTAACATTTAAAGTAAACAGGGAGGAGGTTTGTTTTTTTTTAAACTGATGGTGAAAACGAAATCATTAAATCTTTTCGAATTCATACAGAACCTGAAAAGCTGCTGTTCATAAAGAAAATCCTTTTTGCTGCACCTATTTTTCAACTGACCTCTTAACTGCTTTTAGGTCTAGTGGTCGTAAGGGCGACTGCTGAGCTTGAGGATCTGGCTTCAATTCCCCGGCATGGCCAAGTGTTATTAAGTTTTCTGTCGGAATTTATCAGTATCAGCCACGGAGGATTTATGCCCGGCTGATGGCAATAGGCTCGCCGCCTATTGCATGGGACTTTAACACAGTTGGCGAAATGAGGTTGTACTTGTAATGTTAGGTATACCTCTGCCTATCCTTTCGCGGGTCGTGATGTTATAGGAAATTCAAATCGTGTTATTTACAGCTTCGCCATATAAACGATTAATACTAACTCTTGGTTCATAAAACCATCAAATGCGAGCCCAACGCACTCGACTCGTTTACGCTCCTGTCGAGTGCTATTGAAAACGAATCGATTATCGCTGTAAAGGCTTACTCGATCCCTTTCAAAAACAACGCAACCCTTATTACGCTCAATAAGCTAGTCGTAATACAAATTATAATTAGTAGAATTAATTTAACGGGTGTAGTTTAAAGTGTTTATTTTGTTAGGGTTAACACAGTATGAGTCGTGTCGTGTGACTTACGACACAAATTTACCCATAAACCGCTTTAAATGTCATTATTTTAATTTAAGAGGTCACTCAAGTGTCATAATTAACCTTCATAATTTTGTCCACACGTGATCGCTTCCTCCCCACTGTTCAACTAGATTGCTCAACTGCGTACAGTTGTGCAGTTGGTAATACCAAACGATTCTTCCTCACTGCTCAACTGTGTAAAGTTGAGCAGTGTGTAATACCAAACGCTTTTTCCCCACTGCTCAACTAGATTGCTTAACCGTATAAAGTTGATCAATGGGTAATACCCGCTGATCAACTAAACCTGCACTACAAGCTATATTTTTTAGACTAGAAATAAAAACTCCAAAATAATTACTTTACCCACTAATAAGGAATCTTAAAATTAAAATTAAAAAATCTATTTCTTCTTCTTCTTTCTTCTTACAAGATAAATGGTAACGAACTTAGAAAGAAACTTTAAATCCAAATTGTATACGTCACCCACTACTAATGCCTGTTTCGGCCGGATAGGACGAAATTCAGCTGCCTAAACACCTACCCACTAAGCCATTTTAAGTATTAACAAATTTTATTTCTTCCTTTTTCTTGAATGTGGTATCTTTTTCAAGAGCGTGCCCAATTGAGATTTCTTAATTTTATCATCATTATATTATGTCTATACTTGTTTCTTCTGCTGTTCGCTGTTTTATCTACAGCAAGCACGTCAATGTCAGCTAGTATTTTTAATAATCTTAACAATGTCTCGGTGTTTTTGTTTTATGGATTTGTTTATTTTCTAATGCCAACCTTCTAAGCAAATTGTTGGTTTTATTGCTCTCCTTACATACTGATTATTTTTATTAGGTCTTTTTTCTTTAAAATTTTGTCCACACACGCCATAAAGGGTTGCATTGAAATTTCCATTATTTTTGAGCTGAGCAGTAGGTTATGTGTTCGATTTTATAACAGGATGACCTACTGATCAACTCAGTTGAGCAAAAAATAGTTGAGCTATAGAACATAATATGTTCGGTAATACAAACTATGTCCTACAGCTCAACTGCTCGTTGTTGAGCAATCTAGTTGAGCAGTGGGGTAGTAGAGCAAGTGATGTGTTTAAATCAAATCAGCATATGAAGTGGTAGGTATTCAATCTAAAAGGGATCCCTTACACGAGAGTGTTTCATTAATACGGGTCCTAAATTACTTACCGGAGAAAAACCAACTCACAAATTAAACATGAAAGTTGTACATGTTTTTCCCTATAACACGGCCCCTCAGTATCCCCAAAAATGTGGCGCTGGCAACATACTCGACTACATATAATTCGCAGAGCAAACAATCAATATTTACAGAAGCATTAGTTCTAGCCAGCCGAATGTAGCTTTAAGTAATTTTGTTTGAGCAAAGACTTTTTACTGCTTTATTACGACATTTTCGCTCTTTCTCCCTACCGCTGGGAGAATTAAAATTTTAATGGATTTTCAATGGCGGCAAGTGAAATAAAACCACCAGCACGGTGATTACACCCCGGCACCGCTCCCGCTACGAAAACAGTACGTACTGCTTCAACACTGCCAATTTAATTGCGGTATTAAGGAAATTAATTCAAAACAAATGCAAATTGTTTTCGAAAACAACCGCTCCTTCAACACGACGCAAATTGATTTATTTATTTCACGTTAGCATTTCACTATTGCCTACTCTTGTTATTTTATTTGAAAACGATTGATCTCGGCAAAGCTTCTCACAGAGATTCGTTCAAAATGAAACCTGGATACAATCTCCAATTCTATCAAAACCGATACCTTTCCGTAGTCGGCAGAAATTTTATCCTTATTTATACCAGCACACTAGTAGGTATACAATTCAGGGATTTACATAACGCATGATATGGAAAACTCGCAATTCAGATATCTTTCATTGCTGAATTAATTGAAAGGATTATTTTAATATTTTCGACGATACGGTATTCAATCATTCACGTTTATTTATTACACTACATTAATAAAAGCCCATATTTATGCAAAATTAATCTGCCTGAGAAAAATTTTCGTAGTTTGTTATGAAAAATGTGTGCTTGAGTCCATTTTAATTTTCCTGTGTTCAAAAGAGTGGGTAGGTAACTATTATCGTAAATAAAATTCGCGATACCCGAACCGGAATGTTTTATTTCTCTGGTTTTAGTGCGGGGGGCTAACTGCCTGTGTTCGTTTTGTTAGCACGAATAAAGAAACAAACAAGATTAAGAACAGTAATTACGTTCAATAGGTGAGTAATAGCATCGTGTGAAGTTGTGCATGCTGCTCCTTGGAGGCTCGACCCACGTCACCGGCGAGCAGTTACTGACTTTTTATTAACTATCGTATAATATTGATGGATTCCGAAACGAGTTTTGAATTAGATTTAGTCGGTATAAAGTCCAGAAAACTAAGCCCACACAAAGGGAAGAAAAATGAGTTGTTTGAAAGAATATCTTGTCGGGCGGTCGCGGCGCGGTGACTCGGTGTCTGAACATTTCCCTAAAGCAATTTGTTTTTTTTTGTTATGAATAAAGTAGCAGCTCATGTTTTAATCTAAAATTAACACGTTTGGAGCGTGATTTGCACGGGTTACTGTTACAAACTTGCTTGCTCCTCGTGATAAAAAGAAGTAAACAGATTTGTACATTAAAAAAGTAATTAGGGGAAAATGAATTTAATAAATGATGATATGAAAAATACAATAAATTATTTTAAAAAATGAAGGGCAGGTTAACCGGGATTGTTTTGAATGCCTTCAAGTCTAAAAGTTGATTGAAGCGGGTTGCGACTTCCTTAAAATAAGCCTTCGCTATTCTTCAACTCTAAAAGTTGATTGGGGTGGATCCCTTATTATTTTCATCTTATTATGGGTTTTAGACGCGAGCGGATTACAACTCCAAAAATAAGCCTACTGCTATTGATTTATCAGGTCGAGTAGTGATCATTGAATGTGAATCCTACCTGGCCTAACTTCGTAAGATGTCGGTGTGTTTGAATGAGTTATGAAAGTTTTGTGAATGCTGTAATACTTTAACCTTACCAAAATTTTTGTTCTAGGCCAAAAATTTTCTCGGGGTCGTTGGGGAAATATAGTATCTGCCTACTACAGACACTCTATACTCACACTTATCATCCATATTCATACTTTTGTTGGTTTTACATTAGCATTTTACGAATCGTTTAGTTTTTATAAATATTTTCTTAGTATTCTTTGTGTGACATTGTTTACATCGAACTTGTCAGCTGTCATTAACTTTTATTTTTAATTGTTACCAACCAAACTCTCTATGAAGGTTTCATTTAGATTATATATTACTAAAAATATTATCATCAATTCGTCAGTTCAATTGTTGTATTTTTTATAAAAATATTATGTGCAAGGTTTTTGACCAATTGTTACTGGCTGTTTTTAATACTGGCAGGTTGCGTCTTACTAGAGCGCAGCAGTTTTGAATCTGAGAAATAAATTGGAAGAAAGAAACGGAGGATCAGGGTATATTAGGGATTTCTGACGGATGGCCTGGTTCAGTCTGGAGACAAGAAATCAGTTTAGTCTGAAGCTAAGAAATCAGCTAAGTCTAGAGTTTGGAGTCAAGATCTCAGTCATATCTTGAGTTTTGGGCACAGCCTAGTGGAGTTAAGGAGCGATCTTCGTTTGGTGCTACCGTGGCTGCTGCTAGCTGCTGAAAGCTGCTCTGCGAATTGACGAGCCTGGCACTGGGGCTCGGTACGTGTCTGCTGGAAGGTACTCTGTGAACTGACGAGCCTGGCACTGGGGCTCGGTACGTGTCTGCTGGTGGGTCCTGCCAAGCCTCGTATCAAGTTTGTCGTGGTCAAGCTCATCTTGATTAAGCCAGCTTCTACATTTGGATGTTTGTCTTCAGTTACTATCACGCTCAGAGATTTGCGAAGGCATTCAAAACATTCCCGGTTAACCTGCCCTTCATTTTTTTTAATAATTTATTGTATTTTTCATATCATCATTTATTAAATTCATTTTCCCCTAATTACTTTTTTAATGTACAAATCTGTTGACTTCTTTTTATCACGAGGAGCAAGCACGTTTGTTACATTACGTAATATTGTTTAGGTTATTTTAGTAATGTTAGTTAAAAGCGGCTTACCATTTCTCATTCAATGTTATCAACACTTTATCGCTATACTATGGTTTAAGCGTTTCCAATATAGGCTATGTTGTCTACCTCTTGAGGTTTTATTTCTATCTTAAGCAAAACAAGGAATAAAATCTGCGCTGTGGCGTAGCCTACGTTTTTTCAACCCATTTTACCTTTTACATTTTTTTCGCATTTTAAATGAGCGCTTTAATTGCACAAAAAGCCGAGAGCTGCAAATATCCTTAAATATATGGCGCGGGTGTCAGCACAGTGCAGGCTCTGTGGTTCAGATTTAAGCGCACCCGAGCGGAAGGAATGCAGACGAATGATATTCCTTAACATCCGAGCAGGGGATTAAGAAAGCTCCAACTGACATATATTCCTGTACGAGGTACGGAATCACCAATTAGATTCCGCAACCGTTCTCCTACGACCGGTTCATCATTGGACTTTTCGTCGACAGGACGATTCATTTATTTCCGTTTCCCCAGCAGGGTCTTTCACCTATGGACATTTCACCGACAGAACCTTTCATATGCGTCACTTTCGACGACAGCCCTTTCCAGCTACAAAATGTTTCACCGACACGACGATAAACCTATTACTCTTTTAACTACAGACCTTTCCATCTACGACGGAGAATTCGCCGTCAATCTTTAGACAAGCGATATTACAAAAATGCACATATACATATATCTACACCGTGTAAATCACCTCATCACGAAGCCGTCAACCAAGCATTCTGCACATGAAACTAAGTAACTTTACGCAAAAATTTTTGCTGGGAAACGACTTTTTTTGGGGGGTGTAAAATCATGTTTTGTGGTAGAACTCAATGTAACGCACTCAAAACATTGCTGATGGACGGATTGAATAGTACGGGGGTCGTGGAGGTGTTTAAAGTAAAAAACAAAATATTGTTTATAGTATGTTTTGTTTATTTATATGAACGGGTCAACTGACTCCAAATGGTTCGTGTAGCACGGCTGCTGCATGCTATGCTATTTGTATCTCCAGTATGCCAGCTTTGGCATACTGGAGATACAAATTAAATAATATAAAAATTATATATAGGTTTTCTGTTGTTTCATTTCTTTTTCTATCTCCAGTATGTGATAGACATGTCTTTGAGTTCGGCCGTTAGTAAAGACTCAGTAAGCTATAGATATGTATATGTGCATTTTTGTAATATCGCTTGACTAAAGATTGACGGCGAATTCTCCGTCGTAGATGGAAAGGTCGTAGTTAAAAGAGTCATAGGTTTATCGTCGTGTCGGTGAAACATTTTGTAGCTGGAAAGGGCTGTCGTCGAAAGTGACGCATATGAAAGGTTCTGTCGGCAAAATGTCCATAGGTGAAAGACCCTGCTGGGGAAACGGAAAAAAACGAATCGTCCCGTCGACGAAAAGTCCAATGATGAACCGGTCGTAGGAGAACGGTTGCGGAATCCACCAATTAAGTGTAAGACTCTGCAGGAATTTAGTAATTAATGTGCCTCTGCAATGTTTTCCACAATATTTTGGCTGTTGTATTTACGGCAGTTGCGTTGTACTGTACTGGCTAGTTATGTATATGCAGTAGTGAAATCGAGACATTTTCTAAATGGCGCGGCGGCTTTAATAACGTCGGTCGGTGGTTGGCAGCGACTAGTTGCCACTTATGACTTGTACTGGCATGTGTGGAATTATACCTAATTAGTAGTTGTTTGTTGCCGCACTTGCAAGATTAAGTGTACGTGGAACTGTAGTAGAGAAGTTAACTATAGGTGAATTGATTGGCGTAATTAATTGCAGCTCTTAAAGTGTTCACACTTACTTGTACTAAATGTTCTGTATGTGAATATGAATATACTAGCTTCGCCCGCGAGTTCGTCCGCGTCTATGAAGCATCCTATATCACTCGGTAAAAGTGTAAGAATTTTAGAAATCGGAGGAGTAGCTTCGGAGATTACTACCTTCATCCAAACTTCCAAACGTTACCTCTTCATTTTTCTTTATTTTTACAACGGGTGCTTTTACATACATTTAAACTCACATACACAAATAGCCGATTCCGCAACCGTTCTCCTACGACCGGTTCATCATTGGACTTTTCGTCGACAGGACGATTCATTTATTTCCGTTTCCCCAGCAGGGTCTTTCACCTATGGACATTTCACCGACAGAACCTTTCATATGCGTCACTTTCGACGACAGCCCTTTCCAGCTACAAAATGTTTCACCGACACGACGATAAACCTATTACTCTTTTAACTACAGACCTTTCCATCTACGACGGAGAATTCGCCGTCAATCTTTAGACAAGCGATATTACAAAAATGCACATATACATATATCTACACCGTGTAAATCACCTCATCACGAAGCCGTCAACCAAGCATTCTGCACATGAAACTAAGTAACTTTACGCAAAAATTTTTGCTGGGAAACGACTTTTTTTGGGGGGTGTAAAATCATGTTTTGTGGTAGAACTCAATGTAACGCACTCAAAACATTGCTGATGGACGGATTGAATAGTACGGGGGTCGTGGAGGTGTTTAAAGTAAAAAACAAAATATTGTTTATAGTATGTTTTGTTTATTTATATGAACGGGTCAACTGACTCCAAATGGTTCGTGTAGCACGGCTGCTGCATGCTATGCTATTTGTATCTCCAGTATGCCAGCTTTGGCATACTGGAGATACAAATTAAATAATATAAAAATTATATATAGGTTTTCTGTTGTTTCATTTCTTTTTCTATCTCCAGTATGTGATAGACATGTCTTTGAGTTCGGCCGTTAGTAAAGACTCAGTAAGCTATAGATATGTATATGTGCATTTTTGTAATATCGCTTGACTAAAGATTGACGGCGAATTCTCCGTCGTAGATGGAAAGGTCGTAGTTAAAAGAGTCATAGGTTTATCGTCGTGTCGGTGAAACATTTTGTAGCTGGAAAGGGCTGTCGTCGAAAGTGACGCATATGAAAGGTTCTGTCGGCAAAATGTCCATAGGTGAAAGACCCTGCTGGGGAAACGGAAAAAAACGAATCGTCCCGTCGACGAAAAGTCCAATGATGAACCGGTCGTAGGAGAACGGTTGCGGAATCCAAATAGCCAGTCACACCCGTAAGTAGTGTAGATTGTAGAATATGTGTATGTATAGTATCGGGGTCTTCACTCAGTGAGGCACTGTCCTTTGTTTATGTTGACGCTTAAAGAATATTGGATCTCATGAAAATTCGATCAAATACAAATATTGGCGATCAACATATTATCTTATATGCAGTTCTATCATTCAAGATGAAAACGCTTCAGCTTTTGTTGATCTATTTGAATACGAACTCTAATACTTTATTCATAAGAGTTTTATTGCCCAGATTGACGGAAGAATTCTTTCAGGCTTTTTTAGTTTATGATCATTTTAAAATAAATTGCTATCCTAAAAGAATTGTCCCTTAGAACGAGTTATGATTCACCGATCCAATCGGACCGTACTTTATACTGGCTACGGACCCTAGAATTTGACAGATCATTCATACACAACATCACGCCTGAAATCAGACAGGCATAGGTAGAGGTGTACCTTATAGACATCATCGTTTAATCATTTCAGGAATCATACACTGCTGCTATACCTTCCGTTTCTTTTGCCCATAGTCTAGTAACTAAGTAACTAGCTGTACCTCCTACTCTACCTACTTACCCTACTCAACCCTACCTACCTACCGTACCCAACCCCACCTACCTACCCTACCCTACCCTACTTACCATACCTACCAACCTACCCTACCCTACCCTACCTAGCCTTAATTTTCTTATTTACAAACCTTGTCCACGATAATAACGAAAACAAAAAAAAAGGGTTGCACTCTGGGAGTGCCTGCAGAAGTGAAAACCTGAATATTAACGTTGTGCATTTTTGATGTTTTGGAATGGTTAGGTTAGATAATTTTGCACAAATTGCTTTAATTATCAATCTACAATACTATCATTTATGTGGTAAAATACAATATCTATACATTTATTGCCCTATCGTACACAAACATGACAATTTATATTACATTAAAATTTAACGCTTCAGAACTGTTACAATCCGTCTTACGAATTTTACCTCTTTGGAGAAACCGAAGGTTTTGTTTGTGCATAAGATAATTATCCAGTTTTGGAAACACGAACAAAATAAAAATGAATCCCCGAAATGTACATATGTGCATCACTTTGGAACGACTGCCCTAATTTGTTTTTTTTTTTTCGAAGTGTAAACTTCTTTATGACATCTGTCATTGAGTTTAATGACAGATGTCATAAAATTCAAATTCCTTCGCAACCTTCGTGACGCGAGACCTGACGCGAGTTTAACATTTTTTACCCATTACAAAAGTGCAAAAAGACGAGAAGTTTTCACTTAAAAAAAAAAACAATTTAGTGCAGTCGTTCCAAAGTTATGCGCGTACAGACATTTCGGGGATTTATTTTTATTTATTTAGATTTTTATTCAAACTCAGGCATTGAAAATCTAGAACAAAACTCCTCGACACATTCGTTATAGTGGAAACCTTTTTATTCCTTTAAAAACGTTCAGGGGCAAAATGTCCAACGGTGTCAAAATGTCCAAATCCGAGAATGTCCAAATCCCAAAATGTCCAATTCCATAAAGGTCCAACTCACAAAAAGGCCAATTCTCAAAATATCCAATTCCCAAAATGTCCAACTCCCAAAATGTCCAATCTTTGAGAATGTGGTAAAAATACTTGTTAGCGCGTTAAAAAAGTTGACAGCTAATAAAACAACAACATGAAAACTCTCCGAGTTTATAACAAAAACATGGGCACCAGGGTGCAAGAGGCTGCACTTGCCCCCCCCCCCCCCCTGTCAGAAAAGAAAATACACAGTTTTTATTAATTAAGTTACTGCGTCAATAAAAACTTCAGGTGGGTAGACCCGGATTTGCGTCGTTTTGTATGGTGTGTTTATACGTAGATGGCACGGATTGAAATTCTGAAAAAATACATATTACACACTTTCTCTAAATATTTCCGCCGTCCGATGTACGATTACTTGCAGTTTACTGCATCCAATTAAATCGCACAGACAATTCTAAATTATAACTAATTGTCATTTCATTTAAGGCTTTGCTCAATACTATGTAAACCATACCACAAAGGTCGTTAAAATGTGATAAAAAACAGCCACCATAACGTGAAATATTATGTAAAAAATAAAATATTAGGTATTTTCTTTTTTTCATGCGCCCTGTTCTTTAGTCCCGAGTGGAACGCGGGCGTACTTCCGTACGCTAATAATACCTATCTAAGCAGTGTTTTATCTCTTTCCAGGTTGCGTTAATATTCGGGATAATGGAGAGTGTAGGCGTCACGCGTTTGGGGTTATTCTAGCCCTGACTCGCCTACTTTGTTATTATTTGTTTCGTGACACCTCGCCTTGTGGAGGCTGAGGTAAGTTATGAATACCTACGGCGCTCGGGTTATCGTGGCCTTAAGGCGCCTAGGTTGCTGTCTTTTGTTCATCACCTTGTCAATAAAGTTAGTCTCGTCTACTCTTGTCCTATGAACTATGTACGCGAGGCGAAGAAAAATTTTGGAGCTCGCTTCGCTCGCTCAAACTCACTCTTTTCCTAGTTGTTGTATATACGAACAAAAATAGCCTAATTTATCCAAAAACATCCTCATATTTCGAGCGCGCTCAAATATCTAATGCCTTTGCGTACCTACACAAGGTTTTCTGTATAACTGGACAGAATTAGCCGTATTTCTATAATAAAGAACAAAAGAAAAGCTACCAAATTCGAAGTTGGTGGTAAAAAATTTAAGCTCGCTCTTGAATCCTATTTTTTTTCGATTGATGGGCTTTTCTGTATAGATCGATAAAGTTACTCTCTAAATGTAACATATCTGAAGAGGAGTGCAAAAAAACCAAGCTGTTTTCATGGAAGGTGCACATCCCGGGAAAAAATCCTGCCGACGCCCATGAACAAAAAGTTATTCAGTCTCGTCTTAAATACGGGCAGGTAAATAAAAATACAGAAGCGAACACTCGGCCACGGGGCCACACTGGATTGCGCGTTAGAACCAAATAAAATATTAAGAGAGAGGGATTCCCGGTAACCTCACCAAGGCAGCCTCTCAAGAGTGTTTCTTCCTATTGAATAGCTTCCCATCCCCAGATATATGTACATTCATATTTAGATCTCTCATCTACAGAGGGAATGCTTGCGAAAGCTGTATCAATATTTAATTTTGATGATACAATAACTCTTGCGTTATCTTTAGATCGACGTTGAAATGTTTATTAGCAAGAAATGCGTTTGCTTTGTATTCTTCGAAGTGAGTATTTTGACGGTTTGTGAAAATCGAGTTGCTTTATTCCAGGTCCTTTGTCAAAAAAGAAATATATTGTGTACAGTCATGAACACAATATATTTGTATTATATCGTATATGTATACGATTTTTAAGATTTAACTTTTGACATGCCTCGTTGGTCTAGTGGCCTCGACTGCTGAGCACGATCCTTTGTTCGATTCCCTGGTCAGGCAAAGTGTTATTGGGTTTTCCATCGGGAATTTCTCAGTAGTAGCCACGGAGTCTAGATTTGAGGTCGGTTGATGGCAATAGGCTCGCCCGCTGTTACATGGGACTTGAACATAACTGGTGAAATGAGTGTGTACTATTAGGTACACCTCTGCCTAACCTTTCGAGGATTACATGCGTGATGTTATGTAAAGATATACATTTTCATTTACGTATGAATTTATAAATACTTTGTTCTTACCAGAATAAAATTACAGTCAATGCAGTAGGAGAAAATTTCTTGCACTCGAAAGTTGCAACATGTAAACATTATTAATTCTTGTGACAGTAGGTACATCCTTTTAAATTATGTCACATGCACATAATTCGCTACACGTCCAGTATAGTTCAGAGTTTTCTTTAATGCAGCCTTTGTAGATATAAGCAATGCTTACCAATTTAGCAAACGCTACATTCCATTGTTCAATATTCAGATCAGCACCGTTATCTGTTCGTTGGTTCAAAGGTCACGGCTATACCAAATTTTTATTCAAAGACATACCTACTTACTACATATATAACATCATCTATGCATGCCCT
The DNA here is from genome assembly GCA_963082945.1 of Cerastis leucographa. Taxonomy (NCBI): domain Eukaryota; kingdom Metazoa; phylum Arthropoda; class Insecta; order Lepidoptera; family Noctuidae; genus Cerastis; species Cerastis leucographa. The sequence goes on along the minus strand of OY720380.1, from coordinate 11,336,038 downwards.
TTGTTAGGCAGACAAAGCGGGTACATCACCAGCCGCTCTGAGGCTTACAGTAAAATATTCTAACCTATTCAAGTGCCATAGATCTTTATTCAAAGTTTTGAAATATTTCCCACTTTCCTTTCTGCGAGTGTCAGTTCCTATAACCCTATTTAATCGTGATATGTTAATCTTTTTTCCCCCCGTCTTTTTTTCGTTTGCTTCCCACGTTTCGTTTTATATTTTTCGTTTTTCCCCTCCTGTATACTTTACGATATGTTTCAGCTTTTGGAGCGTACGCTTCCTCATTGAATTTAATACAAATCTTTACCTTACCCATAAACACTCGTGTGAATGACTTTTCTCCTTTCGCCGTGTGTTCAGGATGCGGGAATCCTGCAATATATTCAGGTTTGTGTGAAATAAAAAGCACGAATCGTATTATCATAATCTTTTTATTAACAATAAAATGAATCATGTGCGATACATAATTAAATTTCCAATTTAAGATGCACAAGCCTGGTTATTGCAAAACTACTGAACCGCGTTTCGATTTCCATCCAAATAATACAGTCTCCACATTAGAACATGTCTGCTTCGTGTGAAGGTAAAAAATCTGCACTTATAATAATATTACAAAAGGAATCGGTTCGAGCTGGTGTCGCGAGCGAGCGGTGCCGCCCGCCAAAAGGTCTACAAGACACCCACAAACCTTCTAGTTATTATGATAAAAAGCACTTTCGTTTTTCGTTAAATATAAGTATTCAATTGCATAATGCATCTCTCTTACCATTTTATAATCGAGAAATATGTAAGAAGAAAAATTTATGGAATATAATAACAATAAATAAATATTTTATTTACAGTTTAATTTTTTTATCGCCTATCTATAATATTCTTCGGGCGTTTAGGAAATAAACAGTACGATTCGAACTAACTAATAAATGATCGACGCAAGAACTGAACCTGAAGAGACGAGTGGCAATTCACCCTACAGCGTGTTTCATGAACGTGCGAGCACGAGCCTAGCACGAGCCGAGCACGAGCCGAGCACGACACGAGCACGTGCTTGTGTACTGGGAACACAAACAGAGAGCCTACAACAACGCCACGCTCCTTACTTTCAACAATACACATCGGGCAACTCTTGCTTCCCAAACAATCAATCATCAATGAAAACAGCTTACAAACACGTATAATAGATATTAGAATAAGTATTTACAATTTACTTAGAGCTGAGTTAAGTTACTTTGTCCCATATTTTGGTACCACTTTATATTGTGTAATGGTCTATTTCGAAACACATATCCAAAGTAATCATAAATCATAATCATAAATCTTATTTATCTCGATATCAAGAATTAAAGGCGCTGGTTCACATATGTACAATCTTATATAGAGAAAGGTGTCTGAAATAGGAAGATCCTTGAAGTACAGATCACCTGTCGGGCTTAGAAATAAACATTTTATTTTTTGCAAAAATATATATCATGATAAAATTAAGAATTAAAAGTAGTAAGTAGGTAGGTACTAAAATTAATAAGTTGTTTGAAATTTAAACAAAAGTAAATCAAAAATATGAATTGACATTAAAACATAAAGTTTTTTTGTTGTCATTTTAGTACCTACGAGTACTTACTACTTTCAATTCTTAATTTTAACTTGATATATATTTTTCCAAAAAATAAAATGTTTATTTCTATGTTTATTACTAAATCATACTATAGTTCCAAAGTTGTAATATAGTAAAAACAAACATATAAGAAGGAAAGTAAGAATACAATATAAATTATGTGTTTTGTAAAAAAAAAGATTGTACAAAAAAGTGGGTTAGGATGTACTTACATAAGACAAAATTTCAATGTAATGAAAATAAATATAAATGTAATGACTGACATACATATTATTTTAAAAACTTCAATAATAAAATTCATTTATGCAGACACATCGATGTTACATAACGACGCCATAACCCAATACAGTAAGAAAGAATACAAGTACAAAACATTTTTAGTCAATTGTCAATATCATTACTTTAAAACTTTGTATCTACTTAATCTTATTTGGCAGTATTGATCTTACATTACCAAAACTGATGTTATAACCAGTTATAGCTACTTCTCTTAATTCAAAGGTATTAAATCCATTTTATATAACAAATTACAACATACTATGGTCGTTTTATGTTCTTATAACTGACAAAACTGCTTCACAATGTAATAATATTATTCCGCGAATATACATAGATTATACCAAATTTAATGACGAATGAACTATTCCCTAGACTGTTACGATATATCAAAGATCAGGTTAATTGAAACGTAACACTTAAAATGGGTCAATGGTTAAGTCTTCCGGGATTTTTATAATAATTAAAGCTCAAATTTAATGGATAAGAAACCATCCATTACATTTTCTATTTATGAGTTAACATAAAAATCTTATCCATAGCACATTCACTTTGGCCGTAATTTGGCACACAGTATCAGTTATTGATTATACGCTACACAATAACATTGTACACAAACTTCCGAACTCTACAAGGAAACTTTTCGCCATTACCAGATAGCATTTGCGGAAACAGACAGAATCACGATATTGAACATGAATCAATAGAGAAACTCAGTGGTTAGTCCATACAGACGCAGTCGATACACAGCTTACAACGGTCACAAGAGAAGGAACAGAAGTTGCTCACAACGCAGCAACACAACGGAACGGTAGAAATCGCGCGCACGCACTTCACGCACTCTTACACCTATACGATATTTTTAAGATAATATTGTCTCAGCAAAATCTCACTCCACGACACTCGTCAAATATCAGCGAGTCGTATATACTACGTATATATAAATTTGATAAAGTTAATTCGTATTTAAATATTCCATAATAATATTTATTCATAAAACACTAATTCATCGTACTTTCGAAGTTCACAAGGTCACAAGAGGAGGCGGGTGGGGTAGGGGTTTTGGGTGGGGCGTAGGGGGTGGGGATATACATTGGTCATTTGTTCAGTAGACGGCGGCGAGATGCAACGTCTGCACAGGCAGCAGGCACGCTCGCTCGGGCGAGGCGCGCTGTTAAATAATGCTTTCGCGGTTCCGCTCGTTCTCCTCCAAGGAGCTCACCGAGCTGCCACCGCAGATCTGCATCTCAATCTCTTGCAGCCTACATACAAAAGATTCAAGTAAGTTGATAGTCCTGTCTAGAATTAACCAGCAGTATTGGTATAATGCACAGCACTTACCTCTGATCCACCTCCCACTGCTGCTGGCTTAATTTAGCAGACATGGCGGCATTCTCCGTCTCGACAGTATACAGTCGCTCACGCAGGCGTTTGATCTCGCACTCGAGTGCGTCGTGCGAGTCGAGCATGACCCGCGGCGCGATGGCCACGCTGCCGCCGCCCGCGCCACTGCTACGCACGCTCGACGCGCACGATGCGACCGGCGATGCTACTCGTAAAGGGCTTACTGACGAACTGCGAAAAAATACAAATGAGTAGTAGTGGCATTTATAACAATAATTTAACAGTTTAATAAAGTACTTCCGAATTGTAAGGGAGTCGAAGCAGTTGATACAAAAGCATTCGATATTGTTAATCACATTTATCGAATGTTTAACAATTCAGTTCATAGTTCGGTGTATCAACATCAATCTTTATTACTAATGTGCATCGCATGACTCTCTGTCCGGTCTAAAAAAATGATTTTAGTAGGTTTAGACCTCAATCCAAACCAGGGCCACCAGGAGTACCACAAGGATCTCATCTTGGACCTTGTATCTTTTTTGATTATACATTTTTTTTTTTTTTTTTTTTGAATGGCATCTCGCAGTTCAACCTATGAGGTTGTCGTCTGCTTAACCGGACTATCCTGGGGGTGCCTTTAGAGTAAGGCCTCCAACCAGGGCATAAAAACTTACAAACTAAGCGACTGCACGCTAAGGGCACCCCCTGTGGGGTACGAACCTCGGCTTAGGGCGTCGCTGGGGGAGGACTGCATGGGGACAGGCTGGATCTGAATTGTATCATTATTAAGGGGCTGATTTAAAACTACTGGCACAGCATCGCGGGCTGGCTCGAGCGAGGGTCGGGGAGGGCATGGACCGGGACGTCGCGACGGACCTCGACGGCGAGGTCGGAAAGACGGCGGTTTGAGGCGGAACTTTTTAAGAGTGCTAGTCTCTTTTCTACTCTCCTGGAGGAGGGTGATAGCATCATCTGGAGTGACAAGGGTATGCCTAGGACGGCGTACTGTACTAATGCGCGAGGGTTCGTAACGGGCGGCCGCTGCGATCAGGGGATTACGGTGTTTAATGGCGTTATCGAAGAAACGCTTCGAAAGGCGTTTCATAAACTGAAGGACGGTGGGCATTCTAAGGTCTACGTGTAGACGGTCATTACGGACATAAAAAGGGGCTCCCGTGACTCTACGTAAGAACCGGTTCTGTAAAATTTGCATCCTATGGATGTACTTAGGCTTGGTGTGAGCGTACACGACGCAAGCGTACGTCATAATGGGGCGGATCACCGCGGTATAAAGGCGCAATTTGCACTTGAGTGACAACTTGCTTTTTGCCGAAATCATGAAATGAAGCCTACCCATAGCAAACGCAGCTCGGTCGCGAGCTGCTTTGATGTGCGCCGCGAAAGACAAGTGGTTGTCAAGTATGACTCCTAAGTACTTGGCTTGCTTCTCCCAAGGGATAGGCTTACCGTACATAGTGATCGGGCTGAGCGCGGGTGGCTTAATTTTACGCTGTTTGGAGTAAAGAACTGCCTGGCTCTTGTCGGGGTTCACCTCGATTCTCCATTTCCGGAACCAAGCGCCTAAGACGTTGGCTGAGGTTTGGAGGGTGCTATAGATAGCGTCGTGACTGCGGCCAGTGTAATAAATGGCCGTGTCGTCCGCGAACAGGGCTAACTGAGCCTTCTTGCTCTTGGGGATGTCACTGGTGAACAGAGTAAAGATAAGGGGAGAGACGACGGAGCCCTGAGGGACTCCTGCTCTAATGGGGTGGGGAGAAGACAGTGCCTTCCCGATGCGATAGCGGAAGGTGCGATCCGACAGAAAGTCTCGTAAGATGAGCACGAGACGGTCCGGCACTCCCAGTTTGTACAGCTTATATAATAAGCCGTTGTGCCAGACTTTGTCGAAAGCCTTTGCTATGTCGAAGTACAACACACCCGTCATCGCTCCACGCTGGAAGCCAGCGCTCAAGTGCTCTACGATGCGATGGGCCTGTTGAATGCAAGAGTGTCCGGTTCTGAAGCCGAACTGCTCGTTGGGGATGAGACTCTTAGCCTCGGCGAAGTCTTTGAGTCGCTTATAAATGAGTCTCTCGTAGATTTTGCCGAGTGCGTTCAGGAGACTGATAGGTCTGTAGCTCGAGGGCTCAGACTTGGGTTTGCCTGGCTTGGCGAGACCGATGACAGTGGCCTCTTTCCATATTTGGGGAAAAGCGTTGTTGCTCAGGGCGCCATTGAAGATGGCCGCCATTAACACGACGAGCTGAGCGGGGAGGAGTTTAAACACCCTATTGGTGATTCCGTCGGAGCCGGGTGCTTTGCGCGGTTGAAGCTTATTAATGATGTCTTGCACTTCGTCAGCTGTGACCGGAGGCAGAGGATCATCTGGGTCTTCTACAGGGGGTAGGGCGGCTCTACGTTCGACGAATGCGTTCACCTCATCGAGATGTCGCTTGTCTACTGGTTGAGAGCTGGGGGAGCACTGGGACTCTAGGCTGTCTGCTAGGCATTCGGCTTTCTCAGAGTCGTCGAATGCAACGCTCTTATCGGGTCGCGTGAGGGGAGGCATCGAAGCCTCTTCGGTGGAGCGCAACTTTTTGATTATACACAGCGCGTGATGCATTTTAAAACGAAAGAGTGACTTGTAGTATCTTGCTTATCATTACATCACGCCTGTAATCCCCAAAATGTTAGGAAGAGGTTACTTAATAGTGCACCCACATTCACCAGTTATGTATTAATGCCACGTAATAGGGGGCGCGCCTGCTGCAATGAAACGGGCACAAATCAATATACATATTTTGGAAGATACATAATATAAAGAAGGGGTATGACTAAGACTTATCATGATGTTGTAATAATCAAAGCACCTATAAATCTGGTCCCGGTAGGAAGGCGGGTGTGAAGGGTGTGGGGGTGGCAGCATTGGCGCGGGCGGCAGGTTCATGTCCTCGATGGGCACGCGCCCGCTCGTCTCCACCAGCCCGGGCGTCGACTGGCAACGGCCCATGGCCACTGTAAGACAATTAATCGTTTAGACCTATCAACTTATGTATCAGCAAAATAGAGAATCCCAACACAAACGTTAACTCAATCAATGTCCAATATTTACAGAAAAGGGATGTTACAGGAAGCAATAATTCACCCTGTCCGAACAGGCAATAAAGGCTTGTTTTAGGAAGCAATCTATTGATTCGGAAAATGTTTAGCTTCATCAAACACACATTTATTATGGTGAATAATATAATAGCCAAACGTTATACCTTTTTCTAGCGGCGCTTTCTTATATTTTTCGAGTCTCTTGACGGCGATCGCCTCTAGGCGCACCCTGGCGGCAGGATACTCCTTGAGCACGTCCCACATGTCCTTCTTGCTGAGCACGAACAGGTCCGAGTAACCCACTGATCGCACCGATGCTGTCCGGCGGTTGCCTGTCGACGTGTCATCCACACACTCCATGCCAACTGGCGTCCGGTCCCTCCCTTATGAGCTGTTCTGATCCCTCATTGCACACGACACACACATAGACAGAACAGATCATGAGAAACACCAGACCAGGACAACCGACATTGATGGCAGGGAAAACATGACAAGAGAAGTTCAGTCACAGGTTCAAGAAATAAAAAGGAAAGGTTGTTTAAAAAAGATCGAAAACTACCTTGAAATTTAGAGAACACGAAGGGTAGGTAAACGGATCCGGAGTCACATCGCGTTCACAATTTGAAAAATAATAGCTGACCGTAAAAAAAATATAAGAAGCCATTTCTCTAGGGTTCTTATAGTGCCTCATTACCAAGACAAAGCTTTAAAATACAAAAACTCTTACATACGAATGCTAATATATTAATAAAATCTGTAGAAATATGAAATCCGTAAAAGAACTAAGCAGTTCTACAAGTCAGATTGCATAGGATATCGAAGATAGAAAAAAAAGAATTTTGAAAACCGATAGTATGGATATAAGATCATACGCGGGTGACACTTAAAATATTGGGGGATCATGCACCAAGAAGTCACGCCAAGTATATGAGGTAATCAGGGAGGATGCAAAGCGATCGGGGACACTGCCTTCAATACAACCAAAGGAGATGTTACTAAGATGCAAATAAACCACATGACACAAGACGCTACAAATCCTTGATGAGGATCTAAGATGAAGCCACTGAAGTCCGATTCGATACAAATAAAAGTAGTTAAGCTTACCACACAACAATATCTCTTCTTTTGAAGTATGTATCAATATGAAAAGGAATATTTTAAGAGCATATAAAAAAACTGAAATCATATCTAAAATGCGTAATTGTAAATTAATTTAAATTTTAAAGCATTCCCTAATTGGCACGAACTAGTTAGCGCTAGTCGGGTGCGTCATTGCGTGGCAGGCGTCAAGTGACGTTAGTGACGTGAATGTGTGAGCAGGCGCAGCCGACAGCGGTAACAGTCGTCACAATGATGTCCCAGAACCTGTTGGTAGCGTCGCAGCCGCTCCCTCGGCCTGAGTGCAGCGTCTCCTCGAAACGTTTGCTTTTCAAAACTTTTCAAGAATACAGAGTAGTGTAATAATGGCGTGGCGTCTCGGGCCCTGGCGATATTTACCAAGTTGTTTACCTGCCGTGCCCATGTTCAGAATGGAAATTTCGCCAAAATAAGAACCAGCCTTGAGTGTTGCGAGCACAGTCTTCCCGTTGTCGCCGACTACCTGGAGTTTCCCTCGGTTCACTATGTACATTTCCTTCCCGACTTCGCCTAGGGAAAATATATCAATTTTTAACAACTACCCGGAAATGTTTTCGTTTTATTTTGTTTCCTCCTTCGGGAGGTAAAATTTTAAGTATATACAGTTGAAGAAAATCAAAGCGTACCTTTTCTACAAATGTAGTCACCTGGCGAGAACAGAACCGGTCGAAGCCGTAGAACCAACTCACACAGAAAGCCCGCCTCGGTGTTTTGAAAGATTTCCACCCTGCGATTACGAAAAGGTGCTAATTTTAACTTTTCTCGTAACCATCGTAAAGTTTAATGGTTTACGATTGATAGGTTCTTATTTGTAAATGTATTTATTTAAACATATTTTGAAATTATATATATGTTTTAAATACAGTTGACACATTAAACATTACGAGTACAGGTGCTCTAAAAAGTACATAAACAGAATACAGCTAAAAAACAGAAAAGCACAGAAAAGTCATTTTGCGACAAAAAATTACGGATCGTATAAACGAACACTTATGCATAATTTATGGGTGTAAAAAGCGAATGTTTCTCTTTTTAATTATACAACACGGGGTATTAAGCTTATATATAAACAGCATTAATGTTGGTGAGATGGGTAACCTACTATCATAACTATTTACACGGAACTGACTGTTGAAAGGACTGAAAAGCTCGCTAATTAAATTAAGAATCACCATTAACAGATAGAATAGAACTCAATAAAATTAAATTGCTTGAACCACAACTCAAACTAAACGCAAATTAAATTAAAGGCTTCATTTGGTCGCCTTAACTAATTTCCTAGATAGTGACAAGTTCATTATCCTTTAAGTTGAAATCCGACAATCCTTTGTCATTCTCTCGACCAACATCAACTTTTGTAATGTCAATCAAAGGAGCTCTCAAAATTATCTCTTAATGATTTCAGAGATCAAAGTATGTTTACTTTTTAACCCATCTTGTATTATGTTTGGAAAACACCTGATCCACAGTATTTAGTTGAACAAGGCTCAGCATTTATCTGTTTGTATTTAAACATAACATTCATACGTCGATCATCGCGTTCTTTCCTGCAAATGTGCTTTTCCATTTATAATAAAAATTGATGTCTACATTTGTGTAGAAATATGTATGAATATTCAAATTTTGTTTATACATAGAACTTCCACTTCTAGCAATTTTTAGATCTTACCAGGGCTTTTTCTATACCTATTTTTGTGAAACATGTCTTCATAAGTATGAGTAAAACCCTACTTTGTTTAGTTATACTAATTAACGGTTATAATCATGTTATGATACCATTTCACAGTCGATGAAAGTTTTAGTTAAATATTAAAACTTCCAGCGTAACCAGGTCAAAGCTGCTCTAGACAAGTAAAAGGAAAATGTATACCTACGTACCAAACAATCACTTACCTCTTCAATGTATCCAGGTGTACATTGATGGCTATTTCAGCCTTAAGCTTGTCAGGTAGACAGGAGACGGCCTTTTCCTCGTCGGAACACTTCTGCGTGAGCCACAGGTAGTCGAACCACTTGATTACCTTCACCTGCAAGTGTTGGGGCACCCGTCGCATGCGCATGTAGGTCTTCACGCCGTCGAGTTTCGCTAAAAGAATATAATTAGCTGATATAATATGAAAAATAATCGAAGGATCTCGGTATCGGCAAAGGTTGTCTGGAGCGACAATTATCAAAAAATGTTAAATAATGTTATAAAACCATTTGATTCATTAGACACGTAAATACTTGGTACCCTCTTAGCGATTCCATTAAGGTACAAATTGGCCTAAAGTCCAAAGTGCATCAAAAGGCCGAATACTTAAGTAGGAAAGACCCGCTTCCGAGATATTAAGAAGAGTCTAGAGTCAAGTAGAGGCTAGAGTCTTCCAAACAAAATTTCAATTTCAAAAAGATAATGATATTCATCAACTTGTCACAAAGTTTCGCAGCGACAAAATGAATTTATACTGTTTCGTAGATCGCACTTAATCTCACCTGTCGCCGTCCGGGAACTAGGGTTAGTTAAGCTAAGTGGTGCGCCTAGTATGTCAAGTGCTAACTTAATGTTAGCAAGAAATAATTGCAATCTCAAGTTTACCAAAACCGTTTAACCCGGCTGCCATGTCTGCCCCGAGATAACAGGCTTAGTTCAGAACAAACAATAACGACGTGTAATGTGGGCATTAACTATACCTACACACATGCATGTTATATAACACCCGTGCGATATGTTACCCTAGTTTACATTCCCAATATACATGACATTACAATTTTAATGGATATCGATCTGTTGAGATGTGATTGTGCGGTAAAGCGATATATTTCATTCCGTGTCTCCGAGGAGTACCTTTACAACCTGGGTAAAAAAGGGTCTGTCGTCCGTGACGCAAGTTTCCTCTGTATATTCTACATAAAAAAGTTTCTTTGACATGAGTTATGTTAAGAAGTTGTTCAAAAGAAATAAAGAGTATAAAAATGGCGACTCTCGCAATCATTCATTAACACTCCGTAAACTAAATCATATATGCTACGCCGAGATCAAATGAAAACTAATTTACACTAATATAGAACGTGCGGTTCTGTGTTCCGTCAGCTCTCTGAAGTAAGAAGGGCAAATGTAGCATGCAAACAAATAAAATACTGGGTAATTAGCCGTATATTAACCGGAAATTAACCATGATAACCAAAAATATTCCGCGCGCCGGAAAACCTAAAAATCCGTTTGCATGCCAACTTCAGTGGAAGCTAGCATGCATTTTGTTTTAAATCGGTTAGAACAGACCTAGACAACTTTACCAAAGCTCATAATTAGCCGCAAATTAACCAAAAACATATGAGTGCCGGAAATCCCGAAAATTGGTTTGCAAGCCAACTACACTGAAAGTTTGCAATAGACAACTTTACCATGGTTCATAATTAGCCGCAAATTAACCGCTGTCGTATAGACTATACAAGCCAGGAGATCCGAAATAAGGCGTCGAAAACCGGGCATTTTTCGGAACTGTTTTTTTCGGTTTCGGGTGATAAACCGGGATTTTTCAGGTTTTTATTAATTCACAATAAAGTTTTGCGTCATTTGTTAATTAATAGCCACAAATACTTACAAAGGTGTGATACTAACAAGGAAATTGAATGAACTTTTTTTTTTCCCTTTTATTTTATCGATTATCTGTCATTTTTAGTATAAAATAATGTTTTTTCTTTGGTATTGTTCGTCGTTTCGTTGAGCTCCTTGAGTTTTATCAGAACTCCACAATAACTGAGAAATGCTTGCACTGGCTGAACAGGTTCCCTCAAACCTATGTGGTTTCCTCAAATGACCATATTATTACATACTTATCTGCATTATGTGAGTTGACCAATATTTTATCCTATGAGTTTGTTTCAGCTGTTTTTTTCTTAGAATACTCTCAGGTACTGAAATACCGGCCTCATCTAGTTTAAAAAAAAAACTTAGTGTAAAAGTGTTTGTAAAAACATATTTGCAAAATTAATATCATTTATGTATATACGGATAATAAGATCATCATCAAACATAGCTGTGATAATAAAAAATATAGATGGAATTTGGAATCACAGCTATATTTTTATCACACTCTGATCTCTATCATACCAGTTAAAGGCAGAAAGGCAGACCTTGCTTTGAGGTACCGAAATTTCTAATAAAGACACCTGAAGTCGTAAACAAAATAAAAAGAATTATAGAAATAATTAAGAGGAGCATTTTTAATTAAATAACTGAAAAGTCGTACCTTGCGTAAGAAGCTTGACTATTGTGAATTCAATTGAAGATGGTATGCAAACCAGTTTATGAGTTTTCCGGCTTGCGGTTATTTTTTTGATTGATCCATTGAATAAGTAACAAGTCATGGAGGTATTTAAAGTAAAATTATAAACCTAAAAACTATTATTAAAAAAAAACACTTGTGAAAAACTTGTTACTTTGACCTCCAATATCTCCGTAACTAGAAGATTCCCAGGTATGGTCCAAAACAAAAATATGATCGCTATGACAGGGTGAACCAGTGCCTTTCGGCTTCGTAAAGGGTCTATTTAAACCCTTTATAGTCTTTATCGATTGCGGTTAATATGTGGCTGAGTATGAGCCTTGTTAAAGTTGTCTAGGTTTTTTTTTAACCGATTTAACAATGTTTGCATGTTAGGATCAGTTGAAGTTCTTATACATAACTCAATTTCGGGTTTTCCGGCTTGCGTAAATTGTTTTGTTTCCACGGTTAAATTGCGGCAAATTATACGCCTTGGGTAAGTTATCTAGGTCTTTTCTAACCGATTTTACAACAAATTTATGCTAACTTCCAGTAAAATTGGCATGCAATCCGATTTTCGTTGTATTTGCGTTTAATTTACGGCTAATTATGAGACTTGAGATAGTCGTGTATGTCTTTTTTAACCGATTTTTAAATGTTAGCATGCTAACTTCCATTCTAGTTGGCATGCAAATCGACTTTCAGGTTTTCCCGCTCGCGGTTATTTTTAGTTTTTATGGTTAATTTATGGCTACTTATCCAATAACTTATTTGTTTGCATGCTTCATTTGCCATGGTAACTTCAAAGACGTTCCGTCTGCGATGTAAAATATTTATTCTCAAAGCGTCCAATTGTAGTCAATATGCACAAGCTGTGGTTACATTGAAACCAGCAACACAGTTAAATTGAACCAACACATTCACTAATGCAACAAAATTTATACAGTTGAGAACTCATTATAAAGAAGTAAAGCCGGGCATAAAGGTGAGCGGGAACAAAGAGCTGCACCTAATCACTGGCTTCAGTAACAAGTGGCTCCAAGTGTTCGGAATAAGTTAGCACTAATCGCCACTTATTGGAAAATCGAACGCTTGAACTATTACGATATTAAATTTAAGTATTCAACGTGTCCGCGAACTTTATGATAGGTTTTACACGTTGCTTTGGTATAGGTTTTGTCACTACAGGTAAGCGTATCGCAGCGAGGTGCAAAGTGATGAAATTCATTCAATGACTTGAGCGCGCCGAGCGGACGATAAAGTGCAGTGCGCTGCAGGTCGCCAGTTACTCATAAAACCAGTACTGAAAGTTTCCTATACATTATTTTATCTCGGGATTATTTTATTGCTCTTTCCGGCAAAACCTAAACAAAGAACATCTTATAACTTTTGGCATGACTCTCATATCCTAAATTATTACGGGTCATTCCGCAAATATTGCAACAGCCAGTTATTCGGCTTTTCCTTTTGTGTAGCGGATGTTACGCCAATTTCAGTGTCTGTGGATTATTTTTAGACATTTGTGAATAGTAGGTTATGGATATTATGTAAGATTTTATAATATTCAATGAACTATTTTCTAATTTATTAGTGGTTAAAATTTAAGTTTAGTCTTTTCCCCCAACCGTGTCCCCAACAGTTTGAATTTTATTATTGTTATTTTTTAATGTGTTTTTCTCACCAAAACTCCAAGTCCACGTCTTCTCCACGAGATTGATAACTACATCTAACATTAATTAATAGCTAGAACGTCGTTCAAACGCGGCAATCGCGCCTGGGCGCCTGCGAAACACAATTATTGTAATATTTAAACGCGAATGAATGTTTTCCTACTAGCGTGACTGGGTTACACTGAACACTGTTGCCTAACTTAACGATTATTTTTATTTACTTAAGTGTAATTACAAAGAGTGAGAAAACCGCAGAGAAGAAAGAGAAAAAGTATAAGAGGGAGACTTGTGCCCACAGTGGGACAATATACGTTAAAAACAAAATTACATAAAGCATTTACAACCATAGTCAACTAAATCGCATTTTTTTTAAACAGGAACTTACTAAATTGATTGAAATCGTAAACGTTTTCGTAAACACAAACATGAAGATTACTCCTACTTCGGTTCGTTTGTGTCATCTTTTGTTTTCGGTACTCAACATACATCTCTTTTTGAGGCAGGAATTTTAAACTGAGATCACACGTACCAAGCTGAACTCGGATACAAAGGGCTGATTGTTTGCTAAGTAGCGTCAACAATAAACATTTCGCCACAAAAACAAGTCAACAGCGCACCCTTTGCCGTGCAGCGTACTGGTGTACGCGGTGTTATTAGTGTGCCGACATTTGGAGTAATTTAATCTTGCTCAAACACGGTACGGGGACGGCAGGGTGCGGTCGCCAGTGTGTGCGGAGCTGAGTCAACCGCCCGCCCGCCGCAGCCGCACCGCGTAGCGAAGCACAACATAACGCAGCGTAACGTAGCGCAGCGCAGCGCAGCATCGCCCCACGGAAATGAGCCACGTGCGAGACCAGACACGCTACATTAGTTACGTTAGAACACAGTTTTTGGGAAACGACGGAAATAAGGCTTGTTTATTTAGTAAAGCATTATTATTGTCGAGGTTTCCGTGTTTTCTTCGAGCAAAATACGTCAGCTGGAAAGAACGTCCCAGAGGCTCTATATGTATAAATTAGCGAAACCTCTTCCTCAATTGGAAAGGGAAAATTATGGTTCGTGTTTCTGCTGCTGTGTTTTAAATGGTATCCTGCCTTTCCAACAAACAATAAACATTTTCATTTGACAACCAACGATTGTCAAAAACATGATACTCTTAGATCATTTCATAATTTTACAAAAACTAGTTTGGCAAATGATGATGATGGCTTAATAAAGTATTTACTCGATAAATTTTTATTCGAAAACGTATTATTTGATAAACAATCCATTTTATGATCATGTAAAACCTCGTAAACAACGTATGAAATAAAAACATTTTTAGGTAACAGGGTATTATTTTTTTAATAAAACAACAAATACTTAGGATTCGAGAGCGAGTGAAGCGAGCTAGGGACATTGGGCACCCCGACTCGTACAGGCGGTGTTCGAAGGGGATGGCCGGGTCTAGTGAGCGAGCGAAGCGAATGAACTAAGACCCCGACATCCCCTTCGTGTTAGGTTACTTTAAACCCTGCAAACAGAAAAAGAGCCCCGCGCAGCGGGGCTACGTCGACTACGCCTTATGGCAAAATATTAATTACCTTTGAACTAAGGTGAAATTGTATATACTCAAATGGATCAAATCTATCCAAAAAAATTGGTACTACAAAAACACGCCATCGCAAAATGTACACTGCTTGCCCGCCATGTAATCAACCGGCAGTACCATATTATCGTAAGCATTTTGCACTTTGACATTATAACAATAAATATTTTGAAAAAAACAAAAACTTTGGGTAATTCAGCCGTCAGGTATGTCAAACTTTTAATTTTAGATATTCTAATGCGTACTCTCAAAATCACTGTAACTGGTTTAGAAGATTTATTATAAAATGATATTTAGGTTAAACGTTATTTTGCCAAAAGCATCAAAGTTTCAAATGCAAAATGTGATTAATATTATCATTTGAAACATTTGTAAGAGAAACATTTGCGAAATAAATGTTTGCAAAATTTGTGTTTATAATATAAAACAATTGCAGAATAAGTTATTAATGAAATAAATAGTCTATAAAACGTTGGTTATAAACTTAAAATTTGTAAAAGGGGTTTTAGTGAAACATTAGTGAACCGTTTTAAATAGGAAACATTTCTGGAATAAGCCAGAGTTTCTTATTTGTGGCATAGTAACGAGTATATTTTGATACCTTGAAATTTTGAAAAAATATTTGAAACAATACCTAATTTGTTTTCAAATACAATTTCTGTTAAAGCACTGGATTTATTTACGCAATTATTTACAACGTTATCTGTACACGCACCAACAATTCAAAGTCTGAAAGTCAAACGAAGCTAGTCGGGATCGGGAGCGCTGACTGCGTACACAATTTGAGGACAGGCCGCGTCCAGCAATTTGAATATAAACTAGATACTTACTGTAGGAGCGACTGCACCGATTGTTTACATTGCGCTCGCCTGCTCGACAATTTCTAACTCCCTATTGAACTCGGAGAATACTCCGCGGTATATTCGAAAGTAATCATTAACTGAATGACGTAGAATGTTACATACTAATCATGCCATCATATTAGTTCTTTTTTTATCACAATGGAACCAAATATATTTCAAGACGATCCAAACTTACGTTTGCTGGCTCAATCTTATAGAATAGACGTTTGTAAACATAAATTTTCTTTAAGATATAATTAACTGTAACAACAATTTACAGTACATGTCCAATCATTATAGGTACAAACTTAAATCCAAGCTAGGGGCTAGAAATTTCCCGCGTCTACTGGCTAAAGTTGATAAACTTGATATTGTGTGTGTGAAGGTTGCAAGTAGGTATTTTGCACCGGACGTGGGGAGCGTATCACGAAGAAGCTAGTATTTCATTTGACGGGTAAACGACCGGCGCGCAACTTATTAAGTTCTGAATACTACCCAGCCTTTTAGGGTTAATTAAATTGGCTTAGCAGATTGAATACTCTACGGAGTGTCAGGCTTTCTACCCAAATTACTAATATGTTTAAGTACTGCAGACTTATGATACTCAGTTGATTTTGTAGAATTGTTTGGTTGTTGCTATTACAAGATACGAGTATTTTTGTGCATCCCACATCTTACAAACATTTGCTTAGTTAAAGTATAAGTATATATTTTGGGTCCGACAAACTTGACTTTGAAAATGATTATCATATCTTACGTACAGCGAAACTTGGACCGCCCTGCAACACACTGCAGAGTGACTCTGACCATAGGCGAGTGTCGTGGAGTAGATCAATTATTGTCGAATTGTTAGGCTCAGGCGGGCGCTGGGCGATGGGGTGCGATACGGCGCGATGGGGCGCGAGGTGGCAGCTCGGATCGATGTAGGGTGGGCGCGCGCGACGCGCTCTCCCGGCGGGATGGGGCGCGGCGCCCGACTTTCGCCGAGCTATTTATAGCATTCAAGCCGCTGACCTATTTCGCTGCAGCGCCGCCGAGGAAGGTCACGGATTCAGCCTGCTCTCTGCCGTCGCGGCGCCATTGTCTTTTCAACCGAGCTGCAGCGCTAATTAAAGTTGTTGACACTTTGCCGATCCTCTGTGTTTAAAATGACTACTAGACTTATCCATTCTACGAATTGATTACCAACGTACGTGTCTTTTGCTAATTTAACGAGATTCAAACTAGTTTTTTTGCGAACGACCAGCGTTTTGATATACGAAACTTTGTTGGGAGTTTTCGTTTGTTACTTTGCTTAACGTTTCTTGCAGACGGTTGGTCCGTGAAGTCGACTTTGAGGTAAGGTCGAGGAGCGAGTGAGGCTGGCTGTCGGGCGGGCACGTAGCGGCAGTGCGGTGTGCGCGGGGCCGCGTGCCGGCACGTATACCTGCTTAGTACGCTAATGTGACAGCCACGCCGCGCTGCGCCGTGCTCGTGCCGCGTGCAGCCGTGCCGCGCGCCTCCTCGCCCCACAATGTCGACCAAGCTCTTTGAACCTTCACACGTGCGCATGATATATCGTGTTAACCATCTAATGCATCACAGAAAATGAGAACTTCGCAAAGCTTGTCTACAACACATATTTATACAGAAACGTTTTATTTTTGCATAATCCTTCTTATATGGTAATCGGCTTACCTCAAACGTTTTTCATATTACATACGTAAATTGTGCGCATTAGATCCGGACTGAGGAACGCTTAAGGCTGAGAAAAACGTAGGAGTGAGGAGATATGTATGATTAGTGAATAGCCTACAATAATAGGAACCTTGAACTGTGCCGACCTATGACAAACATTCCTAAGTGGAACCATAATATCATAGTGACGGGTAAATAAAATATATTGGGTAAATTTCATTCGAATATTTCCTACAAAAGCGAGACTAGATTAGATACTCGTATTAAATCAAGTAATCAGGCACGTATTGACTATGAAAATCTGATTCGAAAAAAATACATTAAGCGGATTATACCTATAGTATTGAAGCATCTGTGAATGCTTTTACCTCGGTTTTGGTCGGAATTGTGTCATTGACATTCAGCGCTTTCATCACGGCACACATAAAGAGAGATTATTTAGGGAAACTAGTGAAACACGAGAATAAAAGGACAGCAGGTTTATCTTGTTGTATGGAGGAAATAAATGTGTATGCGTGTTTTTATAGATGGAGCAATAATAACAAAACGGGATCTGTGGATTATCTTTGCAAATCAAGTTATGGAATCATACGTTACTTTGAAGAATTCCATGACAATAAAATGGCTACTGAGAATACCCGTAAAAGGGCGAAACACGTTTCGAGTATTTATCTAAAGGTTTGGGTTGCATTTTGCAACTTGTTGTGCTATTTTTGCAACTTGTTGTTGTCACAACGCTAAACTATGCCCCACGATCTATGTATACTACTAATAAGCTATTTCAACCGAGGACGAATCTAACATTTACAGGTAACAACAGCTATATTATGTGCATAAAATTGTATGAAAAATTCCAAATTCTGTAAAACGCTCCCATTTTCGAGACTTAAAAATAATTTGACGCGGTTTTTAATTGAAAAATGCTTTTATAGTATACATGAGTTTCTAGACTATAAATTGTAAGTTTTGTGAATTGCTCGGTCATTTTAAATTAATATTGTTATTGTGTGACGAATCTCTCCCATTATTGACATGATTATTATTATTGGCATTTATTTTAAGTTTCTAGATTATAAATTGTAAGTTTTGTAAATTGCTCGGTCATTTTAAATTAATATTATTATTGTGTGGCTAATCTCCCATTAATGACTTGATTATTATTATTGACATTTACGTTTTATTTTTATTTTTTTTCTTTGTTAATTATTATATTGACATTTACTTACTTCAATGATACAATTTTAATGGGGTTATCTGTTTAATAACTGCATGACTTTGATCAATAAATAATTCAAATAAAATATGTAACTGTATTTTATATTTGCACGCCGAAATTAAAGGCAGAATAAGAGAACTATTTTGTACAATTTTACCAACCTTCTGTACCTTATTTTTGCAAATAAATCAACCAACCAAACCAACCAACCACCAACCAACCAAAATATTTTTATTTCACATAGGCCTACATGGGCACTTGTAAAACGTCGACAAAAAGGTGCTTGAGGTGCTTTTTTTTTTTTTAACGCATATTATTGTTGGCGGGAGTGCGGTGCTGCAGCCTGCATCCAAGCTTGGATGAAGCATCTACTTGCTGAACTTAAAGTAAATATTCTTGCATAACATTTTATTCGTAATAATCAAAGAGATTTATAAAGCGGATATAGAGAATAAAGTCATAGAAAAATGTTGATCCCGAACATTTTCGATTCTGACACACGAACGTTACCTGACGCTTGTACCGCTTGCGCCTGACGGTCTGTCTAGCTAGTGTCACACACCTGCTCAAGGGCCTAGTCTAGTAAACATGACAGCCCGTCGAAATATTCGCACAGGTTTACAAGGGTTTTTTTTTTACTAAAGTTATTTATAAATTGCAATTACTTTTAGTGCAACATAAAGTTGGTAACATGCCTTATAACTAAGTATTTTTTCGAAGTTCATAAAACTCGCTCTTGTTAGGTAAATCAGGCGTTGAAAACAAATCCAAAAAAATTTAATCAGGCGTTGGCGGTCTTGCGCAGGAATCCCAGTTCAGTTTCAGCATCATCTCAAATAATTGAAGTACACCAAGGTGTCAAAGGCAAAGGTCTCCGCACTCACGATTTGTTTTTGTTTTTGATACAACTTTCTAAGTTTTGCACAAGTAGATTTTAACTTGCCTTAAGCGTATTGCCTTAAGCGTGTGACACCGTTTTATAACTAAATAGTACCAAGTATTGGATTACAATTTTCTTCGTCTTGTCTATTGCTCATAAATATTTGAATGTGTTTGTTTCCAATTCCGTTTTACTCGCTAAAAAAGAAATGGAAGCTGTTACCTTGGAACTCTTTTCTGGCGGTGCTGACTGAGGTGACGATGTTGGCGACGTGTCCCAGCACGGTGGCAAACAGCATCAGACCGAACAACAGCTGTGCGATCACGAACACATACTCGCCTTTGCTACGCGGTCGGGGCAAGTCACCTGCACACACAATTATACATGTAATACTGCTAAATTATTTAAAAACCAGTTTTAATTATTTGAGAGAAAATATGTTTATTGGGCACATGCCACAAGTCCACACAAAATAAAATAAGAGTAATTAATCAACTTAAATACAACAGATAATATCGTGTTTCTCACGGCTGCTCCAAATAGACGCGATAGGACATTAACAGTGTAACAGTTTCGATGGAGATACAATAGGGATGGTGACTCATTTTTTTTAATTTGTCTATCGGGTAGATTATTAAAAAGTATTTGACACGTATTTTTTCTTTTTTCACGTAATTTTAAAGTTACGGAGATATTTTGAGGTGAAATGGCGCATGACGCCACGGCTCAGTACATTTTATACCTAGTTGTGACGTAGTGAGCCCCCACTCTCCAACTTTAATGCGTTTTAACTAAGTATTCTTTTGTTAACTTGATAAAACAAAAAATACGTATCTAATATTTTTGTATTACCTGATTGACGGACAAAATAGAATGTCGTTTTCTTTACCCAGTCATCATCCCCATTAAGGATTATCTAGTCATATTTCTTTCAACATCCGCGATTGGCGACTTTGCAACTTGATAAATGATGCATCGCGTTTTAATGACTCGCTGCGGTAAAGCGTGGTTTCAAACGAGAGTGATTAGTGTTACTTTGTCAGCTCCTGACAAGAGACTAAATCACTAATCGCCGTCGCTATTGGTAACATATCTGTTAAGGACGAGACTATCAGTCACTCGAATTCACATATCCAAATATAGGCACATAATTTGTTACATTAACCTTAACAGTCGAGTAAAGCAGTAAGGGTGCGTCCAGACGCGTCAATGATACACCGTCCTTACTGCTTGATTGGAGCTGATACGCTTTGAACGCGTACATGACATGTATTGTGTTCAAATATTTTAAACAATATCATTTTAACACTAACTGCGGGATATTTACCGTGTTTATTATTTCTTTTGAGTTTCAGATATTTTGGCGTGATTGCAAGCACCATGATTACGGATATATGTATAAAATAGAATAACAATTTATTGTACACCAAAAATCAAACATAACGGGTTAAAAATTTGATGGTTACAAACGCGGTCTTACCGCTTATAGCGATATCTTCCAGACCACCTTTATACCAAAATACCGGGAACTCAAAAGAAATAGTAAACATGGTTGGTATCCTGTTTTTAGTGTTGATGATAGTGTAAGTGACCATATCAATTTAAAAGGATTTTTAAAGCTTGTGTTTGTCTACTGAACAAACATAATAAAGGTAAAAAGTGTTTTATTTGACTGCTGCTTACGTACTGTTATCGTTTTATGTACCTTGTTATTTGCAAATGTATATTAATGAACATATGCTACGTAATTAAGAGCTGCCCCATACATTTGGGTCGAATGGGTATTGAAATTTTGTATGGGGCAGCAGATAATTTTTTCGCTATTACGATATTGTTTGTCCGAGGAAGAATCATTTTCAGTTTGATGGTCTGAAGTTTTTATATACCCTTTCCGTTACACCCTGTATATAAATGTTTTTACACGTGCAATAAATATCTCTCCTGCCATCACTGCGCTGGCAAAGCAAGCACAAACACACATGTCTGTATCCTTTATTGCAGAGACAAACAACTGTTATTATATTGCATTGCTATGCAAACTGATCTCGCACAGTTTTATCAAACGGCAAACAAAACAAAAAACAAACGTTAATATTTATCTTCGATTCAATACGCTTTGAAACAAATAGGTTGTGATAAGATAACAATATTATAATACAATACTTATACATTATTAAAGCGATTTTTTTTTAGAAAATCAAGTAATCCTTTTAAGCGCAAAATAAATAAAACTATGGGAGAACTTTTCGAGTTTCAAGCAGTAGAGAGTTCTGTTAACTAATCAGTATAGTGAAAGATTCAATGAAAATAAAATTAAGCAGTATCGTAACATGCATAGCGTATAATTCATTGCTCAAACGTCAACGGTTATAACGATGTGGTTACAGGCGCGCGGTCAGAGCCCGCTGCGTCACCGCACCACGCGCCGCCGCTCCCGACAACAAATCATACAACAACGCCTTTGTAATTGCAACTCACAACAAAAAAAAAACTAAACTAATAAAAAACATGCATGTTTGTTAACAACACCAATAAAGGACTGTTTCATGTTGATTCAGCTACGTTACTGCAAATATTAACGCAAAAAATATATTCGCAGGCAGCGGTCGCTCCACTTTTATCCCTGTGTCTCGTTCGAGTCAATGTCAGATTAAGCCTCGTGTGTAAGTACTTTATCCTACCACCTGTGACGCGGAGATGTGAAAATAGCGTATTTTATTTTTTAAATGGCGGTAAATCTTCCAGTCGTTCGAAGCAGCCGCCTGGAATGTCTACCTGCCACGCGAAAACATCTTTAGTTCAGTTATTTGCCGAGTAGCCCATTTAGCTGAACAGTATTTCATTATGTGAGTTCCGAACAAAATTAGTAAACGTTAATAAGGTAATTATAAACTAAACTGGGAACGACAGTACCACGGCACGGAAACTACTATCGTACCGCAAAGCTTGTAAACTCATTATCGCCAGACCGGAACAACACTAAGAGTAATGAAACTTCGATCAAGTCCAAACAAATTATATCAGGAAATCTGTTTTCCTAATAACAAAATACTTTTCGTTAAATACTTATCGTAATAAATGTCCTAACGAGTGTTTGGAGCGTCCTCCACTCAACGATATTATAAGCAGGTACAAAGGGTCCGTATCAGAAGACGGATGGCCCTCAAGACATGGCAGTTACAACGGGGGCCCGTTTTTAAGGATAACGTTATTAAACCAAATGGTAAAAGCCTCGGAGAACACGTAATCTGTCGTTTATTGTTTACAAGCCACAAAGAACGTTCCGTAGCACGTTCGTAGACTGTGCTACGCCGTGCTACAAAATTCGTAGCACTACGTGTATGAGTAGAATATCAATCCAAATAAAGCTTCACAAATATTTTTTTACTTTTAAGCTTGTGTTTTTGTGACGATTAATAAACACTAGATTTACTTTTGTAATCGCTTCAATTATTTACTTCTAAAAATAATTAAGTTATCCCGTTTTAACAGCTATAAACCACCTTCCGTTGTAATTACTTAAGCCAAAATAAAATGTAAAAGTATTTTTTAGCCATTAAACGCTTAATTAACAAACCTGCTCCATTTTTATTCGTTTCACTGACTACAAAACTCGTTATCTTTGTCATAAAAATGATTCAATTTCTCCCACGGTTCTTGATATTTATTAAATGCCTGGGAGAGTTTTAATATTGTAACAAATTTTAATATGTGGCTATGAATACACGCCATTAGAGCTTATTGCTAGCGTTACACTTGGCAAGCTTGCAAAACGATCGCCAATAAAGGGAATGGTCTCCAAGACATTGTAACACCTTTTTATTATGCTCATAAAAATACATTATCCATCGTTAGCACTATGTGTGTCCCACACACGTCCATAATTACGTTCATTCATGATACAAATGATATTTTAATAAAACATGAATGCTGACTAGTGGCCCACATTAAACTTGAATCGAAAGATCTAGAAATCATTGGATCATGCATTATGCCAGTACTGAGAAACATTTGCTCAGTACTGGCATAATGCATGCTTACATGAATGTTTCGATCTGCGTTAAAATTCTCCTTAAGTAAATTAAATAATTAATTAAAATGTCTCCTTACATTGACGTACTTTGATTCCACGTTCATAATTAACGGCTTGACACAAAAGATACGCACACACAACCGAATTTATACCCCACGCCAACTCACGCACACATTCAGTATGCGGGATTTGTTGATTTAAAACTTTTCCCATTACCTGACGACCATTGTACGGCTTTGTATATAATTATTGTGTTGTTCTTTATTTATGACGTCGAGTTCGTATTATGAATATGCATTGGATTTATTGTATTCTGTTTATGTACAGGATGCTGATATCAATGAACCTATAAATTAACATCATGACAACGCACACTTTATGATATCCAATTTATACCTATAGGATTTTTTTCGTAACTTGGTTTCATATTTCCCGGGTTGTTGACTGCCGTAACCCAAAAAGTAGCCGCCGGCAAGGGTTGTCCTAATATCCCACGACAAAGGCACAAGCATTTACCCATGTATAGAAATTGATAGCCCGCAAAACATCTAACTACAAGGTTCCAAAATAATAATGTCGAAATATACCGCTTCGTGCCCTGTTCGAGAGCGGACGTGTGTTGAATTTTTCTAATTTTATCGTCTCAAAAATAAACATTATACGCGGAACTATAATCCTTATGGTCAGTCAAAGCTCATAGTGTTTATATAATTTCTCTGTGCATCTTCTTGAGCCTTGCGAGTCACCAAGTACGAGCGCGAGTGCCCGCGAGCCCGCCTTCACCTCCGCGTAAACAGTACGGTCGTCATAATTGCTATCCTGCTCCTATAATATCGCTATATCGTGACTTGCCGGTTCTTGTCAACCCACCGATACAAGTGCGTGTGTGCATGTGTGCAAACCTCGGTGTGCTCCTGTCAATTACTCATATCATCTCAAATATAAGTCCTCACCAGCATCGCAATGCAACGTTCACCCCCAGCAACGGGAGCTAAGAACAGTAGCCTGACCAGTGACTTATCATTGTCAGATTCGGATATTCCAAAAGCTGTATGTTATGACAACAACGTAAACATCGAGTCACGTCATAAGCGACCTCGTTATGACTTTTCACCTAATAAGGTGCTTGTGGAACACAATCTAGAGCTGAAAACCATGCTAAATACTTGGAAGCAAGAACAGGAGGAGCATATGCAGAAACTGGTGGAACAACAAACTTCAGCGCTGGAGGCACTTGTTGTTGAGATCAAAGTTTTGAAAACTCAAAATTCCTCAATACAGACCATTAACCAGGAGATTCGGGATTCAGTGGACTTCATGAACAGCAAGTTTGAGGAGATGAGACAGCAGATGGATAATTTGAAGAAGGAAAACCAAGTCTACAAAAATTCCATAACCATTCTCGAGAGAAAAGTCGAAGATCTACAGCTGGGGTCTCGTTCATCAGATATCGGCATGAATAACAAACTATCTGGACTGGAACTAAAAATTGAGTCAATGGAACAGCAAGCCCGACTCAATAACATTGAGATCTGCAATCTGCCTGAGAAACGTGATGAAGACCTTATAGGGCTCGTCGAAAAGATCGGTGCTACCATCAAGTGCTCAATTCCCCGTCAAGATGTGCTAGCCGTTCACCGTGTCCCCCACGCACGTACGCAGGAAAATAACAAACCTAAGAACATAATCGTAAAATTAGCGTCACGCACCCTTCGCGACAATGTTTTGAGTGCCTATCGTTTATCTAAAAACTTTACATCTGACCTAATCGGTATGTCAGGTACCCCCTGTAAAATGTATATTAACGAGCATCTCACTCTTTATAACAAAAACTTATTTCGTACATGTCGTGAGACGGCTAGAAAACATAACGTTAAGTATGTCTGGATTAGAAACGCTACTGTGCTTGTTAAAGCTACCGATAGCTCTAAAACATTTGCTGTACGCTGTCAAAACGATGTCAACAAGATTGCGCTGTGTAATCGTCAGAATGAATAGCTTTTTTTTTTGTTTTGTTTACATAATTATCAATTCGGAACTATCACTTGCACAGATTTGCTGTATTAAAAAATTTAAAATTCATATCGCATGCCATCAGTTTGTCCTTATTATTTTTGTCACGAAAACCGGTTTAATATCATTGTTTTGTAATGTTTCTCGCCTTTGTTATTCTTATACGTACGTAAACAATATTGCCCTAGATTATATGCCGCACATAGCAATAATTTGTCTACAGATCTTGTTAGTTAAAACTCGCTCATTAGCTGTTATTAGTACTCATAACAACCATGTACTCGAATGTAACTCAACTTTATACCGCTACCCACCACAGACGGACTCAATGTTTTTAAGAATTGTTATTTTTTGTTGTGTACTCCTTTTTTACCTAATTACACGCAATGATTAGTAACAATGATTTATCATTCTTTTATCAGAACTGTAGAGGGATCCGCACTAAATTGCACACGCTTTACACCAACATTCTTTCCTTATCGTTTGACGTGATCATACTAACTGAGACATGGCTAACACCTAATATAATGGACAAAGAATTCATTGATGACCGCTACTTAGTTTTTAGAGACGATCGTGACCGAATTGCTACAAACAAGCGCGAGGGAGGGGGGGTTCTGATAGCCGTGCTGCGCGAGCTTCGGCCTTTAAGGATATTAACGTGTCCTTCTCCCATTGGCATCGAGCACGTTGTGGTCAAAGTGCCCGCGTCGCGCTACAACACTTACCACGTGATTAGCGCTGCCTATATACCACCACGCACACAGGATGATGTTTACTTGTCACATCTGTCTACATTAGAAAATATACTTACGGCTCCCTGTGTTGAATCATTTTATATAGCCGGTGACTACAATCTTCCCGAAATTGAGTGGTCAGGCAGTACTAGTCATGTGAGTACTCAGTCACAGAATAATGTAGGTCGATCTTTATTGGATTTAATGGCTATTACGAACGCTTCTCAATACAACACGTTTAAAAATAACTTGGGTCGTGTTTTAGACTTATTCATCAGCAATACTGACTGTCAGATACAATCCGACATTTTACTGCTGCCGCCTGACAATCACCACCCTCCATTTTCTGTTTTAACCTCCCTAGAGACACCTTTCACGCCCATGAAGCGTCATTCAAAAATAAAATACAATTTCTTCAAAGCTAATTACCAAGAAATGAATGTAGAAATAAATAAGTTGAACTGGGACGAACTATTACTTAACCTCTCCAGTGAACAGGCCGTAGATGCTTTTTATGATTATATATATGGAATCATCAGACTGCATGTTCCATTATCACGTCAAAAATCAACTAACTTTCCCGTTTGGTTTAGCGCTTCCCTAATCAAAACTTTCAAAAGTAAAGAACGCGCGTGGATAAGATGGAAAAAATTGCGTAACTTATCTGATTATGAAAAGTTTTCTATTCAGCGTAAACGTTTCAAACTACTTTGTGAACAGTGTTACAATAATTACATGCAAACTGTTGAGGAAAGCATACCTAGTAATGTCAAGCACTTCTGGGCGTACATTTCTAACCGGAAGAAAGGTTCTGGAATCCCAGCCAACATGCAGTACAAAAATGACTCATCTAACTGCCCCGCTGAGATATGTTCATTGTTTTCTGCCTTCTTCAACTCTGTATACGAGCCCTCAAATTTTGACCCTAACACATGGACACCCCCAGATGCCCTTCACGAGAATTCTGTATGCATTCCGGACATTTACCTCGAAATTAGTGTCATACTTAAGGCGCTTACCACATTAGACATAACCAAGGGAGCTGGTCCGGATGGCCTGCCCCCTTCTTTCTTTAAGAATACTGCACAAACCATCTGCGTCCCGTTGCACATAATATTTAATAAATGTCTCAGGGAAGGGATTTTCCCTGGTGTTTGGAAAAGGGCTTTCATCACGCCCATTCACAAAAGTGGTGACAAAGGTAACGTCGAGAACTATCGGCCCATATCTATCTTGTCCACCTTGTCTAAGCTTTTTGAGGGTTTAGTGCACAGCCACTTATTTCCACAGTTAAATCACCTTATTATACCCGAGCAACACGGCTTCGTTAAATCCAAATCGACTACCACAAACTTAATCGTTTTCACACAATTTTTGTTTGAAAGGATGGACTTGCGCACGCAGGTTGATGCTGTATACACTGATTTTCAGAAAGCTTTTGACAAGGTGGACCATAAATTGCTTCTCGATAAAATCGCTTTCAACGGCATAAGAGGCAATTTACTCCGATGGTTTACTTCATATATATTTCACAGGACACAAAAGGTTGTTATCAATGGATTCGAGTCTGATTATGTGGTCGTTGAATCGGGTGTGCCCCAAGGATCTGTTTTAGGCCCATTGCTCTTTATCCTGTTTATAAACGACATAAAATCTTGCATAGTCAACTCGGAATTCCTTATGTACGCCGATGACATTAAAATCTATAAGGCTTGTGCGAACTCCCAGGATTGTTTGCTACTACAAGAGGACTTATGCAGACTCTCACAATACTGTCTGGTCAATAAACTTCATCTTAGTCTTCCAAAATGTCACTTCATTTCTTTCACAAAGAACAAAAATACTATTAACTTCCCATACACCTTGAACGACAGACAATTGAAAAAAACTGAGTGCACACGTGATCTTGGTGTACTACTTGATTGCAAATTACATTTAGACACCCATATCGACAAAATAATTAATAAAGCCTTTCAGATGTTATAGTATCTGCTTACTACAGATACTTTATACTCACACTTATCATCCATATTCATACTTTTATTTCAATTTTATAAATATTTTCTAATCCTTTGTTGTGACATGTTTACTTCAAGCATATTTGTCAGATGTCATTTACTTTTATTTTTGATTGTTACCAGCCAAACTCTCTATGAAGGTTTCATTAAGATTATATATTACTAAAAATTATTATCAATTCGTGAGTTCAATTATTGTATTTTATATTTAATAGCGAATATTTGCTGTGTAAAGATATTCTGAGTTATATTTCTAAAAATATTATGTGCAGGGTTTTTGACCATTGTTACTGGCTGTTTTTAATACTGGCAGGTTGCGTCTTACTAGAGCGCAGCAGTTTTGAATCTAAAAAAGACATTGGAAGAAAAGAAACGGAAGATCAGGGTATAAAAGGGATTTCTGACAGATGCCCTGGTTCTAGTCTGGAGTTAAGAGTCGGTTCAGTCTGGACACGAGAAATCAGTATAGTCTAAAATCAAGAAAACAGCTAAGTCTAGTTTGGAGTCAAGATCTGTCATATCTTGAGTTTTGAGCACAGCCTGGTGGAGTCAAAGAGCGGCCTTCGTTTAGTGCTGCCGTGGCTGTTGCTAACTGTCTGCTGGAAGCTGCTTTGCGAACTGACGAGCCTGGCACTGGGGCTCATTACCTGTCTGCTGGAAGCTGCTCTTCGAGCTGACGAGCCTGGCATTGGGCGGTACGTGTCTGCTGGTGGGTCCTACCAAATCGCCCTGCATCAAGTTCGTCGTGGTCAAGCTCA
Source organism: Cerastis leucographa (assembly GCA_963082945.1). Classification (NCBI taxonomy): domain Eukaryota; kingdom Metazoa; phylum Arthropoda; class Insecta; order Lepidoptera; family Noctuidae; genus Cerastis; species Cerastis leucographa. The sequence continues at coordinate 11,306,894 of OY720380.1, read as the reverse complement.
TCTTAATCAAGCCAGCTTTCTACGACTGCAAGTTTGTCTTCAGTTACTATCACGCTCAGAGATTTGCGGAGATATTTAAAACGTTCTCGGTTAACCTGCCCTTCACTTTTGTACTAATTTATTGTATTTTTCATTTCATCATTTATTAAATTCATTTTCCCCTAATTACTTTTTTAATGTATAAATCTGTTTACTCCTTTCATCACGAGGAGCAAGCACGTTTGTTACATTTTGGCGCCTAACGCAAAATCAAGTCTTGATCTTAAACATATTCTCTAAATTCTAAAACAACTTCCACAAGAGATTATATTTGGTAACTATTTTCATCATATTTTCATCATATTACATCACTTAATCTACTTATACTCTTAAACACTTAAATCATATATTTATCTATATCATCTATGAATCTCATCAAAAGAGGTTTAGTGTCGTGGGCTCGAACTATTATCGGCGCTGGTTCAGCGCAAAAGTATAGACTACCACACATGACAGTCCTTCAACGCTCTTGAATATTTCAAGTAGGCTATTTTAGAATCTTTCTTAATAATAACTCAGACTGTCTTGACTCTCTCTCTCTCCCTTTTAATTTTAGACACTTTATTTTTAACTTTTTTATCTTATACTTACTCATGACTCATCTCTATCCTCTTCCCTTCTTCTAACTGTAGAGTTTTATTCGGTCTATTTAAACTCTATAGTTTTTATTTTCTATGTTCTTTCATTGGTTCTTAAACCATTAAAAGATTATTTTTAATCTTCTTCTATATCTGATCTTATCAGATAACTCTTTGAAGTGCTTTTAGGTACAAGTTACCTAACCTTCTATTATACTATTTTCTTATCAACTCTAAAAGTTGACTGAAGCGGGTTGCGACTTCCTTTAAATAAGCCTTCGCTAATCTTCAACTCTAAAGGTTGATTGAAGCGGGTTGCGACTTCCTTAAAATAAGCCTTCGCTAATCTTCAACTCTAAAAGTTGACTGAAGCGGGTTGCGACTTCCTTAAAATAAGCCTTCGCTAATCTTCAACTCTAAAAGTTGACTGAAGCGGGTTGCGACTTCCTTAAAATAAGCCTTCGCTAATCTTCAACTCTAAAGGTTGATTGGGGTGGATCCCTTATTAAAAGTCTTTATATTTCATCTTATTATGGGTTTTAGACGCGAGCGGATTACAACTCCAAAAATAAGCCTACTGTTATTGATTTATCAGGTGGAGTAGTGATCATTGAATGTGAATCCTACCTGGCCTAACTTCGTAAGATGTCGGTGTGTTTGAATGAGTTATGAAAGTTTTGTGAATGTTGTAATACTTTAACCTTACCAAAATTTTTGTTCTAGGCCAAAAATTTTCTCGGGGTCGTTGGGGAAATATAGTATCTGCTTACTACAGATACTTTATACTCACACTTATCATCCATATTCATACTTTTATTTCAATTTTATAAATATTTTCTAATCCTTTGTTGTGACATGTTTACTTCAAGCATATTTGTCAGATGTCATTTACTTTTATTTTTGATTGTTACCAGCCAAACTCTCTATGAAGGTTTCATTAAGATTATATATTACTAAAAATTATTATCAATTCGTGAGTTCAATTATTGTATTTTATATTTAATAGCGAATATTTGCTGTGTAAAGATATTCTGAGTTATATTTCTAAAAATATTATGTGCAGGGTTTTTGACCATTGTTACTGGCTGTTTTTAATACTGGCAGGTTGCGTCTTACTAGAGCGCAGCAGTTTTGAATCTAAAAAAGACATTGGAAGAAAAGAAACGGAAGATCAGGGTATAAAAGGGATTTCTGACAGATGCCCTGGTTCTAGTCTGGAGTTAAGAGTCGGTTCAGTCTGGACACGAGAAATCAGTATAGTCTAAAATCAAGAAAACAGCTAAGTCTAGTTTGGAGTCAAGATCTGTCATATCTTGAGTTTTGAGCACAGCCTGGTGGAGTCAAAGAGCGGCCTTCGTTTAGTGCTGCCGTGGCTGTTGCTAACTGTCTGCTGGAAGCTGCTTTGCGAACTGACGAGCCTGGCACTGGGGCTCATTACCTGTCTGCTGGAAGCTGCTCTTCGAGCTGACGAGCCTGGCATTGGGCGGTACGTGTCTGCTGGTGGGTCCTACCAAATCGCCCTGCATCAAGTTCGTCGTGGTCAAGCTCATCTTAATCAAGCCAGCTTTCTACGACTGCAAGTTTGTCTTCAGTTACTATCACGCTCAGAGATTTGCGGAGATATTTAAAACGTTCTCGGTTAACCTGCCCTTCACTTTTGTACTAATTTATTGTATTTTTCATTTCATCATTTATTAAATTCATTTTCCCCTAATTACTTTTTTAATGTATAAATCTGTTTACTCCTTTCATCACGAGGAGCAAGCACGTTTGTTACAATGTATGGTTTTGTCATGCGGTCTTGTAAAGACTTCAAAAAGCCTTCTACTTTTCTCTTCTTATATAAAACACTAGTCCGTTCACAGTTGGAATACGCGGTACCCATCTGGTGCCCGTATTATGATAAATATAAGCAAGCAATAGAAATGGTTCAGAAAAAATTTCTTCGTGCCACGCATTACAGGTGCTTCCGTACAAGGATTCCCTATACAGATTTGTTAAAGCATTATGAAGTATTGAGCTTGGATTCCAGACGTTCATTGATCATGGTTGTGATGCTGTACGGCATATGCAATAACAAATTTAATTGTACTGAGCTGTCGAATAGATTGTGTTACGTAGTACCAAGAACTGTTGTTCGGCGGGAGGTGCGCGCACCTCGACTATTCTACACTGCGCGATGTAGAACGAAGGCTGGGGTGCGAGCTCCTCTCCGCCGACTTCTAGAAACATATAACTCACAGTTTATTGATTTTGATATTTTCGCGCTGTCGCAATCTAAATTTAAAAGAATGGTCTCAGAATTTCTTGCAAGTCAGCCATAAGACGGATGCCCTTGTCATCCGCTTCCTTCGCTTCGTGTATAGTGTTTTTCTTAATTTTTTTTTTCTTTTCTTTTCATTTAACATGCGTTCGTTTTCATACTCCGATGTCATTTCGTGGACAATAGTGTGGGTTATACGTTTTTTCGACTAAAATATCACTACTTTTTGTAAATGTTATAATGTATAACTGTTTTTTGTCCCAAATAAATAAAATAAAATAAAATGAAATCCATTGTTTTTATCTCAAACATTACGTACAAAACTCTGTAATCGCTAATAATATTAGGAATTTGAACTAAAGAATGTACAGCTTAAATATGAAAATGGATTATTTTAAAAAAAAACATGTATTTTAATACGTTACTCGAAGCAGGAAGCAAGCAGGTGCATGAAAATGACTCGGTAAAAATGGGACTAGGAATTTTTCATAACTTTGAATATGGAACTCGATTTGGCGATTCTACCTTCCTATTACTTCACATATTGCGTCAACTTAATGGCAGTCGTTCTGCATATTTTAAATTAAACTTAATCATTCCCATTTTAGGAGGCATACACGTTACAAAAGTATTTCATTCACAAAGAGAAAATGATGTCTTTTTGAGGAAAGAAGCACCTTGTTTTCTTGATGTTTACTAGGCTCATCTTAAGTTGTGATTTTACGAACCAATGGTGGATAGCAAGTAGGTTTCTTTTTTTTCTTCTGCCTAGCGTTTTCCCAACTGCGACTATATTGGGGTCGACTTCCAGTCCAATCCGATGATGCTGAGTACCAGTATTTTACAAGGTGCGACTGCCAATCTGACCTGCACAACCCAGTTAGTACTGGGTAATAGGATACCCCTTGGTAAGACTGGTTGTCAGACTTTCGGGACACTGACTACCTGTAACGACTGTTAAAGATCTACAAATGACGGGATACCAACTTGGTTTAGTACAGCAAAATAATGATTTCGAACCGACCTGTCGTGTCGAGATCTCAGTCATAAATACATGGTGCTTGCCCTTAATGTTTTAAGTGTCCGTGAGCGCGGAACTCAAAATGACGGTCATTAAAGTAAATGGTGCTCTACATTGAAAACCCTCAAACTCTTTTCCAACGTTGTTGTTAAAACGTGCTAAACTATCGCGAAAGTTTTTTTTAGAAAATCTACCGTAATTGGGCTGTTATTGTTTTCTTTGTCAACTAATCCTGAAGGATATTTCCTAATAATATTATAAATGCGAACATTTGTGAGCATGTCTGGATGTTACTCTTTCAAGCAAAAACTACTGAATGAATCTGGATGAAATTTGGCACAGGGTTAGATAAAGTCTGGAATAGCACATAGGATACTCGATAGTACGATCCCGTGGGACAATTACCGAACTAAACGCGGGTGAAGCCGTGGCCATAAGCTAGTAATAAAATTAACATAAAGGCTGGATAGCTCGCAAAACCATATTTATCAAGAGTTTTCATCTAGATATTGAGTTATTGTTTTTTCCTAAATATGATTACATTAACAACAAAAGTTTCATAATGCGGCATTGAATAGATTTTCATTATACACATAAAGGAAGTTTTGTTCCTTTGTTGTTACGTCATTTGCAAAATTTCAATTCATAGTCGTACGAAAAATAAATCATTTACAGTAACCAAGTCCCGGGGGCGTGCCTAGTTTATTATAAGTAGTGAAGAAATACAATGTTTACTAAGAAAAGTTCCTTCTGCAAGGAACTGGTAACTACTTAACTGAGTTACAAAGTTCGCGTATGAACGACCACCCAATAATGTTAAGTTATTGTACTTGCTTATATTCGGTGTATGTGAGGTAATAGCTTATTAATGCTTGGTTAAAGGCGTTTTGTTAATATACTCCGGTTGTAAGTTTAACAATTTAGGTTACGTAATGAATTACACGTGTGAAGGGATCACAGTGTTTTTGATTAATTATATAAAATTAGTTTACGATGATTTAAGAAGGATGATGGTATATATGGAAGAATGATGGTGGATACATACATAACTTAAGACCACGCCTGCAATCCCTGGAGGGTTAGGCAGAGATGAATCTATTAAAATCTATTAGTTAACCCCCATTTCACAAGCACTATATAATTTTACTAGCTTCTGCCCGCGTTTTCGCCCGCGTCATCATTTCAGCCGAAAGACGTCCACTGCTGGACATAGGCCTCCCCCAAGTGTCGCCACATTGACCGGTCCCGTGCGACGCGCATCCAGCGGATCCCCGCAACCTTCACCGGGTCATCGGTCCACCAACAATCCAACGCATCGTCTCCCGGTTCGCGGTCGCCATTCCAGAACTTTTCGGCCCCATCGGCCATCTGTTCTGCCAGCAATGTGCCCTGCCCACTGCCACTTAAGTTTGGCAATTCTTCGGGCTAAGTCGGTAACCTTGGTTCTCCTGCGGATGTCCTCATTTCTGATTTGATCACGCAAGGAAACTCCGAGCATAGCTCTCTCCATTGCCCTTTGGGTGACTTTGAGCCTTCTGATGAGGCCCATTGTGAGCGACCACGTTTCGGTCCCGTATTTAATCACTGGCAGCACACACTGGTCATAGACTTTCGTCTTGAGGCACTGCGGTAAGTTGGACGAGAAGATACCACGCAGCTTTCCGAACGCTGCCCAGCCGAGTCGGATTCGACGATTGACCTCTTTCTCGAAGATAGACCTACCCAACTGGACCGTTTGTCCCAGGTAGACATAATCGTCTACAACTTCGATAGTAGAGTCTCCGATCTTGATAGGAGTGGGTGTTACATGGGCATTCAACACGACCTTGGTTTTGTCCATGTTCATTTTAAGACCCACTCTTTCGGAAACTCTACTGAGGTCATCGAGCATTGTACTGAGGTCCTCCATGGTCTCAGCCATGACCACTATATCGTCGGCAAATCGAAGGTGAGAGATGTACTCGCCATTAACGTTGATGCCTAGCCGCTGCACTGGAAGATGTCTTCAAGGTTCTGGAACCTTGAAGACATCTTCCAGTGCAGCGGTGAACAGTTTCGGAGATATGACGTCTCCTTGTCTCACACCTCGCTGCAGAGGGATAGGTTCCGAGGTCTGGTCCTGAAGTCGGACTGACATGGTGGCGTTTTTGTACAAACACTTCAACACCTCGATGTACCGATAATCAATTTGGCACCGTTGGAGAGACTGCAGTACAGCCCAAGTCTCGATCGAATCGAAGGCTTTCTCGTAGTCCACAAACGCTAAACAGAGAGGCAGGTTGTACTCTTCGGTCTTCTGTATAACCTGTCGCAGCGTATGTATGTGGTCTACGGTGCTAAAACCTTTTCGGAATCCGGCTTGTTCGGGAGGCTGGAAATCGTCAAACCTGCGCGCGAGACGATTCGTGATGACTCTTGAAAACAACTTGTAGACATGGCTCAGAAGTGAGATAGGCCTATAGTTCTTCAACCGGGCGTTGTCGCCCTTTTTGAAGAAGAGTACCACCACACCCCTGCACCATGCCTGTGGCGTTTTCCCCTCGAGTAAATAAATAATGATAAAACTAGTTCAGTTTCAGGTAGCCTTTTCTTTTTCATATTACTTTCTATATTATAATCTAGTCGTTTCTAGCACTCGCCGGCCGCTGCCGCGGCACCGCTCGCTTCGCTTGCTCGGCTCGTGCGTAGGAGGTCACAGTTCTAACCTAACCTAACCTAACCATTTTTCTTTTAACAACTCACCCCGTCTAACTAGTTCGGTTCTCGATAGCCTGCTATAAGTAATCTCTTTTTTGCCATATATTTTTTCTATATAATCTACTCGTTTCTGGCACTCGCTCGGCTCGTGCGGCAGTGGTGACGCCGGCTCCTTTGTTCATAACAGGAGCAGAAATCACGCAAGGAAAGATGACGCAATACTAAACAAAAACATTGCCACGTGTGCGCACACTTTCTCCCCACCGCCCCCTCAAGCCTTCCGCCGGCCCGAAGCGTCCATCAAATACATTTTTAGCCGTTTCGTTTCGGTTAATGTGCACATTAACCGGCTAAAGATGGAATATCACGATACAAACTAACATGATATCGAACTTTAGCTGCTTCTCGAAGATAAACCTAAGTTTAGCCGGCTAATCTTAAGTTTATGTTCACACCCACCTTTAGCCGTAACATATACATGTCTTCTAAGCTACGATGCCGTAGCTCAAATGCCCGGTTATCCATGCACGCCTTTCGATATAGTTAATGGTGTAAATGAGCTACCTTACATTATACTTTTTAAATTCAAAAGCACTCAGAGTAAACAAAACTATTTAACTTCCGGAAAACTATATTAATAATGAATTATCCTAGCACTTCTTTGTAAATTACGTATGTAGTGTTTCCTTTTGGGGCTAAAATTAATAAGTTACTCGAGGAGCTCACTCCGGAGCACGCAACATCAAACTGCCCATGTGATTTTTGCCCATTTTTATTGAGGCTTTTTCTATTTTAAATTTCATTATTTACACCTAGAAATTGATCTCAAAATGAAAATCCAATAGTGCGCCGAAGAAATTTCTCATTTTGCTATCAGCGACCAGGAAAACCACGAAAACGCCAGGAAATAAAGAAAAAAACAGAAAATTTTCCTCGGTGCCATCTTGGGTTTTCATTTTACCTCATTTTCATTGTTAACGACCCCGAAAACCACGAAAACGAGACCCAGGAAGCCATTGAGTCGCGCAAGTGTCCGATCGCGCGAGTGTCTGTCACGCAAGTATAAGTCGCGCAAATGTCTATTCGCGCAAGTGTCTTTTCGTGCAAATTGGTTCCCGCAAGTGTCCTTAGCGTAAATGTCTTTGGCGTTCATGTCCCAGATCCCTTACAAGTATGCATATGAAGTTATTTTGGCGTATTTGTCCAAACAAACATGAGAAGAGTTCAAAACAAAAAAAAAATGCAACCTCTTTTGTCGTGTGAGGACGACGAAATACCTACGTATTCATTTGTTTTTGCACAGAAACTTAAATATTTATTTTCATACTTCTTACTTCAAATTGACGGATTCCACATATAAACTTTCAACCCCTATCTAACCCTCTTAGGGGGTAGATTCCCAAAAATACTAAACTATGTATTTATTTATTTCTAACCAGAAACTTGTATATGAATCTTTATGCTTTTAACGTTAAGAATTACCGATTTTATCCCTTATTTTTCTCCTTTAGGGATGGAATTTCGAAAAACCCTATCTTAGTTGATACCTACTCTTCACAAAGAAAACACCCTGCGTGCGTTGATATCTCAGTCAGTCAGTTAGGAGGTTAGGTTTGAATTTTATATAAATAGATTATTATGTAGCCTAAGTTAGGTAAGACAACTGAATGCTTTCACCCCACTCCTGAAGTCGTTATGATGGATCATTTACTGTTCGTGCTGTGCGCCTTTGGAATTCACTTCCACACTCCTTGCGGGATAGCCCTTCGTTAGACGTGTTCAGGAGAGGAATTAGAGAACATTTCCTGTCAACATGATTATAGTATGTAAGTATAGTATTTTATATGTATGTTGATGTATAGTATGTATTACGTTTATTATATTGTATGTATTAGTTTAGTTTATAAAATAAGTTGATTTAAGTTTTAAAAGTATTGTTCATGCACAAAGCTCTATCCTCTTTGGCAAATATTCCTTCTAAAATAAGGTTTGCTGTAAGAAAACCCAATTTTGGGTTAAGCTCGCCGTTGTACATAAGCTATATATTATTTGTGTGTATATCTTTTAATTTTATGTGCAATAAAGAATAAGAAAGCTTTGTGCCCTACAAAAAGAAACAAAATTAATCAATTACCACTTCACAAAATAAACAAAACAGTTACATCATCTGCCTAGCCTATTCACAACTATGTTGGGGACGGATTCAGTCTAACCGAATGCAGCTAGAATAAAAGTATTTTACTAGCGACTGCCTCTACAGCCCAGATAATACCTACTAGGTAATACGATATCCCTTGGTAAGACTGGTTGTCAGACTTTCGGGCCTGAGATCTACTAATGGCAGCCGGGACCAACGGCTAAGCGTGCTTTCCGAGGCACGGGGGCAACTCGGTATGTAATGGGTGGTCCACCCATCCACAGACCAACCATGGCAACCGCGGCTAACCTGAAGATTGATCCGAGCGGCTGTTATTATTTATCCACAAGCCCCACAAACAAAACACATACTTTATAAAAATTAACATCCTCAAACAACAGAAAGTAAACAAACACCCCATTAACATAATATAATGAAATCTAATTTAAAACACCTCTTCGGAAAGCCTCAATTTATAGTTTACAAACAGTATAAATAAGCCGTATCTCTCCTGCAATTATCTCCCTATTTATGAGCGGAAAATATCAACCTTCGAGAAAGTTCCCTCTATTCCGTAGGTACCGCGGTGAGTCGCCCACTATGTTATTATACCAGCTAATCATTATGAGTTGGTAACGCGATATACTCGAGCGGTTAATTGGATCTGTCTTCGGTAAACACGATTCATTAATAAAGTGTTTTATGATTTGTTTTTGTACTGCGCATTAGGAAATTAAAAGATTTTGTAGGTAATACTAGTATTAATTTTTATAACACATTTGCTCGTAAAGGGTCTCTTAAGTTCCAAGTTCCAAGTTCAGTATCGTAATGTATCACATTACGCACTAGTGCGGTAATGTAAAGTAAAACGCACGGCTTATCATAATGCTCCGTCTAAAACGAACGGTACTTTTTTAAATCTTAGCAAAGAGTTTTTATGTCAGAAAAGTAGTCAACATTTTATTAATAAAATTAAGTTGGGAGATAAAATATAATAAATAAACATTTAATTCTTTAATTTATTACAACCATTTATCTGTAACAAAACACAAAAATATTAATTTACTTTATTAGTAATACTGGCTGTGTTTGTGCCTTTGCCTTAAAAAAAGCGTAAAAACTATTCCGCGCGCTTTCTCTTTACGCTGTATTGTTTTTGTTTGAAAATGTCATCCGAATTTTATTTATTTCCTCGCAAATGTGTTATAAAACGTCGTATGACATACGTGCGCTTTGATAACTACAGCCTCTGCTTTCTTGTAGCCCGAGCCGTAGGCGAGGGCTAGCAATATCGCCTCGGCTGTAATTTTCAACTTACCGCACTTATATCATAATGTACTATTACGTATTAAGTTTTTGATTTACGTCAAATTTCATAAGATGAGTGTGAGGGCACGCTAAGTCCCCCTGACAAACGACAAGAATACAAACATTAATATCACTCAGCTAGCAATAATAATGTCACTATAACAACACGTGTCTGTTTATAAAGGCAACATTGCATCTAATATTGTACCAATTTTCATATGTGCGTCACTAAGGCAATACGTAACGGGCACGTTTTCTGTTTATTCGTTCATAGATGCTTTTGTTTGTGAAAATATAGTGCTAATATTGTGAGCGGAGTTGGTCAACTAGTTGTCCAACTGGGATGCCAACTTGTCGTGCAGAGGCGCGCCCGGACGATGGACAAGTATCTCGGAGACACTTCAAGTCGATAGTGCTCGACTCGAGGGAACTTCTCAAGCACAATATTTTTATCTTCGCTGCTTTTTTTTATTCATTTTAAAAGATTTGAATTGACCACTTACTGGCGGTAAAGAGACGCTGAAACTTTGTAATATAGAAAGTCAAATCCTTAAAATAAAGGGTAAAATAAACATAAGAAAAGGTTCTTTTTCGAACAGTCCAGATTCATTTAGATGGTAAAATACTTACGTACCAAAATGATAGATTTAGTCTATTGTTAACTAACTTTGTTGGCACTTGTAAATGTTTAACGCTGGCTCCAACGAAATTGACAATACAAATACACCTAGCAAACTAAATAGATGAATGTAGACATTCAATTTCGAATGCCAACTAATTTTGCCGACACAACCGAACAAAATTGACAAGCTATTTGATTGAATCCCGAAATATCATTTGTATCGAACGTCCACGAGCCTGATTTTGTGATGCACGCAATTTATGAGGGATTTTGATGAATATAAATTAAGCCATTATAATAAAATGGAGGCACGTAATCTGTGCACTCATCTAGTTTAACGACATGTTCCTGGCCGCAGTTATGACCGCTCTTAGCCGTACTGTTTGTTTTCAATACTGTTTTTACCGTAAAAATAGCAGTAATAGCTCTCGTTTATTTAACGAAATGGATGTCGGTTATATTCACTTTCTCAGGTAAAAGGCAATATGCTTACAATTTTTTTAAGACAATCTTATTTTGTGTTGCAGATCACAAATTAATATTGAACAAAGAGACAGAAAGACAAAATTAAACAAAAAAAAACTTTTTTTTGTTGTTATTTGGAAATATCTGATATTAGTCCGTTCGCATGTATTACACATATCCCAGTTATACAGGGAAACCTATAATAACTGCAATACGCATATTTTGTAAAATATTTTTATGTATCGCTGTTGGTTATAATAAAAACCAGCCAAGTGCGAGTCGGACTCGCGCACGAAGGGTTCCGCACCAATATTTATAAAAACCGCCATATATGATCTGCGGACTCGTTTTTAGTTCTACTGACACTTAGCGCCATCTATCGACATTTCTATGGAGTTGTTAAAAAATTTCGAGTCAAAAACAATTGATCGACTATTACTCTTAAACTTGTAAAGCCCACTTAAGTGTGATAGTTTTCCTTTAAACTTTGTTATATATAGGTACTACTGCCGTGACATTTGAATTTTTAACTACAACCGTTTATTTGGTAGAGGGGGGGGGACACTTGACTCTAACGAAAATTGGTACTTTAAAGCTTGATAAGTCACGAACGATTTACTTAATCAAAATACGGTCCTCCCAAACCCCTAAAATTTTTCAGACCTATTCAACGATATCCCACACTATGGAAAGGATGAAAAAAAAAATATCATCCCTACTTTACATGTAGGGGAGGTACCCTAAATAATTGGTTTTTTTTTCAAAATTTTATTTTACCACTTTTCCAGCGCCATTAACGTGTATACTCATGCCAAATTACAACTTTCTAGTACCAATAGTTTTTGAGCTAATCCGCGGACAGACAGATGGACATACCGAAACTATAAGGGTTCCTTGTTGACTACGGAACCCTAAAAAACAAGTACCCTGTATGTACTCCTACTTTCGTATACATTCAGTACAAAGCTAGTATTTTGAAATTACAACACACGACACTTCAATTTCATTTATTTGTTTAGATGTATAGATTTCAGCTTCTATGAAACAATGCTTGAAACAAATATTATCTGATATAATAACCATTTCAGAGAATCTTCTTTCATGAGTCCGATCTATCTATTGAAACTTGTAACATAAGTGTGTTTTATGTAATCATCGCATTGTATCGGAATGTAATTTAATACTGAGTGATTGCAAAAGCTTATAACATTTTAATTGATGCCATTTGCTTTATCATTTAATCAATAAAAATAATGTTTATATGCTGCAGGTGCTGAAAACCTTAAACGGCGCAAATACAATAATTTAATTGGTAATTATGTATTTGAGCCGTTTGGGGTTGAAACACTAGGGCCATGGGGCCCGAGTGCCCATCTTGTGTTTCGGGATATCGCCAAGCGGTTGGTCGATGCTTCACGGGACCAGAGGGCTGGCCTCTTTTTTGGTCAAAGAATCAGCATTGCCATCCAACGTGGCAATGCGGCCACCCTTCTGGGCACTTTTCCTGTCGACAGCGATGTCGACGAATTTTTTGACGCCCTGTAATTTTGATACTTGTACATATTTTATTTTTATTTTATATTTATTTGTAGTCTGTAAATAATGTACATATGTAATATTAATAAAAATATGCCACTTAAAACATCAATAAAAATATGAGTAGTAATGATAACATAAGGGTGTGAGTGTGTGACCGATCGACTGTCAAGTCACGCAACTGTGATTTTTCAGATTCATGTGCGTATTGTAAAATTACCACTAGCTTTGGTGAAGGAAAACATCGTGAGGAAATCAGCATGATTTCTGATTCCTGAGAGATATTCCTCGACGGCATGTAAAGCCAAGTCAGAGGCCTATGTGCGGCATAAAAACTCTGACACCAAGTTAGCCACACGAAAAAGTAAGAAAGTCTGAAAACATTATTGATTTGTTTCATTATCAACATTAATCTAGTGTTCCAAATAGTATCTAAATCTAAAGTTTCAGCCCACTCATCTGCAAAAAGGTTTACAGCATAAGAAAAAAACTACTTGAAAAGTGGAGCGTAAATAAGGGTTCATTAATCAAAATTTTTTTCAATACCGCCGCGTGATCGTTTACAAAACATTTCTCATAAGATATTTATTACGGAGTTATTCACTAAATATTGGAAGGCGCGCGTAGTGGCGGACAGATCGTCAGTCATTCTTGACGTTTGTTAGCGCTATGAAACTAATTCCCTCCGCCGTTTTCTATTTCGTATGCCGATGAAATTTAATTAACTGTTCACTGAACATTCGTACCGGCCAAGTGAACAATTTACATTATTATTTCAGGCTACTCTCATTTTAATATTTCCAGACGTGACTTCTTTTTCTGTTACATAAACTGATAGGAGAAAAGTTTCATGTTTTAATTATAATTTATCTTTGTATAATTAGGAATACGGACGAGATTTATTCAAGGTTCCTTTTTTTAACGTTTCTTGATATTATTCTTTGGATGAAAATAAATACTTTTCAACGCTTCCAAACTCAGCTTTGTTCTGCCCAAAAGTTAAACAATAAAATACACATCTTTTTTAATATGTAGTGTAGGTAGGTGGTGTCATTCAAGGGAACTAAAATTAGATGGCAAGTCATAATTACTCTTACGAGCGGGATCATTTCGCCAAATCGTCTCATAAAAACGAACGTCACGGAACACCGTCACACGTAACATGAGGAAATCATATGAAAATCCGTAGTTATCTACACATGCACATGAAAAATTAAATCAAGCTAAGACTCACCTATCGTCGTGAGCGCCAACGTACACCAGTAATAACTTTGCAAATATTGTTTCACCACATCCGCACTCTCAGTGTCATGATACACCCAGTTTTTACTACCGAACCCATTGTTTTTATATATTATATGGTACAAGCACCCGTTCCAATGGAATATCACTAACAAATAATGAATTAAACTGGTCGATCTAAACAAGTTAGGATAGTTCGTATGCCGCTCGGTTCGGTCCATGAACGCCCAGAAGCGGTATATCTTAACGAGGCGGAAGGACCGCAGGATAGAATTGAACCCGATGGACAGGTAGAGGAAGTCCAGCGGCAGCAGGCACAGACAGTCGATGTAGAACGTGGTGGAGTTCATGTAGTGCGCGCGTAACTTGGCCGCGTCCGTCTGCAGCACGCCGTCCTCCAGGTAGCCCGTCCGAAAGTGGAACAGGATATCCGCCAGGTAAAGAAAATCGGAAAAGTAGTCCAAACAAAACCACACTATTAGCGTCTCGCCTGAAACAAAACACATTGCTAAGTGTTTACATATTGTTGTTCGTGACTGTACAGGCATGCATGAACGTGTGTCGGAGAAAACTGTACAGATACAAGGATAACTTGGTATGGTATCGATTTTGCATGGACATTTAAAACTGTCTTATGTACCTAGAGTGTATAGTTTTCACATTAAATCGTTAAATTTAAAATATCCGACCATTCAATTAATTTAGAGTTTCACATCCTAAATAGATTAATTTACTTTGATCCAAACTTTTGTTTTAAACTAAAGATAAAAGATCAATACTACAAACCGGGAACTTCAAAGGGACTTGCAAATTTGATGTGGAGTTGAAACTCATCGCGGCTGTGAAGTGGTAATGAAACAATTGGAAACTCGCTCGGAGAAACATCCAAACCTTACTTTCCAAATATAACATTGTCTCCAGTGCAAAACATTTAACTTAGAAAAGCTATTTAGGTAAGTAATTTAATTCACCGCGGGGCAAGTTGGCGGAAACTATGCGCGGAGTGCGCTAAGTCGGTGCAGCCCCAGATCGTCGTCGCTAATCTTCGTTGCTATCTAAATGGAGACGTCTTTTGCATAAGCTCTAGAGTCAAAATTGGATTTTTATCCACTTAAGCACCTACTTTCAGGTTCATCCGGCAAACAAAATGAGTAGGAGCCATACAAATGGTATTGATCTTGGTTATATGCTTAGCATAATGAGGAGAGTTACTCACCGTTAATCTCCTGGAAGGCGAACCTGTAGACTATGACCCAGAGGTTGTAGAGGAAGGCGAGGGAGACGACCATGGACCAGTAGTAGCAGAGGCGGCCGGCGGGGTCGAACACGAAGGACCAGTGCGGGCCGGCGCGGAGCCGCCCGCTCGCGTACGTGGAGCGCCGCCGCAGCCCGCCCCGGCTCCCGCTGTCGACATAATACGCTATCAACCATCTCATTACCCATATCGTTTGACCCTTTTAACCTTAATTCCTTTCAGTTTGCCTTAACTACGTACACAACGTTAAATCCGTTCTCCTTTGAAGTAATCTACATAACATTACGTGTGTGCGCTCTCTGCGAATCTAATAAGAGTTGCACTCAACGTTAACCCTTGAGCTAAGGGCTTATGGCATCATCTTTGTAGTTATTTATTGTAACTATATGTATGTTGGAAAGTTGATGTTAGGTAAGTAAACAACACTTATTACATCACTATCAATCGCCAAAGCGGATCATTAACAAAGTTATATTTTGATTACGCAGTTAATAGGAAATACCGACAACAGTTATACACAGGGATATCAATGTACTCGCTATATTATATCAGTGTGTATTTGTGGGCCGTAGAGCGTGTGCGAATGGCGGCAATAGATAGTTTGCCTTCATTTGATATCAAAGTTAGTGACATATAGGTTCGCGTGGTTCCTTTGTTATTCGATAACATTGTAGACGATCGTATATTATATATCTTGCTATAATATGGACAAGAGGTGGGTAAATTTTTCTTCTTGTGCTAATGCTATATTAAACTACTCCTAACAAATGTTGAAAATGTGTCAATTTTGCGTGTAATCTTAGTAGGCTTTTTTTGGCGATGGGTTTGCTCTTGACTCTAGTCTAGGTCAGGGATGACAGAGACAAAGTCGAAGATGGTGCGAGCTTCCCCAGAAGAAGCCAGTTCACTCTAACTTTGAAGAAATAAGGTTGTAAGCGTATAGTCTCTAAACCAAAAACTATGACACAGAATTAGAGAAAGGAGGATATTCGATATCTCCACAATTTTTGTTCTTATCCGCCGTGTCACACGTGTAGTAACACACAAATAACTATAAGTACATAAACTTACGTAATTATTCTAAACGGTGAATGTACGTGAACCAATTAAGATAAGGTATTAGTTATACGCTAATTACGATAGTCTTTGTTCAATCTCGACAGCCTATCGATTAATTGATCCGTACGCTAACACGGGTAGGTACGTATGTAGCTGTGTACTGTGTAGGCATTACAGATTCAATACGCCAGCCTATCAACGACTGAGTCGTTTACACAAGACACCTACTTCCCTATGCTAAGCATCCCGGCTTACAACATCACAGCGTATGTACACAGGTATCAGGCACGGACCGTGTAAGATAAATGTAAGCATCGCTGTTTGCATTAGCTGATTGTTTGGAGTTAACTCTGATTGACTGAGTTAGCTCGAGCGGAGATTTGTAATTGCGACTAGGGAATAATTGAATATCGCGATTACCACCTAAGGGCCCGCCGCAGCGATATCTATCGATAGCTACCTAATAAACCCCTGGATACTAAAGACAGTCAGAGAAAGCGGCTCACCACAGGATTTCGGTCTCAATGATCCCAGTTTCATTATCTTGAGCAGGCTCAGAATGAGTGCTGCGAACAATTCACCTGGAGGCTTGATATCTCGGCTGAGAGAGTATATATACAAGCCCCTACAAAACAATGATATTGATAGGGTCTAAATTCGATTACGTTATATCCCCACCAATATCATGCAGTTGGAATATGCTAACTAACAGTATTGTTTATACTTAGAAAGTGGACAATCTAGACATCAAATATTAATATTTTTTACGACAATTCGTCTTTTAACTGTACTTCAGTCAAGTAGGTTTATTTGGTACTCTCAAGAGTTGGAATCTTAACGTAAGATAATTCGCTAAAACCATTTAATCAAAAGCTTTTACCTGAAATTAACTTCGTTCTGGCCCTTATTAAAAGTAAATGGAGAATTTCTCCGGACTCTAATTGAAATTAGAATAAAATGAAATAAAAGTTATATTTGAAATAATTGAGTGATTACTCAGTGTGATACGTTTGAATGGAAATGCAGACATAAATTGGATATCATGGCCTCAGTAAACTTGTGAACCACATTTACCAATGTAGAGTTGTTAGTTAAATTTCCCATTTAAAGTTGTCGTGCAAACGCGACCGCAGCTTATAAACTAGTTGTTTATTAATACGAGCTTTTTCATTCACACAAGTACTTCCACATTCGTACGAAAACTATTGCGAAGTCCGTATTAATAAAACAACTCTGTCAAATCCACTTCCCTCCAGTTTCATTAAATAAAAAGTTGAATTTACTCCTGGGGTGAATTTTCCAGCCAAAATTGCATTTACTTAGTTCATCCGATTTGGCAGTGAAGATTAGAGAGTCGGCAACATAGGTACAGTTGCGAGAAAAACATTACTTTTCGTTTGGTTCAGCTGACACTGGAAAAGGCAGCTCAGCTTTTCGTAGCTGGTGAAAGGCAAAAGCAGGCAAAATGCTCGATTACACAGTTCTTGGACTAATGAAAACAAAGGCTGATTTTTCTCTAAATATTGTTTGCTTACCAAAATCTCTGAGATATGATATCCTCTGTGTCCAGACGGATATTTCCTTTATATTGAAACTGGATACTGCAAGCCAAGTGAAACAAATACTTAACGAATATTGACCACACAATATACCATATAAACAAAGCAGAGACGACACATCCACATGAACGGAATAACTTCGTACGAAATAAATCGTAACCTTAAATTTATGGTTATGGCGTGCATTTCGTATAAGTAGCTAATGCAAAATCACTGGATTTATATTAAATCATATTCGTATTCATAGATATTAGTAGTATTACTTAGTTGGTATATTATAACTTGTGTTTGGGACTCTGTGTTGAATCGGTTTGCCATCAAATCCTTACCTATACGAGTAGGCGCTAAAAAAATTAAAAAAACTTTTCAAATTTATGTGCGCAGGTTTCGTCTCTCTGCTTCTACAGTATTCTCCGCTTTTTCTTAAGTTTTGTCTCTCTGAGGGATTGCATCTGGAACGAGGTGATCCTAAAGAGAACCAGGGTTGTTGACACAGCTCACAGAATAAGTAAGCTCTGGTAAGTGGTAATGGGCTGGCCGAAGAACCAATGACGGTTGATTTCCGATTGCTGACTCGCAGTCTCTACTAACGAACGCGTCTACCACGTGAACCACCACGTTCCACCTCTTGGGTGGAGACCGCGAATCAGCAAGCGTAGGGTGGGACGCCCTCGGGCTCGGTGGAGCGACGATCTTCACAGAGTGGCTGGTAGCAACTGGATGAGAGTTGCCGACAATCGAGTTGAGTGGCGTGCGATCGAGGAAGCCTATATCCAGCAGTGGACTGCTGTAGGCTGATAATGTCATCATCATTTTCTACAGATCTAGAGATTTGTAAAGGTCTGGTACTCCATAATAAAAGTCTAAACAAACAGCATAAAATGTAACTCTTACAAAAACACAATATCCGATGTAATTTTGCGTAGTTTGACGCACACTAAATAACATTATAGGGAGTACGAGTGAAAGCTGTCAAAGCGTATCGGCTGTCAAACAGTATTTTATTTAGTTTTGCGAACAAGTTAACGCTTTGTTCGAGTGTTATTGGGACAATAGGATCAAATGTATCGCTTAAAATGAATTCCAGTTCACAAAGTAATATGAATCAGGTTTGTCGAATCAACGAGGTAGATATGGGAAAAATTTCAGAATTTTGTTTAAATCTCACTTTTTGTTCATGTTGGATTGTGTTGATACAATGTATGTTATATTGTTTTTTTTTTAATGTTAATATTTTGGAAATCGAGGTGGTCCATGTTTCAACCCCACGCGTATAGCGCGTTTTTTGCGTACAGTATACGTTTTTATACTTTAGTTGTTGATTTTTAGAAATTTGATTCGGTTAGTCAAATATTTGACTGTTTCGCCAATGCAATAATACCGATTATGACTGCTTGGAACGAGTTAAAAAGGTAACCGTACCATAGCATGGCCGTGCTAAAAACGTATCACGCACAGAAAGAAACATAACATGGACTACTATGCCCACTATAACGTATCAACAGCTTATCATACCCGTTTTTAACGGGTTTAGAACGGTCATCATACGTGGTTAAACCATAGATACCGTTAAAGTCTTTATATTGAAAATTATGAGACTATGTCTAGACCGTTCGGTCGCCGTCGCGTGCAATGCACGAAGCGTCAACAATTGCCGGCGAAAACATAATGCCGGTGCCAATGCGCTACGTGCATGGCACACAACGGTGTTGGTCTGTATCGGAACAGTTTAGTGGGCATAGTCTCATACTTTTCAATACGAAGAATATTTTTTGCCTTATTCGTTCATAGTACGGGTCTTGTCACGATACGGTTTTGTGGGCAGAAGCCTTATTGTGTTAAAGTCGTGCCTGTAGCGTGGTGTTGTGTGATGTGCAGTTAGCGAGAGGGCTCTCTACGCCGAAGCACTGTGTCGTAGTCAGTGGCAATTCCAATATATCACGCCAAGTTGTACAAGCGTGTTTGCATTGCGTAGGAATGTTGGACTATACCTGTCGGTTCCATTACAGTGTGACGGTGCGAGGTGATTGTGCGAGTGATGTGGCGCCGGTGTGGCGGGCGCGTGCGGCGTGTGCGGCGTACTACGCCACCCGCTCAGCAGCGGCGCCTCCCCGCTCGCTCCGAGCAGTTTTAATCTAGGTAATAAACGTAATTATTAATGGATCTACTGATTTAAAAATAATGCGATTACTTACTCTGTAGGGCACATGGCCAGTAAATGTGCATTAGCTTTAAGTAATTTTTGTAAGACCTTGTTTTATTTTTGTAGCCTCTCAAATGGCCCACTGATAGGCCAGGGCCTCCCCTTCCTCCTTTTAAACTTCTCTATCTTGTGCGATATCAAATCGTAAAAATTAAGGACTGCAAGTAAAATATTAGTTTATGTACAATATTACTTTTTACATGTGGCGTACCGCGTACGAATCTTCGGCACCGGTTTCGGCTTTGGCCACCTACGGTCGAAAAAACCAGATTCGACCGTTTGGTCGAATGTGTTTTTTCAGGTACGACTTGAATAGGCCGAAACCGAAGGTTTTTAACATGCGCCAAAATTGAACAAACTGCCCATTCATAAGAATGCAGGAGAGCACGACGGCAGAGGCGACACGCAGGTGGCTCAGGTCACACATTTCGAAGTTTTATTATTTTTGACAAGTTGACAAGATAAGTTTAATCATCTTGTTAAGTTGTTCGCGTCCAATAAATAATTTTGGGGTCGGTTTCCAGGAGCAACTGCCATGTCTGACCTCCATAACCCGCTTAGTACTTGGTTGTACGATACCCCTTGGTAAGACTGGTTGACAGACTGTGAAAAATTTACAAATGACAGCCGGGCCCAACGGGTAAACTTGTTTGTTGTTGATTTCTGTATGTTATTGATTGGTCACCCATCCGCGGATCGCCTTTAGCATTTTTATTTTAGTCACGAGTTCCTCGACATAGGTTTTAATACGCTAGTTTAAAAATATATTATAATATATTCACGTTTTTAGCACATCTTGAATCTTCGGATTATTAGATTTCGAATTATTTCATTTCTCTTCATCTGAAAAATGTTAGTAAAATGAGCATTTATTACCAATTTCATAACAGGACAAAATGTATGTATCTCAATATATCATTATTAAATATCTGCATCAATACAACGGTTATAAAAATTTGGTTGGTTTCAATATTTCTAATCAACTCAGAAAATTAATCAAACTAATGAGTTTTAGTTTCCCGCCCGATTTGGCTTATTATTCTATTTTGTCAATTTTACCTATTTGACATTTTCATGGATTTAAAAAACACAGTGTATTACGGCCTTTTCGCAGTCAGTGTGCACAAAAATATTAAATTCATTGATGAACCTGGAACGTAAAATAATTAAGAAAAAACATTTTTTTATACTTTCATGGTTCATACACTTTATTATAATACATAATTAATCAAAACCAATCAATTAATTAATCCATACTAATATACTAATACTAATACTAATAATATTATAAATGTGAATGTCACTCTGTTTGTTTGTTTGTTACCTTTTCACGACTAAAAGGCTGATCGCATCTTAATGAAACAGACAGATACTGTTATGTCACTAGTGCGTAGTGTCCTATCTCTTTCTTAAACAGAAACCAACGTTTTAAGAACTTGAATTAAAAAAAAAAAAAACAGAAATCACAAATCTTGTTCGAGTAGTCCGCCACTGTTGCGAATGCACGCGCGGCATCTTCATCTTATCTCAACTGTAGTTGAGCGTAAACGTATTTCTGCTTTGATAGTCACGAAAGCCGCATCAATGCGTTAGACTTAATCATTCCTAGTCTCAACTTCCGTGGCGTTATTTCTTTGGCTCGTTCTTAGACATAAAGATCTAACAGAGTTAAGTATGGGGAACGTGGAGGTCATGAAATAGCCATCCCAAAACACCGAAACGGACTTCCCCTTATTGTTAGCTGAGCTGCTAATTTTCCGTGTAGACATCTCTTTTGTATTCCAACAAGACGGTTGTCCCGCTCACTGGAGTTTAACTGTCAGGGAGTACCTAATTCGTCAGTTTCCAGAATCATGGATTGGGAGGGATGGCCCTATTCTATGGCCTCCACGTTCCCCAAACTAAACTCCGTTAGATTTTTACGTCTAGGGACGAGCCAAAAAAATTTTCTACGTCTTGGAAATCGAGACAAGAGAGGATTTAGTCCTACACATTGATGTGGCTTTCGTGACTATCAAAGCAGAAATACGTTTACCCTTAATGGAATATTATTCCAAAAATTTTTAGTTAAATGTCTATAGTGTGAAAAAAAGTTTAACTTTTACCGTGGTTTCATAAAACCACTTAATCCTTTTTTTTTTAATTTCAAATTCTTGAAACTTTGGTTCCTGTTTAAGAAAGAGATAGGACACTACGCACTAGTGACATAACAGTATCTATCTACTTACTTGAGGCATGTTATTTATGCTCAAACTACTGTTCTTACTGTAATGTCGAATATCAGCCTAGTGTCTCGATTACACATTTAGTTAAAAATTAAAAGATATTAAACGTTTTTTTTGGCATATTGCATACCGTTGGAAAGGGGACAGACTAGGAAATATTTTAAAGGTATTCGAAGATCCCGATCGCTTTTAGTTTTTTTTTTATAGAATTTTAAAGTTGAGTTTTAAGTTTAATTTTCTTTTACAAAAACTTTACGAGCTATTAAAAAATAAACTAATAAAATTGTAACTAGCAAGTAACTTTGAATTTGATAGAATCATACAAGAGTACACATCAAATTTAAATCGAAATTTTAAGTCTAAACAATATTTTTATTTTTTTATTTGACCTAAAATGTTGAATTTTTGAATTTTTCAAAATTTAAATTAAAAAGTTATTATAAAAAACCCGGTGAGGCAAGGAATGAGGTAAAGGGCGTAAAGAGTTAGCAAATGACCTCTCCTTTCGGCCTATTCGATTTGGCAAACGATGCACCAAACACCCTGTATAAATAAAAATAAGTAAAATCTTTTCTAATGTAAATACTACAAAACTACATTTTTATAAAAGTATGCAACCTTTTTGGAAGCCAGCAGTTAGACACTGGTTATAGCACCATGTTTTCCGATTCGGCGACCATTAAAACGAGAAAAAAAATTACGCATTTATTTTTAATCTTTATTTGATGGCCTTTGGGACTGTTTTTCCGAAGAAAATGGCAAAAACATTTGGTTAAAACACTGTAAAGAGGTTTTATGGCTGACGTTCATTTATTTTATGTTCATGCATTTTATATTGAAGTAGATTCGGTAATCTCGGGCCCATATCGGTGTATGGGCCCCCATTGTTTCATTTTATAGAATATAAAAGGTATGAAAATGTTATACTTTTTTTGCTATTTTGAAAAACAGAATAATGTTAAACGCTTATGGCATGTGCCATATAAACGTGTTTTGTTTCTACTTTGTAACTAGTTATTGGTAATATAGCAAAGTGTGTGTTAATAAATGCCTTGCAAAGTTTAAACCATACCTGCCATGAATATTAAATCGATTGTCGTCCCAAACCCATTAAACAGCACATTAATCTTCCTTATCCATTCCCAAACAAAATTAAAAACGGTCCATAAAGCAAAATACAAATGTCACCACCGGTGTTAATCTAAAAAGTTATGCAGATATGAGACTTTTTGCGGGCGGAAGGAGTCGTTTGAAGTCCAATCGACTTAGTGGCAGGCGAGCTACCGGTAGAAATTGGTTTTCGAATACGACCTCTGTGAGGGCAGAGGGGCATGGCGGCAGAACCGTACAGGGCTGCGCTAGAACTGTCGTTCCGTAAAATGAGATATAAACCGTTCAAAAATGCGATCGGTCGTATTGCCGGTTGCCGTGGCGACGGCTACGGGCGCTCGCTCATATTACTGGTAGCTGGTTGTCGAGGAATGCTTAGCTACTCTTTGCAGATTAAGTGGAGCGTTTTTTTATTGTTTTTTTTTTTATCTAAATATGAAATAAGTGAGAAAACAGAAAAAAAATGTTTGATTGTTTTAGAAACAGCAGTATCTACACTGTCGTCACAAATGGGACAGTTATGGTATAAATTCAATCTGAACATAACCAATTTATCTTTCCATAAAACTCATACATTTTCAAACGAACAAATAAAACGGAACATAAAGAACTACCCCAAATCCCGCACTTGGAGTATTGTTCTAACTATAATAAGCCAGTTTTATTTAAAAGTTGACGTACCTACGTGAGTCTTTTCACCCACGAGGACGGAGGACGTAGGCTCATCGAGTCAACACTTGTGATTAAAGCGGCCCTCAAGGCAAGGGTCCTTGTGTTCTTGGGGACCTGGGCAAACAAGTGCCAGCCTTCGAACCTCTTCAACGTCGACTTAATGGAAGCAGCGCACGTTTAACCATGTTATATCAAGAAAATTATGCGCCACGAAAATATTGGACAGATGTGTAGTTTGACAAGGATTTAAGGCTCGTGGACATGGAGGAAACTTTGCCGCCATCTTGTTTAGTCAATTGACAAAACAAGATGGCGGATGGAATTATGTATGGTCCATAGATAATAATTGATAATTTTACATAGCTCTCCTGTCATTGAAGCGACAAACAATCCTTGCAACACTGAAGCTTGCACTGTATATCGTGTTAAACTGTAGATCGCATGTCAGTGGTAACTAAAACTCGCCCCAATGGCACGCAAACTTTTTGAAATGAAACTTCTTATGCGACTTCCAACAAGCTTGCGTTAAACGTTTAACGCTACCATGGAGGGGGAATAGAAAGAGACAGAGCAAGAGTGAATGCGTGTCACTCGAACGCATGCGTGTAGTATTACGAAGTTTCACTTCTTCCGCGCGGAGGGATTCCACGCACTATTTTTTTTATCACAATCGGAATGAGTTTTAAATAAATTCTTAGGACATTGCTGTATATGTTTGAATTAAACGCCTATTACATAACACAAATAACGCAATGAACGTCTTTGAATAGGCAATTGCCGATTGTTAGTATGTTCCGCAATCATACCGCAGTATAAACTGTCCTCGTATTCTATTGAATCTTCGGATTACTTTAAGCTTGCTCAAAGTCTAAGTGTGACCAGTCGCCACTGACGTCGGGCCTGCCTTGCCCAGATAACCTAGCTAGCTTGGGGAAGAGTGTGGACATGAGTTTCATCTAATTAATAAAATAAGTAGCTCATGCCATGATGAAGTCAATCTAGTCAACTAATCAAATTTGAAGCTAGATAATCTGACTTCACTAACATTACGCGAAGCACAAAACACAAGTAATGACACTTTTCCGCTAATGCCTAGGCAACTCACGGATATCCTGGCAAAAGATTTTTTATTGAAAATATTGACGAGGTGGATATCAATAAATGAAAACTTTGAAGCCTTATGAGTCCCATGGAACCCCAAAACTTTAACGAAAGTGGTTGCGGTAGTGGTAAGGAAACTGCGCTTAAGTTAGAGATTACTAACTAAGGTATGTAGAAAATACTCATTTATTAAAATGTGTGTACATATAGGAACTTCTTACCTAAACGAGATGTTGCTCTCAATACAGTTCTCAAAGCGAAACTCAACCAACCAAATCTCCCAATACAGACCGCCTGAACGTTTTCGTTCACGGCGGCCAATCTCAACGGAGACGCTGCATCAACGCAGAATGTTATAGTACACAACAGTGTGTTATAGTACTAAACACACATATATAGTCCGATTGGACGACAATACAGACAGATCAGGTGCAGGACCAGTGCTTTCCGAGGCAACGGTGTATCATGCCACCAGCGACCATAGTATTGGTTGCCACTGGAAAAATCATGATGTAATTACCCGTACACAGCCTGACCTGCAATCCGAACCCAGGAGTAACCCTTCCACGTCAATCAGGCTTACAACCACAAGACAGTTAAGTCGCCAATAACCATCCCATGAATAAAAGAATCATCAATCCCAATCCTCTAAATCCTACACCAATAAATCATCTTATTAACCTTCATAAAAAGTACAAAAGGAAATCAAGGACGACATAACTCTTGATTTCATAGAGACGTTAAAAAAAAGGATCCATAATACATAGATGCTGGAAGTGTTATGATCGCGATAGATCCCCTTTATCGCTCGCGGCGGTTTGACAGATCCAGTTTAAGAGGATATCAAGTAATATGGCTCCCCGCACCTGTAAAATGCTGAACACAAAAAGTGTGGCGACACTTCGTCCTTACAATATAAACTTTGAGCTGCGATTGTTAGTACTTTTAATGCTATACGTATCAAGTTTATTTTATACGTACAAAATAAAGCTTTCTTTTTTTTTTAAACCTGTGTATTTTATACAGCATTTTTGTGTCAAATATTCAAAGTCATAGCATTTATTTCAATTAGACCATTACAAGCACTTCCGAAAGTCAAAAAACAGAACAAAATGCAAAGCCACAGTCCCAGACACAAAGCATAATAACTTGTAAAAGTACTGTAGTTGCCTATTCCAAAGCGTAGATCTCTATGGAGAAGAATGGGCAAGAAACTCCATGAACACTCTTTTAAATCAAAATATTGTTACAAAATCTTGGTTACATCATTCATGTTGAGAATTACAAATATGTGAGAATGATGTAGAAAGACGTGCAAGTTAAGAGCGTCCAGAATAAAAGATTAAATCAATAATTCAAAAATAAAGTAATTAAAATAAACCATGGCAGCTAAGAGATGACCAGTCACAGCTGAAATCGCCCGTTCACGAACATGACGCATGTATCAGCCATCATTCAACACAACCATATTGAAGGGAACTAAATTCTCTGCCTGAACTACGCTGCGAGGTAGAAAAAAGTAAGATACTGACAAAAGTTTTTGATACCTTAAGTCTGGCAGAAAATACCAAAGTAACAATATTCCAATCGTTTGTAAATATGTACCTAAGAGAAGCCTGTTTCGTGGCCAGAGATTTCTATCAAAAAATATTTAAGACACATTTATTGAAAGTGCCTTCTATTTGCAAAAATATACCAACTAAATTAGAAACTAGATGACTCAATTTCGTTTTTGCGTTTAAACGTCCGACGTAAACGAACTCGGGTTTACGTTGCGGAAAATTCGATACCTTATTACCTTACAAATCGATAAGTTTGGAAATAATGATTCTGTAGAACGAGGCCTCCGTGCTCGCCTCAACGATTAATAAATCAAACGAATCGTTTCACAGGGAGGCTTGTTAAATCCGAGCTCGTGTCGGATTTTGTCAAGAGTTCATTGATGCGAGCGTTCCAAATAATTTGAACCCGGAGAAGTGCGAATCAATTAAAAACACGGTTTGCTTTCAACGAGCATGGGGAAAACAACTTTTATCGACCACCCTTTATGAATATCAAAACATTTTTTTTCTACTTTTATTTGCAACGACAGTCAAAGGGTAGAGGGCTACCCCATAGAGTTGTGAAGCCTTTCTCGTAACTTCTATAGTTAAATAATAATAGCACTTGTACGTTTGCATCAGCTCACACAATTTTCTCGGAAGAATTACAGAAATAAACTCGAGTGGGAAGGCCACGAGAACGGCTTAAAATAATTCCTCCCCTACTTAGCTTAGGAACATAACATAAATATAACACACCTGTAATGCATGAAGGGTTATATAGAGGTGTAGGTACTTACACTCACATTTCGATAGTTATGTTGAAGTCATTTATGTTATATCTGCGAGGGTGAGACAATTTTCATCAACCGAGTACCAGATTCCGGGCTACGACTGCGAAATTCCTAATGGAAACACCCAATATACCTTTGCTCGACCTGCGGTGTGATTCTGTAAGACCTCACTTAGAACTATAAATCTGAATCCGCTGTGAGTTTCTTGATTGGCATTCTAAAAATCCGGTCGATAATTCGAATTTACACTAGCGCCACCACTACGAGCGTGTCAGCGAGTTGAACTAAATTAACAGGGAGATTTTGACAGATAAAGTATGAGATGACGTAAGAAGTGGCATTCTGTAAGGTAATTCACCCGTCACTTCGACACTCCCTTGGCTACAAAATCAAGGTCATTTTGAACCTTACGCGAAGTGACAGTGGATAGCGATGTGAGATGTGAGTTGTCGTCTGAATTTTACAGAATCGACGTACTGGGAATCCAACCCAAAACCTTATACTCAGCAGTAGTGGTTGCGAGCACTAGACCAACCAGAGAAAGGGCTCATAAAATACTATTAATTTCCTTTTTTTTTAAGTTTGTCAAGGTCAATGGCCTGGATGCAGTATGCAGCACCGCTCCCCGTCCGTAAAAATATGCGCATGCAGGAAAAGCAATAATAAATAATTAGCATGATATGCACCCAAACTTTAGTACTCGACACGTGTTTCGCCCCTCCATGAGGCATCCTCAGGAGGTGTTGACTCGACGACGCAATTTGTTGAATTGATATTAATTATTGATTGTCTTTTTCGCGGAATTCATGTTAAATATTTTACATAACATTTAAATGGGTAATTTTGGGTTTTAAGTCCCCCATTCATGACGCATCGTGTTGACTCGTGGCGTGCTCTGAGCAATTTGAAAAGCGACCACCATAAAGAAATGTATACGAACTAGATGACCCGCGAAACTTCGCCTGCGCCACATTTTTCATTGATGCTCCGCTCCTATTGGTCGCAACGTGATGTTATATAGTATAAAGCATTCCTCGATAAATGAGCTATCCGACACTATATTTTTTTTTTCTTTTCGAACTAGTAGTTCCTGAGATTAGCGCTTACACAAACTCTTCTGCGTTATAATATAAGTATAGATGATGGTGTTACCTAGCTTTATGTGCGCGTCTGGAGCGCGAGGAGAGGTCCAACTCGCTGGCGGCAGAGCAGGCAGTGCCGGCCTGCAGCGAGCCTCGGGACCCACCCAGCCGACGCGAGCCCAGCCGGCACGTCATCATTTCTGTACAACAAACATTCACGTTAAAAAATCGGTTAATCCTTTCAAGAGCATGATGTCACAGACAGACACACAGATACAGATAAACTGATACACACTTCAAACTTATAACACGCCTCTTTTTTGGTTAATAAAGAATCTGTGCATATTTCGAAAGGGGGAAAAATGATAGGGCATTCACAAAATCGTCCGCATCGATGTCTACAGGAACAGTGACCAGAAGGTCGCATCGCCACGCCTTTCTGATTTTTACAAAACACGGCTGACGTCTGGTCATGTCAAGAATTTGATGGAAAGAAGACGACCATCTGCTTGGCGATGTCACCAAAAACAAAGCTCGCAACATAAAAAGGGCTAAATAGTTTCGAAACATAACCAAGTATTACCTAATTTCATCAATAACCTTTCATGTCCAATAAATTGCGAATTAACTGGACAAGATCCAAAATCAAACGTATTCTTCTTACCAAACCCTTTTAATTGATACCCATATCAGGGTTTGTTTCCACCGATCCCGAGATCAGATTGAATTGGAGACTGATCCCACCGATTTGTATCCACCGATCTCGGAATCCGTTTCCAACAAACAATAACTAGTATTTGCATTCACCGATCCCGCGATCCGCTCTTACAAGAAAAAAGGATATTATTTTTCGAAATTATTCACGATAAAAATAAAAACCAGTTTCGAAAAATATGATACTTTAATTTTTGACTGTGTAAATCGTGATCAGTTTCGAAAAGAAGATAACTATGACCAACACAGCTTAAACATGATTTGTTATAAACTCAAACTGAGCAATAGGGGTGAAGACTGGGTAAAGCAAACGACATTCTATTTTGTCCGTCAGACAGGTAATACAAAAATATTAGACACGTATTTTTTGTTTTATCAAAATATCAAAAAAATACTTAGTTAAAACTCATTAAAGTTGGAGAGTTTCAATAATCTACCCGACAGAGAAAGAAAAAAAAATGTGATCATCCCCTATTGAGTTAGGTTCGTAGAGGCTTCCAAGAAATTCATACTACTTAACTGAAATAGAAATATTTCAGAGCTACTGCCGTCCGGCGACGGCATCTCAATTTGGAAATAGCAAATTGAGGAACACAAATTTCAGGTGTCTCTGAAAACCCGTTACCAGCTATATTCGCATTACAGCCCGGACCGTTGAGTTATTACGTCGAAACCCGAGAAATTGGTTCGACCTGCACTTATGTAGATATGCCTACCTATGCCTACATTCGACAAAATGTAGATAATTTTGCCAAATATTTCCTCAAATTCCCATTACTTGGGGCCCCTGTTAACTGGTAAAACCAAAAAAAAAAAAGTAAAAAACCATAAATACTCTTTGTAATATAAAATCAAACGTAATATTATATTTGTATGACATTTATAGAATTACTAGGACTGTATGATTATGATCATACAGTCATTGTTGTAAGAAACAGCACAACAATACGCGCGAACTAACGACAATGGTATCGCATATCACTTGTCCTTTGTGAGCTGATCATTCTATGAAGCCTAAAGACGTATTATGTTTCTGCTCAGAACTGTCCATTAGATGGAGATATTGTGTATAGCATTAAGTTTAATTCAATGACGTCATTTATACCTATTATTATCACAATGTACCTAATCATATTGTCATGTTCAGCATTGAAACTGTTTTCGTCAAACACAGACAATGCGTCGTCTATAGAGTGATGCTGTATTTAAGCATCATTGTTGGCAACCAATTAAGAAGATGTGAGATAACATTCAATTCATGACGAGTTCGATTCGCCGTCCAAAGGACCAACCACTCAACAATGGGGAAACAATAACGATAATAAAACGAAACCATCTTGCGAAACGAATAAAATGAATAAAGCGTAAATCGAATGAGGCTATTGTTGTGTCCCTATTCTTTTTATAAACTGCCCGCCACGATTTGTTCATTGAAGCGCCCACTTTCTGAGAGTTCCGGTCCAAATTACGAGGTTCGAAAAGAAACTCCTTCGTACTTCGTTCAGAAGTTACCTAACGAACTAAAAATATAATGAAAACTCGATGAAATCGGGCAGATGGCGCAACTATAGCATACATAATGGGCGCAGGAATAGGCTCATCACATCGAAGCCGTGAGGGTAATATAACAAGTTAATAGGAGCTATTTATACGGCGATGTTCTCAGTATGACGTCATAGCACAATGCGATATCGTCCGTACATAAATAGTAGCGTAAATACGAATGTATGTACGGGGATTGTTTCGTTCCGGCAGCCGGAGGTTTTGGTACATTTTAATGGTATGTTGCGTCGCAGTGCGGAAACCTGCGATTTGCTGGCGTGCTTATCATTTCCACGTTGGTTATATTATATCCCTATCTCAATAGCTTATTCACTGGGTACATACAAAATGTATGCATATAAATAAATGGTCATTGTTTAAATTTGTACATTGATGAAGCTGTGCAGTGTTATACGATGCGAGCAAAAAATATTTAGCGCAACTACCAAATTGTATGTGGGTGAAAATTCGAAACTCCGCAGTTCGGTCACTGCACTTTTTGCGTCAAAAACATTGGCAAATTTAGTTCATTTCTGATTCCATAAAGCGATATTTTGTGATCGTTTACGGGCACGAACAACGGAGCAACTATAGCGTGATATAAAGCACTCGACCAAAGTATTGGTAATCAAGTTAGCAGTGTGGAAATACGGTCAGCATCAGCATCGTTCAAAATATTCTGTCGTCTCCAACAAGCCGAGTCCCAGGCGATGCCGCTAAAGGCCAATAAATAATAAGCTTGCCAGTTTGCCACGTCATCGCATCGATAAGCACCAAGTAATTGTGTATTCTTGCATAATTAAAATAGAACTTTTCATAACTGATTAACATGCTGATCGAAACGTAATTAACATTGATGAAAACTATAGCACCCAGCCAATTATACACTGTGGAAAAAGTTGTGTTACTTAACTTGGAAAGATAATTTTATTTTATTGGCGTTTTGCCAAAATCGCCTTAAAAGCAGCTTTCTGGTTTTTGAAATATTATTTTAAGGTACTAACAATTACCTACCTATATTTAGGTATTAATTATGTACATACAATTGAACGAATGTTATAACAACACACTTGTGAACCCAAACCTAACTAAAACAATGCAAAGAAAACGAATTGAAACGGTACACTACTAACATCAACCGAACACCTCTCAAACGATTCCAGTTCGGAAGCGTAGTTCCGCGTTCAAATAATTTTCTATTTCCGCGCCAATAGAAAAAAAGTAGAACATATTTTGGTTGATTCCTCTTGCTAGTATGTTCATGTTCACCGCTGAAATACACTTTTGGGCCTTTGCATCGCTAAACGAGCCCCGGGTTATAAGAAGTTTGGAAGTTAATATATGAGCTTTATCTTGAGAGAAGTTGGTAAAGATATCACGGCGTATTAAGTAACAAGATTATTAATATTTTAAACAACCTTCCTCGTAACCAACGGGGCCCGAACAAAAAAATATTTGTAAGCAATTAATTAATGTGTAAATAAAAAAATTAAGCGATAATTATCACCAGTAGATTTTACAAATGCAATTTTAAACAAACAACTTTACTCTACATTTGATTCTTTAATATTTTTGCTAACTATTAAGCGAAAACAAATTAATAGCAAGTGTTCTATGAAACAGAATTGTTACAAGTCATTTAAATGGCGTAAATACTTCTTTTGTTTGAATTGCACATTCAGTTCTCGGTATCTTTTATTAGCCACCTGAAAAATTATACAGTTTTGACGTAAGTGCTTTTCCATTTAAAAGATTCTTTATATGGAATTCAGGTTCAGTTGAATTGTATTGCTCAGTTATTGTAACAAACATTTTAATGTCAGAATTCATGGGTTTTGCGAAAACCGTTCATAACGAACATAGTTGAAATCTTTCACAGAGCTATTACAATTTATTTTGCACTCAGTTTTCTAGGAATGTATCTTTTGTAAAACGTAGTGTTGCGGCGATGTATTGATTGTGTTCATCAGAGCTGTCTGGCATATCTTTTCTTGCACCCATATGCTCGCCGCTTGAGGCGTGTTCTAAAGTGGCGTCAACCAGTTCTGACAGTCGCAGACATAAACTTTGCGCCGCGGGCACGCCGCACTGCGACGCAACACATCATTAAAATTTACTAGAATCTGTTACGTGTGAGGATCCCGATCCAACAGCCAAGTAAACAGATTCACACCAATTAGATGGACGAGCAAACGGTTTAATGGTGTTCAGCGACAAAAGACACGCACTCACTCGTATATAAACAAAGGGATTCCACAAGATTGATATATCCCTCAATAAATAATTCGCAACTTAGCGAAATGCCCCGATTTCTATCTTTTACCATAAAAGTAGTTTGCTGAAGCTTCGTAAATAGCGGGAAAGGTATTTAGGTTAAGCTGTTAATCGTATCAGGGCTTCATTTAAATTCCTTAATAATTATTGCCGTGACGATTCCTCGAAAATGGCGACGTGGCATGTGAGTTTGTGCGCCACGTCGTTTACTTAGTTTGACTTAATTTTCTTGTGTGTTCGTTTGAGGTTTAATGTAAATTTGATAGAACTATCCTCACTCCCGCACTCGCACTCCGCTGGGTGACGGCAGACGGTAGAGGGAACATATCTGAGGGAGCGAGATGATTTATGTCGTCGGTCTCGCCTCCTCTCCTCCTTTCCGCTAATTACTTAGACGTGCCGCAGTGTTGTTAAGCTTCGGGCTAATTAATTTTTATACTTGACTCGTCTCTGGTGATAAAATTTTATTAATTTATTATGTTGTTCTGACGTTGCTATCTTTGGCAACATTATTAGTTTAAAATATTTAAATAAAAGTGATTTTTATGATATGGCAAGAAAATATGGGATTGATAATGATGAATCACAATCAATTTCTGAACCTAGAGGTAAACATTTATTGATTCTTTCCGACAAGACACAGGTATCACATAGTGCACAAGTAAAGTGTTTCTAACATAGTTATGAATGTTTTATTTACTAACACAAACTGCATTTTTATCATATGTGTTTAGGGGTGTGAGGAACGAGGTGTAATGTTCTTCATACCTTGAAGAAAAGAGAGGATCCTCCGACCAGACAGGTGTTAGGTCTGGTGGGCAATGGTCCGACAATTGTTGTCGGGTTTCTCTATATAGTCTTAAGTCGATGTAAACTTTGCTTGCGATATTCAGACCATATTAGTACTTCAGTTTTATCTTCTGTTCTATAGTTGGCGCTGTACTTTTTGTTATAAGTTGCTTTTTTGTAGGTCGCTACAGTGTGTTAATCTGTTCGTTAATCGGTATATATTTATGGGCCAAAGTTGCCTGAGAATAAATGAATGTTATGTTATCTACACACTTGGGTGTTAAGTAGTGACGTTATACCATAGAAACTACCTCCTTACTATGGCCTGTAACACCGTATCTTACTCGCAAATAGTACATTAGCATAATAATAAGATTCATATTCATACTAAGATATAAATCTAGTATTTTATATTGCCTATCATTTATCAGCCCGTAAAGGCTTCTCAAGATATGCCTCCTAACAGATAGACGAATGCTCGGCCTCAATTACCGACCTTAGAAAAACGTTTAAATTATAATGTTACTAGGTTGTCCCGCGGTTTCGCCCACGTGTCTATCAGTAATTATCCGGAACGTAAGTATTACCAAGAAAATAATTCTGCGTCCTTGCCTATGTCCCGTGTGCCTCATACAAATTATTTCTGCCGATAACGCGTGAAAAGGAAAAACAGACAGACCAAAATTGTAGTAGTAGTAGGTAGTGCATTGCAGAATAATATAATGGTCAATACCGTACTGAAGAGCTTTGTGATAACATCATCATCATCGTCAGCCTATAATGTTCGCACTGCTGGGACACAGGCCTGAGAGGGAGTAGGCTGTTATCCATCACGCGGGCCCAGCGCGGGTTGGTAGATGTCACATGTCTTCGAATTTTTAGTTCTAGGACATGCCGGTTTTCCCACGATGTTTTCCTTCACCGTTTTTGAGAGCAGCAGTGATGAAATAAATTATACAAAGTAATGCGCCTGCCTGGGTTCGAAGCCACGGCTTACTGCTCGTAAGTCGGGGCTGCCACCACTGGGCCACCGCGGCTCAACATTACTAATGGCAATAAATTACAATAGGCAGTGGTGTGACGCCAGACTGCCAATAGGTCTCAAGTTCGAACCCAAGACACGCACCTCTGATTTTTCAGATTCACGTGCGTATTGTATAGTTATAACTTGCTTCGGTGAAGAAAAACATCGTGAATAAACGAACATGCCTGGGAGATATTTCCAAAGCCAAGTCTGAGGCCCATAGGCGGCATTAAAACTCTGACACCCTATTAGTCACTAAGCCACATGAGAAGAAGAATTATTGATGGCAATCAAATAGGTTCGATTAATTCTCAAATAGCATTTCTAATTCAATATAACAATTTCTTGTCATTAGAACTTAATCCATTCAACTCAACCATTATCTCGCATTTATATATTTTTAGGACCAAGAAAACTAAGTGACATGATATTCAGAGCTGCGGCGTGCTGGCTGCTTCTAAAGCCTCGAAGCCGATAAGACGCGTCTAGGATAAGCCGCAGGTAAATCTGTACCTAGGATTCTAGCGCTTAGCCTAGACGGGATAGACGTACATTTTAATTTACCTGTACACGGAAAATACGGATCACTATGGATCAGATTGAGAAGTTTGAAGAGATTAAAGTTTCGGAATAAGTTTAATTTGAATAGCAGGAAATCTTTCTAACGGTATTTTATTGTTATGGTCTCTAGTGGTTCTGATTCAGGTCTCCTAGTATTCTCATGGAACGATATCTTTTTGTGTACCAATTTTTTTGCCTTTTTTGGCCGCATGATCGCTTCACATGACGCGAATTGTGGCCAAACGCAAGCCTATTCAGCCGACTGATTCCCAAAAAAGTAAATGTTGGTAAGTGCAATGATAATCTGCTTACTCAAAACGGAAGAAAGCCGTAAACATAACAAAATTGGGTCAATCCCTTGAAATTATTTCAAAAGTATATTATAAGCGACTACATCCACTCCAACAATTATATCTGAAATGTTTACGGAGAGAATAATAAACCACTTGAGTTAAATGGGATTGTATGTTTGCAGCAAGTAATTAAATCGTAAAGTTGAAAGGGGAGCCACAGATGGGTCGCGCCAACAGCCGCTGCTTATCCAAATTCTCTTTAAATACTTGGAACAAACAACTATAGTTATAGACGACTAACTTAAACTTATTTACGTATTTCGATGCCAATGACCAAAAGGACGTCCGTTTGTCCTTGGTCAGTGGACTCTGTTACCAACCCGACTACGACTAGTTTCAAGTAGCTTTTAGTTACCGTGATAGAAACAAACGAAATGTGTTTTATTTATATTTGCCTCTCTCTCTCTCTCTCATTCCAAAACCATAATTATTTCATTCTCCATCCAGACAAAACAAGCCTGAGTGCGGCTCCACTGCCCATCCTTTTGACGTCCTAAAGCGCATAAGACACGCATGGCTGAGCAAAAGAAAGTTTTTTCTTTATTTTAAAACAAACAAGCGATACTTAAACCATTTCGCAAAAGCATTTTTTTAAGACTGCAAGCTCGAATTAATTCAATCTTAAATCCCATGCGAAGCAAAAATTTAATCGTATCGGCTTCTGAATCTTAGACATCAAAGTAACGTGGAGGTTTGAAGAAACTTTTCTCCATCGCCTTTTCTGTGCTCCATCGACTTTTAGAGATAAAACTTTTGCGCCTTCAAAAGAGTTACACGCTTTATTTCACAGACGAAATAAAACGTCCGTGAAAAATCAAGAAAACTGGAAGACTCTGTCTGAAGCCCCAAAGTGTTGTTACTAAGACTGTCAAACTCGAATTCGACGCGGGAAGGATATTCTTTGTGCGTTGTTCTTCATTTATTGGTCGTTTTTGAAGTGAGAAATGAGTCAGCACGTCGTGGTAGGAGCCAGGCCCGGGCAGCTTGTGACCGATCGCGCGTAAACTTGCGACGCCCGTCGTCCCGGGCAGCCACACCAACAGTTTTCCGTTATTCAATTTCAATTATTTTTAACATTGTTATTACTTACGACGAAGAACGAACGGTAAAGTAGCAGTGACTTATACAGAGCTAGATATATACGCAGGACGCAAGTAAACGAAAAGTACGTAACTACTTACTATTTTATTTAAAACTAGTAATCCCTGAAGACGTCAATCCCGAGGACATTACATATTCTATTGCTCACAATCTGGACACTATGGGCTATATACGGTTGTTAAGGTTTCGTTTAACAATCGGACACGTTGAATAAGTAATTCAAGAAACTTGAACTACTTCACGACATTGGTTTGTTATAAACATTCTTTTATATGTAGGAATACTAATGTTCTGAATATTTTCTGGTCAAGAGGAAGATTCAATCGCATTAGGCAAGCGATAAACAAATATTTGACAAACGGTACGAGTTTTCGATGTCGTCCTTATACTAACAACTTGTTGCAACGTAGACTGGGCCGGCCAAGTTTACATAGATAGAACTTTTCGGTCTAGTCCATTGCACTTACTGCACTCCACTTTAGAACAAGCGCAGACGACGCGACGACTTCACTCCGCAAAAAGTCTCTCGACCTAACTTTGACTTAGAGAAGTGATCAATATCTTTTGTCGCAAGCTTTCTGCGTCAGAATTCAGGACTCGGTGTTATCATATAAGAAGGAATAAAGCCGTTTTCTGTAGGTGTACACTTGTACAGCATGAAATGGTCTCGTAGTTTGCGAGTCAGTGCACCCATGTAAGCCAATTTATAAGGACGAACACAGAATATTGGGTAGGGCGATGAAGCTCACTTTCTTGAGAAAGTGCGACTTGTTTTTATCCCGCAAGAACATTTAATATGTGAAGAAAAATATGGACTGTGTAAAGTTGTGATAGAAAAGAAAATAAAGGACATTTTCAGGGCTGAACTGGTATTTCAAAAGCTAAGAACCATTGTATAAAATATAGAAACTGACTCTAACAAATTGGATGGTTTAATCTAAATCATTCGCTTTGTAAAATTTCATTACATACCTTGAAGAGGTCATCATGAAAGAATTTATCAAAGCAAACCCCACTTGACGTCAAACAAAAACAAACTCACGAAGGCAACGTCTTTCTAACAACAAAGGAATAGCGTGGATAAGTGCAAAAGTCTCGAATTGATAGTAGTTCGTACAGTTTTTATGCGATGAGTCACGTCAAAAGTTCGGTCTCACCCACATTGCCCAGTCCACAACTCTATTTGAATAAAGTATGAGCGGCGGCGGTCGGCAAACTTCGGAGAGAAGCCGAACTGAAAAAATGCATTTTTTACCGACTACGGACGGAGAAAGTGTGTATAACTAAATACGTTTGGGGTCGCAGGGATTTGTTCCTTTTTATTAAAAGCTTTTATTTTCTTTGTTTAATTTGGATTTTATTAAGTTTCTTTTTGTTTCTTTTGTAACAATTCCATCGCAACTCAGTGTTTGGTTTACCAGTCTTTATTTGTGCAAAATATAGCTTTCTAACCATACCTATGTTAGTAGTATTTTAAAGGAATACATGCTTACTTTAATTATTACCTTATTTTTGCATGAATAGTGTAATATTGTCAGAAGTGTAATATAATATTGTTGTGTAACTAATATGGGTCAATGGCCCGAAATAAACGAATTTTATTTTTATAATTAACGTTCACCTGTTTGGGAGATATAATATTATCAACATGAAATAAGGACAGCCGTATCCATCCATAGCGCCTATAGAAAAAATAATTTTGGTTTTAGATATACAGGTTGTAACGGAAAGGGTATATACATACTTAAGAGTGTGCTACAGACCATCAAACTGAACATATTTCTCCATCCGACAAACATCGTAATAGCGAAAAAATTACCTGCTGCCCCATACAAAATTCAATAGCTATTCGACCCAAATGTATGGGGCAGCCCGCAGCTGATATTTTTTTCGCTATTATGGTGTTTGTCTGATGGAGAAACATGTTCAGTTTGATGGCCTGTAGCACACCCTTAAGTATGTATATACCCTTTCTGTTACACCCTGTAATGTAGGAAAATTCAATTTGCAAATAGATTAAATATTTCCGTGCTATGAGAACGTTAATTATTTAAAATCACAATTAACATTATTATAGGACTTCAAGTGTTCAATAGGGTAATCGAATTAATAACTTTGAACAGCAATTATAAATGGAAGCCCCGAATTCAATGTCTACCGTAATCTTTCTGTAAAACCAATTTCACCGTAAAATTGAAAGCCTTCATCTTAAATTGACTACGATAAGAAAATAATAAATTTAATAATTTAATAAATAAGATATTTTGCTTTCATGTGAAACAGACATACGCATTAATTTTGAGAATATTTTCAATCAATCAAAAGTCTGCTATTGAAGCGTACAGTATCTGACATTGGCTTTTCATTACGTTTTCTTACACGTGTACGACCATCGACCATAAAACTAAGGCCAACATCTAAAGACGTTACTTAACCGCTTATTCCCATGCGCTCCAAAATTGTATTCCCGGCGGCATAAAAGCTTTCCCATGAGCTCCAAAAATTTTAAAGCAAAAAAGAATAGCACATAGAATTTTTTAGTCGGTTATTAAAAAAAAACTGATTTTTCCTACAAAACTTGCAACATCCGCACGGTCAAAAGAAATGGTACAGCTGATGAAAAGTTTCTCTCTCCTGATTCTTGTCTGCAAATCAGGAGTGCAACAGTCAGCGGTGAAAAAGATGGGAGCAAAAAAGCGTTACATTAATTCAGCATTGTAGGTAGTTTTCGTAAACTGGCGTAGTAAAGATGCTGAAGCATGAAATTAAAAATATTTTGCACAATAGCTTGTAAAAAACTCATTAATTCCGAGCTAAAACTCAATTGCCATTTTTATAAACTCTGGAATCTTCTATAAAAGGCTTCCAAACTGTATTACCGTACCGTATTAATAGAAAATGACAGGTAAGATTTATCGAACGTTTCTGGATGGCAAGTTTTATCAATAGGAGGATCAGCCTTTGGTATCGAGCTCTTTTTATGTAACAAATTCTTTTCTTATTTATACAAGGAAGGTCTCTGAAAGCAGCCATCAATTGACGATTAAATATACAGATTTTATGTAAAATTTATTTTGTTAGCTAATTTCACAGGATGTTGTTTTCACGTATGTATTAGGAACACTCATATCGATCACAAGTTATGTGGAAATAAGTACACAAGTAACGAAATAAAGAGTAGTCAAGCACTAATTTTATTTTTCCAAAAATAGTTTTGGAACGAAGTTCCTTGTCGCGCGTTGCGAAAGGGGGCTAGACGGAAAAAATTAAGACCAAGTTAGGTAGTTGTAAGCCGTGCGGCGTGCACGTGTTTCTCTGTCTGCCTCTCTCTCTCTGTCATAGAAAGCAAACCAGTTATTTTCTTTCCGTCTTTTTATTTCGCATTTTACAATTTAATTAATTAGTTTATTTAATTAAATTAAATAACTTCGTTCCATCCGGGTGTCCCTTGACACCACTCAAGTTTTTTTATATTTTATTTACGGGTGTTGCTCTTGACTCTAGTCTCGTTCAGAAATGACAGAGACAAAGTCGACTATGATACAAGCTTACCCAGAAGAAGCCTGTTTACTCTAACTTTGAAGAGATTAGGGTTGTAAGCGTTCGGAAACACAGAGGCAGGCAGACAGTTCCACTCCTTTACTATGCGCATTATGAAACACGTTTGAAAACGCTTAGCGCGAATTGGTGGAATACCAATAGGTTACTATAGTAACTTGCAGTGCGTTTAAATGTCCGATGATAGAAGGGGGCCGGTGGGATGTGGTCGTGGAGTTCTTGGGTACACTCACCGAAGTACAACCTGTAGAAGACTGACAAACAGGCAACCTTGCGGCGTTGAGCCAAGCTGTGAAGCTTGGCATCCACCAATTTTACGTTTTCAATCAGCCTCTTTGCTCTGCGTTCCACCGAGTCAAGTGCGGCAAGCTGGTATTTAGCTGAGCCATCCCAAAGGTGGCTGCAATACTCCATGCTGGATCGGACTTGTGCTTTATATAGTGTTGAAAGCTGTCCAACCCTGCAGTATCGCTTCATTCTATTTAGGATGCCCAGCTTTTTGAACGCAGTTTGGGCTTTGTAGTCAATAGTTGCGCAGAAATTGAGATTGGACGTCAACTCCATGCCTAGGAGCTCAAATTGATCAGTCACAGGAACAGATGTGCCACGAAAAGTAGGGGTTTGGTCGAAACGACTCCTTTTTGCGGTAAACACGCCTGTGTTTTGGTGGTATTAAAAGAGACCAGATTGTCATCACCCATCCTATCATTGTCATATTATTGAAACAAATACCTTTGAAGTAGATAGGTGCGCTAGCACATGAGTAGGTACACTTGACATACTCGAGAATATAAAATAAAAACATTCCTCTGATGGCACTTACAAAATATAATGATCCTTCACTGTTTCGTCATTTTTATACATTTCTTTCTTTTTAATTTAAGATTCGGTTCTATAAAGCGATAAGTCCATTATAATTCCAGCTGATTACTCGTATTAATACTTTCTGCGGGAGATAACGATGGAGTCTGCACGACGAGCGATCCCGTAGTAATTAATTAGCAGGGATCATGTTAATGTCCTCAGCGCGATGAACGCCTGATAAATTAACCTATTTAATTTAAGATACTGTCTATAACAATGTTTTATATCTCCAAAAGATCCATTTGATAACCTCTTTTAATTTCAAAGGGTATTTAAGGCGCTGACTGTGGTCGAGGCGACTTGGCGGCTTTCCCAATGGCTGTAAAAGTGTAAAACAAGTATGTGTTCGCGCCGCTGAGCATTAACATCAACTTATTTCTCGGACAGTTTGTATTTCAATGCGCCCTACTGTGAAGTTAAAAATAAAATGAACGCAGAACATCCACCGGTGTAACACGTTACTGTAACAAGACTTTTGTTCGCGCCTACGCTGCTCTAGTACAGCGAAAAATTTATTAATAGGTCGCGACAAACACGACGCGCGCTCAACCGAACAACGCCAATAAATAACAATCTTTTAGGCGCAGCCAGACTGTTACCAGTTAAAAATAAGTAATTAGATAAATGTGCCAAACAAGTTAGAACAAATGAGCTCAGCGGCGATGGTGAAATATTTCGTGATTGATCACCAAGTAACGAGCATGGGGCTCTAAATTCCTTT
The DNA here is from genome assembly GCA_963082945.1 of Cerastis leucographa. Lineage (NCBI taxonomy): Eukaryota > Metazoa > Arthropoda > Insecta > Lepidoptera > Noctuidae > Cerastis > Cerastis leucographa. The sequence goes on along the minus strand of OY720380.1, from coordinate 11,264,884 downwards.
CACACTACGCTAATGTGTTGAACTCAGCAGTTTAAAAGGTACAAGTGAGGGAGGATCGTTTGTTTGCCCATTTATTTATACTGGCTAAGTAACCTTTTCTGGGGTCACCATAACAACCCCGCACACTCTACAAAATTAGAGGTTGCCAAAGCATATTATAGAATTGTAATATACAATTATAGCACACCGCAGGCAAAGAGATCCCATCATCACAAAGTCCTTGTCAGACACGACATTGTAATAAATCACAATTTGTATTAGTTAATCCGATCAGCAAAAACAGCGGTGACTCATAAAATTTGTTTACCGACAGACCCCAAACTTGTATCATTATACGCGATTCAGCTGATGTCATGATTAATTTCACGATAGGTAGGTAAGCCCGACTTAAAAAAAAAATTAACTCGGCGCTCGAAGAAAGATGACGAGCTAATCAAATTTAGCGCAAGTTCGAGAAGTCTCGGCAAGTTCTCAGATTCAATTAGTAGATACGGGGCGGGCTGTTGTTGAGCGCCCGGCCGGCCGCGCCTCCCGCGCCGCCAGACACACTAGCACGGTGATTTTCATTATCATACCTATAATAACCATTCAATCTTACTGTCATGATGTTTGCCCTTTGCACTTTAACTTAATCTAGGAGTTCTCGATCGGCACTTCTGCTTAGATTTAATTGAATCTAAATCCGCTGTCAGACGAAAAAAAAAGTTAGCTGGTTAACTTTATAAAGAACGAATAAACACGTAGAGAAAAATGTTAAATAGAAAACTGCGAAACTGTTGATACAAATCATTAGGATTGTGCTTTCAAGAAAAGAAGCTGCTATTAAGCGTCTAATACTAGGTATAAAGCAGTCCACCAGATTGCCAGCGCAAACATTATAAAAGGCAATTTTATAACAAAAAGTGGGCCGAACGTCAACTAGTTACAAAGCTGCCTGATAGATTGGCTCAACAAAACTTCCTAATGTACGGTGATGGTGCAAGGTGAGCGAGGCACAAGTTCGCCAAGTTTCACCTTTAGCGGTGTTAAATGTTGGCAAATTATACGCCCCGTTTGAGAACCTTTGCCAACATCACACTTGGCCGGCTAATGTGTTCAATAACAAATATGTAGTGTAAAGGGTGTAGTAGACCCTTATCGAAGCCGAAGATCACTCGTTCTCCCCGTCATTGCGATCATGTTTTTGTTCTGGATTATACCTGGGAACCTTCTAGTTACTAAGATATTGTTCCAACTATTTTACAAGTTTTTTTTTTCAAATGTACCGTTTGCTATTCAATGCATCCATCAGCACAATGTTTGGAGTGGAATCTTTACCGTAAAATGTGATATTTTCCCCCAAAAAAATAGTTGTTTCCCAGCAATAATTTTTGCGTGGGATTGCTTAGTTTAATGTAGAGAATGCTTGTGGCTTCGTGAAGGGTATGTTTACACCTTGTATAGAATATGGTATATAGATAGGTACATACATTTAATAGAGGTTAATTTAAACATAAAGGGTGTAAAACACCTCTTAACGAAGCCGAAAGGCACTGGTTCTCCCTGTCATTGCGATCATATTTTTGCTATACACCATACCTGGGAACCTTCTAGTTACGGAGATATTAGGAGTCAAAGTTCCAACTTTTAGACAAGTATTTTTTTGCATACAAGTTTTTAATGTAAGATTTTTACTTTAAACACCTCCACGACCCCCGTACTATTCAATCCGTCCATCAGCACAATGTTTTGAGTGCGCTACATTGAGTTCTACCACAAAACATGACTTTACACCCCTCAAAAAAAAGTCGTTTCCCAGCAAAAATTTTTGAGTAAAGTTACTTAGTTTCATGTACAGAATGCTTAGTTGATGGCTTCGTGATGAGGTGATTTACACGGTGTATACACATAGTTCTGCTCATAAATTTTTTTAAGCCACCAAATAAGAACAAAAATGTTTGTACTGTGTACAAAAGTTGTGAAATCTGGTAGAAAACATAGTTTTAAAATATACTTCAAATAAAACCTTACTATTCAAATCAAATAAAATCCACTATTTAACAGCTACACTTCAACGCAGCAATAAATCGGCTTGTCATCCAACAAATGACAGCAATCATCCTTTACGGGCGAGGTCAAGACAAATCACCTGTGAGTTGTGAGCTGCGTGGAGACATCTATATGACTTGTGAGGTGAACGACACAATACTCAGACACACATTATAATAACATGGCTAAATTGAAACGTTCTTATTGTTCCTTTGGGACAGAGTTAAGTCGAGATCACTTTGAAATATTTCGGTATTTTGTAAATTGAACTCGTTGTCGTCTTGTTTATGTGGGATATTATATCTAAGGGTAGCATAAATAACTTTTTTACGATTTCATATATGACAGGCTCCATGGATGCGCTTACAACGGAAACTAAACATGACATTCTATTTTTTTTAGATATCCCTTGATGTTTATGGAGTTTCGCTAGCTACTTACTACGCTAGTTACTGTGATCTTGTCATCATCATCATTCTCCTACTCTTATATTTATTTGGGGTCGGCGTAGCATGTCTTCTTCTTCCATACTTTTCTATAAATCGTCATCTCAGCAGCCACCTCTTTTATAGCATCCTTCACACAGTCCATCCACCTTTTCTTTAGTCTTCCTCTACTCTTATAGCCATATTATCCTGCATGGTGCTTTTTTAAACTTTACCCGGGCACACAACTATAAGGTAGGTGGACATTCGGATAGCATGGTGCTACTTGTATAAGGTCTCTATCGCGGTAAGCTAAGTTAAATGTAGTTGTTGTCCCGCCGATACCTTATTTTATTTTCATAATACACACTACATAATTATATTGATCACAATATTTATATAATTGCTGTTACTTACTGACATCCGTACACTCACCATTTAGGTTCAGTTGAAAACCAGCGAAGGGTACTCATTGGGCCTATTTAGTGCAGCCGGGAGTCACACAATATTTATTGTTTAGTTTTTTTTTTTTTTTTTTCGTTTTTATATTGGGCGACTGGTGGCATGTACCAATAAACTTTTTTCTTTATATCTAAGGCAGTTGTATGTTTCACATTAAAGCATTAGAAAGTATGCTCTAATTTCTCAACTCGCCGCATTATTCCTTCGAGGGCTAGATCACCTGATTTAGTCACGACGTCAATGTGCGTCGTGCGACACATTACCAGACCACACACGTAATAAAGTGTCAGAATTCAGTTGTACAGTCTTTATTGTACCTCAGGGACAGCGTTTTAGAGAGCCAATATATTTTGGGAACGTTAAACTTTATAGTTTAGGTTGTGGTTAGGTATACCGTCGTAAACCCATACGCAAATTGTAACTATGAATAATTGTGCACGTGATTCATGACCCCTAGCAAAAAACATTTTTCTTGGCGAGTAAAATTCTGCTTATCATTATAATCTGCCTAGCCTTTGAACTAAGCAAGGCTCGTCTGCCTGTCAAACCGGATGAAACAGAATACCAGTATTTTACTTGGAGCGACTGCCAGTCTGACCTCTACAACCCAGTTAGTACTCGGTAATATAACTCTTGGTAACACTGGTTGTCAGACTTTCTGGCCTCCACTATAATTGACAGCCGGTGTCAACAGCTTTACTTGCTTTCCGAGGCACGGAGAAAACTTGGTATGTAATGGGAAGTCACCTATCCACGGACCAACCTAGGCAAACACTGCTTAACCAGAAGATCAAACCGATTGGTAGTCATTATTAAGCCACGAGCTCCTTAAAAAAACAGCAAAAATCTGTTGTAAAAAGTGTGATCAATCATAATCAAAATCAAAATATTTTATTTTACATAGGCCTACATGGGCACTTATAAAACGTCAACAAAAGATGCACGGTTCGGGTTGGTCGTTTCCTATGGAGAATAACCGGCAAGAAACTCCATGGTTACTGTTTTAAAATCATTTGGTTTTACAATATTTGAAGTTACAGCGTAACGAGATATTAAGAGGAAACTCTAGCCCCGAGTAATTTGAAGAATAGGTATTTGAAGAAACTATTGCCGTCGCGCTGCGTCCGACCAAACTCCCGTAAAGTGCGAAAGGGACAACTGCAGCTCAGGCTGATTTTACCTACAAAAATCTTGACCAAAAGACGTTTTGTATTCCGCTGTTTTCTTCTTCAAGACTAAACTGATCTAAATAATTCTTATATCAAAATTTAGAGGAAAAGTATGTCTATGCTTCTATTATTTTCTTTTTTGTTACAATAAGTCGATTGCTTACTACAGAAGGTAGTAATAGAAAAAAAAATACAAAGATATATTCTTGGTCTATTTTTTTCGACGATAAATTTCTATGCTGCCGTGGCATTACGTTATGAAAATTAAATCAAGGTACTTAACAGTTTGCGCGTTGACGTCTCTTACACTTTGTATATATTAAACGTCGTGTTATATACAAGACATTGCAGAAAAATAAAGTCGTTCTGCAGACGACAGCAATCATCTTTAAGAGCTGGGTCAAGAAGTGTCACCTGGGGGAGTTGCGGAGTCTATATGTAGGTAGGAGCATATGTATGTCTATGTATGTCGCGTTACACATTACTGTAAGGCTATACACAATAACACGAGTAATACTGTTGGTTTCTTTACATTAGGCTATAAATGAGATGTGATGGAGTATCTAATTCAAAATGATTAAAGAAATAGATGTCAATGTTTGACCTCATACATAAAGAATTACGTTATTCTCATGGGATGTATTCTGTAACAAAATTCTCTATCCGTCGTCCACACATCAGTCTTTTTTACGGAGCACTAAAATGTTTTACCGGCGCGCGGGCGTAGATTATCTTCCGTAGTCGAGTACTTTGCCGGCGGGCACTTAACTACCTATGCACTCCTGGTAAAATTAACAATTTATTTTGGTACTGCGGAACCTTCCTTCCTTTCGTACAATAAATTTGAGAACCGCGTTCTAGAAAGTAAGCATCTTTTGACACTGTTTTTAGAAAAGAACTCTAATGATGGCGACACTGTCTTAGCGCCGAAACGCTCTAACAATGGTGCCAACCTTGAGACATAAAATCCTTTGTGGCAACTCCCGCCTTGTCCAAAACATATTCTTGCCTTAATAAAACTTTATGGGCGTTTCTACATTAAAATATTCTCTCAAGCATTTAGGGAAACTCTTTACGAGAAATGATTGTCTCATTTCACAATGACTGCTTCAAATAAATATTAACGACTGAACATTGAGATATAAAATGGACGGCGTCGCTGGTTGAATGAAATTTTATAGAGTAGCCAGTGGAAGATTGCTTCACTATAAAAACATTCAATGTTTTAAGTTTAACTTCTCACTTACTTCAGTAAGCTAGGTAATCCCCTCTGTGTAGAATGGTTACGGAAATAGAATTCTAAGACGTTTTACTTAAAAACTTTATGATTTTAAGCTTATAGTCTCATTTATTGTGTATTCTGAAGAATGTTTTATAGTTAACTATAAAGTTATATGTTATGCTATGAACAAGTTACGTTTCTTCTAACTAAATAACCTTTAAGAAAAGCTCAAAAGGTACAACAATCTTCTTATCAGTCGTTTCATTGTGGAGTCAGAATGAAAATGTTAATTTCACCACGTCCGCCGCGGGATAAACAGCATTTTTTGTGTTCATAAGCAATCGACTGGCAGGCTATCACGTAAATACCTAACAACTATAGCCTTGAAGAAGAGCTAAATATTAATTACAAGAATATACCTTCCTAATATTGCAGCCCATTTTAGTTTTGCCTTTTGTTTGCTAACTACTAAGTATACTAACCAAAATAAATATGGGAACTTGAAACTAATTACATAAAGGGTGTAAAACACCTCTTAACGAAGTCGAAAGGCACTGGTTCTCCCTGTCATTGCGATCATTTTTTTGTTCTACACCATACCTGGGAACCTTCTAGTTACGGAGATATTAGGGGTCAAAGTTCCAACTTTTTGACAAGTATTTTTTTAAATACAAGTTTTTAATGTAAGTTTTTTACTTTAAACACCTCCACGACCCCCGTACTATTCAATCCGTCCATCAGCACATTGTTTTGAGTGCGTTACATTGAGTTCTACCACAAAACATGATTTTACACCCCCTAAAAAAAAGTCGTTTCCCAGCAATAATTTTTGCGTAAAGTTACTTAGTTTCATGTACAGAATGCTTGGTGACGGCTACGTGATGAGGTGATTTACACAGTGTATAATTATAATATTAATAAACTGTTTAACTAAGACGGTATCTGAGGTAGCTGTGCTTAGGTGCTGGGAGGGGCAAATGACTGAGCTCACGCGACGATTTACTTTTAAAAATTTCTTTAAAAAAATCATCAACTTTAAAAAAGAACAATGGCAAAACTCAGATAGAGGCCAAAAAGCCGGACGTCTAAACAAATCCCATGGTAACTATAGTTGAGAATAAAATTATAATCTAAGAAACAAAGAAATGTTTATTACAACATAAAATACGCAAGATAACTTTGATATTCTTCAACCTTTAAACACTTTATTGCATTTAAGACGAAAGCGAAAGCAAATAGCTAATTGACAGACCGGATCTTGAAATAAAAGTTAAGCCTTAAGATCCTTTCCATCGGGATTTCTTGATTTTTCCCACGTAAAAGTCAGAAATACAAGAAAACCAACTTTATTTTTATACATTGCTTGGAGGAAAAAGGATTAGCTTAGTTAACAACTTTAGATCTCTATTTTTAAACTCTTGTTATCTATTCTCATCGATCCTTTAACGAGCTTCATTTATTTAACGTTAGTATTTTAATCAGTAAGGATATTATTCTGGAAAATTCTGCCAAGATTTTCACCAAACTTACTTTTTTAAAGACAATTTTAGTTTGCGTCATGAATATAGAGTGTAAATATGAAATAGATTCCATAAAACTAAAGTTTTAATAGTAACCTTCAATATAATATCACGCTTATAACGTCTTAAGGGTTAAGCAAACAAGTAACTATAGTATCAAACACGTCCTATACCTACTTTTAGCCAGTTATTTATGAGTCCCACGTCAAATAATCCAACAATAATCGGTACGATAAAGGAACTACAAAGTCCTTTGACAACACTCTCAACTAGAAATGGGTTAACCTATTGTTAGCCTGGGAACACACCTGCATCGATATTCAGGGCTATTTTAAGACTTGAGCGATGCCAACCTAACGTACTACAACGGGTACCTGAAACTCTCGACACACCTTTTTCGTAAAACCTCATTTTATCGATTAACAGAGTTTTAATTAGGACTCAAGGTCTGTTAAATAATTTATAGAACAAGCTTTAATCTAACTTGGGTTGATCGACATAAATAATAAAATAATTAACAAATGCTAACCACTGTAGTTTTAAATCATTTAAAAAAAAAACGGTTCATATTTTAATGCATGTATGTGTCGTTTAAAACCAAGATACATAGTGAAGTTTTTATAAGTTTGTTTGATGTGCAATTTGCAATTAATTCATCAATGGTTTATTTCGCATTTCAAAAACCTAAACTAGAATACAAATATCAAATCAGAATGCAAATATACAAGGAGGAAGGACAACCGACTCACAAACGGTTTCCACGTAGGTATTCAGAATAGCAATCTAAACCTACCTATATCGATGTTCTACCTTGTATGAGGGTGTCCTTTCAATATCTATCATTCAATACGTTCTACACATACATATATGGCACTAAAACCTGCATCATAAAGCGAATGATATTAAGTGATACCTGGGCGCACGTCGCCCAATCTCCCTGTGACCAGTGATCTAGATCGATGATCCCTCTGAAAGCGCCCAATACCGAGATTTGTGTAAAGTGCACCAGTACTGCCAGCTGGCATTAATTATTAATATCATGTTCGATATGCCTTTGATTTGAGGATTATTATCATGTGTATAATTAACTGGTAACTATGGCTAGGTTAGGAGTCACCTGATAGAATCGAATTGTTTAATATATCGAGAATTTATCTCTGAGTTTGTTTTTAAACGTCTTTAATTAGCTTGTTTTTTTTTGTCTAGTCATGGAAATTTTATTTATTTCTCTGTCTCTGGCACTTTAACAAAAATGGAATTTTAAAAATTATTGTTAATAATAAGAAGATTTGGATTGTGTGAGGAATGATATGAAGGAAAAAACCGGCCAAGTGCGAGTCGGAGTCGCGCACTTAGGGTTCCGTACTTTTAAAACCATAATTATTAAACATATTTTTATTAGGTGATGTAATAAAAAAAATACGGTTTTCGCCAATATTTCCTTTATCTGTGCTATAAGACGGTGCTTCGTACCGAATTTTAAGATTCTGAGTTCACGGGAAGTACCCTGTATGTTTTGATTCCCTTGCGAGTGTCGAACATTTGCGGAAATTTGCGGCATAAACGGCTGTATCTTTTGATTGCGTAGGCTTAGAAGTTTGATTTTTTCACAGCTCCAAGGGACAGTGGACTTGAGTATTTGATATAAATTCCAGCTTGATACCTTCACGCGTTCCTGAGAAAAAGGGTCTTGACAAACAGACAGACGGACGGACAACAAAGTGATCCTATAAGGGTTCCGTTTTTTCCTTTCGAGGTACGGAACCCTAAAAAGGAGTAAATTATAGCATGACGAATAACAGGGAAGAATGGAAGGAAAACGTGTTGTGCCGACCCCACATAACATGGGGCAAGGGCAGAGATACTGATTATAGAGATAAAAATTTGGATTTATTAAACAACTAACTTCTGCCCACGGCTTCGCCTGCGTTTTTTCGGTAATTGTCCCAAGGGATCACACTACCGGTATAAAAGTATCCTATGTGCTATTCCAGACTATTATCTATCCCTGTGCCAAATTTCATCCATATCCATTCAGTACTTTTTAGAAAGAAAGAAAGAAAAAATATTTATTTGTCGCAGGGACATGACGTGCATACAAAATAACAATGAACACAATATACATACAAAGCATAACAAACATTTGAAAGTACAATAATATAAAATATACAACAATAAGATTAAAAAATAAAAAATAAAATAAAAGTAAACAAGTTGACAGCTTGCACGTCGTGACTGCGACAAGTAGGTTACCACTCAGCATGATGCTGTGCTATGGGGGGCCCACATCACAGCGCTGGTTTTCAGTGGTCACCCGTGAAAAAACGTACGGAAATCAAGACAGCGTAAACATAGTATTATATGAATAAGAAAAATAACACAAACAGTACTTGGATATAAAACAACTATAAGAGATATAATAAACATTACAAAAATATAAAGGAATGTGTGCAGGCTAAACAAAAATAAACATAGATATATGATGGCGTGTTTTGTTTTCGTCTCGCTCTCACCCCACCCCACCCGAGTGTCGCAGTCGCCCGCGCGCGCGCCGCCGATCATACGACATCATCATACCTTGACAACACTACCTACACAGTACACATTTCTCCTCTGCGCCAGTCAGCGCGATGACGCACTATGCGTCAACAAGTCAGTAACGCCGCCGCGCGGCGGCACCCAAAGGTGGCCGGCGGAGTCGCGCGAGTCCTGCGTGCTCACGAGTCACGTGACGCGTATCGCGTGATAGCTACCTTGCTGTGTACTCACTTTTTTACGTGAAAGAGTAACAACTATCCATCCATCTATCCATACTTTCAAACTTTCGCGTTTATAATATTAGTAGGATAGGCTTTTGTCATCGATTTTGCCTCTATAATTCAGTTACCAAAAATGTCTTCGTGCCAATCTAAAAATAGGTATAACACGCCGGCCAAATTCACGGCGTTACCCAACCGGGTTGGTAATAGGTCAAATTCTTGTCCATGTGCCAGGAGTGATCCTTTTTCCTGCACAATATATTAAATAGGACACTCCTCCACTACCTACTATTCCGTTGACGTTTTACGGCAAAATAGAAACATGGTCTTGGCAATAATGTTCGTTCCTGGCACAATAAATTTGTCGTTGAAAAGGAGAAAACAGAACCAAAATTGGTTATCCCGCCATTGAAAATATAGCCAGAATACAGTGGCCATCAAAGGCTGTGCGACATCGAACCAATTAATTGTGTTGTAATAAACCGTCGTTTGCCCGCGGCATCATTCGCTTTTTCCAATATTTCCTGTTCTTCTTTTTTGTTAAAATGAGTCTTTGTTTAAAATGACTTAAATTTACTGGAAGTTTCCTAGACGTTGTTCCCGGACGTCCTTTTTCTTCTTTCCACCTATCACGAAGAACAGTGGTAGCTTTTTATCGCAACATAAATTAACTAATTTTTAATACATTTATTATGAACCATCCGTGCTGCTTAAATATTATGTGAGGTAACTTCATACATTTCATCATTTATCATGATGTATGGGATGAACAATAACCTGTGCCAAAACTTGATGTAGGTATCAGTATTGACGGATTAAGGTATTGGGAGCCCTCAACAAACATTAGCTCATCGCTCTACATTGAGATTGATGAAGCGCCTCAGTACTGGCACCTAACCACAGAGCTACTTACACTCACTATACATAAGTAAACTCATATGGTATATGCTAAAGGGTATGGTTATACCCATAAAATAAATAGGTAAGTGGGTAAGTACGATAACGTTATCTAATTACTAATATTAGTATCTAGTAGTAGTATATAGTTACTAATATTAGTATCGATAAAAGTTACCATTTTTATATCGGTAATTTATACGCCTATGTATTTCTAACGATGTCGGTTGATGATTTAGACAAAGAACTAATCATTAGAACAACAAATGGATAGATGTGTTTGGCGTATACGATGTTTGTGTGACGTATGACTATGAAATGGAAATGAAACAAGCTACGCGCACGAAAGAAGAAAACGTCTCGTTTTCGTAAATATCTGGCCGATCGTCGTAAAATGCTAGCTGTTGCCTCTCCGATTAGAAGAGCCGAAAGTAAAGCCCGCAGCGCCAGTTTCGGTATGGCAACGTCGCACCAGATATTGCTAGTTTTTAGCGAGTTAACGTTATAGTAACGCTATTCAAATACCGGTAAATCATATGACCTATCGTTATTTTTAAACTTAATATTTAACTTAGCATAACGAAACCGTTTTCGTAATTTTACCGGTGTTTTTTTGGTAACAGTAACCGTCCCTGATATTAAGTCCAATGAAATACTGTCCGTATGTGTAATTCTTAGTTCAGTAAAAAATACAAAGTACATTTTTTATTATAAAAGAACCTCACGTCTGGCTAATGTGACCTGAGCAATATATAATCACCTTTTTTCTACTTCACTTCAGCCCCTCTGGCACCCGTGTCGTGCTAAATGAAGCTTATATACCGGAGAACTTGCACCATTTACCTTCGTATTTATATTGTACCCTCTAGCTGAGTTGGAAACATTGAACTATTAGTATTTGAAAACCTAGATTTTCCGCCGCGTATATTACCAGCAAGCAATTAATGTCATATTAAGGTAGTCGATAGCCGATATTCGATACATTTGGGAATTAGCCACACACGTAATTAGGCGAAACTGTGCGATGGAATATACATTATGTTGCGGAACATGTGTCGTCTGCCATTGTTCCCCGCAGACAAACTGGTTGCCGCAAGAGCGGTGCGCCTGACTGACGGCTTAGTACCAATTGCTAAGACCTGAATAATAGTTGCCTGCTGCCAAAGCGCTGACAAACTGCTTGCCAATTTACCTGCCAAACACACGAGATGAATGGATATACTAAATGTACACAACACATGCCTATCTGCATGTGAACTGATGCAATAAGACTTAATTAATGGTGCATTCATACAAATTCATTTAAAGAGAAGAGGTACAACAAAAAAACCTCTTTTATAACTCTCTCACTATAAAGCTGAAAAATGGCATAATATCAAAATGGCCGCCCACCGGTCGCTGACCGGCCGGCTATAAAACAAAACGGGGCCAAAAATGTCAAATGTGACATCTTTAATCAGCCGTACTCTGACAAAGGTAGGCGCACAAAAAGCAGGTAGGTATCACTCGGTCCACGGCACTTACACCTGTTACTCTCGTCATATTTCAACAGAGCACCCGTCGCAAATGTGCCATACGAAAATCCCATAAAAAGTTTTCACTTCCCGCTCAATTTTTATCGGGATATTATGTCATTATTTTCCACTATCTTTTGAAATATCTTCGGTGTAGGTAGCGAGGTAGCTTCAGGTGACAGTGATGTAGGACTTAGGAAAATTTCATTATCTTTTTGTACATTAATATGTGGGCCCAAGAGGCATGGATATAGTGGTTTGTGGGCTGTTTTACAAAGCGTTGTGATCAGCCAATATTGGTAATAGCTTACGAGCGGATAACTTGAAAATAATGAGTCTATTTTTAAATACATCAAAATTGTTTGCAAGCAAAAAGACATGCATAAAAGCAGCTGTATAACTAGCTAACTAACACAAAAACTCGTGTATATTTGAGTCGATATCCCATCACTATGAACAATACTTAATCGAATGTCAACCGCGGCACCCGCTTGACATCGACGTATATTCTCACAAGACATGACACCTATCGGCATTCGCAGAGCATTACACACGTTGCGGTTTTATTATACACCGGGGGTGTTTCACTATATCTGTGTGTATTGAAGCGAAGACACGCAATAGTATTTAATAGTTTGAAGGAAAATCGAACTCATTTGATGAACTTTGGCAGGAATTAGTTATAACTGCTAAATGTGTCTTCAACAACTTTAATATTATTTTATTGGAACTTTTTCATTTAATCCTAGCTTTTTTTACAAGTTTTTTTACATTCTACTCACAAGTTCACACAATTTTAAAGAAAAGCACGAACTTTATCCAATTTAGAAAATAAAAGTAGACCACAGTATTCGAGCAATCATACCTTTTCTCTTCGTATTTTTACTGACATCATCTTTTCTAGGATGCAACATGCTGATTTTAATTATGACCATCAAAAGCTTTTAATTTTTTAAGCGAAAGACGATACTCAGTTGCAACTTTTCGTAGGAAAGTTAAAACCATGTAACACCACAGACTCACAGTGTCGTCTGCACCGACACCGCCAAAACGAAGTTAAGGAAAACGTTTTTTTTTTTTTTTTTATGTATAAAAAAGTGTTCCACCGTAGTGACGTGCGGTCGCTAGAGTAACATAAAATTCAGTTAATCGCATACGATTCCGGACTCCGGGCGAATAGTGTAGCTCAACGCAGCTCGACGCCCGTACATCCCACGTATCCCGGCCGGATATTGAGCGAGCGTGGCCGTCATGAAACTTTTACGTCCCTTATCCGCACACCTATTATACCGGCGTCATATTTCATCGAACCGCTGCTTGCCGGCTAGACAGCGCAAAAGCGGTTTTTATTAAAACCGTGGCGGACGTTTCCGTCACCTCGTAAACCACACGTGGTTGGAGGTCTTGCGATATAGCGAATATGTTAAGATACTCGTGCTGTGGTTGACGCGGGCTGTCCTACATGTGTGTTCGCATAAAATGTATAGTTATATGATGGGGTTTCTAAAAGGGATTGTAATCTAAGTTATCACTTGTTTTTTTGTCAACTTACAAATGTAGTCCTAATATTATTACATATTTTATTGTATTGATGATGTTGATACATAAACAAAACATATAAGTACGCTCATATCAACACACATCTTGAAAGGCATAGATAAATAGGTGTGTAGAGTACTCAAAAGTGGTTCAATTAACGAACATGCAGACACATAAACGTTTTCTTTCCTATTTGTGGATAACAGAGCAATAGAATACCTTTTCAACTTTGCCTTATTAGAAACTCGAAACGTATTCGTTTTATTTCCCAATCGTTTTGTATTTCTGAAGTTTACTTTTTACCTTAATAAGCCTATATCAAAGAGTTTCATTTTACTTTTATTAGAAATAAAATAATGCAAAATGAAAGATACTTATTTGTATCCCACGTGTAACCTACTTTAATATGTTTTGAATCTGAACATTACAAAAGCATTTGGGTCATGATGGATGTCTGTGGGTCTATAATAGGAAAAGATGATGCCATCAACTTTAACGCTGACAGTAATGTCAAAACTGTGTTCAATTGAAATAAGCTATGTAAAAGCTTAGAAGCAATCTTATTGGAAGTCGTTGAAGGTTAATGCGAAATGCTTTATAAGCAACTGTCATTACTGTCCAGGCATTGTGGTCGTGTGCTTTTTGTTTTCAGTCTTTTCTAAAAGTTTTTATTTAACTTGCATTGTTAGTTGTCTGAGAGCAGCGGTGGCCCAGTGGTGGCAGCCTCGACTTACGAGCAGTAAGCCGTGGGTTCGAACCCAGGCAGGTGCATTACTTTGTGTAATTTACTTCATTACCGCTGCGCTGCCCTCAAAAATGGTGAAGGAAAACATCATGAGGGAACCGGCAAGTTCTAGAACAAAAAAAATCGAAGACTTGTGACATCTACCAACCCGCACTGGGCCCGCGTGGTGGATTACAGCCCACTCGCTCTCATAGAGAGGAGGCCTGTGTCCTAGCAGTGGGAACATTATAGGCTGATGATGATGATGATGTTAGTATGTATTGGGCAAATCTTGCAACTGAATTTCAAACCAGATCCCCAAACCGCTTGAAAAAAAAAACCGGTCAACTGCGAGTTTTACTCGCGCACGAAGGGTTCCGTTCCAATATTTATAAAAACCGCCATATATGATCTGCCAATGAGACTCGTTTTTAGTACAACTGACGGTTAGCGCATCTATCGACATTTCTATGGAGTTGTTCGAAATTTTCGAGTCAAATACAATTGGTCGACTATTACTCGTAAACTTGTAAAGCCCACTTAAGTGTGATAGTTTTCCTTTAAACCTAATTATACAGTATGTTAGTTTAAACGAGAGACATATTCAAACCCATAATAATACATGCTAACATGATACTAATAAAAATATAAACAAAAAAAAAACACTGATAAATAACAGACAGAACCATACCAAAATTTTCGCAAATGTCACGCAACGTGTATACACCCTTGCGCTAGCGACTTAATACTATCGCAGAACATGTGAGCGGGTCAATGACTCTTAGGTATAATACATTTTCCCTTCATACTTTAAACATACCTGGCTTAGGACAGTCCAAAATATCTAGGCACTAAACAAAACATTAAAAATTCTTCTATATACGTTATAGGTTTTTTACTTATTTGGAACGAGAATCGAATACTGAATACCCTCCCTCAATATGTCCCTCGTTTAACCTAACATACTGTATATAGGTACTACTGCCGTGACATTTGAATTTCTAACTACAACCGTTTAGTTAGTAGAGGTAGTACACTTGACTCTAACGAAAATTGGTACTTTAAAGCTTGATAATTCACGAACGGTTTACTTAATCAAAAAACGGTCTTCCTAAACCCCTAATATTTTTGAAAGAGCTATTCAACGATACGGACGAAAAAAAAATTATAATCCCTACTTTACCTGTAGGGGAGGTACCCTAAATAATTGTTCATTTTTTTTTAATATTTATTTTACCACTTTTCCGGCGTTATTAACGTGTATACTCATGCCAAATTACAACTCTCTAGTACCAACAGTTTTTGAGCTAAACTGTGGACAGACAGACGGACATAGACCGAAACTATAAGGGTTCCTTGTTGACTACGGAACCCTAAAAAATGCACACACCTTTGGTGTTGGTGACAAAACATTTTTATGACAGACATGATTGATCTTACAGCCAGGATCGCCACCTCACGAGATTCTCTATCAGCACATGTTGCGTACTGAAAGTATCAACAAGGCCCAGAAATTAAATCAAAATGTATCAAAATCAAGAACACCTACCTATATGGCATGCAACTTGTTATCGTAACCCACTGCGGGCAAGACGCTTTACAAAACTCAAAGTACCAGCCCTAACTTTGGAATTGTACCCGGAATTTCCCACCCCTTGGGACGTAATACCGTGTTTATAACCGTCGTCGGTTAACTGTAAGACTGTAAACCTCTGCCTACACCCTTAGGGAATTAAAGCGTGACGGTTATAAATCTGTACCTTTTATTCTATACGTAGGAAGACAGGAATACTAAATTGTGTCGTAAGTTAAGAGGCACACCGACGTGTAAGTCAATTTACCTAAAAGCTCACGAGTGGTGGGCTGAGATAACTTTATATGATAGATTAGCGCTAGAGGGAGACAGAACACCTGCCAAGTTTTTTTTGTAATGTAGCTACTTATGCACACATATTATATTGTAACATAATAACACGATGTTATGTTTAAGTAATTGAATAAACTCGAGACTAGTAGACGATGAGTAAACGCACGTACGTATAAAATAGAAATTTTTAGAACTGGAAAACTTCGTTTTACTAACAAAATGTGTTTATTTTAAGACTTTATTCATATCTGCGAGTGATATTAATTATTTGCCTGGCAACATAAATGTTTTAGGATTGCTTTATTTTGGACTAAATAATCGTTTGAGCTTACGTTATGTTTACTCCGCAGCATAAAGCCTCAGGGTTAAACAAAAAAGAAATACAATATATTACAATACATTTTTCTAGTTTATTTATTTTTCACTTCAAGCACAAAGTACAGAGGCGGACTTAATGCCACAGGCATTTTTTACTAGTCAAACTTTGGGTGATGCAGAGACAAACAGTGGTAGGTTTATCTAAGTACTTTTCTAATAAAGATATTCAAACACGATCACATTTCTCAGTAGCAGTCCAGAGTCCAGAGTAGATGTCCAGTGGAATACACCTACCCAATTTTAGTAGATATCCTACAGTACCCACATTCATATGCCATATTAGCAACAACATTGTACTGACCAGGCATTGTAGTCGCTGGACCGGACAATTCAGCGACAAGCGGGCTGACAGCGCTTGACAGCGCTCGACACCGCTGTCATCACATGACAGCGCGGTTTCCCAACTGTCCTCACGCGATCAATCACCGATGATCGAGGACACGCAGGGGGATCATTTGTGCTTGTTTAGTTTATATGATAACAGTGTTAAAAGAATCATTGGTTGTTGAGCTCTATCTCTGTTGTTTGTTCTTGTGTTTAACCGTATCTATCCTCATCCTAACTAATATTATAAATGCGAAAGTAAGTTTGTTTGTTACCTAAACCACGGAACCGATCATCCTAAAAATTTGCAGATACGTTGTCAGGTTTACAGAAACGGGCATACCCCTTTCAAAGACGAAAGGTACCTTTTGTTTTTTTTTTTCTTTCATTCAGAAAAAAAGTACTGTTCCCGACGGAAACAAAACTAAAGTTTTATGGTAACAGATGGCGCCACTTGCAACGGCCAAACAACAAGCACAGTACAGATCGAATAGATTGTGAAATTCCAAATTAACGCGAGCGAAACCGCTGGCAAAAGCTACTACTAATATAATTAAACATAAGAGTTTGTTCTTTATTTTATGTTTAAACGCGCTATTGACTGGAACCACCTTCGTGTTTCGAAAAAAAACTTTTTCATTAGTATGTCCAATTCTCGAGGGAGGATTAAGACTAGACGTTACATCACGCTACGACTATTACAAGAACAAAACCAAATAAACGGCGGATAAAACCGCGGGGCACGAGTACTATTTCTAACTCCGTATAATTGTTAAGTTAAAGATCGTTTGAAAAGCTACGTTCTCACGAGCGTAAGTCACGTTACGTGTTCCGCGAAGTCAGCAAAACAGTTTCGTTTGCAAGCACGAAATAAATAAGTACCTAAACATACTGTTTGAGTGTTAGCTTTAAAGAACGTATTACTTGCGTTATAACTTTTTAAACAAAAGTCACACTCAGTCAACAAAGAGTATGTGATGAAAGTAATTGAACTGTCTGCATACATATTGTTTTATTGCCTTTATATTTAAATCAGGTCTTTGTATAAAAACCCCAATGCACGATGAGCTGTGAGACAAAACCAACGACCAGTGATCTACATTAGCCCTGGATCGAAGTCATGAGAAGAGATTTTGTTCAACTGTGGGACTTCGCAAGCTAACAATAGTCGTAGTAGTAGCCTAATTATAATAGTTCTCTAACTTCATGAAAGCAAATCAAGTATCTGGACCTGGCTCACGAGGTTGCCGACATGTGGGATGTGGACTCTGCAATCATTGCCGATAGTCGTATCAGCCCATGGCTTAATTCCCAAGAGTCTCGACCAATATCTGATGAGGCTCTCGTTAGGCAGCTGGATCAAGGGCTTGATTCAGAAAGCGGTACTCGTGGACACAGCTCGTATTGTTAGGAGGTTCCTTTCTCTGGAGCCCTGACCCGACGTCGTAGCTTGGACACTGTTCCCGATATTTAATATAGGAATATTTAAAAATGTAAAAAGTAAGTTAGAAAAATGAAAAACGAAATAATTAATAGTTTTTTTTTTTTTTCTTCTTTCATTTCACAATGAGCTTTTTTATATTTTTTTTATTTGCGATTGGTTTGCTCTTGACTTTAGTCTAGGTCAGAGATGACAGAGTTAAAGTCGACAATGGTACGAGTTTACCGAGAAGAAGCCTGTTCACTAATTTAACTATAAAGAGATTAGGGTTGTAAGCGTTCGGAAACACAGACGCAGGCAGAGAGTTCCACTCCTTTGCTGTGCGCATTATGAAAGACGTTTGATAACGTTTAGTGCGAATTGGTGGAATAGCAATAAGGTAGGTATGGTAACTTGCAGTGCGTCTAGATGTCCGATGGTAGAAGGGGGCCGGTGGGATGAGGTCGTGGAGTTCTTGGGCACACTCACTGAAGTACAGCCTGTAGAACACCGACAAGCAGGCAATCTTGCGGCGATGAGCCAAGCTGAGAAGCTTGGCATCGACCAATTTAACGTCATCAATCAGCCTCTTTGCTCTGCACAGCTTAAAGGGAAAGCCTGCGAAATTCAGTTTATTTTTTTCCTTTACATTTTTTTAAAATATGATTTGCTATCGTAACAAGTATAGGTTTACAGAGTATAATCATCACAATGATCAATACAACCCTTTAAGTTCATTTTATCACATTAATGACTTTTGATGAAATTGCAAAAAAGTAAGTCATTATGAATTTTGCGGGTAACACTGGCAGTTCCACCTAAAGAATTACCTTGATTAAAAATTAGATTTAGAACACAACTATATTCGCCCAATTTACGACATCACAACATACTTTAGTTATCATGAGGAAATCTTATGAATACCGTTTACATAATACATACCACACTCAACCCTCGTTGGGCTTATCGTTTCAAATCTAAAAGGGCGAAATAGTATCTTACTCTTTAAGTTTCCTTGCAAACTGAAGAGTGCTTATAATAATCTAGAGAGATAAGAAAACCAGTCATAATAATTTGAAGAAAAAGTTCCATAGGCTGTTAATGCACACACGTGAACAGTTGTCTTCCAAATTAAAAAAATTAGAAAAAATAAACCAATCGCTCGTGGCTGCTATAGCCACAAACGATACGTTTTTTAAGCATTTCGGCTTCAAGTTCATTTGCTTTCAACGCGAAGCAAATAACATTACCTACACCTGTTTTCCCCGAAATGTATGATAGAGTCGTAGGTAACTTAAATACACCCCACATTTCGCCAGTTATGTTTAAGTCCCATGTAATATGGAGTTATACCAAGGATTAAGAAGCAAAACTTTGAAACCAGTCAGTCTAATACATTTACATTTACGAGTGCACGCATCCTTCCCAACAGATTTGGTCTATTTAGGTTCGTCTGATAGACACTAGAAGTTGCCAAACTTGCCGGCTCACGATACACCCTCACTAGTCTAACACGATAGTCCCTCTAAAACGCCCCGGGCCCGCTCTTCGCTTCGCCCTTCGATCGTCATCGATACGCTAAGAAGTTTTCATCTACTCAGATTTATCTCTCCACGTATGTAGTCTTAATGTTGCTAGCAGACTCAAGGTACAGCTTCCATGGTTTATGTATGTTCCGGCGAGAGATAACGAGTACATATTGAGACATTGAACGTTTTGTCACGTCGCTGTCGTCGGCTATCCGTGGCATTATGCTGATTGTGGCGCAATACGGAACTCGTACGGCGCTAACGTGCCGACTGTGGAGAAAACACAACATTGACTATTTTTAAGGGAGATTTAGATCGTGGGAATAAGATGTGTATTGACGTAATAGTCAAAAAGATTTAAGATGACAATAATTTGACAACTGCAGTCTTTTTGCACAATGTCACTTTTTGATTTATTGATTGACCAACAAAAATTATCAAGTTCGCACAAAGCAGAACAGAACTCAGTCATCAATGAAATCGTAACATGCACTTTTTTGGCGTAGTTTTGAGGTACAGAATCTATCTACGACACCATACTTTCATCGTTAACAACACCTAATACAACATTCCTTTCCCATTTCCCTAGTAAGTTTGCGCCAAGCTAATATATGAAACGCTGGTGCATAAATGTGAAAATTGAATAATGTCAAAGTATCAAACACTCGTATAGACGTAGGTATATTTCATAGTGTAGTCTGGAGTATTTCCCGTTGAACCGGCACGCGGGCTGCCCGCCAGATATTAAATTCTGAAGGTAATATTCATGAACGCCCTAAGCACGCCACTCTGTTCTCGATATAATAAAGGTAATAAGACCATTAGTAATAAGAGGAATTCATTATAATGCTGAATAGGTTCCAAGGTGGAAATTAAAGTGGTTTGATTTTTCACGTTTTCTTTGCTTGAGATCATTTTCAGGGAGCAGAAAGCTGCTAACAAACGCTTCTTTGCGTTGCACATAAACGAATGTAGGTACTTAAAGATCCTTAAATGAAAGACATCTGATACTATTGAAAATTCATGTTGTTGAGTATCTACGAACTTTTAGAGAAAAATCTATTTAAAAAGAAATCCAATAAAAATCAAAATAAGTTGACCGTTTTCCGGACTTCGCACACCATAGTATGTGAAAACGGATAAAGTTTTTTCGTTGGTAGCGCCTCTAGAGGATAAAATAGTGAATAAAAAAAATGGCGGACTCGTAACTACGCAGCATTAATTTCATAAAGTCGCCCCGCGGGAACTATAAATTCACACTGTTGTTGCTCGAATGACATCACAAACGAATGCAGGCAATAATTACCAGTGATTCCGAAAACTATCACCAACCATGATAAGTTTGACATGTCATTATCGGGCGTCCCCAGCCCGTGCCACGTGAAATAACATTTTAATGACAGCCATAACCGCATTCACGGTAACTTGTCATTTATACTGACGTCGGAAAATTGCTACTTTAATCGCATTTTGGACCCACGTTTGCTCCAGGGCAAAGATGTTTTCAGCAAAAAATAATGTCCGCAACGAAAATATTTCAATAATATGGAGATTTTTTTACCGGGCTTGTGATTGGATTTGTTTATTCAAAAACTTTCAACAAACAACAAACTTAATAATAATAAGCCTATAAGAAAAACTATTGTAGCCAATAAGCCTGATATAGTGGTGGTGGATCGATCAGAGAGGCGCGCAATTATTGTTGACATAACGGTTCCACATGACGAGAACCTCGTGAAAGCTGAGAAAGATAAGCAAATCAAGTATCTTGACTTGGCTCGCGAGGTTGTCGACATGTGGGATGTTGACTCAGCGATCATTGTGCCGATAGTCGTTTCAGCCAATGGCCTAATTGCCAAGAGCCTCGACCAACATCTGATGAGGCTCTCGTTAGGCAGCTGGATCAAGGGCTTGATTCAGAAAGCGGTACTCCTGGACACGGCTCGTATTGTTAGGAGGTTCCTTTCTCTGTAGCCCTGACCGCCGGTAGCTTGGACCCTGTTCCCGATACCGGTGGGCTACAATTTTTTATATTTTTAAATGTTTTTTTTAATTTTTTATTATTTATAAGAAATATTTAAAAATGTATTAAATTTGTATATATTAATGAATAAAGGGAATAATAAGCCTATAAGAAAATAAACGTAAGTATGGTTACATAAGCAACCACATTGCGGCTTGTACAAATAAAAAGCTCGGGCTATTAGCTACATCAAAGCAAAAGGAAAAAAAACATAATCTGCTGTATGCTGGTTAATAGAATGTAATACGAGGAGAATGTTACTGAAGGCATTTCTACGACAGCTTATTAATTATATAAATATGTGTAATTAGATTACAGAGCAAAATGCATACACCACTAATCTGACGACTGCGGCATGGGAGTTCAAATGTAAATGTGAAAGGGTATTATTTATTGAAGCAAAAAATTATTCACACAATCTTTTTGGAATCACCATACACCAAAAATGTAATGAAAGCCAAAGATGTCAAAGCCAACAAAAAAAATGGCAGAAGGCATGAAAAAAAAAATTACGTCAAAGTCGCCGATTCAATTTTATAAGATCCCACAATATTTACCATGGAATGGAAGCATTGAATTTTGATATTGCAGATCATCATCATCTGCCTTGCCTTTTCCCAAACTTTGTTGGGGTCGGCTTCCAGTCTTACCGGATGCAGCTGAATATCAGATATTGCAGATATAAGTAGAGGAGTATAAGTAGAAGAGAAGAAGAAGAGGAGGAGTATAAGTAGAAGAAAAATCGTATTTTAAAGATTTGTTATAAAACCGTGAGGGACGCTTGTATTTACACAACTCCAAGATTTCCGTTGACGCACGAGTTTAGTATGTTTGTATTCAGTGGTACACACCTATCACTGAATTGTTTGCCGCCACGATTTATACACGAACACCTGAAAGGGCTAAAATCAATCATAAATGTCTTGTTCAACGGACACTTTGAGCCTACGAAGTAATTTAGAGTGCGGGAATGGAACAGAAAACAATAGGAGTAATTAGGTACACCATTTTGAATTGAGGGTTTTATTAAGTAAAGAATGGTCAGCTGCTTCTGGAACATTATTTTGTGTCGTAACTGCAACTAAAAAGATTAAAGGCGGAAACACACTTACGTGTCGTGGCTTGTCGTGACGCGCCAGGAGCATTCGGTTTCATACATCGTTGCGACACGACACGCCATGCAAGTATGTCCCTAACCATATTAAACGTATGAAACCGATTTGCTTCTGGCGCGTCACGACACGCCACGACACGTAAGTATGTTTCCGCCTTTATACCTGCACGTGATAAAGTGAATTCCAAAGTCCATTCCAATTCTATGGGCTTGTTACGCTTGTCAACGTCATGCTTTGAAGAACACACGCCATAATCAAGCTATAATATACAGGGTGTAACGGAAAGAGTATATACATACTTAAGGGTGGGCTACAGACAATCAAACTGGACATGTTTTCCATCGGACAAACATCGTAATAGCGAAAAAATATCAGCTGCCCCAAACATTTGGGTCGAATAGGTATTGCAATTTTGTATGGGGCAGCAGATATTTTTTTCGCTGAAAAACATGTTCTAAGATGAGAAACATGTTCAGTTTGATGGGCACACCCTTAAGTATGTATATACCCTTTCCGTTACGCCCTGTAACCCAGAGAGCAGCGGTAGCCCAGTGGTGGCAGCCCCGTCTTACAAGCAGTAAGCCGTGGGTTTGAACCCAGGCAGCGCATTACTTTGTTTAATTCATTTCATCACCGCTGCTCTCAAAAACGGTGAAAGAAAACATCGTGAGGAAACCGGCATGCCCTAGAACTAAGAGAAATCGAAGACATGTGACATCTACCAACCCGCACTGGGCCCGTGTGGTGGATAGTACAGCCCACTCCCTCTTATAGAGAGGTGGCTTGTGTAAGCAGTGGGAACATTATATGCTGATGATGAATCAAGCTATACAGGGTGTAAGGGACACCGAAGCGAAAACATTTACCCCGTACTCAGTACATCATTTTGAACACCCACGTAGAAATTTTATATGGGTAACTTAAAAACAAAACATCAGTTCTATACATTTTGACCGTGTAGGTGTTGCACTTTTGTAAGAAACAGCTGTTTTTTTAGGGTTCCGTACCCAAAGGGTCAAACGGGACCCTATTACTGAGACTTCACTGTCCGTCCGTTCGTCTGTCACCAGGCTGTATCTCATGAACCGTGATAGGTAGCCAGTTGAAATTTCTACAGATTATGTATTTCTGTTGATGCTATAACAACAAATACTAAAACCAGAATAAAATTAATATTTGCTCGTTTTTATAAATAATGGTACGGAACCCTTCGTGCGCGAGTCCGACTCGCACTTGGCCGGTTTTTTTAATTACCTTTGAAAAGTGTCTATGTGGGTGTTCAGAATTATGTACTGAGTGCTAAGCGTTTTCGCGTCGGTGTCATTTCCACTTGTATATTTTCAGCATAACAAGGACTCGCTTTGAGAAGATAAACTGGTTTTGCATAGCTGGATTGGTCGCCGTGAGTACTATGTTTTACATACAAGTGTATTGGAAAACTTTATTTGAAACTCGTGAGCAAAGGTCATTGCACTCTTCTCCATAACGTCAATCCGTGCAATGGCAAAGTTTACGTTCTGCACCTGTTTCAAAATGTTCCAAGCTTTCAAGCGTATGGAACTTTTTGGCTGCAGCTAAAAATGAGCGTCAGGTGGTATACCTTGTGTTGCCATCTGGCATTATTCTGAAGTGAGGCTCTTTTGGTATTAATAGTTTTGCTTAATTTAAAGGTGTTTCTGTTTTCTATAATGCCAATAAATAAACACAATTTCTTTCTTTCTAAAACCAACTATGATTTCATATCCATATCTACATACTAAAACTGATCATTATCGAGCGTTTGCTTTTCCTCGAGATCGTGTTTATTTAGGTAAGAACAAAGGCACCGATAATATTAAACATTAATGAATGATATATCGGAACTATAGAACCCAAAGCGACAATCAATAGAATATTCCCTATCATTCCCAAGGGGGTCTAGACACAATGTAAGTTGATCCCGGATCCCTTTACACAGAATTAATTAATCTATTAATAGCCTTTTAGCCAATTGATTTGTGGGGATATGCCTCTACTGTTAGAAGACAATTTTAATAGCTCGGTAGTAGGCATATGTATAATTTCAAAGGGGTTTGGGTAAAAGTGGCATGATTTTTTAAGTCTGCGGCCACTAATGAAAAATATGTCATTAGTAAGAACACAATAAGACAATCATTTTCTTCTATGAACAATTATTTCCAAAATGCATCGGAGCCGAGATATACAGGGTGAACTTTTCAAGTGGGTGGAAGGCCAAATCCGAAACTATGAGGAATAGCGAAAAACACTCAAAGGAGTCACGAGCCTGATTTTGATAAAAACTAAAACTGCATCATTGGTTTTTTGAAAAATCAATAATCCTAGCCAGGAACCCAAGGCGTTAATTTTGAAAAAAAAACACCCTCCCATTCTGGGAAGTAATGACATACGGCAAACGATAGGAAAGAGTTATTTTTTTATAAAATACGTAACAGTATGCAAACTGCTGGTAGGAACAACACAACTTGGACATCAGATATTTCAGCTCCGATATTATTTTCCGAAAAATTCTTTTAGGAGTGATTAATATCATATATTCCCCTATACGTTAACAACAATTATCTTTGTGGCCGCTGTGAAAAAAAATCATGCCACTAGTCCATACAAACTTACCCAATGCCCTTTGCCAATAAATCAATTATCTATACAGGGTGTAACGGAAAGGGTATATACATCCTTAAGGGTGTGCTGACCATCAAACTGAACATGTTTCTCATCACAAAACATGTTTTCAGCAAAAAAAATATCTGCTGCCCCATAGAAAATTACAATACCTATTCGACCCAAATGTATAGGCAGCTGATATTTTTTTTTGCTGCAATATTTTTTTTTTATGTTGAGAAACATGTTCAGTTTGATGGTCAGTAGCGCACCCTTAAGGATGTATATACCCTTTCCGTTACACCCTGTATAGCCGTAGAATATTTTACATTGTTGTACCTACATGTTATATGTGACAGTTGCGGCACATCAAAACCAATATGATAAAGATTAGATTTTTGTTTTTATCTCATCCAGCGGATCGCCGCAACCTTCACCAGGTCATAGGTACACCTACTGGGAGGCCTTCCAACGCAATGTCTTCCGGTTCGCGGTCGCGACTCTAGAACTTTTCGGCCCCATCGGCCATTCGTACTACGAGCAATGTGGCCTGCCCACTGCCACTTAAGCTTGGCAATTCTTCGGCCTACGTCGGTACTCGGCAGCCTTGGATCTCTTGCGGATGTCCTCATTTCTGATTTCTGACGCAAGGAAACGTCGTTCGGCTGATAATGATGAACTCAAAAACTACTCGACCGATTTAAAACAATCTTTCACCATTAGAAAGCTAGGCTATATTTTATCACAATTTTTGCGGACGAAGTCGCGGGCGAAGTGCTAGGAGACTGTAAATTACTCAGGTTCACCTAGCGTTTTCCTAATCATGTTAGGGTCGACTTCCAATCTAACCGGATGAAGTTGAATACTGGGACAGTGAATGCCTATCTGACCTCACTCCTTCACTCAGCGACTGGGAAACGCGATAAGACTGTTTCTCAGACTTTCGGGCTTTTGACGCGGAATCAATAGTCAAAAATTCACAAATGATGCCGGGAGCCCGGGATCAACCACAGGAGCAAAAAAAACGTAAGGAAATTTGAATTTCGCGGGCTACTGGAGCTTCCCCATTAACCTGCTTATAATTCATAGACTAATCTATGATAATGACAGTTCCATATCAATGATAAAATAGTTTAAGCAAAATCTGTTTATCATTAGTACTTAGTACGACTTATGAATGAATATATTTAAGCTTAATAACTTAATCTTTTGCTCGATATATGCGAACGGTTTCCGAGTTCCCTGTTTCTCAACCAGTGTAATGTCCCACATGAATAATTCCAGGTTATATTATAATACGGCTTAGAACAAGCCGCTGTACCCGATAACGTATTTAGAATAATTTACAACGTTCTGATAGAATTCACGGGATTCTGTTTAAGGTTGAGATTATCCACTCTGTGGGCAAATTGAATCAGCGAGGAAAAAATTACAAAGTGAGTCCCTCTCTGGTGTTTGTCGCAGAAGATTGAGAATTTCTTGGTTCAACCTGCTTTTTTAAAGGAATTAAACTGAAAATATGACTATAGAAAATAAAAACATATCAACATTTATTTTGTAGAATCTAAAGTAAATATCATACAAACATCTCCATAAGCAGGAGAAAAACGGCAGAATTAATATCAGATATCACAACTCATTTGTAAGTCAAATCAGTAACCGAAGAGGAATGTTGTAACTTCTAAAGACGGAAACCGCGTAACGGATGATCCCGGCCGGTTCTGCGGCTTACATTAATTTGTTACAAGCTATTACATAGATTACAGCGTGTGACTCACGACCACACAACCAGGGGTAGGCTGAGGAACGAATAAATATTCAGAGGCTGACAGAAGAAATTAGTGTGATACGGATGGGGCGGGGTTACAGGATCCTACCTAAATAACGCTATTCAGATGAGTAACACGGATTGTCTGGAAATAAATTAATCAGGTGCTGGGGAACCCACGTAGTGTAGATTTACGAGTTTGCCTGTGCCCCGCCCCCCTAGCCGCGCCCGCGCCTTGCCCGCGTCTCGTCGCGTCGCAAACAACTCTGCTCATCAATTTTCTCAGGACATACGACTTGGAATCCTGTTAATTAAACTATGCTGCCAATTTAACGCGGCTGTACAGCGCGGCTTACCACTGACGAAAGTATGCACGTTACGTGCTACGGGTAAGTACGAAATTATCCTCATTTATCATTCTTGGCATTTTTAATTACCCAAATAGTTGGAATCTCACATTAACAACTTTAACTACAGTAGTTAATTAGTCAGTGGCTTTAAAAACAGCAGTCACAAGAAAACTTAATCGATTAGAAGCGATGTACGAATGAATGACCTTAATGAATAGACAAATCACGACTTCGCAAGGGTTCATCGACCACGGAAAATTAGAAAGTTTTTCTACTGAAGTACACTTTATTTACTACTTTCTAATTCACTGACAGTAAGGTTTTCAGTAACTTACAAAGATGTATTTTGAACTGGCTAGACTTTATATTACATGTGTTTTTTTTCGTTAGTACCTAATCGTGTTCTGTCGTGAACCCATATTTCGTCCATGACAAGTTAAAGCTTCAATTTGCAAGGGGTGAGCTTATCTCTGCGCATGTACAGCGGTTCCAATTTCAGATGTATGCAGGTTTTCTTTTAAAGAAATCTTTAATATATACGAGAAGAATTGAATTCTAAGTTTATTGAATTGTAGGTAGCGTAAGTGTTTTTGGCATGTTATTGTAGTTTTTAATTATGAAGGTTCTATTTCCATAATTTTAGTAATTAAAAATAAAAAACATACCAAAGTGTCTATACAACGTATTATAAACTGCGGTAAAATAATGGTCAGTTTTAAATTGACAGACAAAACAATGTCTCATTGCGAGGAAAAACCAACGACCGGTGATCTACGTTGACCCTGGATTGGAAGATCTGGAAATCACGGGGAGAAGCTTTCTCCAGCAAGCAGATGACACAGGCTAACAGTAATAAAATCAATAACAGCGATAGCTGGTTCGAGGAGGCATGAGAAATGAAAACCTACAAGGAATTAGGGAGGCCTTTGCCCAACAATGGTTTATCAACCAGTCTTACCAAGGGGTATTAGGACTACTCTGTGAGGTTATGGAGGCCAGATAGATAGCGGAGGAGCGGAGGCAAACTAGGTACTTTAAATTAATCTGGTTAGCCTAAAAGCCAACCCCAACATAGTTGACAATAGGATAGATGGTAATGAAAAACATGATAGTGCAAGAAGGTCTGCAATTAGGTTAATAGAAAGACAGGCACAGATGACACAGACACTATAGGTGTAACAACAGGGCTAGAGTACTGACCAATGAGGCTGTGCCGGCTGGCGCCGAGGCTGGGCGCGGGCGGCGAGCCGGCGGAACGCAGCGCGCCCAGCGCGCCGCCGCCGCCGCCGCCGCCCAGCGCTCCGCCCTCCAGCGCGCCTGCAACATTACATACTGTTAACATCACTCGGACATAGATCCTCACCTAGCTAAAGCTATCTCTTCATCATCCTAATTATTCTAACGAATCCATACTTCCATACTAATATTATAAATGCAAATGTCACTGTTTGTTTGTTACCTTTTCACGACTAAACGGCTGATCGGATCTTAATGAAATTTGGCTAGAAGATAGATTTCAACCTATGGGGAAGGACATAGGCTATATATCATTACGCTACGACCAATAGGAGCGGAGCAGCAATGAAAAATGTTGCGAAAACGGGGAAAATGTGACTCAGACGAAGTTGCGCGGCACAGCTAGTAATATTATAAATGCGAAAGTAAGTTTGGCTATTTGTTACCTCTTCACGCCTAAACCACTGAACCGATCATCCTCAAATTTTGCATATACGTTGTCAGGTGTACAGAAACAGACATAGAGTACCTTGTATTCCGAAAAAAAGTACTGATCTCGAGGAAAACAATAACAACGTTCTTATGAACCACCAACAAATGGCGCCACGTGTCCAAGCTGGTAAGTGAAGAATTCTAAACTAACGCTAGCAAAGCCGCGGGCAAAAGCTAGTGGGTTTATAAACATCACATAACTGTGTTGTCATAGTTCTTTACTACCTGAAGACCTTAGTTAAGGCAGACCAAAGTGCGGAATTATGCTCTTACCTTATTTTGGCGTTCTTTTGCTGATTTTGAACCTAATTATATTTATGACGTTTGATTTTGATGATTCCGCCTTAGTTTAAGAGATGCGATCTTTTTAGTGATCACTGAATGTGTTCTATGATGCCTAGCTATAGTAAAAAGATTAGGTTCACTTTTGTGTAATGAATAGAAGATATTTTTGTCAATTCAACCTTGAACCACCAATTTCAACATGCTAAAATCATTTTTTTTATTTATTAGACGATATATTTCGATTGACCGCAAAGATTGACTTCACTTACGTAAGGGATCTTTTCACATCTCTATAATTCTTAGGGTTCCGTAGCCAAGATTCGTCCTGTCCATCTGTCTGTCCGTCTGTATGTCACAGCTATTTTGCTCCGAGACTATTGTCGCCACATAGTTGAAATTTGGAGAGCAGGTTCAATGAGTCGACAAACAAAAATAAGGTGATCTTGTAAATCAAAAAAATAGCTATCTTCATACATGTAACTGAAGGTTGATTTTTTTCCACGTATACATATAACTGTGTGGGGTGTTTATCAACCAGCTCTTAAAAAAATGATAACCATGAAGAGTCTGTCAGACTTACACAACACACCAACTTTAACTGGAACACAAATGAATCATGCTACTTCATTAAGAATTAAATGCGCATTAAGACTGCTAATGGTCCGCTAATTTAAGACATCAAAGACAGCCAAAGTGAATATTATTGAGCCGGATAGGGAATACTGACATAAGAAAAGATACTTTGTAAAGTCCCCTATTGTCTTATTCATAAATGCCTTCCTACAAAAGATGTCATTTCTTTTTATTATCATGAAAATTATTGGGACAGAAAGTATAAATATAGCGTTCATCTAAAAATGTCATTGTGGATGACACTGATGATGATTTATGTCACACACTGATGAGGATTTTATGTCATCATCACACAATTGTGAATTGGTAAGTAGAGTACAGTTCGACTAGTCGCACTATTACCCAGAAGTATTTTAAGTTTTTTTAATCTCCATGCTCTTCTATGCCAGTTTATGTATTTACTTTCATTAAACGTTAACTATACAGTTTAGTGTATACGAAAATTAGGGGAAAACCAATATGTTAAATTTAAGGCAGAAAAAACTACTAGGACTGCATAAATGCATAGGTAGCATTTCATCTACATCGCCCGCCTTCCACAGTTGACTCTTACAACTTGTTCGCTTCGAAAAAGCATTGGAGCAAACTTTCCTCCGAGCAAGTTTTCAACAACTCATTTGAAATCAGTTCACTTCTTTAAAGCCTAATCCTTCGTAATGAAATTCATTCATATTAGTAAGAAGATCACATCTGGTTCAGTATTTTTTGTCTCCTTCTTTGCATGCTGTTTTTTTTTTCTATGTTGCTTTTCATCTTTTTCGCATGACATGTTTGGCAGATTGGGTGATCAATTTGCTTTCCAATTATTAAAGGATATAAGCTCTAGCCAGGTGCGAACGCCCCACGCGGGATGCAGAACGTGACAGCGCGTGTTTTTTGTAAAAAATATTAAGAACACACGAGCATGCGCGCCAGTACGATCACCTCCTTATAAGTTAGTAGGGAACGGAGCATGGGATACGTCTCACTTTACTAAATCATGAAAATGATTTCGCATGAATAACTGAGCTTTAAAAAACAATTTGAAATATTGACACTCAACGTTGATCCGTATAGACGCTATCGGACTTCGAAACTTTTTCTATTAGCCTAGCTATTTTTTTCAGCTGTAAACTTCAAAGGACAAACAATGTATTCAGTCGTTTGGCGCAGACGGCTGTGCCGAAAGGAGCCATAAAAATTAATATGACGTTATAAAAGCGATATTTTTCATTAGAAGTGTTGCCAACTATTTTTAGAGTTCATGCTAATGGTCGTAGTTTTTGCAGTTTTTACTTAAAAACACGTTAAATGTCTGAGATCTAAATCTTGGTTTACTTTCATAATTTATTTAGGTACTTCACTTAATATTTCGCGAAGTCTGTTTATAAATGTTTACTTCAAGCTTTGACGAAATAAAAGTTTAACTCCCATATTTTAATAATACAATTCATTTATTAAGCCTCAGACTTTCATGAAATCGTGTACAAAAATAGCCTTGGATATTAATAGGTCTGTTCGGTTTCCAATAACGAGATGATAAGGCTGAGGATACGACGGCGCTAGATCGTCGTGACGACTCTCCGGGGACTCGTCGCCGACGACATTTTGCTTTATGTGCTCTAATATGGGCGATTCGTTGCTCTGGCGTGTTTGTGGACATTCTGCTGGCTGGCTGTAATGTGCACCTAACTTTACTTTCGAATCGGATTTAGATAAAGAATACTGCTGCCGGTTGAAGCCAATTCCTATTGATTATAGTTTCAATTTATTACTAACCTACTGCAAAATACATTGAATAGTTTCTTGTAAGTGTATATACCTACTTTGTCTTCAAGTTAAAGTATCTGCAACTCTTTCGAACATAAAACTGATATAAGTTCAATAAACTGCATTGTTTTACTAACAACACTTTTCTTAAAGTTAGTAGTACACATACAATATCAAGTTAACAACCTCAAAACTTGGCGATAGACGTGGTAACGCCTTCCGCCCCTCCCCGGGACAACGAGTACCTCCCTACTTCTTATATTTATAAGTAAAAAGACTTCTCTTAAACCAAAAACATGGAGGCAGAAACACGTTTTATGCATTGTAGATAAAATAAGAAAATATGGCAGTAATATGTACAGCAAAATGGGCAATAACGCGGTTTCGGCCGATGTCTTTTATGTTTTCTTTATTTACTCCAAAACAGATAGGTAGTAAAATTTAATGTTCTATATTATGATGATCTTATTTTTTACACTCGATTACATTTCTTTGTATCTTTAGGCACCTTTAGGCATATCATAATATTAAATTAATTGTGGTGAAGAAAATAGTAATTTAGGCAAGCAGTTTCCCAAAGTCCAGTCCAGTATATTTATGTTAGGTGTTTGGTGAATTTATCGTCGTAATTTTTCCACATTCCTATACACATGTGTTTCATTTTATGAGCATTGTTACGACGCCATGGTAACACATGCTCGAAATAATTTTAGTTTTTATGAATCCCCGTGATTATTGGGTTGTTGGTTATGTGGCGTTACTTCCGTACTTTAATTAAAGGTTAGATTTAATGTTTTCTAACGTTGTTTGGGGTATAAAAGTTTTCGTCCTTTAAAATAACCACGTTGTTCACGTACTTTGTGTTCGAAGTGTCGGCTCGGTCGACTTTGCACGGAGGCAATTATTTTGTGACAGCAATCTGACTTGTTCCACTTTTGCGTGCTCCGCTCTCTATTGATGCTGTCTTATCAATACACCAGTTTCACAATGAAACGTTTTTCCAGGAGAACAACATTGTTTCCAGTTTTTAGGACAACCTTTATATCCTTTAACTAAGGCATCGTCAAAACGTATTGAGTGAGCTGATGTATTTACAGACTCTCAATAACAAAACTTTTAAGTAATTGAATATATATTATTCATGCATTTTTCAACAATAACATTAAACAATTAGTAAAAAAGTCTTCTCGTATTTCAGAGAACATCCTCGTAAATGTCAGACAAAAGGGCCTAATAAGCCTTTTGAAATTGAAAACCCCTCAATTTAGACACCATTAAATTAACTTTCAGAGAGAAGACAAGCCCTTTTCTGTAAACTTTATACAAGGCTATAATTATTTTTGAAAAGATACTCCGCTGAGTTTTCATGTATGCAAACAAGATATAACCAAATTGAAAAAAGCGTTTTTTTTTTTAATTTTGCACTCATGCAAACATTTTTAGTAATTTATTTCCAGTGTATGTGAGCAACACTTTCGCTCAGTGACATTTAAACATGGCGACTTCTAAATGAAGAGCTCAATGAAAATGCAAAGTGAATGTAGTTGAAACATTTACTCATATTTACATATTCAACATTCGCCTCGCTCTGAATAATTTATTATTCATTTCGTTAAATGTAAAAATCTTGCAACATTGTGTTGAACATGTTGTTAACATGATTGCTTATCAATCATTCCATGGATAGGTTTAGACACATACAAAATAAGGGTGTCACCTTGTTTCGCAGACAGAAATTTGACAGAATTTCGTTTCCCAGAAAATGTTTCACATAATATTTAGTCCCCGTATTTTTATTTCAAATATTTTTGTTTCGACTACTATTTACTTGAATGAAAAATATTTTACAGAAACACAATTCAAAGAATTTTACAATCACATTTTATTATTTGACCAACTTATCAAACAGCAGAATTATTTTTCAACGAATATTTTTTGTTCGATGTATGTTTCCATGGTATTTTATTTCAACGAAATTAATAACCTTAAATTAAAATATTGTCTTTAAAAGTCAATATGTTGTACTACAAAAGTTAGTGACACAAACGAATGGCTGCAAAACAGACTCCACGTAGTCTTGCTTGCCCTACCCCTAGAGTGTAATTTAAGCCCGCGTAGGCGCGGAGGGATGAGGCGGCCCGCGAGTTGAGGAGCAGGTGGTTTCTAAAGATCGCCGCCGCGGCTGAGGCTGGCCGGCTTGCCGGCCAGCAAGCCGAAGCTGCGGTGGTGAGCGTTAATACCATCTGCGACGATAAACTTGCGTGGGGCGCCGGAGCCCCGCAGCGCCGGAGCCGTGACAGAAACCTTGCCTGTTGCATGTTACATGCTTGCATGCATGCTGCAAGTTGCATGGTTGCTTGCATGCATGCTGCAAGTTGCATGGTTGCTTGCATGCATTCTGCAAGTTGCATGCTTGCTGCATGCTGCATGCATGCGGCATGCGGCATGGACACCATTAGTGAGAATAACAAGATTGTTTTCCTGCTTGACAATAATTTACACGCATTATTTTTGTGAACCCGGTGTTGTAATTTTGTAGGAGGGTATGTATTTTTCAAAGGTTTGAATTTTAGAAACTGTCAGTCGATTAAAATGTTATTATAAGTTTTATCGCAATGCAACTCCGTAAGTCCGGGCGATTGCACCTAAGCCACCATGTTTCAAAACTAGACGTACTTAAGTTTATTTATCTTTGAAAGGTACACTAATTAATAGTTAATCTCCTTCCCCTGCCCGCTTCTACAGCCAGATTAATCGCTACTGTTTTATGCAAGCGATCGATCTTTCTTCTCTTTTCGGAAATCTTGCAAGCCGATTGCTTTAACAATGGTAAGAAGTCTAGTTTAAAGTATGTACATATACCAGTCAAAATTGAATTTTTAGTCACTTGTCAGATTTTCTTGCAATCGGTATTTATCTACCTAAATATTCAAGACTATCTAACGGCGACTTCACCCGCGCGAAAAGCAAGCCTGTAGCTTCGCATCTGTGAAAGATGAAATCGGATGAGTGATTTCAGAGATTCCTTTCTACAACCAAACCAACACATTTTACCGTTGGATAAAGTAGTTACCTTCATCATTTATATTATAATACGCATCACATAATCACTTACAAACAGAAATTCTATTTATACATCACTTCTCAAAGAGGATACAATAGTAAAACAGAACAGCCGGCGCGGATAGTAACCATTTCATAATAAATTCACGACAGTCTCAGACCACAATCTTTGCGAACATTTAGAGGCACTTTAAACTACATCAAATATTCTAGAACTAAGCCTCCGTACGGTTGAGAACAAATAAACTACTCAATTACTTGGACTGCAGATATTAAATTGTACATTTATATTGACGATGGTATAAGGGTAAGCACACATCGAAATGTTAGGAGAAAATACATAGAACGCGCGTTATTTTTTCTTTCATTTAGTATTTTAAAGAAGTATAGTATACTGGCAGTTTCTAAGATTTGTGTTTTATTATTTATTGTCAGGCAGGCAGTTGAGACAACAGACAGCTGCCTGTGTCCTGTTGTACCGAACGATTCGCCGCCGGTCATCTCGAGTTTTTTAACAATAATTCTTTTAGACGGAGAGCTCGGCACAAATATCGTACATGCCATGTCTCCCCGTTGTGAACCAACCCTAACAAACGTAAATTACTTACCGGTAAACCTCTTATTTATTGCTCAGTTTTGCGCCACGTTCCTCTTTTATTGAATTTTCTTACTATTTCACTTTAATAATTAAGTGTCTCTTCATGGAAACGTTTAGTTGATTAAATTATTTTGAAGGCAGGAAAAAACGAAAAGTTCAGTAAAGTAAGTAAAAATGAGCCGATTGCCATCAACCGGGCATAGATGCAGATTCCATGGCTGCTACTGAGCAATTACTGATGAAAAAACCCAACAACACTTCCGACCCGGGTAATCAAACCCAGGAGTAGCGCTACCACGAGACCAACGAGGCAGTCCTTGAACGAGGATTCCTAATAACACAAGCGTGAGGCGTGAAGCCAAACATAACCTCTTAATACTTATAAGAAGTATGATATACGGTTCCACTCGACCCATTACCACTCATATCCCCGAACAAGAAAGCTTACTACGAGTATAAAAATAAGTAGGAAGTCACTGATTAGTGACTACAAAGTTCTGTCCCCCGAACCATAGTTGGAACGACGCCAGCTCTGTTAAAAGAAGTTAATGACATATTATGTAGTAGCATGTGAGCTGCAAAAACTCCGGGAGAGGTTAGAATGAAATGGTCTCATCAGTTACTTCATTATCATTTATGTGCTTTTCTTGCTCGCCATTGTGCCACATAATACGTCTTTGTAGATATTTGCTTTGTCAGCATTATCGATTCGTATAAAAAACATTGATTTCAAGACGTTTGCTCGAAAAATGGGTCTTTATGTACGGCTATTAGGTTCAGAATGCAGTGTAGTCAAGACGTTTTTATGATATGCATTCCCCATTTAAATAGCAAGTTTATGATATTTATCTTTTCCTTGCGTTGTGTGTATTGCAGGATTGCAGCCGTAGAGAAATATCAAAATAACTCTATTTCCATTCTCGATTGAACTGAGTATTATAATCAAAGAGAAAAACAGAGACCGCTAAACACACTATCACTCTTTTTTCCATTCGTGCTAGCTTTATTGGTTCTCACAGAAATACAATCACAAAACCGCACCCCGTATGCCACAGCCCCATTACTCAGTAGCCACAACGCATTCAAACTTGCAACTATGACAAAGACTGATCGGCTTTCTGATGTTAGTACCATGTTTCTGAAACTCCACATGGACCTAAGACTGATACGAATTTCCTCATGTAGTAACCTAATATAAAAATACTGTTTTGAAAGCGGCTGCAACAGCAACGCAGTGGCAAATAACACCCAATCGCATTGAAATATCGTAGCGACACTAGTAAAAAACTGTGTTTTTTTTAATCATTTTACATTAGTAGTTTCGAATTATTTGCCGTGACTCTTAGAATCTTTTGACGTTATATTTAAAACTGTTTGGATTTATATAATTTAGAATCATTCGCCATAGATTAAAATTATTTTTGGTATTATATTTAAAACTGTTTGACATTGTATTCAAAACTGTTTGAATACTAGGTATATTTGAATTTTACTTGGAATGTAAACTAATAAATTCATGGTTGTATTAGTATGTAAATTGCATGACGTATACCTTTAAATTCAATACAATGAAAATTGTTTGAAATGACACGACTGATATCTATTTAACTCTATAAAAATGACAGTCACCATTTATGAAACCAGTGGTACAGTATGACCACTTAAAGTGTGCAGTTCAAGGTGGCGCTTCGTGTCAAGAAAAAATGCAATCAATATGTCAAACTGGGTACATTTATTTTAGCTCTGTATTTTCTTGCCTGCACAAGTTGGTTGAAGTGTATCGATGTGTTCTACCATAGCGGTAGAGCTCGCCTTCTTAAAATAAACTTAATACTATGACTTAAAACTAACTCATACCAAGGCACGCGTGTTCAGCAGTTGACCATTTTATAATAGTAGTTAGGGGACGCGATATAGCGTGGCTCCTGAAGCACGTACTGACTCAAACTCATAAATAGGTGCACAGCATCCGTGGCGCGTGTTACTCATTCCATAGATATAGATGGAGTAGATGGAAACTAAAGACCTGAGGTAAGATCAGTGAGGTATTTTATAAACAACGTTATTGACATAACCAATCGTTGCGAAGTAGGTATGCATGGAACTGTAAAATTGGAGATACCTCAATACTTGATGAAATAGCTTAAAAATATCGGGCTATACGGATATGGAATTTCCCAAAAGCTGCAACCAAAGCAACCTCTGCCGCTGATGATGAAAAGATAGTGGCGAGCAATGGGCCCATAACATTCGATACGATGAAAAAGAAAAAGGTGACTGTTTTACATGTCTTGACAAAAAGCGGTAAAGTTAAACAGGAGGAGTAGTAGTACTACTAATGACAGATAACTCAGACTAAAGTCACATCCACAAAATTCTAAACAAGTGAGAGAGTAACAATTGGTACGGTCAGGCAAGAGCCCGACATCACTATCAGCAATCTTACACAATTAACATTAAAGTAAATGAAAAACGACTACAATAAACTTTAGAGAAAGCTTGCGAACTAATACAGTGAGCTAAAATAAATAATATAATTGAGCGAGTAAATTATAGAGCTGTACAGTGCATTCAAAGCGGATGCCAGTCATTTCCGGAGCTGAGCGGGGACCGTTGATTAAAGTATAAATTACGGATCGGAGCTCCAACTTGCATATAGGGATCCGTATGGTCAGCTTAAGGTTCGGACTGTGTTAAGAAAACTAAATTCCATTGTCGTCCGTCAGTCAGGTAATACAAAAATATTAGACACGAATTTTTGTTTTATCAAATTAACAAAAAAATACTTGGTTAAAATGGTCACAACGTATTAAAGTTAGAGATTAGGGGCTCACTACGTCACAAATAGGTATAAAATGTACATACTTGTGGCGTTATGTGCCATTTCAACTCAATATATCTCAGTAATTTTTTTGAAAAAAAAAAAATACCAGTCTTATACTTTTTTAATAATCTACCAGAAGACAAAGAAAAATAAATAGTCATCATCCCTATTTAATAGCGGACCAGACGCCGATTTTTTTTTTTTATATGGCTGGCATCTCTTATTCTCTCTTTTCTATATGGTCTACCTGGTTCTCGA
The DNA here is from genome assembly GCA_963082945.1 of Cerastis leucographa. Classification (NCBI taxonomy): domain Eukaryota; kingdom Metazoa; phylum Arthropoda; class Insecta; order Lepidoptera; family Noctuidae; genus Cerastis; species Cerastis leucographa. The sequence continues at coordinate 11,226,094 of OY720380.1, read as the reverse complement.
TTGCTTAACCGGACTATGATTGAAATGAAATGAAAGCCAAGACGATTTACGATTTGTTAATTGAATTTCATTAAAATTTGTTTTCATGCTAATCAAACTCCAATGTTACCATCATAGATCATCATACAATCGGCTCAACTCATATCTGATGAACTAAATTCGAACAAGATCTCACAGACCAAGAGTTTGACGCAGAATTCTACGATTCCTTGTGATGTGTCCATTCAATCCTTGGGCCTTGAAGCTAAGATAATCTTATGTCCTTAAATCAATCCAATGCGATGTACATTTCAAATAACATAGAATTCTTCTACTCCTGAATAGGATGCTATTAGTAGAGATTGTGAGTAAGCCTCCGCCCGGATCGCACTGAGCGCTTAATTTGAACCCACCAATGCTGATTTATATTCCATCTGATTATCCGGATTTCCCTTTTTTCAATTTGAATTTCTTTATGCGCCTAATGGCAAATTAAGCGGGATGTTGATACTTTAACTCCGATTCTCCGGAATACTTTTAATATTTATACCTGTTGGATAACTTATCGCTTCAATTCAATATATTTATGCAAGTATTTTATCACAGTTTCCCAGAAATGCCTACATAGTAGATACACAGTGTTTTCATCCGTTTGAATTTCGATATCAAATATACAAAAGGTTTCGTTGCTGAAATATAAAATCGAATTCACAAACGGTTTGCGCTGAAATTTAATTTTCCCTTGGTAACGCGGAAAAAAGGCTGAAATAACTATTCCGGCTATTCTCGGTATTAGTAACTATGAAATTTAATTTAACTCTGAAACTTGGTATTTTTTTAAAGGGTCATTCGACCAGGTGGATTTATTAAACATTCTGTACATCCGTGTATATCCGTTACAGGCGTTATTTTTATCTCCAGCCTTTACTGGACAAAATGGGTCCGGAAACTGTTCTTCCCTAAAATCAGCAAGGCATCCATATTAAATGATGGGCAGTCGAGTATGTAATACATTTAGCTGGGTTGGTAAGTACACGTTGATTTCACTGACCTCTTTAATCAGATTACTGCGCTAGCATTTAATTAAGCGGATATGAGTTTCCAGATAGATCACGACTATCGACTTAAAGACACGAGTGCCTATATTAATCTCATGGACTATCTGCGTACGTGTTAACGCTTATTGCTTATGTATGTGTACGATAATTGGAAATGGATGTAGAACATTTATTTATATCGAGACTATTTTCCAGAACAAGGCGGTTATACAAGTTGAGTGACATAAAACAACAACACGATATGACAACCCTCCACCCTCACACAACAACTATTTAATGTATACGAACAAATCCGCAGAGCAGTACAGCCATAAACTATCAAATAATTCAGTATCACGCCCACACAAACGTCGAATAAATAAATCTATTTTTGTTTTATGGGCTAGAGTCCGGCTTCACCCGCAGGTAACATACATAAACGAAACAGATAAACTTGCTGTTTCCATGAACGTGAAAAACTTTTGTTTACTCCCAGTTCATCCCATTTTTCTTTTATACGAGTTCTAAGAGTTCAAGGTACGCCGAGTGGATCGGGAAATTCGGAAACTAGTTTACGAACAACAATGTTTTAATATGAACCTCAAAAATATACAAGTAGCTCATATAGCTGTCTCGCTCTCGCGGTCATGGACCGGCTGAAGTCTTGGTTGCATGACCATAAAAGGCATGACGTAAGCGTGACGTCGCCGTGACGCAGACTCGAGCGGCTCTGACGTGGATAACTAATCGAAACGAGTGCGTACTACTCGTAGCTCGTGGTAGTATGCGCACAAATTTGCTCCATGTCAACACTAAAGTACGCTAAGTTAGTGCACTCTTCGTCCGTCTGCCTTCCGTTAGCATTCTTTACGCCTCGGGCTCAGTTCCATTGCGTCACACGTGAAATGTTACATCACTTTGTCGCCTGGTTTGTCAGAATCCGAGCAAAGTAATTTGTTTGTCATGTTATTCACTGTAATTTTTGTAATATTAGCGCATGAAGCAAAGTAATTTTCATACTCACCTTTAAGGGAAAATGAAAACTGTGGCAATTGGTTAAGGCCGGGATTAATCCAGATTCCCTCTCCGTGATCATACCGACTTGGTTTTGCTTTTCTCTCTACAAGGTTGAATTTTTTCGCGTAGGCATTTTCAGGGTAATTTTGCCGTTAGGGTTGCAGCCAGTCAGCCACATATTCGCTTACCGCATTGGGAGGGTTGGGCCTACATAAGATCTTTGAGATTTAATTATTTGTTCTAAAGAACATAAAGAGTATTTAAAACCTCCATAAAAATATATTCTTTCGACATAAAGCCCCAGAAACAAAAGCACTTCGAATTTGCAATTAAATTCAGTTCGATTGTGAAAAAGCCTTTTGGACGAAGGTAGCACGCATAATGAAGCCGGTGTATTTCCATTTTACGAGGGGCATGTACTGTGCGGCGGTATTGCTCGTAAACATATGTACTTTATGAGGAATGCTCTATATACTCGACCCTGTAGGTGTAGCCAGCATCTTCCGATGTCATGTGTCCGTATATCGTCTTTCGGACAATATTATGTCCTCTTCGCAGGACCTCCTTAACGTCAGCGAAGTAACGTAACACGTCGGTATAAAAGGGCACACGAGATCGCTCATAAGCAACGTGTCAATGTCGACAATTTCTCTATCGGAAAAGATTTCCACTTTTAGTAGACCGCTGTTGCGATATTTTTGGTTCGAATTTATCCACAAATATTGTTGTTGCTTACTAGTGAGTTTCAAATTCGAGATACAAAATAATAAATCGTCCTAAGTATATAGAGACCTAGATAACTTTGAAGCTTGTTATTAATATAGACATAAATCTCTATTAAGAACTTAACTTGTATGCATTTGGTTCCGCTACAGTTTGCACAAGAAAACAAATCTTATATTCCGCTTGCATTCCAAGTATAAAATAATAAAGAACCATATATGGCGGACACCAAGTATTTTTCCATTTTCGCGGTCGAAGTTTTGCAACTACGTTTATTTATTTTACGATGCACTCGAGCATAAGTCGAGATCGAAGTTACAGTTTTATAAACTATGGAAATTATTTGCTGTAAGACTTGTCAATGTTACCGTTTATATGAATCTTAGTTTATATGATTCTATAAAGCAGAAAGATATATACGTGCTAACTCTCGTGTCTACTTTGTTATCAATCAGTAAAGATATACTGCTACCTTAACATAAATCAAATAGCTTTGTTCAAACGCTACCCTTTGCAAGGGTAACGCGGGGGGGATACCTCTCAAATTGGACAGATTTTTCTCTAAGTGTGTATTTCAGATTTCCTGCTTGTTTATGTAAAGGCGTAACCCCAACAACTAAATCTTTACGAATAACAAAACGAAAATCGTTTTCAGTTCGAAATTGAATTCGAAACGTCCATTAAGAAAAACAACAACGTTTCTATCTGTCAATTAAACTAACCTTTACTCCATCTACAACGATAACATTTCACGTTATACTCCTGCAAATTAAATGTCTGTTTGTTTTTTTGTTATTAGTCTTGTTTCACGAGAACACAACCGTGTTTTTTTTGTTCATGAAACAAATGAAGGAAAAAAAAACGTTGTTCTGAGCAAAGCTAATGCGAGAGGAGTCGTTAGTAATGTTTTGCTGACTTCCTGTACAACGGTGAACAACAAAAACGCAGAACACGCATAGGTAGCGACCTCCTTACTTATGTACAAAAATAGAAATCCTGTATTTAGCTCGAATACGTAAAGGGTAGAAGGGTTAAAAATATTTACTCTTACATTATCATCTCTTGTCCTCTACAAACAAGGGTACAGTGTGGCTTTAATTACATCCGCCTGTTTAACAGACGAATTAAATTTTAACTTGAAAACATGTCCTGTGACCGAGACTGTAGTGTGCCCCAAGTTGGTACACAAGTTTTATATTTTTATAACACTTATTCGAAAAACGGGTCGTGCAAATAATAGTAACAATGTGCTATTGTGAGCTAGGCTTAAGGCGGCAGGTCACACGCCGTCCTGTGCAAACACACAAACTGTCGTCGCGCGTCGGCTTGCATACCGCTTTTAACTAAACTCGCAAATCTCTCATTTTCTTCGGAAAATGCCTTTACTTATTCATGCATGTCCTGAGGAAAAGTTGCCGTTTGCCGAGTACCGAGTGCCAGAACGAAATTTCACTCATGCATACGAAGAGCCCTCAACCAAAAAGTTACACGACGTTTCGTTGTGTGAATAGGAATAAATGTTAAATATTTTAGTTTTTCTGCTTGGTTATGTTGTATACCGGACACATTAATTATGATTATGAGTTTCGCCCTACAAGTTTCCGAAGAAGTCATTATGTCGTAAGCATCATAAGTAGTATCTATGTTACGAAATAATGACTTCTTGAGTCTGTATTGGTAAAGCTCCCATTATGTTCGGGACAGAACAGACATACAATGTATTGAACGTTCGTTACGCTACGCTAGGTCTATTGTCTAAGCTGTCAATACGTCCAATGCTATTCAACGTTTCAGATTTGAACATCAGAAACGTAATACTCTTGGCTAGCGGCATCACTATTTTTTTAATACATGCCTTCTCAAGCTACAATGTCATATAGTTTAAAGCCATTTACTGAGTACTCCCATGAAGGTTTTGCATATAACGGCGTGTATTCCCACGAAGGTAATAAAGCAAAATAATATTTTGAAACTTAATAGAGTTTCTATTTTTCAAGCTCCCTTGGGGAAGTGACTAACTTTTTGTATTACGCGTCTGTGTTTTAAGTTGTGTTTAACACAGCTGCGCGTCGGGGGACCGTTGCAAACTTTTGTGGAAAGGCAGTTTGATAGGCTGGCGGAGTCCAGTAGTCTATTCGAAAGTCTAAGCCGCCCGGGTACATAGCTTATTAGGCCGTGGGCCGTTCCATTAGAAAAATTAATAAGCATCGCGTCCAACCTAGCAACGATGGGTATTAATGAGAGGCCGCGAAGAATAAAAAAGAAAAACTGTTGTACAAACTACGTGACAAATGAGACACGTAACTAATGACCGACGTGGAACGCCGCCGCTACATCTGTTTCTTACAGGACGATCTTCTCATATTTCGACGTTAATAACAAAATGGGCGTAATTTTAAGATTTGATTGGCTCATTATTTTCACAATTTAAAGTATTGTTAGATACACTATTAATATTTAGAGCAATAACCGATTCCGACATTACCATATTAAATTAACAGTAATAACATTTGAACAGGCCACGCTGTTAAATTATAGTGTCTGATTAAACACGATGGAGGTGATAACTGACGAACATGATCGTTATTGTTCTGTACAAGAACAAGGCGAATGGGCAAATATAACTATCATTCTCTTATCGGGTTTGGGTACCATTTTCACGCACGAACTGATCCGTCGACATCCCTCATATATGATTATGGGTATAAGGGAGTATTGGGGCCCCTAAACTAGCAATTTGTTTGGATTTGAGCAATCCTTAGGAAGAACACGGCGGTGCACCGCTCTGATAACCACAACGGCCTATAATACTTGTTGGGCTTAAGAAGGGCTTATGTTGTTGACCAACGTGATCAGGGTTGCAGGTAGGCTTACTTCCAATAAAATGTGCTCGATGTGTTTTGTTTTCACAATACTATTCTGCCAGAAGCAAGATTTTACGGAACAAATTTATTTTTCTCATAAATGTTCATCATTATTTTGTAAATAAATAAAAACGAAGTACTATCATTTAAGTCAACAACCAGCCTTACCAAAGAGTATCGTACTACCCAGTATTAACTTGGTTGTGGAGGTCAGATTGGTAGTCGCGCCTTGTAAAACACTGGTATTTATCTTAAATATCTTATTTTCACTATTTCGTTGATATCGAAAAAAATACGATGTGTTGAATTCGCAAAATTTCATAGTACTTTTGACTGTACATACAATGGTATATTCTTATAGGTATTGAATCCATGTCATTAAATTGAACAAAGCCTCGGGTAGAGGATGCATCCATCAAATTCGTCCAGCTTTAGGCTTAGAACTTGCCATTACTAAACAAACAGGAGGCTTCAGCTAACTCAGTCAGTGCCTCAAAGCAAAGCCGAATCAACAGTCAAACAAACCAGTCAGCCTGTCTTTGAATTGTTGTCTTGACTTTATAGATAGCTATGTGACTGTGGAGATGCCATATGACTACATACTACTGTACTCCCAAATCGAGTTTTCGTAACGTTATAGTACTTGTACGTAAATGTAGTAGTTAGTAAGACTGTCAACCTAGGAGTTTCAAATGCCCAGCTTAATACAATTCGATAACATTGTGTCTCAAACAGTTTAATGCTACTAATTCCCAAATATATCTCAAGACTCACTTACACTTGTAAGGTTTTTTCAATCACACTTGTAATCATCGAAAGGTTAGACAGAGGTATACCTAAAGCAAATCCGAATTTCATTGACTTATTTTCTTTAAGTTTTGAAAGTCTTATTGGCATCAACCGGTCACAAGTCTAGACTCCAGCTGATACTGAAAAAAATCCTGATGGAAAACCCAATAACAATGACACCCAGAAGAAACGACATTAATAAAAGCAGTTTAGATCTAAATACGGCAACGATAGTGCAATTAGCAGTTGCATGAGAGCAACCAAAGATCCAGTAAAATGGTATATGATCAGAGGGATCTCTGTTCAGTAGGACTGTGCCTGCCAAAGCATTTTAGGGGGCTGTTTCTTGTAAATGTTGATTGTAATCAGCCTAATTTTAAAGGCTAGTTATGATATCATCGATAATACGACACTATACCGGTGAGTATACTGTTCCATTCTTCTATGGGTATCGATTGGTGCGGTAACACCCTAAGTATTAATGTCAGCATGATCGGTACTGGATCTGTATCACGAGTTATACTTTCAGCCATCATCGACGCGGGATTGCTTCACGCAAAATAACGATAAACGGTATGAGCCGACGAACGCGTGTATCGATACAGTACACACCCTGCTGACACAAATGATCGACAAAATTTCCCCGGGGCCCCGGTGAGACCGGGCCTCCGAGCCTCTGTTTTATATTTACCGAAGTGGAACCGAGAAGGTAACGTGTTAACAGTCTACATACACATAAATTGTTAAACAGCGACTCCCCGATGAGCAAAGTTCTGTTCAATGACAAAAATTTCCCATGAGCATCGGTGTTCGACGCGAGCCAACTTTCCGCAAATAGGCCGCTTTTTATTTTTATGTGAAATTCTCATTACAAGCTCTCTGTGTTATCAGTCATGCGCACACTTTGTGTGCTTGGAAATATAAAAATGGGAAAGTAACAAAATCTACTGAACCACCTATAAATATAATTAACTCTCCTGATTATTATTTAGCAAGCTATTATTTTCATAAATTATATTACTTGCTGTACGCTGCTAACGTATCTTTGAAAATGAACTACCCATTAGCAAAACTAATTCACCCACTTCTTTGCTCGCTACCATATTTTGAATTAATTGGATAGAGCAAGCTTATCATATTAGTTAAAGTTCTTTCTGAACTACTATCTCATTACAGATGATCGTTGAATGTGGCACGAACCGAAGTGGTACGACACGAAACAGCAATGTCAAGTCACAAAAGTCAAGATGCACAAACACCGTCGTACTGCGTAGCACCTCGTAGAACCTCGTAGCGCTACGGAGCTACGGTGCTACGTACGTAGCGCTTAGTGTAGCACAGTTGATTTTACTGAATGGTAACTTTGACAATATCGAATCGGAACGCTTCGTCGCGTTTGTCGGTGTAGAACAAAGGGTACTAGTATATCTACCTATTAAAGGGGTGGCCTTAAGTTTTGTGGACATAATTCGATATCGGCGACCCTTGTAACTAAGTTTGTGAATTGGAGCAATCTGTCGTACGTCAAGAACACCAACAGCCATGCTGTATGGCTATCAATATTCTACTGAGTTAATGTTATAAACGCTTTGTTATTTAACAGGACGTTAGACCTTTAGCAGTATTATATTTTATTGTATTAACTATTGGGCCGATAAGTGTACATTCACATTGGGATTACGAAAATGAAATTGACAATAACTTTTCGCTTCGCGTTATTGATTTTGACTTTTGACGGGATCAGCCTGTCTATACGTAATTTAAACACGTATGGATTTTTAAACATTAATTTCCGCTGTACGATGTTTTAACAGTAACACATGTTTGAGCCTACTTCAGACTAAAAACATTATCACAAGTATAATTTACAGATTATAAAGCAAATTATGTGACTGCTAATTCTATCCGCTGTGTGCCTTTAGTATAAACAATACACCCCTATCTTTCTCTTGTTAACTTACTTCAACTTTTGCGTCCGAGCAGAAAATCTACTCAACAGTTTTCTTGTTTATATTTCTCTCGTAGCTTTTATTTTTTCAATGATCCACTATTTATCAGTGAAAAATGAAAACTAGACACAGTTTATGGGAAAAACGGACTTGCAATTTAAAAATTACAGCTAGCGAAATAACGCTGCATTCCTTAGAATTTACGGCGAGGTAGGATATAGACTACAAAGAATATCTTAGTACTACTCGATAGGCAGATGGAAATATCCGTGGATTTGAGATTTTTATAAGAAAGCGGTTCTTTTTACAAAAAATAATTCTAAGAATAGCAATAGTGGCAACATTTAAAAAAAAAAAATTAAATCCCAAATTAATAAGCGTACTACAGTGAGCAGACGTCATACTCCATAAACGTCGCAGCTACTTTACACTTTTTAAAAGAAACTTAACTAAAATCGCTTTCTTTAAAAGCTTGTATTTAAAATTATTTTTTACTACATTTTTTTTTTCTCAGCTTTAAAACCTACATATAGTGAACTTAATGCCACAAGACGTTATCTATCGGTCAATTTTCTCTTAATTGAATTGTATTCATCAGATCATCGATTTCGTTTGATTTTTTTAACAATCGTGCATTATAATATTATTTAAAAAAATTATAAGCCTAAGAAATATTAGGTCTTTACCTATGAAATTGCCGTTTTGTTTGAAAAAAGTTAAAGTATTTTTTTTTTCGAACTTGTTTATTTCTTTTATTCAAAGTAATCACCCCTGCAATCAATGCATCTTTGCCAACGCTGTGGCAGTTTATGGATGCCCTTCTTGAAAAAATCAGCTGGACGGGAGACAACAAACTCTTCAAAGGCGTTTTGTACTGCCTCTCGGGAATTGAATTTTTTTCCCGCTAAAAAGTTGTCCAAATTTTGGAAAAAGTAATAGTCGGAAGGCGCAAGATCTGGTGAGTATGGCGGATGAGGGAGAGCTTCCAAACCCAACTCATGCAGCTTAGAGACGGTCTGTTGTGCAGTATGGGGCCGCGCGTTGTCGTGAAGTAGCAGTGGAGACGACCGATTGACCAAAGCTGGTTGCAGACGTGCGAGTTTCGCCATCATTGTGGTCAGTTCTTCAATGTACACATCTGCAGTAATGCTCTCGCCGTTTTGTAAAAAGCTATGATGAATCACACCAGCACTAGACCACCAAACTGTGACCATCACCTTTCTAGGGGTCATTTTTCGTTTTGCACATTGCTTTGGTACCGAACCAGGATCTAACCAACTTGCTGAGCGCTTTCGATTGTCAAAAAGAATCCATTTTTCGTCGCACGTAACAATTCGGTTCAAAATTCCTTCATTTCTGTGCCTGTTAAGCAGCGCAAGGCAAGTCTCGACGCGTACGTTGCGCTGGCGATCGTTAAGTTCGTGGGGCACCCATCTATCAAGCTTTTTTATCTTGCCAATCTGTCGCAAATGGACCAATATTGTTTTAATGCTAACATCAAAAGCTGCTGCCAGCTCAGCTGTAGATTGAGTTTCATCAGCTTCAACAATCACCTTTAATTCATCATTGTTGACCAAAGTTTCCGGACGACCACGAGGTTCATTTTTCAAGTCAAAATTCCCAGAACGAAACCGAGCAAACCAATAACGGGTTGTGCGTTCGTTTGTACAGTTCTCTCCGTAAACGTCGTTGATGTTACGGGTCGTTTGTGCCGCGTTGGTGCCACGACGGAACTCATATTCCATAATTACACGAAATTTCAAAGTATCCATTATGAGGAAAAATGTTGAAATGTAATGAAAATACAACGCTAATGAATAAACAAAAGACTGATTTTGTAAATAGAATGTCATATTTTTAAAACAAAATTAATTTGAATTTAGAACTCATAGCCAATCAAAACTTTTTTTTGTTTGAAAAAGTCTGTACTGCAATACGGCAATTTCATAGGTAAAGACCTATTATTATGTTTTTTATCAGGCTTACGATATATAGGCGATTTTACCCAATGTTTTTGAGCTATTTTCATCAGTGAACTGCGACATTTATGCTGGTATGATATGTACCCGTAAATGTGGGGCTCGTTGTGTGATCGCCTAAGTAGGGGCGGTGCTGCGCGCCGCCTCCGGCATGATATCAGCTGGTCGGCACGGCCATGTGTCCCTCGCTCGCGTCTGCTCACCGCCCGCCGCCTGCGCACACAACCATCACGTTACTTGGGGAATTTAAGCTTTTTCTCAGAGCAATAAAGCTATGTTTCATTTGTATCACAACTACACCTTATTTAATAAAATGTTAACTACTTTTACGAGGAAATTCTCAGTAGTAGCCGTAGTAGTCTGGATTAATTGCGGTTGGTGGCAACACGCTCGCCTATTACATGGGAAATCATCAAATGACTTCTCCCGCTCTGGGCGGAGCGGGAGGGAGTGTCAGACTTGTACTGACTAAAACCCATCCATGCTCCTTCTTCGCCCTTTGTGTTCTAGGGCCACGGTATCTCTTTCGAACAGTCCCGCAAGGCTCAAACATAACTGGGGAAATGTGGGTTTACTATAGGTACTCCTCTGCCTAACTCTACTGGGATAACAGGTGTAATGTTATGTTTTGGAAGCTAGGGATAAATAAGATAAGGGACTTGTGTGCGACGAAGACTCGTGTATGAAATTACGGCAGAGGACTTTCCATGGGCTTAACGCACATGGTGTGTGATCATATATCCGACGTGTCATCGTGTATAGGTGCACCACTCTGTTTTACGCATGGATTAAAATCCGTTGTTTGCTCGGATGAGCATCCGTTAGTTAGTTTAATGTTTTTGGGAACTTTCCCGTACCTCTGTGCGGCCCGGGCCACTTTTCGTTCGGGGGACTTTTTGTACACAACACTTTTAATCCCTCGGGTATTATTCGATAGACTTGTAAGCGATTCACAGGCGAATAACAAAGTACCACGACAAAAGTTTGTCACATGAGCATGCCTCTAAAAACAGACGAGTGCAGAGTAATTTTACCTGGTGGTCCTAATCTTTTCAAAGAATTATTTTCGGCGAGTTCAGCCTTATAACATACAAAAACCCCTTGAACTATCACACTATTCTATAGTTTAGGAGTTGCCATATCATAACTAAACAGCACTTTAAAGGGCTATAACATATCAACATAACAGATCTAATTAGCGAAGTTAGTAGTTCATTTATTATTTAAGGTGCCGAAAAGTATTTTTTGTTAAATCTCACACGTCACATTGCAGCTTATGCTACCTGTGTTTGGTAGTTAATAACGTTCATATTCATTTTACCCATACATGATAACCGCTTCAGAGTACCAAACAATCTCGTCACCAAGGTTTTATATAATCTCCTGCGAGCTTAAGAACCTGCCAATGAAGCTGCAGCCTTGGGATCCATGCTATAAACGCTTTCATACAAAGGAGTATACAGCGTGTGTCAAATATGACTATAGGAATGTAATGGTATGGGTATGTGGTATGGGTTGCTCACTTCGATGGTCTGAATAAAAATATGACTAAAGAAACCCTTAAATTTAAGGGTTTATTCAGTCAGGAAAGTTTTTAGTCCGACGGTCGATATGATCACAACCTTCTAGTACAAGCTGTATAACATCTACGTATACCACTGTCACTTCCACCATAACGCAGCTAACTTCTGACATTAGCTCCTATACATAGCTCCTTAGACTGCCTATGTAGGCGTTTTCAATTCAATTACCCACGAATAATGGTTGTCACAGATTGAGCCTACTTGAGATTTAAATTGAATTACATCGTTATGAGGAGCATTTATTTGTGTTAACAGGGTCCATTACGGCTCATTTTATTGTTATTATTTTTTAAAATGTTTTATTACAATAACTGAGTGTCTATCCACCTACGATGACAATTATTAAAAACTCGGCTTTATATTCTTTTATTATAGTTATATTCGTATCTACAAACATAGTTTTAATCAATTGTTAGTACTAACTCTATATGGGCCTTGCTGAAAATAAAAGATTTTTGTTTATTTATTTTTATTACGAAATTTCTTAAAGTAAGTATTCTAAATTAAAAGTAAAAAATAATTAATCAAGTCAAAAAAATATATAATTAAAAAAGCCTGTCGAACAAATAAAAATTTTACAATTCATTAACAGGTAGGTATGAGTTTACGGATTTCAATAGGTATATAAACTTACAGAAACATAAAAATTAACCTTTTGAAATAGCACATAATATAAAAATATTCTACAGAACTTATACTGAAGGGCCTCAAGCATTTTAAGATCAAAACAGAATGGCTTGTATCCCCATTCAACGATACTCGTGCATAATAGAGCTGTGTGGGCCTAGTTCTTTACAAATAGACGCGAACAACTGCACACGGCCTAACTGCGGGCAAGGCAGAACGGGAGACAGATCAATAGTTCTTTATTACAACCAACTCAATGTTGTCTACATAAACTTCTTACTTAGATTATCCCGAGCTTGCTTAGGCAATTTAGCTTGTCACGTTGGTGATTTGTATTTATAATTCTCATTAGTTCTTTCAAATTTTATTTACTATTTACTGTATGTCTATTCCTTTACACATAATAAAACATACTGTTTCCAATACAAATTTATAACTTCAGATAAATGTACAATATTAAAAGAAAATGCTGTCAATGATTGCAAGAACAGCAATATTTTGGTTTTATTGGTTTTAAACTAAAAAACACGATCGTATGTACACGGACCAATTGCAAGTCATGTGTTCCTAGCCTCTGCATTACTCTTAGCATGGTACAACTGTTCAACTTCCATAAAGTAACTTATATTGCATAAAGTTGAAATAAATATCAATATGCTATTTGAACTTTAACCGCAATATCAGTCGAGTAGTTCAGTACTCCACAAGACGGGTTCGTGTTTCACTCATGCGTCTCATTTTTCAAGATATCTTGCCTGCGCCTGCAACTTTGAGACTCTCGGAAAACTTTCTTACTCTTATCGAGAGGAAGGCATAAATACGTATAATATGTTTGAACTAACGAAAAATACAAACAAGTACTATTCGTTAGTAGCTATTCCATTAATAATGATAGTGCACATTTTAGATGTCAGTAAACAAAAATCAACCACTTCTTTACTTGGATTCATATCCGCTCTTCACATATACCCATGTATACTAACAAACGCTCTGTGAATGCAAGAGCAAGGTACATACATAAAAGAAACGGGCAGTGCCTCACTAGACGCCTCATTCATCATATTCGGTAACCTACATTCAAAAAAAGAAAAATGAAATACAAAAACCAAACGTCACAAACATACAGGGTGCATGAATTCATAACTCTTCCTTTTAGCTTCATGTTTAAGGGTAAAATTAGATAAAAAGATTGTTCATTTCGCACTTTGTCCCTTTTAAGGTGAGCAAATGATGCCATCCCTGCCGATCCACAAAAACCACCCTCTCTAGAAGGAAATGGGATTCCAAATAAATATTTCAGAGATTTATGACATGTATATATGAAAGATATGGGTGAAACATTATTCGTTTTGCGTCATGAATATTTCCACAATACAGTTCTTCATGTAAAATACTGGTACTCAGCTGCATCCGGTGACACTGAAAGCCGACCCCAACATAGTTTGGGAAAAGGCTATGCAGATGATGATGAGTTATTATGGGTACAAATGTTGAATTTATAAAATCTCTGGTTCGGGAAAATTGCAAAGTGCAGTGTAGGGTTCTTGTATCTGATGGAGTATCCTAATCCTATCGTCTAACTTGCGTGGATTTTTTTCTTACTGTTGGGTTCATAAAATCTCAATTTTTGTTTTTTTAAAACGAAGTTTAGTTTCAGCTGAGACTGACGTCGTTCGGTAACATACCTATCTTCCATTAACCATCTATATTTACCAAACGGAATATACCACGAGCACTTCATACACTAAAGTGTATCAGTATTCATCATCATTTCGGGTGGATGTCTGCCCTGTAAACTGTAAAAGGGCTCATCTTTCACAAGACACGCTCCAGGGTTCAATCAAATAAGTAACATGTTTACTTTCCGAATATTTGCTCCTAAACTTGTCCGTTTGATAGAAAACAAATTCGGATCGTCATTTGGTATTTGAAACATGTACTGTATATGTATCCAAATATAGAGGAAGATAACCAAATACCAAACTACTATATTTAATAATCATGATCATCTGCCTAGCCTTTTCCAACAATATTGGAGTCTGCTACTATTTTTATCGCAAGGCGGAACCGATTTCTACTTTATATACGTACTTACTTCATAATTCAGCAAAGGTTAAACCACGGTACATATTCTAAAACAAGGAAATCAATCCCAATTTCTACCAAAAATAACCTCGAACCCATTCTCACAGCGAGCGCACAAAAGAAAATTTCAAACTACGCAATCTCGACGACCAAAGAGTAACCTTTTAATCAAAATCAGTAGAACGCTTCAAATAGAAAAACGAACCTTTTCAAAACGAAAACTTCAAATCATTTTGAAAACTTCATCCAATCCAAAACGTGACCGTAAATGAGCAGTTTCACTCGACTTCCATGTCCGCTAGTTCTCTTCATTGTACTTGGATTCAATTAAAACATTTCACAAAGTTTGACTCCGATAGGAAGAGAAGGAAATATTCCAAGTTCCCATTGACAAGGTGACAGAGAATGTGGGACATGAAACTTTGCGGAGATAACTCATTCACATTCCGCGCTTTTGTTTGTACAGCGCTATAGTTTGTTCTGCGACGACGCGAACTCTCGGAAAATGTAAAAATACGGATAAGAGCTTACCCACAAAGCTTTCTTAGATAGTCGAGGTAAAAATAACTAGGAAATCGTAAATATATAAACGTGAAGGGGTTGTTAAGACTTGACTCGTGTCTATGCAGAGAAAATGCAGTACTGCATTGTAAAGAAAGTTATATACCTTTGTATACCTTGGATATTTAAGTATTAAATGAAAAGTTTCTGAGAATTTATTTCAAATTTAAGAAGACAAAGAAACAATCTATCACAGTCTTGGAGAACAGCTACGTAGGTAGGTAGGTGAGTAGGTAGCGCAGCGCGAATACTTCTGCTAACTTTTATTACGTTTTCCCCGAGCTTACTGTTTATGTCCCCTTGCCGTTTATAACCGAGACGAGATATTTTTTATGTCACACCTTCAGCCTCCAGCGAGAGAACTTCAATAAAATGACGTATATTAATAATAATTTATGCTGAACGTTATTGTCAGTTACTTTTGTAATAGCTTTGTACCTGAAGTGCCAGTATATTGCTTTTAGACTAGTATTATTTAAGCACGTTTTCTTTGAAGAATTTTTAATGAAAAGATGGCATTTTCTGTTAGCCAAGTGTTTTCTTTGGCTAACAGAATACTGAGTATGATAAATTGCTGAGTATTGCTCAGTGCCCTATTTTTCCTTTCCCGCTACCTTCAAAAACAGCAATTCGTAATCCGAATCTGCAAATTCCCACAACAAACTTTTACACTCGGACTGATAGCAGTTTGAATTTAAAGCGGAAAAACAAATTCTGAGCGCTATAACAACTATTTTTGAAAATATCATAACTACCAGCTCGCATGGATGCAGAAACGAAGCATTGCGAACAAAATATTTAAAACTGAACGGCTGAAATTTCCGTCGTGCGGCTCAGCGACTGTCACGTGCGAAACATGCGCCATTTATTTGTAGCGGCCTGCTTGTGACGCGCGCTCATTCTCCAAATGTTTTCGTTGTTCGAGACTGCGGGACAGCGAGACATGCTCTCATATACGTCACATTCTGCTCCCGCAGTTTGTTCTCTACAACTCACAGTAGTTTTTCAAACGCTTCTGGCTGTTCGTGCCCCAAAAACCTTTTCGGCCGTTATCCAGCGAGCGTTCTCGTATTCTGACATTTTCTTTGACTGCGCCCATTGTGGTCGCCGTTCCTCTTAATATACGACAACGATCTTGAAAATAGCCTTGCTCATTCACATTACCGTTTCACAGTCTTGACTCTGTCTATCGATTTACACTGTGAGACGCTTTTAATAGAATTAAAACAAAATATATGGCTTGTTACTCTAATCGTACGACCAGCGTATCTCTTGGCTAACATTAAAATATTTTATAGCTTACTACCATTATCAGTGTCATAACTAACGGAGATAATGGTCGTTACATGTTCCCAAGAATCTTATATGCAACATTATAGTCGCCTCATGGGAGCCAAAGTGGACCGCTAGCGACTCTGTAATAGCTGATCCCCTGTTCTGTCGATACTGCACTTTTATATAACGGGCACATGGTGGTCAGTGAACCACCGCTTCGTTGTTTGCCTAAAAGCTTTCCTACAATCTACTAAACTACATTCCGTTCCACAATACTGTAGTGCATTTATTTTACCCAAAGCCTACAACATAGTTTATGTTTGTTACCCAGTAAAATGTTTCTGTATTTTGGAAAACCGTTTTGTTCGTGTTTATGAAGCAGTATATTTTTTTTGCGTACATAGAAAACGAAAATTTGGTTGAAATAAAATGTAATTAACCCTTAATAAAACGTTCCCAGTCAGTCGAAATACTCCAAGGCATTTTACTTCTTAGAAAGTAAATGCTTTTAATGAGGAAACATTTCCAGAAGCAATGTGTTTTTTTTGTCCTTTGGCATAAAAAGACGGTAATAACTACTAAAATGAAGATAAACAATTTTAAAAAAGTTTACTCAGGATGTTACGTTAAAACATCGCTTTCATAAGTACCCTTCCTCGCGTAAACCGGTGAGTGAGCAATATAAACACAAGATTCATTCGACAGTTTGTGACCGACACGCGTATGCAACACAAATCTTTTTTTCATTTCCTCTGAAAATTCATTCGATGCTGAAAATTATAGTATCTATTATAATATCTTCATTTTCTGCGCGGGCTTTCTTCCCCGATCGCTTTCACTTGATGTAATTGTCTATTTCAGAGGTTGATACCATTCTCTACACCTGCCGTTCTATTCAGCTGTTCGTTATTTCTGAATTGAGATCACTTGTGAATAAGAATTTAACTGAAGTACTTGCTGACAGTTAACTAAATTAAAGCACGATACCTCTTATATCCATATCTCTAAATCATTTCTTAAAATTGTACTGGTAAGATAAAGTGTAGAACAAAGCAATACACCTGTTCGAAAGACGCACATGTTTGAAAACCTTCCCGTTTTTGGTTTACTAAAAGTTAAAACTTTGTAAACTTTTAAATTACAACGTGGAATGAACCATAGTCTGTGGTAAATAGCTAAAATATCGATTTTTAAACATTATCTGTGAGATTCAATGTCAAGCTTAACTCGTAGTAGATTAAGCGACACCTGTTACATTGACGATGTTGTATTGTCTGATGCCATTCATAGATCTGCTGCTGACGGACGGTGACATTCGTTAGCTTTTAATATTGAGTGTAGGTTGGCAATGAGAAAGTCAAGGAGTGTATTCATTTAGATCAGGCACAACAGCGCACGTGCGCGACTCTATCCCCTCCGGGTAGAGGTTAAAATACAACGGCTGGTCCCCCGGGGCGGGCTGCTTCGTAATTCATTCATTTTTATTCCGAATGCCACTCGCAAGAGCAGTTAGCTTGCGGAAAATCGTTACCGGCGTCCACAATCGCCATGCGGACTAGTGATACACGCAACGCATCTACTTACACATAAATTTACGGACGCGGCTTCTTTACATCGCGCCAGAATCGCCGGTCCCCGGGAACGTGGTCACTGAGCTAGAGTAGAGACACAGACACTTCGCGGCACAGCCGGCTCGGGCCGGTCGCGGCGTGGGCTCGGCGTGAGCGTGCGGCGTGCGCGTGGCGCGTGGAGCCGGGCACGAGGGCGTGTTCGACGCGCAACGTCGGCGGCGCTCAGATGACGCACGGACGCGGTGCGGTGCGGGACAAGCGCTCGCACGGGCCAGCGCCGACACACGACAGCCTCCGTCGCAATGACGAAGCGGCCGGGTACGCGCGCGCGCTCTGCGACGCAGCCTCCGAATCTCTCCGATTGGTCCCGAGATCTGACGACGCAGGGGTGAACAAACCCGCCACGCTTCTCCTTCTAACACAGTGACGAGGTTAAAAAGGATTTAGACTTTCTCGTAGCATTTTACGGTTCGATCGTCCTCAACGTACACTTTGTAAATCTAGACACCGTCTCAGTAGTGAAGTTGTCTGAATTGGGTATAAATCCTAGAGATCTCGACGTCGCATGTGAGGTTAAGCCGATACCTAATCGCCGCGCGATAAGCTGTGAACCACGTTACGATCTTGAAATGAACAACCTTCAGATACACTACAAACATCGTTGTGGTGGTTGAATGGTTGTTAGAAAATAAGAAATCAAACAAAGAAGAACAATTACTCACATCGTAGCTAGTTCATCCGGTAAAATACTTGAGGGCTCTAATAAATACCTATTCATTAACGGATTAATAAATCCATAGCATCAAAGAGAACGTTCCAATAAATTGACATTTTGACAATTTAAATTCTTCGAATAAAAGTGCTGAGCTCTGATCGAAAACGATTAAAACTGCGCAAATTGATATCCCTGGGAACGCGGCAGGTGACGCCAACTCCAGGGAAAACATATCCATTGTGCCGGAGGCTCCGTCGGCACCCGGCCTCCTGCGAGCGGCCGGAGTGCCGGCTCATGCTTCTTACTACGTTTGATGCTTTATCGATGCTCTTCTACTCAAATAATGCAACGTGTTCATGTGAAATCTATGAAATAAATTCCATTTAAACAGAGTGTAATATAATAAACGCAAGATCTCTCGTGTGGTGTCGCAAACCATGAAACTAACCCACTTTTGTTCTATGACTTTAAGAAATTCATAACTTTTATTTTAGTTTTACCATAGGTCATCGTATTTCAAGAACTCGTATAACAAAAGTTGTCCAGTGCATCATCATGGTCCGAGAGACCACACCGGAGGTCTTGCGTTTATTATGTTATACCTTGTATATTGGGTATTTAGTCTGAACGGCTCAAAACGCGTGCCATTCGACCGTAATCAAAAATTGTCTATGTTCGAAAGGTCCGGTGATATAAACATAAGCACATCAAGTACATTGGAGAGCAAAAAGTTGAAAATAAAAGATTTTTTTTTTTCTTTTATTTGTAAATAAAATGGATTTTATCTCAAGACGGTGTCTGAAGATAAAATAGCACAATGTGTCAAAATACTATATGATACAAATACCAAATATGAAATATAACAAATGCTTATACAAGGTGTTGTTTTGCATCAAATTCAAGGAGGTAACAATGCTAATGATTCTCGTCCCGAATCAGTAATAAAATGCGTAAGTGATTTTTATTTTTTTTCTTATTTACGGAAATCGGTAAGTGCGAACCACCCGTGTTTGTAACGCGGGCCGTCTGATTTTTGCCCTATAACCAAGTTTCTACACATACAAACAATCTTAAACGTTTATTTGATAATTTCTTATTCACTAAGCCACATTAAGGGGGTTTTTCTGAAATACTGACAAACATAAACAACCAAAAAAATCAGCGTTTATTAACAGTTAACAAGGTATCGTAATTTTAATTGATTATTTATGTGTTTTGTGACAATCTCCTGAATTTTGATGAAGATGCAAAACAACAGCTTGTATAAGCATTTGTAATATTTCATATTTGTTATTTGTATCATATAGTATTTTGACACATTGTGCTATTTTATCTTCAGACACCGTCTTAAGAATCTGATATCTTATTAAATAAATAAATAACTAATACTAAAATTAAAACTTTACTTAACAAACGTGTTATAAATACGGAAAATTTTGGATACTTTGACATGTGCACGGATCCCTTTTGATTAACTAAAATGTGTAGGGTGTAAAGAGGATTAGGTTAATTAATTCTTAATTACAAAACGTTAAAAGGGGCTAATACAGTATCAATATAAAGCTTCTCAGTCGAAGAGAATGGTAACGATTTTAGGGGATGAAATACTACATAGTACTTACTCTTACACTACATAGTAATATTATAGAGGTGTAAAAATATATCGTAATAAAACTAATTAAAACTTAGCAAGCACCAATTAAAATACATTTCCTCGTTTTATAAACAATCCAGGAAACAGCTACGAAGCTACGTATAATTCGTAGCCCGTAGACTCATAGCTCGTAGACTCGTAGCTCGTAGACTCGTAGCCTCGTAGCAAGCGAAACACTAACGTAGCTCCTAATTCCTTTTGTTGTTTGAAAGCTTTTGCATAATCGCATTCAAAACATAAATAAATATTTGTACAAAACGACTGCGCTATTATTTTAACGAAGTTTGCATATTTCTGTTAATGTTGTATCCTTTGTTTAATATATAAATACGAATTGTAAATACATTTTAATAATTAAAATACTTTCAAAACATTTTCGTTCTGATTTACGTTTATTTAATAACATAACATCACGCCTGTAATCTCCGAACAGTTAGGCAGAGGTGCACACCTAATAGTGTGTGGTGTGGGCCCTATTAGGCCCACTGACAAATAACTGAAACATAACTGGCCAAATGTGGATGTACAATAATACACCCACATTTGGCCAATAATGTTTCGGTCCCATGTAACAGGGGGCTAGCGATAGACGACACGGTAGGCGCAGTGGTTGAGCGATCGACTGCAGCGCTGCGTGTCGCGGGTTCGATCCCCGCACGGAAAAAATATTTGTATGGCCTACAGATAGTTGTTCCGGGTCTGGCTGTTTGTGTATGTGAGTTTAAATGTTTGTAAACGCACCCTTAACGCAACGGTTTTTGTAAAAAAAAAAAGAGGAGCTCGTAGCTTAATATTAACAGCCGCACGGGTTAAGGTAAAGCTGTGCTTGCCGAGGTTGGTCCGTGGATGGGTGACCATAATTACATACCGAGTTTCCTCCATGCCACGGAAAGTACGTTAAGCCGTTGGTCCCGGCTGTCATTTGTAGATCTTTGACAGTCGTTACGAGTAGTCGGAAGCCAAAAGTCTGACATACAGTCTTACCAAGGGGAATCGTGTAGCCCAGTTACTGGGTTGTGGAGGTCAATTAGACAGTAGCTTAATGTAAAATACTGGTACGACCTCAAGATAGTTTGGGAAAAGGCTAAGTAGATGATGTAATAAGGGGCCAGCCTATCAACCGGGCACAAGTTCAGACATCGCTGGCTGTTACTGAGAAATTCCTGATAAACAAACCCATTACCACTTTGCCCAAACCGGGAATCGAACCCAGGACCTCATGCTCAGCAGTCGCGCTTGCAGCCACTCGACTAAAGAAGCAGTTATTTAATAATAAACCGGAATTACTATGTGATTTTTTTAAGTTAGTAAGAAAACTGATTAGCCAGCTCAGCCCCGTGGACCTCGAAGTTAGGGTGACCTTGAAGTTAAGGGCCGTAAATGTAGGCGTCATTCTATGTTCTCCGGATTCACTTAGCTCTTTTCTAACAGCCTTTTCACACACGTGCAACGTGCATGGTACCAAATTATACACGATCGGGTGGCAATGGATTTAATGGTCACCAAACACCACCCCTCAGGTAATTATAATGAAAAACAAAAACAAATGACTTGGCAGCTGATCCAGAACAAAAAGTACACGCTTTGATTGTTAAACACTTCAAGTTTCATGCAAGAGAAAATGAATGCGTGATATATGTTCTACTACCTATACGATGAGTTCGAAATCCACTCTCCTAGAGCATCCCTTTTGGACACTTACAGATTAACGAGCAAGAAGAACTGTTGGAAATAAAAATGGATTAGTAGATCCTGACTTACACCTTCCATCATCAGCTCAGCCACATGAGGTGATGATTACCTACCTACATGAATATATGAATTGCGTTAGAAAGTATGTGAGAAACATTGTGTGTGCCTATAAAATTTCTGTTAAAATTTCTGGTCTACAATTGGCGGAGAATTCGGTGAACAAACATAAAAAAAACCCTCCTTCCATTCCACACTACTAAGCCACACTACTGTTAGTGTGGTGGGTATTCTTTCTCACCTTCTGCTCTAGTGGTCCAGTGGTACCGTGGGTATTTGTTAAATACATATATATACGTTCCCTATTACACTTCCTAATTTATTTCCGCATCTAGATACAGGTAAGTATCAAACACCACACTACCAGTAGTGCGGCTTAGTAGTGTGGAAGGGAAGGAGGGAAAAAACCATACTCGAACATAGAATATCCTCCTTTTTTTGAAGTCTGTTGAAAAAACCCCCGACAGACAAAACCTCTAAAAAAACAAAAATAAAATTAATCCAAGCGTCGTAGCGTCGGGGGACCGCTAAGTAGACCGCTTCGCTTAGTACATACACTAAACAAAGCGGACCCCCGAAAGCGCATTACATGAGAAGAGGTGGACCAACCACCTCTTCTCATGTAATGCGCTTACCAACGAACTTGAAAGCATGTAACTTTGATTTGTTTAAATTATGGCGTTGTCGATTCAATTTGACAGAAAAATGTCAGCCTGTTACTGCTTAGGTTTGGTTAGTAGTAATGATATCTGATAGAATACGGAGTATTTACTTATGACAACCTGTTGTTCAGGCCGTGAAACGTTTACTTGAATTAATGTAAAATTAATGATAGATAACAGATTATGAGGTAAGCTCCTACTTATTTATGACACCCGCCACAAAAGTACTACTTTTAGTTTCCTATACTGACGCTTACCAACGAAAACTTTTTTTTATTTATACTGAAGATATTAAATGTGTTTGGATTTGGTTTTGTGTTGTAAATAAATTGATTTAAAAGACACGCAATGTTCTTCTCACAAACTGTACTTTTTGACACGCATGACGAGTCGGGAACATCTATATTAAATAAAAATTCATTTGTTTTCTTAGGATGACGAGTCAGGACATCTAGTACGAAAAAGAAATTGGTGACGAATCGGTACAGTGACGAGTTGGGCATAACTCTGCAAGTCGTAGGTTTGAACCCCGACAGGCACTTTTTTTTTGTAGTCTTTTATATCCCACTTCCCCCATATCCCTATTCTCTTGTGCCACCTCAAAACAGCCTTCGTGATGCCCGTCCAGATTTTCTCGCCACCTTTTTCAGGCACTTTGTACAAACTATTTCATACCTGCTCTCAAAACGGTGATGGATAACAACTTGTGGAATCCGGCATGTCTTAAACCAAGAAATCCGCGTGAAGGATAATGGCCCACTGTCTCTTACAGAGAAGATGCCTGTGTATCTCAGGGCGGTGCAAACTTCGAAGTGTTCTAAGCTGTAGGCCGATCAAGGACTGCCTCAGAAGGGCTGAGGTAGACCTTTATAAATTCCTTGAAATAAATCTTCTTCTTCAGTCACTTCAAAAACAGACAGCTAGGTAATGCTTTTATTCGGTACAGTTCTCAGAATAATATTACGGCATGAAATTATTATATAATAAATATGAGTCGGCAGCGAACACGTCGCCGTGGTCCGGGCTTTCAGCAATCAGCATTTCAAATGGATTTGCGGCAAACAAACCGCAAATAAAAGCTATAACGAGTCGTTATTCAGTTTCTAAGATTAACGGATCATGGTGACAATGTTATTATCAATTTTAGTCTATTTGACAATCAGGTCAGAGCTTCGACAGATGTTCGTCGAGGTTCTTGGCCATAAGGCCATTGGCCGTTACGACAATCGGCACAATGATAGCAGAGTCCACATTCCACATATCGACAACCTCGTGAGCAAAGTCAAGATATTTTATCTGTTTCTCTTTCTCAGCTTTCACGAGGTTTTCGTCATGCGGGATGGTAACATCGACTATCATTGCGCGGCGCGGTGATCTTTCTATCACCACTATGTCAGGCTTATTGGCAACAATAGTCCTGTCAGTAATGATAGGCCGATCCCAGTACAGCGTGACATGGTCTTTCTCGAAAACTGGGTCGGGCACATACTTGTAGTACGGTACCTCAGATTCCACAAGTTTATATTTCAAGACAAGTTGCTGGTGAATAATCCTGGCCACTTGGTTGTGCCTGTGCAAGTACTCGCCGTTAGCCAGTCGAGAACAACCAGAAATAATATGTCTGATGCACTCACCCGGACGGTGGCATGGCCGACACACGTCCACCGTCCCGTCCTTCATAATATCTATGTTAATTATTATTATGCTCAGCCGCAGAGCCACCATTCTAGAAACCGGTCAATATATCATTGCCGACTCGTAGTCACACCAGATTATCACACCAGTGTGACTAACAGGAATTTTTTTCTCGTTTGTCACACCACTGATTTTTCTACACCATGTATTCCTAACTAGTGCTGTCCTAGTTTTACTATGTACTTGGTTAAATTAAAAACCTTTGAATTACGTTTTTATTAAATTAAAAACCTTCAAACTACGTTTTTTATCTTAAAATGATGTACGTCTAACGTACATAATGTACGGATACCGCTAAACGTGCATTAGGTAATGATAAAATAGACATTGATTGTGGCTCTGCTGCAGAGCATACTCTCTAGCAGAGCCACACATAACAAGTACTCAGGCAAGATACACTATACGCTACTGTTTTTTCATGAAAACGGTTGTACGAATAGTGTTTATTGCGTAAGTGTCGAAAAATATCATTTTAAGACAGTGGTTTTATTTATTTTAACTTTACTAAAATGTTCATAGAAAGCGCCTGATTATTTTGTGTCAGCAAAATGTGCGTGTGAACTGAGGGACCAACTGGTATTTCGCAAAATAAAAAATAATAGGATTTAGTAGTAGATGTGAACAATTGTAGAATAAAACTGGGAATTTGTAAAATATACAGGCTGACTTTGAATAAATGCGACAAAAAGAAATTGGAGCTTCAGTTACAGTAACATAGTAATTATAAACTGTTTTTTCTACAATCTAAATTGTTAAAAAAAATTACGTGATTATCGCTTTAAAATGGTCCATTGATGTTATTATCTTTATTTAAGTACGAATTATCGGTACTCCAGCAAAATAAATTAATATGCAAAATAAATAAGAAAAATTATTATTAATAATCGTGCCCACTACGCGAAAACGGTAGTACGCGAAATTCTTTGATACTTTAATTATTTTAACGTTTTTCGTAACACTGTTAGATTCTTTTTTAATTTTACATTTGATATGTTCTAAATTTTGTTGACAACACGTATTATTGTATATTTAAATTTGTCGCATCTGTTCAATTTCACCCTGTATAACAAACTACAGTGTGAGTCTGTCTGGCGGGCCCCAACGAGATTTATCAATAGGTCATAGCTTTTCATAAAGACATTTTTTTGAACCTGCGAGCTATACTTCAGAAGATATTCGTAACTTAGACAAACGTCCAGCCAGCGGGCCCCTTTTTAAATACTATTCCTTTATATCATACAACAGCATGAGGAGCTTGATACTATTATGTACCTTACTAATCCTAAACTTCAACTTCCTATGGGCTTCATAAGGTATTCATTAATTAAGCGACTCGCTAGTAAACTACTTTTCAAACATTATACCTACTTTCATAATCACACAACAGGGCTATAATACATAATAGCATCAAGCTCCTAATGCTATTGTGTGATATAAAAGAACAGCTTTTTTGTATTTCGTATTATCTACGCATTCAATTAAAGCTGAGCTGTCATCCGCATATAATGTCATTGTATGGTGAATTTGACGCGGTAGATCGTTTATGTAAATCAAAAATAATAATGGCCCAAGCACACTACCTTGCGGAACCCCAAACTTAGGTATTCTACTTTCAGATAAATATTTGTATTCACGCTTAGTTTTAGTACATACTCTCTTCTCTCGATGTTTCTGTACATCTACCATGAGTTGTCATAGTTAGATCGCTTGACGTAACTGCAATAGTTCCGTCAATACGCAAATACTATAGTTAGCTTTTTCAATGGTACCATAAGCTGTGTTGGTGCTTACTACCAAATTCTAAGCAAATGAAGCCCAAACTACAGTCGCTGTAGTATAGTTTACTACACGGTGACGTAGGATAGATAACTATGTGACTCATACTGCGCATTTTAGTACCCAACTATCCGCTAGAGGCGCTGTAAAAGTTTTCATACATTTTTTTAACTACAGACGCTAGCGAGTATAGATTATTAAAACTCATGGTAGACGTAATGTGAACTTTTTTCGATCAGTGAGATAAGACTTTATTAGGTTTAGTATGTTGCCTCTTATACATAGTATGTCTTCAAGTTTATTTAACAAGTTTAATTTAATTTCTTAAATGAAAATTTGTTTTAATTTTTTTTAATAAATAATTATATAATAATAATAAAAACATGTATTTTAAACCTAATTATAATCTATTACAAACAAACATGAGGTAAACTATATTCAACAGTAGAATCTGAGAGAACAACAGGACCTTTATGTTCTAGAGACATTTCAAACGCGTCGCCATCTTCCGTCAGCTTATCAAAGAAATAGCTAGTATTCACCTTACCAATCATAGAATTATTATTACTATTAGAACTGAACCTAAAATTGCACTTCTTTACTGGACTATCTCTTGGCGTAGAACAATTATTATGAATTTGAGTCAGAATAGATTTCCTCATACTCATTTTCTTTGGTGTAGAGTATTTTTCAAAGACTAACCTAACTAACTTATTGTCTACTTTAGCTGTTTTTACTTCGGGAGGCCTTGAAATAATCTCGTCTATTATGTCTGATATGTCACCATCACTTGTTCCTCCTTCAGTCTTATTTAGTAAACTTAGATAGTCTGCGTTTACTTTATTTTCTTTAGTATTGCCGTCATTTTCATTATTATCTATGAAATTGCAATCATCACTGAAAGGTATATTATACATGTTATTACTAACGTCACAATTCAAGGACATATTTTTAAAGCTTTTTCTTAGAGACTGCACCAATTTGTTGCTAGTCCTTTTCTTTTTAATTGCGATAAAGCTGTTCAATGTTTTCTGGCCTTTCTTGGTATTGTTTTTAATTTTTCTTTTTAATCTGTTGACATTGACACTGACGTTTAAGGCACTTGTATTAGTTTCCTTTGCTTTTAATTCTAAAGATTTTATAGACACGTTTAAGTTGTCTGTTGGTTCTATAGTTTTTGGTTTTCTGTTATATTTTCTTTTAGGTTTATCAGGATTAGGGTTATCGTTTTCTTTCTTTTTGCGTGTTTTAGTTTTCTTTTCTTTTGGCGGTTTCTTGATGGACTCTTCATAGGCCTCCACTATCTCCGGGTAGTACTTGCGCATCAAATCTTGTCTTTCTGTTGTAGTCCACACTACTAAGTGGTCTTCATCTTCTGTGAACAAGTCACAACATCTTTAATACCATAATGGTCATGTTAATAAAAATATGAATGAGCCCCGACCAATATCTGAAGAGGCTCATTAGGCAGCTAGATCTAGGGTTTGATTCAATAAGCGGCACTCCTGGACACGGTTCGTATTGTTAGGAGATTCCTTTTTCTGAAGCCATAACCACCGGTAGCTAGGACCCTGTTCCCGATACCGGTGCGCTACATTTTTTTTTTTTTGAGGACTATTTAAAAATGTATGAAATTTAGTAAATAAATAAAGGAAATATGAATAATAGTTGAAAATACCACGAAATTTTATATGTGTAAAATATCCTACTCCTATATTTCACAGGGAACTTACCATCAAACTGGTCATCGGGTATAAGTCCTTCATATTGGCCATCAATGTCAGCCCAAACTACTTCATAGCTTGGTACACCTACAAAAAAAAGTTTTCATAAAAAAAAATACTCTGAAAGAAGACAGGACCTATGTATTCCAAGTTTTTTTAAAAAAAGACCAATATTTGTATACCTCTCGGATTCCTCTTCTTCTTTATAAGTGTAGCCTTTAAAGTCCTGCAAGGCACATTGTCTTGAAAGTGCCATTTAGTTAACAGTGGCAAGAATTTCTCCACGCAGTATCGCTCTGTCCAGTCCAATTTATTTGTCATCACTTTCTGAAATAATATTATTATTATTTGTTTTAAAACTTTTACGTATCGTATTAGGCATAGTGTAAGTTTTGTTATAAACGGTAAAAGTTTAAAACGCTGTTTTACGTATATCGGCTTTTTTGCGGAATTATGCACGGTGTAAATCACCTCATCACGAAGCCGTCAACCAAGCATTCTGTACATGAAACTAAGTAACTTTACGCAAAAATTATTGCTGGGAAACGAATTTTTTTTTGGGGGCGTACAATCATGTTTTGTGGTAGAACTCAATGTAACACACTCAAAACATTGTGCTGATGGACGGGTTGAATAGTACGGGGGTCGTGGAGGTGTTTAAAGTAAAAATCTTACATTAAAAACTTGTATTTAAAAAAAAACATGTCAAAAAGTTGGAATTTTGACCCCTAATATATCCGCAACTAGAAGGTTCCCAGGTATGGTGTAGAACAAAAAAATGATCGCAATGACAGGGAGAACCAGTGCCTTTCGGCTTCGTTAAGAGGTGTTTTACACCCTTTAGAATAGTACGGGCCGAAGCCAAGTACGACCCCGAGAAAGTGGTAATTTGGTGAGATGGTGATATGATTGAGTTTACGATGGTGAGTATCTGTGTCTATTAAACTGTGTGTGTGCGGTGCCTCGAGATTGTGTGTGCGATGACTCGAAGTTGTGTGTGTGTGGTGGTAAGTAGAATCTTAGTTATTAGTCAAGCTTGACGCTTCATCTTTGGCTTCCACTTCCTCCCTTATCTCAGATCATGAATTTATTAATCAGTATAGTTGTTTTTTTTCCCTTAAATAATTACCATAAACTGTATCAAACTAGGAGTAGGGTTCTTCAAGGTGTTCAGATCAATCTTGTCAGGAGGTGTGTTCATGAACTCTTTCATAACTTTAGGCTCCGGGAAGGGGGCGCCACACGTGAGAGCTCGGTTGCGAAGGGATAGTTCACGCTTGACTTCCGCTGCTTTTGTTCTGAAAACAAACGGAGGAGTCAAGATTATTGTTGCATTTTCATCGTTCGAAATTAAACCACAAGTCAATGGAATAAAAGTCAAATGACGCGGGTTGGTTAGCAAGGATTTACATCTTGAAAATTAGGATGTGGTGTTGTAATAAGCATGGTTCTAAGACATTCGTCAGCCACCGCTGAAAGCACTTTCTTTTTCTCGCTTTTACCAATTTTTTTTGATAATTACTTGTGTCCAGTATCGTTGCAGCCTCGATTGGTGACGCACACAGGACACCCGTTCTTGCCGTGCGTCCGGCCGAAGTGTCCGCAACGATCACACCGACCGGGGGCCGACAACCAGCGATTCTTCTCCTCATAGACTTCGGGGTCCGTCACCCAGGATAACAGCCTGTTTACAAAATTATAGCAAAGTTTTTTTTATATCATTTAAAAAAAATCGGTTACCGCAAGCACTATTCTTATACAAGGTGTTGTTTTGCATCCTCGTCAAGTTCAAGGAGGTAACTATGCTAATGATTCTCGTCCCGAATCAATAATAAAATGGGTAGCTAATAATGCGGCCGGTTGGATTCTCGCCATATAACCGCGCTTCCACACATACAAACAATCTCAAAGGTTTATTCAATAATTTCTTATTCCCTGAACCACGTTACGGGGTTAATCTGAAATACTGACAAACTTTAACAACCAAAAAAATCAGCGTTTTTTAATAATTAACTAGGTAACGTAATTTTAATTGTTTATTTATGTATTTTGTGACATCCTCCTGAATTTTGACGAGGATGCAAAACAAAACCTTGTATTATAAACATAGCATTCACGCCTGTTTTTCTCCGAAGGGTTAAACAGATTAGTATCTTAATTACAGTAATATTTCACCTCTTATATTTGCCTTGTTGGTGTATAAGTCGTAAGGGCTACTGCTGAGCATGAAATCTTGGGTCCGATTCCTTGGTCGGGTGTTATTGGGCTTTTAGCTCCGGAACTTTTCAGTATCAACTCAGATAGTGGAAATTTGCCCGATTGTTGCCAATAGTCTGGTTTATTTTTTTTACAGGGGTCTTAAACATAACCGATGAAATGTTGGTGCACTACATGATACAACTCTGCCTTACCTTTTGGGGTAAAGAAGCGCACCTAATTTTAAATTATTATAAATATTTAATTTACTCCAAACATCATTCTCCTCCTTGCTTAAAACCTTACTAGACACGCTTCTCCGTCATATATTAACAATCATCAGTATAGATCACCTTGGGATGACATCTTTCTCTGGGATAGTGTGCAGGAAGGAGACGACTGTGGTTATAGATGAGCCACACGCGCCGAGGCCGTAGTCACACCCGCACAGCAGGGCTAGGGCCACCATCTTGTTGCGGCCAAATCCTATAACATTTTATATTGGTTATAATAATAAAACACTGTTTTATCTTTCACGGTTCCTATGTGAACTTATACTATCAATAGGGATGGTGACTCATTTTTTTTTTATTTGTCCATCGGTTAGATTATTAAAAAGTATTTCACACGTATTTTTTCTTTTTCCACGTAATCGTAAAATTACGGAGATATTTTGAGTTGAAATGGACGCATGACGTCACGGCTCAGTACATTTTATACCTAGTTGTGACGTAGTGAGCCCCCACTCTGCAACTTGCATAATGCATGCCTTTAAACTAAGTATATTTTTGTTAACTTGATAAAACAAAAAATACGTATCTAATATTTTTGTATTACCTGATTGACGGACAAAATAGAATTTTGTTTTCTTTACCCAGTCATCATGCCTATTACGGGTTTGATTATTATTGTTGATTATGGCGTTTGCAACAGCGTCGAAATATCGGGATCTCAAAACAATAAATAATCATGGAAGATATCCCCTAAGTGATAGTATGAGTTTTGTTTATTCTTCTTTTTGCCCTTGTCTCATGTTACTTGGGGTCGGTCGGCACAACACGTTTTTTGGCGTGAATTCGTATAAACGTCTATTCGCAGTGAACTGGGGGTACATGTCAGAAATGCGATGAAGACTTTTCTCACACATGAGTTTTTAGGGGTGTTTAACGAAGTCCCAACTCGTTAAGAAAACCGAGTAGGTACTTATTATTATGTATAGTATTTTATAAATTCTTTTAATTATTTTTACAGATATACACCTACCACGAGTTTGTCTCTGCATCACCCAAAGGTTGACTGGTAGAAAATGCCTATGGCATTAAGTCCGCCTATGTACATTGTACCTACTTGAAGTGTTATAAATAAATTAAATAACAACTGTAAAAACGTACCGTTACTACTATACATGGCGCCCGCATCGTAGCAGTCGACGGAGCCCTGCAGGGCGCCGCCACCGGCCGCGTTCGACACGCTGAAGTTACGATACACGCGCTTAGCGCCGTACGCGAAGCAGTCGGAATCTTGAGATATAACTGCGTCAACGAACTGTGTTAAATAAAAAAAAAATCGTAAATGGCACAATTGGTAACTAGTATATACGGGGTGTAAGGAACACCGTGCACCGGTCCGAAAATGTTTACTACGTACTCAGTATGTACTTCATTCTAAACCTTGGAATGTTTCCACCAGTACCTAATAAAAAAAAAAACAGCTGTTTCCTACAAAACTGCAAAACCTACACGAATTGTATGGAACTGTACTGAGTATGTGACAGGCTCGAAGGCACCTAATAAGCCGATTCCTGCCGGCTTCCCTTCGGGAACAAGGCACTATACGTAGTGTCTACTGTAGTCCAATAGTAAATTATATACACATCAGTAGGTATCACATCACAGACATTGAATACATCATAGGATTGAAAACATTACAAAAATGCAAAAAAAAAACATGTCAACCAAGAAACCTAGTTAGCGCCAAAAAAGACGGCGCTCGAGTTTCAGAATTCAGAACTTAACTCGGTTGGACACACATGACTTCGCGGCTCGCAGGACCATTTTGTAGGAACTAGATAAGCCGAAGATTATGGAGTTCGACGACCTTCAGTCTCATAACGTTCAAGTTGCAAAATAACATATGGTAGCAAAAAGTTCAAGTCTCATAAGACCCAAGTCTCGAAACCTTCAAGTTGCAAAATATCTACATCTCAAAACGTTCAAGTTGCAAAATAGTCAAGTCTCCAAACATCCATGTCTCATAATATACATTTTTTATTTAAATAAAACATTCATGTTGGTATCAAATTCAATTAATTCGAGCTTGTAAATGATACCCCTTCTCTGCCACCACTCCCGTAAAAAGGTAATGCACCATTCTTGAGAAAAACCAATTAATATAACCTAATCTGTCCGAGTCGGGGTGCCCAAGTCCAGAGCTCGCTTCGCTCGCTCTTGCAACCAAATTCTCCTGGTAGCAAAAGTAACATTGCCTATTGTACACACACACATACAATCAGTGGGGCTACATTGGGGATTTGTAGGTTGAGATCCAACTCGTTAGTAGACTTAGATTATTTGCAACTTGAACGTTTTGAGATGTAGATATTTTGCAACTTGGAGGTTTCTTATGAGATTTGAACTTTTTGCTACCATATTATGTTATTTTGCAACTTGAACGTTATGAGACTGAACCTTCGACGACAGGGGCAGAAAATGAGTAATGGTCAATAACATATTTGGATACTAGATTTTATAGTTTGTTGACTTATCTAGATAAATTTACCTTTATTACAAACTTTTGGTTCTTAGAACAATACATTCTTATGACAGACATAACTTAATCCTGCAGCCAGGATCGGCTCCTCACGAGGCATTTCTTCAACGTATAATAGCACAGACACGAATAATGTTTACAAGTTCGTATTTGATGGATAAAAATGAATTCTATCATAATCTCATCCTGCAGCCAGGATTGTCTTCTCACGATAAAACTCCTAAACGGTTAATAGCACGGATATAAAAAAAAGTGTTGAGATAATGATGTGTGGTCAGACACGATTACGACAAAACTAAAAATGTAAAACTAAAATTATAAGTTAAATAAACCTTTTTAATTTAAAAAACAAGCTTTTATAAATATTTCGTGGTTTTCGGAGTCGCTAATAACGAAACTGAGGCCAAAATTAGCCGACGTAAATTTCTGGTTTTTTCGTCATGTGTGTCATTTTCGGGGCTTTAGGGTTCGCTGATAATGAAATGAAAATTGAAAAGTGCGATGAAGAACAACAAAATTAATATTCTCATTTGTTTCTTCGGCTTCCTCTTGCAAAAATTTGATCCTTCGCCACGTAGGTGTCCCTTCACCCCATATAGCATTCTGTTTCCAGCAGTGTTACAGACATTTTAGAGAAAAAAGAAAGTTGTGGCGTCCTACAAAAAGCAACTTACAACAAAAAGTACTACAGCGCCATCTCTGACACGACATACAAAAGAGTATTCAGGAACTTTACACCTGTTCCTCTACTGCTAAAAAGATATAAGTTGATGTTAGTCTAATGGTGGAATTCTTCTTCAGTCTCATTTTCATTGTTCCCCTGTAAGGCAAGGCCATGTCCCAGCAATGGGAACATTGCAGACTGATTATGTTTTTGTTATTATCATCTTATCTAAATCTTCTATTCAGTTAGATGCACCTAACTCAAGTAAAGCAATAAAATATTAAATGTTATACATACACCTTGTGCATTCAGATGTGCACACGTAGCTTCAGCTTCACCATGACCTTTGACACAACGGACACCAAGAGTCTTCAGAAGCGATTCGCACTGGAAAATTAAATACGGTCTAATAAATAGAATAAATTAATCAATTTTGTTTTATCATTATCAGGGAAACTCATTCCTAAGCAAATTGGCTACCAACTTAAATAGTCCTGGAATCAAATCACAACGACCAATTCTTTGACACTTGTGTATTATAGTCAATAAGCTTAGCAATTAATTTCTCTCAGACAGTCAATACAGACTTCATCAGCCCCCTAGCATGACCGTTCTATCTCTATTCTACCAAGAAACGACAAAAAAAAAATTTCTATACAACTTGACATTTCTTCTGCCCGAGCATGGCGCGCCCCGTCGACTCGCGTTTCTACAAAGACTTAAACATACACGTTCTTTCCATAGCAACGGGGACGCATCTAGTGATGTTTATATTCCCTGAATCTTACGATAATACTACGTTTAGTTAACAAAAAAAGTTATCAGTTACACGAGGTTTTCATTTTTCGCGGGCGGGATGGGATGGTGTTGCTGCATGGATCTTTTTCGCAAAATTAAACATTTCAACCTTTTGAACGTAACTCAACGCAACCACGAAACGTATTTCTCGTATTTCGTTTTTGATCTGTGGCGGACTCAGATGAAATTTGATTGTTTACAAACAAATTAAACTATTTTTATGTGATGTGATGAAGACTATTTTGACATTTGTCAGAAGAAATGTTTCTACCCCCAAATGTCAAAAGTAGAGAAAATATGGTCGTCATGCTCGACGTTGTAGACTTATGTCGACTGAAGAATAGAAACATTTCTTTTCTACATTCTTAATATCGCCATGCTTAGGACGTTAGAAATATCTGTCATATGGTCGATTCTACCGTAGACATAGGCCATTTCTACGGCGGTCATGCTAGACCGGCCGAGTAGTATCTACATAACTTGTAGGGACTGGGGGTTACCATGGCGTCTTAAGCAGTATTGTTTTAATCTTATTCCAGTGTGGGAAAGAGACGGAGCTATAGAAGAGGCCAGCTGATAAGAAAAAATATTTGGATTTGCTTGAAATCAGTGTGAATTTTACATGGCTTTCTAAATGAAAAACTTACTTCTTTCAGAACATTTTTAAATCTCTTCCTAGCAACATCAGGCTTCTTCTTGGCAACTGCAGCATCAGACCTTGGGGCAGCCCCTTTGAACTGGATGGCATTACGAGCAGCCATCACATCTCTCTTGAGCTCTGGTGCATCACCTTCCAGCACAAAAACAGGGTTTATGTCAGCCAGTATCAAGTACACGGTTCTGAAGAAGAGGTTCCTGAAAATAAGATTAACATTTTTGTATTCATCACAAATGTTAATCACAGCACTAACTGGATTATGGAGGTCAGATAAACAGTCACACCATGTAAAATACTGGCAGCTGCATCTGGTTAAAGTCTACACACTGACCAGTGTACTCTGTACCTAAAATAGGTAATTTTTCGAAGTTTCACTGACTTCACAGCTCAGTAGAGTAAAGGTGCTTCCTCTTAGAAGGAACTGAACCTAAAGGGGAAGGACTTTTATATAAGGGTTGTTTATTTATGTATATTTGAAGGGGGCTGGGAGCAGGGGGGAGATCCCCCAAACCAAGGTAAAAGTTTAGGAAAGGCTTTGTGTAGCATATAAATGACAAGCCAGTGCTTTGGTGGTGGTAGGTATTTTGAATGATAACAATTTATTAATTTGTGCCTATTTTGGACTATCTATGTGCTGATTAAAGGATCATTGTTTAATAATATATACCTCAGATATAATTTTGGCTGGATATGAAACTCTGTGACATTCTGACTGTCGCACACCCATCCTGATAAATCTACTGCAACAGTTTCCCCCTGTATCTGCAATAAAATATAATTCGTTAATCACTTGAGAACCCCTAAGACGACCCACTGACCAACTTTTTACTTAAAAGCACTTGTTTGGAATTATAAGATAAACCTGCAAAATATACACATAATATGGGCATAATTAGAGGAACACAAAAAAGTAAATGATTATATCGAGAATTAATGTATTTTTTTTTCATTTAACTAAGAATTTATTAGAGAAAAAAATCATACAATCATGGTAAATACCTCATCATTTTGGGTAAATAGTTTGATATTGACAATATAATTATTTCAGAGATCTCACCTCATGTAAAGACTTTTTCTCGCTGTATGGAGTCAATACAGTCCATAAGCCTTTTATGCCCATTAAATTTATTATTTTTTACTTGAAAGAAAAATTGATCTCAGAGGTCCTGAAAATGACAAACATCGATTCAAACAAATGTTTCACTCCGACAAACTGTTTTGTATATTTATTATTGATTAGCTTTTCAAACAATAATAAACTGTGGGTCTCGCAGGTAAAACCATTTTCATCTACAACAAAAACAGATACATTCAAAATTTCAAACTGTTTTTTGTTTTGATATTTTGCCCATGAACTGACACTTGACTTTGACAGACACTTGAGTTTGACATTCAAACCGTTTGTTTGTAATAGTGTAGCCATATTCAAAGTTTCGTCTATCAATCTATTCCAAGGGAAACATCGATTCTCGTATGATTTATTTGATCAACTTG
This sequence comes from Cerastis leucographa, assembly GCA_963082945.1. NCBI lineage: Eukaryota > Metazoa > Arthropoda > Insecta > Lepidoptera > Noctuidae > Cerastis > Cerastis leucographa. Next base: position 11,189,501 of record OY720380.1, on the reverse strand, counting down.
AGCACAGAAATTGACTGCCAAATGTTGGAACACCCTGTTGGATTACCTTTCTTAAAATCTCCCCCATACTGTGAAGTACTGAAATCCTTCTACTGATAAAAACAATATTCTGCTTTTATTTTACTTCGACCTCATCATTCAATACTAATATCAATATCAAAAACTAAACATGACATCTCACTATAATAAATTTTCTTCTAAACTACTCTCTATAACATTTTATTCTAAATTGAGTTTTCGCACATGACATTCTAACTTTCAAAATACAAACAAATCGTCATTTAAATCTATCTCCATAAACCATTGAGATATAAAAAACAATAAAACCCATAGACCACAAAGCTGCCAGTCATTCAGGGTTGCATGGACATTAAAATTCTATAAAGCTAATCCCACAACACCAAATGATCATATATGTCTATGAAATGATCCAGAAATGGAAGCAAGCTGGAATTTGTTGTGTCACACGGACGGTGTCACACGTCTGTAGACAGCACGTAGACAGAGTATTCTAGTGTCATATCTCAAAACCAATGAATGAAAATGAATTCAAAGAAATGACATGAGATGTCAAACTTTGGAAACTCTCTTCTCTCTCTTACACATGCAAAATAGGATCATTTATCTCTTTTAAACATTTGTTGTATTCTCTTCTAATCGGTTTTCTGGTAGGAAGTAAACGTAAATAAACTTTGTTTATCAGTATGAACTAATTGTATATATTATAAAATGAGCTGATGTAATTATGTGTTTACTCGGAATAATTCTTTGTTAGGTTTAAAAGTACATCATAACGAGTTCACCATAATGTTTCAGTGTCTTTCAAAAAGTTGTTGACTGAAGTTGTATAAGTTTGTGGCAAAATTGCTGGTACGACTTTCCTTTGACTGACGTCGAATTGAGGGGAGGGAGGGGAGTGGGAGGAGAGGGGGGGGAGGGGTACAACCACCCCTTAAAAGGAAAAGTTGCGACGCGCCCCCATTTTCGAGATTTTTAAAATTTTTAATTCAGAGGCAATGTTTGGGTAATAATCTAGTATCGTTTGGCAGGCGGAGGGGGCGGGAGGGTGTGGAGGGGTGTGCCACTTCCCCTCTGGCACCACTCCCGTGAAAAGGTAATGCAACGTTCTTGAGGAAAACCAATTAATGTAACCTAACCTCAAAACATATTGTATTCGCCTAAAAAGCGTAGTCGACGGAGCCCCGCTACGCGGGGCTCCTATTTCTGCCTGCAGGGTTTAAAGTAACCTAACACGAAGGGGATGTCGGGGTCTTAGTTCGCTCGCTCCGCTCGCTCACTAGACCCCGCCATCCCCTTCGAACCTAACCTGTCCGAGTCGGGGTGCCCCAAGTCCAGAGCTCGCTTCGCTCGCTCTTGCAACCATATTTGGTATGTTATACATAAATACATTCAATGGCCAGAATTCTATATAATTTGTGATAGGGATTGACCTAAATATTGCAAAAATAATTAATTTTCAATATTTTTTTTCTCAAAAACTGCGCGTTTCCGCATATTGAAACTTTGCATGTGTGCTAATAATAATGTAACCTTTCTGTAAAAAAAATATCAAACCCCAACTCGACGTCAGTCAAAGGAAAACTGAGCCAAATTGCTAATGACTTGATAAGAATATGATAATTATTTAGCCGATAGGTATCATTACTCAGCGTTATCAGTCCGCGGAGGGGCCTGGCGACCGACGTAATCTAAAAACGTACCACACATTTGGATAAGTAGTAGATAAGTTATGAAACTGATTTAATTGCTATTACTCTCTTCTTAAGAATAAACATGTCTTATTTAAGGCATCTGTATAAAAATGGGTAAGTTTTTGACCTTCTTTTATTTATTCTCAATAAATTCATTCACAATATTTGAATGTAGGTTGAATAATAAATGAAAATCAGCTCTATTCTCTTGTAGAAAACCAATTGGTTGCATGCATCCATATATTTATCTTGCACAAAATATAATGAATAATATGTATGTTCTTTTCGTTTGTAATAAAAAATACTGTGATGTAATTTCGCATCGAAATAAACCTCTCTTCAACACCAATATGTTTTTTGTAATCTAACTACAATAATAACAAATATTCTGTCCCAGAGTTTCCCTCCACTTGCAATACCCTGCAAGGTTCACTCATGCCCAGCAACTCAAAGAGGAAGTACGTAGGAGACAGATCAGCAAGGTGCTGATAGCCAATCGAGGCGAGATAGCATGCAGAGTCATGAAGACTGCCAGGAAGCTTGGTGTGAGGACTGTGGCTGTGTACTCTGATGCTGATAAACATGCCATGCATGTTGAAATGGTGAGAACAATACTATTATGTTCATTTGTAATAATAATAGGGTATCAATAACATTTTTAATGAAATCTACCATTTTTACTATTTGTTTTGAGTTCCCGATGAAAATTGATAGTGTTAGTGACCATGTCAGTTCAAAAACTTATGGTACTTATATTATGGCATACATGGAACTTAAATAAAACTGGCTAAATGTGGGAGTACTATGGGTACACCTCTGCATATTACTTTAAAAATAACATCAGCCACATTTTAAGTGTGGTTGTTTTTCAAATTACTATAGTTTTTTATTATAAAGAACTTAAATAATATGCTAGCATTCATAGTACAAAGCATAAGCTGTAGTTGTTTGCATTTTATTTCATGATAAAACATGTCCAACTCAGTAATCTCTAATCAGTCTTTTTAATCTTAATTTTCTTCCATCTTTTAATCAAAAATGAAATTTAACAATGTGATGTTATGGACCATTTTTCAACACAGCAAGTTGTTATTATTATAACTGCTAGTATAATTAAAATTCATAAATAAATAATGAAAAAATGATAAAATAATGAATGAACTGCTGTATTCTCAAAGAAATATACAGATTACAGACATAATTATATTGTTGTGAGTACCCAAGAGGCGTAGTAAAACGCAGGATGAGTTAGATACATATTTTTAATATTTTTCATTTGTTTTATAGGCAGATGAAGCGTACCACATTGGACCTGCACCCTCCACTCAAAGCTATCTAAATGCAGCTAAAATACTGGAAGTGGCCAAGAAATCCAACAGTCAAGCCATACACCCTGGCTATGGGTTCCTATCAGAAAATGTGGAGTTCTGTGAAAAGTGTGCAAGTGAAGATATTATATTTATTGGTCCTCCAACAGCAGCTATTAGGGATATGGGTATTAAAAGGTAAGAAAAACCAGAATCATAAAAATACTGATGATTTCACGCAATCTCTTTTGTAACTCCAGGCAGAGCAAACTTTTGCTACTAGATGGGGTATTACCAATCCTTCCTTAAATAGAAGTAATTTTAGTTAAGGCCAGCTAACAAGCCTATAGCTAACATGTGCTGTAAAAATAGAGATTTACTTACCCGTGAATATCCCAAATTATTCCATTCTGTCCAACCAATGCCGAAAATGACGAATGTTGAAATGGGAGCAAAGTGGAATAATCCATAAAACGAGCATTTTTGATAACTGACATTTTCCGTCTTCATAGCACCTCAAAAGCAATAATGTCAGCCGCTGGTGTCCCTATCGTGAGAGGTTACCACGGCGAGGAGCAGAGTATCGAGAAGTTACAAGCTGAAGCACAGAAAATCGGATTCCCTCTTATGATCAAAGCTGTGCGAGGTGGTGGTGGAAAGGTAACAAAATAGTAATTTATTATTTTTACGAGTCCATCGTATACAGCTGGTGCATAGCATTATTTTAATTCAAACTTGTATTTTGTTTACAGGGAATGAGAATAGCAATGACAGAAGCAGATTTTTTGCCGCAACTGGAGTCAGCCAAACGCGAATCTCTGAAGTCTTTCGGAGACGACAACATGCTTCTCGAACAATACATTACTGACCCGAGACACGTTGAAGTCCAGGTTTGTGAACATTTAAACTTGAATAAATTTTACGTAGGTAATAGATCCATTTTATGGCATGGTAAAGTCATATTATGGTCTCGAGTGTTCACTACTCGATAATGGCCTACAACGCTGTCCCTTTCGGCACAAATCCAGCAAGACTATTCATCATACAATGGTGTGAATGTGACTATAAGCAACTCATAGATCAAGATCTGAATGACTTCAAAATATAACCTCAATTTATTTTCTTTCAGGTATTTGCTGATATGCACGGCAACGCAGTCCATCTCTTCGAAAGAGACTGCTCAGTTCAGAGACGTCATCAAAAGATCATTGAGGAAGCACCAGCGGTTAGTAACTCTCCTCTAGCTGCACACATAGTTCATAGCATAACATTTTATGATCAGCCTGTAACGTGCGCACTGCTGAAACACAGGCCTCTTCTCTGTGAAAAGAAGTGGGCTGTAATCATGCAAGCTCTATGTGCTGGGTACATACAGCACAAGGCGTAAACGGACCCTCCACAAACCCAGGACCTTATGCTCAGCAGTCGTACTTGCGACCACTAGACCATAACGAGGCAGTCTTAAATACCTTTACACGGTGTAAACTTCGTTGACCCTTCGAAGCCTTCAACCAAGCATTTTGTACATCAATTAAGAAGAAGAGAAAAAGTAACTACACAAAAATTATTGCTGGGCCTACCCTTTTTAGGGCTAAAAAACACGGTTTAAGGTGCGTTACGTCCCATGTAATAGAGGGCGATCCTATTGCTATCAAACAGGCTCAAATCCTGGCTCCGAGCTGATACCGTGAAAACCCAGTTAGGAAAACCCAATAATACTGCGCCCGATCTAGGAATCTAACGCAGTACCACCGGGCCAGGCTCAGCAGCCAACCTAGCGCTTGCAACGCACTCAAAACATTGTGGTGATGGATGCATTGAATAGTACATGGCTCATGGAGGAATTTAAAGTAAAGTTATAACAATAAATATTTATTAAAGTTGTATCTTCAATATCTCCGTAACTAGAAAGTTCCTAGATAGGGTCAGGAATAAAAAAATATCACAATGACGGGGAGTGCAAGAGCAAGTGCCTTTCAGCTTCGTTAAGGGTATTTTTATAACCATTAGTTCATGCCGTGGTGGCATCATTTTCAAACATGTATAATTACGTTTATCTTATTTCTATGTCGCATAAAAGTAGCCCACATTATTTGAACAGTATTTCCAAATGTATTGAACTATTGACTCTTTTGCAGCCAGGCATTTCGGAAGAAACTCGCAGATCTCTCGGTGAAGCCGCAGTTCGCGCCGCTAAAGCCGTGGGCTACGTCGGAGCGGGGACCGTGGAGTTCATCCTACATCGTCAAACGCATGAGTTCCATTTCATGGAGATGAATACACGGCTGCAGGTGGAACATCCCATCACTGAGATGATTACTGGTATGTAGGTTTGACTTTAGCCTGAAGTGCTTTGATCCAGAAAGATATGAAAATCATAACGTGACGTTACGTTCACGGCTGTTACTCCTCGTGCTGGGAACAGGTGTAAACCCACATTTTGCTAGTTATGTTTAAGTCCCATGTAATAGAGGGCGAGCCTATTGCTATCAAACAGGCTCTAATCCTGGCTCCGAGCTGATACCGTGAAAACCCAGTTTGGAAAACCCAATAATACTGCGGCCCGATCTAGGAAACTAATGCAATACCACCGGGCCACGCTCAGCAGCCAACCCAGCGCTTGCAAGACTTGTAACTTTGTGAAGAATAAAGATATTTGGTGTTTAATAGCTAGTGTTTTAATTTATATCACACCCAGCTAAAATTATGAAATGTAGCATGAACAATGTAGGATTGTGAATTTATAAGTATGACACTTGTGGAACAAGAGGCGAGATCTGTACCAAGTCGTCTGATGGCTGTCTGTGTAGTACTTCACGTAATCGTATTGGTGTCGCATCAAGCAAGTGCAAAATAAGATTTTGGTATAACGTAGCTGTTGCCCTGTAAACATAATAAGTTGCCTCTTTGCTAGCTACTGCTACCAGATTGGTTCGCGCAACTGTCCCTTGATAACGACGTATACCTTTGTCTTTAAAAATATTGTCAAATGTACTTTCTTTCCAAAATCGAAATTGTAAAACTAATTCAATGTTTACAGGCACAGACTTAGTAGAATGGCAACTACGCGTAGCAGCTGGGGAACAGTTGCCTCTATCTCAAGAGCAGATCATTCGTCGAGGACACGCGGTTGAATGTCGGATCTACGCCGAAGAGCCGCGAGCTGGCTTCCTCCCTCGCGCCGGCACGCTACATAGACTCACACAGCCTGTGCCCGAAGAGTTTGTTAGGGTAAGAGAAAACTTTAAACATAACTTCACGCCTGTAATCTTCGAAGTGTGAGGCGATGTGTATCTAATAATAGTACCGTCTATAGCCATTAAAACTTTAAAGAATATTACCAAAAAAATTGCCTACCGACCGAGGACAGACCAGATATTCTCAGAAACTTAAGTACCTAACATTTTTGTGGTGGTTTCCGTGTCCGGAGTCACTTTCACAGATTTTCCGTACCGATTGGACCAAACTTTAAGTATTTGCATGGTGGTTCCCTCTCATAGAGAGGAGGCCTGCATCCCAGCAGTGGGAACAATATAGGCTGGTGATGATGGTGGTGTCCATGTCCGGATCTTAATAGACCATTTGATGGAGTTAATTACGCTGGAGAAATTACTGAGTTCTCTGTCTTGTATATTATTATTATGATGACTAATAAAATACGATTTTGCGGTGACCGATAGAGGGAGCTGACAATGCTCGGCAGTTAACACGAGGGGTGGTTTGCCCGCTCCGCTTGAATGAACCATTCATAAAAGTATTATGTAACACCCACATTTCATTCATCTCTCTAGCTTACCTAATTTATCGATAGATGGAGGTGATTTAACGTTGCGAGAGTGAATAGTTGTTTGTATGCAAAATGGTTTTTTATAGTTTTTCTATTCGTTTTGTTTAGTAAAGTTATTGGAGGAGATCTCTACGTGTAGCTTGCATAAATAGCCTTTTCAAGATTTAGTTCTACGATAGTATAATTTCCATTACTATTTTTGCAGTTGCTGACTTGTGTTTTTTTGTCACCAGGTGGAGACAGGGGTTCGGGAAGGTCAAGAGGTTTCAGTGCACTACGACCCCATGATCGCTAAGCTTGTTGTGTGGGGCCGCGACCGCAGTGAAGCGCTCGCAAAGACCAGAGCCAAGCTCTCGGAGTATCAAGTAAGTCATCATCATTCTCCCTTTGCCTCTCTCCCTTATGCCAATAAGTGTCACAATATAAATACCAAAACGTTACATCATGTCTGTAATCCCTAAATCTTAGGCAGAGTTGAACCTTATAGTAAGGCTGCGGTTCCACTGAGGCGGAATGGAGCAGAGCGGAGACGAGCTGCGACGAGCTCCGCCTCAGTGGAACCGCAGCCTAAAGCTCACATTCCGCCAGTTATGTTTAGATCCTGTGTGATGAAGAGCTCCATGAAAGTATCCAAACCTCATGCTCAACCGTAGCGCATGCTACTTCTAGACCAACGATGGGCCTAGTATTAATGTCATCCAACATATTGTTATTGTTGCCTTTTCGACCAACAAACCAGACTATGAATAGAATAGATATATTCGTATACTGGGTGGAAGTAACACCGACGCTAACCCGGTTACCACATATTCTGTACATCATTCTGAACCCTCCCACATAGATCACCACATGACCATCTAATTTTTCGCCGGTTATTAATAAAAAAAAACGCAAAACCTACACGGTCAAATGTATGGAACAGCATAAAGGGTGTAAAATACCTCTTAACGAAGCCGAAAGGTACTGGTTCTCCCTGTCATTGCGATAATTTTTTTGTTCTACACCATACCTGGGAACCTTCTAGTTACGGAGATATTAGGGTTCAAAGTTCCAACTTTTTGACAAGTATTTTTTTAAATACAAGTTTTTAATGTAATATTTTTACTTTAAACACCTCCACGACCCCCGTACTATTCAATCCGTCCATCAGCACACTGTTTTGAGTGCCTTACATTGAGTTCTACCACAAAACATGATTTTACACCCCCATAAAAAAGTCGTTTCCCAACAATAATTTTTGCGTAAAGTTACTTAGTTTCATGTACAGAATGCTTGGTTGACGGCTTTGTGATGAGGTGATTTACACGGTGTATTTTTTTTAATTACTGATTAATTAGTTCTATTCAGAATGATGTACTAAAAACGTGGTGACCGTTTCAGCGTTGGTATCCTTTCCACCTTGTCTTTTGAATAACATAAGTATCAGATAAAATATCCCAGACAAGTGACATCACACACTTTTTTCCTTAGCCGTATTTCTAGTAAGCGTAATCTCTTATTTTCCCAAAGGTTGCCGGCCTAGAGACAAATGTAAACTTTCTGCTCCGACTCAGCGGTGCAAGTGCATTCGTAGCAGGCGACGTGCACACCTCATTCATCCCGCAGCACGAAATCGAACTGTTCCCTCCGAGTGACTCCGTACTGAGTGAGGAGCGCGCCATACAGGCCGCGCTAGGACATGTAAGTATGCACTGATCGGGCTGAACAGACTTGTTTTCAGTATCATGTTAATTACAATTCCAAATGTGTTATAATATTGCAAATGAAAGCGTGTATTAGTGATTAAGGGACTAAAAACAATAGGTAGGAAGGGATCCGGTCAGCTTATCATGTTATATATTGTTATATAGATTTCTTTTTTCAGTTGCTGAGCAATCAACTTTCAAGCACTGTAACGGACAACTGGAAGGGTATTTCAGTAGAGCCTCAGGCGTGGAGACCCAACTTTGAGCTACAGAAAACTATCCCCTTGAGGTTTGATGAAAAAGGTGAAATATTTTTGTATAGTTCCGCATATTCTGTCAGCTTCATTAACTATTGCTGTGCATCAGTCTCTTATTATTAAACCAATCATAAATGTGTCAGTACTTACGCTTAACATGAGTCGCTGTCACTAAGTATTCTACACTTTATCCTAAGCACTTTTTAATAAAAGTTTGTAGAATCTTTAATTGCAATTGGTCGTGCCTTCAGTAACTGAAAAAATGGCACAGAAGCAGTAAAGCAAACATCCAACAAAAACATATTTTAATATTTGTAACACCGCCTCTTCGCAGATTTCACAGTAACAGTTCAACACGAGCGCACACCCAACTCATACCGCGTGAAGGTCAAAGATGGCGAATGGCATCAAGTAGAAGCGTCACTTGAAACCACCGACAGAGGCCTTAGGCTGAACACGCTCATAGGCGACAAGAAGAGCAATGTGGGACTACTGACGCACGAGCAGCAAGTGCACGTGTATGATGAGGTAAGGACGCTGACAGTGTTGTATCACAAGAAGCATCCCTACAGGCAGGAGAGGACTCAGACTGAACACGCTCATAGGCGACAAGAGATATTTGGTTGTCAGTATTACTATTTGTGCACACAAGTACTGACGAAAAAATAAACACTTTATCTGCCCGAACTAGCCGCAATTTGTCTTCCGCAATCAGTTTTTCCCTGAATTTTGTAAATTTTCCTTCCCATATGAGATAAGAAATTTTAAGTTAATAAAATTTGTTTATTCGTAAAATAAATGATTATGGAAAAACAAATGATGACATGTGTGTCCTTTTTTTAATAAATAAAAGCAATAATAAAAATATAAAAAATCAATAGAAAGTGAATAATAGAAAAAGAACAAATCACGACTAGTTTCTGGTTAACATAATATATGCTACTGAAAATTCCACTTCGTTGACATATAAATAAAAGGTTGCGACAATTTCGGCTGGTTAAAAAAAGATTCGAAAAATATTTTGATTTGCCAACACCGCCCACTCTTCAATCATCTTCATATGTTTTTGTCACAGAATGGTCAAACAATAGTGGAGTTGCCTCGACCCAAATACCAGGCCACCACTGTGGACGCGGCCGCCGCGGCCAACAGCGCATCATCGCCCACGCCCGGTGTGCTGGAGAGAATACTCGTCAGCAAGGGGGATAAAGTGAGCCAATGTCATCGGCCCCATATAAACTGCCATTGCTGATTTACTCGGCACAGGTCTTTGAATGGTTTGTTGGCAAACAAGCGCATTTGGTACCCGGCTGTAGTCATAACTCATCGAGCTTTAGAAATAGTTCCGATTCATAAAGATTTGTCTCTGTCACTCAACCATGTGGGACCATGCCAAATGTTTACCTGTAAAAAGTGCCTTTATTACATTATTTACTTAAAATTACTGGTGTCTGATTGAAACATTACAAGATTGTACTTCTTTAGGTGGTGAAAGGTCAGCCGCTGTTCGTGGTTATAGCAATGAAGATGGAGTATGTGGTGCGTTCTCCCCGTGACGGCGTGGTGGCAGCACTAGCACCGTTCAACCTCGGAGACTCGGTCGGCAAGGGAGCTCAGGTGGTCATGCTAGAGGGAGACAGCTGAATATGTACGTTCTAGTCACATCGAAGCTACTGGTTATTGTAAGACGTACTTACGTATCCAATAATATTAAGGACACAGTGGCCCAAATACGTTATCAGTCTCTTTAAATATCTTGTGCGTCATATAGGAAGATAAGAGCTGTTCGTAACAAAAAAATACCATAAGGTGTTCTGCTAAAGTCTTCCAAGCGTAACCAAATACTTAGCTGAATAATAAAATCGAAACTGCACATTATTCGAAACCCATTGTGACGAGTTTTTGTGTTAATTTGTATTTAAATAAAACCATTCAGATAATTTTATAACTGGCTTACTGACCTCTATTAAACTACTAATGGGCGATGATACACAGTAAGACGCAGCTCAAACCATTAGATAGTACATGAATACACAAAACCGGATTATATTGAGGTTCTTTAGCAATTGTGCAGACGATTAGCTAGACTTGGTCTATTGTAAAGCAGCGAAAGTCAATCGCTGTTAAATACAATGTCTGCAACAAAAAACCTTTTGTTAAATGAAATAAAAGGCTATTTGAGCCGATCAAGTGCGAAATATTTAAGATATTTTTAAGACAGACAAACTCGAGTTTTTTTGCTATCGCCAAGTCTTATTTCCGAACAATAATCTACCTAGCTAGCCATATAAATAAGAGTTTGGCAGTTGTTCTTATGGTCGTAGAATGTTGCCGGTGGTCGCGAGCCCTAATAAGGCGCGAGGCCCATCGGTACACAGCCTATTTAGTAATCCGACGCTGTTATGAATAATTTGTATGAATGAATTGTAATGAGGACAATGATTTTTTATTCATTCCAATTTATCATGTAACGAGAATAAAGTAAAACTTGCCAGTTGCCAGCTAATATTTAGCTGTTACGTAGGTCTAAAACGACGCTTTTGTTATTAACATAATATGGTTTAGTTCTCGTACATAATTTAGTTTTTTAAAGGTTAAGTTTTTAAACTTTGGCAATACAATTTTCAATAACGTTTAAAAGGTTATTCTTATACTAGTCGCTTGTATATATGAAATGTTTATTTATAAGTACTAGTAACCGCCATATAACTATTTTTACATTTCCTGTTAAAATTTGGGGTATAAATGTTGTTTAATTCTATTTTTATACACTGTTTTCAAATGTTATTTATCCGTGTTATGATGTAAAATATAAACTATTTAAACATGAAGGGAAGTGTTATTATTGACAACTACATCTACATTAATTTACCGCTAATGAAGGACGCGGCGAAGGTGGTGTGACGATCTGATCTAGTTTGCCGGTCGATTGTGGCCAGATTTCGCTCAAGATAGAGAGGTTTGGAAGAAGAAAGGGGTGGCCGTTGCCCAGCAGTGAGACACACGAGAGACTAAGGGAAAAATTGAAGGACGCGAGTACTTCATGAATACTTAATACCACAGCGAATATCCTGATCAACAAACTAACAACGTAACTATACTAACACATTGAAGCCTGTTAGTGAGTAGTTAGAGAATAACTGATTTTCACCGATTATTAAAACAAGATAAGTAAAAAAAACATTTTTTAAATGCGTTATAATTTTGTTAACCACTATTAAATTCTCGATGCTATAATTATACAGACTAGTTTGCAACAACGGTAAAATATCTCCTATTTTTCTTAAATCAATGAATATCTGTAACTTCTGAATACCATCCAAATATAGTAATAGGTTCGTGTTTCGTTTTCGTAATAATCTTCGGAGTATTTTAAATGAGTGAAACGTGGGACATAATTTCGATAGTTTCACTACTGGGGGCGTAGCTCAGATGGTAGAGCGCTCGCTTAGCATGCGAGAGGTACCGGGATCGATACCCGGCGCCTCCAATGATATTCTTTTTGGCTTTTTTTTTGTTTTTTTTTTTTTTTTTACTAAAGTCTGGGGCTTGTTTAAACTTATCTGAATTTTAAAAATTCGACCAGGTAGTTAGATTTTTTTAGCATATTTGATTCCTTGCTTTGTGATCGCATGTCACACATTGGTTTAAAATGAAAACAATCGTCTTCCATACCTTTTTAAAAGAGGTTTTGTGTTAGGATATCTATGATTATTTACTCTCATTAAGTAGGCTTTGTCCGATTGCCACAAATAGAACGCATAAAACTTAGTAAGTAGCAACAAGAAAAAACCTGAGGGGTCAACTAACTCGGCACTGAACGAGTTCTTACCTGCTTCATAATAAGTATTGGTATCGCTAGACTATACATAGGTACGTGACTACGTGTACATGTGTATATTTTGTGATTTAACTCTTACAGTGGGAGAAAAAAACCATGCTACAGTCACCATCCACCAAGCCGCAAGTTGACAAGTATTTGACAGGGCGCAAGCCACAGATAGGCACAATAATGTAATAATAGGTAAATCAACACCGTTATCAAAGTACAATGTCCTATATCGTTATCATATTTAACCGTGGTTTGCCCTACCACTACCATTGCACCGCTGGACACATTTATCTCATGCGGTTTTCGAAGCATGTGTTCCCATTGTGCTATTTTTATCAAGCTCCTTTTTTATTTATTATAGGTAGGTACCGTTACGATATTCGTATCTATTTACCTGCCACGCGGAAACTTGTCACACCACATTTTTTCGAGCTTTGAGCGGACTATAGACATAGTAGATCAATTTAAATTTAATTATATATAGGCAAATATAACCGACATCTTATATCGCAAGTGCAGTATGTAGGTACTCAGTACTGGCATTCTAACTGCATAGGTACTGATGATATTTATCCGCGCTCTATCTATAGCAGCGTTGAAAAACTGGCTTACCAAAACCTACGTCGCGTCGGTACTATTTAAGGGACTGTTGAAAGTGTTGAAGCATCATAATATGTAGGTTACAGTTATCCCGGAAGCTTAGCACAAGTAAAACGAGAGCATGAAGTATCTATTTCTAACGTTCAAAACTAATAGTAGCCACGTGGTTTCGACAGAACAAGTATACATTTTTCGAATTAAAACTTGTTTCAGGTTGTCTAACCAAGCAGTCAATCAAAATAATGTCCGAGATCTCAACCTTTTAACCAGAATCACGACAAAATAAACAAGTTCCCTAATTATTTAATAGTTATTGTTTAGTCGACGTCAGAATTTGTACTTGGAACGACTCTAACGACCTTGCTTATCGCTATCATCATTAAAACTGTATTAATAATGTCTTCATATCTTGTAGTTGTTGTAATTGAACATTATTTTTAATTCTAAGCCGAGTTGATTGACAATGGAGCACTAATTACTTCTCCGTCACCACGTTGTCCAGACGCATCCTAATATAAATTTATGCTTGCGATACATTAGGCGATTCCATTAAATGTAGGTAGGTAGTTAAGCCCATAATATTGCACATAAACTGAAATGGAATTATTACCTTTAAAAAATATAACGTAGTTATCGAGCGACACTTGAAAATTGAGCTAACTCTTCAGATAAGAAACATGTAATCTTCTACTTTTCGCTTGGTTCAAAGGCGTGTAGGTGGTAGTAACTGTAATCAGTTGTACCTTTTGGCCTTTTCTGTATAAAGAAAATGCTCAAAGACACTTTTTTCTAACGTCGCACACAAAGGCAAAAGCAATTTTGGAACTTTTGTTTTAGTGTCACAAATCTGAGCGGGATTCCATTGAAGTTCTGCTATTATTATTCCGAGCGCCTTTGTTACCTGCGCTGGGGGCAGGCTAAGGTTTGTTGATGTTTTTTGTAAGCATTCCCGTAACAGCTGATCGGGACAACAAATCCTCGTGAACCTGCCGGGCTTTCATTGGCTAAAGCTTCGGAGTCACCCCAACTTTAAAGTTGTCGACCGCGTACACAGACAAGCATCTACACTCACACATATTTCCATGCCAACACTACTATTGGTCCAATGGGTTTAACTTTATGCATCTGTTACTATCTCACGGAAGTGATAAAAAATCATGGGGATATTACTTGAAGCTTATTTTGATTTTTGTTCGGTTACCATGACAACTTAAATTCGCAATAATTTAAGTAAATATGTCAGTAAACTTTAGGTATATTACAGCAGAAACTTGTATACCTACATAAAAACAGATCTCATAAATTATTAAATAAATTGCTATAAACGTATGAATTACGACATTTAATAGAATTAGCCAAATGTAAATAATAGTTATACCAGCACGAGGCAAATAATATTAATAGGGTATGAATTAATAATGTATTAACTAGTTATGAGGTGTCGGTATTTACGTTCACGTAGGAGTGTCGTGTGGCGAACTGGCGGTGAGGACAGGTACACGTAATCAATCATGCTTACTCGTGATCTTGATTTTAATTAAGAGCACGTTATTGTGAACGTGGCTACTGTTGTCATCAAAATTATTTCAATACTGAGTAATAAGGTCCTTATACACACCAACGACTTATAATGTACGTGTCCTTTTTTTTTGCGTGTCGTAGGCGTAAGACACCAGTGATGAAGCAATCATTAACGAAGTAATATATTACAGGTTTTGAATTACTTCAGAGGTTTTACTTTTTTATGAATTGCAATAAAAATCAAACGAGGTTATTCTAACAAATGAATTTATGCAACACTTATGTTTTTAACGATTTCAATCACAGAACTTTACTTTAAACGTTAAAATTTGTACCGTAATATTCATAAACGTAATAAAACTTTTGTTTACTTAATATGATTACTCGGCTGACCTGATTGGCAAAAGCATGTGTTACTAAAGATCAATATTTAGGGAATAAAAGTTTTTAAATAATAAAACAGATCTTTTCGATTGGGTTAACCCTTTGAACATTTAAATGGAAAATATGAAGTATGTATAATGTTCGACACGTTTTCTATTAAAACGATCGTTCGTCAACAAATGAAAACGGAATCGTACAAATATTATCGAAAGAAAAACTTTGGTTTATCAGTAAAATACAAACAGTTATTGTTTATGTGGTTAGGTATAAGATAACCAGATTGTTTGTATACTGTTCAACTTCATAATATCAATTATATTTTTTATTATTTAATTAATTTTCAAACAACTCCCTCACTAAAATCTGAAAAAAAATGTATGCAAATGTACTAATATTGGACTGTGTAAGCTTACATAGCTTAACAGGAAGTTCAAGCAATAGGCGAATAATTCTGTAAATAGAAAAATAGAACATAAAAAACATGCATATGAGAAAATGAAAAAGCAAGCAAAAACAAATAGTAATTAAGTGCATACACAAGCAAGCAAGCGTAAAAAAAATCAAGCAAGAAAGCTAACTACTAGACAGGCTAGTATTTTAGCACACACGCTAAAAAGCGAGCAGGTTTAGGGCGAAAATGCAAGCAAGCAATTAATTTAGAACGAGCGACAAGCAGATGTAGTACATAATTATACATACAAGTAAGAAAGCAATAATTCTTAGAAAAGTACCTACAGTAAAATCATTTATGATATGATATTTATGATATAACATGAATCGTTATAAAGAATCAGATAGATAGGTAGGTACCTAATAATTTTTGCAATTCACTCAATTTAGGTATCACAACCTCAATTCACATCGCGATCGTTCGGGTTCGCAACCTATATAAGTTATGTAAGATAATAACTGTACTTTAGTTAATTAAATACATCGTTGCATATTATGCTATTAAGTAATGATTACTAATGATTTTACTCAAGACAGGATACATGGAAACCATAATACAACATTTCTTTGAATCGTATAACAGAAAGGTAAAACAGTCTGTTTTACCAGCAATATTATAGGATTTAATAAGATTTTATAAAGAATAAATCAGATAATTTCTGCATAGCTCCGGTAACAATACGGTTAAAATGTCTGATCTATAATCATTTGTGAAAGTAGGTAAGTGTTTGTTTCCAATATTGAAGCCTATAATTGATACATCCAGCCCCCGTATTCACAAACGCTCGAATTCGATTTCGATTCGGAAAGTCGTCTATCTCGCTCGTTTTCGTAATGCCAAAACAAGATAGACATACGACTTATCGAATCCGAGCGTAAGATTCGTGAGTCTCCATGACGCTAGTATTCTACCCAGACACGCGTCAGTGTCGTCCACCATTGTGGTGCCTTTTCAGAACAATTTAATATTGCTCACTATCTAGCATCTGCCCACTACCATACCTATTGTTATACTTTGGCACCCTGGTGGAAGCGCCAGGGTAACCCGCGAAATTCAAATTTTCTTAGTTCATTTAATCCCATTGAATGAATTTATCATGAATTAGTCATTCAATGGGATCTAATGAACTAATAAGGTTGTATTGAAGCTTTTAATGAGTATATTCTGTAAAGCTATATTCGTCGCGAATCATATTTCAATCAACATACAAGCTGACACTGACCCGCAAACTGTAAAAATATTGAGTATCGTGAGCTAGCTTAGCGCATCCACTTAAAAGTGAAAATAAATGTACGAACTTGGACAATTCTTTTTCACTTCAACGTATCAAGAAGTAAGTAGGCTGGTACTGCTGGTAGGTAGTATATCTACGTGCCTATATGCGTATGTCGTTAGCAAAAGTGATATATTTTTATTTTAGACACGTACTTCCTACGAAATTCTACACATATTGCGGAATATGTCAAATTATTGGTGAATATCATTCGTTCGTGGAGTATCTAAATAATGCAACGATATGTTACGTGCACTTAAATGTAGAAAAAATAATGCGTTACTATGCTAAGTATTTAGTTTTAAAATAAAATTATGGAAAGAACGAAGTAGAATAATATTATTTGAAAATAAGACTAACCCAAAGGAAGTCACGCTATTAATGCATAGAAACATGATCTTAAGAGATTTCTCATAGAATAGGGGTCCATTAATCGTTTTTGAGTCATTTCCATCATACACGTTGTCATAACAAAGCATTTTCCATGACACTCACAGTATTTTAAAATACTTGGCACTGGCAATGAAACTTCATTTGCTGAAGGCTAAATAAATTATTATTTTCCAGTTCTTTGTGACGCGGTACAAAACAATCTGTCGTTATCATTACTAATTAAACCTCATTGCTTCCGTGGGTAGGTTACTATGTACTTTGTTTTTTTTTTTATTACTAATTCCTTTTAATTATTCGTACGTTTTGTATCAGCGGAATGTCTAACGAAGGACTCTGCCGTAAGGCCCGGACTGCAACAAAACGGAGCCGAGTGGAGCGGAGAGGATCGGGCGGAAACCGACCGATCCGACCGACCACATTGTATGCAATCTACATCGCATTTCTCTCTGAGTCCGGGCCTTAGACAGGATGCTGCAATCTGAGGTTAGACTCTAGAGGGTATAACATCCTAAAATCTCTATTTATTTTGGCAATCACGGCTGCATATAATTTTACCATATTAAAAGACTTGATTCTAAGATTACGTTTAGAAGCAGCTACAAGTCACGACTTCGATGATACCTAATTAGGTCGTTAGACGTTTACTGCTCATTTGTAAGGTAATGCTGGCCTGGTATAGAGGCTAGAAGCTAAATGAATATCTGAAATGGACCTTGGAACCTTAACGGACTTGTAATTTTTCCCCAACAAGTAAGTTTTCACACTTTTCACTAAATAATTAAGGGAACAATTATTACAGATAAGCAAAAATGCCACTATTTAAATTACAGTTAATTGTTAAGTATAGATACATGTACCTAGGTACAATTTAGGTAAATCAGTAGTTTAGAAACTTAGGCTGAGCAGATTTTGTCACTGAACCTGACAAATGATCAAAACGCTTTTATTGTTAGATGATTAACATGAAAACTACTTTTTCAGAATTAGAAGACAATGTTAGTAAACAATGCCGCCCCCAAAAATAACAGTTTCTATTCCATTCTTACGGTCAGCGTGGGTTTATTTACCAGAGACAAATTTTCACGCACTTGATAAATAGAGAGTGACCTCTATTCATGAGATTCATTTGTCGGAACAAAAGTTACGTAAATGTGTTTACTCTAAACATCATAACGTAAACAAATGTGACCATAAACTTGATAAACATAGAGTATAAGTAGGCACATGGAATACTTCGGTTGATGACGTAAGGCCTCCGCGCGCGCCAGTTTGCCGGCCATAACTAAACATGTGACGATAAATTGCTAATTTTGGTAGAATTACGAATTTGTTTCTAATAAACCGGGCAATTATGAGTTTTATTTTTAAAGGACTTGTCATACCAAGCCTATGTGTGACAAATCAGCAGTTTTCTTTATTTCTGAGGTTACGATGAAAGTAGGTCACTAGTCACTACGCTTATTAAGTTTTGAACAAAGTGCTAATATCTGTGAATATTTTAACATAGTCGACGCAAGCCGAATTGTTGAATTAGTTATGCATACAAATATTATTTACACTTTTTTCCTTGGAGGTGAAGCAGTATTTCAAACGGTATTACTATTGTGTGAAAATCAAAACAGTTCAAGCTTATCAATATGTTTTGTGTTTTCTTCCATTACTTCTACTAATGTGATCTTGTTAAAGGAGAATTCTAACTCTATGAAATGCTGTGGGTATGCTTGGTTCACTTGTTCGATAGATGGCGCTACTACGTTGCTGGCATTAAAATCATGCACAGCATACAAATAGTTTTCGTATTCAACTATTTAGTTGTTGTAAATTTGGTAATAGCTGGTATTCCCATGCACCGAGAAAAGAATCTTTGAGGTATGCAATATGGGATCTTCCACGACTATCGTGATGTTTTTTTTTTTTTATATAGAAAACTAATTTATAAAATGAAATATAATTTCCTAATTAACTAACCGTTGAATCATTAGATTTTGGTTTTATAAAATTTCTATAAATGATAGTTTTGGTTCGGGTTAGTATTTATATAAACTTATCAGTTGAATATTTAATGGATATCGGTATTTTCTTTTGCAGTTAAAATATTGAACAGGTACTATAGTGCTAGGTCGCCAGGACACCAAATATTATCATCGTGTTAATATTGATATCAATTAAAATTTGTGCGTAGTCGTAGTTAGGTCACGTTAACTGCGTTGCATAAGTGGGTGCATCTGCTTGACATTTGAATCGACCCCGAATCCGAATAGAAACTGTGTCACGTATGAAGCGTCCGCGGACAGTGGGTACGGGCGGCATCGGTGCGTTGTGCAATCCCGTTAGCGCTCCACGTGCGAACCGAACCGGCGCGCCTCAATGTCGCCCGTGGGCGGCTGCCCTCCGCGTGCCGCCCGCCCGCCCTCTGAAAATAGCGAGTCCGCCCGAACGCCGGCCCGAAGAGCGCGGGCGGCCGAGCACCCATCTAGCTCAGGCGCGCGGCCGTTGACTCGGTCGTCTCGCTCGCGCGAACAGCTGAGTATCAAAACAAAGGAGCGAGACGGGCGGTCGCCGCTCCCGCTCGCCGGCCGGCCGGTGTCGCCGGTCGCGGCGCGCCGCACGCACTCAAGCCAGTTCGTGTTCGAACCGCGCTTATTGAGGTCGTCCGCTGTGAGCTCGGTTACGAAGTTTAGTACCGCGAAAGGATTTTCCTTTGTCCCGATCCTCGAGGACCCTGCCCTCGTATTATGTTTCTACGCGAGAGCCGCGACCAGCCCCGGCCTACTGAGGAGCCGGACCGCGCGCAGCGTGCCGAATCGCGTCGAAATTCTGTCAGTTCTCCAAAATTCTGTGACGGTTATCCCGCGAAACGCGTACGCCGGGCGATTTGAAATTTTTGAGTGAAGGTGTGAGTAGAATTTTTCGGGCCACCAGACAGTGGTGTGAGGCCGCAAGTGTTTAAGTAGAAGAGTGAGGACTGAGCACCATGTCCACGGGCAAGCGGCTCGCGAAGCGCTCCATCATCGGGACGCGCGTCGCGGCACTAGGTGATGACGGACTGTACTATTCGGGGATGATCCAGGCGGTGAAAACGCCGGCTCCCTTCCCGGAGAACAACAACTGCATCAACCTGACTCCGAACACTCGTTATACAGTGCGTTTTGACAGCGTCAAGATGAAGAACCGCGAGTACCGGGACGCCGAGCTGATCGGGCCCGGCTTCCGTGGCATGACGGGCGTGCGCTTGAAGGAGGGACAGCGCGTCTTCCTCACACACAACGGGAGAGAGGTGCACGCTGACGTTAAGAACCATGACTATGACACGGACGAACTACGCGTCCAGGTTCACTCGCCCACTAATGAGGTAAGTTCTGACAACATTTCACTCAATAAATAAGTATAAGGTGACGGCAGACAAAATTCAATTCTAAGAAAACCAGTTGAATACCATAGCTGTTATCTTTGCCTAAAATAATATCGACTCTACATAGTGCTTCTTGAAAATATTTTACAATTTCCTTTAAAAGACATCAACGAAATTTACGAGACCGTGATTTAGAAACTTAAGAAAAAAACATTCGTGTCCTGCTTTATTCTTTTAAACCAGTTAGGATTACACATGCGTAGACAATGATGGATATGCATTTATTTATAATTGGAGCGTTTATTAGTGTGCGTGTGGACAGTGATCGGTTATTTGTAGTGTATGCAGTTTTGGAGCGGTGTTGTAGTGTAGGCGGAGTGGTGCAGCGAGCTATTGACCCCGCTCCACGTGCAGCGAGCGGTGCACGATGCACCGGTCGCCGCCGCCCGGCGCATCGCACGCGCAACCGCAACTTATCGCAACAGACAATGCACGCGAGCGCGTCTCTACCCCGCACTCCACCCAGTGGTCACTCTTACACGTTACCGACTATAAACTAATGCGTAACTGTGCACTAATCAGTTCCACTCGTCCCAGAGTTACATGTCTATTGGTCATGATTCAATTATTGAAATCAATGACATCATTTATTGTTACCAAGCTAGGCTCACTAACCATTCGATCAGATGAATAATTTTCCTATGTATTATGATTAGCAGTAGCACGCATAATATTGTAATAATGTTATGCTGTATTGTTGTAATAGATCACGAAAATGAGCAAATGATCTGTTTAGCGCTTCGACCAAACAGGAAAAATACGAATTGTGGTAGGTACCTACATTGTCTGATACAAAAGCGCAGTGTGTATTTAATATTTAAACAATGAGATATTAAAATAGCTTAACATCAAGGGCAAAGATAACACTATCGATCATAAAAAAATCGGCAGCACTCGCAAGGTGAAGCCTTTATTCATCATTAAAAACATTAAATGTATTTCAATCATACTCTAGCTCTCTAGATTAGATAAAACGTTAGGTCACGACACCAATACAGTCGGTTGCACACAGGCGCAGCGGCGCACTATGCACTAGCGACTAGATAAACAAAGAGTACACGTGTCGCCGTTGTTACAGTTACTTGTTGAAATCAACTCAGCACGGGTTCATGCGTAGCACGTATTTAGCGTCGCGTCTGTTTAAAGAAACACGCATGCGCTAAATTTTATAAGCTGGTCGGACCGTTATTCTAAGTTTACAGCGCGCTATGTAACAGGTAGTCAAGATTACAATAATCAACTCCTACAGCTCTTCGCCGTAGATTAAAAGTAGGTCCGTAGTTTGTCCGACGCCGGCCGGCCGGCTCATGCGTCATCAGCATCGGCCAGCTTATCGCCGTCCACAATTTGTATACAATATTAAAGTCGTGTTTAATTTACTCAGTCGATAATTGGCCAGTTGACCCGACTCAATATTTTAATCTGACCGTCAATTTGTTTGCCAAGGCTCGATAAAGGTTTTGTTTTACCTTCGTTTTTATATTTCCACTATAATAAAGCACTCAATTTATGCGTTCGCTTATGAGATTGCAAAAATCAAGTTCGTAAAAGTTAAATAAAGACCTTCCACGATGAGTTTAAGTCATAAAATCAGCATTTTTTAACTTTAAACAACGGAGAATTTGGGACGAAGCAATAACGGGATCGTTCCGAGCAAAGCAATTACAATGATAATTCATTAACTTATATTTACTGACATCGTTTAGATAGGTTGCGAAAAACAAGTTGTTTCCATAGCTTTCTTGACAAGATCAAGAAAGTAGTGGCGCAGTGATTTTACAACAGTAATAACAATAAGGAAGCGAGGATCGCGCGCGCAGGCCTTGTGCTGTTGTGCGTAGATAGTGACGTAAACACGCGATACTAGCGTAACGCGGCGCGACGCGCGGCCCGCGAGCCGCCACTTTAGTTGATTCATAGAGATGATGCCATGTTTACGATCCAACATTTTATTTATCTATTCCTAACGTGTAAACAACTACCCTAACATTTTATTACGTTCCATGATACGATACTTATTGCGAACAACAAGAAAAACATTATTTAAAACAATTAAACAAATACCTGCATTTACAAAAACAATCTCACAACAAAGAGCGTAAAGTAAACCGCGCGATACGTACTTGTTTACTAGTTCGAATGCCGGTGTATTGTGCATGTAGGTATATCAACAGTTTTTCGTCACCCCACACTAGATAGAGCAGCGCACTTTATCAAAACAACTTTATAGATAACACGCGATCGAACAACACCACTCTAATGCTTCCCAAATGTTTTATACGCCGCGACGCGTCGTAGAAATGCAAGAGAAACCCAAAATGAGATAGGCATTGCTGAAAAAACCTCTAATTACGGCATCATTCGATTTATCAAAGAAGTGACGCGCGGTATTCCCCGGGTGCCGCTCGGTACGCTCATGAGCGTCAGCGCTGACAAACCCGCTCTACATGTACCTACAGAACCGACACACGATTAAACAAAACCTCTCGTTGAGTCACCGTCACATTCATGTTCGTAAACAACTATTATTTTACCGCCAAACCCGGACAGGGCAATTACGTAAAGAATAAATAAATGCATATTAACTTGTTTAATATTAAAACGAGTCTCCTATCCTAAACCGTCTGTATTGCGTGACTTGCTACACAGTTGTTTTACAATTTTAATGCGCTAAAGTATCACCTATCCCTACACCATCATAGATACCATTTGAAATAACATGCTTGAAATAAAACGCTCGAAAACGACTACACCATCATAACGTCAGGCAATAAGATATAAAAATAAAGAGTGCTCGGCTGAGAAATAAGGTCACCGGCAGGCCCGGAACCGAGTAACGGTATTCGTTACAAAATCGCGTCAAGAATTATTTTCACGTGCGCGCGGCGCCGCCGGCAGCCATACCGTTAGCCGGTGGCGGCCCAACATCAGCTAACCTTACCACAGGCTTGTCCGCCGTTAAGTGGAACGCCTATAGCAGTTAATGGCTGCCCGATTTGTTTGGGTTTGCAAACACTCATTTTCATCGTTATACCTACTCCAACCTAAATATTCTTTGGAGAGCAAAACACTGCAACTGAAATGATACATGCGAATTACGTAATCTGTATTTAAAACGATTTCCCCAGTATCGGTAACCGGCGGAACGCCTTTCGTTTGCGGAGGTCGTAAACGGTCCGAAGTGAGCAATGAGTTGAGCGGCGCGGGCGCCGACTACCAGCGAATGACGCTCTCCACACTCCGCGACCGCGGCGAGTGTGAAAGTGCTGCTCGCACCTGCATTGTCCATGTACAGTGACAGTTTCAGATTCACTTTACTTCCACCATGAACTACTTAAACAATTGTAACACCTTTGTGTTGTGGAAGACCCACATTCTTGAAAGTAATTATGCAACTAACAAAAACCAACGAAAGTTACTCTATGTAAGACTTGCAATTAAAAAAACAAACATTTTAGTAACTCATGTTTTAGTTTGGGTCACGTTAAAAGTAGATGTAAAGCTTCACCTAATAATAGACTGTTTCGCAGTCAAATCAAATTGGTAATCAAAGTCTATTGAAAAGTTTGCCATTTCGTACGAATTGATTTCTCCACCTCACCTTTCAATGGCGAGTTACTCAACAGCGGCATGTGAGTTGGTGCGAGGTGTACACAATGAATTACTGCTGAGTGGAATTCACATTTGCATAAAGTTGCATGTAGTATAGAAACATTGAAATAGCAAGCTATCGCGCGTGTCCGAACAATATCAAGAGTACGGGGTGGCAGACAGTAATAAGTGTAATAACTTGCCAACAATGTAATTAATATCGCATAACTAATATAGCTAGCGAAAGTAGTTTTGATTCAAAAGCGTATTATAAATGCGTTTTCCAGATTTTCCAGTCCAGTTAAGATTTTTTTCGATAGAACGAAGACACTTACGCTCATGGCGCTTACCGTTGCGTGGAGCCGTCGCGTGCTCGACGCAAATTTCACTCAACTGTACAAACTGAAGTCTATTTATGTTTTCTTAACGCGTCTTATTTGTTACTTGGTTGTTTATTGCTAAAAAAAAAAACAACTAACACATAGATGATAAAAATATGATAAAAAAAACTTCGATCGTGATTGCAGAATTTATCAATTATCAATCTACTTTTCTCATGATATACACCTTCTTAAAATAAAACAATGCACCATTCACGCTGCAAGAACGAATATTCAAGCTGAATCTACGTTTAAAGTTCCTTGATCAATTTCCAGTCACACCTTATGAGTTTTTACCGTTGAGAACGCAAACGGAACTACAAAAATAGGCCTTGGTGCAGAAACCATGGGAAGAGAAAACTAACCGCCCCCTGCGTCGGCGCATTGAACGTAGGTAATCGACCACAACACGACGATTTGTTACTGCGTCTATAGCTACACTATAACGTTTTAACGTACACGTCTATGCAAAGTTACCTATTCATATTTGTTTTGTTATAGTATTAATGCAATGTCAAAACTGTTCTAAAATCCTTAACTAACTATAAATCTATTTCTTTAATTTCACGGCTGTCATCGTCTCGTGACACGGTTTCTAAATAAATCAAGGTTGATAAGATAACATCGATAGAGATTTGTTAGTACAAGACGCCAGCGCAGAATGTTGAGAGACTGATAGCTTACTTACAGTGCTGGGGCTAATTTAGGCCACGAACCGGACGTGCTTTAAAACATTTTCTTTGTTTAACTTTGTCTTGCTTAGTGCAAAACATACCAAGGAATCACACATATTTCTAATTTATTTTAAATATCTACGCAGTATCAACCTGTTGTGTGTTTGATCTTATTTTACAACTGGTATAATATTCAGCTCGCGAGCGTCAACCGCGCCGTGTTGATGTTATGCATGATAACTAGAAGTTAATACTTCTTTGCTAGCCCACATTTATATCACTTAATGCTTCAGTAATGCAACAAATCACGTCTTATATACCGATATAAAACATCTGTAATAAGGACATGAAACACAGTTTCTTTTCGCAATTACGTTTACAAATCAAAATCAACCTCAAACAACTCGCTGACCGAATTATACTACGGTACCGAAAAGACTGTACACCGCAGAAACAAGCTCTAATTCATAAAAGAAATATACATATAAAATATATGGTCTATTTGAAGGCATTATAACTAGGCGTTATAGCATCAAAATCTTCATAATCTAAAAATTATTCATAAAAATTTCAAATGTATTTAACTATACCTACTTAATAACACTATCAGAAATTGTGGGTGAGATTTTCAAAATAAATTAATACGTTAGATACGAGATTAATTACGGAATTTGCGCGTTTATCAAAATCCAAAAACTAGTGTAATAATTTAATAAGTAGTAAACCGTTGTGTCAATTAAAAACAGCTTTAAATAATATATCTATCCTTGACATATTAATAAACGCTTGTCACGATAGTTCCCCTGCTTGGTGATAAAATAGCACGCCTAATGTATTCGACCCAAATTCGCGCCGAAACAGAGATGATTGACCATTTAATGTCGTCAAAAAACCGTTGCGATTTTTAAAACGTTTTTTTCTATTCCATCTTGTTGCCAACGATATACCTTAATATAGGCTGTGGAAATCCAGAATATTTCCAATGATATATTTTGATGAAAGTTTGGAAAGTATATTGTAATGATGAGTGTTTCATTGTTTTCTTGGACGGAGTTACATTTTCGTTGGTCTATATAAATATTGGTCCTCCAACGAACAACCAGCGAAGGCAAGGTCGGCCCTTTGTGAGTGACCTCATTGCATTTGCCTTGGAATAGTTGCATGATTTATGTCTCATATAAACAGCTGGCAGAACAAGGCGTGAATCTTGATTCTTTGTCACTTGAAGGAGAACACATTTGGCGAAATACTGTGCATTAAAAATTGGTAAAAATACCGCTGTAGCAGCTCAGTATTTTTGACTCCTAATTCACAATTCTTAATACCGGATACCTCAAAGTCGGATTTCGGCGTCACGCACGGTATCGCTGGTTGACTCAGCAGCGCAAAATAACTCGTTTTCGGGTTTGAGGTAACAGTAACACTCCGCGACCGTTACTACGTGGGCGAGTGTCACAAGTCTACAGTTACGACTACGCAATATTATCCACATTTGTATGCCGGCGTCAGTGTTACCGCTAAACGATGATTAGTTTTAGTGTGATCTTGAACATACAGGTCAAATTACAAGTATGCTAACAATGGAATAGAGAAGACCGTGAGAAGGAAGGAAACCAAATTCCAACGCAAACAATACACTGCGTGCTTAGTTAAATTAATAAATAAGATCATGATAATTTAATACGCGCTTGTTACTTGTCCCCGGAATTTGTAGTTTTCTTGGTGTTTGTCCTAAATTAGTAATAAAGCTTACTGGGCATAGTCGGCAACTCGGCATGCAGAGTATGCGTAACGTTTTCGTATGAAGAGCAAGTTTAATTGCAAGCGTGTGGTGAGGCGGGGAGCGCACCGCGCCCGCGCCCGCGCCGGCATGGTGACCCACTGACCCAGAATCGCTGATATTGAACCAGCAGCGACGCACAACCCGTATTCGAAATCCGACCTCTACTTGCGTTGTTTTTTATGTTACTATTCCAAATTTATGAAGCCATTTGATTAAACCCCTTTATATCTAAATAACAGCAAGATTAAGCGATTATAACGTCATCAAAATAAACCAATGATTAAAAACTATTGAAATGTCTTAATATTGCTGATTTGAAGTTATTATATATTAATATAATATATATTAATACGGAAAATTTTGGATACTTTGACATGTGCACGGATCCCTTTTGATTAACTAAAATGTGTAGGGTGTAAAGAGGATTAGGTTAATTAATTCTTAATTACAAAACGTTAAAAGGGGCTAATACAGTATCAATATAAAGCTTCTCAGTCGAAGAGAATGGTAACGATTTTAGGGGATGAAATACTACATAGTACTTACTCTTACACTACATAGTAATATTATAGAGGTGTAAAAATATATCGTAATAAAACTAATTAAAACTTAGCAAGCACCAATTAAAATACATTTCCTCGTTTTATAAACAATCCAGGAAACAGCTACGAAGCTACGTATAATTCGTAGCCCGTAGACTCATAGCTCGTAGACTCGTAGCTCGTAGACTCGTAGCCTCGTAGCAAGCGAAACACTAACGTAGCTCCTAATTCCTTTTGTTGTTTGAAAGCTTTTGCATAATCGCATTCAAAACATAAATAAATATTTGTACAAAACGACTGCGCTATTATTTTAACGAAGTTTGCATATTTCTGTTAATGTTGTATCCTTTGTTTAATATATAAATACGAATTGTAAATACATTTTAATAATTAAAATACTTTCAAAACATTTTCGTTCTGATTTACGTTTATTTAATAACATAACATCACGCCTGTAATCTCCGAACAGTTAGGCAGAGGTGCACACCTAATAGTGTGTGGTGTGGGCCCTATTAGGCCCACTGACAAATAACTGAAACATAACTGGCCAAATGTGGATGTACAATAATACACCCACATTTGGCCAATAATGTTTCGGTCCCATGTAACAGGGGGCTAGCGATAGACGACACGGTAGGCGCAGTGGTTGAGCGATCGACTGCAGCGCTGCGTGTCGCGGGTTCGATCCCCGCACGGAAAAAATATTTGTATGGCCTACAGATAGTTGTTCCGGGTCTGGCTGTTTGTGTATGTGAGTTTAAATGTTTGTAAACGCACCCTTAACGCAACGGTTTTTGTAAAAAAAAAAAGAGGAGCTCGTAGCTTAATATTAACAGCCGCACGGGTTAAGGTAAAGCTGTGCTTGCCGAGGTTGGTCCGTGGATGGGTGACCATAATTACATACCGAGTTTCCTCCATGCCACGGAAAGTACGTTAAGCCGTTGGTCCCGGCTGTCATTTGTAGATCTTTGACAGTCGTTACGAGTAGTCGGAAGCCAAAAGTCTGACATACAGTCTTACCAAGGGGAATCGTGTAGCCCAGTTACTGGGTTGTGGAGGTCAATTAGACAGTAGCTTAATGTAAAATACTGGTACGACCTCAAGATAGTTTGGGAAAAGGCTAAGTAGATGATGTAATAAGGGGCCAGCCTATCAACCGGGCACAAGTTCAGACATCGCTGGCTGTTACTGAGAAATTCCTGATAAACAAACCCATTACCACTTTGCCCAAACCGGGAATCGAACCCAGGACCTCATGCTCAGCAGTCGCGCTTGCAGCCACTCGACTAAAGAAGCAGTTATTTAATAATAAACCGGAATTACTATGTGATTTTTTTAAGTTAGTAAGAAAACTGATTAGCCAGCTCAGCCCCGTGGACCTCGAAGTTAGGGTGACCTTGAAGTTAAGGGCCGTAAATGTAGGCGTCATTCTATGTTCTCCGGATTCACTTAGCTCTTTTCTAACAGCCTTTTCACACACGTGCAACGTGCATGGTACCAAATTATACACGATCGGGTGGCAATGGATTTAATGGTCACCAAACACCACCCCTCAGGTAATTATAATGAAAAACAAAAACAAATGACTTGGCAGCTGATCCAGAACAAAAAGTACACGCTTTGATTGTTAAACACTTCAAGTTTCATGCAAGAGAAAATGAATGCGTGATATATGTTCTACTACCTATACGATGAGTTCGAAATCCACTCTCCTAGAGCATCCCTTTTGGACACTTACAGATTAACGAGCAAGAAGAACTGTTGGAAATAAAAATGGATTAGTAGATCCTGACTTACACCTTCCATCATCAGCTCAGCCACATGAGGTGATGATTACCTACCTACATGAATATATGAATTGCGTTAGAAAGTATGTGAGAAACATTGTGTGTGCCTATAAAATTTCTGTTAAAATTTCTGGTCTACAATTGGCGGAGAATTCGGTGAACAAACATAAAAAAAACCCTCCTTCCATTCCACACTACTAAGCCACACTACTGTTAGTGTGGTGGGTATTCTTTCTCACCTTCTGCTCTAGTGGTCCAGTGGTACCGTGGGTATTTGTTAAATACATATATATACGTTCCCTATTACACTTCCTAATTTATTTCCGCATCTAGATACAGGTAAGTATCAAACACCACACTACCAGTAGTGCGGCTTAGTAGTGTGGAAGGGAAGGAGGGAAAAAACCATACTCGAACATAGAATATCCTCCTTTTTTTGAAGTCTGTTGAAAAAACCCCCGACAGACAAAACCTCTAAAAAAACAAAAATAAAATTAATCCAAGCGTCGTAGCGTCGGGGGACCGCTAAGTAGACCGCTTCGCTTAGTACATACACTAAACAAAGCGGACCCCCGAAAGCGCATTACATGAGAAGAGGTGGACCAACCACCTCTTCTCATGTAATGCGCTTACCAACGAACTTGAAAGCATGTAACTTTGATTTGTTTAAATTATGGCGTTGTCGATTCAATTTGACAGAAAAATGTCAGCCTGTTACTGCTTAGGTTTGGTTAGTAGTAATGATATCTGATAGAATACGGAGTATTTACTTATGACAACCTGTTGTTCAGGCCGTGAAACGTTTACTTGAATTAATGTAAAATTAATGATAGATAACAGATTATGAGGTAAGCTCCTACTTATTTATGACACCCGCCACAAAAGTACTACTTTTAGTTTCCTATACTGACGCTTACCAACGAAAACTTTTTTTTATTTATACTGAAGATATTAAATGTGTTTGGATTTGGTTTTGTGTTGTAAATAAATTGATTTAAAAGACACGCAATGTTCTTCTCACAAACTGTACTTTTTGACACGCATGACGAGTCGGGAACATCTATATTAAATAAAAATTCATTTGTTTTCTTAGGATGACGAGTCAGGACATCTAGTACGAAAAAGAAATTGGTGACGAATCGGTACAGTGACGAGTTGGGCATAACTCTGCAAGTCGTAGGTTTGAACCCCGACAGGCACTTTTTTTTTGTAGTCTTTTATATCCCACTTCCCCCATATCCCTATTCTCTTGTGCCACCTCAAAACAGCCTTCGTGATGCCCGTCCAGATTTTCTCGCCACCTTTTTCAGGCACTTTGTACAAACTATTTCATACCTGCTCTCAAAACGGTGATGGATAACAACTTGTGGAATCCGGCATGTCTTAAACCAAGAAATCCGCGTGAAGGATAATGGCCCACTGTCTCTTACAGAGAAGATGCCTGTGTATCTCAGGGCGGTGCAAACTTCGAAGTGTTCTAAGCTGTAGGCCGATCAAGGACTGCCTCAGAAGGGCTGAGGTAGACCTTTATAAATTCCTTGAAATAAATCTTCTTCTTCAGTCACTTCAAAAACAGACAGCTAGGTAATGCTTTTATTCGGTACAGTTCTCAGAATAATATTACGGCATGAAATTATTATATAATAAATATGAGTCGGCAGCGAACACGTCGCCGTGGTCCGGGCTTTCAGCAATCAGCATTTCAAATGGATTTGCGGCAAACAAACCGCAAATAAAAGCTATAACGAGTCGTTATTCAGTTTCTAAGATTAACGGATCATGGTGACAATGTTATTATCAATTTTAGTCTATTTGACAATCAGGTCAGAGCTTCGACAGATGTTCGTCGAGGTTCTTGGCCATAAGGCCATTGGCCGTTACGACAATCGGCACAATGATAGCAGAGTCCACATTCCACATATCGACAACCTCGTGAGCAAAGTCAAGATATTTTATCTGTTTCTCTTTCTCAGCTTTCACGAGGTTTTCGTCATGCGGGATGGTAACATCGACTATCATTGCGCGGCGCGGTGATCTTTCTATCACCACTATGTCAGGCTTATTGGCAACAATAGTCCTGTCAGTAATGATAGGCCGATCCCAGTACAGCGTGACATGGTCTTTCTCGAAAACTGGGTCGGGCACATACTTGTAGTACGGTACCTCAGATTCCACAAGTTTATATTTCAAGACAAGTTGCTGGTGAATAATCCTGGCCACTTGGTTGTGCCTGTGCAAGTACTCGCCGTTAGCCAGTCGAGAACAACCAGAAATAATATGTCTGATGCACTCACCCGGACGGTGGCATGGCCGACACACGTCCACCGTCCCGTCCTTCATAATATCTATGTTAATTATTATTATGCTCAGCCGCAGAGCCACCATTCTAGAAACCGGTCAATATATCATTGCCGACTCGTAGTCACACCAGATTATCACACCAGTGTGACTAACAGGAATTTTTTTCTCGTTTGTCACACCACTGATTTTTCTACACCATGTATTCCTAACTAGTGCTGTCCTAGTTTTACTATGTACTTGGTTAAATTAAAAACCTTTGAATTACGTTTTTATTAAATTAAAAACCTTCAAACTACGTTTTTTATCTTAAAATGATGTACGTCTAACGTACATAATGTACGGATACCGCTAAACGTGCATTAGGTAATGATAAAATAGACATTGATTGTGGCTCTGCTGCAGAGCATACTCTCTAGCAGAGCCACACATAACAAGTACTCAGGCAAGATACACTATACGCTACTGTTTTTTCATGAAAACGGTTGTACGAATAGTGTTTATTGCGTAAGTGTCGAAAAATATCATTTTAAGACAGTGGTTTTATTTATTTTAACTTTACTAAAATGTTCATAGAAAGCGCCTGATTATTTTGTGTCAGCAAAATGTGCGTGTGAACTGAGGGACCAACTGGTATTTCGCAAAATAAAAAATAATAGGATTTAGTAGTAGATGTGAACAATTGTAGAATAAAACTGGGAATTTGTAAAATATACAGGCTGACTTTGAATAAATGCGACAAAAAGAAATTGGAGCTTCAGTTACAGTAACATAGTAATTATAAACTGTTTTTTCTACAATCTAAATTGTTAAAAAAAATTACGTGATTATCGCTTTAAAATGGTCCATTGATGTTATTATCTTTATTTAAGTACGAATTATCGGTACTCCAGCAAAATAAATTAATATGCAAAATAAATAAGAAAAATTATTATTAATAATCGTGCCCACTACGCGAAAACGGTAGTACGCGAAATTCTTTGATACTTTAATTATTTTAACGTTTTTCGTAACACTGTTAGATTCTTTTTTAATTTTACATTTGATATGTTCTAAATTTTGTTGACAACACGTATTATTGTATATTTAAATTTGTCGCATCTGTTCAATTTCACCCTGTATAACAAACTACAGTGTGAGTCTGTCTGGCGGGCCCCAACGAGATTTATCAATAGGTCATAGCTTTTCATAAAGACATTTTTTTGAACCTGCGAGCTATACTTCAGAAGATATTCGTAACTTAGACAAACGTCCAGCCAGCGGGCCCCTTTTTAAATACTATTCCTTTATATCATACAACAGCATGAGGAGCTTGATACTATTATGTACCTTACTAATCCTAAACTTCAACTTCCTATGGGCTTCATAAGGTATTCATTAATTAAGCGACTCGCTAGTAAACTACTTTTCAAACATTATACCTACTTTCATAATCACACAACAGGGCTATAATACATAATAGCATCAAGCTCCTAATGCTATTGTGTGATATAAAAGAACAGCTTTTTTGTATTTCGTATTATCTACGCATTCAATTAAAGCTGAGCTGTCATCCGCATATAATGTCATTGTATGGTGAATTTGACGCGGTAGATCGTTTATGTAAATCAAAAATAATAATGGCCCAAGCACACTACCTTGCGGAACCCCAAACTTAGGTATTCTACTTTCAGATAAATATTTGTATTCACGCTTAGTTTTAGTACATACTCTCTTCTCTCGATGTTTCTGTACATCTACCATGAGTTGTCATAGTTAGATCGCTTGACGTAACTGCAATAGTTCCGTCAATACGCAAATACTATAGTTAGCTTTTTCAATGGTACCATAAGCTGTGTTGGTGCTTACTACCAAATTCTAAGCAAATGAAGCCCAAACTACAGTCGCTGTAGTATAGTTTACTACACGGTGACGTAGGATAGATAACTATGTGACTCATACTGCGCATTTTAGTACCCAACTATCCGCTAGAGGCGCTGTAAAAGTTTTCATA
Organism: Cerastis leucographa; assembly: GCA_963082945.1. Lineage (NCBI taxonomy): Eukaryota > Metazoa > Arthropoda > Insecta > Lepidoptera > Noctuidae > Cerastis > Cerastis leucographa. The sequence goes on along the minus strand of OY720380.1, from coordinate 11,155,839 downwards.
CATTTTTTTAACTACAGACGCTAGCGAGTATAGATTATTAAAACTCATGGTAGACGTAATGTGAACTTTTTTCGATCAGTGAGATAAGACTTTATTAGGTTTAGTATGTTGCCTCTTATACATAGTATGTCTTCAAGTTTATTTAACAAGTTTAATTTAATTTCTTAAATGAAAATTTGTTTTAATTTTTTTTAATAAATAATTATATAATAATAATAAAAACATGTATTTTAAACCTAATTATAATCTATTACAAACAAACATGAGGTAAACTATATTCAACAGTAGAATCTGAGAGAACAACAGGACCTTTATGTTCTAGAGACATTTCAAACGCGTCGCCATCTTCCGTCAGCTTATCAAAGAAATAGCTAGTATTCACCTTACCAATCATAGAATTATTATTACTATTAGAACTGAACCTAAAATTGCACTTCTTTACTGGACTATCTCTTGGCGTAGAACAATTATTATGAATTTGAGTCAGAATAGATTTCCTCATACTCATTTTCTTTGGTGTAGAGTATTTTTCAAAGACTAACCTAACTAACTTATTGTCTACTTTAGCTGTTTTTACTTCGGGAGGCCTTGAAATAATCTCGTCTATTATGTCTGATATGTCACCATCACTTGTTCCTCCTTCAGTCTTATTTAGTAAACTTAGATAGTCTGCGTTTACTTTATTTTCTTTAGTATTGCCGTCATTTTCATTATTATCTATGAAATTGCAATCATCACTGAAAGGTATATTATACATGTTATTACTAACGTCACAATTCAAGGACATATTTTTAAAGCTTTTTCTTAGAGACTGCACCAATTTGTTGCTAGTCCTTTTCTTTTTAATTGCGATAAAGCTGTTCAATGTTTTCTGGCCTTTCTTGGTATTGTTTTTAATTTTTCTTTTTAATCTGTTGACATTGACACTGACGTTTAAGGCACTTGTATTAGTTTCCTTTGCTTTTAATTCTAAAGATTTTATAGACACGTTTAAGTTGTCTGTTGGTTCTATAGTTTTTGGTTTTCTGTTATATTTTCTTTTAGGTTTATCAGGATTAGGGTTATCGTTTTCTTTCTTTTTGCGTGTTTTAGTTTTCTTTTCTTTTGGCGGTTTCTTGATGGACTCTTCATAGGCCTCCACTATCTCCGGGTAGTACTTGCGCATCAAATCTTGTCTTTCTGTTGTAGTCCACACTACTAAGTGGTCTTCATCTTCTGTGAACAAGTCACAACATCTTTAATACCATAATGGTCATGTTAATAAAAATATGAATGAGCCCCGACCAATATCTGAAGAGGCTCATTAGGCAGCTAGATCTAGGGTTTGATTCAATAAGCGGCACTCCTGGACACGGTTCGTATTGTTAGGAGATTCCTTTTTCTGAAGCCATAACCACCGGTAGCTAGGACCCTGTTCCCGATACCGGTGCGCTACATTTTTTTTTTTTTGAGGACTATTTAAAAATGTATGAAATTTAGTAAATAAATAAAGGAAATATGAATAATAGTTGAAAATACCACGAAATTTTATATGTGTAAAATATCCTACTCCTATATTTCACAGGGAACTTACCATCAAACTGGTCATCGGGTATAAGTCCTTCATATTGGCCATCAATGTCAGCCCAAACTACTTCATAGCTTGGTACACCTACAAAAAAAAGTTTTCATAAAAAAAAATACTCTGAAAGAAGACAGGACCTATGTATTCCAAGTTTTTTTAAAAAAAGACCAATATTTGTATACCTCTCGGATTCCTCTTCTTCTTTATAAGTGTAGCCTTTAAAGTCCTGCAAGGCACATTGTCTTGAAAGTGCCATTTAGTTAACAGTGGCAAGAATTTCTCCACGCAGTATCGCTCTGTCCAGTCCAATTTATTTGTCATCACTTTCTGAAATAATATTATTATTATTTGTTTTAAAACTTTTACGTATCGTATTAGGCATAGTGTAAGTTTTGTTATAAACGGTAAAAGTTTAAAACGCTGTTTTACGTATATCGGCTTTTTTGCGGAATTATGCACGGTGTAAATCACCTCATCACGAAGCCGTCAACCAAGCATTCTGTACATGAAACTAAGTAACTTTACGCAAAAATTATTGCTGGGAAACGAATTTTTTTTTGGGGGCGTACAATCATGTTTTGTGGTAGAACTCAATGTAACACACTCAAAACATTGTGCTGATGGACGGGTTGAATAGTACGGGGGTCGTGGAGGTGTTTAAAGTAAAAATCTTACATTAAAAACTTGTATTTAAAAAAAAACATGTCAAAAAGTTGGAATTTTGACCCCTAATATATCCGCAACTAGAAGGTTCCCAGGTATGGTGTAGAACAAAAAAATGATCGCAATGACAGGGAGAACCAGTGCCTTTCGGCTTCGTTAAGAGGTGTTTTACACCCTTTAGAATAGTACGGGCCGAAGCCAAGTACGACCCCGAGAAAGTGGTAATTTGGTGAGATGGTGATATGATTGAGTTTACGATGGTGAGTATCTGTGTCTATTAAACTGTGTGTGTGCGGTGCCTCGAGATTGTGTGTGCGATGACTCGAAGTTGTGTGTGTGTGGTGGTAAGTAGAATCTTAGTTATTAGTCAAGCTTGACGCTTCATCTTTGGCTTCCACTTCCTCCCTTATCTCAGATCATGAATTTATTAATCAGTATAGTTGTTTTTTTTCCCTTAAATAATTACCATAAACTGTATCAAACTAGGAGTAGGGTTCTTCAAGGTGTTCAGATCAATCTTGTCAGGAGGTGTGTTCATGAACTCTTTCATAACTTTAGGCTCCGGGAAGGGGGCGCCACACGTGAGAGCTCGGTTGCGAAGGGATAGTTCACGCTTGACTTCCGCTGCTTTTGTTCTGAAAACAAACGGAGGAGTCAAGATTATTGTTGCATTTTCATCGTTCGAAATTAAACCACAAGTCAATGGAATAAAAGTCAAATGACGCGGGTTGGTTAGCAAGGATTTACATCTTGAAAATTAGGATGTGGTGTTGTAATAAGCATGGTTCTAAGACATTCGTCAGCCACCGCTGAAAGCACTTTCTTTTTCTCGCTTTTACCAATTTTTTTTGATAATTACTTGTGTCCAGTATCGTTGCAGCCTCGATTGGTGACGCACACAGGACACCCGTTCTTGCCGTGCGTCCGGCCGAAGTGTCCGCAACGATCACACCGACCGGGGGCCGACAACCAGCGATTCTTCTCCTCATAGACTTCGGGGTCCGTCACCCAGGATAACAGCCTGTTTACAAAATTATAGCAAAGTTTTTTTTATATCATTTAAAAAAAATCGGTTACCGCAAGCACTATTCTTATACAAGGTGTTGTTTTGCATCCTCGTCAAGTTCAAGGAGGTAACTATGCTAATGATTCTCGTCCCGAATCAATAATAAAATGGGTAGCTAATAATGCGGCCGGTTGGATTCTCGCCATATAACCGCGCTTCCACACATACAAACAATCTCAAAGGTTTATTCAATAATTTCTTATTCCCTGAACCACGTTACGGGGTTAATCTGAAATACTGACAAACTTTAACAACCAAAAAAATCAGCGTTTTTTAATAATTAACTAGGTAACGTAATTTTAATTGTTTATTTATGTATTTTGTGACATCCTCCTGAATTTTGACGAGGATGCAAAACAAAACCTTGTATTATAAACATAGCATTCACGCCTGTTTTTCTCCGAAGGGTTAAACAGATTAGTATCTTAATTACAGTAATATTTCACCTCTTATATTTGCCTTGTTGGTGTATAAGTCGTAAGGGCTACTGCTGAGCATGAAATCTTGGGTCCGATTCCTTGGTCGGGTGTTATTGGGCTTTTAGCTCCGGAACTTTTCAGTATCAACTCAGATAGTGGAAATTTGCCCGATTGTTGCCAATAGTCTGGTTTATTTTTTTTACAGGGGTCTTAAACATAACCGATGAAATGTTGGTGCACTACATGATACAACTCTGCCTTACCTTTTGGGGTAAAGAAGCGCACCTAATTTTAAATTATTATAAATATTTAATTTACTCCAAACATCATTCTCCTCCTTGCTTAAAACCTTACTAGACACGCTTCTCCGTCATATATTAACAATCATCAGTATAGATCACCTTGGGATGACATCTTTCTCTGGGATAGTGTGCAGGAAGGAGACGACTGTGGTTATAGATGAGCCACACGCGCCGAGGCCGTAGTCACACCCGCACAGCAGGGCTAGGGCCACCATCTTGTTGCGGCCAAATCCTATAACATTTTATATTGGTTATAATAATAAAACACTGTTTTATCTTTCACGGTTCCTATGTGAACTTATACTATCAATAGGGATGGTGACTCATTTTTTTTTTATTTGTCCATCGGTTAGATTATTAAAAAGTATTTCACACGTATTTTTTCTTTTTCCACGTAATCGTAAAATTACGGAGATATTTTGAGTTGAAATGGACGCATGACGTCACGGCTCAGTACATTTTATACCTAGTTGTGACGTAGTGAGCCCCCACTCTGCAACTTGCATAATGCATGCCTTTAAACTAAGTATATTTTTGTTAACTTGATAAAACAAAAAATACGTATCTAATATTTTTGTATTACCTGATTGACGGACAAAATAGAATTTTGTTTTCTTTACCCAGTCATCATGCCTATTACGGGTTTGATTATTATTGTTGATTATGGCGTTTGCAACAGCGTCGAAATATCGGGATCTCAAAACAATAAATAATCATGGAAGATATCCCCTAAGTGATAGTATGAGTTTTGTTTATTCTTCTTTTTGCCCTTGTCTCATGTTACTTGGGGTCGGTCGGCACAACACGTTTTTTGGCGTGAATTCGTATAAACGTCTATTCGCAGTGAACTGGGGGTACATGTCAGAAATGCGATGAAGACTTTTCTCACACATGAGTTTTTAGGGGTGTTTAACGAAGTCCCAACTCGTTAAGAAAACCGAGTAGGTACTTATTATTATGTATAGTATTTTATAAATTCTTTTAATTATTTTTACAGATATACACCTACCACGAGTTTGTCTCTGCATCACCCAAAGGTTGACTGGTAGAAAATGCCTATGGCATTAAGTCCGCCTATGTACATTGTACCTACTTGAAGTGTTATAAATAAATTAAATAACAACTGTAAAAACGTACCGTTACTACTATACATGGCGCCCGCATCGTAGCAGTCGACGGAGCCCTGCAGGGCGCCGCCACCGGCCGCGTTCGACACGCTGAAGTTACGATACACGCGCTTAGCGCCGTACGCGAAGCAGTCGGAATCTTGAGATATAACTGCGTCAACGAACTGTGTTAAATAAAAAAAAAATCGTAAATGGCACAATTGGTAACTAGTATATACGGGGTGTAAGGAACACCGTGCACCGGTCCGAAAATGTTTACTACGTACTCAGTATGTACTTCATTCTAAACCTTGGAATGTTTCCACCAGTACCTAATAAAAAAAAAAACAGCTGTTTCCTACAAAACTGCAAAACCTACACGAATTGTATGGAACTGTACTGAGTATGTGACAGGCTCGAAGGCACCTAATAAGCCGATTCCTGCCGGCTTCCCTTCGGGAACAAGGCACTATACGTAGTGTCTACTGTAGTCCAATAGTAAATTATATACACATCAGTAGGTATCACATCACAGACATTGAATACATCATAGGATTGAAAACATTACAAAAATGCAAAAAAAAAACATGTCAACCAAGAAACCTAGTTAGCGCCAAAAAAGACGGCGCTCGAGTTTCAGAATTCAGAACTTAACTCGGTTGGACACACATGACTTCGCGGCTCGCAGGACCATTTTGTAGGAACTAGATAAGCCGAAGATTATGGAGTTCGACGACCTTCAGTCTCATAACGTTCAAGTTGCAAAATAACATATGGTAGCAAAAAGTTCAAGTCTCATAAGACCCAAGTCTCGAAACCTTCAAGTTGCAAAATATCTACATCTCAAAACGTTCAAGTTGCAAAATAGTCAAGTCTCCAAACATCCATGTCTCATAATATACATTTTTTATTTAAATAAAACATTCATGTTGGTATCAAATTCAATTAATTCGAGCTTGTAAATGATACCCCTTCTCTGCCACCACTCCCGTAAAAAGGTAATGCACCATTCTTGAGAAAAACCAATTAATATAACCTAATCTGTCCGAGTCGGGGTGCCCAAGTCCAGAGCTCGCTTCGCTCGCTCTTGCAACCAAATTCTCCTGGTAGCAAAAGTAACATTGCCTATTGTACACACACACATACAATCAGTGGGGCTACATTGGGGATTTGTAGGTTGAGATCCAACTCGTTAGTAGACTTAGATTATTTGCAACTTGAACGTTTTGAGATGTAGATATTTTGCAACTTGGAGGTTTCTTATGAGATTTGAACTTTTTGCTACCATATTATGTTATTTTGCAACTTGAACGTTATGAGACTGAACCTTCGACGACAGGGGCAGAAAATGAGTAATGGTCAATAACATATTTGGATACTAGATTTTATAGTTTGTTGACTTATCTAGATAAATTTACCTTTATTACAAACTTTTGGTTCTTAGAACAATACATTCTTATGACAGACATAACTTAATCCTGCAGCCAGGATCGGCTCCTCACGAGGCATTTCTTCAACGTATAATAGCACAGACACGAATAATGTTTACAAGTTCGTATTTGATGGATAAAAATGAATTCTATCATAATCTCATCCTGCAGCCAGGATTGTCTTCTCACGATAAAACTCCTAAACGGTTAATAGCACGGATATAAAAAAAAGTGTTGAGATAATGATGTGTGGTCAGACACGATTACGACAAAACTAAAAATGTAAAACTAAAATTATAAGTTAAATAAACCTTTTTAATTTAAAAAACAAGCTTTTATAAATATTTCGTGGTTTTCGGAGTCGCTAATAACGAAACTGAGGCCAAAATTAGCCGACGTAAATTTCTGGTTTTTTCGTCATGTGTGTCATTTTCGGGGCTTTAGGGTTCGCTGATAATGAAATGAAAATTGAAAAGTGCGATGAAGAACAACAAAATTAATATTCTCATTTGTTTCTTCGGCTTCCTCTTGCAAAAATTTGATCCTTCGCCACGTAGGTGTCCCTTCACCCCATATAGCATTCTGTTTCCAGCAGTGTTACAGACATTTTAGAGAAAAAAGAAAGTTGTGGCGTCCTACAAAAAGCAACTTACAACAAAAAGTACTACAGCGCCATCTCTGACACGACATACAAAAGAGTATTCAGGAACTTTACACCTGTTCCTCTACTGCTAAAAAGATATAAGTTGATGTTAGTCTAATGGTGGAATTCTTCTTCAGTCTCATTTTCATTGTTCCCCTGTAAGGCAAGGCCATGTCCCAGCAATGGGAACATTGCAGACTGATTATGTTTTTGTTATTATCATCTTATCTAAATCTTCTATTCAGTTAGATGCACCTAACTCAAGTAAAGCAATAAAATATTAAATGTTATACATACACCTTGTGCATTCAGATGTGCACACGTAGCTTCAGCTTCACCATGACCTTTGACACAACGGACACCAAGAGTCTTCAGAAGCGATTCGCACTGGAAAATTAAATACGGTCTAATAAATAGAATAAATTAATCAATTTTGTTTTATCATTATCAGGGAAACTCATTCCTAAGCAAATTGGCTACCAACTTAAATAGTCCTGGAATCAAATCACAACGACCAATTCTTTGACACTTGTGTATTATAGTCAATAAGCTTAGCAATTAATTTCTCTCAGACAGTCAATACAGACTTCATCAGCCCCCTAGCATGACCGTTCTATCTCTATTCTACCAAGAAACGACAAAAAAAAAATTTCTATACAACTTGACATTTCTTCTGCCCGAGCATGGCGCGCCCCGTCGACTCGCGTTTCTACAAAGACTTAAACATACACGTTCTTTCCATAGCAACGGGGACGCATCTAGTGATGTTTATATTCCCTGAATCTTACGATAATACTACGTTTAGTTAACAAAAAAAGTTATCAGTTACACGAGGTTTTCATTTTTCGCGGGCGGGATGGGATGGTGTTGCTGCATGGATCTTTTTCGCAAAATTAAACATTTCAACCTTTTGAACGTAACTCAACGCAACCACGAAACGTATTTCTCGTATTTCGTTTTTGATCTGTGGCGGACTCAGATGAAATTTGATTGTTTACAAACAAATTAAACTATTTTTATGTGATGTGATGAAGACTATTTTGACATTTGTCAGAAGAAATGTTTCTACCCCCAAATGTCAAAAGTAGAGAAAATATGGTCGTCATGCTCGACGTTGTAGACTTATGTCGACTGAAGAATAGAAACATTTCTTTTCTACATTCTTAATATCGCCATGCTTAGGACGTTAGAAATATCTGTCATATGGTCGATTCTACCGTAGACATAGGCCATTTCTACGGCGGTCATGCTAGACCGGCCGAGTAGTATCTACATAACTTGTAGGGACTGGGGGTTACCATGGCGTCTTAAGCAGTATTGTTTTAATCTTATTCCAGTGTGGGAAAGAGACGGAGCTATAGAAGAGGCCAGCTGATAAGAAAAAATATTTGGATTTGCTTGAAATCAGTGTGAATTTTACATGGCTTTCTAAATGAAAAACTTACTTCTTTCAGAACATTTTTAAATCTCTTCCTAGCAACATCAGGCTTCTTCTTGGCAACTGCAGCATCAGACCTTGGGGCAGCCCCTTTGAACTGGATGGCATTACGAGCAGCCATCACATCTCTCTTGAGCTCTGGTGCATCACCTTCCAGCACAAAAACAGGGTTTATGTCAGCCAGTATCAAGTACACGGTTCTGAAGAAGAGGTTCCTGAAAATAAGATTAACATTTTTGTATTCATCACAAATGTTAATCACAGCACTAACTGGATTATGGAGGTCAGATAAACAGTCACACCATGTAAAATACTGGCAGCTGCATCTGGTTAAAGTCTACACACTGACCAGTGTACTCTGTACCTAAAATAGGTAATTTTTCGAAGTTTCACTGACTTCACAGCTCAGTAGAGTAAAGGTGCTTCCTCTTAGAAGGAACTGAACCTAAAGGGGAAGGACTTTTATATAAGGGTTGTTTATTTATGTATATTTGAAGGGGGCTGGGAGCAGGGGGGAGATCCCCCAAACCAAGGTAAAAGTTTAGGAAAGGCTTTGTGTAGCATATAAATGACAAGCCAGTGCTTTGGTGGTGGTAGGTATTTTGAATGATAACAATTTATTAATTTGTGCCTATTTTGGACTATCTATGTGCTGATTAAAGGATCATTGTTTAATAATATATACCTCAGATATAATTTTGGCTGGATATGAAACTCTGTGACATTCTGACTGTCGCACACCCATCCTGATAAATCTACTGCAACAGTTTCCCCCTGTATCTGCAATAAAATATAATTCGTTAATCACTTGAGAACCCCTAAGACGACCCACTGACCAACTTTTTACTTAAAAGCACTTGTTTGGAATTATAAGATAAACCTGCAAAATATACACATAATATGGGCATAATTAGAGGAACACAAAAAAGTAAATGATTATATCGAGAATTAATGTATTTTTTTTTCATTTAACTAAGAATTTATTAGAGAAAAAAATCATACAATCATGGTAAATACCTCATCATTTTGGGTAAATAGTTTGATATTGACAATATAATTATTTCAGAGATCTCACCTCATGTAAAGACTTTTTCTCGCTGTATGGAGTCAATACAGTCCATAAGCCTTTTATGCCCATTAAATTTATTATTTTTTACTTGAAAGAAAAATTGATCTCAGAGGTCCTGAAAATGACAAACATCGATTCAAACAAATGTTTCACTCCGACAAACTGTTTTGTATATTTATTATTGATTAGCTTTTCAAACAATAATAAACTGTGGGTCTCGCAGGTAAAACCATTTTCATCTACAACAAAAACAGATACATTCAAAATTTCAAACTGTTTTTTGTTTTGATATTTTGCCCATGAACTGACACTTGACTTTGACAGACACTTGAGTTTGACATTCAAACCGTTTGTTTGTAATAGTGTAGCCATATTCAAAGTTTCGTCTATCAATCTATTCCAAGGGAAACATCGATTCTCGTATGATTTATTTGATCAACTTGAGCACAGAAATTGACTGCCAAATGTTGGAACACCCTGTTGGATTACCTTTCTTAAAATCTCCCCCATACTGTGAAGTACTGAAATCCTTCTACTGATAAAAACAATATTCTGCTTTTATTTTACTTCGACCTCATCATTCAATACTAATATCAATATCAAAAACTAAACATGACATCTCACTATAATAAATTTTCTTCTAAACTACTCTCTATAACATTTTATTCTAAATTGAGTTTTCGCACATGACATTCTAACTTTCAAAATACAAACAAATCGTCATTTAAATCTATCTCCATAAACCATTGAGATATAAAAAACAATAAAACCCATAGACCACAAAGCTGCCAGTCATTCAGGGTTGCATGGACATTAAAATTCTATAAAGCTAATCCCACAACACCAAATGATCATATATGTCTATGAAATGATCCAGAAATGGAAGCAAGCTGGAATTTGTTGTGTCACACGGACGGTGTCACACGTCTGTAGACAGCACGTAGACAGAGTATTCTAGTGTCATATCTCAAAACCAATGAATGAAAATGAATTCAAAGAAATGACATGAGATGTCAAACTTTGGAAACTCTCTTCTCTCTCTTACACATGCAAAATAGGATCATTTATCTCTTTTAAACATTTGTTGTATTCTCTTCTAATCGGTTTTCTGGTAGGAAGTAAACGTAAATAAACTTTGTTTATCAGTATGAACTAATTGTATATATTATAAAATGAGCTGATGTAATTATGTGTTTACTCGGAATAATTCTTTGTTAGGTTTAAAAGTACATCATAACGAGTTCACCATAATGTTTCAGTGTCTTTCAAAAAGTTGTTGACTGAAGTTGTATAAGTTTGTGGCAAAATTGCTGGTACGACTTTCCTTTGACTGACGTCGAATTGAGGGGAGGGAGGGGAGTGGGAGGAGAGGGGGGGGAGGGGTACAACCACCCCTTAAAAGGAAAAGTTGCGACGCGCCCCCATTTTCGAGATTTTTAAAATTTTTAATTCAGAGGCAATGTTTGGGTAATAATCTAGTATCGTTTGGCAGGCGGAGGGGGCGGGAGGGTGTGGAGGGGTGTGCCACTTCCCCTCTGGCACCACTCCCGTGAAAAGGTAATGCAACGTTCTTGAGGAAAACCAATTAATGTAACCTAACCTCAAAACATATTGTATTCGCCTAAAAAGCGTAGTCGACGGAGCCCCGCTACGCGGGGCTCCTATTTCTGCCTGCAGGGTTTAAAGTAACCTAACACGAAGGGGATGTCGGGGTCTTAGTTCGCTCGCTCCGCTCGCTCACTAGACCCCGCCATCCCCTTCGAACCTAACCTGTCCGAGTCGGGGTGCCCCAAGTCCAGAGCTCGCTTCGCTCGCTCTTGCAACCATATTTGGTATGTTATACATAAATACATTCAATGGCCAGAATTCTATATAATTTGTGATAGGGATTGACCTAAATATTGCAAAAATAATTAATTTTCAATATTTTTTTTCTCAAAAACTGCGCGTTTCCGCATATTGAAACTTTGCATGTGTGCTAATAATAATGTAACCTTTCTGTAAAAAAAATATCAAACCCCAACTCGACGTCAGTCAAAGGAAAACTGAGCCAAATTGCTAATGACTTGATAAGAATATGATAATTATTTAGCCGATAGGTATCATTACTCAGCGTTATCAGTCCGCGGAGGGGCCTGGCGACCGACGTAATCTAAAAACGTACCACACATTTGGATAAGTAGTAGATAAGTTATGAAACTGATTTAATTGCTATTACTCTCTTCTTAAGAATAAACATGTCTTATTTAAGGCATCTGTATAAAAATGGGTAAGTTTTTGACCTTCTTTTATTTATTCTCAATAAATTCATTCACAATATTTGAATGTAGGTTGAATAATAAATGAAAATCAGCTCTATTCTCTTGTAGAAAACCAATTGGTTGCATGCATCCATATATTTATCTTGCACAAAATATAATGAATAATATGTATGTTCTTTTCGTTTGTAATAAAAAATACTGTGATGTAATTTCGCATCGAAATAAACCTCTCTTCAACACCAATATGTTTTTTGTAATCTAACTACAATAATAACAAATATTCTGTCCCAGAGTTTCCCTCCACTTGCAATACCCTGCAAGGTTCACTCATGCCCAGCAACTCAAAGAGGAAGTACGTAGGAGACAGATCAGCAAGGTGCTGATAGCCAATCGAGGCGAGATAGCATGCAGAGTCATGAAGACTGCCAGGAAGCTTGGTGTGAGGACTGTGGCTGTGTACTCTGATGCTGATAAACATGCCATGCATGTTGAAATGGTGAGAACAATACTATTATGTTCATTTGTAATAATAATAGGGTATCAATAACATTTTTAATGAAATCTACCATTTTTACTATTTGTTTTGAGTTCCCGATGAAAATTGATAGTGTTAGTGACCATGTCAGTTCAAAAACTTATGGTACTTATATTATGGCATACATGGAACTTAAATAAAACTGGCTAAATGTGGGAGTACTATGGGTACACCTCTGCATATTACTTTAAAAATAACATCAGCCACATTTTAAGTGTGGTTGTTTTTCAAATTACTATAGTTTTTTATTATAAAGAACTTAAATAATATGCTAGCATTCATAGTACAAAGCATAAGCTGTAGTTGTTTGCATTTTATTTCATGATAAAACATGTCCAACTCAGTAATCTCTAATCAGTCTTTTTAATCTTAATTTTCTTCCATCTTTTAATCAAAAATGAAATTTAACAATGTGATGTTATGGACCATTTTTCAACACAGCAAGTTGTTATTATTATAACTGCTAGTATAATTAAAATTCATAAATAAATAATGAAAAAATGATAAAATAATGAATGAACTGCTGTATTCTCAAAGAAATATACAGATTACAGACATAATTATATTGTTGTGAGTACCCAAGAGGCGTAGTAAAACGCAGGATGAGTTAGATACATATTTTTAATATTTTTCATTTGTTTTATAGGCAGATGAAGCGTACCACATTGGACCTGCACCCTCCACTCAAAGCTATCTAAATGCAGCTAAAATACTGGAAGTGGCCAAGAAATCCAACAGTCAAGCCATACACCCTGGCTATGGGTTCCTATCAGAAAATGTGGAGTTCTGTGAAAAGTGTGCAAGTGAAGATATTATATTTATTGGTCCTCCAACAGCAGCTATTAGGGATATGGGTATTAAAAGGTAAGAAAAACCAGAATCATAAAAATACTGATGATTTCACGCAATCTCTTTTGTAACTCCAGGCAGAGCAAACTTTTGCTACTAGATGGGGTATTACCAATCCTTCCTTAAATAGAAGTAATTTTAGTTAAGGCCAGCTAACAAGCCTATAGCTAACATGTGCTGTAAAAATAGAGATTTACTTACCCGTGAATATCCCAAATTATTCCATTCTGTCCAACCAATGCCGAAAATGACGAATGTTGAAATGGGAGCAAAGTGGAATAATCCATAAAACGAGCATTTTTGATAACTGACATTTTCCGTCTTCATAGCACCTCAAAAGCAATAATGTCAGCCGCTGGTGTCCCTATCGTGAGAGGTTACCACGGCGAGGAGCAGAGTATCGAGAAGTTACAAGCTGAAGCACAGAAAATCGGATTCCCTCTTATGATCAAAGCTGTGCGAGGTGGTGGTGGAAAGGTAACAAAATAGTAATTTATTATTTTTACGAGTCCATCGTATACAGCTGGTGCATAGCATTATTTTAATTCAAACTTGTATTTTGTTTACAGGGAATGAGAATAGCAATGACAGAAGCAGATTTTTTGCCGCAACTGGAGTCAGCCAAACGCGAATCTCTGAAGTCTTTCGGAGACGACAACATGCTTCTCGAACAATACATTACTGACCCGAGACACGTTGAAGTCCAGGTTTGTGAACATTTAAACTTGAATAAATTTTACGTAGGTAATAGATCCATTTTATGGCATGGTAAAGTCATATTATGGTCTCGAGTGTTCACTACTCGATAATGGCCTACAACGCTGTCCCTTTCGGCACAAATCCAGCAAGACTATTCATCATACAATGGTGTGAATGTGACTATAAGCAACTCATAGATCAAGATCTGAATGACTTCAAAATATAACCTCAATTTATTTTCTTTCAGGTATTTGCTGATATGCACGGCAACGCAGTCCATCTCTTCGAAAGAGACTGCTCAGTTCAGAGACGTCATCAAAAGATCATTGAGGAAGCACCAGCGGTTAGTAACTCTCCTCTAGCTGCACACATAGTTCATAGCATAACATTTTATGATCAGCCTGTAACGTGCGCACTGCTGAAACACAGGCCTCTTCTCTGTGAAAAGAAGTGGGCTGTAATCATGCAAGCTCTATGTGCTGGGTACATACAGCACAAGGCGTAAACGGACCCTCCACAAACCCAGGACCTTATGCTCAGCAGTCGTACTTGCGACCACTAGACCATAACGAGGCAGTCTTAAATACCTTTACACGGTGTAAACTTCGTTGACCCTTCGAAGCCTTCAACCAAGCATTTTGTACATCAATTAAGAAGAAGAGAAAAAGTAACTACACAAAAATTATTGCTGGGCCTACCCTTTTTAGGGCTAAAAAACACGGTTTAAGGTGCGTTACGTCCCATGTAATAGAGGGCGATCCTATTGCTATCAAACAGGCTCAAATCCTGGCTCCGAGCTGATACCGTGAAAACCCAGTTAGGAAAACCCAATAATACTGCGCCCGATCTAGGAATCTAACGCAGTACCACCGGGCCAGGCTCAGCAGCCAACCTAGCGCTTGCAACGCACTCAAAACATTGTGGTGATGGATGCATTGAATAGTACATGGCTCATGGAGGAATTTAAAGTAAAGTTATAACAATAAATATTTATTAAAGTTGTATCTTCAATATCTCCGTAACTAGAAAGTTCCTAGATAGGGTCAGGAATAAAAAAATATCACAATGACGGGGAGTGCAAGAGCAAGTGCCTTTCAGCTTCGTTAAGGGTATTTTTATAACCATTAGTTCATGCCGTGGTGGCATCATTTTCAAACATGTATAATTACGTTTATCTTATTTCTATGTCGCATAAAAGTAGCCCACATTATTTGAACAGTATTTCCAAATGTATTGAACTATTGACTCTTTTGCAGCCAGGCATTTCGGAAGAAACTCGCAGATCTCTCGGTGAAGCCGCAGTTCGCGCCGCTAAAGCCGTGGGCTACGTCGGAGCGGGGACCGTGGAGTTCATCCTACATCGTCAAACGCATGAGTTCCATTTCATGGAGATGAATACACGGCTGCAGGTGGAACATCCCATCACTGAGATGATTACTGGTATGTAGGTTTGACTTTAGCCTGAAGTGCTTTGATCCAGAAAGATATGAAAATCATAACGTGACGTTACGTTCACGGCTGTTACTCCTCGTGCTGGGAACAGGTGTAAACCCACATTTTGCTAGTTATGTTTAAGTCCCATGTAATAGAGGGCGAGCCTATTGCTATCAAACAGGCTCTAATCCTGGCTCCGAGCTGATACCGTGAAAACCCAGTTTGGAAAACCCAATAATACTGCGGCCCGATCTAGGAAACTAATGCAATACCACCGGGCCACGCTCAGCAGCCAACCCAGCGCTTGCAAGACTTGTAACTTTGTGAAGAATAAAGATATTTGGTGTTTAATAGCTAGTGTTTTAATTTATATCACACCCAGCTAAAATTATGAAATGTAGCATGAACAATGTAGGATTGTGAATTTATAAGTATGACACTTGTGGAACAAGAGGCGAGATCTGTACCAAGTCGTCTGATGGCTGTCTGTGTAGTACTTCACGTAATCGTATTGGTGTCGCATCAAGCAAGTGCAAAATAAGATTTTGGTATAACGTAGCTGTTGCCCTGTAAACATAATAAGTTGCCTCTTTGCTAGCTACTGCTACCAGATTGGTTCGCGCAACTGTCCCTTGATAACGACGTATACCTTTGTCTTTAAAAATATTGTCAAATGTACTTTCTTTCCAAAATCGAAATTGTAAAACTAATTCAATGTTTACAGGCACAGACTTAGTAGAATGGCAACTACGCGTAGCAGCTGGGGAACAGTTGCCTCTATCTCAAGAGCAGATCATTCGTCGAGGACACGCGGTTGAATGTCGGATCTACGCCGAAGAGCCGCGAGCTGGCTTCCTCCCTCGCGCCGGCACGCTACATAGACTCACACAGCCTGTGCCCGAAGAGTTTGTTAGGGTAAGAGAAAACTTTAAACATAACTTCACGCCTGTAATCTTCGAAGTGTGAGGCGATGTGTATCTAATAATAGTACCGTCTATAGCCATTAAAACTTTAAAGAATATTACCAAAAAAATTGCCTACCGACCGAGGACAGACCAGATATTCTCAGAAACTTAAGTACCTAACATTTTTGTGGTGGTTTCCGTGTCCGGAGTCACTTTCACAGATTTTCCGTACCGATTGGACCAAACTTTAAGTATTTGCATGGTGGTTCCCTCTCATAGAGAGGAGGCCTGCATCCCAGCAGTGGGAACAATATAGGCTGGTGATGATGGTGGTGTCCATGTCCGGATCTTAATAGACCATTTGATGGAGTTAATTACGCTGGAGAAATTACTGAGTTCTCTGTCTTGTATATTATTATTATGATGACTAATAAAATACGATTTTGCGGTGACCGATAGAGGGAGCTGACAATGCTCGGCAGTTAACACGAGGGGTGGTTTGCCCGCTCCGCTTGAATGAACCATTCATAAAAGTATTATGTAACACCCACATTTCATTCATCTCTCTAGCTTACCTAATTTATCGATAGATGGAGGTGATTTAACGTTGCGAGAGTGAATAGTTGTTTGTATGCAAAATGGTTTTTTATAGTTTTTCTATTCGTTTTGTTTAGTAAAGTTATTGGAGGAGATCTCTACGTGTAGCTTGCATAAATAGCCTTTTCAAGATTTAGTTCTACGATAGTATAATTTCCATTACTATTTTTGCAGTTGCTGACTTGTGTTTTTTTGTCACCAGGTGGAGACAGGGGTTCGGGAAGGTCAAGAGGTTTCAGTGCACTACGACCCCATGATCGCTAAGCTTGTTGTGTGGGGCCGCGACCGCAGTGAAGCGCTCGCAAAGACCAGAGCCAAGCTCTCGGAGTATCAAGTAAGTCATCATCATTCTCCCTTTGCCTCTCTCCCTTATGCCAATAAGTGTCACAATATAAATACCAAAACGTTACATCATGTCTGTAATCCCTAAATCTTAGGCAGAGTTGAACCTTATAGTAAGGCTGCGGTTCCACTGAGGCGGAATGGAGCAGAGCGGAGACGAGCTGCGACGAGCTCCGCCTCAGTGGAACCGCAGCCTAAAGCTCACATTCCGCCAGTTATGTTTAGATCCTGTGTGATGAAGAGCTCCATGAAAGTATCCAAACCTCATGCTCAACCGTAGCGCATGCTACTTCTAGACCAACGATGGGCCTAGTATTAATGTCATCCAACATATTGTTATTGTTGCCTTTTCGACCAACAAACCAGACTATGAATAGAATAGATATATTCGTATACTGGGTGGAAGTAACACCGACGCTAACCCGGTTACCACATATTCTGTACATCATTCTGAACCCTCCCACATAGATCACCACATGACCATCTAATTTTTCGCCGGTTATTAATAAAAAAAAACGCAAAACCTACACGGTCAAATGTATGGAACAGCATAAAGGGTGTAAAATACCTCTTAACGAAGCCGAAAGGTACTGGTTCTCCCTGTCATTGCGATAATTTTTTTGTTCTACACCATACCTGGGAACCTTCTAGTTACGGAGATATTAGGGTTCAAAGTTCCAACTTTTTGACAAGTATTTTTTTAAATACAAGTTTTTAATGTAATATTTTTACTTTAAACACCTCCACGACCCCCGTACTATTCAATCCGTCCATCAGCACACTGTTTTGAGTGCCTTACATTGAGTTCTACCACAAAACATGATTTTACACCCCCATAAAAAAGTCGTTTCCCAACAATAATTTTTGCGTAAAGTTACTTAGTTTCATGTACAGAATGCTTGGTTGACGGCTTTGTGATGAGGTGATTTACACGGTGTATTTTTTTTAATTACTGATTAATTAGTTCTATTCAGAATGATGTACTAAAAACGTGGTGACCGTTTCAGCGTTGGTATCCTTTCCACCTTGTCTTTTGAATAACATAAGTATCAGATAAAATATCCCAGACAAGTGACATCACACACTTTTTTCCTTAGCCGTATTTCTAGTAAGCGTAATCTCTTATTTTCCCAAAGGTTGCCGGCCTAGAGACAAATGTAAACTTTCTGCTCCGACTCAGCGGTGCAAGTGCATTCGTAGCAGGCGACGTGCACACCTCATTCATCCCGCAGCACGAAATCGAACTGTTCCCTCCGAGTGACTCCGTACTGAGTGAGGAGCGCGCCATACAGGCCGCGCTAGGACATGTAAGTATGCACTGATCGGGCTGAACAGACTTGTTTTCAGTATCATGTTAATTACAATTCCAAATGTGTTATAATATTGCAAATGAAAGCGTGTATTAGTGATTAAGGGACTAAAAACAATAGGTAGGAAGGGATCCGGTCAGCTTATCATGTTATATATTGTTATATAGATTTCTTTTTTCAGTTGCTGAGCAATCAACTTTCAAGCACTGTAACGGACAACTGGAAGGGTATTTCAGTAGAGCCTCAGGCGTGGAGACCCAACTTTGAGCTACAGAAAACTATCCCCTTGAGGTTTGATGAAAAAGGTGAAATATTTTTGTATAGTTCCGCATATTCTGTCAGCTTCATTAACTATTGCTGTGCATCAGTCTCTTATTATTAAACCAATCATAAATGTGTCAGTACTTACGCTTAACATGAGTCGCTGTCACTAAGTATTCTACACTTTATCCTAAGCACTTTTTAATAAAAGTTTGTAGAATCTTTAATTGCAATTGGTCGTGCCTTCAGTAACTGAAAAAATGGCACAGAAGCAGTAAAGCAAACATCCAACAAAAACATATTTTAATATTTGTAACACCGCCTCTTCGCAGATTTCACAGTAACAGTTCAACACGAGCGCACACCCAACTCATACCGCGTGAAGGTCAAAGATGGCGAATGGCATCAAGTAGAAGCGTCACTTGAAACCACCGACAGAGGCCTTAGGCTGAACACGCTCATAGGCGACAAGAAGAGCAATGTGGGACTACTGACGCACGAGCAGCAAGTGCACGTGTATGATGAGGTAAGGACGCTGACAGTGTTGTATCACAAGAAGCATCCCTACAGGCAGGAGAGGACTCAGACTGAACACGCTCATAGGCGACAAGAGATATTTGGTTGTCAGTATTACTATTTGTGCACACAAGTACTGACGAAAAAATAAACACTTTATCTGCCCGAACTAGCCGCAATTTGTCTTCCGCAATCAGTTTTTCCCTGAATTTTGTAAATTTTCCTTCCCATATGAGATAAGAAATTTTAAGTTAATAAAATTTGTTTATTCGTAAAATAAATGATTATGGAAAAACAAATGATGACATGTGTGTCCTTTTTTTAATAAATAAAAGCAATAATAAAAATATAAAAAATCAATAGAAAGTGAATAATAGAAAAAGAACAAATCACGACTAGTTTCTGGTTAACATAATATATGCTACTGAAAATTCCACTTCGTTGACATATAAATAAAAGGTTGCGACAATTTCGGCTGGTTAAAAAAAGATTCGAAAAATATTTTGATTTGCCAACACCGCCCACTCTTCAATCATCTTCATATGTTTTTGTCACAGAATGGTCAAACAATAGTGGAGTTGCCTCGACCCAAATACCAGGCCACCACTGTGGACGCGGCCGCCGCGGCCAACAGCGCATCATCGCCCACGCCCGGTGTGCTGGAGAGAATACTCGTCAGCAAGGGGGATAAAGTGAGCCAATGTCATCGGCCCCATATAAACTGCCATTGCTGATTTACTCGGCACAGGTCTTTGAATGGTTTGTTGGCAAACAAGCGCATTTGGTACCCGGCTGTAGTCATAACTCATCGAGCTTTAGAAATAGTTCCGATTCATAAAGATTTGTCTCTGTCACTCAACCATGTGGGACCATGCCAAATGTTTACCTGTAAAAAGTGCCTTTATTACATTATTTACTTAAAATTACTGGTGTCTGATTGAAACATTACAAGATTGTACTTCTTTAGGTGGTGAAAGGTCAGCCGCTGTTCGTGGTTATAGCAATGAAGATGGAGTATGTGGTGCGTTCTCCCCGTGACGGCGTGGTGGCAGCACTAGCACCGTTCAACCTCGGAGACTCGGTCGGCAAGGGAGCTCAGGTGGTCATGCTAGAGGGAGACAGCTGAATATGTACGTTCTAGTCACATCGAAGCTACTGGTTATTGTAAGACGTACTTACGTATCCAATAATATTAAGGACACAGTGGCCCAAATACGTTATCAGTCTCTTTAAATATCTTGTGCGTCATATAGGAAGATAAGAGCTGTTCGTAACAAAAAAATACCATAAGGTGTTCTGCTAAAGTCTTCCAAGCGTAACCAAATACTTAGCTGAATAATAAAATCGAAACTGCACATTATTCGAAACCCATTGTGACGAGTTTTTGTGTTAATTTGTATTTAAATAAAACCATTCAGATAATTTTATAACTGGCTTACTGACCTCTATTAAACTACTAATGGGCGATGATACACAGTAAGACGCAGCTCAAACCATTAGATAGTACATGAATACACAAAACCGGATTATATTGAGGTTCTTTAGCAATTGTGCAGACGATTAGCTAGACTTGGTCTATTGTAAAGCAGCGAAAGTCAATCGCTGTTAAATACAATGTCTGCAACAAAAAACCTTTTGTTAAATGAAATAAAAGGCTATTTGAGCCGATCAAGTGCGAAATATTTAAGATATTTTTAAGACAGACAAACTCGAGTTTTTTTGCTATCGCCAAGTCTTATTTCCGAACAATAATCTACCTAGCTAGCCATATAAATAAGAGTTTGGCAGTTGTTCTTATGGTCGTAGAATGTTGCCGGTGGTCGCGAGCCCTAATAAGGCGCGAGGCCCATCGGTACACAGCCTATTTAGTAATCCGACGCTGTTATGAATAATTTGTATGAATGAATTGTAATGAGGACAATGATTTTTTATTCATTCCAATTTATCATGTAACGAGAATAAAGTAAAACTTGCCAGTTGCCAGCTAATATTTAGCTGTTACGTAGGTCTAAAACGACGCTTTTGTTATTAACATAATATGGTTTAGTTCTCGTACATAATTTAGTTTTTTAAAGGTTAAGTTTTTAAACTTTGGCAATACAATTTTCAATAACGTTTAAAAGGTTATTCTTATACTAGTCGCTTGTATATATGAAATGTTTATTTATAAGTACTAGTAACCGCCATATAACTATTTTTACATTTCCTGTTAAAATTTGGGGTATAAATGTTGTTTAATTCTATTTTTATACACTGTTTTCAAATGTTATTTATCCGTGTTATGATGTAAAATATAAACTATTTAAACATGAAGGGAAGTGTTATTATTGACAACTACATCTACATTAATTTACCGCTAATGAAGGACGCGGCGAAGGTGGTGTGACGATCTGATCTAGTTTGCCGGTCGATTGTGGCCAGATTTCGCTCAAGATAGAGAGGTTTGGAAGAAGAAAGGGGTGGCCGTTGCCCAGCAGTGAGACACACGAGAGACTAAGGGAAAAATTGAAGGACGCGAGTACTTCATGAATACTTAATACCACAGCGAATATCCTGATCAACAAACTAACAACGTAACTATACTAACACATTGAAGCCTGTTAGTGAGTAGTTAGAGAATAACTGATTTTCACCGATTATTAAAACAAGATAAGTAAAAAAAACATTTTTTAAATGCGTTATAATTTTGTTAACCACTATTAAATTCTCGATGCTATAATTATACAGACTAGTTTGCAACAACGGTAAAATATCTCCTATTTTTCTTAAATCAATGAATATCTGTAACTTCTGAATACCATCCAAATATAGTAATAGGTTCGTGTTTCGTTTTCGTAATAATCTTCGGAGTATTTTAAATGAGTGAAACGTGGGACATAATTTCGATAGTTTCACTACTGGGGGCGTAGCTCAGATGGTAGAGCGCTCGCTTAGCATGCGAGAGGTACCGGGATCGATACCCGGCGCCTCCAATGATATTCTTTTTGGCTTTTTTTTTGTTTTTTTTTTTTTTTTTACTAAAGTCTGGGGCTTGTTTAAACTTATCTGAATTTTAAAAATTCGACCAGGTAGTTAGATTTTTTTAGCATATTTGATTCCTTGCTTTGTGATCGCATGTCACACATTGGTTTAAAATGAAAACAATCGTCTTCCATACCTTTTTAAAAGAGGTTTTGTGTTAGGATATCTATGATTATTTACTCTCATTAAGTAGGCTTTGTCCGATTGCCACAAATAGAACGCATAAAACTTAGTAAGTAGCAACAAGAAAAAACCTGAGGGGTCAACTAACTCGGCACTGAACGAGTTCTTACCTGCTTCATAATAAGTATTGGTATCGCTAGACTATACATAGGTACGTGACTACGTGTACATGTGTATATTTTGTGATTTAACTCTTACAGTGGGAGAAAAAAACCATGCTACAGTCACCATCCACCAAGCCGCAAGTTGACAAGTATTTGACAGGGCGCAAGCCACAGATAGGCACAATAATGTAATAATAGGTAAATCAACACCGTTATCAAAGTACAATGTCCTATATCGTTATCATATTTAACCGTGGTTTGCCCTACCACTACCATTGCACCGCTGGACACATTTATCTCATGCGGTTTTCGAAGCATGTGTTCCCATTGTGCTATTTTTATCAAGCTCCTTTTTTATTTATTATAGGTAGGTACCGTTACGATATTCGTATCTATTTACCTGCCACGCGGAAACTTGTCACACCACATTTTTTCGAGCTTTGAGCGGACTATAGACATAGTAGATCAATTTAAATTTAATTATATATAGGCAAATATAACCGACATCTTATATCGCAAGTGCAGTATGTAGGTACTCAGTACTGGCATTCTAACTGCATAGGTACTGATGATATTTATCCGCGCTCTATCTATAGCAGCGTTGAAAAACTGGCTTACCAAAACCTACGTCGCGTCGGTACTATTTAAGGGACTGTTGAAAGTGTTGAAGCATCATAATATGTAGGTTACAGTTATCCCGGAAGCTTAGCACAAGTAAAACGAGAGCATGAAGTATCTATTTCTAACGTTCAAAACTAATAGTAGCCACGTGGTTTCGACAGAACAAGTATACATTTTTCGAATTAAAACTTGTTTCAGGTTGTCTAACCAAGCAGTCAATCAAAATAATGTCCGAGATCTCAACCTTTTAACCAGAATCACGACAAAATAAACAAGTTCCCTAATTATTTAATAGTTATTGTTTAGTCGACGTCAGAATTTGTACTTGGAACGACTCTAACGACCTTGCTTATCGCTATCATCATTAAAACTGTATTAATAATGTCTTCATATCTTGTAGTTGTTGTAATTGAACATTATTTTTAATTCTAAGCCGAGTTGATTGACAATGGAGCACTAATTACTTCTCCGTCACCACGTTGTCCAGACGCATCCTAATATAAATTTATGCTTGCGATACATTAGGCGATTCCATTAAATGTAGGTAGGTAGTTAAGCCCATAATATTGCACATAAACTGAAATGGAATTATTACCTTTAAAAAATATAACGTAGTTATCGAGCGACACTTGAAAATTGAGCTAACTCTTCAGATAAGAAACATGTAATCTTCTACTTTTCGCTTGGTTCAAAGGCGTGTAGGTGGTAGTAACTGTAATCAGTTGTACCTTTTGGCCTTTTCTGTATAAAGAAAATGCTCAAAGACACTTTTTTCTAACGTCGCACACAAAGGCAAAAGCAATTTTGGAACTTTTGTTTTAGTGTCACAAATCTGAGCGGGATTCCATTGAAGTTCTGCTATTATTATTCCGAGCGCCTTTGTTACCTGCGCTGGGGGCAGGCTAAGGTTTGTTGATGTTTTTTGTAAGCATTCCCGTAACAGCTGATCGGGACAACAAATCCTCGTGAACCTGCCGGGCTTTCATTGGCTAAAGCTTCGGAGTCACCCCAACTTTAAAGTTGTCGACCGCGTACACAGACAAGCATCTACACTCACACATATTTCCATGCCAACACTACTATTGGTCCAATGGGTTTAACTTTATGCATCTGTTACTATCTCACGGAAGTGATAAAAAATCATGGGGATATTACTTGAAGCTTATTTTGATTTTTGTTCGGTTACCATGACAACTTAAATTCGCAATAATTTAAGTAAATATGTCAGTAAACTTTAGGTATATTACAGCAGAAACTTGTATACCTACATAAAAACAGATCTCATAAATTATTAAATAAATTGCTATAAACGTATGAATTACGACATTTAATAGAATTAGCCAAATGTAAATAATAGTTATACCAGCACGAGGCAAATAATATTAATAGGGTATGAATTAATAATGTATTAACTAGTTATGAGGTGTCGGTATTTACGTTCACGTAGGAGTGTCGTGTGGCGAACTGGCGGTGAGGACAGGTACACGTAATCAATCATGCTTACTCGTGATCTTGATTTTAATTAAGAGCACGTTATTGTGAACGTGGCTACTGTTGTCATCAAAATTATTTCAATACTGAGTAATAAGGTCCTTATACACACCAACGACTTATAATGTACGTGTCCTTTTTTTTTGCGTGTCGTAGGCGTAAGACACCAGTGATGAAGCAATCATTAACGAAGTAATATATTACAGGTTTTGAATTACTTCAGAGGTTTTACTTTTTTATGAATTGCAATAAAAATCAAACGAGGTTATTCTAACAAATGAATTTATGCAACACTTATGTTTTTAACGATTTCAATCACAGAACTTTACTTTAAACGTTAAAATTTGTACCGTAATATTCATAAACGTAATAAAACTTTTGTTTACTTAATATGATTACTCGGCTGACCTGATTGGCAAAAGCATGTGTTACTAAAGATCAATATTTAGGGAATAAAAGTTTTTAAATAATAAAACAGATCTTTTCGATTGGGTTAACCCTTTGAACATTTAAATGGAAAATATGAAGTATGTATAATGTTCGACACGTTTTCTATTAAAACGATCGTTCGTCAACAAATGAAAACGGAATCGTACAAATATTATCGAAAGAAAAACTTTGGTTTATCAGTAAAATACAAACAGTTATTGTTTATGTGGTTAGGTATAAGATAACCAGATTGTTTGTATACTGTTCAACTTCATAATATCAATTATATTTTTTATTATTTAATTAATTTTCAAACAACTCCCTCACTAAAATCTGAAAAAAAATGTATGCAAATGTACTAATATTGGACTGTGTAAGCTTACATAGCTTAACAGGAAGTTCAAGCAATAGGCGAATAATTCTGTAAATAGAAAAATAGAACATAAAAAACATGCATATGAGAAAATGAAAAAGCAAGCAAAAACAAATAGTAATTAAGTGCATACACAAGCAAGCAAGCGTAAAAAAAATCAAGCAAGAAAGCTAACTACTAGACAGGCTAGTATTTTAGCACACACGCTAAAAAGCGAGCAGGTTTAGGGCGAAAATGCAAGCAAGCAATTAATTTAGAACGAGCGACAAGCAGATGTAGTACATAATTATACATACAAGTAAGAAAGCAATAATTCTTAGAAAAGTACCTACAGTAAAATCATTTATGATATGATATTTATGATATAACATGAATCGTTATAAAGAATCAGATAGATAGGTAGGTACCTAATAATTTTTGCAATTCACTCAATTTAGGTATCACAACCTCAATTCACATCGCGATCGTTCGGGTTCGCAACCTATATAAGTTATGTAAGATAATAACTGTACTTTAGTTAATTAAATACATCGTTGCATATTATGCTATTAAGTAATGATTACTAATGATTTTACTCAAGACAGGATACATGGAAACCATAATACAACATTTCTTTGAATCGTATAACAGAAAGGTAAAACAGTCTGTTTTACCAGCAATATTATAGGATTTAATAAGATTTTATAAAGAATAAATCAGATAATTTCTGCATAGCTCCGGTAACAATACGGTTAAAATGTCTGATCTATAATCATTTGTGAAAGTAGGTAAGTGTTTGTTTCCAATATTGAAGCCTATAATTGATACATCCAGCCCCCGTATTCACAAACGCTCGAATTCGATTTCGATTCGGAAAGTCGTCTATCTCGCTCGTTTTCGTAATGCCAAAACAAGATAGACATACGACTTATCGAATCCGAGCGTAAGATTCGTGAG
This sequence comes from Cerastis leucographa, assembly GCA_963082945.1. Lineage (NCBI taxonomy): Eukaryota > Metazoa > Arthropoda > Insecta > Lepidoptera > Noctuidae > Cerastis > Cerastis leucographa. Next base: position 11,129,272 of record OY720380.1, on the reverse strand, counting down.
TCTCCATGACGCTAGTATTCTACCCAGACACGCGTCAGTGTCGTCCACCATTGTGGTGCCTTTTCAGAACAATTTAATATTGCTCACTATCTAGCATCTGCCCACTACCATACCTATTGTTATACTTTGGCACCCTGGTGGAAGCGCCAGGGTAACCCGCGAAATTCAAATTTTCTTAGTTCATTTAATCCCATTGAATGAATTTATCATGAATTAGTCATTCAATGGGATCTAATGAACTAATAAGGTTGTATTGAAGCTTTTAATGAGTATATTCTGTAAAGCTATATTCGTCGCGAATCATATTTCAATCAACATACAAGCTGACACTGACCCGCAAACTGTAAAAATATTGAGTATCGTGAGCTAGCTTAGCGCATCCACTTAAAAGTGAAAATAAATGTACGAACTTGGACAATTCTTTTTCACTTCAACGTATCAAGAAGTAAGTAGGCTGGTACTGCTGGTAGGTAGTATATCTACGTGCCTATATGCGTATGTCGTTAGCAAAAGTGATATATTTTTATTTTAGACACGTACTTCCTACGAAATTCTACACATATTGCGGAATATGTCAAATTATTGGTGAATATCATTCGTTCGTGGAGTATCTAAATAATGCAACGATATGTTACGTGCACTTAAATGTAGAAAAAATAATGCGTTACTATGCTAAGTATTTAGTTTTAAAATAAAATTATGGAAAGAACGAAGTAGAATAATATTATTTGAAAATAAGACTAACCCAAAGGAAGTCACGCTATTAATGCATAGAAACATGATCTTAAGAGATTTCTCATAGAATAGGGGTCCATTAATCGTTTTTGAGTCATTTCCATCATACACGTTGTCATAACAAAGCATTTTCCATGACACTCACAGTATTTTAAAATACTTGGCACTGGCAATGAAACTTCATTTGCTGAAGGCTAAATAAATTATTATTTTCCAGTTCTTTGTGACGCGGTACAAAACAATCTGTCGTTATCATTACTAATTAAACCTCATTGCTTCCGTGGGTAGGTTACTATGTACTTTGTTTTTTTTTTTATTACTAATTCCTTTTAATTATTCGTACGTTTTGTATCAGCGGAATGTCTAACGAAGGACTCTGCCGTAAGGCCCGGACTGCAACAAAACGGAGCCGAGTGGAGCGGAGAGGATCGGGCGGAAACCGACCGATCCGACCGACCACATTGTATGCAATCTACATCGCATTTCTCTCTGAGTCCGGGCCTTAGACAGGATGCTGCAATCTGAGGTTAGACTCTAGAGGGTATAACATCCTAAAATCTCTATTTATTTTGGCAATCACGGCTGCATATAATTTTACCATATTAAAAGACTTGATTCTAAGATTACGTTTAGAAGCAGCTACAAGTCACGACTTCGATGATACCTAATTAGGTCGTTAGACGTTTACTGCTCATTTGTAAGGTAATGCTGGCCTGGTATAGAGGCTAGAAGCTAAATGAATATCTGAAATGGACCTTGGAACCTTAACGGACTTGTAATTTTTCCCCAACAAGTAAGTTTTCACACTTTTCACTAAATAATTAAGGGAACAATTATTACAGATAAGCAAAAATGCCACTATTTAAATTACAGTTAATTGTTAAGTATAGATACATGTACCTAGGTACAATTTAGGTAAATCAGTAGTTTAGAAACTTAGGCTGAGCAGATTTTGTCACTGAACCTGACAAATGATCAAAACGCTTTTATTGTTAGATGATTAACATGAAAACTACTTTTTCAGAATTAGAAGACAATGTTAGTAAACAATGCCGCCCCCAAAAATAACAGTTTCTATTCCATTCTTACGGTCAGCGTGGGTTTATTTACCAGAGACAAATTTTCACGCACTTGATAAATAGAGAGTGACCTCTATTCATGAGATTCATTTGTCGGAACAAAAGTTACGTAAATGTGTTTACTCTAAACATCATAACGTAAACAAATGTGACCATAAACTTGATAAACATAGAGTATAAGTAGGCACATGGAATACTTCGGTTGATGACGTAAGGCCTCCGCGCGCGCCAGTTTGCCGGCCATAACTAAACATGTGACGATAAATTGCTAATTTTGGTAGAATTACGAATTTGTTTCTAATAAACCGGGCAATTATGAGTTTTATTTTTAAAGGACTTGTCATACCAAGCCTATGTGTGACAAATCAGCAGTTTTCTTTATTTCTGAGGTTACGATGAAAGTAGGTCACTAGTCACTACGCTTATTAAGTTTTGAACAAAGTGCTAATATCTGTGAATATTTTAACATAGTCGACGCAAGCCGAATTGTTGAATTAGTTATGCATACAAATATTATTTACACTTTTTTCCTTGGAGGTGAAGCAGTATTTCAAACGGTATTACTATTGTGTGAAAATCAAAACAGTTCAAGCTTATCAATATGTTTTGTGTTTTCTTCCATTACTTCTACTAATGTAATCTTGTTAAAGGAGAATTCTAACTCTATGAAATGCTGTGGGTATGCTTGGTTCACTTGTTCGATAGATGGCGCTACTACGTTGCTGGCATTAAAATCATGCACAGCATACAAATAGTTTTCGTATTCAACTATTTAGTTGTTGTAAATTTGGTAATAGCTGGTATTCCCATGCACCGAGAAAAGAATCTTTGAGGTATGCAATATGGGATCTTCCACGACTATCGTGATGTTTTTTTTTTTTTATATAGAAAACTAATTTATAAAATGAAATATAATTTCCTAATTAACTAACCGTTGAATCATTAGATTTTGGTTTTATAAAATTTCTATAAATGATAGTTTTGGTTCGGGTTAGTATTTATATAAACTTATCAGTTGAATATTTAATGGATATCGGTATTTTCTTTTGCAGTTAAAATATTGAACAGGTACTATAGTGCTAGGTCGCCAGGACACCAAATATTATCATCGTGTTAATATTGATATCAATTAAAATTTGTGCGTAGTCGTAGTTAGGTCACGTTAACTGCGTTGCATAAGTGGGTGCATCTGCTTGACATTTGAATCGACCCCGAATCCGAATAGAAACTGTGTCACGTATGAAGCGTCCGCGGACAGTGGGTACGGGCGGCATCGGTGCGTTGTGCAATCCCGTTAGCGCTCCACGTGCGAACCGAACCGGCGCGCCTCAATGTCGCCCGTGGGCGGCTGCCCTCCGCGTGCCGCCCGCCCGCCCTCTGAAAATAGCGAGTCCGCCCGAACGCCGGCCCGAAGAGCGCGGGCGGCCGAGCACCCATCTAGCTCAGGCGCGCGGCCGTTGACTCGGTCGTCTCGCTCGCGCGAACAGCTGAGTATCAAAACAAAGGAGCGAGACGGGCGGTCGCCGCTCCCGCTCGCCGGCCGGCCGGTGTCGCCGGTCGCGGCGCGCCGCACGCACTCAAGCCAGTTCGTGTTCGAACCGCGCTTATTGAGGTCGTCCGCTGTGAGCTCGGTTACGAAGTTTAGTACCGCGAAAGGATTTTCCTTTGTCCCGATCCTCGAGGACCCTGCCCTCGTATTATGTTTCTACGCGAGAGCCGCGACCAGCCCCGGCCTACTGAGGAGCCGGACCGCGCGCAGCGTGCCGAATCGCGTCGAAATTCTGTCAGTTCTCCAAAATTCTGTGACGGTTATCCCGCGAAACGCGTACGCCGGGCGATTTGAAATTTTTGAGTGAAGGTGTGAGTAGAATTTTTCGGGCCACCAGACAGTGGTGTGAGGCCGCAAGTGTTTAAGTAGAAGAGTGAGGACTGAGCACCATGTCCACGGGCAAGCGGCTCGCGAAGCGCTCCATCATCGGGACGCGCGTCGCGGCACTAGGTGATGACGGACTGTACTATTCGGGGATGATCCAGGCGGTGAAAACGCCGGCTCCCTTCCCGGAGAACAACAACTGCATCAACCTGACTCCGAACACTCGTTATACAGTGCGTTTTGACAGCGTCAAGATGAAGAACCGCGAGTACCGGGACGCCGAGCTGATCGGGCCCGGCTTCCGTGGCATGACGGGCGTGCGCTTGAAGGAGGGACAGCGCGTCTTCCTCACACACAACGGGAGAGAGGTGCACGCTGACGTTAAGAACCATGACTATGACACGGACGAACTACGCGTCCAGGTTCACTCGCCCACTAATGAGGTAAGTTCTGACAACATTTCACTCAATAAATAAGTATAAGGTGACGGCAGACAAAATTCAATTCTAAGAAAACCAGTTGAATACCATAGCTGTTATCTTTGCCTAAAATAATATCGACTCTACATAGTGCTTCTTGAAAATATTTTACAATTTCCTTTAAAAGACATCAACGAAATTTACGAGACCGTGATTTAGAAACTTAAGAAAAAAACATTCGTGTCCTGCTTTATTCTTTTAAACCAGTTAGGATTACACATGCGTAGACAATGATGGATATGCATTTATTTATAATTGGAGCGTTTATTAGTGTGCGTGTGGACAGTGATCGGTTATTTGTAGTGTATGCAGTTTTGGAGCGGTGTTGTAGTGTAGGCGGAGTGGTGCAGCGAGCTATTGACCCCGCTCCACGTGCAGCGAGCGGTGCACGATGCACCGGTCGCCGCCGCCCGGCGCATCGCACGCGCAACCGCAACTTATCGCAACAGACAATGCACGCGAGCGCGTCTCTACCCCGCACTCCACCCAGTGGTCACTCTTACACGTTACCGACTATAAACTAATGCGTAACTGTGCACTAATCAGTTCCACTCGTCCCAGAGTTACATGTCTATTGGTCATGATTCAATTATTGAAATCAATGACATCATTTATTGTTACCAAGCTAGGCTCACTAACCATTCGATCAGATGAATAATTTTCCTATGTATTATGATTAGCAGTAGCACGCATAATATTGTAATAATGTTATGCTGTATTGTTGTAATAGATCACGAAAATGAGCAAATGATCTGTTTAGCGCTTCGACCAAACAGGAAAAATACGAATTGTGGTAGGTACCTACATTGTCTGATACAAAAGCGCAGTGTGTATTTAATATTTAAACAATGAGATATTAAAATAGCTTAACATCAAGGGCAAAGATAACACTATCGATCATAAAAAAATCGGCAGCACTCGCAAGGTGAAGCCTTTATTCATCATTAAAAACATTAAATGTATTTCAATCATACTCTAGCTCTCTAGATTAGATAAAACGTTAGGTCACGACACCAATACAGTCGGTTGCACACAGGCGCAGCGGCGCACTATGCACTAGCGACTAGATAAACAAAGAGTACACGTGTCGCCGTTGTTACAGTTACTTGTTGAAATCAACTCAGCACGGGTTCATGCGTAGCACGTATTTAGCGTCGCGTCTGTTTAAAGAAACACGCATGCGCTAAATTTTATAAGCTGGTCGGACCGTTATTCTAAGTTTACAGCGCGCTATGTAACAGGTAGTCAAGATTACAATAATCAACTCCTACAGCTCTTCGCCGTAGATTAAAAGTAGGTCCGTAGTTTGTCCGACGCCGGCCGGCCGGCTCATGCGTCATCAGCATCGGCCAGCTTATCGCCGTCCACAATTTGTATACAATATTAAAGTCGTGTTTAATTTACTCAGTCGATAATTGGCCAGTTGACCCGACTCAATATTTTAATCTGACCGTCAATTTGTTTGCCAAGGCTCGATAAAGGTTTTGTTTTACCTTCGTTTTTATATTTCCACTATAATAAAGCACTCAATTTATGCGTTCGCTTATGAGATTGCAAAAATCAAGTTCGTAAAAGTTAAATAAAGACCTTCCACGATGAGTTTAAGTCATAAAATCAGCATTTTTTAACTTTAAACAACGGAGAATTTGGGACGAAGCAATAACGGGATCGTTCCGAGCAAAGCAATTACAATGATAATTCATTAACTTATATTTACTGACATCGTTTAGATAGGTTGCGAAAAACAAGTTGTTTCCATAGCTTTCTTGACAAGATCAAGAAAGTAGTGGCGCAGTGATTTTACAACAGTAATAACAATAAGGAAGCGAGGATCGCGCGCGCAGGCCTTGTGCTGTTGTGCGTAGATAGTGACGTAAACACGCGATACTAGCGTAACGCGGCGCGACGCGCGGCCCGCGAGCCGCCACTTTAGTTGATTCATAGAGATGATGCCATGTTTACGATCCAACATTTTATTTATCTATTCCTAACGTGTAAACAACTACCCTAACATTTTATTACGTTCCATGATACGATACTTATTGCGAACAACAAGAAAAACATTATTTAAAACAATTAAACAAATACCTGCATTTACAAAAACAATCTCACAACAAAGAGCGTAAAGTAAACCGCGCGATACGTACTTGTTTACTAGTTCGAATGCCGGTGTATTGTGCATGTAGGTATATCAACAGTTTTTCGTCACCCCACACTAGATAGAGCAGCGCACTTTATCAAAACAACTTTATAGATAACACGCGATCGAACAACACCACTCTAATGCTTCCCAAATGTTTTATACGCCGCGACGCGTCGTAGAAATGCAAGAGAAACCCAAAATGAGATAGGCATTGCTGAAAAAACCTCTAATTACGGCATCATTCGATTTATCAAAGAAGTGACGCGCGGTATTCCCCGGGTGCCGCTCGGTACGCTCATGAGCGTCAGCGCTGACAAACCCGCTCTACATGTACCTACAGAACCGACACACGATTAAACAAAACCTCTCGTTGAGTCACCGTCACATTCATGTTCGTAAACAACTATTATTTTACCGCCAAACCCGGACAGGGCAATTACGTAAAGAATAAATAAATGCATATTAACTTGTTTAATATTAAAACGAGTCTCCTATCCTAAACCGTCTGTATTGCGTGACTTGCTACACAGTTGTTTTACAATTTTAATGCGCTAAAGTATCACCTATCCCTACACCATCATAGATACCATTTGAAATAACATGCTTGAAATAAAACGCTCGAAAACGACTACACCATCATAACGTCAGGCAATAAGATATAAAAATAAAGAGTGCTCGGCTGAGAAATAAGGTCACCGGCAGGCCCGGAACCGAGTAACGGTATTCGTTACAAAATCGCGTCAAGAATTATTTTCACGTGCGCGCGGCGCCGCCGGCAGCCATACCGTTAGCCGGTGGCGGCCCAACATCAGCTAACCTTACCACAGGCTTGTCCGCCGTTAAGTGGAACGCCTATAGCAGTTAATGGCTGCCCGATTTGTTTGGGTTTGCAAACACTCATTTTCATCGTTATACCTACTCCAACCTAAATATTCTTTGGAGAGCAAAACACTGCAACTGAAATGATACATGCGAATTACGTAATCTGTATTTAAAACGATTTCCCCAGTATCGGTAACCGGCGGAACGCCTTTCGTTTGCGGAGGTCGTAAACGGTCCGAAGTGAGCAATGAGTTGAGCGGCGCGGGCGCCGACTACCAGCGAATGACGCTCTCCACACTCCGCGACCGCGGCGAGTGTGAAAGTGCTGCTCGCACCTGCATTGTCCATGTACAGTGACAGTTTCAGATTCACTTTACTTCCACCATGAACTACTTAAACAATTGTAACACCTTTGTGTTGTGGAAGACCCACATTCTTGAAAGTAATTATGCAACTAACAAAAACCAACGAAAGTTACTCTATGTAAGACTTGCAATTAAAAAAACAAACATTTTAGTAACTCATGTTTTAGTTTGGGTCACGTTAAAAGTAGATGTAAAGCTTCACCTAATAATAGACTGTTTCGCAGTCAAATCAAATTGGTAATCAAAGTCTATTGAAAAGTTTGCCATTTCGTACGAATTGATTTCTCCACCTCACCTTTCAATGGCGAGTTACTCAACAGCGGCATGTGAGTTGGTGCGAGGTGTACACAATGAATTACTGCTGAGTGGAATTCACATTTGCATAAAGTTGCATGTAGTATAGAAACATTGAAATAGCAAGCTATCGCGCGTGTCCGAACAATATCAAGAGTACGGGGTGGCAGACAGTAATAAGTGTAATAACTTGCCAACAATGTAATTAATATCGCATAACTAATATAGCTAGCGAAAGTAGTTTTGATTCAAAAGCGTATTATAAATGCGTTTTCCAGATTTTCCAGTCCAGTTAAGATTTTTTTCGATAGAACGAAGACACTTACGCTCATGGCGCTTACCGTTGCGTGGAGCCGTCGCGTGCTCGACGCAAATTTCACTCAACTGTACAAACTGAAGTCTATTTATGTTTTCTTAACGCGTCTTATTTGTTACTTGGTTGTTTATTGCTAAAAAAAAAAACAACTAACACATAGATGATAAAAATATGATAAAAAAAACTTCGATCGTGATTGCAGAATTTATCAATTATCAATCTACTTTTCTCATGATATACACCTTCTTAAAATAAAACAATGCACCATTCACGCTGCAAGAACGAATATTCAAGCTGAATCTACGTTTAAAGTTCCTTGATCAATTTCCAGTCACACCTTATGAGTTTTTACCGTTGAGAACGCAAACGGAACTACAAAAATAGGCCTTGGTGCAGAAACCATGGGAAGAGAAAACTAACCGCCCCCTGCGTCGGCGCATTGAACGTAGGTAATCGACCACAACACGACGATTTGTTACTGCGTCTATAGCTACACTATAACGTTTTAACGTACACGTCTATGCAAAGTTACCTATTCATATTTGTTTTGTTATAGTATTAATGCAATGTCAAAACTGTTCTAAAATCCTTAACTAACTATAAATCTATTTCTTTAATTTCACGGCTGTCATCGTCTCGTGACACGGTTTCTAAATAAATCAAGGTTGATAAGATAACATCGATAGAGATTTGTTAGTACAAGACGCCAGCGCAGAATGTTGAGAGACTGATAGCTTACTTACAGTGCTGGGGCTAATTTAGGCCACGAACCGGACGTGCTTTAAAACATTTTCTTTGTTTAACTTTGTCTTGCTTAGTGCAAAACATACCAAGGAATCACACATATTTCTAATTTATTTTAAATATCTACGCAGTATCAACCTGTTGTGTGTTTGATCTTATTTTACAACTGGTATAATATTCAGCTCGCGAGCGTCAACCGCGCCGTGTTGATGTTATGCATGATAACTAGAAGTTAATACTTCTTTGCTAGCCCACATTTATATCACTTAATGCTTCAGTAATGCAACAAATCACGTCTTATATACCGATATAAAACATCTGTAATAAGGACATGAAACACAGTTTCTTTTCGCAATTACGTTTACAAATCAAAATCAACCTCAAACAACTCGCTGACCGAATTATACTACGGTACCGAAAAGACTGTACACCGCAGAAACAAGCTCTAATTCATAAAAGAAATATACATATAAAATATATGGTCTATTTGAAGGCATTATAACTAGGCGTTATAGCATCAAAATCTTCATAATCTAAAAATTATTCATAAAAATTTCAAATGTATTTAACTATACCTACTTAATAACACTATCAGAAATTGTGGGTGAGATTTTCAAAATAAATTAATACGTTAGATACGAGATTAATTACGGAATTTGCGCGTTTATCAAAATCCAAAAACTAGTGTAATAATTTAATAAGTAGTAAACCGTTGTGTCAATTAAAAACAGCTTTAAATAATATATCTATCCTTGACATATTAATAAACGCTTGTCACGATAGTTCCCCTGCTTGGTGATAAAATAGCACGCCTAATGTATTCGACCCAAATTCGCGCCGAAACAGAGATGATTGACCATTTAATGTCGTCAAAAAACCGTTGCGATTTTTAAAACGTTTTTTTCTATTCCATCTTGTTGCCAACGATATACCTTAATATAGGCTGTGGAAATCCAGAATATTTCCAATGATATATTTTGATGAAAGTTTGGAAAGTATATTGTAATGATGAGTGTTTCATTGTTTTCTTGGACGGAGTTACATTTTCGTTGGTCTATATAAATATTGGTCCTCCAACGAACAACCAGCGAAGGCAAGGTCGGCCCTTTGTGAGTGACCTCATTGCATTTGCCTTGGAATAGTTGCATGATTTATGTCTCATATAAACAGCTGGCAGAACAAGGCGTGAATCTTGATTCTTTGTCACTTGAAGGAGAACACATTTGGCGAAATACTGTGCATTAAAAATTGGTAAAAATACCGCTGTAGCAGCTCAGTATTTTTGACTCCTAATTCACAATTCTTAATACCGGATACCTCAAAGTCGGATTTCGGCGTCACGCACGGTATCGCTGGTTGACTCAGCAGCGCAAAATAACTCGTTTTCGGGTTTGAGGTAACAGTAACACTCCGCGACCGTTACTACGTGGGCGAGTGTCACAAGTCTACAGTTACGACTACGCAATATTATCCACATTTGTATGCCGGCGTCAGTGTTACCGCTAAACGATGATTAGTTTTAGTGTGATCTTGAACATACAGGTCAAATTACAAGTATGCTAACAATGGAATAGAGAAGACCGTGAGAAGGAAGGAAACCAAATTCCAACGCAAACAATACACTGCGTGCTTAGTTAAATTAATAAATAAGATCATGATAATTTAATACGCGCTTGTTACTTGTCCCCGGAATTTGTAGTTTTCTTGGTGTTTGTCCTAAATTAGTAATAAAGCTTACTGGGCATAGTCGGCAACTCGGCATGCAGAGTATGCGTAACGTTTTCGTATGAAGAGCAAGTTTAATTGCAAGCGTGTGGTGAGGCGGGGAGCGCACCGCGCCCGCGCCCGCGCCGGCATGGTGACCCACTGACCCAGAATCGCTGATATTGAACCAGCAGCGACGCACAACCCGTATTCGAAATCCGACCTCTACTTGCGTTGTTTTTTATGTTACTATTCCAAATTTATGAAGCCATTTGATTAAACCCCTTTATATCTAAATAACAGCAAGATTAAGCGATTATAACGTCATCAAAATAAACCAATGATTAAAAACTATTGAAATGTCTTAATATTGCTGATTTGAAGTTATTAATGTCAGCCGGAAAACTAGAACTACTGTATGCTATATTTCGGTAAAAGTCCCACAGAACCATGATTCCATTCTACTGACTGTTGACCTATGGCAGTGTAGATTTTGTTAGTAGGTACATTCTTTGACGAAATAATCAAATAGTCAAGCTATTTTATTGGCACGTCACAGGTCAACAGTATAACGGTGCTATCCGCGATGCGTATGCTGCGGCCGCTTAAAGCTAACAGGTTCCCGTATCCGTTATCAACTGGTAACTCGGGGCGCGGTGGGTCGCACTCCGTTTTTGGGTCAGGTTGGGTCACGACGCCTGCGTGCTAGCCGCTTGTCTCCTCGAACATATTTAGCACTATTTCGATATCTAAGAATAGAGAGGCAACCACGCTTGCAGGCATCTCAAGGTGAAACGCTCACTTTTCTAAGCGTCGCACATAAACGATGCGATTATAGCATCACGCCGGGAGTCAGTGATGTCGAAACATCGGCATCGCGTCCTTGTGCAGATTTCACGTTCAATTACGTAATAGCATGCGATTTTATTTACGTGTAAGTCGAGTATATTACGCGGCCGCCCGCGCCGCCTACGCGCGGCCGCGTGCCCGTGGAGAGAGAGCGGCGAGCCGTAACATTTTGCCCGTGACGTCACTGTCGCGTCGCGCCTACGCTAAATCGTTCGCCAACGCGCCATGACGTCGTTCCTAGAATTCTAATTGCTACGGACTGTGACGTCAGCCGCTCTCAAATTCAATCTCGCACTTGATAGATAAAATGCTGGCATACTTCGCCACCGGCTTGCATCATTGTCGGCGCTACGCAACATCAATTTCCTGACGACTACAGCCGGCGACAGAAGCTGACCTACATGGTCGGCCGGATTTATTGTAATTTAATAGAATTCTTTATTACAACATAAGGCTATGACTGTCATAAAAGTAAATTGATCGACTGGCCGACATTACGTTTCGACTCGCGGAATTTTACAAATTTACTTTTAATAAAATACTACTTTACTAAATAAATACGCATTCGAACAGAATGAAGGTCATAATATTATAATTAAGTAATACGGCATAATAATTATTTAATGTTAGTAAAGTTACAGCATCATTAGGCCCATTTGCACTTGCTCTATAAATACCTATAGCAATTGTTGATCGTACTAGATCCAGAAATAGAGCACGGTGAGGTTACCCGGGCGAAACCGGGCCGCCTAGATGCTAGGATCGCGACCCGCGGACCTGGCACTCGCCAACTAGGCCGCTCGTTCGTCCTGCACAATCGATGAGCCAGACCTAATTTGCAACAAACAAGATTTACAAGTAAATCTAAAACGCAAGCTGTAACAGGAATAGTTGCTGTGATTCATTTACAAAGGAAAAGGAATAAAGTTTTCCTCATCGTTCTAGGTAGGTTTAATTAAATGTTTAATTTAGTTAATTAAAGCAAAGCATCACTTATTAGCCACGCCCGAACAAACGTTTTGGAAACGCTGTAAGTGCTCTTATTTTTTATCAAGTAGAAATAAACGCCAGATAACCAACCAATTAAACGGTTCTTTCCAAGGAGAATGGTTGCAATAAAAACACCGGCTGCATTTTAGAGTATAAAATGTAGGTCACGGATTTTTGGGGCAAGGTTGCCGGTTGCAGCGGCTTGGTGGAGGGCGTGCGGCGGGCACGAGCGGCGCCGCGCCCGCCGCCGCGCTCGCGTGGCCTGCTTCCACTGCATCCGCTTTGCAACCAACACTGTTTGTATTCACCAATCATACAAGGCCACCGTGCCGATTGATTGATCAGCTTGAGTGTTCACATCCGATAGGTATCGCTAATTCTATGAACATTTGTCTGAATCTTTGGAACGTGATTTGACGATTAAGCGTTGCACTGTAGTGCTCATAACTTTTCTATTAGTTTGTTCATGAACTATTGTTTCGACACAATAAAAATATTAAAGGACACATTCAATGGTAAAAATTGGTACCTATTGAATGGGTCGATCTTACCACTTGTCGAGTACTGTTTGTGGTCACTATGGATCATTTGGTATAGCTTAGCAAATTAAATGTTAAATAATTCAGAAACTTAAATGTCAAGTCGGAATAGGTATCTGTTGTTGTATTTGCATAGATATACAAATATTTCTTCGCTAGCACGTGTAAGTTGATTCATTTCTACCCACGCGTCTATTCTAAGCTTCAGGGCAGAAATGAATGTCTTACCTCACATAGGTACTTACTGTAGACTGTAGTATTTAGTGTGCCTAGTACAAATATGTTGCAAATACTAGCACCTAATTGTTTATTAGTACTTGGTACTTATTATAGCAAATCGGTGAACAGTGAACGCATAGTGATCCTTCACTGACTTACAAGTGAAAGAAAGGACGCTCGCTCTCTTCATTTGTATTCATTGAAGTGCTTTAATTCTCGCTTGGGCTAGGTAGTGAATAAATCATACGACTACTAGTAATCAAGTTATTTTACGAATTAGCAAAGGAAACTGACAAAGCGACACAAAAATAATCACAGCGAGACCTTTAAAGTAGTTTCAGCCACTATAAATCTTACTAATATAACAATAACGTCAAGAAGAACTACAAACTAAATTTCAAGTTAGAGATAGAACAATATCTATAGTGCGTACTACACCTACCTATATTTATCTGTTATCTTATCTATAGTTTACCCACGTAGTAACATACCTACGCAATAGAAGGTGTTTAACGTAACGTGCGTGGCTGAAGGTGAAATAGAATGATTAGCAGATCATGTTGGTGTTGGTGGCAATCGTCTATTTTAATATTTTTCAATTGACTTGCAGATAGTCTTCATAGTGAGCAGTTAAGCCACGAAAACTTCACTTTGTAAATTCAATGGCGTCGAGCCACAAAAGCCGATAATCGGGTAGTGATAGAGCTATTGACCTATTTATTAGCGCACGATCGCTAGCCGACAACCGAATTGCTTATGCATGCGTGTCTACGTCTACAACGACTCCAACTGCAGCCTCACTGAATATCTGATGTAAGAACAATCGAACTCTTTTGGTGATCCTAGTACTTTCATAAGAGTCGGACAAAATAAGGATTTTCCTTTGGATTACGACAGAAGCAGGTACTCTTTTAAAAACGTTAGCCATTAGCTTAAAATTGTAACTTGATACGATAAGACAAGGGTAACTTTTCTTATAGATCGTATGTGTCTATGTTATTATTTAATTTTAGTTTTGAAACACACTTTGATCAGAAGTTGCATGTACAGTTCTTCATGGTCGAATAGATAAATTCAAAGTTATTTTATCGGTCGTTGTAATCGAAGCACACTATTGTTTTCCCCGCTCGCTGCTTAATGAATTTGCCACAGTGTCCTGTCATTTATGTGGCCAATGACGCAGGTACCTCACTCAATAAACGATTCGAGGTTTTTATTTAATGAAATCCCATGGCAACCGCTGCTTTCGTTCTGTGTCATGGTGGACATGTCAAGCCTTAAATAATTAAAACCGGGTGACGTAGTTCCCATTTTTCAATCGTGTTCCTCTTTTTCCAATGAACTTAAGAAGAAATATTTTATTCCGTTTCTGCTTACGTTTCCGTTACGTATCTACGTATCATGAATGTTTAGGTAGGTGTTCATTGGACTACTAAAACCAAGTAGATAAAAACATGTTGATATTGATGTTGTGTCGTCACACACGCGCGTCATACTTCGCGCACCTCTTCAGCCGGCCGGCTTCAGCCATTGACTCAGTGCGACTGCAGTCAATGCCACTTGATCGCACACGCGTTATTTAGGTTTACGCTTTCACTGATCAGGAGCAATCCTATGTTTTAACTCCGAACACCTCATATCGAACAATGTAACTTTAGAATTTCATAAATTTAAAACACGCAACATACATCAAAAACTCTCGTGAATTTTGATAAAAAATCCATACTTTAATGATATTGATAAGTGTAAAATGGATTAAAATGGAACCGATTTTCTTATTGGTGATTAAAGACCAAAACTGTAACATTTCAAAACCGAGGAGGCGTTACGAGCATGGATAATCCGTTTTGCGCAGCGGCAACATTGATGCGCAGTAGAGCGCACAGTTTTCGCAATCCTGAGACGCCAAGAGCACCCGACTATCGCGTAAAACCAACCGCAAGACTGCGTACTTTACCTGTGTGACGCTTTGCTGATTTTTTATAAAAAAATTAAAATTTTGGTAAAATTACCGAATTACGTAGTCCAGCTAGAATCTAAACTTGGGAAAAGGTATTAGGTAATTTTTAAGGTCTACGAAATCATAAGGTTTCCCATTCGAACATCTTTTCTGCTATTTACGTTCCTAACACAAAACGAAGCCAAACAAATAACAACTCAAATCAAAATCCAATAAATATTAGTTTTTTGACACCAAAACGTTGACATTAGCTACAATGCGACATTCTGTATGGTCCGTAATGACCACAAACGACCGACAACAATACAATGGCCGTTCCTAATGACCGTGAACCTCATTTTCGTATTATCTAATACCTAATAACTATTATTTTAAAATTTTGTCAAATTGTTGAGGTTTGTATTAAGTCGTAAGATTGAAATTTCGTACTATTAAGATTTAATTAAAACAATTACCCATTGGACTACGCAGTTTTATTTTGTCAGTTTTGGTTAAGGACTTGGCATATTCGATCATACAATCTCTGTCATAAATCATGTCTGATGGAATCTCATTTCATCATCGTGAGTACCAGATGAGAAGAACTAACAGTTGTACCACGCGGAAAGATTTCTATAGCACAAACAGTTGCCAAATTATGAAATTCAGCAATTATAATGCATTGTTGTGGATAAACAGCAAAGACTCGCTTTGCTTATCGCTTACAGAGATCACAAACCATTTCCTCAAGTGACATGTAATCGCCATTCATCATAAATAAATTAACTGAACATAAAATATTACTGTAAGTATGAAACGAAATAAACATGTCTAACTCAGTTTAATGCTCATGCCAGCATTATCATGATATAGCGAAGTCGTTCGGTGACTTTCACTGGCATTTCAAAGCCGTCCGTTTCGCCATCGAATGAAGCAATTGTGCAATAGTTGTCACTTTTATATAACCACGCTCTGGCAAGTGGCTCGCCGATCACGTTAACACGTCTAACGGAACACCCGAATGAAGCTGTAATTTTTTATTTGTAGACAATAATTAATTATCATAACAAAACGAGTCAAAATGATACACCTGTTAAATTCATTCACTTGTCATTTCAATAGCTAACTACTTTCAAATTCTACGTAGGTAGGTGGAAGCGTTCTGTGCAGGGCAAACAGATATTTTGCAAGCGGTTGTAATTTTTTTAATTAGTCCTATCAACGAAAAAATTTAACGTAAGTATGTCAGGTAATCATCAAGATACTCATTAATGCAACTTTCATTGTTCCGGCTTGAGTGAGGGGCACGGCAGTCCACGTCTCATGGCTCATGGCACGTCCACACTCGTACAAAATCACGTAAAAGTGAAAGTATGACGTGATCAGCGACCCGGGGCTCAACGCTAACTGTACTGATCATATAGGGAATGCCAGTGAAACGCCATACTTAAATTTCTCGTGAAATTGCTTTATTTAAGTATGCGTGCGCGCACTAAGTCAAAAATAAGGATTAATTACCTATAATAAGGATTCTCATAAAAAAAAAATCCTTACTTAATTATACATGAGTGAGGCTTAATTTACTAAGTAACAATGTATTCAAAACTTATAGATCGTATATTTATAAGCTGCAATAAGACAGGTTTAACCTGCCTGGTCAAAAAATGCTCAAATAAGCTAATCGTGCGGCTCATTCGAAAGCGTAGGTAATTGATGATTCAACATCGTAACCACAAATACAATCGTTTTTTTTTAAATTGATGCTAAATACAGCAAGGTTATCCGTACCGATTGACGTATTGAAAAGAGTAATACTACGTACGCTCATTATGTAGGTAGATAAAGTGTCAAACACGAAGGTGGCCGCGTAGAAGGAAGCCGGCGACGAAAACGCAACCAATGTCAACCAGTCGACAGCTCGCCGCTCGTGGCACATAATTGACCGAGAGTGTGACCGCGATACGAGCAACTTTACCAGTGCGTGATAAGTATACATACATGCGTCACACAGGCCCGCTTCCTAATACTTGCGTTACAAGTTCAGGTCATATAAATATTAACCTTAACGTAATATAAGTACTCCAACGTAAAGCTGCTTCAACAATTCCATGAAATATTTAACACAAAATGGAGGAAGCATGGAAAATCCGTGTTTTACGGACTTCCCCCACTGCAGGATTGCACTTGTAATGGTTATATTGCAAGTTATTGCTACAACTTTTCAACATGATGGAAATTCCCTTCTAAGTTTTAATGGAGTCATTTTTATCTTGGGTTACTCTACCTTGCGTAATATTGCATTACACCACAACTGTAAACTTTTAGGGTTCAACTGGATGCAGTTCATGTCTATTTTGTTTAGATGTTTAATTAACATTGCTAACCTCCTATTAGGTTTCAGTCTTTCTATTTTTTATAATCACAACTATCATTTAGCACGATTATTTTTCTGCAATGTACAAAGATATCCCTTAGTCTAGTATAAAAATTATACGATCAAAAAAACCTTACAATAAGAGAATAATTTAAGCATTTACTACAATAGATAAATTAATAATATGTTAGTTATATTATAAATGCGCTTTTCAGTTTCCAGTAGCGTAGATTACCACACTCAGAGTCAAAACTTGTTTACCTCTACCGAACAAGTATTTGAATTGCGTGTTTCCTGTTCTGAGATAACCATAAGCGCGGCAAGTAGGTTCATACGTACTAGGAATTCCCATTAAATATTTATTACTGTGATTTTATATATCAACAAAACCCGCTACACGGAAAATAATCGTTAGAAATTAGTTATTAAGTTTTGTGATGTAAATAAGTTTCAGGTAAAAACAAATTATTGTGGTATCTGATCTACTGGTAACCGTAATTGAGAACGTGCATCTCGCTTCATTTCCACCCGGTCATGACGTCACACGTCAATTCGTCCACCCGATCACAGTTCGTGCGAAGGTCGGCCATATTGATCTCGTGCTCGTAAACATTTAAGTTAATACTGTAATATATTTTGTAGCCTTATACACCTTGTATATTATGCGAAATGCATTCAACTCGAACAAACACAAGGTGCGACTTAACCAAGGTCTCGTGAAAATGACTTAAAAATTAATATAATTACTAGATATACCTGAATACCTGTATCAAATATAATAATGACATTAACAGCGTGCTATGCAAAAGTATACATGTCAGTTTTATTTCAGGTGCGGATCGAGCTAAAGAAAAAACTAGATGAGATAAGGCTGTTGGAGTCCCGAAAGTCAGCAAGATTGGCCGATGTAGACACAGATTTCGCCAGATTGGCAGATATGGCCGGTGACCGCCGCCGTGCCTCTGCCACCATTGAAGTACCTTCACATCACATGCAAGGGTAAGTTTACTTTCAAAATTTACTTATCTGTGACCTGTGACTAAATCAAAGGTTCGATATTATAAGGACTGGACCGAAATACATTAAAAGTTAATATGAAGGACGTTGTAAGAAACTTGAAACCTAATGTAAAAAGAGTCCAATACTAAGAAGAGTCACTATTCGTTGATGATGTTAATCTGGAGAGCAGGGAATTCAATTAACAAATATCAACGTTATTTCGCCTTGAGGTAGCGGCTCACCTCGCCACAAGCTCAAAGGAAGGCCGCTGCCGCTGTATTTCTAATGGCCGCTCTACGCCTTGCAAAATCTCTTTATCTGTATTTTGCAAACTGGTTTGTCCTAACAAAAGGAACCAGGTGATCACAAAATAAACTCAACGCGAGAATGCTTATGACAACAATAGTTTGATTTACCGGCACTTATTTCAAATTTGAATTTCGAAGATGCTATACATCGAAGGCACAATCAAACTAAGCAAGAAAGAGTACAAACAGCCAACAACGGCTCCCAGCCATTAGGTACCAGTAATGTATTGTGCGTTACCTTGTAGGTAGGTGTAATCGTTCACGAGTGTGCACTGTGCATCGGCGAAGTGGGGCCGGGCGCGGGCGAGCGTTGCGAAACGCGCACCGTGCACGTTAGAAACTGGATGGAAGTGTTAGCGCGGAGTACGGGCGTGTCCTTGTCACACTTGCCTACATTCTGTGGCCGGAGCCCGCCGCCCGCGTCTCTCGCCCCTCGCCGCGCCTCTAACAGGGACAGACAATGCAACGTTGTGAGAATGATTAAAAAAATCTCAAACGGATTACATAATTATCAATACCGATTGCAACTCCAGCAAAATATATGACTTTAAAGATTGAAGTAGGTACGTAATTACCATCGTAATGGAAAGTGCTGCTCAAATTGCTCTCGCTTTCAACAGCACTGCCTTCTCTTACTTGAAAATAAAATGTTTCCGAGTGAGCTATAATAACATCAAAATTTCATAAAATATGTAACGATTTCGCTTTAATGTCTTTCGCAAATAAGAACACTTTCATAAAACGTCAGTACCAGCTGCCAGCGACAGGAAATTATATTGTACTGCAGAAGAACCAGAAAAAAAAACAGCATCAAATGCTTGGCGCTACGTGTCGACACCGCAGTTTCACTTTTCATCGTGATCGTGGTGAGAGGCGAGGCCTCCACCGTGGTCCAAATTTCACAATACCTAACCGAGTCGACGCTCAAAGAAACGATCTGCTTAAGTACAGATCTTCTACGCCTGTTGCATTATACAAAGATTAAATCAATCTATGGTTGGTTCTTCAACTTCCTCGCAATAGCATGTAACGCCGCGAGGAATTCAACATCTAGTAAATGAAAAAAAAAACAAAATTCATTCAAATGTCAGGCTCAACAACAATCCAAATCCATCACAACATTTGACTTACACATAATGAAGGATACTAACGGTTGAAGGCCAGTACGAGTCCATAAAATATAATCAAGAAACTGGGTATTTTTACTGTTGGTAGAGCTAAAAGCCAGCGGTTGATATTTAACGTAGAGGCGGTGATTTCATATAACCTGTTTATTCAACTCTTTTAGAAGTTATGAGATAGCATGCAAGAGATTGCAACTACAAATCCGGATAAAACTTTTGATTGAATGAGCTGATGTAGAATATTAGCAATTAGGCTGACCATACATGACGCGAAAAAGATCACGTTATGCTCTCACTATTTTATTGTAACGAACGATAGACAAGACAGAAATTGAATTCGTGAACAAAATTTCGCAATTACAGACTGGGCCATGGCAAAGTGAAAGTTTGCCAGCATTCATTTTCTTTTAGTTGGCGACCAACGACGTCAGTAGCGTTACCTTGTACAAATTCACGCCTTTCACACATAACATTTTTAGACAACTAACATTAAATTCTAGCGACTAGACAATGAATTGTAACGATTTCGTTGGTACATGAATCAACTAAATTCAAAGATGGCGTCGCATTCGGCTGGTACACGGCGCGGCCGCCATGTGACACAGTGACCCAGTTTCGAAATGGAACGCCACACACACTAGCCAGAATAATACAGTAGGTATACAATGATATCCGCGAGTGCTACACCGAGGCGAGGCGACAACTAATTAGAGGATTCCAAATCAATTGGTTTAGCCATGGGAAATGACTTGACTACAAAGTCCTTTGTTCTGGAATAAGTATGATGTCTATTTCAAACCTAAAAAATAAGCTAGTTGTTAGGAAGACCATTAGCATTTTCAATGGCGAACTTAAAGTTACCATTCATCTGGATTTATTCAAACATACCTTTGACTTTCAATGTAACGAATACCCTCAGATAGAAAAACGAAAAAAAAAAAAGTTATTTCTTCCGTAGCTGACACAATTACCACAGCTTACCTTCGCTAACTATACCAAAGTTAAAAGAAAAACAAGTTAACTATTATAAATTTATGTCACGGTAAGTTAGAAGTAGTTAGTAGTTTTAATTTATAAGTTTAATTTGTGGTAACTAAAGAGGATGGACATTTTGATACGCTTTAAATGTCCGAAATGGCAGGTCCTGTTCATTTTTGGTACTTTGTATCATACAAATTGTATGCTAATAAGGCCTTGGACTATCATGGGTAGGAATGACCACATCAGTGCGTTTATTACATTCCTTAGTATTCTCGATTCCCTTTCATTTCCTTTCAGAGCAACATTTAAAACAATCATACATAGATGTTAATCAGAACGGTGAGGTTTACTCGACTTTAGATAAATTATGAGAATTTTATACTACGGCGACGTTTAAAACAAAGTTAGAAGACATTAACTTACATTCCGCATGCGTTTGCGCAACATGTAAAGAGAAGGCGCGCGCAAGCAGTCGGGTGGTGGTGGGGCGATGGCGGCACTTTCACGTTGGATAGGTACACGTTTGCTTTCGTTGGTGTTGAGGAGGCCCGTTATCTCATTCGGCAGGTGCAGTTATGCCGCCACTAACTCGAGAAAGTGTTACAAAAATTCTATTCAGTAGACATTATGCAACCTAAGTATTTAATTGCTATTTTCACTGTTATTAAAGTTTTGTAAATAACAAAGAAATTAAGAAACGAATCTTCTTTCTTTAAACACTTCTTGGAATTGGAATTACATTGCACCAACAAAATCGAACAAAGGACGTCTACAACACCCGTATACGTCATATACAAGGAACATGATTACTCATCCGGAATTTTCACCTCTGTGTTGACTTTCCGGCGACCTACCTGCAGGTTATTACACTTCAGTGGGGACAAAAACAGTTCACGAGTGCAATTATTCTTCGAAATCCACAGAATTAGTCATGGAATAAACTAATAGCTCTAGGTACGTTTAACTGAGGTTTAGTTTGAAAATTCTGTGTCCTATGATTTAGTTACTTATTCCTGCTTAAAATTTCGATAAGTAAAGATGTCAACGTACAGTTTTATTCCACATAATTATTTAATCTTATTCTTCCCTTGTCATCGTTTATTGCGTAATATTAGATAGAGTACTATATTGTCGGCTAAAACTCATGAATATAATACAGGTGATTTAACCCATGAAGAATAGCGACATAATATAGTTATCAATTTAATAAACGTTGTATGCTGAGTATGTATAGCTTTTCACTAAACTCGTGGCAAAATATTAAATAAACGACCTTGGTCATGCATAGGAAAGGGACGCGGGCGGCCCGACCCGACTCACCCAAGCCCGAGGCTGGCAAACGCGCCGGCCGCGGCATATTGCTCGATCACCACGGATCCATGTTTTTGTACACAGAAAAAAGCGCGCGCCCGACCTACATCAACATGGCAAAAAACGCATTAGCTTCAAGCGTACCTACAATGAAACACTGACGAAATTCACACAACACAAAACAGTGAGCTGAAGGTCTCAGGTTTATTTTTCAAATCAGCACATCATTATCATATGACATTGACTCAACAAGGAGGAAGTAATTTTAAGTAGTACCTCTATTGAATGCTATTTCAAAAGAGTGAATATTTTCGGATAGGTTTTTAGTAATTTGTGATATCATATTAAGTAATTAGATATTATATAGTTTTTGTTATCGTGTAAGAGGTAAGTAAGCGAGTATTAGGATCCTACGCCTATTCCTATTTTACTACTAAAATACATATTAGTCTGTTATTTTATTATAGTACCGCTTATTCGGAATATTAAATCTGACTAGCTTCGTAGTTTCAGGAATGTCTGCCAGTCGCGAAGTGCGTAGGTGTCAGTGGAAGACATCATGCGTATCGTATGTTCACGTGCTTTGTTAGAAAAAACTAACGCGCACACAAAGTGAAATCGGTTATTAGATTCTATTTTATTTAACGCTAGTGGAATCAAAACATTCAGTAGTAATACAGTACCGATTTTAAAATATGACTACGGTACGGTATGAAGCATTTATTTTTTGCAATTATGTGTTTAACCGTAATTCATGACATGAAGAAGAGTTTTTATCTCACTTCGCAAAATATTTTCACTATCACTGCTGTACCAGTAGCACGGTAGCCGACAACAAGCGGCAAGGTCGCTCTCAATGTTACGTGTGTAGTACGGCCAGTACGGCATCGAGTGTGTGCACAGCTGCCACCGCCGAGACACGGCCCGCCCGGTGACCGTGGCTAACTATTTCAAACGCTTTCTTTAATTGTGACGTGATTAGCACTTGACCGATGGGCTACAGCACCTTTCAAACACTCCTCTTGACGTCACATATGTTGTGACACCATACGAAATACGTGGAAGTCGCTGTAAGGCATGCTGATAACACAAAAATTATCAATTCGTCATGAGTAACCTCGGAACGTAGCATTCGCAATATATCATTTGGTTACGTCACTGCCGGAAATTACGTCACATAGCTTATGTGACAGCGCGCCGGCCGGCGAGCATCCCCATTATCGCGAACAAAAAACAATGTCACCTCCGCAAGCGTCGGTCGTCGTCTCAGGGCGATAACGACCCCGGTGCCCGTCAGTTAACCTAGGCGTTCTATACAATATAAACGATTTCACTTTGCAGACTACAACTATTCATGGAAATTCTATTTATGCTACTTATTTCTTTAGACGCAAATTATCTGAGGATACATTGAACTCTAAAACAATTTTTGATGGATGTTAAAGTGACCTACAGTACACCCTTACGAAAATGTATTAGGTATCTGTTTTGAATCGGATAACGAACCTGGTGGAAGGTCGTTGTGGCATAGCGCGAGGTTAATACACCTTGTTTCTAGGGTGCGTTCGTAGGTCGGCTGACACAAGTATTTATAAATTATTTTCACTTCTGAGTCAAGTTTCATCTTAAATAAAAAGTCACGTTTGTATTTACAAAATCAATTACAACATACATACCTTTAGATACCGATATAAAAAGAGAAATTCGACATTTAACTTAGCAAAGGCTTGAATCAAATGTTATTGTTGAATATAGTTTGCAGTATAGAACTGACATGTCAAAGCTGACGGGGTAGCAATTTGCTACTTGTATCTAAAGAAAAGGTTATTAAAAAGCGAGATGGGCGGCCGCCCGGTCGCTGATCTTGAGTGAACGCAGCCTGTCGGGGCCACTTACCGACTGTCAGGGACTTCAAGGACATTGCTATAGCCTCCCAAAATGAACTCAAGTTCAATCATATATATTTCTGTAAAACTTTGTAATAAATAGATTAAATTGTATAATACTTGTAACTATTCAGAACTCTTCTATTAGAATTTACTACCTACGCATTTCATGAAAACAGGTACGCAGGTAATTAAATGACATAATCTGTCAGTCAATATTTCATGATAAGCTCGGGTCCACTATTACGAACTCGTTACTCAGAAATATTGATTTTAAAGTATGAATCCGACGAGTTTCTTTTTTAATAGAGTGGAGAAAATGAACAATCTTATTATGATTATTCTTAAGTATAACAAAATAATTATGTACGTATACCCTTTAGCAGTTATATATTGAGTAACGTGTAGTTGTACCTACTAATATGTTTTACGCGGGCAAGTCGCTTCGTAGACAGCCGAGGTTGTTGGGCTCGGGCGTTAGGTTCAGCCGCTGAACAAGTCGAGTTGAACGACCGAACTACGTATAACTTGTGAAGGTGGCACAGGGTGATCGGTCAGAGCAAAAGCCTTCGTCCTTATGTGACTTGTCCAAATGTCTATCGTTTGTGGGTCGACGCCGTCGCGCCGGTTGCGCAACGCACCCACCCCACGCATCCCCTCGACCTCGAGTCACTTCATGCCGCCATCCCAGCATTGCCACTGCTAAGTTCAATAATCTAGTCTAGACTTGTTGATTGTTCAATGACGTGAACCTTTTTCGGTAACTTTCGAGAACCATTTGGGGGTGATAAAGTTTTTGCGGCCATTTCCAAAGACTGTTGAAGTTGGAACACAGCCTTACATGTTTTATCTTTGCATTGGAATTGCAATACTTGCAATTATCAATTTATTTGAAAGGTTGGCCTTTCCCTGCTTTAGGATTTATTTTGGCTATTAACAGAGACAGCTAAAGCCATAAGGCATTCTGTAGACTTTTACGGTTTCCAATTTAGTAAGCAAACTTATTTTAGACACCAGAAGAGAATAAAAAAATACTCTGAGTAAGCCCCATGTTCCCAGTCGCCTCCGATAGAATGCCGCGGGTGGCAATCGGTAATAAAATTCAGTTGCCCCCAGGTGGCGACTGGGAAGTTATTTCCCCTCTTCAAATCACTGTACAGTGTACATTGCGGCGTGGAATCACATTGGAAAAGTCTGACTGCCAACTAACAATCGCGGGCGTAAGATTGTTCCCGATTGCCGCCCGGGCAATCCATTGGGGGCGAATGGAAATATTCGGAGAAAGCGACGAATCTTAGAATTATGTACGGTAGCACACATACATATTGAAGACACTGAACGTTAAAAATAGTCTGCCACTAAGATATTATACGACTCATTTGAACTTTTATTTTCCACCTACAAGTTGTAGGTAAACTATCTGAGTTCTACAAATACTAAAACCATAAAAAGCTACGTTGTAGCTACAACCTAGCTTTTTATAGTTTTAGTATTTGTAGAACTCAGATAGTTTTTTCTTGAGGACACGGTGGAGCACACCGTAGAGCTATACCCCGCTTGGGATGAGCACCGCCGTGTGCTCGTAGCGGCGATTGGCGGCGGCGACCTCTCGCGACCGGCCCTGGTTCAAGCCATGGTCCGGAGAGAGATTGAATGGGAAGCTGTTGCCTCCTTCTGCGAAGCAGCCATGCTAGCGAAGGAGGTGGCGGAACGTGAGAGGGAGAGAACCTCACGTCCCAAAAAGGTTTTTCTGAAGAAACTAACCTGCCTGAATTGCGTACCTAGTGCCTAATTTATATTCGAGAATGACGAGTATTTAAGTTTATATTTATATATGACCTACCACACAATTTATATAGCATTATCTACTGAGCACTTGTTCTTATATTATTTCCTACCCCGCTAAAATAATGTATGTATTGTTTCATCATGTATTAGTTCGTCCTCGTCAAGTATTGAAATTAATTTAGTATTTTGCGTTGTTACAGGTCACGCAAGCGTGGGCCCAGCAGCTCCTGCGACCTGGGCTACGGTGAGCGCGACGACCAGATGAACGAGTGCAATGCGGCCCTCGTGCTCATGTCACTCAGCTGCTCGCCCAACTCGCCGCGCCCCAGTAAGTCGCACGACACGACTACAACACATGGCACAACTTGGACACAGCGGCGCTCACACGCAAAAACATATGAATCTTCGACAACGCTGATCCCCAGCATCGGTAGTCCGTCAGTTCTCACATTTATTACTAAGTCATTCTACTGTCTCGTTTGTGCTTATGCCGAACAAATATCGGTAACTATACTAAAGCATTGATCGTTCATTTACATAATAGTTACCTACAATGTAATTGAAATCTATTTTAATTTTAATTACAAATAAATATAAAATATTCTAATGCATTATTTATGGCTGAACATTCTATTACTACTATATACACCGTGTAAATCACCTCATCACGAAGCCGTGAACCAAGCATTCTGTACATGAAACTAAGTAACTTTACTTTACTTATTTTCATGTACAGAATTGTACATGAAAATAAGTAACTTTACGCAAAAATTATTGCTGGGAAACGACTTTTTTTTGGGGGGTGTAAAATCATGTTTTGTGGTAGAACTCAAAGTAACGCACTCAAAACACTGTGCTGATGGACGGATTGAATAGTACGGGGGTCGTGGAGGTGTTTAAAGTAAAAATCTTACATTAAAAACTTGTATTTAAAAAAAGGGTATCATTTAAGCTATCACCAATTTAATTAGTTTTGTGTTTCTTAAATAATAGGGTTTGTCCTCAAAATAGTAGATCTGTCACCAAAATGTAGTCACCAAACAATGCAAAATCAGTTCCACAATAAATCACCTAAAATCCTGAGATATAAGGTCTAGTACCAAATAAATGTTTTTGTATGTATTATAATAGGTGTGTCTTAATAAGTATTTAAGCAAACTAATTTAAAGAGATCACCAATAAATCATATTATGTTACTAGAAAATTGCATTAAGTTCAAATAGTAGTCGACGGAGCCCCGCGTAGCGGGGCTCCTATTTCTCTCTGCAGGGTTTAAAGTAACCTAACACGAAGGGGATGTCGGGGTCTTAGTTCGCTCGCTCCGCTCGCTCACTAGACCCCGCCATCCCCTTCGAACCTAACCTGTCCGAGTTGATGTGCCCTATGTCTCTAAGGAACTGATCTATTTATTTGGTGACAGATCTACCATTCTGAGCACAGAGCTATTATTTAAGTAACAAAACTGTTATTATAAGAACGAAGTTTATATTCATGTAATGCAATATAATTTTATTGGTTATCGATCTCTTATTTTACTGATAATTCATACCTGGGAACAATTTTTGTTTATCTGAGAATGAAAATATTTCGTGGCGATAGATCTATTTATTAGGTGATACAACTTGATGACAAATATAAATTTTGGTGATAGAAAATATAGTTCCCTTAAAAAAATACTTGTCAAAAAGTTGGAACTTTGACCCCTAATATCTCCGTAACTAGAAGGTTCCTAGGTATGGTGTAGAACAAAAAATGATCGCAATGACAGGGAGAACCAGTGGCTTTCGGCTTCGTTAAGAGGTGTTTTACACCCTTTATTTTAATTAAAAACCAAGATATTAGTTAAAGTTAGTTGTGAAAATTATTCATTTTAATAATACTTTCGACTGTTAGGGAGCGGTTGTATTCTGGATAAAATCTGCAAAACGTGAATAGCGTCTGGAAAGTAGTCTAGACACAGTCAGACAGAGTCTAGACAGGTATTTGGTGTAACAGCGCTCTCATGATGAGCTTTAACCTAATGTGCTCTTGTTCGAATAGCATATTTGCAGCAAACCCTTTCTTAAAGTTTAGCAGATTAAAGTCTGGGATCGATCGCAGCAATTAATTTTGCTTAATACAAATAGAAATTGAGGCAAACTCGATGCATTCCACTAGGATTTTAAACAAATTAATCAAAAAAACGAAATCTTAAGTTGGCACCTAATGCGTTCTCGTGGTACTAGCAACAAAGTAATTTATACATTTTTAACAATTTAGATTAAATCACACATTTCAATTGTAGCAGACCGCCTTTGATGACTTACGCAACATTTTAGCTGAGAATGAAGACGGTTCACAGTGTTCACACCACCCATAAAATTTAACGATAGCTCTAGAAGAACAGCGACTGTTCTAATACGCCAGCGCATGTGTGCTGCGAGAAAATAGCCGCTCTTGTGAGTGAAAGTTTCTGACCAAAGTTCCGTTTCGCAATTAATTATATTTGATTCATTCAAGTACCTGTATCATAGTAATTTGTAATTCAAAAGTTGAAATGTAAGAGTGACATTTGACCCTACCAGGTTTGTTATGACTATGACGGTATAGAATATGAGAACAGACTTCCAAAACACAAAATTGATGAACTGAATTGATGAAAAAGCTTTTTTTGTGACAGGCGCATGGGGCGGCCGCTCGTCAGTGTCACCAGGAGCTAGCAGCAGCTCAGGCTCGTCATGGCGCTCCAGCACACCCTCACCCCCACCGGCATCTTCATCTTTCAGTGACGAGGGCATTGCTATGGATTATGAAGAAATCCACCCGCGTAAGAAAAGGGTAAGTCAGATTCTATTTTCAAAACCGGTTTCGAACATTTACTAACTAATAGAAACTGTAAATATCCCCTTGTGCACGTCTCATCGTGTAATTGACATTATCAAAAAGGATTAACTGAATAATATAGTAGAAAATTATTTTACCGTTTGCCAGATTTGTACAAAATTAAACCTTAATTTGGAATGAGACTTTAACGGTCCAAAGACTAAATTATATAGATATGTCGTGTGGAACGTGCCCAGTCACCAGTACGACTTCAATTAGACCGTGACACACTTCGTAGTCGCTTTCATATACAAAGACTACAGATAAGTATGTAAATATTTGTACGAATACTACTCTGGGAATACTACTCTCGCCTGATGATCGATGACATTTTCAGGGAAAGTACAATAAACAGCAAACGTTGATAAATATTTAAGAATTATATTATATCATATAACAACAAATTCAAGAGGTTTAATGTTATGTATTTGTCACAACAACAAAGACATTTTATAAGATCCTTTGTGACGCATAATCCACAAAGCATTGAGTCAATCTGCACAGATGCACTTCAAGGCTCACTCGCTCATTGACATTTAGTATTACACCAAGATTCATTAGAAAAATAGTTCTTTTGTTTACTTACTATTGTCATTCAGTAAACAGGGCTTGACTACATCCAGGTAAGTCTTTACTACAGCTGCTTTCACCTAACGGGTGTTTGTACTTATACCTGCATCCTAAGTAAACGGTGTGTTACGTCACTCGTACATGTTTTGTAATATGTTTATGTCAAGAAAAGGATATCCGGTTGTGGACCGTTGCGTAACATTGTTCTCCATCACGTAGGAAAATCCGTTGTCTCTTCAGTTATTGCAAAAAGAAAACTAACTTACAGCTCCTGAATCACAAATGAGTAGTTTACTTTGTAACATGATAATAAACCTCATTCAAATAACAATCAACTAGGTATTGATATTCCAAAGTCATGTGTTAGATAAGAAGTCACTGACACGTATTGCAGTTCGTTTAGGTAGATACATCAGTGCAACACAATAGGTACATTTGCGACACGTGTCTGGCCAATATAAGTTATTAGCTATTTGTTAAGTGCTGTTCGTGTGCACATAATTAACTGAAGTATTATTGATTTATTGAACAAAGGCAACAATCTAGGAAGTACTCGACTTGCTGCGACATTACAATCAGTCTTCTAAGTTCTCCCCAACATATTTATACATATTTGCTTCAGGTTAAGAAAACAAAGAAAATTACCTAGTCAGTTTTGTTTCCTAGGAATAAAATCTACAACAATAGCAATACGAACAGAGTCATGTAATAAAGAAATAAGATGCAAAGTCGCATTGAGAATATAAATTATTATTACAATACATAGCATTAACTCGCAATAGATGGCTTTCATTTAAGTGTTCGTGTCATTTAAGAGTGACTTAGTGTAAATATGCATAAAATTCTAGTACTACTATCTTAAAAATTCTAATTTATTTCACTGTTTGATCATGGACATGCTTTGTCCGACATGGCCATCAGTAGAGTGCATTGTCGTTTATTGAATAGAATAAAATCACTGCAACAAACATATGTGCATATAAAATAATTTACGATCCACGTGCGCGGTTCACTGTGTCGTACAATGTCAAGGCGCGGCGCAGCGCTCTGCGGCCGCACTTATGCAACACCATTGTAAAATTGACATAAATGTTTATGACTGCATGAGTGACTACGACCGCAGCCAATACTTTATTGTTGGTAGTTATGACGATTCTCGTTACTGCCTATCATTATAAAACTGTGCTTAGTGACAGCGTTACTTTAACGGTTGATCTTGCCATCTATTAAGGTCTCTTGTAATTTGTGTTTCTTTATTATTATTTATACGTCTTTAACCGCGTACATCGTTCTTCGGTACTAGTAGAACATGCCCATAAAATCTTCTTGTACACATTGCACACTAATCTCTGTAACTGATTGTCCAATAAAATCTTATCTGCACATGATGCACTTGGTAATTATTAGTAAGTACAACTATTAACGGTCAGTTGTAAATATTAAGTTTTTTCATATAATCTTTTAGTTTCTTTATTTTTGGGAGTAATTTTAGGTCTCTAGTTACCTCAGTAATGAACTTTTTCAAATCTTCAGGATTTTTTCTTAATCAAGACAAAATTTTTGTCTCAGAATGTAGCAGCGTAAGCGGATTATTTTGATTCATAAATTCACCCAAATGGTCAGGATATACTTTCTTGAATACAATATTAGTTCAGACTCCTGACGCTGGTGTCTATTCTATCTGGATTTAAAATCCAGAATTAGAATTAGTCAGAAACCTCAGATGACTGAGGCGTCTAGACTTATAAAGATGCGGTTGAATGTTAATATTTCATATTTAGAATAACTGCCGTTACACCTTGACAATTTAATCTAATTATGGAACTGTACCAACATTCAAAGGCTAGACCAACTGTCTGACTTTGGGTCTTCTTAAAACCCTTAACGACTGCCACAGGTATAACAGAATTAGCAATAATCATGAGTGAAGCAAATTTTACGGGCTCTCTGAGAGACGCAGCTGCGTGTCGAAGAAGAATGGTCACCCATCTATCTACTGTGCCCCGATCGAGCTACTACTTATCCATTAGTCCCTAATTTTTTAAAGGTAAAACTAGCATTCATTTTGCTTTTAACTCGAGGTCGATTGTCGTTATAAACAAAAATGAGGGCAACGTCTATATCTTATTATTTCCAGGTGTAGTCTATTTTAGCACTATTAGAGGGTTAGTTACGGAAACACGAAACATGCTTGTGTCTTGTCAACCATCTTTATCGTCACATACACGGAATAAAATAGCAAATAACGTACAATAGGTGTTGGGCTTGCGTTACAGGCCCACGCTCTGTTTATAACCTTGTGTACATATTGTTGGCGGCCAAATGCTTGTGGTGGGCGGACCGGAGACTCGACGCGCTCGTTCTACTATTACATATTTTCTGTTCAATTACGTAACGGCTATTTAGTCACTGTGAATAAGAGAATATACTCATCACTTTTTTTTCTAAATCGAACAGAAGATTCCGAAAACGCAAAGTGCAAACTACCTTCGAAATCAAACCTTAATGTGGGAAATTAAGATTAACAATGATAAAAAACGTATGACTTAGTAGTCTATAACAGAAAACGGGTAACAGGAATACTGATTTGCCATTTAGTTTTATTATACTTTATGGATACCAAGTCATAATTTAAGAAATAGTACATTATGGTACTAGTGTGTAATGTTGGTGATTACCGCTGAGGCGCCATTGAGACCCGAGCCGTTAGGTGAGGGTCTTAAGAGAGCCGAGGACGGTAATCACCAATACACACGTGTATCATACGACGTTTTTAAACACACTTGTGTATAAAATAACAATAAAAACTCATTTTATTTAGTAGATAATAGATATTTTTCCTTGGAGTTTTCAGGTAGTAAACTTTCCATAACGTTAAGGGCTTCACATATCGGGTTTATATCGGGCAGTGTACAACATAAATCATTTTCTTCGTAACTAGTACCTACTTGTAGACATTTTAATTAATAAATAACTATAATTCCAACAGTGAAAACGAGTTTTGAAAAATGATTCGCTATGGTGGGAAAAATTAATCAGTTTTCCTATGCGCGCGCATTGCGATCAGCCACAAACTAAAGGGATGAGGATTTTTTTTATTTTCCGCGCATAGGTTTTGCGCTTATTCTGCCACGTTCAAAATGGGGAATTTAAAGTTTTCTTTTATTACAGAGAAAACAAAAGTTATATTTGAGTGAAAGTTTTATTAATTAAACACGAACGAGTTAAAATTATCTATTTAAATAAGAAGTTGCATGAAATGAGTAAGCAATAGACTGAACACGATCTTTTTTTTGAATAAAAACTTTTTTAAGAACAAAGCACCTCAACCAATAAAATTAAAAAAAAAACTATAACTCACTAGTGAGTTATAGCAATGAAAAAGTCACAGTTTGATTATGGGTGTCATTCTGTGCCTAATTGCGGTGACCATAAAGACACTTTATGAGCAAGTGTTGAAAAATAAATTACCCGACAATGTTCAAATCTACTTACAACTCGCGATTATTGCATTTTAAAATATTAACCTCTCCAGCCCCGTGGTTCCCATATGGGAACGCCGAACAATTCGGTTGAGCCCCGAGGTTCCCATATGGGAACGCCTCGTACAAGCAAACTTAAACCCTTATCGTACGTACAGTAAGGGTCTAATTCGTTTCTAAAAATTTACGTCTCTGGTCAACTAGAGTTCGATTAAAATGAAACCAAACATACCAACCTAACAACTGCACAAAATTATTAAAAAAATAAAGAAACGCGTCTTTGTCGACTGTCAAAATGAGTCATGGCGGCCAGTGTGGAACGGTGGTGTTTTGTTTTGGAATGCAGTGAAATTTTTGTGTTTTGTGTTGTTAAACTTTGGTAAGTAAATGTATAGTATGTTATAAGTGTATAATGTAACTTTTTAGATAGTCATTTGCTGGAAAAAATATCTAAAAATTATGTTTTTGACCCAAAAATTTCTCCAAAAATTCCTTTGTTGTGAAGTTCGTCAGTCGAAATTGAAAATATGAATTTGACTCTTTTACAATGAAATATGGTCTTGGAAACATTAGTAATAAGCGAAAAAATAGTGATAATTCATAATTTCATGCATTCGAGGCATATTTATTCATATTTATTGATATTTCAAGTATTTTCATGCATTGAACTGCGCAGTTAGAAAATGGCCGATTCTAATAAGACGTTTGAATTTGAATCTTGCAAGAATAATTTATGTAGGACTCCTAAAAAACACTGTCATTAGATTACTTGTATATTTGTAATGTTAGATCTAAAGTTTCGTGTAAATTGATTCAGTAGTTTTACCAAAAAAAAACAAACTACGACAACAGTATGTTTGCGGCGAGCTCTCTGAATTCAATGCGATGTTTATAATTCTCAAGTAGTTATAAAACAGTTGTTTATATTGTAATACATGGTCTCGTTAATCAAGAACCCGAAACTGTTTACCGCTTGAGATAAGAGCTAATAGAACTCGCGCGATAAGCTTTTTATGAGCGCAGGACACTTGACACGCTCGATGACGTCATTGTGAGGCCGGCTGGGTGTTTTACCGTTTAGCCGCAAGGTTGGAGAGGTTAAATTAATGTATCAGACCTGGAAAGAGTGCATTGCTAAATTATTACCTACCAAAACATGCAGGCGCCTACGCAAAGGCTAGCGGTTGCTAACAGGCTATTATTGGTGCATCAGAACAATGGCATGCCCCAGACGTTGTGTCGCCGTGCTGAAATATCACATAAGCTTCGTTGCCAACTGTTCTATTATTTAGCACCAATTCACGACACGGTATCGAACCCTCTTAGAAATAATTTAAATAAATTAAATAAAAGGGCTAAGAGGCCCATCGTTTAAAAGAAAGTACTACACCAGTTAACGGATTTACGATGGTCTAGTGATGCAACCGTAAAGACGCATTAGATCAGTACTTTTTATCATGCGGCCCAAATATGAACATAGTGGGAAGCGGCAATGGCGGACCGGCGGGTGTCGGTACTCCTCGGATTATCGTCCCTGGGTTCAGTGACCTGCCCACATGTGATCCGTGCGGAACCTGTTCCTGCGCACCACTTACCCTGCCCGGCCGCTGCCCACTGAGAGCCATCGCTTCTACCTGAAAAAAGCAACCTATACAGCTACACAAAAGATGTTGAACTCAGTTTCGTTCTTTTGCGTGATTACAAAATAAAAATAAAGAACACGTCATTCTTCCAACAAATGCATTGTCTTTTAGGGTCGCGTTCATTAGCAACTGACGTGCATAACTGCATGATATAAATATAACTGGATGCAAAATCTCTTGTTACCAAGCGTAAGAATCTGACGTCAGCTGGCAGACCTTGGCTGAGGACACGGCTATTAGAGCGAAGCAAGGCCTTGCCAGTATTCTGCATGCAACGCAAATTTTTATATTCTGTATTCGTCACATTATTAAGGCTTTAGGCTAAGGGTTTAGCAAAAAAATTTAAAAGTAAAGAAAGTACATCTATTCTTGACTAAGAAACGATTTCTGTAAATTTTCTATAAAACCCTACCCTAACCTATTGATTAATGGCTAAAATAACAATAGGCTATTCAAGATATTACGCTAGGTCACTAGTTCCCATGATGCACTGTTTAGCTAAATCATGATTCGTGAGGCAATAACGACTATCTATTTGTCGATAGCCGCTTACTGCAAGTTGCAATTACCTTTGTGTCTTTACCTCCACGTTCTAGGAATGAATTACCTACCGGTAGAACCATAATAGTTATTATTAGACACAGCACTGCTGTTGCATTAGGTAACTATCAACTGTGGTAGTAATATTATCTAGAAAGCAAATTAATAATTAAAAAAATAGTACATTTGCTACTAGTGAAATTGGCACGCATATTTTTTCAACAACAGAATAAAAAAATAAAATAAGCAACAATCCTGTGAATAAGGGCATCATTAATCATTATACGAGTGGACGTTAACAAAATGTCCGTCAGCAGATAACACGACGTTATCAGTATTCGACACATGATTATATTCTGTAGATCTGCGTGCTTAGCTGCACAGCACACGAGGCGGTCCACCAGTGCGCTGACGTAGTCACCTCCCATGCGCGTAACAATAAGAGCGTTGCATCATAGCGCACGCGCACTTAGTGCGATCACTTGTGTATATCGACATAACACTCCATGTTCGTACGATTTCCCTAAAAGGCATGAATATCATATGACT
Source organism: Cerastis leucographa (assembly GCA_963082945.1). Lineage (NCBI taxonomy): Eukaryota > Metazoa > Arthropoda > Insecta > Lepidoptera > Noctuidae > Cerastis > Cerastis leucographa. The sequence goes on along the minus strand of OY720380.1, from coordinate 11,093,765 downwards.
CAAAATAATTCGACAAAACTATGAAACTAGTTCTTTTCGGTTGGAAAATAATTATACAAGTCAGAGCGTTTTTGAAGTGAAAACTTCCTAAGTAGCGTTGTGCACTTTAATAATGGGTAAAAAATGATAAACTCGCGTCAGGTCACGTGTCTTGATCGAAAATTCGTAAGTTATAGTTCAAATTCCTTTGTAACCGTTAGGTTACGAAGGAATTTGAACTTTATGACATCTGTCATTGAGTTTGGGTTTCCAAAACTGGATAGTTATCTTATGCACAAACAAAACCTTCGGTTTCTCCAAAGAGGTAAAATTCGTAACACTTATTTTAATAGTTCAGAAGTGTTAAATTTTTAATGTAATATAAATTGTCATGTTTGTGATCGATAGCGCAATAAGTAAATATTGTATTTTACCACATAAATGACTACTTTTAAACTGATGATTAAACCAACTCGTGCAAAATTATTCCCTAACCATTCCAAAATATCAAAAATGCACAACGTTAATATTCAAGTTTTCACTTCTGCCGACACTCCCGAAATGCAACCCGTTTTTTTTATTAATCTAGTAACGTTGTAACCATGTAGTCATTTTCATACGGAAATATCATTACATGGGCCCTGTTATGTAGAGTTTCTGCATAAAAAATACTATAGTCACACTGGCGATAAGGAAAATCGAGATATGGGAGTGCATGCAAGCAACACTTAAATTTGCACGAGTTTCATTATTGTCGGTACACGTGTGACCTTGGATGCGCTATAAATCGCATAGCAGCGCATGAGATCAATAAACACTGAACAAGCTCTTTACAGCTCAACGGTTAACGCTTTTACTAAGTTTCTATTACTGCATTTTAAAATAGAACGTAACCGAATATTACCTAATGCTGCATTTTACTATCATGCACCGCTTGCGTGCGATCCTATTAATTCATGTAGTGTGTTCTGATACATTTCTTGAGTATTTTCACAAGCAATGCAAGTTGATCATCTGTTGGACAATGGTATTATCGGTATCATTTATAAACAAAGAGATTGTTTGAACATAGAGCTACTAAACGATTACTCCTCGTAGCTTATCATATCATTCTTATTTATGGCTCAATGGCTATATCAAGACGACTGCTATCTGATCGATTAAACTTTAGCTTGCATCACCAACCGATTAATTTGAACTAAAACGAATTATAAATCTTATTATAAACTTTAAAAGTATAAATCAAATCTTTTCACGAAGGCATATAGTTTATAACTCTTTAGTTGAAAGAAGCAACAGCAAACAAACGTAAGCAGGGACACAATGATATTCTTGCGGTAGATACGTGCTTTAATGAAGGTCGCTTTATCGCGTCGCGCTGATAAAATACGCCAATCGTTATCTGCAAAGGCGTCGAGGTGACTTCCGCGTGTCGCTCACGGTCATTGTACATAATATGTACTTACTTATTAGATGGAAACATCCGACACTGTAAATACCTACTCTATGAACATCATAGGAAAACTTTTATCTAAGTACATACTAAGAACACTTAAATAATGACAAGATGAAATTACTAAGTTTATTCAATACCTATGTTCGACTAACTCTATCGCGCCTGCTCTAAACTAATTTGCTATAGATACTATTCTAGAATCAAACGAACAAACAAAACAAACTTGAGGTTATAATTTTAACCAGATTATTTGCATACGTATCTTGTTAGTGAATTTGATACGGCAGATATTAAACTTGCTGTTGTAAGAACAGTTTTAGAAGCGTGCACTATCTCTGTGTTAAAATATCTATTGGCGATAAGGGTGCTGATAATACAATAGATAGCTTACTGGCGGTGAAGGCACGAGAATGTTGAAACTCACGTGAGTGGAAATACATTGCGCGTGCGCAACGTGACTTCTGCCTCCCACCAACATCATAATAATTGTTTGTTTAGTCTTTGTCAGACCTTGAGTACGTTATTTCTTTGCTAAGTCATACCATATGTGCAAAAACTTGTTCACTAGTTTGCATTCATGCCCCGTTAGATAGCTGTCCGAAAAAAAACAGTCGTTCGTGATACTTCAAGGATTATGTTGCATTAAAACAACCTACTGTTGTTCCAACGCGAATGATATTCCGACCTTCGGGTTCTATATTTAAAACGCGGAAGACATTGCGGTACTAGAAGCGCGCAGATCTCTCCCCACTCTGTAAACAGTTACATTAGGTGTGTAACTGACTATTTCTCCTGCAATGCTTCTTTTTGAAGTCAATTTAGTACTAGAGGGATAGTGTATAATTATTATAAAATATTACTTATTTTGAGTTTAGCTACGTATGAACTCGGATAAGATAAGCATATTTTTCATAATAGACTTTATTAGAGAATACAGATGATGGCCTCTCTCATTGGCCCAGCTAAACCAGGGCCGGCCAGGGGCTAAAAACCCACCGTGCACACATCCGCCTAACAACGCTCGTCACACGTGTCGCTTTGTCAACCAATTACGCGTTAATTCAAAACACATTAGGTAACAGCACTGTGATATAACAGTCGATAACAGAACATTCACGCTCCAGGCGTTACTAACGCTATCACGGTTTTATATCAGCTTACTGCGCGTAGTTAACATTGTTCGCTATTACGTCATATTGTCACATTAGACCACGTAAATTGCGTACCTACTTTAACGTTTATGTTTCAACCTGTCTAACCAAGACTCATTCGCTAAAATACAAGGCTTTTGGCTTTTTGCAAGGCTTTTAACAGTAAATAACATACAAACATGGAGCGCCTGGCATACGATTACGGTAATCAATGTAGGTCACGAATGTAAGGCGACCCGTTGCCGAAAAATTATTACACCAAAATAGTAGAGTATTCTTATCGTAGTAAGTCGTACTCGAACATTTATGTACTACTATGTAACATATTTAGTTATTTTTTGTGATTAATTTACTATTTCAAGAAAAAGGTAGATTTTGTCCCAATTTCTGAACAAAGGCTTTGTTATAATTATAACCAAATATTTTGTCCGTATTAGTTGAATCATATGTTCTGACATTTTTTTTAATGTAGAACTAGCTAAATTATTTGCCTATCAAAGCAGTTTGTGATTGTTAATGCATAGCAAATTCTCAAAGTAGATAGCAGTTCAGGGAACACGTTCAATAAATTATTGATCGAATGAATAACTGGAACAGTTGCTTTAATATCGAGCCTGTTCAACTACATATACGTGCACTGTAAGATCGAGTTGTACAATAATAACTAAAATAGGTTATTTATAAGTATAACCATCCACGAGCGACCTAATTGTAACCGCTGCTGGTAGCATTAAGTTTTAGATAAGAACACAGTTTCGCTTTAAAAATACAATGCATAAACAAACATTGAATACAGACTTGTAGTCCAAAACTAGCATACGTCATATGTTTACAGTTAATTTTAATGGTCCTATGAGAAAAAATTAAGCTCCAAAGAAGCTATTGTTTGCTTGCTTACGTAATATTGTTCTCAATTTACTCAAACAGTAAAAGAAATATGATTCGAAATTAAACAATGTCTCAAACACCGTACACCGGCGTCCACTGCACGAACTTCAGTGTTGTTGTCGTTCCGTCTCGCTCTGCAGGTCATCGCCCTGACACCACACGACTCCCTCGTTCTAATAACCCTGCGCATATCACTAGGTTATTTTATCGTTGGTGCAAAATTTCGTCACGAAGGCCTCTTTAAAATTATGAGAATTCGGTTTTGCAGCGAAAGTTCTGTAAATTTGGATAAAATTCGCTTATAAAGTTCACGTACCCTATCCTGGCGACCTTGGCGCGGTCAAAAACACTGTGCAAGACATTGACCAGTATCCGCTGGGTACACCAACACCAGCTGCGGTTACGGCCATTATGGATGCGTAACCACATTGGGCATTTATTTCTACCACCTTGCACAATTTAAATGAACAAAGGAAGTGCTACAGTTACAATTTTGCGTGCGACACGACATTCAAGTGGGTGGTAACTACCTGATTAATCGATGGCTTCATATCATTTTCTATCATGATTACCCATCTTTTTGCAAGTTCCTTTGACTTTATTTATGAAGACATAAAGTAATCAGGAATACCTTCCTTCTTTGTTTTCATCGTATTTATTTATTATTTTACATAATTAACTCGTCTATGAATAGCATAAAAGCAGGTAATAAGAATCAGCAGTCGATTCTCATGATACAAACGCACGTCTGGCAGCATCACGTCGTCGTCGCGTCGGAGGATAGATAGATGGAGGCAATGCGTTTTTTTAACCGGCATTGGCAGGGCAATGACACAGCGGCCGGTTCACTGCCCGTTCTTGACAGTTCAAATGTTTACACTTGGGTTTTAAGACTAGAAGGATCACTTGCTTTTCACTTCACGTTGTCTTACCGTATCAAAAATCCTATTTACTACATTGGGTGTAATAAACAACATTGAATTAGGTAGGCACCGTTATCAATAGGCGCCGTGGTAGTATTTAGTGTTTATTTATAACGTGCCATTTATTCATTTTCTTTAGCCTACATATGATTAATTAAAGCCGCGTTTCGTGTCTGTCTGTGTGAACGCGTTGTTCTACAAAACTGCGTAGGTAACAGATCTATACATAAACGGTTTTCAGGTTCACCCTCATTTTAGTTTATTCCGGAAAGGCTATTGTGCATATAGTTTATAATTGATTCATAATAAAATTGCATATAATAAAGTGACCTCGATGTTTAAGTGCGAAGCAGTTACTAATATTACTATATTTTCCATTTCAACAAACAAAGGACGGGGTTTATTGATTCAACTATTACCCTGAGATCCCTGGATATCGATAGTACTTAGACATGAACATGCTTGCACATAATATATGTTAACTAGTACAAAATGACATACCCATATTACTATACCTACTATAGCTTCGAATATCACCGGCTGGAACAATGGCATGACGAGTTCATCAGACGCGATAATGAGCAGTCCCGTGGGTTCAACAAACTCCTCATTCCACAAAATAATTTATATTGCGATGTCTGATTTTGTTACGCCAGATTCCTTGAGCGTTCCAATCTTTTAATACCCTTAAATCACGCCGTTTGCAAACGTTGAGCGGTTGCCAGATCTTATGTGATATCAGTATTTTAAAGTTTCCTGTTACTGTGTTTTAACTACTTTTAACATAGATTCAAATACGTTATAATATTTTCTGCGCCTATTCTTGTTAGAGAAAAGAAAATGATAAATTAAAGCGATCATTTTCCAAATATCAGACTTAACTGTGGCAATCAAGAACTTTGGATCAAACACATTAATAAAAAAATTGGGATATATTTTGCATGAATTGCAAGAACGTATCCAGAGCTGGTGAAACATAACAGTATTCTTTAAAATCTCATCTACGTGATTCACAACTAGTAGCCTGATGAGCATTATCCGTGCTTAAGACCAAAAAAAGCACAAAATCAAGCATATTTAAATTATTAGTGATCTTTCTTCTTTTTGCGATAATGAAGCCATTCTAAGATGTTCATGAAACCATTTTGAAGCATTAAAAACTTTAAAACCATAAACTTCCAGCCTTCCACAAAATATACCTGACTAGCCGGTCCTTTTTTATAGAAATAAAAAGTGAAATGGTTACAAGTTAGAACCTGTAGGGGTCGGTGACCAAAGAAGCGGCGCCGCAGCTATACAACGATTGGCGACTGCCCCACGCGTCTGATTCGTCATCATTTTCACCACCATCCAAGAGCTTTGTGATATTATGATGTGACTCACTACTACCAGAATTAACCATACAAAACGATCAATAGGTAAAGTTATTACTTCAGCCCTGTATAAAAATGCCAAAACAGTGATGTTTAAAAAGAAGAACAAACTAAATCGGCCTATTTTCTTAGACTATAACAATAATTAGGATGTCGCACATTACACGAAGCCGGCACACACGACAAGTGACGTTTGCAACCTTTGAACCCAATCACGTGTAAATAGTCTTTGAGCTTGTAAAGATTTTGTTTTGGTAGCACATAATGCAGCTTACAAGCAAATCTCAACAAAGGTCAAGAAGTTTAATATAAACTGTAAAAGTTAACAATCAAACATGCAAACGATCTTTGAATAATAATACAATCCAAAAAAAATAATAATAAATAAATATCAATCAATCGGTAATCCAAATACCGATGGTAGCAAACAATAGTCAATGCAAGTCGCTTCTAACAATGAGACGAGGCGAACGAACGCTTCGTAGTTTCTTGCCACCAGGCTTTTTCATGTGTTCTGTCCACATTCTGGGACGTTTGTGTGCCGTAGGTAGTTCGAATGAAAAACATGAAGTGATGAGGGTGTACCGCCCGCTCCCGCCGCGCCGGCGGGGGTGCTCAGCGAGGGGAATGTTTTGGACCTGAGTTCAATGCATCCGCGATGCCACCTGTAGCACACACATAAGCTTTATCAAACCTCCCGTTTATTTTAAATTATAGTTAAAATTTATTTCTTATTTACTTTGAACTATTTTTTCGTAATATACTTCGAAATCAATTTTAATTATTATGAAATTATGTAGGGTATGAAATACGGATTACATACATTTTATTTTAAACCCTGAGACCCTCATATTTTTTGACGTTTTAGATACTCTCAATCTAAAAAGTCAAACAAAATATGCTCACTGGGGGGTCAAATATCACATCGTCGTTCATACCGTTTCGTCGAACCGTAAGGGTAAAACCATCGACAGTTCAGTGACCTGCCATGCTCCTGGTTGTCCCTTGGCTTTATGGGGTGCAGGCCGCGTGCGCTTTCTCGCTCGTGCATCGACATCGTGCTATCTCATTTGATTTCTTTGTGCCACTAGTTAAACGTAGATTTTTGTCTAACCACGACTTACAATACATTTTCCAGCTTAAATGATTTAATCATTATTTTTTAAAAATAACTCAGAATTATTCATTTGTACTTCTTTGTGAAGTAACAATGACAAAACATTTAGCCACATAGATGAGGTGCAACTTGTTATCCTACTTTTTACGGAAATGACTTACGGAAACGGCTTTTTCAATTCATTTTTTAAACAATTTCATGATTCTGTGAGGCTTATTTGTAAATATGCAACTAATCGACAAAGCTTGTTTTGAAACACGGCTACCAAGCCTAGCTACGTGTAGATTCCGCTTTATCCACTCTTCATTGATAATTCAATACAAAAATTGTAAACAAATAATTGAAAAAAAAACAAGTTTGCCAAAAAGTAAACAAAAAAAATGTAAAACAATTTGAATTAAACCGCGATTGTGTCTAAAATTGAAAACCTGGCAGTCCTGTGGAACATTTCTTTGTAAGTGTCGATGCTTCGATGAAAATGTTGGTTTTTAGATTTCGTTTTTTTTTTTGTAGTTTTTAGTGATGTGAAGGTATTTTTGCCGTACGACCAATATGCCACGAAATGTTGTTTTATTATTGCAAATTCCTACAGTGGCATATATTTATTCTAGTGCTAAGTTTCAAGTAAATTGGATGGCGCATTTAGATTTTTCATATAAACTTTAAAACCCTGTAGGTGCCATCGTGCATGGATTTGAGGGTTGTAACCTGGCCAGGTTTATTCCTTTAATTACAAGGAATCTTAATAGATTCCTTGTAATTAAACGAACAAACTACATACTAATGTATGTAGTTTGTTCGTTTCGATTACTGGATTTATATTAAATACTACTGTTGTATATCTTTGTAATCTAATCAACATGCATGGATTTGAGGGTTGTAACCTGGCCAGGTTTATTCCTTTAATTACAAGGAATCTTAATAGATTCCTTGTAATTAAACGAACAAACTACATACTAATGTATGTAGTTTGTTCGTTTCGATTACTGGATTTATATTAAATACTACTGTTGTATATCTTTGTAATCTAATCAACAAGTTCTAGACGTTGACTATATACTTAAATGTTTTTTTTTTTAAAAAGAAGAAAATGTTGGTTTTTATTCCTAAACACCGTAATATTAATATTTTTCAGTAGCCTATATTATCTTAGATAACGCAAAGATTCAAATGATACCACATACGTCGAAATCGGTTAAGACTTTTAGAAGTTATGGTGGAATAAAGAAACTCACAAACATGTGTGTATTACATTCATAAATACAAACTTACATACATGAACCCTGAAAACATAACACTTTTTCTAACGAATTAACGTTTGAATTGTATCACAATCATTTTTTTTTTGCATTTAATTGCCTTTAATATTTTTGTTTGTTTTCAATTCATTGGCATTACGTGAAAACATTAAGGTTAAGATTTCTTTTTTGTATGCATTTAATTCTGCAATAGAGTAAAAAACCCGTGTATAGGTAGGTACTGGCCTACATTATCATAAGTACCGGCGCAGTGGACGCACAACTCACAAACTCCGCATAAAAGTACCGGCCGGCATAACACAGCAGTAACGCAACATATCTCGTTAAATGGCGTCTTCCTCGTTCGCTTCGTTTCTAGAGCTAGAAGGAGATGACGCGAAAACAACTTATCTGGCACTGTTAAGCATGTGCGTGTGAGTGTGCCTGTAAATAAGGAAGGTCAAGCGGATGAAACAGACATAGTATGTTACTCATAGGCAAAAAAGAGACGCAATGAAAACAAATCAATATCATCTTCTCGCGGCGTTTCGCGGTGGAAAGAGACAGCGCGATAACAAACCGGCATTTTGTGCCGGTATGTTTTATAAGCCACTAGCACTACTCTACGTTCCAACTTCAACTCTATTCCGATGACATCATAGTATAATTTTGTTCAACGTAGAATTGTTTACAGACTTCAAACAAGAACGAATCATTTATATTTTCTTGGTTGTAGGTAGTTTCGTTTAGTTAACGGCAAACCGGTTATTTAGATTTTCGTCGAATTATCCCTCAATAAATATGAAGCGGCAAAAAAACGCTATTTTACATACTTTTTGTGGCCAGTACCTTTTGTGGTACGTATTTTTAAAGGAATAAAAAAAAATAGTTGACTTTCTTGATTTAACGCCTGTATTAGCGCATCTCTCTGAAAGTACATACTAAACTGCAACATTCAATTTCATTGTGATTTTTAAATTATGATAAAATTATAATGAATATATTAAATAACTTGATCGATAGTTGCAATTTTATCTCAATATGAATGACTAAATCTCCCACATTAAAAAAGAAGTTACGTATAAAATGTATGCATCAGAATATGTTCATCATGATCACAGCTTTATAAACAAATGCATAGATAGTACAGCTGCACACTGGCATCGACTACTGCATTGCACACAAAGAACTGAACTGGCACGTGTAAGCGTACAGACGACACACAAAGACAGGAGCAGGGTTATTCTGCGGAGTTTAGTTTTTCATATTAGGTCCACTTTTATTTGAATAAGGTATGAAAGCAACTAATTACATTATAAGTATTGGAAGTAAGGATAACTAAAATGCCAGTCGTATTGTGCTATAAATAAGTACACATAAAAAAACCGATACGACCGATTTTATTTTCTAGGTACATTAAATAAATATTATTATGACGTTCGCTTGTTGCCTTGTCCCTAGAAAATAAAAACCTTTAACTTCATTTCATACAAAGAAAAACCATTTCTTTGTTTACCATTCTTACTCAAGCTGCTTAATTGGTATAGAAAATATCATTTTGATCTTGAATATGTTAACTATGATAATATGTCAAACAACATAATAGCTTTTATATCTTATTAAAAATGGATTTGATTTAAAACTTCAAATAATGTACCTTTATCCTGGAAACTAATTTACTACTAATGTTTTTTTCTATGAATATAAAAGTTTTTACATTCTATGAAGCAATAACGTGGCCTAATATTTGTTCATTGACGAAAACAGAAAAGCATGTATAAAACCGTTATTAAACGCTGAAAGTAGGTCAGTGGTGCAGCGTTGGGAAGGGAGGCGCCCTCCTGAAGCGAAACACGCGCACGATATTCGATCCGCGCTGCCCTCGACCCCCACCAAGGGAAGGTGAAGCAGTATTAAAATAAACTATTTACTCTGCCAACATAAGAATCTTATAGATTAGTACATATTACCCTTTTCAGATTATTGGAATACTGAACACTATACACTTTATTTTTTATAATATCAATCCATTAATCTAATTATTAGCGTTTTCGAACTATCGGTTTGAATGTAGTTTACATTAAAATCAATATTTAATTTTTGAGGAACCTACGGGTTAGAGTTACATACATAGGTGAAGGCGTTTCTGATTAGTTTAATACCTTGCCCTAAGGAAGGATAATATTAATTTACGTAAAAATTAAACTCTTGTGACACGTTATAACATATTGTATAGTTACATTTTTTTTTATGTTCAAAGCATTTAGCAATGCAGTTCTAGCTGCAGAAAAAAGGAAAAAGTACTGCCTTTCAATAATGTTTTTCTTTGTTTAACCCGTAAAAAAAAATATATATTTTGGACGGATTAATTCTATAAATAATCTTATTAGGGGATAACGATTTGCAACCTGTAAAATGCTCTTTAAATTAGACAAAGAAGCGCAACCTTCATATACCACCCTTGGCCCTGGTGTTTCGACCCAGTTCGCGGACGCAACCCCCCCCCCCCCCCCCCACTACTCCCCGGGCTACGGCGCCCCTCTACCTCGTTCCCCCGTGACCTAACCTACTTTTGATTGCACTTAATATAGCCTCGTTGCCAGATCTGGCGCCGCATACGTAGACCTTAAACCTTTTATCCACGTTTCTATTATTACGAGTAAACTGCCGTTTTTGGAACAAAACTAGTCTATTTGCACTTTATATCAATTGGGATAATAGCCAGGCTATATGAAGCGAAATGCAGCTTAGTAACAAAACGGAAAACCAACAATATGTTGTAATGTATGAATGTGTGTATGTAGCTCAACTCGGACGAAATAATGTGGCATTGAGCAGAAGGTCGATGCAGAAACTTTGGCAAGACACGCGAACTGCGGCCCTGCGAAGCCTCGTCACGGCTCACTAACGCATGGCTACTACTTCATCAATGTTACCCCAATATGTGGCAGTGACATAAGAACAGAGATTCTCAAGCTACAAACAATTAGGCAAATCATGTTAAACAATCTGAACTTCGGTAACGAGGTTGAACCTGAATAAGTGAATAGAAATAAATATTTTAGAATAACTCATGCTAAATGCCAACACAATAGCTAAAATTTAAATGCAGACATAAAGAGTCGCAAAGAGAGCAAATATTTCCTAACAATACGTGATGTGTTCACGCTTAGAATGGAGCGTAGCGCATACTCGTAGCGGTACAAGAGGGCGGCCAGCGCCGCAACGCGCTGTGTTCGCAAGGCCACGACCTAGAGTTGCTTCCGTCTCCGCTACATCATCGCTAGATGCTACCTCTCTACTGTTCAAATTCCAACGGTTGAACAGATCATTATCTAACGTGAATATCATAATTCTTTCACTTTATATTTCATCTACTTACACTACCGAAAATACATAGGGTATATTTATGCATGCTAAGTGAAATTTTATTTTTGTTACAGATGAACAGTGTCATGTTTGTGTGTACCTGGCGAGGATGCACATTCAGCACAACTACTTGCTCAGCTATTGAGGCACACATCAGAAATAACCATTTGGGGTTGGTATCTAAGATTTTTTTTTCTAGAGATGTCTGTTGAATTGAATCATCTGTTGAATTGAAGTTTAATATCAATGGCATATCTTAATCTAGTCGTAGGCAACTGCTATAGGAACTCACAAATAACATAATGCAATGGCCACGTGCATTAAGGTCACGTGCAGCGGCTAATACACGTGCTAGGTGCAATAATAATTGCGCAATGCCAACAAGCCAGCTGGCAAGGTTACAGCCTGAATGCGTCGCTAGCAAACATCTTGTTTCCTGTATCAATAGAGAAAGCATAGATGGAATTGTACCTACTTATTGTAGCAGAAATAAACGGCTTCTTAGTTTGTTGCTATGCAAGGATAAGTAAATATTAGAATATCAGATTACTACTTTATTTTAATTTTATTACTGATTGATACAACATGCGTATTCTGAGGCAACTGTTCAAGAACATTGAAAAAAATATCATGATCTTACCAATTATTTGAAAAGAAAATAGTGAAGTTGTTTAATATGAAAAACAATTGTATGTATAAAAAGGCTGACTTTGACCTTAAGGGCTACAATAGTGTAGTTAGAGAACACTGATAGGCGCCCTTGGTGACCCGGAAGCAGCGAGGCTTCGCGACAAGGTTGCTAGCAACAGTCCCGCCCGCGCCCGCGCGCTCAAGGCCACTTGCCAACGCCCGCTACTTACATAACGCTGCCCTGTGTTCTTATATTACAAATGATCATATTTTACATTTTATGCACACAATCTACAATACGTGTTCATCACGTAACGCAACGGTTATTCCTGTTCTTTTATGAAAATTTTGTTTAACTGGACTTTTAGCCTCAAGCATTAAATATACAATTAGACAAGAGATTTAGAAATAATTTTAATTTTTATGATTTTCTTTATCCTCTAATACTGAATTTCGATTAATCACGTTGCAGACCAAAGAAAGAAGGCGATAGTGACCATGAAGAAGAGTTTTACTATACAGAGCGGGAGATGGCAGCCCCGGCACCGCCACCCACACTCTCCCACCGAGACATGTGCCGCCCACCGCACGAGGATCCAGAGTACCAACGCCAGCTAGTAGGTTCTTTTAGGTGGGAATCTTTTTTTTATTAAACATGCAAGTACTTCTTTTTTTCTGATATTTATCTAATATCTATTTTATTATAACCATTTCAGGCAAGGACTACTATCTACTTTGCAGAATGGGAACGCTCGGCCAATAAGCATTCCCGTAACGCATCACTGGGCCAACTCACATTCACCGGTTAGCATTTTAGCATGGTCTCTGGGATATTTCTAATATGTTTTACAACTAATACAATATGTGTACTTATATTTTCAGAAACATATGCGGTTATCAGCAGCAGGCGGATCACCAGGCAGTCCCGGAAGACGGCCGCGTTCAGACAACAAAAAGTGTCGTAAGGTATATGGCATGGACCAACGCGATCTCTGGTGTACTCAGTGCAAATGGAAAAAAGCATGCACGCGTTTCGGCGATTAGCGTTCGCGTCGCTCGCACGCATATGCGCGAGCAGTGCAACTCAAGTGAATGGCAGAGCAGATTACTATAATCTTCACCCAAAATTAAAATGAGACATTTTAATTCTATTCCGTGTGGAAATCGTGATTTAATTAGTTATAAGGAAATATATATTATGAATGAAAGTTTTTATTTAATATAAGCGGAGACAGATTAAATTTACATATATTGGATAAAAAATTAAAGGAGACATATTTTTTTGCTCTTTAGATGTGGCTCGTGTTTGACTGCATAATGGACATTGCCCACGTATTTTTGTAGCGCAGTAGATTCGCCTTAATTGTGACGTACATGTGGAATGCAAAATCGTGTGACGCTCTCGGGCGGAGACTGTGAATATTAGCATTAAGTAGATGTAAGATTAGACTGAGATGAATAGTGTGAAAACATTTTCCTAGGTGTTGACAAATATTTAATTTGTACCTGAACAGATATTCGATACGTGAACCATTTGGCTTATTTTACTGTATAGATTGGCAATTATGATAGAAAGTATTGACACTATAATTTGATAAATAATTGAGTACTGCATGGAAATTAAACAAAATTTTATTTTATCAGAAATAATTGAGAAAAGTCAGTCAATTCCGTCCACATTTTCGAATGTGCCGCATCGATTGTTAGTCGACCACACGTTCAGGATAATGTTTTTGCACTGTTTCTACTATGTACCGAGTATGCGCAAGTAGTATACTCCGATAGTTCGACGATACGCTGTCGAAAATACTTCAGTGATACTAATCACTAAATATGAAATGTATATTGACTGACTTAGTAAATAATAATGAAATATAAATTATAATATATGAATTAGCCTCGTAAGTTATCTCAGATTCGACGAAAAGACTACTAACATGTTTAGACTTAAATTTTTATGAACATATCTGTGTTGTATACAAAGATGGTCCTACTAGAACAAGGAGACAATACTCAAGAGATGCTCGCGCACTACGCGGCGCAACAGCTTGTCATTGTGCCGTCGTCGATGGCGCCTACGCGATGCCATTTAAAAACTACATGGCGAGGACACGCAAGGATATGGTTTCTAGGAAAAGAAAATATATGAAGGTAACATCACACTGTACATATTGTTGAAACGAAACTACACTTGAAACATGGAGTTCATTAGAACGCGATGATCATACATACGCCAGTAGTACAGGCCTAATATTAATGTCGTCGGAGAAAATTGAGATGAGAATTTCATATTCATTTATTATACTTAAAAGTTCAGATATGATTAAGATCCGACAGAATCTAATGTGACTTTATAATATCTACACGTACAGAAAAGGGGGGGATGTGTATAAGGCGCAGAGCTGTGGGAGATTAAAGGAAAAAGCGATTGCGAGCTGCAATATTACTTTTAAGTATTACTGATTAAATGTGTAAATAATAATTATAATATAGTGAATTATGTAAAAGATATTATTCTGTATCTACTTATTTAAAATTGAAAGCAATTTTTGGATGTGTACATAGATAAAAGTATAATAAATTATAAAAATATTATTATTGTTACTTAATGTGATTGTTTAAATCGAAAACTTTTGTACGGCTTCGTAATAACGAGTTTATAAAATGTAGATAGTAATTAGGCACAGTAATTAATTACAAGAACCGCGATAAGTTTTGTTTCGTCGCTGCATACATAACTGCGTGACACGATTTTCTAATTTGCATTTCAATATTTATATTTCATACCAAATAGCCTTGGTAACCATACCAAGGCTATTTGGTATGAAATATTGTTATAAGTAGTAACAAAACACAAAATGCTTTTATTAGAAAGAAAACAGTACTATGATTGTGAATACTCCTGGTTATACAACCATAGGTATGTAATATTTTAAATGTGCCAATCGTAACTGATACAATCACTGTGAAATCAATATTAGACTATTATACACGTAATGTGTTCTTGCGTTGATTAGTATGCACTATGAGCTATCTAATTATATCGGTGCTGATACAAATAACGCACATTTCAGATAAACATGTACCAGGTTCTGTGCCTGTCAGTTATATACAAGTTATAAAATAACGAATACCGATATCAAAGCTTTTATCGTTATACGTAAGACAAGTGAATAATAAAATCCTTAATCTCATCGATTCAAAATTATATTAAATTTAACTAGATCTGATCATAAAAATTTATAAGCGATATTCAAGATTCTTGACAATTTGTGGTTTAAATTATACAGGTACAATTCAGGTCAATTGACCCACCATTGACCCATTGACCCAGTCACCCTTAATACAGATCAATTGTTGAAAACTTACAACCCTATGATTTTTATCGCAATCAAAAAAAAATGCAATCAGCATCAGTTATATTGTAAATAATTAGGTTCTTCATGCTTCAGGACAAAATGTATAGGTAACAATAAAAGTGTCATCCATATGTATAGCGAGACCAATTTTAATTAACTACACATATAATAAAGTCGTTATTATATGGAAGCTATCACTTTTAATTACACATTGAATCAAGGGCCATGTAGATACCACATCTTGCCAAATTTCTTTTTTAAATATCTTACAGGTGCTTAATTTCAATAACTAATATGTTTGGATATCGTGCTATCATAATATTATTTTACATGATGTACCTGTAAATCTTACCAAATATACATTTCATTGCAATATTGGTTGTGATGAAGCATTATGAAGTTGTCATAATTTATAGGGAAACAACAACGCTCGACGCAATGAAACTCCGCGCTTTCCAAACCAAAAGATCACTGTAGTCGTAAGCAACAACTCAGCTAGCGATTTGACAACTGCCATATTGTAAGGATCTAGAATATAACTGCAGCTTAGGTTTTAAATACATAGCTCTTAGTTATATTTTAAGTTGAAGTCATAATAATAGTATTTAATAATGTTAGGTACAATAAACGTATTACGTATATTTAGTTAATATTTGTTATTTCACAGCAGTGAATATTTGTAAATAATTTCAGCTATTCTACGATCGATGATCGCTTACATCTACATGATTATGAAATGCTATTTAATAGTTCTTTCGTACAAATGTTTTCAGGCTTGATATTTTATTTGAAGCTATTAAAGAACACCATTTTGGATATCAAATTAAAAGATGTCCTGATAAAAAATTATGCTTATTTTCCAAACCAAACAAAACTATATTCTCTTATTTATAAATTTGAAGTTTTTGTGTCTTCAGATGCTTACTGAGGTTAAGCTAAGAAGTATGTGATTTCCAAGTTGGCTGTAAGCAATAGAGATCTACTCAGACACTGCAACATTCTTTACTGATGAAGTCGACAGAACGCCACATGGCATGCTAGTTTCATATTCATGCATAAATACGATGCCGATCTCAATTTATTTTCGAAGCTACTAGATTTACGTTTAGAAACATTATATTTCATAGATCATTTCTTATTTTACATAAATTATAGTAGTTTACTTTTTATTATTTTAAAAGAAGACAATTTATTTTTTAATTTCTAAGTGATTTGTAAATAGTTTACGTAATTAAATAATTTATTTAGCCAAAATTTTTGCTCAATTTTGTATGCACTCAACACCAAAGTCATAATACTAACAAGAAACTACATATCAGTACAAAAAAAAAGCATAATTGAAACAGTTTTTAGTATATTTGTGTTTTTAGATGTTCACATGTCTAGGGCTCACTAAGCTGTCTTTACATTATTTCTCTTGAAAGCATGTTTCGTGTGACATAGGTAGAGCACTAGTAGCTCAAAAAATATTATTTACAACCACATGCTGGTAATTTCTCCAAGCAGTATGGTATCGTACATACGGATTTTTTTTTAAATCGACCGATTTCTTAATTTTCAGATATTTATGGTTCTACACACATATCTATTTACCTGGGTAATTAAATAAGTATCACCAATATTCATGTTGTTGTAAATGCGACCTGGCCCTAAACTAGGCACGTGATCACCTAAATAATTTAAGTCCAAACTAATAAACGACTTGACTCTTCCAGACAAGTACCTAGTGTACCTTTCTACTCTCCGATTTTTGTTTAAATTATTACTTATATTTTCAGGTAAAAGTTGTTAAACCACAGTAATAATTTATATATATATGTAAAGTTCACAAATTAGTAAGGTCTAAAGTAATAAGTACCTGGTAACAAACGTGAACAACGTAATTTTAGTGCTATCGGTACTTATAATCCTAGGAATCTGACGATATTAATGTTAACAACATTATAATAATCAATTTGTACCTACCTTCTAGTTGAGTAGCATATTTACTTAAATATATTGTATAACCTTTTTTCGAAATAGTATATTCGTGAATTTAGATTACTTCACATTTTTATCTGTTTCGTACCCTTTGTTGTAAATTAATTTCAGTTAAACTTATGGTACCTACATAGCAAGCATGTATTTATATCTACACCTATTTACATTAGTAGTATGTTTATCATAGATTTACGTCACTATTACTTCATATTTTTACCATACATTTTATTATTATTGTAAATTGTTTACTCCTAATAATTGCGAATAATTTTAATTATTCTTTATAACTTACATATTTGATTGAATGTACCTACCCTTTATGTATTTTGCGATTCCAATGAATATATTTTTATTTTTATGTGGGCAATTATAGTTTATGAAAATATGTCTCCTGTTTTTAAAAGTACCGAATTAAGTACTTTTTGCAAATAGATATTTTGTTGACGTGTCTGATATTTAGCTACCACGCACTGTCTTACTTAGACTACTATACAATACAAATAGCCGACATCGACGACTAGAAATCACGTCATTAGCTGTAGTTATTTTTTTATTTACAGTTAAAAGTTGTGATTTGAATAAAGGTTTAGAGAAAAACACCGATTCTATGTTAACAGTAACACCAAATAACAAATTAAGTATGATATTCTGATACTCCTATGTCGACAGAGTACGTAACAGAATACACATTCGCGCCCTCATTGAAGTGCAATTTGTGTTTCAATATTTATGGTAAGCATAATGAACGGACATCACTGACTAGGTACTAGATTTTAAGTACTTATGCACCAAGCAAGCTGTTTTGTGCCCCGTACTCATGGAAAACAAATTGTTAAAAGTATAGCTACAGCAATTTTTTTTTTGTTTTATATTTCTTTAGTTTACCATTATTAAAAGACGGCAAATTAAACAATAAACATCGTGATCAAATTTTATCGGGTACCCTATGTGAGTTTAAAATACTATTCTGCTAAAATTGTTACATCGATGCCTTGGTAAGGCGACGTTATGTGTTAACTACGCCTTTTTTGTTCGCTTTTTCTTAATATCAATAACTTTACATCGACCCTTGTTTCTCTGACGTTTGTTTGTTTGTATGTTAAACCCAATTGTATCAAATATTTAATACACAGCACACGTATTAAACACCTGTTATTGAATAATTATTGGAAATACCTATGTAATGAAATAATTAAGTACATAATGTGTTATTTACAATTTCGGTTAATTAATGGTACCTACGCCAGTTTTGTAAGTCGTCCTAAAATCTAAATCACGAAAAAAGAGGGTAAATTCAAACACGTTGTGTATTATAAGTAAACGTTTGTTGGTTCTATTTATACTTGTTTCTGGAAGTTCTAAAAATGTGGATAATCTCGAAAAAAAAACTCTTAAACACGAAAATTGAAACACACTGCTTTTTGCTTGGACGTTAACATCGATACAAGTCCTATGAAAGTTTCGTACAGTTTGTTAAAATAAACAATTAGTAAGTACATTCCAGCGCGGAATATGCAGAATTAGACGCAACATATAAATTAACATGGAAGCAGTGAGAGTTAGTACTTTTCGTTTGTGGTTTTATATAAATCTACCTTACAGGAAGTTACATAAGCAATTGTTAAGCCAGTATGTATCAAATTTAAATATCAATATTACATAAGTTTTGGAAACATGATGCAAGTAGGTATCTAGTTTATTGTTAAGAGCCGGTGGATGCATCGATACGTCGTTATAATAGTTACCAGTAGTTTTAAGGTCGCAACATGATCAAATGTGTTGATTATCTCTCGATAGATATTATATTTTCGTATTCAGTTGTCAATATCACAGCAGTTTTTACCAAAACTGTCAGTCAGTAGTTAGCTCTCGTTTATCATTTTCCGACGTTACCTACCGTTCTATAACTGCCTAAAAACTTGGTTTCTGTGATTTATTTTTCATCAAAAATTTCTATGTGGTAGAAACTAGCTGGCAGTTCTTCTACTGTGATATTAATAATTTTATTTATTATTTTCTAAATTATTATTTATAACTATAATGTTGATCGTGAGCAGAGCATGTTATATTTTACTGAGATCGTTGTAGATTAGATCAATTTTATTTTGTATCGTCTCTATTGTGAAGGTCCAGGAATGTGTTCCAAATTGATTTAATGATGATAGTTATTACAATTTCATTATGAAACGTTTTTGTTAATATGTTGAAAATAATCTTGTAATATAAATTGAAACAGAAAGAATTATGTACTGTACATCACAAAACTTTACAGCCCTATTATACCGCACTTTGAGCTCTCTATCTATAATGTATAATATTGCATTTCATAGCGAACATATGTATTTGACTGTGAAGTATTGTACCTACTTATTCATATACCTATCTACTCAACAAAATGAATGTTACACAGTTAAATGAAATATATATTAAAAAATGTTATTATTTTATTATGTGCTACTTCAAGTAGACTATTTGCCTGAATATACCTCAATAAGTTTAGTATGAATTTTGTGTGTCTTGAAAAAATATATTACAATTATTAGAATCAGAGTGGCATTATTTTTCTAATCCCATCCTATTTTTTAACATGCAGAACTTACTGCAGAGCAGACCTTAAAGGTCTTGGAGACATTGGTTCAATTTTCTATCAATATCTTATATTAATCTATACCTTTACAAAATCCAATAAAACGCAAATGGGTAGCTGACTAGCTGCAGTACTGAAATGATGATGAACAATAAGAAACCAAATTTTTGAACTCATAATTAGGATAGTAAAAATTTAATTAAAAATATATATATACAATCCTACCCTTATATCAGTACCGTTAGTCAATAACTCCTTTTTATAGACCTGTCATTGAGTAGTTTCTACCTACCTTACATGTAAAAAAGCATCAGAGGAATGCTAATAAATTATATGATTTGAAATAATATGTGCAACTGTCACCTTTGAACTTGGAAAACAAATGAATTACACCTTGAAAACCTCTAATACTTCACAAACAAGCTAAGGCAATGTTCTTTAAGTGGTAGATTAATTATGTAAGGTACAGTACATCTGTGGGTACGGACCATGGATAGGTAGGTGGATAAACTACGCATCGCTCCGCGCACCGATTTCAAACCGTTTGCTTGAATCAAGGATTCACACCAGATTATGAATATCAAGTTTTAGAAATCTCAAGAACTACTTATTGTGTTTTGAAGCTAGCAAATCAAAAAGGCGAGCAGCAAAAGCGAATAAATTCACTGAGTTGGTCAAGCAATAAAAGCAGAAAACAAAACAACGAATCGACATTCCTACTTTGTCTTATATTCAGCAATCGGCACCCATGATGCATGATGTCAGGAACTTATGCTATGAAAAATCTTGAAGGTGATGAATAACACTGTTTTAAGTTTTAAAAATGTTTGATCTCTAAAAATTTCCTTGCTGAAACTCGGGAAGGTACTTTTAAACTGTAGAGAGAGGAGAACGGAAAACGTAGTATTATTTTTTTGGTACTGGTAATAATAGTTGCAATAATCGACTAAAGCAAAGAGGCAGTGAAAATCAAAAGTTGTGTGTGGAGTCCCTCCGCGCGGAAGAAGTGAAACTTCGCAATACTACACGTTCGAGTGCCACGCATTCACTCTCGTTATTTTATTGAGCTTCTAAATAATATTTTGTTGATGTATTATTTTTATTACATAAGTTTATCGAGGTTATTCTACTCATGGAAATTGAGCGAAGGCTGGTCACACCGAAGAGTCGAATGCACGACTGTTTGCACGCTATCTTGTGTACCTAGTAGAACTACGTAGTCACAAATCTTATAATACTGCCATCTCTTAGTGAGTTTTAGAAAATATTCCCCCTCCATGGTAGCGTTAAACTTGTTGGAAGTCGCATAAGATGTTTCACTTCAAAAATAAGAAGGTATTTTAGTAGGGAGAATCAAACATATATAACATAGCGTCACCTTATACTGTTTCTGTGATTTCATCCTCATTTTGATGATGTTGGATGTTGGAATTTTGGGTTGACCGACGATCATTGCAGTAGAGGTGGTTCGGTATGCCATTTAACCCCTTACTGCATGGATTTTTTGATTGGGAGGAA
This sequence comes from Cerastis leucographa, assembly GCA_963082945.1. Lineage (NCBI taxonomy): Eukaryota > Metazoa > Arthropoda > Insecta > Lepidoptera > Noctuidae > Cerastis > Cerastis leucographa. The sequence goes on along the minus strand of OY720380.1, from coordinate 11,072,197 downwards.
AAACATATTAGACGAGTATTAGTAATACTGTATTACCCCAAGAAATACCACAAAAAAAATATTAAAAAAAACTACCCCTGGTATTTTTGAAGATATTTAGCGAAACTTTCGATGCCAAATATGGCATTGTATGCAGTTGTGGGTTTATTGTCAAGTTTGCCAAAAATTTAAGATAAAATGAGAATGTATGGGTAATATAGGATTAAGGAAGTATTCTAGCATAGGCTGGTGATAGATTGTATACGTGAAGCGAGAGATGGAAATAAATGAGAAAAACGCTTATTTTTTCATAAGTTTTAATTTATTTATTAGGGGTATTAGGAACTTTGGTTTTTATGGTGTATTTGAACCATTTATTTCATCTGTGAGGCTAATATCTCCTAGAAAGGCGTAATTGTCTTCGCTTTATTACCGCTGACCAATTTCCCATTTATATGTCTTCTTAGGAGTTTTCCCATTGTAACCTCCCCTCCCCTGTCGACTTGTTGTAGGCTGGTCTCTTGGTCTTCTAATTCTATCTTCATCAGACTCATACAAATATAACGGGTCCGCTCCTCGACTATCTCTCCATTCCTTATCTTCATCAGGAGCTCTTCGTCTTCAATCCCATCTGGAATATTGACTACATGCACTTGTTTCCGTCGAGGCGAGGTGTGCTTTTCCTATTACTTGTTTTGCTGTATAGTCGATTGTCACTAAAATCGACTTCATTAGTATTTATTTCGACATGTAGCACCAGCTGTGTTACATGTCTAAATAAATACGAATTAAGGAGAAATGTCAATGCACAAACCGTGCGAAGCCAAAATGGAAAAAAAAAAAAAAAAAAAAAAAGGAGAAATGTCAAAAAAACTCGTATCAGTCGAAAAAAGCGCGGGAACCTTGAAACGAACAAGGCGCCAAATCTCGAATAATTTAAAATTAATTTGTTTTATATTGTTATAGTACTTCAAAATTAGTTGTAATTATAAAATATTAGTTGTATAAATTTGTAAATATAGTAATAAACAATGGGGGGAAGTGGAAAGAAGAGAAAAAAAGCGGAGCCCCCTGATGGTCGAGCAGAACGGGACACCACGGAGACTTCTTCCGACTCTGATGATTCAGCAGACAGCAGTAGGAAGTACCAAGTATTTAAAGTCCCCGGATACTCAAGGAAGTATCCAGAAAATAGCAACAAAACAGAATACATAGTATTTTTATCTCATCAGATTGAGCGGCAATTTTCTGACAAAGACAGACTGGCTATTTCACACGCTATACGCAAATATTGCGTCACTGGCATATTACATTTGAAATCTATAAATAAGTTTAAAATAGGTATAACATTTGACCTATCCAACAATGCCAATGTATTCCTACAAAATAAAAAACTTTTAGAAGAATTGGGCTTAAACGCAACAATACCTGCTGTCGACACCGAGGTGACCGGGGTTCTTACTTCCGTCCCTACGGATTTGTCTAATAAAAGAATATCTGCTTTAATTGGAAGTTCCAGAAATGTCATACAGGTGAGGCGTTTCATGCGCCGCGTACTAAGTGAGGGTGGCGCGGTCACGTATGTCCCCACTCAAACTGTTGCAGTTACTTTCGCCTCTACTGAGTTACCGCAATACGTGTACCTTGACTCCTGGAGGCACGAGGTAAGCTGTTACGTTCCTCCTGTCAAACAGTGTTTGCAATGCATGAAGTTTGGCCATATTGCAAAATATTGCAAGAATGAAGTTGTATGCTCTATATGTACAGATAAGCATAGCTTTAAAATATGTAAAGAAGATCCCAAAAATGCTAAATGTGTCAATTGTGGTGGTAACCATGTTTCCATCTCAAACACTTGCCCACAGAAAAAAATGAAAATAGAAGAGAATAAAGTCAAGTCCAGAGCTGCTAAGTATTCCGATTTATTTAATGAACATTCTTTTCCAAAATTAACACAGAAGAACATTGAAACACAGATTATTAATTTGACTAAATCAGATTTTTTTATGAATACTTTAACAAATGCTATAACTAAAATTATATTAAATCAAAAAGATAATCCAATTAATTCATCCTCCATAAAAGAAATTCTGCAACAAACTTTCCGTATGAGTTCTTCCACATCTAATAATGGATCTTAATATAATGCAGTGGAACGCACAAAGTATTTTAAGTAATAAACTTTTATTAACCCAATTTCTTCATGAGCATAACATACATGTTGCAATTATCTCAGAAACCTGGTTAACACCCATCAAACATTTTAACATTAGAGGATATAAAATAGAAAGACATGATATTGGAAATAAACACAATGGTGTAGCTATTTTAATTTGCAATAATATAAATTACAGAAAAATAACTACATATTCTGACAATTCACTACAAAATATTTGTGTAAGAATTACTGTAAATAGTACAGAAATCAGTATTGTAAGTTTCTACTGTCCAACAAATTGCACTCCATCTTTTGACAAACATAAATTTGAATCTTTAATAAAATCTGTGCCTGAACCAATGATATTTGCAGGTGATTTCAATGCCCATCACACATCATGGGGATGTAATTCTACAAATTCAAGAGGTAGGGATATTTTAGAGATTGTTGATGATAATAATTTGGTGTTGCTAAATAATGGTGAAGTGACAACAGTTGGTTCTTTAACATGGCGTCCAAATGCCTTAGATTTGTCCATAGTTTCCCCATCATTGGCTCTTTCTTGTGATTGGTCTGTTCATTGTGATCCTCTTGGCAGCTATCACCTTCCTGTAATTATGAAAGTTTTTATCAATAATAGTAATATAGGAAACACTAGTAATAACACAAATTTGCCCACCTATCCTAACTTTAAAATGGTTGATTGGAAGATGTATGAACAAAATGTAGATATACAACTATCTACTTTTCAGGATCAACATGTTGCTCCATTGGAAAGTTATACAGAGTTTTGTAAAATTTTGCATTCTGCAATTAACAAGTCCTCTCCTTATCATAATACGACAGTTTGTTTCTCAGATGATTATTCTATTCGTAACTCTTATAGGAATTCGGTAAAAACCCCTCCTCTTCCTTGGTGGAATAAAAAATGTTCAGAAGCAGTTCAAAAGTCTAAGTCAGCCTATATAAATTTTAAAAACAATCCGTCAGATGAAGCATTTATCGAGTTCAAAAGATTACAAGCCCTCAAAAAACTTACTTTGAAAACAGAAAGATCAAATAGTTGGGTTGAACTTTGCAACTCCTTTAATCGATGTACGCCTCTGTCCAGAATCTGGAAATATATGCGGAAATTTAATAAAACATATTCTTGCAACAATAACGATGTCAATTGGATTCAGGACTTTCTGGAAAAATTTACCCCAGATTATGTAAATAATAAGTCAATGTCAAATTTCCCCATGGTCAGTGAGTCAAATTCTGAAAATATCTTTTTAGTAAAACCTTTTTCGATACAAGAATTGAAGTCTGCTGTTAATTCTAGAAAAGATAGTGCTTTTGGACTGGATGGTATTCCATACATTATGATTAAAAAGCTAAGTGATAAGGGTTTGCACAGTTTTCTCAAAATATTGAATAACTTGTGGTTGAGCAATGATATACCTCATCCATGGAAGTCTGATTGTTTGGTACCCATTTTGAAACCAGATAAGCCTCGGTCTAACCCAGATTCTTATCGTCCTATTGCTCTAACATCCTGCGTTGGTAAAATTTTTGAACAATTAATAAAACAAAGGTTGGAATTTCACATAGAACAAAACAATCTTCTACCTGCTAATCAATTTGGTTTTCGTAGGGGTACATCAGCTCGTGAAAGTATTTGTCAGTTACAGCTCGATATTCAAAATAGTTTAAATAACAAGGATTGCTTAATGTCAGTATTCTTTGATGTTGCTGGAGCCTTTAATAGTGTAAATATTGATGTCCTTTGTTCTGAATTACTTCTTATTGGAATTCCAAACAAAATTGTCCACTGGATCCATGAATTTTTAATTGAAAGGAAAGTTTATGTTAAATATAATGATAAACTATATGGGCCAAGATTTGCTTCAGTAGGAGTTTGTCAAGGAGGAATTCTGTCTCCATTAATATTCATTTTGTACATACGTCATTTAAATTTGATTCTAGGTTCCAAAGTTAAAAATCTTCAATTTGCTGATGATTTAGTTGTATATTTGTCTGGGAAAAATCTCAAAAATATGACACAGTGCCTTAATAAAGCATTGGAAGGACTGTACACATACTTTTCCTATTTAAATCTAGATGTAAATGCACTTAAATCTAAAGTAGTAGTTTTTGGTAGAACTACCAATTTCAGTCCTTCTGTTTATTACAATCAAATTTCTATACCAATTTTTCATGAAGCTAAGTTTTTAGGTGTTACCTTCACTCATAATTTGGCTTGGAAAAAATATGTTGAATTGATAAGTTCTAGAGCTAACAGAGTTTTTAATGTTTTGAAGACATTGTGTAGAACCTCCTGGGGAGCTGACCCAAAAATATTGTTGTTATTATATAAATCTTTGATCCGTAGTCATTTTGAATATGGTTTTCTCTGTTTTGCTGGTGATAGAAAGTTAGTAGAAATTCTTGATAAAATACAAAATAAAAGTTTGAGACTCATAACCGGGGCATTTAAAAGTACGCCAATAAATGCAATGCAAGTTGAATGTAAACTCCCACCATTAAGTATAAGATTCTCTTACTTGAAGGAAAAGTTCCTATTAAAACTTTATAGTAAAACTAATAATCACTTGTTTTCCAATTTTAAACAATCATGTACATCATCCATTTGTAACTTATCATATATACTTCAGGGCTTTCCTCAATATGTCAATTTTCTTGAAACTCTACAAATTTATAAGTCTTCAATTCTTCCATGTTATCAGGGGGATTTTGACAGCAAATTTCCTGCAATTGACATCATTATTGATCACAATTTAACCACTAAAGAAGATGTATACAGTAAATTTCATGAGTTTCCTGATCATAGATTTGTGTATACTGATGGGTCTAAAAATGAGTCAGCAGTGTCGTTTGCTATTTTTGATGTGTTATTGAATTCTGGTACTGGTTATAAAATAAACTCAAACACAAGTATATTCACAGCTGAGGCTGTGGCTATACTTGCTGCCCTAAAGCACATTAGGCATACAAATGATGGATGTTGTCAATGGGTAATAGTTAGTGACAGCATGAGTGTTCTTGAAAATCTCAAAAATAATAGGTTGAATGCCAATGCAAACTATTTTATATTATTAATAAAAGAATCTTGGTTGCATTTGTCTTTTCATAACATTAAGGTTTTGTTCATGTGGGTACCTTCGCATGTTGGTGTGATGGGCAACGAAAGAGTTGACTTTTTAGCTAGAGCTATAACAAATTCTGATGATATCCCAGATTCAAGTAGTTCCCTCAACATATCTGTTCCTTGTTCAGACATAGTTCCTCTGTTGAAAATAAGGTCCATTGATATATGGAAAAGACACTGGAATCACACAGTCCAAATTGAAAATAAAGGTATGTGGTATGCAGTATACAATATTCCCATAGGAACCATGCCTTGGTTCTGTAAAATCAATTCTTACATGAACAGGAAGTTTTACTCCACCATACTCAGGCTTCGTTTCGGTCATTGTCGACTAAATTATCATTTGTCTCGTCTTAAAATTGTACACAGTCCTCTCTGTGATCATTGTAACTCTCAAGCAGAGCAATCTCTTGCTCACATTTTCTTTGAGTGCTCATCTTTTGGCATCCAGCGCCTTGTGCTGATGGATGAGCTAATTGAAATTTATGGTAGCCCTGATTTGGTACCGCGCTCCATTCAGGCTCTTCTTGTAAATAGCTTGACTTATTTAGCTTTGTTTAATTTTATTATTAATACAGTTGGACAGATTTAACTTATGGTGTAACTGTCATGTGTATATAATATGTATATTAATTAGATAGGTATCTTCTCATTGACTCCCATAAAATATAATTTGTATTTTTAATTATTTGTAATTTTATACTGATCTGTCACGATAACATTCAGTTGCCTAACGTCAGTCAGTTGGGTTTAAAAAAAAAAAAAAAAAAAGGATTTGACACTCGGCTCTTACAAAATAATATAGACAAATTACTTGGACCTAGAATTACTTGGACTTGACTCAAGATTTTGTGGAAATAAATCTTAAACTTGGATTTTATTGAAATGAACTGAAGAATTTTAGACGGATTAACTTTACATGGAAATTAAGAAACTGATGAATTTACCTGGATTTGATTACTTCGGAATACTAATGACTTAGACTGGAATTACTTACTAATGGATATATAAAACTAATGAATTATATTGGATTTCCCTACTGTATGGATTTACATACTGATGAATTGAACTGGATCTACCCTACTCAAGAAAACTGCAAACTGAAGACTAGGCAGCATGGTCTTAGACCTTAGCCTGTTCCGAAAGGAACAAATTTAAAAAAAAAAAAAAAAAAACTCGTATCAGTCGTATCATGTCAAATCAATAGAGCATTAGAGCTTGTTTCAAGAACAATGTTTTTATTTTGAAGCACAAGAAATTATTGATTTTGTCTTGATCATAACAAAGTATAAAAATACCTTTAAATTTGAGGCTAGAAGATAAATAATTATTGGTTAGCTATTAAAAAAAGTGTTTAAGCATGGGTGCAGTGTTGGGTCTTTGTTCAGCTGCTCAGGTGAATGTTGTTTTTTAACGATTAACTTTTAATATTATTTGTTGTGATTCAATGTCACGATTTGGGGAATCCTTATTATAGCACTACCCAAAACAAAAGATAAGTTCATTTTTTTTCTAGAATCTCTATTTGGTATGCATGATTTATCATGCACTAACATACTTACGTTCGTTGTAGTAATATGACATCTCTAAAGTAATACCTACTGTAATTTTTTGCTCAAAGAAACCTTATTTATTTGTGATTGGGGGGATCAGATGGTCATCTTTGCCTCGGGCGGGTGATACAGCCAATAAAAAATGTTAATTCAATAGAATTGACTAAGTCATAAGTTGTTTGTTGTCATACCTACTATAACAAAATCAGTAGTATACCTGCATCGTGCATACTCTGTCACCCATCCATCCCCACCCATTACAATTAATCATCAGTATGTTTAAATCTAATGTTCTTAATTTTTAACAAGTGAAAAACAGTCAGTCATAAGTTTACATAGATATATGTATTAGGCTTTTGATCTGGTTTCCTATGATGTGTTATGGAGTGAGTTAAAATGGCTGAATTTACCCACAGAACTTTTAAATATTTATAAGATTTGGTATGGAAACCAGATCAATACTGCATGAGGGGCTGGAGCATTGTCTTGTCAATGTGTCAGGGTGTGGGTAACACCAACCTCTTAAGTATTTGCAAGTTGCCTAGACTGTGTTTATGTTTATGGGATGCTGTTGTGCGAATTCTCATGGGTGGTTGCAGCAGTGATCCACCATTATTGGTTGTGTTGTTTATTTTTATCAGTGCTTACTAACATGTCTTAAGTTTTACTAACAGTTTTTGAGTTGTGGATCAAACAAAGAAAATTCTATTCTATAGACCAATAACATAAAATCTTATTCCAATGGATTTTGCTTATTGTTACCCTATTAGTGACTGTAACCCACAGGCTGGACTGATCATAAACTGACAAACTTCAGTAGCATCAATATTATCTGATAGTATACCTCATTGCAAACCAAACAATTTGCTACTGAACTATTAAATGATGATGATCTATTAAATAAGAGTAAGTAGCAGTGTGTTGGATGTGTCTATAACAATGTATTTGTATTGCAGCTGGCATGCTGCTGTGGAAGCACAGCATGCTCCCTGTGCTGCTCAGCATGTCCGTCATGTGCCAACTCCACATCCACTCGTATCATGTACACTATCATGCTGCTACTCGTGATGGTGACTGCTTGTGTCACACTAGCTCCTGGACTACATGATGAAATGAAAAAGGTAAGCTTCTTTTTTCTTCTTTACACATTGAATTCATTCAAATTTTATCCTGCCGGTGACATACCGGTAGGATAAAATTTAAGAAGATGAGGCATATCTTGCTAACGGGCTCCATATTAGCACTTTTTGTCAAAGAAATATCTTGACCTGTGATGGTTTCCTGCTTGCCTATCCATCCCAAAAGTTTGCTTTAATCAGGTATTCCATCAACATAATGTCGAAGTAAATACCACATAAGTACTGGCAGCTTTGTGTGTATTTAAATTGGATGAAGCCTTAAGTTCTAAGTCAATTTTTTTTTTTTTTTTTGTCTGTGAATCATTTATTGAATATTATCGTTTTAAGGTTTCCATGTTTGAATTTTGTTTATTCCAGGTACCATTTTGTAAAAACTCTACACACTATATACCGGGCGACTTTAAAGTGGACTGTGACCAAGCTGTTGGCTACTTAGCTGTTTACAGGTGATTTTATATTCCTGCTTTACTATTGCTTCCAAAAATATTATAAAACACAAGCTAAAATGAAAATAGTTAATTTAATCGCATAACATGATGAAATATTCAGATGTAATTAACATCTTTGTCATGTGACCTTTGCCATGTTAAACATAGCAAGATTAAAAACATTTTGTTCTCATTTGGTCTTTTATTAGAGTCTCGTTCTTGTTTGTCGTTGGTGAAATAGACTGTTAATTCCGACATCATTTTGTATTCCAGAATATGTTTTGCAGCATGTCTCTTCTTTGTTTTAATGGCTCTAATAACGCTTGGTGTCAAGTCCTCCAAAGATCCTCGAGCTGGCATTCAAAATGGGTATGTATTTATCTCAATCTTGGCTTGTTTTGAACATTTACAACTTATCAGCGAGTATGCTTATGTGTATGACTGATAATAATTGTTTACCTATTTATTATGTTGATAAGTACGTATGTGTGTTTTGTATTTTAGCTTCTGGGGCATCAAGTATATGGTTGTAATTGGCGGTATAATTGGCGCATTCTTTATTCCGGAGGGACAATTTGCTTCAACTTGGATGGTGTTTGGCATGATCGGAGGCTTCTGCTTCATAGTCATACAACTTATACTAATTGTTGACTTTGCTCATTCTTGGGCTGAAAGATGGGTTTGTAAGTATAAGAAAAGACACAAGTAGAATTTTGTTTTCGGTTTTTTTTTAAATGTGCTATTTTGTACTTTTTAGTTGCATTGTATTCCACACATTCTCATGTCATGTGTTTAAACAATTTAATTGCAACTAGTGGTTGTGATCATAGACACAATAGTTAAATAGATCATAGACAGATAAAACAGGTAAAGAAGGAAAATACAAACATATTCTCTTAGCTGCCACAGTTCATTTTAATAACTTCGTTTTTGAATTACTGATTTAATATTTTACTCTGGACGCTCTTAACTTGCCCGTATTTCTACATCGTTCTCACATATTTGTAATTCTAAACATGAATGGTGTAACCAAGATTTTGTAACATATTTTGATTTAAAAGAGTGTCCATGTAGTTTCTTGCCTATTCTTCTCCATAGAGATCTACGCTATGGAATGGGCAACTACAGTACTTTCACAAGTTATTATGCCTTGTGACTGGGACTGTAGCTTAGCGTTTTTTTTTGTTGTTTTTTTGGCTTTCACAAGTGCCTGTAATAGTCTAATTGAAATAAATGCTTTGAGTTTGAGTTTATTACAGTCATATTTGTAATGAGGTAAAAACCAATTTGATAATGTCTCAGTGACTGAATAATACATGAGTCACGAAGGTAAAGTGTAACTTATATTAATAGGAAAATATGACAGGATTTTCCTTTAAAGTAATGTACATACTTCTGATCAATGCTTTTATTTGACGTAACATGACATACTAAACATCACGCTAGTAACACCCAAGGGGTCGACAGAGGTGTACACTTATAAATTTCGTTGGTTTTTAACGTGGATTCATGAATTTCAGCAAATTATGAAGAGTCACAGTCGCGCGGGTGGTATGCCGCTCTACTACTGTCCATGCTCACTGCCTACGCTCTCGCACTGGTTGGCATCGTCCTCCTTTACGTGTACTACACCAAGGTAAAGTAAATTACTACATAAACGCAATAGATTTATGTCAAGATATAAAAAGAACAATAAAACTGTTACTTCGCGAAACGAAACGTCTAGACGTACAGTGGGCGAGTAGCAAACAACGAAAACCTAAAGCAAAGAAAACATAGGATTTAAAGATTATTTTGTACAGATTTTTATATCAAAGAAACATCTCCTAGCCTTTCGTGGTACATACAAAAATAGCCCAAAGTACCAATATGCTGAACTCATGGCTAAATTCCTCCATGCTTGCAAATCCAAGCACACATCCAATAAATACAAAATATTTAATATAATATTATAAAGTGGTAAAGTTTGTAAGTTAATCTCCGAAACTGCTCATCTAATTTCACTACGGCTAATCCTTTACATAAATAAGCAAAGCATAATGTGCATCTCCACCAGCTAACACAACTCTTATTCACAGTCAAGCGGCTGTGAGCTATCCAAGTTCTTCATCTCCATAAACCTGATCCTCGTGGTGATCGCGAGCGGCATCTCGATCCTGCCGTCGGTGCAGGAGCATCAGCCTCGCTCCGGGTTGCTGCAGTCGGCCGTTGTGTCGCTGTACGTCATGTATCTGACGTGGTCTGCCCTCTCCAACGCTTCTAAGGAGTGTAACGGCATCACTGGATCTAATGAGGTTTGTATTGCGTTAATGTACGGTAAAAATGGAATACACATACCAGTGGTTTGTAGAATACCATGCTGGTTGTTTTGAAGACATTGTGTAGCTGAGGCAACTGACTCAACGCCGCCGCCGTCTAGAAAGAGACTATAAAGCTATCGACTGTTTTTTTCGCTCGACAAACATACAAAATAAAAGGTTCAAACTCAGTAAAAGAGATACAAATATAAGACAAGACAGTCCGCCAAAACGCTCGCTCTTAGCGCCTAGTGTTTTAGCTGGGAAGAGGAAGTGGCGGAAGAAACTAAGCAGCTATAGTCCTGACAAAATAGACGTAAAACACTTCTTTCTGTTCTACAATCTTTCTCTCATCCATTTTTCCAGTAGCTCTCACCGTTTCAAAGATATACGCAATAAACTTAAATTTGTGACCATTGACCTCGGATAAAATACAACGCACAACTGGGATCGATGGGGACTTGACATAGCATTTGTAATGACGTATTCAAGACCTGTACATAAATCCAGCTTCTTGGAAATTAATGCAAACTGGAATGTCTATTTATTTTGATTGTCTGTCAGTATAGGGGCAGTTGTGGCAGCCCCGATTTACGAGCAGTACGCCGTGGGTTCGAACCCCAGCAGGCGCATTTCTTTGTGTAATTTGTTTCATCACCATTGCTCTCAAAACGAAGGAAAACATCATGAGGAAACCAGCATGTCCTAAAACAAAAAAATCGAAGACGTGTGACATCTACCAACCCACACTGGGCCCGCGCGGTGGATTACAGCCCACTCCCTCTCATAAAGAGGAGGCCTGTGTCCTGATGATGATTAGGGGAAAATAGACTAAACTACAAGGTGTTGTTTTGCATCCTCTTCAAATTCAAGGAGGTAACTATGCTAATGATTCTCGTCTCGAATCAATAATAAAATGGGTAGCAAATTTTTATTTTTTTCTTATTTACGGAAATTGGTAATTTTGAACCACCCTTGTTTTTAACGTGGGCCCTCTGATTCTCGCCATATAACCGCGCTTCCACAAATACAAACAATCTCAAACGTTTATTCAATAATTTCTCATTTCCTAAACCATGTTAAGGGGGTTATTCTGAAATACTGACAAACATAAACAACCAAAAAAATCTGAGTTCATTAATAATTAACTAGGTACCGTAATTGTAATTGATTACTTACGTCTTGTGTGATAGCCTTTTGACGACGCAATTTTGACGAGGATGCAAAACAACACCTTGTACAAGACAACAGTACCAATTTGATGTGTTAATAATTATTACACTAACGACACTGCTTCCCAATAAGTTATTTAATAACTTAACAAAAGAAAAATAATTTTGCGAATAATAATCTAGAATGACAAAATATTATGTATCATTTAGCAAACATGAACAATTTAACACAATAAATACACGTAATAAAGTAACCTCACACCATAATATTATGTAATGTATTAATATTGTTTGCATTATGCATCTAAAATGTATAACTGTGTTTATATATGTAAATTATAATATGTATTATTTTAAATTTGCACAACCAGGAATCAAAGGAAGATATTTATTGGGTATGTAAAATGGTATTAACGGATCTTTTATCACTTAATATTGAATCATCAACACATTCCTATTCTATACAGTTTTAACTATGTATCTATGTAATCGTATTTAATTGGTAAGTAGTTTTAGATCTAAACTTAAATAGCACTTATTTCTATTTATTTTCGAATTTGAACCGAAATCATATTTCTTCCACAACATACATAACAGTATTTTCCTTTATCTTGTGTCGGCAGTTTGGCACTGGAGCAGTTCATGCAAATCACCTCTTTATCACCTCAAAAACGAATTAAAAGAAACATCTTTTAGAATGATCTTTTAAAGACTGACTCAAGGTGACTTGAGTCAGTCTTTCTAAAATATATTTATGACTGCGTCATTGGTCTAGTGTCTAGTGGTTGCTGCTGAACAAGTGGTTCTGGGTGCGATTCCCGGGACGGGCACACCGTTATTGGATTTTCCATCAGGAAAATCTCAGTAGTAGCCACGGAATCTGGATCTGTGCCCGGTTGATAATAATAGGATCGCCCACTATTACCTGGGACTTTAACATAACTGGCGAAATGTGGGTGCACTATTAGGTACTTACACCTCTGCCTAACCCTTCGTGGTGTGATTTTATATGTAACTAGCTGTCCCGCGCAACTTCGTCTGCGTCAAATTTTCCCCGTTTTCGCAACATTTTTCATTGCTGCTCCGCTCCTATTGGTCGTAGCGTGATAATATATAGCCTATCTCCTTCCCCAGGTTGAAATCTATTTTCTTGCCAAATTTCATTAAGATCCGATCAGCCGTTTAGTCGTGAAAAGGTATCAAACAAACATACAAACAAACAGAGCGACTTTCGCATTTATAATATTATAGTATGGATTAAAAGATAGACAATGATCTTTGAATGTTTCACCAGTCATCCTTCGACAAGCAGTCGATCATCGGGCTGGTCATTTGGGTGTGCAGCGTTTTGTATTCATCCATCCGAACGGCGTCGTCCTCGTCTAAAATCACAATGTCGGAGCATATCCTCGCCAAGGAAGGAAGCGCAGGTGAATATAACCTTTTTTATAATACCTTAAACTCTTACTAAAACTATTATATTGCATAAACAAAACTAATCGCAAAGGGAAAAAAAAACAGGGTAAGAATTGTTTCACATTCGCTTATTCGCATTCTGTTTGAACTGGCCGAAAATGTTTTGATATTTCACCGTTATCAGTGTGTCCTCTAGCTTTTCTGATTATTCTATGTTATATTTCGCTATTTAGTCAAAACTGATCTTGACAGTTTATGGTCACAGGTTTGCATGTTTTATTACTTCCAAGTATAAAGTCATGACCTCTATTTCGAATTTTAATGTTGCTTGTCAAATATTTGTAAAGGATGTGTTTTCTTATGCTTTTCTGTATGTTTTTAAACAACACTTATTCAATCAGAACTACAGTTGTTAATGTAATTTCAAATTGAGATGATTACCTTTATTTTCAATAGAACACGAACAGTGGTGTTGTCACTTTTTTTTTTACTTTTTTATGTAACACTAACGCATACTGTGCATTCCTTGTGGACATATCGCGCGGCGGTGGCGCTGTCTAAGGGCAAGGAGGGCTCATTGCTAATGAAGGTAACACCACATGTGCACTTGGCCTTAAATCACTTAGTACCTTATATGCCAAACACTATACACTCACGTATCTTTTCATTATCCGCTAACATATTATTTGCTTGTTTAATTTCATTGAGTTCATGTTATTCACATTTGAATCATTCCATGCCTTTTTATTTCTTTGTAAAGATGAAAATGTATTTTTAATTTCTTATTCGTCTTTATGCTATGCTTAGGGCCAGTTTCTTCAGAAGCCCAAACCAAGCCACCTAGTCCTATTTTGAAGAAGCCAGGTTAAATGGTTTTGTATAAATGTAGGTATTGGCACTTTGTTAGATCAAAGGACATCTACATAGCATTCATGAAAATAGCTTGAGTAGATCAGTTTATGTTCTTTAGATATTAATATTATAAAAAGCACTACTGGAAATCTGTGTATCCAAGTATTTTGTTTATTCCGCTTGTTTTGTTCCACTTAAACGCTTCAATTGCACCTTAATATGGTATTGTGATCAACATAGTTAACAATGCATGTTGGTATGCTCACTGAGCGCAGGATATGATTCCATAGAGGGCGCTGACGGCGGCGAGGCTGGCGGCCAGGAGACCAAGGTGTTCGACAACGAAGAAGATGGCGTCGCCTACTCCTGGACCTTCTTCCACATCGTGTTTGCTCTGGCTACACTTTACATCATGATGACACTCACAAATTGGTACAAGTGAGTATCTCAAAACTATCTCGTCTTTAGAACTTCTCAATTGCAGTGGTAGTACTAAGGCAAAATATTAACGACCTGTAAAGGTGGATACAGACTTTGCGAGGCATGCGCCACGAACGGCGCACAACGAATGCCGCAGCCATACGTTGGCTCACCCTCGCACGTGCGTAGCACATGCCTCGCGAGGCATTCGCTGTGCGTTGTTCGCGGCGCATGCCTCGCAATGTCTGTATACGGCTTTACAGTAGCACCTAGTACCAGCCTGAATTAACGGTGATGTATAGAGTAGACTGTCTCGTTGGTCTAGTGGTCGCAATCACAACTGCTGAGCACGAGTTCCTGGGTGCGATTTCCGTGTTGTGCAAATTGTTTTTGGGTTTTACCATCAGACATTTCTCAGTAGCAGCCAAGGAGTCTGGTTTTGTGCCTGGTTGATGACAATAGGCTCGCTTCCTATTACATGGAAATTAAACATATCTACCAAAATTTGGGTGTAGGTACTGTTATGTACACCTCTGCCTAATCCTTTCGGAATTACAGGCGTGTTTTATAGGGTAGGTATTAGGGTTGCGTGTGGTATTCACTTCCCTCTGAATGGAGGATGCATGAGTCCCAGCAATGGCAACACTATACAGAGAGAGCTGGGTAATAATTTTTGGGTATAACCCGGGCGTCTGACGCGCCCCAGCTACCGTCTCAGCTGCAGGGATGAATAATTTTGTTAAAATATTTAATGATAAAATATTTAATAATTCTAATCATTACATGAACAAACTAACAGATAATACCAACTTTGAAAAATATTTACGAATTATATTTTTTTCCAGCCCGAGTTCGCAGCTTTCGAAGGAGAATGTCGCCTCAATGTGGATTAAGATCACATCCTCTTGGCTTTGCGTGGGTCTCTACATCTGGACCCTGGTCGCACCAGCTCTGTTCCCTGACAGAGAATTCAACTAAACGTTTTGTCAGTCTCTGTTAAAGCTGTTTTATATAACATCATGATGAACAAAAGCTTTGTCCGAATTTGAACAAAAAAATCAAGACGAAATTGTTGAAGTCAATGTGTGTTCTCAAGTTTTTGTTGGACAGAGTGTACCATAAAACAGTTTTTACGCTGGCTTTTATTATAACATTTTAAATTGGATCTTTATGTTATAAATTATACTGTCAATTGTATTTAGAAACTTGTAGACCACAACCAGTTGATTGTTATTATAGTAAGCCATGTAAATCTTTAATATTAAGAACTCTTAAGATTATTTTATATATTTCTCAATTCTTTAAGCTTCTAAACTTTTCTTATCTCTACATCTATAATACTTCTATTGTGTATTCCATATTTTTTTAGAGCTGCTTGATCCTCTCACAATTCTTAATTGAATTTTTCACTGACTTTGAAATCGTTATTTTCTGCTTTAAATGTCTGTATATTCACTAATTTAATTGTATTATTAGATTCTATAGACCCTCCCATGATGTTTTATTTGTTTGCTCCGAATTGAGAAGAAAAGATTATTGGCAGACTAATAAGATTCCCTTGCAACCAGGGAACAAAAAGGTTAAGGCTCAGCGCAGACAGAACGGAGCGCAGCGGAGAGGATTTTATTAACGCACTTGAAAATAAACTTAAAAATTATTACAATAAAGTGCATAAATGCTTGAACCTAACAAAAAATGCTTGCGCGTCCTTGAAGAAACGCGGGAATCCCCGCGCGGCGTCGAGTCAACGCCCGCGTCGTACGCGTACCTTCAGTGTTGTCACCGAGTTTAAAAGAGGAAGGATATTTTATATTTTACTTACCTTATGGTTAAGCGTTCCTCAACAAAAATGGTTGAACGATAATTAGTGGTCTTCTATGAATATATGGACGTAGCATATCCAAAAGCATTCGAATAATTTCATAATCCATTATAAAGTAATCGTAAAACAAAGAGCAGCGGTGGCCCAGTGGTAGCAGCCCCGACTTACGAGCAGTAACCCGTAGGTTCGAACCCAGGCAGGCGCATTACTTTGTGTAATTTATTTCATCACCGCTGCTCTCAAAACGGTGAAGGAAAACATCGTGAGGAAACCGGCATGTCCTAGAACTAAAAATTCGAAGACATGTGACATCTACCAACCCGCACTGGGCCCGCGTGGTGGATTACAGCCCATTCCCTCTCATAGAGAGGAGGCCTGCGTCCCAGCAGTGGGAACAATATAGGCTGATGATGATGTAAAACAAAACTCCTTTCGATGGTAAAGTCGTACACCACTGTGTACGACTTTACCATCGAAAGGGGTTTAGAAAGGAGTTATTAAATTCACCAAAACTACACCTTTCTCGCCAACATTCCTAGACCAATGTTCTTTATCTGACTTTCTGACGCCTTATTTTATTAACATGTTCTTCCATTTCTTCTTCTTCCGCCAAAAGCACAATTATAAACATATCCCAGTCCACCATCGTTGACGAATTTTCGCGATAAACTGGCATGTTTACGTAGAGTGGTAACCCAGAACGGTTTACACGCGCAGGCTCGCGAGGTCGCGCGCAAGCTCGAGGATATGCGATCCGTAAAGAAAATGCCCGAGACCGCGCGGGGATTATTCCTCTCTGTCTACGCTGACCCTAAGCCGTATTATAGGGATCAGCCTGTAATAATCGGTTTACGATCAGAGTTAATTTTCGTAAATAAATATTGTATGATGGGTCGTGCAATTTATAGAATAGAATAAAAAGAGACAGAGCGAGAGTGAATGCGTCGCACTCGAACGCATGCGTATAGTATTACGAAGTTTCACTTCTTCTGCGCGGAGGGACTCCACGCACTATTTTTTTTAACCCAATTAATCTGTCCCTGCTTGCAACTTGCAACGTGACACCATAAACAGATCGCACGAAGGATAAGGGACTCGTCTGACTGCCGACGATTAGCGAATAGAACTACACTAGTTGGTGAGCAGTCAGTGTGTAATTCGAATAGTTTTGTCGGTTTCCTTTATGTGTGTGTGCTGTGGAAGATTACTTGCACCAAGAAAAGAGTCTCGGCGAGTGTTCTGCCCGTTAAGCGAGCCTGGTTGAAATAGTTATTTATCCAACAAGTGAGGAAAGTTCGTTTTTCCTATGAGTTTTGATTTTGAGTCTTGAGTAACGAAGGATTGAAAAATAGAATCACGAGCGCAGCGAGTGATTATAAATTTCAATCCTGAGTAAGCGAAAGACTCAACAAAACGAATAGCAAATGAACTTGCTCACATGTTGCATACAAAAGTTTTCACCACTCCCAGCAAGAAAGTATTCAGTCATCATAAATAAATAAATTAAATAGTCACAATGCAAATCAAAATAATTATTTTTTCGAATTTTTGCTTCTAATGTCCTTCTTTCACAAGCTTCTTTCTTTGAGTGCGTTCAAAAATTATAATCCTAAATTTCAATATTTTATCAAACTTTTTTAATGTTTCTGAACTTATACACTTACAAAAATTTGATAAATTTTATAAAAAACATTAATCTTAACTTATAAATATTTCTATTCTAAGCATAAAATTATTTATTTTTGAAAATATCTTTAAAACTTAACATAAAAAAATCAAGCAAAGTTAATTTCTGAACGGGATCATTACTTTCCTCACTGTTCAAACAGTGAGGAAAAACCAATTTTCCTCACTGTTTTCGTAGAGGAAAGACACTTCTTTCGTGCGGGAGTGGTGAAAAAGGTTTTTTCTTTGATAGCTGGTGAAAACCTAGTGGTGAGAGAGTTCCTACCAGTAGTGTAAAAAGTCAGCGAACATCTTAACCCGGGACCTACATTACATCTATTGCACATATCTCGAACGAGAAATAGTCTTTAACTAATCGCTTCCTTGTCTGCGATGCCTAAGCACCGATACCACTCGGCACGTAATATTTATTTTTCAAAGAAAAAAAAAATGGCGATAATAAAATATAATAATAACTTAACATATTGATATCCAAACATTCAAATCAATGATTAAAAAAAAAAAGTTGACATTTGTGTCAATCCGCGCTGTCATGTCACTGATTCGTGTTCGTGCCAACTGTCATTTTTCTTTTGTTTACTTCTGAAAACAAACTAGTTGTGGTTTTTCTTTTATTTTAAATTTAATTAATTATGAACAGTCATCTGTTTACCTTATTGTGTATTATTGTTTCTGTTAGTTCTAATACAAGTGAAGAGTTTTGTGGTAAAGATGAAAAATCATGCTCTGAAGACCACAACAAATACAGCAGAGGTTAAAACAAAGTTTTTAATTCTCAATATCAGTCGATAATCTTTATCTATAGACTCAAGAAGTCAGCATTATTGTTGTTATGATATGACAGACTGCGGTTGTAGATATCCTTTAGATTTTCCTACAAACAACCAGTTCTCATCTATGTGACTTGTCATAACAACAGTAAATTTTTGGGTACTCCTTTTGATCCCTTCATTTCTGAGGCCATAAGCAAAAAGGAGGGGAAAAACAAGAAAAGTAATTGGAAAAATGGGCCGTACCAAATGCGTCTTCTCGGTTTAGTAAGGTTTTCATGGCGTACATTTTGCAGGCAGAATTTTATGAAAGTAGTGGTAAAATGAATTATGAAGGTCCATCTTTATCTTAAATATTCCATATTTAATTTCCAGAAGCTAATGATAGATCTATTAAAATCAAAGGGAAAATTAACTTAGCTGTTGACCATTATGTTCCTTGTAAGAGTGAAAATTGTAGCTGTCATGCTTCCGTGATTGACCAGGACTTGGCACCATTCAAAGATGGTATTACCAAGGAACTATTTGACAGAGCTCGGGCAAAAGCAACCAAGTACCAGGTAATTTAAAACATGCAATAATAGCAAGCGATAAAATAATCTTTGATCAATTTAAAAAAAAAAATGAACTTAATTACTTGTTATTTTTCAGATAATTGATGGCAAACTGTATAGGGAAAACGAATGCCACTTTCCAGCAAGGTGTGCAGGAGTAGAACACTACCTGACTGCTCTAGCAGTGAAAATGCCAGATTTAGAACTAGCACTGAATACCAGAGATTGGCCCCAAATCAATCAAGCATGGACCCATCCAAAGGCACCAGTATTTTCTTTCAGTAAGGTCCTGATATTAACATTTATTACTAAACAGAGCTTACCAAAAATTCTACTGTCATTTATGACTGGAAGCTGTCTAGGACCAACTTGAGGTGACAATAATGTAAAAAAAAAAAAAAAATGTCACCAAATAGTTGCCTTACAAAGTGTACTTATACTTCAGCTACATTATTATTACAGCCTCATAACTTTTATTTCAGACAAAAGATTATTATGATATTATGTATCCTGCCTGGAGTTTCTGGGAAGGTGGTCCTGCTATATCCTTGTACCCTACTGGTATAGGCAGATGGGACAAACACAGAATTTCAATCTCAGGAGCCGCTGAAAAGTTAGTAACACATTGATGAAGGTTCTTAACAGTCTTATATGCATTTGACTGGTTTATAAGTAATTGGCTACTTTTAAAATTCCAGATGGCCATGGGAGAAGAAAGAAAGCAAAGGATTTTTCAGAGGATCCAGAACAAGTGAAGAAAGGGATGCTCTTATACTGCTCTCTAGAGCTGAACCTGACCTTATTGATGCTCAGTACACAAAAAATCAAGCTTGGAAGTCTGATATGGTACATAACCTACATATTGACCAAGATTTAATGTGTGGCTCCTTTTGGCAGGGTTACCATCGCAATAAATAGACTGTCTGAATTTTAATTGAAGTGGTGTAAAAGTTTTAGCTTGCAAAAAATTATTGTGTGTTGGCTTGCTAAGTGGAACCCCACTTTTCTTGTATTACATTCTGATGGCTTTCAATTGTGGTGGTAAAAGCACGTCAAGCCGTGATGAAAGTAAATGAGTACAAAAAAATATTTCTTTGTGAAAACTGTTTGTTATCATTAGTATAAACAAGTGTTTAAGTATCGGTCACCAGTCACCCTATATATTTGAATTGTCTTTTTTTTTAAACCATGGACACTTTTAACGTGCATGTCTTGCTACATCGTTCTCGCATAATGTACCACCACAACATGAATGATGTAACCAAGGTTTTTGTAACATGTTTCTGATTTAAAAGAGTGTCCATGGAGTTTCTAGCCCTTACTTCTCCATAGAGATCTACACTTTGGAACGGGCAACTACAGTAATTTCACCGTTATTATGTCTTGTGTCTGGGACTGTAGCTTCATTTTTATTGTTGTTTGACTATTCAAAAGTGCCTGTAACTGGCCTACTTGAAATAAATGGTTTTGATTTGACACCTGTTTCATAAAGTATTGAAAAATCAAAACCATGAAGTTTTGATTTTTGAACTATTATTATGCTTAAAGCTTAAATTATGGCAATTTCATTATTTAAGACCTGTATTATGTACTTACCTCTACGATCTTGTGGAGATATTGATTGATTGATTGAACTACATACAACATTTTGTGTTTTTTTTCAGGACACACTTTATGCACCTCCTGCATCAGAAGTATCATTTGAAGAACATTGCAAATACAAATATCTATTCAACTACAGAGGAGTTGCTGCTAGTTTCAGATTCAAGCATTTATTCCTGTGCAAGTCTTTAGTGTTTCATGTTGGTGATCAATGGCTCGAATTCTTTTACCCCTCCCTAAAACCTTGGGTGCACTATGTACCTATCAGCCCAAAAGCAAAGGAAAATGAGATAAAGGAATTGATTAACTTTTTCAAAGAAAATGATGAGTTAGCTAATGAGATAGCAAACAGAGGATTCCAACATATTTGGGATCATTTAACTGATAAGGATGTTAAGTGTTATTGGCGAAAACTTTTAAAGAAATACGCCAAACTTGTGAAGTATGATGTGGTAAGAGATGTTGATCTGAAATTAATATTATCTTAGTAAACTAAGATACTTACAATAAATATAGTTATTTTCTAAAGTGGTTGTTTTAGTCGAATCTTTTGTTGAAGCATTAATCCTATAGACTTGAATGCCAGCAACAGAACTGATAAACTCATGGTGGCTTTAACTATTCCCATCCATTCGTTTCTAACATCACACCTGTAATCCTCGAAGATATAGCTGGTGGATTAACTAGCCAAATATGAGTGTAGTACCTTCCTTCATATAAGAAGAAAAAGCCCTGTCCTCGTAACCAGTGTGGTAGTGCATCGACTGGTCCCAACATGCTGCTGCGTCTTGCTGTGCCTACGACATAGCTGTACATTTCGCGTTTGCATCACTACGACGGTTGAAGATGTCGTGCAGTATATGAAAGTGAAGACCAACTGGACTCTGAGGGTCGAAAGGTTGGAATCGCACCACAACATCAACTTTAAGGCGTTCGTGGTACGAGTTCCAACCCACCATCTACAGACCTGTTTAAAGAAAGAGGACTTTTGGCCGAGAGGTGTCATATATCGACGTTTCCAAGGACGGTTACGTGACAGTCGACACCACGCAGCGAAACACGACGCCGACAATTTTATGTGTATAGTTATTAAGATTTTTTATATATACGACTAAGTTCCTAGTTTCTGTATAAATGCTCTATTAGAACCAACCCATCCGACGCCTTGCTACCTTCCCACGCACTTGCGTTCTCTTCATCTAGCAGTGTCAGGCAGGGTTTGAACCCCTAAACCCCAAACCCGAAATCTCGGACAACTATAAAGAAATCAACCAATCCGAGACATGATGCTAAAATTTTCTCGCTCGCTATTATCACATCATATTCTTACTCAATTCCGGAAAACTTGACATTGACAGAGTTCCTTCTATTCTCAATTCTGTATAAACAGAGAAAAA
This sequence comes from Cerastis leucographa, assembly GCA_963082945.1. Taxonomy (NCBI): domain Eukaryota; kingdom Metazoa; phylum Arthropoda; class Insecta; order Lepidoptera; family Noctuidae; genus Cerastis; species Cerastis leucographa. The sequence continues at coordinate 11,049,801 of OY720380.1, read as the reverse complement.
CAACCTATGTTTTCAACCAAGGAGAGGTGCTACCATATTCCAGCTCGCTTCGCTCGCTAAAATATCCTGTACTTTTTCAGTTCTGCTTAAAAGTTGACAGAGCAGAGGTCTTCTTATTCTCATTTTTCAGTGTGAATGAACAAAAATAAACTAATTTATCAGAGCAGGGATGCAAAATGATTCGAACTCGCTTCGCTCGCTATTAAATCCTCAGTGCTCAATTTTCTTTCAATGCAATAGTCGTCGAAGTACCTACATAACTCCTCAAAGAATAGTCAAAAGAAAATCTAACCAACTCGATGTAGTGCTACATCGAGTTAGCTCTGACATTCTGCGTTCTAAGTTTTTATCTAAAAACTAATACAATTCCTGTATCAATAGACAACAAGAAAACCTATCAAATTCGAAATGAGTGTTAAATTTTACGAGTTCGCTATGCTTGCTGCTGAACCCTGAGTTTTCTCAATCGATAGGCGTTTCTATATAAGTCGAGATCACTCCTTGCATGAATCGACACCGACAAACGAAAACCTAACCTATCCGTGGTCGACTAGAAGCTCTCTCCGGAAGCTTGCACATGACAAATATGCACTCCCCTGGAAATACAGGGACGAACCTAGCCTTTAGTTACAGAGATATTGAAGGTCAAAGTTCCAACTTTTTCTCAGCTTTTAAAAAAATACTAGTTTTTAAGGTAAGAACTTTACTTTAAATATCGTTATGACCTGTTTACTAGTTATTGGATCCATCGGCACAATGTTTTGAGTGCATTAACTTTAGCGTAAAATGTGATTTTTCACCCTAAAAAAAATCCCTGCAATTATTTTTGCGTACGGTTACTTAGTTTGATGTGCTTGGTTGCCAGCTTCGTGAAGGATCTTTTTACACCTGGTATACTTGTCAGTGCGCGTGATGGTTTTGTAAAGGTAAATCCAGAGATGTTGAACCCCCTCCCCTTTGGCCTTTTTATATTCGGGGTAAGCCTCCCAACCAAATATGTACATCAGAACGTTCGGCCAGTCGAGATAGGGACCTGGCTGCTACTCCAGTTTTTAATGACGATCATGTGACGCATAAAGATGCCAGCCAAAGAATTTGTGACCGAACAGTCCGAAAGTTAGAAGCATTTATTTATGGCCGAACGACCTGATATCAGAACGTTCGGCCAACCTGAATCTCCATAACTGAGGACCTTAGAGTAACTGTTACTGAATAAAGATAAACTGACGATTTGCTGACAAACAACCAATGCTTTACTTTTACTCGTAATGCCACCGGTTAAAAGTAAAATGAATTTTGGTTTCTGTAACATCAGGACGTTCGGCCAACGTAATCTCCATAACTGAGGACCTGAGAGAAACCGTTAATGAATAAAGATTTTGTGACGAGACTGAAACGATATTTTTTTGCTTTATTTTATTTATGACGACCCCTTTTATATAGTAAAATGAAAATTTAACATATAACCTCAAAACATTGGGATTATCGATTCCTCCACAAGAAAGAAGCCCAGAGAAACAGTTAATCAATAAAGATTTATTGACGACACTGAAATGAACTTTTATTGTTTTATTTTTCTTTGTGACTGCCTCTTTATATAGTAAATTGAAAATTTACAATATAACCTCAAAACATTGGGATTATCGATTGCTCCACAACGAAGAAGCCTAGAAGACTTTTAAAACCCCTGATGTGTTATAGGTTTCAGTGCAATGGTGTCAGTATTTTTGTTGATTCCAGATTAATCTTTTAAAAATGTACTATAGCGGATGGCGACTGAAATAGGGTGACCATGTATTCCAACGAAACAAGTATTTATCGAGTATCTATTTATCTACTGAATGAAGCAAAGCACGTCGAAATAGTTGAAATAAGGTGACGATCAAAGAGTATAGTAATATAGATGGAAAAGAGAGCCCACTCAAGAAAATTTTTGACACCTATATTGGACGGTGTCGCCACCTGATACTAAATCCGTTGAACTAATCCCAATAGCTATAGGTGCGTACATGTACTTATATCTATATCTTTGTTATTGAAAAGGTTTTCTATGGGTTTCTGTTACTGTTTTTATTTCTTTTTTTACACTCAATTAAAAAAGTAAAAAAGACAGAACCGAGAAACCACATAAATTACACAAAATGGGAGACATCTACAAGCATGCGCACACGCAGATTGTATAGTAGTGGTCATTTTGTAAACAATTTGTATGATATTGTTACCAACCCAAAACAAATATATTAGCAATTACAAAATGCTTTTAAAATAAATAAATGGTTTAATCTTGTTTGGAGTTGAAATTTATTATTTATAACTCAATTTTCATTCAATTCAAAAAGGTATTTAATCACACTGGCATAATTGGCGTAAGCACCATCTATGTCATTTTAATCTACTAAATCTCAAGTTTATGTGGATTTAGTAAGAGATGGTACTAGTATCTTGGTGTAAAATTGCGACGCCTATGTCAAGTATGACAGTGTCCCCCCCCCCTGGTGACGATGTAGGTTTTGCAACAAAATAAATGGATACGCGGACGGAGGACTTTGAGAAGGAGTGCAGATAACTAATATTTTATATAATATGCATTAGAAATAAATTGTTATAAAAAAACGTTACACACACCACCATGCGTTATGATGTGGCCTATTTGCTTCTACTTTTTATTATTTTTCTGTCTGTCACTGTTACATGAAAAAAAAAATTGAAACTATCGATCGAATTTCAACCAATAGGCCACCACTAGTTTTACCTCATTCAGTTACGGCGGCTTTCTATAATACATATATCTCAATCCCAATCTTGATCCTGCTCCTTGTCTGTAAACAATCAACAGCCGAGTTTGTCACTCTGAGCCCGTTACGATAGATGGCGTGCAATGGAAGGAGCGTGCTTACCATAGATATATTTTTGATACATCACACCTACGTAAAACATTTTAATAAAAAAATTCTTGAGTGGGCTCTCTATTCCATCTATATTACTATACTCTTTGATCGTCACCTTATTTCAACTATTTTGACGTGCTTTGCTTCATTCAGTAGATAAATAGATACCTAGGTACTCGATAAATACTTGTTTCGTTGGAATACATGGTCACCCTATTTCAGTCGCCATCCGCTATAGTACATTTTTAAATATTAATCTGGAATCAACAAAAATACTGACACCATTGCACTGAAACCTATAACACATCAGGGGTTTTACAAGTCTTCTAGGCTTCTTCGTTGTGGAGCAATCGATAATCCCAATGTTTTGAGGTTATATTGTAAATTTTCAATTTACTATATAAAGAGGCAGTCACAAAGAAAAATAAAACAATAAAAGTTCATTTCAGTGTCGTCAATAAATCTTTATTGATTAACTGTTTCTCTGGGCTTCTTTCTTGTGGAGGAATCGATAATCCCAATGTTTTGAGGTTATATGTTAAATTTTCATTTTACTATATAAAAGGGGTCGTCATAAATAAAATAAAGCAAAAAAATATCGTTTCAGTCTCGTCACAAAATCTTTATTCATTAACGGTTTCTCTCAGGTCCTCAGTTATGGAGATTACGTTGGCCGAACGTCCTGATGTTACAGAAACCAAAATTCATTTTACTTTTAACCGGTGGCATTACGAGTAAAAGTAAAGCATTGGTTGTTTGTCAGCAAATCGTCAGTTTATCTTTATTCAGTAACAGTTACTCTAAGGTCCTCAGTTATGGAGATTCAGGTTGGCCGAACGTTCTGATATCAGGTCGTTCGGCCATAAATAAATGCTTCTAACTTTCGGACTGTTCGGTCACAAATTCTTTGGCTGGCATCTTTATGCGTCACATGATCGTCATTAAAAACTGGAGTAGCAGCCAGGTCCCTATCTCGACTGGCCGAACGTTCTGATGTACATAACCAAATTCCTGACTATACGGCCCTGTGTGACCGCCCCCAAAGTCTTTGTCTCTTTGGCTGGGACCGCGCCTGTGTCGGGTACCTGTGATTCGCAGGGATGCTTTCAAAAAGAAATAGGTACAGGAAAATTAAAATAGTTGGATTTATTTATGAAACATATATATCGTCAATAATACAATTTTATTTTGAATTGTTAAATTTCAATCATTATATCTCTGTAAATCTCATGCCGTTACAAAAAAATGTATAAACATAAGTATTAATATAGCCATAAACGATTTTATTATAGACATAAAATAAATTTCTACAAAGTTACATAGTGGGAAACTATAAAATAAAGTGATAAAAACATTACCCACACTGAATCAACTCAATCTCAACACAAAAAAATGTAGAACACAATTTCAATTGAACTAATTTTAGAAAATAACAAAATCTAGGTCACACTTGCCATTACAACAAACAACTTGCCATTTGAGTCAATCTTCCTTCTTCTCCCCATGAGTATTTATTTAGGTTTCAATACCCATTCCCAAATATGGCCTTATATCAGTCTCCATATTGTCTCACCAATGTAATCCGTATCAAACCTTACTTTCGCATCTAAAAGGCACTTTTTGACCTACAAAGTTTTTATCGCATTGTGTGTTTGTTGATGTGTAGAATTGTGATGTAGACGTTATATGCGTATTTCATAGTGCAATCATGTACCACCAAAAATGCCAACGATTCCTGATGTCCTCCAGTGGTGGGCAAAAAGAAGTCGTGTCACTGTCCACAATTGGTGGACATCGGAAATCATCGATAAATGGCATAGCATAATCAGCTTAAAATTTTCTACAGGGCACAGCCACAGGCCTCCTCTCTGAGAGAGGAGTGGGCCGTAATCCACCATGTGTTTCTCCGTGCACGTGCATGTTGTCCTTTACCATTTTGAGAAAATGGTGAAACACAGCCTACACTTAAGTCAAGGCTGTTATTACCGACCCACCACTCTCATATGCCATAAATAGCATAACATCGGGAAATGCAAAAGGCTTACCATCCAAACAATCACTAAAACCATATTCAATATATTACTGGTTCTGCTACACAACACACAACTAGCACAACATTATAATAACTCTGGACATAAGAAGATAATCACAATTTTAAGCACCATTTTACAAATTCAGGCATACAAGCACTATTTAATTTTTTTTATACTAGAGGAAATAAGTAAATGGAATCAACATATTGTTTTACACATAAATAAAAAATTAGGGATTTTTTTGTCCACTCTTAGATTGTTTTGCTAGGTTGGAAACACTTGGACTTATCTGCAAAATAAACCGTTTGATTACTTAAAAATATCTAAAAACCAATTGTATATGAATTGATACTTATCTAGTTACCAGTGGATCAGTAATAAAAGACAATGTAAAAAAAACCAATTGTCTTTTACCACTAAGTATAGTGCTCTAAATTAAAGTTTATTTAGTTAATTTACGCTCAAGTTGATCAGCAATGGCCAGGAGGAAGTCTTCGGTGTGTAGGTACATGCGCTCTTTTGTGTTCTTTAGTCCGTGGATGCAGATTACCAAGTCCTTAGTCATTTTGCCGCTGTCGATGGTCTCGACGCAAGCCTGAAAGGGTAATTGAACATTTTTAGAATAGGTCCGACAAAAGTCTGACATCTAGTCTCACCAAGGGGTATCGTATTACCCAGTAACTGGGTTGTGGAGGTCAGATAGGTAGTCGCTTCATGTAAAATACTGGTACTCAGCTGCATCTGGTTAGACTGGAAGCCGACCCTAAGATAGTTGGGAAAAAGGCAGACCATCTGCCTGCCTTTTCCCTATTTATAGGTCATCGTCATCATTCTCTTGCCCTTGTCCCAATTTATTTGTGGTCGGCGCAGCATGTCTTCTTTCATACTTCTCTATTGCTTGTCATCTCATGAGACACCTCCTTTCTTGCCATATCATCCTTCACACAGTCCATCCATCGTTTCTTTGGTCTTCCTCTACTCCTATAACCATCCACATTCATACTCAAAACTTTCCTCACGACGTCATTCCTCATTCCTCCGCATCACATGCCCATACCACGACAACCGATTACCACACATCTTTTCAGTCACCGGCGCCACTTTCAGGCTGCCCCTTATGTACTCACTAGCTGTCCCGCGCAACTTCGTCTGCGTTACATTTTCCCCGTTTTCGCAACATTTTTCATCGCTGCTCCGCTCCTATTGGTTGTAGCGTGATTATATATAGCCTATGTCCTTACATAGGCTATATATTTCATTCATTGCATGCATTCTAATCTCAGCTACATGCAAATACCTTTCATTCATCCCTTTTGTGGCCCAACATTCTGATCCAAACAAGACAGAAGGTCTTACCATTGTTTTATAAATCTTCCCCTTAAGTTTCGGAGGAATGCGGGAGTTGTAGATAGTTCCCGTGACCTGCCGCCATTTCATCCATCCAATGTTTATTCTGTGCTTTACACTACTATCTATTTCGCCATCGCTTTGGACAAGTGAACCGAGCTACCGAAAGTCGGAGCAGACAGGAAGAAGCGCGCCATCTAGCGTTATGACACCAGGGCTGGAGAGACCGCCGAAATCGCAGAACATGTATTCGGTTTTAGTTCTGCTGATTTTCAGGCCAACATTCTCCAGCTTCTGTTGCCATTTCTCTAATTCGCTCTGGATCTCCGGTCCATCTTCACTAACAAGAACAATGTCGTCGGCGAAGAGCATGCACCAAGGTGCCTCTTCCTGTATATCCGACGTCAATGCGTCCATAATCAACAGGAAGAGGTAAGGACTCGGCCACACTGAACTCGTCGGTGTTACCAGCAGCTGACCGCACGTAGGTACAAGATTGGTTGTACATAGCACGAATTAACTCTACATACTTCCCAGGCATACCTTTCTCTTTCAAGGCCCACCACAACACTTCCCGAGGTACCCTACCATACGCTTTCTCTAGATCAATGAACACCATGTGCAAGTTCTTGTGCGCACGTCTGTACTTCTCACCTAATTGGCGGAGTGCAAAAGTGGCGTCAATAGTTCCTCGACCTGGCATAAACCCGAACTGGTTTTGGCTAACCTCACTCTCCTCTCGCAATCTTTTCTCTATTGCTTTCTCTTAAACTTTCATACCATGTGACATGAGCTTTATCCCTCGATAGTTGTTGCAATCCTGCACATCACCTTTATTTTTAAAAATAGACACTAGCGAACTATTGCACCATTCTTGTGGAATCGCTTTTTCGGTCAAGAAATTATTGAAAAATAAAGTCAGCCACATGTATCCATCTTCTTTTAAACACTTCCATACTTCTACTGGTATTTCATCAGGGCCCATGGCCTTTCCATTTTTCATACTTCGAACTGCATTTCTTACTTCATCCATGCTAATTTCCCTCACCACACCCATATTTACTCGTACCTCTTAAACCACACCGCTCCATTTATTTTCTTCATTCATCAACTTTTCAAAATAAACCTTCCACCTCCTTTTTATTTCATCATCTTTAGACAGAACTTTACCAGCACCATCTTTTATGATTTATATCTCTCGTTCTCCTTTCTCTTGATTTTGTTATCCGATAGAGCTCCTTCTGGCCTCTAGGGCTTTTTCCCTATTTATAGGTAATATAATGAAAAGTCTGACGACCCATATTCTTCGAGTATGTCAAATGAATGCGATGTATCAACAGACATGACTATGTCTATAATTAATTAGTAATTTTACAATACTTACTGAGAACTATTATTTACCGACTGGTAAATAATAGTTCTCAGTAAGTATTGTAAAATAATATATAATAATATAATATAATATAATAATCTTTATTGAAACAAAAACACATTTTACAAATTGATTGCGTACGTAAATAGCTACATTAGTTGCAAAACTGTGTCGCAGCTATTAACGCCCACCTCCAAGAGGGAGATAACATCGTTCCAAAATTCAAAAATGAGGAAAAGAGAAAAAAAAAAAAAAGACAGTAGTGGTTAAAAAATTAAAAATTAAAATAAAATACTAGCATTAAAATTAAACAGACATACAGGTATACAAGTACAAAATTAAAGTAGTATAAAAAACGATAATAATAAAAAACAAATAGGTAAGTGTTTAATGTTGTGCATTTGGGAGTGTTGTGTGCGAGTGTAGTGCATGTATGTGGGGTGTAAGTGTAGAGTGTGCTTGTGGAACCTCCCACCGGGCACACTCTACGCTACATGTATTTGGTGTGCTTGTCTGCGGATGAAAAATTAATATTTAGGGTTTGACTAAGGTTTCCAATTCTTCGTATGTGAGAGTATGAAGCCATTTATCAATAATATTTTTGCAATCCCGGAGAGTGCACGGATAAATGGTAAGAACTTTGTTTATTTTATTATAAAGCACGGGACTGCAGAAAGTGAACTGCCGGCGGACAGTTTCCAATTTAACAGCTGATGTCGGGCAGACTCTGTCAGTTTTACGTTTTTGTTTTCTAAACTCAGGGTCAAAAGACAAGTTTGAATGTTTCCGCAACACTGTACTTAACACAAAAGAGTGTCTTACTGTAGGTAGCTTCCATAGCGTGTACAGTTCGCTGGTAGGGAATCGATAGGGTTTGAAGGCCATTACCTTAAGGACAGCCCTCTGCGCCCTCTCTAAGCGAAGGAACAGACATTTACCAGCACCACCCCAGGCCGAAATACAGTACGTTAAAACAGAATGGGCAAGAGCAAAGTACACAGTTCTCAGGGTAGAGAAATTGGCGGAGGTCCTGAGGTTTTTAAAAACAAAAATTAATTTTCTTACCCTAGAGACCAAAGAATTGATTTGCTCACACCATGTCAACGTGCTGTCGACCCAGACTCCAAGATATTTTATTGAATCCGTGCGCATAACTTCAGGACAGTCACAGCCGTCGCAGGAGGCAGTCCTCGTTTTAAGGCACACATGAGCTGTCAGACGGAAGGGTGGAACTGGTTGTGACGCTTTCCTTGGACTAAAAGTGATAAATCTGGTTTTATCCAAGTTGAGGGTGAGCAAATTCTGTGTGAGCCATCTCATAGTAACTCGCAAGGCTGACTCTGCCCGAAGCCGAGCCTCGTTCCAGTCACTGCCACGAACCAGGATAACAGTGTCATCAGCGTAAGCGATGACTTTGGAGTTTCTTAGATCAAGTTTACAGAGCTCGTTTATGTAAACCAGGAAAAGGGTAGGTCCTAAGACACTACCTTGTGGAACTCCGTAGGTGAGGACTGCTTCCTTACTGGTGTGGTTGTTGATTCTGATGATTTGCGAGCGACCACTAAGGTAACTCTTAAACAAACTAAGCGGTAGGCCTCTTACACCAAGCCTTTCTAGTTTACTGAGGAGAAGGGGGACAGAGACAGTGTCAAAAGCTTTAGAAAGATCAAGGAAGATAGCGATAGATTTATCCTTGTTATTCAGATTCTGAGCAACTGAACCTATCAATTCTAAGATGGCATCCTCTGTGTTTTTGCCTGATCTGAATCCAAATTGGTTAGTTGCAAGTATATTTTGTAAGCTAAGGTAATCCAGCAGACGCTTGTTTAGTACTTTTTCGAGGAGCTTCGACAGAATTGATAATACCGATATAGGTCTGTAGTTGTTGACACTGTCTCTGTCTCCACTCTTGTGAATAGGGTGCACAACGGCCTTTTTAAAAACCGATGGGAATACTCCGGATGTAAGGGCAAGGTTGAAGACGTGGCATATAACTGGGACAAGGGTGCTTCTGGCACTGTAGATTACAGTTGCGGGGATACCATCCCAACCCGTAGCGCTAGTTAGTCGTAGGCCACGAATAAGATAATCTATCTCATTGTTGTCCGTGCCAAAAATAGCCATCGAGTTAGGGTGGACATCTAAAGTGCTAAAGTCAGAATCGTTGGTTGAGTCATAGTTTGGGGAGTTAAGGATTTTAGATGCCAGGCTTGTTCCCACGTTCGCGAAAAAGTCGTTGACAGAATCAAGTGATTGAGTTGGATCTGGAGTTATAGATAGCAACTCACCGGCAGAGGTCTTACTCTTTTGAAGATTGGAGATTGTTTTAATGAGATTCCAGGTAGCTTTCGGGTTCTTGCGATGTTTTTCAAATTCATGTCGTTCATATTCTCGTTTTAATTTCTTTAATAGATTGTTGCAAAAATTTTTATACCTATTATAGGTGATTTTCAGAGTATTATTATCAGCATCCCTCCTCATTTTGCGATACATGTTGTCTCGGTTACGAATACACCTAAGGAGCCCAGGTGTGATCCATGGCTTTATAATGCGTTTTCGGTTCGGGACAACGGAAACACGACTATTTTTGTCTACGACTGAGGAAACAAGTTTGACCATGATGAAAGCAGCAGTTTCAGCATCTTGACAACTTATAACGGGAGTAAAATCAACATTCTCAAGAGCCACTACGCAAGCATTAATGTCTACACGATGCTGATGGGAAGGTGATTTGGGGATATCTAATTTCAGATTACAAAAAACTATAACAGGAGCATGATCAGTAATTAGAGAGTCAAGAACTAAGGTAATAGCCGGTTTATTTGATTTTAACATTACGTGGTCAATGCAACTATCGTTGCGTGTCGGGAAAACATGACCAGGCAACATGCCATGTGACGCAACCGCATTTAGGTACATGTCAGAGTTCGGATCTACCCAATTTGGGGCTATGTTTATATTGATGTCTCCAACCAAAATAACGGTTCTGAAAGTATTTAGTGAATTGAGGATTACATCTAGACTGGTAATAAACTGTTGAATATTTCTATTTGAGGGTGATCTATAAATAGCGATAAGCGCCACTTCATTTTTAAATTTGAGTACAAGACAATTTGCATCGGCAAGTATAGGCTTTTCTAAAAGGAACTGTAAGTCTATTTTCGTATACACCACAACTCCATCATTTTGGTTAGAGTGATCAGAGTGATTACATACATAACCCGGTAAGGAGGGAAGATGAGAGCATTTACGTAACCAGCATTCCGATAATACTACGACGTCAAATTGTGTCTTTATTTGATGCAGCAATATTAGGAGGTTGTTAAAATTTGCAATGCTGCCAATGCTTCTGATGTTAACGTGAAAAATTTTCAAGCCCTGATTAACGTTATGTAAGTGTGACTCAACTTGCTCCGGGGAGCATTGAAATGATGCTGAGGCTGAGAGGTGTTCCAAATCGTCTATTATTTTAACATTGTCATTCATAATCAAAACTGAGAACAAACAAGTGATTCGATTTCTTGAACGTAACATGGCATAATCCGAAATTACTGGGGATTGTACAGGAGTTACCAAAGTAATCCATTTGTGGTAGAATTTGAACAGAGTAAATCTTGTGCTGTGAGTATAGTGAATGTAAGTGTTTATGTGTGTATAAAGTAATATTAAAATAATAGTATAACATCAGTAACGTATTTACTAATTTTAGAACAAGCATAGTAATGAAAGCATAGTAATTTAAATGTGTAAATCTTCGAAAAAATAGTTCTACGTAGTAAGTTATGGTAGTATTTATTACAAGAGTTAAACAAAACGATCTTACTACGACATACTATTATTAATTGATCGATACCTAGTCATTTTTTCGGGAGATCAGACTCATCCCTGATCATGATATGTGGGGCTCCATCCTTTTCGCGGACAAAAATTTTGCCATTCTTAATCCAGCAGTACTGGTACTTATTAGTGCTAGCAAAGTCACGGGCCAGAAAAAACAAGCGTTTCATCTTTGGTGAAAGATTTTCGGATACAAATATAGGTTTAGCAGGGCCGCTGATTTTCAAGTGCTCGGTTGTCAATTTATTGTTTTCCTTGATGTATTTTTTATACATTTGAATAAACTTTTCCTTCCGTAAATTACTCGTAAAGTCCACGATGACAGTTCTGGTGTCGGAGTCTTTGGATCCTATTCGGAAAATATCCTTTATCTCGAGAGGCTGAATGGAGACATTAAGGGTTGACCCTATTTTTACCACGGTATTTAGTAAGTCTTCTTTGGATTCTGATTTATTAATAGGTATATTCCTAATTTCAACGCAGGACGATCTCGCACCTCGTTCCAGGTTCTCAAGTTTATCTTCTAGGGTTTTCAAATATGCTAAGTTATTTTTCCGGTCAGTTTCAAGTTGTAATTCCACGTTTTGTAATTTGATTTGAAGGTCGTCGTAGTTTTGCGACAGAAAGTTAACCGTTGATTGGATACTGGAATTTTGAATTTTAATCTCCTCAACTGACGCACATAATTGCTCAAATTTACTGTTCTGTTGTTCCTTGAACTCAAGAAACATTGTTTTCATTTCCGACATGAATGAAGATAGATCGATATCCTGGCAAATCCCTGACTCAATGCATCTACGCTTGCTACTACGGTGAGTAACATTTAGCAATTCACTATCGAGGCTGACTAACTGGTCAGCCTTTGTAAAGTCAGGTTCAGAGGAACTGTGATGCAACGGAGTCTTTAGCGGCGCCAGAAGTGACGAAGTAGGTGTTGGAGTTTGTGGAGGTGATCTGTTTATCGGCATATTATCAAATTTAACAAGTACCAGGGCACGAGAGATTCGAGGAGAGGGTACTGTGTCGTAGTATTTCCAACTGCGTAAAGCGGAACGTGTTTTTCCTTTACTCCGTAAAAACTGTCAGGTTTCTTGGTGTCCTAGTAAGTTGATGTAGTACCCGAGGTAACTTTGTTGTCAGTTTTAAGTCTCTCCACTCCACTCCCCAACTCCTCTCCTTCGACGTATAGAATATGAATAAATGTATTTCAATTTCTTAAGTACTAGGCGCGCATAGCAGGCGACATTACGGTAGCGGCGACGTCTCCTTCAAGGGCGGAGCTAAGTGCTGTCAGCTAAAGATGGAAGTGCGTGTACCTTTTGTCCTTCACTGGTGGGCGGAGCGTTGCGTGAGCGAGGCAGCACTATGTCCTGTCGAGAAGGTCGTGCAGGTCGTGCGCAGGAAGGTGGAGCCAACGGGTCTTCAAGATGGCAGATTAAGTGCTCGAGGAATTGTGTTGCTCCTATGATTTATGCACTCCTATTTTTGCGCACGGATTTTAATGAGTTTAATTTTTATTTAAAGTTAATTAGAATAAAACTGCGTGGATTTATGAGACGTGTGCTCGTCACCGAGGTCCGGGAGGAAGGAAATTTAACCTTTTTTGTCATTCCACGAAACTGGTTAAGAACTGAGAAAAGATAACCTTGGATATTTTTGGAAAAATGTCAAGAGTCTAAATTATTATAAGTCGAAAACCAGTCTAAGTGATAAATGTGATTATACAATACCGAAAATATTTTAAAATAGCTTTGTTGCCAAGGATTGTCACTGACTCAGAAAGAAACAAACACCAACTTTATGAGTATACAAATATTGACATGAGTTATGCATAATTATACTTATAAATTACTTGCAAACATACATTGCAAGAGATCCAATACTTGTTACTGAATGTATAAAATAAAGAAGTATTAAGTTTTTCTATAAAATAAAACCGCAGGTACCGATCGTTCGCAAGTCAGTGTCAACGACCCTGTTTTAAACTAGATTTTCTCGTTTCACAACTTTTACGGCAGCGACTGAAGAAGTCGCATTTAATTGGGCACTCTGCTTTTTGGAAACTCCAACGTTCGATATTTGGCAAACTCGTATTATGTTTTCAAATATCAATCAACTGCAAACTTATCTAAATTAGTTTTTCCCCGCCTTAATGATTGCTTTGTATGATATTGAATTTGATAGTATAAAAGAGTTCATTTTATCATGTGCAAAATTGCAATTATTGATAAACGAAACGGGAGGAGTCGTTGAGTTGGCTTCTTTACTACATTCTTGCTGATAAGGAAACTTTTTTTGGTTATAAGATAGTCTGATAAAAAAATATATCTTGGAAATATAAATTAGTTTTTCCTGTAGCAATATTTACTGGAGGCAACAAACATACATTATAATATTATGTCCAAGGTCAAGCATAATTATATAAAGAGAGACATGACAAATCTGTTTAAATGTTTTCCTTGACTCCCCACAAAACAATTTTGATCCCTGAGTACATTCACATCCACAGATGACATAATATTTAGTTTGAACTTATGACAAGTTACTGTTTATGTCGTTATCTTTGGTTCACATCACACTTTAAGTTTACCAAACTTCACGAAACTACCTAATACCCGTTTTCAGCAATACTAAGCACTACCTTAATATAAGAGCGCGAGTATTTCAACACTCGAATCAGCGCCTTGAGTAGAAATTCCAACAATACAGTGATAATGGTTTTAATTTAGGTCCATACAATATCACCGGTCATTTTTAGTGAAAGCCACGGTATAAGCCGCGGTTCTTAAGCTAAAACAACTTACATCTTCAAGCGCGAGCGCGAACCGCCCTAGTTCAGGCGTATCGTCCAGCTTGGCGCGGTGCAGCAGGCCTCTGGTCCACGCGTAGATGGAAGCCACGGGGTTGGTAGATGTTGGCTTGCCTTGCTGGTGCATGCGGTAGTGGCGCGTCACGGTACCGTGAGCTGCTTCGGACTCCACCGTGCGACCGTCGGGGCACATCAACACTGATGTCATCATGCCCAGGGAGCCGTAACCCTAAACACAGTATAAAGATAACCATTAAACCAACTAAGCTTTTTCTGTGAAATCAAACGCAGGTGATAGGGTTTTTTAATTAAGTTTTTGTTATGTTGTGTACTTATGTAGCGCCCATCCCTGACTTCAATGCAACCTGACTATTTATTGCTATGGATGCTATTTGTTTATAGTTGAAATACTATCGTATTATTAGCCCTAAATGTTAATAAATAACTTCCTAAGCGCCCTAGTAACTCGACTGCTCGAGGAATATTTGAGGTCAATTCTAATAGACTGTAGTGTAGCCATAAAATAGCATTTATATAGCACAGTATGATTCACTAAGAAAGATTGCCCTACTTTTTCTCTTACAAAAAATTATGTCTGGACTTAAAATAGAACATTCAATTTACGTAAACAGGTGTAGTTAGTTATAAATCACCAACATCAACTAAGTACATAGTTTACGTAAAACTGTTTTAAAAGTTTTCGTTTTCTTACAATACGTCCATGGAAAGCGATGATAATACCTAATACTGATCTGAATTCACACTATGGTGCGAAAACCTGTTTAAAGGTACTAAAGACGGCGATAAATCTAACTTTAGCGTCTATATATAGCCTTGACCGTACGAATGAACTTGTCTGCAGAATGACCCCTCAACGTATATTACGGCTTATCGCCCTTTCTGCTGGAGTAGATAATTTGATAAGTGCCTGAAATCAAGGCAATAGTACAGTCAGACTCATGAATATCGGGCCGAATGGATTTGGCAAAATGATCTAAACTACTAAGTAAACTAAAGACAATATCAACGTAAAATTCAGTTTGCACACAGTAATAACTGCTATTTTTCTTGTTTTTCGTAGTTGTTCAGAACATTTTGAGCTGACTGTACTGGTAAAATGTATATAAATTCTACATTTATCGGCAAACAGGTCAACAAGTGTGCTATTAAAGTAATTGACACATATATGTGGCGTACAAAGATAATAACAACAATAAAACTATACTACAGTTCTTTTGATAAAACTTTATAGTGTCGTTTGATAACAAAATGCCGAATTCTAGTTCTTTCCGGTAAAAACTGATATAGCTTGCGCAATAATTAATTTAAGCTGATAGTATATATTCAATATTTCTTCTTCCACCAACTTACATAGATGTAAATAACTTGCGTTTATTAGCCCACGACTTTTCATTTAATTTCCCTTAAAATCTAGAACAGATAAGGCTAAATTGTCTACAAACCTGAGCAACTACATCAGACTGTACATCCCCGTCGTAGTTCTTGCAGGCCCACACAAAACCTCCGGAGCCTTTGATAGCCTGCGCCACCATGTCATCGATCAACCGGTGCTCATACCATATCTTCGCGTCTTCGAACTTCTTCTGGTAATCACTGTTAATAAACGATAAACGACTTAGAGCAACGCATTCATCAACCTTAGATTAAATAGCTGATTTGATAACTAAAGTCCCAAGCGGTTTTTAATCTCTAAATCAGTGGCCAAATGTTACGTAAGTAAGTCTTTTTAATACCTTTGATAAATTTCTTCGAAAATATCCTTGAAACGGCCGTCGTATTTCTTGAGAATAGTGTTCTTAGTGGACAGATACAAAGGCCATTTCTTCTGCAACGCCACCTGATCAAAGACAATACACATTTATGACTTGCGATACGTGTATGTAAATTAACAAGCGCTTATAGCAATGTATTGAGTGATAGACTCTAAACAAGTTCTTGTTCGATATGTATTAAGATTCATTGAAGCAAGGTCGCGGTGACCGAACAATTAAACTGTTTTGCCCCTACTGCGTCACTGATATATTATTATTTTTCTTGATTTCTTGTTAGTAAAATAAACAAGTTGCAAAACAATACGAATGAATAACCTTTCAATAATGTAAACTATTTTTAATTTTGATAAATAAGTCCGGGTTAATGAGTTCAAATAACAATCTTATCTACATCTCTGACCAGAGAACAGCGCGTATATTTTCAAACCTGGAAGCTGGAATGAGCGAAGGCACGGATGGATTCATCAGTGTTGTACATTGCCATGGCAACACCCGGACCCTTGTAGTTGTACAGTAGTCGCGTATCTACTGTTCCATCTTCTGCTGTGTAGACTAACTCCACCTGGGAAACGGAACATTTATTAGGCACAACAAAAATATTCTAAATACTTAGCAAAAATAGTGAAGCTGTAATCCCGTTAACAATCCCGCTCTTCATCTTCTAGGCGTGTAATACGCCCAGTGTCTCTTCTCCACAAACTTTATAATTCTAATGCTAGAAAGTAAAAATGTCTTTTTTACCTTTCCAGGTTTCGGTATAACTAAATCTTGTGCCTTGTACTGGTCTCCGTGTGCGTGACGGCCGATGACCATGGCCTGGGTCCAGCCCGGTACAACTCTTGGGATGCTCTTGCAAAGAATAGGCTCACGGAACACAGTGCCACCCAGAATATTACGGATCGTCCCGTTCGGACTCAGCCACATCTTTTTTAACTTGAACTCTAAAATACAGACAAAAAAACTTACATTTCTCACCAATCCTCCCATAAAGATTCAGTGTGTATTGTGTATGCTAGTTGCATATAATATACAATGCACACAGGCGCGGTCCTAGGGACAGGGTCATGACCCCTCCCTAAAATTGCTATTTTTCGGAAATAGTTTACATTATTAACTTCCAGTTTAATCGTTCAACAAGAGAAACTAACCTTACAAGAATGCTCAAATTTTCAAGCTCGCTTCGCTCACTAATGCAGTCAGCCCTTTTCTAGTTCTGTATAAGCTGATAGAGTTACTATTATTTTCAACTCTTAATGAATGAAACAAAAAGAACATAATACCCAGGGCGGAGGAGGGCTGCTTAACTTTTGAAGCACTTTACTCTAATCGCTACTCTACTCCCGCTCTCATTCTATTAGTACCAAGAGCGGATCCAGGGGGGGTCATGGGCGTCATGACTACCCCGCCCTGGCTTAGGTCTTGATCGACCGTGATCGTGTTTCTGAACTCATAGATTTATATAAAACTACTATTTTTCATGATGGCAAACGACTATGTTTAAGTTCTCTAATTCTTTTTCTTTTTGAATGCACCAAAAGAACCTAACCCATCCGAGAACCGGCTCGCTCTTGCGTTTTCTTCATCTTAAGTCTTGAAAATCTTACTCTTCTCAGGGGCAGGGCCGTAGGCAGAGGGCGTGTAACCTCAAATCCCCAAACACCGAAATCTCAGACAACTTTAAAGAAATCAACCGATTCGACGCGGAATACAATTCTCGCTCGGTTTGTTTGCTAATACATCCTATACTTTCTCAATTCTGCAAAAGTTGACAGAGTTCCTCCTGTTCTCATTTCTGTATGGATGAACAAAAATAACTTAAGATCGTTTACATAAGTCTAAAAAGTAACTATAAACATTTTCGAAAAATAATGTTAGAGCTAAACTATATATTATGTGACCTATGTATCCTGAGCGCATGAAATTTCATTAAAATAGGTTTAAAGGTTTAGTCATTTCGGAAAATTTGGAATTGAAAGTTTCCTCCGTGCCTCGGAAAGCACGTTAATAATAATAATAATAATAATAATCAAACTATACGCTAAAACCGAAAAAGATATGAAGAACTTAGTAGATATTACAGCAGAATTTAGCAACGATATCAACATGAAATTTGGTTTGGATAAATGTAAAACATTACATATTGTGAGGGGCAAGGTGCGGCCTGGCGACTATGCAGTGAATGAGACAGACATTATAACAGCAATGGATCCGACTGACGTGTATAAATACTTAGGATATGCGCAACTAAAAGGCCTCGATCATGTTAGGATTAAAAATACATTAACAACAGAATACAAAAGAAGACTCAGTGCCGTTTGTAAAACCCAACTTTCAGGTAAACATCTAATTAAAGCTTTAAATACCTTCGCCATCCCTGTATTAACGTACTCATTCGGAGTTATAAAATGGTCCAAAACAGACACAGAACAATTAGAACGAACGACACGAACAACACTAACGAAACACAACAACTTACACCCTAAATCTGCCATAGAAAGACTAACAATTAAACGGCAACATGGAGGGAGAGGCCTAATAGACATCCAGCACCTTTGGCGAAAACAAGTAAATCATTTAAAAACATTTTTTCACACAAAATCTCGAACTAGCAGTATACATAAAGCAGTAGTAACAAACGATCTCAACTACACACCACTTAATCTAAGCAATCAGCCAGAAGCACAAAACACTACCATTGATGACCCGCAGCAACATAAAATGGAAGAATGGAAGAGGAAAGTACTCCATGGTCGGCACCCTCACGATTTAGAGCAATCTCACATAAATAAATTAGCGTCAAATAAGTGGCTCAAAATAGGCAACTTATTCCCGGAAACTGAAGGTTTTATAATAGCTATTCAAGATCAGATCATCAACACAAAAAACTACAGAAAATACATAATTAAAGATCCTACAGTAACCAATGATAAATGTCGCAAATGTCACAACCAACCAGAAACCATCCAGCACATAACAGGAGCATGCACAACTCTCACGCAAACCGACTACACTCACAGGCACAATCAGGTGGCCAATGTCATCCACCAAAAACTAGCACTCAAACACTCACTCATTCAAAATAGCAACACTCCTTACTACAATTATAAACCAGAAATTAGCCTAGAAAACACAACACATAAGCTCTATTACGATCGTGCTATTCTCACGGATAGGACGATCCACTACAATAGACCAGATGTAATCCTACAGGACAAAATAAATAAAGTTACATACCTGATAGACATCGCAGTCCCCAACACACACAACATACAGAAAACAATCACTGAAAAAATAAGTAAATACGCAGAACTCAAAGAAGAAGTTACTAGAATTTGGCGACAAGAAAAAGTATATGTAGTCCCAATTGTCCTTTCCACAACAGGGGTAATCCCAAATCATCTCCTCCATAGCTTAAAATTATTAGATCTTAGACAAACCCTCTACATAACACTGCAAAAAGCTGCGATTTTAAACACATGTAGGATTGTTAGAAAGTTCATGCAGATAGAAGAGAACGAAATAGGGCCTCAACACAACACTTAAACACTATTTACACACCACACGCTACATTTGCTTTGGTTTCGGCCCGTAAATGTAGAAAAAATCCAGTCTAAGAGCTGAGAAGAACAACACTTTCCGGAAAATAATAATAATATTTATTTATTTTCAGGCAACTTTGGCCCATAGATATATACCTTACAGTCTAACATACATATGATAAAATACAATTTGTGTTAGTAAATAAAACCTTAAAAACTACATGTGTTAGTAGCACTTCACTTGCACACTACGTCACTGTGCGTTCATGTGGCACTTGCCCGCGGAAGCAACGGAACACCACTCCCTGCGGCCAAAAGTCCTCTTGCAAGACGAGGTGCAGATAACAAGTTGGTATTCGCACCACGAACGCCTTAAAGTTGACGTTGCGGCGCGACTCAAGCAGCTGCACTCTCGCCACGTAGTTGGTCTTCTGGCGCACGTACTCCACGATGTCCTCCGCCGTAGTGGTGTAGTGTAGGCGGGAGATGTACACCGGAGTGTTCGGCTTCGCGGCACGAATAGGCACGTTGGGCTCCGAAGGAGCCTTACCGCAGCGGTTCTTGTTGGTCCGTTGACGGCGTTTCCTCCTCAACACCGTCACAAAACCATCATCAGCCCCAATCGGTGCCTTTTCAGGCACGGGCTTCCCAGCGGGAGCAGTTTTGCCCGCGACTACGCTAGCAAAATCTACAGGAACTTGCCGAGATTTTGCAGACGCTGCAGAGACAGGCAGCGGGTCGTGCGGTCGTGCGGTGGCGAGGCGAGGAGCCACAGGGACGGGAGCGGGGCAGCGGGGCGCACGAGGAGCGCATTCCGCAGGCTCAGCATTCTTCGGCGAGGACGGCGACAAAACTGCTGACGCAAAACTGGCCGATGATACATCGAGGCCAGCTCCGCGACGCGTGTTTACGTTCGATGCACCCGACGGTGACCCAGATACCGTTGCCTTTTGACGCAACTGATTGACTTCATTGCGTAATTCGGCGACGGCATTTTGGGATGCATCTAACTTCTTCTGCACATCCGCTAGACTTGCCTTAAGAAGAACGATGTCCTTCAAAAGGCTAGTTACATCGACATGGTCGAATGTGACGGGAGGGAGCTTATTCAAGTCCTTCGCCACGAACGTCGGCACGTCGTCAGGGTCGGTCTCCTTTAGCAGCGTGATTACGTCCTGAATGCTTTTCTTTGTCCCATCACGCCGGCGGGACACCATCTGGTCACTTTTGTTGAGCGACCGGTACAGGAGCAGCTTCGCAGCAGCAATGTCGTCCTCACTGAAGTTCGTCGCGCAGATTTGGACTGCGGACACCTCGTCCATCACATCCAACTTCTGCTGCAGGAACGCCAGTAGCTCATTCGCCACAAGTGGTTGTTCCATGGCGATTTAAATTACGAGCGACGGCTAGCGCCGCCGCGTTTACGATATTAATACGCGTCAGCACACGTCCGCATCGAAACGCGGCTACTGCAAGAACGTTAAGCCGTTGGTCCCGGCTGTCATTTGTAGATCTTTGATAGTCGCTACGAGTAGTCAGAAGCCAAAAAGACTGACATCCAGTCTTACCAAGAGGTATCGTATTACCCAGTTACTGGGTTGTGGAGGTCTGATAGGCAGTCGCTTCATGTAAAATACTGGTACTCAGCTGCATCCGGTTAGACTGGAAGCCGACCCCAAGATAGTTTGGGAAAAAGGCTAGGCAGATGATGAGGAATTGAAAGTTTGTATGAAATGTCGTAAGGCGTAAACTCTCTTAATTTATCCGAGCAGGGAAGGAAAAATTTTCGAGCTCGCTTCGCTTGCTCTTGCATTCTCTTAGTTCAGTTTTTTTTTTTTGCATTATTCGTCTCAGTACCTACATAACTCGTATGATATGGTAAAAGAAAATGTAAGGCTTTGGACACACAGAAAAGACGTATGACGAGGACGAGGCACAGACAGGGCGCAGACGGGGCGCCCGCGCTGTCGCATACAGAAAAGACGAGGCACGGACGTGACGCTGGGCACCGCGAGAAATGAGCGTTTTTAAAATTATAGAGGATCTACGCGTGAGTCCCGATACCCGCGCTCTACGCTACCCGCACCCCCGTTCTCGCCCGGCCCTCGACCGCTCGCGCCCGTGCCCCGTCCGCGTCCTTCTGCCTTTTTTATTCGGGTCCCTCCCAAGTTCCTGGCTACGGCCCTGCGCCTGAATTCACTTTACACTAAAAGTGTTGAACAGATATCTAAGGGTTATTGACACTTGTCTCGGCACAGGCTGTAGAGAGTTTATCTGCCTTTGTGTTGTCTATGTTTCGATAATTTGATGTCATAGCATGCGGGACTCCAACCTTCGACCTATACAGTAACACAGCCAGAGGGCAGACGCTCCGACGATTTACACGTGCCGTTTGCATCATCGTAATTGATATTAAACAATATAATGCAAAATGATAAGTGATTATAGCACTGACAATATTGTTAAGCATTATAATTTGTTTATAACATTTATCCGTTTTTTTTTTAACTACCGCTGTTCACGTAACGCCGTATCATAATTTGTGCGATAGCTGCAATGTGTAATAATATCTAACACGTAATTATGATGTATGAGTTTATTGTGAGATTATAAAGTTAATAACTGTATAGTTAATTTGTATAAATTATTATCAGACGTTCTACACTCTTGGTGTCGGCCTGATTCTTGATTCGGCACAGCCCGGGCTGCAAAATATGCACTCGATATTGCGGCCTGTGCAGAATCATGCCGACTCGAACATTGTGTAGGACCCTTTAAAAGATTATTCTGTTCATGGCAGCCTTTAGTTTCCTTTCTCCAATATTCCCAATAATCCATTGATAACCCGAAGTTTAGGCAGACGTGAGTACCACCCCCATTTCGCCTGTTATGAAAGCAGACCCATGTAATGGGGGACGAGCCTATTGCCATCAACCGGGCACAAATCCAGATTCCGTGACTGCTACTGAGAAATTTCTGATGGAAAAACCCACAATTTAGGAGAAATACTTTTAAGGCTTCGTTTATCCCGCATCCTACTAGAACGATAACATAAACTTGGAAATAAGTTTATTCAAGAGGTATACCTTCAACTCTCTGCTCATCTGGAGTGATGGTGGCGCACTTGATGCCCACATTGTGCTTCAGGATGGCGTGCGCCGCGTCAATGGTCACCTGGTCATCAGTTTGGTCGCGATGAGGCAAACCCAAGTCGTAGTACAAGCAATCCAACTGTGAACATGTTCTATGTTCATATCATCGATATTTCTATAGCTTATGCTAGAATTAATGGGGTGTACGATTATGTATAACATGATGTACGATATGCTATAAGTTACAGTATGCTGATAGACAATCAGTAAGCCTTACTACCTTGCTGACTGATAAATATTATTCCACAGGTAGGGCTATTGTTTAAATAATTTGCACCATCATACCCTGAGGATAAATTGGAAGAGAAAGTATGTGTCTTCACCATTAGTACAGTGTAAATGCTGTAAAGCTGATAAATATCAACTTGATGCCCTAAACTAGGTATTTGCATTATTTGCTAAATTTCATTGCTGCAATATTTGCTAAATTAAGCATCTGATCACTTGTACTTAAGGCGGATGCTTTACTTTATGAAGGTCATCCTTATCATTTATTTTTAACTTACATTGTTTCAAAGTAATCACTGACATTAATTAACAAAATGCATGTTTAAATATTTTCTAACATAACTCTAGGTAAATTAACAAAATTTAATACACACAAGAGATAAAGCTATGTTTGAAGATAAGAGTGTGCAAGACTGAGTGTTACAAATGATAACTAGAGTAGTAAATGGTAACATTGGCACAAAAAAACTGTGATAAGACAAGTTAGCAGCTCTAATGCATGATAACCTGCATTGAATTGTCACACTATTATTGTATACAGTACTTTCACAATTACTTATTTACCTATAACAGCAGCAAGCCAACGTCAACCTTATTACAATTTAATTTAAGATCATTTTGACTGGCAGAGATGCAAAATCACAGGTAAAATAACTATGAAGGGACTGTACCATTACCTTTGTTCACCTTTGGATACAAAAAAGAGGATTTATGTTGTACCTGCAAAACCTTAAAAAAATAAACAGCTAGCCTTGGGATATGATTGACTCTTATCTCAAATAAAACAGAATCTAAATTTAATACCATGTGGCAGAGAGAATCTAAGATTTTTTGGAATCATGTGCATAATTTATAATTCAATCACTTGCTTCGGTGAAGGGAAATATTGTGAGGAAACCAAACCAGCATGCCTGAGAGATATTTCCCAACAGCATGTAAAGTCAAGTTAGAGGCCCATGCATGGGTGAATAAAAACTCTGACAACAGGTTAGGCCGTAACCACAAGGAAGAGAAAGAGAGCAGCTTTATCATCGTGCATGAGTTCTACTACCAGGGACATTAAATAGGTATCATTGTTGATTAGTATGAATATATACCTCTCAAATTCTTTGAAATGACCTGATAAAAATCAAAATCAAAAGTCATTTATTCAAACTAGGCTGTTAATCAGCACTTTTTGAATGTCACAATTACAAGAGACCGTCCCCCAAAACACCCGCCCTTCGCCACATCCTAGTGTTTAGCTGGGAAGAAGAAGTGGCAAAACAAACTCCCCAGAAACACATCTGTCTATTAGGTTAGAAGAACCAGATAGAGAATAGAGAGATACTTAACTTTAAAAATATACCAAAGGTGTACTGCTTCACACAAATAATGGTAGAGTATCTAGATATATTTACTGATTACCTTAACATAAGGGAATATGAGCTTTTCTTTGATCATGGACCAAATGATGCGGGTCATCTCGTCACCATCCATTTCAACAACTGGGTTTTTAGCCACCACTCTCTTGGCCGTTCCATCTAAAAGAACAATGCTTTTAAAAAACAATATCTTGACAAATAATATTAAACTTTAGTATAATAAAGAAACTAACAAGTACTTTAATAAACAGTAATTAAATAAGATAATGAATGGTATTTTTCTATTTGGTAAGTTAGCATTCTAATCATTGTTGTGCAGCAACATTCAATAACTTATTTATTAAAAGTCACACAAGATGAAAAAAGAGAAATAGACATAACAAAAAAAAACATTAAAACTAGAATACCAACAGTGATTAAGGTACACAATTGATTAGTTAGTTTACCTTACTAGAAACATATAACTAGGTACATGCTTAATTAGACCTATTGCCACTAATTAACTAGGCACAGGGAGTAACTAATACATCTCCACTTCAGTTATTGTTAGGCTCAAATGAGCATGCTACTCGTCAACAAACAAATACACATTCAATTAGTCAGTTTCTAAAACTAAATTCTTTGACCTGTACTTTGCATAGGCCAAAGTTCTAATTTCAATATTATCAATTGACTACAATCTGTTTACTAGCGGTAAAATTAGATCTACTGCGAATATATATATAATTTAATTTAAATCAATAACTTTCATTCATTTGCAGTCAAATAAATAACACAGTTACCTAACCAAAAAAGCTAGTTCATGACCACTACTTACAGTTTCTCGTCTGGGTGGAAGTAAGTTCTGTAACATATTTCAACAACTTTCTGCTGTTACCGGCCATTTTTTCAAGATAAATACGTGGCGCTCTTGCTTCAGTAATTTATCACAAATTCAAACGATTCCACACAATCAAACGACGGAATCTTTCAGCTGCTAAGTCAGTACCGCTACCGGTGTGCATGAATGAAATGACAAGAAAGAAAAGCACACATGCACAACATAATGAACACAGCCAGTTGAGTAGTCTGCCAGTGTTGACAATAGTGATGGGCTTCTATTTTCATCGACAACACAACCGTTTTCCACATTCAATTGAAAATAGCTAAAAAAAATATGTTTGTCCGTTAGTAAGTTGGCCGCTTTCAAACTAGGCTTTTCTAATCTACTCTGAAACTATGGGCGCCATCTTGGATTTTCATTTTGACCTCATTGTCGTTATCACCGACCCAAAAACTACCAAAACGACACCCATGTTTAAAATTTATCAACAATCGATCTAAAACAAATTTTATTATACAAGGGAGTCGAGGGGGCATCACACCATGATAAAGTCATGCCATTTCCCGTCTCAGCACACGAGTCGGTTTTACTGCCAAGTCGCGCCTATACTAGATGTTTCACATCAGAAAATGTAGCAAAACAACCGTGAAATAATTAAATTTGATTGTCGATATTTTGACTGCTGAGGCCATCACTAGAGTAATATTAGGACGCCATCAAGTATTGCAACTTTTAATATTTCTGCTATTTAAGGAGAATTTTAAATACGAATTGAAAATGAAGCACATCATTAATTTATTTATTTTTATCATTATGAACATTGTATACCTACCAATTCCGTGATGAGATGGAGACTTCTTAATACAAATGATTGTCTTAGACTATATAGAAATGGACTGTATTTGTTTGACCAATATGGCAGCGTAGTATACTGTACACCAGTGATTGCAAGTTACTTATATTTATTTTCAAATACTGTGCTGAAATGCAACGTTCCATAATGATTTGGTATTAACAGACAGTAGAAGCAATGCCAACCATTTGAAATGATCAATCGCAGCAATATTGCTGGAATGTAAATGTTTTTTATTTTTTCTTCGATAAAATATGTAACTGAAGAGACTACTCGCCGTCCTTGAAGTGACATCGCATTAGGAGACAAAGCAGTGGTTACTGTAGTGGCATGCCGCGTGACCGTCATTATTATGTTACGCCGTCTAGCGTCTCCTACGGAATCGTACCCATTCGATATTTTTGTTGTTAAAAGATACAGAAAAAAACGGGCCAAGTGCGAGTCTTACTCGCACACAGGGTTCCATAGCCCCAAACAATATAATAACAATGTTTTGAACGGTCATTCATTAGTAAACCTTCACTCAACCGCAAAACTAAATTTGTTTTTCATAGTAAGCTAATGAAAAACAAAGTTACTGCTGCAGTTTGGTGAAAAAGTCCCATATCTCAAAAACTACATATCAAATCTTATTCAAACCAATTTTCGTTGAAAGTTTTCTTTACGTTCTACATACCCATATTTTTTTCAGAATTTTTCTCCTCTTACATTAGAAATTAGAGGGGGGGGGACACACGTTTTACTACTTTGGAAGTGTCTATCTTTCAAAAGATTGACTTTGAAAAAAAAATGGTTTTAGGAACCTCAATGTCAATTTTAAAGACCTATCTATTGACACCCCACACGTATAGGTTTGTTTTTTTTTTTTATAGTTTCAGTTCCATGTATGGGGGGATATCCTTATCTATTTTTTTTTTTTTTTGTACAAAAACCATAAAGCGGTTCACAGAATGAACCTACCAAGTTTCAGCTGTGTAGTCCTAATAGTTTCGGAATAAAGTGGCAGTGTGACATACGGACGGACAGACAGACAGACAGACATGACGAATCTATAAGGGTTCCGTTTTTTGCCATTCGGCTACGGAACCCTAAAAAGCAAAAGTTGTAGTAGAAAAATAAATAATAAACGAGCAACCCTTGAAACGTCAGATAGAAACGCGTACTCTGTCTGAGTTGCACTCTCACACACACACACAAACATACGGTCAGTATTCGCTTCGATTTCATTCGTCCGTCCGCCCGTCTGGCCTCGCTCACTGATTGCCTGTTGCACAGTCCGCCGGTACTATATTGCGGTTATTCTCGTTATCGAATCGAGTGAGTAAATTGTTAACTCTATCGCAATAGCAGGCCGCGGGTGTCGTGTCTGGGCATTGAATATCTAACTAGCGAAATAGAGAATAATAATTTTGGTGCCCCCATTTCAATTTTCTCCCGTGGTAGTTTTGGTTCGTCTGTCTAAATATATAAACGTCTTATTTGTCACTATATAAACGTCTTCTACCACGACAACCTTAACTTACCACAGCAGTTTTTCAACGGAGTTTTTAAAGATTTGTCCATCAAGAGGTCTACGCTGCCGCTATAAGTTTGGAAGCCGGCTTCGACGCAGGTAAATGCATGCAGTTTATATAAGCTATAACTTGTTTAATTTTTTGTATAGATGCGTGGTAATTATTATTTTTTTATTCATAAGTTAGTTATGATTCAAGTGAACTGAAAAAACCATTTCGTTCCAGTAATTAGCGTGCTATTTATAGCTGTTATGAACTTGTTAAATAGCTAGTGGTAAGTATAAATGAAATGTGTGACCTAAATATAATAGCTGCATTGTAAAAAGTGCAGAATTTATACTTGGTTCAAATGAAATGGCTTAGTCCAATCTGATAGCAAGCTGTAATTCTGTTGTAGGTACCTATCTTAAGTTATCACATACACGCGCGTTTCTTTACACTACACCCCTTATCTCCTGCTGCAAATTATTATAAAACACATAGTTTCTAAATGTAATTAATATGACATCATGTCAGGATATTTAAAAGTCAGAAAGTATTATTCCATTCTAAAGTTTCTTAGAAATATGAAGCATCCATCCATTGTTTGACAGTAAAAGCTTCAAGTTAAGGAAACAAGCTTCCTAATTTTTAAATTTATTAAACCCTTATTTTAAAGTTAAGTCATGACGTTTTTAAATACCATGCTGCAGTGATATTGATGGCAACCATATTTTTTTGAATTACAGTCTTCAAGAGCCTGAGTGCATTGAAGCATTAAAAATGTAGCATAATATGAAACTGAGACCTGGTTCATGGTTGATTTTAGTATAGCTTGTTAACTGTTAGTACCAATATTCAGCCTTAAATAAAAACAGCATAGGCATTTGACCATGTTTAGCACTATTGTTTGTCATTTCTATGACTTAAGGTATTACCAGACCATTACTAACACATTGACAAATTCATCTATGAGCAGAACCCAAGCATTTTACACTGAGTTACCTAGTCAATATGGGTAAGTGTAAACAAAAATCAGAACAATATGATTGGCATGCCGCAAGGACACATTCTAGGTGTTATTCTTATGCCGTAAAATATGATTTGTTTTAAACATCAACACAATAATATTACTTACTGCCATGATAGTAAATGTTAATTTCATTTTTGTTTGTGTATTTCTTACAGTAATTAGCCAAAATGGCTGGGTCAACAAGATTACTGTCTATCCGCAAGCCTTTGCAGCGGTCATGGCACTTCCGGCTTTCAAGTTCTTCTGCATCAGCACCCCCAACTCCAGGGGTGCCATATACTAAACTTACCATTGGAATACCTAAAGAGATTTGGGAGAATGAAAAAAGGTATAAAAAAATTATTGTAATAAATGTTTAGTTAGTTAATGAGTGTACAAAAAAAATATTTGGATACAATCCAAGTGCGATTTCTGCAACTAAATCTAAATAATCTGTGTTACGATATTAATTATTTAAGTGTATTATGGAGCTTTTTATAATAAACCAGGTAAATATTTGACAACTAGCTGGGATATTGCCAACTTTTTGATGTTGCTTCTTAAACTACTCAATTACACATTAATGAGCATTGATGAATTTTCAGAGTGGCTGTAGTACCAGCAGTAGTTAGCAAATTAGTAAAGAAGGGCTTCAGTGTCAATATAGAAGAGGATGCTGGTGCTTTAGCTAATTTTCCAAACAAGAATTATGAAGAAGCAGGAGCTAAAATAACCAGCTTAAAGGACACATTCCAGTCTGGTAATTCATTGATAACTCATCCATCCATTAATTCTCTAATTTTGGTTTCAAAACAATTACTAATGTGTTTGTTCATTTCAGATATTATTTTAAAAGTCCGTCCACTAGTAGATAATGAACTTCAAAGTGTTAGAGAAGAAGGGACACTCATATCATTTTTGTATCCTGCACAAAATCAGGAATTAATAAAGAAGCTTTCTGCTAAACATGTGAATGCATTTGGTAAGATTTTTACAAATGCTTGTATTCTTTATTTGATTTGTTGACACCTGGTTTTCTTCTTTGCTCCAATATATTTGTTTTTTTTTTTTGTAGCAATGGACTGCATTCCTCGTATAAGTCGCGCCCAAGCATTTGATGCACTCAGCTCTATGGCAAATGTAGCTGGATACCGGGCAGTGATCGAGGCGGCGGCACATTTCCCACGATTCTTCTCTGGTGAGACTTTTTGTTTTTTTTTTTTTATAAATTTTTTAGAAATGGGTTTACTCTTAAGAGCGTTAACGCCTTACGACAATTCATACAAACTTTCAAGTCCTTATTTTCCGAAATGTCTGAATCGATTTTAATCAAACTTCATACGCATAAGCAGGAAACAGTTCTAAAAAAAATCGGCCAAGTGCGAGTCGGACTCGCGCACGAAGGGTTCCGTACCAATATTTATAAAAACCGCCATATATGATCTGCAAATGAGACTCGTTTTTAGTACAACTGACGCTTACCGCAATCTATCGACATTTCTATGGAGTTGTTCGAAATTTTTGAGTCAAATACAAATGGTCGACTATTACTTGTAAACTTGTATAGCCCACTTAAGTGTGATAGTTTTCCTATAAACTTCGTTATATACAGGGTGTAACGGAAAGGGTATATACATCCTTAAGGGTGTGCTACAGACCACCAAACTGAACATGTTTCTCATCATAAAACATGTTTTTCGGCAAAAAAAATATCTGCTGCCCCATAGAAAATTACAATACCTATTCGACCCAAATGTATAGGCAGCAGATATTTTTTTTTGCTGCAAATTTTTTTTTTATGTTGGGAAACATGTTCAGTTTGATGGTCTGTAGCACACCCTTAAGGATGTATATACCCTTTCCGTTACACCCTGTATAGGTACTACTGCCGTGACATTTGAATTTCTAACTGCAACCGTTTAGTTGGTTGAGGGGGGGGACACTTGACTCTAACTAAAATTGGTACTTTAAAGGTTGATAAGTCACGAAAGGTTTACTTAATCAAAAAACGGTGTCCCAAAACCAATAATATTTTTGAAATACCTATTCAACGATATCCTACACTATTGGAAGAACGGACAAAAAATTATCATCCCTACTTTACATGAAGGGGAGGTACCCTAAATAATTGTTTTTTTTTTCAAAATTTTATTTAACCAATTTTCTGGCGTCATTAACGTGTATACTCGTGCCAAATTACAACATTCTAGTACCAACAGTTTTTGAGCTAAACCGCGGACAGACAGACGGACATACCGAAAATAGAAGGGTTCCTTGTTGACTACGGAACCCTAATAAAAAGTCACTAAAAACATTTTCAAATATTTAAGCTAAATTAGACCGATTATAAATTATCTATACAAAACAGTTTTTTTTTAAGACATTTCGGAAATGTTTTTAAGCAACTTTTTAGACCTATGTATCCTGCATAAGCGTTTCGGAAAATATGGACTTGAAAGTTTGTATGAAATGCCGTAAGGCATAAACACTCTTAACTCTAGTCTAGGTCAGAGATGACAGAAACAAAGTCACTTTAATTAAAACATTATTTTGTAGATTGTATCTGTAAACATGTAAGCTTGAGATAAATGGCGGGCGTTGGATAAGTATTTTGAAACTGATTTATCCAGAAATACACTTGATATAAGAGAATAACTAAATAAGAACAAGAAATGACCTTAACTGCATTATTGACCAGAGTTAGCATAGATGAAAATTGCGCCAAACATATTTAAAAAAATGCGTGTCAATGGCATTATTATTTTTTTAAATTAAGAAGAAGAACAAGAAATAGGAATGATTGGAAGTTCTTTTTATAGTCATTGCGTTCTCTGGTCCATAATAAAGTACTGTCCTAAGGCTTTCCATGCATGCATGGAATTGGCATTAAAGAAAAGTCACCTATTGGGCTTTGACCTAAAGCAATCATCGTCACAATAATAATAGCCGAAACCCTGAAAATGCTATAGTAATCAAACATATAAGGGAGTTGGATGACCTTAAATCTTAAAATTAAAGGTCAAATCACACACGTTTTTCACAAATGAAACAATTTCATGAATGAATTATTTGTTGCAAATCAAAATTTTACTCCCAAATAATCGCCAGCACGATAATTCTTACCGCCTATCTGGTTTAGGAGAATATCCGTGTTATCCGATAGCGCGAACAAAAATAACGTAGGTCATTTTATAATCATAATTATATGCGATTGTTAGGTATATACTGTACCTGCAAGTTGATCCATTGAGATTAATATGAACCATTAATCTCAATGGATCAACTTGCAGGTACAGTCTCAATCAATCTGCATGGAGCTGGAGCATCATCTCTGCAACTATTTTTAAAACTTGGTATAATCGGCTCTGATAAACTAATACGCCGTTGTTGAAGTTTGGGACCTCGTGGCTAAATAATAACAGCCGCTAGCTAGGATCAATCTTCAGGTTAACACAACATACCGAGTTGCCTCCGTGCCTCGGAAAGCACGTTAAGCCGTTGGTCCCGGCTGTTTTCTCTAGGGTTGTCGTATTACCCAATAGTAACGTAGGATTGTGGAGGTCCGATAGGCAGTCGCTCCATGTAATATATTGTTATTCAGCTGCATGTGGTTGCAAAAAGGAAAGGTAGATGATGATTATTTTGGAGTTTGGGAACAATAATGTTAATATGAGGTGATGTGCAGGTCAGATGACGGCAGCTGGCCGCGTGCCGCCATGCCGTGTGCTGGTGGTAGGCGGAGGCGTGGCCGGTTTGGCGGCGGCCGCGCAAGCGCGCTGCATGGGCGCCGCCGTACGCGCCTTCGACACACGCCCCGCCGTGCGTGAGCAAATCGAGAGTCTCGGCGCGCAGTTCATCACTATGGAGATGAAGGTCAGCTACCACCTCTATGCATCCTTAGGTTTGAATAACTATCATGAAAAGACACACATCAATCTACGACAATCAGTCAAATTTCATTAATAGATTTTCAACTTTATCGTTAAAGAATTAGGTTCAAGTTTGATTGGGAAAACTTTACAGTTTCGGGTAGCTTGATGCGCTTGCGTCTTTGCTTCGCGTCTTATGTTTTCTATGTGTTAAGAAAATGAAAGCGAACAATATTTGTTTACCAATAGGATTACTCACCTACAGGCTCCAATATTTAACATTATTCATGTTATGACAGTGGAAAACAATGAACTGTCCCATGGCAGGTGTTTTCTGGAGTTACAATTAAACATGTTTAATTATTAAGGCCAACGCACAGTTAGAAGCACTGCACGGGATTAGCATCACCTTAACCCGAGCCGTTCAAGATTGTACATAATGTGTAATGGATTTACAAGCCATGGATGGTGATGCCAATCCGGTGCAGTGCGTATAAGTGTTCCTTAGGCTTCATTATCCATGACGCTGCGGCATCTGCGCTGTAGTCGGCCCGTACCAAACGCTTCCTGTAGACAACTTTTTCTGCAGTTGCAACGATTGGAATCGCGCTTGTACACCTTCACTTGCACTCTTTTTCCGTAAACTATACGACCGCTTACGTGTTATCTATAGGTAATCGATTGGAAAAGGAGAAGTAGTTATGTTGACTGTAATTATTATTTGTAGTCATAACATCTGAACAAACTTAAATCCACATGGAATTATGACTCATAAATTCATAATACAACTCTCTCTACTCGCTGTTACTGTATTGCGTACAATGATATGAAATGAGATCTCGCAGCGTCGCGGCGTGACCTATATCTACACATGAGATGGATATGTTACAGTCAAAACTCTTATTAAGTTAAATGGCGTTTTGTCTATTAAAATATTTTGTTTCACAACAAACGTGGTTTCAAAGGGTCAATAATGTAGTTTTGACTAATTAACAGTATTGACTGTGACAGATACATCATATGTGTTACTTTGTGCTGGTATGTAGGCAATAACTGCGGTCAAAGTATACGGATCACGTTTCTCATGACCGCGGGCTTGTTCTATGTGATCACGTGTATTGTGTTATCGGGGTACTTGTGCTTATACTACTATTTGTTTACAGAGGTGGGTGTACCCTAATCCTAGTGGTTGGGGTGCAGCGTCCACCCTGCCCTTGGCTGCTATCGCCAATGGTAATTTCCAGATTAAATGACTCTAGATACGTAGTCACGTAATATTTATTCACTTTATTTGTAACGTTTGTTTTGTTCCGCTAAATCTTATGTAAATTGCAACATTCAATGCACCAATCCTTGAATAGTTATTGTTATCTCTACGTGACTTGCTACTTTGATATTATTTTTGTTTATTTTCTTTCATTAACTATAGGGCATGCTCATAGTGGTAATTGAATGTAGCGCTACTTTTTTTTAATCATGTGACATTAGGACACAAAGGTAATATCTAACTAAATTTTATAAAAATACCTCTAACTTAACATTTCATTTTCAAAAGTTTAATGTATAACGAATGTATTTTTATTTGACACAGTGTCACTCCCCCAAATTGACCGGTATAAAGACTTTATTAAACTTGTTTAGAAGTTGTAAACCTTGAAAACATTTCATTTTGGTTTATTGCCGAAGATAATATAAATACTCTCTCAATATACCTTGAAATTACCGACGATATGACGTGGTATGAACATTATCTGTCTAGAAGTTTATACAGTTTGTTTTTTTAATGATCCTTTACAAAATGCAAATTCAAATACGACCATAGATAGATGTATTCTCATAACAAGGTCGTCAAATAAACCAAAGAGTTCCGCACATTAGCAAACCTTTATTCAAATTAAATTCGACAGCCATTTGTTTTTCGCAAGTTGAATGACCGCTTAAATGTGTTTGAATTTGCGTCGTTTAGGAGGAAGGCGCTGGAGTAGGCGGATATGCGAAGGAGATGAGCCAAGAGTTCCTCGACGCCGAGAGGGCACTCCTAGGCAAAGAGGCCAGGACATCGGATGTCGTTATCAGCACTGCGCTTATTCCTGGGAAACCAGCACCAGTTTTGATTCTTGAGGCAAGTATTCTTTCTACTGTAGGCCACTGATGGACATAGAAAAACATCTTAATATGACGATTCATCATTTGTTAGTTCAGTTTCTTTATTCTAACATAAACAATGCTTTCAAACGACTACTGAATAATAATATCTACCGCCACGGTGTCAATCAAATTGACATGCCAAACGCATAAACTATCTTCTTTACATAAGTAAAAAACTGGCTATTCCGGTTACAATGAATTTGTTATCATAAGGTTACCAGTGTTGTTTCAAATCGTCGATAACATTATATTGACATTCTGTTTTACGTGCTGCAATACACGCTGTATAACATAGTTAACTAAAGTTTTACTACATAAGTATTTGCATTATCTAATTATGTGTACGATTACTGACTCCGATATCTATGTTTGGCCCTGTCTTAGGTGTAAAAGCACCATAATTGGCTTTATAAAGAACATTATTTAAAAGCAATAATTACATATTATCCCAACTGTTATTATAGGTACCCGAAAGTGATTTAGATTGTAGTGAGAGATTAGGCTGTAGTGGAGGTATACATCAATATTTGGCAGTTATATTTAAGTTAGTGGCGGTACTTTCAAACAAGAATAAAAGCTTGGCTTGCCCTTATAACTTAGTAGTCTACATGATGTTAGGGTATCTGAACAGTCTGCTTGCGCTAGGGGCTTGCCGAATTGTTGGCTCCTAGGCACGCCACTTTTAAGAGGGGACTCCATGCTCGATGTTTTTGAAGAAACTATTGCCGTCGATCGACCGACCAAGCCCCCGTATGTGCGAAAGGGACAAGTGCAACTCACGCTGATTCTACAAAAATCAAAAAAGACGTTTTGTATTCCGTTGTTTTCTTCTTCCAATCTAAACTGATCTAAATAATTCTTATATCAAAATTTAGAGGAAAAGTATATCTATGCTTCTATTATATTTCTTTTTTGTTAAAAACTTATCTAATTTGTCTGATAGTCGTCTGAACATGGCGGTAAAAACGGGCTTTTTTTTTCGGGTTTTTGGATTGTCATAACTATTTTAGTGATTATGTTTTGAAAAGAAGGAAATAATAGGGGCATTTTTCAAAGGAAATAGATTTTTTGGGAAAAAGTCATTGCTCTAGACTCATTATCCACGAAGAAAACAGCGGAATACGTTTGTATGGAGAAAGGCCCACTAGAGTCCCCTCTTAAGTCACATGTAATAGGGGCCGAGCCTATTGATACTAACCGCGCATATAC
Source organism: Cerastis leucographa (assembly GCA_963082945.1). Classification (NCBI taxonomy): domain Eukaryota; kingdom Metazoa; phylum Arthropoda; class Insecta; order Lepidoptera; family Noctuidae; genus Cerastis; species Cerastis leucographa. The sequence goes on along the minus strand of OY720380.1, from coordinate 11,014,032 downwards.
CGACTCCGTTCTTCTACTATGTTTCTAATGGACAACCCCAAAACACTTTTCTGGAGTTGGGAATCGAATCTAGAGCCTCATGCTCGGCAGTAAAACGACCACTAGGCTAACGAAGCAGTATAACTTAAACAAATAGTATGGTCACGATGCATCTTGCTTATTTATGTGCGTGTTATCAATGTCGTGTCTATTCAAACATGGGGCAGTAACGTAATATTGATATGAAGTAAGGAATGCGTTAATGGGTAAATATTATGGAACTAGCTGTTGCCCGCGACTTTGTCCGCGTTGTTATAAAGATATGAAGTACTAAGAAGTTTTTAAACACATAGGGTTGCGAAAGCGATTATGTTCCCTTAAACCGGCCCTGTCGTAAAATCTGTTCCTACCTGACATGTCTTAACTATATTCTATCTCTCTACCAATTATAAGGTACTTTTTGGCTTTTTGCCAAGGATTTCATATAAACTTGCGAGAGCGCTTAGTCCAGGCTGTCGCAAAATTCTTTCTTAGCTAATGTCTCCTACTCATAAATTCTTGCTTTTCAGGTCTGTAACACAAAAATCAGAAATTTCATACAAACTTGCAAAAGCCCTTAGACCTCCTTAATCCGACCCTGTTTCATAATCCGTTCTTAGTCTACTAACTGTAAACTACCTCCCTGCCAAATTTCATCTTTATACGTCAAGCGGTTTCAGATGTTTATTTATTTATTTAACACTTCAAGCACATAGTACAGAGGCGGACTTAATACCATAGGCATTTTCTACCAGTCAACCTTTGGGTGATGCAGAGACAAACAGTGGTAGGTGTATATCTATAAATTATTATACATAGAATTTTAATATACACTACAAATGATATATACAATACTATAAAAATATATCAAAATACTATAAATATATATCAAAATATAAATAATAATATAAAAGGACAAACTATAGGGAAAATATTAACGATGTGACGATACTGCTAGCTTTTTCCGAAAATACTCGCGAACTTTAATTTTGAAAGATAGGCGATTCGTAGCCATTCTGATTTCCTGGGGAATCGCGTTCCACAGAGATATAGATTGGACGAAGAATGATCGGTGGATGAAGTCAGTGCGGTCATTGAAGAACACGGTTATGCGAAGAGCGCAGACTCCTATTATGGTTGGCACAAATGTATTGAAAGTGAGGAGCGAGGTAGCTAGGGGATGTTTCGTGATGAGTGAGTGACCTTTCGCTTTAAATATAGGGTGACTGGTAATTAGTGACCGATACTTAAACACGTGATTACAAAGAAGCATTTTTTTATACTCATTCGCTTTTATCACAAGCGGAAATGCCAAAAGCGCGCGTGCGCGAACGTCATACGGCTGTTGTATTATTGTGATAAAGTGAATGAATAAAAAAAATGCTCCTTTGGGAAAGCTGTTTGTTATCATGAGTATAATCACGTGTTCTAATTACCAGTCACCCTATATAGATTAATTACTCAAGGTCTACAATGCACATTCACTTCTCACTCAGAGGTATAGAGTTGAAATTATTGTAATACTATGACATCTAAAAGGTGATTGTGACGAATTCTCGTCCTAATTTATGTGTCTACAAATAATGCATTTTGCTATCTTATTAATGGGAACGGATGCGCGATAAATATAAAAATAAACCGAGTGAGCTAGATAAAAATGAAATTGATTACGTTTGATCGCGACATTGAATGGATTACATAAAACGCGGACTGTAGCCATCCTTAGCAACTAATCGCTAAGCATTATAATCCCGACTGATTTCTGATGTTCATCAATTTAGTTCAAAATTACACTATATTTTTTTGTTCTTATTTTATTTATTCGGGAAAATAAACAGAAAACATAACATAACATTAAAATCTTACACTAAATTATAAATATACGAGCTTCATAAATGTATAACCTACGACATTTTGCACAACATATTAAAAGTTATATCTAACAGTGCGCTTTATTCTCCGATTCAAAGCAGAAAAGTAAATAAAAGTGACCTTAAACATAGACAGGCATGCAAACATCAGAAAAAGAGAGAGAGAATGAGCAAATATTAATCTAAATAATAATACTATAATTATCCGTCTTCTAGCCCAGGCGCTTTCTTTAGGTTACATCAAATTCTGTCATGTCCAAACCGCAGAAGAGACAGAACATGATATTAAGTAACCCATCGTTTGTGGAACAGCACCACCACTATGGCAATCCAAAGTTCACATTAGCAACTTATCTATTCTAACATATATCTTGGAAATCTCAATAAAGTTTGCAATAATACAGGTTTTTTCTAAAAACCTACTTCAGGCTGGTGCTTGAATGCGCTGGTGCTCTCACAATGTGAATTTTTATAGTTCAAAACTGTTAAGTGCTTCAAAACCATTGTGAGACATGTTTTTTTAAGTTTTTTTTTATCCAGAATTTTATTTGTAAGTAAATCAATCTTGCTAGTATGCTAAGTAGTATTTTTCTTTAATTTAGGATGCCATCCGCGACATGGCACCCGGGAGCGTCATAGTAGATTTAGCAGCGGAGATGGGGGGCAACATACAGACGACAAAGAAAGGAGAGATCACAAAAGTGCACGGTGTGACACACATCGGCCTGACTGACATGCCCAGTCGTATGCCTGCGCATGCGTCCACGCTGTACGCAAACAACATCTCAGGGTTTCTCTTCAGCCTAGGTAAGTAATGTTGCAGTTGATTAGATAAATGTGTGTTTACATTCATTTTCCTTGAAGTTTTCGGACTGAAAAAATATTTACGAAAAGTCGTAAATCGACTTGATGTGTTAAGACAGGAGTATATTCAGAATCTTTTGAAATTAAAAATAGTTATAGACATTTTATTTATGCCTGTCTTACCTCATAGGTACCAACGATCATTTCCACATCAACTTGGAAGATGAAGTAACGCGTGGGGCTATAGTCCTGAAGGCTGGAGAGCTTCTCTGGCCGCCACCACCTCCACCAAGCATGGCGCCCGTGCAAGCAGCCGCCACACCTACTGCAGTTGCTAAGCCTGAACCGCCGAGCCCATTCAACGAGACTTTGAAGGACGCTTTCTTATATTCTACGGGTAGGTTTCAAAAAACAAATGAAGTGCTAATATGTCTTTCAATCAAATCGAATTTCAAATTATGAACAAGTGAAGGTCATAATTTGAAGAGTATTCTCTTCATATTCAAACTCATTAAAATTGTATTTGTTACAGGAATGGCCAGTTTGATTGGTCTTGGAATGGCGGCACCTAATCCTGCTTTCACCACAATGACGACCACCCTCGCGCTATCAGGTAAATATAATTGCATTAAGATGATCAAGATGCTTGATTGTATCCAGTAAAAATCAGATGTTTTGAGAAGACCCTAATTAGTGTGGTCCGAGCCTTTTAAGCATAGCGATATGTAGTAAACCCAGACAAATTCAAGTTTAATAAATATGGTCGCCGTACAAATAGTGTGATAGCCTTGACACAATTTCAAAACTATATTGTATTAAAATAGTCCTTGTACACGTCTATTCTCATACTGATAAGGAATGCACATTAAACTAGATAGTTATTTCAAAACATTGTAAGTCAAGGTTCCCGGTAAATGATTCATTTCCTCTCACGATGTTTTCTTTCACTTAACTTTCTCTAGTAGCATAATCAGCCCATATAATAATGTTCCCACTGCTGGGACTCAGGCCTGCCCTCTATAAGATTGAATGGGAATCTAACACGCTGGAATCACGTGTATTTTTACACATGCCCGTTTTCTCACGATATTTTCCTTCACCGCTTTGAGAGCAGTGGTGTGGTTGAAATTAATTAACCTATGTCGTGTCTGGGTTCGTACAACTCGTAAGCCACTGACGTTTCCACTTGGCTACCACTGTTCTCGCTCTCCACTTACTCTTTCCTTGTAGTAGGTGCTAAGAAGTATTTCTTGTTGAACAGGTGTGGTAGGCTACCATACAGTATGGGGCGTGGTGCCGGCGCTGCACTCACCGCTCATGTCGGTCACTAACGCCGTGTCGGGCATCACGGCCGTCGGCGGTCTGCTGCTCATGGGAGGCGGGTATCTGCCCGAGACTCCAGTACAGGTAATATTACAGACTAAGTTCGTCTGCGCAATATGAAAACATGTTTCATTGATGCTCCGATCCTATTGATCGCAGCGTGATGCTTTCCTCGATAAATGGGCTATCTAACACTAAAAGATTTTTTCAAAGCGAACCAGTATTTCCTGATATTGCGCGTGCAAACAAACTAACAAACTCTTCAGCTTTATAATATTAGTATACTAGCTGTACCCAGCATGCGTTGCAATGCACTTTTTACTACCCACCTACCCTATCCGACCTACCTACCCTATCCTACCTACCCTACCCGACGCTACCTACCTACCTACTCTACCCTACCCTACCTACCTACTCTACCCTACCCTACCCTACCCTTACTACCTACCTACCCTACCTACCTACCCTACCCTACCTACCTACCCTACCCTACCCTACCTACCTACCTACCCTACCCTACCTACCTACCCTACCCTACCTACCTACCCTACCCACCTACCTACCCTACCCTACCTACCTACCCTACCTACCTACCTACCCTACCCTACCTACCTACCCTACCTAACCTACCCTACCTACCTACCCTACCCTACCTACCTACCCTATCCTACCTACCTACCCTACCCTACCCTACCCTACCGTATCCTATGTCCTTCTCCTGGCTCTAAACTACCTCCCTGCCAATTTTCAGCTAAATCGGTTCAGCCGTTCTTGAGTTATAAGTGAAGTAACTAACACGACTTTCTTTTATATATATATAGATTACTTTCATGATTCAGTCTCAACTTCAGTTCGTCAGTCAGAATACTTGTCACATTTATCAATATCAACTCCCTTCTTTAGTAAGGCAGTAATTCCCATCTATTGTAGCTCAGAGCTTGAATGTTTGTCTGTGATATTAGTGTGTAAAATGTTGTTTTTGAGTGGTATTTCGTTAACCGCAGCTTGTGGACTCTACACACTAATGCCGCCAGGCATGTCGGCAAGTTTCGTACGCGTTCAGTTGACATCCCCGGTAGCTTTGGTATGTAGAGTCCATTACAACAATCCGAACCAGCTAATCTGACGACCCGAACCAACACCTGGTGTGTGATGAGCTGTTAAAACACAACTTGAAAGACGCATATCTAAGTACAGCAGTAGCTTAGGACTTAACATCATTATCATTTTCCTGCCCTTATCCCAATTTATTTCTTCAGGTCGGCGCAGCATGTCTTCTTCTTCCACACTTCTCTATTATTCTGTTATTGATCTAGGAGTTGACATTCTTAATTGTCATAAAACTCCATATAGCATTTGAATTCGACAAAGAAATGCACAATGTATTCAAGCATCACCTTATCCAAAATGTGCACACAGAACCACAATGGCCGTACAAACTAACGCTATTATGTCTGGACAGTGGCTGGCCAGCACAGCGGCGCTCATCTCCTTCATCAACGTGTTCGGCGGCTTCCTCGTCACGCAGCGCATGTTGGACATGTTCAAAAGGTACACGAAACAACACACGATCACCTTGTTCAGGAAACTGTAAAGGATGAAAGGAACCACACTATTGTTTACCGCAATTTATAAAAAAACAAAAGAACATCAGACTGTTTCGAAAAAAATTACGTTTACAGCCCTTGGACAGTTTTTTTACCTGTGGCAGTAGCAACCCAAAAGCAACCTTATTTTTAATAGAATAAGAATGATTTTGACAGACTTGTCGGTGGCAGTAACCTTACTATAACGAAAACAAGATCACTGATTTTGTGCCAAATCAAAGTTTATGCCAAATCATAGGTAAAATAAAAACTGTGAAAGGACTCTATAACAATTTCAGTAGATTTTTTTTCCAGTGACATCCACCACGCACAAATCTAAACTTCTTGCTGCTACTGTCAATTTATTAATGTAGAAACCCAATAAGAACATCTGGCCATGGCAAGCGAGACCCATGTTTGACATACCTGTTTACGCCCAAATTGTGCTATTTTGTACAAAGTAGTCAAATTATAAGAATAAATTGTTTAAGAGATGTATTATACAAGGTGTTTTTTTGCATCGTCGTTAAAATTCAGGAGGCTGTCACACAAGACATAAATAATCAATTAAAATTACGGTAACTAGAACGTTGATTTTTTTGGTTGTTTATGATTGTCAGTATTTCAGACGTATTTTCCCCATAACGTGGTTTAGGGAATAAGAAATTATCAAATAAACGTTTTAGATTGTTTGTATGTGTGGAAGTACGATTATAGGGCGAGAATCAGACAGCCCGCGTTTAAAACACGTGTTGTTCATACTTACCGATTTTCGTAAATAAGAAGAAAAACAAGAATTGCCTACCCATTTTATTATTGATTCGGGAAGAGAATCATTAGCATAGTTACCTCCTTGAATTTGACGAGGATGCAAAAAAACACCTTGTACTTGACTATATTATGTTTGTAGGCCGACTGACCCGCCAGAATATGGATACCTGTACGCTATTCCTGCTGCGGCCCTCTTCGGAGGCTACATCACTGCAGTTATGCAGGTACTTATCCGAACTATACGATCATCGTTATATATCTTTTCTTCTATTGTCCCCTATCAGCCGTCACGTTCCCATTTGCTCCTTTCTCTTTCATAATATCATAACTCGCACAATTCATCAAAAAAACAAAAGAGTGACGAAAACGAATATTGAGTAAATACTCGCATTCTTCACTCTTGCCGAGGTCGGGCCGTGGATGGGTGGCCATAATTACATACCGAGTTTCCTCCGTACCTCGGAAAGCACGTTAAGCCGTTGGTCCCGGCTGTCAATTGTAGATCTTTGACAATCGTTACGAGTAGTCAGAAGCCAAAAGTCTGACATCCAGTCTTACCAAGGGGTATCGTATTACCCAGTTACTGGGTTGTGGAAGTCCAATAGGCAGTCGCTTCATGTAAAACACTGGTACTCAGCTGCATCTGGTTAGACTGGAAGCCGACCCTAAGAGAGTTTGGGAAAAGGCTAGGCAGATGAAGACATTCATCACTATTTTAGTCACATGCATGTCATCCCTCCCCATTGCATGCCCATGCCGAAGTCAGACGACTCACTTTCAGAGCTATATGATTATTAGCACTAATACTTGGACCTAATATAATTTGGTACCTCCTCATTGTTGTGATTTAATTCGCTGCTCAACTCCAAAAGCGTCTTAACAGCTACTCAATTGGTATTTACTAATGTTTCCATTGTCGTAAGTTACAAAAGGTGGTAAGTAAAATGAATTACATACATACATAAAGTCAGGTCTTTTTCCCATAAGGGTGGGCAGATACTTCAGAACGCCTTTTGCGGTTCGTCTAGTCCCCGTTATACTCTCGCGCCCGATACGAGTACTATTATGTACATACCTCACCTTTAAATTAATTATATCTTGTCTACAGGGATACACTGAAGTCCACCAGATGGCGTATCTTGCATCGTCTTTATGCTGTGTAGGCGCACTTGCCGGACTTAGCTCCCAAACCACCGCTCGCAAAGGGAACTACCTTGGAATGGTAAGATTTTTTCCTATACAATATAACATAAAATCGGCTACAGTAACTTCATAGTTGTGGGAATAATCAATATCTATAGACAATAAAAAATCATACCTCATAATTTTAAGTAAATCTACAGCAGATTACCTAAAAGAGTAACATAACATTGTGCCATCCCAAAAGTGTTACGCAGAGCACACATAAAAGTTTATAGTATAATAGGGTATAGTACACCTAAAAATGTAGTTACTTAAATTATGAGTTTTGATAATCTTTTTATCGACATTAGATATTAATATATCTGTGAAGTTGCTAGCTAATTTAATTTGAAATATGATTAAATGGAACTAAACATTTCTCCTGCAACCGATGATTAGAAAAGGCATACATAACATTGCTATTCGTGTCCGCAGCTACAGACTCGACCCAAGCCCCGCTCATTGTAATCTTGATGACACTAGCCTTAATCTATTGATCATTGTAAAGGCATTGAGACATTAAAGAATGTATCGACAAAATTTCTGCATTATTTTAATCACGACAATAATTTAGTTAAATTTTTTCGCTTAACGTAATTTTTTCCCTTTCCTTCTCTCTTCGCTTGTAACAAATCTTCTAAAAATACAGCAGTTTTGTCCAGTTCAGCTATGGTAAGTGCCGAGTTTTAGTTTTGAAGCCTGAACTAACTCTGTCCCCTAATAGCACACTTCTTTTGTAATGAGGCAACTTGGGTTCAGCTCGGCACATTAATACTTTGATGACACTTTAGTAATATGAGGTTGCTTAACACCCCGACACTCAAGTAATAGGTTTTTCTTGCAAATATTTAGCTGTGTTACATTTTTCTTCAAGATTGGTGTATCGGGAGGCATCGCCGCAACTTTAGGGTTACTCACACCAAGCCACCCAGTGTTGGCTCAAATGTTGGGCGTCGCTGGTATTGGCGGTCTCATTGGAGGCACTATTGCCAAGAAAATTGAAATCACCGACCTACCTCAACTTGTGGCTGGTTTCCACAGGTAACTTATCATAAAATTATATTACATTTATAGTTGGGGTTTCTAAATAAGAAAACTGTATTTGGTGTTTACAACGGAGACACGAGAGTAATAATCAGTACAGAACTTAGCTTAATAACATTAATTAGAAAAAATGGTGGATCGCCGGCTCACGGAGAACACGCGTCGTGCATAAGCGCGGTTAGCGATGGCTCGTCATCAACTGCCTACCGCACGGGGCGGCGGGATAGTGTTGTTCCGACTTCCGAATCGGACTAGTCACGTAGCCGCGCCCGGCACACGACGCGCTCTAGAGATGCGCGAAGTATCGATAAAGGGTCGCGCTATACTGTACTTATACTTACCCATAAGCAAAAGTCACTTACAGTTACCTGCCAGCTGTGGCAGTTTCTTACTGACGTTCAATAAGATACAAGAATGTCCAAGAACTGTGATTGCTAGATAACTAGATAAAAGAACTTCCGAGCTAAAGATTTGTTCCATTTCCAGTCTTGTCGGTATGGCGGCAGTACTGACCTGCCTCGCCACATACATGCACGACTTCCCCGCGATGGCGATGGACCCCACCGCCGCAACTCTGAAGACATCGCTCTTCCTCGGCACTTACATTGGCGGCATTACATTCACGTAAGTCTCACTTCATTCAGCATCATAATTTATCTGGCGTAATCCCAATTGGCTAGATGACACAATTAACCAATTATTCGAAGACACATTTCTATTTAAAAACACACTTCATTTAGGCCTGTATGGATGTAATTCGTTTTTTTTTGTGTCTTTTCAAAAATAAATAATAAATAGGTTTAGTGACGTCACAGGTTGCTATTGCCATACAAAATCTATGGGGGATTCACCGTTCACGTTTTGACAGCTTATAAAAATTAGAAGTACGTACTACGTCTAAAAATCTATCATCCACCCACTGCTTCGTAAGATGTGCAATTGTGCATGCAGTGGCTACCAAATTCAGCAACTTCTTTGCCGGCAATGGATTGGTTGGTAACATGAACGTGGATTGCAATAGATGATCCCGCCAACATTTTCGTATAAAGCGACGCTAAGTACACTTGCGCAGCTTAGCCAAGGGCTGCTGTGGAGAGCAGTGCTGTGGACCTTTACTCAGCGTCGGGGCAATGTCTTTTTTATACATCTCTATCAGATCTCACGAGACTTGAGTGAATTAAAGTTTATCACGCAGTCGCGTAATACTCCATCGCGTAATACTCCATCGCGTAGATAAGCGCGCCCTAATTGTGGATTTTTATCAAAATTAATCATACTGTTTTTCCATTACGATAATAATTTCTAATTGCCCATGGGTGTTTGTTACTAATGAAATGTCGGTTTCGCCGATAAGATACCTAAATGATACTCGAAATTATACATACGCGTTTCGCCCGGCGCACAAATATTGGCAACACAATAAACAAATATGAAAATTTATTTATATATATTTATATTAGAAGGATGTTGAGCTATTTTAATTTAAAGGCGTTCAGTGTCTTCAAAATGTTATGCTAAAGGTGGTTGCCTAAATCATTCATTAGTAGAACAATCGGCCTCTTGATAAGGGTTGAAACTACTCCTATCTATCTTAAAAAGACAATTAACAAATAATTATCTTAAAGAGGAATTATGGTTTGATTTTGGTGTGAAGAGTAATTAGCTACCGAAACCCTGCAGATTTGATGTGATAGGGAAGAAGATAAAAAAAACTGAACTCTAACTCGAATTACCCAGTACCAGCTGGGTTGTGGAGGTCATATAGGCAGTCGCTCCATGTAAAATCCAGTATTTTATATTCAGCTACATCCGGTTGAACTGAAAGCCGACCGCAACAAAGTTGGGAAAAGGGTAGGCAGATAATGATAAGATGTCGAAGTTGGTCGAGTGCTCGCAAGCGCTGCTAAGCATGAGGTCCGGGGTTCCGTTCCCGGGTTGGGCAAAGTGTTATTGGGTTTTTCCATCAGGGGATTCACAGCAGCCTCGGAGTCTGGATTTGTGCCCGGTTGATGGCAATAGGCTCGCCACCTATTACATAGCTATTATAACATAACTGTCGAAATATGGGTGTACTGTAAAGCTGCGTCTACGCTAGGCGATCCAAACACGAACGGAGAACAAGTGGAGCACAAATTTGTTTGGCAGATATGCTCGTTCGAGGCTCTCAGGTCCGTACACACTAAGTGAATTGATGATCTGCTCGTGCTTGGTTCGCCTAGCGTAGACGCAGCTTTAGGTTACACCTCTGCCTAAAGCTCCTAGTATTACAGGCGTGATGTTATGTTAAGTGTGTTACAAAGTATGTATGTATTACAGCGGCTCACTAGTAGCGTACGGCAAGCTGCAAGGCTCCCTGTCGTCCGCTCCGCTGCTGCTGCCGGGCCGCCACGCGCTCAACGCGAGTCTGCTGGCGGGCTCGCTGGGCTGCGGCGGCGCGCTGCTGGCCTTCCCCGACGTGCCCGGCCTGCCGCTGTTGTCTGCGGCCGCCGTGCTCAGCGGCATACAGGGACTTACTCTTACTGCTGCTATTGGAGGTAGATTGAAAGCATGTCAAAATTCTTAATTTCATTTATGGACCGAAAGTCGTCCACTGCTGAAGATGGCCTTTTTTTTGGACTTAGTCTTATCTGAGTTTGCCACAAGGAGCAACTTTATGCTGCAACTTTATATTATCGGTAGACAAGTCGTCGGGAGACATTGTCTTGCACCCCTAGAATTTTCAAAAGTACTGACAGTAAGCTGGGCATTTGCAAAAAAGTCCTGACTTTTATTTTTAATATTTTTGGAAGTCTTTAACTTTTGCTTTGCTTCCTAAAAAAGTCCTAAATTGAATTGCATCCCAAAATGACTGCTCACTCTTGCATTATTATTTAACTCATGTGTTACTGATGATATTATAACTCACTTATTTATTCGAAACACTCAATATAAACTCACATTCTAAAATCTCTAGGTGCGGACATGCCAGTAGTGATCACAGTACTGAACAGCTACTCGGGCTGGGCGCTGTGCGCTGAAGGGTTCATGCTGAACAACTCGCTGATGACCATCGTCGGCGCCCTCATCGGTAGCTCTGGTGCTATACTCTCCTACATTATGTGCAAGGTAAGTCCAAAGATTGGCATAAAAATAAACAAGCGACTGAAATAGACTTGAGGCGTACGGACGATACGCCCAATTTATCTTTCACCATGTTAATACAAATCTTAAATTCACTGACAAGCACAGCCTAAACTCCTGGGTCTAAAACACATTTAAAAGCATGAAATTTTCATAAACTGTTCAAAGTGAAAAAAGTTGTACACTGCATAGCTAATTTTTAGGGTTCCGTACCCAAAGGGTCAAACGGGACCCTATTACTGAGACTTCACTGTCCGTCCGTCCGTCCGTCCGTCCCTCCGTGTGTCACCAGGCTGAATCTCGTGAACCGTGATAGGTAGCCAGTTGCTACAGATTGTGTATTTCTGTTGATGCTATAACAACAAATACTAAAAACAGAATAAAATAAATATTTAAGGGGGCTCCCATAAAAAAAAGTGTTTTTTTGATCGTATTTATAAATAATGGTACGGAACCCTTCGTGCGCGAGTCCGACTCGCACTTGGCCGGTTTTTAATCTTTTTTTTTGGCGTGTGTTGAGCAGTGGCGGAACTATCATACAAGCCGAAAAGCCCGGCTTGCCTAACAATCAAACACAACAAATAAGTAAAAAAAAAACATTCCAACCAAAAATAAAAATGTATGTCAAAATAATAATAACGTCAAATTTCGCGCGCATTTATCAAGAATTCAAGATGCGCGACGTTGCCAAAAAAATTCTAATATCTCCTATACCTACCGGCCGCGAGACTGGCTCGCTCTAACACTAAACAAAAGAAGAGTTCAAGCACAGTTCGCTATGGTCGGACCCTACAGTCAATGTTCGTTCGGATGCTCCCACTCGCACTCACTGGCTTCTGTATTTGGCTTGTCGGACCTCTCTGTCTTTGCTAGTAAAATGACTCTGTCTTGATAACATTATTAGGTATTTAATTTGAAAAATTGTATGGAGTTAGAAGCTGGGCTTTTCTTTGAATGTGTGCGTGTATGTCAGTGTAAGTTTGAGAGAGTGAACGTGTGCTGGCGCCAAGAATGAACGGGCAAGCGGCGCAAAGACCTGCGCGTAGCGCGAATTTCCATAGAAAGTAAAACGATTTCAAATTAGTTCATATTTGTTTTGAGCGATAACAAGTGCATCTTTTTTTTGTGATATTATTAATGTACTTTCTTGTATTTTAAAGTTTTGCGATTAGTTTTTGCTGTAATTAACTTTGTTTTGAAGTGATTCATTTTTGTTTTGAATTCATAAAAGCATTCAAATTGTTTCTTGTGAAGGATTTTAAGTTTGTGAAATCGTTACTGTGCAAGGTAAATGTGTGAGAGTGTCTATGTGCTTTGTTTTGTTGTTTGTCATCTGTTCGTGGTAAAAAAACGAGAATGAAGAATTATGGCTGTTTACGTTGTGAGTAATCTTTACATAGTTTAAAACAAATTCACTTCCCGCCGTCTGTACCTACGCAAGAATGTTGATGCGTTTTTCATTAATATACCTACAGAATGATTCATGAGAAAGGTTATATTTAGTTATAATTTATGCCTGAAAAACATTAAAAATTTCCACCCTAACGAAGTCGCGGGAAGTTACAAATATTTTCAATACTTTAGTAGTTAGAAACCAATTTATTGTTTTTGCGCCATCTATCGGTGTTTTTAAAATTTTGCCAATAGCGACTGTAGAGAGCGAGAGAAATAATGACGAATTGACACGAAGAGTTCAGTTGTTAAATTTAATTCAATAGATGACTCTTATATCATTTACTTGACACTGACTATAAATCAAGATATTGAAATAGTTGTAATTTTGTGACGAGATATAAAATGCGCAGTATTTTTTTATATTAACCACTGTTTGTATTTTTATATTTAGGCACATTTAAATAATTGGAAAATAAAACAGCTTTGAAAACCAATATCAGAACAGGCAGCGAAACTTATTTTTTATCCCAATATCGTCAGTTGTCTAGTTGGGCTTTGCCCCCGTTTCATTGGAGGCACGCCACTGGTGTTGAGCATGTATCATCATTGCCCTATGTAGCCGATGTTTATTTGATCTCTCCGACCTATATTGGGACATTGCCATCTGACGCTAAAATTAAATGCAAAGTGGTCTTCAGTTGTTTTTGTCTTTCTCCAGGCCATGAACAGATCCCTACCCAATGTGATCTTGGGAGGATACGGTGTAACGAGCAGCGGTTCAGCGCGTCCTGCTGGCGCGACCCACACTGAAGTCAACGTGGACTCCGCCGCCGAACTCATCCACCGCGCCTCCAACATTATCATCACACCTGGTAAGATCGGAGGAATAAAGACATTCGGCTGAGCGCCGAAAGATGAAAGAAAATCCAACAGCATGCTTAATTTCCCTTAAAATTACCAATGTCAACCGTCAAAAGAATTGATGTATGTGTAAAAAATAGTTACATGAAATCTCTTTTGTAATTAGTGGGCATATCATTCGATCATACAAGGTCATGCTATGTTTAAATGCGATCAAATTAGCAGTAGGTTAAGGCGGGTTTTTGCTAGAGAAGTTTATCTGTTGATGCACTCCGTATGTTAATCACGTTAATCACAGGGTTGTGAACGAACCTATATTGATTATATGTCGCCTAATTTGCAGGATACGGTCTCTGCGTAGCCAAAGCGCAATACCCTATTGCGGAGCTGGTAGATATTCTTAAAGGAATTGGAAAGAAAGTGCGTTTCGCCATCCACCCAGTTGCAGGTATGTAAATAAGCCTTATTTTTATGCCAATAAGAGTCAAATTGAAACATGGTAGTAAGTAACTTTTGGATTGTTAACAGGTCGTATGCCGGGACAGCTGAATGTATTACTCGCTGAGGCTGGCGTGCCTTATGATGATGTGTTCGAAATGGAGGAAATCAACGATGAATTCCCCGAAACTGATCTCGTACTAGTTATTGGTAAGTGGTTTTTTTTTTTCGGAAATATAAATGCTACTTTCGTGTTTTGCTATAAGGTCTATATCAGATTGTCCTATGTCAACGTCAGTACTTTGATATCGCTCCATTAATTTGTTTGTGTAGGTGCTAACGACACAGTGAACAGCGCAGCTGAGACAGACCCCCAGTCACCCATCGCAGGCATGCCTGTACTTAAAGTTTGGAAAGCGAATCAGGTAAACTAATCATGTTGTAAGCTTACTGCTAGTGCCTTTATCGTAAGGCGCTCCCTCATTTAGAGGTTTTTTCCTGTAGTGTAACATTTCAGATTCGATTTTGAGCATTACATTACACTGCCTGCCTGACTTGACGAGCATTCGCCTGTAATGTAACAATCCAAGATTCTATTCTGTACAGAAACAAGTGATTGTTACAAATTGTATTGTTACATGCTGCGCACTGTAATGCTCGGTTCTCCTCCCTCACTGATATAATGCTCGACTCTGTAATTTTACATAATAGGCGAATGCTCCAAGTAAGCGAGCACCTTTTGCCTTCCTTCTATGCTTATCACTTGTATCTATTACTTTGTTTAACATATTTTGCAATATCAACAATATTAACAATTTCAGGTGGTAGTAATGAAGAGATCGATGGGCGTAGGATACGCTGCTGTAGACAACCCAATCTTCTACAACAACAATACTGCTATGTTGCTAGGCGACGCCAAGAAGACTTGCGATGCACTGCTCGACCGTATCAAAAATCTCACCGCTTAAGTAAGATAGTACTTAATTTTATGTACCGAATAGTACTTACACCTCGGCTATTTGCGTATGTTTTAGGAGAAAGAGTAATTATGGTCTTCCATAACTATATTTAGTTCATCAGATCAACAGTGTCAGATTTTATTTAGCTGATTGCCAGTCTTTTACAAGACCAGTGTTTTTTTTTTTTTTACGTTAATCGATGTCGCGGAATAATAAACGGAGTGCTGTGAACGTGTCAGTCACCTATAGTGCATATTTTTTGTCACGTCTGTCAGCCAAATACACGTTGTTTCTAAATAGTAGTAATTTAAGGAATATTATCACTACATTTGCTCACAAATTATTGATCGAAGATATTTTTTAGGAGATTTGTGAAAATGTACTATTTGATCATTCTTTTATTTTGTATAAGATCATCACAATTAGCATCACAAGATCACCATTAAAACATGTTGTTGTCGAAATAGTAAAGAGTCGTGTTGCAGCTGCATTATTTTAATAATATATATATTATAATATATTTTAATAATAATAATTGAATGGATGCTCTAAGATAGCCTGCAAAATTACCGACTTCTAAGGAAGGTGAAGTTTATGTATGCGCGAATCCTTTGCGTTTTGTAGCTCAGTAATACGTCGTATCGAAATTGTCAAAATATTTCTGAAGTTATATTTGATGGGAAATATGGCTATTTCATGAAAACATGGTGATTTACAAACAGTAATTCACCAGATATGTAAGATAATGTGAATTTTTGTAGGGTACCTTACAGCATTATTACATGTTGTATTTAAACAGCATGACTGTGTTATTGTTACAATATGCTCATTATTTTTGGTGCTCATTATTTAAGACTGTCAATTAATATATCACCACAACGTTAGAGGAAAATCTTGTGACACAATAGTTAAATTTGTAATATTAAGTTTAGATTTAATGCCAATCATGCATTTTTTTTAAAATTGTCTAAATTGTGTCTATAATCTGAAATGTATCGGAAATCACAAATGTGTTCTTCGCAACCAAGTGTCATAACGTTATATTTGCTACTTTTGGGACTGAATAATGATCATAAGGCAACGCTGTCGCCAATATATTGACGGTTGTCGTCATTTTAGTAAACGCATGTGCCTTTAATTTTCTGCACTTTGAGTATCTCTTATCAGCTAGTCTATAAGCTATTTTTGAAATTATTAAATAAGATTTTAATTAAATTTTAAAACAAAATGTATTTGTAATTTATATAGGGTGCAAGGGACATCGACACACAAACGATTACGTGTATTCATAGCATCATTCCGAATCTCCCCCATGCCACATAGAAATTTTCTATCGGTAACTACCTATACTAAAATCGGCTGTTTCCTACAAAAGTGATGTACTGATTACCTACGTGGTAATGGTTTGTGCGTCGATGCTTCCACCTTGTGTACATGTAAATATAGTTCATATTTGAATTTTACTATGTTAAAACATTTGAGATTTTTATATACCTCTGTATTTTATATTTATTTGTTTTTAACTTCATTCGAGATGTGAGATTATTTTAAATCGCAGGACTCAATCATGTTACATCGAATCACTCCCGCTATGCCGATTTCCCTTAAGGTCGACTCGTAATTTTTGATGGTTTTGATGCATTGTATTTTGTTTCACGTCGGCATGGAGTACAGTCACATTAAAAACGAAATACGGCTGTGTTTTTAATTAATAAACTGATTATTTTCGCTCATCTGGTGATACCGTACTTTTGTTAGAGAAACAGGATACAGAACTAAAGCGCAACATGTCGCGTGAAGTGAATATAATTTTATTAGTTGTTGTCTTTGTATTTAAAACACTCGCGATAAACCAAATCCACAAAACCAAATTATTTATAGATATTATGAGGATCAATAACCCAAATAGCGGGGAACCGCTGGATGCGTTTCGCATGGGACTGGATGTGGTCACCCTTGGGGGAGGCTTAGGCTGGATTTAATGTTTCAGTAACAGCGTTGCGCAATTAGCTCTCTTGAACGTCTGTAGTCCCAGTCTCTTTCTTCGACGATAGACGATTTTAGTCAATAATTTGGGGAATAGCCTAGTTGTTCCTCTGAGAATAATAAATTTATAGTTTGTTTAAAATATATTATAATTTTATTACCAACTAAAAGCGTTTCACTATTTGTTTTAAGCGTACTCGACCAACCTCGAGGCCAAGCGTAAACTTTTTAAAACAGATGTCATTTGTTTCGCGAATCATCGTAGCGGGAAATCGACATAGGGGACATGATTCGTTACATCGTCTGTAACATGTTACTAATCCTCCTTTGATTCCACAATTCTGTACATATCAAAACAGACTTCACGCAATTTTGGTGGACATTATAACTAAAATGGAGGTGTTTTAATGAAACGACTTTTAATAATAGTTTAAGCAACCATTAATGTAGATATACTGTTATAATCTAAGACGACAAACATGATGATTTTATTATTACATGTTAGTTTTAATTTAATGTCTTTGTATGTGTGTCAGTCCTATTTTATTGTTAAATGAAAAATGTCATTCCAACTACATTACTATAGTATATGTTACTTCATATTTAAGTACTTAGTTGATGACGCTAGAGAACATTGATTTTAAGGTCCATTTTCATCCAAATTCCTATTGTGTCAATCTTATTATATCCATGGAATGTTTTTATACATATGCATATATTGTATATTTAAAAGTGAAAATAAAGTATGAATTGATAAAGAAATTTATTTAGTTATTTATTTAAATTATTGTACATACTTTTACCTAATTCATAAAATTTTTAGGTCGATTACAATCGAAGTTTTTGATTGCCTTGTGATATTGGCAGCGAATATCTGTAAGCTGATATGTCAAATTGTTCATTTTATTAAGAAATTCCATGTTTTTTTCGTTACAACTTGTTCCTGTAAATTGTAACGGTAATATTTCAAGCTTGTCGATTGCGATTAGTACTTCTTGACGTAACTTGTCGCAGATATCATGGTAGTTTGTGTACTCGGGGCTATATCCGTTACATTTTAAACGTTCTTCGGCTTTCAAACCTAAAAATAACTCATCCAACTGAGATATGAACCCCTGAAAAGTTTCCACCAATCTTTTATGCAAGTTGAAATTCTTGTGACTGGAAATATTACGATTACAACCGCTAGGCTTACGTCGTAACTTTAAACTATTGGTCGAACTACAATACGATTTTCTGCTTCCTGATATTGAAGATCTTGATTTACCTGTAAAATGTATTTTATTTTTTGCGGTTTGCATATTTTTTAAGATATAAAATTACAGAAATTTAACGATTTTATACTCCTTAGATTTTTAGACAGAACTCCAAAAAAGCAGTGTCAATTATTTGATTACTTCTCTAAAAAAGGTTTTCTAAAAGGAGATGCTTTAATGTTTTTTTTTTAAGGCCATAACATACGCCAATGACCTTGAGCAAACGAGAAAATATTCAACATTAGCGCCGTCTACCGATCAACGTCCGTTCGCCGATTGACGTTCCAAAGAATAGTAAAACATGAGCAGAACAGACACACAATTCAGTTTTTGCCCGCTCAACTCAGTCGCAACTGATTCGATTTGCATGAACAGATTTATTACGTGGATTTTAAGAAAGAAATAGATAGTATAAGATTTTGAAATAAGGCACTGATCTGCTTCTTTAAATCAGTGCCTTATTTTATTACTACTTTACTAATAACTTCTTGTACATTTTTTTATTCAAAATCATAACATTTAAATTGCAAACAATACTATAACCAACTGGAAATCATCAAATAATCAGAGCATCAACAAAATAGTAAGTTGCGTAACGTAATGTAACCTACGTGAATCCAGTGCTCGGGCCTCTTCTGCACAGATAAATTGCTTAGTCAATGACAACGGTATTATAATAATGAACACAAAAGTCACGATAAAATTTAAACCAAGGCGCAAAATATGTAAAAAAATATATATTATCTACAACGATTCACTATATTATACTGTTTTTAATTCAAAAGAACTAAGAAGAGAGTAAAATTTGTATTTATTTTATTTGTTAACGCGCGTATGGTGTGCGCGGCACGAGGTGCCGCAGCGACTAAAACGGACTAAAACCAAGTACTCTGTGACTAAAACGACACTCACGTACTCGGCGCGAGCTTTTGCTTGCATATGTATTTCAAATAATACAAATCCATACTTCCATATTCCATACTTATATTATCAACTAGCTGATCCCGGCATGCGTTGCAATGCACTTGTTCCTACCCACTACTTACCTACTTCCTACCTTCCTACCTACCTACTACCTATTTACTACTTACCTACTACCTACCTACCTACCTACTACCTACCTACCTACTACCTACCACCTACCTACCTACTACCTACCTACCTACCTACTACCTACCTACCTACCAACTACCTACTACCTACCTACCTACTACCTACCTACTACCTACCTACCTACTAACTACCTACCTACCTACAACCAACCTACCTACCTACTACCTACCTACCTACCTACCTACTACCTACCTAAGAACCTTCTCCTGACAATAACAAACAAAACAAAAAAAGAATTATCGAAATCGGTCCAGCCGTTCACGCGTGATGCCGTGACCAAGGAAATAGGGATTCATTTTTATATATATTATCAATGCGAATGTTACTCTGTTTGTTTGTATGTTTGTTTGTTAACTTTTCACGACTAAACGGCTGATCGGATCTTAATGAAATTTGGCAAGAAGATAGACTTCAACCTGGGGAAGGATATAGGCTACATATCATCACGCTACGACCAATAGGAGCGGAGCAGCAATGAAAAATGTTTTATATTATAAATGCGAATGTCACTCTGTTTGTTTGTTACCTTTTCACGACTAAACGGCTGATCGGATCTTAATGAAATTTAGCAAGAAGATAGACTTCAACCTGGGGAAGGACATAGGCTACATATCATCACGCTACGACCAATAGGAGCGGAGCAGCAATGAAAAATGTTGCGAAAACGAGGAAAATGTGACACAGACGAAGTTGCGCGGGACAGCTAGTTATTAAGAAAAAGTTACCAAGAGAATTCTCATATTTTTGAGTGTAAAAATCGATTAAAACGCATTTCTTGATATCGAGATTTTGCGGGCTAATAGACGTTTGAAAGACATTTTTTTTATTCAAAACAGCTAATAAATTAAAATTCTGACAAGACAAAATAATAAACATGAATCCCTTTATGAGTGATATTTTTTTTACGTCGATACACCTTGTAACTTTTTCAGAATATCGAGTTTAAAAACCTGACTTTTAAGCCCTTAACCTTTTAACCGCCCGACTTCATAATTATTAAGGCCATGGACCTTGTAGGTCCATGCTTTTCTACCATAGACCTTGTAGGTCCATGGTAGAAAAGCGCTTACATAGCAGTTGGAGACAGGGCCGGATTAAGCAGATTAGGCAACTGCCTAGGGGCCCCGCATCGGGTAGGGGCCCCGCGCGCGCACAAAGTAATACGATTTTTTTTAATATTCTTTGACAATATGTGTTATCAAATTAGCAGAATTAGTAAATATTAACTTAATAAACTTTATTTATTTATTTATTTATCGCAAACACTACGTATAGTAGCGTATAGTAGAATAACTCTCAAACTAAAATATTTTAAGACTAAAAATGAGCCCTTGAGTACTCGTACTACTGCTACAAACTTACACATTTTCTTTAAACCAACGCCCGAGGTTCGTACTTTGAACTTAATAAAAAAACTGTTATCACAAAGGCTCCTTTTTTCTGTCTCTGGATTGGCACGCCTGTTGGATTTTCACATTATCGAACAGTTTACAGAGACATTTTCAGTTAGCACCTCCATTGTCCAATATACAAACCTTGTCCTTGAAGGTTAGGTAGGTAGAGTAGATAGATAGAAATAGGGTAGATAGATAGGTAGGAAAAATTACATTACAACGCAACGCATGTATAGGTACAGCTAGTATTTCATAAAACAAATAAAAATAGTGGTCCGCCTGTGTCGGGACCAGGGTCCAAGCTACCGGTGGTTACGGCTGCAGAGACAGGAACCTCCTCACAATGCAGGCCGTATGAAGGAGTACTGCCTTCTGAATCAGGCCCTTGGTCCAACCGCCTAGCGACAGCTACGACAGATGTTCGTCAAGGTTCTTGGCTTGGAGGCCACAGACGGTAGTATATTAATATTCCATGCATGGTCATAATTTTTTCCTTATGGTAACTTGTCACAGGATGTCAATCTGAATGAATTTGGCAGCGGCCGTCAGTCGTCACAGCTGTCAGCTGTCATTGCCAAGTCGGCAACTCGTCACAAGCTCGAATCTGGTTAAATTATTATCAAAAAAGTTGCGGTGCGGGCGGAGTCGAAGTATTAAAGACATACGCTATACAACGTACTAACTGTTGTAAAATTTACCCATAACTACGCAAAAAGCTATTTAATGATTTGTGTATAGTTACTTAATAAATCGTACACTTAACATTGCGGAGTACAATGCGCTAGTCTCTCCAGGAAATTAGCATTCGGTAATCGGTTTATTTTGTATTGTGTTTAGTTAGTTTTTATTCGTTTTTCAACCACTGCACTCCACTGTTCAGCATGGTACGTCTTTTAGCTATTTATTTTTAGTTTCTGTATTTTTTGTTATAAAAAGCTCGTACATGTTTCGAGTCTATAAATAAACATGACTTGTTGTGGTAAGTATGCGTTTTTTCCGAAATTGTTTTTCTAGTATTTTGTAACTTATTTTGTTATCTAGTAGATTGATTCAAAATTCCTTATTAGCTACCTGAGCTTGTACTCCTGGAACCTATTTATTTTTTTCCCAGTCCCTATGCCAAGTCCTATTTATTATTATTTCTCTGTGTTTTATTATCAAGAAAGAAGCTTTTCTATAATAAATATTATGTTATTAGGCAAGTGATGAGAAGAAAATGGTGTCTGCAAGTAGACCTGCCCTGCCCCCAAGCAGTGATGAAAACGGCAATGTGCTGTCCATGATATACAGATTTTTCAAGAAGGTATGTCATCATATAAATAGCTATTCTTTAAAATTATGTTATTTTAGGGCAGATGACATCATCAGTGCATTTTTATTAGAATATGCATGGGATGATTAGAATGAGCATTGGCTGTGTGACCACATTGTACAAACAAAATAGGATGTCTTGACATGAGTCAGTGTGACCTTGAAGTGCTCTGCTTTGAATCATAAGCCGGCCATTCAACCTTCAATTGTTAGTTCCTGTTGTTTATTTTGTTAGGTGGTAGGTTTTATTGAGTAATAAAATGGAGCCTGACGCCTGTATTTTGTGTATGTGAATACCACATCATACACTTAAAGACTCATATAATAAATTGAATCATTCACATAATAATATCATTGTTTGAATAACAATCTCCTCAGTTCATAATGTAAATAAACTGTCCAGTCTAACACACTGAACATACTTGTGTCTTACGAAACTGTCATATAATGTTCTAAAATTGGAGCTCAAGTAAACAATAGAAATATTTACAGTATGAGGTAAGCAATGCTTATCAGTAAGTAGTTGGTAACACTCCTCACACATTAGGAACTGACTGCAAACGGACACATATTAGTATAATTTCTACATTACATGTTCAACAGTACACGGTGATGTCATGCTCTTAAATTATTTCCCACAGGGCAGGAAATGTTGGTGGTTAACAATTTATAGAATGAGGAAGAATGGTATCATATGTAGGTGAATGCTAAATATAACATAAAATAATGATAAAAATGTTTCCTTAATTTTTTTTAATAAGTATTTTAAAAACATTAATGCATCCTATTTAAAAGTCATAAAGAAGAGTACATTGTTTGCAAACTAATCAATCAATTATTTTACATATTATCAAGTTCTACATTATAATCTAATCTTAAGTTTTTGGGCCTTATACTATGTACTATTTCTATTTCATTATAATAGGGATACTTAGACAAACATAAAGAAATGCAAGTAAACCCTAAGCTACTTATTTCTAAAAGCAGTACATAATCGACAAATCTATTGTTGGTACAACTCATTGCCTGTTAAGCTATAATAACCAATTAATAACAATATTGCACAATTAAAATAATCTTATCATACAGTTGTACTGAACTATGTAATAATACTTTTACTATCAGATAACTATTACGGTCATTAAGAACACACGCCCTTTAATGACCACCAATAAAAATAGAAATAACAGAATTTTACTGTTCTTCGATTGTTTATGATTTGATGAATAATTCCCATGCTTCATTATCCATTGCTGCAGGTGTCGGTGGTCGGTGCGGTGTACCTGGTGGGGTACATGCAATGGAGCGTGGCGTGGCTGATCGGACCCGTTATTCTGTCTGTTCTGCGCGATCAATGGCGTAGGGAGAACGAGTACCGACGCAACTTGGCAAAGGCCACGGCCTCTTCGTCTGAGAAAGATGTTGTTTTGGCTAAGCTTGACGACTTGCCGTCGTGGGTAAGATATATGAATAGTCTTTAGATCAAGAAACTTACTTCAATTAATTCAATAGAAATTATTTTTCTCGCGATCGTCACAATCTACAAAATTAGGTATAAGAAAATTATGCATGCCGTTATAATAGCCAGTCAGCAACCAAGCTGACTGGTAGCTGAGCTGACTACATTTAAGATTTTAGTATCAGCACTTCACTTGCGGAGGCTATTTTAATGCACCCCGTTACATATTATAAACCACCAACTTATTATTCGCGTATCTGGAATTGGATCGTGTCCAAAAATAAATAAACTGGAGAAGTTTATTACTGCATAGTATTTTATATTATTTTTCTTTAATGCATTCGTGGCTTATTTCCGGTTACGTTAACAGCAGGAAGTGATGGAATGATGGATTTGCATATAGCCCAAATCAAATACCTCCGACTTGTCATACATTGTGATAAAACAACTGCAATAATTCTTAAATCTTTTCGAATTTAATGAACAGCTTTTGGTTCAAGACATAAGAAAACAAGATTATTTGAAATAAAATATTCTCATGATCTGTGTCGAGCCATGTTTATAAGCTCGTCACGAAACCACTTTGATTGGCGTGAAACTTACACTGATCGACCCAGACAATCTAATCGAATCGAAAACTTATACGTCGTAAATTGCAACTTGTTTTGTCCGAAACGGCCATTGAGCAATTTCACCATTACAGTCGTTCGATATTATTATGTAATACGTACGTATTGCACGGAATCTGTTTCTCGCTCTAGAAAATAGTGCTTCTGAGCGACACAAAAGGATAGGAGCATGGAAATATGCGATTCCGTGCTGATAGTTGTGGCGCAATCTTAAACGATTCTGGTACAACGCCTCACGTTTACCTCATAGGTCAATGACATCATTCGAATCGATCGAGCGACCTCAACACTTTTTCTACCAAAGTAAATAGAACACTGAAATGTGTATGTAGCAATTAAATGACAGACGCAGTAGCATTTAAACAATTAGTAAAGCTATAATATACGTTTCCAAGCCGCATCAATCATTGCATTTTATACCTTATGTCAATGACATAAAAGTTATATGACGCGCTCGCTCTTGCAACGACATAATTATGTATTAACACGATGAACTAATTTATCCTCATGTAAAAGAAAACTGACTGTTGACAAACATTTTCAGGTATTCTTTCCAGACGTTGAACGCGCCGAATGGCTGAATAGGGTATGTAATGTATAGAAATTGAACATATTACTTAGCTACCTCCTACACCGAGTTAATACTCGCATATCTAGTTCCCCACCCACGCAGCCACGACCTAAAACATGTTCGCATCGCGCCTATTGATTTTACTGGACAATAGCTACTGGGAATACATTTAATTATGTAGTTGATTTCTCGGTAAGTTTAGCGGTATGCAACGAAATGTAATATGGGTCAATCATCATTTTGAGTTAAAACTGTAATAAATCAAACATTGGCTAAAACTTGTGCCTGTTTTTAGGGTTCCGTACCCAAAGGGTCAAACGGGACCCTATTACTGAGACTTCGCTGTCCATCCGTCCGTCCGTCTGTCACCAGGCTGTATCTCATGAACCGTGATAGGTAGAACCTGTCACATTGGAAGCAGTTTAATAATATACCTCCTATTGTGAGGTGATTTCTTCGAAATTCAAAATGTAATGTTCAAGAACGATTTAACAAGTTCTCATCTTCAAATTCTGGATTCATGCTTATTTAGTTTACAGTTCATGGGTTCGCACATATTACATAGAAAATCTGTTAAATTTCATGTTATGCTCGCAGATTCTTCTCCAAGTATGGCCCAACGTGAATCATTACGCTCGCAATCTGCTGAAGGAATCCATTGAACCAGCAGTGGCGGAGAGCTTGGCCAACTATAAACTTACCGGCTTCAAATTCGAACGCATGATTCTTGGCACTATCGTAAGTAATATTTTAGTTAAACTTAAGATACTACAGTCTATCGCATGTTCAAAAGCAGTCAACATGGTAGGTACCTTATCTGTAAAACCCTTAGCCCAAGGTAAAATCAATTCTTGTAGTACCACTCCAATAGAATATAAACGTTCTAGCAACTGCAAATAATCAAGAATTTTATCAAACCATTTCAAAGTAAAACCACTAAAACACTTATCTAGTTAGTACTTATTTCAACTAGCTGCGCCCCGCGATTTCACCCTCGCAGACCGGGATAAAAAGTAACCTATGTGTTAATCCAGGTTATACATATACCTACATACCAAATTTCATCCAAATCGTTTTGCCATTATTGAGGCGTAAAGGGGTGACAAACATACAAACACACACATACACTCACTCACAAACTTTCGCCTTTATAATATTAGTGTGATATTTAAATCATGGCCGTAAAAATTGACGTATGAAAGAACGTTGTATAATTTTAATGCTATTTGCTTTCCACGGTGTCGTACGTCATCGGGTGCTATAAAAGATTTATAGTAGCTGTAATGGGGGTGTTAATCTTTGCAGGCGCCGCGAGTTGGCGGTGTAAAGGTTTACGACAAGAACCTGTCTAGGAATGAAATCATCATGGATGTCGACTTATTGTAAGTAACTTGTCTATGAAACAGCATTGAAACGATAAAGACTCAGAATAGATTAGTCATCTATTTGCTTAAGATTTTCAGACGGAATGTCGGCCGTCTACGTACCTAGATCAAACTTGTCGACCACTTTTTATCCTTATCACTATGGTCACAAGAGCAAAAGATTGTCGATCGTTCGCTTTGTGGATGCTCAAGATGATTAAGAGTTTGTCTTGTCCTCATGTGCATCGAGAAACATTTGTCTTGTCACCGTAATTTACTACAATGCTGGAACATTAGTTTTATTACCTACTAGAACGATGACAAACGTATTCAAATTGTTTTCAGCTATGCTGGTGACTGTGATATCTCCTTCGTTCTGCAACGCATCCGTGGTGGCATTAAAGATCTTCAGGTAAGATTTCAATAGACCAGATAGATAAAACTTTAACCTAAGTAATTAGCTACGCTAATAGCTAAGCTCCAAAGCCTTGAACATATCGTCGCAAAGTTACCAGCCTATCCGTTTTTTATCGAATACATTTCAGGGAGTGTGCTTTGGAATTACACAATCTAATTCCCCCATTCTATTTTTGTACAAGCAGAAACGGCTAAAGCGCAGGATAAGCGTCACCGTCATATTATAGTTATAGTTCCACGGACCCGAAGAAAGTGTTTTGCTTCGAACCGCTAGACTGTGGAATTCACTGCCTCTGCTTCTCTATTCTCTGATCATTATAATCTGGATCTCTTCAAAGTTCGAGTGAATCGGTTTCTTCTTAGACAAGCGTGTTCCACCCTTATAGGCCGCATCATCGCTTCATATCAGACGACTTGTGGCCAAACGCAAGCCTATATGGGGCCATCCATTAATCACGTGATGTTTTTTTTTATCATTTTTTAACCCCCCCTCCCCCTAGGTGATACGTGGTGAGGTTTAAGACTAACCCCCGCCCCCACCCAAAATTACGTGTATGTTTACTACACAGAATCTTTTTTTTTTTTTGAATATTATTAAATACAGGTATTATCTTTAAATACAGGTACTTCGTTCGTTGCCTGGCAACGGCGAGTCAAGGTCACACTACAAGCCGCTTTTCGGTCTAGAATCGCGCGTTTGACGAAAAAATAAATACACGTGATATCTTACTACACCCCCCTCCCCCCTTGTGATATTTCGTGATTTTCGCTAAACCCCCTCCAGCCCTTTCAAGCCTCACGTGTTTAATGGACGGTCCCTATGATGGCAAAAAGAAAACAGATATTTGTAACGTTCTTTTATGTTTTAGATCCACGGTATGGTGCGTATAGTGATGAAGCCCCTGATCACCAAGATACCCTTAGTGGGAGGACTACAAATATTCTTCCTGAACAATCCGTCAATTGATTTTAACCTGGTCGGAGCAGCTGATGTTCTAGATATGCCTGGATTTAGGTGATCTTCAGATCCGCTAGAGTACATGCAAAATGCTTACAGAATACCCTTTGAATAAGTTATTATTATTCTTGTTTTAGTGATATTCTTCGTCGCTGTATCATAGAGCAAGTGGCTAAGATGATGGTGCTACCAAATAAGTTGCCAATCAAATTGAGTGACGAAATACCTACTGTAGATCTGAGAATGCCCGACCCTGAGGTAAGAACTGCAGTCATTCGTTTCAAAGCTCTGAATTGTGAACGAAATCTCCAGTATGTCTACAGTTTAATTGATATTTTTATAGTAATAGTTTAGATTATATTTATTTCAAAGTATTGACTGTAGAATCTTGTTTGCAGGGTGTGCTTCGTGTTCATCTCGTCTCAGCCCAGAATCTCATGAAGAAGGATGTTTCAATGATTGGTGAGAATATCTAAAATACCTAACATAATTCGTTATTAAGAATGCGAAACGAATTCGCGAACACTTGAAGCGTATTTGTAAAAAAATGCATAATTTTTAGTATAATTTGTATTTGTTGTTCAGGTAAGGGTAAGTCAGATCCGTACGCGATCATAACTGTGGGCGCGCAGCAATGGAAGACGAAACACATCGATAACAACGTCAACCCTCGCTGGGACTACTGGTGCGAGGTAGGCAAACCAGCCAATCATCCTTACCTTTCCTTATTATTTCTACCAATTTATGCACATGGGTATACTTATTACTTTTACAAAGTAGTTTTTTTTTATATTTAGGCTTTTTAACAGATTCAACAGTTCGCTTAGCGAGCACACAATTATGTTTTCCTTAATGTTGGTATATAACATCTAAGATGTGCTTGCTTATTTTAATTAATCGGGCTTTGGATATATTCGGTAAGTGAGGTAATGTCTTGGCTCATTTCTGATGTATCAGAATTGCATTGCGAATCACGAATCTTTGTCAGGTGCATTTGTTATGTGAATTTCTCTTCATGACGAGAATTGCAAGTTAAACGCTGTTTGGCAAAATGAAGTACCAACATAATGTAGTAATTTATTGAAGACTAAATTAGTTAGTCTATTATTTTATCTCCGTTTGACATGAACCATTTATATAAATAGGTGAAGGAGATTTAATAATAATAATATTTTGTTATTTCATTTTTAAAAGCATTATCAGGAATGGGCATGACCATCAGAGCATTTTTATTTAATTTAAAATGAAGATTGTTTACTGGCACTGTCCTGCCTAAGTGTCCATGCAAATGAAATAGAACAGTAAGCATTCTTCTACTCACAGAATGTAATTTCTTAAAATTAAAAGGGACTGTTTTAACAATTAAGTCAATCTAGTGGTTATTAAACAATAATTTTATTTTCTTTAATAAAGTATTTGCATGAGAAAATTGTAACTTGGGTTCTTTTAAAATCTAAAAACCAATGCGTTTATTTTTAATATGTGATAGATTTGCTATAAAATCTATCCGGGGGTGTCATAACAGTTTTCAAGTTATTCCAAACTCTGAATTACTCTACTGTAACAAGGTTTTAAATACTTATTTTGGCTTAACGATATTGATAATGTAAAATATGCTTGTAACTAAGTAATGTAGTTTTTATGCGGGCGTAATCCGCACGCAGAAATTGGTCGTGAAATGTTTCCAAGTAAGTAGTTATGAACACGATTTTGTTTTCCTCACTTATGTTTGCGTCGGACTATGCGCGTGTGGCATACAGGCGCGTATAATGCAATCTCTGGGCCAAGCGTTGGAAATAGAAGTGTTGGACAAGGACGAAGGGAACAATGACGACAAGCTCGGCAAGTAAGTACGTGCACGCGGTGACGGGGCGAGCAGGGGGTGGGGGGCAGGGCGCAAGGAACCGGGTATACGCTACGCTAATGGTTGCACTCGCTTCACGCATTGTAACTGTCCCGATAGCTTCTAAATATCGGCCAATGCGACGCTTGTCTGATAGTTACAGTGGCATGAACGTCATGTGGACTCCGTTCCACTGTAAACTGGATGGCTTACTGCATAGAAATTAACAAGCAGTTGTCGAGTGGTGTTGTCTCAAAGCAGCGTAAACTTGATATTAAGCCGGTCATGTGACCTGAGTCCTTGTGCTCTTTGGAATGAGACCCTCGATACTAAGTAATGAGAGATCTAGACAAAGTTGTAATGTTGTTCTAATCATGTTGTATTTTCTAATGTAAATAACGTATTGTGAAATTCCATGTAAAAAGTACTATTGCAGATTCTCCCATTACAAATAAATTAATTAAGTGCATGTGTAGGTAGTCTTAGTGCATTTAGAACTTAGTATGTAGAAGGTGAAGGTAAGTTTCCTAAATAATGTTTTATTAATTAATGATTCTATTATTCTCTTTTCTTCAAATTTTCTGATATGCAGGCATGACAAAACAACATTAGAGAGGTCGCTGGAATGTTTGACGTATCGACCTCTTTACTGTTGTTAACACAAATCGATATACTTGCCAGATGGTCTGGGGTAGGAAATCGGGCCAACAATTATTTCAAAATTGTATTCAAAATTTAATTAGGTAAAGTTTGGCATAAAACTAATATGTAGATGTATTGTGATTTTGTCCCAAGGCGTTAATAAGCTCAAGGAAGAGTCAAGTGGTGCAGTTCGAGCTCTGGGACTGGGACCCTGGCATGGGCATACAGAACGATGATTATCTTGGCAGGTCCGTCTCCGCCGCTACTCGTGCATAGACACATTAGCGACATTTCATTGCCGTGTTTTTTTATTTGTTTTTTTTTTTTTTAATCTTGTCTCTTATAATCACCGTTGCATAGCTCAACTTTTATTTACCATCCATAAACACATGCCGGTGATGCTAAGATTCATCTTGGTTTTATCTGTTTTTACTACTTTGGTGTTCTATTTTATATCTACAGCTGTTGTGTGTGAGATTGTTTTTTTTTTGCCTTGAATAGGAATACCTATTAGATATATGGGGACATACAATGTGATACTTAATCCAAGTGGCAAGTTGACTAGTGTTAACCGTTTTTACTATTGAATTACTTTACTATAGATATAAAATTAATTGACAAAAATAACTTTGACACCTACGCTTATTTTGACATAATTTAACATGTACCTATACACCCTGAAACCTATTAATTTACACAGCAAAAAAAAAATGTACAGAAACATCGACTAATTTCTAATCTCCCGTCGATTAATGATAGCTAAATATGTATGTATTTGTATATAACATGGTGGGTTGTAACAGTCAGTACTCCGCACCAGCGCGTCGATATTGGTCATCAAGCTTTACGACTGGGACCGCACAGGACGGGACGAAAAGCTGGGCAGGTCGGTCCCGCCACGACACTTAACAAGTGTATTGACAATGTACATACATTCTCACAGTGAACTAACATACTTGCCACTGAAGTCGACCACGGACCATACCGTCACGCACACAAGACTCAAATTAAACGCTACTGCCCGAGCATTGCGCTGTA
Source organism: Cerastis leucographa (assembly GCA_963082945.1). Taxonomy (NCBI): domain Eukaryota; kingdom Metazoa; phylum Arthropoda; class Insecta; order Lepidoptera; family Noctuidae; genus Cerastis; species Cerastis leucographa. Next base: position 10,982,679 of record OY720380.1, on the reverse strand, counting down.
ACATCACACGACGCACTCATTTCACACTGAACTACACATTGCACAACGCTGCGCCAGTTTTATTGGTCATACTAACACGTTACTATCGTTTTTAACACTCCTTGGTAGTTTTATTGCGTCTCAAATGGGAGGAATCATTCATTGCTATACAACATTTTATGTGGCTATTATGTACTTAAACGCTACATAATCATACAGTAATTTTCATGAAAGTAATTTTATTATTCCTCGGAGCTTACCTAAATCTAAGGACTAACCTAAACTGTATGTCCACAATCAGTTCCTTTCTGTATTCCAATACTTACACCTACTGCTTGTGTTCACTGAATGTTGTTTTATGCACTGTTGTTATCTATTTCTTTTTTAAAACGGTGTATTCCCGATTTGCTTCTTGGCCTCACCAATGGCAACAATTTTGGTGTTGTTTGTTTTGTATCTGGTGGGAATACACCTTCAAAATTTAACTTTCTTAAATGTTTACTCGTGCTAATTATGTTCTAGTAAAGTCTTCACAGTATCTTGGGATAAGGGAATACATTTTCATATAATTTTTCAGGTGTTCGGTAGATATCTCTCAAGTTGTACGCTTTGGCCGTTTAGACACGGTGAGTTGAGTTCTTTTACGATTTTTACATCATATTATGATTACGGCGAGCTATATTAACGACAATCAATTGTTTTAGTGGCAAACTCTCCAGGAAGCTAAACATGGTAAAGTTGAGTTGCGTCTTTCATGGCACCGTCTGACTACTGATGTGTCGGAGCTTAGCCGCGTAAGTGTAGTTCTAAACTTCTGATTCTATACATTTTTTTACCAGTTTTGTAATTTTTACCAATCTTTTATTCTAGGCTCTAACGGAAACCTTACTAATTAAGACTGGAGATCTCAGCTCCGCTGTCCTTTTTGTCTACATCGACTGTTGCAAGAAGTTGCCAGTAAGTTTAATATCCAAATATTGACTAGATAATATTTAAAAGTTGTGTATCGTTATAAAAATAATGTAATTTGAACAGAACGCGCGCACTCAATCTCGCCCCGACCCGTACCTGACGGTAACGGTTGGCAAGAAGACTGAGAACAGCGCCGTACAGATGAGGACCGACGACCCTGTCTATGAGATCGGGTACTCCTTCCTGGTACAGAACCCCGAGTGCGATAACTTGGAGATTAAGGTAATGAAGACGTTTCTCAAGAAATATATGATCTAAAGCTGGCCTATGGAGGTGGGATACAGGGGAAGAGGTCACGACCTGCCACACCCAAGCCCTATACAAATTCTTCTTTTGTCTTCCCAGATAACAGATCCAGAGATTGATATGGGACATGTGCAATTTGAGCATAACACCACATCAGTATCAATACAAATGCATTTAGTATAATATGGACTGGTAACGTTATGTTGAAGATGAAAGCATTCTTACCAACAGATTTCACTCGATATTTTCATTCTAATTTAGTGCAAGCTCGTATGAGTAAAAAGATGCTGGTAGTTGATTACTTATATGTAAATCATAATTTTCATTTTAGGTCCTGGATTCAAAAACAGGAGGCCAGCTCGGCCAGCTGACGTACGGAATCTCAAATTTGTTGAAACAAAAAGACCTAAGTCTGCTGACTCAGCCGCTTATGCTGCAGAGATCCGGCCCCGAGTCCAAGATCATTTTGTCTTTACAACTAAAGGTTGGTGACTTATCGGACGTATTTTATGATAGGATAACCACTTCTTAGGTGATTTATCACAAAGATGAGCAAAAATCTCAACTGCCGTTTATTTCTGGCAGTTAACTACCGGTCGATTTTTACCAAGGGATATCTTAGTATTGCCCGTCAGTAGAACATCACATCAGTAAAGTAGGTTTTAGAAGTCAGATGGCAGTTGCTCCATGTAAAATACTCGTATTCGACGACATAGTTGGGCAAGGCTTGGTAAATAATGATGACATCCGGTCCATCCTTTAATATTGGAAAAGTTATCTTTCAGGTTAAAAAGAGGGTAAGAAGAGGAAGTTAAAATAAGGAGTATACCTGTTAATGCTGCTTGTAACTAAAGTATACAAGTGCCTTACTAAGTGCCACGGTTTATTTTAATTACTTTATTTTTAATTACTGATTTAATCTTTTACTCTGGACGCTCTTAACTTGCCCGTATTTCTACATTGTTCTCACATATTTGTAATTCTTAACATGAATGATGTAACCAAGATTTTGTAACATATTTTGATTTAAAAGAGTGTCCATGGAGTTTCTTGCCCGTTCTTCTCCATAGAGATCTACGCTACGGAATGGGCAACTACAATACTTTCATAAGTTATTATGCCTTGTGACTGGGACTGTAGCTTCGCGTTTTATTTTGTTTTTTTTTTTTGAGTGCCTGCAATGGTCTAATTGAAATAAATGCTTTGACTTTGACTAAATTATAATCAACAATTATTTTTCTCCTCCATAGATTTTGAAGGAGGCGATCAAGGAAGAGGACTTTGAGGAGGAGTCAGTAGCCGAGGCGCCAAGGGAGCCCTCGCCCGCCGCGACACCGTCCGCCCCGCCCACCCCGCTCGCCACAATCGACGATCTCGATTCTCACAAACCTGTCCCGCCCCTAACTGACCCAGGTGATTCATTCAGCGCTTTTACCAATTTTGCTGATTGAATAATCTTTTATAACAGTGCTATCGTTAAATAATAATAATGAAGCAAGTGACAATAGGGGATAATCCAACTTTTTTTTTCTTTGTCCGTCGGGTAGTTTATTGAAAAGTATTGGACACGTATTTTTTCTTTTTTCACGTAGTCATAAAATTACGGAGATATATTGAGTTGAAATGGCGTATGACGTCACATGTGGGTAAGTTTTATACCCACTTGTGACGTAGTAAGCCCCCACTCTCGAACTTTAATGAGTTTTAACTAAGTAATTTTTTGATATTTTGATAAAACAAAAAATACGTGTCTAATATTTTTGTATTACCTGTCTGACGGACAAAATAGAATGTCGTTTTCTTTACCCAGTCCGGTCCCCTATTCTACAATACGCACATGAATCAGAAAAATCAGAGGGTCGTGTCAAGGGTTCGAACTCGAGGCCTAGCAGTCCGAAGGTCACACCACTAAGCTATCATGTACTGTATAATTATCACTTGCTTCAGTGAAGGAAAACATACCAGCATGCCAGAAAGATATTTCTCGACGGCATGGAAAGCCAAGCCAGCGGCCCATGGGCGGAATAAAACTCTGACACCAGGCTAGGCGACAAAAAAAGAAGACAATAATGATTAGCCATTTATGTCTCACTGTAGAGCAAAGGCCTCCCTAACATACATCCATTTTTCCCTATACATTGCTTTAATTGGCCAATCTTTAAGAAAAGTCTTGAGTTCGTCCCACCATCATCTTCGACCTGCGCGTTGCCGTTTGCTGCGGTTCGGGACCCATTGTCAAATAAATTATACTAATATTTCTAATTGTTGCAGTCACTGTTCTTCCGGAACCAGTGCTGAGGAACATTGAGGATGCTCTCCTAGATAGCAGTTCACAAAAGTCGGTGCCTCTAGAACATATTGAAAAGGAAGTTGGTAAGTACTATCTCTGTTTGCAAAGAAAACTATCTTTAGTATGAATTAGCCGTAAGGTCGTCCATCATAAACTTAACTGTAATGCCCAGTCGTTTTATTCACTTGGGTAGAGCATACCGTGTAAGCGCTCGTGGAGGAGCGCTCGAGGAGCTCGTGGCTAAATAATAAGATACTCGGGTCGATCTTCAGGTGAAGCCGCGCTTGTCTAGGTTGGTCCGTGGATGGGTGACCACCAATTACATAACGAGTTCCCTGCGTGCCTCGGAAAGCGCGTTAAGCTGTTGGATCCGGCTGTTAATTGTAGATCTTTGACAGTCGTTACAGGTAGTCAATTTAATGGACCGAAAGTCTGACAACCATTCTTGTACAAAGGGGTATTGTATTACCCAGTAGTAACTGGGTTGTGGAGATCAGAAAGGCAGTCGCTCCATGTGAAATACGGGTATACACCTGCATCAGGTGAGACTGGAAGGCGACCTCAACGTAGTTGGTAAAATGCTAGGCAGAAGATGAAACCCTGTTACCTGCGTTTGTGTGTTGCACTGAAGAATAGTTTTTTTTTTTTTGTAGATGTGCCTCAAGAATATTCGCCGCCTACTGGTCGCGAGTCGCCTAAACTAATACATAGGACCTCCTCGTTGACCACGTAAGTTCCATCTAAATTATTTATTTTTATTATTCTTTAGAACTTCGAATTACTAATGTTCTTGTTATAATGCAGATCTGCTGGAGAAGCGGGACTCGGACGTATTCTTCTCTCACTTCGCTACAGCATGCAGAACCAAACACTATTTGTTGTCGTACACAAAATTATGTAAGTTACTTGAGTCGAATTTTTTTTTTCTTTTTTTTAAAAACGTTGCCCCACACTAGGAATTTCTCCTGTATCGTGGGTGCGTTTACAAACTTTAAAGTCACATACACAAACAGCCAGACCCGGAACAACTATCTGTAGGCTATACAAATATTTGTTCCGTGCGGGGATCGAACCCGCGACATGCAGCGCAGCAGTCGATCGCTCAACCACTGCGCCAACCGTGCCGACGAATGCCCTTATCCCAGTTTATATGAGGCCGGCGCAGAATGTCTTTCTCTTCCACACTTTTCTATTAATTGCCATCTCATCTCTCCCCTTATTTTCTTGGGATTTAAAGTGTGACCATAAAGATGGCATAATTCGTTCAGACTCAGAATGTCTGTTCCCATTTGTTAAAGTGAATTGTTTCTGTTTATTATGTGTCTTTGTCCCTATAGTAACATAGGTTAAAGAATACTTACAATTTTATGGGTAGAGTGCCTGAAACAAATATAAATAAATGAAATATTCGATCTTACAGGCACATACCATTGAAGGACCCGACCAACGTGCCTGACCCCTATGTGAAGTTATATTTGCTGCCTGGTCGCTCCAAGGAGTCCAAACGTAAAACTGCGGTAAGTCAATAACCTAAAACCTTAATGCATTGTATAGTATTACTTCTACATGTCCCAAAATTATCGATTTGTATGTTCTACGAAATTGATCGCAATCGTTCGGTCGGTCTTTTTCCGCACAAAAAAACACAAACAAACAAAGACAAAATTAAATGTATGTACTACATACATTTAATTTGGTCGCCCCACTGACTATGTATCTATATATTAAGGAAAAAGCCGCTAGGTTTAGTTAAAATTGTGCCGACCTAACCATGATACAGCTTAGGTAAATACCGAACCGGTTTTTCGATCGGCACGAGCTCTGTTAAAGCCGAATATGTGTTGTGTTGCAGGTAGTGAAGGACAGCTGCCAGCCGGAGTTCGACGAGCAGTTTGACTGGGTCATCCCATTAGCTGAGCTGCACTCCAGACAGGTCGAGGTCACGGTCGCCACGCACAAGGGCTTCTTGGGCGGCAGCCCAGTTGTAGGCCAGGTAATATTCTTCACTAAAGGAGTATCAGTAGAAATTACTAAAGTTTTTCCTTATCCAACTATATCATACTCATAAACGACAATCATTTAAGAGCGTTTATTCCTTACCGCTTTTCATACAAACTTTCAAGTAGTTTTTTTCCGAAATGACTGAACCGATTTAAATGAAACTTTATACGCATAAGCAGGATACATAGGTCTAAAAAGTTACTAAAAAATATTTTCAAAATGTGTTTTAAAACAAGAGATAATTGGAATTTTCTGTTTCTATAGAAAATTTAAATTTGGTCTAATTTAACTGTAACACTATTTTTCGAAAATGTTTTTTAGTAACTTTTTAGATCTGTGTATCCTGCTTATGTGTACGAAGTTTCATTTAAATCGGTTCAGTCATTTCGGAAAAAAACTACTTGAAAGTTTGTATGAAAAGCGGTAAGGAATAAACGCTCTTAACGGAGCGAAACATTTAAACTGCGTTCAAAACCTGTCAATGTCATCATTCTTGGGGAATATTGACACCAAAAGCTCTCTAACGCGGTTTTTGTATTAATGCCCATACTTAATAATTTGTAAGAAACTACTAGTTTGATTGTTCTTTTTAGGGTTACATTGGCAAATGGCAAAAAAATGGATTCGGTCGGTCTGTCCGTCCGTATGTCACAGGTTTTTCACGAAAATTGGTTTGGATCACATATTTAGCTTTTTTATTGGAGTTGGGTTTGCTCTTGACTCTAGTCTAGGTCAGAGTTGATAGAGAGAAATCAAACTGCAGCAGTAACTTTGTTTTTCATTAACATACTATGAAACACAAATTTAGTTTTGCTGTTGAGTGTAAATTAACATAGGAATGAGCGTTCCAAACACTGTTATAAAATCGTTTGGTGCCGACGATTTTTTGCCGACTGTACAATAAGCACTTATTGTCCAAATACTTGTATGAACATACTTGATACTAAAAGTTATATTTGCCCATTATAGGTGTTGGTTCATCTCAACCAGTACGACTTCCGCGAAGCAAAGACTATGTGGTTCGACCTTCTGCCGGAGACATCACCAAGAGATTAGAGAGAACATAATTATGTTCTAAGATGAAAGTACTTATGAATCTTATTATATTATGCGAATTGCAAAAGCCATAATTGCTGATCTGATTTAATTGCTATAAATGTTCAAAGTGTATGCAGTCGCGTGTGGTATTGTCAGAAAAGTTGTGCGACTGCCCATATTATATACAAACGTCGTTGAATTCGTAATAAATCTATGTATTTTTACACTTGTTTACATTGTTACAAATGCTTTCAGTGTTTATTTATATTTTACTAAAAGAATTAATATTTTTTACATTGCTTATGAGGTATGTAAGTGTTGTAGCACTAAGTCAAAGTAACTTTTAAGTTGAGCTTATGATTATGTATAACACAAAGCATTTACATCGAGCCGCATTCTATGTAACGTGAATTATTGAAGCAGTTCATATTTTTGTTTTTGTTACTTTTATATTGCATTTAAGTGTATTTTCCGTGAAATAAATATTTAAAAAAAAACATTATGGTTTCTGTTTACAATATCCTATTTAAAATACTATCCTATTGGCAAAAGTAATTTTTGTTTATACAATACGTTAAAAAACACTGTCCGGTCTGTGAAGGTATTATTATGTATCGAGATTCCATTTAATTTATGTGTTCCTTTTTAACCCCCGACCAAAAAAGAGGGGTGTTATAAGTTTGACGTGTGTATCTGTCTGTGGCATCGTAGCTCCTAAACGGATGAACCGATTTTGATAAAATTGATGAAAGAGGTAAAGAGGTACATCAGAATTCCTTCTGTATGTGTTCTGTGTTTAAATTATTTTCTATGATGACACTCTTAGCTTTCTTGTTTTACTTGGGACATCTGAAAACTCGAATCATCAAGTATATTTTTAACTAATATATTTTCCATTATAAAACGTTGATTATTTATTCACGGCAATACCAAACTAGGCCCAGCCTCTGCACGCTAATGCAACATGACAGCTTGGAGAAACCTATATTAATGAACATAGAAGATCCTGATCCTGAGATCCTGCTGATATTCATCGAGTAGAACAACATGAAGCGCAAAGAAAAGATGATGAGTTCTTCGACTGCGAAGATGTTGATGAAGAGCAGTGTGTGGAAAATGTAGCTGAAGAAGAGTTACAATCACCTGAAGTGAGAAATGAAACAGAAAACGCGTATCCCAATGAAAGAGTGGAAATATCTGAATGTATAGTTGAAGATAGAGAAGAAACTACTCATGATATTCCTGAAAGAAGATATCCTCTTAGAGAAAGGAAGCCTAAAAACTTCGATGACTATATTCTCTATTATACAGAAGAAGATGTAAAGGAAGATCCCTTAACCATAGAAGAAGCTTTATCAAGAGACGATAAAGATAAATGGCAGAAAGCTATTCAAGAAGAGCTTAATGCTATTAAGAAAAACGAAACATGGGAGTTAGTAGAAAAGGCTGATGGCTACTTCGTGGATTCTAAATGGATATTTAGAATTAAAAATGAGCCGGGGAAGATAAGATATAAAGCGAGACTCGTAGCCAGAGGTTTTAAGCAACGAAAAGGTTTAAACTATAACGAAACCTTTGCGCCTGTAGTACGTCACAGTACTCTGAGATCACTTTTGGCCCTAGCTATGGAAAATAAGTTGACCAAATGGATGTTGTAACCGCATTTCTGAACGGAGACTTAATAGAGAAGGTTTACATGAGACAGCCAAAAGGCTTAGAAGAGCAAGGTAAAGAAGGATATGTTTGTCTATTGAAGAAGGCTCTTTACGGACTAAAACAAGCTCCCAGAGCATGGTATGAAAAACTGAACAAAGTTCTGTTAGATATGGGTTTCAAGAGATGTGAAACTGAACCCTGTGTCTACATGCGGAGGAAACAGAACTCAATGATGATTATTGCAGTTTATGTCGATGATATTCTAGTATTTTGGAATAATGAGAATGAAAGAATATCAGTAAAAAGGGAATTTCAAACAAAATTCGAAATGAAAGACTTAGGTAAAGTGGATGTTTTTCTAGGTATGAAAATAAAGCAAGAGGAGACTTTCAAACGACTCAATCAAACTGGGTATCTTGAAAAGGTTCTGAATAGATTTGGAATGAGCGATTGCAAGAGTGTGAAGACTCCTATTGAAACTGGAATTAAGCTTGTGAAACCACAAGATGAAAAGTATTCTCAACCAAGTGAATTGCCATATAGAGAGTTGATTGGTTCACTTATGTATCTGGCTGTCTGCTCAAGGCCTGATATTGCTTTTTCAGTCAGCTATTTAAGTCAATTTAATAGTTGTTTTGATCAAACGCATTGGAAAGCAGCTAAACGTGTGCTTAGATATTTAAACGGAACAAAAGACCTTGGATTGATTTTCAAGAAAACCGGTAAGAAGCTGATTGGTTACATAGACGCAGATCACGCAGGAGATGTGACTGATAGAAAATCATATACGGGTTTTGTATTTATACTTGGAGGAGGTCCCGTGTCATGGGAAAGTCGGAAACAAACGACAGTGTCACTGTCAAGTGCAGAAGCTGAATATGTGGCACTTTCAGAGGGATGTAGAGAGTCAGCATTTTTGAGTGCACTACTGAGTTGACTGGGATTAGTGAAACTGAGGAACTATTTAGTGATAGTCAGTCTGCAATTCAAATTGCAGAGAATCCCATGCATCATCGGCGAACCAAGCATATTGATGTGAGGAATCACTATATTAGAGAAATGGTGCGAATGAGTAGGGTAAAGCTCAGTTATTTATGTACGACTGAGATGCCTGCTGATGTTTTAACAAAAGGACTTTGCAGTGAACGTCATGAAAGCTGTATGAGAGGAATGCAAGCTTGAGGAGGAGTTGGACTGACTTCTAGTACCTCATTTAAGGAAGAGTGTTGAAAGAGGTAAAGAGGTAGATCAGAACTCCTTCTGCATGTGTTCTGTGTTTAAATTATTTTCTATGATGACACTCTTAGCTTTCTTGTTTTACTTGTGACATCTGAAAACTCGAATCATCAAGTATATTTTTAACTAATATATTTTCCATTATAAAACGTTGTTTATTTATTCACGGCAATACCAAACTAGGCCTAGCAGATTACTGCACGCTAATGCTTGTTGCATTAGCGTGCATGTAAAGTAAATTGGTTTCGTTTGAAAGGTGTTTTATTCGAGAGTGTTCTTAGCTATGTTTCGAGAAAATCTGCCCAGCCCTTTGAAGGTGATCACCACTTTTCTAGTTGATGGGAAATAAACAACTTTCCCAGCATAGCTATTCACAAACAATCGAATCGAAACCGAATGAATCATAGACACTGAACGGTTATAACCGAACTGCGACCGAACGGTTATCAAACGCCACCGAACGGTTATCAAAACGCTATTCACAGATCCGAGCGGTAAGGTTTTTTTTTAAAATATTTGAAATATTGACAATTATGTTTAAGGGGATCGTTACAAAATGGTAGGAAATAGAAATTGGTGGTAGAAAAGCTTAAAGTGGCAAATATATTATTTTTACTATGGATTTTGTTATGTACGGCTACAGAATCTACATTTAGTAATCATATATAAAACAAAACAGCAAACACTGATTGTTTTATTAAATTAGTTTACCAGATTTTTATCAAACTTGCTTTGTAAATGAGATTTAATGTCAAACTGGCAATTTCAATGATAACCTCAAACTCAAAAGTTTTCAAAAGTGTTTTGTGTGAAACTCGGGTTTAATTTAACACATATTCAAACAATAATGGTGTAAGTATTTTACTAGTATATAAAACATCATCCTTTTTCTTACTTATCATTTATATATTACAAAACATAATTGACATTACATATTTTCAGAAAAGGGTCTTTGGAGCAAAGAAACATAATGTTTGAGTTCACGCAGGGGCATGAGGACTTGCCCGGGGCCGAGTCTCAGGTCAGGATGCGACCTGTGTCAAAAAAATATGTAACAGAAGAGCCCCAACAGTCAAGAAGCCGCCCAGACCCGCTTCATGCTATACTCGCACGGCACGCAGCAGCAATTGAAGATGTGGCAACTGGAATGCATAGCATCGAAGCTATCCTTCACCAAATTGTAGCCTGAAATTTGTTTGCCTCTGGAGGAAGGATACGGTATGGAAATAAATGATACACAAGAAATTATTAAAATAATCTATTTATTAAATTGGCCCTAAATTGAAGTCCTCTACTATAGCCATCTTGCTCAATTCCTGAATCCGTGATGCTTCTGTAGGGGGTTGGTTCTCCAATTCAATTTCTTAGTGTTTAGGCAAGCGGCCCCATATACATGTAATGCAGAACTGCAAATGCCTTGGTGATGCATCCTACTTTATTTGGGCTGTATTCAAGCACCTAAAGCACCCTTTCTACACCTTGAAGTAACTCTTGATGCATGATCTTATGTATGTTTTGCAGTTCTGTGTACCATGCTTCCGAGCAATTAGGCTCAGCATTAAGAAACGGGGTAAGAATCCAAAGCTCCAGAATCACCTGGAAACATTAAATTTTAATTAAGTATTTATTTTTTAACATGAACGTTTATCATTATTGTTACAGTTACTGACCTAGAAGCCAGAAAGATGTAGCTGCAGAACATGTGTCCCATCCACATATCCTAAAACACCACGGAACCGGAACCTGCTGTATTTTCTGAAAATAAACATTTAATTGTACAATAAATAGATGTTTTCGTCATATATACTATAATTTATTGTAACAGCTCATAGACAATTTCTTAGTTAAGTTCTTGTATCTTTTAAATTATGGTGACTTTAGTTATAAAGAAACAAATATGTGATCTTCTAAAGTAGTATTTCCTGTTGACTTTGTTTTGTATTGCACTATTCCAATAAATTGTCCTAATGTAAAAGAAAGTGTTTTATTTTTAACTGTGTTATGTGTGTATTAGTAAAACATTCTGTGATTTTTGTAATCTAAATAAAGAATACTTCTTACTTTTGTAAAATTTGTTGCCTTTCATTTACTTGGCAAGGGAATTGAACGCACTGTTTGAGTGCAGTATTTAGTGCCATCGTGGTCTCCGTCATGGCCCTGGAAACAGATGCCTGGTTCAAGCTAACAAAGGTATTGCTCCTGTCAGTTTTCTGGCAACTGCTTTGGCCATAAAAGTGTAGGCAGCTAACACCTAAAATAAAAGAGTGTAAATAAATATGCATGTCAGATGACTGCATTGGATTCACGTTTTATTATATGTATACTAGGGATTGAATGTTTACCTAAACCCAGGGAGGGTCTAGCTAAACCTTAACCACACTAAGGCAGTACTACATAGAGGTAGGGTTATAGGGATGAGTTTATCAGTAACAGTATAGTTTGTTCCTGATTGCAGGCTATAATAACAAATTTTAATGTGAGTGAATAGTGACACCTCGTTGTATAGTTTCTCTACCGTGCTGTTATTGTTATGACTTTCATTATTTACTTTATATTTACTATTACTTACTTTGAGTTCAATGGGGATTGCGGCTGATGAATCAACGCTTGGGAAATAGGGCTTTATTTCTACAATTCGGCTAAGGACCATGTCAGGCGATAGCCTGTACACGGACTGGAAGCGCGGGTCAGCAAACGGATCCATCATGTCTCGTATTCTTCGATGAAGAGATAATGTCTCCAGCCTCTGTCCTTCTGCGGCACGCTCACGGTCTCAGGATCGCACAATCACGAACTTCATCCACCCAAATAATTAAAATCAAACCCAAGAACAAATTTTTATGTAACGTACGTATATCACGACTTAAACTGGTGTAAATCTTTATGCAATAGTCAAAAGAATAGTTTAACCATCTATACAATATGTACACATACTTCAGACACTACTTATATTAGGATAAAGTGCTTTTAACTTTCATTCGACTTTACTCTCTACTGCTAATAGCTGTCGGTCAATTGATGTCTTCATAACCGAATCACAATCGATGGAAAATGTCAAAATTGGTCAAAATCGATCGACATCGGTTGTGTGAATAGCGTTTGGAGGACTTGATCGATTGCACGGTCACTCGATTAGATTAGTTGTCCAATCGATTGGTTGTGAATAGCTATGCAGCATAGCTATTCACAAACAATCGAATCGAAACCGAATGAATCATAGACACTGAACGGTTATAACCGAACTGCGACCGAACGGTTATCAAAACGCGACCGAACGGTTATCAAAACGCTATTCACAGATCCGAGCGGTAAGGTTTTTTTTTTAAATATTTGAAATATTGACAATTATGTTTAAGGGAATCGATACAAAATGGTAGGAAATAGAAATTGGTGGTAGAAAAGCTTAAAGTGGCAAATATATTATTTTTACTAGGGATTTTGTTATGTACGGCTACAGAATCTACATTTAGTAATCATATATAAAACAAAACAGCAAACACTGATTGTTTTATTAAATAAGTTTACCAGATTTTTATCAAACTTGCTTTGTAAATGAGATTTAATGTCAAACTGGCAATTTCAATGATAACCTCAAACTCAAAAGTTTTCAAAAGTGTTTTGTGCGAAACTCGGGTTTAATTTAACACATATACAAACAATAATGGTGTAAGTATTTTACTAGTATATAAAACATCATCCTTTTTCTTACTTATCATTTACATATTACAAAACCTAATTGACATTACATATTTTCAGAAAAGTGTCTTTGGAGCAAAGAAACATAATGTTTGCGTTCACACAGGGGCATGAGGACTTGCCCGGGGCCGAGCCGAGGTCAGGATGCGACCTGTGTCAAAAAAATATGTAACAGAAGAGCCCCAACAGTCAAGAAGCCGCCCAGACCCGCTTCATGCTATACTCGCACGGCACGCAGCAGCAATTGAAGATGTGGCAACTGGAATGCATAGCATCGAAGCTATCCTTCACCAAATTGTAGCCTGAAATTTGTTTGCCTCTGGAGGAAGGATAAGGTATGGAAATAAATGATACACAAGTAATTATTAAAATAATCTTTTTATTAAATTGGCCCTAAATTGAAGTCCTCTACTATAGCCATCTTGCTCAATTCCTGAATCCGTGATGTTTCTGTAGGGGGTTGGTTCTCCAATTAAATTTCTTAGTGTTCAGGCAAGCGGCCCCATATATACATGTTATGCAGAACTGCACATGCCTTGGTGATGCATCCTACTTTATTTGGGCTGTATTCAAGCACCTAAAGCACCTTTTCTACACCTTGAAGTAACTCTTGATGCATGATCTTATGTATGTTTTGCAGTTCTGTGTACCATGCTTCCGAGCAATTTGGCTCAGCATTAAGAATCGGGGTAAGAATCCAAAGCTCCAGAATCACCTGGAAACATTAAATTTTTATTAAGTATTTATTTTTTAACATGAATGTTTATCATTATTGTTACAGTTACTGACCTAGAAGCCAGCAAGATGTAGCAGCAGAACATGTGTCCCATCCACATATCCTAAAACACCAGGGAACCCGAATCTGCTGTATTTTCTGAAAATAAACATTTAATTGTACAATAAATAGATGTATTTCGTCTTATATACTATAATTTATGCTCATAGACAATTTCTTAGTTAAATTCTTGTATCTTTTAAATTATGGTGACTTTAGTTATAAAGAAACAAATATGTGACTAATGTTATATTTTTACATTACACTATTGTAATCTTCTTAAGTAGTATTTCCTGTTGACTTTGTTTTGTATTGTACTATTCCAATAAATTGTCCTAATGTAAAAGAAAGTGTTTTATTTTTAACTGTGTTATGTGTGTATTAGTAAAACATTCTGTGATTTTTGTAATCTAAATAAAGAATACTTCTTACTTTTGTAAAATTTGTTGCCTTTCATTTACTTGGCAAGGGAATTGAACGCACTGTTTGAGTGCAGTATTTATTGCCATAGTGGTCTCCGTTATGGCCCTGGAAACAGATGCCTGGTTCAAGCTAACAAAGGCATCGCTCCTGTCAGTTTTCTGGCAACTGCTTTGGCCATAAAAGTGTAGGCAGCTAACACCTGAAATAAAAGAGTGTAAATAAATATGCATGTCAGATGACTGCATTGGATTCAAGTTTTATTATATGTATACTAGGGATTGAATGTTTACCTAAACCCAGGGAGAGTCTAGCTAAAACTTAACCACACTGAGGCAGTACTACATAGAGGTAGGGTTATAGGGATGAGTTTATCAGTAACAGTATAGTTTGTTCCTGATTGCAGGCTATAATAACAAATTTTAATGTGAGTGAATAATGACACCTCGTTGTATACTTTCTCTACCGTGCTGTTATTGTGATGACTGTCATTACTTACTTTATATTTACTATTACTTACTTTGAGTTCAATGGGGATTGCGGCTGATGAATCAACGCTTGGGAAATAGGATAATATTTCTACAATTCGGCTAAGGACCATGTCAGGCGATAGCCTGTACACGGACTGGAAGCGCAGGTCAGCAAATGGATCCATCATGTCTCGTATTCTTCGATGAAGAGATAATGTCTCCAGCCTCTGTCCTTCTGCGGCACGCTCACGGTCTCAAGATCGCAAAATCACGAACTTCATCTACCCAAATAATTAAAATCAAACTCAAGAACAAATTTTTATGTAACGTACGTTTGTAACCACATAAACTGGTGTAAATCTTTATGCAATAGTCAAAAGAACAGTTTAACCATCTATACAATATGTACACATACTTCAGACACTGCTTAAATTAGTATAAAGTGCTTTTAACTTTCATTCGACTTTACTCTCTACTGCTAATAGCTGTCGGTCAATTGATGTCTTCATAACCGAATCACAATCGATGGAAAATGTCAAAATTGGTCAAAATCGATCGACATCGGTTGTGTGAATAGCGTTTGGAAGACTTGATCGATTGCACGGTCACTCGATTAGATTAGTTGTCCAATCGATTGGTTGTGAATAGCTATGCAGGTCTGGTAGATTCGAAATTTGAAATCTTGTTACTTGTCACTTGTCACTATCGGCATCGCTGGGGGGGCTGCACCCCCCCGCTCCCCCCAAAAGCTCGGGTTTTTTTTAATTGATAAGTTTTCGTCAAGTTTAAAAAGCCAGAAATAAAAATTAAATAAAAAATTTAACCCCTTACTGAAAAAAATATATGACGTAGTATTACCCCAAGAAATACCACTAAAAATGTTTAAAAAAATCTACCCCTGGTATTTTTGAAGATATTTAGTAAAAACTTGCAATGCCAAATATGGCATTGTATGCAGTTGTAGGTTTATTATCAAGTTTGCCAAATATGTCATTGTATGCAGAAGTAGCTGGCGAATCAAAAATTTAAGATAAAAATGAGAATGTATAGGTAATAACGGATTAAGGAAGTATTCTGGCATAGGCGTGTAATAGATTGTATACGTGAAGGGAGATATGGAAATAAATGGGAAAAACGCTTATTTATACTTATTTTTTATTATTTATTAAGAGTATTATGAACTTTGGTTTTTATGGTGTATTTGAACCTTTTATTTCATCTGTGAGGCTAATATCTCCTAGAAAGGCGTTATTGTCTTCGCTATACTGCAGCTGACCAATTTCCCACATAAATGTCTTCATAAGAGTTTTCCCATTGTTACCTCCCTTCCCCTGTCGACTAGTTGAAGGTTGGTCGCTTTGGTTTTCCAATTCTATCTTCATCAGACTCATACAAATAATTTAATGGGTCCGCTGCTCGATTATCTCTCCATTCCTTATCTTCATCAGAAGCTCTTCGTCTTCAATCCCATCTGAAATATTGACTACATGCACTTGTTTCCGTCTCGCCAGTGTTCTTCATAAACTGTTGGGGAGAAAAAGCAGCGAAAGCCTAATCAAACCAAGAAAAATAAAAAATAACGTTTGTAGCCACTTCTTCAAAATATTTCATAAAATTGACACTATTGCATACTATCCCAAATATGGCTTTCTCATTTCTGTTGTCATTCTGCATACTATCCCATATCTGGCAAAAAGTTTTTCCTACGACTGCATACTAACCCATATATGGGCACTAACTTTAGCAACAAAAATATATGGAATCATTCATGCGAATCTAGTTTTTTTTGCTTATTGCCTTTCAATAAAAGCCTATTGTATGCAAAACAAAAACACCCCGAATGCGCAGCCCACTTACCTGTTCTCGACCGTTAGGAAACAAACTGACATTTTTTATAGTCTTTTAGTGCTGGACACAATTTTTTTTTTCAAACGTCAAATAATATTACCGGTGTTTTATTTAAGAGTTGCAAGAAGAAAAAATAATGGACCAAATTTAAATGATGTGACAAAAACCTCTGATGCCCGATATGTCATGCTATGCAGTAAGGGGTTAAAAAACCCCCGACGCGAAAAACCTCTCAAAAACCTAAAATAAAATAATCCAAGCGTCTTAGCGTCGGGGGTCCGCTTTGTTTTGTGCTTGTACTAAGCGGTCTACTTAGCGGTCCCCCGATGCTAAGACGCTTGGTAATATATCAAGTAATAAAAAATACTCCTATAATAATGTAAATAGTGAATATGGTAGTGACACCATAAACAATCGACGATCTGTTTGATCGTCGATTGATGCATAAGTTGATGTTCTAATTTAGTTTATTTATTTTGGAATGGCAATTTGGGCACAATCGTGCATTTTAAAATTCATCAATATCTTATGTTTCTCGGTATTGTAATTGGGATATGCGACCGTGATGGGGACACCTATACGCCCGTGATAAAGATACGAATACGCCCGTGATGGGTATACGTATACGCCCGTGATGGGGAAACGTATACGCCCGTGATGAGGATACGTATACGCCCGTGATGGGGATACGTACACACCCGTGATGGGGATACGTATACGCCCGTGATGAGGATACGTATACGCCCGTGATGGGGATAAGTATACGCCCGTGTTCGGGACACCTATGCGCCCGTGATCAGGACACCCATACACCCGTGATGCGGATACCTATACGCTCCTTTCGGATTGGACAGGGTTGTTTTTGCACATTGTATATTCACTATATTCAGCACCACAGACCGACTCCGCAAACTGACGGTGCATTCAGCTCCTTATTTTGAATCATATGTCCTTTACAGTACGGGTGTATAAAAAAATAAAGTTCTCGAAAACGGCTCTAACGATTTCGATAAAAGTTTTAATGTAGGGGTTTCTGGTGGCGAAAAATCGATCTAGCAAAGTCTCATATCAAGGAATTTCTATATTTTCAACTAAACAGAGCTCGGTCGCCCAGTTGCTAGTGTTACATGAATATGTAATACTTTTGTCGTAGATTATCCTAGAGATGACTACCATATCATGGTTTTGCTACCCAAATTCTGAATTTCATCGAAATTTATTCAGCTGTAAAGAACTCTTTTTATTCAAGTCGCTAGTACAACAGCATATTGTTTCTGTTCTGCCAAAGCTGCCCCCTCGACGTTGTCTATTGCAGGGGTCAGTCACAGAGGTCACAGTGGCTGCATGTTTTGGGCTCAGAGGGCAGGACAAGAGGTAGAACATAGTTAAGGCGTGATAACGTAACAGACAGTTACCGTAACTAAATAAAACAATAGGTCTAGATGAAAAATATTAATACATTAATTCACACTCAGCTGATGTAATTGAATGCTGTCACTAGTAAATACAATTTCACAGTCTTCCTCAAATTTCTGGGCCTTAAAGCACATGGTGTTCACATCACTTAAATATAAGATTGTATCAACGTTCCATAGGTGCAGGTGTAATTTTTTGTGCGATGATCTTCCCATAACCACCACGACCCCCATCATAATCTGTTCTGTATTCGTCTCGAACCTGTGGAATATATTTTAATAAGTTATGTATAACTTATATAATTATATATTAATGTTATAACTTAAAACCAGTGATCGGAATACGTACTGCATTTCGCGGGATTTAGTTACCACTGTCTTAACATAGATATGCTTTCTGAATCCCGAGAAATATATTATTTATTTATCTAATATATAAAATTCTCATATGCGTGGTGTTTCTAACCGAACTCCTCTGAAACGGCTGAACCAATTTGTATGAAATTTTGTGTGCATATCGGGTCGGTCTGAGAATCGGCCAATATCTATTTTTCATACCCCTAAAACCCATCAAAATTTCCACAGGATTGAAGTTGCGGGCAGTAGCTAGTTTTTTTAATAAATATCCCAGGGCATGTCCATATTATTAACATTATCATTCAGGTTCAATGACACAAAATAGCACTACCTATACCGATCCCTGCTTATAACAGATGCCACATGTGACAAAGTACATTCACATTTTGGATCCACATATTATAACTTGCAAACAAATAACAATATTCAATGCAAATTGAGTCAATTTGAGTTTAGAGAAGTCACTTTATTTATAACTGTTCAAAGATATTGAATTCTGATTGGATTATTTAAGATCAAAATTCTTTAAACCATATCTGTTTTTCTAATGCTCTACATAGCACCATTAAACATTAATTTGATTCTTGGAGAAAAAATAAAATATTGTGAACAATTAAACATTTTTGTTTTAAATTTACCTGTCCACCAGTTTTGCCTCTTCCATACTGTCTCCCTTCAATAAAACCTGCATCCCAATCACATCGGATGATTCGGTCATCTAGTCTTGTACCATTTATATATCTGCAACATAACAATATTGCCATGGAATAAGTATAATGTCCAAACACTCTTCAAGCATTGCAGCAGAAGAATAGAATTAGCAGCGTTGCCATCCAGTGTGATAATTCTCCAATGAAGCAAGACTAAACAATTAGGATTTAACTAGGACAGAAATGTCATCAATTTCAATGAATGTGGTGACTGTTTGCTTGTATTTCAAATGCATAAGGAAGTTCACATGTAGTTCAGTCAAAACTCTGAATGAGTTTTAATATATCAATTGAATTAACAGAAGAAATAGCTCACAATGAATAAATTTTACTAACCTCATACAGTTTTCAGAATCAAGTCTTGTGTAATATTCAACAAAGCAAAATCCACAAGGAGTCTTTTTATACTTATCTAAACCCATTATTACTCTTCTGATATCACCGCATCTTGAAAATAATTCATATATTTGTTCTTCAGTTGTATAGAATGACAGGTTCCCAATATACAGTGTTGATGACGCTTTCAATAACTTTTCTTGCTCATTTCGGGAACCCTAAAGAAATAACATGATCACATTAAAGCGAATGTAATCAATAAGCAATACAGCTGAAATATTACCACCAATAACGTTGGTGGTAAACCAATATCGCGTTATTCTAGAAAATAAGCCAACATACCTTGAAATGTTGATCACGATAGGAACTTATTTCGATTGCAGAATTCATAGCGTCGGAACTTCTTCTCATACCAGGTTAGCGCGGCCTAAATACACATCAAGTTATCAAAACACTTTCGTGCGTGAATACAATGATTTTAGTTTTTCCAGCTCAACAACAAGTAACAACGTTTCACTTCACGAATTGACAACCAAAACTAGGCATGTGCAAAAAATATCGATATATCAAAATATCGATATATCGAAATATATATCGTCGATTTTTTTTTTCGCAATGTATCGAAATTCGATGTTTATTTTAAAGTATCGAATTCGTATCAATTTCGATTTTTTTTATCGCAACTTTGATAACGTGTTTAATGTTATTAGATACTCCTTGCATGCTCCTCGCGTATCGTTACATATATTAAAAAAAATAACCGCCAAAATTATGATGGAATGTAGGTAATATAACAGTAAGACTATTGGCTGCGTGCACGAAAATACTAATACTATTAACCAAATAGTTCGGTACGAGCCCCCAAAGGAGCTCGACACGCAAACCTCCGCTGGCTTGGTATCAAACCCGAAAGGGCTAGTAATTATGTCATTTGTCATCCTCATTATTAATGTAAATATTTAATATTATGATTATCAAATACTATCAGTGTGTTATGGAATTAGTTATTACAGAATTTTGATGTCTTAGGTATACTGGCTAGTTTTAATGTTTATGGGTTTAAGAAAATAGTTTTAGAATAAGAATGTTTTTTGTAGTTTGAAGGATAGAAAACAAACCTAATGTTAGTGTGCAGTCTGAAAGTGTGGCTCGTTTTGATATGGTGTTTTTGGGAATATTTTATATAAAGGTGTAATTTGCTATGTGATTTAAAGTAAATTAAAGTGTATACAGTGATCTGAGTTTTATATAATGTAGAAAGAAAGAACGGTCCCAATTTAAAGGTATCGTATTTAAATATGAGGAACAGGGTCTCTGCGGTGTACGAACCAGCAGTGTTTTAAACCGCAACACAGTGTGGGTTTATTATGAGAGTTGGAGAAAAATCACATAATCTCGCACTCGGTTGAATGCTGACATATTTAAAACTGTTTAATTTTTATTGTTCTTTATACGTTCATATAAATCGTGCATGTTAGTGATCCTAAGTTTTCTACTTTTTTTTCTGTTTCTATCCGTGAGAACCTGTAATTGGCTCTATGTCTCATATACGAGTGGTTTTCGAAGTTTGAATGCTTTGGGAATATGTATGAATAATCATGCAAAAACTAACGATATATCGAAATAACAATATTTTTCGCTCGATAATTATCGATACTGTTTAAAAATATCGATACGATAAATATCGAAATATTTTTTTCACTTGCCCATCGCTAACCAAAACCAACCATTGACAACTTTGGTAAGGAAAAGCGCGGGAAACGTTCAACTAGACGGACGCGTCCTTTTTGAATTTAAGATAAATTATTTTATAAAATAGGTAAAATAGGATTATTAGTTTAGTTTTAGTACTCTTTTCTTTAATTTATAGTTTCGTAGTTTTTTTTCTTCGGTAGTGGTAAGTTTTTTCTAAGTTTATTTATTGTTAGGGCCGTTTAATGAACGAACCGCCAGACCCGGGGGACTTTGTTCCCCCGGCAGGCAATTTTGTTACTGTGATGAGCAATGAGTCAGGCATGGATACTGATGGGTCGTCCTCGGCTCGTAAGCTTAAAAGAAGTCGCGTACATGTGTGCAAACACTGTAACAAACGCCGTCGCACCCGAAAAAACCACGGTTCCGAGTCGTCGGGTTGTGGTTGCATGGATCCTACAAGTCCTACAACAACTTTAGCAGAACCTATTTGCTCTGAAATACCAACAAATGCTGCTGATATTCAAGCTCCATCCGTAGCTGTTCCCGCGCAAATCGGTCGTAAAGCATACGACAAAACCGACAGTGCACCTTACATAGTCCACTTACAGAAAATAACCATTTCCCCTGATGATAATACTACATTGCACCCAATCACATTTGGCAAATTTCTTAAACATAACGCCTTTCAAAACATCATAAATGGTAGCGTCAAAAAAATTGGGCGTAATAAAATTTCTCTCTCATTTTCCAATTATCTGGATGCAAATTCTTTTATTTCACATAGCAGTCTGGAAAAATATAATTACAAAGCTTTTATACCCACATTTAATGTTACAAGAATGGGTCTAGTACGTGGTGTTCCTGCAGAATGGTCTCCAGAGGAAGTAATTGATAATATTACAGTTCCAATTGGTTGTGGTCCAATTTTAAAAGTCAGACGACTTAATTTTAAATCTGTTGTTGATGGTACAACCACTTGGAAGCCATCCCAATCCATGGTAGTTACTTTTGATGGACAGGTTCTACCTAAAAGAATCTTTATGTGTTATAATGCATTACCTGTTGATTTATATATTTTCCCTACTGTACAATGCTTCAATTGCTGTCGTTTTGGGCACACTAAAATTCAGTGCAGGTCTAAACCTCGCTGTTATAAGTGTGGTCAAGGCCATACTGGAGATAGCTGTGAAAGGGAAGTAGAAAATGCATCTTGCTGTCTGTGCTCTGGCTATCACTATGCCATTAATAAATCTTGTCCTGAATTCTGTAGACAAAAACAGATTAAATCATACATGGCACATAGCTCAGTTTCTTATGCTGAAGCAACTAAAGTTTATCCCCCGGTAACTAAATCATATGCTGACACACTTTTATCTTCTCCTTCTAAAAACTTTGCAGATACTCCATCAATCTCTTCACCTAATAGAATGCAGGCTTCAAGTAGTTATAAAAAGACTGTCTTCCTGAAACCACGCTCCCCACCCAAATCTATACAAGGCTATAATAAAGAGGCCCACAATGCTATTATTAATGATTTTAAAATTCCCCAGCCATCTAATGGTTGTGCCTTTACTAATAATCAAAATAATGATAAAAATGATGTAAACTTTTCTATAAATGATTTTCTCTCTGCATTACACAATCTTCTTTCTCAGTTCAACATCTCACCGTCCAACGTTGCCTCAACTTTCAATGTACCTCAATCCATTCATAATGGACAACACATCCAATATAATCCAGTGGAACTGCCGCAGTCTAGTAAACAAAAAGAGTGATGTTATATACCTTTTAAACAAATATGAGCCATTTGTCTTTGCTTTAGCAGAGACCTGGCTCAAACCAAATCATATTTTTAAAATTAATGGTTATTTAACCATTAGGGAGGATAGATCTGATGGGTATGGTGGTGTAGCTATACTTATCAAGAACTCTTTTCCTTTCTCTATTGTTTCATTACCTCCTCATAGTGAGGAAATTTCTATTGTAGCTATTAAGGTGCACCAAACTTGTTTTGTTTCTATTTACATTCCTCACCCTTCTTCTTCTATTCTTCAAGAGATGAATAATCTCTTTTCTTTTCTTCCAAAGCCTTTCTTAATATTGGGGGACTTTAATTGCCATCATCAATCATGGGGTTGTTCTGTTTCTAATTGTCATGGTGAAGATTTACTAGATATAATAGACTCTCATAACTTATGCATCTTGAACTCAGGAGCTGCTACTCGCCGTTCAGATCCCAACCAAAACCAAAGTGCAATTGACCTTTCTATCTGTTCTCCAAGCTTAGCCTCTTCATTAACTTGGCATACTCTAACCTCTACTTATGGTAGTGACCATTTCCCAATAGTTATTTCTTACCCTCTTTCCAAATCAAAGGCATCATCAAGGAGATCTAACTTAAAACACAAATTACCAAGCAGAAATAGTAGTGACTGGGACAAATTTAGAAGCCTTGTTGACAGTAAGCTTTGCTCCTTGCCTGTAATTTCTGATGGCAATGAAAACAGCTGTGCTGAAGCTTTAGCACTTTTGTTAATTGAAACTGCAGATGTAGTTTTTCCTGTAAAAAATAACAATAATAGTACAATTCCCTCACCTCCATGGTGGGACTCTGAATGTACAGAATTAGTTAACAAACGTAAAGAGGCGGAATACAATTATAACCTTGACATGTCTAATAGTAATTTTGAAACTGTTACTAACCTAATTAACGAAACTTATAAACTTTTTAAGAAGAAAAAATTTGAATCTTGGCGTAACTTTTGCTTATCAATTTCACCGAACACCCACCCAACGATTGTCTGGCGTAATATCCGTAGATTTAGATCAATTTATAAGAACCCTTCCCCTATACCTGTTTCTTTAGCCAGCGAATTTTTAGATAATTTAGCGCCGCCTTGGGTCCCTGAGGCTGTTAACCCTAACCTGTCCTTACCAATATTGTCAATAACCAACGGATCACATAACCAAGGCACCCATACGACTCTAGATGGCCCATTCACTCTTACTGAATTAAAGGGTGTTATTCATAAAACTAAGGATTCTGCACCAGGCAGTGATGGCATCCCATATTCCTTTTTTGCTAATTTAAATGAAGACGTCCTCTGCTATTATTTACATCTTATCAATTCTATTATGATCACTGGCAACATCCCTGTTGAATGGAAACGTCAAATGGTGTTGCCATTCCTTAAACCAAATAGAATCCCATCTGACGCTTCTTCATACCGTCCCATAGTTTTGTCTTCAGTTCTGATGAAATTAGCTGAACACTTAATTAAAAATCGTCTAGAATGGTTTGTTGAAAGTAAGGGCCTTTTGGCAGCATCACAATATGGCTTTAGAAAAGGTAGGAGTACCAGTGACTGTTTAGGCATTTTAACATCGGATATTCGGATTTCTTTTTCTAATAATCAATCTACTGTCGCGGTTTTCCTTGACATTAATTCAGCTTATGATAATGTTATATTATCAGTTTTACAAAATAAATTAAGAGCCCTAGGGGTTCCATTGAATTTGTCAAATTTTATTATTAATATCCTGACTGAACGCTCTATTAGTATGCTAATTGGTGATCAAGAGGTATCTTACCTTGTGTGGAAAGGCCTACCCCAGGGTTCTGTGCTCAGTCCCCTTTTATACAATATTTACACTTTTGATTTAGACTCTTCCTTATCTGATCATATTACGGTTCTTCAATATGCCGACGATTTGTTGTTATATTCTTCAAGCCAATCCATTGAACAGGCTAGCCAGGCTATCAATTCCGCTTTATCTAATTTAGAGTTATGGTTACATCTTAACGGCTTGGATATATCCACGTCTAAAAGCGCGGCAGTTTTATTCACCCGAAAGAGAAATATTCCCACAATAAATCTCTTTTATAAGGGAACTCCTATCCCGATTAAAGATAATTTCAGATATCTAGGTGTAATACTTGACAGTAAATTAAGTAGTGTTCCTCATTGTGATTTTATTGTTAACAAATGTGAAAACCACATAAACATGCTTAGATGCCTATCAGGTGTGTGGTGGGGTGCACATCCTTTTTCTTTAAAATTAATCTACAATGCTATAATCAGAAGTACTTTAGATTACGGATTATTTATTCTTGAACCGGGTAGTGTTATGGCATTTAAAAAATTGGACCGTATCCAGTCTAAAGCATTACGAATTATTGCGGGTGCTATGAAGTCGAGTCCCATAAATGCCTTACAGGTTGAATGCGGGGAAGCTCCTTTATATCTTAGAAGACAGTTCCTTTCTGATAAGTATTTGTTCCGCATTATTCAGTTCTCAACTCATCCTCTCATTTCTAAACTGGACATTTTAGTGACGCTGATTGATTCTTCAGATTACTGGTCCCATAAACGTGCTCCTTGTTTAGTAATAAGCTATAAAAAATACCTTTCTCTATCTTCTCCAGTACACCGTTCCAACAAACTTCCCATATTTAGCAGTAGTTATGATAGTTTACATTTCAAACCCATCATAAAATTTCACTGTACTAGAAAATCTGACCCCGTTTGTCATTTAAGTTTCAACAATTTTCTGGCCGAGCACTCGGAATATCATCACATTTTTACGGATGCTTCCAAGCGTTCTCCGACAGGTTGTGTGGGGATTGGCACTTTTCATTCGCAATATAACATTGTTCAAAAAATAAAACTTCCTCCGGAGACTTCTGTTTTTACAGGAGAATGTTTTGGTATTTTGAAAGCCATTGAATATAGTCGGGTTTTTAAGTTAAAAAAAGTTATCATTTTTTCGGATTGTCAAAGTGCGCTTCTAGCCATCAACCAATCTCCACTGACACATAAATTACAGTTGCCCATAATTTATTTAATAAGAGAATTTGCGTACAGAACCTTATCTGAGGGTAATACCTTGGAATTCGCGTGGGTTCCAGCCCATGCTGGAATCGAGGGCAATGAAGTGGCAAATTCTCTCGCCGGTGAAGCGGTGCAGTGTGGGGACATCGTCCCATACATAAATTTTAACTCAGATATTGTAAATTTACCTAAAACTTTTCTTTTGGATACCTGGAAGGTGGCCTGGGAAATCAGTAGTAGACAAAAGGGTCGTTATTTTTCTTTGATCCACCCCGACGTTTCGGAAAAACCGTGGTTTGCCAGGGCTAAGTTTGGCAAGATGGAGACCTCCGTTCTCATACGGATGAGACTCGGTCACGTTTGTTCTCCAGCTCATCTTGCCAAACTTAAAATTATTAACGATTCCAGTTGTTCGTGCGGCACAGATGTGGGCGACTTGAACCACATTCTTTTCTCCTGTCCTCTATATGACCGTTCTTCCTTTCTCAGTGATCTATTGTCTCTCCGTATTCCTTTTCCTACTTCAGTTCTTACTTTATTTTGTACAAATAGTTTACCTGTATATAAATATATAGCTTCATTCATTACCATTAATAATATTAGATTGTAATTTAAAAATATATTTTCATCAATTTATTGTATCTCATCATTCATTAGTAATATCTAGTTAGTTATAATCCTATTGATCCTTTATCCCAAATTCCGTTGTAAATATTATTATTGATAAATTCCAGTTTCCCTAACTTTGTCTTCCTAATATAACTTGACACTGGCTAAATGCACAAACCGTGCGAAGCCAGAAAAAAAAAAAAAAAAAAAAAAAAAACTTTGGTAAGGGTTGCCAGAATTATATGAATTTTTCTCTGTCTGTGGTGTGAAATGCGGCCTTAGAATAATAACTAGAGCATAGAAGTAGCGCCAAAAAAGGAAATCTGTGATTATCTTTCTTTCCGTTCTGTCTTATAGCATGAAAGAAAATGTGGAAATGAAATAAATGATTTTCTCTTGTCTTAGTTTTTGTAGGTTGTCACCAGATAAATTGTCATTTGGTTCTAAGTTAGTTATTTTTTACTTTCCTCTATGGTTAGTTACATTCGGGGTTAGTCGGGAGATTTAATTTTTGAAAACATAAAGAGCATTTTTCGTACATTTATACAGTGTCGTTTCATTTTGAACGCACCTCGAAAAACAATTTTGGTATTACGTATTTTTTGATAGACTTTCTTTCTTTCGTAGGTACAGTTATAATTTTTGGCATGTTATTGTGTATTCTATCGACGTTGAAATTTAGTAGTCATAAAAATTCACTAGTCTGTAAAAAATTGGTTGTCTGTAAAGTCGGTTTACTGACGATAGTTGAACGTGACAACGCTATAGGGACGCGTGCCTCTCACTCGCTCTCATTGTGAGCGCATAACGTGAGCGGAGCGTAACGCAGTTTCTTGAAGTGTCACCCGGCAAACCAATTTATAAGACGTTGTCACGTCAAAAAGTGGTGACAACCTGACCTACGAATTTTTGAAATATCTTCGGTATACTTGTCCTTCTCTAATCATCATAGCGGCTCCGTAAGTCAAATTAAAGCAAATACATATATGAGTTTAGTTGCTATTTTAGCGCTACTTCTATGTTTTAGTAATGAGTTATTATTCTATGTCTGCGACCTTTCTGCAACGATTGTGTCGGATGGTGTAGAAAAGCAGGAGTTTGAAATTAGTGCTACTAAAATATTGCATTTTGGTTATCTAGCTACAATCAAAAATCGATCAATCTGGATGAGATCTTCAAAATTACAGTTTTTCCGATGTGTTTTTTTTTACATCTAGTAATATTGAACCTA
The DNA here is from genome assembly GCA_963082945.1 of Cerastis leucographa. NCBI lineage: Eukaryota > Metazoa > Arthropoda > Insecta > Lepidoptera > Noctuidae > Cerastis > Cerastis leucographa. Next base: position 10,954,867 of record OY720380.1, on the reverse strand, counting down.
ATACTATCACCAACGTAACAGACAAAAACCTGTCTGACGTAAGGTTGGCAATATAAACAAATGAAGCTTTTAGTGAAGGGCAATAGAAAAAAAAAATGATATAAAACTCCCGCTTTTCTTTTGTTACTGATTTTATTATACTTCATTTGTGAAAATCAAGTTACACAGTGTTTTCAACAAGTAGTCAGTTGTTCGGGATTTAGCTAATTTGTTATAATAGACTCAATGGCTACTGTCGAGGAATTTGTAGCTTTAGACGAAGAGGTTAGAGAACTAATTCAAAATTATAAACATAAAAGAGCTACCGCGTATGAACCCTGTACGCTTAAAAACATAAAGGAGTGCCTAATTGGTCTAAGTGAAGTAAGTGTTTTTGTTTCTAATTTTGTTGGTTTTTTGTGTGCGTATTTCTATCGGTAAATACTTACCCACTTCCAATTTTAGGAATTCGGATTACTCAACATCACCTACATTTTCAATCCCCATTTAGACATAACCAACAATGCTTTACACTCTGAAGCCCTGGTAAATCTTATCAACTCAGTGTGGTCATTGTTACAAACTTATAAAAATGTATCTCAAAAAGCGGAAAATCTTGAGGAACAGAATCATATACTGGATCACAATAATAAACAACTAAATGTATGTATACAATGAATATGTTGTTGATTTGTTCTCAGTGAAAATGTTTTCCAAAAGCACTCATATTTCTTTCCTCCTGTTTAAGGGTTTGGTAGGAAGATTGAAAGAAAGGATAAATTCGGAAAAGAATGAGTCCAAAGCTTGTGTAGCTTCAGCACAAAGGATATCGGACCATTCTGAGGAAATGTTACACAAGATGACAGACACTCGAGCCAAGTTGTTGCAAATTACCAAACAGAAAGAAGCCAATGAAAGAAAGCTTCAAAATGAAATAACCAGACTTAAATTGCAAAATGAAAAACTAACTGATAGGCTGAGGAATAAAGGTATTGGCTTCAAGGCTATAATTTTTTTTTTTGATCTATGTAATTCATTTTCTACTGTAAATTTTACAAAATGTTTCATATGAAATTGCTGGTTTTTTTACTTAAATAATTTGTATCACCTGTATTTTCTTTTTCCAGATAACCATACTCATTCTTCTAATGCAGCCCATGCTGCATGCAAAAGTTTGAAATCAGAACACGAAGATTATAACAAACATTTGAAAAAAATTATAACTAAATTGGAGCACAATAATCAAATGTTATTGCAAGAAGTTCTCAAACTAAAAGAAGAACTTATTTTTAGAGGAATGGATCAGTTTTCTTTAGATAAAGGAAAAGATTGATTATTCAACTTATCCATCGTGATTTATAATCAAAGTTACCTGCACAAGCTGTGACTAAACATTTTATTGTTAATTACCTAACTGACTGACTAGTATTATATTGCAGTGATCAGTATTATAGTACTTAATAACTAATGTTGATAAATATTTACAAACTAATCTAGCACTACTTGACACATTTTTACTTGTTATTGTTGGGGCTTAGCCCTTCGTTAAATCATCAAGTGTTGCTAATTTTGTAATTGATCTAGGCTTCTAAGTTCAAGGAATAAATTATGATTAAATAGATATATTTTATTTTATCAAAAAAATGCAACAGCAACAACACAAAGTGCACCAATTGAGAAGTGCACCAGTTGCTAAGTTCACCATTTGAGCATGGTGTACAAGTTGAGATGTGCACCAAATGCGTCAAACCCTTTATTATTCAGTTGATGTGCAAGACTGACATCTGTAAACACACTAGCAATCAGGTAACCAATAACCTCCTTAAAAAAAATATAAGTAGTATTAAGAGGAAGGACTATACAAAAATATTCACCCGAGGTCTCCCTGGAAAATAAAACAATTTTTTTTTGTGTTTGTATAAAGTAGTATTGTTTTACTTTCTAAGGGGAAAACACCTGGCCTTTCCTCTTAACGACCTCTTTTTCGTAGTAGCTATCTCTTTTAGGCGTGTGTCAGAGATCAGACACATGTTTTTGAAGAAGAATCAAAAGGCAGCCAAAGTTGTTTAAACTTGGCTTGCAACCACTTAATAACCCGCTCACCTGTAATGATCCTGAGTTGTTTTAGTAATAAACTAATGTAACAGAAAAAGTCCAATTTATAGAAGCCTAGCTTTTCCTGAACCTGGCCATGGCCAGGTTCAGGAAAAGCTAGGCTTAGGAAAGAAAAGCTAGGTAGCTATCTCTTTTAGGCGTGTGTCAGAGATCAGACACATGTTTTTGAAGAAGAATCAAAAGGCAGCCAAAGTTGTTTAAACTTGGCTTGCAACCACTTAATAACCCGCTCACCTGTAATGATCCTGAGTTGTTTTAGTAATAAACTAATGTAACAGAAAAAGTCCAATTTATAGAAGCCTAGCTTTTCCTGAACCTGGCCATGGCCAGGTTCAGGAAAAGCTAGGCTTAGGAAAGAAAAGCTAGGTAGCTATCTCTTTTAGGCGTGTGTCAGAGATCAGACACATGTTTTTGAAGAAGAATCAAAAGGCAGCCAAAGTTGTTTAAACTTGGCTTGCAACCACTTAATAACCCGCTCACCTGTAATGATCCTGAGTTGTTTTAGTAATAAACTAATGTAACAGAAAAAGTCCAATTTATAGAAGCCTAGCTTTTCCTGAACCTGGCCATGGCCAGGTTCAGGAAAAGCTAGGCTGATTTAGAGACCATGGTCTATCCATCTAAATCAGTTTAGGCGTGAGGGTAATAGACAGACAGACAGAGTTAGTTTCGCATTTATATATTATTACTACTGAATTGATTAACTAACTGACACCTTTCTGAATATCTTTCAAGCTTTTGACACTGTAAATGTTCAAACGCAATAAGTCCATGATAAGTGCTTTCATCGAAAATAACTATAAGCACAAGTTAGCATCACTGGGCATGCAAATACAAGGTGGTTTCAAACGATGCAAAAACGGATCCCTCAAGGTAGCTTCCATGGTCCCATTACATTTAACATCTAATTCTAAACGACAGATCATAAATACCTACAATATAAAGTACGGTCAATATTTGCTGTAAAATACACAAGTTATAAATAAACCACTTGCGTTCTTGTACTGTATCTTGTGGTGAGTTGGTGACGCTAAATGATACCAATAGTAAACATTATGAGATGCGTGACGTTACCTCATTTACCGATTTACGGTTTGGGTTTGTACGTAATATGTCCGTAGAATTAATTATACAGTTTTGTCCGGGCTTTTGCCAGACAAACGCGCGACCACCGGCACCGTGCGTCGGTCGCTCCGATCGTAACAAGTGACACAATAATATCAGTCCGTGGCACTCGCGTCCAGTCGACCACTCGCCACTCGCTGTGCGCGGAACTGATTCACACTCATCGTGAATACTGAACATTCTACATTCGACCGCGAAAGTGTGCGCGCGCGCCTTGTTTCAACCATTATCATTTCGTTATCATTAGTATTTCTATAAGATTGATAAGATCATTACATCACTGAGTGATAAGATTCAAGGACCAAGTTACGGGCGAACAGTACACCGCGATTGCTGTATGCAACAGCTGTAGTTATAAAATTAAGTGTAAAACAATAGAGTTGACTGTCGGTTAGTGTGAATATTGTGTTAGACTTTGTCGGATGTCGCGGCACGTATCATGGGGACGGCGAAAAGACTGAAGATAACAGTGGTTGGCGATGGTATGGTCGGCAAGACGTGCTTGCTCTACGTGTTCACGAAGAATGAATTCCCAGAAGAATACGTACCCACAGTGTAAGTCTCAACTTAAATGATATTCTTAATTGGTTCCGGTAATGTTGGAGATGGCAGGTGCGGCGTCTGCCGGGTCAATAGGGCGATTGCGACAAGGTAAGTGCGACACGAGTCCAAGCCTCTGAATTAGCGAGTCGGAGCCGTAACATCGTTATCATCACACATCTATATAATTACAGAGTTGCGGAGTTGTCACACTAAACATAAGGATGCCTCATATAGAATGGACTGATGTGGATTATTTTGAGTTTTCCTTCTATTGTATTCATATACCTACAGTATTAAACATCCCTAGTACTTTACCGTACCTAACTGACTCATGATTAAGTTATTATTTACTTGAAAACAAATTAGGATGAAGCTGAATTAGGATCCTGCAATGTGCTAATTCTAGCGTCATTTTAAAAAATAATAGAGATACGTGTGATACTTAATTACTATAACCTGCTATGCCTTCGATTACCAACTTCAATATACACAAACAAGTGTGTATAAAACTTGTATTATAAGCAGGAAATCGATGTCTTACGTCATTCAAATTTGTACAACACCGTAGAATTTAACATCATGACTAATCATGCGCTGTAAGGTGCTAAACGAGATATAAAATATCATTTGAGTAGAGCTAATGATTTGACTGATGATAAGCTATATAAAATAAATGATTCATTTTAAACCGGCTATAGGTAGCTACAGTCAGGTAGCTTCGTTTAATTATTATTTATTTTTCGAAGAGGTCTACGACGAGAAACTTCTATCGGAGCTCCCCAAACTCACCGGAATACTGACAAGTTTTTCGGATATTGTTATGACGACTCTTCGACTAAGTTCCACAACACAACCAAAGCAAAAAGAGCAAAAACTAAATTAATTTCTACTTTAGCTATCTATGTTATTTTCATATAAATTTTTCAACTCACTAATTGATGCGTAGGTATTTGATCTAAATATCTACGCATCAGTAAAATCGTCTAAAACTATCCGCGGCGTTTTGATTGTTAATTTCGCCAGCAGTATCGCTACCAGTGGGCTAATATTATTGAACAGGTACCTACTTAGCATTGCGAGCTGCACTATTTATAAAGTCAAATACGTCGCGGCATTGTTGTATTGTATCTACACGTCGTCGTTTCCTCCTTATGAAACTGCTGTAGGCGTGCCTACAGCAACTTTGATTTCCTTGCGATCCATCTCTACACACACTAAATGACACAGTTTCTAGCACAATATAAGTACTTAGGGATTTGCAAGACATAGATTAGAGATTTATATTATGATTATCTTTTCCGCCCAGTGTTCTAATTTATAAGCAGATGAGTAAAATGGCAATAGAGATTGTGTTTTCAAATAATGGACCTTGCTGACCACTTTAATTTATTTATTACTAGCTGTCCCGCGCAACTTCGTCTGCGTCACATTTTCCCTGTTTTCGCAACATTTCTCATGGCTGCTCCGCTCCTATTGGTTGTAGCGTAATGATATATAGCCTATGTCCTTCCCCAGGTTGAAAATCTATCTTCTTGCCAAATTTAATTAAGATTCGATCAGCCGTTTAGTCGTGAAAAGGTAACAAACAAACAGAGTGATATTCGCATTTATAATATTATATCTGTATTTAAAAAAAAAAAAAGTTAATTAGCTTTTTAAATATAATCAATAAAAGTTTTATAATTAATTTGATACTTTTATTTGAGAGGAAAACCACTGAATTTGTTGACGTTATTGGAACCAAATAATATGAGAAAACGTACGTAAGTGTAAATTTCTCGGCAACCCGAGAAGACCCGAGAAATTAGCCTCGAAAATTCTCGAGACCCGAGAAATAGAAAAGCTCGAGAAATCATGAACCCTAGTACCTTCTTGTAGCGCGTCAAATGGTAAAGGAAAAAAAAATACAATCCGCTTATGGGGTGTTAAAAGGAAAAAAAAACAGTTTCAGAGACTTATTATTAGATTTTGCAACTGTATAGCATACCAAATTTTCATATCACCATAAGTAAATTCCCGACTGGTAACTAAGTAATAATAATAACCAATATACTTATGCCATTAGAACACAACCATCACTAACCTACCTAAATTAACGTGGACTCGCGAAACTCTGTGGCTAAACGCGGGTTAAACCGAAATGAGCTCAATGCGACATCAGTCTACTGCAAAGTTAATAACCGCGAGGACGACGTAGGTTTAGTTACTTTAACACGACCTACATAGACAGTCCGTAGGAAGTAGTCGGTACAGCATTACTCCCAGGAGATTAATCCTAATGACTAGATTCGTTGAAGGATCATAAACGCCCAAGCATTTCCAGATTGAAAAACGCACTACGCGTTTGGGCCATTTCCGTAATTTAACGCAGATGTAGGCCAAGAGCCAACCAGATAGCCACATATTTTTGGAACGGTCAGATCGTTTTGTTATCAACTCAGGCGCAAGAGTACTGAGAGGTTAAAGTAGGCTAAAGGCCCATATCGTAGCGCCTAAGCCTTCCTATTTTATATGCGAACAATTTTTTGTTAATTTAATATGTGACATATTAAATTTAATGTTCTATTTTGTGAACTCCGAATCAACCAAAACTAACTTGCGTCCACAGGTTCGACAACTATGTCGGTCACATCACGGTGGATGGAGAGGAGGTGGAGATGGCGCTGTGGGACACCGCCGGCCAGGAGGACTATGAACGGTTAAGGCCATTATCCTATACACATGTAAGTTTTCCACTTCCTTTAACGTCACAAGTATTCCATACACTGCAGTCACCAGTTCATTGTAAGCGAATATTGTAAGCCTCATGGGGATAGATCTTTATGAAAACTTAAGATCGGTTCAACAACACTTAGTTGCTGCCTTCTACTTCGGTCTGTTGATTGTAAGCATTAATAATTGCTGAGCATGAGGACGTGGGTTCGATTCCCAGGTGGGGAAAGTGTTAGTGGGTATTTCTATCAGGAATTCGCAAGCAGCAGCCCGGAGTCAGGACTTGTGCCCGGTTGATTGACAATAGATTCGCATCATGGATATAAATGTCGAAATGTGGATGTACTATAGGCACACCTCTGCTTAACCCTCCGGGATTATAGGCGTGATGTTATGTTACAAAACCTTGTAACATTGCAGTTACACATCCAGTACAAGGACTCGTGTACTGGACTGAATCGCTAACCCTGTCTAGACAGTCATTCGTAAGACCCCTTTCTGCACATCCCGCTGATGAGTTTAGAGTAAGCCAGACAACACTCACTAGGCTTAAGGATACGAGTAGTGTCGGTTCTGAGGTTGACGTAAGGAGACCACGTTTAGAAAACTTTTAAATAATTCAAGCGGTATTGTTGTTTACATGCGTAAATAAATAATTCAAATGTTATTGTTCTGTTACAGACGAACTGCTTCCTAGTGTGCTATTCGGTGGGCACTCGTTCGTCATTCGAAAACGTGATCCACAAATGGTATCCAGAGCTAAAGCACTTCAACGAAAAAGTACCCATTGTATTAGTTGGTGAGTTCAGAACGTTATTTACTTGGAGATGCATGGTTGCTTGTTGATGTTCACCAGGTTACTAAGACTGCATTGTTACGAGTTCCAAATAATTAACTAAATGCATTTTCGTTTCGTCAATCTCATATTAATTAACTTCGTAATCTCTTATTATCATATTACTTAACGCTCTATTCGTACTTAATTGGGACTTATAGTTCAATTTGAAAGAACTTTCTAGCTAGAGGAAGCGACCGTTGTTTAATGGTTCGTAATTTTTTTTTTTATAATATTTGTTAGTTATGTACACAACAATTTGCGGCTATTAGCTGAATGAGTGTTAATAAGGAAGAACTTAATTACTGCTTTAGATCCATGTTTTGCTTATTCACCCCGACTAACTAAGTAATTATGGTTTAATGATCGGGTTTAATGGTAATAAAATTAATTAATTGGTCAATAGTATCGGTTGTGTACGAAATACTCGGAAGCCCAAATGAGACGTCTAATCCGAACATGTGCATGGCGATGCCTGACGAGGTCATAAATGGCGCACTCCTGTTTTTTTTTTACTCAAATAAAATAAACATTCTGTCAAGAGCATTCTGTTACGCAGCTACATAATATGTAAGTATACTGTGAATATGTGGGCACAGAGCGGAGGAGACATAACCACATACTATTATTATGTACACAAGCTTGCGATAAAGGACACAACTGAAGGAATGTCTGATTTACAACATGGTATGTAAAACATGTATCACAAAACGTATATGAATATGGTAAAATTATCTGTTTCAGCTACCAAAACAGATTTGCGAGCATCCGGCACCGCAGTCATTACGACACAGGAAGGAAAGAAATTAAAAAAGAAAATTCGGTGAGTTCATGCTTTCAACAATAATATCTGCTTTACTATCAATTCAAATTACAGTGAAAGATAGTATTGAAACTGAATATTTTTTTAAACAACAAAAAAGTGAAAACTGACAAGGGTTATCGTGCGCGAGCGCCGGCAGCTGCGTTATCGCCTTTTATCACTCGCTGATAATGCCACGAGTATTGTGATATAACGACAGAGGAACAGTTTGTTAAATAAATCGGGCGATTTAACTACGATACAATTAGTTTAAACTGCCATTAGCTGTTTGCCCTGTAAACAACGTCAAAGGCGTTATCATCTGCAGTCATTTTGCGAAGACGATTAAAAAACTATATCAAGGTTAAAAAAATAGTCTAGGTACATTTGAGTACAACATAAAATTCAACGATTTCATGATATTGACACGTCGTTTTTATGATAAGTTCTACCTGATTATTGAGTTTCTATGTATGGGGCTTATCAGTCGGAGTGGCATTGTAGATAAAGGTCCTCAAGTAGTACATGTGAGTGATGGTGCGCCTGCACTTGTTCCAGAGCGGTGCAGCTGGTGGAGTGCTCGGCGCTGGAGCGCGTCAACATGAGCGAGGTGTTTGAGGAGGCCGTGCGCGCCGCGCTGCGCAAGTCGCCCGTGCACAAGCGCACCTGCCAGTACCTCTGACGAGACGAACCACGCCAAATATTTTCTCAATATCACCCGCGGAATTAACGACCAGCCAAAACAAACTGCTCACAATTCAAACAAACGCTATTTAGTTTCGTTGAGAGTCACCATCGCCTCAACTGTTAGTACTTACAGATTAAGCACGTTGCATTTTACTTAAGTATTAGTAAAGGCTGCACAAGCGATTGCCTTTGAACACTTACTGAACTTACAATGAGTATTATTTGAAATTTTAGAAGATTTGCAAGACAAACTATGTTATAGTCAGATTAGTTGACACATTGAGATTTTAGTTAGGTTACCGTTGAATTATGTGCTATTTATGATGCTTTTGTACAAATATTATATTATTATAAACTTTATTTTGATGTTAAGTTAAATATGAGAGATGTATATTTGATTTAAAATGTAAATATGAACTTAGATTAATATGAAATGAAAAGGGCCAAATTCTTTGAAACCAAAACGTTTGTTTAAATATTTTGTCAATCAAAATCGTTATTTATCTTGTACTATTAGTGCGTCATTAGTAGGTTAAGGTACCCCTAGTATACCTCTTTGTGAGCTATTAATAAAATTTATCTAGTGGATTAGCTGTTCACACTGCCACACGGTAAACCGGTTATTAGTTTACCTCGTTCTACTCTAAATAGTTGGCTAGCGTAGTAACTTACGACAGACGCACTCACGCACTTACGTAGTATATTTTCACTGTATCATGCAAATAAGTAGTGAAGTCCTTTTTATGACGCCGACGATAGAAGTGCAGTCATCCTGTCTCAGTTGACAAGCACTACGTTAGTGACTAACAAGGATTTTCCGAATCACAAATACTTAGGATGACGTCAGTAACACACCATACGTGTATAAAATGTATTATATTTTACGTTAAATTGACTGAATCAGTATTTTTTCATCACACTTGCACGTAAACAGTGTCATAACATACAGGTTAACTTGGCTGTAATGCCCCATATAAAACCCTAGGGCGGTAAGTAATTTTTTTTTAATTTTCATCACACTTGCACGTAAACAGTGTCATAACATACAGGTGAACTTGGCTGTAATGCCCCATATAAAACCCTAGGGCGGTAAGTAATTTTTTTTTAATTTACAGCACCGCTTGACAGCACACAGGTCATGCAAGTTCATCAAGCAAGGAGTTTACACGCAATTGAAAAATTGTCTTAAAATGTTATTTAAACAGGAATTTCATTCAATCTCGCTACATGTTATTTAATTACTCAACTAATGTTCTAAAATCTAAATAATCGATAGTTTTTTGTATCAAAACGTTTTTTTTTTATACTCCGTCATGGCTGTATACCTAGGTAAGTATTTGTCTTTAACGTTTCTGAAAAAAACATTTGTATAATCTGTGGTGTGGGCAAACAGCCCGCCATCCGCAAATCAGTTCACGTATTTCGTAATAATATGTGCTGACTTGTGTATATTCATAATTATTAACTCGCAAGTGTGATGAAAAACATTGTATGTTTCACGGGCGGTACGGGAATTACGAACCTCGACTCAGAAAGCCCTCAGTCTTCGACTTCGGGCTTCTACTAGAGCCTCGATCGTAATTCCTTACTTACCGCCCTTAATACACAATATACTATTGTAGCACAGGAAACTAATGCAAACATATTTTTCATACAATATTGTAACATGTATTATATAGATTGTAGTATATTTTAACAGGAAAATGCAATAAAATATGTTTTTACAATAAAGAACGTGTAAAACGTGTTTATCTTAAATACAAGCTATTGCAATATTTATCGTTATGCGCTTTCTGGTGTTTAGTATTACTTAATCAACCACCAAACAGCGTGCGGACCAAAAATGATGATAATTTACAACTGTTAATGTTTACCAAAAAGTCTTGATTATTAAGTAAATATATAATATAAAAATGATTTCATTTAGTTTTATTTCCCTATTTTCTAATTTTCTCTTATCATAAATAACGTTGCCCCATACTAGGAATTTCTCCTGTATCGTGGGTGCGTTTACAAACATTTAAACTCACATACACAAACAGCCAGACCCGGAACAACTATCTGTAGGCCATACAAATATTTGTTCCGTGCGGGGATCGAACCCGCGACACGCAGCGCAGCAGTCGATCGCTCAACCACTGCGCCAACCGTGCCGTCATGATCATAGAATTACTTGGATAAGCAAAACAACATCTAAAGCAAAAGCGTAACTCAGTCACCTTCAAATCACTGCCTTCACAAATAGTGATCTTCCCAAATAAAATTGAAATAAATAAAAGAAAAAGCAATATAGTTAAAATGTATAATGTGGCATTAATGGCACATACTGGCTTAAAGAGAGCATTAGTTGTACAACATTTTAAACATTCCTCTGTGTACATACAAGGAGTTAAAGGCAGCAGATTAACCGGGCGACATAATATGGGCAATATAGCGACCGCTGGGAACATCGCTTTGCATGCGTGTAAAACGTTTAACGTGTTGCGTTGTAAAATGTTACAAATTTACAACCCACCTGGATTTTTAAAAAAATATTAGCGGAACATCATCCATTTTACCCACTTTCCCGAGGAAATTCTCCCCAATATAAGTAGTAAAAAGTTCCTTGCAATTTTAATGCCAAAAAGTTGCCAAACATATTTTATCACCAAGTAGAACAGAGTGCCTTGAGATTCTTCTATAATATCATCATCATACAATTAGCATAGAAGTAACAACTTATTCAAAATGTAATTCTAAAATAACATACATTTGGTTTGGAAGTACGAAGGTTGTGCTATGTAACAATATTAGTCCTTATTCACTATGACAAAGTGCTAGCCACAGTCTGAAGTCAGTCTTTCTTGTTACTAATGTTACAATTAAATATTTTGATAAAACAAATTAAACACATTTTTGTCTACTTCAAATCTTAATTAGTGCCTCATCTGAGAATCATTAGTAATCACGTTCTATGATAGATCATCAGACACAAAAGTTTGTTCAGTAAAAATAAACTTAGCCGGTGAATCGAAAAACTTCGCGACTGATTTTTTTATGAAGAAATAATATTATTGGTGTTACCAGATACAAGATTTTTTGCTAGTTAAAAAGTTGTTATTACTTGCAGATTGCCATAGAGAATAAGTGCCGTGGACAATACTTATTGCGTCCATGCGCACAAGAAGTATGGCGAGCAGAACGTGGCAGGCGCGATGCACTCCGATGTAATTACTTGTCATTTCTTCTTCGTACGCTCTATTAGTTTGCTCTGCAACAAATTTATCAATCACTTCACGTCGTATCTGATGAGACGACAAGTAATAGAGAGGTATAGAAGAAGACATGCTGCGCCGACCCCAAATAAATTGGGATAAGGGCAAGAGAATGATGATGATGAATTCGTTGTAATGTCTATGTTCATATACATTGAGGCTGCTTTTCCACCAGAGATGTGCTATGCTACGTTGCTATGAATGCGTTTGATATCCACCAATCATATTCATTGTTGCACATAGCTTAGCACCGGTGGAAACGGATTCAACTAAGATATGTTTTAGATATGGAAGGATGCGTGCTATGGATGCCTGCTATGGGTCGCTTCCCTACTATCGATACAACGCATAGCTCGAGTTGCGCATCTTCCTCGCACAGTTACCTCGCGGCGGCGCATCTTCAAAGCGCATCCTACTAGCCCGCTACATAGCTTAGCATCAGTGGAAACGGTCACATAGTTTCGTAGCTTAGCTTTCACATCCTCGCAGCATAGCTGCATATCGCATCTCCAGTGGAAAAGCACCATAAAGAACGTGTGTGACCAGAATTGCAGTTGGTTTTTAATTTATCTAATCGTATAAATCACAAAGATATAATTGTATATCGATTTATAACATTGCGTTGTATCCTCGTATCACGTCCGGTTTTACCTGTACGACGCAATCTTGCAGTACTGAATCACATCCGGTAGCAAAGAGATTTTTAGGGTGACGTTTGTAAAATTAACACAACATTACATTAGCAACTACTACAGTTGCAATATAGTTGTCCTACCTAATAGTTTGAAGTTTGCCAATAATTAGACGAAGTGTGGGATATGGGCTACGAGAGAAATAAACTTTTAATTCACAAAATGTTAGTCAGTGTTGTGCTGACTGTGTCGTTGGTCTAGTGGTGTCAAGCGCGACTGCTGAGCATGAAATTCTGGGTTCGATTCCCAGGTTGGGTGCCATTCGGTTTTTCCATCAGGAATTGCTTAGTAGCAACCACGGAATCTGAATTTGTGCACGGTTGATGGCAATATAATTTTCTGTTTCATATATTCCATTTACTACATGTGGAAACTTGTAATTGGCCATATTCTGTTTAAACTATTGCTAAATGTCTGCTTAGCTGTAAGTTTTCCTAAAAATTCAATAAATAAATAAATAGGCTCACCTCCTATTACAACACAAACATAACTGGCGAAATTTGGTTGTACTATTAGGGACATACATACACCTCTGCTCCTTTCTCTGCCACACTCTAGTGATTACAGGCGTGATGTTATGTTACTTTTAACTGACTATCCATTGAGGAGGCTGGCTAAATAAAAACAGCCACACAGGTCGAACTCAAGGTTAAGGCACGCTTGTCAGGCTTGGTCTGTGGATGACCATACATTACACCCCGATAGTTACGTACCTTAGCTAAGTTGAGGCCGATTTCGCTGAGCCGCTTGTGCTGGTAGGTGAGCGGCTCGTGCAGCTTAGCGTCGCCACGCTTGTAGAAGTCGCTGTAGTCGAGCCGGAACGCCAGCGTCTGCAACGACACCTCCGCGTGCAGAGCCAGCTTCAGTATCAACGTTGTCACGTGGCCCCTGCGAAAAGCGTTTATCTTTTATGCTTGAGCTTCCATGGTTAGTTAATGGTGCACTTATGTTTACTTAGTGCTACTTAATGGAATATTTTTCCCATTTAACTAATAGAGGGAAATCTTGTGAACGCCAGACCTACGTAATTTTATAAAATAATAAATTTAAAAAAAAATAACCGCCCAAGTGCGATTCTTACTCGCACCCACTGGGTTGTGTAGCATCAAACATTATAATAACAGTATTTTGAACGTTCATTTCTAAGCAAATTTACACTCAACAGCAAAATTTGGTTTTTTATAGTATCTTTGAAAAACACAGTTACTGCTGCAGAATTTTCCTCCTCTTACTTTAGAAATTAGAGGGCGGGGCACATTTTACCACTTTGGAAGTGTCTATCTTTCAAACAATTGATATTGAGAAAAAATGATGAACCTCAATGACATTTTTAAAGACGTACCTATAAACACCCCGCACATATAAGTTTGATAAAAAAGTTTTTTTTTTAGATTCAGTTCCATGTATGGGGTGGGGAGCCCCCTTTATCTTTAAACAGTTCTCTCAGAGAATCACGTCCGCGAGATTATATTTGGCTCTGATGGCTCTTTATTTGCAGAAAAAATAGACTCGATGTCTGCAGCCCGCCCCCATAACAAAACATAAGAGAAACTACATAGAATTAAGACACGTACAAGAATCTTAATAGTACTTACTATTAAGATTTTAGAAGTGCTCGGGTACCGTTACCATGGAAACGCTTCGGGGCAAAGCACCACAATCGTGCGTAACAAAAAACTACCTACTAACCTCGTTTCGTTGTCGTGACGTAGAATTATCTAAGTATATACCTGTACGTGCGAGCCCAGACGTTTAAATCGGCCCTACGGCTAGCGAGGAACTGATGGAAGATTTTCCGTTTTTCTTTGTCCAGAGCTTCGTCAGCCGCCGTGAACGCGTACTCACCTGTAGAATAACTTTATGGTTCAATTAAGGGAAACAAAGTACCCATATCGAAAATATGAAGAAAAAATAAGGGTTCGTTTAACAGTGTCTGAATAGGCGGTATTTTGTTTTCACTAACACAAGGTAACATCTAAATAAGCATTGCTAGAATTTCAATTCTAGGCGCTAAGCAGAGCATCGAAACTCCAACAAAGCGTTTTAATGTAGACCTTTATTTGGGTGTTTACTCTCAATGAAAACGCGCATACGCCGTGTAAACTGTTCTTACCACGCGCTAATCTCTCTGCCTTCGCCTGCTCTATTCTGTCCCGCCGCTCGAGTTCCGAGTTGATCCCGGCGTGGAGCGTTGACTCGAAGCTGCGCAGTGCCAGCGTCTCGTTCAACACGTTGCCCAAGTACGATTGTAACTCCTAGGGAGATAATTGTGATAGAATCACACATAACAGTGATTCTAGTTTTATTTGTTTTTTCACATATTTTTGGGATAATTTTAAGGCTTTTGTGCGTCAGTAGACGAAGTCATGGGCGGTTTTTTAGACTAGTACGCTGTTTTAAAAGCCTTTTATATAGTTTTGAATTTCTGAAGCATCTTTTTAATTTGATCGACCACCAATCATGTCATGGTATAAATAACGATTCGTAACACTGTTACTAAGAGGATAACTGATTTTTTTTCAGGGGCAGAGTTGCCAAACAAAATTTTGTCGCGCAAATTACAACAATAGGCAGTTACGATTATACAAGGTGTTGTTTTGCTTCCTCGTAAAAATTCAGGAGATTGTCACAAAAGACATAAATAATCAATATAAAAAAAACGAACCTATTTTTTTGTTGTTTGAATTAGAAAGTATTTCAGAATAACCTCCTTAATGTGGCTTAGGGAATAAGAAATTATCGAATAAACGTTTGAGATTGTTTGTATGTGTGAAAGCGCGGTTATAAGACGAGAATCAGACGTGTCGTGATTAAAACATGGATAGTTCACACTTTCCGATTTCTGTAAATAAGAAAAAAATAATACATACCCATTTTATTATTGACTCGGGTCGAGAATCATTAGCATAGTTGCCTCCTTGAATTTGACGAGGATGCAAAACAACAGCTTGTATTTAACCGCAAGAAATACCCAACCAGACCTAATGTCCGAAAGTTTTCCTCGTAATGTACACGGCACCATAGTAGGCCCTGAGTATAAGGTAAACTGATCAAAACCATAGCATGAAGTATCTGTTGTATTATACCGGACTACCGGCTTCAGTTCTATACTTGTTAACATTCGAATGTGAATATTATGAAACGAAAATGACTTGATGTTTTGTTTTAAACTATATGGAAAAGGAATTGATTTAAAAAAAAAAAGCCTTATTCCCGATTATATCCCCATAACAAGTTTCATCCCATATTGAACGGCTGCCACTGTGCTGTTGTTTAGACACACTGTGTTTAGGTGCTAAGCACCCAGTATTATGGGTCGAACAATAATTCGTGCGTGCCCACAACCCACCTACCGAGTCGTCGTTATACGTAGCTATAGGTTTCAGCACACAAGTAAAATAGTAAAATTGGTTATTTGAACTTGGCAGCGAAAGTGCCTTGACAGCCACTTTTCGAGACCCCCTCAGAGACGAATTTTCAATAATCATTCGAAAGTCTGACAACCAGTCTTTCCAAGGGCGTATTATGTAGTACTAATTCGGTTGTGGAGGTCAGATAGCCAGTCGCTCCACGTAAAATACTGGTATTCAGCTACTTACGGTTAGACTGAAAGCTGACCCCAACGTACTGGGGAAAAGGCTTGGCATTCATCTAGATCTAAGCAGGCTGTGCGTTGTCTGTCGAAGAATTTAATATTTTCTAATAATCGATTGGGTAACCAGTGAGTGGGCTACCTGCGTGGTGTGGTGTATCATGGCGTGTATGGAGTGTCGGTCGAGCGCGTGGTGGTGCAGGCGCAGCAGCGCGTCCAGGTCGGCGCGCTCGGCGGCGGCGCCAGTGGGCAGTGACAGTGAGGTACCTGCGTGGTGTGGTGTATCATGGCGTGTATGAAGTGTCGGTCGAGCGCGTGGTGGTGCAGGCGCAGCAGCGCGTCCAGGTCGGCGCGCTCGGCGGCGGCGCCAGTGGGCAGTGACAGTGAGGTACCTGCGTGGTGTGGTGTATCATGGCGTGTATGGAGTGCCGGTCGAGCGCGTGGTGGTGCAGGCGCAGCAGCGCGTCCAGGTCGGCGCGCTCGGCGGCGGCGCCAGTGGGCAGTGACAGTGAGGTACCTGCGTGGTGTGGTGTATCATGGCGTGTATGGAGTGCCGGTCGAGCGCGTGGTGGTGCAGGCGCAGCAGCGCGTCCAGGTCGGCGCGCTCGGCGGCGGCGCCAGTGGGCAGTGACAGTGAGGTACCTGCGTGGTGTGGTGTATCATGGCGTGTATGGAGTGCCGGTCGAGCGCGTGGTGGTGCAGGCGCAGCAGCGCGTCCAGGTCGGCGCGCTCGGCGGCGGCGCCAGTGGGCAGTGACAGTGAGGTACCTGCGTGGTGTGGTGTATCATGGCGTGTATGGAGTGCCGGTCGAGCGCGTGGTGGTGCAGGCGCAGCAGCGCGTCCAGGTCGGCGCGCTCGGCGGCGGCGCCAGTGGGCAGTGACAGTGAGGTACCTGCGTGGTGTGGTGTATCATGGCGTGTATGGAGTGCCGGTCGAGCGCGTGGTGGTGCAGGCGCAGCAGCGCGTCCAGGTCGGCGCGCTCGGCGGCGGCGCCAGTGGGCAGTGACAGTGAGGTACCTGCGTGGTGTGGTGTATCATGGCGTGTATGGAGTGTCGGTCGAGCGCGTGGTGGTGCAGGCGCAGCAGCGCGTCCAGGTCGGCGCGCTCGGCGGCGGCGCCAGTGGGCAGTGACAGTGAGGTACCTGCGTGGTGTGGTGTATCATGGCGTGTATGGAGTGTCGGTCGAGCGCGTGGTGGTGCAGGCGCAGCAGCGCGTCCAGGTCGGCGCGCTCGGCGGCGGCGCCAGTGGGCAGTGACAGTGAGGTACCTGCGTGGTGTGGTGTATCATGGCGTGTATGGAGTGTCGGTCGAGCGCGTGGTGGTGCAGGCGCAGCAGCGCGTCCAGGTCGGCGCGCTCGGCGGCGGCGCCAGTGGGCAGTGACAGTGAGGTACCTGCGTGGTGTGGTGTATCATGGCGTGTATGGAGTGTCGGTCGAGCGCGTGGTGGTGCAGGCGCAGCAGCGCGTCCAGGTCGGCGCGCTCGGCGGCGGCGCGGTGCAGGGCGCGCCACGCCGGCTCCGCGCCCACGCCGCCCGCCTCCTGCAGCGCGCCCATCAGACGCAGCGCCTCCAGCCGCAGGCACGACACGCGACGCATCACGCTCCACACCTCTGACACACACCCAATAAAAACCATTACCTACAGAAATATGTAGGAACGAAACTGCATGTCTCATACACCTTGAATTTGTGGAGGATATAAAAAATAGTTCTATCGTAAAAAAAAAGGCCTAAAGGTAGTATACCCGTATACCGTACGTATACCCGACGCAACCCCCACCAAGCACGCAAAGGTCAAAAAGTAAAAAAACATGTCATCACCTGGCATATACTTGAGCCTCTTCTGCAGGATGGCGTGTTCACGCCACGCGTCGTGCAGGCCGTACTCGATGCGTTTGACACGCCACAGCTGCGTGAACAGCGCTCGGTAGCGCGCGGCACAGGTAGCCGGGAACAGAGTGCCTAGAGGTCCGTCCACACGGTACTGCAGGGCGAACACGTCCCAACCGCAGTCGTCGCGGCCGTCACCTGGCGCGACAAACCAAATATACATTACATCACGCTATAGCCTCCGAAGATGTTGAGTCCTATGTAATTGGGGGCGAGCCTATTAGCATCAAATGAGCATCACAAATCCCAACTCCGGGCTACTACTGAGAAATTCCTAAAATCCTAATTCCTAGTGGAAAAACCTTTGTGTGTGTTAAGTACCTGATTTTTTGTTAGTGAAGAATCGAACTCATCACTGTTCTATTGCGAAAAAGGGATGGGAAATCTCTCTCGCACATTGGAACAATGCAGAGTTACCACACTTTGACAAACTGCTCCTTTAAGCCATGATAATAATACGTCTTCTACACTTATGATTAGGGTACGAATTCACGTGAAGCCATCCCAGCTCTAACTGGGTGGTGGTAGTGCATATAGAAGTAACGTACACGTATAGCAGCTCAAATATAATTCAATAATGTGCCTAATACACTTACAGTTAGGGTACAGATTGACGTGCAAGCGCGCCAGTACGTGTGGCGGCTCAAACTGTGCGTTCGTTGCGCGCACGGCCGCCTCCAGAGTGCACGTCAGGTTGTGCACGTATAACGACGATGCAGGCTTGTTGAGCTCGTCCCTAGGTATTAAGAAATAACATGTTAGGGGCAGCTATTCACGGTCACATAACAGGGGAAATTATAAGCAAAACAGAGAGAGGGGAAGGGATCTCATCATGGACACAGTACTTGACAAAACGTCAAGTGACATGGTTTAAAATTGCTTGAGATATTGGGCGATTTTGAACCATGTTCCCTGACTGAATGATCGTCCAAGATAACCTACGCTCCAAAAACTATAATTCAGGCCCCTTTTCCTTATGGTTAAATGAATCCGCAAGTAGCAGATAGCGACCGTCGACCGACCATCGAGTAGGTGGTGGTGTGACGTCAGCGCGGTGATAATGTTCTACACACGACAGTAGCTACATGTAGAGCGGTACATACTGCAGTAGAGTCATGAGGTGGTGCACGAAGTCACCCTGCGCGAGCAGCAGGTAGCGGCGGTGCGCGGCCAGGTGGTCGAGCAGGTGGTGGTGTGACGTCAGCGCGGCCAGCAGTCGCGCGGACGCGGCTGCGTGTGCGCCCGCCACGCCCTCGCGCAGGCCTGCCGCCTCCCACCATGCGCATCCTTCTGTCATGCGGTCCCCACCTACACACATTTATTACAATTCTAGGTTCAGCCCGCACCTACTTCCGATGTAGGAGCATCCAAACTCAGACGTCTAAAACATGACATAATCACAACTCTCTTCATTGTAGTAATGATGCACAAACCCTGATGTGATATCTGGACAAAATTTCAAAAGAAAACCTTGAGGATAGGTTCATTGCCTGTCCCTGCATCCGTGGCAAGTTTATTATATATATTTTTTTTTATTTCGTCCCCAAAGATTCAAAAAGCCTCTTCTGGAGCGACTAGGTAACCACACCCGCTTACCCGCTCTTTGGTGGCACCATACTCACAAGTGATGCATGATAAAGTTCAAAGGGTGTGTGCGTCACTTTTCAGCACATAAAGCTTATCACTACCACAATAATCACATACGTGTTAAGAAACACGCATGACTTATGCAAGCCATAACATACTGAGTCACGTTTATTTCTGTTTTACTGTTACTATTTCCCTTTGACGTCCTTTTGCTGACTCACGTCATTCCTAATCAAAGCTAGGAATTTTCACAATTGCTATTATAGTTGACTGGACTTGCATTATGCGCGTATGTGCATGTGATACGGAGGAATAAGGAAAATGTCGTGAGAAACGTTCGAGTATGAATGTGAATAGCTATAAGAGTAGGGGAAGACCAAAGAAACGATGAATGGACTGTGCGAAAGATGATGTTGTTATAAAGATGAGTGACTACTGAGATGACGAATAATATGGAAAACGAAACAATGCTCTTTCCATAGTATATTGTGTATTAAGGGCGGTAAATAAGGAATTACGATCGAGGCTCTAGTAGAAGCCCGAAGTCGAAGACTGAGGACTTTCTGAGTCGAGGTTCGTAATATTGCCGTACAGCCCGTGAAACATACAATGTTTTCATCACATTTGCGAGTTAATAATTATGAATATACACAAGTCAGCACATATTATTACGAAATACGTGAACTGATTTGCGGATGGCGGGCTGTTTGCCCACACCACAGATTATACAAATGTTTTGTTCAGAAACGTTAAAGGCAAATACTTACCTAGGTATACAGCCATGAGGGAGTATAAAAAAAAAATCGACGGTTTGATACAAAAAACTATCGATTATTTAGATTTTAGAACATTAGTTGAGTAATTAAATAACATGTAGCGAGATTGAATGAAATTCCTGTCTAAATAACATTTTAAGACAATTTTTCAATTGCGTGTAAACTCCTTGCTGTCATGCTGTGCTGTAAATTAAAAAAAAAATACTTACCGCCCTAGGGTTTTATATGGGGCATTACAGCCAAGTTAACCTGTATGTAATGACACTGTTTACGAGCAAGTGTGATGAAATAGTACATTATGATATAAGTGCGGTAAGTTGAAAATTACAGCCGAGGCGATATTGACAGCCCGAGCTGTAGGCGAGGGCTACAAGAAAGCAGAGGCTGTAACTGTCAAAGCGCACGTTTGTCATACGACGTTTTATAACATATTTGCGAGGAAATAAATAAAACTCGGACGACATTTTCAAATAAAAACAATACAGCGAAAAGAAAAAGCGCGCGGAATAATTTTTACTTGTTTACAAATTATGAAATTAGCAATGCGCGCGCATCAGCGCTTTTTTTAAGGAAAAGGCACAAAACACAGCCAGTATTACTAATAAAATAAATTAATATTATTGTGTTTTGTTACAGATTTATGGTTAAAATTAATTAAATTAAAGAATTAAATGTTTATTTATTAAATTTTATTTCCCAAGTTAATTTTATTCATAAAATGTTGACCACTTTTCTGACATAAAAACTCTTTGCTAAGATTTAAAAAAATACCGTTCGTTTTAGACGGAGCATTTTGATAAACCGTGCGTTTTACTTTACATTACCGCACTAGTGCGTAATGAGATACATTACGATACTGAACTTGGTGAAATAAAAAGACCCTTTACGAGCAAATGTGTTATAATAGTATATTGTGTATTAAGGGCGGTAAGTAAGGAATTACGATCGAGGCTCTAGTGGAAGCCCGAAGTCGAAGACTGAGGGCTTTCTGAGTCGAGGTTCGTAATTCCCGTACCGCCCGTGAAACATACAATGTTTTTCATCACACTTGCGAGTTAATAATTATGAATATACACAAGTCAGCACATATTATTACGAAATACGTGAACTGATTTGCGGATGGCGGGCTGTTTGCCCACACCACAGATTATACAAATGTTTTTTTCAGAAACGTTAAAGACAAATACTTACCTAGGTATACAGCCATGACGGAGTATAAAAAAAAAACGACGTTTTGATACAAAAAACTATCGATTATTTAGATTTTAGAACATTAGTTGAGTAATTAAATAACATGTAGCGAGATTGAATAAAATTCCTGTTTAAATAACATTTTAAGACAATTTTTCAATTGCGTGTAAACTCCTTGCTTGATGAACTTGCATGACCTGTGTGCTGTCAAGCGGTGCTGTAAATTAAAAAAAAATTACTTACCGCCCTAGGGTTTTATATGGGGCATTACAGCCAAGTTCACCTGTATGTTATGACACTGTTTACGTGCAAGTGTGACGAAAATTAAAAAAAAAAAACCCTTACCGCCCTAGGGTTTTATATGGGGCATTACAGCCAAGTTAACCTGTATGTTATGACACTGTTTACGTGCAAGTGTGATGAAAATTATTTTTCATCACACTTGCACGTAAACAGTGTCATAACATACAGGTTAACTTGGCTGTAATGCCCCATATAAAACCCTAGGGCGGTAAGTATTTTTTTTTTTAATTTTCATCACACTTGCACGTAAACAGTGTCATAACATACAGGTGAACTTGGCTGTAATGCCCCATATAAAACCCTAGGCTACCCTAACCCCAAACTAATGTTCTAAAATCTAAATAATCGATAGTTTTTTGTATCCAAACGTCGAAATTTTTATTTTTTTACACTCCGTCATGGCTGTATATACCTAGGTAAGTATTTTGCCTTTAAAGTTTCTGAACAAAACATTTGTATAATCTGTGGTGTGGGCAAACAGCCCGCCATCCGCAAATCAGTTCACGTATTTCGTAATAATGTGTGCTGACTTGTGTATATTCATAATTATTAACTGGCAAGTGTGATGAAAAACATTGTATGTTTCACGGGCGGTACGGGAATTACGAACCTCGACTCAGAAAGCCCTCAGTCTTCGACTTCGGGCTTCTACTAGAGCCTCGATCGTAATTCCTTACTTACCGCCCTTAATACACAATATACTATTGTGGTACGAGCACGATAATAATGGATCGCGTTATGCATAAAAACCGGTGTCACCTTGTTTCGCAGACAGAAATTTGACAGAATTTCGTTTCCCAGAAAATGTTTCACATAATATTTAGTCCCCGTATTTTTATTTCGAATATTTTTGTTTCGACTACTATTTACTTGAATGAAAAATATTTTACAGAAACACAATTCAAAGAATTTTACAATCACATTTTTTTATTTGACCAACTCATCAAACAGCAGAATTATTTTTCAACGAATATTGTTTGTTCGATGTATGTTTCCATGGTATTTTATTTCAACGAAATTATTAACCTAAAATTAAAATATTGTCTTTAAAAGTCAATATGTTGTACTACTAAAGTTAGTGACAGAAACGAATGGCTGCAAAACAGACTCCACGTAGTCTTGCTTGCCCTACCCCTAGAGTGTAATTTAAGCCCGCGTAGGCGCGGAGGGATGAGGCGGCCCGCGAGTTGAGGAGCAGGTGGTTTCTAAAGATCGCCGCCGCGGCTGAGGCTGGCCGGCTTGCCGGCCAGCAAGCCGAAGCTGCGGTGGTGAGCGTTAATACCATCTGCGACGATAAACTTGCGTGGGGCCGCCGGAGCCCCGCAGCGCCGGAGCCGTGACAGAAACCTTGCCTATTGCATGTTACATGCTTGCATGCATGCTGCAAGTTGCATGCTTGCTGCATGCTGCATGCTGCAAGTTGCACGCTTGCTGCATGCTGCATGCAACAGGAATGGACACCATTAGTGAGAATAACAAGATTGTTTTCCTGCTTGACAATAATTTACCCGCATTCTTTTTGTGAACCCGGTGTTGTAATTTTGTAGGAGGGTATGCATTTTTCAAAGGTTTGAATTTTAGAAACTGTCAGTCGATTAAAATGTTATTCTTCGTAATAAGTTGTATGTGAAACAAACAATATGTGAATAAATAATATTTGATTTGTTATTCTATGATATGAATATTCTAACATTAAACTATATTTGAAACAAAAATCGATGATTTAAATTTCTTCAAAGTAAGTATTCTGCGTTTTGATTATTCTATGAAATGATAATATGAGAAACAATTTATGTGAAACAAAATTCGATTAAACAATTAGCGATGAAACAACGCACAACCATAAAAACCACGTTGCCGAAAAAAGGAGTGTTTGTATACTCTAAACAATTCACTATTCACATTTTTGGGATAAAATAAAATCTGCCATTGTGCCAAACAACTGACCTGTATGTGGTTTCAACAGCGCCTGAAGATGCTGCGCATGGTCGCTAGGTCCCGCGGGCTCGTCCTGGCACGCTTCTCGCATGAACACCACGCTCTTGCCCGTCGCGAGGATCTGAGCCGCCTGCTCGCGAGACATGAACGACGGCACCATCCATTCCCTGACATCATTACAGAGTTTTATGTTGTAGTTCCATACAAGACCAAGATGAGTCAGGATTGATAGAAAGTGGGTGCCTGAAGATGGTTGTCGTCGCCGAAGCAGGCCTAGGAAATGCTGGCGTACCCAACTGGACTCGTTTTTGTGGGATTGGCCGGCAAAGCGAAGCGGATTAGCTATCTGTACTCCGACATAGATATCGATTACGCTTTCGTCACTTCATTTAAGGGTTTTGAGCAAAAATTTTAAAATAGAGGATGTTTCTAACTAGACTCAGTGGTTTAGTCAATGAATGAATTTAAGATTTTTACTAAGAAGATAGTAAATAAACGTAAGGAACATACCTAACTCTGTACTTGTCATGCCACATCCTATCGATAGGCACTCCACTTCTGCTCTCAATAAAGAACTCGTTGAATCGATCGTCAATCTCTCCTAAAAACAAATGTGGCTTTTAGCTTAAAAAAATGATTACAAAGGCTAGGTTAGATGATGGCGATCAACTCACCGTGTATGAGCCACCTTGTGAGCATCAGTAGCAGCGGGTACGTGAGCGCGGTGAGCAGACGTCGCGCCAACATCGCCACTCGCTCGTCACCGTGTCGCACAAACCTGTGCACGCACGACGCCAGTTCTCCACCTGCGCAACAACATTGTGTAGTTACTAGCTTATATTCCCACGGCTTCGCTCGTTTTGTTCGGTAATTGAACGACGGGATTGTACTACCGGGATAAAACGTATCCTGTGTGTCTAGGGTATTATCTATCCTATTGCCAAATTTCATCCAGATTCATTCAGTATTTTTTACGTGACGAAAAGTAACAAACATCCATACATCCTCACAAGCTTTCAGATTTATAATATTAGTGCGATTTATAATATAAGTAGGAAGTAGGATTTGTTAACTTTGTTCTGAAAATATTATGCTCTTGGCCAGCTTTCACGGCAAACGCAATCCTACGTTCACACGGGGTTGCACTGCACGATATTTTGCTGTATAATGTTGGGAGCCCACGGCAGTTTTAAGCAGCTTTTGGTTTTAATAGGGATATTGATATGTGATCCCAACATTTTGCCAGTAAATATTGCGTAATACGGCGTCACCTGATTGGCTGCTGATGGAGAACGCGGGCTCACTAAGTGGAGCGACGAGTGGTAGCAGCATGGCGTGCGATTGGAGAGGCCTATGTCCAACAATGGACTGATCTAGACTTCATCAGTCTAGTCTAACACATAAAACTTTACCTTTTTTGTGGTGAGCAGCGTGTGCGATATTGGCGAGCCAAGTGAGTCGATGCAACGGCTCCTGTGCCCACACGCACACTCTACGCAGTGTGCTGCCGCCACCGTCGCCTTCGGAAGCCTGTGTGAAAATAGAAAATAAATAAAGCCTAGTAACAGAAATGTTCAATAGAAATATCATTCAAAATTTTTCATACATACCTGCGACTGTAATAGAGCCACGCTGCGATAATATTCGGTGAGTTCATCTCTGATTGATGCCACAAGTCCTTCTCCCATCAGGCCTGAAGAAAATAATCAAAAAAGTTAGAGAGTGTAACTAGCACCATCTTCTTGCTCTGAATACAAAGGGGTAACTAGATTGACATTAATCCTTTACACTGATCCAGTAGGGTTCAAGGCCGAGCCAGGCAGATTACGTGGATCAACCGCAATGTAAAATCTTTTCACATCCACATTTTCAGATGACTTTAAAGTTAATTTCAGGATGACAAAGTACAATTAAAAAAGTCACACCAATTTTTTTTGCACATTTTTTTTTTCAGGAACTTTTGTTTACTTTTTTGGAAGCTAATTTGCGAACGCAGGTTAAAGGTTGAGTGAGACAAATTAACAAAAACTTACCCTGGGGCATAAGTCCAGAGGCAGGATCAATGAACTCCTTGAGTCGGTCGTGTAAGAAGCCGAGATGGGCGATGCGCGCGTGCAAAGCTTGTTGCGGGCGTGCCACGACGCTGGACACGCGTGAGCGCACGCCCGTCGCGGCCAGTACTGCATCGCGTACGCAAGTGCGCTCGTTCACTCGATCTGAGACATTTATTTATGATGAATGCACAAATAAAGAGTGTCTGCAATGAACAAAAAAAAAAAAACAAAAAGATATTTAAGTACAATAAAATAATTTCTATGAGAAGTACACTGATTTGTATTCCTTGGCCTGTGTAGTTAGGTAGCACGGATACATTTTGGGTAGTTTTCAGTGTAGTAGCCTATTACATATACGGCGCGAATAAGCTCGTTATTGTAGACGCCTGTATCCGCTCAAAATGTGGTGTAACGGCTTACGCGATTACCTGTTAACCGCGTAACCGGTACGAAAGTATACTTGCAAATTATGCTAGTCTGGAAACGCTCAGTCGAAAAATATTTTGCTTTTAGTGAACAGGAATGTCTTTGTAGTATCAAGTGTAGCTTAGCAAACAATATTGATTAATTATTATACAGCTTAGCAGACAATATTGATTAAAAATTATCTGCTGCCCCATACATTTGGGTTGAATAGGTATTGAAATTTTGTATGGAGCAGCAATTTTTTCGATGTTTCCAATGGAGAACCATGTTCAGTTTGATGGTCTGTAGCACACCCTTAAGTATGTATATAATATTTCTTTTCTGTTTCATACATTGATTCCTTACCAGTAGTATGTAATGCAACAGCCATGCTGCTGTTGTTAGATGGGAGGCTCTGATTGGAGCCCTGATTTTTAGCGGCATTGCCACCCCAGCTCGTAGACCCAATAGTGCTCTTACTTGTGCTCGAAGCAGGGCCACCAAGACCCGTAGTTGACTTCTGAAAAGCCACATTGTATGCATCAGCCATGAATGTGGATTATTTTTAATATAGAGATCAGTTCAAACAGCCATATAAAAATTCACTGTTATTAATAATTGTCATATTTGGAAAGAGATTGTATTATTCACTATACAGTCAAAAAGAGGGACCCCTCCACATGCCTTTGGGCATAACACAAGCAGTTACAAATAATTTTGGAAGTGCATAATTCGAAGCATCATACAAGTACAACTAAGTTTATTTTAAACACTATGAGAACCAATTTTGTATGACAAAAAATATCTGAAAAGGATTCCTATAAATTACTCACATTGGTAGCAAGTTGCGGTATTGGGAACAGTTGATGAGTAGATTCTGATTGTGTTGGTGTATCTGACAGGGCCAGTAGTAGGGACAGGACTGATACACGCTGCTTCAGGATAAACTACAAATATGAATTGATTATAATGTAAAATTGAAAAAGGCTTGTATATGTTCAGCTATTTCAATGAGGTTACTTGTTTAAATGGCTGAACTTGTACATGCCTATTACCATTTTTGCATATTAATATTAAACACTTTCATTTTTTTTTTTGTTTTATCTATTCTAGAAACATTCTTACTCACAGAGCTTTTTAGTTTTGCATAATATTCATTGAATTTGTCTGTGTCTCTCACACTGGTGAGTCTTGCTTGGATCTTCTGGCACAGCATCCTTTCATCTTGAACAGTACGACTTTTATTTCCAGTGGAAGATAAATATGACACAGCCAGCTCGTATGCTCCATCTGTATGATTGAGTTAAAGCTATACATATTAACAGCATTCTGTTGTATAAAATAAACAATCACAATCCAAGATTCAAGAGTGCCAAAAAGAAGTCATAGTGAATAAAAAGAAAACACAACACCTCCCTCGTTTTTTGCTTGGTATCAAAGTTTTTAAGTAATCATGTAAGTTATACATTGTAAAAAATCCAAAAATGCTTTAAAACGTTAAAATACACACAAACTGTTGCTAATTTGTAACTTTATGACATCCACATGGAAATTTACTAAAAAAACAATACGTTGTAGTTTGAAAATAGAATTTACCTGGATCTAGTGACAATCCTGAACACAGTTTTTGAAGTAGTCCAGAGAGATTATTTGAAGACAAGTCCATTTTGGTTCGATATTTTTCTCATCTACGTGAGATAACAATGATATTTATTTTGTAGTGGCAAAATACTACGAGCATCACAATGTTTACAAAGCCAATTTCATATTATTGAAAACACAAGTGTTGAGATTGAGGTTTCTTAGGAATTCTAAAACGGTGGATCTGATAATGAATGGGATCCAAATTGTTCTTGATAAAAACGAGTATAACAACAGGAAAAAATGCTTTTATTTGGAAGAGCTAGCTAACTAAATAAAAACGATCAAATCAAACGAAAATTGAGTTAGTCAATTCGGTTTAACTGACAGATTGTTTTAGTATTACCATTACTAAAATACTAATTCTTCTTTTTTTTTTTTACTGAAAAGAGCGGTAAAAACGTAGGGCGGGGTGCTACAATTACATTTTTTGCTCTTTACCCGCTAATCATAATTCTCTTGACCTTATCGCAATTTATTTGAGGTTTAAGCGCGTCACGTCTTCCTTTTTCATAAGTCACCATTAGTCGTCCTGTTGTTGGCACATCAAAGGAGCTGATGGACGCTACTGAAAGTGCCATACTCGTCGCCAAAGGGCTGACTCAATTTGAATTGTCATCGACACGCTAAGTAGAAGAAAATAGTCATGACCCAACCCTGGTGAAAGATGTTGTCAAGAAGAGGTAGGTTCTAGACATCATCATTATAGAGGAATAAGATCTACAGATGTCATAGCTGGACTTACCTGCTGCTACATAAATCTGGCGCACAAAATGGCCGCCATTTTCATTCATCATTCAAGAAAAAAACTTTTAGGAAGAAACCATTTGGCAACAGATCTACCTCAAGCGGCCTTTATATTTGGCTAAATTCAGACAGTGAGCGTGGGCGAATAAAAGCTTGCTCTCAGATCTCGGCGGCGCAAATGCAAAACATGGCGATGCAGTCACGCATAGATGAGCTTATGACGAAATATGAAAGTGAAAATCTATTTTTGAAGTGAAACTTCTTATGTGACTTCCAACAAGGTTTCGTTAAACGTTTAACGCTACCATGGATGGGGAATAGAAAGAGACAGAGCAAGAGTGAATACGTGGCTCTCGAACGCATGTGTGTAGTATACGAAGTTTCACTTCTTCCGCGCGGAGGGATTCCACGCACTATTTTCTCACGTGCGTGTTGACATTATAGATCAAAGATGTTATAGATATAGGTTTAATTTTTATTTCCATAGGTGGTAGAATATGCCGCGACTACACAGGTCGACACAGGTCTATCTCAATGACAAAAACTACTTGACATTGACACTGACAGAACGTCAATCTGATTTTTATTTGTCGTTGTGCTGTTGAGTGTGCTGGTTGTTTGCTAAAAATCTATGGCCATAGCCTGCTAAAACTAAGAGGTTGTAATTTTTTTGGAAATCCGTGAGACAATAAACACAACTAGCCATGAATCCCAAAAGCCCCGAAGCGCGTAATCGTGACGAAAAGCCATTTGAGGGAATGGTCATTTCAAATTCAGAGACTTTAGATAAGTTGGACGGCCGCAGTGCATGTCCTCAATGCGGCAAATCACGAATGTATTTCTGCTACACATGCTACGTTCCAGTATCTTCCATCCAGGGAAAAATTCCAGTATGCAGGGTAAGATAACACTGTAAATCTGATCAAGTGTCCGAACGAGCGTCGATTTCTAGCCGAAGCCGATTATTCGGTTATCGCCACAACTTCCGGCCGAAGCACAGGGGTTTAATAACCCCCATATTCCAGTTCAGAACTTCCATTTTGTCCGAATGCAGTGGAACCGGCCGAAGCTTCGGTCAGTCAGTACTCATCATTGAATTTCCATTCTTAGGGTATCGATTTACATGACAATTTGTTTTTTTAGCTACCTGTAAAAGTGGATATAATCAAGGATCGTCGAGAAATAGATGGCAAAAGCACATCAGCACATGCAGCTGTTTTAGCACCAAATGATGTAAACATTTATACATATCCAAATGTACCTGAATATGTTCTGGATGGCAGAACTGTTTTATTGTTTCCGGGGGCAGAAGCTAGAACTGTTAGAGAATTATACACTGGCAAAGATGCTCCAAGCTATTCTGATCTCTTATTAGCAGAACTACCTTCTGGATATAATGTGGGCACATTCATGAAAAAAGTATTAAACCACAAAGACTCTGATGAAATCCATCACATCCATGAATTCCCAATAGACAGAGTGGTTCTTATAGACAGCACATGGAATCAGAGCAGAGGTATCTATGCTGATGAAAGACTTCAAAAGATACCAACAATAGTGCTTCAGCAGAGAGCTTCACAATTTTGGCGTCATCAACGTGGTAGCCCAAGATGGTATCTTTCAACAATAGAAGCTTTACATCAGCTTCTACTAGAATTACATATTTGTGCATGGGGGCGCAGTGAACAATACAAGTCATTTCTAACAATCCACTGTCCAGTGCACAGAAATGATGAGCACCATCCCCAGTGTCAACCTTATGCAGGACAATATGATAATTTATTATATTTTTTTAAATTTATGTATGAAAAATTACATTCACTCTATAAACATGATAATTTATTAGCATATAAACGGCCAATGACATAACTATAGTTAAATTAAGTATGATACCAGATATGGTAACCAGTAGGTTATTTTTTTTATTTTAAGTGGAAGAGTGATAGGTTTAACAAATATACTGGTGGCCAAAAAAATCCAGGTACCTATTAAATCGGCTGTCATGACTGTTTGAATGATTTTGTTAATTTTTCATATTGTTTATAAACTGAAATAACATATTTTTCAGTTTAAAAACTTTATTCATATAATTTGCTGTTTATTGTTGTTAAAAATATTATTAATGAATAAAACATAAAAATAGAGGTGGCCTAATTTTTTTGTCCACCAGTTTATATTAAGGTCATTGCTTACTTTTCAAGGATATTAATGTAAACCAGTTATAAAATATTGAAATACAATGTACTTTCACTATTTATACAGTTTATTTCTTATAAAAAATATCCCTATTATTACACAAGTAACAAAAATTAAGTCATTGATACACTATAACATGGAAAATCTGCAGACTATAACAATATTATTGAATTAGCTCATTTCACATTTTTTTTAAGAATATGTTAACAGCACTACCACAAATACAGATATCTTCATACAGAGTGGTAATGTTATACTCATAGTTAATTCATAAGTGTGTAGTGTTTATTACAGTAAATATGGTATAATTAAAAAAAAAACTTACAATAATATAAAGGTTGACAATGATATATTTTGATAAATTATTGTGAATGCTTTTCCAAATATTATAAATTTTATTTGTATCATTGGAAATGCTAAGTTTTATGAATAATATTCATCTACAATTTTTGCCGTAAATTCAAATCTGAGGAATCAGCTACATTTTTAAATACATATTCGGTTCATTATTACCACAGTTTTATGAAAGTTCGAAATCACCTCCTGATTTTTTTATGATTAAACACACATACAGTGTTTCTGACAGCCTGTTGTTATAGTTTACGCAAGTCTAAAACAAAAACACTACCGTCACTAGCGCTGGCGCCGACCTTCGTGCCTCGTGAGTTCCAGCACACTTCGAAAATACCTCCAGTGCCCTTGTATGAATGAACAAGACTTCCTGTTTGTGTGGACCATATGTGCACACACTTGTCAAATGATCCACTAGCAAGGAACTTGCCATCAGGAGAAAATGCCACACTATACACTGGTTCAGTGTGTTTTGTAAGAGTGTGTATACAAACTCCTCTCTCAACATCCCACAGACGGACAGTGCTGTCGAAAGAAGCACTTGCTAAGATCAGGTTCATATTGGGATTCTGTGTTCCAGGTCCTGTAGGTGACCACTTGATTGTGTAGATTTCTTTTGAGTGAGCTTGTAAGTCATGCACACATGTGTCCTGCTTCATGGACCAGATCTTTAGTGTCATGTCATCTGAGCATGATGCTAGTAATTGTCCTTGAGGATCCCATTTTATGGCATTAACTTCATTCTGAAATGATAACATGAAATGTTACAATTTATGATGTTTAAGAAAATATTGTGAACAATGCTTTGTGTAAAGCCAGGTCCGCTGCGCTACATAATTGTGTCTTACTAACACTAAACATGCTTGGGTAACAAGAACGGGGTGTGGCCCAACATAAAATGTTTGCATTAACATGTTAGAGAATCAGTGCAGCAGACCCAGCTTAATAGATACTACTTACAGTGTGTCCTTGAAAGCTTTTGATTGGCTTATCAGCATTAAGTTTGCAAACATGAATACACTGATCAGTAGAGCATGATGCAAAAGAAGTATTGGTTTGCCAGTCAACATCAAGAGCTGGAGCCAAGTGGAAGGAGAACTGCTGTGTACACTGCCCTGTTGATGCATCCCATATAATAGTTGTCTTGTCCACCTGAAAATTGTAACTGGTTATTCACATATAAGTGCTTGAAGCCATGATACTCTGTTTTGGAATTCAGAATTAAATTTTACAGTAGTTCTTTAAACTTACACCAGCACTCAAAATATAGTTTCCTCTTTTGTTCCACTTCAAAGCAAATATTGGCCCTTTGTGTTGGCCTAGTGTTGAAGCCAGTGTTCCATCTGTGGTCCAAATACGGGCGTATCCATCATATGAACCAGTTGCTAATAGATTGCCATCACACTGCAAAGAAGAATGAATATAAATGTTAATACTACAATTTTATTAGTTTATGATCACAGCTTGTTTTTTTTTTTTTTTGTATACCTAAAATGCCTATAATAATATATACCACAAATATGAGGACTATGTCAAAATATAAATGGTGTTACCATATTAGTATGTAGATTCTAAAACAAATCTTTTTATTGGTCATAGGCCCAAAATAATTAAAATGTTTGATTTTATATAAAAGACAGAACAAGAAGACTATACAGAACAGAATATAGATCACTTACATTCCAGTCCAGAGATGTCACATCCTTGTTACTAGGTACTTCAGCCCCACCCTTTTGGATGCAGTGCCGTAATACTAACTGATTGGGAGTTGTTGCTGGATTGTCTGACATGTCCCATATTCTGAAATGGATGGCAGACATATATAAAGAATGACTTGCTGCAGAACCAATTCTTTCTACTGTCTAGAAACACAAATTGCCATATTATGATAATAGTCAACAAATAAAAGCCAATTATTACTTTCTGTAATCACATACCTAGCAGTACTATCTCCTGATCCACTAGCCAGCAGGTCTGTGCTGGGGTTCCAAGCACAGATGAACACTTCAGATTCATGTCCTCTAAGCACTGTGGCTTTGCTGGCTGGGATTTCAATTGACTGATCCATGTCCATGGGCTCAGGAGCACTGGGAGTTGCTGCACCACCTGGTGGTGCTGGCGTAGCACTGCATGTTGTGCCCTTGATAACCAGAGATAACAAAATTAACCTCTTTAAATAAATTCTAAATTTATTTATTGTATCTACACATGATAGACAACTCAGCAACGATTCAGCAACTTATCCTTTAGAAGCTAGAACTGGTAAGGTGAGGCTTTTACCTAGCAAATATCCAGGCCGACAGTTACAAGTAAATCATTTTATGAATTTTCTTTTACAATGGAGATAATGTAGAACACTTACATCAACACCATTCTGCTCCCCACCAGACCCAGGTTCTGCCTTAATTGCTTGCTTTTGAGCATTGTGTGCATTTTGTCTGGCAGCCACTATGTCTGGTGTGACTGCATCTATTAGACTTAAACTTTCTGTGAGGCGTGTTTCTGTGCCTGAAAGAAGAATATTAATGAAATTATTCCTCTTGAATCAGATTGATTAGAAATTGAGAATCATCAATGCAACCTCTTGGTTGCAGCTGGACCTATTAAGAACAAAAATGGAAACTAAGTCTAGAAATAAAATATAAGGAATTATTGCATACTGATGCCATCCCCATCATTACACAAGTATTTTTATTTTTTTTCTTGTTTTATCTTGCGATCAGTCTTTCAGACTGAGCAGATGAGATGGTTCGGATGGCATGTTGGGCGCTACTCTCAGGAGAGGCTGCCCTAACTATTCGAAGTCATTTTTTGCACTGGCTGTTCTGATCAAAAATGTTCTATTATATTACACAAAAGTGATAGTAGGAAGTGTAATGCCATAGGAAATGGTAGAAACTATTATGGCATTGCTAAAAGTTAATACTACAATACATACCATCTTCTCCTATAGTGATTTCTGCTTCTGTGTACTGTAATCCTTTTTGCAATATGTTCAGTAGTGCTGCGGGCGGTACTAGGGCTCCATTGATGTTACTTTGGGATATGTGTGACTCAATACCAAATGTGTAAGCAGAATGATGAAACCCTGAAAGTATTATATTTATACTGTAATTTTACCAGGCTGCGGACTTGTGTTTGTACTTTGCAAAATAGTCACTAAAAAAAAGTTCCAATTTTTTCCTAAACAATAATTTATTGATACTGACAAATGGCTAATGTAAACTATCTATTGCCAGACAGTATTTACTTCTTCCTTTCCGTCTTTATTAGTTCTGATTCTTAATGGGAATGGTAACGAAGTATGAGAAAATCTATGAATGAATAGTAAATAAGCAGGTAAAATGGGAAAACAGTAGGTAAAAAGAAGAAACGAAACAAATGTCGTGTAAAGATCGAGTTAGCGTCCGAGAGTTCATTGAACCATACCTGATTCTTGTAAATACCTATACACAAGGAAGTTGACTTCATCACTGGAAAAACTCATTTTGTTTTAAATCTTAACACATTCATAGAAATATATCTGACCAATTTTACTTAGAAACTCGGCAAAAACATTTAACCCCTATATTTACTTCACTCACAATGATCAACGAGTGTAATTTGTTATTGTCTATGTAATTTTGATCCTAAAATTCTCTATGGCTTTTACTCGGATGACATTCTCATCTAGGTGATTAATTAACCTTTTGTGTCGATGGTTCAAAGCGTGCTCGAAAATCCGTCGTCGATTCATATAAGAGGGCTAAAGGCGGAATCAAACAATCAGACGCGTCCGTAAGCCATGGCTGAAAGCCGCGAGGGATAAGTGTGCACAGTCGTTTGCGACGCGGTTTGAGGCCTCGTTCGAGTCAACTATTCCTCAAAGAACTCTTGACGAAGCAACATGGCGGAGCTGCAGGTGCTACTTTACTTATCTCCGCACCCAACAGTCCTCGCCGGCGATTTCAACTTGAAGCACCCGGCGTGGAATAGCTGGGTCACGAATACCAGGGGGAAGTGACTCTTCGCGGACGCAGAGGCCCGTGGATACATGGTGTCCGGTCCTGAATCACCTACCCACTACTCAGATGACCCTGTAGTGGCCTCGCGTCAAGCATGTTCGCGCGCGCCGACGTCTCTGCCTGGCCCACCTGACGCGGCGCGCGCAAGGCGCACACGCTACTTCTCGCGCAATCTCGTGCCTGCGGACGTGACATAGCCATCCCCACTCCCGGACTGATTCACCCGGGTAGGTCATTTCCATCTACACGCAACCTACCCAATCAATATGACTCCAGACTCACTATACACATTCGAAGCGCGTCGTGTTCTAAGTTAATATAGACATGACGCGCACCGAACAGACACCCATGTACTCAACATGCGACTAGACACACGCGACGAACGCGCGGCACGGGCTCGCTATTCGTTCGCTACATGAGCGGTGTTACTCAAGTAAATTGCCGCTCAAACTCATTAATTACGGCCCCTTAGTCTAGAGCGTGATCGGCTCGATCTGAGAGCGTCTGCAGACGGGGGCCAACATCCTTAGCGGTAGGGTGCGCCTAAGTCACCTCCGTCGCTGGTCGTCACCCACTGGGCCTCCTCCGGGCAACCGGAGGTCTCACCTGGCGGTGACAGACCGCCGGGGTAGGGTAAAGAAAGAGGCGCTCGGTACGGTAAAGTTTCACCGTACCAAAGCGCACAGTGCTAGCGCCGTGGCGCCTCCTACCGGACAAAATATGAACCACACACTGGCGAGTCGCACTTTTTACACGCACTCGCCCTTTACCACGCCTATATCGGCAATCCGATGAGGTGCCCGTAGTTACGGGTACTGTGTTGATCCCGCGGCGAAAGGGTTCGCCCAAATCCCACCTGCCGCGCCCCTATGCAGGACATCCCGCGACGAAGAAACATGTCGAGTTGGCTACGTATATAATGCTGTGTAAAGAAAGAAAATAAAAAAATGGATTGTGTGGTTTTATGAAACCACGGTAAAAGTGAAACTTTTTTTCACACTATAGACATTTAACTAAACATTTTTGGGAGCGCCTTTCACTTTATCTCACTCCACAACCGACCGTCACGCGACATGCAACACTCAGACGAAAAAGTTTGAGACAGATAAAAGTTTCACTTTAATAATAATAATAGTTTAAAAAAAAATAAAAAAAACACGCTTTTTTAGAAAACCGAACTAAAAAATAGAATATAAATTTGAATAAATTTAAATTATTAAATTTAAAAAACGTGAGAGAAAGCCATCCAAGGCGCTTTTTGGTCTGCCGCAACCCCGTCTAGCTGCCTTAGGGCTCCAGTTTTGTGAAATGTGGGCCCACATCCGGCAGACATGACAGCCCAGTCCCATTTTCATGTTGACTGTCCAGCCATGTCCGATAATTTATGTTCGCCGCAAATGTAATGGATTAATCTACCCGCAAAACCACAGTTTGTGTGCAGTTTTTTTTCTACAATGAGTCAGTCTGTACCTAAATTGACTGACCTGTGACGGTAGGTAAATAAGTATAATGGTGCACATACCTTTAGTTACGTTATTCATGCCAAAAAAAGTCAAATTAGTTCTGACTGTGTCCACCAGAGTTTGCAAAACGCAAGCTGAACCGAATCACACTGTGTAGCATACAAAAATCCTTATAAAAAGAAGGCTGTATCATAGTTCCTTTGCCTAGCAAAATTCATAGGAACTGAAACAAATAAAAACTATTTTCGTTCTTACTTACCTTACGTCAAAAAAGTGTTAGTGAATTAAATTTGGTGGTTTATTTCAAGATTTTTCAGTAAATTGAGCATATGGTAAACGTAAAGGTAAAACATTTATCTATTTGTTGGTTTTCTTTGCGTATTAGGACACTTAATAGCAACAAAAATATATTTTTTGCTTTGTCTTGTTTGGGATAATGACGCCATTTTGTCGCGCCGGCTGATCTTATGAATTATTATTTTGTAGATCTTCTTCTGTGGGTAGGGCAAGTGTTGTAATTATTTATTATTAGAATACTTCTTTGGAGTCAGATTCATATTTAGCAGTCTTCATTAAAAGGATTAAAATTACATAAGCTTTAAAACTTGAAAAGGAAAATTGATTGATTAACAAATCGCACCAATATTGCGATAAAATTTTACTTTTTTAAGTATTTATTTTGGATTGAACTTCAAGTGTTTATTCGTATTCTATCTATAACAACATATAATTAACTTTTAATGTCCTTGTCATGTATCGTAAGTCAAAAGTTTACCAAGATAAGTGTGGGTTTAGGTGACTCAAATTCGTTTTTGTGAAAGATTATAATTAGATGTTATGATCATCGAATATAATTTACTATTCCTGAATTTTAACTCAGGTGTTTCCTCTCCCTGACACACCTTTTTCTAGAAATATGCTGAAAAACTTAACAATGTAATCTACCTTTTTCATATTCAACTCTTAGTTTACTTGATACATTTTCTTACTTATCCTTACAACTTGATAAAGAAAACAAATCTACTAAATTACGAATAAAATATTATATTGTAACTTGACAAGTAATGGAATTGTAGGAATAAACAGGCATTTTTTCTAATTTTCAGGGGGTGCAATGATTAATCATATGTTGAAATAATGACTATATCAATGAAAGAACAAGATCAAATGCCAGGGGAGGTAAGAATATTATTTTTATATTTACATTGTGTTAGCTAACAAAATTAGTCTTTCCTATATCTGTTAAAACACAAAGTAGGGTTTCCTTATTAGTTATATCAGCGCAGTACATCTGTTTCCAAACATCTGTTACTTAAAAAATCCACAAAATCAGATCATGAAATTTTAATGTATTTTCTAGATGGCATTCCCCGAGGCCAAGTTAAAGGCACTGGAAGAAAAGATTTCACATCCCCGTTGGGTTGTACCCGTGCTGCCTGAACAGGAGCTGGAGGCACTGCTGGTTGCTGCCACTGAGCTGGCAGCTAAAGGTATGTGGCATTTAATTCAATTAAGTCTTAATTGGTGAATAGATCATGGGTATCCTGATGTGTTATGTATAATACAGGCTTACATATAATATCATTTACAACTATTACATGTTGCTGTATGACACAACTAGAATTAAGGGGATTTCGCATAAGATGTTGGTAAAACATTCCAGTTTTTTTGTCAAGGCTCTTGCAATAACTCAATTTTGAAGCATTTAGTTGACCAAGTAGGTAAAGTGCTGGGGTTATACATAAATTTAATTGTTTTGGATTATATTTGTCTACAACATATTTTGTCTTAGAGGGATTCCTACAAAAGGGAATCCCTAAAAGTGGAAGGGTGTTGAATGTTCACAAGTTCTAACATGTGCAGTATTTGTAACTGTTATCTAAAAGTAATAATCCCAATCTTTTTATTATCTATATTGTTTATATTATCTTTTGTTATCATGTGTTATCACATTTTATTTTTATATCAATCATGAAACAGCTGTTAGTTTGTTGACAAGTTATTGTTTACCACAGGTGAAGATGTGAGCCACCCAGCATGCCAGAGATTTTATAATGATGCCCTCACAGTGTCCTTCACAAAGATACTAACGGATGATGCAGTTTCGTCGTGGAAAAACAACATACAACAATGTGTCCGTTCAAACTGCGAGAAGCTTGTGAAACTTTGTGCAATGAAACTAGATGATCCAAGATTTCTGCATTTATTATCTATGACATTCAATCCAAATAACAAGTAAGAAACTATTTCATAATCATTGCATGCATATCATAATTGACTTGTTGAATGTTAATGAGCTGCATGCATTATCTTCAATTTATAATCCATACTATAATATTATAAATGCGAAAGTCACTCTGTTTGTTTGTTACCTTTTCACGACTAAATGGCTGTTCGGATTTTAATGAAATTTGGCAAGAAAATAGATTTCAACCTGAGGAAGTACATAGGCTATATATCATCACGCTACGACCAATAGGAGCGGAGCAGCAATGAAAAATGTTGCGAAAATGGGGAAAATGTGAGACAAATGAAGTTGCGCGGGACAGCTAGTCTGTAATAATTTTATTTACACTAGGGGAAATCATATCTTAGTACATAATAATCTTATTAGAGGACAAATTCTTGTGTAGTTAGTGGACATTTTGATAATTATTTAATGCTTGTTTATGGATTTAGTAAACATTAAGTTCAACATAGACCATTGATCTTTACAGATTTCACACTTTCAATGCATCTAGAACTTGTGAAGGGCTTTCCATTACACCTCCTGGACAGGGAACTACCCAGGAGGCTGAAGTATTTGCAAGGTCACAGGATCACCGCACACCGAGAGGATGGCTAGTCCATCTTGTTAATGTGTATGTATCAAAATATGTACCAGTTAAGCTGTACATGTGTAAACAATATTCATTTTATTTTGTGCACCAAGTTCTCCTTATTAGTTACTTAATAGGATTGAGACCATTTATTTTTCTTTTTCTTCAGTTTTGGTCAAGCAGGTGGATTTGTAAAACTCCGAGAAAGGTTCGAAACAATAATGGGGTTTCAAAAATCAGAGTTAACTACATCCATCACTTCGGAAGAAAAAGTTGCCACAGAAATAATAGAAAAGGAAAATGAAGAAAGCAAATGTGAAAAAGTTGAAAGCACAGAAGTAGTACCATCTATGGCAGACAGTGGTGAAGTATGTATTACTTTAAAAAACCATTATTAGCATTACATTTAAACATTATTTATTTTTTATTTTTGTTGTAGTTTTCGATACCGGCACGTAGCGAGCAGCCATCTTCGCTAGAACAGTCCACGAGTGGCGAAACCCGAGTCGCGACCGTTTGGCAGTTGCTGCGTCCTCTGGGACTCTGCCACGACCTCCTCACATCACATACTGTTACCACATACCTGTTACCTGTTCTTGTAAGTATACTTTGATGACTAAACTTAGTACTTTATCTTAATCTCTATGCTGTCGGCGAAAGTCAATTTTGGGAATAAACTTTTTTTTTCTATTTTCGAGTGCTTGTCTAATGTTTTCTGTGTGTATGTTAATAGTTATTGATTTGTCTCCAGGAATGTATTCCCACACTACTTGAAAGTTTAACCGACGACGAACTGAAGAGGGAAGCGCGTGGTAGTGAAAATAAGACTGACACTGTTTCTTGTTTAATTCGCGCCTGTAAATACGTCTCCGTGAAAACGCCCCAGCATCACAGTTTACTAAAATGTAAGTGTAATTTTATTATTCATTAATGTCTTATTATGTAATGATGTATGTTATTTCTTTGTAGTGATAAAACATACATGTGTGCTTAGGGTAAAGTCAGATAGTGTGAAAAACAACTCCAGAATTGCGGTTTCAATGCAATTCGATTGCAGCCAGGGTAACTGTACAAGATTTATTAATAATATCAAATCGGCCAACTGCTTGTATATCATGCAGTGTGCAGTTGTGCTTGCAAGGTGAACTGAATCTCTAATGAAGGAAGCCTTAAAGCAAACCAATCACGTGATTTACAAATTAACGGAAAACTAGAGCCTAGCAACAAGAGAAGAAGGAATATTACGGAAAAGCTTGTTGGAATATCTTTCGTCCTTAATCGCCGGAATCAGGTTGGATCGGTAGCATACCCTGTAGCTGCTAAGGGGCGTAGTCTTCAAACCTCCCCTGCGTCGCTACATTGTACGCTACCGACTCCTATATAATACGGGAGAAGATGCAGCACTGGAAGAAGAAGTCTCTTTCAAGCCAGAACCATAGCAAAGGAGCAAAGGCTATCGACTGGATACGGTCTAGCTTTAAAATCTCGTCCAGACCCTTATTATAAACGCGAATATTATTTTTTCATACAAATATTACGTTTTCCTATGAGAAGTGCTACTTATATGTTCGGTTCGGCGCATTCGATAGTAGATAATAGTATTTGTTGCCGATGTGAAGCAGTGAATACACAAATTCGGTTCCCCTTCAGCTCTTGCGATTCCCGGGTTTTCCCTGAACGTTCCGTTCATTACATAATTCATTCGATTTGGTCGCCCTGCGATGCCGAATTAATCCGAGCTGAATATGTGCGTAGCACCCCTAAGAAAATAGTAATTTAAAATTTCAACATACCTAACGTATGAATTTTCTTTCAGCTCTTGAAATGTTTCGGTTAAAAATGATTTTGAGATTGCTACAAATGTCTTCCTTCAACGGAAAGATGTCGGCGTTGAACGAAATTAATCAACTCATAAGCACGTTTTCCCAGCAACCAAAACCAGAGTGGCTTACACCTGCTGTTATTACGGTAAGATATTTCTAATAACTTGTTTCTTTCACACGCATCACCACTTACGTTTTTACAAAACACACCCTGTATTTTAAAAACCTAAGTGGTAGAAAAGAAGGGACACTGACGCACAAACGAAACATAATTTTGGAAGTTCCTCAGTTAAGAATGATATTCTGAATACTTGGTAACTGTTTGTGCGTTGGTGTCCCATACACGCTGTATAGGTCGCTGTCCATCCTTTCTTTTTAATTATATTTAAACATTTATTTTGCTGTTTATAATTTTTGTTGTGTTGTCATATAAATCTTGCGAAATCTTCAGAGGTCGCTCTATCAACTTCTAGGCGTAACTTTAAAGTGTATACAATTTTATTCTAGACCTGGATCCGTGAAAACAAAGTAGTGGACATAGTTTTACGGGACTCTCTTCACCAGCCGCAGTATGTTGACAGACTAGAGAAAATGCTTAGGTTTATGATAAAAGAGAACTCCTTGACTCGGGATGATTTAGACGCCATATGGAAGGCTCAGCACGGGAAACATGAGGCGA
Source organism: Cerastis leucographa (assembly GCA_963082945.1). NCBI lineage: Eukaryota > Metazoa > Arthropoda > Insecta > Lepidoptera > Noctuidae > Cerastis > Cerastis leucographa. The sequence continues at coordinate 10,912,665 of OY720380.1, read as the reverse complement.
TTGTGAAGAACCTGCATGACTTACTAGCCAAACTGGCTTGGGATTTCACTCCTGATCAACTTGACCACTTATTTGACTGTTTTAAGGTAAGTTTTACTTACAAAGACTTTCAAAAATAGTCTGTTTGTATGTAAAGAGGTGATAACAGAATAATGTGCGTTTTCTAGGCGAGTTGGGCCACATCCAGCAAAAAACAAAGTGATAAACTACTAGAGGTAATAAGAAGACTGGCGGAAGATGACAAAGATGGTGTAATGGCAAACAAGGTAAAGTGCTTAGCTATAAGGTTCATTTTCAGTCTAGTTTTTCTTTTCAATAAATAACTCTTTAATAATTTGTGTATTCTCACAGGTATTAGTGCTTTTTTGGAATTTGGCCCACTCTGATGAAGTTTGCACGGAGATAATGGACGTGGCGTTAGCTAACCTTACTAAAATATTGGACTACAGCTGTAGTCAAGACCGTGACTCACAGAAAACTCTTTGGTTGGACAAGTAAGTACTTTTCCTACCCTTATCTTTCTAATATTTAAAAAGCTTGTGTATATTATTATGTATTATGTTTGAGTATTGCTAAACGTTTTCGTATGAGCTTTTATGTGATGTGGAGTTATAGTCCATATCTCGGGAGAAACATAATATTGTAACTTCAGTCTCCTCTTCCAGGTGCGTTGAAGAACTGAAAACCAATGAAAAATGGGTGTTGCCAGCTCTCAAAATGATGCGTGAGATATGTTGCCTGTACGAGGCGGGTGGCGGGACAGGGCTGCGGCCTCACGTAACTAGACAGGAACTTATCGACCGCCTGCAGACGCAGCACTCACTTGTGATACTCGTTACTGACTCACTCACACACTATATGGAAGCTGTGCGGACTAAACTTGCGGGTAAGAGCGACCAAAAATAACAAAACGTTTCTTATAAGACATTACCATCCTAATGGCGTATCCACACATGCCGCCGGCTTAGAAGATGCATGTGTTAAAAGATGCATGTGCCGCCGGGCATGTGTGGATGCGCCATAATAGGAACGGTTTGCAAAACAGCTAATCGATTGATAGATATTTTCGATTCGAAATCGATCGTTTGGCACATGCCAGAAGTTCATAATGCGCTATAGAAATGTCAATAAAATATGATTTTTATCTTTTACAGAAGAGGGAGAAATAGACTGGGACTACTGGCAACCAGACGGCAGGTACCCACATGCAGCACAAGTTCATGAAAGGCTCAGTTTTCTGAGATTTCTCTTGAAAGATGGACAATTATGGCTCTGTGCAGAACAAGTGAGGGGGCTACTTACCTTTATATAAAAGTTAAATTTAATTTTCTGTGTGTAATTCCTGCTCTTATTTTCTAGGCTAAACAGATATGGGTATGTTTGGCTGAGAAGCCGGCACACCTCGGCGACCGCGAAGCGTGTTTCCGATGGTTCAGCAAATTAATGGGGGAGGAACCTGACTTAGATCCTAACATTAACCTACATTTTTTTCGACGGAATATTATGACTTTATCACCGAATTTACTAACCTTCGGTGGTATCAAGTGTTTTGAAAGGTAAAAATTGATCTGAAAGTTTTTCAAAAACCATAAACAACATCGTAAGATTCCTCAACATAATTATATATATTTACAGGTTTTTCAAAGCAGTTAACTCCAAAGAAGGCAAACTGAAAGTAAAGAGACGTAGTTTTTTACTTAACGATGCAGATCTCATAGGATTAGATTATTTATGGAGGGTAAGTGCAAACAACATCCACTATCACTCCCTAAAGGTCCAAGTCTCAGAACCGAATACGTATTGTAGCACAATCAAAATTGGACCTTATTTACCAAAAAAACAAACTTGTATATCGTGTGTAACTTACGGCACTTTGCAGGTGATAACGGAGTGCGACGACGAGATCTCTGCGCGTGGCATCGAGCTGCTGCGTGAGGTGTGCACGTGCGTGGGCCCGCAGCTGTCGGCCGCGCACCACCACGAGGCCTTCCTCACGCAGTGCTGCGCGCGCACGCAGCGCATGCAGAAGGAGATGGAGGCGCACGAAGGTATCATTAACATTTATAAATGTACTAGCTTATGCCCACGGCTTCGCCAGCGTTTTGTTCGGTAATTCTCCCACGGGGTCGTACTACCGGGATAAAAAGTATCCTTTGTGCTATTTCAGACTATTATCTACCCCTGTGCCAAATTTCATCCAGATCCATTTTGATAGTTTTTGCGCGAAAGAGTAAAAAACATCCATCCATCTGCACAAACTTTTGCATTTATAATAGTACTAGTTGCGCCCCGCGGTTTCATCCGCGCAGACTGGGACAAAAAGCCTATGTGTTAATCCAGGATATAAACTATCTACATACCAAATTTCATCCAAATCCGTTCAGCCATTGAGGCGTGAAGGAGTGACAAACACACATGCACACGCACTCACAAACTTTCACCTTTATAATATTAGTGTTATATAGTACAATCATCATTACGCAGCCTTTTCACAACCTTATTGGTGTAAGTCTCCAGCTTAACCGGATGCAGCTGAATACTAATATTTTACGTAGAGCGACTGCCTATCTGACTTCCACAACCCGGTAACTGAGCATGATGTCCCTTGGCAAGACTGGTTGTCAGACTTTCGGTCTTCTGACTACCTATAACGATCGTCAAAGATCTCCGTGTGTAATAGACGGAAGTGTATATGACTGATCATCACTATTTTCGAGCATTTAACAAACCGTTTATCTAGTTCACAATAGGTACAATACATTGTGTAAGCCGAGGAATTGCTCTTAGTGGATCTTCCAATACTATCAACGTTTTCAGCTAGCATATTCAGTCATCGCCATATTGACTAATTGGGATCGTTTTCAGATTCGTTGGAGGGTTGTACGAGAATGTGTAGAGTGATTCGTGCCATACAAGAATATATTAACGAATGTGATAGAAGATTTTCGGCGGAGCGGCAGATCTTGCCCATCTACAGGTCGGGTCGGGGGAGGCAGTGTACAATTATAGTCAGATTCAATTTCCAAACTGGGCAAAGACAAGTTGACGATATTGAGCTGTTCTCGCACTCCAATGAGACGTTGCACTCGTTGCGTATGTCGGTTCAAAGAAGGTTGGTTATATCAATCTATGGTATCATTTAAACATTAAGCTTTTCTTCTGGAGACTTATTGATTAATGCCGGTTTTTGTTATAGGCTGAAGAGTGCTTCAGAAAATAATATAAAGTTAGAGCTATATGTAAATAAGTTGGAGCTGTATGTTAATGGGGAACTATTAGATTCTAGTCACGATAGAAAAATTCTGTCGCAAATACCGCTTCGTGACAAAACTGTGATTGTTGCTAAGGTAAATAATCCTAATTTTCTAAAGATTAACGCGTAACTGTCTTCTTTTAATTAATTACTGATAAAAAGATTATTTTGTAACACAAGATATTTTCTAGGTTTATGATGGACAGGTATGTGGTAGTGGCGGCTGTGGTTCGTCAAACGAGTCCAGTAGTGATTCTAGTACTTCGTCGCCGCCTACGTCGCCGACACCGGAGCATGCGTTACCTGGCGTTGTAAGTATCAAGTTAACGAATTATTTCGAGTCTAGATATTGTAAATATTGTAATGCAGCATTTCAGTACATAATCTATGGATGTGTGAATTCTACGAAAACATGTTCGTCTTTCAGTTCTGTTTACAATTATTATTTGACAAAAGTTTTTTTCACAATCGCATAATTTTTATGTTTCTTTTCCCAGCTTTTTGCACAAGGCTCGTGGTATTTGCCGTTTATATTAAACTTGGAACATATTGGTATCACCAAAGGGCACGGACCGCTCACCGAAGCGGCGCATTTACTCTCTCAGATCTGCCCTGCGCATAAGCAAACGGTGAGTTAGATATAAACCAAAATCATTGCAAATAACAAGCTCAAATCAATGAAATAAGGTTTAAATTGCTATGATTGACGCGTTGTTGTAGAATGCAATAACTTTCCTTTGTTTTTTCATAGAAGGTTTTGACTAATTGCGTTTTGGTTTCTTTAGGTGGAAAAATTGACAGAAGCTTTGCTATGCAGAGAAGAGACAAAACTGAGGGATATGCTATACGGTCCGGCTCCGCCCACAGTAGCTTACAATGTAGAAGTAAGTACTCTAAAAATAATTGGCGAATAAGCCCACAAAATCTCTTGGCAAAGGTCTTACTAATCAAGATTATCATACCAAGCCAAAGAGTCACCATCTACGAATAATTTTCATATACAAGCTTGCTCGTCAATGAATTAACAACTTGTGGATTGTAAGAATGACACTAATACAATATTGTTGGCCAGGTGTTATACAGCATGGTGATGCCATCATCAGACACTCGACTGGAACGCTGTCGCAGCTTTCAGATAGCTTGCGTCAAGAAAGCTCCGCTTTTAGTGCAGTGCCTGTCGGATGCTGATTTTTTACAAGGTGCCGCACCTCATACACGGAGGTAAGCAAATTTTTTTTTTTTGGTTATGGCTTCTCGCAGTTCAACCTAAGAGGTTGTCGTCCGCTTAACCGGACTATCCTGTGGGCGCTTTGAGAGTAAGGCCTCCAGCCAGGCCATAACACTACTTACAAATTGAGCGACTGCACGCCAAGGGTACTCTTGTGGGGTACGAGCCTCGGCTTAGGGCGTCGCTGAGGTTGGACAGGAAGGGGACAGGCTGGATCTGCATGATATCATTATTTAGGGGTTGATTTAAAACTACTGGCACAGCATCGCCGACTGGCTCGAGCGAGGGTCGGGGAGGGCATGGACCGGGACGTCGCGACGGACCTCGACGGCGAGGTCGGAAAGACGGCGGCTTGCGTCTGAATTTTTTAAGAGTACTAGTCTTTTTCCTTCTCTCCTGGCAGAGGGTGATAGCATCATCGGGAGTAACGAGGGTATGCCTAGGAAGGCGTACTGAACTAATTCGCAAGGGTTCGTAACGGGCGGCCGCTGCGATCAGGGGATTACGGTGCTTAATGGTTTCATAAACTGAGAGATGGTGGCCATTCTAAGATCCACGTGTAGACAGTCATTACGGACATAAAAAGGGGCTCCCGTGACTCTACATAAGAACTGGTTCTGCAAGGTTTGCATCCTATGGATGTACTTAAGGCTGGTATGTGCGTACACTACGCAAGCGTACGTCATAATGGGGCAGATCACCGCGGTAAAGAAGCGCAACTTGCACTCGAGTGACAACTTGCTTTTTGCCAAGTGGTTGTCGAGTGGGACTCCTAAGTACTTGGCTTGCTTCTCCCAAGGGATAGGCTTACCGTACACAGTGATCGGGCTGAGTGCGGGTGGCTGTTAAGTTATTAAACAAATAAGATTTCATAATATGTCTTGATTGACCATCTTCCAATAAGTTTCCATTTAGGTTTTTTTTTTTTAATTTTCATAATAAGAGATAATATTCAAGTTCTAGGGTCATAATTATAGTTTCAGTGCAAAAAAAAGCTTGTAAAAAGGATGACGCTACTCGTTGTGTAAAGCTCTCGCAGCATCTCGATCTAACTTTAGGATAATGACCCTACATTTGTAGTTGCTTGTTTAAGTTATCGATGCATACTTTAAAACTTCGAGGTATCTTAGTTAAATTCTATGAGCAATGGTAAAAACTGTGACCTATGTTGTAGAACAGAAAAGGCCATCGACTAATGTTGTGTTTTGTTTTAGGGTTGGTTATTTAGCACTTGTCAGGTTGGCCAAACTGGCGTTATACACGCTTGGCCATCTCTTTGAAATACTAGCTCCTGATGGGACCGACGCAAATCTAGACAAAGAATTCAGGTTAGTTCTCTCACTTAATAATTGACCATGGAGAAATAAATTAATGGAGTGGTAACTTCCATTTGACATTTAGACAATCACTTTGAATATACTTGCGTTTCTGACCCACTTAAAATTACTACTGATATAAACGGGTGAGTAAACCTAATGCTGTGGGAATTTGTTTTGAGCGCAAGTGAATATTTTGCTCCATTAGCTGACTACTCCGTGATTTGTTACAAAATATTGCCGGTTAAGGCCTTCCTGTTTTAACTGATAGATATGTTTTTTGTTAGTAGAAGGGATGTGACGATACTACGCGAAGCACTGCAGACGGTACCAAACCATAGCTGTGAGTTGATGGTCAAGGCTATTTCCGAGAAACTTGCCAATGCGTTAGGGGAACAGGTAATTACTATAAATATTTACTTCTTTATTATCTGGCTCCCTTTAGAAGTCAAAATTATATCTTTCGACGCATGAGCCAAGAACACATAATTTGCTATTTAACTTCAAGCCACGCTGCCGCGATTAGTGTCAGCCTCAATAAATCGAGTAGGATGTCGAATAAAATTACAATACAAGAACAAGATTACAAAAGAAGTACAAAATTTTAGAAACTCAATACAGAGACTCGGTGACATCACTGACATATCGCTCGTACACTTTATGTCCGTAACTGCCAGCTTCTATTCGAATCGATGGTATAATGTTTGATTCAATGAGTTTATCCTAGTAGGTGGCCAAGCCAATCGCGGTATCAGTGGCGTCTGTGCGGTCCGTTGGTTCTTTGGGGACTTTTGTTACTCAAATATATGGGGCCTGGTTTAGTCAGAAGTAACTGCCAAGAACCTTGACGTCAGCTTTAGTGCTCGATCTTTTATTATTTGTTTTTCTAAACAGGTTGTACTCAGTGGAGAGGACAGTGATTCAGTGTCGACGTTAGTTTGGTGGCGCGTCCCTACCGCGGCCACAGTGCGCGCTTTGTACAGCCTTGCTTACTCTGTGGCGCAGCCTTCAGAGATCAGCGGTATCGTCCACCCTGATGATGTTACGCGTAAGTTGAAGTTATCTATTTATTTACACAATACCTTAAGTTTGTTTGGATCTTCTTCCATTGCCAATGTCACTAGAATAAATCTAGCAAACTGTAACCGCCTGGTGGAAACTGACCCCAATGGTGTTATGCATTAGGGTCAGTTTTTATTTAAAAAAAAAAAAACAGTTTGATGATAATTATGTTTGTAGTTGTCCGAGAATGCATGGAGGTGGTGACGATCTGCATGGCCCTAAGCGGCGGACACCTGGAGAACAACTTGTTAAACGAGGCGTGGTGGCAGGACACCGCGCTGTTTCTGATGATCGATTGCCCTAACCCGCAGGTTAGTCCTAACTTTTAATTGACAAATTACCGTTTTGAGTGACCTATACAATATATCCAGTAATATTAGGTATGCGAAAAGGAAAAATACTTATAGTGGCCAAAAGTGGGCGTATCATAATTAATTATGTTACGAAGGTAAGGGTACACAAAGTATCGTCGGTCGCGTAACGCCAGAACAGACAATTAATTAGTAAAACATCCAATCTTACACACATAACCGATGATGCGTTAGTACGTCGATCAAACTAAGGACGCCCAACGTATTTTCCGTCAGATATGTGCCGACAGATATGTATCTCGATCTACTAATAGCACGAATTTAGACGCATATTTCAATACATAGTATCAACATCACGCTATCACTAGTTATAATAATTTATGAAAAAGTCATGCGATGTGATTCGTCTTCCAGTGAGTAAAATAAGTGTGTGTGGTCAGGTGCGCGTGTCGTGCGCGGAGCAGCTGCTGGCGATGTGCGCGTGGGGCGGCGGCGGCGGCGCGCGCGCGGCGCTGGCGGCGCTGGGCGGCGCGGCGCCGCGCGCGCAGCCGGCCGCGCGACTGCGGGCGCACGCGCGCCACGCCATGCAGTTCCTGCAGCTGCAGTGCCGCCTGGTCGCGCTCGCCGGGCCCACCGAGCGCACGCTCGATGATCTCGCTCTTGAGGTAAGGAACGTTACACCTTGATAGAAGAAAATATTAATTGTGTTCTGCCCTTAATCCCAATTTATTTGGGTTCGGCGCAGCATAACTTAATCCATATTATCATTGTAAGCCGTCATCTCAGTTGACCCCAACTATAACTCATTATCTTATCCACTTTGTATATCAGCTGTAAAGTTGGACATAATGAACTAACAAGTCCTTAACAGAAAAAATTATGAAATTACAAACATAGAAAACAAAAAAATATTCTCCACTGAAGATTAAAAACCCTGTAAGTGGCTCTTTTTATAACTTAAAATGCTTTTGCTCATCGTAACTTTTACGACAATCTCCGCACTGTGCAGGTGACGTGGCTACGCGCAGTGCGCGCTAATCCTCTGTCGCTGGACGACACACTGCTGGAGGGGCACCTCAACCTCACTAAAGAGCTGTTCGCGCACGTGCCGGCGCAAGTCAAGTACCAGTATGGCGCGCATCCCGACCATAAGGATGCGGGACTTATCAAGGTAAACTGTTTTTGTTATTTGGCCTTCATTTTATCTAAGTGTGACAAGGGTACTGTTCTAGAGTATAAGCCTTTCAATTTCTCACGAGGATCGACTTCGAAACTGTTTAGCCTATACCCCTTTACAAATAAAAAACTCTATGAGTGAGTTGTCACTGACTATATTTTAATCACACGATATTAGTAATTTTTCGACTGTCACAAATAGCTTGGCACCAGTGATGCTCACTAACAAGATTGACCATCCACATAATTCCGGGCTCTACTAACCACCCAGGAAGTGACGACGGAGTTCCTGTGGCCGTACTCGTGGGCGTGGTGCAGCATGTCGCAGACGCGCGGCGGCGACGAGGCAGTGCGCGAGCCGGCCGCGCCGCTGTGCCGCACGCCGCAGGCCGCCGCCGCCGCCACCGACCTGCTGCTGGCGCTGGTGCACGGCTGCGTGCCCAACATGGCCGCGCTCGCCAACCTGCTCGAACAGATGTTCTACAGCGGTAAGTGTTCAGTTACAAGTTAGCCTTCTGTCCCACAGAACGATTGTTCACACTGCTGTACGGAACTCGCCACTAGCTTGTCTAATTAACAGAACAAAAAAGGACGTTTATTTATACTGATGTTAGACTGATGTTCAAGTTTATAACAATTTACTGTTGTAAAAAAAACTGTTTAATTTAGAGTTAAGCCAATTTGGCAAACTACTTCAAAAGTGATTTTATAATGGAAACCATTCAAATGTACCTACCTTCGGCGATAAAGCGTAGGTGATTGGTATATTGTAATACTTCTTTTCTCCATCAATAAAAATAATATTTTACTTCATCGATTTATGTAAAGAAAACATTATATAGATAGGAAGTACTTTCTAAGCAAAAATTTGCTTGTATTTGGTAATTCCGCTCTTCCGGTTTACAGTAACATATATATAAATGCGAGAAATTTAAACAGTTAAACACAAATTAAAATAACAATAAAAATTCAAATATAAATAAAAAATGAAATCCAAAGTGTGCGCACAGGTTGTGTGTATGTGTATGTGTGTGTGTGTGTGTGTGTGTGTCTTATGAATTATGTGATCGTACGTAGCATTGATCTATAAGAGATACATGAAGTTTGCGCGGGGCTTGGGTTTACTTTCTATGGAATCGGAATCGTTTGCTATCCTATATATAAGACGACCGTATTCTAATAGACCGCAAAATAAGCAATATAAAAAATTTCCTAGACAAGAGCATGCCGCTAGCCGAGTGGGAGTACATGCCGTGCGTGGGCCCGCGGCCGCCAGCCGGTTTAGTCGGGCTAAAGAACGCCGGCGCAACGTGCTACATGAACTCAGTGTTGCAGCAACTGTACTGCGTGCGGGCTGTGCGAGACGCGTTGCTTACTGTACAAGGTGAGGATACTGTAACATGTGTTTTTTTTTGCTGTATCTACACGTTCTTAGTTTTACTAGTTAGTTTATATTTGATTCTGTGTCACTGTCAAGCTCATAGTGATCTTTATTGACGTTTATATACGGTTGCTCTTGGATTTCTACTAAAATTACAGTGATCTTTATTCCCATTACAGTTACAACTGTACCTTGCTGCTCTTACTTTTAAGTTTTGTTTTACACTGTATGTCCAGCTTAGATGTTGACATCACTTCGACGCTCTGTGTAAATGCATACGCTGCTGCATTATGGTCGCACATACAAGAAAAAATAAATAGTGACGTTGACACGATGTTACTATCGCGTTTGAACAGCATCAACGCCGCGTACAGGATCAAATAACTTTAAAAACTATAAAATAATCTATTGTAGGTGCTGCTACAGATCCAAATGAAGATTTTTCTGGGGAAAGCCATCATCACAGTATCGTGGAGAATAATATTGAGGTATGTCTTCTAAACGAGGTTCTTCGTGTAGTTCCTATGTTATTTTCATTTTATATCTTGTTCTTTTTTCCTTTTCAGAACAACACAGATTACAATATTACAATTTTAAAACAAGTACAAGCAATATTTGCCCATCTACATTATAGTAAGCTACAATACTACATCCCGAGAGGACTCTGGGCGCATTTTAGGTGAGAAGCACTCCCAAACTGGACTCAATACTAAACTCTATTTTAAAGGACATAGAATTCATAATAACCTTATTATTTCTAGGCTTCAAGGCGAACCCGTAAACCTACGTGAACAGCAAGATGCAGTAGAGTTTTTTATGTCGCTGGTCGAATCACTAGATGAGGCCTTGAAATCATTAGGGCAGGAACAACTAATGGCAAAGACTATGGGAGGCACATATTCTGATCAGAAGATTTGTAAAGGCTGTCCACACAGGTAAACTGAGTTATCCTAGTTAAAAAAAGTAGATAAAAAAGTACGAGGTTTTCTCTTTAACAAGTATTTCCCACACTTCAATTTTATCTTGTATCATGGGTGCGTTTACAAACATATAAACTCACAAACAGAGGCCATTCTTATATTTGTTCCGCGTGGAAATCGCAACCGCGACACGCAGAGCAGCAGCCAAATGTTAAGCCACTGCGCAAACACTGTCGACCTTCATTTATGTTTTTCTTTTTTAGGTATTGTAAGGAGGAACCATTCAGTGTAGTGTCACTTGACATCAGGAACATGTCCCGTTTGCAGGAATCTTTAGAAGCGTATGTACGAGGAGAGTTGCTAGAAGGTGCAGACGCTTATCACTGCGATAAGTGCAATAAAAAGGTATGTTTTACTGTTTCCAATGTTCTGACTTCGGTGTAAGGGGTCTTCCATTAATCACGTGTATTTTTTTTGTGGACCGAAAAAACTATTTTACACGTCACACATTAAATTCAGTAAATTTAATGTAACAGATTTCAATAATAATAAATACACATGATGCTGGAAAGGGGGAGGAGGGGTAGCCTATAACCTCACGATGTATCACCAAGTGGTTGGGGGTATAAAAGTGGCCTAAGAACCTTATGTGATTAAAGGGATTAGGGGATGGCCCCAAACTGCTAAAAACTTTACTTCGTAATCGTAGTTGGATGAGGTTGGAAAGAAAGTAACATTGATACAATATTTTATTTCTATTTCCAGGTGGTGACAGTGAAACGCTTATGTCTAAACAAACTACCTCCGGTGTTAGTTATACAGTTAAAGAGATTCGAATACGATTTTGAGAAAGTGTGTGCAATAAAATTCAATGACTACTTCGAATTCCCGCGGGAGTTGGACGTCGAACCTTACACAGGTACTGACTTAATTTATGTAGAAGACAGGTTTTGCACTTAATACTAAATAAATTTAAGTTTATTGTTGAATGTAATAAAAAAATGTTATGCTTGTACGGTTTCTGCTTATCATACAGAGGTCATGAAGAAGGCAGTTTATTTTGCACTTTATGCTACGTAATATAAGGTTTATTTTTCAATACCATCAATTAATTGTCTTCTCTGTGGAGCCGTACTCATTCAATATCCGTTGTTCAGCATGGGGCTTGGCCCGGGCCGAAGGTGACTCGTCACTGTGGGAGGGTGGCGAGGAGAAGGCTCAAACGACGCACTACCAGCTCAGTGGCATCGTCGTGCACTCCGGACAGGCCTCCGGGGGGCACTACTACTCATATGTGCTACTCAGGTAGGTACTAGTAGTTTCCAGTAGTTTTATGAGCTCGAGCAATCGCCAGCGTGAAATTATTAAACAAAAAAATACAAACATCCGAATTGAGAACCTCCTCCTTTTTTAGAAGTCGGTTAAAAAGAATATGACAGCCATATTTCAATCGGAATTTGTCAACAATTTCAAGGGTTTTATTTTTTGCATGGAACCCTAATGCTTTTTCTAAAGTAAAGCTGTTATTTCAAAATTACAAGCAGACACTTCAATTTTATGTATTTGTATAGAGATTTAGTACTTGACAGTTGTTATGGGTGGTCCGAAAAACAAACAGTCTTACCAAGGGACCTTGTGTTACCCTATCTGACCTCAACTCAGTTGTAGAGGTTAGACAGATATTCGCTCCATCAAAAAAAGATGGTGGTATTCTTCTGCAACCGGTTATACTTTAAGCATCCGGAATTACTTTATAAAATGCTAGACAGATGATGATGAATGTGCAACTTATCCACTGGTATTACTGTTTATGAATTTTCTGTATAGTATCAACAACTTTGAAGATTTAGTCGACATCTTACAGGGACAACGGTAGTGAGACAGGCCGGTGGGTGAAGTTAGACGATGGCGACGTGTCGGAGTGCGGCATGCATGACGACGAGGAGATGAAGGCGCAGTGCTTCGGCGGAGAATACATGGGCGAAGTAAGTACACAGGCTCGTCAGGAACAGTACATTTACTACATACGCAGTGCTTATGTAGTAAATTCACCTAAGTGTAATACGCACACGTATTACGCACACATTTAAGTGCATTTAAAAAAAAATGGTGTGTTCAACATGTGCAACAATGTTTATGAGCAAGGAGGTTAAAACGCATGGAGTAACTTTTGTCATGTTTCAGGTTTTCGATCCGATGGTAAAGAGGGTATCATATAAACGTCAGAAGCGGTGGTGGAATGCCTACATGCTTTTCTATACAAGAAAGGACACAATAGAAACTCAGTCAGCTCTAGAAGTATCCATGAAAAATTTGACCATGAAGTAAGTTTTTTTAGCCAGTTCCACATTTATATAGCGGCGTGGCCACCTCAAAAGACCAATGAATTCTAATGCGGCAGTTATTTATTTTCTAGGGAAAATATTATACCTCGTCCAATCTGGCTGTCAGTGCGGCGCAGTAATATAGCATTTTCGCACAATCAAGACCAATTTAGTCTTGAGCATTTCAACTTTATGAAGAAACTTTGTTGTATGCGACTGCAAATGTTACCAGGATCTCAAAGTGCTGTCTGGGTATGTATAACATGGTCAAAAAATTACTACCTACCATATTTATTTTGCTATCCTTGGTTTTTAATACTGATTTCGTTATACAGGGGCCTGAACACGAGGAAATGTCAATGTTAGCGGTACAACTAGCCACGAAGTTCTTGTTCCAAGTAGGATTCCGTACGAAGAAAACGCTGCGCGGCCCCGCAGCAGACTGGCACGACATACTTTGTCAACACTTACGATGCTCACAAGTAGTTAGAGCGTGGTTCGCGACTGATCTCTTCAAACATCCACACAGGTACATTTTGCCACCTAAACTTTATTCCAATGATAAAAATGATATTTATTTGATATATTGTGTTTGTTAATTCGAGCTTTCAATACTTTTGAAAACATTAATTAATATGGTTTCTTTTCTTTTCAGGCTATGTGACTACTTGTTATCGAGTCCAACAGCTGAAGTGAGAATAGTATTTATGAAAATCATCGTCTTTTTGGCACATTTCTCAGTGCAAGATCCACCAGGTAATCAATTGATTTCACTCATTCTTTGATATACGCAAATAAATATTCTATTCTATTCTACAAACTTGGTAACAACCTTTAAATGAATGTCATAATCCACTTAGAAATCGCAAATCAGGTGATAAAGAGGTGGTAAAAAAAAAAAAAATTGAAACAGCTAGGACCTTGTCAGGGACAGCAAATTTTTAAATAAGTAGAGAGAGGAAAATAATAATGATAGAATAACGTTCTAATATCTGTACAGTACAACAAAGGTCCATCCACCATCAAACTGAAAATGTTACAAAATTTCTATACCTATTGGACCCAAATGTATGGGGCAGCTGATATTTTTTTCGCTATTACAACGTTTGTCCGATGGAAACATGTTCAGTTTGATGGTCTGAAGCATACCCTTAAGTATGTATATACCCTTTCCGTTAAACCCTGTATAGGTAGGAAACACTTAAGAATGCCGAAAATGTTCTTAAATTAATTTTTTTTCTGTCCGACAGTGAGCAACGGCTACGGGTCGTGGTGCACGCGCGAGGAGGCCGTGTCGCTGTCGGACCAGCTGCTGTGCAGTGCGCGCGCGCTGGCCGTGCCGCCGCACACCGACGCGCACACTCACCGACACTTGCCGCTGCTCTTCAACCTCTTCCACACATATGCCAGCCTCGGACTCAGCGAGAAACATCAGCTGTTGAGGGTGAGTAGAAATCTGGTCATAAATACACTCACAATCTTTTACTTAATCCAAGTCTTGAATTCATTCATGCAGCCTAAACCTTAAAGTTTATAAGAGCATGAATTTTTTGTACAAGTGAGCGAGTTGAAAGTTGGAATAGAAGTTCCTCATTTTTCAGCCGCGCAAAAATATAAATAATGGCGGGTGAAACACTAAGGGCACAGCTAGTTTCTTAATAAAGTCTTGTTTCACTAGAGAATAACCGTCGTTGGACGATACGAATACTAACGTACTTTATTTTTGTGTCACAAATAAGTATCAATTAATAATGTAAGTTCTTTTCGTTTCAGCTAAAACTACTCGATATCGTTTTATCCGTTTGCATGGATGAATCCAACTCGTCAATGGGAAAATACCAATATCCTGAGTCAGCCAAAATTCATCAGGTAAGATCAACTTCGAATTTTAAGTTCAAAGATGAATAGCAAAAGGTCTTGTAAATATCGTGAACATTCTTGTAATACCGCTGTTTAATCAGCTGAACTAACGGGCACAGCGGGCTAACTTAGCCCACGGTGCCCAGTCTATCATCATCATCATTTTCTTGCCCTTATCCCAAGTTGTTTGGGGTCGGCGCATCATGTCTTCTTCTTCCATACATTCACTATTACTACTAATCTCATCAGACATCTACTTTCTTGCCATATGATCCGGTAGTTAAGAGGGGACTCTAGTCGGTAATTAAAAGTATTTGATTTGAAGAAACTATTGCCGTCGCGCTACGCCCGACCAAGCCTAAAATGCGAAAGGGACAGCTGTGCAGCTCAGGCTGATTTTACCTACAAAAATCTTGACCAAAAACCGTTTTGTATTCCGCTGTTTTCTTCTTCAAAACTAAACTGATCTAAATAATTCTTATATAAAAATTTAGAGGAAAGGTATATGTATGCTTCTATTATTTTCTTTTTTGTTAAAAACTGGTATATCTATGCTTCTATTATTTTCTTTTTTGTTAAAAACTTATCTAATTTGTCTGATAGTCGTCTGAACATGGCGGTAAAAACGGGCTCTTTGTCGGGTTTTTAGATGGTCAAAATTGTTTTCGTGTTACGTTTAAAAAAAAAGGAAATGATAGGGGCATGTATTAATAAGACCTAGATTTTTTTGAAAAAAAATCTTTGCTCTGGACGCATTATCCACGAAGAAAACAGCGGAATACGTTTGGAGAAATACCGACTAGAGTCCCCTCTTAACTAATACTTATCACAATTATTATCAATAGTGTATACTCCTCGCCACGAGAACATACAAATTTAGTAAACAAACGACAATTCAATCAAAAACAAATAATCCCAAATTAAATCAACTCAAAGTAACATACGTGTAGTACGAAACTAACCAGCAATTTCACTTGGTCGGGTGATATTTTTGCGATATAAAGCTCTATCGTCTAACCACTCAACCTATGGCTAAACGTTGTACCGGAACTAAAACTCATAACTGTACAATTCTAAACTCTAAACTGTACAATGCTAATTTTGGCCATTGCAAATATTTTTGGTGACAGCGCACTCTGTTTTATTTTCTTTAGTTTTTTTTGACGTGACAACGTCTAATAAATCGATGAATGACGGCTGCATGCACGAAAAAGGATGACTCATTGTCTCGTTAGGCTCATTGTACGCTTGCGCCGCATCAATGTTTTGTTATGACGTTGTCACGTTAAAGTATCGTCCGTAAACCAACTTAACAGAACCATTTTTTTTTAACGGATATCTGTCGTTCTTGTTCCAACAGAAAGCTATTGAAAGGACCATGCAAAAGATTGTATGGGCGCTGTCCCAACCCACCAACAGACATGGGACTTGCTTCAATATTATTATGAAGTCTCACAAAAACACAAATTACAATTTTTTGTCCGTAAATACATGGGATCATTAAAAAAAAAAAAGTTTTTACTTAAAAAGGGGGGTTTTTTTTAAATAACCTTGTTTAGACATTTTACAATAAAAAAATGTTCAACTAAACATTTTAGGTTTGAATAACATGTATAAGTGTATTTATATTTATAAAATAACAACATTTTGGGTTAGTATTAATCACATTTTTTGTTATTGTTCATGAACATGAACATACATGTCAATCCATTTTGCGATATGTAGGCCACTAACTCAGGACTACTTTGAAGCAAAGTATCTTGTAATATGTGTCGCCTCTGTCTTAAAACTGATCTTGGGCACATTACACATCGGCGTCCAGTCTCCATAGTTGTAAAAATCACAGTCCAATAAACGTGCCAGGGTAATCGAATAGTAATCAAAGGGTCCAAATAGAAAAGCAGGGGTCAGTAATAGTCGCGAAACAACGTAAACACAGCAGAACGTACTAGCTTTTTTTTTCTTTTTTTCCGTGGATCTCACTGGCTGTTTTAGTAAACAGCCAGTGAGATGCGCAGTAGTTTTTTATGTGTTCCTGATTTTTTTTTTTAAATTAACTGTACCAAAAAGTGTGTACAAGAATTATTTTTTGCGCGATATCCCCATAACTTCCGGTGATGTCTCTATAATAAAAAATGATCATGCTGTCAAGATGAATTAATTGAGATACGTTTGAAATCTGTTGGTGGTATGGGACGATTTTTTGCGTGGTCCTTATATTTAAGCTAGATGGCGTTGTTTCAAATAGACTTTCTAAAAAAAAGCCGCAGTCCAAGTTCACGTGAATTCGTTGCTGTTCAGTTTTTAGGGTTCCGTATCCAAAGGGTCAAACGCGGGACCCTATTACTGAGACATCGCTGTCCGACCGTCTCTCACCAGGCTGTATCTCATGAACCGTGATAGTTAGCCAGTTTCAATTAATTTGGACTTACTGGAACGTAAACATTTGGGCCGCCATTCTAGTTTCGAATGCGTTTCAATTGGATTGTTTTGTTTTCGCTAATTAACTTATCATTTGATCCAAAGGTTTCGAACTCTTAAAGGTGTTAACAAAATGTAAATGTTCTCGTGGAGGGGGGAGCACAGTATTGTTGGTTGAGAGATAACAAAAATCCTTGTATCGTAGGTGGTGTGCGCGCTAGTGCGGTGCTGCGACGTGAGCGCGCGCTGCCAGTCGGCGGGCGGCGAGGGCGGCGCGCTGCCCAACCCGTACGCCGAGCCGCACGCGCACGCCGCGCGCCCTCTGCTGTCGCCGCACGCTGCCGACGTGCTCTACAATAGGACTGGGTAAGGAGGATACTAATTCTAGTTCAACCGTCCCTGCATGAGTAATAGCTGGGCAAAGGCCTCCCCTTTCCCCTTCCAAAACTCTATCGTGTGCGATCTCTGGCCACGTTCGCCCCACAAACAAGATCAGGTGGCGTACCATGACAAAGAGTGAAAAAGAGACGGAGCTATACAGGTCGTCTAGCTCCATCTCTTTCCCACTCTGGAATATGAATGGAACAATAATGTTTATAGTGTCATAGTAACCCCCCTGATCGTAATATTACGAAATCCTTTTGATTCGTCCACATTCATACATATGATTTGCATGGCGTTGGGTTTACGCTCAGATTGCTCCTTGAATCTTGCCCCGATCTTGAGTATTAGATACCCCAAATCGCCCCCGATAAGAAGTTAAAAATACTGTTAGCACCCAAATTTTTAATATTTAAATAAATATCTTTGAGGGCCCTATCTAGTAAACTTGACAGCCTGTCGAAATATTCGCATTACAAGGTTTTTGTGACTTAAGTTATTAGTGAATTGCAATTATTTTTAGTGCGACATAAAATTGGTTACTTATATGCCTTATATTTTTTCGAAGTTCATAAAACTAGCTCTCGCGCGCAACGCGAATCCAAGTTCAGTTTCAGCACTCCTTCATAGGCAATAGAGGCTAAAACGCAAAATTTACTGAGCAAATAATAGTAGATTGTTGCATCGAGCGCAAGGTGGGGTATTGTTTAAAATGTTACAATAAAATACCTCCCCCCATTCTGCAACTGAATGAAACGAAATTTAAATCTTGCTTAAAACGCACACTATGTAGGCAAGCATATTATAAGTTGGGGGATTATATTGATGATAAAAATGCTTGGCTCAATGCTGGTCCTGCTCCACAACCATAGGGGCAATCGGAATCATCTGAATTACAAAGTGAAGTTATTGTGAAAGCTGCAGAAGATTGTAAAAATATATTTGCATTGTATAGATTCAATCTCTTAGTATTATATAATTGCATAGCACATGTGTGAGTACTATGTACTGTAAAGCCACCATTTAATGAGTACCTACATCTTTCATTGACGCGAAATTACCCTGGTGGTTGAGTGAATGTCATGCTCACTTAAATGTCACGCTGATGGTGGCGGGTGTGTCGGGTCGTTTAGTTCCCTTCAAAATGGTTGAGTTGAATGATGGCTGATACATGCGTCATGTTCGTGAACGGGCGCTGTCAGTTGTGACTGGTCATCTCTTAGCTGCCACGGTTTATTTTAATTACTTTATTTTTAATTACTGATTTAATCTTTTACTCTGGACGTTCTTAACTTGCCCGTATTTCTACATTGTTCTCACATATTTGTAATTCTTAACATGAATGATGTAACCAAGATTTTGTAATATATTTTGATTTAAAAGAGTGTCCATGGAGTTTCTTGCCCGTTCTTCTCCATAGAGATCTACGCTACGGAATGGGCAACTACAGTACTTTCATAAGTTATTATGCCTTGTGACTGGGACTGTAGTTTCGCGTTTTTTTTTTTTTTTTTTTGACTTTCAAAAGTGCCTGTAATGGTCTAATTGAAATAAATGCTTTGACTTTGACTTTGAGTGAGTTATTAATGCACGAGTGTTATGTTGGTGCCCGAGCGTATGCGAGGGCACTAAATTAACACGAGTGCGTTAATAACTCACTTTAGCGAGGTGCGTAATCTACTTTTCTTTCAACTACCGTCATACCGTGACAAAATATACTACCTACCTACCTACCACCACCTGCCTATGACCTGCCTTCCACCTGCCTACCGCCTGCCTACGACCTACCACACCCTGCCTAACACCTGCCTATCTCTTGCCTACTACCTACCACCGCCTGCCTACCACCTGCCTACCGGTTGCCTAACGCCTGCCTATGACCCACCACAACCTGCCTAAGACCTGCTTACAACCTGCATATGACCTGCCTACAACCTGCCTACAACCTGCCTAACATCTGCCTAAGACCTGCCTACGACCTGCCTACAACCTGCCTACGACCTGCCTAAGATATACAATCACCTGCCTACCAACTGCCTACGATCTGCCTACGAAATGCCTACGACCTGGCTACAACCTGCCTACCACCTGCATTTCGCCTGCTTAACACCTGCCTACCCCCTGCCTAACACCTGCATACATCTGCCTAACATCTGCCTGCCACCTGCCTGCCACCTGCCTACCACCTACCTACCGCCTGTCTACGACGAACCACCACCTGCCTACCACCTGCCTACGACCTGCCTAAGACCTGCCTACGATCTGCCTACTACCCACCCACTACCTACCTAAGAACCTTCTCCTGACAATAACAAAAACAACAAAAAAAAATTTAGCGAAATCCGTCCAGCCGTTCACGCGTGATGCGACCAAGGGAAATAGGGAATCATTTTTAAAAAACATAAAAATCAGTGCAGTAATGAAAACAGTGCAGTAATTACAAGATTTCTGCACTGTTTTGGTTCTAAGCAAAAGACATCCTTTGTGATCGGTTTTGTAGTGATTAATGATACCATTACTGCGTAGTTGGAAGAAATAGTAGATTGTTGCATCGAGCGCAAAGTGAGTTATTAATGCACGAGTGTTATGTTGGTGCCCGAGCGCACACGAGGGCACTAAATTAACACGAGTGAATTAATTACTCACTTAAGCAAGGTGCGTAATCTACTTTTCTTTCAACTACCGTGACAAAATATACCTTGTCAAAATAAAAACTCAAGTTAAAGACACAGTTTAATTCATCTTCCCTTCAAACATACAAAACTTACAATAAAATGTGCAGTTATTAAAAGTGAAATTTTTACTTGGAAATTTTAATCTATTCTGGAGTTGAATTAATATCGCTATCGCTGTCTATTTAATTTTTTTTAATCTTTTTTTTTTGCTACATAAGAAGTAACAAAGTTTTACAATGGTACAAAATGCGCGCCATTGGTTTTTTTTTTCGATATCTGTTTTATTCTGCCGATTTTTATTTTCAGCCAGTATCTTTTTGATCTTATGCATACATTTTGTATTAAACTTAATGGGAGACATTCAAAATCTGTGGTAAATTTATATCTAAATAAAAAATAAATTATTGATTGTTTATTAAAATTACCAGGAAGGCAGAAATGTACTAAAACTAGGTGCTTAAGCGACTTATTACTTTCTGTCTAACTACACCTTTTTTGGTGAATTTCAAAGGGGCAAGGGGCGAATCGATACACCAAAATGATTATTTAAATGTCAGTTTTCCACTCGCCGTTTCGTAAGGGGCGAATCACTACACCAAAATAATAAAAAAACGGAGTAGGTAGAACATTTTAATCGAAAGGGGCAAGATCCAAGGGGCGAGTTAAGCTTAAACTTCTGAACCTGACGGGAATTCGTGAAAAGATTTGACACGGGAACCCTGTTGACACTTGACAATCGAGAAATACCTCAGTCTTTTCGTTTTTATTGTAAAGCTGTTTTGAAACGGCTCTGTTTGCGCTTATAAACTGGTTAAACTTTAAAGTGGAAACTGCAGCAAATTTGCAGAAGATAGTTGACATTGAGAAGTTGAGTTGACATTGACTATTTTTTTTGCTGCGATAAAGTGGGCGCAGAGGGTTGTCCTTAAGACGGCTATTACAAAATAAAAGAACTTAGTTTAGGTAAATTAGACGACGTGCGGCAGCGGATGCGCGCGTGTGCGTCTAGCGAAGCACGCTACGCACTCATGCAAACAGGTATGATACCACCTCGCCTCAGATACCAGGAACAAACGTATACATGACCATACGTATACATGCCTTTGTCACTTGTCCGAGATTTATATTGATTTTTATCATTGCATAAAACAATTGTTTAAAAATATTATTTCACTTTTAAATACTAATTTTTTTTTTCAAGCAAGGTAACATAGCAACATTTTTTATTTAATGCTTTTTGTTGGAATTTGGATTATATATTCATAGATAAAAAATAAAATTTCTGACGAAAAATTGTCAGTTTCTTTCTGTTTTACGGAATTATTTTTGGTATATTGCTGTGTGAAACATAATAAATTGAGTTAAGCATTCCAAAGTTCAACATCCAGTTGTAACGTGGACATTTTTCAAAATTATTATTTTATTATATCTTGTATGTAACAATAACAAAGCATCTAGAGATGCCCAAAAGTAGAATTTTATGAAACGACCTTTGCAGAGACAAGGTTTTTACTAATGCATGTACACGAATTGAAATATTTATTAAGATGGCTCCCTAGAGGAATAATTAAACTTTATTGGACATTTCTTTTTTAATTTTATGGTTTAATTTTGTTCATACCTAAAACCGTAACTACATCAGAACTAGAGTCAGACACTCAAATACAAGAAAAATTGTAATAGCCTTAAGGTAATGGCCTTCAAACCCTATCGCTTCCCTACTAGCAAACTGTACACACTATGGGAGCTACCTACAGTAAGCCACTCTTATGAGTTGCTCAGTTCAGTGTTGCGGAAACATTCAAAGTTGTCTTTTGACCCAGAGTTTACAAAACAAAAACGTAGAACTGACATGCACTACACTCACACACAACACTCCCACACACACACAACATTAAACACTTACCTATTTTAATTTTTTTAATTTTTTACTTGTCTACCACTTAGTTTTTCCATTATTTGTATTGTTCTTTTTTAACCCCTACGGTTTTTTTCATCTTTGAAATCTGGAACGATGTCGTCTCCCTCTTGGAGGTGGGCGTTAATAGTTGCGACACAGTTTTGCAACTAATGTAGCTATTTACGTACGCAATCAATTTGTAAAATGTGTTTTTGTTCCAATAAAGATTATTTTATTCAGATCCATCCATGTGCAGTTGGACTGTTTTCATTCGACCTATATCGAGCTCGTTCCTGAGTTGGGTGGGGCAGACAAAAAAAAACGATTGATTATCTTATATTTACTGGCCGTGACAATTCTGGTTGCACCTTTATTTACCATTCCTTTGGGTTTTACACCATACACATACTCTACACTCTTGCAATTTTTTTCAGAAGTTACATGAAAAAGCTTACGGAAGAATGTTGCGGATGCGAGGAAGGCATCCGGCTGCTTCAGTTCATGTGCTGGGAGCACGCGGGCTGGTCGCGCATCGCGCTGGCGGAGCTGCTGTGGCAGATGGCGTATGCGTACTGCCACGAGCTGCGCCGACACTCGGACGCTCTCACCGCTCTGTTACTCATGGAGGATAGTTGGCAGCAGCATCGGATACATAATGTTATTAAGGTAGGGGGGAAAATTGTTTAAAAAAATAGAAGAATTACTCGTGTGATGACTTCACTCGAAAAACCACATGTGCTGAAACACGTGGTTTTTCGAGTGATCACTCACACTTATTGTCCGACTCCGGAAATAGGTGAAACACGTTTTTTTTTATCATTGCATTAAACATAGAGCTCTTTCTGGCTGGTTCAGGCCGATTCCGTGACGATATCACCACCAGTGAATCGAATATGAAACGATAAAGTAGTGACCACTCCTTCCCTGGTCGCGTTTTTGTAATGTGGATGTATGAGACGTTATGAGGCTAACAGTGATCTAGTTTGACCATTAGTAATGAACGTTACCGTATCCGTAGGGCGTGTCGGACGAGCGGCCGGGGCTGCTGGAGACGGCGGCGCGTGCGCGCGGGCACTACCAGAAGCGCGCGTACGCGTGCGTGAAGCTGCTGGTGGGCGTCATGTGCCGCGCGCCGCCCGCCGTGCGCGCCGTGCACGCGCACGCCGACGCGCGCCGCCGCTGGCGCCAGCTGCTGGCCTGGCTGCAGGACGAGCTCGACCGCGTAACTACTGCACACATTCATACCTACACTCCCTTCTCGATCATGTTTGATAGGAAACTGATACTAATTCAGAAATAAAATAAAACGGAAATGATTTTATGTAAAGTGCAACATAGTTCTTTTGGATTTTCAATGACATTTTCAGAAAAAAAATTGTGAAATTGACTTTGGAAATTGTACGACGAATCCATGTCAAATAACACATTTTTGTCTCTTATAATTAAATCAGGCTCGGATCTATACCTCCGCATTCCAACACCTTTATTTTTAACAAGAATTATTTGAAGTTGACTAGCGGAACTGCTTTCAGAAGTATGGCCCCGGCGGTTACGGCTCGTACGGCACGTGGTCCCCGCCCGGCACCTCCAACGAGACTTCTAGCGGATACTTCCTCGAGCGCAGCAACTCTGCCAGGAAAACACTCGAAAAGTAAGTCATAATTCTTTATCATTGCCTTATTTTATAATTGACGGAATAGATGACGACTAATATACTTCCAATGGCAATGGTTTTAATAATATAAATTTCTCTCGTAGGGCTTATCAACTTTGTCCTGAAGAAGAAGACGAAGAGGAGGAAGAAGGTCGGGAGGGTGCCGAGGGCTCCGGCTCGGGCGACGCGGCCGACGACAGCGCCGACGAGGACGAGCCGCCGGACGACGAGCCGCCCGCGCGCCGCCTCACGCTGGCGCCGCCCGGCCCGGCCGGCCCCGCGCCGCACGCCGGCCCCGCGCCGCTCCCCGGCCCCGCGCCGCTCCCCGGCCCCGCGCCGCACGCCAGCCCCGCGGGCCCGGCCGCCCCGACGTCGTCGCCCGCGCCGTCTACCGCCGCGCCCCCTGCGCCCTCACCGGCTCCCGCGCCCGCCCGTGACCCTCTCCCGCCGCTGTGAACGCGTCTCTAGTCCCCGCCCCGCGATTACTTATTTATACTTACATGTTCCGCTTTAAAAGTACCATAGTATTTATTATTCGCTGTTAAGATTCGTCGTAGTGCTCTCTCGGCAGTCGAATTTATCGGTCGTTCCGCTTCGTGCCGAAAGTTCGCGCCTCGCGGACCGCGCCGGTCCGATGCGAGCGTCTTGTTTGCGTGCAACGTATATGAACGAACTATCGGTCGGTTCGGAATGTAGTTTGGTCCCCAAATATTTAATCTTTTTAAGTTGACCGACACGACGAGAAGCAATCTCCTCTAGACGTAAGTTTGTTTATCTGTGCAAAAATAACTCTAAATGAGTTGTGAAGTTGCAACATGTTCTTTTTATTAACTGCGAGACCGACTTTATAAACTAATCTATATGAAATGAACAATATTTGAAATAATGCTTTTATTAAAATAGTTCATCTGATGCATTTTAAAATAGTGATAGATAGCAATTTTTTACTTGTTAGTCCAGAGAAGTTGACATGAATTAGAAGAAATCGCTCACAGTACATAATAAATATATAAATAAATCGCCACATAACAAATGTACAGCTAGGTGCTATCTACTAGAATCACGTGGTTGATTTTGACTGTGCTCGCTCGCTTATTTTGTGCGAATTTGTAGCTTATGACTTTCGACTTTGTAATCATTTTAAATAAAGAGTGCAGTAATATCCAATTGACAACTTACAATAGTTTCTGCATTTCTAAGTTACATATTATATGATTATAAATTGTTTCAAGTTAAAAATATTGCCGTTGATAATTTTCTAGTGATATGTGTTACTATATCACTAGATTTTTTTTTGAATGACTTATTATATTAATTATTTAGAAAAGGTACACCGATCGAGAACTACAGCAGTATGACGTAACATCAGCTGATTCCACATGTAAATGGAGTCTATGAAATTGAAATGTGCGTTTTGATCACGTGATCCTGGGCGTTTATTTTGCATTCATAGAAAATATACGTGTATGTTTCGTGTTATTATTTCCACAGTAACTACACAAGTAGTAGAAGAATAAGAACATACTGTAACGACAATTAAATAGAAAATAGAGTATAATCTGTTTCCCGGTCAATTAAACTAAATTACTGTCACGTTATGGTCGAATCTTTTGGTTATTTGGCAAAGCTCAAATAATTTACAAAACAAATAATTCGTAATAGACATCAATATTTAGGGACCGTTTTCATCGCAAAATACTTCACTGATAAATTTTGTTAAATACTACGTATTCAACAGTCATTTATATTAGGTAAGAACTTTAGGAGAGCTTTCAAAACTGAGTCATGTTTTAAAATCATTGTGTACACAATGTTTATGAGTGAAGTAAAATAAATGTACATAGTAAAACAATACAAATTATCGAGGCCAGAGAACACATATTGGCCTAATGCTGACTATGTAAACAATGTTTAATATTTCAGTTTATTATTTGCTAGATGTATTATTGTAATAAAATAGACTTAGTTTTAATTCAGTGGAAAGTGTAGATATAGGTATTAACGACTAGTCTAACAGGAAAATGTTGCCACTATGTCAATGTTCTGCTTTGTAATATAATGTTATTTATTTTTATATTTCACGACGGTTGTATAATATTTTCCTTTTTTTCTAGTGGTAAAATTGTTGTAACATGGCTACCAGGCTATCAGGTGACGCAGCCTGAAGGCCGCGCGTGCGCGCTCGCTCGCATGCACGCACGTCGCGGCCGAACGCCCCTTTCATAGTCACTTGTAGCCATTAACGATTGCACTTCGCATTCTACTATTTTACAAATATAAAACCACCGTGATATTCTGTGAGTATTTATTTAATCATATTACTTTTAACATTAATGAATCTTCAAATTTTGGTCGAAAGACCATGTGCCTTATTTTAATTTTATTTGCTCAATGCTTGCACCTGATAGTCTGTATATTGATCTATTAACAAGTTTTAATTTAAAAGACTATGTCATTCATTTTGCATGTAAACATATTTCGATAAATAATTAAATAACAAAGTATTTAAACAATGTGATAAAAATAGAATTAAAATTTTATTGCTTATTATAACACCAAGCATTGTTTATATGCTAAAGTGAATGATGTCAAGTCGTGATTTTATTTTAACTTTAAAATTTTAAAAATCGCTTTGTATCATGGTTTTTATAAGTAAAAACAAACATCCAAAATCACAAGTTGTAATGATTGATATAGTACAGAATAGCATTGTGAATAATTAGATACCTGGTCGATAAAACGCTGATTGTTGTTAATGTTATTACCAAAGATGGAGTTATAGATAGAGGGAATATGTGGCCCTTTTCTTAATAGCTTAATAATTGAAATGTTTTGTATCTTTTATAAAATGCAAAGTTAACGATATTATGTTGAAACGAGATAAAATGTGATTGATCTTAGATAGGTGAACCGCTATGATTCGTGTTTAGAAACAAATGAATCCATATACTGGTAAACTATTCACATGTGTGCAGATGTACGACTCTCGCAGCGAGTTTCGAAATCTTGTAAATATCATCAACCGGCAATAAGTCAGACTCAACATGAACTTCATACTATTTTATATTCACGAAATTCGTAAATAGATCTTAAAAATAAATAGCAGTGGGTTCTCAAACAAATAAGTTTAAAAATGAAATGCAATTTTTTTTAATATTGAAAATTTTGTAATGTAGCGTATTTATAAACTTGACTTAATACACACCAATTAATTTGGCAGATATAATGATATGTTGGGTTTATTCACTGTAATTTAACGCATGCAGGTTTCACAATAGTGTAAAATGTGTATTGATAGAATTATTGTAAGATCAGTTGAGTTTTGTATAACATTTCTATGGCAAATATAACGAAATGGCATTTGAAGATTATACAAGAATGCTCAAAAAGCATTCATACAGATATTATACTATTCAAATCAAGAAATAAATTCATAAAATCTTTTTGAGGGTTTTAATTCGTATCCGTATTCACTAAAAACTGTTGTAATTTCTAGGAAAATACGGCTTAAAAGTTGTGAAAAAATTTTATTGCTAGTTGTCATTACAACGGATAGAATAAGAAGCATATTTAAACTAGTATTTTCTTCTTAAGCTGAACATGTTACCAGAGAGGTTTAATAGCTACAAAATAGTATGCATTTACAACATCCGCCCTCAATTAAAACTCTCCAATAAAAAAAAATACCACATTATCAAAACCTATGCTAAATCTAAACCAGCTACACATCTTTTATGTGCAATACGTCCTAACGGTTTTGTTAGCATATCAGCAAAATTCAAATCTGATCTGACGTATTTAATATCTATAATACCGTCAGATACCTTCTCCAGTATAAAGTGATATCTTGTATCTATATGTTTCGTTCGCTCGTGATCGACAGGGTTGTGCACTAAACTTTGTGCACTCTGACTGTCGTTAAACAAAGTAACAGTATCGGACTTACCGGTTATTTCGGATACAAATCGTCTTAGATAACACGCCTCTTTAGCCGCAGCGGTTAGTGCCATATACTCCTGTTGTAAATGCATACTATTTTGTAGCTATTAAACCTCTCTGGTAACATGTTCAGCTTAAGAAGAAAATACTAGTTTAAATATGCTTCTTATTCTATCCGTTGTAATGACAACTAGCAATAAATTTTTTTCACAACTTTTAAGCCGTATTTTCCTAGAAATTACAACAAAAACAAATATGCGTGTTCATTGTCCTACGTTTAATTCAGACAACGATCATGCTTATACTACCATCCTAGATTGTCGCGTAGCTTCGCATTGACACACTGTCTCGAAGCGCTTTTCTGCTCTTGGTATGAATTGCGACTAGAAGAGGCTCTAGTCGGCGTGTAGCCGTAATCCAGCACTGGAATGGCTGTCGACACGATTCCAGCTGCGCTGAAATTGGCTCGCTGGTTTAAAAACTACCACCTTATTGGAATGCTACTAGAATAATGTGAACCGGGTACTAGTTACAGCCTTAAAGGATGGTCGGAATAGCCGCAATTTCACATATTTCATCCAAACAACGCGGATGAATTTGGAAAAATAACTTTAGTGCCTACAAATAAAGTTCAGTTCAGTTTGAGTTTCAACTTAATTACTTAAACTACAACTTAAACAAAATAATCTTTATTTGTGAACACAGGTATTAAAATAAAGGTCTTATTCATACATTTTAGTTGAACTCCATGTCCTACCAATGAAATTGGTGTACAAATATTTTTTTTTCTTTGTAATGTGTCTAGTTTTATACAGAGGTTAGAGGCGGGGAAACAAAAAATAGGCGTACTGAACAAGAACATCACTCGTTGCCTCGCTTTTCTGGCGCAGTGAATGAGGCTAAGCTCATGGCGAAGCGAATACGAACTGCATTCGGTCCACTCTGCAGCTCATTATATTCCCCTTGACAACCAATATTTATTATTATTTAATGGCTACTTCCTGGCCGCGCCAAAATAACTATTTGGATTAGAGTTAATACAAAAAAAAATGCCCATAATATATTTATAGTACGCGATAAAAAAAAAAGTACTATATCAGTTTTCGAGAAATTGAAGTCGGTGGCGCACATAAACGCGGTACATGTACACTGCAATAAACAGTCTAATAATGTACACACTCAGTGGTAAACAATTGTTCGTCTATTGTTGGTTCTATTTATTATTAGAAATACTACAAAACCTCTCGTTGTAGTCGTTGTTGTGGTTTATAAAAAAATAACCACGAAGGGAATGGCGGTGTCTATTCGCTCGCTTCGCTCGCTCACACGACCCCGCCATCCCCTTCTAACCTAACCTATCCGAGTCGGAGTGCCCTAAAGTCCCGATTGCATTAAGTTTCTCCTGATATAACAACTGTTACATACCCAATGTCGATGGCAAATGATGTTATGGTATATGTTAATTATGGCATGTAATAATTAGGGCTTACAATGATTATGACAAATGATGTTATGGTAAGTGACTTTATGGGAAACAAAGCTTCTAGCACGTGACTAATATAGCAAATAAAAGTAGGGCAAATGAATATTACGTCGTATAATATTATGGCTGTTGACTATTATGGCAAATGATATTAGGGTAAATAAAATTCGGGCAAACGGCGGTATACCTTCTAACTAGCGACCCGCCCCGGCTTCGCACGGGTGCAATGCTACTAAATACACTATAGAAAAACTGTGAACGTTGTATATAAAAACATAGCGGCACGCTCTGGCTTCGCACGGGTATAAAATATATAGTTATTATACATACAAAACCTTCCTCTTCAATCACTCTATCTATTAAAAAAACCGCATCAAAATCCGTTGCGTAGTTTTAAAGATTTAAGCATACATAGGGATACAGGGACAGAGAAAGCGACTTTGTTTTATGCTATGTAGTGATGCTTCCATCTAGATAGGAAACAAACGTGGAGACACCACATTGAGAAAAAACGTGACGAGCTTAACATCTTGCTCCGAAAACTGACCTGGCTCTTGGGAAGAACATCACGCGTTTCACTAGAAAACAAAGTGCTCATCTACAAAGCAGTATTAAAACCGGTTTGGACATACGGAGTTGAGCTGTGGGAAGAAACTCAAATGAGGAAATTCTCCAGCGATTCCAAAACAAAGCTCTAAGAACTATATCAAATGCTCCTTGGTTTATGAAGACCTCAGAATTACACGAGCATCTGCAAATCAGAACCATAAAAGAGGAAGTAGAACACCGACTAAAGACATACAAATACCGAATAAAGTCACATACCAACACCTTAGCCATAGCCCTGAATAATCTAATAATTACGAAAAGGCTCAAACGCCACCACAACGGGACTTCATAATATGCAGCAAACCAAAAAAAAAAAAATTGAGAGGCAGATTTTTCACTGGAAGAATGGACCTCAAGACGAGAGTCAATAACCGCACAAAAAATCTGCTAAAGGTTTACTAAGTACCGAATAAAAGATGAATAGAAAAAAAAAATGAAAAATTTGTTTGTGAGTAGAGTAACGAATCGAATAATTATATCTAAAAATAAACTGTAAAAATGCTTCAAGATTTTTCGATATTTTCGAAAATTTAGTATTAAAACTGTAAATCCATAACATTTTGCAGAACATACACGGTGTAAATCCCCTCGTCACGAAGCCGTCAACCAAGCATTCTGTACATGAAACTAAGTAACTTTACGCAAAAATTATTGCTGGGAAACAACTTTTTTTTTGGGGGTGTTAAGTCATGTTTTGTGGTAGAATTCAATGTAACGCACTCAAAACATTGTGCTGATGGACGGATTGAATAGTACGGGGGTCGTGGAGGTGTTTAAAGTAAAAATCTTACATTAAAAACTTGTATTTAAAAAAATACTTGTCAAAAAGTTGGAACTTTGACCCCTAATATCTCCGTAACTAGATGGTTCCCAGGTATGGTGTAGAACAAAAAAATGATCGCAATGACAGGGAGAACCAGTGCCTTTCAGCTTCGTTAAGAGGTGTTTTACACCCTTTATATTGTGTTGTTTTGGTAGGTAATAATGACCTAAGCTATCATCCCCTTCAGTGTTTCGTTCTATTTACTGACCAACCTTTATAATATAAAATGACTAAATATAAAAAACTGTCTTTCTTGCAAATAGTTATACTCGTAGTACCCCTTTAGATCATTTACAATTATGAACACATTACTTAAAGGTAGTAGAAATAAAATAAGAAAACCCCCAAATAAAGTCAATGCCTTCGTGGCATGGATTTCATTCGCCTGACAGTTATTTATTGGGTAGTAATTAAACCGACTTCTATTTTATATCAATTTTGTCGTCCAAAAAAATAATTTGTCCTCTAAATTACTAACTCTGCCACCATCAATGTGCATCTAAAAAGAACTATCTTAGCCACCATATTTCACCGATGTCAGCTACTGTAAATACATCTCAGCATGGTTTTTATTCATTTATGTTTGTGGTATGTATTCAAGTAAGCAGTAAGCTTCTAAAATAACTATATAATGTTATCCATAAAGTAATTCTATCGACTTCTAATTTTATAACTTAGTACGTTTAAAATCTTGTTATGAATGCCTAGTTTATAACTCGTCCTATAATTTATTGGTCATATAATTTACCTAAAATAATCGTCAAATAATTAACTAAAGCCACTATATAAAAGAAACGAAAAACATTCATTGCTCTTCCACGCGGGGCTCCTATTTCTGTCTGCAGGGTCTAAAGTAACCTAACACGAAGTGGATGCCGGGTCCAGGGTCTTGATTCGCTCACATCGCTCGCTGGAAAATGTTTGATGCTGGGCCTCTGTATTAGAATCATGTGTTGAATCCATGGCCTCGGCTTGCGCGTCAGTGTCCTTTTCACCCTGTATGATAAAATCACATATTTCTTCAGATTACATGGGTCAAGATGTAAAGTAAAAATCCACGAACGGCTGTTCTTAGTGTTTGACGCCTTGTGTAATGACCTATGCCCTAACACATAAAACTTATACATATAGATAAGATGTATGGCGTGTTATCATTTGCACGCATTTGACGGCAAGTAATGATCAAGTTAAGTACTTGAGTAGTTTCATTCCATCATAAGTAGGAAGTTACTTCGTAAAAACAATGGAGAAATATATAAGTTTAAAGGACATTGAAGAAGCAGCTCTGTCGATATTACCGAAACCAGCTCGCGACTATTACAGAAGTGGTGCGACAGATGAACAAACTTTGGCTGAGAATAAACTAGCTTTTCAAAGGTATGTAACTTAAATATTTACGTGGATTGTATTTGTTTTATACCTAATTTAAAAGTGGCAATGTTTACAGCCCAGCAGGATTTTTCTCTAACCTTTTCCCAACTACAGCGATAAAGCTTTTGTCTCACAGGTTGCGGATTCGTCCAAAGTGCCTAATAGGAGTAAGTCGTTGTGATCTCCGTACAAAGGTATTGGGACATGATGTCTCCCTTCCCGTCGGTATATCGCCGACTGCTATGCAAAGGATGGCGCATCCCGAGGGCGAATTAGCTAATGCAAGAGGTACCACACCAAATCTTACCTAAAAAAAACAAATTCCTATGCAACAGACTATTTCGAACTTTCAATGCATGTATGAAAAGGTAATTTTGTTTTTCAATATAAGTGATAAATTTGAGTTTTTTTGAGAAAGTTGTTTATAATGAAGGGTAGACTCTTCTCCACGAAGGATCTATAGGTACTTACTTTTTAATACTACTATTACTGTATTGTATTTTTACCAAATATCTGACCTTATTGACCAAATGTAAGTAAAACTTTAAAAAGAGCGCTAATAGGTACCTACAGCCGAAAAACTCCTTCTAAAATGTTTGATCCAATGATTTATTTATTTAAATCGCCACCCTGTATAAGTTACTAAATTGTATTATATTCATTTAGTAATTTTGTGATTTAGCTGCACAAGCAGAGAAGACCATTTTCACACTCAGCACTATTGCCACAAGCTCTATAGAAGAAGTCGCTGAAGTTGCACCTGATGGCATAAAATGGTTTCAGCTGTACATTTACAATGACAGGTATATATTTCTCCTACCAGAAAGGTCGTAGAAATCTAAACAAGTGCGTAAAACTCACAATGTCTAATGTTTAATTTTCAGAGAAGTGACCAAAAACTTAGTTCTCAGAGCTGAGAAGGCAGGTTTCAAAGCAATAGCGCTCACTGTTGATACTCCACTGTTCGGAATACGACGCGCAGATGTGCGAAATAAGTTTACTCTGCCGCCACATTTGAGGTATCAAGCCATCAACTATCTTGCACATACCAACAGTAGAGAAGATTGCAGACTTGCGCCATTTCATTTTTGTGTTGTTATTTTTAATGGTATTACTTGCTTACAGGCTCGCTAACTTTGAAGGTGTCCTATCTACCAAGATCCGTAGTACAGAAAGTGGTAGCGGTTTAAATAAGTACGTCGAGAATTTATTCGACAAATCACTGACATGGGACGAAGTGAAGTGGTTGAAAAGGTACTTAATATAATCTCAATTTTTAATCTACAACTTTATAAAAGTATTTACATTACATTAATATCTTGTTTTTTATAGCATTACGACACTGCCGATCATAGCAAAAGGCATTTTACGCGGAGATGATGCAGTGAAAGCAGTCCAAGCTGGCTGTTCAGGAATCTTAGTATCGAACCATGGAGCAAGACAATTGGACGGCGTTCCTGCTACGGTAAACAAAATCTATAGATATAGTGGTAACAAATCTCGAGCGCTCGTCATGAACTTTTATGCCACTTAAAAGTTAGAATAGCTAATATTTTTTACTTGCGCGAAATGCAATGGCTCTTCCTAAAATAATGCCGGTTCTAAATTAATGTGTTTAATTCTTCAGATTGAAGCGTTGCCCGAAATCGTGGAAGCTGTAAGAAACTACAATGTCGAAGTATATTTGGATGGTGGAGTGTCAACTGGAACTGATGTTTACAAAGCGTTAGCACTTGGAGCAAAAATGGTGAGTACATACGTCCCTATTGGTTACCCCGCAAATCTACTGACAACCCATGATAAATACCCATATTCATGGGAGAAAATCTAAATTAACTTGTAGGTGTATCAAATTAATTTATCAATATTGTTGATGACAGGTTTTCGTTGGCCGTCCTGCGCTATGGGGTCTGACCGTTGGAGGACAAGCTGGTGTCCAAAGAATGCTAAATATTT
Organism: Cerastis leucographa; assembly: GCA_963082945.1. NCBI lineage: Eukaryota > Metazoa > Arthropoda > Insecta > Lepidoptera > Noctuidae > Cerastis > Cerastis leucographa. The sequence goes on along the minus strand of OY720380.1, from coordinate 10,878,622 downwards.
TCCGAACTGAGCTGGAATACACCTTCCAAATAGCAGGTATACGTCTTCTTATACTTTTAGGCATATTCTAGTTTATTTTTGAACGACTAAAGTCTAATTTATATTAATTCGGAAGGTACTATGACTTATTCGATTTTATTTGTTTGGTAGTTTGTCGTTTTTTCGTAACTAAAATTGTCAATTTTGTTCACCCAGGAACTCCAACTATTGCTGATATCACAAGAGATATGGTTCGCCATGAATCGACCTACAGTAAACTATGAGATGAACGGGACCGCGTGATTAATGTTATCGTTTAATTATGTTATTTATTTAAGATAAATAATATAATGACCATGAATAATTTATCTTGTTTTTGTTGTACCGAGAAACAACTTGTTTAGGTGGTCATTAATGAGACCAGATCATGGTAGTCTGTTAAGATGGTGCCAAAATATGAAAGTTAACTAAATGAAATGAAAAGCTTTATTCGCCAGATTATTTAACAATTAATTTTCGATACAAATTGTAGATAATGGCAGGCGTCATGTAATTTTCATTTGGCCACATCGTTCGAGATATTTTCTGAAAGGAAGATTCAAAACTTACAATACAACTAAAAACAACACATTACATCATAAAGCGTGAAAAATTGGTTGTATAACTACCAAGAAGCCCAGCAATCTTAAACAAACCCGTGGTAAACCCATCAACGTTAAAAGTAAAATTACCTTAAAATTACATCCATACAAGTTAATTCCTAGTTTAAGTTTTCTGATAGTCTGTTTCAAGTGTTCATCGCTGACCAACTTTCTCTTAAGCGCGATCGTGTTATTGCAGGTGTGACACGAGTTGCTCATCTCCATACTAAAATCTTCAACATCTTCCTTTGGTTGCCAGTCAACTAGACCTTGGCCAGACGTGTTAGTGCAATTGTTTTTCAAAGCAGCGTCTCTTTTACGCATAAAATTTGTGAAACTATAGCTACAGGACTGAGTGTCTCGGTTTGCAGTCCTATTTAAACTATCATTATCAGTATTGTTTTCCGTTTCATTCAAATCGCTCTTAGGTCTAAATATGTTTTTTACAGTTTTAACAAGGGTAGTGCAAGATGTATTGATCGCACCAAAGAATCTCCCACCAAATGACTTGTGTTTGATTTCCTTATCAATTTTGCTTCTCTCTAAATGTTTTGCAATCTTTTTTTTCTCTAATTGTCGCTTGATCTTATGGTTTCTTAGAGACTTCTGAATAGATCTGACTGAGTAATTACTCGAACGCTGGTTTTCGTATCTGGAGTATTCGTACTTCAAATCATTTCTCTTAGGGGTGGAGGCAAATTGTGGATTGAAATCGTTCGTTCCTAGCGTATTCAAGCGACTTACGTCTATTTCCATACGGGATTCATACAAAGTATTCTTTCTTACTCTACTTTCATTAGTCTGAAATGTTCTTTGAAAACTTTCGGGTAATTCATCAGCTGAGACAAAATTCTTTGCAACTAGTTTTCTGTTCGAATTTTGCTTCCGTAAAAAAGAAAAGGATAGTTCATTGGGTTTGTTAAGTTGTACACTCTCATTTTGAATTATAATGGGTTTTATACTTCTTGGGTTGAGCTTATACGGATCTTGAGGAGCCATCCAGTATTTATTTTTTAGTGGCATATCATGAAATGGGACTCTAGTAGCGTAACTTGTAATATTCTTTGGACTTCTATTCGTCATTATATCGGGCGGAAAGAAAGCTTTCAAATTATTTATCTCTTTCTGTGCACCACACTGAAGAATTTCCTTCATAACATTTTGGAAAAATTTAGTGGTATCGGCACTACATTCTTTCTGTCTGTTTTGCTCAGGAGGGTGCAATTTTGCTAGTAGAGATTCACTCAGCTTATTATTTTCTTCTCGTGTTTCTTCAACCTTTGGGTTTTCACATGATGCTAAAATGAGAAGTGACAAGTTTATTTATCATACTCGATTATTAATTTAAAAAATAAGTAAATTTACCTTCAATTCGCGACGTATGGTATAAAACTATTGTAGCCCATTGACCCAACTGTTAAAAGAAAAATAAACTGGATAAATCACTCAAGTACACACGGCAACCAATCAAGGTATCCTTAACCAGTTTATATGCGGATCTCTCATTGAACGAGAAATTTATACAAAGCGACGCCATGTTATACTGGAAATGTATAACTTGATGTTTCGCCGTGTGTACTAATAAGATGGAAACTTAAAGGCACTTTTAACTTCAAAGCAAATGAATACTACCTGTGACTGCGGCCCATACATCTGCAGGAAGTCTCGTAACTGTTGACAAATGTTTGTGTTGGCGATAAGTGTCGCGACTTCAGTGGAACTCTGCACTATTGTGGCCAGCAGTTGCAGGCAGATGTCGTGTTGCAGGAGTTCCCTACGAGATAAATAGTGAACATTTTATCTGTACTATGTAGGTGCGGTCAAATCGACCGGACACCGGAGTTACTGTGGAACCCAGGCTGACAGATATTTCAGTACATTATCTATCAAAGTCGGGAGTCCGGTTCGTATTAACCACACTTTTATTGTTATATACAGGGTGTAAAGCAAAGGGTATATACATACTTAAGGGTGTGCTATAGACCATCAAACTGAACATGTTTCTCATCATAAAACATGTTTTTCAGCAAAAAAAATATCTGCTGCCCCATACAAAATTGCATTACCTATTCGAATAAAATGTATGGGGCAGCCGATTTTTTTTTCGCTATTACGATGTTTGTCCGGTGGAGAAACAAGTTCAGTTTGATGGTCTGTAGCACACCCTTAAGTATGTACATACTCTTTCCGTTACACCCTGTCTAAATCGAATGCGAATGAGTCCATCATTATTGAAAATATTGTTTGAACAAATTGCAAGTTTATGTTAATAATCTGACCTCTGAAACAGCGACATTCCGTTACATTCCACGAACAGATTAATGTTTGGGGTATGATTCTGTAACAAGCTCTGCAGAACCAGGAGCACGTCGATGTTCCGCTGGCTACATCTTTGGATACACTGCAAACATCAATTCTGCGTAAATATAATAGTCTGCTCCGCCAAGTTAAGGAAGTATAGGCTCCTGCTAATTATGAGAATGGAACCAGAAAGAGTGACAGAAGAAAAGAGAGGCCTAGACAGACCCAGCAGTAGGTGATTCCGGGCTGAGATTATGACGAAAAGACGTCAAAAAAGCAATTTTTACTCATAAAAGCCAAGAGGCTAGCTAGCTAGAGGCTTCTTTTCTCTGTCGGAAAAATCTACTCTCGTCTATTCTGTATTTGGATCATGCATTTGAGTAGTTATTTACTTACCATTGGCACAAGGTGCGTACAATAGCTTTGATTAGCTTCAACCCCTCGGCAAGATTCAGCAAGACTTCGGCACAGAGCGCGCCATGCGTCCTGGTGCTGAGAATAAGGAATAATATTATTAGCCATGGATGTATAAGTGCGAACCTAAAACAAATCCTTATCAGCCAAAATACGGAAAATACCGTCTACTTACTGGGGCATACACCTACCCAAACATATATACAATGCAGTCCCTGCATTGCATTGCATGCATTGTATGTATGTTTGCTTGCGGTTGATGCGGGTATGCATCTAAAACAGTGTATATTTCAAGACCTATGAGATTCAACATAGACACTGTATGGTCCGATAAGTAAAATGTTGCCTCTCGATATATCTTTGCCTCTGATAAAAGTGAATATTAAAATATTGAATAAAAATAAAATAACTGATTTACCATCATACAGGCAGTAAACAGATCACACATGGTAGCCAAACAACCACTGCTTCTGATCATATTCCTAGCATATGCGACAAGGCTGTTTTTCCTATGGCTGATATCTTCGTTATCGACGAATAAAAGGGCCGAGAGAAAATTTAATGCAACTGTAGTTTTTCTCGGAGGGCAGTTTGCCAATATTTTGCAGATTTTATCGTATATGGGGTTGTATGTTATGATTGCCTCAATATTATCATCCTGTAAGAAAAATAGATGTGTTCAGAAAATGACCGGTGATTCCACCTTGAAGAGAGTAAGTATATAGACAGTAAAACTAAGAACTTGTTTCAAATTACATTTATCATTATATAGGCAGATAAGACTGAAAATAATTTAACTTGCACATCAACATCTGAGCTACTATTTAATATTTCTAGCAATCTTGGTAAATGGAAGGCCTTTCCATTTTTCATCGAAGCCACCACATCCTGAAATGAAATGTTGTTAGTAGTTTGTTTAAAGATAAGTAGTTCGAGTAAAGGTGCCGTCTGAAACAGTTTAGGACTTCATGATATTCAGGTGGCACTGGTACAAGAGTTTACTAAAAATGCAGTTGCACCTGCAAAATTGAAAATTAGCTATACAATTTATTTGGGGTCGGCGTAGCATGTCTTCTTCCACACTTCTCTCAACATAATAATTATAACTATAAAAATTAGTAGAGCCATACTATGGAAAAGATCGTAGGCTCACCTTTATTAATGCATACTGGTTACTCTTCTTACTATCCATCGTTTCATACAACAAACTATTTACAACCATTTAAAGTAAAAAACTGCGCAGCACCATTCAAAAAAGCTAACTTTGCCGCCATTTGTGTATTTTTTCTTTATGAAAGAAAATTCTTACACGGATTAAAGTCTTTTGAGCCATTTAAAAATTCCTTAGGCCGTTTTTCGAGTTAGCATAATTGTAGAGTTTTTTCATAGAGTTGCAGCCATCCATAAAACCGGATTCCCACCTATTAGATCTCTAAAATCCAGTTACTTCGTAACCTGAAATCCAGTTCTTGTTGAGACAGGTTTTCAGGCTTTCATGTTCGTGACAGAATTCCCGTAACGGCTGTCAAAGATTTACGAACGACAACCGGAACAAAGAAGGAGCGACCATCCATTTTATTCAACTGTCGAGGGACCGACCTAGGCACGGCAGGCAAGCTTTAATTGATCGTTGCATGCGGTGTTTTTTAATTAGCCACGAGCCCCTTTTTACGCCCAACACTATTTATCCTATTATTTAACCTGTACCACAGCACGCCGCTCTTCTGTCATGTTCTGTCATGAATTCAAGATTCTTGTCAATGTCAAAGTATAATTTTTCAACCAATTTTGTCTTGAGTGTTTACTGTTTGTGAAAACTGGTGATTCTGATTAGGAATTACATTTAAGAATAACTTACCGGGCACATCGTATGTTATCATGGATGTTGGAGAACTGCTTTCTTTTAAGGTAAATAATATATAAGCCACAAACGAATTGAGTAAAAAAGGGTTTTAGATTTTTTCTCGAATGTTTTAGTTTTTAAAGAAAAGTGAACGTAATCTATAAAAAATTATCAAAATCATAAATGTTCTAACGCGTTATTGTTAATAAATAGCCCACACCAACTCCCAAGAGACCAAATGAAGATGATAGTGGGGACTCTGACGACGATGGCGCCAAGGCTTCAAAAATGCGGCGAATGGCGAGAGCTAAATCCGATCATCGTATGTTACTGCCGTTGAGCACAACCCTGCCAAAGGAACCTACTATCACTGATAAGGAACGAGAAGATATTCTTCGATTTGTTGAGACTGAAGCCACTGAGGTGAGTGTTTTTGTCTGTTCACAATATATTTGCTATGACAATGTCGCAAAACGTGCTGCAGATCATTTATTTATATGTCTAATTGTACTTATAGGGTGACATTCTTGATGACACTGCTGTTAAGAAATTAGTATTGAATTTTGAGAAGAAAACTCTGAGGAACAGAGAGATGAGAATTAAGTTCCCAGATCAACCAGAGAAGTTTATGGACAGTGAAATTGATTTACATGAAGCACTACAGGTATGATAGTACTGTCATATTGAAAGTTCTTGTAGTATTGTTTACTTTTATATAGTTGTCAGTTTTGAGGTATAATCCTACCCAACAAAGATTGCTCACATTGTTTTAGTGTGTTTTAGCAGAAGAGCCATAAGGATATGAAACCCATTAGTTGATATATGTTTGAAACGGGTATTGTATTATCCAGTACTAACAGGGTTGTGGAGGTCAAATAGGCAATTGCTCCATATAAGATACTGGTATTCAGGTGCATCCGGTTAGACTGGAAGCTGACCCAAACATAGTTTGGAAAAAGGCTTGGCGTTGATGAGTGTTATAAGACATCAATCAAAGACCAATAAACCAACCAACCATCCCTTGGGCTTATTGGTTTTTATGACTGAAAGAATAAACTTAAAATACTGTTACGCCGACTGCTTTACGAGAACATTCTAGGACTACGGTCGAGTCTAGAATGTTCCACGATCCTTTCTAGAACCTTCTAGAAGGATTGGTTCCACTATAGAGCCATCTAGAAGGTTCGGGAAGGTTGTAGAACTTTCTCGAAGGATGGGTTCCCCCTAAGGAACTACCTAGACATTGACGGAAGTTGTGGAAGTTTCTCGAAGGTGGGTCGGCCGTATAAATAGGCGACGGGTTAGCGGAAGGAGTCAGTCTGATTTTGGCTACGAAACGGAGCGATCGAAGTGAATGACTAGTGCGATATCTAAGTGATTAGGGATAAATTCTGTAATTGTGATTAAGTTTAAGTGTTTGTGAAGTGCTTTAAACTATTTTTAAGTTAATTAAAGATTTTTAGTGTTTATTTGGTAGTGTGTTAATTTGTCCTATACCCAGCTCGTAACAATTGGTGTCAGAAGTGAGGATAAATTATGCCAATTCTACCAAAAGACGATACAGACGGTGTCCGCACCAGAAGTCATCGACAGCAAGATATGGACCAAAGGAGGTTTGGAGATTCTCAGACACAGACACCGGCTGGTGCCCAGCCTACGTCGGAGCCAGTCGCTGGCTCATCCGGAGTTTCTCCAGCACCTGCGGCGCCAGACTTGACTGTTTTAATGGCACTACTGCAGGACCAGGCTCGCCAGTTGCAAGATCAGTTGCAACGTGATAAGGAGGAGCAGGCTCGCCGTCAAGAGGAGCAGGCTCGCCGTCAAGAGGAGCAGGCTCGCCGTCAAGAGGAGCAAGCTCACCGGTTGGAGGAGCAGTTACAGCAAGATAAAGAGGAGCAGGTCCGCCGCCAGGAAGAACAGATGCTCCTGATAAAAGATCTTCACGCAACCTTTGGCAAAGATCTTAAGGTGATGAAGGAACATGTCCACCAGCATGAGAATCGTATCTCGGAGGCCGAGGTTCAGATTGCTGGTGTGAAGAAGGCCTTAGACGAACTTAAGGCTGGAGATGGGACTGTGGTTTCCGTGGTTGCTGCACCTTCAGCACGTGGGTTTAAAGTGCCTCCATTCGACGGAACATCTTCGTGGTCGGCCTATAAAATCCAATTTGAGGCCGTTATGAAGGCGAATGGCTGGACCAAAGCGCAAGCCATGACCGCGCTCACCTTGGGCCTACGAGACCAGGCCCTAAACATCCTTGAGGCGCTCGGCAAGGATGTGACCTACGAGCAGCTGCTGGAGGCTTTAGAGTCCAGATACGGCGATGCGCACCTGGAGCACGTATTCCGAGCTAAGTTGAAGGATCGCGTTCAACGCAGTGCCGAGAATCTGCAGCAGTGGGCCCTGGAAGTTGAAAAGCTGGTCCGCAAAGCATACCAGTCTGTCCCTGCACTTATCAATGGGAATCTGGTACAGGCTTTTAGTCGACGGAATACGCGACTTGGAAGTTAGAGCTGCTGTGAGACTTGGGCATTATGAGACGTTGAAAGACGCCTTGGCCCATGCCTTAGAAGTAGAGGCAGTGAGGCAAGACCACCGAACACACCGCATCAGGGAGGTTGTGGCATCACCTGTACGCGACCGTCCGCAAGGGTATAGCCCTAGGTGTTACACTGGTAGAGAAAGGGATCATCTTCAGTCAAGCTGTCCGAAGAAAATTGAGGTAACACCTGTGCGCCAGCGCCCGCAAGGATACACCCCTAGGTGTTACACCAGTGGAGAAAGGGGTCATCTACGGTCAAGCTGTCCTAAGCGAAGCATGTCGAGAGAGGATCATTCCCTGCAGTTAAAGGAGGCTGATATGACTATCCAGCACCGGTGGAGAACTCACAATAATAAAGACGCACTGTCAAGAAGATCTTGGCGAGAAGACTGTACGCACAGTTCCAGGCAAGAAACTAAAGCAGTAGTGCCCGTGAGGATGCTCAGAGCGGATCTCAGCGATACGTGGAAGGAAACCATACAGCATGCTCAGCAAAATGACTTGGACATCAAACCGATTTTCGAGTGGATCACAGCTGGTGCTCCTAAACCCAAGTGGAGTGATGTGGCAGCGATGAGTTCCATCACAAAGAGTTATTGGGCACAATGGGACAGCTTCGTTATCCAGGATGGAGTCTTGTGCCGTAAATGGGAAAACGTTCGAGGTGACAACTGTCATTTACAGATGGTTGTCCCTAAAGCTAAAGTACCGGATGTTCTACGGTTATACCATGATGGATGTTCAGGCGGACATATGGGGGTAAAACGGACTCTACTGAAGATCCGAGAGCGATTTTACTGGATCCACTGTCGAGAAGATGTGGAGGACTGGTGTCGCAAATGTACCACTTGTGCGGCTGTGAAAGGACCCCAAACACGCAGCAGAGGTGCATTAAAACTGTACAACGTTGGAGCCCCCTGGGAACGGATAGCACTCGACGTTGCGGGACCATCTCCGGAACGTGAAAGCGGGAACAAGTACTTCATGGTTGTCATGGATTACTTCACCAAGTGGCCAGAAGTGTTTGCCATTCCTAACCAAGAAGCTACAACAGTCGCAGATAAATTGGTTCAGGAAGTTTTCTGTCGTTTTGGAGTACCCTTGGAAATTCATAGTGATCAAGGAAGGAATTTTAATCACAAGTATTTCAGGAGACTTGCCGATTGTTGGGTACCCACAAAACCAGAACCACCTCTTACCACCCACAATCTGATGGAATGGTGGAACGTTTCAACCAAACGTTGGAAAGATATTTGGCAAAAGTCGTGGAAAGCAGGCAAAGGGATTGGGACAAGCACATACAGCCGTTTCTTTTGTCCTACCGTAGTGCAGTCCACGAAAGTACGACTGTGACACCAGCCTTCGCGAACTTTGGAAGGGAATTACGGTTGCCAGCAGATTTAATCACTGGAACTGCTCCTGATGCTCCACGCAGTGCAACCGATTATGCAAATGACTTGCGTAACAAGTTGAATGACGTGTATGAGCATATCAGACAATCCGGCCAACAAATGTCTGAGAGGATGAAGACCCGTTATGACCGGAAGGCAAACAGTAGAGGGTTCGACGAGAATTCACTGGTGTGGCTGCATAACCCAGTGCGTAGCAAGGGGAAGTCTCCGAAATTGCAAGCAAAATGGGATGGACCATACCGAGTCGTGACCAGGATCAACGATGTCACCTATCGGATACAGAAGGGTCCACGAGGTGCGCCTAAGATCGTACATGCGGACCGATTAGCGCGATACTACGGGACTAACGATGCTCGGGACGAGCATGTCTAAGGAGGGGGCAGTGTTACGCCGACTGCTTTACGAGAACATTCTAGGACTACGGTCGAGTCTAGAATGTTCCACGATCCTTTCTGGAACCTTCTAGAAGGATTGGTTCCACTATAGAGCCATCTAGAAGGTTCGGGAAGGTTGTAGAACTTTCTCGAAGGATGGGTTCCCCCTAAGGAACTACCTAGACATTGACGGAAGTTGTGGAAGTTTCTCGAAGGTGGGTCGGCCGTATAAATAGGCGACGGGTTAGCGGAAGGAGTCAGTCTGATTTTGGCTACGAAACGAAGCGATCGAAGTGAACGACTAGTGCGATATCTAAGTGATTAGGGATAAATTCTGTAATTGTGATTAAGTTTAAGTGTTTGTGAAGTGCTTTAAACTATTTTTAAGTTAATTAAAGATTTTTAGTGTTTATTTGGTAGTGTGTTAATTTGTCCTATACCCAGCTCGTAACAATACCAATTAACAGTAATCAAAAACATAATTTTGTCATTAGGAGTTGAGTGCAGTAGCAACAGTGCCGGACCAGTACCCATTGCTAGTGGACTTGAAGTGCATCAACTCACTGTTGGAGTTGTTGTCTCATGATAATACAGATATATCTACCAAAGTGGTGCATCTGCTGCAGGTAAGTTCATCTCGTAATTTTCTTTGGTATCCACTGATTTGAAATTAGAATTAGCATGCCATTAGATTGTGTACTTTCTGTGTAGGGCTAAACATTGTAAATCTAACAGCACAATCAATGTATCTTATAGTTATGGACAATTTCCACTACCTAAGTTAAAGGTGACATCCTCAAAAGACTCATTTGCTAAGATCTTAGCTAGTTTTATGTTATTTTTGAAAATAATTATATTTTATAATTATCATGCATGTCTATTATAGCCCTATTTCCACAAAAAAAAACTAATGGATACATTTTTTGTAGGAATTCACAGATGTGGATATTCTCCATGAGAGTGAGGAGGGAGCTGATGAGCTGATCAATGCTCTGGCAGAGGCTGAAGCCCCAGCCTTGTTGCTGCACAACCTTGCGCGCCTTGATGAAACAGTGCCTGATGAGAGAGATGCCGTACATGACACTCTAGGTAATAATGATGGTCTTTGTATTTTACTAACCATCATAGGTTATTTTTCCACTATTGGTTTTTTATGCTCTATGGAAATCATTATGTTATACTTCTTGTAACAACTTTTTTTACAGGTATCATAGAAAACTTAACAGAATTTAGAATTGAATTGAGTTCAGAAGTCGCTAAACAGGGTTTTATGCAATGGATACTCAAAAGACTGAAGGTATACTATCAATATATCAAGTTAACTTCATCTGCATCGTTTAATTAATTCTACATCAATATTTCTCTATCTGTTTACAGCTGAAAGTGCCTTTTGATGCCAACAAATTATATGCCACCGAAATTTTATCTATTTTATTGCAAAATACTCCAGAGAACAGAAAATTATTGGGAGAACTTGATGGTATTGATGTTCTATTGCAGCAGTTGGCGGTGAGTTTTCACAAATTATATTTGTTACTTGTTTGTTATTTTGCGTTAACAAAAACTAGAAGAGAAGATTGCACATAATTGTGACATTTTTCCCCTAAAACAAACGACAAATCGTGGCTTTAAACCTTCTTGGAGGTATGATCAAGCAGTGATAGCCTAGTGGTGTTACCGTCGGACGGCCAAGTCATAGGTCTCAAAACCAAGATACGCACCTCTGAATTTTCGGACTCGTGTGCATATTGTATAATTTCACTTGCTTTGGTGAAAAAAAAACATTTTGAGGAAACCAGCATGCCTGAGAGACATTTCTTGAGATGTTAAGCGAATTCAGTGACCCATGGGTGGCATAAAAACTAACACTAGGTTAGGCTCTAACCACACGATAAAGAAAGAAGGAGATATCATTCATACACACACACCTTTTTTTGTGGCTAGAGATAAACTATAGAACCTCACCTACTATGAGTCTTACATACTCCTTTTGCTTCGTCCACATTCATACACTCCTTGGAGGAGTTACTGTATTGTAATCATTCATCATATTTCTATGCAGTTCTACAAACGTAACGACCCGGCCGGGGCTGAGGAACAAGAGGCCATGGAGAACATGTTCGACTCGTTGTGCTGCGCGCTCATGGAGCCGTCCAACCGCGACCGATTCCTGCGCGGGGAAGGGCTGCAACTCATGAACCTCATGCTCAGGTATGGTTTCAACAGAGCCTTGTCATTATGATATTTTTTCTTGTATTGATCTGAAGCATGGTTACGGGAGAACGTATCCCTCAAATACCAAAATTACGGGTAGCATAACTGTAACGCCATTTCATGATTTACCTAAACAACCATCCCAATTGTGTTATGCAATACTTTTCTATCATATTCTAAAGAGTTTTGAAGAGATCCGTAATAATTTCCTTCATAATTTTTGGAAAACCTCTATGAATGTTGTTGAATTGTCAAACGAAAGCACCGCGAATGCCAGTGTGTTACGCGAGATTGCATATGAGGTGTAGCACTGGTTTTAAGCAAGTTTAATAAAAGATGGTTGTTCCAGGGAAAAAAAAATGTCTCGGAATGGATCACTGAAAGTGTTGGACCATGCACTCGCGGGCCCCGAGGGTCGCGACAACTGCAATAAGTTCGTAGATATTTTAGGACTTCGCACTGTCTTCCCGCTGTTCATGAAAACTCCCAAACGGAAAAGAATATTAACAGTTGATCAACATGAAGGTGAGTAACTTTATTATTACCAATAATCTGTATCACGAGTTACGCACGGCGACGAATCAAGCTGTTCAAAACCAGTTTATACGGATCTCTAACTAGAAATGTATAGATTGATGTGTCGCCGTGTGTAAGATCTTCTAGTGCGATCAATTAAAATTCTAATTCCAACTTTATGTGCATGAATTATAGAGCAATAAAATAAAACCTCTTCATTTTCTTTCTTCAGAACATGTGGTTTCTATAATTGCATCTATGTTACGCAATTGTCAAGGCAGTCAAAGACAGCGGCTATTAGCGAAGTTCACTGAAAATGACCTTGAAAAGGTGGACAGGCTCTTAGAGTTGCACTTCAAATATATGGATAAAGTGGATCGCACCGAAAAAGAAATGGAGGTAATATACTATGACACGTTTTTCCACAACATATTTATTATACTAGGCAAACACTATTTTATTGTAACATAACATTTCGCCTGTAATACTCGAAGGGTTAGGCAGAGATGTACCTATTAGTACGTATACGTAGTCCCGTGTAATAGGGGGCGAGGCTATTGCCATCAACCGGGAACAAATCCAGTCTCCGTGGCTGCTACTATAAATTCCTGATGGAAAAACGCAATAACACTTTGCCTGAGCTGAGAATCGAACCCAGAGCACAGCAGTCAGACTTGCGGCCACTAGACCAAAGAGGCAGACTTTATTGTGTATGTTCTCGAGAAGTTGTATCGCTTGTACCATACCTCTTAAAGTTTGTGTACTTACTTTTATCTTATTATTTGCAGCAAGAAGGAGATGAGTTGGATGACGATGCGCAATATCTTAGAAGGTTGTCAGGTGGACTCTTCACATTACAACTCATTGACAGGATTATTTTAGAGGTGAACTTTGTTTTTTTCTCTATGTATAAAATCTACAGCAAGTTGACAGTTATTTAACCTGCGACAGTAAGCCAATAGCATCCTTATTGGAACAAAAGTGAAGATCAATTTGATTCTGACAGACTTGTCAGTGGAAGCAAGCCAATAGAAACCTTATTGTAACTAAAATAAAGATAACTGAGATTAGTTATGTATTTTTGTTATTTTCTATGGTGACAGATCTTCTGTGACCTTGCTAAAATCTTTTTTTGATAATAGGTTTGCACTGCGGGCTCGTCGTCAGTAAAGCAGCGTGTACAACGTGTGCTGTCCCTACGCGGAGGATCGCTGAAGATTATTCGACATGTCATGAGAGGTGAGTGAACTGGAAATGGGTCATCAGCCTAGCCTTTTCCAAACTATCTTGGGGTCGGCTTCCAGTCTAACCGGATGCAGCTGAGTACCAGTATTTTACATGAAGCGACTGCCTATCTGACCTCTACAACCCAGTAACTGGGTAATACGATAGCCCTTGGTAAGACTGGATGTCAGACTTTTTGGCTTCTGACTACTCTTAACGACTGTCAAAGACCTACAAAATGACAGCCGGTACCAACGGCTTAACGTGCTTTCCGAGGCACGGAGGAAACTCGGTATGTAATTATGGTCACCCATCCACGGACCAACCTCGGCAAGCACGGCTTAACCTTAAAGATCGACCCGGGCGGCTGTTATTATTTAGCCACGAGCTCCTCCCGGCGATCCTCCGGGTGATTGATGAAAATAATATTAAATTGATGCATGGTTCTATTGGAGGAGAACGTGGCTACGTAATAACAGCCGCTCGGATCACTCTTCAGGTTAAGCCGCGCTTGCCTAGGTTGGTCTGAGGATGGGTGACCACCCATCACATACCCAGTTTCCTCCGTGCCTCAGAAAAGTACGTTAAGTCGTTGGTCCCAGCTGTAATTTTTTGATCTTTGTCAGTCGTTACTAGTAGTTAATGGCCCGAAAGTCTGACAACCAGTCTTACCAAAACGTATCGTATTATCCAGTACTAAGAGTCAGCTCACACCGAGACGCGACGCGACGGAGCGCGCACTTGTGAGAATTCAGAATACGTTGCGCAACGTATTCTGAATTGAAATGTGTATCTTTTCGTGTAGAAAATAAAGTTATGTTGTTAATCGCTCTTTGAAAGTATGCGCGCAGCGTCGCGTCGCGTCTCGGTGTGAGCTGACCCTAACTGGGTTGTGGAAGTCAGATCGGCAGTTGCTCCATGTAAAAATATTACCGGTAGCGTGCGTTTTACCTGCTTATAGCAGTCACGATGTGCCAAACTGTTTTTTGTTTCGTTCTGTTGTATTTATAAATATTTGTTATGCGTTGTATATTTAATATTATTTTTTTCCTTTTGTATGCTGTATGCATTTCAGGTCCCTGCTACAAATAAATATTTTTTGTTTTGACGATCTTCACTGATGGCAGGCAAGTTTGGCAAAATAGTTGATTACTGCTAATGGCTATCTTGTTTACAGAATACGCGGGTAACCTCGGCGACGCTGGCAGCGAAGAGTGGCGTCAACAGGAACAACAGCATATATTGCAACTTGTAGATAAATTCTAAATATACTGTGTTGTACTACTGTATTTTAAACCTAATTTGTTGTTTTATTGTTCCAATATCCAACAATTTGAGTGCTTGCGTGGTGATATTCGGCTTACGATAGAACACATATCGTGCTCTATTGTCTGCACTGACTGTTTAAGAACTGATGGATCATGGACGCTACCGTGGACGCCAAACTCCTAGCCAAAATGTGGATAGACTGAATTTAGCAATCGACATGCTTAGAAGATCGTAGATCCTTCGACACATTTAGCTGAGAATCTAATCAATGGGTTCCGTTATAGCTTGGGAGATACTAAACACATAAAACACATGTAACAATCGAATAATTTTATTGAATGCATATTTAATTTTAAATTATTTCAATTATAAAACTCGCTAACAGTAAAAAATATAAAATAACAGACTACACAAAAATATTTCTGCATCTAATTAAAATAATGCATACATTTTCTTTTTTTTTAATAAAGATATAGTAATTTAGAAAAAATAACTTATAACAAATACTACTTTTTGTGCTAAAATAAGATACTAGCTTTCATAAATTAGCAATTCGCTGAAGCCCTGGTTCTGTAAATTAAATCTAAGTGACCATAACACCAACAAACTAATTAATTAAGTGGTAAAAGCAGTTGTCTACAACGCTCAAACAATTTTCGTCTCTATTGTTAAACTAAGTGTGTCGATAAGTGCCATATTTGCTCGAAAGTTAGCAACATGGATTTGGCTTTCAAATGCTACACTGGTCCATAAAAACGCATTATGTTACAATGTAATATTTCATAGTAATAATACCTATTTAACTTTACATTTTATATCCCACTATTTTTATAGCTTTTCATTTCATGAAAACGACTATCTAAAATTACTAGTCATAATATGAATCTATTATTTAGTTGGTAACCGATCGAAATGTCTCATTTCTCCAAAACTGTAACATTTGGAGTTGGACTTTGATATCACCTAGTAGTCAGTTCCAATGCTTTTCCGATTGCCTTTAGGAACATTGGATATCGCTAGATACGAGCGCTTCAAGGTCCGCCCGAAACTTGCGCCATACTTGCTCTAACGACTGCCTCGGGCCGCAACCTATCCAAAACGATCGTCGCGCGAACACGCGATTTTCACGTTCACTTTGTTCGGCAAAAGCGTGGACGTGTCCGACAAGCGCTTTCCAGTTTTCCGAACATATTTATATGTGTATTCAAATCGTGTATTCGTGCGACCGGTCGCTAGTTAGGATGCGGGTTTAACTACAAGTTGGTCAGCCGTGGGATTGCGAACCTTTATGGCACTTTATATAAAGCAATCTAATTTGATGTGGTGGTGTGCTGATAAGTGCTTTTATCACGAGTTCATAAACAGCACCGTCCTTACCAAGTAATGTTTCAGTTTTGGTAGAGACCAGAATTTATCCAGGTAACATTTTCCATAGAAAGAATTTGTAACAGGTCTAGAATCTGTCCCTATGATATATTTTTACTTGGTAGGTATTGTAAGTTATGCTGTCGGTATATAAAATTGTGACAAGCTTTATCACCCTTTCAATAATGTCCTACTCTTCACTTCACCATTCACAACCATTCTTAGTACATATTTACATTTGCGTGAGTTCATAGTCTATTTAACATACATGACAATTTGTATTCACTTCCCTGGAAATGTTTTCGCTAATACTGCTTTAAATGCCAGCTGGCGCAAACAAAACATGTGCGCCATGGTGTATGTTTAAAACATTTAGAATTTAAACTAAATAATAAAAGCATGAAGAATAAGAAACCTTTGCCAAACATCAAGAAATATATTCTAATAAAACTTGCATAATTTTTATAAATTAAATATTTAAAATAACAATTTCCTTGTTTCCTGTAAATTAATTAACTTTGACCTAAAACTATAACATAGATAAGTACAGTAATTGCTCTAAGTGAAAATGATAGTAGTTAGTTATAATTAAGATTTACATTAAACTACGTGCAACCCATGTGTAAACTGAACTCATTTAGCAGAATATTGAAAATATTTGAAGCACACTTAATAATAACTGTGGGTTTATCTTTGTATCACACGACTAACAATTTTAATCCCTAGGAAATATGCTCCGTCTCATTACAAAAAGATTTCACTTTGCAGTTTTCTAGAGCCATACATGTTATAAAATGCGAGATATTTTGTTAAATCTAAGGTAAGGTCACATTGGGGTTTTTATTATAAATAACTCGTGTGTAATATTAAATGTATTTAAGATAATTATCACTTCTAATTCGAATAAATCGTCACAAGATAAAAGTTGCAATCATGTCACTGGGCGAGCAGTGGCGGGAAGCTGCGACGTCACAAAACACTGAGGAATGTTGAAATAAATACGTTTTCGATTTAACTCGTATCCTGTGCCGAACATTAGGTTAATATAGTAACAGACTAAGGTAGATTTGCCGTCCTGTATAAATCTCGTCAGAGTAAACAAAGTAAGGCAACTCTAATTACAAATAACAACAACGATATCTATGTATGCGCGCGTAACATCGAACTACGGAACAGAAAAATACAAAAAATATCTATCACCAACATGTTAAATGTTTCCGACAGACGTTGTAAGTATCTCATGTTTACATTTTCTATTAGAAGTTTGAGTTCTTCCTGTTTCTGGTGTCTGTATCATTATACTTGTTTCGTCCTTGTTTGTATTTATTTATTCTATTCTGTATTCCGACCAACAGATTTCATTACGTTTCTAAAAAGAGCGAGTATCGCCATATAAAAAAAAATAAGTTAAATGGGGCATAGCGTAGTTCTAAAGATAGGGCCTATCGATAACAGATGTCGTTGTTGTATTAAAAGTAGTGTAGTAGTGCTTCGCACAGAAGGCACGGTGTTGGCTGGGCCGCGGTTAAGGACAGTCCTTGCTCATCATCTTGCTGAACGCCTTTGGAATGTCTTCGTTGGTCTTGGACACAGTGCTGCTGCCCAAGAGTGTGGGCGCAGGGAATGTGCCTAGTTGTATGCCGTGAGCAGTCTTTAAGAGGTCGTAGTTTATCTTTTCGGTGACCACTGAATCTTTCCTGGAAGATAGAAAAACGTCATAAGAACCAGTTTTTCAAAAAGGAATTTGAATAACGCCGGGCGCTCTTGTATGTAACCTTGATCTCGAGCTGCACGGATATCCTCAAAAGGTTTATATGACAACGTGTTGCACTCGTTGAAATTCAATTGATTTGGTGGCCTTTCGGTTGAACACTAGTGGGAATCCTAAATAACCTGAATATTTGAGTTAAAACTTGATTTGAACGAGCGCAATATTGATGTTACTTGGCGAAGTGTAAATCACAGTGATTTCTACTTAGTCAGAAGAAGTCCGCCAGATTCAAGGGTTTCTTTATATCTAAGGCTGCTTGCAAAAAGATACAGGTTCTAAGTACGGCGTACTAATTCAAAATGGATTAGTAAAGGTACAAATAATCCCAATCTTTCTGTATGCGCTCGTAAATGAAAGAACAACGCACGAGCGACTATCCAGCCAATCTAAGAGAGTACTTACTGGTACTGAGGGTGCGAGGTAACGAAGTTCCTCATCCACGAGGCCATGGTAGAGATCTCGCCGGAGGAGCGCCGCGCGATGAGCTTGAGATACTGCTGCACAGAGCAGTGCGTGTCCGCGTCCACGTCCATGCCGGACAGGTACGACTCGATCAGAGGGATCAGGCCGGGGAAAACGCCGTCCTGATGGAAAAAGAAACATAAGTCCAAAATAATTAGTGCCTTATCTTATTACACTAGGAAATGTATGCGCTTCGATAATCTTCATGTTGCCGTATTAGCACGAACGTCGCCTCAGAGTAATCGCCGAAAAGGCTAAGCCTCTAAGTTAGTGCTGTCGCGTTTTGTGTACCTATCATGCAGGACCAGGTATTGCCAGTACCTAATCAATCATCTTCTAAGTTTACCCGATTCCAGTGTGCGAAAGTTTTTCCACAAAGTAATGGCTGGATTTCATCTAATGCCAAGAAACATACAAGGAATAGTAAAGATTTCAGAAATGCATACATGGACAGGTATCATGTCCGTGATTCATCACAAGTCATCAGGAACATAATGGTTGGGTTTTTCAATAAGGAAAAGCATAACAATTCGGATCGATTCTTTTAGTACAAAGCAATAAAAAAATATGATTTAATTACGTACAGTTTTCACATTTTTCCGTGTAGGTATTTGTAGTATAAGACGATATTGCTTGCAAAATTTCATAGTTATACTAGCTGCTGCCCGCGACTTCGTTCGCGGGGGTTTTTTTATGGATATTCTTATCCATAAAAAAACCCCCGCGTTTTTTTTCTAAAAAGATGTTGGCCGATGCTGAGGACCTACCCGATATGAACACAAAATTTCATACAAATCGGTTCAGCCGTTTCGGAGGAGTATGGTAACTAACAATGTGACACGAGAATTTTATATACAAGATATTGTCTAGCTAGGCCAATGGGAAGTACCCTATTATAGATTTTGATTCCCTTGAGAGTGTCGAAATATACGTTTTTACGGCATAATTCACGCGTATTTTTTTTTTACGTTAACCTAGATGTTTGACTTTTCACAGCTTTAAGGGACTGTAGATCTACGTATGTTATATGATTTTAATTTCAACTTGATACCTCCACTCGTTCCCGAAATAAAGGGTCTTGACAGACAAACGGACAGCAAAGTGATCCTATAAGGGTTCCGTTTTTTCCTTTTGAGGTACGGAACTTTAAAAAACACTGGCCTAATTCGTGTCGGAACATGTTTTTCAACTGCAAAATGTAACTTTGTATGCTTATTTTTTTTGCTTTATCGTAATTAGAAACCGTTCTAGTGGCCCAAAAGTCTGACAACCAGACTTTCCAAGGGGCATCGTAGTACCTAGTTCTACCTGGGTTGTGGAGGTCAGATAGGCATTAGCTCCATGTAAAATACTTACCAATATTTCAGATGCATCTGGTTAGACTGGTAGCACACCCCATTGTTGGGAAAAGGCAAGGCAGATGATAATTAGAAACCAATCCCATACCTATCTCGTTTGCGGAGTTTCACTAGGTATGCTGGGTACATGTAGTGTCTTACCTTTCCATTGACAATTTCGTCGATGGTCATCTCGGTGTAGAGCTCGGCGGAGTCGGACGTCTGCTTAGCGAGGTCGGTGGGGGCGCCCACGTCGCGACGCCACCAGAACTTCTCGTTTAGGCATGCGTTCCGTCTCTGTGCACGCTGCATGTTTTCGTCTACCTAGTAATGGAAAAGTATGCATTCAGAGCTGGGAAAAACTGGGAATGGTATGTAATAGGCTGATGAGATATCGCCAAAGTCGCGGGAAACACCTGGATAGGGGACGCACAGAACCGGGAAGTGTGGCAGAAAAAAAGGGAAGGTCTATACCCAGGAGTGGATGATTCTGGGCTGATATGATGATGATGAGGTGACGAGTAATTGAGAAGTATAGAAGAAGACATGCTGCGCCGACCGCAAATTAATTGGGATTAGGGCAAGAGATGACGATAGGGTTGTTGTCAAAATTTTGGAAGATTTTTAACGAGCTGTGGGCCGTAACTCTTAGTATTGCTGCCCTGACGCAGTGACCCGGGGTCAGGGCAGACCAGAAAGAGATAGCGGGACGGACTGGATATCTTCCTTCAGAATTGGAAAGCTGTAGCGCAGAATCTGGACCGTTGGAAGGAGTGGAGGTAGGCCTTTGCCCAGCAGTGGGATATACGCTAGCAATAATAAAATAATAATGTAGTAATGATGCAGAATAGTAAGGAAGTTCATGCAATTCAAGGAAAATGAAATTTCTCCTCACGACTCACACGGTACGTTGACTTGGTATAACATAGCTTAAACTAGCCAAAGAGCTAAGAAACAATATATTTTTCCAAAAATAAACAATGACATACATACACATACATGCGAGTTTCTTGTCCATTCTTCTCCATAGAGATCTACGCTTTGGAATGGGCAACTACAGTACTTTCACAGTTATTATGTCTTGTGACTGGGACTGTAGCTTCATTTGTTTTTCGACTATTCAAAAGTGCCTGTAACTGGCCTACTTGAAATAAATGATTTTGATTGATTGATACAGTCACGCTTTTATGGGTGACGATAATAAGTAATAGGGAAATCCTAAGTATGAATACTATTGTCAACCTTTAGACAGAATAGACAGGCATTATGTGTGAAGGACAACCACATTACCTTTTTGCTTTCAATGAAAGAAACCACAAGTTTATTTCGTCACATTTACAGTTTCTGGTTTGAAATAAGACCATGTGTGACACATTTAAACTGAAACGTATTCATATTTTATCAAGTGATGAAATCATGAAAGAGCGGTAAAAAATCCATATTAAACTGAGCACAAAAGTTGGTGCTAGATAATGCGTTAGTGGAATTACCACACTTCTCGACGCGGAAACGGCTTGTACATAAAAAGATTTACATCCAGTTGTCCATGTAAAAAGTGAAAAGTCGCCATTGGGCTCATCTTAGTTCGACAAGTGTTTAATAAGTGATCAGCTCAAGCCGTTTTTTGTATCGACAATTGTGGTCACTCATAAACTCATAAAGCTCCTCTTAATATAAAAAAACAACATAAAATTTTGGCTCATAGATACTTTACAGACTGACATACCTATCGTAAAAATACAACTCGTGTTGGTAAATAAAAAATAAAAAAAAAGATCCCCCAAGAAGTATTAAAAGAATCCTCACCTTGCTGATAGGCATGACGAAGTTAAGTCGGTAGGAGAGTATAACCCTGGTGAGGAGCACGACGAAGCAGACGTAGGCGGCGTTCTCGAAGTCGGTGAGCTGCGCCTCGCACGGACGGAACTCCACGCGCCAGCCGATCGGGGAGTTGGGCGGCGGCGGCTTGAAGCGCATCGTCTGCCAGTTCGTCGACTGGATGTTCTGAACAAAATTATAGGGCTCATTTAGACATTGAATAGTCAACACTTATTAAGTTTGCGTATCTCTTTTAAAAATATTTGGTTTGAGAATGCCTCAGTTATAATTACCTAAAATTACTACAACACGATATTTTTCAAAGGTTCACAAAAAAACCTAACAACCTAATGAGTTTCTAAGTATATGTTAATTATTGTTAAAATAGTTTTAACCGCTTAAAAGTAGCTTTGACTAATTAATAGATTTGACTGTGACAGAATCATTTAAAAAAAGGTTCTGTTCTACTATCCTTTTACACTGTGACGGACCCCAATAAGTTTTTTTTTAATATTTTCCTCTTCTGATACCAGTGAAGTACCGCGTTGAGAACATTGCGGATGTTCGGAATGTAAATTGAGTTAAAAAATAGCCCACAATTGCAGAAGACAGAAGTGTGTGGAAAAGATCGATGTCCACTCATACTTAAGTGCCAATGCTGTAACATAGAAAAATTGTAAAGCCAAATGATTTTAAAAGAGTAACCATGGAGTTTCTTGCCGGTTCTTCTCCATAGGAAACGACCAACCCGAACCGAGCATTTTGTCGACGTTTTACAAGTGCCCATGTAGGCCTATGTGAAATAAAAATATTTTGATTTGATTTGAAAGGTTAGGAGGTCTTCGCCCAGCAGTTCGGCAATATAGGACTACTTATAGGCCATAGTTACATGTTATTTTATTCTGTTTTATCATTTGAGTCGCAGGGTTGTAGAGCTCAGACAGGCAGTCGCTCCATGTAAAATACTGGTATTCAGCTGCAACCGGTTAGACCGAAAGCCGACCACAACTTAGTTGGAAGAAGGCTAGGCAGATGATGATTTGAGACGCAGGGTCTGTACTTTTACATAGAAAAGTACGAACGATAGTCCACTTACTTCAAAATGATCAGTATCATTGCTGTCATCCTGATGCACCTTCTCGGAGAACAGCGACACGGTGTCTCTGATGAAGAGGTGCGCGACGTGCAGCGCGAGGGGGTGGTCGATGCCGCCCTCGCGCAGGCGCCGGTACAGCGCCTTGTCGTGCACTATGTTGATGTCGTTGTACCTGGCACACCACACTATGTTACTAACAGTACCAATACTAGATACATACATTAAACTCACGCCTTTTTCCCATGGGGGCTGGCAGATACAACAGAACGCCACCTGCTACGATCCTTAAATACTCCTTTTGCCTCGTCCACGTTCATACATCTGGTCATACACGCACGGTACGAATACTATCTATACTATACGTACATAGCTATACTATTGATTTGAAATACAGTAATATATATAATAAAATATATATAAATATAGTTATCCCTTTGTTACACCTTATGAACGAATACTTAAGGCAGACGCAGATTTAGGTGGGCCGCAATACATTGCAAAAATCCGTCTACAATCCTACATAACTTTAGTTACCTTTTCACAAGTTCGATTCAATTTTATAAACCGTGGCACACTTCAAGTGGGCCGCAACGCGGACTTTAGTTTCGCTGCGGCTCGTTGCGGCTGTATTGTGCGCTTAACTTTAGCCAACTATTGTGTTTACGTGCAGTGTTCAATACCTTATCTTATCTACCGCTGCCAATCCAATTTTTTTGAGTTAGCTTTTACTTATTTCAGCTTAACCTTTGCAAAGTTTCGTGTTTCATACATTTCTCTTGGGAACACCCAAATACTCCGAAATATTTTATTCCGAATTTCAATAATCCGAGTGCCAAAAGTCCGAATTTCATAATACCTAAGAATTATAATGTGCATTTATTAAAAATCACGAAATTTATTTTAACGAAACCGATTTTCATACGTTCGATGAATCAAATGCTCGAAGGATTCTCGGTCCTAAAAACGACATTCCGATTTTCAATTGTTCGAATAAACTAAAAGTCAACATGTTGTGCTGCAAAATTTAGAGACAGAAACGAATCGCTGCAAAACCGACTTTACGCAGTCTTGACTGCCCTACCCCTAGAGTGTAATTTAAGCCCGCGTAGGCGCGGAGCCGGCCAGCAAGCCGAAGCTGCAGTGTTGAGCGTTAAAACCATCTGCGACGATAAGCTCGCGTGGGGCCGCCCAAACCCCGCAACGCCGGAGCCGAGACAGAAATAATGCTTGCTGCATGTTGCATGTCTGCTTGCTTGCTGCTTGCCTGCTTGCATGCTGCATGCCTGCTTGCATGTCTGCTTGCATGTTGCATGCCTGCTTACATTTTGCATGCTTGCTTGCTGGCTGCATGCTTGCTTGCATGCTGCAAATCCCCTATTTTATTGATGAATCACTTCGGTTAGGTTATAGTTGTGACCAGGGAAACAAAATATTTTTATTCGAAACTAAATATTTTTATTCGAAACTAAACAATCATAGCTTAAAAGAGAACGAGGCGTTTTTATTTCGGATTTGTATTATTCGGTATTTTAATAATCGGAATTCGTATTTTTGATGTTTCGAATTATCATTAAGTCGGAATTTTTGTTATTCGATCTATTAAAACTCGGTATTTTGAGAATAGTAATTATAAACGTTAGGAATATTGAAATTTAGGAATTATAAAAATAATATCGGAATAAAGTTTTTCGTATTTATGTAGTGTACCCATTTCTCTTTATAATTACCAAACAATGTTTCCTATGGCGCCACCGTATCTTATCTTACCCCTCAAATCACCAAAGCAGATATAGGTAATTCAATATTTTGAAGATACGCTTTTTCGCGGCCTAATTTATGTTTCAGTATACATAATTAAAGTATATTTAGCGAAACAATACTGATAAGTGATAACATTTGTGGCTAATTGACCTATAGCTTCGTAATACTAATTATTCGTTATATCATCTTTTCTTAAGATATTGGTAATACAAAGATTACATTTCACTTTTTATCTTTCTTTGCAGAGAGAATTAATGAACGCTCTCGGCGGAGTTAATTGAAAGAAACGGATTATATCCGGCTTGCTTAATACCTATATCGATGTGGAGATAAGACGACTGAGTTCATTACAAAACTTATTTTGCTGAGGATTAAGCATCTGGGCAAGTGCCTTGACGTAAAAAGAGCTGTACAAGCATGCAGAGTGCACGATGACGAGAGACGATGTAGCCTAGCTGTGTAGTGTGTACTTAAGCCCTTTAATTTTTACCTAAACATTATGACACTGTTACGTTCCTCCACTTCGCTGAACATTACTAATACTTGAGCGTATTTTTTATTATCTCGTCCGATTAAAATCAGAATCCTATCTCTAAGGTCGTCACACACTTGATGTGTGGTAACAAAGCGTCGCTACAACTAGGAGGTTTAATATAACATTATATTATAATCTAAACACAAATAAATTTTCAAGACGTAGTTATAAACATTTAAAACAATAAGTATGCTTAGAAAGTTTAGTCATGGTGAGAGGATAAATGAAAGGAGAAGAATGTTCTTCAAAATGAACGTGTGCGTAGAACTGGCAAGTGGCGTATTTGGCATATTTGGCCAGATAATATAATAAATGTAAAAATACCCTTAACTAGGCCGGAATGCACTTGTTCTCCCCATCATTGAGTTTTTATTCTTGTCCATACCTGGGAACCTTTAAAACCCAAGACAACAGTTGTGAAGTGACCGTTGATTTTAAGTAAGTCCAAGGTCATTTCATTATGTTTAAATTTAAGTTCAGATTCAAATTAATTAATTAGAGTAAAATTTTAATGGTTTCAAGAACAAAATTCAGGAGTACTTCAAGGTTATTAGAAGTTACAGATATTGGGTACTATACAATACAATGCATCCATCAGCACAATGTTTTGAGTGCGTTAAATTGAGTCTTACCGGAAACGTGATTTGCACCCCAAAAACTTTTTAGTTACTTAGTATGGTGTACAGAATTCTTAGTAAAGGGTCCTTTTAACACCTTATATTTTAACGTAGTCGAAGCAAAAGGAGTAAATAAGGGCCGTAACTGATGTTGTTATGTAGTCTGCCTACCCCCCATGGGAAAAAGGCGTAAGTTTATGTAAAAAAGAAAACAACTTACTTTTCATTTTCCGGCGACAGATAGGACGAGATGGAATCGTAGCGCGACTTGTTGATACGGAACTTGTTGTTCTTGAGAGGCTCGAGGCCGCGTTCCTCGCGCGTCCTGCAGTCCACGGAGCCGGCGATCACGTTCCAGCGACAGTCCACGTCGGTCAGGAAGCCGCGGAAGATTGGGGAGGCTGCTGATAGAGCCAGCTAAAGAGGAAGAAATATCATCATTAATTATCCTTTACTGCTCTTTTCCCAAACAAAAGCATTTTGACTAGAGAATTAAAGTCCGTAGGAAATGATTTCTAAAGTTATGCAGTGCACGAGCATTGTATGTCTATGAGCTATGCGGGCACAAGTTTAAAAAAAAAAGTTTTATTTAAATAAAATAACGATGTAACGACAATGCTATTAAATTGTAGTTTCTCTAGTACAACGTCAACTACAAACTTTTTCCCAACGCAATTGATGATTCCAATATTTCATACAAATATTTGTTTTGTTTTTTTTTTTTAGTCATAACCTTATTTTTTTAGAATAGACGGTTAAATAGTTGCTTGCTATGTGTAAAGTATTACTAAATACAATAATTAGTGTAATTAAAGCATGACAGATGTAATCGATCTCAATAGTGACCTCTTTATTGCGGGGTCCAGATTGTACGTCATACCCAAGAAAGTTATTATTTTTATAAAATCATATTGATACTCCATGACTTGCACAGATAACACAAGGTCGTTTGCTATAGACACATATTGGTTATAATTTTCGTGTATGTTACTGGTTTTCGATCATAAATTTGTGAAGACTATTTCAAATTGATTTCCAATCGGGATACCGTTATAAACAAATGACATAATGTCACGCCCATCATTTCCCTGCTTATTGGGGGTCGGCACAACACGTCTTTAGGCGTGAAATTATGACTGTTTTGGCAGAGATGGTACATCCACATTTTATCCGGTTATGTGCGCGCCTATTCCCATCGAACTGGCAGAAATTCTGACTATGGGTTGCTACGGAGAAATTATAGATAAAAATAACACTTTGTCTTGTCTTGGAAATCGAACTCAGACAGGTACTCGTGCTTAGCAGTCGCACTTATAACAATGAATCACTGCACACACGAGGAAGTCAATCAATAGGTAGATAATATACTTAATAACAAAAATCAGACGATCCATCCATATTTAAGTTATATCCCTAAACACCTGTCAATCCGAAGGATTTAGATAAAATATAGGTACATAAGGTAATTTGTTATTATTTAAATATTTATTGATGTGTCGTATGTAGATACATAATAAACATGTGGATATCACAATTCTTGGACTACGAAGCTAGTAAAAACGGATAACTCACCATTATGGGGCATAGTGGTGCGAGTTGATCGTAGAGTGTGCGCGCTTCCGTGATGCAGCAAGCTTGGAAGGTTAGCTGCAGACAACAGCAGCCCATACCGAAACCCATAGCATCCATATACACACAGTCCGGCTTCGCCACACCAGGCTCCATTACATGGGAATTATCCACCGGAATCTTCGTGTTCACATCTTTGAACACTAGGAAAAATACAAAAATACATTTACATGTGGGTAAAAACGTTAGGAAGATAAACTTTATATAAGGAAAGGTGTGTAATATTGTAAGCACGTTTTATTATGAATACTTTTTATAACGGTCCATTCAATAATGAAGTCATCAATCAGGTATATGAATAAACTGGAATGTAATATATCAATGCATGACTGTTATATTCACCTAAGAATCATGTAGTATGCGTAATCATGTACAAGGAAGTAAGTAATAATATTATGTATAATGACACGATGATTTTTGCAGTAGTATTTTATGCAACTCACCTGGCAAGTTAATGGCCACTTTTTCCCCACGCCTTTGTCGGATGTTTGAGGTCAAAGTTTTGAAGCGAGGGTGTCCAGGGAAGATGCCTTCGTCCGGAAAGAACAATGACTTCGAGACGCCATCTTTTGGATTCGGGGGGAAAGGCGGACTTGTGAAATTTGGACAACCTAATCTGTAAGCAAATGTCAAATATTACCATAATCAGCCTGTAAATAAACGATGCTGAGTAAGGAGTCATACTGAAAACGATTTTATATTCACTGTTTCAGAGTTCGTAATCGGCTGGAGATCACAATTTGACTTATACTTTTCTAATAAATTCTACCATCGATCGATCGACGTCGACTAATCCATTCTACCATAGAGCGATGGAATCGATCGGCGATCGATCGATTGGTGTGGTAACCACCCTAATAAAGTAACAGTGACCTTAATTGCCCAGCAGTGGAACAAAATAGGTAAAAGAAAAACTTTATTTACCTTGGAAAATTCGTTATGCTCATGATGACTTCTCCCGGAGGTAATAAGTGTGTTACTTCGGCTCTTCGGTATTGCATGTTCGCCTCTACGATATTAAAATGTGCTAGAAGCCCGCCGTATGGCCGGCCAGGGGTGCCTTCCACCATGTATGATCCATATTCGGGACGCCACAGGGATTTAGCATCTACAACAAAATTAATAATTTAAGTATTCTTTCGTTGGCAAGTAGCATATCTGCCAAAGGTCTGATCTTGTAATAGCGATCCCCATCATCAAACAAGTTGTTATTAAAATGAATGTAACGACGTAATTTTTGAAATTTAGGGGCATAATATCAGCTATTTGACTGTATCTAAAATCTCATCTACTAATAAAAATCTTAAACTCCCTAACAGACAACGCAAAGTCTTCCTCTTGGCCTCTTGGGGAGCATGAAAGCGGCGGCTTATGGAAGGATAATGTAATTCGCTCGACCCCAAACGCCTAGCGCGTAGCGGAGAGCTAACGGAGTCTAGCTGACCAATTCTTTCACCACGATCATACATCCAAACGCAAAGCCTAAACTGTAAGGTCTAGCTAGAAGTACGAAATATTCCACAGGAGTTTCTTACTTAGTGGTCACTATAGAAGGATTTTAGAAAAATCATCATCTCAAGACGTCAATTAGGGGAAGGAAAATTTTAATTGACAGAAATTTTAAAGGATGTTCGTAATTTTTTCCGATAGGATATCCCCTCGGCCAGGGCTTGTTGTTAATGATACTTATATATATCGATAGCCAAAACGCTATGTGAAGATATAAGCGTAGCCTTGATTTACACAGAAAAGATTTGCGTCTCGACATTGGTCGAGTACTTTCCGGTCTATTTGGCTTACTTCACGATCTGTGTTTTGTTTAACATCTGTTATTCTAGATTCTCACTTGATGGCAATAGTTTAAAGATAAGGATTGTGCAAATTATCTTGATTTTATTCAATGAGGAATACTGCATGAGGATTACTGGAATAGCCAGAAAACAAATAAAAAACAATGTCCATTAGAAGTTGTTTCCATAATAATATTATAGATGCGACAGTAACTCTGCCTGTTTGTTGCCTTCTTAACGGATTTGCACGGAAAGCTGGGTTAGAAGATAGGGCACATTTTAATCCCGGTAGTACCTATGTTCCCAGAGGGTAATTTTCGACCTTTGTGCGAACATGCAGGCAAAAGCCACTCCAATATTTGCATTTATGCACTTGTTTGCAAGCTAATTACCTTGATGACATTTCAACTGAACATGATTAATGAACAATGTTCACCTAGATGCTATAAAAAATATTCACAGTTGCAAACGTCCCTGATTTATGCAGTGCATAATAAATTATGTATTCTACTACATTATGTAAAACATGTCAATAAGTCCTATTGTGCTTACATACGGTAAGCGTGCTAACTTGATTGTTTTTTTTACTAGTATGGGTCACACATGAATCATGCTGTGGTTTTTTGTGGTAGATCAGGTGTACAGGCAATTACTCTATATGCTTTGTCTGACTAGGGAAAACGACCATAACAAAGCGCTTAAAGAGGTTGGTGATTGGAGTAGGTACAGTTAACAGTTATAATATTAACGCTGAGAAGATGCTGCTAGCTCATTATTGAAATTATACCTTACTTTATAAACGGCACCCCAAGACAGTTCATGTCATGACAGTTCATGTGCTTATTTATTGAATCAACATCATTGAATGGTATGAGCAAATCTACTGGTAAGTAAGGTAATTAGCGTACTATCTAGCTATCTGTACTTCTATCTATTCTGATTATAATTAGCAGCAGAATAGATAGAAATACACATAATTAGATTCCGGGTAAGATACAAAATCAAAACAGTCACAGTGGTGTTGATGCGTTGTAAATAAGCACTACACAGTTTATGAAACAAGCAACGCGACACTTCCGTCCTCCGCATTACGAGTCCATACTAATATTAAAATGCGAAAGTAACTATCTGTCCGTTACGTTTTCATGCTTCAACAGCTGCACGGGTTTGGATGTAATTTGACATAGAAATAGACCAAAACTTGGGTTTGGACAATTCGACCTCCACGCTGACGAAACTGCGGTTAAAAATCTTGATAGTTAAACATTGACTAATGCACATATGCATGACACGCATAAAGGTCTAATCAATCGTTACTAATGAACAAAAATAAATAACGGTTATATAGGAAGATAATGACCTTCTATCATCTTTGTAACTACATAACATTTTCCATACATTATGGCTTCTGCATACAAACGTCTCCATTGATATCATGACTAACAGGAGTATGGAAACAATTACTATGAATGAGCTGATTTGGGCATGTGGTCAATGAAAGTCATTGTTAAGAATGTAGCTAAAAACATTACACGTGATTGTAATGTCTGTTTTCCTTCCCCAAGTGAGGGTTCCCCACCTACACCTACCTATCTATTTACCATTCATTGTTATAAGTAGTTTAGTTTAATAACTATTAGAAATAAACTTTCAAACGGTTAAGCTTTTTTCGGAAAGCATAGAGTGAATCATACCGGATGTAAAAGTTGACGGGTGGGCCGGGCTGAAAGCTGAAAACGTGGTGCGTATTGTCTGCGTGGATGAAAAGATACCAGTTTCAGGCTAAGAAAATTATATGGAAGTTACTTTTAGTTTTCACATTGAATAGCACTCATGAGAAATACCTAGGTAATTCATCACTGATATAGGCTTAAGTAGTAACTAAGTATTTTGATATTTGAGTGCCTTAAGCTGCTTTCAGACTACGCTATACTATAGTGAGTGCCATATAGTATAGCAAAGAAGGACCTAATTCTATACTATATAGCAAGGCGTTCACATAACGCGATATTATCGCAAGCATATCGATACTAATATTATAAATGCGAATGTCACTCTGTTTGTTTGTTTGTTTGTTACCTTTTCACGACTAAACGGCTGATTGGATCTTAATGAAAAAGATAGATTTCAACCTGGGGAAGGACATAGGATATATATCATCACGCTACGACCAATGAGAGCGGAGCAGCAATGAAAAATGTTGCGAAAGCGGGGAAAATTTGACGCAGACGAAGTTGCGCGGGACAGCTAGTATAGTATATAGCAAGCTCAGTTGACCGCTGTCGCTCGTTTCTCTTGCGGGACGGCCGGGGGTGAGGGAGGAGGAAGAGGGCGGCGCGTGATATAGCACATCATGAACTCAGCGCATCGCACCAATTTTATAGCGTATATTAACTACGTACCACGTATATTAGTAATTAACTACGTACCGTAATTTTAATTGATTATTTATGTCTTTTGTGACATCCTCTTGAATTTTGACGAGGATGCAAAACAACACCTTGTATAATATAAGCTGATTTAGGAGCTGTTATCATGGTAGACTTTAGTTCCTCATCCCATAGTAGTAAAAATATTAGCTAATTAGCAAAGTGGTATTTTGTGATTTACTGCCCAGGGTTCAAGGACGTACATCCATATATGTATATACATTCAACGTGCCTGTGCAACCATTAAGGCGCAGATATACGACTTTTAATGATTTTAAATTGAACATCACGTCTAAACCACTAGTTTTATTTCTTTGAAAATAATATATGTTACACTAGACAATTTTTTTTATAAATTGATATGTGAAAATGTTAAATTATATTTTTATAACATAGTGTAATTAATTTATAAATTCATGTCTAACGCGGACAAAAAAACGATAATAACGCAAAAACTATCGGACGTATTTGCATGAAATTTTGACCCTCTGAAAGATAATTTAGCAACCCATATTTTAATATACGTCTTTTATTTGTATTGTGTTTGATAAATCAAGGTGGGTTGTTTTTCCGAATAATCTTGGTGCGCGTTGAGGCGTTACGCATGCACTTTTACTCGCTCAAGGTCGCGGGCTCTTATTGTCGCCTTAAATGCTAGATGCATGTATATCTGCAGTATCACGATACCGATGACAGGAAAAAGAGGGCGCAGGGGATGTACCGCTAACTTTTAGGGCAGTATTGCTTGAATTTTACTTTTGTAAAGAACGTCTAGCTGAATGTATCCATACTAATATTATAAATGCGAAAGTCACTCTGTTTGTATGTTTGTTTGTTACCTTTTCACGACTAAACGGCTGATCGGATCTAAATGAAATTTGGCAAGGAGATAGGTTTCAACCTGGGGAAGGACATAGGCTATATATCATCACGCTAAGACCAATGGAGCGGAGCAGCAATGAAAAATGTTGCGAAAACGGGGAAATGTGACGCAGACGAAGTTGCGCGGGACAGCTAGTTTTCTATGAAACTGAAATAAGATTAAAATAATACTGTCTTGTGAGGTGGTGGTAGGCCCCCACGACTATAGTTTATGCTAGTCTAGTGACTAGATTGAAGGGTAGTTAAAGCTGTACTCACTACAGCTCACATTACCATTTTGCGTTGGATGAATGAAATAGCGGAGTTGAATTAAAATGATCAAATCTATGTAGGTGTCTGCTGTTCCTAAATTACCCTAGGATGAGTTTACTAATATTAACCTGCTGCAGCATTGATAGTATAAAATATTGACTGTCGCAGTCATATGTTATGACGTCATTTGACATTATTAGTTTTTTGCTGTGTCATTGTAAGTATCGCGGATGGCATGACTACAGAAAAATAGTATTTTTTTTATTCCCGGTATTTTCATTTACGTTATATGTATGAATGAGTAATACGGCGATGATCTTACTAATGAATCGTAACTTATTTGTGGATATTCATGCTTGCAGAGTATCTTTCCTCCTGAAACTGATAGTGTCATGCAAGATAAAGCTTTTGGTTTTCAGGTTAAGTATAAATATGATTTTCTGAATGTTTGAAATAATATAAGTGATTTGCGTCACTTTTATTCCGGCCCTTTTTCAATTAGTGCTTTACTGATGGCATATGCCTAGTAAGAATTGATATTTTGTGTTTTTGCCGTGTCACCGTTACCTACTTATTAACACAGAAGGTATGACATAATGATAGCTAAATAAATCAAAAGATTCGATTAGCAATCACAAAATTCACATATCTGATGTTGTCATAATTATGATAATAATAAAAGGTATGCTCATTAGGGAGATGTTAACTTTTATGCTCGATCTACATCCAGTAAATACCCAAAATTACAGCTAAAAGCGGTGATACGGATCTTGACGATTGCCGCGAACTAAGTTTGTTTTGATTAGGGTTGCCACACGTCCGGAATTTTACTGGCAAGTCCGGAATTTTAGCTCGGTGTACGGAATGTGGAGGGATAAAAATGTCCGGAATTTGCAAAACTGAGAAAAGTTATAGTTTAATTTTCGAGAAACTCTTGATTCGATTAATAAGAGACGTATATAAATATTGTTGTTCGACATGTATAAATATTGTAATTCTTATTGTCTGATTCACTGAATAGGCTTGGGGTAGCACGAAAATACACAAGCGACTCAAATATGATCAATAATGTTTGACCATTAGCAGCACATAATATTAATTGTCTGTCATGTCTCATGTCATGAACATTCACCATGAACTTCAAGTCCACCACATACTTAGTAGTTTTTGCTGTGTCATAGTAACTATTAAACTAACTCAGAACTGATGGCATGACTTGAAAAGTTTGGTTTATTTATACATGTGAGTTTTTACTAGAGGGTATGAGTCATTAGTATGTAAATTATAAAGTATTCTTAAAATTGGTATGGGTCTGTTATTTACATAGTGAGATTATTTAGCTTGAATACGGCTGCAGTAGTAAGTACTTTTTTTTTTTTTTGCGGTTTTTTTTTTATACTAGTCCGCGGCAGTGTAAATGTTTGGTTGGTCTAATATTGATGGAGGCCGCACGCAAAATACGCGCCTTAGACGTGGAGTTGCAGAAACCAGCCCGCTATACCATATTGATGGATTGTTTATGTATTTATCGCTATATATCATTTTGAAATGTTTTTTTTTTTACTATTTGTTATGCTACACCTACTATGACATGTTTTCTCTCTGCATCACCATAGGGTAGACTAGTAGAAAATACCCAAGTGCAATTTTGCATAAAAGGGCATTGGGTAAGTTTGTTTGTATGGACTAGTGGCATGTTTTTTTTTTTACAGCGGCCACGAAGATAATTGTTGTTAACGTATAGTGGAATATATGATATTAATCACTCCTATAGAAAAGAATTTTGCCGAAAATAATATTGGAGCTGAAATATCTGATGTTACATATTTTATCAAAAAATAACTCTTTCCTATCGTTTGACGTATGTCATTACTTTCCAGAATTTGATCCTTAGCAGCGACACACGAGCGAATGGTGTAATAATACAGGGTGTTTTTTTTTTCAAAATTAACGGCTTCGGTTCCTGGCTAGGAATATTGATTTTTCAAAAAACCAATGATGCAGTTTTAATTTTTATCAAAATCAGGCTCGTGACTCCTTTGAGTGTTTTTCGCTATTTATTCCTCATAGTTTCGGATTTGGCATTCCACTTGATAAGTTCACCCTGTATATCTCGGCTCCGATGCATTTTGGAAATAATTGTTCATAGAAGAAAATGAATGTCTTATAATAATAATAATAATAATAATAATAAATTTATTTGTTAGAATATTGTTGTTGTTACATAGGTGTTACACTTAATATAATGTCCATAATATTCTGCTGTATCCAGCGTACAAATATTTCAATGAATTAAAATTATTAATAAACCATACAATGTCTAGATTAAGGAAAACGTTAACTACTATCAAATACAATGTCAGGGATTATTAATTATAATGTCCAGAATGATTATATACAATGTCAAGGGTTATAAGATATAATGTCAAGAACGATTTAAAAAAAAAAAAAAATGTTAAGAATGATTAAATACAATGAAAAGAGACAGAATAAAAAAAACAATACAATGTGAGAGAAATTAAGCTCCATTCAATTATTAAGAGGTAAGTCGTCGTCTAATTTAAATTTTGAATCAAATTTTTCATTTAAAAATTCATTCGTTGAGTAGTAACACTTTTGCAACAGAAAGTTGAATAGCTTCTTTTTAAATGTCATAAGGTTAAGACTTTTAAAAACATTAGGTAATTTATTATAAATTTGAATTGCCATACAGTAAACATTATTTGAAAATTGTTTAATTCTTTGTTGGGGTGCACATAATTTGTGGATATTTCGACTTTTCCTTAAAACAACATCATTGTGTACTTTAAATAAAGTTAAGTTTTTACGTACAAAGATACAGAGTTCGAATATATATAAAGATGGAAGTGGTAATATTTTTATTTTTTTAAAGATCGGGACACAGCTTTGTAATGGATGGGCTTTAGTCATTGATCGAATACATTTTTTTTGGGCTCGGAATGCTTTAATAATATCCACAGAATTTCCCCATATAATAATGCCGTAGCGGAGAATTGATGCTACGTAACCATGATAAGCATAAAGTGCTGCATTGATACCAGCTACGCGAGTTATTCGGTTTAAGACAAATACAAATCTTTGTAGCTTAGTGCATAATTTGTCAATGTGTACTTTCCAGTTGCAAAATTTATCTAATGTTATTCCCAAAAAAGTAACACTTTCAACCTCTTCTACCGCGTTATTCGAATATGTAATATCCAATGGTTGACGTTTGCTATTGTAAGTTTGGAACTGCATAAGTTTGGTTTTACTAATATTGACATGTAAATTGTTGTCTTTTAGCCATTCTATTATTTTGTTTAAAGTGTAATTAATCTCTTTTTCGTATTTGGTGATATTGTTATCGGTGAGTTCAATACTAAGAGTTGTATCGTCGGCATACAGAATGCAAGAATACGGGGTTACGTTGGGTAAATCATTGATATATAGCAAGAATAAAAAGGGTCCTAATATACTGCCCTGAGGAACACCATATGAGTTTTGACGATACGGGGATCTATGTATTTTTTTTTCTGATAATGTATGCCTCGATATTTCAACGCATTGTTGGCGATTATTTAAATAAGATTCTATCCACTGTGATGCGTTTCCCCTAATTCCATAACGATTTAGTTTGAAGAGAAGCAGTTTGTGATCTACGAAGTCAAATGCTTTTGACATATCGAGAAATATCGATGCTATTGGCCTTTTCTCATTCAGACTAGAGGTAATCATTTTCATAAGAGAGAAACATGCGAGAGTTGTTGATTTATTTTTTCTGAAACCGAACTGTTCCTCTTTTAAAATTGAATGTTTTATAATAAAGGAGAGAAGTTTATCGTACATAATTCTTTCAAAAATCTTAGAAATTACGGGTATTAGAGTAATCGGCCGATAGTTATTCATGTCATTTTTATCTCCTTTTTTGTGTAGCGGTTTGACTATCGAAAATTTTAGTCTGGCGGGGAATAAACCTTGAAATAATGATAGATTAATAATGTGGGCGAGTGGATGAGATATATATTTAGAGCAACGTTTAAGAATTTTCGTATTGATATCGTCATACCCGGTTGAGTTAGTTGAGTTTAAAGAATTAATAATTTTGTACACAGTATCTTCATCAGTTGGTGTCAAGAAAATGGTATCCGATATGTCAGTGATGGTATGTTTGTAGTCAATGAGTGTTTCAGAATTTGAGATATTAGGTTTGTTTGTCATGTTTATAAAAAAGTCATTAAATTTATTGGCAATTATATCGGCATTAGTGTATGTGCACTGATCATCTATTGTGTTCTTACTAACGAAATATTTTTCATTAGTGGCCGCAGACTTAAAAAATCATGCCACTTTTACCCAAACCCCTTTAAATAAATAAATATTGATAGCCCTAGTTTTTTTTTTAAGAAATATGTAAAAATATAAATGTTTAGAAAAAACGAATAAAGAAAAGAACTCTAGTTGAAGCTTTGTTTCATGGCAACTAAGTATTATAATGTTTTCTTACCACGCTAATTATTTATTACAGTTATGTACTGTGGTGGGTAATAGCCAAGATTTATGTGAATCCATTTACTTCAGGATAAATATTTAAATTTACAACAACAACATTTTTTGTTGTCGACTTTTTTGTCGTAAACATTGTTTTTTATTGTAAGTGTTATAGCAATGATCATGTTTTTAACGTAATATTTCCTACAAAATGAATAAAAGTTTAATAAAGATGTATCTTAATTAACAAGCCATGAAAGTATTTTTTATTATAGTGAAGAACTATAATTAAAAGAAAATTAATTATTTTGAAGTAATATTTAGCTAATTACAACATGGTGGAGAAGGCAGATGACAATGTTGATTAAATCTTTGTTTTTTTTTTTTAAGATGGTTCTGATGGTTTCAACCATAAAAAAATAAAAATAAATCTGAACCATGCACATAAATTCTGCATTTTTCCTTGACTAAAGTAACTTTGCAATTAATAAAAAAATACTTACTTTGGGGATCTTTTAGTTCTGTCTCCTGCAGTTTAGGCAGTAGTTCATTGGCTCTGAGGCTCACTGTGGCTCGCTGCTTCTCATCATCAAACTTTACTATTATGTACTCCACCTGAAAGAGTTTATATCAATTAGCTTAACATGACATCACTTTTTTAAGAGATTATTTGAAAGGAAGTCAATGTATATAGCACACCCAGATTCTTCTAAGGAGGTTATTACATGTTTTTTTTTTAAGTCTCAAGTTATAGTGAGCCTATTTCTTATCAATTGGGCACCACCATCCTGACAGGACTCCTGGCAGGTTCTGAGAATTTCTGACTGGAATCAATTATAAAACAATACTCTGTCTGGGGATAGTAAACCAGGATTTCACTGCTATAGAAAATATAGTTCTTCTAACACAATATGTTACAACATAATTTTCAGTATTATGAAATAGTGTTCTCATCATTTATTTTTAAATACAATTAGTACAGATGTTCAGAAAGACATTCTTTTATTTCTGTCCAATCAGAATTAATGAGTGTTGAGTTTACATTTCATAAAACAAAGTGACTTACTTTATTTATTTTTGAATTGAAATTAACTATTACATCTTACAGCTTAGATAACTTGTTAACAATACTTTGAAAAAAGAATGTGTTTGTTTATCAATATTTAAGTGTGACTTTTACATCTTTGAATACACCTCACTATGTGCTAGAATGATCATAAATATAGTAAGGTTTACAAAAATGATATATGTAATATGAGCCATCTATTTGTCTAAAAGTAAAGGATCAATACTAAATGTAAACAAACCTCATCTCCCCACTTGAGTACATCTCCTGTGCGCTCCTGAAGCTTGAGGTACAGGTTGATGAACTGCTCGATGCCGTGCTGACGGACATGCTCCGCCAAAGCCTTCGTCTCATCCCAAGTCAGAGGACTTCCTTCAGTTAATAAACCCATTTTGGCTACTTGAACGAAACGAAATTTTACACGTGATCTGAACAAGTCTCCAGCAAAAAATACACGACAAAAAACCGCGGTCCCTCTACAGATACTGTTCATGTAATGTTAATCGGCTAGTAATATTGAATATCACCAGTTTATAAAAAAAGTAACGTTAAATTTGTTTTACGACATTGGACATAAAAAGTACACCACAGAAAAACTTGTAATCACGCCGAAATAGTTATAGGAACTTTTGATTTCCTTCAACAAATTAAATACGAAAGAAAACAACACACAATTCACTTTTTTAAAGTATCTTCTTGATCCCGAGACCGAAAGACGACCGATTACTATAATTGTTCATAATAAATAGAGACAGAACCAGACGGAAATGAAGTTATATCAGCGTACAAGGCTGTTCTGTAATCACCACTAATTCAACATTTTTTTATCAATGGAACATCTATTAAATGTCCAGTTCATCTTGGAAGGCGGCAAAATATGTAACTAATAAAAAAAGTACTGAATTTGACAGAATTTTGACGTTACTCTAAGCAAGCAGCGCCACCAAGAAGTACCAAGATATCGTGATAGTCGAAACCTGCTGTCAAATAGCCAACATAACGTTCCATTTCCCATATAAATTCATGAAGGGTTTTTGGCATCTATTTGGGAAATGAAATAAAAAGTCCAAATTGTTTAAAAATTATTGCAGAATGAAAGCGTATATATTTTTAGTATTTTTGTAAAGACATTATATATATTTAATTATATGTTTTACAGTTTGGTTTTCAGGAGAGAAACACAAAAACAACAACATGGCAAACGGAACGTTGATTCATATTTTCATTCAAATGTTCGCTCATAACATTTAATTCTACACATGATGTAAACTCGTACTCTGGGTTAATCAGTGTAACCGAGAACTTGAGTTTTCCTTGAGTGTTAATGAAAGTGAGAAAATTTAAGAAGGTCGATAGTCAATGCTTCTCCCTTGATTATTATTCAGTGCCACTGTATATTACTATACTCTTTGACTGTGCCTCTCAGACCTAAAATAATATGCAATGCACAGATGGCACAGACTACACTCCTCCCGTATTATTATAATACTCTTTGCTAAACTCTATGCCCAAACATTTTATATTATAATTATTCTGCCATTCATACATTCCTTCATTCCTTCCATCATTCCTATAAAAGTGCGTTCACTTGATCATTCATTGGTGACAGTAAGAATGAAAAGTGTCGCGTTTTTAATCCCGAATTTTTTCGTTGTAAAAACATAAGTTATTGCCAATAGGCACTTGAAAAAATGTGTTTTCATTCATAATTAGAATATAACTGAGAAATTATCATATGAAGGTTTGGTTATTCCGGTAATCAACAACCAGCACCATGGTTCCTGTGGCAATAGAAGGATGCACCCAAGGTGCTGAAGGTGGAGGAGCCCGGGGCGGCTCCATATCTCTAGCATTACTTATAGATTTCATCGTACAAAGAACTTACGATGAACTCACGGTATTGGCTGAGCTGTAAGTACCATAACATAGTCAACATTAAATGAAATCACTCTACATAGTTATTAATCGTGCTTCCTGATTTCAGTTTACCCCGTAAAACGGATATGGAGCGCAAAATTGAGATATACAAATTCAGTGCGCGAACACGGCAGTTGTTTGTACGCTTGTTGGCCCTCGTGAAGTGGGCAAGCAGTGCCACTAAAGTGGACCGCTCTGCACACATTATGGCATTTCTCGATAAGCAAGCCTTGCTGTTTGTTGAGACTGCTGATGTTTTAGCCAGAGTTGCCCGGGAGACCCTAGTTCACGCAAGGTATGGTTTTAGTGTTACACCCTATAGTGTGTCCATCCATATATGTTGAGTCTGAACCTAAAAGTCAATCAAATTCTTGAAGTTAGTTGGCAATTGTTATTTAGGTCAACCAATCACAGTAGCTAAAATTAGATTTGTAAGCTTGTGTACTGAGAGCTAGAGCCAGAGATATGGTTAGGGTTTTATTAATCTATTCTATAATGTTCCTAGTCCAAAAGTATAAACCTAAGTTTCTAAAGCATTACCAAACTAACAGCGTTGAGAAATTGCCCTTACATCGTGAAGGCTTTTTATATTTAGATATGAAAAACCTTTAAAATGAAAACTTTGTCATTACAAAAGAAAATTAAAAATTCTCAGCAATGCATGAAAAAATATGACCAATAAGAATTAAACAGAATCTTAGTTCTGTGTCAGCAGACAAAGACACTGCCACTTGTTCTCATGTTAATCAAGGTTATTCTTTGATAAATGAAACCCAGTGCTAGCATTTCGGCAACACCAGTAAATTGGTATTATTGAACTAACTCTTTTGAAAATCATTCTTCTCTATCTATTCTTGTTAAATATACAACAAGTGACGGGTAACTTTTACATTGTTGTTCCCTATACCCAGGTTACCAACTTTCCACATGGCTGCAGCAGTGGAAGTATTGACTTTGGGCACCTACAGCAGATTGCCCGCTGTTATCAGGGAGCGGCTGGTCCCCCCTCCATCGCTCACTGCGGGCGAGCGCCGCACTACATTGCGTGCTCTTGCGCATGTTGTGCGCCAACGCCTTACTACTGCATCTTTGCCCAGTGATATAAGGAACTTGAAGGTATGTTTTAATGAGGTAAAAAAGATGGCATTAAATTATAGATAACAGTTTAAATTTGTTGTGAAGACAAAGCAAAATATGGTGCAATATAATGTTGTATGACTAATTTTACATTATTTTTAACCTGGGTTTGGATTCACCTGGTAATCAAGAAGAATTAAGCTAACACAAATTTATAAACATTTTATATGGTATAAAAAATGAATGAAACATATTTACAGTACTAAAAAAATCCTTTTGAAGGTGGAGAATGGGCGTGCTACATTTACTGTAGGACAGGAATTCAGCGTTTCTCTCACTGTGATGGGAGATGCGCCGAACTTGCCATGGCGATTGTTGGATATAGCAATATTGATACAAGACAGTGAAACTGGAGGTAAGACTACAGATACAAACAATTTTTATGCACAGTATCTACATGTAGTTATAAAACATGAGTAATTATTGATTTGTAGAATCAACAATATCTTGACATTTTCTAACCTTTTGAACGCCATTGTCACATACACGTGACAAGCAAGCGCGTGCCTTGTACGCCAACGACGCAAATATGTGACAAAAATGTGGTATACTATAACACTTTTTGTGTGTGTTTATTTATTTAGCTTTAAAACGTGATCTATATATCTTATATATTAAATGTCTTATCAAGAAATAAGTTAACAATACTTTTGAAATCCTTTTTTTTATTTGTAAGTATTTGCGGTGAATTTGTGGCTTGGCGTGGAGGGCACGCGCGTGCGTTTATGCTCTGGCGTTGAAAAGACTAAGAAACTCAAACTAATGGCCTTTTTCCAATCATGCGTATTCGCGCTTGTCGCGTGTATGCATGCGCCGCCTGCGTCCTATCGTTTTGTATGGGGCCGTCCATTAATCACCTTATTTTTTATTTTTTTTGCATTTTTTAATGTGTATGTGTTAGACATGCGGGACAATGCGGGTGAAGCACGCACGAGGGCGCATTCAGCGTGACAAGAAAAAGGCCCTAACCAAAAATGTCACTAATGCGAGCAAACCGTTTCAGAGGGTAAGCCCCTAGTACACAGTTCTCAACTGGCATGGCTGCGCGGCGTCGCACAGGCGCGCCTGGCCGCGGCCGGCCTGAGTGGCGCGTTGACTGCACTGCGCTACTTCTGTCGCTCTCTCTCTCTTGAGCTGCTGTACACACAGACGCTGAGGCTGTGTCGCGACCGCTTGTCCAAGCATCTGCAAGTTGATAGGTACACCCCCGGACAGAAACTGCAGGTTTCCTATTGGAGGTATGTTCACAGAATTTGAATTAATAGATTTAATGTTCGTTTAAATGAAACTTTGTTCTAAATTGCGTTTATAAAGACTATTTACACATCTTCTGATAGTATCTTTTAACAATTAATGAACACAAATAGTCAGGGTATTTCACTCGAATATTATACAGGAAGGACTGACCACCATAAAAAAGCCTCTAGGTTTGGGAGGACTGGATGTAGAAGAAAAATCAGGCAATGCAGTGCGACTTAGAAGAGGCAGCTATATCTAGCTTCTGGCTGCGATAGCCTGCCTTGAAAGACAGATGTTATTGTCATGTAACGTTTTTTGTCAGGGAGCTAGGCTGCGAGCTAGGCTACCGCCTCATCATCGGCGCGGAAGGTTCGCAGCTGAGCGTGTGGCACGTGCCGGCGCTGGCGGGCGGCGAGCGCGTGGCCACAGCACTGACGCCGCACGCGCCGTCTATGGAGCGCCTGCTCGCGCACACCGTGCACGTGCGCTCGCGACAGAGGCTGAATGACCTTAAAGTGCTGCTTAATGAAATGGGGGTAAGTATTACATGCTAAGTAGACAACTATATTCATTAGGCTTAGTTGGGCTCAACGTTATTGGAAAAAAATGTTTTGAGTTTCACCAGTCGTGAATACGCAACCTCATCTGTTTCCTAATCGTTTCTTTTGAATGCATCATCGTCATCATCGACTTCTGACGATTGTGTATTTGTGCAGTATGCAAGTGAACCTATTATTCTTTTGCCACTTTGACTAAATAAACTAACTAAACTGTTACGTAAGAAAATAAGTCTTTAAGATTATTATACTCCGCCGTCGACGGTCCCAAGCCCTTGTGAAACAGGAGGAGGGTTGGTTGCTTCAGTGGAGACCAAACTAGCCGTAAAAGGTCAACGTTGAATCTGGGGCGGCAGGAAATGACGACTGCAACCCGCAACTTCGCTTCCATCTCCACCTCAAGCGATATCGGGGGCTCGGCTTAGCCGCCCAGGCCAAGCGGTAGAAAGCCTCCATAAAAACTCACCCCAATCCTTTGGTGGACCACGAACCAATAAAACAAAAAAAAAAGTTTATTATGATTACACTGTTCATCAGGTGGAATGCAGCGTGAGCGGCTGGCCGTGCGTGCTGGCGTGCTCGGTGGTGTCGCCGTGCCTGCGCGCGGAGCAGCTGCTGGTGTGCGTGGGCGCGCACGGCGGGCGCCTGCGCGCGCGCGTGCCCGCCTACCCCGCCACGCCGCGCATGCCCGAGCTCGCCAACGCGCTCGGCGCTACCAACGTCACGCAAATCAAGACGCTGCTCACGCAACTCAGGTGAACTCTAGAACTTTCTCATAGTGAACTTTTGAAAAAATTCGATCTGCATTCATTGGTTTTGGAAACGGTGTATAATCAGCAAGAAAATGTGCAATTTTTATAAAAACTTTGACGGCAACTGTTAGATCTATGAATCAAAATCTGCAATACCAACTGGATTTACAAAAAAAGCCAACAGTCGTAAAAAAAAAAACTTACTTATACATTTTTGTGATAACAAGACTCAAACTGACTTTTTAAAGCTTTTTGCCAGTGGCACTTTTTTGTTAAGTATTCAGTTAAGGTAGCAAAACCTAAAATCAATAATAATCTCCCCAGGTTCTGGCTAGTAGCTCGTCGTTGTGAGAAGACGCTACAGCACCTTCCGGCGAGCGTGTGCGAACACCTCCCGTTCCTACACGGGCCCGACCATCCCCTAACCAAGCTGTCCCCCGACAGACTCTACGTCACTCTGCACAGACATACTGATCATATACTGGTGAGTATCAGCATATCACTGTTGTAAACATTTTAAATGAATGATGCTGTGAATGCTGGTGTACGATCCGTGGTGAAGCAAAAATTGTCTAAATATTGTTTCTTTGCTATTAAGTATGTTGCTAACTACCTCTTCTGTAGGCAACCATTAGGTGCTCAATTTACAAAAATACTTCTAGGACAGATGGGTTTACATTTTTGTTCAATAAGTATAAGATTGACTTCCACCTCCTCTCCATTCAACTTTTGTTATTAAACCCTGTAATGTAATGTTCAGATAGTGGAGATGAAAGAGGTAGCGGCCGGCACCACAGCTACGACCAGCAACAGTTCCAACAGCGGCAGCGCCTGCTCCGTGGCGCTGTCCTTCCACCTGGCCGGCGCCAAGCGGTGCACGCCAGAAGAGTGTGAGGACGAGGTACGAGCACGCTAAAATACACCTTTTTCACTATTGTGCTTAACTGCAAAATTGTACGAACATTGCTGCAGTAAAAAAAAACATAGAACAAACAACTCGGCGGTGCTCGGCTCGCTCTCAAGCGTTTCTGCTTATCGCTCACACAAGCAATTTTGCACTTTAAGACACTGATCATATGGTTTATTATTTAATACAATAAAAAAATGCTTTTCAACCTAGCACTAAA
This sequence comes from Cerastis leucographa, assembly GCA_963082945.1. Lineage (NCBI taxonomy): Eukaryota > Metazoa > Arthropoda > Insecta > Lepidoptera > Noctuidae > Cerastis > Cerastis leucographa. The sequence goes on along the minus strand of OY720380.1, from coordinate 10,833,866 downwards.
TAAATATTTAATGACCATCCAAATGTACTACTGTAATATTTTGAATGCTATAGGGCTCCGCCAGCAGTTCGTCGACGCCGGCAAATGCACCGCGCGCTTACTTGAAACTTAACTCTTTGGTTGAACTGGACACATTCACGCTCACACATGGACCGTTCACACCTCTTGATACTCCCGGTAAGTACTTACAAGTAAAACTCTGATATTAAGACTGTTGTTTAAAGCTCTAATATGTGTCGTTGCATCTGGAATAATTTTTCAAGTCAAATACACGGTTCAGGGAAATCGATGCGCAAAATTTTTCTATCAATTCAACACAGGATTCCAGATCCACTAGAACGTAGCAATGTTTCGCCTTCTACTAAATAAAAAATCTGCTATTTTATACAAAGTTCAAATGTATAGAACATTTATTTTTTCTATTAACCATTTCATGTACTGAATTGAGTAATATTATGCATCTCAATGTCATTTACACCGTTTATTTGAGTTAAATGTATCCCCAATTTTTTCACAATGAATTTTACTCTAGTAAAGAACATTTTGATGAAAACCGCTAGATGTTCCTGCGTATAATAAGTGCTAATAGCTGTACCAACTACGTCATCGAAATTTCATGCAGGTATGCAGCCGGGCAAGCGCAAGTTATCGGTGGCATCTCAGCGCGCAGTGCGCGTCCGTCAGCCGGCGTACTTCATACCGGAGCTCGCACACGTCGTGGCCGCCGCCGACGAGCGCGTGCCTTTCGTCAACCTCGCTCAGGAGGTAACTAATATAACCAGAAAAGTTACCTGGTGGCCTACCATGACGTCGTAAAGCAGTATTGTTTTAATCTTATTTCAGAGTGGGAAAGAGATAGCGCTAGACGTCCACTATAGCTTAGTCTCTTTCTCACACTGGAATGACAACTGCTTTAAGGTGGAAGCGACAGTTTAGACCGCGAAATTAAAATTTTCATTCGTTTTTTTTCAATGTGCCAGTCAGTATCGAGCTTTATGTTGAACAATATTTTAATCAAAATATAACCTGACACTGCCGTGCAACTGCCGTAAAAAAACTTAAAAAACAATTGAATTTCGCGAGCCACCCTTGTTCTTTTACTTTAAGACATCATAAGAACCCCTCTGTGCATCGGTTCGTAAAAAGGAAAGTATGTTCCGTGTGGCACCCAGCTGGCCTCGCGCGGCGTGAGCCACGGCGGCGTGCAGCCGGAGTGGAGCGGCTCGGCGCTGGGCATGCGCGTGGTGGCGCTGCCGCTGGCGGGCGGCGCGTGCGCGCGCGCGGCCGCGGCGCTGCGCGAGCGTCTGCTGGCCGCCACCATCCGCCTCACCACCAAGAACCAGACGCGCGTGTGGACCGCGGAGATCGTGTTCCACGGCTCGCCTGTGCGCACGCCTAACCCACGGGAACAGGGTCAGTATTCTGAATTTCTTTCTTTATAGTGTGTTTAGTGCCTAACATGGTGTTGGCTTTTTGTGCCGCCCAAGGGCCTCTGACTTGGCTTTACATACCGTCAAAAAATATCTCTCAGGCATGCTGGTTTCCTGTATTTCTTCAACGAAGCAATACAATATGCAGATTAAGCTTAAAAATCGGTCGTGCGTGTCTTGGGTTCGAAGTCGAGACCTATGACTTGGCAGTTCGACAGTCACACCACTAGGCGATCACTGTATTGTAATACTATTGTGTTTTAAATATCCCTCGAAGTCAAATTGGAAATTGAACGAGCTTTACTTGAAGGGAAGTCTTTATTCTCATTTCATGAAGGGCAATTTAAAACATCCTACTATGCACTACCCATTCTAAACTAACTAGTTGCCTAAAGAATGAGCTGATGTTAATAAACTCAAATAACTTTACGATAAAGATAACGATAAATAAAAAAAAAAGATTTTTGGTCTCATTTATTTGTTTGTCGCCGTGTAACAGGCGAGCGTCGCTGCGTGTACTTGCAGTACGATCTGGGTACCGACGCAGGACGTACGGCAGACGCGTTCCTGGCTGACTGGGCCGCGATCGTACACCTACACACCTTGCTACACGACTTCATGCTCAGACCAGCGCAAGGTATATTATTCGCATATTTTTCTTTTTAAACAGAACTATTCTGCTTTTGCAGAAAACTCGGCCTATAATATCCCCACTGTTGGGATACAGGCCTCCCTATTTTGAGGTAATTATGCCACGAGAGCGTATACCAGGCTAAAAATGATGCCCTAGTTTAGGATATCGGACGTCGCCGCCGACACCGGTCTAGAAAGAGGTGGAGAGACGACCTAGACTCGTACCGCGAGGGCTGGTTCGAGATGGCGCGGGAAAAGAGTTCCTTGAAGGCATTGGGGGTGGTATTTGCCTAGCAGTGTGACAGTATCAGATAACCAAAGAAAATGGCCGCCTAGCTTAATCCGGGTCGGGTCTTCCCTGTGTTAAATTTCACTCAAATTCGTTTGGCCGGGTGTGAATTCATGTAATCAAAAACTCACTTTCACATATTCTTCACATAGTATAAATCAGATTCGCTTCCCGCCGTCTGCACGCTTAGATCTCTTAAACTACGCAACGGATTTCGATGCGGTTTTATGATTCAAAAGGAAGGTTTATGTGTATAAATTATCCCTGAAAAACACATCAAAATTTCCACGCGAACGAAGTCGCGGGCAACAGATTCTTTATAATATTAGATAAGGTAAATTAAATTTATAAAAATGTGTCACAGAACGCGAGAGCCTGTGGTCGGGCGTGTGCATCCGCTCGTACACGTACCGCTCGCTGGTGGTCGGGTTCGGCACGGCGCAGCGCGCGACGGCCGTGCTGCAGTGGTCCGCGAGCTCGCAGCGCTACACGCTGGCCACGCCCGCGCACCAGCCCGCCGCCAACGCGCACCATCTGCTGCATCACCATCTCGACCATTATATCAACAGGTACTGTGCTACAATGATCTTCGCTCGGCATCGGGCTGGCGCTTGTTGTAATCATAATCAGACTAATAGTTATTCCCACTACTGGTACACAGGCCTCCTCTCTATAAATGGAATGTGTTGGGTGTAATTAACTACTTCTTACTTAACTTGTATATATTGTTGTTTGTCGCTTTGTTGTTGTCATCTCTGATCACAGGTACAGTCACGGACATTAATTGATGAGCCACTTGCCACTCTTCGTATTTTAGCAGTGTAATGAAAATCGGGTTTAGTCGGCTATATTCGTTCATAGTATTGAGTGACTACCCTAAGTCAACCAATTGCAAGTCTAGCAACCGTTACCTAGCGACAAGTTGTTTTAGCGTATCCATAGTAACGCTTACGCGTACGGAGAAATTATGATTGGTAGTTTTCACATCGGAAAAACTCGCACCCACGATTTTATCCGAACGCGTGGCGTCCAAGATGAGTTCATGACAATTATTCGATTCACCAAAATTCAGAATAATCGTCTCTGACGTCGACATTGTAACTGTGTGAAATCCAATTCATGGTTTTCAGAAACAAAGGGTATTTAATGAGCTCCAATACAAAGGAGGTCAGTAAGAAATAGATTGGATAAACGTATGTAACATTTTATGGATTTGTCATTGACAACTTATTAGTCTTTCTTCAACCACTATTGATAACCCAACTAGCAAAATTTTAACTTACAAGTGTCCCAAGACCAATATTTTTTACTCTTTTAGCATACTTACAAACAACTGTAAGTGTCGATTTAGGCGCACTTTATAAGAGAATTCTCACTTAGAGTCAGCTTATAACGCTCTTTTTGAAGATTACTTTACACTTACAATAATCTTGTTACTGCTGTTGTAATACCAAAATAACTTATAATGGTTTTATAATGGCATGGTTGGAAGGGAAATAGGACTTGAGTGCTGTTACGACTGCTCTCATAAGTGTAATTCCCCTTATATTGCACTCTGGAAGCTCAATAAAGGAGTATTTATCACAACGGCCGCAAGAGTGTGCGCGAGCGCCGCCGGAATAAAAAAAAAGTTTCATTGTCAACTCATATAAGTATTATTTGTATTCGTTGTATTTTTATTTCCTGTAATCATTTGCTTGATAGTTGTGTCTATGAATTTAAATAACTTGCGGTGTACATTTCTTCGAATGATTTGTGGAATAAAGTGAAATATTTTCACAGGCCTTCTTATTACTCTACTTCGTTATGTATTTAGAATATTAGTAAAAAAATATTAATTAATTATAAAAATAAAAACAGACGCCATTAGAGATTGATAAGACCAATAACTCTTTTCTAAGATAAGCTTAATACTAATAAAATGTCTTATTTCACACTATCTAAGTTAATTTTAAACCTTTTGGTCTTATTGAGCCCTTACATAAGGTAACTACTTGCAGCCATTTAATATTTTAGGGTTCCTTTTAAAACCATGGCAAGAACACCATACACCATAAATTGGATTCCCCGTAATTTGTAATTACGGTGAATTCAATTTATGGTGTTGTCTTTTTAACCGAAAATCACACCAAGTAGTTTTTTTGTGTGTATTTTTGTTTTATTTTTATTCGTATATGCTCCACTTCTTTTAAATCTTTTCTATTTTTCAAACTCCATGCTAAACTGTTACAAACACTTAGCATTGTTTACACGAATATAAAATTCTTAATAAAGTGTTCACAAGTCTTTTAAAAGACAAAATATTCTGATAGAGCTCTACTATATTCGTCTTCTCTTTAATTTGACTCAGAGAAGACAACTCACACTTACAACTTGTTGGCTTTATAGTAGTTTTATGCAAAAGTTTATTAAGGTCATAAGTGTTATGAAACACTCAATGCAGACTCTACAAAGATAGAATGTACTTTTAAGATGCTTTTTTAAGTGCAAATAATATTCAAGAGCAATTGCTCTTTAAAAATGCACCTGTAAGACAACTGTTCTGATAAATGTGTTACAACGATTCTTTATACACATCTATAAGAGCACGTACTAAGTGTTAGTATTCTTTTAGTACAAAACGCCTTAAATCATGCTTTTATTGGATGTTCTGTCATAGTCTAGACACATACACGGTGTAAATCACCTCATCACGAAGCCGTCAACTAAGCATTCTGTACATGAAACTAAGTAACTTTACGCAAAAATTATTGCTGGGAAACAACTTTTTTTTAAGGGGTGTAAAATCTTGTTTTGTGGTAAAACTCAATGTAACGCACTCAAAACATTGTGCTGATGGACGGATTGAATAGTAAGGGGGTAAAAATCTTACATTATAAACTTGTATTTAAAAAAATACTTGTCAAAAAGTTGGAACTTTGATCCCTGATATCTCCGTAACTAGAAGGTTCCCAAGTATGGTGTAGAACAAAAAAATGATCGCAATGACAGGGAGAACCAGTGCCTTTCGGCATCGTTAAGAGGTGTTTTACACCCTTTATAAGTCTGCTGTAACACCTTAGTTCTTAAATAAGCATATCCGCAAGAGAAAATTGCTAGTTGGGAAGACTATTTCCGATTATTAGTAACATGTCATCTTGTTTGAGCATGCGGTTTGAGTTCGGGTTTAATCGTGTAATTTCGTGAATGGGTAAAACTGCAAAATTGGAAAGTTTAAAAGTGGCTCATCAATTAAAGTCCGTGACTGTACATTTTATTTATATTGAACTATGTTGTACTATTTCACCCAAATCTTAACTGGTAGAGCATGGCTCGTGGCATTAAATCCGCCTTCGTACGCACAGATCCATTAAGTAGTTATCCCCCCGGCCTGTTCGGCCGGAGTGTTGAGGGGTTAGCACATACTGAAGCTGTCTGCACATAAAGGTACAATGACTCAATGAATGTATTATTCGTGCCAGTCACAAAGACCTGATGTCGTTCGGCGTGGTGCTCCGCGAGACGTACGGACCGCTGCTGGCGCTGTCGCGGCTGCCGACGCTGCCGCAGCTCGGGCTGCACCACGTGCGCACGCTCATGCCCACGCCCACCTTCACGCTGCTGGCGCACTCCTGGAGGAAGGTCAGTAACATTAGCGAGTGACAGAGCTGACCAGGGACTGTGCCATTACCTCGAAGTAAGATTAAAATAATGTTTGCTGGTGGTGTAAGCCTCCAAGTAACAACTTACTGCTCGGACAAAATTAAAGTTGTCGATAAACTTTAATTTTGTGGAAAGATGAAGAAGTAATGTGTCAATAATTTAATATTGAAGTCGTTTTATTTCGCAGCAACCAGGGCTGTTGCTGAAGATTTTTGGCACTAACATTTTTGTTAGAGAATCAGGATATTGAGACATACCTTTGTATAATCCTTCGGCGGTTTCAGGGCGTGATATTTTTTTTGTGTTAGCATCTGGCGGTATCGTGTAAAAAAAGTAATTGCAAACTCTGTTTACCAAGCGGAGTGTGTAGGTATTATCCAAGCGGCACACGCTATAGAGGCCAGAGAGGTTACGTATACCAATATTCGTATACTTTCTGACAGTGCCTCGGTTCTCCAATCCCTAAACAGTAATCAGATCACGTCGAAACTAATACTAGAATGCCATAACGCCCTAGAACGAATCACGGTACTAAGCCACAACACGGTAACACTACAATGGATCAAAGGTCACAGTGGATCCCTGGGGAACGATGCGGCGGATGAACTCGCCAGAAGAGGATCTAGCACAAAACCCTATGGACCCGAGCCCATTGTGCCCGTTCCTTTCAAGCAGCTAAGAAACTGGTTAAAGGATCACACTCGGAACACAAGCGGAAAAATGGTGGACCTCGACACCCGGATGTAGGCAGGCCAAGGAAGCCATGCCATCCCTTGATACAAAGCTGACCAGGCGCCTTCTGCGTCTGGACAGGGATGGACTGCGCCTGGTGTCGGGGACCATCACTGGACACTGTTCACTGAATAAACACTTCTACACTCTAGGAATCACTGATACTCCCCTATGCAGAGCATGCATGAATGCGGAGGAAACGGTGGCGCATGTGCTTCTTGACTGCACCGGTGTCACTAAGATTCGCGAGGCGACCCTGGGAACACCAGGATCCCTCGCGGATGCCCTGAGAAGACCGGGAAGTCTAATCTGCTTCTGGAGGGAGGTGGGCTGGTTAGAATAACGGCCACTATGGCTCACGCACAATGGTCCACTTAAGGGACTAAGTGCGGAAACCAAAAACCCCATGAAGAAGTAATTGCAAAAATAATGACCATAAAGTGATAGTCAACAAACTCTGAATATTTTTATGTTCGATATTTGGCGTTATCCATCAAATTCTATATTAAACCTTGTTATTTGTCGTGTTAGATCCGCATAGTGTACGCGGGCGCGTATTCACTTGAAGTGGGCATCCGCGGCGGCGGCGTCATCACGATACGCGACGGATCTTACTCCAAGTTCGAACGCAACACTATCGTCGACGAGTTCGCTCCTGCTCTCGGGTTGAAGGTAACAATACGACTTGTTATTATCTTTCAATGTGTTCGTTCAAAAACTATCCGATGTGTTATAAAACTTATTAACTATCTGTGTGCCAAACGTCCAAATCCGTTCAAAAGTAACAAACATCCATACATACTACGTCCATCCATCCTCACAAACTTTTGTATTAATAATAGTAGTAAGGTTAGATAATATTCTTACCTTGAATTCTGTATGTTCCCGCAATTTCTTTGTCTCTCGAATAATGGCCGTTCATAGCTTACAAATTGTATTCGATTTAATACCTATAAATTGATTCGCAGGCATTCTTGTCGCGCTACGTTGAAGACAATATGAGCGCAAGACTGCTGGCTGAAGACGACAACCCGCCTTCACCCATGTCACCCATGCCGCCAGGTAAGAATTAAATAAATAGCCTTCAAAGATCTGCATCACAGAAATAACTAATTACTTCGAGTCTATAATATTGTATCGTCCTTTGTCTTTTATACTTGTTTTGTTTAGTTTTTTTTTTTTTACATGGCATTGAGGTGAATGCTTTTTTTGTCCGTTATAATTTATTTTTGATAGTTTTTCTGTTAGATCTAGCTGTGTACATTTTTGTAATTGCCATTCAATCTCAGTAACTCTTAATTGTAATTTAGGAATGTTTAATTTGTATGCATTGGTATGACAAAGTGAAGTGCGCATTCACTCAATATCCTGCAATGGATTTGTATGTGTGCAAGTGGCCTACCATGACGTCTTAAAGCAGTATTGTTTTAATCTTATTCCAGAGAGGGAAAGAGATGACGTCTTCTGTAGCTCCTTCTCTTTCTTACACTTGAATGACAACTGCTTTAAGATGTCAAAGTAAACCCCCAGTAATACAGATTATATTTGTATGTGAATCAGGAGGGCTCCGCTTCCCGGCGCCGCTGACGCCGCCGCAGCCCCACACGCCGCACTCGGCGCCCGTCACACCGCACCCCGCCTCGCCGGCTCAGCATCAGGTCACTTGTCTCAAAATATATTGTTTCATGTCAGCCACTTGTCGTATTAGGAATAGAAGCATTGCATAGGTGGAGTTGTTCTAAGTTATTACAACAGTTAGATTTACCGTCGTTTTTGATATTTTTATGTACTGGACCGTACCTGGAAACTTTCTGGTCGCACTAAAAAAAACAGACGAATTAACCTTTTGAACGCCATTGTCGCATATACTTGACAAGCAAGCGCGTGCCCTGTACGCCAACGACACAAATATGTGACAAAAAATGTGGTGCACTATAACACGAAATACGCAATTTAAATCATTACTTATGTGTGTGTTTATTTACATGTCATTAAAATTTGATCTATATATCTTAAATATTAAATGTCTTATCAAGAAATAAGTTAAAATTATTTTGAAATCTTTTATTTTTATTTGTGTGTAATTGTGGTGAATTTGTGGCTTGGCGTGGAGGGCACGCGCGTGCGTTTATGCTCTGGCGTTCAAAAGGTTAAAACCTCCTTTTTAAAAGTCAATTAATAAAAGTCAGTTGAATTTAACTAAATTTAATGTACAGAATGCTTATATGGGTTTTTATAAAAGACGTATTCCAAAAAAGATTGGGTTATTTTTAGATGGGAGGCGGATCGTTCAACTTGACGTCTCCGCCGGGAGGCGCGGGCGGAGCGGGCGCGGGCGTGTCGGCGTCGCCCGCGTCGCCCATGGCGCCGTCCCCGCACGCCGCGCCCGCCGCCTCGCCGCACCCGCCCCCCACCTCGCCCTTCACCGCGTGGCCGGCCTCGCCCTCGCTGCCGCGCCCTTCGCCCGGACACCATCCTTCGCCCAGACATCATATAGATCATAAAGGTGAGTCCGCGTGCACCTGCACTTTCTGGACCAAAATGATCGACGCGCCGAAATTGTATGCACGACAGGTACTGTGATTGGTTAAATTAATTAAATTATCAACCGCCAATTGCGTCATTTAGCTTTATATGGTGAAATGTGGGTGAACTATAGTTTAGTTACACCACTATATAACATTTTGGAGATTTCAGGCGTGATATTATGTTACGACTTTATTTATCGAAATGGTAACAGAAAGTTCTTCTTAGCCTTTAAGAAAGAAACTGTCTCACATGTATTGATAAAATACTAAAAAAGGCAATGATCTGGCATCTGCAGATTTACAAGCTTAATACAGGTTACAGACCAAGAGCTAGGTTAGTTTAGCTTAGCTCGCATAGCTAACGCAGTTTTTCATACTTGAGTGCAAACTGCAAATTAAGGTATGTGAGCTAACTAAAATATGTGCAGCTAAGTTAGTTGTGTAGGCCGATGCACAGCTACGTGAGCTAAGCTAAGCCCCTCCCGCTTACCCTGCATCCATTCGCCAGTGCTGTCAAGTGTCTTGTGTCGAGCGCACGGTCGTTTTGTACCGAATATGAAGCAATTTATTGAAGTTGTTAAACAATTTCGTCCGTCTAATTAAAGTTGGCAACACTGACTAAAGCTTTCGTTTATTTTTCGTTGTGCACGGGACATATTTTTAGTTTACGTTAGCTTAGCTGGCTTAGTTTAGCTTCGGAATAGTTTAGTTTTAGGTCTGCAACCCGCTTAAACAAGATATGACACGAGTACAGTTTGTAACGCTAAATTGTCAGGTCCTCAAGCCAGCTCCAGCAGCTCCCGCGCGGGCGGCGGCGCGCGCGGCTGGGCGGGTGCGACGGCCACGCCGCTGAGCGTCGGCAAGCTGGAGACGCTGTGCACGCCGGCCGAGCCGCCGCCCGGCGCGCCGCCCGGGCCCGCGCTGGCGCCCGTGCAGCGCTTCCTCGCCTGTGTCTACATGAAGCGCACGCTGCAGCGCTTCGTGCAGCAGGAGGAGTTTGTGAGTCTTCTTGCGATACGATCTTATCGGCGTTATTGGGGTTTTCCATTAGGAACTTATCAGTAGCAGCTAAGAGTCTAGATGGATCATGGACTTGGCAAATGTGGGTGATAAATATACTTCTGCCTTACTCTTCGAAGATTACAAGAGTGAAGTTACAGTTACCTTATTAACGCATAGCACACTATCTTACTGCATCTTAAATAATGTACTGTAATGCAGCATGTATTGCCGTCAGTAACGTAAAACGATAATTACGCCAAGCAAAGTGCCGGTATGAACTAATGTCAAATATTGCGTTCATTTCTCAAATGTCATTTCTATGACGTTATGATTGTACGTTTGTGTAGCTAACATTGGTGTCGGTGGAGGCGACGAGCCTGACGTTCCGGTGCGAGAGCGCGGGGCTGGCGGGGCGCGTGGCGCTGCACCCGCAGCACATGCAGTCGCTGCACCTGCAGCTCACGCCGCTGCCTGACTACAACAAGGAGGCCTGGTCGGCCGACGATTTGCAGGTACCTCATACACTCAAATAAGTAAGCGAAAAGTCACCAAGGTTGGCGAAGCTATTTTTGTTAAATTTTATGTCGAAATCCATCCATGTCTTTCGGTGCTACGCACCGTGCATATGGGTCCAACAATAATTCGTTCGTGTGCGCACAACCCGCTTACCGAGTCGTCGTTATACGTAACTATAAATAACTTATGAATTTTGAGCATACAAGTAAAAAATAATTATTTTAATATAGCAGCGAGAGTGTTAATATAGTGTAGTATTTAAAAACAGCTCCATTACACGATGACGCGATTATAAATACAGTTTGAAGAAGCCGAATGTTTACGTCAGGTGATGGAGAAGTTCTTCGAGCAGCGCGTGGCGATAGCGCCGTACCGCGCGACGGCGCTGCAGGGCTGGACGCGCACGTGGGGCGCGCCGGGCGCGGCGCTGGGCTCGCTGGTGGCGCTCATGCGCGCGGAGCTGGCGCCGGCCGCGCCCGCGCTGTGGGCGCTGCACTGGGCGCTGCGCATCCCGCCCGCCGCGCCGCCCATCGTGCCGGCCGGCCAGCCCGCCGTGCTGCTGGCTAAGCACAAGATACTCTTCTTTGTGAGTACAGATATTATGTTGCCAGTGCGCAGGGTATATTGCTCGCAGAACGGATGGTCGACTGGGCCGAAAAGTTCTGGAGTGGCGACCGTGAACCGGAAGACATTGCGTTGGAAGGCCTCCCATTAAGTGGACCATTGACCTGGTGAAGGTTGTGGGGATCCGCTGTATGCGAGTCGCACGAGAGCACGGTCAATGTGGCGACACACTGATGGAGGCCTATGTCCAGCAGTCTTTAGGCTGAAATGATGATGATGATATTATGTTCGAGTGACTAGCTCCACTCTAGATATGATACTATTAGCACATATTATATTATATATTAGCCATTTTATTATTATTACCTATACAAGGTGTTGTTTTGCATTCTCGTCAAATTCAAGGAGGTAACTATGCTAATGCTTCTCGACCTGAATCAATAATAAAATGGCTAGGAATTTTTATTTATTTTTCTAATTTATGTAAATTGGTAAGTGTGAACCACCCATGTTTTAAACGCGGCCCGTCTGATCCTCGCCTTATAACCTCGCTTACACACATACAGAAAAATCTCCAAAGTTTATTCGATAATTTCTTATTCCTTAAACCACGCTAAGGAGGTTATTCTGAAATAGTGTCAAATTTAAACAACGAAAAAAATGCAGTGTTTTTTAATAATTTACTAGGTACTGTAATTTATATTGATTATTTATGTCTTTTGTAACAACATCCTGAATTTTGACGAAGATGTAAAACAACACCTTGTATAGTAATTTCGAAATTGGTCTAAATGGGCGCACACACACATTCAGATCATTAACTACGAATTTTTAAGTTTGCTCTAGGTAACAGGTTACCTGTCGGTAAGTCGGTTCTGCAGCATCAAGACATGTCGTTATGTTTCACGTGTTCAGTTCAAAATAACAACAAAAGCCTGGCAGACAAATGGCTAGCACTGACCCGACATTGATAACGTTTTTGCATGTGTACAGATCTGCCTGACGCGCGGCGACACGCAGCTAGTGCTGCCGCTGGTGTACGACATGCAGCTGAACGTGACGCAGCTGGCCGACAAGCAGAACGCGCAGCCGCACCTCATCGCCGTCAGCTTGCATCTCAAACGGTACCACACTACAGTACTCACATACATACATACAGTAGCGTGCCTAGGGGCCAACAATGCAGCAAGCCCATAAGGCAAGCAGACAGTTCAGGAACCCTAACATCATGAAGAGTAGGTTATTAGAGCAAGCCAAGCTTGTAGGCTTGTATGAAAGTACATAAAGCCATAGGCACCATACGCCACCTGCTACGATCCTTAGATTCTCGTTTATCATACGCGCAAGTCCTTCAGACATACTTTAATACGCGCATTATTCCTGTGCGGCTAGGCAGAAACTACAAACTACAATGCGCCTTACTTGTACGATACTTACGTACTCCTTTTGTTTGTCCTCGTTTATCTGGTCATACACGCACGCCGGTTGCGAGTACTACGTACGCAACTGAACTTTCTGATGAACATCACCAGTAACGTCAGTGCATGTCCTTCTGAGGCGTCTGCAGTCACTTATGCCTTTTAAATTCCTAAATAAATAGCTAATTACCGTATTACCCAGGATTGTTTAAAGTTCGTCCAAGTATCTGTTCCACCATTATCAATCGGAATTGCGCTGCTGACCATATAATTATCACCATAAATTGTAATTTTCACACACTTCTCTTGAACTGCTCGTACGCCGACAACTGCTCTCCTTCATCATATTCTTGCGCTTATCCCGTGTTACTTGAGGTCAGCGCAACACTTTTTCTTCCATTCTTCGCTGTCAACCATCACGCTACCGACGCGACCGCTTTTTCCAATCCAATCCATCCTTCTTTTCTCTTGTCTTCCTCTCCGTCCATCAACATTTATATTCATCTCTCTTTTGGTACCCCTCCGCGTTACATTTATATGCCCATATAAGTGCAACCGTAACCGCAGATGTTTGTATCCAGGTTCAACGAGTTCAACCAGTCGCACTCGGAGTGCACGCTGTGGCCGGCGGTGCGCGACCTGCTGACGAACTTCTCGTTACCGCAGGACACGCCGCAGGCGCCCGCGGCGGTGGCGACCTAGCACCACGCGTACGACGCCATATAACGTCAGGCCGCCCGGACTGAGAGCACGAAGTACAGCGCCACGGACTTGTGGGACAAACTCATGCTGTGAACTGCTCGATGCAGTGATCGCCGAAACGTGGCGTCAAGTGTTGACTTTGTGTGTGACTGAGTGTATGTTTTGGGAAAGTGATGAAATTACATACGGCGCTTTTTCGCTACATGCGTCAAAAACACTTAAGGTGGTTCCGCTGACGATCCCGCCGCCGTTTTTTCAATAGATGGCGTTGTAGTCGCATTTGGGAAATATCAAAGATATTTGGTCTCGCAAATATCTTTGATGGACAATATTCTATTTGCGTAAACTAGCCTTTTGTCTTGATTTTTCCACATATACAGTTTACTTGTTAACTCTTCTCAAACGGAGATTTTCAAGATTCCCCCAAGTCGTCTCCACTTCATATATGTACACACCATGCACACACACACATGCACACGTAAACGGTTACTTTCTGAACCGCTAGATGGCGTTCTCATCAAAAACGTTTAATTAGGAAAGATGCAGATAGCTTAGATTATCATTATTTTATGACTAAAATGTTTAAAAAAAAAAATACGAGATGGGCCACTGCAACGTTTTTATTTTAGTTATTTTTTTTTTACAATAACTACCCATCAATAGTACCTAACATGAAACGGAACGTCGCTTGTCGCGATTTACATATTTAAATGTCAGTGACATAAACATTCAAGTGCGAAAATGAAAAAGCGCGGGAAACCTCAAATTTGGCGGACGTGGTTTTTTCGACTGTTTTTTTTAATTAATTTAGTATTGGATTGGATTAAGTTTTTGTATATATTTTATCTTATTATTTAGTACTATAGTTAGTTTTAGTGTTGTTTTTATATTTGGTAAGTGTTTTTATTTGTATTTATAGTTTTTAGCCATGGATCCTCCGGACGACCCCGGAGGAACACCATCTTCAGAAATAGGTCACTATGTCACAATATCTAATAACGATACCAGTGTTGATACTGATGGTTCGTTAAGTTTAGTTAGTAATTCTAAGCGTAAAAGGGTCTCTGCTCGGCCAACAATTTGCAAACATTGCAATAAAAAAAGACGAAAAAGTGGCGGGAAACGCCATAATAATTGTGATTGTGGCGAGATGGAAAATGTGGTAATGGAGACTGAAACCAAGGATGTTCCACTTACTTCTACATTGGGGGCTGGAGTTGATGGGGTGAACGGGTCACCGCATCAACCAGTTACTACTGTTACTAGAGATACATACAATTCCTCGGACGCGGCTCCGTTTTTAGTCCATATTCAAAGAGAGCAAACTGCTTCTAATGAAAATACGTATTTAAATCCGATTTCTTTTGGGCGATTTTTAAAAAGGAATTCTTTTACTAACATCGTGAATGGTAGTCTTAAAAAAATAGGACGTAACAGACTTGTTATATCTTTTTCCAATTATCAAGATGCCAACTCCTTTATTAATAGTAAGTTTCTGGAAATAGAAAAATATAAGGCTTTTATTCCATCTTTTTCCGTTACTCGCATGGGTGTCGTCAGAGGCGTACCCATGGAGTGGACAGATGATGAAATTTTAGAGAACATCTCCGTTCCAATTGGTTGTGGGAAAATATTGAAATTGAGGCGTATAAGAAGGAAAATTTTTGTAGAGGATAAGCCTCAGTTTAAAAATACCGAAACCGTAATTTTAACTTTTGATGGGCAAATTCTTCCCAAGCGCGTGTATATGTGCTATACAGCACTTTCTGTGGACCTATATATTTATCCAACAATTCAGTGTTACAATTGTTGCAGATATGGCCACATGAAAAACCAATGTAGATCTAAACCTAGATGTTTCAAGTGTGGACAAGGTCACTCTGGGGATGGTTGCACCGTCCCCGAGGACAATTTATCTTGTTGTCTGTGCAAAGGCTTTCATGAGGCTACAAGTAAAAAATGTTTAGAGTATGACAGGCAGAAGAATATTAAGGAATCAATGGCCAAATCTTGCATCTCTTATGCTGAAGCTTCAAAGCTTTATCCTACTATTTCAAAAATATCATATGCTGATGCCTTACTATCCTCACCCTCAATTTCAAGCCATATAAATGCTTCTGTTCCTCAAGATTATTCTCCTTCCAAACAAAATAAAACTTCCTCATATAAAAAAACAGTTTTTATTAAACCTCGCTCCCCACCTCACTTTTCTAAAGGTTATGATCAGCAATTCCATCGGGACCTTGTCAAGGGCATGCCTCAACCAAAAGATGGCTGTGCTCTCATCCCTAGAGATGACCTGTCGACTGTATCTGTAAATGAATTAATCATTGCCTTAATAAAATCACTAACTCAAAGTCAACATCTTTCACCGACCATCGCTGCCACTGTATTGAACGCAGTTAATGAATCAAATATTAATAATGGACAACAAAGCCAAGGTATTCCAATGGAATTGCCGAAGCGCAATTAGTAAAAAATCTGATATAATATATCTTGTAAATAAATATAAACCTTTTGTTTTTGCTCTTCAAGAGACATGGCTTAAACCAGGGTCTTTGTTTAAGATCCCTGGTTATGCTTGTCTTAGAGAAGACCGCTCTGATGGGTATGGCGGCGTCGCTTTACTCATTAAACATCATCATTCATTTTCACTTTTCACAATCCCACCTCATAATACTGATTTTTCTGTTATTGCAGCTGTTGTAGATAACATTTGTTTTGTTTCTGTATATATTCCCCGTCCATCTGCTGTAATTTTTAATGAAATTGTAAATATTTTTTCTATTCTTCCTAAGCCATTTATAGTTTTAGGAGATTTTAATTCCCAGCATGCAGTCTGGGGTAGTTCGTCAACAAATAACTATGGTAGCACTTTATTAGATATTGTAGATAACCTCAATCTTTGTATATTAAACACTGGGTCCCCAACTAGACGCACTTCTCCAAATGAAGGAGCTAGTGCACCTGACCTGTCATTATGCACGGATAAATTAGCTTCGCGTTTGAGTTGGGAAGTTATGCTTTCCTCTTATGGTAGCGATCATTTCCCTATAGTCTTATCATTTCCTTTCTGTCAAAAACCTTACTCCAATCGCCCTCCGCGGTTGAAGTACAAACTGGCGGACGTTAACTGGCATACTTTTAGGGAACACTTAGATGAAATAGTTTCTGTTCTTCCTGAAATTAAGTATGGTAATGAACAGTCTTGTACCGAAGCTTTATCCAAAGCCATGATACAAACAGCCGATAAACTTTTTCCAATTAAATCGCTACAAAATAAAATTCCTTCTCCACCATGGTGGGACAAAGATTGCACAGATGCAATATTAAAAAGGAAGCAGTGTGAACTAGATTACCTTGAAAATTCTACCGAAGAAAATTTCAACATATTGAGCGTAGTTATTTCAGAAACTAAAAAACTATTAAAAAAAAAGAAATTTGAAGGTTGGAGGTCATTTTGCTTCTCTATTTCTCCAGATGTTCAACCATCTGTTGTTTGGTGCAATATCAGAAGGTTCAGATCAGCATTCACTGAACGATCGAGCGCATTTCTTCCATCTCAGTTAGTAAATAAATTTTTAAATAAATTGGCTCCTGCCTATGTCCCAGAAAATTTTACTACCTATTCCATTCCCCGTTCAATGGTAGATTCTCTTTGTGAATTAAATAATCCATTTACCCTCGAAGAGCTTAAAGGTGTTGTATGTCATATGAAGGACTCTGCACCAGGTTCGGATGGAATTCCTTATTCTTTTTTGTCAAACATGAGTGATCTATCTCTTTTGTACCTCTTGGAACTAATAAATAAAATTATGTTAACTGGAAATATTCCCAATGCCTGGAAATCCCAAGACATTTTACCGATACTCAAACCTAACAAAAATCCGTCTAGCAGCACGTCCTACCGACCCATAGCTTTGTCTTCAGTAATGTTAAAAATCACAGAACATCTAGTTAAAAATAGGTTAGAATGGCATTTAGAAAACAAAAAACTACTTAGCGACAGTCAATTTGGTTTTAGGCGAGGTAAAAGTACTTTAGATAGTTTGAGTATCTTTGTTACTGATATAAGGTTAGCATTTTCTTCGAATAATTCCGTAGTTTCTGCTTTTCTAGATATAACTTCGGCTTATGATAATGTGGAAATATCTACATTAAAATATAAACTCCAGCAGCTAGATGTTCCTATTTTACTCATAAACTTCATTTTAAATATTTTATCTGAGAGGTGTATAAATCTTACACTCGAGGATTCTACATGTGAATCTAGACTCGTGTGGAAAGGCCTCCCTCAAGGATCACCTCTTAGTCCTTTATTATATGACATCTACACTTATGATCTTGAATCTTCTTTAAACAATCAAGTAAAAGTGCTTCAATACGCCGATGATCTTCTTTTATATTGCCCCCATAGCTCTATTGCAACGGCTTGCATTACAATGACATCGGCCCTTAGCCTTTTAAAACAATGGATGGATAGCAATGGTCTTGAGCTATGTACCTCCAAAAGTACAGTTGTGCTTTTTTCTAGAATGCGCTTTCCTCCTCCTGTTACTGTATATTATGATGATGCTCCCATTCCTGTAAAATCTTCGGTAAAATTTTTAGGTGTGATTTTGGATAGTAAACTATCTGGGATTCCACACTGTGAGTATATAGCGGCAAGGTGTGAACAGAGATTGAATATATTAAGATGTTTATCAGGGGTTTGGTGGGGTGCCCATCCCTCTTCATTAAAATTAATCTATAATGCAATAGTTAGAAGTGTGCTTGATTATGGAACATTTTTATTAGAACCTTGTAATTTGGCCGCATTAAAGAAACTGGATAGTATCCAGTCCAAAGCATTACGAATAGTGACGGGAGCTATGAAATCAAGCCCAATAAATGCCTTACAGGTTGAAACTGTAGATCCTCCTCTTTCTCTTCGACGTCAGTATCTTTCTGACAAATTTCTATTCCGTTCATTACAATTTTCCAACCACCCTTTACGTGCAAAACTTCAGTCTCTTTTAGATGAAACCGATTCTTCTAATTATTGGTCTCACAAATCTCTGCCCTGTCTTGTTGTAAGCTATAAAAAGTTTATAGCTTTGCAAGCCCCAATTTACCAGTCACTTACATATCCACTCTTTAATCATTGTTATGAATCATTGGTGCTCACTCCGGATGTTATCTTTAATTTAGGTATTAATAAACACGATGATTTTGTAAAAGAGTTGTTTAACTTTTCCAAAGACTTGCACTGGGAGAATTGGCATCATATTTATACAGACGCCTCCAAACACTCTTCTTTAGGAAATGTTGGAGTTGGAGTCTTTCACTCACAATACAATATAGTGCAAAAAATTAAACTTCCTCCTGAGTCATCAGTATTTACTGGCGAATGTTATGGTCTGTTCAAAGCCTTAGAATATATTTACATAATGAAATTGGGAAAAACAATAATATTTACCGACGCTTTAAGCGCATTGCAAGCCATTAAAAGAAATCCTTTTAAATGTAAGCCAATATTTCCTATAGTTCTGTTCATTAGAAGCCTTTTGTACAAATGCGTAAAATTGGGTCTTCAAATTTCTTTCGCTTGGATACCTGGCCATAGTAATATCACGGGAAATGTTAAAGCCGATCACCTGGCTAATGAGGCTGTAGACTGCGGTGATTTGTGTCCCTATATCAACTTTAGCCACGACTTGGCGAATCTGCCTACCATCTTTCTTTGGGAAGCTTGGAGCAAGTTGTGGGCGGATAGCAGCGTTACCAAAGGAAATTATTATTCACGTATTCAAACATATATTCCCAAAAAACCATGGTATTCGAATTTTAACTTCGGTAAGGCTGCTACCAGTTGCCTTATTCGCATGAGATTGGGTCATAACTGTTCCCGAGTCCACCTTGCACGATTGCAGATCGTTTCTAGCGACCTGTGCGAATGTGGTGAGGTGGGTGATTTAAACCACATTTTCTTTTCCTGTCCTCTTCTTAATCATGATCCTTTAATTACATGTCTACTTTGCTATAAAATTCCTTTTCCTACGTCTGTCTCTGTTTTACTTGCAACTAATGATTTTAAAATATACATGTATTTATCTTCATTTATCACTCTTAATAATATACGTATATAATAGTTATTTTATTTTTATCGTTCATAATAATCCTGTCATAATAATCCTGTCCAATATCCATCCAAATTCCGTATCCTAAATTAAATTATATTTTCTACCAAGTTTCCCCGTTTTTGTATGTGGCATTGCGCAAATAGCGACTTGCCAATTAAAAAAAAAAAAAAAAAAAAAAAAAAGTGCGAAAATCTATTCTGTTCTGAACAGTTCTTTCTACAAGGGAATCTTATGTTCTGGTTCTGGAATCTTAAAGTAGTTGTGATAAATGTGTTGTGTAAGTGTCATCATCGTCATCATCAGCAGCCTACCGCAGTCCACTGCTGGACATAGGCCACTTCAATCGCTCGCCACTTAAGAGCCTATACAACCTCAGCTCAAATTCTAATTTGGCCCCCACTTCGCCGCGCCACACTCACTCTTTATCTCGCTCGCACACTACTGCTCGCGGTCACGCGGGCGCACACGGTTGAAGCGATTTTGTTAGAGTAAACTGGATTATCGGACGAGTAGGTACTAAGTAAGTAATAAAATTATCAAATGAATATAATATTAACTTGTCAATAAATGAATATAAAATTATACATAGCAAATTTAGTTTCAATGTTGTACCTACTAACGGCTACTCATCTTGCTATATTTTCCAGTATAAGCTGACCTCTCATTGAATGGAAAGCCTATATAATGCGAAATCAGCTTATACTGGAAAGTTATAGCTTGATGTCGTTACCGTGCGAACTATTTTACCTACTGCTACAAAATTCCAGTCAAGCGCGAGCCAACTTTGCGCTGAGGGTTCCGCCCATTGGTTTAGTAGTAAGTTTGTGTTTTATAGTTTTCGCCGTGTATGTGTGTAATGTGACTGTGGTTGCAACCCGTACTATATTATAGTCAATTGTACTATACATATAATATAGAAAAATAATATAGTACGAAAAATACTATATTTACATCGCTAATTCAATTATCACACTTGTTTATATCAAACTGTGACTGGTACGCACCCGCAGCGAAAAATTCCCTAAAATACTATATTTTTTGTACTTAGGTAAGTATGTAGGTAGGTAGTTTAGGTAGAAAGGTACGTACGTGGGATAGATACTTATGTAGTATAGGTAGGTACGTACGTAGGAAGGTATGTAGTATAGGTAGTTACGTACGTATGATAGGTATGTAGTATAGGAAGGTACGTACGTATGATAGGTATGTAGTATAGGAAGGTACGTACGTATGATAGGTATGTAGTATAGGAAGGTACGTACGTAGGATAGGTAGGTACGTACGTATGATAGGTAGATACGTACGTAGTATAGGAAGGTACGTACGTAGGATAGGTAGGTACGTACGTAGTATAGGAAGGTACGTACGTAGTAATCGCTCAAAACAAATATGAACTAATTTTCAAATCAATTCGAATCCGAACACACATTCTCTCTCAACCTTACACTGACATACACGCACACATTCAAAGAAAAGCCCGGCTTTTAACTCCATACAAATTCCCAGATAAGTACCTATCAATTTTATCAAAACAAGAGACATTTTACTAGGAAAAACAGAGAGGTCCGATAAGCCAAATGCAGAAGCCAGTGAGTGCGAGTGGGAGCATCCGAACGAACATAGCAAAATAAGCTTGAACTCTTCTTTTGTTCAGTGTTAGAGCGAGCCAGTCTCGCGGCCGGTAGGTATAGGAGATATTAGAATTTTTTTGGCAACATCGCGCATCGTGTATTCTTGATAAATGCGCGCGAAATTTGACGTTATTATTATTTTGACATACATTTTTTGTTTGGAATGTTTTTTTTTTCTTATTTGTTGTGTTTTATTGTTAGGCAAGCCGGGCTTTTCGGCTTGTATGATAGTTCCGCCACTGAAAGGTAGGTACGTACGTAGGATAGCTAGGTACGTACGTAGGAAGGTTTGTAGTATAGGTGGGTACGTACGTAGGATAGGTAGGTAGTATAGTTGGGTACGTACGTAGGATAGGTAGGTAATATAGGTAGGTACGTACGTAGGATAGGTAGGTTATTTAAGTAGGTACGTACGTAGGATAGGTAGGTAGGTTAGAGTAGGTTAGGTAGGTATGGGATATACCATACGTTTTTAGAAAGTAATTAAACATCGTCAAAGTTATACAACATTTGTTTTACTTCACTTAAACCTATAATTGGCATATTTATTACTACACAAAATCAACTTTCCCTTCTACAGGATTATTTAAACTCACTTCGTACAGTTCGTACCTGAAATGACCAGAATAAAAATATTTGATGAATTCTTGCAAATCTGCATTTCAACATACAACTTACTCATTAAAAAAAAAAATCTAGTAAGTACCAATTAGTATCATCATCATCACATTCATTTTCTGATGTGTCGTACTGCGGAGGGTTGTGTAAAAATCTGAAAAAAAAAAGATAGTTTTGGTATATGAAGTGAGAAATTATAATCCTAACTTCCTAACAATTATAAATGCGAAAGTGAGTTTCTTTTTTTGTTACCCTTTCATACTAAAACGGCTGAACGGATTTGGATGTAATTTGGCACATGGGTAGACCATGTTCTGGAGAAGGACATAGACTATTTTTTATCCTGTATCGCAAACGAAGTCGCGGGCAACAGCTTACGCATCCAGTATTCTTTCGTCACTATCTATATTCAGTGAACAGCTCATATTCACAGGTGGTACTTGTGATCTACAAGAAAACACAATCTTCATTATAAAAGTACACCTGGAAGCATGATTTTGTCAACATGAATAAATAATACGGAACCCTAAAAAGTCCAACATTATGAAAAGTTTTGTGAACTCGCCAGTTTCGTGATAGTACCGTTACGCGTAAGTAGTACCAAGCGGTAGTGACTGCCCTAGGGGGAACAGTTAATTTTGTGATATGATCAAACATGTATAACTTACAATTCTATATTTTGTAA
The DNA here is from genome assembly GCA_963082945.1 of Cerastis leucographa. Classification (NCBI taxonomy): domain Eukaryota; kingdom Metazoa; phylum Arthropoda; class Insecta; order Lepidoptera; family Noctuidae; genus Cerastis; species Cerastis leucographa. Next base: position 10,811,354 of record OY720380.1, on the reverse strand, counting down.
TAGGTATATTATGAAGATTTGTTTCGTCCGAATTTATTCCTACATCATCCGAAGGTATTTGGGTCCTGTAACAATCACACGTGGCAAGTTAATACCTACTTAGACCTTACATCTTTTTATTTATCATTTGGATAAGGAACCCTATAAATATACAAAACAAGACGAAATCAACGAAATCTTCGATAAAAGCAGTCTTGCCGCATGAATAACAATGAATACCTACCTACGTGTATATTGGAAATACAAATTGGGTGCAGAACTGCAGACTACGCGTGGCTACATATCAAAGCTATACCTTTCCAGTATAAGCTGACCTCTCATTGTACGGAATGCCTATACAATGTGAGATCAGCTTATACTGGATAAGTATAGCTTGATAATTATGTAGCCGTGTGTACTAATAACAGATCAGTAGGTAAACATTTTTAGGTCGGCAGAAGATACTCACGAATTTACCCGAATATTCTCTTTATCACCATCGCCTTCAGCACTGTGTAATCAACGTCATCTGAAAGGATACATAATAATTATTTAGCTAAACTACCAAGGCACGTCCGCGTCAGTAAGTGCATAAATTGTATTTAGGTATGTGGTAGGTAGCACTACAGTCGGATAAGTAAGTTACAGTTTTGTTTCCTGCAGGTAGGTACTTACCGAAAATACCTAATTTTTTTTATTACTTTCTAAAGCGCTTGACTGATGCACTACGGGTCGCGGGTTCGATACCACACGGTACAAATATTTTTATAGAGTGCAGATAGGTAATTGTGAAGACTTGTGTTTGTAAACGCACAGTCTCCGATATAGGAGAAATCCTGGAATGGGGCAAAATTATAAAAAAAATAATTACTACATTTATGTAGATACCTATATTTTGTTGTCATGATACAAAAAAAACCTATTTACTTATGTAACTTTTTATATTTTTATAAAAGTTTCCCCACACTGGATTTCCTTTGAATCATGGACGGTTCATTTTTGTTTGTAAACTTACAAAGTTACAAACACAGATCTTCACAAATACAGAAACACCTGCGACCCCTAGCGCAGCAGCCAATCACTTAGCCACTGCACCAAACGTGTCATATATGCTATCTACTTACATGTTTGTAATCAATAATACTGTAAGTAGATACGTAAATAGATACTTACTTCATTACGTTTATCATATGTTTGCCTGTTTCTTTACGCCAACCTAGTCGCTTCTTATTACGCTTATATCCCATTGCGCCAACACTAAAAACCTAAGCACTTCAATGTTTTAATTTTACGTTTTCGTCCTGTTGCGTAATGTGTGTTCTGTGCGCAAGCGACACAGCTATCCCGTTCGAAAGCCGAAGCGAGACTGAGCGGGGGTTGGGCGGCAGTGAACAACTTCAAGACGCCGCCGATAGTTTAGGTATTTTCTTTTTACGGTGAAAATAATAGTAATTAAAGAAAAATAAAAAACATAAGCCCTGCGTTATAGTTAGTTCAGTTAGTATGCCAAGTTTCATGATCTAATTTGCAGTATTTTTTGAATACCAGCGGTTAATTGTTCGGTTTAGAGGTAACTTTGGAATTTTTTTCTATCGAGTCAATTTTATGGAATCGTGTTTTCGTCTAACATAGTACTTAAAATTAATCCTCAACTTTAACATATATTTATTTCAAAATTAATGCTGCAGTATTTTCGGCGTAACGGAGGATCACGCAAAGCTATTTGAGGTAGTATGGGCTCTTAACCCGATTCTCGGCAACTCTCATGCAGTTGCTACCAGCTACCCTGCAAAGATCGTCGCTCCACCGAGCCTGAGGGCGTCCCATCTTACGCTTGTCGATTCGCGGTCTCCACTCAACAACACGTCTACCCCAACGGTCATCGGTTCTACGGCTAATATGGCCGGTCCATTGCCACTTCAGATCACCTCGTTCCGGATGCGATCCTTCAAAGAGACTCCTTATGTTGTGTTTTACACAATTTGTTTGGTTATTTTGTGTTTTACTCTAATTATATAATTAACTATTGTAAGTCATGCTTTTTATTCAAGTAGTATTAGTATTCATTTACCCAAAGTAAAGAGCCTGTCAGGGTTCGAACATACAACCTACAATTCATAAGTCAAGGCCATTTCCACAAAGAGGATATCACTGCCCACCTTTCAACTACATAATACAATAAATTGTTTATAAAAAAACAATCTAAGTCAAGTCATATAGGCACTTATAATAAGGCAAAAAAATACAATTGATACAAACTCAACGCATTTATTTAAATACCATTTACAGGCAGTTTTGAATCAAAATCAAAATATTTTTATTTCACATAGGCCTACAAGGGCACTTGTAAAACGTCAACAAGAAAGGTGCACGGTTCGTGTTGGTCGTTTCCTATGGAAAAGAACCGGCAAGAAACTCCATGGTTACTCTTTTAAAATCATTTGGTTTTACAATATTTTTTTGTTACAGCGTTAATACGTAAGTATGGGAGGATATCATAGGCCCGACAATAAGTTCTTGCTTACTACAAAACATAGACCAAGATAAAAAGTTACCAAGGATCTAGGAATCTATAAAGCCCACAATATCAATGTCCACACATTTCAAGGTGTTTCAAAGTGTCAAGGACTCAGGTCTCTAGTTGCACGTTCCAAAAGGGAGGTAGATCTCTATGGACAAGAACGTGCAAGAAACTCCATGGATACTCTTTTTGGAAAAAAATTAAAACTGACTTCAAAAAACAAAAAAGTGAAAAATAACTTTAGCTTCAGAAGTTGGTTACTTGTTTGTTTGATTCAGTTTTTTTGCCACCAACTTCTGAAGCTAAAGTTATATTACACTTTTTTGAAGTTGTTTTGTTCTTTGAAAAAAGTTTTTTATTTATCCATTTAGTTGTATTATCCTATTAAAATTTTTGCTATGAATGTAAATACATGTATTGTTACATTATCATGGTAATATGCTTATCACCAATCAAATGGAAACTAACATACTATGTATAACTAACTGTCGAAATCTGGTTTTACTGTACACATCTGCATACCAAAATGAAAAATCAAAATGTAATATGATGAAAATCAATTTATAGAATATTACATTTTGGCCCCAAGAGCATACAATACACGACTTCCTAAAGAAGACACGACTTCCTAAAGAAGGAGGTTATCCATTCGACTGTGTTTTTTTTTATCTTTGGAGATATCCAAATAAATCTGTTGTGACAACATCATAACATTACAGCGGGATGTAACGTTATGATGTTGTCACAACAGATTTGCTGTCTATTATTGAAAAAACACAGTCGAATGGATAACCTCCTTCTTTAGGAAGTCGGTTAAAAATATACTAAATAGCCACATGGTGCTTATTTACAATGAAATTAATTACTGAATGAAATTAGTATACAAAAAAAAACTTTCCAATTGATAACCTCTTTCTTTTAGAAGTTGGTTAAAAATAGGTAAAAGGAATAAAAAATGAAGCATTGACAGATAAATAGGTATAGATATATAAATATGTATAAATAGATAATAGCGCGGGTAGGTGTAAAAAAAAGAATGTATCTCCAATATTGATTTGATACCTATTTTAATTAGAAATACTCAGTTTATTTACTTATTCTTTATAAAATATCAGTGTATAACTTCTGCATAGTGAGTACTCACGTTTGCAGCTCACACATGTGACTAAAGCTATAACTTTCCACCACCTGCCAGCACATCACTTCACTTTCACTGTTTTTTTCACTGTGACCGGTCACAAGGACACCATGTCACAGCTTGATGAGATTGCATTGGTACAGAAAAGCCTTGAGGATAGCTTTGTCTGGAAGATGAGCGAACTGGAGGCACAAATTCAGTGCGCAGGACCAGCCAAAGATAATGTGGCGAGGGTAGCTGAGGAGTTTCGGACCTTCAGGGAGCTAATCTTTAGCACTTTAGCATGCTAAGTCTGCTTAGGAGACAGATCAGCGAGTGTGCCAGACAGGTTGACCAATTGGAGACCTGGCATCGTCGGAAGGCACTGATCTTTCAGGGCATAGCAAAGGTTGAAGGAGAGGTCAGTAGCACAGTGATCCTGGATCTAATTAACAAGAAGCTGGGCCTTTAATCAGTAACCACATCCTCCATAAAGGTCTGCCACAGACTAGGTGCCGCCAACAAGCATCACCACAGTCCTATTTAGTTATTTATTTAAAATATGTTACACTGGAACGCCACACTTAGCAATTACACCAATGAAGCACAATAATAACTAAACATATTATAGCTGTTGATCTTCCATCATCATTCGAAAGGCCGCGGGCCGGCAGCGGGCAGCTCCAGCATATGGTGGATCACGCTCGCTCACGCAGCGATTTTAGTAAGATTCTTCAACTATGACGACAGGTCTGCGGTATGGAGAGCGAAGACAGGTCTGTGTCCGTCAAGGAATTCTTGACCAAGACCCGACAATCCATCTTTGGGAAGGCGAGGCTTCACTTTTCTATGCGGTCATGCTGGATTCAGGACGGTGTCGTCGTAATTAAAAGTCCCCGATGGAAGTAAACATAAAATCTCATCGTTTGAAGAATTGAGTCCGTTGCTGCTGAAGTACCTATCCCAAAGTGCAAACTTCTGGAGATAGCCTGAAAAACAAGTAAAAATAATCGTTAATTTTTGGTAACAAAACTCTTAAATATTATCTATATATAAATTCACGCATTAGATACCTACGTTGCGTAGGATTTACTTACCTTTTAATATGCTATCTTTTGCTGTTTGGTAATGATAACCTTTGATTAGTTTTGGCTCGTAATCATTGTTTTGCTTGACTTTGTTTTTTTTTTATCTTTCTTCCTCACACGACCATGACATTGCCGACTCGTAGTCACATTGCGTACATTCGTACAATAGTTTACCCTCAACAAGGATGTTTTTGTCATTATTTTTCTTTTTTGAAAACATATTGCTAATGCCATTATGACATGACTGTCTTTGACATTGACATCGGGTTTTCAAGGATCGGATACGCTCACGACGTAAACAGATAGTTTTCTCTGTCTACGGCTCACGATAATTTTATGTTTGTTGAGGGCGTAAGGTGCGTTCCGAATGCCACAATTTTATTTTTCTGTACTTTTGTATTTATTTTGGGTTTGTTTTTTTTTTCTATTTCATTGTAACTTATTTTCATTCCTTGGTTGTTCACTGTGTTTTAAAATGATGATGTTAGCTGGCGGGTGGTGCAGAGATGCAACCGTCGTACCTACTTGTTTAGCATGTAGTTTATTTTTTATTTTTTTATAGTTATTTTAATTTTACAAGTATATTTTTTAAAAAATATTTTATTCGTATTTATGACCACTATTTTCGATAATGAATCGTTTTTCTCAGCTAACAAATCTACTGCCACTCTTGAAGATAGTTTTTGTTCCATTACAGACACCCTTGGTGATACTTTACGTCAAAACTTTAACCATAGTCTTGACCGACTGTTTAATGTTTGTCACATCAATGCCCAGAGCATTCCCAGCCACTACAATGAGCTTTACGATACTTTTACGAACAATAACGTCCATACCGTCCTCATTTCAGAGACCTGGCTATAACCTGAGCTTGCGTCTACCACTTACTTTCTACCAGGATTCGTTCTCCTACGGAATGATCGAATCGGTAAGAGAGGGGGTGGTGTTGCAATTTACCTTCATGCCGATTTTTCTTTTAAAATTATTGCTACTTCTTCCTCTACTACTAATTTGGCTGAATTTCTTTTTTTAGAAGTTTGTGTTTTATGAGCTAAAACTGTTCTTGGAGTTGTGTATTGTCCCCCGTCCCTTGATTACTTCATCGAATTAGAATCGGTCCTAGAATCATTAGGTTCGGAGTATGCACATCACAGCGTCATGGGGGATTTCAACACCAATCTCCTTGCCCACAACTCCCCTCGATCCTGTTAACTCCTACATCTGGTCGAGTCAGTTAGTCTGCATGTCTTGCCTCTCCAACCAACGCATCATAACACTGTCGGGGATGATACTTGGCTCGACTTGATTCTCGCATCTAATCCTTCCCTAGTCGCCTCACATGGTCAACAGGACGCTCCTGGCTTTTCCCATAACAACCTTATTTTCCTGTCTTATGTCCTTAAACCTCCTAAACCCAAACCTACCTTCCAGTACAGGCGTGCCTTTGCGCGGATGAATGCAGAAAAACTCATCGAGCATGCTTCCAATATTGACTGGACGCCCCTGGAGGAAGCCACATCAGTCGATGATAAAGTGAATACTTTTAATGCGGTTGTAGTCAAGTTGTATGACACCCACGCTCCTGTCAGGAAAGTCAAGTTGAAGCGCTCACCGGCCCCATGGATGAACAATGGAGTTCTAATGGCAATGCGACGAAGGGATCGCGCGTTCACGCCCCTTTTCAAAACTGCTCGCAATCGTTGTAATCAGATGCTATGATAACATCAGTCGTCACATGGTTGTGAAAGCTCTTGATCAGCTCCTTCCTGCAATCTCCCATATCGTTAACTTCTCCCTTTACTCCGGTGTTTTCCCTTCTCTATGGCGGAAAGCCCATGTTCGGCCACTCCCTAAAATTCCTAACCCTACTCTTCTCAGCCATTTTCGACCAATTTCCATCCTTCCCTTTTTATCTAAAGTACTCGAGGCCTGTGTTCACAAGCAATTTTCCCACTTCATCTACCACAACTCCCTTATCAGTCCATTGCAATCCGGGTTCAGGTCCGCCCATAGTACCGTATCAGCCCTCCTTAAAGTGACTGACGATATAAGGCGGGGAATGCAAGACACTAAAGTTTCGGTTTTGGTCTTAATTGATTTTTCCAATGCTTTCAATACCGTCAGTCACGAAGTCCTTTTATCCATCCTCTCCTATCTGATGGTCTCTCCGGAGGTATTGGAATGGTTTTCTTCCTATCTTCGGGGGCGCCAGCAATCAGTTCTTGCTGGTGACTCTAGCTCCAGCTGGTGTGATCTTGATGCTGGCGTCCCTCAAGGCGGTATTTTATTCTCTATTTTTATAGATCTCATAACTACCGAGCTTCAGTGTGTGTATCATCTTTACGCTTTCGACTTACAGCTTTACTGTCAGGCTAGTGTTGACAGCTTGTCCAGTGCGATCGAGGAGCTAAACCGGGATTTACGTTTTGTCAAAAACTGGTCTGATCGTTTCGGGGTGGCGGTTAACCCAACCAAGTGCCAGGCTATTATTATAGGGAGTCCCCATAGCCTGAGAAGGCTGAATGGCTTAACGGTGCCACCGGTTACCTTTGACGGCACGGTTATTCCGTTTAGCTCTGACGTCAAAGATCTGGGTTTGCATGTTGACACTTGCCTTGACTGGCGTAAGCAGGTCGCGATTGTGAGCAAGAAAGTCACCGGAACATTGCGGTCGCTCTATCGGCTAAAAAATATTCTCCCATCACACCTATAGGTAATGCTTGTACAGTCCCTAATCTTCCCCATAATTGACTATGGTGATGTGTGCTACCGACTTCTTAATAACTGCATTCGATTCGTATTTAATCTTCGTAAGTATGATCACGTCTCCGCACATCGGTCACTTTTAAAATGGTTGCCCATCCGACAACGCAGAGCGTTGAGAGCTTTGACTACCCTATTTTCTCTTCTTAATAAGCCTACTTCTCCTTCTTATGTGACTACTTATTTTCAATATTTATGCTCTGCGCACAGTAAGAATCTTCGTTCCTCCAATAATCGTCTTCTACGTTGTCCTTCTCACCGCTCTCTTTTCTCAAGTCGTCTTTCTTTGTCCAGGCTGTCTTCCTTTGGAATGCGCTCCCTCTGAACATCAGGTTGGCCAACAGGCGGTTCACATTTAAAGTTAAAGCTCGCCAAGACTTACTTAAGAAGCTGGCAGATTCATCTCTTAATTAAATTGTTGTTAGTTTGTCTCTCTCTTTACTTATTGTACATATATATGTATGTATTTATGTATGTATCGTTATATTTTATTTGTAAATGTTCTCTTACCATTTGTTATGCTGCACCTACTATGTTTTCTCTCTGCATCACCCTAAGGTAGACTGGTAAAAAATGCCTAAGGCATTAAGTCCGCCTTTGTACAGTGTTTTTATACTTGTGCATAAAGTTTTAATAAATAATAAATAAATAAATAAATTATGTGATAGATATTTACAAACTGATTCAAGATCAAAGAACAAAATCGTTTGGAGTGTGGGCGCTATGGCGCGAGGACTTATAAAAAAATGCATTTTTTTTTGGTTTTTCGTACACCATCTCATAGTTTTCTACTACAGCAACAGTTTCTTTCCAGAAAAGATTTTCATCTGAGCTACCATTTTGGAAATATAGAGCGTTTTGTAAAAACAAGAAAAAAATTAAAAAACTCCTAACTCTGAAACGGTGCGTCGGAGGGCCATGCCTCTCTGAACCTAAATAGTTTCTATGGACAAGGGTAATAGGCTTCTGCAAGAAAAACGGACGAAATCTGTTAGTTTTTTTTTTTCCGAAAATTTGTGTCTTTGCCCCTAACGATACTCAAGCTGAAAGATCGACCGACACAGAATATTTTTTTCAATTTTTTCTTATTTCTCGGATTTTTTTACACCATCTCATAGTTTTCTACTAGAGCAACAGTTTCTTTCCAGAAAATATTTTCTTTTGAGCTACCATTTTGGAAATGTAGATAGTTTTATAAAAATTAAATAAAATTCGGAGGCCCATAATTCGGAAACGGTGCCTCTTGGGTCCATACTTCGCAGAACCTAAATGGTTTTTATGGCCAAGGTTAACCCGAAACTGCCATTTTTTTTTCAAATTTCCTATTTTTTTTTTTGGAAAATTCACTAAGTCCCAAAAAATTTTTTTGCCGAAAATTTTATTTTTTTGTTTTCTTTGCTGCGCATAGTGCCCCTAAGCGTATACTTCAACTCCTAAAAATCTGCCCCTTAGACGACCCACTGACCAACAAATCACCAAGATTTCAAAGATAAACTTCCACTAGCTTGAAAGCTTTTTAGTTCTAATCTTCACTTTATATACAAAGCCTTGGAACACTAAGGGTCAGCTCACACCGAGACGCGACACTGCGCGCACATTTTAAAAAGCGATTCAAAATTTAACTTTATTTTCTACACGAAAGGATACACATTTCTTTACAGGCGTCACGTGGCGCAGCGCTGCGTGGCGCAACGTTTTCTCACAACGAAATGTGTATCTTCTCTCTATAAGTGTGCGCGCAGCGTCGCGTCTCGGTGTGTACTGAGTCAGAACACCTACACCTACCTGTTAGGGTCAGTACTACTGACATAGGTTTTAAGAGATTGTGCCAAAATCTACAATTCTTTCAGAAATCCCTCAATTTACTACCTACCTACTACCTACCTACTACCTACCTACTACCTACCTACTACCTACCTACTACCTACCTACTACCTACCTACTACCTACCTACTACCTACTACCTACCTACTACCTACCTACTACCTACCTACTACCTACCTACTACCTACCTACTACCTACCTACTACCTACCTACTACCTACCTACTACCTACCTACTACCTACCTACTACCTACCTACTACCTACCTACAACCTACCTACTACCTACCTACTACCTACCTACTACCTACCTACTACCTACCTACTACCTACCTACTACCTACCTACTACCTACCTACTACCTACCTACTACCTACCTACTACCTACCTACTACCTACCTACTACCTACCTACTACCTACCTACTACCTACCTACTACCTACCTACTACCTACCTACTACCTACCTACTACCTACCTACTACCTACCTACTACCTACCTACTACCTACCTACTACCTACCTACTACCTACCTACTACCTACCTACTACCTACCTACTACCTACCTACTACCTACCTACTACCTACCTACTACCTACCTACTACCTACCTACTACCTACCTACTACCTACCTACTACCTACCTACTACCTACCTACTACCTACCTACTACCTACCTACTACCTACCTACTACCTACCTACTACCTACCTACTACCTACCTACTACCTACCTACTACCTACCTACTACCTACCTACTACCTACCTACTACCTACCTACTACCTACCTACTACCTACCTACTACCTACCTACTACCTACCTACTACCTACCTACTACCTACCTACTACCTACCTACTACCTACCTACTACCTACCTACTACCTACCTACTACCTACCTACTACCTACCTACTACCTACCTACTACCTACCTACTACCTACCTACTACCTACCTACTACCTACCTACTACCTACCTACTACCTACCTACTACCTACCTACTACCTACCTACTACCTACCTACTACCTACCTACTACCTACCTACTACCTACCTACTACCTACCTACTACCTACCTACTACCTACCTACTACCTACCTACTACCTACCTACTACCTACCTACTACCTACCTACTACCTACCTACTACCTACCTACTACCTACCTACTACCTACCTACTACCTACCTACTACCTACCTACTACCTACCTACTACCTACCTACTACCTACCTACTACCTACCTACTACCTACCTACTACCTACCTACTACCTACCTACTACCTACCTACTACCTACCTACTACCTACCTACTACCTACCTACTACCTACCTACTACCTACCTACTACCTACCTACTACCTACCTACCTAAGAGAACCTTCTCCTGTCAGTAACATACAAAACAAAAAAACAATTAAGTATCGAAATCTATCCAGCCGTTCACGCGTGATGCCGTGACCAAGGGAAATAGGGATTCATTTTTAGATATATACTAGCTGTACCCAGCATGCGTTGCAATGCACTTTTTACTACCCACCTACCCTATCCGACCTACCTACCCTATCCTACCTACCCTACCCGACGCTACCTACCTACTCTACCCTACCCTACCCTACCCATACTACCTACCTACCCTACCTACCTACCCTACCCTACCTACCTACCCTACCCTACCCTACCTACCTACCCTACCCTACCTACCTACCCTACCCTACCTACCTACCCTACCCACCTACCTACCCTACCCACCTACCTACCCTACCCTACCTACCTACCCTACCTACCTACCTACCCTACCCTACCTACCTACCCTACCCTACCTACCTACCCTACCTAACCTACCCTACCTACCTACCCTACCCTACCTACCTACCCTACCCTACCTACCTACCCTATCCTACCTACCTACCCTACCCTACCCTACCCTACCGTATCCTATGTCCTTCTCCTGGCTCTAAACTACCTCCCTGCCAATTTTCAGCTAAATCGGTTCAGCCGTTCTTGAGTTATAAGTGAAGTAACTAACACGACTTTCTTTTATATATATAGATATATATATATAGACTAGCTGTCCCGCGTAACTTCATCTGCGTCACATGTTCCCCGTTTTCGCAACATTTTTCATTACTGCTCCGCTCCGATTGATCGTAGCGTGATGATATATAGCATACGTCCTTCCCCAGGTTGAAATCTATCTTCTTGCCAAATTTCATTAGGATCAGATTCGCCGTTTAATCGTGAAAAAGTAACAAACAGAAATACAAACAAACAGAGTGACTTTCGCATTTATAATATTAGTATGGATATATAGATCGACTAGCTGTCCCCGGCATGCGTTGCAATGCACTTTTTACCTACCCTATCTACCTACCCACCATACCCTACCCTACCCTACCTACCATACCCTACTACCCTACCTACCTACCTATCTACCCTACCTACCCTACGCTACCTACCTACCCTATCTTTCCTTTTAAACCTTCCCTGGACTACGACAAACATTTTAAAACCAAATTCAGCTAAATCGGCCCAGCCGTTCTCGAGTTTTAGCGAGACTAACGAACAGCAATTGATTTTTATTTATATAGATAGATAGATAGATAGAACTACGGCGTTTCAACGTGACCTTGACCGCGTCGTGTATGTTTTATTAGGTAGTACCTACATTCATGAATGTAAATAGTGTGATGAATGAATGTAATCCTACTAATAGGTATTATAAATGCGAAAGTTTGTGAGGATGGATGGATGGATGGATGTCTGTTACTCTTTCACGCAAAAACTACTGAATGGATTTGGATGAAATTTGGCACACGGGTAGTTTGTAACCTGGATTAACACATAGGATACTATTTATCCCGATAATATGTTCCCGTGGGACAATTATCGAAATCCACGCGGGCGACGCCGCGGGCATAAGCTAGTGTTATAAAATGTAAGTACATTATTAGTTTATTACATATACCACGAAAAGTGCACGTACAAAATTAAAGTTTAGTAAGATAAGCTTTGTGCTGCAGGCTGTGGCTTCATAACGAATTATGTCTGAATACCTACTTGTTAATAACTAATAAGTTTTACCTATCACACAGTAAAATTAGAACCAACTCCGAATTACACATTTCATCCCTAATAGGTACTTTCAAACTTAGGTTTGAACATCATGACATAATTTAAGAATGTTTAACTTCATTCATAAAAAATGATAAATCTAATTCACCCAAACAAAAACGTCGCAGCCAGTACCTACCTACCTACTTGTTTGACGAATGAAATGTGAAATATTCGCGAGTCCACGCACTTATTACTGGCACCAACTTACAATGACAACGCCACGCCATCTAGTATCAACAGATAATTATTTCGAGTTTTGTTATGCAAGGGGCTCGATTGTTCTTTAGAAGTTCTTTATATATCCGGTAGATGGTGTGACTCCAAGCACGCACACTAGCAAAGATTTTTCGTTTTTTTTTCGGCCCTGGAAATCCTATAAACCTTGTTATTTCTTTATGTTTGAAGGGTTTTGCGACAACACTAATTCGTAATAACATCATATTGTTTCATTACTTCTACAAAAAGCATATAAGTATCGAGATTTTCAAGAAACAAAAATGTATGGGAAAGTGCGATTAAACTTCCACCTTAAGCAATTATCAACTATAATTTTGTAAATAAAGTTCTTTTGGTTTTTGCTACTCGATGCTGTCTTAAGAAGCACATTGCAATGAGAATTCGTTTCGTGTCCCTCCGGTTAAGGTACCATTCAATATCTCGGCTTGATTGCGAAATAATTTGCAATATGATTTAATACGGTTGCTCTTTCGCCGCTTGAGGCCGATGGTGCGCAACAGTTCACCGCTGTCGCCTATCACACAGCTCCAAATGGTATCTTTAGCAGCGCTTGCAGCGTATGACATGTTGTACCAACGCCACATTTCACACTGAAAGCGCCAATGTCGAAAATATACGAACCTATTGTAAAACTTATGTTTGTACAGAATGTTTAGTTGTAAGCTAATTACCGCTTATTGTTATAGATTCAAATCATGAGCGCGGGTCATGTCAATCTTATGTCATTGTAATAAGGTGTAAATTGGGATAATTGACACGCGTTCATGTAATGGAAATTTGTACATTAGCAGGAAGTTCGTCCTGACTACTGATATTGGGATATCATGAATTAGCAAGTAAGATCTAAGGAAGATAAACCTTTTACAGGAACCTATATGTAAATTATTATTTAATAAACGAATAATCTCAATTTATTGTTTTTTGTTTATAACGTTCATTATTCCGGCCTATCGCAGTGCGTTGCGTCGCAGTTGCGTCGTTTTGCGTGTTTTTGTTTAGTGACATGCCACATCATGCGTTGCGGCGTCGCACGCGATGTTTCATCGGATCGATGGACGAGAGACGAAGCGGGGGGAGAGTGTTGCGCAGGTCATCGCACCGGAGCTCCGATAGTGATCGGAGCTCCGGTGCGATGTCGGACAGTGTTCCACTGCTAGAGGGGCAAACTATTGCGCTGCGATGCCGTGCGCAGTCGCAACACAGGTGTGGCATACAGTACAACTTATCAGGTCACTTGTGCTTTTCTGCTAAGATTCCCAGACATATTTGAATGTTGATACCCAGTGAACCTTCTCTGTTCGTCTCGTCTACACTGTTTCGGTTCTCTTTCCAACGACTATATTTACGGGAAAAAAATACCTCATTGAATCCAAATAATCCTCATTCCTCACCTTTTTGTGGCAACATGTCACAATAACTTCTCTCTAGTTCTTCTCTCTGGTCTGACGTTTCTACGCAAAATTTTCAACACATGAAATTATAGTGGCTTAAATTTTGTTATTTAACGACTTTCAAATTAATTGTAATCATGGCTTCGCCACGCAAGCAACGCTCAATGGAAACGATTCTCACATTTGACAATAGAGATACGGTATGGACTTTATGTAATTCTAGGTTTGTTTGCAAGTCGCACCAAGTTCGCACGGGTGTCGCAAACCATCCTCATAAATCGTCATCGTACAAAGCAGCAAATAATCCGTTTACTGAAACTTACAATATCAGTTATCAATAAGTGGATAAACCTGAAAGCATTCAGTTAAAACCTTAATCCAGCCAAATCCCCGCTGTTGTTGTAATGAACTATACTCGCAGAGTTGACAAAAGGTTCGGAATCAATCAATACAGTGGTAATAAACCTTTATTGAATTCCATGCAAAATTAGTTAAGTACAATAATTATTCTATAAATAGTTACAAATAAATAAATTATGAATTATTGATTCCCATCGGTGGTCTATGTGTTATTGGGTTTTTCCATTAGGAATATCTTAGTAGCAGCCACGAAGTCTGGATTTGTTCCCGGTTGATGGACTACAGGCGTAACATGTTATATTAGGTCCCTAGAATTTCATCCGTACGGCTAACAAAGTAGTGTTGTTGGTAAGTGTAGCAGAGTCAGTGGTCGATGGTGTGGTCCACGACGCATCTCGCGGAGATGGATGACGCGACGGCCCGAAATGCCAGAAGGCGCCGGCGCGGCCGCCGCCGACTGAGCATAGGCTCGCTCGCGCTCAGCGCGCTCATGACCATGCACTGCCGGCTACCATCTTCAGCAATTACTGCCGAATTATGTAAGTTATTCTTAGATAAACGGCTATAGCTCAAATTAACTTGCAGTCACTTTTCATTTAGCGCGACTTATGCTATTAGCGTATGTATTTGTATCGGAGGCTACTTTCAGTGGCCCAACCTGTAGGGTGTGACAGCAGCACACTCTTCGACGCGGCTTAAGTCGGACAGAAAGAGCTTTATTAAAAGCAAATATTCGTACGAGTGGTCGGTCGCATCGAGGCGTCAGAACCAAAGCGAGGCGTCAGAACCAAAGCGAGGCGAATGACGTCTTTTTTTGCTGTTATTGTATATAGCTGCTTCGGACCGTCTACACGTCTCAATTCTAATCCACGTAGCTATGTGTGGAGCCCTTACTTCTTGTTTTTTTTTATATAAGTTTGTCTCGCTGTGATCATGGTTCCCGCAGCTGTCATAGTCAGATTGATTATAATAATGAAGACTATAGTGTCGTACTATCCGAATCCCAATAGAGTAGAACTTCTGAAGAAATCCCTCAAGTGGAAACCGTGAAAGGGTAATACATTTTACCAGGTGTTCTTCAGAAAGGTGTTGTTTTTAACCGACTTCTAAAAAAGGAGGAGGTTCTCAATTCAGATGTTTTTTTTTTTTTTTGTTATTGTGTTTCAGTTTTTTTTCTGGCGTACCTAGTTGCCTCTGTGATAATTCTCGCTAACCCTGTGCGACACTTTGAAGTGTACCTTGGACAATGGAGTATAAGCGGGCCTGGTCGTGCTTTCCGAATGATTCCCATGTTTGAAGGTAAGTTAATATAAATCATTCTCCTGCCCTTACCCCCAATTAATTTGGTGTTGGCGCACAACTTCTTCCTCCATACTCGAATCGTCATCTTAGCAGTTCGTTTCTAGTGATATGATCATTCACACGATTCATCCATCGTTTCTATTCTTATATTCACACACAAACTGATCAGGAATCAATATTTTGCATTATACAGGAATTGGTATAGCAATGTGCATTATTGCCATAGTGCGCGCCATCTCTTGCTGTACCGTGGCTTCCGTAGCTGCGTCGTATGTCTACCATTCGGTGTCCGATGCAAAGCTACCCTCCACTTACTGTCGGTGAGCATATTTGTATTTAAAACTGTATCCATCAAAGTAAGGATTCCTTACCGTACCGCTACATGCGTTCACTTGATTTTAAGAAATATTTGCGAGAAACCAATTTCGAAACTACGTATAAATAATTGATTGATATAATAACGATTTTTTAGCAGAATAATATTACACACTCATGTGTAACCTAATATCATAATAATGTTACGAGCTGGGTATAGGATAAATTATAAACACTACCAAATAAACACTAAAAATCTTTAATTAACTTAAAACACTTCACAAACACTTAAACTTAATCGCAATTACAGAATTTATCCCTAATCACTTAGATATCGCACTAGTCGTTCACTTCGATCGCTTCGTTTAGTAGCCAAAATCAGACTAACTCACTTCCGCTAACCCGTCGCCTATTTATACGGCCGACCCATGTTCGAGAAACTTCCACAACTTCCGTGAATGTCTAGGTAGTTCCTTAGGGGAAACCCATCCTTCGAGAAAGTTCTACAACCTTCCCGAACCTTCTAGATGGCTCTATAGTGGAACCAATCCTTCTAGAAGGTTCCAGAAAGGTCCAGAACTTTCTCGAACTTTCTAGACACTTCCATCGTGGAACATTCTAGACTCGACCGTAGTCCTAGAATGTTCTCGTAAAGCAGTCGGCGTAACACTGCCCCTTCCTTAGACATGCTCGTCCCGAGCATCGTTAGTCCCGTAGTATCGCGCTAATCTGTCTACATGTACGATCTTAGGCGCACCTCGTGAACCCTTCTGTATCCGATAGGTGACATCGTTGATCCTGGTCACGACTCGGTATGGTCCATCCCATTTTGCTTGCAATTTCGGAGACTTCCCCTTGCTACGCACTGGGTTATGCAGCCACACCAGTGAATTCACGTCGAACCCTCTACTGTTTGCCTTCCGGTCATAACGGGTCTTCATCCTCTCAGACATTTGTTGGCCGGATTGTCTGATATGCTCATACACGTCATTCAACTTGTTACGCAAGTCACTTGCATAATCGGTTACACTGCGTGGAGCATCAGGAGCAGTTCCAGTGATTAAATCTGCTGGCAACCGTAATTCCCTTCCAAAGTTCGCGAAGGCTGGTGTCACTGTCGTACTTTCGTGGACTGCACTACGGTAGGACAAAAGAAACGGCTGTATGTGCTTGTCCCAATCCCTTTGCCTGCTTTCCACGACTTTTGCCAAATATCTTTCCAACGTTTGGTTGAAACGTTCCACCATTCCATCAGATTGTGGGTGGTAAGAGGTGGTTCTGGTTTTGTGGGTACCCATCAATCGGCAAGTCTCCTGAAATACTTGTGATTCAAAATTCACTATGAATTTCCAAGGGTACTCCAAAACGACAGAAAACTTCCTGAACCAATTTATCTGCGACTGTTGTAGCTTCTTGGTTAGGAATGGCAAACACTTCTGGCCACTTGGTGAAGTAATCCATGACAACCATGAAGTACTTGTTCCCGCTTTCACTTTCCGGAAATGGTCCCGCAACGTCGAGTGCTATCCGTTCCCAGGGGGCTCCAACGTTGTACAGTTTTAATGCACCTCTGCTGCGTGTTTGGGGTCCTTTCACAGCCGCACAAGTGGTACATTTGCGACACCAGTCCTCCACATCTTCTCGACAGTGGATCCAGTAAAACCGCTCTCGGATCTTCAGTAGAGTCCGTTTTACCCCCATATGTCCGCCTGAACATCCATCATGATATAGCCGTAGAACATCCGGTACTTTAGCTTTAGGGACAACCATTTGTAGATGACACCTGTCCCCTCGAGCGTTTTCCCATTTACGGCACAAGACTTCATCCTGGATAACCAAGCTGTCCCATTGTGCCCAATAACTCTTTGTGATGGAACTCATCGCTGCCACATCACTCCACTTGGGTTTAGGAGCACCAGCTGTGATCCACTCGAAAATCGGTTTGATGTCCAAGTCATTTTGCTGAGCTTGCTGTAGGGTTTCCTTCCATTCATCGCTGAGATCTGTTCTAAGCATCCTCACGGTTGCTACCTCCTTAGTCTCTTGCCTGGCACAGTGCTTACAATCTTCAGGACAAGGTCTTCTTGACAAGGCGTCTGCGTTACCGTGAGTTCTCCCACTGCGATGTTCAGTTACGAAGTCAAACTCTTGCAGTAGCTCAATCCATCTCGCCACTTGTCCCTCCGGATTTTTGAACTGTAATAGCCACTTCAAGGCAGCATGGTCAGTTCGCAGCTGGAATTTCCGCCCCAGCAAATATTTACTGAAATGCTGCAATGTTTTTACTACGGCAAGCAGCTCCCGTCGAGTAACGCAGTAATTTCTTTCCGGTTTGGATAAAGATTTGCTGAAGTAAGCAATCACAACCTCCTGGTCTCCTTTCCGTTGAGACAGCACGCCTCCAATTCCAGTATTACTTGCATCTGTGTCAACTATGAAGTCATTTTCAGTGTCAGGATATCCCAAAATAGGTGTTTTGCACAGACGTTTCTTCAATTCCTGAAATGCGACGTCACAGCTCTCGTCCCAACAGAATTGTCGCTTTTCCTCAGTGAGCTTGTGTAAAGGTTTCGCAATGTCGGCAAAATTCTTTACGAACCGTCGATAGTAGGAGCACAAACCCAAAAATGCTCTGACCTGTGTCTTGTCTTTCGGAACTGGCCAGTCCTTGACGGCGACTACTTTTTCCGGGTCTGTTTGAACACCTTCCCCCGAAACTATGTGTCCTAATAACTTCACTTGTTTCCGGAAAAACGAGCACTTCTTCGGACTTAACTTGAGATTTGCTGTTTGGATTTTCGACAGCACTCGGTTGAGGTTTTTAAGGTGGTCTTCAAATGTACGGCCCACGATGATTATGTCGTCTAGATAGACAAGACATGCGTCTCCAATCAATCCGGCGAGTACTTGCTCCATCAGCCTTTCAAATGTTGCAGGAGCATTGCACAATCCGAATGGCATAACTTTAAACTGCCATAACCCCTTTCCTGTTGAGAATGCAGTTTTCTCTTTGTCTTTGGGGTCTATTTCTACTTGCCAATAGCCACTTTTCAGATCCAGCGTGGTAAACCACTTCATTCCAGTCAGCGTATCCAGTGTGTCATCGATCCTAGGCAGTGGATAGCTGTCCTTTTTCGTGACGTCGTTCAGTCGTCGATAATCCACACAAAAACGCATGCTGCCGTCCTTTTTCTTTACCAGGACTACAGGAGAACACCATGGACTGGATGAAGGCTCTATAACACCGTCCTTCACCATTCCATCAATCATGGTTTCCACTTCTCTTTCCCGTGCAACAGGCAGTCTTCTTGGTCGCTGACGGATGGGTAACTCGTTGCCTGTATTAATCTTGTGCTGAACCAGTCCAGTTCTCCCTATGTCAGCATCATTTGTAGAGAAAATGCCGGCGTACTGAAGTAATATTTTCATAGCCTTGTCCTTTTCTCCTTCAGATAAATCGCAGTTTTCCAAAAGCGTTGACACGTCAAATTTTGCACAACGAATTTTATTTCCGGTAGGCCGATCTTGTAATGGACGCATCCAAGCTACTTCTTCGCAAGTGCCGATCAAGGTGCCCTTCTTAATCACTTGCTCCTTGTCACTTGGATTTAGTATGCGTACTGCTGCGACGTTGGTGGCTTTTACCAGAGTTCGTGCCGTCTTCCATGGAAAGTCATTGTTCGCCCTTTCTATCAGAACACTTCGAACTTTGTGTCCAGAATACTGAGGTAGACGAATTGGCACGATCGTTTCTGATCTGCTAGGAAGAACAATCTTCTTCAAGCAGTACACCTTCCCTGATGGTGCACCTTCCATGAAGACTTCCTCTAAGCCACATTTCAGTACTCCCTGATCAACGTCGATCTCACAACGATGTTTACGCATGAAGTCCAAACCCAGGATACAATCGTCCACTATGTCGGCCACGATGACATTGTGACAGTAAATTCTGTCACCCAATTTTAACTTCACTTGCTTCTTGCCTCGGACGGTTATGTGCTGACCGGTAGCTGTAAACAATTGCATACGGTCGTGGTTATTGAAGTAGTCCCCAAGAAACCGACTTGCTAGATGAGAATTGACGACCGTGTGAGAAGCTCCTGTATCTAACGTCAGTTTGCATGGTATTCCGTTGACTTCGCCTTTGATGGTCAGGCTGTTCCCGTCATGAGCTTGTGAGATCAATATCCTCGGGGCTCTTTTAATACCAGCCAGCACCCGCCCCCCAGTCCTGGCATTTACACGTTTCCCTGCTGTGGCTGGGCAGTCACTTCAGCTACTCTCCCCTGCTGAGATTGATCTTCTCTCGGTATGCTTCGCTTAGGACAGCTTGACCGAAGATGACCCCTTTCTCCACAGGTGTAACACCTAGGGCTGTACCCTTGCGGACGGTCGCGTACAGGTGACGCCACAACCTCCCTGATGCGGTGTGTTCGGTGGTCCTGCCTCACTGCCTCTACTTCTAAGGCATGGGCCAAGGCGTCTTTCAACGTCTCATGATGCCCAAGTCTCACAGCAGCTCTAACTTCTAAGTCGCGTATTCCGTCGACGAAAGCCTGTACCAGATTCCCATTGATAAGTGCAGGGACAGACTGGTATGCTTTGCGGACTAGCTTTTCAACTTCCAGGGCCCACTGCTGCAGATTCTCGGCACTGCGTTGAACGCGATCCTTCAACTTAGCTCGGAATACGTGCTCCAGGTGCGCATCGCCGTATCTGGACTCTAAAGCCTCCAGCAGCTGCTCGTAGGTCACATCCTTGCCGAGCGCCTCAAGGATGTTTAGGGCCTGGTCTCGGAGGCCCAAGGTGAGCGCGGTCATGGCTTGCGCTTTGGTCCAGCCATTCGCCTTCATAACGGCCTCAAATTGGATTTTATAGGCCGACCACGAAGATGTTCCGTCGAATGGAGGCACTTTAAACCCACGTGCTGAAGGTGCAGCAACCATGGAAAACACAGTCCCATCTCCAGCCTTAAGTTCGTCTAAGGCCTTCTTCACACCAGCAATCTGAACCTCGGCCTCCGAGATACGATTCTCATGCTGGTGGACATGTTCCTTCATCACCTTAAGATCTTTGCCAAAGGTTGCGTGAAGATCTTTTATCAGGAGCATCTGTTCTTCCTGGCGGCGGACCTGCTCCTCTTTATCTCGCTGTAACTGTTCCTCCAACCGGTGAGCTTGCTCCTCTTGACGGCGAGCCTGCTCCTCTTGACGGCGAGCCTGCTCCTCTTGACGGCGAGCCTGCTCCTCTTGACGGCGAGCCTGCTCCTCCTTATCTCGTTGCAACTGATCTTGCAACTGGCGAGCCTGCTCCTCTTGACGGCGAGCCTGGTCCTGCAGTAGTGCCATTAAAACAGTCAAGTCTGGCACCGCAGGTGCTGGAGAAACTCCGGATGAGCCAGCGACTGGCTCCGACGTAGGCTGGGCACCAGCCGGTGTCTGTGTCGGAGAATCTCCAAACCTCCTTTGGTCCATATCTTGCTGTCGATGACTTCTGGTGCGGACACCGTCTGTATCGTCCTTTGGTAGAATTGGCATAATTTATCCTCACTTCTGACACCAATTGTTACGAGCTGGGTATAGGATAAATTATAAACACTACCAAATAAACACTAAAAATCTTTAATTAACTTAAAACACTTCACAAACACTTAAACTTAATCGCAATTACAGAATTTATCCCTAATCACTTAGATATCGCACTAGTCGTTCACTTAGATCGCTTCGTTTAGTAGCCAAAATCAGACTAACTCACTTCCGCTAACCCGTCGCCTATTTATACGGCCGACCCATGTTCGAGAAACTTCCACAACTTCCGTGAATGTCTAGGTAGTTCCTTAGGGGAAACCCATCCTTCGAGAAAGTTCTACAACCTTCCCGAACCTTCTAGATGGCTCTATAGTGGAACCAATCCTTCTAGAAGGTTCCAGAAAGGTCCAGAACTTTCTCGAACTTTCTAGACACTTCCATCGTGGAACATTCTAGACTCGACCGTAGTCCTAGAATGTTCTCGTAAAGCAGTCGGCGTAACAATAATATGTTCTGTGATTCTGATTATACAGTAATGTGGATCACCAAGCTTTATTTATTTCAATTCGAACCGTATTGGGGGTTGACCGGCAAATAAAAATATTTTCAATTTCATTTTAGGGACTTTGATTCAAATACATATAATCCGGTGAAAGCGGATATTAAAACTTTACGACGCCGGGTAAGTGTTTATAAATGAGTACAGTCACGAGCACTAACATGTACGTTCCGGGCCAAACCCGAAATCGGGCCTTACTACTTTGTGTAACTTTTCATAGAGGAAATTAAGTAATATATGAATGCCTTAGTTCTAAATTCAGTATGTCCATTTTCATCGATGTCGAGTTTGCTAGTTCACATTTTTTTTCTCTGTTGATTGGTTTAATGATTTTTTCAATTAAATGTCAATGTGTGTTATTATTTAGCCACGAAGTCGCCAGCTGAGCCGAGCTCCTCCTAAAGTTTAAAACGTTATTCGACGAAAAATCGCTTATGAATTTTGCAAAGTGTAAACATATTAGTGCTTGTATTGTACCTATTAGGCACACCTATATACCTACCTAGAGCATGATTGGTACTTGGGTGGATTCCTTGAAATGGGAGATATGCTATGCTAGACTAGAGCTAATTTGCAATTTCCAACAATTTTGTCCCGATAATTTGGTGTCCAAAGTGGGTTGTTTCGGAGATTACCTGGGACGTTTTTTAGAATTAATTCTGTACGTTAATTCAAAACAATGAATCAACGGGGGTGCATGAAAGGAGCCTCCCCGAGCGACGTACTGAGTCACTATACGTGTGGCCCCCCTAGGCAGTCAGCGAGTCTCCACGCTGACTGGCTTATTCTTTCACCACGATGGCAATCCAAAGTCCACCTGCTGCAAGTCTCCCACTTGGACATGAGCCATGGCTGACCTCTGGACCCAGGTTGGTCACTTAATATCGTGTCCCACTGTTTGTTCATTACAGGAACTGAGGGCGCCAAACTGGGGGCCCAGTTCTGGGCCGACATAATTTAAATGGTCATCTATGTACATTTGTGATGTTAGCTGTTAGAATTACTGCGACTGGTCCTGCTCGGTAGGTATGAATTCGTTTTATAAGGCATTATCGTGTTATGTTCTAGTTCGGGTCCGAAAAAGTAAAAAACGTTGTTGAGGATTATGGCAAAGCCGTTGGGTTGAACTTGAAATATAAATTATGGTGGAGGAACGCTTCTGTTACCAGGTAAGACGTTAGTCATTTATCACCTACACAAACTTCTCAGCCATCCAGTCCCATCAAAATCCCCAGCATAAAGCTCGTTTATATAACATCACACACCCAAAACGTGCTAGCTTTAAGACCGTTTATACCTTACCGCTTTTCATACAAACTTTCAGGTCGTTATTTTCCGAAATGACTGTACCGATTAAAATGAAACTTCGTACACATAAGCAGGATACACAGATCTAAAAAGTTACTAAAAAACATTTTCGAAAAATAGTATTACAGTTAACCGCTAGATTTAGATTAGACCGATTATAAATTTTCTATAGAAACAGAAAATTCCAATTATCTTTTTTTTTTAAACACATTTTGAAAATATTTTTTAGTAACTTTTTAGATCTATGTATCCTGCTTATGCGTATAAAGTTTCATTTAAATCGGTTAAGTAATTTCGGAAAATAACGACTTGAAAGTTTGTATGAAAAGCGGTAAGGTATAAACGCTCTTATAATGTCCCCTGTAGTTAGAAAACCAAGAAATTAAGTTGTTTTTAGGGTGGAAGCGCACAGGATTTAACCCCATTCAATGACTATTTCATGAAAAAGTCATTCAATAGGGTGAAATGAACTTCCCTGCAAATTGCAGAAATTTCGCAGGCTACTCTTGTGCTTCCACCTTAACTATTGTATTTAGGAAAATGTTTTCAATTTAAGTATTATTTTTACAGACGTGCGGCATTCGGGTTTCCTTCTAAAGTAAAAGTGTGCAATGAAACTTATGCTGGAACATATCCGCCTATGTACACCACTCCTGCATATAACTATTTCTAGTACGTTACAATAATTAATATGTATATACAGACTGGAATTTTTCAATGCCACCTGGAGGGAAATTACTCTAAAAACTTTGAATGCGGATATATTTCTTTTCAAAAACAAAGGAATGTTTCCTTGTGATTACTCAAGTATTTGCTGGATATAGCAAATAGTCAAGTATTTGCTATATCCAGTAAGCAAATACTCAAGTATTTGCTATATCCAGTAAGCAAATACTTGAGTACTGAGTAGTATATTAAGTAGTATTTTTCGTAAATTCGCTTGCCACACTCGAGAATCGAAACAGCTAAGACCGAAAAATTAAAATCCTGTACTTTTATGCTTCGGTCGATTGGGTCAATCATAAGGATCAAATCTCTCTAACAAACATGACAAATTAACTTAAATTATTATAAGTGAACAAAAAAAGGAAAATAGTCTTACGAGCTGGGTACAGGATAAATTAACACACTACCAATTAAACACTAAAAATCTTTAATTAACTCAAAACACTACACAAACACTTAAACTTAATCACAATTACACAACTGATCACTATTCACTTAAATATCGCACTAGTAGTTCAATTCGATCGCTTCGTTCCGTAGCCAAAATCAGACTAACCAGAAGTTTATTTTTATAAATTCTTCATTATTGGTTGTAGCGCCGTGTTTTACGAGTACTGTTTGAACTAATTTATTCGGTCTTGTCTTTTGCAGTGTGGAACTGGTTCAGTACCGTGATATGGAGAAGTTTTTTGGTAACTTTAACTTACCACTTGGAGTGACCATCATTGTTGCTTGGCTTATACTGTGGCTCTTTATGGTTATGGAAAAAATAAATTATAGCAGAGTAAGTATAAATATGGCATTAACGACCTTAGTCCGCATCAGGCCCTTTGACCATCTATACAAATAAACAAAATTGAAGTAAACAAAATTGAAGTCTGTTTGTAATATTAAAATAACCGCTTTTTACTACATGCATAAGAATGGTAATATATGTACGAGTATAGGTAAATATACGGTACATATACCAAAATAACATTTTTTACAATTTTTGTCTGTTAGTTTGTTCCGGCTAATCTCTGCAAAGGCTGGACAGATTTTGACGGGACTTTCACTGGCAGATAGCTGATGTAATAATGAGTAACTTAGGCTACTATTTTAGAAAAATTCTATTTCCACGAGGATGAAGTCGCGGGCACAGCTAGTTTTATATGTATATTATAAACCATAATTTTTGTTGAACAGCACCGCGTCGCATAGTGGACTCGTGTGTCACATGATAATATGGTTACTTTGTTTTAGCTTATTTATAACAACGTCCAGCCATGGTTTGTACTGGTACCTTGGATATGGAGTACAGTGCTATTCGCTCAGTGTGCTAACAACCTGACCATGTCTCAGACTTTAGATCGACTTTTCCAGGTCGGTAATGGTCGGCCAACAGTGGCGGTATGGATGGTTACCTATATTGTCAGAATTCATAAGTATAGACAATTTCATTTCTTATCCCAAGCGCTCTAAATATTTGATTATAATTTATAGACTCTGGCAGCTGCCTGCGAGCTAGCACTTTATATGCATTCTATCAGTGTCGGAACTGAGCTGATACATGGCAAAGCGTTACATAATTATGGTACGTACAATGCAAATGTGGGTAAATCTGTTAATTGTTAGGGGCCATCATTCGCTGAATAGTCCCATACGATCGACGTCGATCGGCCTTCAGCAACAGCTTCAGTCGCGTCATGTAAAATACTGGTATTCAGCTGCATCCAGTTAGACTGGAAGCCGACCCCAAGATAGTTTGGGGAAAAGGCTAGGCAGATGATGACTTAGGTTGGTCTGTGGGTAGGTGATCCTTTCAATACCGAGCTTCCTCCGTGCCTCGGAAAACACGTTAAGCCGTTGGACCCGACTGTCATTTGTAGATCTTTGACAGTCGTTACAGGTAGTCAGTGGCCCGAAAGTCTGACAACTCGTGTTACCAAGGGTTATCGTCCAGTAATAACTGGATTGTTGTGGTCTAGCCTTTTCCCAACTATGTTGGGGTCGGCTTCCAATCTAACCGGATGCAGCTGAGTACCAATACTTTACATTGAGCGACTGTCTGTCTGACCTCCACAAACTAATTAATACTCTATCTGTAACGATTGTCAAAGATCTACGAATTCCATGAATGTCATCTGTGATAATAACCAAAATAAGTAAATCTCTATGGAATCTAATTTACTAAAGTGATATCAAATAATGATTAAAAATACTATTTTTTTTGTTGATTTTAGTGGAGTACTTTATTAGCACAGCTTTGAACGCAATATTGTTTTGTTTTTCTGTGATGCCATTAAAGTGATAAAGTATAAATCCGAACAAAAAAAAAAGATTAATTATACATTATTTCCTTTCCTTTATAAAGGAAAAAATGTGGCATTGCCAGAGGATTTATATACATATTTTTGACATAAAACTGTTATAATGTCGATAATTGGTGGTGTCAACAATAAGTGTGTTTACCCTTTCTTGCTTTTGTAGCGTCCGGTCACATAGACCCGCTCCTTGGGATTGAGAACATGTGGCACTCGGGAATCGTGCTCATGCTATCGCTGGTGCACACGTGCGGCGCCGCTATGTGCGCGCTCGTCGACTACAAGCACTTCAACCCGTTACATCAATTCCAGAACATGAAAGAGAGTATGTTATCACGAATATTATCAACAGTGCTAAAGTACAGACACCAGCACATCAAGCTACCCGAAAAGCTGTCAAATTTTCCCAATCAACCTTGAACCTAATTCTTTAACGATAAAGTTGAAAATCTATTAGAGAGATTTGACAGATTGTTGTAGCTTGATGTGCTGGCGTGTACCTAACAATAAAACAGCAACTAATGATATAATTCTTTACAATAGGTTCATTATGGATACTACCAATGTACTCAAATTGTACATCGATGGGTAAATACTCCCATTTTGTGTGAGTTTTTCATTTTTAATTTTGTTTTTTCTTCTTCATGCTTTCACAAGTTATTACGCCTTGTGACTGGGACTATAGTTTAGCGTTTTTCTTTTGTTTTTTGACTTTCTAAAGTGCCTGTTATGGTCTAATTGAAATAAATGCTTTGAATTTGAGTTTAAGTTAATAAATTAATAAACAATAAAGTAAATATTCACCTATATCCAGACCCAAATTAAACTATCTAGCAAAACTCTGCAGATGAGATGTGTAGTTACCCCTCACGTCTGCGCAGTTGCTACCGTTGACCCCAATGTTGTTGCTATAATATCTTATTCTAGGACGACTATAATATTTGGTGGCTTGGTGTTTTCGTACATGGCCGTAGCGTTTGTGAATTTGAAAACGGCATTGCATACAATATTCGAGTACCGAGTCACATTAGTGTAAGTGTGTACGCAATATTTATTTTGTAACGTAGATATTTTACCATGTTGAGATTTTGTCACAGAAGCAAGTATTTATAGTGTGTAGGTAAATCACGGTTTACGGTAGAGCTCAAAAATTGTGTTGATGGATGCAGATTTATAGTGCGGGAATCCGCTGGATGCGAGTCGCACGGGAACGGTCAATGTGGCGACATTTGGGGGAGGCCTATGTCCAGCCGTGGACGTCTTTCGGCTGAAATGGTGATAACAGGGGCATGGAGGTACCTATTTAAAATTATAACATGTTGATTAAAAACAAAAAAAACACGTGAAAGATTTGTAACTTGACCTTCAATATCTCCGTAACTAGAAGGGTCCCAGGTAAAGTCTAGAACAAAAAAAAAACATCGTAACGACGAGAACAAGCGCCTCTCGGCTTCCTTATGCGTACAGTCACGTCTAATAATATGTATACACGCAGCAACTTTTAAAAGTGATTTTCTCCTACTGTATTGATTAAGATTTTACGTTTTCACAAACATGGATATTTGGAAGCCATACTAATACAAAATAGGTCTTATTTCAATGTAAAAACCGTAATTTCACGAGCAAATCACTTTTCAGTTTTGCTAAGTGTATACATATTATTAGACGTGACTGTACACCCTTTAGAGGCGTCATTTTCTTCTAATCATTATGATAACTTCTTTAAATTTCCATGTTTCAGATTTAGGGAACAATATGTCGTAGCTTCTCTGATTTTATCTTGCATGGCGTTTAGTATGTTTTATGCAACGAATGTAAGTATACTCCATAAGCCAAGGTGAAACAGAACGCTATTTTGGTATGTACCGGAGATTAAAAAGCCTTGCTGTTCTGGTACAGGGCGGCGTAGCGTTGCTGGAGAGCGTTGATGCGATAATGGCAGGCGTGTCGATGATGTTTGTGGCGTTCTTGGAGGTGGTCTGTCTCATGTACGTGTACCGCGGTCATGACTTCAAATCTGACATGAATGTGGCCACTGAAGAGAACCCGTGCTCTTCACGTATAGGAATACAGTGGCACATTTTTCCATTGGTTGCACTGGTATGCAAGTTTAGAATAAGGCCGTTCCCTAACAGCGCTCGTCTAGCCCATTTTGTTCAGCGAACATACGCGACGACGCGCTGGCAGAGGTTGCGTTTTGATTTTCAAATAAAACTAGAGACTTATTATCGCGACGACTGCATATT
The DNA here is from genome assembly GCA_963082945.1 of Cerastis leucographa. NCBI lineage: Eukaryota > Metazoa > Arthropoda > Insecta > Lepidoptera > Noctuidae > Cerastis > Cerastis leucographa. The sequence goes on along the minus strand of OY720380.1, from coordinate 10,782,683 downwards.
CGCGATCATTTTGTTAGGACACGGCCGTTTTTTCTATCAGTCTGCTTTGTTAATGAAGGTAATTGGTGTGCAAATTTCTTTACAGGGGGCTCTTTGTATGAAAATATCAGTGCTACCGACTGCCGAGATGGATACAAAGTATATGGCATTAGGTACATTACCGTTAGTAACAGTGGTTTTAAGTATGGTACTGCGCGCGGTTAAAAATGCGTGCGCGTTCATGCGAAACCAGGCACCACCACCTCCCTGACGTCATTATACCCAGGTGTTAATGGAATATTCTTATGTTTATACAGCACTAACGTTTTAAGACTGAGACTAAATAAATATTTTATGAAGAAATGTCTATCATTGAGTAAGGCAAGAAACAAAAAACACAAGTGATTGAAAATAAATGTTTATTTTATCAATCATTTAAAATATTTATAAATATTGTTCTTTTGTACAATGTAGCAACATGTGTACACATGATTGATGATAATAGCCTAAGTGAGACTCTCATAAAACTTACAGACGCGAATTAATATATTTAAAAGATACATTCGAGGGCGCCTAGTTTACATAAGCTGCTCATGTTCCGTACACTATTTACACAACACCTATCTACCCAGCCTGAATGATTCAAAGGTTTGAGTAATTCATTGTCCATTAGCAAATCATAATGCAAACATTAGGAAAACTTTGAATCAGCATCAGATTGATATCATGGGTAATCTACTATGATCTAGTGTATGCTATGATCTATTTCACAATATATTTAAAATATCACATATGTACAAATTATTTTCAAAACTAAATCTCAATAATATCAGCAATGTTTCTGTGACATGTTGACAGATGAATAAATTCGTAAGTTAGCTAAACTTAGGCCATCGATTGCATCGTATTTTATTAATATTTTACGATTATATTTTCATTTTTACAGTACTTATACTCAAATAAATCACGAATCAACAAATCAATAGATATATATTTCTGTGCAAGATTGACTATGCCATGATAATATCAAATAATCGAATTGTGCAAAATCAGTTACGTAAACAGCTATTGGAATAACTTGAAAAAAAGTAGAAGGGATGATTAGGATCTGCAATTCGGCATTTATTGAGCTTGCAAGTGAAGGAATTGATTTGTTGATGTGAAACATTTTGGCAAGTTGGCTAAGCCACAAATAGGCCAAAGTTCATAACGAGAATAGTTAGATTTAGTAATAAGTTCATAAAACTACAAGATTCATTAAAGTAGTGGAGTTTCACTGGTTGCAGCCGAGTATTCGGTTCGATATGCGTATTTACAATCAAATCTTGTATAATTATGAATTTATACATTTTAATGACAACATCTAAGCACACTTTGATTAACGATCAACTCTTATTCGATCTCGATAGGCCGTCGGTCGACTGCAACTTATTAATACTTTCGAATAATTTACTAAACCTGCACAATCAATTCCATTCAAACCCCGTCACGGTTCAATTCGAAGGCACTCGTCGCACCACGTCTGCGAGCGAGCCTCGCCCGCCCGCGCAATAACAAAATAAATTACAATCAAATTGCTACGTCCCTGCGGGTGCGCCCGCACCGGTGTCACGGCGTCACGGCGTCAGTGCGTGTCAGGCGCGGCGCGCACTGCGGCGTCAGAAGCGCCGCAGCGCGCCGGGCTGCGCCTTGCGCGTGGGCTGCACGGACAGCGGCGCCACCAGCAGCTCTGCGCCGCCCGCCGCGCCGCCGCCGCTCGCGCCCATCTCCTGCGGGGACACAACGATTGTATCACGCTGATCATTACTAATTAGCTCTATTGTATATCTGCGCTAATAATGGCAACATCTACTGAGGACTAGTGGTACGGTCGGTGACAAAAGCGATTAACACTGCTACTTTCACACATAATTTATACAAGGTGTTGTTTTGCATCCTCGTCAAATTTCAGGAGGTGCTCACAAAAGATATACATAATCAATTAAAATTACGATACCTAGTTAATTATTTATAAACACTGATTTTTTTGGTTGTTTAAGTTTGTTAATATTTCAGAATAACCCCCTTAACGTGGTTTAGGGAATAATAAATTAAACGTTTGAGATTGTTTGTATGTGTGTAAGCGAGGTTATAGGGCAAGAACCAGACGGGCCGCTTTTAAAACACGGGTGGTTAACTTACCGATTTCCGTAAGGAAAAAAATAAAAATTACCTACCCATTTTATTATTGATTCGGGACGAGAATCATTAGCATAGTTACCTCCTTGAATTTGACGAGGATGCAAAACAACACCTTGTATATTACAAATATTTAGTCTGTTCGTTTTACTTCCGACTTAAATATTAAAATATTTATGACTTTTGTCACTGACTGTAACTTTTAATTCGGATAGAGCTCTCGAACAAAAAGCTTTCCGCTACGAAAATTTGCTATTGATAGCTGTGGTGTAAGTACACACATCAAAAGTGTCTAGGGATCAAGCATTTTTATGCGGATTTCTTGAGATTGAGATGTGGCTTTGTAATAAATTTATGATTTTATAAATTTATATGGATCCTTTTTGGTGCATTTCATAATTTGAATCAGGAACTGTGAATCAAATTCGAGTAAAAGATGAAAATCAGCTGTCAATATTTTCCCTATAAAAACATACAACGCATTGAAGACATTATTAGTGCTACTGTTTCCCTACTACTGATTAAAACCAACGTTATTATGGAGCGGCGACGTCATTTAAGCAGGGAAGAAATGCTCAGAGCCGTGGGAATGATAGAAGCTGGTTCCCGGCAACGTACTGTGGCTTTAGCTCTGAATACAAGTCAGAGTGTTATCAGTCGACTTTGGACACGTTACCGAAGCACTGGTACCGTGGCTGAGCGCCATGGAGGACGGTATCGCTGCACCACACGGAGACAAGACCGATACATTCAAATCTTAACTCGAAGAGCTGCAACAATAACCGCCATGATGTTAGCCGTGAGGCTTCATCACTCTTCAGGGAACTTAATTAGCGACCAAACAGTCAGAAACCGCTTGCATGAAGTGAACCTTCATTCCCGAAGACCGCTACGGGTACCACCTATAGCAATGCACAATCGTAGGATTCGATATCAATGGGCTCTTGAACACAGAAATTGGGCAGAAGAACAATGGCGTTTCGTGTGCTTTTCTGATGAGTCTCGTTTTGGTATGAGACCGGATACAAGACGTATACGACACTGGAGAACCCCTGGACGCCAACAGCGATTAAAATCCTGCCAGGAAGTCCATCCTTATAGTGGTGGAACCATCATGGTATGGGCGGGTATTTGGATCGGCGGAAGAACTGAGTTGATTTGGATCAGAGGCAACCTCAACGCTCAAATTTATGCTGAGACGATTGTATCAGACGTCATCGTTCCTCTACAAGTGCAAATCGGTCCCTTATTTCAGTTAATGCATGATAATGCACGACCGCACACCGCAAGAGTTGTAAGACAGACTCTCGCCGCAGCTAACATCAATGTCCTGCCCTGGCCTGCTCAGTCGCCAGACTTGAACCCGATTGAGCATGCATGGGATATGCTACAGAGAAGAGCTCTGCCGAATATGGAGGGTATCCAGTCGCAAGAAGACCTTTTTTTGTTGTTGCAACGAACATGGGCGGCCATTCCACAGCGTGATTTGGATGAACTCATTTTGAGTATGCCAAACCGATGTTCTTGTGTTGTTAGTGTTCGCGGTAGAAACACGGATTATTAATTGTTTAAGTTAGCCAATAAAATTTTAAAGAAAACTGTTATTTCAGTCTTTTTTTCGAACTTTAATGTTAGTGGTTCAAATGTCAAAAATCCCTTTATTAGAAAATGGCAAATTTCTTTATTAATGCAAAGGTGACTTGGTTTATCGTTACTGTGACAAACGAAAACACTTTATTTGATGAATCCTTAAAGAAAATTTTAATTAATATCAATCAGGAGAAAAGTTATTGCAAAAATATATGTTGATCCCTAGACACTTTTGATGTGTGTATTAGTAACTAGCTTTTACCGATGTTTTCGCTCCCTTGGTCTATCCCACAGGAAACATGCAGGTATGTATATACTAGATAAAAAGCTTATTTCACTGTCCAGCGCATAAACAGTCTCTATGAATAAAAATTACGTCGTTCCGTTGCTCCGTTGCTGCGTGAAAGGACAAACAAATCAGTCAACAAACATGTTTTCGCATAACTTTATAATATTAGTATGGAGAAATATATAATAAATACTCACGTTAATGTTATTACAGCTGGCGAGCCTCATCTGCGCGAGCTGCGAGGCCGGCGTGAGGTTGGAGGTGGACCCAAACGGCGAGATCATCGATGACATCGCGCGCTTCAGCTTCGACGGCGTTTTGTTAAACGAAAACGCACGACCCACCTGCATATCATACGTTAACGATTATGTTGTGAACATACAAATTTAACCAAACAAACTTATTTATATACTTCTTATTAGGACCAAATCAAAAGATAAATTACTTTTTATAACCAAACATGCTTAAAAAACTACTTTCATAAACTTCAAAAACAAAAATCGGGATCTTATTAATCATTTAAATTAATTCAAGACAAAATTTTAACTTAAAATATTATAAACAGGATTAAATTAATTATACAATGTTATCACAAGACAAAACCATGCCCATTTTGAGAAAGAACACAACATGTTTTTAGCAACAAAATAGAGTAATGAATATGATTGTATGTATGGATGACATGTTAAACACCACTGGTATGGCACGCTCACGAGACAGTTAATCACAAAGGATTTGAAGCTAAGCATTAACTAAGACATTCACTCCTTCGACCCTCGCTCTCTCCGGGAAGAAATTGAGGAAAAAATATTTACTTACTAAGCAAGATACATTTGCAGGTCAAGTTACAAAACAATTGGATTTAGTAAGCTTTATTGACAATACATCGTCGCTGAATGACGTAACTCGCGACTGTTGAGTGTACGCGCACACTGATTCCTGTGCTTTAGCTTGTTGAACCGACACCTATTTACGCGATAGCTCGCGTCACTGCCTCACAAGCAAACCGTTCCAAACCGCTAAATATGTGACATTATCAATAAAGCGATTTCTCTCTACTTGTTATATTTATTTAATGAATAATGCTCCTTAACCCAACGTGAGTATCGAATAATGAGTATGTAATGTTATGTTCAAATAAAAATGTTTCGGACGGAGGTGTAGGGTGGTATCAATTTAAACGCCCGCTGTTAGAAATACGATTGTTCCACACAATTTTTCTCGTATTATACGGATCGCTTAAATCGAACCCAAGGACAAGATACATGTATGACCAACACACATCTAAATACAGCGAGCAACGCAGACGTCACGCGAATGTTAAAGTAACATACACAGGAAGCAGTGTGCGGATGATGGTATTAGTTGGGGACGGAGCGAGAGGAGAGTGGCAGAGCCGCGTCAGACCTGTGCGAGTAAGTGAGCGCGCAATACCCATGTGTCTAGCAGGCCGGAGCCCGGCTCGGGCCGCAGTAGCCCCGTCAGCCCCGCCAGCGCCTCCAGCTACAACACAACCACGGTGCACTGCTGCGCTCATGTTTGTCTTAACTGCACACTACCACTACTACCGCTAACTGTGCCGCTACGTGCTATACTACGTACCACATTGTACACAACTTGCTACTTGTTGATAGTTGCAACCACAGAGCAATATACAATGATTCCAGCGTACCTCCCGTTCACACAGACAGCTAAAAAGCAAGATGGCTGACTGGGACTAGGTCACCATAATAGTGGACTATTTGTGGTAAAATCTCATAATCAGTAATCTCCTCGCATATCACTGATGCGCGCCTAATTCGTAAGACAAACATACATAATTATACAGACTCCATTACTACTCTATGGTCGCAACTGAGTGAGGCCCTTTCCCCTCTTTTTTCGTATTTACATTTCAACTTATTTACAAATTATCTACAGCATTTGGATTGATATAAAATAATTCCCACGTTATATTAAATTTAGAAATTCGGCGAGTAAATGAGTGTATGACTATTGTTACAACACGTTGACATAATCGAATGCAAACGACTGCAGACTACAATATCATGCCTTAGTTACATAGAAATGCTTGTGACGAACTTCTAGAGCTATGTAGCATTCTGACATTTCGTAGAACTTACCAATGTAACAGTTATGTGCTTGTTATTTATATGTCCAAGCTAAGCTAATCTGTATCATCTAATTCATGCTTTATTCATTTACACATATTTAAAAAGGATTTCGAGAGCCAAGAGGTTAACAATTCCTTTTTTTGGGGTTTGGTGTATTGTTAGCCTATGGCTGTCATCAAGATATCATTCAATTTAATGGTTATGTTTTATACTAAGAAGTTTCAAATGATTCATACCTTGATTCTGGTGCGCGCTGCGAATTTAGACACTTTCGATAGTGTGCTGAGCGCGAGTTCGCTCGTGTCGATGTCGAGCTGGTGCGACTCTAGGCACGCCAGAAATTTATCCTGTAAACAGTTTAATTTTCAATTTTGTATTCAGTACATTAGTTGTGGCCTACCATGTCCCCTTTTAACAGTAATCTTTGATTCTTGGTTGAATGTTTGAGTGATGGAGCTGGACAAGACGTCTGGCTCCATCTTTATCCCACATAGAAGTGAAACTGCTATGAAAGGTGGTGGTACGGACCCTGTACCTGTTAAAGAAGTGCCCATATTTCCCGACCGGAGGCAATCAATGACTGGTCTTGTATGCGGGAAAATTTATTACAAAAGAAAACTTACAGCATCAGCTTTGCAGACGGTATTGGCCATTTGTCTGCAAAGTTGTCGAAGAAAGTGTGACTTGTCTACGGTTTCGTCGGTAATCATGAACGAGAAGAGCTTCTCTTTCAGCTCCTGGTTGTTGCGGCACATCAGCGCGAATACGTTATGACAGTCTGCAAATAAATATACACTTTTGTAAAGAAATGCTAATTGATCAGTTATTTTCTCTTGTTATTGCCCAGCTGAAATATCAAGATACGATAAAAAAAAACTTGTCAAATCAACATCTTTGACTATTTTATACAAACGAGATACTTTAGATGCATTGATTCTACGCTTCATATAACTGTATCTACCCATATTATAGATTAAATACATTTTTCATGTCTGTCTGTGAGACCGTGTTATTTTAATTTACACAACTGATTTTGATGCGGTTTTCATCCTTATCTTATGTCCTAAAGATGAATAATTAATATAAAATCAATAAATCTCCATGATTAATCAAGAAGTAAAATCATGCGAAGCAGGGGCTGGTTGCTATCATTAGTATCAACCAAACATGCTTACCTTCAGCTTCCCTAATATCAACGACGCGTTTGACCGTGCTAAGTGGCATCAGCGATATATGCCTGTAGGGCTTGCTCGAGCCTATCCGCATCGTGCCGGTGCCGTTCGTTGGACTTTTACTGTTAAAAGCCTGAAACAATCACAAACATAATAAGAATTTATAATCAAATTTCTTCAGTGGTGAAGTCTTTACTAAAAAGATTTAACAGACAAAATGTTTGAACCTATTACTTAAAAAACTTCATCGTTACGTCTCCATTCATCATCCTCCTGTCCTTATCCCAACTTATTTGGGGTCGGCGCAGCATGCCTTTTTCCTCCATACTTCTCTATTACTCATCATCTCAGCAGTCACCTCATTTTTACCCATTTCATCCTTCACACTACCATCCATCGTTTCTTCGGTCTTCCTCTACTCTTATAACCATCCACATTTATACTCAAAACTTTCCTCACGACATTTTCCCCATTCCTCCGCATCACTTGTCCATACTACGATAACCAATGATTACCACTTAACTTTTCAGCCACCCAGCGACACTTTCAGAATTCCTCTTATGTACTCATTCCTTATTTTATCCACGGCTTCATAAACCAGGAAAATGGGCCGTATACTGTAGTTTAGAGCTCTCAAGTTCCGACAACTGTATAGCCGTTCAACTTCGTGTCACTGGCACGTCAGTAGTATTAAATTTTGCTAGATCAAACTTTGCCCCTTCCATGGCGACGTAGGTGGCAGCACAAGGTACAAGTCGGCTGCATACTTTTGGGCTAAGAGGGCAGGATAGTGGAGCAAAGTTTGCGATTGCGACATAGCCATTGCATCAGGGTAAGTAGTAGATGCAAAACGTAAAAAGGCTGAAAAGTGCTAATATAACACGTCTTTAGGAAGGAATTGAAGTATACGCTGTCAACATACTCACTTTGGATCTTTTCTTGCAGACCTCCATGGTGTCGGTGAAGAGGAACAGAACGAGATGGTCGCCGCGCCCCGACAGCTCCTTGGACAGCTCTACCACCTCGCAGCGCGACACGAACGAGCGGTGAGACGATACTAAGTGGGCCTACAACAGTACATGAGTAGTCAGATATTGTAACAAACTATTTATTACATTGTACAGACAGCCTCTTGAAGTAGTTACCCCCCTGGCATACTCGGCGGGACTGTAGAGGGGTTAGCACATACTGTCGCTGTATGTACATTTTCTAATTTTTTTTTTTTTAAATCAGCTTTTTTATATTAAAGTGCAATACCTAAACAGTCAACATGTATAGAACACGAGTCAGTGTTAATGAATAATAGTTTGCGGGCTTACTCTACTCTCTCGAGGTTGTGTGGAAATTCGTTTTTTAGCTGAAACCCATTTTGAAGTACATTTTACGGTCAAAACAATTATTGATCTTACAAATAAAAATGTATGACATATCCATCTGTCTAGCCCTTTCCCAAACTTTGTTGGGGTTGGCTTCCAGTCTAACTGGATGCAACTGAGTATCAGTATTATAGATGAAGCGACTGCTTATCTGACCTCCACAACCCAGCTACTGGCTAATACGATACCCCTTGGTAAGACTGGATGTCTGATTTTCGGCTTCTGACTTATCGTGACTCTATCTATGATCTACAAATGAAAGCTGGGACCAACAGCTTAATTTGCTTTCCGAGGCACGGAGGAAACTCGGTATGTAATGATGGTCACCCCTCTACGGACACACGGACGAACCTCGGCAAGTGCGGCTGTTATTATTTAGCCACACTCTTCACGACACAATTTGTAGGAAAAGTACTTAATATTAATTTTGTTCATAAATATTTTTATCATAAAATGAGTCAGAAAAGAATATAAATTGTTGAAAAGCTACTTTTGGGCGCCATTTTGCCAATATGGCGGCGCCAGCGGCAAAGATACGTGGCAGAGTTGAAATTCGGAAAGAGCACATCAAAATCTATAAAAATACCAATTTTCAAAACACCCCCAAAACTTTCCAGGTAAAAATAACAAATGACCGTATTGTAATTTCTACAGATAATAAAGATCAGTGTTATACCGGGCACTGGTCGATGTCATTGTAGATGTCGAACATCTGCAGCTGCCCCTCGGTCTTGCGTTTGTCTTCGTTGATGTGCGACATGACTTCGCGCAGGCCCGCTAGCGCCTGCACCAGGGCGCCGTGGTCAGGGTTGTTTTTGTGCGTGTGCTTTAATATATCTGTAACAAGAGTCATATTAGTCAAGTTTTGAAGTAAAAACTTTAGCCGCATTGAGCGATTTTTGGTAGGGGAAAAACTTATGGATCCGCGTCACCGGTGTATTTACTGGTGACGAGGTATTAGTAAACAAATTGCTCCTCATGATACACTCATTATTTGTTATAGTCTCACCTCTCTAAAGCACAACATTTTCCCAGGGTAATGCACACCTCAGTATGCGTTAGTTAGTAAAATAGTGCACACACATCATGTGGATGCCAGGCCTGGCCTTACCGCAGGGTAGGGGATAGCAAACAGTAATGTGTGTATAAAGTGAAGGTGTGAAAACTTACCGTCGAGTAATAAACTTATACTAGGTAACCGCTGCACTGGTCTTATTAGTAGCTCCTGTAAACTTTGTCTGCCACACTCTGGCTTGGTTTGACAGATTTTCAGGAATGCATGAAATCTGAAACAAGAACCATAACCATATTTTTCTTATTTTGTAAATAATATGTTGCTTCTCTATAATGTTAAACATTTTAAAACATTTAACTCGTTGGTACTGGTTGACATGTTAGAATAAACTAGTTTACAGCAATGTTAAAGTTATTAATATCATCTTTGGCAGTTATAAGAAAACAATAATTCTAACTTGTCTTTTCCAACATTTTTACTATGAAGCACGAAATTAAGCAAAAAAGGATTTCAGGGTTATTTCATTTTTTCAACCCTGAATTACAATATTACCTTTTTTGGATTAAAATTAAATTTTATAGTGTGTGTAGTTGTAGCATGTGCCGAATAAACATAATAATGATGTTTAATAGAAAATATAATTTTGTCTGTTTGTAACCTTGGGTTCTCACGGTCGCACTGTTGCAGCATCTCCTTGGTATTTTCGAAGAAGTTGACGAAGGGCGGGTAGGCCTTCACCATGTCGGGCGTGTAGCGCAGCACCAGCCGACCGATGCTCGTCTCCTCGCTCCAGTGCGCTTGAGCGTAGCGCAGCTCCTCTAACATTCGCCTGAGAATTGTAGCACTCGTTACAAATGTGTCGACCACTTTTTGGTCATAAAGAGGGATACGTCAAAGGGAATAAGACTAGACGTAGAGTACTACTCCGGCAGAATGTTAGCTTTGGATGTGTAGCTATCGCGAACTATGCTGCTCCTCTACTCTTAACCTCCCACGCTAAGCCCTAAAATTAAGGAAATTTCGAAATGCCTAGTTGACGCTGCCTGTGACCCAAGGGCTGGCTTTTACTTTGGCCAGAGGCTAACTATTGCCATAAAACGTGGCAATGCTGCCAGTATCTCGGTCACATTACTAGCTGACAGCATTGAGGAGGAGTTTTTTGATGCCCTTTTATAGTTTATTGTTATTTAATTTATTAATTTGTTAATCGTTGTAATGTATACAGGATGTAACGGAAAGGCTATATATATACTTAAGGGTGTGCTACAGACTATCAAATTGAACATGTTTCTCATCAAAAAACATGTTTTTCAGAAAAAAAAAATCTGCTGCCCTATAGAAAATTGCAATACCTATTCGACCCAAATGTATAGGTAGCAGATTTTTTTTTTGCTGCAAATTTTTTTTTGATGAGGAACATGTGCAATTTGATGGTCTGTAGCACACCTTTAAGGATATACAGGGTGATTGGAAGATGGGTGCAAAGATTTAAGGTGAAGATAGTATAGACAATTTAGGACCATTTAAGCCATGGTTGTCTTAGACGAAGTCTTACCAAATTTTTTTAACCAAATTTTTAAGTTTTTTTTCGGAAATTCTCAAAATTTAATGTAAACTGCATAATTATGGCCAAATTGAATGATAAATGAATTCATTTTTTATTTATTTAATTAAAGTAATGTGTAAGCAATCAAGCAAAACATGTTTTAGGCTTCTGTGTCATTAGACATTTTTTTTACAGACATTTAAAGATCAGAAAAAATAAAAAAATTGTACAATACGTCTTTTAAACCTTATTCAAAAAAAAAACGGAGGGTGCTTTTTTTGTTCAAACCTTTTTGAAGACATGCTTGATAATCGCTCTTTCTTTTGAGGTATCATTTATGCGGATATCTTACAAATTATTGAAATTAGGACCTAATAAACCAAATCGAGGGAGAAATTTTAAATTTTAGGCAGTCTAACAAAACACAAAATTTTTGCTTAAAAGAATACTTTATGTGCTCGAAATGATAACATTGTTCAATTCTAAGAATTTTTGGCACATGCAGGAACCAATTGAGGGGAACCCATTGAGGGGATTCTCTAAACAATGGCCACCGAGCGCGGTGCGACGGCATTTCCAGGTAGAACGCCCAATGAATAGCAAAAAGCGATAAAGAGTTGGTTTTTACAGCAAAATGGTCTTAGTTACTGAGGCAACAAAGTCGTTTTTCTTTAGTCAGGGTCAGTCGGTCCGTGATGAAGCCGTTACATCTTTTACTTATTAGTCAAACTACTGCCCTTGTGAGTGGACGTTGTCGTGTTGATTCACAATTTACCGTGTTCAGTTGTAGCCCTTTGCGTTCCTGCACGTGTTGTTTGCGTTAGTTTTGAACTTTTTTGTTTCACCGTGTCCAGTCTTAGCCTCGCGCTCCTGCACGTGTTGATTTTTGACTTAATTGTGTTGAGTTGACGTTTAGTGCGCTCCTACGCCGTTTTTCTTAATTGTTAAGTGACTATGGCTACTTTTTCCAATCAAGAATATGCGGATATCGTATTTATGTACGGTAGAGCAGACGGCAATGGATCTTTGGCGCGACGGATGTATCAAGAGCGCTATCCGAATCGCAGGATACCGAATGTCCGAGTGTTTTACAACACGTTTCGTCGTCTTGCCCAAGATGGGTTTCACCGCGTGGAACCTGGAGTCAACCCGGGCAGACACGAAACTGCCGTCGACGAAGACATTTTAGCAGCATTTCAAGCGGATCCTACTACCAGTACTAGAGCAGTAGCTCGAAATTTAAACATTTCTCAATGGAAGGTGTGGCATACAATGCACCAAAATGATAAGTATCCGTTCCATGGCAGGAGTGTGCAAGGTCTAGTAGAGCAAGATCCTCAAAGAAGAATTCAGTTCTGCCGTTTCCTCCTCAACAGAGACATCGAAGATGCGTGGTTTCTGAAATCAATCTTGTGGACGGATGAAAGTAAATTTTCAAGGGAAGGTATTACAAACTTTCACAACATCCATGAATGGGCCGACGTAGACAACAATCCACATTTTAAGAAGCAGGTGTCATTTCAGATGAAATTCTCTGTGAATGTATGGGCTGGAATAATTGGCAGAACATTGATTGGGCCCCACTTTTTGCCTGATCGATTGAATGGCGAAAATTATTTGCAATTTCTGCAAATTGATTTACCACTGCTGATAGAGGAATCAGGTGTCCCGATCTTCGAAAGAGACCGAACAGTCATCTTTCAGCAAGACGGCTGTCCAGCGCATTGGACTTTAAATGTAAGGGAACACCTCAACAATTGCTTTCCTGATAGCTGGATCGGCAGGGATGGACCCATCCCTTGGCCCGCTCGCTCCCCAGATCTGACCCCGTTGGACTTTTTCGTGTGGGGCCGGGCCAAGGAACTGGTGTATAACAACAAAGAAATTAACACTAGAGAAGAATTGATACAAAGAATAAATTCAGCGTTTGAGACAATGAAGCAGGAGATGATGTTGAAAATAACGACTACAGAAGTTAGAAGACGGGGCCGTGCTTGTATTAGGAATCACGGCCGTCATTTTGAACATGAAAAATAAATAATTTTAATTCAAATGTTGTTTTAATTAGTCTGCCTAAAATAAAAAAAAATCTCCCTCAAATTGGTTTGTAGGCCCTAATTTCAATAATTTGTAAGATATCCGCATAAATGATACCTCAAAAGAAAGAGCGATTATCAAGCATGTCTTCAAAAAGGTTTGAACAAAAAAAGCACCCTCCGTTTTTTTTTTGAATAAGGTTTAAAAGACGTATTGTACAATTTTTTTATTTTTTCTGATCTTTAAATGTCTGTAAAAAAAATGTCTAATGACACAGAAGCCTAAAACATGTTTTGCTTGATTGCTTACACATTACTTTAATTAAATAAATAAAAAATGAATTCATTTATCATTCAATTTGGCCATAATTATGCAGTTTACATTAAATTTTGAGAATTTCCGAAAAAAAACTTAAAAATTTGGTTAAAAATATTTGGTAAGACTTCGTCTAAGACAACCATGGCTTAAATGGTTCTAAATTGTCTGTACTATCTTCGCCTTAAAGCTTTGCACCCATCTTCCAATCACCCTGTATAAACCCTTTCCGTTACACCCTGTATAGTTAATTTAATTTTATTTATTTAAGGAAAAACAAACAGTAGCACAATAAAACTTAGTTACAATATGTTAAATATTACTGTTTAAACAATTATGCTACCCACTACGTTCTCCACAGATTACAATTTTAAGTATTTTAAACTAGTTAGGTGCCTGAAATAAAAACATGAGCCCTAAATTTTGATGCCAAAAAGAGATCTGCACTGCCACCGACGAGACCGTGGGAGTGGCGATGTGAGGAAGATGAAGATCCAACAATTAAATAAATCCTTGCTACTTACTGGTGTAATTCATAAATAGGCGGTAAGTTTCCAAATATAATTTTGAGTTCAGTATTATTGAGCAATGCTTGGTTTTTGCCATTACTGTTGTCGTCCTCAGCCATCTCTTCCAACGGTTGCTTGAACATCTGAAACAAGGTAAGCGAAACAATTGTTTTCAATGCTGTCTTTATTATGAAAAACTACATTCACCTGTGGATTTACCCGCGAAAATGTGGCATTTTGACGTATAAGCTATATTACTGTATAGTTTCATCAAAATCCATTCAGTAGTATTTGCGTGAAAATGTAACAAACAAACTACATACATCCATTCTCACAAACTATTATAGTAGTAACTGTAGGATGTAATACACGTCAAGTTGTAGAAATTTAAAATGTCTTACCGTAACTATCGTATGCAATATCCCAACGTAATTAGACTCTGTTTGTAGGAGCTCCATAAACACTTGCTGCCGTGGCGACAACAGCTTCCGGACAACCGTATCGGGTACTTCCGACTCTATAACCACAAAAACGACCGTTATTACGGACAAGGCAGAGGCAATAATAACATACTATTCTCGTTATTAGTAAACAAATATAGTAGGGGTAATGAATGAAGAACAAGTAGATTCAACATCTGCAATGCATTGTGCATGTCGACACAAAACTCGTCGTTTTGTATCAAACGCCCACGTTAATGCATCGGTATCCAAGGAATGACTTACATTTCTTTTTAACCTCTTTATAAGGATCATTAACGCTATGGGCACAAACATTTTATGCAATCTTTGAAAACGCAACATGTAATTTAGGGTAAAGAACAAACTTCTTTTTAATCCCTCGACTTTTTAGATACAAATATTCTACCAATGACTGCATCACTGTCAAAATCAGTGATCTTAATCATTACATTAACGACGCTGTCGGATTGCTGTCACTGACAGGTGACAAGGTAAGGGGTAAGGTCTGTAGTTGTAGAAGATTTATCTCACCCTCGAGCAGCTGCTTGCCGTCGGGCGAGGGCGTGCAGTCCAGCAGGTTGCCGGACAGGCTGAGCAGCACGGCGTCGCCCACGGACGAGCGGCGCTTGTGCAGCGCGGAGTCGCCGCCGCGCAGCTTGCGCTTGCGCAGGCGCTGCAGGTGCGCCGGCGTCGGCGCCTCGCCCGCCGCCTCCTCCGCGCCCGCCGCGCCCGCGCCGCTCGCGCAGCCCGCGCCCACCGACGAGCGCCGAGACACTTCATCTAGGTACTGCCCACATAAAACTTGTTACTGTCTTTGTAAACACTTACAATTGCAATAAAAAATACTTTTTTACGATAGAAAACCACACTATATGTAGATAATTTAGGAATGATTGGCCAGTAACATTCCCACCGCTGTGACCCAGGCATCCTCTTTATGAGAGGCGACCAGGGAGTGAGCCATAATGCACTACGTGGGCGCAGTGCGGGTTTGTGAATGTTACATATTATACTCAATTTTTTGGCTCTTTGGATCGTGTATTCCCGATGATTCATCTCCTGGTCTCAAAACGGAGAAAAACACTCTTCATTGTTTTAAATGGTTATAAAATAAATCACGCTAAGAAAAATGTAGCCTGGATTCGAACTCAGGACCCACAATCAGTTTTTGTCCATAGTACCACCACTGCTTTGAGTGATCAGTTCCTGTGAGAATTACCATGTGAGTAAAACAGCGACAATTAAAATATATAATAATATTACTTACGTCTTTGAACAGGTAATCTCGCTCGTCCTGTGCCTCCTCGTTTTGTACGGAGGCCCAGAACCACTCGGCTTTAACAACGTGCACCCGCGTCGAGCAATCCGGCGCTACTCCCGTATTGTGCTCGTCGACGACCTGCATACACACAGCTGCATATTAGCAATCTTACACAGAACACTAGACGTTCTCATCCTCCACCAATAACCACTAGACCCGTCGAACGGGATTCCTACGCAAATCTCGAGAAGGCGTACTCATGTGCGCACGCCCCCTTAAGCGTCTAAAGTTCTCAAGGTGCAAATATTTTATATGACATGCATACCAGCGACGACCGCTTCGAGGCCGAGGGGGGCCTCTCCGCGGATACAACACAGACCAATGACCGTTGATGTTCGATGGCATGACAAGCTACTATATTTTTAGTAGTATTGAATAAAATAGTGTTAGTACCGGCAGCGATATTCCATGGCATTGCGATATGGTGTGGGCGTCGCGGATGGGGGGCGTCGAGGCGGGCGGCGGCTGGTCGCGGGCGGGGCGGGGAGCGGAGGGGGCGGGGGCGCGGGAGGGGCGGGGCGAGCCCGGCGGCAGGCTCAGCTCGGAGCCGCCACAGATTGAATGACGATGAGTTCGGAGCCACACGCTTTGAGGCGTTTTAAATATGGTGGAATCGTCTAGTTCGTCTACATCGGCGTCTCGGTCTCTAACCGGCGTGGCTAAGTCGGTGCTGTCCACGGTATCCACTTGAACTGGTGAAATATCTAAGTTCATTCCATCGAATATCCTCCTAGGTGTCGAACTGTTTTTGAGATCTGGAGGTAGGTGGCATGCGTCTACTTCTACTGTATTACGTTCAGCTCGCTTCTCATACTTCTTTTTCCTTTCGCTCCTGAACGAAGCTGTGAAAGATTTAACACTCCGTCGTAATTTTGAGGCGGATTTGACGGTTTTTGAACTCCTAATTGAAGCAAATGAGATATCGAAGAACCCCGACTGTTTACTTGTGTTCATGGAGCATATGGATGCATTATCATCTTCTTTGATAGGCGAAGATGTGGAGGCAACGAACTCCCCGGCTGGATCAGTCGGCTTGACGCTCTCTGGACTCACTGGCTCTACTACGATTTCTCCAGTTGGTTTGGAAACGGAGTCTTTTTTTGTCCTTTTGAATATAGTGGGTCTGTTTTTAAACTTAAAAGAGTCTTTTATTTTGAGCCTTTTAATTGACTTCCAGTTGCTCTCCTCACATTTGTCAGGGGATAAATTAGCGTCAACTGTGCTGACTTGGAAATTAGAATCTGTAGAGTTACGACTCCTTTTTTTTCCAGAGGAAATTGTAGTTGTTGATTGTTGCAAATCTTTTCCACCAGTTGAGCTAGCCAATAGAAATACCGGTTCATCTTTTGAGTCCAGGTCGCACAGACTCTTCGTTAGAGACGAGTGTAAAGATCCCGCTTCAGTGAGACAATCGACTAAATTAAATACATTCATGGACTTATTTCGAAATACCTCTCTCTTATCTTTGTTAATTCTATCAGATCCGTGGACGAGCTGAGATATGTTTTTGTTATTTTCTTTATCACAAATACTGTATTTGCCCAATTCCACACGTTCAACGTGCGGGGGACTTTTGATGTTGTCATAATTGAAACAAAAATCATCGGTGACAGATTTCCCAACAAAATTAATAGTGCAGTTATCTGTTTGATCTTGGCTGGCAGCTTTGGCTTGTTTTTCTCTAATACTGTTTCGTGCACAGTGCAGACGCTGCTCGTGCGACAGGTCGGCGCTGTCCGCGAGCGCGGCCGGGCTGGCGCGCCGGCCCGACAGGCGCGCCGACAGGCGTCGGTACAGGGAGCTCTTGGGAGTGGACTGGGAACGATTGGGAGTGGCGCGGGACGGCTTTGCTGAGTTAGGTGTACTCGGATGGGGTGAAAGGATAAGCGAACGACCGAAAGTCTCCCCATTGGCCATTACCTGAAACATGTGTGAAACACACCACGCAATGATGTAATGAAGCCATTCCAATACAAACATGCACGACGATAATAATATATTATTATCGTGATAGAGGTAGTTAAACACAGAAAGCGACTGCCTAGCGAAGATTTTTATTTTATTCTTTTAAAGTTTTAGTTTACAAAACAAGTGTTCTTGATCATATTTTATATGTATGAAGAGAGATGTTTGAATATGACATTTATGAAACTAATCTGTACGTGAAATAACATCTACAACAAAAAAGTGTTTATTAAGTCTATGCCTAGTGCATTAGAGTGGATAGTAAGAAAGCAAGTCGATACTGTACAAACACATACAATGTAACGAATGTAAACAACACTAGAAGTATGTAGGTGTGATTATATGGACGTCGTGTAATATACACATAAGCTGAATGAGGTATGTGCGCAATTATTGTACAACAGCGAATGTGAGTGAACAAACAATACTATGAAACTCGCGATAACATCAAAATGTTAATAAACTAATGAATAGGAAACAATGGGTCGACTTTGCGTCGTGCGGTGAGGGATGTGGAACTGGTTCGAATGTTGGGCTGTCCCGAGATGCGGAACACCAAATCGGGATAAAGGAGAAACAACAAAAAAAACAATGGAAACGCGCAAGAATTTCTAATATTGAAAATATCGTTCTCACGTAAAATACGCAACGCAACTTGTGACATTGAGTCCGCTCTCATCGGGTCGTTGTTTGTACTGATAAATTGTTAATCAAACAGCTCCTGGCATTGAAGGCATTGCTAATAAATACGCAGTCATCGGAAGAAATTAAGAGGTGTAAAAATGTGTCATAATAATAACTGAAGTGTGCTACTGGCTAATTTAGATTGTCTACAATGTTTCTAACTAAGAGTGATATGTGTACCCAAGTATAGCTACGTGCATGCTGACTTCATAATGCTAAAATTAGTTACTAATAATGTGTAATGTGGCATGAAGTATATAAATAAACAGGTATGCATGTTATGCAGAGGTAAACGTTCTGTGGGACATTAAGTGCCATTTGGGAGGTTCTAAAATGATCATTACAGTGTTAACAGACTGAGTACATTACTCAGATCCTCGACAGACTGGGTAAACAAAACACTAGGAGGCTTTTAGAAGTAAATTGTGATATGATTAATCTTGAAGGGAGGGCTACTGCATTGTTCAAGGTGCGACGGCACCGCAACTTCAAATTGTTTATAAACATTTTGCTTTCGTCGTAGGGGGGACAATTGAAAGTAGTGCAGTTTTATAATGTTTATATAAAGGTTTATCAGCTGCCATGTGGACACCATTAAGTGAATCACGAATGAGATTAAGGAGGGATTATTGTGTGTGTGTGTATGTGTAGTATAGTAGGTTTGCAGTAAGTACTTACAACGTGCGTGCAGTCGGGGTCGTCGAGCTGGCAGGTGCCGCCGCCATTGCTGGCCAGCACCTCGGCCATGTGCTGAGTCTCATCTTCAGGGAAACCCACGAAGCAGACGCGAGAGCCAGCGAACACTTTCAGTTTGTGTTCTTTCTGTAATTATTACATCTTGCATAGATTATTTGCACTGACGAAAAGAAGTAAGAAGATAAGATTCGAAGTTTAAAGACAACTGCTCCTCCACTATCCTATGTCAATAATAAATAATTCATACGTCATCATCATCACCATCATTATTTTGCCCTTATCCCAATTTAGTTGGGGTCGGCGCAGCATCTCTTCTTCTTCCATACTCCTCTATTACCTACTTGTCATCTCATCAAAAACGTAATTCATAAGTATTGCAACTTATTAAAATATTTAAATTATTTATTTGAAAAAGTTGCGCCCATTATAATATTACAGTTTGTTATTACATGAATATCAAAATTGAATTCGGTATAAATTATCATAATAAATACATAAGTGTGGCGATGTCCTTCCAAAAGGTCAGGTGCGTAGTACTTGCAACCGGCGCGCGTGTACGGCCAGTTGTATGACCGTGGACGAAGCAAGAGTATGTAAAAATCGTAGCAGGTGGCGTTCGTTTCCTTGGGAATAGGCTTGAGTTTATTTATGTATTGTGTGTACGCATGGTATACTCACAATGACGTCATCATCGGTGGCTAGGCAGGCGGGGTCGTCGCGGCGCTCCCAGCAGGCGTCGACCCAGGACCGCGCGAGCACGGGCAGGCCGAACCCCGACGCGTACCGGTACTTGTCGCCCGTCGCCGCAGCCGCGATCAAGTGCGTCACTTTACTCGACATGTCCTTGCGGATCGACCCGCCCATGTAGTGGATCAGGGTTATCAGGTACGTCTGCCAAATAATACAGCCCATTGTACACGCGGAACTCATTCATATTTGACCTACGCGCATTTCATCATCATGCTGTTATCGTGTGAATACAAAATATCAACTTGTGTATCTTAAAAATTATGGCCATAAATACTGAGCTGTAAGTGTGCTCATGCACATGACGTCAAATTAAACAATCATTATTCGTGTCAAATGCCAACAGATTTGCTGAAGTTAGTTTTGACATGTTGATCGATATCGTCATCCGACAACAAGGGCTCAATTTTTCTCAACGAAATGCACGAAATTATTTGTGTGCCTTTGATTGTGTGCCTTTGATTACTTTCCAAACTGCCGAATTATTTTAAAGAATGTAAACAAAATATTATAATCAAGTTATTTGATCACAGTTGACTATCGACCATCACCAACCAATATAGAAAGTACTTGGTACTAACAAGTTCATCCTTTTTCCGGAATCCTGAGAAACAAATGACGGCGCCGCGCATCGCCAGCGAGTAGAGAGGGCGCGAGGTCGCCGGCGGCGGCTCATCGCGCTCCGACAACTGTAGGACTGCTGTTGGACCCAGCACCCTGTAACACACAAACAACAATCATCATCACAAGAAGGCAAGTCTCCCAGATTGCTAATGCAGTTGGAAATCACTGAAGTATTTCAACATCGAGATGTGGTCGTGGTTAGTATCTATCTATATCATCACAAATCTTTGTTAGACTGGCATAGCAATTTCTCATCTAGGGTCTGAATGTCAGAAAAAGGTGTGATTTATGCCATTTGGTGGTCTGAATTGTAGCGCTTAGTATTTCCTTTGTTTGTATGAATTTTCAGCATGTCATTGTGATCCGGATCATACATCCGCAATAAAAACGAATGCCTATTTACTTGTATATAGCGATAAATCTGTTTTGATGTTTGGGATCCGACCATTTCATTGTTGACTGATTAGTATAAACCGCGAATATTTTGAATCATTTGATGATATCTAATCACTTTTGGAGTGAAACACCCCTCGTGCACACAGCACGCTTCCTTATTCAGAACTTCCTGTCGGTTTTTCGTGATATAGTTATTAGTTAGCAGGCAACCAGTTAACATTGCGCTGTCGGACATCTCATTTAGCAACAAAATAGAATACTCATTCAAATTCTCGGGGAGATCTTTGACAAAACTATTAATGATTAAACTAAATAACAACAGTCAGTATGACATTTAGTATAATTGAATTAATTACGATAGTCGTCTACCAGCTGTAATAAAATCAAACAGAATCTGTTCAAGAGTAGTCGCTAGTGCCAATACAAACAGTCACTATATTGACGCAACTGACAGTCAACATGTTCAATAAATCATTTATACATACTAGCTCTGCCACTATAAATATGTACATACTTCTATCAATATCAATGTTATATAAAGATATAAAAGAAAATGATTGCCATATGCATTATTTCATAGAGAAAAAATTCTATGGTCCGTAAAACTCTTATTTACTGCTACGTGTGTACTCGTGTGTTTTATGTATTTATTATTGTGGTTTGTTTCCAGGTCAAGCCGACGTTACAGTCGGTTTTTATGAGTTGAAATATCATAAATGGCTTAGAAATATGGTAATAACGAAATACGTATGGATTAGCATAAAACTCCGTTTTTATGAATGAACATAAGGTTCATCTGTCTACTTTTGAAGTAAAATGCGCAATAGAAAATCTAGTTTCTCGCAAATGCTACAAGACAGACCATCTATCAATATTATAAAGTTTAATTGAATGCATATATCAATTATAGTTCGCCGGTCAAACTGATAGTAGCACATTGATACAGTTAGCAATTTGCTTACATCCGACTAATTAGTTGCCCTTATCTGTAATTGCGAAAACATTATCGAGTCAAGTCACGGCGGCCCTTCCTTTTATGTTAGTTCGTAGTTCAAAACTTGGACTAACAGATACAACGTCCCCTTTTATAATTAAAACTAGCGGTGCATGTCCGGTGTTACCTCGCACTGAATGTTAATTATTCCCGATGTGTATCGATTTACTAAGGGGTGAATAATCATCATATTTACTTAGGGCACATTTGAGAACTGAATCTCGCCAAAAGACTTCACAATTTGAATCGTGTATCGTAGATTTAATTGATACTTTTCCGACAAATTGTACAGATGAGTGATGAATTGATGATGATGACCGAGGAAGCCTAACGAAAACCATTCGGCTTCAGCGAAATATTATCAGTTCGAAGCAAAGAGTTCACTTAAAAGCAAAGAGCTCACTCATTATAGAGCTTAAACTCTATAAGGAGTGACTCTTTGCTTTATCGCCACTTTAGTTGTTACACAGAATGGCGATAAAGCGAAGACTTGAGGTACTTGAATGAAACTGTCATAATAGGGGATCGGACTGGGTAAAAAAACGACATTCTATTTTGTCCGTCAGACAGGTAATACAAAAATATTAGACAACATTTTTTTTTTTTAACAAAATATCAAAAAATTACTTAGTTAGAACTCATTAAAGTTGGAGAGTGGGGGCTTACTACGTCACAAGTAGGTATAAAACTTACCTAAATGTGACGTCATGCGCCACTTCAACTCAATATATCTCCGTAATTTTATGACCACGTGAAAAAAGAAAAAAATACGTGTCCAATACTTTTAAATAAACTACCCGACGGACAAAGAAAAAAAAATAGGATTATCCCCTATTACTACGATCATACCGATTGAAGATAAGAAGACCAGCTTTATTCGACGGTGTTAAAGTGTGGTTTTCAGTGAGTCAGAGAATTCTTGGGACTAGACGGGGTAGACGCATTGAAGATGGAAACTTTGAAATGCAGCATAACTAAAAATGCGTAACTTGGCGCTTCAGGCTCCGAAAAAATGTAGAAAAGAAGATAGAGAAGAACTCCATAGCCAGTTGCATGTTTTGGAATCAATTTGGGGGCTTTTTTTTTTTCAAGAATAAATCATCATCTGTCATACCGAGTCCATCAATCTTTCGGCAGACATAGTAGCTGCCAATCCACTGCCACTAAAGATGGCTAACAAATATAGTATCACCATATTATTATATAGCATGGAAAGGCCCAACCTATATTTTGCTATTTAACTTCAATAGTAAAAAAGCCCAAGTTAAATATTTTCTTTCAGTCATGAAATATTCTCGTGTTTGCGTCTATTGTAAGTATTTAATGTTATGCAGTGAGGCACAGAACATGTTACGGTGAGCCACTTGATCAGCATAACAATCATTACGCTAATAAGTAGTCACAAATATATTCGCATGGCATTGATGCTAGTGTTTTATAAACATCGCGGTAACGTAAAACCAACGATATGCGTAAAACGCAATAGAAAAATTGGCTAATTGCATGTGAAATAAAGTATTTAATAAATTATGAATTATTTTTATTGATGAGGTTCTTTAGAAAGATCAGACGCAAAGTACCCGCTACGTACGTACGTACGTACGGTAGTACGTTATGACCGTGATGTAAATGAACGTCGACGAGGCAAAAGGAGTATGGATTGCAGCACGTGGCATTCTGCGGTTTCGGCCTCCCCCCATGGTAAAAGGTGAGTGTATGTATGTATGATTAATTACATTCTGGGCATTATCGGGATCACTAAATCAAAATTAACATGGCACCAAAGCGAGCTTGTCGGTTTTAAATGTATTTCAATTTGTTCTATTGAATATCTTAGTGTTTAGTTCCACATATCGAGCTAATAAAACCGACATTGTTCTTCCCTTCCATAAGTTCATCATATAGCATTATAGCACATTGGTCGCGATAAATATTTTGTTTGAACGTTCTGCGTCAGTTAGTCATCATGAATTAATTATAGATTTCGTTTTATTCAGATGTATGTCATTGTAGAAAAATATTAATAGGGCAACAAGTTTATCC
The DNA here is from genome assembly GCA_963082945.1 of Cerastis leucographa. NCBI lineage: Eukaryota > Metazoa > Arthropoda > Insecta > Lepidoptera > Noctuidae > Cerastis > Cerastis leucographa. Next base: position 10,758,632 of record OY720380.1, on the reverse strand, counting down.
GCGAAAATGTGAATTAAAATTGTTGTTGGATGTGGTGGGCGTCGGTGTGACGCGCGCTCTTTGAAAGAAAAGTGCGTTCTGACGGCCAGTCGGTCGCTGCTATTGGGACTATGTAAGCCTGACGTCACAGGATGCCGCATACACCGCTACTACATCTACGTGTCGCTTTAGAAATAGTTGATGAGTTACATTCGAATTCCACGAATTTGTAAACAATCATTGCGATTCAATTAAATATCAAATTTTCAGGATATTTTTGAACTGAAAATTACTCATACACTAAAACGATTCAGTGAAAACTTAAAATAGTAAATTATAGTGAGTGTTGTGAAATAAATGCCATTAGAATGAGTTGGCCGTAGCTCTCTGCTATTCATTCAAGCAACCGTGTGTAAATGTTTGCAAAGTATGCAGCAGCACCTGCTTGCTCACCCTCGTGTTAATTCATCTGTATCGGGGGGAGCGTGATGTTGTACAGACGCCAGCACATCAAGCTACAGCAATCTGTCAAATATCTTTTATAGATTTTCAACCTTATAGTTAAAAAATACGGTTCAAGGTTGATTGGGAAAAATGACTGTTTCGGGCAGCTTGACCTGCTGGCGTCTGTACTTTGTTTTTAAAAATCTAAAGTTGAGCACCTGTCGCGTCGGTACAAATTCAATATACACTTAATTTTGACACAATCATTTCAAATGTATTGTTGATTGTATAGAAATCAGACAGCTGCCTTTCATCGCAGATAAGGAAGGAAAAGTGAGAGGTAACCAGGAATATAGGCACCCATGTTACATTTGATCATTTATGGTTTAACATTTTTCAAATAATTGCTTTGTAGTTTTATCAGTAACAAAGTTGTTTGAGTCTTAAATTTGATAAACAATAATAGGGTTTCGTAATGCGGAAGAGCAGGATAAAACATTTTATTCCTAATAACTTGCTGTTTGTCTTCAAATATATTTACATTAACATACAAATATGAATGTAATGGCACTTTTTGTGGCATAATTAAATTTCTAAATGTATGTATTACAGTTAGAGTAATCCGTTGCCGGTACATTAAAACGATAATACAAAAGTGGAACTAGAACACACTCAGCTCAAATAAACTCTTACACATCGCAATTGGGCTGAACATTATCCAAAAGTCTTGAATCGGCGCGACCGACGAGGTGCGGAGGATCCTCCTCCTCGGGTGTAGGAGGCAGCCGCGTGGGCCCCATCACTGTCACACACTCGGTAATCAGGCAATCAGGCACTAGTCCGACGTGCTCTCGACACTATCGCTTCGCTCTGGACCCACTCACTAGCACTCTTTATCATCGTCATGGAGCCAACCTCATTCACTTTTAACAGAAGTCATACAAATTTTCTTATTGATTTCGTGTAATCGTTGACTATTAATTCGTGCTAATTCGAGAAAAGAAACAGTTTAATAGTTTATCGCGGCAGCCGCGAAAACAAAGGCACAAGCGGCGTGCGCGTTATGCGTTTCACGTTAGATTGAAAAACAGTCGAGAGGAATGTGAGGCCGAAAATAGCAAGGAGCGTCGCGCGGCCACAAGGGCGACCCTCGCGCTACGCCGAGCGTGCGCGACCGCGCACTCTACACGCACCTTTATTTACATCCATCCTTCTATGAAACAGTCACCTAACATACGACCGTTTTACGAGTGGAAGGTCCCGCGTGTATAAACAACCCCGACATTGTGTGCTGGGTGGAGTTGTGTCAAGCATACCTATTTAAATATACGCAAGAAGACAACACTTTCTGACACTATTGAGAAACCGTTTATTCCTTCATTTCAGTTTATTTTAATTCGATTCGTGTTACCTTATTATTATTAAGAACAATTCTACAAGATTTCACAATTTAAAATCACCCGGAAAAAAATTGATGCTCATTGGTTATATATGGGATTGAAAACTTAAATTTCCACTTCATAATTTCCATGAATCAGCAAAATAATATAAACTTAATCAGAGTTAAATGTTTGCAGCGTGTGTATATGCTGAGGCAAGGCAAGAAAGCACGAAACAATAAACAATTGATTCTCATCAGAGTCGCCTAAACAGTAACGTGGCAGCTGTAGCACTTCAAAAGGAATGAAATGCATCCACATTCAGCTCAAGGAATGGTGCAGGAATTACAAGAATAGCATTATTAATATCCCACTATTGTAACAGCGGCGCCGATTCAGCGCCGCGCCTTGGTGATGCTGTACAGCCGAATGTAACCGCGGTTGTATTTAATGAACACAAGTGAACACATTGAATGATAAGGGGCAGCCAAATTGCCACTCATAAATCAATCTCGAGACAGATCATAGTTTCGATGCAAACAAAATACGGCTTGAAGGAAACTAGGGTTGTTGAACCGACAATAATAAATGTTTTCAGGTATTCTAATGCACGAAAATAAATACATGGGTGTGATAAGCAAAAATTGAGTAGATTGATATCAATGATTCATAATTAGGGGACCTTGGTAAACTATACGTAGTCGATGTGATGTGTGGCGCGGATGCTTACAGTACTCGTAAATCAGCAATAAGACAAGCATCACCCACAGCAGTCCGCTGCCCCGGCTTCGCGGCTGCGGGCGTTTCCTCACACGCATGCTCATTGTGCATTTGGTCATACTCATACCATGATAACTTACTGAGTCATGTTCACAGAAAGTAAAAAATAAAACTGCCGCAATGTTAATATTTCTTTCTAAAGAAAGTCTAGCAATTGTACGAGGAGTTGATGTTGTTATCATTGTGTATGTCGATAAGCATCTCCAGTTGTTTGTCACTTAATAACAAGGTGCTTCGGTGACATAGGTATTTAGTATGGTTTGAGGATACGTATATCAATTAAGTTATTTCGCCCTTTACAATCAGGATGGTAAATTAATTTTGTTAACATGATAAAAATAACAATAAAAGAGGGCTTTGCCGAGTATCAAGCAGTTGTACCCATAGTTTTTACGATTATTCAAGTAATCCGGGAACTGTAATATTACTACTTATTTTTAAAGAGCGAGGTTTATCATAACGTTCATCTTAATGAGGACTATTTTAGACTGGCTTAACGTCACCAGAGACGTATCCACGGTTACGTTTACACGAACAAAAGCGTAGGTGAGTGTAAAACAAAAAGACTTTAATGTAAACGCGCAACAAAGCATTCGTCGCGCTTATTAGTAGTCTGGTCTAGCAATCGACCGTAAGCGTTGCCAAAATATATGTCAATAACGAATTGTTCACGTTAACTCTATGTTTCAAACATTTGCTTAATTTCATGGGATGCTAAATTTTATCGAATTTTTCAGATTCCAAGAACTGTGTATCGGAAAGTTCTTACAGTAATGTCACAAGTTTCTTCTGGGTCGTCTGGTAATTGGTATGCCACATCCAATTTGTCTCCATTCATATAAAAGTTTACTTTCACTTATGGAATTTCCAACTAGTAGTTTAGTTATAACAAACTGCAAGTTTTCTTATCAGAAAATGCAATAACCACTGACCTGTATTTTGCTCTATGTGCAGTGTCAAACAGATCGCCATCGAACGGTGAGGTGATGACGTAAGAAGGCGGGGCGGGGGGCTGCTGAGACGGCGGCAGAGCTTCTGGGCTTGGAGCGACCGCCACCGTGCCCAGCCGCTCGCAAGCCGCGCGCACCCTCTCACACTCCAAGCACGTCTCATTCACGTACACTATTGGAGTCGAAGAGCCTGCTAAATGATCACAATGTTAAGGAAGTTGTTGATTTGTTCTAAAAATGCTTTAGTAACTTTTGAAAGTAAGTCGCTGTAATTCTATTTTCACAGATCAACAGGTATTTATTGGGAGTTAACAAAGCCAACCCTAGCCCGCTGGTGCTATAATTATGTGCTCCCTTAAAACAGTAAAGCTAAAGATTAAATAAGCATAAGAAACAGCATAATGAATTTTGTAGCTGCAGGATTTTTTCATAGTATAACATAACGTATTACGTCGTAATAGAACAACATTACGAGAGCCATTGCAGATTGGTTTGGTTTAGTTGGATTAAACTCTCGACCAATAAAATTGCTGTGATGATATATGTGCGCATATTTTCCGATTTAAAATAGTACAGACTGGGGCTCAGACAGATTACGACTAAACTCGAATATTTATTGCATTCCATAGTGTAAATGTTTCAATACATGGCAGGCTTAGAAGTACAACATCATTATGAATCTGTTTCCGACGTCTGATAGTTCATATTATATCGTGTGGTACAAAACAAATGCTCATTTCTTAAACATTAAGAAGTAACTAAGAACATCTTTCGAGTTCTCTAATTTTGACTAGGTACTTCTGGAATTTTGGCAAAGATGTGCGATGTGCGGTTATGTATTAGTTACATGTTTATTATCTAGCTCACATACCAATTTCCTTAATAATCTGCATACATGGGAAAACGACGTCTCTTTAGTTTAACAATTAATCACAATATTGAGGTTCATAGAAATAAGGACTTGGTGGATAATATGTATCACAGAATCCAACTTGAAGTATTAGCATTAACTATAAGTAAGTCAGGCTTAAGCCAGGAGTGCAGTCATAAGAGATTCGAATAATATCATAACCCCACTGTTCCCTCAAGGCACGACGTTGCAAAAAGTCGGTTAGCGGTAGCAGCAAGACTTGGTGTGGGGGTTTCACAGGGTTTGACATTTGGCCCTCTCTTGTCGGATCGCTATCGATGGCGTCAGTGCTGTCCGCTACAATGTTAACATTTCAGATTGTTCCTACAGGCAAACACCAAGCTTGCTTCGCTAGGGGTGCAAAAAGGAATGTCATACTGCCAGTACAGCATGATGATTCGTGGTTTACCTATTCTACTCTTAACCTGCAAGGCATTGTCGAAATCTTCGCAAAAACCAAATGATCAAATGTTTAGCACTGGTGTTTCACAGGGTTTGATCCCTGGCCTTCTCTTTTTCAGCATTGCTTATAGGATGCGTACGCGCGTAAATTTCACTGCTTGTGTCAAAATCGTTTGTTATGTTACCCCTTCGATACATCAAATGATGCCTCCTGTGCTTAAGCACGAGAAAAATCTGCCAATTGCCTTTGACAAAAATGACACGTTTCACAATCTTCGAAGTGTAAGTTCTTAATAGTATCGTATCTTAAGATGTTATGACGGTCTTGCAAGTATTTTTTCGTAATAGCCGTGGACATTCTCAAGTATCTAATAGATAAATGAGCATGACGTGTTATTCTACAATCTCAAAACCTTATTTCGAACATTATATTGTGAAACTTGCTACCTATTATAACATTACATAACTTTGGCATAGCAAATCTTATTGGTACTTAGTTGAATTGTCGATATGTCATAAAAGAGTTTAAGTTGCATATAATATAGTTGGGTTTTCAACCGGTAGTTTTCCAATATGCGGTATTTATAGATAGAATAGTCAGCAAGTGTTGGTAGGTACTTATATTTAATGCCATATCAAATCAAAAAGGTTTGTGTTTCTGTAAACAGTTATGTTAGGTTTCCAGAAGAACGTGTAATGTTTGATAATTTTAACAAGCCTATTAAAGCAATGTGCACATGGAGAAATAACATTTTTGTTTAACATATTGAGATGAGATCCATCCTAAAGAAGAGCACTTAATATTATTCGCGTAAGGAAGTCGTGAGGCATGAGCACGATTTATCTGATTACGACAAATCCCCCTTGAAAAGAAACAGATGCTGACAACCAGCGCTTCCTTTGATCCTTCAAGAATTCACAGCAAAGGTATGCCGATCGAGTTCCAACTCTTGTAAACATCGGTCATCGGCACACATTATTGTTATTTCGGTCACAATTTAACGCTTTAATGTCAAGTGAATTATGGCCTTTCTCTATAATAAATCATCTACACTAGCTATATATGCATGAAGACAGTATCAGACGTGATTGAGGTGTGATAAGCAGCATTATGAATAATAATCCACTTGTATATAGGTAGAGCTACCTATTAGGAATTTTACGAAGCACGGAAATATTACTAACGATGTCGTTTTACTGAAAAAGGAAAACGCTGCCTGTCGATTGATAAATTGATTAGTGGGTGAAAACGTTTGAAAAAAAATACAAAATAACGAGAAATGTGACCTTTCGGGACACGTTTTCTAACGTTAATGGTTCAGGGTCGCTGAGTCACGCTTGCGACACAGGGAACTCCCGGCACTCTTGGCATGCAACACCACGCAAACACAAAATGCTGACAATGCTGTTGCCAGTACCTCATACATTGGGTAGGTCGAACACCAAAGTATCCAATCATACAAAACAACACACTCAAGATGAGAGCGTCAGTAACTTAGCTGAGATAGTGCTATCAAAAAGGTGATAATAGATTCTATAGATGAATAAGCACTCATAAATACATTTAATCATGTGTTTAGACAGATTCTATGGTTGTTCAGCAAAACATGCACAAAATTACGCATTGGGTGTTCTGCATAAAATTGACGTAAAAACGGTGCATGACAGATACCTACCGTACAGGCGGCGATAAATCGCCGTAATAGTTAAAATGTAAGCAAAAACATGAGAAATATAATGGAAATTATTATTCAATGAACATAACAATAGCTAGTGACTGCTAACATTCTCAATAGACTAGACAATTTAACTAAATGTTCTAGTCAACAATTCCCAAATAGTCTGTCTCGAACATACAACGGAAAGGGTTGATATTATGGTCATATCACAACAAATTATAATCTTGAAATAAATGATTTAAAGGAGTAGTTATGTGCAGGGATTGACTACGATTCTTTTAATATGGAGATTGGTGGGAATTACACAATGATCATGGGACATTGTTGAGAACACGCCATGCTACAAACGCATTCGCACTCACATCCTCCACCGAGGTATGACCGCAGTTGTTCTACCAACGCTAGCATAGTTGGCGTGCGTGCCGCAAACCACGCTTTACGCCATCTGCAAAAGCAGTGCTCTTCAACAATCTTGGGCGTAAAATGGCAGTGACTGTTGGATACAGAAATTCTACAAATTGAAAACCAAAGCTATGGTATTAACACAGAAGCTCAATACACACCATAATCAACTTTTTCTCACTTTTAAGAATATTTAATGAACTCTTTAGGAATGTAACAATACAATATCTGAGAGATTCAATGAATGCAAACGTAACTAAACAAGCTATAGCATTATTAAGGTCAGCAGTAGATTAAACAACACTGTTAGTATTTTCGAAGTTATTGACTTCAGCTTTGACATTCAAGGTGGTTAAAGACAATCTCCAAATTTTAAAGGACATTTATTACAAAATAATTCATTGTATATCTTGCTGATATGTTTCAGGATTAAAAACATGGTGGATTTTGGACTAATTGCAGTATGGTTTGGAAAAAATAAGTTGGACCAGACATGCAGAATTTGATTGACATAAGAAAATAGCTGTGTGTTAATGATTTTGACAGTTTTGAATTCTGATAAAAAAACGAGAAATTATCTAGGTATCTTATTACTCTTACCAGATAGAGTGCAGAAGAATTGAAGATACTAAGTTGTGAGGGTCAATGTTACATTTGCAAGTGATAACAAAATCTAGGGTGTGAGGGGAGGCTCTTCTTGAATAATGTATAAGCAATAACTAAACTAAATGCTAAGCTATGTGCCTATATGTTATTCTATCTCTAGATATCCATTTATCACATTAATATTATGTGAGCATGTTAATGTTATTGTAACATAGCGGGGTCAAGACTATTATAGTTTAAATACTTTTGTAAGCTACATGTTTGTATTAGACACATTTACAATAAAACCTTGACTTCTCAGGCAGACATGTTGAGGTGTATTGCCTCAAACTTTGGATTTAAACTAATAATAAACCTTTAGAGTAGAATTTCCAATATGTACCTATTTACAATTATCCAACACATCTAAGTTTCTTTCCTTATACTAAATTAAGCCAAATATATGAAAATGATTGAAAATTACTAATAATTTACATAATAATTATTTATTTCCTACTCCACATTAATAATATTTACATAATAATTTAAGGCCAAATGCACAAACCAAAATACAGTCGGAATATATCCCTGTTTGCTATAATTTAATCTGCAATGACTTTCCTTAAAGTACATATCATTAATTTTATTTACGAAGAGGATGGCATTGAAAAGACATTTGAAAAGCAATTAAATTTGGTTACTGCATTGCCTTCAAGGATCTCGGTTACAGTTGAGGCCTGAATATTTACAACCTTTTTTTGTGGCAGTATTATTTTTATTAAATTGTGATGGGCTGTTTTGATGTTTGTAAATATCAAAAGAAAGCTTCCACATGAAATTCTGTAAATATCAAGAGTTGTTACTTCCATTTAAGTCACTTTCCAAATTGAAGATAAAGTTCTTAATATTTAAAGACATATTAGATCTTTTAATCAATAAATCATAATCATAAAAAAAGCATTAACATTTGCTGCTCGGTGACACTGGATGTGAAAAGCCGAAGATTGTGTGTTCTGCTTGAGAGAGCCCAGCAGTGGACCATGATAGGCGGAGTTGATTAAGATTTATTTTATATTAAAATTTAAAGACAATGTCTAAATCGAAATAATGAGTTTTCTTCACATTAATAACTAAAGCAGGTAAAGAATAAAATAGTTAACATGCACGGGAAACATAAAAGAACTCTGTACAAACTAAGAATCTTTGTTTTGAACTGAATTTTCAAGTAATCCTCATTTAAATAAATAAAGTACTGATATCATTGGGACTTAGATTCCTCAATAAATTAATTTGTTGGAAAGAGAAAAAACATTTATGTAATATTAGTAAATACTATCAAGTTATCAGGTACACCTTATTCATAAAAAATAAGCTTTTTCTAAACTAAACTAGATCTAAGTATAAATAAAACGTTTCGAAGTTCAACATCTTAAATCTGACTACAGGGAAATTGCTAAATAGCTTCTGCAGCGCCGTAAATCAATCGCCTATAGACTTCTGTTCTTTTTTTATGTTTTGTCGCAAATACGATGATAGAATATTACACAAATTTAACAGGTTTTTGAAAATTTGGATATTGTTTACTTATATATTTATTTTAGAAACAAGCACATTTCTAGTAAACCCCTGCAGGTAGCCTTTACACAGAAGTTTTAGGAGAAGATAGAAACATCGCAATATTTACCATCATCATTTTCTTGAATTTTGTCAGTTGTAGCGGTGTTTCCTGTTTGTGTCATGCCCTTAGACAATTCGTCCATCTTGCCGTACACTGGTTCGTTACATCAATCATTAAAATCACAACACAAATTACAATAAACTAAAGGGGCACATATTGTACTATAACTCACTACGTAAAAAACTCAGTCTTTTTTGAAAATAATTAGTTTTATCCATTTCAAACACATTTCTAAAACTCAGTTGCAATATCTAGGTACGAACCAAATTGAAGTCCGTCAGACAAACCATAAACAAGACAGACGTTAAAAAAGCTTGCAAGCAATCTCATGATGAATTTGGTTTATGGCACTGTGTGCTGTTCAGTGTTGACATTTTTATTACGACGACTTGAATTTTTTAATCGACTAAAAAAGTCTTTAACTATCACAGCTTTGCTTTTCTTTTTTTAAATGTATTGTCCTTTTCATGCTAAGGCAAGAAAGCGCAAGAAAGTATTTGCTTTCCTTCTATTTTCAAAGCTTTTTTGTTGGTTTTCTGTAATCTGTTGTTGGCACATAAATAAATAAGAGGGGGAATGTCATTGATGTATTTATTTTACAACAATATTTTTGATATCTTATCTGTGATTCAATTTAAGTCTTTGTCGCAAGCATAGATAGTTTTTGATAAGATAATTATTAATGTTCTCATTGTATTTGCATAATGATAAAACAATACAATGGGCTAAGACTGTAGCAAATGCGAATCATAGCTAGTCGTTTTATACGTGTCGCTGGTTTATTTTCTAGTAGCAGTCACAGAATGGATCATTTTGGCCTCTCACACATTTTGCTCGAGCCAGATAAATATAATCCAGATACTTTGGACTTGGTAGTCGACGAAGAAGCAAGAGAGTACTGGCTTATTACTTGTGAAAAACTGACTGAAAAATATGTAAATTTCGCACTTTTGAATAATGAAGATCCTACAGTAGAAATACGCGCACTTAAATTTAAAACTTGTTACGTAGAAGCACTGAAGGAACTCAGGATTAATCCTCTGTAAGTTATTTTAATTGTATTCAAATCAGTTGCATGTTGTGGTCAATTAAAGTCCATACATCATCTAATCACAGTGCTTGTATGCTTCTGCTTTTCCATAAAAAAATGAAATTAACACAAATATTTAGGCAATCTAATACGAAGTCTTTATAGTGCTCTTCTCTAAAGAAACCATTAAAAAAATCCACACTAATAAATGATTAAATGCTAATTTAAACTTTTTTAATTTTAGTGCTCATGGGCAGTTGACCATACGATTACTCCTTGACATCAACGAAACATGCCTTCGTTCCCAGGGTTTCTTTGATTTATGGAAACAACAGAAGAAATATGAAAATGATGGAGCATTGTCAACACTTGGTTCACGATTGGCAGAAATTGATGCAATACCAGATGAACGACAGAGGTGGATAGAACTAAGCAGAGGAGTATTAGCTGGTAACCCCATACTAGATTTTATAAACAAAATATAATTATGAAATATTTCATACTAGATTTTATAAACAAAATATAATTATGAAATATTTTGTTAAGATAATTACTATGCAGGCCACAGCCACTGGGTCTTTATATTGAGGCTGCTCTAATGTGGTAGGTAAACAGAGTTACAGTTAGTGCCAAAGCACCACCCAATTCAACTTTTGGCATGGACTATACTAGTCATTACAAATAATAGCTATACTATAGGGTATAGTATGTAGTGGTCTAGTTGTCAGCCAAATATTTATGAACTTACATCTTTTGTAATAATAGATAAACTTGAATACTTACAAAATACTAAGTAATTATAGTATGAGTAGCTAACAGGGGCTGGCATCATAATTAATTCGTTATGTTGATTTCTTTAGGCAACATGTTTGATTGGGGAGCCCAGGCAGTAACCAGTATCCTAGATAGTGGACTTTATGAAGCACTAGAAAAAATCCAGAAGAGGCCATGGCTATATGACTGCTTAGATAAATGGATTGATAAACTAGAGGTGAGAGACCTGATTACTGAATATAATTTTTGCTTGAAGAATGAAATGCAGTGATACAAAAACAAAACATATCTATGTTTAAAAAAATGTACCTCATTGTTGCAGAAAACTGTTCACCATTGTGCAGCAGTGTTTGTTGACAATAGTGGAGTGGATATAGTTCTTGGTATTTTGCCATTTGTGAGAGCATTATTACTGAGAGGCACTGGAGTCATATTATGTGCCAATGAATGGCCAGCCCTAAATGATGTTACCAATGTTGAATTAGAAGAGGTTTTACAGGGAGCTTCCCAAATTTGTCCTGTAATTTCAGCAGCCCTCTCCAGTGGAGATTTAATAGTAAGATCAAGTGGACAAAGAGGTCCATGTTTGGACCTTAGGACAATTAGTGTAGGTAAGTTGCTGGAATACAAAATCATTGATGTAATTAAGAAACATTTATAACAAAGTTTTTTGCAGGATTATGCACTGAAATGAAGACTCGCGGGGTCGACTTGATCATACTAGAAGGAATGGGCAGAGCCCTACATACAAACTTAAATGCCCGTCTTGCTGTAGATTCATTGAAAATTGCTGTTGTCAAGAATGCATGGTTAGCACAGAAACTTGGCGGGCCACTTTTTTCTGTCATCTTTATTTATGAAGAAAAACAGTGTAAAACATAAAAGATCAATAAGTCAAGATTATAAAAAATACAATGATTATGTGACTGTCCCCAGTATTCATTTAGGATTTGTAAGCCATTGATCTTTTGACACCATTTCTATGTACCATACCTCCGTAATTCTGCATTCATATTTTAGAATGCCCAGTCTTCTTGTGTTAATGTTCTTATAGTAATTTTCGGAATATATTGAGTGTTATCCTGAATGATGACTTTTATTTTCTATGTATAATATGAAAATTTGGTATCATGCTATTTAATATTATTAAGTTCAGGAACACCAGTCTGCGTTCCATAACCCAAATTGCAGATGTCGGAGAAAAAACAGACAAGCTAAAGTGGGAGTGGGCTGGCCACGTAGCGCGAATGCACCCGGAGAGATGGGCAAAGATCGTCACTCACTGGACGCCTGACGGAGGAAATCGCAGTCGTGGTAGACCGCGGCGAAGGTGCGGTGACAATCTGATCTTGTTTGCCGGGCGATCATGGCCAGATATCGCACAAGATAGAGAGGTTTGGAAGGAGAAAGGGAAGGCCTTTGCCCAGCAGTGGGACATAAGGGTCAGTTCACACCGAGACGCGACACACCGAGACGCGACGCGACGCGACGATACTTGAAGAGGCCAGTGATTTCGCGCTGCGTCGCTCTACGCCGCGAGGTGCCGCGCTGCGTGGCGCAACGTATTCTGATTTCTACTGAAATCTACCTCTAGGGATGTGAAAAAATAATCGATTATTGTAAAAATCGATTAAAAATCGATTTTTCCTCCCCAAATAATCGATTTTTATAAACGATTTTTATATTACGAAAAATCGATTAATAATCGATTTTTTTTTTGTACTGCCGATTTATTTCCCTCCAGCAACCCCGACATTTAGTCCGAACTTCGGAACCAGAATGACTATTAGGTCCATCACTATAACATTAATGCCATCTGCGCGTCTACATGGCAGCCCTTCTGTGCTTTGGAAAAACTTTCACTAGATGGCGTTAGTCAATGAACTATACTATTTTATCGACATTCGTTTATGTCATATGTCATTATTGATGAAGCAGGAAGAATATAGAAGAATTTGATAAAGCTGTGATTAATATAACTTCTATTTTTATGTGTAATTATTATTCATGTTAATTATTCTCAAACTTTAATTTGTGTTGATTATTTTTATATTTGGAATTTCTGATGTGTATTTTTAATTTAATAAAGCTGTGATTAATATTACTTTTATTAAATGATAAATGATATTTATTTTGCAAATAGGTTTTTACAAACACTTTTACACGTCATTTTTTTTTTAAAACTAGATGGGGCCGGTGTTTCGTACCTGACTACTCTGAGAAGAAACAGCCGAAACAAACTCAGAGGTTCTCTGTTAACTTGTTGCTCTTTTAAAGTCCAGACATTGCTCAATTTACATGAGGACTATGCAGATTAGTGTCTGAGATGGTCTTTTAAGGTCTTTTTATTTTTATGGTTAATTATTATTCATGTTGATTATTCTTAAACTTTAATTTGTGTTGATTATTTTTATATTTGGAATTTCTGATGTGTATTTTTAATTTGATAAAGCTGTGATTAATATAACTTTTTTTTTTAATATACTGAGGAAAAAATCGATTATTATAAAAAATCGATTATTTTATTAAGAAAAATCGATTATTCATTAATCGATTTATCATGCTAAGAAAAAAAATCGATTAAATAATAATCGATTTTTTATGTAGAAGGTCACATCCCTATCTACCTCACGAGGCTGCTCGACGCCGCGCTACGTAGCTCTACGCCGCGAGGCGTCGCGTGGCGCAACGTATTCTGAATTCTCACAACGAAATGTGTATCTTTTTGTGTAGATAATAAAGTAATACTTTGAATCGCTCATTAAAAGTGTGCGCGCAGCGTCACGTTGCGTCGCGTCTCGGTGTGAACAGACCCTAATATGAGAGGCTTATAAAAAAAAATAAAAAAAAGGCTTTCTCCCACGGTTTCACCCGCCGCGCGCTGCTCTGGTCGTGAGGGTCGTAGTGTGATGTTAAATAGCCTCTAACCTTCCTCAAGCTGACATCCAGTCTTACTAAGGGGTATCATATTACCCAGTTACTGGATTGTGGAGGTCAGATAGGCAGTCGCTTCATGTAAATAAAACACTGGTACTCGGCTGCATCCAGTGAGACTGGAAGCCGACCCCAAGATAGTTTAGGAAAAGGCTAGGCAGATGATGATCAAATGCAAAAAGATTTTATTCAAATCTGACTGATAGTTCCACACATTATTGCATACATATAAACAAACATTTATTTTTATATTTTAGATTGACAATAAGTAAGTGTTAACATACCTTTAAGGGATTTTAGACATTTAAAACGAAAGTATGTAAACTCGTATCGTTTATTTTCAAATAAAAAATGACCCAGTTCATACATCTATACACTAAAAGGAAGGGTCATGTAACTTCTCAACAATTCATTAAAAGTAGATGAATGCAAGAAAAGTTATCAATATCATGTGAGAATTCACTGTACAAGTTACAGAATCATACAACATATCATATAAAAAAAAGTGTTACCTAAATGCTAAGAAATAATAATCTTTGATGAACTATAACACTTCCACCTTTACTACAATCAGAAAGTGACATTTCTACATAATATGCCTCTTTGAACAAACAATCCAGTGATTCCAATTTCATAACGTCAACAATACATGGGTAGGACTTCATCTTACATTTTAATGACGCTGTTCCTAACATTGCTTAGGATCTATTCAGCCAAGCAATAACTTTGAACAACAAGTAGGCTATACCAAAAGCATAGGCAATCTTTTCTTTCTGCTGCCGCTGCAGTTGATCAGCCTCTATCGACATTACCCGACGATTCAATTTGACAATCTGACGCCGTAGGTGTACCAACTCTTCAGAAGTAGACAGACCTTCACCATTGCCCATTGGAGGTGTTGGGTCTCTGAAAAGACAAGGTTTAATTGATATAAATAATTCTCATTATGTTGTGCTTAATGTCATCCAGACAAAATTTCAAACAACTCAATGGGCAGATTAATCACTGTCCAGCACAAGTTAAGGATGATAGGCAAAGACTGAGGCATTGCTTCCTCTGGCTGCCGTGTCAGGGTAAAAATGCTCAAAAGAACTTTCTGAATGCCTACGAGACTTTATTTTTTCTAGGCTGCGAAAAAATAAAGTCTCGTAGGCATTCAGAAAGTTCCAAAGGGGCTCCCTCACCGTGTGCATTTGCCTGTAACGTAACGTGTTAGACCAGTGAGAGAGCTGAACCAAGTGCAATACAGAGCGCAACTGAAAAGATACAATTTGTAAAAATCAGTACAAAACCAAATGTTGGGATTGTTACATTACTGTCGAATGATTCAATGAGTGAGTGCCTTTAAAGAATTCGCATTGCAAGCTTCATAAGTCGCAGTTGCCTAATTAAATAAGTATTTTACTCTTTACCATAGCCTGGTAAAAAGAAAGACTCCAGAATATAACATCAAGGTCTTATCAAGAAACCAAAATTTAATTATTTCCTTACCTCAGTACCAAACGTGATTCAGTCATAGTTGATTCATTGAAGTTATCAGGACGAGGGGTGATCGAGCGCGCACCATCTCCTTGAGAGCGGTAATTTCTTGAATTCTTAGGAGGAGAGTTGTTTGGCATTCTTTGTGGGAAATCATCAGCAGATGGGAAGTAGTGCTGATCAAGAGTGATCACACGAGGAGGTGTGCTGACCCGAATCATGCCAGGATCTGTCGGCAGCACTGCATTATCCAGCTGGATTTCACGTGGTGTAGCTTTTGTACCTTAGACAGTTAAAATATAAACAATGAAAGAGTACACAAGTCTGGAGAAAAACTCGCATTTTATTTAAATTCAATGTTAAAAGGCATACAATAATATATAATTCTAGTAAGTCTTATAAAAACATATAATTCTAGAAATAAACAAAGAAGTGGAAGAAGCAGTCTTGTGGAATTTATAAAGCCACATTCACATGTAAATACGCTTCCATTTGGTAAGCATGCACCAATGAAAACTACATTCTAACTTTTTTTTTTTATTCTTTGCCCATCATTGTCTCTATTAGGAAAAAGTATCCCCCAAATCCTAACTAGGAACACTTGACATGTGCATGAAGTAAAAATTCAAATTACCCTGGTGTAAATACAAGGAAACACATTATTTGCAACAACAATGTCGATGTGTTTATTTATGAAAATTGTGACTTAATGTAAAATAGGTACATGGGGATGTCACATCTCTAAAATATCTTTCAATACAATGACAAAAGTGATTGAAAAAACATGATTTTAGAAAGTGATCATTGCAAATGTTCAATAGATATTGGATAAGATAATCTTATCATGGTGAGTGGTATTAAGTTAATCAGTGGTTTGTATTGTAGTATTCTTTGTCATCTGTACTAGAATAGGAGAAAATAGATATTAAAGAATTTTCAGAATATTGCAAACTTTTCAGTACAGTTACAATGCTATAAGTACTAAAATCCTTAATGAGAAAGCAAAATGCCTACCCTGCAATAGAATTAAATTGCTTAATACAGTTTGAAACATATTACATCTAATATATTTTCTTTTCATCAGTCTAGTTGACTAGCAGAGAATGCCTTTAGCCTAGGGCTGCCTTACATCCCAATACATGTCTCAGTTAATAACTCAGTTATCATGGATCTGTTGTCCTATCAGAAAAGAATCATGAAAAATTGCATGTATGTCTTAACCACTATTACTACAATTGAAGATGTGGCTGTTCTGCTAGCTAACTAGTTCCAGGCTGGCTCTGTTCTGCCCCAAATACAAATCCTGCCTACAACCCTGCTCAGTAGATAATAAAATTAACTTGTGTTTATACCAAAAAACTGGTGATTTAAAATCTCTTTTCCAAACCTCAACGAAAAATTATTGTCATAAACCCAGAAGCCCACGAAAAATATATCAAGTCTACATCTTCATCCAAGGTATTGCCCTACTTCTATTACAAATCACCCCATCAGCATTTCAGCAATTATGGCAGCCCTAATACATACACCTATACACTTGTGGTAGGAAGTTATATTAACTGTCCTTACCAATATGTTGATCTTGTCCCACAACAAGTATTCTATCAGGTACTTTCATGTCAAACTTTTCATTATCATAGTCCCAGCCAGAGACCACTCCATTAGGACCATTGTCGTCATCCACTATGTCACCAGTAGCCTGTAAATAATAAGGTAATTTTAAAACAAATACTTTTAGTCTTAAATCCTATGATTTACAGGGTTTTCCTCTGTAGGTCTTTAGGTATCTACATAGTTTATTTCAAGTAACACAGAGTTATTGAATCATTCTTGATTTAAAAATGTATTGATTTCAATTTTATTGATTTCAATTTTATTTCTATCCATACAACAGGGCCAGTGACATACAGGGAATTACAACATTTATATAAACGCAGTAGGTATTTAGGGTTGACGATCAGAATTAGCTAATGGTTTTGGAAAGGGAAAAGTTTG
Organism: Cerastis leucographa; assembly: GCA_963082945.1. Classification (NCBI taxonomy): domain Eukaryota; kingdom Metazoa; phylum Arthropoda; class Insecta; order Lepidoptera; family Noctuidae; genus Cerastis; species Cerastis leucographa. Next base: position 10,741,232 of record OY720380.1, on the reverse strand, counting down.
ATGATGTATTTTATTACCTTGATCCTTTGCGGCACAGTCATGTGGTGGCTGATGAGCCGCGCATAGGCTTCATCGGATGAGTACTGCATTGTGGCGGTATAAACCTAATAAGGACAACAATAGACGTAGTAAATAGTAAGCTCTGCAAAACGTTTAAATATCTTGGGCAAAAATATACTACAGCTTGAATTGAAATTGAATTGTACACCAAAAACAATGAAACAACAGAACCCTACAAAGGGGCAAAAATAAACTTCCCGACGAACAAAAACAGTTATTAAATTAAAATGCAAGTGCAATAACTCTTTATCAGTTACATTCGTAACGCGATCGCATATTTATTGACTGAATTAAAGTAAAATCCGAAGCTTTTTTTGGATAGCTACAAAGATATAATGATAACTATACAGCTGACACACTTACAGTTTTTTTTTATTTCCAACAGTTTATTCCATCTGGGTTTATTTAAGAAAATAATAAGACAATCGAAATTTACTACAAAGGCAGTCGATTTGACAACTTTGACAGAAGTAATTTATAGAAAGTAAGGTAGCGAGCAGACCACAGATTTTTCTGAATGTAGGTTATAAAACTTTTTTGCAAAATAAAAACCGTCTTAAATGAGGAAAATAAAGAAAAATTAAAAGATATATTTATTGTTCACTTTTAGAGCAGCGGTGGCCCAGTGGTGGCAGCCCCGACTTACAAGCAGTAAGTCGTAGGTTCGAACCCAGGCAGGCGCATTACTTTGTGTAATTTATTTCATCACCGCTGCTCTCAAAACGGTGAAGGAAATCATCGTGAGGAAACCGGCATGTCCTAGAACTAAAAATTCGAAGACATGTGACATCTACCAACCCGCACTGGGCCCGCGTGGTGGATTAAAGCCCACGCCTCTCTCATTGAGAGGAGGTCTGTGTCCCAGCAGTGGGAACATTATAGGCTGATGATGATTGTTCACTTTTATACCACCGACCATTTGTTGTTTGCATAATCAAAAGAATCAAAACTCATAAAACATAACATACATTACGCCTGTAATCCCCGAAGGATTAGGCAGTGGTGTGTCTATTTTTGGTTAAACCCAGAAACTAGTGAATTATTGTCAGTTTTTAATACCGCAATCAGTCGTATCTATTCCTCCTTGGATTCGTAAACTGGAAGAGTACGACGTCCTTCTAGCGTTGATAAATTCCATGATCAAAAAATATTAGTTACCTGTTTTTCTAATATTGGTATTACTTTTGTTTTAATAATAATTTTGAATTCCGCTTTGTGAGACGGGCGTTCTCGGAGATTAATATTAGTCCTCGAGACTATATTTCCCGTATCACAGAGCTTATTGACTTTCTGAAGCAGACGAATGGGCAAACCGTATTCGTAGGTACAAACGGTGTGTAGAATGATACACTCAGAATAGCACATTCCAAAGAAATGAAAGGTTGGTTTATAATACTTGGGAGCAACCGGACCAAGGTGTGGCTGACACGCGCCTGCCGGATAATGACGCCATGTTCTCGTTCTGGCGCAGTATCTGGTCGGTGCCTGTCAGCCATACAAAGGGTGAATAGACTCGGGAAGTCGAGGGAGTGTCCGATCTAGTACCAGAAATGGGGGCAATCTCTATCAGTGGACGTAGCTCGTGCGGTCCGTCCGTTGCCAAACTGGAAATCTCCAGGGCGGGACAGGCTACACAACTTCTGGATTAAATGGTTTGTGAGGTCGCACGCTTGCCTGGTAACACTGTTCCAGTCAGGATCTATGCCCGATTTTCTGACAAGCGGTATAACTCACCATATCTCACTTTCTTTACATGGATGACCTGAAACTCTTTGCCCCCAACAATTTGTAACTGATGGAGCTGCTGAAGGTAACTGAAACTTTCTATAGTGCCATCAGGATGAAATTTGGTGTGGACAAATGTGCAGTCATGCATGTAAAGCGAGGGGAGATTGTGGAATATGTAGGAACCCAGCTCTCATGGGGGGAGTGAGGTGTGCTCTCCCCGTTACGTCTGTGAGAGGCGCGCGTGGAACACTACGCGCTGCCATCTCGGGTCCATTATGATGAGGGGCGACGAATGTCCCCGAATCCGTCGCCCCTGGACCTGTTTAGGAGGGCCGGAAGAGGGCGTTATCCACCCACTGCCGACGCCCGGTGCGTCTGCTGCGGGATGGGAAGGAACTCGAGATCTCCCTCTCCCTCTCCGCAGCTTCCTTCTGTGACATGACGGTTTCGCAGCAGGTCACCATCGCGTCCCAGGAGTCTGTGCTGTCAACCATCGCGCGAACAACGGTTGGCAGCGACAGGTCTCCTACCTGTGTAACAAGGGCACGGCGCGGCTCGCCCCACGCGGCACATTCCGCCAGCGTTTGCCGCGCCGTATCCTCCAGACAGTGGACGCAGTGACGGCCGGCGGCCGGCGGAGGGATGGTCAAGCCTCCTCCGCCATTCCGCCACCATGACCTGTCGGAGCTGAGATCGGTGCAGCGTAATCTGTCGCTGCACCAGCCTTTCGCCCCGATCCTTGGCGTGCTCGCGCCACTGATGTAGTGTCGCGAGGGTTTTCGCCTCCAGGTCCCACGGTGGGGATCCGGCCAGTACACAAGCCGCTTCGTAGGAGATCGTGCGATAACCCCGTATGACCCTGACGGACCTCTCTGCAGTTTTCGAAGGACTGCGATAGTGCGGGCCGTCAGGTCCATCACCCATACCGGGGCCCCGTAAAGGGCCATGGATTGCACGATCCCTGACTACAACCGCCTACAGGTGGTGCTCGGGCCCCCCAAATTGGGAAGCAGCGTTGACAGCGCGCCCGCCGCGCCCATCAACTTGGGCACCAGCCGTTGAAAGTGGGGGCCGAATCCCCAACGGCTGTGGAGCACCAATCCAAGGTACTCCATGGTTGACTCAACAGCGATCCGGCCCCCCACCTGTGAGACCGCAGCCGTAGCCAGCAACGCTGCTTCCCTATACGAGCTCCCCAGGCAATGGCCAGCGTGTCGTCCGCATAACACGTCAGGTTCGCTGGGTGTTGCTCGCACCGCAAAACCCAGTCGTAACCGATGTTCCACAAGGGAAGGCCCAGAACCGACCCCTGCGGAACACCGCACGACATCACGAGATGTGCGACCGTCGCGAGATGTGGTGCGTCCCATATAGATGACAAACCTTCCCGACAAATAAGCCCCCACAATGCTGCGGAGGTAGAGAGGCACCCGGTGGTAGCGCAGGGCCTCCCTAATGCAACCCCAGGGCAGGGTGTTGAAGGTGTTGGAGATGTCCAAGGACACCGCACCACCGCACCACCGCCAGCCACACATTTAGACTGCAGTACTCCTGGACACGGCTCGTATTGTTAGGAGGTTCCTTTTTCTGGAGCCCGGACCGCCGGTAGCTTGGCCCTTGTTCCAGATACTACATTTATTTAATACTAGCTTCTGCCCGCGGCTTCGCCCGCGTGGAGTTCGGAAATGAAAATGAAAATGCCTACATATGTGTTACCCCCTCAAAATAATGTCGAAAATAGTCAATTAATGTTATATTTACTTAATATTTCTTGTCCGCTGGTTCGCTCGCACTTTTTACTAACTACCTCCTACCCTACCAACTTACCCTACCTGCCTACTCTACCCAACCCTACCTACCCTACCCAACCCTACCTACCCCTACCCTACCATATTCCTTTATTGGTTACCACGCTCAACTATCTCCGGATAAGCTATGTTCTCCTAATACCTCAATCCCGACCACGCCGCCCCAGACACGCTCGCCAAAAACATAACGCACCAGGGCATGAATCATCAACTCAGCGCTCAACTATCTCCGGGTAATCTATGTTCTCCTAGTACCTCAATCCCGACCACGCCGCCCCAGACGCGCTTGGCGCTCGCCAAGAACCTTATATCAAACTGCGCCCCGCGGTTTCATCCACGCAGACCCGGATAAAAAGTAGCCTATGTGTTAATCCAGGGTATAAGCTATCTGCATACCAAATTTCATCAAAATCCATTCAGTAGTTTTTGCGTGAAAGAGTAACAAACATCCATCCATCCATCCATACTTACAAACTTTCGCATTTATAATATTAGTAGAATATAGGAGTAAAAAATGTAGAAAATTTGTATATGATATGATATGATATGAATAAAAAATAAAAAAAAAATTAATTTATTAGTCACTGGTTCAAATATAGAGATCTCCGTAATAAATGCAACCAATTTATTTGCAGACGCATGCATCTGCGCCAATGTGCACAGGACCTTAGGGTTGTTGGTAGTTATGGAATTATGAGGTACCATAGGGCCAATATGACTAAGCAGAATGTGAACAAGGAATGCCGAATGGAAACGACTGTCAAACTGACAAGTTTAAATATTTTGGATCTGTGAAACACCGTGTCCAGCTGTCATTGGTGAATTGGTGGTTGTGTTGTCTCGAATAGAGGATGAGTTTTATTATCCGAAATCTATGAAGTTTGCGACTTGCGTATTAATTCACTACTACAACTTGAAAAGTATGACCACATATAAAGTGTTGTGTAAATGTGGCATTTGTAGATAATTTAATTAATAATTCTTCATTAAGTGGTATAGGTAGAACCTGAACACAATGAGAGCCACCGGCTTTAGTATTCCCGTAATTATTTTGGCTTACGTCTTAGTTAATTCAGTTTCTAGTGATGATACTGCGAAGTCTTATGAGAAAAAGTCGAAATCTGTAACATCGTTTGTAAGCGCAAAATGGGAAGCTACCCCGATAGTGTTGGAGCTCGCCGAATATCTGGCAGGCGAGAGTACCGATTTATTCTGGTCCTTTTTTGATGGTATAAATTCATTGAAATCTACTCTTGACACCTTAGGTAAGTTAATAATCAATAGCACATTTTGTAAACTAAATGTGTGTTTATTTGAAGCATTTATGTTTAAGTAAAAAATGTGTGTTTCCATGTTCTCCATTTCAGCTAGCAGTTGCTAAGTTTCCTTCTGAGGCTTCCAAAACATTGTTTTTCGAAAAGATGGTCAAACACAAATTGTGGCCAATTTATTTATTTCAAGATGTTATCATGTACTCTGCATACCCATTTAAATATTATAAAAAATGTAAAAACCAATTTTCCTTGAGTATAACAACTGTATCTATTTTTATATATACATTACTTTTGAAATCCAGTTAAGTATCTCTTTGAAGATGTCTCTTTACTGAAACGCTTTGTAGTAGGCATGGCAAATGTAACATGCAAACAAAAAATGAACTGGATTATCAGCTGTTATTTAACTGCAAATTATCCATGAAAACCAAAAACAATCCGCAAGCTGGAAAAACCGGAAAATCAGTTTTCACAAGAACGTCAACAAGAACCAGAATTGGCATGCAAAAATTGTAAAATTGTTTAGAAAAGACCTAGACAACTTTACCAAGCAAGGCTCATAATTAGCCGCAAATTAACCGCTGTTGATAAAGACTATATGTATAAGCCAGGAGCTTGAAATTAATTTTCGAAAAAAGGTCAGGCCATTTTACCATCTCAACAGTACGAAAATGGATGTAATGCCGATCATACATATACATTAAAAAAAAAAAAAACTGTTGCCAAAAATAAACCGTGAGCCGGAAAACTCAAAGACCGGTTTGCATGCCAGCTTCAATAGAATTCACAGTAGTCACGCTTCTGACACAAGGTTCCCAGTTTTAGTTCAGAACAAAAAATATAAAGATAAATGTTCTGGCTGGACTATACCTGGGAAACTTCTAGTTACTGAAATATTGGAGGTCAAAGTTCCAACTTTTTCACACAAGTTTATTTAATTTGGGACCTCCTCGGGCTTAAGCATATAGTCTTTATCAACAGCGGTTAATTTGTGGCTAATTATGAGCCTTGCTTGGTTAACTTGTCTAGGTCTTTTCTAACCGATTTTATAATGTTTGCATGCTATGTTCCATTGAAGTTGGCATACAAAGCAATTTTTGGGTTTTCCTGCGAGCAGACTATTTTTGGTATTAATGGTTAATTTGCAGTTAATTAATGGCTAATAATCCAGTACTTTATTTATTTGCATGCTACGTTTTCCATGTCAACTTCAGAGAGATACATACTGAGCCTGTGGATACTTTTATCATTGTTTCTCTTAGAACATTATTTACTTACTCAGTATATTGTTTCACAGGTGTTATTTATTTTGTATGATTTACATTCTAACTCTTGGTATGTTTTTTGCTTGTATGAAAAATTATTTTCCTTTAAATGTCAGTAGGCACTAGCATAATAATTTTATCCTTGACATCACATTTTAGTTGACCACATCAAACCATCATCCTACAATCATACCATTATATTAACATAAAAAGTACTTTTCAGAGACTGATAAACAAGTATATGATGCCTGCATCGGTGTTGCCAGCACACTGCTGGCCCCAGCTCAGCTTCGTATGGCCAAACTTGCCCTCTCCATGCATCTCACATCTCCTACCGTCCGCATGTTTGATCAGATTGCCACCCAAAGTGGGGCAAAGGAAGTCACATGTGATGCATTTGTGTCCATAGCTTCAAGGAAAATATGTGATAATGATGCTTTAAGAGATATTCTTAAATCATATAATCAATATGATGTGGCAAGTATTTCTTTGTACTCAAATCCTGTTACTTCCTTTCATAAATATTTATTTTTAGGCGGTATGGTTTCTCTTGATCTCATTACCAAAAGTCTGTATTATACTTTATTGTTTGACTAAATATACATACAATAATACTGTTGTATCAGTTGGTTGGTTGAGTTTCAATTACCTGAAAGATAGAAATCAGCCTTGAAATTGGTATTCTAATAATTACTGATGTGTTATAGGTACAGCACAGTATACACATTTTTTTTATTGGAATTTAGAGTACATGATTTTCTTTCAAATGATTAACAAATATCAATTTAATGCTTTTCGAGTGAAACAAAGTTTACAGGTAGAGAAATAGGCGCAAGTCTTCTATATCACTACTGGAATTACAATACTCACTCACAGTATAGCATGAACTTACAAAGTTTGAAACACCTACTGTTATAATATTGTTATGAAACTAGTTTATTACAAATAGAGGCTTCCGGTGAGAAAGCATTGCGTGAGCCGTTCAGGAGGCGCCTCTTCACAGTTGTTCCATTTGCAGACTGATCTTTTCTGCTAATTTATAAACACAATATTTATACTTATTTATCTTTTAGGAAGAACATAAGCTGGAGACATATCTTTTGGACCACTCATACCCAAGCAGTGACAATAAGAGCCTTACTGCCATTCTGTATGGAGAGCTTGGAATGAAAGATTTCACAACTAAGCACAAGATACTGACCTCATATGCTGATAGCGGTGCCATTAACTATGTTGTGAGATGGAATGTTAAGGTAAGTTGAACTAGATAGATATGTGACTATACGTATCCATATTATTATCTGGATTTATCTGTAATGTCGATGTTGTGGGTTCCAACAAAGTAGATTTTACACAAACATTAAAGCCATTAACACATTAATTCAAGGACTATTTTATGAATTAAAGTATTAAGCTGTCTTGTCTTCCTTTAGTTTTATAAAATTCTGTTTTATATTTTCTTGTAGCCACGAGGCAAGCCCAAGTTACGCCTATCTGGCTATGGAGTAGAATTACAACTGAAAAGCACAGAGTACAAGAGTCAGGATGACTCAACACCAAAGGAGTCGGAAGGTGGAGACTCTCCTCCTCAACCCTCTGAAGAAGAAGATGAAAATGACCCTCAGAACCAAATTGATGGATTCAATTTTGGAAGGCTCAAGTAAGGGTCATCCTTTGCAAATGCTTTTTTACCCAAGCAGGAAAGGCAAGTAGCTTTCTTAGTGGCATTCAAGTAGGTTGCATTCCATTTTGAAAGTTACTGGCTGGGACATATTTAATTTTTGACGAAACAAAAGAACGCTAAGGTAACTAAGCCCTACCCGAATGAAATGTCTTCTGTGCAGGAATCTGTTCCCTGGTCTACGTTCACCGCTGGAACGCTTCCGGCGTCACTTGTCTGAATCAAACGAAGAGCTGGAACCTTTGAAAGTATGGCAGATGCAGGCACTGAGCATGCAAGCAGCAGTGGCTGTGGTCGATGCTAACGACGCGGGAGGCGACGAGTCGCTCAAAGTGCTCACGTCTATCGCTCAGAATTTCCCGATGCAGGTAAATAAGATCTCTGCATAAATGAAAACGGCCTTAGCTTACATGTTAAGTTAGTTAAGACTTAAAGAGTGACCACATTTAACGATGCGAAATTGGCTTATAATGATTTTAAAGAGCTTAATATCCATGCAATAAAGGTGAAAATGATGTCATTAGGCTCGTTTTGGGTCGGATAACTCGACTCGACACCGCTCCAAACTAAATGCGAAAAATGTTGTAATATGTGATCAGGCCAAGCCGATCGAGTCGAGAGCGTGGTCACTCTCAAAAGAAATTAATCTTTAAGAAAGTGAAGAGCAAATTGTAAAAGCTCTTTTCACAATGCTAGGCATGATATAAGAAGGCCCCATTCATGTTTTGTTTTAGACTAAATCACTAATCCACGTGAATGTCCCTCGTACTTTCCGTGATGAGGTGTTATACAATCAAGATCTGTGGGCGTCGTCCCTAGGCCTTCGCCCTGCAGAGCCTCTGCTGCTTGTATCAGGAGCGCAGTATGATGCTGAGGAAGTCGATGTTATGGCCCTGTTGGTCGCGCTGAAAGAAGATATTGGACCTATGAATACTTTACATGCACTAGGTAAGTTTAATTTGTAGAGTTTATCGATTGGGCGACCAGCACCCCTTTCGCGTAACAGACTTCAATCATAATCTGCAGGATTTAAAAGGAAATTCACAATAAATTTAACATTTCGTAAAAAAGTAAAATTACCCCATTGCTCGATTTGTTTGAAAATTTCTTCTAATCGGCAACGTTAACTACGCAACTGATGTTGTCAAATTGTTAAAATCTAAGGCAAGGTAAAGGTAAGGTAAGGTAAGTGTGATACGAAAAGGTAAGATGAGTCGTGTTTTTATTCCGAGGTAACTGAGAGACGAAGAGATCACTGTCATCTATTCCAAACGCGACAAACTTCGAGTTGGAATAAAATTGAGTCGAATTTTATTCGGATTTATTTATTTGGACAGCAATTTGACTCGCTTTAGTGTTCTAATAGTCCACAGCTTATTACAACACAAGAATAAGCTCTGTTTACATGACGTAACGGACGACAACTAAGCGGTCGCTACATGTGCTTCAAAGCGCGCGTCATATTTTTTGTCATGAGAAACAGGCGTGCGTCAGTCACTTGTTATAGTACCTTGATTTCCTGGTGTCTTCACCTTTCTGGTTTTGTCCCTTGTTATAAGGGGAACGCGGTTTTTCTTCCATTCTCCCCTGTCATTCGTTCACGCTATCATTTACTCTTTTTTCCTTCTTATCATTTCTCACACATTCCATCCATCTTTTCTTTCCACTCTCTCACCATCCATCAACAGTTATATTCATCATTCTTGTAGTCATATATGTTCCATCCCTCCTCATCACATGTCCATACCAAGACAGACGAAGACGACTCCCTTTCATCTTTTCAGTAACAGGCGCCAGTTTAAACTTCCTCTAATATACTCATTTCTTACTTTATCCCTTGTCTAAAGTTATTCAAACTCAAAGTATTTATTTCAATTAGACAACAGTCCCAGTCACAAGACATAATAACTTGTGAAAGTACTGATCTCTATGGAGAAGAATGGACAAGAAACTCCATGGAGACTCTTTTAAATCAAAATATTGTTACAAAATCTTGGGTACATCATTCATGTTGATAATTACAAATATGTAAGAACGATGTAGAAATACGAGCAAGTTAAGAGCGTCTAGAGTAAAAGATTAAATCAATAATGCAATAATAAAGTAAATAAACCGTGGCAGCTAAGAGATGATGTCACAACTGACAGCGCGCGTTCACGAACATGACGCATGTATCAGCTATCATTCAACTCAACCATATTGAAAGGAACTAAATGACCCGACACACCCGCCACCATCAGCGTGACATTTGAGTGAGAATGACATTCACTCAACCACCAGGGTAAATTCGCGTCAATGAAAGATATAGGTACTCAGTAAATGATGGCTTTAAACCATGCCATCCAGCTTGGCATGTGTACTCACACATGTGCTATGCAATTATATAATACTAACAGATTGAATCTATACGATGCAAAGATATTTTTTACAATCTTCTGCAGCTTTCACAATAACTTCACATGGTAATTTGATTGCCCCTATGGCTGTGGAGCAGGAACAGCATTTAGCCAAGCATTTTTACCATCAACCACCATACGACTTATATGCCGAGAAAGGGACGGCCTTACACTGACCTAGTAGGACATACACAGGCCTTGTTGATGATGTTCTCCAGAAAGGCCAGGTCCACTTCGTCTAACCACATGAAGGAGATGAAGTATGTTACGATCGAACGGCCCCTGCGTTCAGCTGTTTCTACCTCCGTGGTAAAAACACGTGTTATAATGGACGTATGTGTATCCTATACAGGCTTATCAAAAAAGCTGATCAACAAGCTTATGTCCCTGGAGCTGGGCGAGGCGTACACTTGGGAGGAGTACGGCCTGGATATCCGCGACTCGTCCATCACGTGGCTCAATGACTTGGAGACAGACGAGCGCTACCGTCGCTGGCCCGCGTCCTTCATGGAACTGTTAAGGCCTACGTATCCCGGCATGCTGAGGAACTTGAGGAGAAATATTTATAATTATGTAAGTGGTTTTGAGTAATAGCGCTATCATTTCAATGATCGTTAGTTTCTAATATTTAAATTACGGAAAACATCACTAGCCTACAAAATAAACCGCTTTTAAAGGGTGGTACTGTTAATTTCGCGTGTGGTATTTTCCGATATCAATGTGGGCGAAGCCACTAGCAAAAGCAAGTAGAATATAAAATGGACTACTTTATCAGCTGTTCAGAACTATCATATCATAAAATGTAAAAAGATATTGAATATTATTTTTATAACTTCGCTAAGGTGGAACGAAGTGAATATTGGTCGGATTTTCATGGGACTTTTTTTATTGAGTTCCTAGAGATGTGAAGAAGAAAGACGTTATTTTTTTATTGTTTCAATTTCCTTTGGAATATGTTTTTTCGTTTATGAACAACATGAAAGTCGCCGAATTTATGTTCTGGCGGAATAGGGAGACCTGTGTGCATCCACTAAACTCCAATTTGGTCGTTGTTGTCGATTTCAAGTTTTTTTCCTATTTTCTTCAATTATTTCTAAATTAACAAATTTAAAAACTAAGATTTCGTTTGAAATTGGTTATTGGTACGTTTTTGGCCAAGAAAATGATCAAGGAAACCACATTCATGAGTGCAATGAGTAAAAATTTCTTTACAAATATCCGAAAGCAGCGAGCGCCGATTTTTTTTTTAAACTTCTCTACGACGTGTAGGAACTCAATAAAAATAGTCCCATGTAAATCCGACCCCTATAAAATTCGTTACAGCTTATGAGTATTTTTTTGTCTAATTCCACTTAACCAATAGTAATTTTAAGAATTGATTTGTGGGATAGGCCCTGTCTTCGCTTAATGTGTTAGATCACCCAAACTATCTTAAATACCATTCATAACTTACGTTTTTTACTAAATTTAACTTTGATGATAATAAAATTCCTTGTGTGCTTAAACTGGCTCAAATTTTTTTTTCTTTATTTTAGATAATTGTAGTAGACCCAACATCACTAGCCTCCGGGCCTCCCCTGAAGCTGGGTGAAACACTACTGAAGCACGCCACCCCAGTACGAGTAGGTCTGGTGCTAGCGCCCAGCGCTGACAACGCAGTGCTCGAGGCCGCCGTCCGATCCGCCTTCAACTACGTCGCTCAAGAGAAGAACTCCAACAGGGAAGCTTATTATTTCCTTACACAGGTATGTAGAAAATAATTTTGCTTGACATTATTTATTAGGATAACTGAAAAATCCTAGGGTTTAAAAAAAAATAATCATAGAACATTTTTTTTGCTTAATTAGTCTTTATTTTTTCTTTTTATCGAATTGGTAACAGTGTAAACGTACTTTTGGTGTTGACTGTACCATGTAGTTTCATTTCCCTTTTTTTGGCGCATTTTTGGATCTTTTCAACCCATCCATTTTCATACTCGTACTTTAGGTAATTTCGATCGAATTAACATTATTTTCGTACCCACAGCTATTACACCCACCTCAAGATGAAAAACTATCGATAGAATTCGTGAAGAAACAGCTGACCAAATACACCAGTTCTAATACTAATATGGATGACATACTCTCTGAAGACTCGGAGTACAACTTCGGAAGACAATTGGCTGATGAGTTTGTATCGAAAATCGGTACCAACAAGTATCCTCAGGTACCTCTTTTTTAAAATAAATTTATGTACATGCCCTCAAGTTTTTTAATGATTTGAGAATGAGAATGTCACCTTGGATTAGCATAATCAGCCTATAATGTACCCACTGCTAGGACACAGGCCGCCTCTCTTTGAGAGGAAGGGGGCTGTATTGCACCACGCGGGCCTAGTGCGGGTTGGTAGATGTCACATATCTTCGAAATTTAGTTATACCGTCTACCGTTTTGAGAGCCAGTTGAAACAAATTTTAAGTAATAATTGATTCTTTAGTGATGTTCTGTAATGCGGTCTGCATTGCAAGCCTAAAGGCTATACTACGCTAGTTACGCGTTATGGCTGTAAATGAGTGCTATGAAATAAAACATATGTTCATATTTTATTTTCACTCTTTTCTGGAATTAAAATAACTTACGACAGGGAAACACACGAAGTCATCTTTTACTACGTGCATTTTATGATTTCACATTTAAATTCAGATGATCTAGTACCAAAACTAACCAAAAACTTCCTTCCAGGTATTGATAAACGGCGTCCCATTGGTCGAAGAAGGCCTCACCCCTGTGACGTCATCAGTGGAACTGCTAGAGGAGGCGCTGGTGACGGCGCTGTCGCGTCACACGGGCCGTCTGCAGCGCGCTGTATTCCGCGGAGAACTGTCCGACACCGACGATGCATTGGACTACCTTATGAAGCAGTCTCATATTATGCCCAGGTATGATAGTGTTCGGAAGCAGTTGTGACTTAACATAAGAGCCAATTTAATTTCACAAAAGATTCAAGTGTGTATGTTCCATAGCGATGATGACACTGGCACCTTTTGTGCACCTTTTTCCGACGTTTTTTTCCCATGTACGCCTATGTGTAATAAAATATTTTGATTTTGACATCGGATCAATGTGGCTTAGATAACTGATTGGGTTTAGTTTCATTGGTGAAATCCGCCCTGAATGTACGTTGTTATACCCTATTCAACCCTATGCAGAGTTTCTAAAGTCGAGTTTTCGTCGAATCGTCGTAGTCGGATCAGCTCAGGTGGTCTTCTATGACGACTTAAAGCAGTATTGTTATTTGTTTTAATCTTATTCCAGAGTGGGAAAGAGATGGCGCTAGATGATATATCTATAGGCCCGTTTCCTTCCCACACCGGAGTATCTCCCAGATCTAAATGATTACAATATAAGGGGAGGCAAAAAACAATTGTTCATTCTAACACCAAACCTACAGTAAAGAACTCAGTTTTAATTCTTCAATACAATTTCAACCCTAAAATCAAAGTTTCTAAACTTGAGTATCTATCATGTCTTAGAGATGTATTATGTATGCGTATGCAGCTTTAAGGAATACTCAAAACGAACACCAAACCCTCAATATAAGGTGTATAAGACGCTAGTCGAGACCGTCACTGGAACATTTTGGAGGTATCTGGTTTACAACCAACAATATTCAGTTTGGAGCTGAATGTTGCAAAAAATATAATTTGGTAAATAGCTAGTTTTAAATAAAACACTTTAAAATGATGTCATCATTTTAAAATGGCTAATCGGCACAAGCCGACCCAATATGATGTGTTGAACATGGCTAACATATTCATTCACTTTACTTCTATGCAAGTAGGTCTAATCAACAGTTTTGTTTTCTCTAAGCACGAATTCCAGACCATCTCTCAAACTTATTCTAATCGCACTATTTGAGATGAAAGCCAGTACTTATAACAAATTAACATTCACTACACGATGTTAGAACAACCAATTATTATTTCACCGCACCTTATCATCCCCAATCCGTTTGGACAAACTCTCTTCTAGATATAAACCAGCTAAAATTCGAAGATTCGAAGTAACTCTGTCCGTTTGTAAACTATTTCCGCCTTTATTTATTTAACTATTGAATTTATTTCCAAACAGACTGCAGTCGGGTTTACAATTTTTTTTTTCGACAGGTTAAACCGTCGTATTTTGGGCTCGGATCCATCACAGTACTTAGATTTATCAGGAGTTGCATCGTCGAACGACTTATTTTCCGAAGACAAAATACATAAACTTATGCATTTAACAGGTAAATAACGAATACATTAATCGATAGATTAATTTTGTTTGCAAAATAATCAGAGATCGGAATAGGTGGAGTATGGATATATTTGCCTCATCCTCAAGGAAGAAAGTAACTTGTCGGTAAATCTCCTCTCTCTAAAGTTCCGCCATATTTGAAGTTCGTTGTGTGAAGTTGCGGAGAGAGATAGTTTATCCACACGCCGCGTATTTTATTCAAGAAAAAAAAAATCCTGTACCTTTTCTGATCTCAGGAGATACACGCACAAAAAAAAAAACACATGGATTTATAATAATTAATTATTGTCTTTAGGACGAGACGCGCTAGCAACCGCTTTACCTCTTCTTAAATACTTCACGAAGTCCGGAAAAGTTGAGAAGTACTCTCAAACTATTTGGGTAGCTGGAGATCTTAATAACAAGGAGTCCAGGGAGCTGCTCAAGAATGCTTTGACGTTCATGGTAAATACCTTCCTTATTTACAATTTATCGAAACATTAGATCTATTCAGTCCAGGAGCTATTGCTATGTTATCTATATTTTTCATAGTTCAGACTCCATCACACAACTATCAACATCATAGTTATTATTGTTATAATGACAAAAAAAAGATCCAGTGCAAGAAAGAGATACAGGCTTCCTGGATGAATAAAGCCATCTTTTTTCGCGACAGAACTCTGATGGGTTTTATTAACCCTTCACGTTAAGTGAAGGGCCAGTACAGTCCAGTGTATAGCTTTTTAGATTGTACATAATTTTGATATTTAAGTTTGATAAGGAATATAGATTTTATCCGTATAATTCGCTAACAAAACTTATTTACCAATAACAGCTATTAACACCTTTTAACTCCCAACAGAAAGATTCCCGCGGCGTCCGTGTGGCGTTCATTCCCAACGTTGACGGTACATCCAATGTGGACCAGTCGCTCAACAAAGTGGTGTTGGCTGCTTTGACCACGCTGGAGCCAGCAGAGGCAACTAAGTACATGTTGCGCTTGCTGGAAGACGAGGGCTGTCACGTGACACAGACTTGTGATGTCTTGGTGAGTGTATTCCCCTCCATCGACTAGTAAGTCTTAAAACTGAAAGAAGACATTCAAGATTTCAAGGTGGTTTTGAAATTGTGTGTCAGTATTTTTTTTGCTGAACTGACTTTCATAGTATAAGTTTTTAAACTGACATGATAACTAACTATCATTCACACTGAAAACGGGATGTCAAGAAAGAGGGTACACTGAAGAAATACGAAATTCGGTCTAAATGCGTTTAGTCATAACTTTGTTATTCTACTCTCAGTCAATCTGTTGAAGATGATAGACATAATCATTTTTGAATAATTTATGTTAAATGCATTGTGGTGCAGACGGGGCCTTAATATACTGCTTTTAAGTGTCTTAACCTATAATTGTATCTACATAAACCCGTTCAAAAACAATAATTCTCTCGATACAGCCCGAGATAGTTCCCGCACTGAACAAATACGAGTGGGTGCTGAAAGCGTCCCGCGTACTGTGCGCGCGCAGTCTGAGGCTGCGGGCGGGTGCGCGCGCGCTTATCTACAACGCGCGGCTCATCGGGCCGCTGCACTCGCACGAGCGGTTCACGCTTGATGACTTTACGCTGCTAGAGAGGTAATGTGGATTTGTCATTGAATGTGGAATTTTAATTCAAAATTAAACAAATTCAACGTAAGCCTGCAATCCCTGAAAAGTAAGCCGGAGGTGATCCAATAGTACACCCACATTTCGCTAGTTATAGGGGTGAGCCTATTACCATCGGCTGGGCAGAAATCCTGGCTATGGGCTGCTATTGAAAAATTCGTATTGGAAAAATCCAAAACAACTTTACCCGGTTCAGTAGCGCATGCGATGCCCAGTAAAACGAGGAAATCCAATCCAATTTGAGTCAGATAAAAAGTATTTTATATTGTGGAACTCAAATCATTATGCTAACCAGTTTTTGTTTTACAGGTACAGCAACCAAATGTACGCTGATAAATTATCAGAAGCGTTGGACAAGAAGAAGAAACCACAAAATCCGGATAACATTGTCTTCGAAGATGACGACGATGACGACGATGAAGGTAAGAAACCGTACCTTGTATTATGTATATCTTATATTATTAAATAAAATAAAATAACCAGTAAACACTCCAGATTAATAATAATTTTTCGAGGTTTCAGTTTAGTTCAAGTGTCGTTATTCTAAATCCAAGACTCCCAAAAATCGCAGAGTAGTTATCTAAACTAATATTATAAAAAGGAAAGATTTGATTGTTTGTTTGTTTGTTTGTTACGATTTAACTCAAAAACTACTCGACGGATTAAAAAAAATCTTTCACCATTTGAAAGCTACATGCCGAGTAACATAGGCTATATTATACCACAATTTTCGCGGACGAAGTCGCGGGAAAAGTGCTGTTTACACCGCCATGATATGAGTATGGTTGCCGTCACCGTGTTTTAAAATTCAGTAGCAAGATTTGACCTAAACAAACATACATACATTGAAAGATAAATAAATTGTAAAAATGTATGGGATAGACTTATGCTACCGAAAAGCATATTATGTCAGTCCTGTGGGCAATCGTTATAAACGAAACGCTTTGGAAACTATTGCGCCTTATCTGGCCCTTCAGGTTATTCAACAATGTTTTTTCTTCAGACCTCGACACCAAGGAGTTGAATTCAGAAGATCGTCTGAAGGTAGTGTCAGTAGTTGCGGCGCGTAGTCCACGCGTACGTACGTCGCTGCCGGCGGGCTTGAAGACCGAACACTCGCTTGTGGACCTGGCACCTCTTAGGGAAGATGAGGCTGCTGTAGAGGTAAGACAATAACGGAACAGGTACACTGTTGATAGGCCCTTAAAGCCCATAGATAATGCAAGTCCTCATTGTCACGGCATATTGCAACATGTTTTTTTATCACTTCGGTTACGTAGTCAGCGAGGGCGCTGTTATTAACATTTGTGTCATTTTCTGTCAAAACTATTAAAACTAAATAGCGGCATTAGTTTCGTCTATGGCCACAGGCCAAAAGGAGTGCAAACACATTCTTGCTGCACGCATGAATTTCACAATATACAACAATTTATTTCCATCAGAAAAGCTTGTAGCATCTTTCTCAGCAATCTGGCAGCATAACTTATAACGGGTTTTAACCAAACAATATTGCTTCAACAGATAGTAGCAGTACTAGATCCTGCATCGACTGCGGCGCAGCGTCTAGCTCCCTTGCTTCTTGTGCTACGACGCGTCGTCAACTGTCGCATCAAGTTGTTCGTCAACCCGCAAGACAAGAACTCGGATATGCCGCTGAAGAGGTAACTAGGTTAAACTACCTACTTGCTGGAGTAGTAATTTTGTTTTATTAACACCCAAAATATTTATACACATGATAATGCAAGACAATAAAACGTTTGCCTTGCTATAGTGATAAAAATTACTAGTGTTGAAACAAAATTTGACGGCGTTACGAAACAACGAATCAAATGACAAAACCTTAAAACGGAATTTGAATGGAAGTCGCTAAACTTTAAAAAAAGCTCATGTTTTGTTATTCATAAAATTGTCGCTTGATACGTCTCTAATTAATAAAACCTTGTTTTTCGTTCAAATGATTGCCCGAATTACTCCAGTTATTATCAGAAATAACAATGATATTATTATTCCTTATTTTGTTTTCTTTACATTTTGTTTACATTTTTAAATATTTCTGTATAAAACAATAATTAAAAAAACTTGACAGGGAAACCTCCTTACAATAGATGCCAAGCGTAAGCCTCATCAGATGTTGGTCGAGGCTTTTATTCGTGATTATGTTTTCCACCAGCTTCTACCGCTATGTCCTGGAACCAGAGCTACAGTTCACGTCGTCAGGCGCGCTGACAGGCGGCGCGCTGGCACGGTTCGCGCGCCTGCCGCACGCGCCTCTCTTGTCTATGGAGCTGCGCACGCCGCCCAACTGGCTCGTCGAGTGCGTCAAGTCTGTGTACGACCTCGACAACATTCGACTAGCTGATGTTGATACTTTAGTGCATAGGTAAGGAATATTTTAAGGCATTTATGATTGGTTTCCACAATTTCAACAATAGGGGATAATCCATTTTTTTTTTCTTTTTCCGTCGGGTAGTTTATTGAAAAGTATTGGACACGTATTTTTTTTTTTTTCACGTGGTCATAAAATTACGGAGATATATTGAGTTGAAATGGCGCATGACGTCACATGTAGGTATGTTTTATACCTACTTGTGACGTAGTAAGCCCCCACTCTCCAACTTTAATGAGTTTTAACTAAGTAATTTTTTGATATTTTGATAAAACAAAAAATACGTGTCTAATATTTTTGTATTACCTGTCTGACGGACAAAATAGAATGTCTTTTTCTTTACCCAGTCCGGTCCCCTATTATATGTGACATTTACATGGTGTAAATAACTTGATTTTTGAAAATGGATTTATTTAATGTAGGTATTAAATAAATCCATCTTCAAAAATCTGGTTATTTCTGGATTTAGAAAGCTGAAAAGCGAATAGTTCATTGAACTACTCTCGACTAAATAATCATCATCACTTAAACTCAATATTTCCACTTTAATTATCAACAATAAAAATACCAGTCCTGTTACAAAAACTATGAAAGATGTAAGTTAAAGCGGAAAGTAAACTTTGTCTGCAGGTTTTGAAGCTATTTACCAAATATTACATAAATTTTGATTTACAGTTAAGTCTGGACCGACTCTTTATAGGTTGTCAATGGCACGCTAAGGAGAATAGAAGCGTGATTATGATTACATATATATTTTATTCAACAGTGAGTTCGAGTTAGAATACCTTCTTCTAGAAGGCCACGCGTGGGACACAACACTAGGCACGCCACCCCGAGGCCTACAGCTAGTGCTGGGCACTCGCGACCATCCCGAGCGCATGGACACCATCGTGATGGCCAATCTTGGCTACTTCCAGTTGAAAGCCAACCCTGGCGCCTGGCTACTGAGGCTAAGACCTGGACGGTCTGATGATATCTATGAAATTGTTGGGTGAGTAAGAAATATGTGTTTTAGTGATTCTGTGTGACTTTTAATACCGATAGTAACTAAACTAATGGCGCTTTCATAAATAGTTTCAAGCAACGTACGATGCTGTGGTTAGTTTATATCCACCTTAACGTTACAAAATATGGGTTATCGACATTTTACAAAGTTCCTTTAATGAGACTATAGATAAACTACGTCATATATGAACGTGGGGTTTTACTCGTCGGATCACCCTGTAAAGTGCAGTCGTGCCAACGCAATGTTTTTTTCAAAAAAAAAGTCGTCTACCATCTCTTTATTCTAACACACTAAATCTAACAATAATCTCGATCAATTACCACTGGAATACTATAAAATTCCATGTCTTTCCCACAGCCACGAGAACACAGACACTCCAGCTGACAGCGAAGACATCCAAGTGCTGATGAGTTCGTTCCGAAGCCACGTGATCAAGCTGCGTGTCAGCAAGAAACCCGACAAGCAACACCTCGACTTACTCGTCGAGAATGACGACAAGAACTCCGGCGGAATATGGAACTCTATTGCCAGGTGAATACAGAACAAAATACGTTTTCGTAAATTGCTAAGCCAGCTTATAACGAAGGGTTATGTTTGCCAATCTGAGCCTTTGAGTGGAAACAGATTGGCAAACTCGGGTTGATTACTTACAGTCGGATCGACAGAGGTCTGAATTATCCGAATCGGGATAAAATCAAACAGAAGTATTCAGAATCCACGGAAACTTTCAGTTGCTCCCTGGTGGAAAGTGAATACCTTCTACTAGGAAGCAACTGAAATTTGAGTGTGCTTCAAATTTCTTTGGGGCATCAAAACTTTCCAGACAAACAGGCTGGTTATGTGGCGCTCACTCCCACCAAAATCTACTAATAAAGAGGCCACGAGAATGCTTCGCATGACTGATGACATGTGCATGGAACTTTATCCTCTCAACAATGACTATTTTAAATAATACAAATTTCCCTTGCCCTCGTCATAAAGTCAACAAATGAAACGCATTCTCAGTTCATTCGGCGGCGGCGACGAGCAGGAGTCCCAGGACGAGACCATCAACGTGTTCTCAGTGGCGTCCGGGCATCTGTACGAGCGGTTCCTACGCATCATGATGTTGTCCGTACTCAAGAACACAAAGTCGCCCGTCAAGTTCTGGTTCTTGAAGAATTATCTTAGCCCTTCCCTTAAGGTAAGGCTCCGTAGCACCAAACAATATTATAAAAATATTTTGAAGGCTCATTTATACGTTGTATTGTATTTCATTCAACAGCAAAACTAAATTTGTTTTTTATAGTATGTTAATCAAAAACTAAGTTACTGCTGTAGTTTGATGAAAATGTCCCAAATCTCAAAAACTAAACATCAAATCTTATTCAAACCAATTTTCGTTGAAAGTTTTTTACGTTCTTCAATCCTTTATTTTTTTCAGATTTTCCTTCTCTTACTTTAGAAACTAGAGGGAGGGGACCCATTTTACCCATTTGGAAGTGTCTATCTTTCAAACGATTGACTTTGTGAAAAAGTGGTTTTAGGAAACTCAATGTCACGTATAATTTTGATTATTGATTATATTTTTTAGTTTCCTTTCCATACCCCTTAATCTTTTATTTTTCTTTTGTAAAAAAAAACCGTAAAGCTGTTCACAGAATATATCTACCTAATAAGTTTCAACTGTGTAGTCCTAATAGTTTCGGAATAAAGTGGCTGTGACATACGGACGGACAGACAGATATACCTGTTTATGCGCTTTTAGATGTTCAAGATTTACTGCTAAAAAACTTTAAATAACTGATAAGTTTCTTGTCGGTAAAAACTTATTTAACAAAAGTCGTCGTTTTATAAATATTAAAAAAAAAGCATTTTTCCCAATAATGATGACAAAATGGACGACGATACCGGCGGTACTGTCGAACCATGAAAAGTTGATAAGTGGTGAATGAGCCAAGTAAATATCGTAACTATTTTTACTTATTTGTTTAGACCGTTACTAATCATAAACTTCCCTCTCTAGGACATCCTACCTTATATGGCGCAAGAGTACGGGTTCCAGTACGAGCTGGTGCAGTACCAGTGGCCGCGCTGGCTGCAGCGCCAACGTGACCGACAGCGCACCATCTGGGGCTACAAGATCCTGTTCCTCGACGTACTGTTCCCGTTGCACGTCAAGAAGATCATCTTCGTGGATGCTGATCAGGTAAAGTTGAAAAAGTGGTTAAGCGACCTGTTAATCTTATCACGTGGATGTCGTAAGAGGCGACTAAGTGAGTTTTAAGCTACGGACAACGGCAACGCAGGTCTACCCAGTCTCGGAAGCCAGCGCGGGCACATTGCGCGGCGCTAGAGCGGCGTAGTGTTGAGGTATAAGAAATAAGTGTCTTTGTTCGCGAACAAAATGATTAACAGCGACGACAACATTTTTTTGATACAAATTTTGTCGTAACGTTAGATCTATTGTGGGCAAAAAAAGAAAAATGCACAACACTACGTCAATGGTTGTTGGTTTGGCACGGTTGGCGCAGTGGTTGAGCGATCGACTGCTGCGCTGCGTGTCGCGGGTTCGATCCCCGCACGGAACAAATATTTGTATGGCCTACAGATAGTTGTTCCGGGTCTGGCTGTTTGTGTATGTGAGTTTAAATGTTTGTAAACGCACCCACGATACAGGAGAAATTCCTAGTGTGGGGCAACGTTTTATTAAAAAAAAAAAAAAAAAAAAAAAAAAATGCACACGCGCGGTCAAGGCTAGACTGGCGCGCATCGCTCGTACGCCGCTCGTCGCGCCGCGCCACTGCCTTCGAGTCCGTATCCTAAGACCTAGTGCATACAACTAAGCACCTTTGTTCACCCGACTGATAACAGGTAAACCAAGAAGCATTTCAAGGAGGATTATCAAGGAGGGTTGGTGTCTGATAGGCAGACGACTTAAGAACTAGTGCCGAAACCTTTGCACAAAATAAACGGTTGGTCACTTCAAGTAACTGGGATTATACAGCAATTTTGTGATAGTTCAATGAGCTCTGATGTTCTATATGAATAAGTAGGTCTTCGCGGGTGTTCAAATTATGATATACTTTTTCGAGACGCATTGTTTAAAAAAAAAATGAGGCGTGCATTAATTTCTTTATTTTTCTGGCCCATCAATTTATGTTTCTCAGTCATTCGCAACATTTTAAACGTCCCGCCTGTACGTCCTTATGTTGAACATTGTATGACACAGATTGTTCGCGCCGACTTGAAAGAGCTGGTTGAATTGGACTTGGGCGGCGCGCCGTACGGATACACGCCGTTCTGTGACAGCCGACGAGAGATGGAAGGTTTCAGGTAAGGGTTACCTATGTG
The DNA here is from genome assembly GCA_963082945.1 of Cerastis leucographa. Classification (NCBI taxonomy): domain Eukaryota; kingdom Metazoa; phylum Arthropoda; class Insecta; order Lepidoptera; family Noctuidae; genus Cerastis; species Cerastis leucographa. The sequence continues at coordinate 10,718,379 of OY720380.1, read as the reverse complement.
TCATTCACTTACTAGTTACTGAAACTAGTAGAAACTGCGTTTTGCTATCTTTTGATGAACTTCATCTACACTGGACATTCTTCACTGGCTATTATTTAAATTTCTTCCAAGTAAATCTTTACATAGTATAAAACAAAGTTGATTCCCGCCGTCTGTACGCTTAGATCTAGATCTAGATCTTTTAAACTACGCAACGGATTTTAATGCGGTTTTCAGCAATAGTCACAATGATTCAAGAGGAAGTTTTATATGTCTAATTTATTCCTGAAAAACACATCAAAATTTCCGAGCGAACGAAGTTGCGACTAGTTGTGTATAAACGATCAAAGGCAAGGTGTCGAACACAAATAACCTCGCTTAAAACGTGACGAAATGTGTTTGTATTGGCAGGTTCTGGAAGCAAGGCTACTGGCGCAACCACCTGCAGGGCCGCAGCTACCACATCAGCGCCCTCTACGTGGTAGACCTAAAGAGGTTCCGTCGCATCGCCGCCGGGGACCGTCTGCGAGGGCAGTACCAGGCGCTCAGCCAGGATCCTAACAGCTTGTCTAACTTAGGTCAGTTCAACATCTGCCTAGCCTTTTCCCAACTATGTTGGGGTCAGCTTCCAGTCTAACCGGATGCAGCTGAATACCAGTATTTGACTTGGAGCGACTGCCTATCTGACCTCCACAACCCAGTAAGTACTCGGTAATACGATACCCCTTGGTAAGACTGGTTGTCAGACTTTCGGGCTACTGACTACCTGTAACGACGGTCAAAGAACTTAGGTCAGTTATGAATAAAACATAATAATAAATTAATAACCAATAATCAATACTCACTTTTACACCTTACATTTAAATTAAAAACGAAATCAGAAATTCACTATGGGTATCTAAATAGATGTTATATGTATCATCTTGATTAGGTTACGTTTCCCACGACCATTATCGACTTCAGTTTATTCTTATATCAGTGATAATTTCCAACATGGCGGCTGAGCAGTTAAAAACGGATCAGAGTACTACCCGAAAGTGTCAAAAGGATATAATTAATTTGGTATTGGTGATATTTAATCTGTAATGTGATATGTTGTTACAGATCAGGATTTGCCGAACAATATGATTCATCAAGTAGCCATTAAGTCGCTGCCTCAGGAGTGGCTGTGGTGCGAGACATGGTGTGACAACGACTCCAAGGTTTACGCTAAGACCATCGATTTGGTAAGTTACTGTTAATCAGTTTATACAGATATTTATTACATAACGTTACGCCTGGAATCCCGGCAGGGTTAGGCACAGGAGTATGTACCTAATAGTACACCCAAATTACGTTTTTTTTTTTCGATTTGGTGATCGCGATCGCTAGACCGATGAGGCAGTGAAGAAAGAGATATTTTAGATATGATATAATGTTACTAAATCCATCAGAAACTGACAACACTAGCAAAAATTACTGTGTAGTGGACGATGATAAAGTAAAGTCATTGCTTGTACTTAAACACGACCAAAACGGCACTGTTCGTGCACTGGCTGAGCGATCGATTGCTGCGCTGCGTGTCGCGGGTTCGATCCCCGCTCGGAACAAATATTTGTATGGCTTACAGATAGTTGTTCCGGGTCTGGCTGTTTGTGTATGTGAGTTTAAATGTTTGTTAACGAACCCACAATACCGGAGAAATTCCTAGTGTGGGGCAACGGTTTTTGAAGAAAAAGAAAAAGGTGTGGTATCTCTTGCCACTGAAGACTATTAAATAACATCTACAGTTTTGTGTTGAGCAACATTTTGCTCACATAATCTAAGTCAATAGTTATAGCTAGACTAAAACTTATTTGCTTTACGTGGTTGGCCACAACTTCTGCGTTGTGGAATCACGTTAAAATTGCTGATTGTCAGGAAATGAGAAAGGTGACGGATAATTCTTTTATTTCTAGTGCAATAATCCGCAAACAAAAGAAGCAAAACTGTCAGCCGCCATGCGTATAGTACCCGAGTGGAGCCAGTACGACGATGAGATCAAGGGACTGCAAGCGCGCGTGCGCCGCGGACTGTACCAAGCCGCTGATCATGAACAGGTGAGCCATAATATATCTTTACTAGCTTATGCCCGCGGCGTCGCCCGCGTGGGGTTCGATAATTGTCCCACGGGAACAACCTATCGGGATAAAGTGTTAATCCAGGTTATAAACTACGCGTGTGCCAAATTTCATCCAAATCCATTCAGTAGTTTTTGCGTGAAACAGTAACAAACATCCATCCATCCATCCTCACAAACTTTCGAATTTATAATATTAGTAGGATTCAGAAGCTCAAAAGATAATACAATATAAATCTGAAATGAACAAGGTATAATAATGTTAGATGCCTTTACTAAGATATTCCTGTATCACAGGCTGCAATAGAAACCCCATTGTTGGGAAAGAAACCCCATAAATTATAAATGACAGAGTGGGTGGAGTAGTCACTTGCGAGTTATTTGACTTTTTAGTTTGTGAATAAAACAGTGAACTTGAAGTAAAAATGTTGATAGTAATGAAGAGCTGTTCTATACCATCGATAGTGGACTTTAATATAACAATCACAAAAAAAAACATGGAGCACAAATCTATTGAGCAGCTGATTTTTATTGCGATTTCGGAGTTAGTCCTAATCAAAATAATCAGAGGTTTATGACAAAAACTAAGCTTTTTTTTAACAATGTACTTCATGATATTTCCTTACTTGCGATTGCGAGCCGCGGAGCGTCGTGTGGCTGGCTGTAACTGCCGTGCTTGTGGCTACATACCAATAATATTATGTCAATTGTTGCAGGAGATCGAGAGTACTGACCATCAAGAAACTCCAGCTGAAGGTCCATCAAGTAAGTTATTTTTATTGACAAGTGTTTATTACTAAGGCGTATCATACTACTTAGTAATAACTAGGTTATGAAGGTCATATAGGCAGTCGCTCCATGTAAAATACTGGAATTCAGCTGCATCCGGTTAGACTGGAAGTCGACCCCAACATAGCCTATGTTTTCCCACTGCATGGCAAAGGTCTCCCTCCCCACTTTACACTTTTCGCAATCGGATGCTATTAGAGGCGCATCTTAAAAAAATAAGTCCATCAAGTAAGTGCCAACTCATTATTTCGAAGAACTAGGCTACTAGTGGTATGACTGTCGGACTGCCATGTCATAAAGGACTCAAGTTCGAACGCAAGTCACACACCTCTGATTTTTCGGATTCATGTGCGTATTGTATAATTATCACTTGATTTGGTGAAGAGACATCGTGTGGAAACGCATGCCTGAGAGATATTTCTCGACGGCATGTAAAGCCAAGGCAGAAGTCCAAGGGCGGCATGAAAACTCTGACACCAGATTACAGAGATGATATGGATATGATATTTCGGATCTGGATACGGATATGGAAATAGGAATAAAATTATATCGGTTTCGGATACGGTTACGGATATGTAATTATTTCGGATTATCCGTTACTTTCGGATAGTTTCGGTTACGAATATTAGATTGATCATTGCCACCTCCTTTCCGGGAAAAGTTTTTATCACGCTGTTTACATTTCGCAGAATGTACATACATTAACTTGAAAAAAAACGTCTCAATTAAACTTGACTTTGGTCGCATTTTGCCTTTAGAAATCAATGTAATACTTAACACAAGACTTTCTTAAATTAAGTATCAACTCTGAAATAGAAAAACTAACTAGTTATAAAAGAGGTTTAATTATGACTGACTTGAAATAACAAACAAACTGCAAGATTCACGTGGCGCGCTACCGGTGTAACAAAAACCTGTCGATATATATCGTTTTATTTAGACTCCGACCTTATCCGAAACTTGTGAAACAGATACGGTTACGGTAACGGATATATTTTTATTTCGGATATCCGATAGTTTCGGTTACGGTTACGGAGCTCTATAACATCCCTGGGCACTAACCACAAATACGACACGGAAAAAAATTCGTAGTATTTATGAACATAATATTAATTAATTTATGTAAACTCTGTTGTTTCAGAACACGAAGAGCACTCTGAGTTATGATGTACTAAAGCGTGAATATTATTATTAGTTTATTCCAATTTTGTTGAATGCCGAGTTCGAGTGAATGTGTAAGTAGATAAATGCTCACTGTTTATATAGCAGAACTATTCAATTATTACATGTACTCTACTGTAATAAGTATACTAGGTGTTGTTTTGCAACCTCGTCAAATTACAGGAGGTGGTCACGAAAGACATAAATAATCAATTAAAATAAGGGTACCTAGTTAATTATTAATTAATGCTGATTTTTTTGGTTATGTAAGTTTGTCAGTATTTCAGAATAACCCCCTTAACGTGGTTTAGGAACTAGGAAATTATCGAATAAACGTTTGAGGTTGTTTGTATGTGTGTAAGCGAGGTTATAAGGCATGAACCAGACGGGCCGCGTTTAAAACACGGGTGGTTCACACTTACCGATTTCCGTAAAAAATAAAAAAAATAAAAATTAGCTACCCATTTTATTATTGATTCGGGACGAGAATCATCAGCATAGTTACCCCCTTGAATTTGACGAGGATGCAAAACAACACCTTGTATATTGTCACACATTAATTTTTAAACTACAAGCTTTTGAGTGAACCATTTGGCGGTTCTTTATACTTAATAAGTTGAAAATATGTGTTTTCTCTATGCCACGAATTTTATTACAAATTTAGTTTAAAAATAAACCTTACTCAATTATATCCTACAATTGTTAATCTACATACTTTAATTTGCGAAGTCATATTGCGATATTTATCGTTCATTGTAAATCGTTGTATTTTTAACATTTCACACAAACATATGTGACTTCTTTACGCTGTAATATTGTAATAATTTTCACGTTTCCTACTTAACTAAGTGTTTTACCACCATTTATATCAAATAAGTAAAAATGATGTGATTTTTAGTTCATAAGCGAAGGGATTTTTCTGTTGAACTGAAATCCCACGTTAGCTAGAGTTTATTTTTTATATTTCCAGAAACAAATTCCAAAATTCTGTATAGTTATAGTGAATAAAATAAATAAATCTACTGTTTATGTATAAGTTTATTGAATGAAGCAGTCTTGAGATCTCACAAGTTAGTGAATTGAATATTATCCAGTGAATGTCTTTAGATTGGTTGTAGGTACATATTCCTTTAATTTTGTTATTTCAACATTGCTCAGTATATTTAATCTGCAATACATTGCTAAAATACAATAGTACTGTAAATAAAGTTACGTCACATTTATATTGTCTTTAATTTTTTTTTCTTGAATTATCAAACATTGGTGCCTAGAATACTAGGAGTTTACTACAAGTTTGCAGTTTAGCATATTTTCGGTGCGTCCAAACTTGTATGCGTTTATAGGCGCGCCTTTTGCCTTTTGCTCTAGGCATGGGCAAAAAATATCGATATATTAAAATATCGATATTTTTCCATACAATTATCGATATATATCGTCGATATTTTTAATCGCGTTATATCGATTTTCGATATTTATTTTAGAGTATCGAATTCTTAGCAATTTCGATTTTTTTTTATGCAACTTTGGTTTCGTGTTTAAGTTATTAGGTACTCCTTGCATGCTCCTCGCGTATCGTTTTCTTTAAAAAATCCCGCCACAATCTTTATGAAATGCAATATATTAGTAAGACAATTGGCTGCGTGCACGAAAATACTAATACTATTAACCATATAGTTCGGTACGGTTCCCAAAGGGGCTCGAAGCGCAAACCTCCGCTGGCTTGGTATCGATCCCGAAAGGGGCTAGCTGTTTATGTAAGTATTTAATATTCTGATTAACAAATACTATGAGTGTGCGTTAATTAAGAGAGTTGGAGAAAAATCACATGATACAACGCCATTAAAACTTCTGTATATAGCGCAAAGTTCCTTAATTTACCCTTATAAAATTCAATGCATAAATATACGGTCATCGCTATTTTGACAGCATTGCTGATCGAGGATTTTTTTTTGTTGGTAATATGTATGAATAATAATGCGAAAACTGACGATATATCGATAAATCGATATTTTTCACTCTATATTTATCGATACTGTTTAAAAACATCGATACGATAAATATCGGTATCTTTTTTTCACTTGTCCATCCCTATTTTGCTCGTTAAAACGGGAGCCGCGAAAAAGATTTCCTGCACCCCCAATTACCCCCACCCCCAATTACCCCCACCAACTGGTTCGAGCGTATGTACATGCTGGAATAAGCGAGTTAGGTTTTTTGAAGCACGAAATGCTGCGCGCGTGCATGTACTTGTGTACATGCACGCGCACAAGAACACATAAGATTATTCTTATACGCGCAAAAAATACTCGTCTGAAACCGCTCTTATCCTAATGAACTTCAGCATTGCTGCTGTCGACAGCAGGTTGCATTCAGAGAAATCAAAATTCTATGGCTGCCGTGCGTGTTGCGGCGCGTTTAGAAACTTAGAATATTTTTCTCAATAAGCAAGCATTTTTCTTCTTCCTGTGTCGCAGGGTCATCAGTCAATTTAATAAAAGTAAAACAAATTATTCTTCTAAGTACGAGTTTTATTTACAAGAATTCTTAACATCACTATGTAATAAAATTATCATTTGACATGAAACGACTAAAGATAGTACGACTAAAACTACATCTTAATAAAATTACTTTGACAGAGAAAAAGTACCTAAATCTACCAGTTTATTTTGAGTTAAATAAATACTTCATAATTATTTACAACAATGTAAGTAGTAAGTGACACTACAAATAAAAATATTATACAAATATTAATTTTCGGTATTATTTCAATGGTACGGATCTACGAAGTGAGTAGGTTTGTATGAGCCCTTTAATAGGAAATATCAATAATACTGTTAAAGCTGAATATACAGCGTTGGGCTACATTAAACATTTTAATTCACTTTATTGTCCAAATATTAGAAAATACACGCTAAAGTTACGTTATAACTACTTGAATCATAATTTTCAATATGTAACAAAATAACAGACAGTCCTAAAGAAACAAAATAAAATATTTATATTCTTAAGTACTGCGGATACTTCTGAGAATATGATTTTACTGTTTAAACTTTACTCTTCAATACAAGATTTTTACTCTAATGTTATTACAAATGGTAGCTTCCATTTTGTGCCTCTCGCTCGCACATATACTCTGCACGTGGAAGGCAAATAGCGTAATTGCCAAATCTAATCCCATTTTTGGGTAGACGGATAGTAGATCGGGAGTCTTACACACAAGTTACTTACGAAGGTAATATAATGACTAGTCAAGTTGTATTTTTAATCTTTGGTTTAAAAGGGAAAATATTTTTCTGTTTATTTTTTATTTTATTATATGGCTTGCGACGAGAACTTCTTCAAGAAAGCAAATAGGCGTAGGTAAACACAAGTAAGTTTTCGGTGATTAATGGAAAAAACACAAATTTAAGACTTCCACTAATTTAATATAGGCCAAGGATTCGTTAACCAAGTAAGTATTCATTTTTAAAACTTTTTGTTCGAAAATATTTTAAAGGGCAAATTAAAGTTGGGTCCAACTTCTATCCTAGCTAAACAGCGTAATAAGTCGTAAAAAAATATCAAACTCTTATTCGGATCCACAACTGTTCGGATCACATTCCAAAACTGTTTCCCGTGTCAGATTTATACATAGTTGTAGCAACTGTCAACATGAGATGCGCTGCTGGAGGTTATTATTAACATAGCTGTGTGACAGCGTGGCCACCTACTTGCGCCGCAAACAAAGTACCGTTGACACGAAAAGAAGTAGACTGTTCAGCTCAGATAGCGAGCAAGAAGGTTCAGTTGCAGTAGTGTTCCTCGGTGGTAAGTCGGCACAGCTGGCAGTCGACGCGGCAGCACCAGTGGTAGCGGCAGTGGCAGCGCTCGAGCCGGCTGGAGCGCACGCCACGCCGCCCGCGCCCGCAGCACAGGCGCCCGCAGCCGCCTGACGCACTGCCCAGCGTCGCGTTGCATTTTCTGTAAACATCAGCAATGGTAAGTCTATTCAACGCGTTGCCCATTATACTACCCATACAGGAACAAACAGGTTTGGATCGAGAAGTTTACAGATTCCGAATGGAAATTCACAAAAATAAAAGAAAGCTTCGAAAACCTTTACCTATTTAACTTGTATGTCAAATACATGATAGATTAAAGATCTGAAGAAAGCTCAAGTTGGTGTCTCTTTTAACGGCACATAGCAAACACGTCTGGTGTAGATTGACGAGGAGACCCAATCCCAAATGAAATCGATGGATCCAGGCAGAGAGATTAAGAAAACAATAACAGTAATCACTAGCCCGCGTTTACGTTAGAAAAACAACAAAAACTTCTTGCCTGCCGTGTGTGCCAAGCGAGCCTGCAGCTGGATCTGGCTCGCAGTAGTCTGGACTGGGCGTGACGTACCGCAGCCGGGGCCGGGCGCGCCTGGCGTGGCGCTTGTGCGGGCGCAGCGGGCCGGCGCGCGCCGCCTCGCCCGCCAGCGCCGCCGCCACGCGCGCCAGCGGCGGCAGCGCGCGCCAGCACGTGCGCACGGAGCACGAGCCCGACACGCCGTGACACGTGCACTTCGTGCGCATGCCTGATGACACCGCCTGGACCACAGACATTATGTAAGTCATCATCATCAGCCTAGCTTTTTCCCAACTATTTTAAGATCGGGTGCCAGTCTAACCGGATGCAGCTTAATACCAGTATTTTACATGAAGCGACTGCCTATCTGACCTCCATAAACCATTTACTGGGTAATTCTGTGCTAATACAGTACCCCTTGGTAAGACTGGTTGTTAGACTTTCGGATTATTAACTACTCGTAACGACAGTCAGCAAATAAACGCTATAAATGGTAGCCGGCATGGAGGAGCTTATACATATGTGATCAATGGTCACCCATCCCTGGACCGATTTCGGCACGGGTAGCTAAACTTTCGATCAGTTTATTTAGGTTATCATAATTCTTTCAAGAATCGGGTAACGATGACGAAAGACCTTATTTCAGTAAATGATTAATTTTGGTATGTCTTGTAGGAACTAGGGAATTCCAAACTAAAAAAGAATATCGATATTCACCTTCCGTCCAAATCGTCCATTCATCAGGTTAGCGGACGCGATGAGCTCTCGCAGTCGTTCGAGTCGAGTTCGCAGGTCCACTTGAGGGTCGAACCTCGGGTCGTCAGCCGCCATCCGGTATTCAATGTTGCGGTATCTGGATCCTCTGTCTTCATATTCGTACCTGGACAAAAGAAAATTAAAATTTTATTTTAAAACAGTTTTACTATTTCTTTATGAAACAAAATGGTGACAAAATATCTAGTTAAATTGCGTTTTACCGGAAAATAAACCCAATTAAACCCTTGGGAGAAAATGCGTTCAATACACCTTTGCCCTAATCCATCGATTCGGTGAGCGTCGTGCAAAAACGCTTTCATATACGCTAACCTCGGTCTAGATCTGAACCTTTTCCGTGTTGGTCTTCCTCGTCGCGGTGAGCGCGGCAGACGCTTCCGTCCGCGACGTCCCTTCTTCCTCGTCTTGGGAGCCACGCTGGTGTTGGCTGGCGCTGGCTGGTCGTCCACTAAGATGACCACGGGAGGCATCGTCGTTGGCTCCATGGTTGTTGTAGTAGTAGGTAACTCCGTCGTTGTCGTCTCTATTTCCAGGATATTCTCCACTTTCCCCTCTCGAACGTCTATTTCGTGCGCATCCAGAAACTGCTTCGCGAATCTGATAATTCGGGTATTATTTTAAAAGGGCAATTAGTTAAGCCATGTAATGCGTGGCATACGCCAATCAAATGCAGGACTTTATACAAAAAAATATGTTCATACCTTTCCGCCCACTGAAAGTTGTCACCACATCCACCCCACTTGAACCTCGCATGCGGTTCGGCAGGCGTGATGTGCGCCTGCCGTGGGGGCCGAGGGGGAGCGCGGGGCGGGGCGGCGCACGAGCAGGCCGGCAGCGAGCCCGCCGCGCATGCGCGAGCCACCGACCACGTCAGCGCTGCCGCAGACATCGCGTACACGTATGCTTGCTCGCGGGTACCTGAATATATCGAGAACTTAAATTGGAAGCAAAGCTGTACAGGTATTTTTTTTTCTGATTAAGATCAATGTTATTTGCAAATTACAAGTCCTCCAGCTGAGGTTAATATATGTTACACTAGATTTCGCTTGCTGCTTCGCTCCCGTTATGGTCGCAAATCATCCCCAGGGAGACGTTTTAATATGTATAGCCTATGACACTCGGAGATAATGTAGCTTCCCACTAGTGAAAGAATTTTCAGAATCGGATCAGTTGTTCCGAAAATACTCCCTACATCCAACTTACAACGTTTACCTCTTTATAATAATAATAAGTCGGCAAAAAATTATAAAGTACAGACCTGTTAAAATCTTTACATACATTTTTGCTTTTGCTTCGATCACGTTCTTGCATCTTGGTATGTCACGCCGATGACGCCGATTGCAAATACTATACTAAGCACCAGCAAGTGTAGTATGACCTCTGTGGAAATGAGTTGAGTCGACGAAAGAATCGACAAAATGACAGACTGTCATTGTCTATCTTTCATTGCACGTGACGGCACGGTTGGCGCAGTGGTTGAGCGATTAACTGCTGCGCTGCGTGTCGCGGGTTCGATCCCCGCACGGAACAAATATTTGTATGGCCTACACTACAGATAGTTGTTTCGGGTCTGGCTGTTTGTGTATGTGAGTTTAAATGTTTGTAAACACACCCACGATACAGGAGAAATTCCTAGTGTGGGGCAACGTTGAAAAAAAGAAAATAAAAAAAAATATTGTCCATTCTTCCGTCGACAAAATTCGTTTCGACAGTGTCGTGCTACGCGTGCTAACCTTTCTGGTGAAATATATTGTTTGTAAATGCTAGATTAGGTGTAACACGTCAGAAGTGCACTAAGACCTGTCGCTTGATCTCACCTGCTTATAAGTTGTAACTGCAGATTGTATCTGTATTGCTTATTGAACTGCAATGCTGGATAAAGGCATCTGCCAAAATGGTATTTGTAGGTCAACCTCAAACTATTGGCACAATGGGGCACAATAGGAACTGCATTTCAAAGATAGATCTCTGCTGATATTGGTCGCACTGGCATCGGCCAGTAGATATCCATCAAAGTATAAGAATAGGTTGCCCTTCATCAGTTTGTGACGCATTGTTATTGAATCACTTATCATCTTTAAGCCAGCGAGTTGACTATAAGTTCAATTATGGAAAGGCATCTTGAGAAACGTGTTGCGGTTGCAAATACAATTATTTTCAACCTAACTTTATTAGGAATAAAGTTAGATGTTAGGATATAATTAAAACCTTTACAGATTTTTTTCAGTTATGCTCAGATATTGCGGCCGTTTAGAGGTCAGCGCAGCGCGTAATATGGTACTTGTCAATTCGAAACATATATCGCCTAAAAGTTTATTAAATAGCCTTTACAATGAGGTAAATTATTGGAAAAATAACCTTGAATGAATGGTAATTTTGATAGAAAACGTTGTGCGGTTAGAACAGTCCAGAAAAATTCATAGTAAAGGCTATTTGATAAACTTTTAGGCGATATATTATGGTTCGAATGGAATACGATCCATATTACCAAAAATATTAACCCTTAGCTGATCCCAGCATGCGTTGCAATGCACTTGTTCCTATCTTTTCCTACCTCCTATCTACCTACCTAAAAACCTACAAAGTACTCGTAAGTATAAGAAAACGTTAAAAAAAAATGAATTAAATCGGTTAAGTAGTTCTCAAGATATGGCGTGACCAAGGGAATTAGGAATTCATTTTTATATACATATATAGTTTATACGTAAAAAATATTGAAGTGGCTCGATTTATTTGGTTTCAAGTGTAGTAGCTAGGATAGTGGTAACAATTAACAAGCTACAGATTCCAGTGAGTGCCGTCGCTCCGCAAGTCGTGTCGGGATGGATCGGTATGCTTTATACTTTAAACTTCTGCTTGTTTTCCCTGAAGTTGCTGTGGCAAGATGCCTGTGGGTCGTGGCCTAGAGGTGGTATAGGTAAGGGTGCTTTAACACCAATCGATCGATCGTCGATCGATGGTAGAATATATTAGTCGACATTCGATCGGTAGCTTTACATAGTCGAAACTATCGATCGACGTCGACTAATATATTCTATCATTGATCGATGGCATCGATCGACGATCGATCGATTGGTGTGAAAGTAGAAAGTAACACCCTAATAGTACTTGTTGTACTCTAGTTCGTATTATTATGTCCCAACTATCTAACTGCTGTCGAACCCTTTGACGTCGAAGTGTACAACTTTTGAGTAAACTCCGGTTTGGTTTTTGGCACCCGCGCCCGCTGTATAAAAGTTTTGGACAAGCAGTCGACACTTCTTGACGTTTACAAAGTAAATCTTTTGCAAGTTTTCTCCCGTTGCTTTTATAAATTAACTCGTTGTGTAGGTATATATGGGTGTTGGTAGATATTCTGATTTAGGTATCTAGGTCTATTTTATGTCCGATTCATACTTAGTGTAAAGTTAATTCATAAAACAATTTATGATATTACTAGCTCACTGCTGCCCGCGACTTCGTACGCGTGGACTTTTTTTTATGGTTATGAAAAATAGATGTTGGCCGATTCTCAGACCTACCCGAGATGCACAAGTAATTTCATACAAATCGGTTCAGTTGTTTCGGAGGACTATGGTAACAAACATTGTAACACGAGAATTTTATATATAAGAAGATAACTGCAGATATATTAAACAAACAGTCAGAATATGTTACGTATAGCTTCCCCTCTTAAGGACCGATGATCTTAATTCCGTATCAATATCACAGATTGACCAAGTTGCGTTATCCAGCTCAAAGAGCGTGAGATTCGGAAAGCGAGGACTTGAATATCGTGACGCAAGTTGCAATAGGCAAATTGGCAATGATGACCTCTCGAGTACAAAGTAGAGCCAAGCAAAATTAACCCGATAGAAACTCCCTACTTTAGTCCGAACCCTTATACAAGTCTTGTACCGATAGGCACTTTCCATCAAGAGAATCGTTTTTAATTACAAACGATATCAGCGCGATAAAGCCCGCACGTCCTTAGTGGAGTTAAACAATGGCATCTGACGGGCTTATCACACAGCACATCGGCAGCGCAGACCGCGCGTGAGTGCACAGCTCACGGTTATCGCTGAATGACGTCCCCCCCCCTCCCACTGCTACCCTCACTTGCCGCCCCCCGCGCCCTGCACGCTTGATTCATGCGTGTAATTAAATCTTTTGTCCGTCTCGCTGTACCTCGACCCTAAACCCTCACCGCTGATCGCATTGTAAGACGAGCTTCCGATCGTCTTTCTAATTTAACAGACTAAAGATAACTTTCATGGTTTTCAGAAGAAAAGCTTTATCTCATCAATAAGGATTCGCGAGATTGATTTATATTCTTAACTTTGTACGCTTTCCCGAAGAAACTACCGTCAAGCGCTTTAAGATATTCATTCATTTGGGAAGTTCTGATTCCTCGATAGTTGCAGTTTGCAGACATGAAGTTTGATGAAGTATCTACATATTACTTACAATGTTATTAAATCCCTAATTGAGCTATATTGAGAAAATGGAAACTGTGAAAAGGCATAATCATTTCATATCTGAATAACTTAATCATCATAATCATTCTAGTAATCTTAATATCGAAGACCAAAATGATCAAAGCTCTCTAGTATAAGACTAATATCTTATTAACGAGTGTTAACTTAATTAATTGTTTTAAAAAACAAAATTATATAATAGGCATAGTTATAATAATAGGCACCAAAGGTAATAAATCGTGTGCGTAGTACGTGCATAGGATAAAAAAGTGCCGCTAGGATGACGTAGTTCCAGCGGAAACAGTTTTTGTTGAATAGCTCCCCAATGGTCGGATACACAAATTTGTAATTAGCATACACAATTACACGACGTCATACACTAAATATCTGCTAAACTGAAATTAAGAAATCCGTCATTTTTCCGCTGTGACTACGCCCACAATAAATCTCCTATCGCGATGTAGATTTTGTCTTCATAGCTTGATGCTTTTGCAAGCTGCAATTTAGGACGTTAGGGCTTTAATGGCGTTCCGATTCTGAACCACCTTACTTGGATTGATATTATATCGTTTAGTTGAGAATACGAACGCACAAAAATTTCATATAGATAGACAGATTAATTTGATAATTCGCTTTTCTTAGTAGACGCTGAATTACGTGTGAAGTATTTCTCAATTTCTGTGTGGTGGTCTGTCCGGTATTATTCTGTTTTTTTGTATAACTACCCACAAAAAAGCTTGTCAAGTTCCCCAGCGTTAAACAGCAACGCAACTTCGCGATGTCGCGGGAAATCTTGCGTACCTATGTACCGTGATATTTTTCGCATGTAAAGGAAAACGTTACGAAAACCAGCTCATAACAAATATTTGCGATACCGCATGCCGTGATTCCGGCGATAGGCACTAGCTGTCACGTCGAGCATGGATGACGGATGACGTGGAAATATCCAGTGCCAGGAGCTTCCACAATCATTGTTATTTGTTATGTACGGTGTAACAGTTATCTTTAACTGTAGCCCCACTGTAAGCCAACTCGGATTCGAAATAATAACTAGTTAGATATGATCATTCACTGTCGTCAAGACTGTAAGTTGAAAAGAAATAAACAGTTATTATTCATGGGCACATAAATCTTTAGCGAAGCGACCTTATGCAAAATTAGACGGACACCTATCTAAGTAGACACCTCGGCTCTTAATGAAAGTTATTCTTTGTTCATTGCTACAGCGGCCGCAGACTTTATTCGCTTCGTAAAACTTTTAATTAAAATGTATCAAGCCGGGAGCACTCCAAAGATTCCTAACGGTTTTGTTTGTAGCCGACAACGTTCTGTGTCAATTAATTTCCTAAAGTGGGCAGACGGACGCCGAAATGGTGACCAAAAACAATGCTCCGTATTTCGCAGTAGTCGACCGTCGGCATCCGGCCCGCACTCGCTGCCAACTACACAATGTCGCCGACCATGCTAAAACTAGAAAAACTTCCCCATTGTTTGTCTTCTTTTCTATTCCTAACTTATAGATAGTTTTTTTTTAACGTCTCTCTTGGAACACAGATTGTTAGAGAGCGACGCAAAAAGAGATTGGGGAAAAGCTAGTTCCTCTGCGAACTTTTATGAAGGTTCAGTCAGCGACGACAAACATTTCCTGACCGATATACCTACATGTCTCTGCGTTTATCTCTTATTCATTTATTAGATCAATATTTACCTACTTACTATGCAGTCGCGTCACGCTATGAGAGCCAACGTGTTGTACCGCTCGCTCAACGAGTTTCGTGCTGGCATAGAGTTATGAAGACATCGCGTGACGTCTTCTGTTATTTAATAAGGTTCCTGCGCCGGCCGTGCGATCGGCATCGGAACGATTGCTCTTTACTGTCTACTCGCTCAGCTCTATTAAGGGGTAATTAACAATAGCGCATTCAAATTAAATTGAAACAATGGTGTAATCTGAAAATTAATTACCCGAGAAGTGATAAATATGTTCATGTGTCATGTAAATAAAAAGAATGGTCGGAGCGGAACGGTACCCGCGCACCGTTGCTGAAAGAAAGGGCGCTGTCGTCACGCCGGCCGCGCTCGCACAATACATCCACGGTGATTTAAAAGACTCGACAAACTTGTCTCCCTTATCTTACATTAGTGATGGAAGTTGCAGCTTTTTTGTAATAAGGACTAAAATGGGTTCTTGCAAGGCGAAGAAACAAAGAGGACTGAAAATGTAGGAACCTTCTGACAGTGACACTCAATTAAGAGTAGTTCATAGAAACAGGTGCCGGTTTCATTAAAGTCCTTCGTTTCAATACAATGACATAGGTAAAAGATACGCACCCGTGAGCAGGTCAGGGGTGAACCGGGGTGCAAGTTCGATGGAGGAGCAGTTCCAGCGCTCGCCGTGGTGCGCGGCCAGGCAGGCGGCGCGGGCCAGGCGCGCGGCGCCCGCCACGTGTGGCATGGCGGAGGGCTGGCGCCGGCACGCGCGCGCCTGCCCGCCCCACAGCCAGCCCGCGCGCCGCGCCTCCAAACATTCGTTCTCCGTCCAGTTGCCTTCGCTCTCATGCAATGCTCTGTATCAAAATAATATTATCGTAACGGGTGTACTTTATTGCAATTAATTTCATTCTTTAAAAAAATATGGGGTGAGGCTATGCTTTTTAATTAAAGCAATGATTTATTCGATAAATAAAACAGCCCAATTTTTCATTTAAAGTGTTTATTTGAAAAACATTTTACCTTTCATGACCTAGTAAATAAATTACTATTCTAAATATAAATTATTCGATGGCAGTGAGTAGTACGTATTACGTATAAATATTGGTGCAAACTGTTTAATACTATTTGTTTAATTTCTTTTCGTGTTCTAAATTGCAAGAGGATGATGATCCATCACCACGCCTCGCTGAATCGGGTCTTTGACCACGTTGAAACGCCTCACACATTTCATACAAATAATTTGGTAGAAAATCGGAACCTTCGCCCTCTCTACGCCGTAGCACATGGTACGCTTCGCGTAGCGTTGGTTTTGGCGCAAGCCGTAGCTCGAGTTCTACGGCAGTTGGAAAATGAGCTGCAAGGGAATAAACTATTTCCAAATCCGATGGCGGTGGCGTTAAATGTCGATAGTTCGATACCTTGTGCAAAAAATATTCAGACATACTGACTCTTGGGTTTCTGTCGTCGTATTTTCCTAGTTTCATATCGTATAGTACTGCCTTTTGTCTGTCAGGGCCCCAGAATTCTTGTTCGAAAGCCATGTAGAATGTTTCAACATCTTTGAACTCGCTCCTGAAGCAGCGGGCCCACATGAGCGGTACTCCTTCTAAACATGATATTATGAATGGTAGCTGTTTTTCCTCTGCCATTTTTAATTCGG
The DNA here is from genome assembly GCA_963082945.1 of Cerastis leucographa. Classification (NCBI taxonomy): domain Eukaryota; kingdom Metazoa; phylum Arthropoda; class Insecta; order Lepidoptera; family Noctuidae; genus Cerastis; species Cerastis leucographa. The sequence goes on along the minus strand of OY720380.1, from coordinate 10,701,413 downwards.
ATATGTAGTACTGAATACTTTCTAAGAAATCCATAGGGTGCGTGTCTCCGACGTCATCAAAATGTGGTCTCTTATTAATGGACGCAATAATCCAATCGCTGATATTTTCCGATGATAAATGTATGCTCGTTTTGTTTCTATCCTGTCTATTTTTGTCGAGTTCAACAATTTTCGGCCTGTCTTCCTGCCGTGACGCAGAAGTCTTATCAAACGCATTTTCAGCTTTCCCCAAATTAGGGAGTGACATATGACTGCGTAGCCTAGACGATGGCATAGGCAGGCTTTGGTAAACATCTTCTTGGCTGGAAAATCGAACGCCGAAGCCCAACGTTGTTGGTTTGTGGATAGAACCGCTGTACATCGAACTACTGTACATAATGTCGTCTTTCTTCGGACGTTCTTCTGTTTTCTTTTCTCTTGAAACAGAGGAAGATATCTTGTCAACCATCTCCGATAGGTTTGTTACTGAAGATTTAATTTGACGTAAATCAACAAACAAACTCATTGTAAAATTCTTGAATATATACTTTGCTTAATCCATTTTCAGGTATTACGAAGATAATTCATAGGCTGTAACAAAAATAACACCAGTTGTTATGATCCGTAATAATACGTACGTTGTGCATTGTGCAAGTGCATTTAAATAAAATACTCAAATCTAAAAATAAAACTATTTTACTCACTCGTTTCGTGTAATCTACACAAATCATAATTCTGGTGCACAAATATCGATGTCAGTCACATTTCACCGTTTTTAACTCTATTTGATATTTTTATAGATGATTGTTTTACACGGATGGAGAGATAGTAGAAGTGTATCCAACATGGGCCATTGTGTACAGACAGCGTCAGAGTTAACCGTGTGAAACGTTGCTGTGCTTGTAAGCGGTCACAATGAGGGGCGATTCGTCACTGTTTGTGCATCATTGCGCCGGCTATTTCAACACGTTGCATGTGCAGCAAGCAGGGCAGCCTATGCATACGTAGATCTAAGTCGACTACTGAACTGTGCAAACAACCCGAGTCAGGGTAACAAACTTTTATAAGGTTCGTTCACTATAAAAGCGCGTACAAATAATACCTCTTAACTAATTATAAAGCATTTTATTACCAGAATTAATATGATACTACGATAATTAAGTGTCTATTTGTATTGTGCGCTATTTAATTTGAGAATAATAAAAGAATGTGTTTTTCAACGGTGCGCTGGGCGGCTAAAGCGTGCGTAGCAAAGTTCGTAGCAGAAGCTTACGTGCGGCGGCGGCGGGCGGGCACTCCGTACTAGCCAACCCGCTGACTACACTGACTACCGAGGGATGCGGCAGGCGCACTTGCCGCTTTTTATATACAGCTTACGTTACAATAACTGGGTTATCGTAGAAGGTATATTAAATTTCATTGACGTTTCGTCGAGCCTGCCAAGGACACGCGTTGCCGATGGTACCGTTTCCAATATTGTGAGGGGAACACGCTTTGTTCAAATATCTAGGTTGAATTTGTGCCATAGTTATGAAACTAACCGATTTGTTACGCTCGTAAAGTCGGCGGCATTATTCGTACCTAACTTGAATGCTAATCAAGGTAATGATAAAAATAAAGTTTTCGTTAGGGTGTATTTTATGAAAAACGACTTAATCGATATGGGCAAGTAGGTTACTTTTTGCAAGAATATTTGAACAAAGTTGAATGCCACGTAATACTAATAACGTATGGAACGATTGCAACTGGGCTGAATAGGGTTGGGGACCGAGGTAATTATGGATACAAAGCTAAGGTTTGCCGTAAGTTATTACCAAGTATAGTGCAAGTTCATTATTGATGCATTAGTTCCGCGGCCGGCCGCCGCTCGGTTGCGCATATCTTTGCGACCGAGCGAACAATAAACAACCAGCCGTCCTTCCTTCCATCCTTTTTAGCTTAACACTGGCCTTACGCCCGCGATAATATATATATGTGTAGGATATGTTTTTGTTCTACACAATGTGAAACTTTTCACATTTTCTTTTGGTCTAAGAAATCTTTCAGTGAATTTTTCTTTTTATCAGTTCCCAACGAGAGTTGTTAAAGTTTCTATCTACGCAAGTTTTTTGTATTACAATTATTTCACCATCCTTCTATTTTGTGCCAATATATTAGTTGACGGCGCATCAGCCCACTTTCTCCCATGGGTCCACCTCTATCAACAATTACACCCGAATCTATTATTCGTTGATTTGGTCTTTGGGGTTCTACTTCTAACCATTTACCTAAACCATTGAACTGCTAACCGTAGTTAATTCTAATCAAAATTTGTCCTAGAAAAACTAATAATTTTAAAAGCTCCATGGTAGACACATTAGGCACTTGTATTGTATCCTACCTATTATGGCTACTAAAACGAGATCCTCGACAACTTGTAGCAAAAACTTTGATGATCTGGTCGAAATGAATTTAAATCTAGAACTGCGGAAAGATCTTATGTAACTCGAGAATTTTCCTACTGAGGTTATTTTTCATTCGACTATGATTTATGTGAAACGTAGACACATTTATGAGCTTTCTTTTTTGGTGAAATAAATTTTATTCGTGGGACTTGAACAAAGATAATCACAACTAAATATTTATTATATGCCTAGCTAGAACATTTATATCTAATCAAGAGCATACCTTCTCACAAATATGTCGTCATAATTAATAGTTATTTCCGCAATTGAAGATTTTACTGAAGACAACAACAAAGTTCAATCAATATAGATAATAATACAGAAATATCATGCCGCGAAAAGATTACTTACACGATGTTACAACGGTACCTAACTAAAAAGTTGTTAAAGAAGGCCGTTTTAATATTTGCATAGTATCCCTTGGAAAGTCGATATCCGTGTAATGTTGTGGGGGACAGCGCTGAGCGCACGCGACGTCACCACTCACGGCAGCCATCATGACGGGCGACGAGCCACGTCATTCGCTCCGCATGCAACAACACAGTAATAGCTACTCCTGCCAACTTGGAAACAGCTACGCAGCACGCATCCGCAGAACAGCGCACCACGCCACCACCAATTGACTCCGGACATCGAGTCACGGTGCTACGAGCCCAAAGCTTCCGTAATCCTACTATTCTGGTTAATTCATGTGGAATGTAATTGTTCCGTTGTTGGACTCCGACCGGGAACATTATCGCATTCGTCACGGCGCGCACGTGTTCGTTTGATCTAATAAAATAATTCCCGTATCAAATTTTACGCGTCTATCTCGATCTGGTAGACAAAGAACCGTGCAGAGGGGCATGGGGCTTCGCTTTGTCATAACTGGTCGTCGGCACAAAAGACCACCCAGCATTTTTCGGGTAGATCTCTTTGTGTTGTGCATGTAGATAAAATAGGCCGTCAAGTTACAATGTAATTTTTCTAATACCGAAAAGGGTCACATGTCTGCGCAATAACACGACTACAGCATTATTAAAAATGGTTAATATTACAGTAGGCTTGTCATTCAATTAAAAAGGGGTAGATAAATTGTACATCTGCGTATAACATCTTCTAATTTCCTGCTACGTACTCGTATTTGTTTTCCCTAGGCCCTAACTTTACAAGCTGTAACTCGTTCTTCTATGGTAGCTAGATAAAGGGTGTAAAACACCTCTTAATGAAGCCGAAAGGCACTGGTTCTCCCTGTCATTGCGATCATTTTTTTGTTCTACACCATACCTGGGAACCTTCTAGTTACGGAGATATTAGGGGTCAAAGTGCCAACTTTTTGACAAGTATTTTTTTAAATACGTTTTCTTTAATGTAAGATTTTTACTTTAAACACCTCCACGACACCCGTACAATTCAATCCGTCCATCAGCACAATGTGTTGAGTGCGTTACATTGAGTTCTACCACAAAACATGATTTTGCACCCCCCAAAAAAAAGTCGTTTCCCAGCAATAATTTTTGCGTAAAGTTACTTAGTTTCATGTACAGAATGCTTGGTTGACGGCTTCGTGATGAGGTGATTTAAACGGTGTATGTACTGGCATTTTATAAACGCTCATTGTATCAAGCTTTAAAACAAAGCTGCGACAGCCCAAACAAACAAAAAAAGCCAATTTATTTAATGAAACATAAAAACACCATTGAATTTTTGCAGTCTGTTTGCGCAGTCTGGTGTTGGTAATTTCAAAATTGTTAAAAAAAAAAAACATTATTAAAACATCGTCTAAAATCCGCGATGAAGCAAAAACCCCGTTTGGGGCGCAATACAGCTGACGCGGCTGCAACGGCGCGTCGCTGATTCCGCTTTAATGATGATTAAATGCTGTATGATTGTCGTGGCGTGTGTAGCCGCCCCTGCCGCCTGCGGCCACCGGGCCTGCATCGCGCGAGGGATGTTCCAAGGAAACTTTAATCGTATCGAACTTCTAAATGCGTATTTAACTAACGCTACATAATTATGTAGCCGACGAAAAGCTCCTTAAAAGCATTGCAGCTGTCGGAAGCCACATGCTTCGAAATACTTACCTACATATTTTGAATACACATACGTAGGTGCCAGCAGTTTCCTAAGCTCATTTATGAACCAATCATCCTGTACACGGTTACGGTAGATTCCATTTATTCCTCGGTTCCCCCTTACGAACTTTAAATGACATTTGCTACGGCAATACACGCAACAAATTGTGTAACTGTCGAATCATTTCCAAGCCCACATCTACTGCGGATACTTACACCAATCAACATTGCATTCAATCAACAATTGCTTAGACAATGTGAGCGAAAGATCACAATTTGTTACAATCACTTACAAGGGCTGGCCTTCCTCCCAGTCTCTGTTAACTTCCTCGCTCCATTACACACGGGACAATGATACCCTAATTATGAACCATTTGACACACGCACTCACATAGAAAGTGCCTAACAACTATCCGTAATCAAGATGTCCAATTCCCATTTGGCAAATATGCGCGTATAAATGAAAATATTCATATGAAATTCACGCTCGAGAATAGTAATAGCACATTAATATGAGGGATATGACAAACGTTATAAATGGATATTGTACGGGAACATCGGTGTAATTAGGTATGTAGTATGTAGTATTCAACGAGTTTATACGCCAAGCACGTGTCAGAGAAAGCCATTAGATTTAAATGTAGGTAAGTGGCCATCAAGTAGGAAGCCGGAATAATTGAAACAAATGCAGGGATTACTCAACAAATTGTCCAATACAAGGGCTATTTATCTAAGTCAACGCGCTGAAACGAGCAATTGTTTCATTTTATTGGTATGACATTGTGGACATGGAGCATTTATAAAAATAATGCAACGACAAACCATAGCTACTTGAATCCTTAATACTTAAATATGTAGCCCGCTGGAACCTTGCTGTAAAATCTTATTATAATTAAACTTTATGAAAGAAAGGGGTAAGGGGTAAAATTGTAACCGTTCAAAGTCTGGACTATGGCAATGAAATATATTATTTTGAGAAAGAAATAAAATTATTACTTACTTTTTATTTATGTGTAAATGGTGAATAGAGATAAATTAATAATTAAACTTGATTAATTACAAAACAGTTGTACCTACAACATAGCTTGTTAACATTTCCCATTTAATGACTTAATAATAATATATCTCGAAAAAGAGATATAAATTAAGGGTTGTGCCTCAACTGTCGCTTAATAGCCAAACATGTTATATTTCGAGACGAGTTTCGACACTCATTCAGAAACTGCAGCTGTGGCATGCGTTATTTTAGATGTTAACAGGAGGATGTGGTTGTATGGCAGTCAAAAAGTAAAAAACATCGGTCAATAAATCTTGTCGACTAATCCTGCAAGAGAAATGAAGCAGATTATAACAAGTGTTTTTTGCAAGTTGTGAGAGGGAACGGAGTGCCGAGACGTGCCTTATCTTTATAGAGAAAAAAAGCTTGCAACGCGCTAGACAAAACGACATATTAAAATTGTGATAGCCCCGTACTTATGTGAGTTTTCAACAGAACTATTTTGTAGTCAGATTGTATAGTTTTATTTTTCTGTTTTGTTTGTGCTGGTACTGTAAGTATAATGTGCTGAGCGTTTTGTTCTTATGGCACATGGTACACACCAAGTATAATAAATACGAAAAAAAAAAACAGTTGTTTTTTATAAAATAATGAAAAACGTTTTGCATAAGAGTTCTTTGATTACAGGCAGCACGTGGCGCCCCGTGAAAGCGACAAGTAAAGTCGGAAAATTGCATAGAGAGGTTTTTGTCAGCGGGCGCGTTGGGCGGGCGGAGCGACCGCGGCGCGGGAAGTACGCGCGTGAGTCAACCTCAGCCAGACAGCGTGCCGCCCTCCCCCCTCGCCCCGCGCGCTGCCGGCCTACCACCTTGCTCGGCTATGAGCGCTAATTACTGGTATTGCCACCTCTTACCTACGACTGACTTACATTTTCTTTGTTGTTGCTTGTTTCTTTTGTAGTCCTTAATTGGTAAAGCGGTGTGTAGGGTAGGTTTCGTTTTTTTTAAATTACAAAATTAAGGACTACGTGAAGATAAAGAAGTTTGGCTCTAGTTCCTTCTGCTCATGCGGCTTCCCTGGTAGCTCATAAACGAATCAAATGATGTCTCTATCTATTCCCAATATTATTTTTTCCACTCTTTTTATTCAGATGTTTTACAATAGTTTTCAAATCATTGCACCATTCGTTCATTGTTCAGAATACTCGTAGTTACAGCACTGATGATAATCTGTGTCAATTGTTTAATTTAGTGTTCTTATATTGTTTTATTTTTACTTTTGTTTATATTCTTTTTATTTACCTATTTTTTGTGAATGTGTGGCAAAAATTGTAGGCTTTGTAAATTCGTAGGTGTTTTTTTTTAAATCTTTTTCTACCTTTTGTAGTAAGCAGCGACTTATTGTCAAGTGCCCATGTAGCAGCGTTGCCAGTTTTTTTTTGCCAAGTCGGGATTTTGGAACTTTTTGAGTGAAAACAGCGGGATTCTTTCGTCAAAAGCGGGACATAGTAAAAAAACGTATATAATCAAAAGTTTTCAAATATTTATCTTTTTATTTGAATTAAAATTACGGTTACGTTACAATAGATAGCAAAAATAGCCATAGAAAATGTATTTTAATAAAAATATAATATTTTAAATCAGATTTAAGTACCCTATCGTTAAATAGTTAAGTCTTATTCGTGTTCAGAATTAAAAAAAAAAAAACAGAAATCAAAATCAAAAAAGTCTTATTGATTAGAAAAATATGGCGTTTCAAACCATAGTTTGTGGAGTGAGTGTTACAAATTGCAACTTACATACTTGTCTGTGCCACCCACTTACGCTTCGAAAAGCGGGACCGAGCCTGTCCCGTGCGGAACATTTAATTTTGATTTAAAAATCGGGACGTCCCGCCAAAATCGGGACGTCTGGCAACGCTGCCATGTAGGTTTATGTAAAATAAAATATTTTGATTTTGATTTGCGACAGACAGCTCAGCATTTTCTTTTCTTCTGCAATTCCGTATCCGGCCAGTCAAACTTTTTGGTTTATGATATAATATGTCAAACGTTACATTTGTATGAAAATGCGATACTACCAACAATATCAACCGAATTCCGAGTCGGCTTAATCCTACGTTGAAAATATTATAGCGTATCGGATACAATTGATTAATGAAGCATACATCAAAAAGGTTGCCGTCGATACGGCCGAACAAGAAATGTGTGACAAAAATAAAAGGCGAACAAATACGGCGGTGAGGATGTCGGTAATTTATGAATTTGTCAGGACAAACTGAACATCGTCGTCAGTGTAAATAAAGAGCACCGCGGCGTGGATAAATTTGTGTCAGATCAAATGAATCGTGCACACAACGATTTGTTGCACTTATTGCCCGCTCCGCCCTCGAGCGACCAACAAAAACAATTCTTCGAGATGTTGAGGAATTAAGTCGTTTGTTCTCGGCTAAGATAAATTGGAGAGCTTCCTCCATGGAAGCTTTACACTCAATAGTACAGATGAATAAAATCTATTTCTAAACGATCAAAGTCTGTGCGCTCTCCGGTGTCTGAAGTATCGTTTACTTAATACTATGTATCTAGCTATCCACCTACCCGATAATATTACGAAGCAACATTATAAGCACTAGGTAATTTTGTAGTGCTACCCATTGAGTACAAGTTGTGAACTCGAGTAGCAGCACAAAGTTGGGCCCCTGCGAAGCCCTTCACATTTTGGCCTGTACTGTACAGTGTACCTACTAACTTTGTGCCCCCAGCCTTTGTAGGCTTTCGAGGAAGTTAGCAGATTTAATTAAACGACGTTACCTACAAGCACCTACCTGAGTAGTAGGTTTTATCATCTTTTTAAAACCTATTCACCTACTCATGTTGATAATAGGATTTAATATCCTGTCTTTTACACTTAAAACTCCACACGCTTAATCTTTGAAAACTTAATCAATTAGCATCAACTAGTTAAACTGTAAGAAACGTCACTGATTTATTGCTTTTCAATCAAGGTAGTAGTCGATGACATAAATCCTTCTTTTATGTGGAATATAAAATTGGTAGAACGTGTGTCCAGCACAGTGCAATAAAATAAATCTTGTACTAAGTGGCTCATATTTTACCTTCGTCCGCACTCCGCAGGCATACGTCGGCCACCTACATAAGTTACGCTGAAGGGGGAATTCAATAAAAATCACAATCGTAAAAACTAAGACGGCAGCCATATAAAAATACCTAAGAAAGCATTAAGAGCCGTCCCCTAATAATAGGTCCCGCCAGATGCACGGGACGGCCGCCTGGAAAAGTCACAGTGGGAACTCGAGCGAAGGAAATTATTTTTTTCGGTCTGCCACACACGGCCCTTGCTAACTCAGCGAAAACTGAGACCGCTCCTCTCACCAGAATCACTTACACGAGGACATTTTACTGTAAAACTTTGGATATGAAAGTAATGTGTAATATAAAAGAATATTACGCGGACGTTGGAAGTGATCCCGGAAATATTCAATATTGCTACGTGACTTCGAATGAACAAATTAGGATATGTCTTTTACTGGGGTTGCGGATTTTGAAATTACAAGAGATATTTTATCTCTGTAATATGGCTACAAGATCAGAATTGTCGAGTTTTTTTTTAATGATGTGTTTGCTCCAATATTTTAATTGCTAATAACTTATCTGTACTAATAAATTATATAAATACTCCTTCTTGACTGTCACATCTCAATGAATCATACTATCCCAGTAATCCCAGTCCACTAAGAAGAAACATTTGTTTATTTATAAATGAACATGGTAAATAATGATTCAAAGTAAATGGGAATCCTAACATTTTTATTGTTTTGCATTGATCACCCAAAGCAATAACTTAACAATCAGTATTTCTGCGTAGTAATAATAATAAACGTGACTTCGGAAAAATAATTGTAGCCACATAGATACCTAAAGAGACTCTTTAAATCAAGATTATGAAAGGGCTCAGAACTACTCCCTGTGGTACTCTAAACTGTAAACAGGTATCATTACTCTGGATAGTGAAAACTAAAGTGATTTTAAGGATTTATTTCATTTAATATATTTCGACTGCGCCTGTATATATCCAACTATAAAATTTAGCATAGCAAAGGGAAACGAAACTGTCTTATAAGTTATATGTCATAGTCAAGTCGAATACTTAAAAGCGCTTAAGTTAATAATGGCCAACTAACAAATTAAATCTATTTTTTAACCATAAATCTCCTACACCACAGCAATAACAATCTTGAATCATTACCATATCTAAAATCCTCGGTATCCAATCATACCGAGACAGCATTTATAACATTTTATGAGCTAATGATAATCTTAATGATATTTTCGGTGTAAGATAATGCTAACATATTAGTTATTACAGACTAAAGCACTAAAGTATGTACCATAATTAATTAATAAAATTCATCTTCATTTCATACGTATATCAAGTTTTACGAGGCGCCTGAGGACATTAACTCAGCAATTAACATAAACACGAGCAACCGTAATATTGAAATAATTAGGTACTTAGAGCTTTGCCGAAAATCGTGTTCGTAGCAAAGCTCACATTTCCCGGGATATTACCGGGTGTAATCTCGGGGGCGAATAATTGCGGGTTGCAACTGAACAACGGTGCTCATTAGTGCAATGTTCAATTAGGGAGCGCCGATGGACGGGGAGCCGACCCGTTACAACCGCTTTAAATCCTGTGGATGTTTCAAACGGTACAATAACAATGTTATTTCGTACCGTTTTGTACTGTTGTGATGGCTGTATTGATTAATTCGCTGTAAGCATTCTTTAATTATGTGGAACCCGTAATGGTTTGGCCTTTGTTGTTTGATTAACGTAAATAATGATGTTAATCTGTATTGCCTTTATTTGTACGTTAATCCACTACAGTAAGTTTTAATCTGCGATGTTGGATCTCGTTTTTCTATGTATATTGTAGCATTAAGTAATTAATAATTTCATTAAAATTACTAGAATATTAACTTTAAATATTTGTACCTACGTGGTTATTAATAATTATGTCCCAATCAATCCTTTGTGGGACTACCGATTCCTGCCTACAGAGGCTTTGCTTGTGTTAAAATAATAATACCAGCCTATTACTGTCCCACTGCTGGACATAGGGCTTTTCACCTACAGAAAAGCTTGCCTCTGTTAAACCACTAAATATAACTGGAGTAGTTCGGGTACTTAATTATCTTCTTAGGTAGGTACCTGAAACTTGCATGTGTTATCCCTTTATTGTTCTAATTTCTACCGAATCTATACTGAGACTATAAAAAAAAAAATGTTTGTAAGTAAGGTTATATTCGGAACTAGTGATCCGATTCCAAAAAATCTTTCATTAGCGGGAAGCTACATTATCCCCAAGTGCTACAGGCAGTATACATACGTTCATTTTAAACGTTCCGTTGGTTAATTTCAGTGTTACTGACCCGTGGAACACCAAAGTGGTTCACCTAGGTGTTCCACGATTAACTTTCTGTACCCTTGGTTCACCTAATGAGTGAACCATGGGTAATTTAAAAAAATATTGTACCCGTGGATCACCTAAGAATGATTATACACGGTGTAAATCACCTCATCACGAAGCCGTGAACCAAGCATTCTGTACATGAAACTAAGTAACTTTACGCAAAAAATATTGCTGGGAAACGACTTTTTTTTGGGGGGTGTAAAATCATGTTTTGTGGTAGAACTCAATGTAACGCACTCAAAACATTGTGCTGATGGGCGGATTGAATAGTACGGGGGTCGTGGAGGTGTTTAAAGTAAAAATCTTACATTAAAAACTTGTATTTAAAAAAATACTTGCCATAAGTTGGAACTTTGACCCCTAATATCTCCGTAACTAGAAGGTTCCCAGGTATGGTGTAGAACAAAAAAAATATCGCAATGACAGGGAGAAACAGTGCCTTTTGGCTTCGTAAAGAGGTGTTTTACACCCTTTATAAAATAATGTACCTATGGTTCACCTAACTGGGAAACCTCCGGAAACTATGCTATACATATATAAAATAATGCTTTAATAATGTATCAATTTAATTCCTAATTAAACATGTTCGTGGAAAGTATTACCTTTTTATAAATTGAAAAAAGAAAAACAAAAAAGAAAAGAATAAAAAAAAAGAAAATGAACTTAAAACATGTGTAGCTTTTCTAATGCACTATCTATACCTAATTACGTTTGTATATTGAAGATTATATTATCGTTTTCGATTAATAATTTTCTGTTTTTACATGGATTTTTATCAGTATGTGCAACAGAAATACGAGTAGTGTTTTCTAAAAAAAAAAACAGTCTTAAAACGTCACCGTATTTTTGTTTAATGCACGGTTTAATTTGGTATTGAATCCCTCCGTAACATTATTTGTGCGGTGGTTTGTTTTGCCCAAATACACTTAATGTTTTAATACGATCATTTTTAAAGAAAAACCCATTTATATAATTTACACATTTTGACATCGAAACATTGTACTGCTCACATTCAGAAACTATATATTTCCAACCATCTAAAATAAATTCCTCCGGTAGCAATCATTGTGATCCATTTTTAAAGTCCTTATGATTATAATATTGACTCGGATGTAACATTACAAATCCTCATTTTCTACTAAGAAAAATAAGTTGTTCGTTTTGTTCGGCAGACATACCTTATTAATTATTAATATTTATAAAATTTAGAATAACCAGGTATAAAGGCAAAGATGGCAATGCAACTTGATAACGCTAAACCTGACGTAATGAGGAAATAAATATTCTATGTGGTATGATGGTAGTTATATAGGTCTAAAAAAGACGGGTATATAAAGTTAACCGTGAAACAGCTTGGTGAACCAACGGTACAGAAAGTTAAACGTGGTAAACCTAGGTGAACCAGGGGTACAGAAAATTAACCGTGGAACACCGTCGAACACCTAGGTGAACCAGGGGTACTGAAAGTTAACCGTGGAACACCTAGGTGAACCACTTTGGTGTTCCACGGGTCAGAAAGGAATTTCAGTACATAACGTGAGCTAAGCGTATGACGCATCGTACAAAAAATCAATTTGCCTACTCGGAACACTAGTAATAACACAAAGGCATCACAACTAAAGTTCCTGAATTTCGATGCTATGGAGCCCAAGAAAACGATCTCAATAAAAATCCCTTCATTGGCGACATATTGTCGCCAGCTTCTAATCTATACCTAACCAGCTTGCTGCTGCTAGCCTTGCTAGGATTTAAAGGTAGGTAGTTGTTGATTTGAAGCAATTTGTTATTTGAGGAAATTGAGATTTTGTAGGAATGTAATAAAAATATCGCTAGGAATCATTTTAAACAATTTCGCGCCAGTGTATTCTTGACGCAGATTTGCACCCATTGAAATAAACAAAACATTAGCCGTGGAAACCACAAATGATGTTGACAAGGCCCTCGACCAAAATGTGGAAATCTTTAGGAAGGAAGGGACTTTTTTTTGCGAAATACAGCGTACGAGCAAGAAGTCCAACCTTTCGAAGGAGACTCTGGAGCTTATGGTGGTACGATTCGAGGCTAAGATCCACCCATAATTTCATCAGCACAACAGGCACTCAACAAAACATTAAGGAAACTGGTACGACGCGAACTTCAATGCTCCATCACACGCTCGTAGAATAAGCAATTGAGCAAAACCTTGGATGGTTGTGGATGAGCCACCTGATGAATTTGACTAAATCCTGTAGGGATATCGTCGTTTCGAAGTCGGGTATTCTTTCGGTAGTCGAAAACTTCTTCGACCATTTGTACACATCGCATGCATCTCGATCTGATACCGAAAATGTGGATTCTAAAGACAACTTAACCCGCCATTTCGCAGGAGACCTGCCAGAAGTCAGACAAGATGAAATCGAGGCGGCTTTTAGATGCTTAATGGAATGGAGAATCGGGAGCTCTTCAACTCGGTCCGGTTCTCTGGGAGATTTCCAGAACCGTGCAAAAGGAATGCGGTCGTTCTTTTCAGTAAAAGGAGAGTAAGGGTCAGTTCACACCGAGACGCGACGCGACGTGACGCTGCACGCACACTTTTAAAGAGCGATTCAAAATATAACTTTATTTTCTACACAAAAAGATACACATTTCGTTGTGAGAATTCAGAATACGTTGCGCCACGCAGCGCTGCGCCGCGCGACACCTCGCGGCGTAGAGCGACGCAGCGCGGCGCAGCGCGGCGTCGCGCTGCGTCGAGCGGCCTCGTGAGGTTGATTTCTGTAGAAATTGAATACGTTGCGCCATGCAGCGCTGCGCCGCGCGGCGTTTGGCGACGCAGCGCGAAATCACTGGCCTCTTCAAGTATCGTCGCGTCGCGTCGCGTCTCGGTGTGAACTGACCCTTACTCTCCTTTTACTGAAAAGAACGACCGCATTCCTTTTGCACGGTTCTGGAAATCTCCCAGAGAACCGGACCGAGTTGAAGAGCTCCCGATTCTCCATTCCATTAAGCATTTAAAGCCGCCTCGATTTCGTCTTGTCTGACTTCTGGCAGGTCTCCTGCGAAATGGCGGGTTAAGTTGTCTTTAGAATCCACATTTTCGGTATCAGATCGAGATGCATGCGATGTGTACAAATGGTCGAAGAAGTTTTCGACTACCGAAAGAATACCCGACTTCGAAACGACGATATCCCTACAGGATTTAGTCAAATTCATCAGGTGGCTCATCCACAACCATCCAAGGTTTTGCTCAATTGCTTATTCTACGAGCGTGTGATGGAGCATTGAAGTTCGCGTCGTACCAGTTTCCTTAATGTTTTGTTGAGTGCCTGTTGTGCTGATGAAATTATGGGTGGATTTTAGCCTCGAATCGTACCACCATAAGCTCCAGAGTCTCCTCCGAAAGGTTGGACTTCTTGCTCGTACGCTGTATTTCGCAAAAAAAAGTCCCTTCCTTCCTAAAGATTTCCACATTTTGGTCGAGGGCCTTGTCAACATCATTTGTGGTTTCCACGGCTAATATTTTGTTTATTTCAATGGGTGCAAATCTGCGTCAAGAATACACTGGCGCGAAATTGTTTAAAATGATTCCTAGCGATATTTTTATTACATTCCTACAAAATCTCAATTTCCTCAAATAACAAATTGCTTCAAATCAACAACTACCTACCTTTAAATCCTAGCAAGGCTAGCAGCAGCAAGCTGGTTAGGTATAGATTAGAAGCTGGCGACAATATGTCGCCAATGAAGGGATTTTTATTGAGATCGTTTTCTTGGGCTCCATAGCATCGAAATTCAGGAACTTTAGTTGTGATGCCTTTGTGTTATTACTAGTGTTCCGAGTAGGCAAATTGATTTTTTGTACGATGCGTCATACGCTTAGCTCACGTTATGTACTGAAATTCCTTTCTGACCCGTGGAACACCAAAGTGGTTCACCTAGGTGTTCCACGGTTAACTTTCAGTACCCCTGGTTCACCTAGGTGTTCGACGGTGTTCCACGGTTAATTTTCTGTACCCATGGTTCACCTAGGTTTACCACGTTTAACTTTCTGTACCGTTGGTTCACCAAGCTGTTTCACGGTTAACTTTCTATACCCGTCTTTTTTAGACCTATATAACTACCATCATACCACATAGAATATTTATTTCCTCATTACGTCAGGTTTAGCGTTGTGAGAATTCAGAATACGTTGCGCCACGCAGCGCTGCGCCGCGCGACACCTCGCGGCGTAGAGCGACGCAGCGCGGCGTCGCGCTGCGTCGAGCGGCCTCGTGAGGTTGATTTCTGTAGAAATTGAATACGTTGCGCCATGCAGCGCTGCGCCGCGCTGCGCCGCGCGGCGTTTGGCGACGCAGCGCGAAATCACTGGCCTCTTCAAGTATCGTCGCGTCGCGTCGCGTCTCGGTGTGAACTGACCCTTAGCCGTAGAAACTATGACCGTTGGGATAGACTTGTTCTTCAGTGGAGACCGCGAATCTGCAAGCCTAAGGTGGGACGCCCTCAGATTAGGTAGATCGACGATTTCCGCAGGGTGGCTGGTAGCAACTGGATGAGAGTTGCCGAGAATCAAGTGTCTAGCAGTGGAATGGTAGGTTGATGATGATATGGACACTAATTGTTGCAACATTTTTTTTTTCCAGAATTCAGATTGTTTTTATTATGGAAATTGTTTTTTTTTATATTATGATACTATTTCAAATTAATCGTGTTACACCAAAAAAATATGTTTTAATACCAAGCGGTATTAAAACATATTTTTAACTATCGTAATTGGTCAACTTTTATTCAAAGATGGTAACAGCGTAGGTACCCGTTGAAATCACTGAAGCGAGTCCCAGCCCAAGTGTAAAGATGATGGCAATCACCAAATTTAAGTATAAAGGGTACGGTTGTGGCAGTGAACCATGAAGTATGTCCTACCTTCTATCCCGCAGATACAAGATTGCAGGTGCAACCCAACGAAACTATACATATTAACTATGCTGTCACGGACAACACCGCCGCGCGCCGCCGTAGAGGTAGAAAACTTTTTTTTTAAACTGTTTTCGGAATTCAGGTTGTAAAAAATTCTCCCTTCTTTTAGAATCCTTTTTGAATCTTGAAAAATATGTACATGATGAAGACAAGAAAATACCAATTAAGGAAAAGGTTTCTATTGCAGGTCTGTATATTTTGTATATTAAATATTGTAGAAGAGTCCAGCAACAAAGAGAATGCTAGCAAATTAATAAAAAAAGGTCTCTTTTATGTTTCGCGAGGGATTAAATATGATAGATTGGAAAATCACAATGGCTGGCCCTGGCCATTATGATCGGTACCTCTTTGGTTCCGTGTTCAGAGCTGTTCTTGCTTACCCTGACCTACTAAAAGTACTACCATTATAAAGATTGAAGAAGTTTGATTCAGACCTGCCCTTGAGCATCGCTCATGTTATTTTAAGGATGTGGTTCTACCGTTCTACTTTCTCTTGACTAGTCGCCGCCCGGCGGACTTGCAGACTTGCACAGTTGCACCCGTTTTCTAAGCCGGTGGGTATATTACTTTTTAGCGCATTAAAAAACTATCATCAAAAATCATAGGTAGGTAACAAACAAGTTGTGAAGCATGACTTCGAAAAAGTTCGTCGCCACTAACTTAGACAGATCTCCCTGCCATAAAGTTTTAAATCGAAATAATAAATTAAATCGCGCGAATGCAAAGGAAACGAATAAACCACCAGATGATTCGATTTTATTTTTTAAGAAGCGTGTTGAAATACTAACATCCCTCTTAGTTCTAAATAATTTTATTAGCACTACTAGTAAAGATCGAAAAGTTCATGTTTTCATTTTCAGAGTTTGATTCCATTACCTACAAATTGTTGTCAAATCGTCATTCTTAAAAAGAGCCGTGCCGTTGTATGTTCACAAATCGTTCAATTTCGGTACAATAAACCTTTTAGTATTCCAAACAATCATAAGCTGGTAGGTAAAAGTTCTTATAAAACACTTCAGTAGCGGTTACTATAAATAAATTAATCAGTCTACAAACGCATAGTGAATTTATGAGGTGAAAACCCCGAATATATTTTTTATGTGCGGCAAAAGTAAACAAAAAAGGTAAACTATTTTATAGGGAAAAACAAGCATTACTTACAGCCATCGTATCGCCTTCGTCGACTTCGGCAAAAACACAAAGAACAAAATGAACGCAATATAAGAACGCATCACAAAGTAAAATCGATCACTGCATTACATGAACATGTCAGTATCTTTTTTTATTTAAAAAGAAAGAAATAACAAAAGTGCGCGAAATATTTTGGCGGGAAAACGTCGAATGTCGCGGTGCCCGTCAGGCAGCGAGCGAGCGGTGCGGGAAGAGCGCTCTCGAGCTGCGACTGCGACAGAATGCACGACTGCGACCACCTCTGCCACTCTCGGCCAGTGGTCAGGCAGACAAAACGCGCCGCCCGCCGCCGCAACTGGCAAGAATCGCCAAAGATTAAATGACTATTCTCAGATGGGACATTTCTAGATGCGGAAGATCAAAGAAAACTGGTTAAATGCACGAAAGTTGAAACTTTCATTTTTTCCAAGTTTTTATTTTGCGGTTTCAGTGCTTTTGACTTGTTTCAGGACGTTTCTGAAGCTCTTCTCACATTATGAATTATTGTCTAATAAGTTATTGTATTAGAGCTCAAATTTGTCATGTTTGTTGGCGACCTCTAAAGTATTTAATTAGCAGTATTTTATAAAACGTTACTTTTTCTTTGTTAAGTAACTTTTCATTTTTTAAGACTGTTTAAATAAAAAAAAAAAATGTTTAAATTAAATTCAAAAACCTAGATAGAATGGTCGTACCATACACCGAAGCCACTTTTTGAGCAACTGTATTAAAAATTAATAGAAATATTTTTTTTTTCACATTTGGATCATCTCCATAACCCACATATTGAGTACTCTATGAGAGCCGGTTCTCATAGGCACAAATATGCGACCGGTTCACATTCCCCGGAGTGGCGCGCGGCGAATCGGGCGGGCGGGCGGACACGCGCTCCCCACGCAAGCGGTACAACCCACTTATCAATTCAGTCGAGTGGGCATTCATTCATTGTGAAGCATTGTGCCTATTATGCGCGGATTCGGTGCTTATTTACCCGTTCACATGCCACTAGAGTAGTCGTCACAGTAACTATCTCTTGGAGCCCTCATATTTTTATTAAATTACTGTCTTCTGCTACGAAGGACTGGCTTCGGTTAAGTTTCTGGCTGTTTGACTATGGATGAAACCTTAATAAAACATACCTACCTCTTGGTACATTAACCAGAATGTTTTAGCGAAATTCCCATGAAATTCTGGTTCGTAATGTTTACATTATTCGTGTATAGTGTCCATAAAACTAAAAAGATTCACCACTTTTCTTTAAAAAAAAATCTCATAAAAATTAAGCTGAATAATGGCATTTATTCAAATAAATAAGGGTTGATAAAGGAACTTCTGGCTTTAAAGACGAAGGAGTACCCAAGGGTCAATGTTACGTCCTATATTGTAACCTAACTTTACCACCGGAAAACTAATTTAACTACGCTTATATTATACTGGTGGTATTAAGGTGGCTTGAAAAGTTGCAACGGAGCAAAGAGCATAATTTCGTTCGTGAAATAGACAAACCACGTCCGAAATTCTTCGGTTGGCGCAGTGGCTGAGTGATTGGCTGCTGCTCTGCGTGTCGCGGGTTCGATCCCCGCACGGACCAAATATTAGTATAACCTGCAGGTAGTTGTTCCGGGTCTGGCTGTTTGTGTATGAGCTTAAATGTTTGTAAACGCAACCACGACACAGGAGAAATTCATAGCGTGGGGAAAGGTTTTTAGAAAAAAAAATCTTGAGAAAAACTTTGTTTTCCATGGACGTAAAAAAATGTAGCGACATTAGATTTAAGCTTTGTGTTTTTGTCTTAGGTAAGGGGTCATCCATAAATTACGTCACACGAATTTCATGATTTTTTGCTCCTCCCATCCATCATCGTCCATTAATCACGTGAGGCTTGAAAGGGGAGGGGAGGGGTTAGCAAAAATCACGAAATATCACAAGGGGGAGGGGGGTGTAGTATGATATCACGTGTATAATTTTTTCGTCAAACGCGCGATTTCTAAACCGAAAAGAGGTGTGTAGTGTGACCTTGACTCGTCGTTGCCAGGCAACGAATGAAGTATTTGTATTTAAAGATAATATTCTAAAAATTCTAAGATTATTTGTAGGTACTAAAAAATACACGTGATTTTGGGTGCGGGCGGTGGGTTAGTCTTAAACCTCACCATGTATCACCAAGGGGGAGGGGGGGTTGAAAAATGCAAAAAAAAAAAACTTGAGAGGTGTCAAGGGACACCCGGATGGAACGAAGTTCCAAAAATAATCGTCGCGACACCACACTGTTCAATGCGAAATAGAAATGAAAATATCTGGCTTGCTTTCTATAAGAGAGAGAGAGACAGACAGAGAAACATGCGACGCCGCACAGCTTACAATAGCAAAAAGTGTCGTGACAACTTTTCGTAAGATTTTTTTCCGTCTAGCCCCCTTTCACAACGCGCAATAAGGAACTTCGTTCCAAAAAAAAAAAACATCACGTGATTAATGGACGGCCCTTTGTCACAGCTGGTCGCATTTGTGAGACTCCCCCTCCCTAGCGTGACGTCACATATTTTGCAAATTTACATTTAAAAAATATTAAATAAAAACAATGGTTCCAAAATCAGTTTTATTTCCATTTAAATTATTTTTTATTTAATAAAATTATACATCTGCGTAAATATAAGATACCAATTGTTTTGTCGACCACTCGCTCTACTAATGTTACGCGCCGACCGCCTAGGCGCCCTTTGATAAATGCCGCCAAACGCATATAGTATAGTTTTATTATAATATTATGGCTGTATATGTTTTTGAGGTTTTCGTAAAGTTTAAAGTTTGTGTTTTAACACTTCGTCGACGTCACATTTCAAAATCTATTATAATCTAATAGATTTTGAAATGTGACGTCACGAAATTTAGGAACCCTCGCATCCCCTTGTCAAGTTGTCACACAATGTCACACTTCGTCGACCCCCTCCCCCCCCTTAACGTGTGACATAAATTATGGATGGCCCCTAAGCACGGCTTCTTTTTACCTTAAAGAAGTGTTATTTATTTAATAATTAATTTATCACAAAAACTACAATCAATAAAAAAAAAACCAATGGGAATCAAATATAAATCAATCAAAAGTACACACTTGTTTTTAATTCATATCATATATTTTGAATCAGCTATTTGTAAATACACAGAATAAAATTGAAATAATATACCAAAACACTATCCACTATTTTGAATTACGATACATTGGGCACCCAAAATAAGTCTTAGGTATATGCACTAAAGTAAATAACATCAATTGACAATCCATATTATGTTATTGTAATTGTAAGTATACCATTTACTCCTAAAAACTATTCAACCAAAGTATTAATAGTAAGGCTACGTTGTACGAATTGAATTCAAATTAGAAAATGTCACCAAATATAATTACAAACTTAATCACTAGGGGACCAAACGTGTGGACTTAGAGGTCAAACACGCACATTAATATTTAATATAAGTTCATACGGGGTTGTTTCTGTTGAGTAACGATTATACAATTCATGAAAGCTTAGCTACTGAAACAGAATATAGTTCATCTTACTTCTAAATCCATTTAGTCCCCTTTCGGATATTGTCACGAAAACTGTTAGCAAACTGTTCACTGATTCTTCTTGCCAGCGTACTGCTTGATGATAGCCACGCTGTAGGTGCGGGGGGGTGCGGGTCAGGCGAGATGCGACAGGTCATCCAGTTCGGGCGGCGGGGGAGCAGCGCCCCCTCGCGCGAACAGGGGCTTCGCCACCACCGACACAGGAGCCTACGCGTAAGAACACATAGTCAGAAACATACAAGAAAATTATCTGACCTAAGAACATCTAAGCAGTTTTATAGTGTTTTCTAAATTCAAAAGAAAATCTGCTCTCGAACTTGTAATGAAACTTTAAGACAACACACAAAAATATGGCTTTGTTTATCTATAACAGTTGTACTGGTGCAATTTCAGCCAGTGAACATAAAGTTGGACAACACAACACTACGCTAGATGACAGTATCTCAATACTGTCTCCATTAGGATAAACGACATAAGCGCCATTCCACAGTTGTCTGCTCTAACATTTGAGTTGAGATGACTTTTCATAAGTCAGAGATGTTTCATTTTATAAAGTTAGTAAACTCCCAAATAATAAATTAGTTTTAACGCAATATCGTATTCACTACATTGACTGCAAAATGGAAGGTACGAAATAAGTTTTTTGCGTCGGGATTCCCTTTCTTTAGTACAGTGATACAACTACTGTTGTTGTTGATATCTATAATAACAAAGGCCACACTTCCATGTTTATTGGATTTATAAACAGTTGTAAAAACTAATTTATACATTAACGTCAACAACAACGTTAGCTATGTACTGTACACAAATATTATGTTTTGCATGCCCCTAAATACATCAAGAGCGACGCGCTTCGTCTGTTCTTTCATACAAATGAATACTTTCAAGTTTTATTTTTAGGTTGAACGAATTTGATCCATTATCGATTTATTCACTATTTTTGTAGCAAATTGCTGTGCAGGCAAAAACTAATAAATGTGAATTAAATATGTTTGATGCTAGTTAATTTTACTTTATCAAAATTGCAGAACAAAACATGCATTTATAAAGAATAAAATAAAAGTTACTGTTATTGGTCTCAAAGTTTGAGGAATATTAATTTGTTTGAAGCAACGAACCGCGTCACTCGAAGGAATCGTAATCACAGACTTTACCAGTTGTCTCCATGGCTAGGACGTTGATGGCAAAACAAAAAGAAAACAAAATTTCGTTAGCACTAATGTCAACACAAAAAAATATTTCAAGGGTTTATCAGTGTTTCCAGTTGGTCACAACTTAGAAATATATTTTTTGTTTGACATTCACAATCAAGGTTGTATGAAAGAAAGGGTTTTCGCTTGGAAAACATTGGTACGGTGTAGTGGGCAGACTCCTTTAGGGTATAACTGGGACAAAGTCATATTTTAGAGATGATGGTGACTCATTCTAGCTTTTCCTAACGATGTATGTTGGGGTGGGCTTCCAGTCCAACCGGATGCAGCTGAATATGCTAGTATTTTCTAAGGACCGATTGGCTTTCTGACGGTGTTGACTGATGAAAATAAACTAAAATGTGGTGTCATTATGTATTGTTCTCAAAATCCCAAAATGGCATGAGGGATGACAATAGTTGCGGGGCTGTACTTTCAACACACCAGGACCAAGGCTGGGGCCTGTTTGGACGATTGGAACAGTGAAGCATAGCCGTATGCTGCTAAAAAACCGGCTATCTGCTTTCCACTACATTTTTGAAGACCAAAATATAATAGCTACGATTGACAAACAATTTGAATAACAACATTAAATTAAGCTAGCAACAGTAACAAAGTTATTAGTAAGCACTAGCAAAAGAATATTGGAGCTTAATGACATTTTCAAAACCTAAAATCTTCACGTGCTTATGAAAAAGGTTATAAAATTAACTATGGTCACTGGACACCACCATTGGCCTACTGCTGTACTGCACTCACAGCCACTCAATGGTCCGAAAACGCAATTTATTTTAGTCCCTTTACCCATACCAAGTTAGTATCGGTATAAGTTGAGCCACTTGACAAAATACAAGCACAATGGGAAGGTTTATTTTAAAGAGGCAAATTAATGACAAGGCGGTCAAAACGATCAGGACAAAATGTGTACCGACCTGGCTGACGTGTGCGGGTGTGAGGCCGAGGCCGGGCGAGGAGGCCGGGGTCGCGTGGTGCGGCTGCACGCCCTGCACGCCCACCACCACCACCTTCTGCGGAGGAGCCGCGCCGCCAGCCGGCCCGCTCGTCACCACCACCGACTACGCAGACACATGCATCTACGTCACTACTCCCACACAACGCTACGACTACCACAAGTACCGTAGTACAAAAGTACCACCTACCGTCGTTTACACGGTGTAAAAAGATCAACGAAGCCGGAATCTACGCGTAATGGATGCTTAAGGAGAGAACAGGTTACTTTCCTAACACATTTCTTTCGTGCAAGCCACATTTTCAAGCATTTTCATGCTCGAAAAAATAATGACTGGTGCATGATGCAATTAAACATTCACCTACAGATGCGTTGCCTTTACATTCCTTGACTGTACATTTACCCAAGTAACACTGTCCAATACCACATAGGGCCCAATATAAAAAGAAAATGATCATGATAAAGGTTCGGAACTTCCGGTTTCGTCAAGGTTCTTTTTACACCCATATAACACTACAGTCTAGATAAGATAAGATAGTCTTAGGGTGTTTCCTCACCAATCGATCTATCGTCGATCGATAGTACGTTTCTACGAGGTAAAACCATCGATCGATGTCGATCGACGATCGATCGATTGGTCTGGTAACACCCTTAGCACTTATACTACCTCGCTACCGTGACCTATCTCACTAGACATTACATTCTTACCGACTTCGCCTTTTAAAATCACAAGAGCGTGTCAAGTAGTTTTTATGACATTAGCTTAAGGTTTAAATTGCAATGTTGATGGGCGCTCGTTAATGCAACAACTATACAATATTAGGACCTAGACTACTCGGTATTACGCAGTTTAAAACATGCCTATATCTGATTGAGTACTCCTTCTACTTTTATGACATGCTATCTATAACTATAACTGCATTCGATTCGTTTTCAGTCTGCGTAAATACGATCATGTCTCTGAGCAGCGGTCTCTTTTTAAGTGGTTGCCCATACGTCAGCGTAGGGAGCTAAGGGCGCTAACCACCATGTTTTCTTTTCTTGTTTCTCCCACTTCCCCTAGTTACCTCGCTCCTCACTTTCAATACATTTGTGCCAACCATAAAAGTAGTTTGCGCTCTTCGCATAACCGTGTTCTTCAATGTCCCTCTCACCGCATTGACTTCATTCACCGATCATTCTTCGTCCAATCTATATCTCGGTGGAACGCGATTCCCGAGGAAATCAGGATGGCTACGAATCGCCTATCTTTTAAAATTAAAGTTCGCGTGTATATTCGGAAAAAGCTAGCAGTATCGTCACAACGTTAATATTTTCCCCATAGTTTGTCCTATTATAACATTATTTATATTTTGATATATATTTATAGTAGTAGTATATATGCTTTGTAGTTTGTTTTAGTATTCCATGTATAATATTTTATAGATATACACCTACCACTGTTTGTCTCTTCATCACCCAAAGGTTGACTGGTAAAAAATGCCTATGGCATTAAGTCTTTACCGCCTCTGTTTGAAGTCTCTGATTGAAGTGTTAAATAAATAAATAAATATCTAATAATTTTACTGATAGTTTGGAACAATTTAGTGCCAACATTTGAGAAATTAGCAATAACTTTACAAGCCGTACTGCCTTTTAGAGTTTTTTTGCTAGCAGGAACAACAATGCATAAAACAACATCTAACCCAACCAAGGTTTGCATGGATGTTCCAACCAAGGTTTGCAGCTGGGCTTAGGACAGGCTAAGTAATATAAATATTACATGCGAAAACATCTATTTTTGATGGCCTACCCAAATACCTACTTCATCATCTGCCTAGCCATTTCCCAACTTTATTGAAGTCTGCTTCCAGTGTTACCAGATGCAGCTGAATACTAGTATTTACCCAATTACCTACTTACTACCCTTATTATAAAACAACGTGAAACGTTAATACTTATTCTAATCATAGCGTTTCTGATAATATACAACTAACTTTACAAACACAATATTTTATTTGTGCTAAAACATCACAATTCAAACATGCAATTTCCTCCTTCGTCCATGCAGACATACGCAAAGGCCTCACTCTTCACAAAGTCACAAACATACAACTGAGCTACCTATATAACTGTATATACATGTATATGACATTATAGAATGTGCTCTATCTAATACCTGAACGTTTTGACTTCGTACGATGGTCGGTTGTGAGCTGTGGACGACTATGTGTCCGGGTCCGCTGGCCGGCTGCGTCTGTTGTAGCTAAAACAAGTATTGTTTACGATCAAACCTTAGATAAACAGGTTGAGTTTTTGAGGTGGGACTTCAACCGTAACCTTGACCTGTGAAAATAGAAAAGTAGTCGAAGGACGGAAACCGCATGCACTTGTCATGCAATCCAACCTAGCTGAAAGGGTCATCATTGATCCATCCCAAGCTCGCTCGCATCCACCGTGCTACCTGCACAAGGTAACCTAACCCTAAACCTAACTTAAATGGGGCCAACGACAAAGCCATTCAGTTCACTACATACTCGGACTGTACCACTGGCTGTAGAAGCAGCAATATTCTAATCTTACTTCATTGTGGGAAAGAGATAAAACTATACAGGACGTCTACCTCTATCTCTTTCTTACACTGAAGTAATACGTAAAAAGTGGAAGTAGGCTACTTGGTCAGACATAATTGATACGAGATGAAGAAGAAGTGTAGTACTTACATTAATTTGCGGCGTTTTCTGTTGCGACACGATGACGAACTTCTGCGGCGGCGGCGTGGAGGGCGCGGGCGACTGCGGCGCGGGAGACGCGCTGATCATCACGTTACGAGTCGCCATTGTCTCTGTTTCAAAACGAAATACTTGTCAGCTCAAGACAGGGAAGTTTATTGCTCAGTAAATTGATTAACCACTTCAATAGTCCGTTCATTCAAACCATAAATGTCATTCCAGTTGTATGAAGCTAGTCGTTTTGTTAATCCACTTATGGTGTCAATTTACTTAACACTTTCGCTGCTAAGTTTAAATAATTTATTTTTATTTGTATGCAACAAAAATCATTTTAGCTACGTATTAGGGCATGCAAACCGGATACCCGGTTAACCGAAAAAACCGGTTAACCGACTGATTTGAAAACCGGTTTTTTGGGATAGTAAAACTGGTTTTTCGGGTTTTTCGGTTTTTGGCTATATCTTTTTTAATAAATAAATATTAGGGAAAACAATAAATTACACACTATAAATATTGAACAACAAGTTATGTTTCTCCTATTGATCTATCTATCTGTCTATCTTATTGATTTAATAATAATTTTCTCAAACAACAGACTAAGCAAACATGAATTGTCAAAAGTCAGTCCTTATTATGTTAGAAGGCAGATACTTACAGCTATGTTAGTAAAATTTAAAATGATTATTATTTTGGACATGCATAAGCGACAGCATGAGGCATTGGCCTCAGGATTTGGCTGTCCACTCTGTCCGATACCACGCTCAGAAGTGTGTCGGTGCTACTTTTTACCCGAGACCGCAGGGACGCCGTTCTTTTTGCGAAGCACCGCCTAGAAGCTGTCCCTGCTGTGGTTGGCGAACATGCCGGAGACACTGCACCACCATGGAAGTCCCAACAAACCCCTGACGCGCAGAGAATTTCAGGCTTTTTTAGGTGTAATTGCTCCACAGGTTGCACGTGTATAACGTTTGGCAATAGCTTTTAAATAGTGTAACTTTAATATCACGTGAGCATCGCGCAAACCTGCGAGAAAGCATATTACCTCTTACCGACAATGCCCTGCGCTCCCTATCCATGTCCATATCATTATTTTGCTTCTCATTGACCCAGTGTAGTAGTGTAGATCCAAGTACTTAAAGGGCAATGGGTAAGTTTGTATGGACCAGTGGCATGTTTTTTTTTCACAGCGGCCACAAAGATGCTCACGTATAGTGGAATATATGATAGTAATGACTCCTAAAATAATTTTTCCGTAAATTATATCTGAGCTGAAATATCTGATTTGCAAAGTTGTGTTGTTCCTACTAGCAGTTTGCATACTCTTATGTATTTTATCAAAAATTAACTATTTCCTATCGTTTGCCGTATGCTTTTACATTCCAGAATTTGATACTTAGCAGCGACACTATCGAACGGGGTAAAGGGTGTATTTTTTTTCAAATTAACGGGTTCGATTCCTGGCTAGGAATATTGATTTTTCACAAAACCAATAAAGCATTTTTTTTTAAATCGGGCTCCTGGCTTCTTTGATCGTTTTTCACTATTCCTCATAGTTTCTGTTTTGGCCTACCACCCAGTTAAAAAATTCACCCTGTATATCTCGGCTCCGATGCATTTTGGAAATATTAAAATTAATGTCTTACTGTGTTATTACTAATAGGTAAAGAAATTTAATTAGTGGCCGTAGACTTAGAAAAATCATGCCACTTTTACTCAAACGCCTTTGGTTTCTTGCTGTTTACTCTGAGATTTTAGACCTTTGTGTTTACCTACCAAATGTTCCTAATTTTGTATGTTAGTCTTAGTGCCCTAAATTTTTAGACTATGTTGTTTACCTAAATAATAAGTTTTATTCTATGTTATGCATGAAGAAAAAAATATTTTTATATTGATTTTTAGTCGTTTTTGAAGTCCAAACAAATTGTCATTATTATAAACATAGGTAAGATAAACGTAACAAAATTATTTTGATTAGGCTTTAGCATTTAATTATTTTTTTCTACACATTTTTTAATAAAGATTGCAAAAACCGAAAAAATCGGTTTTGTAAACAAGAAACCCGAAAAAACCGGTTTCTTAAAACAACCCGGTTTTTGCATGCCCTACTACGTATGCCGCCGACTCGGTAGGCGGGTTGTGGGCACACGAACGAATTATTGTTCGACCCATATGCTGTATGCAGCACCGAAAGTGTTAAGGGCGCTCCATCACCGTAACATTAGCCTGCAATATAACAAGTGAATCTGAACTGTCACACTACCGATGCGATTCCACCGGTGTGCGGCAGAGTGCCGCACACCATTTTGTGTCACATTTTGTTCGTGTTCAAGTGAACATGATCAAAATTTGCGCGTGTTCACCGAAATGTTCGCACACATTTGTGTTCCACGCGTAGAAGCGGTGGACTCTCGCTCATCTATAACTCCAAAAACGTAAAGAACGTCTTGTAGTCGGCCGGCAAACGTTCGATGCTTGTACGCTCCTAACCCTCGCTTCACTACAACGCAAGTGTCGGTAAGATCAGACATTTTATTATAACGCCATGTGCTGTGCGTTCTAGTTTTAAAAATGACTAAGTTGTCTAATTAGTAAGGTGCTACACTTAATTTGTCGTTTTTTCCACATCTGGGCAACTCTTTTAATTATGTCGAACAGTTTTCAGACAATACTATATTAATTAAAAAAATCCACACGTTCATAATGATTACAACACATAAAATGCTTACACTTTCTTCTGAGCAACTGATATATTCGCATCAAGTGACCAATGCTCACTCGAAAATAAGATTTTCAGACGGTTTGCGATAGGTTTTGTTTTGCCTCATTTTCAATTTTCATAAAAGGTCTGCTGGGAATGTCCGACGATACCGGTGTCTGAAAATTATGTTCTCGGTATTTAAAATCTATCGTTGACTAAAATAAGACGGATTCGATATAAAAATTGAGATATTTGAAAATATGGTCTGGTCAGTCAGAAGTGACGCGGAAAATAACTGAACTAAGTATTTTTGGAATCGGAATAACCAAATCTATCGACTTAAACGGTTGTCATCTTAATACGTTGAGGCAAACATTTTGGCCATGGGCTCTCGTACTCTTTTTCGCTCACAAATATGCGCGCAAAAAAGTTACGAACACCTTTGCCAGTGGAACCGGTTTTGTAGCTTGAACGAACCGGTTTTGTGCTGAACGCTTTGTGCTACACAAAACGTTCGCTAACAAAATGTTCGCGCACAATTTGTGGTGGAATCGCACCATTACAGACGAATACTAGGCGAGCGCCGCGCTCTGTAACAATTAATTTCCATGACGGTATATTACGGGCCTGTTTGTCGTTTTGGACTATTTCCAAACTCTGCAACTAATAAAGCCAGAATCAATAGTGGAGACATCCAGAAAAATGTCGTATACCGTGCTGGAAAGACAGTAGGCAGCAGATCATTAACATTGTAGCCAGAAGACGGATATAGATCATATGTCCAACCCAGGAACAGGTAGCCGCAGTACTCACCCTGAGTCTTGGCGACGTGCGAGAGGTGCGAGGTGTGGCTGTGGTGCGAGGGCGAGGGCGCGGCGGGCACGAGCGGAGGCGTGCACGTGACCACGGCCACCGCACCGCCCGCGCCGCCGCCCGCCGGCGACTGCCGCACCTTGCCCACCGCCTGCTGTAGGCTCGGGCCCAGGTAGCCGTAGTCACGCCTGGGGAATACCAACATCAATAAGGTCTTGAGAGAGACTGGTTCCAGACCGCGTCAATTGGGGCCAACTTCACCGCATATTATTGTCCTTCCTTTGAGCCCCAAAACACGCAGCCAAAGTGACCTATGCGGTACCACCAACGACGCCGCGGTGATTGTGAAGTTTTGCCAACTAATAATATAAATAAAATACTATCGTGCCAGCTACACAGATAAGCCGAATTCATCTTCTTCCCTATTGCAAACATTATGCAAAACAGATGGCCGCCAACTAAACTCCTCGTAAACAAGCCAAAGCATTTCTCATTATCGTGCAGCATGGTTCTTTGTCGATTGAATGACATTGCTAAGGAGACCGTTGTTAGTAATCATTTCTGAAATAGGCGGTTGAACTGGTTTTAACAACCATAACAATGTAAGCTTGTTGTGTGACTGTACAGTCACATAACAAGCTTACTTAATATTGTTGTAGTAATGTTACCTTTTCACGTCTAAACCACTGAACCGAAATTTTGCTAATACGTTGCCAGGTGTACAGAAACTGACATTGGGTACCTTTCATCCCGAAAAAAAAACTGTTCCAGAGGAAAACGACAATAACGTTTATATGATAATAGATGGCGTTACGTGTCCGAACTGGTTATTGTGAAATCCTAAATTAGGGGCCATCCATAAATTACGTCACACGTTAAGGGGGGTGGGAGGGGGTCGACGAAGTGAGACATTGTGTGACAAGGGGGTGGGAGGGGTCCTAAATTTCGTGACGTCACATTTCAACATCTATTATAATCTAAGTGTTAAAACACGAACTTTTAACTATTACTTTACGAAAACCTCAAAAAAATACACAACTATGTATATTATATTATAATACAACTATACTACATGCATTTGGCGGCATTTAGGGCGCCTAGGCGATCGGTGCGTAACACTAGTAGAGCGAGTGGTCGACAAAACAATTGGTATCTTATATCTACACAGATATATAATTTTATTAAAAAATAATTATTATTTTTTCGGATATAAAACTGATTTCGGAGGCGCTGTTTTCATTCAATAACTTATTAATGTAAATTTACAAAATATGTGACGTCACACTAGGGAGGGGGGGAGTCTCACAAATGTGACCAGCTGTGACAAGGACGGGGGGAGGGGCAAAAAATCATGAAATTCGTGTGACGTAATTTATGGTTGACCCCTTAACGCGACCGAAGCTACGGGCAAAAGCTAGTAACAAATATACTGACTTGTAGTCATCGGGCAGGTCGGGCGGCTGGCGCAGCTGGCGCACGACGGGCGCGAGTACCTTCAGCAGCTGGTGCTTGAGGTTGCTGGCCGCCAGCCGGTCGGCGCCGCCCAGCCCACTCAGCGCGCCCTCCACGCGCTCGCCCAGCCAGCGCACGCGCGGCAGGATGAACACCTAGTGGGGGGGAGGATGTGGTCACTACTTGCTTTGTCTTCGTTCGATATCGAAACCCAGTACGTCTGGTAACACTGTAAGTGCCGCTGACGTGCCTTGACATTTTTTTTTGTTTTCGCTGGCACGGCCTGCGTGTTTTTAAACTTTCAGAAGTTTTACCTGCTTTACCTATTCAAAATCAGTGCAGTTATTTTTATTTATTTATTATTTATAGCCTCTATCAGACATATCAGACATAAGTAAACAGTTTTTTTTTTAATATATAGGTTTCTTTTTTTTCTGTGTGCCCTTTGGCAAAGGCCTCCTCTAACACTTTCCAATCTTCTCTCTCCCGCGCCAGTCTAGTCCAGGTTTTTCCAGCTGTTTTAACCACATCATCTTCCCATCTTCTGAATGGTTTCCCCTTTTTTCTCTTTCCCTCTCTTGGGTACCACAATGTTACTACTTTGTTCCATTTCTCTTCTCCTCTCATTACGTGGCCAGCCCATTTCCACTTTAGCGTTCTTAATTTCAACACCACATCTTGAGTTTTTGTAGCTTTTCTAATTTTGCTGTGATTGATTTTCTCTATTTTCTTTTTCCCCATCATGCTTCGCTCCATGCTTCGCTGGCAAGTTCGAAGCTTGTCTTGTTGAAATTTAGTGAGTGCCCAAGTCTGGCATCCATATATTAGGATAGGGAGTATGCAGGTGTTAAATAGCCTTCCCTTAACCGCCGTATGTATTGTTTTGTCCTTCATTATTTCTCTATGTGCCCAGTATGCTTTCCATGCATGCCCTATGCGTGTCTCAATCTCTTTGCTTGACATATTGCTAAAATAATCCAATAACGAAGTGTGTTTTTTGCGATACGCATGCACCCGACAGGAATTGAAAATATATGTGGCAACGAAAGTGTTATTTTTGCCAGTTCACGTGTGATTAAATGACACTAGCGTGACATACAAAAAAATATATCTTATAGCTGTCTAAATGAAGAATTGTTTTAATGGCCTAGTATTTTTTATTATAAAATATGTACTCACCTTGACGACCTCAGGGCCCAACTCTGCTAAACCTTGTACTGCACCATACAGAGACGCCAGGGGTGTTTTCTCAGATTCCTTCATAGTTGTGACCATGGATGGCCCCACGCCTGTCTCGTTGTTCGTCTGCGAAGGACACTGCAGAGCTCTGGCGAATAACCTACGGAGAACATTGTATTTGTATTCCTTTCCATGTCCTTATCCTAGGCAATGTTCTGTGTTCTTAAACAAATAACAAATTAAAATCAAGGGGGGCGGGGGTCCAAGCTTGATTTGTTTTGCTCGTGAGCCCTTGGATTTGTTAGATTATCGTTTATCCATTCATACCGAAAAGGAGTTACTTTGATGATCAATGCAAAAAAGTTGGGAATGCAAATAAGAGCTCGTAAATTTTTGTATCCGAGCTCTGAAAGGTTAAATTTTCTGTACTTATGAACGGGGTATTAGCTTTAGCTGCTTACAAAGAGCTTTGTGTCCATGCTGTACAAGCGATAAACACGTCATTCGTCTTGTTCCGACTGGATACTGCTCCTAACTAAATGTGGCAAATCCAACGATACGTCGATAACTACGGTTTCCTGTATTAAAACTTTTTATTCCTGAATATGTTTTTTGTAGCCACAGCAGCCGTTGCTACACTATAAATTAATTACATGAAGGGATTCAAACCAGGACAATCTAAATCTTCTTCTTACCTAGTGACCCTCGTCTGCAAGTTATTAGTAGAGGTGTTAAACGCCTTGCAGATCTGTGCCATGAGCCTTGCGGCGAAGTCACGCAGCGCCCAGTGGTTGTCCATCTCTGGTCGGAGGCACAGCTGCCGCGACACGATGCACGTCGACACGGACGGAATCAGCTCGTGTAACTGCAAAGGGGGACACATTTATAGAAAAACTAGCTGTTACCCGCGACTTCGTACGCGTTAGGTTGGGTAGAAAAATGTATAAATAATAAAATAAAAGGTAACAAACAAACAGAGTGACTTTCGCATTATAATATTAGTATGGAAGTATGGATTAGTCTCTAACTAGTTTTTTTTTGTTTTGTGCAAAGTTCACAAAATATTATTTTTGAAGGACAAAACGATATAAGGCTGTTCCCTAAAATGCCTGATTTTCGCCACTTTCTGGTGTTACAGCTGGGGAAAAGTGAACAAACTCCTTAGTAACACATCTGTTTGTTACCGTGATTAGATTTGGAGAATTATTTCAATGATATTATTACAAAAGAAACTTGTGGCTAAATAATAATAGATGCTCGATCTTCAGTTTAAACCGCGCTTGTCAATGAAAGCACGTTAAGCCGTCGGCCCCGCATGTCATTTGTAGATTTTAGACAGTTGTTACTGCAGGCAGGTAGTCAGTGGCCCGAAAGTCTGACAACCAGTCTTACCGTAACGAATTTTCCAGTTCTTACTGAGTTGTTAAGGACAGACAGTCGCTCCATGTAAAATACTGGTATTCAGCTCCATACAGTTAGAATGGAAGCCAACACCGACAAAATTGGGAAAAGTCTAGGCAGGTGCCGCAGATGATGACGAGTTAACCCGAGATTAGATCTTGCTCACAAAAAAAAAACAAATAATAATGGATGTGACATTTATTGAGGGTGGAGCGATACCTATCAGTTTCGCGTTTTTCTGTAGCTCCTTGTTTCCTTCTTGTTGCTCTGAAACATCCTGAACAAGGCTAAATTTCGTTGCCACTTCTTCGCGTGTTGATTATCATGTATACGTGTAAGATTACATATACTTACATATTTTTCTAGATACAGTGACTGGTTGTCGAGCAAAGCTTTGACCATTCGCATGAGATAGATAAGTAGCGCGAGATTGTTCTGCACTACATTAACTTTGACGCCTTCTGATATAAATGTGCACATTCTCGGCAACATCTCATGTAGGCCAGGATCACACGCCAAGGACTGTAGTGCTTCCTGCAAGAAAATAGCACATATTATAATATTTATGTTGTTATTATTACCAACTGATCTTGATTTATAGATATTTTTGATTTAAAAAAAACATTCTTGGGGATTGCAATAGTTACCTTACAAAACTATATCTATTTCTTTAAAAACAGTGAAATGGAAAAACTTTACCTTTATTGACATTATCTATATACATATTATTTACATTTTTAAATATTTTTACAAAATTTTATTTAAAAAAAAAAATTAAATATTAGCGCATTTGTATCGAAACAGGTTCCGGGCTACCGGTGGTTAGGGGTCCTGAGAGAGAAACCTACTAACAATACGTGCCGTGTCCAGAAGTACTGCTTTTCTGAATCAAGCCCTTGATCCAGCTGCCAAGCAAAAGACTCCTCAGATGTTGATCGAAGCTTTTGGCTATTAATCCATTGGCCGACACGACTATCGGCACAATGACTGACTCACGTCCGACATGTCGACAACCTCGCGAGCCAGATCTAGATACTTGAATTGCATATCTTTCTCTACTTTTACGAGGTTCTCGCCATGCAGGACCGTAAAACACGTTATTATTATTAAATTGATGTAAAATACGCGCTTTGGACGTGGACCTTCATACACCAGCCCAATAATAAATATTATATTGATGACAAATGTCTGTTTTACAAATATGAACCTACAAAAATCTCCATCAGAAAAAATAAACATAGACAAATCATGCTTACTGCTCGGCGTCCTTCATCGCTGCCAACGCAAGCCTCTGTGATCTCCTTGTAGTACAGCTGCTGTTCCACACTCAACTCGTGTGTGGCTAGCTGCTTCACGTGGACCGACTCAGACGCCTTCAAACGCGCTGCTTTACCACACATAGGTTTACCTGAAATATTACATATTTTCATGATTCGACATGCTCCATACACATTTGATATATTTGACATGCCATTGTACATTTATAGCATAGTTTTAATATGCATAATTGTATTCAAAGAAACTACAGAAAATTGTAATTTATACAGTATCGCATGCACCACTCTACCTAAGTCTTTACATGAAGAACTCATTATGAACTGCTAGCTGGTATAGATAGAAAAAGATGGGACATGCTCATAAAAAACTGACTATTTACAAAGTCTAATTAAATAGTATTTAGGTACTTTTGAAGTCATCTAATCATAAAAACATTCCAGTCAACACAGAATCTCTTACTATGTTTCAATATCCATAATATATAAAGAAAGAAAATAATTTAAAAAAAAATTATACAGCAATGGTCATAACAATTAACATGACCAAGTGAAGGTTTAAGTTTGCAGTAAATCATAAATTAATAATAAACTCTGCTTAATTAGGTATAATAGTTAAAAAATAAATAAGTACAAAGTTACAAGAACCAAGTGTATTTATTTTTTTGTTTTATTTGGTGTGACCAATATCGTTTCAGATAATAAATATGCACTTCCACTGGCTGAGATGAGCATGAAAGGGGAGTTAGATTAAAAATATTGTTACTAAAATATAATGAAGTAATTACTAACAGTAACCAAAGGCTTAGGAAATATATGATTTTGACAAAGACCGTAGTGTGTAATGCATGATAGTAAGTTTAGAGTCATCAACTTGTTTCTGTTTCCTGCACATGCCATCCAGTGGTCATGTGCTAATAAAAACAATAACTTACATTGTTTGTTTGCATCATGTATAGACATGTGAAATAGAATTCAAAATGTCAAAATACATAATATGCTGTAACTCAATTGGCATTAGAAAAATATTATGCAGACATGAATGATAGCTTTATAAAAAATAAATGTAACTTTATACCTGCAGCATCCTTATTAGTAGGTTTGCTCAATTTACTGATAGGATCAACCGATTCTGATTTCTGTGCTTCCTTAGACAAAGGAGGAGGATTTTCTGGCACAGTGGGTTGAACACCATCTACACTCAACCAATGTGCACGAACAGAAACATCAAGCGGGATCTTTGGTGGTGGCGCGGACAGAATGTCAGATAGATCAACTTCTTTTTCTTCAACAAAATGCAGTTCTCGGCCTCCACCAGATGCAAATCTAAATGGTAATGAATCTGGTTGAATGAATCCATATTGACACTGAAAATATCAAACACCTTATTTAATTTGAGTTAAGTAATCCATTATTGTGATGCAATTTTATATGAACTACAGTGAAAACTATGAAAGCTTTATTTTCAAATCCACCCAAAATTGATATAATTATGTGGTGAGTGTTTTCATTATGTATTATTGTAAAAAAAAAAACCGCGACAAGGGAAATGGGTATGAAGTACGTGACCTAATAAGAACATACCTCAATGTTCTTGATCTTCAGAGCGTTATCTATGTCAGTTATTGACAACTTTTGTCTCTTGGAGTGATTCATGAACTTCATACTGTCTTGTATTATAACTTTCAATCGGAAAGTGACGTCGTCCGCCAGATCTTTGGCCGCATCATCTCCCAAACTTGCTATTCCTATACTTTCTGCGATGGTTTTCATAGAGTCCACTGACACGGCAGATCCGTATGCGAAGTCTGAATCACCCATCTCCAGGCCTTGTAAAGTAAAGTCGCACACCGAATCACAATAAATTACTAGTTGTGCTGCTTGTTAGCAGTAAATACTTAAAGAGTAATCCATTCGAAGAATTAATAACATTCTATCCGTGTTTGACTGAAAGACGAAACAGCAAATTCTTAGTAAGTATTTAAGCAAAATATCGGGGCTACAAGTCTATCTAACTAGACCGTAATAAAGTCACAAAATCCAGAAGAATGACATCAATATTGTAAAGTAGAAAATAGAAACTGCAAATACAGTAAACAGTACACTGGTACACATGTACACACAGAAGAGTACAGATAAGATAAAAAACTCAATTAGAGGTGGGTACTACGTTGAGTGAAAAAAACCGGAATCTCTGTTTTAGTCTGAGGTACGGGATGTCACTGCGGCACATTACGTTTAAAAGGACGTTTTTTTTTAAATTTCTGATGGCGCTATCAATGTAGCCAACACCACGTAATGGGGAATCATTCTTGCCAGGAATTCATTACCCACATAAAAAGGTAAGCGGGAAATCTTTTAAAATGTAGCATTTAGTTTATTCTGCGCGTAAAGCCGTATACAGACATTGCGAGGCATGCGCCGCGAACAACGCACAGCGAATGCCTCGCAAGGTGTGTACCTTTGTATTCCTGGTGAGGCATGTGCTACGCACGTGCGAGGGCGAGCCATCGTATGGCCACGGCATTCGTTGTGCGCCGTTCGTGACGCATGCCTCGCAGTCTGTATCCACCTTAAGGTTACGCAAATCGATTATTGTTCTATGTTACGAACAGAGATAGCTTCACTATTTGGAGCACCACCAAAAACTAAGCATTATACCGACTTGTTCCAACATTCTTTGGTAATATTGCCAATAAGAACTTTAAAAGAATTGGTTTGGAACCTAAAAAATCTGGAAAGTTCTATATTTTTACACAACTGCTTAAGTGATTAAATTATAATAAGCTTTTAAAACCTTCGAAATAATTTTATCAATAGGCATACCAAGTTTGTTTATCAATAAGTTCAAATAACTTTATTTTGCAAAGATATTTACTAGTTTCTGTTGTAATACGAGTAGGTAAACTTTTCCCTGAAGGACTGCTAAACATTTTTTCGCTAAGAGTAATAATTTATGCATCTCACTTTCTCTCACAGGCACTTGGTGTAATAACAAGCATTTTTGGGCGAGTTTGACTACGCGGCATACGCATTCTTATTATACGAAGTCGTGCGACATTTATTTACAAATTTTAACATCTAATTTTTAGCAATATACGTTAAGATTTTAATTAGAAAAATAATAGAATTTTGAATGCTTCTGAAATAAATTGTATGTAATTGGAAACAGCAGTTTCGCTTTTTAAAATCACCAGTGGGGATAATCATATTTGTTACTGTTAACCCTAAAACTTTAAAATGACGAACACCGAATGCCGACGATCCATTTGCCCCACGCGATTTTTTCTTGTGTAAGGTGATTCGAGATATAAAAGACTAATAACTTGGTGAATAGTTCGTTAAAATGTATAGGAACAAAAAAGACGTTGATAAACACGTGGAGAATTTGTTAAGTAAATTGCCTGCGAAAGAGGTAAGTAAAACAAGACCATGACCATAATTTCAAGGATTACTATTTGTGCGGCTTATTTTGTAACACAATTTAATTTTTTGCAGTTCAAATCGCGAGCTTATTCTGTGGCTCGACTATATTTCGAAGTGGGGGATTATTCGAATTGCCAGAAATATGTCGAGCAATACCTCACGCAAAAAGACAACAACGCTGCGGCGTACAAACTGCTTGGACAAGCTTTGCAGAAAATGGGGCTAAAAGAAAAAGCTCTTGAACAATACAAAGCATCTTTAGACATCGACCCCGCTCAAACTAGTACTATTCTGGACAGTAAGTATACATCATATTGATTTTATATGTGCATGACATTCCACATTCCAAGTATTTGGTTATATCTGGTTATCAAGATTGACTGAATAGTTGAGTTAAATTCAAAATTATGTTGCTTGTTGAACATTTGATCCGGAATTTTCATTTTATAGAAATCATTTATGTAACAGCATTACAAAAGATCAAAGATGCATTTCTATTGGCATCACTCATTCAGTGGAAGAAGTCCAACAAGTTACATATTTGTTCTTAAAGTTTATCTCTGCTGTTTTTATATGTTAAAGCCAATTTATGTGTAAAAAGCACCATATAAATAATTCACCATCCCAGCCTACCCCCACTGAAGCTAAAAGTAATCATTCACCATCTGGCCACAAAATGATTTAAAAAAGATTTTGCGTGCTTGTTTTGCAAACTAAGTTTCTTTAGGATCGTAACAACTTTTTGCCTTGGCGTGTTTTATTTATGTATGTAAGACACCCCTTATAGTCATAATTATTTCTCTGCTTCAGTTTGTGAACTTCTTGCTGATGATGAGGTCATCATTGAACCGGGCCGTGCAAAATACTGGTGTGAGAAAGCAGAAGCCACATTCCCTAGGCACCCTGTTACATTTAGATTACGGGAGAGACTAATAGCAGTATCAAACCCAGATCCTGAAGCACTTGTTCATTTACTACGTTCTGAATTGACCATAAGACCAAAGGATGCAGTGCTTCATGCTCGCCTGTTGAAACACTACCTTAATATCAACAAAGTCAAAGAAGCTTTTGAACATGCCTGTCATGTGGAGTTTGGAGGCAAAACATTCAATAATAATTATGGCTGGTATGAAATTCTCAATGATCTTCTAAAGCATAACTCACATAACACTAGTGATTGGCTTTATCAGTTACTTCTCCTAACAGTCAAGGAGCGTATTTGCTTATTGAGTATAACTGAAATACCCAGTGGCTCATCCAAAAGTTTGATTGAGTCTAATGAACTCCTTCATGCTTATGACCAAGCTATTGAGAGTGTTGCTAAGGTGGGAGCCTGTCCTGGCTTTGGAGAGTTCCATAGTGCATTACTACAACATCATAAAGGACAGGTTGCTTTTCATGCTGCAACATTCTTACTGAAAAAGGCCAAAAAAGACCAAATGAGCTGGCGTGATGCTACTAAGCTTGCTGCCCCATTGATGTTAGTTGCATGGCAAACACTGCCCTTAGATTCAAAAGTAAATTGGCTGAGAAATGCTCCTGAAAAGCAAATAACTGCAGTAAATCGTTGGTACTCAGAAGGAACATACAGATGCTCTCAGGCTGGCCATTACTTACTTTCTAATATTCAAGAAAAAAACCAGTCATTTTTAGATCAGGTTTCCCAATGTTATTCTGGCACTCACTGGAGAGACAAGTTATATAAAAATATATTTTCCAGTAAAGGTCATTTGGATAAAATAAAATCGTCTTATTTTGCATCAAATGCATTTACCGCACCGGTATTGAGACTTCCAAGAAAGGTAGAAGTTGAATCTTATGATGGTGATGCTCAAAGGGAATATGGTAGTTCCCTCCACCACTTTGTTTGGACATTGCTAAATTATAAAAATTATGCATACTTCAAATGTACACTTTTTAATATGCTCACCTATAATGCAACAACCTGTGGACCTGAAACATTGAATAGATCAGATATTCATGCATTTATTTACTGTGCGACTCTGACAGCCAACCAACAAATATCTAAGAAAGATTCTTATATGACCAATGATAGGCCACCCACACTACCAGCCAATATTACTGACCTGCTGTGTTCCCTAACTCAGATGAAGTGGTGGGACTGTGCTTACAAATTCAGCCAAAATGAACTAGGAACTGAATTGACGGACATTCGTGCCACGTTGAGTCGCGGCATTGAAGTGGTGAGATGCATTGACAATCACGGTCTTGACCCCGAACTACTCTGCACTCTTGGACGCATATTCAGTGAAAAAGCTAAGATGTCAACAAATGTAGACGAAAAAGCTCAATTGGAAATAAGGGCTGGTTTGTATTACTCTTCAGCTATACCATTACTAGAAAAATTGAGAAGCAAAATTGTAGTTAAATTCCATGACAAACGAATGTTTGATTACACACACAAAGACCTTGGCACCAAAGAACTCAATGGGTTACTTGAAGAATGCAAGTTATATGTAGCAGTCAATCATTTTAGTGAGGGTGAATATGATAAAGTAATTGAAATTCTTTCCAATTTAAAGTCACCGCAAGCGTTATATCACCTTAGCCAAACTTATAACAAAATTGCTTCAGAAGAAAATAATTTGTCAAGAAATCCTGAAACAAGATCAAAATATGCAGCATTGTTGTCTAAAGCTAAAATGTTTGCATACAAAGCTTTAGATAGGCTCAGAGACAGTGAATCCAACAAAAACCATCCCTTATACTCTGATATTCAAGAACTTATTGAAGATGTAGAAACACAATTGAATAAAATAGATTCCGATTTTACAGCCGTAACGAATGACGGCGAAGGCAGGTACTCTTCAGATGAAAATGTGTCAGCAGATAGTGAATTGCCCGTCAGGAGAAACCATATCTTCCGTAATATAAGTTCTACACCAAAAGCTGTTCACAATGCTAATGCAACTAACTATAGAACTGCCATGGACTCCCAAATACTCGAAAACTCGAGGGTTGATCAACAATTTTTGGGAAGAATTGAGAATGAAATAAAAAATTTGCAAAAACGGGATACTACTATTGGTGACTTTATGGAACAAACAAGAAATTGGTTTGATGAAAATCGTAAATTAGGCAATCAGATAATTAGCACTATTCAATCCAATATGCAAAATACTACAGATCAATTTAAATTGCTGAAAATATCAGTAGATCAAGTTAAAGACCAAATAGATGAATGTAGAAATGAATGTAAAGATGTAAGTGAATTGAAAAAGCAAGTTGCAGAGCTCAAAAAGGAAGTGGGCAAGTTGAAAAAAGCATCTTCTGAACAGACTATTGATGACAGTGATTTATATAACTTGGATGAAGAATATAGAACAAATGAAAGTTCATCATCATTTGCAGCACAGTTACCGTTTGCTCCATCGCAAGTGATTCCTTCTTTCAATCAAAGACTTGTACCACCATTCCCAGTGCCTCCCAACCCATATCAGCTTTATAATCAAAGCTTATACAACCTTTACAATCAGTATTCTCAATTTGCTCAGCCCTCTTCAGTGCCCGGCACGCAACCAATGTTTGATCCAACAAGGGCTCAAGTAAACTATCCTGGTGTTTATCCAACACCAGATCAGATGTATTTAGATGTAGCTCACCTTGTCCCGCCTAATATTTCTAGTGCGCCAACGGTACCGTCAGTGCCGGTAGCACCTACATTACCTTCAGTGCCAACAATGCCAGGTGTGTCCTCTGCAGCTGTGCCGCCTCCTGTTACATCCATTACCATGTCTAAAACAACTTCTTCTACAGAGCCTAAAGATGCTGCAAAATCTTTGCCTGTGAATGTAGTGATAACATCTTCAGATCCCTTGCCTACATGTACCACAACTCCAGCCCCAATCCTAAGTGTCACAATTCCACCAAAACATATTAAAGCCACTCCTCACAACTATCAGATCCAACTGCCTGCAACTACTGATCCTAAAGTGTCACCTCCAGTGTTTGTGTTTCCAGCACAAAATATTAAGACTGTTACTACGAACCCTGTGACTAATTGGAATCAATCATCCGTGTTCAAAACAACACCTGTAAGTTCTACATCTACTTTTAGTGCTTTACTTAATCCTACAATAGCTGCACCTAAAGTGGGCAGTGACTCATTTGATGCTTCAAAGTCTGTTGTTGATGGACCTTTCTTTGGTGGGTATTCTCCTAACACCAGTCTCAATAAGTCAAGAACTTTATCAGAAAGAAGCAATACATCTGTGGACAATTATGATCCATGTCCAGATTTTAAGCCTATTGTACCTCTTCCTGCTGAAGTGAAAGTAACTACGGGCGAAGAAGATGAATGTGCGATATTTAGCTCTAGAGCCAAACTGTTCCGCTTTGTCGAAAAACAATGGAAAGAGAGAGGTCTTGGTGAAATGAAATTACTGAAACACAAAACCACAGGAAAAGTACGAGTTCTTATGAGGCGAGAGCAAGTACATAAGATTTGCGCTAATCATATCATTACCGCAGAAATGGAAATAAAGCAAATGAAGAATGAAACTAAAGCCTACTTTTGGGTTGCAAATGATTTTGCCGATGAGACTGTAGTCTTGGAAAAGTTTTGTATTCGTTTTAAAACAGCGGATATAGCTCTAGATTTCTATAATGCCTTTGAAAATGCAAGACAGGAATCTATGTTAAATAAAAGTTTGAGTCCTGTTGCACCCAAAAGTGAAGATTCTAAAGCAGCGGCTCCAAAAATAATTTCCAGCCAGCTGACTACACCTAATAAAGACAGCACCGTCCAGTCGACACCTGCTAAAGCTGTGGTGGGAGGCTTCACATTTAGCAGCACACCAACATTCAAACCTGTTTCTGATGATGTAAAGACTAAAGCTAATTCACAAGAAGTTGCTTCTATTAAGCCCAATGTATTTAGTGGATTATCCTTTAAAACTACCACAAGTTCTCCATTCACTAATTTGTTTGGTAACACTTCTTCCACCGACACTAGAAGCACTAAAAATGACTTGCAAGCTTCAGAATCAACTAAACTAAACACTTCGGACCACGTAGAAGAATATGAACCGAATGTTGAATTTAAGCCGGTAGTGCCCTTGCCTGCTTTAGTTGATCAGAAGACGGGCGAAGAAGATGAAACTATACTGTTTGAACATCGCGCTAAACTTTTAAGGTTTGACGCTGCTGCCAAAGAATGGAAAGAACGCGGCCTCGGTAATATTAAATTACTTGTTCACAAAGATAATATCCAAAAAGTAAGACTGCTAATGAGGCGTGAACAAATTATGAAGGTGTGTTGTAATCACGCAGTTACTAACGAAATGGTGTTCCAAAAAATGCCAAATTTGGATAAAGCAGTAACTTGGTGTGCTAAAGATTTTTCGGAAGGAGAATTGGTAGCTGAGACTTTCTGTTTACGATTTAAAAGTATTCAGTTGTGTGATGAATTTATTGAAGCTGTTAAATCTGCACAATCTAAAATTAAAGATGAATCAAAAGCAGCAAAGGAAGAAAAGAATGCTGCAAAACAAAACAATCAAACTGGATTTGGAGAAATGTTTAAACCGAAAGCTGGATCTTGGCATTGTGATGCATGTTATACAAATAATCTGGAAAGTTTTGCTAAGTGCGCCTGTTGTGATACACCAAAACCGAACAGCTCCACTATTAGCGCTGCTCCTGCTGCTGTCACAAACACGATTACCCAGCCGAAACCGGTAGCCACTGTAGGGTGGGGAGATAAATTCAAACCCAAGCCAGGTAGTTGGGAATGCAGGGATTGCTTAGTGCGAAATGATCCTAGTCTTGAAAATTGCAGTGCTTGTAACAGTCCCAAAGATCCAACAAAAGCCAAGACTGTTATTAAAGCTACTTCTGACAATGCACCTAAGTTTAACTTTGGTATACCTCCTAAAACTACAAGTAATGAAGAAAAGTCAACTTCGGTATTCCAAGTTACGACTCAGGGACAGACAGTTGGTACTGGGGCAGACTTATTTAAACCCAGTGCACCAACTTCAGAAGTTAACAATAAAACATCTATTTTTGGCACTGGCTCACTTGGACCACAATTCCGTTTTGGTATTCCACCAGCAGCAAATGACCAGAAGCCAACTGCAGAAACTTCTTCTATTTTTGATGGCACTGGTGCACACAAATTTAGTTTTGGTGTACCATCAAATAATCTTGAAACATCAGCAAGCCCTGTGGCCTTTGGAGCTCAGAAACCTCCAGCTCATAATAGTGTGTTTGATGCACTAAAGGCTTCCACTGAAAATCAGGCTGTTGACTTTAGCTTCAAAAAGAATGAATTAAGTACTCCTGTAAAACCAGCACTGCTTCCCACACCACAGATAGACAGTTCTGCTAATGTATCGTTTGGGTTTAAAGAGAGTGG
The DNA here is from genome assembly GCA_963082945.1 of Cerastis leucographa. Taxonomy (NCBI): domain Eukaryota; kingdom Metazoa; phylum Arthropoda; class Insecta; order Lepidoptera; family Noctuidae; genus Cerastis; species Cerastis leucographa. The sequence goes on along the minus strand of OY720380.1, from coordinate 10,657,266 downwards.
CACATTTGATTTTGTATTCAAACCTAAAACACCAAACAAAGGTAAGAGCCCGGTGAAATCACCACATAGCCAAGGAGATGGTGATGACAGTGACGGCAACGAATATGCTGCAGAAGATGAATGCTACCATCCCTTCACTCCTGTGATCCCTCTGCCTGATAAGGTAAGATTTGTTTTACACTTCCTCTGACTTTTCATCCTTCTCTTTAAATTGGGTTACTCTACAAGGTTTGTTGGGGCAATTGCTTCAATGACGCAACTAAGCATTGCTGTTTGATGATGTGGTGTGTTTTTTTTACTGTTATGTCATCTAATCAATTTGCTGCCCTTAATTTCAACTTTAAATAGTAACCATGCAGTTTCTGGCTCGTTCTTCTTCATAGGAAACGACCAACCCGAACCATGTACCTTTTCTCGACGTTTTATAAGTGCCATGTAGGATTGTAGGTGTATGTGAAATATTTTTTTTTGATTTGGGTCCCAATTCATTTGGAGTCTGCGCGCAGCATGTCTTCTTCCATACTTCTCTATTATTCGTCACCTCAGCAGTCAGTTCCTTTCTAGCCATATCATCCTTCACATGTATGTATATAACTATTTCAAAATGTTTTAGGTTGAAGTGGTAACTGGCGAAGAAAATGAAACTGAACTCTATGGCCAATTAGCAAAATTATACAGATTTGCATCAGGTGAATGGAAAGAACGCGGGAAAGGTATCGTCAAAATACTAAAACATAAGGAAACTGGGAAATTAAGGTAACCTTAAGATATATAATATATTTTAGATATTTTCAGTATTATTTTCATTTGCATTTCAGTATTATTTCTATGATTTCGGTTACTTGTAAATTTACATTCAATGTTTTATTTTGCAGGGTGGTTATGCGAAGGGAACAGGTTCTCAAAATATGTTTGAATCATGCTTTGACTCCTGAGATAATTTACAATGTAAAAGATGAGAAGTCTTGGCAATTTATTGTCAATGATTTCAGTGAAGGTGAACTAAATTTGGAACATTTTTGTTTACGGTTTAAAAGTAAGGAGGTAGCTACAGAATTTAAAGATGCAATTGATAATGCACTACAAGGAAAACCCATAACTAAGAAAGAACAGATCGACAAGAAGGAGAAAGACGAAAGTGATGATGTTGTTTTTGTCAGTGAAATACAAGCTACCACAGAAGAAAAACAAAAAGCCAAGGACCTCATGCTGCCAGAGAACTTTTTTACGTATAAAAGTAAGGAGCCTTGTCAAGGATGTCGAGGATGCCACGACAGCGATGAGTCCAGTGCATGCGGAACTGATACACAAACTTCATCAAGTGACAAAAACGTAACATTAAGTTCTGAATCAAATGTTACTAATGTAGAACAAAAGCCTATCTCTATAGCCGCTACTTTAAAAGCATCATTAGCTAATGCCAGCACACCTGCGAAAACAACTACACCTCTTTTCCAAAGCCCTACTAATTCAATTTATGGCACTCCATCTAATTTTGAAAAAACAGTAGATACATCTATATTCCGCACTCCACTGGGGTCACTTGCGTCCAATGCAAAAACACCGACATCGACTTCTTCCCAGAGTAGCTTTGGTAGTAATACAACCAACAAGGAAAATACTTTCATTCAGAAACCTAGTATATTCTCAGGATTTGGAGAACAAACCATGTTATTCGGAACCCCGCAAAATAAGGCTGCTTCCATATTTGGCGGTGGTGACTCTCAAGGGGCATCAGGCGCTAAGAATTCTCTACTAGCCCCGCCCAAGCTGAGCAATCTTAAAACTGCAAATGACAATCAACTGGAGACTAATTCAAACTTCGGAACAGCACCCACAAAATTCGTTTTTAGTGATACAAAACAGACATTACCGTCAACGAACAGTAATACCGACAAGGGAATGTCTTTTAATAGATCTGTTTTAGAATTTCCAGCTGCTAATGCGAAGCCTGACAGTCAAAATAGTGGTGTAAAATCTGTATTCGGAGATGATAATAAATCCGAAAACTTATTTACTAGCGTTAATCAAGGAAGTATTTTCGGACCTGGTGCCTTAGGGAACAGTCAACCCAAAACCGATACTGGCATATTTGGGTCAGCTGGCATGTCGGCATTTGGTTCTCTGTCGTCTCAAAATTCCCTATTGGGAAGTGGTAAATCAATATTTGGGACATCGGACCATGTTCCTGCATTGAGTACAGCTGCAAATACGGAACAGAAGAAAGAAGAGCCAGTTGCGGTAAATGCTGGTGGTGACTACAAGCCTAAGGAAACCGCTACTGACCAGGAGCCTGAGAAGAAAGAAGCACTATTCAGTGTTGACAACAGTCTGTCATTTGCTGCTTTGTCATCTGGCACTGGGCCTGGCTTCGGTATAAAAACTGTCCAAAGTAAGTTTTATTTTACTGCTCTTTTTTATATCAAGCCTGCCATGTCATTGTGTCAATTAAATCTATGTAGTCTTTTGGTTATATAATACTAGACGTCTAAACTGCCCCTCTTTTGTACAACTGAGCTATGAGTGCTTATTGTAACAATATATTTTTTTGTATAGAACAACCTGATTTCAAATGGGAGGGAGCCGGGCAACAGCTATTTGTTGCTAAACCCGGAAATCATTCTGGAGACAAGTCAAAGAACGAGAGCGGTGACGGCGACGACACCACAGGCGCTGACGAGGAGTACGACCCTCACTACGAGCCTATTGTACCGCTGCCCGACAAGATTGTGGTCACCACAGGAGAGGAGGATGAGGTAACTATCAATATATATATTAAAATACCATAAACCACTAATCAACAAGAATAAGTTTTTTTTTTTTTTATAAAACTTGATGTCCAAATAAATCAGTTGACTTTTCTTTCTTCTCGGATATTATTTATTCGGTCGTCGTTTTTTTTGGAATGTATGTACAGTCACAAACAATTATATGTATACACTTAGCAAAACTGAAAAGTGATCTGCTCGTGAAATTACGGTTTCTACGCTGAGATAAGACCTATTTCGTAATAGTATGGCTGCCAAAATTCCATGTTCGTGAAAACGTAAAACCTTAATCAATACAGTAGGAGAAAATCACTTTCAAAAGTTGCTGCGTGTATCATACATATTATTATACGTACATACTCCGATATTTTAAAGCCAGTTATGGCTATGAACCAATGTGACAAAATATTCTCACATTAACTGCAGTATAATCTAGTTACAATACACATTGTATATTTCGGCAACTACTTACGAATGCTTTCAAATAATATAAATCAGTTTTATTCTAAATATTAATGCCGAAATATTTACATCACAGTTGCATTTGTCTGTTAATTTAAGGAAAAAATATACGGCGAGCGATGCAAATTGTACCGTTACGACGAGAAGTCCCGCGAGTGGAAGGAACGAGGTGTCGGTGAAATGAAAGTATTGTTCCATGGGGACAGGAAAACTTACCGACTGCTACTGCGTCGTGAACAGGTATGTACTTTGTCAGCTTTAGTACTAGCGGAACGCATGTTGTTAAATCTTAACACACCATCACGCTAGTAATCTCCGAGGGGTTAGACACAGGTGTACCTAATACGTCACCCACATGTCGCCGGTTATGTTAAGTCCCATGTAATAGGGGGCGAGCCTATTGTCATCAACTGGGCACAAATCCAGACTCCGCGGCTGCTACTGAGAAATTCCTGATGGAAAAACAAAAAAAAAAAACTTTGAAGTAATTTCATGGCATACTGTTATTCTGCCAATCAATCGCTCAAGATAAAATAAAAGTCTTTATCACAACTAGGGCTTACCAAACCAATGCTCTCAGATTCTTACGCAGAAATTCGGCTGAAACCCCAACAAATTCGGCCCACCGATATCTCACACTGACGATGCTTTCCTCAGTGTTAGACATCGGCGGGCCGAATTTGTGGGGGTTTCCTTTTCGATCTAGTGAAGGATGATTCTATGCAATAGAAAGGTATAGGGTTACGGGGAAAATGTTAATCAAGAAATCAAATTGTAACGTTGGTCCATCATATTCATTAGGTACACAAAGCGGTGCTGAACATGCTGCTATACATGGACCTTCAACTGCTACCGATGAAGAACTCTGACCGCGCGTGGACGTGGGCGGGACGCAACTTCGCCGAGAATCCCGCTGGCGAGCAGGAGACCCTCGCCGTGCGCTTCAAGACCGTAGACCAGGCGACCGCCTTCCATGATAAGATCGTTGAATGTGTCAGGGTAAGGAACTTGATTATTTATTTAGAGAATAGCATAATCAGCACCCTCTCATAAAGAGGAGGCCTGCGTCCCAGCAGTGGGAACAATATAGGCTGATGATGATAATCAGCACATAATTTTCCCATTCCTGGGACAGGCCTATCTGATTGGGAGTGAGACGTAATACACCATGCTGACTATTTATGCGTATTTTTTTTTTTGTATAATAGGCGGCAATGATTTTGAACGTTTAGACTGATTAGGGGTCTCCACAGTAACGAATTTGAAGCTGCTCGGCTATACGGTTATGCTGCATTATTTATGTATATATTATACAAATATGCACTCAAATATGTGCAAAGTACTACAATAATGGGTGTTAAAAGACACTCTACGAAGCCGAAAGACACTTGTTCTCCACGTCTGTGTGTTTTTTTTTGTTCCGGACCGTACCTAGAAACCTTTTAGTTACGGAGATATTGGAGTTCAAAGTTCCAATTTTACAGTTTAGTTTATTTTTAACCCCCGACCAAAAAAGAGGGGTGTTATAAGTTTGACGTGTGTATCTGTGTATGTGTCTGTCTGTGGCATCGTAGCTCCCAAACGGATGAAGCGATTTTGATAAAATTGGTGTCATTTGAAAGGTATTTTAATCGAGAGTGTTCTTAGCTATGTTTCGAGAAAATCTGCTCAGCCGTTTGAAGCTCATCACCTCTTTTCTAGTTGATAAAGGGATTTAAACAACTTCTACGGGTCTAGTTGATTGGCAATTTGAATTCTTGTCACTTTCTCGCCATGGGCATCGCCAGGGGGGTAGGCAGCACACCCCTCCCCCCTATAAGCTCAAGTTTTTTTTTTAATTCATATCTTTCCTAGTTTTCGTTAATAAGCGAGAAGAGGCGCAACACCAAGAAAAGTGGAAGGAATGGGAGTAGACCTATGCCCAGAAGTGGGACAGGCTAAGAAAAAATAATTTTAGTTTAAAAAGCATGAAATAAAAATTAAATTAAACATTTCAAAAACCCCCGACGGACAAAACCTCTAAAAAAAACAAAAATAAAATTAATCCAAGCGTCGAAGCGTCGGGGAACCGCTAAGTAGACCGCTTAGTACATAAAAATTTATATACAAACAAAGCGGAGCCCCGACGCTACGACGCTTGGATTAATTTTATTTTTGTCTTTTTTAGAGGTTTTGTCCGTCGGGGGTTTTTTTTATACACTTTTCACGGCTTTGAGAAGGGTCCGTTTTTTACACCTTGTGTTAATTTGTATAATTTGAGCAATTTGTAAAGCGACCATGACTTGAATTGACTAAGCAAATATACATATTGCATAGTTTCATTAAGTCCATTTCAACAGAAATTACAAGCATCTGCTGCCCAAGCCATAAAAGAAGAGAAAGAAGCAAGACCCGCCGTCGAAAACACAGTGTCCAAGCTAAGATTACCAAAACATTTACAAGAGAGTGCGCGTGCAGATAACGAGATAACCGCTGAAGTGTTCCAAAGAACGTCGGTGATCGCTTCTGGACAGGAGGCTGCCGGTAACACAGGCGATGACACGGGTTCCTCGGTCAATGAAATGTTCAAACAAGTACACTTCCAGGAATCCGAGGAAGACCACGAGCATGATGATGAGGAGGAGGATTACGATTATGATGGATATTATAATGAGGTAAGTGTTGTTTATTTGCCGTATAACATACTTTTTCTTTAAAATCTTGTTAGCTATAGGGTAGGTAGGCTGCGACAATAGGGGTGCGGACTGGGTAAAGAAAACGACATTCTATTTTGTCCGTCAGACAGGTAATACAAAAATATTAGACACGTATTTTTTGTTTTATTAAAATATCAAATAATTACTTTGTTAAAACTCATTAAAGTTGGAGAGTGGGGGCTCACTACGTCACAAGTAGGTATAAAACTTACCTACATGTTACGTCCTGCGCAATTTCAGCTCAATATATCTCCGTAATTTTATGACCACGTGAAAAAAGAAAAAATACGTGTCCAATATTTTTCAATAAAATACCCGACGGACAAAGAAAAAAATAATTGGATTATCCCCTATTGCCAATACAGTATGCATTTTAAACAAACATATTATGGTTGAATATTGCCAAGGTGAAAAGAGTAAGTAAGCTAAGGTTGTAGTGTGACCTGCGCTTTACAATCACCGCACATCAATGACCTACCTACCACCCACCTACCTACCTATCTACTACCTACCTAAGAACTTTCAACAAAGTATTAGAAAACATTAAAAAAAAAGATGAATTAAATCGGTTCATTCATTCTCAAGTTATGGCGTGCCCAAGCGAAATAGGCATTCATTTTTATATATTTAGAAGAGCTGAGTAACAATTTTGGTGTATAATAAAAAGTGTATTTTATCTAACAAAATAAAACTTGTAACAGGACGAAGAAGAATCAGCAGCGTACTATACGTGCGATGGCGAGGCGATAGTGCGCCAGGGCCACAACGAGACCACCTGCTCCAACGCACACATCCAAGTGCTGTTCGACCAGGAGATCTACTCGCCCAAGATCCTCGTCACCGACGCCGCCACTGGAGAAATACTCGCAGATATGCTCATATACACTGATACTGAGTTCCAGGTACGATTCCAACAGTTTTTGATAAGTTTATTTTCATAATCATCATTGAATAGAATAATAATTTATTGTTGTTGTAGGGTCAAAAATTAAAGTGGTATTAATTTAAAAATTCACTTCAATAATGTTTCACCAAAACTCCTTTAACAAATTTTTAGTTTATAACCAACGTTTCATACACTATTTATTACACAAACAACTTATTCTTATGTTTTATTTTATTAATACTTACCAAACATTCATTTGGCAAATGCTTCTCTTTTATAAATGTTTCACATGATAATTAATCACTTATATCAAGGTAATTAATATCAATATTTTGTAATAAGGCAGAGTCGACGTAGCCCTTCTGCGCGGGGCTCTTTTAAAGTGAAACTTTTATTACATCGTCTCAAACTTTTTCGTCTGTGTGTTGCATGTCGCGTGACGGTGGGCCGCGGAGGGGATGACAGGGTCTTAGTTCACTCGCTTCGCTCGCTCACTAGACCCCGCCATCCCCTTCGAACCTAACCTGTCCGAGTATGGGTGCCGGGGTGTTCTATTCATTAAAATTACCCTATTGCCTAATTACAGGGATCGGAATAGGTAGAATATATTTACCTAAACTTCGAGGAAGGTAGTGACATAGAGTGGACCTCGTCTAAAATACCGAAATCATAATTATGTCGTTTTAATTCCGGGATTTATGAAATTGCAAATCACTTATTACACTTATGAATACAATTGAACAAAATTATCATATTGATGAATTTTTTTAATGTTTTTATTGTTTTACAAAGTTAAATTTTGAAAGTTTTCCTGTTAACCCTGATTATATTGTAATAGAATGGTCTCAAAGGGTAAGGCATAAGTTAAAATTTATCAGATATCCACGAAACAAAACCAACTTAGTTGTAATATACTATTACTATTTAAAACAAACCATTTGATCATCAGACACAATTTTAGTGCAGAATCCTAAAAATAGGAATGTGATTCTTCAAATAAATAATTAGTAACGATACTCAAAGTTAATTTTTAAATGTAATTCTTAGCATGAATGATGTAACCAAGATTTTGTAACATATTTTGATTTAAAAGAGTGTAATGGAGTTTCTTGCCCATTCTTCTCCATAGAGATCTACGCTACGGAATGGGCAACTACAGTACTTTCACAAGTTATTATGCCTTGTGACTGGGACTGTAGCTTCGCGTTTTATTTTGTTTTTCGACTTTCAAAAGTGCCTGTAATGGTCTAATTGAAATAAATGCTTTGATTTGACTTGATTTCATGTTTTTACAATCCCGGGTTTTAATTGTCATGTTTGTGATTCCCGGATTTAAGACGAGATATTATCAACTTAATGTTACTTCCTTCCTCGAACTTGAGGTAAATATACTCTACCTATTTCGATCTCTGCTAATTTATGAGTTTTTTTTTTGTAAATAGCATAATGATGCAATATGTAAAACGTTGTTTTACGAGATGACATGAATATAAAATATTGTTTGTCAAATAATATCAAAAGTTTATCGAGTAAATATTTTATCACGTGAATTATTTCCCAAACCTGTTTTTGTAAAATGATGACATTACCTATCATGTTTTTGCCAATCGTTGGTTGTGAAATGAAAATTTGTAAATTAATTTTTGGTGAAAAGGCAGGATACCGCAATATACCCTTAGGGTGTACATTGATAGTAAGAAAGAAAAGAAAGGAAATAATAATACAAATATATTTTTAATAAAAGACACTGAAAATGTTTTGGTTGACATAACAGAGTGAATCAAAATCCAGCTTAGATTACAACTTCGTTATTTTCAACCAACAATTTTTTTTTTAAATAATGTTTTACACTCCCTACACTCTTCCTAGTTGCACTGCTATAGTCTTCTAGGTACAACTACAAGGGGTAAATAAACTAATTCCTTTAGGAAACATTACTAGTTCCAATAGGTACCAGTAACGTGTCGACTTGTGGAATATATTTTTCGCTGTCGGATCATTATTATCTCATTAGAAGACACACAGAATGATTAAAACTCGTATTATACTTCTGCGTACCGACAAAGTGATGGAAGTCGCAGCCCGCAAAACCCCAAAAGACTGCTGTTATAAGTTTTCCCTACTAGCCTTTTTTGGGTAGGAATGACCTTCATTATCCTGCCAATTGAAACCGGAACCAGTGCTTGACAGTTTTGTTTGTATCAGATGAGCGGCGACACGTGCATATGGTCGGGCACGGACTACACCAGCAACGACCCCGTGAACAAGACGGTCACCGTAAACTTCTACGACAGCGAGACCGCCATGCAGTTCTATGATAGTTGTGAGGTAAGCATTCACTCATACCAAAGAATAAAGTTCCTGTTAGGGTTGCTATTTTGTACACATCTCTACTATTCGTATTTCACAAGCTCGATATAACTTTTGACGAGTGCCACTGCCACTATTATTTCATTTGAGTTTCCGTTACTCCGGCTCTGTTGGAGCTGGAATATCGCCATGCGCTAAAATAAATGGCGCTTATTATAGCTTTACAACCACGATGAAAAGATTCCATTCTTGTTCTATCGTCTCCAGGCTGCTACGCACTATGCCGGCGGCACGGCCGCCGGGTGTGCCTCTGTCCCAGGCGGCGGGTATTAACGGGCCGCCGGTACTTTATGCAGAAGCCACGGAGTATCGTATCCGATACGATTCTCGCCAAATTGTGTTTGTCGGTCGTCACGTAACTCGGTATGTGTTGTTTCAGACGAGTAAAGCCGCCACGTACGCGTCCACTGATCCAGAGTCGTAGGAATATATTATTCAAACGCCTAAATAAGTATTTTAACGTCAACCGTAGATTAGCATCCGTATTTGGTTTAGTTAATAAGTGTGTAGACCGGTTTTTACGATATCCTTACGAATTTGTTTTTTAAAGTCTAGGCGACTATAAATTGACCCTTTTTGTTTGTTGAGAGTCCAATTTTGTTACCTGTTTTTATTATTGCTATTTAGATCTCATGAAACCTAAAAGTGTTTTTATCATTTTGTTATCATAGGAACGGTTATTCAGTGAAAACATTTATGACATTAACATTATAATCAATACTTGAAATAAAGAATGGTACTACATCTTTATGTGATTGCCAAATATTCTTTTAAATTACATGAAGTGCAGTGCATGTGTAGTTTCATCAATGTTCTGACATACATAAGCCAATCAAGTTGTATAAATAAGTGCTTATTCATTATTTCTATGCTACAGTTTTGAAAATTATGGAAGTGTATTGTAATAAAGCGACAACAAAAGAGATCTAACCAACACTTGTTGACATTTTTATTGTAAATGATCACTTTGTTTGACGACGTATATTTATTATGTAAGTAATGATATTGATGCAAATGTTCCTAATTGGTTAGGTCTTTTTATACGTCAGTATGGAGCTACGACTGATTGAGACTGGCTGTTTTATGAATATTATCACTCGTAGCTTCATGTTTGTTAACAGGGCATACTTGATTCATGTAGTTCTCACATCGTATAATATTATAATTTCTTAGAAAGTTACGAACAATGACTTACTTTTTGTATAACAAATAAATTAAATGTGATCCAGCCCATGTGAAGATATTATACATGTTTGTGAATTTCTTGAATTAGGATTATCGATTTATTCAATGTAGTTTTTAAATGAGCAAAGGATCTTTTGCTGTGGTAATTTTGTTATTTAACTTAATGATACTTAATATAAAGTTGTGGAAACCTTTAAAAGGGTCATCGTTATTTCCTTTTCTCATTTAAACTGTGATCTTAATATTAAACTTATTATCTGATGAATCGAGTGTAATAAATGAAAAGTGAATCTAAAATACAAGTCTTTCATTATAATTATAGTCCCAACAAAGATGTGTTTTTTTTTGTTTGTAAGTAATTATAGATCATGGAAACTCAATTACATCTGCCATACCTAGGATGAGTTCAGACAGAACGGAAAAAGGCTAGAGCAATTACTGGCTATGTTTAAAATAGGACCGTATTCTTCGATCAATAATAGTACTAGATTAAGGATCAGGAACAAAAATGAATCGCAAAAGTGTCCACGTTTGCACACACGTAAACATCTATATTTCTTTGAAAAAAGTTAAATAATATTAACAACTTCAGTTTATTATAAACCTTAACACTCTAACATAAAGTTTAATTACAAAATATATTTATTTATGTCCTTTCATCGGAGAAAGATAAAAAGCAATAAATTTAAAATGTCGCTTGAAAATAAAAAGTCAAGAGATCAAAAATATTTATTCTAAAATGAATCTAAAAATCTAAGTGGCAAAGTTCAAAATATTATATTGACGATTTCGTGCTTACTCCAATTTAGAACTAGACGTAGTTCTTGGTACTACATTTCAATGCTCAGAACACAGTAAGTATTGAAAGACGTAGAGTCGCAGAATTTTTTTAAGCCAAGGTTCGTTTTGTAAGGTTGCAAATTAGTTGATTTGATCGATTTTAAAAAGTTGTAGACTTGAGTAGGTACTATTTTTAACCGACTTCAAAAAAAAGGAGGAGGTTCGCAATTTGACTATATTTTGTTTTTTTGTTGTTGACCGATTTCTGCACTTATTGCAAACCGATGTTCAAAATTATTTTTTATTTGATAGCCTATACTCTAGTGGTGGTACCGTTGTCACCTAGTCAGAATCTGATGGTAGGATCCCAGAGCAATCAACGGCAACCCTCAAATGTTATAGGTACTTATACAATGTTTTTCATGTACTTTCTAACGAGGCACGTCACGTATTCCTGTGGTATCTTAAAAAAATAAACTTGTTGAAGGTGTGGCCTGTAAAGAAACATACTTACGCCGTGTATTGAAAATAGTTTTAAAGTACCTATTTCATGAAAATACCTACAGATATAGTTTTCATCCGATAAAGATTTTTGTAATTCACGCCTTTGCGTGTTTCCAGTTATGTTCAAACTATAAAAATGAATCCAACATATTCTCGAATTTTTATAAGGTATATATTCTGCACATCGAAATGGGTCGCTAGAAAATCTACAAACAAAAATAATATTTAAAATAACAACACTACTCCATGCATTGTCTTTTCCAAAATAGTCAATGTTTGGAACAATAGTTGGCGCGTTGTTGCAAACATTGGTCAAACAATTATAATATTAGCTAATTCACTTATATTGACCATTTAATTCCGTTTTCATTACATGAAAAATCACTTTAAATATCCTTATCGAAAAAAAACATATTCCTTTCAAAATTGTAGTGTTACGGTCATTATTTTCACAGTTATTGGACACGCACTGCGGGCAGTTGGCTATGATTGGACCATACTAATTTGAAATAAGACCACAAAAGCATTTGTGGTCTTATTTTTCGAGCCGTTTTTGAAGCGCTCATCGGGAATCTAGTACTATTATTGATCGAAGACCGTATTACAACAAAATGATATAAATACACTCCACCAGTTGTATTGACACATTTGACACTTTTGTCACAATTCCACAAAAACCTCGCATTGTTCGTTTTTATTCTTTTTAATAATGTAGTTCTCGTTTGGTATAAGCATTCTACTTTTTGTTCCTTTAACCTTCTGTGGTCCTGTCATGAATTGACAAGTTTTTACAATGATTTCTGATTGATTGACTCTCAAGTGTACTCGGTTTACGCAAAATAACATGGAGAGTAATAAATGGTACAAATATATTACGCGGCACAATATGATAAATATGCAGACCTCCAAAATAAATTATAGTTTCTGTTCTCAGGATAGCACTATTTTGCTTCATAGTTTTAAGACAACTGAACACATCGATAGCATTCGATGAAAGCGAAGAGAATGCGAGCTCTGAAGAGAGTCTTCTGGTTGAAGTAAGGGCTGTGTTCATCAATTGTGAAACTGTAAGTGATTTCCACAATACCGTTATAGTTGGCAGCGCTTATACTCGAATTAATTCGTTTTCTTCACATTACAAAAAAAAATAGTGCGTGGAGTCCCTCCGCGCGAAAGAAGTGAAACTTCGTAATACTACGCATGCGTTCGAGTGCCACGCGTTCACTCTCTTTATTTTATTGAGCTTCTAAATAATATTTTGTTGTTTTCTTGTTGTATTATTTTTATTACATAAGTTTATCGAGGTTATTCTACTCATGGAAATTGAGCGAAGGCTGGTCACACCGAAAAGGCGAATGCATGACTGCTTGCACGCCATCTTGCGTACCTAGTAGAACTACGTGGTCACAAATCTTGTAATACTGTCTTCTCTTGGTGAGTTTTAGAAATGGTAGCGTTAAACTTGTTGGAAGTCGCATAAGAAGTTTAACTTCAAAAACAGTTAATAATTAATACTTTCGTTGGCAATTGGTACGGGTAAAACGAGGCAGTATGCACCTTCAATCCACTTACCTATAATATCGCAGTCAGCTGAGCGGTTATTGAAGTTAACAACAACGTCTTTCACAGTCATGCATAGATATCAAATTTGTCTCTGACGGGACAAAGACTATTTTTATGATGATTTAGTAAAATATTTTAGAAAGGAAACGCACAGGAAGAAAGCGTTGAGCCTTACAGTGATTTGTTACGGTTCGAACGAGAGGAACTCTTCAAGCACAGTGTGTTACGAGACTGCAACAAAAAACTGGCTGTTACTGTCAAACTAGCCTGCGAGCCCGAGGTGAGTAGTTAACAAAGACAGTCAAATGTTACGAGCTATAGACGGGACAAGACGAAGAAGATCGCTTTTCTACAAGGTGTTGTTTTGCATCCTCGTCAAAATTCAGGATGTTGTCACAAAAGACATAAACATAAATAATCAATATAAATTACGATACCTAGTTAATTATTAAAAAACACTGCTTTTTTTTCAGTGTTTAAATTTGTCTGTATTTCAGAATAAGAAATTATCGAATAAAGGTTTGAGTTTTTTTGTAATCAATGTTATAAGGCGAGGATCAGACGGGTCGTGTTAAATACACGGGTGGTTCACACTAAACGATCTAAGTAAATAAGAAAAAAAAATACCTACCCATTTTATTATTGATTCGAGTCAAGAATCATGAGCTTAGTTACCTCCTTGAATTTGACGAGATTGCAAAACAACACCTTGTATATGTATAGACTGATCGAAATTTGACTTAGAAGATGTAATCATCTTCTAAGTCAAATTTCGATCAGTCTAGATCAGGGGTGACGAACCTTTAGGGCTCAACGTGCCCTTTGTCTAAAGAAATGTTTGATGAATGATGAGGCCATAGATGCGCCGCCAAATAATTTTGACTTAAGAGGGCTTTTATAATTTTTAAACACATCAAAACTAGGGAGTTCTAATGTGTTTTTAGGGTTTAGGTATGGCCACAAAATTAAAAAAAAAATATGCCCAAGAAAGTTTGATTATTCCTCTAGGGAGCCTTCTAAATAAATATTTCAATTTGTGTACATACATTAGTAAAAACCTTAACTACGCTCAAATACAAGAAAAATTTTAATAGCCCTCTTAAGTAGTGATTGTTAGGAAAACTAAAGTCTTTATTCTCAAAACTCTTTATTTACTACCAAAATCATAACTTATGGCACTGTATAGTATTAAAGGTTTCTGTTATACGTGTAACTTAAATGAAAGTAACATTAGTATGACTTCTGTGTTGCAGATTAGATGACATTCTTGAATTAAGGTTACATGAGGTTACTTTTAGTAGAATGCATGGTAGCTAAGTGAATCTATAATGTTAATCATCTCTGAAAATTATGAGCAGGCCATAGGTAGATAAAAAATATGGTTAATGTCAATGGCGTGCCTAAAATACTGTGTCATGTGCCACCAATGGCACGTGTGCCATTATATTATAAACATAATGACAGATACACAATGACAATGTGTCAGTTTGTCGATTCTTCCGTCGACATAGCCCGTTTCTACGGCGGTCATGCTACGCGTGCTGGACCTTAGTCAAAGCTAGTCAAAATACACCGTGTTGTTTAAATCAGAATCTCACAGAGCCCATCGGGCGGAGGACATTTATAAGGAATGCACACAAAAACAACTGTTCTAACACACGCTTCGCTCTACCTGAGTGTATGATGTTGATGGCCTTAGGTATATAAATAATTCGTATTAACTCGTCTTCTTTCGTTATCAGAGTTCAGGTGATGAATACTTACCTATCGAGCACGTTTTCGAGGGACCCGATAAGAAGCGTGTGCGTCTCCTCGACCCTTATATACTGCGTTTGCACCGAGAAGCACCGCTCCAGGCCTACAAGTTGCGCAGAATTGATGTACGGGACCTTGAACGTATTCGTTACTAAGTACTTGTCGAGTAGGGCTTCATTGCTGTGTTAGGTATGTGTAGATTCTTAGCCGGTCTGCTGGTGGCAACCTTAAATTAATTACCTACGGTACGGCCAGGTCCACAGCGTATACCTAGAATCACAATTTAAGAGTGGGAGCAGGGTAGAGTCCGCAGCCTGTACAAGACACCGTCACATATCCTTTTTTCTAACATCTGCCGGACTCCAATGTCCCAGATGTAGTTTGAATGCTCCTCGCAGGTCTGTTTGCAGAATGGATAAGGAGTTTAATGCCTATGTGTAATTTCAGTCATATTACCTACCTAAAGAAATTATAGGTAATCAAATCCCTGTACTCAAATAATGAAAATTAATTATTTTCGTAATTCCAGACTGTACGTGGTGTAATCATAGACGGTTCAGGTAAAGCTTATACCGTCGGCGGCGGCGTCGGTTTTAAACAACCAAAAGTAAGTAGGTACCAAACCTCGTTATGGGGTAAGCGTCAGTTAAAGGTTATAAATATTTCATAATAATATTTCATATTTTAACCAACATACCTATAACCTGACACTGAAATGCGAATTGTAAAAAAATACAACAAAAGAAATTTCGTGGGTTATCCTGGAGCATAATAAAAGTTAAAATTTAAGAATGACACTAGTCTTGATTTAGACATTTGTAAAACCTATTGTCAATAGTGAAAGTAAGTCTTATTAATTCTTTAAATACTTTAAGCGTATGGTGCGAGACATAGGCCTCTATGAGGAATCTTGGTCCTCTGACAACAAAGTTAACCTTCTACAAACCAACCCAATGACGCCACAAGCCCTACACCCTCTGCAATTTGCTACACCATCCATAAAAGCTGCATCATATCCATCCAGGCGTTACGGTAAGTCTGAATAAACTAATGTCTTTGAAATATTAACATTGAAGTAATTATATGTATATTGAATCAATTAGCTATCGTTATAGCTATCGCAATTAACTCCGCTAGTTAATTAAACGCAGAATTTACGCCATAGGGTTTAGTTATTTTTAATAAAATAAACATACAAAAATAATTTAATTCATGATCCAATCAAATATCACACACTGCTGAGTTTGTTTTAGGTACCTTTTCTTAACTCACTCATCACTGTACCATCTCACTTCATTTACTGAACCAGTCACTGAACCTCGACCCTTTTACTCAGTGCCCTTTTCATATCTAGGAGTGTTCAAAACATTCTGTCTTGATTTTATTTTCAATGACAAAGTTATGTCCGTACTCTTCAGGTGGTGCATTTTGCGCTTGAGATTGAGACGATAAGCTCTCCTCCGCATCAATGATGACTGCAAATATTTTTTTCTTCACTTGTGTTTGCATCCATTGCGGCATATCTCTGGTGCTTTTCAAGATGCAGTTGAAGAAAGATTCGAGTGCATCTACCTCTTTTTCGTGACGTAATATAGGGGATGTGTCTTCAGCATGCTCAACGCAGCGTCGTTTATGCGGCGTTACATCGGATTTTACAGACTCAACAACAGCATTTGTCGTCGAAACATCATGTTCAGAGTTCTTTGAACGTAGAATCAGTGGTGGGTCCATTTCTATATTTTCTGTGATGCGGTATTTCATATGTGGTTCCAGAAATTGCATAGCTTTTGCATATTTCCAAGTTGTGACCTGAGCTGGTAACAATTTGTTCTGTCCTAGTTTGGCTCTCTTTAAAGCTTCCCGATGGTTGTCGCGAAGCTTCCTCCACTCAGTCCGCGCAACTTTGACTGAAAAGAAAAATACAATCGGTAAAAAAATTGACAAAGCTATCGATGTTTTTGAATGTATGGCTGGGATTGTCTGGCACCTACTTAAAACAAACTGCAAAAATAGGGGTGTGCGTTCACCTCTGCCTTCCACTTTAAGATAACGGCGTAATGTTTCAACTCTCAAATGAACCGAAATACGTCTGAACCTTTTTATTATCAGGCAAAATGCTTAATAGCTGTAGCTGCTATGCCTAAAAATACAGTACTAGACATTTTCTTAATCATAATCTTATTTAAAATAAAAGACAGATCTTTTTTATACATTAAAAATCTCATTCGTTAACATTTGTCTATGAAGATCAAAAGTTTGAGTAAACAACATGAGTCGGCTGGCCGCCACTCAAAAACGAGTTTTTGTCAGGTAAATCGTCTTCATGTAGATCACGTGATAGGCATGTTGTTACTGGTAGATACGGAAAATACAACTGTGGAACATAAACAAGAAGTTAGGTACTTACTATTTGGTATCGAACTGCCGTCAACTTCCTTGACGACACTCTGCCAGGCTTGACCTCTTGCATGCACTTCAGGATAGTCGGGATGTTGCGGATTCCACAGGCAGGGATGTGCTCGTACTGTTTCTATAAACTTCTCCATTATTTTTGTTCGTATCACTGTATAAAACGGAGCGCTGCAGGGCTCGCGACTTGCCAGCGTACTGACTGGCTCTGCATGTCGTGCGGAGCCCTCCCTTTACAATCAAACCGGTTTTTGTGTTGAACGCCGGCCAACAGTATTATAAAACCAGTTAGAACGCTTTCACGCTGACGTTACATTAACTGCCCAGGTTTACTTACCATCTGTTTATGTTTTTGTACCTTTATTATTATGTACACAAATCTCATTCAAAGTTACCAAGGCCATCCATTCATTTGAGCACAAAGAAAATCCGTTAAACGTGAAGGTATAAAAGTAGTTGAATACTGACCCCTTTTAGTCCTGCAAAGTTTGCATACGTAGCTACAATTAGAATCAATAGAATTTAAAAATAAATTCAATATAGTTAGCAATGCGTATAGGCTTGTCCTCACACTCTTCACCTTTGGCCAAAGTATGTATGTTCAATGTTAACAAACAGTTGTGGGAGATGTTCCACGCTACTGGTATCTGCTTGTATTACTGGAGGATCCTAAGGTAATAGGAACCCCACCACAGTCCTATGTTTTTCTTATTCACTCAAAACTACTTAGACAAAAAACGACGACGTCTGTCAGACAGTTGATTTCTAATTTTCCTAAAATAATCATTGAAATTAATTGTAAAACAATATTACTGTTCTAGTTCAAAATGAAATGTGCACTAACGTAACGCTAAGCAAACGCAACAAGCGCAGTGAACATAATATTGTGGTCGAAGAAACCAGCGATGACGGTAAGCAATGGGATACAAAAGAACAGTTCTATCGAATGTCAGAACCCGGAGAAGTATCTGGTATGAATAGTGATACTATCGACGAAACAGACATGACTGTTAATAGTCATCGTACTCATCACAGAGCAGCAAACATTGATCATAAAAAAGAAACTACAGAATTGTCTGGTACTAAACCGTTAAATGATGAAATAACTAAGCCCGATGAAAGAACTCGTCCGAAAAAACTACGTCATTCCAAAATTGGTCATTCCAAAGAAAAAGAGTCTAGAGCAGGCAAAAGAAAATCTCCGGATAAAAATAAAACGAGCTTTCTTTCTTTGAAAATGAAGGAATGTAAAAGTCATAACTCTGCGGGTAGCAAACGTGTGGAAGACGTCGATGAGAACGATGACGGAGATTATTATGAAGATGGTATAAGTGAAACTAAAAATGACGCTCAACAATCGACACGAAAAGAACAAGACAGTCCAGAAAACTCCGAGAGAGATTTTGCCGTTTATGAAATAGGCCATCCGGAGTTCTGGTACTCTGTCAACATCCAATTATTTGAAAAATTAAGCACCCCTGATGGGAAAACTGTATGGAATGACCTTACCAAAGGCGAACAAGCCAGGTATAATCAAGTTAACCTTTTATATTCTTGCAATATATTTTTTGTCTTAATTTAACAAACGCCGTAAATTGATAACCTGTTAATGAAGCATGGCTTACTCAGATACATACTATATAGGTGAGCCAGTTTTTACTTTTACCAAGCGACAACTACTTAATTGAATGCCTAAATACTGTTGCGATGTTGGAATTTCGCGTTCGAAATCCAACAGAGTGCTTCTATTTAAGTATACGTTTAGATGCCTACAGCAACAATAACTTTCCAGCGTAAGTTCAAAGGAACCCGAATGGGTGGGCCAGGACCTCAACGTTCGATATCGTCCTGCTGAGTGGATTCCCAGAGAACAGTACTCTTTGCCTAAGAGTAGTCTCTGTCTTCTGGCGCCGATACGTAGTGCGGACAGCACCAGTTTCAACGAGAACAACACAAACTTAATTGGTATTGTATTAAGGAACAACAAAGAAAATATGTAGTTAGGTTAGGTTATATTACATCAAAGAAACTTACTAGATCGTATATGACGACGGAGTATGCGTAGGACAGTATAGTTATGTTTGCTCATCATGATGGGATGGCATAATGATTCTTACTGAAAATTAACAAGGTAGACAGTGCCATAGGCATTCTGTGTAGGAAATGCTAACGGTGTGGTAAGAATAGGGATGTATACTGTCATACTTACTGATATATAGGAATTTTCCCCTTTTCTAACCAAGTTTTTTTTTAGACTATTACTACTATTCTTATAACTCCAACTTTCCTGACACTCCGGCGATAACTCAACTTGATGTGATAAAATGCCAAAAGAATATTAAATTGTCAACAAGGTATATCGGAAGATGGAGGCTACATCGTTGTTCCGGAAGAAGATGTGATGGGGGTAAAAGATGAAGATGGTAATATAAACAAACGAAACAATAATAATAATACTGAGTCTGAGTTTAATTCAAAGTCTGAAGAACATAATGATCAGGTGCACAATAACGTAAAGTTCTCGTTTTAGCAATTCCTTAGCAGCCACTTAATCAAATAATTTTTATAGTAACATTTTGCAGGTACGTCGAAGAGTGGTTGTCCGCAAATCAAGAACTCTATTGAGCGGGACCGAGGAAAAAGTTAATATTGCTTTCCAAGGTAGCGAGAAATATCTAACAATGCCACATCGGCGCACGCATCATGCTCAGATTGATCTAGAAGCCCGAGCCGATGAGAACGAACTTGTCCGTGTTGGGTACCTGCATAAAATAACTAACAGCGAATTCAGAATATTAGCGTGTTGACTGTTGAGATTCTATCTATACATCTATTTGCAGTGCGTCTGGACGAATAGCGATCGCTGTTGCGGATAGCACGAGAAAAAAACGTACAATTATAACGCTGCAGGTCGGAAATACGGGATTAGCTGCTGCAAGATTCAGGTTCTTAGAATAAAATTATTAATATGTTTTAGTTATGGAAAGTATTGGAGAGCCCCAGATCTCGGTAGATGTCCGAAATCCTTCAGAAAACAATACAGTGAATCCCTACTTCTACCGACAAAAGACGTAAAGACTATTTCCTCCAAAGCGGAGACGAGCGGAGCATTTGTTGTTTACGTGTAAGATTCGAACATCACAGGAAAGGATTTAATCTTTTACTCTGGACGCTCTTAACTTGCCCGTATTTCTACATTGTTCTCACATATTTGTAATTCTTAACATGAATGATGTAACCAAGATTTTCTAACATATTTTGATTTAAAAGAGTGTCCATGGAGTTTCTTGCCCGTTCTTCTCCATAGAGATCTACGCTACGGAATGGGCAACTACAGTACTTTCATAAGTTATTATGCCTTGTGACTGGGACTGTAGCTTCGCGTTTTTTTTTTTTTTTTTTTACTTTCAAAAGTGCCTGTAAAGGTCTAATTGAAATAAATGCTTTGACTTTGAAAAGGCGAGATACGCGATGCGAAATCCAACCAATGTGATTGGTCTATTCTTAAACGTCTTCACTCCGCCCAACTTGTGTCCCTTTGGTGGAATCTCCATAGCTTGAGACGTAAATAATTATCAATTTGACGTGTAACAGATTTCTCGAAGCTAACTCTATTGCAAGAACATAAAAATATTTGTGCAGAGTTATGACGCGAGATTGTGGGCCAGCCTTGACCCAACTGGTGGCCGAGAAGAGTAAATCGTCGACGATGGCCGGGCCTGTGCTGATCCCTCCGCGACATACGCGCTCTCTTAAGCTGGAGCTGCCACGCGAGATCCCTTTCGATATGGCTCACTGTTCCGGTACGAAACACCATTGTTTTTCTTAGTTCTGTGAATCTCGTATATTTTTACTGTTGTTTTATTATATTCTTTGTAGCTTTTCATTGATCTGGTGATTAGGTACACCAGCGACCAAATTTCTTGCTTTCTCTTGCAGTTTATTATCGGTGTAATCAATTGAAGGAAACAAAAACGTCCTGTTTCTGAATCCTAACCTTGCGTTACAGTGTCGTTGGTGAATGATGATGAAAAGTCGATAGCAGTTAGAGAAGTGGCAATTAAGAAGGGCGATCGTTGCTTTTGCGTTTGGCACTGTGACTGTGTATGTCTGTGTAAGTTCAGTTTGCTCCTTACTTTTAGCCGAATAACTAGCTTAAAACGCTTCGATTCGATTGCGATTCGGGAAGTCTAGCTTGCTCGCTTTAGTTCCGAATCGAAATCTTTGACCGAGCGTTTTTGAATACGAGGGCTGACAACGCTTGTTGATTGTTGTGATTTGCAGACAGGCTAATCTGACGCAGACCAGGGAGAATCGCAACGTTGGTCTCACTGCATAGCAAAGTGCGCTAGATGAAATTGCATATTTTCCGCTAGCTAAGACCATCAGCAACAGCGCAAACAGACTTCATTTTAAGGAACTTAATGTAGACTTTTGTTTGGCAGTTTAAACCGCTTCTAATCTATCGTATCGACTTCAATCCAACTGGTAATGATAAGTATTCGTAGCCTGTCTGAGGGCCTAGACAAGTGACAATCGCTTTAAAAGCGTTTCGTATTTCTACAACGACTTCCATCTGGGTTGACATAAACTTTTCGGTTGCTTATGTCTATCCGTACTCGAGCGAGAGGTGGAACGAAGTCCATGTGGACGGATTTTCATGGGACTTTTTTATTGAGTTTCCAGAGGTGTGTACCTACTTTTTAAGTTTATTTTGGACATCACTGACATCGGTGAATGAAAAAGTCAATTTTTTGGGTTCCGTAGCCAAATGGCAGAAAACGGAACCCTTATAGATTCGTCATGTCTGTCTGTCTGTCTGTCCGTCCGTATGTCACAGCCACTTTATTCCGAAACTATTAGTACTATACAGTTGAAACTTGGTAGGTAGATGTATTCTGTGAACCGCTTTGTGATTTTTGTACAAAAATAAAAAGAAATATAGATAAGGATATCCCCCCCCCCCCCACACGGAACTGAAACAAAAATAAATAAAAACCATCAAACCTATACGTGTGGGGTGTCTATAGATAGGGCTTTAAAAATGACATTGAGGTTCCTAAAACCATATTTTTTCAAAGTCGGTTAAGTATATTTTTTTGTAAAAAAGTTTTTTATGCTATTAACTTGATTACAGCTGATGATCCCCGGCTCCTGTGCCGCGAGATGCCGGCTTCCCGACAGTTGGCCGCGGGGCTTTCGAGTCGCGACCGCACGCGTCACGCTCGCTCCGCTTGCTACAAAGACGAGATCTACATCAATATATGCATCAGTGCTACAGGCGTGATTATCGCGCTTTTGGCGCTCGGTTAGTAGAACTGTGACAGTGGGAAAGGCCGGGCAAAGCAGGTATTGTAGATGGCGTGCCCATAGCTAGTTCCCAATCTAATCAATGAACTCAAGCTATTTAGAAAAGATAAAATGACATTAACAGATTTGCAACCAATCAAGATGTTTGGAACTACCTTTGCCAGAGACATTAGATACACAGAAAAGTTACCTTCCCCATAGATTCGATTATTTAAAGTACACAGCACGTAAGCTCCTTGCCTGCAGCGTTTAAAGAGTGTCGAGTGCCCATCTTCGGGCAGTCAGTTTCTATACTTACCTTATTAGTGTCGTATTGAGTGAGAATAAACGGTGACACGCTTAGTTTTTTCCTGTTGCTACCTACCTACGACCTATCCGTATCCACACCAGGGGCTTCAAAATATATAGATACATACATTTTATCATCATAAGCACATACGTCCGTATCCGGACAGGTGACGGTCAGCTTCTGTGCTGGCAGAGCCCGGGCCGGCCCTGGCCACGGCTCTATCAGGCCCCGGGCCCAGCTGCTCTGATATGCGTGGATATACCTTTAATTGTCAACTAGCCACTTCTAATGATCTCAAGTACCAAATTGTTGTTTTTTTCCCAGGTTTACTAAAAGCGATCTTGGGACAAATTTTCTTTTCTATTGGCACCTGGGGCTTATGTCAGTTAGTTCAAGTACCGCGAACAATTAACCAGTACTTCGAGGCCAAGCTCAAGTGTCGTAAGGTGGAGTACGATGCCGACTGCTGGCCTGTCCACCCGGACACCAGGGAGAGGACCGTCCGCATGTACAGCAGGTAATGTTTATAAGCATTATGTTTACCTACCTATAACTTGAATAATATGAAAAAATGTAGAAGGAATTTATTCGAAATCCTTCCAAATGCGATAGGACTTTACCACGCACCCCTATTGAGCAGTTACTTCTATTTAACTTTTTTCCTTTGCTTTGCTTTTCAGACCCATGGAATTTATGCTCAATGTAATATTCTTCGTGAGCGTCCCTTGCCTTGTCACATATAATGCGGTCAAGCATATATTTGCACGTTTTCGTAATCCGAAGACGGATGCAAGCGGCTGCCCGGTGCCACCTACCTTGAACACCAACAACAATAAGTGTTTCAGTACACACGACATGCAGGTACAAAATTTTTGTTTCGTACTTTTTCTTCCTTGAATACAGTAAGGAATTGCACTTGTAAGTACATGGTGTAGTATCTGCTTCTGTGTTAAAATTTATTGGTGTATTGTTATTGTAGATAAGTTTTTCCTACAATTTTTGAGCATTAGTTAAAGTGCAATTCCTTACTGTTTGTAGGCAATGGCGATGCGGTGGCGACGGCGTCACGGGGGGCTTCGTAGGTGGATGACACCTCAGGCACAGGAACTCTCCAAAGAGCTTTGGAACAAAGGCCTCTTGCCCGCGGTCCAATGTGAATTTGTGAGATCTGTTTTTTTTTAATGATATGCATGTATAAATGATATAGGTGTAGAAGTATTGTACAGATCGTCTAATTTAAATTTTCTACATTGCTTTTGATGGGTAGGCGCGTGATTTGTAGTGCTTAGAATTCGGTTTAGCCATTTGTACCAATTTTTTTCTCACACGTCTAATTATTCACTGAAACCACATTTAAACAAAAATAAATACTAAAAAATACACAACCACACGAAAAAGGACACCGTACATAAACCATCAAACAACATGTTCTATATTGGTATAGGTAGGTACCTAAGTAAAGTAACCTAAGTAGATGAGTGTTAAAAGAGAGAAAATAATAAGGAAAGGTTTAAATGCAAAAAGATTATCTATTTACCTCTCTCAAAAGTATTTGACAGAATTTTTTTAAACTTTTATCTACTTTTGTGCTTATATGCTGATGCTATCGCCAATGCCAGATGCGGCCACTGCTCCGCGAGGGCCAGCAAGCCGAGCCACAAGAGCATGACCCAGGCGAACAAAACTCTCACGACTCCTGCCTCGACTCTGAACAAGAGGACACCGACTACGTCCTCGCACAGATGAAGAAGAGTCGGGAAACGCTCTCGGTAAGATTTTTAACCATCCTGTCGAGCATTATTTCTTTAAACTACTTATATCGAAAGAATGCTCGACTATAGGTACTGTATATTCATGTTTAGCATAAGTCCACCAGTATGAAATTGTCCCCGGACATTTCTTGCTTACTTAAGATTAGATTATAGATAAAGGCTAGGTATATTCAATCGATGTGATTCTCACATCTGCAAACTTTCATTTGCAGATTTTGAAGCAGCAAACCTCGAAGGAGAGTACGAAAATGTCGATTAATTAAGACGATTTTTCTAGCGCTAGTATAATATTTATTTATATTTCACTCAAAACGTATTCTAGTAAACTTATTTAAATGCATGTTCTAGTTCGAAGTTTTTGTAAAACCATTTCGTAAGTGATTTTTTAGCACATTTTTAGAACATACCTCTATCGGGGTGGCATTAACTGGCAACACCGCCTGCGACTCCGAGACGCGCCAAGCCAAGTAAACGACATTCGTGATACTCTCGTTGAAATCCCCTAGTTTACTGCTTATTCCTGTTTTTCTAATACTTACGAAGTTCTGTGTTTTTTATACATTTTACTATATAACATACGTGAACTCATTCAATAGCCCAAATATCAAAACCCTGAGAAAATTCATCTTACAGTGCTTATTAATTTAACTTTTATGATACTGAATAAATGTTTTTATTTGAATAAAACTATATTAAATATTTTCTGGTTTCTATTTGCTTGTAATTCTGCCCACCAGAGACTAAAGAGCAGTAACAGCCCTTTTGTGATTTTTCGTTTTATTAGTGATTCTGAAAGCGGGTTTCTTAAGCTTTCTATTGAATTAACTTACTTATTTCTAAGACTATTAGAATGGTTTTTATTTAACAGTTTTCACTTACTGCAAACGAAAAAAATTAACAATTTGGCGTGATTTCCCAACTAAAATACAGTATAAATTATACTGCAGATTAAATTTTAAGGTTTCATAACTAAAATGCAGTAAGCAATATAATTTTACAGTTCTTTAGATAGTTTTATATTTCTGGAAAAAAATTAAAAAAAAAAATAATACGCAGTAAAATTTACCGCCATACAAGCTATTTTTACTGCAAATTAAGAAAATACAATTTATTGTCACGAACTCCCAACTAAAATGCAGTAAAATCAAAGCTTGTCGCATTTTAGTTGTGAATACTTAACATTCTTTTATCATTATAAACTGACTAACACGCAGTAAAATACAGCATTACTGCAGATTAGTTTGGATAGCATAATGACACAGATATGATTATTCCTAGCTAAAGTGCAGTTAATGTTTTAAATACTGCATTTTAATTGGGATCAAGTTTAACAAATTATAGTAAATTAAACTAATTTAAACGCAGTATCAAGATTTACTGCTAGATTGCATGCGATTTGACTTAATTAATCAGTCGCTCCAGTGAACCGTGCCAGTGTGGACGTGCCCGTCGGCGTCGCTCGCACTGCTTACGTTTTTTTGGCGACAGGATTTGGCGGGTAAGATTACATAATTATATTACTTAAGTTTATTATGATTAATAAAACTTTTATAGTATTAAGACGTACTTTAAACAGATACTTTAACTAATAGGTTATTTTCTATCCTTACATAAAATGTTTCGTGTGTTGAATAACTATCATTTGTTTGTGTTTGGATGGTTTTCTATTTATGTATTATAAGTATTTATTGACTTTAAAAAGTAGTATCTATGTACCTATATCAATCAGTAGGCCAATTATTCTCGTAACTCGTAACTAATGGTAACCTATGGTTTGACTTTTAACGAACTGAGTTAGAATTGAGATTATATTTTGAATAGACTAAAAATAGATAGGGTAGGTATTCACCTAACCATACATTAATACAGTTCAGTGTCGCTATGATCTCATCTAAATTCAAATTATTCTAGGTACCTGTCTACAATCTCATTGCAAACTTAACGGCCATACACTTGCGTCAAATTTATGTTTGGTTGATATACCGTTTTGCCGTTTTAGCATTTTAATCAAGTTTCAGTCCATTTTCGATTTCAAAATAATTTAAAACTTTAGTATAAATGTAAATTAAAATTAGTTTTAATGTACCTATACTAGTCAGTAAGTACTTACCAATTCTCGTTTATCTTTCTGTGCAGGTTCATCAATATGAATGTGAGATCAAAACAAATTATGTCACTGCTAAGCAATTTGGAAAATGACGTCTTACCACCGGATAGAATGATATCGCAGCTACCTCATCACGATAACAATGACTCGCCTCCAAAAGCAATATTAAGGGATGTGCATAAAAACAACGACTCTGTCGTCCAAAATATTGATTTGAGCAAAATCTCTGAAGCAACACAACACCACTCCATAAATCTGCCAGAAGCTCACCAGGACAGCTTAATTAGTAATCTCGTGGATACAGCGACCTTTGATCTTTTATGTAATGAAACGCTGCCTTCAACATCATTCTGTGATTAATTCATAGAAGATTCAGATGATTCTGTAAAAGATAAAATCAAAATCAAAATCAAAATATTTTTATTTCACATAGGCCTACATGGGCACTTGTAAAACGTCGACAAAAAGCTCGGTTCGGGTTGGTCGTTTCCTATGGAGAAGAACCGGCAAGAAACTCCATGGTTACTCTTTTAAAATCATTTGGCTTTACAATTTTTCTATGTTACAGCGTTGGCACTTAAGTATGAGTGGACATCGTAGGCCCGACAATAAGTCGTTGCTTACTACAAAACGTAGAACAAGATAAAAAGTTACCAAGGATCTAGGAATCTATAAGGCCTACAATGTCCACACATTTACAAACAATCGGTAAATAAGAAAATGAGTCTATACAAGCAAAAAAAAAAAAAAAGAAGATATTGCAAAAAGACTAGATTAAACAAGTGACACAAATGTTGTCATCCGTGCTGTAACTATTCTAAACAAAATGGTGTAATGATTAAGAAAATATTGTAAAACATCTGATTAAAAAATAATGGAAAAAAGTAAATAAAAATAAAAAAGTAAATAAAATAAAACATAAAAATTAAAAAATATAAGATTGAGAATAGTTAGAGACATCCACACATTTGTGCCGTTTTATGAGCTACCAGGGAAGCCGCATGTGCGTAGGGGCTCAGGCCAAACTTCTTTATCTTCAACATAGTCCTTAATTTTGTAATATGCTTTTTTAATTAGGACACGTTTGATATAATTTTTAAACTTTCCATCGGTCAGTTCTGTAACTGACTTTGGCAACTTATTATAAAAGCGTATACTGTTAATAAGAAATGACTTGCTAGTTTTAGTTAATCTAAATTTGGGTATTACAATTTCGTGTTTACTGCGTGTATTTATATTATGAAAGTCGCTTCTAATTTTGAAAAGTCCTCGGTTTTTGCGGACATATAAAATACATTCTAAAATATAGAGTGAAGGCAGAGTAAGTATATCGATTTCTTTAAATTTTTCTCTGAGGGACTCGCGAGGACCCATTTTATAGATGGCGCGGACTGCCCTCTTTTGCAGTATGAAAATTGAGTCAACGTCTGCTGCCGATCCCCACAGCAGAATGCCATAGGCCATAATACTATGGAAATAAGCGTAGTATACTAACCTAGCCGTGGCTACATCAGTTAGCTGCCTTATTTTCCTAACTGCATAGGCAGCTGAGCTTAACCTTCCCGAAAGAGTTCTAATGTGCGCCCCCCACTGCAGTTTTGAATCGATAGTAATCCCCAAGAATACAGTTTCCGCTATAACATCAAGTTTTTTGCCGTCAAGATTTAAATTTAGGTCACGTTGTGGTACATTTGGTAAAGAAAACTTAAGACATTTTGTTTTATTCGTATTCAGTAAAAGATTGTTGGCTGCAAACCATTTTGAGAGAATAGTTAGGCTTTCGTTGACGTGTAAGACGTCCGTATCTTTTCTATGAATTTTGAAAATTAGCGAGGTGTCATCAGCAAATAGAATTATATCCGAAAATTTGGCCATCATGTAAGGGAGGTCATTAATATAAACAAGAAACAAGAAAGGGCCGAGAATTGAACCTTGGGGCACGCCCATCTTGACTATAGACCCGCAGGACGTCGCCCCATTTACATTTACTTTTTGCTGCCTGTCCGATAAATAAGAAAGTACAAGATCAGCAGCTAGTCCACGAATTCCGTAGTGGTGTAATTTACAGATCAGTGTTTTGTGGTCGACGCAGTCGAACGCTTTTGAGAGGTCACAGAAGATGCCAATAGCATCCTGGGACTTCTCCCAGGATTCCAAAATGTAACTGATGAGTTTCACTCCCGCGTCCGTTGTCGAACTACCCTTCGTGAAACCAAACTGCTGACTATGCAGTATCTTATTAGAATTGAAGTGAGACAACATCTGGTCCAGCATGATTTTTTCATAGATTTTACTCAATGCTGGAAGCACAGATATAGGTCTATAATTAGAGGGATCACTCTTACAACCTGATTTGAAAATTGGTACTACTTTACTATGTTTCATCAGGTCAGGAAACTTACCGCTGTCTAAACATTGATTGAATATGCCTGCTAAGACAGGAGCAATTGAGTCAATGATGTTTCCAAGAACCTTGACTGATATCCCCCATAAGTCTTCAGTATTTTTTATATTGAGACTTTTGAATGCGTTTTTAATTGTATCAGTACATACTGGTTTAAATTTAAAGTTAGGTAAGTCTTTTGTAAAGTTCTCTTTAAGAAGAGCTTCAGCTAAAGTAGCTGAGGAGGGGAGAGATTTCGTAACCTCTAACGGAATGTTGGCAAAGAAATTGTCTAGAGTCTCAGCGACTTCTAGCTTATCACAAATGGTTTTATTATCTATTTTCAAAGACAGTTCATTCTTATCTCGTTTTTGCGTCTTTCCTGTTTCTCTGTTAATTACCTGCCACACAGTTTTTATTTTATTCTTAGAAATACCGATTTTATTACTTATTGTTATAGATTTTGCCTGAGCGCAGACACTTTTGAATATTTTTGAATAGTTTCTGACATAAGTGTGAAAGACTTGATCTGAGGTCAGAGATTTTTCGTGATATAAATTGTATAAAATATCTCTGCTTTTTCTTATTCCCGCAGTGGCCCATTCGCTAAATTTAGGTTTTAAGTTGACTTTAAGTTTTTTTACTGGACACGTTTTATTAAATTCCTGGCAAACTGTGGAAAATAATATATCATAGTTTATATTGGGATCTTCTAAATCAAAACTAGCGTTAGAAAGATTGCTAAGAACATTATTATTAAAAGATTTTAATTTATTTTTAGAAAGAGGTCTTAATTGAATTGATTTAACTAAGTGTAATTTTTTTTCTAACTCAAAAGATACAAGTTGACCAGTATGGTCTGACCTAACGCCACTAATTAATGAAGAATCTTTTACTATGCAATTAGTAAATATATTATCTATGCATGTAGCTGAGGTTGCTGTTATTCTGGTTGCTTCAACTCTGGCTCTGGCTTCTGGTTGATAAAAACTATGTTCCTGAGCCATCTTCAACATCGTCGAGTTTAAGAGATTTAGATATCACAAACGATCCAGCAGAAATTCAGGTCAACAATGTCAATACCCAGCCAGCACAATTACCTGTTGTGAAAATACGGAATAAGTCATGTAGGAAACGTAAAAGTGAACTTCAATATGCCAAAAACATACAGAAATATCCGGTGCGAGAACCCTGTCAAAATTTATGTAAAAAACTATGTACTATACATTTTACTGAAGAAGATAGAAAAAAAATTAACAAATATTATTGGTCTTTGAATTGGGAACATCAAGGAATATTTATCAAAAATCTTGTGACGGAGGAGGCTTGCAAGAAAAGTACAAAGAATTTGAAACGACCACGAAACGTAACTTACAAGTACAGTTTAACAAAAAGAGATACAGAAGAACTATCGCATGAGGTATGCAAAGTATTTTTTTTAGGCACTTTAGGATATGACAAAAAAAATGACAGGCGTGTAAATTCTGTCCTGAAAAAGTCAATTTTAGAGCAAAAGGATAATAGGGATGGCCGTAATTTGACAAATTGTCATGCTATAGATCGTACTTTGATCACAGCTCATATTGAATCGTTCAATCCATGTGTGCATCATTATAGACGAGTGCATGCACCCAATAAGAGATACTTGCCCAGTGACCTTACAATTGTTGATATGTATGGAAACTTCCAAGAGAAGTACCCCGAATTCAAATGCAGTCTTGAAACTTACAGAGATCACTTGACAAACAAAATGAACATTTCTTTTGCTAAGCTCGGCCATGAACAATGCGAGACATGTGAAACCTTCAACCTCCATAACCTTGATCATGTAAAAGAACCGTGTACTGATTGCCAAATTTGTAAGACCTACGCTCATCATAAAATTAAGTATACACTAGCCCGAGAGATGTACGATGCAGATACAAAGGCTAATAGTCAGCGTAATACTGTAATTGTTTCTGTGGACCTCCAAAAAGTAATAATGTTACCTCGCATTGATACCTTTAAAGCAGCTCTGTTTTGCCCCAGGCTTGTGGCGTACAATGAAACCTTTGTACCTCTAGGAAACTTCAAGAAAGGTCACGTATTTGCAGCAGTTTGGCATGAAGGAGTGGCAGGGAGAAAGCAAGAAGACATCACTAGTACATTTAAAGCATTCTTACTAAATAATCGTGATGCAGAGCACATCGTTTTATGGCTTGATAATTGCTCGGCACAAAATAAAAACTGGTGTTTTTTTACTTTCTTGATAAGTATAATTAACAACTTAGAGATTTCTGCCACAACAATTGAACTCAAGTTTTTTGAACCGGGCCATACTTTTATGTCCGCCGATTCCTTCCACCATTTTGTAGAGCAGTCGATGGACAAAAAGGGTAAGCTGTACGATTATCAAGACTTTTTAGAAGCTGTTGAAACATCATTGAAATCGGGGAAGGTAGAAGTCAAAAGTATGGAAATAATAGATTTTGTTAATTTTAAATCTCATATTTCACATAAAAAAAACAAAGATATAGATGGAAACCGGGTATACATCAAAGATATTGTACATCTTATGGTAAAAAGGGAAGTCATAGTTTCTTTTACAAAAAGAACTTTGATGATATAGAATTCAAAGAACTATATTGTCTCAAATCAAAGAACTTGCCTAATTTTACTGTAAAAACTGTTCCTAAAGGCATTGATAGGGAAAGGAAGCGAAACATCTTAAACGTATTAGGGCCGCTTATTCCACCAACTAGATTAATCTTCTGGAAAAATCTTTCTGTTGGTTCTACGTCACAAGAACCAGAAGAATTTAATTTTGATATTGATGAATAATCTTAAACTGTTAATGTGTTTTGAATTTATTTTTAATAGTCTGTATTTTTTATCTTCAAATTCTAAGAAACAATGTGCCTTAAATAATAAGTACAACAAAAGAACTAAGTAAATATTTTTCTGATCTGTTTTGATAATTGTATGATACATACATTTTTATTATTTTAAATCTAGTAGTAAGAATAATAAGAGGCTTCAAAAGCTAAACTAAACCAATGTTATTTTTAAAGCGCGTTAATATACTGTTAAAAATTACTTTTAGAAACTAATTATGTACCTACCTAATAACCAAGGCTTGTAATGCTTTGTGTGTGATGATTGTTTTACTTTAATGTTGATCTCAAGATTATGTCTAGTAGTAAGAATAATAAGAGGCTTCAAAAGCTAAACTAAACCAATGTTATTTTAAAGCGCGTTATACTGTTAAAAATTACTTTTAGAAACTAATTATGTACTAACCTACCTAAGACTTACCAAGGCTTGTAATGCTTTGTGTGTGATGATTGTTTTACTGTAATGTTGATCTCAAGTTTATGTCCACCTTTATAATACTCACCTACATTTACTATCTATATTTTATTGTTAAACATAAAGATACATTATGTTATATATGTTAATATTAAGAGAAAACTGTCAAAGGAGGTTGTGCATTCTGCGCAGGGTCCTTTATTAATTAGATGTTTTTTTTTATTTTTGATATGTAAATTTTACATAAGTGAGTTGAATTATTGTGATTAAATAATAAGAAATAAACGGTCTTTAAAATGTGAACTAGCTATTTTTCTTACTGCACTAGTAAATTGAACACTTTTTTCTTAAAAAACTAACTAAAATGCAGTATTTTTTTGACCTTACTGCATGTTAGTTGGGTTTCTTGACAAAATAACTGATCCAAACGCAGTAATAGGGCTTTTTGCTGCATTTTACTAAGTTTAAAATGGTATTTTTTACAAAAAAGGCTATGCAGTAATAGGCACCAAAAAGAATAAATGGCCATAATAAATTCAGTTATTAAGATATATTTTTTTTATTGCTTTAACGTGTGAACCTATGCCTTTACAACCTTTCTGCATTCAAATTTTTTTGCTTATACATTCTGTTGATTTTTTAAAATCAATTCTTAACTTTAAATGCGTTTTACTCGAAATCGTGATTTTGCTGTTACTGCACTTTAGTGTATGGTGGGCAGAATTGTAATCCAAGTATCCAGTTTGAAACTATAATTTTTCGAAACTAAACAACACCAAAAAGCTCTTCAGTTTTGGTCATTGATATAAGAATAGTAGAATAGAAAACTACTTTTCTTATATCAATGGTTTTGGTCAACTGCAAAGTTGTCATTGCAAAGAGTATGATAATTTTGTCATTGTCAAAAATGACGTCAACGTAAGAAATGTCAAAGTCAACAGCAGCTGATGAGCGATCGTCGGGCATCGATTTCGTACTGTAGTAGCGGCGCTATCTTATCATTAAATTATTATTATTAGAAAAACCATATCATTCAATTACGCAACGCCTTAGGCTATGTAAGTAATGCGTTTATTACTGAAGCAGATAGTTCTAGCTAGGAAGGCGCTGCAGGCGAACAGAAGCGTCTACGTGCAGTTGAAGCATCCATTCACAACAGGTACGACGCTTGTAGCGCGCGTGTGTATACTACCGATATATAAATACGGAAGGACCTCGTTCATGGTCTATTTTGGAATCGTGCCAGTTAGATACGAAGAGTTAAACTAAACATACAAACTTGATTCGTGTTTTTAGCTTTAGTGTGGAGAGCCATGGAGGATAAAGAGTCTTTGAAGAAGAGATTGACGACGCTGCAGTATCATGTTACTCAGGAAGCTGGAACTGAAAGACCGTATACAGGTTAGACTATCAGTAGACATTTATTTGAACTGTTTCCCTTGGCAGAAACCTTCAAAATTGAAGTGTTTACATAAAAGTAACAGTCTCGTCCATAGTATCATTGATTTCATCCTTCCTCTTAATTATTTCTTATTTTAATTATAGTTTTGAATTATAAAAGTATTTCTTCAATTTGCAGGAGTTTACAACAAATTCTATGAGGAAGGCATGTATTGTTGTGTAGTCTGTAGACAAGATCTATTTACCTCTAAGACAAAGTATGACTCAGGATGTGGTTGGCCTGCATTCAATGATGTTCTCGCCAAAGAAAAAGTTACCTTGCACCAGGACACAAGCGCAGGTATGACACAAAATGCTTCTCTATGTCTAGCCAGTGTAAATATGTGACTAAAAGCATGAACAATAATGATTTTAAGTTACATTCTTGCTGATTGAGCTAAATTGTTTGTCTTGAATATAAAAGCATTTATAATTGGATAGAAAGTATAAGTGATTTAAGTATATACACTATTGATTGATATTTAATTTAGAACCTACCTTTAAATAACATACAAAAATCTCTTGTACTTCTGACCATGCCTGTATAACCTTTAAAGCATTAATTGAACAATATGGAACAAATTTTCAATGCCATTCAGTAGCACACAGAGCATTTGACATAAAAGACTGGCAACAATAGGTTTTCCAAAGCAGGCCTCCATTCAAGGTTGCTGTCTAATCCCTTCCACTGTTGATATCCTTCATTCCAATTTTAGAAGTGAGTGACAGAGTAACTATAAGAACTTGTAACAAATACCTAAATAAAACTAATAGTGCTGAACAAAACTATTAGATTTTTATATGAAATTGCTAATTTATGCTTCAATAAAATATTAATTTATTTTTCTAGCATATTGACTACCAAAGTCATAACTTTGCTGTCATTTATTTATAGAATTGGAAACTTACCCATTGCTATGAAATCATCTCTTTTGCAGCAATTTCATAGGTGCAAATTATATATATTATTATTATTTTGGGCTATCATTAGATACTACATTTGGCATGAAAAGTGCAATTAATACATGGCATAAATTAAACAATTTACCAATCATGCTCATATAAACTCACCAGTTACCAATTTTTGCTCACTCATTCATACATTGTAATCAAATTATAAGTCATGGCTAACAAAATGACTTTTGTATTCTTATCAAATACCTGATAACTATTTACACATCAAATTCCATCACATGATATGCTGCAGACTGTATTGTGACATCTACCCTCAGGCTATCAAGTTACCTTGAGCAACATACTTATATAGACATACAATGCTACTTCCACATCTTGATACATTGCCTTATACGCACTTTGTGTTGTGATCATGACCATGGCCTTCAACTTGAACAATATGTATTATCGCATTACAATAGTTTACAATGATTCACACAAAACGAAAAACGAGCAGACTAGTTTTTATTTGTCCTCTTTTTTTTAAACAGTTTCTTAAAAAACAAAAAACTGGTAGGTGCAATAGTAAAAAGCAAACTAATTCACAATGAGTCATCCAATTAGGTAGCAAGTAGACGCTATGATTACGCGAGAAGTGCTATAAATATAGAAATGTAAAATTATATTTCTATTCGCCAAAACTGGTCTCTAATATTTTAAATTCTTTAGCAGTCAGCCAGCAAGGCCTTATCATTAGTCACTTCTTCATTTAAAATAATCATTAGTGTACAAAAATAAATAATACTATCTAATATTTTCGATTTACTCTTCTATGTAACAACGCGAGTAGGTGCCACCAAGTAAATAGTTTCAAAGCCCACATAAATGGTAGACATCGCGTGTGCATCTATTTTCACTTCTCACATACTATAATATGTTACTAGAAAGCTAAAGTTTGATATCCTGTTAATTGTCGCATGATAAGTAAATATTATGAAAATTGCTCACTTTAAGACAATAGTCCTTGCAAGTACATCATTTACATTAATCGATATGTTTTGAAAACCGTGTATTGTTACCATATCATAGGCTGAAATCCTGGAGGCAGAGCTCTTAGAAATTCTAAGGCTATGAGCTATTTAACAGACTTATACAAGGTGTTGTTTTGCATCCTCATCAAAATTCAAGAGTATGTCACAAAATATAATATGTCACAATAATCAATTAAAATTACGGTACCCAGTTAATTATTAATAAACGCTGATTTTTTTGGTTGTTTAAGTATGTCAGTATATCAGAACAACCCCCTTAACGTGGTATAAGGAATAAGAAATGATTGAATAAACGGTTGAGATTGTTTGTATGTATGAAAGCAAAACGCAAAACAATACCTTGTATTAATAATTCGCGCTTTTAGTAGCTTTTTATTTTGGCTCTCACTTCCTTGGCGGACCACGTCCTAATAGGTACTTAATGTATTTTTATACTAAATAGGATACATTGATTGATACCACATCCGATTTGACTTGATATCATTTTAACTTTTTAAATTTAATTCCAGACCTGAATCGCATGCGAATAGATTAACATACATAACAGAATGTGCTTTAGTTTTTACTGTTAGAAAGGCATGAATTACAAATTAATACAATTAACTTAACATAATTAGTTTATTCAAAACTTGTACATTTATATTTGATGATGATGATACTTACCTGAATTTTATTAGACATGCCCAATAAAATTTAACATCAACCAAACATTTACTTAAAATATCTTATTTTCAACTTGATATTTCAGAGAATCATACTTAAATAATATTTACCTAATTATGTATGCAAATTGTAAATATTATGTACTTAAGTATTTATTTATGCCCGCCATATAACCTGGTGATGGGAAAATGGATTTTGGTGTTAATACATTTTATCTTTTTTCTGTCTTCCCCGTATCCTTGACCATCCCCCGACAAACTCCTGACTCCACAACAACCGTAAGTCGGCCCTGATTGGTAATCACTGGTTAATTTCAATTTGATGCTTTGTCTATTTACGTTTAACAATTTGGAAATGCACTGTGTGTCAAATCCTCTTTCATTACATACACAAATATGCCTCCGACCTCACTCGCAAATAATATCGCAATGTATTCATGCTATTTTACATATTTTTAATCTCGGTCAACGCTCTGGTTGGGCGATCACAAACAATACACAAATGATCACACAATTCAATTTGGATGCGGCCGTAACATTGGGTTACTGCATCACTCGCTACATAACTGTTACACGCCTATTTGTGACATCACCATAACCGTTCTGGAATGCGCATGATAAATAATATGCATTTGTCCTCGCAACCTGAACTGCCCCGTCTTGTCCCGTCCCGTCTGTGCTCCTCCTGGATGGCTGCCGGCTGGACTGCGCCGCGGCTGCTGACGACGCGCGCTACCACCACATCCTCACGACACGAACTCTGTGAACCTCATTTTCGGATATATTCATGTCATTCATTGTGAAATGTAAATATGGCTTTTGGTGAATGGACCTGGTGTGTGAAATACAGTTGGAGCAAATATATTACTGGTTTTAACACGGCCAGGTTTGGTGCGAACTGAGGTGCGATGCTCCAAGTGCAACGCTCACCTGGGACACGTGTTCGATGACGGGCCAGCGCCCACACGAAAACGTTTTTGCATTAATTCTGCCTCCTTGGACTTCATACCTGCTGAAGAGAGGAAAGACTAACGTGTCACCATGTGAATAGTCATAACTAATAAACATTGCCTTGTTTGTAGTTCTAAGTAAAGAAAATTGCTTTGATCAAATAATTCGGCAGAATGTATACTCAAATATCAGTTTGATATTAAATGAAAAGGTTTATTTGCTTTTAATCAGGTTTCGGATATTTAATTGTAAAATAGAATCTGAAGATTGTATTTTTGTACAAGTGCCACTAGAGAAACCCTGAGCCTAACACATCACAGACAGTTTGTCTTTTATTTTTGTAAAGTCGTATCTACCAGATTGTAATATATCGCTACTAGGAGGCAGCTTTTTATCTAAGAACTCTGTAATAATTTAGTTACCATATCGAGTCATTGTTATTATTTTTATTTTTTATCCACGTCATCAAAATCTCCTAGTCCTGTAACGGAACAGTTACGAAGTAATATTACGACGGGAAGTAAAATGATAAGCTGATCTAGGAGATTATTTTTGCCGAGGATCTAGATTTGTTATTAATTTATTTTCTACCATTAAACAGAGGTACTTTTGAACTTGAGTACTAATCTTTGTTCATAGTAGCTGCTGATTATTATAATATAAATATATTTTGTAACTCTCAACTTGATTTTTATTAACACTTGTGTATTCGAGTACAGTAACGCCCTTCGCAAATCCCACTACATAACCTTGATAATAGGTGGGGCCCATTATCTTAAAACCATTAAGTTACTTAAGACTTTACCGTGTCTTAAGTGGTCAATAAAACGATTAAGTAATCATGGTGAGTCTTTTATTATAGTATGGTAGTAGGTAATTTATATGCACAAGTCGCTCATACATGGCACTGTTGTTACAACTGTCAAAAAACATGAAAAATGTTGTAACCACATTAAATGTCTTGTTCAGTTACCTATTACAATAATTAATACATTTGTAACTTATACTACGTACATAATTACAGTTACTTTCTCAACATAACATTCTATGCATACTCAAATTCATCTTCATGATCACATTATGTAGTTAATACACTTCTTACAATATTTTAGTATTATAGATACTGATTAACTTTGTTCAAGCTCTCTTGAAGTTTTGGCTACAATTTTTACATTTCTACATTATTGCACAATTTGGTGTGGGTTGGTGCAGTCGGTATTGGTTGTTATGAACTTGTTAAAATATAATCACTGCAACATTAATCACGAATAAAACATGTAGTTTTAGGCCGTACATTTGATAACCTTATCATACAAATTTGAATACTATCTACATATGAGACTATTGTGCGAATTTCTTATAACTGCGTCATAATGGTCAGTGGACGATTTTTTTACTTTTGAATAAAATTAACTGAAATGCAATCATAAATAATATTTCAGTACTTATTAAAATAAAATAAAAAACATTATTAAATTAAAAAATATCCTTAAGTCGGAAAGTATGTATACCCATAGACTCATTGACATTGTTACATAAGGATATCTCAAATAAGATATCAACCTGATGTATTGATATAAATCATCCAGTGATTGTTTAAAATATACAAGGTGGAATCGACATTGACGCACAAACGGTTAGCACATGTTCAGTACATCGTACTGAACCCTTCCACAAAGAAATTTGTATTTGATTTTGTATCGGTAATTAAATTGCTCGGAATCGGTATTTTAATCTTATTGCATTCTGCTGTTTTTCTACTAAATGCACAACTGAACGGTTTTTTTTTAATTCTCGTTTAAAAAATTCAATTTGGAGGAGTTCTGAATGATGTACTGGATTCGTGGTATCCGTGTATGCGTCGGTGTCCCTTCCTTTCGGTTGTATAAAAAAATATATAAGTTTGAAATAAAAGCAAGTCATACATAATGCACCAACCTGGACTGCACAGATTATAATAGCGTAAATTGGTCACGTTCATATTGTCAATGAGTAGTTCTACTCTTCTCTAAGTTGTGTCTGTACAATTTACATGAGGCTTGCCTGTGCAGCAGCCTCCGCCCGACTCGTCACATCTGTATCATACACGTCCCCATACACTCACTCTACTCTCACACACTTAAAATAATGAATACATTTTAAAATAAAACAAATTTTAACAGCGTCTGTCGGCACAACCTAAACAGTAAAAGCAGAGAGACATCTTGCAAGTCTTACAAATAAATGTAAATAAAATACTTCAATGATTTAATACAAATAAATGGATATTACGGAATCCTATATTTCCTACTATTGTCGTAAAAATAATCGTAATGACGTAACTCTATCGATAACTGAATTATCTAAGTCTATTATTCAATAAAATCTATTGTTCTGCACACATATAATTATTTATTCCTTGCTCTAATAAATACTTACTGTTTGTGCCATAAAGGAGACGATCACCGATATATTTTCTCTTTCTCTTTCAGCTGAATAGACTTTATAAACTTAATACTATGTAAATGCTTCACCTCATGACTAACAATAAAATGCTCTTCAAAATGACAATGTAAAATAATGATTTCGTCACGCGTCCAATGTCTAATGAGAATATTTTTGGCGTAGTTCTTTAACAATATACCAAGTAAATTAATCAATTTAGAAGAATATCGAATTAACTGCTTTACCAATAATAATAATAATATAATCTCAAAACGTAAATTAGAAGCCATAAGCGATTTTAAATAAATTAACAATTATCATACATAAAACTATCACTAACTAGTAACTATCGAAAGCAAAAAAGCAGCAGAAGCCATCAGTGTCTCGTTAGATTTAATACGTGATACAAATCATACGAACCGCACTGAGTTCACAAGGAAATGCTTAGATGTACCAATCAATGCTCTAACAAACATTAATATAATAAAAATATTTCGAAATAGGAATACACATAAAACAGAATGAAATAAAAGTTCCATTCAGTCGTCCCCAGTCAGTCCGCACGAGCGAGCGCCGCTGCGTGCTTCGCTCTGTATTGAAGTGTTTCCGCCGACTGCCTCAACAACTATCATCACAGTGAATAAGCTGAACCGATACTAACGTAACGCCTCTACTGTACTCTACTATTTATACTTTACAAGGTCGCCTAAACATCTGCCAGTCTTCGTTTGCAGCTATAATATTTCGTATTATTTCACTAACTTCTAATATCTATCTACACTATCCGATCTTACCGTACGACAGTCAAGAGAAACACGTCAATCAGAGATCACCTCGCTAAAAGAACAAATAATATCGCTACTACACAACACTACGATGATTTATAGTTAGTGGACTGCACTTTATTATCGATCTCTTTCTTGTAAAAATATTACCTCTATTATATTCAACGGGCAGCAGTTTTACATTTAAAATAGGTATTGCTCTAATAAGGTTTCGTCACAGATGTCCACAAGGTTCACAGTCTCGTGGTCCGTGCGTGTAGTCCACAGGCACTGAGGGCGCTAGGGCGTCGGCGCGGGCGGCGCCGCCGGCCTGCGCTAATGTCCCTTCGCCGCCTCCTTGGCAGCCATGATCAGAGGCGTCAGCGACGCCAGCGGTCGCGCCATTTTGAGGAAGGGGTGCTGCAACAACACGTTTTCAATTAGTATTTGGGTACAGAGCCTCATGTTCAGACTGAGAATTTATCATTGCAACTGCTACCAACACTTCATCATTATAAGTCGTCCGCTTTGACTTACTTTTAACGGGGTCAACATATCATCAACATTCTCTCCTGCCCTAATCACAATTTATTTGAGGTCGGCGCAGCATTTCTTCTTCCACACTTCTTTATTACTCATCTTATCAGTCACCATCATCCTTCATACAGTCCATCCATCGTTTCTTGATCTAACTCTACTCTTATAGCCTACATTCATACTCAACGTTTTCCTCGCTACATTTTCCTCATTCCTCCGCATCACATGGGATCAACACAAGAGAACATAAAATCGTACCTTTAATAAGTCGAGTGCGGTGGCGCGTCTGTCGACGTCCACCTCGAGGCACTGGTCGAGGAAGTCTTGGAACACTGTGCTGAGCTTCTCCTTGTCCTTGATGTCAGGTTTGCCGTTCGTCGCTATTAGGTAGAGCGCGCGCAACGGGTTCTCGTTCAAGTATGGCGGCTCACCCTCTATCATTTCGATCGCCATTATACCCAATGACCATACGTCCACCTGAACGAAAATAACATAATGATATAAGTACAGACATACGTAAGAGATTAAGACGTTTGTTTGTAAATGGGAATACTGAATCGATTGAAATAAACTCCATAGCAGCAAGAAAGCTACACTCGTGATGTTTTTCGACATCCACGCGGACAAAGTCGCAGGGAAAAGCTAGTCCTGAAAGTATGTCATAACAAAACATACTATGAAATGGTGTCAAAGTGTTAATGGAATACACGTGGCTCGGGTTGCTAATACAGATATCCAATACTGTAAATTATCACCTCTGTAGTGACTAGTGACAATTAAATCACAACTTGACAATTTAACACTCATAAACACATCAAGTACCTCATCTTTTCTCAACATGTTGATGAGGCTGAATAATACCAGTATTTTCAGAATTCATAAAACATTTTATAAACGAATAAATTAAATATGTATACAAGCTGTTGTTTTGCATCCTCGTCAAATTCAAAGAGGTAACTATGCTAATGATTCTCCGTATCAATAATAAAATGGGTAGGTAATTTTTTTCTTTCTTATTTACGGATATCGGTAAGTGTGAACCCAACCGTGTTTTAAACGCGGGCCGTC
The DNA here is from genome assembly GCA_963082945.1 of Cerastis leucographa. Classification (NCBI taxonomy): domain Eukaryota; kingdom Metazoa; phylum Arthropoda; class Insecta; order Lepidoptera; family Noctuidae; genus Cerastis; species Cerastis leucographa. The sequence continues at coordinate 10,614,947 of OY720380.1, read as the reverse complement.
TGATTCTCGCCCTATAACCTCGCTTGCACACATACAATCTCAAACGTTTGTTCAATATTTTCTAATTCCCTAAACCACGTTAAGGGGTTATCCTGAAATACTGAAAAACATTAACAACCAAAAAATAAGTGTTTATTAATAATTAACTAGATACCGTAATTTTAATTGATTATTTATGCCTTTTGTGCCAACCTCCTGAATTTTGACGAGGATGTAAAAAAACACCTTGTATAAATGTAACATAAAGGATGAATCAGGCTTAGGGACTACTCACACTTATTCAGCTCCATTCGCGTTTTGCTGAACGATTTTGACGATTTTGGTCACTCTTATACAGTTCTGCTTCTCGGCGGAACACCGCTGAACGCGGCAGAACAGCGCTGAACTCTATCTCTAGCACTCGCATGATAATAACACATTTGTCTTCATTTTATACTTGTTTGCCGCGAAAGCTGAATAGACGCGGAAAGCTGAATGGATGCGTACGCGTCTGCACACATAATCGTTGTTTTCTATGGGCATAAGCTGAATAGAGCTGAATAAGTGTGAGTAGTCCCTTATCCGCCCTTGTATGTCATCCGTCAAAGCGAGAGATGTTCCTTGCCTATTCTTTCATTATTCAGGCGAAAAAGGTCTATGGCAGCTCGAAATTTATCATATTTCTTTTATAATCTATCTATATTATTATATATATAAAAATTAATCCCTATTTCCCTTGGTCACGGCATCACGTGTGAACGGCTGGACCGATTTCGATAAATTTTTGTTTTGTTTGTTATTGTCAGGAGAAGGTTCTTAGGTAGGTAGGTAGGTAGTGCGCAGGAACAAGTGCATCGCAACGCATGCCGGAATCAGCTAGTATCAAATAATTCAGGGTTTACTTAAATAGGGTAAGTACTATAACGAACCTTAGGCCCATACTGCTTCCGCGTTACGACTTCAGGCGCCATCCAATAAGGCGTGCCGACCATCGTCGTCCGCTTGTTTTGTTCAGGAGATATTTGAGCGCAGAAACCGAAGTCAGCTGTAACAATATATTGTGGTTATTTATTTTGATATCAGATTAGAAGAAGTATCGTTAGTTGGTCGGCTCCTAGATTTGATACCCATGTTATTACCCCGAAGTCCGCTTTACTGCCCGATTTATAGTGATAGGCACGCTCCTACATGAGACAAAAGTACAACTGGCGTAATGTTGAGTAAAAACAACTCGGCGAAGCCCACTGGGAATACAGGAATGTTTATACACCCTGTTTTTTTTATATCCCATAACTCTAGGGTTATATTCTGTAGGTAAAAATAATACAATAACTCCTAGACTAGGTGGTCCAAAAATGCATAGTTTCGGAGATATTATCATCAATCATAATTTACTTAGGTCAAAAATTGTCACCAGTATGACGAATCTTTACTTTTGCGAGGTTCCCAAACTTCGCAGTAGTGTAGTAAAATAGTAGTAGTTTCATTGATTAATACGAGTAATTATTTTTATTCAAACCAATAATTCATATTTAAAGCTAAGAAAATGCGAAAAAAAACATAAAACAAAAAATATGATTGAAACATAATAAAATTCATATGCCAGTTGATTCTTTGATATGGTCTCAATCATATCCTAGAGTTATGGTATATAAAAAAACAGGTTGTATAGAGTAGGTTCTGGCAAGCTAACAATGTACAATGAGACTACATAAGGTAAGTTAGAGAGTGACCATACTTTCGACAGGGTCGAGCTGGCCAGGCCCGCTATTCACAAACGCTCGGATTCGATTTCGATTCAAAAAGTCGTATGTCTATCTTGTCTTGGCATTACGAAAGCGAGCGAGATAGACATACGACTTTCCGAATCGAAATCGAATCCGAGCGTTTGTGAATACGGGGTCTGGAATGGCTTTACATCCATGTAGTAAATGAGAATCAAGCATCCTGACAGAAACGAGGCAAATTACATCTTTTTCGTTTTCTATTCTCATATATTTTTTTGGGGCGTTCTAAAAGTAAACAACTCAACAAAATCAACTTTGAGGCGTTTGTGGTGTGAATACCAACGTGTTATCTGTACTTCGTCTTGGAAGCGGACTTTTGGCTGCAGGGAGTGGTGTTGCGTCGCTTCCACGGGTAAGTGCCACATTAACGCACGGTGACATAGTGCACAAGTGAAGTGTTTAACATAGTTTTAGGGTTCTATTTACTAACACAATTAGTATTTTATCATATTTTTGATAGTATGTAAGGTAACAGGGTGTAAGGAACAAACCTCTGGAAACTTACAGGATGCATTCAGCTCCTTATTTTGAATCATATTTCACCGGTTTTATTTTCAGGATTTTTTTATTAATCGTTTTTTCAGTTACATTTATTTCAATGTCAAATTTACATTCTCAAAAAAAACAAAACAGCAATACGAGGGCGTTTTGATATGTCCGTGCCACAAGACGTATCTCCGTAAATGAACCCTAAAAATTTCCTGAGAAAAATTCCCATGGAATATGATTTAAAATAAGCAGCTGCATGCACCCTGTCAGTTTGCGGAAGGTTGTCCCCTACACTCTGGGTCTGTGGGCCAAAACTGCGTGAGAATAAGTGAATGTTATGTTAAAAGAAGGTTCACATAGTGCGATACTCACTCAGCTTCACTTGTCCATCTAACCCGAGCAGTATGTTGTCGGACTTGATATCCCGGTGTATGACGTGGTTGGTGTGCAGGAAGTGCAGCGCCTGCAGCACCTCGCGACACACGGCGGCGATCTGTCCCTCATCCATGCACGTCTCCGTCACCACGTCCGTGAGCGAGCCGCCCGCTAAGTATTCCATTACCACCCATAATTCCTACAAGAGTAAAACGGAAAAAGTTGATATGGATACTAAAAAAAAGCTTAAGCTTATTATATTTTGGTTCAGTAGTGTGTCGTGTGACGCATGGTTTCGTAACAATATTAACGGATTCGCATTATTCTCTTCTTGATTATGTTGATTTCACGCTACACAATCACAGCACGCCCCATCAAATTAATGCAATATCTAACGTCAAACCACCTCGTTCGACCATATTCTTTCGAGCACCATGCTAATTATTCTTTAGCAGCAGAGAACTAAATATAATAATTATGTTCCTCGCCTCTCGGGCTGGTTTTTTTATCATATTCAGGTCTAGTAAAAAAAAAACTACGCAAACCAACCACGCAACATTATCTGGCGTCACGCAAACTCCTGCATCGCGCGCAAGCAGAGTTATTCGCAAGATTAGGATATACATTATGCATACAACAGCCTCACAATAACCATTGGGCAGTAGTTCACCAGACAACATGCTTCCCATTTCAATGGAGGATGATGAAATTTTACCCTGGTTCCCATTCCATAAAACCGACATTCTGTAATAATATATACTCCACAACAGTTATTGTGCCGATAGTCGTGTCGGCCAATGGCATAATACCCAACAGCCTCGACCAACATCTGAGGAGGCTCTCACTTGGCAGCTTGATTTTAGGAGGTTTCAAGAATCCTGACCACCAGTAGCTCGGACCCTGTTCCCGATGCCGGTGGGCTACTATCTTTAATATTTTGTTAATGTTTCTTTTTTAAATTATTTTGTTAAAAAATGTGTTATTAGCATGTAAGTAGAACGAATAAAGAGAATATATACTCCAATACTCACTTCATTAACTAGATAACTATCAAGATAGTTGACTACATTATTATGTTTGTTCTCCCTCATGACGAGGATCTCATTGATGATCAGCTCCTTCTTGGGCTGCTGACTAAGGTTCATTTGTTTGATCGCTACCTCCATACCCGTCGACGTTTCTATCGCCGTATACACTGTACCTGACGCTCTGGAACGGAAGAACGAAGCAAATTATGATTAAATGTCAAAGAGGTAGAGTTCATATTTCCAAAAACAAGTCTTATGTTACTTTTGTTGACTTTCTGTAGGACTTACCCTTGGCCAATCTTTTCCATTTTGGTGTATTTTCTATTGGGGTCTCCCACACTAACAATAGTTCTTAATTTCTCTAATATTTCTTCATCAGTCATTTTCTTTTTCCTTTGCTGTTGGGCTGTGGCTCTTCTGTAAATTGGAATATTTTTATTAAAAGTTTAGTAAACTAGAGTACCAAGGTTCTCCATAAAGATCTATGTTTTGGAACGGACATCTAGCTTCAACTTTCTGAGTAACTGACCAACTCTGTAACACTTCAAAATTGCCTATATGTGGTTTAATTGATGAATTGATGGATATAGAGGGAATGGCAAACCAAAGAAAAGATGGATGGAATGTGTGAGGAACGATATGAAATAAAAAGCACTAAATGTTAGAGTGACGGTTGACGGAGAGAAGGGAAGGAAAAAAGCGTTTCGTCGACCCCAATTATAATGGGACCTGGGCAAGAAAATGATGATAAGTTCATACCCGGTTTCTGTATTGGTCTGCGCGCCATTAGGTGCCGGCGGCGGCGCGTGCGGGACGTGCGGCGGCGGCGTGTGCGGCGCGCCCGCCGGGTTCTTGTTGCGGTCTAGCACCGCGCCGCCACCCACCTCCGCTCGGCTGCAGATCTGTGGAGACAACTTTATTGTGTAAGTACTTCTTTGTTACACTCTGGCGTGGGGAGAACTTCTTGGGCATAAGGTCCGGGTTCCAGAAAGGACATGAGCCAATTTGATCAATCTGGGGACGAAATCCGTCGATTTCCGTACGTCCCCTCTTCGCTCCACTCGTATCCGCATTGCTAGTAACAGGGCCTACAAGGTAACCTTTGCTACTCTTCGGTTCATAAAATATCTCCATACAAAAAATCACGTCAAGCCATTTCTCTATTGCTGCATGAAAGAACGTCAAACCAACAAACATTACACGTATTTATAAAATTCGATCGACTTGAACGAACATCATTACTTTATTTTGATCTTGAGAAGAGTATGTCATTAATGTGTGTTGTCACCAAATAATATAAATTGAATTAATTGGAGTATTTGAGGAAATCCAATATTATTCAAAATTTAATTGATAATGGCAAATTTTAACAGTACTAAAAATAGAGTAGGAGGAAAACTATTATATAACTAAACATCGAAAACAAAAAAAAACTCATTTATGAGTTGTAGCTGAAAACCACAGTTGCTAGACAATTGAAACTGGACTTTACGCGTTTTGATATAAGTTTGGTATTACTATAATGAATTAAAGTGACTAACCGAGTGTGTGGTGAGAGCAGGATGCGGTACATGCGGGGGAGACGCGGGCGCAGGCGCAGGCGCAGGCGCGGGCCGGGGGGGCGGGGCTTCCTCCTCTTCGATCGGCTTTGTGTACTGGAATCACACAAACACATGAATACATTGTTCAATTAAACGTATTTAACAGTCTTGACCTCTTAATATATAGATAGAACGAGAACTCACCAAAATTTAAAAACGGTTTTCTAATGGAATAATAATTACGACATCGAAATATATATGCCTATTTTATTATTTTATGGGTTTCAAAATAGTATGTATGTTCGTAACAACATAAAATTACAACACACTAGGCGAAACTACTGTATTGGTTGTAATTTATTTTGCTTATTGTCCCTCCACACTCAGTTTTGTATTGATCATTAGAATTTTCTCGACCGATCGGGCTAGACCCGGTAGGTCGATCATATTCATCAAATATCAATAATTCAATAGATAGAATAAACTGGTACGTACAATACTTTTTGTGCGATCGGGTCGGGAGGGGGGTGGCGGTGGAGGCTCGGGGTGTTCCGTATCCGTGGGGGTCGACGACGACGGACTGCTAGAGGAAACTCGGGACACTGACGATCCTGTAGACAAAATTTTTGATAAGTAAAATATCGTTGGAATCAAGGTTGAGATATTTGCCATCAGGAAGTAAAAGGCTCAATCAACAGAATTTGAGTTCTCAGCCTCAATTTCATCTAGTCAGAGAAAAAAGGGCTTAAACGACATAGCGTGGGATATATTTTAACATTAAACTGGTTTTTATACAAGACAATGATAATACAATACATATCATTTTACTTATTTGTTTTAAAAGTTTGGTTTCAAACCTGAGTGTGTAGTATGCATCTGCGCAGACGTCATGTATTTGGAAGGCGGCGGCTGAGTTGCGGACGCGTCGTACCACTTGAGCACGTCCAACACGGCCTGAGGGTTGTTCTTCTGCTCCTGCTTGCTGATGTTGGCAGCCATGAGCAGCCGCGCCCACGCCTCCGGCATGCCCTTAGAACAACCATCGTTAACTCAGAATTGGGCACGAACAAAGTAAAATATACATGCAGACTTTAATCAAAACTTCTATGGTTTTTAGCCATTTATAAAGCGTAAGTGCGCTTGTACACAGAGACAAACTCGAATTTTGGTATTGTTTCTGATCATAGCCATTGGCCTCACTGATCAACTTTAAGTGAAAAATGTTAAACTACCCTCTGCTTTGACATATATATGCTCTTGCTCATACAAGCACAAGCATATTTCCACATTTGTTGAACTGTAAATTGTAGCAAGAATATAGACCAACAAGATTTGTTTGAAGTGATATATAAATCATGCAAAATACTTGTCTGAAAACTCTTAAATGTACTAACACCTGCTGTATTATAAATTATATAAAAAGTTTTTATGTACAGAACATAAACATTACTAAAGTTATAGTAAACAGCTAGTAATAATGAATGATCTCCAAGCAATTCATCTGTGAGATATAGAAATATCTAGAAAGACTAAAGATTTTTTTACTTTACATAATGTACTATACCTACATAATGATACCAACATAGTATGTATTTGTTTTCTATGGAAGTAGGACACTAAAGCAGGAACTAGTGAAGATAAATGTTATAGTATGACATCCTAAACTAAAAGGTATTATACAGAGAGTAGACTACACATGCTACACATAGATTTGCATTTTACACAAAAATAGAGTAAACATGAAAAATAACTAAAAACAAATTAATAAATAATGTAAGGAGTGGGTGAACAAAATATTAATAAAAGATTTACATTATCACATTATATATTACAACAGGATATAATGTGAAAATGTACTAAACATATAATAATATAAGCTATTACTTACTGTCATAGGCAGCTTGAAACAAAAGCGGTAATACATGGAACTCAATTACATGATATCATTACTTGTTCCTTAAGGACTGTTTTAGTTTTAAATACATTTTATTACAAACAGACAGCTAAGTCACCATCACACAGTTTTCAACAACGATGGTCTATAAACATTCCATGGTGTTAACCCATAAATCAGTAATTCTAAATATAGGTACATTCTCTAAAATAAACATGCTTGTATTATACTTTTTTAACTATTTATCAATAGAGTATTAAAATTTATAATCAAGAAGTTAACATAAAAAATTACGATAATCATTAGTTTAGAATGCTGCTAAAATTATTGTTATAAGGAGTTTGATCTCAAGTTACAATGCTCCGGGTTTGCTATGAATTACTTGTTAACAACTAAGAATAATTAAAATAAAATGTCAAATAAAATAACTTGATATGCCACTTTTATAAGAAAGCAAAGCATCAAAGCTGTGAGGCATTGTGTTTAAGCAAGAAGCTCACACTTTTGTTGTTAATGGTTATAATTATAAGGGTCTGGATTTAATTAGGGATCATTTATTTCCACAGGGACTTCAGAAAAAGTTACAATTTATTGAAATCTAGAAGAATATGACAGTCACAATATTGCATCAAAGGTGCATTGGAGCAGTCAGATCTTTATGTCATGGATAACAATTTTTGAAATTTAAAGTTATTTGGGTTTTACAAATTTCATCATCAATGCATTCCCAATTCAAATGAAGTTATAGTTTACTCATGGTTCCTAAACTACATGACTGCAATTAACAAATTAGTTTCTAATTAGTCAGTCAGTCAATACCTAAAAATGTCCACATCACAATATTAGTGCAATGAATATTTGGTGTGGGGGTATGGGTAGGTACACTGATGTGTCATGGGTTTTCCCCAGAGACCCAATATGGATGGAAGTATAATATTTTCATGGTGACTATTATCATAACACACTATTATCATAAAATATTATAATGTTACTTACAGTAAACTCTCCAGTGACTGCATCAAAGCCCACATGAACCGTATGTTCAAAATTTGTTGGGTAGCTAATGTTAGGTTTGTTGTCATTGTGAGCAGTACTTTTAGAGCCTTTGATTTTAGCCTTCAATGTCTTCTTCTTCCTATCGCCACCATCGTCAGGTTCTGAAACAATCAGCAATAATTGAGGGACCAAGCACTACATTGCTTTAGAATGGAAATATGTAATAAGATTTGACGGTCAGCATAGATCTGTACAAGCAAAAGAACCACTAGGTCAACCCATATAAACACTGGGCTTCTAATTGTTGTTGACTCATCTTTTGGTCTGACTATTGTTTACAAACTCATTAACACAATTGGTTGGTAGATACAATGCATATTTAAATTACACATGAATTAACTGGATAGGTGCCAAGTTTGTTACCTTTTGGAAGAGGCCTCATGTCCACTGAGGCTACAGAGTCGCCACGGTCTGTGGCGCGGTTGCTAGTGAGCCGGACCGGCGGCGCAGGTGGCTTATCCTCGTCACTCGACATTCCGTCTTCTTTTGCCCGTTCTACATGCGCAAAAAATAATATCGGCTTACTACTACAGGACTTAACAAGACGCTGTTATGAATGTTGATACAGAAATTAGGGAATATTTCATTGAGTAAACGTAACAATATCCTACGATCATGCTTCGTACCAAGAATGTATCATCAGTGTCACGCTACACTTTTCATTCAAAGCTAGGTATATTTTCATTATAATCTATGGACACAACAAGCCGGACTTTTGACAAGACTTGACGTTGTGATAAAATAAGAGTAAAGTAAGCCACAATATTACTCATGGACGCGCCCCGTAAAGGTTTGCGAATGCGACAAAAAGATATTGCTTGAATATCAAACACACATTTTTCGCTTACCTGGAAAATTATAGAATTATAAGGGTCGATGAAATAATAGTATACGAGCTTTTATCACATTTCAATTAATCACAACACTTAAAAACACATATTTTCTACAAAACTTATTAATTTAATCATTCACACACATGAAACGATAGCAGTGATGACTAGAGCCGCCATTACACTATAAATTAGAGGAGCACTACGTAATAGAATTTTATGACATTAGCGACAAAATCGACTAAACAAATAAACATCCACCTGGATCTTCGAGGCCCTTTATTGACTTAATTGCAAATCTGATGTAACCCTAATTTAATCTGATATAAATTTTAATGCAGCACTTGCTGCCTTTTGACGTGTGGCTACAGTCGGCTCACGCACTTCTTTAAACTTCTGTTTACAGTTCCATCTAACCGAAGCTAAGGCAGCGTACGCACGACGACTAGTCAAGTTATACAAACCAGTACAAGTGGATCTCTCATTGTATGGCAAATCTATATGCAAAGTGAGGCCACGTTATACCGGAAATACATAGCTTGATGTGTCGCCGTGAGTACGCACTTACAGGACTAACAGTTGCCTTGCTTATTGCCTACAGCTAGAGCCTAGTGAGTTGCAGTAACCAAGTGAATAAAATTAAATCAATTAATGTTAAATCACTAGGGTCTAGGTGCTAAACAAGGCACCTGTCTTGTGCGCACGTCTCACGGAATTGGTCTAGCTTACTGCTTAGTTTGTAGCACTGTAATCGCTTATCATTCACCGTCATTCGACCACTCACATCATTTCATCATCAGAGTTTTCAGAGCGTTAATCAGGCAGAGTTCTAATAATATTGATAAAGTCACAAATAATATACCACGTATTATTTGTGACTTTTTCAGTTTTATTAGAAAATGTCAGACAATCTGACAATTGTCAGGCAGAACCTGACTCAAATTTTAATAATACGCACGGCGATCAAGCAACGTATACTAAAACCAATTTATTCGGTTCTTTCACTGTACGAAAATGTATACAAATCGAGGCCAATTTTATACTCGAAATGTATAGCTTGATGTGTCGCCAATGTACAATTTTATTACTAAAAAATTGTCCACCTCTGGCCGAACAACGCATGGAGTCAATCAATCAATCAATCAAAAGTCATTTATTCAAATTAGGCTGATAAACAGCACTTTTTGAACGTCAAAATTACAAGAGACAGTCCCCCAAAACGCCCGCCCTTCGCGCGAGTAGTGTAGTGACTCTTGTACAAGTTTGATTCAAACTTAATGGTAGAGTGACTAAGTTGTTTCTCGTCTATTGTCTGCCCAATGTATACCATTCGAATAAATCGAATTCCAATTGTGATCGAGTAGAAACTACCCTAAATGTTTTAATTTTGGCAGTGACGTTTAGCCAAGCATACATGTGAATGACATTGACGTTACTTAGACATATTATACGTGCTTGTTGGAGTGGGTTGTGATTGTGAATTTTTTAAGTGAATATATTAGAAAAATACAGAAAGCCATATTATTTCCTTGCCTATACCGGGGTAATAATATAAAGCCCTTTTTTCAAGAATGAGATACAACATCTAAACATTCTGCCATGGATCATCCAGAGTCATCGGTTTGTTAACAAACATACTATTATAAAGTAGAACTCAATAGCACCGCACACGTAAACTCAGGTTTCAAGTACAATACTACATCAAGGACTTAATGTAAGAGTGCTTGGTGTATGGAATTCTTTTCGCTACAAACAATTTTGTAAACACACAAGTTTCGTTATTGCTTACGTATACGATGATAACATCCTGTCCTTGACAAATAAATATTTACTTAAAATATTGGACACTTGTGATATTTCTTTCATTTTTAAAAAGGCTCTGTTGTAGATCTCCCTAGTAAACTACTATGTAAATGTACTTCTAAGTCACAGTATGACAACCTAGAAACTATGGTACTTTTAGTTTACTAAAGTTTTTAGTTTATTTACTTTTCTAGCCCCAAGACAGTGGTCTTAAAAAGACACCATTTGATGATCTGAGCAGAGATGACCTAATAATTAAGTGCAAAGGGTTACTGGTTATAGCTCAAAAAGCTAAACAAGCTAAAACAGGTATTCATGTTGTTTTAATTTGGTTTAATAATTTATTTTATTACTTAATAATTCATTTTGTCTTTGAAAATGATGTGATGCTAAATAAGAGATCATGATTTATATTTTTGAGATTCATCAATTACTTACATCCTGTATACTGTTAACAGAGTTGCAAACTGAACTTGAAAAATGTGTTAAGGAAAAAAAAGCAAGTACAGAGAACATAAAAACTCTGCAAGAACTTGTTGATTCATTAACAGAACAAAAACTGAACTTTATAACTGAAGTGGATTCTGCTCAGAGCAAGATAAAAGCACTTAACACTAAGTGTGTAAACTATGAGGAAAACATTAACACTTACAAATCTGATTTGATCATAAAAGATAATAAGATAGCAGATATTAATCATAAGTTATCAGATCTTGATATAGAAGTCACTTCACTTAGAAGACAGAACAATCGACTGTTGGAAGAAAATGAGCAGTTGTTGAGTCAACTCACAGAGTTCGAGGCTAGTGCAGCCGAGTTCAACAATATTGGAATGCAACAGAGAGAACAATTGAAGAAATTAGAAGAAAGTGTCAATACAGGTATTCCATTTTAATGTTTGATTTGAATCATTTCACCTAATTCCTTAAAATGGCTAAGTATTGGTACTTTGTATTGAAACCTCTTTATTTTTCAGAAGACCATTACAAAAAACAAATTGAAGAATTACAGTCTCAAATCCAACAATTGGGAATCAAAGTTCAAAGCAATGTAGACTATGAAGCTAAATTTAATGAGACAAGTGAATTGTATGAGTCTGAAAAAGCTAAAAAAGAAAAAGCGAATGTGAAATTGAGGAGCTATAAAGACAAAATTTTAAAATGTGCAGCTTGTATCAACCAGTTGAAGAATTCTAGATTTATTCTAGCCAAAACTGTCAAAGAATATTCAGAAAATATTCCTAAATGGCAGAATGATATTATAAAGGCATCAAAAGTACTTGATAATCAAATTAATGAACTGAACAGTGAGAACCTGTCATTAAAAGCAAAACTCTCAGAATTAGAAAAACAACTAAATGAAGTAAAACTATTTAAGATGGATACTAGCACTACAGATTCTCAAATTACTGTCTTAAATGAAGAGAACTTGGCATTAAAAGACCAAGTGTCTAACTTAGAACAGCAACTAAGAAACAGTGCAGATGAAAACTTCAAACTAATAGCTGATTTGGATGAAACGAAATGTCAACTAGATGAAAAGAAATTACTGAAGGAAAACCTAAATGAATGTATTCAAAAGTTAAATGATGTTACTCATCAATTCCATGGACTTCAGAAATCAATCCAAACTTTGAAACAGGAAAATGCAAAATTAAATGACAGACTGCATAATCAAACACAAAATAATGATAAGCTTGATAAGTTGAGCTTGCAAGTTCGAGCTTTAGAGAGTGAAAAATCAATTTTAGTAAAAGAAAAACTAAACGCAAGAGATAATGTTGTGGAGCTTGAGAGTCAAAACAAGATTTTATCAGAGAAACTGTCTAAAACAAAAACAGAATTACAGTCTTTAAAATCTCAATTGGACTTGCTAACACAAGAGAAATCTGCTTTTGAGATCAAGTTCAAAGAAGAAAAAGAGAGTGAGATTAACATATTGAAGTGTAATTTAATGGCTCAGCAGGAGCAGTTCAACTTGCTAAAGAAAGAGCATGAAGGTTTACAAGACTTGAATGGACTTTTGAAAGAGGAAGTAGAGACTTTAAAACTTTCATTGGAGCAGCCGAAAGACGACAATTTGTCCGATTTGAATATGTCTTTACAGTCTGACATTGCAAAATTAGAGACCAAGCTGGCTGCCTATAAACAGGAAAATGCTTCGCTTTTGTCAGAAATAAAAGATGCACGAACAAAATCTAAGGAATTCGATAACCTTATTGCTGAATATGAAGATGCTAAATCTAAATTAGCAAGCTATAAGTCTGAAAATACGGAACTGTTGAATGAAATGAAAGAAATCAATCAGGCACTCAAAGAACGTGGTGAGGCCATATCTAAACTGCAGAAAGCTGTTTCTGAAATGGAGAAGCTGGTAGAGACTTTGGAGAAAGATCGAGAAAATATTAACCAAGAGAAAGTGGAACTACTCAAAAAGAATGAAGTTCTCGAAGGTGATTTAAAGAATGCTGAGCAGAAGACTAACGAAAAGACTGAATCTGCTAACCAATTGAATGCTGACATGGATAACGCCATGAAAAACTTATCACAAAAAGATGACATTATAGCCACCTTGAAAGAAGAAATTGAAAAGCTAAAACAACAGCAAATGACTTCAGGTAAATCACCTTCACGATTTCTTATCAATAGAACAAGAAAACGCCATAAAAGCTACACTTAAAAATGTTCACACTTGTTTCATAACCAATCAATTTTGAAGGTTAAATTGTATATTTTTTGTTACAGCAGAATTACCAAATGAAGATATGTCGACATCTACCATATCTAAAGCTGAAGAACATTCTAGAATGAAAGACCTTGATGAAACATTTGAAGAAAAGTATGAGTCCAGAACCTATTTTATAGTCTCCTTGATTTCATCACTTATTTTGTAATACTTAATAAAAATTAGTTTTTACAGATACACGAAGTTGCGGATATTTGCGTTAAAGCTGAAGAAGAAATTAAATGAGACCATTACTCAGATGCAACAAACAGAGAAAGATAAAGCTATACTTGAGAAGTTGTTGAGTGAGAGCAAATCTGGTAACTCTACAGATGAAACTGACAGCTCCAAAACAGAAATCGCAGTTGTTAATCTAACTGAAAATAATGAACTTGAAGAAAAAGTGAAAACATTAACTGTTGCCCTTGAAGCTACGAAAAATGTTACATCTGAATTAGACAAGTTGAAAAGTAAAATTTTTTTTTTCAATAATTTTTTAATCTGTATTTATTGATTAAGAAATAAGTAACAAAACTTTTATGTTTTTAATAATTTCAGCGGAATTAGCCTTGAAAACACAACAGTTATCAACTGAGATGGAAGCTCACAAAGTAACAAAAGACAACCTGGAGAAAGCTCGACGCGACGTCAAGAAGAAAAATGTATTGAGTCTTGAAATGGAGGACTATGAAAGGTCCCTGAAGGAGCTTTCGACAAAGATGGAGGAAAGTAAGAAGAAAATGATGCAGGTAGGTTTTACTGTTTATTAATAACGATTATAAAATAGGAAACAGGAAATTAAAAGAAATACTTTCTAAGTTAAATTTTACTGTTAAATTATAGATGGAATCGACAATAGACACTCAAGAAGGAACAATCACGGCAATGAGAACACAAATAAAACTGCTGGAGGAGCAAATAAAGACTGAGGAGAGGCAAAACAGGCTGGTCAAAGAAGAGCTACAGCACGCAATCGAAGATGGGAGAGAAAAGGACAACATGATTCAAATGAAGAACACCATCATATCCAAACTAGAACAAGACCTTGAAGATGAAAAGAGAAAGAACGAGGAGTCAGACCTAGAACTGACATCCTTACTAACCGACAAAGAAAAGGTTATAATGGCTCTAGGCGAAGATAAAGCTGAACTCAACAATAGGGTTAAGAAATTGGAGTTCAAATGCTCGGAACTAAATGAAAAATTGAAAATTACTAACATAGAATTAGCGGATTTGAAAACTGAGTATACTAGCTACAAGGTACGTCCTCGATGCAAATGGGCTTCACTTAACTGCTGATTTCAATATTATATACAGGGTTATTTGTAAAACACCGACAACCTCTCAGGACTATGTTACTAATATCATAATAAACAACTTTTGTTCTGTGACTTAAAAAATCGTCATATTTTAGTTCATCAGATTTTCATACAAAAATAAAAATATTTTTGTTTTTGTATGAAAATCTGATGAACTAAAATATAATGATTTTTTAAAAGTCATAGAACAAAAGTTGTTGATTATGATGTTAGTAACATAGTCCTGAGAGGTTGTCGTTGTTTTACAAATAACCTTGTATATTATGTATTTGTGTTTAGGTGCGGGCTCAAGCAGTGTTACGTCAGAACCAAACCTTGGACCATAGTCAAGAAGAACAACTGAAAGAAGAGGCTGCGGCTCTAAGAGCTCAGATCGAAATTTTAACAGCGAAACTAACTACGGCACAGTATGTATATTTATATATATATGTATATTTCTCCATGTCAAATACTGGTATTCTGAGCATTCAATTAGACTGGAAGCTGACCCTAATATAGTTGTAAGATAGTTTGCCAGATGATGAATTTAACAAATTTTTGTTTTGAAGAAGATTTGAAATATACAATAGGCAAGCAACACAAAAAAATGTTGGAACCAGAGAGGGCCTTAATCGTTATTTAGGAAATATTGTTGCTTTATCTAGTTTATTTTTTTATCAAGTAAGGCGGAAGAGCGATAATATTATAGGTATTAGTGTGTATATTGTAGAGCAAAACGCTTAATTGTTGGTCAATTTTATAATCAAGACCATTGACCAAAAAAGATGATTTTGTTAAGAGTTCATACATAGACTTATATATGAACTCTTATGGGAACGAAATCACGTTATTTCCATCATTATAAATATTTTCAGACAACACTGGGACTAGCTTTTTATAATGTTAAATAATGTGATCTAAAACTAATCTTGTTTAAAATAACTTACGGTTTATTTCTTGTTGGATTCATAAATATTAATTTAACTACTTTTATTTGCAGCAAATTGGTTCTGAAACAAAAATGTTCAATTTAATTAATTCCATGAATCTGTTTTTCTTCACAAACAAATAAAGATGAAACATGCGACGAACAAAAAATAATATGTTTCATGTTTCATTGAATCACTAGTTTTTTTTGCTTTTGTTTAAGTTATACCTTGAGTTTCTATATACTAGGGCCATCTAGTGCCTAGCAGTCTAGACGTGAACAAGGCCAGCGGGCCTGACGAAATTCCAGGGAGTGTGTTGAGGCAGTGTGCGACTTTGCGCATGAACTGTCTCCGGTGTTGCCACACTTGTTCCGCCTCTGTCTTGAAAAAAGAACGGTGCCAAAATCCTGTAAGCTGTGTGCAAATGTACAACCTGTGCCCAAAAAGGGCGACTCAGACTGCAGACCCTGCTCATTACTGTCCGATTGCCATTACCTCCATTATATACAAGGTTATGGTAAGGGTACTGAACAGTAAGTTGCTGACCTTTTTTGAAGACAATGATCTCCTCAGTCCTCAGTGACCAAAATGACTTCCGCCGGGGATGGTCAACTGGCGATCATCTTGTGTATGTCACGCAATGCTGGGTTGAAGCTATGGAGAAACACGGCGAAGCACTTGCTGTATTGCTTGATATCTCGAAGGCCTTTGACAGGGTCTGGCACGCAAGTCTACTCAGCAAGCTTCCTGCTTATGGCATCCCAGATGATTTTTATAGCTGGATATCAGACTTCATAAGTGAACGGTCGATCCAAGTAGTCGATGACGGCTGTTCCTCAGACCTCATTTATGTTGGAGTTCCTCAGAGGTCTGTTCTATCTGCAACTCTTTTCCTGTTGCACATTAATTACTTACTTCAGCCTGGTCTTGTTGTGTACTCAGATGACAGGACGGTTTCAGAGAGATACTTGTCCAGTGCAACAACCAGCGGGGATGAAGTTCGTTCCATGAGAGAGGCTAGGGTAAAGCGGACAAATTTGACCTTAAGCGTTGTCTCCCAGTGGGGTGATGACAATCTGGTCTCTTTTAACGCCACCAAAACACAGGCGTGTATTTTTACCGCAAAAAGGAGTTGTTTCGAGGTACATCTGTTCCTGTGACTGATTGACTTGAGCTCCTAGACGTGGAGTTGACGTCCAGTCTCAACTTATGCGCCACTATTGAGTACAAACCCCAAACTGCGGCCAAAAAGCTGGGCATCCTAAACAGAGTGAAGCGATACTTCAGGCCTGGACAGCTTTTAATACTATATAAAGCACAAGTCCGATCCTGAATGGAGTTTTGCAGCCACCTTTGGGATGGCTCAGCTAAATACCAGCTTGCCGCGCTCGGTGGCACATCGCCGCAAGGTTGCCTGCTTGTCGTTCTTCTACAGATTGTACTTCGGTGAGTACGCCTAAGAACTCCACGACCCCACCGGCCCCCTTCTACCATCGGACATCTAGACGCACTGCAAGTTACCATCCCTACCTTGTTGCTATTCCACCAATTCGCACTAAGCGTTTTCCAACGTCTTTCATAATGCGCACAGCAAAGGAGTGGAACTCTCTGCCTGCGTCTATGTTTCCGAACGCCTACAACACTAATCTCTTCAAAGTTAAAGTGAACAGCCTTCTTTTGGGTAAGCTCGTACCATCGTCGACTTTGTCTCTGTCATCTCTGACCTAGACAAGAGTCAAGATATCATCTTATATATTCTTAAATAATAACAAAAAAAAAATGTAAGGTTATTATATCAATTACTTACGTACATAGTTTTTTGTGTTTTTATTTATACAAACGCCTGACGGAGGAAATCGACGTCGAGGTAGACTCCGGCGAATTTGGTGTGACGATATGATCTTGTTTGCGGGGCGAACATGGCCAGATATTGCACAGGACAGAGAAGTTTGGAAAGAGAAAGGGGAGGCTTTTGCCCAGCGGTGGGACACTCATTAGGCTAAGAAAAAAACTAAACTTGACGAAGGGCTGATTGTCATTATAGGTAATCGAATAATATGGTAAACACCTTTACCATAATAATATCAAAATTTATTAGACTGGAAATCTGATGCCAGAAATGTCATCTCCTCATCGTCTTTTAAAAATATAAAGCAAACTAGACAAATAAAGATATTTAGGTTAAAAATTTGCTTTAGCACCTATTCTTAGCCACGGAGTGGCCTAAAGTGCCTCAACGTTCAGATCTCTGACATTCAGACTTCAGCTAACCGCCTGGAGGCCAGAGAAGGCCTATAAGAACCGTTAAAGAAAATGGTTTAGAGTCTAAAACCATCATTACTTTTTAGGGAGCAGATTGTTGAAAAAACATCTGAAGCAGAGAGCATTCGTAGGCGTTTGACTGAAGCCACGAGTGAAGTAGCGCGGGCGCAGCAGAGGACCACTCGCCTACACGCTGACCTCGCGCGACTGTCGCAGCAAATTGAGTCAGAGAGAACGCAGAATAAGTTGCAGGTGAGGCATTAGGATTGCAAATAAATATCAATTCTATACAGGCTGTCGTTTTGCATCCTCGTCAAATTCAAAGAGGTAACTATGGTAATGATTCTCGACCCGAATTAATAATAAAATCGGTAAGTACTTACATTTTTTTATTTACGGAAGTCGGTAAGTGTGAACCACGCGTATATTGACCGCGGCCCGTCTGACCCTCGCCCTATAACCGTGCTTTCACACATACAAACAATCTCAGACGTTTATTCGATAATTCTTATTCCCTAAATCACGGGGTTATCCTGAAATTCTGGTAAATTTAAACAACAAAAAAGCAGCGTTTATTAATAATTAGCTATAAGTACCTTGTATGTCTTTTGTGACAATCTCCTGAATTTTGACGAGGATGCAAAATAACACCTTGTATATTCAGTAATTAAAGTTTATTTCGGAATAACTAGAATAATTGAAGCTATCACAAATAGTGGAAACTACTATAATTATATGTGTTGGTTGAATGCCTCGTTGGGCCAGTGGTCGCAAGTGCGGCAGCTGAGGTAGCTGAGGATTCCCTGGTTGGATACAGCGTTATTGGCTGTTCCAGCTAGAATGTCTCAGTAGCAGCCGCAGAGTCTCGACTAGTACCCAGTTGATGATAATAGGCTCGCCCCCTTTTACATGTGACTAAAACATAATTGGCGAAATGTGTGTGTATTTTAGGTCTGTAGGTACGGGGTGTACCTACAGACCTAAAATACACCCACATTTCGCCTAGATATTCCCACATTCCCTACACGACAAGAATTACAGGCGTGATTTTCTGTAATGTATGTGTAATTGTGTAGGCTTCAACCTTTTTACAATCTATATGAAATTAATAAAAGGTCATTTTTATTCAATATACCTACAAATGTTTTAAATACTGCTTGCGATTTTACAGGTCTCCACACTAACACAATGCTACAAAACCCAAATCAGTGAATTGGAGGCCAAGCTCCAGCAGGAGACGGAAGTATTGAAGAAGCAACTGTCCGCCGCTCAACAGATAAGGAAGTCTGGCAACGTCGCAGTTTCCTCACTCGATGATTCAAACAGAAACCAGTACATGTTGCCAGTTATACCGAAAGATGAGAACAGTGACGGCGAGATGGATATCAACGTTTCTATGATTCCCAGGGAGGAGGGAGAGGTAAACAAAATACAATAAATAGTATCTGTCGAAGCGCCAGGTTAACCCGCGAAATTCAATTTCAATAGGGGTGAAGACTGGGTAAAGAAAACGACATTATATTTAAAAAAATATTAGACACGTATTTTTTGTTTTATAAAAATATAAAAAAAATACTTAGTTAAAACTCATTAAAGTTGGAGAGTGGGGGCTCACTACGTCACAAGTAGGTATAAAAATTACCTACATGTGACGTCATGCGCCATTTCAACTCAAAATATCTCCATAATTTTATGACCACGTGAAAAAAGAAAAAATACCTGTCTAATATTTTTGTATACGGACAAAGAAAAAAAAATGTGTTCACCCCTATTTTCTTATGTTTTTTGAAATTTGTCGGTCAGTCTCAGGCTGTTGTACAAAATATAATTTGCGGCCGCGATACGAATGTATTTACAGAATTAAAATCATTAAACTCATCAATACAACCCTCTACGTTCAATTAATCCCATTCAATGAATACTTCATGATAAAGTCATTCAATGGGATTAAATTAATGGGAAAAAATGATGATTTGAATGGTTATCACTCTGACAAATATGGCTTTACATATTTATTACGCTCGCGAATCATATATTTATCAACATACAATCCGGACCTGCAAATTGTAAAAAGAAACATGATTTTGCGAGCCACCCTGGCACTTTCACCACAAACACCTGATATGTTAATACTAAAACAGTAAGGTAAAACGTAGAATGTATACAATTGACAACAGGATGCATGTAAGGGTTAAAAGAACATGAGTAGGAGTTGCATGTTACGTACACTGTTACGCAAGTACGTTATCTAAACATGCGTAACGTAACGTAATAAAATTTACAATTAATGGTTGTTTAATTGTAGCCATTGAATGGCAGTGTATAATGCATGCAATGAAGTGCTGTAATGAATCTAAGCATTTGATATAGTTGTTGTATTGTATGTAGTATAGAGTGGAAGTGAACTATGTAAGTATGACGTAATCTGTTGTACGCTAAATTCTATAAATTCGTACATTCTACGTGCTAATATAATATAATTATATGCGTCTTACTAAGACCAGCCTGCCTGTCTTCTCAGCACGCGTAGCATGACCACTGTAGAAACTAATACATGACAGAACGTACGAACGTACCCGTATGTACTGCCAAAGACTAACAACCAGTCTTGCCAAAGGAGGACACCCTTACTTTTACCCAGTTACTGGGTTGTAGACGACACATGGACAGTCGCTCCATGTATAATACTGCTATTCAGCTGTATCCGGTAACACTGGAAGCTGAGTTGAATATAGTTAGGAAAAAATTAGTCAGGTGATGAAATTAATAAGATAACAGTCTCTGGAACATGACTGTCACATCACAACACTTTTTGCAAAAATATATGGGCATTACAGGCTGATTTATTTACATGTAATAACATACAAATTCCGTGTTCCAGGGATCTGAATCAGCTCCGTCGCCACCTCCGTCGAAGCAGTACCACGCTGGCGGGCCTAGCGGACGGTCGCCCGTGCCACTGGAGCGACTGCTCGAGGAAGGTGTGCCTGATGACGAGGCCATGGACACCTCCTCGTTCGCGCTCACGCCTGACCAGGAGATCGCCGAGCTTAAGCGGAGGCTACAAGCTCAGCAGCAAAGGTAAAAATTGATATTTATTCTCAAGACAACTACAACAGGTTTCAATCACAGTTATGTCCACATTGAAGTCTTCGATCTGATTATGACGTAGAGCATAATCGCACAACATGACAAGCAACAGCAATAATAGTATTGATTACTACAGTAAAAAGTTGGCACAAAAAATTGTAGATCAAGGTTTGCAGGTCTGTAGTTATACTAGGGCTTGTCAAAACTAGGCCTTATTCAGGCCCATTTTCCATGCCATCCTAACTTGTTTTCCGTTTGAACGGTATACGATAATTACCAGGTATTCATATTTTACCTAGAATTCCAAACAGTTGCTTATTTCAATTTTGTATGGCTGAAAGAATGATCTCATGACAATTTCTTTATGGGTGGATCACAGCCAGATTGGTAGAGCACCTGCTGAAGTGCTATATAAATTTATGTCGTAATCAGAACGAAAAGACGTGTCTATGACTTTGCAAGAGCAGTCTTGTTGTTACGGTGAGAGTTTTTCCGCGTAGCCATATTTACTCTCCTCTCCATAACCGTTCAATTCATAATAACCATCTTTTTGTTATTATTTTTAAGAGTGAAACACGTGACGGTACTCCTGTCAGAATCCGAGCGCGAGTGCGCGCGCATGGCTCAGCTGAGCGAACTGCTAAAGTCGGAACTGCGTCGAGTTCGAGGAGCCACGCAGAACGCGCACAATACCGAGTATATGAAGAACGTTACACTTAAGGTATGCACTGTAAAGGGAAGAAGGTGGAAAGAAGGCAACTAACCTCTTTAGGCGTTCCTCGGCAAGGGAAGAGTTATCGTAAGGCCGCAAGCACGACCACAGAGCATAGGGTTCCGGGTTCCATTACCAAAGAATTGATTTGAGCCTGTTTCATGGGAATTGTTACATGGTGACCGGTGAAACATGGGTGTACTAAAAGTAAACCGTCGCCTACATAAGTGGTAATAAATAAAAACCACGGTAAAAGTGAAACTTTTTTTCACACTATAGACATTTAACTAAAAAAATTTGGAATAATATTCCATTAAAGGTATAAAACGTGGAGTAGGGATAAAGTGAAAGGCGCTCTGTCGAGCGCCTTTCACTTTATCTGCGGCCGCGCGCCCCGCGACATGCAACACACAGACGAAAAAGTTTGAGACGATGTAATAAAAGTTTCACTTTAATAATAAAGGCGCAATGTTATTAGCCTAGCAACCTATATTCTGAACCGTGGACACCCCAGTTAAGTCTACTTTTGTTTAACCACCATAAGAAAATATGCTTTATAGAGAAATAAATTAAATACCGAGTTTCTGACAACCTGTCATACCAAAGGGTATCGTGTTATCCAGTACTAACTGGGTTGTGAATGTCAGATATGCAGTCGCTCCTTGTAAAATACTGGTATTCAGCTGTATCCGGTAACACTGGAAGCCGACCCCAATAAAGTTGGGAAAAGGCTAGGCAGATGAGAGATTAAATAATAACGTTATTTCTAGTTCCTGACACTGCCGCCCGGTGACGAGCGTAGTCGGCTGGTGCCAGTGCTGCAGAAGATACTCACTCTCACAAACGAAGAGACACAGAAAATTAATGCCGTTGCTAAAGGTAAGGCTCTAATAAGAAATATTTATTATTAGTTTTCAGAAACAAGATTACTGCTTTATGATCTGTTCCCACTAAGTTTTAATACCTCATTAATTTACCGGCATATTTTTTTTTTCCCAATTTCTTATTTTTTATTAGTATCCGTATTTTATCATGATTCTTGAATACGTTTACAAAATGTATTAAATTAAAATCTGAATAAAAGACCGAAGAAGTAGAAAAATATGTTAAGCACTCAGTAATTGGTTGATGTATTATAACGTTTCCCACTTCAAACAGTTATTTAGACCAAATAAACGTTGGAAAATGATTCATCTTATATGATTCTTCTGAATCTATGGATGACTGTATTTGTTAAATTACGTGTTACATTACACTGTATGTGTTACAGGTTGGGATCCAAACCCAAGCAAAGGATGGGGCAGCTACCTGCCCTGGCCAGGAGGGAAATAAGCACATGAATATCAAAACTATGAGAATCAAATGCGATAACAGTAATGTGAGCAATAGTAAAATGTAAACTATCTGTGATTCCATTACTTAACGGATGCCTTTCTATGATTTCAGAACTTTTATTGCATTTTAGGCTATTTTTTCAATACAATTTATTTTTGTTATATTTTTAGTTTTTATGTACAATTATTTATTTTGAAATTTTAAGTGAACATGAGGATTAGGTTAGACGAAAAAAAATATACGTGATGCATACTACTGTTACTATTGTAATACTAGCCAGGAATGGGAACTAGCGGGAATCATGATTATGTACAGACAGCTCTTCAAGCTACAACAATCTGTCAAATTTCTTTAATAGATTTTCAACCTTATCACTGAAACTTAAGGCTCAAGGTTGATTGGGTAAAATGTCAGTTTCGGGAAGCTTGGCCTGCTGGCATCGGTACATTCGTATCATGTTATGAATTATAGAAAAACTGTCAATAGCTGTAACTCAAGTGTGTACTAATATTGTTTTTTTTTGTTAGGCAACATTTCATCATCAAAATTTTGGTCGAGTTTATAATTATTCCCGGTTCATGTTTTATGTAAGTGATTAAAAACACCAACTTCCAGAAACTACATTATGTGAGTAATGGCTACACTGGTAATAATTGTTATTTACGTTTTGTGTGCTATTTTGCTAAATGTATTGCAAGCGTTTTAATTGCCACGCAGAAAAACGATTTTATGACCTGTTTATAACTACGTATTAATTATAAACGATTAGTAAACTATGCGTTCTTTTGAAATAAAAACTCATTGGGAACAAGAATTATAAGTTTAAATTGGTATTACAACACATTATCTACTTAATTTATAATCATGACTACATTCCGTAATATTTTAATTAATAGTAGTATTAATTAAATTCGTCAATACATCAGATCTAATTTTTAATCATTTTCTGTGAAAAAATATCCGATCTGTTTCTATTACTGTACCTTCACTCTTTGGCTTATTTAGGGTAAATAAGGTGTATGTATTTTACGATTGAATTGATCATTATTTATACACACAATACAATATTTACATTAATGATTTCATTACATAAAACTTTATAATTTAACTAAGTATTTTCGAATTTAATTATAAGAATTGAGGTATGATGTTTATTTAAACAATTAAAAATAATAAAATATCTATTCTGTTTTATTGTACACTCTTCTCATCAGCTTTGAAATGAAATGATTCACGACGAACGCGATGGTGGGAAATGCTGGGATGCTAGTTATACTTTCTGCAAGTGAACTAGAATTAAGGCGGAAACACACTTACGTGTCGTGGCGTATACCTGAAATCAAAGATATACTTTACCTAAGTACTTGATTTAACGTTGTCATCAATATAATGCCTTAGAAAATATTTGTGTGCGTTTCGAACGCGTGGCCATGGCGATTTTTGAAGAAAATAAAAACTGCGATCATTTTATAAACGATAAATTTGTCAAAGTTATGGTTAATAAGTTATAAGGGTTTGAACGTGGCCGCGCTATTGAAACATGGAGAACCGCGCGGCCATGGAGAGACCTGAAATTTAGGTAAATTGCAATTTGCAATTGCAATAGGAATTTGCATTTTTTTTTAAATATACCTAAAAATCCTAGGTTTAAATTTGAGGAGCTATAAGACTAAAACCCCATGGCCACGTCATAGAAACGGTGACAAACCCATTGTCGCCGATATCTCGCTGAAAAAGCATTTCAGGGAGCTGGTTTTTTTTGTAAAACATAGATTTGAAAAAAAAACCTAGGTTTTGGAAATAAACTTTTACAAATTATTACAAAATCATGGCATAGTTTAAAAAAAAACCATAGCCGCGCGTTCTAAACGCACACAAATATTTTGGCAAATCAATTTACATTTTGTTCTATCCCTAAAAATTATACAAACCCGCAAAATGAATTGAAAAAAAAACCGGCCAAGTGCGAGTTGGACTTGCGCACGAAGGGTTTTGCACCATTATTTATAAAAACGAAACGAGGACAAAATACACTTTTTTGTATGGGAGCCCTCTTAAGTATTTATTTTATTCTGTTTTTAGTACTTATTTGTTGCTATAGCATCAACGGAAATACATAATCTGTAGAAATTTCAACTGGCTAACTATCACGGTTCATGAGATACAGCCTGGTGACAGACGGACGGACAGCGAAGTCTCAGTAATAGGGCCCCGTTTGACCCTTTGGGTACGGAACCCTAAAAACATTGATTCTACAGAAAAATACCATAACCAAAGACGATCACTCATCGCTCACTACGTACATCTATCGAATCAACAAAAAGGTTTTTAATACGTGCTTGGCTCGAAGAAAGCACGAAGAAAAAGAATGTTCCAAGCTTCCGGTTTTCCGACGGATTTTGTAAAACTAATTAGTTATCAGGTAAATATTGCATAATTTTAAATATCCCAATAATTTAAAGATGAATTAAGATAATGTAATCCATCTAAAACTTTATATTTCATGCAAATCAAGTTAATAGGTACGGTTTTGATTTTATTGATTGCATTTCCCGGGCGAATTGTCTACGGCGCATGCTCGAAAATTGCTCGGAAAATTCGTGACTGCGGCTGCGAAGGTGAGCTTTTCTTGTGTTTTATTGTAAAATATATAAAATTTCAGTTATTTTATGGATGTTTCTGTGTTACTGTAACGAGTTTACAAAAAAAAACTAAAACGTAGTGATTTTCCTGAAAATATTTTTCAAATTTACCTGGGCACAGGTATTCTGCCGGTATAAGATTTTTAAATTACGCAATTTTAATGTTTTTGTAAGAAAAATCACTTAGTAAGCAGCATTAGGATACTAAAAATAGTTCAGAGTTTTAATCATCATAGTAATGTTTTGCGATTCGTTTACGAACTCTTGAAATAGCAACTTTTGTAAGATTGTAAGATTTTCTTTAATGTTTTATATCAGAAATTTATGTTGTTTCAATCATTCCTGTTTCAGTAATTTGTGCATAAAGTGAAAAAAACTTTTATTTTTCCAATTTCAAAGATATGTCATGTTAATGTCACCGAAATTAATTTTCGAAAAAATACCGTGCCGGGTCGTAATATATCTGATGCAGACAAACATGCTCAAGATGGACGCATTGCGAAGCCCATGTGCGTCGCCGGTACAAATGCATGCTACGTAGTGCGACATGCGATTATTCTAATTTTGAATCATACTGTTGCAATACATCTGCTTTAGTACTTGTATAGATCACGCCTACTAAAATTAGATTGAATTCACTCTCTCCTTAGAAAGATACATAAGTATACCGCCACTGCGTCGAAATCTTAATGCAGTTTCTGTCAAGTCACCGGTTTACCCGTATACATCTTAATAGATAAATAAACTTTGTGGTTTATGTACTAGCTTGAATAAGAACATCCTTGATACAACAAGAACACACCTTCACAGAGATTCATTCAAGATTCATCAAGATGGATCCTAAACGGTGTAACAACAATAACATCCTTCATAGGAAGCTAGGAACCTATACCTAGTTTTCTATCGCTTTGAAAAGTCGGAGATAGAAAATTGATGTGTATCATGTTTTCTTTGGTGCAGGAGTTCTGTTATAATAATAATATAATGTTTATTTAAGTAACCATAATTAAAAAACACATTAGTGATTAGAGCTTCCTTGTAAGCAAGAAGTGCCTGTATTAGGAGACTCCGCTCTTTCACAGCAAGTAGAATCAAATACAAAAATTAAAATATTAATAGTTGACTAGGAAAGGTTGGTTAGGAATCGATGACTTGTTTTGATTTGTAGGAGTCAATTTTCTGTTTGTATTGTGTGGTGTGTAGGTATTGCGTATAATAGGCAGAATAGCTCCGCTTGCTGTATCGATATCCCGGATGTCCTATGCGCACGCTCGGATGAGCGACTCCTTCGGGAATGTTGGGATGCTTCTAATTCAACGGCGCAGTTATTGTTGTGCGCTTAAATGCAGCAACAACAATTTAGGTTATTTTTGTTGCTAAGAATTGAAATTGTAACTGCACTAAGAAACTAGAAATTCCATAAATATTAAATTTCAGTTGAAATCAGGAAAAAGATTTGATGCAGAAAAATATTAGGTTTTTTTTTTTTAGGGTGCGTTTACAAACATTTAAACTCACATACACAAACAGCCAGACCCGGAACAACTATCTGTAGGCCATACGCCCATACAAATATTTGTTCCGTGCGGGGATCGAACCCGCGACACGCAGCGCAGCAGTCGATCGCTCAACCACTGCGCCAACCGTGTCGTCAAATTGTTGACACATCCCAGTTAATAAACACAACATACTACAAGGCGATGATTATTTCAATTAGCTATAAATTGATTTCAATTCCTATACCTCGGTGGGATTAAACCTATCGCGGTTTTATTAGGTGACGGGAACATTTAGGTACGAGGTTCTTTGCTGTTACAAATTGATTGAATACAAACAGTGAATAAAGTGAATAAATTTTTCCCGATCCGTGAAAGCTTGATATGGAAGTGATTTTACCGCCTATTAAACAGTTTTCCACTGTCGATTACCTAGGCTTAAAAAGTTATGACATCAATATATTGTGCAACCTTCAAAAGAGGTTCTATTATAGATCAGATTTATTTATGATTATTTCTGCTCTATTGCAACTGTGACTCTATAACATAATTTTATGACTAATATCTGACAAATTTAGTAGAGGTGTACTTATTATCTATTGACTTCTTCTAAGGCAGTTTTAAATTTTGTCCAGGTTGCAAGTTGATTATCTAACGTTTCGCCTAGAGCCACAAGGATGGGTAAGGAGAAGACTCACATCAACATCGTGGTGATTGGCCATGTAGATTCCGGCAAATCTACCACCACAGGCCATCTCATCTACAAATGCGGCGGCATCGACAAGAGGACTATCGAAAAGTTCGAAAAGGAAGCCCAGGAAATGGGCAAAGGATCGTTCAAGTATGCCTGGGTACGTATCTGTTTTTCCGAAATCTGTTCTGTTTATCCAAAGAATTGACCTTGACCTTAATCATAACAAGGCTACCTACTAACATTGTGGTGTGACAACAGATTTATAATAAAATTATATATATCTATCTTCCTTTGGTACTGTTTAATGGAGCTAGTTTAGGTATAGTATATTGTCGCCTTTTTTTGGGTTTCGTACCTCAAAATTAAAAAACGGAACTCTTATAAGATCACTTTGTTGTCCGTTCTCTGTCGGTCTGTCTGTCTATCAATCAAGACCTTGTAGCTCGGGAACGCGTGGAGGTATCGGGTTGAAATGAACTACAGTACCTTCAAGCAGTGAAAAAAACAAACTTCTAAGTTAACGTTAATAAAGGTACGGCCGTTTATGCCGCAAAAAAACGTATACTTCGACACTGTCAAGGGAATCAAAAAGTATAGATAGGGTACTTCCCATTGACCTACAACAACCGAACCATGAAATTTAGCAAGTAATATCCTCTCATACTACAAGTACAGGGAAGATCCTGAAAACTATACATTTGTAACTCATCATCATCTGCCTAGCCTTTTCCCAAACTCTCTTGGGGTCGGCTTCTAGTCTAACCGGATGCAGCTGAGTACCAGTATTTTACATGAAGCGACTGCCTATCTGACCTCCACAACCCAGTAACTGGGTAATACGATACCCCTTGGTAAGACTGGATTTCAGACTTTTTTTGGCTTCTGACTACTCGTAACGACTGTCAAAGATCTACAAATAACAGCCGGGACCAACGGCTTAACGTGCTTTCCGAGGCACGGAGGAAACTCGGTATGTAATGATGGTCACCCATCCACGGACCAACCTCGGCAAGCACGACTTAACCTTAAAGATCGACCCGGGCGGCTGTTATTATTTAGCCACGAGCTCCTCACACGAACTATACATTTGTAACTAAATAATTAAAAAAAAAATGATTTAATTAACGCACATACCAAAAGTGAATTTGCATGTAACCCTCGGTGGGCGAGTCCGACTCGCACTTGTCCGGTTTTAGTTTTTAACCTTTAAAAAAATACTCTACCGTTACAAGAAACAATTAAGAACCTAACCTGGTATGTTTTCAATCTCATTCTCTCATTCAATCTCGTATTGATGATGTGTGGATTTGAAAAGACTCCCTCCTTCCCTTCCGTATTTTTTCTCCATTGATGACTGAAACATATGCTGTATTGTTTGATATTCGTAGGTCTTAGACAAGTTAAAAGCAGAGCGTGAGCGCGGTATCACGATCGACATCGCGCTGTGGAAGTTCGAGACGGGAAAGTATTACGTGACCATCATCGACGCGCCCGGCCATAGGGACTTCATCAAGAACATGATCACCGGGACCTCCCAAGTAAGTTAAGAAGGCTTGCTCTTGGGTTCTACTACTCCTGTTTCTGCGGTTTAGGTTGATTTTAGTTTTTTTTTTTCTAGTCATTTTTGTCTATTTAGTTAACGACGCACAGTCATGTGATGAAATGTCATGTCTCTATACCGAGTTACTATATTTTTTCATATTTTACGAAAGGATTTGCTGGTGCTAATAGAAAAGTCTTCTGATGTCCAAGCGTAAGACTGCCCAAGTGTAAGATGGAATTTCTTGGATGTAAATTGTTTTCCATGCAGAATTTTATTTTTTGCATGGGGCATAGGGTCTCTATGTTTGTTGGTAATATTTATCTATCAGGCCGACTGCGCGGTACTGATCGTGGCTGCGGGCACGGGCGAGTTCGAGGCAGGCATCGGCAAGAACGGACAGACACGCGAGCACGCCCTGCTTGCCTTCACCCTGGGCGTCAAGCAACTCATCGTTGGCGTCAACAAGATGGACTCCACTGAGCCTCCCTACCACGAGGCACGCTACGAGGAGATCAAAAAGGAGGTGTCTTCTTACATCAAGAAGATCGGTAAGTTTAGCTTGAATCAGATCAAAAGTGACAACGATGGCACATGGTGACATTTTTCTCTAGTTTTAATCTCTAGCCGCTTTAAATGACTCCGGCAAGAAAGTTTTTGCGGGTTTGGTTTAATCTACCACCACGAACCAGAAATGGTATTGAATCAAATGTTGAGTTGAAATCTATAATAAATTAATAAACTGTAACTAAGAG
This sequence comes from Cerastis leucographa, assembly GCA_963082945.1. Lineage (NCBI taxonomy): Eukaryota > Metazoa > Arthropoda > Insecta > Lepidoptera > Noctuidae > Cerastis > Cerastis leucographa. The sequence continues at coordinate 10,584,688 of OY720380.1, read as the reverse complement.
TCCAATGAAGACTTTAACAAAAACCAGCTTCGACGGAAGTTTTTCAAGGTCTTTATCTTATTTTCCTGGGTTAATGAAAAGGTGACATTCAATAAGGCTACAATTAGATCTCGCCGTTACTTTTATAATGTTTGTTGCAATTAAAATAACTTTTTAAACTCTACGTGATACTTAGTTCGGTATTTCGTTCTTTATGTAAAATCGCAAGGTGAAATTGAGGTCGAATACTTATATTTATAATCTCGATACGGCAGGGTACAACCCCGCCTCGGTGGCGTTCGTGCCCATCTCCGGCTGGCACGGGGACAACATGCTGGAGCCTTCTGACAAAATGCCCTGGTTCAAGGGCTGGACCATCGACCGCAAGGAAGGCAAGGTCGAGGGCAAATGCCTTATTGAGGTACGCATTATGAACCTAACTGAAGTATTGATCTTACAGCCCCAGAAATTTTCCAATTATAAACTTAACTAAACTAAAAACTATTAACACATTACAGTTAAAGCCACTGTATGGCTTTATGAAGTTTCCACACCAAAGCATGATATATCAGCTTCCGTACACGTTCAGTTGACATGTGCAGAAATGTTGGCTTTGGTATGGAGGCTCCATTATCATGGTTACCCAAGATGAACAAACTTTGACCTACGAGTAAACAAAGCCAGCGATGCGTGAAGATGTTCGAATGGTTACTTTCATGTCGTTCCTTTCGATTAAGTCCTTAACCTTTTGGTCTAGTCTAAACGATCGCGAGCCTCTCTCTTCGAAAGGGCAGACGGGCTGAAGCAACAACACCATTATCGGAAATATTTAGGAAACAAATAACCAATTTGACAATTTTCTTACAATGTTCTTGTCCTTGTTCTACCTTTCAAATGATTATTTATGATTTCCTACTCTAGTAACTTTAACTTATTAAAATCATGATCACTTCCTCATATTATCATTTATCAGCTTGCAAACTTTCGATCTTTACTTGATCAAGGTGAAGAGGAAAGTTCTAGAATCTAAGAGTTGTGTCGCAGTATAGGTCTTATATTAGCAGATCTTGTCACCGGCGATCAAGGTGTAAACGGACCCTTCAGGAAGTCGCCAACCAAGCACTCTGATATCAAACTGATTAGTTCTATGCAAAAAATATTGATGGGAATGAGACAAGACTTTATTTTTTAGGGTGAAAAATTACGGATTCCAGTAGGACTCAATGTTATGCACTCAATATATTATGCTGGTGCGATGCATTGAATAAGCCAAGGAGGTTTTTAAAGTAAAGTTATATTAAAAAACTATAAAGGGTGTAAAACACCTCTTAACGAAGCCGAAAGGCACTGGTTCTCCCTGTCATTGTGATCATTTTTTTGTTCTACACCATACCTGGGAACCTTCTAGTTACGGAGATATTAGGGGTCAAAGTTCCAACTTTTTGACAAGTATTTTTTTAAATACAAGTTTTTAATGTGAGATTTTTACTTTAAACACCTCCACGACCCCCGTACTATTCTATCCGTCCATCAGCACAATGTTTTGCGGGCGTTACATTGAGTTCTACCACAAAACATGATTTTACACCCCCCAAAAAAAAGTTGTTTCCCAGCAATAATTTTTGCGTAAAGTTACCTAGTTTCATGTACAGAATACTTGGTTGACGGCTTCGTGATGAGGTGATTTACACCGTGTATATTAAAAAACTTGTATTTTTTTATACTTCTGAAAAAGGTGGAACTTTGACCTCGCAATATCTCCCGTGCAGTGGGCTCCCCGATATGGTTTAGAACAAAAAATAAAAATGCAATGACGGGAAAACGAAGTGCCTCTTTGGCTTCGTTAATAATATTTTACACCCATTATAAGGTCCTTATTATTATTATCATGGGAACGGAAGAAGAAAACTTTTTTGCGCCGACCTCAAGTGGGACGAAGGCAAGAAGAAGATGCTTATGATGACGTCCTTCTTCATCTTCGTATCGCTGGCACGACATTATTTCAATTTTAGCTGACCCTTCTTAAGTGACGGTGCATAATAACCTTGCACAATCGTCTTGCCCTCACTCCCACAGGAATGTAGGCACACGTTACATGAATGTGTTTTGATACACAGGCTCTGGACGCTATCCAGGCCCCATCTCGGCCCACGGAGAAGCCGCTGCGCTTGCCTCTGCAGGACGTGTACAAGATAGGAGGCATAGGCACCGTGCCTGTGGGAAGAGTTGAGACCGGTATCCTCAAACCTGGTAAGTTTTAGGAACACCATTTATACCCCAAAAGTCTTTCTCATTGTTGGTCTGCCACATAGCATCCCAATGTGTAGGTATACTCAACGGCTAGTAATGTGTACCTACTTATGAATCGCAATTATTAAAAAATAAATTACGATTTTCACAATATAATCAGGCAGGATCGAAGTGTGCTTATCTAAATAAGTAGGTAGCACAATATATGATGGTTATAATTTGTGAAGGCATGGTGGTTGTGTTCGCGCCGGCCGCCATCACCACTGAGGTGAAGTCTGTGGAGATGCACCATGAAGCGCTGCAGGAGGCCATGCCCGGAGACAACGTTGGATTTAATGTTAAGGTACGAACCATAGACTTAGGTCAAGTATCAGCCGAATAGAACAGCCATAGTCAACAAGTACGTGGTAACTAAGCAGGTGTGACCGCATAGGTCCGCTGGACGTAGGTTCTGCATGGGCCTACATTTTCTAATCGATTTGTGGAGGTATTTTAAATGGGGCAAGCGCTTTTTTTCCGAATAGGAAAAATTTGTTGTCCCTATAGAAGAGAAAATTACATTGAAATATTTATTGTTGTCGATTGCAGAACGTTTCCGTAAAGGAACTACGTCGTGGCTTCGTGGCCGGCGACTCCAAGAATGCCCCGCCCAAGGGTGCCGCGGACTTCACGGCTCAGGTACAGTGGCTTTTTATTATACTTCTGGTCTGTCTCTTCAAATGATTCTGAAATTCAATGAGTAACGTCAGGTCTTCTTCAAATTGTGAAAGCTAACATAAAAAGTAATCTGCAATCCACCGGTAAGAGTTTGAATGAAAGCATTAATTTGTATTAATGAAATCATCATTTATGTTAAAAAAAAATCTAACGAAATACCACGTACAATCTTCTAACTCGGGTCGTATTTGAACATCGGCCTCGAAACTTTTAATGAAGTTGAAGTCAGGCATTGGCAATGGCAACTCAAAATAATTTCAGGTGTTCTTCATAAAATATATTATATTCTTTAGAGGTAGGTACATGATATTGTTATAACTCATGCACACATTATTACAACAAGTTAGAAAATTGCCTAAAATGCCGACACACATTCTGCAATGTTGCGAAAATTAAATACCCAAGTGCATTGCTAAATGTAATCATTAGTAAGTAGTTGTAATATTATCGTGTCCCCTAATTTCCTGCCGCCTACCGAGTTTTGTAATGAATGTTATCGGCTGACCTTGTGCCTACTGTTATACATAGTTCCCTGTTATGACTATTGCATGTCTAAATTGCTGAAATTAGCCAATGGCTATTATTATAGGACATTGAATTTGCTGTTGATCATTAACAGTAATTAGGTTTATATCAGCTATGAATTCATGACGAAATAACTTTGAAATTATTGAGTGCGGATTTCGATGGAGGAGCATGAGGTAGATGTGGTTGGTCACAGTGACCACAATGACGACTTTATAGGAGATTCTGCATTCGTGCGCCAAAGATACTTAAATATAAGCAGACCGGTGGACTCGGCGGCGCGGCGGTGTTGTCCTTGCCTTTGACTGGAGGATCCGGATTGAAGCTATGTCTGACTACCGTAGCTTGTACTTCGGTATTGTTCACTCTTGGTCACAGCGGGCTTTAGAAATCAGTTCAGATATACAAAATGTAATGTAACAATAATTTCCGTAGATTTTATTATTTTCGGGATAAAAAATTACCTATATTAAAAATGATAGAAATCGATTCAGTAAACAATTCTGAACAAACTATTTTCAGGATGTGCGTTAATTAAGTTACATGTTGTATAGCAAATAGAAAAAAAAACGGCGCAGCTTAAGACAGAAAAATACATAATTGTTTGTTTATTGTAAATAAGTACCTAGTAGAATCACAACGCAGATCAGATGATAGCCGACTTATTTGGGTTAACTTTGGAAAGTCAATATATCTACTTGACTTATCCGACTCTTATGTAAAACCTTCTAATGACATTTAAAACATAAGTACTCTACCATCTCCGCAAAACAATGCAATAGTGATCACACTGATCACTTAGCGTAGCGCACACAACAAGCGGTTTCTCAATAAATGTAAAATTGTACGGTCGGTTGATGTTCAATGTTATGCAAGTGTATTTGAATAAAATGGTTGCTCTTCGTCCATCAGGGCAAGGCACTTAGTACAATTTATTTTGTATGAATCGAGCTTAAAAATTCTTTTGACACGAATCGAGCTTAGGTACAACGAGCTGACTTCGTCGGGTCGCTTACATCTTCGCTCGCGACCTTGACGATTGCTGCTTGCCAGTGAGACGAGTCACTCTGATTTTTCTGCTATCTCCGCCCCCACACTTGACGAGAATGAATGAGAGACAGATATGTGTCTCACTTTCATCTTAGTTCCACAGTAACGAAGAAGATTTGTATACCTTTGTAATGTATTGTCGTCAGGTGATCGTGCTGAACCACCCGGGACAGATCAGCAACGGCTACACGCCCGTGCTGGACTGCCACACCGCGCACATCGCCTGCAAGTTCGCCGAGATCAAGGAGAAGTGCGATCGCCGTACTGGTGCGTATACACTTCAAAATGAAAATCTAGCCCTCTATACCGGGTGGAAGGGTGATTTTTTTAAAGTGAATACTTCTTTAGCCGCTTTGAGCGAATTTTGGTAGGGGAAAAATGTATGGGTTCGCGTCACCGATGACCTCGACATGCTAGTGACGTATTGCGCCAGACTATCGACGTGTAGTATAGGGAGCTGATATTTTGTATTGAGCTTGTGCAGCCCATCATTTATATTTATTATTATATTTAATATATCATTTTTATACATTTTATTAATTAATTAAATGTATAAAAATTATACCGGGTATAAGGGACACCGACACGCTTACCACATCCGTAGTAAGCGTTTTCGCGTCGGTGTCCCTTACACCTTGTATAATTATTGCTCGGAGTGCCAATACTTAGATTTGAAAACCAACTTAGTCCGAGTTGGTTTTCAAATCTAAGTAATGTTATTCATTTCAATTAACAAATTGAAATAATTCAGACTATAATTGATTTAAAAATTAAAAAAGAGCACAAATCCATATTACTTTAAAAAAAAAGAGCACTAATTCCATATTACGCTAGCAAAGTTCCATGGGTCTTTGGGTCATGGCGACTACCATTGAATCCATAATAAGACGTGGAATTATTAAGCCACGATGTTAAAAATGTTTACACAGGCAAGACAACGGAAGAGGATCCGAAGTCGATAAAGTCAGGCGACGCAGCCATCGTGATCCTAGTGCCGACCAAGGCGCTGTGCGTGGAGTCGTTCCAAGAGTTCCCACCGCTCGGCCGCTTCGCTGTGCGCGATATGCGTCAGACCGTCGCCGTCGGCGTCATCAAGGTAACGTCACCCTATTATGTAAACTCATAAATCCCCAAAAAAAACATCTTTCATTAACTTTCGCTGTCATCATCGTATGAGGTAGATTTTTTCTCTTAAGTTACTCAGCGACTTTACTTCGTGCTGCCATTACTATATTGGTTGTCAAAAGTAGCTCGCTCTGGACATAAGTCTGGTTTGCTTGATGGTTAGATCTGCGTCTACAAATAAAATTATTTATGCGCATCACAAATCTTTAGTTCAGTAATCTTTTTCTTTCAGAGCGTAAACTTCAAGGATGTCACAACTGGTAAAATAACCAAGGCTGCCGAGAAGGCCCAAAAGAAAAAATAACTATGGGGCATCCTAAACAATGTAGTGCAACCGACGAGCCCCGCAGCCCGCGGCGCGCGCTACAGCTCGCAGCCGAGTCCTCGCCGTGTACCTAGCCCTCTAGTGTCTCCCCGCTATCGGAGCTTCTTCACTGGTGACATCACGCTCGTCATCCTATACGTATGCATTTATCATAGCACGATATTCTTAAAGTTAGTTCGTTTTAGTTACGCTTACGTGTTAAGTTTATATCTTTGTGATTATTTTAGTCGTAAGTTACTCGCCAAGTTTGAGTTTCCGTATCTGAAAGCTCGTTACGTTTTATTTTTTCATCGCAAGGAGTTTAGGAGGAAAAGCAATGTAGTGGTCGTTGAATTTTTAAACCATTTCTGGGCACAGAACACACTGACCTTTGTGAGTGTCAACTGACAAATCCTGGTAGGTACAACTCTCGTCGAATGTACCTACTTGATGATCATTTCTATGTTGCTTTTATTTATTAATATTTTAACATTAGTTCAATTTTCCACTAATATATATGCATTTAAGTACTTAACGTTTTCATGATAATTATTCCGGTTTATTGATGAATAAAATTCATAGTATTTTTATTATGCCTAGATACGTAGGTGTAAGTATTATCGTATCTACTTGTTTTCATATTATTACGGTCGAAGATTATTGTAAAGTTAACATCAGCGTAGATATTGAGAGAATTTGATTGTAAATCGTTCTCTGTAGTTAGCAGTATGACTAAAGCGTTATAAACGTAATGATAGAAATTTTTGAAAACTTTGTAAGGCGTAGGTAACGAATTTTGGTTCCTAGTATTTAAAGAAAAATGAATTCATTTGAACTTCTATTGTGAGGGTTTAAATATTCAATATTAATCAACCCATTAATACTGTTTTCCATAATCTTACTGTTTAGATATTCTTATGTACGGAAAACAAACTCGAGACTCATTTTAAGCTAAATGTAACTTTGTAATTTTTTCAATAATTTTGTAAAGACCTTGATCCTGATAAAACCAATAAAGAAGCTACTGGTAAAAAACGAGTTTTATTTTTCGACTATTTTATACCAACACCACACGGTGCATTTTATTCGTTGTGTGTGAAAGGTGGTGGGGAGGCATTAAAACGATCGAAGCGCTCCAGACGGCGAAAAAGGAAACTTGGACGCAGGTGAACATGAATTTCTTTCTTATTATTGACTAGCTGTGCCCGCGACTTCGTCCGCGTGGTATTTAACAAAAATGTTATACTTAAGTATAGTTTTTTTATTTTACTTTTTAGGGTTCCGTAGCCGAATGGAAAAAAACGGAACCCTTATAGATTCGTCATGTCTGTCTGTCTGTCTGTCCGTCCGTATGTCACAGCCACTTTATTCCGAAACTATTAAGACTACACTCCTGAAAGTTGGTAGGTAGATGTATTCTGTGAACAGCTTTACGATTTTTTTACAAAAAAATAAAAATAATATAGATTATGGATACCCCCCTACACGGAACTGAAACTAAAAAAAAATATCAAACCTATACGTGCGGGGTGTCTATAAATAGGTCTCTAAAAATGACATTCCTAAAACCATATTTTTTCAAAGTCAATCGTTTGAAAGGCACTTCCAAAGTGGTAAAACGTGTCCCCCCCCTCTAATTTCTAAAGTAAGAGGAGAAAAATTCTGAAGAATGTAGAACATAAAAAAAAAACAACGAAAATTGGTTTGAATAACATTTGACTTTTTCACTAAAGTGTAGCAGTAACTTTGTTTTTCATTAGCTTATTATGAAAAACAAATTTAATTTTGCGGTTGAGTGGAAGTTTACTAATGAAGACCGTTCCATATATTGTTATTATTTTGTTTGGGGCTATGGAACCCTGTGTGCGAGTAAGACTCGCACTTGGCCCGTTTTTTACAATAATTTTATATTTTTTCTAAAATAGAAATAGCCTAAGTAGTACTGGTTTAGTGAAAGTCTCGTCAAAATCAGTCCAGCCGTTCCAGAGATTAGCCGGAACAAACAGGCAGACAAAAATTAAAAAAAATGAAATTTGGGTAAATGTACCGTTTATACAGTCATATGCATGTAGTACAAAGCGGTTATTTTAATATTACAAACAGACACTTCTATTTTAAATATTTGTATATAGATATAGATGTATAGATATTTACTAGGTACAATACACTAATATACGGTAGACCAGATATAGTCCAAGATCCCAGGGCCGCCAGACGTCACGTATTTTCTGATGAATGAAATGTGGACGATTGAGTAGTGTTAGTATGTACTAAGAACGCATGCGTACCTGCTAGCTTGCTTAGACGGCCAATTTTCAGGTATCAGGTAATCAAGGTACATAAAAAAAGACACCTCACGTAAATTCTGAAAGCTGATATTTACGTATATTTTAGGCAATATCCTTAATAATAAGTCGCCAATACTGCCAGACACTTTTCATGGGCCGTTTTGCTTAACAGACGCTTTAAAGCTCCAAAAATTATTACTTAACCTCACGTAAATTCTGATGCTCCATTTTTATATATGTCCACCAGACAACTATTTTAAAACCTTTTACAAGAAGACAGACCGATCCAAGGGGCCAATCATCCCCAATTCAATTTTAATGTCTCTGTGGGTAGGAGCGCGAGGGCACTATATCTACCCGCATGAGATTGAGCGAGATAATTATGTATTAGGATACATTGACTTCTCTCTCTCTCACTCTCTTAAAGTTTACTCATATCACTTAATTATTAATATAAAAAATCAGCGAAAAATGAAAAAAAAAAAACAGGTAAATAATTAAAAATTTACTTGTAAAAAAAATGCTCATTTGACTACAATAATTATCTTGTAAGCTGTTTTGATAAATTCGAAAAATAATATTGGGAATAATTAGAGATACATCTACACATTTGTGTCGTTAATGAGCTTCCAGGGAAGCCGCATGAGCAGAAGGAACTACAGCCAAACTTCTTTATCTTCAACGTAATCCTTAATTTTGTAATATGCTTTTTTAATAAGAACACGTTTGATGCAATTTTTAAACTTTCTATCGGTCAGTTCTGTAACTGACTTTGGCAACTCATTATAAAAGGGGAACTATATTTCTTGTCACCAAAATTTATATTTGTAATCAAAGTTGTATCACCTAATAAATAGATCTATCGCCACGAAATATTTTCGTTCTCAGATAAACAAAAAGTGTTCCCAGGTATGAATTATCAAATAAATGTTGAAATATGTGTAAAATAAGAGATGGATTACCAATAAAGTTGTAGTGCATTAGATGATTATAAACTTCGTTCTTATAATAATAGTTTTATTACTTAAATAATAGCTTTGTGCTCAGAATAGTAGATCTGTCACCAAATAAATAGATCAGTTCTTTATTTCTATGAAGAAAGGCCTAGTACGAGACATTGGGCCCACCGACTAGAGATGAAGCGTATATACTAGAACAGATCCAGGGATTAGGTATTTAACGATACTAGGCTGCACCTATTCCAACTTTTGTAATACTTGATCCACCTAGTCTCACTGTGCCTACGTAGTCCAGGCACCCGGCGTCCCGCCCACATCGAAGTACCGACGGCGAAGCGAGATAGCATTATGTTGCCGTAGATATTAGTCTGTTTTGCCGCTCATTCATGTTTGCCAAAATCATTCGTGTGTCAGTCACTTGAATTTGAACCCTAATTCAATAGCATAAAAGTAACGCGACGTGCACTAGTATTTTCATAAATCATTCATGTGCCAGTCATTTGAATTGGAACTTTAATTCAATAGCATTAAAGTAACGCGACGCGCACTCGAGTTGTGCAAGAATATATTCTGTCCTTTTTCAACTACACCATTCCACAGTCCTTCCATCTTTGTCTCATTACTCGATCGAGACTAGTCGGGACTTGAGACTAGTCGGGACTCGGTACTAGGCAGACTTTATAGAATAGGTACTTTGACAATACTCGATACGAATGAAGACTATATTATGCAGACGAGTATCAAGTGCGGACTCCGTATTGATACCTACACGACGTCGCAAAAATCTATCAGAATTATTTAGTGATTGGTTTTCGTAACGAAGTTTTGATATTTCTTTCTGTAATTTCTTTTTGTATTAAGATATTAATAATTTGTTATTAATGATGTGTCGCTTGGGATCATTTTACGGACAAGGGACAAAAAATGGCTGAGTGTAAAATTGGTAAAATACAATTGAGATTTAAAAGTTCTGTATCAAATCTTACAAAGCACCCAAAACGTAAACATCCACGTTGACAGTCCTAAGCCTGTGCAAAGTATGAAGGGAAGATTACAATTCATTACTGCGTACGTATCGTACCACCGATACGTGCAAAGACTAAGCATCTATAAAGTATGCGTATTTCATGGACTAGGTGGACTAGGTGGACTAGGTGGAATAGGTATTTGGATCGAGTATTTGTACGGACTTGGACTAGGTGCACCTAGTACAAAATTTACCTAGTACGACTCATCTCTACCACCGACTCGGACAGGTTAGGTTCGAAAGTAAGACCCCGACATCCCCTTCGTGTTAGGTTACTGTAAACCCTGCAGACAGAAATAGGGGCTACGTCGACAACGCCTTAGTTTGGACCTGTGGTTTGGAGTTTTTATGTAAACATTTTTACATTGTTTGATGATTCAATTTTCGTGACACTTCTATTATTCTGAAACCTAATAAAATTACTTGATGATTGATATTAATTCCAAGTAAGTTAAAGTTAAGGTAAGTTCTTAATTAATATTTAGGTAAGCGTTTTGATATTATTTGATGATTCAATTTAGGTGACAGATCTACTATTTTGGCAACAAATATTATTTATTAGGTCAATGAAAATGTTATTATTAGGTTTTTGATAAAATCATACCCTTATAAAAGCGTATACTGTTTATAAGAAATGACTTGCTAGATTCTGTTAATCTAAATTTGGGTATTACAATTTCGTTTTTACTGCGCGTGTTTATATATATATATATATATATATATATAAAGTGAAGGCACAGTCAGTATATCGATCTCTTTAAATTTTTCTCTGAGGAACTCGCGTGGACCCATTTTATAGATCGCGTGGACTGCCCTCTTTTGCAAAATAAAAATTGAATCAACGGCCGCAAGAAAAGGCAATAGCAGATTTTAAAAAAGCGGAACCGCGTATGTCTAAAGCGGAAAGCGGAACCATTGTACTAAATTTTCCAAAAGGTGGGGTAAAAAGCGGAAAAGCGGTGTATCTGACAACACTGCTTGCGAGTGAATTTAGCTGTTGGCCCAAAGGGGGCCTTGACATTGCAATCTGTCTCACCTGAGTGAGACACACGCGCATAAGGCTGATCTCATGCGCGTAGATAATGCCCTCGCGCTCCTACCCACAGAGACATTAAAATTGAATTGGGGATGATTGGCCCCTTGGATCGGTCTGTCTTCTTGTAAAAGGTTTTAAAATAGTTGTCTGGTGGACATATATAAAAATGGAGCATCAGAATTTACGTGAAGTTAAGTAATAATTTTTGGAGCTTTAAAGCGTCTGTTAAGCATCAAAACGGCCCACGAAAAGTGTCTGGCAGTATTGGCGACTTATTATTAAGGATATTGCCTAAAATATACGTAAAAATCAGCTTTCAGAATTTACGTGAGGTAAATCTTTTTTTTATGTACCTTGATTACCTGATACCTGAAAATTGGCCGTCTAAGCAAGCTAGCAGGTACGCATGCGTTCTTAGTACATACTAACATTACTCAATCGTCCACATTTCATTCATCAGAAAATACGTGACGTCTGGCGGCCCTGGGATCTTACTCTAATAGGAAATAACATAAAATTTTGGTTCGTTCCCACTATTGCTACTAAACAGTTCTACGGTAGAACTAATGGGAATATTTTTGGACAAGTCAAAAATGAGAAACAAGGATTGTAAAGTCTCACAAACTACCATCATGAAAAAAATATTATCATCATTGCATGCTGCATGATAATGAACATTTATAAAAATCAGATTGTGAGATTCCCCTTTACAATAATATATACTTCCTTCATGATTCTGGCTTCCTGATAGTTTGTGAGACTTTACTATCATTGTTTCTCATTTTTTACTTGTTGCAAATTTCCTACTACGTAAACTTCTAGTGTAAACTCGCACAGTAACCCGATGTTATTCGTGCCCAATATACTACTAGCAAGTCCAAAGCGGGGTAAATTCACATTAGTTTTGTTTAGCACAGGGCCTCAAGTCTGCTATTACAATAGTGTCAGAATGGCCGATCATTGATTTCATAATGGTTGATTTTTACAAGTTTGGTAATCTACTATCATGGCGCCATTATGACTCCATAATGATCGACCACTGACACTCCATTGGAAGAAATGGCATAAAATGGTAATCTCGTGCATAATGACAAATGAATGATACGTAGGTACGATCTACGCCGAAACGTAGGTCTAGTGGGAACAAAGACCATCATTTCTACGATTTTAACTTCTCTTACCTACCTTAGAACTGTTTACTAGAAGTAGTGGGGGACGAACCAAATTTTTTTCCAACTATCTCTACCGGCGAACTGTTTACTAGTGGTGGGAACGAACCAAAATATAAGCACTAAGTCCACAACACCCTGAAGTAGAGTAAGGGCGCGTTCCCACTGTCGCATTTGTAAAGTGTCCTGGCTTGTGTATTTAAAAGGAGTTGTTCACACATAGGACGACACGAAAAACTGTCGTCCTCGACTTTTTATCCAGTGACGACAGATGGTCAAGTCAATGGATATAATGGGAACAGCTAGAGACAACAATCTTCCAAATGTATCGTCACAACATAGTGGGAACGCGCTGTAGATAAGCGGCGTGTTTATTTTTATCGTGGTATCTCCCGTATAGTTTAAGAAAAATAATAAAATCAGGGGAAAACGTGTTGTTTTGTAAATTAGTACAGTTATACCTTGCGGTATTCAGATGAAAATAGGTACTAAAAGTCCTCAAGTGTGGGGGTTGTGCTGAGGGTGTAGGGGACCCCCCCTCCTTAAGGTACGGTCAGCAGCAAAAGTCGCTTTACATATCCAAAATTATAAAACGTCTTAGTTTTAGAACGATCCATATTAACAGACTGTAGTAAAAGATATAACAATATTTTCATCAATGGTTACACAAATTCGCAAAACAATATAACATCAGATCACACTGACCAGCACAAAACTTGGTGTAATATTTATAAGTGTTAACCGACTTTTGATGCTGACTGTACCTAAAGCATTGATCTTAAAGTAAAAATGAATATGGCTAATTTTCTAGAAGATTGTATGCAGAAACTTTTATCAGAAGTAATAATAATGCTATTCGTACAGGTATTCGAGATATGAGCAAATGCCTGAAAAAAGGTACGTTGCTGCCAAGTGTGGAGGCTGGCCTAAACAAATATGAGACGTCTCGTGTCCTCTCTGCACAACCGTTTCCCACTAAAGTTCCCATAAAACTGAGACGAGAAGTGTGAATAACGAAGTTTTATTGTTGGTTAGCATCTTCTCTCCTCTCATCTCGCTTTCGCGCTTCTGGTTGGCGTAAAAGCGCATCAGTAAAACAAAATGCTAGAAGGATGCAAGAGCGAGCGAGGCAAGGGCTTAGTCGTTAAATGCCCAGTCATTAAAATGCCTAGCGTTCTACAAATGCCTAATTCGGGAAATGGCTGATTCGCAAAAGGACTAATTCTTAAAACGGCTAATTAGAAAAAGGACTAGTTCATAAAATGACCAATTCTCAAAAGGACTAGTTCTTAAAATGACCAATTAGCAAAAGGACTTATTCTGGAAATAAATACACACTAAGAACGATCGAAAAATATTTCCCTCCTTACATACGTACCTACATAATAGGGCATGCAAACCGGATACTCGGTTAACCGAAAAAAACGGATAACCGGTTGTTATGAAAACCGCTTTTATAGGATGGTGAAACCGGGTTTTTCGGTTTTCAGTTGTATACTTTTTTAATAAGTAAATAAATATGAGGTAAAACAAAAAAATACATACTATAAATATTGAACAACAAGTTATGTTTATCCTATCTTATTGATTTAATAATACTTTAATTTTCCCAAACAAAATGTTGAATTAAATTAAAAATATTTATTTCAGACTATATATTTATTGATACAAGCCCATATTATGTTAATAGGCTGATACTTACAGAGGAGCTCGTGGCTAAATAATACACATATAACAGCCGCCCGGGTCGATCTTTAAGGTCAAGCCGTGCTTGCCGAGGTTGGTCCGTGGATGGATGACCATCATTACATACAGAGTTTCCTCCGTGCCTCGGAAAGCACGTTAAGCCGTTGGTCCCGGCTGTCATTTGTAGATCTTTGACAGTCGTTACGAGTAGTCAGAAGCCAAAAAAAGTCTGACATCCAGTCTTACCAAGGGGTATCGTACTACCCAGTTACTGGGTTGTGGAGGTCAGATAGGCAGTCGCTTCATGTAAAATACTGGTACTCAGCTGCATCCGGTTAGACTGGAAGCCGACCCCAAGAGTGTTTGGGAAAAGGCTAGGCAGATGATGAGGCTGATACTTACAGCTATGTTAGTAAAATTTAAAATAATTATTTTGGACATGCATAAGTGACCAATGCCTCATGATTTAGCTGTCCACTCTGTCCGATACCACGCTCAGAAGCGTATTGTTGCTACTTTTTACCCAAGACCGCAGGGACGCCGTTCTTTTGCGAAGCACCGCCTGGAAGCCATCCGTGCTGTCGTCGGCGAACATGCCGGAGGCACTGGACCGCTATGGGAGCCCCAACAAACCCCTGAACGCGTTGTTTTACTGGACACGCAGAGAGAATTGCAGGCGTTTTTAGTGTACTCGTAATTGCTCCACAGGTTGAACGTGTATAACGTTTGGCAATAGTTTTTAAATAGTGTGAATTTAATATGACGTGAGCATCGAGCAAACAATCTTATACATATGTAAGCACTTACTTTATTATTATTCGAATTATCATCTAATTGGAAAAAAAATGTCCTTTTTAAGAATTGGACTTTTTAAGTATATGGCTTTCTAAGTATTAGGATTTTTAAGAATTGGACTTTTTGAGAATTGGGCTTCTTAAGAATTAGGCATTTCCAGAAATAGGTAGGTATTTTTAGAACTAGGTATTTCGCGAATTAGCCCTTTTTCAAGCTGTTGGGCATTTTACGAATTGAGCATTTAACGACTAAGCCGAGGCAAGCTCGATATCGCGGGGCTCCTATTTCTGTCTGCGGGGTTTGCAGTAACCTAACACGAAGGGGAAGTCAGGGTCTTAGTTCGCTCGCTCCGCTCGCTCACTAGACCCCGCCATCCCCTTCGAACCCAACCTGTCCAAGTCGGGGTGCCCCAAGTCCAGAGAGCAGTCCAAATGCAAGAATACAAAATGCGAGCTCACTCGAACCGCTCATTCCATCATTTTTACCGCTCATTCAGTTACATTACATTCAGCACTGCCCAATTATTTTTAGAATTGACATTGTATGATGAAATAACCGACTAATTTATTTTTTATTACTGTCCATGTTTTACTGTCGCAATAATTAATCAACCCCCATTAAATTATAATACTGCTCAATGTTTTCCAACTGATCATAATAATAACATCTCGAATAATTAAAAACACCAGCTCAAAAAATTAGCACCCGTAAAAATGTTTAACTCGCTTCAGGACACGTGACCGTCCGATTACATTAGGTTACGAAGGAATTTGAACTTTATGAGATCTGTCATTGAGTTTGGATTTCGAAAACTGGAAAATTCGTGAGACGGATTGACATTAGGTTACGAAGAAATTTGAACTTTATGAGATCTGTCATTGAGTTTGGATTTCGAAAACTGGAAAATTCGTGAGACGGATTGACATTAGGTTACGAAGAAATTTGAACTTTATGAGATCTGTCATTGAGTTTGGGTTTCCAAAACTGGATAATTATCTTATGCACAAACAAAATCTTCAGTTTCTCCAAAGAGGTAAAATTTGTAAGACGGATTGTAATAGTTCTGAAGTGTTAAATTTTTAATGTAATATAAAAAGTCATGTTTGTGTACGATAGCGCAATAAATGAATATTGTACAACATAAATGATAGTACTTATAATACTAATAATTTAAGCAATTCGTGCAAAATTATTCCCTAACCATTCCAAAATATCAAAAATGCACAACGTTAATAATCAAGTTTTCACTTCTGCCAGCACTCCCGGAGTGCAATCCGTTTATTTTTCATCAAATGGAAATAGGACCAGCTGGTTCTATTTTTATACAGAAAAGTTTGAGAATATAGGAAACAAACGAAGCTAGTTTGATCCACTCCACCTAAAAAGAAATAAATATTTTCTTTGAACCGTACAAACAGAACTGACTAAGTACCTACATATTATGTTCCTTTAACCTCCTAAGGGCCTTTTCATTGTCATGCGTGTTTGCGCCCGCGTGCGGGCCAGGCGGTCATGCTTGTTGCGGGCCGCCCGCAGGGCAGATTATTTTCGCCACGCGCCGCCGCCGCCGGCGCGCGTGTGGCGCGCATGACAATAAAAACATGTATGATACGATAGGTTGCGGGCAGCCCGCATGCGTGCCTGGCCTGCACGCGGGCGCAACCACTCATGACAATGAAAAGTCCAGACCCAGCCGAAATTATACTCAATTACAAAATTGAACCTTATTGCAGTCGAATTGTAAAATAGGAGGTTACGATGCCCCATTCTTGGAGTGTCCTGGCATATGGCAGACCTTGTAAAATTGATTAAAATATTTTTTGCTGCATTGGCGTCACGATTAAACTCGCTGTTGCAGTTCGGGCACACCCCCAACGTAGTTTGTTGTTCATGAGCACCTTGTAAAAACTTCCAGTCTTTTCATTACATGACGAACAAGCTTGCGACGTGTACGATTCGTCATCATTCGTCTACAATTTCGACGCTAATGTTGCGGGCATTTTTTTTAACTATACGGTTCATTGAAAGAATCACACTGATTCCATACAAATGAATTATTATAATCAATAATAATAATTCATTTGTAGCGAGCACCCAAACTTTTTCGAGTCCACGTCGAGTCCACAAATCTTGCATGTGATTAAACGTCCCCAAATACTAGTAATTGATTTTGGGTCCACTCTACGTAGCAACTCGTGCCATCATCTAGAAGTGTAGGTAATGTGCTTCAATCCATGCGACGGTTCCGGAAATAGACGAAAGTCTTGCAATTTTCCCCGAATGCGAAGCCGTTCGGGTACAGTGTTCCACCATTTCGAACCCTTTACCGTGTCCGCACGTTGATGATGGTACAGATGCGACGCATTTCTTCGTTATCCATAGGGAGTTTCTTCTTGAAGAAAGTTCGGAGTTGTTGCGTTTCACTTTGAAATAAGGAGCCAGTCGTGATTATGCATGGGTAGCGATGTTGGTTTGTAGTACAGTTTCGTATTGTTTTACCATTTCATGCACAACAAAAGTGCGCTACTTCCGTCGTACTTTTTCACACCAAAGACATTCTGATGCTTCGGAATAAACGGCCCTTTCCCTTCATTGTGTTCAAAAAATTTAAAATATCCGGCTTCTCGGGCACTTGTGGTGTAGTTTTCATGTAGTAATTGGGCCATATTCCGAGCTCGATGTAGACTCTGGACAAGTCTCTCACGTCGCGCCGAATCTCGGTTAAAAGTTTCAACCTTTTTTCCGGCTCGAGGAGGGGGGCACAATGTAGACACTAGACCCCGTTTAACATTGTACACTTCGAGGTCATAATTGGAGTCTTTAAGTTGCGCTTGCGTATCGATGGTAGGTAGTTTGTACATTTTTTGGAACTAACTTGCGTGTGGTCGAAACCACCGCACGTCGTGCATTCTTTGACCATGATTATCTTCTTAAATAGTACAGGGACTAACTTAGTCGAGTCATACAGAAAGTTTAAGAACTAAGTGAATGCAGAATTATGAGTAAGCTATAAAAAAAGTGTTGCGCCTGGGATTGGGTCTTATTTGATTAGGCTTTATTGAGGCACCCTTCTTCACTGGAAAAGAGTCGCAAATATTTAGGTACTTAGCACCCCGCTTCCTAGATTTTAGATTTCCTTTTGTAGATTAATGTAAAAATATAGAGAAAACTCAACTAGTGCAAAAAAAGAATACAGGATACAAGAGCTAGCACAGAGAGTTCAGTTGTTTTGCAACCCAACCCCGTAAATTTTAGGATTTTTAACCATTCATAAAGACATTTTATTAAGTTTTTTTGTCGACTTAACACAATATTTTGCGAAATTAAAGAATGAAGAATCATGACGAGGTAAGCGAGCTCAACATTTTAACATGCAACGTTAATCGTGTCCGTAAGGATTGAGGAGCCACATCAGATTTTTTAAATCTGATCTCACCATTATTTAGCAGCAATTTAGCTGATTTTGCAGCACGAATTCTAGATTTAGCAGCAAAATATATCACTAGTTATATTTCATGCAAAAGTGGCTCCTCAATCCAAACGTCTGAACTGAGGAGCCACCTGGAACTCGTTAAGTAATAGGTGAATATTTTTGAAAAATTTGTATCATTTAGCAGCAATTGTGCATATTATGTGCTAAAAATTTAGCTTCTGTAGCTTTAAAATGAAAGAAAATACAATACTTTTAGTATAGCTCCTCAATCTACACTCAAGAGGTGAATTTATACTTGATGTGAGCGGTCAATACATACACACATCAAAAGTGTCTAGGGATCAAGCATTTTTATGCGGATTTCTTGAGATTGAGATGTGGCTTTGTAATAAATTTATGATTTTATAAATTTATATGGATCCTTTTTGGTGCATTTCATAATTTGAATCAGGAACTGTGAATCAAATTCGAGTAAAAGATGAAAATCAGCTGTCAATATTTTCCCTATAAAAACATACAACGCATTGAAGACATTATTAGTGCTACTGTTTCCCTACTACTGATTAAAACCAACGTTATTATGGAGCGGCGACGTCATTTAAGCAGGGAAGAAATGCTCAGAGCCGTGGGAATGATAGAAGCTGGTTCCCGGCAACGTACTGTGGCTTTAGCTCTGAATACAAGTCAGAGTGTTATCAGTCGACTTTGGACACGTTACCGAAGCACTGGTACCGTGGCTGAGCGCCATGGAGGACGGTATCGCTGCACCACACGGAGACAAGACCGATACATTCAAATCTTAACTCGAAGAGCTCCAACAATAACCGCCATGATGTTAGCCGTGAGGCTTCATCACTCTTCAGGGAACTTAATTAGCGACCAAACAGTCAGAAACCGCTTGCATGAAGTGAACCTTCATTCCCGAAGACCGCTACGGGTACCACCTATAGCAATGCACAATCGTAGGATTCGATATCAATGGGCTCTTGAACACAGAAATTGGGCAGAAGAACAATGGCGTTTCGTTTTGGTATGAGACCGGATACAAGACGTATACGACACTGGAGAACCCCTGGACGCCAACAGCGATTAAAATCCTGCCAGGAAGTCCATCCTTATAGTGGTGGAACCATCATGGTATGGGCGGGTATTTGGATCGGCGGAAGAACTGAGTTGATTTGGATCAGAGGCAACCTCAACGCTCAAATTTATGCTGAGACGATTGTATCAGACGTCATCGTTCCTCTACAAGTGCAAATCGGTCCCTTATTTCAGTTAATGCATGATAATGCACGACCGCACACCGCAAGAGTTGTAAGACAGACTCTCGCCGCAGCTAACATCAATGTCCTGCCCTGGCCTGCTCAGTCGCCAGACTTGAACCCGATTGAGCATGCATGGGATATGCTACAGAGAAGAGCTCTGCCGAATATGGAGGGTATCCAGTCGCAAGAAGACCTTTTTTTGTTGTTGCAACGAACATGGGCGGCCATTCCACAGCGTGATTTGGATGAACTCATTTTGAGTATGCCAAACCGATGTTCTTGTGTTGTTAGTGTTCGCGGTAGAAACACGGATTATTAATTGTTTAAGTTACCCAATAAAATTTTAAAGAAAACTGTTATTTCAGTCTTTTTTTCGAACTTTAATGTTAGTGGTTCAAATGTCAAAAATCCCTTTATTAGAAAATGGCAAATTTCTTTACTTGGTTGTGTGGTGACTTGGTTTATCGTTACTGTGACAAACGAAAACACTTTATTTGATGAATCCTTAAAGAAAATTTTAATTAATATCAATCAGGAGAAAAGTTATTGCAAAAATATATGTTGATCCCTAGACACTTTTGATGTGTGTATATTGGACATAATGATCATTTAGCAGGTGTTGTGTTTGTTCTTGCAGTATAGGAATAAAATAGTAATACAGAGTAAATTTTGTAAATGAACGCATTTTCTTTGGCTCCTCAATCCTGACGTTCTAATTATATATGATTGACTGTAGCCACTTGAGATCTCAACAGAATTTTCTTATAAATTCAGTGTGAAGGGTGACCATATTATACTCGTATTAATGAAACCAGGATTAGTAATTTATTAAATTTATATTTTCATAACAGGTTATATCTATAATACCTACGATTACGAATTTTAGAATCGTAATCATCGTAACAGAACATCTATAGTGACATTTGTAGTGGCCTGTGCCAGTTTCGATAATTGCAGGTACAGGTTTGTTATGAAAATATAAATTTAATAAATTACTTATCCTGGTTTCATTTATGGTCACCGTTCACACTGAATTTACAAGAAAATAGTTAAGTATTGTTTTTTCAGAATCCAAAACATATACATTGCTGAAGTGTGCAGGTATATTTAGCAGAAATTTCTGCTAAATGTTAGTATATCTGGCTTTAGATTCTGTTGAGATCTCAGGTGGCTACAGTCAAACATATATAATTAGAATGTCAGGATTTAGGAGCCAAAGAAAATGCGTTCATCTACAAAATTTACTCTGTTTTACTATTTTATTCCTATACTGCAAAAACAAACATAACACCTGCTAAATGATCATTATGTCCAAAATATTAATTCATCGCTCACATACAATAGAAATTTACCTCTTGAGTGTAGATTGAGGAGGCATATTAAAAGTATTGTATATTCTTTCATTTTAACGCTACAGAAGCTAAATTTTTAGCACATAATATGCACAATTGCTGCTAAATGATACAAATTTTTCAAAAATTCATCTATTACTTAACGAGTTCCAGGTGGCTCCTCAGTTCAGACGTTTGGATTGAGGAGCCACTTTTGCATGAAATATAACTAGTGATATATTTTGCTGCTAAATCTAGAATTCATGCTGCAAAATCAGCTAAATTGCTGCTAAATAATGATGAGATCAGATTTGAAAAATCCGATGTGGCTCCTCAATCCTTACGGACACACGTTAATCTACTCCATTGAACTATACATTCATTTACAGTGAAGTGCTTTATAAAGCGGCCCAACCCTACTTCGTGCAATGGAAACATGACAAAACATCGAGATCCGTCCATGGGTCCAAAACTATTCTATGGATGGAATCCAAGATGTAGCAAACCAAACACAACATAAAATGTCATTGAAATTGGTTGGGTTGTTTCGGAGATTAGCGTGTACGATCATAGTGCGACGACCTCTTAAATAAATCTTGCCGAAACGCGACGATTCTCTATATTGAATGAAGCGTAATTATGGGTATACTGTGTGTCGAACTTTATGTGTCACCGTGTGTACAAATACTCCGATATTTTACGAACAAAGCTGTGCGTGTGCAGTCTACTAGTTTAGTAACAGTAACCATTACTTTTTGGTATTTTTTGGTACCAATCTTTCATTTGGTAAAATTATTACCTAAAATAACAACAAAAAAAAAACAACTATAGAAAATAATGTCTATAGATTTGACATTGACAAAAAAACTGACATTGACAGTGACATAATGAATGTGAATTTGACAGTTCGTGTTATCAAGTTTCTGTGTGGTGGATGAGTTTTCGCCGCTTATATTTACTTGCGATACCAGTGAGTTGTTGATAACGAAACACGATGACGTGTGCTTTGCCGTAAGTGAAAGTAACTTATTAGTGGTAGGAGCAATACGCGTAGGCCTTCAATATCTGTTGTGTATTGTAGCAACTGCAGTCTGTCGCGAGCCGTGGTTTTGTACGCTTGGATCTAATAAATCGTTCTGCTTCGTTTACGATGTGTGGAATTTTTGCCTATATTAATCACCTAACGCCTAAAACACGTCGTGAAATATTGGAATTGTTAGTTACTGGATTAAAACGCTTGGAATACAGAGGCTATGATTCGGCAGGCGTTGCCGTGGACGCCGCTGATCAGAAAGACATAGCTGTTCTGAAACGACGCGGCAAAGTCGCCGCTCTTGAAGAACTGTTGCAGGAGCGCTGTGTGGAACTGTCAGTGGAAGATAGTGTAGAGTCGCACTGCGGTATCGCACACACGAGATGGGCCACCCACGGAGAGCCCAGCGCCGTGAACTCTCATCCGCAACGATCTGGCGAGGACAACGCTTTCGTTGTTATTCACAATGGAATCATTACCAACTACAAAGAAGTTAAAACTTTCTTGGAAAACAAAGGCTATGTCTTTGAATCACAGACTGACACAGAAGCAATTGCCAAGTTGATTCACCATCTGTCCAACCAGCACAAGGATTTCAGCTTCCAAGAGCTAGCAGAACAGGTAATTCAACAATTAGAAGGTGCTTTTGCTTTGTGCTTCAAGTCCCGTTATTTCCCAAATGAATGTGTGGCAACCCGTCGTGGTAGCCCACTGCTGGTGGGCATCAAGACGCGCCGTCGCCTGTCCAGTGACCATGTACCCATCATGTACACCAACAACAAAGCCACCCGTGGTGTTGTGCCATCTGTACCACGAGTGAACAGCCATGCTCACTTCCAGCCTGAAGAAGAAAGGGAAGTTGAATATTTCTTTGCCTCTGATGCTTCAGCTGTAATT
This sequence comes from Cerastis leucographa, assembly GCA_963082945.1. Lineage (NCBI taxonomy): Eukaryota > Metazoa > Arthropoda > Insecta > Lepidoptera > Noctuidae > Cerastis > Cerastis leucographa. The sequence goes on along the minus strand of OY720380.1, from coordinate 10,561,819 downwards.
GAACATACCAACAGAGTGCTTTACTTTGAAGATGATGATGTTGCTCATATCAAAGATGGTGTTCTTAGTATTCACCGTCTATCGGGCAGTAGCACTGACCCTCACCAGAGAGAAATTTTCACTCTAAAACTGGAACTGCAACAAATAATGAAAGGCAATTATGACTACTTCATGCAAAAGGAAATTTTTGAACAACCAGAATCCATTGTAAACACAATGAGGGGCCGTCTCAACTTTGCCGACAGTACTGTTACCTTAGGAGGCATTAAAGATTATATCCCGGAGATCAAACGATGCAGAAGGTTGATGTTAATAGGCTGTGGTACCAGCTACCACAGTGCTGTAGCTACTCGTCAGCTTCTGGAGGAGTTAACAGAGTTGCCGGTCATGGTGGAGCTGGCTTCTGATTTTCTGGACAGGAACACACCCGTATTCCGTGATGATGTGTGCTTCTTCATCTCTCAGTCTGGAGAAACAGCAGACACCCTAATGGCTCTCCGCTACTGCAAACGTCACGGCGCTCTGATCGTCGGTATCACCAACACAGTGGGCAGTTCTATCTGTCGCGAGTCTCACTGCGGCGTGCACATCAACGCTGGCCCTGAAATTGGTGTGGCATCCACAAAAGCTTACACTTCTCAGTTTGTGTCGTTAGTGATGTTTGCTCTCGTGATCAGCGAGGATCGTATCTCTCTACAAAAAAGGCGCGCTGACATTATAGAAGGACTTCATGAGTTGGACACCAAAATCCGTCAAGTACTAGCTCTAGACAACGAAGTGAAAACTTTAGCTGAAGACCTGTACCGTCAGCGATCTCTGCTTATCATGGGGCGTGGATACAACTTCGCCACTTGCCTTGAAGGTGCCTTGAAAGTAAAAGAATTAACATACATGCACAGCGAGGGCATTATGGCCGGTGAATTAAAGCATGGCCCGCTGGCGCTAATCGACGACTCGATGCCGGTTGTGATGATCGTAATGCGCGACCCCGTTTACACTAAATGCATGAACGCACTACAGCAGGTTACTGCCCGTCAAGGTCGCCCCATCCTCATTTGTGAGGAAGGTGATAAAGAAACAATGGCGTTTGCGTCACGATGCCTTCAGATACCTAAGACTGTGGACTGTCTCCAGGGCGTGCTCACAGTTATCCCCATGCAGCTCCTCGCGTACCACATCGCCGTTTTGCGCGACTGCAACGTCGACTGCCCACGCAATCTCGCTAAATCGGTTACCGTCGAGTAGGTAACTTCATTCTATTGTAAGAGTCTTCGCACAGCTATAGTTGATAGCACTGTAACGTTAAGTCATCGATAATTAACTAATGTTAATTATTAAAAGTAAAAAAAAATATTGTTATTCAGTAATGGACCAAAAAGTTGTAAATTATTGATGTGAACTTAATTCGACAATACTTTGGTTATGCTGTAAGCGATTTATATCTCGCCTGATAAACTCGTTGATGTATAAAACTACCGCTGGCAATATTCGGGAACTAGTTTTGTACTTAAGTGTGATTATTTTATGTGCTTAATTTCCCGTCAATTTCCGTACATTCCGAAACTCTTCTATTTTATAACTTAAGTTCCATTGACATTCCATTACTTTGTCAATAGGTAAATGTATTTGATCTAGCATTCTAATAGCTATTATGTATGACTTTACAAGACTAAAATTGTCTGATCAAGGCCGCACCTCTCGCTTGCATACCGCCTGCTGACAGACAGGCATTCATTAAGTTGTAAATAATTCAACTTGCCTAATTTTCTTGATTCATAATTGCAGTCTTGTGTGTCTTTGTGCAATTTTATAAGAGGACCTCTTGATAATTGAATGGCATTACTTGCCTGCTGACTTGTGCTTATTGCCACGGATTACTATTTCATTTAGCAATTTATTAAAATGATAATCAATTCATCTGTAAAATAATTAAGCTGTAATAATATAACTGCTAAATTGTTATCGACGTATTTGTTGTCACAGTTTGTTCATTCATTTTGCTACCCACAATTAAAATTGTAAGCCTGGTGATGTGCTGTACAATATTTTCAAGCTAGTGGTATAAATAATTATATACAGGGTGTAACGGAAAGGGTCTATACATACTTAAGGGTCAGACCACATGTTTCTCCATCCAAAAAATAAATAAAATAAATATATCAGCTGCCCCATACATTTGGGTCGAATAGGTATTGAAATTTTGTATGAGGTAGCCGATTTTTTTTTCGCTATTACTTTATTAATTACGATGCTTGTCCGATGGAGAAACATGTTCAGTTTGATGGTCTGTAGCACACCCTTAAGTATGTATATTATTATACCCTTTCCGTTACACCCTATATAGTACGTCAATAAGCGAGAAATTACCACGAATGTGCAATTTATCGTGAGATTCGCAATGGAACCTACTTTGCAAATCTAAATATGTTAATTATAAAGTTATGATGAAATTGTTGTATTGGAATAATGCTCTATAATATAATGTTTGTTATCTTTAGGTACTTACTTAGGTACATAAACAAAATTTATTTTTCATGTTCCAAAATTTATTTTTACAGATGTTATGATTAGATAAGTTTTTTCATTATCAACATCAGATTGTCAAAAGTCTAAACGTTTTATAGCTATCAGATTGTTATTATTCTTTGAATTTTATAATATATTTAATAAAATGTAGTGATACTCAACCTGCGGCCTGCCGGGCTTGTCGATGAATATGGCCACAAGGTTTTCCTGTATAAGCATTACGAGAGCGAATATGATTCGTCTACCAAGCCTGCGCCTGCGGAAACTCATGCACCCGGCATGCACAGGGTTGATTATCGTTATTAAAATGCATCACATTCGATTGAGATTCTTAGTATGTTCTTACATGTAAGATTTGTATATACATAATAAATTAGAGTTGATATGTCCTAGATGTAGAAAATGCTATACATAATAACGTTACATTTGATGTATAACATGAATTTATCTGATTAGAATAAGTATATTTTGTTTTTCTAAAACTTTAACCGAAACTAAATGGAGCTAGCAATTTGATAGCCAATATCTACAAATAATTGTGGATTTAAGTGTGTTTAACTTCATCATTTTAAATCTGGTTGTCGATAAGTTTCGAAAACAAGGAAATGTGAGATAAGTACGCACTTAATGAATTTGATATCAAGCGATTACTCTAATTGAATTTTCACCGTCATAAATATTCTCCGAAGTACATAAGTAGTTTGAAATGTTAAATCATGTGTGTAATCTCCACACAAGATATTTTTTTTTATATGTATACAGTAAAATATATTGCTTTTATTGGTTCATAAAATAAAATCTATTTATTTTAATGCCTAGTCGGAATGTAGGTACCTACTCAAGTGCTCTAAGAATTAAAAAACAAACCTAACCTACGAAAAAAATGATAAGTAAAAAATTGTAAATATCGTAACTAATTTACTGATTGTTTATTTTTATATACTAAAGTATCGCTAGTCAAAATTCTTAGCTTAGATATTTTTGATATTAAATATCTAATTAAAAAAAAAACACTTGTATGTTTATTTATTTATATTTTTTCATCGATATTAGATTACTTACATCTAAATAGACTAATATCTCCTGTATATTTTTTTTTTTTTATCGATATTATATCACATCTAATTAGACTAATATCTCCCTATTGTTTTTTTTCTGAACCATCAACAAAGAATGGGGCATGTCAACACTTTAACACTGTGGTGACTATCCCTGAGTATTTTTCCCAGCACAGTAGTACCTACTTCCAATCGAATGCTATATATATGCGTACTCACAACAGAATAATTTTATTAATGGCAAAATACTTCGAGCGATTGCGAACTGCATCCAATCCGAAATTTCCAAATTCAAGATCCAAGTTTCATTCGAATTGGATATATTCAAACTTCGTTCGGACGAAATCGAATCTAATGCGTGACCCTTCATACAAATAACACTAGCAGTATGTTTGAACCGATATTTTTTGGACTCTGATCGGACGCAGTACACAAACGCTTCTTAGTAATTATTTTTACAAGTTGAAAAGCAGCTGTTCAGGGCATGAACACTATAATATTTATTATAAATTTTCAGTAAAACATTATCCATGATATTAAAATAGATAAGATTTATTGATTTGTTTCTATTCCATGAAATCTGTTTAGATTTAGGCAACCCTTTCCCTGGCTCGAGAATTGCGTAACACACTTTTCTATCATTTATTCATAATCCATTGCTTGTTATGTTTGCAAAATTCCTTTGCTCGCCAACGTAAATAATGCAATGAATATGATTGAATTATCACAATGAATAGCATTGGTAAGTACTGTGAGAGTGTGCGATTACCCTGCTGATCCAGTAGGTGAGACTTTGTCGTTGCAGTCGAAGCCCCGATCACGCTCGCGTGGTACTCAATTCACGCCTGGCGTGATTAAAAATCAGTCGGTATGACTCATTTGGTATCAGTCATTATGGTATTAGCCATCAATTCACCAAGGATAAGTGACTTGAATGACAAAGGTAATGTAACATAACGGTTTCTTTAATTTAATGAAACGATTTTTTACTTGCCGTTATTATTTTACTTATCTTCACTGGACTACAAATAAAAACCGGTCAAGTGCGAGTCAGACTCGCGCACCGATGGTTCCGTACTTTTAAAACCGTGATTTTTAAAAATATTTTTATTACATCATGTAAATAAAACATCACGGTTTTCGCAATTTTTCCTTTATATGTGCTATAAGACGTTGCTTCGTATACCAAATTTCAAGATTTGGAGTTCACGGGAAGTACCCTGTAGGTTTTGATTCCCTTGCGAGTGTCGAAAATTTGCGGCATAAACGGCTGTATATTTTGATTGCGTTGGCTTAGAAGTTTGATTTTTTCACAGCTCCAAGAGACAGTAGACCTGAGTATTTGATATAAATTTGCAGCTTGATACCGAGGCGACGATATACGACGCGTTCCTGAGAAAAAGAGTCTTGACAGACAGACAGACGGACGGACAACAAAGTGATCCTATAAGGGTTCCGTTTTTGCCTTTTGAGGTACGGGTACCCTAAAAATCAACAAAATAAGTCTGAAAGTACAAAAATTACTGTATTTTAAGAAGTTATTTATTTTCATACCTACCAGTACCAGATAGGCGTATAAAACTAACCAAAACACTCAAATTATATCGCTTTGGTATCCTAAAACTAGCAATATAAAAATAATTACGATAGAACCACCCAAATAAAAGAAACCTTGTTTGCAACATAAAAAAAAAATTGTCTTAAGTCTATCTATAAGTACTAATATTTTGAATACGAAAGTAACCTAGAGTACTACATAGTAACCTGTCTGACAGTTTTTTGTGTGTTTTCAAGGCTTTGGATACGAACAGATTTGGATGAAATTCGCATATGGATGGACCATGACCACGAAGGGCATAGGATACTTTTTACGCGTAGAATTATTTCCGACAAACACGCGGGCAATCGCTAGTGCTACGATAAGACTACATTCTGTTGGTCACTGATTTGACCTTCAGCCTGTTAAACTTGCTAGAGCAGCTAAAGTCTAAATTGATTTGAATATTTTAAACTAGTATGTAGATGTTCTAAAAGAAGAATAATAAAGTAGTAAGAACCTACCGGAGACAAAAGTAAAAATACCTGTATTGAACATTTTGAGATACAGGTTCGATGCTTGGAAACTGGACACCAAATTTTATTTTTTTCGAAGATATTACGATAATATTTCGCGAGCATTGTGTTACAAAACCACTTGATTTAGCTAGCTAGATACAACTTGAATCTGATGCCTTTGTTCAATCTCACTTTTTTTTTGTGTATGGCATCTCGCAGTTCAGCCTCTGCGGCTGGCTTCTGCTTAACCGGTCAATCCTGTGAATGCCTAGAAATTAATTTAAGGCCTCCAGCCAGGGCAAAAAGCTTATAAACTAAGCGACAACACGCTAAGGGGGGGTGCCCTTAGCATGTTACGGGGGGTACGGGCCTCGGCTTAGGGCGTCGCTAGGGGAGGGCAGCAAAGGGACTGGCTGGATCTGAGTGATGTTCAATCTCACAAAATGCAAGTTCTACTTATAGTTGTTTGTCAATGCTAGGTAGGTAGCACCACAATATTTTCTGACACAGACCTATGAGGTCTATGCTCAATAAATCTCTCTAATATGCTGGCGAACGTCTAAAAATTACCTTTAATGTAGGACAAATTTGGCATAACATGTTGACAATGTGAAATAATAAATTCTTATTCTACCGGATGAAGATGCGTTGTCGATGTCGTAACTCTCGCTATTCTACCCAATAGAACAAACAGCCGTCTCAAACTTCGATTCTGTTTTGTAGGCGAAGTGAAACAAAGCAACGATATTCGCACGGCACGATTTCTCAGAACCACTGACTCGCCACGGACTTTTCTACTTTATATCACGTTGTTATACCTATATTTTAATTACTTTAAACTTCGATCAAAGTAGATAGGTACCTACTCGTATTTTCGATCGATGGGTTGTTGAATAGGTTATTAAAATTAGGTCCCTCCCTACCACTCCGTGTCCCAGCTGTCGAATTGCTTTAGGCTAATTAGGATAGACTTAGGTACTGTTTAATGTCCTACATACTTTTTTGTTGTCGATCGCGACATAGAAATAAGTAAGTTTAGTAGTTAAATATAAATGCGAAATTTGGACCTACCTACCTACACATTTGAACCTAATTCAATTTTGGCGCATTATTATTTTGTCATTAGGATTGCCTTTCAAAGCTGCCTCATAGGATGATAGGATTTTGCTGCTTGCATGGGATCTAGAATAATGGAAGGTATCTATAGCAGATGTTCGTAATATACACAAGAAAGGTCAATAGGTTCTCTAAGTTATCGCTCTGGTCCTGGTATTCATGTCCAATAATATACTGGTTCTTTAAGGTAGGTGTTAGCGATTTTTGGACGACTATTTGATGCTATCTCCTTTTAACAGGAAATGGTGGTGGTTTATAGGGTCGACAGAGGAGCTCGTGGCTAAATAATAACGGCTGCATGGGTCGACCTTTAAGGTTAAGCCGTGCTTGCCGAGGTTGGTCCGTGGATGGGTGGGATGGATTTTCCTCACAACGAGGAAATAACACAGTAAAAGAGTACCTGATACTATTCTTTAACAATCCACAGCTAGGGCTTGCAGAAAGCAGCTCTGTAAATTCTGTAATATCAGGCACCCATAACTAGTATTATCTAGTGCAAGATAAAGATTTTGTTTTTGTTCCAGTCTTAGGTGTCGAAATGATTTCTATCTTATCATGAAGAATTGAAGACTTGAATTCTGCCGATCGCTACAGCACGCAAAGGCGTCGCCAACTTTTGAGCCAGAGGAAACAGAAAGGTGCGAGTAATATTTAAGGATGTAGGTGAAGTTTTTCTAAAGGCGCTCCCTCACCTGAGCATTCGCATGTAATGAAGATTCGATTTTGTATAGAAACAAGTGATAGTTACAAACGACACGTTGCGTACTGTAAAGGTCGGTTCTCTTCTCTCACTGATGCGATACACTGTAATAATCCAAGATTCGATTTTGTACAGAAACAAGTGAATCAGGAGGCCTACTCTCTTTTTCCGAAACGTAACTTCGGCAACGAACGAAAATTAAACGTAGTATCGTTTGTGACCCTACTCTATATAATTTGAGGACGCACACAATAAAATTCAATACATACGTTGCCTGCAAATTCGAACTTCTTGTGTGCGTCCGCAAATTATATAGAGTAGGGTCACAAATTTAACTACATTTAATTTTCGTTCGTTGCCGAAGTTACGTTTCGGAGAAAGAGAGTAGCCCTCCAGGCCCCCTATTCACAAACGCTCGGTTTCGTTTCGATTCGATAAATCGTATGTCGAACTTGTTTTGCCATTACGAAAGCGAGCGAGATAGACATACCACTTTCCGAATCGAAATCGAATCCGAGCGTTTGTGAATACGGGGGCTGAACTGTTACATTACAGGCGATTGCTAAAGGTGAGAGAGCATGAATCTAAAATGTAATAGCAACTTTAAAATCGGACTAGTTAGATGTTTTTTTAATGCCCTTCCTGTCTTGGACAGGTTAGAATTGTTTCGACCTACCGGAGTCACTTGGGCGACTTGTAGACAAAGTTAAGAATCGAGAGGATGTAGACTGCAAGAGCACAAGTGGAGCGAGCCCGAATATTTTTACATCTGACCTCGAATAAATTCGGATATGCAATTTGACACCAAAATGTCCACAAAATCATGTTCCTTGTTTTGCAACCTTGTATGCTAAAATTGCCTATTTAGGCCTCGGGGCAAGGGGATCCTAATTTATTTCACGCGAGTATCCTAATTTATTGCCTCTGTCTTTACCGGGCGATCATGCGAAAATCCAATAGGACTGCCAATCCAGAGGCAGTAAAAAGGAGCTTTTGTGATAAAAAGTTTTTTCACAGTACGATCCGCGCGCGTTAATTTAAAGAAAATGTGTGACTTTGTAGTACTTGGGTAGTACTTCGGCTAGCCAAGACTTTAAACATATTTTAGTTTGACAGTGATTCTACTGTTGGCTACAATATATTACGTACTCTCTAATTCTGTGGCAACACACGGGAAAAGTTATAGCTTTTAAAAATACTGACCATTTGGGAGGCGGTTAGCTGCGCCCCCTGCTGTCGCCCATGACAGCACGACTTTTCTTGATGGAACTATACATACCATCTTTCACACACCAACCCTTCCATTCTTTGTTCTGCGCAGTTTTAGCCAACCGATCCACATTTTCTTGTCACAGTAACAGTGTAACAAGAAAAAAGGGTGTGGTAGTAATGGTAAATATTAGACTCGCATCAGCCAATTATTAAATATTTCTCATCTTTAAAATACTGATCCCCGCATGCGTTGCAATGCACTTGTTACTACCTACTGCTTACCTACCTACTACTTACCTCCTTACCTCTCTACCTACCTAAGAACCTTCTACAAAGTATTAGACAACATTTAAAAAAAAGATGAATTAAATGTCATGGCGTGACCAATGGAAATAGGGATTCATTTTTATATATATCTAAGATTATACTCGACAAAGACTGCCCAGTTAAACCGGTAGCTACAGAACATAATTATATTCCGATAGCGTGAAAAATTGCTCCAACAACCCGGCCAAAGGTAATCGTTGAAGAAGAACAAAAACATACTCATTCCTTTTGCTCGGTTTTGTAAAGCAGTCTTTAGAATAGGAAACTTAAGCTAATAGACGTTTTATTACTTTGCATTCTTAGAGTAGCGTGAAATTCGTTGTTTATGTTGTATTAGTAAAGGCACATATTTATCCAGCTGTAGGTAGAGGTGCATACGTCTGTTATTTGTTTCGAATGAAAATTCTGTTTTTCAGCATGTTTGTACCTCTCAGTCATGTCGCTAAAAATTGATCATTTTTGTTAAAACTTACGGAGCTGACGAAAACGTAACCTTGGGCAGGTTACGTTTTCGTCAGCTCCGCCTATAGTTTCGTCTGTCCGATCCTGACATACCACGTATCTTTAAAGATTTTGTTTTTATTAACTAATTGCCACGCGCTGTAAAATTAACAAAATTACACGCGGGTCGTTGCATGCTAATCTGGGGTTTATAAAGGCGGTCGAAGTGCCTGAACTTTGTAGATCTTAGTTTATCAAAACTTCTAAACATAGGTAGCTTCCTAAAATGGTGCCTTTATTCACATTGATGGTAACCAGAGCAAGCAGCAAAAGATTTTGAACCCACATTTTGCCAGTTATGTTTAGCTCATTTGGAACGACCTATTGCCACCATTGGGATTACGAATCGAAGCAGTAATTCTCATAGCGATAAGATTTGGTACCTAAGACTTTAGTTCATCAAGAGCCTCTCCACAGTCCGGTTATTCAGTATGACTCGGCGTACTTCTGGTAAATCCCCAGTGTTCACTATAAAATCCTCGTTAAATAAATCAAGATTATAACCCACTTATATAACACCTTTATCGCTTCGATAATGTTTGAAGATCAAAGCTGATCCTCGTACGAGCGCCAATCTGGACGTCATGTTATGATGCTTACGATTTATATTCATTTGATAAGATACTGTTATTATATAAACCTAGACAGGAAAGTAATCGTAATAACTCCGGAAGCTTACATATCTAGAGCGAGACAGAATGACAGAAAACTCCAATAGGATATAATGTTGTTTTACAGAGATGACTACACGTAACCTTATAACCTACCTGTTTATAATTAATTAGTAATTAGATAAACATGTCAAGTGATAAATATACCAAAAATATAAAAAAAAGATGACTAATAAAAAGATATGCTATATTATCTAAGGTCCGGTCTTGATATATAGCTACAAACAATTGGGAATTTCAATTAGTTGCGTTGAGTTTGCGTGTGTGAGAGAAAATCGGCGTCGGCGAGCGTGAGACGGGGCGCGCGCCGCCGCCGCAGCTGTTGCGCAGACGTCGTCAACCACCTCTCTCTGTTTCACAACACGACCCACTTATCAGCCAGGCCGCCACACATAGCTGCACCCCCGCCACCGACACCTAACACACGCCAGACAAGCGCATACCAGTCGAACACATTGAAACTTTGGCATTTAGCAACGCTTACAACAATCCTTCAATATGATAGACGCCGTCCTTGCAACATAATGACTTTCAAAATTAATACCAACTACGTATTACAAAACAATATCATTGAATATTTAGGACTCTTAAAGTAACCGAACTATTCCACACAGTCGTTCGTTCGACGACCGCGTATGGTGCAGATCATACGAATGTGAAGGTAGTTAAGTTCTTGGCCTTCACTCAAGTCAACGAGTTTGATTTGGACATAGTTTCAAAGTCAACAGCATCAACCATTCGTTTTCGGAACTCATTTATTATTCTATAGGTACAAACCTCTCACAGGCCTGCAAAGCGACGATCTTCGAAACCAGTTGATAGTTCCAGAGACTGCAGAGCTATAGGTACCGATAGTTAGACTGATAGCCAAAAGATGTGTAGTGGTTGATGCCCACAACTCCTATTCGGAGTAGATCTGACAGAGGAACTGACCGAAAAGAATAGCATACCAGCAACCATAACAATAATTCCATGGTTCTCTGGCCTAAGGGTCCTACCCTTAAGCCTGGCCAGAGAACTGCTACTCGGCCCTTAAGAGGCAGAAATACTGCAAGTAGACAGAAGCACCATAACAAGGATATTTTAATAAGATAAAGAATGATTACAAGTTACTATTTTCAATAAAAGATTTCCAAAAATGATACGAAAAAGTTCTCAGAAAAGTAAAAAAAAACCATTTCATAAACAAGTAGCGATATCGCAGAAAAATTATCTTATAATTATTATGTAGTATTTTCCCTTTGGAACGGATATTGTTTGGCATTATCCGCCTCAATAGTAAGAATAACAATTTCTTACGGCGAAAACTAGAGGATAACGCGAAGCAGAATAAAACACAGGCCACGACTCACTATAACATTTAACACAATAGTTTCCTGGCGCTTGTTGGCTGCTGGGAAGGCCAGGAGTGCGCGGGCGCTGCTCCGGTCACACGCGGTCACTGGCCCACACATTCGTACCTACATTTGCTCACAGAATAAAAAGGCATTTGCACCACACAGGGTACTTTTTGGAATTTGTGTCCTGTTTTTGTTGGTCTTTTTCCTGTTGCCTTCCTTCTTGATTTTCTGCATTCTGCATCGACAAAACACTATCGACCTATCCATCTATCTATTGAGATAAATCTACATGTCGGTTTATTTTAATGATAGAATTTCGGATAGCACCAATATCGCAACAAAACTGTTTATTATAAAAGATCCTTGATTAGATTTAAGATCCAATTTTTGATTGTGTTCTAAGAATACCTTTCACTTATTTACTGCGTATTGTTTTATACATAATATACAGAATGATTTTTCAAGAAGGCGTGGGTGGCCAAAACCCTGTATACTTACCTATATATTAAAATCAGTACAATTCTTTAACCGATTAAACGGGCATACACCTAATTGGAAAATAAGTGAAAGTAGATAATTAAAAATGTACCTAATTATCCAGAACTTTACAAAACAGCCGCATTCCAGACGATCGCTTCTTGATTTGCACACCCGATATTATGAAACTTTGTGCACTAAAGTGTGCTATAATGAGAAATTAAAGACCTAACCTGACCGCTGAATCTCATTTGCGCGCAACCTGTGCAAGCTGGGATTGCAACACCCACTCAATTGTTAAATTGCGCATTCTTTGCGTCAGATCGATAGGTTTGACTCGTTTGACTCGCCTGAAGGTGTTTTGTTTTCATTATCCATGCGTTTACATGGTTTATTTGTTGTTGTTGCATGTATTTACCCAGCCTACAATAATACATTCAATTTTCTATGGTCTGCTGAATTGTTTTATTACATGAGTATGTTTTACGTATGTCTCACTAATCTATAAAGGGTTCTTATGTATACAATTATGAGCTGTAAATACCGATTCTATTTACTGTTTCTAACGTATTCTACTACATAGTGGTGCTTAGCGCCGCTTTATCGAACCCGTATTCGTCTTTTTAACTATACTGGATGACTGTTTGAGATATACGGGATAGATGGATGGCTAAGGATCAAACCAAAATCGTAGACACGAGCATTCAAGGCCTCATCGTCTTTAAAAGTCCCTGATACCTACAAAAACAGCTTGATATGGAGTTGGAATTCGAAGTTGTACATTATTATTAACTAATTTGTTTATCGGAAGGAATGAACTACAAGATAAACTTGCAAAAAAAGTACGCTGTACCGTAGGTATAATATAATGATTTACAAAGTTCACGAGTGCGCCTGCACATCGGTCAATGAATCTGTGTCTAATTGATAAACAAGTGAACAGCTGTGTTGAAAGCTATAAAACAGAAACTATAGAAAACCATGCCACATAGAGCTTGAGTTTACACTCTAATCTAATTTATTTTCGTTGATGTGCAGTAGCAGTCTGCCTGTGATAACTTTTTATCTGCAAAAACATCGTTGCCAATAACAAGATAAGAAACTAAAATCTGACCCGTGGCTGCAATTTTCAAATCAGGTTTTGTTTCATTTTATTCTTGGTTTAGCCTTTAGAACTTGTCACCTTAAAAGCGTCAACTTGTATTCGTGAAGGCAAGGCTAACAAGACACATTAGGTCTCGAACTAGGAAATAAAATTTATCACTTATCATATTATCATAAATAGATATCCAGCTCTAGCTGCTCTGCTGCACACGCGCTTTTTACAAAAGCAATAATTAACTATACTAATGGCAAGTTAAAGTAAACCACTTGGGTATTATGCACTAATTATTATCTCATTTAATAAACCTTGTAATTTCCAGCTTATCCAATCCATTAAGTGATAACTGATAAATAAGAAAGATTACAACATCCTCCTTCGCTTCCTGTGTGAATAATTTGAAAACAATTCGCCGTTTCTGTTTCATTTCGAAGCGGTTCAAAAATCTCTAAGTACTGGTGTTTCGTGAAAAAAAAAAGCAATGCAGCCGTGGTGTCAGTGGCCCCAAGCCGACCGCAGTAGCGGCGAAATTCCACGGTCCATCTGACGCACACTGCATAGTAAGCAGTTGGAAGCGACCTCGAAAAAGGATTCTATCGTCCAGTTCCGATAACATCTACAAGTTACTTAATACCATTTCACAATTGTTGTGAAAACTTTACTTTGAATGGCTTTTGAACTTAAAGTGGCCTAAAGTGGTTGGGATAAAACACGAGCTCTCAAGAAAGAACGGGATGTCTAGCAAATTTAAAAATTGGTCGATATATTAACGACTTATAGAAATTGGTTATGATTCAACTCATCAACACTCTTCTTCTTGCCCTGTCACCTGCACGCGTAGCATGACCACTGTAGAAACGAGTTTTGTCTACGGAAGAATCGACATAATGACAGATAAACAATGACATTGTGTCAGTTTGTCGATTCCGCCGTCGACATAGCCCGTTTCCACGGCGGTCATGCTACGCGTGCTGTGCACTGGATGACCTCATGACTGCATCAGTCACAGGGGGCCGCGGCCGGTTCCGTGGCTGTGTTTTAAATTAAGCTTTTTGCCATGAATACGCAAGAACTTAAGACTTAGAGACTTACGTACTATACTATAATGTATAATGTTTAAATAGTTAAGTACTCTAATTTCCAAACAACCTATTTAATCCTGTGTGGGTGTCATAGCGTTTCGAATAATTAACAAATTAATTAAGAGGCGACTCTAGTCCCGAGGAATTTGAAGAATAGGTTGGATATATTATATATATTTGGAGAAACTATTGCCGTCGCGCTGCGCCCGACCAAGCCCCCGTAAAGTACGAAAGGGACAACTGCAGCTCAGGCTGATTTTACCTACAAAAATCTTGACCACAAGACGTTTTCTATTCCGCTGTTTTCTTCTTCAAAACTAAACTGATCTAAATAATTCTTATATCAAAATTTAGAGGAAAAGTATATCTATGCCACTATTATATTCTTTTTATCTAAACTTTTTTTTTTCGGGTTTTTGGATTGTCATAATTCATTTAGTGATTATGTTTTGAAAAAAAAAAGGAAATGCTATGGGCATTTATTAATAAGACCTAGATTTTTTGGAAAAAATCTAACGCTGTTTTTTTCTTTATATCCTACTTCCTACTAATATTATAAATACGAAAGTTTGTGAGGATGGATGGATGTTTGTTACTCTTTCACGCAAAAACTACTGATTATTTATGTTTTGACATCTGACATCCAGCCTTACCAAGGGGTATCGTATTAAGTACCCAGTTACTGGGTTGTGGAGGTCAGATAGGCAGTCGCTTCATGGAAAATACTGGTACTCAGCTGCATCCGGTTAGACTGGAAGCCGACCCTAAGATAGTTGGGAAAAGGCTAGGCAGATGACGATGATGATGATGATGATGATGATGATGATGATTTATTTATGTTTTGTAACTGGAACTTCATGTGCTATTAGCACCCGAAACTACAGGTGTGCATAGTTATAAAAAAATGTTACATACCCTCCAAAGTTATTTTAAAAAACCGGTCGAGTTTGAGTCGGAGTCGCGCACGAAGGGTTCCGTACCATTATTTATAAAACGAGCAAAAAAACATTTTATTCTGTTTTAATATTTGTTGTTATAGCATCAACAGAAATACATAATCTGTAGAAATTTAAACTGGCTAACTTTAGAGTATAGTATAGTATAGCGGGCTGGTTTCCGCAACTCCACGTCTAAAACGCGTATTTTGCGTACGGGTGGGAACATTACTCCAACCACCCCAGCTCCCCGAGAAAGGCCAGCAGCCCCTTGGTGTTGCTGACGATCTCGCGGAGAGTACCTGGGTTACCTAAGTACTTTGCCCTGTATGTTGCAACCTCTGGGCAGTGTAGAAGCACGTGGGCTGCTGTTTCGTCCTCCTCCATGCAGGCTCTGCACAGTGGGCTATCTGTGACTCCTAGGACAAAGAGGTGTTTATTAAAAGAGCCGTGACCAGTGATGGCGGCTGTGACTATGCGGAGCTGTAATTTGGTCAGCCGAAGCACCCGTTTGGTGAGGCGGCCATCTATAGTAGGAAGTGCCTCCTTGGCCTGCCTACACTCACCATGGTCTAGCCACAGTTTGTGGTGTTGATCCCTGGTGCGTTTCCTTACCAGAGTCCGCAGATACCCGAAGGGGAGTGGCACGATGGGTTCTGGTCCCACTGCTGCCCTACTGGAACCCCTTCTAGCGAGTTCGTCCGCAGCATCGTTGCCCCGGGAATCGCTGTGGCCCTTAATCCATTGTATGGTTATGTTGTTGTGATTACCGACCTGGTTTAGGCGCTGGTGACACTCGTATATTAACCCGGAGTTGACCGTGTGGTTGTCTAGTGCTAACAGTACAGCCTTGCTGTCTGAAAGTATGCGGATAGAGTGGTCCTTAGCCCTCCTGGCTAAGATGGCTGATGCGGCCAGGGAAATGCCCATGCATTCCGCCTGAAATACCGTATTGTGGACCCCCAGTGGTACGGCTATATGGATGTTGAGATCCTCTGAGAAGACTCCGGCCCCAGTACCTGTACCTGTTTTAGATCCGTCCGTGAAGATCCGTAACTCTGCAGGATTTAACCCCTCGCAGCGGTGGTCCTCGTGGAGCTGGATCTTGTATTTTTTGTCGAATACAAACTGTTTTGGTATCCGATCATTAATGGCTTTCGCCAGGGGGAACTCGTTGTAGAATCCCTCTAGTGCCGCAGTGTGTTGCGTGTTTGACTTACTCCACAGTTGAAGTGTTTTGAGGCGTGCTGCCGCCATTGTTGCCTCCTGTTGTATGTACAGATGGAGCGGCGGAAGCTCCAGCATGGCTTCGAGAGCCGCTGTCGGAGTGGTTCTCATACAGCCTGTAATTGCCATGCAGGCAAGCCTTTGCATGCGTTGGAGTTTGTTCGAGGCTGTGACTAGTCTGGTGCGTGGCCACCAGACCACCGCCCCGTACGAGATCATGGGACGGATCACCGCGCAGTATAGCCAAAGTATTATTTTGGGGGATAGGCCCCACTTCTTACCTATCATCCTCCTGCACTGCCAGAAGGTGATGCACGCCCTGTTTATTTTGTTGTCTAAGTGACTACTCCAGTTTAACTTACTGTCTAGGATGACTCCCAGGTACTTGACTTCGGTGGCTAACTGAAGTTCTGTATCAAATAGTTTAGGCAAGCGATAAGGTCCTAAAGTACGTTTTTGGGTAAACATGACTAACTCAGTTTTCGTGGGATTGACTGAAAGGTCATATTCCCTGCACCATCGTTCCACGATGCGTAGCGCCTGTTGGGTGAGGTTACAGATTGTTCCTGTCACTTTTCCCGAAATGAGAATAGCGAGGTCGTCTGCATACCCAATTGTGTAGAAATGACTGTCGTTGAGTTTGGTAACTGGCTAACTATCACGGTTCATGAGATACAGCCTGGTGACAGACGGATGGACGGACAGACGGACAGCGAAGTCTCAGTAATAGGGTCCCGTTTGACCCTTCGGGTACGGAACCCTAAAAATCTCTCTCTCGAAGTCAACCTACGGCTAGACGATATAATAGAGCTCCTGCGCAGGTTAGCATTTATGGGTCTAGGTACTTTTCAGACAACATTTTGTAGTGCATTCAATCTGTGTTACAAAAAAGCGGCCTAAGATTAACTAACTAACTAACCTAATAGATATTTAATTATTACGTAAAATTAAGTAAGTAGGTAATACCTGCTGAGTGTGGTAAATTTTAAGTTGTTTGATGATCCAAACCAACCGGTTTCTGTGTTGTCGACGAGATTGAAAGTTTATTCCGTGACATTTTGGAATCAAGCTGTTTTGGTCTTTACGGAAATTATAAAATGGCAATGATAATTTCCGTGGATCCTTTGCAATAACTTTATTTAGATTCTTAATCAATGTCAGATGCTTTTTTGTGATCTTCGTGTATGAAATTTAGTGAAGATATTTTCATTTATTCGATCACCGATAAAATCAAATTAGATAAAACTGTAAAACAACAGTGCTAAAATTCAGGTAGGAATCTACTTACGTACCTACAATAAAGTAGAGTAAACGATTCCCTATAACTACTGCGGGTTTCCGTACCTGGGTTGGGTCAGGGAAGGTGAACGATCGTCCATATCCACTTCAGACTGACTTCACGACGAAATATATATTCCAACATCGAAGATTGATATGTTATAATGTTGTGAGAGTGATGATCTGGTGTGTTGAGAGTGGCGAAGGGCGGGCGATTTCGAGGCCTGTCTCTTGTAATTTTGACGGTCAAAAAGTACTCATTATCAGCCTAATTTGAATGACTTTTGATTTTGATGCACAAAGATCGTTCCCATTTAAAGTTGCGCGTCTCTGCCCTTATAATGTACCTTTACGTCATTCATGCTTTATTTATTAATAACGTACACCTAAACTAACAAAGAAAATATTCACTCGCATTCTTCAACGATTCACGTCAGCGAATGTGATACTTGATAACATCGGTTTCTATGAGGGTGACATGTTCGCTATGTGAACAAACCCTAACTAATAAATAAAATTTTAATTAAAAAAAAACACGTCGTTTCCTGAACACGTATACCCTCTGTAGCCAAGTTCGACTTGGTTCAGTTCGATTAGGGTTTCCCCGGGTTTGTCCTTGTTTGGACACGATCTACTCTGGGGACCGTCCGGGTGGGATTTTAAAGACTGTCCGGTTAAAACCCGGTCACCTTTTACGTCAGAGGAATCCAGACAAGTCGTGTGGCGCATTTGGGAGTCAGCCCCAATCAGGGGCGCAAAAGACATTATTCTGCTCTTTTCCGTCGGGTTCCGACACCAAGTGGCTAAAACAGAACCCATCTAGATAAGAGACTGTTGGCAGCTCACAGTTGAAATTCACCACTACACAAAAATAATGAATTTACGGATAAAAAGGGTGGCCCTAAGTCGTTTCATACATTTTAACAAAAAAAAAACAGTTCTTTCCTTTTCCTATTTTTTTTAAATTACCGATGGAAAAATTATAAAAAAATATATATGGTAGGTTCAAAATGATGTACTGAATACGTGTACATAACGTTACAATTTGTGCCTCGGTGTCCATTACGTCCTGTATAACTGAGTGGGGTGTCTATCGACAGCTCTATATCGAAGTTCCTTTAATACTTATACAAGGTGTTGTTTTGCATCCTCGTCAAATTCAAGGAGGTAACTAAGCTAATGATTCTCGTCCCGAATCAATAATAAAATTGGTAGGTAATGTTTATTTTTTTTTCTTATTTACGGAAATCAGTAAGTGTGAACCACCCGTGTTTTAAACGCGACCCGTCTGGTTCTTGCCCTATAACCTCGCTTACAGACAAACAAACAATCTCAAAGTTTAATTGATAATTTCTTATTCCCTAAACCAAGTTAAAGGGGTTATTCTGAAATATTGACAAAGTTAAACAACCAAAAAAATCGGCGTTTATTAATAATTAACTAGATACCTTAATTTAAATTGTTAATTTATGTCTTATGTTACCACCTCCTAAAATTTGACGAGGATGCAAAACAACACCTTGTATATATATAATACTTATGATGAGATATACGCATCTAAAACCGTAGAAATATTGAATAATATATAAAGAGAAGGAGGAGCTCGTGGCTAAATAATAACAGCCGCCCGGGTCGATCTTTAAGGTTAAGCCGTGCTTGCCGAGGTTGGTCCGTGGATGGGTGACCATCATTACATACCGAGTTTCCTCCGTGCCTCGGAAAGCACGTTAAGCCGTTGGTCCCGGCTGTCATTTGTAGATCTTTGACAGTCGTTACGAGTAGTCAGAAGCCAAAAAAAAGTCTGACATCCAGTCTTACAAGGAGTATCGTATTACCCAGTTACTGGGTTGTGGAGGTCAGATAGGCAGTCGCTTCATGTAAAATACTGGTACTCAGCTGCATCCGGTTAGACTGGAAGCCGACCCCAAGAGAGTTTGGGAAAAGGCTAAGCAGATGATATAAAAATATTATAATAATATTTAATATTTAATTTATAATATTGAATATTGTTATTATTTTGGTTGGTGCTACTGCTACGGAACCCCTTGTGTGTTATGACTCGCACTTGACTAGTTTTTGTTGTATGTAGTTTTATCACAACGCCGTCTGAACTCTCTGAACCTAATTTCTATCAAACGGAATGTAAAAAAATTTGCTTCCTGAGCTTACATCCTACATTAAAAAGATGAATCAAATCGGATAATTCGTTCTCAAGTTATGGCATGACCAAGGGAAATAGGGATTCATTTTATATGTAATTATATAGACGAGGTGTTTGTTTTACGTCTGTATGACCTACGACTTAAAAATACTTTCCTAAGCGGGTACTGAACACGGATATAGTTAACGTACCAAATCAAATAATATAGGAATTCAACACTAAATTTAGCAAATGTAAAAGTCAAGATTCAAGGTGAACAGGTAGTGACGGGACTAATTCCAGTTGACTCTACGGCTTAATCGCCATTTTATGTATATTTCGATTGGACAGTGGACATTATCTGCTGTTTGATTATGTAAAATTTGACATATCAATAACAAGTCTTAGAAAAAAAGGCATACTTAGTTCAAGAACAAAAAGCTATACCTAATATAAGAAGGTTGTCTCTACTATATAATAATTACATATGACATACTTATTAATCTATTCGAAGCTAGGCGACTAGGATTCGAAGTAAATGTGTTGAGAAACTATATTTTATTTGTTTACTTCACGTAGGTACAGTAGTGGTTTAGTGGACATAATGCTACAAGGCATTCTATACTTGTCAACCTTTCATATTTACTGTTTTTACCTACTTCGAAACTTTATAATGTTCTTTTTACCCCTCCAATCAGTCGAAAAAGCTTTTTTCACATCTGAAACTAACATTTAGTTTTTGTAACGATACTATACACAACAATTTGGCAACAATGATCATGGGCGTACTGGTCGCTTTACTATTTACATGCGTTTACTGTTTATTTTCGTCCCAAAAGCTAGGTTTTAGTCTAGCTAAATCGTATAGCTACGCACCTGCAACGTTTGAATAGAATTCAGAAGAAAATAGTACAGCCGATTCCCTTTCATATATTGTATATTTCATCAAAACAGCTCACGCTTGTGGCTAGTTTACTCCGTCACACTTTATAGTCGTAATTAATACATACCCTAAAATCAAAATTCTTTCGTCTTCAACACAGTTTATATCGGTTCATAACTACCGCCATTTGAATTCGTCATTGGCCAAGTGGCCATATCCACGTCAGCTGTGTTTGTCATTAAGTCGTCAGCGAAATCTGTTATTTATACCCGAATACTATACCCCGTCTTTTATTTCTGCTAAAAAGACTAATACTCAAATCAGGAAACAATAAACACGCGCAAAACCATGGAACTGCTAAGTACGAACCTTAGAATAATAACTAAAGCATAGATGTAGCGCTAAAAAAATAACTTGGTAACTATCTTTATTTTATCTTTTATGGCATGAAAAACTGTGTGGGAATGAGATAATTCTTTTTGTTTTACTTTTTGTAGGTTTTCACCACTTGATTTGTGATTTGGTTCTATTTGGTTCCAATTAGCCGGCCAAACTTGAACGTATGTTATTTGCATGTCTGACAGTTCGTTTTTGGTTCGTTTATTGAACTATTAAACTAAAAAATACCTGTGTTTAGTTTTTCTTTTTCGATGGGTTGCTCTTGATTCTAGTCTAGGTCAGAGATGATTGGTAGGTAAAGTTATAATTTTTCATTGTACATTCAATCGTCGTTGAAATTTAGTAGGTCACATCACTAGTATGAATAAAAGTGGTGACAACCTATGAATTTTCGAAATGTCTTCGGTATACTTGTCCTTCTCTAACATCTTTGCTACTCCATAAGTCAAAATCAATCAAATATATGAGTTCAGTTCAGTTGCTGTTTTAGCTCTCCTCAAGGGCTCTCCTTCTATGCTTTAGTTATTATTCTATGGACTATGGTACAAACACGAAACAAAACCGAGTAAACCGACGCGTTGCTTTTTTTTCTGTCGACTCTACTATTGTCTTTGCTGTTTGCGATTTTCCGTCGTCAATAGAAATATTTTACTGAGAATTGTGAAATTATTCTTCAACTCAACCACCATGTGTTCCAAGGGTGGTAATTATAATGAAGACTTATTCGAATATATAAAAGTAAGTGAAGATGAAGATGACTCGAATGCGGTAGAAATACCGTGCGAAGTAGATGGTACGCTGTTGTTGTCAACCCTCGTGGCCCAATTTCCCGGAGCTTGTGGACTGAAATACCGGCACCCGGACAGCAAGTCAATCCGAGGCATTCGCCTGAGCGATGGCAAATTGCATCCACCGAGTGAAGTGGGATGGGCTAAACACCTGTATATTTGTGTGTTTCCAAAGGAGAACAAACGCAAGATGGAAGATGTTTCTCCTGAAAATTCAGCCGCTAAAACTAAACGGTTAGAGAAGAAACTGACATGCTCAGATTTAATATGTCTCGGGTTGCCCTGGAAGTCGACCGAAGAGTCCATTAAACAATACTTTGAGCAATTTGGCGAAGTTGTAATGGTACAGTTAAAGAGAGATAAGAATGGATCTTTCAAAGGTTTTGGTTTCATCCGTTTTGCTACTTATGCTTCGCAGATGAGAGCTTTGGCCCAAAGACACAACATTGATGGGCGCTGGGTAGACGTCCGTATTCCTAATTCAAAGGAAGGTGTAGTCCCTCAGATGCCCTGTAAAGTATTTGTTGGAAGGTGCACTGAAGATATGACTGCTGATGATCTTCGCGAATATTTCTCCATATTTGGAGAAGTCACTGATGTTTTTGTTCCTCGTCCCTTCAGGGCATTTGGATTTGTTACTTTCTTAGATCCAGAAGTGGCACAAAGCCTTTGTGGAGAAGATCATGTCATCAAAGGGGCATCTGTGTCAGTATCAAGTGCTGCACCAAAAATCAAAACCAAGTCGCAAAACTGGAAAGATGATTCTTATGGGCCAAATTGGGAGGGCGGCCGCTCGGGGGGGCCGTCCGGAGGGTCAAGCAATGGAGGAAACAGTAACATAGATTCTCTCAATATGCAAAACTTGGGAATCAATCCCAATGGAGGACCACCTGCTAACTTTAACTTGCCTATAAGTCTAGTGGCAGCTGCTCTGAATCAAGCTGGTTGGGGTGGATTTTTAGGAGGACCCAACTCTGGCCCAAATAATTGGCAGGGTGGCCCACCACAGGGGGGTAACTCTGGTAAAAATTGGAATGGCAATCAAAACTGGGGTCAAAATGGCCCACCACAATCATGGAATCAAGGCGGTGGCAATCAAGGATGGAGTGGTGGTGGCAAAGGCGGCAGTGGTAATGGTAACTGGAATCAAGGAAGTTGGCCAAATGGCCAGGGCAACTGGAACGGTAATGGCAGTGGTGGAGGAGGCTCCAGTTCTGGTTCTGGTTCGGGTGGGTGGAACAACAACAAGCCCCAGACATGAGGTGAGCACTACGGCAAAGGCTTGTATCAGAGATGTCTGTATGGTAACTTTAGTTTAAATTCTAGTCTCTAAGTAAATTTTTATTTCTATGTAAAGATGTGTAACTGAAGTATAACTTTGATGTGATAGGATTATCACAGGATGCTTATATGGATGCATAAAGATCCAGATGATGATGTATTAGATGTAAGGTGACATAGAGTATTGTGTGTAATAATGTGATGTGTGAGATGAGGACTTTGTTCAATAAAGGTGTATGTCATTATGAGATGGATGTTTAATTTCTATAAGTATAGGTGTGTATTTTGTCATAAAGCCGAGATATTATTATGTCCAATAAAATAAAATGGTTGAAAGCAACTTTACAACAACAAAAAAAACTGTTTTGGGTGTGAGAGAACATCTGACTGTATGGGTCATAATACATATTAAGGTAGCACTGTTTAGGATGCCGAGTTGTTATTAGGTGTGCACAACTGTGTGTGTATCTTGCGAGATGTGTCTGCTGCTTTCAATCACCCTGGAATGAAGTGAACTGGTTCTACGTCCTGTGGAGTTGCGGTAAGTGATGGGTGTGCAATCAATGGTATGGTCTGGTGTTCAATTATGTATGACATATGTATTTGTTCTTTCTGTGCAGTAGCTATGGATAAATGGCTTATCAAGAATGCTAATTACCAGTGTGAGTTTGACTGATAAGTCTGTGGTAACTATTATTTTATTTTTTAATGAAAAGGTGCATTTGTAAAATAATTTGTTTGTTCTATTATTTTATCAAATTGGAAAAAGTAATTATGTTGTGATTATTACAGGTGTTAAAAAATTACAACCGTAGGTGTTTGGAAAACACCTGGCTAAGAAAGTTTCTTGTGTTGGAAACATAAACCTTACTAAATGAAACTTCTTTTGTAATGGTGAGGTATGTATGATACAATCATATAGAATTGTAGATGAAAAAAGTACCTACTATGTTACACAAAGTACTGTAACAAATCTCTCAAATTGTATGCTTAAACCATAATTTCCTCTACATAGTTTTTGTTTTGAGGTTTGGGAAATTGTGGAAACAACTTCAGAAAAAACCTTTTTCTAGAGCAATACTACAAAATACTTTTTTCTTAATATCGATATTGCTTAAAATGCGTTTCAAATAAGAATACGAATATCAATGACCTTGGTATATCAACAGTCAGTTGAAAAGTAAGGCTTGCAAAAAAAATATAATGTACAATTGGGTTAAAGGCAAGAGATTGATGATGATTTATTATAGTTTTTGGTGGAAGTGTTGAATCAAACGACATCTTATAAACGACTGATAAATCAGTCGTTTCGTACGTTTTCGTCGTACTTCATTTGTTTAACGTATATGAACCTTTTTTGTACTTTTTTTGCCAATAAAAAAATATGAATATTATAAAAAATAGCCGTTTTGCTGACCCTACCAAAATTATTAAATTTGACAGATTGACGTCACAATATGGCGCCAGGTCAGTCCTATTCGGATTTGAAATGCATTGTATGCGTAAATATTCATCTTGACTACGGAACCCTTAACTCTGCAGGTGAACGCGACTCAAAACCTTGGTAGGTTTTTAAATGTTCGTTTTCCAACAGGTATTCTCTGCGAGCTACTGAAATCAATGAAGAAAATTCAAACTGATGTTCGAACGAAATATTTCTGATGCGGATGAGGCACCAGCAGAGCAGTCATCCAGCAATAAATAAAAACTCAGCACACAGTAACAATATTTTGAGTTGAATGTTTTAGAAATGCGCAGCCTGTTAGTATCATAATAATATAACTTAGTCGCTATATTGTATCACTATTAATGTCATTGAAGTACCTATCATTGACAACAATCCAATCTTGATATCAATTTAATTTTAGTACCTTAC
Organism: Cerastis leucographa; assembly: GCA_963082945.1. Classification (NCBI taxonomy): domain Eukaryota; kingdom Metazoa; phylum Arthropoda; class Insecta; order Lepidoptera; family Noctuidae; genus Cerastis; species Cerastis leucographa. The sequence goes on along the minus strand of OY720380.1, from coordinate 10,536,845 downwards.
ATGATGAAAAACACTGCAAGTTAACGGAAAGTCCCTCATGATCACAACAAGATGGTACCTTCATGCTTCAAAATAAACCCTTGATGATTTATCTCGGTACCCACCCAGTATAGGGCTGCCTTATATACTGAAACGCTACCCACATATTAGAAATTGGATAAACTTTCGATTGGCGCACGCAAGGCAATCATCTTGTTAGCAGGGTTGTAGCCAGGATTTGTATTTTTGAGGATGTTGGGTTAACAGTGCCAGCCTAGGGATAGTAAGGTAGCAGAACAGACGCTGGTCAATTAGACACAACGTTCCAAACCAGGACACATGGCTGCCCTATCCTAGTACCTACCTATGTAGTTTTAAGTGGCGTGTTTTAATGCGTTAAAAGTTCACGATATCACTGTGTAAGTAATTGAAGTACACACACTTTTCGTCAGTTTTAAAATGAAGGTCAAATAAAATGTTTTTTTTTTTTTTAATTCTTTTATTATTATCATTCTACCCCTAGTCTATCTAGTGTTCAAGGGGCACAAACAAAGGGTATAAAAGACACACCACAAAAACGACAGTGACCATTTATGGAAAAAATGAATAAAATTTCAATAATATATGTACATATGAAAACTTGTTACTCCAACCATCCCAGGTCCTCCCAAAAAGCTAGCACCCTTTTCGGGCTGCTGCAGGCATCCGGGAGAGATGACGGCGATTGAAGAGTCCCATGCCCGTTGATCTGCCACGCTGCAGCACTCCATACGAGTATAATATGGTCACCCTTCACACTGAATTTACAAGAAAATAGTTAAGTATTGTTTTTTCAGAATCCAAATTATATACATTGCTGAAGTGTGCAGATATATTTAGCAGACATTTCTGCTAAATGTTAGTACATCTGGCTTTAGATTCTGTTGAGATCTCAGGTGGCTACAGTCAAACATATATAATTAGAACGTCAGGATTGAGGAGCCAAAAAAATAATGCGTTAATTTACAAAATTTACTCTGTATTACTATTTTATTCCTATACTGCAAAAACAAACACAACACCTGCTAAATGATCATTATGTCCAATATATGTATTGACCGCTCACATCAAGTATAAATTCACCTCTTGAGTGTAGATTGAGGAGCCATACTAAAAGTATTGTATTTTCTTTCATTTTAACGCTACAGAAGCTAAATTTTTAGCACATCATAATATGCACAATTGCTGCTAAATGATACAAAATTTTCAAAAATATTCATCTATTACTTAACGAGTTCCAGGTGGCTCCTCAGTTCAGACGTTTGGATTGAGGAGCCACTTTTGCATGACATAACTAGTGATATATTTTGCTGCTAAATCTAGAATTCGTGCTGCAAAATCAGCTAAATTGCTGCTAAATAATGGTAAGATCAGATTTAAAAAATCTGATGTGGCTCCTCAATCCTTACGGACACCTTTATTTTTGCATCAGATCTTCTTCATTGACGCCCTAGTACTTGACTTTTGTTGAAAGGGAGTTTGGTATTGAATCATTTTGGTAACTTCCAGTTGGTGAAAAGGATAAGTTCTGTTTTTTTTTTCGGGTTTACTGACAGCTGGTGTTAATCACACCGTTCTTATACAATCTGAAGTGCAGAACGCATTACATTACCAAAAAAAAATTACTAATGTTAAATCAACAAACCAATTTTGATTATTGCCGAAAAGGTTTTTAATGCGAAACATGAGCTTGAGGTGATCCTGGAGATTTCGTTGACAGGCTGCTAAGCTGCTTTCATCTCTTCGCCGATCATCCTGAAGCGTTACTTTTTTTAAATTATTACTGTGGTGAGAGTTGAAAATCCTAATTCACATAAATAGGTTGTTGCACATGGCAAAAGTATTGAAATATAAAAAATATGCTTAGAAAGCAGAGGATATTAATTTTTCACACCAAACCAAAACTGTCGTGAATCAGTTTTATTATTCTATCCATTTTCAACAGTTTTCCTGCTCTTGAATCGGTTAGTTTCCAGAAGGGATCCTCTCGGAAAATGGATTTTGAACTCTGGCCATACATTTTAGAACTTATACATATGTAGATCACGCTGAGGTAAATAGAAATTAACTTTCTCTGCAAGAAACTTCAACAATCAACACTTGCACTTTTTTTCTCGATCAGCTGCCATGACATTTGGGAACATTTTATTATTACCATTGGTAGAGCGACCTTATTTTTCTGCGGCACACCAACTTATGACCACGGTAAACCAGTGTGCCGCGGCACACACTTTGCGGAACACTGACCTAGTGCCTCCTTGATTATGGAGTTCATGTATGTACCTTCTTATGTTTCGCGGGGGTTACGGATCAGGGTCTGTTGGCTTATATTGTATTTTTTATATTATATTAGAGATAGTAACGAACAAAAATAAATCGACAATTTACTTTCCATAGTATATTGTTTGCAAAGTGTGGAAGCTTTCTATTACGATAATTGGATTCAAGAGCACCACATTATAAATACGTACACCTATACATTTTAAACTTAAAATTCTTACATCACAAGTTAATCACAAGTCATGAGATCCATGGAAAGTCGTTTACGAACGAACCATGAGAATTATATCAAATTTGACTCCTACGCATTGCTTCTGACGGCCTGTGGTACTGTGTTAGCTAGTAGAAGCTGCATCTACAAACTATGTTCTTGCTTTCTGTCGCTGTAGCCGACTATCTGACTTTATGTAATACTCGACATAAAAGAGGAAAAATCGTTTTCTATTATATCGATGCTGCACAATAAGGTACACTTTAGAATACAAAAGAATTTTATATTTTATAGCGTATTTCTTACAAAAAATACATGTTTTTACAGTTATTGAACAAAACGAAACACATACATTGCGAGTTTGACTCGCACGCGACCCTTTTTATGGACCATTATTAGATTAAACAAAGTTTACTAAATGTTTTCACCTTCTAACAATAGTTTGCCAAGCGATAATGGATCTACTTGCTTTACAAATAGCCAAACAGCCGGTTGTCGACGAATAATCACATACTAATTACATATTATTTCGAATTTGAGAAGAAAGCTTAGATTAATACTTCAAAATTCAGAAAATTTTAGGATCCAGTTAACATTTACATTTTATCAGTACCTATTGTGTAAGTGTTAGGGTACGTTCACACTTACGAATGCGCTCGTTTCATGAGTCCTGTGTTAACTGACGTTTCTTTCCAGGAATTAACTAGATCGTTTATTATGTGTTATTACAAAGATGTCCCAGATTTATAGTAAAGACACAATGTGAGAGCGCATTCCTATCGTGTTCATACTTGTTAAAGTAGTTAGTAGATGCAAATCTACACGAAACGTACCTTCTTTACAATGATTGTACCTAAATAGATTGTTTAAAACTTTTATACATTAAATTTCAATATTGCGTTTTTATTATTTTATTATGAATACAAGATATATTTTAACAATATAAATTGGAGATTAGACATTTCGATACACTACATGCTTTAATAAATAGATACAAGGCTGATTTCAATCCTCTATAACTTTATTCGAGTTTCTAATTTTTGTCTACCTATTCGTAGCATCTGTACAAAACTGCCATACGTCAATTTTATTCCTCCGATAAAATATAACGGACGAAAGACATATCAGTCAATTTTTAAACTGCCTAATAAATAATATGTAAGCTCGTCAGTATTTCACACCAGTCGGCTCCATTGATGTGGAAATAACTAGCGCAAGTCAGAAAACAGAACCGAAACAGTCAACGGTTATAAATGGCTTCTGCAAAAATTAATTTGACAAAATTGTACGTACCTACAACATGGTAGAAGAAAAGCGTTGTTACAATGACTATCATTGTATGTTACGATTTCTCATAGGTACGTTAATTGCTGAGGGTCTTCCAGCAGCATTATGCATGGAAAATTGTGTTGTATTACATTAGTTGTTATCAGTAAAATGACTGCTAGTAAATTCAAAACAAATGTCTAATCTCTTTACATCAAATACCAACTCTTAATTTTGAAATAATTTTCTACTAGTATGTAAGTGATTCATTGAGTGCTATATTGTGTTTGTTTTTCTTTACAAAATACAATTACAATATTAGTAGGTAGTTTAACGTCTATCTACTTTAAAATTTACTTACATTATAAAATAATCGGTGAGAAATATAAGCTGCGAAGTTTCGGACAGTCGGGATTAAAAACATAAGTAACAAAAAAGCTTGAAGGTAAATTTCATAAGGTTTTGTATGTAATGGTGCGACTTAGTTTTCCTCGAAATTTACGTGTAAACTTCTCCAGTGACTGACAAAATAAAATTAACTATGCAACATCTGAATCTGATAGATTAATTACCCATAATCTTATGATTTAATCTATCAATCTTCTATACATCTGGCGTGAATAAAATAACAAACAGAATTAAATAAACAAACATCCACTGAAATTTCCTAAACTAAAAATGCTTTCGTAAGACTAAGAAGTTACTTTAGACCTTTAGTTTCTTGGCAGGCCTGAGAGCATAGTTGAGAGTCACTTGTCGCTTAATGGTGGCCCGTCGGGGATTTCTTCGACCGTTCCACTCAGCTTCCATCTTTCGAGCCAATTCAAAATCATTCTGTTCCTGTTCAATCAACTTTTCAATTCTTAGCTGCTCTTGCAGTATTTTCTTAACATCACAATTCTTTAATGGACTAGACAAATTTTTTACAGCTAAATTGACCTTATTGTTATTTATTGTTTCTGCAAGTAATGGTGGACTGTTTAATTCTTTTTTGGTACTTGACTTTTTGGAATCGCTCCGTAAGTATGGCTTTCTCTCAGATGACACTTTCCGCTGTTTCATTTTGCCCTTTTTGGGTGTTGTTTCGTTTTCATCCTTCGAAATACTTCCCATGGATCTTGTGCGTCTAAGATTTGTTTCATTATTTAATTTAGTAATACCATCAATATGTGTAGTTTGTTTATTTCTATTGCCATTTCTCTTGTTTAGTAAAGGTGCAACACTGGGGCTAGTAGATGCAGTTTTCTTTACTTTTGACCTGCTTCTTTCACATTTCCCGGAGGATTCCTGTAATAACGAGAAATGTACATGGGTAACTATAATTCTAAAGTACTATAATGATAATAAATAACTATGCTGTTGAATAAAAGTTCTTACCTTTTCTACTTGAAGTATATTTAGTGCAATAACAAAGGCAGATGGTAAGTTTTTAGCTAAGGACATGTTCCTGAGACGACAAAGTCCCTCTAAATACTGGTCACGCGTCGGCGTCGGCTCATTGGGAGTTGATGCTGGCTCCTTGTCAACACGGAGCCCTGGAACGCGGAGTGGAAGGGTCTTGCCTGTACTGAAACTGAAAAATATTAACAGATTTAAGCATTTCATTAATTAGGCAATCCAAGATTCCTTTATTACAATTGCTAGTGATAAACAATATTTCAAGCCTCCGAGTTAGCCAAGATTGAATGTATAAACCTGTGGAGTCTTTACCTTGTTGGCGAAGTCGACTCTATAGGTTTGAAGTAACACAACTCCTGTCGCATGGAGTCAACACTTCCAGTCTCAATATTTCTATTTTCAGCTAAATTAATTTTGTGTTGGAGTATTCCTGTATATGGCAGTGGCAGTGACACAAGCAAGGAAGGAACAGAGCTTTTTACTTTGACCTTATCTTCTGAAGTACCTACTTCTTTATCACTGTTTTTAGGATCGTCTTTCTGTAAAAGAAATTAAAACAATCATCAAAGGGGACAATCATTTCTGTCCATCTTATAGCTGCTTATACAAGGTGTTGTTTTGCAACCTCGTCAAATTTCAGGGGGTGGTCACGAAAGAGATAAATAATCAATTAAAATTACGGTACCTAGTTAATTATTAATAAACGCTGATTTTTTTGGTTGTTTAAGTTTGTCAGTATTTCAGAATAACCCCCTTAACTTGGTTTAGGGACTAAGAAATTATGAATTAAACGTTTGAGATTGTTTGTATGTGTGTAAGCGAGGCTATAAGGCAAGAACCAGACGGGCCGCGTTTAAAACACGGCTGGTTCACACTTACCGATTTTCGTAAAAAAATAAAAATTACCTACCCATTTTATTATTGATTCGGGACGAGAATCACTAGCAAAGTTACCTCCTTGAATTTGACGAGGATGCAAAACAACATCTTGTATATGTATATGACTATTAAAAAAAATATAATTAAGAAAAATGAGTGCTGATAATATGAGAATCCATTTTCAGAATCTCATATCAGACTGGACACTAAAGTGCCCAAATGAGGTAGTTGCACAGCCCACAACAGCAAGATCAATTTCAAAAAACAACCCCACCAATTCTTTTTGCTGGCGTACATTTTTATTATTGTAAGTTACGTGTTAGTGCCTTCGCGTAGCTGGAGCTGAGGTTGTGCAGGAAGGCACAGTGGCGTGATCGGAGTGTAGCGTCAGCCGGCGTTCGAGATACACACGATTATATGTACGTGGGGTATGTGACACCTAGGGCATGCAAAAACCGGGTTGTTTTAAGAAACCGGTTTTTTCGGGTTTCTTGTTTACAAAACCGGATGAAACCGGTTTTTTCGGTTTTTTTCGATCTTTATTAAAAAATGTGTAGAAACAAAAATAAAATGCTAAAGCCTAATCAAAATAATTTTGTTACGTTTATCTTACCTATGTTTAAAATAATGACAATTTGTTTGGACTTCAAAAACGACTAAAAATCAATATAAAAATATTTTTTCCTTCATGCATAACATAGAATAAAACTTATTATTTAGGTAAACAACATAGTCTAAAAATTTAGGGCACTAAGACTAACATACAAAATTAGGAACATTTGGTAGGTAAACACAAAGGTCTAAAATCTCATAGAAAACAGCATGAAACCAAAGGCGTTTGAGTAAAACTGGCATGATTTTTTCTAAGTCTACGGCCAATAATTAAATTTCTTTACCTATTAGTAATAACACAGTAAGACATTAATTTTAATATTTCCAAAATGCATCGGAGCCGAGATATACAGGGTGAATTTTTTAACTGGGTGGTAGGCCAAAACAGAAACTATGAGGAATAGTGAAAAACGATCAAAGAAGCCAGGAGCCCGATTTAAAAAAAATATGCTTCATTGGTTTTGTGAAAAATCAATATTCCTAGCCAGGAATCGAACCCGTTAATTTGAAAAAAACACACCCTTTACCCCATTCGATAGTGTCGCTGCTAAGTATCGAATTCTGGGATGTAATAGCATACGGCAAACGATAGGAAATAGTTATTTTTTGATAAAATACATAACAGTATGCAAACTGCTAGTAGGAACAACACAACTTTGCAATCAGATATTTCAGCTCCGATATAATTTTCGGAAAAATTATTTTAGGAGTCATTACTATCATATATACCACTATACGTGAGCATCTTTGTCGCCGCTGTGAAAAAAAAACATGCCACTGGTCCATACAAACTTACCCAATGCCCTTTAAGTACTTGGATCTACACTACTACACTGGGTCAATGAGAAGCAAAATAATGAAATGGATAGGGAGCGCAGGGCATTGTCGGTAAGAGGTAATATGCTTTCTCGCAGGTTTGCGCGATGCTCACGTGATATTAAAGTCACACTATTTAAAAGCTATTGCCAAACGTTATACACGTGCAACCTGTGGAGCAATTACACCTAAAAAAGCCTGCAATTCTCTGCGCGTCAGGGGTTTGTTGGGACTTCCATGGCGGTGCAGTGTCTCCGGCATGTTCGCCAACCACAGCACGGACAGCTTCTAGGCGGTGCTTCGCAGAAGAACGGCGTCCCTGCGGTCTCGGGTAAAAAGTAGCACCGACACTCGGTATCGGACAGAGTGGACAGCCAAATCCTGAGGCCAATGCCTCATGCTGTCGCTTATGCATGTCCAAAATAATAATTATTTTAAATTTTACTAACATAGCTGTAAGTATCTGCCTTCTAACATAATAAGGACTGACTTTTGACAATTCATGTTTGCTTAGTCTGTTGTTTGGGAAAATTATTATTAAATCAATAAGATAGACAGATAGATAGATCAATAGGAGAAACATAACTTGTTGTTCAATATTTATAGTGTGTAATTTATTGTTTTCCCTAATATTTATTTATTAAAAAAGATATAACCTTAACCGAAAAAACCGGTTTTACTATCCCAAAAAACCGGGTTTCAAATCAGTCGGTTAACCGGTTTTTTCGGTTAACCGGGTATCCGGTTTGCATGCCCTAGTGACACCCCGCCACATAGTTTACGTGTGCTTTTAAACATAACATTCTTACATTTAATTTTATTATTTCTTGTCTTGTTTAGGCTTTTGACAAATATGTGTGAAAACAATAGGGAAAATAGACTTAGGTCTATGTTATACGATCTATTAGAAAATTCTTCAGATGAATCGAGCAAGGCCATTTGTCTTGAACACGCTTTTTTTTCCTGCAAAAACGGTGCTAATTCTGAATCTAGTTCTTAATGATAACTTTAGTTATTTTAATATTTTTATTCAAGAACTCTTGTTCTTTACGTCTTTTAGAGTTTTATTTTGTTTAATTTAGTAATATTAGTTTATTTTAATAGGATTGATGCTTCTTATCGAAGACTGTTTTGATTTGAAACTTAAAATTTGTCCCTGAACTTTGGTAATAAAAACTATTAAAATATAATAATATGACTAAGTTTTTCATATAAATATAAGTATAAGGATTGTGTTTAAATAACTAAAATTAAAATTTCAACAAATTTTGATTATTATAATCATATACAGGCAGTTTAGTTTACGGGCATGTCATACCCCGCCACATGCTCGATGAAATATTTTGTCACCACACTCCCGCCGGGTTAAAATGTTGAAGATAGAATATTAAAGATCTGCATAAACATACCTTTTCTTTAACACTGTCCCCATTTTCTTTATTCCATAAACCAGGACCCAGTTTGTTTTTTTTATCAAGATAGCTTTTAATTAATTTTCCATAACTTGGCACCATTTCTGGTGAGGCTCCATTCATAGGCTTGACTGTTGGAACCTTGGGTGTTGACCCATCAGTGCATGTATGATCATTAGTTTCATTATTTACTTGTGGACTACTGGAATAAGATAATGCTAGTAGTTAGGACACCATTTTCCAAAATGATAGACTGAGGACAGAGAGATGTCTTAAAGATTGGGTTGTAATTTAATATTTTATTTTATAACAATTCAACTATTCTTTGTGCTTAGTATTCCAACCTTCGATCAATAATAGTACAACAAATCATAGTGTGAAAGGTTCATAATCAGAAAATATCATATTTATGAAGGCCAAATTCTCCAAGTAATTACTTCATTAATGGTACAGATTATATTGTCAATGACATGAAAACAATAAATGGTTTTCAACAATGGCTGTTGATTGAGTTTCAAATCCTTTGATAGAATACTAATTTACCGTTGTAGTTAAAATAGAATTTATACTTGTGGTTTAAATACTGTTATAAATAACAGACTCATTAAGACACAAAAAGTTGCTTAATATCAGAAGCAACTGACATTTTCCTTTTAAAAATAACACATGGATAATTGGATACACAATAAAATGGCATTGGCTAGAGATTAGGTTTTGAGAATCATTACTTACTCTTTAATGGTGGGAACTTGTAATTTAGACAGATAACTATCAATTTTTGTAGCTTTGAGCCTAGGTTTTGCCAGTGGTGCTTTAATATTGAGCTTCCTAGGTGTCTTAGGTGGTGGTACATTGTCTTTAACTCGATCTCGCTGCATTTGTTGTGCTAGAATTTCATCTTGTTTTAAGTTATCTAAATACTTTTTGTGCGCTTCTTCTTCTTCACATTGAATTTTCCTAAAACAAATGCTCCCTAAGTAATTCAATCTCTTGATTGTTTTTTTTTTTTATAATTCAGGGATATGTTGTTAGAAACCAATCATTTAGAGCAGTAACAAATATTAATGTAAACATTACTTACTTGATTAATAACTCAGTCTCCTGTATGTGCTTTTGCTCTAATCTTACTCGCTCAGCTCTTAAACGCCTCAGTTCAGCCTCATATTCTGACCTAATTTCCCCAGGCTCACTTAGTCGGGGTAAGGGTGTCTCTGAAAAGTTGTAAGCCTTGTGTAAGTGAAGGAAAAGACAGGTTAAACAGTCATAGATGAGTGTTGAGTTTCTTTAATACTATTACAGGAAAATAAATATTTATATTGTAATTTCAGCCAAATGAATGGAAAGAAATTAAGTTGTCATTATATATGTAATAGGACATGATTCTTGAAGGTCTTAGTATGTTCCTTTGTGGTGTATTCCAAAATATAAGGAAAACAATACCATACAAATTAATGATGTCCATCACATTAAAACTTTACAGATGGTAAGATTTTACTAAAAACATAATTCATTTTATATACAATACACAAATATTGATCTTAGCTTCGTTTTATTCAAACATTCATGTGTTTACCTTCTGCTAAATGGATGTCCTCTCCTCTTCTTTTAATTTCAATTTCATGTGGAAATTTTGATTGGATAAAATTCCAAAGTTCAACATTCACCAAATTCTTTTGTTTTGTTGCTGTTCTGAGCCAGGATCCAATTCGCAATCGACACAGAGGACAACACAAAGCATTATTTTCTATGCTGCCATTAAAACAACGTTGACAAAAATCATGGAAACACGGTAAGGTTACGGGTTCTATTAATATAGATTGACAAATTGAACAAAATACATCTTTTAATTCTAATTTTTCTAATTTTAGTATCTTATTTTCAATTTTAGACAGCCGCTTCTTTGACTTGGCCGCCATTTTTCATTATTGTTTTTTTCTCATTTTTTTCTTCCTGGGCCAGTGTTTCGTACTTCAATATTCATATTTTTAGCATTACTGGCATTACTGCCCAAGAGGGGGAAGATGAACTACCAAACCGGTATGTAGCCAATCGAAAAATCCGATTAAAAGAAATCAAAATGTGCAGGAATGCTAAATACATACCCAGGGAACGAATTACCGTTATTTTTTACGTTACCAATTTATTATTAATTGTTATTTGTTACGTTACCAATTTATCGTTATGCTAACGATAAAAAGTAACGCTATCTTCCGACATTGTATAAAGTTCTTACATCCATTTTGAGAGCTAAAATTTGCAAACACATTGATGACAATTTGATCATGTCCGCTTCTCAAAATGGATGTAGGAACGGGTCCCGCGGTACTAAGGAGCTGCTTCTCATTGATATGGCCATTAACCAACAGATTCGCCGTTCCCGAAGGGATATATCGACATGTTGGATAGATTATAAGAAGGCCTGTGACTCGGTGCCACATACATGGCTCATGAGTGTGCTAGAGTTGTTTAAAATAGATGCAACTCTGGGTACCTTCCTGATGTCGTGTATGAGGCAATGGAGTCCTTCGAAGGGAATAGCGAACCGATAAGGATAGAGCGTGGTATTTTTCAGGGTGATAGTTTGAGCCCACTTTGGTTTTGCTTAGCCTTGAATCCTTTAAGCACGCTGCTGGATGATTCAGGTCTGGGCTTTCGGTTGAGGAGTGGTGGTCAGGTTATATCTCACCTTCTTTACATGGATGACCTGAAACTCTTTGCCCCCAATTTGCCAGTTGCAAATTGTTGGGGCAATGCAATGGACTTACTGAAAGTAACAGAAACTTTCAGTAGCGCCATCAGGATGGAATTTGTTGTGGACAAATGTGCGGTCATGCATCTAAAGCGAGGGGGGATTATGGAATCTGCGGGAACCCAGCTCTCAGATTCCATAAATCTTAGATCCCTCTCAGCGACCGAAACCTACAAGTATTTGGGTATGTCGGAAGCGCTGGGCATCAATTCTGTTGACATGAAGCAATCGTTGAAGGAGCGCTTCTTTGGAAATAAGGTGCGTGCCTTCAATGGTTGGGTCATGCCGGTTTTGATGTACTCTTTCGGCGTACTTAAATGGACTCAAACTGAACTAGACGCCCTGGATAGGAAGGTTCGTACATTGTTGACGGCATATCGAATGCATCACCCACGTTCTTCGGTTATGAGACTATATATCCCGTTGTGGAGGTCGAGGCTTTTTAAACGCTAAGACTCTCCACAATCGTGAGATATGCAGTCTCAGGGAATATTTCCTAGAAGCCGTCGTGGGGATGCATCGAGATGTGGTCGCGATGGACAAGGCCCTCACCCCGCTCTCCTTGGCTAAAGAGAACTGGCGCAAACCTGCAGTGATTGACACTAATGACCGCAGGGAAGTATGGCAGAGTAAGGAGCTTCACGGACGCTACTTCAGTGCCCTGCATGGACCTGATGTAGACCATGCAGCGTCCGTAGCCTGGCTACGTTCCGGGGAACTCTTTGGAGAAACCGAAGGTTTTGTTTGTGCAATTATGGATGAAGTTATGATGACGAATAACTACCGGAAATTTATTGTGAAGGATGGCACGGTTGACATATGTCGGGCATGCCGCCGTCCAGGCGAATCGATCAGTCACATTATCTCCGGGTGTTCTCGTCTAGCTAACGGAGAATACTTGCATAGACACAACCTTGTAGCCAGGATTATCCATCACCAACTTGCTCTGAAATACAACCTTGTGGAATCGGAAGTGCCGTACTATAGGTATGTGCCCGCCCCGTTCTCGAAAATGGCAATATCACACTGTATTGGGATCAATCCATCATCACTGACAGGACTATTGTAGCCAATAAGCCTGATATAGTGGTGGTGGATCGATCAAAGCAGCGCGCAATGATTGTTGACATAACGGTTCCACATGACGAGAACCTCGTGAAAGCCGAGAAAGGTAAGCAAATCAAGTATCTTGACTTGGCTCGCGAGGTTGTCGACATGTGGGATGTTAACTCAGCGATCATTGTGCCGATAGTCGTATCAGCCAATGGCCTAATTGCCAAGAGCCTCAACCAATATCTGATGAGGCTCTCGCTAGGCAGCTGGATCAAGGGCTTGATTCAGAAAGCGGTACTCCTGGACTCGGCTCGTATCGTTAGGAGGTTCCTTTCTCTGTAGCCCTGACCGCCGGTAGCTTGGACCCTGTTCCCGATACCGGTGGGCTACTATTTTTTTATTTTTAAATGTTTTTTTTTAAATATTATTTGATATAGAAATATTTAAAAATGTAAATTATATGTATATAAATAAATAAATGTAAAAGTAACGATATTAATAATAATACCCGTAAATACGTCAACGTTATCTGATTACTAATATTAGTATCGGTTAAGTTACTATTCTTACACCGTTAATTTATACGCCTATATCTTTCTAACGATGTCGGTAGGGAGTCTAGATTTTCCTTAAAAAATATATTTACTCTGTTGCACTTTTTTCGGCCCATATTAGTATCTAATTATTAGTATCTTATTAGGCAGATCAAGAATCTTCATAAATTCATTCTTTCTCAATCAAATAAATAAATTTATTCTTCTATCGATAAAAGAAGGAACATAAAACTTTGAGACGGTAGCTTCTTGTTTTTTTTATTAAGTTTTTTTTTTTTTTTTTTTTTTTTATCTTTTAAACTTATTTTTTTTTTTTTATATAAAGAAAAATACCTATTAAGAGCCTATTAAGAACTTTTAGCATGGAACATAATTCCATTCGGTATCTGGGAAAGGGCGTTGTTAGCTGCGCTACAGTTTATACTTTTGCAGCTACCATCGTTTTACTTGTTGTACCTAGTCTTGTTTTTGTTTTTGTTCCGAAATAAACTTTTATTATTTATTATTATTATTATTTTAGTTAGAAAAATTCTAAAATTATGATAAAAAAGTAATGTTGATAAAAATGCAAAAACGAAAAACAAAACTAAATAACTTTTTTGTTTACTCCCACCCGAAGTCGCGGGCACAGCTAGTTTGTTATAAAAAACGCCCGTGTTTAATGTGTTAGTATGATATTATTGAATACAAAAAAAAAGTAGGATAAACTGTGTAAAAGCTCATTTAGAAGACATGCCGTTGCGTCGATGTGTTTACACCTTAATTTTGTTCCTTAAATTGGATACAATCCATCTCGACTAAAATAAATGAAAAATTATTTGATCGTTTCGAAAAAACAGTATTATTTTATTTCGTTTGTTAATACCAACGCACGAAAGAATTAATAAAGAAGCCTTTAGATCGGCAAAGATTTTTGTAAAAATTAGTTGATTATGACAGTGGTACCAACATTCTGGGCAGAGAAGCCATGTTGATATTTTCTTTCTTTTTTCGTCATGTACCGACTCACATGTATTTGAGAACGAGAAACGAACTCGAAAGAAACCACGAGAAATATGGTGGTTGGAAGAGAATTTTAGATAGTGTTCTTTTGTTCTTGCAGTATTGTGGTGGATTTTTAACAAATGTTTAAGTGTGCTCTTTGAAATCTTTGTTAAAACACAGGATAAGACCTTGGAAAATGTCTTCAATGCATTTTGTGGTTCATCCTTTGCCTGGTACAGAGGATCAATTGATAGACAGGTAAACATTTTTTATAGTTTTACTTGACTCCATTTCGTACATCTTGTGAAATCCGACATTCCATGATCAAACAACTGTATTGAGTCACTTATTGATGTAAAAGCATCAAGGGCCACGTTTCCCGTATCATTTTACGCTCTTGGGAGAATTTCCATTGCATGACACTTCTTTGTAGATTACAGCTTGCGAATCCATACTGTTCATTTGGATTCCCATTCCATTCCCGTGTTCTTTTGGATCGGATGGCGTAATCTAGTTTGGTTAAACGGTGATATTTTGCAAACCTGCTTTTCGCATTGACAATGCCGATACTGGAGTTGTTAATTCTTGAACTGTGACATAATTGTTCAATACCTATTCCATAATTATTATTGTGTTGGAGCTTTCATCCGACAATAATTAGGAACATAGACGTTTCTAAAAATACTAATTGAAGCTGCAAACAATAGTTTTCGCAAAATATGGAAAGTTATTGTAGTTGTACAAAAAAAACTGATTAGATATATCAAGATCAAACATAACACTGTTTTGTATGAGAACCCATCAGAGGTTATTTACTTTTAGCAATAGTGATTTGCAAGTAGATACCTTTATTAAAATTTGTCAAATTCTTGGTTGGATTGAAAGTATTGTTGGCAAGATTTTATTTTACCAATACGATTTTAGAAGAAATTGTTCATGCTTGGTATCTAAGCAAGGCCTGAATGATCTTCTTATTACTAAATATTTAAAAAAAAAAACTTTATTTTGTTATCTGAATATTTTATTAAATTACAACATAGTGAAGCATTAACCAAAGCCTTTTTTGCCTTGAATTAGGTTCAATACAAACTTTGAGATCATGGTATTATTCTTTGTCTAGAAATTGTTGCATTCTTTGTTTCTTTGAGCTTAAAGGCTGGTCTAGCAATACTAAGTGCTCATTAAAATATAATGTTTGTGTGCAACAACCTCATTAAAGCACCTGCCTTTGTTGTGTTAATCTAAAAGGATTAAAAATATGAAAAAATATTTGATTATGTTGCTAAATTAATACTAATTAGGTGTTAAAAAAATAAAAATATAAAAAGATTGGAGCAGCCCACTGGCATTGGGAACAGGGTCTGGGCTGCCGGTGGTCAGGGTTCTTGAGAGAGAAACCTCTTAACAATACATGCCGTGTCCACAAGTACTGCTTTCTGAATCAATCCCTTGATCCAGCTGCCAAGCGAAAGACTCTTCAGATGTTGGTTGAAGCTTTTGGCTATTAATCTATTGGCCGACATGACTATCTGCACAATGACTGCTGTACTCACATCCCACATGTCGACAACCTAGCGAGCCAGATCTAGATACTTGAATTGCTAATCTTTCTCTGCTTTCACAAGGTTCTTGTCATGCGGGACCGTTATATCAACAATCATTGCGCAACACTCCAATCGATCTATCACACAATGTGTGGCTTATTGTCAACAATAGTCCTGTCAGTGATGATATGTCGATACCAATACAACAAATATTACCATTATCGAGATGGGGATAATCCTGGAAACAAGATTGTCTCTATTCAAGTACTTTAACAATACTAAACTGATGAAAAAGTACATGCACCTCTGATTTTTCAGATTTATGTGTGTATTGTATAATTTTCAATTGCTTCCGTGATCAAAAACATTGAGGAAACCAAACCAGCATGCCTGAGAGATCTTTCTCGTCTGCATGTAAATGCAACTCAGAGGCCCAAGAGCGGCATAAAAGTCTGACACCAGGTTTAAAAACTCATGCCCTGGTAAACAGTTACTTCTACACTGACCCTCTTGTAATGGAGGTGTAAAAATACTAGTGACTTCATTGCCCCTGTTGGTTTGCTGATCTGCAAGGACAGCAAACCAAAGTTGCAGAGCCGGACGAGGTCAGTCCGTGGATGGGTTATCATAACTACTATAAGAGTTCCTTTGGTGCCTCGGAAAGTATGTTCGCTTGTGGTAATGGCAGTTATTAGTAGATCTTTGACAGTTCTTATGAGTAGTCACAAGCCTGAAAGAATGACAACCAGACTGCATTTCCCAGTAACTGGGTTGTGGAGATCAGATATGCAGTAGCCCTATGTAAAATACTGGTATTCAGCCGCATCTGGTTAGACTGGAAGTGAACCAAAACATGGTTGGGAAAATGCTAGGTACATGATGATGCTAGGTAGATGATGATGGTGGATTGCTGATGTGCATCATTATCATGTTTGTATCCTAGAACCATTAAGAATAGGAAGTTCCATGCAACATTGCATATTTATTTCCTTTCTGTCCCAATTCAAATTGATATGTTTATTTTGCAAATAGGTTTTTACAAACACTCTTACACATTGTCTTTTTTTAAACTAGATGAGGTTGGTGTTCCGTGCCTGACTCTCTGACTCTGAGTAGACACAGCCAAAACAAACTCAGAGGTCACTGTTTCTTTTAAAGTCCAGACATAGTTCAAATCACATGAGGACCATGTAGATTAGTGTCTGAGATGGTGTTTTGAAGAAAGAACCAAACAGACTTAGCATACAGAATTAGCTTGCCTCTTGATTTTAGGCAACAATAATGATACCTATTAAGGCTTGAATACTTAAGACGCCATAACCTACACAACATCCTGGTTGTATTAAGCTAGCCAAGGGTTTTTGTCATCACATTTATTTCAGGGCTTATCATAACTGAACAAAACTCGGAGGAGCTCGTGGCTAAATAATAACAGCCGCACGGGTCAATCTTTAAGGTTAAGCCGTGCTTGCCAAGGTTGGTCCGAGGATGGGTGACCTGAATTACATGCCGAGTTTCCTCCGTGCCTCGGAAAGCACGTTAAGCCCTTGGTCCCGGCTATCATTTTTTAGATCCTTGACAGTCATTATGAGTAGTCAAAAGCCAAAAGTCTGACATTAAGTCTTACCAAGGAGTATTTTGTTACCAAGTTACTGGGTTGTGGAGGTCAGATAGGCAGTCGCTTCATGTAAAATACTGGTACTCAGCTGCATACGGTTAGACTGAAAGCCAACTCCAAGATAGTTTGGGAAAAGGCTAGGCAGATGATGATCTTAACTAAACAAAACTGGCAACTTTTCATAAATATCAAGCTTTTGTTGTTATGCTGAAAGTTTCTTGGCACAAGAGTTTCAGCCTGAAACTCATGTGCCAAGCTTAGATTTTATCAGACCTTAGTCACTATGAACAAAAACTGATAGTAATAGTAAACTATATAAACTGCCAAAATGAACAGTGATCATTCACTTTTTCATGAAATATTCATTCAATGTCATTTTAATGAACTCAAAGGGGTTGTATTGATGATTTTATTGACTACAATTATATGTATAAAGATATACGTTTTACGGTCGTGAATTAAATTTCCAACTTCTGCCAATCGCAAATTGCATAAAACGTAAAAAAAATTGAATTTCGCGGCCTGCCGTTTCCACTAGAATGATGAATGATATGATGATGATGAATCACTCTAGTGAAGAATCTGATATCGCGATTATCTTGGAGACTGAAAACAAACTGAAATCAATTTGTCATTGTTTTAGGCTAAAGGAGGTAGCTGACCGTTGGAACAGATATGGGACGGGTGCCGGTTCCTCGGCACTCAGTTCTCTGCGAGGCGTGCGAGCAGTGGCCGCCGGTCCTGCTCACATTGCTTGTCTGCTCGAAGATGGAACTATCTGCCGTGCCGCCTTCTCCATCATTCCCGACAGATTGGACTTGAGTAAAACTGACGCTAGTAAGAATGGGGGCAATGGCGGAGGTGGAAGTGGCGGCGGAGGAACAAGCGGGGGCAAGCAAGGTGGCAGCGGCGGGAGCTGCGGCTCGCGTCAACAGCCGCGCACTAGGGCGCGGATTATGAGGAACTCGATTAGGGCTACTCCTAGCTCACAAGGTATTTTATTTTTGCACTTACTCTTGTTTTTTGTCAATCTTTCTATTAATATAACCTTCAATTGATTGATTCTAACATGGCTTAATATATGAGATGATGGTATAATGGATGCTTTACTACGTAGGGGCTTAATCCATGTGATTTGTACAGGATCAACGAGCCGTGCAACTGGTGTTATTATCGGAGCGTCTGGTTCAGGACGAGTAGTATCAGTTCCAGCGCCGTTTGTGCCGGAAGATCTGGTCACACAGGCTCAAGTGGTCCTGCAGGGAAAGAGCAGGAGTCTCATTATTAGGGAGTTACAGGTAAGACTTTGGGTACCTCTTGATACAAGGTGGTCTACATTCTACATAAGGAATTGATTCTCAGTCTCACATACATTTTGATTTTATTTTAAAATTAAGTTAAATTGAGGTTTATGAAATTATTATTTATTTTAAGGCAATACAACAAATAAATAACTTTGTTCGAATATGTGTTGTGAATTAATGTAGCGAACAAACTTGGACGTGAATCTGGCGGTGAACAACCTGCTGTCGCGTGACGACGAGGAGGGGGAGGAGCCGGAGGGCGGTGAGGGGGGCGACGGCTACGTGCCCGAGGACCTCATCTCGCTGCTGGACGGCGGCTTCCATGCCGCGCAGCAGGACCACTCCGTCATCATTGACGCGGACACCATGTTTTCTGAGGACATCTTCGGGTACGCGGCTATCAGAAGGTATACCTGTCAAGCTATGCTCCTCTGCCTCTCCACACACTTCTGCCTGTAGTAAATATAGCCCTCGACCCAATATCTGGCACGCTGTCAAGCTTACGCAGTTTCTGTTTATGTTGTGATTGGGTGTTTTTGATGTTAGTTCTGTACATAGACTACATACTCTAGAACAGTGCATGTTATTGTTTGGCCCTTGCACTGATCACATTCCCGTATGTATTATGTACTTACTGTATGTGTCTGTGTACAGCGTAGTAGTAGTGGTACGATCACAGGTATAAAGAAAGCTAGCATAAGCAGTAATCCCATGATCTTATAGAACTTTGGGTTTAACTTGTTTTATTAAAAAGAACTGGACTGATCTAACCGAACAAGAAACTTCGACATCAGTCTAGTGGTGCAGAAGCAAACCTCTTTCTTTATATCTGTGGATAGTCATATCAAAAAGACAGTATTAAAATATTGTGTTCTGATAGTCGCAGTGGCGGTGGTAGCGGCGGCAGCAGCGGGGGGCGGGGCGGTGCCAGTCGGGAGAGTAGTAGCTCGACTCAGGAGCGTCCGTCTGAGTTCAGTCGGTGGCGCGAACGCCAGTACTTCGGGCCACGGAGGTGGCTAGAGTCTGCACTGCGTGACACTTCCTGGGACAAGGACGGAGGTAACAATGATGGAGGTAAATATCACTACTTTAAAAAAAAATTATAACCCTCTTTCATGTTAGTGTAACTTGATCTTGTTCACCTGTATAATAATATTGTAATGACAATTTCCACAGTGACAATGATTGGTAAGATGCTGAAGATTAGTGATTAATGATTATGCATGTTATTATTAGAATGAATTTATTTTCATAAATTTGCAGGTTATGAATGTTGTTGTAGAAATAAATCTTTGAAAATTAAATTACTAATTATAATAATCCATGATGAGAGTGAGAGTTTTGTTTACAATATTGTTTATCCCTAACACTTTGAAAATTGTATAGCTGAGAGCAAGAAGAAGGATTCTTCGATCGCAGCGTCACCACTCTGGGTGTCTGAAGAGTTGGAGTACTGGGACAGCAACATTCGCTTCACCCACATCGCGGCCACGTACAGTGAGCTCATCGCGATCTCCGCTCAAGGCCAGCTGCACCAGTGGCGCTGGGCTGATGCACATCCTTATCAGCGCAATGACGTAAGTGCCGAAATATCTTGTCATATCTGTTTTGTCTAACCGATAGTTGTCAACTGATAGAAAAAAATAATCTGAGTTTCAGATACTTTTAATGAGACCTTAAGACGCGGTAAATTGCTATAAAAAAAGAGGATGTGATAGTTACGAAAACTATTTTCTGTAAGCTACTACTACTACTTTTGTTTTGAGAACTAACTAATTATGATTGACACTTTCACTGCTAAGTTCAAATGATTAATTTTTACTTGTATGCTCAAAATTCATAAGTCATCTATATATACCTACGTATAACGACGACCGGCGAGTTGTGCGCACACGATCGAATAATTTTTCGACCCATATGCTACCAAGCATATGGGTAGCTTACCACCGAAAGTGTTAAATTAACTTAATAGTGTGCATTCGGAAAGTTGGCCACATTGTAAATAGTTTTGAAACGTAGCACTGGATATTATCTAGTTTTACGATATTGGCTATAGAATATTTAAACTAATTGTAGTTCTAGGGGCTAAAAAAGCACCTGGGAACCTGAAACAGTGACACATTTCATTTATCAAACCAGTGAAACATTTAATAGCTATGTGCGACATTGCCAACTTTTCAGAATGCACCCTGTTAATATGGCTGCTTTTCTAACTTTTAGTACAGTCTCCTTGTAAAACTCGTTCGTATCAAATTCATCCTGGGGAGTTGTTAATATTGTATCTTACTCATAGGCATCTGGATCGGTGAGCGCGTACCACCCGCGCTCAGTCTGGCTCGGCATGACTCCCGGAGAGCGAGTCATCAACATCAGCGCCGCCGGCATACGCATATCGGTGCTCACTGACACTGGCAGGATTGCCACCTTCCTCGATGAATCTATTGGTAAGTTGTATTTTTTTTTCGTAAATTATTGGTAATAGGTATTCTTATTGTAATTTTTCAAATGTACAAACAAATCTAGAATATCTAAGAGTCTTAGGTGACGTAAGTGAATCTTTGCGCATCGTACGCCCAATCAGTATGTTCCGTATTTGTTTTCTGTTCAACCAATTGGAAACAGAAAAAACAAGATTGATTCCTTGTCATATCTATAATGTTGTTTTATTTGTGCGTAGCTCACGCTCCCGGAGCTACACGCCTGGAGCATCCCCTGCAGACGTTTGTGGAGTTTGGATCTGACAAGGCAATCTCTTTACATGTATGCTCTCTGTATACCGTTGCGCGATTGGATTCCGGTGCACTTTATTGGTGGTAAGTGTATCATCACCGCTTACATAAAACAATCCAACTTTCAGAAATATTCACATTTGGCTGCCATTAAGCACTTTTAAACAAAGAAACAAAACTTGAGCTTTTACACTTCCTAGTGCCATATTAATATTTACGAATGTTTTGTTTATTTGAACATCACTACAATTCTGTGACTGTTACTCTAGGGGAGTCCTTCCACTCGGCCAGCGAGCTCGCCTTTGGGAGAAACATCGCGCTCGTTCCCGCAAGCAACAACGCGGGCACTCGTCCACCGCGCCGCAAGACTTGCAGGCAGGCCAGAGCGTTACTATGAAGAACGCGCCTATGTATCAACCAGGCGCCGTCGGTAAGAGAATACTTTTACTCAGTCCTTAGGCTGCTTTTCCACCAGTGATGTGTGTGAAACTAACCAATGATATAGCAGTTAGCTCGAGCTAAGCTAGCTATTTCTTTGGTTAGTTTAATGCCTATTTCTCTGGTGGAAACGCAGCCTTAACATATATTTGAGTATTAATTAGAACTAAACATCGTTATTCTGATCTTTAAACCTGATCGCAAATTCAACATTTTTTTATGTTACAAAACAGGTTTCAACATGTCCACGGGAGTGCCAAAAGTGGGGGTTCTGCAGAATGCTGCCTGGAATCTCTCTGACATGTGCCGGTTCAAACTACTGCCGCCACCACAACCTGACCGCTCTGTCTCCGATAAAGACAAGAGGGATTTACAGGTAAACTATCCTGTGATCATTCAGCTTTGACCAAATGATTCACAAGTAGAATTTGACTACTTTTTTCGCATATTTTCTATGCTAGCTAAAACTGTTTTTCTAACGTTTCGTAGAATCAGTCGCCACTGACAGTGTCGTCTGTGAAAGCTTCGTCATCAAGCGGCAACAGCAAGGACGGCGCTAAAGACAGCAACAAGGATATGGCTGACAGGCTCGACATGCCGCCTCCGCCCAGTCCGGCTTCTTCCACTTGCAGTGACACCAGCACATCACACAGTAAGTTGACTTTATTCTTGATTCATAAATTATGGAAGTCAAAAGACATATATTCCGACAGGTATTCATTTTTCAGCTACATGAATTAGAATTCTTGGCTTAACATACTGTTTTGTTTCCAGAACGTGCCAAACGCGTGACCGTACGCGGTGAAGAAGGTTCATCAAATGATGGTTCTAAACGCGATGAGGAAGAATGGCCTCTAAAGGAAGTTGTATTCCTAGAAGACGTAAAGAGCGTGCCATTGGGTAGAGTGCTCAAAGTAGACGGAGCGTACGCCGCCGTACGATTCCCTACTATCGGCAAGGACGGCAAGGAGGTGGTACCATCCACACCTGATGATCTGTCGACCCTGCTGCAAGACTGCCGGCTTGTTCGTAAAGATGACTTGGTTGCTGTGAAGTGGGGCGTGGGCGGGGCTGCCGGGCCTCGCGGGCCTGATTGCCTACAACGCTCACCCAGAAAGATTGCACTGCCGCCTGATGTCCAAGTTATTACTATTGCTGTAAGTTTTATGCAAAAATAAACGTTGTTTCTGAGATCTACAACAAAAAAAAAGAATTAAATCATAAAATACAAGGTGTTGTTTTGCATCCTCGTCAAAATTCAGGTTGTCACAAAAAACATAAATAATCAATTAAAATTATGGTACTTAATTAATCCTTAGTAAACGCAGATTTTTTTGGTTGTTTATGTTTGTCAGTATTTCGGAATAACGTGCTTTAGGAAATAAGAAATTATTGAATAAACTTTTGAGATTTTATGTGTGGAAGCGCTGTTATAGGGCGGGAATCAGACGGCCCGTTTTTAAACCACGGGTGGTTCACACTTACCAATTTCCGTAAAAAGAATAAAAATAAAAATTAACTATCCATTTTATTATTGATTCGGGACGAGAATCATATAGCATAGTTACCTCCTTGAATCTGACGAGGATGCAAAACAACACCTTGTATATGTACCTCGCATCTTGTCTCAACTTCTAAAAGGATGTATCAATATGACTTTATGACCCAGGTGGACAGTCGTGGCGTCCACGCGGTGGTGCGCAGACCTGGAGGAGCTCTAGCGTACGCTGTTTACGCCGTGGGTACTACGCGGGCGCTCACAGACAGCGCGTTCCCTACCGACAACAGTGCGCTGCTAGGATATTCTAACGGCCAGGCTATACAACTGGCTACAGCTGCTGAGGTTTGTACCATGACTTGTGTTATTAAATAGTCCGGTGGAATCTATAGTGTTGATCTGAAAAGTATATCCGGTCTTGTGCAATATGAGGTGGTCGTTTGAATGCATTCTGTTCGCGTACAGGGCAGCGAGCCGGTAGTGATGATGGTGGACGGGAACGGCGCGCTGTACCCGGTGTCGCGCGACTGCGTGGGCATGGTGCGCGAGCCGCCCGCGCTCAACCTGCCGCCCGCGCGCGCCCTGGCCGCGCACGCGCTGCCGCTGCACCCGCACGCCGCCGCCGCCGCCGCCGCGCACCCGCACCACACCGCTCTCAAGTCGCAGGTACGTACTGAGCCATACAACCTCAACACATAATTAAAGGGGCTCCAGAAGACACCCACGGCGTTCCCATTGGCGGTAGAAGGCGAGCTGCCAACGTCGCGATGACACAATCTAGATAAATTAGTATCACTCGGTTTTAGGAAGAGATACACTTGCACCTGCATAGCATTCGCTGTGCAAGTGTATCATTTTACCGTCCTTTACACACATTCTGTCTTGCTTGTAAAGTATGCATAATCGGGTGAAAGCTTTCATCCTCCACACTAGCCGGAATAGAGGAGTATGAAAGAGGTAGTTTTGCATGGAATTTAATTGATATATTGATAAAATAAAGGGTTCGATTGATTATAAATTTTCTTTTGTGTGCAGGTTGCGCTCATTATATTGGTGCCGGAGCCTCAGCTCATGATGCCGCGCGTGTTACGTTGCGACCTTGACGGCGTGCGTCAATTACTTCACCAACTCGAATCGGACACCAGCAGTAAGTTTATACCGCCTTATTGTTGAATGATGCTTCTAAAATAAACCATGACGTAATGTTGTAATATTTGTCCACAGAGCAACAGATCTTGTCCATCTTACAAGAGCGTTGCGACGGCAACAGGAACATACTACACGCGTGCGTTCACATGTGCGCTCCGACATCGAACAAGGAACCCGATATAGGTATGTAACACTCTGTAGCAAAAATATTATCCTATGTAGCGTAGGTGTAATTCTAACTTAACATTATTTACTGATTAGTGGAAAACGCTTCGATGCCCAATTTAGCGGGTGGCACGGGAGCTGGCGGCGCGAATGCTGAGGAGTCTGTCCCGGCAATCTCGTGGCCGCCGGAGACCTTCGAGGCGTCCGGAGACGAAGACAGTTTGATGGGGCTCACTAACAACGGGTAAGAGCTTGACTTATATACAGGGGAATTATTTACATATGGAACTCGGAAGTAATGCTTTGATGCAGCAGACAGCAATCGCCATGCGATTACTGTTCTTGAGTACCATTTTCTGCCTGTTCTGTATAACTGTGTCTTAATATTTTTCTTTATTGTGTTTTCTGTATTTGTTTCTTATCATCATCACCTTTTTTTCTGAGAGAGGTTTTCAGTTTCTGGTCTAGTATTCTCTCTTTTTATGTTACCCGATAATTTTGAATGGTTTGAAACTGTTTTGTTCCTTTAATTACTACACACCATGAGCTCCAGTACATAGAAAAATAAATTTGGTGACCTCATAGTGATATTCAATTTATGGATTTCGCTGCCCTTTGACCTAAGGCCTAATAAGTGCCTCTCACTCGGCAGTGATAATCGTGCATTACTTAGCAAAGAGCACTAGACTAGTTCTGAAGAGTTGTGAACGTGATGATGTTTGAAACACTTACAGTAAACTGTCTGGCGGTGGTAACAGTGGCGGAGCGGTGAGCGCGGACCCGGCGGAGCGGCGCGGCAACGCGCTGGCCAGCCTGCGCGCGCTGTGCGAGAGCCCCGTGCTGCAGCCCTTCCTCATGCAGCTTCTTACTGCCAAGTAAGTCAACCATCTCATCAATAAATGATGATTCCAATACGTAATTAGAACTGAGGTTCACGGCTCAACAGCGCTTAGCAAATGCTAATCTGGTTTGGATTTCACTTGAGTACCCCAGCCGGCCTAGCATGACCGCCGTAGAAACGGGCTATGTCTACGGAAGAATCGACAATTTGACAGATATTTCTATCGTCCCGAGCATGGCGATATTAAGAATGTAGAAAAGAAATATTTCTTTTCTTCAGTCGACACAAGTCTACAACGTCGAGCATGACGACCATATCTGACGACTCTTTTGACATTTGGGGGTAGAAACATTACTTCTGACAAATGTCAAACTAGTCTTATTAAAAACTAAATACGTGAAATACGTTTCGTGGTTGCGTTGAGTTACGTTCAAAAGGTTGAAATTTTATGTAAAATATTTAGGTTTAATTTCGCTAAAAAGATCCAGGCCTGGATCCAGGATGCAGCAACACCATCCCGCCCAAGCAAAATGAAAAACTTGTGCAATTGGCAACTTTTTTTGTTAACTAAACGTAATAATATTCAGGGAATATAAACATCACGTGATACGTCCCCGTTGCTATGGAAAGAATTTCTGTCTATGTCTTCGTAGAAGCACGAGTCGACGGGGCGCGCCATGCTCGGCCAGAAGAAATGTCAAGTTGTATAGAAAAGATTTCTTGTCGTTTCTTGGTAGAATAGAGATAGAACGGTCATGCTAGGGGGGCAGGATAAAGCTGACTCACTAATTTGAGCAAGCTACTGACATAATTTGACCAAACTCAGTGTGCCTTTAACAAGAAGTTAGTTTACTTTAAGTTGAGCAACAAAATTTAAACAACATTAATTAATACAGGGATGGCATGGGCCAGACTCCATTGATGGCAGCCGTCGCGGAACGCGCTTACCGTGCGGCACTAGTGTTACTGGACTCCATCCGGGCCTGCCCCGAAGCGGACGAAACGCAACGCTCGGCCGCCATCTTCCCGCCGAACGCGAGCCCTGATCACTCTCCTCTGCTGGTACTCTGCTGCAACGACACCTGCAGCTTCACCTGGACCGGACAGGAGCATATCAATCAGGTTAATATTCATTACCATAGTAGAAACCATTCCATTCATTGTTGAATTATTACGTACTATTAAAAAAATCACTTATTTATTAACTACTCATATTAAAAATCCCCTTATATTTAAATTTACTGATCATTGCGTGGAAATGTTCTGATAACAACGTTTGTTTGCAGGATATATTTGAGTGCAAGACATGCGGACTGACAGGATCACTTTGCTGCTGCACAGAGTGTGCTAAGGTGTTTATCTCGGTTTTGATTAGCTTTTTTTTTTTAACCCTAGATTCATAAACATATGTAGAAGTAACACTATTCATAAACAATCGTCTCACAGACGAACACATTCAGGTATGGATATTTATGATTTTGTTAATGAGAGAAAACAAATACATAGCTGGACTGTTTAAATGCTTTATTGAATAATTTAAAACTTATATGGTATAGCCAAAAATATATTTATTTTGAACATTCCAAACACATTAGGCCACATGAATTTTTTACTGTGGTTACATTGGAACCTCGTCATTCGACGATTTTTGTAATCACAGAAGTAACATATCTTTTTTTGGGTACCACTAGGACCAGCCGTATCGTTGGTAGGCGTTTCATTCAAAACTTCTGCTATCTTACTTTTTAGGCATCTCTTCAAAGTTGGCATTTCGTGACGCTTACGTAACCACGGCTCGGTCATTTTCTCTGAAACATCCTTCGTGAAACATCTCCTGCTGGCTGGTTTTTTACCTTGTTTTACAAGGTTATGTACGTAAACAACATAGGAATTTATAATTGCCATATTGAGCATACTATAGAAGAAGCACAGTGGCCATCTTTGCGTCTTTCTGCTACAAGACATACCACTACACATTTGATCGAAGGTATCACCTGCGCCTTTAGTAGAGTTGTAGAACTCAATGATGTCTGGTTTACCAGAAGGTGCAATAGTACCCTTGCCATGTGTGGTAGAAAGCAAGGGAACGTTTTTGTTATTTTTAGGCTTTTATGATACTCCGTCAATCGTGTATCTATTCATAATCATTCGTCCCTCAGACGAATAAAACTCTCTAACTTCTCAAGGACACGTCACTGCGAGTAAAATGCACTCGCGACACTAATGGTAGTATGACTTAGGAAGGTACTTGAGAGGTCAGTTTGTTATCTCTTTCACTTAAAAAAATATATTCATTTTTAGGTTTCGCGCGGTCTGTGAGACGAATGTTTATGAATCTAGGGTTAAGCCATTCATTGCAGTTTATTATCTACAATCTAGATCGTCTTGATAAACGTGACGTTCTTTTAATATTTGTGTGTGGTATGCAGGTATGCCACAAAGGCCATGATTGTAAGCTAAAGCGCACGTCCCCGACGGCGTATTGCGACTGCTGGGAGAAGTGCCGCTGCAAGGCACTGGTCGGCGGCAACTGGACAGCGCGCTGCGATCTACTCGCCAGACTCGCTAGAGATACTTCACTTGCCACGCATTTTAACTCAAGGTACGTAAACGTTTAAAACAGTATACATATCGGCAGTGAAAAAAAAAATCTAACGATTTTTTTACATGATGTATGGGGGACGGAATGTGCATCATAACTTACACTGTCTCATAAACGGGCAAGAATGTCATAACTATTTCTTTGATCTTCATACTCATAGGTTCTGAACTTTACAATTTTGTATACTACGCTTATTTCCATAGTATTATGTCCTATGCAGGGGGAGGACACTGCCATACTTGACAAAGGCGTCCAATTTTACACAAAGATACTAGAAACATCTCTTACCAAATCCGCATAAACTTGAGATTTAGTACATTTAAATGACATAGATGGTGCTTACGCCAATTATCGCCAGTGTGATTAAATACCTTTTTGATTTGAATGAAAACTGAGTTAAAAATAATGAATTTAAACTCTAACTAAACAAGATTAAACCATTTATTTATTTTAAAAGCATTTTGTAATTGCGAATATTTTTTTTAGGTTTTGCAACAATATCATACAGATTGTTTACAAAATGGCGACTATCGGCGTGTGCGCATGCTTGTAGATCTCTCCCATTTTGTGTAATTTATGTGGTTTCTCGGTTCTGTCTTTTTTTACACTCAACTCGACCGCACTTTCTGGAGCTTTAGATGCAGAAAGTGCGGTTGAGTTGAGTGTAAAAAAAGAAATACAAACAGAAACCCATAGAAAACCTATTCAATAACAAAGATATAAGTATATGTACACACTTATAGCTATTGGGATTAGTTCAACGGATTTAGTATCAGGTGGCGACACCGTTCAATGTAGGTGTCAAAAATTCGCTTGAGTGGGCTCTATTCCATCTACACGGTGTAAATCACCTCATCACGAAGCCGTCAACCAAGCATTCTGTACATGAAACTAAATAACTTTACGCAAAAATTATTGCTGGGAAACGAGTTTTTTTTGGGGGGTGTAAAATCATGTTTTGTGGTAGAACTCAATGTAACGCATTCAAAACATTGTGCTGATGGACAGATTGAATAGTACGGGGGTCGTGGAGGTGTTTAAAGTAAAAATCTTACATTAAAAACTTGTATTTAAAAAAATTCTTGTCAAAAAGTTGGAACTTTGACCCCTAATATCTCCTAGAAGGTTCCCAGGTATGGTGTAGAACAAAAAAATGATCGCAATGACAGGGAGAACCAGTGCCTTTCGGCTTCGTTAAGAGGTGTTTTACACCCTTTATATTACTATACTCTTTGGTCCTATGGCATTCTGCTGTGGGGATCGGCAGCAGATGTTGACGCAATTTTCATACTGCAAAAGAGGGCAGTCCGCGCCATCTACAAAATGGGTCCTCGCGAGTCCCTCGGAGAAAAATTTAAAGAAATCGATATACTGACTCTGCCCTCACTCTATATTTTAGAATGTATTTTATATGTCCGCAAAAACCGAGGACTTTTCAAAATTAGAAGCGATTTCCATAATATAAACACGCGCAGTAAACACTAAATTGTAATACCAAAATTTACATAAACAAAAACTAGCAAGTCATTTCTTATAAACAGTATACGCTTTTATAATAAGTTGCCTAAGTCAGTTACAGAACTGACAGATGGAAATTTTAAAAATTGCATCAAACATGTCCTTATCAAAAAAGCATATTACAAAATTAAGGACTACGTTGAAGATAAAGAAGTTTGGCTGTAGTTCCTTCTGCTCATGCGGCTTCCCTGGTAGCTCATAAACGACACTAATGTGTGGATGTCTCTAACTATTCCGAATATTACTTTTTCATTCTTTTTATTCAGATGTTTTACAATAGTTTTCAAATCATTGCACCATTCGTTAATTGTTCAGAGTAGTTACAGCACTGATGATAACATCTGTGTCAATTGTTTAATTTAGTGCTCTTATATTGTTTTATTTTTAATTTTGTATAGATTCTTTTTATCTACCTATTTTTTGTGAATGAGTGGACTTTGTAGGCTTTTTTTTTTTTCTTCTACTACCTACCTACCTTCCTACCTTCTGTAGTAAGCAACGACTTATTGTCGGGCCTACGCTGTCCTCCCATACTTAAGTTCCAACGCTGTAACTTCAAATATTGTAAAACCAAATGATTTTAAAACAGTAACCATGGAGTTTCTTGCCGGTTCTTCTCCATAGGAAACGACAAACCCGAACCGTGCACCTTTTGTTGACGTTTTATAAGTGCCCATGTAGCCCTATGTAAAATAAAATATTTTGATTTTGATACAAAGTGTTAAAGCATTTTTTTGATTTGTTCGCAGGGGTGAATCAATCCTCCTGTTTCTAGTCCAGACGGTGGGTCGTCAGGCGGTAGAACAGCGGCAGTTCCGCGCGGGTGGAGGGCGCGGGCGCGGGCCGCGCAAGCAGCCCGGCTCCGACGCCGAGGTGGACGCGCCCGACCACGACCTCGAGCCGCCCAAGTTCGCCCGCAGGGCGCTGTTGCATTTATTAGGTTAGTCCTACAGATACTGATACTGTTAGCCTGCGTCATCCCACTGTTGGGCAAAGGCCTCTCCGCATGACTTCCAATTGTTTCGATCCAGGGCCAATGCGGACCACAGGTTAGCCCTACAGATTTTAATTTGTTGGGTTAAAATAATAGATCGTATAGTTGTCACGCATCGATCATCGTTATTTAAACCCATCTATGGCATAAAAGTCGCATGATGAGTGCTTGTAATATTTTTTTTTGTGTGATAAGTTTATAAAATATATACCTACTTAATCCGAAGTTATGGCCGACCTTCAGTAATCGGACAGGCACCAGAAGTAGAAGGAAAATTCACCTCAATACCTGATGCACTGATAGAATTATTGACGAGGTTAAGAAAGAGTCGAGCAGACGCCCCGCATTTTATATTTTATACTATACAAATGTGTTTTTAGGTGATTGGCCGGCCGTTGAAGCGGCCGTTATGTGCGGCGCCAGTGGCACTCCGGGCGAGACCGAGGGCCGGGTCAGCAGTCCCGCGCCTTCACAGTCAGGCACCACGCTGCTTGACAAGTTTACGCATGCGCTTATCGTTAAGTGCACTAATGAGGTTAGTATGCAAGGCAATAGGGGATAATCCAATTTTGTTTTTCTTTGTCCGTCGGGTAGTTTATTGAAAAGTATTGGACACGTATTTTTTCTTTTTTCACGTGGTCATAAAATTACGGAGATATATTGAGTTTAAATGGCGCATGACGTCACATGTAGGTAAGTTTTATACCTACTTGTGACGTAGTAAGCCCCCACTCTCCAACTTTAATGAGTTCTATCTAAGTAATTTTATGATATTTTGATAAAACAAAAAATATGTGTCTACTATTTTTGTATTACCTGTCTGACGGACAAAATAGAATTTCGATTTCTTTACCCAGTCCGCACCCCTATTGAAACAGGACCTACAATGTACAAAAGATTGCCTACCCAGTGTCCTGTTTCAGTAAAAGCGTTTCATGAGCGGGAAAATATTCAATAGCCAGTCGATTCCAACTTTTATGAAATTCAGTCCGCCTCTGTACTTCGTCGGACGGACAAAATAGAACGTCGTTTTCTTTACCCAGTCCGCACCCCTATTGTGGCTAACAAATACTATGGAAACACCTCTTTCGGAGACTAGCAGGAGTCACAGCTCCTAATAGTAGATATTATCAAATCTAACTCAGGAATAAGATGGATAAGAGTGGTAAAGAGAAACTGGATGGGTTATGTTTACTCATTAATTTTCTTGTCTTATTCCGTTGGTATAATACAGCAATTCATTAATATGTTGTCCTTCTTCACAGATGCTAGACACCCTGCTCCACACATTGATTCGTGAGCAACAAAACGACACGATCCCCGGCCGGGCCGAGCGTGCCCGTGAAGTGGCGCGGCGCTTCGTGCGCTCCGTCGCCAGAATATTCGTCATATTCAGCGTTGAGATGGCTCCAGGCGCAGCTAAAAAGAAAGGGTAAGACAAGAAGACTATTTTAGGTTGCTTTTTTGAAGTTTCATATTGTTTCTTATTCAATGTCACAGTGAAGTGCTGTAGTGTCGTCATGTACTTAATATAACATCGCGATTGTTCACAGACCTCTTTCAATAACATCCTCCCTGGTCCGTTGTCGTCGTGTGTTCGCGGCTCTGGTCGCGCTTGCTGTAGAAGAACTCGTAGAAGCGGCCGACGCGTTGCTGGCCCCGGTGCGACTGGGCGTCGTGCGGCCCACGGCTCCGTTCCCGCTAGCGACCACGTATGTGGACCTCGTGAACGGCAGCGAAGACTTGTTCGGAGTAGAACCTCTTTCTACTGGACATTCAAGACTTTCACATGCGCGCAGGTGTGTATACAATTGTTTAGACGTCAACTAATAAACTGTTGGTGTCTCCTAGGAGGGAAAACTAATAAATACTGATTGCTGTTCTTATTCATTGTTACGCTGCAGACTCGCCTAGGCTTGAAATATTTAAACATGTTTTGTCATCACTACACTTATTAGGTAGATCAGATGCTCTAAATTGGTTTTGTATGGTGCAGAGAGTCGACGGCGGGCGGCGGCCGCGGTGCGGCGGCGGGCGGCACGTCCATGGGCAGCTCCACGCTGGTGCCCGACCGTTCGTCCACGCCGGTGGCCACCGAGTACGCCGACGACGTCGCGGGCGAGGCGCTGGGCAACGACGACGACGCCTCCGAGACCGACGAGCCCGCGCCCGCGCAGCCGCACGCCGCTCCGCAGGACAACCAGCACCACGACGACGCCATGGGCGACAGGTACGCACCGACATTGTTCTATTATTTGCTTCTTATTTACCAGGGTCGAGTTACAGGTTAGGAAAAATGACAGCCTTTTTTTGATGATATTATTGGGTTTAATAAACAAAGTACTACCGACGCATTGGCTCACATCCTGAGTATAATTTATTGTTTTATTCGTAAATTGTCTGAGTAATGTTCGTTACAATGCCCTCCAGTTTTTATACAATATGGCATTTTAAATGTGTTATTTTTGAACAGGGGACAAGAACAGCACGTGGTAGTAGAGAACGGCACAGAGCGTGCCGAGGGCGGCGAGAGTGAGAGCGAGCTGGATTTATTGGCCGAGGTGGAAACCGAGAGCGACTCCGACGATCAGGACAACGCAGAGTCCGCGCAGCGTAGCGTGCAGACCGGGGCTACGCAGGGCTCTGACGCAGGTAAGCACAGTGTTTATGATATGGTAATAGAAGAGGGCGGCGACAGTAAGAGCGATGGCTCTAGATTTGGCTTATTATTTGAAGCTTCATTAATTTTCACAAGATTCAACAACTTGTATCATGTTTGTCTTCGCCTATCCTAAACGCGAAAGCTTTTTCGCATATCCTATGTAATAAACGATGACGTACATCGCAACAGGCATAGCATCGTTACTTCTATATCCAGAGGACGAGAGTGGGGACTCGACGCAGCCTGAGGACGAGGACTCGGAGGCTGGCGAGACGGACGAGCAGGACGGCGAGCCCGAGGTGCCCATGCACGACGGAGAGACGCTGGAGCGACGCGCCGCGCCGCCCGCGCGGCCCAACCTCGCGCCGCACTCCATGCAGTGGGCTATACGGTAAGTGGCTTAAATAATACAACATCGCGCCTGTAATCCCGAAGGTTACCGAGGTGTACCTAACCACCACCACTCCCACATTCCGTTGTTGGTTATGTTTAAGACCCATGTAGTAAAAGGTAAGCCAATTAACATCAATAAATCTAGACTCCGTGGCTGTTACTAAGAAATTGCTGATGGAAAATCCAATAACACTGCTCGACCTGCAAATTGAACACAGCATACGTACTAACAACCACTCACGAACGAGGCAGTTTTAGTACACCTATGTTATAAACGCCATGTAATAATTCTTGCCGTAAATTAGATATTTACGGCAAGTATTATTACATGGCGTTTCAGGAACAAATTAGCGAACAGCTGGTCATCAATATTATTTGCCTTTTTCAACTGTGTTGTTGGGTTTAACTGAACTAACCTGGCATCTGCAACTTACCGACCACAACCCGGTCGCTGGCTAACACGTATCCTTCGGTAGACTGGTTAAATGTTTATGTGATTGTGAAATTTAGTCCGTAAAACGCCATTGTATTTGGCGCAAAATTACCCTTGATTTTATTAAACTCATGCTTGCATTGCGGTATTTTGTATAACCCTATTTCAAGAGTTTTAGTACCAGAGTTGTAGTATCAGTAATAATCATCGGTTTCCTTGAACACTCATACATGAAGCAGGTCTCGCGAGTCGGC
Source organism: Cerastis leucographa (assembly GCA_963082945.1). Taxonomy (NCBI): domain Eukaryota; kingdom Metazoa; phylum Arthropoda; class Insecta; order Lepidoptera; family Noctuidae; genus Cerastis; species Cerastis leucographa. Next base: position 10,502,471 of record OY720380.1, on the reverse strand, counting down.
GCGCGGCGCGAGCGGTGGCACGGGCGGCGTGCGGCTCACGGGCAGCTCGTCGCTGGTGTTCATCGACCCCGCCTCGCTCCGCCGCTCCGCTGCTGCGGCCGCGGGCGCGCATGACCCACATTCTACGTCTACTACTGCCTCCTGCCTGGCTAGGGCTTTTGGTAAGGACTTTTATTGTTATTTATGCACTAACATGATTGATGAAAAACTGCATAGGGATGATTTTTATCCTGTACTAGCTGTCCCGCGCAACTTCGTCTGCATCACATTTTCCCCGTTTTCGCAACATTTTTCATTGCTGCTCCGCTCCTATTGGTCGTAGCGTGATGATATATAGCCTATGTTACTTCTAGTACCTCCAAGAATATGTGTACAAAGTTTCATGATGATCGGTTGAGTAGTTTTCGCGTGAAAGCGTAACAAACAAACTTACTTTCGCATTTATAATATTAGTTAGGATATCCGATGCAAAGGATGCCGCTCATTCTACGTAACTTCGAAAGTTTGGTTGTTTTATTTAGCTGAGTAGAGGTAGCCATAACTGCTTTATGTGTAGACTAGCTGTCCCGCGCAACTTCGTCTGCGTCACATTTTCCCCGTTTTCGCAACTTTTTTCATTGCTGCACCGCTTCTATTGGTCGTAGCGTAATGATATATAGCCTATGTCCTGGGGAAGGATGAAATCAATCTTCTTGCCAAATTTCATTCAGATCCGATCGGCCGTTTAGTCGTGAAAAGGTAACAAACAAACAAACAGAGTGATATTCGCATTTATAATATTAGTTTGGATGAGTCAACACTTTTTATAATATAGGCACAAACCAATCTTGAACAACTAATTCTGAACGGCTGCATACGCAACTTCATACAAAACTGGTTTTTTCTATGGACAAAAGCTGATTTGAGCTGAATAAGTGTAGTTAGTTCCTTTAGTGTTCTCTTCCTAACAAAATATCTGTTTACAGGCATCGTCATCCGCCAAATTGCGGACTTGCTGTGGGAGTATGAGCGCGTGACCCTGCCGTTACCGCGCATGGTGCCGCTGGCATACCGCGAGGCTCTGCGCCTGCAGTGCTACCTCGAGCGGCAACTCAAACCTACCTGGGACTGGCTAGTCACCGTCATGGATGCCACTGAAGCACAACTTAGGTAACGTAAAGTGTGATTCTATTGATTTCATTGGTTAACTTTATTCTGTCTTCTGCGTGAAATCATTAAGATGTTTTTACAGTTCTGCCGGCAAATTTTTATATGTATTTCAATATTGTGAATAGGTTCGGCGCGTCGTTGACTTCGAACAACGCGAGCACTTCGACCGGCGACAGCGGACGCTCAGTCGCGCCGGCCACTCGTCGCACCACATCTCTGACGTCACCAGCTACGCGCATTATTGGATTCTCTGAGGGACCTAGGGTTAGGGATCGTGAACAAGGTCAGAATGGTTGTGTTTTTCACTGACCTGTTTTATGCACCAATTTTTATGTTTGAAAGAAATGACAGTCAAAACGAGGAATAGTTTTAACTTATGCAACCGTTTTTTTTTTGGTACTTATTTTGGACCAACGACATCCTTTGTATGACTGTTGTGACACTGAGGCCTCTTGTACACACGCCTTTTTGTCTTGAAAAAAATCAACGGTACATGCCGCGGCTCGAACTATGCGCTGTAGTGCAGCCATATTCGTCTGTACAAGAGGCATTATGCTCTTAAATATCGAATGTCTGTTCTATTCTAGTCGATCTTTTTACGGTCGTTTGCATTCTTACTTTACAAAATATAACTTGTAACAATTTTGTTGACGTCACAGGCGTGGAAGCCGGCAGCGCGCGGCGCGAGTTCCTGGCGTACTGCCTGTCGCTGCTGCGCGCGCACTCGGCGGAGCACGCGGAGCAGCTGCCCGTGCTGGACGTGGCGGCGCTGAAGCACGTGGCGTACGTGCTGGACGCGCTCGTGTACTACATGCGCGCCGCGCAGCCGCAGCCGCACCATCACCAGCACCTCTGGACGCCGGTATGCGCCGCCATTACTACATAAACATACATAACATCATCTCGCCTGTGATCCTCGAACATTTAGGCAGAGGATTTAGGACTTATAGTCCGCCCACATTTTGGCAGTTATGTATTCAGTACGATGCAATTGGGATTAGGCCAATTGTCAACAATCTATCAACAATCCAGAATGCTGCTACTGAAAAATTCCTTGTCAAATAACACGGAAACACTATCCAATGTCTTGGGTTCTACTCGAGGAGTACATATTATTATATTAGTACATCAACATCATTGATTGATCCATTTTTACTGCGTGTCTTATTTTAGATAATTATGATTGTAACATATTTAATTTCACTGAAAACTTGCTTATGTTTGCAGGTCTCAGCAAACTAATGATCGTTTTTTTTTTTATTAGACAGTGCAGTTTGAATATTCGTAGAAATACCAAATGTGTTTTAGAACTGTAAGACTAATTAATATTTCTGCATACTATCCATAGAAAAACAATAATTCCTTTAAAAAAAATGAATTGTTAAACGTGTTGGTGTCACCCAGGACGAGAATGAGAACGAAGAAGGCGACGAGGAGATGGTAGTGGGCGGAGGCGCCGCGGCCGAGTCGGACGGCGAGGGCGAGGGCGCGCGCGGCCGGGCGCACGCTTTCTTCCAGCGCTCCGACTCCACGCTGTGTCTGGGCTGTCCGCCGCCCGACCCCTTCAACAGTCAGTACTCTCTTACATCACTCATTGTCATACGACGCCGGTTGCCTTTCACACATTTTTATATCATTCACTAATTATAATTACATAGGTGGTTTATGTTTGCGTTTCTCGTTTGATTCTAAGGGTATTCTATGTAACTAGAAACAAAGATTTGTAGAAGTAAGTTGATACCTCTAGTCGAATAAGTTGTATGTACCGCGTAATATATGAATGTTGTACCATCCTTAATAATAAAATTTTAGGAATTTGGTAGGTCTTCCTAACTAACAATTTCTTTTCCAAGGTATTGAAGTAGGTTTTTAACGACTTTGTGCTACTTAATTTTTGTATAAAACAGTGACAATGCAAGACGCACTACCGCTAGCTGATCAGCCACAACTTCTCCAACCGAACGCTCGTCGCGAGGAATTGTTCGGAATGCCTCGCCAGCCCGTTACCGTGCCCGCGTCCGGTGATGCACCGCCCGGTGTGAACAACCCGCTAGAAGGTAACATTGCACGTAAATATTCACTTTTTATGTATTTACTAGACTAAGTAAATAGTGCTTTACAATTTAAATACCTTGAATTCAAAAAATAATGGTAATGTTTTTAACTATTTATGAGAAATTATCTTTAATGTACCTTGTATGTACAAAACCCTTATTAAAGTAATTTAGAATACAATACGATATAATCATAAGAGCCAGTCCTGTAAAATCATGATAAAAGCACTTTCTGAATATCCTCCTTTACGTGAGCAGCAAGTGCATTGTATGTTTTCTGCGACAGTGGTCCCGCGCCGGCTGGGCCTGTCGACGCGCGGCACCGACCGCGGCTGGTCGCCGCCCGCGCGGCCCGCGTCCGCGCCGCCCGCGCACACACACACTATGACTAGAGATGAACCACAGGTACGTTCATATTGAAAGGTTGCTTGCTCTTTTGTTCTTAAAGCGTCTCGTAAATATTTATCTTCACATTTATGGGGCCATCCATAAATTACGTCAATCTTTAAGGGGGAGGGAGGGGTCGACGAAATTTGACATTGTATGACAAGGGGGTGGGAGGGGTCCTAAATTTCGTGTGGTCACGTTTCGAAATGTATTATAATCTGTGTGTTAAAACACGAACTTTAAACTGTTACTTTACGAAAATCTCAAAAACATATACAGTAACTATATTATATTATAATTTAACTATACTGTATCCGTTTTATGTTAACTATATTATACTATGTCTGTTTTTATCCGTTTCGTTTCGTGTCGTGCACAGAAGAACAAAAAACTCTCTGATCATACTCTCAAGCTCATGAAGGAACGGCGTGAGATGATCCTGCAGTCTTCAGAAGACGCGTGGAAATACCGGCAGCTCAATAGACGGATCTCTATATCCTTGAAGAGCGACCTCCGCCGCTTTAATACCGAGCGTATTAAAGATGCAATTGAGCGGAATAAAGCCTCCAAGGTATTTGCAAGAGATCTGGCTGTTGGGCAGAGCCAGCTCACGAAACTGAAGACCGACGGTGGCAGGATCGTATCTGCCAAACCGGAGCTATTGAGGGAAATCGAGAGATTCTATGGGTACACGTCAACCAGTAATCCCGTTGGAAATCTAGCGAATGACCCAAGAGCTAGACTGACCCGACACTATACCGAAGACATCCCGAACATCAGCCTGTACGAGATTAGGATGGCTCTGAAACAGCTTAAAAACAACAAGGCACCGGGTGATGATGGAATTACGGCAGAACTTCTGAAGGCGGGTGGAAAACCGATACTTAAGGCCCTCCAGACGCTGTTTGATTGGCGTTTTCGTAGAGGAAAACGCCACAGGCATGGTGCAGGGCTGTGGTGGTACTCTTCTTCAAAAAGGGCGACAATGCCCGGTTGAAGAACTATAGGCGATATATCCGAAAAAGAGGCTTTAAAACAGCGTAGACCACATACATACGCTGCGACAGGTTATACAGAAGACCGAAGAGTACAACCTGCCTCTCTGTTTAGCGTTTGTGGACTACGAGAAAGCCTTCATTCGATCGAGACTTGGGCTGTACTGCAGTCTCTCCAACGGTGCCAAATTGACTATCGGTACATCGAGGTGTTGAAGTGTTAATACAAAAACGCCACCATGTCAGTCCGACTTCAGGACCAGACCTCGGAACTTATCCTTTTGCAGCGAGGTGGGAGACAGGGTGACGTCATATCCGAAACTGTTCACTGTTCTGCACTGGAAGATGTCTTCAAGGTTCTGGACTGGAGAGGGCTTGGCATCAACATCAATGGCGAGTACATCTCTCACCTTCGATTTGCCGACGATATAGTGGTCATGGCTGAGACCATGGAGGACCTCAGTACAATGCTCGATGACCTCAGTAGAGCTTCCGGAAGAGTGGGTCTTAAAATGAACATGGACAAAACCAAAGTCATGTTGAATGCCCATGTAACACCCACTCCTATCAAGACTCTACAATCGAAGTAGTAGACGATTATGTCTACCTGTGGCAAACGGCCCAGTTGGGTAGGTCTAACTTCGAGAAAGAGGTCAATCGTCGAATCCGACTCGGCTGGGCAGCGTTCGGGAAGTTGCGTAGTATCTTCTCGTCCAACTTACCGCAGTGTCTCAAGACGAAAGTCTACGACGAGTGTGTATTGCCAGTGATTACATACGGGACCGAAACGTGGTCGCTCACAATGGGCCTCATCAGAAGGCTCAAAGTCACCCAAAGGGCAATGGAGAGGGCTATGCTCGGAGTTTCCTTGCGTGATCGAATCAGAAATGAGGACATCCGCAAGAGAACCAAGGTTACCGACGTAGCCCGAAGAAAACTAATTGGCATTGGTGCAGGGCACATTGCTCGCAGAGCGGATGGGCGAGCGATAGGGCCGAAAAGTTCTGGAATGGCGACCGCGAACCGGAAGACGAAGCGTTGGAAGGCCTCCCACTAGGTGGACCGATGACCTGGTGAAGGTTGCAGGGATCCGCTGGATGCGAGGCGCACGGGACCGGTCAATGTGGCGTCACTAGGGGGATGCCTATGTCCAGCAGTGGACGTCTTTCGGCTGAAATGATGATGATGATGATAATATCCGTTTGGCGGCATTTCATCAAAGGGCGCCTAGGCGGTCGGCGCGTAACACTAGTAGAGCGAGTGGTCGACAAAACAATTGGTATCTTATATGTATTTACACAGATATATAATTTTATTAACAAATAATTTAAATAGAAATAAAACTGATTTCGGAACCGCTGTTTTCATTTAATAATTTCTAAATGTTTTGCAAAATATTATGTGACGTCACACTAGGGAGGGGGGGGTCTCACAAATGTGACCAGTTGTGACAAGGATGGGGGGAGGGGCAAAAAATCTTGAAATTCGTGTAACGTAATTTATGGATGACCCCTATTCAGAGAGATCCCGATCTGATAGGATTAAAATCATTTTACACTAATTTATCCCAAAGTATTGAGTCACAGGTAGTCAGTAATTAGATCACAATGGGCCTATTGTTAAATGTAGTCGTTGTTTAAGGTGATTGGTCACCACACCCTCAGGCATGTCAATCTTAAATTAACGTTGCGTTGTTTATTTCCAGGACTTATCTTGCGCTAAAGATGCATCGACTAAAATGGACATTGACACAGATGGTGAATACTTATCTGACTCTGACTCTAACGAAGCTCGACAGATACCAAGGAAAAAACATCACAGGTAAATTCCCATTTACGCGTAAACAAGTTATATAAAATTATAACAAGTTATACAAAGTTCATGTTCTATAATTTCCTGTTTATATTGCAGACATCCACATTCAGTAAATATGTCAAGTGGAAGCAGTTCGATGCACGACTCTATGGCGCAGCCATCTGAGTTCCACACGCTCGTTGATACAGCATGCTCTATCATCGACGCGCCTCATCAACAGAATATCTCCGCGTCGCCGTCACCAGGTACGCTTACATTATTATTTACGGCATAAAACATATTCCTTTGTTTTCAAACTACTCGCTACAAAGTTTGGTCAAAATAATAATCGTACCCCAATGTTCGAATTGTTTTAGGACCAAGCGGCTCAAACACAGTGGTAGCGGAAGCCCGCGCCTCTTCGTCTCGAAGCCCCGGCAAGACTGTTATTGTACGTGCTGTAAGTCACTCCACTTATTTGGGGGACTTTTTCTTATCAAAATTATACCCTACTCTTCAATTGGATGTAACTTTCTAAAAAAAATAAAACCAATATCTAAATATTGCAATCCAAATTACAAAAATAGTATGTATCTTTATGCTTGGCTATTTGCAAAATGGATACGAATCCAAGGTACACCCTTATGTATTCATTATTTTATATTAGTAATTATGTATTCTCAAGTGAACTAATCCACATAGCCAGACATCTTGGTAATAAGTTATACTAACCAAGAAACCTGGTTGAAGATCATATTCTTGCTATATTTTCTACATTTACCTAATATTTCTTCTTAACCTTAGGGTGAGCTGTTAAGTGCAGCAGATCCATTGGAATCGCAGGAGATATCGGCTCATGTAACGGTGGAGACCACAGGTTTACCACCCCCACCACTCTTGCCAACTCTCAACGCGCCGGCGCAGCCGTAAGTTACCAATTACAATACCAAATTAAATGTGTAAAAACAATATTTTATTCGAATCTACTATTGAACTGATCAAATATCAATTGAATGGATTTCTTATTTTATTATTATTTTCCAGTCGCGCGTGCCCCTCTCTAGGCGCGTCAGTGTCCCACGATCTCTTGCTGGGCAGGTGGCGCCTGTCTCTAGATCTCTTCGGACGAGTGTTCACGGAGGACGTGGGCTTAGAGCCCGGCTCCGTGGTTGCCGAGCTCGGCGGATTCCCTCTCAAAGAGGTTAAGTTCCGCAGGGATATGGAGAAGCTAAGGAATTCACAGCAGAGAGACTTGACGTTGCATAAGGTGGGTACTTCATTCAAATGAAATAGTTTTTATCATCTCACAATGCTAATTGTTTTGTGTCAACTTTAGTCGTAAATAAAATTCGCTTTGGTTTTGTCGCGAAATCAAAACTTCCAGTTTTCAAAAGATGGTCGTAGTCGGATGGTATACAAAATAAAACCAATATTTGGACCACAGATGGAACGCGACCGTGCCAAGTTGCTACAGCAGACGTTTGCGGAGTTGAACAGTGCGTTCGCCGGACAGAACAGGCGCGCGCACAGTGCGCAGCCGCCGCTCGCAGTCAACCGCGTCAAGGTGACGTTCCGCGACGAGCCGGGAGAGGGCAGCGGCGTAGCGCGCTCCTTCTACACCAGTGTCGCTGAGGTAAGAGAACAGCTAAATACATACATAAATGACGATGCGCGTTAACAAATATAAACCATGTAAGTGTTTTTCCGAATGTACTGATTGTTAACATGATTGTGTTGCTTGTGTGTAGGCGTTGCTAGCTAATGAGAAGCTCCCACCATTGGAGCCAACCACCGGCAGCGGTACAACTAACAGCAGCACCAACGGCACATCAGGTACTGCCAACGCGAATGCCGGCGGCGGCGGAGCGAGCAGTAACAGCGGAGCTCGGTAACTATAAACAATTGATTATTAAACCCAATTTTAGCACTGACACCTTAGAACGCATGAGGTAGAAAACAAATGTGTCATACTAGTATTCAGAGTACTACTATTCCAATTATTTCTGTGTGTTTGTTTCAGAAGTGGAGCTGGTCGTGCGCGGTCCAAGGACGCAGCGCGGCGCACGCCCGGCCGGCCCGCGCCGCGCCCGCCCGCCTCGCGGGAGCCGCGCAGGGTGCTCAGTGTAGACGCCAGACCCTATTCGCCGCAGGTATCTTACTTACCTTCATATAACACTAGCAAACATTTAACACGGGAGTGACCACCACATGTGTGAATTTAGTGTTACTTCAATTTTAAGTTCACAAACCAAAAATAAGAATAAATAAATTATTTTTTCTATGAATGGGTGCAGGCCGCTCCAGGGACAGAAGGCGCCGGATACAGCGGCGACCGGCCCGGTGGACACAATGAACATCTCACGCTGCATCAGGCGCAACTGGGCGAACGACTCTATCCTAGGGTAAGGAACTTTTATTCATTTTCTTAGCATGTCGTGAATGACCTATATTTATTTATGAGAAAATGAATCAGTTATATCATTAGTTGTGGGTATCATATATCATCCTAAGGATAATATATCTCATGTTTAAAGAAGTTTTGTTTTATAGGTCCATTCTTTACACCCCACATTCGCGGGCAAGATCACCGGCATGCTGCTGGAACTGACGCCGGCACAGCTGCTCGTGCTGCTGGCGAGCGAGGACGCGCTGCGACAGAAAGTGCGCGAGGCAATGGATCTCATAGTCATGCATCCCTCCGAGGCGATACTAGGTTCGTGCCCTAAGCTAACCGTACTTTCATATAGACTAGGGAGCTGAAATTCAGCCGGGATTAATGCAGTGGTCTTCTCAAAATAGCTTTTTTAGATTATTACAGTGGTCCGGCCCGCATCGATCCGGTTATAATAGTAGTAAATCTATCTTGGGGACGATCGCTCGGCAAGCAAATATATAGGACTATTTTTTTTTTGTTAGAATTATATCTGTCGTTCATGTCATCATCATCTGTCATTCCGTACACTTTTCTTGTTGTTGCGCCTCTTCTCGCCAATAATAGTAGCCCACCGGTAGCGGGAACAGTGTCCAAGCTACTGGCGGTCAGGACTCCAGTGAGAAAAACCTCGTAACAATACGTGCCGTATCTTGGAGTACCGCCTTCTAAATCAAGCCCTGCCTAGCGATTGCCTCCTGAATTATTGGTACGAGGCTCTTGATAATTAAGCCACTACACAGACTGGTATTTAGTTCTAAAAGTTGGCCAAAAATATTTGCCACGCCTAATGGCTGCCTAACATTATTTTATTTCAGTTTTGGCTTTAAAAATGAAAAAGAAGCATACATGATAAATGTAAGCATTTATTCGTAATTTTCTTTGTCATCTTCAAAATTTAGTAACAAATTTAAAACAACAACCGAAATTGGGACTATTTTTTTCTATTCTTCTTCTTCCTCATGCCCGTCAGGACAGTGTTAGAGGTGTAGAGTAGCCTGTTAAAAACGTCTACGTTATAGGCACCCGGGAAAATTTTCGGGCGTAGTTGAACCGGAACATTCCAATGTGCTTGTTGCGGGCTTATGCCAGTTCTTCGAACAGTTGTACAATGGGAAGAAAAGCTTCCCTTACCATGACGTAATACTTCTATGTGTACTTTATGTAATCTCAGAGAAATTGGGTAAAAGTTGTACAAGATAAAGTATAACTTTGTCGTTTCTTGGCAATATCTTTGAAATACCTCCACGTTTATTTTGAAACCACAGCCCAATGTGACCAAAATGACTTTCAAGGTATAAATTTTATGTCTATCCCCGTAATTACCGCCGATATTTCGAAGATCTCAAAAAAGCGCCTGCTGGTTTTTCCATCATTGGAATTGCCAAAGTTAGCTTTAGGTCCACTAACAGATCAAGTTTCTCCCGGAAGTTATATTGGGTTTCTTTTTTTATTTTCCACAGCTTGCTTTTAAATTTTTTACGGGCAATCTATAGGCCACATGTAAAATGCTCTCAAAAAATCTTATCCGAGCATGCAACAAAGATAAGCCACCACCTGCTTTTGGTAGCGCTATTAATGGAGGCATCCATTAAGCCACTCGGCAGTGTTTTATAGGAATCTGGCCTTTGTGTTGCGACCAAATGACCATTTTTGTTTAAATTTACGCCTATCTTTCTCGGCTTTCACGAGGTTTTGTCATGCGGGACCGCTATGACAACAATCATTGCGCGCCGCTCTAATTGATCTACCTATCACTATAACACAATGGACCTGGACTATCACATTATTCATGTCATTAGATTCACGTAGCAGTTAATGGTTTCATTTCCCCTTCAGATTTAGACGTATTCTCTCTGTCGGAGCGCGGTGGCGGGACAGGCGGCGGCGCAGCGGCCGGAGGCGCCACGAGCGGCGCGGCCGGCGCGTCCGGCAGCGCCGCCGCGCCCGCTGACGACGCGGCGCCGCTGTTCTACTCGCCCGGCAAGCGCGGGTACTACTCGCCGCGCCAGGGACGCGCCACGCCCGAGCGGATCAACGCTTTTAGAAACGTCGGCAGGTAAGAAATGTCAAGTGATAAAATTACGATTGACACGTTACACGGCTAGCGAAAACAATAATAAGCAAACTTCCAACCTCCTTGACTAATCCAATATGTTTAATTTTCAGAATAATCGGTTTATGCCTCCTGCAGAACGAACTGTGCCCGATGTTCCTAAATAGACACGTCCTTAAATATATTCTGGGTCGGCCGGTGAGGTTCCACGATCTCGCGTTCTTCGACCCCGTCGTGTACGAGAGTCTCCGACAACTAGTCGTAGATGCTGAAACAGGAGACTCCCTTTCCCTGTTTGCTGCTTTAGATCTCAACTTTAGGTAAGAAGTCAACAATATTGTTTCATTTTTTCTTTGAATTCTGTCATTTGGCTGCAAGATCATTTAGTTGTGAAGATGAATAATATAACCAAAACGCGTTTTACTTTGTGCAGTTTGGAAATGTGCGAGGAGGAAGGTGGTGGATGCGTGGAGCTGGTGCCGGGAGGCCGCGACATCGAGGTGACGGCGCTCAACGTGTATGACTACGTGCGCAAGTACGCACAGCATCGGATGCTACTCTCACAGGAAAAGGCGCTTGAGGTAATGTTTGCATTTGATGAAATTTAGCTTTGCCAAGCTAAAACTGTCGTTTAAATCCCGGCGAATTCGAAAGACGACTTTTAATTTTATCAATATAGCGTGTGTATACCGTTACTACCGTTTTATTAGGGTAATCATCCAAATTCTAAATTTTCTGCAGGCTATGCGAGTCGGTGTGCTCGACGTGCTTCCCGAGTCGGCGCTCGAAGGTTTGACCGCGGAAGACTTGCGGCTGTTGCTCAACGGCGTGGGAGACATCAACGTGGCCGCGCTGGTGTCCTACACCAGCTTCAACGACGAGAGCGGAGAGCCCTCCGAGCGACTCGCTCGCTTCAAGCGCTGGCTGTGGGCCATCGTCGATAAGATGACTCATTTGGAACGACAAGACTTGGTAAGTTGAGAAACATCTGTTACTTTCGTGGAACCTTAGCTTGTATCGTAGTTTGTATTTCCATAGTTTTATTTATATGAAACTAGCTGATTCCAGCATGCGTTGCAATGCACTTGCTTACCTAACCACCTATTACCTACCTAAGATCCTTCTACAAAGCATTAGAAAACATTTAAAAAAAAAATGAAGTAAATCGTTCTAAAGTTATGGCGTGAACAAGGGAAATAGAGATTCATTTATATATATATATATGTTTCATATTAAATATAATATGTGCGCTTTGCAGGTGTACTTCTGGACCGGTTCGCCCGCACTGCCCGCGTCCGAGGAAGGCTTCCAGCCGATGCCGTCGGTGACGATCCGTCCGGCGGACGACGCGCACTTGCCCACCGCGAACACGTGCATCTCGCGCCTGTACATCCCGCTCTACTCCTCGCGACACGTGCTCAAGCATAAATTACTGCTTGCCATCAAAACCAAGAACTTCGGCTTCGTCTAGACACTCGCCACTATTTGTTATGTATATCCTTAAGTTTAAGCCCAGTCATGTAAGACTGCCGCTGTATTCTGTCACTTTGTAAAAGTTTAGAGAAATTACGTGTCTTTATAAAGTACCATCTTAGAGCTTACTTTATTTAAAACCATTACTAGTATTATCTACTTCTTGTATGGACATACTGGTGTATATTTATTTATTAGACCTTTTTACTTAAAGAATCTTTCAACTCTTTATGACTGGGTGTATTTGACTGAATAGTAATATTCATTATGCAGTAATTTTTGTTAGAAAAAGGCCCAAGAACGGTCTGCACAAGTACATAGTAATTTTTAAACTTTTAAGCTTATAGACCATAAGTATTTAACTGTTATTTAAAAAGAACCTATAGAAATCGCAATTCTATATACATACCAATATTAGTTGGAAGTTGATTCAAATCACAGATCAACCATTTTATACTGATTTTCTAAATTGTTTTATTTATCTTTTTTTCTGGACTTATTTTGATAAAGGCCTAATATGCATTTGGTTGCTCTCATCATCTACACTATTGTACTTCTATCGCTCGATGGCAAGCAACGGCAGCGTGAGAAAATATTCAAGAATATTTCTATTGTTTATATAGCTTTGTTATATTATAGTAAAAATTATATAAGATAATACAGTATGATGGGTATACTGCTATAATACTTTGGGTAAGCTTGGGAAGAGAGGCGTCGGATCCGAGCAATGGTGGTATTGTGATATCAGAGGAAGTATTTTGCGCCTCAATCTCTAAATTTAAGATTATAATTAGATTTCCTTTGATTAGTTGTGTTAATACAGTTCATAATAAACAATCTCAAAACGCTTATTCTGTTGTTATTATTTCACCAGAATATCCTGGCTCTTCAAATTCTTCTTTTAGGTTTGACCCACATCTGTCAGGGAATAGCATTTTTCCATACTCTTATCAGAGCGCATCGTCGATGCTGCCGCATGTATAGCACTGTCACTGTGTTTCTCTCTCTAGCAAATAACGTTTTTGAGCGGCAAGAAAAGGATAAGAGCCAGGAAAAATAAGATTCCCGTACTGATAGATGTAGGGCATCCTTATAAGAAAATAGATAAGGTTCAACTCTAGGTGTGTTGAAAGGATACTTTTTTATCTACATCTACAATAAGTATTCTATCGAATGAACACGTAGCTCTTTTTACCATACAGATGGTCTCACAATACAACACTGCAAGAACTTTTAGATATTGAAATCTTACAAAACGAGAAACTAATTAGAGATTATAAGATGGAAGAGAAAACTTATTCAGTAGATGCATCCAAAGTTCGTGTTTCATTGGGCAAGACTAGTGCCCCAAAAGGGTGTGGTAAAAAGCTCCATACAATCATTAGCTTTTTTTGACTATAGAAAAGTAGAAAAGAGTAGAAAGTAGAAAAGCTCACTTAGGAATCTGAAACTTTTGGTCTCTATTTTTTCTTTAGGACTAGTCATTTTTGTATTTTGGGAAGAAATGAGTTTTTAATAGGGAAAGTTTAAATGATAATGTTTCACCGTGACTACCGCCACACCACCGCATGGTTATCTTGTAAACTACTGGAGTACTCTAATAATTGAATTTTGGGTATTCATTTTATTTTGCAGGGCTTATGTAGGTTTGAGAAAAGCGACAAGCTCCTCTTATGGAATCAACATTGAAAGTCGTGGCGCGGTCCTGCTGAACGAGCGCGCTAAAATTATCATCGTTGATTTCTCGGTAAATACAAATGTTTCAGGTCTGTTTTTGAAGTGAAAACTTCTTTAGCGGCGTTGTGCACTTTTGTGATGGGTAAAAAATGTTAAACTCGTAAACCGTCAGGTCACGTGTCCTGATCGAAAATTCGTAAGACGGATTGACATTAGGTTACGAAGGAATTTAAACTTTATGACATCTGTCATTGAGCTTGGGTTTCCAAAACTGGAAAATTCGTTCTTACGAATTTTCCAGTTTTGGAAACCCAAGCCAATCCGTCAATCAATCAATGTCAATGTCAATCCGTCTTCGGATTGACATTAGGTTATCAAATACGAAGGACTTTTAACTTTATGACATCTGTCATTGAGTTTGGGTTTCCAAAACTCGATACTTATCTTATGCACAAACTAAACCTTCGGTTTCTCCAAAGGGTTAAAATTCGTAAGACGGATTGTAAGCGTCAGCTCACACCGAGACGCGACGTGACGCTGCGCGCACATTTTAAAGAGCGATTCAAAATATAACTTTATTTTCTACACGAAAGGATACACATTTCTTTACAGGCGTCACGCGGCGCAGCGGTGCGTGGCGCAACGTATTCTCACAAGGAAATGTGTATCTTTTCGTGTAGAAAATAAAGTTAAATTTTGAATCGCTCTTTAAAATGTGCGCGCAGCGTCGTGTCTCGGTGTGAGCTGACTCTAATAGTTCTGAAGTGTTAAATTTTTAATGTAATATAAATTGTCATGTTTGTGTACGATAGCGCAATAAATGAATATTGTATTTTACCACAAAAATGATAGTACTTTTATACTGATAATAAAGCAATTCGTGCAAAATTATTCCCTTACCATTCCAAAATATCAAAGTCAATATTTAAGTTTTCACTTCTGCCGGCACTCCCGGAGTGCAACTCGTTTTTTTTTTTACGAAATGAATCACACGACAGGGTAATAATTATTTATATACTTAGAATAGTTGTAGCATGCCCCCTTTTTCGGCGATCGTGGTGGTCCTGCAAAAGGCAGCGTGACTACCTCGACCACCAATAGACATGATCCTGGAACCGATCCGAAAGGTCTCATCTATAGTAGTAAAAATTAAAAACAACATTGCAAGTAAAAAAACTTTATTAAAAATACTCTAACAATATTTACAGTCATAAAATCTTAATCGTACAAAATGAACAAACTCATTTACAAAGTTATTCATGTAAGGCGTAAAAAGCGAATTCTGTGTATGTATGATGCAATTTAGGAGCCTATTTTATGATTTCATGATGGACTGTTGTTTCAGATAAAGCCCTTAATTAGGTTAGTTAAATAAACACTTTGTTCAATATATCTTAGACTAAACACGTTTTTCATCTTTTTATGCCTTACAAACTTAGCTTACATGGGGAAAACATGTATTACTAATGTAATTATTCTAATTTAGAAACCATTCTCAATTCAGCTGATATTTTTCTGTAAACTCCATAGAGTACAGTGACATGACACACATGTAATAAAGCACTTGTCACATAGGTGCTAGGGTAGGTATTCCAACACATTTCAATAAGTGCTAGAAGCAGGAATCTGACTATAACAGAGTAATTGTTGGTCCATAACAAGTATGGCAGACTGTGGAAGTACCACGAATAAAACTGATAGTGAAGGCTCCTGGCACACATAACACCAATGAAGTTGACAATAAACATAGGAAGAATAAACAATTGAGATAAAATATCAAAATTGATATTATAGTGAGGATCTTGGTCAACTTCAGCAGGTTTCTTAACTGCTGCTTTCTTTCCACCCTTTTGAGAAGACTTCTGCAACATTGTTTCAAATGAATTTATGAAGTCCTCCTGTTCTTTGGTCAAGTTTTCAGTTTCATCATTCTTTATGCCTAACTTTTTCTTCATTTCCTTCTTCAATTTACTTTTCCTCTTATTTTCTAAATTTTTAGCATCTATTTGAGGTTGCACCTGCTTCTGCACATACTTAAGACGGCAATAACTCTTAAAATATTTGATACACATTGGAATGAATACAAACAGTAAGAGAACATGTATTGCTAATAGGGACAAATGAAAACATTTATTTTCAAATACATCTACATCCAGAAACCTATAGTTAACAGTCCAAGTATGATTGAAAACACGGCCTATGTCAAAACTTCCTTTTAAATATGCCTCTGGTTTGCTCAACAAAAATGGTAAACCTAATACAATTTGAATCACTCCACAAATAAACAGCTGTATTATGGCTCCCTTAAAACCTAAATTAGTCAAATAAAAGAAGAATAAAGCAGGGGCATAAAGTAGTATGTTCATTTTTACAGATACACCTAAACTGTAGAATATGCTACCAAGATACCATTTAGAGTCTATGAAGAAATTTAAAGCGGCATACAAGAAAAGAACAGCAATGGGGTCATTAAATAATCTCAATACATAGATTGAATGTATTCTGTATGAAGTTAATATAGTTATAACTAGAACATAAGGAGGGACTTTCTTCGTTTTGATGTAAATTCTTAGAACGAGACATAACTGAAGCAAATAGATCGCGATAAATATATATTGTGCAAGTTTGATGTTTGCACCTTGACCTGTAAGGAAATAGAACAAAGAGTATATGTATACGAATCCTGCTGGATACACGAGAGGTCCGGTGTCTCCGCGGAGCTGGCTGTAGTCGAGGGTTCCATTCAGGAATCCTTCACATTCTTGCATGTACGCCTTCCAGTCAATTTCGGTGTAAGGCACTCGTTCCACAACCAGCACGTTAATAATGAGTTCAGCAACGATTAGGAGGAAGGCAGCGAATGGTAATTGAGCAGGGTTTACAACTAACCCCTTTATGAAAGACCACGTCAACATCTTCTTGGTATCGTGGTAAAAATCTTGAAATTTATTCCTACTGCTCATGATGAAGCAGGCTTCTTTAATCGGACCACTTTTTTAATTATCTTATATGTCCTGTAGATGTAGTAAGAGCTTGACAGACTCAGTTTATTATTTCTATTTTAGGATTAGGTCACCGCACCGGTCCCCGGCGGCAGCAGACATTTTTCGACAGCAGACGTGTTGACTGACAATGACAACTGTCAACAATATGACATTAACTTAACTCTCTTGACATACGCCAAGCTAGAAGGACCCAGTTCAGTGACAATTTGGTTTCAGTCGCAGTAAACAATGATTTTTGCATGAAAGTCAATTCAAATCAAGAAATGGATCAAAGGTTGTTAAAATTAACACGTTCCCGACTGAAGTTACAAATTGAACGCCATCGCTGTGGGTCCGTGGCTTACGCCCCCAGTGGTCGAGGCACCCGTGGCTGACGCCCCCGATTCGATTACTTTTGTTTTTGTGCTTTTTCACTAAGTACAGTAAATGAGAAAAGTGTTTTTGTTTCTTCTGGGGACGAACTCGTCTTTTATGTCGTTTTTAGAAATCTCAGTACATCTCCGTACGATTTTTAGAGTAGTTGAGAATTATACGTTAGAACCAGAAATAAAGTTACTATTCCCAAAAAGGTTGTTGCTAATAGGTACGTTCTAAACGCTAAACTAATTACAGTTGCTACGTCTGAGCCCAGGCACTCAGGGGTAGGTTTTGCAATTAATACGTCGATAGGTAAAAACATTTGATGAATACCCAGTTTACATTTCAGATCGAATCAAAATCAAAATCAAAATTGAGTATCGAATCAAACAAAGTAATTTCAAAATGATAAACTTTTTGTATCGATGTTATAGTTACAGTTTGTCCCAATAAAAGTAAAAAACCCGTTTCTAGAACTAACATCTAAATATTCTTCATATCAAAAACTGACATAAACACCGTTCTTATTCCGAAAATGATAGATAAAAATAAAAAATAAAACAGATTCCTACGAGTAAGCAATAGGGCCATGATGACTAAAGCCACGTTATTTGGCGTCAACTGTAGCAGGATTAGCAGTGGCTATATTTATACATATGGATCAAAGAAAACTTACGTACAACACTGCAAAAATCCTGGCTGTATCACAATTCTTTTCTTTCAAACTATCTTGTCTCACAACTAGAACAAAGCCACTTATTTTATATACTTATTTTTGTTAAACATTTTTGTGCCTGACAGTACATTTAATCAAAAATTGCTTTGAATTTTAAAAATGGAATCGGGGGCGTCTGCCACGGGTGCCTTGACCACTGGGGGCGTAAGCCACGGAACCCATCGCTGTTAGGGTGTTACAACCAAACCAATCGATCGGTCGACGATCAATGGTAAAATTTATTAGTCGACGTCGATCGATAGTTTCTACTAGGTAAACCTATCGATCGATTGTCGACTAATATATTCTACCATTGATCGATGGCATCAAGCGACGATCGATCGATTGGTGTGGTAATAACCTTACACGGACACGAACCTAGTTTACGTTTCACGATTCAAGGTCATACATTTTTTCCGCAGTCCTAATGCTTGTTTCAGTATAATACAAAGTACTCTGTGGCCGTTTGGCGAAGACCATTAAAAGCTAATATTGTAGATGGCGCGACCTAGGTCTCGATCTGACCCATGTGGTCAAGCAATTTTGAAATATAAAATGACTAACAGATTTACATGCCTGGAACTAGCTATGCTAGCGCCATTAGTTTCATAGTTGCCATCCCCATTACAACAGCCACAACAATAATCTGTTCTACGTAGAAACAAGTTTCAGGAAAAATTTAAATGTTAGTTGAATCACAATGGGAAGTGTTTAACCGTTTAGCATCTTTCGTACCATACCCGTTTAAGATTCCCTTGGTCTACTTTTGACAGCGCATGTTCTGTTCTTGACATTAATCTACTGGTTATAGCGAAGGTAGCTATGTGTCTACCTACGCGAGAACTTGAACTTGAGAATAAATTGGTGTACACTCAACAGCACAATGCAGTGGTAGGGCAGGCTTATCTTGTAGTTACAACTAGAGCGCCTTGAACAAGGATATCTAATATTTGAATCACTGTTTGGATAGTCTAAGTAAATATGAGGTGTTCTTCAATCCTATTATTTTATTGCTTCGTTATCAGCGATAACTTTAAGTTGAGTAAGGCCATTCATTTTTAATGAACATCAAAATGAAATCCACACTATAAATGTTGCGCTCCTTTTGCCGGTCGCATAGTTCTACATTAGTTTTAGGAGTTTAATAATTAAGTATGAAGTGGTTAACAAGTGTTGTAGTAATAGCTGCACTCGCAACAGGGTTAGCAGTATTAGGAGCAGAAGTCATTCGTAAGTAGTGAAATGTTTTTATTCAACATAATCATTGCTAAGTACTGCGTCAAGTAACACCCCCTAGATAAGTGAATTTTGTTTTTGGGGTGAATAATCACGGTTTGGATTCAATGTAACGCACTCAAAACGTTGTGCTGATGGATGCATTAAATAGTAAAGGTGTCATGGAATTAATTAGAGTATAGCTAAAAATTAAAAACTAGTATTATTCAAATCTTTTTTTTTAAATAAACCTATTGAAAAAGTTGAAACAGGTATGATCCAGAACCAAAAACATGACAGGGAGTAGAAGTACCTTTCGGCTTCGTTAATAAGGGTATTTTTATACCCATTAGATCTCGTAATATTTAGGGTCCTGAAATTATCAACTTACGAACTTTCAGTGTAATATTTTGGTATGCTCAGCACGTATAAAGCGTTGTGATTATGGTTTGGCTTTGATCCTCAAGCTAGGCAGTTTTATTGGGGTTTTTGTGATACAATTCTCAGTGCTCGCCCCTATTTATAGACATACTACTTTAAAAGGTCTGGATTTACGTGTAAAATAGTGAATGTGATTATTCATGGCTATCACACACTTACACTCGTAAGTGTGTGATAGCCATGAGTAATGTGTATCGAGTACATGTAAGATGCTTCTGCCTACCCGTTCATGTTTTTCAGAGTTATAGGAACTCTGAAAAACATGAACGGGTTAACGGGGGAACGGTCGGTATTATTCTGTATTCTGTTTTTTATTTAAAAAAATATTAAATAGTCTATTATTTTTTAATTAACAGCCAAGAACTGTGTCGAGACCCAAATTCTGGACTTATTGAAGACATGGCGGAAAGGAGTTTCCTCAGCACTTCCATCTTTAGAAGCAATAAAGATACAATCTGTGGATGGCGTATATGAAGGCTTTGGCATAAAGTAAGGGAACATACCTGAATAACTATTAAATATTATTACAAAGTTTTTTTTTTGAATATTTTGATCGAGGCTTATAGCTATTGTTAAGTAAAGCTGTGTCGGTAGTTCGTACCATTTCACAATTAGGTGCCACGTTGGTCTAGTGTTCCCGAGCGCTACTGCCGTTCATTTGGTCCTGGGTTCCATTCCCAGGTCGTGCAAAGTAGGCATTATTGTGTTTGTCAATACGGAATTTCTCAGTTACCAGTCCGAATTCAGGATTTGCGCCCAGTTTGGCCCCCTTTGACATGGGACTTAAACATAACCTACAAAATGTGAGTGTCTTATCGGTATTTAAGGCGGAAACATACTTACGTGTCGTGGCGTGTCGTGATGCGCCAGAAGCAATTCGGTTTCATACATATTTAATATAGTTAGGGACATATTTGCATGGCGTGTCGTGTCGCAACGATGTATGAAACCGTATGCTTCTGGCGCGTCACGACACGCCACGAAACGTAAGTGTATTTCCGCCTTTACACGTTTGCTTATCCATTCGGAGATTGCAGGCGTGATATTTACGTTTTTGTTTGAATGTGTTTCGTTTTTTTTTTAGGATTACGTACACAACGGGCGACATGCAACTGGCTGGTGTAAATAAATTTAGTGTTGAGGAACTGACTGTGTCTGCAAAAGACTTGGCAGCATCTACGACTCTCCACTTCCCTCTGTTGACGTTAACTGCAGGTAAAGTCCATAAAATCTAACGACAGCTGCCAAACAGGCCCAAATAAAGGGACTGGTAGCTTAGGTCATATCGAAATAAATAATTACAAATGCATAATTATGCTGTCAGTATTTTTGCTATGTAAATGTAGGTAGGAGTTATGAAGAACAGGTTGTAAAGATCGTCAATACTCCATAGAAAGGGGAGGGGTGGTATGTCTGGTGGGCTACTGCCCAATTTAATTAAGTAACTACTTTCCGTTGCACGTTAAGGTAGCTTTTACATTATTGTAAGTGGGTATACATACTAGCGACGCACCTACGCTTCGCACAATTTCGTAAAATGAGTTTTTCTTGATCCTGGATTGTATCCTTGGATACAACCCCCAAATCCATGACGGGTCTGACTTTATCGTTGGATTTTCAAAAAAAGATTTGATTCGTATAAAACTTGCCCCAACAAATAATGGTGACGATTGACGACCTGTCTGCCTGTCTCCGGCGGGGTTCTGATAATAAGGCCTGTCGCTTTTTTGGCGACCTACGCCCCAAGAAATGTATTTGTTGTCGTCCTGGCGGGCATCATAAAGTTCCTGTCTATCCTGAGTTACAATGTACGTGCTACCTACCTGCTACCTACCTTCTACCTACCTACATATAAACCTTCTACGAAATATTAGGAAATGTTTAAAAAAAGATGAATAAAATCGGTGTAGTTCCCAAGTTATGGCGTGACCAAGAGAAATAGGGAATATAGAGAAAGGTTTTGTTTTGCATCCTCGTCAAATTAAACGAGGTAACTATGCTAATGATTCTCGTCCCAAATCAATAATAAAATGGGTAGGTAATTTTTATTTTTTTTCTTATTTACGAAAATCGGTAAGTATCCGTGTTTTAAACGCGGCCCGTCTGATCATCGCCCTATAACCGGCTCTTTCATACACACAAACAATCTCAAACGTTTATTCGATCATTTCTTATTCCCTAAACCGCGTTAAGGGGGTTATTCTGAAATACTGACAAACAACAACCAAAAAAATCAGCTTTTAGTAATAATTAAGTAGGTACCGTAATTTTAATTGATTATTTATGTCTTTTGTGACATCCTCTTGAATTTTGACGAGGATGCAAAACAACACCTTAAATATGTATAGAAGATACATTACTTGGTCCAACCAACTTCTGCTAAGGCCTATAAGTATGTAAGTTATGTATAAAATTTAAGTATAAAAAAAACCTTTTTTATTTTCAGATAATTATAGTTTGAAAGGGCGTGCATACGTGATGTATACTTTGAAAGGGTCAGGATTGATGAAGTGAGTAAAGAAACAGCTAAGCCAAAATTATGTAACTATAGTAGAGTTACGGACCGACGAAGTCCGTGTACCTTCAGTCATAATAACTGGCATTGTTTCAAAACCAATTTGGACTGATTCGGCAAGTTCTTAAAAGGCAAAAAATACTACATTTATTGTGATACAAATAGAGAAATTTTGTCATTGCAGCCGAGCTGAATTTCACTCAGCCGGTGAGGGTGTTATGTAGCCGAGATCTGAAGTCAAAAATGCACACGTGAATCAAACATCAAACGACGTTTTGCGATACTTACTGAAATTCAAACATTAATGACAATTGTTTCAGGGCTACTTTCCAAAATGTTAAAGTAACGGTGGGAACCAAGTTAGTTCCAAAAGGCACGGCCATACAAGTTGATGATGTTGACCTGAATTTTAGTGTAGCAAATATCCAGGTAAGACTTTAGCACTCGAGTTAATACTTAAGTAGGTATACAGAATGGAGGTTTGAGATAGCGTTAGCGAAAGTATGGGTATTTGCCTTCAACGGAACCAAAAAACATTTGATGCGAGTCGATCCTGTTTTTATAAGGATCAAAAAACTCATGGGACCAACTGAGGTTTAAGGTTTGAATACTAGAAAGTCGGATATCAAAAAACTTTTCCCATACATTTCGAATTAATACAACGATTGGCATCGAAGTATGTTCTTCTGTTGCTGACTGTACACTTTTTAAATTTAAATAAGTTATGGATGGTGTCCTTAGTCCGTTTCTCTGTAGCTAGAACGGTCATGGTACTGCGTTTACTCTTGAAAATGCAAAATGCCTCACAAATGGCGCCGTCACAATAATCTTTCTGCGCCTGAGCAGTGGCCTCGAAGATGTGATGATGTATCAGGAAGTTAAAAAAAACAAAGCAATACAAAAATCTGCGTGTCGTGCGTGTTTGCGCCCGCTGCGGGCTTGTCGACGCGTTTGTTACACGAATGACTTTTGAACAGACACGAACAATTATTAGTACATGGGTGCGAGCCTATTGATATTAACCGACCCAAATCCTGATTCCGTGGCAGCTAATTTTCCTAATATTATGTGGGTGCTGTTCACGACCTGAATCCTCTTGCCAGGAGAAGAGGGAAATGTCGAGGAGTCGAAATGTCGAATGATCACCTACTAGTTCAGTGCAATTACTGCACATTGAGTTCTATATGATAATTGAGAAAATAATTGCCTTTATTAACATAGACGATTTTCTGATAATTGCGAATGAAGTTTTTGATGTGGTTTTCTTGAATATTTTCTTGGCCAGTTAGTTATTTGTGAAAAAGTGCCAGTTACCAATTTCAAAAGAAATTTTTAGTCTTACAATTCGGTAATTTAGAAATAATTGATGAAAATAGGAAAAAAAAATACTTGAAATGCGCATTTCATAGACAACAATAACCAAATTGGCACAAAGATCACACAATTCCGCCAGAATATAATTTCAGCGAATTTCAAGTTATTCATAAACAAAAAAATATATATTCCAAAGGAAATTAAAACAATAAAGTCGCGAGCGCCGAAATTTTTTTTTTTACTTTCTTCCCCACATCTATAAGAACTCAATAAAAAAAGTATAAATAAAAAAATAAAAAAATCCGACCACTATAAACTTCGTTCCACCTTAATGAATATGTTTAGTCTAATCGCACTCGGCTATACACTGAAAAAGTGAAAGGTGCCTATTTACCATACGTAACTAATGTCGGTTATCACCAAACGATTGGTGATCATATTATTCAAATTCAAATTCCAATTCAAATTCATTTATTGTTTGTCACAGGTGATAATAGGTTCTTATAGTTATAACATAAAGCTCGCTGTAACATACCCATGAGGTGTACAATATTTATTGTTGGTTTTTATCTATTTAACATTATTCATTATTCATCTTAAGTCAACGACCACCATTATCATGCATTAATATAAGTTTCATTCAAATAGTCAGCTTTAAACAAATTAAATAATACACTGATTTCATACAACTTCAATTATTAATTGATTTCATTCAGATTAAATTATTCATTGGTGTCATACAAATTAAATTATTCATTGATGTCATACAAGTTAAATTATTCACTGATGTCCTACAAATTAAATTATCGATTGATGTCATAGTTAAAATATTCACTGATGTCCTACAAATTAAATTATTGATTGAAGTCATAGTTAAATTATTCATTGATGTCACATAAATTAAATTATTCATTGAGTCAGTGGCATATGATAGCTTATCTAATTGTGTGGTCAGTATTTTTGACATTAAAAAAGTCATTGATTGAATAGTAGGCTTTACTTATCAAGAATCCCTTCAGTGTTTTTTTAAAACTCTGAAGGGATTCTTTTTTAATTGATTATGCTAGTGCGTAACATGCTAGTGCTAAACAATCCATCAAAAATATTCCTAGACCACCATTCTGATTATGCCTGAACAATATAAATACCTATAATTATTTTTTTCAGGTTGACTTAGCAGACAGTTCGTGGCCAATCAACAAGGTGTTGAACAGTAGTGCTATGAAGATTGTGGAGAACCATCGTAGTGAGTTGGTGACGGCAGCTAAGAGCATGTTGAAGAAAGTTATCAACGACTACCTAGCTACGACGACGTCTTCGCAGGTGTTGGATGTCGTCGGCAAAGATTATTGTACCTCATCGTTACCTTCCATCGTTGTCTTTTAGATAAAAACATGTTTAGATCATCTTCGGATTGTTATGACGGCCCTACTAAAGTTGTTTAATAAACAATAAACCGGTTTTTATTAAAAGTCAACAAAATAATACGTGTCTTTATTTAAATTGTGGCAGTAAAGTTATAAGCGACTTATGACTATCAAATCTGTAGGTACCATGGAATGTTTTGTTACCTTCGAAATCAGGTAATTCGTAATATCTTGAGGCTTCACCTCAGCCAGCAGCTCTTTGTTGATTTCCTTGACAATCAATTTAAGAACAGCATCTAACATGTCTTCTAAGGGGTTATTAAATATTTGCGCTAAAACATAGGTATATATATTACTTCCTCCAAATCTTGAAGGATTTTTATTTTGATCTAAAAGAAAAAGAAAATTAGTTGTGATTTTCAGTCACATTTTAGGTGAACCGCTTTAACTAACATAACCATTTGTAGGAACTCATTTAAACAAATCGCCAGGTTTGAACTCGGCTCTGGTAAGTCGTGGGTGTGGTGATACCCATGACTTAAAACTCCTACACTTTAAAAGTTTACAAGGGTTTCATTCACACACACAAAAGAACTTCTTTTAATACGGACTAAGCACCAGCTAGTTCCTCTATCTGAAGTTCTACTGTAGCGTTTGCATCAAATTGTTTTCAGACTCATCGGATTATGCAATCACATATTATGGCATATTATTTTCATGAGTTATAAAAACAGGTTTAGTTACCAATACTTCCTTGGCATCGATATCTGCTTCAGCCTTGTCTATGAAAAAGACTTGTTCGGTGAGCATCGCTTTAACAATATAGCGGGCGGAAGCAAAAATTTTTAGATCTAAGAAACGGACGCTGTAAAAGTACTGTATAATTGTAATTGTATATAGGTACTTACGACTTACGCCACGTTTATAAGCTGTTTTCGCGG
This sequence comes from Cerastis leucographa, assembly GCA_963082945.1. Lineage (NCBI taxonomy): Eukaryota > Metazoa > Arthropoda > Insecta > Lepidoptera > Noctuidae > Cerastis > Cerastis leucographa. Next base: position 10,476,585 of record OY720380.1, on the reverse strand, counting down.
GTCATTACGAATCGTCTCGAACGCAGGTTTGATGACTTCCAGCCTCCCGAACAAGCCGGTTTCCGAAAAGGCTTTAGTACCATAGACCACATCCACACGCTTCGTCAAATTATACAGAAGACCGAAGAGTATAATTTGTCGCTATGTCTAGCGTTTGTGGACTATGAGAAAGCCTTTGATTCGGTCGAAACATGGGCGGTGCTCGAGTCCCTCCAGCGATGCCGTATTGACTATCGGTACATCGAAGTGTTAAAGTGCTTGTATAATAACGCCACCATGTCGGTCCGAGTACAGGAGTAGACTTCGAAGGCGATTCCATTGAGAAGAGGCGTGAGACAAGGGGATGTTATCTCCCCCAAACTCTTCACAGCCACAATGGAAGACGCCTTCAAGCTCCTGGAATGGCAAGGACACGGCATCAAAATCAATGGCGAATACATCACTCACTTACGGTTTGCCGATGACATCGTAGTCATGGCTAAGTCAATGGAGGAGCTCAGTACGATGCTCGAAGACCTCAATCGAGTTTCGCAACGGGTGGGCCTTAAAATGAACATGGATAAGACGAAAGTTATGTCTAACGCCCATGTTGTGCCCACCCCAATATCAGTTGCAGGCTCGGTTCTTGAAGTTGTAGACTCGTACGTCTACCTAGGACAAACAGTCCAACTAGGTAGGTCCAACTTTGAGAAGAAGGTCAATCGCCGAATCCAACTCGGACAGAAGACGTTGCGTAGTTTCCCGAATGCTGCCCAGCGTTCGGGAAACTACGCAACGTCTTCTCGTCAAAAAAACCTCAGTGCTTAAAGACAAAGGTCTTCAATCAATGTGTGTTGCCAGTCATGACATACGGAACAGAAACGTGGTCTCTCACTATGGGCCTAATGGAGAAGCTCGCAGTCGCGCAACGAGCCATGGAGAGGGCTATGCTTGGGATTTCTCTACGAGATCGAATCAGAAATGAGGAGGTCTGTAGACGAACGAGAGCAACCGACATAGTCCAGCGGATTGGCAAGTTGAAATGGCAGTGGGCTGGCCACATAGTGCGCAGGACCGATGGCCGATGGGGCCGGAAGGTCCTGGGTTCCTGGAGTGGAGACCGTGGACCGGCAAGCGCAGCGTAGGACGTCCACCGGCTAGGTGGACCGTCGACATAGTCAAGGTAGCCGGAAGACGCTGGGCGCAGGCCGCTTCCAACCGGTCCTGTTGGAAATCCAAGGGGGAGGCCTATGTCCAGCAGTGGACGTCCTACGGCTGATATGATGATGATGATGATGACTTACGAATATATATACAATTACAATTATACAGTACTTTTACAGCATCCGTTTCTTAAATCTAAAAATTTTTGCTTCCGCCCGCTATCATGTCAAAGCGATGCTCACCGAACAAGACATCAATTATTTTCGCAATTATCATATAGAACTCAATGTGCAGTAATTGCACTGAACTAGTAGTGATCATTCGACATTTCGACTCCTCGACATTTCCCTCTTCTCCTGGCAAGAGGATTCAGGTCGTGAACAGCACCCACATAATATTAGGAAAATTAGCTGCCACGGAATCAGGATTTGGGCCGGTTAATATCAATAGGCTCGTACCCATGTACTAATAATTGTTCGTGTCTGTCCAAAAGTCATTCGTGGAACAAACGCGTCGACAAGCCCGCAGCAGGCGCAAACACGCACGACACGCAGATTTTTGTATTGCTTTGTTTTTTTTTTAACTTCCTGATACATCATCACATCTTCGAGGCCACTGCTCAGGCGCAGAAAGATTATTGTGACGACGCCATTTGTGAGGCATTTTGAATTTTCAAGAGTAAACCGCGCAGTACCATGGCCGTTGTAGCTACAGAGAAACGGACTAAGGACACCATAACTTATTTAAATTTAAAAAGTGTACAGTCAGCAAGAGAAGAACATACTTCGATGGCAATCGTTGCTGTTACTTTAAAAAATAGATATTTTGACGAGAAACAACACCTTGTATACCCTTTCCGTTACACTCTGTATATGTATTCACACCAATAAGAATGAACACTGCTGAGCATTAGCAAGCATGTGCAGTGTCTGTGCTTGGTTTAGAAATGACTCGAAATTTCTATTTTTTAATCGACTTCAATCCTCAATCCAAGAATGCAAGGTCACACGGGTCGAAGTCGCGGGCAGCAGTTAGTCAGTGATATAGGCCGTAATGTTACATAATTATATTTACCACAACATCCTTGATGTCGACTTTTTCAGCTGCACTGTCGATCTGCAGCACCTCGCCTATTGTGGGAGTCTGCGCCTTGTCGCCACCCGACGATACCGCGACAGCCACTTCATACAAGTTAGCACTGATAACAAGAAATACTTCATAAATTAATTATTAAGAAATTGTACCATTATTGCCTCTCAAAACGGTGAAGAAAAACAATGTGAGGAAACCGGCATGTCCGAGAACTAAAAGTTCGAAGACATGTGACATCTACCAACCCACACTGGACCCGTGTGGTGAATTACAGCCCACTTCCTCTCATAAAGAGTAGACCTGTGTCCCAGCAATGTGGGGCGGCGTATCAAGCTACTAAAATACTAATATCTATAACTATAACTACTAATATACTAATTTAATTACTTCGAGATGTATCGGAAACCTGTGAAGTCAGTCAAAACCAAAAATGCGTCTCGAGGTCGCCCAGAAAAAAAGATGCGTTTTGGCAAGTATCGTGTTACTTTAGAAATGCTTATGAGGCAATGTTTACCTGCAAAAATATCAAAAACACTTTGTTCAAAACTTTTGATTGACAGATGACAAACGATAAGTGGACGGAGTGGGTGAATTCAACCGATATAAAACTTTCAACAAAACGCGCAATGTTCAGTATTAGCTTTATATGGCATATTATCTTATCTAGTTTGGAACAATCTATAAAATAATTTCATTCAGATCCCGCTCCTAAGACAAGGTCCTAAGACGACCCACTGAAGAAATTCCCAAAAATGGACCATTCGCAACCTTTGATGCTTAAATAAATGGTGGGCCTATATATCTATTACTAGGCACGTACCTTAAGAGCGTTTATTCCTTACCGCTTTTCATACAAACTTTCAAGTAGTTTTTTTCCGAAATGACTGAACCGATCTAAATGAAACTTTATACACATAAGCAGGATACATAGGTCTAAAAAGTTACTAAAAAATATTTTCAAAATGTGTTTTAAATTAAGAGATAATTGGAATTTTCTGTTTCTATAGAAAATTTAAATTCGGTCTAATTTAACTGTAACACTATTTTTCGAAAATGTTTTTTAGTAACTTTTTAGATCTGTGTATCCTGCTTATGTGTACGAAGTTTCATCAAAATCAGTTCAGTCATTTCGGAAAATAACGACTTGAAAGTTTGTATGAAATGTCGTAAGGCGTAAACGCTCTTAAGTGACATTTGAACTTAATAGGTAAGAAGCTTATTGCAGCCCGCAGGTAAAAGTCAGCTAAAACGTAAAAAATAAAAATATTGTGACTAATTTACACATAGACATATGAAATGGATGACTAGTTAATATCTATACAGTTTCACCTATTCAAATATTATATAGAGGTTAGTGTTATGTCACTCGCCTGGCTACTGGCTTTAATTAAAACGTCCTTGTGGGATAATTTACGACAAAGCTGGTTTAAAATATGTCATCATGGCTCCTGCCATGTTCTCAATGAGTGACTTCTTCTGTCCTGGTCTATAACAGGTATCAGGTAAGTTTACGTAGTATGTCGTAAATCCAACGAACTATTTAACTCAAATAAACCAAGGCCCTGTACTGTGTGGCCATACACTTAGCGAAACACTAAAGTTATTCATGTGAGGAAAAACCAACTTTCCTCACTGTTTTCGTAGAGTAAAGACACTTCTTTCGTGCGGGAGTGGTGAAAATTAGATTTTTACTTGTAAGGTTTTTCGCCAGTGTGTATACGCAAAATGACTTACACTTGTAAGGTTTTTCACCTTGCAATATGTTTTTAAACCAATTAGAAGATAAACTTCTCTGACAATAAGTTTAATTTATCTTCTTTAAATAAAAAATCCGGTAATTAATAATATCGGTAACAAAGTCGAAGTTCAGTTAAATATGGGATTCCGGAATCTGATGAGTTTTACCTTCAAAATATAACTGCGGCATGGTGATATTGACGTCCGACCTTAGATTAATGAGACGCAGTTCAAGACCATGTAGCTGTAACTGCTTGACGCCAGCCATGACAAAGTTCTCCAGGTAAACTTTACCGCTAGAATAAATGATAAAAAACATCTAATATTCTGAAGACATTCATAAAGATATTTTGTGGGAAAAATGCCCTCGCTCTACACCTAAAACCATTAACGCTTATCTATACATATTACATATAATAAAATTGTAGAAAAGTGGAAATACATTTTTAAAAAAAGTAGTAGGGGTTGTTATTATATCGATGCCGAACCCGAAATTATAATTAAATTTTTTCATTACTCATACTCTGAAAGTAGGTCTGAAGTTGCCTGAGGAGCGGGTTGAAAGTAATACTTTTCATCCCTAGGGAGAATCGCTTTCAACTGACAGATGCCAAATTATAAAAAAAACTAGTTCTATTTTCACATTTTTATTGAACCAGGTTCCAACTTTCTATGCAGCTACGATGTAAAATTGAAATAACTTAAAGTTAAGTATTGATTAAAGAATCTATATTTTTTTAATAACTTTATTATAATTTAATTGAAACAATTTCTTTAAAATAACATAGATTTGGGCAAAATATTTACCATTTTTTCAATGATGATAATGAAAAATAATGGCTGAATAGCTAGCTGGCCACAGAAAAAAAAAAAACAAAATAGGCGGGAAAAGTTGTTGATTTATGTAAAATAAAATTAACTATTTTTTTTCTTTAGCTAATTCATGTTTTTATTTTTACTTTCCTTGTATTCGTAATGAAAAGCACAGTGTTTACCTCGGGTTAAAAACTTATTTAGTCCCTCGAACTATTGAACCCCGTCTCGGGACTAAATAAGTTACTTTCTCCCTTAGGGTAACAATGTACTATTTTTTGTCGGTTTGTCTGTGTGTTTGTGTACACTAATATCAGAAACGGCTTATTCGATTTAGATGCGGTTTCACTATTTTCAATTTATTGTACTGAACTGAGGGTAATCAAAAGCTGTTAATGAATACGTGTAAAGACTTACAGTGAGATTAGGCACGTAGATTACAGGAGATTGATTCGATGTTTGCGCAGTGCAGACGATTAACAGCACCGTTATCTTATTAACGTGGCTAGATTATAAACTTGAGAAGGCACACACCCTTAGGATAAAAAGAGAGTGAATAATCATAAAAGCATTATGAATGGAAATACAAGAAGCTTCTGTGATACCAAAAAGAGAGTCTATAATCGTCGGGATTTTAAAGGACTACAGCTCGAGCTACGAGAGTTAGCGAAAATAAAAATGATTGAAATAGGGACCTTACCTGCACCTTTGAAAGTCAGACAAGCACAATTTTCATTATTGATAGAATCATCAATGAAATGATACCCATTGTAGACAGCAGTGATAACAATTACGTTTGCTTTCACTGAATCCAAGGGGCTCAGAAGATTTCCACCACTTATCAATGAATTATAGACCATGGCTAATTCAATTTTATGCACAATCATAATTTATTTATGTGTAAAAAAAAATCACTTTTTATGTAAATACATTATTACTTATACTCACATATATCAAATTGTGCTTGTATTACACTCAGTATGTTGTACAATCTTAATACCAAAAGTAACCGCATTTTTGCCTCAAATCCTTATCCCGACTGCGTTAAAAATACACCAGTTTCAAATTTATAACACTGATAATACTCTTCTGAAATAATTCCTGTTGTAATATTACGTGCTTACATGTCCACACTAGTCACAAAAAAATGATTTTCCAATCGCACATTGCATTACATGCCATACAATTTCCTCAGCGATAAGCTTTTTAACCGAACAAATTCACTGAAAAAGTTGACAATATTGCAATATTGACAATTTTTTTTTAGTAAACAACTACTTCGAGCAAGTAGACAGGTAATTAGTTAAAAGAAGCACTAACTAAGTTACCTACCGGTTATTGGTTGGTAGATTTTTCTACTAGGTATGTCCAAAGTTTTAAACGTGAAACATGACTACAGAAGTTTTGTAACTGCTAACCGGCTTTGCCCCTAAACTAAGATGACACTCCATCCCAAGAACTGGGTGTACCAATGCCAGAAATTATTTTACGAATTTCTTAATAGGATATAAGCAAATCTATTACCCATTTTCCAATATTTAGGTACGAGAACAACCCTAACAATGAGGCTTCAGTGATTTCCATAACAGGTTATAATGATTTAATAATTATTTTCTATCCGTAAATTCAAAGTTCACGCAAACAACAGCAATTTCTAAATTGAAAATTGTGTACTATACGAATACTATTAGTGTTCACACTATTGTTCACAGTGTTGAACACTATTAGTGTTCGTATAGTACGCAATTAGGTAGGTTTTAACCTTGGGAGTAGTATTATTCTTGTACTGTTATCCTAAAATCCTAATGCATACTGTATGATCACGGAAAAATAATAACAATGTGTGTTAGGTAAATAGGTATACAACATGCCCAACATCCCCAGCATAATATGTAGGCACCTGTAACTATAATTTAGTAAATCGCCTTCATACTAGCCCACCTAAACCATCAGCATTGAGCAAAGCATTTGATCTAGTCAATCATTGGTTAGGTCTTGCAGATCTTGTCGAGGGTAGGTGACAAAGTTATCACAGTTAAACAGAACAAAGGATCACCCGAATTTTATAAAATAGTGTAGAGTACTTAACCCTAACCCAATACTTAACCCTATACTTGTAACTCAATAGAGCAGGTATGCCACAAGGTAGTTTACTGGACCGCTTCTGTTACTACAATGACTTGGACTTTTTTGAGTTGTTACATGAGACCAACAGCAAATGTGTGGTACTCGATGAAAATGTCAGTAGTCAGAAATAACTAAGCGTGAATAAACAATATGGTAATAAAATATGACCATCGTTGCCGTCGATTTCTTAGTACTTTACACTAAAAGAAGTAAGGAAGTAGCACTGTTAACTGTTCATCGGAGACTTTTGCAATCTGTTTATATATCGTGGTATTTCCCTCCTCACAAAGTATATTCACAATTTTCAAAATTGTACCAAAAATGATTGCGTCTTGCACCTCTTTTAAGCAGTAGTGCAGTTTCTGTAAACAAACAAATAATGGTTATTCTTACTGAATTCGATTTATGGTAATAGGGGATAATCCTATTTTTTTTTCTTTGTCCGTCGGTTAGTTTATTGAAAAGTATTAGACACGTATTTTTTCTTTTTTCACGTGGTCATAAAATTACAGAGATATATTGAGTTGAAATGGCGCATGACGTCACATGTAGGTAAGTTTTATACCTACTTGTGACGTAGTTAGCCCCACTCTCCAACTTTAAAATGAGTTCTAACTAAGTAATTTTTTGATATTTTGTTAAAACAAAAAATACGTGTCTAATATTCTTGTATTACCTGTCTGACGGACAAAATAGAATGTCGTTTTCTTTACCCAGTCCGATCCCCTATTGCGGTAATTGGTCACGGCTTTTTATTATTGTATCATTATGTTATTCCATTAACACTTTGCTATTTCCGTAAATACCAAATAACACGATGTGAATTTTCTTTTTTTTAAGGTCAGTTAAATATTAATTGATATGTAGTTTAGGACTAAGATCTGTAAAGTATGATAACGTGAGAAAATCCGTTCGAATCAATTAGCATTTGCTATTGACCAACTATACCAGATGATCCAAGGAGTTATTAATGAGATAGGCACATCTGAAATGATGAATCAATGACATGTTCCACAGAACCTTCATCACCTGTATTAGTTTCAGACTTTTCTCGACCTAAAACAACAGAGATCTATAATTCTATAACAGAGATTTAGACCTATAATTTCAACGTAAATATCGATATTTTGTTATTTTTGGTTATTCCATTATACGCGCCTCAATCTTTATTATCTGCTCGATTAATAAACGATTATGAGCACCTACTACATATGTTAGTTTATCACAAGTAGATAACGATCTTCGTGCTAATCCCAAGTAGATTGAAATAAGATTGTCTCAAAAATATTGTTGACTAGCTGTACCGTGCTGTGCGGCATGCGTTACAATGCACTTTTACCTACCTATCATACCAATCTACCTACCTACCCTACCTATCCTACCTTATCTACCATTTCTACCTAACATACCTACCCTACTCTACCCTACCTTACCTACCTACCTACCTACCTTCCCTACCTACCCTACCCTACCTATGCTACCCCACCTACCTACCCTATGTCCATATGCATAGCATCATGCCTCTAATCCCGGAAGGGTTAGGCAGAGGTGTACCTAATAGTACACGCGCATTTCACTAGTTATGTTTAAGTCGCAAGCAGCTTACTACTTGCGTCTTAAGCGAGCCTATTTTCATCCACCACGGGGATGCTTCTGGGAAATTTATGTTGGAAAAACCTAATAAGACTTTACCTAGCCTGAACATAACCTGAAATAATCATGATTTCATGAAAAGAGATATGTTATGTATAGCTAGTGCTTTTTAGTCGTTCGCGTGGAACTTTCCTTGTGTTTTTCAGGGATAAATTATAAATATAAACATTCCTCTTGAATCATTCTGTCTATTGATGAAAACCCCATAAAAATATGTTGCGTAGTTTAAAAAATCTAAGCGGATCTACAGAAAAGACGGCGGGAGACGGAAGGGACTTTTCAGAACTATGTTTTTGTCTCTTATAAGAAACCACAACAGTGCATACTAGCTGAAGTAGGTAGACACATTGTTTACAGTCTTGCAGGATAAAAGAATAAATGACGACAATAGATAGATAAATACAAAGTATATTCACCTCAATCTACCTAATTAATGAATATCATACGTCAATATAGCGCATTTTGTATATTTATTACTTGGTATTGTTATCTTATATAGAGCAGCTGCGAAACAAATCACGGGCTGATTACAACAAGATTGTTCAAATTTAATCTACAAATACTGGAATTAGCAGTTAATTATGATGGATGAAGATAATCGGAGGTATTATATAGAAGTGCGAATAACCCAGACTGGTCAAATTGAAAAAAGGACAACGTTAGTAACTTGTTGTGTTAAAGTTTAATGTTATATGTATTTGGTTAATTCTTCATAAAATTATCACGTTTAATTTTCTTATATTTTATTACAGAAAATGAAACTACTGTGCCTTGTGACTTTACTAGTGTGCGCATTTGCGCAAGGCGCTAATGTAGACAATGAAGAACTACCCTTAGGTAAGTTTAAGGTATCTATTAAACGTTTAACAATAATATACATTCGACACTTAAAAAAAAACACCATAAGAAATCCAACATTTTTTTAAATAGTAGTGCCACAAAACTCAACAAATAGGACAGAGGGGCTTAGAATTGAACCTTGTGGCACTCCCATATTATAAGGATACCTTACTGTATAAAAATAAACAGTCTATTGAGCATAGTCTCATAATTTTCAATACAAAGAAAATAGGGTTACAAGCAAGCGTTTATTCCAGATAATAAAAGTAACGTGGGCAATAATTGTATACTCACAATTACCTTTTATTTTAGTGGAAAGCGTTGAAAATCATTTGGAAGACCTCTACTTGGAACTTGACCTATTATCAAGGGACCATGCTGTAACTGAAGATGACAAGCTGCTTATATCAGAGATCCAGACTTTAGAAACACAGGGCCGCAGCGTGGTCGCTGACGCCCTCATTGACATGATCGAAGACTTCAGGGATGTCGTCATTCATGGAAACGATGACCTGCCTCCGCTCGACCCCCTTGAGATACGTCTCATCGGACCCTTCGAATATAAAGCTCCTGCGTATGTTCATTATTTTTTGGATTATTGTCTAGATAACGTAACTGTTGCCTATTAGAACATTCATTAGCAATGAAAAGGTATGAACTTTCAAAGGAATTCATTTAAAATTATTACAATCTAGTTTGTCTTTCAGTCTATGGGTTCTGTACGCCTATGTTCCTAAACTGTTCTATTAGTTTCATTTACAGTATTAATTAATGATATTTCTGTATGTGCAGTACGACAGCCACGGTATCGATCAACGACTTCCAGATGGAAGGTCTCCGCTGGTACGTGCTGGACTCCCTCACCTTCAACGCGATCCGACTTGCTTTCGCAGCGCACATCACTATCCCCCGGATTACTGTCACTGGTAAGTTACAAATCGTTAAAAACATTATTGCAAGGCCTTCACAGTTTTCTTCAGAATTTCAATATGGGTTAAGCTGATGGCGCAGGTTGCATTTGCCTGGACTAGTGCGGAAAGATGAGCTAATCCTAATCGCACAGAAAACCGCGATCAGCGATCTCTCACTCGAACTTAGGCGCATGGATGTTTACAATTACCACAGCAAAATTCTCTTGACGTACCTAAACTAAATTACGACATGCACCTCTGAAAACGAAAATCTTACTAATAGTTTGATAAAATATAATTAATCTGCGATAAAAAATAAGCCTATTAGCACTATAATCCGCAATAGGGTGTTAAAGGTTGAATAAGTGATTGTCATTTATCAGGTGGCTACGACGCCCGCGCAAGAATTGGCCTTCTAAGCCACAGAGCTGGCGGTGGATTCAGGTATGTACCGAAATATTTTCTGAATGACGTTTTTAGCAGTAGATTCGTAAAGGAAATTGATTTCTGTAAAAAAAAATGTACACTATACAGGGTGTAACGGAAAGGGTATATGCATCCTTAAGGGTGTGCTACAGACCATCAAACTGAACATGTTTCTCAACATAAAAAAAAATTTGCAGCAAAAAAAATTTCAGCTTCCTATACATTTCGGTCGAATAGGTATTGTAATTTTCTATGGGGCAGCAGATATTTTTTTTTGCTGAAAAACATGTTTTATGATGAGAAACATGTTCAGTTTGATGGTCTGTAGCACACCCTTAAGGATGTATATACCCTTTCCGTTACACCCTGTAGTATAGGCATGTGTTTAGCCGCATCTCGTCTGTTCTCGTCTTGTCGTTGAAGGAATGATACGGCCTAGGGTGGATGCAAAGAGCCCTTTTAAAGCTTTAGTTAAAAATTGAAATGTAGTAGGCCTTTTTCTATCTGACTACTCTGAGAACACACCGAAATAATCATAGGTCACGGTCACGGTCTCTTTTAAAGTCCAGATTAAATTTTGGTTAAGAGCGTTTATACCCTACGGCATTTCATACAAACTTTCAAGTCGTTATTTTCCGAAATTACTGAACAGATTTTAATGAAACTTCCTACGCATAAGCAGTATACATAGGTCTAAAAAGTTACTAAAAAACATTTGTTCTTAAGCCATGTGCGACCACGCACTGCAGATTAGTGTTTGAGAAACAACCGATTGAAAAAGAACGTTGTATTTTGATGAACCACACAGATTTGAGCGGAACTGTCACAACGTTGCACTCGTTTTCCAGAAATCGTGTTGCTCAACTCAGGACTGAGGAGCACAACGATGCGACGAATAATACCGTGGTCTACTGGTATATAAGAAGAGGGTTTTGCCCAGCACTGGGACAGCAATAAGCTGGAATCATTATTACATCTCTATAGATCTCGCGGCCACGGGGTCCCGAGCATTTGGAAGACGTACCAGGACCCGGAGCAAACTCAAACTGGCCCATTTGTAATTTAATATTATTATATTACTATTATTTGTGTGACCTATCCATAGAAAGGACATTTCGGTTTCAGTACTTAATCTAACAGACAATCGTAGGCACGGGTCCTACATGAGGATTATCAACCTATCATTATTTTATACCTTCCTCCAGGATCTTTGCTCACCGCATTGAAGTCGGTATGGACATGAGGCTGGGCACCAACATCTTCGCAGGACATCTGATTCTTCGTGAATTGAACATCCACATCGATATCCACGACACCCATGTAAGCCAGAAAGTTAATTTAATCCTTTTTTGTGTTTCCCATTCTGAATGTCAAATCGTGTGTTAATCAGATTAAGTCACTTCCCAGACATGCCAAGATAATTCAGTGACTGTAGGCCAACCGCCCGCAAGCCCGCAATTGATTGTCTTATTGCCGGTGTCTGAACTGAAATAGAAGCATATTGAAGTTAACGGCTAACTTAAGTTTTACACTGAAGGAATCACCTTATGTAAAGTTTGATTATTTTATTTTTATTTTACTTATTTATTTGGCTCTTCAACAATGTGTTCCTACATTTTCCACATTACTATTTCGTATAGAAATACATTTTTATTAGGGGATTAGTGACTTAATACAATACTGAAATCAGAAACGGGCAGTATGAAGCATAATTGATGACAATTTAGCATAAATGTTGTTTTTGTTATTCTCTAGATCCAATTCCACGGCATGACCGGCTCAAGCATTATCAACGCGTTCATCAACAACTACGTTCAGAACCTAACGCAAGCCGTGATCCAGAATGAGCTTGAGAACGTCAGCCAAATTTTGAGCGAAGAACTGTTCGACGTTGTCAATGAGGTTCTCAAGGATTACACGATCAACGATATCTTAGGATAGTAAGGAGAACGAGATGCGTAGGGAACAAGGACCGAATATCAATAATCAACATTTAGATTTTTTTTTGTAAGAAATAATAGTATATTGTGTATTAAGGGCGGTAAGTAAGGAATTACGATCGAGGCTCTAGTAGAAGCCCGAAGTCGAAGACTGAGGGCTTTCTGAGTCGAGGTTCGTAATTCCCGTACCGCCCGTGAAACATACAATGTTTTTCATCACACTTGCGAGTTAATAATTATGAATATACACAAGTCAGCACATATTATTACGAAATACGTGAACTGATTTGCGAATGGCGGGCTGTTTGCCCACACCACAGATTATACAAATGTTTTGTTCAGAAACGTTAAAGGCAAATACTTACCTAGGTATATACAGCACTAACGGAGTGTAAAAAAAAGATTAGACGTTTGGATACAAATAACTATCGATTATTTAGATTTTAGAACATTAGTTGAGTAGTTAAATAACATGTAGCGAGATTGAATGAAATTCCTGTTTAGATAACATTTTAAGACAATTTTTCAATTGCGTGTAAACTCCTTGCTTGATGAACTTGCATGACCTGTGTGCTGTCAAGCGGAGCTGTAAATTAAAAAAAAATTACTTACCGCCCTAGGGTTTTATATGGGGCATTACAGCCAAGTTCACCTGTATGTTATGACACTGTTAAGTGCAAGTGTGATGAAAATTAAAAAAAAATTACTTACCGCCCTAGGGTTTTTTATGGGGCATTACAGCCAAGTTAACCTGTATGTTATGACACTGTTTACGTGCAAGTGTGATGAAAAATAATTAGGAAATGTTTTTGTTTTTTTTTTTAATTTAATGCTGTTTTTTATTTTGTACGTCTGCGGTACTCTACAGGGCTGTGGTCTTCTTGCAAAACCAACTATCCACTAGATACCGTATGTAGGATCCAGGTGATAAAGTAACGGATTGTGTTCAAATTACAATACTGCGCTCCAAAATAAATTTAGTTGACGTGGCTCAAAAGGCTACTCTACTGAAATGGTGGGCAGGACCAACTGTGGGCCAAAAATGGTGCCCTGAGACAGTGAGGCGGGTTCGCGGCACGGCCACCAAGGAGATGGTGGGATGAACTTGATAAATTCCGTCAGAAATCGTAGGTGGACGCGCGTTTTCGTGAGAAGTAGAAAGAGTGGAGGGAGGCCTTGCCTAGGTGTGGGACAGAACACGCCAAGAAAAAAAACAACCCACAGTAAGCGCTAACGACTCTTTAACACCGGCGCACACACACTACAGATTTATTGATTTGTGTGCCGAAATGTGAATGTTACTTAAGACGGCACTGGGAATAGTTAAAACTGTATTACTTGTCCCAAAGCCTATCAACGGGAGATAAAAACTAAACTAATTATATACAAAGAATAATTATTGTGAATATGAAATTTAAGGAAAAAAATAATTAAGTTACGCCTTCAATTATTGTAAGATTTGTTGGAAACTATTTTATTATGATTATATAGGTACCTACATTGTAATAACATTGTGATAAAAAAGTAGGCAAACCATCTTACTTTTGAATATGGAAACTTCATTCAAATACAAAGAGTACATCCGACTGAAAGACTCGCAACTATGGTCATGAATAAAAAATATATAAAACAAAGAGTGTACATTGCAGAACTTTCAAATTTCAATCACGACGACCAATCAAGTTTTACAAAAGTACTATATGCAGATCTAACGACGATAACGATTTAACGAAATTATTAAAACGGAAAATATTCCAGAGGATTGGACTAAATCTACAATTATATTACTACACAAAAAAGGTGACAAAGGAGATATAGCAAATTACAGGCCCATAAGCTTAATGTCTAATATTTATAAGGTATTTTCTAAAATTATACTATTCAATCAATCAATCAAAACATTTATTTCAGACTTTTCAGTCCATAGAGTGTTAGTAGTGAGGATTACAAATATTCTTGAAGAGAATCAGCCCAAAGAACAAGCTGGATTCCGTCGAAATTTTTCAACCATAGACTATATACACACCCTTAGACAAATATAACAAAAATATAAAGAATACAACAAAAGCTACTATCTAGGGTTTGTCGATTTCAATAAAGCATTCGACACACTAAAACACGGATATATCTGGGATGCACTAAAAATACAGGGTGTACAAACAAAATACATACGATTACTTCGTAATGTATACACCAAGAGTACTGCAAAAGTCGAGTTAGAAGCAATAGGCGAAGAATTCCCTATCATGAGAGGTGTACGCCAAGGAGACCCTATCTCACCCAAATTATTTTCTGCCGTTTTGGAAATAATATTTAGGAACCTAGACTGGACAAATGAGGGACTAAACATAAACGGTGAAAACTTGAGCCAAGCAAGATCACTAGAAATGATGCTGCAACAACTAGCAGATGTAAGTGACAAAGCTGGACTATCGATGAATCTAAATAAAACAAAAATCATGACAAACTCATCACAAACAGACACGATAAAAGTAAATAATGAGCAATTAGAGTACGTACAGGAATATGTATACTTAGGACAGCTAATATCTACTGAAGGCTGCATGGAAAAAGAGATTGAAAGAAGAGTTAACAATACTTGGAAAAGATATTGGTCACTCAGTGAAGTGATGAAGAACAAAGATATGCCTATGAAAGAAAAGAGGAAGGTATATAATATGTGCATTCTACCATGTTTACTATACGGGTGTCAAACTTGGGCATTGACAGAACATCTGGCAAATAAAATTAAAGTTTGTCAAAACAGCATAGAAAGAAGTACAATAGGTGTCAAAAGAAAAGACCGAGAAAAATTAATAGACATCAAAAGTAAAACCAAGTTTAAGAATGCATACACAACATACAAAGAGCTGAAGTGGAGGTGGACAGGGCATATGATGAGAGAAAAGCAAGAAAAATGGACAAAACTTATCACAGAATGGTACCCTTTAGACGGAAAGAGACATAGAGGAAGACAGGCTAAGAGATGGGAGGATGACGTTAAGAAAATAGCGGGTTCAACATGGACTCGCACTGCAAAAATGAGAAAAGACTGGAGAGCTTTAGAGGAGGCCTTTGTCGGAAGACAAGTTGTAACCGAACTACCGTTTGCCAATAATCAATAGATATTAAAATTGTTAGTATATTAGTTAAACTCTAGTTAATAGTCAAAATGTTATTTTTTTAGATAGTAGTCATAAGTAATAGTACATTATGATATAAGTGCGGTAAGTTGAAAATTACAGCCGAGGCGATATTGCTAGCCCGAGCCGTAGGCGAGGGCTACAAGAAAGCAGAGGCTGTAATTATCAAAGCGCACGTATGTCATACGACGTTTTATAACACATTTGCGAGGAAATAAATAAAATTCGGATGACATTTTCAAACAAAAACAATACAGCGTAAAGAGAAAGCGCGCGGAATAATTTTTACGCTTTTTTTTAATGCAAAGGCACAAAAACAGCCAGTATTACTAATAAAGTAAATTAATATTTTTGTGTTTTGTTACAGATAAATGGTTGTAATTTATGGTCAAAATTGATTAAATTAAAGAATTAAATGTTTATTTATTATATTTTATCTCCCAACTTAATTTTATTAATAAAATGTTGACTACTTTTCTGACATAAAAACTCTTTGCTAAGATTTAAAAAATTACCGTTCGTTTTAGACGGAGCATTATGATAAGCCGTGCGTTTTACTTTACATTACCGCACTAGTGCGTAATGTGATACATTACGATACTGAACTTGGTGCAATAAGAGACCCTTTACGAGCAAATGTGTTATAAATTAATTTTTCATCACACTTGCACGTAAACAGTGTCATAACATACAGGTTAACTTGGCTGTAATGCCCCATATAAAACCCTAGGGCGGTAAGTAATTTTTTTTTTAATTTACAGCACAGCATTACAGCACACAGGTCATGTAAGTTCAAGCAAGGAGTTTACACGCAATTGAAAAATTGTCTTAAAATGTTATTTAAACAGGAATTTCATTCAATCTCGCTACATGTTATTTAATTACTCAACTAATGTTCTAAAATCTAAATAATCGATAGTTTTTTGTATCAAAACGTCGTTTTTTTTTTATACTCCCTCATGGCTGTATACCTAGGTAAGTATTTGCCTTTAACGTTTCTGAACAAAACATTTGTATAATCTGTGGTGTGAGCAAACAGCCCGCCATCCGCAAATCGGTTCACGTATTTCGTAATAATATGTGCTGACTAGTGTATTTTCATAATTATTAACTCGCAAATGTGATGAAAAACATTGTATGTTTCACGGGCGGTACGGGAATTACGAACCTCGACTCAGAAAGCCCTCAGTCTTCGACTTCGGGCTTCTACTAGAGCCTCGATCGTAATTCCTTACTTACCGCCCTTAATACACAATATACTATTAGGCACACGAAACTACTCTGTGTAAAACTTGTTAACAACAACAAAGGCTTTTTTTTTTATTTTTTATTTTTTTTTTATTTATTTATTTTATATGCAGATCTGTCATTGTACGGCATAGCGAGGCTGTTATTCTGGAAACGTACCCATAGCTTGATGTGTTGCCTACAATATTACGAATATTTAGAAACTCCTACGGAACAAGTTAAATAACATCGAAATCGCGGAACATCATGCCTGATTGTATACTGTTTGACAACCAAGTAAACGCGTGCCATACGATAAAATTAAATATGTTGGTACATCCCGAATGACCTGTGACTGTAGGTAGAACATTCCATAGTGCAGCATGGCTCTTATGACGCGTGGCCGTAGTAGAAACTAACATTTTCAATACAATGTCACGAAACGTTTTAAAAAAAATTGAGATTCGACTGTAGACTTGAATTTCTTGACCTAATTACTGTGTAATTCGGAAGATTACAATAAAACGATTATTAACGTTTGAAAGCCCCAAAATTAAAAAAAAAGTTACACGTTAGATTTCATGACAGTACCAAGTTCCTTAGCCGCTTGAACAACCTTCTTTGGCTGCCTCGGAGCTTTCATTTGCATGTTTCAAATCGTGGCAACAATGGATTCTCTAATGGCTCAAAGGATAAGATAGCCAAGTGTAAAGAAAACTTTGATAGAAAAGTGGTTGTCTCTATGACGTTTGTTTGACGTTTAATGTCAATTTTTGACAAGCGGTTACAGACAGAATATTTATTTAGATTTTAAAACATTAATTTCCAACTATTGTAATGGCAGGTAATTTCTGGCAAAGTTCTCATCACCAACAGTGGATATTAGATAAACAGGATCTTGTAAGAGATCGTCAACATGATTTGGGAATATTGTCTGAAGAAGAGTACCAAAAATTATTCAATTTCTTCGCAAGTATAATTCAGGTTTTAGGAGAACAGCTAAAGCTTCGTCAGCAAGTTATAGCCACAGCTACAGTATACTTCAAGAGGTTTTACGCAAGAAACTCGTTAAAATGTATTGATCCGTTGCTTTTAGCACCCACATGCGTGTTCCTTGCGTCTAAGGTTGAAGAGTTTGGTGTGATATCGAACTCTCGTCTGATAACAACTTGCCAGACAGTGATAAAGAATAAGTTTAGCTATGCATACGGACAGCAGGAGTTTCCGTACAGAACTAACCATATATTGGAGTGTGAGTTCTACTTGTTGGAGAATTTAGACTGCTGTTTGATAGTGTACCAGCCCTACAGACCATTACTGTTGTTTGTACAAGACATTGGACAAGATGATCAGTTATTAACTTACGCATGGAGGATAGTTAATGACTCTTTGAGAACTGATGTCAGTTTACTGTACCCTCCATATCAGGTATTATAACTATTAACTAGTTGTGTAATAGGTACATTGGATATTTGGCTTCAAAGTTTGACCCAATTTGACTGTGATTATCATGTTTCAGATAGCAATAGCTGCTCTTCACATAGCATGTGTAATGCTTGGGAAGGAAAGCCACAAGCCTTGGTTTGCAGAACTCAATGTTGACATGGACAAGGTGAGGAAACAATTAAGGAACTATTAACACGTTTGCTGCTAAGTTCAATTTATTAAGCAACTCGGTAAGCGGGTTATGCACACACAATCAAATTATTGTTTGACCCATATGCTGAGTGCTTATAATTGTATTTCTTTTTCTTTTACCTCCTTTTACTCCCAAGTAAACTAAACCACAATCGACTAAAGACCCTTATGTTTTCTGGTTTTGTCAATAGACCATGAACCAATGAAGTCAACCTACATGAATATATTAAAACTTTAATAATACTTTTTTTCATTACAGATCCAAGAGATTGTGAGGTCCATAATAAACTTATATGAAATGTGGAAGAGTTATGATGAGAAGAAGGAAATTCAACCTTTGTTAGTGAAAATGCCTAAACCAAAGCCTGCACCCCAAAGATAATAGTTAATAATACTTTTTATTATCATAGTGTAGGTTACTTGTACCTTAAGAGACAGTTGACTTTATATTGGACAAGAACCTAGTTAGGACATGGACAGGCAGAGACAGAATTTTATAATGAAATGAACTGAAAAGTAAAAGAGGAAGATATCACCTGTATCAACTCACTGATCTGTAATACATTGCCAAATCTCAAGTTGTGCTTGTTTAAGCTATAACAACTACCAATAAATGAAATGAGACTTACTTAAAGAACAAACTGAATCAGCTTTCAGAAAACGGGAGTTAATCATACAACAATAATTGAGAGTACACATTTTTTATAAAATAGCGCTGCTATCATCTTAAAATTCAGTTTTCTGAATTAATAATACCTATATGAATATTGTAACAACTCTAAGAAAAATATTTTTTTAAAGTACAATAAGTGTTCATAGAAAGTATGCCTTTGTCATTGGCGTGCATTGCAGGTAGGCACTGCTGGCTTGCCTACCTCATAAGATCCAATTAAACTATCTTACTTTTATAGGTATGCTGGGTGATGACTAATACATTTTATTATGTAGTGATAGTTAAAGATTGTTTAATTGTATCCTATGAGGTTGTTAAGTAGGCAGCGGCTACTTATAATGCATGTGCCTGGCCTTTGTACTACACAATAAAATGAGAAAATTGTTCCTAGTTCATAATTTATTCCTACCAGTATTTGTAAAATGTTGTTACTGCGTACATTATTCATCTATTCAATCTTGAATTCTTGACAATCAATTAATAATAATAACTTAATTGTAAGCTCAGAGTATGTTTAATTAACTCATTAAATGTTTATTGTTTAAGTTTGTATTACCTTCATACAGCATCAGCCGTATGGAGGAAATACTATGTAATGCTTTTATGTGGCATGAATTTGCGTACAGTAATTGAACTGATATTATGTGCGAGAACAATGATTTATATTGTCAACGTATTTCTCGCTGGTAGAGTAAGCAATCAAATAATACGACTTATTACACTGACGATTTGTAAATATACATACGTGGACGGCGGCCTTCATACTACTTCACGAATACGTGTATTATTTTACAGAAATAAATATTTTTCAATCTTGGAATACATTTTTTTTTTAGCTTTTTTGTATGTTTATATATAGCTATCCTTCCTATTTCCGCACCATATACTTAAATAATAGCAGCAATAGATTCGCGCGCTCGTTAATGCGGTCGTTTGCTCTGACGAAAATTTGGGAGAGCCTGTTTAATAACATTAAAGGTTAGGTAGGTAGCTATAGCATACAATATAATTTCCTCTTATTTAGGAGCTCGTGACTAAATAATAACAGCCGCACGGGTCGATCTTTAAGGTTAAGCCGTGCTGGCCGAGGTGTGTCCGTGGATGGGTGACCATAATTACATACCGAGTTTCCTCTTTGCCTCAGAAAGCACGTTAAGCCGTTGCTCTGGCTGTCATTTGTAGATCTTTGACAGTTGTTACGAGTAGTCAGAAGCCAAAAGTCTGACATCCAGTCTTACTAAGGGGTATCGTATTACCCAGTTACTGTTTTGTGGAGCTCAGATAGGCAGTCGCTTCATGTAAAATACTGGTACTCAGCTGAATTTGGTTAGACTGTGGAAGCCGACTAATCCATTCTACCAATGATCGATGGCATCGAAGGTCGATCGAATAGTGTGGTAACAACTAAAACCCTTTAGACTACCTACGGGTAGTACTCTTGTGTATGTAGGGCAACTCAGGGCAAGTGGTTCTATGCTCAATGTGGGCCTTTCAAGGACAAGAGATGTAAAAGTTGTATTTGGTCACAAATGAAATTGGAACGCCTGTAGCGCCAGATGATCTGGGTTCGAGTTCCACGTCACAGTATTTACCTACTTAATTTCTGCAACTGTTTTTTAGGTACCTCTGTTGCAGTATTAAGTTAGGTGGAGTACCTTTTCTATCATCGCAATGAGTGGATGATACGGTAGGTGCATAGGCATGCCTAATCAATACACACGTTTGTAAGTGGGTAGGTACCAGCAACACAGTCTTTTGACGAATTGGGGTCGTGTTTTGTCACTTTGACCTTATTTTTTTTCATTAAGCATGCATTGTTTAGCTATCAAAACAATGTTTTACTAATTGGCAAATACAAGGATCCAATTAAGGATCCTTCAGGGCATCCGGAAAAACAACTATGGGCCAGATACCACCTTCAAGAGTTCTGTATACGTAGGTGTAAATGTGATGTGATGTCTACGAAATAATGGTTTCCGTTAGAACCTGTGTTGTCAAATCATGATACCTGTATCGATAATTACAAAACCATGAAACAAGTAACGACTTATTGTATACGAGGGCAATCATAACAAATCCGATCTTCACATATCAAAACATAAGTTGCTCGTGTTACTGCAGTGTCCACGCTGTGCGGATATTTCAGGATAGGTCCAAAATGTAGAAGGTAGGTAGAGCATCTAAATTGAAGGCAACGGTTCAGTTTTCTTTTTGGTTGTTTCATTTTCAGATTTTCACTATATCTAGGTACCTACTTATATATATACCTGGTTGTACCTACTGCTTAGTGCTTAGCATTCGACTAGTACGTACCTAAGTATTACTTATCCTATAAACATAAGGACATCCAGATTTTTGTTCGGAATCGAACCCGTGACCGTACGTAGTACCGAAGCTGGACCTCAGCCACCGTGGCTACGAATAACAAACGAGTCTTAAACAAACTTTTTTCCCCTGAGTGAAAAAAACACAAAGTCCTGAAATTTAAATCATAATGTGTGCTCAATGCATAATTCGGTGCGGTCTTGTGAA
This sequence comes from Cerastis leucographa, assembly GCA_963082945.1. NCBI lineage: Eukaryota > Metazoa > Arthropoda > Insecta > Lepidoptera > Noctuidae > Cerastis > Cerastis leucographa. The sequence goes on along the minus strand of OY720380.1, from coordinate 10,454,690 downwards.
TTCCCTCCACTTCACTATATAAATGTTGCGGAACCGATGCCTTCCGTCAGTAAGTCGCTTCAGCTGCAGTCGCAATGTCTTCCAGGGTGCTACTGTGTGACCTGTGCATCATCCTGCTGTTCGGACTGAGCTTCATACTGGCCGAGGAGAAAACTGTTATGTATGTCACAGGTTTTATTTATCGTACCATATACCTTCTTAACGGCAGTTTTTGGGAAAGACGGTCTAGCTAAGGTGTGGTTAGGGAAATAGCAGCAAAGTTCAATAACTCTAGGATATATATTTATGGCTTGATATTATGGACTCGTCCCTATCGATATGGTCGTCATAACAGTGCTCCCAAGAAGGTATATTAGCAGTTTAAATATATAACATTTTCATTGTTCACTGTCCACAGCCCATCAGCAGCGGTTAATGGACCAAAAGGCAACTGCTCGTGCGGCGGGTTCCCTACGAACACAATAGAGGCCGGAGCTCTGCCTCTCCTCTCACAGAACCCGGGCCTGGTAGTGAAGTGCGACGACGAGGGCACTGGCACTTGCAAGAGCCTTTGCAATGCTTTGGCCACCGCAACCAAGGCTAAGGGACCAGAAGTGTTATGCATGAGACTTCAGAACGCAATGGAATTGAAGGTAATTAGCTGATGAGTTGTGTATACTGAAGATGTATTTTATTAATTGTGCCAGTTAACCTCTTCAACATAACACACTAGACTCTTAGCTTGTTTTACTTTTGGTCCTAATTATTTAAAATTCCGGTGTCAGTTGTAGATAAGACAATGAGATGCTAGTGTAGGTACAGGCACTCTTGATCTGAGAGAATCCCTGGTTCTAATAATTTATTAACACCCATGTTTTGTTGCAGTTGTCAGCATTCTACCAAGTGTGTGACAAGCCGTGGACGTACGCAGACATTACCGCAGACGTGGCGCTTTGCTGCGTGGAGTCCAAGGTGAAGACCTGCCCCTCCGCGGAGAAGAAAAACGTCACAGCCACTGTCGACGCTAAGTTAGCAGTGTAATGCACTCGTGCGTGTTAGATTAGTCTTGCATTTATTATAGTAAAAGATCTATATTTATAAGAAGATTGTTGTTTCACTTTTAGATAAAATACTTACCACATTTACCTACTTACTAGAAATATAAAGAATGACGTTGATCAATTTTATACTGTTGAACTGTATAGGTAGAGTATTCAAAAACTAAGGTTTCTCGTAATTATTTAGTTACGAATACATTATATAAACATAAGTTCAAACTCGGCCAACAAGAACAAATTGGACTTTGAAAAATTGGGAAGTCTATCTGAGGTAATTATATACAACGTGTAACAAAAAGGGGATATACATACTTAGGGGTGTGCTACAGACTATCAAACTAAGCATATTTCTCCATCGGACAAACATCATAATAGCGAAAAAATTATATGCTGCCCCCATACAACATTCCAATACCTATTCAACCCAAATGTAAAGGAGAACCATGTCCAGTTTGATGGTCTGTAGCACACCCCTAGTATGTATATACACTTTTTGTTATACCTTGTATAAAATAAATTATTACAACTGAAACAAGAAAATAAGGGGTAAAACCGTATATTTCCATATATTTACAACTAGTTTCTGCTATGTCTATATAGTAAACGTTTGTACATTAGTAACCTAATAATATCAGATATCAACAGCGATTTCTATGTAAAATGCCTGCACTTGCACGGCCAAAACACAAGCTGATCACGCTCAAAACGGTTTAATAGCTATCAAAATAAACTGGAGGCGACGGTGGCAAGATAAAACGCTGACATCTGTAAATCTCACCACATTACAACATCAGGGAGTAAGTAGACACATCAGCACAGATGTACTACAGAGGGAATGATAAAGTACCATCCACTGCAACCCAACGGATTACCTAACCAGCAACATCTACCCAGCGCATGTTTTTGTAAACATCCACAATGGCCGCGCAGGTGAGATCCAACTGTAAATACATAACATAGCCGCTAACCAATTTCTACGACACGTCCTCACAACATCCTCGCTCACCAACTTTGCAAACCGAACATTAAATAAAAAGTGCATACTTCCGTAAAATCATTGAACTAACTAAAACACGTATAGCTTATTAAAATTATTTAGTAATTTCATTCCTTACAAAGGAAACGGGTGATAAAATACTATACAGTTGCTACTACAACAGTAAATCACATAATTTTATTATAATAATTAAAACAATTGTATTTTTACTACAAAAATATGTTTATTCTTACAAGTGGCTGTCGCTGACCATGTCCTGCAGCTTTTTAGTCAGCCATTCAGGGGTTTTAAATAACTGATTCTACGACTTCTGAATCCACATTTGATATTTCGTTAATCATTTAGTAGGTATTGCTTCAAACGAACAATTTGCTTCAAGGAGGAATTCAAGACTTCCATTTAAAAAAAATGTGAAAGTTTCACTTTTTTTTTTTTTTAAAACCTTGCCCCACACTAGGAATTACTCCTGTATCGTGGGTGCGTTTACAAACATTTAAACTCACATACACAAACAGCCAGACCCGGAGCAACTATCTGTAGGCCATACAAATATTTGTCCCGTGCGGGGATCGAACCCGCGACACGCAGCGCAGCAGTCGATTGCTCAACCACTGCGCCAACCGTGTCGTCACTTGCATCATGTACCTCTGGAAGTTCCAATACATACTCAAAATAATAATTTATTTTATGCAAATTAACTCAAAATAGGAGTCATAGCAACTATAGGGCTTCAGTGAAATAGGGTTTATTGCACAATAAATAAAAATAATTGTTTAAAATTGATAAAATAATTCACTGACAGCATAAATCATAGTTGCTACAGAAAACATTCCATTAAAATGACATCTCCATATTTTTGAGGGTTGGTGGGATGTATGAAAAAAGAAATACATTTTGTTCTATCCATTTTTATCATTACAAGTAGACGGCTACTTATATCAATATTTTTACTAAACAATGGTAAGGATACTAAGGGTTGTGTCTTAAGGCGGAAACACACTTACGTGTCGTGGCGTGTCGTGACGCGCCAGAAGCTTTCGGTTTCATACATCGTTGCGACACGACACGCCATGCAAATATGTCCCTAACTATATTAAATGTATGAAACCGATTTGCTTCTGGCGCGACACGACACGCCACGACACGTAAGTATGTTTCCGCAAATAGTTTTCTGCTAAGGACTGGTGGGCTGAAGAAGGCTCACAACCTCTTTATCGTCAGTCGTAACGCCCTATATGGGCTTTCGTTACTTTACTGCCTTCTAGTAAGGATAGCAGAAACCAGTTAAAATACTCCATTTACAGAACATTGTGGCATAGTAATAGACATGATAAAATAAGTGCTTAAATCACTAATTCTTTTACGTCACGGTCCAAAATTCCGTGATCCTACTATTTTGCTATACTGCTGTGGCATTCCTTTATAAAAACTTTGCTTCTCCTCGAGAAAATCTACCATCTAAGTCTTGGGCTTTCTTGATGATGGACTTCTTCTGGGCTTCGTCGAAACGGTTCACTTGAAGATCTACGTCCCGACTGAATGGACGCCGCTCTTTTTTGCCACCATCTTCTTTTTCTTCCTTCTGTTCATAAAAGAAAAACACAAGGTTTAAAATTTATAATTCAATGGTATAGTAGCTTACGTCACTGCAGCAGGGCGTTTAATTGCAATTTTCCGTAGCCCTTTGCGTTCCTGGGCCACGGTATTTTTTTTCTAACAGTCCCGCAGCCCCGAAGGGACTTCACCCTGGATTATTAAATAAAAAGATGCGTTTATGTAGGTATACCTTTTTCTTCTTTTTCAACTTTTTCTGATGCATATCCAGAAGGCTTTCTTCTCGCTTGTGCTTCTTTTTGTGTTTTCTGCAATCAAAAAATAAGAGAGCATTTCATTTGACATTCTATGATAGTTTTTTGAGGCAAACATTTTAAATATTTAAGTGTGTAACTGCACACCGCGTAACTTTGAGACCTCTCAGAGTATGTTACTTTTGAGAAGAAGTGAATTTTGGGAGAGCGCAAGAGCACTGAAGTGTACACATTAGAAGCAGCCTTAATGGGCTATAACACATACACATAAGTATAGCTACTCACTTGATAGCCGACTCTTGTTCATCATCCCTGTTAGCGATGTGGCGCATCCTTGCTTCTTGCTTTAAGGACAGCTCCATATCTTCCTCTTTCGCGAGACCAGCTGCTTTCCTTGCCTTCTCCTCTGGAGTGTCTGTCCAACTCGATCTGTGGATATAAGCATTACGAATTTATTATCTAGTGCATGATCTTTACAGTTAATGCACTAGATAATATTAGGAAAATATGTCTCCTTGTTCATTACAGTCATTGTGGACTTGAAATTAAAGTACAGTACTTCCTTAACTATTGTTTATACACAGAAGATAGTTTGTATAATTATGCATGAGTAATAAAAGATGTGCATTTCATGAAAATTTAATAATATTAAATTCTCATCTGTGCATTCCACATTCTAGGGTAGAAGGAAAATAGCTACAACTCACCTATCTGACATATCCGGGCCCTCCTTAGCTCTGAAACTCCTTGCTTCTAAGCCAATGATTTTCGCTTTACCCTCAGGCAATTCCAACATCCACTGTTCTCTCGATTTTATGTTGCTTGTATCTGAGTGTCCATCTAAATTCTTAATTTTGATGTCTAGAGCTCTTTCCTCGAGCCGCCGGTGAGCGTCAGACCATTTTTCTTCAGCGCCGGCCGGCAGAGGCCCGATGCCCAAGTCTTCATCAGAACTTTCGTATTTGATAGCTTCCCTTTCCTTCTCAGCCATAACTTTACGCAAATCATCAGGAATAGATGGACCTAAAGTACAAACATATTTATTTTACTATGGTGCATTTATGCTATGATGCATAGGATTGGAGAAGACAACTAGTGAAAATTCTGTGTATTACAAGCAAAGTAAGCCTAAGTAAGGAGGTTTTGGGTAAATTTACCAATACATATTAACAAAAAAAATCTTAATCCCAAAGCTGTCTTTCACTACTCATAGTAACATTTACAACATGATGACACAGTATTATATTTTTTATACTTTACCTATATTTTTCGGATTTCTTTTAAGATGTGCTGGCAGAGCAGGACCCTCAATACCTGGAGAGGCACTTCGCTCGAACCGCTTCTCAAGATGCGGCGGCAGCGCCGGACCACACACGTCAGGAGCTGATTTGTCGTCACCCTTTGGCACTGTACGCCTCAGCTTATGTCTCAAGTCTGTTGGATCAATTTCAATCTCGCTCTGAGAGTCGTCACTTGATATCTCTCCTTCTTCACAACTTTCTTTTTGAGCAGTCTTTTGTGTGGAAGACACTTCCTCCACAACTTCAGCTTCGTTTTTTGACACATCTCCTTTTACATCAATGTCAGTTGTGCTAGTTACTTCTACTGCTGCTGTTGCATCTCTGTCTCTATCTTTGCTGGATTTGGAACTTTTTCTTTTGTGTTTCTTTTTATGCTTCTTCTTTTTTGTCTTTTGGAGTTCTTTCTCCAAGTTCAACAGTTTTGCCCTTAGTCTCTCATCATCAGAAGAATCAATCTCACTGGACTCATCAGTTTTCTCTTTCACAACAGCTGGTATCATGTTATAGTAAGAGCCAGGTAGCACTTCCTCAGAAGCATCACTATTGTCACGCTCTTCAATGATGATTGGACTTTCACTTTTTCTTTTTGGTGCTATCATAGGTGGAGGTATGTATATTTCAGATCTTTTAGATTTAAGATCAGGAGATGGTGATTTCTCTTTTGCTTTCCTTATGGGCTTCTCAGGACTTTTAATGCGTTCTGTTTTACGCAGTGTATCTTCCTTAACTTCTTTTTCTTTTCGAAAATCAGGAGCTATATAGGATCTAGAGGTTGATCCAGAATGTTTATGTCTATCTCTACTACTACTCCTATGTTCTTTGACCTTTGATTTATCACTAGAGTCCCTGTGCCTATTCCTCTCAAGTGATTTCCTGCTTGGACTTCTATCCCTTGAATGTCTCCTCCTGCTTACAGGTGAATGTCTAGAATACCTGTGTCTATCCCTTTCTCTATCTCTAGAATGTCTATCAGAGCGAGGTCTTTCATTTCTTTGTCTGTCAAAATTTCTATTAAATCTGTCAGGTCCAGATGGTCTACTTCTTCCTGAATCTCTGACATTATCAGCTCTTTGGTTAGAAGATTTATCTTCGTGAGTTTTTGCTCGCCCCTTGAATCTACCTGTTTCTGAATCACTGCTTGACTCATCTGAAATCATATTTGTACCTAAAAGCAAAAAAGAGGTTTTAAAATCAGGAATAATACAAAAACTAAGTTACTTACTACCTTTATTATATACATAAAAATATACAACTTCCAAAGTTACAACTAAAACATTTTCGCTATTTTCTTAGCACTGTAACGAACAGATTTCAGAAAACCAGCAGTAAGAATGCCCTTTAAAGATTGCCTCACACTGGACTGCCAAACTATATCCTTCAGTATTTGTCTTAATATGATAGCACAATCAATGTCGTAAGCCACTGCTCGCAGGACATCTTCCATGTCTTGTTGAAGACCACCATGGTTCCAAAACTTCACAATTTTTCTCTGTGGCACCATCGGCAGCTGCATCAAATGATGCAGTTTAGTCTCTGGACTTATATCCTGATGGCACTGTGAATCTCCAGTTGGAATATCAACATAGGCATGAAACTGTTGCAAAATTGGTCGGTATAATTCACGAAAGCTTAATAGCTGTGGCTGTACAATGTTTCTCACTTTGTTTTTATTTTCCCCAAATGTCATTCTAAAGTCACCGGCATAACTTAAGTTAGATATAGCAAAGTAGAATTCGTATTCAGAAAATGTTTCTGGCAAAGTGAGGAGAGCTGTGTGGACCGCAGAGCGTAGATTGGCCTGAAGTGCACCCTGTAACTGAGAACTGTTGGTCTGCTTTATGATCTCTACTGGTTTGTGAAGTCTGCCAGCCACATACAGATCATTCCAATCTAGTAAATCAGCAATTAAATCTTTCTGTGACACAACCCCATACTTGATGAGCGTGTTCTCTTCTTTTATTTCAACAAGGGTGTTGAAGTACACTTTAGCACCCCAGTTCTCCTGAAACTTTGCAACAAACCCTTTGCCCAGGAATCGAAGCGCGGAGTAGTGTGACGGATTCATTTCGATGTTGGATGCGTGAAATCGATACGAATTTTCCACGCAGTATATTAGATCGATCATGTTTTCCTTTTTATTGTTCCCCGCCTGTGGTTTCACAGCTGATCCATAAGCGAAACAGAAAGTAAAATTCGGTGGAAATTTCGACAATATTCTGTAATATATGGGCGATATGTCTTTGACCACGCCTGTCATAGCTTTTACTGCCGTTACCGTTGCCATTTTTAGTTAGTGTAGAGAAAGAGATATCTGCTGACCTGAGAACAGCAGCAATCCGCGCTGAAGACACGATCACACGATGACAGGTGGAATAAAAGATCAACGTTATTCTTGAATTTCGGATGCTAAATTAAAAACAGCTTTTGTTTACAACTAGCTGTTTGTTGCAAGAAAATATTGGGTGTTGAGTACAATCTAATGTAGCCAGTTGTTCATTTTACAAATATAACCAAATAATCACAAACATAGCCAATCCAATCCAACCCTATAAATTCGTCGCCAGCAGCCATAGACTTATATTATAGAGTTAAGGTTGTCTGTGAGTCTGTGGTTTTGGCAATAGACATTTATGATAAGGGACTACTCACACTTATTCAGCTCCATTCGCATTTTGCTGGACGATTTTGGTCACACTTATACAGTTCTGCTTCTCGGCGGAACAGCGCTGAACGCGGCAGAACAGCGCTGAACTCTATCTCTAGCACTCGCATGATAATAACACATTTGTCCTCATTTTATACTTGTTTGCCGCAAAAGCTGAATATATGTGGAAAGCTGAACGGATGCGTACGCGTCTCCATACATAATCGTTGTTTTCTATGGGCATAAGCTGAATAGAGCTGAATAAGTGTGAGTAGGTAGGTAGTACACTTAGGGAAGTGTGACCAAAATCGTTCAGCAAAACGCGAATGGAACTGAATAAGTGTGAGTAGTCCCTAATGCTTGCCAAAGAGCGTCTGGGCGGGCCTAAGGTCAGGGCCATGTCTAGGCATGCTTCTGGGTCGGTCTGGGGCGATGTTATTGGACGTGGTGAACTGAAGACTCACAACACTTACTTTTATTTGCATGTGTAGCGAGATGTTTATTAGTCAGTCTACGTAAATCACGCATGCATTTTTTTTATCAAGCTGACGTAAAAAAAACCGAACCATTCTTGATTCTGCAGTCTGTGGTTTAAATTGTCTACTTGTCTGTGGTCTGTGATCGAACTAACGTCAAAACGTAGAGCAGGTTGTTGTTTTTCATCTTCTATTTATTTATTAACGCTAACGCTGTGTGCGTTGTTTGCTGCAGCTATTGTAGCACAATTTAGGTTCTGCGAATAGTGAATTATATCCAATAATGTCAAGTGCCGATAGAATTGACTTCGAAATGGAAGTTGAGGTGGAGAGTGCCTCATCAGGACCGGCTGTGGATCCTCCTAACCCCACATCACCTGCGCCTGCGGCACCAGGAGGTGCGAAAAGTGTAGTGGTTACAACAGCCACCTCGGGTTCAGTAACAGTTTCTTTACATCCTCTTGTAATAATGAATGTATCTGAACATTGGACAAGATTGAGAGCACAGGAAGGATCCCCACAGATAGGTATGCGCTTCTCGATACAATACGTGTTACAATGAAGAAATTCATGTCTTAAAATCACCATTCTTTTTTCTACCTTTCAGTTATTGGAGCCCTAATTGGCAAGCAGAAAGGCCGAAACATAGAAGTAATGAATTCATTTGAATTAATGTTCAGTGTAATTGAAGGGGACATAATTATTGATAGAGATTATTACAATTTAAAGGAAGAACAATGTGAGTATTCTCTAGCTTTATTAGAAAGATCATAGTTTTATTTATTTATTTGAAAAGCTAACTTGGACAATAAACAGGATCGCAAGATTCACCTGGTAGGAGGGCTTGCTGAACCATGGTTAATGATTAGCCTTCTTTAGTCTATTCCGCGAAAGAGAAAAAATGGAATATAATTTACCGCATGTTTCAAACTTGCAATGATACCAAAATAATTCACCCTTAGTACCTTGGCAAGGCAGAATTATACCAATGTGGTTTCAAATATTCTTTGGTTAACACTTTCATACCGAAAGTGTTCACCCAACATATGGGTCAACAATAATTTGTTAGTGTGCGCACAACCCGCTCACTGAGTTGGCATTATGCGTAGCTACAGATGACTTGCGAATTTTGAGCATACAAGTTAAAATTAATTATTGAACCTAGCAGCAAAAGTATTAACTGATTTTGTTGGGAAGTGCTTGTCTCTAAGCTCATAAAATTGATGACAAAAAACTTTAACAGCACTATTCAGCAAATCAGCCAGTCCCAATAAAATCATCACAATTAGTTGCCCCTATGATAGCTTCATACCTTGTAGTCTATGAATCTCAAGAAAAAATACCCAAGTGTCAGGTTCAGGTCTACAGGTAATGCTATAAGATTGAGAAATTCAGTAAGATCGCCAGAGTCATTAGAAAAAGCTAGGTTAGGTTAAATTAGCTGGGGCTGTTTACGCAATTAGCCTATTTATTTGGGCCATTGCACATAATAATATGAAAATCCTATTGTTACTCCAACTATCCCAGGTCCTCCCAGAAAGATAGCAGCCTTGTCAGGCTTCTGGGAGCAATCCCGGTGATTGAAGAGTCTGGGCCCGTTGATCTGCCACACTTCTGCACTTCATGAGCATGTGTTGTTATGATCCTTCCGCCTCCATGCATCCCGTGCACAGAGGGCTGTCTGTCACACCTATAGTCCTATAGTAAATACATAGGTGTTGGTTTAGGGGACAGTGGCCGGTTATGATACCTATACTCTTGCAAATTTTGTCCCGTTTCAGTCTGGTGATGCTGCGGGCAATTTTCTTTGATGCTTCCGGAACTGCACTCTTTGTTTGCCTGCAGGTGTTACTGCTTCTCCATTCCATTTGATGTCATTGTTTCCATGGTTCCATTTGAGGTTTCCTCAGTATTCTTACGCAGCCATGATTTTATTTGGGCTTGGAAGGTCTACGGTGGATACCGTGCACGGTATAGGCAGCAGTGGTTCTGGACCGTATACGCTACACTACGTGTTGTACGCTTTGAGTCGGATATCGTATCTTCGATCGAAGACGTGGTGACATGAAGTTCTGTCCAGGAGTGATATTTCCTTTAGAATCCCTTGCAGAACTTTTGAGTGTGTTGTCTCTGCGTTTATTTTCCACAGTCCTTTCGATCTTAATGTTAAGGCGGCTATCTTCGCCTCTTACTGCATGCTAAGATCAAGAGGTCTCAAGTTTAAGAGATACTCTAAAGCAGCTGATGGATTGGTTTTCATACATCCAGTAGCTGCCACGCTCACCATCAACTGATCCATAGGTTAGAGAAAGTCTGATAACTGATGTGTACAGTCAAAGTGTGATCTTGGGATTGAGACTCCACTTTTTATCAACAAGTCTTCTGCACTGACCAAAAGCTATACATTTGCCTGCTTTATTTTTGTATTGATGTGACTCGCCCCGTTCAATTTGTTATCAAGTATGACGCCCAAGTACTAATTTTTGTAACTCTAGTTCTGGTAACTTCCTTTTGTTGGTGAAAAGGATAAGTTCTGGTTTTTTCGGATTGTTGTTCGTCACACCATTCTTCTACAATCTGAAGGGCAGAATGCATTACGCATTACTTTACATAACACATTCTCTGCATTGGGGCCGTTCATTAATCACGTGATATTTTTTCTTCATTTTTTAGCCCCCCCTCTCCCTTGGTGATCCGTGGTGAGGTTTAAGACTACCCCCCCGCCCCCACCCAAAATCACGTGTATTTTTTAGTACCTACAAAGAATCTTAATTTTTTTAGAATATTATCTTTATATACAGGTTTTAAAGAACAATCTACAACCAAATGCCTGGCAACGGCGAGTCAAGGTCACACTACACGCCGCTTTTCGGTTTAGACATCGCGCGTTTGACGAAAAAATAAATACACGTGATATCTTACTACAACCCCCAACCCCCTTGTGATTTTTCGTGATTTTTGGTAAACCCCAGCCCCCCTTTTCAAGCCTCATGTGATTAATGGACGGTCCCATTCCAGTTTATCAGTATTGTTAGGTCATCTGCATAACCAACAGTAGTGTATCGTCTTTCGTTTAGCCTTTTTAAACTACTACTATTACTACTTTTTAAACCACTACTATGTTCTATAAAAGACGAGGTGATAGGACTCTTACTGTTGATGTCCCTTGACTGTGGACATCCTCTGACTATCTTGGCTCTTGTGGTAGTGTTCATCTCTATCTGGACGGCCCTTTTACTTATCATCAGCGATCTAGTTTCACACAACTGGTTCTAGAAAATACTAATTAACAGTGGTATAAAGGGTGTAAAACACCTCTTAACGAAGCCGAAAGGCATTGGTTCTCCCTGTCATTGCGATATTTTTTTTGTTCTACACCATACCTGGGAACCTTCTAGTTACGGAGATATTAGGGGTCAAAGTTCCAACTTTTTGACAAGTATTTTTTTTAATTACAACTTTTTAATGTAAGATTTTTACTTTAAACACCTCCACGACCCCCGTACTATTCAATCCGTCCATTAGCACAATGTTTTGAGTGCGTTACATTGAGTTCTACCACAAAACATGATTTTCCACTCCCCAAAAAAAGTCGTTTCCCAGCAATAATTTTTGCGTAGAGTTACTTAGTTTCATGTACAGAATGCTTGGTTGACGGCTTCGTGATGCGGTGATTTACACCGTGTATACCACGGTTGTATATACTTCAATGTTATAGTGGGACAGGTTAGAAGTGAGAATTTCATTGAAGAACTTGCTAAAGTGTTGATATGGTACATTTCGCGAAATCAGTTAGTTAAAGTTATTTTCTAGATAAAGTAATATTATGGGGTACAGTCACGTCTAATAATATGTATACACTTAGCAAAACTGAAAAGGGATTTGCTCGTGAAATTAAGGTTTCTACGTTGAGATAAGACCTTTTTCGTAATAGTATGGCTTCCAAAATTACATGTTCGTGAAAACGTAAAACCTTAATCAATACAGTAAGAGAAAATCACTTTTAAAAGTTGCTGCGTGTATACATTTTATTAGACGTGACTGTACATTTTATAGTAGGAGCAGTTTTTATCAATTTTCGGGACAAGTACCTATCTATTTTTTAGCATGACTCAGGAGCTTTACATTGAAATGGAATGGAAGCGAATTTTCATAACAAAATCTCACAATGCAAAATGAGGGTGCGCCAAAGTTCACCTAAATTTTCAACTCCGATAATTGGAAATCCGAAAATGTTCTTCCTAACATTTTTCATCCTAACAATCACAATTCCTAACTACTCTGTCTCTAATGTTCATAATTCCGAAGCATTCAACTTCATAATGTCAGTAGCAATAAACATCTATTATACTTTTATTTGTTTTCCTATATTTTCTCAACATAACCGTCTTTTACACTATTATTCAAAGTCATATCTTTTTTGTTTAGATTTCTTTTTTATTAATTAAAGCGTCTTCTTTAATTTTATTTATAGCGGTGTGTACCTGCAAAGATATCCATAGGTTAGGTTAGGTTAGAACTGTGACCAACTAAGCGCGAGCCGAGCGAGCGGAGCGAGCGGTGCCGCGGCAGCGGCCGGCGAGCGCTACCTCGAAATTGGTTTCGAAATTTTTCTAAGTATTTTTTTCATAGTGGGGGCACTATAACTATCATCTTCTACCCACATTTATTTTTTATTACACTTGGTAAATGTTTCTTTCTGAGTAGGAGTGAAAATATTATGGTAATTATGTTTAGGGATAAAAGCGTTATGATAAAAAACAGTAGGAGTTTAAATATATTTACATTAGTGATATTATTAATTACAATTTTCGGACACATGAGTGTTATGAACATCGCCGGTAGCACGACAAATAGTATGAATTGAAAACTTTAGGATGAAAAATTTTAGGAACAGTGATCATTCGGATTACAAATCATTAGGAAGAACAATTTTGGGTAAAGAACTTTAGGTGAGCCAATATGGACCCGCAAAATGAAGTATGTTAATTGTGAAACATATTACATACATACGAACTACGAGTAAGAAACAAGTCGCGAGTCTGCTGCTGCAGTGTTTTCACGCATTCTCGAGAATTCCCGCAGTTGGCAGCTCTAAAATAGGGTGTTCATTACAGAATTAGTATAAAGCTTTACGCTTTGAAACATTTTGTCACAAAAATTTGCTTCTATTCTATATAGCGGCAACGGAAATTGAGCCTCATGCTAAGTTGTAATATTATACTTGGAATGTGGTTTGTTTCTTTATTAATTTAGTTTCTCAGTGAGTGCATGATTGTAAATTCTTGATGAGAAATAATAAAGTTCTTTAACCATATTTTCTTTATAAACTTAATTAGGAGACATAACTAATAACTTAGTTCTTTCAATCGGACAGTCAAACAAGTATTCTCCGACATGGACTTCCTCGGCTGGTATACGACTGGGGATTCCCCCACGGACAAGGAAATAGCTGTTCACCGACAGATCTGTGATATCAACGAGTGCCCAGTCATGCTGATGCTAAACCCTGCAGGAAGAAACGGGGATGTGAGTGGACTGACAGTATTGTATTGTATTCATAGCCTTTTTTTAAATGGTTTCCTGTAAATATTTTAAACCAGAATTGCCATTATTTATGCTCGTACGGAAACAACGTAAAACTATTTTTTTTTTGTTTCTATAGGTGTATACAAATTGTCTGTTGAATCTGATACTCTCTAAAGTGATTGAGTACTCTGGCCAGAGGCTGAGCGTTCGTTGTTATAGTTATTTAGTAAATATGTGTAAATTATTTTACTCAAGAAAAATAATACAATTTTAAACCGTTTAATATACCTTAACCGTTTTATGTAAACTTTAATGCATTTCAGCAACTACCCGTGGTGTTATACGAGTCGGTGATAGACGTAGTAAATGGTAGAGCCACAATGTTGCTTGCACCACTCACATACACACTGGCTGCCGAGGAGGCTGAAAGAATCGGAGTGGACCACGTAGCCAGGGTGTCCTCAGGAGAAGCTGCACTTAACAGTTTAGGTAAGGATTTTTTATTTTAGACTTAGGCCTCTTAATAGGAATTTCTCTAGTACCGTTGGTGCGTTTACAAATATTTAAACTCACATATATAAACATTTAGACCAGGTACATCTATAGGTAGGCCATACAAATATGTGTTCCGTGCGAGGATCGCAACCGCGACTCACAGCGCAGCAGTCGAATGTTCAGAGAATGCGCCAAAGAAAAAAATCTCTGTAGCTGCAACAGTTGGCAACTCAGAACTAAATCAACACATTAAGGTGGAAGCTACAGGGTGGCCCGCATAATTCAAATTTTGTTACGTTTTATGCAATTTGCCGGTCAGGGTCACGTTTTATGTTGAATAAAATATGATACGCGGCAGTAAAACGTACGTATTTACAAAATTGTAGTCATTAAAATCATCAATACAACCCCTTTAAGTTCATTTAATCCCAATGAATGACTATTAATTTTCATGAAAAAGTCATTCTTTGGGGTTAAATGAACTTAAAGGGGTTGTATGACTTTAATGATTATAACTCAGTAAAGTCATGAGTTACGGCCGCGTTTCATATTTTATTCAACATACAAACTGACACAGTCTGGCAAATTGCAAAAAAAGTAAGAAAAATTGAATTTCGCGACCCACCACGTCTTTTCCACCTTAAACAGCGTCTTTGTATCACATACAAAGACACTGTTTAATGTTATCCTTGTGATACTAAATGCATCGGAGTCCCTTGCATATAGATGTCATTAGATGTGTAGAGATGTAGGCCCAAAGTATTGGTTCTGTTATGTTATCGCGTCCCTATCTTTTGGAATTGCAGCTCACTATGGGATATGTCTAACAAGTGATATGTGTCAATTCCAGTGGCGGAACACCTAACAGCCCAACGCTCAGCTATAAAGATGTTAGTGTCGCGCGTGCGGGCGGTGCTGGCGACCGTGCGCGCCATCCGTGACGGCTCGCTGCCGCCGCGCCCGACGCTGCTGCGGGAGGCGCGCGCACTCTCCAACAGACTGCCGCTGCTCACCTCGCAACAGTTCCGAACACATTTCTATAATGTATGTATACTTTGATACTATATTTATACACATATTATATTGTCCCTGTAACTGGCGAAACATTCACATTTTGTGAAAACCTGTTGTAACATAACATCACGCCCACCGGAAGGGTTAGGCAGAGGTGGACCTGATAAATAGTACACTCACATTACCCCAGTTATGTTAAAGTCCCTTGTAATAGGGGGCGCGCCTATCAACTGGGCACAAAACTAGACCCCGTGGCTGCTACTGAGAAATTCCTGAAGGTAAAACCCAATAACTCTGCCCGACCTAGGAATCCCAAACCCAGGAACTTATCAGCTCAGCAGTCGTGCTTGCGAACACTAGGCCAACGAGGATAAAAGATGTTTACTAAGAGAGAGATAGAGAGAGAGAGAGAGAGAGAGAGAGAGAGAGAGAGAGAGAGACAGAGAGAGAGTAAACAGACCTGGAACAAGTATCTGTAGACCTTACAAATATTTGTTCCGAGCGGGGATCGAACCCGCGTCACGCAGTGCAGCACTCGATCGCTCAACCACTGCGCCAACCGTGCCATCACGTCCGTACGTCACTGTTTCAACAGGTTTTATCCGAATGTTCGCCAGTGCACATTAAGATTCCAAACCGGCAAGGAGACTATACAACCCACTCTTGAAATAAACTCCTAGATCAAATAGTTGTCTATATTATTTTGATAACTGATGAATTATATAATAATTGTTTCACCTCCAGCAATGCAACGACGTGGCGCTGATGACGTACCTGGGTACGATCACGAAGGGCTGCAACGCCATCAACCAGCTAGTCAACAGATTCAATGTCCTCTACGACAGGCAGGGCATGGGCCGCCGCATGCGAGGCCTCTTCTTTTAGGGCGGTCGTTAATATGACCTCTTTTGTACACAAACAAGACCATAGAGTGAGTGGAAAACATGCATTTTTTTATATCCTTTTCTGGAACCATACTGGGAGTTTTGTTTTTCCATGAATTCTATACTCAGTATAATATAAGGAAATTTAGTTATTAGGTGGCGGTTTATTTTGATTCTACTGCCTATATTGAGTTTCGAAAATATTACAACCGCGTTCTAAAAAAATGTGTAATTGATGTTGGTGGAAATAATAGAAAACGTTGAAAAAGTCAAGAAAGCTAAATAAAATTATGTTTCAATAATTGAAAAGGATCTCACTGAATACATTCATTAATTTAATGTTGATGAAGGTCTTTTTCGACTTTTCAAATGAAGTAACAGTACCTACTTTGAACCTTATTGTCATTAAGTAGCGTTACAAATGCAATGGCCATGTACAGCTTGCGAGCTTACCGATTGTAAACGTTAATGTGTGCTTAAGTCCTGAATTACCGGCATTCTTTTTTTTTTCGTTCATGACATTGATTTATATCCATCCACAAATATGTAAAGCTGATTGTGAATGTCACGTCCTTCAATCGACATAGTGACTGATTTTAGATATAACTACTTAAAATAAATGTGTACCTTAAACTAAAAATGTTTCAATAAAAAATAACCAAAAGAAAACACAAATCTGTGACGCATTATTTTATTTACGCATCCCGTTTGAAAATTCTATAGTTTCACTTCAAAATTAACAACTTTGGACACATTGAGATTCATGCTATGGAAGACTTAGTCAGATCAAGTCTTTACACTGTAAGACACCATATTGTGGGAACCGGAAGTGACGCCAATTATATGACTAACAGGATACGTATATTGTCAAGCTACATAAGTGTTTGTAATGGTTTTAGAAATAACTCGTTATCCAATATTTACAAATATATGGTAGCTAACTTCGTTAGGATGATTACGTATCGCGATAGTATAAAACTTGGAAGTGGTAAACTTTGGAAACCTTTTATAAACAGTACACAGTCTTAATATTAGCACTGCCCTATAAATTATGTAAATTTATTAAAATCTGTAATAATTAAAAATCACCTTTACAATTGTTTTTTTATTCAAGTTTATTAACAATGACTTGATAAAACTTACATTAGGTAAACTTTATAATTGTACTTTAATCGATAGTTTCGTATAAAAATACTTTTTTTTTTAGTTTGTATTTTAAATCGAATCAAACGCTAATATTGCTTTATGTAACTATTTCGTAAAAAATATCTAAAAGTCCACAAACATTATTTAAAATAAGACACAGTTGAACCACCTTACTATTGAGTATGATGACGGAATAACATAAATGCATTAATGAGTTATAGTGGAGTGACTGAACGAAGCTAACATTTTGTGTCACGGAGTAGTGAGCAAAGAGAGTGTTAACTGACCGCGCACTATTTTATTGGAGTATCACGAGACCCTGCGTCACCCCGCACTGTATCACTCCATTTCTGGCCTACTCTGTGGTATGACGCTGTTATACAACAAGTCTTTTGATAAACAAACTAGTGGCAAGCACCGGGTGTGGCTGTGTCCGGCTATCTCGTAGCCTGCCGCCGGGCGAGTGTTAGCTATGTGTCGTCCGGAATCTTCTCGATGCCGATGAGCTCGTCGAACAGTGAGTGGTTGTCGGGGATGACGTGCGGCTCATTGAGCGTTTGTCGCGCGAACTTGAGCACGGCGCGCGCTAGCTGACCCACTGTCCATTTTCTGTCTACTAGGACTCGGACGAGCGTGTCCAACTGTGGAGGGAAATGATAACTATAATGTCAGAAAATTTAGATTTCAACATTTTTTTCATATCGATCACGACACATTAACCATTTCTACGATCTCATGGAATACAACGCTATGTCATCATCATTTGTCGGAAATAATCCAGTCCCAAGTAAGCTTCATAGACCACAGCGGTATACGAAGTCAGTTAGTGTAATGGATTTTTTAAAAACAATCAATATTCTTTGGAATGAAAATAGTCTGAAGAATTTTAATTTGTTATTTAACGATTTCCTCAAACTAGCAAAAAACCCAATATTCGAAGAATTTTTTACCACTTTCAACATTCACTGGGACAAAAGCTTATCTATGGGAGCTTACACATATGCTTAGCAAAACTTATGAAAATACATACCTTAAACAACTTCTCGTTCCCGAACGTATAGTAGATGAGCGCGGGTACTCCTGCCACGCTGGCCGCCAGCCACTGCAGCAGCAGCTTGAGTTGCGGCTGTCCCCGCAGCCGCTTGCCGCAGCCCCAGTTGCCCGTCGCCACCGGCCGGCACGACCCGCCCGACACGATCTTGTGCGCCAGCTGCGTCAGCTGTGGACCGTGTTGCGATCAACTTCATTCAGATTTCTTAGCTTTTTATGTGGTAGAACAGAAGATGTTTTGGGTTATTGAGAATTGAACTTTATTGTCAGTGTTTAAGGATTAATTTTGTGCGATCAGCACATTTTAACGACGTTCAAGTGTTATCAGTACGTGTCATTTCATTATGACTGCGACAGCTATTGAACACTGTGTTTATGTACTGATTGCTGTTCGTGGTTGCTGTTTCGTTGGCGAAACCCGCACTTAAAGCGCAAACGAGCCTACGAGAGCGAGTTTGAGTATGCCCGGGGAGACGTTTAAAGTATTAAATTTTGCACTGCTGTGATTATACAGGTTATTATTGTAATGTAATAAAACAATCTCCTGCTCTGTATGCGCGTTTGATTAGGTGTCTGAACTCTTATAAATCTATAGTCATAACTCATGATTAATAATTGGATTGGCCCTGTTATTCCGGACGACAACAATAATTACTAGGAACTTGAGATTTGACTGCAGCTTTACAGATCAGAGAGTTCAGTCAGTGCATGTATAAAAGTTTATTTACTTTGTCGTTATTAGGTTTTGTCGTCTAGCGCCTCGGAACAACGAAATAATATCAATTATACTGAAAAATGCACACCTACCAACATAATTTCTAGCGATTAATAGTACCGTCTAACATAGCGTTATGCACGAGTATGTTTTTTAGCTGGTCAGTTCGTAAGGGTAAGAAATAAAATGAAAATAAGTGAACATCAAAATTAGCGTTTACCGCATAGATGGACAGGATAGTGCATTTTGAAACACAGTGCAAAGAGCATACGTGGCGTCCATGCGTCTTACGTCCGTCCTTCTGATTGGCAGACAGCTAGCCAATCAAAATGCAGAACTCTACATGGACGCACTACTGAATCCCCACTCTTTTAGCATCGAATAACATGCAACACCACAGAAGTATATGTTTCGACAGAAAGCAAAGACGATTATAATATCAGTGATGTTATGTTAGTATAATGTTTACAAGTTAGCGACAGCCGGGTGCACGCCTGCGGTCTGACCTTCGGTTTCTTTAGTTTTACTATGACCGGCTCGCATTCCACGGTCTCTTCAATAGTTTCTACGATCATGTTTATCATCCAGTTCAACTTTTTCTTCCTGAGACTGGGGGACAGTGCGTCGGTCTCAGTCGACGTGTCCGTACTTTTGCTTTCGTCGCCGTGTGTCGTGTCGGTCGCTCGTGTCCCCTCTATAAACTCCTCCGGTATAGATTCTTTTACTTTACGTTTCTGTCAAAACATATAGCAGTTTAGGTCACCGGTTGGTTTATTTTGTTATGTAGGGTACTCTGATTGTTGTTTATTTGTTTAATGGATTAGTTTTGTTTTTCTTTCAAAACTATTTGATTAGAGTTCAAAATACTTTGCGTTGTTTTTTGTCAGATATAATTTCAAGAGAGAAAATCAGTTAGTTGAATTCTGTAATTTTATGTCATCTATAATGTCCCGAACTATAAGTATTGGTTATTGTGTTTATATGGAGTACTTAGTCATGGTCGTTAATTGTTAGCAGTTTGCGTAAAAACCAAAACCCGAAACACGCGTTAGAATTCTCTGACCTCCAAACTGTTTAGTAGTTCGTTAACTTTAAAGCATAGGTCAGCAAATTTTCATAATGCTCCGCCGCATCTGTTAGGGCCTATGCAAAGAGATGGTAGCGGTAAGTATGACCACTTTAAGTATGCAGCTCAAGGTGGCGTTATTTGTCCTGAAAATTTGCATCGATATGTCAAACTTGGTACATTTAATATAGTTCTGTGTTTTTCTTTCCTGTTTGCACAGATAAGTAGGTTGAAGCGTAAACAGTCCTTTCATAGTTATATTTTACTTCTGACAGCACAAACAGCAGCCTTATTCTAAAGAGAACTTTGATTTTGACAGTGACAGTCATGCAAAATCAGTGGTAAAATATCTGTGAAAAGACCATAGATCAGAGTTTCAGAAAGGTATGTAAGGACAATACGTACGAGATGCGCGGCGAGGCGATGCTTGTGCCTCGCGAGCTCCAGAGACAGCGAGCGCGCGGCGAGCGGCAGCGCGCGCGCCGGCCGAGCGCGCTCGCGCCCGTACAGCTCCGCCGCCTCCGCGCCGCCGCCGCCCACCGCCAGCGACTCCGACAGCGTGCGCTTCAGCAGCGAGCCCGCGAACCTGCACACATCCCTGGCTCGTCACTACATCCCAGACCTACGATAACGGTGTAATGGCGGTTCTCGTCGAGGCACTCCAGGCAGGGAGAGTGTTGCAAGACGTCTCGGACATAGATCGACCTCTCGGTCGACTGTGTATCGTCACCATATTATAAGAACCAAAATATGCATTAGTTCATTCAAATTTATAACCCCCAAAACACGGGATTGCTGTGCAAGCAGCCGCTTCTGCGCTATGCGTCTAAAACGTACCGTTTCCTATAGTCTTTTAGCTAAGAAAAATGATGGGCTGGCATGTAAAAAACGTTGTGTAAGAATCACTGGCACACTTTCACAAAATCAAAGTTATAAGATTAATAAATAACTAAAAAGATCACGGTGTAAGTCTCTAGATAAATATATAGATCTCAAAGGGATCCAAGGCGGTCACTGCGCCGCATTTTGTCCAAGATCAAGAAAGCCGATCGTAAAAATGTTGAGGTGAACGAAAAGGCCATTAGGTACAATAAGCCATTTCACAAATAAATCCATGATAGTTTGCGATGCGAGTAAGAAGTCATCTCGCAAAATAGTTTGTCACCGTTATTCAAAAATGAGCCGTTTTTCTACCTGGAGAATTTCTGTTCATCGAGGCACTGCTGTGGCAAAACTGAAGTGTCTTCCCAATTCGGTCCTGCCTCCGCGAATGCTTCTCCTTTTCCAAGCGGCTTCACGGGACCGTTAGCACTAAAGGGAAGAGGATATATCTACAGACCCTAACCCCCTGAGAACAGGACAACGAGATGTTGCCAGTCGCAAAAAATACTAATGATAAAATATGTCATATTCAGCAAATATTCCAATCAGATAAGCCCCCTTTCGAACCATTTCAAAATCATCCACGGTTCTCAAGTCAATAAAATTATTTATTAAAAATGGGTTGAACGGACATAAAGACCAAGTTTAGTATTAGGGCGATCTCTATCTCTGTTAGTCCCGTTAAGATGTAGTGGTAAAAAAATATAGAGGCTTTGCTGATTTTAATATATATTTTAATGTATAATAAATACATGTATTGTGTGATGTGACACCAGAAGATTATGTTAAGATGAATTATATTAAAATAATGTAGTTTACCTAATCACAGCCAAGTCTCGAGAGTCCAACTCTCGAGTTTTGTGTTCGCCAGATTCTGAGTCGACGATGGGGTCGTTGAGCCACTGGTTGAACTGCTCGTACACCTCTTCTAACTCCGAACTGAAATAGAAATAACAATGAATTAGTTTGGAGAGCACTTTGTGGGGTCCACTCCCTCTCATAGAGAGGAGGCCTGTGTCCCAGCAGTGGGAACATTATAGGCTGATTATATAATATATATTTTATATTGTGGGGTCACAAGTCACAACGAGAGGACCTTCTGAGAGGAGGAGGCAGACCAAAGAAAAAGGTGCGAATGACGGTAGTCAGAGGAGATTTGAAGAAAAAACGTTCTGCGTTAAATCCCAAGTAACATAGGGTATGGTATAATTATGATGATGGAGAGACATAACAAATGGACTTCTACATGTGTGTTAATAAGGTATCGAATTGTGTATGGAAAGCATCGAAACTGGTTATAGAGGTCATAAATGTATGATTAGAGTGGATCACAACCTCAAACAGACCAATTCGTAGGTCCTTCGAAATCTTCTATAGGGACAGCTCAGTGCTACCTACTTCATCATCCAAAGATTGACTTCACCCACTGTTGGGTATAGGGCACTTTTTACTTGTGCTAATCTCCACGTTCCTATGCCAGCTTCATGCAGGATTTACCCGCTACGTCAAATATATTGTCTGCCCATCTCACCGATGTCCCTTTCAAATAAGACGTATATCCGATAGTCTTCTTAAGCTAAGTACAAAAGAAACTCACGTATACTCAGTGCTGAAGCTGTACTTGGAGCTGTTGCCGGTGTCCTTCCTGCCGAGCGGTAGGTGTCTAGGTGAGGGCTCGCCGTTGCTTACAGTCTCCTTCTCAGTTAACACGAAGCCTACTGAACCGCCGCGTTTTACCCTGGGAAAGGAAGTTGTGTTAGGTCATATATTAACATTACCTTCACTTTATATATTGGAAATGGTAATGTTCGTAAAAACAAATCCACATTTGTTTTCTCGTATGGCAGACAAATTTCCAAGAAATAGACGTGATGATAGCAAACTATGTGGACATACCTCAAAAACTGCACTTATGCGCAAGAGTGTTTTTTGCATGGCACCAACTATCTATAACAAACTCCCCAAAAGTTGGAAAGAGCAAACGATACCTAAACTTAAACAAACAATGAAATTGTTTTTAGCACAAAAAGCATATTACAGTATTACAGAATTTTTAAACGACTACTATTGTGATTATTATGAATAAATAAATATAACTGACAGTATAGTGATTATGGTCATGTAGTAGTGGGGAACTTAAATATGCCTTTATTATAAATGTTGTTATGATTGAATTTATGAATAATATTATTGAAAATTATGAATATGAATTGTAATTTGTAATATTTGGCAAGAAAAATAAATAATAAATTATAATGATAATATAAATGATTGAATCTAAGGTTACTGATACTCTGAGGTTCTGTTACTGATATTTTAATTTAAGGTGTAAAATCTTTATTTGAACCATAAATATTTGCACGCCATGAAAAATGGCAGACATGTCGTGAGCCACTCTTGAGTAAGATCTTGCATGCATATTATTTTAATTCTGTATGTATACACATGTTTGAGCAAATAAAATTTCTTATTCTTATTCTTAGGTATAAATGTGTCTGGACTAAAAATATAAAGATCTGTGATCTTTGTAAGGATTTTTGTAGGAGGGGCAACTAGCACTGGTTCCATTTTGTAACTTGATGGTTACCTAGCAGATCTTTTGAAATGATAACCTCTGGATATAACTGGTATCATATTCAGTCAGAAATTGTCCAATAGGAATTCCAAAAGTGAAGATGTTCAGGTGCACCTGACCTGTCAAAAATCTTGGAATAATGATAAAATACTGACCTTATATCATTGTCCTGTACCTCCGCCCCAGATATGCTGATACCCACAGCATAGCTCGAACTGTCAGTAGACCAGTCTCCAGTACTGGTGGTAGTAGAATGTTCGGCCTCCCTCCTCAACGCCTCCCGCAGTCGGTCTGCGAAGCTCAGCCGTCTCTCCTCAGTTGACAACTCCTTGAGGTACTGGAATGAATTCGGACGAGCACTCTCGCCGCGACCTTCGTCTTCGCTGCCTGGAAATGAGAGAAGAGTTGACGTAATAGTCACACACATGTAACATCATGCTTGTATTCTCCGAAAGGTTAAAAGCCTTTTGTAATTGAATGCTTCAGAGTGGTTCTTGCTTCGTAACCAAGGCAAAATACCACTTTTTAGTTCTATTTACCAGTGTGGCAATTGCCTCACTCGGTAATTTTTGAAGATTTTTTAAAAGAAAGATGTTTTGCTTGCTGTCCCGTCTAGGATCCTACGCTCAGCATTATATTTTATGGAAAATTCCTTAACAGTTACCGTAGTCAAAGCTATCGTTTGCGCTGTGGTACTCGTCATCACTGGAGTTACAGCTGGAGTATAGACTGTCTTCTTGCCCGTCTTGCAAGCCCCCGGTAGACCGTGTCACCGGCAGACATTCTCCGGAAGACCCCAGCACTATGAACCTTCCTCGACGGTTGTTCAGCATGCCTCCGTCTGGGGAGAGCCAGCATTTCTTTTTTGTGAACTCTGCACCTGGAAACAAATTAAGAGTGTGAGGTGTACCAATTGATCCTTAGAACCAGAACCTGTCTGGGGAACTACAGTCATACCAAGATGCCACAAACAAGATGTAGGTGCTGTGCTGACTTGGGACAGCGGCGAAGAGAGCCATGAGTGATTGTCATTCCACCAGCGAACGTATGAAGCGCAAAAGCCAATGGTGACTGCTCATACTGCCGCATGCCGGTGGCAACCAATCGCTTTCTAGTCGGCGATGCGGACAGCTGGATTAGTAATCATCTGGAGAATTATCATCATGCACTAATTCTGCAAGCAAAAAAGGTGGCGAAGATGATAGTGCTGACTTGGGACGGGGGGTACATGGCGACGGTACCGACATTCTACCAGCGCCCGTATGAAATCCCAAAGCATATATCACTGTCATCAGTATTCCGTTTGTCAAAAAGCGAGTCTTTCCCTTCTAGGAAAGTCGATGAGATGAAGCCATCAGGCTTCATCAGCAGTTGCTGGTTGGCTGCTTGCTAACCTACTCAGGATCATACTAACTAGGATCATTAAGGTTGAGCGTGGCAGCACAGTAGTTCTGTGGCGAGGGACTGCGACTGTTGTAGCTGTTCAGCGTACTGCATGATGAAGCTTGCTTTATGACCACGGTGGCTTCCACTTCGGGCGGCGTGTGGCTGAAGGACTCACCTGAAAATAATCGTGAAGGAAGACCTGTTAGAGAATATGGAAAGAGAAAGAATGAGTAGAGAATATAGATTCCAATCGTTTTCATAGGGCAGATACAATATCAGCCAAACCAACCGTTTTAGAGTTACAATAATGTGATACTTCAAACTCACAACATCTTGTTAAGCTATTGTTTTTCTCCCCTTTACCTATAGGTGAGAGTCTCCTCTCATGCCGCGTGCCCTCTCTACTCTTCATGGGCGTCTGCTGGAAGGCGAGGAGGCACTTGTTGAGTTCTCGCAGTACGTTGTCTTCCTCCCACTGGCTTAGGGGCAGCTTGCTGTAGTCTTCAGCGTCCATTAGACAAACGGTTACCTGCGGAAATAAACCTTTAAACCTAAAAGACAGTCGCCAAATACAATGGAGAGGTTAAAGGAGATACATCACCTTTTTACATACGAGAAAATCATCATCATCAGTTTAGCCTTTTCCCTTTTTTTTTAAACTTTGCCCCACACTTGGAATTTCTACTGTATCGTGGATGCGTTTAGAATGGTTTAAACTCACATACACAAACAGCCAGACCCGGAATAACTATCTGTAGGCCATACAAATATTTGTTCCGTGCGGGGATCGAACCCGCGACACGCGGCGCTGCATTCGATCGCTCAACCACTGCGCCAATCGTGTCGTCAAATTCCAACTATGTAGGAGTCGGATTGTTGTAATGAGAAAATTAATATTCTTGGCCTCCAATTTTGTTTTTCAGTGGAACTTTTGCTTGCACTGTGATTTTTAAAGTAGTTACTTAATTAACCTTATGGTAGATGATAAATTATTGTATTTTTTCTTTACATGACTATTTTACAGCATCTCAAACATCCACGTAGGTACCTAATGAGCCGCATAGCCTTACCGTTTTAGGTTCATCGAGCAGTTCTACTTTGGTCTTTTGTCTCTTGTCGCAGATCCTACTGAACAGCCTGACTCCTTCTACCTTGAGCACCTCGTTATCTTCTAGCGCCTCTACCGACAACATTGCTGGCAGAAGTTCTGGCATCATGAACATTGATAGGGACTCCTGGGGATAAAGCAACATTATTTTTGTTATGGAAATGTGGTCGAAGTTCATATTAGGAATATTAAATGATATTCTTGTAGCCGAAGGCCCCAAACAATACCCTAGAAAAGATAACGGTAGCCTTTGACCGCATGAATAAAAAGACTCCCGGTGATTTTGATCGTTATGCTGAATTTAAACAATTACAAAAATTCTTTGTCTGGACGCTCCAGTGTCTACGGGGATTGTCCAAAGGTTCGATATTTCTGACTTTCAATTCACCGTTTGTTTCGTGTCTTTTCTTGTCTAAATTAACTTATTTCTCATCTATACCTGTGACTCTCCATCAATAAGCGTATCTCCGCCGACCCGACTGGATGCGAAGCACACTCGGATGGCCTCGTCATTCTCGCACCGCTCCGGGCGCCCCTCGTGCCGCACCAGCAGCCTGCACAGCGGCAGTGAGCATTCTAACCAGTCCTCTATTGTCAACCACTGTTTTGAGGTCATCACCTAAAATATAACAAAGGATTACGGAAGGCCATGGGTCTATGTTCGATGTAGTGGCGTGATTTGTTTTGTTGTATGCAAAAGGCAGGCGCTTTCGAAGACTATCACTTGTAAGATTGACGTTCAAAAAGTGCTTATTATCAGCCTAATTCGAATAAATTACTTGAGTTTGATCTTGTTTGGAGCTACGAGCTATGCTGGTCTTATTAGCCAAGCTATCTATACAACATCTAACTTAATTAACGCACATCCTGAAAATAATTTGTTCAGAATCGTTTACTGAATCAATTTCTATCATTTTTAATATAGGTAAATTTTTATCCCAAAAATAATTAAAACTACGGAAATTATTGTCATATTAACCCTGTACAGTCAAAACAAATTAAAATGGACGTAGTTTCGTTATGTTGTGTCGAGCGGCGCGGCGCGGCGGCGCGGCGGCGCCGGCGGCGCGATAACTGCTTGTGCGAACATGTGCGTTGCGTGCGTAGTAGTGCATAACGTTCTCCAAGAATTGGTATAACTAATTTAATAAATAACAATGCATATACATGTTAAATTAAAAATTCAGTGTGTGTATTATGATTATAACATAATATTCTAACTGGGGTGTTTGAGGGTGTGCGTTAATTACGTTACATGTTGTATAGGGTGTGTTGAAGTTCTATCTTGATCTATGAAGCCGCTTACGTCAGCAGTGCAGCAGTCATAACTTTGAGAAAAGCATTGGTGGTCTTTTAAGACGAAACAGTGCCTCCTCCCATGTACTGGTGTTAACCACCGGGGTGATATAATTGAGGTAGAAATCCCATACTCCTCGGTATACCTCCAGAGCCGACCGGCCGCTTTTTGGTTTCTCCTCCAAAAACAAGGTAACCACGACCACCAATCACGCTATACAAAGCCAGTATATTCTGATCTGTCATTGTACGGGAAATCTGTACAAAGCGAGGCCATGATATACCGGAAATGTATAGCTTGTTGTGTCGACGTGTGTACAATGGACAGTCGCAAAAGACATCTAAAGACATCAGATGGTGATGATCGTTGTAGACAGTCGCCATGAGAGCATAATAAAAAAAAGAAATGAAATGAAAGAAAATAAGTTTATTTGGCACATGCCACAAGTACCCACAACATTAAACAGAAATTCTTAAAAGTAAAAATAAGTAAAAAGTAAAGTATACCTAGGTAAGTATTTGCCTTTAACGTTCTGAACAAAACATTTGTATAATCTGTGGTGTGGGCAAATAGCCCGCCATCCGCTTAAAAATCAGTTCACGTATTTCGTAATAATATGTGCTGACTTGTGTATATTCATAATTATTAACTCGCAAATGTGATGAAAAACATTGTATGTTTCACGGGCGGTACGGGAATTACGAACCTCGACTCAGAAAGCCCTCAGTCTTCGACTTCGGGCTTCTACTAAAGCCTCGATCGTAATTCCTTACTTACCGCCCTTAATACACAATATACTATTACGTATGCCAAGTGTAAACATGCGTGTTACTTAGTCATAAAGTGCGTCCACTAGTCGTAAAGTAGGTGAAGTTTACCTGTCTGCTTAATTTAATGGATCCCTCGTTGCTATTCTTATCTAACCATTCGAAGTAGTGGAGCAAGCTTTTTAATTTGTTCCTTTGCGATTTTCTGGAACAAAACAGAATCGATTAATCGAAACACAGTCCGGCTATGATTGGAACAGTTCCACAAATCAATTTGAACTAGTTCGCCTGATTGTTATGTCAACGACCCTTTATTAATAAGAAGTTGGCCTGTAGATACGTTTAGAGTTTACGTAAGTACGTAGGTTCCTACATAATATCAGACCTTGCTTTGCATCTCGTATTATTTATTTTCTCGATCTTCAATTTTGTATGGGAAATTGATAATATTCTTTCAATCTCTAGTTAAAAAATATCTTGGAACTACTTTACAATAGTTGTACGAGAGGGACTTGAACCAGCGTCGAACCCTGTCACTGTTTGTTCCAGCGTTCCAGTCACTAAGTTAAATGTTTTTTTAGCTTAGATACATACCTGTGTAAATTCTTAAAAAAATGTGTAAAGTTGAAGTCTTGCAAGGTAGGATGTGTCTTGAGCGTCCGCTTGGGGTTGGTGGAGAAGAAGGCGTGAGCAACCAGCGCTGACACAAAGTTGTAATCGAGTTCTGTCGCATCACCTACGGAGAAGAATAAACTTCTGTAAATAATCTATCTTATCTCATCGCAGTGTCCTCCTAATTGTTTAGAGTCAACATTATTTTTTTATTTGCCTTATGGGCCTTGTAACGGTCCTCACGATGCAACGCGAACACCAAACCATTACAGAGAAATTACTGTCGCGGCTCCGGAAATAAACACCCTGACACCTCCATATTCCGATCTGTTGAAAGTGGTGAACACTTCTTTCGACCTAGCTATTCAATCACTCCATAATATATCCATTCCCGGCAAATAACGCACGCATATCGACACATATCTGTTCATCCATTCTCGTATTAGCAGCATGCAGTACAATATCTCATGAAATTTCGTTATTATATTAACTATCTGTCGCTAGACGATAATCACAGTCGCGTTAATAGACTTTAGGTCAAAACTACTAACAAGGTTATACTTATACAAGACAAAGACAACCGGGACTTAAATTACAAATAACACCTCGGCCCAAATTATAAAGCCGATTATTAAAATCCAATTATTACAGTGTCTCGAAACAAAAGAAAGAAGTTTTAATTTTAACTCTAATCAAACCGTATTTTATCTGAACTCAGGGCCGCGTAGGCTGCGAGTTCAGATATCCGATATCCCACTGCGGCATTACCTAGGCTTAGGTAACTAATTAGTTAATGTACTTAGACTACAGTATTGCTTACCTACCTTTATGTAACTATTGAAGCTATAATAAACTTTAACAAAGCTTAGGTTTATAAGGAGGCATGCCTCTTTATTTAATTCTAGATGGAAACCGTACCTACTAACAACCTTGATAAATTATCGTTTTATATCCTAAACTAGCTTTTACGCGCGGCATCGACCGCTTAATTGTGGTCGAAAGTTAACTTACGGAAACAAAAGATTAAAATTATACTACGTCCTAAGTCGCAATCCTAGTCATTCCTTCATACAAATCTGGCTAAATTCAAATTTCTTTCTTCAATCCGTTTTTTTGCAATTTGCAGGTCAGCGTCTGGTTGTAATATGTTGTTCGAACAAGACGTGACCGTAACAAATATAGTTTAAGAGCGTTTACGCCGTACGGCATTTCATACAAACTTTCAAGTCCTATTTTTCCGAAATGACTGAACGGAATTTAATGAAACTCCATATGCATAAGCAGGATACATAGGTCTAAAAACTAGATATGAATATTTCCGAAAAATAGTGTTAGGTACAGCTAAATTTGACCGATTATAAATTATCCATATAAACATTTCGAAAATGTTCTCTTGTAACTTTTTAGACCTATGTATCCTGCCTAAGCGTGTGAAGTTTTATTAAAATCGGTTCCGTCATTTCGGGAAATAAGGACTTGAAAGTTTGTATGAATTGCGGTAAGAGTCAGCTCACACCGAGACGCGACGCGACGCGCGCGACGGTGACGCTGCGCGCACACTTTAATAGAGCGATTCAAAATATAACTTTATTTTCTACACAAAAAGACACACATTTCGTTGTGAGATTTCAGAATACGTTGCGCAGCGTATTCTGAATTCTCAAGGTGCGCGTAGCGTCGCGTCGCGTCGCGTCTCGGTGTGAGCTGACCCTTTGTAACCGAACGCGAATCACATTTTGTTTAACATACAGCCTAAAACTGACTTCTTATTGCCTGATTTGAATTTCGCGGGCTATAGGTACTGGCGTTTCCCAAAGCCGTGACAAAACAGTTAGGATGAATGTTGTACCTAGTTCTATGTTTATTTATCTCTGTGAGTCTGTCGGGACTCCGGGTCCGAACTAAAGGCGGAAACACACTTACGTGTCGTGACGCGCCAGCATTCGGTTTCATATATCGTTGCGACACGACACGCCCTGCAAATACACACATCAAAAGTGTCTAGGGATCAAGCATTTTTATGCGGATTTCTTGAGATTGAGATGTGGCTTTATAATAAATTTATGATTTTATAAATTTATATGGATCCTTTTTGGTGCATTTCATAATTTGAATCAGGAACTGTGAATCAAATTCGAGTAAAAGATGAAAATCAGCTGTCAATATTTTCCCTATAAAAACATACAACGCATTGAAGACATTATTAGTGCTACTGTTTCCCTACTACTGATTAAAACCAACGTTATTATGGAGCGGCGACGTCATTTAAGCAGGGAAGAAATGCTCAGAGCCGTGGGAATGATAGAAGCTGGTTCCCGGCAACGTACTGTGGCTTTAGCTCTGAATACAAGTCAGAGTGTTATCAGTCGACTTTGGACACGTTACCGAAGCACTGGTACCGTGGCTGAGCGCCATGGAGGACGGTATCGCTGCACCACACGGAGACAAGACCGATACATTCAAATCTTAACTCGAAGAGCTCCAACAATAACCGCCATGATGTTAGCCGTGAGGCTTCATCACTCTTCAGGGAACTTAATTAGCGACCAAACAGTCAGAAACCGCTTGCATGAAGTGAACCTTCATTCCCGAAGACCGCTACGGGTACCACCTATAGCAATGCACAATCGTAGGATTCGATATCAATGGGCTCTTGAACACAGAAATTGGGCAGAAGAACAATGGCGTTTCGTGTGCTTTTCTGATGAGTCTCGTTTTGGTATGAGACCGGATACAAGACGTATACGACACTGGAGAACCCCTGGACGCCAACAGCGATTAAAATCCTGCCAGGAAGTCCATCCTTATAGTGGTGGAACCATCATGGTATGGGCGGGTATTTGGATCGGCGGAAGAACTGAGTTGATTTGGATCAGAGGCAACCTCAACGCTCAAATTTATGCTGAGACGATTGTATCAGACGTCATCGTTCCTCTACAAGTGCAAATCGGTCCCTTATTTCAGTTAATGCATGATAATGCACGACCGCACACCGCAAGATTTGTAAGACAGACTCTCGCCGCAGCTAACATCAATGTCCTGCCCTGGCCTGCTCAGTCGCCAGACCTGAAGCCGATTGAGCATGCATGGGATATGCTACAGAGAAGAGCTCTGCCGAATATGGAGGGTATCCAGTCGCAAGAAGACCTTTTTTTGTTGTTGCAACGAACATGGGCGGCCATTCCACAGCGTGATTTGGATGAACTCATTTTGAGTATGCCAAACCGATGTTCTTGTGTTGTTAGTGTTCGCGGTAGAAACACGGATTATTAATTGTTTAAGTTACCCAATAAAATTTTAAAGAAAACTGTTATTTCAGTCTTTTTTTCGAACTTTAATGTTAGTGGTTCAAATGTCAAAAATCCCTTTATTAGAAAATGGCAAATTTCTTTATTAATGCAAAGGTGACTTGGTTTATCGTTACTGTGACAAACGAAAACACTTTATTTGATGAATCCTTAAAGAAAATTTTAATTAATATCAATCAGGAGAAAAGTTATTGCAAAAATATATGTTGATCCCTAGACACTTTTGATGTGTGTATGTCCCTAACCATATTAAATGTATGAAACCGATTTGCTTCTGGCGCGACACGACACGCCACGACACGTAAGTATGTTTCCGTCTTTAGTATCATCCGTTTTTCTGACGTAATGCGTACAAGCTTCCCCAGAGCCCGATAATAATGCAGGGTATTATGTAACTGAGGAATCTAGCCAGCTTTCATGTAAGAACGAAATTAAGTGACGGCTTAGAACAATAGGGTTAGGGTGCTCGCTCGAAACTTATTGTTGGTTATAAACAGACTGGTTAAAGTAAAAGATTTTTTTAATAGATGCGTAGTTTATTTATACACCGTGTAAATCACCTCATCACGAAGCCGTCAACCAAGCATTCTGTACATGAAACTAAGTAACTTTACGCAAAAATTATTGCTGGGAAACGACTTTTTTTGGGGGGTGTAAAATCATGTTTTGTGGTAGAACTCAATGTAACGCACTCAAAACATTGTGCTGATGGATGGATTGAATAGTACGGGGGTCGTGGAGGTGTTTAAAGTAAAACTTGTATTTAAAAAAATACTTGTCAAAAAGTTGGAACTTTGACCCCTAATATTTCCGTAACTAGAAGGTTCCCAGGTATGGTGTAGAATAAAAAAATGATCGCAATGACAGGGAGAACCAGTGCCTTTCGGCTTCGTTAAAAGGTGTTTTACACCCTTTATATAGTGGTACATAGGCGGACTTAATACCACAAGGCATTTTCTTCCAATCAACCTTTGGTTTATAATTCGTTTGATATAAGGTCCTGTACCGAAAGATTCCATGCTGTCTAATAACATTAACAAGTTTATGATTTTGAAATAATTAAAATAATCCACCCCAAGTAGTTCCAACCACGAAAGTTTCGGTGCGTTCTGCTCGAAAACCGCACATTGCGACTTGTGATGTTAAAAAAACTTAATATCCACCTATCAAGCTATAAATCATACACGAATCTGTATCATACAAATCGAGACCCAATGGTTACCTACTTATCCAATATTTGGTTGCAAATGCTTATAAATTTATCATCCATGGGCGTCATTCACTCATTACTAGATAGGCGACGACGATACTCAGAACATTCTACGCAGGGACTGGTCAAAATCAAGTGCCAATTTTAAACTAGGTACATATTAGCTATACATTACCAGTATAACATGACCTCGCTTTGTATATATTTACCGTAAAATGATAGATCCGCATAAAGTGGTTTTGTATAGCGTGATTGGGTCGTCGTGGGTACCTTGCTGTGTGAATGTTGACAAAACAAAAGGAGTGCCTACCTAGGTATGTAAGGATCGCACTAGGTGGCGTTTTGTAGTTTTTGTCTGTGGGAAAAACGCGTGAGTTATGTTTATGATGAGTACGTACCTTGTTGCTGTAAGCTGAACATGAGTCCTTTAGGTGGCCGCCAGCGCTTGAGGTGTAGTGCCTTGTTCACCATGATCCTGATAGTATTGTCGAGGAAGTTCCTCCGCTCGTCCTCCGTCATCTCCTCTTCGAGGAACGCCTCCAACCCTTTCATTAACTCCGGGTCCTTGATATCGTCGTCCGGATCTATACCTATGCTGTTGAAATAAAAAGGAACCGCTACAGTGTTAGCAAATAAAAGTAGGTAATTGCTTAGGTAGGTTAAAAAACAGGCTAAGTTGGTCTGAGAAGTTTTGCTTATTTGGATAGGTTACAAGAAAAAAAAAAAAAACGTAATCCGTCTTTGCAAGAGGAAAGGTGCAGGTACAGATAAAATCAAACGGGTAAACCCGTGAAAAATGGTTATTAGAGACATTGCATTGAAGATTGAATTAATATTGCGTAAAACTAATCCCTCAAGTTATTACATACTCATTAATGAAAGCGGTGTTGGAGTTCAAATTATACTCACTTGCACATGTCATGTATTTTCAACATGCTGGCTGTGAGTTTTGCCGGCGAAGACGCCAGCAGCAAGTGCTTCAAGTGACGCTGCACCGACGTCCACCAGGGAAGATCACAAGGTAACATTACAAGCGCCATGCTGAAATATAATATATTAAATATAACAAGAATATATCTTGTTATCTATGGTTAAATCGTATTTCAGAAATTTAAAGTTCGCGGTCTTCGTACGTTTTAAAGGAATGCGTTCATACTAAAGTTAATTCTTATCGGAAAGTGTTTTATTCAAATTAATTGCTATACTTAAGAAAATTGGCCTTATTAATAGAACCAGTTATTCAATTACTAGTAAATGAAACCAGTTGGCAACAAAACCGATATCGTTACGTTTGACACATTTAACTGGCACGATAGCAGCAGCTGCGTTAACACGAACGCTCCCGTTACTGTTTGACGTTTGACATTTGAAGTTTCGAGTTTTCGACTGCGCGCAGTGGTATAACTGGTTCAGTGCTCAGTGTTTTATTACGATTTATCCGTATTTTTGTTTTATTTTACGAATACTATAAAAGTGAAACAATGCACAAGGTTATTTAAGTCATAATTAATATATACAAACTAATATTTAGTCCAGTTTCATACATGAAACTTATGTTAATGTATTTCGAAATAAATACGAATGTTGCGTGTTTAGCGGTAACAAGTTTTATCAACTAACAAATGCAGATATCCTTGGTTACTGTACTAATAAATAAATTCCGCATTAACAAAGGTGATCATTAAACTGCGATTGAATACGGCTGTACGTGTACCTAGATAAATGATGAAATCGTAGAGATACGAAGCGCGCGATATTAGCAGTCAATATCAAAGTACAAAGGTCGGAAATATGACTTTAAAGAGTAACTTATTAAAAACGTTAATCCTTGGCGCTCCTGCGTCAGGAAAGGGCACTATATCTTCACGAATAGTCAAGAAGTACAATGTAGCACATGTCTCTAGTGGGGACAAGCTAAGGGACCACATTGAAAAGCAAACTGACCTAGGTAAAGAAGTCAAAAAGTATTTAAATGAAGGAAAACTAGTACCTGACGATGTGATGATTAAATTTATGATCACAGAACTGAAAAAAGTTGAGAGCCAACCATGGTTGCTGGATGGATTCCCAAGAACACTGGGTCAAGCTAATGCTTTATGGAATGTACAGCCTGTTGATGTTGTAGTGAACCTAGTGGTGCCATTCGAGGTGATCATTGATAGAGTGAAGGACCGCTGGGTCCACTTGGCTTCGGGAAGGGTATACAATATTGGTTTTAACACACCCAAAGTAGAAGGTAAAGATGATGAGACTGGTGAGGATTTGGTTCAAAGGCCTGACGACAAACCTGAAGCTGTACGCAAGCGTTTAGAGATCTATGACAACATAACAAGACCTGTCATAGAGTTCTATAAACAAAAAGGTATACTCAAAGAGTTTGAGGGACGCACTTCTGATGAGATTTGGCCAAAAGTAACTGCCTACTTAGACCCGATTTTTAAAAAGTAAGCGTTGATGAATTATCAATAGAAGGATTTTACTGCGGATGCTTTAGCTTTAGTCTCTGATAAGAATAGTACTGGTGCTCGGAACAAATAGAATTAAGAGTAACATATAATATCAATGAGAAATATATGAATTTTATAGAATTTTTATGATTGTTAATTATTTGCAAAGCAGAGCCACTAAATGTTTACCTTTTGGTATGTTGTATTGAACTGTATTTTATTTTAAGTAAGTACTTTATTAGATTTTGTCAATCATGTATCACTAATTTACAAGCATTTTTTTTGTTGATAGTTTAAAACAGACCATATCTATGTTACTAAGGCTTTATAAAAACCTTTTACTAAGAGTACCTATATTTAAAGTTATGCCAAAAGTTTTGTTGAGCGTGCAATATAGAAATGTAGTAGCGATAGAAAAGACTAGTGTTGTGATAAAGATCATAGAGATGTAGAGTGAATATTCATGTGTAGCACATTGGTTATTTTCCTAGTCTTCCTTGTTGATAATGTACTTATGTTTTATTATTGTAGTAATTATTGAGTAGCTATGAAATATTATCTATAGAAAAATAGTGCCTTAAAAGGGCTCACAAGATATGATCAAATTGTACATTATTCCTACTAATGTTAAGGAATGTAAACTGGTTTAAAGTTCCTGACTTTATTGCCATATGAGCTCAAATTAAATCACAAAGTTTATTGTATGTTTTGTTATTGTTTTAAAATTTTGTTGGTAATATTTTATATTTGTTTAATGGAATAATAAACGTTATTGTAGTTATAACATATATTGTTTAATTTGAAACTTCCACAAGAGAAGGTAAATCTCAAACACATGCACTAAGTTGGAAGGTACCAACTCGTTTTTTGTCATCTTAGTGACGCCAAAAGGATAAATAATGCAAGTCTTAAGAATAATCGTAAGCAGCTTTAGTCGACGACTTTAAACTACTGTTAAACTCGATTTCCAGCTGTCGGAAGTACCTATATACTCACCACGTAACCATGTATACGTTGGTTGTTTGGTAGTAAGCTATTGTTTGTTTACGTTAATCTATGTCAGTATGATTAGATCCATCTGCTCTGGCCTGGACAACGACTGATAACATCACGATTCAATAACGACCAGCGGAGCCAGGCAGGGTCATCAATTTCGGAGTTTATCGCTCTAGCTACGTCGAAAGCAAATATGTATTACATAGACTCATCAATTTAGGTAAGTACATAAAAGGGAAAAAAAGCTAAGTAGACATGAAAATGTCTCCAGCAATAAAATTGAGTATACAGATACGGCATAGCATGACGAAGGCAATAAACTTGATGAATCTGAAATGCTTTCGGAAACTTATAGGAAACATGTTTTGCACGTAACTACACATTTGGGAAAAGAAGTACTTACACATAATATTTCTAGTAATAGCATGTAAGTATTTAGTTACCTTATAGCGAATGCGTTGCAATTGAGGCACAATAATTAGGTATGTCGTAAACACTATAATAACACCATCAGTCACTGTCGCCTCGCGACAACCGGCTTCTTTTTACGCACTTTTCTCATTATCTACAAGGGAACCGTCCACTGGTATTCTTTAGCATGTAGAATATCTTATTGCTTTTCTATAAGACAGAAATAGTGTAGGGAGAAACGCGGGCCGGCTGCGGGCAGACACGAGCGCGCAAACCCCGGCTATTTTTAGCTGCTTTCGTGCATCGGCGCTGAAATTAGATTGTAAATAAAAAGTTTGGGTTAACAGAAGTCGAAGGCCTCATTACTCGTTCTTGTAGGTCATCACTTAAACTAGCACCTGAAGGGTTTCGGGTTAATTTGTAATTAAAGTTACCACTGCTTTTGTATTAAATATTTCGTATCGCGCTTTGAGAAAAGTTACTCGGTGACAATATTTCGCTTCATGGCCAGTATAAGTAGGTTATACACTTATTTATAGTATTTTGCGCTTTTACATTGTCATGAAAAGCGCTTATTGTAACTTTTACACAGTAAACAAAGAGTTTTAACGAAGTCTGGGAAAACGTACCTAACACCGTCCACTATTTCAGCTGCTTCCTGGTGGCTTAGTAACCTATACGTAGGTCCTACTAGACGGAAATTCTAGTGCCGAATTCGTTTTCAGATATTGTCAAAACAATCTAGCGCGAAACCGCTACACTCGAAACTTGTAACAACTTTTCACTCACTGAACGGAATTAGAACATAGATGTCTCATTGACTGTAGTTACTAAATTAATATTTCTTGCGTTTACATTAATATCGGATCCCGATGCCTGAGCTTGGAGGTTAGCGATCGGTGTAAATAGAGGAGCAAAATGTAAAGTGTACGAGCCCATCGACGAGCCAGGCTGTACTGACGCCGTCGGCCCGACTTTCACTGGGGGGTGACTACCCTTGCCCCGCCGGCTGTCGCACCCTCCACCCTTGCCGGTGACGTCACTCGGCGCGTCACGACCTACGACGCCGTACGACGCCACCACCCGATGCTCGAAACCCCACTCCCTAATAGCACGCCTCGTGAAATGTCGCTGCTGCTCCCGAAACGTTACGTAAAATGAAATATGAAAGTACCTACTCACAGCCTGCGTCAGCACACTACATCATTTTCATACGGTTAAGGTCGCTCTGTAAGAAAATTAAAGAGCTTAAGAGTAACTTAACGAAGGTTTATTTATTTTTCTCGGATGCAAATCGTGAATGCATCTAGGGATACTTACACCTTACCTATAATGATGTGTCCCTCAAGACACCTAAATATTAAAAATGGTAGTCTCGTCTAGTGCTAGCTGACAATAACTTAATTGTTAGAATAGAATAGAATGCTTTATTTGCAAATAAGTTGGTTTCAATATCGTTAACTTAACTTAACGTATGTTATTGAAACTTAGGTACATGTCTATTTCCGTAATTGGGGACCTAATTGGAGGAATTGATCAGTATCTATTGAAAAAAATTCCTGTATAGGTAAGGTAACTCGGTCATTGGACGGGGGAGAGGGAAGAGGAGGATTGTGACAAAATAATAACGGTCGAAGTTCTGGATCTTCAAGGTTAAATAACGCTTGCTGAGGTCAGTCCGTGGATGGGTGAATATCCCTTACATACTGAACCCTTTCGTACCTCGTCGTACCGATTGTCGTCCTTAGATCTTTGACAATCGTTACAAATAGTAACCAAGTCTGACAATCAGTTTTTCTAAGGATGCTGTAGAGGTCAGATAGGCAGTTGCTCCGGTAGATGGAAGCCTCAGTTCAATTAACGTAGTTGGGATAAGACTTGGCAGATGATGATGTGGTGCTCGAGAGACTTTTGTATAAGTACCTACCTAAATTTATAGTCGTAGCTAGAAAAAAGGTTTTAAAATATCGTAGCGCTACAAAACTGAGATTGTTGACATGAGTGAAAAGGCTGCACAACTTTAGCAGCGGTAGTCCTAACTTTATATCAGGTTCAAAATAGCAAGGAGTTCATTTATCGAAACCTAAAAAAAAAATGGTTATAGCAGATACCATTCTAAACAGAAAAAAATACAGCAATGGAAGTCTGAAAATAAACACATATGCCTAGCCTTTTAAGGGAATCCAGACTTTAGATAGTGTAATGGTAGTTACTAATATAAAAATAAAATGTGGTAATAAGTATACAATCAGAAGCAAGCAGCAAGGGAGAAGTAGGTACTCTAGCTTGCGAATTAGGTTTTGTCGCACTTGTTTATTGGCATACAGAAAATCGTGATCTACGTAACCTTTTATTGAGATATTGTTGTTTTAAATGATAGTAAAATTATGTTTTGTAGTGTACTATTGTATGGTTTTGCGTCTAATGAATTAAGATGATCAGCTAAACCACCCAATCAACATTTACATAGGACATTATCATATTTTCTAATCTAGGCCACAAATATGAATCGCTTCACGGCTTGAAACTCCATATTTTCTTAAGTAGGAATCGAACCCAAACCACTTCTCGTAAGTTTTACCTAAATTATGTAGAATAATTTCTGGTACACCCAAATTCCACGTTAAAAAAATATTTTTTCACAACAAAAATGGTACCATCCAAAATATCAGTCACAAATTTCAAAGATTTAAACAAATGATTACCCACTGCATTACCTATAAGATTTTGTTGTATATTATTATTTTATGTAAAACATCTATAAATTTTTTGGATAAAGTTGTGAGAAATATCGAGCAAGGTAGCCCTAAGCTGATTGCGGTCTGTAGACGACTACGATCTCTGAGGAATGAAAAGCACCCCAATCTTTTCGTCTACAGCGCATGCGTGGATTCCCTATACCCTGTCTCTTTCACATTTCTCATACAGGTTGCCTAAGCGTCGAGTCTCTTCAGTCCTCTGCCAGCCTGGTATAGTAGCCGCCCATAGAAAATTGTGGCCGCCCTACGCTGGCCACATTGGGCGGGCTAGGGCGGAGCGGCTATATCCGCCTTAATAGTTAGCTAACATTGCCTTAGAACTATTATTTAAATTGAAAACGGTTCGAAACATGGAAGTTAATATTTATAGAAACTAGTTTTGCAATCATTTTCGATAGCATTATTCGTTTGTATTTTGTACTTGTACACATACTTACCTACTTGTTCCGTTGATCATACAGGAAGAGGCAAATAGTTTTCTTGGCACATTACATTATTAAAAGCATAAACATCTAAATAATCTGAACATGTAAGTAGTAGAAGCAATAAGGGGGATTCATTAAAATATTGCGAAAAGGTCGTCTATTTTAAGAACATCTTAATTAAAGATTGTTATCAAAGTCGGGCGTGATTGTGAAAGAAGCCCAGTTAATGCTATAAAGTCCTCCAAATAGTCCGGTGTACTTCTGGTTTCTATGAAGCCCTAGTAATGTGGCCACGTGACATCGACGCGGCTCCGCCCTCTGGAACAGCTGGTGGGCGGGCTGAGAGATTTTCCTGGAATTCCCACGGACTTCTTACGTATAAAACATTTTTGGAATACAGGAATGAATTAGGACGACATGATTTCGGCTGTAGGTACGTCGCTATTAAATTACTTGTTTAGAAACTTTGATGATTTGACTTTGATTTTACTTTTCGTAAATTAAGTTTATGGTTTAAATCTGATGTTAAATTTGAGGTTTCTGAGAACTTTTTTAAGTTTTCAAGTAAATTACATATATACATTATTTACGAACTACAAATAAATCTAAAATATGTACAAGTATATAAATTACAGGGCGTCTAAAAATTCATCCACATCGCTGTCAACAGGAAAAGTGCCCAGAACGCTGGCCGCATTGGCACATTGGATGACAATGCTGATTCTTTGGGCAAAAAAAAGGCCAGCCCTCTGGTCACGTGAAGAGTCGACCAACCGTTTGGCGATATCCCGAAACATAAGGTGGGGCTGAAATCTGAAAAAATAAGTAAGCAAGTGCGAAATGATTTAAATGATTGCGTTTCCACTTTTTACAAAATACCTACCTATTAGGACTGGTTGCTGTTATATTGGCTCAGTAGAAGATACATTGGTATACAAAATCTTATCTGAGTTGATAAAATGATAGTAGTGATGAATTATAGATGGGAACTGTAGATAACTTATCTTTTAGTCAAAATAACATAGTGTTGCACTCGTTGTGACGCGTTACCTACATTATGTAATTTCAAACATTTATTTCGAGTACCTTATTGTACCTACAATTAAATTTGATTGGAAAGTAAAAAACTGGAACTTTGATTCCGAAAAACGAATAAACGTGTGAAATAATAAAATAATCATAATTTGCTTCGCTCTTGACAATCAATCAATCTATTACACTTGACTGGCTTCTCCAAATCACGGGCCATATTATTATTAAATCAAAAGATTAGATCCAAATTGTCTGTGTAGATAGATGAGTTAGTTGAAACTTCTTCGGGTATTCTGTTCTCCTGGTGCAATCGACCTCTGGGGGCGGACAGATCAACCCCAAAGAGCGGTGTCATCCCTGGGGTAAAGGTCACGCTAAATGCCAAAGATACACAGTTTTGGCACGTACTGACAAAATTTGCAAGGTCCCTGCGTTTTCGTAACAAACGACGCTGTTTGCACGTACATTAGCGAGATTACATAGTATGAGATTAACGATTTACTAATCTGAACCACTGTGCATGTGCACTGCATTGTGTAAAACATAACCAAAGAAATAGGACCAAATTTGAATTCATTTTAGAATAAAATTAATTATTTTGTAAAATGTACGTTCAAATGCAGGACCTAACAATAATTTTATTCAACCTTTACGCGTTTGCGTGTTTTGACGTCAATATTATGTAGCCGTTTACCCGTGTTACCCCAGGCGAGTCACCCCTCGTGTTCGGCCGACGTCAGCGCCGATTCGTGACCCCTTGTACCAGGGCTTCATGACATAATGGAAGTAAATCCACCCCTATTGTTGACGTCATAAATCGATCAGCTTATGTCTGGCTACAAACACGTAATAGTGCAGCAGACTAAATCAGCTTATATGTTCGTACGTTGGAATAAGCTCTGTTATATTAAAAACTACGATGATTGCTTATATGTTTTATGCATTTAATAACTAAGCTGATTTACAGTTTAGAGTATTTGTAATTTTTTCATTCAAAGTTCAGTGTAACTAAACCTACCCTACCCTACCCTGCGTACCTACCCTACCTACCCTACCTACCTACCATACCCTACCCTACCCTACATACCCTACCTACCCTACCTACCTACCATACCCTACCCTACCCTACCTACCCTACCTACCCTACCTACCCTACCTACCCTACCTACCCTACCTACCCTACCTACCCTACCTACCCTACCTACCCTACCTACCCTACCTACCCTACCTACCCTACCTACCCTACCTACCCTACCTACCCTACCTACCCTACCTACCCTACCTACCCTACCTACCCTACCTACCCTACCTACCCTACCTACCCTACCTACCCTACCTACCCTACCTACCCTACCTACCCTACCTACCCTACCTACCTACCCTACCTACCTACCCTACCTACCCTACCTACCTACCCTACTCTACCTTTCTCACCTTTTAAACCTTCCCT
Source organism: Cerastis leucographa (assembly GCA_963082945.1). Classification (NCBI taxonomy): domain Eukaryota; kingdom Metazoa; phylum Arthropoda; class Insecta; order Lepidoptera; family Noctuidae; genus Cerastis; species Cerastis leucographa. Next base: position 10,411,863 of record OY720380.1, on the reverse strand, counting down.
GGACTACGACAAACATTTTAAAACCAAAATCAGCTAAATCGACCCAGTTGTTCTCGAGTTTTAGCGTGACTAACGAACAGCAATTGTTTTTTATTTATACAGATTGATTGAATTTTTAACTTTTAAAGTTTTTTTTTTTTAAAGGTCTTTAGTAGGTAACCCTAAGAACTAGTGGTAGGTACTATTACTTACAAACTTCAACTAACACAACCAATATTATAATTGAGTGTCGTCAAGTAGAAACCAACAAGACATTGGCCTACATAAGTATTTTTTGATGAAAAAATTTATAAAATTTGTTAAAGTTGTCTGTGAATTTCTATTTTGATTATGTGAGTCGTTTCATAACGAATATTACAAATAAAAACAATTGGAATGACCAATTGTTTTTATTTAATAGGAAATGTGTCTTGTTGTAGACCCGATTAATAGTTTTAAGTTTCTGAACAAGAACTTTATTAGGTTACATATAACTTTTTTTTTTTCATTTTGAGACAAAACTTTAAGGAAAAAAGAATTTGTATATGATAAAAATTCGTCGTTGATGTCCTACTAATAATAGTAAACATGGTGCCCCTTTCGATATTTGCATAGCCCCAATATAGTCCGATATCTAAACATTGTTATCATTATTATCAATAATCAGTCACTTGCCCTTCGCGAGCACTCCCCAGTGGTTATCATGTGTGACGTCAGCACCCCTCGCGGTCCACCCACCCCACTCGATAGTTAGACAAAACTATTTTCACCTTCTCACTATCATGTTGTCCTATTGTGTTACACTAGCAAGCGCGGGGCGCCTGCGTTAGTTGTCAACTTACAGAGTTTACGAACCGAGGAACGTTCAACCCTTCTCACCCCTCATGCTACCCTGGTACATTCGTAGTCGGAGCGTTACGTCACTACGCAAAATGTTAGGGAACGACTACGCCAATTGGTCTTCGCAGCTAAGCGCTACGAAAATGTCTACGACTTGCAAAGTTTGTAGCGCGCTACGAATACGGTAATTGTTTCCACGGATTAAAAAGTAACTTAGCGATATGTTTTTAATTATTTGAATAACAAATATTTTTTCCGGTGTCTTTTGAAATGATCAAATTAGTATTAAATGATTCTTCATTCGATTGGACTTTCAGTAAATTAATTCATACTAGTATTATAAATGCGAAAGTAACTCTGTTTGGTTGTTACCTTTTCACGACTAAACGGCCGACGATAAACGGATGACGATATCGGAATAAGGAGATAGATTATATTCTGGGGAAGGACATGGCACAGGCTATTTTTTTTCACACACATCCATTCAAACTTTCCACGTAAACGAAGTCGCGGGCAACAGCTAGTCTTTATATAATTATAACTTAAGTCCGTGTTTTTTGTAGTTTTGACTCAGCAGAAACTCTAAATGCGTTATTTTAAAGTTATGCATATATTTCAATCTCTGCAAAATCTCTGCACTCTCATGTTTAGCTCGAAGGACCAACGTGCAGTCGCTTGACCTGGTTTTTGTTGAATTGTTTTTGAATTTTTTCTTTCTTGAATTGGTAGGAATACTCGTTAAAAAACCCAAGGGCTCAAATATTAGTCCTCCGAGCCACTAGCAATAACTTGAAAGATAATACTTAGTTTCCCTTTTCACTTGAATAATTGAGTGTGAATAATTTGTTGTGGACATGCCTATGTATTTGCTTATTTGCGATTTGTTCTTATGATATTATTTATTTATGTATCCGACAGTAAACACGTTGTTAGGGACATAATCAACATGTTTTCAACATACATTATTTCAAATACTTCTTGCCTGACTACAAACATCACTATAAATTACAAAAGTATTGAGTGTACACAATCGTAATAGTTTTGTTTTGATAGCAACTATGTTCTATATAAAGTTTGATAGACGTAGAGGAAGACTGTCTGAACAAGTGAAAATGTTGTTCTTCTATCCTTGCTCTCCTGGTAGAAATAACCTGTGAAACGCCGTCGCGCCTTCGGCCCCGTATTTTCAGTTGAAAGTTTCGAACGAGATCGGAACTTGTAAGCGTAGTAAATAAATGCTAAAAAAATATCAAATTAAATTTTGCAAAGCTTATTATTTTGTTTAAAAAGACCCTTAACGTACCCAAAAGGCACTCTCTCGCTGATTGCGTTTTTTTTTTTAGTTTCGACTCGTATCGGTAAAAAAAACTAGTGTAAAAGTTAGATCTTTCACCTCCAATATCACCGGAACTAGAAGGTAGTTCCGGAGGTCAAACTCAGTCAAAGGTTCAACTTTTTCAAGTTTTTTTGAAATACTATGCGTTACGTTGAATTCTAAGGGTTCTACCATAAAACGTGATTTTTCATCAAAAAAAGAAGTTTCGCAGCAAAAGTTTTTGCGTAGAGTTACTTAATTTAATCTACAGAATGCTTGATTGACGGCTTCGCAAAGGGTTCCTTTACACCTTGTATTTATTTATGTAGGCATGTATGTAACTATTAATTATTATACACAATTTAAAAAATATGTTCTCGCAGTCCATTCAAAATAACCACAGGAAAAAATATGGCAAACGTTATTATTATAATTTGGCGTACTTTTACATATTTTTATTTCTATATAATGTTCACCAAAAAAAAACTACAAATAAGTTTTACTGAAGCCGAAACCTACGCAACAAAAAATGCTAAGAGCAATCCGTAGCCATGACACACTACGACGGCAGCGTAGCGTAGATCGCTGTAGGCGTTGTCGTAGCACTCGTAGAGGCTCTACGCCCGCGCTCCGTGCCTGAAATATCGACCCTTTCGTGACGTAGCTGTCCAGAGACTACGCGTAGCTTATGGAGCCTTAGTAAAGAAAACCACAAAGCTTTTGGGGTGGTATTATCTGAATTCAATGCCATGTTATGGGGATCATTCCCCATTCCTCCCATGCTTTAAGTATGGTATGGTAGTGGGAAATAAATTTTCTGTGTAAGGAGTTTTACGTGTAGGTAAAAAAAAGGCATGCCAATTAAAACAAACTACGATTGACGTCGATTATTTTTGTTTTTCGTTGGGAATTTTATGGTAATGATTCAATAATTCATAAAAATAAATTATAAAAATCACCTTTATTGCTACTACTAGACCAGCTGTAATTTTTCTGTAGTATTTTATTACGTTATAATCACACTATTTCATATTCTAATCCCATGTTTTGTTTTCTCGAAAGTCAAGCAACTAATCCACCAAACTATCGCGTTTGATCTCAAATTCGCAGATTCCTCTGTACCTAAGTACCAAGACATCAGTGCTGTTAGAAACATGTTTCAGCCTAGACTTTATGAAATTTCCTAACATACGTATATGTTGTCCCAGTATTTAGGTACATGAATTACTGGCGCTTTATTTATGGCTACAAAGGATGAAAGGACTCGGACAACGGAGTTGGGAAACTACTCTATAGAATTCTACAAGGTTGCCCTTGTAGAATTCAGGGCAGGTTTAAACAAGAGCTTTATAAGTTTCTATTCACTATCCAAATAATGTGAGGTAAGCTTTCGAGATTGATTTCGAATCGAGAATATTAATTGCATTCCTCAAATTAAAATGTATATAAACTAGGTATCAAACTTAGCTAGGGATTCAAACTTGCATAAAGTTTTCGAGACTACTTATATTTTCTCTAGCATATTTCCTTTCAGACCTGTCACTTAGGATTCAAGGTGGTTGGCTAAGTTTTTTTTATGAAGAAACTTACTTTTATGATGATTATCGTGCTTGGTACACTTGGAAGTTTCCACCTCCTACGAGTTTTGCGTCCCTAGTGCTCAGCCTCGTGTTCAGGAATGGCGCAGTACGTCACGCATTGCGCACCCAGGCTTCGTCTACGTCATCAAATGTTACATAGACTGGCTTTCAGTCGGTGTAGATATTTATTAATGTTCGACAAAGCAAATGTGCTTTATTTATTTTGCTATTTTAGTTATCTCTGTTCCAGTTCAAAAAGATTATTTTGGAAAGTTTGTAAATGAGAAAAAGAATGATCATCTAATACATGTTTTATTGGCTTTTTAATAAACATTTTACTGTTTTCGTGACATGAATAAATTATAAAAAACGTCACTCAGTCACGAATTTGCAAATACGCACAAAAGCGTGTACAAAATCGATATAAAATCACACTACTACGCGTCGTATCGTGAGCGCGACCCGCTCGATACCCACCCTTCATGACGTCAGCAGGCCGTATTGATTTTTTCCACCCTATACTCTAACGTTTCTGTGGTCCTGGCATCTAAGTATGCCGAGGAAAGTGTCCGACTACGGAAAACTTGACGACGCACTGGAAAATCTTAAGATAATTTCCTTCCTTTAGTGCAATTTTCATGTACTCATTAATGGCCTTGGTTTCAGTAGCTCGCTCAGTGTGGCCAGCTACGTGCTGGCCGTAAACAGATAGTAAAATTATAGTATGCGATCATACATTATACAAATGCATACGTGCCTCACTTACATGAGAGGGGACTGTCAACGTGTTGATAAACTTTATTAAGGAAGTATTCTCGCATAAGTAGTAAATTACCACGACTGGTACAACGCCAGTCGAGCGCTCTTCATTTGGGAGCCCGCCCACGTGTTCTTGCCACTTCGCCTCACTCTATCCGACGGACTAATCTGTAAAACATCTCCTTTCGCGTGTTGTCTCCTGGTACTGCCGGCTCAGTTTATCCGAAAGTTTATCCGATATTATCCGGGTTATCCAGAGCGGTTAATCCAAATGGCGTGCAGTAGTATCATTTTGATTTCGTTGTGTTTTGGTTTGGTGCAATGTTACAGTCAGTACAGTTTCGAAAGTCATAAATATTGTGACGACCTGTCACCTGTTTATGGACATATCAATTTGGATCAAATATCTGGTGTTTGGTATGGCGTCGAAAAAATACCACACACGAGAGGAGAATATAAAATAGAACATACACAGGAGTGTTTTTATATCGACATCAAGGAGCTAAATATAGAGGTTTGTTGATATTTTTCGCTATTTCGAATTACTTATTATTTATTTGTTGCAGTGAGTATGTATACACTTTATTAGTCCTTTCCGCGGCGGATATTCATGATTTGTTAGTTGTACTAGTACTATTATTACACGACTGCCCAAAAAAAGAGTGTAATGTTTTATTCTGTGGTTGTACAGACAGTTTTAAATATCTGAAAGAACTGTTCTACCTTCCAGTGTCGTTACTTTTTTGGAGTATACTATTAAGAAAAATTCATTGTAAATAAAAAGAGAATCGAGGACTTGTTTATGATAATGAGAATTGTTTGATTTTAATAGGACCAACTGAGTGCATATTAATATCATAAATATTGTTTGGATTGAACTGTTTTAAATAATTGCATCGCATCTATGGTAGTCCGGCCACGTAGTAGTTGAGCTAACTACTTTTATTGTTTACTGATCCATGCTGGCCTACCTATTGTATTTTACATATTTATAGAACCTATATGTACCTGCTATTTAAATGTATGTAGATTAGCCTGAGACTTTTAACAAGGTAAAGCTCTAAAAGGCCTACTCATAACAGGATACAGGGTGGTCGTGTCAATTAATAGGTTAATTGTAATTACAGTCCACGTAAGTGCATAACAAGACGTATAACCAAGTGGGACTGAACCTTTAATTAGGACTCCCGGTGTCGTGAAACAGATCGCTGTCATACATAGCATACATTTTAATGATGGGTGTCAGTCTGTTAGTCCTATCATGTTTCTTCTCTACTACGTTGGCAGCCAACGTGAACTTCTGCCAGAACTTAAGTCCAACCAACGATTTTGATGAGGAGGCTGTATTAGGCATGTGGTACGTCCACGAGTACGTGTACCACAAGGACAAAGCTACAAGAACTGACGTTAATCCTTACTGTCCTATTGTACAGATAAGGAAGTTTGAAGATTACGTCCAAGGTGGCTTGTTAAACCATAACTTAGTGAGTGACCGTGTATTTTATTTCAGATTTAACTGATTGCATTAAGTAGTACTTATCGGGCTTCCACGTGTTGATGTGAAACTGACAATTTCAAAACGCGACGTACATGTAAGCAAAAACAGCGAAAAAAAAACATTTTTTTGTACTTAATCACTTTCCCGTTTTTCTTTTTCAGCCGACACCACCGACCCCATACCCTCAGTTGACAAACACAGCTTACGTGAACCGCCAGTACAACATGCACGAGCAGTACCGCATCAGACACTTCGTGCTGGAGTGGCACGAGGGGCTCTGGCAGGACGACTACCACATCAAGGTCAACACCTCGCACAAGGGATTCTGGGCCACCGATGTGCCTAATAAATGTAAGGGACAGAGTATTTTTCATTTTAGGATGACCTTGCGGAACTAAGGACAATTTCAAAATGTGAGGTTTAAGGATCGTCTCTTTTTTACTAATATGTACTATAGTAGCAGATCGTTAACTTAAGAGAACTTAAATTATTTTTTACCAAAGAATGAATGAAAGAATGTGCATTCTAGATTGTTTTTTTTTTAAATCTAAAGTAAAATCATTCTGTTTCAGCCGTGGGTGACATGTATCGTTTCTTCGGCGGCGTGATTCAGGTCCTGAAGGTAGCTAACAATCACTTGGTGCTGAACTTCTGTATGAGGCTTCCAAACTCCCAGCTCTTCAGCGTAGTGCTGTCCAGGAACGAGAACCAGCTGACTCCTGAGGACCTGGCCAGCATCCACAACGTGTTCACATTAAAACACCTCTCCACATCTGCGCTGCAGAGAGTCTGCGAAAACTCAGCATCTAAGATGACTGTATCGACATTATTACTTTTTATAATTTCCTACACAATTTGGGAATCCCGAATTTAAATTAATAACTATAATAATGTATAGTTTTTTCTAAGAAAAGCAATCGATAATTATATTTTTGTACGAGAAATCAAAATTAAATTATTTATATACATACGCAATTTTGTGGCATAATTTCTTAAATCCCGTCCTATCTTTAGACTAGGGTCTAATCCTAATAGTCAACCCAACCAACAAAGATAGGATCTCATCTCGTGCCTCAATGAGGATTAAAGTAAGTCATGTATAAAATATAGATCTTGGGTCCTTTGTACAATACGCTCGTAGCTACCTACTATTGTTATTATGTCTCAAGATATTTGTTCAGACAGAAAAAGTTTTGAGGAGAGCGAAAACAACTAGCTAAGAATCATTTTAGTGTTCTTCCACATGTAGTTACGTATTTAGGAAAAAGTTGGAACAAAAAGTAAGTTGCCATAATTCACATTATCTCCGTTTTCGTGTGATCAGAAAAGTATCAAGTAGGTAGTTATGGTACATTCAAAGAAACAGACAATAGACTATAAGATGAGTGTGTTTGCAGTGTATAAAATAATAGCTGCTGCCCGCGATTTCGTTCGCGGGAAAATTTTGATGTGTTTTTCAGAGATAAATCATAAATATACCACTTCCTCTTGAATCATTCTGTCTATTGATGAAAACGGCATCAAAATCATGGCGTAGTTTTTTAAGATCTAAGCGCAGAGACGTCGGGAAGCGACTTTGTTTTATAATGTAAAGATGACATAGCAGAATTAGCAGAGAATACTAAGCAGAGTTAGATTACGACATCATCATCTGCCTCGCCTACTACTAACTATTAGGCTTTAGGGTCGGCTTCCAGTGTAACCGGATGCAGCTGAATAAAGCCAGTATTTTACATGGAGCGACTGCTTATCTGAATCCAGTTAGTTCTGGCTAATACGATACCCCTTAGTAAGACTATTTGTCAGAATTTCGGGTCACTGATTACCTTTAACGACTGCCAAAGATTTACAAATGACAGCCGGTACCAAAGGCTTAACGTGCTGTCGGAGGCATGGGGAGAAATCCGTATCTAATGGGTGCACACCCATCCACGGACCTACAAAGATTGATTACGATATACCTAATAAACATATTTACGCCAAGAACCCCATGTACTTAATTAGGTATAAAAAACAGAATGATGATGATACTAGCTGACCCGCGCAACAACTGCGCAATTTTTTTTTTTTTTTTTTTAAATTTCATGTTGGTCGTAGCGTTATGTTATATAGCCTATAACCTTCCTCGATAAATGGGCTATCCAACGCTAAATGTTTTTTTCAATTCGAACAAGTTAGTTCCCGAGATTAGATTATTATAATATGATGATGATATTTTGTCATTCAGATTCCTAGTGTAAAGATCATAACTTCATATAGACTAACTACTTAGATAAAACAATCAGTAAAATTAAGGCCCATATCACAACAATCAATGTCACCTATCCCATTCAGGATTATGCCACTGAGTCACAGTGCAATTGCGCCAGAGACCATCCATCACCTGCATCAATTTGCTAATTGGCAGTGCGGGAGACGCGACGCCTCCTCCCATATTACTTGCGTATCTACTGCGAACATGTTCACTGTGTTTCTGGGACTTCTTCTCATCGTGGTGAAGGTCCGTAGTTTCTGCGGTGACAACGTCCGCTGGGCCCACCACTTTAACATAGAGGATGTGTACGGGATGTGGTACGGAGTGGGGTACGCCCAGCACAATCCGGATATGACGAACAAACCGAACATGATTGGCTGCGTCACTCTTCACATCACCGACGTCACTACCGAACCGCAGGATGATTGGCTGGACTGGTCTGTAAGTACTAATTATTTAATTAGTTGTTTTTTTTACTAGTGGTGATACATAGTGTACATACCTACTAATTATACTTCCAAAGGGCTAAAGCGTACAAACTTGAACTTTTGGATGAACAACACTATGTTGTGAACTTGTGATAAAGTACTGCCATAGTTAATGCATATTAAAGTGAACTAATTAATTATTTCACTTTAATATGCATTTATAACTTTTTTAACTTAACATTGTATTTATACGCCTACTACATATATTATTCGGTTCGTACCAGATATGATTTTTAAACAACGCATACACACACAACACCACAACGTACATTTGCTCTTAAAATGAATCGGTACATACATACTACCTACTTCATAATAATATTTCAATGCCGTAATAAGCTGAGATTTGACTTGATAAACGTTTAGTAACTAGCATAGTCATGCCAATATTTTCAAGTACGCAAGAATAACGTTCATATACCATTTTCCGTAGATCCAAAGACACAACTATTCAGATGAAAAATGGCGCTCGTACAAGAGCAACCCATGGTCTGATGACGTCATGTCAGGTTCCTGGTTGGACATACGAGTGAAGAGAGACATCTATAACGAGAGGAGGCTGCGCGTGGTGTGGGATGAAGACGGCCAGTCCGTCGAGCAGATCTATCTGTACACCCCCGGGGCACCGGGACTGTGGACAGCTGATCAGCGGAGACCTTTGGAGAGGGAGATGATGGCCAGAGGAATAGGTATATTATGAACTGATTTTGATGTTTGACTTGATGGATGTAGTGGACCTATTTTGTTATTTAAAATATGTACACACGCTCTGACTATTGTTCTAATTTGCGCAATAATATGGGGCTCCAAAAAACCACTACACGAAAACTCCAACTTTGCCTAACCTGCGAATCGAACCCATGATGACCTCATAGGATCTTCAAAGGCAGTCGCAGGTATTATAATCTTTGATTCTCAACCTTGTTTCTATCTTCATTGAAATGTATTCTTTTACAGACTTCTGGAAGCCAGACGAACCTCCAAGGCATCCTCAAGTGATACGAATACTAAAGGTGGCACCACACGTCATGATCATTAACCACTGCTCCGAGATCACTGGCGGCATGTTCTCCCTCATCCTCCGAAGATCACCTTCTAGGGTAGATCGCTGGGAGTGGTTCGACTACAAGAGACAGTTCTACAATTTCGAGTTACCTAATGTTGTTCGATATTCTGCTGTTTGTGCGGGCTGCATTGAAACTAGTTCAGTCTTATTTATGTTAATGTGTATGGCTGTTTTTGTTATTTTATAGGGATGTTGAGTTAATAAGAATTGTTTATGGGTAAGTAGTCATAAAATATGATACAAAATAAAAAAAAATATAAAAAGAGTGCCTATTTTTTTTATTTGGCTTGATATACTTATCACAACATCACGTGCATTTTTTCTGAGGGGTTAGTAGGTGTTTATTTACCTATTTCGCCCAGTTATCCACGAGTGCCATATATGATGGGTGAGCACCATCAAGGAAATAGGTATGACCGCATACCTATTTCCTGAATCCAGGCTCCAGGATTGGGAATTTCTAATGTATAAAATATCCCAATTTAAAATTTCACGTGTCGTGAAAATCGAACCCAAGACACTTCTTAGCAGTAGTTAACTAAATGCGATCACTGGACCATCATTTATTACTATGTAACAATATTCAACGCCCGTTTATCAATCCTGACCTACTTAACATTATTTACAATCAGGTTACTTTAAGTACAGTCCGTGATAGCTGTTACCGGACCCACCCTGCCGTTTGTTAACCTGTTAAAAGTTAGCCCATTAAGTTACAGCAAGAGCGTTCAAATTCGTTTGTTTTTAGGGTGGGTCAGGTAACTGCTATCACCGACTGTACGAGTATAATGATCGTTGATAATGCGACATCAATACAACCTGCATCAATCATTACTAGTTAAAATGATTGATACTCATGAACGAAACGATTGCACAATTTTATTTCACTGTGTAGCTCTACACAGTGAAATAAAATTGTGCAATCGTTTCGATAAGAGAAAAAGCTCGATACATTTTTAGTTTTTTACACAACATTATTATTGCGCAATCTGGTGTAGAGCAGTGGTGTGCCAGTGGGAAACGAGCTTTGGGCGTTCGAGCTTTGGGTCTAAAATGGCCGCTTTAGTAGAATCTTACTAATATGATAATAATGAGCGTTTACGCCTTACGATAGTTCATACAAACTTTAAATTCCTTATTTTCCGAAATGACAGATTTTAATAAAACTTCATACGCATAAGCAGGATACATAGGACTAAATAGTTTTACAAAAAACAACATTTTCGAAAAATAGTGTTATAATAGGGCTAAATCAGACCGATTATAAATTCATATCATTCATATCAGTAATTTTCAATTATCTTTTTCTTAAGACATTTCGAAAACTCTTTAAATATTATATCTCTATTATATCCTGCGAATGCGTATGAAATTTCATTGAAATCGGTTAAGTCGTTTCGGAAAATAAGGACTTGATATTTTTTTATGAAATGCCGTGAGGTGTAAACGCTCTTAAGATTCTTAAAATGGTCATAGACCTAGTTATTATGTATTGTCACTTTGTGACCATTATACGAATTCATATTATCCTATTATGATTCTGCTAAAGCGATTATTTCAGACCCCTGGTCTTTGTTTCGAACGCAGACAGACTTTGTTTTGTGTAAATTATAACTCAGCATCAACTCAATGAAAGATAATATCGTGAGGAAACCGGTATATATCCTAAACCTAAAAATTGTGATGAATTAGGGTCCGATTCCGGCAGAGGAAACATTAAAAACCGATTATTCTAAGTTGGTACCTAGACGACTGAGGTCAATAGAGAAAAAGATTTTTCCCAGACATGAGACCTAGCTAGATCGATTTTTGCCCCAGTTGACCCCTATATTGCAATTTACATCGAAATCGTTAGAGCCATTCTCGAGAACGTGATTAGAAATGTAGGATTTATGAATAGTCTTTGGGTCATTGACATTTAAACCAGTTTTGTAGTGAACCACAACGTAAACGTCCTTCACGAAAATGAATTATTTAACAGTACTAACATATTAGTATATTACTCACAATTTTTTTCTAACACTCGATTTTAAAGCGTTGGAATACACAAAATACCTTTTGCGAAACAGATTTTTAAAAAATGCTTACGATATTTTGTTACATAGGCACCTGTATAGTTTTATCTAGTAAGTTGGTATTTCCGCCGTATATTTCCAGTATCTACAATTGAAAAAAAATATCTAGTCATGTGTTTAAACAAAAAATTGGTTGCACAACTCATCATTTGTCTAGTCTTTTCCCAAACTATCTTGGGGTCGGCTTCCAGTCTTACCGGATGCAGCTGAATACCAGTATTTTACATGGAACGACTGCCTATCTGACCTCCACAACCCAGTTGGTACTGGATAATACGTTACCCCTTGGTAAGACTGGTTGTCAGACTTTCGGGCCACTGACTACCTGTAACGACTGTGAAAGATCTACAAATGACAGCCGGTATCAACGGCTTAACGTGCTTTCCGAGGCACGGAGGAAACTCGGTATGTCATGATGGTCACCCATCCACAGACCGTCCTTGGCAAGCACTGCTTAACCTTGAAGATCGGCCCGTACGGCTGTTATTATTTAGCCACGAGCTCCTCCACCAAATTGGTTGCACAACTAAACGGCAATTATTGCGAAATATATTAACGAGGATTCTAATACTGATCAGTACAGGAAAACAGTACAAGCAAACACTGATAGCGTCATCAGGCTCTGCTAACCGTATGCCGATTCGCAAGTGTTTACATCGGCTTGCGCCATATTTTTTAACCGTCTCGCACACGAGCCCGCTCTCTAGATAATATTCGGATATATGTTACGTAAACATAGGTAACAAGTCGGCGTAAATTATGTGTTGTAGGTAAACATAAACGTCACGCCTGTAAACCCCAAAGAGCTCGACAGAGGTGTATCTAATAGTACACCCACATTTCCACAATTATGTTTTAAGTCCTATGTAACAGGGGCGAGCCTATTGCCATCAACCGGGCCCTAATCAAGACTCCGTGGCTGCTACTAAGTAATGGTAAAACCCGCCTGACACGGGAATCTAACACAGGAGCCCGTGCTCAGCTATACAAAAACGGTATGTAAACACGCAGCTACAAACTGAAAACCGGTTTATATAATAAAACTAGCTGTCCCGAGCAACTTCGTCTGCGTCACATTTTTCCTGTTTTCGCAACACTATTCGTTGCTGCTCCGCTCCTATTGATCGTAGCGTGATGATATATTGCCTTCCTCGATAAATGGGATATCAAACACTGAAATATTTTTTTTATCGGACCAGTGGTTCCTGAGATTAGCGCGTTCAAGCAAACAAACGAAAAAACTCTTCAGCTTTATTATTAGTAGGTATTAGATTAGATAAACATAGCTCACGTAGTACATAATAATGACGTCACGTTCATTCTTAAACATACTATGAGTAAAAACTTGACCAACATCCGGTCATGGCGGCCAAGGGACTATACATAAATTACGTCACACGTATTTCCTGATATTGTAAACATTGTGCTTTGGCCGGAATTTTGAACTTTTTAGTGTAAGACGCACGGCACGGGTGTTTAAAGTTTAACTTAGAAATTGCTGATAGTAAGACTCAATTGTCCCACCTGGGAATCTAACCCGGGGACGTTTGCACAAAAACTATTATAGTCACTACAAAAAAGCGAATCATTTTGTCAGTAAAATCAGTAGCCTGGTGGATTTGTAAGAGGAGAGAAAAAGAGCTAAAATAGGGAATTAAAATATTAATTGGAAACCGCTACCTACTTACATGTAGTTTTTACGTCTCTATTGTAAAACCTTATTCGAGTGCAAACAGAAATCTACTTTGATTGATTCGATTCATTCATTGGCATTTTAATTGATTGAAGTCATACAAAACTAGCACCCGAATCAATGAGGTAAACGAAGATCATGGAATGAATTTCACCGATTTTGTTTCAGAACGCGTTTTCACGAACTAGTTTTTCATAAACTTGATCTCATATGGACATTAAATCATTTTGGAGATGAATTGTTTGTACTGTTAATTCCTTTTTTCATAATTTTACTTCTTACCTGTGATACTTAATAAGGAAAAATCCCACTAATGACAATAACAAGTAGTATGAGTCCTTTATTCTCAATTTAATTTATTTCAATTATTTTACTTATTTTTGGAGATGAACTGTTTGTACTGTTAATTCCTTTTTTCATAATTTTACTTCTTACCTATGATACATAATGAAAAATCCCACATTAATTTTTATTTAGCTGTCTGAAAATTTAATTATTTTTTTTAATAATTTATTAATCGTATTGTATTTTATTAGCCATTTTTTTTAAATGCATATCTCATTAATGCTACTCTAGTGGCACCTTTTTTTTAACCTAAACTTAAATTTGTTTACATGAGGATAATGTAGTGGGCTGCAATATTATTATTACCCAACCTATTTATTATTTGTAAGACTTATATTGTAGCTGTTTATTGTCCCATAATAAATAAAATAAAATAATCCCGGTTTACCACCAACTGATTCAAAAATCTATATTTGGATTTCGTTCTTTTTTCCATGGTATAGAACTACTAACTGGTGGTAGGCTTCGGCCGAAGGCTTGCGACCACCCACCGGGCAAAGACGTACCGCCAAGCGGCCTAGCCGTGTTCCGGTATGATGCTCGGTGTAGCCAACTAGTGGAGTCGGGTCGTGACAGTTGTTCCACTGTGGGCAGACCAGCCTGACGCGCGCTGTTATGGATGTATCGGGAGACTAGTCGCGGAGGGTAGCGGGATCCGAGGCACGGTGCGCCGCTGGCCGCAGGTAGTTTGGGGCCCAAGTAGTGTGCCAGCCCCACACGAAAGGCTGCCCCGCCAACTGTCGAAAAATCCCGGAATGTTCCATCGTGCTGGTTGGCGACCAGTTGCGAGGGCCCGATGGTCATTCCGGGGGGGCTCGGGCGTCCCCGCAGTCTCCAGACTAGTGCCCCAATGATGGTGTCCTTTCAGTGCGTGTCTTTAGGTCAGCAGCGTGGAACCTCGTCTCACTGCCTTCTCCTCTCCTCCCTTCACTCTTTTTTACAAAGTGCACTTCACCAACATTAGAGGTCTGCACTCAAATCTCTCTGCAGTCCACTACCACCTAGAGACTGAGAAACCAGCGCTGTTTTTCCTAACGGAGACGCAGATAGCGAGCCCGTCAGACGTGTCGTACTTATCTTACCCAGGGTACACCCTGGAGCACAATTTTAAACCACGCGCGGGGGTGTGTGTGTATGCCCGTGACGACGCATGCTATCGGCGTCTCCGTAACCTTGAGGACTCCAGATTCACGACGCTTTGGGCATTGTTGGACACAGGTCTGGATAAAATTATCTATGCCTGCATGTCTACCGTTCGCACAGCGGAGATCAGGAGACAAGCAAGCTCGCAGAGTACCGGTTACATTTCGGGGAGTGTGAGATGGAATTGCGTGACCTAATTCCAGCTAGCCCGTTTCATCATCGGACTTCCCGATAGCTACAATCAGGGGGTCTTCAAGTCAAGAGTCAATAGGTTTCTTCTAGGCAAGCGTGCTTCACCGTCGACCACATCATCGCTTACCATCAGGAGAGATAGTGGTCAAACGCGAGCCTATTTATAATAAAAAAAAAAAAATAGAACGTAATGTTGTCACAAAAAAGCAATGCGTTTAGCAAGATAAGTACATACAAGTTTTTTTAGAAAATTCTTGTTCCTTGTTGTCAGCAACCGCTTGGCACTTATTTTTCCAGCAGTTTTTTAAAATAATGCAGTCCCATGGGCATTGAAGTAACGCACTTAGATATCCGAATTTACTAGGAATCGCTGCAGCATGCCTTCTTCAAACAGACAAAAAATAATAATTATCCATACAAGTCAGCAGCTCTTATCATGGTTTTACAATTCTTCCCTTTGAGTTTAAGGGGAATACGGGAGTCGCAGATTGTTCCTGTGACCTGCCGCCAGTTCATCCACCCAGTGTTGATTCTGTGCTTAACAGGTTATATTTCGGAAAAGTGAAATTTTATAAGATTATCTATCATTCAAAACTGGTTTGTTTTGATTAATATGGGTTTTATACGTGGCCGCTATTTTGAAAATAAAATAGAGTGGTGGAAGCTAGGCAGGCCACGCTTCATACAAAAATCTTCCAACCCCTTTTTAGGTCTTTAAGAGCGGACACCGATAAAACTGAACGTAATCAACACGTTTAAGAGCTAAAAGTGTCAATTTGCCAAAGCACCTAAGAATTTATGATGAAATAGCTTATGCCACGGCTTCGTAATTGACACGTAATTATCATTCAAACAAATCCATCAATTATCATTATAAATATAGTATGTGTGTGCTATTCTAGACTATAAGCTATACCTGTGCCAAATTTAAATTTTGAAAGAGTGTTTATAAATTTTCATAAAGGATTTATGGTATTTCATCGCCAGCTCTTAAACAAAAACATCTTTTCCCACACTTTTCATGCATTAGTCACATCATCAGTAAAAGCCAATTGCTACATACTAGCACGTACCTATGTACTAATGAGTCGTGAAACTTAACTACTGCTCTTTAGAAGAAATAGAGTTGTTTGTGTCTGAGGATGTACCAGTGGCCTCTGATCTGTGAACCAGCACAGGAGACAGGGTCACCGAGCCGACGGGGACAGGACATTAACGAATTATATCAATTAACCGTTTGTCACACAGGATTTTATGAATCAGCTTTACATATGGAGGTACTTATTATACGGCGGATTCAGCAGTACAGCAGTCGTCGAACAGCGAGTCTTTTTCTTGTACACCATTTTTATTAGACTCATCATCATCAACTTACTGCCCTTGTCCCTTGTTATTTGGGGTCGGTCCAACACGTTTTTTTCTTCCATTTTCCCCTGTCATTCGTCGCGCTATCATTTTCTCCTTTTTCCTTCATATCAAATAAAAATCATTTATTTCAAGTAGGCCAGTTAGGCACTTTTGAATGAAAAAAAAATGGTTTAATAGTGGAGGTTGAAATACAAAGTCAAAAATCACGAGAGGGCTAAGTCAAGAAATTATAATAATGTGTTTCGTATTACTACGCCGACTTCCAACAAGAGTTAACATGATCTGCAGTTTGACCACTTTAAGTTTTCAGATCAAGGTGGCGTTGCTTATCGAGAAAATATACATCGATATGTCAAACTTGGTACAATTATTTTAGTTCTGTGTAATCCCGCCTGTACTGATAAGTTGGGTAAAATGTACAAAGCTTTTCCCTAGCTTACGTCAATGCGTCAATTATTGACGTTTCCGTTTCCACCATTGCTGTCCCTGATAGATTCTCACTTATTTGGTTTTCGATGTAGATTCCAAAACGAATAGGGGTCCGTTCACACTGACCGGCTCGAAGAGCATCGGCCGGCCGGCGCTCTTATTTCCAAACAGACTGGCGCGAGTTATATACGTTTGGAACTGGCTGGAGCTGACCAGCCCTTTCACATACCCTGATTTGAGCGGATGCACTCGGAGCCTGACGGATGCGCTCGGAACCGAGCTCTACAAGGGCGGTATCCCTCCAGTTCCACGCAGTCCAAGTTGGGTTTGCTCTCAGGCATTCTCAATAATAAAAGAAGTGACATGTAAAAATAAACCTTATTGCAATGACTCAAAACTCTGTTTGAAATGTGATGAAAAATCTGCTCTCTACGAACCGATCTGAGTGAACGGACCCCAGGGGTCTGCTGGATGTCAAAAAGTTTTGAGAGTGTTTGGTGTCCATGAAATCGGACATTTTGCACCGATACCAAACAAACCCAAACAAAAAAGTTTGTGCCAAACTTGAAAAACTAACGGGAAAACTATTAAGTTAACGGGAATTCAAGAGAGTTTGTTGGATTTAATTAAGGTAGACAGAAATATACTTTCGGTGGTATCATAGGCGGTGGTTAATCCCTACTGTGTTCCTCTTCTTCAAATCTCTTCCAAATTAATTTACCTGTTCCTTCATAGACGTCAAGAGTTGCCTTGGTAGAAGTACCTACATATTATAGGCAGCAACAGCAAAACAGACAACATAATACGAGACGTTAACTGATGGCAACTTTGTTTTATCATTAGCAGTGATATTTTTAATAACTGTTCTACGCTCATCACAGTGCAGTTGTTTATTACCATGATAACTCTGAATTGGCTCATTAGGTAGTTATCTAATTGTAGTTTTAGTATCAATATGGCTACCGATATCGAGGTATTCCGAGAAATAGAACAATTTCAGTCTTGATCTTCTTCTGGTCTCACTTTCTTGCTCTTCCCTATTATTGAAACTGATCTCTGTAAAGATCTTGTAAGTTGAAATATGAGACGGAAGCGTATTATGTAATTTAATTAGTATCACTTACTTGTCGACGTTTTTTATATTGTAAGTGCCCTGAATGAATAAGAAGGGACGTTACGCTAACAAAGTGCAGTAAGTCCAGATATGATGTATTTGCTTTAAGAAGCAATCGAAATGTGTTTTCCAGGCAAGACGAGTCAACCAAAGGATCCATAGCTTAAAAAAAAAAACTACTTTTCAAAGTATTCAATATATATTTTTTAAGTATTAAATTGGATTGGTTTTTAATTTATTTAATAGAATTATTAACAAATTGTCAAGCAGTTGTTAAAATATTTCTTTATCATCGGAGTTTTTTGAACCTAGTTTTTTGAAAATATATAAATGATCAAAAAACAAATCACAAAATTGTCGATGAGTATTTTGGAAAAGAACCAGATACTTTGATAGTTTACGGAGCAGGTTTTGATTTTATGAACAAGGGTACCTTCAAAGGCCACCGTAAATTTAGACATAATGACATTTAGAAAATTATAAAACAACGGAAAAATTTATCATTGTACCTAGTAAATGAAGCTTTTACAACTAAAAATTGTAGCAAATGTTATGAGAAAAAAATACAACAAAAATTGCACGTTTCGAAATCTCCACACCGTTAAGTATACTGCAGTGTATGTCGTACAGGTATACATCGCGACAAGAATGGTGCAAAAAATATTTTGTTAAAATTTTAAATACAAGTCAAAAAATAATAAGTTGTCGAGCATTCTTTCGTTTGCCGATACCGATATGGATTTTGTGGATGGTGGAAGTCCATAAAGTTCATTATCGTAACTCTGTATTTGTCGTCGTGATAAATAAAGGGTTAACTGGACGCAAGAACTTATAAAAGTGACTTAGACGTGTTCTCGTCTCCGGGAACAGTGGTCGTGAATTAGTCGTAATTAGTTTACTTCCCACTCCTATCGCGAGCCCGCACCAGTCACACATTGTGGCCACAACCTTACTATCACGCAACGACACACATCGAATACCAAAAAACAACTAGAAATGTACCGAAACGTGGTCGTTTTAATTGTTTTGTGGGCCAAAGCCGAGTGTGCGAACTACCAACGATACGCCGAACCTGGTGATGCAAGATATGCCACGACCTCTGGCTGGAGTAGCAGTTATACGACGTCAGCGAACCAATATCAATACCCATACAAATCCGCCAGTTACGGGAGCGACATATCCAACTTCCCTGAAGCGACCAGGTACCCGAACTACAGTCCTGGGGTCTCAACGAGCAAGTACGACTCCTACACAACTCAAAGATCGAACCAGTTTTACCCCCCGGGTGGAGACATAACTCCCAGATATGGGGACACCTACAGCAGACAAGGGTACGGCCAAGGATATGGGCAGGCTGGACAAGGTTACGGTACTGGCTACAGTTCTTACGAGATGCCGTTCATGAAGAATATTAGGGACTACTGCGTGAACCGGGCGCCGCAGCAGGGCATCTGGGTGGACAGCCTGATGGGCATGTGGTATGGTGTGGAGTTCGTCCAGCATTTAGCCGGTGACTCCAGGGTTGACTACGCAAGAACCTGCATCGTCATTCACATTTCGGAGCCAGTAGATCAGGTTAGTTTTGTTTTATTTTTTCCCAAGAAAAATTGCTTGTAAAATACTGAAAAAATCCGCAACTATAGCTTTTGCAAACTAATGGGTGCACACACATTACACAGTTTCCCGCTAATCATTTTTTTCGCCGGCGGCCAGCAAAGGCATATTTTTTTTTCAGCGCCGCCGTCGTAGATTGCACTATTTTTTGAACAAAACTTTCTTATGTGTATCAATGTTAAGATCATTAAAAACGAACGTTATTTTCAAAATGATATCAATTACAAAACCGAAACAAAGGTTTTAACTAATTGAAGCTTTCTATTGGGAAAGCATGAACACAGCTGGACCAATTGACGGTCCGTCAATTAGTGACGTTCCCGCACATTTAAACGATTGTTGTGACAAATAGTACCCAGTTCTATTACTCCTTGCCATAGACCTATAAATACAATAAGACAAGGACTTTTTATTGGACTACAAATGTCCTCTGCTGGAAAGTCCATAGCCACCCAAGAGCCAGTAATCACCATGCTTAGTAAATTAAAATTGGTGATTTTAATTATGGCGAATAATAATATTCCATCTGCATTGTCATCCCTGTCCTATATAGCTAGTGATAGCTTAGTGGTGTGATGTGTGTGTGCCAAGTCGTAGGCTACAAGTTCAAACCCAAGACAAGCACCTCTGATCTTTCGGAGTGTGATAATTCCGAAGCTGAGATAATTCTGGGCTTGGTTCACGGGTTCATTGCGATAGCTTTATTTGCACTAAGAAAGTACATAGGTACTACTGGAATTTCATAATCAGTAGTAGGTACGTTATTCATAGAAAATTTGGAAAATTCAGATCCCTAGGTCATCAGTGGATGCGTTTTATCGATAATTATTAATTTTATTTATTACTTATAAGCATAATTTGTTAATTGTAAATGATCCGACTAACAGTTACATATTGTGATAGCTGCATGCACATCTACATTGAGTGCATATCGTTACTCAAGTATATGCCAATCCCAAAAGCCTTTAGGTCTTCCTAAGGCTTTCCTATGCGCTTGTATAGAAAAGCAGGAAAGTTGTCTATAATTTTCAGTAGGTACATCATTTTAATTACGCAATATTTTTTTTATAATTATTTGACCTGATAATATTTACAATATTTTCCAACAGATGAAAATTATTATGCCACAGTTTTACGAGTGCACGGTACGTGCATGCATCTTAATTTCTAATGTTGTGAAACTTTCATTCATGTCAGGAAAACCTTGTTTACGTTTTTTCTCTGCGTGGTCGGCCGGCTCTGTCCGTATAAAAGCGTCTGTACAACTTTGATAACATCAAGCCGTGTGAGTCAGGCGCGCGCGCCACTTCGCCTCTCAGTCACTCAGTCGGCTACGATCTTTTATAAGCGCAATATTTATTCGCGAGCGTAATACCTCGAAATACAGTCTCGCTCGAAATATTCGAATTTTAAATTAGTCAGACGGAAGTTTGATGTCAGAAAAGTGTGGTGATTGTTTTGTGAATACGAGAAACTATAACTTTGAAAATGGAATCATTTTATCGAGTTTTACCTTGGATGTTGCTTCTGTTTACGTCGCTAGCTGCTGAAGAATTCTTGATATATGACATCGACCTTGATTCGAACCATACTGAAAAGAGCCCGAGTGGAGCTTACAATACAACTAGTGTGACTTGTTTTCGTGAACACTTGTATGACAAACTGGACATAAAAGAAGTGCTGGGCAAGTGGAAAGTGCGGGAGGTGTACCTGCACCTCAGCAGGGAGGGCGTCAACGGGTTCAACAGCTGTCCCGAGGTCACCATCTGGGAACGAGAACATTTCCCCACTACCACGTTTGGGGTAGGTTTAATGCTTTTCAATTTCATGATTGAGCATGGCAATGTGAGAAGACGCCGAATTTAGATCTATGAACAAATTGTGACAGCTGAAAAAATACTGGCACTCTACCTACATCAAGATTTTTTTCTCCAAAGCTAGTGATGATATAGGTGAAAATTATATAGATAATCTCGGGGCATTCCCTGCGCTACACAGTGACCTCATAATTATAGGATAATAATTAAAAAGTACAAGTGGATCTGGACAGGTCTGGTACTATGAATGCTAAGTACTTATTTCTATTTAAGTTTATGTGCTTGTTGTTAAGGAGAGGTACTTGCGTACTGTAAGAACTTTATGATTGTATTGTGTAACTCCGTCAATTGAGCTTTCATTGTATAATAGATGTCGGACAGTGAGAATTCCTTAATGATTTTCTAACATATGTGTCTGTTTATTATGATCTCAATGTTGCCTAGGTAATAAGACTGAAAATAGAAATTGCCTCCTTGTTTAAGAAGAAGGCTAAATATTTTCTGTTAGAGTATTGTGATACACGTTAATAGATATAAGAATCTGGCTGCTACAGACCTATTATGATTTAGAAAACAGGAGTTTTATTACTGCCTTAATAATAATATTTGTACTTAATTTATGTTAGTGTAAGAAAAACATAATCTGGTCATCAATTATTATTATTTTTATAAATAAACACAAACACGTAGCCGAAAGGTTACTTATTTTTTACCATAGCAACTTTTTTTTTGTACGTTTTTATAAAAATAAAACAATTGATTTTTGTTAAGATTTTTATGAATTAAAAACCTCTTCATCCAAGTGAATTAGAAGCACCTTGAATCGATATTAGTACATCGTGCGTACGCGTCGATTCGTCATGACATAACCAGTCAAGACTGGAAACAATGAGAAACCTTTTCTAAAATTGGCTCACACTCTCACATATGTTTGTGTACTAAATCCGATGTGCACCTAAGTCTACATAATGTTACCTGCTTTAGTCAGAAGAAAACGAACCAATAGACAATAGATAGAAAGATTTACCTATAAATACATAAAGAAAACAATAATTGAGAGTAGTTGATATGCACTCATCACAAAAAACATGCAGCACTTTAATTTACCTTTGCTTTTTTTTTACTTTACCTTTGCTCTTAACCTAGTTATACCAGGTAGGTAGGTAGGTAGATTACCAGGTACCTATTATACGTTTTTATGCAGTCTTTGAAATAAATTTCGACCCGGTTTGTTCCCAGATAAACTAAACTTACTCACCAAAGTATGTATTTGTTGGATACAATCCTCTTAACTACATTGCCATAGTACGATATAAATATCTGGACATTCTAAACACAAAACCAAAATACAGGCTGCTTGAAAACGGAAAGACGAGTAAGACAACAGAGGCATTATACATCATTAGATATCAGTACATCTACCATGAGTTGTCATAGTTAGATCGCTTGACGTAACTGCAATAGTTCCGTCAATAAGCAAATACTATAGTTAGCTTTTTCTATTGTACCATGAGCTGTGTTGGTGCTTACTACCAAATTCTAAGCAAATGAAGCCCAAACTTGCAGTCGCTGTAGTTTAGTTTACTACACGGTGACGTAGGATAGATAACTATAGTGACTCATACTGCGCATTTTAGTACCCAACTATCCGCTAGAGGCGCTGTAAAAGTTTTCATACATTTTTTTAACTACAGACGCTAGCGAGTATAGATTGTTAAAACTCGTGGTAGACGTACTGAGAATACTGACAGTCTTGTCTGACACTGTCATGTAAACAAAACAGAATTCCTTGAAATACTAAGCAGAGGGATTGACTAAAGGCCTAAAGCAAATACGGGCTGAAGAAAGAAAAGAGATAACATTTTGTGATTGATTGATCTGAAAATAAAGCAAGGCAAGAAAAATGAATTATACTGGAACGTCTTAGGTATCTACATACAAAGACATCCAAGGCTAGACCTCCCCCAGGAGACAGGGTTTTCCCAAGCGTCACCACATAGATCGGCCCTAAGCCTCTTACATCTAACAATAAATAATTATTTACTTTTAACTAATATCTGCTAACTAACACTAATATAACTTCGCCGTAATATTGTTTGATAGAATAATGTGTACCTATACTTTATTTGGCAAAAGGAAAATTAGTGATACATAAACGGGTGTCAATGAACCACAAACAAAACGAAAATATAGATCGAAGATATAATTGTGTGAAGCTGGGAACCCATACTGGTACGGTCAGCAGCAAAAGTCGCTTTACATAACCAAAATTATAAGACGTCTTAGTTTTAGAAAGATCCATATTAACAGACTAGAGTAAAAGACATAATTAACAATATTTTCATCAATGGTTACACAAATTCGCAAAACAATATAACATCAGATCACACTGACCGGACCAGCACAAAACTTGGAGTAATATATTTATAAGTGTTAACCGACTTTTGATGCTGACTGTACCAATATTATCAATCAATGAAAATCTTTATTATACAAGAAAGTGGTTACAGAATTGTGTGAAGTCCCTGACTCCTCCTTCACCTCCTCCGTGCTTGGTGATAGACCTGTGTTACCAGTGGTGGATTTACCAGCAGCCTGAGCAGGCTGGAGCTTAGGCAGCAGATTTTTGGGGCGGCTTTTTTTTGCTACCTCGTAGAAATCAAAAAGATTTCTGCATGGTGGTTTTCTGCTGTTTTACAGATAAAAGTCTGCAACAAATTTTGCTACTTTCTTCTCTCACTTGTCATTGTACATTCGATGTAGCAAACTTCTGGCTAGCTTAGTAACAAAAAATTTAATAGATTGTAAAAATAATCTAGGACATGAAAATTGTAAACGCAAGGGCGACAAAAACTTTACAGCCTATACCTTGAAAATTTGTAAATCCGCCACTGTGTGTTACAAGAGGCAGTGCCCTCTTCCGGGAGGAGATATAGATATAAATAGTCGTTTAGATATAGATAGATTTTGTATATCTTATTATATTAGATGTAGAAATGGCATTTAGAAAAATGAATAGGAGAAAATATAAAATAAAAGGCATTATTTAGTACAAAACTGATATAATATATCAGCAAAATAGCAACAGACAAATATAGTAAGTGAACTCTTAACCTTGAAAAACAAAAACAGGCGTGGTGTCATGTTCTGATAAGAGATGATAGTGTTTGACATTTAATAAGTAATAGATACAAAGGTTATATCACACAATCACACATAATTCCTAGAAACTTCAGAATGGTTTTCCTTGTAATGACGCGATCACGCGCGGCTATTCCGAGTGTTAATATTGCACAATGGTAAGAAAAGCGCTCGAAAACATAATTATAGGATAGTAGTATTTTAAAATAGTAATAGTAATAGTATTTTAAAACATTTTATTTGTATTGTCTCGTTTCTTCGTGATATTGCTCAATAAGTATCAGACAATTCGCTCCTTTCAAGTCTTATCTTAGTTGAAGCTGTTTATTCCCCAAATATATATATTTACTTGTACTAAATACAGTATGTTAGGTTAAACGAGGGACATATTGAGGGAGGGTATTCAGTATTCGATTCTCGTCCCAAATATGTAAAAAACCTATAACATTTGCATTGAAGATTTTTTATTGTTTTGCTTAGTACCTAGATATTTTGGACTGTCCTCAGCCAGATAAGTTTAAAGTATGAAGGGAAAATGGATTATACCTAAGAGTCATTGACCCACTCACATGTTCTGCGATAGTATTAAATTGCTAGCGCAAGTGTGTATATACGTTGCGAGACATTTGCGAAATTTTTGGTATGGTTCTGTCTGTTATTTATCAGTGTTTTTTTGTTGTTTATATTTTTATTAGTATCATGTTAGCATGTACTCTTGTGGGTTTGAATATGTCCCTCGTTTAAACTAACATTCTGTATACTGACTGCCTTGTTGATCTAGTGGTCGCTTTCACGACTGCTGAGCATAAGGTCCTGAGTCCTGGGTTTGATCCTCGGGCGGGGCAAATTGTTATTGGGTTTTATGATCAGAAATTTCTCAGTAGCAGCCGCACGTAAAGTCTGTGAGTCTGAATTTATGCCCGGTTCATGGCATTAGGCTCGCCCCCTATTGCATGGGACTTAAACTTAACACGCGAAATGTGGGTGTACTATTAGGTACCTACACCTCTGCCTAACCCTTCGGGAATTACAGGCGTGATGCTATGTTATATTAAGTACCTAGATAGGTTTCGCTATAGGAATATTCTTGGCTCCATAACACTCTCGCCTGTCGCAATGACAATGTTATCCACTTGAATCAAAATGTACTATTTTGGTTACTTTCTTTTTACCCGACTGCGCGACAACAAAGACAGGGTTATCCATGTTTTGTCCTGTTGTATTAAAGAACTGATATGCCAGTAATAAGTACAGTATAGTCCCTCGGGTTCAGTGACACAGGTGTGTCAGTTCGCGTGCTGTAGGGAGCCGGTTCCGACCTCAATGCTCCATCCGGGAGATTGAACCGAACAGCTTCCGCAGTGTTCATGATCATGGCTCCAAACTACTAACCTAATGTTTAGACAAAGTGGTTTATGTTAATGTAGTTTAATACAAGTCTGTTAGCACTACACAGTAAGTAGGTAGGTGAGTTAAGTTTTATTCTTCAGATGGTTCTACTCTTTTGGGATAAAGTCCAAAATGGAAATGTTATTCTTGATGACAATAAATCATTCATACAAATATTGTAAATGCAACAACGACATCAGTAACTGTTTTCTTTTCACGTCACAACGCTGCTGCTTGAAGTACCTAGTTGAAATTTAGCATACAGGAACGAGACCTTGACACCGGTTAAGGTCACGGGAGAGGTTTTTAATGCTGGAAAGTACGTTTGCGTGGGATCAGTTAACCCCACACGGGCAAAAGCTTTAAAAAGTTAGGTACAAAATCTTGATCTGAAGGTTAAATTAGTTTATCAGTATTGCTTCTGACTCAGAGATTGAAATTGAGTTTTTTGACTTAGATTAACTTAGGTCACCTTACTTCTGCTTAAGGCCCGCGTTCTCAATTAACCTTTACCAGGGTCAATGATTAAAAAAAAAGGACTATTCTCACAAGAGATAGTGTAGTTGTCCCGTTACGGATAATCTTGAAAAAAACATTTGTTTCTCATTATTTCATTGTAACAGTCATGCATGTCATATGTCATTGTTTTCTTACAACGACTGAGATACTATTATCTTTAATGCACGTTTTTTTATATTCTGTTACTAGCACTTTGCCCGCGACTTTGTCCACAAGAATTGTGATATAATTTGGTCTATGTTACTCGGTAAAGATCTACCACAATGCTGTCCTATTTGACCCAAAGGTTGACTGGTAGAGAATGCCTTGTGGCATTAAGTCCGCCTATGTACCACCAATGTACGTGAAGTTTAAATAAATAAAGATGTAGTTTTCTTATGGTGAAAGAATTTTTAAAATTGGTCGAGTAGTTTTTGAGTTAAATCGTAACAAAGAAACAAACAATAAAATATTTCCTCTTTATAATATTTACTAGCCCCGCGCAACTTCGTCTGCGTCACATTTTCCCCGTTTTCGCAACATTTTTCATTGCTGCTCCGCTCCTTTTGGTCGTAGCGTGATGATATATAGCCTATGACCTTCCCCAGGTTGAAATCTATCTTCTTGCCAAATTTCATTAAGATCCGATCAGCTATTTAGTCGTGAAAAGGTAACAAACAAACAAACAGAGTGACATTCGCATTAATTTATAATATTAGTATGAAGTATGGATTATTGGGTTTTAAAAGAACGAACTGGGGGAAGACAAATATTTTTTAGAACCTAGGAATATTATTAGGTATCGCCGTATTTAGACTTTGCCGTGTGGTAATTTCGTCCCCTGCGTTTAGAACATTTTATAATCTAATGTAAATAGTCGCTTCATGTAAAATACTGGTACTCAGCTGTATCCGGATAGACTGGAAGCGGACCCCAAGATAGTTTGGGAAAAGGCTAGGCAGATGATGATGTAAATAACTCATCAGTATTTATTAACTATAATTTCCCGGTCGTGTCAATGTCAATATTCTCAGCCTCATACTAACCCAAGTCTATTGAGATGTATTGATAAATGCTTTAGACATGTTTATAATACATAATCGTTACGAGTAGTAACGTACTAAAGGTGTTCATACCTTGTTACTTATGTACCTTGTTTGTTTATCTACATATTTGCACCTTCAATTATTATCTGAAGGAAACTTGAGAAACCAATGTGATGACTTTTCGCTCGAGTGCCTCTAAAACGACACTCAGATATCATTCGGTCATTGTAACTGACTCATACATACTTACATGCGACAATGGGGCAATTAACTGCTCCCACTTTAAACCTACTTTATATCTAAGTACATCTTTGCTAAGGTAGTAATTGTCGAATTTCGAGATGTATACTACAATTAATGTGACCTGTATGCGGTACGCCCAGTCACTCGAACGCCCATGGTTATTCATCCTGACCCAGTGCAGGGGTCAATCTGACTGACCTATTTAATCTCCAAAGATGCAGTCTCTAGAACACGATGACTAACTCCAGGTTCAATTGGACAGACTTGGAAATTGTTTATGAGTTCTTGGAATCACTTGGACGGAATGTTTACGTGTTCTTTAGCACGTGTGCTTAGGACATCATTGTTTGCGCTAATGTTAACTGTTTAGATTTCTCGCTATCGAGAAAAGGACTTCCTAAGATCGAACTACTTTTAATCATGCCTAGTTCCTCCGGCGTTCTACAAATAGAACAGGATTAAGTACTCTAATGCTAGCCTTTCCGAGATAAGACCTTACCAACGCCGTCGTTTCTAGGGACAATTCTATTTATAAAAGTACGATTATAAGTTCAATTTTATTGCGATCAATTTTTATCTCAATTTTTATCTGTTGATAAGGCTTAGACTAGTTATCAGTAATTAAAATAATGGTACACCTAAGGCTTACCTACTTGTATATAATATTTTTATCTTATAAAATAAGCTTATAATTTACTAGCTGTCCCGCGCAACTTCGTCTGCGTCACATTTTCCCCGTTTTCGCAACATTTTTCATTGCTGCTCCGCTCCTATTGGTCGTAGCGTGATGATATATAGCCTATGTCCTTCCCCATGTTGAAATCTATCTTCTTGCCAAATTTCATTAAGATCCGATCAGCCGTTTAGTCGTGAAAAGGTAACAAACAAACGTACATACAAACAAACAGAGTGACTTTCGCAAAGCTTTCGCATTTATAATATTAGTATGGAAGTATGGATAAGCTGTATTTGACCAACTGTTAAAAACCTCCTTCCACACGTTCAAACACTCCCATACTCTTCAACGTTCATAAATGCTTATACTTTCCTTCATGACCTTCCAGCCGTCTACGGAGAACCAGCTGTACCACGTGCAGCACATCAACGCAAAGTTCCGCCAGGAGTACAGGCACCTGCGCCTGCTGTGGGACGAGGCCGGCCAGACCATCGAGTACTCGCTCTACTTCAAGAACGACTCTGCTGGCTACTGGCAGGTGTTCGACGGACAGAACGGTGAGGGATTCTTGGCTATTTCATACTGCTGTTACTTTATTTCTTACCCTGAAGAGTAAGGCAGAGGTGTACCTAATTAGTACAACAATATTTCGCTATATGTTTAAGTCCAACGTAATAGGGGGCGAGTCTATTCAAGTCTATTGCCATCAACGCTTTTGCCCCACACTCACACACACACACGTACACCATGAAATAAATTGTTCAAAATCGTTTTGTTCTTATGTTACTTCTTACTTTTATTTCTTTGAATTTGCTTACCAACCTGTAATATTGGTACCTACTCTAACAATGATAATTGTAAAATGATTTCTGAGTGAAAACTTGATGACCACACAGGTGTTCTACTACTACGACTACCTACCCCGGGCACCAGCGATTCACAATCGTGCAACTTACTTTTTTATGCCAATATTTTTTTATTTTTATTTCTTTTATCCATTTATGTTTTTATTTAATTAATTTTTAAGTATTTATTTTATAAAAAATAAAACATTTAAAAATAAAAAAAACAGGTTTTCGCCGGTGTCAAGAGCAGGAACCAAGCTACAGGTGGTCAGGGCTCCAGAGAAAGGAACCACCTAACAATACGAGCGGTGTCCAAAAGTACCGCTTTCTGAATCAGCCCTTGATCCAGCTGCCTAACGAGAGCCTCATCAGATATTGGTCGATGCTCTTGGCAATTAGGCCATTGGCTGATACAACTATCGGCACAATGATCGCTGAGTTCACATCCCACATGTCGATAACCTCGTGAGCCAAGTCAAGATACATGATTTGCTTATCTTTCTCGGCTTTTACGAGGTTCTCGTCATGTGAAACCGTTATGTCAACAATCATTGCGCCCGGCTCTGATTGATCCACTACCACTTTATCAGGCTTATTGGCTACAATAGTCTTGTCAGTGATGATGGATTGATCCCAGTACAGTGTGGTATTGACATTTTCGCGAACTGGGTCGGGCATATACCTATAGTGCGGTACTTCTGATTCCACAAGGCTGTATTTTAGAGCAAGTTGCTGATGGATAATCCTGACTACAACTACAAGGTTGTGTCTATGCAAGTATTATCCGTTAGCTACCCGAGAACACCCTTAGATAATGTGACGGATTGATGCGCCCGGAATGATTCGTCATAACTTCATCCATAATTGCACAAACAAAACTTTCAGTTTCTCCGAAGAGGTCCATGGAACGTAGTCAGGCTACGGACGCCGATAGGTCTACATCGGGTCGGTTTCTAGAAAATATTCCCTGAAACTGCATATCTCGCGATTGTGGAGAGTCTTAGCGTTTAAAAAGCCACGACCTTTACAACTCCGCGGGATATAGTCTCATAACCAAAAAACGTGGGTGATGCATTCGATATGCCGTCAACAGTGAACGGAACTTCCTATCCAGAGCGTCTAACTCTGTTTGAGTCCATTTGAGTATGCCGAAAGAGTAGGTACATCAAAACCGGCATGACTCAAGCGTTAACAGGGCACGCTCCTTATTTCCGCCTGATGAAAGACTATTAAATACTTTTCTTAAGCGGCCTAAGAAGCGCTTCTTCAACGATTGCTGTATGTCAGCAACATTGATGCCCAGCGCTTCCGACATACCCAAATACTTGTAGGTTTCGGTTGCTGAGAGGGATCCAAGATTTATAGAATCCGAGTGCTGGGTTCCCACAGATTCCACAACGTTTACATACATCTCGCTTTACATGCATGACCGCACATATGCCCAGACCAAATTGCATCCCGATGGCGCTACTAAAAGTTTTAGTTACTTTCAGTAGCTCCATCAGTTGCAAATCTTAAGGGGCAAAGAGTTTCAGGTCATCCATGTAAAGAAGGTGAGATATAACCTGACCACCTCTCCTCAATCGAAAGCTCAGGCCTGAATCCTCCAGCAGCGTGCTTAGAGGATTCAAGGCTAAGGAGAACCAAAGTGGGCTCAAACTATCGCTCTGAAAAGTACCACGCTCTTTCCGTATCGGTTCGCTATTCTTCTGGATATGTCGACATCCTGGATAGCGAAGGGCTGTCCTCTATTGCCCCATACACGACACCAGGAAGGTGCGCAGAGTTGCATCAACTTTATACTACTCTAGCACTCATGGGGGTGCTAGAGTTGTATTTAAAGGCTTATGACGCGGTGGGCTATAACCCATCTGCTCCATAAATCAGGTAGTACTCAGATCAGATTTATACTCCGGTAGTACAAATCTGATCCACAAATCCGATTGACTAAATCGGGAAGCGATCCTGACTGTATGGCTGACTGGAACTGGGTCGCCAGGCGAACATCCGACCTCACAAACCATTTAATCCAGAAGTTGTGCAGCCCGTCTGGCCCTGGAGATTTCCAGTTAGGCAACGGACGGACTGCATAAGCTACGTCTTGGGGGCTGGTAGTGATTGCCTCTATTTCTGGCACTAGATCGCACACTTGCTTGATTTCCCTAGTCCATTCACCCTCGGTGTGGCTGACACGCAGCGACCAGATGCTGCGCCAGAACGAACGCATGGCGTCATCATCCAGTCGGTCCCAAGTCCTATAAACCCAGCTTTCACCTCTTTGGAATTTGCGGTTCAGAGTGTATCGTTCCACCCGCCGCTCATACCTATAAATACGGTTTGCCCATGCACACACCTTCTGCATCAGGACGTCTATACGCTCTGTGATACGGGATATATAGTCTCGAGGACTAATATCAGTTCCCGAGAACACCCGTCTTACAGAGCTTATTATACATATATATTATTACAACCAGGCACAATTCTAGACTCCTGGCTAGACTTCTCAAGGGCTGCTACTGGGAAATTGATAAAAAATAAAAATAAAAAACACTTTGCCTGATCCGGGAGCCGAACCTACGACCTCATGCTCAGTAGTCGCTTGCGACCATTATAAAGGGTGTAAAACACCTCTTAACGAAGCCGAAAGGCACTGGTTCTCCCTGTCATTGCGATATTTTTTTTTGTTCTACACCATACCTGGGAACCTTCTAGTTACGGAGATATTAGGGGTCAAAGTTCCAACTTTTTGACAAGTATTTTTTTAAATACAAGTTTTTAATGTAAGATTTTTATATATTTGATTTTTTCTTTAAACACCTCCACGACCCTTGTACTATTCAATCCGTCCATCAGCACAATATTTTGAGTGCGTTACATTAAGTTCTACCACAAAACATGATTTTACACCCCCCAAAAAAAAGTCGTATCCCAGCAGTCATTTTTGCGTAAAGTTACTTAGTTTCATGTACAGAATGCTTGGTTGACGGCTTCGTGATCAGGTGATTTACACGGTGTGTAGACCAACGATCCGAGGCAGTGCAATACATACATTGGCGACAGTCACAGTAATCATCGGATCTAATTTTCAAAGACTTTTAAATAGTTTCATGTTTTACGTTTCAGGAACGCTGCCGGCTCTACCCCAATATAAACAGTTCAGCGGTACCATTCAAGTGCTTAAAGCGGTCAACGACCATCTTCTATTGAACTTCTGTCAAGACCAGGTGAACGGCAGGTCCCCGCAGCTGTACTCAGTGCTGTTCTCCCGCGAGCCTGGCTTCATGGAGCGCTGGGAGCTGGACTCCGTACACGCTTTGCTACAAAACAAAAAACTATCCGTAGCTTCCAGGAGAATGGTCTGCGGAAACAGCGCAGACAGACCTATTTTTAGCCTAGCTTCGTCCTTCGTCCTACTTATACTAGCCTTCACGTTAAGGTCCTTCTAACTCCGTCTAGGGATAATCTATTTATACAAATACGAAAATATGTTATTTAATCGGAAAAGATGACATCATCGACCGTCTGTTTAACGCCCACACAGTAACTACATGTATCGAAGATGGCATAACGCTAACTGAACTTGAACGTAGATTAGATGCGCTGCGTAAAACGTGGCTCGGAAGTTCTGGGATATTTGAGAGTTCCGTGCTGTTAGCGTACGTACTAAAACAATTGTCACGAACGGTTTCAAAGTCACCAGACACTTAGCTGCATTCCGCGGTTAATGTTAAAGCCGTCATAAAACCCTTACTGAATGTTTTAAGATTGCATTTTGGAACACAATGTTTATGGCAAACAAAGCTGCAAAATGTCCGTGACGTGAAATGTTGCAGTAAAGATGTTAAATGTTTCATTGTGTATGTCTGCGGCCCTCGACATGCTTATTTCACTCTTCAAAATACTAAACCGGTTCCATCTCGCGCGTCCTTGTCTGCACTTGAAAGATTTGAGACTTTGAGAAGGACAATAGTCCCAGAACTGTGTCTACTTATATCGTTGTTAAATATCCGTCCTTATGTAATGTGAAAATGATTGATGATCGAGCTGAATATGTAAACGTAAAGTTTAATCAAAAAGTTAGCGGTTCAAGCCCGTCGGTGGCTAGACCACTACTTGCCGAGATTGAAGCCACAAAATTATAATAAGTAGGTAATATAGTCAAAAAATGTTAAATTGCCGCTCTATACGTAGTAACATTAAACACAATTAGATGTCTATTACAATGATGCTTCTTATTGTAACGAACGACCATTTGTTTCAATGTTGAATTCATATAACTAATGTTTATCTGACGTCATACTAGCACAATGTTTTGAAAAATGTATGCAGATAATCTGTTTGGAAGTGAACTCGTAACTGGGGTGCAACTGTTGCCAACATTGCAAGCGCATTAGGTAGTCTGCTGCTGATATTTTAGGGTTACATAACAGACGTTATGGTGCTTCGCAAGACTCTAATATGTTGTACAAACTTCTTGGTATCTACTGTAGAGTCTAGGTATTTACTTTTTAATAGCATCGGTTGTTTATTTAAATTGTTAATATACATATACTTGTCACTAGCTACAAATGCCAGTGAATCATATGCATGTTAAGAAAAGACCATAATATGAATTTGAATAACCATATTTAAAACTATTGTAATCTCTTTTCCAGAATCTTCACTCAAATTCTTATTTATTTTAATACCAAAGATTTATTAATAATGCAATTATAATTTTAAGAACGTACATTTACTTATTCTTTTGAAGAATAAAACCTTTAAATCGATTGCTTTCATTTTATTCGACTTACCTATATAATACCTAATCGGAATTGATGACGCCATGAGCCCATTGAAAATTACACCAATAGGTTTCAAGTAAAATTAGGTCGAATTCGACGTAACTCCACGTGATTATATGAGATAAAATAATACATGCCCCTGGAAACGTATTTAAGGCCATACAAGGCTTCTTTCACGTGAGTTCACCGAAAATAAATCTAATTTATTTATTATGGTGTGTTAGTTTAGCTTCGTCTTTCATTCTGCACTGCAATGAAACCTTAAAATGTTGGGTTATTTCATTAATTTTATGTCTGAAAGTCGATAATTTCGTTTATTCTGACAATCTAGTTTAGATCAAACATTTGACTTTTTGTGGCTCTAATACATCTACCTTTTGCCCTAAAATTGGATGGATAGTCACTGTTATAGAATTTCCTGTTCTATAAGAATCTTCATTCATCCAATATCTTTTTATGCAAAAAAAAATCGTCCATTTTTTAAAAATTATTTATAACTTTTCCTTTTATTTTCATTTATCTACAACTTTTTCAAAATCGTATTAGATGGAATTACGAATCGATTGACAATAAGGCTAACGGGAATTTGAGAAAAGGCAATTTTAACTACGCTAAGGGTCTCCCACCCTGCGTAACTAATTAAGTGCTAAAATGAAATTCAGGATGGCATATATTATTGGCCTCCTTGATCGGAGGGCATATATTAATATTATAAAGCAGCCCATTCCTATGCTGATGAACCATGTAAGAGAGAATGAAACCAACTGACACTTTCACTTATTTAGTCCTAAAAGCTTCACAGACAAAATGTTACGCCCACCTACAAAGGGTAACGTGAAAATATATTTAAGCAATACTTCAAATTTTAGTGCCAGCCCCAAGGTCGACGAACAAATCCAACAAATTGTTTATAGTTGTAAACGCTGTTGATCCAATTAAACCGGCTGCCCCTCGCAAGCCGAATTTTGCGCTTTTATAAATCACTTTTTACTTTATTTTGTTAGAGTCAAAGTTGAGTTTTGTTTGTGAATAGGATTACAAACAGTTCGTTTGTTCTGCTATGACGTCACTCAGCCACCCGCTGGAGCGAAGCCATGAAGCATGCCTGAAGGGGTGGCCCACACGTAACGTTCATTTTATAGTCTAGACATCGTTGTAGTGTAACAATACTTCAGGATCAATCGCAATTTAAACATGAAGCTCGGTGTTTGACAAAATATAACAACGACATAACATCACACCTGTAATTCCCGAAGGGTTAAGCAAGACATAGGTTAGTACACCTACATTTTGCCAGTTATGTTTAGTTCCCATGTAATAAGGGGCATGCCTATAGCCACCGACCGGGCCAGACAGAGCCAGACTCCGTGGCTGCTATTTATAAATTCCTGATATAAAACAGCAATAAATTTTGCCCGACCTGAGAATTGAAGCTAGGACCTCATACTCAGCAGTCACACTTGCGACCGCAAGACCAACGAGACAGGCTCAAAAATCATTATTTACGTGCCTATAATTAAGTAGGTAGGTAGGTATAGTGACTAGTGACCGATTTAACTAAAACAGCATAGATGTAAAAGCCCGGTCAAATGAGACATACAATAGTGCTCAAATTACAAAAAAAAAATGTTTGAAATGTCTATCTTTACCGGACTATAAGTTAATCGCCATATGTTTAGTTTCAATAATTATTATATGTCACTAATAATTAATTATCAGAACATGTATCATGTATAGCATTTCATTGATTGCAGCCAGTATTGAATGTATTCAGCAACGCGAAAGGCGCCTCTACTGTCGGATTTACGGAAATCATGAAGTTAATAGTTGTGTTAGTTTGTGCTATATTTAGCGTATTTGGTAAAACAGCGCATACACCGAAAGCCGATACTACTCCGAAAATACCATGTGAAGGCGTCCATGTTCACGGAAAACTGCACAAAAGACACGTCATAATGAACGGAATCAATCGACCCTACCAACTAGCCATATACCACCACGAACATAAAATATTCTTCAGTTACAACGTCGGAGAAGATACGCAGGACACCTTTGGGATTGCCTTCGTGAAGATAAATGACACAATGCCGACCGAAATAAATGGAATTAAAAACGGATTCGCCATCGCCGTCGACGAACACAATAAAACAGCGTACTTCGGAGGCAGCGACGGTATCTATGCAGATAATCTCGAGAAGTCCCACGGCTTGAAGCACGTTGTTAAGGACCGTGACATTTGGGACTTGCAGATGTTCAATCACCACTTGTACTTCATACAGTACCCGTCGCAGAGGCTACATAAATACGATGCGAAGGGGAAAAATGTCTCGCTCCAGCAACATATTCAGGAAAAAATATACCAGTTCGCTATTGATGGAGATGGTGACACATTTATAACGACTAGGGATGGCTTGTTCGAGGTAAAGAAAGGGATGAATCATCGCATCCCGTACGAGGGGCCTAAAGTGTTCAGGGCCATTGAAGTAAATCACAAAGGCGTCGCACACTTCTGCGCTAAGAGTGGCATCTACGTGGCGCACAAGGAGAACCACACGCTCATAGAGATAGCTAGCATCAAGAACATCTTCGGGATAACATTCGATAGTGAGGACAATATTCTTTATTCTAATCCCCATGAAATAGTTAAACTTTTGCCTCATGACTGTAAGTAAAACTTTTGTTATATAATTAAATTTAGGTACCTAATTTGTTTATCTAGCCTAATATTCTCCATATTTAGTTTTATGATCTTTATTTTTGTTATCTTGGTGAATTATTATTAAAATACCTAACCAAATAATGTTGTTTCAAAAGTCGCACGGCCCATTTCAGAAATTATTGTTACTTCAGCAAAATGAATGAAGTACCAGGGCAGTAGAAATCTGGGGATATGATATGATATACTAATGAAAAGGATATCAATATCTATCTCGCTTCCGCGTTGGAGGGTCGCACCCTCCTCGATTTTCCCCAACCCTCTGCGTTTCCCGACCAATCCTCACTCAGCGTAAGTAAATACAAAGCACTAATATAATATTTGGGGGTGAAACTTTTATTCTATGAAACAATTTTAGACCAAAATAATGCAAAAACATCAAACTTAATTAGCACTTAAAAGTAAATCCCTATCCACCTACTATTAATAAAATTGAAGTTTCCAGAAAAACTATTTATTTAAAGCAGATCAGCAGTAATTGATATCTTGTAACCTTATGCTAGCCTGGTGTTGCGGACGTCGTATCTATTGAACAGTATCGACGCGGAGTGACGCCTTCAGCGAACATCGATACTTTTCAATTGAATACAAAAGCGCCCCTTCGTCGTCCTCGTATGGCACAACAGGACGTAGTAATTTTTCAAAAAACGATTTGTATATTCTACTTTGTAATCAAATTGACAAAAACAAATGAGTTCTGTCTCTTCTTTATTTTAGTAACTAACACTATTTTTATACTGGAAAATTTCAATACTTTTTGTTGGTTTTCTCAAACACTTGTTATTGAGTCTAATCTTAAATAATTCTTCAAGAGAAAATAATAATTATAATTGTGTCAAAAATAATGAGTTTGAACTAAAGAGATTCCACAAGTAAATATCTAACTTTTTTGTACACGACTTCGAAGTTTCCACAAACAACAAGTTTCCTTTGGAATGTTTCTATGTTTCTTTTCATTTTATGTTATCCGGGTACAAGAGTGTATGCGGGACTGGTCGTGAAAAACTAACGTTGGCGGTTGGAGTCGCTACTGTGCGTTGGAAGAAATGAAAGAACGGGCTTAATTTTCAACAAACCTGTAAAATATTTCAGATTTTCCAATTTCCCTAATGGACAGTGGTCAAGCTGACTAGCGAAATCTCCATGACAACGTCGCGAAATCGTCGGCAGAGGTCGTTTGTACCAGGAAAGCATAAACTATAGGCAGTAGATTTCGATGGGGAATGCGAATACCGAAATATAGCGGTCGGGGACGCTTCGTAACTTTTTGCTACCCTAATGCACAGCGCAATATTTTTGCTATTGACTTTCGCCACGGGCACATTGATGAGGGTCGGAAAACAAACAATTTTTGTTTTATTGAAGTTGCGTTCTTTATTTGGTTGAATTTGTATGAATTAAAACTAAAGAATCTTATTTGAGTATTGAACGCAACGAGATCTTACACTTCGCAGGCGCCCGTTGAGGACACAGTCACCGTTCCTCTGACGTAGGTAACACCGTCTCTACAAGCACAGCTATCCTGTAAAAATAATTTAAAATGATTACAAATAATATGAAGATGAAGAAAAATTAATTCTTAAAAAATGGGTCATGTCGCGCTTCGTCGTCATTTCCTAATGCATCTAAAACACAAAAGCGATAGGATGGCCCGCGAAATTCAAATGTTCTTACATTTTTCATAATTAACTTGCCGGTCAGTTTTTATGTTGAATTAAATATAATACGCACTAGGGCATGCAAAAACCGGGTTGTTTTACAAAACCGGTTTTTTCGGGTTTCATATTTATAATACCAGTGAAACCGGTTAAATCGGTTTTTTCGGTTTTTTTTCAATCTTTATAACAAAAATGTGTAGAAGGAATTTAAAAAGCTAAAGTCTAATCAAAATATGTATTTTTTACGTCTGTCTTACCTATATTTATAATAACTACTAAATAACAGTATAAAAGTTTCTTTTCTTTATGCATAACATAGAATAGAACTTATTATTTACATAAACAACATACTTAACAGACAGATGTGTTTCTGGGGAGTTTGTTCCGCCACTTCTTCCCAGCTAAAATACTAGGAAGTGGCGAAGGGCAAGCGTTTTGGGGGACTGTCTCTTGTAACGTTCAAAAAGTGCTGATTATCAGCCTAGTTTGAATGAATGACTTTTGATTTGATTTTGATTTTGACATACTCTTAAAATGTAAGGTTCTAAGACTAACATACAAATTAGGAACATTTGGTAAGTACACAAAGGTCAAATCACAGAATATACAGCAAGTGTCCAAATTGAAGTACTTGGGTCAATGAGAAACAAAATAACGATGTGGACATGGATAGGGAGCGCAGGGTATTGTCGTTAAGGGGTATCTTTCTCGCAGGTTTGCACGATGCTGTTAAATTCACACTATTTAATAGCTATTGCCAAACGTTATACACGTGCAACAATAACTGTGGAGAAATTACACTGAAAAAGCCTGCAATGCTCTGCGCGTCCAGTATAACAACGCGTTTAGGGGTTTTTTGGGTATCCCATGGCGGTGCAGTGCCTCCGGCATGTTCGCCGACTACAGCTCGGACGGCTTCCAGGCGGTGCTTCGCAAAAGAACGGCGTCCCTGCAGTCTCGGGTTAAAAGTAGCACTAACACGCTTGTGAGCGTGGTGTCGGACAGAGTGGACAGCCAAATCCTGAGCATTTCGATCGGTCATACATATCCAAAATAATAATTATTTAAAGTTTTCTAACATAGCTGTAAGTATCTGCTTACTAACATAATACGGACTTATATCAATTAATGTGTGCTTACTCTGAAATAAATATATTCAATTCAATATTTTGTTGGGGATGGTTAAAGTATTATTAAATCAATAAGATAGGAGAAACATAACTTGATATTCAATATTTATAGTGTGTAAGTTTCTATTTTCCCTAATATTTATTAATTAAAAAAATATATAACCGAAAACCGAAAAACCCGAAGAAACCGGTTTTGCTATAGTAAAAAAACCGGTTTTGAAATCTGTCGGTTAACCGGTTTTTTCGGTTAACAGGGTATCCGGTTTGCATGCCCTAATACGCACCCTATCGCTTTCACCTTAAACATCGAATTTATTTGGCACTGTGTCAGCTTGAGATGGATAAGTGATTTAAAAAGGACACACTTATTAAAAATTGCAATAGTGAGATACTTACAAATATATCTTGGAACGATGGACACTCATCCTGCTCATAAAACTGGACCTTCTCAAGATTATGTCGAATGATTTCGTACGTGGTTCTTCTCTCTTCTTCACAGCGTTTTTCCATAGAAACTAGTCCAGTGTTGTACCTCTTAACTCTCAAGTGCTCTGCGGTAACATTGTCCATGATATCGGGACTGCCGAAGATAGCGTCTTCCAAAAAAGTGCAGTACTTGTCGCTCTTCTTCGTCATATTTATGTAGCCATTACAATTGGTGCGAGGCTTCAATTTAGACTCGTCATTTTCCTTATCGAGATAGTTCTGGTAAAGTTGTTCGTTGAGCACTGGAGTGTTTACTGGCGCTGCGAGAGCTTTTCGCCTGGACCTTCTGATTTTGATGTAGAAGCTGGTGACGAACTGGAACTTGAGGATGTAGGCGGCTATTTCCGAGATGCTCGCGTACCCGCTCTTGCTGCCCTTGTTGTGCAGAAGGCAGAAGTGTTTCGGTGGCGATGCGCCGTATGTGAAACCTGAGTAAAATCATTAGTAATAGAAGTGTATACATGGAAGATGGATAAACCTCGGAATGAGTATATGAGTTACAGAGAGACCAGCTCGACATAAAATATTTAAGGTACCGGTAAAGTGCTTATTATGGATTGTTTGACAAATTTTGCAAAAGGGCAATGAAAATACCTATGATTCTACTAACTTACATCGAAAAAGGTCAAACAAGTTTTACTCACCATGTGTATTATAGCAAGAGCAAGGCGTGAGCAGCGGCTCGTGCTCGGCCAAGGTCTGCGGCGCACTACGCGTGCGGCAGAAGTTGCTGCTGTTCCAAGTGGAGTCCGTGTACGGAATGGAGTCGCATGCGCTGCCCGACGCCGACTGCGCGCACTTGCGAGACTCACGCAAGGAGAAGAATGTCAAGGTTACTACGGCCTGGAAATAAATAAAATAAGTTGATCTATGGTAAAAAAGTAGGTACTTATAAAAACTAAAACACCCGACTGAGAAGCAAAAATTTGGAAGCAAGCGCGACCCATTGAAATATAAAATTATTAAAACATGCAACGGGTTCGGTTATTATAATTATTATAGGTTCATAAACACATTGCCCTCCTCAGTCGGGTAAAAAGGTCTCTTATCCTCCCCGTTCCTGAATGCGCAACCTTCGCGCAGATGTTACGCAAAGTGTAGTACACATAGTGGAGACCATATCCCGGGATATGTTCTTCACTAGCACTGAATGCACGAACTGTCTTCAACCCTGGTAGTATGCTACGCAAACTTACGTAGCGTAGCGCACTTTAGAATCGCGTAGCATGACCTCCTCTAAGTTCGTAGTCTGCTACGCAAACTTAACGTAGCACTTAGG
Organism: Cerastis leucographa; assembly: GCA_963082945.1. Taxonomy (NCBI): domain Eukaryota; kingdom Metazoa; phylum Arthropoda; class Insecta; order Lepidoptera; family Noctuidae; genus Cerastis; species Cerastis leucographa. Next base: position 10,370,403 of record OY720380.1, on the reverse strand, counting down.
GGAAAACCGTAGCACACTAATTGCGCAAAATCACACAGCAGAATCACGCACCATGACTTTTATTTCGCTTATAGTCTGCTACGCAAACGTGGCGCAGCTCATAGACGGAACCCGAAGCCATCACGAACAGAAAATCCCAAAGTACTGAGGTCATAATCTTCTTCTAGTTAGGCAGCTACAATTTTAATACGAGGACTTACCATGGTAAAGCAGGCAGCAGCACAAAGCGTAGCGCACAGCGGGAAGCCGTAGCGCTCGGTCAATGCCCCGCCAAGCGCCGGCCCCAACACTTCGCCCAGCGAGTAGCAACACGACCACACGCCCGCGACCGCGCTGTACGTCGCCAGGGCTTCAGGACAACCGCCCTCGTAGCTGATAAGTATAGAAATAGAATGTGAATGTTTATGAAGTCTGCGTACTGCGTACTAGTTCATATTTTCTGTTAGTGATTATGAGCCTTAAGTTGGCCTCAAAATAGTACCTACTTCCCGAAATGCTGGCCTGTTATTAAAAGGTATTTTAAGTTCAGGACATGGCAGATAGATCAGAAATTGAATAGAAAACTATAGACTCATGGGACCATTGCTTATTAGGTACTTTGGTATTGGTACTTAAGTTATTTTGTAGAAACTTACATGGAACTCGTTAGCACTCCTTGGAAGGTGGGCAGAAGTGTCAACGCGACGGACATGCCTAGTATGGACAAAGCCACTAGATCCAGCCACAAGTCCCTGAAAACGTAACAAGTATCAGCATTTGTCCTCAACTATGTTGGAGTTGGCTTCCAGTCTTACCAAGTGCAGCTGAAAACGTGTATTTTACATAGAACGACTGCCTTTCTGACCTCCACAACCCAGTTACTACTGGGTAATACGATACCCCTTGGTAGGACTGGTTGGCACGGCACACATTTGAGCCACTGACTGCCTTTAACGACTGTCAAAGGTATAAAAATGACAGCCGAGACCAACGGCTTAATGTGCTTTTTGAGGCACGGAGGAAGCTCGGTATGTAATGATGGTCACCCTACCACGGACCAACCTAGGCAAGCGCGGCCTAACCTAACGATCTACCCGAGCGGCTGTTATTACGAGTAATTTTATTTAATTATTTATATACAGTATGTTAGGTTAAACGAGGGACATATTGAGGGAGGGTATTCAGTATTCGATTCTCGTCCCAAATATGTAAAAAACCTATAACGTATATAGAAGAATTTTTAATGTTTTGTTTAGTGCCTAGATATTTTGGACTGTCCTAAGCCAGGTAAGTTTAAAGTATGAATGGAAAATGGATTATACCTAAGAGTCATTGACCCGCTCACATGTTCTGCGATAGTATTAAGTCGCTAGCGCAAGGGTGTATACACGTTGCGTGACATTTGCGAAAATTTTGGTATGGTTCTGTCTGTTATTTATCAGTGTTTTTTTTTTGTTTATATTTTTATTAGTATCATGTTAGCATATACTATTATGGGTTTGAATATGTCCCTCGTTTAAACTAACATACTGTAGGTATATTTATGCAAATATTACCTGAAACTATCATTACAGATCTGCGATCCAATGCGATAGATTGGCCTTATGATTGGCCGATAATTAGCCACAAGCTCCTCGAAAAAGTTAAGAAATAATGTGTAGAAATATTCGAACGTATATAAGACTGTAACACCACATGTTCCTCATACGTTAGTAGGAATTGGATATCGATTCATAAAGAACTAACTATTTATTGTTCTGGTTATCAGTACAAAAATAGTTAATTCGTTTTCTAAATCATTTTTATGATGTAGCAGCAGCTTACCTTGGTAGTCCCGGGATGAATGGACAGGGGCCGAGTAACAACAGTCCTGCACTGGACAGGAACAGACCCCACACCATCATGCACCAGTGATTGTGCACACTGTAAGTCAAAACATGTGTTGGGCTCAATAGGGGATACTTAATCCATTTTTTTTTTGTCCGTCGGGTAGTTTATTGAAAAGTATTGGACACGTATTTTTTCTTTTTTCACGTGGTCATACAATTACGGAGATATATTGAGTTGAAATAGCGCATGACGTCACATGTAGGCAAGTTTTATACCTACTAGTGACGTAGTAAGCCCCCACTCTCCAACTTTAATGAGTTTTAACTAAGTATTGTAACTAAGTATAATATTTTGATAAAACAAAAAATACGTGTCTAATATTTTTGTATTACTTGTCTGACGGACAAAATAGAATGTCGTTTTCTTTACCCAGTCCGATCCCCTATTACAGACAGTGAACAAGCCATGAGAAGTCCTGCTGTGGATCATGATGGCAATTGACAGACAGCGCAGGCTGCTAATTATCCAGGTCCCCCTCGTTTCAGTAAATGCACTAAGGCTTAAGTTCCTTAGCTCTATTAGATATATACATATAAGGTGGCTGGTAATTAGTGACCGAACACATGATTGTTCTCATGATAACAAACAACTTTCCTGTGACCTATCAGCTGTTAGCCGCGTTACGCCGTGTCTCATTACTATCGTTCCGTTCCACAGTGGGTAGACAGAGCACCCGCATGGCTCGCAACCCCGAATTTTATATGGCTGTTGTGTTGTATTGTTTTGTTTTGTGATCAAAGTGTTTTCATGAGTACAATCACGTGTTTAAGTATCGGTCACTAATTACCTGTCACCCAGTAGTAAACGGACTCTTCACAAAGCCGTCAACTAAGCATTCTGTATATCAAACTAAGTGACTCTACGCAAAACGCAATATTTACGCAAGTTGCTGGGAAAGGAGTTTTTGTTTTGGGGTGTAAAATAGCGTGTTACGGTAGGACTCAATGTAACGCACTCAAAACATTGTGCTGATGGATGCATTGAATAGTACGAAGGTCGTGGAGGTACTTAAGGTGCAAGCGACAGGGTGGCCCGCGAAATTCAAATTTTCTTAAGTTTTTTGCAATTTGCCGGTCAGTGTCAGGTTAATAAATAAGGTTCAATTAATATGATACGCGGCCGTAAGAGCCCGTCCACACGGCGCGTTGCGTCAGCGTTGCGTCGACGTAGCGCTGTTACTGCGTCGTATTACATATTAATAACCATTATAGTGTACATACACACGATGCGCTGCGTCGACGCAACGCAAACACGATGACACGAGGGGTGTACGCATAGCGACGCCGGAGCGACAGCGCTCAGTTGTTTATGCGTTGCACTCTCTTAATGAAATTATGGGACACATCCAAGATCATATACATATAATATCGTCTTGTGATTTTGCGTCGATTTCGGCGGTGACGTAGTAATAGGAGCAATGCCAGACGTCTTTTCCGATCCATGCTTCCTAATAGACTGCGATGTTTGTACAAAATGCCCGCCGCAACTGTGCGTCGCTGCTGTAACGACGGAACGTTTCGACTGCGTTGTAGCAACGCAGCAATAGCGCAGCGCCCGTGTGGCCGGCAATGCGTCAAACTATTTGCGTTGCGATGACGCAACGCACCGTGTGGACTGGCTCTAAAACGTACGTATTTACATAACTGTAGTGGGGTTAAATGAACTTAAAAAGGTTGTATTGATGACTTTAATAATTAGTTGTATTGTAACTCAGTAAAGCCATATTAGTTGCGTCCGCGTATCATATTTTATTCAACGTAATATCTGACACTGACCGGCAAATTACAAAAAAAGTAAGAAAATTTACATTTCGCGGGCCACCCTATCGCTTCCGCCATAAGATAAAGCTATAACTTTATGAGCTTGTTAAATTAAAAAAAAACGGTCTAGAGCGAAATAGTCGCAATGACGGGAGAACAAGTCCCTTTAGGCTTCTTTAAGGATACTATTACACTCAATTATACACACTCAACTATATCACTCAACTAGTGATGTGTAAAAATGCGTCCGAGATCCTATTTCCTAAATAAAATAATTTAATTCCTGTTTGTATGACTGTAGCGAAACATACCGATCTGCAACCCATCCCCAAATAGGACTGAATATCCCATAGAGACTGGAGAACAATAGGAAGATCAGTCCAATCTGTTCCGTGGACAGTCCGAACTGGCGCAGATGAGGCTCCAGGGTTGGATCCAGGAAGGCCCAGGTGTTCGAAACGATCACTATCACCAGCCCTGTTATTATTATCGAGGGAATCTTGAACAGACCGATGATGGATGCTGTCTTTGATCCGGATACGTATTCTGGGGAAAAAAAGGAGATTTAATTTAAGACTTAGGATCTCGTTTCCTAGAGTCGTTACTAAACTTAAATTTATAAAACAGGTATTTTTGATTGATTAGCTCGAAAATCTGGTCACGAATTGATCTTTATAATGGAGCCTGCACACCAAATCCACCAAACATGATGTGTCGGCGGTATAATAATAGGGGTTAAAGTATGAAATTGCCGTTTTATTGTAAAAGGTACTTCGAATTGACATAGAACCTTCATGGTTTGAGATTTTTGAGTGATTTTTTTTTCACATAGTACCTATGAAGATCTTCTTTTAAAAAATGTGCAACATTCGATTATCGACTTTCAGTTGTTTTTTTTATTCAGCTTAGACAAGAAAGATGAATGCTCCAAAAAGTCGAGTGATTTTTTAATACGAGTACTGACGCGGAACTAACGCGGCAGAAACAGCTCGCAATATCAATGTTGCCTTTGGAGAGGGGACTGCTAATGAACGCACCGAGCGATTGTGGTTTAAACGCTTTCATGATGGAAACTTTGATTCGAAGAAAGAACCACGTGGAAGAACGCCCACACAGGTGAATAACAATGAATTGAAAGAGATGGTGGAAACCGATCCGAGCCAAACTACCCAGGAATTAGCTTACCAACAATATTGACTCAAAACTTGCGTCAAATCAATAAAATAGAAAAATATGAAAAATGGGTGCCTCATGTCTTGAATGATCTGCAGAAAGAAACGCGCGTTGAAACTTGTGTTGCCTTGTTGAATCGATACAGAAATGAAGGAATATTGGATCGAATTGTGACATGTGATAAAAAGTGAATTCTTTACGATAACCGTAAGCGAAAAATGCAATGGCTGACCCAAGGTCAAATGCCGCAATAGTGTCCTAAAGCAAAGCTTACCAATAAAAATGTAATGGTAACTGTTTGGTGGTCTCAGCGTGGTTTTATTCACTATAGGTTCTCCGATCTGGTTAAGCAATAACTGTAGATGTCTACTGTGCCGAACTCCAAACAATGATAGCAAAACTAGCAGTGAAACAGCATGAATCGATCTTCACCATTATTGCTCCATGTTAACGCGAGACCTTATACAGCACGAGAAACCGTTTTAACTCTACAGGAACTGCAATTAGAAACCATTCGTCACTCTCCGTATTCGCCAGACCTTGCTCCAACGGACTACCATTTTTTCGTGATTTGGACAATTTTCTACGTGATAAAAAGTTTTCTTCTCAGGAGGCAGTAAAAAATGCTTTCACACAGTTTGTCGAATCTGGATCACCAGAGTTCTATCGCAAATGCATAAATGACCTTCCTTTTAGATGACAGCAATGTATAGATAATAATGGTAATTATTTTGATTGAATAAATACTTATGTTAAATTAAAAAAAAAAAAAAAAACATTTTTTTTGTACAAATCGGCAAATTTCATACTTTAACCCCTAATATAAAAAAAAACATTGACTTCCAAAACCACCACGTTTCTATATTTTTTAACATGGAAAAAAAAACAGCAAATTGAATCTAGGGATCGACCCCGGGACTTGAGGTAGCAGCCAAGTTAGCAGCTACCTAGGTCTTATTTGACAGCCTAAGAAAAAAAAAAACTAATAAAACAAATATAAAATCTAGATACCTTCACAATCAGTGAGCAAGAAGAAGTTGATGGGGACAGTCAGCACCATGATAACGCCAAGAGTGTAAAATGGTAGCCCGAAGCCCCCGATCTACCTGGAACATTCCGATAAGTAATTATACATTCATACGACAACTTACATTACCTGGGTAGGTACAGTAATGCTTAATGGCCCGTTCAAGACCTGTGGTGATGCGACTAGCGCCTTTTTCCTTCGCGACGCAAGTATTATCGTGTCGTGGTAATTCGAGGCATGCCCTAAGGCTTAGGGCATCCCTCGAAAAAACACATGAAGTAAATAATATTGCTTAGTTATACGTTTCGGTAAAATGGTTATTTTCAATGTTTTCATTTCGACGTAATTATAGTGAAGGCTAATTCATTCGATTATGTATTGGACTGTTAATTAAACCCGAAACGATAACATTACGATAATTAGGCCATTCCAGAGATTAATTAAAATCACTAACAACGACGTGATTGCAAGTATAACTGAAAAAAAAAATGGGTTAAAACTGGGTCACTCATTGATAAATATTGCAAAACCCTGCCGTATGTTATTATTTTGGTAATCGCATAGGGTACATTAGGTAGGTAGGTACCTAAAACTATTATACTTACCTCAAAAAAATCAATTGAAAAAAATGTTAATTAATAATGTATTTTATAATCTGCATGAATTTTTTGATAAAAAATAATGTTTGATAAATGGAAATATGTTTAAAAATCAATTTAAAAAATGTTAATTAATAATGTATTCTAAATATAATTTCTTAAAATCACTATTGCATATCCGACTTGGGTAGACTGTTGAAACCAAAAATGTAATGTTTATTAATAACAACTTAATGTACACAGTTAAGCAATAAATATATCTTTATCTTTATCTTTATCAACCTACTGTAGCCAATTTCATTTTACCAACAGGTTATAAAGTAATTGCTTTTCTTCGTACAAATAACAACAGCAAATAAAGCAAAATGAAAACAGGTTGTGAAACAACCTAAATACTAAACATAAATACATACTACTGAAACACAGGCGTCATTTCTATGAGAAAGACTATACTAGGCCTTTTTGTTTACTGAGGTGAAATCATCAAATGACCCCTCCTGCTCTGGGCGGAGCGCAAGGGAATGTCACACTTGTACTAACTAAAACCCATCCATGTTCCTTCTTAGCCCTTTGTGTTCCAGGGCCACGGTCTCTCTTTCGAACAGTCCTGCAGCCCTGGTAGGCATCGGCCCTCTCGGACTTCTTCCGGACGCCCGGGGCGTCTCTCGCAGTGGCAGGGACGTGAGACTCTCTCCGTCTCACGTTTCACCTAGCATGACTACTTCGCAGAAGGAGGCGACGGCTTCCTATTCCCTCTCACTCCGGACCATGGATTGAACCAATGCCGGACGTGAGAGGTCGCCGCTGTCAATCGCTGCTACGCTATAATACACACTACACTAGGCCTTAACTAAAGATCATTTGATTTTCGTCTGTCTTTCATAGAATAAATAGGTACAATTACCGAGTACAGCAGGCCTCCGATGGCCGGTCCCACAGACATGCCGAGACCGATGAAAGTCTCCAGGATGCCAAGGACCGAGCCAATGCTGTCTGGAAACGTGTTCACTACGAACACATAGCTGGCTGTGGAGTATGCGCTCGCGCCCAGAGCCTCCATCCCACGTACCACGAAGCATAGTGCCGTGAATGTCGTTGTGTCTTCAATTAAAGCTAGTGTGCTAGAAATAAACGTTTTAAAATTTATAATTAGGTATGGTACATAACACTCGGTAATTAATGCCTAGGAATCCCAAAACGTACCACACACCTACATTGACCTTATTGACACCATCTATCAAAATAGCTCTGCGATCATTAAGTTGCACATTTCTGGTCACAGTATCAACATAGAAAAATGTGTCAAACAGGGCGATCCACTCTCTCCCAAGCTATTCACAAGCGCACTGCGGGAGGTTTTTAACAAGCTGCCCGATTCGTGGCAGGCACGAGGCATAAATGTTAGCGGTCAACACCTTACAAACCTCCGCTTTGCCGATGACATCGTGATATTCTCCACATCAGCTTCAGAACTCGAATAAATGCTCCAAGATCTGAGCATGGCAAGTCTTGAGTTTGGATTTTCATTGAATAGATCCAAGACCCAGATCATGACCAACAGCACGAAACGTAGGGTCGAGGTAGACGGGCACACGTTGCAATATGTCGATGAGTATACCTATTTGGGCCAGATAGTGTCGTTCATAAACAGGCAAGACAAAGAAGTCGAAAGACGAGTCCAAAATGCTTGGAAGACCTTCTGGGCCCTGAAGGAACATATGAAGGGAAGCCTTCCACTTACTTTGAAAAGAAAACTCGTCGACATGTGCATCTTGCCCGTCCTAACCTACGGTACACAAAGTTGTTCACTTACTGAACAACAGACGTCCAAACTCAAGATTTGCCAACGAGCAATGGAGCGCAGCATAATAGGTGTTAAGCGAATAGATCGCGTTAGAAACACCACGCTGCGGTCCATAACTCAAGTAGCTGATGTCGGAGAAAAAACAGCCAGGCTGAAGTGGGAGTGGGCAGGCCACGTAGCACGGATGCACCCGGAGAGATGGGCAAAGATGGTAACACACTGGACGCCTGAGGTAGGACAGCGCCGTAGAGCTCGACCACGGCGAAGGTGGCTTGACGATCTGATCCTGTTCGCGGGGCTAACATGGCCAGAGATCGCTCAGGATAGAGAGGTATGGAAGAAGAAAGGGGAGGCCTTTGCTCAGCAGTGGGACACTATGTAGGCAAACAAAAAATGGTACATAACTACAAAAAATACACGGCCACACACACAAATAAAAAGACTATTTTGCTTAGGAAACAATAGTACCCACCTACGGTTGGCATTATTGAAATAGGAGATTTTTGGCAAAAGTTTCCGGATATTCACAGAAAACTGGCTAATTTAGACGAAACAAATTTAAAAATGCCATTTTTATTTTAAAACCAAATAGAAAAAAAAAACTTTAAGGCTTCCTCATATTTTTTAAGAAAAACGGCCAGTGGCTGCAATATTTCATTTTGTACAAAGGTGCTATCAAAAAGGTTGTTTTATAATTAAGTACAAAAACTAAAAAAAACTCGTCTGGAAACCAAAAAACAAGAGCACTAGAAAGCAGGAGGGACTCATTGAAATATAAAATTATTAAAACATGGAATGGGAGACTGATATTTTTGTCACTAAAGCGCCACAAAGGAGTAAACATAATATATATATAAATATAATATATAGGCTGATAAACACATAACCGAGGAGGGTTATGGGTAATTATGTTTCAGTCGGGGTAAAAATAGGTAAAACCTTATTTTTAGATTTTCATGCCCTGTGTCTAAGCGAAAGCACATGTTTTTAAAATCCTACGCTTCATTGGAGAAGTTAATAATTCGATTAATTGGCGAAGAAAACGTAAAACGTACGTGTACCTACTAGGTACTGTTTAGCAACCATAATGACAGAGGTACTTTTATACAAAAACTTTGGTCATTTTCATGAGCGTTATGATTTCCAAGCATATCCTGAATATGACGTCATAAACACGATGAAATGAAATGAAATGAAATGAAATGAAATTAAATGAAATGAAATAATTTATTTGCTAAGAATGTAGGTACAAACATATGGTGTTAAGTAAGAGAAGGATCCAATACATTCTACCGTGAGGCATGCAAAAATCTTTTGAAGTAGAATTAATTATGAAATAGTTTATAAAAACAAAAAATTATCTAATGTCAAATGAATAAGATAGTGAATAAAAAATATAAATCATTCAATTTGTAAATTCATTCAGTGGTAAACAATGTCAAAAACAAGTTAATAATTAGTCAATAATAAGTTAATAATTAGTCAATAATACAATGACAATAATAGGTTATCAATTAGTCAAATAATACAATTAAAATCTGAATCTGAAAATCATTGTTTATTAATAATCATATGGATTTGTCATTCAAATATTCATCTACTGTATTATAACATTTTTCAACTAGCAATTTATTTAATTTCTTTTTAAATATTTGTAATGTACAATTTTTTTATATCATCAGGTATTTTATTGTATACCACTGGTCCCATATGCATTATATTCTTTTTCAGCAGTGCTGTTTTAAATTTCCCTGTATGCAAAAGATTTTTATATTGAGATCTTATTAATGTTGGCCTCGTTGAGTGATCAATATTTGAACAAAATAAATTTTGATTACCTTTTACAAACAGTGCCATTTCCAAAATATAGAGAGACGGAAAGGTAAGTAAGTTCAGGGATTTGAACATAGGAACGCAGCTGTCTGTTGAATTTATTCCAGTCATTGATCTAATGCAATATTTTTGGGCTCTGAAAATCCTTTCTCTCTCACTGCAATAACCCCAAAAAACTACTCCGTATCTTAAAACAGAAACGACGAGACCATGATAAGCTGTAATAATCTTGTCAGTGTTAATTTTTTTTGTCAAATTATATAAAATGTATGCAGATTTGCTTAGTTTCTTGCAGATCTCCTCGGCCTGTGGTTTCCATGTCTGTTGATTGTCTATAATTATACCTAAAAACTTTGCAACATTTGTATTGTCCACTGATTGTCCATTGTATGCGATAGTCAAAGCGTCTGGACGTAAACGCTGGTAAAAGTGCATTACTTTTGTTTTTTTCAAATTAATAGTTAAGTTATTGATAGAAAGCCAATTTATTATGTTACTTAATGTGTCATTAATATCTGTTTCATAATTCGCTTTTTCTGTACATTTAACAATAGCCGTGCTGTCGTCAGCAAATAATACCATTGGCTGTTGAATTTGTCTAGGCAAGTCATTTATGTAAAGCAAAAACATTAAGGGTCCGACAACAGTGCCTTGCGGAACTCCGAATTTAACTTTCCTACTTTCCGATAAATATTTATATTGTATCTTACTTTTGGGACATATCCTAGTGATTTCTGTCTGTTGTTTGCGATCGCTTAGGTAAGATTCAATAAGTTTTAAAATGTTTCCTCTAATACCATACCTGTCAAGTTTGTGCAGAAGAATGTCATGTTTAACGTAGTCAAAGGCTTTAGTCATGTCAGTATATATTGCACAAACTGGTGTTTTATTGTCAATATTGAACATTATGTTATGTAGCAAGTCATAAATAGCCATGTTTATATTTTTATTTTTTCTGAACCCCTTCTGTTCATTGCAAAGGATATTATATTTATTTAAGAAAGAAGTTATAGATTCATACATTAGGTTTTCGAGTATTTTAGAAAACACAGAAGTAAGAGCTACCGGTCTATAATTTGACATTTCTTCCTTACTGTCTTTTTTATGTATTGGTATAACAATTGTAGTTTTTAGGCTGATGGTGGTATAACAATTGTAGTTTTTACGATGTTGATGAAATTACCTGCTGCTATCGCCTTTTAACATAAATTGTTATACACGAATGGTTTTGTATAGTTTTATGAGAAAACTTTATCGAAAATCAGTTAAAAATAAACACGTAACACAACCGTTATGATAACCAATGTAACAAACCCAACCCAAAAACTGCTGTAACTTCGCACATTTTCAAGAATCATATTATGTAGATGTAAAAGCAGTATAATGGCATCCTTCGTCTCCTAGAATAGACTAGAAGCCGCCTTAAAAACGCCTGCCTCTCAAGGCACTGGTCGAACAAAACACGGTCGGTACCTAACTAAAGGCGGAAACATACTTAGGTACGTGTCGTGGCGCGTCGTGACGCGCCAGAAGCAAATCGGTTTCATACATTTAATATGGTTAGGGACATATTTGCATGGCGTGTCGTGTCGCAACGATGTATGAAACCGAATGCTTCTGGCGCGTCACGACACGCCACGACACGTAAGTGTGTTTCCGCCTTTAGGATCGCTGAACTACGTAACTAGTAAAACTAACTGAGGTAGGTATCAGTAAAACCAAATAAACAAAGCCTTTCCCTAAAAATCACAGACTCCCAAGTTTCCCTTGACCTTCTTACAAGATTACAAACTCCTTCTCAATGTTTACAAATACAGCTATGTGAAAACAAAAGAAAGATTCCACGTACACAATCGCGGGTCATCAAACAAATCCTATTTACTCTCAAACTTACCCAAATAATACATTGCAGGCGCCGGCGACAAACATGCCTGCTGTAAATAGGAACTTCGCGCCGACCATCGGCAACTGCAAAGAGTAAACATCACACATGATCATTACATTAGGTACTTACGTCTATGAGATAGTGATAAGTCGTCTGTACACTTTCTAGTGTTTGTTCTAGTGGGTTAATATTTGTTTAAGCATGCACTCATTTGTTTTGATAGGCAAGTGAAGGCGATAAGGGCGGAAATATCCCTTGCAAACTCTAGCCCTGGGAAGATGTAGCACCACGAACTGGGGACTGTAACTGCCGACAGAGCTGTGTTGTTCTCCAGCACAATCCCTCTCTGTATTTATAGTTTTAATTCGAAACAACAGTGTGAGGATTCTGACAGTCATTACAGTGGCCAGAAAGTCCGACAACCACTCTTACCAAGGGTATCCTATTACCGAGTATTAACCGGGTTGAGGAGGTCAGATAGGCAGTCGCTCCATGTAAAAGACTGGTATTCAGCTACATCCTGTGATACTGAAAGCTGACCCTAACATAGTTTGGAAAAGGCTAGGCAGATAATGATATGAGTGGTATTCCGCCTAAACATGATTTGATAGAGAACAAAAAGTCTAAGTGCCTATTTTCCTAATGCATATAGAACCTACTAGGACAAATGACGTAAAAGAAAACTTAAACGGATACCTAAATACATGTCTTACGTAAGTTGGTTCTTCGAATAAAATCTAAGTATATAATGTCTAATTTGAAGACCTTTTGATTAATTTAATTTGTTCTTACGTCACGATTTCCCGACTTTCCTGTCGTAATATCAATCGCAAATCTCGCAATATCGTGCTGGATAACATAATAAAGTTGTGGACACGAAAGTGCTAAATGATGAATGGTAAATTGTCAGCAGGTAACTACCATTCATCATCAAAATTCAGTCAAAAGATGTTCATTCGTGCTGGCATAGGCCTCTTCTCAAGCATCGCAATGTTCGGTTCTGCTCTTGCCGTATCCACCGAATTTTCCTTGTCGTGGAACCAACCTGTGGTGGCCTACCCATGAACACCAGCAAGAGTCTGTAACCTATTTTCATTTTCTACGACGGAAAAGGTATATCCAGCTACTCAGGTTCTCAGAAAGACAGGCAAAGGCATACTTACAAATTTTCCAAATAAAGGTGATGTGAGGAACATGACGACTGCGTAGAAACTGAACACTATTCCACACATGGTCTCGGATAGGCCCTTGGCAGCTGCCTCGCGGGGAAAGAACGGTGCCATCACGCTCATGGAGCAGAAGCTCATGAAGTCTACCAGGGCCAGGGACGCCAGGGTCAGCCTCTGGCGGCTGGACAGGTGACGGACTGCACCCGGTTGCAGGCGCGTCTGTGTTCGCACCAGCCTACGAATTATACATAGATATAGAAATTACGTTCCATAGGTGTTCTGTTACATTGTCACGCTATGTCACCTAAGTGAAGGCGTGAAGGTAGTTTACTAAACTTGAAAATGAATGTTTCTGATTCATTTTCAGGTTTAGATTTAGTGCTAGATAAGTAAGTGTGTACGATTGACTATGCTATAAGTGATTAGCTGATCAAGATGTCTTTGTCGAAATCTAAATATGTTAAGATAACCAACTGTTGTTTGATACAACAACAGCTGGTTATCTTAACATAGGTTAGGTAAGTCCTCTCATCTATCCTGCAGATCTTTCTACCACGAGTCATTGTCCTACTTATTAAAACATTATATTTGAAGTTTCGTATTCCTTCATTGAATCCAAGATCAATCTACTTTATATTGGATTACAAGCGACACTTGATATAGTTGCCTAACATTGATTATTATTATATAGATAAATAGCAACGTCTGTTATCTTACATTTACAATAGACTGATAATAGTTACAAACTGCAACACGTGTGGTTAAAATAATTATCTGCTTGAATGCACGTATTCATTAGCAAAATAATAGGCAGGTATGCTGGAACTTTTATCGTCGGGTTGAAAAGGAGATGTTATACCTTTCTCTTAATATGATAATCTCCGAGCTAATGTCATCAGGCGGTCCCCCGGACCAGGAGTGCACGCGCCGCAGCCGGCTCGTGTCAGGCAGTGAGCGGCGCCCGCCCCACGTCGCCGCCAGCTCCTCCGTGTGCGTGGAGGTCTTCATCAGCTTGCTATCAAACACTATCGTGTCCTGAGAACCTGTCCCGCTAACGGCAACACTGTTCAAATTCGAGTATTCACTTGTAGTCCGTTCACGATCAGTTTCACTTAGCAGCTGCGTGTTTTCGTCAGCATCGTCGCACTCTCTGTCCATATTGTAGGGCCACGGCTCCTCGGTCCGTTGGAGCAGCTCAATATGAATATGCTAGATCGCACCGCCGTCGCTGCCACCTTCGTTGCAATAACAAAACGATCGTAAACAAACCGAGTTATCGGCACAGCGTGTCAACACACCCGAGTGCACCAACTACTACTGTTAACAATTAAAATCCAACGTCGCATATATCAATTTATTATCGATATCTTATCGTGTTCAAATAAAAATATCCAGGATAGAGGCGCTTTCCAGTAAGCGATGGCACGGTGACTGGTGGAATAGTTTGCGGCGCGGGAAGTGCGGCGGGGTTTACATTTATTTATATGTAGGTACCTGATATGTGGGTACTCGTACGACTTGTTTGCTTGCGATAAGTGCCAATGCTGTAACATAGAAAAATTGTAAAGCCAAATGATTTTAAAAGAGTAACCATGGAGTTTCTTTCATAGGAAACGACCAACCCGAACCGAGCACCTTTTTGTCGACGTTTTACAAGTGCCCACGTAAGCCTATGTGAAATAAAAATATTGATTGATAATCAATGACAGAAAGTAGTTTATCGCATGAACTTGTTAATTAAAGGATGTTTTCGAAGGATTCCAAATGGTTTTATTAAAAGCTTTTTTTCTAGGCATCTCGCCTTCAAGTAAATTGGTTTTCAGTGATATCTTTTTAAACTGAAAACGTTTTTTACCTGAAACGAAAGTAATAGTCATATAAATTCTATTTCGAGATTAAATTTACTGCTTGTTTTATTTGGCACTTTTCTACGTAAGAAGGCAAAACGTATAGGTGTACCTATGTCAAATGAGTAAGTATACAAATGCAGGTATTTTGAATAAACACATAACATCACGCTAGTCATGCCCAAAGGGTTAGGCAGAGGTGTACCGATTAGTGCATCCATATTTCTTTTCGTTTTGCTATATGTTGGTGGTCGATGGCAATAGGTAATCTAGACTGCAATCCAGACTCCGTGGCCGCTACTGAGAAATTCCGAGTAGAATACTTAACTTCGACGCACAAAATATCGATAAATGCGGGTCCCATACTGGGCAATCCCAAAATGTGTCCTGTTTTATATCTTCTTGTCTCAACGACGTCAAAAATAACTAGATCATGTCAAAATTATTCTCTCAACTTTGCAAGCGTCAGTAAAGCGTGTAGCTAGCTAGCTATATTTTTGACATGATCTAGCTACCCGCTGTTAATCCTGTCTGTACTCGGTTGTGTTAGCGAATAATAAATGAATTTGACTAGGTAATTTCATAAAATTCAGGTTACCAACATAATCCATTTCCATAAAGTGCCTATCTGGCTATTTTTAAACATGATTACAGCAATATTAGATTTTTTGCGATAAAGTGCATCGAAGTCAAGTAGTATTGCAGTGAAAATCTTTCGCGGTAACGTGCATCGCAGATAAGTAGTATCGCAGTTAAGATCTATCGCGGTAACGTGCATCGAAGTGTAGTGGCTTCGCAGAGACGGTCTTTCGCAGTAGCGTGCATCGCAATTTTGTAGCATCGTATTAGCATTTATCGATATTTTGTGCGTCGAAGTTACGTATTCTACTCAGAAATTCCTGATGGGAAAACCCAATAATACTTTGCCCGACGGGAATCAAACCCAGGACCTTATGCTCAGCAGTCGCGCTTACCAATACTAGACCAACGAGGCAGATTGGATACATAAGATGTCCTGAACTTATTTGTTGCAATAGATTGGGCAGCCGTAGAAGTGGAAACCAGCGGATGGTTAGCGCAGTCTGGGACGATAGGGCAGAGCATTTATCTTTACCTAAAGCCCCGGTTTTTGCTGGTCTTAAACCATCTATCATCCCAGATTTCCGAACCTTACTACCGATGTTCAAATCAAGAAACAAAAACCATGCATTACCTGTAGTTATATGAAGCTCCCTAGACCTGCAATTAAGATAGGTATTCGTTTTCTTTCCAACTTTATTTTGCAATACCTAGCTGTTAGCTCGCTTGGTAAACGAATTGATGACCATGTCACACACAGCACAGTTTTTGTTGTAGGTACCTATTCACTGGTTATATTTTCACAAAACTGCACTATTTTTATTTTATTTAATTAGGTAAATCAAACTCTGGCAAAGATTCGAATGTTTATCGGTCTTATCCTTGGGGCTAGTAAATGCGACTACTTCCGCCGATAAACTAAATGTTTTTTATTGCCAAATCGAAAACTGCATTCCAGAGTGCAAAATTTTCCTACATAACCCAAATGAAATCAATTTTAGGGTGCCGTATGCAAAGGGTGCCATCCATCGGGATCCTATTAATAGGCACCGTTTTCTGTACGTGTACGACAGTTACAGGGCTGTATTTTTTTAACCGTAATAGGTCGACGCGTAGGTATATGCTACTATAAAATTAAATAGAATAAAGTTAAGAATTAAAGGAGTGCCCCAAAAAAGAAACTTGTTTTTTTAGCGTTTTTAGCTCGATTTTATTATTAATAATGGCAATTCATACAAGTTGTCGAAAATAGTGTTAAATAAATACTGTACCTTACTGCGGTGGTACGGAACCTTTCCAGTCCGAGTCCGGCTCGCGGCACTTGGCCGGTTTTTTAACTACTTTTTAATCATCGTTACCCATGTTTTTTTGTATAATTACGGTTTTTTTACCATTACTAAATATGTAATTTTGTAATTATCATTTAAAGGTAAATTAAAGAAATTGCAAGGACACAGCTTTTTTTTTTTTGAAGACAGGCTAACATTTTGATCAGTGTTAACCTGGGCACAATAAAACTTTGAAGAGGTTTTTGTGAATACAACTTACGAATATTTATTTGCATAGCTGGGCATTAACTCGTTAATCGTTAATTAAAGCAGTTAGAATTTAAAAAAATGTTAGCGATCTCGTTAATTTACGTTAAATTTCGCCAAGTCCGTTGGCCGTTAATCCAGTACCTACTATTACCAAGCACCGTGCCGCGCCACGTCGCCGCCGTGAAAGACATGTTCTGACAAAAAAGTTAAAAGGATAGAGATAGTTTAAGTGGCGGAGGCAACAACGCGAATAACAACGACGATGATGAAAAAGAAGACTTTTTCAATTCTGTCACAGTCTAAAGAAAATCCTAAGAGCCACAAATCTTTACAGAGCAACCACAAATCATTTAAGTTCAAAATCTCGTCAGACTGTGGCTAGACATGAAATCAAAAGACTCCTCATCCTCCTCTCCTCGACTCATTCAACGATGCGGCATTACTGGGAGAACAGATATACAGGGTGTAACGGAAAGGGTATATACATCCTTAAGGGTGTGCTACAGACCATCAAACTGAACATGTTTCTCATCATAAAACATGTATTCAGCAAAAAAAATATCTGCTGCCCCATAGAAAATTACAATACCTATTCGACCCAAATGTATAGGCAGCCGATATTTTTTTTTGATGCAAAAAAAAATTTATGTTGAGAACATGTTCAGTTTGATGGTCTGTAGCACACCTTTAAGGATGTATATACCCTTTCCGTTACACCCTGTATACCCTCAAGCGCTGCAGTTGAACGTCTTTTTTCATTGGCAAAGTAATTTTAACACCAAAGTGCCTCGCTTTCAGACGAGAACTTTAACATATTAATGTTCATGAAGGGCAATATCCACATAATGCCAGATGATTAAATTACACACTCCAATTATACACGCCTTTTTTTTTGTTCCTAAACTGTTAGCTCCATAAATATAATGATTTTATAAAAACTGTTGGTTTGGGACCAACAGTTTTTATAAGATCATTAACGCAACGATATAAAAAAACCAAATTTTAATCACGTGTTAACGGATTAACGTTAACTTGCGTGAAATCTTCAGAAATGTAACGCTTTAACGTTTAACGATGTTAACTTTTTTGGATTGCGCGGTATCCGTTAGTCATTTTCACCGCTTAATAAAGAAAAAGAAAAAAAGGGGGGTCAAAGTTTTTGTCTTCTCAAGAATGTTCCCAAGAAGCTTTTCGATTTGCTCAAGCAATACAATGTTCAGAACTTAACGGTCATTAAGAAACACAGGATCCAAAAAGTTTCGACTACGGAAAAAGCTTGCAGTACGAAACGTAGTTTTTGGTTGGCGGCGAAATCTGAGTGTAGGATTAACATCACGATTGACTATTTTCAAAGCGTGATTTGTTTATTTTCAATTTATTCTTGTTCCATTTTCAAGTAATTTGCATAAACAAACTTTTAGCTTGATGAGTAGTTTCACGAAAAAAGTGCAACCAGTGAGTAAGGATCGAACTCACAACCTCTTGCAATTTTAGCTAATGTTATAAAATTACACCACATTCGGAATGTCCCTCTGCACGCGTAGCATGACCACTGTAAAAACGGGTTATATCGACGGACGGAAGAATCGACAAAATGACAGATAGTCATCGACAGTCATCGTCAATCTGTCATACTCGTTCTACAAGGGTCATGCTACTGAGATCGAGCAAGTAAGATGAGATCATGGGCGAAGGAATGATGCTAGTAAAAAGGTATAACATGGAGTGAAACCACTAAATAATGAGATGCGTAAGGAACTTTTCTGCAGTTTACTTTTATAACTTGTTTGCTGCACTATTCGCACTTGTAGGTACATTTAGATCAACGTGAAAGATTAGATAAGTTGATAAAACCCATTAGCGGAAGCGAAGATAAGATAAATAAAATACCACTTACAAATATAGTAACCAGATTTGTATCGATGTTTTTATTAAAAACAAATGTTTATTACACATATAACAAACCAACAATCACTTTATGTATCATTACAAATTAAATTCAGCGATTTAGTATACTAACGATACAATCATCAACGAATTAGAATCAATGTACTAAATTCTTCTCAAATTTTCAACAAATTTATGTGAAAAAATATAGCATTTATTCATGAAGGACTGCACTCGCGAGCAATCGAACCGGTAATAATTTGCAAGTCGAAACCTCGGCGCCTTCCAGTCCGGTTATCATATATAAGTAAATACACTCTCAAATCTTATATTATGCAAACGATTACGTTAGCGACAAACTCTGATACAAAAATAGTAAAACAAAACGCATATTCCTGTAAAAATTACGTGAACAGATGTTTTATACTATGCATATAATTCACGGCGTATTTATAGCTTATCTCTTTAAGTCTTTTCATAAAATTAACTGTTTAACGAATATTGATCCATTCCTTTGGAACAGGTTTTCAGGATGATAAATAATGAGGAATAAAAATAATGTTAATATACTAACGTCACTTACGACATGTATTTAGGCGACCTGTTCCACCGGATTGGGCCAAGAATATAGCTGTGCTTAACACTAGAGTAACGCTAAGCGGTTTGTCAACGAAGCATAAATGTCTTGAGCTAGTACGATCATAATCTAAGTTGAGCGAGTTCTTGCAACAGCCCTGGCTCCTGGTCGATCTTGGCTAGTTGGTTCAGCTCCAACTGCTTCCCAGATGCTTTCTGCTGCTTCAGCTTGTCAATATCGCTGAGTTTCTGTAACATACAAATAAATTAATTTACCAAGAAGGAGATGGCGGGAAGACCAGGATGTCTTCCTTGAGGTTTGGTAAGACGTAATGCAGAATCGTGATCGATGGCAGGAATGGAGGGAGATTGTTACTCAGCAGTGCTCATTATACTATACTACTGCATAACGAAGCAGATCCAGAATTCACAAGCGTGACTGCCAAGCGAGTACGGATTCGTGCCCAGTTATTGTATACGTCCCTATTACATGAGTTAAAACGTAATTATTGTAATACGTGTGTACTATACACCTGTCTTAATCATTGGGGATTTGTCATAATAAGGGATAATCTATTTTTTTTTTCTTTGTCCGTCGGGTAGTTTATTGAAAAGTATTGGACACGTATTTTTTCTTTTTTCACGTGGTCATAAAATTACGGAGATATATTGAGTTGAAATGGCGCATGACGTCACATGTAGGTAAGTTTTATACCTACTTGTGACGTAGTAAGCCCCCACTCTCCAACTTTAATGAGTTATAACTAAGTAATTTTTTGATATTTTGATAAAACAAAAAATACGTGTCTAATATTTTTGTATTACCTGTCTGACGGACAAAATAGAATGTCGTTTTCTTTACCCAGTCCGATCCCCTATTGTAATAGTATATTGTGTATTAAGGGCGGTAAGTAAGGAATTACGATCGAGGCTCTAGTAGAAGCCCGAAGTCGAAGACTGAGGGCTTTCTGAGTCGAGGTTCGTAATTCCCGTACCGCCCGTGAAACATACAATGTTTTTCATCACATTTGCGAGTTAATAATTATGAATATACACAAGTCAGCACAAATATTATTACGAAATACGTGAACTGATTTTTAAGCGGATGGCGGGCTGTTTGCCCACACCACAGATTATACAAATGTTTTGTTCAGAAACGTTAAGGGCAAATACTTACCTAGGTATACAGCCATGACGGATTGTAAAAAAAAAATAAAAAAATCGACGTTTTGATACAAAAAACTATCGATTATTTAGATTTTAGAACATTTGTTGAGTAACTAAATAACATGTAGCGAGATTGAATGAAATTCCGGTTTAGATAACATTTTAAGACAATTTTTCAATTGCGTGTAAACTCCTTGCTTGAACTTGCATGACCTGTGTGCTGTCATGCTGTGCTGTAAATTAAAAAAAAATTACTTACCGCCCTAGGGTTTTATAGGGGGCATTACAGCCAAGTTAACATGTATGTTATGACACTGTTTACGTGCAAGTGTGATGAAAATTATGTTTTCATCACACTTGCACATTGCAATCGATAGTTTTTTGTATCAAAAAGCGGTTTTTTTTTTTACTATGTCATGGCTGTATACCTAGGTAAGTATTTCCCTTTAACGTTTCTGAACAAAACATTTGTATAATCTGTGGTGTGGGCAAACAGCCCGCCATCCGCAAATCAGTTCACGTATTTCGTAATAATGTGTGCTGACTTATGTATATTCATAATTATTAACTCGCAAATGTGATGAAAAACATTGTATGTTTCACGGGCGGTACGGGAATTACGAACCTCGACTCAGAAAGCCCTCAGTCTTCGACTTCGGGCTTCTACTAGAGTCTCGATCGTAATTCCTTACTTACCGCCCTTAATGCACAATATACTATTATAACACATTTGCTCGTAAAGGGTCTCTTATTGCACCAAGTTCAGTATCGTAATGTATCACATTACGCACTAGTGCGGTAATGTAAAGTAAAACGCACGGCTTATCATAATGCTCCGTCTAAAACGAACGGTACTTTTTTAAATCTTAGCAAAGAGTTTTTATGTCAGAAAAGTAGTCAACATTTTATTAATAAAATTAAGTTGGGAGATAAAATATAATAAATAAACATTTAATTCTTTAATTTAATCAATTTTGACCATAAATTACAACCATTTATCTGTAACAAAACACAAAAATATTAATTTACTTTATTAGTAATAGGGTATCATTTAAGCTATCACCAATTTAATTAGTTTTGTGTTTCTTAAATAATAGGGTTTGTCCTCAAAATAGTAGATCTGTCACCAAAATGTAGTCACCAAACAATGCAAAATCAGTTCCACAATAAATCACCTAAAATCCTGAGATATAAGGTCTAGTACCAAATAAATGTTTTTGTTTTCAAAATAATAGATGTGTCACGAAAATTGAATCATCAAACAATGTAAAAATGTTTACATAAAACTCCAAACCACAGGTCCAAACTAAGGCGTAGTCGACGGAGCCCCGCTACGTGGGGCTCCTATTTCTCTCTGCAGGGTTTAAAGTAACCTAACACGAGGGGAACCTGTCCGAGTTGATGTGCCCTATGTCTCTAAGGAACTGATCTATTTATTTGGTGACAGATCTACCATTCTGAGCACAGAGCTATTATTTAAGTAACAAAACTGTTATTATAAGAACGAAGTTTATATTCATGTAATGCAATATAATTTTATTGGTTATCGATCTCTTATTTTACACATATATTAACATTAGTTTGATAATTCATACCTGGGAACAATTTTTGCTTATCTGAGAACGAAAATATTTCGTGGCGATAGATCTATTTATTAGGTGATACAACTTGATGACAAATATAAATTTTGGTGATAGAAAATATAGTTCCCTTAGTAATACTGGCTGTTTTTGTGCCTTTGCCTTAAAAAAAGCGTAAAAAATATTCCGCGCGCTTTCTCTTTACGCTGTATTGTTTTTGTTTGAAAATGTCATCCGAATTTTATTTATTTCCTCGCAAATGTGTTATAAAACGTCGTATGACATACGTGCGCTTTGATAATTACAGCCTCTGCTTTCTTGTAGCCCTCGCCTACGGCTCGGGCTAGCAATATCGCCTCGGCTGTGATTTTCAACTTACCGCACTTATATCATAATGTACTATTAGCACTACTTATGTACGTCATAATTCGTCTTCTTTTAATATCATACGGACATCAGACGTCAGTAAGGTTTATAAAACAACAAGCAAATGTATTATTTTTAGTATGCCCATTATTTCAGGTTTATTAAAAGTGTCTCGTGTGCATGCTTACCCGCGCCTTTCAACTTGATAGCTGATAGTGACATGAACGGTCAGCAAGAAAATGTGCAGAAAACATAACACTGTCTTTAAAGTCGCGCAGACGGGTAAAAAAATGCGTGAAATCGTTGAAAATTGTTTTTTAAAATGGTTTTTAAAGTTATTTGTAACCTACTTCAGTTTAAAGTTACAGAATGTATATTTCTTACAACTGTCGATTCCGACAGACCTAAGGAATAGGTCCAATAGGTTCGCATTGGGTCTTTATAATTAACTACACAGTATTCAGTTGTTTTTTTGCTTTCAGTCATAATATGACTGTGTTTACGAAATGGGTTTCAACGCCTATTTTGCTGGCTGTACCTACTGTAAACTAAATACTATGAGAATGATCCGTAGCTTAAATGAAAGGAATATGTATTATTAGGAAAATACCATATACGTGATAGACAAGAAGTCAAAAACTCTGACGTCAATACAAGGAGGTCATTACTAAAACGACATTCAATGAGGAATTTGATATTTTTAACCACTTATTTATTTGTCTTAAAAAAGTTTGAGACAGCAATAACAGCAGCATGCAGCATGCCAACTATAACGGCCTTGAAATTAAATTAATAAAAACTTAAAACCGGAAAGTTAACGTTATAGAAAAGTAAATTAATTGTAATAGAATTTTAGTAGCATGCCGGGACTCGAAGATAACCAGCAAAACGTGGGTGTATTAATAGATACACGTAAACTGTGTGATGGATATGAATGTTTGATGGATGGAGAGGGAGAAATGTCAAAGAAATGATGGATGGATTGTGTGACTTGTGTGAGGAATGATATGAAAGAGAAAGAAGTAAATAATGCCTTGACTTCTGACAGAGGAGAATGGAACAACAAAACGTGTTGCGCCGACCCCAAGAAGAATGAGACAACGGCACAAAGATGATGACTAATGGATACACGTCACCACTAGTAATGAAATGAATACGTTTAGCAAAATTCAAAAGCGATTTTCTCGTATAATAACAGCTTCTACTTTAAGGTAAGCCTATTTCGTAATAATGACTTCCTTAATACTATGTGCGTAAATACGTAATACTTTAATTAATACAGTAGGAGAAAATCACTTTTAAAGTCACTGTGTGTATTCATTTCGTTGCTCGTGACTGTACATATATTGATTTGAATTGTTATTAAGTTAAATTATTATAAATGGAATACAATGTGTTATGTAATGTTTCATAGGTTAATGTTAAATTATTATAATTAATATTAAGACTAATAATGTTGTGACCAATGTGGAATGTAGTGTTGACGATGTTTCTTTTTTAATTTTTGTGTTACTTTTATTGTGAAAACCAATTCGTGTATGTTCGACACAAATGTAAATTTGTTGAATAAATAAATAAATACACACCTCAGCCTAATCCTACGGGAATTATCGGCGTGATTTAATTTTATATAAAGTCAAAGGAGAATGCCCACTTTTGGGCCTACGCGTTACAGTCAACTGTTTTATTGCAAAATTATCGTCATTTTATCATATAACGAAAACACAAAAAAGAAAAAATATATACAGTTATAAAACTGTGAAAAATGCATTTTATTCTATTATTTACAACTCTCACTAGCTAAGTATGGATACGTGGCTAAAAAGACATTGTGTCATGTATTTTTTCATTTGTCAAACATGAACTTAAACGTCAATTCATTCGCTTTGTTGTGCTTGCGCCGGTGAATGTGTTCGTACGAAATTCATATTTTCTGTGATCTTACTATCTAACTGTACGTTATAGACTTTTAAAACTCTTAGCCAGACCATTGCAAACACAATATAATAAAACTAATTAATAAAAATGTTTGCAGGCAATTAATCTTTGACATTGTTGCACAGTGTTATATGTATTTTTGAAAACATGATCTAGGTAGATACATACTACAAAAATATCAGGTTCCGGTTATAATCACACTTAAAACGATTACCAGTAACTGTAATTGTATAAAAAACCAGTTAAATAAGAATGATTTCTGATTAAATTGTATAGTTGCTTGTCACTTAATCCATTTTATAACCTCACTTTGGCCATAAATTCAAATTCAAAAATCTCAAGTGACATAATACTAGGTGTTTTATCTTAAAAAATAACACCAATTTCATGGCTGTAACATGTAGGCCCAGAGATATAGGGAAGATGGGCTATCTCCTTTAATTAGTCAGAAAAACGCGGGGACTTGATTGGTATTTACATCTTATCTAAGGGAAGGGGACTTGATATCTAAACCACGGTCGGCACGGTTGGCGCAGTGGTTGAGCGATTGGCTGCTGCGCTGCGTGTCGCGAGTTCAATTCCCACACGGAACAGATATTTGTGTAGCCTACAAGTACCGGGTCTGTCTGTTTGTGTATGTGAGTTTAAGTGTTTGTAAACGCACCCACGATACTGAATTCCTAGTGTGGGGAAAAGCTAAAAAAAAAAAACGAAACACCGATATAACATCTACGCAGTTTCGCTACCTAATTACATTTGACTTTGATAAGATAAAGTTCAGAACATTACCTTATTGAGATTTTTAATCTTCTTGTCCTTCTCGGGGTCTCCGGTGGACACGAAAACCGCGCGAGAAGTGGCGACGGGGGGCGGGGGGGAAGCGTCGCCGCGGGCCTTCTCTTCTGCCTTGCGGGCCTTTGCCTTTTCACGCTTTTCCTTCTGTTTGAGCGCCTGCTTTGATGGTGCCGCTAAATAAAGGAATTCAAGGGTTTAGGTGAATATACGAAGAAAATCGTCAAGACCTCTATTTTTAGTAATAATAAGCTAACATTATAATATCATAAGTGATATTTTTGCACAAAAAAATCCACATAAACCTATTTTCAAAACGATTTTTTTTTTAACCAAACTATTATTATATTATTGGGTCACTCTAGTTACGTGGACATTGCGACATCATTGAGCATGCAAATCTTACCAGCGGGAGTTTCCCCAGGTTTATGCGGCTTCTCCTGCTCATGCAGCGTGAAGGTCGAAGGCCTATTCTTAGCGCCAGGAGGTCGGTATGCCGCCGCGGGCTTCGGCGTGGAGTCCTCGATGCCTTTGGGCACAATCCTGGACAGTTCACTCTTGGGGAAGTTACCCGGCTGCCAGCTGATAGCGAGGAGGTTCTCCTTCTCAGCGCAGACACGCTTGTGCATCAGGGCGCATGTGTAGTGCCAGATCTTGTAGCTAGAAAAAATAAGTGTTTGTTTAAATATATTAATAAATCCAATTAAAATCAGTTTTAAGCTCTGTTTTATTCTATTTTTTAACTTAATCTTAATGTAGTACTAATCAATATTCATTTGGATTAAATACAATGAGCACCAAAAAATACTTTGAGATCCTAAGCTACGTTACCCAAAAAAAAATACTAAACACCAAAAAAATTGTATTCAAAGACCAAATATAGTAAATGATCACCAAATTTTGTGGCAAGAAGAACTTAGGAAGCAAGTGCGAGCAAAGCGAGCTCCTTTAAACCCTGCAGAGAGAAATAGGAGCCCCGCGTAGCGGGGCTCCGTCGACTACGCCTTAGTTCGGAGCTGTGATTTTCAGGTTTTTAATTCTGGTGATCATTTACTATTTCTGGTGATCATTTACTATTTTAGGCAGTATAAAAATGTTTTTTAAGGTTATATTTACTTTATCTGGTGTTATGTTAAACATAAGCCATATTCATTTATTTGTCACGTTAATCTGGTCTTTTATTGCAAGTAGAAAATTCCATTGAAACTGCTATTATGCATGTTAATGATGGAGTATGTGTTATATTGCGGTCGAAAGTGCCAACGCTTCCACACACCACTATATTGCTAACCGAACACACTACCTGATAATTTTTTTTGAAGTGAAACTTTTTATGCGACTTCCAACAAGTATAACGCTACTATGGAGGGGGAATATTTTTTTAATAAAAATAATACAACAAAATATTATTTAGAAGCTCAATAAAATAACGAGAGTGAATGCGTGGCACTCGAACGCATGCGTGTAGTATTACGAAGTTTCACTTCTTCCGCGCGGAGGGATTCCACGCACTATTTTTCATACTGCAGCTGTCTTCATCTATCGATATCCGATTCGTATGAGGCAGCAAAAAATTAGATCGGTAGGTAAGGTCTGGGGTTGCGAAAGGCTCCTCAAAATAATCCGCATCCTTCAAATAATACGTGATACATACCCATTGCCGACGGTTAGCCTGGGGTACGTAGTAGCAGTGACGAAGGCCTCGCCGCGCGGGTCCCACATGAGGCTGGTGGTGTCGGGGGCCGCACAGGACCCCACCTTCTTGTAGCCGCGCAGTTCCCACACCTCGATGTGTCCTGACGCTATATTACCGAAGCCGCCCAACAACATACGTGTGATGGAGTTAAGGTATATTGTGGTGAATTTATATTGCATAAAACTTGAAAAAGTGATTACTGATTGGTAACTTTCGTCCTTTTAGTAAAGTTCATCTGAGAAGAATTATTTGTAGGGCATGCGAAACCCAGTTGGAGCCCATAGTTAAAACCCGGAAATAACCGGGTTTGTCCTACTTATTTGTTGTAACAGAATATTGAAAAAAATTAATGGCAAAGGTAAACTGACTTATGATGACTAGAGCTAACATAGTGTCTTCTTATATCATTAGTTAATTACATTTCATTATGACAACATATTACTATAATAAACATATGACGAAGAATTGGCAAACTAAAGTGGCAGTGGGCAGGGCACATTGCTCCCAGAACGGATGGCCGACGGGGCCGAAAAGTTCTGGAATGGCGACCGTGAACCGAAAGACGATTAGTTGCTTCCACCAGGTGGACTGATGACCTGGTGAAGGTTGCGGGAATCCGCTGGATGCGAGTCGCACGGGACCGGTCAATGTGGCGACACTTGGGGGAGGCCTATGTCCAGCAGTGGACGTCTTTCGGCCCGAAATATATTATCATAATATATCGAAAGTTTCGGCTGAAATGATGATGATGATTACTATAATTCCGACAGATATTCAGAAAAGTTAATGCATCTAGATTGATGGTCATTGATGCATATAGATAGGTGGTCTATTCTGGGTTATCAACCCCATGCTAATTTCATTTTTCAGTTTCAAATTAGGACAATCATATGAAAAGGATATGGTTTCCTTCAGGTGGGAAGTATATGGAGTTCCAGGCCCCTGTTCCGAACTCAAACAACGGTTCGCACTTGACGTTGAAGACCGTGGCCTTGGCAGGCGCGTGGCCATACACCGCCACCCACTCGTTGGAGTTGCCCGGATTCCACGAGATCGCGTGCACTGGGCCCTCTTTACCTGTGGAAGATACTAGGTTAAAAGTGCGTGCCATAGTACATTAATATACTCGTATTTAAGGTACCTGCCTCCCCCACCGGCGATTAGGGAGAAAATATTGGTGGTGGAACAGGGAGTGAATTAGGAGAACTCTATAGTTCCTGATCTTTTTTGTGTTCAGTCTGAATAACATAACTTAGACATAGAGAAAATCTGTCTGAGAGAATTGAATATTCATGTTGATTGCAAAAGTACAAATTCATGTTGTACTTAGTTTTAGTACCTAAAACTTACTGAATGTCACATTTTCCGAGTTGCCTTTCACATCACCGTAAGAGAGTGACTGCTTTCCATAGTAAGAGCCACCAGTTTTGTCCACCTAGAAACCAGAAAGATTTCATTACTAGAAATCCTATTCTAAAATTTCTTTCAAAATTCAGCCATTTTGGAATTTAAAGCAAAAGGGATTATCATAACCAGCATCACACTTTTAGAAGATTCAGTTTCAAAAGGATTTCTAGAATCAAGACTCCTAAGCTTTTTTTATATGAATATCCCAAGATTATACACAACATAGCATACTGTAATACCACTACAAATTGACTTAAAAATAATAACATATTTACATCAGTCTGCGTCATAGCGAATACGTTGGTGCCGCGTCTGTTCCAGTAGAAGGTGGCCTTATCCGCCTGGAAAGAGGAGCGCGCCACGACTGCATGGGTCTGCTCCAAGTCTGGGTACTTGAAAATGCGCCAGAACGACGGCTGGCCGGCCTTACCTGTAAAAACAATAAGGTGGTGAAACATTTATCAATGAGCTGGTCAGATAGAGTTGTATGTTGTTCATGCAATAAAAGCGAAAAAAAAAAAACTGAAAAACAAAAAAAAAAACATCTAGAAGTAGGCCATTCAATATTTTAATGATTTATTATATTGATATTTATTATAATGATATTTATTTTAATGACATTCGTTTCCGTTCAGACTAAGCAACTGGCTTTTATTACATGAACAGAAACCTTTTTTGACCCTTTTAAGTAGATTTGATATCAATAAGTTTGGCCACTCCCAAACAGGTCATAGAGAGTAAAGAAACCATTGCAGGAGTCGATTATTACAGCCTTGTAGCCCTATTACAGCTTAACGTTTTTAATATTATTATAAAACAAATTGGCTTCTAGACTCAAGGTGAAGAATCTCATGTTAAACTGACTTAAAATGTTTTATATTTTGAATATTACTATGGTATGAAGATGTATGGACTGAAGATGAACATGTCAAAGACCAAGGTCATGACCAACAGCTCCGAGAGGAGCATACACGTAGGTGGCGAGAATATACAATATGTCCAAGAATATATCTACTTGGGCCAAGTGATTTCTTTTCAGGCAAGGCAGGATAAGGAAATTCTAAGACGCACAGAAAATGCCTGGAAGAGTTACTGGTCCATGAAGGAGTATTTCAAGGGCACTCTGCCCATGTCTCTGAAGCGAAAGCTAATGGACATGTGTATTCTCCCCATCTTGACCTACGGTGCACAAACTTGGTCTTTGACTAACATCCAAAAGTCCAAACTCAAGGTTTGCCAACGTGCTATGGAGCGCAGTATCTTAGGTGTAAAATTAACAGATCATGTTCGAAACACTGCACTGCACTCCAAAACGCAAATCATTGACGTGGCTCAAAAGGCTGCCCAACTTAAATGGGACTGGGCAGGACATGTCTGTCGCATTCCGAACGAGCTGTGGGCCCGCAAAGTTTAGGATTGGTGCCCTGAAACAGTGACACGGGGTCGCGGCAGACCACGAAGGAGATGGCGGGACGAACTGAATGTTTTCCTTGAGAATTGGAAAGAAGCAGCACAGAATCGCGACCATTGGAAGGAATGGAGGGAGGCCTTTGCCCAGCAGTGGGACGATACAGGCTAGCTATAATAATAACTATGGTATAAATGAAAGTCAATATGCTTACCTAAAGTAAATGCTGTAAAATAAAATGTAGGAGCTGGGCTGGGCGATAAACTGAAAGACTTCAATTTCTCTGCCTGCAGCTGTTGCACAAATCTGTCCAGGTTGCCATCCTCATATATCAACACCCTGTTGTTTAAGTGCAGAGCAAACAGTTTCTCATCTGATGACCACTTTGGTTCCCTTGAAATTAGATAAGGAATTGAGTCTGAAGGAAAACTTTGTGATGGTATCTACAACAAGAAATATATTCTATATCCTTGTCACGAATCCTGCATCACATTATATGTCATTATTTCCTATAATTTGATTTGTATTAGTGACACTAACAAATGGTGTAATAATAAACTGTTTTTGTTCGAAATCAATAGGTTCTTGTGATGCAGTTTTGGTTTTTATTTAAATCGGGCTCGAGACTCCTTTAAGTCTTTTTCACTATTACTCATAGTTTCAGATTTAGCCATCCATACCCACTTAAAAAATTCAGCCTGTATCCAACAGCCCATCAAGAGCTGTTACTACGTAACTTGGAGTGGTTGGAGGATCCCCCCTTTTCTATGAAGGATGAGTGTGAGGTGATCGCACCCTGTTCACTCACGCTTCCATACAAATCAGTGTGTCAATTACTGGCTGCATATTATTATCATGAACATTTTTAATTCTAAAATTGTGGCTTACCATCCAGTCTGATTCTTTTGTATAAAACTGCCTGCAAGCTCCCCATCAGCTGATTTATAAACATGTAGATTAGGCTTCCCCTGAAACAGACAATTAGTTCAATATGTGTTTTTTATAGTATTTAATTATTTATCCAATACATGGTTTTTAGAGCAATAATAATGAATACCTGAGGGTTTTCTTTGGTCATGAAAAACATTTCCCACACAGTAAAGTAGTTGTCCAGGGGTGAAAAAAACATGTCTTTGATATTTCCATTTATGGTTGCTGTTACAGACCAGTCCGAACATCTCACTATATCTACTCTGAAAATAATACAAAGTTTGCAACATATTATATTTTGTTCATCAATCTGTTTGACTTAATTTATTTCTCTAATATTTAAAAATAACTGTATCATACCAGATACTCAAACAAAGAACCGATATGCCAGTCTAATAATGGAATATGTGATTAAAATTTCGGGTTTTAGTCATTTAGATAATTATTTTTAATCAACTTTCTTTCTGATACTTACTTCTTATCAGTCCTGTATGCTAAGTAGGTGCCTTTAGGGCTAAATATAATGCTACGTATATTGGTAGTAGTTTCATCTCTGAGATTTGTCTCTTCATAAGGCTCCTTGAAGTCAATTAAAAATATATTTTTGTTGGTCAAACCTGTAAGATTAATGTTATGGTTCAGATAATTATAACCTCTCAAACACTTCATTTCTCCTAAAACTTTTGGGACGTAGTACACATATTTACCAGCAATATACGGTGTAGTCATGTTCTCTGCAAAATATTAAAGAATATAATATTTAAAAACTTGTCATTTTCAAGAAAATGATCGTGTTGAGCTTTAGGTTTTCACGACTTGCCGCACGACATTTACAACACCATAGACAATGAATTTAAAAAAAAACTTTTATTTTTATATTTCGGTACGGAAGAAAGCGAATTCAAATAATAACAAAAAAAGAATCAAATGTAAACATTACACTTAAACAGCAGACTTAGCCTCTGAATTCATAAAAAAACAATGAAAAACGAATATGATTATTTCTGCGAAATTAATCAATTTTGATGCAGGCAACTTGACCCAACTGCCAAAAGATTGAAAAGAAAGAAATTAATTCAAGATGGTGGAATTAACTTTTTCAGAAAGGCGCGTGAAAACTTAGCCTCTGTTTGTATATTTTAGAGGCTTGTGCATTGAAAGTTATAAAGAAGATCTAACATTTCAATGTTCAGTAACAAGGCTCAACTTCAGAAACGTACTCCTGAAAATGGGACCGATCGAGAGAGCTTTTTATCGCTTCTAGTGGACGAATATTTGCATTCTACTTCATTTGGTAAATATTTCCTATTTACTGTTACAAAATGTTAATAAATTGCTCTGGTTAAAAGTTAATGATGTTATTTTTAGAAATATATATGGTCGTTTAAGTTTATTAGTTTCTTTTCTATGACCAATAAGTTCTTCCAATTGAAGCCACTATGTACTCACGTAACTTAATCGAACTTCTTTTTGCAGATGCCAAATGCCAAGTTCTAGCTAATTTGGCAAATTTTGCATACGATCCCATAAACTATCAGTTTATCAGAGATGTTGGCGTGCTAGATATTTTTCTTCATGTTATAAAGAATGAAAGCAGCCATCGACTGCTGCATTTTGCTGCTGCTGGTATCTGCAATTTGAGCTGTGGTAAGATACACAATGTTGTTATTAAATGCCTATATAAACAGTTTCACCAGCCAGGATTCAAGATTAAAACTCACAGCACACTTATAAAAGCACTGCTCTGGATCAATATCATCTCATAGATCCTGATCTGAGATTGTGCCATTACAGTGCATAAAGGTGTGTGTTGCAAGGTGGACACCTCTGGGTTCACCTATGGCTTGATTTGTTGCACTGTCAGTGTGTGATGACCCATGCAGTGATTTTAACTGATAAACTAATGATAATTAATCCCTGTTATTTATAAATATGGTTATTCAATTTTCTGACTCCTGTCTTATTTTTTTAAATGAGTAAAGGGGCTGTGTACTTGTGGACTTGATTTTGTAGGATTTACTAAAGTATGAACATATTACTTCAATTTGCTGTTATTTTACTGTACTTAAATACAAAGCAGTTTATTTTAAGCACAATTTTGTGGTTTCCAGATCCATTGAATGCTGAATATATTATAACACTGTCTGGACTGAAGCCACTCATTGAATTACTGAAGTTGAACAACAATGATATATTAGCTGATACAATCACAACTCTGTTCTATCTCCATAACAACCAAACCAAATCAGAAATCATCACAGCAGAGGTTATTCAAAGGATTCAAGAAATACAGAATTCAGATGATAAAAGATTAGTTAACTTAGCCACTATTTACTTACAAGATGTATGCAGTACAAATGAGATATTATAAATAAAAGTGAGACAGATAAAAATGAACAAAATGCTATCAAACAGATTCCCTTATATTGTTGTGAATAACAAAAATTATCAGAAGATATGCAAATACCATACAACCACATTCAGTAGTACAGCTTTCAAGGCAGGGGATAAGATCCGCATACAAAAAACATTAACACAGAAAGATTTGGATGCATTCTCAAACCTTACAAGTGATCATAACTACTTGCACCAGAATAATGGAAACAAGAGACCCATAGTGCACGGAGCACTTCTAAATGGTTTAGTGGCAGGACTAATTGGCACACACCTGCCTGGCCCTGGGACGGTACTCGTTTCACAAACGATGAAGTTCCCGAACAAGTGCTTTGTTGGGGAGAAGCTGACTATAAGTGTAGAACTTGTTGATGTGAGGAAGATTCTCAAAGTGAAGTTTTTTTGCATTGTCGAGGAAGAAAAGAAGGTTGTGTTTGAGGGTGAGGCTAAACTTGTGTTAGCCAAAGACTGTTAGAGATTTAAGTTAATTTTTAATAATAACTTATTTCCTAGATTTAAGTATTAAATTATAAGAAAATCTGTAATGCAGTATGGCATTTTAAATTCATGTAATAAATTATGAAATCTCTAAAATTTGTATTAAAGGATAACTCTATTAGAAAGTCTAAAGTTTAATGATAGTCTGTCTTATGTGCCAATAAATTCATGAAATCATATAATA
The DNA here is from genome assembly GCA_963082945.1 of Cerastis leucographa. Taxonomy (NCBI): domain Eukaryota; kingdom Metazoa; phylum Arthropoda; class Insecta; order Lepidoptera; family Noctuidae; genus Cerastis; species Cerastis leucographa. Next base: position 10,336,497 of record OY720380.1, on the reverse strand, counting down.
TATACTGTAAAGTACAATTATATTTAGTTCTAATATTAGATAACACATTACCTACAAGGTAGTATTATATTTAGTAATGTAACACCAAGCATGCTGCAGTTGTATCTCCAAATCTGTCCATTTAATGTCCATTATTATACAATTTTCATAGTCTATAATTAATTAAGACTGATAGCAACTAGATCATTACTTACCTACTCAAGGGATGAATATTACTACAATTTCTTGTCCCATAATTTCGTACATAAAGTTTTACCACTCATTCATCAATATACTAACTGCATATTATTCATCAGCAAAGTGATACCTTCTTGCCAATGTCATAATATCATAATGATAAACAACAGTCACTAATACCAATTGCTATTTAAAACTGCATTTGGGAATAAGCAATGATTTGATGTAAAGAAATTTATATTTGTTGACTCTGCAATCTTAATGTTACTATAAATGTAGATTCTGTTGCATGAGATATTGCTCAAGGAAGCTAAATGTACCCATAAAGAATGTAAAATTGAAGAGAAGTAAGTAAATAAGTCCAAAGGCTTGCTGATGTGTCACATTAGGTAGCTTCAGCCTTGCATTTTTGATGATGTGCATAATGCTAAATGCATGCAAAAATTATGTATAACCGTGAAACCGCTAATGTAATTATCTGCCGAAACAAATAAAAGCGGTGCCACACCACAACAGAATTTCGGCTATATCCTCATGAACAAATAGGGCGTCATCAGCTAGTTTCACGATGCGACGTCACAACTCGTGTGCTGGCACATAGATCACGGCCAATTTTTAAACAATTAGCATTTTCTGAAGTTTTAGTTTCTGCCTTTTGCTGACTCGTGAAAGTTGCGTAATCGTACTCTAATATTTGGTTGTCAAATGTCAGCATAATTCGAATAAGTACAAGAGACGATGAATGAACTCGTTTTATTTAAAATTCTCGTTTGATAATTGTTTTCATAAAGGTAATAATAAAACGACTTGTAGTTTTCTTGTAATTACTATGTGGTCTATGTCACGGTTGCTCTTTTAATTATTTTCGAACTTGTTATTTATCGCCAGTATCTTCCTGGAAGACGTGCAATCTGTGGAGATGCGACGATTGTTTTATTTTACTTACCTGTTAGTTATTCGTAAAATATTTGTTATTTTTGTGCTTGTTTTCTTTTGTACCACCACATCGCATTAAATGTGATCATGAAATGCCACCTTTACTTTTATATTGACCTTTTACATTATGATTTCGTGTACTATACCCTTTTTGTTTTACATAACTTGATCTGTTACAGACTTGTTAGTTTTTTTTTTTATTAAACTTTTGCCTGTTCATGTGTTTCTTTTTGACTTGTCCACAAAGTACTTTTAGCTATTATAACAATGAATATGAACGATTTTTCTTACATTTTGTAATAATTTTATAATATGCTTATACTAATATTATCACTTCATAGTATTTATGTAGCGTTAGGATTTTCAAATTTTATTAAGAGTATTGCTAGTTGTTAGATGAACTTGCTTCAGTATTTTGTAGACAAAAATCTTTGATTGGGAAGGCTGTGAATTAATCTTTTGTAATTAACAGTTATTTTAGCAATTATTGTGCATAGCTATGCAAATATCGTAATGATATAATCATAGTTTAGTATTTTTTTGTCAATTTTCGCGTCTGATAGTTTTTCTTACATTAGTGTAGAAAATAAAACTGCATCATGTTATAATATTGGCTTTTTAATTCTTATCCGATTTTATGAAAATCCTGTCTTTGGTAAATAGTAATTTACCTCAATAGTATTTTATCTAGGAATATCTAGGCTTTATACTTTTTACAGACGACGAGCGGCACTAGACCAAAGACTGTACCTTTCGCATGACGCAGCTACGGCCGCACCTTGTCGCTCGGCCGCCTGTTATTTTGGCCGCAGAAGCTTCGACCAGGAAGAAAGTTTGGTCGTACAGCCTGGCGGCCGACCAGTTAAGTTCAAGATAGCGGCTGTTCATGACTGTGTCTGGCCGCGTAGTTAACGAGGTCCCTAACTGCAGCCTTCTTCGCTGAACTGGCGACGACAGATGTTCAGTCGCAATGATAAGGCCGTGAACCATAATTAACCCTACGATCTCAGAATACCAGATTCTCAATATACCAGATTATCTAAACACCAGATTCTCAATATATCAGATTTTGAACAGTCGAAATCAAATATTTGGTTCTTTAGTCAACTGATCCCGCACAGGCGGGCGGGACCCGCGGGAATACTCGACCTAATGCATTTTTGAATAGATATCGACCACAATCTTAGTGATCGTGGAGCCAAATTAAAGGACTTCTAGGCTGCTCACACCAAGGTACCTAGCTACTAAGCGACGTAATAACGTTTAGACATTCATTCACGTTTTGCAAGGGGATGAATGTCTTTAAACGTTATTGATACGTAACCCTACTCTATTGTTGTTAATATACAAAGTGTTGATTTGCATCCTCGTCAAATTCAAGGAGGAAACTATGTTAATGATTCTCGTCCCGAATCAGTAATAAAATGGGAAGGTAATTTTTTTTTTTCTTATTTACGGAAATCGGTAAGTGTGAACCACCCGTGTTTTAAACGCGGCCCGTCTGGATTTTGCCCTATAACCTCGCTTACACACATACAAACAATCTCAAACGTTTATTCGATAAGGAATTTCTTATTCCCTAAACCAAGTTAAGGGGGTTATTCTGAAATATTTACAAACTTAAACAACCAAAAAAATCAGCGTTTATTACCTAATAACTAGCTGTACCCAGCATGCGTTGCAATGCACTTTTTACTACCCACCTACCCTATCCGACCTACCTACCCTACCCGACGCTACCTACCTACCTACTCTACCCTACCCTACCTACCTACTCTACCCTACCCTACCCTACCCTTACTACCTACCTACCCTACCTACCTACCCTACCCTACCCTACCTACCTACCCTACCCTACCTACCTACCCTACCCTACCTACCTACCCTACCCACCTACCTACCCTACCCTACCTACCTACCCTACCTACCTACCTACCCTACCCTACCTACCTACCCTACCCTACCTACCTACCCTACCTAACCTACCCTACCTACCTACCCTACCCTACCTACCTACCCTACCCTACCTACCTACCCTATCCTACCTACCTACCCTACCCTACCCTACCCTACCGTATCCTATGTCCTTCTCCTGGCTCTAAACTACCTCCCTGCCAATTTTCAGCTAAATCGGTTCAGCCGTTCTTGAGTTATAAGTGAAGTAACTAACACGACTTTCTTTTATATATATAGATTAACTAGGCACCGTAATTTTAATTGATTATTTATGTCTTTTCTGAACACCTCCTGAAATTCATCGAGGATGCAAAACAAAACCTTGTAGGTACTAGGGTGGAGAAGGCAGTTTATGAGTGTTTGCTGCAAGCCAAATGAATACCTAATACTCTTTATTCAATCAAAAACAGGGATGTTGAAAAAAAAAACCTATCTAGGTTCCTCTTCGTCTGTTCGATATGTTGTTTGCCCAATAATAAAATATTGTGTTGAATTATTGGCAGTTTTATGGCATTGAGATGTTATGCAATATCCTTTCGGTTAAAATAAATTGGCGAACCGCTGCATGGCGATGCACACCTATCTAAAGTTCCCATAAATCTTTAAGTGCTATTCATACGTGACAGCGTAGGAATTACAAGATATTATTCTTACGAAGCCACTGCCAATTGGCAGTAGGTTCGAAATTCTTACCTCACCACGACGAATCAGCCCCTACCTAATCCTGGACAACGCTCTTGAAGTCTTAATATTCTTGGAGATAAGGGCCCATCTCTATGGTGCTTATGGTGCAACCATAAAATTGGTGAGCATGGACAGACCGTGAACTTGTGACTTCCAATTTTCGCGCTGATTTTGGAACATGGCCTGAAACATAACATCATACCTGTAATCCCGAATGCTAGATACTGAAGAACTTAAATGTGTACCATTCCATACTTTCGGTTTTTAGTTTTACGACTTTACGAGATTATTTAACCCCTACCTAGGAATCGAACCCAAGACCCCATGCTTAGTAGTAGCGATTGCGAGAACTAGATCAACGAACAACTAACAAGTCCTGAAACATTGGTCTTAGCTGTAGAGCCTTTTGTAACATTGTGGAACGCAAATAAAATTAATATATGAACATGTCAGTCATAGGTACAACTCGTAACAGGAGTGCAGGATATGTATGAACGCGGACGAGAGCAAAGGAGTAGGTACCTATATGTATAGGAATGTAGTAGGTGGCGCTCTGTAATTTCTGCCTACCCCATGAGAAAAAGGCGTGAGTATCTACTTACAGCATTGCCGCCATACGAATTGGAATTTCGTCTACATGTCCTACTAAGATAAGGTGAAACTTGAAACAATTCTCAATCACGTATCTTACGCAGAAAAATCACTAGATATATTCACGTAAAATATAGCGATTAGTAATTTAGACACGTTTTGCTGTGCGGCAAAAATGCTGAGTTAGCGTTTTTACATGGATATGAACTGGGGATAGTGTTTATATGGCCAGTTAATCATGGATGGGTGGCTCTATAGTTTCATTGTGGTGGTTCAGTGATGTGATTGTCTGGAAAGCAGTACGTTGGTACTACGGTGACTACACCTGAAGAATTTAGTAAAGTGAGTACCTCGTGGCATTATGTATTATTATAAAAGTTTTTCTATTGCATTTTACCTAGGGACTTATATGTACCTAAACAATTATTGAGTACGCACGGCGACCAATCAAGCTATGCAAAACCAGTTTATGCGGATCTCTCTCCCTTACGGGAAATCTACACAAAGTGAGGACGTGTTAGACTGGAAATGTATAGTTTGTGTGTCGCCGTGTGTACCTACTCAGCTAAGACCTCGCCTAGTTGGTCTAGTGGCCCCAAGGTCGTAAACTCTAAGCATGAGGGAGGTCTCTGGTTCGATTGCCAGTGCGGGTATAGTATGTATTGGGTTTTTCTGTCAGGAATTTTATTGATGGCAATGAGTTCGCCCCCTATTACATGGGACTTAAAACATACCTGGTAAAATGTAGGTATACTATTGGTAGGTACAGCTCTTCTACTGATTCTTATTCTCGCTAGCCACTTGCCTTTGTAGTTAATGAACAACAGCTCTGTTTTTTTTAAGTTTCTTCACTGTATCGTTCAAAATGCGCGGGGTCCAGTGCTGGCTTCTCTTCGCCGTGTGCGTGTATCTGACGACCTCGACTGAGGGCAGACGGAAGGCCAAGCGAGAGAACTATGAAGTCAGCGCGCCATCAGAGGAAGAGACAAACTATGACGACGATTATAATGACGAGGTAAGGAGTTCAGCCCCTGTATTCACAAAAACTCGGATTCGATTTCGATTCGGAAAGTCATATGTCTATCTCGCCCGCTTTCGTAATGACAAAACAAGATGGACATACGACTTATCGAATCGAAAACGAATCCGAGCGTTTGTGAATAGGGGGCCAGCGGGCAGTGAAATTTGAATCAACATACAATCCAAAACTGACCTGTAAATTGCAAAAAAAAAAACCTAAGAATATTCGAATCTTGCGGGCCATCCTGTCGCTTCCACCATACGAAATACGATTAAGTAAATAAGTATGTTTATTTGCACAAACTGTGGTAGATACAGAATGTTATACTTAACTTTTTTCCGCCTTATTAAGAGCAGGCAAATTAAAAAAAAATACTTATGGTACTTAGGTAGGTACCTAGCTCCATTAAAATGGATTATGCACTTTAAAAAAAAATACCTACTTAAGTTTATTGTGTTTTGTTTTTGATCCATAGTTTATTTAGGTAAGTCCGGTTTCACTTACACTAGGTGACACTTACGTTACTTATAAAAGTTTTCATCAAATATGATTTTAATCCCACGCCACTGAGCCGAGGGTTGAATATTGAATAATATATCCAACATCTCGCTTTATTTAGTCATTAAAAGTATTTAGGTATCGCTTCGTATTTATAAAAACGGTAATTATTGCTTTTTCTCTATTTTCATCAAAACATGACTGTTAGCGCAGTGGTTGTGTGATTCTATACAAGCTACTGCGCTGTGTAACAGCATGTCGCGGGTTCGATTCCATTTTATTATGTTTGAGTTTATAACACTCTCAGATATAAAGTTTGGTGGTTTTATCTCGTAAAGACTTTAGGTAAGCAAAATGGCTTGATGAGGTTCTAACTTACCTATACTTAAGTACCTACCTACTTAATTCATTCTTCGTTGTCATCATTCTACCAGTTTTTATTATAATTTTGCTTCTATGCGCCGACCTAACCTTGCCGCTGGTCAAGGTTACTTCATCATTCCGTCAGGAGTGCCCACTGCACTTAAGTAGGTATAATTAAGGCTTTTGCCCCAGCATTAGGTCTACATCCAGTAATAAATAAGACACGCATGATCATTTATAAAAACAACATAGTTTCTAAATAATAAATTCTGCCTAAGATTCTAGCTATGGACATCTTACACTAGTAATTAGGTAGGTTGTGAACATAGGCCATGAATGATTATACAAAGTGTTGTTTTGCACTGTCGTCAAAATTCAGGATGTTGTCACAAAAGACATAAATTATCAATTTAAATTACGAAACCTAGTTAATTATTAATAAACGCTGATTTTTTTGGTTGTTTAAGTTTGTCAGTATATCGGAATAAACCCCTTAACGTGGTTTAGGGAAAAGAAATGATCGAATAAACGTTTCAGATTGTTTGTATGTGTAAAAGCATAAGCTAAAGAAAGCGCGGTTATAGGGCGAGAATCAGACGGGCCGCGTTCAAAACACGGGTGGTTCACAATTACCGATTTCCGTAATTATAAGAAAAAAAAAACAAGAATTACCTACCCATTTTATTATTGATTCGGGTCGAGAATCATTAGCATAGTTACCTTTTTGAATTCGACGAGGATGCAAAACAACACCTATACCTACTGAGATTATTATTGATAATATAGCGGTGATAGCCTAGTTAGTGGTGTGACCGTCGGACAACCAAGTCATAGATCACGAGTTCCAATCAAAGGCACGGCCTCTGATTTTTTCAGATTCATATAATTATCACTGGAATTTTGTCTAGCTTCGGTGAAGGAAAACATAGTGAGGAAACCCAACCGCCACGCCGCCGCGCGCCTTAGAGATAGGTATATATTTCTCGACGGCATGTAAAGCCAAGTCAGGGGCCCATAGGCAGAATAAAAACTCTCGACACCAGGGGGTCTACTCTCTAAGCACGAAACCCGTAGTTTCAACCGCATGAAAAAGAAAGATTAGGTGAATTTATTTATGTACCTATTCCAAATTCCAATGTAGTAAACATTGAGATTACTACTAGTTACTTAAGTAATCTGTAGTGGGGCGTTCAGGTTCGTCAATATTCTTTGGTACAAGTGCACCGTTGCGCTGACTTACAAATTTTTGCTATCCTTAGAGAGACAGTTCACTGCTAGGAAGCAGTCACCTTGCATAGATAAAATACCTGGACCTGCCTACAGTCCTACAAGTCTTTAGAGTAGGTGAATTCCTGAATACTCAACCATCGTACAACAACGTTAATGCAAGTTGATGGAGACCGTAGAATCTGCAGCCAGTCAGTAGCCTCTATCATTATGAAGTGCCACAAACAATGGGACACATGATATCGTTTCCAGGTCTGATACCTGCACACTACCCACAGGGATTGATGGACGCCAGTAGTACCGCCAAACTCGTACTTAAGTTCAGGGCAGACTCTGTATAGTTTGCCAGCGATACATAACAAAAACCAGAGGCTTTCATAAGAAGGGTGCCGGCAGAAGTGAAAACTCTGTCGGCAGTCCTTATGACTTGACATTAGCCTCTAAAGGGTGTAAAACACCTCTTAACGAAGCCGAAAGGCACTGGTTCTCCCTGTCCTTGCGATCATTTTTTTGTTCTACACCATACCTGGGAACCTTCTAGTTACGGAGATATTAGGGGTCAAAGTTCCAACTTTATGACAAGTGTTTTTTTAAATATAAGTTTTTAATGTGATATTTTTACTTTAAACACCTCCACGACCCCCTTACTATTCAATCCGTCCATCAGCACAATGTTTTGAGTGCGTTACATTGAGTTCTACCACAAAACATGATTATACACCCCCCAAAAAAAGTCGTTTCCCAGCAATAATTTTTGCGTAAAGTTACATAGTTTCATGTACAGAATGCTTGGTTGACGGCTTCGTGATGAGGTGATTTACACCGTGTATACTACGCGTCGCTAGTCTGGCGCAACGAGCATGTCGAGGCATCAGTGACGCGAACTCATAAGTTTTTCCCTACCAAAAATCGCTCAACGCCACTAAAGAAGTTTTCACTTCAAAAAGACATCCAAAAATCTAACCATGTTCTTCTTTATTTCCAGCTCGAGCCATGCCAATGCGGGGTCTTCCTGTCCCAACAGGTGGGCATCAAGGAGAACAACCGCCGCAGCCGGCCACGCGGTCCTCCGCAAGGAGAGCCCGTGGTGACCTACGACACGGACTCCCCCAGTCTGCCCTGCGGTATGGGGGGCTTCAAGAACTGCGTCAGCCGGTGTCTTGATGTGGTCAGTATCAATTTTATCATGATGACCCGTACATTCAGTATAATACAGCTTATGGTCTATCCAGATTTCATTAAAATTTTGAGCCTTCAACAGCATTCGTCATCCAATTGTGCTTTGTACGGGCAGATAATAAAACATTGTATTGGTCTAAATGGACGTTTGAAGTAAGTCAAATTAGAGATTAAACTATTGTAAGTTTAGTCTTATTTGGATAAAAAAAATATGTAGGTATTCCTCGGCTCTTAGTTTTCCAACCAGTGAAAAAAAACCCTCTCAAGAAAAACATTTTCGACTAAGCAAATCGAGTTCAATGAAATACTTCAGCAATGTCAAAGCTAGAATGTTCGCTGAAGGATAATTTAAGCATTTACTAATATAATGCATGTATTAATAGATTATTTGTTTAGTGCGGTGATTAATTTCGCACAAGCGTGCACGGTTACACACGCGTCACCTCACGGCCCTTTATAGTAATTAGCTGGCATAACATAACAGAGGTCGCCGCGGTCTGTCGTACTCGTAAGCTGTTGTAAGAAATCATAACAATAGCAATCAAATGCTTACATGAAGGTTGCCCGTAAACACTTAACACATAATGTATTAACGATATCCACGACTGAGTTTCAAAATAATTCCTAATTATCAAGTAGTTTCTACAGAATCCTGTAGAAACTACTTGGTATTTGAGAATTTATGTGCCACCAAATCAAAAAGGCTGTGTTTAGGCTCTTTTCAGGATAATCATAATTACCGGGACGGATTAGTCGGAGGTGATTCGTAATTATGTAACGTTCCATGTATTAGTGGTGAGCTTATTGCCATCAAGTAGGCAGAAAACTGAGAAATTCCTGATGAAAAAACCAAAAACACTTTGCCTGACCTGGGGAAGTGGGGACTGAACGCAGGAGCTCTTGCTCAGCACTAGCAACCCCTATACCAAAGAAGCAGTAACTGGAGTTAATGAATTAATTTATTAATGTTTAGATCCTGAAATACCTGCCACGAGCCGGGCCCGTGATCTGCGGGGCGGTGGAGCGTGACGTGCACAGGGAAAAGGCGTTCCTTTTCATAAAGAACTGCGGCGGGGAGTGGACGCCCACCAGCTTTTCGGCCGGCAAGGAGTTCTGTTGCACCGATGGAGAGCATCACAAGTGCTGATTTACTGATGACCACGATGACAAATGAGAACTGTGGAGGATGAGTTGGCGGACGATGATAACTTATTATGTAGTGTGCGTAGGTTTCACCCCACGTGCCTATTGCGTCTAGTTCCCAGAATAGTCTTTGCACTCTATACTATGTATGTAGGTACCTACGTAAGTTTACAGCAAATATAGTGAATATTAGCAATTGTCGGTGGCGCAGTGATAATAACAATATGTCGGCGGAGTCAATCACGAAGTCAATTTGTCAAAACGTAAACACGAGTATCATTTGTTGAGGACCAAAGTCGAACGGACACTTCCTTGTAATGTAACATTCTATATTATGTAAGCAAACGTATGTTTTTTTAGTATTGTGTATTAAAAACTGTTAATGTCTGATGTCTGCTACCACCGATCCGTTTGCGAAGCGATCTAGTACACGTATGAGGGCTAGTGTTTAATATTGGACATAGCGGATAGATGATGGACAATAAGCAGAAAAAAAATTTACCTAAACTATGCACAATATTGTCTTAATTTTGCTATGCCATAGGTAACATCATTATTATATTTTATACGATTACCTAACTTAAGTAAGACCTAGTAACAATATCTAAACAACATGATTCTAGGTTCGACACTATCTTGATAGCTTATTTTATCGTTTTATTTTATTATATTAAATTGATAGCGGTAAGAAAAGCGCGCTCATCACATTAGTTAACGTCCAATTATTTATTGATTTTACTTAATTTTAATCAACCTTATAACTTAATGTCATAGTTACTAGTTAATGCACCTATTTATAAAATGATTTCGTTAATTTAACTACCTTTAAGTCATGCAATTACGATTTGCTGATTTGATTTCTAATAAATGAATTCAATGAATTGGAATTTTAAGTGAATTGTTGACAATTGTTGACAATGTTTAAAATATGTATATTATTTATAAAAAAAATATTTTATTTTATTTTTTTATTTTAATTGATTGTTTTATGTAAGTATAAGGATTTTTATACCAATAAAGCCGTAGCTGCGTATTCAAAGTAATGTGTTTTCTTTCCATTTATATAAACGTGGTAACTCAACTTGATGTTAATTATATTAATTTAGTTTACTACATTTTATGTAGGTATGGTAGGTACTCATTAACGCGTCTCTAGCATGTGTTAGCATATTATTATCTATTTTCGCGCACGCACGCGGCGTTGCGCGTTTTGTCCGCGTGGTCCTGCGCCTGCGCCGGTGGGCGCGCCGGCGAGGGCCTTATCCGCTGACCCGATTCTGGATTATGGTGTCAATGAAGTTTCCTTATCAAGGACTAGTACACTCACATCAAGTGAAGTGTACTGTGTAGCTAGACGTACGGTGCGGGCGCGGGCGAGGGGCGAGCGGCGAGGGGCGCGGGGAGCGCGGCGCCTGACCCGGATCGCGTAGGGTGAACAACCCCGACACGTGCCACTTTCTAAAAGAAACGCGCGTCGCCCGCGCATCCTTGCGTGGACAGCTGGGACACTGGCTGCTTCTCTATTACATACGTTTTGGCACCCAACGACAGACTAAATATAGCACACGCGTCTCAGTCGTAGGTAAATGATTCCTTATTCAAACAACCTGTCTGGGCCGAAATAAGATGTTACGTTGATTGAGTCGCCGCGGCAGACACCTCTCCGAGTAGACTAGATCAATGATTATGACTAAGTTTTCTTTACGCTCATTGATGTTTGACATTAATGACGTTACAGGTAATGTGATGTTAAGTTGTCCTATAATCTCCCATAACGTGAAGAACTTCAATTCCATTCGTTTTAATTAAATTCGCTAAACATAAAGTTGTGTTCAAACCATGTTGGCAAAGGTAAAGCATGTTGATTTTATACACAATTATATTTTCGTTTATTATCCATTCTCTGAAATTCTCATTATTATTCTGAATGGAATACAAACGCACCTTAAAAGGATACCTTGACCTGACAGCCCTGCCAAAACTGAAAAATCACATATCAAACAACGGAGGCACATTTTGAGTCAAATTTGACCCTATAGGTACTGTAAAATGCTCTACATTTCATTCAATAATTAATTTATTGTAACAAACACGTTATATTATTATTATTTAATAAACACATTCGTCGAAATTATAACACCGTCATCCGAAATTGTGCTGCAAAACAAATGAGTCGAAATTGGCGCAACCTATTTAATTTTCAGTCTACTGTTGCAAGTTATTTCTAAATTTATTCAATAATTAAGTTTATGTCATCATATACCTATCTTATTAAAACTTAATAAACACAATAATAACAATACCATCTTACAAAATGCTGATGTAAAATTCGCATTTCTAATACGAATCCAACCCACCATAGATAAACTAGATAAACTTAAGGTCACCGCACACATGACTCCCGGATCCTGAAACACGCGTGCGTAATACTGATAAGGACCCGTATTGTAATGAGATTTACTCTCGTTTGATTAAAGCTGTGCAATCTGTGCATATCGTTACTTAGGGTTGCAATGACGCACGAATTAAGGACAATGACTGGCTGTATTACCTAATTAAAATAAAATTATGGATTGCTAAGATTAGTTTTTCCCATGAGTTACATTGTATAATGTGGATTCCAGTATTGGCAGTATTCTCAGTGTGTGAAGATAGGTACATCTTTATTTTACTGTCAAGGAAAGGCGTGAAGCTTTAGACAAAAGTCAGGCCGCAGTAAATACTGACGCTATTTCACGAATCGTAAAAGCTGCCAGAATGCTGTAATTACATGTACAGCTAGCTATGCGCTGATCGTCCGCTACTCTCGTCGCGTGATCACAACCATTTCGATTAGCAACCCTAGCGAGGTGTAAGTTGGAGCACGAGGTTCCCCGAATCGTCGTCGTGTGACCCCGGCCGCACTGCGCGGGCGCACAGGCACGTAGCGTCGCGTTATTGTAATGCGTTGCGCAACACCCCCCCCCTCCTGCTCCCTGCCCCGCCCCGCTCCCCCCTCGCCCCCCCGTGCTTCCAATGCCCAGTACTGCCCTCCGTCGCTCGGGGTATTAATTCCAATGAACTCTAACTGTGACTTATTGGTTGAAATTGTAAGTACAGGCTTTTAAAGGTATGTGAACTACTGCGCTTTACTGCATTGGCTTGGAAACTACTTATATCGGAGGAATGTTGCCAATCTTTTATGTATTATTGACTGGTTGTATAAGTACCTTTATAGGAATATGAGTCCAGTTTTCCTGTATAGCATTCGAGGCTGGCGAGGCTGTAGCCCTTTTTTTGCTAAAGGTTTGCAATTAAAATATACTAGATATCTAATAAATTATATAATGTAATTGCTTTATAATCTTGCCGCAAATATTATGCAAAAACTTTTGTCAAATAATAAAAAACAAAGTCTCATAGTCACATTATTATAATGACCACAACTAGGCACCACACAGACACTTATCGTAGTGCTACGAGAGCAGCTACGAGCTTCATGAAACTACTAATTTTCTTGTTATTACCTCAACCCGATCTGTTTGTTTGTAACACAATAGTTACACCAATGTTTTATGTATTGGTTTAATGCAACATTCATGAAGTTTTCAGTAAAAGTTCTCATGATAGTACGCACATGTAGGCCAACTATACACAGTTGTAGATAGTGCTAGGTACGCCCCCAATCACATGAGTCGTTATCGTCGACACTCACCGATTACTTGCCCGTGTGAATATGTGGCTCTGCCTACCCTTTCTGAAATTATAGGTGTTATGATCATACACAGGTACTTTCTATTTGTTACTTATTTATGTTTGGACGTTTTTCACATGCTTAAATCGGAATAATACGCAAATACGACTAAAAACCTGGAACTATGCAGAATGACCCGGTTTCGCATAAATAGACCTGCCTTTAAAATTCGGGCTTAATATAATTTTCAGTGGAAACTGTGGCTGCTGGGTTATAAAGAGAAAATCAATAAGGCGAGCGGAGCCGCAGGATAGCACTATATTATGAATACAATGCAGCACTTAGTATCAATCTATCTTGTAGGAAAATACGACGTTTATGTTTTTAGCTGGCGAGTGTTTACGACGCCTGCCTGCAGTGAGGTACCTGCGCAATAATGACGTGCACAGTTCAACGGAAAACTATAAAATGCATACATGGACGTTTTCCAGCGAGGCCCGGGTGTGAGCGGGGATGCGCGGGTGTGGGGCCGCGGGGGGACCCGCCCCGTCGACACACTTTCTGAAGGGCTCTAAAACTCCGGCTTTTGTGGCCACCTTTATGACCATCTATTCGTAGACCTTTAGATTTATTTAGCTGTAAAGCCTAGCGTTTGAAGACAAACTAGTTGGCTTTTAAAAAGCTGAATTAGAAATCTTCGTGGTGCTATCAAGAGTATGACACATGCATCATTACGTCGTTTGTTGGGAAGATATCCTTTTAGCGGTCAGCGCGAGCTCGGCGAGGTTGACCATAATAGATATACTGCACAATGTCGCTAACACACTGTCATCAAACTCTGCACATTGCCAAACGAGGGATTTTCCGTTTGGCCGCAGTCCATCCTAATCGCTTGCGGTACTGAGCACCGCCGACATACCGGGGAGGATACATTACACGCGGGTATATTGACACGCGTTATAAAGTCTATAGTAAACCGACCCTGCAGTCTGTACAGTTACCAACCACACTCACCACAAGGATAATCTACGCTCATTTGGCAGAGGTTGTTAAACACATTACCCATTCATATTTACCGACACAAACTGTTTTTTTTTCTAAACCACCCTATGATGAGGACGTAAAAGCCAGGAAAAGCTACGCGGACGTGATGCTGATTTTCTTTTCAGATGCAGCGCGTGTTTGGCACTAAAAGCCCTGTTAGCTCTCCAAACTAGGTCGCCTGCATACCTATGCTAGGAATTGACAGAAAGGTAGTTAATGCTTCGTTAATCCTTCTCATTGCAGTTTGCATGAAGAGTGGTTGAGGAACTTTCTATAGTTCCTGGTATCGCGGAACTAATGAGTCTCAGATGACAAGATAGACCTGATATTTCTTTGTCTAATGATGAAGGTAATGCTGACGCTGATATTGCAGCCTAGCCACAATAATTGTTCTGTATTATATTATATTATATTCAAAATATATATATATTATATTATATTATTATTATATTGATCTTTTCCTGGCTTTTACGTCCTCATCATAGGGTGGTTTCCAAAAATTCTGACATCCAGTCTTACCAAGGGGTATTGTATTACTTAGTTACTGGGGTTGTGGAGGTCAGATAGGCAGTCGCTTCATGTAAAATACTGGTACTCAGCTGCATCCGGTTAGACTGGAAGCCGACCCCAAGAGAGTTTGGGAAAAGGCTAGGCAGATGATGATGATATTATATTATATAGTAAGAATAAAACGGTCTCATGATATTGAAGTGGACTTTTGTCCCAGTCTTTCGTATCGCGAATCCCTGTAACAAAGATTATCAGTGTTCGGAGCGATACCCCAATTCGTAATCTTTATCTGAAAGGAAAAACGTTATCTGCATGTACCTACTAGGTACCTGGGAGTGCCGACTTGTCGACTGAGCAATGGTTTTTTGTCAGTGCGAATTCTTTGGTTAACAATTTCTCTCAGTCTGTTGTTGTATCATTGTACATAACTCCATTTTGTCTGACGTTAAAAAAAACTAGTTAATAGATAACAAAGTGGGACGACGTGGTATCCGTTTTCTGATTCAGGGAGCTGTAAAGCCAGCTATTGTTTTTAGGGAAAAACCAACGACGATCCTGGGGCAAACTAGCCGTTGACATACTTAACACATTCTGTGTTTCAAATAATCCCGCAGTAATGAAAACAGGAAGTTTAATAGCAATAGGATCGAGTTAGTATGAAGTGCCTATCGCTTCTCAGCCTACTGGACCGACCGATTTGAAGTAGACTGCGGTGTAGACCGGATGCGAAGGGGAAGGATCGGATCGCACTATTTGTGATCGCTATCTGTCTGAATGTGAGATGAGTTAATTCATTGAAAACATTTGTGCTAAGGATCAGTCAGAATGCCACGTTGTCTACCACTTAAAAAAACACGGAAAACTTTAGATACATTGCTTCAATTGCTGGCCAAATGAAAACCAGTAAAAATAAAGAAAGTCTTGCGGAAGTCATCTTACTACAGCAGTAACCATTCAACAAATCAATCAACAATTCATTCATATAAATCTAAACACATAAATGCAACGCAGTTACGTTTTAACACCGCTTCTTTGACGAACTACCGTAAACCGTAGCGATAGCTACATACTGCCAATCACAATGCGCTGAACATAAAGGAGGGAGAGGAAATAGGATAACGGTGTGCGCGGGCGCAGTGCGTCGGCATAGTCAACGCGCAAGAACTTCTCAATATCGCGAACCGTTCCCCTGTCTGCGACCAACAATGTATCATTAAAACCTCACCGTTAGCGCAGGCCTGCCCACCCCTGCGCGCGCCCGCCGGGCAAGACGCGCGCGGAACTGCGCCGGCGCCGGGCCCGTGCCTGCGCGAGCTGGCTGCCCGTAATGGCACTCGATGTCGCCCCGCCCGACGACGCTCCACCGTTCACAACTTTTTGCTATTGCAAATGGAAACTACGGAGACAGTGGGGTGAATCGAGGCCGATACACCGACGTTACACTACCATCTCAGAATTGATGTCGATTGTCAAGCACGATTAGAGAAAACATCATCAACGTGATGAACTACCAAAATACGGCAATAACTACATAAGCTTCGAAAGATCACGCAGTTAAATTGACGTGGCTTTACGTAACGTCTTCTCATAAATACTAACAGTTTATACCTAATCTCTCTTTTGATCACTACATCCATTAAATTTTAAGCTTTAACACCAAAGTTACAATATTACTTTAGAGAAGAATTACTAAGCATCTGTGTTCTTAACCGTTGAAGCAGTTGAAAGTAAATATTACGTTGCAAAAACTTAGATAACTTGAATATATAAAATGATCGACCAGTACCTACTATCTACACGCTTCTCTATCTCTCTAACTTTTTCCTCAATTAGAATTTTAGACAATATACTGTTGCTGTGAAAAATATATCGCGCGAGACACGTGTAGAAAATCCGATCTCCTGAATATGTCAATTGGTGCTCCTATCAATGAAAGTAGTTCAAAATATACAAAACCAATCAGCAAAGTACTCTAGTGTTGATTAAGGCCGCTATACGTGCTACTCGGTGTGCAGCCAAAAAAACTAGATAATAATTTAGGTAGATCTAACAGCTACATTGTTGGAAAGTCCACCTAACCACCTGTCTTTGGAGATTCAATTTAAAAACGTAATGAACAAGCTCCCAATATTACAATAGCACATGATTGTAGAACTAATGAAGATATCTCGTTAATAATACATATATACACGGGTTTGAAGCTTGGTTAGCGATTTGATCATTCAACTCGGTTTCTCCTTGTTTTCAAATTCTTCTTTGCATCCAATCAAACAAGCGACAAGCTCATCAGCTCGTTCATACTTAAGAATCTGTCTTAAGAATCTGTTGCCAAATTACAAGTGATAAATTCTCCCTCGCATAGAGAGGAGGCCTGCGCTCCAGCGGGACCATTATAGGTGATGATGATGATGAATCAGGCAAAATGATCTGCTGATGCAGGGTTACAGGTTTAGAATCGAAAGAGCAAAAAAGAAGTCTCTAAAGAAACATCGATTATAAAGATTAGACGAGTAAACTTTGTTTTAACAAAAGTCTAAGCTACTAACAAAGTTCGTCATATGCCACTAGAATAAGATGACAGAAAAGCAGACTACACCCGACAAGAACCACAAATAACTCTACTACCAAAGAATGGGCTACCAAAACTGCCCGTATATAGGTGCTTGACTGAAGACACGTGATCTTAAAGGTCGCAGCGAGGTGATTATTGCACTGCTACTGCAGCGTGCACAGGATGCCATAGATTACTTTAATGTGTGTGTTTTTCCACAGGAAGAGCTGGTGATCTACGTGACTGATAGCGGCACCCCATTTTATTTTCTTATGGAAACTTTCCGTACCGGGACAAATGGCTTTCTTATTTCAGATTTTCTTGAATTACCTTTGCTAATCTTTTGTGCGATTCCAATTCCTCCCACTGTAACCTGGGCGTTTCGTGTTTTTTTACTATTGAACATGCTCTCCGTGGTGATTGTTGCATGTACAGATTCTTTGCCATGTGGAAATAAGAAAATATAAACGGGCCGTAATTAAAACGACTTCTTGTTAATTGCATTTTTGACGTCCAATAAATAACTTGCCCTCTAAATTACTAACTCAGACACCATCAATGTGCATCTAAAAAGTACTATCTCAGTAACCATTATATCATCGATGTCAGCTACAGTAAATACATCTCAGCATGGTAATTATTTGATAGCATCTATATTTGTGATATGCATTCAAGCAGTACCTACACTACCTACGTAAGCTTTTAAAATAACTATATATGACGTCAATAACGTTTTTTTTTTTTTGTATGGCATTTCGCAGTTCAGCCTCTGAGGCTGGCTTCTGCTTAACCGGACTAATCATGTGGATGCCTAGAATTTAAGGCCTCCAGCCAGGGCAGCAAAATTATCTGTATTAAGCGACAACTCGCTAAGGGCACCCCCTGCGGGGTTCGGGCCTCGGCTTAGGGTGTTGCTTGGGGAGGGCAGCAAAGGGACTGGCTGGATCTGAGTGATTTCATTATTTAGGGGCTGATTTAAAGCTAAAGGCTCAGCATCGCGGGCTGGCTCGATCAAGGGTCGGGGGGGGGGGTAGTAAGGGGAGGATTAAAACGAGGTTTGACGAACAGGACAGCATGGCTCTTATCGGGAATAAAGTAATTCCACCGACTTCTGATTTTACAGGGTGTAACGGAAAGGGTATATACATACTTAAGGGTGTGCTACAGACCATCAAATTGAACATGTTTCTCCTTCGGACACTCATCGTAATAGCAAAAAAATATCAGCTGCCCCATACATTTGGGTCGAATAGGTATTGAAATTTTGTATGGGGCAGCAAATCATTTTTTTCGCTTTTACGATGGTTTCCGATGCAGGAACATGTTCAGTTTGATGGTCTGTAGCACATCCTTAAGTATGTATACAGGGTGTAACGGAAAGGGTATATACATCCTTAAGGGTGTGCTACAGACCATCAAACTGAACATGTTTCTCAAATTAAAAAAAAATTGCAGCAAAAAAAATATCTGCTGCCCCATAGAAAATTACAATACCTATTCGACCCAAATGTATAGGCAGCAGATTTTTTTTTTTGCAGCAAAATTTTTTTTATGGTTACCCTTTCCTTTACACCCTGTATAACTTAGTACGTTAAAAAGCTAGTTCATCATCTGCCAAGCCTTTTTCCTAAACTAATGCAAACAGTCCAACCGGATGCAGCCGAGTACCAGCATTTCATATGAAGCGACTGCCCATCTGACTTCGTAGCATTTTTTTTGGAATACTTTAGGTGAATTTAACACTAAAAAGAGTAGTGTTAAATTCCTAACCTAAAGTTCTAAGGTCATGGGAAACATTCATATTTTGTGATAGGCTTAGTCGACGTCCCCCCCCCTCCGCGGGGCTCCTACTTTTGTCTGCAAGGTTTAAAAGTCTCTCCTTCGCTTCGATCAAATTGATCGAAGCTCCTTCGAAACCGTGTAGTCCGAGTCGGGGTGCCGCAACTCCCGAGCTCGCTTCGCTCGCTCTCGTATATTGTATCCTATATTCTCGGGTTGAGGAGTGTTAGTGTTTATTTTAACTAAATAAAAGATCTACAATATAGTGGACTATTATTTTTCAGACTACACAAAATGACTTCTCCCCGCATGAATCGAATAGCGCTCTCTCATTGGTGGTAGCGGCCTCTTTCTCCCGTCTCGCTCTACCGTTGCAATGGCTACTTTCATGTTAAAAGAATACGATGTATTATTTTACATACTAAGTTAAATTAATTAAGTTAACTAGTTGATGCCTGCAAATATATTTTTTTAAAGGAACATTCGTTGAAGCTGCAAAACGTAAAATGTTGGTGATTTGAGTTAGTAATTTAGATGGTGATGTATAAATCAAAAAACATGAAAAAATATTTTTTCCTCTTTATTTGAAAAAAAAATAGTTGGCGTTGTAAAAATGACGAATTAGTTTATTAGAAGCCTTCTTATTTTCCTGTGGCTCATACATTAAATTAGGGGTAGGGTTCTGGGGAAAATAATCATTTATAATTTCCCAATATAAACTATAAGAGACAACTGAATATAATGTTAACAGGCTTGCCTCTATAACGATAACCAAATATAGTTTTAGTTTACCTATTTGCTGTTATAGAGTCGATGTTCAAGACTTTCGAAATCATAAAGGGTTCTAATGACACAAAATAATGAATCATGGTGGCGGAGGCATACATTGATATTATTGTAGAACTCAGCGCATAAAGCTCACACTATTTAATCAGTTAAATATCGCCTTTCTAAATTTTAAGTACGAAGGTACACTTGTGCAGGCTTTGTCAACAAACCATTAAAAGGTAGAGAAAGGAGCCAGTACAGCCTGCAGACGAATTTTATAAAACCAGTAGGCAGTTATCGCACTAACTACTACGTCAGACATAAATTACGTCGTTATCAAATGACAAGACATAAAGGCTGGCCTTGAACTAGAGTGTAGCAGTAGCAGTCAACTTCTAATACTAGAGTATCTAATACGTAGTTATAAAGTGTGAATTGACAGGTTTTGGAGCGGTGACCGGCGTGGAGCCGTGGACACAGCCACGGAAACACGGAATGCACCGTCGCTTGCGCAACCGAGCCTGCCCACAAACGTGTTGTTGGTCGGGGAAGACATAAAAAGAAATATTTTATTAGTGTGCCACACCGGTACCACTAAAACTCTTGGGACTTACGAACATTAGAGCGACGTGGGCGCAAATGAAATCCATCATTTAAATGCCGCCGCATCGTAAAGCGCAAAACGGGCTGTACACAAGTTTATTAATTATTCGATTCCTTAGCATTGTGCTATTAATTAACTTGTAACGGTACCTCAGTCTTTTAGAAAGGGGTAATCTGTGAATAATAATCTTATTCATCAACAGTAGGATATTTTCCCAGCTACGGCTGCATAACGGAAAATTTTACACTGTTGTTGGTTTGTGACTATGAACGAGGTTTTCGATAAGGTTCAATTTTTTCGGTGTGTCTCTTAAAAGACTTCACTCTGTAGGCTAAAACTTACAGAAACAAATAAAATCAAAAGGGTAACTAAGTGATAATAAGTTCTGTCAAATTCAACGCCACTTTCCACAAACGGCATCAAATCAAAGAAGTGTGACGGAGGCGTATAATCCCTGCACGTCGTCGTCAGGGCCACGGTCCGTTGCCGCTGTGCGTCGACACTCCTGCGCAGAACACGCGCCCCGTGACCACGTAGCAGAGTATCTACAAACTTAGGGCTAGTATTATTAAATGAAAAAAACATATTTTCTTTTAAATATATCAGGAAATTAACAATATCAAAGGTTGTCGTGTACGTAATACACGGCAATTTTCCACAATCGTTATATAATCTAACGTTGCTGTGACGGAGGCGTGCCCGTCCTCAGGGCCACGGCCTGCTGCTGCACTCTTGCGCAGCGCGCACGCACGCTCATTGTCACACCGTGTTTATAGAACCTGCGACGGTACGACCACTTTTGCATCAATCATAGATAAATATGGCAGAGCTTTATATTCATTGAGTATTTTTTTGGCCTAAGAATCAGTATTGCCATCCAACGTGGCAATGCTGCCAGCCTTCTGGGCACTTTTCCTATTGACAAGGATATGTACGAGTTTTTTGACGCCCTGCAATTCTTTTCCCATTTTGATATTATTATTTTAGATCTGTAAATAATTAAGTCATTTAATATTTATAAAATCAAGTTTTACGAGAGTATTGGTTAAATTAAAATCGCACTTCAGGAACTATAAAGTTTACTTCAACGAATAAGACGAAGTCATACGATTATAGCTATATGCTTACAGTTGTATGTATGTAGTTGCATGGTGCACTTAACCTGCTGCGATAGGGCATCAGGTTTTATTGCAAATGAACCCTCTTACAAAGACATGCATGCACACACATATTCCTCTTTCAAGTCAGGAAGACTTCAGGAATTAACGATGACCTGCTTTTTCAACTCGTTACGTAAACACAGTCGTCACGCCTATGAATCACGGAGGGTTCAGTAACGAAGGGGTTCCGTAATTTTCTCACACTTCACCGATGGTGGTGTTTGTCCCATGAACCATATCACAAGGGTGATGTGGCCTCCGGTCGAAGAGTTAAACATCTCCCGGATCGACTCAAGTTAGGGGAGGTCCGTCCGTACTCAGAATTATTTGTAAACTGTCGATAACCTCGACATGAACTTTGCAAAATTTGATAAATGGCAAGGATAACGTCAATCAATGAAATAAAATGTTTTTTGTTTAATTATCACATCTCGAATATAAAAACATTTGCTATTCTATGTTATTGTGACGATACCCGTTCTACCAAGGTCGTGAATAAGCGAGATCATCGAGGCTAGATTCCTAGCATGAGCGCGGGTAGGTGCTGCATCGATTATCGTGAGATATCAATCATTGCTACTCGACCGACTTGTAGGTACATTCTTCTGTTTACTTAACTGTATGCTAAAACAATCCGTAAGTAGGTACATCGAAAATTGCGCACATACATCCTCAGTTTGTTTGTTTGAAATTAATGCGTAAAATACGTTTGAAAGATTTCACAAGATATTTATAACATTAAATAAACCTGACTTTTCAAAGAATTATAAAAGACTCAAACAAGACAGCACTCAAGCCTTCTATGAATGAAGTTAAGAACATGAATAAAATTATTTATATGGGATCGTAGGCGTAAGAATAGACAAGCACAAAGGAATACTTAAAAGTTGTGTGAATCCACCTCAATATTAAGGTTTCGGTAAGTTTGCCGACGCATTAGCGGAGACGTCCAAATTTTCGTAGACGACTCAATATTGTAGTAGGTGCACGAATTGTGAAGGTATATGTGTGAAACAAGAAACACAGAAATCACTAGGTAAGAGTAATGAGTTAGTTCCATAGAAACTCCTATTTTAGGGAAAAACTAAGAAAATGCAGCGGGGGAAAATGCGGCTAAATTCGCAAAAAATGAATCATGTAAAAAGAGTAACCTTTGCTTTTTTCACAACCTGTTCACTATACAAACATACGAAATTCGTAGCACGTGTATTAAAATTTATTTTCATACCCAATCGCAGGTCAGATAAAAAAAAACTCCCAAGCCTCAGTCTTGTATCTAACTGTGTAGATTTGTCGTTGTCGAGTAATATTCGCATGTTTGAACACCGTGCCGATTGTGTCGGCACTGCGGGCAGTTGGAAAACATCATAGTTCGCAGGATACGTGAAGGCCGAAGCCGCCCACGTCGCCTCTCCGGTGACTAGTATTACTGGCGATCGCTACCTGTGTTCACTAGCCGAGTAGCCATCTTTATCATACTAATTACGACTTCATCAACGCAAGGTTCGCTTATTATTTCCTGAACGTAATTGTCCCTTTGCAAATGCGAAGTCATAGCGCAGTTCCGCTGATCCAAGTCAAAAGGGAATAATTTTACAGTGAGCGCTGATTTTAAATTCTTTTGTATTACGACGCAGCATTGATTATTCGATATTTTCGCAAATTTAGGTAGGTCTAGGTACTTAGTTAGTTTGTATATTTTGGGAGTTGATTATATAACGCGTTCGTCTAATAAGTATTTATTTATACATAAATGATTGTTGTTGATTTAATCACTTCACACGAACCTGTACTGTGGTTTGTTTAAAAGTCTACATAAAAACAGAAAAACCGATATTTCGATATAAATCCTTAGAACAAGTTGACACACAGTTTTTTTTATCTTCTCGTTCGAAGGTCATTTTACAAATTAAGGAGATAAAGACAGATTTATTTATGCAATATACTATCGAGTACCAAAGTAATAGTCGTGATAACTTACGCTTTTTACAACCAGCCAAGTTTTAGATAACTGTGTTTTTAATTACCTAATTGCAAAAGTGATGGACATAGTTTTCGGTTACATACTGAGTGTAGATAAAACATTTAATTGCAAGATAAAATTATCATAAAAATTTAAAACGATTAGCTGCTTATGTACTTCCATAATATCCGCTGAGCCGACAATCGCGATAATAGTCATGATGATTGTTTAACGCAGAAAAAATGACCTATAACCTCATTTTTTCCTTAAAATCTATAGATAGTGGTAAATTGTTCGATGGCTGGCAGCTATTGCGAGAATATTGTTTTTTGTTTTTAACCAATGAAAAACAGGTTCATTTCAAAATCTTGCTTTGTTCGTATGTATTTTTATGTTAAAGTTTAATTTCTAAATAGAAATCGTATTATAAATAATTAATTGGATCAGCAGTGTTTGTGTGAAAAAAGCGTTTGATATATTGTCACAATATGAGATATCTACGCATATCTATCGATGTATTAATAGTGACCACCCGGCCATTAACACAAATTGTGTCTGTTCTCAGAGCACCTAATTGTCGCGCATTAACAAGATCGTGTCCTCAATAGAAGCGGCGAGCGGCGCGCCACCCCTAAGGATGCCCATTTCCTTGTAGCTGATTACGGCTCACGGACTAAAAAAGTACAATCATAGTGCTCTCCGGCGCGGAACGCACTGTCCTCATTTGAATACAAACGCAATGCGCGTGCGCACACACCCTTAACTGTACACAGACCCAACCCGGCGTACCAATGACGACTCTAAAGTCAACGACCATCAGTTCCAAATCGCACAGCGGCTACACCATCGTGCCCTCTTTTCAAAGTCGTAAGAAGAGGGACTCTCGCACGCCAGAACGAGAGGGCGCTATGCTCGAGGAGGACGGAGGACGTTAAGGGCATTCACCCCGTACCCCGTGGGTTGCGACTAGCGGCTCTACAAATGATGTACAAGCACATAGATGCCTTTCTCTATTTAGGTGCGCACGAGTTTCGAAATAGTGGCCGTGGAACTTTTTGTTGGGAGGTGGATCCTGTTTGGGTTGCGTCAGCGCATGGCGATAAGTTCGGCTATTGCTGCGGCTAGAATGTCCGCGGCTCAGCGGCACAGGTGTGCGCCCGCGCCGCGCCGCCGTCACCCATACCTGACACAACCTACCAAAATGACCATCTCCGTCTCCGACACGTTACACACTTATCACTGTTCTTTTGCGGAGGGGCTAGTGACCGCAGACCGCTTACCATGCTGTCTATGCAAGCCATTACCTACTAATTTTAATCTTAATTCCTTTCCTCAGGTTTTACCAAATCATTTCAAGTTTTAATACTGAGGTGTCGGACCTCCTGTGCCCGAGAATCGAAAAGATTCACATACATATACATTTGTTTCTGTTATGGATTATTTTTCATTCGTTAAGTTGTAGAAATATTAGTACTAGCCAATTGTGGAACAGAGATTAAAGCTTAAGTAATAAAGCTGCATCTTATAATGGATATCGAAAGATATCACTATTAACATTATTGCAATATTGATTGGATCCATAGCGCCGGTGGTAGAACATTGAGGTTAATGAGGACTCCAAATGCTGGGTGAGGCCCTTACGAACGGGATCATGTCGATGAGAACAAGCCAATAGAATATGTTATTATGTTAATACATAAACTTATAGGCTCATGAGATAAGGTCATATTAACGTTTGCCTACTTTCTACAATTTTGAGAAATTATACGGCAAGGGCCGTAGAAGGTACTTAAGGCAGTTTATTTACAATGCATTTAAGATCTGATAAAAAAAAAACAGAAAGAAGGAAAGTACCCACATATTTTTTTTATTGAATAACCTCGAAAAATAATATACACCGTGTAAATCACCTCATCACGAAGCCGTCAACCAAGCATTCTGTACATGAAACTAAGTAACTTTACGCAAAAATTATTGCTGGGAAACGACTTTTTTTTGGGGAGTTAAAAATCATGTTTTGTGGTAGAACTCAATGTAACGCACTCAAAACATTGTGCTGATGGACGGATTGAATAGTACGGGGGTCGTGGAGGTGTTTAATGTAAGATTTTTACTTTTAAATCTTTTATTTAAAAAAATACTTTTGATAAAGTTGGAACTTTGACCCCTAATATCTCCGTAACTAGAAGGTTCCCAGGTATGGTGTAGAACAAAAAAATGATAACAATGACAGGGAGATCCAGTGCCTTTCGGCTTCGTTAAGAGGTGTTTTCACCCTTTATAATAACTAGCTGACACGCGCAACTTCGTCTGCGTCACATTTTCCCCGTTTTTGAAACATTCTTTTTTGGTGCTCCGCTCCTATTGTTCTTAGCGTGATGATATATAGCCTATAGCCTTCTTCGATAAATGGGCTATCTAACACTGAAAGTATTTTTCAAATCGGACCAGTAGTTCCTGAGACAAACAAACAGACTCTTCAGCTTTATATTAATAGTACCTATACATTTGTATCTTCGTCTGTAAACAAATAAACTAAGTAAGTACTGAATGAAATATGATACAGTTCTTTGCTTACTCGACATACTATCATAAGCTTTTTTAATTATCAAGGTGACGATGGTGACAGAAAGAGATTTCCTCTAACGTTTTTCCGCTGTAGCGTTCTACGAGGCATGAGCATAAGCATCTAGAGCTGTCCTATTTGGTTATATAAATTATAGCATTTTTTTTAGCAAGCTTTGACATATAGTACGGGGCTTTTAGGTTTGAACCTTGCATTAAATATAAACAGCGATTTTTTTCTTGAATCGTGTACTTGACCTTAGCTCTCCAAATAATAAAAAAAAATTAAACATTTTCCAAGGCCGGATCAAGGTCAAAAAGACGAAAACGCGTTTTTGTGAATAAAAACGTGGGCAAAATTATTAACAGGACGAATTTAATTATTTTAGGTAAAGAACTGGTGACAGTAATATATTTTTTCAGAATTAAACATTTTCGTCCACGGAAATTTCGATAAAAAAACATTTACGTAATTTTTGGATTGTACTTGAGGCAAAAATATAAACAGCGGTTTTTTTACATAAAATAACTTAAATTAATATATTAAACCTCCGTTAAAAAAATTAAACAAATTTGACTCACGGAAGTTATTAATATCAGTTTTTTTACAATAGCGGTCGGGGCAAAAATGTAACAGGGTTTAATTTTGTTTAACTTTCATCTAAAGGCTATTTCTAACCAATTTACACGAAAATTAAACACTTTAAAGCAAATACTGAAAAAAAATAAAAATAATGTTTACGTAAAATACGTTTGCAAGCTTCATTCTTGTATTTGGTGCAGCGCTTTCATAGGAATTTGATCTTTCCGTAATAGAGATAAGGTGTAAAATCGCGTATACGTAACAAAACACTATTAAGACTTACAAATGTTTTGATGTGTTCCCGGTTGTCATACTTTCAAGTCAATATCTGGTTCCCTAGCACGAGCGCATGGTGTAAACGTAAAATGTCGATGTTCACGTTACGTTGTTCGTCAGAGTCATCCATATATACGAAATAAATTATGAAATATTGTACGTAATACAAGTATTTTCCATTTTGAAATCGACGTATTTACGATCCGTTTAAATCAGTTTTTAATCAATATAAAACCTGACACTGCTGTGCAAATTGCAAAAAGCGTAAGAAAATTTGAACATCACGGGCCAAATGAAATTTTTCGTCGCGAGCGATATTTTTTTTTTTCATTCATAATGTTAATGACTAGCTTTTGCCCGCGGCTTCGCCCGCGTGAAGTTCGGCAATTGCCCACGTATGCGTTAACCACCCCAAAATAATGTCGAAAATAGTCATTTATTTTATACATGTCTTCCGAGTGACGATGCTGTAGCTCAAATGCCCCGGTCATCCATCCACCTAGCGATATAGGTTATGGTGTAAATGAGCTAACTTACTTAACTTTCAATATTTTAAATTAAAAAATACTCAGATTAAACCAATCTTTTTAACTCCCGGAAAACTACACCGTGTAAATCACCTCATCACGAAGCCGTTAACCAAGCATTCTGTACATGAAACTATGTAACTTTACGCAAAAAATATTGCTGGGAAACGACTTTTTTTTTGGGGGGTGTAAAATCATGTTTAGTGGTAGAACTCAATGTAACGCACTCAAAACATTGTGCTGATGGACGGATTGAATAGTACGGGGGTCGTGGAGGTGTTTAAAGTAAAAATCTTAAATTAAAAACTTGTATTTAAAAAAATACTTGTCAAAAAGTTGGAACTTTGACCCCTAATATCTCCGTAACTAGAAGGTTCCCAGGTATGGTGTAGAACAAAAAAATGATTGCAATGACAGGGAGAACCAGTGCCTTTCGGCTTCGTTAAGAGGTGTTTTACACCCTTTTATACTAATGAATTATCCTAGCTCTTCTGTGTAAATGACGTTTGCGGTGTTTCCTTTTGGGGCTAAAATTACTAAGATACTCGCCGACCTCACTTCGGAGCACGCAACATAAAACTGCACACGTGAGAAACAGTTATCACTTAAATCAATGCCAGCCATAGCCTAGGGGAGGATATTGAGACATTACGTATTTTAATTTTTATTATTTGCACCTAGAAAATGAGGTCATCATTTTCGTTATCGGCGACCCTGAAGTCCACAAAAACGACACTTGTGAAAGAAAAACCGAATGTTTTCCTCGCCGTCAATTTGGTCAGCAACCCCAAAAACCACGAAAACGACACCCATGCACGAAAGACAGGAAATTTTCCTCGGGGCCATCTCCGATTTTTTTTTATTGCCATCGACCCGCTAAAATCACGAAAACGACACCCGTGAAGCCATTGAGTCGCGCAATTGTCCAGCCCTCGAGTGTCGGTCACGCAAGTGTCCATGCGCGCAAATATCTTTTCGCGTAAATGGGTTACCGCAAGTGTCCTTCCCACAAATGACCCAGATTCCCTAGAAGTGTGTACTTATATGAAGTTTTTTTTAGCGTATTTGTCCACACAAACGTGCTAACACAAAAAACAATAACAAAAAAATGCCATCCCTGTTTTCGTCTGAGGGGTGGAATTTTCAAAAAAATAGATACGTGTTTCACAAACGATCGAGAAACACAAATAATGAATTTCAAGCTGTGAAAAACTTTGAACCCCTATCTCACCCTCTTAGGGGGTAAATTCTTAAAAACTCTAAAATACGTATTTATTTATTTCTAACCAGAAGCTTGTATATGAAATTTCAGCCTTCTAACTTAAAAAATGACGAATTTCCATACAAACTTTCATCCCCTATTTAAGTCCGTTAGGGGTTGAATTTCGAAGAATCCTTCCTTATTCCTTGTCTACATTATAAAGGAAACCTCTGTGCAAAATTTCAGCTTTCCTGGGTCATAGGTTTGGGCTTGGCATTGATGAGTCAGTCAATCAGTCAGTCAGGACTTCTATTTTTATTTATATAATATATATATATATATATATATATATATATAACTTTGTAAAGCCATTTGTTGACCCTCTAATTGCAAAAGAACAATTTGAATTTCGCAGGCTACCCTTCCACTTCCACCTTAAGTATGTAATAGCTATCTGCACTGTAATGGTGAAATAAGTAATATAATTACCTCACTTGCATTTAACATGTTGGGAAATTGTGTTGTTATCGTCCTTTATAAAATAACACTATTTCTGTATTTTTAGTCAAATAAAACGAGGTGGGTGCTACATTTTTTCAACCACCCTGAAAATAATCCACTCTTGAAATAATCATTTAGGTTTCGAGATATGGAACTTTTTTATCAAAACTGCAGCAGTAACTTTGTTCATCATTAAGATACTATAAAAGAAAAAGGATTGTGTGGTAATATGAAACCACGGTAAAAGTTAAACTTTTTTTCATACTTTTGAAATTTATCTAAAAAAAATTGGAATAATATTGCATTAAGGGTATAAAACGCGGAGTACATAAAACCGACCGTCACGCGACATGCAACACACAGACG
This sequence comes from Cerastis leucographa, assembly GCA_963082945.1. Taxonomy (NCBI): domain Eukaryota; kingdom Metazoa; phylum Arthropoda; class Insecta; order Lepidoptera; family Noctuidae; genus Cerastis; species Cerastis leucographa. The sequence goes on along the minus strand of OY720380.1, from coordinate 10,306,651 downwards.
AAAAAGTTTGAGACGATGTAATAAAACTTTCACTTTAACAAATTTAGTTTTACTGTTGAGTGTATGTTTACAAATTAATTAGCGTTAAAAATATTTTTATTATATTGTTTCGTGCTACGGAACTCGGTGTGTGCGAGTATGACTCGCACTTGGCCGGTTTTCTAAATGAAGATTTAACGTTAATGACGATCATGTTTGTAAACAGTAGGTATGTCGCCACTGACCGACTGATGGCTTGCCGTTTTTATTCCTATGCTTTTACAATTACAGAGTAACACAATAAAACCTACTTGCAAAATAAACATCATTTATCATTTATCAATAAAATAAAAACACACCGACTCTTAAAAAAGAACACAGTCATACGCATACAATGAACGCAGCGCTTATCTTGGATACGCACACTAGCACACGCTGTACGCTGCTCGCTGCTTAGCGCTGACGTCACGTTCATCGTAATTTATTTTTTACTTTTACTTTATTAAATAACGCTCTAATCTGTTTAATTTTGGGAGATTAAGGTTTGGATTGATATATATCCCATTATTAAATGAATTTCAGTCCTGTTACATTTTTGCCGTAAGTAGTATTCAAGATTTTTGGATTTTCTTGATTTTCTGTGAAGTCCGGAGCAGAATTTGTTTAATTTTCATAATAATAGTTAGATATGTTGATAACAATCACTTTAGCACTATTTTTGTCCTGTTAATATTTTTGCCTTAAGTACGAAGTCAAATTATATGATTTTTAAAAAAAACTGATTGTTCCGTGGACGAAAAATGTTTAATTTGCTGACCTACTCGTAGCACTCAATCTGTTCTACAATACTCCAAATAAACATACCTGTTTATATTTTTTTCCACCAAGTTACAACATATTAGACGTTTTCTTAAAAAAAACACATACGCGGAGGTGAACTTTTCGCGGGATACAGCATAACATACTCTCCTGTCCATACCCTACACATTCAATGAAAAAAATCGCTGTTTTTAATTAATGCAGAGTTGGCCTAATTTTCGGCGTAAATTCCCCGGACTAATATACAGAAGGCCTATACAAAAATTTAGAGAAAAAGTTTAAAAAAAAACGAAATTATCCTATTGATTGTTTAAACGTTAGACGGTATACTTAGAGCTTTTTACCTTTTATTTACCTCTTAACCATCACATACCAACTTAAGACCTTCGGAAACACTTTTCTATTATATCTATCGCTAGAACGTACCCACGTAGGTGCTACGAAAAAGTTGCAATGACAATATGAACACACTTTGGTGATAGACCCTTTCCCTAAAATTCTTCAGCCTATATTTCTACATAGATAATACTTCCACAGCCTACACGGAATATATAGTACCGAGAGGGTAGATTATAGGGCTGACCAACGCCCACATCTATAAATGCAGCCGCATACATTGTTCATTCATCTATTAATAATTCTCATGATTGAATTCGCAGACTAATTCCCTATTCCCGAGTCAGACGAGCTAACCACTCGTTCTAACTGGAAAATACCTACTCGTTACTGTTTTATACTAACTAGGAAGGAATAGCTGCCCAGTTTCCCACTGTATTAAAAAAAAATTGGTTAAGCCCGCCGATTCGCCCGCGTACTACCTGATAAAAAGTATCCTGTCTTAATCCAGGTTTTAAACTATCTATGTGATGTGAGCCCAATTTCATCCAAATCCGTTTAGTACTTTTTGCGTGAAAGAGTAACAATTAGCATCCATCCATATTTTTTTTTATCCATCGATCTTCACAAACTTTCGCATTTGAAATAGTAAGGCAGAATTGGGATAAGATCGGGAGCTATTTGTAACGAAAAAGATTTTCACTACAAGTTTTTCTGTAACGAAGAGTTTTATTAACTGCGTATGACGTAGTGCGTGGTTGCGAATAAAAATGTGTTCTAAACGAGTATACATGTTGAATCGATTTGTCAGTAGCATGCAGCTACTGACAAATGGATTCAATAACATGCAGCAAAAAATCTGCAACGTTATTCCCACATTTCTGTAAGCAACTTCTACCCATCTAGATAGGTGCTGGTATGGATTTTCATGTAGGTAGTTTTCCATGGCTATTATCGATCGGCGCAGATAACTAGCTGGAGTCCTGCCGGGGGTGGGCCGCATTCGCCCACCCACCCCCCTGCGCCGATGTGTCGATAGAGCCCGCATCATGCACCGCCGGCTAATTGTTAGAACACTACACTGCTACACTGACTGCGCTCTATACAGGGTGTAACGGAAAGGGTATATACATCCTTAAGGGTGTGCTACAGACCATCAAACTGAACATGTTCCTCATCATAAAAAAATTTTTCGGTCGAAACAATTCTAACCTGTCCAGTTCTGGAAAGATGTTACAATTTCGAGCACGCTTTGCTCGCTCTTGGAGCCTTACTTCCTTTTGTTGTTAAAATTTTTGTCCCTAAGTAGATTATATAACATTTATTTCCGAATAAAAGGACTAAAGAAAAGTTAACTTGTCTGTAGTGGAGAGCTTCATTTTTTTTTTAATTCCTCGAATTTTTAAATAATGTTTCAAAGTTAAGAAGTAGGTAACTTCTACTTTTATCTAGACAAGTATGAAAAATCGGACCAAAAACTGCAGCATCCAAAAATAGTACTCCTTATAACCCCCCCCCCCCCCCCCGCTCCGGCTTTAAAGCCGGCGTCGCCCTTGTCTATTGATGAATTTAGATAGCGACGATATAATTGATTAAGTAGCTGAGAACAGTAAGCTTCTTCGGAAACTAACATTGACTAACTTACTATAAAATTGTTATCCTTTCTCTTGAGAGTAGCCGACCGTCTATAAAATGCCCGGGCCGGTTTCCCAGTCCGGGCCTGCGAATGTGTGTAGCAAATCTACGGTAAAAACATGAAGTTTTTTGACATTGAAATTAAATAGATTTTTATAAGTTTAGGTGTCTAGTTTATTTTGAATACATTAGTATTAAAATAACTACCGACTTATTTCTCGTAATGACGCTAGAAACTGCGACTAAAAAACTTGGGTTGATCAGTTGCAAGTTGGAACAAAAACAAATGAACATAATAAGCTATTGCGCCGCCCCGTGGACTGGCCAGCGTTCCTCCGAAGTCCGAAATAAGAGAAATAAAAGTGGAACAAAAAAGTGAGTCGGTCATCCCCCTCTGGACGGCGGCAAAAAGTACAAAAGTGTGCCACCTCCCGCCGCTCCCAGGAATGCTTTACGTCCCCTTCCCTCTGAGGGACAGCGCGACTTCATCTCGTGGGAGAGTTTTCATGATCAGCCATGCCTTTTTAACTTTTTGTTTTTTCTTTTTGCTACTTTGTTTTCTTAGAAATGTAAAGATGAGCTTGAGGGTGGTATTTTTCGCGGCCTAAGTCTGTTCTCAGTCTGCACTGTGTTTTGGGCTCATAACTTTCATTATATTTATACTATAATTGGTTGGTTAAATATTGTATTTAATCGATGAAGTCGCCTACCTCCTGGCCATCTGCCCTTTCCGTAGATCGTTAGATTTAAATTTCTATCAAAATGTCTGCAGCTGCAGGATATAATTATAGCTGTAAATTGATCGGATGTGTCCTTTGAGGTACGATTTCTATTCATTTGAATTCTGATTCCTGGGTGAGCCATGGGACGGGGCTAATGGGAGTCATAAGTTGATATAGTTACATAAAGGTTAGGTCGCTAACTCGTCTAAGACATCTGGAATATAAATATATTTATCTCTAATCCACTTATTGACGTCAGGAGCAAATGGTAAATAAATATACATTATGAAATGTTGCAAGGATGGCATCTTTTTTAGTCCGATCTGATACGTGTAGAGGCTCCTGATACCGGTAGCGGGTGATTTCAAGAAACTTATTTCACGAAAGTTTGACATATCCACATAAAATTATAATTATGAAGTCCAGCAGGAAGTGGCTTAACACGATAACATACCAGATTTGTGCCCGTTGCCACGTAAAAATGTTAGTGCCACAAAAACGTAATTTATACTTCCTGCACAGCGTTCATCATTTATTCAGCAGTATTTAACCAATGTTTAGAATTAGTTTCATTGTTATGTCGGGCATTAGAGCAAATAAAAGTTATGAATGAACGCACTCCCCATGCCAGCGGATCTCACGTGACATGTCGTGACCGAACTCGCGGGAAACCACATCACAAGAACGAGCTACGCTGGAAGAGGCATGATACGCATTACGATACGTTTTCGATTATAATAAATAAAAAAAATGGGTTTTGTCCAACATTAAAAAATTGTGCAATAGGTACGCTAAATGATGCCTAGTCCTAATTTTCTTTTGCCTTGTTTTAATAATAAGCCACCTTGATCAAAATATTTATATATTATCCACCAGACGATAGCCTAGGGCTTGACCATTTTGCAGGAAAATATAGATAGGTAATTTTGTTGTGTAAAATGCTACGAAAAAATAATGCAACGGAATTCTCGAAAATTACGATTTTCTTTTATTATTCAAAATAATTTCCTATCGAATGTCGCAGTGCTTTCGAATTAACCAGTTTTGGGGTGTTTTATACTTAATATATAAATTTTAGTTACTAATTTCATCTGTCATATTCAGCAAACTATATAGTACAGGCAAAGTGAGGAAACCACGAGCACTTGTCGTTTGACACGGAGCCCCTGCGATAAGTGGCGAGGGCCGAGGGGCTCCAGCCACAGGTTATTAAACTGGGCCCCGCGGGGTGTTTGTTTTATTTTAATATTAATAGCGATAAACAATCAGGCTCATATCGCGCGCTATGTAATGAAAGGGAGGTTTACGAGCCTGAGTGGTATGAAAAGCCGCTGCGGAAAATGGGTCACTATCAACGCGTAGGCTTTTTGGATGCATCAAATAAGCTTGCTGTATTCAAGTTTCAGCTTTAAATCAAGGGAAGATAAGTACTTTTATTAAAGTAAAATATAAACTTATGGACTAAAATCAAATAAAATCAGGCACATTTTCGTGCCCGTTTTTTTGGACTACGTAACTACGAAGATACGCCATAATAGAGAGGCTTTAAATAATCAATAACGTAGAACCTTCGCTACGCGGGTGTTTTATTAACTTAGACGGAACTGAAGCCGAAAATTAGTGACGATACTTTCATACAAGCTTGGCATGTCCTTAAACTTACTACTCTTCACGATGTTAGGGTTTCTGATCATTCTGCTTGCCTTGTGGGCTTGCCGCATTATTAGCCCCTAGGCCACAACATGCTCATTTACATATTACTGGCCAAAACTTGCTCATGAAATCTGTGGCAACTGCAATCTTTTAAAGTTTTCAAACCAGGTTCTGTGAGTAAAACCCGATACAATTTGTTTGTCGTGAAATGTAATGGTCAAGGTTTAGTCTGATGACGAAATGTATGGTTAAATTGGATGTTATTTATCAAATAAAAACGTTTTTGCAAAATTATAATACCTGCAAATAATCATAGGTACCTAGATACCTACTTACCAACTGCATATTTATTCCGTGTCTGCAGCACGATTTGTCAAAATCGTGTAGTAGGTATTGTATTTTTTTATTTTTGATAGTTTTATTCGCTAGACGACCCCCGCAGCTTTATTCATTCCTACCAAGGACATCTAAAAATATTTATTTTAAATGGATACTATAAACGAGCCGTAACTTCGACAAGATTAACTGACTATTTGACTATAAATTTTCACAATTTGGCGGAGCGAAAATTGAAACAGAATGTTTTCCTCACTCATGTTCTGAGGCAAAGATGGATGTAAAATAAATTGATATCCACTATTAAAATAAAATCTACCATACCTACATAAGTACAACTATTCGACAAAATAAAATAATATGATGAAACCAACGCAATCGTATTTTTTATGTACTTTTTTGTAGCTAGGTTGTTCTCCACTTCTCTTGTGTAGTAAGTTGTTAAAAGTTCTTCTTAATTTTCACATTTAGTGGTTTTCTTATTTTAAAAGTTTTTTTATTAACATAATTGGAAAATGTAGGTCAGAGTTTACAACCAATTCAATCCAACTCTCTAAATTCTACCCTGATAAATTCAACGTTATCAGAACTAGCTAGTTACCTACTTATGATGATTTAAAAAATTCAATGCATCGATTGATTGTCTTATTTCCTATTTAAAATATATTCGGTTTCATAGTATAATATTTACACAAAAAGCATGTGAACACAGATTAATTAGATGTATAAAACCAATTTTCCGCTTCGACGACTGCCTATTTTAAATTGTAACGATTCATATAATAAAACCATTGATAGAAACAAACTACCCTCATGGTTCACCCTCGCATAAACGTCATCACGTTTAAAGATATTATTTAATATCAGACATTATTGGTGTTGGTTTAAGGTTTATTATTGCTTGTGTGGAAGATACTGTGCTGGTAAGTGTTAGGATTGTAATGTAGTAAATTCAGTTCAATTTGACACGAGGAGTGGGTGCAGCGTCCTGGCTCTCTTGGCATGCGGGTGGGGTGCGTCTGTTTTGTTTTTTATTATTTGTCCATCTACCCGACGATTCGGTCGAAGGGTGCATTTTTATTTTTTGTCCGTCTATTAGTATTTAAGTACTTTTGGTCTGGATTAAGTGATTTCGTTGGGGAGTGCTTTTTGTTTGTAGGACCGGACTTTCTAAATTAGTTTTCTTAAAATAAACTTTGTAAAACATTGGCGCGTTTTGGAATATGTCTTTTGTAAAGGCATCATTGCGACTACATTAGAAAAAATAAGGTTTCAATTCATATTGAGATTATCCGTAAAGGACAATGAAAATTGCCATTCGCTTAATTGTCTTCATTAGCAGCGATTGATTTTAAATAACCTTTTAATGATCAAAATACCCTATCCAATTTACATACCGATGCACTTGTCGTTGCGAAGCATGCGGTTACAACGTTTATCATGTATAATATCGGAGGGTGCCTCCATGGGAGAATGAGTCGCTCCATACGCTCTGGTACCCTCACAGCAATCATTTTAAGGGAAGCGAAGGGTGCTTTGCTCCATGATTTAATTAAGGAAATGGACGTAATTTGAGCAATAATTGTTGTCGTTACATCGAGCAGGACGAAACCACGTGTGAGTATGCTAAGTTTTACCGGTATATCGTGGTTAAAAATATTTTCAGCTGTTAATTTGTAGTCGTCGAAGGTTTCGTCTTTTGTGAATAAGGCATCTTGCAGGTCAACCTCTGAGGTTGTCATATAATTAACCGGATTATTTTGTGTAAATCCTCCAACCAGGTCGGGTAGGTAGGTTCTCTATGCACACAAATGTACACAGACGGACTGAACTTCGACAGTCAACCTTCTATTTTATTATGATCAACGAAGTTCGAAGACGATTTGGAAAACTTTTTTAATCAATGGCTGCATTCTGGTTTGAAAAATTATAAGTATCTAAACGTTTTTAATTATTTCTCGAACAAGTTTTTTAAGTAACAGGGTGCTTGAGGCATTCTGTTTAATATTCAGACCTCATTTTCTATCACGTACACCGAGATTACTATTTCAAATTATGACTAATATAAATGAGCAACTTTACGACATATTTCATGTTAAAATGTCTTTTCAATGAGTTTCAACTAGGTTAATTTTACAGCTTGCTTTGATATTTAAAAACATGCTTTAGAATTAGCATGCTTTGGGCACAAACCTATTCGAGACATTGAAATGTATGTAGTTAATTAATGTCGATATTTTACCAGGTAAAACCTTTAAAATTGATTTCTAATATCTATGTACATCATCTTTTCTGATTTGAAGATTGGGGTACAACCATTTAAATAAATAGTTAAGTTTTCTCTTTCTGGTGGCCCTTTATAAAATTTACACGCCACACATAAATCCATTAATTTAATTTTAGTAGGTACTTAGCTAAATCCTCACTACCGAGTTGAAAACAAAATAAAGTTAGTTATAGGAAACTAATAAGGGTTGCATATAAAATGTCATTGACTCAAACTTTGTTAAGCACCAAATCTCTTTCTTCGTTAAAAATAAGCTGTGTCCGAGTTTGTTATACATACATACCTACCTGCGAGCGAGCCCTCTTAAACTTAGAAGGCATTTCAAAACAAAGAAATGGAGTCCTTGCTCTCAGCGAGTAGCCCTCAGCGAGTCTCACAAAGGGCTGTGATTGAGGGCGCGGGAGGGGGACGCGGGTGAATGACCGCGCGCCGGGGTGGCCGCCCCCTGCGTAAGCGCACGGTTGGCCGACGGTCTGTAACGTCCCTCATTCCTACAGTATTTATTAAAATCTAGAGTTCCGGTCGCGTAAATCGCAGCTTAAAATATCCTTGTAGGACGCAACGTATTTTCGTGCTCAACGAATATTGAAAAGGCAAATGAAAAGTGGTTTGAAACCTACTGCAGATATTATTTTTAAACTGTTTCAAGAAAGAGATGGAATGCAAAGGATTTTCATTATAAACACATTTATTAAACTGCTCTGTCCTTAGGATTCTAAATACCCGCTGAAATGAAATCTGAGTTTTAATTTTCAGGGGCAAATATTTCATTGGGCATAATTGCTGACCACTAGTGTACCTACTTACTTAGTTCTATTCAAACCAGTGGTCACTTAATAATAATAAATAAGAAACAACAGTTTCTCACGTTTGTCCCCGAACAGCAAGAAAGTAATTGCCTACATTGTGACTCTATTTCCATTATCGAGAATTACAACTTAGATAAGGAAACAGTAATGCAATACAATTTTCACAATTTGAGTCCAGTTAGTACTGAAAGCAAAAAAGCTAACATTATGTAATTTAATAAATAAAACAATCTTTATTTTAAAGAGAACCTGTAGATTTAATATTTTTTATATTCTTTCTTTCCTGTAGCTAATAACAAGCTAATAATACGCCAAGAGGCACACTGAATTGAGACATTTACTATAGTAACTCACGACAACAGTAACCAATTTAGAATAACAGGCTGATAAGTATGTAAGTAAGTGGAGCTCGTGTCTAAATAATAACAGCCGCACGGGTCGATCTTTAAGGTCAAGCCGTGCTTGCCAAGGTTGGTCCGTGGATGGGTGATCATAATTACATACCGAGTTTCCTCCTTGCCTCGGAAAGCACGTTAAGCAGTTGGTCCCGGCTGTTATTGTAGATCTTTGATAGTCGTTACGAGTAGTCAGAAGCCAAAGTCTGACATCCAGTCTTAACAAGGGGTATCGTATTACCCAGTTACTGGGTTGTGGAGGTCAGATATAGGCAGTCACTTCATGTAAAATACTGGTAGTCAGCTGCATCCGGTTAGACTGGAAGTCGACCCCAAGGTAGTTAGGGAAAAGGCCTAGGCAGATGACCACCAGAACCTGGGTAATGTTAAGGTGTATCGTATTACCCAGGTTCTGGTTTGTAGAGGTCAGATAGGCAGTCGGTTCATATAAAATACTTAGCTGCATCCGGTTAGACTGGAAGCCGACCTCTAGATAGTTTGGGAAAAGGCTAGGTAAATGATGAATGAAGTAAGTAATACGCCTAATAACAGCCGCACGGATTCGAACGAAGGTGAAGCTATGCTGGCTGGTCCATAGATGGATGACCCTTCATATCGACAACTCGCCTTGGAAAGCATGTTAAGAGCGTTTACGCCTTACGACATTTCATACAAACTTTCAAGTCGTTATTTTCCGAAATGACTGAACTGATTTTGATGAAACTTCGTACACATAAGCAGGATACACAGATCTCTAAAAGTTACTAAAAACATTTTCGAAAAATAGTGTTACAGTTAAATTAGACCAAATTTAAATTTTGTAACAAACTTAAACAACCAAAAAAATCTGCATTTATTGATAAATAACTAGGAACCGTAATTATAATTCATCATTTATGTCTTTTGTGACATCCTCTTGAATTTTGACGTGTATGCAAAACAATACCTTGTATGTAATGTATCCATAAATAACCTCACGCCTTTTACCCATGTAGGTGGGTAGGCAGAAAGTAAAAAACTTAACCTGCTACGATCCTTATAGTTAGGTACTAGAAACTAGACTAGATATGGGTGCTATCTTTAGTATCTTCTTGTAAACCAGGTGTTGTTTTGCATCCTCGTCAAAATTCAGGAGGTTGCCCCAAAAGACATAAGTAATCAATTAAAATTAAGGTATCTATTTAATTATAAAAAAACGCTGATTTTTTTGGTTGTTTAAGTTTGTCAGTATTTCAGAATTACCCCCTTAACATGGTTTAGGGAATAAGAGATTAACGAATAAACGATTGAGATTGTTTGTATGTGTGTAAAGGCGCGGTTATAGGGCGAGAATCAGACGGACCGCGTTTTAAACAAGTTTTTCACACTTACCGATTTCCGTAAATAAGAACAAAAAAAAATACCTACCCATTTTATTATTAATTCGGGACGAGAATCAATAGCATAGTTACCTTAATTTGACGAGTATGCAAAACAACACCTTGTATAGCAGCTAGCTCAGTTTCTGTCAGTTCTACAATTATTTACAGCATCCAGTAAACCTAGACTAAGCTAAAACAAGAAATAATTAAACTTGTAACATGACGAAGTAGAGTAATAATACAACATTCGCCTATATAAATAATAAATCTTTGAAGAAATATACAGATGAGTGTTGAGAACTATTCCTGAAAACGATCATTTTGCACTTGGTTATGTAGAATATTCCCAAATGTAATTGGGTTATTTTATAAGAATTTTGTTGTCTTTAGCATAAAATGAAAGCCAGTTATGCTATTCCTAAACTGATTTCCTATTCGATCGATCAGATTGATTTCCGCGCTTTCTTCCTCAGTAAGTAGTTTACGTTATGAGAGCATCTAGAAATGATCAGCAGTGATTGTGCACTGTCGGTAGGTTCGACCCCCACCTGTTGCGAGCCCCCCTCGCCGGAAGTAGGGAATTTGCATCACAATCAAACGTACCCACCCTCGCCCGTCCCCTGACTTCGCGTCGCAGCGTGACTGACCCCAATCGTAATCTTTCTACCGTAAATGTTCATTTCCGGTTATAATTTCAGGGTAGGTATCGAGGAAAATTCGTGACGATTTTCTTGTTTTTATGAGATGCTGTTAGCCGGAAAATGAGTGTTTTTTAAACGAAATATAAAATGACGTCATGTGATGATATGTCATATGACGTAAATGTACGTTGATGAGGATTCCTACTCGATATTTGAAAATAATCGAGTAGGATTCCTCTTACGTAGTCCATCGGAAAAATAATATGCGTCATACCAAAACGTAAGTAGGTTCTCTGGCAGAAATTGACAGAAAGATTAGATCATACCTAATCGTTTAACTCGTGTTTAGGGTAAATAAAAACAAGCAGTTGTAATTAAAGATTTGATTGAAACTTCGATGAAACCTTCAAGTACCCACTAAAGTTGTCATATGTCTAATATACGCAGTTGTAAAGGCAGGGTTGTTGTTAAGGCTTAAGAGTTAGCAATACATTATTTAATACGTAAGTTTTACATAAGTAGTTAACGTGCCTTTTGACTCAGGTACTTGTATCTCGCTCCATAAGGTTAGTAGAGTGGACGAGCGCTTATCGTGGCGAGCGAGCAGTAGCGCAGACCCTGCCATGACCTTCTGATTATTGTAGGACACGCTCGCCCCTCGCGTCCTGCGTGATCTTTGTTCTACGATTTCTATGCTCTAATGCCAAACGATTGGCCCCAACATTGGTTCAAACGATGGCGCCATCTTTAATGAATCGCACATTCGCTTTGCCCACGTGAGGGACGCTACGACGCACGTACGGAGTCAACCATTTGACGTTACTTGAAAATTGACGCTCTTTGTATTTATTTCTGTAGAATAGAAACATGTAGAAATTTCTGATCCAGCTCCTTCCACTGAGGTTTTATAATTTACGTCGGATGATCACATTGGTAGTTCACTAAGATGAGTGCTAATTCATGTTAGTTAGGTAGGATACACGGAAATCACTGTGTAACGTCGTAAAGTAATTTCTTAGATCATTTTTATGAGTACCTTCCCTTTGTAGGTACCTAACTATAGATTTTCCCGAAGCTTGCAGTATCTCTACGGCTAGTAAGGGCGAGAAAGCAAGACTTATGTACAGTTTAGTTTTAATTTTATTACTTAGGAGACATGAACGATTGTAGCATGGGTAGGTTTACGTCTAGGTTTACAAATCCACGTACGGTTAATAATAGAAACAACAAACACTAGATTTCGTAGTTGGGTGAGGTAGATAAAAAGGTAGCTAAATAACGGATAACGATCTACGGATTTAATTATTTATTCTCTGGCCGGGGGTGATTATTAAGATAGTAAAAAGAAGGAAATTTCTCCAATGCTTCTACAAGTTCTGATTATTATAGGTACTGAAGTTATGACTAGGGAATACGACGTTCACCAAACTCGTAGCTTTGGTACAAAGTTATAGACTCATTGTCTAGATTTATTGCAACGACCAATAACAATTTTCTCGTTGGCCGCGTCCACGTCATCTGTCATGAGTTGACTGTGTCATCAACAGTATACCTTTTATAAAATTTTCCTGCGCGCTCGTGTGTGAGGGAGGCGACACGCGGCGGGGCGGGGGTGGCGCGCGGGGGGCCGGGGGGCGCAGAGGGCGCGGCGGCCGGTGCGCACCCGGCCGGGGCCTCTCGATCACCGCCTGCGCAGCCGCCGATTCGCCTGCAACGCCGTCGCGAGGGCAACTCTCCGGGGGACTATTCGTTGATCGCTTGACGTCACCCCGATAGAAGTCTATTGAGTATTGCTAAGGTAAGGTAGGTAGAGGTACCTACTACACGCACTAATGACATCCATCTGAGCAATCGCATCGATCCATTCATCGCGGCCTTTAGCTCCCTTCGAATCATCTCGAACAGTCCGTGTACCACAAAGCCCTTTCTCTAATTAAACATTCCTACTTTTACGATATGCGCATCGCTATAATATACCTGCTGAGAAGTAGGAAAAACTAACGGTGCAAAGAATGATGAGTGCGCCTTTCGGATGCACACGTGTGGGACGCGTTTGCGCAAGGCGACTCCCAAACCGCGGCCGCGGGCGGCCATCGCGCCATCGGGGCCACGAGCGGACACCAGAGAAAGGTGGAATTCACGCAAGTCATGCGATACAATATAACACGGAATTTTGGGCATTTTATCTTGTCAAAATGCCAACTCGGTAAACTTAGAACCATTCGGATTACTTCACATTTACATAAGCGGGTTTGGCTTTATGTGGTTGAATAATGTTAAATAACAAGTCCACGCGGTTCTAGTCATTGCACGACGAATAAAAATTATTGTAACCAATCAAATAAAATAAAAATACGGTAAGTAGGTACTTCGCAGAATCATGTTGGTTGTTGACCTAGTTAGGTCCTAAAACTCCCTCTATCTCCGCTATCCCTCTTTATTTGAGTCCCTTGCTCCCACTTATCTAACACTCGCATGTTGATGACGTGTTTTACATAAGTGTACACTGTGTACAAGGTATTTGGCCGGGATATATCACGGATGGCTCGTTCGGCCGTGGAGGCACAGCAAGCCGTGGGCCCGTGGGCCCGTGGCGCGGTGGACCAACTGTTTACACGTGGAGAAGGCTTGCGCAACGCTTGCCTGCCTCCGCGCAACGCTACTTTCCTTACGGTCACTACCCTTCACAGAGGTACATTCAACACTTCTTTCAATGCCGACTAGATTCTAAATCAAACATCTATTTACGTATTCAGAGGCATTGTTTGCAAATAGGACATTTAGGTATATACCTAAATACAAATGATTTCATCGTACTTTATGGGACAGATAGTTTTAAATATTCAACAACTATTACATGTATGATTACAGTCTAGATCGTCAAATAGATATTTCTTCAAATATTAGGGGTGATAATAAACACACGCCTATAAAGTGAAGGTCACGATTATCATACAATGGCAACGAACCGATCTGTATGTCGATGTCGGTACGACGGCGTGCGGTGACAGAATCGTTGTTATGCAACTTATTTAAATATGTACTAAGCTTCTCGTTTGCTTCGCTTTTCGGACGACTTTACAGTTATTTGTTTGAACGGCGAAAGACTATCGCTTTTTTAGGAATTTATATTTAAATCTTCAATTCAATATGGACTGCATGTTTGGGTTCTTTTAGTTTGAAATAAGAAGAAAGTAACACGTTTTGAAAATAACACGGGAAAAATACACCACAAAATCAATGAACATTTTGTAAACCGTGAGCTTGTGCTATTGAGAATCAGATCTGTTCAGTGCACATGTACTGGAGACACGCAATAGAACAAAAAGCTATCAGACTTAGAGAAAAATAGTATCGATCACAGACATGCGACAGAAATCGTTCCACAATTCCACATAATGTCGAGTCTAGCTATAACTGAACAATTTTCTGCTGATTTAGATGTCAAAGTAACAAGAGTTAACATAAATACTCCTTATCTTGTAAACTAACTTCATCATTACATTTAAATAGCTAGCGGGTCATTAATTAAATACCTATTTGAAAAACAACATGCAAATTGATTACCGTACTTTCAATTACTAGTAAACGGATTGTTTTATTGATAAAGAGCAAATGGTTAATGTAACTAGGTAGTATTTTACAGTCTAAAGAAAACCAATAAAGAATAAGTATTTATGTAAAAATACTAACCTATGTTGATGACAATAGGAAGCCTACAAACCTAAGTAAGTTTCATTACGTACCTACGTAAAGAAACTGCTTGCCCACATACCTGGGAGGTGAATCTCTTCCGGGTTTTAAGACGAAAATTTTGTCCCAAAATCCAAATTTTCAAAATCACCGATACGCGTGTCGCGAGTGGGTCGTTGACCCCTGTGGAACCACCCTGATTTCACATCGTCCGTCTCTTTCTAACTTGCGTATGATTAGTATCGCTGCACTATTCACACTGCTCATTCTCACGTGCGCGCACGCTGCACTATGTCGCACGCGGCGCCTATCAAAAGTTCTACTCGTGTCTAGGATAGATTTAAAAAATAACACCATCAATAGAGAGAGGTATTTTAGCAAAATATGTTAAGTCTCTGTCTAGCAATGCAACTAGCAACTTGACTAAATGTATGACTCATGAATAACCGTATTAAACAATAAAAACACCTAGCCGCTTCAACAGTGATGCTCAGTACTCAGTAGACCTGAGCTCCATTGTAAGCATGAGCATGGCGAAAACGCAGCGTAGAAGCGTAAATGTAGCGTAGAAACGTAAAAGCCGCGTAGAAACCGTGTAGCAGCGTAGTCGCGGCGTAGCGGGATAGAAGCCGCGTAGCGCGGGCACCGGCGTAGCAGCGTAGAAGCCGCGTAGCAGCGTAGCCGCCATGTAGCAGCGTCAGTATAGTGGCGTAGACGCCGCGTAGCAGCGAAGGAACCATGAAACATTCGTTTCAAACACTGTATGCTGTATGTAAAACCGAATTTTGACGATGCCAATATAATATTGTTGTTTTTGACGATAAAAATATTATTATTACCGCGAAAATACTTCAGAATTTTCTGAAAAAGTTTCTCAAGTTATCAGCAAGTTAATTCGCTGCTACAAAATTTTTTGATTCGTTCAGTATATCCTTGCCCACTGAATGATATATATATAAGCAAAAGTTGGATCACCATAATTAAAATTTCTAGGTTGTATGTAGGAGATGAGAAAATTTTTAAGGTACTTGTCTGTCTCATGATTTTTAATTTATTTTGCCGCCTGGGGCTCTGTGAACGCATTTAATACCGCTACGTAGTCCCGGTTCAATTTGCCAGCGTTAGTTTTGAATTTAATTTTCTGAGTTAAAGTTTAAGATGAGAACAATCAAAATAAAAGTAATTACAAAGATAGCATCAATCTTACATTGTTCTGTATTATTAATAAAGTAGCCGTAGCTTTGCGTTTAATTTTTTAAAGGTCTTTTATTTTTTGTAAATATTACTTGCCAAAAGATACAGCACTTTTGAAGCAATTTGCATTTTTGAAAGGTTTTTGGGAAGAAACATTTTTATAGAGTAACTGTTTAAAATTAAATCATGGTAACCATGACTAGGTATGGCTTTTCCTACATTAAAAATGAACCGATGGATGACGTGTAAAAAAAAGTTTTATTTTAGCCTTTTCAGTTGTGGTATCTCACTTTAATGCTAGTCAAGTATAATTTTTACATTGTAACTAGACACCAGCACATCGTCCATACATACGACAAAGGACAAAATGCATAATAAAGAGGATGACTCTGATGATTACATATAAAAAAAAATGTTAATAAAATTAGAACTACATGGCCAAACTATATTAAATTATTATGGGGCCAAATGGCAACTATTCCGCATCAAACTAAAGAAGATTCACGCAAATCGGATCATAAATCTCAGCGTAATCGGTGTACATAGGTACATAAAAAAAATATACTAATCGAATTGACAAACTCCTCCTTATGGACGTCGGTTAAAAAAGAAAAATTAAACATTTTTTTAACTTATTTGTGGTACACCTGGAAAGTGCATACCGTTCCAATTCCAACAAGCCCAAACAAGGCTAAGATACATTGCCTTGTTATGGAGTTCCGAAGCCTATCTCTTGGATTCATCATCAGATCTGATGGTAGAATGGTTCTTATTGAAAGCAAATGCTCCACTTGTTGTAGAAAATACAAAAAACGCTGTACGTTTTCCTATAAAATTTGAAGAGTTCCCTCGATTTCGCCAAGATTCCATCATCAGATCCCGACTTGGTGACTATGGGACCATTTGGGAAGTATACCCTTTCCAACAAAAGAAGAATTTTCCAAATCGGTTGGCAAGCGACGGAGTTATGCCCGAACAAACATAAAAAAAAAAAAAAAAAAAAAAAAATACAAACATCCAAATTGAGAACCTCCTCCTTTTTTAGAAGTCGGTTAAAAAACGTCGTCAATCGATTATTCTTTTATTGTGTAGAACAAACATGGACAGGATCTAAGGACTGCAAAAACAAAATTGTTCACAGCAAGTACGCACGTACCGGTTACATATTTTAGTAAACAAGTTGAATCTTTACAAATGATGCGCAAATTTTGCGCTACATGGGTAGAGAAGTCTTGTTACAAATGAGGTAGGTAGGCGACGTCGCCTCTCAAGGTCTCACGTTGCGATGGTGGTGGTGGAGATTATCTCTATTTACATGTTCGTACCTATACTACACTGACTACACACTAACAGACAGCTTAGAATCTTAGATCATTTGTGACTCGCCCCGTGCAGCTATGATCAGCCTTTTGATCAAAAGACCGAGTCGTAAAATGACGATAAAATCGAAACATACTAAAATCGAATTGCGAGCTTGCCTTTAGCTATACTCGGTGTTTACAAGAGAAATTAAGGTTTCTTACGCTTACAGAGCTTTAAATGGCAATAAGAAAATTCATAGTATGTACGTGAAAGTCGTATAAAATCTTAGAGAAATGGCGCCCTTGTGTAGTTTTACAACATCATGAAACATTGTGAAAAGCAATGGTTAGATAAATGGATACCCTCGCGCAAGTTTAGTTAGATAAAGGATTTCCAAATGACGGAACATACTTAATGAAGAAATCGTAAAATCAAAAATACTGATTATCATTTCATCCTATAATAATTTACCGGCCTAATATGTGGACGTATTTCAGGAAATGGTTGTTTTATTTATTTAGTTAGGTACATAAACATCAATACAAATAAATAAAATTGAAGTGTTTGTTTTTAATTTAAAAATAACAGCGTTTTACTGAATGCATATGAAAGTATATAGGTATTTTATTTTTATCTATTTTATCGGCTATTACCTCCGAAATGGGTGGACCAATATTGACGCGACTTTTACTGGCAGATAGCTGATGTTGTATGGAGTAAGTTTTATTTTAGAAAAAGGATTAGGCTTTCGTGCAAAAAAACAAATTAACCCTTGAAATTGCTAAAAAATTCGAGTCAAATAGGAAAGTAAGTAATATTTTAATAATAATTTCTCACGGATGATGGTCGCAGGCAACAGTTAATCATTATCTAATATTAGACAAGCGACAATGATTCAGTGATTCGAAAAAAGTTTGCACTGATATAGAAGCTCCGTGATTTGCTATGAACTGGCTATATCACTACGCCTATTAAAACGCTAATTAAAAGCGCCTGTGGGTCTCATTACACATCGACTGTTATAAACCAAGGAGCACCGGTCGCGTCACAATCAAAAAGGGTAACTTTGCGTAGATAGGAACACAATGTTGAAATGTCTCGGTAATATTTTTACATTGATGGCGGCGGCAAGTGGGAGCAATCCTCCGAAGCGCTGACCTTGCGGCGTGGGAGCCGCGCTAGAAATCGGCCCCGTGCGCTTACGCAATCTCAACCACTCGGGCGCACTCACACCACCGCGTCTGCGCGACACGCTCGCTGCTCGCCCAACCTCAAGCACCCGATTACCTACCTCTCCACGTTATCCTCCAAACATGTACCAACACATAAAGTAGGTACATTTTTTTGTAGTCATGTTAAGTACTTTTACCTCGTTCTTTGCGACCGCAGTACCAATTCACAAGTATGATCTATCTACTTAACACATTTTTAGGTTAAGTATAATGAATTAATGAAGCATGATCATCATTTAAATGCCTAATGATTTAGGTATATTTTAGGGTGTTAAAAATTGGACAAGTTTAGTTTACAAAACTAAACTTGTCCAATTTCCTATTTAACCTCAGAAACTAAGGTTTTCAGAAGTAGTCTACCTACCTACCCACTAACTGGTAAGGATCTTACTGAATTATTTTACTATTAATA
Source organism: Cerastis leucographa (assembly GCA_963082945.1). Classification (NCBI taxonomy): domain Eukaryota; kingdom Metazoa; phylum Arthropoda; class Insecta; order Lepidoptera; family Noctuidae; genus Cerastis; species Cerastis leucographa. The sequence goes on along the minus strand of OY720380.1, from coordinate 10,287,845 downwards.
AACTAGACCTAAAGCATGTCGCGATAACATTTTCCTATTATTTCAAGTATTGGTCAACCAGTATATGAAAAATATAATCAGCACTAAAACGACATGAATAATTAACTAACCCCTTTACTGAAAGCATCAAAAACGTGGCAAAGGCGGCTGCGTGTACCGGATATCATTTAGGGTTAATTGATTCACCGCCAAAATTTGAGGTTTCGTGAGATGGAATTAGTGATGAGCCGCGTAGTAACGGGACATCGCTCGCTAACGGCTGCTGTTGATGCTTCGAACCGCCTGCCTATTCTGAAACACTCGAATAGATCACTCGACTTAACTGAGATGTCGTCTTGCTCACACTCGTAGCAACTAAGAAAGGAAAAGCATAAAAAAAAGGTCGAATCGAATAAGAAATGCGCCTAAGTACAGAATAACAGATTGGACCCGGCCCATCACATTGCGCACCGACAGGTGTCCCTGATTGTGCGACTGCGGCCCGATAAACTGTGAGAAGACATGGCTTATCATGATAATGTCGGAATTCACGATGTTTACAATCGATAAAATTGGGCAATAAATTCGACAAGTATCCATGATTCGGTCATTAAATTTGAGCAAAAAATGCAAGAGACACTTTAATGTTCACTAGCAAATTAGAATTAAATACTCATTAAAACAGGAAATCGTTTAGGAAGGTATAAATTAATGTACCCATTACAATAATTATGACTTATTGTTTCGCGTTCCGTAAATTATCCGGAGTACCGGTATAATTACGATGGTGAAATGATTACTAATATTATCATTTGCAACATTTATGACTCCTTGACGTGATGTCAACGGTTGGTTAAAGACGACTTTTTAAACAAAGCTCGAGAGATCGAAGATAAAGTTGCATGAGAAATAAGAAGGTCAAGTATGGTTGTTGTCTCACCCACTGGCTAGCCCTTCTTGGAAGTGGGAGTTGGTCGACAGGAACTAGCCGCTCCCCTTGCTTCATGCTGTTGACACATATGCCAAGAATTTATACATTTTAAATATGAATAAGTAAGAGCCTTACTTACAACCATAATATTCTATCGGGGAATTAGTTTTAACAATGTCCTCGGAAGTTCGGGTGTAAAACATAGTAGGTAACTTAGGTACCAACTTTGTTTTATTTTAAAAATGAATATTTTATTTCGCTACAGGAAAATAAACAACATTGAATGAGTAGTAGGTAGGTACAGTCGGCATCAGAACTAGGTTAACACTTATCAATATTACATTAAGTTTTGTGCTGACGAGTGTGATCTGATGTACTTAATATTGTTTTGCGAATTTGTATTACCATTGATGAAAATATTGTTTTGTTACTCCAGTCTGTTAATATGGATCGTTCTAAAACTAAGACGTCTTATTATTTTGGTTATGTATATATATGATGACTTTCGTTGGTGACCGTACCTATTTGTATCGACCTAACGTTAGCAATTATTTCCAGTGGAGTTTAAAAAGGGGATAATAATAAAAAAAGGTGGCAATTTTACACATAGGTAAGTAAAATTCACACATTTTGACATTCTACATGAAAATATTTAAAATAATAGGAAGATATATAATTAAATAATACGTGAAACGTGTTCGTATGACACATAATTATCCACAAAAATCAAGACACATGACATGACTCATGGAGTCATGGCCTCTTTCACTGCTGGAGCTTTGGAATTCGGAAAAGCTTTCTCGAAAATTGTCCGACCCTCTTACTATAACTGAATCTAGTGTTAAGAAAAGTATTCACACTTTAAAGGAACTAATCTTGATTCTAAATAGTAATCTTTCAACAAGTGTTTGAAGAAAATTGTGTTAACTAAACATGCAAGGGGACACGCTACATCTACACCACCGCCTCGAGACAGATTCGTCTGGCCGTTGCAATGCTGCTGCCATGAGATATCTAACAGTACACGGCGAAAATTGAGCGTCCGAATCGAGTCATTGAACCGAAACCCGACCGTTAGACGCACCGATTCTAGCAGGACGGGCCCTTCTACCTACACCTACTTACTAATGCACGATCATAATATTGGGAAACCAAAAATGCATTGGTTTGGTTGGACCATCCCACGACGAGACAGGTCCATGTTAAAACGGCTTGGAAATTCGAACGATGCAGTTTCGGATCCTATTATAAAAGCTTATATTATGAAAGAAACTATAATGTAGGTATACCTATGTAGTGTAGTTCGCTGTTTCCGAGATAAAATTCACTGAAAACTAGACCATAACCTACGATGATGAACTTAGCCATTCAATGTTTTGTTTCGTGTAAGTACTACTTTGTTCTTTTTTTTAAGAATTTAATAACTTTATTTCGAGTAGGTGCCATATCAAAATTCATTAATTGCTGTGTGAATTAAGACAACGTTACTAAGAATAGTTAATATTCTGTTATTGTATCCAATCTCAGTAAATGTTTAGAAAATAATTTCCTGAAAATAAACTAAAAGTTAGCGCTTGCTTCGTTTCCGTAGAAATGCAGACATAATTCAATAAATCCTGGGGAAATTTAGGTTACCTAGAAATAGTCAGTTGTCAAGCCTGCCTCTATGCATTTGAATAGCTCATGAAAGACGATATCCCATCCCATAGTCAATGAGATTGTCGGCGTCCACGATGTGCACACACGTCTCTTTCTAGAAAGCTGAAGGATTTCTTTTTGTTCGCAGCTTTTACCACTCTCGTAGTTAACAGTTAACGTCGACCGTTCTTCGTGGGCCGTTACAGCAAAATCTGCTTAATCATTGGTCACTCGAACACTCAAAGTTGAGAAAAGAGACTATTATTTTGAAATAGAACATATTATTTTACCGTTATCGGTGTTGTCCGAATAATGGCTGTAAATTCGCATTAATTGGGTTTCATCAATCGAAGTTTTCATGGTGAGATTAATCAGTATTCACTCATGTATTTGTCATTTAAATATCGAACTATCGTAGTCCAAGGACTGCTTATGCAAATGGGAAAACTACTGTCATCTCTATTGTAAACCTTACTGCAGTGTCCAATAACACAAATGTAAAAATTGGTTATTGGTAAAGTCCAAGTTGAAGGGATATAAAACTGTGAAACTGATAAGTAATCTAAAAATATTATTAATGCATTATATTGTTTAGTACTGCATTGTCAAAAACGGCAAACAAAACTCTTTGCTTTTCCAAGTTAAAATGAAACCTCGGCCTATTGCGCTCATCCATGCGTGTCTAGCCTTATAGCAGATTCAAAAAAATGTGACGATTTATCAAGCAAACTATCGCGAACAGTAAAAATGTATTCCGTGCAGTACATAAATTACCATTACCTACATTTACATAATGTTAACCAAAGCTTACGTTATTCATCAAAAAGCAATCTGGTAGTTGTGAATAGGTACATCATAACAAATATTTGTGACTTCCCCAAGAACGCTTGACTGGCAAAACGTGCCACCTTTATTCCAGGGCGTGTTTGTTATTAGAGGGAAAGTGTGTTGGCAAGCTTTTATGCATCAGCCGCGCCGCCTGAAAACTGGGTCAGCTGGCTGTAAGGACTTCAGCTAACACGGGCACGATGACCTAGGTCAGGTCACTGCTGAATTATAGCTCTCGCTCCGTCCAATCGATACGAGCAAGTTTACAGCGGCAGGTGCGCTAATCCACTCATACTACGATGATATTCTCGTGTGAATTCAAATGTTATTAAAATATGATTCAAGGAATAATCTTGTGGATGTTTATGAAAACATAATATGTGTGTGCAGGAGTGTTTTTTTTTTTTTTGTAAAAATAAGTTTCTTATGAATTGTGTAAAAGGTATTTAAAGTAACTTCACAAACATTTTGTTTTAGATAGGGTTCGACATTTTATTTAAAAAAATATATATATATTTGTACTGTACAAAATATAAATCAAGATGTATGTGTTTTGAGAGTAGGTACTATTTTTAATATTATAGATGGTTAATGCAGATGCAGAATCCTCAAACAAAACTGCCATGTTACTACGTAAACGAACGACATTGTTAAGAGATGATCACAAAACACAGAAATGTCATTGAACTGAGTAATTATAATATCAGCTCGTAAACATCCATTGCTGAACTTGAGCCTCCCTGTAAACCGATGTGAGAACGCTACACTGAACAGACACAATAGACAGATATGGTTGGTCAAATAAACCAGCATGTCAACCATTCTTTTCAAAATTGAGGATTTAGCTTATTATTTCCGAAGCCACTTCATACAACTTATGAAAATCAATGTACGCAATACCAAGCAGTCTGAATACATAACATAGGAGCTGAGGACACGAAATCCTCTGCTTGACCATCACATAATATTTCGGTACATGACGACTGGACCTGGGATTATACTATGATTTGTTCCATCTGAAGTCCTTTTCCTAATTATCACCACCAAGGCTTGCATCGTGAACGTAAACCGAACACGGTTTAAACGGCTTTCGCTTTGGATAAAACCTGAAACCCTGAAAGGACTTTATAAATACACATAGACCGACTTCACTGATTTGTATGGTACAAACTAACACCACAATATTATGTAAGCTACGTACTTTAATTAAAAGAAATTGTTGGTTTATTAGGCCCTAAACTAAAAATAAAACTATCGTAAAATAAATTAGCATAAACGGAAGAAATCTGCCATGTTACCAGCCACATCTATTTGCTAATGATATATATTATATTTTCTGGCTACTATAAACATAGGAGCATACCAAAAATATATCACCAGTAAGGGTGCACAGGAAACCACTTGCGTTCTTATTTTTATACTAAAGTTTCTGGGTTGGCGCCAAAAATCATAGAATCAAAATGTTCAACGTTACGTGGAAGCGATGGATACGCGAGGTGGAATAAACAATGCATTACTTTTTGGCTATCCTGATTTAGGTCAGTTCATTTGCTGGGAATAGAAATAGGACAATATTATATCATTTGTAATGACATTAGATAATAATTGATATGCAACAGTTCGGGGCGTACTCATGGTGTCGGCTCTCACCACACCATGGGGGTGTCGTCGATAACGATATTGATATATTCCATGTCCAGGAAAAGATCTACTCCGATTCCTTTCAGTTATATATATCCTCTTTTATCTGAAATGTTTTAAGGATATATTATAAATTACGAGATCCTCCACCCAACCATTTCCTTCAATGCAGCTTGGCCATTATTCCTTCGTTCCTGTAATCCTTTGCTAGCTGGTAGTATATTGCACTCAGGAGTCGGTGTTCGTGTTTTCCACGATTCACTTTTGAAACTTTCTAACCCTGTGCCGGAGTGTAGCGGCAGGGAGGGGCGCGCGCGGGTGCCAGAGAGAGGGTACCGACCTCATTGCCCATTGCCACTCCTCCCGCCGAGGCGGCAGGCCATTTTTATTAAAAATACTTCCGAGTAACATCGCGCGCGGATTTTTTTCATGTCCTGAAATTCTTCCTATTTTTGTTAAAAAACTACGAAAAATATATAAAGTGGTAGACAGCTCAATTTAACTAAACCGATATATTTCCTGGACCCATTTTAAATAAATCCAAAAACATTGGTGTTTGTTCAAGTGAATTTGAAACTTAAAAAAATACAAGTGCGCCCTGCGATCTATTTTCCGTGCGGACTCGGGTTGGTTCGGTTGCGAAAAGTGGCGGCATTCGGCCAACATCGGCGGCGCTCGCCGCGCAGAGGGCGTCCGTCCAACCCCGCCCGTGCGGGACAGAGACAGCGAACACTGCTGACATGGCGACAACACGAATGGATTGATGTTTTTCACGTGGAAAACTCATCCCTTGAATGTATCTATGCAAAGGTGGGTTGATAATGATGATTCATAATAATTATAACCAAATCGATTGTAATATTATTTCCTTTACAAAAAAACCATTACATTGTCCTTGATTTCACAATGCACGCTACATCCGAGAAGGTTTAGGTCTAATGATTTTACACGGCATAGTTTATTCCTGCATATTCTGAAGTACGTACTTGCTGCATTATTTAGTTATACCTTTCCAGAATAATACAAACTAGGTACTCATAGTGAGAAATGTTTATCTATGAAATTGTTATTATCGCGGAGTACGACTTGTCTAATGAATTAAATATAACAATTCGGTCTTGTTTTGCTGCCGGGGTACCAGACGTCGCCCCTATTCTCTTCCACAGATTGAAGGTTTAGTTTTAAGAAACATTTGATACTGATTTATGCTCCGAAATAATGAGAATAGGCTTGCTAAAGCCACAACCACTACAGTAAAGGATGTAACAACGTAACATCCCACGGGGGTGATGTTCCTAGCGAGAGACGAAATCAATAGATTTCAATAAATCAATATTTGAGTGTGCACCCTGCGCTGAATATATCCACTGCCGCCATTTCGATGATGACGGCGTATTTTTTGTGAGAGATATTCGAGTCTCGCTCCGCGAGTCGGTGTTCGTCGCGCGGCCGCGGGGTTGCGGGCTGCGGCCGTCAGTCGTCGGGTGAGCGGGGTGCGACGTAAACGCGGACTCGGACTATGGCGGAAGGGCTGATCCTCATTCCCATAAAAGGGTCGAGTTGATTGTGGTGCAGATACGTGTGGTACGTTCTCTTATGTTTGTGCAGTGATATAATTATTCTCAAACGGTGCTTATCTCGACGTATCGGTTGAATTAATGTGTATATCGGAGGTAATAATGCCATTGTGATGACGTAATGTAACGCGCTCGACTGGGTGCGTAGTAATAATTCGAGCGCCCGTTTATACCGCGATAACGTTTGTGGTCAGCACCTGTGGATGTGGAGCAAATGTTCGTGTTTTTGTAGCGTTTTAATAAATTCGAGACCGTTCCAACTGGATTCTGATTAGAGTGCACGCCAATCTGGATTAATTTTAAAAGCAAATACTAATGATTGGCGCTGTATAAAACATGATTTGTTGCGGACACGATTATTTGATGTTTGTCGTAGCTGCGGTGGTAGCTTACAATTCGGTTTCCTACTGCAGTGCGCTCGGCGACGCGATGCACAGGCTCCCCACGTCCCCACGTCCCCACGCCGCGCTAGACTATAGACGCCCTCGATTTTTTTAACCTTGGTTGAATTGTGTAGCTGTTGGTCTCGTTCACCACCCAGTCAAGTAATATATTGCATGTGGGATCTGGTATCCCAATGATAGCTACTTAAATGTAATTTAGTACTTAACATTTTATCACATTAGAATTAAGTATTAACAGGCAATTATGGTCTAATAAATAGGTACGATACTAAACAACGTTCATTGAGAAGCCTTTTTTTTTAACTTTCAAATAATAAGCAACGGGGTTTTACCTTTTTAATTAAAAACCACAACTTCATGACTGCTAGGAACCTATGACACGTGTTTTTTTCACCCTCAGGATGTGAACAACACCATTTACGATTCACTTTTATTAAGCGTTTGAATATTTTAGATTTGCATATTGCTTTTTAAATACATATAAAATGCTCTGTCGTCGGCCGCGACCTCTACTATTGTGATTCAACATACCAACTGTCAAAGATATAACAATTATACCTAAATAACATAATGTTATGTAGTAAGTGAATGTTGTATATAGTTCAACATCAATATTTATATACTTACAGTGCATACTAACCAAACGAAGCTGTCATAAATGAATGCTTGATAAATAAAAAAAGAATGAGGATGATTAAGTAGGCAGCTTAGTTATTAAAAAAGGAAACCGTTATTTAGGTTAGTGTCTTATGTAGCTGGGCAAGTCGATACATATTGCGTGAATAACCTACGAGGATAATGGCGTGACAGAAGCAAGTGCGCTCAATGCGCACACTGTAATCAGTAATCACATAAGCAGTGTACCTAATTATTTCTAATAGACACGAGAGCAGAGAAATCAAGCCGATCCTCAACTTTCTGTTTTACTTTTAAAAGTCAATGCGTGGCGTTGCATAGGCATTATATGAATAAGGACAATCGATGAGTCTAAAACTAAGTGTTATCCCGTTTCAGGTCCCCCTGCGCCCGGCAAACAAACACAACTAAGCACTATGAAACATACAAATTGAAAATGGCTTTTAAAAAGTAAACATTATCTATTGTTGACGTTTTGTTGTATTGTTCATGGAACAAGAGAGAATACTTATGTATACATGATTGAATAGTTGTTGGTAAAATTAGATTTTAAGCCTGGACTGGCGAAAATCATATCTTCCAAAGAAGAATATAAAAAAGCGAAAATGGCTACGCAGAGGTTTTGTTTGCGGTGGAACAATCACCAATCCAATATGCTATCTGTTTTTGATCAACTACTACATGCGGAGACGTTCACGGACGTCACTCTCGCTGTTGATGGACAGTTGCTAAAAGCACATAAGATGGTCTTGTCGGCTTGTAGCCCTTACTTCCAAGCCCTCTTCGTTAATCACCAAGAAAAACATCCCATTGTTATATTGAAGGACGTGCCGTATTCGGACATGAAGAGTTTACTCGACTTCATGTACAGAGGAGAAGTAAGTGTGGACCAGGAACGATTGACAGCTTTCTTGAAAGTAGCTGAGAGCTTAAGAATAAAAGGACTTACAGAAGTAAACGAGGAGAAGTGTGATATTCCAGCCTTAACAAACTCGTTAATACAGCAGCAGACGAATGCACACACACCTCCCCCTCAGCTTCACAGAATACATCCATACATGCATCAGAAACGGCCGGCATCCGGGATGCCCAGCGGAGGGGCGCCTCCCAATTTATTAATGCCTTTATTGGGTAACGCATTGATGCAACCGAAAAGAAAACGAGGTCGGCCGCGAAAACTCAGTGGAAGTTCAAGTGACGCTCTAAACACAGCAGCCAGTCCTCCCGGAGAGTTTATTCCTGAGCCAGCCTCTCATGGATCATCGAACAGACCTGGCGACCAACTGATAAGAGGCTCGCCGGAAATGTTGGAAGTGAAAATGTCCATGGATAGCTTCAACGCCGAAGATGGAGGGACGTCAGGGGGCGAGGAGGCTGGCGAGGCCCTACTCATCGACGAAGGTGATGACGCTCAATTGGCTGAAGCCCCGATGACTGGCAAAGACTCCGAGTCGGCAGGTATGTGAATATCCCCTTAAGAATTTTATAATATTGCAGCTACGTCGGTAGAAACTATTCACTTGTTAATAAAATAATAATGTTATTATATGAATAATTGTTCATAATCTCCAAATGCCTTTTACCTGTTGTATTGTTGTACAGAATTTAAACTGTAAAAAAAAAATCGCGCCTTAAGTCAATAAAACGAAGACATTGTTGTTTATACTCGCTTACTATTGTAAATACCTGTATTAATCTTCCTTTCCAAACATCTAACATTGATCTGAATAGTAAACTTTTAATTAAAAAGGGAAAAGCTAATGGGATATAAGCTTTGATGTTAGGATACGATAAGTGAAAAGTGAAGTGTATTACCTACCTTATATTTAATAATATTTAAACTTTATTGAAAAGGGGTAAGTGATTATCTATGAAATTTTTTGACGTATACGAGTAACAGATGCTTATTTTCTTCTATAAATCGACAATTTTAACTATTGCTTGCTTTTCTGCTTTTGGGGAGAGCTATTAGAGGAATGGCCAGGGGCAAACTCGGTGTGGTACTTAATGGTTTGATTGATAATTTCTTTCTTTTAAAACTTCCATAAAGTAAAAATATTTTATTATTACGAATAAGAAAAGGGAACACAAACAAGGCTTATTCCCAATAGCTTTCCTTGGTTATAAAGCAATTGGAAATATTCTGGTGGCTTGCCACTCACAATAAACTTTTAAATAAATCTAGGTTCGTAGTCAAAATGGTTGTTTTTAAACAAAAAGTCCATATTTTTTGCGTCTCACTAAAATATTTCCAATGACGATGTCGAGTGAAATGAATATTTCATCAATTCCGTATAAATTGAGACCTGAAACAAACTTTTCAGATCCCGATAAACCGCCAAAAGAAGAAATACAACAAAACTTTTCAACAAACGGGCCGATACTTTCTATAGAAAATGGATCTATTAAACAAGAACCCGCCGCTGAGCTTAGCGACGGTTACAATGAACCAATCGAATATAAATACAATCCTGACAGAAGCCGCGAGAACTCTAATTCGCAAGACGGTCCTATTAAAGACACAGAAGACAAAATCAGACTAGGTCGTAACTTAAAACCAAAGAATAGTAAAAAATTGCTACCCCAAATGTCCAAAATTAGAGCTCGAAACTTGTTCAATCAGCTTTCCGGGCTGTCGAGTCTGAATCCCGCGCTGAGTACGTTTGACAAATTCCCCCCAGACCCGGTTCTGATGCCAGCTCTCGCCACACAGCTGTTCGCAGCTGAATTAGAGCAAAATAACCTCAACTTGGCTAATAACGAGGTATCCGATTTAGCGCAGACCAATTGGGAACATCGTATATTTCCCTCGCCTATAAGGAAGGCCAATATGGGTAGTGTGGGTAACTATCATGAGGAGACAAACGAGTCGGTGAGAGATTATTGCATCAAGGAAGGAGAAAATGTATTCAGATGTAAAATATGTGCGAGAGTCTACACGCATATAAGTAATTTCTGTAGGCACTACGTCACTTCTCACAAGAAAGATGTAAAAGTTTTCCCATGTCCCATTTGTTTCAAAGAGTTCACTCGGAAAGATAACATGATCGCTCACTTAAAGATCATTCACAAAAATCAACCGAATTTGAACGAGCAAATGGCGAAGCAGGAGTCTTAATGTATTCAGAAGTTTTAGATTGTCGGCAACACTCAGTAAGTCAGTAGGTACTCTTTGTCGCAGATGTATTAAGATCTGATTAGCCAGAGTAGAATTTATTCATGTTATTACGTTATTTAACTTAAAATTTGGATTTTCAATAGTTTTTAAAGCGTAGATTGCGTATTGAGTAAGCGTTCGAGCTCTAAGTTTCATGCATATGTCAATAAGTTTGTTGATATTAGACGACGCCAGTCGTTTGTTGTTAATATTTATCTACTTATTTATTTATATTGTTCCATTTGTTTCTCAGAGTGCTGACTTCAAAGAGATTTATAAAATTTTCTATGATTTACTTGTTATTTTGCACTTAACTTGTTACTTAATTTTATTAGTTACAACATTTTCAGGGTACAAAATAACTACTCATGGTGATCGTAAATTCAAAAGTAGTGTTTTTTTTTATGTGCTGAATATTAAATGCAATTCTCATTGAACTGAATTAGTTAGTTTAAGTTTAGTTAATATATTTATGAAGTATAGCAATGGCATAGTCTTTTTGTAAATCGATTGTAGCGCTAGGTGACATTTGGGTTGTGGGCATGTCGGTATCTGTTCAGATACGTATCACGAGAGGCTAAAGTGCTAAACGAACTCTTTATAAAAAGACTTCAACAATATGCCATTGCGTAAGTAGTAGCGGAAAAATGCATTTTCATTTAACTTGCCTTAATAGTGATCTTAGTTGTAGATGACGATTTGACTTCTTCGAAGTAAAACTCAACACAGGCTATGATTTTATTTTGTAGAATTTGTTAAGATTAATTTAAAATAGTTTATCAATGTTGAAATATTTGGTTGTAAATGTTATTGTACTATTCAAATATCTACTTATTTAAATCGCTTAAATTATACACTAGAAAATACAATAAATCTATAGAATAGTTGGTGAAACAGTATCAAGGGTCATTGTAGTATGCCTACAGATTATGATTAAACGTTCAGTTCCTGAATAATCAACAGAGCCCCAAATCATTTAGATATTTTAATAAAAGTTTTAAATTCCTAACATAATAATATAATAGGATTATATTACTTTGTTAAATTATTTACGCATGTCTATAAAAGAAATATCTATTTGTCAAAGACAATACAACAAATACTGTAGCTAATATATTAAAGGTTATTAGATCGCAGATTACATCTATAGTCCGGCTTGCCTTCAATGCAGCCGTGCGCGTGTCGAGAACTAATTTAAAAGTGCACCGCGCTTATTGTTAACTTATTCAGGGTTACTGGTAACTCGACGTATTCCTTGCAGGACGTCATAGTAGTGTTAAAATGCAACAAATTAAGCCACCAAATGTTCTACCGAAATTCAGTAGTTTCTGAGTTAATTCGACTTAATTTTTTTGTATGAAAAATCCAAGATTAAATCATTTGAAACCAATTTAAAAATTAATTACGGCGCGACTGTACTGAAATGTTATCATAATAATTGTCATAGTTGATGCCGTGGCAGACCTTTGATAATAATTAAAAGTTCAATTTCTACAACTTTGGCAAAGATCACTAATCAAACTTTATTTTTGTAGAAATTTTGCTACTACTTCTTATTTTTTTATTCTCTATTGCTTAAAAAATAATACTACGCCTGGTGTACAATTTACAAGAAAAATAACCTTTTCTTGTCAGCTATCTAAAAAGGTATGAAACTTAACACTAAGTCAAGGACTACATTATGAAAATCGTTTTTGATTTAGTACAGAAAGGCGCGCATTTTATATTTTTGAACTTTTAATTATTAACAAAGGTTTGCTACGACATCAACTATGATAATAGTTTAAATTTCAGTACAGTCTAAATTGTAAGTCAGTTTAAATTGGCTTCAAATGATTTCAATCTGGGATTTTTCATACAAAAACTAAAAATCGCATTAGATCAAAAACTACTGAACTTCGGTAGAACATTTGGTGGCTTAATTTGTTGCATTTTAACCCTACTATGACGTCCTGCAAGGAATACGTCGAGTTACCATTAGCCCTGTATATTGAAACAAATGAGTGCAGTAGCGGTATTATAATCGTATCACAAACACATCTACCTTATTCATATTTGAGTTACTATCTAAAACAAATATATAACAAATGTAACATATATTTTAAACGTTGACGTTGAAATAGTATATATTGAAAAGATACAACAAGGCGTTGTTGTTAAAGTGATCTTAGCAAGGTGCTTTGGATGAAGTTTATATGTACTGGAATCATGAGATGATTTGTAAAATTCTATTTTAGTAGAAAACAAAATGCCTTAAATATAAAGTAAGGAATGGTACTTATAAATTATTTACTTAGTTAAATTTAGAGGCAAAAGTAGTCTTCCATGTAATGATAGCGACACGTTTTCATATTTCAATTATAACGACAAAATAAAATTGTTTTAATAAATATTCTATAAAATGAGTTTCTTTATATATGGGTAGTATCTACTTTAAAGGTACGTAATTAACTAAATAGTTAATTATATTGTCGACCCAAAAACCAAATTCTCCAATAGGTATATTAAACGTAGGTCCAGGGAATGCTTGCCTATTAGTGTGCCTTTACTTGTATATTAATAAGTTTAATATTTATCGACTACTAGACTTTTAAGAAATTTCAAAAATGTTATGTATTATTTATTTTCATTATTCAGAGTTTACAATGTCTACTTTAAGAAGCTTCCTTAGGAGTTTAGAAACCTTTTAGGCCCAAGTAGTTAAATTAAAAGATGTAATTAAAATTAAGAATATATCATCTCATGTTTTCCATTTTGTTTGGAAATTGGAACAACTCGTGAATGTTATTTACAAAATGAATATAAAATTCGTGTAATTTTCGAGGCGTCGGGTCTTGATAATCAATATTAAGACTGTTAAAATTCTTAAAAACGAATTTATTGTACCTACCTTTCATAAATCTTTATACGAAATTTACCTTGAACATTGATAGGTACTTAAAGAGGAAATTTAGACTTAAAATGGTGAGGCTATTATTGAACGATTAAACAAATCACTTACATTATGTATGATAGTCAATTTAGCCAGTGCCTAAGCTTATCCCGTTCATTTTTTGTGTGTACCTTATTACCTTCTACTTGAACATCTTCCTTGTAATGTTACGTATAATATAGCATTGTTTCGTAATTTTATTAACTATATATATTTCAAGTGTAAGTCAAAATTCAGATAAAATTCATGTATTTTTTTATTTGAACTCCGTATATTTATTGTAAAAATTATCATCTCAATAATAAATTTCTTTATTATTTGTTAATGTTATATCATAATTGGTGCTAAATTATACTTAAGAAATGTCACATGTGATGTGACATAAAAAGGATTGTCCCTAAAATATACATTGTATATTATATATTGTTTGTTGATATTGTTGTTTTAAAAAGCATGTATGTAAGTACATTTAAAGTAAATCGTTACATTTATCCGTTAACAAAGTTATCATGGGACTTGAAACATTCGCAATTATGTAGTTCAATTCAAATTTTTATCTATTTATTTCTGGTTGAAACAAAATAATAAGAATATCTACGTACAGTTTACTATGAAATCTTAAAGCAATATTTACAAAAATAATTTCAAATAATAATTGAAAGTTGACATTAATGGCATATATTTATATAACGTATCTGGGTTCAAATTAATCATAATTTTCATCTCATAAAATACTTTACAATAACGGCATATAGTTTTTTATATAAAAAGATGTACTTAAGGTTTTTTGAGGGATTGGAGTGGTTACAAAATATAGAAAAGTATTTTTAATTTTAAACTACAGGGTTCTACAAATACACCTACGGCGTAATTATGTTACTTACTGTTCTCGTTTAATCATCGTCATCATCAGCCTATAATGTTCCCACAGCTGGGGCCCGGGCCTCCTCTCTATGAGAGGGAGGGGGCTATAATCCACCACGCGGGCCCAGTGTGGGTTGGCAGATGTCACATGTCTTCGATTTTTTAGTTCTAGGACATGCCGGTTACCTCACGATGTTTTCCATCACCGTTTTTGAGAGCAGCGGTGATGAAATAAATTACACAAAGTAATACTGCCTGGGTTCGAACCCACGGCTTACTGCTCGTAAGTCGGGGCTGCTACCACTAGGCCACTGCTGCTCTCGTTTAATATCTAACTATATTATTTATTTCATGAAAAGAATAAGCTTGAGTAGTTGCAGGTACCTATTGCCAATTCCTCAAACATTACCAAGATCGTTAAGCTGTTGACTTTCTATCCCAAAGTTGTATTAAAAAGAGCAGATAAATATTTAAATTATATACTACCTAATTAAAATTCACACGACAATTATAATAATAATTAATACTAGAATTTAGCCAAATGTTAAGCAAATCCATATTTTTTTGTTATTTGCACTTAGACAATAGAAAAATGCAAAGAGTAATGTTTAGATAAATTTAGAATTGAAAGTTACACGACATAGAATATTTGTTAATGAAACAAAATACAATGGTATACAATAAGGTGTTAATTACTATTTTTAGAAACTTTAAAGAAAATAATAAAAGTTACAGCAAAACAACCAATATTTTTAATGATTCTTATTACTTATTATTTTGTTTTGATTCGCTATTGTTATTTTATGTTTCACCTCTTTGATTTTATTTATTGTGACATTGACGAGGTCTATGATTTTATGCCCATCTGATTGTCTGTTAGACTATATTATCTATAATGTTATCGTTAAAACTTTCATGTACCTATTGTGCAGTGTCTACACGTGGCAATCGTATGGCGATAAACGCTGTTGTAGTTATTTTTGAATGTCTTTTCTTGCCTTTTGATTTTATACTAAACTTGGTGACATTATATAGTTATGTTAACGACTGTGTCACCCGTGATTTACGCAGCAACGATGACGAACACTAACGATTTCAACAATATTTTATTATTTTTTTATATTTAAATAGTAGCAAAGTAACAACACGGGTTATTAGTAAAGAGTAGATTAAAAGTTAAGTTATTTATAATATTATAGACATAAATAGTGTTGTTGACGAAGGAGTGACATTGGAACACTGTATAAAATGTTACATTAGTCACGACGAGAGGACTGATCAGGTACGTTATCCTATGACGCTACTCTCACGTTTCGTAGATGGTGTGGTTAGAGCTAGATTACGTTTAATGCTTTCTATGTTGCTCAAATTGATGCTCTGCAATAAACAAAGTATTGATTTGTTGGTCCAGTACAAATTGTTGCTTTTTATTTTTTATTTATACCATACTCTTAGATATTTCTGATGCAATATTATCCAGATATTGATTAATGAGGCTAATAACATGTTCCTGATAATTTTATCCAAACATGATTGTATCTTTCGGCTAAATCTTTCTGTATGTCCACATACAATATATTGGCAACTATTTTTTTTTCGAAATAAGTTTTCGTGTGTGACAAACGGCACAGACAACTGCTGTAAGTTTAAATATTACTTTTCAACTATCAACCCACCTTATGTGATCTTAAGAGCTTAAGTTAACTGAAGTGTTATTTTTATAATAAATTATGTACCTACTACAGAACTTGCCGAAATAGTTCCAAATGCAAACACTTGAGTCCTATTATATCATAGTGAAATCTATTCTTTTTTGTTATTATTTTTTAATTTATTAATTTATATGGTTATTTTAAAATAGTTTAAGCAGTTTGACTTTGCTACAAGTTCATGTTTTACATAGAATATCTGATTTTCATTGAACACAATTTCTGTTATCTATTGATTTGCTTAGTGAGTTTTAATTTATAGGACTGATGATTTAAATTTTGGTTAATATATATACACTTAGTACATATATTCCAAAATTGATATTATTTCACATTTTTTCTAGTTTTAAATGTTTTATTTTGAATGCATCTCATGGACAAGTTTATTATCTTAAATAATTAGTGTGGATCATTAATTTATGAACTGTTCTAATAATGGTGCTATAATTCTAAATTTTTAAACGGCAGCTATTTCAAATTCTATCATAAACTTGTTCGTGAAATGATTCCATGAATCGTGGTTTTCATTTTAATCATGGTGTAATTAAATTTCGTCATTCAATTTGAACAAATAAAGTTAATATATTTTCAGTTTGCTTTTTTTTTTCTTTTTTATTGTTGTCCTTTCATTTTATTCACCTAGTAGCACATGATTTTAATTAAGTATTATTGCAAAATTTATTATTTTGCGCCTATAATCACTACAGTAAGTAGAGTAACCTAGGTAGGTATATAAAGGACAGTGCCAAAGGGTTAGTAATTTTTTCGAAACAAAGAATTTATAAATGTCATCTCATCACGTGTCTACGCCTAAAATTGTTGCCATGGTGTTGTCCTTTAATACAAAAAGTGTTTTTTTTTTTTTATGTACACCATTCGTGTTGTAATCTGATGAATTTAAATGATAAATACTCATAAATCTTTACCTTATATTCCAGGACGTGGTAGCCCTGATTCAGAAAACAAGGACATGAAATATGCTCGATCGTCGCCCACAAATGATGGATCAGGAAAAATTCGCGTAAATCCGGCAACACAAGCTTCTACTTCAAATGAGTATCAAAATGACTCGTTAAATAACAACACGCTACAGACCGGCAGTCAGATGCAAAGGCCAGCTGTCAGAAGACGGATAAGAAGAAGAGCTAACTCGGCATCCAATGACCCCGCCGAGCAGCTCACTGAGATGTCTGTCAGAGGCCTCAATCTCTTCAGATATGCGTCTGTCAGCGAGGGGGTGTACCAGTGCACAGAATGCGCTAAAGAGAACATCCAAAAAACCTTTAAAAATAAATATTCATTCCAAAGGCACGCTTTCCTGTACCACGAGGGTCATCAAAGGAAAGTATTTCCGTGCCCCGTCTGTTGCAAAGAATTTTCTAGGCCGGACAAAATGAAGAACCACATGAAAACGACGCACGACTGTTACGTGCCAAAAGATTGCGTGTATCCACCGAACGCGTTCTTCTTGATCCCCGGGATGGAGGGCCAGCTGCCGCCCGGCATCAAGCTGGAGGCGATGGGCTCGGGCTCGCCGCGCGGCTCCACGCCCTCGCACTCCTCACCTGACCCGGCGCAAGCCTGATGGCTTGGGCTGGATTGTTATTGATTCCACGTAAACATGTAAACTTTTCCTTTGGCTAGTTTGTAGGTCGTCAAGATATCGAGGTTTCGATTATAGTATTCGTTCTATTTTTGGAGTTAAATTTTCATGTACATTTTTACATTGTACGTATTACAATATTTCCAGGAATACTGTTATGCATTTATAACGAATGTTTGTTACATAAAATAAAGCTCATAATGTTATCTTGTTTAAAAGTATGGTTGTGCAAATATTAGACAATAATATACAATATAATATTTGAGGCCAGTTACTGCGTGTTGAATTTAACTTGTTTTTGAAATTATAGCATTTGTAGGTGCTACAGAAGTCTGAAATGTGCCTTCCATTTACGCAGTTTATAAACTATATTACTAAATGAGTTGTCGCCTAAAGTGCCTAAAAATACTTATAGTTATTCGAGATACCGCAAGACACCAACCAAAGACTGTATTACAAATAAAACTTATTTTTATGTTGTCTATGTTCGCAAAGTGCAACATTACCGGTATGTGATCGGAACTCGCGGACCGGGCGCTGCGCTAGCACAAACCTATGCGGTGGTGCAGGGCGTCAGGGGCCCATGACATAAGTATATTGCGACAATATCATATCACTCGCAAGCATTAATAAAAATAGATATATTTTATAATATTAAAATCTGTTCTATCTTACTAAAGACTTTTATAAAATAAATTATATTAAACATATTTGTCTACCTATTAGTGAGCCTACTGTTATGTACTATTTGATTGAATCTATTTTATTAACAAGAGAAGTATAGTGGGAAAATATCAATATGTTAACATTTAACTTTATAGTGCCATAGCGCAATTTTTATTCATTTTGTATAATTTTTAATATTACTAAAGTTTCCAACTTTTATTATTTCACTTTTGTAGATTATATTTAGTGGATAGCGGAGAAGTTCTAGGTATACTAGGAACTAAAACAAAATCAGCAGTTCTTCCATGGATAAGGGAAATAATATTTGTTAGGTAATGTTAGTGTAACGCCTAATGTTCACGTATATCGTTAAGTTCGATTTTGGAATGGTTTATGCCTAATCTACGTTATTCTAAGTTCACGTTTTGGAAGAGTAGGTACGTTTCTGAGATCGATTAATGCTTCTACTGATTGGATACTAAAATAGAATAGTATTAATTCAGTGTCTAATTAAAGCATTAATCGGTTATAAATTGAGTTTCTGTATTTTAAATTTTAGCGCACAACTTGAATATAGTTTCATCTACGTATGTTAAGTTTATATGAATAAGAAGATTTTGTTAGATGACGTTCTTGTATATAGTTAAACTGTGTATTACATAAACATTTAGGATATATATTATAGTCGCCGACAAGGTATTAACAATTTGCAGTGTGATTTTTATATAAGTAGGTACTCGTCAGCGCCAGTCAACCGCACAAACTAACTCAACGTCGCGAAACGTTGATCTTCTTTGACAAGGATTCGATTTTTTGTTTGTATTTTCTTTATTTTTTTTATTTTTCACCACTTCTTTTTCTATTAGCTACCTTATGCTTTGTTACTTATTGAGTCCGTAGGCTTTCTCAAGTTGGAGGAGAATTGTTTCATACATATTATATTTTTGTCTTTATTATTTGAAGTGGTGAAGTGTTATGCCTATCTTTTATCTTTTTTGTAGTATTTTATTTTGTGATATTAGTGCTAACTAAGTTGGCGATCATGTTCATTGTTGAGTTATTGTAATTCTTACTTTCTCACTTATAAACACATGCTGCAAGGCAGCGTAATATTAATACTTATAAAAAAACCATAGCAAAACATATTTTACTTTATGAATAAAGTATTACGGAAGCTAGAATGCGTTAATTGGTAAATTTAAATATCGGCGATTAAATATTTTGTCACTTGTACAAAATAATGAGTATTTAACTTGCACAAAAACATATTAATAACTGTTACTTGGTAATTTTATGTAAAATATTTACTAATGATTGTTTATCTATGTCTGACTTTACTGCTAATAGAATTTTCTTTGGTAAAAGTTTAGCTATATCCTTCAAATATAATATTATTATACCTACCTCCATGATAGGTCCTACAGAAAGGTGATTATAAGGTACACCTACTTTTTAATAGCAATAATATGCTAAATAAACTACGTTATATGAAAAAATCGTCTAGAATTTTAAAAAATGTTTATTATTAACTAATATTGCAAGAAAAGTTTTTAATATTTAGGTTCGTGTCAAGTGCAATGATTATATGCAAGTGTTGATTTTTTTCTATATTCTATTGATTCTTACTCGATGCCAGTAGTTCATGATTTTATTGTTATCAGAGTGACGGAGAATTAACAATTTTGGCCATTAGATTTCTTCGTCCAGAACGTCCTCTTTGATAAGTTATTGGTATCGAGTATTACTAGTTTACTATCGTTCACATATAAAGTGCTGTACCTACCATTTTATTTTTTTCATCCAATAGTATTAACATTTACTTGTCTTATTCTTGTTTCAATTTTTTGAGAGATTCCTACCAATAAGTCGTTCAAAAGTATCATTTATTTAAACCGATACATGGTAATATTATCTCTGTACTTTGTAAAAACCGTCAGTAATAACATCTTTTGCTTATAAGATGGGCCATACTAAAATATGTTTTTTTTTTTAATTTCGACTACTCCTACAATATTGTAATGATTAGAGACCGGGTTATATGCGATTGCATATTATGATGGTTTTTGAAGATAATGCATATTTTATCAAAAAGAGTTTTTATGTTGAGAAATGTTGAGAAGTTATTTTAACTTTAACTGACTGGAAAACACGCTAAAAGCATCTTAATAAAAATAATATTGTCCTCGGTGGATGTAGTACGATCGATTACAAGTTATAAACATATTTTAATTAAAAGTGATGGATTAAGAATAAAATTATAATTGAAATATCAATTAAATATTGCATTGCATACATATTGAGCATTTATAATGCATATTTTGACATTTTAAAGTTGCATATAATCCGGTCTGTAGTAATGATATAGTGATATAAGAGCGTTAGATATTCGATAGTCTATATTAACAATAGCTATTAACAAAATTACTACCACAGTCTAACTGATAATTTTAATAGATTACTATAGTAGGTATGTAATTATCGTTGCAAACATCAAAGCTTTAACAATAAATTGATGAGAACGAGACAAAAGTTTATTTTTATTGTAACAAAAATATAGTAGTTATATTATAAAGAAAGGATCTTACCAACACGTATTGAGTAATTATTGTGAAAAACATTTACCTACACTACGAATAAAACGATAAAAATATTAGTGTGTCTTTAATTAATACCTACCCGTTAGTATAACTAATTAGCGGATTCTATAATGTATTTATAATTAATTTGTCATTAGAATTTTCAGAATTCCACTACACATTTGATGACGACGGTGACGACGGCAGCATTTCTATTATAACACTCAATTTGAATTCTTCTAATACTGACCCGATTGTAACGAACTATGTAACCGCAACATCGAATAGCGAAACGTATGAGGATGCACTCAATAAGGAAACTGGAGTTCATTTCCTAACAGAGCAAATGCAAGAACTGGCTACCAAGCAAGAGGGGAATAAGGATGAGGGAAAAGATGGATCTAAAGGCAGACACGAACTATTGGAATACTACCTGAGGACCGATGGTCGAGTGATCTGTAAGATGTGTGGGGAGGTGCTGCCGAGCCGCACACACTGGTACAGGCACAAGTACAAGCAGCACGCGATGCAGCCGACCAACCCCTCGCCACTTTTCCAATGCGAACAATGTTTTAGCTATTTCAAAAGTAGAAAAGGTAAGAATCTTGAAAGCATGTAATGTACCTATAACGAAGATTTTGAAAACAAAAGGCCGTTAAATTCCAGCTCTTCCAGCCTTAGACTTTTCCTAGCTTTTTACATGTTCTGGTCCGATTAGGTTTTGTTATAGCTGAGCAGTAGGAACTAAGATGCGATTTGCTTAAGCAGGTTAGGTAAAATGCTGCCTTACGATCCCAATGATGCCGGAGAAATGCATAAGGAAGAAAAACGAGGTATTCCTCAAAGCGCAACTATTTTAAAGCGCAATCAACTAAGAGCAACTAATATATTCCTCGAAGCGCAAGCGCAACCATTAGTTGCGCTCACAAATTTAAATTAATAATATTATATTTTAAAGCGCACCTAATTATCAAGGTGCAATAGTGATGGTTATTAACTAACGGAAAATATCGATAATTAATAACACAGGTCGTTGGTATATATACCTTACGGCCTGGCCATGAGAACCGGCGACGGGAGGCGCACATGTTTTATTGTTTCTATTTCGCCAATGGCTATTGTGACAAAAAAAAACTATCTGTGTTTTTGTAATTGACATATTTATGCAAACGTCTTATCGTTTCAATTTACACTATTAGTTTTAATTGTTTTTTCGAATGAGACTGTTATATTAATATACCATATATGCGATTATTAAACATGTCTACAGTTACAATAAAGCCATCTGTGATTTTTTTTAATGTAATTAGTTTGTTCGGTCCTGTAATATTTACTGCAGACTAATAGTGTTATGATTTTCAATTCTGACAATAAATCAGACTGTGGATTATACGTAATGATTAAATAATACTAAGTGAGAAAATGAAAGCATCTGTTTTTTTTAATTATTATTTACTTTACTTTCGTAAGGTATATTATGATTATAAACACTCTTTTTTTTTTTTACTCATGCCCTGTAGTGTCTTACTGCTGATTGATAACTTTGTACTTAACCAGATTGTTTATAAGCGTCTATTTTCTGATCATTTCTGTTAGCCTGGTAGGTACTTTTCAAAACAACTATAATAATTCAATTTAATGAACCTGTATGTATTTTTAACATTATTGACCAAAAGTTGCTTAAACACTTAGTTCCAGTTAATTTCTGTTTAATTGTATTCCGTTTTAATAAATGAACAATTAGGACAGTTGATTTAAAATTGTCTATCGATATCATTAATGAATCCATCATACCACTCTATTTTTCATCATGGTTGCGCTTTGAGGAATAATCATATAATATTTTAAATTTGAATTTGTGAGTGCAACTAATGGTTGCAACCATTAGTTGCGCTTTGAGGAATAATTTAATTAAGCTTAGTTGGTTGCGCTAAATAGTTGCGCTTTGAGGAATACCTCAAAATACGGCATAGACTACGAATGAAGCAAATTAATCCCAGACTTGCTTTAGTAAGCATTACCTACTTAGGACAAATAGGGCCAAAAGACAGAAGTCATTAAATTATACCATCAGGTTTTGGAGATTCGGTCACAACTGGCCGTAGAGAAACATATATTTGATAGTATTAGATGAGAGAAAACCTTCTATTGTGCCACGTTTCCGAGGTGCCTTCAAAGTTTCAATTTTCGCCAACAGCACCACTTAGATAGTTTTTATCTCGGAAACGTTACGCTTTATACGATTTTGTCACAAACAAAACCTTGTTTGTATTGATGCCAGCTATTGATTGATACAGGTTTTATGCATGACTATTAAATCAAAGTTGTAGGTAGATATGGTCATCAACTCATCAGTGTATAGATTCTAACTTTGATAGCTATATCTCGAAAACGTGACACTTTTGAAAATTTTGTCAAAACAGAACTTGTCTGCATTGATCTCAGTTATTTATAAATACAGGTTTTATTCGTGGCCTCTATTTCGAAAATTTATTAAAACGGCTAAAGTTAGGTAGACCACGCTTCATACAAAATTTAGTCGTGCCTGAGAGCGTACACGTTGTCTCCTTATGGCAAATCCATACTAATATTATAAATGCGAATGTCACTCTGTTTGTTTGTTTGTATGTTACCTTTTCAAGACTAAACGGCTGATCGGATCATAATGAAATTTGGCCAGAAGGTAGATTTCAACCTGGGGAAGGACATAGGCTATATATCATCACGCTACGACCAATAGGAGCGGAGCAGCAATGAAAAATATTGCGAAAACGGGGAAAATTTGACGCAGACGAAGTTGCGCGGGACAGCTAGTGTATTATAAGCCTCAATTAGTACGTCCTATTCACTATGTATACGTACACAGCATTTTATCAACATTTTCAGGGTACATCGGACACATAGCAAGTAAACACAGCGAATTACTATCAGACTCAAGTCCAGTACTAACTAACACACAAGCCACGCAGGCAGACGCTACTGTACCGGAAAATATTCAGCCTCTAAAACTGGAAGTGAAGGACGAACCTGATCCAGAATTAGAGATACCAAAGTCGAGCGTACCAAACTATCAAACCTCTGTCGTGAGACACACGGCGAAGGCGACAGAAACTAAGAAGACATACCATCGTAAAGGTAACTTTCTGGTGATAGGTATTTTGTATTCGGTTGATTATACATAACACCATCCGAATGGTTGGGCAGAGGTGTGCCTAATAGACCCTACACTCACATTTAGCCAGTTATGTTTGAAGTCCCATGTACTTAATACGAGGCGAGCCTATTGCCAACACGAGCACATATCCCGACTCTGGAACTTCTCCTGAGAAATACTGATTGAAAAACCCAATAACACTTTGCCCGGCCCGGGAATCAAACCCAGGACCTCATGCTCAGCAGTCGCGCTTGCTACCACTCGACCAACGAGGCAGCTGGTTGTATATAGAGGTACCGATAAAGACCGATGACCATGACATTGATAAATCACTGTCGCATTACAACCAGAATAAACTGTTAAACATGGTCCATTTTTAACACCCGACGAAAAAAGAGGGGTGGTATAAGTTTTATATAATTATATGCTAAACTGGATTAGAAAAGAGCAAATCTTAATAAACCTAACAGTTACCGCTCTGTAGCTGCCCCAACTATCCATGGTTAATTTGTTTATGGTTTCAGAATCAACAGCGGCAAGCCAAGCAGACTGGCAGGAAAAACGTTCTAGAGAAGAGAAATTGGTGGCCGACATCATAGACCGCGTGCGTCGTGAGTGCGAGGCTCAGCCGAAGGGTACCCCGCGCCGGCCCTACGCGCGCCGCGCTCCGGCAGTCATGCACACCATGCGACAAACAGACGCCCTGACGTAAGCACGAGACATGAAGTTCCTCTATAGTAGTTTAACATTAAGACAAAGCGTCTGATAAAACTTATAACAATGTGGGTATACGTGCAATCTTAGGATATAAGGTTACATTCGAAGAGGTTTGGTAAAATCGCTTGCAGTTCAAATGCAGTGCAATTCCAGCAGCCTTACAGCATTTATGTAGATCACTAATCACGATAATATTCAGATGTGGGTCATTGTATTTATACAAGATGTTGTTTTTCATCCTCGTTAAATTAAAATGGGTAGGTAATTTCATTTTAAATTTTTATTTTCGGATATCGGTAAGTGTGGATCACCCGTATTTTAAACGCGGCCCGTCCGATCATCGCCCTACAACCGCGCTTTCACACATACAAACAATCTCAAACATTTCTTCGATAATTTCTTATTCCCTAAACCACGTTAAGGGGGTTATTCTAACAAACTTAAACAACCAAAAAAAT
This sequence comes from Cerastis leucographa, assembly GCA_963082945.1. NCBI lineage: Eukaryota > Metazoa > Arthropoda > Insecta > Lepidoptera > Noctuidae > Cerastis > Cerastis leucographa. Next base: position 10,262,375 of record OY720380.1, on the reverse strand, counting down.
CAGCGTTTATTCATAATTAACTATACCTACCGTAATTTTAATTGATTATTTATGTCTTTTGGAACAACCTTTTCAATTTTGGCGAGAATGCAAAACAACACTTGTTTAAAGTGATATTTTATTTTCTTTCTGAAAGTAGTAAATTACCCATTTAACATTTAGTTTTCTTCGTAAAGGGCAACAAATTAAACTTTGTTTAGCTACCATAATAAATAAAGTAAGTACGACCACCACCTACCACTAAAAAACACAATGATTGCCATAAGCACATGACATCACGCCTGTGATCCCCGAAGGGTTAGGCAGAGTTGTAGTACAGACAGCATTATTCAGTAGTTACCCCCCTGGCGTACTCGGCGGTACTGTAGAGGGGTTAGCACATATTAACGCTGTCTGTACACCTAGATTTCGCCAGTTATGTTCAAGTCCCATGTACCTGGGAGAGAGCGTCGCGAGCAGTACCTAGTCTAAACTACTAGACCTAAAAGGCAATCAGATTGCCAAAAAATACTATGCAATTTATAGATTCATTATACCTACCTAATATATTTTAAAACAATCAATAATAGTGTTTTTTCCTCAGATGGTAAGGTAAAAGAGTTTGGTATCTAAAAGTTTATTTTGGTCGCCATTATTACACCTAAAACTTATTTAAACCCTTCTAGGGGAAATATTTTTAAAATAAAATAAGGCCTGAAACGGCCAACGTGCAGTTTTTATGCGAATTATTTAATTCTTGACAAAAGTTTATGCCTTTTGACATTTCATACAAACTTTCAAGTCCTTTTTTTCCGAAATGTCTGAACCGATTTTAATGAAACTTCATACGCATAAGCAGGATACGTATGTCTAAAAAGTTACTAAAACATTATCGAAAAATAGTGTTACAGCTAAATTAGACCTGTTATAAATTATCTATAGAAATAGAAATTTCCAATTACCGTTATTTCAAAGACATTTCGAAAATGTTTTTTAGTAACTTTTTAGACCTATGTATCCTGCTTATGCGTATTAAGTTTTATTAAAATCGGTTCAGTCATTTCGGAAAATACGGACTTGTGTATGTAATGCCGTAAGGTGTAAATGCTCTGACTCAAGGCTTCTAATTAAAAAGCCTATCGTAGTCCAATGTTGAGTGTTGGACGCATGAGTGCCAAATGTTGTAAATACGTGCCAATAGATATATACCAAATTGATGTGCCGATGACTTTCCAGATTATGTAAATACTTATTTAACTTATTATACTTAAACTTAATATTTATTAATATATAAAATCAATGTTTACTCCAATCTAAATATAAACTAATATTTTTTGTGAATTCTTTATACTTAGAGCGAACTTAGGTTATAGATAAATAATTTTGAAAAAATATTCATTATGTTCCTAGTAGTTAGTCTTCGTTCCATCAAATCATATCAATATGGAGTTAAGAATACCTACTAGTTTGAAAACACCAGCTACTGTACCTACCTACAGCTTTCTCAACAAATTCTACTTTTCCAGTAATGATTGAATATCGTTCCATAGAGAACTATTTATATTTCTAATTAAGGGACAGTTCAAACCGAAACGCGACGGAACGCGACGATACTTGAAAAGGCCGGTGATTTCGTGCTGTCGCTCTACGCCGCGAGGCGTAGCGCGGCGCAGCGCTGCATGGCGCAGCGTATTCTGAATTCTCACAACGAAATGTGTATCTTTTCGTGTAGAAAATAAAGTTATATTTTGAATCGCTCTTTAAAAGTGTGCGCGTAGCGTCGCGTCGCGTCTCGGTGTGAACTGACCCTAAGATAACAAATGAATGTTGTCGATCAGCAATTACCCACTACGGCATTTTTATCAAACTACTAGGTGTAGGGCAAAGAATATATGGGGTGACTGGTAATTAGTGACCGATACTTAAACAAGAGACAAAATTTTACACAAGCCTGAAACCAGCTGAAAGGCCACAGGAGCGCGCACGCGAATTTCATACGGCTGTTGTATTATTGTGATAAAAGCGAATGAGTACAACTAAAAATGTTTCTTTGGGAAAGTTGTTTGTTATTATGAGTATAATCACGTAGTGTTTATGTAACTCACGTGTATCGGTCACTAATTACCAGTCACTCTATATATTTGGAATACTGCTGATACTTTGGGATACTGAGATATCAAATATCTCAATTAACGTAAAAGGCAACTTTGATTTCTCGCCATAAACACAACGTATAAAAGTATTTAGCCAACAAAACACTGGTATCTATTCTAAATATGCTGTACTTCCTATATTTACTTACGTATTTCCCTTCTCTTGTATCATCTAGGCCTACGTTTAGGTACATAACTGTAACAAATTCTGTCCCGTATTCGTCTGTTGCTTTTAACATAACGGCTATAATTATTTAAGAACGAAATGTGAGACTGAAAGTAAGTAAAATAAAAAGATAGAATCTCCCGAAATGCCTACGTTACTAGCAAATGTAAGGGAGTAGTGTAATAATGATCAGCAAAATATTATAAACCCCGCTGAACCGTGTTTTAGCGATATTTTATTAGCTACTTACTGACGTCACGTCTTCACGTGTTTTATTAACCTATTAGTAAACGGTTTTTAATACTACTCTATATGAGCATAAATTTTATTAAAGTTATTTATTTTCGATATAAGTACTTAGGTACCTACTACCGTCTAGCAAGGTTATTAATTTGTAAAATTAAAAATGAAATCCTGCATCAGGGTTACAATTTTTCTTGATTTCTACAGAATTCTGTTATTAACTTGTCTTAAGTACTAACTTGTGTTTTTTCATGATCTAAATTTGTTGATTTAAGTATGTAATTTGTTATGTTTGTTTTATTGATTAATATCAATCATAGATACTAATTTACCTGTAATTGCATGTGTCAAACTTGTAAATAATTAGTATATCTTACAATATACAAAAACTGTGATGAATGTGGCTCAGAAATATAACGTAATAAGAAGCTAAGTTGTTTTTTTAATCTGTTGTTCTAATCCCAGTTCCAGCAAACCTGAAGTTTAAATTCCGAAAGCAAACGCATGACCGCAAAACACCGGCCAAGCTACGATCGCTCCGACACTATTTTCTTGTCTCTGTAAAACGGCAATAACCGGAAATGTCATCCTCACACTATCTGGGGGAGCATTTCTACGAGGTACGAACATAAAACCAAGTCGTGTATTCTGGTAATTAGCTTTGTTGCTACGGTTTGTGGTACGGTGCATTTATATCCGCATGAACATAAACATAACTTATTTAACATTACGCGTGTATTTATCCCAAGGGTAGCAGAGATAGCAGAGGTGTCCCTACTATAATACGACGGCACGGTTGGCGTAGTAGTTGAGCTATCAACAGCTGCGCTGCGTGTCGCGGGTTCGATCCCCGCAAAGAACGAATATTTGTATTGCCTATAGATAGTTGTTCCGGGTCTGGCTGTTTGTGTATGTTAGTTTAAATGTTTGTAAAGTCACCCTGCACGATACAGGAGAACTTCCTAGTGTGGGGCAACGTTAAAAAAAACCCCACCTATTCTCATGTACTTACCTAATAGATGGCGAGCCTATTGCCATAAACCAAAATTATTTTCCATCAACCATATTAATAACCGTATAGCCCACCAGCATCGGGAACAGGGTACGAGCTACCGGTGGTCAGGGCTCTTGAAAGAGGAACCTCCTAACAATACGCACCATGTCCCAGAAATATTTTCTGTATCCAGCTTTGCATCTATCTGCCAACCGAGAGCCTTCTCAGATTCGCGGTGTGTGATTCGCGGTTGTGGAAGCCATTGGCCGACACGACTATCGGCACAATGACTGCTGTACCTATTTATTTTTAATAATGTAATATTCTCAGCTTTACCATCATGTCTTATTTCTGAAAAAAAAATGTATGGTCACTTAATTAGAAATGGACAAACTTCGCAAAGGAGATGGTGTCATAGTTTACCCAAAAATCTAAGCGCAATTTATAGGGAATTCTTGTCGATTTTGGGTTTTTGGTCCATATATTTTAGACCATGTCCTTTGTTCCACTCTTTTAGTGCGCAATTTTGAGTGCAAGAAAGCATTCCAGTAATTGTAAATAGTACTTAATAGTTGCATGTCTTTGATTGGTTTTAAAATAATTTTGTGGCAGCACTTTGCCAAAAGACGATAGCCTCATGATTAAAAAATAAATTTTAAAAAGCCTAACCTTCTGTTAAAGTTGTCTGTCAAAGACGTCAAAGTCATGAAAAAAAACAAGCGTCTGTCCTACTTTTCTAATACCAATGGTCCTTAACCGGCAGGTTTGCTTGCAAACAATTAATTTGATAAATGCTGATCAGCTGATCACATACTACTAAAGTTCCAACAGTATGCCGCAGCAGTTTCAGGTTATAAGATGCTACAAATGTTCTGTCTTTCAGGTATGTGAAAGTTTTAGTAAGTAAACAAGTTTGTTCTTCTACAATAATTACCTAATAACTACTTAATTTGTTTGTTTTATACTTTGTTTTTTTAATTAAATTATTTTAGGGCCATCAAATAACCAAATCAAAGAAATGGGAGTGCAAGCTTTGTGGTGAAAAGCAATCATTCAAAAGATTCTATGGATTAGGTACAGCTAAGGAATGCAGATTTCAGGTTCAAAAATTAAATGGTTTGAGAGGGCAATTAGAAGAGATAAAGAATAACAGAGATGAAAATAGTAATACCAACGAAAGTGAGGAAATTGTAACTGAGCCCGTAAAGAACAATCACAAACCAGTACAAAATAGTAAATGGTCAAACTATTTAGACGAAACGGAAACTTTAGAAGAAAATACTAAAGAAAATATGTCCCGAGAAACACAAGTTCCTTTCCAGATACCTATAAAGAGGAGAAAGCTGAGTTCTAGTAACTTTAAAAGAAACCCTGAGGTAACAGCTAATGAAGAACATAATGATAATAATGAAGCAGCAGCTTCACCTAAAATTGTGCCGAATAGTTTAATTTTTTCTAAATTGATGAAGCAAAAATCAAAACCAACAAAACCAAGCTTTAATTTTGAGGACTCAATATCTGGAGAAGAATCTTTGAATATAGTTAAACATAATAATTTGAATAAGTTTCTTCCCCCCGTGTCTAATAAAAATTCTAGATGGGCTCAGTTCACAGATGAGGCACATGAATCGGATCAGACAGGTAGCATACCTACTACACCACAAAGTAATATGTTATTTTCATGTTCTGATGATGCTGATATTGATTTTTTTTTAGGTATCTAACTAGCCAACTTTATCTATTTAAAACAAAAAAATAATGAAATTCATTCTCAATTTTATTGTTCTCATTCTCTAGAATCTATTTCTATGGTTGGCATGACTGAATTGAAAATAAAACTTTTATTTCTCATTTTCTGAATATGAATGTATTTCAATAGGATATTATATAGTATTTGTTTGTCAATACATAATTAAAGGCAATAGTACTCCAATAATTTTATTATTACAACCAATACACATTATCATCACAATGGCAACAGTTTAATATCACTTTTATTAATGTCTACTAGATAAATAGCGAGTGTACTACAGGCATACTTTTACATCATAACATCTACAACAAACTTCAATGGTTACATCCCACAGCGGACACATCATTAGCCATACTTATATATTAGAGCATATATCGGTCCTCTAATCTCCCACAAGTAGGCAGCACTATCACAAAATGTGTAGTCACTGTACGAAGCTAAGAATAACAATATTATTACATTGATAATAATTGCAGAATATTTGTTTAAAGTACACAGACTCATAGAAAGACATCTAAAAAGTTATTGTACACTTCAGAGTTTGTCACACTTAATGCTATTTTTTTTTTTAATATTTTTTGTTCATAGCATTTAAGTAAAAAGAAACTTCATGTAGAGTTTTTAACTTGTGTTTTAGGCAGTGAAATATTTAAGTAGATTTTTTTTTTATAATGCTGATGAACTGTGTCTAATGTTAGATATGAATATTCTTATCAATTACATATTCTGAAGACAGAAAAGACAGCCACATCACATAGTATGTAAAATACAAAGGAAGCCCTACTACTCGATGTATAGAGTATAGTATGAATACCTTAGAATAAATATTACAAATGATATTACACTTAAATATTATCAGAAATCAGACTGTTTACCTATAATCTTTACGTAAAAAGATGTAAGTTGATCTGTACCTATTCAGATGTAAACTTGTAAACAATCTTCACAAGTTCTATGCTAATTATCTACGACATTTTTCACTGTGTTTATAGCTATAGCTTCACTTGAGTATGGAACTCTGAAAAGTTCTTGTCGCATCACGCCTCCTTGCGTCCTTAATTAACAAACTATCGTTATTGCTCCCGCCCCGTGCTGCCTCCCAAAGACCTCTTTACAAAAAGCAGTTCTCGTGTCTGCTTGTCGCGTCATTACCAAAGATATTTAACAGAACGTCGACTAGTACGGCGTCATGTGCCTGCGTCTGTGCAGCTCCCTGGCTCGCGCGTATCTTCGACCGTAGCTCCATCGCCATGCCCTGAGGAAAGGAAAGGTTATTTTATTAGCTGTTAGTGGGTAGGTAACTACCTATCGCTAATTTATACGTACCTATGTAAAAGGGTTGGTAAGACACCACACCCAACCCACTCATTTCAAAATATCGGTTCACTTCGGAAGTGATTCGATAGGAGCTTACGGTTAAGATCCTATCATCATCATATCTATCGATCATTGTATGAAGGAAACTTATATTCTGTAGGTATGGTGGTTGGTAGATGTACCTAGACTAGGGATTGTCTTGAAGTGTTATGATCGTCATGATCCGGATTAATAAAAAAACACCGTTAATTCAGTATTACCAACCTTTCATTATATCCCACAGAGTCGCCCCTGTACAAGTGGTCTTCGAATCGGTCGTCAAAACGCCTGTTGACAGTTTCTTCACTGCTGCCTGAAATTCGAATACTTATTTAACAATTACCCACTTAACACTAATGGTCACGTACCTAGATACATTTTTATCTTTTAAAATGTAAATATGTTTCGGTACCATTTGGATTAGAGTGTGAGAACCGTCGACACGATGGACCTCTGCAGCCGAGCAGTTGTTGCAGTTGGTTGTGGAAATAATCTCTCTCAGCCGGCGTCAAATATTTTACTCGGTTTTGCGTTTCAAAAGGATCTGGAATAAACAATTGAATCTATTTCGGACTTTTTTTCTAGTGAATACTTAGCAAATGTTTGGGTCTTCCGTGGTCGTACCGATTCTTAAGTTGTAGTAAGTGACAAGTCCGGTGATAAACTCGCAGTAGAGCAAGTTATGGGTAGCGTTGATGGTCCGGATGCAGTTGTAGGTGTTGTTGGAGGTGCTCATGCAGAAGCAGAAGGGGCCCGCCGTCCAGAAAGGCGCCGTCCGCCAGTGGTCGTTGTCGTGTCGGTAGCAGTTCATACGCTCTGATTCGCATAGCTTCTCTAATTCCGCCTGGAATTAAAAATAACAAAATCGAATAGCTAGAGTTTTCGACTGGGCTTTTAAGTTTGGTTAGATTGCAAATTCTGATATATACCCGCTTCCTAGCCTTCCTAAGTTTCTTTTGAAGCAACTGTGCCTTCCTCTTTCTCTGTTCGTCTCTCGCTTTCTGTGCCGCTTCCAAGTAGCTGTGGCCAGGTCCTCTCATTTTTCTGAAAGAAACAAGTAAACCATAACATCCTCCTCCAAGAACCTCCACCTCCTCTGGCTTCTTCAGGAACTACGCAGGAATATAATTCATATGCACAATATGGTCATGAAATTAGTTACTAACCTATTTTCCTCACAATAACAAACGTGTTTGTCTTCATTCTCAATAAAGAGCGGATGGAGTCGTCTCTGGAACACATCAACAGGCTTATCGAAAATCCCCATATTCTTCGACGTTGCTTTGTTAGGATTCCTCTGTTCGTACTCTGAAGCGTCCAACCGCGCCGGGCCAAGGCTCAAAGGACTGAGCGTCGTATGCCTCGGCGCCGTGGTTGTTGATCTACTCGTTGTGGTTGTCTCAGCAGTTGTTGGTTTACGTGTCGTACTTGTCGATCTCTCCGTCGACAAAAACTTATCTATAGTAGAACTGAAATAGTTCACATTCTGCGAAAAATACCCTTCATCGGTAGAATTCTCTTCAGGGACACGTTTTGTAGTAACATCGAAATTCATCGTAAAATCAGTTGTGACTAGCGAGTCTGTGCTCGTTATTACGCTTTGCAATGTGCTTTTGTCTTCTTCAACACTGTTCTGCTCGTAGTTTCCTTCTATAATGACCGTAGTCACCTGAGGTTTAGAAATTTCGATTGTATGGTCGGTATTATTGACGGCTGTATCCGCTTCGTTGGTTACATTAAGAGTTTGAATCGTAGGAGCTTCAGTTTTTGTCTCGTTCTTCAATTGAATATCAAAAACATTCTCTTTGGTTTTAGCATTTATTGTAGGTACTACGTATTCATTTGAATGCCTAAATTTCTTTTCCTGAGCCGTACTATTTCTGTGTTTAGGTTTCATTCTGTGAATTCTACCTTTTCTTAAATGTTCCTTTGAAGTATTGTGTTCGTGAGTTAGACTCTTGTTAAATAGATGGTTGCTGAAGAAGGCGGGATGGACAGTTTGCGTTTCAATGACGGGCTTCGATGTTTTTAAATGTCTCTTTATTTCTTTTAAATCTTCTAATTTCGTTCTTAATTGTCTTATTTGATCCTCTAAACTCAATCTGTTTGTGTGCCAAGCTTTGAGATCGTTGTAAATTATCTGGGAACAATTTACTGTTCCATCTTTCTCTATCTTACATTCTAACGAAGATTCATTGCTGTTAACTACCGCGTCGTTCTTCTTATGTTTATTGTGGTTCCAGTGTTGAGCCCTACGTTTAATTCTTTTATGATCTACATTTTCTTTGGTACGTTCATAAGCCTCAAGGAATGCTTCTGTTTCCTTAATTAGTTTGTCGATTTTGTCCTTTGTGTTTCTGCTTTCTAATTCGTCGATTGGTTCATTCTTGAAGTTCAAGTGTCCAATACTTGGGTTTTCTTTTAGAATACTATCAACTGTGTTAGGTTCGTAAACCTCATTGTCTATAGATCTTCGACTGCGAGTACTGTTGTCTTTCGAGACTTCGGCGAGTCGTCGAGCTATAGTTCCATCAGTTTCTAGCCTTGTGTATACAAGTCCGCTAGGCGTGAAGCAGGCACATTTCTTTGTGCTCATTTTAGATTGTGGCGTCAGTTCAGTCTGCAAAACAAATTTTTTTCATTAATACTAATAGTATAAAATGTATGTTGTCCAGACTTTTTTTCCTCAAATCATACTGACCTCATATCTACATTTGTGTCTACGCCATCGCCCATTTATTAAAACACACTTCCACTTCCTGCCCGCGGAGCAGGGTGCACGCAGTTCAGCCTTAGAGCAGTCAGCTGCTAAGCGAGCTGCTTTTCCCTCCAACCCGGTTGCATCCGCCACTTCTGAAATAAGAAAATCCCCTAAGATTTAGGCAGAGGTGTGCCAAATAGTACCTACATCCACATTCCGCCAGTTACATTTAAGTAACACACACAGTAACAGTAGTTATAGGGGGTGAGCAATTGAACATATTGCTATCCGGGTACAAATCTAGACTCTGTGGCCGCACTACTGAGAAACTCCTGATAGAAAATCCTACAACACTACCCGACCTGGGATTCTAACCCTGGAGCTCAGCAATAGCGATTGGATTATAATTATTATAGAATAAATATAAAATCTGACAGATTTTTATATCTTCTAGCACTTAAGTGCTAGTGGTGTTTAGGTTATCATCAAAACACTCATTAGAAGATATATTACAAAATCGAACAATCTTACACAAGCGAAATTATAAAATTACTAGGTAGGTACTGAAAAGTCAGGGATCTGAAAAGATCCCACTTTACACACTTTTCGTTAAACCTAATCTAATGTGGCAGTCTCTTACGGTCGTATAGCTTACTCCCGGGTGTGAGGTAGTCGGGTTGCTCTTCAGCGTCGAGCACCTTTTCAAGGCTCGCCTCCAACAGCGGGTTGTGGCTCTCGTTTGTGATCAGTGGCTCCGATGACTTCTTCAGATCGCTCGAATCACTCTCTGAACTCTCCTTCATAGAACATAGACAAGAGTAAGTGGGTTGAGTCAGAAGAGGCAGAAGTTTTAGTAGGGAATTATTTAAAATACTTGGCATAACGAAACCGAGTTACTAAGTATTTATAATTTAATTTTCTTCCGTTTGTCACTGAAACATTAAATTTTAAAGTCAATAATTCTAAAGTAGAATAACAAAAAAAAATATTTTTAGATACGTGATTGTACCCACTATGATCTTAGCTTGGTTTTGATTTCCTCAAATTGTCTAAGCCTGGCTAACCAAAACTACTTTACGTAATATACTATACTTACATCATCGTCAACATCATCGAGCTCAAGAAAGTCATCATCATCGGTGTCTTCGTCGAAGTCTCCACTCTCCGAGGACTGTGGGGGTAATGTAGTGGCTCTGTTCTCATTCATCTCACGACTGTACTTGTTTTCCCTGGAGCGGTGGCCCAGACCTGGGATGTCACGACGACCCGAACTATGAAAAATAATGCGGTTATGTAATGATTTTCTACCTCTTCGTATTTATATTGTAGGTTAACATTAACCGGGACTGGGTTCTATTTCAAGATTGAACTGGACATGGGCAAAAATGGCGAACTTTTATATAAACTTTAAAGTTAAGATTTTAAAGTTATGAAGTTTTCCATTCATTTAATTCATCATATTTGTTAGAGAGATTTAATCCTTATGATTGACTCTATCGATCGACAGCATAAAAATACAGGATGTTATTTTTTTGGATTTTAGCTGGTTCCATTCCCGAGTGTGGAAAGCGAATTTTCGAAAATCTTTGAATGCAAATATGTTTGTTTTAAAAAATAAAGGAATGTTTCCTTTGAGTAAAATTTGCTATCTCCAGTATCTAAAGTAGCTTTCCTCGAGGGGCATTGAAAAATGTCAATGTAAATAGCACATTTTAAGCGCGGGTAAACAAAAAAACCGGTGTCAATACTATTGTATTGGTTCTATTTTATTACCTACCTCTCGACAAGGAACGTGTCTGGCCAGTGCGCGGTAGCGTGGCGGCGACGACGTGGCTGCAGCAGTGGTAGGAGAGACCGTCCATCCATGTGCGCTGGTGGCTCCACCCCGCCCATGTCTAGGAACGTTGGTGCCAGGTCGATGTTTAGTACTATATCATCCACGCTATAGAGAGAAGAAAAAGACAAGTTGCAATAGGGGATAATCCAATTTTTTTTTCTTTGTCCGTCGGGTAGTTTATTGAAAAGTATTGGACACGTATTTTTTCTTTTTTCACGTGGTCAAAAAATTACGGAGATATATTGAGTTGAAATGGCGCATGACGTCACATGTAGGCAAATTTTATACCTACATGTGACGTAGTAAGCCCCCACTCTCCAATTTTAATGAGTTTTAACTAAGTAATTTTTTGATATTTTGATAAAACAAAAAATACGTGTCTAATATTTTTGTATTACCTGTCTGACGGACAGAATAGAATGTCGTTTTCTTTACCCAGTCTGGTCCCCTACTGAATTTTTTCAATTCATCTGCCTAGCCTTTTCCCAAGCTATCTTGGGGTCGGCTTCCAGTCTAGCCGGATGCAGCTGAGTACCATAGTATTTAACATGAATCGATTGCCTATCTGACCTCCACAACCCAGTAACTGGGTAATACGATAACCCTTGGTAAGACTGGATGTCAGACTTTTATGTACATCAGAACGTTCGGCCAGTTGAGATAGGGAGCTGGCTGCTACTCCAGTTTTTAATGACGATTATGTGACGCATAAAGACGCCAGCCAAAAAATTTGTGACAGAACAGTTCGAAAGTTAGAAGCATTTATTTATGGCCGAACGACCTGATATCAGAACGTTCGGCCAACCTGAATCTCCATAACTGAGGACCTTAGAGTAACTGTTACTGAATAAAGATTTACTGACGATTTAATGACAAACAACCAATGCTTTACTTTTACTCGTAATGCCACCGGTTAAAATTAAAATGAATTTTGGTTTCTGTAACATCAGGACGTTCGGCCAACGTAATCTCCATAACTGAGGACCTGAGAGAAACCGTTAATGAATAAAGACTTAGTGACGAGACTGAAACGAACTTTTATTGTTTTATTTTTCTTTGTGATGGCCCCCTTATATAGTAAATTAAAAAATTAACATATAACCTCAAAACATTGGCATTATCGATTCCTCCACAAGGAAGAAGCCCAGAGAAACCGTTAATCAATAAAGATTTTGTGACGACACTGAAATGAACTTTTATTGTTTTATTTTTCTTTGTGATGGCCCCCTTACATATTAAATTAAAAATTTACAATATAACCTCAAAACATTGGGATTATCGATTGCTCCACAACGAAGAAGCCTAGAATACTCGCAAAACCCTTGATGTGTTAAAAGTTTCAGTGCAATGGTGTCAGTATTCTTGTTGATTCCAGATTAATCTTTAAAAATGCACTATGGCGGATGGCGACTGAAATAGGGTGACCATGTATTCCAACGAAACAAGTATTTATCGAGTACTAAATTACCTAAACAATGAAGCAAAACACGTCGAAATTGTTGAAATAAGGTGACGATGTAGGTATTGCAACAAAATAAATGGATACGCGGACGGAGGACTTTGAGAAGGAGTGCAGATAACCAATATTTTATATAATATGCATTAGAAATAACTGTTATAAAAAAAAACGTTACACACACCACCATTGGTGTGTGTAACGTTTTTTTTTTATAACAATTAGCTTTATGATGTGGCCTCTTTGCTTCTACTTTTATTATTTTTCCGTGTCTGGAGGTCTACTCTCTTTCTCCGAAACGTAACTTCGGCAACGAACGAAAATTAAACGTAGATACGTTTGTGACCCTACTTTATATCATTTGCGGACGCACACAATAACATTCAATAGGTACGTTAATTGCCTGTGAATTCGAATTTCTTGTGTGCGGACACAAGAAGTTCGAATTCAAAAATGCAAATTATATAGAGTAGGGTCACAAACGTATCTACGTTTAATTTTTGTTCGTTGCCGAAGTTACGTTTCGGAGAAAGAGAGTAGACCTCCTGTCACTGTCACATGAAAAAACATAATTGAAACTATCAATCGAATTTCGACCAATAGGCCACCACTAAGTTTTGCTTCATTCAGTTACGGCGGCTTTCTATAAAAATATCAATCCCATTTTTTACCCCCGACCAAAAAAGAGGGGTGTATCTGTGTGTCTGTCTGTGGCATCGTAGCTCCTAAACGGATGTACCGATGTTGATAAAATTGGTTTCGTTTGAAAGGTGTTTAAATCGAGAGTGTTCTTAGCTATGTTTTCAAAATATCTACTCTGCCTTTTGATGGTAATCACGTCTTTTCTAGTTGAAGGGAAATTAACAACTTCCACAGGTCTGGTCGATTCGAAATTTGAAATCTTGTCACTTGTCAACATGGGCATCGCCAGGGGTGGTGGTTGCACCCCCCTTCACCCCAAAAACGTTTTATTTTTTTATTTCGTTTATTGGCAAGAAGTCGCGCAACACCGAGAAAAGTGGAAGCAATGGGGAGACCTATGTCCAAGATTGGGACAGTCAAGGCTTAGATAAAATAATATAAGTTTAAAAAGCATAAAATAAATTTAAACTTATTACAAGCAGAAATCAAAGCGGATCCCCGACGCTAAGATGCTTGGATTATTTTATTTTTGGTTTTTTAGAGGTTTTTTGTGTCGGGGGTTCTTTTAAATTTTTTATTTAATTTTTATTCATTGTCGTTCTAAAAAATATCAATTATTATGTACCTAACTACCTACCGCTTTTTTTGGATGATTGATTACAAATAAAGCCTTTTTCAATTAGGGTACCTAGTTATTTAAGTATTCTTGTACTTAGTCAAATTTCCCAATCTCCAATGTCAGTCACCTTTCCACTTTCGTTTGCTTTTAGCCAAAATAGACTCGACTAATATAACAAAAACTTCACAAGTGGACACTGGTATGCAGGCATCAGCTCAACATTGCTTGTACCTATATAATTTAATATTACAACGTGTTTTGCTTCATTGTTTAGGTAATTTAGTACTCGATAAATACTTGTTTCGTTGGAATACATGGTCACCCTATTTCAGTCGCCATCCGCCATAGTGCATTTTTAAAGATTAATCTGGAATCAACAAGAATACTGACACCATTGCACTGAAACCTTTAACACATCAAGGGTTTTGCGAGTATTCTAGGCTTCTTCGTTGTGGAGCAATCGATAATCCCAATGTTTTGAGGTTATATTGTAAATTTTTAATTTACTATGTAAGGGGGCCATCACAAAGAAAAATAAAACAATAAAAGTTCATTTCAGTGTCGTCACAAAATCTTTATTGATTAACGGTTTCTCTGGGCTTCTTCCTTGTGGAGGAATCGATAATGCCAATGTTTTGAGGTTATATGTTATTTTTTTAATTTACTATATAAGGGGGCCATCACAAAGAAAAATAAAACAATAAAAGTTCGTTTCAGTCTCGTCACTAAGTCTTTATTCATTAACGGTTTCTCTCAGGTCCTCAGTTATGGAGATTACGTTGGCCGAACGTCCTGATGTTACAGAAACCAAAATTCATTTTACTTTTAACCGGTGGCATTACGAGTAAAAGTAAAGCATTGGTTGTTTGTCATTAAATCGTCAGTAAATCTTTATTCAGTAACAGTTACTCTAAGGTCCTCAGTTATGGAGATTCAGGTTGGCCGAACGTTCTGATATCAGGTCGTTCGGCCATAAATAAATGCTTCTAACTTTCGAACTGTTCTGTCACAAATTCTTTGGCTGGCGTCTTTATGCGTCACATAATCGTCATTAAAAACTGGAGTAGCAGCCAGCTCCCTATCTCGACTGGCCGAACGTTCTGATGTACATAGACTTTTGGCTTCTGACAACTCGTAACGACTGTCAAAGATCTACATGACAGCCGGGACCAACGGCTTTGCGTGTGCTTTCTTAGGCACGGAGAAAAAACTTAATATTCCGCTTTTTGGCCATTACGAGTCGAAATTAAAGATGCCAATAGGTATAAGAAGTATATATTTATCTTCTCCTATTATTGTTTACTTAAATAAACAACGGTAATAAGGCATTATTTCAGTTCCTAAAATTTTCTTAACTTTAATAGTTGATCAAAGGAATGCAGAGAGATTTTTCGAAATCTTATGGTGCGTACAAATTAAGTAACATTGTTGTATAACTTGTGTTATAAAAGACGTCCACAGTATGGAGTCTTGTTATTCAACATTGCGTTTTGACTGAAAAATGTTATATAATAATGTTGTATAACATGCTTTGTTACATAGTCTGTACGCACCATTAAAAGAAAACTTTTTTGAAATTTACAACATTCAAAATCTGGTCATTAAGAGTCGAAAACTAAAGATGCCAAAAAAAAATTAAAAAAATAATTCGTTTATTTCTAGGCGTTTTAACTGTTTCTTCCAGTGTGCATGCACATTTTATCTAGATTTTAAAGATATGTTCAGAAAATATTGGTTGATCGAAGGAGTGGTTTTTATTTAATTTTATACTCAAGTAGAAACTTTTTTGAACAATTCGACTGAGTAGTTAAGTATTAAATCTGGCCGTAACCGGTCAAAAAGAATAAGATGCCCAATACAAATGAAAAAGATTTTTTTATCTTTTCTTTTTTTACGGCATCTCACAGTTTTTTCAGATATTTCAACCAGTTATGAATCCTATAGATTATTCCATTTTTAAGAAAAACTTTTCCGAAAGTCGTATTATAGTGCTGTAGTACTGGATCTTTTGGCGCTTAAATGTCACTGTCAGGAGGGCGATGATGATAAACATTTTAAAAAAAGGTTAGTGGAAATTGTGTTGAAAAACAAGATGGCGACGTTAGTTCCGACGCTGCGGACACGCACCAAAACATCCATGTTCAACTAAAGCAGGTAAACATTAAAATATGATCAATAATAGTAGGACTAAGAAAATAATTAAAACTTACACAGTGCCAGGTTCCACTCCAGGCCCTCTCACTAGAAAGGGAACTCTGATGTCAAACTCGAAAGGAAAGCTTTTTCCTTTGACTAAGCCAAATTGTCCCAAGTGATAACCGTGGTCAGACGTGTACACTAAATAAGTGTTATCCAGTTCGCCCAGTGCTTTTAACTCTTGGTAAACTCGTTCTACAGCCTGAAAAGAACATTTCAGTGTGATTGAAAGACCAATGAAAAGCTTAACTCCCTGGCTTATTTATTGTAGTAGTCTAACTTATTGTATTAGTAAGATATCTCTCGTTTTCTAATGTTATGATTTTTCATCGACATTACGACTCAGCCACGCGACATGCGACGCGACTAGCGTATTTTGCTCTTGTTTCCTTCGTGTGAGTAAATAATACGTTGCGTCCCGCTCACTGTGGCATGCTTCAAGCAATTTCCTTCATTAATATTTTTGGCAGCGGTACCTAGCGGTCGCCACGGGTGTCGATTGAGAGTATATCTCGTGGAGCTATGGCCATGCGGTTGAAAGTGCATCCATGGCATCTCAGGATAACTTACTGTCGTTAGTGGCATACCCAGCAAAGCATATTGACTTAGTTACGTACCATATCGACGCTCTGCAGCGTCTGCAGTCGTTTGGTCATCAGCAGGTCGGTGAACTGGCGATGGATGGGCTTCATCTTGTCCGTCACGCGCAGGATCCACTGCTTGTCCGGATTCGGAGCCATATCGTACGTCGGCGTGCTGTGGAATCATTGGACTTGTTACACTGTGTAAACAGAACATACATTCGGTAGTCTGTAAAAAAGTACGCGACATCTTTATTGCCTGCAAAAAATAATGGCTGATGGCGTACTGGGTATCTACTGGGTTTTAGGGCTAGTATAGTCGGATAAAATATGGGTTATGATATAAAACTCGAACGTTTATGTATCCGATAATAGTTATTAATTAACTATTTCTGAACGCCGAAGCTGTATCATAGTTGAGAATTTTGTTCAGGAATTTCAGCAACTTCATAGCTGGGGACTGCAGGATATTCAACTACAATTTTATACGGCAAGGTGTACAGATTAGGATTACATACGTACCTATGCCTACATTCAATTATTATTTATCTTCAGACCGAGAGGCTAGATACCTGCTTACCAAGATATCTATATATTTTTAGTAATTAACCGTTATAAGATTTGCTTAAAAGGGACAAGCACTTAGACACACAATCCATAGAATATTTGAATACAGTTTTGCAACAACCAAATAAGTATTTATTAGTATTATAGTAGTATTTATGCGAATTGCGAAACGACATTGTCAAATTCGCGGGAAATACCTGGATAAGGGACGCACAGAACCAGAACTGTGGTAGAAAAAAGGTAAGCCCTATGGGCATAAGGCTTAGGTACTGCTGGGCAGCAATGGGAAATTCCGGGCTGATATGATAATGTTGATGATATGCGATAAGAGTAATTTCAATTTTAATATGGTTCCAACTTATTACTTTGACTTCGTTAGTAGGTACTAGACCGTCAGTACGTAAATAGCGTGTATAGGGGAACACGGGAAAATTGACATTTTTTCATTTAGTTTTTGTTTTTATTTTTTATATACAGGGTGAAATTGAATAGATGCGACAAATTTAAATATACCATAATACGTGTTGTCAACAAAATTTAGAACATATCAAATGTAAAATAATCTAACAGTGTTACGAAAAACGTTAAAATAATTAAAGTATCAAAGAATTTCGCGTACTACCGTTTGCGTAGTGGGCACGATTTAGGTACGTACTGTACATTCTCGCTATGAATGAATCGCGCCGCCCCCGTCCGCCCGGCCGCCCGCGCATCTCTTTCCCGCGCGCACGATTAATAAAAATTTTGTGAAACCAAATTTCCCTTCATACTTTTGTCGGCTTAGGACGATCAAAAATACAATAAAAGTAAATAGTAAAACAATGTTTTAGTAAGAGGTATAACCTGAATAATGTTTGTTACAACAACAAATCAATTATTGTATTTTTGGTGTATTTAAAAAGTTGGAATCACAGTATTTACAATAATTACCTATTAAGTATTTACACTAAATCAAATCAGTACACTTACGTGTATTTTAATAATTGTTCAAAATGTCCACCTCAGTTTTGTAAACACAATTGAGCACGGCGCCGCAAATTGTCCTTAACTTTTATTAATAATAAAGTTTGTGATTTTACAGTTTCGAATGCACTCCTGATTTTGTTTTTTAGCTCGTCTGTCCAGAATGTTTTGAGTGATTCTTAGAATTCTTCCCAATGAAGGTGGGACATTAGGATATTTTAGCCGAAATCTTCGCTGCGTTTCATGTAGATTTCTTACGGTGTTGTACCACACGACAATATCAAGATACTGTACGTTTCTTAACGGTTCACGACTATTTCGTCTCGTCCTAGGCATTGTTATGACAAACACAAGACAAAAATACAAATTATTCGCAGTACGTAAAGTAGGATTTGCGGAATGCGCGCGCGACCGTGACCTACAAACGTTTTAGGACGACTAATGAACGAAGGAAGGGTGGTGGGCGGCGGGGCGGTCGCCGGGAAGGGATGTCGGCGCTGGCGCTCATGGTTTGGCAACGTCGGCGTCGCGCGATACTACACTAGAAAATAGGCAAAATTAGGTAAATGACCGCTATGAACGGCAACAGGATTATTGTGCACTGCGATGAGTAGGACGAGATTTTTTGATACTTTAATTTTTCTTATTTATTTTGCATATTAATTTATTTTGTTGGAGTACCGATAATTCGTATTTAAATAAAGATAATAACATCAATGGACCATTTTAAAGCGATAATCACGTTTTTTTTTTAACGATTTGGATTGTAAAAAAGACAGTTTATAATTACTATGTTAATGTAACTGAAGCTGCCATTTCTTTTTGTCGCATTTATTCAAAGTCAGCCTGTAGACACACACATACACACACACACACACACGCACACACACACAGACCTACAGACTAATGATATAAACTAGAAAGAGACTTTTAATTTATTTTTTGTTTAATTTTTTTATTTTTTTTATTCATTTCCATTACACTTTTCTTTTTTTGTTTTGTAATTTATTACACTCGTAAGATATAAAAGAGCGGTGCCTCCTGGTACAGGCATTTATATGCTTAAAAGGAGACGCCACCAACTGTATAACATTGTATAACGTGTAATAACGAAATAAACATTTTTGATTTTTTGATATAGTATAACTAATCAGGTTTATCCTAAAAACGTAGAAATAAAAATAAATACCAAACCATCACAATTAAACTCATTAAAAAAAAAATAACATTAGCTCCCATTGCCCACGAGTAGGTACGGGGTGATAAGAACCAGAATAAGGGGTAATAAGTATTATACAAGGTGTTGTTTGCATCCTCGTCAAAATTCAGGTGGTTGTCATAAAAGACATAAATAATCAATTAAAATTACGATACCTAGTTAATTATTTTTTTGGTTGTTTACGTTTGTCAGTATATCAGAATATCCCCCCTAACGTGGTTTAGGGAATAAGAAATTATCGAATAACGTTTGAGATTGTTTGTATGTGTGAAAGCGCTGTTATAGGGTGAGCATCAGACGGCCCGCGTTTAAAACACGGGTGGTTCGCACTTACCGATTTCCGGAAATAAGAAAAAAAAAATACCTACCCATTTTATTATTGATTCGGGACGAGAATCAGTGGCATAGTTACCTCCTTGAATTTGACGAGGATGCAAAACAACACCTTGTATAGGTAGGTACTATTATATTTTTTTATATTTGTTATCTTATGGTTTACTAGCGACCCGCCCCGGCTTCGCACGGGTGCAATGCTGATACTAAATACACTACAGAAAAACTGTGAACGTTTTATATAAAAACATAGCGGCCCGCTCTGGCTTCGCACGGGTATAAAATATATAGCCTATGTCACTCACCGAAACAATGATTAAAATCGATCAAGTAGTTTTGATTTATTCATTACTGCCCGTGGCCCGGGGATCGGACTGGGGAAAGAAAACGACATTCTATTTTGTCCGTCAGACAGGTAATACAAAAATATTAGACACGTATTTTTTGTTTTATCAATATATCAAAAAATTACTTAGTTAAGGCTTACTACGTCACAAGTGGGTATAAAACTTACCTACATGTGACGTCATGCGCCATTTCAACTCAATATATCTCCGTAATTTTATGATCACGTGAAAAAAGAAAAAATACGTGTCCAATACTTTTTAATAAACTACCCGACGGACAAAGAAAAAAAATAGGATTATCCCCTATTCCCCTTTCCCTATACCATGAAGATTTCCTGCTATCTTTGGAATATCTAAATTCATGCACTTTTCTCTCTCACTCATTTTTACGTATTTACTTTTTACATTTTTACCTATTTATTTTTTTATTTTTACAACAATTAATATATTACAGAATGCCTTTATATACAAAGTTCACAGCTTTCTTGTCATTACCACCGATACCGTCACTGACTTCAGTGACGCGCTCGAGAGCCCCTTGTCACCGCCACCTGCCGACAGAGGCTTACCGCCAGCCGTCGCCGCCGCGATTAAGGCAACTCCAAGACCCATTGTAGTGAAACCCATTGTTTCGCAAACAAAGGTCCAGTCCGCACCTGCGTCCATTGTTCCCGGTTCTGAGAACATGGACAAAGGCTCACCGCCAGCCGTCGCTGCCGCGATTCCGGCTAACCCCGGACCCATTGTTAAGCAAACAATGGATCAGTCCGCACCTGCGTCCATTGTTCCCATTTCGGAGAAAATGGACACAACTGTGCCAGTCTCCGACTCGGAATCGGTTATAGATTCCTGCTCTGCTTCCTCGTCCTCTGAAGACGACTATCAAGTCGTCGGAAAGGGCAAGAGGAAAAAGGGCAAAAACTCTCAGGCCACCATGGCCAAAAAATTAGTCGCGCTCCCTCTCATCCCCTCTCCCGAGGCCTCCCGCCCCACCTCCCCGGTCCCCGCACCAAAGTCCGCCGCTGCTCATACCAGCAGACCATCCAGCCCTAAGGCTAACTCTTCAGCCGCTTCTTCAAAGAAGCTGAAGCCCCCTCCCCCGTTGTTCATTCAGGACAAAGGGAAATGGACAGACGTGTCCAAAATGTGTGTTGAGCGCCGCATTCAATACACTAGCGCAAAAAGCACCCAGCAGGGTATCAAAGTGGTAGTCCCTACGACCACCGACTTCAGGGAATTAACCCGTCAGCTGATCGGAAGGCACATAGCCTTCCATACATACTCCCTTCCAGAGGAGAAGCCCACCCGCGTGGTGATCAGGCGGATCCCGAAGGAAATCCCCACGGAGGACATCCTAAACGACCTCCAAGGCCAGGACATCCCGGTCGCAGCCGTCCACCGCCTTCATAAGGCGAGAGGTGGAGACCAGTACGATATGGTACTGGTCATCTGTGACCCAGTAGAAGGACACCACCCGATCTTCAAAGTGAAATCGGTATGCTCCCTCACAGGCATCTCAATAGAGAAGCCTTACCGCTCAACCGTAGTAGGGCAGTGCCACCGCTGCCAGCTGTACGGACACAGCCAAGCCAACTGCCATGCGCCGCACAGATGCGTAAAGTGTCTAGGCGACCATGGTACGGCAGACTGCCCCCGTCCCAAAGACAAATCGCTATGCACGGAGCCACCGAGCTGTGTGCTTTGCGGCCAGTCGGGCCACCCGGCTAACTACCGCGGCTGCCCGAAAGCCCCCAAAGGCTCCTCCCCTAAACTGGCGAAGCGTGCAAACGCCCGCCAGCAGAGAGAAAGCCCATCGGTGAGGCTACCAACTGCACAGATGCCGGAGAGACTCAGCCCTCAGAGGCCCTCTCCCTGGACCTCGCTGAACCACCAGAGAGCCTTCCCGGCACTCGGCAAAGCAAAGTCCAGCCCCATTCCCGGGCTATTAGATGCCCCTGTCCCCACTCCCGTGGCCCAAGCGAGCGCACCGGCGCCCGCTCGTCCCGCGCCTCCCGGCCCCGCGGCCGCGGTCTCCTCTCCTAACGTAACTTTAGAAACGTTAGCAAAGTTAGTCACCCCCGAAGCAGACCGCATGGCGGCAGATCTCAGGGAGGCTAACACTGACGGTGATAAGCTTAAAATTATCCTCAAGTCCCTAATCAAATTAGGCGAAGCCTTCAGCGGCATTAATCTTTAATTTCAATGGATAATACGAGATTAACGTGTACCAAACCCCGATCCCTTAAATTAGGGTACTTTAATGCCAATGGCATTAGAGGCCAGCGTGATGAAATCGCCACCTTCCTCCGTGACCATCAAATTGATATCCTCCTCATACAGGAGACCTTCCTCAAGCCCAGTCACCGCGATCCGAGAATTGCCAACTATCGCATAGTTCGCAACGATCGGTCACGTTGCCACAAGGGCGGTACTCTAATCTATTATAGAAAGGAACTGCACTGCATCCCCTTAGATCCCCCTCCCATGGAGTCTCTGCTCGAGACTTCAGTTTGTCGACTAGGCATGACCGGTCATCAATCGATCACTATCGCCTCCGCGTACATCCCTCCCGGCGGCACGTCCGAGGAGCACACTCTGTTCACCAAAGACCTTGCCGTCCTCTTCGGCTTGAGTGACTCCGTTATCATAGCGGGCGACCTCAACGCCAAACACCCCGCCTGGAACAGCACGACGACCTCTGCCAGAGGACGTCACGTGTATAACCTGGGTGAGTCTCTCAACTTCGATCCCATCGCTCCTATGGAGCACACTCACTATCCCCACGACCCCGACCAACGTCCGGACGTTCTCGACATAGCGCTACTCAAGAATGTCAACCTTAAGTTGCATTCCATCGAGACTTTACATGAGCTTAACTCAGACCATCGACCAGTGCTCATGCACTTAGTTCCCCGCTCGGGTCCCTCTGACCCCAGCCAGCCCCCGCCGACCCAAGTGATAACCGACTGGAGGAAAGTCAGCGAAAAGCTGAAATCCACCACGTCGCCTCACCTGGAGGCCATCCCCGACCACATTGTCTCTGTCGCAGACACGACGGCCGCCATCAACTCGTTTACAGAACACGTGCAATCCGTACTAAAGGATTGCTCACGGGAAGTTCCAGCAATGAGCGATCAACGCTGGATTCTACCCGCTGACGTACGTGAACTGATAACCGAGAAGAACGCGGCTATCCGTGCCTACAGCAACTTTCCCTGCGACGCGAACAAAGCTCACATGCGTTATTTACAGCGTGCTGTAAAGAAGCGCACTAGTGAGCATCGTTCAGATCAATGGGACAAGACGCTTAGCGAGCTCGAGCCTACCCACCTAGCCTTCTGGCAGCTCCAACGCAAGTTGCGCTCCACCGAAGAGGCTTCGATGCCTCCCCTCACCCGACCCGATAAGAGCGTCGCATTCGACGACTCTGAGAAGGCCGAATGCCTAGCCGACAGCCTGGAGTCCCAGTGCTCCCCCAGCTCTCAACCAGTAGACAAGCGACATCTCGATGAGGTGAACGCATTCGTCGAACGTAAAGCCGCCCTCCCTCCCGTAGAAGACCCTGATGATCCTCTGCCTTCGGTCACAGCTGACGAAGTGCAAGACATCATTAATAAGCTTCAACCGCGGAAAGCACCCGGCTCCGACGGAATCACCAATAGGGTGTTAAAACTCCTCCCCGCTCAGCTCGTCGTGTTAATGGCGGCCATCTTCAATGGCGCCCTGAGCAACAACGCCTTTCCCCAAATATGGAAAGAGGCCACTGTCATCGGTTTCGCCAAGCCAGGCAAACCCAAGTCTGAGCCCTCAAGCTACAGACCTATCAGTCTCCTGAACGCACTCGGCAAAATCTACGAGAGACTTATTTATAAGCGACTCAAAGACTTCGCCGAGGCTAAGAGTCTCATCCCCAACGAGCAGTTCGGTTTCAGGACCGGACACTCCTGCATTCAACAGGCCCATCGCATCGTAGAACACTTGAGCGCTGGCTTCCAGCGTGGAGCGATGACGGGTGTGTTGTACTTCGACATAGCAAAGGCTTTCGACAAAGTCTGGCACAACGGCTTATTATATAAGCTGTACAAACTGGGAGTGCCGGACCGTCTCGTGCTCATCTTACGAGACTTTCTGTCGGTGTAACAAACTTGCTTATTCCTTGATGAAAGGAGTAAACAGATTTATACATTAAAAAAGTAATTAGGAGAAAATGAATTTAATAAATGATGATATGAAAAATACAATAAATTAATAAAAAAGTGAAGGGCAGGTTAACCGGGAACGTTTTAAATATCTCCGCAAATCTCTGAGCGTGATAGTAACTGAAGCCAAACTTCCAGTCGTAGAAAGCTGGCTTGATTAAGATGAGCTTGACCACGACGAACTTGATGCAGGGCGATTTGGTAGGACCCACCAGCAGACACGTACCGCCCAGTGCCAGGCTCGTCAGCTCGCAGAGCAGCTTCCAGCAGCAGCTAGCAGCAGCCACGGCAGCACCGAACGAAGACCGCTCCTTGACTTCACCAGGCTGTGCTCAAAACTCAAGATATGACAGATCTTGACTCCAAACTGTAGATTTCGCTGTTTTCTTGATTTCAGACTATACTGATTTCTCTTCTCCAGACTGAACCGAACTCTTAACTCCAGACTAGAACCAGGGCATCCGTCAGAAATCCCTTTTATACCCTGATCTTCCGTTTCTTTTCTTCAATTTCTTTTTCAGATTCAAAACTGCTGCGCTCTAGAAAGACGCAACCTGCCAGTATTCAAAGCAGCCAGTAACAATTGGTCAAAAACCTTGCGCATAATATTTTTATAAATATAACTCAGAATATCTTTACACAGCAAATATTCGCAATTAACTATAAAATACAACAATTGAACTCACGAATTGATCATAATAATTTTTAGTAATATATAATCTAAATGAAACCTTCATAAAGAATTTGGCTGGTAACAATTAAAAATAAAAGTAAATGACAACTGACAAGTTATGTCACAACAAAGAATACTAAGAAAATATTTATAAAAACTAAACGATTCGTAAAATGCTAATGTAAAACCAATAAAAGTATGAATATGGATGATAAGTGTGAGTATAGAGTGTCTGTAGTAAGCAGATACTATATTTCCCCAACGACCCCGAGAAAATTTTTGGCCTAGAACAAAAATTTTGGTAAGGTTAAAGTATTACAGCATTCACAAAACTTTCATAACTCATTCAAACACACCGACATCTTACGAAGTTAGGCCAGGTAGGATTCACATTCAATGATCACTACTACACCTGATAAATCAATAACAGTAGGCTTATTTTTGGAGTTGTAATCCGCTCGCGTCTAAAACCCATAATAAAAAGAAATATAAAGATTTTCGTAAGGGATCCACCCCAATCAACTTTTAGAGTTGAAGATTAGCGAAGGCTTATTTTGAGGAAGTCGCAACCCGCTTCAATCAAATTTTAGAGTTGAAGTTTAGCGAAGGCTTATTTTAAGGAAGTCGCAACCCGCTTCAATCAACTTTTAGAGTTGAAGATTAGCGAAGGCTTATTTTAAGGAAGTCGCAACCCGCTTCAATCAACCTTTAGAGTTGAAGATTAAAAAAAAAATAGTTATACCAACTTATAGTATAGTTAGTATAATAGAAGGTTAGATAACTTGTACCTAAAAGCACTTCATAAAGTTATCTGATAAGAACAGATATAGAAGAAGATTAAAAAATAGGTTTAAGAACCAATGAAAGAACATAGTTAGAAAATAAAAACTATAGAGTTTAAATAGACCGAATAAAACTCTACAGTTAGAAGAAGGGAAGAGGAAGATGAGTCATGAGTAAGTATAAGATAAAAAAGTTAAAAATAAAGTAGATAAAATTAAAAGGGAGAGAGAGTCAAGAGAGTCTTAGCAGGATTCTAAAATAGCCTACTTGAAATATTCAAGAGCGTTGAAGGACTGTCACATGTGATAGTCTATACTTTTGTGCTGAACCAGCACCGATAATAGTTCGAGCCCATGACACTAAACCTATTTTGATGAGACTCGTAGATGATATAGATAAATATATGATAAGTGTTTAAGATTATAAGTAGATTAAGTGATGTAATATGATGAACATATTATGATGAAAATAGTTGCCAAATATAATCTCTTGTGGAAGTTGTTTTAGAATTTAGTGAATATGTTTAAGATCAAGACTTGATTTTGCGTTAGGCGCCAAAATGTAACAAACTTGCTTATTCCTTGATGAAAGGAGTAAACAGATTTATACATTAAAAAAGTAATTAGGGGAAAATGAATTTAATAAATGATGATATGAAAAATACAATAAATTAATAAAAAAGTGAAGGGCAGGTTAACCGGGAACGTTTTAAATATCTCCGCAAATCTCTGAGCGTGATAGTAACTGAAGCCAAACTTCCAGTCGTAGAAAGCTGGCTTGATTAAGATGAGCTTGACCACGACGAACTTGATGCAGGGCGATTTGGTAGGACCCACCAGCAGACACGTACCGCCCAGTGCCAGGCTCGTCAGCTCGCAGAGCAGCTTCCAGCAGCAGCTAGCAGCAGCCACGGCAGCACCGAACGAAGACCGCTCCTTGACTTCACCAGGCTGTGCTCAAAACTCAAGATATGACAGATCTTGACTCCAAACTGTAGATTTCGCTGTTTTCTTGATTTCAGACTATACTGATTTCTCTTCTCCAGACTGAACCGAACTCTTAACTCCAGACTAGAACCAGGGCATCCGTCAGAAATCCCTTTTATACCCTGATCTTCCGTTTCTTTTCTTCAATTTCTTTTTCAGATTCAAAACTGCTGCGCTCTAGAAAGACGCAACCTGCCAGTATTCAAAGCAGCCAGTAACAATTGGTCAAAAACCTTGCGCATAATATTTTTATAAATATAACTCAGAATATCTTTACACAGCAAATATTCGCAATTAACTATAAAATACAACAATTGAACTCACGAATTGATCATAATAATTTTTAGTAATATATAATCTAAATGAAACCTTCATAAAGAATTTGGCTGGTAACAATTAAAAATAAAAGTAAATGACAACTGACAAGTTATGTCACAACAAAGAATACTAAGAAAATATTTATAAAAACTAAACGATTCGTAAAATGCTAATGTAAAACCAATAAAAGTATGAATATGGATGATAAGTGTGAGTATAGAGTGTCTGTAGTAAGCAGATACTATATCGGATCGCACCTTCCGCTATCGCATCGGGAAGGCACTGTCTTCCCCCACCCCATTAGAGCCGGAGTCCCTCAGGGCTCCGTCGTCTCTCCCCTTATCTTTACTCTGTTCACCAGTGACATCCCCAAGAGCAAGAAGGCTCAGTTAGCCCTGTTCGCGGACGACACGGCCATTTATTACACTGGCCGCAGTCACGACGCTATCTATAGCACCCTCCAAACCTCAGCCAACGTCTTAGGCGCTTGGTTCCGGAAATGGAGAATCGAGGTGAACCCCGACAAGAGCCAGGCAGTTCTTTTCTCTAAACAGCGTAAAATTAAGCCACCCGCGCTCAGCCCGATCACTATGTACGGTAAGCCTATCCCTTGGGAGAAGCAAGCCAAGTACTTAGGAGTCATACTTGACAACCACTTGTCTTTCGCGGCGCACATCAAAGCAGCTCGCGACCGAGCTGCGTTTGCTATGGGTAGGCTTCATTTCATGATTTTGGCAAAAAGCAAGTTGTCACTCAAGTGCAAGTTGCGCCTTTATACCGCGGTGATCCGCCCCATTATGACGTACGCTTGCGTCGTGTACGCTCACACCAAGCCTAAGTACATCCTTATGATGCAAGTTTTACAGAACCGGTTCTTACGTAGAGTCACGGGAGCCCCTTTTTATGTCCGTAATGACCGTCTACACGTAGACCTTAGAATGCCCACCGTCCTTCAGTTTATGAAACGTCTTTCGAAGCGTTTCTTCGATAACGCCATTAAACACCGTAATCCCCTGATCGCAGCGGCCGCCCGTTACGAACCCTCGCGCATTAGTACAGTACGCCGTCCTAGGCATACCCTTGTCACTCCAGATGATGCTATCACCCTCCTCCAGGAGAGTAGCAAAGAGACTAGCACTCTTAAAAAGTTCCGACTCAAACCACCGTCTTTCCGACCGCGCCGTCGAGGTCCGTCGCGACGTCCCGGTTCATGCCCTCCCCGACCCTCGCTCGAGCCAGCCCGCGATGCTGTGCCAGTAGTTTTAAATCAGCCCCTAAATAATGATACCATTCAGATCCAGCCTGTCCCCATGCAGTCTTCCCCCAGCGACGCCCTAAGCCGAGGTTCGTACCCCACAGGGGGTGCCCTTAGCGTGCAGTCGCTTAGTTTGTAAGTTTTTATGCCCTGGCTGGAGGCCTTACTCTAAAGGCACCCACAGGATAGTCCGGTTAAGCAGACGACAACCTCATAGGTTGAACTGCGAGATGCCATTCAAAAAAAAAAAAAAAAAACTTGTCATTAGACAATACAAACATCCCGCCCCGGCCGGCCGGTACCGTCGCAAACGCTACGTCCCGCAATTTTTAAATCTTTAATATCTTCGAAAATATTCATTTAAAATCATATGCTGTAGAGAGCCATATAGATCTATATTAAATCAACAATGTATTTAAGGAATTTAATTGGATAAGGATTATTCTGTATTGGTTAAAATCGCTTCGAAAATTAGCCATTATTTGTCGTAAAAAGTAAATGACAAAAAAATGTTATTGTGGGATATCCATAAGAGATAGAGATATACCATCCCGGAGTTTTCTGTAGACCTTTTCAATGTGTACAATACTTAGTACATTATTTTGATAAATCTCGTAGGGTTCAGCCTGCGTTTGCAATGTAAGCGGAAAAAATTTAATTATTTACGACATCACATTAGAAACCTCAAAAATAACAGTATTTCTCCACTATTCAATGTATGTTATTATACATATAAACCTTCCTCTTTAAGCACTCTATCTATTAAAAAAAAAACCACATCAAAATCCGTTGCGTAGTTTTAAAGATTTAAGCATACATAGGGACATAGGGAAATAGGGTCAGAGAAAGCGACTTTGTTTTATACTATGTAGTGAATAGTGATACATTTTTTTGAATGAAACGTAAATCATAGTTCGTTTTATGAATGGACTTTTTTCAAAACAATTATTGCCTAATACAAAAATCACAAGCATAGTCTTTGTTGGAAAAACTTCCTGAAAATTAAGCATTCATCATAGGCCCTGCATCTGCTGTGGTAAAGATGCAGGGCCTGTCTGACTTGTCTGATTTTATAGATTCACAACAAATCAAACATATGTTGAAATGATCATCGACGTAGTCACTATTACCTTTCCCTTTTTGTATTTTAAATTCCTTCATGAGTTATGCTATCCCGTTTGCGAGGCAGCCGGGGCAGGTCGATAGCAATTGTGAAGGCGAGTAGTGAGAATTATTCGCCTACCCCAAATACTCATTTACTTTTTCTTTGAATGTAAAAAATACAGATTGTTATTGTAAATAATCATTTAGATCCAATTTTCTAACGATAAACTTACATGTTAAAAGAAGCAACACTTTTTTATTAATATTGTTGCCTCTTTTAACTTGTAACTTTTTAATAATTTGAATACTTACAATTTGTACTTGAATTTCACAAAAAAATTGATTGATCGTTCGTCGGTTTATGCACCAAAAGTAAAATCATAAGCGATGCGACTAGTCACACATACCTCTCCCACGTCTTTGTGTACTATGTCAAAACAAATTGGGATCTAACTGGTTTAGATACACGTAAACTAGGGTGGTTCTCATTACCCATGGCTCCGATACCCCGTGTTCCCCTAAAGTTTACATCAACATGCAAGCACTGTCAGTTATTGGCTTTTAACGTCAGATATCTAGGTTCTGCATATAGGTATCCAACTAAAAACAGAAGATTGAAAATTCTATGAAGGAAGGTAATAAATTATTGGCAGAGAATTATGGGTAGGTAGTTAATTATTATTAAAGATAAGCCGTGCTGTCCTCTCGATAAATTATCCAATTTATGTTTATTTTATTATTGTGTTTATTGTATCTATAAAAGCCAATGGCCAAGGTGTTAGTTTGTGGTCGAAAGGTCGTAAGTGGACATTCCTATCCTAGCTATTAATATCTCTACGAAGAGTAAATACTAATAGGATTGCCTTTTCACCGTGATAGATGCTTATTAGGGTAGGGTAAGCAAGTGATGGTAGGATGATATCTGTTATCGTAGGTACTATAGGTAGAATTTACTTATTATGCAAGTGCAATACAGCACATTACTAGAATCCAAAAACAACTTTACTGAAATTCATTAAATTAAACGGCTAAAACTATGGAAAATCGCCCAAGTGCCGACATGGCATTGAAAGGTTATGTTATGGCATAACGAATTTTTTTAGGTTGAAGGAATTTCGAAGAACATTTTGTGTAGCTTTCAAGAAGATTTATCTTTATAGGCCCCATACAAAATTGATCACATTATCCAACTAAAAATCAAGGTTTAAAAGGATTCATTCTACATCATTATTACATATTAAAGGTCCATTTTAGACAATTTTTAATTCGCGTTTGTCGGCACGGTCGAGGACAGGTTTCTGCGATACGCCCGACCACACAATACGCCGATGGCTGAATATATTAAAACGATCAGGGTTACTATACCGGTATTAAAAAAAAAGCTAGAGTCTTCCTTTGCCCATGCATTTGTTTGGAAATACCGCGTGTCTGGAAGAACCAAATCAAGATTTATTAAGCGGAATTTAATTACTTAAAAGGTGCCTAATAGATTTTATTGATAGTAAAATCGCCAATATAAATATTTGTTTGCCTATCAACTTTTATTGTATCTATCAATTATTTGAATTGTGAATGCTATGAGCGTGCTCTATACCTACCTTTACCTAACCATAAATCCTCAAAACAATTAATTTCGTTTGCCAATGAAAATTTGAAATTGAAAGCTTCCAGAACCATTTATAATTAAAAGTATAAATTAAAGTTTTAATTCAAGTTCAAGTTTTTAAACTGATATGGACTTATGGTCCCTAACACTATCATTAACACTGAAAACGAGAAATATCAAGAATGAGTTCTTGATATTTCTCGTTTTCAGTGTCTAACTCTCCAATATGTATCATGTTTAACTCGGGGTTAAACATTGTAAAAATCTTCTTTTTTTTGGTAATGATATTTCTAAAAGATAAAGTTATTGTACATTTTTCAACAACCCTGAAGCTTCGTTTAGACTCATGTTCGGCTCTAGTCACTGGCGCCAGTGCGTCGCGGACGGTCCACCGCAGGATGTATGCAAAATGCACATGCACTAATGAAAGGTAACATCCAACTAATACCAGCTATCTGGAACTAATGCCTTCCAATTTCCATGTTCAGTTAAACCGTGAGAGTGGAACAGTTTTCCTATGTTTTTGCAATAACATGTTAAAGTGATATTTGTATGCAAGAGTGCAGAACTAAGATGCTAAGGTAAATTTAAATTTTACGATAATTTCAGTGGAGTGTTTATTGCTAATGAAAATGAAAAGATGCACCAGTTCTGTTTAAATTATCTGAGCTGGGCACCTAGCTTTCTAGCCCATTTAGGTATATACCTAATCGGGCCTGACCCTATCTCACCTTCTAGTTTTTGCCGTAAATGTTGATAGTAGTAAGTAGAGGCACTTGAACAAGCGGTTAGGGGGAAGGTGCATTAATAAAGCCTCCACAGTATGACGACAATAAAGTGAGTTCTGCGCATCTGCGAATCTGGGCTTGCCCTTGCCTTGACCCTTTGCAGTTTAAGTCCAGATTAGGTCTAGGTTACTTTTTTAGAAGTGTTGATGGTTGGAGAGGGAGAGGAAGACCAAAGAAAAGATGGACGGATTGTGTGAGAAATGATATGAAGGAAAAAGGAGTAAATGATAGCACGTCAAATGACAGGGGCGTATAGAAGAAAAAAACGTGTGGCGCTGACCCCAAATAAAAGGGGACAAGGGCAGGAATATGATGACTTTTTAAGAAAGGTGTAAATAATAATGCTGGTAGCTTAACCTCGTCTGTAAGTGATTGCTAAATGGCATGAAATATTAAAATAGAGGTACATTAACTAAGATCGATTGCCAACTAAAATACTCCCGTTTACACGAAAACTAATAATCGTGGTGGTGTGGTTTTATTGATTTATTACAGGGAAGCCATTAAAGTAGAGGAATGTTATGTACCTAGTAGTAAAACTACCTACTGGGAAACAATTTTCTGAATGATGGCATAAAATTTATAGTGGCCATGGAACAATGGGCCATGCACGACCATGTTTATTAATAAGCAATATTTACTAATCGTAATCGACAATATGTCGTTAGAAAGGGCAGCTTTTTGTTATGGGCTTGTGCCCCGCTTAATGCGTATGGAATTACTTAATGTAAAAACTTCCAGGAAAGTTGTACCAGGGGGATATCAAGAGAAAGCAAAGTCGCTTTGGAATTATGAGATAAGCGCGAACTTGGCTCAAACGGATGCTACAAAGCTTTTCATTCGAAGGGTTAACTTGGCGACGAAACTACTTAAGAATTAATCTTATTTTTAAGTAAGTCTACTACAAGTTAAAACGTTGCGAAGAAAGCGACAAACTCACAAAATTCACAAGCAGGAGACAGTTTAAAAATCCTGCTAATATTATAAATGCGAAAGTTTGTGAGGATGGATGGATGGCTAGATGTTTGTTACTCTTTCACGCAAAAAATACTGAATGGATTTGGATGAAATTTGGCACACGGGTAGTTTATAGCCTGGATTAAACATTTATCCCGATAGTATGTTCCCGTGGGACAATTATCGACATCCACGCGGGCGACGCCGCGGGCATAAGCTATTGTTATCCTATAATATTTAAATCATTACTT
Organism: Cerastis leucographa; assembly: GCA_963082945.1. Lineage (NCBI taxonomy): Eukaryota > Metazoa > Arthropoda > Insecta > Lepidoptera > Noctuidae > Cerastis > Cerastis leucographa. The sequence goes on along the minus strand of OY720380.1, from coordinate 10,229,350 downwards.
CATGTTACCTTTAGTTTTAGTCATTTCGCGTTGAATTTATTGTAAGTCAAGAAACACCTTTATTTTAACGCGAAAACATCAAATGCTCATTCTTCACGTTGCAAGCGCGCGCATTCCATTAGCAGTATTAGCACTAATAGACAGCATGTAACAGCCCTAAGCCCCTAACCGAACATTTTAACGAACCACCGACTTCATCCCGCTGTCTTAACACGATTACAAATAAACAGCTTAACATTTATATGTTAAGTAATGATTGGGATTAAAGATTGTCTCGTTTATTTGCATCGGCGACTTTCAAGCACACACTGAAGGCTCCCCAGACCGGTATAATTTATGCGCGGATCGCCGAGACGAAACCATCGAACGTTCCAACTGTACGATAAATAAACTCATGCAAGGAAGTCGTCTGTATAAAAAATAACGTAAAATATGCACATACATACATTTTTGATGTATTTTATGTGGAGCTGCGGCTCAGCTTTTATGTTTTTACTGAATGTAACAACTGGTATAATTGAGTACAAAAGGGAAACAATAAAATTCGTGAAACCGAAAATAAATGGAAATGTTTTTCGGCTTTGATAAAGATGTAGGTAATTATTAGGTTCTATTGCATGTGAGTAGGAAGAAACTATTTGCATAATCGAGTTACTATAAACTTCAAACTTATCGATTATCCCTAAATAATAGGTACTTATCTCCTTAATTTTCTAGGCAATTGAAACTAGCACAATATAATTTGACAAAACAATGTACCTACATTGTTTTGTCAAATTATATTGTGCTAGTTTGGTTTATGGTAATAGGTTACGGTAACGCATAGGGTACCTACCCTATGCGTTACCGTAACATATTAGCATTTACCCTAACAGTTAGGTACGTCAGCAAATAAACTTTAAAGAAAACTAAAGTTCATCTGCCATTTTTTGGAAAACATTTTTTTTTCCTCGTACCTAATTGGTTTGGCGTTCGGTGAAAATCATCTGCGTCCTACAATTCGAGTTTGTTTCCGAAAGGTTATGAAACTGAAATGGAAACTTGATAAACACTTTAATTCCTATACTCTTAATCCCGGATAATACTTCTCAATTTAATCCTGAAATTCGTTCGAAACAATTGCGCTGTTCGGCACTTTCAAAGTTTTCGCGTTCATTAATCTGAAAGGTATTTGAATGAGCAAGAGAATGAGAAAGGATTTACTATGTCTACTTTATTTAACCTAATGGGTTTATTTATAGTATTTTTTTTAGAACAATGCAAATGGTATAGGTTACCGACCTATTGTACTTAGTTGAAAAAGCTTCTTGCCTAAAGTACTTACGTACCAATATGTGGAATCGGTATTTTAAAGAAGAAATCTCTTTCCATGAGGCAAAAAGCGGTAGCTCCAGATATATTTTTTTGAGAAAACAGAATGCTCAAATATCATTTTCAACACAAAAATTAAATACATACAGAAAAGTAAATGTATTAGGTATTTTCTTTAGTCTATCTGGATGCGACTGATTTCTAGCAGTTGGATGTGAACAGATTTTTCGATTTATATGATAGCGAGTTTTGATTTATGAGGGCAGATTTTCTCTAAATGATCCGCCCCCTTTATTCACAAACGCTCGGATTCGATTTCGATTCGGAAAGTCGTATGTCTATCTCGTTCGCTTTCGTAGTGCCAAAACAAGATAGACATACGACTTAACGAATCGAAATTGAATCCGGGCGTTTGTGAATAGAGGGCCAGGTCTCTGAAGAAAGTTGCTGAAACTTTAGACATTTATTTATACTACGCCACGTCGCCACCCTCCCAAATCCCACTGCCAAATGCTTATGTCAAAACTTGCAATGGGATGAAGTCGAAGCGAGTTGCAATCTAATACATATTTGCATTTCATTTCAGCATGCATATTGTGATCTGTCGAGGGATGCCATCATGATGCACCGTCTCTCTGCGTAATAACATCCACATAGTCTGCCACTCGATACAATACGGTAGTCTACAACTGCCAGAGAATGATCTCGTTTTATTAATAGAACCTTTAACTAATAACAATATTTTGGCGAAAAGCAATTCTTAATTTACGTTTCTATATTTTAAAGAAAGGCTTGGATTTTACACTTTATCATAAATTCAAGTTTATAGGGAAATCAGCTTTGAGATTGTGGACGAATAATACTGGGTTGGGCTTTCCTGGAACGTTAAACATGATCAAAATTAATAACAATTGAGAAAAACGATTGTCTACTTCCTCCCACTCAATCGTCAAAGTCACTGTTTAGTGGAATGAAAACGTTTAGGAAACTTTTTAGAGCTATTTGCTGAACATTCTAACCGCACCAAGTCACTAATAGACTGTTAACACTATAAAGTAAGATCTTTACGTACCCGATGTGGTTCAGCGCATGTAAACGATTCCGAGAAGCTAACACATAAAATAACTGAGCCAGTATCAATAAACTCGTTGTTCTCACTATGTCATCGTAAAACGTGAAAGCGTCAAATATTTTACTTCTAAATATATTAATCTTGTCTGCTTCCTACCTATCATTATGATAGGTATGTGGTGAAGGGATGTTTTAGTCGCTTAGTCACTTAATGAAATTAAATCCTTATTTCGTATTGTATCGATAGATTTATAACGACTTTAAAGTTTGTCTGAAATGTCGTAAGGTGTAAAAGCTCTTAATCGTCAGATTTAAGTACCCTCCCCAGCCCTCGCCGTACTTATCGCGTCGCGTGAAAAACTATTTACTCCGAAAATAATGACCTTGCACGTCCCACGTCAACTGATAGCTCTGACAATTTGACTGTGTATTGCGAATCCTGTTGGATTCGCAATACACAGTCAAATTGTCAGACATTGTCATTTAACCTGGGTGTATGAGAAGTGCACCAGTGGTGAAACCGCATCCAGATTCGGTCTGTGATTTTTGTATTTGATTAATCAAATTATTAACTTGATCATTATTAATTTTATCAATTTTCTGTTTTATATATTCCATTTACTACATGTGGAAACTTGTAATTGGCCATATTCTGTTTAAACTATTGCTAAATGTCTGCTGTTGCTGTAAGTTTTCCTAATAAATAAATAAATAAATTATTTTAATTCACAATATTCTCTTCGTAATTACACGCCATTTGTTTATTATTTACTAGCTGTACCCAGCATGCGTTGCAATGCACTTTTTACTACCCACCTACCCTATCCGACCTACCTACCCTATCCTACCTACCCTACCCGACGCTACCTACCTACCTACTCTACCCTACCCTACCCTACCCTTACTACCTACCTACCCTACCTACCTACCCTACCCTACCTACCTACCCTACCCTACCCTACCTACCTACCCTACCTACCTACCCTACCCTACCTACCTACCCTACCCTACCTACCTACCTACCTACCCTACCCTACCTACCTACCCTACCTACCTACCTACCCTACCTACCTACCCTACCCTACCTACCTACCCTACCCTACCTAACCTACCATACCCTACCTACCTACCCTACCCTACCTACCTACCCTACCCTACCTACCTACCCTACCCTACCTACCTACCCTATCCTACCTACCTACCCTACCCTACCCTACCGTATCCTATGTCCTTCTCCTGGCTCTAAACTACCTCCCTGCCAATTTTCAGCTAAATCGGTTCAGCCGTTCTTGAGTTATAAGTGAAGTAACTAACACGACTTTCTTTTATATATATAGATTACCTCACGGTGCGTTCAAAATTATTCCACGCGTGTCGGGTAATTTCGAACATCAGGGGTTTTGTTTTTGTCCTAAATAATCATTTTAGTATGGATTTTATTCAAATTATTAATGTGAATTTGTAACTGATTTGTTAAACTAAATGGTAAGTAAGCTATAAATATGATTCGTTTTTTATACTGGTTGTGAATATGATTCGTTTTTTATAGTGGGGTAACTACGAACACCTAAGCGGGAATGCGAATTAATCGCATTCCCGCTTAGGTGTTCGTAGTTACCCCACTCTCCCCTAACTTTGTACCTTGTAACCTGAACCAAAAGCTTTCTTTACAAGAATGCTTAAATTGTTCCATATTAATGTAGTAGGTATATATAATCTAGCTACTGACTACAATGACGAATATCTGTTGATGGGTAAAAGTCTCGCTATACAATATTTTAACAGAATAACTGACTCACTCTATCCGACCCACACTGAATGATGACGCTAGGTTCGCCGCTAATGGGTATAAACGACGGCCACGTCGCCGTCTAGCAGCAGACAATTGATCTGTGTGCGTCCGTTCAGCCAGACAGGGCGACACCTGAGAGAGGCACTGACTGATCTCCTCGCATTTCTCGACCGCACCTCCTACCTCCACTTATTCAGCGGAGGTGCGAGTATTGAGCCTGATGCCCCCGAATCGTCAGAATAAAGTCCGCCTTCCTTTAAACATTCTTATGAAACATAAATCAGCCTCGCGCCACCTCCCGTCTGAGTGCAAGTAAAATTATTCAGGGCACCGTCCGCCGTACGGTAAGTGCACGTAAAATTTTCGGAGATCTCGCGAAAAACGGCCGTAGGTGATTATGAACGCGAGTACATGCACCGCATCGTATATAGAAGTTATAATGTGTGTGGAAACTACTTTGCAGTTTTTATTTCGGCATGAATAATTTACAGGGCAAGTGTGGAAACATTGTTGTATATACGAACTTATTTTGCAGCTCGTAAAAGCTCAATTTAGGTCAGGGTCAGGTTAGGGTATATTTTGTCAGAAAGTTAATGTGTGAGTAAAGCAGTAATGACCCTCAAAGTTAATCGTTCCCGCGCTCCAGTGCTCATTTACTAAGGACCTCGTAACATCCTTGAGCGTATCTTTGCAGTAAAATGTAGCGAGGTCGACCACAAACATCAGAGTGGCATCCTAAAAGCTATTTGCTTTCGATGGAGCTCCAAAAACTCCGGCTCCTTAAATATTTAAAGAGAGCAAGATGGCCGGTGCTGTTGCGAAAACGCTGCAGCAATTAGTGTTTTTGTTGAGATATTTAGACGACGCGACTCCACCGTCATTTCAAACTGAGTACCGATTTATATTTCAACTGACGACCGAAATGAATTGAGTACTCTCCGAAGACTAAATTACGAAATTGAATTTTATCGATTTGGGGAACGACCTTTTTAGTTCTTTTAGAGGTGAGTCGGTGACATATATAAACAATTTAAGAATACATTTAGGTGGATAAAAATAATGTAAGAAAGTAATATTGGAAAAGCGTTGTCTGCGGCACTGAAAGTTTTTATCTTAGTATTCTCTTCTCTCAGATGAGCAGACTTCTAATTTTATCTTAAAATACCTTTCAGTCTCACGTACAGTGTTTAAGTTACCTATGCTTTTATCAGTGGCATACTTTGAGCTTAACTTTCCCTTGTGTGAAAACCCACCTCTGAAAACACAGCACATTTTCAAGGTCGCTCTATTCACCTTTGGCCGGTAGTAGAGTGATGTTTTCTCGACGATTCGCAAGACATATTTATTTGTGTGCTATAAACGTCCAAGTATTTGCTATAAAACATTGCAAACTGCAGCGGCTACAACAAATAAGACGATAGCCCATCACCTTCTTGTGATTTATTTGCTACTCTTACAACTTGGCCGATATAAATCATACGTGATAAAGTGCCGACACTGGGTTGTTATTCTCTGGCCACATACCACATTACGGCACGCAATCATCCCTGGAGGGGTATGCAGGCGTGTTATCGGACGATGGCCATTCGCATGGGGTCATTAAGATTTTTATATGAAAGGGGGGATTATCAGGTCAGTCCTACGAAATGCTAATGTTTTGATGTAATTTGCAATTTTGGTTTGTAGATATCAGTGCACCTGCACTCTGATTGTTTAAATCTTGACTTAGATATGATACACAGACATATATTTTACTTAAATTCTCTCGATTTTGACTCGAATACCTAATATTTATTTCAATATACAACCTGACACTAACCTAAAAATTGGAAGAAAAGTAAGAATATTTGAATATCGCGGTCTAGCCTGGCGCTTTCTCCTTACACAGCACACTTAGGTTAGGTTAGCACACACTTAGCCTCTTTATTGAGCCATTGTTACACAGCACACTTAAAGGGGTCATAGTATAATACGGCATTCAACAAGACTGACATAAGCCTTTCGGTAGCATAACTTATAATTAGGACTTTTTAACTGTTCTTTTCGCTTAAGAATGTCACGTCATGTCTAGGTCAAACTTTCAGAAAATTAAATATAAATAAACAGCATTGACATTATCCCCTATAACCCCTAGACGACCTTTCCAGAAAGGTATAAGTAGCAAGGTCCTTTAAAGAAATAGGTCCTATAGTTATATAGGTCATATTGGTACTCACTGATGCGTGGTGACATTGAAGAACAGATGCGAGTATTGCGGGGCGGAATCCTCAGGCCCGTGAGGAGCGGGGAAGGACATCACCAGCAGAACTGGCTTGCGGGAGAAACGGCGCTTGGAAGCTCGCAGGAACGCGATGGAGTCGTTGGCTATTAGGTCTGGGTAGTAGTCCTGAAATTATAAGAAGTCGTTTCAGTAATATTAGGTACATATTTTCGGAGCAAAACGGACCTTTACTAGTAATCAAATGTTTAATGTAATAAAGGGGTTAATATCTTGCACTATTAATCAAAGGTTCCGTTTATACTGGTATTCAGATGGATCGGTTTAAACTGGAAGCTTACCCCAACATGGATAAGAAAAGGCTAGTCAGATAATAATGAGGATGATGACGTCAATGATTCCGTTTGAGAGCCAATGTTGTTTTTTTTTCTCTAAAAAGTGTCATAAGATTCCAAATGAGCCCAATAAAAAACTTGCTCTGAACTTTTTATGATTCGCGGGAATCAAGAATATCCAATCCAAGAATGTCTAGTGTGAAAGGTTACAAAGCAGAAGATGCCTACGCCTACCTTATTATAATCATCGCCATGTTTGATCTTCTTCCCGTTCATGTTGATGCTATAGTTGTAGTACTTAGAGTTCATGATGAGCCCCCCCCACTCCCTCCACCCGGGGGGGATGTACGACCCGTTGTACTTGTTCAAGTACTTGCCGAAGTAACCTGCACAAAAGACCCCAACAACTTTACTACACCACTATTAAAAGTTTTCAAAACAGACTCACTTCTCTCTCTTATAGGTAGTAAATATCTAAGGAATCTCCAAGTTAACGTTTACCCGAAGAATCCTTCCAGGTAAGTTGATTTGAAAAGTTATCTTAAAATGAACAAATTTTATATTCCTCTAAGAATAAAAAGAGATAAAACAATAACAATAAGAAATTAAAGACCCGACTTCAGAAAGCAACGAATTTGTCCCGAGCGTCACCTTTCATGATTTTCAACAATTTCTCGTTACAGTACCTTCAAGGATTTTAATTGGTTTCCACGAATTCCAAAAAGAATAATAAATCTTAATTTATACGGCAAACATTTCAAATAATGAATGAGGACAGCGCGCGAACGAAACGCAGAATGAAAAGTGCTGTAACAAGGGATCATTGTTCGGTGGAGACAATAGTTCTCAAATTTTAATTTCGGCGACATTAAGGGAAACGGAGAGGGGTTTTAATTCAGTGTCGGTGTCGTGGCAGCCAGCAGTCGGGGAGGCGCCGTCGTCTCCAATGAAGCGGGACATTGACGATGATTACTCGCGCCCCGTGTTGTGCACGCGATTGTCACAAGGGAGGAGCTGGCTTGAGCTTCATTTGTTTTTTTTTTTCATTTTATGTTTCGAATAACATTTTAGGTTTTAAAATTGGAGATGTAGTCGAGTGCAATTAGACACTCTCCACATCTCTAGGATCTCAATAAAAAAGTCCCATGAAAATCCGATCACTTTTAACTTCGTTCCACCTTATTGCCTATTTGCACTCGACTAATATAATCAGAATCACGCTGCGCAATAGGGTAATGTCACCGAAAGCCTGTAATATATATTAAGTTCTAAGTAGGACTTAGCTGATACCAGTTTCTCATGTGTATGTCTACGAATCCAATTGAGTGTTTGAACGACGAAATAATAAGTATGGTATGATTGGCAAATAAGCACCCTAAACTAATTTTGGCGGTGAAGCAGCAGTACAGCCTAGATACTAGTGGTAACTATAGCACAAGACCTTACCATAGTCACCTGGCAGTAAGCCAGGATAATCACACACTTCGTCATCATCTTATTCTCAACATTATGAATTGCACTTAGTCATCATTTTAATTCCACGCATGAGGAGACCTGACACAGCGAAAACGAAACGTCGTGGCAGAACATTAAATGGCGGGACGAACTGGCAACACACATACAAAGACAAGACAAGCAATTGCCCAACTTGACTCAAGACCGAAGACACTAGAAATCATAGAAAAGACCCAGCTGTGGGATGATGGCGATGTTACAGGCAGTAACATAAGGAGACGGTGAAGGGTAGGATTCTAGGACTAAGTATTGTAATATACTCAGTCTTCTTTAGTTTAAAAAAAAAACTAAGTTTCTATGAAAATATTATTTCTTTTGTTAAATTAATTCAGTCAATATAAAAAAAAAATTGCACCACAACGTCCCATAAATTCAAGGAAATCCCAATACCATTATCAAACCTTTTAGCTCCGTTTACAAAGCAATATTTCCTCATTGTGCCCAAAAATTGGATTGGCCATAGAGAAAGTCGCCGGGAGGTAATAAATTGTGGTTCTTTGTTGGCTGAAAGACAACAGGGTACTGTAAACGTAACGTAAACACGAAAGCTTCACGAAATGCTTACAGGTTTTTTTTATCTTTTTTTCAAGGATTTTAGCTTCAACACGAATTACAATAGGAGGCAGTACTTCCAGTAAAACAATACTATAGCTGTATAGCTCCACTAACTCCTAATTCGTGCTAAACATAGATAATATCGCGACTCGATGAATGTACCTAATCATCGAGGTTTTTAAAAGATACTTAGGTACCAAAAGTAAAAGGACAGTGTGGTAGGCATAAGTTGTTAGGTATAACAAAATAAACCGCTGCAAACACTTTTCAGTAAATATTTTGTCTGCTTGAAATACACTGTATTGAAATACACGTTGAAACTTTGTCGATTGCGAGTAAAATATTGAATTGTAATTTTTCATAAAGCTTTTACAAAAAGCTTTTTAGAAGAGTCATAATAGTAATTATTAACTAATTTCAACTGTGCTAAATAAGTAAGTCAATCATTGATGATAATGTTTTTAACATTATTTGCTAAGCAAAGCAGTGTGTGTGTACCTAGCTAGTTACGAGTCAAGTTTAGCACAAAGAAATGTATTTTCTTTCTAAGTTCTATTCCCTTTGTCAAATGGATACAACTTAGCTTCAGTTTATCTACAAGCATTTAGTTATAATCAAGTGATACAGGAACCCAAAGTGCAAATGCGACTATCCTAAAATACCAAATCAATTTGTAAACAAACGGTTCAATGTGCTCCAGAAATGACACACACATGCTAATTTAGATCTATTATCTTTCAGTTAATTAATTGTTAATAGTTTCACTTAAGTTCTAATATGTCGGAGATAACGTCGGGGTAATGACGTGGAGTCAGGAGGCGAGATATGTCGCGAGATGTTGCCAAATGAGAGCAAGTTCTGAGAAGCGATGTGCGGCCGACGACGCAGCTGTTACGCGACTATCGAAATTAAATTCCGAAAACAGACTATGAGTATATGTCTTTCTGCTACGATAACTATCGCAACTTGCCGCGTAAATGTTTGTTCTATAATCTTTGCTTTGTCGGAGTTTGGTTTTAGAATTCAAGCCTCTTTTGTTGGTAAACTGTTTTCCATTTTTGATTCCATGGTGTTTAGTTTAGCAATATGGTAACTATGCCAGTTTATTTGGTGCTTTGTTTATTTTTTAATGATATTATTAGAAACTGCCTTTAAAGAATTTCTCCATACAGAAGATGGAAGGTAGGTATTAAGTACATTTAAATGAACAGGCAGACAGGTACTCTATAAAATCAGACACCTCATTATAGAAATGGAATGTCACCGAAAATTTCGAGGGAAAATCAAACCCCTTGATCCCAAGGGGTGAAGATACGTTGACATCAATGTTTCCCGTGGAAAATTATATTTTATAAATATTTTTAGTTAATTTGGGTTCATTGTGTGCTACTTTTTAGTACAGGGTTGGAAAAATTGAGTACTGAATAAATTAGTTTCGCTCATGTAAAGTTGATTTTGGTGACGGTTAAACTGTCCACTGAAACGCTTTGTGAATATTTTTTTATGATTTTACATTTATTATATTACATGTGTAAATTATTTACAAACTACAAATAGATATCAATATTATTTTAATATTGTCTTAGATTTTTTTTTAAGTATCTTAATTCTCAATGTTCAAAAGTTTTATGAGAATATGAAGCGACGCATAAATCTTATCTACTGTCACAAACATTCAAACACAAAATGACAAGTTCTAAGCATGGGTTCACTTGAATGGTTCTACATTATTTTTTATGATCCACTTACCTACATATCTCATAGAATTATGAAGCACGGGTCCACTTCAATATTTAATCTAAGTACTAGTGACATTTGAGCGTATCAAGCTGTCACTGTCTCACATTAAAGCTGGGGTGTTGGGTTTTTTCCCAGCCTATATTGTCCCACTGTTGGGCAAAGGGCTCCCCCATAGCCTTCCACTGTTCTCTCCGATGTAGGGTTTATGTAAACAAATATTTAAGTTACTGTTAGCTTAAAGGGTGTAAAGGCACTGGTTCTCCCTGTCATTGCGATCATTTTTTTGTTCTACACCATACCTGGGAACCTTCTAGATAAGGAGATATTAGGGGTCAAAGTTCCAACTTTTTGACTAGTATTTTTTTAAATACAAGTTTTTAATGTAAGATTTTTATTTTAAACACCTCCACGACCCCGTACTATTCAATCCGTCCATCAGCACAATGTTTTGAGTGCGTTACATTGAGTTCTACCACAAAACATGATTTTGCACCCCCCAAAAAAAAGTCGTTTCCCAGCAATAATTTTTGCGTAAAGTTACTTAGTTTCATGTATAGAATGCTTGGTTGACGGCTTCGTGGTAAGCTGATTTACACCCTGTATGTCATCCCACTGCTGGGCAAAGGCCTCTCCCCATGACTTCCAGATCCTTCGATCCAGGGCCAACGTAGACCACTGGTCGTTGGTTCTGTCCAGCTCGTCCCGCCATCTCCAGCGAGGTCTACCGCGGTCTAAAATTTAAGTAAGTACATGGTGTAGAAGTGATTTTTTTTGTCACTTTCTTGTTAAAATAAAAATGAGGGTACTTAATACAATCGGGTACCTCAAATGATTAATTGCAAAGTTTGTGCACGTAAATTATACAGCAAGTTTGCCTACAGTATACCTATGTAAAAAGACCTTTTTTAATACTAAAGTGACATTTAGTTATGAAGATGAAGTTTATTTTGTTGTACAGCAAAAATGTTAAACCACTATAAGCTTTATCACTGTTATTTAAATTTCGGTAAATTGACTTTTCCAAAATAATCAAGTTATTTTTTCAACGGACCATTTTACCTGATTTTATAATTGTGCATGTCTCCGGTCGAATCCATGACCGAAAATGAAATCCGAAACCATATTATAATGTTGAAAATTCAAGCCTAGACCTAGGTTTCGCCTAGTGATGGCGAAAACGTTCATTAGAACCTTTATTTATATCAACACTTAGGAATTTAATAACGGAGACATTGTAAGCGTCATGAAAATTAGAATTTATTAACGCACTGTAGGAATTCTATTGCAATGGGTTCTCCTTAAATATTAGCTTAACTTGTAGTTTAGGTACATAAGTTATACCATTGTCTCATGCATGTCGTAAATTTTGAGGTGATTTGACCTGAATACCCAAAATACCTTTGGACTAACCTACTCGTATTAACTCATGTAAACGTCAAAGTGAGAAGACATGCATAACTAATATTATAAAGCTGTAGAGTTTGTTTGTTTAGTTGAACGAGATAATCTCGGGAAATACTGGTTCGAATTTAGAAAATATTTTGTGTTGGATAGCCCATTTATCAATGAAGGCTATGTATATGTATATATAACATCACGCTACGACCAATAGGAGCGGAGCATCAAAAAAAATGGTGCAAAAACCGGGAAAATGTGACGCAGACGAAACTACTAATATTCTAAAAGCGACAGGAACTCTGTATGCTTCCGGATTTCTATGTGATAGATAGGTAGACCGTAACCTAGGTTAGGACAAAGGGTAAATTTATTCCGGTGGGATAACTTTCGACCCCTACAAGAGCGAAGCCGCGAGGAAAAGCTACTAAACTTATAATTTATGTGGTTCATTAACTTTAAGTTGAAATTGTGCATGTTATCAGGGCGCCCATAAAAACCGTAAAGTGTGCAAGCACTTAAGGCTTTTTACAACAATACTCTGCTTTTATCGTTGTACTTAAGTACCTACACACCTTTATGTAAGTATCCTTAGGTACCTAAGTACATTAAGTTGGTGGTGTCATTATATGAGAAGCTTGGATGCTCTGTGCTGTAGTGTACACAGGTCAACGGTCACACGGATTGACCATGACCTGGGTTAGGAAATAGGATACTTTTATCCCGGTAGCTTCCCGTAGGATAACATACGGCCTACTCGCGAGCGCAGCCGCCCAAAAGCTAATAAAAAAATAAGGAAATTTCAACTTTATGTTAAAGAAATAAAGCTTACAATAGCTTACTATAGCAAAAAGTGTCGTGACAACTTTTCGTAAGATTTTTTTCCGTCTAGCCCCCTTTCACAACGCGCGATAAGGAACTTCGTTCCAAAATTAAAAACTTTTAACACTCTACAAAAAAGCTCACTACAGCTTTCGTAACCCTTTTCAGACCTAGCTTTTACAACACCTCTCTAAAGTTTCCCTGACTAACTTACAGATTACAAAATAAACAAACCTCAAACTAAGCTGAAATCGATTCCAAAGCTACCTACATACATAGGTAGATAGACACATAGGCAGGGCCCGTGTCAACCGCGGGTCACGCTCCAAGCAGGAATTTCATTTAGTTGTCAGCCACCTTAATCTGGTTGCCGACCCGTCAGCTCGCTAGTAATTACGTTAGCTAGTAAGACAAACGAGGTATTTCACCGCACCGGGTAGTTTGTATGATTTGACAGCTGATTGATAAGTACTTATGTACTTTCGTAATGCGATTTGTAAGTACAGTCTATTCAGATTTATTTTACTTTTGTTTGGCTGTTAAAGACCAACAGAAACCTTATGAACATGACAATTCAAAAGATCATATCAGACACTCATCTACATGGTCCTCATGAGAGTGAACCATGATTATGTCTGGACCTTAAAAGAGACTATGACCTGTGAGTTGGTTTCGCCTGTTTCTTATCAGATTAGTCAGGTAAGGAACACCGGGCTGATTTTTTTTTTAAATGACATGTAAAAGCGTTTTTAAAAACCTATTTGCAAAATAAACATCATTTATCAATAAAGACCGCAATAATTTTGACAGACTTTTGAGTTAAGTATAGCGAGTTTTCAACGACCTTATTTTGATTTTGACAGCGATGGAAGGGCGGTAAAATAACCGTGCCGCGACTGTACGTAATGCGGTCCGTATTGTTTGTGGTTTCGAGTCCTTTAGCACATTGTTTAGCTCACTGACTGAACTAGTGGATAGTGGAAAGCTTTTAGTAGAATAGTCTGTGTTTATACTGGCATTAACTTATTAAGTCGGTACCGACGTTCCGAGATAGAGCAAGAGACTTGAACCCAATTCGTAAATTCGGAAATTTTAAATAAAATACTTACCTTTGTGGTAACTACATTTTTCAGCCGTTTGAGGTTGAATCTCTAGGGTCCATGTGCTCAGAGCCTTTTTAAGAATATTTTGAAACGCCTAGTTGACGCTTCCCGTGACTCAGGGGCTGGCTTTTACTTTGGCCAGAGGCTAAGTATAGCCATACAATGTGGCAATGCTGCCAGTCTCTTGGGCGCGTTACCAGCTGACAGCGTTGAGGAGTTTTTTTACGCCCTTTTATAGTTTATTGCTATTTTAGTTATTTAATTTGTAATCTATATAGTAGTTATTTATATACCTATAACACTTAGGATAAATCTTAATGTCTAAGCTTGTAACTTGATCCTTGCACGCGTAACATGACATGAAGAATCGACATAATGACGGAAACTAGCTGTGCTTAAAGATTAAAAAACCGAACACTAGCATGATCACTTACATCGATTCGTATTTCGATCAAACATCGAATAACCTAAGTACAGTCAGCGTCGATGCCTAGTACTACAACTATTGGCTACTGGCAGGCTAGTAACACGAATCCCTCGCACAGACTCATGTCGTGTCATGTCTCGGTAAACTTCACGTTATCTAGTTAATGTAGAGGGCCATTCACGACCAAAGCTCGGCGGAGACACGATACTGGTGGTCGGCACGCGAACGTAATAGCTTTGGTTGTATAGAGAAGCTTAAAACAAAGGTGTTTAAAAGCACAGAGCTAAAAAAAAATGTTAATGAAGACATTTGAAATAGGGTTAGTATTTGCTTCGCTGAATACTTAAAATTTTAAACTGACGAAAAAGGTGGAACAGAAAAATGGAAGGGAACCGTTGGTATTGTCCCTAGATAGTTCTTTTTATTCTTCGGTACACAAATTACAGTAATAGAAAAGGCTAACTAGGTATTTAATTTTACAAATTAATATCGCTTTTTCTTATGGCTTTAATTTATTTGCAACACGTAGACAGGTCATCACGTGGGTGGGTCATCTTAAAGTTTCTTTATTATTTATCATTAGGGAATGGTCACAAGGAAAAGCAAAGAGTATTGACTTACCTATACGTGGGTTATCATTGATTGTTTGCTATCTAAGAAGACTTCAAGTTTATAAAAACATTACAAAAATAGAACAACTTGGAAAGCTGTTTTCTATTGACTATAAATAAATACCGACATCTTGTAAGAGGAAATTGGATGTCAGAAGTGTAATTTCGATAATGGATCTTGTATCATCTTTGGGTGGGTCTAAAAAAGACACCTATTTCAGGCGGTGTAGGTTAGCTGTTTATGTATATAGTTGCTGCCGTTGAGCATAGCAATATCGGTCACTGCCCTTCCCATAATATCTGTTTGCACGAACCAAAACAATGAAAAATGTATTTAGTTGTCACTGGTAAAAATTATGAGAATCGCGTTATATGTTAATTCAGGGCGTTTAAAGTCTTTATTTCCATGATTACAATTAAGGATATCAATAAATGTAGGTGGGTCAATGACCGCTATTGCCATGCTAAATGGCAGCAACTATAGATCTACATTATTTTTGTCTCCTTTATGCCTGTATTCGTTATTTATCAAAAAAAGCTACTGCAGGAAATTATTAATAAAAGATTTTCGCAGTTGCGTGTTCGCATTGTTGAACTTGAACATTATGTGAATTAGTTTTTATGGGTTAATTTAAGAAAATCGTTTAGTAGTCACAAGCGCTATTACTACCCATGAGGTCTTAGGTTTGAAACCTAGGTCGGGCAAATTATTAATAGGGTTTTCCATCATTTCTCAGTAGACGCCTGGAACCCTAGCCTAAAGTTGATGGCAAAGGGTCAGCCCCTATTAGTAAATGGAACTTAAACATTACTTTATTATCATTCGAGAGTCCACGAAACCTCTGTCTATCCCTTCGGTACTATAGGTGTGATGTTATGTTATCATGTATTCAAAACATGGATGTTTGGAATACGCCTTACAAATGGAAAGCTTGAGTTCGGGCGTGGGGCTAAAAAGCCAGGCATATGCGGACAAATCCGTACGGAAAAACGACATGTGTTTAAAAACATTCACAAACATAGTTTCGATAACACAAACACCGTGGCAGTCCGTGGGCGGACTATTTGACACAGAACCGCTTACGTAATTACCATCGCCCGATTCATTTCATATAGATCGCCATAAATCATATCAACACCAGGCTGGCAGTAATTTATGGAGCCCCAGACACTGATAATAGATTTTAAGTGTTATTTATTATATGCAGGCGCTTCGTGTTGTTATACTTTATCAATATTGAGAGAATTTTGCAATATTTGGAACACAGTCAGCATGAAATACTTATTTATCTTTTAGTTCTAATGCCCGTATTCGCCGAAAACTTGAAGAGATGTTAAGAAGGTACCCATCTACTCCTACATTTACTTAGATTATCTAGAATTTCTTTTATAGGTTCCTAGCATTCTGTTTCGAACAAGCTCTGCGTTTATTTTTATTTTGCCTTGAACCAGGGCGCCTATTCTCTAAGTCCGTCAACGAAAGTACGGGTCCGTCCGTAACTAGCTTTATACTTTGAAATGAACCCTACTCTCTAATATTTTCAGATTCATGAGTTTTAAAAGCACATAGGGAGTAAGGACAACTGTCCAATCGTATTGTCATTCATTTTTAGATCGGGCGCCTAACGAATCTTATGCCCGTAAGTGATAAGGAGTAGGAAACGACCATAACTTCGGCCGAAAGTACGAATTTCGTGCTTAGAGAGTAGACCCCCAGGCACAAATTTAGATATCGAGCTGCGACTTCATCACACACACACACACACACACATAACATTGCGCTTATTCCCGAAGAGTTAAGCAGAGTGCCTCTATTACATTGGACATAGACCTGTCTGGCGACATGTAGGAAAGCCCTACCTAGTGATCAAAAAGGATCCACACTTGTAGTCAACGAAGCACTCAATTTGGAACAATCATAATTTAAAAAGCTTCAACCATGCATGCATGCATTTTAAGCTTGCAGGGAATTTGAATTCCCACGCTTTGTGTAACTATAGATCCTGGAAAACCAACTTTCAAACGTTACTAAAGTACTTACGTAAAGAATTTTCCAATGTGTCATGACATCTAGCCAAGATAACAATCGTGAGAAAGGTCTAAGGATAGTAAATACCTGTGAAATACACGGTAGAGTTCATTAGAGTTCAAGTGTTCAATGTGTGTCCTCGGGGTAAGAAGTCTAGACCTCTTCTTGTCCAAGCTAGCTTAATGCATAGTGTACACGAGGCTTAGTTTACAACCAGACAGTGTTGTATGAACCCAACCTAGACAGGTGTGATCGATGGGGTAATTCTGTAATGACTAATATTATAAAGAGTTTGTTTGTGTGTTTGCTTGAACGCGCCAATCTCAGGAACTTAAATGAACTGGTCCAATTTGAAAAATTATTTCACTGTTAGATAGCCCATTTATCGAGGAAGGCTATAGGCTATATATCATCACGCTACGACCAATAGGAGCGGAGCAGCAATGAAAAATGTGGCGAAAACGGGGAAAATCTGACGCAGACGAAGTTGCGTGAGACAGCTAGTATAATTATAGTCCTTATACCGTAGCATGGTGTGGGTGACATTAGATGAAATGTTCCTTTGCCAGTCTTGAACGTTACCCTGATTTACAATCATGACTGAATATTTTAGCTGCACCCTGAATACCATAGTCGTAAAATATAGGATTCAGTAATAACTGTAGTTTTACTGAAAAGGAACGGTTCATCTAGTGTCACCCGCGCCATCTTACGGCGAAAGGACTATAGTATCCCAATGCTGTTTATTTTGTTAAATAAACAATATTTATTGCGAACGTGAAGCTGTTAAGTAGACGATATTTTCAAACGAAAGCAATGGTTTTTAATAATTTTCTTCAAAATTCCTAATCTACCTATCGTATCGATTATGTTACGCAATTGAAATAGTTTGGTATCAACATCATCTTCCAGCCTTTTCCCATGTTACTTGCGGCGGCGCGACAAGTTTTTTTTTTTCTACGGCGTAGTATGAAAATACAATTGCGAGTATTTCTTTATGATTTATATGCTCTCGAGTAAAAAGTAGCGAACTAGGTAACCATCTTTATATAACATCTTATCGTAATTAAATTTACGAATTTTGATTCGATTTAATTTTCGACATTCTCTCAAGTCACCATAATAGGGGTTCTATAATTTATAATGCTTTATATGCTGCACGCCAATAAAAAAATTTGCTACGCTAATGGAGATTCAATTGACAAGCTTTTCACTTATATGCGGGATCACGGCAAAATAATTGAATAGTTCTCGCCCTGATATACGCTTATTTATGAGGGCGTGGTGAATTCTAAAATGATGGTAAATATTCTACCAATAATATTGTTTCTTTGTGATTGATTCAGAATATGGCATTAATCCAAGTAGAGGTGCATGCAGAGCGGCGATAGGATTTTTTTTCCGATACATTTATGGAATGAATTTTGAAAAAATCATTCCATAAATGTGTGCGTGATAGACAGAACTCAATGTTTTGCTAGAAAGCACTGTGTTGTCTGGCAGTAAATACCTAAACGAATTTAAGTTGGCTTGGGCATAATATATTTCTTCCCAGTCCACAAGACATAGATTTTCCATAAAACAAACAAGATAAACTATAGGTTTAATTACGTCCCACCCGACAGTCAGACGGACAAATGGTGGTCAGACTCAGTCTGCGTTTACAAACTTCAAAGTAACTTTCTAAATTATTTCTATTCTCTTTGATTCTATTTTGACTAATGACTTTCCTGTTAGACTACTTGTTACTCTTCTTTTTGTTCGTAAATAAAAACTGTAGCATCAAATTCTTCGACTAAATGATAGTTTGTATTAAGTATTATCAAACATTTTAATACCAAATAAAATTATAAAGCAATGTTTTGATATCTACTTAAATAACAAACATTTTTATCGTTGTAAAAGTAATTCTATATTTATTATAGCAATCTCGTTTTCTTTACCTCTTTGCTGCTAAAATAATATAAACTGGCAACAACAAAAAAATCAGAAAAGCCTGAAAACATGTTAAAAAAAAAATTAACATTTTTTTTTATTAAATGGATGCTATACTGTCAAATCTTTGAGCTTTCTTGCCAGGATTGATAGGTCATCTGAAAAAGGTTTCAATGTGGGTGAAAATGCAGTTCAGTACATAGCAACGTAAACTTTTTCTAAAAAAATTGGTTGAAAAAATAAAGTTGTCCCCTAAACTACAAACAACTACTTGTATAATGTTTTTGATCATTTTTCAATTTTATAACTTTTAGCAATGAAATATGCAAATCAAGTCTCAATGTGATCCCATCAGTAGTGCAACGAATTAGAAACGCAACGAAACGTAACAAAACATCCGGAAATCATTTTTATTACTTTTCAGCTGGCCATTTAAAAATAAACTCAATAGAAAAATAGCTTCCTAAAACCGTGTCCCCTAATCTTTATTGACTTAAATTGGCTTTCTCTATTTTTTCAAATAGGTACAGAAACGCGCTTTATTAATAGAAAAATTGGATGTCGTAGGAATCACATTACGATAATACGTTTATTTATGAACCGATGGGCCTCCATTGACAAACTGTTTATGAATGGCTTCAAGGCGCGGCGGCTAGGTGGCTAACTGGCGTGGTGACCAGCCACGTGCCTCGCCCACGCATGGCCCGGGCGTCTAGTGAGAGGCGGACCGGAAGTGGCGTCCGATTTGTCCGTCCGTTGCGCTACTGTAGGCGGGTAACGAGGTGGTGCATGTCATAAGCTAGCGGTTTCTGTTTTTTTTTTAATGTAATTTTTGGTGGGGTAGATGGTGCACTCGCGGAAGATTGAGAATCGGGACTTGTGTCATTTACAGCTAATAGAAAGTTTCGTATACTTAGTAATGGGGGAAAACTGCTTATGATTTCATATTGATTCCATTGGTCGTTATTTCATTTATTATCCCAAATTGACGAGTCCTCCCTGGTCTGATTGGTTCTAGCTGTATCACAAAAGCCCTAATATAAGTTTAAAAAACAAACCCGAAAGTTAATGTTTCCGCCATTCTCTTCAGCCTATGCTACAGACCGTACGCCGCCCAAAGGTGTAAGTTGCATGTGATTGCGTGCGGTGACCTGCGTAGGCGCAGCCGCTATAAATCGTTGAATTATTTACACGCCTTTGACAACACCGACCATTTGAATAATGTTTCGTTAACCAATATAAATTTTATCGTGACAACATGTACTTTGTAGTCGTTTTGAAATATTATTACTATTATTGGGATAATTGTTATTGTAATAATCAATAAACACGTCACGCAATTTTGTAATGTAACTTAGCAATATGAATAATAGTCTTAATCGTAATTAATTTCTCGTTAAAGTCGTATCGTGATTTGTAATTTTCTCATGTAATGTAGCGTGAAATGTGTTTCCGTTCTCTGTGGTTCCATTCATAACGAGTTCTCTGCGTCAGTTGGTAATAAGTGATTCCAAATATAAAAACATAATTGTCTATGGGCTATGGTTGTGACGAGCTACCGTGAAGTATGCATGTAGAGCCATCAAGGACGGTCGCCTATTGACAGCTCAATTATGAATACAATAGTGAGTCGGTGGATGAGTGCTGACCTGATATAAAAACTGGATCTTGCTTCAAGTGGCACAAGCAGCCGCCGCGGCCGCGGCTGCCGACCGAGTATCAATCACAGACGTTAATTTGTATAAAACGATTAACGAGCTTGCCATTAACTTTTTTTGTAAGTTATTAGTTCATTATGTCGTTTTTTATTTGATTAATAACTATCAAAATTGTAATTGTAAAAGTGTTACAGCCTTTTAGTTCTTTTATATGCGAGGATATTCAATGGATTACTGATTATTTTAAAAAGCTTTCCAAACGTTCCACCATTTTCCTCGTTGCTAATAAAAAAGATAAGAGCTTGAGCGATACCTACTTAAATACTTTTAAAAGCGACGACAGATACCTATCGCTAATATTTTTTTTTTTTTTTTTTTTTTTTTTTTTTATTATAAATAGGCTCGCGTTTGACCACTATCTCACCTGATGGTAAGCGATGATGTGGTCGACGGTGAAGCACGCTTGCCTAGAAGAAACCTATTCACTCTTGACTTGAAGACCCCCAGATTGTAGCTATCGGGAAACACAGACTCCGGCAGGGAATTCCACTCCTTAGCGGTACGCATAATAAAAGTATTCCCAAAGCGCTTAGTGCGTATAGGTGGGATGTCCACCATGTACCGATCAGTGGCGTGCCTCCAATGAAACGGGGGCAAAGCCCAACTAGACAACTGACGATATTGGGATAAAAAATAAGTTTCGCTGCCTGTTCTGATATTGGTTTTCAAAGCTGTTTTATTTTCCAATTATTTAAATGTGCCTAAATATAAAAATACAAACAGTGGTTAATATAAAAAAATACTGCGCATTTTATATCTCGTCACAAAATTACAACTATTTCAATATCTTGATTTATAGTCAGTGTCAAGTAAATGATTTAAGAGTCATCTATTGAATTAAATTTAACAACTGAACTCTTCGTGTCAATTCGTCATTATTTCTCTCGCTCTCTACAGTCGCTATTGGCAAAATTTTAAAAACACCGATAGATGGCGCAAAAACAATAAATTGGTTTCTAACTACTAAAGTATTGAAAATATTTGTAACTTCCCGCGACTTCGTTAGGGTGGAAATTTTTAATGTTTTTCAGGCATAAATTATAACTACATATAACCTTTCTCATGAATCATTCTGTAGGTATATTAATGAAAAACACATCAACATTCTTGCGTAGGTACAGACGGCGGGAAGTGAATTTGTTTTAAACTATGTAAAGATTACTCACAACGTAAACAGCCATAATTCTTCATTCTCGTTTTTTTACCACGAACAGATGACAAACAACAAAACAAAGCACATAGACACTCTCACACATTTACCTTGCACAGTAACGATTTCACAAACTTAAAATCCTTCACAAGAAACAATTTGAATGCTTTTATGAATTCAAAATAAAAATGAATCACTTCAAAACAAAGTTAATTACAGCAAAAACTAATCGCAAAACTTTAAAATACAAAAAAGTACATAAATAATATCACAAAAAAAAGATGCACCAGTTATCGCTCAAAACAAATATGAACTAATTTGAAATCGTTTTACTTTCTATGGAAATTCGCGCTACGCGCAGGTCTTTGCGCCGCTTGCCCGTTCATTCTTGGCGCCAACACACATTCACTCTCTCAAACTTACACTGACATACACGCACACATTCAAAGAAAAGCCCAGCTTTTAACTCCATACAATTTTTCAAATTAAATACCTAATAATGTTATCAAGACAGAGTCATTTTACTAGCAAAGACAGAGAGGTCCGACAAGCCAAATACAGAAGCCAGTGAGTGCGAGTGGGAGCATCCGAACGAACATTGACTGTAGGGTCCGACCATAGCGAACTATGCTTGAACTCTTCTTTTCTTTAGTGTTAGAGCGAGCCAGTCTCGCGGCCGGTAGGTATAGGAGATATTAGAATTTTTTTGGCAACGTCGCGCATCTTGAATTCTTGATAAATGCGCGCGAAATTTGACGTTATTATTATTTTGACATACATTTTTATTTTTGGTTGGAATGTTTTTTTTTACTTATTTGTTGTGTTTGATTGTTAGGCAAGCCGGGCTTTTCGGCTTGTATGATAGTTCCGCCACTGGTACCGATGGCGCATCGCCGTACGTCTGGTAGTCCGATGATGAAACGGGCTAGCTGGAATTAGGTCATGCAATTCCATCGCACACTCCCCGAAATGTAACCGGTAAAAAACCGATAGGCTGGCAACTCGGCGACGATGTTCAAGGCTCTGGAGCTTAGATTTGACCAGTGCCTCATTGCCAATGAGCCTCTTGGCCCGCTTTTCAACCGACTCAAGTGCATCAAGCTGGTATTTGGCAGATCCGTCCCAGAGATGAGAACAGTACTCCATGCATGATCGAACTTGCGCTTGATACAAGCTGAGCAGCTGTTCTGGCGTGAAGTACCTTCTCACCTTTGCAAGGACCCCCAACTTTTTGGCAGCCAGCTGTGCCTTTGCCTCAATATATGAGCCAAAATTGAGGGTTGATGTTAAAGTTATGCCAAGAAGCTCAAGATGGTCTGCTATTGGCACGGTGACATCTCGGAAAGTTGGAGCAGGGTGAAATTGGCTCTTTTTTGCGGAAAAAAGACACGCCTGGGTTTTGGTAGCATTAAACCTGACCAGATTGGCATCTCCCCATTCGGAGACTGCTTGCAAGGACAGGTTCAAACGCTCCACCATAGCCTCACGGAGAGACCGGATCTGAGGCCCGGTAGCCCGTGCGTTAGACAAGTATCTCTCAGCAACAGTGCTGTCGTCTGCATACCCAAAGGTGCCGGGTCTTAGCAGATCGTCAATGTGCAGCAAGAATAATGTTGCTGAGAGTACGGACCCCTGAGGGACCCCAGCATTAATATGCAGTTGGTCCGACGAGCAGCCATCGATAACCACTCGAATGGACCGATCTCTCAGGAAGTCTGCAATCCAATCACACAGACCACCGGGCAGACCGAATGAAGGAAGCTTACCGATAAGGCTTTCATGCCAGACCCTATCAAAAGCCTTCGAGATGTCGAGGGAGACAGCAATCGCTTCCCCGTGCCTCTCGATGGCCTCACTCCATATGTGAACGGCATACGCTAGAAGATCCCCAGTAGACCGATTACGTCGGAAGCCGTATTGGCGGTCACTAAGGATATCGTTAGTTTCTAGGTATGCTAGGAGCTTACAATTGAGTACACGTTCCATACTCTTACAGAGTATGGACGTTATAGAGATGGGTCTGTAGTTGGCCGGGTCAGCTCGACTGCCCTTCTTGGGCACGGGCTGTACGTTGGCTTGCTTCCAAGCATTCGGCACTTTTCCAGTCTCGTAGGAAAGACGGAACAGGCGAGTCAGGATCGGAGACAATTCAGGCGCACAGGTTCTAAGGACAATTGCTGGTATACCATCAGGGCCACTAGCCTTGTTCACGTCGAGGTTGCGGAGCACTCTGCGAACGTCGTTCTGATGGATGCGAATATCCGACATACTCGTCTCGCATCCATCAGGAAAAGGAGGGGGCCGCGCGTCACCTGGATTCAGACGTGAAGATTCCGCAAAAAGAGAGGCAAATAAATTTGCCTTCTCTTTAGCGGAGTGGGCCAGCGACCCGTCGGGTTTCAGCAGTGGTGGTAGTGAGGGACGGCAGAAGTTTGACTCGACCGACTTGGCCAGGGACCAGAACGCTTTACTACCTGTTGGGTAAGAAGCAAGCTTGGCCCCTATTCGGCCAATGTGGTCGAACCGAGCCCCTCGCAACACCTTCTTGCAGGACTTGGCAGCCCTGTTGAAGGCCTTCTTCTTCTGACCCACGTCACTCGCTTTGCGCGATCGAGCGTCGACCCATACCAGGTAGGCCTCATGTTTGAGCGCGTCAGCGCGATAACAATCGGCACTAATCGGCATATAATAGCCTAAATGTCTATGCTAATAGACTAAATGTCTCTAAAGCTTAGGGTTACAGCGACGCAGAAAAATGTACACTACTTACTTCGAAAGCGCCATCAGATATTGCTAAAAGACTAACGCAATACAGCTCAGTAATGTCACCTGAAAATATTTTCTATTTCCCTTCAGTGGACACATTTCTATTAAGTCCGCAATCTGTAATATTTCAACTCCGTTGGACAGACCTGCCAATAATAACATTGGGAGTTTTCGCTCCAATAAATACACTTATAAATGAAATACTGTCTGATATTCAATTCAACTATTTGATCAAACTATTTTGCATATTGACTGTCTGGCAGACGTGTATTTAATGTATCTGTACCAATAGGTACATAATTTAAATAACACAGTATTCGTTATGCTTCATTTAAATAACTAATTTGCCCTTTATTCGAGCAATATCGTTTTGTTTCTAATATTTGCTGGTGTAAGACGTCGTTTTCTTTAAAGGCACTTACGAAATGTGTCGCTAAACGGTTGCCTCAAGTAAAGTTACGTTCTTATGTGACATAAAATACCGCATATACTTAACTTTTACAACTGGTGAGTTGTGTGGGCGGGCCGGTGCGTTTCATTCATTCTTTATCACGATCAATGAATGAACTACCAAATAAAATATTTATCGATCGTCATTTACATTTATTTCCATAATATTATGTGTCTTCTAATGCATTATGCCAGTCGATACTTTAAAGGGCACAAAGTTTAGTTTTCTACATTAGATAAATATGGATTAAAGTCATACACAAGTGATTGAATAAATATCTTTGATTGTGTAATTGCGATAGGTTATTTATGTAAACACGTGCAATTGCGTGCTAATTGAAGGACTGAGGGACTTCATAATATTATCCGGTATCAATTATGTTTAATGGATGGCAATGTAAGTACTAAATATTAAAACTTATATTGTAAATAATTGCAAGTGATGACGTCGTGCAGGCATGCAGCAACACAACAAAAAGAGTTCAACGAACACTCTTCACAAACAAGATGACGATTAGTTCCATGTCTAATGGTAAAATAATTTCAAACTAATAGCTTTAATTTGACGATGGTGTGAACAATGAATTAGTCCCTATCCGGTCGTTAAGCAGGACATCCAGAGGGCTATATTTTTAACAGAACAATTGCTACAATTGGCGTGTCGTAAAATTACGACGAGAAATCTTCAACAGACAGACGCAATTATGAAAAAGTAGAATTATATTCAATTAGTGACCGCTATGTGGGATGAAGCTTCCTTGATTTTCTTGCTCATATTTTCTAATGGGGGATTCAACTGCTACGAATTATTATCTTTAATGACAGTTGTTGTCAAGATAGGCTAGCATTTGAATTTGGAAGGGCTTGAGATTGGTTCTTCCGCCATTTTTAAAGTTAACTGATTTAACTTTGAAGAATGGAAATCGTCTTTTATCTTCTATAGGTAATGCTTTTACAACTCGCAGGTCCATTTGGCGCGTGGTTTATTATGTCTTGTGACTGGGAACAGTCCCAGCTTCATTTTTATTGTTCTTCGACTATTCAAAAGTGCCTGTAACTGGCCTACTTGAAATAAATGATTTTGTTTTGATATGATTTGATTTGATTTGACTCTTTTAATATCTGACGCGCTCGAGTATTTCTTTATGACATTTTTTTTACACTTTTGAAAACCTGATCACCAGTGAAAGAGGATACATCATATAACCTTTTTTCTTTTTAGCATCTAATCTGTTCAATCTGGTCTCCACGACGCCGACGCTCGAGTAAGTCCCTGTTTAGCTTCTTGGGCTCCCCTACTATTAGTATCGCGTGACGATTGCCTAATTAAGTTCATGATATCAACCCACATGCACTTCCTAATAAGACAGATAATGCGATTATCTTTTGAACCCACTTCATAAATTTAAATGTTTAATTTCGTGATGAGATTTTAATTACTTCAATGTGTCAAGCAACGTTGTGGCCGGTTACACAACTATAATTATGTTCTACAATCAAAATATCGTGGTAGGTATCTCGTTAACTATAATAAGTTTAGGTTGTTTAACAGTTATTATAAATGTGAGCGTGTTTGTTTGTCACACTTTTAATCCTTAATTGCTACGGATTTCGGAAATGTTGGGTTAGGTAGGACACAGCACATAGGATTTTTTTATCCCAGTCATAAGGTTACCTTTGTCATGAGATATTTTTTGACTTTAAAAAATAAAATAAAAATAAAAATAGCCTTTATTTCCCTATTATTCACATATCTATTATTTTTCACAAAACTTTTAATCTATTAAGGGGTCATCCATCTCTGGACGAAGGCCTCCTCCATCTGTTTCCATTTATATCGATCTTGGGCCGATCTAGTCTAGTAATTTTTTGACTTTAGGATAAGTTTTTTTTCTCCACTGGGGCGAAGCCACGGGCAAAAGCTAGTTATTAGAAAATCAGCCAATACTGCCACATTTTCACCATTGATTGAAAGAATTCCATTCCTCAAGCATACACATAATTCGGTGTTGTAATCATTTTTTTTTTCTTGAAGTATAATTACCATCGTTGCCAGTCTCCATACTCTTAATTGACGTCCAATATCGATAATGAATCAATTACCGGCCCTTTTTGATGACATCTTCACATCCTAATGAATTCTGTGCGTCAAATGAGGGTACCTGACAATTTGTGACGCGTCACTTCCGACTCACTAATTGCGTTTGTAATGAAAATCTACTCAAGTTTACACGCGACGAGCCGAGTGTTCGGACATTCCAATAAAAAAAAAAAATGTTTCTTGGAGTTGTAAGAGATGAGTTTGTGGCATCAATTAATTTCAAACCGTAATGTGACTTATTTATGATTTAATAAGATAGGTGGGCACTTAGTTAAAGAGGCCAAATTGGTTTGTGTTGTACTTGTGAGTACCTCCTAAGCAAATCTTCAAAAAAAAAAAAAAATTGCAAGCTTGCACTGTCAGACATTTCTAAAGCTGCAAAGAAAATCCGCATTTTCACTTTAAAGCCGGATTTTCTGTCATCAAAAACGAAACCCACACATTTCTTTTAACTTGTCAACCAAAATCACGAGTGATGTTTGATGATCGCGTCGTATTTGACCTGTGACAGTGCCCTATGCACCCACGAGCTCAGGGAAGGGCCGCTAGGGCCTCGCCCCACGCAAAGCGCGAGTATCTTGCGAAACCATTCGTGGTAACTAAATGTTTCTCATGCATACAGCCAAAAGGTATTGGGAATTCGTTGGCCTTGTCGATACGAATGTTGATATCGTAAATAATTGAAGCTTTATTCATGACAGGCTTGTTTGTTTATAAATAGGTGGGGCTTGTATGAATTTAGTTTGGATTTATGGTGATTAATGTAGTGAGGTATTCATTTGTTTCGGATGAAAGTTCGGCCATCGCTGTAAATCAGAATGTTGACGAGTCATAGATTTCTAAACTGTAATCCTCTTTTTATACAAAAAACTTCGTGCCTGTTATTTGTTTAACATAACACATATGTATAATACTTTCACTTCAATGCAGGAATACGAGAAATTGGTCACAGCCTATCAACATCGAGAATGTCTAAATGTCAAAGAGTGAAGCTCGAAAAAGAAAGAATGCGAACATTTCTCCCGTTAGTGTGAATACGGATGCAATATTTAAGATTAACAGACACACCAATACCCCATAAATGATTATATTCGAAGAAAATTATGATCTCTCACGTCCGCTCATGCTCAACACTTTGAAATAAGCTGATTAACGTTCTGAAGATATCATTAAAGAAGTATAAAAGTCCCGTAAAAGCTTTCCAATTTAAAATAAATACAGAAAATGTTCAATATTAAGATATTGTTCCTAAGTATTGATTAAGTACCTAAGTCCGACGGCGAGATGGCAGACGACATTGTTGCCATCGCGGGTATATCCTGGATGAAGCTGGCACAAGAGCGTGGCTTCGCAAAAGCAAAGACAGGCCTATATATGGGTATAGGCCGTTAGCAGTACGTGAAGTTGGGCTGTGAGCGATGACAATGGTGTATTTATTATATCAAAGCTAGCTGTTTCATTCTACATCCTCGCTGAATTATAATTTAATAGTTATGATTATGACTATACGTTTACGAGCTTTATACCTTTCATAAATATAGCATTATTTGCACTTAAACAGCCGTATTGTGGATGTAAAGTTATAAAATCTTACATTGTTAGCAAACACTTGAGTAGGTACTTGCGAGGGAAAGAGGGAAAGGTCACGCCCTCGCACATTGCGGCGTCAAGAGATGATAATCACTCTTGGCTCGGAGGGCCTGCCCTAAGCTGAGTAATTAGCGGGTGTTCGCGCACCTGGTCGCTTTCCCTCCATGTTGCAATGCCGAGAAAGTTCCTCAGTTGAATGCAAACAACCTTTAGTTACAGGTTATGCACGCGAGCGAGCGACCTTTTCACATCTCAATAAGTTCAGTCAATACGTATTCAGAGGAATTCGCAGCAGCACTAAGTAATTTGAATGTCCGATGAGGCGTTTCCAGTTAGTTACTTTGTAAGTCAGTGTTTCTGTGCCTTGTTGACACCTGGAAATACCATGTGTATAAATAACAAGTTGTTTTCAAAAGCTTTGTGCTATTTAACAAGTCCTATTTAGGGTCCTCAATTTGTGAAACGACTCGCAACCGAGGCGGTGCCGGACTTTCTATTTGCCAGTTTATTTCACAGTTCGGGATAAAGTAATAAGCGCTCTTTAGTTAATTAAAGTCATTTGATTAAGTTAAATGAAACATGTCAAAGAAAATTAATAATTTCACGCATTGTATGCCAATTCCACTGAATAACCACAATTCCACAAGATACTCTTCCATTCATAAACGCTTTCCCATGGAAAACGACACTATTGTTTCTAACGGGTAATAAAAACGCGCAGTTATCAAATATCTTACGTTGCTATACGACTCGAGGCGGTAGAGAGGTGAGATAGAGGTGTACCTACCATGTATAGACAACACTTGGTAACGTACACCGGCTGAACGAGACCACAACGAGGTCACAGACTCGCAAGTAGAGATGCTCCTTACTGCACCGTTAGGGTTGCCAGATGTCTATCATATTCTGCTGGAATAACGGCTGGCAACACAATGTAGTGTTATGAATTATGATGTAATGGGATGGATGCGGAAAGAGAACCCATTTTAAAGATTGGATGTGCGATTGTTTTGTGTCGGTGAACATTTTATTAGTTTTCAATGTAGCCATGTTTGTGATTTGTAAGCTAGGTTAAAGTACAAAGATATAGCCGCTTCTGATTTATCGATCGACGTCAAGCTGTAATTTATCGTTCAGGAAACGACAATCAACCACAATTAGGCAAAAAGGCTTAGCCCAGACACAGACTAATAAGTTTAATTATTATTACCCGTTTTATAACCAAACGCTTATAAAACCTCTCGGTATTTATAGCACCATCAAAGCAAACCTTTTAATAATTTTAAATTAGCTTTATACGCCGCGTAAATTACGACACAGCAGAATTGGTAATTATCAACACTAGCTGGAAAATTTATCTAGACTTAGAACGTGAAGTATGACTGACATATTTCATCGGAGCTGTAATTAAATACAACATTCTATGTCTAAGTTATTCTATAATGTTTAAAATTTATTTGTTTTAGGAATTACGAATACCTGTGTGATGAAATACTTGTACATAGAGACGATTATTTAACTTTTTTGAGAGGCTTTTAAGGAGTAGAAATTTTGTATAAGAAATTTATGAAGTGGTTTTTATACGAAGTAGAAGGGGGCATTATTGATCGAAGGGGGACATCGACACGCAGACTGTTAACACGTGATTGCCATGAATCAAGTTCGAACAATTAGCTGTTCCATATATGTGGGTGTTATGTTATGATTATGACCGTGACATACAAAAGTGTAATAATCGTCATGTAGTTTGTATGGAACATTTGATTTCTTTTTGTGCATAGATAGGTACACAGTATAAAATACAGTTCATAGGTAAACACAGCCCTAGTTTATAGGATGCAAGTGTACTAGCCGGCGCGGGCAGACGGAGCGGCGCGCCACAAACTAGCCATTTTATCGCACACGCGCCTGCGCTGCTCGCCGACCAACGCAGGCGCAGCGACGCGACACAGGCGCAACGACAACGCTTTACATTCATTTCCCTCACCTCTTTGTTTGCTAATGCAAGTGCTAAAATATTTGGAACCTAAGTTGCTGAACTAAGATCTCTAAACTAAAAGTTTGTAAAGGATAACATGGTACTCAATCTTTGAATTGAATTTTTATCAGAAACTGAAAAGAATCGCCCTCTGTGTTTTTTTTTTCGGATTTTCACGTAAGAATACGTGTAATGTTAAAAAAAAATTATTAAATATTTTTAAAATATTATTCTATATCTGTCATATTCAAAGGATTGACAGAAATAGTATTTAGTGACGTGGGGAACAATGCGCAATCATCGTCAAGTTAGAGTTATGTAGAACTCACGGTATGGTTATATATAGTCACTCAATGTTCCAAACTTTTCAATTCCTACCGAAAATATATGTACATTTTCCGTTCCGAAAGGAACCCTAGTTTTACCCTAACCAGTTGCTTATTATGATACTAGTTCTTCCCCGCGGTTTTAAAAATAACAGAGATTATCGCAAATGAACTACCGCTCGCGCGCCCGGTGTAAAAATCTAATGTCAAAATTTAAGTCACGGTCTACCTGTTTGCCAAATTACATAGAAAACTGTTCAGCAGTTAAGGCGGGAAAGTGTGACAAACAAATAAACAAACGCACTATCTAATTATTAATATTAGTGCATGTCTTTGTATAATTTGGATGTTACTAGCTGCTACCCGCAACTTCGTTCGCGTATTATGTTCGCATATTCTGTATATTGATGAAAACCGCATCACTTCCGACTTTGTTTTACACCAAGTATATACAGGGTGTAACGGAAAGGGTATATACATCCTTAAGGGTGTGCTACAGACCATCAAACTGAACATGTTTCACATCATCAAAAAAAAATATCAGCTGCCTAAACTTTTGGGTCGAATAGGTATTGTAATTTTCTATGGGGCAGCAGATATTTTTTTTGCTGCAAAAATTTTTTTATGGTGCGAAACATGTTCAGTTTGATGGTCTGTAGCACACCCTTAAGGATGTATATACCCTTTCCGTTACACCCTGTATATAAAAAATAATCTTCCCACGGGGAAGATAGTACCAATTAACGCTATAACAGATAATATGATTAAATACCGCACAGTGATCTTACATTATGTGGTATTTAATCATTTACCTGTCCATTTCTACTTACGTCATAGAATACTCCATGAAATACATTAGAGCGATGATAATTCAATCAGCGGAACCTAATAGGCCGGCAAACAGCTGCGGCTTCGGTCAACAATATATTATAACGGCATTGAAGTGGTTTGATGGGAACACGGATTTATTCAAACATGTCCGCGGCTTTTCGAGACATTCCTTAAATCTGTCTCGAAACGAAATTAATGGTTTCAACAATCATTTACTTACAATAATTAGGAAAGGATTCATGGAAATTATTTGGTAACAAGCCGTTTGTTCGATTCGATTTCTCATCAACATAAATTCATGCCCTATTTAATCCACTAGGAATGAATTTTCTAAAATACGTACCTACTTCCTTAGTAAATGCAAATTTTTGCTGTATAAGGGAAATTTCAAGCTTTTAGACTCAGTAGTTTAGACGCTGTTTGACGATTTTACAGTAAAGTATATCTTTCTGACGATTTATCCAAAAGCTCGCCCACTATCCCAAGATGGTTTTATGATACGTTATCCTAAGCTGTTAACTAAAAAGTAGAAACAAACATACACTAAGAAATACACAAATCGACATTCAAATATTAAAAAAAAGCAAAAAACTCAATCGGCACCGTTAATCACGTCAATAAAATATTATCAGCATGTCTTTCGATTTCCATTCTATGTCGGCAGGTTGTTCGACAAGCCATGATGTTCCGCAGGTTGCCTAGACAGTCCGGCGCGCCGCTGCGCCCACGCATCCACGCACACTCGCTAATACACTATTTATAACGATTATTTATTGGCTCCATTCCATCAACATGTCTGTGTGAAAAGAATTAATGATGGCGGTGACAGATATAAAACAAATCCAAACTTTGATAACGATGGAGTCTGTTTTGGGAATGAACTTGACGGACAAACACATTCAGAAGAGGAAACAATAATAAACCTTAACATACTGGGTGAAGAGCACAAGGCTACTACATAAATCCCTCGTCACCCGAAATTGGCAACACGTAACACTTTAATCTTCAACAAAAACATCGATAACGATCGCCATTTATATTTATTAGGCTGGTAACACTGATTTATTGTTGAGATGCTCTTAGAAGCCGCCATTATCCTAGCTTACAGCACTACCATAGTATCTACAGCCATAAAACTGTAATATATTGAACCGTGTTGCATTATACTCAAAGAGGTATAGGACTATAGGGAATATATTTATATAAAACCTTGAATTAATACTTCTCTCGGTCGCTAAAGTAACCATAGTGTACTTTGTTCAAGTGTTATTAGATACTTGGAATACTGTAAAGTACTTATCTGCGTCATTGAAACGAGATACGTCATGGAATTATTATCGGATATACAATACATACGCAGACTTCACCAATCTTTTTTAACTATCTAAACGCTTTGGGGGAAAACCAGAGTGAGCGGCTAACTGTTTTCAACGAAGATTCGTTTATATCATGAACGATGATGATAACGCACTGCAAATATCCTATCTGCAAATTTACTCGCCAGAGTATGATCCATCAGGTAAAAAAAATAAGCAGGATGAACTATATGAAATTTATGAGTAAATGAACGAATGTATTTGGAATCCAAATGCAGTCCACTTTTCACAGAACAAAAAGCGGTTAAGGGCTTTTAGCAGACACCGGAACAATATCAAAAGGCGTGAATATGAAATGTTACAATTTAGTTAAGCTGGGGACCGAGGTTAAAACCTGAATAACGAGAGCGTGAATTTAAACCGCACCCGCTGTCTACTCTATTGTGGTGGATTCATCCTAGCATATTTATTTGCCCAAAAGTCAAACACAACAGGAATCCTAAAACAAAATTATTCGCCGAAATGCTGAGAAAATTTACGACGAGATAATTCGAGAATACAATCGTGTTTCCTTCTTGAATAAACTAATTTGGCTGAATAAACAGCTAAACAAGGCCGGTGTTAGCAAGTTCTACATCCAAGTAACACAATGGGGTGTAACGTGGCTGAGGCAGGCAGGCTGCACGTTGCCCGCAGGCTCTGATAATAAAACCACTTCATTGTGTTAAACTTTGTACACTCAGTTACTTTGTTGCAGCTCTGGCGATTTAAAAGCGACTCGTGTAGGTACTTGGAGACTTGTGTAATTAAATGAGCAGTTAGGTAGAGGCGCTAACTGTTACACAAAGGGATCTCTTCAACAGATAATGCACTCAGTAAATGTTTGTACAGTATTACACATGCGCCGACAATGTGTTCAAGCTCCATTCTGTACAATAAAGCGTAATTCTTGTCCGTCTGCGCGGTGTATGGGCGGGTTTATTCAGTAACCACATCTTGTTAAGGAGTTAGATGCTGAGATTGGACTTAGTTAGGAAAGTCTCCATAGTCGGTTACTTTTAGGCCTGTCTTATTTCACTCCAATTTGGAAGTTGAAATTTTACTAGAAATAGGTGGAATTCACTCGAAATTTATATTTGGACGGTTTCTCAAGGAATTCCAATATCCAACTTGGTAATTAGAGCATGGTTATAAACTGAAAACAGTAATACCTCAGCGCTAAATTAAGACACAAAGTTTATAGCCCATCAAAGACAACCCCGCGTAAATTGCTTGTTTAGACAGATTGCTAAACATAGGTATCCTAACTTAGTGCCTATTAGTTCGAATTACCAAGTTACAGCCAAGTTCAATCAAGGCTTTGCGCCGGAGTTGTGAAGTTTGAACAACGGGCCGTTACTTGCAGCTGCTAATCTCTATATTCATTACAGTATTGTTGGCAGCGAGCTCGACGCATTCCGTTTTACGTAAGTGTCTTGCCTTTGAAGTGTCATTTCACAGTAAAATTCGTTGCGTTATTTGCAGATAATCTTTTTTTTTTATCATGATTGTATTGATTTTGTTGCGCTATCTGCCAAGTTGTGGCCAGAGAGCACGTATCGAAGTCGGGACTAATGTAGTGTGTGTGAATAATTGGGTTATTGGTTCGCCGAATCGTAACGGGGATAATAGTAACAGGGATAACGCGTGGGACATTCATACGTCCAGAGAGGTCACAGTTAAAACTTTGACCAAATTAAGAAGACGGAAGCCACAGTTGAATAACGAGAAGGAATAGTAGTAGATAGAGTGTCCGAGCAAGCAATCAGCGACAATTTGCACTCCCACACTTCTCAACTTTCATATCTGGACGGAAGAGGCAATATAAGTGATTAGGCTCTATCACCGGCCTCACGGTGTGCCAGCCCGGCTGCCGCCGCCCGTGGGTGTACCCACAGACCCGCACCAACTGGCCCGGAAGGGAAAGTAAAGGGACGAATTTATGATACCTCGTTTGACGCATAAATTTACAAGCCAAATGGATTCTTAAGAGAACAGTGATAGAGTGTCGAGACGTGCTTTGTGTCCTAAAACACACTTCTATGAACATTTTGCTAGGAATGTACAAAGTGCACATTCTTGAGCACATGTTAAACACTTGGAGTTCGCACCTGCAGTAATTTCATTTGAATATAGTAGCTGGTTGACATACAATCCGTTTATTAGACGTCAAATGTAATTAATAAATCTTCCCTCAACTGAGATAAATGTTGGTAACAATTTAGCCTGTGATAAATGATATGCGCCATATTCGCTTAATTTGTAAATGATGCAATCGCTTAACCGCGAACATATTGTAATAAACACTGCTGGTTTCATGCACTTGATGAATGTTGCAAAAATATGAATTATTGGGCAAAAAGAGAGCACCGCGTGAACTCGGCAAACGTAGGTCAAGACGCACCGGACAAATCTGAGGTACGTTAGCCGGATGGAGATAGATCGCTCGATCGGTCTCCCCAAATACCGGCAAGGACACTTCCATCTACATTTATTCCTACGAGTGATGCGATCAAATGGCCGACGTCCGGCGACCCACGTGCACCCACGCCAACATATGATATTTAGAACAAATCTTAATCTTAGAAGATGCATAGTGCATTGTTCAAATTGTGGCTGTCCTCTGCTGTGTGCTATTGATTTATGGTCGATGTTAAGTAGGAGATAAGGACGGTACGATTCTATTTAGATGTTTTGCACTGCGGCCGCAACAAGATGCTTCCGCGATTTTGAAATGCTGAAGTAGCTAGCGGTTGTTTGCCTTGTATTTGAATATAGGAAGTGCTTTGAGAATAAACTGGTTAACTGTCTATCAAAACTGATAAAGCTTTCATGTTTGTCCAAGAGATTCGCAAGAACTTAATTTCTTAGATAAGTGCTGTGTTTTGAACTTATCACATATTTAAAAAAATGCGAAAAAACAGTTACAGCCTTTAAAGAGAAATAAGACAATTTCACGATGAACTGGATAATCCAGCAAAAATTGTAATACGTCATACGTCCAAAAGAGTTCATTGTGCAGATGAAGTCATCTTGTCTCGGCCTAGTTTCGTTTCTGGGACATTTTTAATTGAACTTCATTCTAAATGTTGGTATAATTGAGACAGTTCAATACTTACTTATATTGAACAATTGTCCAACTAAGTTCGTTTCAGAAAGTGTTTTTCGGGACGCTGCAAATGTTAGAATTTGAAGGCAGGCTATGTAGATAAATTGCTTTTTTTTTGTAATAATTCTCTTTACACAAACATTACCAACTTACTCGTGTTATTAATAGCCATATAACAACAAACATTACCGTGGTCGCTAGTCGCAGTACAGGAATAGCCGTTTGTGCGACCACCCCGCGTCATTAATCTAACACAAATAGAAAGCGGCACATATCTCAAACGGCCGGTTCTAGCCGTGATTATGCCACTAATCCTTCCTGGCTATAGATCAATTAAATTGCACTTTGTGTATGACTCGGGTATGTATGACAATTGACAAGTAACCAAAACAACATTTGAGAATTCGTAATCTCGTCTGAAATCTTTCACGTACTCCCGATATACAAAACCTTTTGCTTCTTTCTACTAATAAAATTCTCAATTTCACTCACATCAGGCAACGGACAGCCTAAATCTGTGCCCATAAGCTCAAAAGTTCTTTATATTATAAAGAAACATTTTCGAAAATTCATCCCATATATGGGTTGGAATGTCTGGAAATTCGTCATTTTTGGCGTATGGCTCGTGTCAACTCATAATAAACTGTTATGAATGAATACCATAGTTAGATGGAGCTTTGAGAGCTCCAGTTTGGATAACCGCAATTCTTAAACTGCGGATGCAAAAGGAATGCATCAATTGAGTACGCAGTTGGACATGCAGTACTTAGGTACTACATCATGCCCAAATTGCCGACCAAAGAAGGCAAGCGATTTGAAATAAAAGTTTTCTGGAGGATATATTAACTATTGCAAACCGCCATTGCCATTTACCTACATAATTCTTGATTCACACTTAATATATTAATTCTTGTTTTACAATTAAGTTTTCATAACAACATCAATATCTTTGTTTGGCAATGAATAATTCCACGGATGAATATAGTTACTAATCAATCTCATATCATTCTTTCACCTGTATCAACACGTCACTGGAAATAAAAGCTACATAATTATGTTCGTCACTAATTTCAACAAAGACTAATTTAGGAGATCTATTTTAATTTCGTGATCCAAAAACTTGCTTGGCGCTTACAACAACGAATTTTATCGGACTTCAAAAGTAAGAGGAGTGTCTCAATTACTTATCATGTCTGTTTTCTCCTTACACCATAAACATTTCTTTCTCATCGAACCCCTACCATATGCATTCGTTTAACATTTAACAAATTGTGCAAGTTACAAGTTTGTAGCGGTGGCCTGTGAGTCAGTCGGCATTCCTGACCTTATTGCATCATGGCGCTATCTGGCGGATAAGCGTTCATCGCTCCACGGTCTCAGGTATTACCGGGAGGAGTATTACGTCTTCATATAGATGAACACCGCTACGACACGGTACGGTCGGGATGAAAATGTACAGCGTTAGTGCTTATAGTCGTCTTTTTAAAATTTTGCACTTTGGGGGTGGGTATTGTATATATTTGAAGGAAAGTTTCCAGGCTCATGTATATTTATAAGATGTTTGCTGCTAAAACAGTTCATCGTTAAAAACTTTCTATTTTAGTGTGTTTTTTTTTTTAAATTCATTGAGTAGAGCCATCACCAGTTTCCTAAGATAAAAATCAGTGTCAAATGAATAATTAAGATTTGACAACATATAACTATAATCTCAACATTTATTTAAAAAATGTGTGATCAGGCTGATCATATCTACCATAGTAAATCTTAGTTCACTAGTGAAAGCATGTTCTTCGAAATAAATGCTACTAATAGATCCTCTACAATGTGCTTAAACATAACGTTTTATAACTGTAATAAAATAAAGCCTTCTTTAACGGCACCTCACTGAATTCATTAATACATTAGAGAGCATACACATAAAACTTTGTTCTTCGAAAGTACTTATAAGTATCTACACGAAGTGCATTCCCAGGTGGTCGGGTGTCGAGTTACGATGGCTTGTACTCTACATAATAAAACAACTACTCCTCCAGACGTACCTTCGATCATCGTACACGTCGGCGAAAAGCTACGGACTAAAATACCAACACTGTAGTGCATGGAAAGAGTTCCGCGAACTTTAATGTACGAACAAGAATAAGGGAACTTTTCAGATGAACTCGAAGAAACTGGCGACGATGTGAGATTTGTAAGATTGCCAACAGATATGGATAGGATTTCCAATAAACAAAACATAGATGCCTACATCCTATCGGCATCCCAAACTGACGTCAATCACACATAAATCACTTCAAAAAGAAACCTAGCGTTGATGAAGGAATAATAACGTACTAGGTACTCTAAACATAAGCTGAATGCGCCTGAAAATGCACTCTTAATTGCGATAGTTTCCATTCTATTGGGCGCTCAGCTCGCAGCTTCCAATCTGTCTCGATTTCAAAAGCGCCAGCAAATTGCACCGTATGTGCCAACGCAAACGATATTTCAGACTGAGAGTCGTAGACTGTAATTAAGGTCGTATTTTTTTCCTGCTAAATTTATTTTGTCTATATATGGCGAAATATACAAAGTAGAAATACAGATATAAACTTTGAAGTTATAAATACCTTTGTAAAGGAACTTACAAAGGTATTTATAACCAACTTTACATCTTTGAGTATTAAATAATTTGGCACGATTCCAAAAAATAAATCGTAATTAATATGTACAATGTTATCAAATATTATATATAATATCTCAAAGTAATTTTAATTTAATTTTCTAAACCAAAAATTAGATTTGCATTTTTAATGAAAATGACAAATAAATAGTAATAACATCTAAGAAAACTTAATCAAAGCTCGTTGATTAAGTGAAAAAATATTCTACATATTATAAATAATTCAGAAGTTCCCATCGGCTGAATAACATTAGTGTATGAAACGTTTGTTGATTGCAGACGGATGATGAATGACACTCATTACCATCATTTATGCCTACTGAACAGTTTCTGGCTGTGAGGTGCTTACCAACTGGTAAATTACCATGTAAATCATAGCTAGACTGACGTGACATTTTACTTTTACGTAAGTTTACCGTCATTACCGCAAATTGGAAGCGCGTGGTCGCGTAGTGGTCTTCCAATCTATTTTTTTTTTCGTCGTTGAGAAATTCTTGGAATTGGAAATTTCTAGTGTTGATATCGATTATTTGTACTTGTACTTGGATGATAATAATGGATTTATTATCGATGACAGCGTAATATGAGCAGCAAAGCAGACTGAATGAGGTAGACGGAAAACGCGTGTTGGAAGGAGCAACCTTTTTTGCTTTTCAAGTAGGTACGTCGAGTATAATAATGTGATGAATTACTACTGTCCACGAGTACTTACGCAAATAAGATTTAGAACTTGATGAAACATTGCTCTGGGAATTGCCAAGATAAAGAAAGATACACGGTAAGGTCAAAAAGGTTCCGGCCTACACACTTTAGATTACTCAGAGATACAAAACTATCATATCACTATAGTCACATGATAGAGTATACAGGATATTTTTTATACAACATTTATGTATTTATGTCTTTTCCATCACTTTATCATTGATAGAATGTTACTTTGTCTAGGGTCTCTGGTCATAAAATCAACATTAAAGTAGGTACCGATAATGTTTCCTCAGGGATACGCCATAACAAGCGTTGCACAGAGGGGGCTCCGGATAGGTATTTTAAGAGGAACCGTGCCTCCTTCTAGTTGCAGTTCGTGACGGGGTGGTTTTAGTGAGGAAGAAATCAAACTCCCCGTGAAGAAAAAAAGGACCGAATGTTAAATGTTGATGATGATGTTATAATTCAAAAATTTCACTTACCAGTCCTGTAGCCAGCGTTAGAGAGATAAGTAGCGAAGGTGTTGGTCTCGTGCGTGGCCTGCCACATTGGAGATGAGCAGTTGTCATTGTTAGTGTACACATTGTGATTGTGTACGTACACTCCAGTCAGCAGAGAGCTCCTGGGAAAAAGACGGCGATACATTAGCAGAAAGAGATGGCAATACATGAGCTGAATGTGACAAAGGATAGGCGAAAGGAGAAATAAGGCCGGGTAGACATGGTGGCGGCAAGAGAAGCGTAACTGAGTACAAAGTTGTGGGATTATTGCTACTGGGTACCAAAATTTATTAGAATTGAAAAAAAAAAAACGAACTGTTCTACTTTGTCTAAAAAATGAATCAGTACAGACCATAATAGTAAAACCCGTCGAATTTCTATTACACCATCTAAATTTATTATAGCCATAAAGGAAGTCGCTATTAATGGACATAAACAACAACATAACAGGCTTCTCGCAACGGCCTTTAGTATAAACACTGACGGTGGACCGCGTGAAAGCAGTCGCATTAGCCTCCAATTAGTAATACAGTCGTTGCAACCAGTTGCAATTGTAAACTGTCAGTCAGTCTAGCATTGCAGCAAGTAATTTCAGAGCAACCGATAATAGTGCGGGATCTATGTCATTTATATTCTAATACCACTTAACTGAGTCGTTATTTGCTGAAAGGCGTCAATACTGATCGGAATTGCTTGTAGATTTTATCGCGATTGCCAATAAGAACTAGACCTGATGAGAAATATGGAGTCGGATATGAATTGTGAATAGCTTTAAATGTTGAAAGATTTTATCTTAGAGGTGTCAAACTGATATTAAATTAACGTAAAAGGTTTTAGAGAAATGTTAGAATTGCAATAAAATACTGTATTTACCTCGATGGACAACACATAGGCGTGGTGGTGTAAGCATGACGGAATTCGGCTCCGGCGCTCCGCACGGCTTTCATAGTCCTTGGCATAAAGTTCAAACTCCCCAACTCCACGTCCTGGTCATCAGTTAGGATCAAAATGATATTCGGCTTCCTCTCTCTTTGCTGCGGGTACGGGATGTAGCCACCAGTCTGCCATTTATTCGCCGACTTCAACTTGGATCTTGTCGAATTCTCCCTCACAGGCACGTGTGGCCTCTCAGGTGCTTTGCTCTGTGGCATCGGCCTCCTTGCAGAATTCCATGGTTTCTCCATGCTACTTCTGTTCCAGTGTTTCTCTGTCTTCCTTGATTTCTCATCCTTTCTCACACTGTACGGTTCTATCGTCCTGTTGGCACTGTCTTCCAGCGAATGGGCGTCAGTTCCTTTCCGCCGGTCTCTTCTTATTTCATGTTCTCTGTCCCATCTGCGCCTGTCTCCGCGATATCTCGAACTGTTTTTGTGCCTTAGATTCCTCCTCTCGGGTATATCGGTTAGGGTCCCATTGAATGTTGTTCTATTTCGATTGTTCTCTCTATTTCTCAATTCTCTGGATCTGGAAGTTTCTTCGTCTTCATACGAGTCTCGTCTTGCAGATATCAGTAAGAAATTCCATGTCAAAACTAGTGATATGAACTTTAAATTCATATTGGTTTATTGTTTCAAGTTATGAATATAACTTTTTGGAAATTAAGTTTAGTATAGTTGTTGATTGTAAATCGGTTAGGTCGCCACATGAATTATCGACTTGAAGGTTGGCCTCGGACACCGAATCACCATTTTCGTACACAAACTGCAACAAAGGAGACAAAGAATTAGTTTAGGAATTTTCAACTAATCGAACAATCGAATGTGCAAGTCAAATGAATAAACCGCAATTAGCAAGTCATTGATTCAAAGTCGATTCAATAACTTGGGACGTTTATATTATGCTGGCGAGGACGCCTATTCCGTGTTTGCTCTGGATATTGAAATATGTTTCGCTTGCTCCGCAATCAATATCGAAGCATTTAATGGCATTCGACCAGGGCATCAATCGTGAATTGCTTTTAACAAAATTGGACTGGTAACGGTCGGAGCGAGTGAATGGATGTTCTAGTCCATGCACGAGGTTTTTTAAAATAGACGTTGGTCAATCTGGGAGCATTGGCGATGCATAGGATTTCTAGAACGAGCTCTCATTACAAATAGTTGATATCCTGCAGACACAGCTCATCAAATAAACGAGAAAATTACTCATGTAGGTCTGTCGAGTCTAGGAATAAATATTTGAACAGATAGCTAAAGTGCAATGCCGCTATAAACTACGTACCAAAATACGCGCTGAGTATTTATGGATAACATTAACATTTGGTAGAGAAGTTTAGTGTTCATAGACGAAGTTATGGTTCCAATATAAATATCCATTTATGTTGCTGTCTGTGCGAAACTTCGAAGCGAGATCATAAGCTGGGGACCCTGAACAATAAGTGAACATATAATGAGGTACAAACATACAGCCGCAGAGTGTTTGCGAAATTAGAGATAAAACATGCATAATTTGAAAGTAGACATAGGCAATATTGACTGAACTCGTAGCAGGGGAATTCCTGAAGCAAAACATCTTCCATAAATTGTTTATTTATTCCCGAGAAAACTCATTTGTTTACAAAACAGAAAAGTGTAAATACCGTTACCATCGGTTTTGCCGCGCACAATGTTCATTAATTCGTGGAGCGTCCGGGCGCGTGCGGCTGACCGGCCGGGCGCGCGGGCTCGCGGGCACGCGGGCGTCAGTCGCGCACGCTGCGCCGCCCGTTCATCTTGATTTATATCCCCAGCCTAATTGATAGGGGACGAGATGGGATCGATGACGTCACTCCACCCTGCTATATTGCCCCTCTACACTATTTATTATTCGAAAGTTGGCCGCACAGCTCGTAAAACAATTCAGTCTAAATGAGAGTGGCTATATTCACGTCCACGCGTGCGTTATATGTAGTCAGAACAGTGAACGAGACGAGTTAAGGTGAAGTAAGTACATGCATAATGCTGAAGTACTGCGAAGTTAAGATGCCAACCATGTGAATACTTAGTTGAGTGTGAATAGTCTCGCGCTCCG
This sequence comes from Cerastis leucographa, assembly GCA_963082945.1. Taxonomy (NCBI): domain Eukaryota; kingdom Metazoa; phylum Arthropoda; class Insecta; order Lepidoptera; family Noctuidae; genus Cerastis; species Cerastis leucographa. Next base: position 10,186,244 of record OY720380.1, on the reverse strand, counting down.
CGCTCCACTGCAATGTAATTTTCCACATACAAAATTGTTATAAAGTAGATTCTTGGAAATGTAAATGGAAATCTTACGTGGCATACATTTATCGGCTTTGAAGCTGTTCTGTACTACTGATGACTATATAAAAGAAACGGCTAATTTGGTATTCGTAAGCAAAAAACTATCTGAAGTAGTCCCCACACTTTGAAAACATCGGTCACGCTAGACTACTCTAAATGCACAAAAGCTTCTTCAATTTAATTAGACATCTATTATAAATGGCCCAGTGCTGTTCAACAAAAAGGTCGCATGCGATAGCAAAATTATAAATGTTGTCGAGTGAAGCACGGAGTGTCCGCTGTCCGCGTGCCTCTCAGGATTAACCTTCATTTCCATTAATAATGAGTGTTCATACAAGTTAGAACAAAGCCAACCCAGCTTAGCATCCTATTCAGCATTTTTATTCAGTTGGCCTTTTCACCTGCGGTGTACAACAAATTAATTTATCCACAGATGACGTGGTTCATGTTTACCGAAGCTTTAATTAGCTTTATTCTGTACGTTTCACTCCTGTAAACTTTGGTGCCGACAGTTTCGCTCCGCGTTTTCGTTGTGTTATGTTTATGAGAAGAAAGCACGCAGAATTGTGCGCTACAACATTAATAGAACATTTCCTATGTTTTGTTTTAGCAAACTGTGCAATAACCTATAATATTAATATGAAAATAATATGTAAACGGTGATTGTTATGGCTCTGTTGATTTGATGTTTCGCCCACGTTTTAGAAACACAAACACTCAGTGTGTCGCTATGTGCGTGTTATGAGAAGCATGTGCCGAATAATAATATTTATTAAGGTTGGGAATGTGGCGCCTCGTTGGTATCGCCCGAGCGCCCGAGCCCGCGAGACTAAGCTGCCAGTTTCAATTTTGGGATCACCCGCCTTCAGAGGATTTGGTTCGCGTAGCTCGCGGCTGAAATACCTCGACGTCATGATAGGATTATTCGATACCTTTGTCTACTTTCCTTTTAGCGCAGGCTTATCTCGTATAACTAGTGGATCTCTAGTCTATAATAACAGCCCGATGAAGCCGTATTCTTTTCATCCTAGATAAGTGTCTATTACCTACGATCTAAGAACCGGTTAAGCCTTCTAGTCTTCACCGTAATGTAGGTAAGTTATCATAAAAACCTCCTTTAATGATTTCATCAAGATCCTTGGGTTGCTTTTATTAGCAGTTAATGCTATGTTATCTTATTTAACAGCTTATTATAATACTACTGCAATTTCAAATGGCATCATCGTATCTCGTAAAACCGCTTTCTGATCTCATCAAGTTTTCTTTGAGTTTATTGACAAAACTGTTTCATTAAAACATGGGGTTAACTTCGTAATTACATCTGTTTGCCCTAAAATCAGGAAGTCGAATGTTGCTCAAACATTGTTAATGAGCGCTTATAAATTAGAAGGTAATCAGCCGATCGGCAAAGTTCGCGCCAGCCCATCCCGACCACCAAGTAAATCTCTGTAATGGCGTCGCAACAAACTTTATTCTTTACTTACTCCCTTGATAACATTAATTCCCTCGTAAAGTTGAAACGGGCTGGTTTTTTCCCGCTCATTTAATTACAGAGATAAAATTATCCTTTGAAGATGATTAACATTTTAATCTTTATTTACTTTTGTTTGGCGGGATTTTCCGCCAGATTACCGTCATGATTTCAATAAAACTGAAATCGAACTGAATGAAAAATCAGCGAGAGGTTAATGTAAACGTATCGGTGTAATACCAAAGTTTATTATTAAGGTACGAACCCTACGTGTGGTGACCACGATAACCTTTAACAAGTTGAACAGGCTGCCAAAAGGCATGAATACACATTTAACATGTTGACCAGGCTACCATAATGTCAACAATTTATTTATTTACTAGCTGTCCCGCGCAACTTCGTCTGCGTCACATTTTCCCCGTTTTCGCAAAATTTTTCATTGCTGCTCCGCTCCTATTGGTCGTAACGTAATGATATATAGCCTATGTTACTTCTAATAACCTCCAAGAATATGTGTACAAAGTTTCATGATGATCGGTTGAGTAGTTTTCGCGTGAAAGCGTAACAAACAAACTTACTTTCGCATTTATAATATTAGTTAGGAAGTTAGGATTACATTTAGTACAGCATACGCCTTTTAATATACTAAACTTAATTTCAATCGATTTAATTTCAATCACACGAACCACAGACATTCTAACATGACCGTCTTCCATTCATCAGCAAACAATTTTTTCCACAATTTTACAATCGACAAACATCTGATTTTCGTCCAACAATAATACGGAAATAATCAAACAGAAAATACCTCCGTCTCGTAGATTCTGCAGTCAGACAGCAATGAAACTCCAGACCTGCTCAAAAGCACTTTATTCGTGAAGACAGAAGAACGAACGTATCCTTAATCCAAATTCACATTACCGTCGTAAGTTTAAGTGCACTCGTTTAACTGTTCGTTAACGAGCCGCCGACAATACGTACCGAACGAGCGGTTACCATTGTTTCTCGATGGGAGGTGCAGATAAAACTAAACGAACAAGTGCTCTGGAAACTTTAACGTTCGCTTTTTTAACACGCGAGTTGTTAGAGAAGGTTGTAAGTGTTGGTCAAACTAAGATAAATGGAGATTTTATTTGGCAAGAGTAAGATTTTTTAAGCTTTGACCGGGTGGTAGCCAAATAAAAAATCAAGTCCGTCCAAAAGCGCGGTGGATTACCGTTAAGGCGGGTGTTCGCAGGAAACACAAGAATACAAGTGAGGCAGTAGAAAGGAAGGCCTATACCATACAGTGGATGATTCCGGGATGAAATGATGAAAGTAATATAGCGACTGCCTCGTTGGTCTAGTCGGAAGCTCGACCAGAGTTCGATTCTCAAGTCGGGCAAGGCGTTGTTGGGCATATCTGGGCACCGTTAAACAAATAATGAACTTCGTTCGTCCCCCTTAATAAAAAGTTAACTTAGTTGAACGTTGAAGCGTTACATTTCGGAAGATTTAACGCAAGTTAACGTTAATTAAATTTGAAAAACACGTGATTAAAATTGATTTATTTTATATCGTTGCACTAATAATCTACATAAAAACTTTTTGTTTGTGTGCTAGAAGTTATCACGTTAGGAACAAAAAAAAAGACGTGTTAATTGGCATGTGTAATTTAATCATCTGGCATTATGTGGATAATTGGATATTGCCCTTCATGAACATTAATATGTTGAAGCTCTCTTTTGAAAGCCTGGCTCGCTTTAGTGTTAAAATACATTTGCCCATTGAAAAAAGACGTTCAACTGCAGCATTTGAGATTATACCAGTATTATCTATCCTAATATCCCTACTTAATATTATAAATGTGAATGTAAGTTTGTTTGTTACGCTTTCACGCGAAAACTACTCAACCGATCATCATGAAACTTTGTACACATTTTCTTGGAGGTATTAGAAGTAACATAGGCTATATATCATCAAGCTAAGATCAATAGGAGCGGAGCAGCAATGAAAAATGTTGCGAAAATGGGGAAAATGTGACGCAGACGAAGTCGCGCGGGACAGCTAGTAATAATAATAATATTATAAAGAGGAAAGATTTGATTGTTCGTTTGTTTGTTTGTTACGATTTAACTCAAAAACTATTCGACCGATTTAGAAAATTCTTTTACCATTAGAAAGATACATCTTTACCGACTAACATAGGCTATGGCTATACAGGGTGAAATTGAACAGATGCGACAAATTTAAATATACAATAATACGTGTTGACAACAAAATTTAGAACATATCAAACGTAAAATTAAAAAAGAATTGCGGTCGCCGGGAAGGGATGTCGGCGCTGGCGCTCATGCGAGGTTTGGCAACGTCGCGCGATACTTACACTAGAAAATAGGCAAAATTAGGTAAATGACCGCTATGAACGGCAACGGGATTATTGTGCACTGCGATGAGTAGGACGAGATTTTTTGATACTTTAATTTTTCTTATTTATTTTGCATATTAATTTATTTTGCTGAGTACCGATAATTCGTACTTAAATAAAGATAATAACATCAATGGACCATTTTAAAGCGATAATCACGTAATTTTTTTTTAAGATTTAGATTGTAGAAAAAACAGTTTATAATTACTCTGTTACTGTAACTGAAGCTCCCATTTCTTTTTGTCGCATTTATTCAAAGTCAGCCTGTATATTATTATATCACAATTTTCGCGGACGAAGTTCCGAGAGAATCGCTAAATATTTAATAAACAGATTTATTAATATCTGTTTTCCGAGTAATGCCGCATCGTTGAACGAGTCTATTGATTTTATGTCTAGCCACATATGATTTTGTAGAGCCTCTTTAAAGATTTGTGGCTAATAGAATTTTTTTAGACTGAGTGACAGAATAGGGGATAATCCATTTTTTTTTCTTTGTCCGTCGGGTAGTTTATTGAAAAGTATTGGACACGTATTTTTTCTTTTTTCACGTGGTCATAAAATTACGGAGATATATTGAGTTGAAATGGCGCATGACGTCACATGTAGGTAAGTTTTATACCTACTTGTGACGTAGTAAGCCCCCACTCGCCAACTTTAATGAGTTTTAACTAAGTAATTTTTTGATATTTTGATAAAACAAAAAATACGTGTCTAATATTTTTGTATTACCTGTCTGACGGACAAAATAGAATGTCGTTTTCTTTACCCAGTCCGATCCCCTATTGAAAAAGTCTAAATCGCGGCCCACACCGCGCCGCACTTGTCGATTGGCCCGAACATACTTGTCAGAGTTGTCAATCTTAAAAGTCAATCGGATTAACGAGTTAATACCCAGCTATATTGTTGGGTTCTTCCATCTGGAATTTTTCACTAGCGGTCTGGATTTGTGCCCAGTTGATGGCAAATATGGCAATAGGCTCACCCCCTATTACTGGGGCCTTTTACACAACTGCATGTGGGTGAAATATTAGGTACACCTCTCCCTGACCCTTTAGGGATTCTAGGTGTATTGTTATGTATTGCGAACATTTTACTACAAACAAAGTAGGATAACGGGATCTTGCACATCTGAATCCTATTCGAATGATGTTCTTTAATAAGGTTAACTGCATACAATACATCTACACCGCGCGGAGATTCGAAACAAAATGCGGTTGCTGAATGTGGCACATTGATAAATGATAAATAATAAATGATGTTTATTTTGCAAGTAGGTTTTTACAAACACTTTTACACGTCTTTTTTAGGGTTCCGTAGCCGAATGGCAAAAAACGGAACCCTTATAGATTCGTCATGTCTGTCTGTCTGTCTGTCCGTCCGTATCACAGCCACTTTATTCCGAAACTATTAGGACTACACAGCTGAAACTTGGTAGGTAGATGTATTCTGTGAACCGCATTATGATTTTTGTACAAAATTTAAAAAAAAATATAGATAAGGATATCCCCCCATACATGAAATTGAAACTAAAAAAAAAAAAACTATCAAACCTATACCTGTGGGGTGTCTATAGATAGGTCATCGAGGTTCCTGAAACCATTTTTTTTTCAAAGTCAATTGTTTGAAAGATAGACACTTCCAAAGTGGTAAAACGATTGTGTGTCCCCCTCTAATTTCTAAAGTAACAGGAGAAAAAATCTGAAAAAAATATGGGGATGTAGACCGTAAAAAAAACTTTCAACGAAAATTGGTTTGAATAAGATTTGATATGTAGTTTTTGAGATATGGGACTTTTTCACCAAACTGCAGCAGTAACTTTGTTTTTCATTAACTTACTATGAAAAACAAATTTAGCTTTGCGGTTGAGTGAAGGTTTACTAATGAATGACCGTTCAAAACATTGTCATTATATTGTTTGGGGCTATGGAACCCTGTGTGCGAGTAAGACTCGCACTTGTTTTTAAGCTAGATGGGCCGGTCATCATCATCAATCATCCATGGTCGTGCTGGAGAGGATCACACGGTGTTTCGTACCTGACTACTCTGAGAAGAAACAGCCGAAACAAACTCAGAGGTTCTCTGTTAACTTGTTACTCTTTTAAACTCCAGACATTGCTCAATTTACATGAGGACTATGCAGATTAGTATCAGAAATGGTTTTTTGAAGAAAGAACCAACCACCACCATTGTGTTCTGTACTGTGCCTCGCATCGTATCGCCTTGGAAACGAGGCGCGGAAATACTGATGCTATCAAAATAATCCAGAATATCTCAGAAGACCTAATATTAGTTTGTATCCATGCAAACGACAAATGATCACGTAATATATTATTATAGATATTACAAAATACATGCTGCAAACCGTTATGTCTGCCTGATATCGGAAATAGCTGAACGCAAATCGCCGCCAGCAGATAAATTTATGGAATATACCGAGAAGTGTCTCACGTTCTAGCATTCCAACGAGAGCGTGACACAATTCTAGGCTAAAGCGTACTAAGCAATAAGAGCAAATGTGTAACATGCTAATTACGTGGCACCTCTTGTTTGTAACTGTCGCTTAAATAGTAACTTGTCTCACGAAAATTCCCTTGGAATTGGGATTTCTAAAGAAGTTACTCGTTGAAATCTGAGACAGGGCGAGTTCGAGATTATAAAGATAAACGAGGAACACCAGGGCTGGGCTTAGTCAGATCAAGCCTTTCCCTTTGCTGAGGGCAGCAAAGGAACAGGCCAGGGCAGAGTCTCGGTCTAGCCGAGAGCCGTAAGCCGAGGCTTGTAGCTTGCAGGGGGTCCCTTAGCGTGTTATCGCTTCGTATATAAGTTTTTTGCCCTGGCTGGAGGCCATTCACTCAAGGCATATAGGATAGTCCGCTTAAACAGAAGCCAGCCTCATAGATGACCTGCGAGATGCCATTAACAAAAAAAAAACCCTCACGCTCTTTAAGTGTCTCGACGAGAGTGTTGAGCAACCTTTGGGAGCTGGTCGCATGCGCCGATAATTATCAAAAACCTGCATGAACCAAACTCTGCTTAACACGTTTATCGATTTTATCTCTGTCTATTCTAGATTCTGTCTACTTATGTGTGCTTCTGACTGCAATAGCTACACCATTACAAAGTAAATAGGTACTAAAGAAGGGATCTTGACTCTACGTGCGTTTATAGCAAAATACTATCAAGTATAGTAACTTCGTACGCATAAAAGAATTACGTATGCTATAAGTAGTAAAATGACGTCTATTTTAGTTCCCGTCCCATAATATTGGATTGCCAACGCCCACTGCACTAAAGTATTGAAATTAGTTCGAGAATTCTCGGGCTGTTAACCAGTCACCGATCATGTTCTAGTTCAGAATGTTAGCACATTAAAATGTATACGTAGTTTGTACTCATTAGTACATGACATAAAATGTTTAGGATTGGTATTAAAAGTGATACTACTGGACTAAAAGAACAGGCGAGGCGCCCGCGCCGCCGGTCCGTGTGAACCTCACAATACTTTGAATAATCGAAATGGAATAAAACGGGCATTATTTCGAAGATTTTATTAATAGCAGTATGAGAAAAAGGCCGAATTCAATCGAGTTTTAATTTCAGAAATCGTATATTTTTTATGTTATATTTTTTGAGTTATGACTTTTATAAGCTATCGCTATGAATGTACGTACGTATAGGTTGATCCATTTTCTTAGCATGTTCCAAAGAAGCGGCAAAATGAGAGAAATCTATATTTGTCGTCAGGGACTAATCAGTAGTTCTAGTTTAGTTGCAAAGAAATTTCATTTTCCTAATAAAACGAAAATACCCTTTAAAAAATGTTGTAAGAATAGAGTTCTTCTACTTTTCGTTCTCACTTCTTGTTAACTGTAAATGATTTTCAATCGACATCATCCAGTAGGGGATCCAATTGGCTTCATATGGTTTCAGTCACGGTTTTCTTGCCTTCATCCTAACAACATCTTCACCTGGTATCTGAACAAGACATCGTTATTATATTTTAATAGTGACGATGCATTTCTTTTCCTTTAAAATGTTTTATTGGTGCGAGAAACATAATATAAAGACGTGTCATAATAATGTGAGATGTTTTGAATTTCAGGAGGAGTAAAAAGAGCTTTCGTTTTAAGCGATTATTATGTGCAACAAATAATTAGATTATAAGGTTGTAATAAAATATTTTTATTGGAATTTGTCTGTGTCAATCAAACCTTAAGAGTGTTTCATGATCCAAATAATATGAGTATTTTCTGTTAGACCATTGTGTTCTTTGTTTTCTTTCGTAGTTTCTGTCTTAGCCCATGGGATACGGATGTCAGCTTATTTTTTTTAATTCTAGTATTGTTATAATTTTAAGATATAAGACAACTCCCGTAGTAGAATTATTGCTACTGAATAAGTCACCGTTCCTACCACAAAATTGATTAAATTCTTAAACATTTAGTCATCAAAGTAAATAGCATTAAAATCTGTACTATTTTAATCAGTTCCATTATCAGACTTAGTTACCATATTTCTCAATATCCTTCGTGCAAGAAAATCTTAATCCAATCTTTGGAGCTATTTATCCCTAACATATAATTCAGTTGCCCACATTTATATTAAGATTATAATCAAGTAGACATTTGCACTGGGCAATGGTGGGCAATAGTGGGCAATACTTTCAAATGTTCGAGCAATAAATAAGATTAGAGGCGTGGTCGTCAAAGGATATAACTTTGCATTATTTGTTGATTTAGTTAGTCTTTTATTGTTCACTAGCTGTACCCAGCATGCGTTGCAATGCACTTTTTACTACCCACCTACCCTATCCGACCTACCTACCCTATCCTACCTACCCTACCCGACGCTACCTACCTACCTACTCTACCCTACCTACCTACTCTACCCTACCCTACCCTACCCTTACTACCTACCTACCCTACCTACCTACCCTACCCTACCTACCTACCCTACCCTACCCTACCTACCTACCCTACCTACCTACCCTACCCTACCTACCTACCCTACCCTACCTACCTACCTACCCTACCCTACCTACCTACCCTACCTACCTACCTACCCTACCTACCTACCCTACCCTACCTACCTACCCTACCCTACCTAACCTACCCTACCCTACCTACCTACCCTACCCTACCTACCTACCCTACCCTACCTACCTACCCTACCCTACCTACCTACCCTATCCTACCTACCTACCCTACCCTACCCTACCGTATCCTATGTCCTTCTCCTGGCTCTAAACTACCTCCCTGCCAATTTTCAGCTAAATCGGTTCAGCCGTTCTTGAGTTATAAGTGAAGTAACTAACACGACTTTCTTTTATATATATAGATTATAAAATATTGATAGTGTAATCTTGTACATAATGTATTCACGATTTGATTTGATTTGAATTATGGAGTTATAAAATCAACAAAAGACGTTGATTATTGTATATTCATGAAGATATGTATAAAACATGTTATGATTAGCATTTAATATTTGATAAGCAAAAGGCTTTGCATTCCTAATAGTACTTTATTGAATCTACAAATGTTCGTTTGGTTTCCTGTTTTTGCAAGAGAATGAAATTTTGTTTAAATGCAGCTGCTTTATGACTTTGAATAAACGAGTAACATTCCTATTTAAAACAAATGCTTAGGGGTAATCCCTTATTAAAAAAATAAACATACCTAAACCTGCTAGTGGGTACGTAAATCATCAAAACAACAAAACCTCGTACTCATAGTTTTTACTTCCACAGATTGCAAGATGGAAACCCCCCAATACGATGCTGGGAACTCGACATTTGTAACAATAATCTAAGACACATGTGTTTCAATATATTCCACGTTTAATTAAAAACACATTGTTGCTTAATATCCTTTAATTATCTGTCATGGCGTCCTTGTCCAGACTCGTAAATATTATGGTGCTAAAATAATATTGTGTGTTATTATATTATTATTGTTAAAGTGCAGGCTTCATGGTATCATCAAGTACATCGTCATTATGTGCAATTGTGTAGTGTGATTGTGTCATCGTTGTAATTAGATTTTATGGAGGTGTTTTTATAAATAACATCCTGTAGATGTACAACTGCGCAGTCACAGGTGGTGCAATTGTTTTTCCCTAATTAACTGTTTGGCCACGAGCTTACGCGTGTGTGTCGTGCGTGCTGTGAGTACCTATCGACAGTGATTGCAAGGAAAACCAATAAGATTGGAATCAGGCGTTAGTTTTCGGAATTCCATGACATTAAATGTAATGCAAAATATTTCGGGTTCATTCCTTCAATAGTTCCAAGTTGGAATGTAGGATACAGCATCACACCCTCCTGCCCGCAAAAATATGCACATGCAATAAAAGTGAAAATTAGCATGACAAGCAACTAAATCGATACTCGTCACGTATTCCTCCTTCCCGGGGCATCCCTCAGGAGAGGCGACGACCGCTCAGGCCAAGCGGTTTGCACACCATGTGAAAGAAAACTATTGAAAGAAGTTGGCTAAAACACCGCGTCAACCACGACGGGACTTGGGATGCGACGGTACTCAGGAGCGTGTCTTTTGACGCAACTCGCGTAAGCATCGCCCGAGGTCGTGCTCGCGGGTCGTAAATTTATTATTTATCATTGTTAGAGTAGCCGCTGATGTCTACATGTCTACATGCTGTGGGGGATATCTAGTTCGATAGCCCGGTCTAGCCAGTTGTTATTAAGTTTTTCTATACTGGAATTCCTGCTTGATGTTTTTATAACAATAATTTATGCTTTTGTAAGCCATTGAAATTGCTATATAAAGTGATGGCCCAAAATACAGGTTTAAATAAACCTAGATCGGGCAGGTCGCTACCAAACATCTGAATTGAATTAAAATCACTTGCGACTTTTGAATATATTTTAGTTATAGTTTAGTAGTGCCTAAATGTAAACTTTTGTAATACTATTTAATAAATAAATTATCAAATAACTAAAATTTAAAAAAAAATTGAAAAATATAAAAGACACTTATTTTTTTAATTACTTTATTATTCCAATATCTAGATGTCCTTCTTCTTCTTCTTTATCGTGTTGTTATCAGTACCTTACCTAGTGGCCACAACTCTGACTTGCCGTCGAGAAATATGGCTCATGGCAGGCATGCTGGTTTCCTCACGATGTTTTCTCTTACCGAAGCAAGTGATAAATATACAATGCACAGATGAATCCGAAAAAAGTCAGAAGTACTTATCTAGGGCTCGAACTCGAGGCCTATGACTTGACAGTCCGACGGTCACACCACTAGTCTATAACTGCTAAAATTATAACGTGGAAAAATAAAATATAATCTTGAGAAAAAACTAAGATGTGAAACTAAAGAGTGGCAAACTTGCGTGGATTTAAGAAGAAAACTTTTGGAGAAACTTACTTAATTGTAGTAACTAATATTTAGGTCAGTGACCTCTGTGTATGTACTCCTCATTAGGTGTGGCGCTTGAACTAATTAGACCTATCAGTCAAGTGTTAACCACTCAATGTATCTTGAATTCACAGCTGCCTTTTGATGTCAATGAAATCGTATCAATAAAGAGATGATATTACCGCTAATTTAATTGACACTCAAGTCTATAACGTTTAATGCCATAAATAGAGTTCAGTTATTTTGCGAGAGCAATTTCAGTGTCACATTGTCTTTGAAGATAGTTTTAAAATACAGATGTAAGAAGAGATGGTGATGATGAACTGCTGAACAATATTTTTTAATCATGGCTAAAAAAACTCTATAATTAATTAAAATACTTAAACATATTATTATAAAATTGAATCTGTAAATATTTTTTGCATGTAAACAGTTATTGAATACTTACTGTACTTTTTAAGCAAGTAATATTAGTAATAACAGGCTTTTTTATTTTTATTTAAGAAAACTCTTGATCAAGTCACCTCTAAAAACAAATCAAATCGGTGAATCCGTTTGTGAACTACGATGCATCAGACTATAGAAAAATAACATGGATGATCCAATAACGAAAAGAACTTGTAACTCTCGGTTAAGTGCTTTTTACACAAGAATGTATAGTAACGATTGGCGTCTTTATATCTACGTGAATATATGATTTTTCCCATTTAAACTCCTTTAGGAGTTGAAGTTGTTAAGGCTTTGCTTTTTTATATTTTGTATAAATGAAAAGATGTTTTTATTTTATTCATTGTTTTAAATTAATTTTTAATGTACCTAGATCTCAAATTATTTACTATTTAATTTAACTTATTTTCATTTTTTATTTTTTATCGTGGCCATTTTATTTGACATAATAAATGCTTATACTTTTTTTTTGTTGATGTTTTTAGTAATATTGTGGCGTGCTTTTGTCTCTGATTATTTAATTACGAACATTATTTTTATATGTACTAACAAACCAAATTATGGATCATTGAGTCCGAAGTAAATGAATTGAATTTGCTCTTATTTTTGTTATACATAGACCGAAGTTAACTTCACTGTTCTCATTAAAAAATAATAAACGCCTATTCCCAACTGCTCCAAAATGTTTTTGAAGTAGACTGTTTATTTATTTATTTATTTATTTAAACTTCACATACATTGGTGGTACATAGGCGGACTTAATGCCACAAGGCATTCTCTACCAGTCAACCTTTGGGTCAAATAGGACAGTAATGTAGAGTGAATGGTAGAGTACAAAAAAAAAATGATTAAATAAGAAAAATACCATTTAGCTAAAATAAACTGATATACATAAATAGGTACATACTAATACATATATATACTGATCAAATAAACTAATATATATTATAATACATACATATAATCCCTAAAATGAAAAACCTTACAATAATAACTATAGACTGACAGACTATATAGGTTGCGAGCAATTTAGTCAGACTTTAAATAGTACTTCCAAACTGCTCTTTTGAAAGCCATTTTGCTTTCAGCTTTTTTAATGCCAAGGGGTAGCGCGTTGTTTACAATAATTGGTTCGTCTATCAAGAACCCATAACTCAAAGTCGTCTGACATTTAATGACAGGTGCTCTAACTATTACTTAAGTACAGTCCTGTCACTGATATTTTACATCTGACAGCTGCTCTCCAACATAAACCTTATATCTGTGAAAATAAAGATTATTGTGGTTTTGACAGTGATGTGAAGTTCTTGTTCAGTGACAGTACTGTAGGTAGAGGCTTGTCAAAAGATTGCGCCATTAATGTATCAATCTTTCCTGATTCTTGATTAACTTGTTATGATAAACTCTGTACGTTTTATGTAGTGCAATTTGTTTTTAGATACGATGTAAACAAGGTTATATTAAATATTAATTAAGTTTTGTATCGGTCGTTTCTTTAAAGTTTTTTTTTTATGTAAAACGTTGCCCCACACTAGGAATTTCTCCTGTATCGTGGGTGCGTTTACAAACATTTAAACTCAAGTACACAAACAGCCAGACCTGACACAAATATCTGTAGGCCGTACAAATATTTGTTCCGTGCGGGGATCGAACCTGCGTCACGCAGCGCAGCAGTCGATCGCTCAACCACTGCGCCAACCGTGCCATCAAAGTCTAAATCTTGTTATTTTACCTCTAATAATGGAAGTCTTTAAATGAAAAATGTTTATGATTAGAATTTAAATCGTATTATAAAATTCCTAACATGGACGTATAAATTAAGATGGCGCCAATTTTCAAAGAAGCGTTATTGTGAGGTTACAAGAACTCTCACTTTATGTACATTGTTCTACAGTTCAAAGCTAATATTATACTACAGCTCGTTTAAAATATTCTCAAATTAGTTCGCAGTAGCATCAGACACTTGAAACATGACACAGACGTGTTACAAGCTTCTCATTACAAATTTCTATACCCAGTATAAAAAATTTCTTTATAAACAACTCGTAAAATTAATGTCTTTGTAATAGGGTTACCATCATTCCGGATTCGACCGGCATTAAGTTGTAATTTTTCTGGTCATTAGAAGCCACGGAGTCTGGATTTGTGCCCGATTTATGGCAATACGCTGTAAAAGGGGAGGGGGGGCTTTTACATCTGTTAAGCATAACTGGCGAAATGTGGGTCGTGTACTATAATTGAGTACAACTCTGCCTAACCCTTCGGGGATGATAGGCGTGATGTTTTTTTCTGTATAAAACGTAACATGAATACTGAAGAAGATAAATTAAACAAGAAAAATGAACAGATTACTTTGCAAATTAATGTCCAGCTTTTTATCAGAATTTTTCAAATGAATAATGGCAACCCTAAGGCCAGTATCAATGTCAAGTGGCCGAACGCACCACAATCTTAAACTGATTGGTACTGACGTGCACACTCGTTTAAGGTATATTTACGAGCCTCGTGTGCACTCGCTTCGTCGCTAACATTGTATATCATTGGCCTTATTGGTTTTGTCGTTTACTATTGCTTCGGTAATTGACCAATCATGGCTACATGAGTTTTATTATGCATGGCATTCTGTAGACCTTGTTCGCTTACAAACGAGCTTAGACCACCCACTGGACCTAGTGAGGGTTGAAGTTTCAGAAATACTTCCTTTCATCATTTTCGCCCGTCTTTTTAACAGTTAAGAATCAGTTTTGGAATTGATTTATAGCCATCCTAACCTCCGTTATCTAGACAAATATGTTCCAAACGTATCGCATTGCGCACTACCTAACTCTAACAGAGAAAAAAAATATCCGTAACTGAATAAAACCATTTACATTTTATTCTTTTTGTGAACTATATCTAGTACAGTATCGCTGCACAAAAAATATGAGCGAGCTTTTGTGAAAAAGCTTTTCAGAGTAAAAAAGACTGCACAATATTCCAACGTAAATTGAATAATAAAAGGCATTTCGACGTTTCATTAGACGTAAAGTACCGCCGGCCCCTGAGCCATTGTACGCGATAACTACGCTGTGAATGAGCTAATCCTCGTCCGGCAACAAAAAGAGCTGCAGCCGGTAAACCGCGGTAAACACACAACGTTCGGTTAGCGCACTAATAACTCACCGCGGTGCAATCTGCCTTATTACACGACCTGGTAAATGGGAGTATTTTTACCTTAATATATTTAATGAAAAGATTTTGTTGTTTTTAACATGTTACGCCCTGGAAAATAAGATACATATTTAGGCCGGTCAAAATAGACATTTCAATTAACAAAAACTTGGATCATGCAAAATTTTGGTAGATCTATACCTTGAGTACACCAGTAAAAATAAAGTATCAAAAGTCCCCATTGATCCCATGTGTGCTAAAAGTTATTCGAGGTCAAAGATCAACATATTAGTTTTTTTGGATTTTTCTCGCAAACAGTACCTGAGTTTTATCAAGAATTAAGATCCCAAAATTGAGCTCTTCTATATATAATCTTGTTCATAGCTCGTTGAATCGCGATATCTTAGGAATGGTCACTATTTTATGTCCTATTTGACCTGGCAAATTTACCCGAATACGCGACAGCAAAGACAGATTTCTGTTTTCTATATTATGCTACCTTCATCTCGATAACACTTCCGTTTAAATGTCCCAACGTCTACACAGGCACAAAAAGGGACACCAGCACACACTAAAAAATGTACTTCATTAAATCTTTTTTAACAAACATTTTAAGTTGAAATTCTATCCATTATTTCAACTTTACCTTGAGAAGGCTCTTACGTTACAAGCTTATGAAGAGGCCACTTGACCTAAACAAACATGTTGTCATAACTTTACAATAGACAATGACTCATTCCATTGAAAACAGAGATAAAATCTAGAATATTATGAAAAACATAACCAAAGAATCTGCTGATGCGTGGAGATATTCTGTTAATGTTACAATGGTCGGTGTTATTGAAAACAAACTGGTTGTACACCTGCCAGCCGGTGGCAGCCGGGGCGGCGCGGGTGTCGCCTTACAAGAACTACACGGACAAGTTAGTACATAGAGTAATCATGCGCATACTCCGATATAAGTCTTAGCGTATTGACTAAATACACGAGAGAAACTGCTTCTCATAAGCAAACTGCACTGCAACCCAATTGCGTAATAGATTTTTCGATCACAATCGGAAGAATTTTGATTGAAATTCGCTATCAATTGCTTCTTATCATTGAAAAGTGATCTCGGCCACAAACGCAATTAAACATGTTGAATATTACCCTTAAAATTGTAGGGATTGCGATGCAAGTGCGTTACGAAATTACCTCGTAGTTAGCATAGGGATGGCATTTTAAAGAAGGTATGATATGATCATTTACCTCATTAGTCTTATGCGATGACTAAGTAGTAAGTAAGACGGGAAAGTAATTGAAACTATTTACCCTCAGTACAACAAAAAAGTTGAAGACAATTGTGTGAAATAAATCTTTTATGTCGGAGCTCACACAGAGGTTACGACTACCGAACAACGACATCTTGGCGAAAGCTGACCGAAAACATACTGAGTTAAATATGCAAACCACTTTGCCTATTCTAAAAGCAGCTCCACAATTCTCGCTTTTCACCTTAGTAACTTATAATAATCATTAACATTATCTCTCCATTTGCTGTCTACTCTGTGAATGACATGACACCGTCAACTGCGCAGACGCAACGTCTGTGAGTTTCATTTTCATTGAGTCATCTTTAATTAACAACTGATGGACATAACTTGCAGGAATGAATGGAGTATTCAACTTTTATGGTATTTTTATGGAAGATTGCATTTGAGATTGTTATTTACCGATAAAAGATAAAACTCGGTGCTGCCAGCCTTTTAATTCTATTCGGCAGCAAATGCAGTTTCTCTATGTGCTATTTCAGCGCAAACCTTACCTACCTACTATTGGATATCTTCTATCTAGGGGATCGATACCACTTTTGCCAGATGGTCCACGAGGCGACGTTGCTTCTGTATTGCGCATTTTATTTTTGATACGACGTAGAAATCAAAAGCCAGTTTGCCGATTTTTAAATTTAGTTATTAATAAACATGCTACAAAAACAGGTGGCAGACACGACATGAAATATGAATATCTTTTGTTATATTGACAACTTATAAAAAAAAAACTTTTATTTTGGACAAGCGACATCCATAGAAGGTTAGTAAAACAAACTTAATTTAGACACAATCTCGTTGTTCGAGACGCACCTACAAACAATAGCCCCAAATATGGGGGAGTCGTAAGTACCTCCCTGCTTTCGGATTCAGTTGGGTTTTATGGTTGTATTGTGAAACGAAAAAAACTCCTCCATTTTGAAGTCGGACAAAAGAGGACTTACGGAAAACTCATCAAGGTTTGGAATAGCTGCCGCTGGCGCTTTTCGGGTGTTAAAACCGGCCATATTAAATAGGTACGAAGTACCTAGGTACTGGATAAAGAATTAAATATACAAGATGTGGATCCTTCTCAATAAGCCGTCAACCAAGCATTCTGTACATCAAACTAAAGTAACTCTGTGCATAAACTATTGCTGGAACCAAAATAACACACGGAAACATTGTACTGTTGAATGTATTGTACGGGGGTCTTGGAGATATTAAAAGTAAAGCTTATATTATAACATTAAAAACTTGTTCTTTTTTTTTAAATTTGCGAAAAAGTTGGTACTTTGGCCCCCAATACAAAATTAAGGACTACGTTGAAGATAGAGAAGTTTGGGCTGAGCCCCTTCGCACATGCGGCTTCCCTGGTAGCTCTTAAAACAGAACAAATGTGTGGATGTCTCTAACTATTCTCAATCTTATTTTTTTTTTTCATTCTTTTTGAATCAGATGTTTTACAATAGTTTCTCAATCATGACACCCCTTTGTTTAGAATAGTTACAGCACGGATAAAAACATTTGTGTCACTTGTAGTCTAGTCTTTTTGTAATATCTTCTTTTTTTTGTACCTATAGACTCTTTTTCTTATTTACCGATTGTTTGTAAATGTGTGGACATTACAGGCCTTATAGATTCCTAGATCCTTGGTAACTTTACCTTAACTTTATCTTGTTCTACGTTTTGTAGTAAGCAACGACTTAATGTCGGGCTTACGATGTCCTCTCATACTTAAGTACTAACGCTGTAACATATAAAAATTGCAAAGCCAAATAATTTTAAAAGAGTAACCATGGAGTTTCTTGCCGGTTCTTCTCCATAGGAAACGACCAACCCGAACCGAGCACCTTTTTGTCGACGTTTTACATGTAGACCTATGTGAAATAAAAAAAAAATGATTTTGAATATCTCCGTAAATATAGGGTTCTCAGGCATGGTCTGGATAAAAATCAATAACGAGGAGAACAAGTGCATTTGCTTCGCTAAGGGCATTCTTACAACCATTATAATATTTGACACAAGTACATATACTAAGCTACGCTATATAACTTGTGAAGTTGTGACTATAGTTATTATCTGCAAGCCAGGTAGTTATTAGCACCGCAACTTGCACTAAAGATAGAGATCATGAACAAGCCCACAACTTAATCCAAGCTGAATTGTGTTTAAGTGCTTTCTGCATTTAACTTTATTTAAATGGTAAAATTATAGTTATTTAAGTCTGTAGTGTTAAACGTTTATACCTACTTGACCTATTCATTATGATAATAGGGCTATTATTGACGAATGAACGTAGGTATTGTGAGCAAACAATTACTTGCACAAAAATTTCAAGTACTTGCATGGAAATTGTGCCATAACAACTTCTTATTTCAAATATACCTGTGACAGACACTTTTGAATAAGTACCGAGTTCAAAACATAACCCTTCTACAGTCCAGCCGCAGGCATAATAACAGTGAATGGACTGTAGTTACCCATTCCATAGAGTAGATCTCATGATGAAGAATGGGCAAGAAACTTCATGGACACTCTTTACAACATGAATAGGGCAAGTTACTTTGGCATATGTACTACATATTTCTATCTTGTTAACCATACTTTACGTGACGAAAGTTCGTCGAAGTAGGTTTTAAAGGATAAAATCTTGAACACAAAAAGTATGGAAGGAAATGGGAACAAATCGTGACCGTCCTTAACGGAAACTGTAACATGGCAAACGAGAACTGCAATGTGACATACATTGATGGGCAAGAACACTAATTTGATGCAGTTCTTGTTTACAAGCGAAGTAATGTATGCTGAATAAATATTGTGTAAAGAAGCCATTAGGCACATACATACATTTCTAGGAAATACAGTTTCATGGAAACAACTCTGTTAATGTAGGTTAAATATGCATTGTTTATTGTGCCAAGTTGTGATATGAGCTCAAAACAAAATGGTAAAGTAATGTTCATCCATCTCAATTAAATGAAGTCAAGATTACACAATGAAGTGCCAAGACGAAATATCATTTGTTATGAGCAAAGAATATCGTTTTTTTAACCCTTACTTATCATTACGCCTGCATTCTACATTCGGTTGACGGCACGGTTGGCGCCGCGGTTGAGCGATCGACTCCTGCGCTGCGTGTCGCGGGTTTGATCCGCGCACGGAACAAACATTTGTATGGCGGCCTACAGATAGTTGTTCCGGGTCTGGCTGTTTGTGTATGTGAGTTTAAATGTTTGTAAACGCACCCACGATCCAGGAAAGAAAAAACAAAAAAAAAACAAGGGGAAAGCAGAGAAAGCAGTCTCTGCCTTACCCTTCGAGAACATATATTATAAGCCAGGCCTGTGCCTAAACCTCTGTAGAGGTACAGCATGTACAGTAACTGCAAACAAAGCTAGAAACACGCTTACGATCGCTAAACCAAAAAGGGCATCGGTACATAATCCTATACATTTTATCCTATTCATTAGGGCTTCCATATGTCCCGCTACACCGTGACATTTTCCAGTTAAAAACGTTCTATGGTTGTATCTCAGTTTTTGTCTGTCAAAAAATAATTAGTCCCGTTTTGGAAGATGCGATGTATAAAATTTATTTGACAACTACAATTAAAATTCATTGTTCATTCCAAATGCCCTTCGGCAGTCGTTTACGATTAAGACAGCCCTAACTACTTAGGTACGTCTAATTTAATTCTCACAAAATACAGTTCCCTTAGGTTTGTTTTAAAGCGAATTCCAGTTGTAATCTAAAACTAATTCGTCAGTGCGATTGTTCACAAAGCGAGTGTTTCCAGCGATATATTCCAGTTTGCACAGACTGCTACAAAAGGAGCTTTGACATTTATATTAGCTTAGGACGGGCTCTGAGCCAACAATAAGTTAGATAGTTAGATATTCGTATCTAGGTACTAATAAAGACCCATTTCACTAAGAAACACGTTAATATTATTCCACTGTCGGAATTTCTCGGATCGGGCAGTGTTATTGGGTTTTTCTAGCAGGAATTTCTCGGTAGCAGCCGCTGAGTCTGCATTTGTGGCCGATAGATGGCTGACTGTTGGTTTAAGTACGATTTGCTCTTTATAATCCAGTACATCTACCATGAGTTTTAACGATCTATACTCGCTAGCGTCTGTAGTTAAAAAAATGTATGAAAACATTTACAGCGCCTCTAGCGGATAGTTGGGTACTAAAATGCGCAGTATGAGTCACTATAGTCATCTATCCTACGTCACCGTGTAGTAAACTATACTACAGCGACTGCAAGTTTGGGCTTCATTTGCTTAGAATTTGGTAGTAAGCACCAACACAGCTCATGGTACCATTGAAAAAGCTAACTATAGTATTTGTGTATTGACGGAACTATTGCGGTTACGTCAAGCGATCTAACTATGACAACTCATGGTAGACGTACTGTTAAGGGCGCACCGAGGAAACGATACGTAATTTCGAAATAATTCCGTTCGTATGATCCCTTGCTGCATCATTATTACTTAACCTTTAGTTATGAAATTAATTTGTAAGATATTCAAGGATTCACTCTATAAATCATACACTTTAGAAACACGATTCTTTGTAGTTTTCTCGATAGAAAATAATGCCAAAGTAATGTCTAAAAAAGAAAATAAATCCTCAGTACGGCGTAAAACCTTCACGGAAGATTTTAGATTTTCAAAATGTGTATTGGTTTTAATAATATGAAAGAAATACCTAAATTAGCGCGCATTCCGTCAATTTTAACTAGAGCCGCCACTCTTCCCGGAGCGTCTCGCGCGTCTGTCTTACGCACACATACACGGAGCGCATAGATACCTACCGCCAGAAACTCGGTGCGCTCTTAAGCATATTAATGAAGGCAATATATAAAATGGCCCATGTTTAACAGTTTATGCTGGTTGTAATGCGACAGTGATTTATCAATGTCATGGTCATCCGTCTTTATCGGTACCTCTATATTGAACCAGCTGCCTCGTTGGTCGAGTGGTAGCAAGCGCGACTGCTGAGCATGACGTCCTGGGTTCGATTCCCGGGCCGGGCAAAGTGTTATTGGGGTTTTTCAATCAGCTATTTCTCAGGAGCATCCCCAGAGTCAGGTTAGGTATGTGCCCGTGTTGTCAATAGGCTCGCCCCCTATTACATGGGACTTCAACATAACTGGCGAAATGTGGGTGTGCTATTAGGTACACCACTGCTTACCCTTCGGAGATTACAAAGCGTGATTTTATGTCGGAATTTCAACTCTCGGTGCCAAGCAAAGCTATCAAAATTCCATGGTAAGTGCGTTTTTATTTAGGCATACATTTAGGCACCGGCTAATGATAGAGAAAACAGGCATAACACTGCTTAGTACAAAGTGATCAAGGATGAGGCTGACGTGTCTTGGGAAGTTTTGATCCGGATAAAGAGGATTTATAATATCTAGAACTACTTAACTTTTGCCCGCGGCTTTGCTTGGAAATTTCACCACGGGAAAGTTTTAAATATAGTCTACTAGCTGTCCCGCGCAACTTCGTCTGCGTCATATTTTCCCCGTTTTCGCAACATTTTTCATTGCTGCTCCGCTCTATTGGTCGTAGCGTGATGATATATAGCCTATGTCCTTCCCCAGGGTGAAATCTATCTTCTTGCCAAATTTCATTTAAATCCGATCAGCCGTTTAGTCGTGAAAGGTAACAAACAAACATACAAACAAACATACAAACAAACATACAAACAAACATACAAACAAACATACAAACAAACATACAAACAAACATACAAACAAACATACAAACAAACATACAAACAAACAAACATACAAATAAACAAACAAACAGAGTGACTTTCGCTTTTAGAATATATGGATGACACTCGGGGGTAATGTAGCTTCCCATTAGAATAAGAATTTTCGGAATGTTATCAGTAGTTCCGAAGATTACCCCTACATACAAACTTACAAACAAATTTTACCTCTATTAATATAGATATTCGAATTTCGAACTGGGTCGTGCCGTTTGGTTTTGTTTTAATTGAGTTGCAAAAGACTAGACGCAGCTGTCGAAATTAACCACATCAAAAAATTTTGCTAGCGTTTTTCACAAAATATTAGGTACTATTCCACTTGATGAATTGTAGGTAGGTAAGTTTAAAATCGCTGTAAACTAATGCAAAATAACCGAAGTGAACCTGACTATTAAAAAGTTATCATACAAAACAAACAATCGAGGGTATACCGTCGAAAAGTCCTAACTACACACATCAAAAGTGTCTAGGGATCAACATATATTTTTGCAATAACTTTTCTCCTGATTGATATTAATTAAAATTTTCTTTAAGGATTCATCAAATAAAGTGTTTTCGTTTGTCACAGTAACGATAAACCAAGTCACCTTTGCATTAATAAAGAAATTTGCCATTTTCTAATAAAGGGATTTTTGACATTTGAACCACTAACATTAAAGTTCGAAAAAAAGACTGAAATAACAGTTTTCTTTAAAATTTTATTGGGTAACTTAAACAATTAATAATCCGTGTTTCTACCGCGAACACTAACAACACAAGAACATCGGTTTGGCATACTCAAAATGAGTTCATCCAAATCACGCTGTGGAATGGCCGCCCATGTTCGTTGCAACAACAAAAAAAGGTCTTCTTGCGACTGGATACCCTCCATATTCGGCAGAGCTCTTCTCTGTAGCATATCCCATGCATGCTCAATCGGGTTCAAGTCTGGCGACTGAGCAGGCCAGGGCAGGACATTGATGTTAGCTGCGGCGAGAGTCTGTCTTACAACTCTTGCGGTGTGCGGTCGTGCATTATCATGCATTAACTGAAATAAGGGACCGATTTGCACTTGTAGAGGAACGATGACGTCTGATACAATCGTCTCAGCATAAATTTGAGCGTTGAGGTTGCCTCTGATCCAAATCAACTCAGTTCTTCCGCCGATCCAAATACCCGCCCATACCATGATGGTTCCACCACTATAAGGATGGACTTCCTGGCAGGATTTTAATCGCTGTTGGCGTCCAGGGGTTCTCCAGTGTCGTATACGTCTTGTATCTGGTCTCATACCAAAACGAGACTCATCAGAAAAGCACACGAAACGCCATTGTTCTTCTGCCCAATTTCTGTGTTCAAGAGCCCATTGATATCGAATCCTACGATTGTGCATTGCTATAGGTGGTACCCGTAGCGGTCTTCGGGAATGAAGGTTCACTTCATGCAAGCGGTTTCTGACTGTTTGGTCGCTAATTAAGTTCCCTGAAGAGTGATGAAGCCTCACGGCTAACATCATGGCGGTTATTGTTGGAGCTCTTCGAGTTAAGATTTGAATGTATCGGTCTTGTCTCCGTGTGGTGCAGCGATACCGTCCTCCATGGCGCTCAGCCACGGTACCAGTGCTTCGGTAACGTGTCCAAAGTCGACTGATAACACTCTGACTTGTATTCAGAGCTAAAGCCACAGTACGTTGCCGGGAACCAGCTTCTATCATTCCCACGGCTCTGAGCATTTCTTCCCTGCTTAAATGACGTCGCCGCTCCATAATAACGTTGGTTTTAATCAGTAGTAGGGAAACAGTAGCACTAATAATGTCTTCAATGCGTTGTATGTTTTTATAGGGAAAATATTGACAGCTGATTTTCATCTTTTACTCGAATTTGATTCACAGTTCCTGATTCAAATTATGAAATGCACCAAAAAGGATCCATATAAATTTATAAAATCATAAATTTATTACAAAGCCACATCTCAATCTCAAGAAATCCGCATAAAAATGCTTGATCCCTAGACACTTTTGATGTGTGTAATTATAATTACAGTTCCCAGCGGACTTAAACCAATTATGAAATGTCAATCTTATTATATAGGAATTCAGAATGCCTTTTTTTTCGGATGGGAAATCATCAATTTCAGAATGTCTGAAATCTCAATCAGCAAGGAACTTAAATATTCGTTGAGCTTTAACTCGTTATTGAATGAGCCCGTCTAGCTTTAATCATCATATCAGCCTATAATGTTCCCACTGCTGGGACACAGACCTCCTCTCAATGAGGGGGAGTGAGCTATAATCCACCACGCGGGCCCAGTGCGGGTTGGTAGATGTCACATGTCTTAGAATTTTTAGTTCTAGGACATGCCGGTTTCCTCACGATGTTTTCCTTCACCGTTTTTGAAGGCAGCGGTGATAAAATAAATTACACAAAGTAATGCGCCTGCCTGGGTTCGAACTGACGGCTTATTGCTCGTAAGTCGGGGCGGCCACCTCTGGGCCACCGCTGCTCTCAGCTTTAATGCAAATAGATATAAGTAAGGGAATGGGAACATAACATAACATCACGCCTGTAAGCCCCGAAGGGTTAAGCATAGGTGTACCTAATAAATTCACCCCCACATTTCGCCGGTTAAGTTTAAGTCCCACGTAACAGGGGGCGATCCTATAGCCATCAACCGGGCACAATCCAAACTCCCTAGTTGCTACTAAGAAATTCCTGATGGAAAAACCCAATAACACTCTACCCGCCCGAATCCAAATGTGGGAATCCAACCCAAGACCTACTGCTCAGCAGTCCCAATTGTGACCACTACACCAACGATGCAGCCAAGTGAATGGGATCACCAGGTATAAAACCTAAAAATATATTTTAGAAGCTCCATAAGACTTTTTCATTATGGATCGGGACAAGCCCGCCACACTGCTCTCAAACGCAGCAACTCCTGAAGGCACGAGTCTTCAGTAGCGATCAAATGAAAATCAAAACCAGCACTACTTAAAAGTAAAAATTGAATATGACAACCCTCCAAAAGGATCGCCTTTCGTCGTTTGTGTTTCAGCTAAGTAGGAGAAGCAGTGGAACTAAACCTTAGCCCCCATCAATTCATCTGTGTCTTAGGTGAGAAGAAGACCAGTTGGAAAAGCACCAAGACACAGAGCCGACCAACACTTGGACAAATTGAAAATACTTGGAAAAATACTAAAAAACGTCATTGTGTTGTTGACTTGCTGAACGGATGATTTACACTTATCTGTAAATAGTTTCCCAAATAAATCTAACGGATAATTAATCTTCCCAGACTTCTGTAGTAATTACAATCGTTTCAAAACTGGGAATGCCTCAATAATGAGACAAATGCGACAAGTGACTATAATAACGCACGATTTATGTTGAACTCAATGAACGTTCCCTGTAATTAATTAAAACAGCTGCTCATTACGATTCTCGACGAAATTATCAAACTTTAGCGGAAATGTAATGGCCAAAGGGAAATGGCGCTTCATTATGCACCGTTCACGGGATTTTACTTAATTTCATTTTGAAAATGGCGAAAATTGGTTAACTGCTTCCTCATTTTAATTAAAAGTTTAAATAATTAGTTATTTTATATTAATTAATTTTATGGAAATTCAAAGCACATTTTCAGTGGTGATGATAATTAAATAGTGATTTATAACAACTCTATATTCCATTGAAAATATTATGCAGGTTTAAATACAAAAATGTTTTTAAGCAGGTATTGACTAGTCAAAAATCCCAACATATAATAGGAGGCAATTAAACACTATGTTCACAAGCTCACCTAGGTAAATATTAAAGCAATAAAAATATCTCATCTATTTTACGGCCAGCCGCATTTTAGTATTTCAAAAATCCCGCAACATACTACGCCGTACTTGAATCTTTAATCATCACAATAAAACAAAAAACAATGTGAACAAATCTGCAACATGTAAACACAGTTTGTTTGTCCATTCCCACGGTATGCGCGCGCGCAGGCCATATGGCGTCTAGCGCCACAGCTAGATCTAGAATACTCTCAAATTTAATCACACTATTATAATCTTTATGTGAGCTGCGAGCCGTTTTGAATCGTTTAACAATAAATCATAGAGATTTAATCTTGCCAACGTAAATAAATACGTCCATTATATTGACGCAGTTGGGTGGCAACTCTGACAACACTGGAGCCACACACGTCATACGCGCCACAGACTAAACAATAATGTGACTTCTAGGCACGCTGATTTGTTTGTTTTTACTGGCTTTGTTTTATCATGGATGACCTATTCCTGAAATACTGGCTAATGATTCCGGCTAGTCTAACTAGATACTACCTACCTACATAAATGTATGTGGGGCTGTTGCTGCCACACACAGTACCTAAAGCTAAAGCAAAATAAAGTAATAAAAAAATATAATATCTAAATCACTGATAATTTAATCAGTGCTACATTGGCGTCTACGACGTAGCCTCTGTAGTAACTGATTGTAAATAAAATCCATCTAAATATAAATAGAAGCCATCTAATAGATTAAAGCCAAATAAATAAGGATTGAAATGAAAAATACACGAACGGTGCGGTATAGTTAGATTTACCAAAAGTTTCGATCCTCTAATACAGAGTTTGTAACCACAGTAAAGTTTTTATTTACCTAGTTGAAACTCTGGTGTACAAATACTCTCATATAGGTAGTTTATAAAACTTTAATTAAAATGTTGTTCTAAACTCGTTTCTAAGAACCGAACTTTATTAGCTGTTCCTTTTCTTAAAACTTTGCACATTTGCAGTTTGCAGGAAGTATAACATTTGTTTTTAAATACACGAAGGAGGTCATCCAATATTTGACTAGTGTCTATGCTTGTAGAATTTATTGAACAAACACTCAGTCTAGCTTAAATACAGACTGTGCAAATAGCCGTAAACTTAATCGATGACATTTTGATCGCCTTAATCATATCCTAATAGATCTCTTAGCTGCGGTAACCAGCACTGAATTGAAATATTTTATATCATCATCTATAGGTAAAACCATAAAACTTCAAATTTGATAAAATTCTACGAAGTAATTAGGATTCGTAGTTTTCTTTTTAGTTATAAGACTTACACACTTATGAATATAAATTAATGGGTACCTAATATTGATTTCAATTATATTCGCTGCTTGAACATTCATAATTCTATGTTAAAATAACACATTATTTAATTAATACTAGATTCCTACTGTTTAGAGCAAATGGCGACACGCGATGATGTGATACCGGTTCCTACTCGCCATAAATTCGAGCCTCTTCAATCCTACGAACCCAATATAATTTTAGTAGACTCAAACAAATACACCGCCTCAGAGTACCAAATCTTCGACACAAACTATCGAGACCTAATAAATCAAAAACCGGTGATCCTTAAAGTAACGCTGCCGCAAGAACCACAAAGTTCCGCATAGCAATCTAAATCCCCACAAACATCATGTCTTTGCAGAACATTACCGGGATACTAGATAATTTTCTCACCAGTCTAGGCAGATACGAGAAATCTAAACAAACAAAGTGACCCAATACCAGGAAATCAGTCTAGATGGGAACGATTTCGTCCTGAAATCCTAGTCCTAGATTACCGAAGTTATTTTGTTCGTGTTTCGCTTCCCGTCGCTCTCGCGTCGCCAAAACTCCAAAATACACATTTGAGCGGTCATAGAGCTAATATTAGATGTTCACAAATGTGCATACGACGAATGATGTCAGTAACGAATTCACTTGCTTTCCTCTTATAGAGTGACACACACTGCTGTGGGTAATTGTTGTGTATGTGTGTATGCTTGTCTGGGAATGGATCCACGAGATTGCTGTAACGCGTTGAATGAACTGCTAACACTAACATTGCCTAGCATTCACACAACAGTTCTATCCCCAAACAAATGCCAATACTAGAATGGCATGTTGTGTTTGAGCAAGCGATTGCGACGAGACAGAGAGAGAGAGAGAAACTGTTGTTTTTCCGCGGTCGCTTTCATAACACGGGTGTTCCTTGACCATAGGCCTCGTGGCTCATGCTCAACGCAAGGCAAGTAAATAAGTGCGCTCATCAGCCTCGGTGTTCCTCGCTAGCTCTCCGCCCCGTGTCCCTCTTTCTGCGAGACGTGTCTTACATAGCGAGAGCTCGCCCTCGAGAATGTATAGGCACCTTTATAATTCACAGGCAGATCCTCGTCCACAGCCGCGCAGTCTCGGCGTGTTGCCAGGATCGGCTCCGGTTAGAGGAAGCGGTCGTGCGCTCATTAGTTTGCGCACGCGCTTCCTGCACTGGATCCCTAATGTGCCGAGTGATTCCACGCGGAATCTGAGTCGCGTGACATTTGCATAATTAATTTTATTTTGGGGAAATCTTCACATCGCACTCGTAGATCGGTATTTCTATAGTCTAAATAATCAACTTCTTACTTAAGTCTAGCTAAGATAATTCGATGAATCAACTGTTGGACTTAAAAATCACATAAGTCCAATGAATATTTCATTTTTGCATGAGAAGCGGTTTTTGCCTTGCAGTCGACAGACACAAACCAAAGCTTAACCTAAGTTAATTTCAACGTCTGTCATTAGTTTCTAGCCAAAAGTAATCAGAAAACTTCTGAGGTAAAACGGGTTGTGCGGCCCATTGCATTGTTTAAATCGGACATTTTGTGCGTGTGCGCTTGTCCACTGTAGCGAGGACCCGTCTGTCGGCATTCCGTAGAAAAGCTCTTATCCTCTCAGTTTTACGCACGCATAATAAAATTCGCTATTTCGCTCACATCGACACTGCACCATCAATGAAAACTTTTCAACTCGAATTTCTATTTCACTCGCGTGAATATATGTGTGTGGCTATGTGGAGCTTTCATTTCAAATTGAATTTCGCCATTTTTTTAGAAGTACGAAAGTCTGCACCGCCTCGACAAACTGCTATCGTAGCGTAGTTAGATAACTTTAAATACAATTATTGCCATATTTTTAATTTAACAATGTCAAGTTCAGTTTGTAATCGTTAATTATGTCACATGATAGTGTCAGAGATATAAATAAGATAGAATCTCATATGAATTCACAAGTTGATGTTTCTGTAGGTAGACACTACCTACATTATAATAACACATTGTAGACATTGATGTAAATCATTTTAACTGATTCTAAAGCAAATATAGATAAGTCGCAGCGCCCACAACCTGTCATGTTTGATCATCATTGACATGTTTCTGTTTGATGGACCATTCAAATCACAAGCACCTACCTGCTGAGCATAATAAAGTAACTTCAAACAAGTTCTTCACAAAATGATATTTTTAATAAATAAATTAATATGGATGAAGTAAACCAGTTACGAACCAGGTGACGAATTTGTATATTTATTGAAGCTCCGTGTTATTATTGGTTACCTTGGCGGTCGGGTCAGGCCTCTGGCGACCTTGCTGTAAGTCAATAAACCCATTCTAGACAGAGGTCAATTTATGTGAAAGCATTTCCTAATTTAGGTAGACGGCGCGCGTCTATCACAAATCCGTGTAAAGACAGGATACAAACAGCCGCCGTCCGCCCTCCGCCCCGGACGGAAAAGCTTTCAAGTAAACTTTTGAGCGATGCCTTCACCCAGACACATAACTAACGTCATTTTGTTGAAAATGTGTTTTCATCTCAGAATATTACTCTTTCAGCAATCTTCAAATAAATTTACATGCAATAAAATAGACTCATTCTGAAAACGATAACAATAAATCATGAAACTTAACATTTTACCGACATACTGTAGAAGGCTCTCGTAAGTCCTCTGGTGATAAATGTCGGTTACACTTAACCTTAATCAGAGTCAGTAAACTTAAGCGCTGCTTAACAAGAGACAATAGACTATTGCAAGTCTACAATACGTTTATGACACATTGTGCATGTCCCTCGGCGTAATTATGTAGGACATCGACCACCGGTGACGATTGGGCCATGCATTAAACATGGAAATATACCAATGTGTGTCTGGCTTAATAGACTAAATATAGGTAGTCTTCAGAGGATCTTGATAACATGACGCGATTTATTTATACCGGCACGCGGCACCCGCATCCGAGCTTGCATGAGGTTGCGGGCGCGTAAAACAATGTCAGAACATTTTTTCTTTCCTTTTTTTTTTAAACGTTGCCCCACACTAGGATTTTCTCCTATATCGTGGGTGCGTTTACAAACATTTAAACTGACATACACAAACAGCCAGACCCGGGACAACTATCTGTAGGCCATACAAATATTTGTTCCGTGCGGGGATCGAATCCGCGACACGCAGCGGAGCAGTCGATCGCTCAACCACTGTGCCAACCGTATCGTCAATGTCAGAATTAAACAATTTCTGAACCCCACACACGCTCACTTCTTTTTTTTTATTCACACCCTTCTCTATGTGTAGGCAAACTTGAGAAAAGCTCAATTTGTGAAAAGTGCAAAAGAAAATAAACAGTTATTGACAGATTTGCTGTTAAAATTCCGGATACCTTTTTATATATCGTGTCGTGTAATTTACGAAGAAGCTAACTGCATGCATCTTTTGCTGTGGCAATATTCCCTAGTAGCAAAACATCACATCGACACTATCACAGCATCGCTGCTTTTTGTACAACGAACTTGGAGAATGCGCTTCAATGTTTATGGCCTTTCCTCGGGGATAAGGTGAGGGTAGGAACTATTTATTTGCCCCTTATAAGGAAGGCAGGCAATATCAGTCAGTCGTCAAACACGTTGAGACGGGTCGCGAAGCTGTTATGCCAAACATGGCCGCGCTTTCATACTTCAGACGCAAATTATACTTCTTCTCGGCCCTTCTAATACGATGTGTTATTTCTAATGTTATATGACCAGTTTCTTTTAAAGCTTTTTGCTGTTAAAAAGACATAATTCAGGTTATTGCAATTACGAATGCGATGTGCGATAACTTTTTTTTTAATTTATAGGCCATGGCTTTGGAAGATATTTTTAAATTAGTACGCGCAATGTCGTCTAGTTTCATATAATTTATTATCTTTTTTCTTGACAGTTATGTGTGTTTAATTGCTACTGCTACATGTCTACTAGACCATTTAAACAGAAAATAATTAATATAGTAGATTAATCAACGGCGTTGTGCCTATAATTTTAGAACCAGTCGATGAAGCAATTCATAGAAAAGCTTAATTTACTTAGTTAATAGTAATCATGTTCTGACGTTAACGGCGTTTTAATCGCACATTATTTATAACCGACCAATTAACTTGGTAACTTGGCGGCGAAACTTAATCTGCGTTTACCGAACTTAGTAGTAAACAAGAAAGTGACGTTTATGTTATTATTAAGGTAGGCAAATTATGCATATCCGGCAGTGAAACTGAATCCGGGAATTTCTAATGAGTTCTCTTTAGTTGCAACATTTAGGGCGAATTTCACCAACGAATGCCATCAGCGAGACTAAACTGCGTTAAAGGGCTATGAGTGTCAATATCCTGACAGCTCTTAAACGTACTTTAGATGTGTTGATCGCGTTTAGATTCAATTATGAAATCGGCCTTTAATCTTGTCATGGCCATCAGTTAATAAAGAACAAAATGCTAAGGTAAAACCATCATCAATTAATTTGTTTAATGAAACACTGAATGGTCGATGTGAAAGATGGCATACCTAGAAATGTGACTAGACAAGATGGCGGCTAATAGAAAAGTATAGAAAATGACATGTTTGTTGTGCTGAGGATAACTGCAGGAGATTGGTACCGATGATAATTCATCTTCACTGAACGTCTATGTTATCTCCTTTTAAGATCTACAGTGACAAGTGAGGATATTTTGTCCTTACGACGACAAGAATAATGGTGATAACATCAAAGACTCTGCCGGATGTGATTATGCATTCCTACCACGACCACCTCATGTTACGGAAGTAGGTTCCACCACTCAACAATGCTTATTTGCAAAGTTAATTATTGAGAGCTTTTGAATGTAGGCACCTATGGCAACCTATTTTTTATCAAAGCTTGTGAAGATAGTTTTACATATGTATGGATGTTAGTTACTCTTTCACCCAAAAAGTACTGAACGGGTTTGGATGAAATTTGGCACACAGATAGTTTAAAACCTGGATTGACACAAAATATACTTTTATCCCGATTTTAACCCGTGAGGCAATTATCACCCAGGCGGATTCGCGGGCATAAAATAGTACATCAAATAAAAAGCGACGACTATTTTAAAAGAAAGAGTGATGTTCTAAAACTTCGACCTAAGTGCCCATTAATTGGACATATAACTTCATAAATGTCCTATAAAAGTGACTTGAAGTCCATTTATAAGTTAAGGATTTTATAAAGTGCTTAACTTTTTAAGTGTAGGAGTGGTCAAATATTGACGAGGCGAAGGCAACGGGTGGATTTATAGAATATTTACACGAAAGTGCTGAAACTACATACTATATACTTTAGTTGTTCCATGAATAATCACAATTCAAACTTGATTATGCGGCTCTAATCTGATGATTTTAAATCATACATTAACCAAACACCAGCAATCAAACACATCATCACGTACGAAGATAAGTTAATTTCCTATAAAAAAAAACCTGGGCTTTAAATTATTTTGCAATTATTTTTTTCGGTCGGTTTTGGATTGAACCCAGCTCTTTTAAATTCGTTCGTATCTAAGTCACATTTTCAGGTTCAAAGCATTTTTAACTTCATTCACATGTTCATCATACTGCCAATATTTGATCCTTTAAAAGCTGTATTGTGTATTTTCAAGGATGTTATATTTCGTCAAAGAGAAACCCATCAAGGGTCTGTGTGATTTGAGAGCGCGAGAGGGTCCGGACCCTCACAGACTTCTGACATTTAATATCTGCATTGTCGACTGCCCAAATATTTGCGTTGGGATTGGGATGTCTGCTAGTGACACATACGATGTTATTTTTAGTTATATACGAGAGCCTTTTCCCCAACTATGTTGGCTTCCAACCTAACTAGTATTTTACTGTCTATCTGACTACCATAACCCAGTCACTGGGTAATACAAGAGCCCCTTGTGCAGGCGGAGACTTTTGGGCTTCTGACTACCTGTAACCTGTAATGTATAATATTTGCAAATGACAGCCGGGCTCAACAGCTAAATGTGCTGTCAGAGGCACGGAGAGGTCTCGAAATGTAATGAATGGACACCCATTGACAGACCGACCGCGGCAAGCCAAGTTTAAAACCTTCTACCGACCCATGTGGATATTATTATTTACCCACAAACTCCTCTATATAGCTATGAGAGGTATCTTGGATATACATAGAGATTAGGCGCTAATGAATGCCGTGCTTCTAAGCTCGATAATTATATCAAGGTATTCGAAACATGCCAGGCGTTCTTAGAGAGAAATTGTTGTTCTGGTTGCGCTATTCGCTGAAATGTTTGCCGAGCAAATCTAGCTAGGGTGCAGAGTAGAGGTTTTACAATATGTTAAAAAAAATCCTGTCCGATCCGCGAGGATGTAGGTATTAGATATCGAGATTCGATGCTATTTATGTAGTCTTTTTTGGAAAACAAGTAAAAAATAAATACCCCGACATAAATTAGATAAAATGAGGAAACTGCCATGGCAGCACAGGAAAACCGGTCGCTTCTGAGGTAGTGACGTCATGAAGAAACAAGTGACAATCGAACTTACTAATGCCGAAGATGGTGTTCTCACGTTTTAAAAGTTTGTTATTGTTTATGGCAATGGCGGTCATTAGGGCACAAAAATCAGGATTTAAAATTCATTAATTTGTTAAATTTCATGAATATTTTATATTTCATATTTTATCTTATATTTTCATTGGTATTTGGTATGTCCTTTCCGATGCGAAAGGACATACCAAATACCAATGACAGGGTTTTTTTTACATATTGTATGGAGAAAGTTTAAACAATTTAGGTATGCTTTGAAAAAAGTGGTAATAAAGGCATAAGTTTGCAAGTTTTTTTCTAACAATGTATTACATGGGACTTAAAAATAAGTGCAGCAAAAAATGGGTGTACTATCAGGTACGCTTCTGTTTAACCCTCAGGATTACAGGTATGATGTCATGTTATGTTTTAACGATTAGCTTCGCAATTTATATGGCAGTCAAAATTCGCTTGACCATCATTCAGCAAGGTCCATTATTATGTTTTATGCACGTTTTCGGTAACTAAAAAACCAAACCCTTCTGCAAAATCTGTAACATACCAAATCAAATAAGATACAGTATAACATTACCGGATCCAAATTAATTACAACAATGATAGACTACCCAGTATACCTTGACAAATCATAGCAGCTAACCAAAGGCTAATTATGTCAAAACCAGTACATGATAACTTTAGTTCCTTAAGTCGCCACCCGCCAAGATATCCGGGACGCACTGTAAGGCACTCATTTCACCGACCACCTGCTGGTCTCATTAAAGTTCAGTTCGTCTGGCTATAAATTCGCAAGAAATTGCTTCTCCTCTTACGGAGGTAGATAGGTAGGTAGGTATATGGCCGAGGGAATATTACACCGGCCACAGTATACGGTTACACCCCGGATTATATTTAGAGGGCTTTTTGTAAGCTTAGCCTACAATTATATGAGTTTGCACGTCACAGGAGTTGACAAATCGGTGTCGTATGTTTTGTTACGCTGGGGTTGTTTTGCAAAAAAGTTACAGGGATTGTTTTAAAGAAATACTTATACAGGTTCTGATATAATTTTGTAAAGTTTTCATAGTTTTTCAGCAGTCAGTACTTTTTTTATTCAATTCTATGAGGACTCGGATTCTACAAGTTTGGTTACGGATGAATATGTCGACAATGAATATAATTATCCCGAGTTGACGACATAATATTGAATTAATAAGTCGGGAACATATTCGTCCGCTGTCAAACTTAGTACTTATTGTTTTGTTTGAAACCTTTATTTAAATGCAACAAAATCGTCTAGAACTTAACACTACTGTCACTTCACTATTCAAGGCCAAGCGAGTGCAACAAAAAATATTAATTTAGTGTCCTTAGATTTATAATGAGGTGAAATAAATTCATGTCATGACAGCTAAATCCGCATTCAATGCTGTGCAAAACGATGAATGGATTTTATTTTGGCTGTAGATAACGTTTGAAATCTAAATATCCCTCCTATATATTATGTACTTCTTTCGTTTCCTATGATTCGACTGATGTGCATACCAAATAGGCCAAAAATCTAACAGGAATAATAAAAATTTAAAATGCTGTGTTACAGTTAGATTAATATCGAAGAGTATCTTCAAAGTTTTAACTATACTACTACTTACTACTAGCAATACAGAAATATCAAATTAGACAAAAAGAGAACCTGCAGCAAGAAGGTTAGCTAGAAAATATCCAGTCCTTATTTGTAATACTTACTTACAAATAAACATAAACATTCAAAGTCGTAGCAAAGACAAAAAGTGGAAAGAA
Organism: Cerastis leucographa; assembly: GCA_963082945.1. NCBI lineage: Eukaryota > Metazoa > Arthropoda > Insecta > Lepidoptera > Noctuidae > Cerastis > Cerastis leucographa. The sequence continues at coordinate 10,150,805 of OY720380.1, read as the reverse complement.
ATAGCAACCACCGACCACACTCTGCAACGCTTGCCTATTGAAGACGTGCCTGTCCTTTACAAGATTTTCCACGGTTTATTTTATGTGAGCACCGTACGGAAATGGTTACAAATTTTATGTTTTGCGAGTAAAAGCTCGGCATAAATCCACGTTGTCGTCCTGTCTGACATTTTTCACTCCTTTGTACACTACAAGACTGTTTTTAGAGACTAAAAAACACGTAGGTTTTATTACCGAAGAACTAAGCTCGCTCGTGACTGCTCGTGTAATCGTGTTAGCTTGATATCTGTATAAAGATACGAATAATAAAGTGCTAAAAGTTTATTGGCAAGCCTGCCCCTGTTTATAGCCCACAGTAGTCGATATATTCAAACGTACAATTTGAAATGTGTACGGAATAAAGTCGACGGTCACGGTTCGTATAGAGAACGCGGTAAGCGCCGAGATCCAATTAAACTCTGGTTTGAATAAGTTACCGCCTTCAAATAGCCGCTGTATTAAGATAAGACCCACTGCGAAGCGTGGTAATCGAGTAATTGGTTTGTTAGGTTTCATGATTATCTATAATAATAATATTCGTACGTGTTAACGCGCAAAATGGAATGTAATTTTCTCCGAGGGCTGCTCGGCGGCGTGGGATTATTCTGAATGGGAATTTAAATTTTCGTCAGCGCCTATTCCAAGTCGGAACGAATCAGAAATGTTTAACATATTTCGTTTATATTGCGGCTTAGTATGGCTCAAGAATGTTGTTAATCTTTCAGCTCAGTTTGTGATGTGCAGAACCAACTGGCTGATGGATGCCAGGATATGAAAGGCGGCTAACTGGTCGGGGTATCCTTATTAACAGACATCAAAACTGCAATATTAGAATAAATAACTTATTTAATATTTTAAAGACTGCATAAACGAATATTCATGCTTTTGATTTTATTTGGGGACGCTACCTTTAATAAAATGAATTACGTCAAAGACTTTTATAAATAGGTCATTGTAAAGAGTACCTATATTTTCAAATGGAAGCCTCCATTTCACTAGTCCTCAACCAAAGAGAACAGCATGCTAATAAAATAATAATTATTTCTAACATTCGTGAACCTTCATTAATTCTCTTTACTATTATAGGTACCTACTGAAATTAATAGCCATTTTCGCGGTAAACATAAAAGACTATGATCGCGGTTCTCTGCGAGACGGACGGGCTGTAGGGCTACAACGATTTTCCATTACGCTGGCCGGCGATCCATCGCCCGCGCGATAAGTGCCGACCGCTCCAGGGATAAGCCCTAGGTCGTATGGATTACTAGCTACTATGCTTCTCTATACAAGGTGTTGTTCTGCATCCTCGTCAAAATTGAGGAGGTTGTACACATGACATAAATAATCAATTAAAATTACGGTACCTAGTTAATTATTAATAAATGCTGAGTTTTTTGGATATTTATGTTTCACAGTATTTCAGAATAACCCCCTTAACGTGGTTTAGGGAATAAGAAATTATTGATTAAACGTTTGAAATTGTGTTGTATTTGTGGAAACGCGGTTATAGGCGAGAATCTGACGGCCCGCGTTTAAAACACGGGTGATTCACACTTACCGATTTCCGCAAATGAGAAAAATAAAAATTACCTATCCATTTTATTATTGATTCGAGACGAGAATCATCAGCACAGTTACGTCCATGAATTTGACGAGGATGCAAAACAACACCTTGTATATGCACCTAAATATTGCTGAAAGTTGGACAGTTGATTACGCTACTCAAAATCTTTCCAGTATTTTTCAATATCGTAGGTTTTATTAGTAAGAAACTATTATACGCCTAACATAAAAAAATGGGATAAGGGCAGGGAAATGATGGTGGTGGTGTTTTGCGTCTCCAAAACATTTAAAGTGGTCACCAAAACGCCACTAATAGACATTACAATAGCCGAGGATGGTGTGAAGGTGAACCAATCCCAGAGACAAGGGTGAAATGCCTTATTAACAATTAGCATATTATTTATTACTGATTGATTACTAGAGATCGGATAATCGGATGCATGTTTACCTAAAGTGTAGGTGTTGGTTATTATGGAATGCACTTTTGTATTGAAAAAATCGCGGGAATACGGAATCGACCAATTTAGTTTTTTTACTATAGAATCAAATCGGGTGTAGGAATATTTACTTAGTTTAAGGTGTTGGATAATATTATGGAATGCACTTTGTGTCGAAAAAATCCCGGGATTTCGGATTCAACAAATTTACTGTTTTTATTATAGAATCAAATCGGGTGTAGGTATATAAATACTTATTAATTAAAATTAACTAACTTATATAATTAATTAACTTAAACTTAACTTCAAGCAAATACACATTAATAATTATGTAACCTCCCTGTTTTTTTTAAAAATAAATATCACATGTTAAAGACGACGTTTCTTCACCATGTTACAGACTAGTTTCGCATTCCCGAATTTTCTGGAATCCCGGGATTTATATTTTTTTAAATACACACATCAAAAGTGTCTAGGGATCAAGCATTTTTATGCGGATTTCTTAAGATTGAGATGTGGCTTTGTAATAAATTTATGATTTTATAAATTTATATGGATCCTTTTTGGTGCATTTCATAATTTGAATCAGGAACTGTGAATCAAATTCGAGTAAAAGATGAAAATCAGCTGTCAATATTTTCCCTATAAAAACATACAACGCATTGAAGACATTATTAGTGCTACTGTTTCCCTACTACTGATTAAAACCAACGTTATTATGGAGCGGCGACGTCATTTAAGCAGGGAAGAAATGCTCAGAGCCGTGGGAATGATAGAAGCTGGTTCCCGGCAACGTACTGTGGCTTTAGCTCTGAATACAAGTCAGAGTGTTATCAGTCGACTTTGGACACGTTACCGAAGCACTGGTACCGTGGCTGAGCGCCATGGAGGACGGTATCGCTGCACCACACGGAGACAAGACCGATACATTCAAATCTTAACTCGAAGAGCTCCAACAATAACCGCCATGATGTTAGCCGTGAGGCTTCATCACTCTTCAGGGAACTTAATTAGCGACCAAACAGTCAGAAACCGCTTGCATGAAGTGAACCTTCATTCCCGAAGACCGCTACGGGTACCACCTATAGCAATGCACAATCGTAGGATTCGATATCAATGGGCTCTTGAACACAGAAATTGGGCAGAAGAACAATGGCGTTTCGTGTGCTTTTCTGATGAGTCTCGTTTTGGTATGAGACCGGATACAAGACGTATACGACACTGGAGAACCCCTGGACGCCAACAGCGATTAAAATCCTGCCAGGAAGTCCATCCTTATAGTGGTGGAACCATCATGGTATGGGCGGGTATTTGGATCGGCGGAAGAACTGAGTTGATTTGGATCAGAGGCAACCTCAACGCTCAAATTTATGCTGAGACGATTGTATCAGACGTCATCGTTCCTCTACAAGTGCAAATCGGTCCCTTATTTCAGTTAATGCATGATAATGCACGACCGCACACCGCAAGAGTTGTAAGACAGACTCTCGCCGCAGCTAACATCAATGTCCTGCCCTGGCCTGCTCAGTCGCCAGACTTGAACCCGATTGAGCATGCATGGGATATGCTACAGAGAAGAGCTCTGTCGAATATGGAGGGTATCCAGTCGCAAGAAGACCTTTTTTTGTTGTTGCAACGAACATGGGCGGCCATTCCACAGCGTGATTTGGATGAACTCATTTTGAGTATGCCAAACCGATGTTCTTGTGTTGTTAGTGTTCGCGGTAGAAACACGGATTATTAATTGTTTAAGTTACCCAATAAAATTTTAAAGAAAACTGTTATTTCAGTCTTTTTTTCGAACTTTAATGTTAGTGGTTCAAATGTCAAAAATCCCTTTATTAGAAAATGGCAAATTTCTTTATTAATGCAAAGGTGACTTGGTTTATCGTTACTGTGACAAACGAAAACACTTTATTTGATGAATCCTTAAAGAAAATTTTAATTAATATCAATCAGGAGAAAAGTTATTGCAAAAATATATGTTGATCCCTAGACACTTTTGATGTGTGTATGTTTTAAGAAGCCGCTTCCATAATTTCTTAACCAAAAATGAACTTTAGGTAAATATGCATCCGATTATCCGATCACTGTTGATTACAGTTATCTATGTAAAAGATAACTTCTGAAACTGAAAGTTTTGTTGCCACGTCTTAACTTTTTAGCGCATTTTTAACAAAAAATGGAAATTTGTCCAGAATTTTGAGACTTTCGAAATCTAGAGATATTATAGAAGTGTATATATTCTCAGGGACTTGATTAAAACATGACTGACTTGTATCGAAATAGATTTAGTGAATTTATGAGCTACATCTTTTGCAAACGTTCAATCTACATAATCGCCTCGTTTTAATTAAAACTACTTTTCTCAAAATCATGTCCGATTTCTACTAACTGTATCAGAAATGTTATCACTAGGCAATTTATAAATTGATGTACTATGTAAACGTGTTATCACTAAATTTAAATTGTTTTACGAAACATGAACAACTGCAGAACATCCCGGAACAAAGTCTAGGTAAACACAGACCACCCATTTCAATCCGAATTAATACAAAATCCTCCGGGAGCATCCGCTCCCAGTCTAAATAAATCCAATCGTAGCTGCGTTAGTCGGAATTAATTAATTATTCAAGCGCGCCGATATGCCTTATTTGGTGCACCCTTCCCTAGACACGGCCATATTTGTCCCCCTCTCCTATGACGTGGCAAAAAACCTATCCAGTTCCTCCACATAAGGCTACCCATTCCTAGGAGAGACGTAAAAGTTCACACAAAAAATCGAATAAAAAAGTTGATTAAATCGTTGTCAAGTAGACTAATAAATCGATGGAGCTGACTCGTTAAACTTCCAATGGCTGTCATTAAACATAACTGAAAACAAATTCAAACCGCTTTCTATGCTGTGCTCTGTAGTATAATAAACTGCATTCCACATTTGATATCCGTCATAATATTTGGCGCCGGCAATTTGCATAGTAATTAACAGAGAGGTTTATTATGATGCAAATTTTGCGAGGAACATTCTTGTAACCTTTAATAAGACGTACGATAGCATCGACCTCAAAAAAACCTGTCACAGGCTGTGTAGAAAAAAGTATATCCAGTTATTGCACATTCCTAGCAGATAGGTAGTTTAAGCTGAGATAAGATTAAGTAGGTACCTAGTGTGTCTGTCAAATAACTGCATAGGTGTTTTTTTACCTACATTCTGAAGATAATTGGTGACTATACATATCAATGTAAAGACCAAGTTCGCTAAATATTCACATTACTTTTATCAAATGAATAGGTCATGTAATTATTCAGAACGTCGTTCGCTGTGTAAAAAGCTTGGTTGATTAATGCACAACACGCATATTTTTAATTCTATTATAATTGGACAATCAATTAAAATAACAAAACGTTAATTATAATTATTGGAATATTAGTTACTTTAACAATCCTGTAATTGCACACTGGTTGATAATTTTTTATTAGGTCCAGCCTGATCATTCATCGAAATTCAATACACACATTTAGATACATGGATACTACTTTGTTTCCTATTAGACTGTCTACAAAGATACCGGGGCGGGGCAAGCCTGTATAGTTAAAGTAGCTTTATTCTGTCACTTTGTCAGTCAAACTGCAAAAATAAACCCTACTTAACCGCTGATTTTCCAACATTGCATGTAAGAATCTATTTATAGGTTGAGTTTTGAAAAATCCGTAAGTAATTCTTAGGCCAATAACGGAACTGATTTCTGTATGCACTTCTCAAAATAATAATGATATGTACTTAGATATTACACACCTATTTCAGGAGTATAAAACTTATAAAATAGGGATCTTGTTGCCTTATACTGGGCTACAAAAATCGAAGAGTCCAGCACTCTAGACAGAACTTATGGAATAATTACAGCTGAAAAAAGCCCTATAATCATAGATGAGCACAAGCTAAGCTGCACAATATCATTTTTCACCTATCCGTATCAGGTCCTTGGGGTCACAAACACAGTGACATTGAACTGGCAGGGTTATCGGCTCGCAGCGTGGCGCCAACACTTCTAGTCTAAACAGAATGCGACCCACCTGACCAGGGAGCCATTGTTCAGACAAATATCAACACAATTGATTATACCTGTGAAGCAAAGATACTGTTATTGACAAGCGAACCGCCCTTGCTTTAGACAGTTTTTATGACTTGGTAGTTTTATCAAGTCATTTATTGAAGGTAATTAGCATGTAAAACTTCAGGAATTAATTCTCTAATTTATGCGTGATTAAAAACCCCATAGAAATCTGTTGCGTTGATTCAAGCAGTGTTCCGCAATGTGTGTTCCGCGGCACACTGGTGTAACGTGGTCATTAGTTAGTGTGCCCCGGAAAAATAAGATTATCTCTAGTTAAATAGACAAACGGGAGAAAATATCTTATTAACAGCCGCCAAATACACGATAGATTTTTCATTTATGGTGTACTTACCTCCAAAATTTTCCGATTTCCTAGACGTACCTTGCGCATAAAACGTATACGGAACACTGGTTTCAAGCATCAAAGCGGTCACACAAACAGACAAGAAGACCAATTTTATTTTATAAAATGTTTTTATGTTCTGTTTTGATTAAATCAGACGGTTTTTAAAAGATTGTATAAATTGAATTTTTTTTGCCTAATATATGATACCCGTGAGTGTTGGGACTGGCTGAAATAATGTCAAAGTTCATGGAACCAAACCAAAAATATGAGTAGTTCTAAGTTAGCCAAAACAGTTGTACCCACCCCAATATAACTCTTGGAGTAGATAATGGAATTAGAGCCTAAACAAATTGCCATTTAATCAGTGAAAACGATCAAAGAGATTTAAAAGGCTATAAAATAGCGGACACTGGGAATTGGGAAAGTGTTTTTTTTTTAATAATTTTTGACATTTTGCTATGTCACATCAGAAAGTGTAGTCGATAAATCAAACTAAAAAAGAAAACCAAAAAATCACAATTAGATTGACTAAACACAAATTCGACCACATGTTTTTTTTTTTTTTTGTTTTTAAATAAGAATACGTTATGTCCTGAAAAACAGCAGTGCAAAGTGCGCACAATTCGAAGTCGTGCGCAATTTTTCTGCAAAAGTTTTTGAGACGTTGAGTGTGTATCTTGGGTTTTTTACATCAATGGGTGGTGGGATACATATTATTCCGCTTACAAAGAAATGAAAGAACATTGACAACAAGGTGTAAAGTAAGGTGCATAATTGCATATTATTCTTACATAAAGTTTGAGTACGAAACCGTTCGAGTAATAATAACTGCCCTGTAAGGTAGACAACACGAGCAGTTCAGCGTGAATGAGAGAATGCCAGTCATTCATAACTGGAAACATTCTTTTGTTATCCGCCGCACCGAACAGGCCGCGGTAAAAAAGGGTTGGCGCCCTTACCGACACGGTTACACGAAGACAACTAATATAACTAGCCTATACGTGTATAACTTAAAATATTCAGCTCTCCAAATTCGATTCTAAACCTACTTGATACTCAAAAAACTTAAAACGTGGTAGTGTCTTATTTTGGGCTAATCCAGTAATATTTTCTCTTTCGTTGACAACATGTCAATGTAAATGTATTTGGGATGGGTGTCTGTGCTCTCCTTTCTTCAACAGGCACACACAATTCCACTGTTTCACTTGCATTGTCCAGCTCTGGATGACGTAGTTGATGTTTGTAGTAGGTCACCTTCATCAGATTCACGAGATACGCACGGATTTTGTCTGCTCAACGCCATATCTGATATTATAAAAGCCGTATCTAGCAAAGCATTCGGATCAAGTGGATAAATTCCACTACCTCTGCCACCAAGAGCGTTTGCAGGTGTAGTAGCGCGAATCCAAACATTACGTTTAAGCGTTCCAGCATTGTAATAGCTGATTTTTTTGGTGGGATGCATCAGATGCATGCGCTTCATGCGCAAAAATAAAAATACCGTCCAATGTTATTTCTGTTAGATGTGTATCAGAAATAAATAGTTGCTAAGACAAGTTCCGCTATTATTAATTTAATCAAAAGTTACCGATCAATCAATCGGTAATCGATTAAAATTCCAAGGCACGCGAATGTAAAAAAGAAAACTGTGTGATTGAAAATATTGTGCTGACCCACATTTCGCGGCATTTCCATGTGTAAATAAGCCACAAATATTCGGTTCATGCACTTTAATATCCTTGCAAAAATGTTACTCGTACTCATAACACGTTTAAAATATTGCGCCACATTAGAAGATATGAAAAAAATCTAATATCCACCAACAAGTCGCTGAAATACGCCTTTGTATCAGGAATTCATGAATAAAATCTTCATAAATAAGTCATAAAATGTCGGAAAATATTCTCAACCGTTATTACAGCCCACTCCCTCTCATAGAGAGGAGGCCTGCATCCCAGCAGTGGGAACAATATAGGCTGATGATGATGATGATGATGATGATGGCAGTGTTCAGGCAGTGTGTTAATATTTGTGCCAATGCAAACGGATGCGATCGACTGTGAAAAGTATAGATTTACATTCCACTACTAAATATATATTTTCACTCGATGTGTTCTTTATTAAGGCAGTTAACAAAAGAAACTACATTTATTGGGAAACTACTACACCGAGACTGAAGTTGATGAGTGAAATATATCACGATTCCGTTTCTTTGTTTAAGAAAATATATTATATTCTTATAGATTTTAACTTTCTATAAAATCAAACTAGTATGCTAAGTTTAACTAGCTTCCAGGTTCCAACCCAATCATTTATTATTATGAAGATTTATACATAGAATAGTTAAACACAATGAAGTAATTTATTTTGCTTGGATCATTGAAGTCATCGCTGCTATGAACTTGAAAACACACACGCAACAAGAAACGAAAGACAATCGAAACAAATGTAAACTAAAAACTATGCAAGCGAAACAAAACACAGCACAAATAAAACTACATCAAGATAAAACATAGACGGTATTATTCGTAAAGTTTTCCCTGACATGAACATTCACAGATATCAACATGAATGGGTGCCCTGAGAAATCCAACAAGATCAGAGCATTAGATAAGCCGGAGAAATCCCATAAACGGACACAAGTCGTGCTACTGTTGCCATCCATAGACAAGATAAGGCGTGTGTACATAGATAAGAGACCCTTGCAATAGACAAACATACGCTTGCCACAAACTATGGACTGACTTGGAATAGGATCATCGGTTGTCGTTTTAAAAAAAATGTTGAGTTAATAAATCAATATTTAAATTGAATGAGACATAGAAAGAAGGCTGGCGAAAATGGACCCAAAGAATCTAAAAATTAACTAAACTCCGTTCCAGTGTAAATATAAAATAATTATAACTACAGTTTTATGAGATATTTATTTTTAAAATATTGAATTTTTAGGACTCGGGAATCAAAAGTTATAAATATTTTCAATTTACTAAAATTAAGTAGTCGTGCAATTACAAAACGCAACTTTTTTCCGATTACGTTCCAATCCAATGACATCTGTTTTTGCTCAAGGGTTTTCTTACTACAAATGGCTCTTTCTCTTAGTTTTTATACATTCTATTATGTCAAAAATTCATAAAAAATAAAATGCAAATCTGATATTAAAACGCCAACTAACAATGCAAAAGCATTTAATAAAAATGGAACAATGGCGATTTTATAGTATTTCTTATAAAGGAACGGTATCAATGATGATCGATTGAGTCCCGTCACTACTGTCATTGTCAGATCTGTGATGATCTAGTCCATCGTTATGTTTGTATTTTTGTCTGGGATTTTATGTTTATCATTGCGATTTTGTAGATTCTCGACGACTTGGCCTTTACATCTTGAACTGAAGATAATGCACCCTGTCATAGACTACCTACCGCATTCTTCTCTGGATATTGGACAATGAGTTGTTTTTTATTTGGACTTTGATTTTAACCACAAACATGCGTTGCGTAAACATGCGTTGCGTTAATTTCTTCTTCTCTTACGACTTACGCTCTTACGGAGGTGTCGTCTCTTTGATGAAGGTGCTCAGGGCTTTGAAAAAGTTCAGAGATGGGTGTATCCACGTGATGTAAGTATATTTGTAAAAAAACATGTATTTATATCATAAGTTAAGAACTTATTTATGATATCTATCTGAACAACAAACTGAGATTCGTTTAGGTTTTATATGTATAAATACATACTGTTGTAATCTTATATTAGGCTCATTCTTACTGTTGCCCTATACTTTATCGGACTAAAACAGTATGCAGTAAAAGACTGGCTGAGGTAGCAGTAGTGTATTTTACTGAGATCTTTCAGTCATCAAAATAGAAGATGGGTGGCTGTCGCATTTTGTCATGAAATATTTATACCTAATATTTATATACCCCTCCACAGGTATCAGAGGTCTTCGACCTCTATATTATCTTTCGACATTTCTGTTTTTATTTTGTTACTTATGGAACTCTTTATGTTTATTACATTATAGGTGAATTTATTTATTTTAACATAATTAATTAATTCCAGATAACAGGAGACGACTACCTTTGTCACTCATGCTGGGGGCTGATAAGCTGCGACCCTGAAAATGAAACCCGACAGCAACTTGGCCATCGTAACGTCTGTGTTGTATAAAATAAAAACAATGTAAAAATACCAAAAAATAAGATTTATTACTTATACTTTTTTTATTCAACAAACCCTGCTTTTCAATAGCTGTACATAGCTAGTCAGCTCTGGCTGTTATAATTTATGTAAAACAATATTATCTTGTCTCAGCGTAATAAGAATCGTATTACTTGACTATAATTCGCTTATAGATCAAAATCGTAACGACATAGTTTTAATAGTGATTGAACTAATTACAGGGTTGGTAATCAGTTTAGTCTCTAGCTGCAGTCTAGCAGTTTTATGATTCATCAATTAGGTACAGGCAATAAAGTAAAAATTCTGGTTTTGGCTTATGACAAGAAGCTAAACACGTAAAGTCAGAACTAAAACTGCGAGGGAAATACAGTAGTTCGAATCTTCCTTTATGAGTCGTCTTAAGTATTATTATATTTTGATTAATCGTAATTACGGAGACATTCCACTGTTAAAAACCTTAGTCGTAAGATTTTTAGGTTATCTTGTAAATAGACGTATATCTCTTTTCTCCCAACTTTTCTGTCTTACTTTCCATTTACTTTTCTGATAGTCTTTAGTCGTTTTACAACTATGTATAAGTTGCTATAGTGAATGCTACCTCTAAGAGTGGGTCCCAAAATACATGTAGTCTCGCCCGTCTCCTTTGAATAGCTTGGTATCGGAATCATCATATGAAGCAACTTTATTTTGTAGGTTTGTAAATCACATAATATACCAAATAGGGTACAAAATGTTAATGAAAATGCCAAAAAAACTACCTATCAACATTTACCAAGGAAACAAGCAACTTCCTTATACCAGAGCGATCCATATTAAATTAATTAGTTCTTCTTTACTAACTACTTTGAACGCAGGTAGCTACTCAATTTTTTTTAGCTAAAAAAACGATAGACAAAAACTAACAGGCGTATAAACAACTTGGTTAACAGAAGTGTTTGCTTTGTAAAAACTAAACTTATGAAGGTATAAGATAACTATGGAATCAGTGATTTACGCTGACGTTACCTATGATTACCTAATAATGAATTTACGCTTATAACGTACCTACATAGGTATTACTTAGTAAACAGATTTTATTTTCTAATTTAAACAGAAACTTCTTGAGTTTCCTCGACATCACTCCATCGAGTCGGACTTAAAACCATTTGAATTTTGATAGCTTGACTATTCCCATCGCACGTGAGAGGTTCAATAACTTAATGTTTCCAGCTCTTGCGACACTGAATAGTCATCATATTCAAACAAGACAATAAAATTGAGGCTTACCTAATATCCAAACAAAAATGGTTTGAAATAAAAGGAGACAATATTGAACAAAAATATTGCTTTTTACTGCGGGTAACTGAGACAACTTTAGTAATTTAGTGACATGATAGTTTTGTATCTCTTGTGTGTAGGCCAGAAAGTGTTGGACTTTACCATGTATCTCAAAATAATAATATATTTGGATGTTACGTTGCAAAATTATACAAGCTAAACGATGACGCATGAACATTACGCTTACGTTAACTAACGATAAGTTAACAATCGGCCATTCTATTGCTCAATGCACTTGCATTTAACAGAGAATATTATGCGCTGTAGCCACGTGGACCGTAGTTAGCAAAACAAAGTAGCATTCTGAAAAGCTAGACTGTTTTGTGTATTACAAAGTCATCGTCATTTATGTCAAGAGTCAACTTCGAGAGGATTCGTCGTTAATGTTTGAGAAGCGTCCTTCCGTCTAATAGTAACATCTTGACTACGATCTACGAAACGATATACAAATTCTTTGGTACCGCCTCCTGACCAGATTATTTCGTGGCTAAATGTAATAAGTATTGTAACCATCTTCAGGATATTAAATCAATATTCAATAATTTATTGTTTTTGCTGACACAACAATATTCTATATTATGTTGGCCCAAAACTTCGGCACTTCCACTCGCAGCAGTAGAGATTTCACTTTTCTCAGAGGTCAGGATAGAAGGTAGAACATACTCTGCACTTAGGTAGTAACTTAACATTTGATGCTATCAAACAGAATCGTCTCGAGCACAGCAAAATATTAGAAGAGAGGAAGCTTCAGAACTGAATAAAATATAGCAGGCAGCAGTGAACTTTTTTTGCAATTAGGTACTTGGCTTATCCTGTCACAACTTATGTTTGCCTATTTATAATAAGTGCAAAATGCTGCCTTCTTTTGACCATTTACGATTATATTCAGCAGAATAATCGAGTTTTAATAAAGCACCCGCTGAGTGTCCGTTAATCTTAAGATAAAACGGCTACAATTTATAACTATAATTATTTATGGTATAGACTGCGTACGGCGCCAAACGACCCGACCCGGCCAGTGGCCATTGACTTGGAACATTGCAAAGAAAATAATCTAGTCGGCATAAAAAGTGTAATCATTCTTCTATCTAGGCGTTTAATTAAAGTCACATTTTAGGAGGTATACTAATGATTCATCCAGCGATTTTTTAGGATCAATATATATTTATTTATCCAGCTGCTAAGTACTTTTATTTTGAGTATCCACTAGAGCGTAACGACTAACGACCGTCACTCGTATAAGAAAGGTCTTCTTCGTTGTTATTCTAGATAGTAGTAATTGAAGTCATCGGACTTGAAGTCAGGGGCACGACAACGACTCGTATTGTCCTATCAATGAGAAGTAATGCCCATATGATAACGAAGCAATTAGCGAATGACAGACACATTTTTCTTCGAAATCCTTTTCATTTACCGAACGAGGCATGTAAAAATATTATCTCTGGTCTTATCGCTGTACACATAAATTACAAAATTATTTCGAAACTGTCGTCAATTTGCCGTTATTCCTTATATTCTGGTTAAGCAAATTACTGGCAACCCTAAATCAATGTCATTTTAATTTGGACTCTGATCGTTTGTTCCATGTTTTACAAAATCCTGCACAAAAAATAATCTGTAGGCATAGTTACTTACCAAATGGAAATGGAATCGAGTGGAATTAAGACGTAGGAGTTATTTATCAAGTGGCCAAACTGATGCTAATCCTAATTCAAACCAAATTATAAACAGTGCAAACTCGATAACTACATGATCTACTTTTAAAACCACCTAGAATTGGTGGACATAGTAATTCGTCTAATGCTCAAATAAATGCAAATAATATACGATCTGCGACACTTCGTTACGTACCCTCAAAGCCTCAAGTACCATTTGCATTTGCTAATCGTGCGTGAGTTACAACGCATGCTCAAGCGATAACGTGCACTAATCCGGTTCACCACTCGATTATCTGATCTCGAAATATAGGTCTACAACTTCTCGCCTCACTTTCGTCTTAAAAATGTACACAATAATTATTCTTATCTCGTCTGTTCAGTGTATCAGGCAGATTTCCAGGTAAAAACGTTTGGGATAAACAGTGCGCCATGTTGAAATATGTATAGGAAAGTAATCTAAATATTGAATTTAGAACGTTCTTTTTTACTTGGCAACTGGCTCAAAGGTTATTGCCAGAGTCAAGGCACATCCAAAAATAGAATTGCACGGCAATTGTTGCCATAAGGATTATTTAATTGACTAAAAGTACTTTATAATGTTGATTTTATACGGGTTCTACAGTAGGTATACATTTCAAACCTATCTGTCTCGGTATCGACAGGACCTTGTCAATCGCTGCTCATTAAACAAGGTAGGAACTAAGTGGGCCATTCTGATCTCTTTGACAAACGCATCCCGAATTGACCTACGACCGTGACAATCTAAAATTATTTCAACGTAAAACTGGGTCAAAATGAGCATACATTTATACAGTTTGATATTATCTAATGGGTCGATGTACCAGGGTCGCAGCGGAGCGCGGCGGTGGACCGTCGACGCCTATTGTCATTCAATCGGGCCATTGTGGGCTCTTTGTCGGCCGCGGCCGGAGCTCTGCCTCGGTCATTCGACATGGGGGATGCGGGACTTGAAATATGTTAAAATTTTTGGAATGTAGCCGAACGGATAATGAATTCGAGAGCGAGGTGCAATTTAAATGCATCGGAATTAAAAGCAGGGGACAGAACTATTTAAACAGTTTATCATGATGGTAGCGGCGCAGGACTTTTAAATTAATTAAAATCGTTCGTCCAATTTGATATTATAAACTCACAAAAATGATATCTGTAGGTGTTTCTTGCATACACAATTACAAAATTAAACCAACGAATTTAGGACCAACTATGATTATGAAGAATGCAAAGGAATACGAATATTCGCCAGATGCTACAGCGGTCCAGACTAAGCATCTTAAACAGCACTGATCCAAAACCACATCTTTAACCATTCCTCGATACCACATAACACGATGCAGGCAGTCGCGTGACTTCCTACATAACATCATAAACGTAGATATTAAGATGCATGTAACATAACACATTAAACGCACATTATCCGCAATTAGCGGCCGCCGCTTTGAAACTCGTCCATGCACCGTGAGAACGACGAAAAAAACTTGCGTTTGCGCATCTTGACTGACACGACACTATGCGCGTATGAGATATGTTTTATATCTTTATTAGATCAGCGGCAAGTTTGCCGATAAATGCTTGAAAAACGTTTTTAATCATCTTAATTTATATACGATGTTGGATTAAATTCAATCATGTTTCTGTCTTGCAATAATTCCTTTCAATAAAATTAAAAGAATGCCCTTTTAATCCAAAAATATTAAGTCTCTCCGCCCGACGGCGCCACAATATTCGTACAAGTTAATGAATCATGCTCATTCATAAATTATTAGGTACTCCTGCAGATTATGCTTTTTTGAAAAAAAGTTAATGTTGCCAGGACAAAAATAAATGAAAACGGTACTTCCTTCCAGCCCGATTTCGAAGAAAACGTCGAAACTGTTCTATGACTCAGTTCATATTGAATTTCGTTGCAATTCATTAATTACTTTTTGATACCAGTAATTTTGAGTATATTGAGGATGTGGATTTAAAAGCCGTTCTTAGTACCCGAAGTCGATGATTACAATGATTAAATACGTGACCTAGTATTAATATTAAAAATAAGGTGTTAAGTTTGATTCCCAATGATTGTTCTGCATTCACAAAACTTGAAGAAGGTCTTCGCGTACCTCTCCCCTGTTCACCATTGCGGGTAACAGTTACCTCGTAAGTACCTGCTTTACCAAACACCATAAAAAAAACTTTTTTGAATTTAAGGATTTTTTGTACTCTTCTAATGATTCAGTAAGTTAAACGTTGTTGTTAGACACTCAGGCGGCACTTTAGTTTCCTTTGTTATCTTTTTACTGACCCGTAGTATTCGAAACAACTTTCGGAAGAAACAGTTTCTCTTGTCTTGTTAAGACTTGTCCAAAACCTATAAAAATATGCTTAGCCTAATAACGTAATGTAGCGTAATATTCTTGGGAGCACCTGATATTGTAAGCTTCAATGAACATTTTATTCACAAGTTTTTTTTTTATCATAGCGTACAATAACCATTTACCCTCTTAGGCATGCTCTTATATGATTCTCGGAAAATCCAAAAGTAGAGAAAAATAGTGTGTGGAGCCCCTCCGCGCGGAAGAAGTGAAACTTCGTAAAACTACACGCATGCGTTCGAGTGCCACGTATTCACTCTCGTTGTTTTATTGAGCTACTAATTTTTTTATTTTTTTTATTACATAATTAATACACACTGTTTATCAAGGTTATTCTACTCATGGAAATTGAGCGAAGGCTGGTCACACCGAAGAGTCGAATGCATGACTGTTTGCACGCCATCTTGCGTACCAAGTAGAACTACATAGTCACAAATCTTGTTATACTGCCATCTCTTAGTGAGTAATAGAAAATATTCCCCCTCCATGGTAGCGTTAAACTTGTTGGAAGTCGCATAAGAAGTTTCACTTCAAAAAAATGCTTTAAAGTTTCTAGTTGATAGACAATATTATAAATAATAGGAGAAGCACCAGAAAAAGTAGTTTCGTATTAAATAGAATAATTTGATTACCAGGACAGAAAATTCTTCATAATAACCTAAATTGCAACAATTGACATACGAAAGATTTAGGTCGTCCAATTACCGAGTAATCTAATATCTAACAAAGAGAAACTATTTTCTGATAAGATAGATAAAACTATATGAGTCAACGGGACAGTTCCGAAGAAAACAAACAATGTAATACGTTCTTTGACCAGAGGGTAGTCGTCTAAAACGATCAGATTTGAAGGCATGAAGAGCATGTGATGTGACTAAAAGAGGGAAAGGAAGGAGGGAGAGGAAGACCAAACAAAACAAAATTGTGTGACTGACATGGAAGGACAATGGTGTGAGATTATAAAGTTTGGAACCTTTTTATTTTTTTAGGTTTGACTCCTACCGCTCTGGGCGGAGCGGAAGGGAGTTTCAGACTTGTACTGACTAAAACTCATCCATATTCCTTCTTAGCCCTTTGTGTACCTCCTTCGAACAGACCCGCTGCCAAAGTTTGGAACCTTGAATAGGATTGTGTGACTATTGATAAAGGAGAATGTAAGAAAAAATCGTGATGCACCGATCCCAAGTAACATGGGACCATGGCAGGAAAATGCTGATGAAGTCCAGGACGTTCTAAGAAGTATCTTTGAAAGAAGCAAGGAACGGTACTATCAAAGGCATAAATCGTCAGAGGTAATAATGGAAAATTCTATCTAAACATAGGTAAACGTGGAGCGTATATATCCTCGATCGTTCCAAATATGACATATATATGAAACTTGAGACGTTATCTATCGTTTAGGATACGGTTCACGCCGCACACCGGCTGATACGATCAACGCTCAGAGCAATCTGCAGTTTATCCCTATCTAGTGCGATCAGTTTCTCAAAAAGGTACGGTCTTTAGAAATACTTTTCTAGCTTCCTGGTTTTGGAATTTCATTATAATACGATCCTTTTGTTTCTTATCTAACATAATCACGCATGCATTCCCCTAAGGGGGTAAGAGGCGCACCTACATTTCAATAGATAAGTAAAACAAATCCATACTTTGGCTTGCTACTGAGAAATTCTTAATAGAAAAGCTACCTGGGAATCGTACCCAAGACCTCAAGCTCAGCTGTAGGTACTGCTTGCGACCGCTAGCTAGACCAATGTCTACGAGGCAGTTCTTATCAACTTATCTCAAAACCTTTTGTCTGGAAGAAGCTTTGCAAATTATAAGGAATGGTGATTATTCTAGTACTTAAAAAGTAATGGATAAGATGGAACAAGGGTTTGATAATAAAATAAGCTAGACAGCTGATGGCTTATACAACGTGACATTCTATCGGCGAAAACGACGATGGAGAAGTCGATTTCAACTGTCGTTAAAGAAAACGAAATGGTTTGAAATCGATCTTCACTTGGTTACCCGCAGGATGTGAAGTCTTAATACCCAAAGGCAATGAACGAAGCATTTCCAATAAACAGATTGAATCCTACGGCAATAACACTAGTAGACACTACTCGAGCAGTAGTAAACAAACATGACAAATCAACCGCAAAAACCACTTACCTCACAATATTACAGAGAAGATAATGTTGAGGATTATCACAAGGCTAGTCATAGTCTGTCTTTTCTTTATGGGAATGCCTTCATTCCCTGAGTTGCTTTAATATACTAAAATATTTAATTTCTTGATCTACCGTCAGATTAATGGATGTAACATGACTACACATTTAATACAACAATTTTATATAGTTTACCGTTTAGAAAAAAAAACAAATAGGTACTGCAGGGAAACACACAAACTACACAAATACTGCAGAGATGCAAAATCATGTACGCCATATTATGTACGATCAATACTTTATATGGCTATACCAACAAATTAATTGTACACCAACTACCTACCTTTACCTATAATGCACCAATAATAAATTGATAACAAATCATTCAGACGATTATACTTTACTGAAGAAAATGTAACGCAATGTAAATCCAACATCGTCCCAAAAATAAGTGAAGCTTTTTAAAGTTTAAAAATACTCACCGTTATTAAAGGTGCAACAGGATCTTCCTGGCATGCACTCGATACCGATGCTTTCCACAAAACTGAAGACACGATCTTATTCCTATCAAAACTGGTCAGAACTAAATTAATCGTAAGCGAACAGCTCGCTACAAAGTCGCTAAATACACTGATAAAATATTTACAGTTTTAGCCAACAACCACAGGTGGTTTAAATATTTACGTAAAGTTTTTGACGTTTCAAGTTGTGCAGCCGCGACGTGACGCGACGCGATCGGCCCCCGCTCGAGCCGACGCAAGACTATCTCGGATACGCTCCATCCTCGAGTTTTCGTCCCGCGGCGCCCGTCCCGCTCGCGCAGCCGGTCACCTGCTGGTTAAAAAAATATGAGAAGCCTCACATTTCGCCGAAATGTGAACCAAACCAAACATTTTACATTCAGACAGACAGGTACGGGACTACTTTGTGTGGGAAGTCCTCTTCGTGGACCTTACGTTCACGCCGATGTTGATTGACGTATTCCCTGAGACTGGTATGCAGACGGTGCGTGCTCACACGCCTAGACAGCAATTTTGCTAGATTATCTATTATTGCAGCTTCGTAAATTACTGCATCGCCGCGAGAGATTTGTGGCTGGTCAGTCTACAACGGGGGAAACTTCGTGTCGTCGATAATGACCCGAGCAAACAAGAGAACATTTTAGCGTTCTGCCAGTAATCACCGATACAAACTAACCCATCGTTTCCCAGTAGTAAATTCAATTACTCGTTGTTTTCCCGGTTTATCTCCGCTAAGAACATCCTACGTCAATATTTGAAGGCACAATATAAAGCAACCAGCACGCTGTTGTGTTGACTCGAGCACGGCAGATAAACAAACTTGATTCTACTGATATACCACCCTCAGAGACTACATCCTGCTGTAATGGTAACTGCGCGAATTAATTCCTAGAACTATTTGGGTTTAATTCCAACAATTAAACAATTTAGGTCGACCATACCATTATTCAGCAAATACGCAAACTGGCATCCATTAAACTTTACGATATCCTAATTTGAGATCTGAGCTTACCTACAAGTTCGGCAAAGTTACAGTGTTCGTGCAAATAAATCTGTAATGAAAAACTTTTGAACGTTGAACCGGAGCGTTCGCAGTTCTGTGCGTTGAGGCTTGAAAGCATCAGCGAGGAACCTCCGAGGCACGCCGGCGCGGCACTACACTGCTTATTTACTTTAACCTTCGTCGAAATACTTAGTTATGTATAGCCGCATCGTTGTTAATGCAAATCTTCGTTCCTTTTTGGGCTCAAAGTAAGACGGAACAGAGTTAGCATGAGGCGACGTCGACGCGGCATGACACGGCAAAGCACTCAGAAAGTCAGCACCCCGAGGCTTAAAATAGAGTCCGAGCACCCGCAAACCGCTCGCAACTCTTAAATCCTATTAAAGGAGCGCGGAGTACCTTTATTCATAGACTTTACCAATAATTCAATAGCGCCCCTTAACGGCGGGTTCCACTGCCAAGGACAAAGACTCAAGTTTTTCCTGTAATAGTGACTGCAGCATTTATATCGAATGATGCAATGGTTCGTCGGAAAACTGTAACGGCATGGGTGCTTACGTGATTAGATTACAACATAATAATTGAATGCTCATGACGTTTGATCCAGGAGTACGTGTTTATTGTACCGCAGGCGTCAAGTGTCTTTCATTGAATGAATTTTATTATATTATTGTTCTTGTGGCATGATGAGTCGCACACGAACATCAAAGAAAAGATTAATAGTACACAAAACAAATTAGAAATTTCTGGCTGTACTAAACTAGCCTTTAGCAAAGTCGTAGAGACTAACAACACTAACACCTATTAATTTGATAAACGTAATTCACCCACAAATCCTTTAGGGCTGCGAAAATTTATATTAAAACTGGGCTATAAATACTGGTCGCAGTTTCCTCGCTGTGTGTAAGAGCAAAAAGACTTGCTCTCCACAAACTTCGCAAGCCTGCGCACTAGTCCTTGTACCAATATTTTATTTTTGAAATAAAGCAGTCTGGAGTATCCTGTTCAAACTAGAATTTAGTTCAAAGTAACTGAGAGTCGAATAAACGCGAAGCGAAGAATTTATGGTGTAACTCGTAAAGTTCAGCTTAATTAAAATTAGGATTTCTACGTCATATTTGTCAGTTACTACTTTAACTTGTCAACAGTGGTTATTTTAGTACTTATGTTAACTGGTACGGTCAGCAGCAAAAGTCGCTTTACATAACCAAAATTATAAGACGTCTTAGTTTTAGAACGATCCATATTAACAGACTGGAGTAAAAGACATAACAATATTTTCATCAATGGTTACACAAATTCGCAAAACAATATAACATCAGATGACACTGGCCAGCACAAAACTTGGTGTAATATATATAAGTGTTAACCGACTTTTGATGCTGACTGTACCTACTCTAATTTCATAACATAGGTAGGTACGTTTTCCCCAAGGATTTTGAAGGAAATTGCTAATTTATATTGCTTCTTACTTTAAAAATATCGTCTACCAAAATAATGATTGAAAGTTGTTAAATTGTCAAAGATTATTTGTTTAAGTAAATTAATTTATTTGTTAAATTAATATATACGTACACAATAACGTGGTAAAATCTCTAATATATAAAATTCTCGAGTCGCGGTGTTTGTTACCAAACTCCTCCGAAACGCCTGAACCGATTTGTATGAAATTTTATACAAATCGTTTGGGTCTGAGAATCGTCCAACATCTATTTTTCATACCCCTAAAATCCATCAAAATTTTAGTTATCTAGATCAAGTCGGCTTAAAAGTCATCATCAAAAAAAAACTCGTGTAATATTATTATTTATTATTTATTTATTTATCAAACAATTTTTATACAAACTTTCATTTAAAAACTAAGCCCCACAAAACTGTTTTCACAGTTTGTCTGTGGGAACGGAACGATATTAAAAAATAAAATAAAAATAAACAATGTTAAACTAATATTACTTAACAATCAACAAATCTTAGAAACTACTTATATACCCTCTCCCAGCAATCTGCAATTCACCTTCTTAATAAAAAATAAAAAAAAATAAGTATGGTTTACAGACTCCTGAGAAAGAATAGTTTAAGTGACGTACCTACTTTAGTAAAATCTGTTTAGTATTGTTTAAACTAAATAAATTATAATTCCTGTAGGAATTATAATTTATTTAGTTTGAACAATAATCCAGTTATTTGTGCAGCGACGTGGTGGAGAGGATAGTAGCAACCTGCTAGTAAACCTTACGGTAGGCGCACACCAAAACCGAAATCGGCCGATCTTTACTCGGGCGTCTTCACCCATACTCGGCCGATCAAATCAAACATACGCAAACGAAAGGGAGCGCGTACACTACTACAACCGCTATCGTCTGAAGACGCCCGAAGACGCCCGATGACGACCATTTTAAAAATACCGCACAATCAACTACAGAAGACCGGCAACGTCCAATGTCGGCAACTCTGTGAGCACATGGACGTCAGAGTTACCCGTCCGAGTAATTCTGTCCGCCATCGGCCGACAAAATCGGTTTTGGTGTACCCCTACCTTTAGGTTTGCGCCTCACCTTGCCTGCTGAGCGCATCGTTGATGCTGCCGCGAGCGGTAGCACTCCCGCTCTGTTTCCCACTCTAACGAATGATAGTTTTCAGCGACGGTAAAGAATAGGAGCATGGGCAAATGCGATTCCGTGCTGCTAGATGAGGCGCAACCCTTACTGGCTTTTATTCACCCGCTCCTGGGTAAAACCATTTTCTACACATTTCGTGACTGACTGTGACCAGCCAGCTGAGTCGAACTTTATTGTTTTAAAGCTGGGGATACACATGCCCGTAGCTTGCACACTAGCATACCAGCTCCTTGCACGTGCCAGCTACTGTCTGCATGTGTATACGCTAACCGGCATGCCTGTACCTGGCATACAAGTAGCTAGCACAACATTTGATTTACTTGCATGCCCGTTCAGGGAGGGGACGCGGGGGTTTGCCAAACTGGCACTTGAGAACAGACGTGACAGCTACAACACACAGCACAACTTGCATGCCAGTATTACTTGCAAATGTATCCGCAGTGTGCCAGTTACTCGTACATGCCAGCTACTTTCCCGATTTACTGGCATGTGTATCCCCGCCTTAAAAATATATAGCAAGTTACAAACGAAAGTCCCAATATAACCTGAAGGAAACTTCTTGGCTTTTATTGGCATAATTCAATTACAAAAAAAAAATACGGACATCAAACGTCAAACTGTTTTCTCCAAATAGATTTCCCGATTATCTTGTTTACAAAAATTTTGTAAAGATTTTATTTATTTTAGTTTGTATTGCAACAACATAGAATTGTTTTTTTTTTCGAAGATTAACTTAAAATATAACATTTAAAATATGGCAGCGGCTGCTGTAGGTAAATATATTTTGGATGACTAGATCAGTGTTTAAGAAGATTGTTTTTAAATAAAGTTCATAATTATTTAATATTCATCTTTCATTAGATTTACACTTACTGTATAAAATACCTGGCAAATATTTAGCTACTAATTACCAAACTTACCCGGGGTCCATGTTTCCATGGGGCTATGGTGTTTTTCCCCTGTTAACGTTATGTAACAACTTCCCATGTGCTTCTTGCAGATGAGCCTATTCTTACAAATATATCGGAAATGATCGACCTGGCTATCGGAACGCCTGAGGTAAAACTTCAAAATTTTTATTAATAATTATTACCTTAAGGGTCAGTTCACCCCGAGACGCGACGCGACGCGACGCTGCGCGCACACTTTTAAAGAGCGATTCAAAATATAACTTTATTTTCTACACGAATAGATATACAATTCGTTGTGTGAATTCAGAATACGTTGCGCCATGCAGCGCTGCGCCGTACGACGCCTCGCGGCGTAGAGCGACGCAGCGCAGCGTCGCGCTGCGTCGAGCGGCCTCGTGAGGTAGATTTCAGTAGAATTCAGACTACGTTGCGCCATGCAGCGCTGCGCCGCGCGACGCCTCGCGGCGTAGAGCGACGCAGCGCGAAATCACTGGCCTCTTCAAGTATCGTCGCGTCGCGTCGCGGGTCGGTGTGAACTGACCCTAAGTAATAGATGTTAATGCCTTGTTGGTCGAGTGGTCGGAAGCGCTGCTTTTGAGCATGAGATTTGGTTTCCTTTTACGTTAGGTTTTTCTCAGTAGTCCACGGTTCCTGGATTGGTGCTAGGCTGATGGCATTGGTAATAAGTTCACCTTCTATTACATCGGACCAAAGACATTCAAATAAGTAATCATTTTTGAAAGGAAAATTTAACTGAATCTGAATCGTCAGAAAATCACACAATATGTTGTGTGGACAGTGCTATCTATTTTTTATGATCAAAAGCAAAGATAAAAACAGGGAGGCTATTTGCTTGTTTTAACACAGTTCGGGTTTCCTATCGCAACAACAAACTTAATTGCAGAAAGTGTGGGATGTGGAGTTTTTTTTTTAACCCTAAAAAGTCTGTTGCCAGCTTGAAGATCAACAGCTCTTTTCTAGTTGATGTCGAGATATAATCAGCTTTCACAGGTCTGATCGAATTAAAATCCTGTCACATCAACAACCCTTGTCAAACTGTCGGTAGCAACACAGTTTTATTTATTACAGTTGTATATTCAGGTCAAGGTCACATGTCAATGATATTACAAAAGTATTATAACTTTTGTTGATGTCACATTGAATGAATGTAACGTACAACAATCAGTAACTTGTTACTCGTAGTTTCTTTATTGCTTGTGAAATTGACAGAAGATACTCGTCACTTTTACTTGACAATTAACGCTAATCGGCGAGTAACTAATCAACACTTTACTTGGAGATGGTGAAAGAGGCCCTACATGTTGTAAAATGTAAGTATTGAAGTGCTGCTTCTCGATCTTTGCAATTGTGCTAAAGTCGATCAGTCATGATACTAATACTGATACTGTTAGCCTCCGACATGGCCCAGGCCAGCAGTGTCCCATGACTTCCAATTGTTTCGATCCAGAGCCAATGTGGACAACTAGTCGCTGGTCTTGTCTAACTCATCCCGCCATCTTATACGAGGTCTGCCGCGACGCCTTCTGGTTGCGTCAGGGATCCAGAAAGTGATTATGTTAGCCCACAGATCATTGGGCATGCGGCAGACGTGGACAGTCCAGTCCCACTTCAGCTTAAAGGTTTTTTGAGCAACATCAGTAGTTTGTTTTGGAGAGCAGTGTGGTGTTGCCCTATATATTACTTTACTCTTTGGGTGTTGCGTTCACGATCGGTTAGTTTGACGCCTAGAATGCTGCGCTCCATTGCACGTTGGCAGACCTTGAGTTTGGACTTTTGAATATTTGTTAAAGACCAAGTTTGGGATCACAGCTCAAAAATTCAAAATGGGAATAATGCATATGTCCATGATTTTCAAAGATGATTGATGTAATATGATTTAGACAAAGGAAGGTTTCCCTTCATAAGTTCCTTCATCAGTTATGAGGATAACTAAACTGCTTTCTTTGTAACAGTCGATGGTAGCGTGTTTACCAGTGATATAAGTTAAAAAAAACCTGAAATAAAAATTAAACAAATTAAAGAAACCCCCGACACAAAAGAAGAATAAAATTTTATGTAAATATGGTCCCTTTACGTTTAATATAGTAGAATATTTTATTCCAAGCGTCATCGTTACGGTCCTCCGACCGCTAAGTAAATACATAAAATAGTAGAACATATAAAATCTTAATACTCGCTTAAATTAAGAAGATATAATTAAGTTTTGTGTTTCAATGCAAGAATATAATTTGTTCATTGTTAATATGCACTTATTTGATATAGAACGGCGTAGTAGACTTCAACATGCTGCAGACGGTACTGCACTGCCTTGCCCAGCAGTTGAGGATCCTGGGGAAGAACGTGGAGCTGCGAGGCTCCGTGGCCGTGTTGCCCGTCGGCAGAGTCTCGGATAACTCCCAGACTATAGCCATCACAGAATTTATCGTTGATACAGGGGTAACTCATTCATTTAGTTATCAGTCATCATTGATACAGGTAACTTGTTAACAGTGGAAAGAGGGACGCATGGAAACCAGAAGTGTGGTGGAAAACAAGAGATCTAGACACAGCTGTAGATGATTCAGTCGGTGCTAAAATGATGATTTTAACAAGCGCAACGGCTGAACATGAGGTCCTGGAGGGCTACTCTCTTTCTCCGAAACGTAACTTCGGCAACGAACGAAAATTAAACGTAGTTACGTTTGTGACCCTACTCTATATAATCGGAGAAAGAGAGTAGACCTCCTGGTCCTTCGATCCCCAGGTCGGGCAAAGCCTTATTGGGTTTTGCAATAAGGGATTTCTCAGTAGCAGCCCGGCCAAACAGCCAACCCGGAACTACTATCTGTAGGCTATACAAATATTTGTTCCGTGCGGGGATCCCCACGAAAACCCGCGACACGCAGCGCGGCAGTCAATCGCTCAACCACTGCGCCAACCGTGCCGTCGTAATTAAATGGGACTTAAACATAACTGGTGAAATTTGGGCTTATGTGGGTGTACTATTAGGTACGCTTCTGCCGAGCCCTTCGGGGAAAACAAGCGTATTGTTATGTATGTTTTGAAACTACAAAAAAAAATAACGTTCCTTCCATAAATAAAAGTGTAGATCAACGATTATTACCTACTTATTAAAATCGAAATTTCCATGTTAAATAACTTGGGTAGGTCCAGTATTTAGTAGTTCCTTTCAGAGCTTCGCACTCATACACTGCCAACCCCACAATACACTTTACGACTAAACTTTTACTAAGTAAATTCTTTTTCGTATTTTCAGGCTCCTGGAAAGTATGAATTAGGTAAATTGATACTCAATTTAAATATAAAGTAAGTTGTTAAGTTCATATTTTATCTTAGATCATATAATTGAAGAACCCTGTAAACAGCCCGACGAATACTTCACCTTCCCATAAAATATCATAACTATTTGTTGGTTCAATAGGAAAAAAAGTGCGTGGAGTCCCTCCGCGCGCAAGAAGTGAAACTTCGTAATACTACAGCATGCGTTCGAGTGCCACGCATTTACTCTCGTTATTTTATTGAGCTTTTAAATAATATTTTGTTGTTTTCTTGTTGTATCGTTTTAAATACATAATTATCACATAACTTTATTCTACTCATGGAAATTGAGCGAAGGCTGGTCACACCCAAGAGTCGAATGCATGACTGTTTGCACGCCATCTTGCGTACCTCGTAGTTCTACTTACGTAGTCACAAATCTTGTAATACTGCCATCTCTTAGTGAGTATTAGAAAACATTCCCCATCCATGGTAGCGTTAAACTTGTTGGAAGTCCCATAAGAAGATTCCCCTCTTATGTTATATGTAAAGCAACGAGAAAACAAGAAAGCTCTTAAAAAACTAATTCGTCTTTTTTACAACGCCAACTAAATATTTCAAAGAAAGCGTCAAGTTAATAGTGTTACGCCGACTGCTTTAAGAGAACATTCTAGGACTACGGTCGAGTCTAGAATGTTCCACGATGGAAGTGTCTAGAAAGTTCGAGAAAGTCCTGGACCTTTCTGGAACCTTCTAGAAGGACTGGTTCCACTATAGAGCCATCTAGAAGGTTCGGGAAGGTTGTAGAACTTTCTCGAAGGATGGGTTCCCCCTAAGGAACTACCTAGACATTGACGGAAGTTGTGGAAGTTTCTCGAAAGTGGGCCGGCCGTATAAATAGGCGACGGGTTAGCGGAAGGAGTTAGTCTGATTTTGGCTACGAAACGAAGCGATCGAAGTGAACGACTAGTGCGATATCTAAGTGATTAGGGATAAATTCTGTAATTGTGATTAAGTTTAAGTGTTTGTGAAGTGTTTTAAGTTAATTAAAGATTTTTAGTGTTTATTTGGTAGTGTTTATAATTTATCCTATACCCAGCTCGTAACAATTGGTGTCAGAAGTGAGGATAAATTATGCCAATTCTACCAAAAGACGATATAGACGGTGTCCGCACCAGAAGTCATCGACAGCAAGATATGGACCAAAGGAGGTTTGGAGATTCTCCGACACAGACACCGGCTGGTGCTCAGCCTACGTCGGAGCCAGTCGCTGGCTCATCCGGAGTTTCTCCAGCACCTGCGGTGCCAGACTTGACTGTTTTAATGGCACTACTGCAGGACCAGGCTCGCCGTCAAGAGGAGCAGGCTCGCCAGTTGCAAGATCAGTTGCAACGAGATAAGGAGGAGCAGGCTCGCCGTCAAGAGGAGCAGGCTCGCCGTCAAGAGGAGCAGGCTCGCCAGTTGCAAGATCAGTTGCAACGAGATAAGGAGGAGCAGGCTCGCCGTCAAGAGGAGCAGGCTCGCCGTCAAGAGGAGCAAGCTCACCGGTTGGAGGAACAGTTACAGCGAGATAAAGAGGAGCAGGTCCGCCGCCAGGAAGAACAGATGCTCCTGATAAAAGATCTTCACGCAACCTTTGGCAAAGATCTTAAGGTGATGAAGGAACATGTCCACCAGCATGAAAATCGTATCTCGGAGGCCGAGGTTCAGATTGCTGGTGTGAAGAAGGCCTTAGACGAACTTAAGGCTGGAGATGGGACTGTGGTTTCCATGGTTGCTGCACCTTCAGCACGTGGGTTTAAAGTGCCTCCATTCGACGGAACATCTTCGTGGTCGGCCTATAAAATCCAATTTGAGGCCGTTATGAAGGCGAATGGCTGGACCAAAGCGCAAGCCATGACCGCGCTCACCTTGGGCCTCCGAGACCAGGCCCTAAACATCCTTGAGGCGCTCGGCAAAGATGTGACCTACGAGCAGCTGCTGGAGGCTTTAGAGTCCAGATACGGCGATGCGCACCTGGAGCACGTATTCCGAGCTAAGTTGAAGGATCGCGTTCAACGCAGTGCCGAGAATCTGCAGCAGTGGGCCCTGGAAGTTGAAAAGCTGGTCCGCAAAGCATACCAGTCTGTTCCTGCACTTATCAATGGGAATCTGGTACAGGCTTTCGTCGACGGAATACGCGACTTGGAAGTTAGAGCCGCTGTGAGACTTGGGCATCATGAGACGTTGAAAGACGCCTTGGCCCATGCCTTAGAAGTAGAGGCAGTGAGGCAAGACCACCGAACACACCGCATCAGGGAGGTTGTGGCATCACCTGTACGCGACCGTCCGCAAGGGTATAGCCCTAGGTGTTACACTGGTAGAGAAAGGGATCATCTTCAGTCAAGCTGTCCGAAAAAAATCGAGGTAACACCTGTGCGCCAGCGCCCGCAAGGATACACCCCTAGGTGTTACACCTGTGGAGAAAGGGGTCATCTACGGTCAAGCTGTCCTAAGCGAAGCATGTCGAGAGAGGATCATTCCCAGCAGTTAAAGGAGGCTGATATGACTATCCAGCACCGGTGGAGAACTCACAATAATAAAGACGCACTGTCAAGAAGATCTTGGCGAGAAGACTGTACGCACAGTTCCAGGCAAGAAACTAAAGCAGTAGTGCCCGTGAGAATGCTCAGAGCGGATCTCAGCGATACGTGGAAGGAAACCATACAGCAAGCTCAGCAAAATGACTTGGACATCAAACCGATTTTCGAGTGGATCACAGCTGGTGCTCCTAAACCCAACTGGAGTGATGTGGCAGCGATGAGTTCCATCACAAAGAGTTATTGGGCACAATGGGACAGCTTGGTTATCCAGGATGAAGTCTTGTGCCGTAAATGGGAAAACGCTCGAGGGGACAGGTGTCATCTACAAATGGTTGTCCCTAAAGCTAAAGTACCGGATGTTCTACGGCTATATCATGATGGATGTTCAGGCGGACATATGGGGGTAAAACGGACTCTACTGAAGATCCGAGAGCGGTTTTACTGGATCCACTGTCGAGAAGATGTGGAGGACTGGTGTCGCAAATGTACCACTTGTGCGGCTGTGAAAGGACCCCAAACACGCAGCAGAGGTGCATTAAAACTGTACAACGTTGGAGCCCCCTGGGAACGGATAGCACTCGACGTTGCGGGACCATTTCCGGAAAGTGAAAGCGGGAACAAGTACTTCATGGTTGTCATGGATTACTTCACCAAGTGGCCAGAAGTGTTTGCCATTCCTAACCAAGAAGCTGTAACAGTCGCAGATAAATTGGTTCAGGAAGTTTTCTGTCGTTTTGGAGTACCCTTGGAAATTCATAGTGATCAAGGAAGGAATTTTGAATCACAAGTATTTCAGGAGACTTGCCGATTGATGGGTACCCACAAAACCAGAACCACCTCTTACCACCCACAATCTGATGGAATGGTGGAACGTTTCAACCAAACGTTGGAAAGATATTTGGCAAAAGTCGTGGAAAGCAGGCAAAGGGATTGGGACAAGCACATACAGCCGTTTCTTTTGTCCTACCGTAGTGCAGTCCACGAAAGTACGACTGTGACACCAGCCTTCGCGAACTTTGGAAGGGAATTACGGTTGCCAGCAGATTTAATCACTGGAACTGCTCCTAATGCTCCACGCAGTGTAACCGACTATGCAAGTGACTTGCGTAACAAGTTGAATGACGTGTATGAGCATATCAGACAATCCGGCCAACAAATGTCTGAGAGGATGAAGACCCGTTATGACCGGAAGGCAAACAGTAGAGGGTTCGACGTGAATTCACTGGTGTGGCTGCATAACCCAGTGCGTAGCAAGGGGAAGTCTCCGAAATTGCAAGCAAAATGGGATGGACCATACCGAGTCATGACCAGGATCAACGATGTCACTTATCGGATACAGAAGGGTCCACGAGGTGCGCCTAAGATCGTACATGTAGACCGATTAGCGCGATACTACGGGACTAACGATGCTCGGGACGAGCATGTCTAAGGAGGGGGCAGTGTTACGCCGACTGCTTTAAGAGAACATTCTAGGACTACGGTCGAGTCTAGAATGTTCCACGATGGAAGTGTCTAGAAAGTTCGAGAAAGTCCTGGACCTTTCTGGAACCTTCTAGAAGGACTGGTTCCACTATAGAGCCATCTAGAAGGTTCGGGAAGGTTGTAGAACTTTCTCGAAGGATGGGTTCCCCCTAAGGAACTACCTAGACATTGACGGAAGTTGTGGAAGTTTCTCGAAAGTGGGCCGGCCGTATAAATAGGCGACGGGTTAGCGGAAGGAGTTAGTCTGATTTTGGCTACGAAACGAAGCGATCGAAGTGAACGACTAGTGCGATATCTAAGTGATTAGGGATAAATTCTGTAATTGTGATTAAGTTTAAGTGTTTGTGAAGTGTTTTAAGTTAATTAAAGATTTTTAGTGTTTATTTGGTAGTGTTTATAATTTATCCTATACCCAGCTCGTAACAATAGCATCAATTGTTTTTACTTCGTGTTATTGACTTATATGTCGGATTGTCAGAATTTATTCCGTTAGACTCGTTATTATTTGAGCAGAAGATTTCGGTAGTTGCGTGCAAGGGAACACAATTCACACTGCTTATAAAATAACGACTATACTGGGCTGTATTTAAAGTAGCATACATCGGTGATATAATTACGGTGGCTGAGATAGTACTTACTTTTTAGACGCACATTGATGGTGGCTGACCTAGTAATTCAGAGGACAAGGTAGTTTTTTAGAGGAGAAAAATCATATTTAATAGAAGTCGTTTTCATTACTATCCTTTAATTTTCAGCTACAAGTTCTGTGACATCGGACCAAGAAAGTGTGCTAGTCGGTAAGTAGTTTTCAGATTTTTTTTGTGCCAATTGTAAACCGATATCGATGATTCTTTTTCTTTGGTAGATTATTATACAATATCCTTTATTTCAAGCAACTAAGGCCCATAAATCACAATACATATATAAGTATAAAAACAATAACTATAAACTAATAAATACTTTATACAAAAATAACTTAATAACTACTGCACACGAAGTGACGGGCGTCGTGTTACGCCGCGAGGTGTTACGTAGCTGGCCGCGTAACGCCGATACAGCACACCTTTTGGCTAAAACTCTTTCTTGAGGAAGGTCACCAAATGGTGAGTCGGAACACGCACTACAAACGACTTGAAATTGGTGTTATGGCGCGCCTCCAGCTTCTCCACCCTCCCCAGTCCAGTTGGTCTTCACCCGTATGTATGATGTCCTCTGTGTATGATGTCCTCTGTCTTCGTAGAGTGGTGCAAACGGGACACTTACAGCTGCGTCGTATTATTTCGCGGTGGTCCCGTTTAAATTTTGTGGAGATCTGATGATGATCTTCGGAGATATACAATGGAACTCTTCAATAATAGACTAGATAGATAATAGACTGCAATCGCTTGGATATTTATTGTTTATACACAATTTTATAACGTAACATCACGCTTGTATGCTCGAAATGGGTGTGCAGACATACACACATCAAAAATGTCTAGGGATCAACATATATTTTTGCAATAACTTTTCTCCTGATTGATATTAATTAAAATTTTCTTTAAGGATTCATCAAATAAAGTGTTTTCGTTTATCACAGTAACGATAAACCAAGTCACCTTTGCATTAATAAAGAAATTTGCCATTTTCTAATAAAGGGATTTTTGACATTTGAACCACTAACATTAAAGTTCGAAAAAAAGACTGAAATAACAGTTTTCTTTAAAATTTTATTGGGTAACTTAAACAATTAATAATCCGTGTTTCTACCGCGAACACTAACAACACAAGAACATCGGTTTGGCATACTCAAAATGAGTTCATCCAAATCACGCTGTGGAATGGCCGCCCATGTTCGTTGCAACAACAAAAAAAGGTCTTCTTGCGACTGGATACCCTCCATATTCGGCAGAGCTCTTCTCTGTAGCATATCCCATGCATGCTCAATCGGGTTCAAGTCTGGCGACTGAGCAGGCCAGGGCAGGACATTGATGTTAGCTGCGGCGAGAGTTTGTCTTACAACTCTTGCGGTGTGCGGTCGTGCATTATCATGCATTAACTAAAATAAGGGACCGATTTGCACTTGTAGAGGAACGATGACGTCTGATACAATCGTCTCAGCATAAATTTGAGCGTTGAGGTTGCCTCTGATCCAAATCAACTCAGTTCTTCCGCCGATCCAAATACCCGCCCATACCATGATGGTTCCACCACTATAAGGATGGACTTCCTGGCAGGATTTTAATCGCTGTTGGCGTCCAGGGGTTCTCCAGTGTCGTATACGTCTTGTATCCGGTCTCATACCAAAACGAGACTCATCAGAAAAGCACACGAAACGCCATTGTTCTTCTGCCCAATTTCTGTGTTCAAGAGCCCATTGATATCGAATCCTACAATTGTGCATTGCTATCGGTGGTACCCGTAGCGGTCTTCGGGAATGAAGGTTCACTTCATGCAAGCGGTTTCTGACTGTTTGGTCGCTAATTAAGTTCCCTGAAGAGTGATGAAGCCTCACGGCTAACATCATGGCGGTTATTGTTGGAGCTCTTCGAGTTAAGATTTGAATGTATCGGTCTTGTCTCCGTGTGGTGCAGCGATACCGTCCTCCATGGCGCTCAGCCACGGTACCAGTGCTTCGGTAACGTGTCCAAAGTCGACTGATAACACTCTGACTTGTATTCAGAGCTAAAGCCACAGTACGTTGCCGGGAACCAGCTTCTATCATTCCCACGGCTCTGAGCATTTCTTCCCTGCTTAAATGACGTCGCCGCTCCATAATAACGTTGGTTTTAATCAGTAGTAGGGAAACAGTAGCACTAATAATGTCTTCAATGCGTTGTATGTTTTTATAGGGAAAATATTGACAGCTGATTTTCATCTTTTACTCGAATTTGATTCACAGTTCCTAATTCAAATTATGAAATGCACCAAAAAGGATCCATATAAATTTATAAAATCATAAATTTATTACAAAGCCACATCTCAATCTCAAGAAATCCGCATAAAAATGCTTGATCCCTAGACACTTTTGATGTGTGTATGTACAGTACCCACATTTCGCTAGTTATGTACAAAAATATGTTCAGCGATATGCATATGTTCCGCATTTGTTAACAATTTTTGATTCATTTATTTATTTTTTTTGGAAGAAAAGAAAAGACTCGAAGAAAAAAATCTTATGCGGCAAAGAATCTTTTGAGAAAAGATTCTTTTGCGGTGTTTTCGAAATAGACAATGGAACTCTTCAATAAACCATAGTAACTCTCTTGCTATTGCTGCAATCGCTTGGTTACATATTGTTGACACATTTCCATAACGTAACATCACGCCTGTATCTTTGAAGGGGTACGCAAATGTATACAAAATATCCAAATTTTGGCAGTAATGTTATTGGTATGTTTTGTTGTTAGTAAGTATCAGATCACGTATAAAATCAAATTAGAATTAATTGAAAGAACAAAAAAAAGCGTTTAAAGGTTTCACTGAAGGGGATTAAAACCCGCGAATAATAATAAAACGAAGTGTCCAAGAGATTACGCAATCTCGTCATTTCTGTTAGAGGTATATCATCGTGAGGTCTAATTAATAATTCATTCGCATCCAAATCAGATAATGCTATTCCTTTCAAAGTTCCTTTTACCTAAATCTATTAAGGACTTATCGAGGGTTGTACCCTGTAATTTGTGTACAGTTTCAGACCACTTAGGATAAGCCATAACATTCTGGGTTCGACATCTCTATACTCCCTATACGCCTGAAATGTACCGCGTACAAGCGGCCGAAATGGCTACACATCAGCGTCTTTAAGTCTAAGACCAATTGTGTATTCTACCTCCAAAACTATAGCATTTTAAGGTTAAATAAAAAAAAATGTCTTTAAAAGTCAATGTGTTGTGCTACAAAAGGAACGAATCGGTGCAAAACCGACTCCACGTAGTCTTGTCTGTTCTACTCCTAGAGTGTAATTTAAGCCCGCGTAGGCGCGGGGGGGTGAGGCGGCGGAGCAGGTGCTTTCTGGTGAACATAATCACCATCTGCGATGATAAGGTCGCGTGAGACCGCAGGAGCTCCCCAGCGCCGGAGCCGTGACAGAAACCGTTTCTGTTGCATGTTGCAGCTTGTTTTCATGCTGCATGCTTGCTTGCGCGCGCTAAAAATGAATGTCCCTATTGTGTTCTTACTAATGAAGTATTTTACATTAGTGGCAGCAGACTTAAAAAAAACATGCCACTTTTTATTTCTCCCACCCAAATCACTTTAAATCATTGATTTTGGTTTTAAATATAGTGTAATGTTAGATTATTCATATCGTAGAATAAACCATACAAAGGTGGTAAAAAAACCATACAAATATGGTTCATACATATTACCCTAACCCCTTTCTTCACAGTAGGTAAGTAGGTATTCTGCGTAATGATCATTGTCAGAAAAAAAATATGTGAAACGAAATTCTATTAAATTATTAGCTATAAAACAACGTACATATTTTATGTATTAATTTAAGCGTCCTCACGCCCTGCCTACTCAACTTTCAAGTTATCAATCTGACTATGGTATGCTTGCTGAAACAGCAAGTATACCATTTTCTATACATTTCGGGGCTCCCCTAACATTAGGCACGTGTAATGCTAGATGCTGGGCATTCTAAACATCTGGATTATCTTTTCAGTTGAACGCAAAAAGAGGAGTGCAGTACCACCACCTGTTCCGAGAGGTAAGATCTAAATGTAACGAACTTAAAACAAGAAAACACAATTAATTCGTTTTCTCGAAAAAATAAGGTAACCCCTTCGAATGTTTTTGAGTTTAGAATAGGTGTTCACATCGACTGCCGCCCTGAAAGTTGAAAAATGGTACAAACTTATTTCGCTCATGGAAAGTTCTGCTTTTTTTTCATCTGACAGCTTGAATAGTGAAAGTAAACGTCGTATCTTTAATTAACATTACATTTTCTGTAATTTCATATACGCTGTTTTCTCGAAACGGATTTGTTGAGTTACGGAATTTTTTATTTATACTTTGATCAAGAATTTTACATAATAGTCATTGCTTTGTAGAAGCTGCACCAAAGGACAAACAAAAAGGCAAGAGAGGTACCGCGGGTCAGTCGCCCTCCCCGTCGGACACTCCGCCCGTGGTCGTCGCACTGTCACCAGCGCCACCGCAACCGGCGCAACCAGCGCCACCACCACCGCCAACAGCGCAACCACTACCACCACCACCAGCGCAATCACCACCACCGCCACAGGCACCACCGCCGCCACCGGTGTCACCGTCACTTGCGCATCAGGCGCCGCGCATTGTTACTAGCCCTACCATTTCGAAAGAGAAGCTGTCGCTGGTCACACTCAGCAAGTTCAATATATTAGAGAACCTGGTTCAAGACCTAAAAGATCGCGTGTATGGAACCTCGCCCAAGAACGAGACAATATTGCAGGAAGTCAGGTAAATTTGACATTTACTGTGATAGAAATAATCCAATGAAAACATTGAACTGAATCCGTGTTATAAAACTTAAATATAGCGGTTGGCGAGATTTTCAGAAGTGAGTTTGAGTTACAGCAAGATCTTTGCAGATGAAAATACCAGTTATTTATGGGCTACCGTGCACCGTGTTTGGGTTTTTAAATAGGCTTGGCCACAACTCGCCTAATGTGATGCGATGATGCAGCCTAGGGTGTAGCACTCTTGCCTAGAAGAAACCGATTATACTGATAGGGCAACAGAGTAGCCGGCAGTGAATTCCTCAGACTGGTGGTTCGCACAATAAATGCGGAAGCAAAGCGCTTTGTTTGGGTTCGTGGGACTTCAACCATATAACGGTGACGCTTCGCCGTATCTCTGTTTTCCCGATAGATCATCGGGCGAGCAACCGATGAGGATGAGGGAATTAGATTGTGTAATTCCAAAGCACACTCTCCGAATGTTACCGATAAAAAAGCGATAGGCTGGCAACCTTGCGGCGATCTTCAAGGCTTTGGAGCTTGGCTTTGACAAGGGAGTCGTTGTCAATTAGCCTCTAACTCAATTAGCCTCTAACTCTTGCAGCTGGTACTTGACTGGATCCATGTAATCCATCCCAAAGGTTTGACCAGAACTCCATGCACGGTCGAACTTGTGCCTGATATAATGTGAGCAGAGCTGCTCCTCTGAGTAGGTATCAAATATTAAAAAAAAAATGACTTGGAATTGTAGTTGAGTGCAAAATAATTAAACAATGTGGTGGAACGAAGTTTATAGTGGTCATATTTTCACTGCGACTTTTTTTTATTGAGTTTCTAGAGGTGTAGAGAAGAGAGTTAAAAAATAAATTCACCTCGCTAAAATAAAACTATGATTATAACTTAATTAGTAACCTAACTGCCGGTACTTCACAGATCACAAAGCAATCTGAAGGCTATCACGGATATGTGGACCAATATGAACGTAGCATCTCGTTTGGATGCTGCTGAAGAAGGCATCGGCAAGCTCAGTTCGCTCATTGAGGACTTAATCGCAGATACATCTGCGCTTCAAAATAAACTTGATGCCATGCCGTAAGTACTTACGATTTAGTGGTAAAGCAGAAGTCATCTGCCTAGCCTGCGGACTTGCCTTTTCTGAACTTTGTTGGGTTCGGCTTCCAAAGTAACAGAATGCAGCTGAATACATGGAGTTTCAAGGATTTTACATGGAGCAACTGGTCTTTGTGACCTCCACAACCCAGTTACTTGGAGAGTAATAAGATACCCCTATGTACGATTGGTAAGAATGCTTTGCAGACTTTCGGGCTTCTGACCACTTCGTAACGACTATCAATGATCTACAATAGACAGCCGGTACCAACGGCTTTAACGTGCCTTCCGAGGCTGGAACCCTGTATTTAATTATGGTTACCTCCACGGCCCGATCTCGGCAAGCACTGCTTGGCCTTGCAGATCGACCAATACGGCTGTTATTATTTAGTAACGAGCCCCTCAAATAAAAGCTCTGAAGTATACCAAACTTATTCTAACAGTTTACTCAAAGCTATGTGATTGATTCTGTTTCAGTGCCAGAAAGGAATCGCAGCCACCAGCGGCACCGAGTCCGCAAAAGGCGCCAGGTGCAACACCGAGTCCGTCAAAGACGGCAGGCGCGGCACCGGGTCCGCCAAAGGCGCCGGGTGCGGCACCTATTGTTCAGCCGAGTGTGCCTTTAACTGCGCCGGGTGTAAAAGCTCCTATCCAGTCTGATGTTACACCAAGTATTATGGACATTGAGCACTTGGCAACTAAAGACGAGCTCGGGCAGGTGCTGGACTACTGTGCAACTAAAGACGAGCTCGGCCAAGTGCTCGGCCACTTGCAGAGTATAAGAGACGACCTCGACCGGCTTGCTGAAACCTTCTACGATGCCTTGAAGGAAGTCAATCCTGAGTTTGGTCAGTTCAGTTGAAACATTTATTTCTTTAATTTTAGCACTTAAATCTTTATTTTTGGGTTAGACTGTAGAATGGAAGCTCCCATTCAGTCAGTGGCAACAAAACCAGTATAAACGGTGTACATAATTATACATACATACAGTACACTCTGTACTACGCTAGGCCAGTTCGGGTTCCAAATCAAACCGACTATACAGGGTTATTGGAAAAACACCAACAACCTCTTAAGAGGTAATCTACCCATCATTATGAACAACTTTTACTATGAGACCGAACCTGAAATCGTGAAAAAAAAATCAGCTGTTCCTTACATTTTGACGAGTTATGTGAACATAAAGTACGGAACAGCTAATTTTTTTTCGCGATTTCAGGTTTGTTCCCATAGTAAATGTTGTTCATAATGATGAGTACAACGACCTCTTTAGAGGTTGTTGGTGTTTTATCAACAACCCTGTATATGCTATATAATAAACTAATAGTAAGTCCTCTAAATATAACGAACCACGCCTATTTAAAAAATGCTTGAAACGATTTAAACTCATGCAATTCGTAGGTAAACTATATCGATCTCGTAATTGTTTTATTACAACTTTGACAACAATTTTCAGTAAATGTTAGCTTCACTAAGGTTATTTTAATATGGTACGAGTATTAGAGAAATAGACCTTATCGTTGTATGACGTGCAACTGTGCAAGTGACATTCAACCGTAGGAGGATCATAAATTAATTACAATTACGATAATACACACAAACCTATTACCGAAAACAGAGAACTTGTTGCTACTGCATAAGTAACTAATTAAAAATGCTTTTCTAGAGCAACCTGAACCGCATCCGAAGTCGGTGATAGTACTAGCACCATCGCAATCACCATCGTCACCAGGTAAGAGAAATTACCCATGCATGTATCTACGAGTATATTAAGTATATAGATTTCCAACACCTACACTTCCTCGAAAACTAGCTCTTATCGCACTACCATTAGTTCAAAATGCAATCAATAGCACACTCGTGGATTTTTTCATTTAATTCTACTAGGGTTTATTTCCACTTCCACAGATAACAAAAACCATTATTTTTTCTAGTCTCTCGCATCCAGCAAATCACGCAAGCCTCGCCGGCATCGCCAGCCCCGGCAGCCGCGCCAGCCTCACAAGTCCCACCAGCCCCACAAGTCCGACCAGCCTCACAAGTCCCACCAGCCCCACAAGTCCCACCAGGCCCCCAATACCCACCTAGCGCGGGCCTGCCGGGGCTACAAATGCAACCCCCCCCGCCGACAGCGCAAATAGTCCGTTTGCAAGAGAGGATGGTCCAACTAGAGAATGAGCTGAGGAAGTGCTGTGACGGTTTCAAGAAGAATGATGGACGCATTCAGGACCAGGTACTCCCCTCAGAACTTTTATAAACCTGACACTTTAACCTCGTTTTTCAGTTCGCGCTTGGGTTTTTTTTTTCAGCAATTTGAAATTTTCATGCTTATGATGTATTTTGAAATCTAAGGTCTACTGCTTATTTAAATTGAGCTATGGATGAATTTGCCACATAATTAAATTACGAGTTGATCATTATCAATTGCTTGAATGTCCGAAAACCACATTTTTTATGATTTTTAGCCTCGACCAGCACTGCCGTCAAAATGGCGATGACCGTATTTTTGCACTTGGATTTTATAAGGGTAAATTAACAAACTTGCGCGCCAAATACAAAAGTTTTAAAGCCATTGATATACGAAATTTTTATCCAACTCTCTTAATTAACGCACACATAGTATTTAATATTTTGACGGCACGGTTGGCGCAGTGGTTGAGCGATCGACTGCTGCGCTACGTGTCGCGGGTTCGATCCCCGCACGGAACAAATATTTGTATGGCCTACAGATAGTTGTTCCGGGCTGTTTGTGTATGTCAGTTTAAATGTTTGTAAACGCACCCACGATACAGGAGAAATTCCTAGTGTGGGGCAACGTTTTTTTAAGAAAAGAAAGAAAAGAAAAGAAAGAAAAGAATAATCAGAATATTAAATAGTTACAAAAAGATTGAGGATTACGAATTACTTAATTGCTAGCCCCTTTCGGGGCCGATACCAAGCCACCGGAGGTTTGCGCGTCGAGCCCTGAAAGGGGCTACCGAACCGGACTACCGAACGACGAGTATATGCTTAAAAAGTATTCAAGCTGGAATATTGAAGTCAGCACTGACGCGACAGCGCTGAACTGATTCCAAATCGATTTACACTAGGTAAATATCGGGTCAGCACTGACTTGTCTCGTGTTTGGAGTCAGTTACTTACCCTGTCTAAATTGGCCTTTACGGCGGGCTTTACCCTAATGTGGTCTGTGCTCTATCTGATCTTTGTGCTAACATGCAGAGATACTCAAAATGGGATTTTGTTGCCCGACTCAACAAAATCCCATGGCATGGCATGGCACCAGAATGCATGTTGAGATAAATGAAACTCGTTTGTCCCAGTTAGTTTAGTGGTCGCAAAACTTCTCAATTCTGAGGTCTGGCAAAGTATCAAGTCCTATCCGGTTGTCCCAATCAAACTGAGAGTGAAGAAAGAGAGAACGTATTATCTTGTGCTCTTATTATCTCATGACTTGGTACTCGCCCCTGAGAGTCCGCCATCTTCATTTTTAGGGTTCCGTACCCAAAGGGTCAAACGGGATCCTATTACTGTCTGTCCATCCGTCACAAGGCTGTATCTCATGAACCGTGATAGTTAGGCAGTTGAAATTTCTACAGATTATGTATTTCTGTTGATGAATAAAATAAATATTTAAGTGGGCTCCCATACAAAAAAGTCATATTTTCCCTTCGTGTGCGAGTCCGACTCGCACTTGGCTGGTTTTTAGTTCCGCCATGACGTAAAAACGAGCAAGTGGTATTGTTTTTTACTCTGTTTCAGTTATCGTCATTCCAAGATCAACTAGAGTACATGGCAAAACAAATCGCAGCTTTCACAACCCAGGGTGAAAGTGGACAGCTATCGCCGGATCTAATTAAGGATCTGCAAGGTAAACTGCTTATAGTCCTTTTGTCACTTTAGTCGATAAGTATCTAGATAAGAACCTTTACAATAACGTACCACTACTTGGTCTACTCTTATAAAGTTTATGACTTAAAAATTTACTTACTGCGGAAAAAAACAAACTGTTAAGATATGAATGAGGAAACAAATACCTATTTGACTGGGATTGCCTCCTATTGCGTTATTTAAGTACCTACAACAAGGAGAATCATCTAAATTCTGATTTTATCGCTTCAATTCGTGTACAATCTTTACCTAATCATTATTATCATGCTCTTACACTTATCCCAATTTATTTGGGGTCGGCGCAGCATGTCTTCGTCCTTCATACTTCTATTTTACTTGTCATCTCATGAGATAGCTCTTTTTTTTCCATATCATCCTTCACACTACCATCCATCGTTTCTTTGGTCTTCTTCTACTCTTATATTCACATTCATACTCAAAACTTTCCTCACGACATTTTCCTCATTCCTCCGCATCACATGCCCATACCACGACAACC
Source organism: Cerastis leucographa (assembly GCA_963082945.1). Lineage (NCBI taxonomy): Eukaryota > Metazoa > Arthropoda > Insecta > Lepidoptera > Noctuidae > Cerastis > Cerastis leucographa. The sequence continues at coordinate 10,109,304 of OY720380.1, read as the reverse complement.
GATTACCACACATCTTTTCAGTCACCGGCGCCACTTTCAGACTTTCTCTTATGTACTCATTTCTTTTTTTTTGCGTAACACCACACTTCTCCTTAGCATTGTCATCTCAGCCACATGCAAATACCTTTCATTCATCCCTTTTGTGGTCCAACAGCATTCTGATCCATACAAGACAGCAGGTCTAACCATTGTTTTATAAATCTTCCCCTTAAGTTTTAGGGAAATGCGGGAGTTGCATACAGTTCCCGTGAACTGCCGCCATTTCATCCATCCAATGTTTATTCTGTGCTTAACACTACGGTCTATTTCGCCATCGCTTTGTACGAGTGAACCAAAATACCGAAAGTCAAAGCAAGCAGGAAACGCAAAGATCTTTACCTAATACTTTGTTAATTTTAGATAAGTTTAATATCTTGTTACTTCTGACTTGTCCAGCTTTGATGAAGCTGTTCGAAACGGTGCAATCCATGCAGGCTCAGTTGCAGCAAGTTCACGAGACCGCGCTCAATCTCGCCGCTGAAAAGGAAGCCAGGCAGAATCATATCGACGTAAGAATACGCCACAAGGCTCTTTTTATTCAGCTTCCTACTTCAGAACTTATTTACAGCCTTCGATTGCGTAAAAAGATCGTAGGTAGGAGTCTTTTTGTGGTTTTTCCTACCCCCAAAGTAAAAAGGCGTGAGTGTTTGGTGATTAGAAAACCAACTCAAAAGCAATACTTTCACTTAGTTACCATCATCATCTGCCCAGCCTTCTCCCAACTATTTCGGGGTCGGCTTCCAGTCTAACCCGATGCAGCTGAATACCAGTATTTTACATCGAGCGACTGCCTATCTGACCTACACAACCCAGTTAGTATCTTATACTGGGTAATACCATACAAAAACAATACTTACCATGGGTAAGCAATTTACCTATTGCGATACAAATATTATAAAACGCAAAAATAACTCTGCCTCCATTTCACGTAAATAAAGTTCTTAAAATAAAACCAAAATCATATTTTCAGGCTCTTCTGGAACAAATCGAACTACTGAAGGTTATCAAACTGGATCGCGAAGATATGGTGGAAGCGCTGGCAGACAAAGCTGATCTGCGCATGCTGGCGCGAAAGGTGTCGCACGACCAATTCGAGAACGCTTGTGATGACCTCTCCAAGGGATTGGAACACGCCCTTGGAAAACTAAACGTGCAGGTTAGTGGTTACTGTCGTATTTGCTTGAGTGCAGCGTGGTTATTCTGACGCTTTTGTCACGAAGGTGCCATTAATAAGCATTTATTTTGTAACCAACAATGTTGGATAAACAAGGGGTTTGCGTTAGTTCTAAGTCCACGCGCCAACAGAACCATGCTACACCCTGAATTTTCTCAGGATAGAAAATACATACATTACATTGGTGCTCAAGTCTCGACAGTGATGAGCACAATCAATAAGAAGATGCCTACATATTGTCTATGGTAAATAATTATTTCATGATAAGGTGTGATATCGTTGGTCCATCAAAAAGCCTCTTAAAAGAACACTATGATACTACTGCAATGAGGATGACAACTGTGAAAAATAATGGTGCTAGCATAGCTAGTTCCAAGCATCGTACTTGGTTAAAATTGTGGTAATGTAATTTTATATTTCAAAAAAGCTTGACTTCATTGCTCAGATTGAGACCTAGCTATGATTGCGCCGTCTACAATTAGCTTTTAAAGGTTTTCCTTTTCATTCCTTTCCATTCCGAAACATAGTCATCATCGTGTTAGGATAGCATAGCTTGCGCTGTCGACACTAAAAATGATGTTCCGGTTAACAAGGTTCAGTGATACCTTCAACTCGTTCCGGTATTTCGATGGGACACGCGTCTGAATGTTACATTGTAAACGGACAATGCATCAGCATGACACTCTTTACACGAACTCATTCAGCCACGGGCGCCATGGCAGATTATTGTTCGTGATCATAAACTGTAGGTACGTACCTCTCTCATAGACGTCCCATCATCGCTAGAAATAAAATCTGGCAACACTACATATTATAACGACTGATCTGGCGTGATTTTATATTTTGACCATCATTAACACAAGCCAACATCATCAGCCCAGATTTTATAACATGGTTTATTATTCTAACTGTGTTGCGGGGTATTAGTATTTTACATAGAGCATCTGCCTGTTTGACCTGCACAACCTATTATAATGATCAGATAACATTGATTGAACCCCTTGGTAAGACTGTTTGTCAGCTTTCAGGCTTGTGAATACCTAACTGTAACTACTGCTGTTATTAGGTGCTTAACCTTGTATATTTTTTAGGAATCTCTATGGCAACAAGCGCTGGATGACATCCAGCGCGAGATCGAACAGAAACTAGACAAGATGGAGCTGTCTCCGGTGAAGGACTTCTTCAACAACAAGCTGAAGCAGCTGCAGGAGAACCTGCGGCAGATGGCCTCGTTGCGTCGGGAGGCCGAGGCTGCGGGCACCAAGAGGAGACTACTGAGGTGATTTTGTGTTATATAGCATATTACATCAAAACTGTGAAGGAAAACATTGTGAGCATGTCCAAGAACTAAAAATTGAAAGACATTTGTGACATCTGTGGATTACAGCCCAGCTGATTATGGTTATGCTTATATGCCTATGGTCGTCCATCAACTTGTTTTTCAACATATATTACAAACATTTCAACTAGTCACGAATGTTCACCCATCTAGTATCGTACTTTGTATACTTAGTCTTAGGCACAAACTTACTAACTTATGTCTGTTCATAGCCCTTGAACTACAAGTTGCAGTTTTCAAACTAGACTCAAGGCGCGTAGGTAACCCTGTATCGCGCAGAAAGAGTTTACTGCAGCGATCTGTACACCTAACCTATGACCTACATACCTTATAACTGCTGGGCAATTTAGCCCACCAGACAACAACCGTCTAGTCGGTGGTTCCTCCCTTTTCTATGTAGGAATATTAACACCATGTTCTCCTCTGCCAAATACCTAACATCACCTAGGATTTGCAGACTGTGTTGTACGAATTCAGATTCAGGTCTTCACAAATCTAGAATTCAAAAATACACCGGCAGCTTTGCGCGTTACTTACTTGCACTTATGTGCTCGGTTTCTCCAGGGATGTCAACTGCATTTCGTGCGATGCAAACGCTGTGATGCAGTCGGAGGCGCCCCCGCCGCAACCCTCCAAGCCACTGCCAGCCCACCTGTCTATGAAACCCTATCTCAGTTATGAATTAGGTATGTACTATTATTGTTGGTTTATGAGTCGAGCTACACGAGCACAGACACATGCTTGCACTGATTAGGCAGGTTCACTCAAATCTGTGTGATTCTTTTTTCAAGACCATCTCATACGCTAATCTGCATGGTATGTACCTACTCATATGACTTGAACAATGTCTGGACTTTAAAAGAGAAAGTGACCTCTGAGTTTGTGTGGGCTGTTTCTTCTCAGAGTAGTCGGATACAAAACACGGGCATCATTGTAGTTTTTTTTAATAAAAAAACTATTAGAAAAAAAAAACCGTGGTACAAAAAAAAACTTAAACTGTACTTTCGGAAGGCAGTGGCAAAAAAGTCATAATTATGACATATTCAAAGTGACCGACTTCCGAAAATAAAGTTATTTAATCAGTCGTAAATAAATACGCAATTTCGTTTACTTGGATCATTGGATGTATATTTTTTCCAGCTATTTTGATTTAAAAACCAAACTACTGAACCGATTTTGATGAAACTTACACAGTTCCCTAAGTTGAAATATACCTAATTATAGTTAAAAACATACAAGGTTTAAGGGACACCGACGCGAAGACGCTTACCACGTACTCAGTACGTCATTCTGAACCCCCATATAGAAATTTTTCTTCGCTTATTAAAAAATAAACCGGTCAAGTGCGAGTCGGACTCAGGCACGAAGGGTTCCATACCAATATTTATAAAGACCGCCACATTATATTATCTGCCAATGAGACTAGATTTGAGTACAACTGTACAACTGACGCTTAACGCGACGCTTAAGTTGTTCGAAGTTTTCGAGTCAAATACAATTGGTCGACTATTACTCGTAAACTTGTATAGTTTTCCTTTAAACTTCGTTATATATAGGTACTACTGACGTGACATTTGAATTTCTAACTACAACCATGTAGTTGGTGGAGGGGGACACACTTGACTAACGAAAATTGGTACTTTAAAGCTTGGTAAGTCACGAAGGGTTTACTTAATCAAAAAACGGGCTTCCCAAACTCCTAATATTTTTGAAAGACCTATCTATCTTTTTTTACCACTTTCTTGGCGTCATTAACGTGTATACTCATGCCAAATTACAACTTTCTAGTACCAATAGTTTTTGAGCTAAACCGCGGACAGACAGACAGACGGACATGGCGAAACTATAAGGGTTCCTTGTTGACTACGGAACCCTAAAAACAGCCGTTTCCTACAAAAGTGCAATACCTGCACGGTCAAATTGAAGGGGACACCTGATTTTTTTTATCTTACGCCTTGTATTTGTAATCCGAACTGTACCTTTTGAGATATACGTCGACAATTCGACATTATAAAATTTGGCACACATGTTTAGAAGCTGGTACCTATAGACTAACATAGCAATTTTGACAATATTACATACATACAGGTCGAATTGATAAACTGCTTTTTTATGTGGGTTAAAAAAGAAGACGTAATAAGTTTTTCATTACTCATACTCTGAAAGTAGATCTGAAGTTGCCTGAAGAGCGGGTTGAAAGTAATACTTTTCAGCCCTAGGGAGAATCACTTTCAGCTGACAGATGTCAAATAATAAAAAAAAACTAGTTCTATTTTCACATTTTTATTGAACCATGTTCCAACTTTCTATGCAGCCACGATGTAAAATTGAAATAACAGTTAAGTATTGATTAAAGGATATATATTTGTAAAACACTTTATTATACTTTAGTTTCAACAGTATTGGCCACCACGAGATAGAATATAATTAAAAGAATAATAGAACACAAATTAAAAAGAGGCGCGAATACTGGAAATTGCTTTCCTTGTTCATTGTCGTACAACAAATTACTTAAAATATTGCAAATTCTCACAAAAATGTTGAGTGACGATAGTGATTTGACTCCGGAATACTTGATTCTAGTACTACTGCTTTTATTCTCTCGTAGATGGTGTCAAAAGTAGAGTATTCACCTCGGGGATAAAGGTGCCTTCGTCTTGGGCGACCTTGATTCCCACGCTTCACTCAGGATTCTTGTCTTAACTCCCTCGCTTTGCTCGGAATTCAATACGGCGCCCGCTACATAAGACACTACTTTATCCCCTTGGTGCATAATCTACTATTTAACTATTTGCAAAATAAACATCATTTATCATTTACTATGACTACCTACTTCAATATTTTGAAGTTGAGATTTTATAGTAGATAGTATAAGTTTTTAACCTGACATGGTCACTAACACTATTAATAACACTTGAAACGGGATATTTACCATGTTTAGTTACTATTTATTTGATTTCATGATATTCCATCGCCGTTAAGTTTTATTGATAGATCCTAGGGTACCAGAAAGACGCGTCAGTAATCGATAAATTCGTAATGAGATCTCAGCAGGAACCCTACCGTTTCCACTATTTCCTATAGTTTGATTCTAAAACTTAGGATTGCCTGTGTACAGGGCCGGATTTAAGGGGGGGCAATCGGGGCAACTGCCCGGGGCCTCCACAAGAGAGGGGCCTCCACAAGAGAGGGGCCCCCACATAAATTGTATTTATTAAAAAAAAACTCACACACCTGTAGGGTATCTAATATAGTGGTCTATAGCTCGAATGTCAAAGGATGTGGAAGGAAAATTATAAAAAAAGGCTAAGAACTACGATGGGACAAAACCGCCTATCAAAGTTATCCCTAATTAGCTTGAAAGTGATTTACTGCGGGAGCCGGATTTCAGCAAAATCATCAATGATTTTTCATTGAAAAAAAGCTCGGAAGGTGCCATTTGCATGAGAGGGTACTCCCTTTCTTCTCCTAAAATTGTTTGTCCGAAAATCATTATACATAACACGTTTGCTATAAACTTCAGTAACCATAATGTTCAAAATCCCGAAATTTTGTTTAATTGTTGTTTTGTTTAATTGTGTTTCTTTAGTTCTAAAAGTATTCTGTCATAATATCGAGTACTATAATTATAGAATCTCCTAATTTTACAACACCTAAAGTCATATGTCCTAAGTATTGTGTTAAATAATGTGTATTATTCCGAATGTTCATTTATAATATTTTTTTTAGTCCTAAAAACTATGCTAAAAATTAGGTTTTAGTGGCAGTAACGAATCGCTGTAACTCCGACTCCACGCAGTCTTGTCAGCCCTACCCCAAGAGTGTAATTTAAAATCGCGTAGGCGCGGAGGGGTGAGGCGGCCCGCGAGTTGAGGAGCAGGTGGTTGTAACACTCGCCGCCGCGGCTGAGGCTGGCCGGCAGAGCCGGCCAGCAAGCCGAAGCCGCGGTGGTGAGCGTTAAACCCATCTGCGACGATAAACTCGCGAGGGACCGCCGGAGCGCCGCAGCGCCGGAGCCGTTACAGAAACCATGCCTGCTGCATGTTGCATGCTTGCATGATTGCTTGCATGCTGCATGCTGCGTGCTTGCTTGCATGCTGCATGCTGCGTGCTTGCTTGCATGCTGCATGGTGCGTGCCTGCTTGCATGCTGCATACTTGCTTGCTTTACAAAAACCACATGGTCACAATCAACTGCTTTATTGAGTAGGTACATGTAGGTATAATATAATTATTTAATTTTATAAAAAATAAAATAAAAATGTTCTAAGAATATTATTATTATAAATAAACATTATGTCATTTGAATTTAGGACTTATAACTTTTATAGAAAACATTTTTATGTCTTTTGTATATTATTGATTGTAATATTTATGACAAACGGATTTAGGACATATTATATTTAGGGATTTCAATTTTATGGCATGTGATATTATGTGATGTTAAGTTCGGGTGAATTATCATTCGGACAAATGATGATTAGGACAAAAAAAGTTATGGCACTTTAAATTATGGATAAAAAAGTTAGGTGACACAATAGAGAACCGCATGAGAGGCTTTAATGTACAGATTATTTACTTGTGTGACTTAAATTTGTGATTGCCTGTTATATCTTTTTGTGCCATACGATTATATATATAAATTGTTGAAACACTTGCAAGAAAAATAATATTTAACCTATTTTAAAAATAATTAGGGGCCTCCACTCCCTTGTTGCCCCAGGGCCTCCACACCTCTAAATCCGGCCCTGCCTGTGTAAGTATAGGTACAATTGCTTTCTACAAATTGAAGTTGAGTGTTGTTTGCGAGTGAGATTTTTCCCTTTACTTCTTCATCCGCCAAAAAAAGGTAAAAAAAAACGTTGCGGGGTACTGTCTAAACTGTCTTATGTAATTTTTAAAAAGTGCTGATTTCGAGCCGCAATTGAATGAATGGCTTTTAATTTTGATGTTTTGTGGTGTTTTCTCTTAGATGCAATCCGCAAGAATCAAGCGAACGCGTTACCGCAGCGCAACATGCACGACTGGGAACACGTGCAACAACAGATGCAGCCCAGCAAACCACACAAAGTCAGGTAAATTACGCTTCCATTATAATACAAGGTGTGAACGGGAGCCGGAAGCCGCCAACTAAGCATTCTGTGCCACAAAATACTTATGTGCAAAAGTTACTGCTGGGTCACGACGTTTCTTTTGTGGGGTGAAAAATCACGGTTGACGGTTTTGAACATTGAACATTGTGCTACCTAATGGATGTGTGACGGTAATGCTAGAAGAAGTAAACGTACCTAGCCAGTACGTTAGGGTCAGTTCACACCGAGACGCGACGCGACGCGACGATACTGGAAGAGGCCAGTGATTTCGCGCTGCGTCGCTCTACGCCGCGCGGGAGTGCGTTACCCAGGCAAAATGTTTTGCTTTAGAGAGATGAGACTTAAACAAATAATTAGTGTATCATGAGGAGCAATTTGTTTACTAATAGCAAAATTTGTTTGAATTGTAGTTTTTAAGTTATTTGAGAAAAACAAATTTTGCTGGAGTAACGTTTGAAACGTTACCCAGGCAAAATAGTCTTTCAAAAATTAGTTTCAGCACGGAACCAAATACATGAATAGATAGCTTTTGTTGCGTAGTAAATGTTTATAAATAGCAAAATTTGTGTGTGGTATAGTTCTTTAGTTATTTAAGATTTTGCTGCGGTAACGTTTTGGGATTTCCCAGATCTCGAAAACGGCTCAACGCAGAAGTTTGAAAAAAATACCAATAAAAGACCTCAATTTGTTTAAATTTGTTTAATCATTAGTTTTTGATTTGGTTGACGTAAACCAATGTAATTAAATGGTTTCAAAAATCAGAAGAAACGGGTTTGCAAGTAAACCAATACACTTATAACCAAATAAACAGCTGTAAAAAATACCCGTGGTTCGACGCTTGTTTACATCAGAAATATTAGATTTCATACTTTACACATTAAGAAGATAAAAACAAATTTGATTTATTTTAGACTGGTCGTACTTTAGCGATCAAATACGCAGTTCCCATAACATTAAGAAACATGGCATACTTTAAACAAATTAAAATGATTCCTGAAAATTCCTTCCTGTTAATTGCAGCTTTGAATTACGGCTCTAATGAAAGTTATCTCAAAAACAAGATTATGTCAGCAATTCTCTAATGAGCCGACCAAATTGAAAAGGTCACATAAAAGCGACCGCACCATACATAAGCGCAACCATCTGAAATGAACAGGATAATATAGATGTTTTGTTAGTACAGTTGAATACAAAAGTTTTCTGGTCAGGTTAGTTAAAATAATAAAATGGTTAAGATTCATTATTTTTATTTAAAAAATCAGTCTCATACAAATTATATGTATTGCTTTGCCTTAGCATCAACATTTTTAGAGAAAAATCACAGATAAGTTATAACCTACTTACTTAATTTTAATATTTGGATACATTAATAGTTTGTACAATTTTCCTTAGGAGGTACTAATAACGTAGGTTGATAGGTGGACTCCATTTCACCTCGACTCACAGTATGGCATTTTAATATGAGTTTTGTTACGTGTTACTTAGAGTGAATATTTTAACATTACATGTGACTGCCACAGGTGGATAACCCGTGAACCAATCATTGTCAAAGCGTCGTAACCTTCTTTTAACTTAATGTTGAAATATCCACTCTAAGTAACACGACATAAAGCTCATATTTCAATACCACAGTGTGACTTGAGTTGGAATTGAGTCGGCGTTGTGTGTGTAATGTGCAAAGCACATTTAATGTTTTTTTTTACAAAATATGTATTATCGGCTTGCCTATATTTCTTGCCCTTATGAGGGACGGTTTCGAGCATATTCTATAAAAAATGTATATAATCACAAAACTTTTAAATGAGAAAACAACAATATAATAAAAATCTTCCAACAATTATATAAAAAATAAACAACTTTTACACTTATGTACCTATTTAAAAATATAGGAAACAGTACAGTTTTTATCATTAATAACTACTAATATCACTCATAATCACAGATTCGTACCTAATTCAATAAAATTTGTGTGGTCATTGGGACCGTATAAAATTATGTGTTTTATGCTTCCAGTCTCTAACGTTTTAATTACCTACACTAATGAATATATAATCAAATGTGGCATTATGGAGTTTTTGCATTTCTGTAGTTTACAGTACAGATCATCGTAACATTCATATTGTTGAGTTTTCGTTCTGTAACAGTATGCTCTGTAATGTCCAATCAATGTGGAACTTGATGGTGGGTCAAAATCAATTACTGCCAAAATCATATACTGTTGGCCATTTAACTCTATATTAATGGGTATATCATTCAGGTTAACAGACATGTCATGTAGTTCGAAGAAAAGTAATGGTTTTAATTCATATGTAAAATATACATTTCCTGTCTCGCATACAGGACACAGTGAAACATTATCATTATTAATACACGATGTGGCAGATTCTTCCAAGAAGTCAATACCCTTTTGTGTTATAATATTTATATTTAAAGATATATATTTACAATCAATTTTCTTTGGTTGTAATGCATTTGAGCATGTGTCATTTGAGCAACACCTCTGTCTGGTGGCAGAAAAGTATATGTTGCTCATGAATACCTGTTCTAAAATCATTGTTATATTACATTCACAACTGATAATATTTTGCTGTGACTTTGTTTTATCAAAAAGGTCAATCAATAGTTTGTCACGAAGTTCATATAATCTTTTGCAAGTTTTTCTCGTTGTAGATAATTCTTTTATGAATGTTGTTAAACCATCGCTAGCACTATTTAACTTTTCTCTGAAAGCAGGCCTGTCTTGATAAGCTACACCGAATGCTTGCGCGAGGGAATCAAAAGCACAAGTGTTTGTTATAAGTACCCTGTTTTGGTGTACATAAGAATATGCGACGTTACCATTCTGTAATATGTATATGGAGGTAGCTTTTTTTGATTTAGGAGTGGGTATGGTAAGTCCCCGCCAGTTTTCAACTTCTATAGGTTTATTTTGAAAAATTGATTGAATATCAAAATCTGACGTATCAGTTAGGTTCTCTTCTTCTTCTTCTTTTTCAACTGACTTCGGTGCAGAATCAGATATAATTAACTCTGCTGAGAATGAATCTCGTTTTTGTTCGTGTTTGTCTCTAATTTTTACTATTTTTCGTGAGAAATACTCATAATTTGTTTTGCGTTTTTCCTTTTTGTTTCTTAGTTTTAAGGCCTGTTCTTCTTTGTTCTTAGTATTCTCGTGTAAAATTTGACTAGAGCTTAATTTTATGGTTCCGTTAATAAAACTATAATGTTCTATAAGAAATTCGTCTAACCGGACGCGTTCAACTTTGGTCTCAAAATATATAGTTTTGATGTCCTTAAAATGATTTTCTACATTTGAGCTGCTGGCATAGTCTTTGGCTCCAGGAAAATAATCAGTCATAATATTGCCCCACAAAGGTAATTTTTTCAAAAGTCTTTTAAGAGTGTTGTTAATTTCCGGCAAAAAAAAAGCATTTTTCATTGGTGTAGATTCAATTAACTGTAAATATAATAGTTCTGTATTCATAATGTCATCATAATATTTTATCAAAGGCATAGGGCCACCGTGTTGCTCACTCTCTTCATCTTCTGTTACAAAATATATTTCTTCGGAACTGTCCTCTCTTTCATTCTTTTCAATTTCGTCTGTGTGTCTTAGATATGTTTTTATTTGGTCGCTCAATCGTTTCAATGCTTGTTCACATTTCGATGCCGTATAATCAAGATCGGTACTTATATATTCATGAAGAGAAAGTGTGATTACATCTTTAATAATTAGTTTTACTTCGTCATAGCTTCGTGATTGTAGTATCAATTTGATGCAATTGATATAAAAATATTTGCATGTTTCAGAAGTCTTGTCAAAACAACTTTGTGTATACAGTTTCTTTAAAAAATGAGACTTATCAAGTCTGATGTAACAAGCAGGTATCTTGCCTTTTTTTTCCTCAACTATTGCAAAACATTGTCTTAAATAGTTATTCAAGTCCGTTTTCAAAAAAGTTTTCGTTATGGCCGCTATTAAAGCAGAAGAATCATCACAAATTATTTCATTTGGAAGGACTCTTCTGTTTAACCATGTGCTTAGCCATGTGGCTATTGTTTCTGTTGTGTGTGAGTCAGAGCACATATAACAAATTGGAACACTAGCACCCAAGGTATATGCTACGATGGCATATAAGAAAACATGTTTGGGATTTTTATATTTTAAAAAATCGTTTGCTTCGGGTGGCTTTATTGGTTTAAATAAAGATCCAGTGGCATCAATAGACAGGATTTTATATTTGTCTTCCAAGATGTCATCGTAATATATACTTTGCTCAGTAGTCCAAAAATACAATATAAATGGAACAAGAGACATTTTTTTTATGAAACTGTCATACGGTGGGCTACAGGTCATGGCATACAGTGATAAAATAATATTTTTATCAAACTGAAGAGCGCTTCTAGCTTCATGCCGGTATTTCCTCAAATTTAATAATTTAGGCAAAGTTGGCGGTTCTTTTGGATTATCCATGCTCATAACTTCATCGGCCGTTGAATTTCGTACCCTTAAAGCCTTAATGTTTTTAAGTTTTTCTTTGTGCAGATTAACCCGGTGTGAAGTTAATTTATTTTTAATTCGAGGGTCATGCCGAAAGCCTTTTTTCAAATTTGTAAGAATAAGCGTTACTTTATAAGAATTATCAGCTGTTTCGGGGGATATTGTCAAGAACAGACTAGCTTTGCATTGCGTACAACTTCCTGTACATGTGATGTCGTTATTTTTGAGATCAGTAGGCACGTAATTGTTTTTAAACGAGAATGTGCATTCTAAATCGGTTTTAAAAAATATATGATCTTGCATTTCGTTGGTCCACTTATTTTGTGCGAGATGGTGGGATTCAATAGGCGCAATTTTATAGTAGTCATATTTACTCATTTCAAAAGAAACTGTTAAATCAGAAGGAGCTTCTACAACTGCATGCAATTGTGTTCGATTATTTTCACAATCTCCGCGAGAATTAAAAAATAAAACTTTATTTCTCTTCGCAGATATTTGCAGGGCTGCTTTGCTGACTTCGTGATTAAACTGAATACGCAGTTCTTGTTGTATGTGGTCATAAACTTCATTTGAGATTGGGGGAATAGAAACATTAAATATATCTTTATATTTGGAGAACACAACTCTTAGGTCGTCAAGGGGCACTTTTACTTTTCGGCCTGCCATTTTATTGTACCTGCTGGTACTTCACTGGTATGTGTGATTTTCCGAATATAAAATGAACTGACATGAACAACGGTGTGAGTTGAGGCTTGCACATTCTGCTCCCGAAGCCATGAAGTGCAACTACCTGAAAAAAAAGCAAGGCACACATCACATTTACATTAATATTTTCATTACCTATCATTTTAAAAATCTAGTACACTTGTCTCGCCATTTGCGCAGAAAGACATTCGCACGAATGGATACTTGCGCATAAAGACATTTGCGAATGCACACTTCAGTAAAAAGACTGTAGGTGTACAGTACCTTCAGTCTTCTCAAGATATTGCGCGAAAGGACATTTTAGCAGATTAAAAAGGGTGTCGTTTTTAAGGTTGGGATCGCCAATTACCATTATGCGATAAATGCCGTAAAAAATCCAAGATGGCTAAAGATAAACCGCTTAAGCGCTTGCGCAGTGATGAGCTGGGTTTTGTTAGGCGTGGCGCCATTCCTACGCTTTGTTGTACGTATACTGAATTTCGTGTGATCTGATTGCAATTAATGTGTATATAAAGTACCGTGTATGAAACAGCACATATCTAACTAGGTATTGTAACACTCGTGTATAATACCCCTCATTATACAAGTTTCATAAACTATCATTACCGAATACTCACCGGACTTGTCAAACACACTTCAATATAATTGAGAATAATACTAGATTCGTTAAAGCGCTTGAAACTTTATGACAGTATAGCTTAAACGTATAAAAACTGCATCCTTTTTGTTTTGTTTACGTTAAGTCTAAGAGCAATATCACAACGCGATTGCCTAGCATGGCGTAGGTATAGAATAATTAAAAGTTAAAGCCTACCACTGAGACCGCCACGTTGTTATTTTAGCCAATAATCACACACACAGTTTTAAGCAATAAAGAGATGAGTCTGTCGTAAAACAATAATATTTCATATTTTGCGCGATATTCTGGTTCAATATTTCCATGATAGCCATTGAAATGATAAAAAAACTATACTAACAACAAATTAAGTACTAAAAATATAGCTACATGTATATATGTTTGTATTGTTTTAAATCACACTATAAATTATACACTATGATATTACACTTTTATTAACTAGTAAAAATTGTGTAATATGGTACTGCACTTAAAAAATATTAAAAAATCGGCTTCACGAATAACGTTTTTCTGCTTAACTGTACAAAACATCGGTTACCAAGCTGCTAATTTGCGAAGATTACCCGTACGTACGGTGCAGTCGCTTTTACGTGACCTTTTCAATTTGGTCGGCTTATTAGAGAATTGCTGACATATTCTTGTTTTTGAGATAACTTTCATTAGAGCCGTAATTCAAGGCTGAAATTAACAGGAAAGAATTTTCATGAATCATTTTAATTTGTTTAAAGTATGCCATGTTTCTTAATGTTATGGGAACTGCGTATTCGATCGCTAAAGTACGACCAGTCTAAAATAAATCAAATTTGTTTTTATCTTCTTAACGTGTAAAGTATGAAATCTAAAATGTCTGCTGTAAACAAGCGTCGAACCACGGGTATTTTTTACAGCTGTTTATTTGGTTATAAGTGTATTGGTTTACATGTAAACCCGCTTCTTCTGATTTTTGAAACCATTTAATTACATTGGTTTACGTCAACCAAATCAAAAACTAATGATTAAACAAATTTAAACAAATTAAGGTCTTTTATTGGTATTTTTTTCAAACTTCTGCGTTGAGCCGTTTTCGAGATCTGGGAAATCCCAAAACGTTACCGCAGCAAAATCTTAAATAACTAAAGAACTATACCACACACAAATTTTGCTATTTATAAACATTTACTACTCAACAAAAGCTATCTATTCATGTATTTGGTTCCGTGCTGAAACTAATTTTTGAAAGACGATTTTGCCTGGGTAACGTTTCAAACGTTACTCCAGCAAAATTTGTTTTTCTTAAATAACTTAAAAACTACAATTCAAACAAATTTTGCTATTAGTAAACAAATTGCTCCTCATGATACACTAATTATTTGTTTAAGTCTCATCTCTCTAAAGCAAAACATTTTGCCTGGGTAACGCACTCCCGCGCGGCGCAGCGCTGCATGGCGCAACGTATTCTGATTTCTACTTAAATCTACCTCACGAGGCGGCTCGACGCAGTGCGACGCAGCGCGGCGCAGCGCTGCATGGCGCAACGTATTCTGAATTCTCACTACGAAATGTGTATCTTTTCGTGTAGAAAATAAAGTTATATTTTGAATCGCTCTTTAAAAGTGTGCGCGCAGCGTCACGTCGCGTCGCGTCTCGGTGTGAACTGACCCTTACTGAAACCCACATAAAAATTTTAGGTCAGTTATTAAAACAAAAAGTATTTCAATTCTCATAGGTCTTTAAAAAAAAAAAGTCTCCCAAACATTTTCAGCATGTAGGTATTGTAGGAAACGGCTGGTTATGTAAGAGGCTGGTTTTGTTATGCAAGAGGCTCGATTGTTCTTTAGATATCCTGTAGATGTTGTGACTCCAAGCACGCACACTTGCAAAGATTTTTCGTTTTTTTTCGGCCTTGGAAATCCTACAAACCTTGTTATTTCTTTATGTTACAAGGGATTTGCGACAACACTAATTCCTAATAACATCATGTTGTTTCATTACTTCTACAAAAAGCATATAAGTATCGAGATTTCGGGTGAAAAACAATGTATAGGAAAATGCTATGAAGGAACCACCTTAATAACCTACGAAAAGTTTGGGAGTTCAGAATGACGGACTTCACACGTGGTAACCGTTTTGGCGTCAGTATCCCATCCGCCCTGTTAACGTATGTTTTTAAAATCTATTTAGACAGACAGATATACATTACACACCATACCATAGCAACCAATGACATCAAAAGACTTCTTTAACTTAGCTATCTTCTGTTGTCGTCTGCATACAGATCAGAGACAGACAAGCATTTGTGCAACCGCTACTGTGGCGGGTCACACACTACGACGACACCCGCGCAACGCGTCGCTCGTCTCGGACACTTCATGAAGCAGTGGGGGCCGGAGGTGCTCCCGCTATCTTCTGGATTCGCAGCTGGTGATGATGGCAGGGTAAGATTTCTTAATCTCCAATTACGTTGGGAGGACCTCGTGGCTAAACAATAACAGCCGCTCAGATCAATTTTCAGGTAAAGTCGTGCTTGCCTAGGTTATCCTGCGGATGGTTGACCCGCCCGATACATACCAAGTTTCCTCCGTGCCTCGAAAAGCACGTTAAGCCGTTGGCCCCGGCTGTCATTTGTAAATCTTTGACAGTCGTTACAGGTTAAGTCAGTGGCCCGAAAGTCTGACAGCCAGTCTTACTAAGGGGTATCGTACCTATTACCCAGTACTAACTTGGTTGTGGAGTTCAGATAGCCAGTCGCTCCGTGTAAAATATACGTATTAACGCGGAAAATTGTCTCGGTTTTAATCTATCAAAGTACACGATGGATGGACTGTGTGAAGGATGATACCTATGGCTAGAAATGATGTGACTGCTGAGATGATAAGTAATAGAGAAGTATATGGAAGAAGACATGCTGAGCCGACCCCAGATAGGTAGTAGGTACCTACTACATGCTTAATTTTCATTGCCCCTTGGTCATAAAAGCAAATAACTAATCCGACGAAGTGTCGAGTCGCGTTGTCAGAGCCGAAACGAAGCAGATGATTTTACTTGACATTAGGCTCTCTCTAACCGGCTCAAACCTATACCTCGTCGATAAGTGTGTATGACATATCTTCAGGCCGGTAAATAAAAATAATGTTAGGAATACCCATACAAACAGTGGCAAATGCATACGATCGATAGCGTCAGATAAGCCCTAAAAATGCGTCTTATATCAATTGCAATACTTTGTTTTCATTCATGTGGATTAATGTAGTTTTTACTTTTCCGTTATTTCAGCTCTATAAAATTAGCATGTCGCAAGGCGCTAACGTTGGTCCAGGTACGTACTGCCCTAGTTTAGTTTTTTTTTAAACATTATGTGAAGTCCAAACGGATGCGTAATACAATAACTCCGTTGATGGTTTTCAACGCAAGGCTCAGCTCCTAGAGTTGAAATTAGACATTAACATTCGACATAACATTTATAAATAACTTGTTGTTTTAGGCGGCGCGGTAGATGGCGCTGCGGTATGTACGCCGAAGTCTCCAGTCAAGAAGCAAGACGCCAAACCCCATCCCAAGCCCGTAGATATAGCTGCTGTAAGTATTATTATATCAAGCTATATTGCCTGCGCCCCCCCCCCCGCGGGGTTGATCTGAAATTATTCCACGAGATCGTACTACTGGGATAAAAACATTAAAATTCATGCCAATCCAGCTGTTTCAGCGTGAAGGAGAATACACACAAACTATTGTGCACGTTCTACACGTTCACAATGGCGATATTTTTTATAGTAATACATATTAATATTTTGGCATTTACCCTTCTAGGAATGTCGCTGTTTGGACCCGACAGCAGGTATGAAAGCTTTGGTTTCTCTAGACTCGACGTCATTTTCTATCACTCTCATTTCTGTTTTCACGCACGCAATCAGTTATGTGAAAGAACTAAACGTCGATACCTAATTGAGTGATTAGCTTGATGCCCGTCCAGCTATTGCCTGCCTTTGGCCTGCTCCTCGAATTAGACGACTATGAGCGGATTCAGATTAGCGTATTTTCGGCGCGATACCTAAGCTCGTTTAGAAACGAGTGTAGGTTTGTATAGCGTGCTTTTTGCCACACTCTTAACTCGTACGTGCAGCGCTTAATAAGGGTTTAACAACTTCTAGAAACACGGAATCGCGCTTTTCCATGCTCCTATCCTTTTCTGTCGCTCAGAACCGTCGCTAGAGCGAAAAACGGAAACGGGAATGCTATCGCACGCGGCAGCATCGACATCTGGTTTGTTCCTGGATGAGGCGCAACTCTTACGAAATGGTTTCATAGAATATCTTAAACTTCCTTTAGTATTAGTAAAAGCAGTACATTATGCACAAGCCCCGATAGACGCCTTCCGTGCCAACTCACCCCGCCCGAAGCGCGAACACGCCGGAATAAGCCAGCGTTCTCACGTCCGATTTTTTGAAGCGCAAAATGTGGCGCGCGCGTAAGCGCGTAGCGTAACCGATACAGAGCTAATACGCGACTAGACTCAAACCATATTACTATTTTATTTTATTGTCGTTTCGAGTACGTTTATTATTAATAGAATTTTATTTAAAAAATCATATGACTTATACTATCGTCGGTTGATGGCAAAGTGTATTTTTTTATGGTTTCTGTTTCAGGGCGTCCTCCATCACAGACCTGAATGGATATTGGCATTTCATCATATTCTGTATAACCCGTTTTTAAATAAATTTTTATAACACATTTGCTCGTAAAGGGTCTCTTATTTCACCAATTTCAGTATCGTAATGTATCTCATTACGCACTAGTGCGGTAATGTAATGTAAAACGCACGGTTTATCATAATGCTCCGTCTAAAACGAACGGTACTTTTTTAAATCTTAGCTAAAAGTTTTTTATGTCAGAAAAGTAGTCAAACATTTTATGAATAAAATTAACTTGGGAGATAAAATACAAGGTGTTGTTTTGCAACCTCGTCAAATTCAAGGAGGTAACTATGCTAATGATTCTCGTTCGGAATCAATAATAAAGTGGGTAGACAATTTTTATTATTTTAGGTATTTACGGAATAGTGAACCACCCGTGTTTTAAACGCGGGCCGTCTGGTTCTCGCCCTAAAACCGCGCTTCCACAAATACAAACAATCTCAGACGTTTATTCGGTAATTTCTTGTTGCCTAAACCACATTAAGGGGGTTATTCTTAATTACTAACAAACAAACAACCAAAAAATTCAGCGTTTATTAATAATTAACTAGGTGCCGTAATTTTAATTGATTATTTATGTCTTGTGTGACAACCTCCTGAATTTTGACGAGGATGCAAAACAACACCTTGTATAATAAATAAACATTTAATTTGATCAATTTTGACCATTAATTACAACCATTTATCTGTAACAAAATACTAATACAATACTTAATTAACTCGTAATCATTTTAATTTACTTCTTTAAAAGATTAATTGTAAATTTTAGTTTTGTTATCGTCTTTAATAAAATTTTAAATTAAACAACTTTTATTATATGATTTTTATTAATGGTAAATCTTTTACCATACAATATTAGCTTAGATGTAATTCGTATCACTAGGTACTCGAAAATAAAATAACAAAATTGTCTTTTCACCAGCTCAGAAACATTTTGAAATAAAAGATATTTGGACAAAAGAAGACAAAAAAAATCCTGTGGTATACATTTTTATCTGACACATTTTAGTAATTAACAAGCGATTATTTATATTTACAAAATTAACACAATATCACACGTCAAAGGATAGCGTAAGATAGGCTGACACTGAAGTACCGTCACTCTTCACCCATAACCCACATGTGCACAAATCCCACTAAGCGTCGGGCATCTCATTTACACGGCTCTTAACCTCCTACCAATCAGTCTTTCTCATCATTATAACACAGTATAAAAATACTTATTACATTCGTAATATCTTACCCCAGTTACAGCTATACAGAGCTTTCCTTTTTACAAGCATAAACAAGAATATTTTTTACCCTGCCCCGAATCAGTTTATCATTATTGGGAGCGGCCTGTGTTGGTCATTTACTGCGAAATACTTACAATGTAAACCTATTGAACTAACGAGGAACCAGACTATTTTATCGTAAACGTAATTCACTTGTGTTTCAAATGAATAAAGGAGTTTTTGTTTGGCTAGCACTTCAAAAGACAAGAAAAAAATCATGAAAATAAGGATATGACAACTCGCTTTTGAAAAATTTAAATTACGCTGGTTTGGCAGATTAAGAAGAGCGCCTGGGGGTTTTAAGCACGAACTTTTGCTGCAGTGAATACATATTATGTGGTTGAAGTGGAATTTTGTTTTTAATACTTTACATTGCAAAGCTGACCAAGTCTAGGTGATTTTATTTTTAAAAATCTAATAACTGATTTTGTTTTTTTTTTTCTTTTTTTTTTCAAATCTAAGGACTGAAATCAGGTTCGAGAGTCCTTTGAGATTGTTTCGCTATTTTTCATAGTTTCGGATTTGGCCATCCACAGTATACCCACTTGAAAAATTCACCCCGTATACCTCGTGTACATATTCGATCCCTTCTTCTTCCACTGCTATCTTAAATTTTGCTCGATTTGACATTAACTTGTCTTGCACGTATTCATTGATAGCCCTGCTTTTTTTACTTTACAATGCTAGTTGTTGAAGCAAGCATTTGAAGTGCAGTAATCCCAAAAAAAGAATGAGAAAGTCGCGTCCTTGTCTACCTCTCTGAATTTCACATTCTGTATATTTGTAGCAAAATATTCCATTTTGAATTTTTCAGTTTAATTCACAGCAGCTCGAGTTCGAGGTTTTCATGTTTATAACAACCCAGACTCTACAAGCTAAAACCTCGTCCGAACTGGACTTATTGCTCTATGTGTCCGAGCAAGCAAACCATTTAGTGTGTACCGCGACATGGGCCCTAGTCCAGACAGGACTCAAAAGAACGTATGAGTAACATCTGAAGCAGCAAGACATCGCAATATTATTGTCTAAAAGATTTATGTTTTTTGATAAATATTATCAAACATGGGCACGGCTTGTCCAGGTCCGGTCGAGTCATTATGAAAAAATAAACTGTAAATATAAATAACAACTCCATTTATTTATTTCCAGAGCTATTAATTATTGGTTCTGAGAGTTCACTTACAGTTTGGTTATTTCGATAATTGGACATTCTGAACTTATATGTGTATTATTACTACCTTATGAATAATAAATAATGAACCACTTTCCATACAATGATGGATTTAAAATCACGACAATTTTTTAAAGCAACCAAAGTTCCTACTTTGTAGAGAACATAATTAGAATGTTCCATTGCAAGTACCCATCCTGAGATCTGAATCTACCAAGCGCGATACACATGACGTTATTCTTTGAATTCACAAACAGTAAATACATAAAAAAAATACATATACAAATTTAGTCATTTTGACTTGCAATTAACAACAATGTACTACGTCTTAAATTTAAAATGTGTGGATTTCACCACATTCTCAGGATATTATATACAATAGTTATTATCAATCGACCTACAAATAAGAAAACATGAAATCCGTCACTAACTTAAGAGACACATTTGACAAGATTCAGTAAGTAGCATTACTTTCGTAGAACGAAAGCACAGTTTAAAAAGTTCATTTATACACGGCACTGTTTTAAGTGTTTAGTTAACTATATAAACTTATTAGACGACATTCAATCACTTTCACAAGAGCTGCATACATATGAGTTGCGACTATTTTGTAAAATACGTGTGCGGCAATCGCTTGGAACGCACGAGCTATCGACTGGCTCACTCAGCATGAGGCAAGGGATAGGTGGTCACTGATAGTTCACTAGTGCCCTCTGGCTGCTAGCGGTGGCGGCCGCGCGAGTTGTAGTGCGTGCCGCCCTCACGGCTGTAGCGCCGCTCTTTGCGCTCCTCGCGGTTGCCGCGCGACCGGTCGCGTCGCTCGCGATCTCGCGAATACTCCTTCTCGCGCGATGACTCGTGGCTCCTGGTGATCACGATGTTAGTATTAACATAACATCACGCCTGTATTGCTCAGAGGTGGATCAGAGATGTACGGTATAGCCACATTTCGTTAAGCGCGAAATAATCCCCATTTTGAGGCCATGATTAAGGACTCTTTATCACGTTACACTAAATGCTGAAAATATCGTATGTTCGCAGATCGGACACCGCTTGCACATACTTTCTCTATGGAACCCGGTAATCGCGAGCGTTTCTGCAAAGCAATTGTACAGAGCTTGCGGTCATTGAAAGCAGCAACGTCCCCCGTCGACGCGGTTAAGGTTTATGTAAGGTAACTCCTTACATAACTCGCGTTACTCTTTTGAGTTGATATAACGAGTCAAAGTGCAAGAAATTGCTACGATAAACGCAGAATTACTCAATAAATTTTCAGGTGTTTCCTCTATTTTCTACCAACTTTAAAAGGTTATATGAACCTGGCCTCTCCCGCAGAGCGGCTGTCTCGTGACTTGCGGCGTGTGGTAGGAGCTCTTGAACGCGGCGACCGCGACCGTGACCGCGACTTGCGACCCTTCGGCGAGGACTCGCGTTCACTGTTCAAGTTGAAATCGTCGAATCTGTTACATAAAAAATTGTATCATAAATTCCGTTATATTTAATACTAATACTTCTCGATTAATGTGATGATCATGCTTACTGTTAATTTATCAATTATAGTTAACTCGAAAATTGAAAACATTTTCAGAAATCTATATGTCACAATATGTTATTAATGAATAGACAAAAAAATGGGGAATGAACTTACCATCATTCCATGTAGCAGCATTTGCAACATTTATAATTATATAGATGTAAGCAAATTATTGGTTGATTGATTTTAAAATTTAATGAAAAACTCACTTGTTTTGTGGAGCCGTAGCTGTGGAACTGTGACTAGAACTGGAACTCGATGACGAGCTTGATGATGAGGAGGAAGAGCTCCTAGACCTGGGAGGCAAACATTTTATTGTTATTTTGATCACGCAGTGGGATATACATGTTTTAAAATTACTGTACGCTGCACTACAGTTTAAGATGGACAAAAACATAGGCACCAAATGTATATAACTTACATTAGTATCACAGAGAAAATTATAAATAAAATAAACGGAAATGCAATCTTGAATAACCTTCTGAGTGATTAAATTATAATCTTAAATAATTACCCACATCTAGGACCAACCTTCTCTTACTCTTGTTGTTTGGGGACGCCCTATTATTCTTATCGCCTTGGCTGTCGGACCCCCCCTCTTTGGAACGCTCGCCATCTTTTATATTTTCCGCATTTTCTAGAAATCATAATATTAAGATATAGGTAATTGCATCTCTCAAAAACACTAAAACGTTTTGTCTATTTCTACACAAAATGTCCAAGATTGAGCATAGAATAAAAGCTCACTGAAAACCTGGTCCTCAGAAAAGTAAACTCATCTACATTACTTACCAGGTTTAGACGAGTTTCCTTGTTCAGCATCGCTGCCCCATAAGTCGTACTTGGATAGGTCGGCCTCGTCGCCCGACTCCTCGTCGTCTTCGTCCTCGGCCTCGGGCTGGCCCGGCGCGGGTGCGGCCGACGGCTTGCTCTGCAACAAGCATGCATCAACGTCAGCCACGTGACCGCCCAGCCCCGCACACAACACTGATGCTTGGTGCCAACCCCCGCTAACTAAATACCCTTGCAACGTGCGGAATTAATATATTAAAACAGAAATAACGGGTTAAACCAATTAGTTCCCCATTCTTATTTTATGAATCATTAATACAAACCTTATTCTTCCGCTTCACCCTTTTGCCAGAGCTTTTCGCAGGTTTTTCGGCAGTCTTCACAGTTACTTTTAACCTATTTAATAGTATAGGTTTTGGGAGAGCAAAACTTTTAAAATTCCCTATAACGGGTGTATTTTCGCTTATATTTGAATTACTGTCAGTTCCATCTCCTTCAGGGTGTGGCATATTCAAGTTTAACTTTCTCACTATATTGGGGGGTATAATAACTGGACCTGGGTCAAAAATATCACTTAAAAAAGGAGTGTCGCCAGTGTTTCCGTCCATTTCCTGCAACTGTCTTTCAATGCTCCCATCTCTATTAGATTCTTTCTCCCACTCTTCATCATTTGTCAAATTAATTGTTTCAGCAACTTGAGTCTGTTCTTCTGTACTTTGCTGTTCTGTTGTGATTTGTTCACTATGCTTCGCTGAAGTTGTTTGTGATATTTGCTGAAGACCTTGCAAGGCTAATAGTAAAGTGTTGGTATTTATCCCAGATAATAAATTGACTAAATCTACTTGGGGCACTGGTTGTTCCTGTTCTATTGGCTTCTCAGGTTTGTCGTGTTTTTCATCAAGTTGTGGGCTTGACGTGTGGTTTGATGAATGGCTTGATGAATCAAATTTTGTGTTATTTGGTTGGATGTCAAGTTTCGGGCTTGATGAAACGAATTTTGTACTATTTGTTTGGGCATCAAGTATTGGGCTTGATGAAATTAATTTTGTATTATTTGTTTGGGATGTGTTTGGACTTGAATGTTGAATTGTATTTTGCTGGTGAGATGGAGCAATGTTCTGATGAGGTTTTCCCGACTGAATTGTGATATTTTCAAGGATACGCACGCGCTTCGCTGGACTTATAGTTTTTGAAGCTTTTTGTGTATCCCCACAATCAACATTTCCTTCCGAAAGACGTAAAACTTCATTTGATAATTCTATAGGAATAGGATCAGGTATGTTCATAAGGTTTAAGTCAGATCTAGTCATGGCATGATGATGAACTAGCTCAGCACTGTTCATAGGCATATTTGATGTGGTTTCAAGTCTATTAGGGGTAAGATTTTGGGTCAACTCAGATTGAGACATCATATAATTTAGACCCTGATCAGGCCTGGAAAGGGTTGGATTTGAGTTGGGTCTAGTCAAGAGGTTTGGTGTATAATCAGATCTGTTCAAGGTACAATTAGAATCGCGTTCTGGACTGGTCTTGCTTTGCATTGGAATAGGGGAAATTCCAGGAATCAGAAGATGTGGAATTGGATCTGGCCTATTCTTGTTATGATTTGAAGTCAAGTCAGATCTATTAATGATTTTTTTAGGAGCTGCAGCTTGTCTTTCCATGGTATATTTTGGAAGTTTATCAGCTTTTGTACCAGTTTGATTTGGTCTAGAGTCAAATCTATCCATGGTATGTTTTGTAACTCTATCAGTATTTACCACAGAAGGGTTTTGACAAGCAATGTCTAGTCTTGGGTCAGGTCTAGTCATGAGAAGATTTGGTGTTGGATCAGGTTTATTTGCATGTAGATCAGGGATTTGTTCAAATCCAGTCATGCCAATATTTGGGATTGTTTCCAGTATGGACTTCTGATAAAAATTATTGTCTTCTGCAGAATGCGAATGCTGTGTCCCATGCTTCAGTGGTGACACCATTTGACTAATCTCCTTGTTTTGAAAATCTTTTAGCATATCTAAAAGTAAATCATGTTTGTTTTTGATGAACTCAGGTATTGATTTGTTCTCACAAGTGCCGTGTGGCTGAGAATCTTTCTCTGTTGTGTAGAGCATGTCTGAAGTAGGGCTTTGTGTTCTATTTGAGACAGCTGGCGAGGATATTCGTCGGCCTGGCTGTTCATCACAATCTGTATTTTTGTAGAGTGCTTCATCATCTTCATCCCAATTACTGTCATACATTCTTTTTATACTTTCATAATGGTCCAAACTATTGCTCTTTTCTGGACTCTTTTGGACAGAGTCACTAATATTGAAAATATCCAAAATGCTTTTATTTTTTGAAGCATTGTTTGATTGCACTACAGCAAAAATGCGATCCGTGTTTTCAAAAGCTTTATCAAAAGGCAGGTATTGTTCAGTGCTGGTTAAATGCTTGATATCAAGTGCAGTAAAATCATTGGCTTGTCTTATTATAGGTTTAGCCTGTACTGTGGCAAATTGGGGAGTTCCCACAGATTCAACTGGTTCTTCAACAGTTGGGTTTGCTATCCCTTTTGTTTGATGAATAACATTCATTGACATATTATGTTTATTGATTGATAAAGAGGATCCATTACCCTTTGCCCAATAGCCTTTCTTACGAACATTGTCTTTAAACTCTTGGTAGTTCTTTTTAGCTGTAGAGCCTATTTTGGTAGGAACATACTCACTGGAACAGCCATCAATGTCCACATTTGCACGAGTCCTTGTATTCATATTACGCAAATTGTTTGTGTATATATTGCCAGTCACCAAAGGAGACTGTTCTGACTTTCTAAAAGTACTATATCCTTCAAAGGTGTTGACATTATTTGAAGCATATTCATTAAGTTTTGGCCCAGCAGCAGGAGTGGTAGGTTTCTTTACTTTCCGTTTTATCCTGCCTTCTTCAAATACTCTTGATAAGAAATTATCTTCTCCACTGTTGTATGACACTGACTCTGAATCAGACCCATGGAGAGACTGCCTTGCTGATACGTTAGTTGATTTGAAACCATTTTTTGAGCTGACAGATTTTGAGCCTTTTTCTGAATCAGAATCTGGATAATTGGAATCTTGGCTGTCACGGGAATTGGAACGTGTCCGTTGGTGTGTGGATTGTGAGCCACTTCTTGCTTGTGAGCCCCTCCCATCCACTATACTTGCTGCACTGCCAGCTGCTTGTAATTCTGTGTTGCCTCCAATAAACAAAGTTTCAGCACTATAACTTCGTCCTGATTTCTCTAAACTTTTATTAGTTTCTTCTTCACTGTCTGAAGGAATGATTATCTCGTCAGGGTTTGGCATTTTGCAAAGTCTTTTTGACTCTTGAGTTTTAGTATTGTCAGTATTGGTTGTAGGTTTTTCTTGGAAAGATTTCTCTGTTTCTAAGTGTAAATCATTTAAGCAGCCTGTAGCTACAAGCCTTTGTCTCCATGCAAAGATTGTTTTGAAATCTGGGGCTTGTTTCTGAAATATTGATTCAAATTTATCAGCGGCAATTTTGCAGTTGTTGTAAGCAATGGAAAAAGCTGCACACCTAATTCTTTCTTCAACAGTGTAAATGAGTTGAAAATCTTTAGCTGGATTGGTCCTACTCAATTGATAAACCATTTCAGTTTTCGTGGAAGAAACACTATTTTCCATTACAGGATCACACAATTTCTGTATGGGAGAAATCATACTATCCCGTTTACACTTCTTTGAGTGAACATCATATATTGGTGAACCTGATTGGTCTCTGTCACTGGTACTCAGGATCCGTTTCCTGTATTGTGTACCATTTGCCTTGTTAGTGGGCAACATATAGTCTTGTCTGGGATTATTAATCTTCTGATGTCTACTGATTGCTTCTTTAGTGAGTGAAGGAAGTTCGCACATGGAGCTGTCACTAACACTGCCTTTTCTTTTCACATTAGCATTACTTGTGTTCATCAACAAGTTTGGCCCAAAGCCTGGCATGTTATGTTCTTTATTTGATTCCTTCTGCAGCACTGTTGGTGGCAAGTTTTTGAATACTGCTCCTTCAGTGATGCCAACCTGAAGGCAGGAAAAATAATCTCCACTTTAATAATGATGTGCTTCAAAAGTTATTG
Source organism: Cerastis leucographa (assembly GCA_963082945.1). Classification (NCBI taxonomy): domain Eukaryota; kingdom Metazoa; phylum Arthropoda; class Insecta; order Lepidoptera; family Noctuidae; genus Cerastis; species Cerastis leucographa. Next base: position 10,082,262 of record OY720380.1, on the reverse strand, counting down.
CACTTATAATATAACATCAAGTCTTCTTAGCTTCAAAATCCAATACTCCCTGAATATTTGTTAAAAAAGAAAAAATTTACACAAAAAAGCTGTCATTATTGAACTTAAATGAAAAGACAGATATTTTATAACAAGATGGTGTTAATGATTTTCGAAAATATAGTTTTATTTTATGATTATAGTTGAATTGGAAGAGATGTTATTTTAACTAATGCAAGCATTGTAATGGAAATATCTACAAAAACAAGTATAAATAATAATTAAGAGCAGTACAAACCTTTTCTGGCCGATCTCTCTCTAGGGATTCCGCCCTACGTTTCCTTTTTTTTCGGCCAAATTCGTCATATTCATCATCGGAGGATGGTTCGCGCCTGCGATATTCCACCACTCCACGCTCATTGTATCCCCCACCGTAACCGGTGCGGGCTTCAACCTAAAATCATGCACAACAACCGAGTTACATATCTCATTGTCACGTTAGTACGGATGTGAAAACAGGAAGATACTTACTTCGCCGTATTTTGGTGCATTGCAAACATTGCAGGTTTGACGCCGGGCCCAATTCACATTAGCACATTTGTTGCACTGCCAATCATCGGCATTGAATAAACCACGAGACTTTTCAGCTGCAGTTTTCCCTATTTCTGTACCTAGTTTCTTTTTAGATGTTTTGGAAGTGTCGGGTCTTTCTTTATTACATCGATAACATGAAACCCTGCGTGCAAAATTGATATTTCCGCAATTCGCATCAGTGCATATCCAATCCCCGTCGTTCATTTTGTTGTGGTTTTACACCTTTCTCTAGAGCAAACGATGCATATCCTCAAACCAGCAATTAGTTTTATTACAAACAATCAAACATGTTGAGTAGTGAATCGAAACTGGTCAAAACGTAAATAAAAGTCAAAACATTGGCAGAAACCTCCACTTTCAAAGAAAACCAAGCTCACTTTTGCAAGAAAAGTAATCAAGCTTCATGCCAGCCATGACGTGACGCAAGTAAAAAAAAATCCTCCCATAAACTATCGCATCGAGACTTCCGTTTCTTGTACAGAACTATTCAGAAAATTATTTAGGAATATTTAAATATATGAATCCAAATATTTTCGATCTGTTATTTTCAACAGTAAAATACCGGAATATATTTAACGACTTGAATATTACCGAGATTTGCATTATTTCCATAGGCATAAAACACTTTACAATAAACAACATTATTTTCTGAAAAAAAAAAATAACTTAATAAGAAGGTTATTTTTTAATCCAAAAACTTATTCTTAACAATTTAAATACATTTTGAAGCAAATAAAATATTGTTTTTCCAAATTAAGTAACATTATATTGCTACTTATAATAACGAAACGTAAAAAAGCGACTTTTCCAGTTGCATTGAAGTTCGAGCCTCGCGCGCAAATTACTACTGTCAAAATTGTTTACCGTGAGGTTACTTTTATACAATTTCTAATTTAATAATTTACCATCATTTCTCACTCTAAATAAAACAGAACTATGTTTTTTTTATTGCTACGTGCTGATAATATTAAAGTTTTAATATAAAATAAGCCAACTGGATTTGTGATTGACTGTCAAAAAGTACGCGAATATTTTGTAAAATAAGATTTTTACATAATGTTATCGCACGATGTATGAAGATGACAACATAACTTGTACTCCAAAGCGCTGCGTGCTTACTGAAGTCACAAACTCAGCTAACTATGTGTCGCCGACTGCTAACCTCAAGTTACTGACCAATGTCGCGTTACAATATCCCACACCGCCACCGAGTGCTGTACACCGAAAAGAAAAATCCCTTCAGATATTATGTGACAGGTAAACAAACACACATAGAACATCGCTTTAAACTAAAGCAGATCCCTGCATTTCAATAATTTATTACATATTATCATATTGGAAATGATTACAGATTCCTCAATCTGTACCCTCTCCATGGCGATGGTCCAGTGGAAATACAACTGGATAGCACTGCAGCCAGGCTAGGTGTCGAGAAGCGCCGAATGTATGACATAATAAACATACTTGAAGCTATGCAGTGTGCAGTTCATAAAAGAAAGAACACATATCTTTGGCATGGAGGATCTCGGTTGAATTCATTTTTGAAGATGCTGAAGAAGCAAGGGGAGCATCTCAAGTTGTCAGAGGCGCTGCGTGGGAAAGCCCCCAAGCCCCCAACACCCAAACATAAAACTTTGGGAGTGTTAGCACAGAGATTTCTCATGCTGTTTTTAGTAGAACCTACTGTGAGTATTTTTGAACTTAATCAAACTAATTAATTCATGTTTGCATTTTCATGAATAATGTGAAAAGCAGATAACAACTTGTTTAAAAGAAACAATTTTTATAATGTTGAAATTCCTCTACAGAATACTCTAATAAACCTGGAGATGGCTGTGAGAGTGTTGATAGACACATCCAGTAAGAATAAGACGGTGCTCACCCCTGAGCAGCAGGACCGCCAACACAAGTCCAAAGTGAGGAGACTCTATGACATTGCCAATGTATTTATTTCTATTGGTCTCATTGAAAAAGTATCGGGTAATTTAATATTAAAGAAGCCAGTTTTTAAATATGTGGGGCCACACAAGATGAAGAAGTGTGACCAGACAGTAATGACAACTCCGTCCCCTATCACACCTCTGTCAGTGCTGGACAGTGAGCAGAGGAGCACGGCTTGCCATGGGTTTGCTGGACGGTCCAAACGGAAACTGGAGTTCACTACTCCAACTTCCACCAAAGAACTGAAGCTCGGTATCACAACCCCACCTCACACACCGTCTCACAAGTGGGATGAGATCCTCCTTGTGGCTGACATGGAACTGACTAGAATTAACAAAGGAGTAGTCTTGTGATTAATTTTAAATTCAATTGTATTGCAATAATTCAGATTTTTATATAGTTTTTTTTATTATTTTATTTTTTGTCTTCCAGGAATTAATGTAGAATGTCATAGTGACTATTATTATATAGACAAAATTATAATGTACTTTGTTCCTATATTTAAATTTTATTCAGTTGTTGCTTAGAGCAGATTAATTTAATTTGATGCAATAATTAGTTGCATCTGGTTATGCTAATAAATACATAGAGGGAGTGTTGAATATATTGTACAGAGGAGAAAGTAAATTCATGTGTGAGAGATTAGACTGGACTCCTTTTTATTATTATGTTATTTATAATTTAATCCTGGTGTCTATGTTTGGGATTCATGTTTCTATAAAATCTATTTTGACAAAAAAATTATGATATGACTTTTTACTTGGAGAATATATAGCCTGCCTACTAGCTGTGGGTCATTGATTTATATAGATTATGCTTTTATTTTCTATTTGTTTATCCTGTAATCATAATAAATGAAATGGCCTTTTTTTTTCTTTGTTCATTGCCTTATATTGTTTTCTAACAACATACCCATTGTGTGTGCGTTTCGAGCCCGCGGCCATGGTTTTTTTTTAAACTTTACCACGATTTTGTCAAATTTGTAAAAGTTAATTCCCAAAACTATACATTTGTAAAAGTAATGGTTAAAAAGCTATAAGGGTTTGAAAGCGGTCGCGCCATTGAAACGCAGAAACTACGCGCGGCCACGGAGGTCTTAAAAACTACGCCTTGCAGAAAACTGAAAATTAGGTAAATGTCAGATTGTTTTTTTTTTTAATATATTAAATTATTACAAAATCAAGGCAGTTTTTTCAATAAAAACGCCATGGCCGCGCGCTCGAAACGCACACGCCCTTAGTTTCTTGCTAGCATCACTGAGACAAGCTGTTATGCCGAAAAATACTAAAGTTAGGTCAAATAGGGGATGATCCTATTTTTTTTTCTTTGTCCGTCGGGTAGTTTATTGAAAAGTATTGAACACGTATTGTTTCGTTTTTCACGTGGTCATAAAATTACGGAGATATATTGAGTTGAAATGGCGCATGACGTCACATGTAGGTAAGTTTTATACCTACTTGTGACGTAGTAAGCCCCCACTCCCAAATTTAATGAGTTAGCTAAGTAATTTTTTGACATTTTGATAAACCAAAAAATACGTGTCTAATATTTTTGTATTACCTGTCTGACGGACAAAATAGTATGTCGTTTTCTTTACCCAGTCCGATCCCCTATTAAGTGGTCTAAATTAGAGATCGGATATTCGAATGCATATTTACCGAGTGCTGACTAGTTAGGAGCACGCGACAGTACGGGAACAGTCATTGTTTTATTAAATAAATAGATAATTTTCCATTTTATTGTTCAACTTCATGACTTATGTCCAGCCATATTTACCATTTTGTCCTATTCAAATAGTCAAAGTATTTTTTAGGGTTTAGTACCCAAAGGGTCAAACGGGACACTGTTACTGAGACTTCGCTGTCCGTCCGTCTGTCACCCGGCTGTATCTCGTGAACCGTGATAGTTAACCAGTTGTAATGTCCAGGGCCGCGCCGACCCCCCTAAGCGCCTGTGTGCGAAACCTATAAAGCGCCTCTTTTTTTTCACGAATCGTCATGTTTCAACTTATTTTTTATTATTATTTGTTAATTTTGATCTAAATAAATGTTCTCCGGTTTTATATACTTAGATAATATTTTCTAAATAGGTAAAACCAGTTCGCTTCCCCTTGCCAATTACTGCGAAAAATAAAACACGAATTAAATTTTTACATACTTCAATTATGATGTTATTCCAATTGTATAATTAGATATTAATAATAAAATCGCTGATTATTTTTCTAATAAAACTAATTTAACTATTACGTATGCTATTAAAAAAAAAACACGTGTGTAAGAATGTAAACATAGGTACTTAATTTATATTATTTCCACTGTTCTCGCTTTTCAGTTTGCGAATACCATAATAGTTTCGTGTGTGTCTATACATATAGTCTAATATGGTTATATGGACTCCTCTATGGATATTGTTGCTATAATCTTTCCTGGCTCATTGTGGAGCGCAGGTAATTTTTTACAAGTTTTAATTTAGAAAAGGACCTTTCCGCGCTTGCTACGGTAAAAGGCATAGTTAGCAAAATTCGTAATGTTATAGTGATGTTAGGGCATACAGCTGTCAAATTGTTTAATTATACAAATTCGAGCTTTTCACCACATGATTATTTAATTTCTTGAAAAAAGACTGACATGACATAATTACTTCACACAAATCATCGGCGTTAATATCCAATGAATGCATTTGCTGAAAGTTTTTCCTGCAAACGATGACAGTTACTTGCTAGAAAATTAAATAAAAAGGACATACCACTATATGAAGGGTTTTTTGAATCAGATTTTACAACACCTTCATCGTAAAATATTTATATATTCCAGTTGTATTTTTATCACACATATTTTTCCTTATTAAATTCTGGACCAAAACCAGATAATTCCTTTTTTTATCTTTAACATGAAAACACGTTAAATCAATCATTAACACCTAAAGGACCCAAACTATATAATTGTTTTTAGCGTTAGAACTTATTCTTATTATAAAAAATCAATGCGCACCTTGCACACACTTTCGATTGAATGATTGTTTAATTGTTTTGGCTCTCAAAGTCGGGGAATCCCCGTGACCCTACCCCGCTTGCGTCGCACGCATCGCATCGGGTTGCGTTCATAAACACATTCAAACAAACTCACGGCGGGCGCGGCGGTTCTTTTGATTTTAACGTTGAGCTCCTTCGATCAACTGAGCTCGTAACTAATGTAAACTAAAACCCAAAGCGTAAAATTAAACCACAAACGTAAATATTATCTTGCGAGACTTGTACAATAAGCGCAATATAAGTTTTGTTATTTACAAGGCATATGTTGCGCCTATTGTATCTACTTACTTATTGATACTCCACTAAAAAGAATATTTTGTGTAGTATTACAAAAATAATTTCGATGGCGCGGGCGCCCCTATTGTCTTGGCGCCTGTGTGCGCCGCACACTTCGCACACAGGGGCGGCGCGGCCCTGGTAATGTCTACGGATTATGTATTTCTGGTGCCACTATAACAACAAATACTAAATTAGAATAGAATGAATATTTAAGGGGGCTCCCATACAAAAAAGTGCTTGTTTTTATAAATAATGGTATGGAAACCTTCGTGCGCGAGTCCGACTCGCACTTGGCCAGTTTTATACATGTTATTTTCAACAAATTTCTTTAATTAAAAACCAGATAAATAGATTATAAATAGGTATGCTTGTGAGTACTACATTTTATACACAAGGGAGAATGAGAATATTCCGTGATCCCGGAATAAAAATTGGCATTTCTGGCCTTCTACTGTGCGTTCGTTTTTTATAAATTCCAGAGAGAATTTGTTTGAAATTATTTATTTGGGGAAGGAAATTAAAAAAAAAAACTATGTAATGGAAATTAGGGTTTATTTACAATAGAGAATATTTACAGATACACACATAAATTACATTAACATTACAAAACAGGAATTAATAATTGAAATACACGCAAGTAATAATTTTGTGTAAATAAATAAATGTAAAGCTAGTTAAATACATCTAGATCTCTATCAATCAAATTGTAATGCAATGAATAAAAGCTAAAACACGCTAATCTAAAATACTAATCTTTACAAATTGAGAAGCCCATTTTAAATTGTAATAATGATCTATAATAACCAGGGATGGGAATAGGTAGAGTATATATACCTAAAGTTCGAGGAAGGAAGTAACATAGAGTTAATATCTCGTCTGAAATCCATCATAAACATGACAATTAAAACTCGGGATTTAAAAAACAAGAACTGGACTTTGAGTATAGTTACTAATTATTGATTTGAAGAATCATATTCCTATTTTAAGGATTCCGTACTAAAATTGTTCTGATTCAAATGTTCTGTTTTAATAGGTGAATTAAAACTAAGTTGGCTTTGTTTACGTGGATATCAGATAAATTTTATAATTTATTATTTATTTTATTTATTTATTTTTTTAATTTATGCCTTAACCTTTGAGACCCTTTTTGATTACTAAAATAATTAGGTATAAAAGGAGAACTTTCAAGAATTAACTCTGTATTTTAAACAAAGCTCTTTAATTTAACAGTTTTAGTACGGAACTCTAAAAATATAACATGATTCTTCAATATAACAATTTAGTCAAATATATTCAAAGCGCAATAAGTAATTTGCAATTTTATTAAATCACGGGATTTTATCGTCATGTTAATTAAATGATTTCGGTATTTTAGACGAAGTAATAAACTCTATGTTACCTCCTTCCTCGACCTTTAGGTGAATATACTCCTCCTACTCCCATACCTATTCCGATCTCTGAATAACACATTTCTTAAATTAGATTAAGGGACAAACCTACAAACCTAATGCAGATAATTTTATGTATTCCAGCCTCATTTTTGAAATAATATGATTTGTCGCTAATTGCCCCTCATAAATCTTTATAAAATACTCCTTACTTAGTAATAATTATATGATATTATGAATATTTGCCAAAAATGACATAAGTTTATATGAATACTAGCCAAAATCACATATTTTGATATATATTCAGAGTAAAAGCTGCTAAGTGGCTTTAATATGGAAAGGTTTCCTAAGTGTCAGGTAGGCCCAATTGAAATTGCTAAATGCATAGCCTTTTTAGATAAAAGGTAACGGTAGGCGTAACACTGCCACAAATATATGCATATTTAAAAATCATCAATAGTCAGTTGGGTTCGTGTAGGCGTTGTGGGATGCGTCCGGGGGCAGGCAGGAACAGCGGTAAGTGTCCGTGTCACACCTGCTCTATCATCGGGAACTGCTCCGGGTCCTCGGACTGAGGAAGGGCCTCCGCGTCGAAGAAGCTAGCGTGAAGAGCTACTACTGTCACCGTGGCGCCTGAAATATCGTAAAAATAAGTACTTAAAGTTTATTTTCATTATTTTTATTGTCTCGCGTTTGACTTCTATCTTACGCAATGGTAAGCTTTCATCCGCGTGAAATTATTATAATTTAAAAAAATTACTTCTTTTTTATCAGATTTTGTCAACAATTTCAAGGGATTTTATTTTTTGCACGAAACCCTAATTCTAATCCTGTAAAAGTCCCGTCAAAATTGGTCCAGCCGTTTCGGAGATTAGCCGCATATGCATTCAATAAAAAACTGGTATTTTGAAATTACAGACACTTAAATTTTATTTATTTGTATAGAGTACAAGTACCTAGTTTCGCGTTGGACCACTATCTTACCTGAGGCAAGCGGTGCTGAAGGAGTAGTCGACTTAGTTCTGAATTGATTAAGTAAATAAATTGGTCTTTTTTTCTTTTTTGTGTGGTTAGTGCACCTGGTGTCAGAGTTTTCATGCCGCCCATGGGGCCTCTGACTTGGCTTAACATGCCATCGAGAAATATCTCTCAGGCATGTTTTATTTCCTCAGCTAGTGATAGTTATGCAATACGCACTTGAATCTGAAAAATAATCGATAAGAAGTGAACTAGAAGACAGTGACCATACTTACCAATACGGAATCGTCTTGAGATTTCAGTCCATGCAATTAAGCGAAAAAAACTAGCCGCGTTTCGGTTTGGAATACGACGCGCCTCGAGAACGCGCCGAACTAAATGCGACAGTTGTAATGATATGTTATCGGCTCAAGCCAATTCCGCGTCGGAAACTGTGGTCTCTCCCGAATTATTTATTTTTGTATGTATGAATTTACCTAAAACCCAAAAGAGAACGGCTCCAGCCCCAGCTAGCCAACACAACGCCATTGAGCATGCCGCTGCTACTGCATACTGCTGTGTTTTACTCAACTCCCAGCCACCAATCTAGCAAAGTGATAGTAGAAGAGTTAAAATTATGGAGAAGGAACTATAGTTAGGTAAACAATATTCATGGTTTAGTAAACATCACATTTTACAAGTATATACTTGTGTTAATTACGTGTATTGCGAGCTAATTTCAGAGTGTTGAATAGAATAAAATACTAATAAAACATGTGTTCTTTTTCCTAGTTTTGTAAATCCAAACCACTCATGAAATGGAAGTAAAGGAGATAGTCTAAGCAACTTACTTTGGGCTGAAACAACAAATGATAGGTTTCATTACAGCTTGTACATTGTTCTATTCTGCAATAATTAATTACTTAGTACATTCTAGTGGAATCCTCACCTTCCAAGTGTTGGGACCAGATGTAAGTTTTCTATATCCAAAGAAACTGGCAACCATAGCAACCAGCAGAAGAGGTGAAGTTATTCTAAAATTAATAAAGAAGTCATTTATTTAAATTAGGGTGATAATCAGCGCTGTCAAAATTTACAAGAGACAGTCCCACTAAACACCCACCCGTCAATTTTATTACAAAACATAAAATAATACTTACAGGCAATATGCAAACAATCCCAGAAATACCATCAAGTAGTTAGCTTGAAAGTACTCCACATTTCTATAAAAACGTCGTGATAATCGAGGTATTGATGGAGGAGCCTACAAAAAAGATTCCCACTGTTATTTTTAAATAGATGTTTTTGTTGTGTAAAAAATAACTTAGATGCAAGCCACACATAAAGGGCGTCGGGCCCGTACGTGGCTGCTTCATTTCATTAAAAAAAACATGGAATTAAAGCGCAATTTAGGACACATGATATCTCCTCCGAGCCACGACATACTGAGTGTCCGAAATTGCGCTTTATTTCCATGCATTTTGTATGAAATAGGAAGCCGCCCACGTGGCTCTCGACGCCCTATAAGTATGGCTTGCGCCTTAGTTATGAAGATAACTTTAGCAAAATATCCTCCCAGCCATGTTTCAGTCACAGTGACCACCTTCTCCACTGTCAATGTGTAAGCCAAGAATACAGAAGATATTATTACATGCCAAATAAAGTAAAGAGTTACAATTATTACCAGCAAATTATTACATTTTCATAAAATTGTGTATTGTCATAAAATAAAATAGCAATTTTCCAACATCGGGGTTGGCTTCCAGTCTAACTGAATGCAGCTAGTATTTTACATGGAGCAACTATCTATCTGACCTCCACAACCCAGTTAGTACTAAGTAATATGATACACCTTGGTAAGACTGGTTGTCATAAAAAAATTGCAATATTGGGTCAAATACAAAAATGCATATAATTGAATAATAGTACTAATCAAAACTTGGGAAAAGAAGCATAAAATTGGAAATAATTGATTTGAGTGCTATTTATGTGTAACTGAAACTAATAAGTTATTGTAACAACCTTAAAGTTATCAGTCGCAACAAATTGTGTCCATGGTCGACGTGTTGCAAGGACTCCCATGACCAGGGCTGGCCCGGCTCCACTGCGGACATGCTGAAGCAACCTTCACAAACAGTTCAATTATCTTATCTTAGAAAACCAAGCTAACACATAAAAAGAGAGAATGTAGGTATAGTGATCACAAAACAAAAAAAAGAATACAGAAAGGAAGGTTTGTTAGTATGAAAGAAAAGACTGCACTAGGTGGTGTGTCTGAATAAACTTATCTAAAATTGAACTTCATAATACCTGTAGTTTTCATGAAGGAAATCGTAAATATTTCCTTTCAATTACATCAAAATAAAGTTATCAAGAAAATTTCGTCTATCGCTTTTGAATACTACAACTAAATCAAACTACCATTATTTAAAATGGTTGGATTGGATTGATGAATATTTATTAATTCTTTTACACAAAAACCACTGAACACATAAAGATGAAATTTTACCTATTGATACCCTAACACCTAAAATGAATAAAGCTAATGTGAAAGAAATGAATTTATGCGGACGGAAGCTAGTTTTAGATAATATTGAACAACTTCAGAAGTATCATACTCAATTATATGTGTACTAATAACGAATGATGTAGCATAAACAAATCTCAAAGCAACGAATACACCACGTAGCAATGTTATTGTTAGGACTTACAATTCCATATCATTGACATACTTTTGGAACCCTTTCTTTTCTACGGTGGCATTAATTTCTCCTGAGAGGTCGATATTCACATTTTCAGACATTTTCGAACCGAATTGTAATATAGTATTTACTTAGACTGTAAATTTCGGTGATAAATTTTAACGCAACGTCGACGTCGGTTCTGATAACAAAATGTCAATGTCAAATTTCAGGCAATTTTCAATCAACATCCTTGTCAACCATAGAAGAATAAACAGTAAGATTTTTTTTTTTTTTTTTTTGGCTTCGCACGGTTTGTGCATTTAGCCAGTGTCAAGTTATATTAGGAAGACAAAGTTAGGGAAACTGGAATTTATCAATAATAATATTTACAACGGAATTTGGGATAAAGGATCAATAGGATTATAACTAACTAGATATTACTAATGAATGATGAGATACAATAAATTGATGAAAATATATTTTTAAATTACAATCTAATATTATTAATGGTAATGAATGAAGCTATACATTTATATACAGGTAAACTATTTGTACAAAATAAAGTAAGAACTGAAGTAGGAAAAGGAATACGGAGGGACAATAGATCACTGAGAAAGGAAGAACGGTCATATAGAGGACAGGAGAAAAGAATGTGGTTCAAGTCGCCCACATCTGTGCCGCACGAACAACTGGGATCGTTAATAATTTTAAGTTTGGCAAGATGAGCTGGAGAACAAACGTGACCGAGTCTCATCCGTATGAGAACGGAGGTCTCCATCTTGCCAAACTTAGCCCTGGCAAACCACGGTTTTTCCGAAACGTCGGGGTGGATCAAAGAAAAATAACGACCCTTTTGTCTACTACTGATTTCCCAGGCCACCTTCCAGGTATCCAAAAGAAAAGTTTTAGGTAAATTTACAATATCTGAGTTAAAATTTATGTATGGGACGATGTCCCCACACTGCACCGCTTCACCGGCGAGAGAATTTGCCACTTCATTGCCCTCGATTCCAGCATGGGCTGGAACCCACGCGAATTCCAAGGTATTACCCTCAGATAAGGTTCTGTACGCAAATTCTCTTATTAAATAAATTATGGGCAACTGTAATTTATGTGTCAGTGGAGATTCGTTGATGGCTAGAAGCGCACTTTGACAATCCGAAAAAATGATAACTTTTTTTAACTTAAAAACCCGACTATATTCAATGGCTTTCAAAATGCCAAAACATTCTCCTGTAAAAACAGAAGTCTCCGGAGGAAGTTTTATTTTTTGAACAATGTTATATTGCGAATGAAAAGTGCCAATCCCCACACAACCTGTCGGAGAACGCTTGGAAGCATCCGTAAAAATGTGATGATATTCCGAGTGCTCGGCCAGAAAATTGTTGAAACTTAAATGACAAACGGGGTCAGATTTTCTAGTACAGTGAAATTTAATGATGGGTTTGAAATGTAAACTATCATAACTACTGCTAAATATGGGAAGTTTGTTGGAACGGTGTACTGGAGAAGATAGAGAAAGGTATTTTTTATAGCTTATTACTAAACAAGGAGCACGTTTATGGGACCAGTAATCTGAAGAATCAATCAGCGTCACTAAAATGTCCAGTTTAGAAATGAGAGGATGAGTTGAGAACTGAATAATGCGGAACAAATACTTATCAGAAAGGAACTGTCTTCTAAGATATAAAGGAGCTTCTCCGCATTCAACCTGTAAGGCATTTATGGGACTCGACTTCATAGCACCCGCAATAATTCGTAATGCTTTAGACTGGATACGGTCCAATTTTTTAAATGCCATAACACTACCCGGTTCAAGAATAAATAATCCGTAATCTAAAGTACTTCTGATTATAGCATTGTAGATTAATTTTAAAGAAAAAGGATGTGCACCCCACCACACACCTGATAGGCATCTAAGCATATTTATGTGGTTTTCACATTTGTTAACAATAAAATCACAATGAGGAACACTACTTAATTTACTGTCAAGTATTACACCTAGATATCTGAAATTATCTTTAATCGGGATAGGAGTTCCCTTATAAAAGAGATTTATTGTGGGAATATTTCTCTTTCGGGTGAATAAAACTGCCGCGCTTTTAGACGTGGATATATCCAAGCCGTTAAGATGTAACCATAACTCTAAATTAGATAAAGCGGAATTGATAGCCTGGCTAGCCTGTTCAATGGATTGGCTTGAAGAATATAACAACAAATCGTCGGCATATTGAAGAACCGTAATATGATCAGATAAGGACGAGTCTAAATCAAAAGTGTAAATATTGTATAAAAGGGGACTGAGCACAGAACCCTGGGGTAGGCCTTTCCACACAAGGTAAGATACCTCTTGATCACCAATTAGCATACTAATAGAGCGTTCAGTCAGGATATTAATAATAAAATTTGACAAATTCAATGGAACCCCTAGGGCTCTTAATTTATTTTGTAAAACTGATAATATAACATTATCATAAGCTGAATTAATGTCAAGGAAAACCGCGACAGTAGATTGATTATTAGAAAAAGAAATCCGAATATCCGATGTTAAAATGCCTAAACAGTCACTGGTACTCCTACCTTTTCTAAAGCCATATTGTGATGCTGCCAAAAGGCCCTTACTTTCAACAAACCATTCTAGACGATTTTTAATTAAGTGTTCAGCTAATTTCATCAGAACTGAAGACAAAACTATGGGACGGTATGAAGAAGCGTCAGATGGGATTCTATTTGGTTTAAGGAATGGCAACACCATTTGACGTTTCCATTCAACAGGGATGTTTCCAGTGATCATAATAGAATTGATAAGGTGTAAATAATAACCGAGGACGTCTTCATTTAAATTAGCAAAAAAGGAATATGGGATGCCATCACTGCCTGGTGCAGAATCCTTAGTTTTATGAATAACACCCTTTAATTCAGTAAGAGTGAATGGGCCATCTAGAGTCGTATGGGTGCCTTGGTTATGTGATCCGTTGGTTATTGACAATATTGGTAAGGACAGGTTAGGGTTAACAGCCTCAGGGACCCAAGGCGGCGCTAAATTATCTAAAAATTCGCTGGCTAAAGAAACAGGTATAGGGGAAGGGTTCTTATAAATTGATCTAAATCTACGGATATTACGCCAGACAATCGTTGGGTGGGTGTTCGGTGAAATTGATAAGCAAAAGTTACGCCAAGATTCAAATTTTTTCTTCTTAAAAAGTTTATAAGTTTCGTTAATTAGATTAGTAACAGTTTCAAAATTACTATTAGACATGTCAAGGTTATAATTGTATTCCGCCTCTTTACGTTTGTTAACTAATTCTGTACATTCAGAGTCCCACCATGGAGGTGAGGGAATTGTACTATTATTGTTATTTTTTACAGGAAAAACTACATCTGCAGTTTCAATTAACAAAAGTGCTAAAGCTTCAGCACAGCTGTTTTCATTGCCATCAGAAATTACAGGCAAGGAGCAAAGCTTACTGTCAACAAGGCTTCTAAATTTGTCCCAGTCACTACTATTTCTGCTTGGTAATTTGTGTTTTAAGTTAGATCTCCTTGATGATGCCTTTGATTTGGAAAGAGGGTAAGAAATAACTATTGGGAAATGGTCACTACCATAAGTAGAGGTTAGAGTATGCCAAGTTAATGAAGAGGCTAAGCTTGGAGAACAGATAGAAAGGTCAATTGCACTTTGGTTTTGGTTGGGATCTGAACGGCGAGTAGCAGCTCCTGAGTTCAAGATGCATAAGTTATGAGAGTCTATTATATCTAGTAAATCTTCACCATGACAATTAGAAACAGAACAACCCCATGATTGATGATGGCAATTAAAGTCCCCCAATATTAAGAAAGGCTTTGGAAGAAAAGAAAAGAGATTATTCATCTCTTGAAGAATAGAAGAAGAAGGGTGAGGAATGTAAATAGAAACAAAACAAGTTTGGTGCACCTTAATAGCTACAATAGAAATTTCCTCACTATGAGGAGGTAATGAAACAATAGAGAAAGGAAAAGAGTTCTTGATAAGTATAGCTACACCACCATACCCATCAGATCTATCCTCCCTAATGGTTAAATAACCATTAATTTTAAAAATATGATTTGGTTTGAGCCAGGTCTCTGCTAAAGCAAAGACAAATGGCTCATATTTGTTTAAAAGGTATATAACATCACTCTTTTTGTTTACTAGACTGCGGCAGTTCCACTGGATTATATTGGATGTGTTGTCCATTATGAATGGATTGAGGTACATTGAAAGTTGAGGCAACGTTGGACGGTGAGATGTTGAACTGAGAAAGAAGATTGTGTAATGCAGAGAGAAAATCATTTATAGAAAAGTTTACATCATTTTTATCATTATTTTGATTATTAGTAAAGGCACAACCATTAGATGGCTGGGGAATTTTAAAATCATTAATAATAGCATTGTGGGCCTCTTTATTATAGCCTTGTATAGATTTGGGTGGGGAGCGTGGTTTCAGGAAGACAGTCTTTTTATAACTACTTGAAGCCTGCATTCTATTAGGTGAAGAGATTGATGGAGTATCTGCAAAGTTTTTAGAAGGAGAAGATAAAAGTGTGTCAGCATATGATTTAGTTACCGGGGGATAAACTTTAGTTGCTTCAGCATAAGAAACTGAGCTATGTGCCATGTATGATTTAATCTGTTTTTGTCTACAGAATTCAGGACAAGATTTATTAATGGCATAGTGATAGCCAGAGCACAGACAGCAAGATGCATTTTCTACTTCCCTTTCACAGCTATCTCCAGTATGGCCTTGACCACACTTATAACAGCGAGGTTTAGACCTGCACTGAATTTTAGTGTGCCCAAAACGACAGCAATTGAAGCATTGTACAGTAGGGAAAATATATAAATCAACAGGTAATGCATTATAACACATAAAGATTCTTTTAGGTAGAACCTGTCCATCAAAAGTAACTACCATGGATTGGGATGGCTTCCAAGTGGTTGTACCATCAACAACAGATTTAAAATTAAGTCGTCTGACTTTTAAAATTGGACCACAACCAATTGGAACTGTAATATTATCAATTACTTCCTCTGGAGACCATTCTGCAGGAACACCACGTACTAGACCCATTCTTGTAACATTAAATGTGGGTATAAAAGCTTTGTAATTATATTTTTCCAGACTGCTATGTGAAATAAAAGAATTTGCATCCAGATAATTGGAAAATGAGAGAGAAATTTTATTACGCCCAATTTTTTTGACGCTACCATTTATGATGTTTTGAAAGGCGTTATGTTTAAGAAATTTGCCAAATGTGATTGGGTGCAATGTAGTATTATCATCAGGGGAAATGGTTATTTTCTGTAAGTGGACTATGTAAGGTGCACTGTCGGTTTTGTCGTATGCTTTACGACCGATTTGCGCGGGAACAGCTACGGATGGAGCTTGAATATCAGCAGCATTTGTTGGTATTTCAGAGCAAATAGGTTCTGCTAAAGTTGTTGTAGGACTTGTAGGATCCATGCAACCACAACCCGACGACTCGGAACCGTGTGCGTTCGCGCAGCGGAATGTTGTTGAATTTAAAGATATTAATTATGCAGATATTTAGTGTATGACGTCGTATAATTGTGTATGGTAAAAAAAAAATTGTGTACGCAGCCATTGTGGAGAAATTCACCAAAAACTGATTCCGCTGGGCGAACGTTGTCCTGGCGGAACTTATTTTAATCCATAGACTTTAGAAGAAAAGAGGTGTGTCCAAAAATTAGTGTGTATTTGTGTGTAATTGTGTATGTATGAATAAAATGAGTGCATGCATAAACTTCGGAGAAATTCAAGTTTCCGCTACGCGAACTTTTGGCCATTAGCTAGTTTTCATATAAAGCGCTTACATAGAGAGCTGTAGATTTTTACATACGTTGTTTTGAATTTGTTTATATTTGTTTAAAAAACAGATTTAGAAAAAATCGTAGGGCTTAAAAGATAAAAATATAAACGTAAAATACACTTAATAGGTCTTAGTTCTTAAAGTATGCACTTTGGGGTCTAGATTTTCACGTTTATACAAACCTTGTAAGTATCTGAAACATGTTGCCAAGTATCAATGATGTTCCGTTAGTAATTAAAGAGTTAAAGGACAATTTTACCATGAATAGATCACTGTTTACAAAACAGTCAAATATCACGACGTTCTAAAGGAATTGCATGGTAAAATGTATGCCAAAAATTAGTTTATTCATTCAACTATTCACATGCAAAATTTCATGTCATTAAATTTAGTAATTAAAGAAATCAATTAAAATACTGACGAAGCATCGAAAACCTACATAACCCGACCAAGTTCGGATAGCTACAAAAAAGCGGCCCAGCCATATATCTAAGAGACGTTCTTAACCTTCCAATATAGTATTTACTAATATGGTACAGTTCCGTACACAAGCGTTAGGAAAAAATAAAACAATTGCATTTCTTGAATTAAAAATATTTTTTTAATAATAACCCAACTATCTACGATAAAAACAAATCTTCAATTAACAAGTACTTTTCTATTTAAATATCCGTGTACAAAAATTTTTTTTATTAAGTACATACTTAATTATGTTTCATTACACACTTAAATAAGTAATTATAATAACGTTAACAAACGCTTGCAACGACAGCAATAAACTTAAATGTGTTTTAACTAACATAGGTTTAATAAACGATTATGAATATAAGGGTAAGTAAAATATTTAGAGCTTCAATAATAAAATCACAGATTAACAATCTCAGATCACATAACTAGACTATTCAGTTGTTTAGGTTTGAGAGTCTGCCTAATATAAAAATAAATCAACATTTAAAAAGTACTTATAAAATAAAAAAGGTATTTACAACTCAATACCAATTATTAAATGAGTAGCAAATACAGAAAAAGACCTCAACATTTCTAAGTATAATGTACACTAGCTTAAAAAAAAATCACAGATTAACAATCACAGATCACATAACTAGACTATTCAGTTGTTTAGATTCGATCAAAGAAAGTGCTTATAAACTAAAACATTGGTATAAAAAAGGTATTTTCAAGAAAATATTCTTAAATGAGTAGCAAATACAGTAAATAACCTCAACATTTCTAAGTATAATGTACACTAGCTTAAAAAAAAATCACAGATTAACAATCACAGATCACATAACTAGACTATTCAGTTGTTTAGATTTGATCAACATTAAGAAAGTGCTTATAAACTAAAACATTGGTATAAAAAAGGTATTTTCAAGAAAATATTCTTAAATGAGTAGCAAATACAGTAAATAACCTCAACATTTCTAAGTGTACCTCATATTTTCTAGTTTCAATAATAAAATCACAGATCACATAACTAGACTATTCAGTTGTATAAATTATTGCATGAGGCATTATGTTTTTGGAACTATTTTGAATTTTGCTACATAAATCGTCGTAACACTGAAATGATTTATTAGTGTACGGGGGTCTCGAACAATGCGCCTTGTAATGACCAATACCTGGCATTTGTAAAGGTGGAACATATTCAATAATAGCCAATATTAAAAATAGCTTATTATTTATTTCAATATTACGAGGTATGTCCTCTAGATTTATGTACAAATTATGTAGTTCAAAGATAATTAAATCATTTAAATCATATTTAAAATCGACAGTGCCTATTCCACAAAAATTACAAATAGGAGGATTGTCACTCCTCATACCAGATTCTACAGACTCTTGCAATTTGGCAATGCCTTTACACTTAATGATATCAATGTTTAAAGGTAGGTATTTACATTTAAAATTGCTGTCATTTATGGAAACAAGGCATTGTTTATTTGAACAACATTTCTTTCTGTTTCCAGAAAAGTATGGCAAACAGATGTCTTCAATTATTTTTGTGACATTGCATGCACAATCTATAATTTGGCACTGTCTTGCATCAAGTGTATTGTCATTAACATTAAACAATGGATTTAGTAAAATTTCTCGTTTTGCGTATAACGTTTTGCAATTCTTTTTCGTATTAGATAATAGGATAAAAAAACGAGTGAATGAATCTTTGCTAATCAAGGAATCTATAAAATTACGGAAAGAGATACGGTCAGTATATGCGACTGCGAAAGCTTGAGCCACTGCGTCAAATGCACAGGTATTAGTCACTACATTTTTGATGTCTTTCGATATTGATACGTTACCATTTTGTAAGATGTAAAGAGGCTTCGACGAGATAGTTTTTGTGTTGGGAATAACTAGACCTCTCCAGTTTTCTATTTCAACAGGATTGTCTTGAAAAATAGATTGCTCCTCGAAATCACCTATAATTTTCGTCTGTTTAACTTGATTTAAAATCATATGTTCATTCTTATTCTTAATTATCTTAGTAGCAGTTTCAGAATATTTAGCTTTATTTAATTTGATCATTCCATTAATGTAAGTGTAATGTTGTATTAAAAATTCGTCTAAACGTATTCGCTCCTGCTTTGTATTGAAATATATGGTCTTTATATCTTTGAAATGATTTTCAACATTTGAGCTACTCCCAACATTTCTAACATTACGAAAATACTTATCCATAACGCCACTCCACATTGGCAACTTTCTCAATAGTCTTTTTAATGTATCATTTATTTCTGGTAGATAATATTCGTTTTTATGTTCGTTCGGGTCAATTAACATTAAATACAATTTTTCGGTTTCTAGAATATTGTCGTAATATTGAATGAGTGGGTTTGTACCTGCATTGTTGGTGTCATTCTTTTCATCGGCTAATACAGAACATAATGCCTCATCATCGTTACAGTTATCTAAATCTTGGATGTCAACCTTATACTCGCTTATATTCGCTAAACACGCTACAGCTTGATCACATTTCTTGCATGAATGCCCATCTAAATCTAGGGTTACATATTCATATAAATATTCATGTAAAGATACAGTAACGATATCTTTGATTACTGATTTGACTTCGTCATAGGACTTAAGCAAGTGAATTTTTTTTATACAATTTATAAAGAAGTATTTACATTTTTCTGTCGCTTTATCGAAACAGCTTTGTTTGTATAATTTTTTGAAAAAATGAGACTTATCCAATCTAATGTAACATGCTGGTATAGAATTATGTTCACCTTCTAATATCGAAAAGCACTGCGCTAAATATTTGTTTGTGTCGGTGTTTAAAAAACTGCGACATATTGCTCCTAATAGGGCAGACGAATCATCACTGATAATTTCATTCGGCGTATTACGGTTACGCGCCCATGTGCTTAACCACGTGGCTATGGTTTCAGTAGTATGGGACTGGGACGCCATATAACATAAAGGTATACTTGTGTTTGCAGTGTATGCCACAACGGCATACAAAAAGGTATGTTTGGGTTCTTTAGTTCTTAAATTATCGTTAACATTTGGCGGTGCAATTACTTGAAAAATCGAACCGGTTGCATCGATGGATAAAACGATGTGTGTATTTTTTAATACTTCATCATAATATTTACCTTGTTCTTGGGTCCAAAAATATAAAAAAAACGGGACTAAACTAAATTTTTGAACAAAAGAATCAAAAGGTGGACTTTGTGACATAGCATAAATGGAGAGAATTGTATTCTTATCGAATTGGAGTGCCCTTTTAACTTCGTGTCGTACGCCTCAAAGTACTTAATTTCGGAAATGTTGGAGGTTCACATGGATCATTTATGCCTATAATTTTGTCTGCCATCTTGGCTCTAACTGCTAATGCCTTATTATGTTTTAACATTACTGCTAATTTTTGTTTTCTTACAGAATTAAGTTTATTCTTTATAGTCGAATCATGGACAAAATCTTTTTTATATCGGCTTAGCAAACAAGTAACATCTATGAAATTACTAGTTATTGGATCAATAGTGACTAAAATATTTGCTCCACATTGGGTACATTTGCCATCACATTTGATATTATTTAGCTTTAAATTTGAAGGAACGTAATTGCTTTTAAATGAAAAAGTGCATTGAATATCCGTTTTTGCCCATATGTGGTCTTGTAGCTCATTCGTCCAATTATTTTTTAACAACTTGTGATTTGTTGGTTCTATATTTCTGTACTCATAATAATCCATTAGAAATTTTACTTGAACTTCATCAGATTCGTCTGTAATATCAACATTGTTTTCATCAGAATCATCAAAATAATGTTTACTGGTGGGTATGTTTTCACAGTGGTCAAAAAAATAATTATAATGGCGTTTAATTGACAATTGTATGGCAGGTTTCTTCATGTGGTAATTAAATAATTCAGCTAACTGCTTTTGTATACTGTCATACACTTCATGGCTAACAGGAGGAACAGATTTAACAAACGTGTCTTTATGTATTCGTACTACTACTTTCATATTATTTAACGGTATAGTACTTTTTCTGCCGGCCATTTTAAATTTTTCCTCCCGTCGGCGTCGGTAGCGCCGCGCGATGCGTTGGATCAATTGGTTTGGTTTGTAGAATTAGGTCGTTGAGGTGTTCGCTTCTAGTGAGATTAAGACGCCATTATAATCTGAAACATTAATAAAAAGTATACATTTACATAGGTACATGGATTACTACATAAAGATAATGAAAAATTGTGATACTTTATTAGTTGCTTTCCTTTTAAGGGGAGTATGTCTTAGTGATATAGAATCATATGCATAATTAATTATTGAAAAACAGCCGTTATTGCCATCTCTACACATGACCCCACAAAAAGAAAGTCAATAATAAACATCTGCCTTATACGTATATGTATTTTGCATATTGGTAATAAATATAAGGTGATTATTCAATAACAATATTTATTTTCAACATTTCGTTACAATCTAGTCGGTCGTTTAGTTAATTCAGTAGTTATTCTGTAATTTTCTATTCAGTAGTTTGTCTTTAACCAGGAAAAACATCTACTTGGTTACGATTTTATTATAATATATTACTACTATTACTATTATACTTTAAGGTACACACCAAAATAATACATAAATTTTACAATAAAAAAATATAATGTACAAAGGCGAGCTTAACTCATTAATGAGTTCTCTGACAGCAAACCTAGAGCGAAAGAGAGATAGTTCTTAACAGGACAGAAAACAAGTGTACATAGTAAGAAAGGGGGGAAAAAAAAAGATAAACTACTCTAATTATAATATTATAGGTACCTACATAAAATAAACTACAGATAGAAACTTAACAAATACATAAACATAATATATACTCAAATGATACATACTTATAAATATATACTTAAACTACAGTTTATATTGACAAAAAATGTTCCAAAACTACCAACGAAGGGCTATCGCGTAACGAATGAGTGAGTTCCACAGACGCACAGCACGAACAGTGAAAAAGCCATTATAATATGTCTAGTATAATTTATTATTATGAATTTAAATTCTAAATAGAATTAGATCAATCTGTAGATATTAACTTGGGTTTATGGTGTCTGTCCAATGTTAACGTAACACAATTATTATAATTTATATGCCTCATAAACTACGTAAATGAATAAGTGTATAGTTATTAATTTATTATAAAATCTTACCTTATATCTGTGATCAGCTTCTCACTATCACTGACTCAATATTCCTACTACATAATTATGTTAAGCTTCACTGTTACACTATAACATTAATAACACACTTTGTCAATATTATTATTATCGAGAATTGGCGATGCATAGCAAAACAACAGCGCATACGCACATTGTCCTTGACTGCACATTTGTTTGTGACTGGGGATAAAAAACAAAATCAGGTTCAAGTTCAACAGCAAAAACGAATACGCGCGGGCCGCGGCCAATGAAAACATATTATTGCCCTCTCTTTTCTTCAAGGATGGAAGTACCGTTTCAAGCGGGAAGCCGCGCGCGTCCTGTTCGACTAGCAGTTTGTGGAATATTCCACAGACGTTAAATTACGTGCGTTCACAAGAATATAATTAAATCAAAATATTAACTTTTAAAAAATGTGAATACCTATCGGAACTCCGGAATTATTCCAGTCAATTCTGGAGCTGAAAAATCAGAACAATTGAACAAAAATTTGGTGTACAAAAATAAATGACCTTTAAATTATATCGAAACAACAATTGTGTTATCACCTATACCAATTCAATACCGGTATTATACGGTAAATTTTGGGATGTTACCTAAATATATTGCATGGACGCTTTTTTGTAGCTATCCGAACTTGGTCGGGTTATGTAGGTTTTCGATGCTTCGTCAGTATTTTAATTGATTTCTTTAATTACTAAATTTAATGACATGAAATTTTGCATGTGAATAGTTGAATGAATAAACTAATTTTTGGCATACATTTTACCATGCAATTCCTTTAGAACGTCGTGATATTTGACTGTTTTGTAAACAGTGATCTATTCATGGTAAAATTGTCCTTTAACTCTTTAATTACTAACGGAACATCATTGATACTTGGCAACATGTTTCAGATACTTACAAGGTTTGTATAAACGTGAAAATCTAGACCCCAAAGTGCATACTTTAAGAACTAAGACCTATTAAGTGTATTTTACGTTTATATTTTTATCTTTTAAGCCCTACGATTTTTTCTAAATCTGTTTTTTAAACAAATATAAACAAATTCAAAACAACGTATGTAAAAATCTACAGCTCTCTATGTAAGCGCTTTATATGAAAACTAGCTAATGGCCAAAAGTTCGCGTAGCGGAAACTTGAATTTCTCCGAAGTTTATGCATGCACTCATTTTATTCATACATACACAATTACACACAAATACACACTAATTTTTGGACACACCTCTTTTCTTCTAAAGTCTATGGATTAAAATAAGTTCCGCCAGGACAACGTTCGCCCAGCGGAATCAGTTTTTGGTGAATTTCTCCACAATGGCTGCGTACACAATTTTTTTTTTACCATACACAATTATACGACGTCATACACTAAATATCTGCATAATTAATATCTTTAAATTCAACAACATTCCGCTGCGCGAACGCACACCTCGGAACCGTGGTTTTTTCGGGTGCGACGGCGTTTGTTACAGTGTTTGCACACATGTACGCGACTTCTTTTAAGCTTACGAGCCGAGGACGACCCATCAGTATCCATGCCTGACTCATTGCTCATCACAGTAACAAAATTGCCTGCCGGGGGAACAAAGTCCCCCGGGTCTGGAGGTTCGTTCATTAAACGGCCCTAACAATAAATAAACTTAGAAAAAACTTACCACTACCGAAGAAAAAAAACTACGAAACTATAAATTAAAGAAAAGAGTACTAAAACTAAACTACTAATCCTATTTTACCGTATTTTATAAAATAATTTATCTTAAATTCAAAAAGGACGCGTCCGTCTAGTTGAACGTTTCCCGCGCTTTTTCCAAACAGTAAGATTGGCAAAAATAAATTGTAAATCTATTTAGTGAGGAGAAAAATCGACTAAACTTACTATTTAATCAACAACTTGCCACTTAGTTTGACGGTTCCACTAGGAATTTCTCCTGTATCGTGGGTGCGTTTACAAACATTTAAACTGACATACACAAACAGCCAGACCCGGAACAAATTATCTGTAGGCCATACAAATATTTGTTCCGTGCGGGGATCGAACCCGCGACGCGCAGCGCAGCAGTCGATCGCTCAACCACTGCGCCAACCGGTAGCATTAATGACATCATCCGCCATGCTCTTGTAACAGCTGTTTTTGAAATAGTTTACTTGTAAATATGGTGTCCAGTATCTAATGGATACAGGATAACCTTGTAATGGGTCATGGTAGAACTAATTGCCAAACCGTGGCCAGAAAAAAATGTTAACGTCATATCCGAAATAGTTATCTGTGACAGACCCCGGTAGGCCGGTACCTATTAATATATTCTGTGGATCTGTCATCCATTTATAAAAATATTAGTCTATGCTGTCATCCTTATTTGATTTAAGCAATAAGCAAGCTCTAAGATTTTAAATTAAATTAAGTACATATTGTAAATCTAATTTCTATTGCGCGAAATTAAGGTAGGATGGCGTTCAAAATTAATTGTAATGTTTCGTATCTACTTTATATTATAGCTTCTGTGATAGCATTTGAAGACGAGCACCTAATGGCCCTGACGCAGCAGAATATGGGTAGATAAACAAATAGATAACTGGTTAACAGTTTGTAAGATTGCACTAGACTGCAGGATATTTTGTTGTTATTTCAGGATTTTCAGCGAATATTCTGTGCCGCAACTGTGGCAGAGATGTTACAACAACTGGCACTCTCATTTCGAAGTCGAGTCCAAAATCTCGATTTTCCTTCAATGATACTGTGTTTTATAAAGACGACGTCTTAGTGCAAGTGTTTGCCACTGATTTCTTTTTCCATTATCCCTTGATATCATTTACATATTCAACTTGCGTTCCAACTGGCGAGGTAATATTTATTTATTCACATATATTTGCCATTAGGATTTATAATATGACTGCTAACTTATTAAAATCATTTCAGTGGGAGGAAAGTACATCTTGGTTTCCTGGTTACCTTTGGAAACCATGCATATGTCCAGATTGTGGAGCATATATTGGATTTGTCTTTGAACCTGTCAACCCTAGTATGGTAGAGCCAACTCAAACATTTTATGGTCTCCTCTTAACAAGTCTAATAAGCGAAAATTGTAAATATAATCGGTATTTGAGGTTATTTGGGGTTGATTTGTGGGTAAATTTGTTTTGTGTGTCTCGTCCCTTTGCATATTGTCTCTTATATATAACAAAACCTTGCTGTATTGTGTGGACCATTGAAACAAGGGTTTTCTCTGTTCATAAAGTGAACTGGTGTGTGTACTCTCATCTTCAATTCATAAAATATGTCAGTTGGTATGCATATTGTAATGGCAACTTCATAATTAGAGTGTGTGGCTTAATAATAACAGCCGCACTGGTTGATCTTTCAGGTTTCAGGTCAAGCCCTTCTTGCCGAGGTTGGTCCGTAGATGGGTGACCATAATTACATACCAAGTTTCCTCCGTGCCTCAGAAAGCATGTTAAGCCGTAGGTCCCGGCTGTTTTTTGTAGATCTTTGACAGTCATTACGAGTAGTCAGAAGCTAAAAATCTGACATCCAATCTTATCAAGGGGTATCGTATTACCCAGTTACTGGGTTGTGGAGGTCAGACAGGCAGTCGCTTCACGTAAAATACTGGTACTCACTCTCAGCTGCATCTGGTTAGACTGGAAGCCAACTCCAAGATAGTTTGGGAAAAGGCTAGGCAGATGATGAACTTCATAATTAAACAGTTTTTCTGAATGTTTCTGGCACCAGTGCCAAAGTTCTAAAAAAATCATTTCAGAAGACAACACCCAGTTTGTTAAAATTTAAATGACATGTCTATTTCTAATGTTCTTGTGTTTGCATAATTTGTTGTTGTTTTTTACCTAAGTGTACCAAATTTTATAACTTAGTGTAGATATAGCAAATGTCCTATTTCAAATCCTTGATAGCTTATTGTGGTCAGTGGATTATTGTTTGTAATAGAATATTATTGTTTTGTCTGATTTCTGAAAGAGTGGTCCTGATGAGAATGGTATCTGTCTTTGTGATTGTCTGATTATTACTACACTGCCGCGCGCTGTTCCAATTGGGTTATTATAGCTTCTTCTCCAAGAAAAAATTATGAATCATACAATTGTATTATTTTTATTTTCAGTTCTTAATTCCCTGACTGAGTATCCTGAAAATATATCAGGTTAAAGATGGCTGCTGATACATTATCAGCAGAAGATAAAGAATTTTTAGCTAAATGTGAGGAAGAACTGAAAGATAGATTTACTGAGAAAGATGAAGATTTTATGAAAGTATTTAATGAGGTGCCGTCTACGCCGCCGGTGATAGACTCATGGTGGGTTCCTAACTCGCGTCGCAACGACCGCCGCGGTGGTAGCAGACGCAACCAGCGGGACCAGCGGGACGGCAACAGAGACAGGAACTACGACCGGCGCGACTACAGATCATACATCGACCACAGGAACTATGACAATGACGATGGTGGCTCAGGGTACCGGCCACGACAAAGATACCCGTACTGATGGCTCTTTAGTCAAAAATGTACTTTTCTTATTATAAAAATAAAAGATTCACTTTCTCAAAAGAATATATTCTCAATTATTATGGCTTGATTTACATTTTAACAACTTAGAATTACATAATAAATCATCACCGATAAAGTAATGTAGCTACAGCAACCGTAAGATGGAAACCATAACTTGAATAAATAAATATTTTAATTCTCACTGCTACTCAACAAGTCTAATGATTATAAATTTATAACAATAATTATGCCGATATAATTTAAAAACCTAAGTTCATCTATTACATTCCTGATGTACACAAACAATAACAACGTCAAAATATTCTGATTGAATAGACGCACGCGCTATATTCTAGTCTTCATTAACAGCTGGGACACATTTTGGTACTTGTACTTTCGACCATCGATATACACAAGTTATTTCGCGTGGCCTTTCACAAAAATATATATTCTCTTCTAATCTCACATAGGAATATGTTGTATATACAGTAGATATATGAAACAAAACACGATGCCATTATACTGGCCATAGCGGTAGATAGATGCGCGGCGCAGCGCGTGCTTACATAGGACAAATAAATAATGTTATACGACCAGATAGATCTGAGTAACATCATGCTAACGATTACTAAGCACAATGACGATTACATTCATCAAGCATTCTAAGATAACTATTTAAGTTTTTTTTTTTTACTATTTAATTAATAATGTTCATATATTGGCTACTCATCTCTGTACTGAAGCGTCACATCACAAAAATAATGTATGGTTTATTGAAACTATGTTGATTGCGTGTTCGTATTTTGTGGACTATCGTAAACATTCTTATAAATGTGTGACATGAATGAGATATGTTAGATATTCACTAAACTCCCGATCAGCACATAATAATGTTAATGTAATTAATCAGTGACAACGCTCCAATAAGTGAAAAAATGCAACCATAATAATCAAATCACAGTACAAGTGTAACATAATTATGCTCACTAACTTAATATTATTATGACTCAATACAATCAGACACGACAACATAACATACAAAATCTACACAAATTATTAATAAATAAAATATTTATACTGACAGTGTCACCGACCCTTGCGCGGGCTACAAATAAGTGGCTCGAGGCTAGCGTTACTTTGGCAAGAATCATTCAGCTTGCAGCTAGCAGCCGGCAGCCGTCTGCCAATACGAGCGAGCTACCTTCAATAAGTCATGAATGAACAGAATCATTTTCATAAAATTAATGTGTTACGTTGCTCGGTACTGGACACGCCAATAAGTCGGCTTCTAACTAAACATGTTATGATCGATTCGTTAATATATAAAGTTCTACATAACATACAGATTTTATAGTTACAAATATGCTTTTTATTTCCTTAACAACAATGCACAATATTAATTGTATGAATTGACACGTAATAATTATCGGACTGTCCGGGCGCGCGGCGCGAGTGTACGGCCGCAGCGCCGTCGTGCCGTACGTCATAGACGCCGTCCTCCTGGAGCCCACAGCGTGCGTAAGCTCCGGCCGGCTCCGGAACTTCCAACTTACATACAAATGACAATTGACTAGGATTAATGCACTTGCTCAGCAGAGGTCGCGGGCGGGCGGCCCGCGCCCGAGCGGCGGCACTCGTATCCGAACACGCCTCTAAATTCGGAGAGGATGAAAACATTGGTCAGGTTTCAGTACATTTGACTAGAAGTGCGCGTAGACGTTATTAATATTGTCATCAAGTCGGCCGATCGATGTTGACCGCGCCGCTACGTTTCGAGTCACAATGCGAGTACAAAATCGTTTTCAGACTCATCGGTACTAATGTCGAAAAGACTGACTTGTAAAAGTGTCAAATCTTCGTAGCAAATTTCATAAGATAATCTAAAGCTTATTTTGATTTGAAAGTATAGTAGTGGCCGGCGCGTGCGGCGAGTCCGGGAGTCCGGCGGGCGATAGGGGGGGGGTGTGCGGCGGGGGGGCTGGGTGCTCAGATGAAGGTCCAGCACTCCATGATCTTGACGATGAAGTCCTCGCGCGTGGTGAGAGGCTCGTTGCCGTACGTCTTGCAGCGCTGCGTACGACCCAGGTACAGGTCGCCGTCCAGCCACAGGCCGAACTTGCCGCTGGAAATGTTACACCCACATTAGTACATCAATACTTTATAAACAGTTCGATTCTGGGGATTATGAACCCTTTTTCAGATGGTTGAGCGAAGTGTAATGTGTAGGTATTTATGTTCTTTTTTTCTACTACCGGGTTGTCTGATGAAGCGACCTTCTGAAACCTTCAAGATCTAACTTGTATTACGTAGACTATACTCACTCGCCGGCGCCGATGGATAAGTTATCGTTGCTGCCGCGAATAAAGTACATGTTGTCTCCAGTCCAGCCCCAATACTTGAATTTGGTTTTCACTGGCGCTGGTGGTTGATCTGTAATTTAAATTAAATTAACAAAGGGATTTGGGTAAAAGTGGCATGATTTTTTTAAGTCTGCGGCATCTAATGAAAAATATTTCATTAGTAAGAATACAATAAGACATTTTTTTTTTCTATGAACAATTATTTCCAAAATGCATAGGAGCCGAGATATACAGAGTGAATTTTTCATGCGGGTGGTTAGCGAAATCCGAACCTATGAGGAATAGCGAAAAACACTCAAAGGAGTCTTGAGCCCAATTTTGATAAAAACTAAAACTGCACCATTGGTTTTTTGAAAAATCAAGCAATGAATCTAACACGATGATTTTGAAAAAAACAAAAAACAACCTGTATTATTGCACCATTCGATACCTTCGCTGCTAAGGATCAATTTCTGAGAAGTAATGGCATACGGCAAACGATAGGAAAGAGTTTATTTTTGATAGAATATGTACAAACAGTTGGCAGTAATCAGTAATCAACTAACGACACAACTTTGACATCAGATATTGAAGCTCCGATATATAATTTTCGGCAAAATTATTTTAGGAGTCATCATTATTATATGTTCCACTATACGTTAGCAACAATAATACATGTGTAGCCGCTATGAAAAAAAATCATGCTACTGGTTCATACAAAGTTACCCAAACCCCTTTGGAAGGCAAGTAAGGATGGCCCGCGATTCTTGCGCATTCGAATGCCTTAGGCAATTTTTGCGTGTCTTTGAGTTTCAACCGTTCTCTTCTGTTTATTGGCGCACGAAATTTGTTGCGTGAATACTGTTACACATACACGCAACATAAACCGGGTCAATTTTATCTTATTTGAATAGGCAACGCAGAAGACATACATTAGTATAATGTAAAACTAATTATTAAGTCCGTTTAAACGTCTAGCTATAAGGACGTGTTGTTTGAAGATGACAGCATCTTCAAACAATTGGAAGAAGCAGGTTACATAGCGTTAAATATCTTTAGTGATTAACCAAACACTAAAGAGCAAGTGCAGGCGGACTTTAGGTCTAGATTACTTTACCCGGTCTAAGTAAAATTTCTACATTAAAATCTTAAATTCACATGATTTACACAATAAAAGTATTATATCTAGTAACTGACCTTCTTTCTCATCCTTATTGCCGTCCTCCTTTTCCTTAGCGCTGTCGATAGCGGCGTGCGACTGCCGGCGCGCGTCCTCGCCGATGCTTTGGAACGCGAACAGCAGCGACTCGCCCGTCCCGTAGAAGTGTTCTGACGGGTGCAGCGCTGTCGATGTCAGGGCTCCGAACACCTGGGGCATAATATTAAAACCCTTACAAAAAGTTATAAGTGTGTGTGTAGCTATTGGGAACGAATGCGGTGACATGTAAAAGGGAAAGTCGTGACAATGCCTTTCTTATAACTTGTAAGGTCTCAATCTAGCAGCCCGGAATTGTATTTCTTCCATGCTCCCATTCTTTTCTGTCGCTCAGAACCGAGATTTGCTAGAGCGAGAAACAGAGCAGGATGCTATCGCACGCGGCAGTAGTAAGCAGCGATACCGTTCTGCTAAATGAGGTTGAATCCTAAGCCCTCTTGGCATGGCCGATTTCTTTTTATCTCGCACTGCTTAGTTCTAACAGTTGAAAATACAACGGTTCGCATTATTGTACCGCTGTGTCGGATTCTCAATGCTCGGCTTAATACCGAAAGTCCCAAATCCAGTGCGCGATAAAAATGGCTCGTGCTAACGGGGGCTAATTGCTGTGTCTATAGGAAATGAATGGAATTGGAAAAGAGAAAATCGTTACAACTAAGTTTTAGGTAGCCCATTGACACCATTTTGATAATGACCCATGATTTTCGGTTGCGGATGTTGCAGCTTTATTTATGAAGAAATAGTAAGAATGTAGTAGGAACCATGAGCACACCAATAAACAACTTAAAAAAAAACTATTTGTTGCCCGCAGTCTGTCAGTAAATAAAGATGATATTCAGGTTCATTCATACTAAACACACATTTTGATTAAAACATTCATCTGCAAGTTATTAATAGGTAAGTACCTACTTATAATGTTTATTTCAATTGAGTAGTTAAACCGTTAACCTAGAGATTATCAAATAAATGCTTGTTTATAATAACGTTACAACTACGACTTGAAGTACAACATCCTATTTTGAACATGACACATTTTCCTACTTATGAGAAAAAATAATCTTTTCGTAAAGTTTTTGGATATACGTATGTAGTTACAGAATTACATATAATCACTAGCTTCTGCCCGCGGTTTCGCCCGCATGGAGTTCGGCAATTGCCCACGTGTGCGTTACCCCAGCAAAACAATGTCAATTGATGAAATTGGATTTGGAGAATAGGATGAAAATAGTCATTTAAATGTTTTAGATAATAAACATTAATAACTGTTGCCCTCGGCTTCGCTCGCGTGTAAGTGTAAGTATAGGATAAATAGTTGTGTAAAATTCTGTGATTTTCAAAGTACTCATAAGAAGCCAGAGAATTCATTCAGCTTAGAAAAAAGTATATTAGGTACGTTGTATTTATTTCTCTGTCTTGTATGGATCAGAATGTTGGGCCACAAAAGGGATGAATGAAAGGCATTTGCATGTAGCTGAGATGAGAATGCTAAGGGCGATGTGTGGTGTTACGCGAATGGATAAAATAAGTAATAAGTACATAAGGGGCAGTCTGAAAGTGGCGCCGGTGACTGAAAATATGTGTGGTAATCGGTTGTCGTGGTATGGGCATGTAATGCGGAGGAACGAGGAAAATTTCGTGATGTGTGTCTGCATTTTATCAAAAACAGTTTATTTTTTCGTGTTGTTTTCAATTTTGTAAGACGAAACGGTAGTTAGTTTTCGTTGAAAATGTAATAAATCTTGTCTTAGTCATGCTTTGTTAGTCATCACCAGATGTTTTCTAGATCGGCTTACCTACCTGGCAGCCAGAATGTGGTTTATTTGTTTATTGAAACTTTATGCACCGTACGTACGTACATACAGGCCGCAGACTTTCCTCTTTGAAAACATATCTTCGCAAGTTGAGTCCGACCGAAACAGATTTTTCGACGAAATTGAAAAATTTGATGCCATGTTCAAATAATTTAAAAATATAATTATTTTTTATATAACATCAACATATAACATGCAACAAAGTTAGGACGCACGACAATTTTCGAATACCGAGTTTCGGTCAATACGTGGCCGAAACCGAAACTTTGGCTGAAACGAGATTTCTTGACCGAAACCGAGCCTTCGGTCGGTCACTGTGGGGCATCTGCAACGGACTTGAGAGATGAAAAATCACACTCATGTCGCGCAATAAGACTTGTTATTCGTGGTCGTGATTTGAAAAAGGTAGTGACACAGCGCTCCCTATAGTAGGTAGCTATAAGAGCACGGTGGGGGCAAAGGAGCCAGACCCTGTAATGCAAACATTCTTCTACTGCAGTTTGAGGACATAATTTAAATACGCCATAAATGTGCTAGTTGGTCCTGCGTCTGATCTCTCACTGGGAAGTGTCATGTCACATTGCCGTCCCAGACTATGAGTGTGAGGAAAGAGAGTGCTTACTACTTATGCACTATCATATTTTTTGCGTCAATGGCTAGTCTCCATTGACAATGGGAGCCATGACCAGAAGAGGGATAGAGATGAGATATAGATAAAGAAGGACTAGATATGAATAAATGTTTACAGAAATTGTGATGCGAGTGGGCCTCAAGGAGTGGACGCAATGCTATAAGACCATAGCGTCTACTTCTTGGGACCCACTTGCATCATCATCATCTTGCAACCCCTACGGCTTACGATGGAAGCGACAGGGTGGCCGGCAAAGTTTATCGGTCAGTGTCAGTTTTTATGTTGGAAAAAATATCATACGCGGCCGTAACTAATATGGATTTACTGATACAACCCTTTCAAGTTCATTAGGCTATAATTATGTAAATACGTACGTTTTACGGCCGCGTATGATATTTTATTAAACACAAAACCTAACACTGACCGGCAAATTGCAAAAAACGTAAGAAAATCTGAATTTCGCGGGCCACCCTGTCGCTTCCACCATAAGCGCAACACACAGTGAGCAAGCGTCGTGGGGGCCTCGTCCGCTCTCGCGTCCATATAAGTACATGATATATAAATGCGTACTC
Organism: Cerastis leucographa; assembly: GCA_963082945.1. NCBI lineage: Eukaryota > Metazoa > Arthropoda > Insecta > Lepidoptera > Noctuidae > Cerastis > Cerastis leucographa. Next base: position 10,048,833 of record OY720380.1, on the reverse strand, counting down.
GCGCGCCTGCTCCCTGTACCTATGTGATGCGCTTTAGTGTCATGATCAGGTTGATACTCACGTTGTTGTCCGTGTCCTGTATGACCAGCAGCACAGGGGTGTCGACGCGCTGCATCTTGCGGTACATGGAGGCCAGTGAGAAGCCGTGCTGGCTTGTGCTAAACGCCAGCGACCACATGTAGCCCTGCGCGCGCGCCGGCAGCACCGCACATAGCTTCTCTCTGAAATATACCGATCATACCGGTCACCATTGCAAGATAATTATGGAAGTCTCTCTTTGTTTTGTTTTTTTTTTACTCGGGCATAAAACATTATCGCCATGTGAAGCATGATAAACTTGTTAAAAGTACTAAAAGAGTGATCGTTATCGTATTGTTAAATTACGATCTTTAATAGTGATATTTATTTCTTTTATAACCACTGTTGTCGTTACAAAAACAAAACATAAAATCACGCCTGTAATGTTTAACTCCCATGGTAGGTAATAAAAAATAGGTAGCCTATTACATAATTTGAAAAAGTATAGTTACTTTTATTTCAAGGGGAAAATACAACCGATTCAAATTATACAACGATATTGTTCTAGGCACACAATTTCCCAGTTATTACACCAGAACGCTTACATTTCGTACCATATCGTGCCGGTACCGAGAATGGCAAAACAAAAGTTGGTAGTACAAAAAGTCGTTAGGCTGGAGTTTCCTATTAACACCATCGGTCACATCTGGCGTTCACATAAACTTCCCATATTTTTGAAGCAGCAGTACGTTTCAAAGACACCAGACTCAGCGCTTTTTGTCCATGCAGGTTGCGTTTCTTACACCAGCAAATGGTGTCACAGTTGACCGTCTTGTCCATTTGGTGGTATCACGGGAAATATTCGTGTAGGCAAGCATCTAGATTAGGCTTAAACACGGTTTGCAGCCGATGACGTTTATAGGAGACTACATTTAAAAAATAACGACGACTAATTCCGATTGCGAGATTTTCGGGGACCACAGTGGGCTTAGACAAGTGGCAATAACTTTTAAAGTGTTTCGTATTACTTCAGCACTTTTTAAAGAGATTGACGTTATTCGCTCCGATCTTTACCGCTGATAGAATGTCTATGCCCTCTGGTCGCTTTTAACATGAATTTCGAGTGAATTACCTGTGTTCCATGGTGAAAATCTCGGAGGTGCCGATGAGGTCGGGCGGCGAGAACTCCATGTCGATGGAGGCGCCCGACGAGTAGAGAGCGCGGCGAAGCTCATCGCTCATGGACAACACCTACACAACAGATACAGGTTAGGATTATATAGTACTACACGCTACTGAGATCATGATATAGTGCTGCCTGGTTCTTTTAGCGCGGCTATAGTCGGAACTAATATCGCAATCTTGTTTTCGCTACTCTTTACCAGCAGCGCCTTTCTACCAGTTTTATTCAAACGCCAAAAGAACCATGTTGCACCATAACCGGATCAAAAATGAAATGGGAAATGACAGCTCTCTCAGATTGGACAAGTAGTTATGGCTAACAAACTGTGCTAAATCAACTACTATTTCATGAGAAAATAAGGTAAATCTCTCTTGTTAGAACTGCAATGTATTGTGCAATAAGTGAGTAGGAAATTCGATTATCTGATCGTGAATTTCTAAACTACTCTGTGAGGGCTCATAATTCTGATTCTGGTGTCATGAATTCATGATACAATGTGACAAAATCGAATCAGGCATGAACTTTTTGTAGTGAATTTTTACAAAGAAAACATTATAAGTCATGCTAAAATTTAATGCATTAAGTTGTGATAAAATGTTGCAATGATTAGTGAAGTGAACAGACGTTTACTGTGTTGCCAATTTTGGATCTATAGTCTGATACCTAACGGTAATCAAAGTGATCTTAAAAGTGGCAACACTAAACATTTCCATGGAACAGTCGATAAGATGCACTAGCAGGTGATGCATTCCCGATCTACAGTTCACATTCAACATTCACAGTGAACAGTGCGAGTTCGTGCGCACTACTTCAGCTAATTACAATAATTATAATACACAGATCCTTAAAAATGTTAATACACTAGTGTTTTGCTGCTATTTCTTGCTGCAATACTATCTACTAATATTAGAATAAAAAATCCTATGAAGTGTGTTTGAAACCTACGGAAGCTTCTGTAGTTTGTGGAAGAAGGAAATCCTGGGCATACAAATAGGGGATAATCCAATTTTTTTTCTTTGTCCGTCGTGTAGTTTATTGAAAAGTATTGGACACGTATTTTTTCTTTTTTTACGTGGTCATAAAATTACGGAGATAATATATTGAGTTGAAATGGCGCATGACGTCACATGTAGGTAAGTTTTATTATACCTACTTGTGACGTAGTAAGCCCCCACTCTACAACTTTAATGAGTTTTAACTAAGTAATTTTTTGATATTTTGATTAAAACAAAAAATACGTGTCTAATATTTTTGTATTACCTGTCTGACGGACAAAATAGAATATCGTTTTCTTTTCGTTTTTTTTGGTGAGTCGTGTGTGCACCGCGCTCTAGGGTGGACGTAGTTGATACGCGTTATAATATTATTATTATAGTATAGCGCGGCGTAAGCCGACGCTCGAAACTTTTGTTGCCATGTGTGACACACTTGTGGCAAACGAACTGCTGGCGTTCCTGCAACAGAAACTGGACGTGATGGACGAGGTGTCCGCCATTCAGATCTGTGCAACGAATTTCAGCGAGGCTGACATTGCTGCTGCGAAGCTGCTGTTGTTTCGGTCGCTCAATAAAAGCGACCAGATGGTGTCTCGTAGGCGTGACGGGACAAGGAAAAGTTTGGAGGATATCATCACGCTGCTGAAAGCGACCGACCCTGACGACGTGCCGACGTTTGTGGCGAGGGATTTAAACAAATTACCTCCAGTCACTTTCGACCACGTCGATGTGACAAGCCTGCTGAAGGACATCGTCTTCCTAAAGGCTAGTTTGGCTGATGTGCAGAGAAATCTGGCTACATCCCAGAGCACTGTTGCAGACTTGCGCTCACAACTAGATGAGTTGCGCAACTCTGTGGCATTAACTGGGTCACCGGCACGTGTAAGTAATGTAAACACGCGCCGAGGAGCCGGCTGCCTCAATGCATCGGCTGCGAGTTTCGCGTCAGCAGTTTTGTCGCCGGCGCCGATTGCTGAGTCTGCGTTGCGCGTCGCAAGCGCGCCGCGCAGCCCCGCTCCCGTCCCCGCAGCTCCTCCCCGCAGCGCTGCCCGACCGACGCGACCAGCTGGGCCTGGGGTTATATCGAGCACCCCCGCTACTCTCCCTGCACAGCCCGTGCCTACAAAGGCAACAGATCGTGCTGATGATGACGGTTTCGTGACGGTGCAAAGGAGGAAACGCCGTCAGCGAAGCTGTAAGAACCGCTGCGGCAAGGCTCCTGTGGAGCCCGACGTAAAACTGCGTGCCGCGAAGCCGAACACCCCGGTGTACATCTCTCGTCTACACTACACTACTGAGGCAGAGAACATCGAGGAGTACGTGCGCCAGAGACTGAAGTACACGCCAAGAGTGCAGCTGCTGGAGTCGCGCCGCAACGTCAATTTCAAGGCGTTTGTGGTGCGCATTCCAACGTGTTATCTCCATTTGGTGTTGGAAGAAAGTTTTTGGCCGCAGGATGTGGTGTTCCGTCGCTTCCGCGGACAAATTCCACATGAGCGCACACAATCATCGTGCAAGTGAAGTGTTACTAACATAATTTTAAGTTTCTTATACTAACACAATTGTTATAGTATGTATAATTAGGTTAAGGTATTTATCTCTGGGTCGTTGTTACCTGAAAATAAATGGATTATTATTATTATTATTATTTACCCAGTCCGCACCCCTATTATCTACAACACAGAACATAGTCAATGGACCAAGAATACTAACTCTAGTACTCCAATTGCGTATGCACTCCGACAGTCCCTCCCATTTTGCTAATACTTATAACAAAACCCATGCTGCCTCAAGGAAGTATTTCAAAACTTCGACAGCAAAACTAATGCAATAGATCTTGTTATGTTGAATATTGTCAAAGAGATTTACATTCGGGATCTGTTTCTATTACGCAATTAGTTTGCAAGTTTCTGAAAACCTGTTACATTGTATTAGTTGTTTTGTGCTGGCAGTCAGTCACAACATTGCTTTGGTGACATTTGGTTGCATATTTACTATGTAATCAGGCTTTAAGAAATTGAGGTTATTCCACCGACAAACTGTCACGCAGTTTGGTGGGTTTATAAAATTGTACATAGTGTTTGGTCCAGAATAAATGATTTATTATTATTTCTTATTTATTACAATGTTTTACAATTTATATCATTGAACACTTAGCTGCTAAATAAGACATACATAGCTTTTCTTACGGACAAGTGAATTGTTAAACATTAATTAACTAGCGTGAATGCTTAGCGCCTACCGGTCACTGGTTACCAGTGCTATGCAAACTCAAGATAATTACTCAACACAAGTTTCATTGCAATGTTAATTGGCCAACACAAGTCAAATCACTATGCTAATATCAGTTATGTCATAATGAGACTATTCTCGACTCTGCTACACTTAATTATTTGATACGAAAATAAGAGAACCGTAGAAACTTAATATAAGAACAAAAAAATCTTGCCAGTGAACTTGGAATTATGTAAATTAGTTTTTTTAGGAGTACAGTAGGTTTATTTTATAATGTTGGTCGGTTCTCACCTCTCGGATGGAGTGTATAGTCGCGCGTCTGCGGGCGGCGTGGCCTAGTGTCCCCCGGTCGCATACCGAGTGTATAGTCCCCCTTCTTTTCAAGTTTGCATTAAACACTATAATTTCAATCTTCCGCACCTTCGCGGCAATTATACGCGCGAGTCGACGTAAGAGGCGAAACATTTTTGTCTTTTTTTTTACGATTGGTAATTAAAGATTGACCACCTGTTGGTAACTGTTAACTGGGCACTGAGTTGCTTGTTTTCTGAGATCACTTGTTTATATGAAGTGCAGGTTAAGGCTGAATACCTACGGGGCACATGGTAGTGTTTAATTATTGCTCTATTAACCTGTCAGAAACTATCACATGTTCCGGGTCACGCAGTTACAGCGAGCGACTGCATTCGCGGCGTTGAATGAACTGTTTCCTGTCGACACCTTGTCCAAAAAGAAATGTCGTCATAATCTCAATTTATCGCCTTTATCTTAATGTATAAAACATCAATGTGGTACACAACTATCTCTGGATTAGAGCTGGGATTACGGCTTATTTACTATAGCAGCTAATCGCCAATAAATACGTGCTGATTAAATTTTTGAGGATAGGCCAGAGACAGTGACAGCTGACGAGTATTGTCAACAACACGTTTTGTATACATACATACTGAGATAAACCATGTCTTCCTTTGTGAATTAAAGATTATAACGTTGTGCAATATTTTACAAGTAAAGGAACTATACGTCACACTCCAACCACTCGTCACCTAAGTATTGCAACAATAACTCAGGCAGGAAAAAACATAGGAAATGGAAGAAAACCCAGTGCTTGTGCGTGCGCGCATAAGATGCATTTTCTTGAAACGGAAGGTTACCCAGTACCGTAGAAAAAAGAGTGGCATACTTGAGTGAATTCGTGCCGGTTTCAAATATAGCCAATAAACCAGAGTAATAGAGTAAAACGAATTGAAACGACTACGACTGTCGGAACGCAGACGAAAGTAAAATGTACTGACTTTTGATAATAAGAGAAAAATCGTTTAAAAAAATATTGTTAAGTAAATGCAATATGACAAGAATGGGCGGTAAAAGGAGCAAATCTAACACTATAAAAGTACTAGTTTTTATTTACCTATATGTTTTCATTTCCTAATAAATGTCGAAAAGGAATAGTTCACACACTCCTAGTATTATTGAGGAAAAAAATTGGAATTGTAAAGACATTACTTACTACATAGTTAGGAGGATAATTAGTCAAGGGGCAAATGGGCAATTCTCGCACATTATTTATTAAGAAATTTCCTGTTTCATTAGTTACGTTCATCCATACATACATAGTACATACAGGCGTTGTAATTGCTTCTGTATGAATAATATAAGTGAAGTGAAGTTACGCAGGTACAACATCCAAGTTGCCAGGGAATTTTTCCTGTAATAAATAGCAGTTCTAAATTTAATTTTTAAATATTGTTTAGTCACTTAGGTAATAAAAAATTAATAGAAAATTTTATTAATTATATCATTATTTAGCTTTTTAATCAATTTAAAAACTTAGAAAATAACCGATCAATTTATGTACCAAAGTAAAGAGCTGCAACTTTTTATGTAAGTAATAATGTTTAATGTTTACTTAATCAAAATTTGCAAAACAGGATTTATCTACTGAGAAAATAGATACATGATTAACTATCACTCTTTTAAAAATGTGGAATAATCTTTTTCACTCACACACACACTTGCTTCAGGGGGTCTACTCTCTAAGCACGAAGTCCGTAGTTTCGGCCGAAGTTACTGTCGTTTCCTACTCCTTATCAATTACGGACATAAGATTCGTTAGGGGCCCCAACTAAAAATGAATGACAATACGATTGGACAGTTGTCCTTACTCCTGATGTATTTTCAAAACTCATAAATCTGAAAATATCTGAGAGTAGGGTTCATTTCGAAGTATAAAGCTAGTTACGGAGGGACCCGTACTTTCGTTGACGGACTTAGAGAGTAGGCCCCCTGATGTTATCGAAACGGTCGAAGTTGGTTAAAAAATTAGGAATTGAGGATAAGTTGGTAAGCAATAGTTTTTGCCTGATATTCGTCTCGTACGTTTATTCCTAAAATACGAGTATAAGGTAAATTTAAAGTCTATCCGACCTCGGAAACGGTTCTGAATTTCAACTGAATTAAGGTAAATATGACCTTAGTGATTCATTGTCTCAGTATTTCATTAATTTATTGTATTGTCTTCCATCATCGCCAAATGACATAGTGAAAAGGTACGTCTCATGTATATATGCTATTGTTCAAACTCTTGTACATAATGTATTGAACGTAAATGCAATACGAAGCGGTTATTGAGACGATTAGATAATTGTTGTTATGTATAATTTATTACGTCATAAGTTATTTAAGTGCCAATGTAACATTGGCTTTCAAAAGTGTAAACAAGGTTCCATATTTTTGATGGAATAATTTTATGGAAGTTATAAATAATGCATACGTTTCGTAGGTTTCCATAATTGAAATTCCAAATAGGTTGAGAGCCCTTTTGATATATGTAAATTTTGTTTACTTGTGTCGCAAGTCAATGGAAAACTTTATCTCAAGATTGAATCAACTTTACGTTGCGCTTGCGCCGTTTAATAAACGCACGAATGATTTTGGACAAGGCGTCGACGTCGATTTTGCGATGACTTTACCAACTTACAATAAATAAACATGCCTCATGAATAAACAATATAATGTTTTGTAAAACATGCGCCATCGTCATGGGTTTCTATACATGGTGTTTCATGTTCCGCCTGGCCGGATGGCCCTTAAAAAGGCATATCTGGAATAATAAATAAATAGTTCCTAGACCTTGTGATTGGACACAGCACGGAGGCTGGTCGCCTCTCTCTCTATTTATAGAAGAGGTGGTTACAAATTTTATTGCTACCAGCTACTAACGAGACAGCAGATAAAGGATCTGCTGGCTAACCGGCTATGATTGTGCAAAAAATAAGCCAACTATGACAAAACACAAGTAGGTTTTCTAAAAATAAGTATGCCATTATGAGGTGTAATAGTACGTCACGGTAATCAACAATAGCGTGGATTAACCTCTCTAAACTATCAACTAGTGGCAACAGAGTATTGAGAAGTAATCGAAGCTTTTCCTAAACAATCTTATCGGAGCATAAACAACGTTTCGTTGGCGGCTAGAACACGTGGCTGTATAAGGCTGATACTGCCTACGCTTGCAATACTTTAAGTTAAGCTCACACGCTATGCGTCCATCGTCTCTACTTTCTCAAATGAAGAATAACGAGAATAAGTAAATACTAACCAAAAGCGTTTGGAATGAATCAAGCAAATTAATCTATTTTTAATCAATTCCATAGACTCCTGTCGGAAGGGTGACCAGTCCGTAGCTTATTTTTTACTTGTGTATAAAAACGAACTGACAGGCCATGTTATTATGATATTCATGCCTCTACCCATTAAAAGGCCTTGTTTAAAATATTGGAATTCGGGCTTTAAGAGGCTACCTCAAGGCGGTATTTTGAGACCGGCGTGTTCTAGCAAAGCCTAGGTTTTAAAGTATTTTTGTTGTTGTTGTATTTTATCATTTATTTGTGTTGTGTTAAACCTACTTTAGTTGCTTTTTAAGTTGATATTTAGCCGGATTTATGTAGATATGCTTTCTTATTGAAGATCAAACGAGTTGAAACGAGATATTTGTAGCCTAGCTAGGTACTTCTTGTTGAATGAGACATTTACGTATAAATAGTCAACCAGTTTTTCCTCACATGGAAAGGCCACTACGGAATACTTCGCCAGTGGAATGTTAAGAACGCGAGATGAAGTTCGTAACCCAATTAGATTATCAATCTACTTATCTTCTTGTAGTTTATACTCCAGTTGAACTTTAAAGATAAGAGCGTGCGATGCCGAGTTGCCCAGTTTATTAATCAATAACCGTGCTTCTAATCAGCAGATAGTACAAAGAAGAAGTTGACGCAAACAAAAACAAGAATATTTAATTTATTGCAGTGCATCCGCGATGTTAAGTAATTATATGTTTTAAAACTTGTTTCTTCATAAATGAGATGTTGACGTAATCCCCACCTCCGCGTAAATAAATTGACATTGAACCGCTGTTATTAAATAAATATATTTAACCAACAAGTTGTGTACGAGCTAACGGTACACTGCTCACCTTTTCACCGTCGAAAGTGTCAGACCTTTCGGTGGCAGTAGTGGGCCCGAGCCGCACCATCTCTATCCATTTAACAGTCTGCATCGAGTTCACACGTATTTATGAACTTAACAAAGGCTTGAGCGCATCAACGCTCCGATTTTTACGCACAAGTGATGCACCACAAAAAACACGTCGTCCACATCACAATCGCTAGCGCTTAATTTAGAAATCACCCACGCGATTACAAGGTTTCATAACTAAACACTAGCGTCGCGGGCTTCTGCTTATAAACAAAAGTGGTTTGTATTCGTTTGTACGTGCCAGCCGGTTACAATAAGTGTGTATTAATCGCGGAAACAGTCCGAATGTGCAGTTGACGGCCGGTCGAGCCCACGTTGTACTTAATGCTCGATTACTCGGATTAAAGTATTTAAACGCGTGCGGTGCGCGAGGCGAGCACGGCGAAGCGACGTCGCTTGGAAACTAGAGTCTAAAAGAAAGGAGCGCAACACTCGGCGCCGACGACCCCGCCGCTCGGGCCACTGTGGCCCGCGCTGGGACCGAATACCAGCAGTCAGCTGCGTCTCCGTACGCGCGGAAACGATTAAAACCAACCAATTAGTTTAAACCGAAGACAGAACTGAAAACACCAGACTGACACTTGTTTACGATGTTAACATAAACTCGGGAGCCTGGCCAGAGCTCGAGATCAATACGACTCTACTGCTAACAAATAATGTAGTCATTATGGTAATTGTTGTCAGTTAATTATAAAGGTATCTAAATATGAATACAGTTAGCGCTACGGCTGTTATGATCAGTTAATAATAATGGTTACAATGAACCAACTGTTTCAGGAGTAGGGATGTTAACCTTGGAAGTAGGTAATGTCAATGTTTTGGCACGACCCGCGCTCGAGGTAACGCTACTTTGCTCCGTGTATAAGAAGTTCCAACAAACTGGTAAAATAATTAATTATTAAAAAAAAAAGATACCGAACATGTTCGAATACATAATCATAAACAGAATAACGCGGAAGTACAAGAAAACGAAGGGCTTTATTTTTAAAGAAAGGTTGATACAACCTTCTGATTTGAACTGAAGTCCTTGATTGACTATATCCCACATTACGGATTTCATTTAAAATGACGAGCTTTCAAGAATTTTCCACGTATGTCGCATTAGCTCGGTGTTGTGACCTATGGCACGTTATTACATAACCATTACGCAAAGAATGAGACAATTATAAATGCACACATAAACAAAATAATGATTTCAAAATAAGTATAGAATATGACTGTATGAAATTACCTGTTACTTTGGAAGGTCTTATGTACAAAAGTAGACAGCGATCTTGGATCAGGATATATTCGTTAAAACAAAATCACTGTACAAAATTGTCAGATCTAGAAACATTCATTATTTCTTTAATTTTAAACCCGTTAATGGATTCAAGACCCGTTCACATTGTGGCCCGGCCGGTTGAGCTCAGCGTGTCTTGAGTATACAGATATATTCGCCTAGCCTTGCGATGCTAGGTTTATTATTGTCTTATAGCGCGGATCGCGAAAGAAGCGCAACATAGTGCGTGCGTGCACTTCAGAATGTCGCTCACCGAGGTCTATTCACTAATACTATACAATATCTCATGTGCCTACATGACAGGCTGTAGTGCATAAATCTCCTGATATTTATGCATGTCGTACCAACAACGAGCTTACAATTAGTCGCGATTAACATCGCGGCTAAACGCGGCGATTACGACCACGTCAACTGGGACTCGTTTAATTGAAATGTCTCACACAGAGCTCTACATGCAAATTAATGAGCGCACCATAAAATATATTGTATGTATGATATAACTGGGGGTGACACATCTATTAACTTCATGACATTTCTTATGTTGCGAAATCGACACCAGCTATATTGAGAGTAATCTCCTGGCATATGATGGTGGTTAATTTATTTAATGCATTTGTTGCATTATTAATAAGACGTCTCAGCATAACGGTTTTGTCAGTCACTGTTTGTATTGTAGCAGGCTTCGTTGACCATTAAAAACTTGTTTGTTTTGCCAGGCGCCAGTCTTATGATAATTAGGTAGAAACTAGACTATACTAGATCTAAGAATATGATTCCGGTTCCAATTGAGTCAAAATGTAACTAAATACTTACAATTAGGTAACCTTGGTCTTTGCACTAAAATAACGACCAGAATATTTGATTGAACAGAAAAGATAACCGCTAAGATAATAGTTAAATATCTAGCACGCAATACGCAATAATCAAGAGTTGATAAAAATATTGACACAGTACCTAGTATTGAGACACAATACAAATATCTGTTCTTTATGTCTCGTTGGCAATGTCGGTGCCATTAACTGCACTTGGCTGTCATTTAAACCACCGCTGCGCGGCTTTCCTTTGTGTTATAAAGAATGACAACAACAGAACAGCTGTTAAAATATAGTGAACTCTCACAAAGCCTATGAAACTTCAAATTGATTCTAAGGAAAGTAGAAAACAGCCTGAGATCTGGCGTAGCGACAATAGCACCATTATGATGGGTTAAGGTTTCAATTCATCTAGTGATAACAGGTGATTTCTAATAGAATGGCTTAGCGATCTGGACTAGCAATTTTTAAACTGGAATGAGTGGTCTAGGAAGACCTGCATATAGGAGTTCATCTGTTTGAGTATGGCAGGATTAATAGGTTGCGCGATGGCCACTCAAATAATTTAGAGTGTTCAAGGTAAGCAGATACTTATAATGTTTGTCATCGAGCAGTTTTGCTATTTTTGTGGCGGAATCGTCTGCCAGAACAGAACGTGTTACAATTTCAGTACTATTCGAATCAACGTCAAATTAAATTGTCTGTTTATGGCTATTACACACGCGAACGAAATAAGAGCATACTGTAGCCATGAACATTATCATTTTGTACAATGAGATTAATCGTTACCATCTACGAATTGTCGCGTATTCCTATTAAAATGGGTTAATACCGTTCCGGTTGCCCAGCTTTAAGTAATTGGTTGGTTACAATTGAGTCTTTATATGCGATTGTGGCAAATCCCTGCAGTTACCCATCACGAGGATAGCGCGCAATGGTAGACACAATTGGATAATCTCCGCCATACTGTGTGTTACGTGCTAGCTATCAGGCACAAAAGGTTTACCTTTAATTCGATTTACTTGATATTATACTACACAATTATTTACTTGTATTTGTAAATGATGTACACCATAGTGTTGCATTATTATATGGGTCCCGTATATCATTGCACCTGTTATCTAAAGTATTTGTTTAGCTTGTTGTTCTCGTAAAATTGGCTGACTACATAAGATTAGCATTCATTAAGTTATGATTACGCAACGGCAAAGTTGACGCCGAAAAATTCCATCATGGCAGATTTACAATTCCAATAATATTATATTTGATATAAATATTGGTATTATAACTATTAATAATTCTGCCATAATTGAGGAAATTGTATTCAGAAACCTAATTATATTAATGACTAAACATGTGTAGAACAAAATATTGGCATGTGAAATTGAATAGGATGAATGGTGCTGATTTTAACAATCAGGGTGGAGGTTTGGATATTTTATCAGACATTACCAAGGCTCTTATCTTGTTTTTTGGTAAATTATACGAAAGCAATGTGTATACGACCTAACAACCACTCACTATTTATTAGTATTTATTCCTCATTGATTTAAAGATAAAAAAGTGGATGCATACGATTTTATTCTTATGATTTCGAAGACTATTTTGTACATACCTCATATATTATCAAAATAGCTTTTACGGACGTGATACTTATAAATGGAGGAGCCTAGCACCCCTTGGTCAGTTGGCCCATCTACCTCCTTTTTTCTATCTGACTGACGAATATTTCGCCATGGAATGAGCATACTTCGTTGCGATACGAGAAGAGAATATGATAATGTGGCTCGAAGCTTACGTCTAACTCAATTCCGGGGTTTTTTGAATCTTCTTCCACTTTCACTGACATTTTGAATTTTGTGACAAATGTTTTGATTGCAACTTGACAAGCACCATGGAGTATTTTATAATTAAGTTTTTTAAGCTTGTCTTTTACCTGATACTTTTTAATTATTTTCAATGGTAAAAAAGCGCTTCTAGTCAAGACCTATAGACAGGGTTCAACTTTTCCAAATTATTTTATTTCATGACAAATTGATTTCTTAATTACTTATTACGCTTTAAATAATCGATTATTAAACGATTGTATTATAATACAATCGTTTAATATTCGATTATTTATAAAAAAGGGCACATTTACAATAAAATATCTTAACAATTAACCCGTGAGAAGGCGCGCTATAAGCAATTTGCTCACACAAAAATTAAAAGCTAAAACTTTTGGTGATACTGATGCCCTAACGTCTCAAGCGCCTAGGTAGCTTCCTAACTCTTCATCCCCTCCCTACTGACGCAACTCTCATACCGGTCAGTTCGGTTGCGACCGCGCAGCGAAGTGTTTGTGGAGGCCGCGTAGCATCGTGCGGCAATTTGCTCATCACGCGCCCATCATATAAAAAAAACATTATTGTATTTTCTAGAATATATTATTTTATTTATTTATATTATATTGGTTAATTATTATGTAAACACTGCAGTAATATTTGAATAATAATATTTTTTGTTTTTACCCAGAACATCTTGTAAAATGGATGATCGACGTCAAGCACAAATTTGCTTTTGAAGTTGCATTTATGTTTCGTAGTTTTAATTAAAATATTCATTTTCTTACTTTTTAAACCTTGTCTTATTTATATAATTCCATATTAAGCCAATAAATACATATAAAAGTAGAAATATAAGCATTTAAAGTAGTGTGAGTAATTTGCTCGCGCGCGCCTCTCCGTGTAACTAACTGAGGCGCGCCTTCTGACGGGTTAAAATAGAGCACAGTTGCTTATTTGACCGAACTAGGTTGATCCTGTGTTTCAGGATATAAAGTGCATAAATGCCTACTTAAAATAAATAAATTAACAATAAGTTAAAAGTTTTCATTAAGTATTTTTGAGGGGAGTAATGATATTGGCCTATAGTTATTAACCAGGTCTTTGTCCCCAGATTTATAAATAGGGATAACAACTGCCTTTTTTAGACACCTAGGGACAATTCCTTTGGATAGACAGATTCGAAATAAAGGGTGTAAAACACCTGTTAACGAAGCCGAAAGGCACTGGTTCTCCCTGTCATTGCGATCATTTTTTTGTTCTACACCATACCTGGGAACCTTCTAGTTACGGAGATATTAGGGGTCAAAGTTCCAACTTTTTGACAAGTATTTTTTTAAATACAAGTTTTTAAATGTAAGATTTTTACTTTAGACACCTCCACGACCCCCGTACTATTCAATCCGTCCATCAGCACTATGTTTTGAGTGCGTTACATTGAGTTCTACCACATAACATGATTTTACACCCCCCAAAAAAAAGTCGTCTCCCAGCAATAATTTTTGCGTAAAGTTACTTAGTTTCATGTACAGAATGCTTGGTTGACGGCTTCGTGATGAGGTGATTTACACCCTGTATATGCGTTAAGGGAGATTCCGATATATGCTTAAAGAGATTAAGGATACTATCGCTTATATTATCCCATCCAACTGCACAGTCATATTTAAAGCCAGAAATGATTCTAATAATTTCGATCGTATCGTATCGTATCGTCAGTTTCTAGCATAGCAAATGGTTTTGAAGTTACAGCTGCTGTGGTTAAATTTTTAGAAAGATGGTTTCGTGCAATATTTCGGAATCTGTCCGGCCAAAGTTTTCCCAACATAAACAGACCGCCAAACATAGACTTTACCTACTGTGCTGTGAAAAAAACGTCATGTCCTGCTTGATATTCATTGGAAATATTGTGAATATAACCTAGACACAATATCTAATTAGATATGAAGCTGTATGCTGGTCATGAATAATGGAACATCACGAAGGCGAACCGCGTACGTCGCCTCGGTGCAGCGGTGCTAGTGGTAAACACACAGTTTGTAACGCACGGGACAAACGCCACGTCGAAAATAATAAAATATACGCTTATAATCCCTGACCGGATGGCTAAGGGTTATTGAAATCCCATGTAATGGAGGACAAGTTTTTTGTCATCGACCGGGCGGCACAAATTCAGGCTGAGGGGCTGCTACAAAGACATTCCTATCAAAATAACACTTTGAACGTCTTGATAAACGAACTCAGGACCTCAAGTTCAGCAGTAGCGCTTACGACCACAAGACCAAAAAAGCAGTAACAATATACCACATCGACAGTATTGAAACGCGTCGTGACGTACTAACAATGCAAATATGCCTTTCTAAACGCTTTTCTATAACAAGATACAAGAAACTTGTGTCGTAAACAACTTTGTTTGATGCCGTTTAATTAACATTTTTGCAATATTTCTATGCAGCATTTTTTACGCTTGACAAACAATGGTTGATTGACGCATAATACCATCCGGTAGTGCTTACTGAAGGATTTTGTATTGACATTATTTTTTAAAGAAACATTTTGTAGGGGCCACCGGGCCAGAAGTATTTTCAGCAAACATGTTCAGATTGAAAACTTGATAGTTTAATAGGGGCGTCATAAGAGAAGCTTGAAAATTTTGAGACAGTAGCCCAGCGGGCAGGGCCATTTTCAGATTTAAAAAGCATAAAACTAACAACGGATTGCTCAGCAATTTTTATCTCATCGTACGAGGCTCTACCACACCGAAAGAAAACTAGACGAATACACACAGGTGTAATTTCAAGGTAGGCCTGGCAAACTACTGATGTATAATTTTTCAGAGAAGTACATGTACTAGCGAGAGAAGATTATATAGCGTCCAGTCGTACGACCATTGTTCGCGACCCATTGTAATGTAACGATAACTATAGGCGTGTTCTAAAAACATATTCCACGTGTCTTATGTAATAATTGCCCTATGTTATGTACCTAATGATGTGAAAAATGGAAACCTTTTCTTTGGTTTTAATAACATCACATTTACATGCCAGTAGTCATGCGTTTTAATTCAATATGGTATGAATTAAATAAATACAAACAACTTTAAAATATTAGTTTATCAGGCATTTTTCTTGAGAAATGTAAAAACAAAATGTACGTAGACTATTCTTAGACGCCTGTTTATGTACACAAAATTGTTTTATCTTAAACAGATAGTGCATTTACCTAATGAACATTCTATAAACAAGAACGTACACAGCTAATGTGCATACTAAAACCCAGCATTTATGGTAAAAAGTGGTGTTTATAAACATTGTTATGTGTTGCTTGCAACATTTTTCTCATTCAAATTGTAGGAAACCTTGCCAACAACATGTAAACCTTAACATAAAAATATGTTTGTGTAACTTTATTTTACCTTAAATACAGGGCTTAACATTAAGAGCGTTTACGCCTTACGACATTTCATACAAACTTTCAAGTCGTTATTTTCCGAAATGACTGAACTGATTTTGATGAAACTTCGTACACATAAGCAGGATACACAGATCTAAAAAGTTACTAAAAAACATTTTCGAAAAATAGTGTTACAGTTAAATTAGACCAAATTTAAATTTTCTATAGAAACAGAAAATTCCAATTATCTCTTGTTTTAAAACACATTTTGAAAATATTTTTTAGTAACTTTTTAGACCTATGTATCCTGCTTATGCGTATAAAGTTTCATTTAAATCGGTTCAGTCATTTTGGAAAAAAACTACTTGAAAGTTTGTATGAAAAGCGGTAAGGAATAAACGCTCTTAACAGTTCTAGCCTAAAATAGTTTCGTATGATGAAAACATTCTGAACATCGCAGGATGCTACATAGTCTCGGATGCAATCTAAGGGCAGTGCGATTAACATTTCACTAATATGTGCTTCACAATCGCACTACGAGGTATTTACATAGGCTGAATATAACTTTGTGTGTTTTTCTCGACTTCCATTATAGAATAACGTCACCTGCCTAAATTAGTTAGCGGTTTGTATGCTTATTATATTGTTCTCGAACAAGGTAATCATGGTCGCTCAAGGCCAGGCATAGTTGCATGCACAATGGAGATAAATTAGGACATTCTAGTAGTTTCCTGTCATTCAAAATTAGCGAAATATGGAATTGACGCGTGATGTTGGTAGATAGTTTGTGCAAAGACGTACTCAAAGTATTCTATTTTATGAATAATCTTTTTATTTGAATATTTTTATTTGGCTGTCATCTATCCATATGAAACGCGTTGAGCAGATGTTCTAGTACTAGGGCGACAGGACATAATTAACAAAGTGATATTCAGCCTGTGTGGTGGCAGTGGTACCTCCGGGCGCGGCTCTTCGCCGAGCGAGTCACCCAGCGCCTCTGCCTGGCTCTTCATTATCGAATATATTTTCACGTAGGGCGCCGTCAGCAGCTACGCGTAACCGTGCATTAGTTATTTTATGTATGTTTGTATTGTATACCGTCGTGTTAGATTGTCTTTAAGTGTTTATGAAAGTCAATCTGTGAATTTTCGTATGTAGGTACTTCTCTATTCACTGAGAAAACTAGATTACTTTCACTCGAGAGAGTTATTGATTTTGGACTTAGTATTGACAGTTGTCAAGTTTTGTATACTTAGAGAAATATTATTACTTAAAAAAAAATATTAGTCAGTATTGCCTATTTATCACATATTTACATATCTTGCGGTTTTTAGTAATAAAATTTAAAAATACTTGATCGAATTCGGAATTGCAGACAAGATAAGTTAATATTTAAGCTATTATCTCTTTTGTATTGTAGGTAAGTGATTAAAAAAAAAATTGAAAACTTGATTAAACCGTGCTAATACTACAAAGTTACCCCTTCTTTTAACCCAATCTCATTCGCTATTTTGAAAAAAAGATAAGACAAAAACATTTCTTTGACACGTGAATAAACTCGATTTGCCATATTTACGGCCGGATACTGTATGTAAAGTAACTGGTCCACACTGCGGGATGGGTATATCCTTATCTCGACAGTGACAGGCAAACACTGTCACTAGTATGCCATGTTACAGAACGAACCTTGAGTCGTGATCGTTTATAACTGTGCAGCGAATGAGTTTCAGTAATGAGACTGGGGGCAATTTGGCAATCGCACGGTACCTTTATAGGCACAATAATAGTCTGCCAACGTCACAAGCTGCGTATGTTATAATTAGTAACAGTTAACGCTCCTGTAGAGTCATAAGCGCCTGGTACCGTCTACGTATATCACGGCTACCTATAAGGAGTACCCATAACCATTCTGTTTGTCTCGCCCTAATGCGGCTTATAAACGAAGTCTGCATGATAATTAAATCCATAAATATTAACAATCACGGTGCCAAAAAAGGATTTGAATAAAGGTACATTTGTCATATAAAAACATCCATGTTCAATGTGTACTGTAATGTGGGGATGTGAGATGCATTGTCGTTGATATAACAGTGTGTTAAAAAAGCGTTTGTTAGTTTTAAAAAGGTGTTTAATGTTATGTAAATAAGGATTGTTTTTGTATAAAATGTGAAGACTTACCTCCCAGGATTCGCGTGTAAGATCTGACACGTCGCCGGTGCTGCCAGTCCGCTCGTCCTAAGTGTAATTCGTCATAAATTAATATAGTTAAGAAATCAACATAAAATACAATCATGAATTATGCTCGGAAAATTCTTATCTTAATGAGTGATGACAGGAGCCGAGATAAATATTTGTTTGGTAGCGACATAGAATGCCTATAAATTCAGAGGCGTTTTGATGCCTTTATGTATTTTCTAGTGTAATAGCGCAATGAATCTTGGTCGTTCATACTAATTCGGATAATAATCATCATCATTCGCCTGTCTGCCCCCCCCCCCAAACCCCTTATTTGGAGTCTGCGCAGCATGTCTTCTTCCATACTTCTTTATTAGTCACCATTTCGTTACCCCTTTTTACCCATATCATCTTTCACACAGTGTTATCATTATTTCTTTGGTCTTCCCCTACTAATAACTGTCAGGTATCCAATCTTAGAAGGACGTCTTTCGGCTGAAATGATGATCCAACCTTAGTAAATTATTTTGAATGTACCTACATACCCGAAATCGGAGAAACGCGTGTAGTGTTATTGTACCTTAAAACGGCATAACAACATAACGTAACGTAATATCACTCCTGTAATCATCGAAGGGTAGGCAGAAGTGTATCTAATACGACACCTACATTTCGCCAGTAATGTAAGTATAAATCCCATGTGATAGGGGGCGAGCCTACCATCAACTGGGCACCAATCCAGGAGGTCCCCTCTCTTTCTCCGAAACGTAACTTCGGCAACGAACGAAAATAAAACGTAGTTACGTTTGTGACCGTACTCTATATAATTTGCGGACGCACACAATAACATTCAATACATTCGTTGTCTGTGAATTCGAACTTCTTGTGTGCGTCCGCAAATTATATAGAGTACGGTCACAGTCACAGTCTCCAGACGCCCGCCGTGGCTAATACTGAGAAATTCCTGATGGAAAAACCCAATAACAATTTGCCCGAGCTGGGAATCGAACCCAGGAAGAATCAACCCCTAATGCTCAGCTCTCGCGACTGAGACAAGTAGACCGTACGAGGCAGTCAACCGGACGAACAGTTTAACAAGTATTGATAAATGTAATTTTGGGACGTTCGCGTACCTTTAGTCCAGGTTTAGCCTCGTCGTCGTCCCACTCAGTGTCGCTGTCGATGAGCTCGTAGCCGTTGGCGCTGACGTCGCCCAGAGGGCCGTACCGGTCGGGCACCCAGTGCGTTAGGAACTTGAACAGGTCATCCACCCTGCAGCAAAAATATTACAGTTTAATAATGATCATCATCTGCCTAGCCTTCTCTTGACTATGTAGGTGTCGGCTTAAAGTCTAACTGGATGCAGATGAATACCAGTATTTTAAATGGAGCGACTGCCTATCTGACCTCCCCAACCCAGTTAGTACTGGGCACTACGGTAACCCTTGGTAAGTCTAAAAATACAGTTAAATAATGATAAATCTAAAAATGTGCGTTGTGAAGTGCTTTATAAAGCAACTAGCTTTTTCCCGTGGCTTCACCAGCAAGTTTGTTGGAAATTATTAAACGAAACCTACTGCCAGCAGATAAAATGTCCAATGTTTTGACATAAGTCATTGCCTACCTGTGTACCAAATTTCATGGATATCCGTCAAGCTGTTAACGCGTGAAAAGGTAATAGCCAGACAGTGTTTTTGTCGTGTTTATGATATTTATGGATGACTGAATGAGGTAATAGACTAAATTATTATTTGTTTTTTAATTTTACGTGGTACGTCGACCACGTTTAAAGTGTAATAGCTCATATCTGCTAATGAGGATTCAGGCGAAACCGAATAGAGATGAATATAAAAATTCGCGTCATTTTTATTGTAGCTACAATTGCATTACTTGAGTAAGTACATTTTACCCATTTAATGCCTATTTTATGACCAATAATACCACTAATATGATTCGAAAGAAAGAATATGTCATAAAAGTTTAATTTTCTTTCTAGTATCTACCAAGAACCCAAAAGTTCAAACGTTTGTCAGATCAGATGGAATTTCCTTTCATAACAATAAAAAAAAATGCACCAAGTTTACACGTTTATAAAGGTCAACGCACACTTACGAGCACTGCACGGGATAGCATCGCAACAGCTCATTTGTGATCCTGATCCGAGGAGATTTATTACAGGAATACCGAACAGAGGGGATATCATGACGGCTTAAAGCAGTATTCTTTTAATGTCACTCCAGAACACTTCCGTGGGTAAGAGACGGAGCTATAAAAGACGTCTAGCGTCATCTCTTTCCCACTCTGGAAAAGTTTAAAACAATACTGCTCTAAGAGGTCATAGTAGGCCAGTTGGTGCTGTTCCCGTGCAGTAATTAAAACTGTGCGTGTACAGTGTACTTGCCTGTTCCTGGGCACTCCGAACCAGTACTCGGGCTTCATCCGCTTGCGTCCGTAAGACATGAGCGGCGTGGTGCGCGGCAGCGGGCGGCCGATGGGCTTGCCCATGCGCAGGCGCAGGTACAGCGGCGGGTCGTCGCTCGGCCGGGCCGGTCGCGGGATCAGTTCTGGCAGAGGAGAGGAACTTATATTGAGTTTGGAGATTCGGGTTTAAAAATAATTATGAGTGGTGGACCTATAATACATCTGTGTTGCAGTTTCCCATGTAACAGGGGGCCTATAACCTTTGACCGGGTACAAATCTAGACTCCACAGGTCAGAGAATGATTTAAGGTGATTGTATTGGGTGTTCTATCCCATAAGAATCTACCCTTGGAAACCGAACCCAAAAGAAGCAGTCATAATTTATTCACACTTAATAAAGACTCTGTGTTCATACCATTTTTTCCATAATATGATAATTTTTATGACATGTGGTAAAAAATGAAGCGGCCCACCAGTTGCTAAGTAGTTTTTCTTGTTTAAATCAATCTATGAGTGTCAAATCTATAGTACCTGTTGTTTCTTTGCGTTATCATCAATATTCGGAGCAGAAGGTAGATCAGGCTTTACATTGTTGGTGTAACGATTAGCTGTTTTATTGCCACTTGGATTAAGAGCTAATGATAAAGAAACAATGATAAGTTCATAACGGTATTCTTGTTACGAAGGACCGGGCAATACTCCAGACTAGGTAAGGTTATTGACCCACTTTTAGCTACATGTTCCATTCAAATGTCATAAGTATTAAGAATAGTAGGAAGTCTACAGGGTGTAACGGAAAGGCTATATACATCCTTAAGGGTGTGCTACAGACCATCAAACTGATGTTCAGTTTCTTAACATATTTTTTTTTTTGCAGCTAAAAAAATATCAGCTGCCTATATATTTGGGTCGAATAGGTATTGTAATTTTCTATGGGGCAGCAGATATTTTATTGCTGAAAAAGATGTTTTATGATGAGAAACATGTTCAGTTTGATGGTCTGTAGCACACCCTTAAGGATGTATATACTCTTTCCGTTAGCCCGTATATGGGGCCAACGTAATTACAAGCCCTTGCTTCACCTTCGTCGTTTGGGCAGTACAGTTATACAAGGATACTTTCGGTGCTCAAATAACACTGATAAACGGGCGCAATTAACGAAAAAACCAAACTTTAAAAAACCCAGAACATGGTGTTCGTTGCGACTTTAGCTCGGGCTCCAAGAGATCCTTGTAAAGCTATAACGCCCCTACGATGTTACAGGTATGCGTGCCTGTACGGGGGATAGCAGATATATATGCAATGTATACATAGATTTCTGCAATCCCCAGGCAGCGGTGGAAACATATATACCTACCTCACTCCCAGCCCCAACGCCACTTGTCAATTAAAACAAATGCAAGCAATATACTCACTGTCAAAAGACGCGAACAGATCCGGCATGTCGTCGACTGACACCATGCTGCGGTAGTCGAGGCGCGGGGGAGGGGCGCTGCCGGTGCTCGACGTCGACTTGGTGTGCGAGCGCCCGAACCCGCCAAGGGAACTGCGTCTATACCATACAGAGTTATTTAGGATAGGTTGTGTAACGGATGTTATAGCACAGGCCATGTCGCGAGTTAAGTTAAGCTTTATTCGTGTACAATATTGAAATGCAACACAACTATTTAAATAGAACTATGTATGTAACAATTGTGTCAGTTTAAAAACTTATATCTTAATAGAACCAGCCTATAACGGTCCCACTGCTAGGTATCAGCCCCCGTATTCACAAACGCTCGGATTCGATTTCGATTCGAAAAGTCGTATGTCTATATCGCTCGCTTTCGTAATGCCAAAACAAGATAGACATACGACTTATCGAATCGAAATCGAAACCGAGCGTTTGTGAATAGGGGGCCACGTGGCCTATCAAGAAGTCTTAAAGCAGTTTTGTTTTAATCTTATTCTAGAGTAGGAAAGAGAAGTGAGATGGGGCTAGACGTCCTGTATAGCTCCGTCTCTGTCCCACTCTGGAATAAGATTAAAACAATACTGCTCTAAGACGACATGGTTATCCTCAAGGTGCCCTCTCTGTGAGCCTCTCTCGTGGCCTCTTCGATTATGAGGCACCTTGAGGGTTCAATCATAATCGAAGAGGCCAAAAAGGCCGCTTTAACAGAATCATAATACATAGGATAATTATATGAAAAACGTTAAAATTCTTAGAATGGTCACAGACGCAGTTAATATTATGAATTGTCACTTTGACCATATTACGAATTGTAACGTAATTCATATTATGTTTTACCCTATTATGATACTGCTAAAGCAGCCATTTTAGGCCCCAGCACGCGGGCCCAGTACAAGTTGGTGGACTTCACGTGTCTAGGAATTTTTGTTTCTAGGACATGCGTTTTCCACATGATGTTTTGCTTCACCGCTTTGAATGCAGTAGCGACGAAAATCCATGACTTGAAATTAATTAGTCGAGGCTTTTACCACTGGGCCACCATTGTATGTACACGAAAACGAGCAGTTACACCTTAGTTTAAAGCGCAGATTCAAACGGCCAATATAATAAAAGAACTTAGCCTACCTACCTAGCTTGACCGTTGGAATTTACGCTTTAAACAAATGCGTTACGCTTCAATATTGTTTATTAATAAAGCCAAACTAAAGCTCGCGGTTTGGCATGATCTTATAGCTCACGTAAGTACATAAGCGGCTGGCAATAAGCTGGTTGATAAAATAAAAAGTTAGACTCTTGCCGGCCGTTAAGTGCTTTAGCTATATGTATGTATACAGCTTTTATATAGGATTAATATGCAACTAACTAGACATCAAACGTTCTCTGATTAAAAACTTTTATACTAAACAATTAAGATTTAAAAAAATACTTTTCATAGACTAGACAGAATTCAACTCAAAACTCCTCAGAACTTTTAATTCACGATTACTTTAAAGATCGAAACGTTAATATTTTCTGCACCTGCAAAAATTAAAACTCAATATCATTAATCCTAAATAATCAAAGATTTTAAAGTAACTCTGACAGCAAATTGGAAGAGACACGCAAGGCAAGTCTTATATAAAAGACGTCTTAAGCTAAACATGCCAAAACAGTACATAATATATATCAAAGGGTGCCGGTAAGAAAATAATGGGCGTGTCAGTGATCCTAGAACATCATATTCCTATATTAATGGTGGTGACATGAAACAGAGTATAGACTATAGGATCTATCTTGGAAATGATGACTAAGTTCTTCCTAACACATGTACATCATGCTCCTTAGCTTTAATAGAGAACAAAATAATGTGGATTTTGAAGGCACAGAGTGAAACAGCCAATCGTTTTTAATTGATTTACTGAGCTTTGAATCTTTTTCATTATAAGTTTGCATGAGGTCATGTCATTGTTGACGGTTTTACTCTAAATTAACTTCAAAAATCCGCCTGACAAGACGTAAATAAAAAACAAACACATTTATGCCGGTGGATAGCCTATAAGAGTGATAACGAATAAAAGGCCAGAATAAGAGACCACGGCGTCATAACAAACACCTTAATACTTTGACTCACGATTTAATCCCGTCTAGTAGCGGTAGGAAGTCAATACATTCGTCATACGTTATCAACATAAGACGATGCATTGACATTTATTTATACTCCATAAGTGGTTAAAAGGCATTGACAATAACAAAATGTTTATCACAAGATATGTTATCGTAACATAAACTATTTACAGTGTTACGGTTACGACACATTCGCCGCTTCTTAGGTGTATTTCTTAATCACCAATCATAACTAAATAATATAAACAAATGCGAGAATGTTTCATTATAGAATAGAATTATAGAATAGAAAGCCGATTATTTATTCATAGTGCGCGAGAAAGTCAAAATATTAAAGTTCGCATAAACATATACGGCGCTGTGGTCTACAGTTGGTCAAAGGAAACACATTACAATTGGGCACATCGACACTTGCAGCGGAACGTGGCATCACGTACCCCGAAGTAGAAAACACGTCCTGGGGCGCTTCTTCAGACGGGGTCTTACTCAGGAACAACCCAGTACCGAACTCCACTAGGTTCATCGGTGAACTATCAATGAACATAGCGGAGTATAATGTCGGTACGTCCCGGTAAGCATCCACGGTAGCAAAGAAAAAATTGACGATTGCAATATTAATTGTTTTAGTTCCAGCATGTGTATATGTGTGTCGTGAGTGGCGTTTTATTGTAGTCAGTAGCGATTAAAGTCTGTGCAAACATCGTAAAGACAGAACAACACGCACATATGAGCACGATGCTCGTAAAATACTCAGTCAGTATAAAAAGGTCTGTTTGCCAAGATTAGAATACACTGTTCGTGACTAATGTTTAATAAATCTTAGTTTATGTGTGTTCATGCCAATTAAATTGACTTCAATTGAAGTATTTCGATGGATAAATCAGTAAACTGTTTTATAAACAACGTAAAACGTTTACAATCAATAGGTATTATAGTATAGTGAATGCGATTTATAAACTAGCTGTAGGAAATTAACATATTTAAATTGCTGTCATGTAACAAATATTTATGTCGATTTAATTTTAGTGCCGTCTCGATATAACTTTTCTAAATACTGTGTAGATTTGACAGTTTTATAATTATTCTATAATTTGTGCTTCGTAAGCATTTCAGTTTTGTTGTGGACTTTGCATTAACTCAAGAAATACATTTAATAAGTGGATCCTCTTATTAAACTGCTAAAGCTACGCCTCATATTAAACTAGGTTTTAGAGTCATTTTCTCACAATTTTCTTAACTTTCTATACGAAGTACTTGGCAAGTGACGTAAATGACTCGAAGAACAGCAAGATTTCTTCATACTACTCTCCGATTCCATACTTTTGAACGAATGTGGTAGGCAGTCATTGTATTTGGTTGAAACTTCAAGTCTGTATTAAGTCTTGAGTTAATTATTTGTTCTGTTAAATTATTCATGTAAAATGAACATTTAAGCCACTTTAATAGAAGTATTGGCTCCATCCTTTGCTTGGATACGAAAGATGGAACCAATACTACATTTAAGCACACTTCGCATCTAGCGTATTGGAAATGCTGTGCTTTAGCGACGTTAACGCTGAACTGAAGTGATCGTCAACCAGAGCTAGATGCGAAGGTAACTCTAAGTGTGCGTCCTGAGTGACGGCGCATCACGGATGCGGAATCCGCGGCGCACGAAACAAACGGTTTCGCGGATTCCGCACAGACGATGCGCCGTCACCCTGAGTGACGCAACTTCGAGCTGTTTTGGCTCTTCTTCATAGTCAGATATACGTGTAGTATGAGGACGTACCTGTTGAAGACCTTGGAGAACACGCTGGTGTTGTGGCTGTCAGCTGAGGTGGGCAGCGAGTCGCTCTGCGAGCCTTGCGCCGCCGCCTCGCCCGTCAGACCTTCCACCCAGGAGAGCGGGTACGAGAGGCGCTTCAGCATCTGTTGCCGTTTTATAATTATAATTCTTTTACATTTATAAGACATAATGTCAAGGTAGACGACGTTAAGTAGCGAGATCTCATATCAAGATGATGGCTGTCTGATGTCATATATTGTGTGTGTTTCGAGACTATGTTGACAATGTTTTTTAACCAATGGCTTATCGATTCGATATATCATTTCGATATACCTATATCTTTCCACTGCAGGGAAACAGACCTCAGCTCTGCGAGAGGGGCTAGCCGTAATCCAACGCGCAGGACAGCTAGATTTGTAAACTGGGCTTCGTGAGTTGGTAAATGAGTATTGTTACCTTATTCTTCTTGTCCGGTTTAATATCATCCTTGCCGGCGCTGCTGTCGAGCGAGAAGGAGACGGCGTGCGGCTTGCGCGCGCGCTCGGCGTCGGAGTGCGGCGGCGCGGACAGCGGCGGCTCCGCGCGGGACAGGCACACGGGCGGCACCCAGTCCGCAGACAGCACGATGTCCGCGTCGCTGTACACCTGCCGGCCCAAGTACTGACTCTTAAATCCGATGTTACACACGATACCTAGCTGACAACTCAGCGGCTGTTTGGATTCAGAATCTGAGATAATTACACAACCACTGTTGGAATAAAGTGTTCAGAATAATCTTATTCACATACAAGTAAGTAAATAACTGGAATTGGAATGACCAAATTATCTGTGAATATTAATTAAATAATGTTTCGTACAACTCGATTATACCAGAGAGAAGGTAATGAATTTTGGTTGTATGTGACTCGACTCCTCCGTTGCAGCTGGACCAGAAATTGGTTGAATAGTGTAATTTTATTATTGTTAGTTTTCCCTCAATAATAGGGGATCGGACTGGGTAAAGAAAACGACATTCTATTTTGTCCGTCAGACAGGTAATACAAAAATATTAGACACATATTTTTGTTTTATCAAAATATCAAAAAATTACTTAGTTAGAACTCATTAAAGTTGGAGAGTGGGGGCTTACTACGTCACAAGTGGGTATAAAACTTACCTACATGTGACGTTATGCGCCATTTCAACTCAATATAGCTCCGTAATTTTATGACCACGTGAAAAAAGAAAAAATACGTGTCCAATACTTTTCAATAAACTAACCGACGGACAAAGAAAAAAAAAATAGGATTATCCCCTTGACATGAAATTGATGTTTGTAATTTATTTAAGGACAAGGAATTCAAATATGTATTTAAAATATTTACAAGATAAATAGTAACAAAATATCCTCAACCTTGAAACCGAAAACAAGACAAGGTGCTAAAACAAAAGAAGTGCACTAAAAGAAGTAAAACAGAACAGAAGAAAGAATACAACCATAGAAGACCCTCTTCCTTGAGCAGTGAACCATCGACAAAGAAGAGAGTTCAGACGACGATAGAAATGACGTCACGAACTTGAAGAAACATGGACGATTACATCACCACCTATCTCACCTCGTCACACGACGAATAAACCGAATCAGACCGTGCGTCTGCGTTTCTATGCATGACTACGAAACACTGCAGCGCCTTTGCAGCGTCGCGGTGCCAGTTGTGACCGGTCTCCAGCTCCGTGGACTCGTATATCGTATCTATTTCGTGGTAATAATCGCAATCGCAATCTATGAGGGAGCCCTAGAAAATTGTGAGGCTTAGTTGAGTATTGTGCATTGTGCTGGTTGCTAGTGTGCTGGTGCTACAAGAAATGTAACAAACATTTCTTGTTAGTGTGCTGGTGCTACAAGAAATGTTTGTTAGTAGGTGTTATTTGAACCCTTAATGATGACGTGTTGGTTTTAAATGAAACCAATTTAAATCTAGACTTGAAATATTATTTTTCTAGGGTTGAATTATGTTCATTACCTCCGTGAACAATTCTTACTTCTAATAATTAATTTTTCTTCTCATATGATAACACTCAACCATATAAAAAGACAAATGGGGTAATATGCGTATCGAGCTTTAAAAAATGACTGAAACAAGTTGAGTGTTAGCTTTACTAAGCTGAACTTATGGATTATTATTTCACTATTCTCCCACTAGCGAGACAAATACGATATTATTATAAGATATGTGTTTGCCCTAGCGCAATAAATTGATTAGTAGGGCCAAGTGGCCATCAAAGTTGCAAACATTTCTAAGTTGTCTCTTAGAATTAACTACTCGAGGTTAAAGTGGGGCAGAGTGAAATAATCCAAACTTTTTTGATGTTCAGACAGCATTAGTATGTGCTAACCCCTCTACAGTCCCGCCGAGTACGCCAGGGGGGTAACTACTTCATGTTGTTGTCTGTACAGTAATCTTATGTGACACTCACTTTCTTGGAGTTAGCAGGCGTGACGTGCAGCAGCGGGTCGCGGATGTCGATGCCGGAGTCGTGGTAGGACAGCTTGACGAGGTGCTGCGCGTCGTCGTCGGGCGCCTCGCCCTCCTCGCCCTCCGCCGCCGCGCCGCCGGCTGGCTCGTCCTTGCACGCCTCGGCGCTGGATGATACCTGGGAACGTCACATACAATTAAGTCTTGTTGAGCTAGAATTTAGTTCGGGAAACCACAAACCGGAAAAACTAGCAAAACTGTTAACGACGTGCTATTTGTACGGAGACATAGTGTATCCAGTGTAGGCGATTTCGAACGAAGTAACTGCGTGAACGTGAATTTGACATCACGGCGAATGAATTCTCTACAGTAACATGACGCTTATGCACCGTCAACTGGCTGTCTACCATACGTCGACGTAAAACACCGGTAGTTTAACCCAACCCAACTATGGGTAGAATATTTTCAAAAGCTTGTCTTCAGGTTTCAACAATATTATAATTACTTTGTAATTCTTAATCTCTATAGAACTAAAATGATTACCTCGCTTCCTTGGTCGATGGACATCCTGTCCTTGCTCGGAATAGCCCAATGTTGATCCAATAGCGATTTTCGCCTGTCTTCAGTCGATTGTTGCTATAAAGAAAAGAAAACAAGGATTTAAGAATAGTGTTGTTGTAGGTTTCTTATGCACAAAAAGATCACTCGGCAGATGCGGCAAATATGCTTATTTTAAGGCGGCGACAGAATCAAGTCTTTAGGCAAGTTTATGGGTGACCAATGTGGCTAAGGGTGGGCAAAGCTTGGCCTATTCCAACAACAGTAGCCACCACTTTCCCTTGTTTTAGGAAGAAGAAGCAGTGCAGATCCACCATGATATAAGCTCAGATGGCCTACCATGACATCTTAAAGGAGTATTGTTTTAATCTTATTCCATAGTGGGAATGAGATGGCGCTGCATGTTCTCTTTAGCTCCGTCCCTTTCTCACACTGGAATGCCAACTGCTTTAAGAGGGGACTCTAGTCGGTATTTCTCCATACAAACGTATTCCGCTGTTTTCTTCGTGGATAATGCGTCTAGAGCAATGATTTTTTTTTTTCAAAAAATCTAGGTCTTATTAATGCATGCCCCTATCATTTCCTTTTTTTTCAAACGTAATCACTAAAAGAATTATGACCATCTAAAAACCCAAAAAAAAGCGCTTTTACCGCAGATGCAGATGCAGATGTTCAGACGACTATCATACAAATTAGATAAGTTTTTAACAAAAAAGGAAATAATAGAAGCATAGATATACCTTTCCTCTAAATTTTGATATAAGAAATATTTAGATCAGTTTAGGTTTGAAGAAGAAAACAGCGGAATACAAAACGACTTTTGGTCAAGATTTTTGTTGGTAAAATCGGCCTGAGCTGCGGACCGGCAAGCGCAGCGTAGGACGTCCACCAGCTAGGTGGACCGACGACCTAGTCAAGGTAGCCGGAAGATGCTGGGCGCAGGCCGCTTCCAACCGGTCCTGTTGGAAATCCATGGGGGAGGCCTATGTCCAGCAGTGGACGTCCTACGGCTGATATGATGATGATGATGATGACTTTTAATTACCGACTAGAGTCCCCTCTTAAGACGTCATAGTAACCTCCTAGGAGTTGAGTGCTGTGTCCTTATAGTTACCTGCAGATTAGTAGGCGTGACGAGCTCCCTATCGAAGGCCTTGGGGAAGGCAGCGCCGCCGCGGTCCTCGGCCTCGTCGCCGGTGCGTGCCTCGGGCTCCGCGCCGTCGGCCGTGGCCGCCTGCAGCTCGGGGAATGTCTCATCCTAGAATATTAACGCGTTGTTCAAAAGGAATTTTGTTTTCCATATCTGCCTGTTCGAAGACGGAGCCGAAAGTGTGGACGAGTCAAGTGATTTGTGCCGATACTAGGAGTGAACGCTTTTGTCACCACTTATCGACTCAAAGACGTCACTAATGCGCCCCGAATGCGACACCGCGTCGAAATAATCGATTTTGTTGATTAAACATCTATTTCTGACCGTATCAAGTCGATATCGCTTGGATAAGTGGGGATACTGTCTTTAAAGAGGTTAAATCCATACAATAGGGGATCGGACTGGGTAAAGAAAACGACATTCTATTTTGTCCGTCAGACAGGTAATACAAAAATATTAGACACGTATTTTTTGTTTTATCAAAATATCAAAAAATTACTTAGTTACAACTCATTAAAGTTGGAGAGTGGGGGCTTACTACGTCACAAGTAGGTATAAAACTTACCTACATGTGACGTCATGCGCCATTTCAACTCAATATATCTCCGTAATTTTATGACCACGTGAAAACAGAAAAAATACGTGTCCAATACTTTTCAATAAACTACCCGACGGACAAAGAAAAAAAATTATAGGATTATCCCCTATTCCCTACAGAGTATAAAGAGCGCATGGACAAAGATTATGGGCCTTACTTAAGATATAAAGGTGGATACAGACTTTACGAGGCATGCACCACGAACGGCGCACAACGAAAGCCCCGGCCATACGTCGGCTCGCCCTCGCACGTGCCTACGCACGTGCCTCGCCACGAATACAAAGGTAAACACCTTGCGAGGCATTCACTGTGCATTGTTCGCGACGCATGCCTCGCAATGTCTGTATACGGCTTAAGACTTAAACTTCTAGTTCACTGACTATTGTCTTGGCTCATAATTTAACATGTCAGGTGTTTTGATTGGTTCTCAGAAGTAACAACCACTGATAAGATGTTGATTGTATCAAGATGTATATTCATTGTCATGCTCCAAAAAAGTAATGCCTTACTTTGACTAGAAGTGAATCCTTTCCGGGAGAAAGTTCCGACTTATTCATGTAGTAGATCTCAGCTTGCTCGGCTCTGCAAACAAAAAAAAAACAAAGTAATTTCCTACACATATCAGTTCAGGCATTGCAGAAATTATAAAACAATGAAATTGTTACGTAGCCGTGAAAATTACTTTACCTTCAATTATAATATTATGTTAGAGTTCTGTTAACTTTTATTTCATTTTAGCCTGGCCAAAATTTAACATCTAGCTAATTATTCTGATTTCTGACACATCTAATAGAATAAAATATAAATAATCAGAAAAAAAAACAAGTTTAGACACAATCCGATAAGATTGAACAGGAAAGTTTTACAAAAAATTCTGAGTTATAATTAACAATGGGTAAATTTATTATCAGCTGTTTGTTGCATTAAAACATCGAACAGTAGGAAAAATAGCGATACCCTGATGTTATTAATACACCTACGGTAAAATATTTTGCTATCCTAACTAATATTATAAATGCGAAAGTAAGTTTGTTTGTTACGCTTTCACGCGAAAACTACTCAACCGATCATCATGAAACTTTGTACACATATTCTTGGAGGTATTGGAAGTAGCATAGGCTATATATCATCACGCTACGACCATAGGAGCGGAGCAGCAATGAAAAATGTTGCGAAAACGGGGAAAATGTCACGTAGACGAAGTTGCGCGGGACAGCTAGTATTCTAAACATAGTTAACTTGAGAGTCTCGTCAACTCGCACATTATTCTAGAAAGCTATAGAAGAAATAATACGCATAGCAGTTCACTGACAGATTCATAAGCCGACGACGTTTTTTTAAAAAAAGCAAATTCCCTTCCATAAAGTTCAGTTTGTACTCGACCTAAATTGCGTTTTACGACTTTTTCAATACTTACCTTTATTCTGAAATCAACTTAAGTGAAATTAACTACAATTGTAAACAAAGATTTCAATAGCGACTGTGGAAAATAATGTAAGAGACATTGAGTGCTCTATTGAATTTGTAACCTTCGACTTACGTCCGAGAGTCGAAAATCGAACAACACGTTACGTCGATATGGAATACATCATACTGCCACCGGTGTTCCCATAGAATTTGCAGTATTGTCATCATCATTCTCCTGCCATTATCCCAATTTATTTGGGGTCGGCGGCGCAGCATGTCTTCTTCCATACTTCTCTACTACTCATCACCTCAACAGACACGTCCTTTCATGCTTTATCATCTTTCACACAGTCCATCCATCGTTAGTTTGGTCAACAATACGGTATATTCTATGTAATACATACTTGTGCGTATTATGGTCAGGTCCGTGCGTACGCATGTGCGCGATGTCGTAGAAGATGGCGGCGTTGACGACGTACTCCATGGGTGCGATGACGCCGTACGACTCGGGCCCGTGCTCCATCACTAGCGTGTCCGACACGTTCGGGTCGAACATCACGGCGTTCGGCGTCACTAGCAGGACGCCTGATACTACGCCCTGAAAGAAAAAAAAACACAAAAAATAAAAATAAGGCAACAGCTGAGGTGTACCTAATAGGACGATCACATTTCGCCAGTTCTGTTTAAGTCGCAAGCAATAGTTGACAAGCCTATTGCCATCAACTAGTCATTACTCTAGATTCCATGATAGCTTATTTTCTTATTCCAAAGTGGGAAAGAGATGGCGCTAGACGTCCTGTATAGCTCCGTCTCTTTCTCGCACTGGAATAAGAGTAAAATAATACTGCTTTAAAACGTCATGGTAGGCCAGCTGATCAGCAGTAACGCTTGCGACCAAAAGATTAACGAGGCAGTCAACATAGGCCTGAAATCTCCAAACTGCCTTGAGCAAGTGTGGTGATCAATGCTCATACTATCTCTGTAAGAGAAGAGGCTTTTGCCCTGCAGGGAGACAGCATCACCCTGGTATATGTTTAATAGCAGTATGGCTGGTATTGTTATCTTAGGAGAGGCTGTCCACTAAAGGACTGTTGACAATTTAAGTTGGTTGCATACAGTAACAGTCCAAAAGTTGATGAATATCTTATCCATTGCATGATGACATTGATGAGAAGATACTTCTATCGTAAAGTAAGTATAAATAATATTTTGTACTGTATATGATGACTCCTACTTACTCTATGGACTATATACGAGTAAGGTGTGCTTGTGTTGTAGTAAAAAAAAGGATAGTAATTAAACCGACTTCTATTTAATAGCATATTTGTCGTACAAAAAAATAACTTGTCCTCTAAATTACTAACTCGGCCACCATCAATGTGCATCTAAAAAGTACTATCTCAGCCACCATATATCATCGATGTCAGCTACTGTAAATACATCTCAGCATGGTTTTTATTTTAAAGCATCTATATTTGTGATAAGAATTCAAGCAGTAAGCTTCTAAAATAACTACATATGACGTCCATAAAGTAATTCTATCGACTTCTAATTGTATGACTTAGTACATTTAAAACCTAGTTATGTATAACTAATTCATAACTCGTCCTATAATTTATTGATCATAAAATGTACCTCAATAACCATCAAATTATAGACACTAAATATAGAAACAAGACCATCGTAGCATTTTTTTGGGTAGAATAGACTTTTCTAGTGTTTTTACCTAAAGTTTTAAGGTGCTTGATAACATTCATTTTTGTGATAGGCTTAGTCGACGCAGCCCCCCTGCGCGGGGCTCCTACTTCTGTCTGCGGGGTTTAAAGTAACCTAACACGAAGTGGATGGCGGGATCTTGGTTCGCTCACCTCGCTCGCTCACAAGACCCCGCCATCCCCTTCGAACCTAACCTGTCCGAGTCGTGGTGCCGCAAGTTCCGAACTCGCTCTCGCATCCTATGTTCTCCTTGCTGCAAAGCCTTTATACGATATTAAAGAGTTATAGTGTTTATTTTAACTAAATAAAAGAGCTACAATCGTGTGGACTATTATTTTTCTGACTACACGAAACGATTCTTTCACGCATGAATCGAATAGCGCTCTCTCATGGGTGGTCGCGGCCTGTGGCACCTGTCTCGCTCCATCGTTGCAGTTGCTATTTTCATGTTAAAAGAATACGATGTATTTCTTTACATACTAAGTTATATATTAATTAATTTCTCGAGTTTTGCCTGAACTAATTATTTTAAAGGAACATATGTTGAAGCTGTAAAACGTAAAATGTTGGCAAGTTGTAAAATCCGTGGCTGAGTAAGTAATTTTAGACGGTGATGTATAATCAAGGAGACAAATAAAAATAATTGTTGCTCTTTATTTGACGCTTTTTTTGAAATTTTTGTTGGCGTTGTAAAAAAAGACGAATTAGTTTATTAGAAGCCATCTTATTTTCCCGTGGCATACATATAAAATTAGAGGGGTTCTGTGGCCAGATAAAAATTCTGCGGCTAGATTTATAATTTCCCAAAAAAAAATACAAGTCTTTTAAAGACCCAAGTCAGTGTTGAAGGACAGTCTTTATTGGCACAGCTGGGCTATTACGCAGCTGCATTGTTTGAGTATACTTGTAGTGGAGACTCCATAAATATACTTGACCGACATACTTGTATACGGCAAATAAAGAAAGACATTGTTTATTATATATATAATATACATTTTTGTTTACATATGGTGAATAAATACATTTTAAATTATAGCCTTTGCAAGAGGTTTCGCCCGCGCAATGTTCGAAATTATTTCCACGGGAACATAGGTAACTACTTCAGGCATAAAATGTATCTGATGTCCTTCCTACCCAGGTCATAACCTGATGCAAAATTTTATAGAAATCTGTTCAGATTTTAATAATTTTAGTTTGATAAATATAGACTTCAAATAATGAATAAAACTTTTGTTACCAAATACGCAAACATATCTTACTACTATTATAAATGAGAAATTTTGTGTTTTTGTCTTTCACGCAAAAGCTACTGACTGAACGGATTCGGATGAAATTAATTAACCCCAATATTACGATCCCGTAGGGCATACCGGACTCCACGCGGGCTAAGCCGCGTGTAAAAAGCTAGTAGTTCAATAATTCATTGCTTTGCGCATTATAATCGTTTGCCTCATAACAACTGACTGTAAACAAATATTCACCATTCATAGCATAGCTCCACCTTAATGCCATTAATTTTAGCTTTCACATAACAGTAATATGACGGCACGTTTGGCGCAGTGGTTGAGCGATCGACTGCTGCGCTGCGTGTCGCGGGTTCGATCCCCGCACGGAACAAATATTTGTATGGCCTACAGATAGTTGTTCCGCGTCTGGCTGTTTGTGTATGTCAGTTTAAATGTTTGTAAACGCACCCACGATACAGGAGAAATTCCTAGTGTGGGGCACAGTTTTTAAAAAAAAAAAAAATGTCGATTTTAATAGCCTTATCAGCACAACGCTACAAAATGATAAAGAAAAATTGTGTTATAAAAATAATCTGTGCACAATACGACCACAAACAATTGGAATGTACAAATATGTATGTGCTGGTAAAGTGATTTGCTGGTGGTACAAATTAAATTAATTAATAACGCCTGAAAGTACTATCGACAAACAGCGTTCGTCGACATTGATTTGATATGGAAACGGATAGGCCATTGCCATGTCACAGGGTCGTCACATAATAATTTATTGATTATCGAAATTACAAAAGTCGAGTATGTTTAAAATCGCTACGTGCTATTACAAGTCACACAGTTTTATATAGTGATCTGTGATGCACAATGGCAGCGTATGTTTTCGATCTCTAAAAGGCGTCTGAGAGCGATAGAAGTATCGAGCCCATACAGATGCGTTCATACTTGCTTTAAAGGGTTGGCGAATGGAAAACATAGGTTAATAGATATTGATATTAGGTAAATACATCTATTCAAGTCGAGAGTTAATAGGCCTCCTTTGGGTTAGCTCGTACCATCGTCGACATCATCTGTGTCCTCAGGACAAGATTAAGGTCAAGAGTAGGCCCAATTAACATATAAACATAAAAAATTAAGTTACTCAACCACGCGAACATTCTGTTTAAACGTTGGTTTTAGTCTATAGTCCACAAGTCCCAGTAGTTAGATAATATGCCAGTGATCAGTGGTGATACAGACCTGTCCATCGGTAATGTGCCTCACGTTGATCTTGAGGAAGCGCTGCGGCGCATTGCTGCTTGTGGTGCTGCTTGCCTCAGGTGACCCTGGCCTTAAGCTGTCCAGCATCTCTGTAATACAAGAAACATTTTTTTTTAAATCTACTACAAAGTGTAAGAAACTTTACGAACAAACGCAGACGTTTGCTCTGAACTCAATATTCTTAAAATTGCCTTTAAAATCTAAAGTTGTTTGTGATTTTTTAACTAAATATCTGCACCGGTACACCCGACGCTATCATAGAAATAGACACGACAGTCAACAGTAGATTGAATTGAATTGCAATTTATGTAATTGGCTCTCTCAGAAAACTAGGGTTATCCCACCCAAGTTGTTATTGTTCAATCGTCGTTATTCGCGTGACCGTCCGTCTATCTACACTAATCAAGTATCTACAGTTGTTGTTACAATCGAAAGATCCAGTGAAATGACGTCATAAAGCATGCCTACAGATTTTCCGCATTGCATGTTATCTAGATCAGGATTAAAACCTCTTTTTCCTTTGTTTCTATTAAGGACACAAACAACATACAAATAGTTCAGTTATTAGTTCTTTGAACTCGCATAATTCGCGAGTCACGATTCGCATTTTATTACATTTAACCATGAGAAGGCTAACTATAACCAGCTGACGACTACTTATTAGTCTAATTCGCTGTATTAAGTGTTGAGAAACGTAATTAGGACGCGACTGTAGTTCGCGAGCCCGAGGTAAATAGTCTGTCATGGCCGAGCCACCGGTGCATTTATCTTTTTAACATCACTCATTGAGATTGACAGTGACACACCGCCTACATTGAATACATAAACTATATAGATTAACCATGTTGTATGTTATTGTCTGCGAGGATTTCAAGACAGATTTGTGTCATAGTGAACGTTTGTTTAATATTAGCATGAACAGTGCTCTAAGTGGGAAATTAACCAAACCACAAAAGATTCCATTTATGGAATATTTTTAATGATGTTGTTATTAATACATCACTGAAGACTGAACCCGTGCAGAGTGCTTTCTGGGTGCCCGGGTGGGTAATTAGTTAATGTGGTATCTATTCTACGATAAACTTAACTGCTTGGACTGTTTACGAGTATTGCGCAAGTTTGCATATAAATTAGTGTAATGTTGTAGTTTTTGTTGCAATCATCCTTATTATTGGATAACTCTAGGTTTTTATTGTATCAAACTTAATAGAGGAACATTTAGGTACCTATCTAAGGTTTGTTTAAGTCATAAAACCCGCAAGACTTCTTGTAGTATGCCATACCACAATAAAAGTTAAAATGATTTATGGCGCAGTGCTGTACGTCGTTAAAAATATTGCAAACACTTGTTAGCGTCGATAACGAGTCGAGTTTAACGTGATCTGATAACAGATCGCTACATGTTGGCGGTTTCATAATTCATCCACTACCTATTGTACTAGCTATCAATATTGACCTAAAGCAGAACAATCTATTTCTATAATGATATTGTTTGCCTTCATTAATGATATTGTTTTCATACCTTTTTCATTTGCAGGCTCGCTGGGCGGGCCCTGTGTTGACTCAGATGTGTTATCGCCGCTCTCCGACGGGCCATCAGAGTCTTTATCGCCATCTGGAAACCGAAACACCACTTGTTATGTACTTGTGTTTGTTTACTTACACGCCACGCGAGCCAGTCGCGGTGAGCCGGTGACGTCCAACAATATTATAATGCAAGAAACAGCACGAAAACACACCGTGATACCACCGCTTCAGGAATTCAAAACTGAACATTCTCGAGTTGAGCCGGCACTAGGTCCATATCGGCACATTTATCGGTTGTGATAAACCGAATCCATTATTATCTTTGCCTGTAGTCGAAGTTGAGAAGCCGCGTGGCCGCAGAATTGATTCCAAAGTGGCGTAATTAGAATTGTAGGACGAAACGTAATTTAGTGACAAATTAAAATAGAACGAGTGAGCGCAATGCGTTCGCTCGGTGTGGCGGTCGCGGCAATACTCCGGCGCGGCCAATGTTGTAACTTTTGTTTGCCGTGCAAATAGGAGAAAAATTTGTTCCATGTCTACGTCACGCATGAATGAATAACACCAAGGCTGAATGTTATTGTTTTGTTTCACGCCTTGACAATGCAGCATCTTGTACACATAATGTGCAGGCTTTGGACGCTATCACTGTTATTTTCCCTGCCTCTTTCATTATTACCATCTCTGTATCTAAATATAAACTGTGAAACGTAGGATCCACATGCTTCAATTTAAATGTAATTGATAAATGGAGGAAATGGCCATGTGTCGTTGAGTAACAATAGGAACATGTGACGAGCGTGGAAAATCTGAATTACGTCGACGTCAAGAGGCTATTGAAAATAAATAACTGAATTTGAAATAAAGATTAACGTTTGTAAAATCTACTACTAGATATTTCCTTAACACGAGTCACGAACGTCAGAATGAAAATGAGTTAGTGTTTATTACATGTCTGAAATACATAAAGCAAATATAAATCTTGGCATAAACTACATCGATGCCATTACGACGTACCTTTAAAGACATACGTTCTGATTGCTGGAATCGCCATAAATATAATATTTTACATGAAAGAAGTTTTGATTTAATACATAAGCTCCTTCAATCACAGATAAAACCTCAAGATTAACATTCGAGTGAAAACTATTCGGTAGTAGATTATGAAACGAGATTTGTATCGTACATTAAATTGATTAAACCGTGTCCTTAGGTTATTTAGATAATTGGAAGATAAAAGTCAAATTACTTTCAATTTGATAATACATTTAAATTATTTTGTTTACACTCACTTAAGTAGAAAATGATATTAAAACTGTATTAAAGTTAACATTACCACAAGTCAAATAACAGTTTAAAACTAACTAAATAAAGAACGAGAAGCAATACTTTCCGTTCCGTACTTGCCAAACTACAAAATCGAAGGCCGCGTTAGGTAATTTTCTCATTAAAGTGATCCGTCACTATTGCATAGATAAGAAATTCATCGCTGACCTAGCGGCGGTGCGGGTGTCTACTTTGTCAAGCGCAACGAGTGCAACCTCATTTTTATGGATAATAAGTGGAAGTATCCTTTATCCTACTAATGTACTAAAATATGTAGGCAGCTGGCGTTACAGCTGCATCTGCACATGCACAAGGCCTTATCGTATCTACCTCTCTACGTCAATTTTATATCAATCCATATCATTCATCATTTAGGAGAATATAATTTAATTGAAAGTTGAAATATTGAAACAAGAAGAGTTTGAGCGCCGTTTGTGTGTGTGATCTACAAAGTACGCGCGTCCCACGCGGGTGCAACACGACGCCTACGCGTTTGATAAGATCCGCAAGCGCGCCGGCCTACGCGTCGCCTACGACAGTTCTAAGACCCCTACGCGAATGTTACGCGGCGACTACTATGCAGCTTCAACAAAGAAGACTTGTCTCTAACATTTATGTTAAAAGGATTACATGCAACAAGACATATATGACACACGTCAGCTGGTTATTCGTTTTAGCTTACAACACGCAACTAAAATTTGTAAACAAGAAACCGGTTAAAAGAACAATGTGTTCTTTAGCTGTGTGATATAAATTTAACATGACTGCAAAGAGTTTAACATTTAAAATCGTTAAATCGAATAGAAAAATTACGAGATAAAATAATTTGCTAGACATCTTTTGTATCGATAAAGCTGTTATTCTGATATTTATCTAGACATTTACTTCTTTAATTTAATATTAGCCACTTTATTTTCTGCCTTAAATATAAATAAGTAAGTAATAAACTCAATATCCTAAATATTGATTTTAAAATCTTAAATATTAGTGCTTGCAAGTTATTAGCTTTTCACAAGCATTGAAAAACAGCCATTTAAAAACCAATGCTGAAATACAGTTACTTTATTAGGTGCTTGTGCATAATTAATTCTAATTCAAGAAAAATTACATTCAAATGTTGTGTTCGCTAAACATTAAATTTATCATTCTGTTATTCTGATATTTATCAAGACATTTGCTTCTTTTACAAAATATCGCCTCCCTTATTTCTCCGTCTATTAAATAAGTAAGTAATAAACTTGTTTCTAAATATTTATGTTTGAAACTGATTAACCTTTTTCAAGCATTAAAAAAAATATACCAACTTCAAATACCAATGTTGAAAAACTAACTTTATTGAGTGTTTACACGTTTTTAATTCTTTAATTCAACTAAAACAATCTTACACATAGTGGCTCATCATTAGCCTATAATGTTCCCACTGCTGGGACACAGGCCTCCTCTTCTATGAGAGGGAGTGGGCTATAATCCACCACGCCGGCCCAGTGCGGGTTGGTAGATGTCACATATCTTCGAATTTTTGGTTCTAGGACATGCCGGTTTCCTCACGATGTTTTCCTTCACCGTTTTTGAGAGCAGCGATGATGAAATAAATTACACAAAGTAATGCGCCTGCCTGGGTTCGAACCCACGGCTCACTGCTCGTAAGTCGGGGCTACCACTGGGCCACCGCTGCTAGTGGCTCAACACCAAATATTTATGCTTCACACTACCAACAATATTAACGATACAATAGTGCTCACAGCACTGCGTCGCCGCTGCATTTTTAATCCAAAAAGTTTCTTCGTCAACATCATTATTTTGTGGAAAAGTGGTAGTTGGATAATAATGTGTTTTGTGTAAATAAACTGTAACCTTCGTTCGACCTTTCCTTGCTCGTAGTTGAGAAATTTAACGGTGCTTTCGTGTTATGTACATTAGGCGTGCAATACGTCTGTTGCAAGGAGCTGCTGGCTTTTCTCGGGGAACTAGGGTGGATCGAGAATTTTCCCACCCGTACGCAAAATACGCGTTTTGGAAGTGGTGTTACGGACACCGGCCCGTACTAATACACAACACACTGTTATATATATGTATAACCTTATTATATGCGTGCATAATATAAAGCCCGTAGTTCCTGTAAGTGCTAACACAGGTGTTCTTTATAGTGTCACCCACAATTCACCAGTTATATCCCATATAATAGGTGGCGAGCCTATTGCCATCAACCGGGCACAAATCTAGACTCCGGGCAGCTACTGAGAAATTCTTGGTAGAAAATTACACTTTGCCCGACCTGGGATTAAACCCAGGAGTTGCCATGCAGTAGCGTTTGCGGCTACTGGGCCAACGAGGCAATCCAAAATATATCCATAATACATAATATTCATACAAAAATTACATGCATTAATTAATGCGTGTGCACAGTAGCGAATACATCATTGTTTTGCTTCTGCAACGTATGCTAATTGTTTTTTTTTTTTTTTTATGTATGGCATCTCGCAATTCAGCCTCTGAGGCTGGCTACTGCTTAACCGGTCTAATCCTATGGATGCCTAGAATTTAAGGCCTCCAGCTAGGGCAGCAAAATGTTCTGAGTTAAGCGACAGCTCGCTAAGGGCACCCCCTGCGGGGTTCGGGCCTCGGCTTAGGGTGTCGCTTGGGGAGGGCAGCAAAGGGACAAGCTGGATCTGAGTGATTTCATTATTTAGGGGCTGATTTAAAACTAAAGGCTCAGTATCGCGGGCTGGCTCGAGCAAGGGTCGGGGGGGGGGGGTAGTGAACAGGGACGTCGCGACGGGCCTCGCCGGGCCTCGACGGGCCTCGCCACGGCGAGGCCGGAATGACGGCGGTCTGTGTCTGTGTTTACGCTTAAGAGTACTGGTTTCCCTACTGCTCTCTTGTAAAAGGGTAATAGGGTCATCAGGAGTGACTAGGGTATGTCGTGGACGGCGAATCCTACTGATACGCGATGGTTCGTACCGGGCGGCCGATGCGATCAAGGGGTTGGGATGCCTAACAGCTTGGTCAAAGAAACGCTTGGAAAGGCGTTTCATGAACTGAAGGATGGTCGGGACTCTAAGATCGACATGAAGATTGTCGTTACGGACGTACCAGGGAGCGCCCGTGATTTTACGTAGGAAACGGTTCTGCAATGTCTGCATCCTATGAATAAAACGAGGCTTAGTGTGTGCATACACGACACAAGCGTAGGTCATGATGGGACGGATCACTGCGGTATAGAGACGCAACTTGCACTTGAGTGACAACTTGCTCTTTGCCGTCAGCATGTGGTGGAGTCTACCCATAGCAAAGGCAGCACTGTTACGTGCTTCCTTGATATGTGACGCGAAGGTCAGGTGTTGGTCGAGAGTGACTCCCAAGTACTTGGCTCGCTTCTCCCAGGGGATAGGCTTGCCGTACATGGTAATCGGGCGGGGGGGGGGGACGGTTAAAACGTGGTTTGACGAACAGGACAGCATGGCTCTTATCGGGATTTACCTCGATTCTCCACTTACGGAATCAAGCGCCTAAGACGTTGGCTGACGTTTGCAGAGTACTTGCGATGCTGTCCTGGCTAGTGCCGGTGTAATAGATGGCCGTATCATCGGCAAATAGTGCTAACTGAGCCTTCTTGCTCTTGGGGATGTCACTGGTAAACAGTGTGAAGGCGAGTGGGGAGACGACGGAGCCCTGAGGGACTCCGGCTCGGATAGGGTGAGGGGAGGACAAAGCGTCTCCAATGCGATAGCGGAAGGTGCGATTCGACAAAAAGTCCCGTAAGATGAGCACGAGACGGTCAGGCACTCCCATTTGGTAAAGCTTATATAATAAGCCGTTGTGCCAGACTTTGTCGAAAGCTTTCGCTATGTCGAAGAAAAGTACGCCCGTCATAGAACCACGCTGTAAGCCGGCGCTCAAGTGTTCTACGATGCGGTGTACCTGTTGGATGCACGAGTGTCCGGTCCTGAAGCCGAACTGTTCGTTGGGAATGAGACTCTTCGCTTCGGCATAATCCTTGAGTCGCTTATAAATAAGTCTCTCGTAGATTTTGCCGAGTGCATTCAGGAGACTGATAGGCCGGTAGCTCGACGGCTCGGCCTTTGGTTTGCCTGGTTTGGCAATACCGATCACAGTCGCCTCTTTCCAGACTTGTGGGAATATATTGTTGCTCAAGGCGCCATTGAAGATGGCTACCAAGAGAATAATGAGCTGACCAGGGAGGAGTTTAAACACCTTATTGGTGATGCCATCAGAGCCAGGTGCTTTCCGAGGCTGAAGCCTTTTAATGATGTCTTGCACTTCCTCGACTGAGACGGGAGGCAGAGGATCATCAGGGTCTTCAACAGGGGGGAGGGCGAATTTACTTTCGACGAATGCGTCCACCTTCTCCAGGTGTCGCTTGTCTACTGGCTGCAAACTAGGGGAGCACTGGGATTCCAG
Source organism: Cerastis leucographa (assembly GCA_963082945.1). Taxonomy (NCBI): domain Eukaryota; kingdom Metazoa; phylum Arthropoda; class Insecta; order Lepidoptera; family Noctuidae; genus Cerastis; species Cerastis leucographa. The sequence continues at coordinate 10,004,981 of OY720380.1, read as the reverse complement.
GCTGTCGGCCAGGCATTCTGCCTTTTCAGAGTCGTCAAAAGCGACGCTCTTGTCGGGTCGGGTGAGAGGAGGCATAGAAGCCTCTTCTGTGGAGCGCAACTTTCGTTGCAGCTGCCAGAAGGCTAAGTGGGTAGGCTCGAGTTCGCTAAGCGTCTTGTCCCATTGATTAGAACGAAACTCACTGGTGCGGTCCTGTACAGCACGCTGTAAATTACGCATGTGGGCCTTGTTCGCGTCGCAAGGAAATCTGCTGTAGGCACGGATTGCCGCGTTCTTCTCGGTTATCAAATCACGTACGTCAGCGGGTAGTTTCCAGCGACGATCGCTCGTCTCCGGGACTTCCCGTGAACAATCCGTCAGTACGGATTGAACGTGATCTGTAAACAAGTTGATGGCGGCCGTCGTGTCTGCGACTGAGTCTATATGGTCAGGGATAGCTTCCAAGTGAGGAGACGTGTCAGAGGCCAGCTTAGCGCTGACTTTCTTCCAGTCAGTGATCACTATGGTAGGAGCGGGAGCGTTGGGGTCAGAAGGGCCCGAACGAGGAATAAGGTGCATGAGCAGCGGACGGTGATCCGAGTTAAGCTCGTGAAGGGTCTCTATAGAATTTAACCTAAGGTTGACATTCTTAAGTAGCGCGATGTCAAGTACATCGGTACGGGAAGAGACGGTCGTTGGGTAATGAGTGTGCTCCATGGGAGCGATAGGGTCAAAGTTGAGGGCCTCACCCAGGTCGTAAATAACTCTCCCTCTCGGGTTTGTTATTGTACTGTTCCAGGCGGGGTTTTTGCGTTGAGATCACCCGCTATAATAACGGAGTCACTCAGGCCGAAGAGGACAGTAAGGTCCTTTTTGAGTAATGAGTGATCTTCACTCGTGTTAGAGGGAGGCATGTAGGCAGAGATGATATGAACCGGTTGATGACCGGTCATGCCGAGCCGATAGACAGAGATCTCGAGAAGAGATTCAAGCTGAGGGGGTTGAAAAATTATAATCAGTGTTTATAATTTATATGTATAGAACACTGTTTGTTGTCATAACAGAACATCACAATCGCCGTAGAACGCGTGGCACTGCTCGTATAAGAAAATATTAAGCTTTAGTACTATAATTTGTATTGATCACTTGTTTTACGCAAAATATCCATACTTATATTATAAATGCGAAAGTCACTCGGTTTGTTTGCTTGTTTGTTTGTTTGTTACCTTTTCACGACTACACGGCTGATCGGATCTTAATGAAATTTGGCAAGAAGATAGATTTCAACCTGGGGAAGGACATAGGCTATAAATCATCACGCTACGACCAATAAGAGCGGAGCAGCAATGAAAAATGTTGCGAAAACGGGTAAAATGTGACGCAAACGAAGTTGCGCGGGACAGCTAGTATAAAATAAATCATTATTATTTTGCACCACATTTAATGTCATGGAGTACAGCCTGATTCTAAAATTCTTTGTTATATTGGTAAATAAGGCATAAATGATAATGATAAATGATGTTTATTTTGCAAGTAGGTTTTTACAAACACTTTTACACGTCATTTTTTTTTAAGCTAGATGGGGCCGGTGTTTCGTACCTGACTACTCTGAGAAGAAACAGCCGAAACAAACTCAGAGGTTCCCTGTTAATTTGTTACTCTTTTAAAGTCCAGACATTGCTCAATTTACACGAGGACTATGCAGATTAGTATCTGAAATGGTCTTTTGAAGAAAGAACCACACAGATTTGAGTGGACCTGTCCAGTCAGTGCAAGCATTTGTCAGTTATCGTGTAGCTCGACTTATAACTCAAGGAGCTCAACGAAACGACGAACAATACCAAAGAAAGGACATTTGGGTAGGTCGCTTAAAGTTCTCAAACTGCCAGATAGTGGTGGGAGAAAAATAATGTGACCTGCATGGTCCTCACATTCACAATAATTAAATGTAATTAATAATAATTTACGAAATTTTATTTTACAAATCACTAATATCAATAAATGTCACAATAATAATAAAAAAGTAAATATGCATGTCAAATCAGTAAATGTCACATAAAAATAATAAAATATAAACTAAAAAAAAATTATAATAATAAAATACTGAAATAAGTATTCATGTCACATCGGTAAATGTCACTTAAAATAATAAGTAAAATAAAAATAAAAACTGTAAAAAAATAAGGTAAAAATAAAAAAAATAAAAATGTCAGTATATAAAATAAGGAATTAACAATGAACAAGCAAAGTCCGAAATTTCGACATTCACAGAGCAAATTTCATTGGAGCAGTTTAATCCCAAGCCTTTTTATCTTCGAGATAGTGATTAACATGATTGTAGGCTTTCAGGCATAGCTTCCGTTTTATAAACGATTTGAATTTATTTAGGCTTAGTGCTTGAATATGGCTCGGAAGCTTATTATAAAAACGTATACATTGGCATCTGAACGTTCCCCCTACTTTTTTGAGCCTCGTTGCAGGAACAACAAATTTGTGTTTGTTCCTCGTATTTACGTTGTGGATATCACTGTATTTTTTAAACAAATTAATATTTTTATGTGCGTACAAGAGGTTTTCATAGATAAACTGAGAAGGCACAGTAAGAATATCAATCTCTTTAAATTTTTCTCTGAGGGAGTATCTGGGACTTAATTTATAAATTGAACGAATTGCCCTTTTTTGCAAAGCAAATATTGTCTGGATATCGGCGGCATTGCCCCACAAGAGAATACCGTACGACATCACGCTATGGAAATAACTAAAGTAAACTAAACGGGCTGTCTCTAAATCAGTCAAACCACGAATTTTCCTAACGGCGTATGCTGCAGAGCTAAGTTTTTTTGACAATTTATCTATATGCGGGCCCCACTGAAGCTTGGCATCCAGAGTTATGCCCAAGAACACTGTGCTATCTTCCGGTTTCAACTCTTCATCCTTGATTAGTACCCTAGTTTCTACTTGTCTTACATGGGGTATCGTAAACTTAATACATTTGGTTTTTTTCTCATTTAGGAGTAGATTATTAACATTAAACCAATTAACGACTTTTGCCAGGGCGATATTAACCTCGTCTGTAACTATCTGCTGACGTTTGAGTTTAAATAAAAGAGAAGTGTCATCTGCAAACAAAACTATGTCATGATTATCCTTTATGAGGTAAGGCAAGTCATTTATATAAGTAAGAAACAAAAATGGGCCAAGAATTGAGCCCTGGGGTACCCCCATTCTTACAACGGATCCGGGAGATCTTTTTCCATTAACATCAACTCTCTGAATCCTATCACTCAAATACGAAGTAAGAAGATCCAGTGAGGCGTTACGGATTCCGTAGTGGTGTAGTTTTCTGATTAATGTTTCATGAAGAACGCAATCGAAAGCCTTAGACAAATCGCAAAAGATGCCCAAAGCATCGCATTTGTCCTCCCATGCATTATAAATGTGGCCTAAAAGTTCAACACCTGCATCAGTAGTTGAACGACCCCTTGTAAATCCGAACTGTTTATTATGTAATAACTTATGTTTATTAAAAAAATGTTGCATTTGTTCTAAAATTAACTTTTCAAAAATTTTACTAAATGTGGGTAGTACTGAAATGGGTCTATAATTAGTGGGGTCTGATGTACTACCCGATTTGAACAATGGTATTATTTTACTATTTTTCATTAAATCAGGAAACTCACCACGGTCAATACAATCGTTAAATATTACAGCTAAAGAAGGAGCTACAATGTTTATAATGGACTTAGCAACGTCCACGGGATGACCCCATAGATCGGCGGTCTTTTTAACATTTAAGGTGTGAAAAGTTTTAATTACATCTTCACAAGTGGCATATTGAAAATTAAATTCGGAATTACAGGCTGGAACGCTTTCCTTAAGTAAAGACTCGGCAGCAGCAGGTGATGAGTTTAGGGATTTGGTAGTCGATACAGGAATATCCGCAAAGAAATTTTCAAAGGCTGTGGCAACTTGAGTGTCTGAATTTAAAATTGTATCGCCAATAGCAAGGCTGTAGTCACTATTTCGGTTGCAAGACCTTCCCGTTTCGCTATTAATAATGTTCCATGTCATTTTAATTACATTATTACTGTTTTTAATCTTTGAACTCAAGTAACGTGACTTTGCTAAAAAACAAACTTTTTTAAATATTTTAGAATAATTCTTAACATATGACTTAAATTCTAAAGTGTTTTTATAGGTCCGCTCTGCATACAGCTCATAAAGACGTTTTCGACTCTTATGAATACCAATAGTGGCCCAGTCGTTGAAGGATGCGTTACTATTAACCGAGATTGTCTTAGGAATAAACGTGGTATTAAACTGTGTGCAAAACATTCTGAAAAAATCGTTATAATGTTGATTGGGATCATCATTAGTTGGCAATAGTGGTAATTTAGACAACAGCTTAGTTTTAAAAGTGTCCAGGCGAGTTTTAGTTTTTGGATTAACAGTGATATCCTTTTTAGCGACTTTCTTGTCTACATTTGGAATTGTGATCAATTGCCCACAATGATCTGAATCTAATAAGTTAATAATTTCTTTGTGGGTAGGTATAACATCAGTGTAAATATTATCTAGGCAAGTGGCACTAGTTGGGGTTATTCTAGTGGGCTCCAGAAATTTGTTTTCAAGATTGTATGAATAAAACAGGCTTATAATTTTAGTACTTAACCCAGAATTTTCTAACAAATTAATATTAAAATCACCGCAAGTTATTATAGATTTCTTAGAATTACAGATTTTATGGAACACTTCATCCATTACCTTTTCAAAACAGTCATACAATCCTGAAGGAGGCCTATACACACTTAATATGATAAACTGTTCCAATTCTATACAGGCTATTTCAACTGTTCGCTCAACAGATAGGCTTACAATATCCTTACGGTCTTTAAATTAGGGATTATAGGGAAGGAACTTTATTACAAAGGCCTCCACATATAAATATATAAAAACCAACATAAAACAGTCATACATGAGTCAATCGCGTTTTTATGATAATTAAGTTTTTAATCACAAATCCGCGTGAAGTGCCATTTTTAATTGGTTGAGGAAGGTACATTTTGTTGTTATTAGGTCAAGAACTGCGACGATTCCCTTATTTTTGATTACTTGGATATGAACCATGTTTTTGGTAATAAATAAACTCTACCGATGGAGACTCCAATTTACAGTTTTTATAAGAATAGTTAACACGTGTTCTGGTTAATATTTAGGTGCTTGTTTATAAAGGTTTTCCAAATTCTGCCCGAATAAACTTAGGCTTATAACAATAACCTACAATATACACACTGATATCTTCTGAAAGGTTTAATATTAGAACTTTAAACTCTATGCAGTGTAAAACTCTGAAATAGACGAGGTGTTATTTACGTAATATACATAAACAACTCCCCTTTCTATTTTGGTTTAATTTCGTGTATCTGATATTTTATTTTAATCTCATCAAAATATCTTGCCACGTACATAATTTATTTTTAGTGGAAACTTGCCTAGTGTGCAGGGTCCTCTAGTATAAAGGGGCTTTTTGTGAAATTAGAAAGCTAACATGGCCTAACGTTCAAAATAATGCCATCCAGAGACAACTAAATCTTTCGCCTATAAAAATACTAGCTGTCCCGCGCAACTTCGTCTGCGTCACATTTTTCCCGTTTTTGCAACATTTTTCATTGCTGCTCCGCTCCTATTGGTCGTAGCGTGATAATATATAGCCTGTCCTTCCCCAGGTTGAAATCTATCTTCTTGCCAAATTTCATTAAGATCCGATCAGCCGTTTAGGCGTGAAAAGGTAACAAATAGAGTGACTTTCGCATTTATAATATTGGTATGGATACAGGAGAGGTTTGTGAATAATAGAGATGTCTATCAAATTTTCTAAACAATATGTGTCTGGCGTCTTTTTGACATCACTTTAAAAATATGACAAGAACTGTCAGTTAGCTAAATGACGTAAATCACTATAATATAGTCATGATGTCTACGTTCAGCAGCTGCGCAATTGATTTTTTAAGTGAAAACTTCTTTAGCCTCGTTGAGCGATTTTTGGTGGGAGAAAAAATTATGGGTTCGCTTTACCGAAGACCTCTAAGACATGCTCGTGACGTATTGCGCCAGACTTAGTGTAGAGGCCTGTGTATTGTGTACAGATTCAAAATTAAAAAAAGAAAACCGGTCCATTTCGTGTCGGGCCACGCGCAGTGTAGGGTTCCGTGGTTTTTATAACAGACAAGTGCGGGTCGTATTCGCTGACTGATAGTTTCGTACCATGCTTGTTACACAAAACTGAAACTGAATAACTTAAATGAGATCTGGTTTGACACAATCCTCAACTAATTTAATTACTTAGACACAACTAACTATCATTTTATCCGACAGAAACTGTTTTTTTTGTTCATAAAACTTATATAGGAATGAAACAATAGCGCAATACAACTGACGCTTAGCGCCATCTATCGACATTTCTATGGAGTTGTTCGAAATTTTCGAGTCAAATACAATAGGGGATCGGACTGGGTAAAGAAAACGACATTCTATTTTGTCCGTCAGACAGGTAATACAAAAATATTATACACGTATTTTTTGTTTTATAAAAATATCAAAAAATTACTTAGTTAGAACTCATTAAAGTTGGAGAGTGGGGGCTTACTACGTCACAAGTAGGTATAGAACTTACCACATGTGACGTCATGCGCCATTTCAACTCAATATATCTCCGTAATTTTATGACCACGTGAAAAAAGAAAAAATACGTGTCCAATACTTTTCAATAAACTACAAGACGGACAAAGAAAAAAAAAATAGGATTATCCCCTATTGGTCGACTATTACTCGTAAACTTGTAAAGCCCACTTAAGTGCGATAGTTTTCCTTTAAACTTCGTTATAATTATGTATATAGGTACTACTGCCGTGACATTTGAATTTCTAACTACAACCGTTTAGTTGGTAAAGGGGGGGGACACTTGACTCTAACCAAAATTGGTACTTACTTTAAAGCTTGATAAGTTACGAAAGGTTTACTTAATCAAAATTTAATCCCTAATATTTTTGAAAGACCTATCCAACGATATCCCACACTATAGGAAGGACGAAAATAAAATGATCATCCCCACTTTACATGTAGGGGAGGGGGGAGGTACCCTAAATAATTATTGTTTCAAAAATTATATTTTACCACATTTTCGGCGTCATTAACTAGTATATTCATGCCAAATTACACCTTTCTAGTAACAATAGTTTTTGAGCTAAACCGCGGACAGACAGACAGACGGACATGGCGAAACTATAAGGGTTCCTTGTTGACTACGGAAGCCTAAAAAAGATCACAGTAATTCCATTGTTTTGAGTTTTCACTTCTGTCGCCAGTCTTTAAGACAGCCTCTGTTTTTTTATTTTTATTTAAAGAGTTCAGTTTCACATGCTCAAATATGTTAGAACAATGTCGAACTAAAGAGCTCTAAGTTTTATCTAGCTTAGGATGCAACAAAAGTCATCTTGACGCTTAGGAAAGAGTAGGCAGCTCTAAAAAAATAACCTCAAAAGTTGTATTTTTATGAGCAGCTTTAAAACCGAGGCCCATGACAAAAATCATACCGATCTTTCTAGCACCCGAACAACCGATCACAGAACCGTGAGCTTGTGTTTTGCAAAAGCTAGGCTCTCATGACCAAAGTACTCAAGTTACAAGTGCTTAAACTGACATAATCAATAACAAATGAATAACACTGGAAACGGGATATTTACCATGTTTACTATTTGTTTTGAGTTCCAGATATTTTGGTAAAATTGCAAGCGCCAAGGACACGGATAAACTGAAACTATTGCTAGTTATTTATTGTTTGGTAAATATCCCGTTTCCAGTGTTATTGATGATAGTACTCAAGTATCTTGTCAATTCTCACCTTTCCGCTTATCGGGTACTAGAAGCGTCTGCCCCGGGAAGATGAACTGCGTGGCGAGCCTGTTCAGCTTGGTGAGCTCCGAAGGGGTGGTGTCGAACCGGGCTGCGAGCGATGTCAGGGTGTCACGGTCGCGTACCTGGACGATAACGAACAGCTTTGTAATTTATATAAGTTCATAATTATAAGATCACATTCTCCTGCAAATAATTGTCATCTCAACAGACACCTCCTTTTTTTTTTTTATTTGAGATATTTTTGCGCTTGACTCTAGTCAAGGTCAGAGATGACAGAGACAAAGTCGATGATGGTACGATCTTACCAGAAGAACCTGTTCACACTAGCCATATTATCCTTCACACAGTAAGCCCATCGTTTCTTAGGACATTGATACTCAAAACTTTTCTCACGACATTTTCCTCATCCCCTCGCATCACATGCCATGACTACCGATTACCACACAAGGTATCAGTCACCAGCACCATTTTCAAACTTTGTCTTATGTACTTATTTCTTATTTCATCCAATGAGATCACAAAACAATAGAATATAAGAAATACATAATTATTACAAAATGAGATCGACACTTCAACATCTAATTTCTGTAGAAAGAGGAGAAAATACATTCTTGGATTATATATTTGTATTTTTTGGATTCGTGCCTAGATAACTCTATAAACGGCTCATACATAATAAAATAACATAGGACTTTGATATAACTGATTAATTTATCAGTAGCAAAAAGAAGTCAAGCAGAGGGTTTTTCCGTCTGGTTTGCGCCTAGGACTGTAATATACCTGGATGTGTACTACACCGTGTAAATCACCTCATCACGAAGCCGTCAACCAAGCATTCTGTACATCAAACTAAGTAAACCTACGCAAAAATTATTGCTGGGAAACGACTTTTTGTTTTCGGCCAAAAAATAACGTTCTACAGTAAAACTCAATGTAACGCACTCAAAACATTGTACTGATGGATGCAATAATTAGTAAACAGGTCATGAAGGCATTTAAAGTTCCAACCTTAAAAACTAGTAATATTGAAAAAACTTGTGAATAAGTCTCCAATATCTTCGTAAATAGAAGGTTCCCAAGTAAGGTCCAGAAAAAAATATATCGCACTGACGGGAAGAACAAGTGCCCTTCGACTTCGTTAAGGCTTGATTTACACAATTTATACACGGTGGTAAAACTTTCAAAACAAAAGATGGCGAAGTATGGAGTTTCAATGCAATAAGCCAGCTTGTATACCTAGCTACTGTTTTTTTTTCACTGGCGGTACTCTGCTTACACCTTTAGGGAATACAGGTGTGATGTTATGTTAAAACAACACAAAAAATATTCGTAAACAAAATACTGGACGCCACTTTCAAATCAAGAAAGGTCGCTACAATTCTCGTGGGACAGACGTAATAGTATTCTGGAATACATGACAGTCTACTATACCCCACATTTTCCCAGGAGAGCTTAGGCTATAATACTTTGGGTATTTGAAAAGGTACGCCATTTTTATGTAAACAAAACATTCTAAATACCCTGATTTAATGTTTTAAGTATTTTAATAAATACAAATGTATATATGTTTAGTTTTAACCCGCAGATTATTTTCTCTGGCTAGATCCATTACATCGTCCCTTTAATCTCTGAACAGAGTAGTAGAGGTGTTCGCATAGAACACCTAGATTTAGCCCAGTTATGTTTAAGTCCCATATTAATAGGAGCGAGACTATTGCCGTCAACAAGGCACAAATTCAGATTCCGGATCAGAAAACTGCTACTAAATTCCTGATGGAAAAAGGAGAGAGGCCAAATATTAATCCTAATCCTAGCGAGATCTTACTATTTCTACATTTCATGTTGATCAGGTTAATGCACGGCAGTGACCTACTGCCCATTCAGCCGTGGGAACTGGATTATAATAAACCGGCCGAAAGTGAAGGTATATTGAACCTGTCTTTATTATACACTATTGTGTATTTTAGTAAGGCGCCGTGTAAGCCGTCCGTCAGTCGACGAGGAAACTACTGGCTTTGGACTATATCCTCGATCAAAAAACGTACAATAGGGGTGAAGACTGGGTAAAGAAAACGAAATTCTCTCTTCTAATCTTATCCGTCAGGCACGTAATACAAAAATATTAGACACATATTTTTTGTTTTATCAAAATATCAAAAAATTACTAAGTTAAAACTGATTAAAGTTGGAGAGTGGGGGCTTACTACGACACAAGTAGGTATACAAATTACCTACACGAGACGTCATGCGCCATTTCAACTCAATATATCTCCGTAATTTTATGACCACGTGAAAAAAGAAAAAACACGTGGTTAATACTTTTCAATAATCTACCCGACAGACAAAGAAAAAAAAATTGTGTTTATCCCCTATTGCTGATGTAAGTCCCGTGTCACTAAAAGAGGTCAGCATTCTCCTGCCCCTTATCCCAATTAATTTGGGATCGGCGCAGCATGTCTTCTTCTTCCATACTTCTCTATTACTCGTCATCGCAGCAGTAACATCCTTCCTAGCCATATAATCCTTCGCACAGTCCACACATATATTTATTTGGTCTTCCTCTACTCTTAAAGCCACATTAATATTCAAAACTTTCCTCAAGATATTTGCCCATACCATGACAACCGATTACTGCACAAGTTTTTGTTAAAAGAGGTACATAGATGGTTGATCTCTGACAGTTTGCACCGCCGCGTGCCGATGTCAGCGACATACAACTTATTTCTAGTTGTTCTACTCGCTAATTGTCGGCGGTGAAACAGGTACCTTGGTAGTACTTGTCTGATGCCTAGCCCATTGATCTTAAATATTGATATGAGCCGTAATACAAATTGTATAAAGAAGTTACCGTGTAAGTCATTGTTTTAATCGGTGGAGGGGGCGGTAGTCTCTTGACATGCTCGTCTTCATCTGAAACAAAATGAAAAGAAAATAAATATACATCGTAAGATGTAGTACATATAGCATAACATACGGATAATCAACCTATAGACTGTTTCCACAGCTGGGACCTTCGATCAATAATAGTACTAGATTAAGGATCAGGAACAAAAATGAATCGCAAAAGTGTCCACGTTTGCACACACGTAAACATCTATATTTCTTAGAAAAAAGTTAAATAATATTAACAACTTCAGTTTATTATAAACCTTAACACTCTAACATAAAGTTTAATTACACTTACAAAATATATTTATTTAAGTCCATTCATCGGAGAAAGATAAAAGGCAATAAATTTAAGGCGCTGTTCCTGGTAAAAATAGGCATCTTTGAACAGTTTTTTAGCCAAATGTGTGCATTTTAGAGCAGCAAAAAAAATATATGTTAATCTTGAGCATATTTATGAGGGGACCTTCGTGTCCAAAACACGTTTTTGGAATAAAAGCCCGATGAAAAAAAATCGTGAACTTCTGAATTTCTAGCAAGTATAACGACATTACTGCTCAACAAATCTTGACTAAATTAATAACAGTGATGTAATATAGAATAATAAAGGGAACTGTTGTTTTTATTTTTCGTTTGAAATAAGATATTTGTAAGGATTAATATATTTAATGATAAATAATCCAACAAGTCGAATGAAACATCACGCCATTCGCGGCGTCTTGTCGCATCTCTTTTATTTCTACGCAGAGTGACAGTGAACGCTGAGGCGCGGTGCTAGATGGACTTATGTCAATTTTTTTCGCTCGCAGCTGATTTTTTTTTCAAATCAATTTCGATTTGTTTGTTCTTGAAAGCTGCTTATTACATCTTATTTTGTGATTAGTTTTTTGTTGGTCTAAATTTTTGTGCGATTTTATTCATAAGTTGTGTAAATAAAAATATTAAATTGACCTTATATCAGTGGCGAAGAGTCAAAATTGTGCTTGAGGAACCTCAGTGGCGAAGGGTAAAAGTTGTGAAAGGGGAACCCGAAGAAACATATATTGTAAGTTGGTTTTATCGTCATTCCCGTTTTTAGTTTTTACCGATCCCGAAAACCATGAAAAATACACCCATGACGAAAGAACTGAAAATGTGGTTATTATTAAATTTTTATTTTGATCAAATTTTCGTTATCAGCAATCACGAAAACTACAAAAAATACAGCCATGATAAAAATACCAAAAGTTTTCGTGCGTAGGCGCCAACTTGATCTAGAATAAAATTTAGAGGAACTATAAATAAAATAAAAGTAATCTTATGTAAATGAGTCAACAAAAAAAAAACCGGCTTTGTACCAAATATGTTATTGACCATTACTGATTCTATCTTGTCTACATACTTGCTATTTCTGCCCCTGTTTTTAATAGATAATCTTCGGCTAACCTAGTTCGTTCTTCCTTCCTTCTTAGGAGATTTCCTGCCTGTTGTACATTAAGAAAAATGGGCAACAAAAAAAATACACGGAGGACACTAAAAAGATCTTATTCGATGAAACATAAACACATGATGGAAGTTGTAAAGTAAGTACCTACCTTTTTGTGCACACCTTATTTTGATTGTATAGATTATTTTGTTGTTGTAAAATCATTATGTATTTTAATTTAAAAACTTATTTGTTTCAATGTTAGATTACAAAAGTACTCTGAACACGAAAACCCTGGGACATTATTTGTAACTCCAGGAGCCAATCCAAAATCAAATTATGATGAGTAAGTATGAACTTATCCACTTCGCAACTACCAGGCCAATTGTTCTGAATCAATAATAGTTCATGTAATACAGGAAGACTAACCTTACCGAACCGTAGGTTCTCAGTTAAGGTACTATATAACTGTCCACCTGCCTGTCTGTCCATCCACTCATACGTCCACGCATTGTATTCGTACGTACTGCGTTTTTGCCATGTCTTGTTTTTTTTTTGTGAGGCTGAACTGTCCCATTCCTGGGCAAAGAGCTTCCTCCATTCCTTCCACTTTTCCCGATGAGGTGCAAGCCACTTCTCACAAAATAACGAAAATGCCATCAACGCGGACTTGTTTTTTTTTTTGTTGTGAACAAAATTACAAAATAACGTATTTTTTTATTACAGAGAAATCACTGACGATGATGAATGAATTTCAAGAAAATATATCCCCACCAGTTAATGGTTGAAGAGTCGTTGACATTATGCATTTCATCCACCAGCTGCAAACTATATCCAGCCACAGTTCTTTGTATTCATGTATTCGATGTTTTTTTTAGTTTGGAAGAATATTATTCTGCGGTGGTCCCGTTTAAATTTGGTAAAGATCTGATGCTGATCTTCGCAAATATACAATTAAACTCTTTATGACGGAAAATCTGTCGTGATTGCTGCAATCGTTTGAATGTTCATAGTATTAATAATAATAATATCATAACACAGGCATGCATCACACGTTTTTATTTTATATTTTTTTGTTTACAATTTCACCTAGAGTCTAATGTCTTGTGTCTTGAGGCCAATAAGGCGTAGTCGACTGCCTTATCGGCTTCGTTGGCGGCGGGGCTCCGCCGAAGGGGCTCCTTTATCTGTTTTCAGGGTTTAAAGTAACCTAACACGAAGGGAATGGCGGGGTCTAAGTTCACTCGCTCACTAAACCCCGCCATCCCCTTAGAAGCTTACCTATCCTAGTCGGGGTGTTGCATTGCAAGTCCCGAGCTCGCTTTGCTCGCTCTTGGATCCTAAGCTTTTGTAGTTTAAATAACTAAAATAAAATAACCATTTTGCCTATCAAGTTGTACAAGATTCTGCAATAAACCTTATTATAATAAAAGTGTATTTTTTTAAGTGAACTATTTTCCAGTTTTGTTGTCGCAAAACGATGACCAATCAAACATTAATCATGTTTGATTGGTCATCGTTAAAATTTTCAGTGATATTTCAGAAGTGATATTTATATATAGGTACGTCAAAAATGTTAAAATTGAATTAGAATAATTAGATTGTTTTAATTTTGTGTTCTCTTCGGATCCTGCTCATTCACCTGTTCATGCATTTATTCATCCACCTCGTCCAGGACACCCCACTTCAATTCAAGAACAAAATCAAGACATCATGAAAAAAAAAATTTAACGACATGGCGGATGAATGGTAATTAAAATCATCTGGATGGTGATTACGTCAGCAATACTTTCTGCAACATTTTGTCGATTTTTATTTGAAAACATGTGGTGTCGCGCGAACCAGATCTTCCTGATTTCCAGACATTAAATGGTATTCAGAACATACGTGAAAGCTAATACTTACTTCAAATTGTAAAATGAAAGAACACAGATTGCTGTCGTCCAAGAAATTAAGTTAATCACATAAAATGTATTAATTGTAACTTTAGATGGTGTGACACCCAAGGTAGCTACGCCACTGTACAAGTCCACACGATGTGTTCTTATGTAACGTAATTTACATTTAGTTAGAAAATAGAGAAAAGATTCAATTTTTGCCAAATGAAACCTTCCCACTACCTACCTTCAACCTACCTGCAACCTACCTTCAACCTACCTGCAACCTACCTTCTACCTACCTGGCGCCTACCTGCTACTTACCTGCTACCTACCTGCCACCTACCTTGCACCTACCTGCCACCTACCTGCCACCTACCTGCTACCTACCTCGGTCAATGTCAAGTTATGGCGTGACCAAGGGAAATAAGGATAAATTTATCTACAACCTGTTTTTTTTTATATCCCATAACTCTAGGATATGATTTAGACCATATCAAAGAATCAACTGGCATATGAATTATGTTTCAATCACACTTTTTTGAAGTGAAACTTCTTATGCGACTTCCAACCAGTTTAACGTTTTCATGGCGGTGGAATATTTTCTATTACCCACCAAGAGATGGCGCTATTACAAGATTTTTGACTACGTAGTTCTACTAGATAATACGCAAGATGGCGTGCAAACAGTCATGCATTCGACTCTTCGGTGTGACCAGCCTTCGCTCAATTTCCATGAGTAGAATAACCTCGATAAACTTATGTAATAAAAAGTGTACAACAATAAAATATTATTTAGAAGCTCAATAAAATAACGAGACTGAATGCCTGGCACTCGAACGCATTCATGTAGTATTACGAAGTTTCACTTCTTCCGCGCGGAGGGACTCCACGCACAATTTTTTTTTGTTGTGTTTTTCGCATGTTCTTGGCTATGAGTTATTGGTATGAATAAAAAGAATTACTCGTATTTATCAATGAAACTACTACTATTTTACTACACTTCTGCGAAGTTTGGCAACCTCGCATAAGTAAAGATTCGTCATACTGTTGAAAATTTTTGACCTAAGTAAATTATGATTGATGATATCTCCGAAACTATGCATTTTTGGACCACCAATTCTAGGAGTTTTAGTATTATGTTTACCTACAGAATATAATACTAGAGTTATGAGATATAAAAAAAAACAGGTTGTATATATAGATTATTTATTATTCGTCTGACGAATTTGTTACATAATATTTCGTAAACCTTTTCTATAAAATAATAGTTTTACTTCGTTTTACTCCTATTAAAAAATTATGAACATATTTTAAAAATAGTTAGGTACAATATACTTTAAAAATAAGATACATAAATAATTGCGTGTGTTGAGATTCGAACCTACACATCGCCGCGTAAACAATGTGCGATGTCGGTTAGCGGCGCGCTTGGCTAATCGTACGCTTACACTATGTGGTGAAATTAAGCTTCTATACATTTATTGACGTCGCACATCGGCGTGATTCGGGACTACTCGACCCCCTCTTCATATGTTTCACCCCCTCAAATGCATGAAAGTCGTCTAGAACCGCGCCTTAAAATGTCGCTTGGAAATAAAAATTCATGAATTGAAAAATATTTATTCTAAAATTAATCTTAAAATCGAAGTGACAAAGTTCAAAACATTACATTGACGATTTCGTGCTTACTCCAATTTAGAACTAGACGTAGTTCTTGGTATTACATTTCAATGCTCAGAACACAGTAAGTATTGAAAGACGTAGAGTCGCAGAATATTTTTTTTAAGCCAAGGTTCGTTTTATAAGGTTGCAAATTAGTTGATTTGATCGATTTTAAAAAGTTGTAGACTTGAGTAGGTACTATTTTTAACCGACTTAAAAAAAAAGGAGGAGGTTCGCAATTTGACTATATTTTGTTTTTTTGTTGTTGACCGATTTCTGCACTTATTGCAAACCGATGTTCAAAATTATTTTTTCATTTGATAGCCTATACTCTAGTGGTGGTACCGTTGTCACCTAGTCAGAATGTGATGAATGAATGTGCCGTTGATTTCTCTGGGATTCTACAATCCCAGAGAAATCAACGGCAACCCTCAAATGTTATAGGTACTTATACAATGTTTTTCATGTACTTTCTAACGAGGCACGTCACGTATTCCTGTGGTATCTTAAAAAAATAAACTTGTTGAAGGTGTAGCCTGTAAAGAAACATTCTTACGCGGTTTATTGAAAATAGTTTTAAAGTACCTATTTCATGAAAATACCTACAGATATAGTTTTCATCCGATAAAGATTTTTGTAATTCACACCTTTGCGTGTTTCCAGTTATGCTCAAACTATAAAAATGAATCCAACATATTCTCAAATTTTTATAAGGTTTAATATTCTGCACATCGAAATGGGTCGCTAGAAAATCTACAAACAAATATAATATTTAAAATAACAACACTACTCCATGCATTGTCTTTTCCAAAATAGTCAATGTTTGGAACAATAGTTGGCGCGTTGTTGCAAACATTGGTCAAACAATTATAATATTAGCTAATTCACTTATATTGACCATTTAATTCCGTTTTCATTACATGAAAAATCACTTATAAATATCCTTATCGAAAAAAAACATATTCCTTTCAAAATCTTAGTGTTACGGTCATTATTTTCACAGTTATTGAACACGCACTGCGGGCATTTCGACGTCTTAACGTTGGCTATGATTGGACCATACTAATTTGAAATAAGACCACAAAAGCATTTGTGGTCTTATTTTTCGAGCCGTTTTTGAAGCGCTCATCGGGAATCTAGTACTATTATTGATCGAAGGCTGGGACACAGGGTTCCCCTCTATGATAGAAAACAGGTTTATCCACCACGCGCGCCCAGTGCGGGTTGGTAGATGTCACAAGTCTTCAAATTTTAGGGTCTCTGATGTTTTCCTTCAGCGTTATGAGAGCAACGGTGATGAAATAAACTACACACCAGTAAAGTACTTGTCTGAGTTCGAACATTGAACCCACAACAAACAATCAGCAAATGGGAGCCGAACTACTGTGCCACCCACCACAGCTTTCATGTCAGAAAACCATGTTGTGAAAACGCCTTGCAAAATAGTAGATGCGAATTTACAATACGCAAATTGCTCGGCGCGCTATGATCGGCGTTGCGTTGGTCAAGAATAATGTATGCAAAATGATTTATGATAATCGTAAAGGTTTCGATAACAACACGATTTTTATTGTTGCGAAAGTGATTGCAGTGATTGATTCTCAGAAGTTTGATTACGGAGTAGAAGGCTGGACCACTGCAGTATTTTACTGAATTTGAAGTCATGAATAACCCTTTACAGAATTAAAACATTTACCGATTCGGTAATCATGGTAGTATAGTTTCATACAGAACCTATAACTAGTCATACATCCAATTAAAATTGAAAACGATTAAACTCATAAATTACCGAACGGTCTTGAGCAAGCAAGACAGCAAGTAAATAAATGATTTGCAGTCAAAAACGATCACAAAGATCATGGTTATATGCAAATAGCAGCCCTTTAATCAATCATCGGGCAGAACTTTGAAGGAATATTTATTATTAAACAAATAAAGTAAACCATAATCATTAAATCATTGGGCATTGATTATCATAAATCAACTGTCAAAATTCGATATACTCCGCTAAAATTCTCATCCGTTCATCAGAATTTTAATAAGCTTATGTATTTCAAACCAAATGTTACATTAAAGTCATCGGCGCGGCGTATAAAAAGATTGCACATTAAGATTTATCTTTAGTTACGAAACCGTAAATCAACATGATGATAGAATAAAACGTACCAATAGAAACATAAACAGACAGTGCTTCACAGAATTTACTGGATTAATTATATGTTTTAAAAGCCGGATGTTAGTTTATAATCGGGCTGTTTATTTTGAAAATATATCTCGATGCCAAGGAATGGTTTGCGACAGGCGGGGGTGACGTGACTCCTAAAGATCTTTCTTTGTCACGGATTACGTATCTTACTACGTATGCGGTGCTGCAGCCCGTCATACCACTTTTATTATTATAAGTAAACATTACGGCATCTAACATCTAAGTTGACACACGTCATTGCAATCAGATCCAATTCATTTAAGTCACGGTATATCAAATAGTTGTTAAACTCTATTATTTGAATATAAAAAATGTCTACTGAAGATTATTTATTTATATTGGAAATGAAGGCTATTCAACAGCATAACTATGAATTCTGTTTATAACTGAGTAGGTACATCCGTATCAGCCTAACCTACATTAGTTTTAAATAACTGTAATAATTTTAAAATAAGACAGCTTTTTAATCCTGGCTCCATGTTAATCGTCTTAGTGTCTCCAGCTGTCTGGCTATAAACCGTGAATGAAATACTCGGAGTGGCTCGGAGGTCACGGCCTCCGAGATACAGCTTTGTACAAGATTTGTCCGTAGGTCGATTGACCAGTACGATAACCGAGACAAGTTACTGGCTGCACGAATATTTCGAATTCCTTGCTGCCGTTACTGTCAATAGTATTATAAATAAATCAGTTAATGCATTGCGATAAAGCTGGCAAGTGTTGAAAGAAATCATTTAATAAATAAGCGTAGAGTTTTATAGTTTTATACACAGTACATTTATCAACATTTTTCATAATATGTTCTGCGAAATAGTTCCACAATTCTATTTACATAATTGAAGATGATGACAACAGTATTTCATAAGTGCGTTTGCTCCTGGGCCTGACGTCCGCACTAAACATAATCGCCAGCTTAGTAATGTGTGTTAATGAAAGGGTTTTAAGTTTTAACATGGTTTTAATTTTGTCACAACACGACAATTTAATGTTGGTCTAAGTAGAGGTTGCGCAACGAATGGGCAATAAAACCGCTCCGTGTTGCCGGTCTAAGTACAAATGGACAAAGCTTTAATACTATTCTCTATTTGTTTGTTGTTTAACTCGTGGGAATATGTGGAGTTGAATTGAAAACGATTATTTCATTAATAGATAATGAGATTTTCCTAGAGTTGCTATTGCTAAAAGCATGACTGTTCCTACTTAGTATTCTAGTTATTGTGGTACCTACTGGTAAAACAGTTTTAAAAAAGGAAATAAGTATTTCATAGCAATTTCAACAAGTGCATAATTATATTTCACTTCATTGAAATTTCCGAGAAATCGCAGTATGTTTGATCAGTTGGCATTTTATCCATTCTGCATAAAGGTGCATCCACAACGCAGTTACTTTTTGTGGAGTAATTAAGTAAATTAAATTGATAAGTTTAATTAAATTGATCATATGACGTGCGCATTAATAAAATGTTTCCGGAATACGCAGTCACAACTTATTTCGGTACAGAAGGACTTATTCAGGCTATTTCTGACTTGTTTCAGATATAGAAAATAATTAATGTTTTGTTTACCTCTGTGTACAGCGTCAAATCTGCCTTCGACCTTCGAGCGCAGCGCATCCAAGTCGAAGGGCGGCGAGAACCCATGGTCTACAGAACGACTTTTCGACCTGTAACATAAGAAATATATATTAGAAAAGACTTTTTGGTTTCAGGGCGTTATTTATTTCGTTTTTAAGCTTGCCTGAAAATACACATTCTGATGAGTCACTGGAATTTAAAATACAGTCATACACAGTTACTGGGTATTTCTAAAAAGGAGTCCATTATTTCCCAAACATTCTGTTTATCATCGAGGCATGCGCAGAGTTCGTAAACACACGGGTCAACGTACGTGTAATTGTCCACACTCCCAAAAGCTGTCGTCCCAAATAACTGTCGTAAGACTGATACAAATAGAATGAGCCGAGGCCTGCCCGACTCACCTACATACGACACCGGTGAGGGGTTGGCTAAATGCACCATATATGCGCAATACTGGCACGCACACAAGTATCTCTCTATATATATACCCAGGTGTTCACTATGTAAATAGACTGAACTGAACGGAAACGATGAATATTAACTCAAAACTACATACGCTTGTTTCCTTTTCGCCAGTTAGCTTGAACACAACTTGAGCATACCTTGACGAAACATAATGTCACAAGTACGATAGGAAGTGTGGTTATGTTTCATAGCCTGAGGTGGTCACGACAAAATGAATTTCTTTGGCACTGGCTTATGCCAGTTCGCATTAATTATTTGACTAACATTACTTAAGGTCATTCTCGTGTCTCCTTTGAAGGCCGATCACTTACGTCTGATGTGAGTCATAAATTGTAGCGTGATAGTGTTTGTTTTGCACTGCTCCAATGAATATCGATGGGATTATGTAATTAGGTCAATGTTTTATCTAAGGAATCGGAACGGTTCAACGAAGAAATGGAGAATATTTGTGGAGACAGCCGATGATAATTAAACAGGGTGGAAAGTTACAGGACACTAGAGGAGAAGGACCTTTAATATTTGTATGTATTGCTGACACAATTTTTGCTGAATGGAAACATTTGAATCTTTCTCAAAAGTAATTAGTACTGCATTCACTAATCTCTGATAAGTCGATTACCAGAGTCGGGAATCGAACTGACAACATTACATAACAGCACGCCTGTAATCCCCGAAGGGTTAGGCAGCGGTGTATCTAATTAATAGGACACCCACATTTTGCATGTTATGTTTAAGTCCCTTATAATAGGGGGCGAGAACTTTTCTGATATTAAGATAACCCATGAGTGTAGTATTTATAGTACCTCCTGCTGTTTAATAGAGATTTAATTAAATTAAACCTTTACAACGATATTTACAACCTTATGTAAATATGAGCTAACGATTTCACTAATTAAGCAAAACACAAAATGAACAATTAGATCTAGGTGTGAACAAAAAAATCCGAGCAAGTTAATGATGGATTTAATTAACGCTAAAAATAATCTAGTCCCTAATCTGACAAGCAAGTCCACAAGATATCACTATTGTCGTGTTGCTTTAATCAAATTATTGATATCATTAAAAGATGGTAGTGATAACACTATCTAAGTACTTTGAGACGTGATTTATTTTATGGGCTTGCCAATAGATTAAGCGTGAGATAATGTAATGTGCAAAACATGAATACCTTTTGAAGGACTGGTCGATGCTTTCTGCGCTTCTGGACAGCTGCTGGGACGCTCGCCTAGACCTGCATGCAACAGAGACCACACTAGACACAGGCATACGCATGCAATATTAAAACTATCCAGACAAATCTAAATCAGAAATGTTTTTTTCTTCAAAAGTGTGCAACAACTAGTTGTTAACTTATGATTTGAATTATTTATTAGAATTGCCTGGACATCTAATAAATAAGTTTCCACTCTGATTCATCAAAAGAAAACTTCAAAAACAAGTAGGTCCGATGTAAATATTATCGTTCTAAAAATAAAAGTACATCAGAGTGGAAACTTACATAAAATTAACGGTGCGGTTGGCAAACAAAAATATTTACGTAAAAATTTTATACACCAGCAAATAAAAAGTAAACCATAAAAATGCCACATCGATCCATGCGATGGGTCGTTTTGCGAATCATGCAATGTGTTAATAATGACACGTAGTGAATAATGTATATGACACTGACATTACAAATATTTGTGCGAACAGTTTTTCTTTAAATAATTGTGACTTTAATTGCGACTGGAAATCACTTGACCTCATAACTTTAAAGATATACCGTCGGATGACAACATCTCTCAACGCTGCCGATATATAACATACATCCTCGCAGAGCCCGCAATTACTCTCGCGACGAAAACTGTTTTAATATTTAAGACGAACCATGAATATATTCGTGAGCATCATATACTTCCAATTAAAATTAGAAAATAGAAGCTATTGAAACCGTACAAAATATCCTGTTTCTATGCTAGAAGCTGTAGTGCCTTGCGAAATTAAATTTGTTACTACGTAATTACTGTCAAAGGCTTTGATACATTAATTGAAGTCTTCAGCGGCAGGAATAAGGTAAGTGTAGCAGCGCCGGTCATATTAACGTCAGGGCTAATAGGATCGATGTCCATCGGCTATAGGTTATCGATAAATACGCTAGCGTAACGTGATCATAAATATTTATTAGACAACGAATTCGAGCAACTTTATATTTGTACACTCGACACTTAATGGATGAGAGTTGTAAAAGATGAGACTATACATAACTGTACTATTTGTAAAATTAAGCTCTCAGAGTACAAGAGTCAACTATGAGCTTAGGCTTTTCGTTCTCTGGTTTACCTGAAATATTATTTTCTTTTTTGTAACGCGAAAAAACATTTTTTCCAAATAGAAAAAAAAGGTAATTAAATAGCATTCACAAACCTGGGAGAGCAAAATGAGAATGGAATTACACCATGTCTCTTAATTACAGGGCTCAAGGTAATCCGGTGCTAGGAGCCAATTACGTAAATAATTAGTGTTAATTTAAAGAAGACGTCCAAGTTTAAGCTTATATAAACGCGTTGCAAGCAGAGCGCCCCACCGCGGCCCCGCCCGGGGTTTGCCGGGGAGGTATATTCTGCCCGCTTGTGAACGAGCTACTACGTTTCGTTTTTGCTTGGTCGTGTTTGCGGCTATCGAACAATGTAGTGGCTCTTCTTACATTGGCTGTTCCTCGGGCCGTGACTGCGAAAACGAATGCAGGGAGCGCCGCCCTTGACACTGGGTGGGCGCCAAGCCACTCGCATATTTACTAACATCCGTGTCTACCTGTCACATTTTTCGTAGCACTATTTACATAAATTATGATCTTGAAACACCGACGTACCATTACTCAATGTATTAAATTATTTTCTAATACAAGGAATCATTATTTAATGATACGTAACAGCAATCAATCTTGGGCGACCCCGTTCGTGACTTGATAATTACGAATTTAATCTGCTACCTATACTACGTTAAAAAAAAAAATTGGTTTTAAATTCCTAATGTAATAATAGTGCGAAAGATTTACAAGTCTAAAATTACAACAGTGTGAGCCAAATACTTGTCAAAAATATGCGCAACACTTATGTAAATAATGCGTCGTAGCGTCGTAGAATGTTTTCGTCGGTACAACAGTATCATGCTCACACAAGGCACTAGGTAGCTAGCAGTCTGTAACAAGATCTACATCATCGGATACCGTGACAACCTTTTATGTAGAAGCCTTCGATGTGTGTAGCAATGCGTTGATTATATTACAGAAATCCTTGTTATTTACGATGCAAATTGAGCATATTTTCTCTATTTAACGATTATGGCTTTTCCGTATAAGCTAAGACATAAATGCGAAGTTTATGGAAAGAAGGGTTGACGCTTGCGATGACGTTGAAGTAAAGTATGTGGCTGCCATTCGTAGTAGTCTTAGTTCGCCATTTTTCTGCAAATATTCTCAATTTCTCACGCATGACACAACGTATCAAACCTAATCTAGGTCACAATTTAATTTTATATCCATGCCCTAGAAAATTTCGATAAATAAATATGATGTATTTGTTTGATCCCGGCATAATAATATACCGGTACCGCCCACTTATCTCAGGGCTGTCAATGGGGAAAATAACCGATTTTCTCAGATGATTAAACAATAACACCTCGTTTATACCATGACACCATTGCCCAATTCGCACACCAACAGATTTAATCTAAACATTATTTTTCCAAGAGAGTTATCCTGACGACCTATGGTGCCAACGCAACGCGGTAAAAATTTTTCAGACAGAATTCAGTTTGACAAGGTCATGAAATGCGCAAGAAATTATTAGTTTTCGGATAATTATTATTTAACGTTAGACGTCAGCACCGAACACAAATATTTAATCAACTGGCTTTTCCGGAAACGTAACAACAGTTCAACTTATTATTAAATTATTTAAAAGGTCCTCCGAAAACTCCTTGAACTTATCTCGTCCTTCCATTACTCGCATTACTCTGTGTAATACATAGCACTGTGTATGTAAATACTTTGATTATAATTAAAGCCAAGGCGGAACGAAACTCGAGCCGGAAATAATTTTGGTAGAAATAGCCGCGCAATTACAATCTACGAACTACCTAAAACATAGCATGTACCCATGTAATCTCATTGCCTTCAAATTAGTATTTTTAATAACAAGTAGCTAATTATGTTACATTTCTATGAGACCGAAATGCAATTAATATGCAATAACAACCAGTTGCTAATACGCATTAGAAATAGCAGTCACCAACAACATCTCAGATGTGAAGATTCTATTTGAGTCGTCGTCTTTGTGTATTGTCAATAAACGCAAAAAAAACGATGGCAAGTTTTTTATAGCTTAAAGTCACGCTTTCAAATCTATAATAACATTTTCCAGTGGTTACAAGTTCGATTACACGTTGAAATAGTACGTCAGTCCACCCCAACTTTTCCTTTATACGTCAACGACTTTCCTGAAAGACGTAAACGCACTTAAGGCTATCGAACGATTAATGAATAATTGCTATTATTTGTTGTGATAAAAATTTACTAGCGAGGAAGTAGGAGTAATCTACTAACCTATTCTGTGGCGAGGTCATTGTACTATTGCTGTGGTTTTGAAATGTGAACGAGCATACGAGCGCAGACGCACGTACGGAGTACCAGTCAACGAACGCACATCACTTATTGCAAAACATATCGAAACATATAACAGTTGCAACATTATCACCTATCAGAATCGGAAATACATGTTAGATTTCGAATTAGTCAGTCTGTCTGTGTGTAACTGTTAAAGTGAGTCATTCTTTACTGAAAGGTTTATCGGCGTGAGAAATGAAAGGTATGAATTTATTATTGTTGTTAAATAAACACGTTAAGTGCTCCATTCAATGTCTTAAGATTAATCTTGCAGATTTATCGATTGTTTGACTGAATGTATGAAAAAAACTGCACTGATACATCTTTAATTCTGAAATTTCTCAGGTGCTGAATTTCAGTGGCATGAAAAAGACCTAAACTTGCAATAGATGAAGAGCTTCTTCTGGAACTTTTTGAGCTTGCACTAAAATCCTTTCAGTTACGACTTGTCCACATCACCAACATGCACGTCACGATGCCGCAACGTTAGACGTTGTCGTACCTTGTAAAATTCCGGTAAATTTTTACTCACGAACCTGTGCAATAGCAGTCTCTTTCTAGATATTGACCAAAATGAATGAATTTAATTAAATGACCGATGAAAAATTAAATAAAGAAACATAAAGTTCCATAATACAGCCAGCATGATTATAGTTCAACAAATGAAACATCAACTGAGCGAACCCATAGTAGCGACGTAAGGGCTCCCACACATAAACACGACACGACGTCGCGTCGTACAACAATGCGGCGTCGTTTCACGATACGACGTCGTGACGTTAGAAACTCACGATGGAATCCTGCGCAGTTGTTATTCGAAATTCAAAGATGACCGATAGTATTGAAGTCGATCATTTAATTACCCATTCTAAAGTAAACAAAAAACTTGTTGTGGTCTGTTTTTAAAGCATTGTACTTCTTTATAAAGTGACTCCCGTTATTCATGTTTGAAAGAAATGGGTGGATCCAATATCTTCTGAGTATCCGTCTTTTCTTTCTTCGTCTTCTTATTAACAGCAGTAGCAGAATGCGTCTAGAGCGGTCGGGGCGGATTTTTTGAAATGAACTAAAACACCAACCCACTGTATCGACGGTATCGTGCCGTGTATCGTGCGTGGCTCATTACGTTACGATGTTGTTTTTTTTACGATCGTAAATTTCCACGACGTGACGTCGTATCGTGAAACGACGCCGCATAGTTGTACGACGCGTATATGTGTGGGAGCCCTAAGGCTTTGGTTGCGGCCTCGTGACGTGCATTTTTACGACACGGCAACGTTAATTATCACGTCACGGCAACGTGATGCGTCGCAACACCGCACCGTTTTACTTTAACGACGTGCTGTGATGATGTGGACAAGCCCTTACATAGCCACCTACAGTATTTTAGGACACATTGGTATACCTGCAAAAGAATCACAGATCGATGCTGTTTGAGACAGTGCGGCGACAACGACACCTTGTAGGCACTACGTCAGCAGTGGGTGTGACCTGCGCACGAGTTGCGCAAGCTCGCCCGTGACCCGTGATATCAATATGATTTGCACGTCTATACTTACAATACGCACAATCTAACTTTTTAATCTCATTATAAATTACCTGCACGCGTAGCATGACCGGCTCGGTGGAGCGACGATCTTCGCAGGGTAGCTGGTAGCAACTGGATGAGAGTTGCCAAGAATCGGGTTAAGTGGCGAGCGATTGAAGAGGCCTATGTCCAGCAGTGGACTGCGGTAGGCTAATGATGATGATGATGTAGCATGACCACTGTAGAAACTAGTTTTGTCTACGGAACAATCGACATAATGACAGATAGACAATGACAATGTGTCAGTTTGACGATTCTTTCGTCGACATAGCCTGTTTCTACGGCGGTCATGCAACGCGTGCTGTTTCGTTATCTTCACACGCCTGTTTAGTTTACTTAATTATAATAACAATTGAATTTTAACTTTTAAGTCACTACTAAAAGTAAACTGAATTTTGTGATTCATTTTATAATATTTTTCACCAACTCAGCCCGCGTGGTGGATTACGGCTCACTCTGCGAGCACAGACAGGAGCCATGGTTGTGTCAGCAGTAGGAAAATTATAGTTTGATGATAATGCTTATTTTTTATATATATATATATATATATGTATATATACGATGCTTCTAAAATAACACAGTTTTGAATGATTCACATAGTGTTTTTAGCCTATTACCTAACGAATAAAAATATGATAAGGTATCAAACTAATGTTGTGTCATCTTCAGCTGATTTCTCAATAATTTATGGTAAACAATAAATAGGTGAAGTGAAGATTTACTATCTGAAACAGTGGGCCTCCCGATGGACCGTTAGATAAATTATCTTGTGTAGCCTAAACGTGTATGACACAATTTGTGCTGAAATCACTGAAGCAAGCTTCGCGTAAAAAGTGGGGTAGGCATGTTAAGCCAACAGAGTATAACGAATTATACCCACACAATTAAAAAACACTTAAAATTAGTTTGCGTTGCAGACTCGCAATATAAAATTACATTTATTATGAAACAGCATAATTAGATTGTAATAAACATGTAGATATAGTAAGATGAACCAGGTTTAAGGTTAATTTTGCAATGACTACAGCTGTGCACAGACCTCAATTTGTGCTAGGGTCGACCACGTCAGACATTTGCATTGTTTTTTGTCCCTTTCCTGCCACATAAAAGTAAAGCATAATGAGTAATGAAAGAATAACTACTAACATGCCAGTCAGTTCGTATTCTATAATTATAAAAAGTAAAGATAAAGTATATGTTAGAAGTCATATGTTAGTTTGGACGTAGGGAGCGATCTTCGGTACTATTGATCTAATTCCGAAAATTCTTTAACTAATGGGTAACTGCATTAACAAAGAGTGCCATTAAAAACGTTTCGGGATAATTTCCGACAGTAACGCGAGACAAAGCGCGGCAAAAAGCTAGTATAGATGAAATTATACACAAATAAATTTCATTAATAATGCCAATAATGTGTTAATATACCTAAAAGTGTTACATTATTGGAAATATATTAATAGACATTGGATCAAAACAAATTAATTTCAGTTTCAATTCACTGAAGCCTGAAATTCGTGGAAGCTTTATAATTTTATAAACTTTATTAAATTTCTGAAATGAGAAAACCGTTTGACGTATTTACGTTTACTTTTTTCCATGTAGAAGATAACGCCATATCGTTGGCAGTCGTTGTTAAATGTTAGATGGTAGTTGACCCTAATGACTACAGTGGCCTTCTGACGCTAGACATAATATAGGTACGAGCAACGCGACAACACCTTATTGAAAAACCACCACTCATGAGCGAGCACTACATTTAATATTGTCATTTCATATTAGGCACCGGCACACAATGCATTCAATGCATGATTTAAATTAATATCCTTCTGTCTTCTCATTACATTCGGACAAGCTGACATTAATTACAGTATAGACTACAGACGATCATGAATACATTTAAAAACCCGTGGCGAATTAATTTTGCTTGCTATTCGTTAATGTCGCTTTAGAAATCAACGGGATGACTTCATCAATAACATGAGATTTCAGAACAATGAATAATACTAGATAGTAATGTATTTTAAGCGCCAGTCAGGCATGTGTCTAAGACGCGAATGGGCCTTGCCCACTCTATAAGAAAAGCCGGAGTTGTCATCTAAGACTTCAGATGATTCATGTCATAGTATTTATATGGCGTTCTATTTATAACGTCATTATTTTCATCAGCAAACGTTTGTTAGGTCGAGAAAACGTCAGACCGTCATCAAGAAGCGACGCGGCCCGCCAGGCCAAGTGGGTAGAGTCCGTCACATAGGACCTGTCAAGGCCCAGGCTCTAAAGGCCATGTTTATTTTCATTGTGTTTATGTCAGAGGATCATTAGACGAGCAAAATACTAAATTAGCTTAACAAATGAAATATTTTCTACTTTCACTTGAAGTATTAGTCATGTTCATTCATGAAAGTTCTTGCCAATAGTTTCTTGGCTGGAGCAAGATGACAACTTTATGAAACAGGTCCAGTTTGAATTAGGTATGTTCATGTGCGACGTACGTTGGTCGTGAGGTGCGCAGTCGCCCATCAGACTCGTCCGTTAATTGCGGAGCTTACAATTAGTTGAGTGCCATCCGCAAACGAGCGCAATTGGCGCAATGGGGAGGAAATGGACATCCATCCTCGAACACCTACATATATTATACGCACATACACTCATGTGATGAAGTGGCACTAGCACAAACCATTTCCAGTTTGGAGTACTAAGTTTTATTTATGTTAGACTAGGTTCCTCTTCTCTAAGTATTGCTATTTCAAATAAACAACGAATAACTTTGTTCATATTAAAGGTATCTATCGACGATCATGTTTTGCCACAGGATATTACAATCGTGCATATTATGTTAGCAACGTCTTGTTGCAAACCGTTTTGTTGTTATCGTTTATTCAAATAAGATCTATTTGAATAAATACCTAATTTAATATTTCACCAAGTTTTGAATTGAGATCAATCCTATTCTAAAGTCATTTCTTAATAGCAAATAGCGGAGTATCAGGTACGGAAGAAATTATCGAACACATTGTAAATAAATAAATCATTTATTCTAGACCAATTTTTTTTTAAATTTCATAAATCCACCAAACTGCGAAACAGTTTGTCGGAGGGATTAGCGCTCGTCTTGTTTCATTAATTTGGTTCAAATAGTAAAAAGTAAAAGCAATATAAATTAGTTTAGAATGCATTCATATGTTTCATAGTAATTTTACTTAACGCTGCAGAAAGCTCGTATAAAATATCGATTCACAGATAAGTTATCATGTGTAGATTGAAATAAAACGATAATCAATCGTGCATGACTCGTTAAAATTAATTGCATCACTTGTCGCCTCAGCCGGTCTAAAAATGGTATGTCGTAGTCCGTGCACTAAACTGCCGGAGATATAATGAAAACGTGACCGGCGACGATGATGGCCACAGGCCACTGGGACCGCTGAGAATTGATCGCCGTGCTGATATTAAATAGTTAAATGTATCTATGCACATTGGCACAGAACTAAGATCTAACAAAACTATATTTATTTATTCGCTCGCAAAAAATTTGTATTCTAAGAGCCGCCAAGACGTAGCACTAGCCAGTGGAGCAAGTGAAAGTGTAAAGAAAGGAAGCCAATATTCGGTAACACAAGTGTAAATGAATCGTGACGAGTACGGTAGTGGTGCCCCGAACCAGTGTTAATGTGCAATAAAATAAACACGAGTGCCACACATCTCGGCCAGCAGTGCATGAATGTGACCGTCCTTGTACAAGACAACATTGTCACGGCACCGACCGGCGCGCGGCGGCCGCACTGCGCATACATCTGGGTCAGGTCTCTTTCCGCACCTCATTCGGAAGTGAGCATTTATAGAAAACTAGAAACATTGAAATTGACACTCATCTGATAGTATCTGCGAACAGGTATGTAAAAACTAGGTAAACGTGCAGCCGGAATTAACGACCGCGTGTGTTCTAACTCCGGTTTGTTCTAGCTTAGTAAATAACGAATATGTTAAATTGCTAAGGAAATAAGCCTAATTATTTTTGCAAACAAGTTGTTTTGATGTACTTATCCTATTCCTTAACGGGCAGACAGTGATAGTAACCACGGACAAATGACTAGAAGAATTTTCAGCGGTCTTCATTGTGTCGTAGCCACAAACCGTTACATGGAGCTTTATGTGGACCATCTAATCCCACCGCTATTTGTGTGTATATAAACAACTTTGTCAGATGACCCTGTTACATTTTAGATACAGGGAGTGGATTCACAGTGCAGTTGATACAATTGAAGGATTGATGTGAATGACACTTAGACCAGATTTATTGTTACGATTTATGAATTCGTACAGTTCTCCCGATGCAATTTTATTGAAATGTACCACGTGTATGTGAACGTTTAACTTACTTCCAATCTGTATATTTGGATTCGACGTTGGACGAAATGTGCAAGCAATGTAAGTTTTTTACCAGTACGTCTACCATGAGTTTTAACAATCTATACTCGCTAGCGTCTGTAGTTAAAAAAATGTATGAAAACTGTTACAGCGCCTCTAGCGGATAGTTGGGTACTAAAATGCGCAGTATTCGGCAGTATGAGTCACTGTAGTTATCTATCCTACGTCATCGTGTAGTAAACTATACTACAGCGACTGCAACTTTGGGCTTCATTTGTTTAGAATTTGGTAGTAAGCAGCAACACAGCTCATGGTACCATTGAAAAAGCCAACTATAGTATTTGGGTATTGACGGAACTATTGCAGTTACGTCAAGCGATCTAACTATGACAACTCATGGTAGACGTACAGGACTAGACACGAGACATCAAAGGCTTGGCGAAAATGGGATATCGATCAGCATCGTGATGGTGTGTCGTGTTCACGATACGCAAATTGTAAGGATATTTATTTGAAACCATTTCGTGGAACAGAGCATTTGAAGCGTAGATCAATGCCAAGGAGAATTGCATGTGGACACTAAAAGCTCTTCAACATATTCATGAAGATAAACGCGTATAATTTTAATACTGACACATGGCGTGCTGGATTTATCCGAGGTACGCGATTTACTATATCTTACATTTCGGCAATGGATCATTTGTATGCTTAGAACAAACCAATGCTTCGATGCTGTCGGCCCACCTCGACACTCATTGAAGAGCACCGCGATAGAATTTTGATATTGAACCGACGTTTGACCGACGGCTCACCGACGATATGCTCCGCAGACGTGTCAGTATCACAGGTGAAGGATTTGCTGCTATTTTATTATCTCTAGTTCTCAATATTGTTTTTTAAACGTATCAAAGTCAAGAAATTAAATATTGCAATAGTTATAGTCAGACGTTCGTGAGAACCTGATATTGTTTACGAGTAGAATCATATTAAACTTTGGGGATGCAACTTCAGCAAACCTAGTTATCTTCTATGAAGACGTTCTATCTACTATTATCAAGTGGCATGTCTTACAACAGTAGACAAGCAGTATTGTACAATAATAGGTGACCCGTATAGAAATAAAATTCATATGCCAAGAATAAAATGGCATTGGCACACGCGTAGAAATAAGGAGACGTGGAGCGAAAAATCTTTGAAACCAATAAGGCGAAGACATTTTTGTGTGTAGGGAAATCAAAGGCAACTGTTATATAGTTCAATAGCTTTCGTTCCTGAGGGCTGTACTCGCATGTTTTCGTAACCTTCTCTTACCTTATTATTCATAGGCTGTTATGAATATGGCTATGAAGGAATAAATTATTCAATAAATAAGGTTTTAATTTCAAAATTGTTAAAACAAAGGAATGAAGCAAACAAATTAAGTGATACATAACTATTCGGATATCAATATAAATATAACACAATCCAATGATAAATGAAGCTGATTTGAATTAGCTAAACATGTTTTTGTGTGAGCAAGTCTGCTGGCAAAGTCTCAGTGGGCGTGGTCATTACGTCAGTCAGCCAGTCTGCAGATTATTGCTTCGATACGCCTTAAAAAAAATCTTTATGTACTTATGTTATTATGTATTACCATATTTATATCGTTAAGCGGGATAAAAAAAAGAGTTACTTACATCACGTATTTTATAATTTATCATGTTACCACTCTATTTACAACAATGTTATGCTTATGTGTGTTATGAAGTTGTTCATCATTTATTTTAATAAATACTTGCGTTAATTAGTACATTTTTACGTGACTTTAACATAATAAGATCTCGGTATGCCATCATCACCGGTTTTCCTACTCGTAAATTTGAAAAACAAGAACGCTCTACGTGTTTACAGGCTAGTCATAAAATTGAACGAAACTCATTACAATTTTCTTTATTTTTACTATTGTATGTGCCACTTGCACAGGCTATAATGTGCACATAAGTTTTTGTTTTCAACCACCATTGCCATTTGCATAAATATACATATAACAAAACCGTCTATGAGCTAGGAATTTTCGACATATTTTTCTGCTAAAAACTATTAGGATACTAAAGTTCCAGTTCACATCGAAATGTAAATAAACAAGTTTTGCATGAGAATAAATTTATTGTAAACAAATAAGTTTATGGGTACTGCATCGTTTATGCAATGCATTACCGTGCTAGTTTACGTTGTAGCATTATCTTTAGAGAATTATATAAGTGGTTAATAAATACAACAATACATTGGCATTGCATATTCTTCTTCTTTTAGCATGACTTGCGTATTTCACTATTTCAAATACGCCTTTTTCAGGAGTAAGTATATTCTGGCGTAATTTTACAAGCGACAGATAAGTAAAATCATGTGCATTGATATGACTACTAAATTGGGCAACAATGAGTGTCGCGGCGAGTGGTGTGCGAATCTACGGGGAGAGACAGTTGCGAGACGTCGTGTTTTTGTCTCGGAATAGTTTTAATAACAACACATTGTGGAGGCGACGCGACCGCGTGTACTTCTGGCCGCTAGCCAGCCTTGAGAAGTAAATCAAAATGATTTTCAAGGTTTACTAATCAGAAAAAAAAAATAGCGGACCTAGTCCAGCACACTGCGCAAATCATGTCATGTTGACAAATGCGCTTTTATTTGTGATTTAGAGTAGGAAACTCGTAAATTTGAAAAACAAGAACGCTCTACGTGTTTACAGGCTAGTCATAAAATTGAACGAAACTCATTACAATTTTCTTTATTTTTACTATTGTATGTGCCACTTGCACAGGCTATAATGTGCACATAAGTTTTTGTTTTCAACCACCATTGCCATTTGCATAAATATACATATAACAAAACCGTCTATGAGCTAGGAATTTTCGACATATTTTTCTGCTAAAAACTATTAGGATACTAAAGTTCCAGTTCACATCGAAATGTAAATAAACAAGTTTTGCATGAGAATAAATTTATTGTAAACAAATAAGTTTATGGGTACTGCATCGTTTATGCAATGCATTACCGTGCTAGTTTACGTTGTAGCATTATCTTTAGAGAATTATATAAGTGGTTAATAAATACAACAATACATTGGCATTGCATATTCTTCTTCTTTTAGCATGACTTGCGTATTTCACTATTTCAAATACGCCTTTTTCAGGAGTAAGTATATTCTGGCGTAATTTTACAAGCGACAGATAAGTAAAATCATGTGCATTGATATGACTACTAAATTGTGCAACAATGAGTGTCGCGGCGAGTGGTGTGCGAATCTACGGGGAGAGACAGTTGCGAGACGTCGTGTTTTTGTCTCGGAATAGTTTTAATAACAACACATTGTGGAGGCGACGCGACCGCGTGTACTTCTGGCCGCTAGCCAGCCTTGAGAAGTAAATCAAAATGATTTTCAAGGTTTACTAATCAGAAAAAAAAAATAGCGGACCTAGTCCAGCACACTGCGCAAATCATGTCATGTTGACAAATGCGCTTTTATTTGTGATTTAGCAAATTTTCAGAATAAAAAAAACGGGCCAAGTGCGAGTCTTACTCGCACACAGGTTTCCATAGCCCCAAACAATATAATAACAATATTTTGAACGGTCATTCATTTGTAAATTTCCACTCAACCGCAAAATTAAATTTGTTTTTCATAGTAAGTTAATGAAAAACAAAGTTACTGCTGCATTTTAGTTAAAAAGTCCCATATCTCAAACACTAAATATCAAATCTTATTCAAACCAATTTTCGTTGAAAGTTTTTTTTTGCGTTCTACATCCCAATATTTTTTTCAGAATTTTTCTCCTCTTACTTTAGAAATTTGGGGGGGGGGGGACAAACGTTTTACCACTTTGGAAGTGTCTATCTTGCAAACCATTGACTTTGAAAAAAAATGGTTTTATGAACCTCAATGCCATTTTTAAAGACCTATCTATAGACACCCCGCACGTATAGGTTTGATGTTTTTTTTTTTAGTTTCAGTTCCGTGTATGGAGGGGTATCCTAAATCTATGTTTTGTTTTTATTTTTGTACAAAAATCGTAAAGCGGTTCACAGAATACATCTACCTACCAAGTTTCAGCTGTGTAGTCCTAATAGTTTAGGAATAAAGTGGTTGTGACATACGGACGGACAGACAGACATGACGAATCTATAAGGGTTCCGTTTTTTGCCATTCGGCTACGGAACCCTAAAAACACTGTTAATAAAGAGACAACTGCACATCAATACTGTAATTCCTTGTTATAAAAATAAACTTACTAAGAATTAAGGAAAATTAACAAAACTACCAACCCATATAATTATTGTTTATGTTTATGAATCCATAAACAAATAGACGGCGTTTTATCCTGCTAATTCGACAACTAAATACACACATCAAAAGTGTCTAGGGATCAACATATATTTTTGCAATAACTTTTCTCCTGATTGATATTAATTAAAATTTTCTTTAAGGATTCATCAAATAAAGTGTTTTCGTTTGTCACAGTAACGATAAACCAAGTCACCACACAACCAAGTAAAGAAATTTGCCATTTTCTAATAAAGGGATTTTTGACATTTGAACCACTAACATTAAAGTTCGAAAAAAAGACTGAAATAACAGTTTTCTTTAAAATTTTATTGGGTAACTTAAACAATTAATAATCCGTGTTTCTACCGCGAACACTAACAACACAAGAACATCGGTTTGGCATACTCAAAATGAGTTCATCCAAATCACGCTGTGGAATGGCCGCCCATGTTCGTTGCAACAACAAAAAAAGGTCTTCTTGCGACTGGATACCCTCCATATTCGGCAGAGCTCTTCTCTGTAGCATATCCCATGCATGCTCAATCGGGTTCAAGTCTGGCGACTGAGCAGGCCAGGGCAGGACATTGATGTTAGCTGCGGCGAGAGTCTGTCTTACAACTCTTGCGGTGTGCGGTCGTGCATTATCATGCATTAACTGAAATAAGGGACCGATTTGCACTTGTAGAGGAACGATGACGTCTGATACAATCGTCTCAGCATAAACTTGAGCGTTGAGGTTGCCTCTGATCCAAATCAACTCAGTTCTTCCGCCGATCCAAATACCCGCCCATACCATGATGGTTCCACCACTATAAGGATGGACTTCCTGGCAGGATTTTAATCGCTGTTGGCGTCCAGGGGTTCTCCAGTGTCGTATACGTCTTGTATCCGGTCTCATACCAAAACGAGACTCATCAGAAAAGCACACGAAACGCCATTGTTCTTCTGCCCAATTTCTGTGTTCAAGAGCCCATTGATATCGAATCCTACGATTGTGCATTGCTATAGGTGGTACCCGTAGCGGTCTTCGGGAATGAAGGTTCACTTCATGCAAGCGGTTTCTGACTGTTTGGTCGCTAATTAAGTTCCCTGAAGAGTGATGAAGCCTCACGGCTAACATCATGGCGGTTATTGTTGGAGCTCTTCGAGTTAAGATTTGAATGTATCGGTCTTGTCTCCGTGTGGTGCAGCGATACCGTCCTCCATGGCGCTCAGCCACGGTACCAGTGCTTCGGTAACGTGTCCAAAGTCGACTGATAACACTCTGACTTGTATTCAGAGCTAAAGCCACAGTACGTTGCCGGGAACCAGCTTCTATCATTCCCACGGCTCTGAGCATTTCTTCCCTGCTTAAATGACGTCGCCGCTCCATAATAACGTTGGTTTTAATCAGTAGTAGGGAAACAGTAGCACTAATAATGTCTTCAATGCGTTGTATGTTTTTATAGGGAAAATATTGACAGCTGATTTTCATCTTTTACTCGAATTTGATTCACAGTTCCTGATTCAAATTATGAAATGCACCAAAAAGGATCCATATAAATTTATAAAATCATAAATTTATTACAAAGCCACATCTCAATCTCAAGAAATCCGCATAAAAATGCTTGATCCCTAGACACTTTTGATGTGTGTAGTTAAACACATAACGATGCGTCTGCGACTCATCCCGCGGTTTACCGGGGATTGCTTGCAAAATGGCGCCCCATCGAAATGAAAATTCAGATGATCATTCTGCTTCACCTATCATATGTTGCTTAGTTGCAGCAGTACCGGTACCTGCATTCTTCTTCATTCTTTCACAGAATCCATCTATCTATCCATATATCTATAGAGATCATATTTTTCTACATCTCATGATGATTAGGTACCTAATAATAATTTATTATTTTTTCGTAATTGCAAAAAAATATATAATAATTATTCTAATATTGGCTGAATATTATTTTACACATAATCTGCAAGCATTTTACACAAGTCACTGCTTTTTCAGAATTCGGAGGTAGGTACTTAAATAATTGACTGACGACTAGAAGAAGACTACTCATTTTGAACACCCAAATGGTAAAACCCCTGGGTTTTGATGGATGAAGAGGAGATTTGGAAAAACCGACAATTTTATGCTTGACCGGTTAGTAAAGTAAAATTACCAATACTTTATAGTATAAATATTATAATAATTTTAATAATAAATTTCTTGAACTTGAATACATTAGCATATTACTTATTAGTCAGAAACTTCCTCAAATAATTTACCTATTTTATCACTGAATCTTATAAAAAATTTAAAAGTAAATATAAATTGTTTGGTTCAGTTATTGAATTATTGTCTTCGGTAGCATTATTGTCTTCGGTAGCATTATCGTCATTATCATGTTAATTTGTTTACAGTTGACAAACTTGGCTTTGTTCCAAAATTCCTCAATATGCACCAAGATACGGACACCAGAATATTTATATTGTAATGCTAAGAAGAAGTTTATTTTGTTTTTTAAGCGTTCAATTCGTAATTATAATGCAGATATTATACCTCCAATAATATACATTTTATGGTGTTTTAGAGTATGTTTTTAAGTCCCGCACAAAAAATATCCCGTGTGACCGTTGTTCTTTTTCCTAACATAAAGTTCTTACTAAAATCTTCGTGAAATATAAAAACGAGAATCTTGACGGAGACATAAATCATTGCCTTTATGCTCTATAAACACTTGCGAGAATTATAATCTAATCATAATTTTGCATTTGCAAATACATAAAATGTTAATAAGCCATGTGTTGAGAACATCAAGTGGGGACACAAGACATTTACTGCTGACCGTTTCCGGTAATACGTGAAACGTCGGTTGTGTTATACTAAGGTCATATGCATAACTGTAAATCAAATTTAGCTCCATTGACCATTTGCATGAGAACTCAATTTGTTTGAACGACTTTTTTCCATAAACTTTGGAAGGTCGAAGTGACACATTGAGAATACAAAGGGATTGACAGACAAAGGTGAATGTACGATCGCGGAAGCTGCGCAGAGGCTGCACGACAAGCATGATGAAACCTCCTTGCTCCATGACGTAGCGCGGAGCCTGCCTACGACGACTGCGACGCGTATAAAACGTTATTATTCTTATAATTTAATTTAATACAGATTTCCGCATGACTAAGACCAAACGAGTAGGTAATACAACGCCCACCCCACGCAACCTTTTACTTCTGTTTATCATCATACTGTCCACAATCGTTCGGTAAATGGATGTTTGCGGAACATATTTTGCGAGTAGGTAGATATTAGAGGTCGCTACCAAGTATCAATTATGAATTTGATCGGACCGTTTGTATATTTTTTTAATTTGTTACGTTATCGAAAATATTCGGAAGTATACATTCCCAATTTCCTTCTGTTTACATTCATAATTATACGTTTTTTTTTTATATTATACAAAGCAAACGTACTTAAAATATTTATAATAAGGACATGCAAAAACAAAAAAAATGTCTACTGACGTATAAAAAAAGGAGTACCGGAAGATGCAAAAGTCAAGGCAACAACTTACTGTAATATTTTGCAAAAAAAATTTTAGTCGTGTGGGTAATTTCAACACATACCTATCTGGTGATCGAAAGAGATGTGACTCAATATTAGCGCTAATAGAATGATTAAAATGATCTTGACGTAGAAGATCAGATTCACAAACCTTCAGATTGGAAAAAATAGTCCGATTCGTAGAATCATCATATCAGTCCGGAATCACCCTGCCACACTTCCCGGTTCTGTGCTTCCCTTATCCAGGTGTTTCCCGCGACTTTGACGATTACGTCGACCCAACGTGGTTTAGGACGGCCCTAGTGGGGTACCATGACGTCTTAAAACATTATTGTTCCATTCTTATTCCAGAGTGAAAAAGAGACGGAGCTATACAGGTCGTCTAGCTCCATCTCTTTCCCACTCTGGAATAGGAATGGAACAATAATGTTTTAAGCGTCATAGTAACCCCCCTGGTTTCTTTAACTTAATTTTGGTCACCGTTCGGTCGAAGTCTTGCTCTATCGGCCATCTCCGTAGAGTGCAATTCGCAAAAGGCCGATATCGACAATTAATAGTAAGGCAACACAGTTAAAATTAATATATTGTATAAGTATATTTGTAATACGGTAGAAAAAATATAATTTAATTTTTAATTATTATTAATGTATATGAGTTTATAACGCCCAACCCGGAAGTGCGAAAAATTGGATTCAGATTGCTAAAATTAAATTTTGTTTAGTTATTGTGGAATATGTGCCTTAACGTTTTGTTTAACTAGTTTAATAAAACAACAACATTGTTAAAACCACGGAGCACAACAACCAGTGGTTAAAAGATTAATACCCATCTATGTATCCGACTGAAAGACTCGCATCTATGGTCATGAATAAAAAATATTAAAAAAAAAGCCTTCAACATCTCTTTTAATGGAGCACGCTGTTTTAAATTAAAACACGATTAATTAACTTTGAAGTAAAATTAACCTCGGTTGCTAAAAGCCTCAGTTAATCTGCTGTCAAATGTCATGTAAGCTTGCGGTGATTTGTTGACCAATAAGAACAGTGAATTACCATTCGACAAAATATAACGAGAGACGGTTTGAAAATCTAAATCAGGAGGTCATAAATGTATATATGTAATTATTAGTATTAATATTGGAAGATATTTGACAGAAGTTAAAGAAAATTCAAGATTCTGAAACCCTAAAATAACATTTAGTAGGTACATTATGTAAATTAATTCCAAAGACATTTTTTGTGTAATAAATAACACGATATGAAACGGTATTAAAATTCAACAAATAAAGCTCAAGCTCAAAGCTGATAAGTCCAGCAAAGATAGACTATTTGCAAACTATGTCTTTTCGTCTTGATTTTAATCTTCGTCAACGACAACATGAACGAAATGTGAGAAGTATCTATTTTGGTTTTTTTTCTCTACAATTTCAAGATTCTCAGTACATTTAATTATTTTAGGGAATCTCCATTTTGCCGATATTATTTGTATCCCTCACAAATCGTAAATGCTTGATTTTAATCGATTCACTCACATAACAGCCTGCTAGTACCTACTTAACAGTCGAAACATCACACAGCTACTGATTTTCATAGGTCATTTTCATTGTGACGTATGCTCGCCTGAGAGCGGCGGTGGCCCAGTGGTAGTAGCCCCGACTTACGAGCAGTAAGTCGTAGGTTCGAACCCAGGCAGGCGCATTACTTTGTGTAATTTATTTCATCACCGCTGCCCTCAAAAACGGTGAAGGAAAACATCGTGAGGAAACCGGCATGTTCTAGAACTAAAAATTTCGAAGGCATGTGACATCTACCAACCCGCACTGGGCCCGCGTGGTGGATTACAGCCCACTCCCTCTCATAGCGAGGAGGCCTGCGTCCCAGCAGTGGGAACAATATAGGCTGGTGATGATGATGATGTATGCTCGCCATGTTTTCCTAAGCTATTCG
This sequence comes from Cerastis leucographa, assembly GCA_963082945.1. Taxonomy (NCBI): domain Eukaryota; kingdom Metazoa; phylum Arthropoda; class Insecta; order Lepidoptera; family Noctuidae; genus Cerastis; species Cerastis leucographa. The sequence goes on along the minus strand of OY720380.1, from coordinate 9,964,622 downwards.
AGCCTCATATTAATGAATACATAACGATACATTCAAACTTTAAGAACTTTACAATAGTTTTGTGTTACTTTTACTATTCCAGATTATGCACAAAAACATTTACCTTACTTTCAGACTTATAAACAACACGGAAAGCGATATAATCTTAATTATTTTTTCGATATCGTGAGTTTACTTTAAAACGATAACGTGTGAGCGGTTACTACTATTGCTTGTAAATGCAAAAGGTTAAGAATTTGATTGTAGAAATCTTACGTATACCTGAACGTGCGTCAAAATGACGTCGTAGTTACGTTATTTATTAACCGTAGTTTCACGTGAACGTACATAGGTATCTATGGTACAAGAAGCGCCGAGATATCAATTGGTGCAAAACAAACTGAACGGGCTTCAGCGGTTTTAACGTTAATGATACTAAGAGCAGTAAATTCAACAAATATTTGAGTAATATTGTAGGTAAAAATGTTATTTCTGATAAAACTAATATACGCGTAAATCTAGATAGTGTTTGTTACTGATTTATCAAAGCAAAATACTTGTAAATTTGTCACCTGCCTGTGTACATAATATTACGTAGATAATGGAATTTTTCGGTGGTAAATAACCTATTATTTACGGCTTTAGAAACTGATTCGTATAGTACGCACACGCGCGAAGAGATTAACTAGCACCTTGAGAAATAACGTTACAATATTTCGTTGGAAAACTACATATCATGGATAATTTGGTAAGCATTACAAAGCTACGATCACGCAATTGATGATTTGCTGATTGTATCTAATGCACATAAACAGAATGGTTTCGTTGTTCCACCCGCAATGTCGAGTAACCATGAGAGTTGAACACTTAGTTCACAAACAAACAATCGGACTCCGAGCATTAGGTCAAGGGAATCATGTGCCCTAGCCCCACACAACTATATACATTCTAATCCCGTAAAAAGAATACTAACATTATATCACATTGCATGGATTAGCTCCGGTTCTTTCAAATCAATGACTTTTCTATGGGTTAATGTCGAACCAAAGAAGTTAGTACATAATGAATGGTTCAAAACAAAACGGTTAAGTTTAGTAGACAACGATACCTGTTCTTCAGCATGTTATCCGGCACGAACACGTTCCACCAAGAGGGTCGTTTTTGCCGCACGTATATCGGAGTGTCGCTTTCTTCGTCGGTGTCGTTTCCTCCCGACTTCCTTCTTTTTTTGCGTTCTAGCTGCAGTCTCGCGGCCCACGAGCGTCGGCGACCTTTATCGTTAGGGGCAAAACCCTCCGCACCCACTGGCACAGCCAGCGAGGCACGTCGTGGTGCTTCCGGCGGAGGACCATCAAAGTCGGTCAGTTTTCTGTATCGTTCGGCGAAAGTAGCTTCGGACGACCTGCGTCCGTTGGCGGTGGATAGAGTAGGTTCCTCTGAGACTACATCATCAGTGAAGGCCTCATCGTCGTCGGTGTCAACGGTGGCGACTGGTTCCCCGCTGTATCGCCTGGGGGTCTCGTCGGCGGACTCCTGCAGGCTGGCGAGCGTGAGGCTGGGGCGGTGTGTGCGCAAGCCGCGCCCCGGCCGCGTCTGCAGCCGCGATAGCGCCAGCGGCACTGGCGACTCGGTCAATGTCGGCTCAACACTCATTTTGCAAAGCACTTGGAACTCAGTAACTGTCACACTTTGTTTTTATTTTACGAAAGCCAACATTACAATCACGGCTCCTTCATTTTCGGACCCATTTTATCGAAAATTTGTAAGATCAGATCACTATTCAATCAGTCGTTTTATTACGAATGCACTCAACACTGTAATTTATTAAAGGATTATGGTTTTAAAATCGATCCCAATTCACGTGACACCTATGTTTAAAAATCAAGTTCGCGCATCAATGTATCGACTGGCTGGCGAACAATCTAAAAACGGGACGACCTAGGAAACTTGTGGGACGCATTAACTGTTCAATTAGGCAAGAAAGAAAAAATAATACGAGCATTACCAAGCGTAGAATGCAAATGCGGTTGCAAGGGTCAATAGAACTAAATGTTTCCGAAAAGAATAATGCAGTGTATTAAGAAGAAAAACTTTTACGTCAATAGTGTCTTGGTAGACAGAAGGGAGTATTCCCGTTTGAGCACCTATTTATTAGAAATCGATGGGCAATCCAAAATAGACAATCTAACATCACGTTTAGACTTCGACTGTAGGACGGCACACAGAAAAGCAACACCGACGTGCATTGCAACCAATAACAATTAACTCATTGAATCAAACTATATTGGACAATAAGACGAATTCGTAGGACTACGTGACATCACACTAAACATAAACAATAACTGTAGCCGTACTAATCTAGTAATGATTTAATTTTCCTTATTATGAAAATAATATGCCATTTATAGAATGTGTAGCGAAAACAACAAGCTGTGGTATAAATAGGTAGTGGTTGTTTAGTAGTAAGCAACCAGTGTCGGCGCTATGCCATATAAGCAGGTGATTGCAGCTTTCGTAACAGCGGTGTCCGTCATCAACTCACGCGCACAGTCGCACGCCGGCTACGCGGACCGCGGGGAAAGTTGCCACCGTCTTGCATAAATACGTATTGACTATCTTATATTATCACCATCGATTTCATTATAATTCTGAATTTGATCTTATAAGTTTATACGCATAAAAACTTGGAACGCGGCCAATATTCAGAATCCTTTTTGGATTTTACGATTAACCAGTGCCATCGCAGTCATTACTTATAAACTTTATAAATTATATATTCGTAGACAGATTTGTATCTCTCTCATAGCTGCTTTTACCTTGAATAGACAATAAATATTTACTCCAGATAGGTATGTTGATTATACTTCATCACCGAATGCTACAATGTCCTGACATGATGAAAGAAATATAAACCATATCATGGGACTTCCGGCATGCACTATCAAGAATCAAGGTTACATTGCAACGAACAACAAACAACATTAAATCTAATTAACCATAATGTTTAAATTAGCTAGAGGGAACGTACGTTATACGACATAATGTAAAAAGTAAACAGAGCACAGGAAATCAAATCCACCATTTCGCAACATCGTATCTGGGTCAAGTAAGTGCGTATTAATGAGACTCAGAATATTAGTCTAGGACGCGAGCGACTTGTATATGTTGATGAAGCTAAAATATTTGATTTGAATAAATATGGTGTTACCAATTAGTATAAACATGACCTTATATGTATCAAAGTCAAGCCACTAACGTCAATCAAGCGGCGAAATGTTAGCTCAATGTCGACGATGAGATTAACCTCTCGCGAGGGCTCGACATCCGACCCTTCATATCACAATTTCTAATCAAAACTATTCGACCCGAACCGCTTCAAAACAAGGATACTCGGTAATTATGAACTTGATCGAACAATTACAAATTGACTAATTGAGACATGACTGTCCATCTTGAGACAAACGGTCATCCCATAAAACACATTGCTACTTGTTGACGTATACAAAGCATCGTTGTTTATAAAAGAGAGATAAAACGGAAAAACAAGTTATAAAACCATGACATTTCCACTTGTCGTAATTTATCTACAGCTTTGATGTTTAATGATCGTCCACACTTCCTTTGAAGTGCCCATTTCTGATGAAATAACTTGGTTACTTTTTAGTATTCCCAATCGAATCGAATCGTTGGTGGTACAAAACTCATCTCCATGTTTAGAACCAACAATGTTTTGCACCAACTGGTGCCCATAGATTTGTGTCTAAATTGACTATCATAATAATATGCGTGACAAATGCATGACTATCATCAATGCAGAATTATTTGCCTACATTTATAAATAACCTTTTTGTAATAAGCAGACGAGGTGAAAGATAGGAGAAATCACATTGAATAAAAGATATGACATATCTTTCACAATTAAAGCAATAAACACGTGACTTCACATAACACATTCAAGATACTAAACATTAAATACATCTTACAGATAGGGTGGGACTTATAGAAAAGCCTTGAAAATATCACATAGTCTCACTCGCAGTGGAAAATGTCTGGCTAAATCATTACGCGGTTTATGTTAATAACGTAAAGGGTGATAAAGCACGCACAAACGCTCATAAATGTGTTGGCACCATTACTGTTCTAGCTACTTCGTAGTTATCTCACGTCGTGTTCAAGAGACCTTCTTCTGTATCAACGCTGAGAAAATAATATTCATAACAGGTTCTAACCTTAAGACAGTCAATGTAACTACTACTGTTATGGGTTCCAATAATGATGATAACAGTGTTCTGTGTTTGAGACAAACTAAATATATCCGTCTAGTCTGTAATACCTACATCAATAGTAACGAAACCTTGCAAGTATGTTTTCGTATTGCTTGGTAAATCATTGGAAACAACAAAAGAATCGATGCAGATACGATCGAACACGTCGGAGGGTCACGACGACGCGAAAGCATGCACGATCTCAAAGTCAAAACGGCGGGTAAACAAAGGGGTCAGCGCACGCGACGCCAGATTTTATATCAGACACATTCCTATTAATGCAATGTTCTTCAATGAAAAGCTTTCAAAGATATACGTTAAGCAAACTTAGTAAAGAAAATGTATTTGTAAATTCTGAACTTCGAGCAAGATATACAAGTTGTTGTTTTGCACCCTCGTCAAAATTCACACAAAAGACATTAAATAATCAATTTTAATTACGGTACCTACCTAGTTTATTGACGCCCTTTTATTCCTTTTGTTTATTGTTATATTAGTTATTTCATTTATTAGTTTGTTAATCGTTGTAATGTATACTATAGTAAGGTCCCTAGTTAAAAAATATTAATAAACACAGATTTTTTAGTTGTTTAAGTTTGTCAGTATTCAAGGTGTTGTTTTGCAACCTCGTCAAATTTCAGGAGGTGGTCACGAAAGACATAAATAATCAATTAAAATTACGGTACCTAGTTAATTATTAATAAACGCTGATTTTTTTGGTTGTTTAAGTTTGTCAGTATTTCAGAATAACCTGTAAACAGGTAAATAAATAACGTGGTTTAGGGACTAAGAAATTATCGAATAAATGTTTGAGATTGTTTGTACGTGTGTAAGCGAGGTTATAAGGCAAGAACCAGACGGGCCGCGTTTAAAACAAGGGTGGTTCACACTTACCGATTTCCGTAAAAAAGAAAAAAAAGAAAAATTACCTACCCATTTTATTATTGATTCGGGACGAGAATCATTAGCATACTTACCTCCTTGAATTTGACGAGGTTGCAAAACAACACCTTGTATAGGAATACCTATTTATCAAATAAACGTTTGAGATTGTTTTTATGTGTGAAAGCGTGGTTATAGGGCGAGCATCGGACGGGCCGCGTTAAAGACACGGGTGGTTCACACTTATCGATTTCCGTAAATAAGAAATAACAAAAAAAAAACAAATATTGATTCGGGTCAAGAATCATTAGCTTCTTAAATTTGACGAGGATACAAAACAAAAAGTTGTATATATATCAAATACACGATTTATACAAAATACAGCATGTCAATAGCCATACCTATTAGGTAGTAGACGCTCGTGTAAATTTCTACAGCACGATTACCGTGACAAACAATTCGTTTAGAGATGCTTACGATTTCTTCTCAGAAATTATCATGATGTCTCTCTAAACTGAGAATAAATGTGAATTTAAGTGGCGAGAGCTCGGAGCCAACAGGACATTGAGGGAGATAACCATAGTTATTAATTAATAGTATTTTTACTTGGTCGTTCTTCTGAGCTTTGTATAATCACATGTGATTTACCAAATTGGAAGAAAACAATGTAAACGACCAAGGCACACAAGCTGTAGAAGATAAAATCTAAGTCGAGGTGGAAAACTAAAAGTGCTACTAAATTCTACCGAATAATATAACAAAAGAACGTTCTCTTAAAATGTATGCAGATTTATCTTTACAGAAACATGCAAGGAGAATAGATAAGTCCGTGTCATGGGTCATTAGTTTCAATGTAACAAGAATGCATTTACGAGAGCTACAGACAACAACATGTACAAAAACAATGATAATTGAAACGTAGAACAAACGTCGCATGTATAATAAGATGGTGGCAAGAAGCAGACGCACTGAATACAGATTAATTGGTAACAATAAATAAACCTACAGACAAAGAAAATAGAGAGCTCATTAATACAGACGTTGTGAACAAAGATTCCGGTTTAACACTGTCTGGTGATGTTTTTGATAAATAATTGGACTTTGTATAGTTCGTAGACCTCTTAGTAAAACTTATGGGTATTTCAAGATCACGTGAATAATCATAGCATTATTAAAAGTATTATTTTTCTTTCGAGAAAATATTACAAACGAAACACCTAACGCGTCGCTAAAAAAATATGCCAAATCCAAAACGTTTTAGCACCGACACGGCGAAGTTCGGCACTGCGGCGGCATCGATACGGCGTACGTGACGAGAAACATTCATTTACAAAATTATCGGATATTCTAGACTGATATGATTCCAAACTATTCCATGAATTACTAATGAACTAGAACCAACAAATACATTTGAGAATAAATGACGTGAGCGTTTATTTGATGGACATAAACACAAACCAAATGGAAACGTTCAGGACAGCCACATGTGCAACCAATAGCAGGAAACTCATATTTTTTAACACCAACGGTATGACATAAATCAAAACCAATTACATTCAATTAAGAAAATTTGCTTTTTATTTACCATTTATAATTTTGTAATTAATAAATTACATAATTGGTGTAATAAACAAAATCGAGTTAAAATTTTGATATATTTGAAAACTATAGTTGCAAAGGCTAGTCATGAAAATTTTCCTGAAACCACGCTAAAGCTGCGGTAAAATACATTTAGAGATAATTACTAAAAACTACTTATAACATTGACTAACATGTCACTAATTGACGCTAATAACATACAGTTGTTGTTTTCAATTTTAGTACAATTTTATGAGTCGTGTGTTGATATAACTAACAAGGTGTTATTGAAATGGTTCCGCGACATTAACAGAGATAATGTGCACGGCACACTTAGATTTAACCACACATTTATGCAACCTATAGTTTAAATCATTACTTGAATTTAATTTGAATTTCTTATCAAGTATGCGGAATTAACGGTGAAGGAAAACATCGTGAGGAAACCGGCATGTCCTAGCACCAAAAATTCGAAGACATGTGACATCTACCAACCCGCACTGGGCCCGCGTGGTGGATTACAGCCCACTCCCTCTCAGAGAGAGTGGAGGCCTGTGTCCCAGCAGTAGCCTATAATGTTCAGGCTGATATGATATGATGATGCGGAATTCGTTCTGGCAAAACGAATGAGTGAAGTAAAGGAGAGGACAAGTGACTCGACAGCAACGCCCCGGCTTCGTCAGGTGATCTAGCCGACGCCACAGTGCCACACCCTTTAAACCGATTGATGTTGAACACAAAAACGTAGAATGCATTGCAAATTAAAATAACAGAGATAATTTACTTCTCGTTTAGTTAAACTTAGAAGTGATTAATGATCTTCGGCATGCTAATTCGTTTAGAAGATAATGAACTGACACCGAGATGGATTCTTTCGAGACAAAAGAAACAATTACAAATGATAAATTTTATAGCTGTTATACGCTTAACGTTACAGCTAATTTTTGATAATTTATAACAGGAAAGGTATTCAAAACTGTAAAATCTTACGATTACTCGTACACACTGTGAAGTGTTATTGTCTTATATATTGTGCACTTGAGCACGAACTCCAAGTGATACTTATTTCAGAAGATGAATCCCTTCCTTGAATTTTGTCCTTCTACTACACTTAGGCTATCGATTTTGTGTTCAATACATCAAGCTTAAAGTGATTTAAATAATATATATTCGTCTATCATTGCTGTCGCCTTTGCATCCGCAGTGACCCAATTCTGAATTAAGAATGGAATATTATAGGAAAAATCGTGCCGGAATCCGTCCCAATGATACGTGAAAGAAATATATTTTCAGTCAATGGAATGCAGAAATAATTGGGGAAAACTTTCTATAGCCTATATTTATTGCATATGCCTTGTCTGTTGTTTATTCTTTAGTTACAAGTTACAGACTTATCGAAAATTTATCAAGAAGAGAATTCCAATCACAGTGAAGCAAACAGAATACCTAATTGTGCAGCGCAAGTGTTAGGTACTTGAGCAATAAATCAGTGTCCTCAATAGCATATCATATCGATCTTTAGATACTCGCAAGCGTGCTTGATTAGATACTTAAACAAAACATTACTTCCTCAAATCAACTACTAAACCTGGTGTTAAAATAACCAAACATGTTTTGGAACTTAAGGAAAACAAGACTTGAATGTGAGCACGAGTGGACCACATTCTTAAACTTGATACTATGCTTAGAAGAAAAGATGCTACGTGCGAGAATTAACAACATAGACTAAATTGTGAGGAGTTTATCGAGGGCACCATTGGCACCTGCAAGTTGCAAGCAAGTGGTGCTGCGCATAACACAATACTCAAGTTACGTCTATTGCTGAGAAAAATGTAGGTCGTGTCCGATTTCAAAGCGCAGCGGGAATTGCACAACTTACTCGTAGTTCTAAGTGTTCTAACTGCCAATAGCAAAAAAACAACAAACTTTCGATATTTCTAGTGTTTGGTATAATTCACGCTTCGCTGATTTATTGTACATCGCCGTCTCGGTGATTAGATAAAACATCGAATCTGACTTCGATTGAATCACTGCATAAGGTATCGGCTTTAAATCGACATCCGATTTCATGGTCAAGAAAGGAATTAATTTAAATCTCACTAACATCCGGATCATGGGCAAATATGGCAACTGGTGATCATTATGCACGGAAGTTATAACCTATGCTAAAAATAATTTTACGTTACGGTGATTTCTTGTTTTTAGATTGTTTATATTTGGCCCTAAGCAAGCCAGATGTATTTCTTACGCTTGCAACTTTTGTTTTTATTGTGACCTGCTACTTTAAGCCCATTAAAAGGTGTTTTAAAGGGGATCTACTGCACAGTAGGTAAACGAGTAAGTTCTGGTTTTACCGGAAAGGCATCACCTGACCATGGTCATGCAAATTAATGTTATTTTTATCTTATAAAACATTAATTAATATGCAGTAACAAAGATGTACATTTAGTTTTTTAAACTACGATGGTATAAACAAAATAACAACAATGAGAATTCAAAGCCCACATAAAATATTAATTTACGCTAGTATCATTGGTCAATATCTGTTATGACAGAATAAAACTTAATGAAAAGGTGCGTAATGTGGGAAAGGCATGGGGTCACGGACGTACACTCGGTTCTCGTTTTCACTAGCTGTGGTCTGTGCAACTTGGAGGCGGCACAGCACCGTCTCACAGACGCAGCCTACCGACAACTGCTAACTTCTGGCCGCTTGTTGTTTCCCCACAACATCGTCGTTCCAACACACCCGCTTAAGTTTCCACAAGTACAAGCCACAAACTTCTACAACATACTATCTTCGTACTACGAGATGTCTACGAGTATTTCTCGTAGTGTTTACGTTTTCATAAAGTTCTCATCAATTATTTATCTTAGCTGTTACCGTTCATTGCTCTCTTCAAGTTCTTACTTAAGAAAGTTTAGACGGTAATTTGATAATACTTTTGCAAAATAAAAGTAACAATTTCAAAACAGATTTGATACTATTTTTTTAAAAGTTCTAGGCAAAATTGACGTAATTATAACTTAGAAATAGGTTTACGAACGGTAAATAAGAGTAAATAAGTTTAAAGTGTCACACGAACATGGGATCAATTTAAAACTTCAGTATCACAAATCACGGTATATAGTACTACGGGCTTCGGACAAGCACCGACCTCCTTTCCCCGTTGCACTGGCGCAACGAACAAACAGAATAACTAGACGAAGATGTCGGCGTACGAAATCGTAGCGGAACCTGCGCGCGCGACTTTCACTACCGTACGTATACGCGTGCTCGAGCGCAGCGTGCGAATCGTGCGCCGCTGTGAGTGCTACTGATGACAAACGCCGACCGCCGCAAGCGCCGATGGTGGGGCATCTGGATGACTATCGTCAACATCTGATAATAAACACTGAAACCTACCCCCTCGCCACTGACAGCGTTATCTGTTTTCAAAGCCTAGATTCGTTTCGCTCATCTGCGCCAATTTTTTTATCGTTAATGTCACTCGTGTCCTACATTTTGACTCACCAGTGAGAAAAAGTGTCGCAAGTAAACATACGAATATGTAAATATTTTTTCACCACTCCCGCACGAAAGAAGTGTCTTTCCTCTACGAAAACAGTGAGGAAAATTGGTTTTTCCTCACTGTTTGAACAGTGAGGAAAGTAATGATCCCGTTGAGAAATTAACTTTGCTTGATTTTTTTATGTTAAGTTTTAAAGATATTTTCAAAAATAAATAATTTTATGCTTAGAATAGAAATATTTATAAGTTATGATTAATGTTTTTTATAAAATTTATCAAATTATTGTAAGTGTATAAGTTCAGAAACATTAAAAAAGTTTGATAAAATATTGAAATTTAGGATTATAATTTTTGAACGCACTCAAAGAAAGAAGCCTGTGAAAGAAGGACATTAGAAGCAAAAATTCGAAAAAATAATTATTTTGATTTGCTTTGTGACTATTTAATTTATTTACCTATGATGACTGAATACTTTCTTGCTGGGAGTGGTGAAAAGTTTTGTATGCAACATGTGAGCAAGTTCATTTGCTATTCGTTTTGTTGAGTCTTTCGCTTACTCAGGATTGAAATTTATAATCACTCGCTGCGCTCGTGATTCTATTTTTCAATCCTTCGTTACTCAAGACTCAAAATCAAAACTCATAGGAAAAACGAACTTTCCTCACTTGTTGGATAAATAACTATTTCACCACTCCCGCACGAAAGAAGTGTCTTTCCTCTACGAAAACAGTGAGGAAAATTGGTTTTTCCTCACTGTTTGAACAGTGAGGAAAGTAATGATCCCGTTCAGAAATTAACTTTGCTTGATTTTTTTATGTTAAGTTTTAAAGATATTTTCAAAAATAAATAATTTTATGCTTAGAATAGAAATATTTATAAGTTAAGATTAATGTTTTTTATAAAATTTATCAAATTATTGTAAGTGTATAAGTTCAGAAACATTAAAAAAGTTTGATAAAATATTGAAATTTAGGATTATAATTTTTGAACGCACTCAAAGAAAGAAGCCTGTGAAAGAAGGACATTAGAAGCAAAAATTCGAAAAAAGAATTATTTTGATTCACTTTGTGACTATTTAATTTATTTACCTATGATGACTGAATACTTTCTTGCTGGGAGTGGTGAAAAGTTTTGTATGCAACTTGTGAGCAAGTTCATTTGCTATTCGTTTTGTTGAGTCTTTCGCTTACTCAGGATTGAAATTTATAATCACTCGCTGCGCTCGTGATTCTATTTTTCAATCCTTCGTTCGCTCAAGACTCAAAATCAAAACTCATAGGAAAAACGAACTTTCCTCACATGTTGGATAAATAACTATTTCACCACTCCCGCACGAAAGAAGTGTCTTTCCTCTACGAAAACAGTGAGGAAAATTGGTTTTTCCTCACTGTTTGAACAGTGAGGAAAGTAATGATCCCGTTCAGAAATTAACTTTGCTTGATTTTTTTATGTTAAGTTTTAAAGATATTTTCAAAAATAAATAATTTTATGCTTAGAATAGAAATATTTATAAGTTAAGATTAATGTTTTTTATAAAATTTATCAAATTATTGTAAGTGTATAAGTTCAGAAACATTAAAAAAGTTTGATAAAATATTGAAATTTAGGATTATAATTTTTGAACGCACTCAAAGAAAGAAGCCTGTGAAAGAAGGACATTAGAAGCAAAAATTCGAAAAAATAATTATTTTGATTTGCTTTGTGACTATTTAATTTATTTACCTATGATGACTGAATACTTTCTTGCTGGGAGTGGTGAAAAGTTTTGTATGCAACATGTGAGCAAGTTCATTTGCTATTCGTTTTGTTGAGTCTTTCGCTTACTCAGGATTGAAATTTATAATCACTCGCTGCGCTCGTGATTCTATTTTTCAATCCTTCGTTACTCAAGACTCAAAATCAAAACTCATAGGAAAAACGAACTTTCCTCACTTGTTGGATAAATAACTATTTTACGGCCATATTTTTATGAAAAGTCTAAACAAAGTAATTACAATTTATTCATAGTTCGTCTATCTACCCTTAAGACATGACATGTCTCTTAGTTAAGACCGTAAAGTAATTCGGTGTATCTTAAATTATATCACGTTGAACCATAATAGCATAGGGTTTGATAAATATGACAACCCACACAAGTGAATTGCGGTTATTGTATTCAAATTACAACTGCTCCTATTTCTGTAGACTGCTCGGGGGGGCCGGAGGGCCACGTAGGTTGCCCTACCTTTGCATTATTAAATAATGGCGCACATCGATCTGTTCGACGCCTGCACTGCAATCAAACCGAAGAAGGAGGTATTGATTTTCTTATTAAATTATATATGTGCTGGTTACTAGGTCAGTACGATAAAACTGTTGTTTAAATGACAACGGTCTTCGTGATTCTACCTTTTTTACCACGGAGCTAGTTCTTCTTCGTCTTCTTCTGCTTAGTAAATTTGTAATGCATAACATTAACAAATCAAGTAAAATATATGCTCATAACAATGAAGCTTTAGAACTACTAGAACTAGCAGCATTCGTTAGTCCGACATTGAATTTAAGACAGTCGTACTATTATCTTTTATGATGAATGTATTTTCCTGCTCAACATTTCTCTTTGCTGTTAGTTTTATTTTTACTGATTCATTTACATATACTGTAAATATAGTACAAACACAACAAGGTAGATATAATAGATAAACGAAACGCGGCCATTTATGATTAGCTACGATTTAAGGTATCTACGAAATAATTCCAGTGGAGCTATTCAAACTGAAGCAGATGAAACAGGAAAAGATAAAAGAAAGAAATGTTTCGAAATGATTTTTTTGCTTTTTCCGGATGCATTAGTTTGTAGTGTAGGTGCACCCTAGCGCAAAACGGTCGATAGCGTTTAATATGTTCAAGAGTTTATCAGGAGATGACTCGTCTATATAAAGTATTAATAATGTGCATGTAGTTGAAACGTAGGAAATACTAAATGTACGATAATACGAGAGTTCATTTATAGTTTCAGCAAGTTTTGAAATAATGTGCAATTTGCATTGATTTTAACATGAGAATCAATTCAAAGGGTATTCTGTTAGTACGTAAGGAAATGTGTATTAATAATATGTGTTTGTGTTATTTAATTTAAAATTTTGTTTTCTATTGTTTTGACATACCTAACTCTATTATGATTTGTATGTTCTCGGGTAAAATGTAGCGAACTAACCATTTCTGTATAACATCTTATTGTAATGAAACCTAAATTTACGAATAAATTTGATTTGATTTGATTTCTGATAAGTAAAGACAATGCCCCCGCATGCAAAAGTATTCTTAAAATAATTTATACCGATTTAGTATTCTACTATGGCGAAAATTTTGGAATAATTGGTTTAAAAAAACAACTTGAAAAATTAGCCCGTAACAGTAGTGTTGCTTTAATTAGCAATTTTCTTTCACATTTTATAACCGCATTTAAGGCGCTGCACAAACATGTGTACAAGACAAGTGTGTCGAATACAAGTTACAAATGAATATTTGATTTCTATACATATAACCAGTATGAAATCAGCCACTCCCTGTGCAAACGTAAACTGTGTCCGGTCGCCGCTACAGGACACAGCAAATACGGTATCCTGTGACGCTGTGCCGCACGGTGGGTTGATTTATATACGTAGTGGACTTAGGACATTAAAAAAAAAGTCATCTTATTTTTACTGATTAATGATGCAAATTTGTTCTACTATCTAATACAGTAAATTATTGTTCTATGACTTTTTATTTTACGCATTATTTTTAGTACTACAATTTTTTAAATATTTTTTTGTATAGAAAAAATCATAAAATCTAAAGAATCTCAAAAATCTGAAAACATCTCCAACTGCGATGTATATATTAAAATAGTACTATTTATTAGCTTATTTTTACAACTAGTCAGCTACTGCGCTTTGCTGCGATTTAGGAGAATTTTTTTTTTAATTTTTTTTCTTATTAAAATCGCATTTAAGTCTACAAAATCTCAAATTTCTTCCAATTGTTGGATAAGTATTTTAATAGTACAATTTATTTGCATCTAATCGTCTACTGTAGTTTACTGTGACTTAGTAGGTAGTTAGACTTTTTTAGATTTTTTTGAACGAAAATATCTTAAAAGTCACCTACATCTTAGAATACTTAGCAGTGATAATTATTGTATTCTCTATTCCACACCACCCCAGAGGTAGAGAACTAGGCGCGTTTTTTTTATCAGTGGTCTCCCCAATAGGCCTAATCCACGACTACAAATCTGTGTTCTGTATGTGTGAGACTTACAAAGACAAATTCAAAATTCAAATCATTTACCAATGTTTTTAGGAGGGGCCTGCACCATGCTCAACACCATGCTCTGACAATAACGGGTCTTCAGTTAAAACCCCTAAATTTTCTTGATCATCATCGTCAACAAATGTATCCTTAACGATCAACAAAGCTGTTGCTTCTTCTGAAAAGGCTTTGTGTTTTCGCACCAGTTTGTGTCGTATCTTTGAAATATGTGGATCAGAGCTGATTAACAAATTGTTCAAAATATCTTCATTAGTAGCTTTTCTACAGAATTTCCTCGAATTATGAGCACGATATCTCCGAAAATCTTTGTTGCGTGCTTCAGCTGCTTCTTCGGATAATTTTCCAATGGGCACTATACCCAAGCTTTCAATAATAGCTGCTCCGTGAGCTAAAACTTTGTGAACACTTGCAGGCATGTAAAACCAATTATATAATTCAATGTATAGTTCCATGGTGGTTTCGGTATAATCTTTAAACTTCAATATATCAATACGGTGACCCGACGAAATTGCTTCTAATATAGTTTTAAATCTTTTTATTAATTCTTCATTTACTCCTGTGATCGAAGCTGCAATATCGGGGTTTTCGAAAAATCTCCTCGCAGTATTCCCATCATTTGTTGTACCATGACCCTGTTTCACAACATCAATTAAAAGTCCTGTTTCGGATTTAAATGCTTCCTGAATATTTCTCTTTTTGCTCTCCATAATAGCTTTACTGTCACCTTTCACCATCCATGTCTTCAAATCTAATCTGTACGCTATATGAAGAATGCATTCCATGAATCGTATCCAGATGTGTAACGACGATAAACCATATTTATATAAATCGACATCAATTTCTTTTGCCAAAACCAAGGACAAATCATTCATTTCCTTTGGAGTAGCTTTACATATGTCACATCTTTGTGTTGATGTATCGCAAAGAACTGCAGTCGCTTTACCATCTATCATGGTTAGTATTAGGTTGTGCGAGATGGTCAAATCATCAACCACTGTCTTAACTAAATTGTTAATCTCTGCCTCAATCGCATTTTTTTCTTGCAAAATGCTGAATTTGTTTTCCTTCATGAATTTAAAAAACAGCGGACGACACCATAATGAGGAATTTGGGGAATCATTTTCCCATATAACTCTGTCACCAGACACTAATTTGATAGGAATCAAACTACCCATAAATACGCTAGAATCGTCAAAGTCCTCATCTTCTTCATTTTCTCTTCCAACTTTCTGCTTATAATTGGCTTGATTCGAAGCTCCGTCAAATCCCCATTTACTAATCAGTGTCAAATCTTTACAAGTTTCACTAATTTCGTTTGACATTATAATTCTCTTCACAGTAATATCCAATAGTGCCTGCAATTCTATCATAGCCGTTTTATCTGTTACTACAATAGCAGTTTTAGGTGGATAACATTTAATTTTTTCATTTTGCAGTGCGTAGTAAGAGGGATATACGTTGGTACCAGTTACTTCTGCGATACTTTTTCGTAGCGTATTATATTGCCATTTTGACAATTTCAAAGACAAAAACAAGCCTAAAGCTTCATCTGGAGAGAATACTGATTTCTTTTTATTTCCAAAAAGACAATCTTTTACTTTTTGCACGTCCTGTGGATGCTTGAGCAGATGCTGTAATATGTCAGCAACATCTTCCTTTCCTTCTGCTTTTAAGTTAAAAACATGGGCATGTGACAACTCCTCTGAAGCAATAGTTTGCGTAGTAAGTTCCGTACGTCTCTTTTTTTGTTTAGGACCTAATTCTGTAAATGGTTTTCTCGGACTTACTTGAGTTGATGTACCAACAGACACCTTTTCATGAGATGTAGTTGATGTGCTAGGAACTGGTTCGTCGTCGTTTTTTGCAAAATCTTTCATAAACTCAGGCCAAACTATCTCCGATGCCAACCAATCACTGTATTTACTTCTAAATGTATGTTCTTTTCGTTTAGCATTTTCCCATTTTTTATAAGTATTATAACAATACTTTGCGCAGAATTCCTTTAGCAAATTATCATTATCTTGATTTAAATCACACAATTTTGACTTGATAGCACTGTATAAAAAGTTATGATCCTTAATACTACCACTTGATTTCAATTTCACAAACATATCAACATTAGTAACTAAATCACTAAACATTTTCACAAAATTCTCGAAAATCAACTTTTAACAAAAATCAAGTAACGAGCGGGTAGTCCGTATGTAAAGGGTGGTTACAACGAACTGATATCATTGTTTTCAACTTGCTACCCCAAATATTTTTTACCTGCAAATTTACTGCCCTCTGATTGGCGCACGTCACTAATGACGACTCGTCTACTGATAAGAAAACCGGTTTTGGTGTTGTGGAAAGAGTGGTGTGGAATGCAGTTGCACAAAATATTTACAACAAACTAATAATAATAATCCTAATAATATGCACCATGCATCGAATTCTTTGTTTTATTCATACAAATTAAATCTCTGAAATTTTAGGGTAATAACCTACTTTAAAAAAAAGTTCCAAAACATAAAAGTATGGTATAAGTATATACAATGCAAATATATATTTAAAAATCCTTAAGTCCCAACTTCGCGATTTCAGCCCACCGTGTGCCGTGTCGGTAACAAAAGGTGTCTCCGTTTGCGCAGCCCCTAATAAATATCTCTCATAAATTAATCATTCAGTGCGGTTAATCTGATCTGAATAATTTTCGCATATGACACGGCACGTATAAAGGCTTCCACGTCAATTTCCATTGCGTTTTTACTGATAAATACATGATAAATATGAACGAAAAATACCGTAAAGCGCAATGAATATAAAAACTCGAACTTCGCGCATCATAATTTTAAGTAGACCCTGGTTAAACTGGCATATTGCACAATCCTTGCCCTTTCATCTGACTTTGACATATTACTGTGATGCAAGAGCCTTCCATATGTTTCTTGTATGGTCCAGCTGGAAAGTAAATTAAAATAATTGACGTTTATTTTATAATTTCTAAATAGCATGATACGATACGCGTGATCCGCGGAAACTAGCGTATAAAGACCAGGCAGTAGGCACAATGTGGTTCTCCGCTGAACAAAACTATTACGTAAATAATAGCACAAAGACTAATTTGCCTAATCGAGACTAGTGCCACGTCATGGATGAATAACGGTGTATTTGTGGTCTGCGCTGCTTCCAATTGAAAGTGTTCGCAACGGTACTTCCGAGTGTAACAAAACTTTGAACTAATGGGGCCGTCACGGACCATAGAACTTTAATATTGGTTACGGTCATCTATTCTATAGATAAGAAGATAGCACCAATAAATAACCTGCTGTCACATGAAAAAAACACTGATTTCTTTTAATTTTATAAATTAACTGTCTAAGGCTGTGTTATGACTGGCTACAAAATGTAGCGCAAACCAACCATGACACAATATTACGGTACCTCTTAGGTGCATCATACGTAAACAACTAAAACCCAATTCCTGCCTACCTATTGATGACAAAGATAAATTCACGTAACAACCGACATTAGTATTGATCAGCAGCGAAACGAGGATACAAAGTGAAATGAAATAGACAAATCACAGTCCATCCATATTCATTACTGAACATTATTATAATGTACAAAAGCATAAGGCAAGTCATGTTTCATAGAAACTTAGTGACTACGACGTGCGGCAAACTTGTGCTCAGTCAGTTCAAAAGCTACAATCATGTATATTATGGTTTTAATACGTAAGTTACCTTTCAAATTACGAATAACCGAATAAAGTTTTATGCTAGAGATCGAACAGCAGTTTTAAGGCTGTACTTTCTGCTTCAGTCACGTCTACTTCGGCTAACTTTAAACATACTCTCAGAAAAATAAACATGATCATATGCATAATGGAGTAAGTACAAACTGTAAGATTAAACATGTTTATCAGGAAACGGTATTTTTATGATCAGTTTCTAAGTGCACTGAAGTACATAATTAGAAAACGCACTATTACGTTGTTTATATACTTGTACGTCATTAAACTGTGTGCATAATATCGGAAAGGGACAGTTCTAGCCTTCCACTTAAGTACGGCTTCTAGAAGGGCTTCTGGTCTTGATTCAAAGATAAATCTATTTCACACACGATGTAATGTTTCATTGCATTATCGCGGTTTCGCGTGACGCCATTATCAGAAACAGGAAATTTTATATGGAAAATGGAATTGGTGAGTCATTTCTATTTTCACTGCATGGAAATGTTTCACTAGGTTTTAATCCTATTTATTTAAAGTCGGCGAAACATGTCTTCCACGCCTCTATCAAATAACTGTAATTTCAGTTTTCACGTTCACCAAAAATAACGAACGTAATAATTTATTTACTCTACTAACAACATCGGACTACGTAAATTCGCGCTCAGACAAAATTTTAAGTTCACTAATTGTGAATCCGTCGCCGGTGCTCATCACAACTTGCGATGTTTTGGCTAAGCCCCAAAAAGTTCAATCATGGACCGTTGCTTTTATAATGACACTCTAGCTGTTGCCACGACTTTTTTCACGGAAATTTTCATGTGTGTCACTGACTACAATCTATCTCAGTGTCAATTTTTATCCAGATCCATTCAGCCCTTCTGGCGTGATTGGGTAACAAACATCATATCCATCCATCGAAACTTTCGCATTTATAATATTAGTATCAATGTACATTTATATGAACCTATAGATAATTATAGTAGGTACGTTAAGTAGTGTAAGAACAAGTGCCATTGATAATAGTTAATTGGTAATTTGTGTTACCGTTGTTAACACTAATTTCTAGATAGGTTTGATAGTCGAGTTAACTAAATCCCTTAAATTAAAGCTAAAAGAAACTTCCGATGTTTAAACTGTTTTAAATGGTCTGAATAACTAAAGTGGTTTTTGTCTTGCAATAGACAATATTAATCTTGACTCGAATATTAAATAATGGCTAGTAGTATATTATTATTAACTGCCTCGTTGGTCTAGTCTAGTGGTCGCAAAGCCCGACTGCCGACCATAGTTTTGGTTTCAATCAAAAATTCAAAAGTGTACAAATCAGAAGAGTTATTGGGTTTTTCCAGTAGCCACGGAGATTGGATTTGTGACCGGTTTATGGCAAGAGGCACGCCACCTATTACATGGGACTTAAACCCATTGCGCGAAATGTGGGTGTACTATTATTTACAGCTCTGTCCTTTGGGGATTACAGGCATGATGTTATTTAACCTTAACTAAAAGTTCAAAGGATTTTAGCAACTATCAGTATTAAATTATTTCATAATAGCAGTATTTGGCAAACACAATGTAATTGTTTTAGGGAAAACCTAATATATAAAATAAATAATTATATTGATTAAGGTTTATACGATCAATTCTGGACGAATTAGTTATGAGGATACTCCCGGAGGTCACATAATAATTATTTTTAAGAACCACATCCTACTGGAACAATTATGTCAAAGTCCTCGTAAAAGGTTATTTGCATCGCAAGTTTCAGCGTAGAGTTTGCGTTTCTGTCTCTTAGAAGTCTCGTAACCATATCATAACCTTGGTAAGTATCTCGATAACGTGTTTTAGCCGTCTCTCAGAGGTGTCGTAGCTATGTCTTAGGCCTTGTTACCGTGTCGCAGACTTCTCGTAGCCCTTTCGTAGGCCCATCGTAGAAGTCTCGTAGGCGTCACATCTAGACGTCTCGTAGGCATCTTTTAGAGGACCCGTAGGCCCGTCGTAGACGTCTCGTAGGCTCGTCGTAGAAATCTGGTAGGCCCGTCGTAGACGCCTCGTAGGCATTTTGTAGTGGACCCATGGGCCCGTCTTAGACATCTCCTAGCCGTTTTGTAGAAGTCTCGTAGACGAATCATAGTCGTTTCGCAGAACTATCTTGAGCGCCTCCCGCCTCATCTAGGCGTCTTATAGCCATCTTATAGTGGTCTCGTAGATCCATCGTAGGCATGGTACAGGACTCGAATCTGTCTTGATAACCTTGTGGCGCCTCATCTAGACGTTTCCACGGCCTGTCGTACTCATCTCGAAAGCCAAGTCGTAAGGTTCTTTCTTGCAGCAGTCTCACTACGAAGACGAAGGGAGACATGTAAAGGGTATTTTTTTTCTTGTTTCGAACGTTGATTAAACATGGCGTAGGCGCGTTTTGGGTATAGTCGCGGAATTTGTCTGGCGTAATGTAATGAAAATAAAGTAATGCGCAGGACCAACGCCCAATAAGAAGGCACCCTTATACTTTCTACATAGATAGTTTTCCTTATTGTGCTACTGCGCATTACTTCTAGATAATGCGACGTGTTGACATTGTTAATCATTCATACCACTGCTCTCATCACATACACGTTGCAAAGGGTGCGTAAATAACCAAACGCAATTGTTACTGATCAGGAAGAACGACTTCGATGTTTATTAAACAGATTTCAACTGCGAGTCATCTGTGCGACTGCAACACATTTGTTTACTTTCGCCTACTGTAAACCAACGTTAAACAACGACTCAAGAGTTACTGCTGTCGCGACGTACTTAACTGACTGAAATACATGTACACGAAGGTACACAATCACGTCTTGCAGAAATTCAAGTGGAAAATTCTTACACTAGAAAATAATGCGACCGTATAAGATTGTACTAATATCGACGAGGAAAAAATATAAACCTCGACGATATATACAATGTATCTAAATCTAATATCGGTGAATTCACTCACATCTAGAGATTTATGAGCGTCTCGTGAATTTTATGTTTTATTCACTCGTCTTCGTGAATAATATTTGTCGCTTACCTATTTGCACAGCACGCTCGAGATGATGATATGAATATTCATGGCAATGTAAAGCAAACGTACGCTATGCTAGAGGAGCGACGCAGCCATGCTGGTGACGGTTGGGGCGTCGACGGCGGCGACAGAGAAACATAGCTGAAATTTTAACAAACTTGGATTTCATTGCGATCCGAAGAAAACAAGAAGACCACTCGCTCGCTCCCAAATTAAATGAGATTGATAACATGTAATGTATTTGAATACCACGAAGTGAACGCAAAGCATATACATACTAAGAAGAGAAATCTCGGTTGATGGAAAAGTGGCTTGTAAACACGTCCACATGACATGTGAGCGATGAGCTCCGCAAGAGTTCGTTGATTTTGATAAGGATTCCGGTCAGAGGCCCGACGAAGGGCTGCGCTGGTTTACCACACACAAAGAACTTCGAACAAAAACAATTCAGTACGCGTATATTAATTATATTCGAACACAACTATATTAACATATAACTTCAGCTGTGTAACAATAAAAAATATGGTAATCATATTTTCCCTTCATGACCAAAATAAAGATGCGGTACCCAGCAAGGAACAATAGCAGCGCGCCGCGGTATGTACAAACATACAGCTTTATCTTGACAGGTTTACTTACTTCAATGTGATAAATAAGTTTCTAAGAAGCATACGTTACACTTTTATCAAAATTAAACTGATATAATGTTAATTATAATTATCTGATGATCGGAAGAAGGTCGCACGTTATTATTGACATTGAATGCAATTGAAAGTAAGGTAGGGGATGCCAGCGAGTGGTTTCAGAGTAATGATATGGCGATCGCGTACTCACTCGATCTCGGCACTCCACAGTTCGTCCTCGTCGTCTTCGTTATTTTGCATTTTATTTAGTAACAAAGTATTTTACATGCTTATATCTTCGCGCCTGGAATATACGATACAGCTGAAAATAGGTATGGCGATACTATCTTAATTATTAAATGTCGTTCACGTCTTCAAAAATGTTTGCCGTTTCTTTCGAGAAAATTTTTTGTTGTAACATTTCATGAGGTTAATACAATGGTGTCTGTATGGTTAGTAGACTGTTTCAGCTAGTAAGACTACTTCTCAATGACCTGATATAGGCGTGAGTGAACTTCTTTAAAAAACAGTTAGCCTGATGAACGAACTGAACTGGTTGAACGTACAACTGCAGGCAGCGTAAAACTTGCATCTGTATTAAGTTGTATTAAAGGCAAGCTAAGATTTAAAAAAGTAAGGAAAAGAGATTCCCATCAAGCAGTTTCCTTGGACCAACAGTCCAGTTTCAGCTCCGGATACGTGATGTCATCAATTAATATTCATTCGGGTTTAAGCACCAGGTTTATAATATGAATATCCCCTTCAGTCAAAAGAATGACTCCTGCAACTGACTGAACATAATGCATAATTAATTTTCCATCCAAAATTGGTGTTCTTGAAAGATGTAAGTGTTATAGCGCATCTTTAACAATGGGACATTTAATTGGCTCAATAACTAATGTTTTCAATGGCCGCGACGTAAAAATGTTCATACAACGCGAACAGCGGACAGCGCAATTTGTTTTAAATCTTTTGTAACTTTACACGAATAAATCACAATTGAATTCTCATTAAACGTGAACGTGACATATTATAGCTTGACAATGGTTACTCGTTAATATTGATATTTAATACCTACTGTTATCTATCAGATAAAGCTCCGGAATATACAATCTAAGATATTTTCAGCGTTGCCTGCACCAATAAATTAAAATACGATGCCTGAACATATCTCGTATTAGGAAAAGTGCTGTACATACCTGCTTGGCTTAAAGAAACCTAAAAAACTCATTTGAACGATTGCACTTCTCAATATTAACTAACACAAAAATTTGGGTCACTCAAACAGTGGAATTCACCACAAAACTCGAAACTAAAACAATAGTGTATCAGCGAAGCATTGCAATCAACTGCCGCAATAATATCGAAGGAACCAACACTTATCTTGAAAACTTTACCTATACGAAATTAGTAATGATAACAAATGTTGATTAATTGTACCGATATTTTATTTTTCGTTAAAATATCAATTTCATATCCTGAAATGTCTACGACTGACATGTAATGTACCTAAATTTGACGGTAATGGGAAATAGCATTTCATAATTTGTCTTGAAAAATGCTTATCAATAAAACTGAAATCTAAGGTAGACGAACATTACACACATTATTGACTTTTCGGCGCGATCTAAACAAACATCAAGCTTAAGTGGAAAATTAATGAACTGAAAAATTGCACACATTTCTGAATCGGACATCCTCCTTACAAAGTACAAGGTAAAACGGGATGTACTCGAACCGAAGCTAACGATGTGATGCATTACTGTCGGATGCAGTTCTGTGCAGCATCATACATCGTCAAGTGTCCAGCTGGCGCCGCCGCCAATCATTCAATTACATGCAGAGCATAAACGATTCAATTGCGGAATTCGCTTCAACAATGTTAAAACTGTACTAATAAACGCCCGTGCGTTTTGAACGATCATTTGAACGGTTACGTCACTTCATTAAGTGCATCCGTCGAGGTGCGTAGAGGCTAATTTGGTCAATGAAGCCAAATTATTTAGCCAAAGCCAGTATACAGATCCTGGCAAATACAACGAAACTGTAAAAGCTAGCTGGAAAACAAACTTTGAAAACAGGAAACGGTTTCCATCAATTGACTCAAGACAAATGGCAAGACATTAGTTCCACTCTTTGTTAACTTCTTAGAACCGTGTTCTAGAATTTTCAACGATGCTCAAGTTTGAATATCGCTTTATAAAACAGACAGATTTCATCCAAATCTATATTCAAAGCTAGATTTAAATCGAAATTCGTTCTTGAGCACCGTTTTAGATTACGGGCGCAATGGACATTAAAATCCAATAAAACGTTTTGCGCACATTTGGCGTCACATAAACAGTTTAACACTATTAAATGGTATTGTGATAATACTGTTGTCTTAGAACTGTATACAAGGTGTTGTTTTGCATCCTCGTCAAATTCAAGGAGGTAATTCTACTAATGATTCTCGACCCAAATCAACAATAAAATCGGTAGGTTAATTTTTATATTTTTTTTCTTATTTACGGAAATCCGTAAGTGCGAACCAGCCGTATTTAAACGCGGCCCGTCTGTTGCTAGCCGTATTACCGCGCATTCACACACACAAAAAACGCTAACAATACATACACAACGCAAACTCAATGAACATTCGATAATGTCGTAGGTATTCCCTAAACCCAATGCGCAGACGCACTCTCTCACTCACGCGCCTAGCGACGCACTCTCTCGCACACGCGCGTAACCAACAGTATGTTTAATGTCGCCGACTAGTGCATGCGTTTTGCGAATTCCGCTCCTAGGTACTGCGATGTACATCGTTGAGACGTAGGTATAAACTGCAAGTGCAGTTTGGACTGAATGTGTGGGCTTGGGATAATAGGGGAACAAGTGCTTGGACCCTACTTCATCGACGGGTACCTCAACAGCGCCACATACCTGGAGCAGCTGTTCCACGTTGTTGAGGATATGTTGGAGGACGTTCCCCTGGTACTCCATCGCGACCTCTACTACATGCAGGACGGTGCTCCCCCTCATTACGGTCGGCAAGTACGCTGAAAGGTTTGGTGAGCACTGGATCGGTCGCGGAGGACCTGTGGCCTGGCCTCCGCGATCTCCGAACCTGACGCCTCTAGACTTTTATTTGTGGGGAGACGTTAACAGTTTAGTGTACACGGAGGAAGTGGCAAGTGTAACAGAATTACGAGTAAAGATCATTTAGTGCTTTCGACACTTTACTCGTAAAAACGAATGTGTTAGTGCTACGTAAGCTGAAGGCAAAACCAGCTATGTCGTGCTCGACTGTGCCAAGAGTGTGGTGGTGGCAACTTTGAACAATACCTCCGGGTAACTTAGGTACGTAATTTACTTATTTTTTCATACGACTATCATTTTCTAAATACGTTGTTAGCTTAATCAATTTTATTCAATAGTGTAAATAAGTTGATTTCAAATTTTTAACTACGCCAATAATACCTAACAGTCGAAAGTATCACCACATACCTACTTTAACTAGCACATCTTTCCCTTTCCATCAAACATAAAAACATTATTAGATACTTACTAACTAAATTATTGATGGACCTAAGCCCGTTATGTAGGAAGAAAAAATATCAAATCAACCAATTCAATCCACAAATGAAAACAAAATCATTACGAATACTTTAGGCTGAATTTACGTACAATGTACCGAGTGTTAGTGTATGAATTATTATTAGGTACCTAAATCCGCCCGACGCGCGACGGGTGCGCTTGTTAGGTATCTAAGCAACATTAGCGCAACATAGCCTCAGTAGTGCGCCTCAGGATCCGGAATAAAGATCCAAGATTGCCAATTTTAGGAATTTAGGATTGTCCGTTCAGCAGGATAGCAATAAAGCAAAACTAACATTTTATTAAACATCTGATAACTACCAAACTTACAGGTCAATGAATTTTTCTTTGGTGCACTTGTATTAGGTACTGTACTGATTTCCGTATTCCAATGATGCTTAAAAATGAGTTAAGTATCAAGCGAAATTTTTGACAATAATGTAGGTGATTTTCGAAATAAAATTAGAGCAAAATTATTGCTGCCGGTCGACGCGCGCCGTAGGTTATCGCACGGCCGCACGCGCCTGCGTTTCGTAGGTATGACGTAGTCACTCACACACAGAGCTCCATTGTCGCTGTGTGCGTAGTTGGGTGATTCTGTTTCAAGTGTTTTGAATTGAGGGTTGTAGTCTGAAATACTGTTAAATTTCAACAACAAAAAAAAGCAACGCTTATTAATTATAGACCGGTACCGTACTTTAAATTGATTATTTATGTGTTTTATGACAACCTCCTGAAATTTGACGAGGATGCAAAACAACACCTTGTATACTCGGACGAGTACAAACATTTCAAATGGTACGTAATTGTAAACGCAACAAGAATTACTTCCTTAGAAATAACTAAGTTATTCTTAATTATGAAAATATTATCAGTAATTTACATCTCATAAATATTTGTTTAATAGTCATAAAAGCGACAGATGACAGTACAGAATTTAGGAAGACAGTGTTAACAAAAAAAAATTATCTCTTCCTTTTTCTTGAAATACCCAAACAGAAACTTGATGATGGAACAAACAAAAAGCGGGGGCTCGACTATTATCTAACTATACGACAATCAGCTGTCTGTTATCTGTCATTCTGTACTGCGCAGTTCTTCAAATTATCAATAAACATTTAAATTGAATCACCAAAAGCATTAAAAGGAGAAAACAGGAAAAACAAACGATGGGAAATTCGTCGTTTTGGATGATCTAGTTTTTTTATCGAGTTTTAAATCCAAACAAATTGTTGTGTAACTTTTTATCACTTTCCTGTCATTTTCCGAGAACATTTACACATCTCAAGAGAGTAGTGAGTGACTCTTGACGAAATGAGTGTCGGATTAGATGTAATGATAAATGCTATCAGTCTAAGCTCCTACAGTAGTGGATATCTGTATAGTTGACACAAAGACACCAATAACCTGATAAGTATCGGACTCCAAACTCGAATAGCGACTCATGTGAGACAATAAACAGTAGCATGTACCGACCTCATTGGAGAAATATTGAAAACACCACGATAAGAGTAAATAAAGACTCATAAATGTAGCGATGGATGAACTCTGCCAGATTCGCCAGCTGCGAGAACAAAACAATTTAATCAACATGATGAGACAATAGTTGCCATCCTATAAACCCACATTGAGATGCTAATAAGAAAAGGGAAAATAGATACGTTTGTAGCCAGCAAGCGTTGGGCTGTGAAATTGATTTGAACGCGGTAATACGACGACAAAGCGATACGTTGTGTAAGTCGCGGGCGACGCGTGACAACACGGTTACAGGTACAATGTCACATGGCCTCGTGCACCCATCGCCGTCACGATCCCAGCCTATAAAACACTATAGTACTGCCAGTCCCACTGTCCACACATACAATACTCCAATGAAACCAAGTACAGTGCCTACACTGACAATACATCTCACATTGTACCTTCTTCAATCATTGAAGAACGAAGAAAACGAAACCCGATGAGTAACCTTCGTATAGCTGAAAAACAATCATTGTTGTCAAAAATCTGAAGAGTGAATGCAAATCACTGGGAGGTCTCAGTCAGAAGGCTCTTTGAAAGTAAATAATTTAATAAAGAGGAAAAAGAGGCCAAACAATAATAACAACAGATTTACATTTTATTTATTCTTACTTTGTGTGGAACAAAGAAAGCATAAAAAGATTACTGAAGGCGCAACTGTATGAGCTTATGGCTTTCTCAAATATGAATGCGTTCATATTCACATTCACAATTACGTTATATCAGAAACTTTTGTGAAAAGAATTTCAGACTAAATGCACTCATCAAGTAATCTGCAGTATTTGTATCGCATTAAAAGTTACTAAAAACCCGAGAGACAGGATTAGGAATAACAAGCAAGGGATCCGAACCGAAATCAATACCGTTGTGCAACCAAAAAGTCTAGACAAGTGCGAGGGCCTATCGCAACTGTGAGTAACAAGAGCCAGACATCGTATACTAAGAGGCTATAGCCAACCGCAAACATGCTCCGCCGGCGGTTTAGAATAGATAGCACAAAAGGAAACAATGACGGGGTGATCCGGCCTGCGCCCTCGGGCCTCCCTCACCCACACCGCGATGGTGTTGTCGCCTAAACGTTTTATATCGGCCAAGGACGGCCTGCGACATGCACAACGGAACTGAGCACTGCAACGATTCCACCAGCTCACCAAATATGCGCGACTGACGAGAATGAATTAGCTCGCTGAAACTGGGTCGCCCGAAGCCTGGCCACTCAGATTGTGATTCATGATGAAATAATTTTGTTAGTAGACTGTGCTATTGTTCCAATGTTTTACACTCATCTAGTGTCGGCTTGACTAATTGTATTTTTCTTTATGCCTTTCTTTTCACCATTCTATGTTTTTTTTCTAGCAAGTTCGTTAGATGAAAATCTTTAAATAACGTAAGAGAGACAGGCTGGGAACTTTATCAAATAATTGATAACATTAGCATTAAATGTGCGTATATTCTGACTGACATCTTTACTTACGTAGCAAATTACGTCAAACGAGAAAAGCAAAAAGTGTACAAAGTCATATGATATGATATTAAAGTGCACTTAGAAGATAGGGCGCGAGACGTTGAAGACGCGGTGTAATTTCACAGTTTACGGCGCGGCGTGGTGTGGCGCAAGCTTTTTAATTAAATGACGTTATAAAGGGGCGCGGTAAATAAGCGAGATTTAGTTAGGAAGGCCAGCGCTACCGTCTGAGGCTGCTCGAGCGGAGATAAGGAGCCTGTAGGTGGAGGTAATGTAC
The DNA here is from genome assembly GCA_963082945.1 of Cerastis leucographa. Taxonomy (NCBI): domain Eukaryota; kingdom Metazoa; phylum Arthropoda; class Insecta; order Lepidoptera; family Noctuidae; genus Cerastis; species Cerastis leucographa. The sequence goes on along the minus strand of OY720380.1, from coordinate 9,935,891 downwards.
ACACCCGAGATACTGAATGTTGCACAAGGCAAATATTTGCGCCCAGACCGAACGGCTGCCACTCAACGTGCGGACTGACATGTTATTAATTAAATAAATGATAGTTCTTGGCTTACTAGCACCACACTCTACTATCGAAGAATCCATTCTTCCCAAAACAGAGAAATATTCTCACACAAAAAAGAAGTGGCGACTAATAATTCATTATTACAGTCCCATCACTAGACTCAATATGAACCTAATGTTATCATAACATAATATATTAGGCGCAACACGATATTATTGGCGAAGGATAATAACAACCGGCTGAAAATATTACCGTGTTTACTATTGCTATAATATGATTAATTAACGAGACGGCCATGTATCACATTTCTTTATCGTAGTTAGATATTAATTAGGTAAATAAATGGCGAGTGAAAAGTGCCGGCGCCTCGACCTTTTGATAAAGATGCCGAGTGGAATAATTCCACAGAGGGAAATAGGAAAAATAATGTTATCGTAAGGCAACTAGCGACTAATCCGTGATGCATTCGCACAAATTGCGCGTCCCAGCTGGGAACAAATTGGATTACCGGTGACGAGAAGCCAGCCTCTCCAATGCGAAGCCAACGGCGGCGCGAGCGGACCGCTCTACATCTAGTACATTGAATACTTTTTTTGGTTTCCTTTCAGCAACAGTTTTGTAGAAGTGCAGCAAAAATCAAACTCTATGAAATTCCACTCAATCCAGTACACCATACAAATGTTCCAACTCGAGCCCGGTTGTTATGTGTTGGTGGACCCACAAATCTACCTCTCTCACATATTAGCAATGGAACTCCGTTTAGGCTCGAGTTCGCATAATTTTTCGGCTATTGAAACAGACATAATATTTTTTTCTGACGTAGTCCTCATCATATTATATTAACCGTCGTATCGTTTCCATTATTCTTCTGGTTTTATCCCATGGGGATTAATTTTCTTTTTCTTTGATACAGCTCTATCTGTCGTGTCTTGTGTATCGGTGTTCACATCCTTCCTGGCGGTCTCATTCTGCGCTGAAACAATCAATATTTCCTTTTCCCTTTCGAGCTCACTCATCGAATTCTCGAATTTGTGCTATTTCTTGTTCATTCAAAAATTATTCATTTGTTTTTATGAAGATTCTAATGTGCGAGTGCTAAGAGTCCATACAAAAGATGAGCTAAGCTTTCATGTTTATTTAAAAATTCCCGAGTCCAACCAATTCCTTGCCTACAGCGTTCAGTTCTAAAGTTTGAAAGTGATGTCGTGGGCCCACCAACGACAGTGAGAGTTTTCAAGATTTACTTTGTTTCAAGTTTTCCTGTTTCGCTCCGTCCAATAAAAACACATGTCTTCCGGCTGCAACTTCCATTGTTCGCTGATACAAAAAGCTAATAGCTTTCTTCGATACTACGTTTTCATACAATAATATGCAGTTGTTTATTTTATGCTGTTTACTATTAAATGGTTAAATAATAGTAACTGATAGTTCATGTACTCGGCTGACCTCGATGATGCTGCGGGCAATGTACACGTCCTGTCATGACATTGCAGTAATTATATATTAATTTGCCCTTCATCCATTATAATCATTTAAAGTTTACGTGTTTTTAAGTACATGTCTCTTAAACAGATCATTTTAGTGATCTAATACTTTAAATCTCCGTAGTTTTCTTGCTATCTTCAAATGAAATGGTAATAAGATGCATCAGTCTCATTTCAAATGTAAATAAGTATGAATGGTATTCATCATCATCATCATTAGCCTATAATGTTCCCACTACTGGGACACAGGCTTCCTCTCCTATGAGAGGGAGTGGGCTGTAATCCACCACGCGGGCCCAGTGCGGGTTGGTAGATGTCACATGTCTTCGAATTTTTGGTTCTAGGACATGCCGGTTTCCTCACGATGTTTTCCTTCACCGTTTTTAAGAGCAGCGGTGATGAAATAAATTACACAAAGTAATGCGCCTGCCTGGATTCGAACCCCCGGCTTACTGCTCGTAAGTCGGGGCTGCCACCACTGGGCCACCGCCGCTCTCATGGCATGGTATTGCTGATTTTGAATTGGCTCTAGAGCAAACCAGAGATTTTTTTTTACACTGTTCTACAGGACTTTTCATCCCGGGTTTATATTTTTTTTGCATCATAAAAGGCTCTTGCACATATATCTAGTCGGATTCACAAGAACTCTTCTGGTATTTTACGTCATTGAAGCACACGGATATTGGTCTCCTATTATTTGTACTTAATATGCCAATCTAGTCTATAATAATGACTGATAAGTGTCCGTGCACGCCTTCTACGACTCGATGAAAATTGATCGCACTACTGAATCTGACGTCATAACACTTTATACCGGATCGTGGCTTCGTATATTGTATAGACTAACTAAAAGGACGTGTTAAAAATAGCAACGAAGAGAAAATCTAAAGGAAACGATCACTGTCTATTTAAACGAGGTTCTTCATAAAGCCACCTGATAGATATCCTTTCAGGAAATTGAAACTCACGGCAAGACTGTGCGGTGGCGCATTTGTCATTAAACGACTTATCAAGATGTAATTTCATAGATTCAGGCCTCGTGGCCTCATCTGTATCAATTTTGTGTAATTTAAGGTCAGTAACGACAACCATCACCATAAATTACAGTGATACCATCTCAAAAGGTAATTCTACATTTTTTAAAGGTTTACGTTTGACATTGACCTTTGATGGCTAATTTTCTTATCTTTAGCGCTGAACGAATGCTTTGCCTACAATCACAAGGAGTTTATAAATCTGCCACTCCGATAAAACTAATAGTTAAGTTTAAAATGAGGAACTTTATAAACATAGACACTACCGTGGGAAGTTACGAATAGTCAAGGTTTCATGAAATTATCTTCAGTTTTAGAGATCAAGCGTTTTCGAAGACGCACGCATATAATTACGGTCTGTTAAAGATTACGTCAATTATGTCACACTCAATATATTACAGTGAAATCCAATCACGATATAATAAAGCTAATTACATGTTGCAAGTAGCGTGCTCGCAAGCTGCAGCCTGCTGGTAACAAGTAGCTGACACGATGGAAACATAGACTTGCCAGCAGCAGCAAGTTAATAAATTACATTCGGTACCTCCACAGCTGTGTTAAACTTGCAAGAACACTTCTTGCACAGAGCTAAACGCATCTTTAAACATAATAAATACTGTGTTCAGTGTTGTTACCCAATAATAATAAAAGCATGCAATCTTTTTTAAATAGGCCAAAATTAAATTACGTATTTCAGTAAAAAAAAACAGCTGGCTGAAGACACGTAGACCTGGAAATTGTTTGTAAAAAAGATAAAAGAAGCACTCACTGCCAGTGGAAGGGTCCTGTAATGCCTTCTCTAAGTCGGTCCTTTAAGGAGCGTTGCCTCGCAGGGCCGGGCCCGGGGGGCAGAACGCCCGCGCCGGCCGGGACCGGCACCGGCGGCGGCGGCGGCGGCGCGCGCGCCGGGGACGACATCACTACGGAACGCGGCGCACGCGCACTAACACCGCGCCGACAACATTACACCACTGCACTACTAACGCGAGCTGCAACAAAGCAACAACCAAAGCCACGTAAATAAAGCAAAGCCAAAAGAACGCAAAATATAATTTGCAAAATTAAATGTTCACATAAATAAAATTATAGTACATTGCGCATAGGAAGAAAATAAAGGAAGATAGTGCTAAGTGTTTCAAGAAAAAAACATCATTTGTATCTTTCATACAAATGATGTCTGGCATATGGGTTTTCGGTTTTGTTTCTGTCCCTTTATAGGGCTCAGTATCGTATCTATCTGTTACCATTTTCAAAAATTTCAAAATTACTTTATTTTATTTCGTCATTTTAAAAACTGTAAATACATTTAAATGTACGTGTACTTCGAACTATATAATTGACACTAAAAGCATTGTAATTTAACGATGTAATAGAAGTAGAATAGTATAAAAAAGTGAGTGCTATTTTTGCGCCTATTAATATTACAAAAGCAACGTATAGATGGAACATTGAAATAATATTATCATCAGGCGTCCCTATAACGAAACCGCTCAAAGCAAACGCAAACATATCGTGTTGTGTTCATAACAGTAGTTATTATTATTGTATTCCACAGTAGCTTTATATTGTGTTCCATAAAACCAAAGAGATGTGTATATACGTAGCAACGCCCTTGGTACAGTACTTACATTGTAAGTGCTGTGTACCTAGTGTCACTATAATAATACCTTCTGTCTCTGGTACACTTCAGAAATAAGATTACCTATATCTGAATATATCTAGACAAAAAGTACCTACCTATATGCTTTATTTTGGACAGTGTGAGTAGAAACATCATACAGATACCTGGTTTCCTAAACTATGCATTTAAAATTCATAAGTTGAATGATAAGCAAAGTAACATCTAGGTCTCGTGTCACAACCCCCGAAGCATCGAGCATACTTTACCGCATGCGCCTAGCACATCTTTCTCACTCCAAAAGACTGTTCTATGACTCCTGGACTAGGTTTTGTTTTGATTAAGACTAACTTTCAGGAGACCTTAATATGAATCAATTTATAATATCCTGAATCGATATTAATTTTTAAGCATCATTCTAGAATTGGTCCGATTAAAGAACTGAAGAGGTGGAGACCAACAATCAAGTCCAACTGTAACTGACTGACTAGCCTCAGAGAGGCTGCCTAAACAATTTATTAACCGGTCATTTCAGAGCAGATATGTTCCCACCAACTACAATCCGCCCAAGTAAGATTTTCAGTAGTTGGGTATTAGTTCGGTTTCGGATGGCTATCGTGATAAGACTTGCTGTAGAGCTCTGGAAAATTCCCAGAATCCTTTTATTTTGATATTATTTTGAGTTCAAGTTTTACAGTACAGGACTCCAAGCGCATTACTCTACAATAACATCGGTTTAAGCATAAACATACAGCAAGTTAAAAATCAGAAACAATTAAAAAGACATTCAGTCATAGCACAGACCAATTCAAGACTTGAATGCGGGATTGCTGTGCCTGTTACAAACTCTTGTTGTTTAGAGTTATCCATTTACAAATCTCTCCTCGTTAGCAATCAAAGAAATAATACTTCACGGTTATCTTTTCAGCATAAAGCAATCATGTTTCCTTTAGTTCTGTGACAGCGACGACATCAGAAAACAAGAATATGAATGCGTAACGGGACCTTGACCTGATTTGATTAAGTAGAAACTGAGTCAATCTAAAGATGATCAATAAAACACTTTCTAGCGAAATTCTGCGTTAACAGGAAACCGATAACAGGAAACTCGGAAATTACTTAGGACTTAAAAAAGTAGCTATCGTATTTTTATTTACCAATCTCAATTGAATAGAAAACGTTTATTTGTTGGGTTTGAGAACTTTTGGGTAACTAGTTAAGATCCCTCTGAGCAGTAAAAGTTTTGTTGAGAATACACTGAAACGGACAGGGCGATAGCAAGGGGCGAAAGCGGCTATCGATCGGCCCTAACCTCCGCCCGCGCGAGCCCCGCGCCTCCCCGCCGTCCCAGCTCACCTTACGTAAGTCCAGCTGATCGCACCCACCCTGTAACCTTGGCAACGAGCCTTATGCACGCATTTCTGTAAACTGTTTGTTATACATTAACGATGCATTATTTGATTACCTACATGACGTACATTACTGTCACGACATTCAATGATAAGTTTGCGATACGCCTAGAGGAACTAAGTTTTAAATCCTAAATCACTTATGACAAACATGTTATACTTGGGCCATCTAAAAGTTTATTGATTGTCATTTAATGCCCCGAGGTGACAATTCTTCGACAGCCGTGTCCCATAGGTCGGCACGTAGACATGTTAATTTCCTCCAACTAAGTGACCCTTCATCCACCTGCCAATACGCTACATATGTGACTATTCTATAGGATACTAGAAAATGTGTTTTTTTTTATTCCACCCGGACTGAAACTCGATTCACGTAAGTAATCTGTAGCTATGGCTGGGAAACATACTGTTCAACAATTTGCATAGGGGGCGTTGAATAAAATCTTTTGAGCACTTGTTAGTAGCAGCAGAAATAAAAGTGACGTAGAAATGCAGATTTTTTTTAATGCACAACTTGAACAACGTAAGTAACATAAAAAACAAAACTTTTTAATCAAAGTTATGGGCATAACATTGTATTTCGAACTCGGTGCTGGTACGTATTCCAAAAGCTTATAATGATTCTAACAGACTGAAACAAATGACTGCAGCCACAGGAAAATTAACATTGCGGTCATAAACATGACAGAGCAATAAAAGTTCCTAATCGCTACATGGAAACCAGATGTCCATAAAAATATAAAATAAAAATATGAATCCATAGTATTCATATTTTCATTTTTTTACTGCACAAACATTTTTAATATCGACAAGATTCACCCAAGGCGCATATAATTACAGGATAAATCTTTTTGTCTCGAATTCCTTTTGCTCGAGATAAGCAAAAGTCAAGATTTATTCCAAGAACTCAGAGCACTGTAAGCACGCATCGATCATATTCAAAACAACGGAAGATCACAATGTTCTGTATCATGAGGATATGTTCTAGCAACACAACGAACATGGTTGATAATGGGCAAGGGGCTGATATCGGGATGCCATACAAGTAGGGACATTTCTAAGGGTTCCGTAAATTTGACTGAAGGGAAGTGATGGGTCGGACGCATACGGTTTGTTAAATATTTGACGGGTGCCGCTCAATACCAACGACCTTGCGACTACGAGGCGTAGCGCTTGCTCGCTACCGAATAGCTACCAGCGTCCCAACGTGGCCCTAGCGATCAGCTGTTACTATTTTTTGTCAACAATTACCAACGTCACTCAATATCGTTATTTATATCGTCCCAGTTTATACAGAGGCATACTATGAGATTCTCATTTTAATACTGTCTCAAAAACACAACAGGATTGTCTTCAGTCTTGAAAATTGATAAATAACACACGCATTTTCTAAACGTCAATTCTTTATACTAAATTGCACTCATATTTTTAAACAGACATCTATTTATAAAATCTAGCCGTTACATGTGAGACTAATTACACCTACACCGCATAACAGTGTTTCAATTAATCTACCGATATACGACACACAATGAACAATCCTCTCACTTCCATGATAGAAAATTATGGATCTAAAAACCCTTAATAATAGTGAAATGAAGATATGATGATAAAACAGTGAAGTTGGATGATAATTTAATTGCGACTAATGAATTAATGAATAGTGCACGTAAGCATCTAAGTGTGGTCCATGCATAATTATATGCAACGAACCGAGAAAGAAGTTCGAAATTCATGTGAAGAAGCGCTGACGGAAGGTTGGTTGACATAACGCGCACGCGGTTAACTCCGAAGGCTGAAAGCGTGCAACTGAACCAGCGTTAGGTGGGGTGAGGCGGGGGCGGGAGCGAAGCGGGGCGTACTGAGTTGGCGCCCAACACGGGCCTGGCTTACCCCTATGACACCTCCTCCATATAATCACAGGACAATTTCTGTACACCTCCGTAACGATATATCGGGAGGTTTTGTTTTAGCGTGTATTCTTTCTGCGTTGGAAATTAAAATGAGCCACTATGATAATTTTCAGGAATTATATAACGGTCGAACCACCAGTTCGACAATGCTAGAGCTTGATGATTAAATTACTTTAAAATTGGGGCTCCATTTTCATAATGCGAAACGAAAATGTAGTATTTACAAATACAATCCTTCCTACCTCGCATTAAATGTGAAATACTTTCAACGTAGACGCAAGGCCAAATCAGTGTTCTGCTGTGATCAATAAATACCATATACAGGGGCATCGAAAATCGGGCAGAGTTAATGGGTTCTAGGAATTGTGTGCGTTATTACATTATACGTAACGGGAACTGGGAAATTCTGACTTGGCGTGTCGACACTATGTTGGCTAGAATTAATTTTTTTATGTCTTGTCTTGTCTTCTATTAACTTTATGCCTTGTATGATTAAATGCCTATTGAAAACTAAATATTTAAATACGAATGCCATGAAATACGAATAACAAAATATTAGTCATATACAAGAAAACATTCTTCAATCGTTATCGATTGGAAAATAGCAGTAAATTGCACTGAGTGATTCACCACGGTAGGGTAGTTCAAACAAAGTTATTTCTTTTGTGGTATCTAGGTTAGTAAGAAAAGCAACGGAAAGGCGTGTCATTGAGAGTTCCAATTCCAATTATTATGATTACGGAATACATGCACTTTGTACATGATTATTTTTAAGATTTGGAGTTGGGTGAGGGTTTAACAATACCCCAGTGTATAAATACATAGCTGGATTTCACCACTTGTGTAGGATGTGAAGTAATTGGTTACTAATCTAATTAACACATCGTTGGTAATACGATTAGCAGTCAGTTCCCTTCAGCAGATAGTTGCATAAACTATGAAAAAACAAACTTTTACGTATACTGTATAAAAATGTAAAGCAAAATATTCAAGAATTCGTGCCTAATTTTTTTCCATGTTTCTATGAGCGAAAAGGTTATACACAAGAGCTGGTTTTATAAGTAGAACATCGTATTCCGTGAGTTGGCCTTGACCCGCGTTCTCTTTAGGCGGCCCTCGAAATACTTGCCAGAAGCACAACATCTCCAGGGAATTACTCTCATGAAGTTTCAAGTACATCATTCCAAAAACGTTTACTTTATACATTGTTTTACTTGCCTGGTGATTTTACGTTTTGAAAGCTTTCGAATAATTAAACCATAATTCTCGTGCCCTTATCACCATTTACTTGAGGTTGGCATAGCATGTCTTCTTCCTCCATACTTCTCTATACTCTCTATCTACGCGTCATCTCATCAGACACCTCCTTCCTTACCATATCATACTTCACACAGTCCATCCATCGTTTCTTTAGTCTTCCTCTACTCTTTTAAAATAACATTCCAATAATTAAATAAGTACATAATTTTTGTGACTAAAAATCTAGAATAACTGCATTACAAAACATGCAATGGCAGTTGGCAGTAAGAAAAGTAAAATGCAGTAAAAAAAAGAAAAAATCTCACAAAACGGAACTATAAAGTGTGTATGTAAGTTAGTATGTCCTTATATGGTATTTTATATTTTAAATAGTTATTAGCATAATGTTTTATGTATTCCATTTTCTCTTCTTCCTATACACACTTTGTCTACATCTCTTTTTTTAGTATCTCCTTTCGCAGGTATGCTTAGATTTTTTTAGAAATAAGCATCACCTTGGTACCTATTTTCTTTTTTTCTTCTTTTCTGTATTTGGTGTGTACATAAATAGTTAAATAATAAAAAATAAAATAAAATACTTGCCCGGAATTTCGTATTAAAAATATTCTTTATCACAAGATTTATGTGAAACGTCAGTGAGTCTTGCAAGGGTTCAATGGCCAGTGAAGGTTGCTTTTATTATCAAAACAGGATCCTGCGCTGTGCATGAATCGACGTCCAGACTAGTGAATGCAAATCGGTTTCACATAAAATAGAAAAACCGGTTATTTGGCATAATTATATGCCTAAAATACCAGGGCTTTTTTTCAAGTATCCCGTTTTTCTATTTTCTTTTTTATTCCTACACCACAAATTTTATAACACAACAATCTGGTATAAAATTAACCATAATATTATAAATAAACTCTTTAATTATAAACTCTAACTTTAGAAAGGAAATCATTCCGAGAATAGTTGAGCTACTCGAAAGTTTTTCATAACTGAAACCATGATTTTAAAAAGCAAATAAAACCATCATCTCCTAAACATAGATTGAAAAATCAACCGATTATCATTAAAAACAATTAAACCTGTTTTTCAATCTACATATATTTAAGAGAAGATTTTTTATTTCACTTGCTTTTAAAATCTGTTTCTTGAGTTATTAAGTACTAGCTGTCCCGCGAAACTTCGTCAACATTTTTCATCGCTGCTCCGCCCCTATTGGTCGTAGCGTGATGATATATAGCCTATGTCGTTCCCCAGGTTGAAATCTATCTTCTTGCCAAATTTCATTGAGATCCGATCAGCCGTTTAGTCGTGAAAAGGTAACAAACAAACAGAGTGACTTTCGCATTTATAATATTAGTATGGATTATTAGAGGAAAGCTTAATTAACCTGATTGCAATTATTATTGATCTCTTTTAAAAGACTTATTTCGACGTTATATTATGTTAAAAGTAAAGGTTTCAATCACGAAAAATATTCAAGTAGGTCAACTATTGTCGGACGCTATTGAGAGTATTGTTACTGTTATGATTTCCTTTTAAAAGATCAGTTTATAATTTAAAAGTTTATTTTAATTTTTATGGTTAGTTTTGTACCAGATTGTTAAGAGTTATAAAATTTGGGTTTTATATTTCTGGATCCGTAGAATTACTTCACCATGTTTAGTTGATCTTTTGGATTCTGTTGGTTAATATTTACTTAGCTCAAGCACAGAACGCAAATATACCTTAAACAAAATTTTGTATTTTAATTGAAAATTATTTATTTCTTTATATACAGGGTGTAACGGAAAGGGTATATACATACTTAAGGCTGTGCTACAGACCATCAAACTGAACATGTTTCTCCATCGGACAAACATCGCAATAGCGAAAAAAATATCAGCTGCCCCATACATTTGGGTCGAATAGGTATTGAATTTTGTTTGGGGTAGCAGATAATTTTTACACGTAGGTATATTTTTTTTTTTATTATTATTTCCTTTATTCATTATTATAAATAAGTTCGATACATTTTTAAATATTTCTTATAAATAATCAAAAAATAATAAAAAACATTTAAAAATATAAAAAATTGTAGCCCACCGGTATCGGGAACAGGGTCCAAGCTACCGGCGGTCAGGGCTCCAGAGAAAGGAACCTCCTAACAATACGAGCCGTGCCCAGGAGTACCGCTTTCTGAATCAAGCCCTTGATCCAGCTGCCTAACGAGAGCCTCATCAGATATTGGTCGAGGTTCTTGGCAATTAGGCCATTGGCTGATACGACTATCGGCACAATGATCGCTGAGTGAACATGCCACATGTCGACAACCTCGCGAGCCAAGTCAATATACTTGATTTGCTTATCTTGCTCGGCCTTCACGAGGTTCTCTTCATGTGAAACCGTTATGTCAACAATCATTGCGCGCCGCTTTGATCGATCCACCACCACTATATCAGGCTTATTGGCTACAATAGTCCTGTCAGTGATGATGGATTATCCCAATACAGTGTGATATTGCCATTTTCGAGAACTGGGTCGGGCACATATCTATATTACGGCACTTCCGATTCCACAAGGCTGTATTTCAGAGCAAGTTGCTGATGGATAATCCTGGCTACAAGGTTGTGTCTATGCAAGTATTCTCCGTTGGCCAGACGAGAACACCCGGAGATAATGTGACGGATCGATTCGCCCGGACGGTGGCATGCCCGACATATGTCAACCGTGCCATCCTTCACAATAAATTTCCGGTAGTTATTCGTCATCATAACTTCATCCACACAAACACATTATATTACACAAACAAAACCTTCAGTTTCTCCAAAGAGTTCCCGGGAACGTAGCCAGGCTACGGACACTGATTGGTCTACATCAGGCCCATGCAGGGCACTGACGAAGCGTGCGTGAACCTCCTTACTCTGCCATACTTTCCTGCGGTCATTAGTGTCAAGCACTGCAGGTTTGCGCCAGTTTTCTTTACCAAAGGAGAGCGGGGTGAGGGCCTTGTCCATCGCGACCACATCTCGATGCATCCCCACGTAGGTTTCCAGGAAATATTCCCTGAGACTGCATATCTCGCGATTGTGGAGTCTTGGCATTTAAAAAACCTCGACCTCCACAACTCCGCGGGATATACAGTCTCATAACCGAAGAACGTGGGTGATGCATTCGATATGCCGTCAACAATGTACGGACCTTCCTATCCAGGGCTTCTAGTTCTGTTTGAGTCCATTTGAGTATACCGAAAGAGTACATCAAAACCGGCATGACCCAACCATTGAAGGCACGCACCTTATTTCCGCCTGATAAAAGACTATTAAATACTTTTCTCAGGCGGCCAAAGAAGCGCTCCTTCAACGATTGCTTCATGTCAGCAACATTGATGCCCAGCGCTTTCGACATACCTAAATACTTGTAAGTTTCGGTTGCTGAGAGGGATTTAAGATTAATGGAATCTGAGAGCTGGGTTCCCACAGTATAGTATCTGCTTACTACAGATACTTTATACTCACACTTATCATCCATATTCATACTTTTATTTCATTTTTATAAATATTTTCTAATCCTTTGTTGTGACATGTTTACTATTCCCTAAATTCTAAAACAACTTCCACAAGAGATTATATTTGGTAACTATTTTCATCATATTTTCATCATATTACATCACTAAATCTCTACTTATACTCTTAAACACTTAATTCATATATTTATCTATATCTTCTATGAATCTCATCAAAAAAGGTTTAGTGTCGTGGGCTCGAACTATTATTGGCGCTGTTTGCGTCCTTCTTAATAATAACTCAGACTCTCTTGACTCCAAACTAGACTTAGCTGTTTTCTTGATTTTAGACTATACTGATTTCTCGTGTCCAGACTGAACCGACTCTTAACTCCAGACTAGAACCAGGGCATCTGTCAGAAATCCCTTTTATACCCTGATCTTCCGTTTCTTTTCTTCCAATCCTTTTTTTAGATTCAAAACTGCTGCGCTCTAGTAAGACGCAACCTGCCAGTATTAAAAACAGCCAGTAACAATGGTCAAAAACCCTGCACATAATATTTTTAGAAATATAACTCAGAATATCTTTACACAGCAAATATTCGCAATTAACTATAAAATACAACAATTTGAACTGACGAATTGATGATAATAATTTTTAGTAATATATAATCTAAATGAAACCTTCATAGAGAGTTTGGCTGGTAACAATCAAAAATAAAAGTAAATGACATCTGACAAATATGCTTGAAGTAAACATGTCACAACAAAGGATTAGAAAATATTTATAAAAATGAAATAAAAGTATGAATATGGATGATAAGTGTGAGTATAAAGTATCTGTAGTAAGCAGATACTATAACAGATTCCACAATCTCCCCTCGCTTTACATGCATGACCGCACATTTGTCCACACCAAATTCCATCCTGATGGCGCTACTAAAAGTTTCAGTTACTTTCAGTAGCTCCATCAGTTGCAAATTGTTGGGGGCAAAGAGTTTCAGATCATCATGTAAAGAAGGTGAAATATGATCTGACCACCTCTCCTCAATCGAAAGCCTAGACCTGAATCCTCCAGCAATGTGCTTAGAGGATTCAGGGCTAGACAGAACCAAAGCGGACAAAAACTATCGCCCTGAAAAATACCACGCTCTATCCGTATCGGTTCGCTGTTCCTCTGGATATGTCGACATCCTGGACAGCGAAGGATTGGACAATCCTCTCATCCATTAACCCATACATGACATCAGGAAGGTGCGCAGAGTTGTATCAACTTTATACAATTCTAGCACCCTCATGAGCCATGTATGTGGCACCGAGTCGTAGGCCTTAGTTATGATTATTAAATAAAATTACGAAAACCGACGAGGCCGTATGAGCTTGATGCCTTTGCTTTTCCGACAAAAAAATATTAGTCTAGGAATTTGACGCCTTTTCGTTTTCTTCAAATACATAAACGTTAAGTTTAATTTAATTAATTTTTATAAATAAGTTAATGTTCTAAAAATACGTTACGATGTTAAATCAAAGCGACAGTGACAGTGAATTGTCGGATTTGATGGAATCCTGCCATGGAATCCTGTGCAAATGCTGCCGCAATTATAAATAATTTGCTTCCAACAAAATCCAAGGAAAATTATTTAAAAACTTATGAAGAATTTTCAACGTGGAGAAGTGCGAAAGGCCTATCATTTTCAGAATCAGTACTTCTTGTCTATTTTGATTATTTTCTTCTTCTTCCCAGCTAAAACACCAGGAAGTGGCGAAGGCCGGGTGTTTTGGGGGACTGTCTCTTGTAATTTTGACGTTCAAAAAGTGCTGATTATCTGCTTAATTTGAATAAATGACTTTTGATTTTGATTTATCCAAGACAAAGAATCCGAATACACTTTGGTGCATATATTCAAAACGGAAAGCTACAATAAGCATCAGACACAGCATTGAAATAAATAGATTCACGAAATTACTGGCTTTTTTAAAAAGAAAATCAGAAGGGCATTGCGCAAAGAAGTCTAAAAATTTTACGACTGAAAATGTAGAAAAATTTCTTAATGAAGCTCCTGACGAAATTTTTCTGGCCACAAAAGTACGTATACGTGATTTAACTATGAATATTTCGTATCTTAGTAATGGTAATTATTCAATATATTTACCTGTTTTTTATCTTTGTTTTAAGTGGCCTTAATTTTTGGACTCAATGGTGCTTGCCGCGGATTTGAACTTGTAAACTTAAAGGTGGAGGACGTTGAAAATCATTCCAATGAGTTACTGCTGATTAATGTAAAGGAAACTAAGACAAAGAAAAATCGGTCATTCATTGTATAAGGACAATATACTAAAATCATTCATAAATACCAAGCATTACGTCCCACCAACATGGAAAACAATAGTTTTTTTTAAACTATCGGAATGGGAAATGTACTCGACAAGCCATCGGCAAAAATAAAAATAGCAATATGCCAAAGGAAATTGCTAAATATTTAAAACTTAAAGATGTTGAACTCTACACCGGTCACTGCTTTAGAAGAACTTCGGCGACTTTCTTGGCGGATTCAGGGGGCGGATATTACGTCAATAAAAAGACACGGTGGTTGGAGCTCTGATAGAGTAGCTGAGGGTTATATCGAAAGCTCAATGGCGAATAAAAACATATTAAGCAGTCAAATTAACAAAAATATAAAAATTAATCCATCAGAGCCACAGCCATCAACTTCCGGCATCATATCTTCGTCCGTAACTCATGATGCACCACCACCACTATCTCCGACGTATACTATCTATAATGAAAGGCAAGTTCCTCAGATGCAAGAACAGAGAAATACTCAAATCAACTCATCAACAATAAATGTACCAAACAAAAATGTAACTCTCTCTATCAATAATTGGACCAATGTTTCGAATGTTAACTTTTACTTTTAATTGTCATTATTTTTAATAAATACTTATCTCATATTATTATTGTGTTATTTTTTTCGAAATGGTAAGAAAAGTAGAGTATTTTCCTCGGTGATAAAGCTGTCTTAGTCTTGGGTCGTGGGACGAATTAAATCGTGAGCGGAACGAAGGACTCGAGGATTACTCCCGAGCGTATCGAGGGTGTTAAAAACTTAAATCCCTCGCTACACTCAGGACTCGTCTTAAATCCCTCGCTACACTCAGGACTCGTCTTAAATCCCTCGCTTCGCTCGTGATTTAAATCGTCACCCGCGACAGAAGACACTGCTTTATCCCCTTTTTTTCTTTTGTTTTTTACGGATGGGAAATCATCAAATGACTTCTCCCGCTCTGGGCGGAGCGGGAGGGAGTGTCAGACTTGTACTGACTAAAACCCATCCATGTTCCTTCTTCACCCTTTGTGTTCCAAGGCCACGGTATCTCTTTCGAACAGTCCCGCAACCCTGGCAGGCATCGGCCCTCTCGGACCCCTTCCGGTTCGCTGACATCTCCTTGAGGAGCGCGTGGAACACGTATGCGCCACACGGCCTGTCGTCATGAGACGGACGGACGGTGAGCTAGCCCATTACTCACTGCCCACAGGCTCGCGCCTACGTTGGCCGGGGGCCACTGGTTGCCCCCCGACGCCCGGGGCGTCTCCCGTGGCGGCTGGGACGTGAGGTTCTCTCCCTCTCACGTTCCGCCACCTCCTTCGCTAGCATGACTGCATCGCAGAAGGAGGCGACGGCTTCCCATTCCCTCTCGCTCCGGACCATGGATTGAACCAGGGCCGGACGCGAGAGGTCGCCGCCGCCAATCGCCGCTACGAGGACACGGCGGTGCTCCGCCCAAGCGGGGCAGAGCTCCACGGTGTGCTCCACCGTGTCCTCCGGCCGATCTTCGCAGTGGTAACACCCGGGCGTTTTCCCGCCCCATTCGGTGCAGGAACCTCCCGAAACAACCATATCCGGTGAGGACCTGCGTCAGGCGGAAGGTTAGGGCGCCGTGGCGCCTCTCTAGCCACTCTTCAAAGAGGGGTCTTATCGCCACTATTGTGGCGTGCCCTGCGCGGGGTTGCGACAGTAGCTCTCTCCATGTCGCCATGAGATCGCGCCGGAGGTCTGTCCGCTGAGCGACAATTTGCCGCGACAGCGGAGTTTCTCCCCGGCGTAGTGCCTCCGCGCGCCATTCGTGCAGGCGCGCGAGTACTATCGGACAGATCCCATGGCGGCAATCCGGCCAAGAGGCTGGCCGCCTCGCCGGAGATCGTGCGGTACCCCCGGACCAGCCTTACGGCTACCACCTTCTGGGGCGCGTTCAGGTAATGGGCGGCTCGCCGCCTCAAAGAACGCGCCCACACCGGGACCCCGTAAAGGGCCATGGACCGCACGACCCCGCATAGAGCCTCCGGCAGGAGGCGTTTGGACTCTCCAGATTGTGCAAGAGCCGCTTGAATGCAGCCCCTGCCCGTCCCAGTTTGGGGGCCAAACGTCGGAAGTGCTCAACGAAGTTCCACCGGCTGTCAAGGACAAGCCCTAGGTACTTTAGCGTCGACTCGACGCCGATGGGAACCCCTCCTACCGTCAGTATGGATCCCGACGGTGGCGCATTCCGAGGCCCATGAAAGCACATGGCCTCGGACTTTTGCAATGCCACCTCGAGACCCAGTTGGCGGATTCTCTCCACGACTATCGCAACCCCGCGTGTCATAAGTTCGGACGCCGCCTCGTGCGACCTCCCCTGTGCCAGCACCAGCGTGTCGTCAGCGTAGCAAACTACGCTGACACCGCTAGGGAGGTCGGCGCGCAGCACCCAGTCGTAGCCGATGTTCCACAAGGGCGGCCCCAAAACCGATCCCTGTGGAACACTGCACGACATCTCTCGCCGGTTCCACTCTCCGTTGCGACCAGGGTAGATGACGGCCCTGTTCGTCAGGTAGTCCCCGACCACACGACGAAGGTAAGTCGGCACCCAGTGATACCGGAGTGCCTCCCTAATGAAGGTCCAGGGCATGGTGTTGAAGGCGTTGGCGATGTCAAGAGACACTGCCACGGCGACCCCACCCCGGGACACCGCATCCCCCGTTGTGAGAGCCCTCACGCGCATGATGGCGTCCACCGTCGAGCGCCCTCTACGGAAACCAAACTGGTGTTCCGCAAGATCCGGCCCCATCCCCACAAAGTGCCCGGCGAGGCGGTTAGCAATGACTCTTTCAAAGAGCTTGCCCACCTCGTCGAGCAACACAATGGGCCGGTATGCGGACGGAGAGTCCGCAAGGCGCCCCGGCTTCCGGATGAGGACCAGCTTCCCCTGTCTTCCAACGAAGCGGGAACTGGCCTCTCTCCAAGCATGCGCTTAAGAGCTCTTCCACTCGGGGACTGCTTTATCCCCTTGGTTAATAATCTACTATTTAATAGCTTCTGCCCGCGGTTTCGCCCGCGTGGAGTTCGCCAATTGCCCACGTGTGCTTTACCCCCGCAAAATAATGTCAAAAATAGTCATTTAAATGTTATAGATAACAGTTGTTACCCGCGGCTTCGCTTGCACGTGTAAGTGTAGGGTAAAAAGTTGTGTAAAATTCTGTGATTTTCAAAGTAAGAAGCCAGAGAATTCATTCTCGTTAGAAAAAAGTATACTACGGCGTTTTTTCTTTCTTTTAGATTTTTCGTGACCTAAATGGGTTGAACCAGAATTTATTTCATACATGTTTTCCGAGCTACGATGCCGTAGTTTAAATGCGCCGGTAATCCATCCATGCCTTTCGATATAGTTAATGGTGCAAATGAGCTAGCTGACAATTTTTTTAATTCAAAAATATTCAGATACCTCTTTCAAAATGACGTTTGCGAAACAGTTCTCACTTATATCAATGCCAGCCATAGCCTAGAAGAGGATATTGAGACGTTGTGTATTTTATATTTCATTATTTGCACCTAGAAAATGAAAATCCAATATGGCACCGAAGAAAATTCTAATTTTGTTGTCACCGACCCGGAAAACCACGAAAACGACACCCATGAAGGAAAAAGCGAAAGATTTCCTCGGCGCAATCTTGGATTTTCATTTTCATTGCCAGCGACCCGGAAAACCACGAAAACGACACCCATGAAGGAAATACCGAAAGTTTTCCTCGGCACCATCTTCGGTTTTCATTTTGACCTCATTTTTTTATCAGCGACCCCGAAAACCACGAAAGCGACACCCATGAAGCCATTGAGTTGCGCGAGTGTCCAGTCGGGTCAGTCGCGCAAAATATAAGTCGCGCTAATGTCCATGCGCGAAAATGTCCGTCCGCGCAAATGTCCGTTCGCGCAAGTGTCCGTAAAAGTATGTATATGATGTTTTTTTAGCGTATTTGACCACGAAAACGTGCTAACACATCAAAAGAAAAATTAAAAAAAAAAACACCTCTTTTGTCGTCTGTAGGGTGGAATTTCAAAAACCGTTGAAATACGTGTTTATCAATTCAATCGAGGAAAACAAATAGTAGATTTCACGCTGATTAGACCTATATACAATTTAAACTAATGTTTCCACTCCTCTTTTCTTCGTTTGGAGTTGAATTTCCAAAAACGACGACATACGCATTCATTTATTTCTAACCAGAACCTTGTATATGAAATTTCATGCTACTAACTTTTAAAGTATCCGATTTCCATACAATCGTTCATCCTTTGTTTTACTTCTTTAGGGGTGGAATTGCGAAAAACCCTTTCTTAGTGGATACTCTTCACAAATAACACACCCTCCAAATTTCAGTTCTCGTTCGGACCAGCGGCTTAGGCTGTGCGTTGATATCTCATTCAGTCAGGACTTTGAATTTTATATATATAGATGAATATTTACGTCTTAGTTTATTTTTAGATAGTAACAAGATTCTTTTATCTCAAGTTCTTAGCCACGTCATGAACAAAACAGAAATATTGATAGCGGCTGTCACCCCAAATGTTTACTCGACTGCGCCGAATTTTAGAAGAAAGTTCCTATGCTTTTGGCAGCGAAAACCTACAAAAGCGTACACGAGCGTTTTTTTTGGAGCGTTAATTAAGCGGATCATGGCAATTGAGGTGTCGCTTGATTCCAATTGAGTAAAATACGAGTCACACATGTAAACACGTTACGGACTCTACATAATTATACTAACAAAATGTTAATTTATTTAAATTTTAAAATATTAGATGTGCATAGAGCGCAGCACGATCACATGACATAATTCCGGTTATGTCTGTTGAATTGTTGACGATGTTTTGATGACGGACTGTGGCGGATTTGAACTCAACGTTGTAGTAAATATTTTCTACATTATATTATATTTGGTATATTTTAGATATGTATGGACCAAATAATGGAAAAAATAAAGGCCTTACTTTCAGAGATCTAGGACAAGTCTGGGGAATTCGTACGAACAAACAGTAACCAGTACCAAATAGTTAGGGTGCTCATTAATTCACGTAATCAAAAGGGTACCCAACGTAGAATAGGAGGACGCAATGGACTAACGAGATCACGAGACAAGTTGGCATAGTGTGACACCTAGAACAAGAACGAAAATAACAGTGGAGACAGAACACTAAAAGAAATGTAATGAGACCTATCCGACAGTGGGTCATTCCAGGTCAATTATGATTTATATTTTACCGCTAACATAAAAATAGATTAAAACAATGTGTGTCGTTTATGCATTAAAACGACATACATTGTTAAAATCTATTTTTCAATTTAATGAATTATTTGAAAAGTGACACATTCAATAACATGTTTATCAACGCATATGTTGACCCGAGCGGTGTCTGCAGTTTGGCCCTCGCTTATGTTATTAGTAATACAGTAAAATTATTTATGCACTCTGTCTGGCAACAAGTCTATCTTGGTTTTCACACTTTGATACATCTGAGACTAATTGACACAGCAAACATTTTTAAGCATTTTCTCAAAATTCGCGTTAATTTCCCATTTAAGATCAGAATAGCTAAAATGTGTACTTGCAGATGAAACGATGTTGAGATTTATTACGTTTGGTTATTGGATGATATGCTGTGCCTTTTAGTATTACAGCACACCAATCGTCACACACAGGTACTAAGCAAATAAATCAAAAGATAACTTACTCGTTTTTAATGCTAGGGCAATGGATGAAATGACATAAACAGCGATGCGACTCCAATAAATTAAAAAAAATGATCAAGCGTTTATTTTTACGCTTAAGGAACTTGATCAGTTGAAGTCCGCACAGGTGTATCTTCGAAATATCACTACAAAATGTATTACAATAAACTGTCAGTCTGACAGTAACGAAGAGAAAACAAGTACTGATAAGTTATTGTAGTAGATAACCCTTTATTTATGCCGAGATAAGGCCAAAATCTGTCCATGATGTCAATAAGTTTGTTTTGAATAAGACTAACTGTAATAAAAGTACGAATGTTGAATTTAAAAATAACTCCATTCACTGTAATCTTTGCACTGACCTTTTCAATACATGACAAAGACCACTACACAAAATATACTTTTTAATACAAGATTGTTTTGTCCGCTTGCAAAGAACCAAGAAAAAATACCTGATTAAAAATTAAGAGGGCAAGACCCAATAAAAACAAAGGATATAAAAGCGCGCTCTTTGTATAAAATTAACCTTTAAAAAATTACTGGTAACCTTTACAGCAAGTCCTATCCTTAACACGAAAAACGGGATATTTACCATGTTTACGATTTGTCTTGAGTAAAGAAGTTTATCCGTGATCATAGTGCTTGCAAGAGCGCCGAAATATGGGGATCTCAAAACAAATAGCAAACATGATAAAATTCCCCGTTTTTTGAGAAACTTTCCAGAAAGGTTGAGTTTATACAAAAAGGAGAGACCGACCGAAGCTTCCCCTTTGGCCACCTTCTGATTTGACCAGAATGGGCCGAAGCCGAAGGTTTCTAGCCAGCGCCGAAATTGAACAATCCGTTACGAATGAGAGTGACCGCAGTGGAAGAAAACACGCGTGGGGGGCGGGGGTTACACATTTCAAAATGTTATTATTTTTGTCAAGTTGAATCATGTGTCAACTAAGTTGTTCGTAAATATTTACTTAGGGAGTATAAAAAAATCGTTATATTATTTACTTCTAGCCTAACTTAAACAGAATTTCTTATGCATAAAACCTTCGGCTTCGGCCAAAAATCGACCTTCAGTCGGACACTAAAAGTCTGTATCGTCCATTATGAAACTTGCTTTAGTCTAGGACCAACCTATGTCAAGACTAGTTTACTACTTTTAATAAATGATTCAAAGTAGATAATGTAACTATATGTTAAGCTATTACATAAGCTTTTGCACATTGTCCTTTTGGCAGCATGTGTAGTTTGTAAGACCCAAAAGACTAAGCTAATGGGTTAGACCCGTAAAGACCAAAACTTTCGAAGCCAAAGAAGGTACCCAACTTTTTAAACTGTCCACATGCACAGCTTGATAATTATTTAGTTTTGTGGGATTTGCGAGATAGCCACAGAAAACGCGGCAACGCGCTATAGATGTTGTTAAAAGTACCACAACAGCAATGTCAAGTTCTGCACGTTTTTTTGCCGCTCAATGAATTTCGAACTTTGACCCGTTTTTATATGAATACTGTTGGTAATGTTGTGGTATCATCATCATCATCAGCCTATAATGTTCCCCCTGCTAGGACACAGGCCTCCAGAGGGAGTGGGCCTGGGCTGTAATCCACCACGCGGGCCCAGTGCGGGTTAGTTGGTCTTCGAATTTTTTGTTCTAGGACATGCCGGTTTCCTCACGATGTTTTATTTCACCATTTTTGAGAGCAGCAGTCTTTGTTCTTGTGGTATAGTAGGTAGTAAACACCCAACCTTACAGGCATATGACAAAACCACAAATGCAATAGGATTACCTGTTCTGTACCCTGGAATCTACATTGGTCCACTGCTGTATTGAATAAGCATTTTTTCTCGCACCTAAGAACAGTAAGTTTACTGTCAGTGTCCAAGTTGCTTTCTTATTTAGTAGGGAAATACAGGATGAGTAGATATGTTGACGCTGTACCCTCTTATGAACCCTTTCTGTTTTGGGTATAGTAATACCCTAATAAAATACATATACATGTACGCGTAGATACTGTGCAAGAACACGCATTGTCTTCCAAGAAATTTAGCACAGTGGCTTAAAAAATTACGTCAGATAAAATGTTATGGCAGGTAGGTCTTAGTTTGTCAAGAGAATGTAAGCTAATCAAGCTAATCCTAAATGAGGAGATCCTCAGGAGAGAAAAGAAAATAGAAAGGACCTGAAGAATGGCAGAGATCGCAGAAATGGCAAGGCAGAGACTGCTAGCAGAAAAGATGGCCGATGAGGCCTCAAATTACTTGAGTGGTGATCGCGTACAGGAAGGGGCACCATGGTAGACCCGCATAAGATAAGCGGACAACCTGGAGCAAGTCGTGAGTGGTTCAATGCGGGGAGGCAGGGAACCCAAGACTGGTCACATAGCGTGCGATTTCTGGGCGAGTCCAGTACGGAATATGATGATGAAAATCATCTACTTAAACCCTTGGCGAGAAACCAACTGTAGCAGTGAACATAATGTATTGATTCAACAATACAAACACTCACAGAAATACTTAGATAGATGATATGATGTGATTATCTCACAACAGTATGGGATAATGCTTTAATGTAATGTTTAAAATTCTTAAGAATATAAATATATTAAAATTCATAAGAAGCCAGAGATTTATTCTGGTTAGGAAAAAATATATTACGGTGTTTTAGGGTTCCGTACCTCAAAAGGAACAAACGGAACCCTTATAGGATCACTTTGTTGTCCGTCTGTCTGTTTGTCTGTCTGTCAAGACCCATCATCTCCAGAACGCGTGGAGGTTCTGTAAATTGGGCCGATGAGTGGAGTCGAGTTTTATTCTCTGATGAAACCCGTTTTTGCGTAACATTCATTGACAGAAGGGATAGGATGTGGAGATATCGAGGAGAACGTTACCATCAAGGTAATTTTTCCAAAACAACGGCTTACCGTGGATAAGTAAGTTTGATGGCACTCATCGCTTAGTCATCGTTGATAGCGGTTTTCTGACCACACACAGGAACATAACTGAGATCTTAGAACCGCATGTTACCCCTTTTGCTCTATTCAAAGGCTCAAATTTTGTGTTTATGGACGATAACGCACTCCCCCACACTGCGCGGATAGTGCAGGATTACCTTAATGAGTACCGGTATAACGCAGATACTCGATAAATTATGCTTTTATTTGCGCTCAGTTTAGTAAAATCGTATTTAAATTATAGACAGTAGCAATTACAAGACTGGAATGGTGTAAATTCAATGGGTTTTAAAAGTAAAAATGGGTGTAAAGCAAGGTTTGATATTGGGTCCTTTCCTCATTTTAGGATTATAAATGACCTACCCCACTTATTTAAAAACCAACCACAAATGGTGTTGTTTGCTGACGATACTTCTTTAATATTTAGGATAAACAGACGTGCCACAAACCTTGACAACGTAAATATCGCTCTAATGCAGGTCCATAACTGGTTTGCCGCTAATAATTTAGTATTAAATGGGAAAAAAACTTAGTGCATAAGATTTACTCTAGCAAATGTCAAATATCAAATGTGGTGATTGTGTCATAGTATTAAATCAAGAGAAACTTGAATTTGTTAATGAAAACTGTTTTCTTGGGATTCACGCTCGACTCAAGGCTACAATGGGGTCCTCATTCAACATCTCTTGCAGGACGGCTGAGTGCCGCAGCATATGCTGTCAGAAAAATACGTCAATTTACTGATGTCTAATCCGCGAGGCTATTGCATTTTAGTCATTTTCATAGTATTATGTCATACGGTATTTTACTATGGGGACGGGCTGCAGACATCGAGTCTATATTTATTCTGCAGAAAAGAGCCATTAGAGCCATAATTATATAATTTACGTAGACGCGATTCTTTAAGAGAACTGTTTTAAGGAAATTAACATCATGACGGAACCTTGTCAATACATCTATGAAAACATCATGTACGTTAGGAAGAAATTGCATTTATTAAAGTGAAACTTTTATTACATCGTCCCAAACTTTTTCGTCTGTGTGTTTCATGTCGCGTGACGGGCGGCCGCGGAGTAGGGATAAAGTGAAAGGCGCTCCCATTTTTTTTTTAAATGTCTATGGTGTGAAATAAAGTTTCACTTTTACTGTGGTTTCAAAAAACCACACAATCCTTTTATTTAGTCAAAGAGGTGACCAGTACCACTATAATACTAGAAACAGGGACCAACTAGTTCAGCCAGAGTTCAGGTTAGCTAAAGTAGACTCATCTTTCATGGGGTACTGTTTAAAATGTTAAGTACAATAAAATACGTCCCCCCCATTCTACAACTGAATGAAACGAAATATAAGACTTGCTTAAAGAGCACACTATGTAGGCAAGCATATTATAAGTTGGGGGATTACATTGATGATAAAAATGCTTGGCTCAATGCTGGTCCTGCTCCACAACCCTAGGGACAATCTGAATCATCGGAGTTGCCATGTGAAGTTATTGTGAAAGCAGCAGAAGATTGTAAAAACATATTTGCATTGTATAGATCTCTTAACATCAATCAATCAATCGATCAATCTCTTAGTCAAGGTGTTGTTTTGCATCCTCGTCAAAATAGGGATGGTGACTCATTTTTTTTTATTTGTCTATCGGGTAGATTACTAAAAAGTATTTGACACGTATTTTTTCTTTTTTCACGTAATCGTAAAATTACGGAGATATTTTGAGTTGAAATGGCGCATGACGTCACGGCTTAGTACATTTTATACCTATGTCTGACGTAGTTAGCCCCCACTCTCCAACTTTAATGCGTTTTAACTAAGTATTTTTTTGTTATCTTGATAAAACAAAAAATACGTATCTAATATTTTTGTATTACCTGATTGACGGACAAAATAGAATTTCATTTTCTTTACCCAGTCATCATCCCTATTCAAGAGGATGTCACAAAAGACATAAATAATCAATCAAAATTACGGTACCTAGTTAATTAAACGCTGATTTTTTTGGTTGTTTAAGTTTGTCAGTATTCCAGAATAACCCCCTTAACGTGGTTTAAGGAATGAGAAATGATCAAATAAACGTTTGAGATTTTTTGTATGTGTGTTAGCGAGGTTATAAGGCGAGGATCAGATGGGCCGCGTTTTAAACACGGGTGGTTCACACTTACTGATTTTCGTAAAATAAGAAAAAAAAAAAAAAACCTAATCATTTTATTATTGATTCGAGACGAGAATCATTAGCATAGTTACCTCCTTGAATTTGACGAGGATGCAAAACAACACCTTTTATAATTGCATAGAACATGTGTGAGTACTATGTACTGTAAAGTCACCATTTACTGAGTACCTACATCTTTCATTGACGCGAATTTACCCTGGTGGTTGAATGCATGTTATGCTCACTTAAATTTCACGCTGATGGTAGCAGGTGTGTCGGGTCATTTAGTTCCCTTCAAAATGGTTGAGTTGAATGATGGCCGAGTTGAATGATGGCTGATACATGCGTCATGTTCGTGAATGGGCACCGTCAGTTGTGACTGGTCATCTCTTAGCTGCCACGGTTTATTTTAATTACTTTATTTTTAAATTACTAATTTAATCTTTTACTCTGGACACTCTTATCTTGCCCGTATTTCTACATCATTCTCATATATTTGTAATTCTTAACATGAATGATGTAACCAAGATTTTGTAACATATTTTGATTTAAAAGAGTGTCCATGGAGTTTCTTGCCCATTCTTCTCCATAGAGATCTATGCAATATACGCTTTTATAAATGCTTTCAGATTATCTCAATCAGTCAGTCAGGAATATGCATGTTATTATATAGACTAGTATTGTGATCTAGCTTCACCCGAGTGGAGGTAAAAAATTATCCCACAGGAACATACAACGAGGACAAAAGTATTTGATGTCTTAATCTGTGTTTTAAATCCGTTATGGTGCTATATGTAAAATAAATAAATAAATGAGGTTTAAAAAGATAACTGACAAACAGCTACTTTCTAACTTATAATATTAGTCTCAATGTTCTCTAACTAAACATGGCACTTCAATCCTGGTTCCACAGACACATTCCCCCGAAAACCGTTCAAAATCAAAATCAAAATCAAAATCAAAATCAAAATCAAAATCAAAATATTTTTATTTCACATAGGCCTACATGGGCACTTGTAAAACGTCGACAAAAAGCTCGGTTCGGGTTGGTCGTTTCCTATGGAGAAGAACCGGCAAGAAACTCCATGGTTACTCTTTTAAAATCATTTGGCTTTACAATTTTTCTATGTTACAGCGTTGGCACTTAAGTATGAGTGGACATCGTAGGCCCGACAATAAGTCGTTGCTTACTACAAAACGTAGAACAAGATAAAAAGTTACCAAGGATCTAGGCATCTATAAGGCCTACAATGTCCACACATTTACAAACAATCGGTAAATAAGAAAATGAGTCTATACAAGCAAAAAAAAAAAAAGAAGATATTGCAAAAAGACTAGATTAAACAAGTGACACAAATGTTGTCATCCGTGCTGTAACTATTCTAAACAAAATGGTGTAATGATTAAGAAAATATTGTAAAACATCTGATTAAAAAATAATGGAAAAAAGAAAATAAATAAAACATAAAAATTTAAAAATATAAGATTGAGAATAGTTAGAGACATCCACACATTTGTGCCGTTTTAAGAGCTACCAGGGAAGCCGCATGTGCGTAGGGGCTCAGGCCAAACTTCTTTATCTTCAACATAGTCCTTAATTTTGTAATATGCTTTTTTAATTAGGACACGTTTGATATAATTTTTAAACTTTCCATCGGTCAGTTCTGTAACTGACTTCGGCAACTTATTATAAAAGCGTATACTGTTAATAAGAAATGACTTGCTAGTTTTAGTTAATCTAAATTTGGGTACAATTTCGTGTTTACTGCGTGTATTTATATTATGAAAGTCGCTTCTAATTTTGAAAAGTCCTCGGTTTTTGCGGACATATAAAATACATTCTAAAATATAGAGTGAAGGCAGAGTCAGTATATCGATTTCTTTAAATTTTTCTCTGAGGGACTCGCGAGGACCCATTTTATAGATGGCGCGGACTGCCCTCTTTTGCAGTATGAAAATTGAGTCAACGTCTGCTGCCGATCCCCACAGCAGAATGCCATAGGCCATAATACTATGGAAATAAGCGTAGTATACTAACCTAGCCGTGGCTACATCAGTTAGCTGCCTTATTTTCCTAACTGCATAGGCAGCTGAGCTTAACCTTCCCGAAAGAGTTCTAATGTGTGCCCCCCACTGCAGTTTTGAATCGATAGTAATCCCCAAGAATACAGTTTCCGCTATAACATCAAGTTTTTTGCCGTCAAGATTTAAATTTAGGTCACGTTGTGGTTCATTTGGTAAAGAAAACTTAAGACATTTTGTTTTATTCGTATTCAGTAAAAGACTGTTGGCTGCAAACCATTTTGATAGAATAGTTAGGCTTTCGTTGACGTGTAAGACGTCCGTATCTTTTCTATGAATTTTGAAAATTAGCGAGGTGTCATCAGCAAATAGAATTATATCCGAAAATTTGGCCATCATGTAAGGGAGGTCATTAATATAAACAAGAAACAAGAAAGGGCCGAGAATTGAACCTTGGGGCACGCCCATCTTGACTATAGACCCGCAGGACGACGCCCCATTTACATTTACTTTTTGCTGCCTGTCCGATAAATAAGAAAGTACAAAATCAGCAGCTAGTCCACGAATTCCGTAGTGGTGTAATTTACAGATCAGTGTTTTGTGGTCGACGCAGTCGAACGCTTTGGAGAGGTCACAGAAGATGCCAATAGCATCCTGGGACTTCTCCCAGGATTCCAAAATGTAACTGATGAGTTTCACTCCCGCGTCCGTTGTCGAACTACCCTTCGTGAAACCAAACTGCTGACTATGCAGTATCTTATTAGAATTGAAGTGAGACAACATCTGGTCCAGCATGATTTTTTCATAGATTTTACTCAATGCTGGAAGCACAGATATAGGTCTATAATTAGAGGGATCACTCTTACAACCTGATTTGAAAATTGGTACTACTTTACTATGTTTCATCAGGTCAGGAAACTTACCGCTGTAACCTTATAAGAAGTTATACTATACTACGTTGTAAACCTTATAAGAAGTTATACTATATATATGTTCCGTTACAATAAATATTCCAATAACAATATGTTAATGAAATATTTAGTAACGAGAAATACAGTGAACTCTTGCTAGAATCTTGTCAAGCTCTTGGAATGAGATATTACCTGTCTACCTACTGAAGGGTAATTTCGCAATTACTGGTGCTGCAAAATTGCCATCAACAGTCCCCTGTTTGGGAGCAAGAGGAACGCCTCTTGGTCCCAAAACGGCTTGAGTTTGTTGAGGGGTTAAGAAGAATAGAAACAATAAGTCTTCTGCAAGTAAAACTAATGTTTTGCAGTAACTAATTTCACATAATCATTTATAAATTATCTACAGTAACATGTCTTCATTAACTTTTTATGTTACAACAACAACATGAAAACTAAAATATGTATTGTGATTTTCATATTATTATATAAGAAATAAAATCTTTTAATAGGATGTTTATGGGTTGTTAACAATATGTACAAGAATGATGTCTAATAAATGCTTGATATACAATAGCTACGGTTTAAAAACAGCTATTGTTAGTCCTCGAAGGAAACTCATAAACATAATGTGCATGACAGTGTTTGATGCTATTTCTAAACTTATTTAAAAATAGCATCACCTTTTCATAGTTATGATTGTATTGTCATACCGTTATGCTCTTAGGCACAGGACATAAGGACTCAGAATTGTTGTGTTAACAAGGATCTATCATTTTTGAGATGTATAATAGATGATTTCCGTTCATCATCATCTTTCTGTCCTAAGCCCATCTTCGGGCCGGCCCTACCCTATTTTTTTCTTCCATTCTCCCCTGTCATTTGTCACCCTTTCATTTACTCCTTTTTCCTTCATATCATTTCTCACACAATCCATGGTCAGTGGGTCATCTTAGGGGCGGATTTATTTATCCTTGATGTTTTTTCTTTGCACAGCTTTAACAAGATCTCTACAACTGTTACTTCCTTTCTTCACTTAAAATTGAATTAAATACTAAATGGTTAAAGTATTGGAAAATGAAACAAGTTTGCAGTTTAAATGTCCTAGCCACAGAGGACAATATTAATAGCTTATCTTTAGACTGTATATTAAAAAAGTTTTTCAAGGTAACAATCCTAGTTGAAACAGATGGTTACAACCTACAAGAGTAAAACTCAGAAACAGTTGCTCTTTTTAGTTATTTTTAATTATCATTCAGGTAGGTACAATAAATACTTACAAACTATTTGGATGGACATAAACCTATTTATTTTGTCCATTTTTTTTGGTTTAAAATTTATTTAATTTTCAGTTTAATAACTCTACATTAGCTTAGTGTAAACTTTATACAAAAGTTAAAAGCACATATGACATAATTCTTTACCTTGGTTTGTTGTGGATACAGTTAGCTATGCAGATGGGCACGCCATTCTATGAAACGCTCTCGTTTAAGAACTTACGATACATAGGCTAAATTAGTACTCACATTATGAAGAATTTTCCTCGCTAAGCAGGACCAATAAGCCGCAAACTTTTGGTGTACAGTCAATTCATTTATTTATTTATTTTGACGCCGCAAGTCACAATAACAACTTCCTTTAAATAATCTCAGACAACGCGAATATGTTGTAGAGCCGAAATATTTTTTTACAGATTTCAAGAAATCGGTAGCAATAAAAACGAAACAGAATTTTCAATCAATACTAATCTTAACTTTAAAACTATACCGATACAATCGAACAAAGTCAGTCCCGGGTGCAGTGTTGTAGAACCAATCTAACAATACGCGCACTTTAATTATCAGGAAAGAAAAAGAACATATTTTATAAATAAGTCAAAGAACATGATGAATTACTACTATTAGAAAAGTGGATAACATATAAAACACTACGAGGCGTTTCACTGGTGCGCGCATCTGTCAAATTTATTCTGCGCTTCAAAATTCAGACTCGATCAAAATCAAAACAATGGTATGAGAGCCATCTAGTGAGACTTATTTGAAAGATTCAACGAACCCGACGACACCCGACGAGATCGACATTGTTCCTAGGACTTACTTTGTGCCTACCACATATCGATCGATAGTTACCTAACATAGAAATCGGTATATTTTGGCAAGCGAGCCGTAAAATATGAAACTAAATCAGTTGTTCGAGATCACCACCTGCTGGACCTGCTGCATGAAACGTATGTGCTAGGTATTCACTTTTGGTATTTATTTTGTAAATTTCTATGCGGATGATGATGATTTAAATGCAACATGAAAATTATTTGTTACTTTGTTATTATTTTCATTAGTTTACAAAATCATGGATTCGCAATGTACTACCTACCTACAAAATTTCCTAAATGTGTATAATAATTACTTATGAAACCTGCAAGTATGATAAATGTAGGGATGTTTTGAAATGTTTTCTTTTTATCTCGAACTTGTTGTGTCTTTACAATAAACTTTCGTAAGCAATTACTTGTCATGTAGTTAGGTATTTAGAACGTTTGTACTTTCGAACGTGCTTTTAAGTAGTTCAAGCGATAACGCTTTTTTGAAATATTATCTACTTTATATTACAACTGTTCCGTTTCATTGATGGGGCAATGAGTGGACAATGCAGGTATAAAAGCGATATAATGCGTTACAGACTAATACTATTCGTCAAAGTCAAACTATTGCATAGTACCTAATATATCGCGCGCTGCTGCCTTAATAGACAACATGTCAGCGAAAGTAATAATTCTTCTCTCAATTTTATTGACTCTCTATGTAAGTAGCGCAAACTTATTTGATAATACAAGGTGTTGTTTTGCATCCTCGTCAAAATTCAGCAGATTGTCACACAAGACATAAATAATCAATTAAAATTACGGTACCTAGTGAATTATTAATAAACGCTGATTTTTTCGGTTGTTTATGTTTGTTAGTATTTCAGAATATTAGTATAACCCCCGTGGTTTAGGGAATAAGAAATTATCGAATAAACGTTTGAGATTGTCTGTATTTGTGGAAGCGCAGTTATAGGGCGAGAATCAGACGGCCCGCGTTTAAAACACGGGTGGTTTACACTTGCCGATTTCCGTAAATAAGAAAAAAAAAAAAAAAAACCTACCCATTTTATTATAGATTCGGGACGAGAATCATTAGCATAGTTACCTCCTTGAATTTGACGAGGATGCAAAACAACACCTTGTATATCTGCTTGTCATCATCATCTGCCAAACCCTATCCAAATTTTCTTTTCGAGTCGCTGAGCCAAAAAAAACGATGTATCGCTGCATGGTCCTTTTGATGCTTGCTTGAATTGAATGACAATACCCTGTTGGTCAGTGCCAGTTTTAACACTATACCAACGCCCTGGGCGAGATTTCTATGGCGCCCCCTAACTGCAATTCAATCCCATACTTAAAAATGCAGAGGATATAAATAAATAACCATTCATTAAAAGAAAAAAGCCTTTCTATCGGCGAACTTTTTTATTAGATTATAAAAGTCGATGTTTTCAAGAATTTAATTTTCTAACATTCGCTTAAGAAACACCACCCTGCGTTCCGGATAACTCAGCTTGCAGATGTCGGAGTAAACGGCCAAACTGAAGTAGGCTGGCCACCTAATTAAACCTAATAATTTTTTGCAAGTCAGACAGTGTGATAAATAAAATAAATATTGGATTGTTTGTTGATGAAAATGGTCATAGCACTAGATGGTGCCTTTCTTTCTTCCTGGCCCGACTTTCGGTATCTCGGTTCACTCGTGCAAAGCGATGGTGAAACATAGGACATTGGATGGATGAAATGGCAGCAGGTCACGAGAACTATCAGCGACCCCTATTGGGGAATAGGGGTCGCTGATAGTTAAGGTATCGGCTTCATCAAGTTTTTATAAACCCTGTAATTTTGAATAAAGTACTACCGGGTGCCAGCAAGTTATAACACAATAATAACTGTCCCAAATGTAAGTACAAAATAATGGATACCCTATTAGAAAAAGATGGCATCCACACTTGAAGTTTTCTCGCTCAGAACGCCTTTGAGTTGCCCGTACTCATTCCAGTTAGTACCTACCTATATAAGTTTCTTGCTTGGAAATCATGGCCCATGATTTCTAATTCCTTCGATCCAGTGCCAATGTCCCCAGGGGAAAAGCCTTTGCCCATTTGTGGGACGACACAGGCTAACAGAAACAGTAGTAGTAACTCTAAGGGTTCAAGTGCAGAAACAAATAGGTATCACTTGTGCAAAAGTTCCAACTTTTGTACAAGTGATATTGGTTAGAGTAATTTTACATAAATGCTCGCAGCTTGTAGTCTACTCCAGATATTGATAGTAACTATTTATTAATCTGTTTGTTCTGCGTAGCATTCAACTATTCATCTGAGACACTTGAGACAGAGATCAGTTTATGTATGAAAATAATTATTTTTTACAATCGATCTAAAGGGTCTTGGTCGAAATGGGCGTAAAGTCCAATAGAATTGAAATATATCCCAAATCATAGCTCGTTCTTCTAAAAAGGGAGCTGGTTATGTATTCGACCAGCATCTTTGGTGTATGTCACAGTCAAAACTACTTTTGAATTCAAACTAAGTACTTTAACAATAACTAATATTTACTTAGAAACTCATTCCGTTATTAGGTTTTTTTTTTAAACCCTTTGAAAAACTTTAACTGAGGCGTTCTCAAACAACATATTTTTAATAGAGAACTAGCTTATGCCCGCGGCGCCGCCCGCGTGGAGTTCGATAATTGTCCCACGGGAACATACTATCGGGATAAAAAGTATCCTATGTGTTAATCCAGGTTATAGTCTACCCGTCTGCCGAATTTCATCCAAATCCATTCAGTCGTTTTTGCGTGAAAGAGTAACAAACATCCATCCATCCTCACAAACTTTCGCATTTATAATATTAGTAGGATAAACGCTTTAGCGACCTACAAAAAGCAATTTACAATAAAAAGTACTACAGCGCCATCTATTACACGACGGAAGAACTAACATCAATTTCCTACAAAGCGCTAGCAAGTATAGGAAAAACCCGACAACAACTGTCGGGCAGTTACCCACCAGACATAATACCCGTCTGGTCGGAGGATCCTCCCTTCTCAATAGGGGATGAGGCACTTTACACCCTGTTCCTCATTCACCTAAAACGCCATTTAACTGAATAAGGGTTTTGACAGTTACCGGTCAAAACCCTTATTCAGTAGTGTTTTCCGACTAACAGTTTTGATTGCAATATGTATCTACACCGAATTCTTCATGAAGCTTGCACGGTGGTCCCGTATAATTTTTATTAATTTTGCTGTGGTACTTTATGAGTTATCTTCTATAATTCCTAATCTTAAATTTTTCTCCTATATAAGGTGTTGTTTTGCATCCTCGTCAAAATTCAGGAGGTGGTCACAAAAGACATAAATAATCAATTAAAATTACGGTATCAAGTTAATTATTAATAAATATGATTTTTTTGGTTTTTAAGTTTGTCAATATTTCAGAATAACCCCCTTAACGTGGTTTAGGGAATAAGAAATTATCGAATAAACGTTTGAGATTGTTTGTATGTGCGTAAGCAAAGTTATATGGCAAGAACCATACAGGCCGCGTTTAAAACACTTTCCGATTTCCGTAAAAAATAAAAAAAAATACCTACCTATTTTATTATAGATTCGGGACGAGAATCATTAGCATAGTCATAGTCACCTCCTTGAATTTGACGAGGATGCCAAACAACACCTTGTATTAAGAATGATGTGCTAATCACTTCTAGTCGCATTGTAAAAAAATACATTTGACTAGGATTTGTTTGAGATACCACGGCTAATAAAGTTAAAAAAACTTTTTTGCAAAAAAAATCTATAAAACTTAAAAAAACACTAAAATGTAGAATATAAGTTACCATCGGAAGTTTTTGCCATATTTTTGTGGGATCTTTGGAAATCATTTTTTTAGTCTGAATCATTGGCAAAATACAAAAAAAGACAAAATATTTCAAGTTTATTTCTGTTCTCCGGTGACTTCGGTTCTTATTGCTTGAGAATGAATTGAGGTCCTTATTAAAAGTTACTATTTTATTCAGAGGTTTTACCTAAATTTAAAAAAAAGTGTTATGATGATTGGAATGAATATTTTGACAAGCGTTCTTTAGACAAAGGGATCTGGTATAAAACCATGCAGAGTCAGCCTTTTCGTGTACCCTGGTTTGTTAATAATAATTTAAATCTAAAATTAGTTGTTACCGCTTATAGACTCAGATCTGGACACATTCCATGTAGTAAGTTTGCGTTCATGATGAGGAAAACGAACTCGCCGAACTGTGTGGAGTTGTTGATGACTTACACCACTTATTGATGGACTGTGTTCGGTATGAGTCTGGGAGAAATGATTTGTTTAGGGCTTGAGGCGGAACAGACTTGAAGTAGGCACATCCCATAAAACTCTTGGCTCAACCAAATGGCGATGATGCGAAGAGTTTGTTTAGGTTCATGGCCCAGATATGATAAATGTGTATTAGAGTACGATGGGACTGACATACGCACTGCGGTTTTTTTTTTTTTTTTTTTTTTTTTCTGGCTTCGCACGGTTTGTGCATTTAGCCAGTGTCAAGTTATATTAGGAAGACAAAGTTAGGGAAACTGGAATTTATCAATAATAATATTTACAACGGAATTTGGGATAAAGGATCAATAGGATTATAACTAACTAGATATTACTAATGAATGATGAGATACAATAAATTGATGAAAATATATTTTTAAATTACAATCTAATATTATTAATGGTAATGAATGAAGCTATACATTTATATACAGGTAAACTATTTGTACAAAATAAAGTAAGAACTGAAGTAGGAAAAGGAATACGGAGGGACAATAGATCACTGAGAAAGGAAGAACGGTCATATAGAGGACAGGAGAAAAGAATGTGGTTCAAGTCGCCCACATCTGTGCCGCACGAACAACTGGGATCGTTAATAATTTTAAGTTTGGCAAGATGAGCTGGAGAACAAACGTGACCGAGTCTCATCCGTATGAGAACGGAGGTCTCCATCTTGCCAAACTTAGCCCTGGCAAACCACGGTTTTTCCAAAACGTCGGGGTGGATCAAAGAAAAATAACGACCCTTTTGTCTACTACTGATTTCCCAGGCCACCTTCCAGGTATCCAAAAGAAAAGTTTTAGGTAAATTTACAATATCTGAGTTAAAATTTATGTATGGGACGATGTCCCCACACTGCACCGCTTCACCGGCGAGAGAATTTGCCACTTCATTGCCCTCGATTCCAGCATGGGCTGGAACCCACGCGAATTCCAAGGTATTACCCTCAGATAAGGTTCTGTACGCAAATTCTCTTATTAAATAAATTATGGGCAACTGTAATTTATGAGTCAGTGGAGATTGGTTGATGGCTAGAAGCGCACTTTGACAATCCGAAAAAATTATAACTTTTTTTAACTTAAAAACCCGACTATATTCAATGGCTTTCAAAATGCCAAAACATTCTCCTGTAAAAACAGAAGTCTCCGGAGGAAGTTTTATTTTTTGAACAATGTTATATTGCGAATGAAAAGTGCCAATCCCCACACAACCTGTCGGAGAACGCTTGGAAGCATCCGTAAAAATGTGATGATATTCCGAGTGCTCGGCCAGAAAATTGTTGAAACTTAAATGACAAACGGGGTCAGATTTTCTAGTACAGTGAAATTTAATGATGGGTTTGAAATGTAAACTATCATAACTACTGCTAAATATGGGAAGTTTGTTGGAACGGTGTACTGGAGAAGATAGAGAAAGGTATTTTTTATAGCTTATTACTAAACAAGGAGCACGTTTATGGGACCAGTAATCTGAAGAATCAATCAGCGTCACTAAAATGTCCAGTTTAG
The DNA here is from genome assembly GCA_963082945.1 of Cerastis leucographa. Lineage (NCBI taxonomy): Eukaryota > Metazoa > Arthropoda > Insecta > Lepidoptera > Noctuidae > Cerastis > Cerastis leucographa. Next base: position 9,899,649 of record OY720380.1, on the reverse strand, counting down.
AAATGAGAGGATGAGTTGAGAACTGAATAATGCGGAACAAATACTTATCAGAAAGGAACTGTCTTCTAAGATATAAAGGAGCTTCCCCGCATTCAACCTGTAAGGCATTTATGGGACTCGACTTCATAGCACCCGCAATAATTCGTAATGCTTTAGACTGGATACGGTCCAATTTTTTAAATGCCATAACACTACCCGGTTCAAGAATAAATAATCCGTAATCTAAAGTACTTCTGATTATAGCATTGTAGATTAATTTTAAAGAAAAAGGATGTGCACCCCACCACACACCTGATAGGCATCTAAGCATGTTTATGTGGTTTTCACATTTGTTAACAATAAAATCACAATGAGGAACACTACTTAATTTACTGTCAAGTATTACACCTAGATATCTGAAATTATCTTTAATCGGGATAGGAGTTCCCTTATAAAAGAGATTTATTGTGGGAATATTTCTCTTTCGGGTGAATAAAACTGCCGCGCTTTTAGACGTGGATATATCCAAGCCGTTAAGATGTAACCATAACTCTAAATTAGATAAAGCGGAATTGATAGCCTGGCTAGCCTGTTCAATGGATTGGCTTGAAGAATATAACAACAAATCGTCGGCATATTGAAGAACCGTAATATGATCAGATAAGGACGAGTCTAAATCAAAAGTGTAAATATTGTATAAAAGGGGACTGAGCACAGAACCCTGGGGTAGGCCTTTCCACACAAGGTAAGATACCTCTTGATCACCAATTAGCATACTAATAGAGCGTTCAGTCAGGATATTAATAATAAAATTTGACAAATTCAATGGAACCCCTAGGGCTCTTAATTTATTTTGTAAAACTGATAATATAACATTATCATAAGCTGAATTAATGTCAAGGAAAACCGCGACAGTAGATTGATTATTAGAAAAAGAAATCCGAATATCCGATGTTAAAATGCCTAAACAGTCACTGGTACTCCTACCTTTTCTAAAGCCATATTGTGATGCTGCCAAAAGGCCCTTACTTTCAACAAACCATTCTAGACGATTTTTAATTAAGTGTTCAGCTAATTTCATCAGAACTGAAGACAAAACTATGGGACGGTATGAAGAAGCGTCAGATGGGATTCTATTTGGTTTAAGGAATGGCAACACCATTTGACGTTTCCATTCAACAGGGATGTTGCCAGTGATCATAATAGAATTGATAAGATGTAAATAATAGCAGAGGACGTCTTCATTTAAATTAGCAAAAAAGGAATATGGGATGCCATCACTGCCTGGTGCAGAATCCTTAGTTTTATGAATAACACCCTTTAATTCAGTAAGAGTGAATGGGCCATCTAGAGTCGTATGGGTGCCTTGGTTATGTGATCCGTTGGTTATTGACAATATTGGTAAGGACAGGTTAGGGTTAACAGCCTCAGGGACCCAAGGCGGCGCTAAATTATCTAAAAATTCGCTGGCTAAAGAAACAGGTATAGGGGAAGGGTTCTTATAAATTGATCTAAATCTACGGATATTACGCCAGACAATCGTTGGGTGGGTGTTCGGTGAAATTGATAAGCAAAAGTTACGCCAAGATTCAAATTTTTTCTTCTTAAAAAGTTTATAAGTTTCGTTAATTAGGTTAGTAACAGTTTCAAAATTACTATTAGACATGTCAAGGTTATAATTGTATTCCGCCTCTTTACGTTTGTTAACTAATTCTGTACATTCAGAGTCCCACCATGGAGGTGAGGGAATTGTACTATTATTGTTATTTTTTACAGGAAAAACTACATCTGCAGTTTCAATTAACAAAAGTGCTAAAGCTTCAGCACAGCTGTTTTCATTGCCATCAGAAATTACAGGCAAGGAGCAAAGCTTACTGTCAACAAGGCTTCTAAATTTGTCCCAGTCACTACTATTTCTGCTTGGTAATTTGTGTTTTAAGTTAGATCTCCTTGATGATGCCTTTGATTTGGAAAGAGGGTAAGAAATAACTATTGGGAAATGGTCACTACCATAAGTAGAGGTTAGAGTATGCCAAGTTAATGAAGAGGCTAAGCTTGGAGAACAGATAGAAAGGTCAATTGCACTTTGGTTTTGGTTGGGATCTGAACGGCGAGTAGCAGCTCCTGAGTTCAAGATGCATAAGTTATGAGAGTCTATTATATCTAGTAAATCTTCACCATGACAATTAGAAACAGAACAACCCCATGATTGATGATGGCAATTAAAGTCCCCCAATATTAAGAAAGGCTTTGGAAGAAAAGAAAAGAGATTATTCATCTCTTGAAGAATAGAAGAAGAAGGGTGAGGAATGTAAATAGAAACAAAACAAGTTTGGTGCACCTTAATAGCTACAATAGAAATTTCCTCACTATGAGGAGGTAATGAAACAATAGAGAAAGGAAAAGAGTTCTTGATAAGTATAGCTACACCACCATACCCATCAGATCTATCCTCCCTAATGGTTAAATAACCATTAATTTTAAAAATATGATTTGGTTTGAGCCAGGTCTCTGCTAAAGCAAAGACAAATGGCTCATATTTGTTTAAAAGGTATATAACATCACTCTTTTTGTTTACTAGACTGCGGCAGTTCCACTGGATTATATTGGATGTGTTGTCCATTATGAATGGATTGAGGTACATTGAAAGTTGAGGCAACGTTGGACGGTGAGATGTTGAACTGAGAAAGAAGATTGTGTAATGCAGAGAGAAAATCATTTATAGAAAAGTTTACATCATTTTTATCATTATTTTGATTATTAGTAAAGGCACAACCATTAGATGGCTGGGGAATTTTAAAATCATTAATAATAGCATTGTGGGCCTCTTTATTATAGCCTTGTATAGATTTGGGTGGGGAGCGTGGTTTCAGGAAGACAGTCTTTTTATAACTACTTGAAGCCTGCATTCTATTAGGTGAAGAGATTGATGGAGTATCTGCAAAGTTTTTAGAAGGAGAAGATAAAAGTGTGTCAGCATATGATTTAGTTACCGGGGGATAAACTTTAGTTGCTTCAGCATAAGAAACTGAGCTATGTGCCATGTATGATTTAATCTGTTTTTGTCTACAGAATTCAGGACAAGATTTATTAATGGCATAGTGATAGCCAGAGCACAGACAGCAAGATGCATTTTCTACTTCCCTTTCACAGCTATCTCCAGTATGGCCTTGACCACACTTATAACAGCGAGGTTTAGACCTGCACTGAATTTTAGTGTGCCCAAAACGACAGCAATTGAAGCATTGTACAGTAGGGAAAATATATAAATCAACAGGTAATGCATTATAACACATAAAGATTCTTTTAGGTAGAACCTGTCCATCAAAAGTAACTACCATGGATTGGGATGGCTTCCAAGTGGTTGTACCATCAACAACAGATTTAAAATTAAGTCGTCTGACTTTTAAAATTGGACCACAACCAATTGGAACTGTAATATTATCAATTACTTCCTCTGGAGACCATTCTGCAGGAACACCACGTACTAGACCCATTCTTGTAACATTAAATGTGGGTATAAAAGCTTTGTAATTATATTTTTCCAGACTGCTATGTGAAATAAAAGAATTTGCATCCAGATAATTGGAAAATGAGAGAGAAATTTTATTACGCCCAATTTTTTTGACGCTACCATTTATGATGTTTTGAAAGGCGTTATGTTTAAGAAATTTGCCAAATGTGATTGGGTGCAATGTAGTATTATCATCAGGGGAAATGGTTATTTTCTGTAAGTGGACTATGTAAGGTGCACTGTCGGTTTTGTCGTATGCTTTACGACCGATTTGCGCGGGAACAGCTACGGATGGAGCTTGAATATCAGCAGCATTTGTTGGTATTTCAGAGCAAATAGGTTCTGCTAAAGTTGTTGTAGGACTTGTAGGATCCATGCAACCACAACCCGACGACTCGGAACCGTGGTTTTTTCGGGTGCGACGGCGTTTGTTACAGTGTTTGCACACATGTACGCGACTTCTTTTAAGCTTACGAGCCGAGGACGACCCATCAGTATCCATGCCTGACTCATTGCTCATCACAGTAACAAAATTGCCTGCCGGGGGAACAAAGTCCCCCGGGTCTGGCGGTTCGTTCATTAAACGGCCCTAACAATAAATAAACTTAGAAAAAACTTACCACTACCGAAGAAAAAAAACTACGAAACTATAAATTAAAGAAAAGAGTACTAAAACTAAACTACTAATCCTATTTTACCGTATTTTATAAAATAATTTATCTTAAATTCAAAAAGGACGCGTCCGTCTAGTTGAACGTTTCCCGCGCTTTTTTCCGCACTGCGGTTATAAATGTCCCTAAATAAATAAAGAAAAAAAAAAAAAAGTTACTGTTTGTGATATATTTCAATTCTGTTGGGTTTACACCCAGAGATCAAAGAAAAATGCCTATAATCCTTTAGAAAAAGTTACTTGATCATCAACTACCAACCTTTTTAAAAGATTAGAGACAATTTTTACTGTTGATTTTTTCCTAAAATCCATCACCGAATTGAAAGTTATTTTTTATTATTTTTCAGATCACCTCGATCACTTGCTATCCTAGCTACAATAATGGAGTAGCCCCGCAGTGTTATCCCGGTCCTCCTTTAATTATTAAGGAACGTGGCAACGATCGTAATAAGGATATTTTGTATTCTTTGGTTCTAGTAATGCTACTAGGAGGAGACGGTGGCTTTTTTTAACTCAATAAAATATAATTCGTACATAAGGTTGGAAAAAATACTTTAGATGGGACCGGTTGAACAGTTATATCATTAATTTATCAATGAATATCCGCATTACCGTAAGCGAAATATTTTCACGATTAAATATGTTTACGCAAGATCGTCGATATTTTGTCTCAAATTATTTCAGAATCAATCGATTGAGCCATTTTCTATTTAGTCGATTAGTTTACAATCAATCAATGTTCTTACATTGGCAACAAAAAAAAGAAAAGTTTGAACGTTCCATTGCAAATTGCAACTATCTTTAGCATGTAAATTTCTGCCGGCAGAATAGCATGACATAGTTACGTTCTAGAGTAAAAGAAATAACAGCAAACAGATGTCAAAAAATTGCAATTTCGATTCGTTTATTGGAACAGAACTTAAAAACGATGATGGACACATTACTTTTCGTAAAAGAAAATAATAGTTTTGTTTAGTGTATATTTGAGTAAATAATATGGTTTCAAAAATAACTTGGTTACAGAAATAATTGGGTAATTATTCAACACAGCTAAGAACAGTCAAAATATGAAGCCTTTTTCTTATCTCCTTGATTAGATTATAATCAAAATTGTTTCCTCTGGAAGTTCCTATCTAATTAGTTATCAATGAGAGTAATGAATTGAAAATGAACAACTGCTTGTGTGAGGCGCCTATTCCTGCCTGCGTCGAAGAAGGCGAAGAGTTTCCACTCCACGAGTGTGTATTCATTGGTGATGTTCGCAAGCTCTCGGCGCTACTAAGAAATCATGATGTGGCTCGAAAAGACAAACATGGCAATACGGCGCTGCACCTGGCCGTCATGCTGGGCCGTAAGGATTGCGTGCAGCTGCTGCTCGCGCACGGCGCGCCCGTTAAAGTTAAGAACCACGCAGGCTGGTCACCGCTGGCTGAAGCCATCAGTTACGGAGATCGTCAGACCATATCATCGCTAGTGCGCAAATTGAAGCAGCAAGCACGAGAACAGATGGAACGTCGTAGACCTGACCTAATTCGAGCTCTTGCCCAAATACAAGATTTCTATATGGAACTCAAATGGGATTTCCACTCATGGGTACCTCTAGTCTCCAGAGTATTACCATCGGATGTTTGCAAGATTTACAAATCTGGTTCTGGAATCAGATTGGACACCACACTAGTAGATTTCACCGACATGAAATGGGAAAGAGGTGACATATCTTTCATTTTTCAGGGAGAGAAGCCTCCTAGTGAGTCACTAACTGTTTTAGATAATAAAGCTAAAGTGTACCAAAGAGTCCGTTATGAAGAAACAGAAAATGAAATAGAAGACGAAGTAGATATCCTCATGTCAAGTGATATACTTGCTGCTCAGATGTCAACCAAAGGAATTTCATTTACAAGGGCTCAATCTGGCTGGATATTTCGAGAAGATCGTAAAGAAACTGTTGCAGGAATATACAGGAGCGATATTTATACCATCACTGGTCTTGTATTGGAGTCACGTAAAAGGCGAGAACATTTGTCAACTGATGACCTTCAGAAAAATAAGGCTATTATTGAAAGCCTCACTAAGGGAAATACACAAAATTTGGAAACAAATGGAGAGCCCACTCGTCGTGCATCACTGAACCCTCCTCCTGACAACAATATTGATTGGTGTTCATACATATCATCTCCCCCAGGATGTTACCCTAGCCTGGGCAGAGAGCTTGTTTACAAGGAATCATCAAGGAATTTCCGAGCCACTATTGCCATGAGTGATGACTTCCCACTGAGTGTTGGCATGCTATTGAATGTACTGGAAGTAATCGCACCATTCAAGCATTTTGCTAAGCTTCGACAGTTTGTGGCTATGAAATTGCCTGGAGGGTTTCCAGTAAAAATTGAGATACCAATTTTGCCAACAGTGACAGCTAAAATTACATTTCAAAAATTTGAATTTCGTCATGATATTCCACCTACTCTATTTGATATACCGGATGACTTTATAGAAGACCCATTACGGTTTCCTGACTTATGACGCTTTGATATTCTAACACTGTTTGCCGTTGATGAAAGGCCTAATTATTGGCGACGTGAGAAAAGGCGACGCAGAGCTAGGAGGAAGCCACGAAACAGGCCCTTAAGGAATAGCCTACTCGCAATTGAATTCCCATTACCAGAAGGTCTGGGCAGCTACTATGCTAGCCATTGTGTCCTTTTCGTCGAATAGCTAAATTTCAAAGTAGGAATGTTAAATTTGTGGTGAATAATTGTCCTGTGTATGTAGTATTTTTGGTGAACAGTGTTAGAATGAGAATATGTAATATTATTCTTTTGTTATTTATAGTTACTGAAAGATATGGCTCATGTTTTGATTATTAAATTATAGATTGTTTTAATTTATTTTTTACTTTTATATACTTATTTATAACAACTTTGTGATTTCATTTCAGACAGGAAATACAAAATCTTTGAGTAATTTCTGTATGTTATATTATTTTTTATTATGTATTATGATGATGTTGAGGTTTTTTGTTGTCTTAAAATCATCTATTATTTATTGAGAATTTTATCATATCTTTAAATGATGTAAAAAGAATAAAATACTTTTGCTTGGCCTCGGTCACTTAGGTACTAATTTAGCTGTATTAAAGTTGCAGACTGGAGCTTTTCAAGTAGGTACCTACCAAATGTTTCTGAAACATGACAATGCTCATTTTATAGATTGGAGCTTGTGTGGTAGTTTTATAAATTAGTAATGCAAAATAATATTACTGGTAGATAATCATAAAGTAATTTCACATTCACAATGTTCCATGTAGAATACCATACCTGTCTATACACTAGTTTATGAGGAATTAAAGGAAACCTCATGCTGTCAGCGTTTGGTAACTGTTTAAATAGTAGTGGTAAAATATTTTTTTTCCCGTTTAACCACTGTGTAATAAAAATAGTTTCTTGTAATGTTTAAAATAACTTAGTCAATTGCCACATATATTACCATAATATTTATGTGTATTAACCACAGGTGTTCCTTTGTAAATATCAAAATTAATAAATATATTTAACTCTCTAGATTTATTGAAGTTGACAGCACAGAATGTACTTACTTTTACTGAATTCGGCACATAGTATAAAGTAGAAGCCAGATGCTTTTGTAGTGACTTGCGCAATAGTTTCATGAAAGTATTAAGTATTTCGACAATAACTTAGAAATGACAATCCCACCAAAAAATAAAGATTTTGTTTAATGTATGAAAGAATGATTTCTTGCCAATAGTATTTGTTAAGTCAAAATATAAAGACAGTATGTATATGACGACTACCTGTAAAACAAAAAAATGAAATATTGTAATAAATTGGAAGTAATATTTGCAGTTTTTCATTCACATACAAAAGCATGTCCAATATTCTTTGATGGGTTAGAAGCGGTGCTAACCTAACCTAACCCAGAAATTCATTGAAGGTCTGTATGTCTCGGTTTTACATAACTCGCTTCCATTGACATTTATTTTGAGGATAGTCACGGCCGAAACGTATGGTGCGGTGTAACTGCCAAACATAAGCATATCGGCCATATGGTCTTTGAAAAAAGTTTCAATCTTCTATTAGAGATAGACCCGGTTTCCAATGTGGTGGCCAGGGGAGCGGAGAGAAGTGCTGGAATCAACCAATCACATAGTTGAAATCCACATAGCGTCTCGTGTCAATCTCTCTTGCTGTGATTTGTGGAATCCTGCACGCGAATAGGGTGTTCGTGCCGCTTGGTGTAAACCGGGCCTTAGGTTAGGTTAGCGGGGCTGTTTCCGCACTTAGCCTCTTTATTGGGCCATTGTACGTATAAAAATCCTCTGGTTACTCCAACCATCCCAGGTCCTCCCAGAAAGCTAGCAGCCTTTTCAGGCTGCTGTAGGCCTCCGGGAGCGATGCCGGCGATTGTAGAGTCCGTGCCCGTTGATCTGCCACGCTTCTGCACTCCATGAGCACGTGCTGTGCTGTCTCTTCCGCCTCCATGCATCCTCTGCACAGAGGGCTATCCGTCACACCTATGGTAAATAGGTGTTTGTTTAGGGGACAGTGGCCGGTTATAGTACCTATAACCTTGCGAATTTTGTCCCGTTTCAGTCTAGTGATGCTGCGGGCAAGTCTCTTTGATGCCTCCGGAACTGCACTCTTTGTTTGCCTGCAGTTCACACTGTTTCTCCATTCCATTTGGTGTATTTCCTCGGTTTTTTTTTTTTGTAAACCGGGCCTTGCTGTAACTGTTAGCCTGCGTCAGCCCACTGCTGGGCAAAGGCCTCTCTACATGAGGCGATTCTAGTTTTTTCGATCCATGGCTACTGTGACTAATGTGAGCCACTGGTCATTGGTTATGTCCTGCTCGTCCCGAGATTTTCTTTCTGGTTATTTATTTTCAACTTTATTATAACGAAGACAATGTTGTTATTTGTTTGACAGTACCAACAGCCCTGCCCTGGCTTATCCAGATTTACCGGCCCTGACTCTCCTCAAGTGTCGATGACATAAAACTTATTGCAAGAGTTAGTTGGTGTAGGTATCGATAGTAATCAAATCACCAAAGGATTTCAGTGTAATGTCTGGGGTACATTCGTTTTGGTAGTAAGAATATTGAACTATGTTAATTCTGAGATATGATTAAATCTTATATATGACCAGCTGACTGTACCTGCTGAGACTCGGCATGGAGCGCAAAACATTAAACGTCTCTTATAAATAAAACAAGAAAAATATTTAAATTGTATTTATTGTATTATTTTTTCAGGTATAAATTACATAAATATAATTTGCAAGGGAGATTTTACACCCAACAAAACTCGTTTTATTTTAAATTAAATAAGTAATATTTGTCAAAACTAGCAATCTCGAAGATAGTCATTGTGTCATTTCATAAGTGAGCAACAGTCATCATAGTTTAAACCTTATGACAATGTTAATAATGATCTATAACGCGTGCTCATGAATTACACCAAACTATTACATATTATTTTAAGTAATTTGTCAGAAAAGCAACTAAAGTAGTGTTACAATCATCATAAAATTGCAATTTATTTTCTGTTAAATATTATTTTAAGTACAAACTAAGGAAATTAATATGTAAGTACAGTCCATCCGCTAAAATACTGGCGCTCTTTGGAAAATACCGCTAGCGCATGCAACCGGTGCAACCCAACATGCTCCTATCGAGTGTACCAACCTACATCTGCGAGAAATATTTTCATGTAATGTCTGCGCATTGCAGTGAATGGCATATTACATAGAGCGTTTTTTAAACTGGCTACCTGTAGAAAAATCCGAATCTGTAAGAGATACCGGGAACTTTGTAATAAGGAACCAGTACATTTTTCATAAAAAAAAAAAAAAAACTTATTACACCCTTACATTTTTGGTCAAGTGCTAGTTGTCTATAGATATGGGTGGGTAAACTTGAACGACTTAGTTTTCTGAAGTGGTTTCGTTTCTACTTCATGCAAGTATCACTTTTATTTAAGGACATATAAAAATCTAGACAGCAGAAGTGTGTCCCAATTAGGAAAATACCTACTTTTGCATACAATTTGTGCATAATGGAGTAAAATTAACCATTTTTTCTTCACTTTCTTTGGATACAGATTTTTGCATTTTATACCAGTTATAAAATCACTAGTATAATTGCAGTAGATATCTAATTACCTACGTAAAGTTCGTGCACGTCTTATGAGCGAACCGTCCCTATTAGAGCGGATAGACAATACAAAAATACCCCATTCCACATTCAGTTACGTTCAAAATACAAACAATAACTTTTCATTAGTAATTGCAGGCGGTTAGTAAACGCTTGTCAACATCGTGTTTACCTGCTCACTTTAGTACGGAAAACTTGCGCGACTCAGGGACAGGTTTGCCAGGCATCATCAGTCCGCCGGACTCCAGCCCCAGAGAAATGACGCGCAGCGATACTGTTGAACGACGTGCTAGAAGACAGTACATTCGGTCAACGATGATACTATAATAGGGGAGCAGGGGAGATGGCGTGCAGGTTTCAAGGTGACTAAGTCAGAAATACACATGCTGATAACTTGCAAAAGTATCTGAGAAGATGTTATATTATGCTATGTATTCAAGACTTTTCGTTTAATGTAACTCCTATAATTATAATAAATGCGAAAGTTTGTGAGAATAGGGATGGTAACTCATTTTTTTTTTTATTTGTCTATCGGGTAGATTATTAAAAAGTATTTGACACGTATTTTTTCTTTTTTCACGTTATAGTAAAATTACGGAGATATTTTGAGTTCAAATGGCGCATGACGTCACGGCTCAGTACATTTTATACCTAGTTGTGACGTAGTGAGCCCCCACTCTCCAACTTTAATACTTTTTAACTAAGTATTTTTTTGCTAACTTGATAAAACAAAAAATACGTATATAATATTTTTGAATTACCTTATTGACGGACAAAATAGAAGTTCGTTTTCTTTACCCAGTCATCATCCCTATTGTATGGATGTCTGGATGTAAGTTACTCTTGCACGCAAAAACGATCTAAAGGATCTGGATGAAATTTGGCACAGGAATAGGAAATAGTTCTTTTTATACCGGTTGTAGGATACAAAACTCGGGTGAAACCGTTGGCATCATAAGCTAGAACTTTATAAAAAGCTAGCGTCAAGTTTCATCCAGAGTGAAAGAGTTAAAAACGTACACACTCGTACATGCATGCAAACTTTATGATAGGTATGTGATAAATAAATACCTTCTTGAGGAATATCGTCAACCAACTGGAATAGAAAGAAAAATATAAAGTAAAGTCTATGAAAAATAGAATAACTGCCGATTGTTATCCAGGAGAAAAACTAAGTTAAATCGTACAAATAGACGAATACCTAGTTCTTGATAAGTCCTCGCCCACAGCTGCATAGGCCTCACTATTTGATCATTTCAAAATTTTGAAAAATTATTTTTCTAAATTTAAATGATCAATTTAACTAACCCTTCAGGGATTACAGGCGTGATATTATGCTATGCAGTCCCAAATAAAGACTGTCCGACCGTCTCCAGTCTTAGTGGATGACACCGGTCCCCACGCTCCTCCTGAGCTAGTGTTGTCAAAGTGGGATTTACGATGGCAACAAAGTCGCACAAACTATCGACTGAAACAAAACATGACCCCCGAGACATGCATCAGTAGTGTCAGGTGAAGCCTGTGACCAAGTGACGGCCATGAATCGTAAATTGCGTATCGTCTTACGAATTTTGTAGGGCTGCTTTCCTCCCGACTGAATAATAATTACATTAGGTCTGGCTTAATATTCAAGCTAGAGAAGACCCCCCCCCCCCCCGAAACAAAGTTCGAGACTCAACTTTCAAACTGTTGAATTGTCTATTACTGAAAAAATCAGGCAGGAGTGACTTTACTTAATTAGAACAAAACCTTTGTGGGTCTCTTTATCAATATGATTGTTGCAGATCATTAAGATACAATTTTTATCGAATGGGGACAATGTATTTACGTCGCAGACGATATCGACCTAAAGTCCATAACATAACATCACGCCTGTAGTTCCCGAAAGGTTAGGCAGAGGCGAGCCTATTGCCATCAAGCGTACACAAATCCAGACTCTGTGGCTGGTAATGAGACATTACTGATGGAAAAACATAGTTACACTATGCCCGACCCGGGAATCGAACCCAGGACTTCATGCTCAGCGGTCGCGCTGGCGACGACTCGACCAAAGAGGCAGTCCGCTGAGTCCTAATTACTAAGGTAATACATGTTACATACCACTTCCTCCTGTAATTTAGGCGCGAGAGTTCTGCGAAAGCCGACAAGTCGCCTGGTGTATCCGCTGGCGATACTCGCACCGCTTCTATCAGACGACGACTCCGTCGAGAAGACAGACTCTGTGCACAAAATATTCAGAAGTAACAAAAAAAAACAACACAGTGCAAGTGTAAAGTCATGAGCATAATTGAATAAGTCTGAGGATCGAACCCAGCATCCAATGCTTAGAGGAGGCAGTACGAACAGCTGAGGCCCCTTTCACACGGCGTTGATCTGTACTGATTTTGTTTCTAACCGTATGAAAATTGGGTTATTGACGTATGATCCCAACTTTTTACTGTAAAACCTGAAAACAGCGCCGTGTGGACGAACGACCATTTAGCGTGATTTCGATCTATAAAGATTGATACAAAGAATACTCTGTGATCTTAGTGTACGGTGTTATGATTGTGACATTAGAACAATCTACACTTACCATCAACATCTGTGCCGGATACGTTTCTGACGTCAATATCTACATCTGTCACGATCCTGTAAAAGACGGTTAGTTAAGTAAATCTCCAATCAAATGGCATGTCAGTTTTGAAGTTTTGTAGGTCGTGTGATTTAGCTACTTATTGCTTATATGCTGAACGTTATTGCCTGATTAGCAAATAACGTTCAGCTAGGACACAGGCTTTCTATGAGAAAAAAGCTTTGTTCTACCCGCTGCTGAATAGAGTCTCCTTCTTAATTCTTAAACCGTCAGTTAAATAAACTGAAATCTGATTTGTTAGCAGATTAAAGAATCAGCTACGCGAAGACATGATTGAATGTCGCCATATTGTCGCAATAGACACGTTCGTTAGCGGATATGTTACCCGAAACCGAAACGCTGATATCGAACACCGGGATCCGCCCCCCGGATGCAAGAACTAATTTTAGATTAGCTTGGCTAAATTTGTTACTGATTTAAATTTTTGAATTATTCAAAAGGAGTATGTGGGGATTGCGGCAAATGTTGTTTTATAGTTTTTGCATAACCCTATCGGAAAAAGGCGTATGTACCTACCTACAGGGTGTAAGGGACAACCCTTCGCAAACTGACAGCATGCATTCAGCTCCTTATTTTGAATCATATTCCACCGGATTTTTTCTCGGGTTTTTTTTAAATTTATTTTTTCAGTTACTATTCCTTTATTTAGATGTAAAATTTGTACGCATGACTTCATTTAAGTAAATAAAACACCACCAATACGAGGGCGTTTGATATGTCCATGACTTTTAGGGCTGAATGCAACCCTGTCGGTTTGAGTATACTGACTTCTGCAACATAGCATGCAGGCGTCGCATGTTCTTGGGCACGTGCTGCTTGAGGTCAGACATCGACACGAGCGAAGCCAGGCGCACGCACAGCTCGGGCGTCTGCGAGGCGACCTCCACCAACGCAGATATCGCCTTCTGCGCCGCTTCCGAGAAGTCGCGGGTCCATTGCGCTACCTGTGATACAACACGGGACTTCGAGACGGTCCTACGCCAAGCGATCAAGCTCATAAGGGGATTATTTAAAGATACAGGTTCCTCGAGAGGTTGGGACGGATTCATGCCGATCATCATCTGCCTAGCCTTTTCCAAACCATGCTGGGGTCGGCTTTCAGTCTAACCGCATGCAGCTGAATACCAGTATTTTATATGGAGCGACTGCCTCCACAACTCAGTTAGTACTGGGTAATACGATACCCCTTGGTAAGATGGTTATCAGACTTTCGAGCTACTGGACCACCTGTTACGACTGTCAAAGATGACAGCCGGGACCTACGGCTTAACGTGCTTTCCAAAACACGGAGGTAACTCGGTATGTAATAGGTGAACACCCATCTACGGACCAACCCAGGTTAGCACGGCTTAATCTAAAGATCGACCCGAGTCACTCGCTCTCTCGGATTCATTCCGGTCGGCGTAAGTAAAATTGAATCGTATACCTTCTGTATTTCGGGTTTGAGATATCTTTATTTCCCATAAGAAATTTCACTTACATGAGAAATTTAAGTAATTTAAAAAAAACATTAGTGATTAAACGTACAGTTTTGGTAAAAAATTACAACATGCAAAAACATTCTAAAAGTATTGCGAAATCGCTAATAATTTAACAGAGCCAAAATGTAAACATACACGGAATGCGCGCAACTCGGAGTGGTATGTGATGTACTAAAATGCGTACTCATCACATTTTTTTCCACAGCTGGTGCGTGGTGGGTATGTTGTATGTCATTTGCAGTTCTGAGGCCAATTTTGTGCATTTGATGTTTCTTTTTAAAATGTATTTGTGTTGGTTTTTGTGTTGGTCTTCTGTAGTCATATTGAAAGAGTGTATTTATTAACTTATTTTGTGCTATTTGCAGTGCTTTAATATTGGTTTTGGCCGCCGTGCCCCATACTTCTATTAGATACTCCAAGTGAGGTTTTATAAGAGTGTTGTATAAATTATAGCGTACTTGGCGAGGAAGACATCGGACAACACTCCGTAAAGCTCTCGTGCGCGAAGTCAGTTTAGATCTAACCCTCTCCATATGTGGCTTCCAGTTCAAGCGGTTATCTAAAATAAATCCTATACTACGGTACTTTACGTTATCAACATTTTTTGATAGGTTGGTTATTTATGGTTAATTGTGATTTGTGTGATTTTTTTTTTGTTTTTTGCTGCGAAAATTATGTAGTTGGCTATATTTATTGTGAGTAGATTGCACTGAAACCACATATTCTAAAGATGTAGATCATCCTGAGCGTCGCACATAACAGCGTCTACAGAGTGTCTCAAATAAAATAAAGCTGTATCGTCGGCGCAAAACGATACATCACATTTTAGTCCAATTTAATTAATCTTCTTATAAAGCAAGAATAATAATGGTCCCAAAATTGATCCCTGCGGAATGCCAAAACTTACGTTTTTAGGACTACTTTGGGTTTCGTTAATCTTAACCACTTGGGAACGATTTGCCAGGTAAGATTTGAAGATATCAAGTGCACTACATTAGTTTCTTTAACAACAGTCTGTGACTTATTGTGTCAGGATTTTTTTTAAGTTTATGAAAATTCCCAATGCTATTTGATTGTACATAAAGTAAGTTGGTCATGACTCGCGAGCGTGGTGCAGGTGCACTGTTGCCGCTTCGTGCGCTTGCGACCCGTTGCCAGCTGTCGACACTAGCTATTAGATATACTTCACCTGGAACAGGCGCCACTCGTCGGCCCCTTCCACCAGTTTCTGCGCGCGCTTGGCGTTGGTCATGACGACCTCTCGCGCGTGGTGCAGGTGCACCTGTTGCCTCTCCATGCGCTCGCGACATGTCTCCAGCTCTTGCTCCGATTGATTCCTGAAAACATATCATTTTAGTAAGGTAAAAAAAAAACGGGCCAAGTGCGAGTCTTACTCGCACACAGGGTTCCAGAGCCCAAACAATATAATAAAAATGTTTTGAACGGTCATTCATAAGTAAACCTTTACTCAACCGCAAAACTAAATTTGATTTTCATCGTAAGTTAATGAAAAACAAAGTCACTGCTGCAGTTTGGTGAAAAAGACCCATATCTCAAAAACTACATATCAAATCTTATTCAAACCAATTTTCGTTGAAAGTTTTTTTTACGGTATACATCCCCATATTTTTTTTGACTTTGAAAAAAAATGGTTTTAGGAACCTCAATGTCATTTTTAAAGACCTATCTATAGACACCTCACAGGATAGGTTTGATAGTTTTTTTTTTTTTTAGTTTCAGTTCCATGTATGGGGGGATATCCTTATTTATATTTTTTTTTAAATTTTGTACAAAAATCATAATGCGGTTCACAGAATACATCTACCTACCAAGTTTCAGCTATGTAGTCCTAATAGTTTCGGAATAAAGTAGCTGTGACATACGGACGGACAGACAGACATGACGAATCTATAAGGGTTCCGTTTTTTGCCATTCGGCTACGGAACCCTAACTAGGTACAGGTAAACCAGAACAGGTATGCGCTTCGGTAATCATCGTGTTACCGAATAAGATAATACAAACAGCGCACCACAGGATAACCCTTCAAAGAGGCAAAGCTTGTTAGTTTTCTAATGCTGCTCTTTGAAAAAGTGTACCAAACATTGTGCATTTATATGAAACTTTATCTCTATTAGGTTACCTAATCTGGTCGCACCACGTCATCTATTACTCAAAAGTTATGGAATTTTTTAAACCTTGCTTAGAGTAATTTTTAATTTTATCAACCATGGTTCAAAATAGGTAAACAGTACTTCCTTGGTTGTAACAGGTCTTTCTTTCTCTCATTTCTATTAACTCATTGCGCGTTCATATTTCCGAGGACATTAGACGACGATTGCCGAAACGCATACTTTTTCTGGGATATCTGAGGCACAACAGCACGGTGTAAACGTAACGTTAATATTTGCGTTATTTGAACATACAGTTATTATATACATCTATAGCATTTTAGTTAAATTGTTTGCAACACGTTTAATCAGTATCATCCATAGGTAGAACTAGTGAGAATATTTTTTGCCACTAGTATCCTACTGACCTCCACAACTCGGTACTGTAGTACAAAATAACGAAGTTTAAACAAAAATGGCATACTTCCTAGCGTCGAGTTGCTTGTTCTTATCAGTGATGATGGTGAGACGCGCGTCGGCGTCGCGTGTGTAGTCCTCGAGGCGCACAATGTTCGCACGCAGCGCTTGCAGCTCCGTCCGGAGCTGGTAGAACTGGTTCCTCAAGCTGTTCAGCTCTTCTATTTCAGGAGCTGGGTTTTCAATCAATGAAAATCAACGATATTAATAAAATTTGACATGTCCAAGAATCAAAATCTAATAGTAGATTATGCACCAAGGGGATAAAGTAGTGTCTTATGTAGCGGGCGCCGTATTGAATCCCGAGCAAAACGAAGGATTCTAGCGTTAACTCCCGAGCGGAGCGAGGGAGTTTAGAGTTAACTCCCGAGCAAAGCGTCCCTCGTTAAGACAAGAATCCTGAGTGCAGCGTGGGAATCAAGGTCGCCCAAGACGAAGGCACCTTTATCCCCGAGGTGAATACTCTACTTTTCACACCATCTACGAGAGAATAAAAGCAGTAGTACTAGAATCAAGTATTCCGGAGTCAAATCACTATCGTCATTCAACATTTTTGTGAGAATTTGCAATATTTTAAGTAATTTGTTGTATAACAATAAACAAAGCAAAGCAATTTCCAGTATTCGCGCCTCTTTTTAATTTGTGTTCTATTTTTCTTTTAAATTCCATGTCGAGGTGGCCAGTTCGATTTTTGAACAATTAATTTTTCACCACGCCCGCACGAAAGAAGTGTCTTTCCTCTACGAAAACAGTGAGGAAAATTGGTTTTTCCTCACTGTTTGAACAGTGAGGAAAGTAATGATCCCGTTCAGAAACTAACCTTGCCTGATTTTTTTATGTTAAGTTTTAAAGATATTTTAAAAAATAAATAATTTTATGCTTAGAATAGAAATATTTATAAGTTAAGATTAATGTTTTTTATAAAATTTATCAAATTATTGTAAGTGTATAAGTTCAGAAACATTAAAAAAGTTTAATAAAATATTACATCGAAAAAATTACATCGTCAAATTTAGGATTATAATTTTTGAACGCACTCAAAGAAAGAAGCCTGTGAAAGAAGGACATTAGAAAAATTCGAAAAAAGAATTATTTTGATTTGCTTTGTGACTATTTTATTTATTTACCTATGATGACTGAATACTTTCTTGCTGGGAGTGGTGAAAAGTTTTGTATGCAACTTGTGAGTAAGTTCATTTGCTATTCGTTTTGTTGAGTCTTTCGCTTACTCAGGATTGAAATTTATAATCACTCGCTGCGCTCGTGATTCTATTTTTCAATCCTTCGTTCGCTCAAGACACAAAATCAAAACTCATAGGAAAAACAAACTTTCCTCACATGTTGGATAAATAACTATTTCACCACTCCCGCACGAAAGAAGTGTCTTTCCTCTACGAAAACAGTGAGGAAAGTTGGTTTTTCCTCACTGTTTGAACAGTGAGGAAAGTAATGATCCCGTTCAGAAACTAATCTTGCCTGATTTTTTTTTGTTATGTTTTAAAGATATTTAAAAAAATATAGTTATTTCATGAATAACAGCTCTTTTTATTTCATAATAAAGAATTATTTTGATTTAATTTATTTACCTATGATGACTGAATACTTTCTTGCTGGGAGTGGTGAAAAGTTTTGTATGCAACTTGTGAGCAAGTTCATTTGCTATTCGTTTTGTTGAGTCTTTCGCTTACTCAGGATTGAAATTTATAATCACTCGCTGCGCTCGTGATTCTATTTTTCAATCCTTCGTTCGCTCAAGACTCAAAATCAAAACTCATAGGAAAAACGAACTTTCCTCACATGTTGGATAAATAACTATTTTTGTGCAGATATTAATGGTGAATGCGTGAATATTCGTACCTATGCGATTTATGTTCCAAATTCAAATCACATTATTGACCAGCGGGTCATAATGAAATTCAGTACAATATTATTGCCCTGCTAGACCTCAGGTCGTTAATGACTTACTTTAGGTTAGGTTTGCATGACATATAATTTGACATTATCGAGCAGGTGGTGTGAAAAGTCATTTATTTAAATAAAGATCTAATTTTTAAACGTCAAAATTACTTAAGACAAACCCCTAAAATATCTACCCTTCCTATTGTTTTATATGGGAACAAGTGAACTACTACCCATTTACATCCCCCAATACAGCTAGCAAAATACTAATATTTTGCTCACTGTATTGGCTTTTCGCTGTTTTCGCTCGATGAACAGTTGATTCATAATCAAAAACGTTGAAATGTAGGATGTATATTGTTAATATTACAAATATTTCCAACTGACTAAGATAAAACACGATTTAATCCCTATTTACGACATTTAGGTACATTGTATGTCAAGGAGAAAAATGTACACGAATTTACAACCATTTCGGTGTGCATGCTAATTCGTCTCTAAATATGTCGACGAATTGGCCTTGGCTAGCGATGAAACCCACGCAACTCTAGAATATCGTAGGATATTCTATGGTGTCCTAGGAGAATTATATCGCTAATCTTGCTTTGTACCTGATGAAGACAAAGGAATCATAAGGGGGACGGCGCGAACGCAGTCCCCCCTACCAAAAATTACACGTCCGAGTTATCCACATTAGGGATAATCGCAAGGGTCAACCTATCCGCAGTGCAATGGAAAGGCCTCGCCCTGGGGGAACCGCCGTCATGATCACGGTTTCCCCTACGCCAGGTAAGTATGAATTATTTACAGTACCGCGCGACGGTCGTTCAACGGCGGAAAATCTTAACACCGCGATTCAGAAACAAGACAACACTGCATAGTGACATCTGTTGATCGCTTAGTGAAACCGCTGACAGGGGATTTTTTTTTCAGAAGTAGCAACATTTTTGTATTTTTAACAATTTGAAAGTATAATTTTTATACTTAAATTTTAACATTATAACCTACCTTAAGGAAAATAATATTATGAAACCTGTAAAAAACTCCATATTCATATTGTATAGCGGGCTGGTTTCCGCAACTCCACGTCTAAAGCGCGTATTTTGCGTACGGTCCATATTCATATAGATGAATATAATTATAGTTTTATAGACTAGTATAGACTAATATTAATAAAGCCGGAGAGTTTATTTGTTTGACCGCGCTAATCTCGAGAACTACTGGTATGATTTGAAAAAAATCTTTAAGTGTTGGATATCTCATTTATCGAGGAAGGTTTATAGGCTATAATACCCCGCTATGGCCAATAGGAGCGGACTGGACAGAACGAAGTTGTACGGATCAGCTAGTTTCTGGTATTTGGATTTTTTCATACAATTAGTACGATGCATGGCTGAAAGTATAACTATTATAAAACTACTAGCTGCGCCCCGCGGTTTCACCCGCGCAGACCGGGATAAAAAGCCTATGTGTTAATCCAGAGTATAAGCTATCTACATACCAAATTTCATTCAAATTCGTACAGCCCTTGCGGCGTGAAGGAGTGACAAACACACACGCACACGGCACACTCACTCACAAACTTTCGCCTTTATAATATTAGTGTGATTTGGGCGAATCTCATAGGTATTGGAAACTAAAACTGACTGAGTAAACTAGTGAACAACTCCAGGCTATTTGTAACTGTTTCTATTTTTGTAATATATCCATCACATTATAAAGGTCCGCAACATAACTAAATAAAAAAATATGAAAAGATTATTTTATTTATTGTAGGTAACAATAGTTACCTATAACAAATACAGGGTGAAGTTTTCAAGTGAGCGTGGATGGCCAAATCCGAAATTATGAGAACTAGCGAAGGAGTTTCGCGTGAAAACTAAAACTGCATCTGTGGATTTAAAAAAAAAAAAAACAATGGGTTCGATTTCCTAGGCAGTAATCGAACCCACAGATTTTAGAAAAAAAAACACTATTATACACCATTTGATAATGTCGCTAATAAGGATCGAATTCTGTGTAGTAATGACATAAGGCAAACGGGTCGGCGTGATGGATTAGCCCACGTCTTAGGCTACATACGCACTAAGCGGTTAGCCGCAATACGGCCAGCCGTCCGGCTGACCGGTATCAAAAATTTGTACGAGAAAGTAGTTTTTATACGCACTGCGATGCGGCTGCGGGTCGACCGCCCCGGTCGTTCTGAGCGCTTCGGCCTGACTGACGGCCAGCCGCATGGTTGTTATACACACTACGCGGGTGGTGCGAGCACGGCACGCAAACTTTTATACTCTATGTTTGTTTATCTACATTGTTTTTTTAAATTTCTCTTAGACTCATTCTAGTATATCCAAAAAACTTATCTCCATACTTTTTGAGCTCTTCGAAAAATAATTCAAAATGCTTGCTCTCATCTCGTGTTCACAAATAAGGATGCACCCAGTACCTTTTTCTGTTTCTTTTTCTTTATATAACGCGAGTGAATGTAGTAAATAGCAGCGACTTCTTCGACGTCCATCTTGGAAATGAGTCGATCCAACCGCAGACCACGACGGTTTCTCAACCGCACGTTCCGGTTGCGGTTGCGGCTAGCCACCGCCCGGCTAACCGCAAGCGCAACCGCATCCTGCGATCCACCGGACAGCTGTCCGCACTCCGGCTAACCGTTTAGTGCGTATGTAGCCTTACAATGAAGAGTCTGTGTGCCCGAATTTGGCCGACCAATACATATAATGAACTAGGCAGCTCTCATCGTTTGCCGCATTCAAGTCCTCGTGGGGTTTACATGACGGCGAATTGTTTTAATCTTACTCCAGTGTGGGAAAGAGACAGAGCTATAGAGGACGTCTAGCGCCATCTTTTTCCCACACATACCGTTTTAAGACGTCATGGTAGGCCATCTGGAGGGTGGAAATAAGCTGTTCTAATGTAAGGTTACGCACAATTTTCGGCGAGCGGCGAGTTGTTGTGTATGAAGTGCTGGTGCGCGGCGTGCACGACTCGCAGCGTGGCCTCCAGCGCCGACACGTCGCGCTCGCTGCGCCCGATGTCGGCGTCCAGCGCCGCGCCGCGCTCGCGCAGCTCCGCTCGCTCCGCCGCGAACTAATATCACACCTCTATATTACAACAATGCCTACACGACCACTATTCTAGCTTTCTTCACACGGCACGAAGTTTCATGGCTCGCTCCCCGGTAAGTTAAAGCTTTCGGTGATAAGCACCCCACAACCCACATATGGGTCAACAATAATTCATTCGTGTGCGGTTCACTCGAGAGGCGGGTAGGCGACCCGCCTCTCGAGTCGTCGTTATACGTAGCTATATTTTGGGATACAAGTAAAGATGGATTATGTGAACTTGGCAGCTAACGTGTTAAGCAAGCTGACTACGATGCTCTGCAACTAAGTCAAACGGGCGCCCACCTAAAGCCGGGTTTTCACTTCAGCTCACATGAGAGGAGCGCAGAGGTGACGTGAAGTGCGGGAGTTGTAGAAGCCGGGCTGGTAAAACCTAGGCACCGTGGGAAGAACGCACTAGCGGCGGACGTACGGTTTAAGGAAGCACGGATTTAAACGCAACGGATTTTGATGGGGTTTTTTTTTAATAGATAGAGCGATTGAAGAGGAAGGTTTATATGTATAATAACTATATATTTTATACCCGTGCGAAACCAGAGCGGGCCGCTCGATGTTTTTATATACAACGTTCACAGTTTTTCTGTAGTGTATTTAGTATCAGCATTGCACCCGTGTGAAGCCGGGGCGGGTCGCTAGTTAATTATAAACTATAAATGCAAATTTTATAGTTTACTAGCTGCTGCCCAAGACTTCGTTTTTTTTTTTGGATATGAAAAATAGATGTTGGCCGATTCTTAGACCTACCCGATATGCACACAAAATTTCATACAAATCGGTTCAGCCGTTTCGGAGGAGTATGGTAACTAACATTGTGACACGATAATTTTATATACAGGGTGTAACGGAAAGGGTATATACATACTTAAGGGTGTGCTACAGACCATCAAACTGAACATATTTCTCCATCGGACAAACATCGTAATTGCGAAAAAAATATCAGCTGCCCCATACATTTGGGTCGAATAGGTATTGCAATTTTGTACGGGGCAGCACATATTTTTTTCACTGTAAAACGTGTTTTATGATAAGAAACATGTTCAGTTTGATGGTCTGTAGCATACACTTAAGTATGTATATACCCTTTCGGTTACATCCTGTATAAGATAATTAATAGAAATACCTTGATTTTGAAGAAAGTCACCGTCAGCTGCTGCCCAGAATCGTCTGTACCCAGCGAGTCAATGAATATTTCGTATCTGAAACACAGATTTTAAAATATCAAAGTTGTTTGATCTTAAAATTACCCAATTACAGTTTAAAGCTGCTCGATCGCTCGCAGCTTGCAGTCAGTGCAGTCCTCGAACAGCGCGCTACTGCACAATAAACATACCGCATTTAACCTAGCTCCTTAGAGATATCCCACTAGTGTAATGTGATAGTGTTGTGTGTATGTTATACCGTTTAATGAGCTGGTCGATACGTTGCTCGCGCTCCCGTATCTCGGAGCGCAGCTTGCCGCAGTCCTCCAACAAAGCGCGCTTCTGCACGTCGAACATGTCGCGACGCATGCCGATCTCCACTATGCGCTCGTTCATGGCCTGGTGACGACAACACATAGGCAAATATGAGTATTCATAAGAAATTATGGAATAAGACGTTAATTTACGGAAATCAATGACGCAATGTAATGCAAAAATATTTTGTTTTAATTCCGCAAACCCCGCCTCCGCAAAACTTGAGTATTTGTATAGGTTTGGATTGCATGTTGCAAGCTAATGCATATTTTCTTTTTCGTCCTGGTTAATTTTTCTGACAGTGTCCATATTCTTTAGCAATTATGAAACTGACAGCTTTTGAACGTAAACCACGTTCAAAAGCTGTCAGTTTGATAATTGTTAAGTTGTAAACGTTGTTCAGTGGTTTTGGAAGTCAGGAGTTTTAAGAAATAGTTCATTATTGTTCAATCTTAGCTCAAGATATTATTAAAAGAGCCGGCCGGAAGAAACTAGAAACTCATAAGAGAAAATCGGCAGAAGTAGAGTGATTTTGAAGACAGTTAAACCCAATTTTTGAGTTTAAGGAATTTAAATTTAAACGAAGGAAAAACCCTGAAAGAATTTCTAGCTTCAAGCAATTACTAAACTATAGAATAAAAATATCTTAATAACTGCAGAATAATAGTATGTTAAATAATTACTTCTACTCAAGTAATCACTTCCGACTTGTTTTATAGATACGGGAGTGACATTCAGATGAAAGGTTGAAGAAGAAGTCACGTACCGCGTCGATCTGCAGACGCTGCTCATCCAGGCCGAAGGCGGCGTCGTCCAGCCGCGCCACAGCCCGCGCCGCGTGCGCCAGGCGCAGGCGCAGCAGCGCGTCCGCCACGCGCAGGCGCCGCCACGCCGCGCGCGCGCTGCCCAGCGCCGCCGACCCGCCCTCCACGTTCAGCATGGCGCTCTTTAGACGACTTTGCTGTCGAATCACAACAGTTTGCTGATGTATGAGGCTGAGCTGGATGATTCGCGAAGGAATTGGTATACACCTAGATATACACACGCGAACACATACGAAATAATTATCCTACATTGCAATATTAAAGTTAATCTGAAGATAACAATTGGACAGTATGTAGTCCACCGTAATCCACCAGATACTACACCATTCTAGCCGGAGAATTCCTTTTCAGTGGAGATTGGGAAAAACTGTAGGTACACCATCCCCATACCTCTAAAAGTGTTTGTAGGTGTATTCTTTTTTTTTTTAAGGAAGCAAAGGCGTTTTAAGCTAGTGCGGATTTCCCCGCAATTCACACCGCAATGCATATTTATTTACTTACATCATACACAAATGTTAGTCTTTATAATGCATGCTCATACTCACACACAGGACACGCACACGTGTGCCCGGCCGCGTGAACGAATCCGCGTGATACTACGTTGAGATCGTTGAACAACCAATGCCAAGCAGTGGCGTGCTTAGGGGCCAACAAAATGGTAAGCCCATAAGCCTTATGGGCTGAACAGTCAGAAACCCGAACATCGTGATGAGTAGAAGGTTATAAGGGCAAGCCAAGCTTATATGCTTGTATAAAAGTACCGCCACTAATGCGAAGAAACGACACGAGCAGTAAAATCTGCCAAATCAGAGTGATCCTTACTCTCGTTACAATAAGCTTGGTGTTAGGTTACTGGTTTCCTTTCCTCACCAGTCTCGTATGCTCTGCGCTGCGCTGCTCGAGTTCGCGCGCCAGTCGCCGCATGTCGTCCTGCAGCTTGGCCGAGTGCCGCTCCAGCAGCGACACGCGCGCCGCGTGCAGCGCGCATACCTCCTTCATTCTATAAACACATCAAGAAAATATGCTTATTTGGCACATGGCACAAGAGCACATAAAAAACTTGAGAGGTGTCAAGGGACACCCGGATGGAACGAAGTTCCTTTCACGTACATAATATCAATACATTTTAGATTTAAGTTAGTGTGCGAAAAATAAAATATTAAATTTAAGGAAGATTAATCCTTAATTCGAAGCAATACGTCTTACTTAACTGCACAACCGATTTTGTACTTTGTAGTTCGGTCACTCAAAATAATAATCATATCTATCCTTACTCACATACACACCCCAATTGTACGTAATTTAAGGAAATTTCAACTTTATTTTATAGAAATAAAGCTTACAATAGCTTACTATAGAAAAAGTGTCGTGACAACTTTTCGTAAGATTTTTTTCCGTCTAGCCCCCTTTCACAACGCGCGATAAGGAACTTCGTTCCAAAAAAAAAAAAATTGACAAAAAAGAACAGATAATATTGTTTCACGATTGCGCTAAATAGGCCCAGTAAATGCCTAGCAACTGGTGTACGACGCTGGTTTTATACTACACTTCGCGGCATGGCCTGGCTTGCCGCAGCCCGACCACTCACTTACGGCTTCCCGTAACTCCCGTTTCTCGGACGCGTCGCAGGTCGCAGAGTGACGACTAGCCGCAAACGTGGCACCTATCCGGCGATGCTGATCCGGTAACATGATCTCGTCCAGAATATTTTATTGTTTCTACGTTTGTTTCGGCGGTGGCGTAAAAAAAGCAACAATAGAAAACGTTTGTTCAGATCTAATGTCGAATGAAGACTGAAATCCACACAGACACTGCGATAGTGCGATGCCCTGTGTCGCCCTCTTGCGTTACGACGTCGTGCGTCGTCGCAACGCAGTTTTGGCAGGCATCCATTGCTTTAATCCGTTGCGAAAACGCAGCGCAACGCACTAATGAGACCTAACTGTTTCAAAATGAGAGTTATTAACTGTCGTGATAAGGCTAGATTACCTGGTAAAGGTTTATAGTATCGATTACATTACCTGTCCTCTTTTTGAGCGAGCTCGGCGGAGCACTCGCGCTCGGACTGCGCACCTTCCATGTGCGCCACGCGGGACCCGATCGTCTCCACTTGGTAACACTACAACATCACATACACAGATGGTAGGTATACTGATTTTATGGTGAAGCAATCTACTTCCACCTACTTGTATACTGGTATATAACAAAGAGGTAGAGATTAGATGTAAGTTTGGATGTTCTCTTTGGAACTAGTGATCTGCCCCCGTATTCACAAACGCTCGGATTCGATTTCGATTCGGAAAGTCGTATGTCTATATCGCTCGCTTTCGTAATGCCAAAACAAGATAAACATACGAGTTATCGAATCGAAATCGAATCTGAGCGTTTGTGAGTAGGGGGAAATTCTGTCACTAATAGAAAGTTACACTATCCCGAGTGTCACAGGCTTTATTTGAAACGCTCGCGTGGGATAATTTCAGACCAGAACGCGACCGAAGTCGCGGGCAAAAGCCTTAAAATGATGAAAGAGATAATCTGAAATAATATAATTTGACAAGCTGAAACGTCAAAATGTAGGGAACGACTGTTTTTTTTTTATTTGGACGTTTCGGAATGATATACGGAATACGTAGTAAGGGTTTGTCCGTCGGTGTTGAGATAAGAGCAAGAGAATGGTGGTGATGCAAGGCAACTTACAATGTTATAGAGTGATTCCTTCAGCCCTTGCGCCGACTTTTGTATGCCTTTTTGTTTGAACTCCAGCTTAGCACACATCGCCTTGGAGGCTGTAAACAAAAGTTTTAGTATGCCTTAAGCAAATATTATTATTATTATAGCTAGCCTGTATTGTCCCACTGCTGGGCTTAAGCCTCCCTCGGAGGGAGTCCCTCCATTCCTTCCAACGGTCACGATCCTGTGCTACTTCTTTCCAAATCTCAAGGAAAACATTCAGTTCGTCCCGCCATATCCGTCGTGAGCTGCTGCGACTTCGAAGACTAAGCAAATAGACAGCGTATAACGTTTGCACAGCTAGAATGCATACCTCCTCCTGTGACACTTGCAAGTCTAGTCTTTAAACTTCATTTACGTAGGTATTCACAGAAGCCTGGCTTAGAGCCTTGAGAGCTTAGTCTGGATATTTACTAGTTTCCATCCACGTTTTGCGTATACATATTTGAATATAAGGGCAATAGTAGATTATACAACAAGTGAATAAAGGGAATTTCTTTCCAAGGATTTAGTTGGATCCCGGGAGCAGCGAAATATTCCAGAGTAGAATCCCGAACGGAGCAAGGATTACCCAGACATATTAGACATAGCATAACAACTGTGCTGTGTCAACTGAAGCTATGCGTGCCAGATCGGTACGTGTGGAGGCGGCGTCGACCGCCACTGCTGGCCGTGCCTGTGGCCAGAACCAACCTGCTGTCAAAAACACCCCTCACTCGCACAATATGTGTGCTTAACGAAGTGCATGAGAGACTTGACCTATTCTCTTGCAATCTGAGTGAATTCGCAAAAGTTTTGTTGAATTATGTTAGTTACATTTAAATATTAATATTGTTACGCCGACTGCTTTACGAGAACATTCTAGGACTACGGTCGAGTCTAGAATGTTCCACGATGGAAGTGTCTAGAAAGTTCGAGAAAGTTCTGGACCTTTATGGAACCTTATAGAAGGATTGGTTTCACTATAGAGCCATCTAGAAGGTTCGGGAAGGTTGTAGAACTTTCTCGAAGGATGGGTTCCCCCTAAGGAACTACCTAGACATTGACGGAAGTTGTGGAAGTTTCTCGAAGGTGGGCCGGCCGTATAAATAGGCGACGGGTTAGCGGAAGGAGTCAGTCTGATTTTGGCTACGAAACGAAGCGATCGAAGTGAACGACTAGTGCGATATCTAAGTGATTAGTGATTAAGTTTTAGTGTTTGTGAAGTGTTTTAAACTGTTTTAAGTTAATTAAAGATTTTTAGTGTTTATTTGGTAGTGTGTTAATTTGTCCTATACCCAGCTCGTAACAATTGGTGTCAGAAGTGAGGATAAATTATGCCAATTCTACCAAAAGACGATACAGACAGTGTCCGCACCAGAAGTCATCGACAGCAAGATATGGACCAAAGGAGGTTTGGAGATTCTCCGACACAGACACCGGCTGGTGCCCAGCCTACGTCGGAGCCAGTCGCTGGCTCATCCGGAGTTTCTCCAGCACCTGCGGCGCCAGACTTGACTGTTTTAATGGCACTACTGCAGGACCAGGCTCGCCGTCAAGAGGAGCAGGCTCGACGTCAAGAGGAGCATGCTCGCCAGTTGCAAGATCAGTTGCAACGAGATAAGGAGGAGCAGGCTCGCCGTCAAGAGGAGCAGGCTCGCCGTCAAGAGGAGCAGGCTCGCCGTCAAGAGGAGCAAGCTCACCGGTTGGAGGAGCAGTTACAGCGAGATAAAGAGGAGCAGGTCCGCCGCCAGGAAGAACAGATGCTCCTGATAAAAGATCTTCACGCAACCTTTGGCAAAGATCTTAAGGTGATGAAGGAACATGTCCACCAGCATGAGAATCGTATCTCGGAGGCCGAGGTTCAGATTGCTGGTGTGAAGAAGGCCTTAGACGAACTTAAGGCTGGAGATGGGACTGTGGTTTCAGTGGTTGCTGCACCTTCAGCACGTGGGTTTAAAGTGCCTCCCTTCGACGGAACATCTTCGTGGTCGGCCTATAAAATTCAATTTGAGGCCGTTATGAAGGCGAATGGCTGGACCAAAGCGCAAGCCATGACCGCGCTCACCTTGGGCCTCCGAGACCAGGCCCTAAACATCCTTGAGGCGCTCGGCAAGGATGTGACCTACGAGCAGCTGCTGGAGGCTTTAGAGTCCAGATACGGCGATGCGCACCTGGAGCACGTATTCCGAGCTAAGTTGAAGGATCGCGTTCAACGCAGTGCCGAGAATCTGCAGCAGTGGGCCCTGGAAGTTGAAAAGCTGGTCCGCAAAGCATACCAGTCTGTCCCTGCACTTATCAATGGGAATCTGGTACAGGCTTTCGTCGACGGAATACGCGACTTGGAAGTTAGAGCCGCTGTGAGACTTGGGCATCATGAGACGTTGAAAGACGCCTTGGCCCATGCCTTAGAAGTAGAGGCAGTGAGGCAAGACCACCGAACACACCGCATCAGGGAGGTTGTGGCATCACCTGTACGCGACCGTCCGCAAGGGTACAGCCCTAGGTGTTACACCTGTGGAGAAATAGGTCATCTTCGGTCAAGCTGTCCTAAGCGAAGCACACCGAGAGAAGATCAATCTCAGCAGGGGAGAGTAGCTGAAGTGACTGCCCAGCCACAGCAGGGAAACGAGTAAATGCCAGGACTGGGGGGCGGGTGCTGGCTGGTATTGAAAGAGCCCCGAGGTTCTTGATCTCACAAGCTCATGACGGGAACAGCCTGTCCATCAAAGGCGAAGTCAACGGAATACCATGCAAACTGACGTTAGATACTGGAGCTTCTCACACGGTCGTCAACTCTCACCTAGCAAGTCAGCTTCTTGGGGACTACTTTAATAACCACGACCGTATACAATTGCTTACAGCTACCGGTCAGCAAATAACCGTCCGAGGCAAGAAGGAAGTGGAGTTAAAATTGGGTGACAGAATTTACTGTCACAATGTCATCGTGGCCGACATAGTGGACGATTGTATCCTGGGTTTGGACTTCATGCGGAAACATCGTTGTGAGATCGACGTTGATCAGGGAGTACTGAAATGTGGCTTAGAGGAAGTCTTCATGGAAGGTGCACCATCAGGGAAGGTGTACTGCTTGAAGAAGATTGTTCTTCCTAGCAGATCAGAAACGATCGTGCCAATTCGTCTACCTCAGTATTCTGGACACAAAGTTCGAAGTGTTCTGATAGAAAGGGCGAACAATGACTTTCCATGGAAGACGGCACGAACTCTGGTAAAAGCCACCAACGTCGCAGCAGTACGCATACTAAATCCAAGTGACAAGGAGCAAGTGATTAAGAAGGGCACCTTGATCGGCACTTGCGAAGAAGTAGCTTGGATGCGTCCATTACAAGATCGGCCTACCGCATACCGGAAATAAAATTCGTTGTGCAAAATTTGACGTGTCAACGCTTTTGGAAAACTGCGATTTATCTGAAGGAGAAAAGGACAAGGCTATGAAAATGATACTTCAGTACGCCGGCATTTTCTCTACAAACGATGCTGACATAGGGAGAACTGGACTGGTTCAGCACAAGATTAATACAGGCAACGAGTTACCCATCCGTCAGCGACCAAGAAGACTGCCTGTTGCACGGGAAAGAGAAGTGGAAACCATGATTGATGGAATGGTGAAGGACAGTGTTATAGAGCCTTCATCCAGTCCATGGTGTTCTCCTGTAGTCCTGGTAAAGAAAAAGGACGGCAGCATGCGTTTTTGTGTGGATTATCGACGACTGAACGACGTCACGAAAAAGGACAGCTATCCACTGCCTAGGATCGATGACACACTGGATACGCTGACTGGAATGAAGTGGTTTACCACGCTGGATCTGAAAAGTGGCTATTGGCAAGTAGAAATAGACCCCAAAGACAAAGAGAAAACTGCATTCTCAACAGGAAAGGGGTTATGGCAGTTTAAAGTTATGCCATTCGGATTGTGCAATGCTCCTGCAACATTTGAAAGGCTGATGGAGCAAGTACTCGCCGGATTGATTGGAGACGCATGTCTTGTCTATCTAGACGACATAATCATCGTGGGCCGTACATTTGAAGACCACCTTAAAAACCTCAACCGAGTGCTGTCGAAAATCCAAACAGCAAATCTCAAGTTAAGTCCGAAGAAGTGCTCGTTTTTCCGGAAACAAGTGAACTTCTTAGGACACATAGTTTCGGGGGAAGGTGTTCAAACAGACCCGGAAAAACTAGTCGCCGTCAAGGACTGGCCAGTTCCGAAAGACAAGACACAGGTCAGAGCATTTTTGGGTTTGTGCTCCTACTATCGACGGTTCGTAAAGAATTTTGCCGACATTGCGAAACCTTTACACAAGCTCACTGAGGAAAAGCGACAATTCTGTTGGGACGAGAGCTGCGACGACGCATTTCAGGAATTGAAGAAACGTCTGTGCAAAACACCTATTTTGGGATATCCTGACACTGAAAATGACTTCATAGTTGACACAGATGCAAGTAATACTGGAATTGGGGGCGTGCTGTCTCAACGGAAAGGAGACCAGGAGGTTGTGATTGCTTACTTCAGCAAATCTTTATCCAAACCGGAAAGAAATTACTGCGTTACTCGACGGGAGCTGCTTGCCGTAGTAAAAACATTGCAGCATTTCAGTAAATATTTGCTGGGGCGGAAATTCCAGCTGCGAACTGACCATGCTGCCTTGAAGTGGCTATTACAGTTCAAAAATCCGGAGGGACAAGTGGCGAGATGGATTGAGCTACTGCAAGAGTTTGACTTCGTAACTGAACATCGCAGTGGGAGAACTCACGGTAACGCAGACGCCTTGTCAAGAAGACCTTGTCCTGAAGATTGTAAGCACTGTGCCAGGCAAGAGACTAAGGAGGTAGCAACCGTGAGGATGCTTAGAACAGATCTCAGCGATGAATGGAAGGAAACCCTACAGCAAGCTCAGCAAAATGACTTGGACATCAAACCGATTTTCGAGTGGATCACAGCTGGTGCTCCTAAACCCAAGTGGAGTGATGTGGCAGCGATGAGTTCCATCACAAAGAGTTATTGGGCACAATGGGACAGCTTGGTTATCCAGGATGAAGTCTTGTGCCGTAAATGGGAAAACGCTCGAGGGGACCGGTGTCATCTACAAATGGTTGTCCCTAAAGCTAAAGTACCGGATGTTCTACGGCTGTATCATGATGGATGTTCAGGCGGACATATGGGGATAAAACGGACTCTACTGAAGATCCGAGAGCGGTTTTACTGGATCCACTGTCGAGAAGATGTGGAGGACTGGTGTCGCAAATGTAAAAGGACCCCAAACACGCAGCAGAGGTGCATTAAAACTGTACAACGTTGGAGCCCCCTGGGAACGGATAGCACTCGACGTTGCGGGACCATTTCCGGAAAGTGAAAGCGGGAACAAGTACTTCATGGTTGTCATGGATTACTTCACCAAGTGGCCAGAAGTGTTTGCCATTCCTAACCAAGAAGCTACAACAGGCGCAGATAAATTGGTTCAGGAAGTTTTCTGTCGTTTTGGAGTACCCTTAGAAATTCATAGTGATCAAGGAAGGAATTTTGAATCAGAAGTATTTCAGGAGACTTGCCGATTGATGGGTACCCACAAAACCAGAACCACCTCTTACCACCCACAATCTGATGGAATGGTGGAACGTTTCAACCAAACGTTGGAAAGATATTTGGCAAAAGTCGTGGAAAGCAGGCAAAGGGATTGGGACAAGCACATACAGCCGTTTCTTTTGTCCTACCGTAGTGCAGTCCACGAAAGTACGACTGTGACACCAGCCTTCGCGAACTTTGGAAGGGAATTACGGTTGCCAGCAGATTTAATCACTGGAACTGCTCCTGATGCTCCACGCAGTGTAACCGATTATGCAAGTGACTTGCGTAACAAGTTGAATGACGTGTATGAGCATATCAGACAATCCGGCCAACAAATGTCTGAGAGGATGAAGACCCGTTATGACCGGAAGGCAAACAGTAGAGGGTTCGACGTGAATTCACTGGTGTGGCTGCATAACCCAGTGCGTAGCAAGGGGAAGTCTCCGAAATTGCAAGCAAAATGGGATGGACCATACCGAGTCGTGACCAGGATCAACGATGTCACCTATCGGATACAGAAGGGTCCACGAGGTGCGCTTAAGATCGTACATGTAGACCGATTAGCGCGATACTACGGGACTAACGATGCTCGGGACGAGCATGTCTAAGGAGGGGGCAGTGTTACGCCGACTGCTTTACGAGAACATTCTAGGACTACGGTCGAGTCTAGAATGTTCCACGATGGAAGTGTCTAGAAAGTTCGAGAAAGTTCTGGACCTTTATGGAACCTTATAGAAGGATTGGTTTCACTATAGAGCCATCTAGAAGGTTCGGGAAGGTTGTAGAACTTTCTCGAAGGATGGGTTCCCCCTAAGGAACTACCTAGACATTGACGGAAGTTGTGGAAGTTTCTCGAAGGTGGGCCGGCCGTATAAATAGGCGACGGGTTAGCGGAAGGAGTCAGTCTGATTTTGGCTACGAAACGAAGCGATCGAAGTGAACGACTAGTGCGATATCTAAGTGATTAGTGATTAAGTTTTAGTGTTTGTGAAGTGTTTTAAACTGTTTTAAGTTAATTAAAGATTTTTAGTGTTTATTTGGTAGTGTGTTAATTTGTCCTATACCCAGCTCGTAACAATATTCTGTTTTGATTTTTAATTTTTAAGTATTAGTTTTTTGTTTTGATTTTTAAATAATAGCCGTAAGTTTATTTTTTCAATTTATTTGGTGTGTGTTTGCAAACCACTATTGTATTGGGGTTATCCTGTAATGATAGTGTGTAAGATAAATAAATAAATAAATAAAATAATAATAAATAACATGGAATTTATTTCAAAACGTGTATCCTAGAAAATAAACAGCTAGGATACACGTTTTAAAATAAATTCCATGTTGGTGGATGCGGATGGCGGAGGACCGTATCTTGTGCTGCAGCCTGGTTAAGGCCTGCGTCCAGCTGTAGTCTGCGACAGGCTAAGTTGATACGCCAGCGCATGGTGGTGTAAAAAGCATGTATGTCGAGGCATACCTTTGAGTTGCATATGAAACAGTTTCTCCTCGTTCTTAAGCGCCAACAGCTTCTGTTGTTCGCTGAAGGAGCAGTGCATCGCGCGCTGTTGGTTCGTCGTGATCTGATTGGCGTAGCGTTCTTCTTCCTGATAAAATTTATCTTATCAAGCTTATTCATCTAAACACTGACATAGGCGAACCAATAATAATTTGTATTAGATACGGTGTAGGTTTTTGTAACAAGATTCTGATTTAAAAGAGTGTCCATGGAGTTTCTTGCCCAATCTTCTTCATAGAGATCTACGCTCTGGAATGGGCAACTACAGTACTTTAAATTCACAGTTATTATGTCGTGTGACTGGGACTGTAGCTTAATTTTTATTGTTGTTCGACTATTCAAAAGTGCCTGTAACTGGCCTACTTGAAATAAATGTTTTTTATTTGATTTGTTGCACGATCGTTCTTGATTGTTTTCGCGAAAGTCCAAGGATTTTCGCAAATCACAATATAAGCAACACTGAGCGTATAACATACGTCTGAAGTGTGAAGCGAAAGCATGCGCTTGCGATCGAAAGAATCTTCTGCTTTAAACAATGAGGTATAGGCATAACGCACTTTTTATAAAGTTGCAAATAGGATAGTAAAATGCGTTGGCAAATCACGAATTAAGACATGTTTTACATGTATGACTGCCTCTTTGGTCTAGTCGTCGGAAGCGCGACTGCTGAATATAAGGGCCTGGGTTCGATTCACAGATCGGGCAAATGTTATTGGGTTGTCCCACAGCCGTGGAGTCTAAATTTCTGACCGGTAGATGGCACACACCTCTGCCCAACTCCTCCTTTCGGGGATTACAAGCGTGATGTTATTTGAGTGAAGTTTACATGTATACAATAGCGGCCCATCAAGGGATCATCAACGCCAATGAAAATTTGCAAAACAAAAGCTATCAGATAGGTTGCCAACCTAGATATAAGAAAACCTGAAAATGTATCAGGTGTATTTTAACTACACATATACTCCAAATGAAAACACAGCAACACTGCTAGGTAACTACAATAGGTAACGTAGTAGTACTCTCCCAGATTCGCCTTTATTGCTAAAGCTGTGTAGTGACCTACAAAAAGCAACTTATAACAAAGAGTAGCATCAGCACAGCGCCATCTATGATAAAACTGAAGAACTAATATGGTCTGAATCTTGCAAGTTTATATCAACTTAAGAGTATATAGAGAAACCCGACCACAACTGTTGGGCTTTGCCCGGTTAAGCAGACGACAACCTCATAGGTTGAACTGCGAGAAGCCATTCAAAAAAAAAAAAACTGTCAGTTGCCCACCAGACATATCACCTATCTGGTCGGAGGATCCTCCCTTTTCTAGAAGGGACGAGGAACTGTACACACTGCTCCTCATACCCCTAAAGCTGTACTAGGAAACCGTTTGTTGGCAAAATAAACAAATAAATAAGCACTGTCTTACATTTAGCATATCTTCAAGCTCCTTGGCCCTCTTTTCTGATGACTTTGATTTGTCCAAGGAATCCGTTAATTTTTCTTTAAGTTCTCTGATCTGAAAAAGTTAAGATTATTTACAGTATTAGGTACTGAACATAAACGGCACACGTAGTCGTAGAATAAGAATATTAGGGCACGTTTAACTGTAAATTTAATGAGGCCTACTGAATATTTTTATCAATTATTTCTGATATACGAAAGACAAATGTGCCTACCACAAATATTGCATAATTCTTTCGTTCTGTAACTATACAGACATGATTATTTGGGAATTTTTAAATGTGTTATCATCCCATATCTTGAAAACAATGTGAGTGATGAGGCCCGACACAGAATAATATGGCGCACTTTTTCTCCTGCCCGTCGTGCACAACCGTTTACTTCCAGGTCTTAAAGGAGGAAAATGACAGAGCTTTCCAGGGGGGTTGACGTCTTAAAACAGTATTGTTTTGATCTTATTCCAGTGTGGGAAAGAGACAGAGCTATCTAGGACGTCTAGCGCCATCTCTATCGCACTCTGGTATTCAAACAATACTGCTATGACGTCATGGTAGCCCACCAGGTCGCTAACATTCAAGAATGAGAAGAATGAATTGTATAAGATACCCTGTTTTCAGTAGCCCGCAGCATCGTGTCCTTGCGGAACTGCTCGTCCATGATGGAGCGGTTCTCGGCGTGCAGTCTCTCCAGGATACTGCGCATGTTAGCCAGCTCCCGCTGAAGACTATGAGTCTGGAATACACAAGTATCGTGTTATATTAAGTAGTCAACTAGGCCAGCTAAAACTGCTTCGGGGTTGAGTCGTCATAGAAATCAGGTCTAAAGAGTTTGCACGCAACGTTCCTTGCACGTATATATGGAAGACCTTGCGTGGCGTAAGCTTACACTAGTCAGCCAACTAGCAAAATATGTGCTTATAACTATCTACAAGGCTATTTTTTTAACGCTTATAAAATACTTATAGCTTGCTACAACCCTGGATTTGTGCACACTTATAGGAGCATTTTATTTTTATAACAATCGTATAATCAACTTACACAATGTTATTAACTCCGATAATGTACTTGTAATAGCATTTGAGAAGTATAATGAGTCCTACAATGAACGACACACAACCTTTATAAGTATGATAACTTTTATAAGCGTCTGATACAAGATCCTTACCAAACAAATCTTGTTTATAATGTGCTAGTAAAGTACTTCGTTGTTGTTTATAAGTGTATTTTCCAATACTTGTTTTATGTATTTTGTTTAGTGTTTGCTCCCTGAGTAATCATTGAAATTAAAAACTTAAATACATGATTAATTTATTATAAGTGTTAGGTATTACTATTTGGTATGGTAGCATAGTATGTTAATATAGGGTGCGAAACCATTGGGAAGTAATATTCAATGTTAAAATATACTATATTTATATCATTTTTTTAAAGCGCCTCAAAAAATTGAACGTTACACAATTGTTTTAATAAATTTATAACAAGCTAATTTATCTAATATTCGCCATATTTAAAAATGATATTGGCCGAGAGCGTTTTAAGACTATTATAAGCATAATAGCGCTTGTTTCAATATTAATAAGAACTATTCGCCTCCATGTTAGTATAAAATAGGGTTTCTCATTGAATCATTATTTAAAACATTGAATTTTTTTTAGGTGTTATATTTTTAAGATGGTTGTATTTCTTAATGTCGACTGTTTTTTAAGCAACGACGCAGAACAGATTAAACATGATAACTTTATACTAATAATACGCTTGGTCAAATAGTTTTTAAGCTTATTGCTCTTATAGTGCTCTAATTTAGTACTTTTACTATTATAATAATTCTGATCAAGACTATATTATTACAATCTTATTAAGGACTCCCCTAAGTATGTTATTAAATCTAATACTCCTACTCAATGCTAATACAGGAGCAGAAATTTTACAAAGACTATTAGTCTTGCTACATGCACAACCTTTTGTCCTACAACTGTCTAATAACTTAATCTTGTAGTGAACTATAAACCTTAGTTATAAGATCAAGAGATCTTGAGTATGACAAGGCTTATAACTTAATCCGGTAGTATACTATAATCATATGTTTTAAGGACAATTGATCTTGAGTAAATCACAGCTTGTGGAAAGCTATTATAAGAGTGGAAGTCTTTACGGGTGCTAGTATAAGAGTTTTATTAGTCTTGGCAGTCCTATAATTTTTATTATAGGACTTATTTGCTAGTTGGGGGATATGCACGAATGTAAAATGTAAATGTATCTCCCGAACCCCCGAATTTGGATAGAAGCAGGAACAGTGGGGTTTTAGTCGGTAAGAGTCCGAAACCGTTCTTCCCAGGCGAATTTCCCTGGCTGGGAGTTTTTAAGACCCATAAGTTCAAAACTAAAATGATTTGACCTGTTTTAGTTAGATGTACACAATGCGCAGATTAGGTACTGCTTGGTTATGGATCTTTTTACTACTTACAAAGGATCATTTGTGTACTGAATACTTCAACCCCAACATCAAAGTTCAAATGCCAATCTCCGTCCACAGACAACAAAGTGACCTGGGTAGTAAGACAAGAAGTTCGTGGCTAAAGAATAACAGCCGCACGGGTCGATCGTCTAGGTAAAGCCACGCTCGTCACGGTCGGTCTAGGGATGGGTGGCCATCATTACATTCCGAGTTTCCTCCGTGCCTCGGAAAGCACGATAAACCGTTGGTCCCGGGTGTCATTTGTAGATCTTTGACAGTCGTTACAGATAGTCCAGTGGCCCGAAATCTGACAGCCAGTCTTACCAAGGGGACTAGTATTACCCAGTACTAACTGGGTTGTGAAGGTCAGATAGGCAGTCGCTCCATGTAAAATACTGGTATCCAGCTGCATCCTGTAAGACTGGAACCCGACCCCAACAAACTTGAGAAAGAAGTCTAGGCAGATGATGATGGGTACTAAGACAAGGTGGTTACCTCGCTGTCAAGTGAAGTATTGATATCGAGCAAACGTAAGTGCGACATCCGGATCTGGCTTAGCCGGGTAGCCATCGCCATGTTCTCCTGCTTAGACTCGGCGTTGTTGTCGCGCTGTTGGTTGCAGAACGCTTGTTGCTCGCGACACTGCTCCGCTAGCTTGTTAGACTCCTTCTCCAATACTGCATAGTCCTGAAACAAGATTCGTTATTGTGTGGGAGACAAGCATGTGGTGTGGTGGTGAAACGTCACTGCAGCTTGTGGGCATTTGTCACAGTAGCCTAGACCATAATTCCAAAGCGAAAAATCTTAGTGGAAATTATTTATCGTAGAAAGGAATATTACAGTAGACAATAGTGTGTGAGCGAGCTGTAAGTACAGGTGATCTCTCTCTTTCTTTTCTCTTTCTCATAACCCGATGGTGTAGAATACAGATGCGACTGAAGAAATGCCTGTATTTACACTGGCATCGCATCTCACAGGGCTGTATTTATAGTGGATTTGAATTAAATTACACAAACTAAAATTAATGCTTACTCGTAGATGCGAACGGAGACATCTTACAAACTCAGTTGAGGCCGGTAAAGATGGGCCATGATCAGTCTAAAAGTCTTGATAACTATTATAATTAACTATTTACCTCTCGGGTGTGCCTGATATCTTTGTCACGCATCCTCAAGTTCTCGACGGCGGCTGTCCACATGTTCATGATTTGCTTCCTCTCCTCCATGCCCTGGATCACCTGTTAAGATTCATCAGCATCACTACAGTGTAGCGAACATAATCAAGTCGAAAAAAAGAACGCTAGCGACATCTATGACGCACATTAAGAACTAGCACCTTGCATCGCGAGATTAGTCTGTTACTACAGGTGTTACACATGGTATTTCTTACAAAACAGGTTTTATTCTTAAAAATATTGGTTTGATTACTATTTTATTAGCCTGAAGTGTCCTACTGCTGGACAACGGTTATGTTTAAGTATCATTTAATAGGTGGTGAGGCGAGCCTATTGCCATCAACCGGGCACAGATCCAGACCCCGTGGCTGCTACTGGGAAATTCCTGATGGAAAAAACCCAATAGGTTTTTTTTATCCAATATGTATGTATTATTGTATGGCCCCTGTAGGGTAAAAAGCCTCCTCCAACTTTTTCTTGGGCTGTGTTTATCCAGTTTTTCCCAGCTGTTTTTACGATGTAATCGACCCATCGTTTCCTTCACAATATTAGGATGATAAACTGTTACTTGAATAGAGATCCTGTCGCAAGCGCGTTCCTCAGCGCTGAGGTTGGACACCAGCTGCACCAGCCGTTCGTGCATACGATCATGTTCCAGTTTCAGCTTCTGCCGCTTTGTCTCCAATGCCTGTTAAGTACAGATAACTTAGTAAGTAGTATATTAGCCAGTACCTGATCTTGAATAATATAATTTCTACATTCAAATCTGAATTAATATGGTGCACATAATATGTACCTATTCTGCTCTATAATCAACTTTATTAGGGTTCCATTAAACCGTTAAAAACCTTTACGGATTTGGTATGTATGTATGTCCATATGAATGTTACTGAATTTTTACTCTGAGACAATTGTGATGAGTCGCTGACGGGAATTTTACTGGCATATTTTGGAAAAAGGATTAGTGTTCCTTGCAAAAAAAATAACATCCCTTGAAATTGTAGTAATATTTTTATACTTAATTTAAATTTCACGGGAACGAATGTCGCGGGGCACAGCTTGTGCCATGCCTGGGTAGGCAGTTTCCAATTTACCTAAAATTACCTTTGCCTTTGAAAGATCTAGCTTAGTAAACTGTTCAATAGCCGTGATATCACAAGCAAATCTCTCGAGGGCCGCTCTCCATTCATCCAAGGCTCCACGCTCACCACACACTTCAGCCTTCATAGAATCAGCCTTTTTCAACAGGTTAGAGATCAGTTCTGTAACAGAAATACATAACTATGATTCTTGGCATGCTTCTAGTGCCACTTGTGAACTGAGAGCACAAGCACACTATATACGGTGTAAGTACAACTCTAGTTATGATTTTAGACATGGGCTTTGAAATTTTTCATCGGTTTTTAGAGGGTATGAGGAACAGGGTGTTATGTTCTTCATACCCTTTAGAAAAGGAAGGATCCTCCAACCAGACAGGTGTTATGTCTGGCGGGCAACTGCCCGACAGTTGTCTGGTTTCTCTATATACTCTTAAGTCGATGTAAACTCTGCTTGCGAGATGTAGGAAATTGACGTTAGTTCTTCCGTCGTGTCGTGTACTTTTTGTAGAAAGTTGCTTTTTTGTTGGTCGCTACAGGTTATTAAAAACATCTGCTGTTTCTCACCAAAGTGCAATACCTACATGGTCAATATGTAAGAATCTGCCTTATTTTTTTTATAATAACCATTTCATAAATTCAATGCTTCTGCTTCTAGAATCGTATATTAAATTCATAACACCGTTTCTTGAATGAGTACAATTATGATTAGTATCATCATCATCATCAGCCTATATTGTTCCCACTGCTGGGATGCAGGCCTCCTCTCTATGAGAGGGTATGGGCTGTAATCCACCACGCGGGCCCAGTGCGGGTTGGTAGATGTCACATGTCTTCGAATTTTTAGTTCTAGGACATGCCGGTTTCCTCACGATGTTTTCCTTCACCGTTTTGAGAGCAGCGGTGATGAAATAAATTACACAAAGTAATGCGCCTGCCTGGGTTCGAACCTACGACTTACTGCTCGTAAGTCGGGGCTTCTACCACAGGGCCACCGCTGCTCTCTCTATGATTAGTATAATACTATACAATTTAGGAACTATATAATACAATGTATTATATAGTTCCTAAATTGTATAGTATTAAATACATTTTAATCTAAAGTACCCAAACTAAAATGGCATCGTAAAACTCCTTATTACAATCCCTAATACCCGAACCAATTCCATATCCAAATGTATTTTCAAACTAAAAAGAATGATAACATAGACTAAGCAGTCAAGCATTACTTTGAAACCTGTCGATTCTCGTCTCGATGTCCCTGATCTGCTTGTTGGTCTCAACCACACCTCGGTCAAGTGAGTCTGCCTCATTCACACTCAACTGCCGCAGTTTGACTTCCTGCTCCATCTGCTGCTTGTGGGCAAATAGTAAACGCTGAAAACAAACATCCAAATGGAATAAAAACAAAACGTTATTCTCTGCATTTGTGTCATAGTAAATATCAAGATTTTAATTCAGTTCTGGAATCGCAGTACACACTTACAGTATTCTCCTGATATTCAGTGAGGACATGGTCCTTGTAATTGTTGAGATCATTGCGTTTTTGCTTTTGTAAAACTATGACCTCTTTCAGGCGCTGTAACTCAGTTTGCCTGAAAAATTAATGTGCTAACATTATAAAATTTGACTATTACTCATAATGGGCTACTTTCATGTTTAGGACATAGTATACCTTTCAATTAATGTAGTTTCCAGCTCCTGGTTCTTTGTATCAGCTAATGGAATTCTGGTGCCTTGATTCCATCCCAAAGCATCTAAAAGTTGAGCCATATAGCCAGGAGGCTTTCCTCCTTCAGCCATTTTTGCAAAATATATAAATTAAAGAATTACACAAAATAAATTGACAGCTAGCCAAAATGGAATTAACTAAGTTACAAGATATTGTTAAATCGATATCATAAAATGTATTGTATATCACTAGGCATCATCACCAATAACAATAACAAACAAATTCACCGCCATTTTTCAAACAATAACAAATGACTGAATGACAGACGACCGTGCAGACGACAGACGCCAGACGGAAAGATTTTTGAAGTTTAGTTTTTGTTTTCCTTTTTTTTTAATTCTATGAAATGCGATGGACCATAAAATTCCAATAATTATTTTTAGAACGATCAAATTAAATCCAGTTCTGTGTCACAATTTTATTGGGCTTGTTCCTATGTGGTTTTACCTATGTAAGGTGGAAGCAACAGAGTAAACCGCGAAATTCAAATTTTCTAACGTTTCTTGTAAATTGCAGTCAGTGGCAGGCGTATGTCAAACAAAATATGATTTGCAGACGTAATACGCATGTACCC
Source organism: Cerastis leucographa (assembly GCA_963082945.1). Taxonomy (NCBI): domain Eukaryota; kingdom Metazoa; phylum Arthropoda; class Insecta; order Lepidoptera; family Noctuidae; genus Cerastis; species Cerastis leucographa. Next base: position 9,857,014 of record OY720380.1, on the reverse strand, counting down.
GATTTCAGGCCAAACGAGTTTGTCCTAGGCCAAACCAGTTAATTACTGGCTTATCGTGTCAACATATACTGACCCAAACAAAACATCTACAATGCGCCCAACTTGGATGCGGCAACGCTCGCTCGGCTCGCACGTTTATGATCACAGTTCTATAACCTAACCTAACCCAGTAGCTCTATATGATCCTGTTATGATGAAAATCATTACCCTTCCTTTTGGCTTCACCGTAGTCGGGTAAATAGGCATTCAATGGGATTAATTGCAAAAAAACAAAGACAATTTGAATTTCGCGGGTCACTTAGGTACAGTTAAGGTGTAAGTGTTAGTGTAAGTGTATGTAGGTACCGACATCACCATAGCATGTCACCTGTTGTGTTTGACTCCCATTAGTCCCATTTATTAGAGGGGTGAGTCTATTCCCAGAAAATGAGTCCAATGGGCTCTCATTTAGAAATTGATCTTGTGAACCTCAAAACTACCTGTGGATCTAAAAACGATATTTTTAGCTGCGAAAATTTTAAACAGAAAAATGTATTTTGAAAATCTTTTGTTTTATTCATGTTATTGGTACTAACTATCAGTAACTGAACACATTTTTTCTTTTCATTACACAAAATGACACTAGAATCTTAACAGCTTCTCAAAATTAATAAATTTGTTTTATAAAATATCTTGAAAACCCGCCAAAAGATTAGGTACGTAGCATCAATGGTAGCATCCAAAAATAACTCTTCCGAGCTTTAGTTTCGCGCTATCGTGCTCGCATGTGGCGTGCTAACGCTGTTTAGTTTTCATTAACCTCATAATCAAGGAAGTTATTTTTTTCTTATTAGAATGAGTGCTGATGCAGCTTCTTTACCCTGTCCAATTTGTGCGCATGTTGGTGTTTTTGAATCAGTGCAGACATTAAGAGATAGATTAATACATGTGTCAACAAATAAAATGCTGTGTCCAGTATGTCAGGAAGAAGTATTTGGATTGGACAAACTTACGATACATTTGTTCAGCCATGTGAAACTGTTGACTACAAAAGGTGCCAAAGAAAAAGAAAAATTAAAAGGTTCTAATGAAAAATGTAACACGGAAAATCAATCCATGACGCTGCTGAAGAAACCTAAAACGGCGGTGGTTAAAAATAAAACTCCGTCATCTGCAACAAATGCTCCTGTTAAATTTGTGAAAATTTATCCGAAATTACCAGTGGTATCAGTAAACACAGTTCCTGTTTTAGATATATCAAGAAATAAAGAATGTGTTCAAGGCGGTGAAGCAATGTTTGTAAAAACGGAAGCGACATTAGTACAAACAAACACTACTTGTAACATCTGTGGCTTACAGTTTATCGATGCCAACATTTTGAGAATGCACAGGTGTTTAATTCACAATATTGACGAAAATTCCAATCAAACTTTTACCCGCTATCACTGTCATTTGTGCCCCAAAAACTTTAAAATGAGAGGTTCTTTAATGGTCCATTTGAGGGTAGCACACTTTGGTTTTTTGTCAGGAAATTCACATTCCGATGCTAATACAGATAAAACTACTGGAGGAAACCCAGAACAACAGGATGAAAAATTGTCTCACTTGGAAAGAAATGATAATAAACAATGGCAATGTGAAGTATGCCGTAAATGTTTCACGACCAAATATTTCCTGAAGAAACATAAACGTCTACATACAGGTTAAAATAATAATTGGTGTTAGTTGTTGAGGTAATTCGTACTAACAGAATAATTTAAATTTTATTTAGGAAGCAGAATGACTTCTGAGCCATTGTCGCTACATGATAATTATAATTGACCTCGTATTGCTTTATTTTTCGAAATGAGACTTAGATTTAGATAGCATTCACCTTAGTGAAATATTAATTTACGAGGAATTCTTTTCAAGAATAGTAAGGCATTACCGAGGTCGATTTTAAATTTTCGGTAAATTAATTTAACTATTCACATTGGCTAACTCTAACGATAACGCCTCAAATCATTAAAAAAATTATGATTATTTTGCTTTTGTTTAAACATCATCATAGAGTCCAGTACTGAAAAACACATTAGGTTAAAAAAAATGTTTGCATATTTTACTCATAACTCTTATTTCTTGCAGGTGAAACTCCATACGCGTGCGCACAATGTAACAAAACGTTTACATTTCAACAGTCTTATCACAAGCATCTTCTCTATCACAACGATGAGAAACCTCATACATGTACTTACTGCGGACGCGCTTTTAAAGAACTGTCAACGCTTCACAATCATCAGCGCATCCATACGGGAGAAAAGCCATTCTCTTGCGAAACTTGTGGTAAAAACACCAAAAATTTACAAAGGGGAAGGTCGGTCAAAGATCGATGTCGTTGGCGTGTCCCCAGCTAAGCTCCAAATTCCCAATCTGACCAATGAATTCAAGCTATTAAATATTAAATGCCCCAACAAAAAATGCTCTAATGGCGATGTTTGGAACTAAATATGCCAGCGCATATTAGTTTGAAACTAACCTTCCCCATTTACTAAGAAGAATGAGTACTTAAAAATCTATTGGTTATAGGAAAACTTGTGCAAATTTACAGGTAAATGTTTTCGTCAACGAGTTTCGTACCTCGTGCACAGGCGCATACATACAGGTGTCATGCCATACAAATGTACAGCTTGCCAGAAAAGTTTTCGGTACAAAGTAAGTATTATAACTTTAAGTTACTGTTAGCCTGCATCATATCACTGCTGGTCGACGGCATCGTCGGCATCTCCCCATGACTTCCAGTTCTTTCCATTCAGGGCTAATGTGGAACTCTGGTTGTTGGTTTGGGGTCCAATTCGCCCCGCCCGCCCATCTAAGTTATTGTCCGAAAGGTAAAGATCTTAATTTAACATACAACAATGTATTTGTTATTTCAGGTATCACAAAGAACTCACAAATGCCATGCACAACCACCTGGGACAGTAGTGAGACAAACAGGGGAACTTGTGGAAAAACTGAAACAGAAACATTATGAACCAAATACAAAGTCATCCGATACTAAAGATATTAAAGTTACGGAAAATTTAAATTACAACGATGTTTCTGAAGCAAATGCTGAGTTAGTGCGAACTGGAGCTAAGTTATCACTGGAGGACATGGAATCCGAACATTTTTCGCTGATTGCTGAATCTTTTAATGAAAATGGGGTCCGCAGTAAGTCTCCCAAACCAGAAAATATACCTACTGCTATGTCGGACAAGGGTGATGATGGCATATTCAACCAAAATATAGACGATTTGATAGACTCCATACCTATACAAGATAAAAACATGCCTTCACCATCGGAAATCCTAAAAAACTTGTGCCTATCTAAAGAAGACGACTACATGGGAATTCTTCAACAAACAGATGAAGATAAAAACTACGAAATATGCAAAGACTTCAATGTATTTCTTTGACTATGGTGAATTTTAAATAAATGATGAAATATTACACTACTTCATATTTTGTTTCCCCATTGATCCCAATTCCCACGATAAGCAGTCTTGGTCTTAGTAGAGAATTCTTATTCACTGAGAGTCCCCAACAGCTATAAGGGTCACAAGTCACAACTATCATGGATGATCTCCTCTTCGTGTTGTTTTTGACTCATGCTCTGAATGTTCATGTGTGTCTTAAATTGTTGTTGTTTGTTGGGTAAATCAAAAGTGTACAAGGTATTCTTCCTACCAATTTTGGCTTTTTCGTTGAAAGTCAGAATGTAACGTTTTCAATAACTGACTACGACAAATGAGGAGGATAAATTATTAGACGAGATTTTGTTTCCGTAAATATTACATTTTCGTCGAATACTACAAAAGTTGAAGAAATCTTTTTCATGAATGTTGTCAATTGCCAACCTTAGCCTTTTTAGCAAACTGCTGATGTTTTCTTTTAGATCATTTAAAAGCAAATAATAGTTTAAATTTCTTTACTGGCGATTATTTTAGGTAAAAACAATTTCAATGAAAAACCAATCTCATAAAAAATAATTTATTCTTTACCGTAAAATTTCCGGTTTTAGTCGGTTTTTGAACGTAAAAAGGCATCCAATGCTTTTGCTTGCTATGCTGTATGTGGCAGAAAAAAAAAAACATAAATGAGGAACCAGCTGTTTTTGTTCTCCAAGCGATTGAAAATTGGTGAAAATCAGTATGAATCAAAATTAAATAGTGTCATTTCATCTTAAGTCAGTGACATTTTGTGGTCTAAATGTGAAATTATTAACATTCTTAAAAATTCATGTAGTAAAAATTAATCGATTTGAAGTTTTGACAAACATCACTCTCGTTCCATGGACTGCGTTAGTGATTTTATTCTGCGTCTTACTTGAGGTACATTACAATGTGTTGATTTAGGCCACCAGGCTAAGTTTTTGTGCTCATTTCATTACTGCAACGGGACTTCATGAAAACGTAAGTATTTTGATTATTGTAAAGGTGATTGAAAACTTAGTTATTGATTTCGTTTCCATAAAATTTTACGATTACCTACGTTTGTGTTGTGGAGAATACATAATATTGGAAGGTCATGATAAATTTCCTGGCTTCAAAAACCTTCCTCATTAATCTGTAGGAAATTATCGTGAGACCTTGTTCAGTTTTTATTACATCTAACTACCTACATGTGCACATTGCATCTATCTTCTTGCAACATGGAGAATTCAGAATAATAAACTTGAACAAAATGGAAATCGTTTTAGACAAAAGATTTTTTTTTAAGTTCAGTATTTTACTGAAGATTTCAACATAATTTTGTTGATAAGACAATGGGAAGACTAAAATATGTATACTTAATTAATTGTTTGCCATGAGTAATCCTTTGCTTTGTTTGTATTGAATTAATTAACTTACTGAATCAATCAGCGTAGATGTATGTAATATTAATCAATTTTCGTTGGAGCGTAAGTATTTCTGATTTAGGAACTTTATATAAGATAATTCTTAAATGTTTTGAAAAGCTTTTGTTAGTAATGATAACATTCATAAATGAGTAGAGGTGATTTTATATTTCAATCAAAATAAGATTCGACCTCTCACTAAAATTATAATGGTCACATCATACTTAGTTATGACATATCTGTTAGGATAATTTTATTTTATGATATAAACTGATTCCTAGAAGCTTAGTCCAGCCCTATTCTTATTTATTTATTGTTTTTTCTGTTGTCATGAGCTGCACAATAGTAGTTCATGAGACGGTAACAAGGTAGGCCATACCATGTGTTTGTAGATGGGCTAACTGCTCAGGGTGTGCTTTGTTTTTTTGGTATTGGCTATTGCCCGTGGCATTGTCCGGAAGTGTTTTAGAATTAATCTTTAATCACACTCTCTCTGGTTTTAATGTGTAGTGCCCCGCCTATGGGCTACTCCAGGTCTCAGTCTTCTTATCTGCCCAATTAACATTGGGGTCAGTGGTTTAGATATGTAGAGGTAAAAAAACAGAGTTTCACGTGCAAATGTGGAAATATTGATGGCTTCTTGTGGATACAATTTTAATGTAGCTTTCTTATTTTTATTTATTAATTTATACCTTTATCGATGTACACAAATATTATTGGATGGCCCTGTAGGGTAAAAAGCCTCCTCCATATTTTTCTATTTTTATTTATCTTGGGCAGTGTTGATCCAGTTTTCCCAGCAATTTTAACAATTTCAATGACCAATCGTTTCTTTTACCATCCGCTTTGTCTTTTTCCTGTGGGAACAAGACATTTCATTGTTTGTAATGTCAATCTGTTATCCTGGTACCTTGCTATGTCGCCTGCCCACTTCGGTGTCATGGCTTGATTGTATTGTATAGCGGGTTGGTTTCCGCAACTCCACGTCTAAAGCGCGTATTTTGCGTACGAATGCAAATCTTGTCATGGCTTGATACAGTGCATCAGTGAGTTTTGTTTTGTTTCGTATGTCAGTATTTCGTGTTTTATCTATTGTTTTTAATTTCAGGATACTTCTTTCCATGGCATGAAATGATTTTGTTTGTAGTCTTGTTGATGAAAATCCAAGTCTGGCTTGCGTATGTTAAGGAGGGTGAGATACATGAATCCATTATGATCTTCTTTAACTTGAGACTGTTATTTCCTTTGAGTATTTCTTTCTGTACCCAATACTTTTACCAAGTTGTGTTTATCTTTCTGTCTACTTCATTCTCGGTTTTGTTGGTGTTGAATGACATTAGTTTTCCCAGGTATATTCTATCGCCTTTCCTTCGATCTTTATTGAGGTTTGAATAAAAAAAAATATTGGTAGTATTTTTGTCTTGCTGGTAATCATTTCTTGTTCTACTTTTTTGCTTTCTTTGTTGAGATTTTGAAGCATTTTTTCTAATTTTGCAGCAGTTTCACTAAAAAGAGCTATATTGTCAGCTAATCTTAAATTAAAAAATATTTTTAATAAATTGACACATTTTTTCTATTAATAGACAAAAGAAAACCTATCAAATTGGAAGTGGCTGCTAATTTCTTTGAGCATGCTAATTTGGAAAGTTTTCTGCATTAGTCTACAAAGTACATACATAGCTTCAATAAATGAACATCAGAACTATATTGGCTTGCATGGTCAGCGTGAAAAAAAATTTGTTTACTTAAACTAAATACCTGCTATTAGCACAGAATTTTAAAAGACATGTATCCAGAATAATAGCACTTGGGGTTCCTTATCCTGTTATCCTGCCGTAATGCTATCATTTCTAGGGTTCCGTAGTCAACAAGGAACCCTTATAGTTTCGCCACGTCCGCCTGTCTGTCTGTCCGCGGTTTAGCTCAAAAACTATTGTTACAAGAAAGTTATAATTTGGCATGAGTATACACGTTAATGACGTCAAAAAATTATCTGAATAAAAATGCTGTTTTCTGAATAAGCGTTTTCGCGTCAGCGTCCCTTACACCCTGCATGTACTAACAATGTTACTTTATTACGTTTGGATTTACACAAACCTAATTACAGACAAACACCTTGTATTATGCTTGATATTGATTTGAAACAATGCAGCAATGGTTGCAAAGTAATTGTTGCTCAAAAAAATGTTGCTGGCGCCACTGCAAGCAGTATGTGTGTCACATGTGTCATGATTCCAGCAGCATAAAACCATGTAGAACTGTGCAATAATATTCTGCAACTTTTCTTGTTAATAATAAGTTTTTTATATGAACTAGAATTAAAAATTACCACCACATTAAGAGACATAAAAAAACTTTGTGTGTCAGCAGAACCTTGTTACTTTGAAATTACAAGTATAGAAAATCTGGATACAATTAATCTTAGGTTTTCATCACGACGTCGTCGGTGCTGTTTACCAGCTAATTTAATTTATATATTATGAAATTTATTAAATAGTTAATTTAAATATTGTAATTAATTACACAAAAATATTATTGTCCCCTGAAAAAATAAGTAATAACATTCACAGTTTTTCTACAATCGCCATTAAGGGGTATGAATATTTTAGTATTCATTCTAAATGGCAGAACCTAGCCTGACCACTGTCCACCATTTAATTTTATCTTCAAAGTGCCTGCCACGTATTTCTCAGACACGAGACACTATAGAAAATATTGTCCCATTACATACTTGTTTGTATTGATGCCATGCCAGCTATTTACTTAATTGATTTAAATAGGTAATAACGTAAAAAGTATGGCCACAATTTCGAAGAAAAAAATGGCAGACCAAAATATTCAAACCCCTTTAAATGTAAAGCACTAGCCAATATTCTGAGACAAGCCGTAGAGAATGGCCAGTTTCGGACTTCCACACAACAGTATAATTACCTCTCCCAAATAGCAATGATACTATTTTCAAAATAATATAAAATGGCGGAAGTTAGGCAGGCCAAATAATTCAAAGCCCTTTTGGCCCTAAGACTCACGGTTCCAAAAGATCAGTTTATTGCTGCTACCAAGCAGCCCGTCAACTTAGGAAGCAGATCATAAATCTAATTGCCTGCAATGTCCATTTTCGATATCAAATATTCTATAAGAAAAAGTCCCTTATGGCGTGTTCCCACCATGATGTGACGATTAATATATATTGTTGGACGACTGTCGTCTCTAGTCTCTACCTGTTCCCATTATACCGATTGACTTCGCAATCTGTCGTTACCGGAAAAAAGTCGTGGACGACAGTTAATCATGTCGTCCTATATGTGAACACCTTCATTTAAAAACACAAGCCACCACACTTTAAACGACATGATAATCTGTCGTCCCGACGACATAGTGAACGCGCCCTTAGGTGGTCGTGGTATGTGACTATTTATTAAAGTGGTCAACTAAGTGATGGTGACGATTTTAGCCACATGGCTCTTTCCGTTAATTTTTTTAGCACATTGCGAACTGTCAGCATCGTTGAGGGTTGTTTTATTGGCGTTACTAGTTCTTTACGCCTTTACAGCATTTTTCGAACTTTGGAAACAACTGTCTAAAAAATTGTTGATATCGCCTTATTCCAACCTATCTTATGATGTTCTAAATTGGTCTTTACCTAAGTAAGTCTCAGAAAGCCAAAGTCATTGATGCACAGGGCCACGCAGCGTATGATATTAAAAATAAGGCAGACCGGATTTGTAAAGATACTCTTCGAGACCGGTATCGCCGATCGATGTAGGCAACAAGTCTGCCAGGTTAAAATGGGAGCGGGCGAAACACGGTTTCAGAATACATCCAGAAAAGTATTAGTCGAGTGCAATTAGACAATAAGGTGTAACGAAGTTTATAGTGGTCAGATTTTCTTGGGATTAAATCCGATCCCTAGGATAAGGATAAAACTGCTTTCTCAACAGGAAAGGGGTTGTGGCAGTTCAAAGTTATGCCATTCGGGTTATGCAATGCCCCTGCGACGTTTGAAAGGCTGATGGAGCAAGTACTCACCGGATTGAACGGAGACACAATTCTGATCCATCTAGACGATATTATTATCGTGGGCCGTACATTCGAAGATCACCTGCAAAACCTCAACCCAGTGTTGTCGAAAATCCAAACGGCAAATCTAAAGTTAAGTCCGAAAAAGTGCTCATTTTTCAGACGACTAGTAAACTTTTTGGGACACATAGTTCAAACAGACCCGGAGTAAATCGTTGACGTCAAGGATTGGCCAGTTCCGAAAGGCAAGACGCAGGTCAGAGCATATTTTGGTTTGTGCTCCTACTATCGACGGTTCGTCTAGAGTTTTGCCGGCATTGCAAAACCCCTACACAAACTAACTGAGGAAAAGCGACAATTCTGTTGGGGTGAGCACTGCGACGTCGCATTTCAGGAATTAAAGAAACGTCTGTGCAATACACCTGTCTGTGCATTACACCTATTTTGGGATATCCTGACACTGAAAATGACTTCATTGTTGACACAGATGCAAGTAACACTGGAATTGGGGGCGTGTTGTCTCAACGGAAAGGAGACCAGTAGGTTGTGATAGCTTACTTCGCAAATCTTCATCGAAACCTGAAAGAAATTACTCCGTTACGCTATGGGAGTTACTCGACGTAGTAAAAACATTACTTACATCACTTCAGTAAGTATTTGCTGGGACGGAAACTCCAATTGCGAACTGACCATGCTACATTGAAGTGGCTATTGCAGTTCCAAAAACTAGAGGGTCAAGTGGCGAGATGGATTGAACTACTACTACAACTCCAAGAGTTTGACTTCAACGGTCCACGTACATGTAGACCGATTAGCGCGATACTAAGGGACTAACGATGCTCGGGACGAGCATGTTTAAGGAGGGGGCAATGTGACGTCGTCTACTTTACGGGAACATTCTAGGAATACGTTCGAGTCTAGAATTATCCAGTATGTCTAGAAGATTCGAGAATAATCCAAGAATGTTCCACAATGTCTAGAAAGAAATGTCTAAAAAGTTCTAGAAAGTTCTGGTCCTTTCTGGAACTTTCTAGAAGGATTGATTCCACTATGGAGCTGTCTTGAAGGTTCAAGAAGGTTTTGGAACTTTCTAGAAGGATGGTTTTCTCCTAAAGAACTGCCCAGACATTCACGGAAGTAGTGAAACTTTCTGGAAAATGGGTCGACCATATAAATAGACGAGGGGTTAGCGGGAGGAGGAAGTCTGATTTCGGCTACAAAACGAAGTGATCGAAGTGAACTACTAGTGCGTGCGATATCTAAGTGAATAGTGATTAGTTGTGTATTTGTGATTCTGTAAGTGTTTATTGTTGAATAAAGATTTTTAGTGTTTAATTGGTAGTGTTAATTTATCCCATACCCAGCTCGTAACAATACTACCTCCTGTTTTGGTGCGCTCGAGGGATTCGAGTATTGATTTTTTGTAGCAACTGTTGAATATTATCGGAGTCTAGTACTCGACTCGTGTCAATGTTGTCATCGAATGATAGGCAAGACGCATTTCGCCAGTGTGCGCCCACTTCTCAATCTGAGTTACGCTCGTCGACGTATATCGACACATTAAACGAGGCGATAACTTATCGTCACTGGTGCAGCCATTTTGTTTACCTCTGCTACCGAAGTTGTGAACAGAATTTTCAGCGGTATATCAAAAATAGCCAGCGCACCGTTGTAACTGACTGTGTCAACGTAAACCCCGGTTGCATTACATTTATGTATCTTATGTCAGCATTCATTATGCTAAGTGAGTATTCTTGCGCATCTCGGTCACTGCTTAACGACAGGCTCCTCGAGATAATAATTATTAATATTGTAAACAAGTTATAAGTCCAACATTGTAACTGTGTTGTCTTGTCGGGTAGTTCTAAATGAAATATGTCTTCCTAAATTCCTGTATGTCCAGCTTTTTATGTATGTGTTTCAAACATAATTCGGTCGTTATTCCCCTTTAGTTATACAGATTTGTTCGTCTGTCTGGAGCTGAGCGGGTGCTGGTGAATTGGCAGGGGTACAAGGTGGCAGGGCAGTGGCGGTGGCAGGCCGCGTCGTATCGATCTGGCGGCGGCGGGGCGGCCCGGACTCGGCTCCCCGACACCTTACCATTTCCGTCTGTTACAATGCAGCAGTGCCACTTACATGCATTATACAACGATTATTTCATTTAAATATTTATTCCTGTTATTGTGAACGTCTAACCCACTGACATTGATATAAATATAGGTAAAGATTGCTCTTATCGTTCATACACATAACGCATATCGCTGTAGCCGGCAAAAGTATTTATTTTGTTATTAACATTTTTTAAAAGATTAGATTCCATTATAGGGACATAACAATAATCACTGAAATTATAAATATTAATTAGCGCCGGTCTTTTGTCATACAATATGTTAACCCTGCAAGGTTACGCAGAGACTACACAGTTGCAACTGCGTAGTCTGCGTAAACCGCCTTTGTTACAAAATGGAATGTGCGTTATCATGAGGAGCTTAATCTTTGTTGTCGGGTGTATTGTGATTATTCACATATGGGCAGTGTAGTGCACAGAGACATTTATATCAAAATGAATTAAAAAAACCGACCAAGTGCGAGTCAGACTCGCGCACGAAGGGTTCCGTACCATTATTTATAAAAACGAGAAAAAAAAAAACACTTTTTTGTATGGGAGCCCCCTTAAATATTTATTTTATTCTGTTTTTAGTATTTTTTTATATAGCGGCAACAGAATACATAATCTGTAGAAATTTCAACTGGCTAACTATCACGGTTCATGAGATACAGCCTGGTGACACACGGACAGCGAAGTCTCAGTAATAGGGTCCCGTTTGACCCTTTGGGTACGGACCCTAAAAATTGGCAAACCCCAAGATTGGTTTCTGATCTTGGGATTTGCAAGACTTTTACTTTTGCCTGCACGTACTGCAGAAAGTAAACGGTTGTTTGTGGCTGTAAGACCATTAAAAAACTGCTCAGCAATCGATACGTGTAAATGAGGACAAGGTTATTATAACTCATACATAACACTTGTTTGATTTAGCGGTTAAAACATAATGGGCTGTTGATGATCACGGTACAGAAACTCTTCAGTAAACAGCATTAGTGTCCAGTCCGACCGCAAGTGCCATGTCATATCTTGAACAATTTGTTGCAACATTTCAAACTATTTCTGTACGTGAGTTTGCTTTGTTAATCGTGCCGCTGGACATTTCTCCACTACTTTGTTCATAAAGGTTTAGTAACATAATATTTCGATAGCTCGGTTTAGACAATCGAAACGAACGCTCGTTTTTAAGAAAACTAAATGCATTTTCATTTTTCTCGAATCTGACTCAGTTTCTTCGAAGGCTTTGCTCAAAATCTAAATCACCGTTGATCAGCTTAGCATTTTGCATGGAAACTGGACATTTCGTTTTTTAATTTCCATGTATTGTGAATTTTTAACACCCGACCAAAAAAGAGGGGATCTGTGTGTGTGTCTGTGGCATCGTAGCCCATAAACGGATAAACCGATTTTGATAAAATTGGTTTCGTTTGAAAGGGGTTTTAATCGAGAGTGTTCTTAGCTATGTTCTGACAAAATCTGCTCATCCGTTTGAAGATCATCACCTCTTTTCTAGTTAATGAAGTGATATAAACAACTTTCACAGGTCTAGTCGACTCGAAATTTGAGATCTTGCCACTTGTCACCACGGGCATCGTCAAGGGAAGGGGGCGGCTGCAGCGCCCCCTCTCCTCTACAAGCTCGGGTATTTTTTTAAATTAAAAACTTTCATTGTTTTCGTTAATTAGCGACAAGAGGCGCAACACCGAGAAAAGTGGAAGGAATTGGGTTCGCATATGCCCAGGAGTGAGATAGTCAAGGGTAAGAGAAAATTAAACACGTTTAAAAAATTAAATTAAAAATTTAAAAAACCCCCGACACAAATTACCTCTAAAAACCATAAATAAAATAATCCAAGCGTCTTAGCGTCGGGGACCGCTTTGTTTTGTGCTTGTACTAAGCGGTCTACTTAGCGGTCCCCGACGCTAAGACGCTTGGATTATTTTATTTATGCTTTTTAAACCTATATTATTGTATCTTAGCCTTGACTGTCCCAATCCTGGGCATAGGCCTCCCCCATTTCTTCCACTTTTCTCGGTGTTGCGCTTCTTCTCGCTAATTAACGAAAACAAGAAGTTATAAAATTTAAAAAAACCTGATCTTTTAGGGGGGGCAGCGGGAGGGGGTTGCAGTGCCCTGGCGATGCCCATGGTGACAAGTAACCAGATTTCAAACTTCGAATCGACCAGATCTGTGGAAGTTGTTTTTTCCCTGTAACTAGAAAAGAGGTGATGACCTTTAAACGGCTGAACAGATTTTCTTGAAACATAGCTAAGAACACTCTCGATTAAAATACCTTTCAAACGAAACAAATTTTATCAAAATCGGTTCATCCGTTTAGGAGCTACGATGCCACAGACAGACACAGATACACACGTCAAACTTATAACACCCCTCTTTTTTGGTCGGGGGTTAAAAACATGAAATATAAATTAAATTAAAAATTTAAAAAATCCCCGACACAAAACCTCTAAAAAACCAAAAAAAAAAAAAACAAGCGTCGTAAGCGGTCACCAGTCGCTACGACGCGTCGTAGCGACTGGTGACCGCTTAGCACAAAACAAAGCAGACCCCCGACGCTACGACGACGCTTGAATCTTATTTTTGCCTTTTTATGGTGTTTTTTGTGTCGGGGGATTTTTAATCATTGTTGTAACAATGCGAAAAAACTCGTAGAAACATCATTTTTGACCTTCTTAGAATTCAAAACAATCAGTAACTCAGTAACACAGTCTGGCGCCGTATAATAGGCTGTTACGCAATTTAAATAAATTCATAATATTACACAACATAACATAAAATTAAAATCATAATATTATGGAAATAAAATAAACAAAATTTATGTGAATCTGTTTTATTTACACACTGTTCATTGGTTTGTTGTGTGTAGGCAGCACGTGGATACTTACGTAACTTCACACCGCTACAGAAATAGGCACACGACACCTGTCCGCGACTGACATGACATCCGACATGCAGGAATACGTCCGCATTCTGCGTCTGAATGTAACAAAACACCGTCTGTCTTCATAATGACGCACTTACTTATCTGTGGGAGGAATCTTACCTTCGGGAGGAATCTTACCTTCGGGAGGAATCTTACCTTCGGGAGTGAGCGGTAATAACAAATTATTCACCTGTTGCTGAGAGCTTCAGCGGCCAGATTTCAATGTTCGGTTGCTGCACTACATTGCAGTATTTTGCAAAATATCATTGAACAACCGGCAGTGCTTGAAAGACAATGAAATAATGGAAAAAAAAAGGAATTGATTACTACTTCACTTGGGAAAGGTTAGATCTATTTAGAAGAAAGACATCCCATTTTCAATGGTACGTCTGTAGCTAATAAAATCTGGTCGCCTACGATTCTGTCACGGAAACTGTAGCTAATAAAATCTGGTCGCCTATGCTTGGTAATATTGCATCGTGTGTCAAAGTACCTCGCTGGGTATAAAGCTCTCGGAATCGGATACAAATTACAATATTGGCCTACTTGCGCGAGTTGCGTAAGCGGCCGTACACTTGAACTCATTCTTTTCGCTGACACACTTTTGTTCATACTTAATATAATTATGAATGACAAGTATTTGAAAATTAAACGTCCTAGAAGTGTTAACTCTGCAGCTGGGTACCGCGAGGGCTCATTGACGGAGACGCGATGCGTTGCACGGCGCGTGCAGGCCCGCGTTATCGCACCCGCAAACACAAACATATCACAATTTACGATGTTATTTACGGAGACGCGGGGCGTGAAGCGGTGCGTGTGAAGCCGCGTGCTCCGTCGCGGGTATCGCTACGTTTCATATGCCGCTTCACCGTAAACACTCCCATACATCGCCATAGCCAGCCGTGCCACAGGCACTGCGCGCCGCGTCTCCGTAAATGAGCTCAGAGGCTGAAATCGACGCATAAATTCTTTATGAAAAAATAAATTCGGGCAGAGCAGTCAATCTTTACTTTTCCCAACTGGAGAAATCGTTTATATTCGATGTTAAGCCGCGCAGAGGTTGATCGTGATCGTGGTGAACGCGGAAAATTATGCAAGAGGCACAGATTGTCGTCACGAAACCTTTTGGCTACACGTCGGCCGACACGATTGCAACACCATAGCTTTCTCCGCTCGTATCGAGCCGAAAGCGATATTTATAGTTTTTCAGATTTACACACCACAGCCGCCATTCACTTAATTTTGTCTGTTAGTGGAGAGCACAACATTTAACGTTGCTATATGTTGTTTTAGATTCCTATTTCCCAAGCCCCAAGCTCCAAATATGATCAATATTTGTTATATCGGTGATATGCTAACGCGTCTACCAGCTGAACATCACCGCAATGTTCTAGATTGAGAAAAGAACGTTCTTTTCTCAGGTAAATTCCGTATTGCTTTCTTACTGCAACTTGAAATTTGCATTTTATAAGTGAGAGTTATATGGGTCAAATGCGCAACCTACGTTAAGTTTCTCGATTCATCTTTTCCATTTCTAACTGTGCACGGTTTACTTCAATTCAGAAAGTCGAATACAATGGAATATTAATATGTCCGTTGCAAATGTGCGAATGATTCGCTTGTAACAGAACTTTATTATGCACAAATCGATTTCATTGAGCGCAGTTTATTTCAGTCGCGCGTGGTATGGCAGTCGTTGCTTACCGAGTTTCGTACCTCTCGCTTCGGCTAGCGGCTGTTGGTCGTGCTCCTACAATAATACCTCCACGCTTCATGTGCATTACATCGTCACTTTATAACATGGCTGCAACTTGGTAAGACTCATGTTTGCTAATATGGATGGTCGCAGTACTTGCGACACACATTCACACAAACTCGTTGGGACCGGTCGACGACATGCGACATGGCGAACGTCGCCGTTTTATTTGTCGTATAGTCGGCAACTGGCTGTACAGAAATAGTCACAACTTTTTACATGCAACCGTCCTACTGAATCTCGGCTGGTTTTCTAGCTTTTAACACCTTGCGTTGTGCATTGTAAACTATCGAGACTCACCAAGGCTATAATCATACGCACAATGCTTACTTTCATCTACTCAAACAACGTCCGTTCCCCATAACTGTTCCGTCTCCATGAAAACAAAGATCGCATGACTCCTCTGTGACTGCTACGCTGGCTATAGTTATCCCACATGTCTAGTCAGTGCATATTATATTAGATAGGTAGACAGCTATACCTGTCTGTGCCGCTTATCGATTGTTTATGAACGGGAGTTGATCTGTCTGGCTCGCTTTAGGTTTTACAGGGGGTTCGTTGAGGGGTCGTTGAACCGCTAGGGCGCCGGAGAAGTCGCGTATGTTTGGTCGCGGGGGCGCGGGCGCCACACTGTGCCGGTCGTTGACTCCCCAAGGGTGCACCGTGCACCCCAATTCAACTGCACATTGATTTAGTTGCACTCCTGCTGGCTATTATGCTATATGCTGGCTATTCATTGCATTCGTCCATTAACTATTTTTATTTTTTTAGCAATTTTGATAAGGATTTTCTAGTAAAATGCGCTCGCTATGTTAATTAGAACTTCAAAGCGGATTTCTTTTCCTTTTGTTTATGTGTTGTTGTCTAACTAAATGCTACTGTCATTAGAATTGATAAGATTCTTCATAATTTGCTATTCTTGTTATTTATTCAAGGACCACCCTTCCCTATCTGCCCCTGCCAACAATAAAATATTTATGTGTTGCGTAGGTACTTAACTGTTGTTTGAAACTTCTATTGTGAAGTTTTTGCAAAACCCTCGTCTGTCTGAATCATAGAAAGCAAAGGTGCACTTGTCCTTTTAAAAAAATGCAACCGGATGTTTTACCTGGGGTTACCGGCCCCCGGGCCACCCCAATTCATTGTGAAACAGCTGATCGTAGTACGTATTTTGTTCTAACACACAGCAGTTTCTTTTCACGTCATTATTACTAAATGATGAAAGTCTGTAAATAAATATTATGG
This sequence comes from Cerastis leucographa, assembly GCA_963082945.1. Lineage (NCBI taxonomy): Eukaryota > Metazoa > Arthropoda > Insecta > Lepidoptera > Noctuidae > Cerastis > Cerastis leucographa. The sequence goes on along the minus strand of OY720380.1, from coordinate 9,840,111 downwards.
ATTTTTTTTAAACTGGGTCTTTCATGTTGTGCTCTTCTTTTTTTTGCCTTAAACTTACGAGTAATTAAATCCCTTTTATTTGAAAAAGTGAAACTAACAAATAGAAAATGAAATGAAATCTTGTCTATAGTTACCAAAATGTATCATGGGTGTTGTGTTGCTCAGTCTCAGTCTGTGGTTCGCAGTCCGCAGGCTCGACAGCGTTGTTGTAGAGGTGAGCTGGTTTCGCACGTGGCTGCAGCCGGCGGTTGTCGACCCTCGGCCTTGTAGCACAGCCCCTCGACACGCATCCGAAATCACACCAAAATAAGCCTTACTCAACCACCACCAAAGCACATAATCGCATAAACGATCACCAATCAATCAAAAACTGATTCGGAATAAAAATTCGCAAAACTATATATACCAAGCGGAGTCGATTACATACGCAGAATTAGTTTCATCTTAATAGTACAAGTGATTATTTTATATCAACCGTACAGCACCTAGTAACAAATAAAATACACAATATTATAGCTACGCATCCAAACAATAAAAATGTAACAATCCATCCGTGACATTTACAGTAGGTATACGGAGCCAATGTTACGTTTTAAGACAATGAGCCGGTAACGTTTTTGTTAGCCGAGGAGAGGATAAACGTTCAGAGTCAAGGAAGGTCATGTTGGAATAACAAATTAGTTACTGCGCCGAGTGGCGACGATGGCGATTTGCGTTGTTTTTTTTTTGGTCAACTCACGCGCAGTTCAATAACAAGGCATCACGTGACCGAGATCTCGAGAGATGCATCCAGGGAGTTCGTGTGTACCTGAGTGATGAAAAAGCTTACAAGTTCAAAGGAAGGTAAACTTGAATTAATTGTTGTTTAGCTACCTGGCAACTGCACCTGGTGAGTGCTGGTTTTGTCTCGCCCCGCAGCAAGTTCCTTGAGATGCGATTGAATTGTAACTACCTACCTACATAGACAGGTTTATTTCGAACAAGTGCTGTTCTGTTGTTGCTTGGTTGGTTAGTTACTTTTACCGTTCTTTGTAATTTTTTTTTATTTCTTTGAATAAGGATGTTTTAGTAACGATACTATGTAAGCTTAGCGTATGATCCACGCTCTGACCAAAATAGATTTGTGGGTCAAAACATATCTTTGCTCATTTACCGGCGTTTTATTGGGCACACGACGTTTATTTTTTTTATTTCTTGACTAATTTAGTTTAACAAGTAGCACATTGTCATATTAATTAATGTCTCCCGGTTAGCTATACCTTCATTAAATCCTTGTCAAGTGCGAGTGCGACCCTTATTTGCAAGAATTTATTTTTAGCCCATTCATTTCCTTTTGCATTTTTTGACATAACGTATAGATGGAATAACTACTTACAAGTCAATATACTTTTTCCACAGCATCTTCCCCACATTTTAAAAGTTAAGAGTGCCATCAGACGGTCAGTCAGTTTGCGGGCCTTGTGGTCCAAACTAGTCCTATTCCTACCTCAAGCTGAGGTGTATTGCTTTACGAACTTATAATTTGTTGTTTAGATTTAAATAAAAGCTTTTCTTCTGTCGAACTAAATGCGAACTTGTTCTGGGTCCAGTGATACATTCTGCAAGCAATGGGCTTTTACCATAGTTCACAGTTTGCGCAGTTGATCACCAAACTCCAGCCGTCAGTCCGCTACTAATCACCTACCGTTATAACAAAGACCGTGCCTGTTTACTATGTATGACACGTCCACGTAGTTGCATCGGGTTTCCATATACATAATGATTTTCAAGCTTATTCCATATTAGCGAGGAGCGGCCGCGCCCGTCCAACCGGACGGCGGACACCGAGCGCGGTCGTTCACCACTGCCCTGGCTCTTTGCCCCGCCTACGGAACCAAGATAGCTCATCTTGATGCTTGCATCTTTACCCACTCACCTATAAAGCACACTTTAAATGGTGAAAGTGACCATAAAACCATTCGAATTGTTCGAGTCGTAGCGTTAGTGTTTTTGTTGTATATGAGTAACTAGCTGTACCCAGCATGCGTTGCAATGCACTTTTTACTACCCACCTACCCTATCCGACCTACCTACCCTATCCTACCTACCCTACCCGACGCTACCTACCTACCTACTCTACCCTACCCTACCTACCTACTCTACCCTACCCTACCCTACCCTTACTACCTACCTACCCTACCTACCTACCCTACCCTACCTACCTACCCTACCCACCTACTCTACCCTACCCTACCCTACCCTTACTACCTACCTACCCTACCTACCTACCCTACCCTACCTACCTACCCTACCCTACCCTACCTACCTACCCTACCCTACCTACCTACCCTACCCTACCTACCTACCCTACCCTACCTACCTACCCTACCTAACCTACCCTACCTACCTACCCTACCCTACCCTACCTACCTACCCTATCCTACCTACCTACCCTACCCTACCCTACCCTACCGTATCCTATGTCCTTCTCCTGGCTCTAAACTACCTCCCTGCCAATTTTCAGCTAAATCGGTTCAGCCGTTCTTGAGTTATAAGTGAAGTAACTAACACGACTTTCTTTTATATATATAGATTATGTAGATTTGGAGACTAAAAGGTCATGCACCAGACAATGACGTCCTTGATCGTTTTAAAACTGGTGTTGCCACTTGCGATGCACGAATTGTAATGAGCATACAACTGACTTAGTTGTTATGCCAAAAATATTAAACTTACGTTAATTTATGCCTTGAAAATAATAATGAAGGAAACATCAATATTGTTTATTATGGTAATCTGCAACCACCTTGGGCACATTGCCATTTTTTTGTGTCATCAAATCCATATAGATAGAGTTAGGTTAGCGAGGGTTTAAGTTCTCTAGAGCTTATCAGATCAGGCGAACAGAGCCAAGTTCCGGCTGCATTTGATAATGATCAACTAGGCATTCAACTCTAAATCACTCGTTACCTCTGGCCTTGCCTATTGTTAGGATTTTCTACGATCATAACAACATAATAGCAATATAACTGCGCTATTGAGTGCAAAACTACAATCAATCTTGCCTGTGTAAGTATTACCTGATTAGGTAACCTTTGTTTGCAATAAGTAGGTGAAAACCAGCAGAAAAATGTATGTCAGTAGCACGGTGTAGGTACTCTGTATGTCCACCACCAGCCCTTTTATGTGCCCACGCAGCACGCTTGACAAAATTTTACTATAAGTAGGTAGGAAACAGCGCTTTGACCTAAAAATAAACCAGTAGAATGTAAAAGATTGCCTACCTTAGTCCGTCCTCCATCCCAATAATCCCTAAGGATAAAAGCGCACTTTACGTTTAAATTGTATTTTTCTTTGGTTGAAAAAAAGGCCGAGTACTAACAATCTAGCACGTAGGTACCTACCTAGATATATATATTTCACGCGCACAGGGTGACATTGCCCTGCGAGGCTATTGGATCGATATTGTACTACCTAGAGGTCTGGTGATTTAATTTCCTCACTCTGCAGGGATTCTGGTAAACGTAGGTAGCGTTAACTAACTCAGCTTTAAGTTTAATAACATTCTTCTTTCCTGTTCACCATTCGCCTAGGGTGTGTGGGTGGGTAAGTATATAAATACCTAGGTACCTACCGAATTTAAAATAAATGTCTACCTATGTTGCCTTTTCAATAACTCTTACTTTGGGCGTTTCCATCACGATTATCATGACTACAAGACTGTTTAATTGCATTTATTGCATAGCAAGTCGACGAGTTATTTATCCCGAACATGCTCACAGTGTGACACCCACTTTGTACCTATAGATCGCGCTATTCACGTGGAGTAGGTACTGTCGGAACATCTGTTCCTTCTAATATACATCCTTATTTGGGTCAAACTAGGTCATATTCGTATGCTAATCAACGCAAATGTGGTGGTCCTCCTACTTAATTTAATACCTTTCGCCAAAACACAGATTACTTAATAGACGCTCATGCTAAACTTGTTAAATAATACCATGTTTTATTAGCCATTCCATTAGGTAAACAAATATAAAAATAAAACTGTACCAATGTTCTGAATTCATGAATAATACTCACACATAAAGCGGAAGTTTTCTGTCCTCAATTCTATGGACATTTTTAACAATACCAAAATATAAATAAATATGAAAATCTGTCTCCTTCGTTCTCTTTGTTGTTGTTATCTTTCTTACTCACTCGCACTCTACACAATTCCGATAACTACTAAAATGTTGCCCAGTTCAAAATTACCGTTTTGGTATTTTTTTTTAAATTCAATGGATCAATAATGTAATTGAACTTATTTTAAATAGCGAAATGTGATGCTTGGAGACATTCCATCAAACTTTTTAAGATTCAGAATTTATCTTTGAACACTTGCACAAACTTAAATTTTTCAACGTGTTTCACACACGTATTGTTACTTAGTAATTTCATAAAACTACAAGGACGAAGAAGATGTATCGTTAGGACGAATGTTTAATAATTATATGAATAAAAACGCGTCAAGATTATCAAAGACACTTGAGGTGCATCAAGTTGTAGTTGTAGCAAAATGTCTATTTCACACATCAGATTATTATCGAATTCATAATTGAAAATATTGCTCTTGTAAATCAGGTACTCAATTTCAAATACTACAACAATGTTTTCTACCCAAGACTGAAAAGCTACGAGTCATTCTACCTGAGAGAAAATAAATGGTAGTAGTTCAGTCTTTTTCATGGCAATACTGTACATGACAGCCAGCCAGCTGTGTGGAATGGATTGAAAAATAACTCGAAAATCGTAGCTCTGTCCTTGATGTGTCATCCATTACAATAATTTCTACAAAACGTGTTGCTTGAAAGTCTGGAAATTCTTAGTAATCATCGTGTTTATTTATCAGTGTATTAGTGCCCGATTACTAGTTGGTTCAATTTGCCTGCTTCGGTGACAGGTATTGCTAATTGTTAAAATGTTTATGTAACGCAGCATTGTTCGATCGCTGACTGTGTATTTCATATTTTTTGTTCCAGATAGCTTCACGGTGTGTCATTTATCGTGCGGTGATACGTGTTAAATACGGACAGCAAGTGCGAAGCGGACGGTGAGACTCTTGTGTGGACTGGTGATGTGGTAGTGAGTCAGTGTAGCGCAGTGGATGCGGAGACAGCGTCGTAGCGCTCGCCCTGGCATGGTGCCGGGCAGGTAGCGCGCGCGGGCGGCCTGCGCAGGCCCCACACAAGCAGCCGCGTGTGTCCCTCAGCGTCGTCTATGGCCGAGCAACACATCACACCGTCGTCGCACTCTGCACTCACGAGAGAGTCCAGCGGGTAACTACTATGATATTTCCAACTGTGTCTCCTAATTGAAGCACTGTTCCATCATATAAATAGTTGCCATGTCAAATACTGCGTAAGAGGTACATAAAAAGTGTTCAACTGCGAGTGCCATGGAACAGGAAACAATTTACAAAATAAACAATAATCATTTGTACACACTGTTAGGCTTCATCAGCTGATTGTTTTTGGACACACAACCTTGTATTGCCTAATTCCTTGATATCAATACTCAACATTATCTTATCAATGACATGATATACACAAGCATCACCACTGTCCTAATTTTATATTTGTGGTTTCCTGCATTCAATAAATGACTTTGCACTTAATCGCTGCAGTCTTATCTAGTGTGGACCATTTTCATATTGGATTTGATAGAAAAATTACTGTTTATGTACTGATATGTAGTTTCTTTAGATGCAGATATGGTATTTTTAAAGTGTTAATAGAAATTTCTAGTGTCTCTATTGTTTAAAAACAAAGTTATTACTATAGAAATTACAGGTTTTTTTAAACTTTAGGAATGTGGATTAGAACCATTGAAAACAAATTAACCCAAATTTAGATATAATTGAATAAATCTACCACATTCCATAAACTGAACGTTAGGACAAAGGACATCATCTGCCTTTCCCCAACTATGTTAGAGTAGGCTTTCAGGTTTACGGGAAGCAGCCGAGTATCAGAATTTTATCAGAAGCGACAGCCTGTCTGTTCTTCAAAATCCAGTAACTGGGTTCTAGAACTTTCGGTCCACTGACTATTTGTAACAACTGTCAAAGATCTACAATTTACAGCTGGAACCAACGGCTTAACATGTTTTCCGAGGCTCAGAGGGAACTCGGTATTTAAGGGGATTTCTCGCATATTTAGGGACCAACCTAGGCAAGCGCAGCTTAAGCGATTACCCAAGTAACTATTATTATTCAAACAAGCAAAAATTCTTCCAAATACTGATTTCCATTATTATCATGGTGTGAATTTTGTTGACAGAATTTTGTTATCATTATTATGAATCATAGGTATGTGTCAACAATAATTCTCAGTAAAAACATAACATGAGGAAGATTTTATGTCAATTTTTTTTATCATCTTGTTGTTCTACTGTTATTTTTAAATTAAGGGGATTTTTTAACAATTCAACTGTGATTGCGATCGCAATCACAGTTGAAGAAGTGTTCAAACTCAGTCTCAAAACAATGATAGTATATCATAGCAGTGTATAAATAAATTACTTGTTTACAGAACATAACTTCTTATAGCAGAGTAGTTAAAGGACATGATTCCAGAAAAACTGTATTACCATAGTACTTAATGAGACATCCGTGACTGTAGCATCAATCCTTCAAATCCAGTTCAATTCCAATTCAATTATCATTTACATTTCACATGAAGAATGGGTTCAGTATATGAATTGTCCAAAAGACTATCAATGTAGTCTTCTATTTTTGAAAATTGCAGATTCTAGTATTGCCTCCTAGTATAAATAAAATTAAAGATACTGAAGTATCTCCATTGTTGCCAGGAAGAATCCTTGGCTGATAGAGAGCCCGCTTGCCCTAATCTCACCTAGGGCAATATTTTTTTTTACAGGGTTGTTCGGTATACTTTTTTCTACATTGTCCAACTGCTGGGTAAAGGTCTCCCCATAACCTTCCAATCTTTTCTTTGTCCGGTTTTCTCCGGCCAGTCTCTCTCGACGCCTCTAACACTGGTATTCTTAGTAATGAACTGAACTTAAGTCGGACTAACCACGCCTACATTCCGCCCTGTTTGTTTATAAATTGACATATAAACGCCTACCTTTTATCTCTCAAATTAGAAGTACCGGAAAACTATAAATTATTTAACATTGATTAAAGTGGCATATGACATCTTTAGCATTGATTGAAGCAGAATGCAACTATGGGCTTGACAAAGATAGATAGCTAGAGGAGGTACCTTTTTCGAAGATCCGCCAATTGCGGCCAAGAAATTCTATTAATACGATTTGGTAGATGTTTTCACCTGTTGTCATGATAACAACGGTGGAGTTAGTTCAAAAATGGATTTGGGAAGGCTTTTAGAATATGGGTGTAAGTCGTCACTCCAGTGTTTTCCAGGCTTCTCTCGGCGGCGACGCGCTTCTTTTGGCACCCACTACGATTACGCCCGTCTTCCTGACGGACTGATGCCACTTCGGCTTAGCTGTCTTAGGGACTACTCACACTTATTCAGCAGCTCCATTCGCGTTTTGCTGAACGATTTTAGTCACACTTAGGGACTACTCACACTTATTCAGCTCTATTCAGCTTATGCCCATAGAAAACAACGATTATGTATGGAGACGCGTACGCATCCGTTCAGCTTTCCACGTCTATTCAGCTTTCGCGGCAAACAAGTATAAAATGAGGACAAATGTGTTATTATCATGCGAGTGCTAGAGATAGAGTTCAGCGCTGTTCTGCTGCGTTCAGCGCTGTTCTGCCGCGTACAGCGCTGTTCCGCCGAGAAGCAGAACTGTATAAGTGTGACCAAAATCGTTCAGCAAAACGCGAATGGAGCTGAATAAGTGTGAGTAGTCCCTTATTGCCCACATCAGCGATTCCAGTTGGGATACCTACTTTTATAATACCTCACCATGCCAAGTTCACAATTTGAGTTCTATTATGTTCCTAAAACATGTGAATGGGTGTTGGTTATCATAATTTTCCTGCCCTTGTCACTATGTCGGGTCAACACGTTTTTTTCTTAAAATTTCCACAGTAATTCGTTACGCTATCATTTACTCTTTTTCCCGTCATATCATTTCTCACACAATCCATCAATCTTTTTTTTGGTCTTCCTCTCCATACATTAACATTTATATAAATTACTCTTTTAGTCACATTTGTTCCATCCCTCCTCCATACCAAGACAGACGATTCCCTTTCATCTTTTTTGTAACAGGCGCCACTTCCAAACTTCCTCTGATATGCTTATTTGTAACTTTATCCATTTTAGTTACTCCACACATACATCTCAACATCCTCACCTCTGCTGCATCCTGCATGCAATCTTTTTTCATCTGTCTTCTCTTTGGTTCCTAAGTGCCTCTTAAAGCTTCATGCTACTTTTCTCCCATAACTTCTGGCAGACTTATAGACAGATAGGTCTTCAAAATTAATGCAGGCGGCCGTATTTTATTGTACTATAAGCTATAGTTAAGGATGATTACCTCTATCCTGAATTAATGTGCATTTAATCAGTCAGACCCTCATAAATATTCCTTGTAATTGACATTGTAGGGAATGTTGATGGTTAAATTAGTATAATGGCGAAGTGTGTGTGGTGTGACAGGTCTTCTCCTAGCAGGGTGGTGGGCGGTCGGTGGTTGCGTCAGGTGCGTCGAGCGAGCCACAGCCGTCGGAGTAGACGCAACGTGACGTCGCCGCTGCCGCGCTCCACCAGCCGACACTCCAGCAGCCGCGTGTCCGACGAGCCCTACGCGCACGTCGAGCTGCGCCGGAGCTCGCGCCTCATCAACACTCTGCCCAGGTCTGACTATTCCATCACCGAGCGCTGGTCCTACGGCACAGACGTATACGAGACACGCTGTGATACCACCGAATTTAAGGGCGGAGACGCCCACAAATCCAGCGTTCACCCGAAACGCGGACGGACTTCCTCGCATGACAGGAAAAAACGCAAGACTATATCGAACACAAGTGCAGAGGAGTGCGTCGCATATTGCACACGCTCACGGACTGCTCTTAGATCCAGTGAGAGTGCTTGTGAGCAAATACCGCATCATTTTAAACCACAATCATTAACACAGTTGCCCCTGAATCAGAACGCTACAGCCACTTCCGCTCAAGCTCCGCAGCCGGAGGGAGGATTACTACCACTTGACGAGAGAGATTTTGCTTATTCGCCGTACAGCTCGTCCACTGTCACTGAGTTACTTGACTCGGATTATTCTGTATACAGTCCGACAGCTAGTCGCCGAAAAGGGAAGAAGAGAAAGCGATCAACACATCGCTCTCTATCGAGCAGGAAGAGCAGTTGTCTGCTTAACGTAGACGAGTGCCGAAAGAAATTTAAAATAGATTCTCTCAGTAAAGACGAGACCGATACTAGCAGTACCGGAAGGTCTTCCAAACACGAACTTGATAAAGTCGATCTTCCTTCGTCCACACTCACTTCGTGCACATACCTGTTGCGGAACAGGCACAGCCACCTTGGACCCCCAACAGCTACGGTCATTAGTGATTCAGGTAAGTTATACTCCTACCTTTTATTAATTACAGCCTTGGATAATTTGTTTACATGTAAATCCATCAGCGAGTTTTGTGAATTGCTTATATTTTAAATGAGACCGATGAATTAATTACGTACTTGTCTATTTAGACGTATTAGAGCATAATGTAGGTCTCGAGGCGCAGCTTATCAGGTGGTGTTATCACGTGTATCAAGCGCAGTCATTCATCGCAGATAATGCATATTGATATTGCAGCCAACCCGCCCGGCGACGCGGTACACAGTCAAACAGTAGCGGGCCGCATCAGCAGTGCCTCCGAGAGCCTCAGCAGTTTCCCGAGTACCCCCAGCACTCCCCCTCTACCTGACAAAGATATCCAAGGTGATTATCGTTATCGATCATTACTAATTGCGATTGCTAGTCATTCGTAATAAGCATTTCATATAATGCGTGTACGTTTTTGTTTACAGAGGCAAGTTCGTCCAAAGCACACAGCTCGTCGAGCAAATTATTAATAGTTCCGCGAGATCTTCCTTATTTGCGTCAAACTAACGCGCGAAGGGTAAACTTCTTTATTCTTACTTTATAATTTAGCTAATGGAGCGATTCTAAAAACTACTTAGTGTTAATGTTCATAATTATGTCGTACATAATGATAGTATGTGTATTGTTATTAATTACCAAAAATACCACGATTGTTTTTAACCGGAAACATAGCAATGTCGTTCAACCAATCTCAATAGTACTAAGTACATTGTATCAAATAGCATTATCAGTGTTAGTCGTGCGATCGCTCGGTCTCGGCGTCGACGTCAGAGCTGATATCTTCGCGAAAATAAAACATACCTATTCATGATAGATTACATTATGAATAATTCATATGTGCATTGCTTGGTGGTAAATATGTGCGAGGTGTTGTGAGCGTGTAAGTGAGAGTTGTGTTGTGCGCAGAGCATCGCAGCTGCGACGGGGGCGACCCTGGGTGCTTGCCTGACGAGGGGAGCCAGCACTTCGCAGCGTCAGCGACAAGACACTGCGTCTAAAAGACAGGTATCTACAACATAATAATCCATATCGATCATGTTTCCTACTGCTATTTAAATGGGTAACCTTGCTGATCTTTAGGCCCACGCACACGATAGTAATAATGTAAATAAATTAAATTGAGTTTATATTACTTGTGTATTTGGTTGATATTATAATACTTGTGTCATAATGTATTTTATTTTTGCTTTCGAATTTACAAGGTTTCCTTAAAGTTAGTTAATAATAGGGATTTTTGTTTTCCTGAAACAATACTTGACCTATTTTCTGTGTGATAGATTTGTCAGAATTTTTGTAAATTAACTTGAATTTTACCGAATACTGTTCAATATACTGATAAGTTCAAATTATAATGCTAAGGTTACACTTCTTAGATAAGAAAGTACTTCCAACTCACTGGCTTTGCAGTTTGTTATTTATGAAGACAAATAATACTCTATTTGTTAGTGACAATAGTCTCATAAAATAGCTGCTTTTGTGTTGTAGTGATCAGTATAACTGTAATACATCAGGGTTACTATGAAGCTTAAAACATTATTATTCCATTCCTATTCCAGAGTGGGAAATAGATGGAGCTAGACGACCTGTATAGCTCCGTCTCTTTTTCGCTCTGGAATAAGAATGGAACAAAAATGTTTTAAGACGTCATGGTACGCCACCAGGAGTCCTTGAGAGTTGAGGCAAAATTATCTAAAAACGATGTGTGAAAGAACTAGTAAGGTTGAATATTTTGAGGACGGAGGAGGAGGTGCTAATAGAGGTGCTTTAACCTGAAATACATTAGCATAAGAACAGTATTTGAAAGAGTATGAAAGTGGCGCCGGAGACTGAAAAATGGTGTGGTAATCGGTTGTTTTGGTATGGGCATGTGATGCGGAGGAAGGGGAAAATGTTGTGAGGAAAGTTTTGAGTATGAATGTGATGGTAAGAAGTATGGAAGAAGAAGATATACTGCGCCGACCCCAAATAAACTGGGAAAAGGGCCAGAAAAAGATTCGCATAAGAGAAGAAGATAGTGGTCTCTGAGGCTATGTGAAAAGACAATTTTCGTAGAGTAGCCGGTAGTTGGTGGAGAAGGCATTGATCTCATGTGGTCAGGACCCTCAGTCACGAGGAAACGAGAAAGAAGAAAAGCTATGGTAGTTAGATAAACATAGTCTTTGAACTAGTTAAATGGTGTGATATTGAAGAGGCGTGTGTCCACCAGTGGATTACTACCTCTTTCTTTTCCTTCCTTGCGGCATACGGACTCTTCGGAGATACACACAGTTAGTTGAGTTGCTGCGAGTTGAGGGTATTGAGTATTGACAGCATTTGTTTTGTCATCAGGTATCGGGAAGCGAGGGCGCAGGCAGCAGCGCGGCCGGCGGGCGGCGGGCGAGAGCTCGCGACATGCCGCAGCCGCAGCCAGCGTCCACGCGTCGTGACAAACGAGGTAACTACCAAATAGGCTGGAATCTTCCTTCAAACGCCACACATGACATTTAGCGTTAGCGTAAGCTTCATAGAGTATTACTGGTGTGTGCATTTCAAGCCCCATGGTTTTTTTTTTTAAACTACAAGCTTGTTCAATTTAACTTTACGATAAATACCTCAATGATTCATTAGTAGAAACGGGCAATTTCGACGGAAGAATCGACAAACTGACACATTTTCGTTGTCTATCTGCCGTTATGTGGATTCTTCCGTAGACAAAACTCGTTTCTAGTGGTCATGCTACGCGTGCAGTAATTTTCAATGCATCCATCAGCATAAGGTTTTGAGTGCGTTACATTAAGTCCTACCGTAAAACGTCATTTTTCACCCGAACAGTTACTTATTTTGATGTAGGTACAGAATGCTTGGTTGACGGCTTCGTGAAGGAGGGTCCATTTACACCTTGTCTGTTGATGCCGAATATAAAGGGTGTAAAACACCTCTTAACGAAGCCGAAAGGCACTGGTTCTCCCTGTCATTGCGATCATTTTTTTGTTCTACACTATACCTGGGAACCTTCTAGTTACGGAGATATTAGGGGTCAACGTTCCAACTTTTTGACAAGTTTTTTTTTAAGTGCAAGTTTTTAATGTAAGATTTTTACTTTAAACACCTCCACGGCCCCCGTATTATTCAATCCGTCATCACAATGTTTTGAGTGCGTTACATTGAGTTCTACCACAAAACATGATTTTACACCCCCAAAAAAAAGTCGTTTCCCAGCAATAATTTTTGCGTAAAGTTACTTAGTTTCATGTACAGAATGCTTGGTTGACGGCTTCGTGATGATGTGATTTACACGGTGTAGATAGCCAAAGCCAACTATGTTCTTGTATACGATAAAACACTATTCAGCAGATTACTTATAAGAACTATAGCACATGAAAACATTTACCCCTTCAGGACTTTATTAAACTCGTTACTTGTCAATCGATGTAGTTGTCTCATGTCTTTATCATTTGTTTATTACGTCGCCGCCGTTATCGCGTCATTTTTGACGTCGCCATTAGCATCGTATGATAATATTACAAGGTTTGCATAAGCCGACAGCACGCGCTATTACACCAAAACAAAACATCCTAATCATATTTACCTGAGCGCAAGTGAAAGCGAAAAATTAACGCCTTTATAAAAGTACGGTTAGTGACTACAAAGTATGCTCTTTTGTGGCTGTATTTCATACTAGCTGACCCACGCAATTTCGTCTGCGTCACATTTTCTCCGTTTTTGCAACATGTTTCATTGATACTCGCTCCTATTGGTCTTAGCATGATGTTATATTGCCCATAGCTTTCTTCGATAAATGGAGCTATCCAACACCTAAAGATTTTTCAATTCGAACAACTACTTCCTGAGATTAACGCTTTCAACCAAATAAACAAACAAATTCTTCATGTTTATGATATTATGTTAGTATAGATGTTAATATTCCGCTTGTTAAATAGCGTCTTATACTAGCTCTAAGAGTCAATCTTTTATGTCCATTGTGTTACATATTCAGTGACCAATAGACCATGTAACTACGAGTTATGAAAAATTCTAATAATATCTTCTTCGTTTCGCTCGCCTTTTCCATCTAGTTATTCAGTCGACAGCCGACTGCATTTAATTAACTCTGCTCCCATTGCAGATTTATTTTGATTGGTCCATTTTGATGGTGATTGAAGGTGGCCTAATTCCTGGCAGTCGTTTTCTATATTCAAAGATGTGTTTGTTAATAAAATTGTGTTTGTTATCGCAGGTAAAAGCAGCCTGGGTTCGTGTGCCAGTACTGGAGGTGCGTCCAGCCGGTCTCACCCCCAGCCTCTCACAACGGTAAATATAACACACTTATTAAACTAACATTTTATTATAGAACACGCAAACAAGGGATGTATCTGTATTTATAAATAACATAACACATGTAATCCTGAAAGTACAAGAGGCAGATTTGCAACTATATTATAACCACATTTTGCACATTCCAGTTATGTTTATTCCATGTAATAGGGAAGCGAGCCTATTGCCATCAATCGAACACAAAGCACTGGCTGTTATTAAGAAATTCCTGATGGAAAAACCCTATCCATCTGTATTTATTTATCACTTTTATCTAAAGTGTGTTCGCTTTTGCTTGGCTCATTTGGTAAACGAGAATAACGTACAAGAAAAGTAATGGTTTTTTCGAAGTTGTTATTGATGTAATTTATACTAGCTTTCTTACAAAAATCATTATGTTTTTTATACCTATAAATATATTAACATTTTGCTTTATATTGACGTAAAAAATTTTGTCTTTCGAAATCCAAACCAGGGACCCAAAAGTTCACCTGAATAGGGGTTTTAATCAGGATATTTTTTAGAGTTTGTTGAAATACCCTACATCAAGGGTTAACTCGTATTAAAGGTTTAATCAGCCTATTTTTTATATATATAATACCTTTTCAGGCACAGAGTTTTTTGTACTTTAATAATTTGTAAGAAAGTGACAGAGCCCATATTATTATACGGGTTAACCAGTATGATGGTTAATCAAACATAATTATAGGTTATAGATTAATCGGTCCCTGCTTCAAACACTAAAGACCAGGTTATTAATCATGTATGTATTTTCCGCAGGGTGCCGTGGCATCCACATCTTCCACACCGCCGGCCTCAGCGTCCGCATCAATGCCTGACAACGCAGCCAGCGATGCTAAGCCTAAGGGCAAAGGTAAGTGTCGCTCTTATTGCAAAAAGACACTTTAAGTAGCCAAATACGAGGGTGAGGTCAAGTCTGTAGACTTCAGTATTCCTTGCTGTTTTAAAAATAAAGCTTAATTTTTCAACCATCTAAATAAATTCATGCTCTGTGACATAGTACAAAGGTTCAGCAGGTATCCTTGTTCTAGTGTGGAATAGATACGGCGCTAGACATCGTGAATCTTACTCCTCTTTCATATTAGAAAAGATGAGTTTTGATACTACATATTAGTAGTCCTATCCATAAGAATATAAAATAAAACGTTCAAGTGGTTCTCGATATCTGAAGAAGTTAGACCAAACAAAACACCCCTCTCACCCGAACGATCCGCAGGGTTCATGAGCGAATTGATATTTTTTCGTACTATTCGAGTGAATTCGCAAAAGGGTTAAACTTAGTTTTTTATTCAATTTAAGGAAGGAGTAATTTGAACGAATAATGTGGTTGTATAGTTAATTAAGTTTATACACTTAATGTTTGTTTTTTTTTATATTTGTTGTGTTTTATATTTGTTGTGTTTTATTTGGTAATAGATTAATTCCTATTTGTGTTATTCAAACTATGTAGTTGTTAGCCACACTATCGCATTAGGTTAAAACTACTTAAAACCTGTAAATTGAAAATGTTTTTTTTCCAGCGTCGTCATCGTCAGAAGAATGCGCAGGCGGCGGTAGCGGCGTGGGCGGCAGTGGGTCGGGCGGCGCCGGCGCCGAGGAGTCGTCCTCCGAGGAGGGCGAGGTGGGTCGTCTGCAGGCGCTGCTGGAGGCGCGCGGCCTGCCGCCGCACCTGCTGGGCGCGCTCGGCCCGCGCATGCAGCACCTGCTGCACAGGACCGTCACTGCCAACTCGGGTCAGTTACACATTCTGCACGTTTATGCACGTTATAAACTGATCGGAATAGATAGTGCAATAGGTATGATGACTGGGTAAAGAAAGCGAAATCCCATTTTGTCCGTCAGTCTGGTAATACAAAATTATTAGAGACGTATTTTTTGTTTTAATACATTAACAAATTTATGGTATTTTTAGTCATGAACAGTCTTTTGACCGTCATACACTAATGTGTATACATTGCCAAAGTAAAGTGACAGTGTTGGCGACGTTTGGGTGAGGAATTTACGACGCTTCGTTATGAACTAGAAATGATACACAAAAATAAAATAAATATTGATACAAAATATTTAAATTTGGTACAAATCATGTTCCATTCATCATGTTACACGATGTAGATGGTACTTTTGGGGCGTGGTCTTAATCGGAACCACCATCTTGTGATTTGAATACAATTTCCACAACCAATGTCACAAATGCTTACCAACAGCAATCTCCTATCAATGTCTTTAAAGCATAAAAAGAACCATCCAGCGCTAAAGTGAGAAGTCTTTAAACTAGTCGAAAATCTGTATTGTAATGTGATGATCAAACATAAGCAATAACAATATCGTCTTCCACAGCCGCATCAAAAGCAGCCCAATTGTTGGCTGGTCTTCAAGCGACCGGCGACGAAGGGCAGCAGCTCCAGGCCGTCATAGAGATGTGCCAGCTGCTGGTGATGGGTAACGAGGACACGCTGGCCGGCTTCCCTGTGCGCCAGGTCGTGCCCGCGCTCGTCAACCTTCTCGCCGCTGAGCATAACTTTGATATGGTGAGTACTACTGCATCCGTTTTGCTTTCCAAATCATCATCATCTGCCTAGCCTTTTCCCAACTATTTTGAGGTCAGCTTCCAGTCTTACCGGATGCAGCTGAATACCAGTATTTTACATGGAGCGACTGCCTATTGGACCTCTACAACCCAGTTAGTACTGGGTAATACAATACTCATCTTAACCCACACAATACGTACTTGAAAACTCGTCAATATACCCGAGAGCAGTTTATATTCGTTTAAGCGGATATAAAAATAATTAAAAACGAAGATTTCAGGTAAATGAATATCCCTTCTGGACAAAAGCCTCCCACAAGCATCTGCATAGCAACTGGCTCTGTGGTTCCTTCAACAAAGAACCAAGTAGAATTTGCTTACCATGTAGAGATTTAATCTGTAACTCTATCCTCTGTTTCTTATTCAACTACTCAACTTTTCTGCTTACAGCATCCTTAGTATTTTTCTCAAATCATTAGCCTAAGAATTCGCTGCAAAGTTCAAGTAATCCATTCTTACAGGTATGCAAGTCCTCTATAGCTACGTACAACGACGACTTGGGAGACGGGTTGTGGACACACGAATGAATTATTGTTACACCGAATATGTTAATTTAGCCATTACAAAATATACCATGTATCTATTCTACAAAAGGTCATGTTGCAAGACCTAACAGAACTTATAACTTGATCTTCCCCTCCAGATGAACCACGCGTGCCGTGCTCTCACATATATGCTGGAAGCCTTGCCGCGCAGCAGCGGCGCCGTGGCCCTAGCCGTGCCGGCGTTCCTGGACAAGCTGCAGGCCATCACCTGCATGGACGTGGCCGAGCAGAGCCTCACCGCGCTCGACATGCTGTCGCGACGACACTCCAAGGCTATACTGCAAGCGGTAAGCACTACCATGCCCATTAGCACCACAATACGGTGTGGAAGGGACCCGACGCGAAAACCCTTACAACAAACTCAGTATCATCATTCTGAACCCCCTTACATAGCAATATTTATCGGTAACTTGCTGATCCCAGCATGCGTTCTAATGCACTTGTTCCTACCCACTACTTACCTGCTACTGGCCTAGAACCTGCCTACTACCTTCCTACGACGTATCTTCCTACTGCTTACTACCTACGTACCTACCTACCTACCTACAAAGCATGAGAAATAGTTAAAAAAAATATGAATTAAATTGAAGTAGTTTTAGAGTCAAGAGAAATAGGGATTCATTTTTATATATACAGATTTAAAAAGAAATCAGCAGTTCCATGCTGTGTATAACGCAGCATCTAACGAGCATAGGTGATAAAATAACTGAAGTCCATTTTCTGCATTTCGAATCGTTCAAAATCTAGTTGCTAACAGGCACTGAATTACCGTTATTTTTTGTTAAATGTTACCAACTAACTAAGATACTGGTAGCTGGCTTGACGAACCTCTCTTTCCGACGAAGGAACATTCAACATTTTTGTGTCTTGCTTCTCTGACGTGACGTACAATTACAGCGCGGCGTCTCAGCATGCCTGACATACCTGGACTTCTTCTCCATCAACGCGCAACGCGCCGCACTATCCATCACAGCAAACTGTTGCCAAAATCTCACACCTGACGAATTCCATTTAGTAAGGGATTCGCTACAACTACTGGCTAATAGGTAAGAACTAACTTTACATTATTCTTTATTAGCAACCCCCGAAACCTTAATCGTTAAGAGGGATCTCTAGTGGGGCTTTCTCCAAACAAACGTATTCCGTTGTTTTCTTCGTGGATAATTCGTCTAGAGCAAAATTTTTTTTTCAAAAAATCTAGGTCTTATTAATTCATGCCCCTATCATTTCCTTTTTTCAAAAAATAATCACTAAAAGAATTTATGACAATCCAAAAACCCGAAAAAAAAAACGTTTTTACCGCCATGTTCAGACGACTATCAGACAAATTAGATAAGTTTTTAACAAAAAAGAAAATAATAGAATCATAGATATACTTTTCCTCTAAATTTTGATATAAGAATTATTTAGATCAGTTAAGTTTTGAAGAAGAAAACAGCGGAATACAAAACGTCTTTTGGTCAAGATTTTTGTAGGTAAAATCAGCCTGAGCTGCAGTTGTCCCTTTTTTGGCTTTACGGGGGCTTGATCGGGCGCAGCGCGACGGCAATAGATTCTTTAAATACATTCTAATACTTTCAAATACCGACTAGAGTCCCCTCTTAAGAAGAGGAGTTTCGGGGCTTAAAAAAATCATTGATACGTTTTTGTAGATTTTTTTGTTATGTCTAGACTGTATTGCCCCACTGCTGGGCAAAGGCTTCCACCATTCCTTCCAACGTCAATATTTCCGATAACGAATCAAGATCTTTGTCATGAGCTTATCACACGTCTTGAGTAATGTTGATTTGGTATGAGTTTTTATCAGGTCATATTTTACTCATCAAATGTAAATTGCCGCAAAGACAAACAATGCAAGTCATATTTGATAACTGTTACATCCCTCAGAAGGTTTAGTTTTTTCCAAATAATGGTGACAGTAGCATCAAAGTTGGTTTTTAGGGTTCCGAAGTCAATATGTCCGTTCTTCTCTTTGATTCTTTCCTTTACTTTGTTCCAGACTTACCCAGCAAGACAAGAAATCCGTGGAATGCGTATGTTTGGCGTTCTCAAGGCTCGTGGACAGTTTCCAACATGATCCGGCACGTCTTCAAGAGATTGCTACCCCGGAATTACTTACAAATCTACAACAGTTGGTGAGTAATTCATTTTTCACAAAACAGGCCTGTTGTTTTTGTACTAACGGCAGATTTAAATTTCTTGCTAAGTAGAAGTATACATGCAGCCTTTTATTTGGGTCCATATTGGCTCACCTAAAGTTCTTTACCCGAAATTGTTCTTCCTAATGATTTGTAATCCGAATGATCACTCTTCCTAAAATTTTTCATCCTAAAGTTTTCATTCATACTATTTGTAGTGCTACCGGCGATGTTCATAACACTCATGTTTCCGAAAATTGTAATTAATAATATCATTATTGTAAATATATTTCAACTCCTACTGTTTTTTATCATAACGCTATTATCCCTAAACATAATTACCATAATATTTTCACTCATACTCAGAAAGAAACATTTACCAAGTGTAATAAATAATATATGTGAGTAGAAGCTGATATTTATAGTGCCCCCACCATGAAAAAAATACTTAGAAAAATTTCGCGACCAATTTCGAGGTAGCGATCGCCGGCCGCTGCCGCGGCACCGCTCGCTTCGCTCGCTCGGCTCGCGCGTAGTTGGTCACAGTTCTAACCTAACCTAACCTATGGATATCTTTGCGGGTACACACGGCTTTAAATAAAATTAAAGAAGACGCTTTAATTAATAAAAAATAAATCTAAACAAAAAAGATGTGACTTTGAATAATAGTGTAAAAGATGGTTATGTTGAGAAAATATAGGAAAAGAAAAAAAAGTATAATTGATGATTATTGCTACTGACATTATGAAGTTGAATGCTTCGGAATTAGAACATTAGAGACAGAGTAGTTAGGAATTGCGATTGTTAGGATGAAAAATGTTAGGAAGAACATTTTCGGATTTCCAATTATCGGAGTTGAAAATTTAGGTGAACTTTGGCGCACCCCTTTTATTTCCATTTTCTAAATTTATGAGAAGAAGTGGGATGTAATGCACCATGCTGGATCAGTGCACATGCGTCTTCAAATTTTTGGTTTTCTCACATGGCCAGGTTCCCCACGATGTTTCCTTCACCGTTTATAAACCAGTCGTAATTAAATAGATTGCAAGTAGAACATGAAACATACTGATACATGATGTGTTCCACAGCTGGTAGTCCAGCCTCCCCTGATCTCGGGCGCGACGTTCATCACGGTGCTGCGCCTGCTGTGGGTGATGTGCGCGGCGTGCCCGCAGCTGGCGCTGGCTCTGCACCAGCGCTCCATTGCCGACACGCTGCTGTGTCTTCTCACCGGCTCCAGTCTGCACCAGGAGGTACACGACTACGTAACTAGTCCCGTGACTCATCTAAATATTACATCAGGGGGTACTCTTATTAATACGCACAGCCGAGTATGTGTGTAAAGCACGATTTTGTTTCTAGTCTGCTTTGATATTCATATTCGCCTTCTGACGGGCGCCAACACCGCCACCCGCAGCTATCTGCCTCTTAGGACTACACAACATGTAATGGTACACATGGTAGGCACGTTGTTCACTTTATTATTATCATATGAGCCGCCCATTGAGCTCGTGAACTTAGATTTCCGGCTCGAACAAAGTGGTATTGAGTTTTTACATCAGGAATTTCTTAGTAGCAGCCATGGTGTTTGGATTTGTTCCCGTTTGATAGCAATAGGCTCGCCCCCTATTAAATGGAACTTAACCATAACTGGCGAAATGTGGGGATTGGGAATAATTCTAAATGGAAAATTTATTTTGTTCTAAGGCCATTTTGCACCTTCTAACTTCATAATGTTTAACAGCTAGTGGAGTTAATCCCTCGCCTCCCGCAAGAGTTATACGAGATCACTTGCCTGATCGGTGAGCTGATGCCGCGTCTGCCGACTGACGGCATCTTCGCGGTGGACTCGCATCTCGACAGACCCTGGTCCGCCTCCACTGAGCGTACTGCGCACTGGCAGTGGCGGGATGATCGAGGTAAGTTACATTTTACTCAATTTTTTGTAGAACATACGGCGGTAATTTAAAGATTTCTGCACATATCTTTTGAATAATTATTATTTATTTTTTACGTCAAATTCAATCGAATTCTTACTATTTATTTTATGCAGTTGTTCCATGTAAAATACTGGTTGTTCAGCTACATTTGATTAGGCTGCAAGCCGACTCCAAAGACAAAAACCTAGGCAAATGGTGATGGTTTGGTTTAGTGTATGTACTAAAAGGAAATGTAACTTGATTGCACAGGTGTATGGCGCTCATACTCGTGGGCCGAGAGCCGAGCTCTTGAAGCCGGCGCATCAGCCGGTGAAGAAGAGGTGTGCCTGACGACGTTGGGTCGCTCGTACACCGTGGACCTGACTGCCATGCAGCAGCTTAACGACCACACGGGGACCGCGCGGCCCGTGCAGCGCGTCGCGCCCGCGCCTGCGCCCTCCGACCAGCCAGCCTCGTCGCACGCGCCCGCTCCCGGTCAGTATAATACTAATTATTTTGCTTCTGATTTAATGTTGGGTAATCGAATTCGTTTAAATGAGTAAAATGATCTCTTTTCGAAATTCGAGTTATTTTGACATGTATTACGTGGAAGGCTCAACACGATACTAACAGTCAGGGAGTGAAAAAAAGAATTGTAAAGGACTTCATATTTTTTGACTCACAGCTTTGCGAAACATTTTGGTTTACGTTTTAGGTTAACTAACACGGGATGTCAAACTCAAAGCATTCATTACAAATATACTGATAAATATACAGGTACTTTTGAATAAAACAAAAAGATGAAATCACAGCTCTAGCCACAAAGCAATAACTGTGAAAGTAATGTAGTTGCTCATTCTAAAACTTAGATATTTATAAAGAACATTGTTCAAGTATTGAATGCAAAGAGGTTTAAATTCACGCGATCAAGTAGGTTTTTTGATGGATACAATGTCTCGTACTGTATACTAATGGGCAGTTTGATCCGCCAGACCCCCGCATCGCCATGGTCCGCTCGCACCCCGGGCTGGCGCGCGCGCTGCTGGCCGTGCTGCACGAGGTGTACTGGAGCTCGGCCGGGCCCGCCGTGCGCTCGCAGGCGCTCAAGGCCATCCTGCGCGCCGTCTACTACGCCGACGCGCCGCTGCTCAGACAAGTGCTCAAGATGCAGGTATGTCATGACTTTTTTTGATTCGAGAAGGTTTTATTGATGATTTCAAATCAGTTCTCAGTTCAAGCCGGTCTAGAACTTGTGATATGGATTTGAAGTATTTGGAAAGTCAATATAGGTATACCGTACATCTATGGTGGATGATTGTCTCGAATGTAGGAAGATAGCCAACCCCGAATGAAAGCTTACTTAGTCGGGTCGTATTAATGTTTTTATCTTTCACACAAACCCTATTACTTGTATAATTGGCTGTTGTTTTGAATAACCAATCATAATGAAGAATATAAACTAGATTTTATGACTACCGTCAAAACCACACAATTCACACATTTATTTCGTCTAGGTCATATCCTCACACATCGCCGGCATGATGGCGTCAAGCGACCTGCGCATCGTGGTGGGATCTCTGCAGTTGGCCGAGATTCTGATGCAGCGGCTGCCGGACGAGATGGGCGTGCAGTTCCGTCGCGAGGGCGTCCTGCATCAGGTGGCACAGCTGGCTGAGCGGGTACCGACCGCGCAGCCGCCACGGCATCATCCTCTCAAGGTAAGCAAAACTTTAAAAAAAGAAAACTATTTTGGTACATCATTCAGTCGAATGATGTATTTTTCTAGACATAGGCCTTTCCTTGGGATTGAGATGGAAAGTTCAAAATACTCTTCTGGATACCCCAAACAACGCCCAGTTTTTTGGATATCATTAAAATCGTTATGTGTGAAGGACCATATGGCAAGAAAGGAGGTGTCTGATGATATGATAAGGAAAAGAGAAGTATGGAAGAAGACATACTGGGCTGACCCCAAATAAATTGGGACATAAAGATGATTAAAATCGTTACTTGTCTTGTATTTTTACTTATGTATGTACCAACAGTCTTTATCATCTTTGTGACGATAAGGATACAATAGTCATGGTTCTCATTCAGCATCACACCAGAACATAACTTTTCTCGACGGCAGAGCGCTGTCACTCATGATGCAATATTGACGAATGTCTCTTTCTCCTGCCCCAGTCACCAGGTGGCGGTAGCGTCCGCTCCTCAGGCGGGTCGTCTCCGCCTGCCTCCACATCGGCTATATCACTCGAACATCAGAACAATCTCTCTCTCGCGTTCTCGGCCTCGGGATCGTTCGTTGCCAGTACTCTGCGTAAGTAGTTACTTCTATAAAAGTATAAATTTTATTTTTTTAAAAACGTTATCCCACACCAGGAATTTGTCCTGTATCGTGGGTGCGTTAACAAACATTTACACTCACATACACAAACAGCCAGACCCGGAATAACTATCTGTAGGTCACGGAACAAATATTTGTTCCGTGTGGGGATCGAACCCGCGACACACGGCGCAGCAGTCGATCGGTCAACCACTGCGCCAACCGTGCTGTCGATCATAGTAGTAGTCCTCTCAAACGGTGAAGGAAAATATCGTACAGAAACTGGCATGTCCTAGAACTAAAAATCGAAGACGTGACATCTACTACCAACCCGCAAAGGGCCCGCGTGGTGGATTACACCCAACTCCCTCTCTTAGAGAAGAGGTCGGTGTCCCAGCAGTGGGAACATAACAGGCTAATTATGCTTAACCATGTAAGGACTGCTTTTCAAGATAGCAAAATGTTCACTTGAAAATGTCATGTATTGTAGTTTGTATTTTTTATTTGACCAGCTACTGGTAGCGATGGTAGCGGCTCTGAGCCTGGACAAGCGTCAGCGTCGACACACGCACAGATGTCTGCAAGTTCAGTACACAGGTAAGACTAATATAATACTTTTGAACGCCATTGTCAAATATACGTGACAAGCAAGCGCGTGCCCTGTACGCCAACGACACAAATATGTGATAAAAAATGTGGTGAGAAATGAGAAACACGAAATAAGCAATTGAAATCATTAATTTTGTGTGTGTTTATTCATATATCTTTAAAAATGTGATCTATATATATTTAATATTAAATGTCTTATCAAGAAATAAGTTAACAAACCTTATGAAATCCTTTTTTATTTGCAAATTTTTGGTAAAGGAGACGGAAACACTTACATACATTGTTGGGCCTGAATGTAATGAGATGACAATGGTATGATTTAATAGATTCAGAGTTACCTGTCCTTTTATGAAAATTCTGTAAGTTTTGACACTCTGAGAACGAGGTTTAGTAAAAGTGAGGTTATGTTACAACCTTTGTAAAAGGGTTGAAAAAATCCAAGGGTAGTCGACCTATGGTATTGCAGTAATTAGTTGCAATCCCACAATTCACACAGCGATTCATAGTTTCAACAATATCCGATCAAAGCCGGTGGCAAAATCCAAAAAACAATTCCAAGTCAAACTTGTGAGCGATCTTCGGTGTCCAGTGTGGAAGCAAGTGTCGTAAAAGGTAGGCAGTGTTTGAATCAGTAATAAACAAAGCAGTGGTCGTTGAAAATAAAAAGAAATAATCGGGAAAGCACTCAAAACGCATCGGAAAACACGAAACGAGTGGAGCAGAAACAATCGGCAAGTGTCAATGTCGGTCAGCTGTCAATGCAGTCCACAGAACATTTATATACCCTACGAGAAGCAGTACTTTAAAAAAATATTGACGTAAATCGATAATCGTTTTTGTTTTTCAGTTATTAATTGACATTTTCTTTATTAATATAACTGTCATTAAATGCACTATATTGTATACAAGTTTATACACTATGTTAGGTTAAACGAGGGACATATTGAGGGAGGGTATTCAGTATTCGATTCTCGTCCCAAATATGTAAAAAACCTATAACGTATATAGAAGAATTTTTAATGTTTTGTTTAGTGCCTAGATATTTTGGACTGTCCTAGGCTAGGTAAGTTTAAAGTATGAGGGGAAAATGGATTATACCTAAGAGTCATTGCCCCGCTCACATGTTCTGCGATAGGATTAAGTCGCTAGCGCAAGGGTGTATACACGTTGCGTGTCATTTGCGAAAATTTTGGTATGGTTCTGTCTGTTATTTATCAGTGTTTTTTTTTTGTTTATATTTTTATTAGTATCATGTTAGCATGTACTATTATGGGTTTGAATATGTCCCTCGTTTAAACTAACATACTGTATAGTGCATTTAATTACTTTGAACTAATTACCTAGAGCAAAGCTTTTCTTTTTGTAATTCTGTAATCGATTAATCAAATCGATAATGTCAAGAAAACCATCTTTCTCATTTTTCTCCGCTTCCAGATTGATAAAGTAGCTGATTTTAGATTTTGTAAAATAAGAAAATATGACAATTTTTTTAGACCATATCTCAACTTATTACGTTTTGGCCCACTGTTTTCCATCTCCTTTGTGGCTTGGCGTGGAGGGCACACGCGTGCTTTTGTGCTCTGGCGTTCATAAGTTTAACGTGTAATAATAGGGTCTTCACTATCTACTTTTTCAAACGAAATTATTCTCATCTGTATTAAATGTTGCTTGAAAGCGGTATGCTGTTTTGAAAATCTAAGTACTGTAATACTGCCTTCAATTAAAGCTAGCCAAGATGCCCCCCCTTTTTACCAATCAAAGGTTCTATTGTGCTTAAGAAGATAGCATAATCATCATCTGCCTAGCTTTATCCCAACTTCATTGGGATCGGCTTCCCGTCTTACCGGATGCAGCTTATGAAGATAGCATCAGACAATAAACTAATTGATTTATGTCAGGTCGGGCAGTCCCCTACAACTGGCCGAGATGTTGAAGCGCAAGCGCGCGGTGAAGCGGTCGGGCGGCGCGGGCACGCGGCACGCGCGGCGGCGCGACGAGCCTGCGCCGGCGCACGCGGCCGCGCTGGCGCCCGCGCCGCCGCACGCGCACCTGGCGCACCCCGCGCACGCTGCACACGCCGCGCACGCACAGTCGCATGCGCAGCCACATGGTATGTACAGTCGCGGACTTTAATTGATCAGCCACTTGCCACTGTTCGAATTTTAGCCGTGTAATGCAAATCGGGTTTAGTCGGTTATATTCGTACATAGTACAGAGTTACCCAAAGTCAACCAATTGCAGGTCTAGCAACCGTTACCTAGCTACAATTTGTTTTAGCGTAGCCATAGTAACGCCTAGCGTACGGAGAAATTATGATTGGTACTTTTGACATCGGAAAAACTCGAACCTACGATTTTATCCGAACGCGTGGCGTCCAAGATGACGTTCATGAAATAAAGAGTATTTAGTGAGCTCTAATTCAAAGGAGGTCGGTAAGAAATAGATATTATGATAAACGTATGTAACATTTTATGGATTTTTCATTGACAATTTATTAGTCATTCTTCAACCTCTATTGATAAGACTTTTTCCGATTATTAGTAATATGTCATCTTGTTTACGAGCATGTGGTTTGAGTTCGGGTTTAGTCGTTTAATTTCGTGAATGGATAAAACTGCAAAATTAGAAAGTTTCAAAGTGGCTCATCAATCAAAGTCCGTGACTGTACAGTCTGTTGTCTAAATTATCTGACCCACCCTAAATACAAACGAATTTGGACCCTCTGTCTGTAATATTAAGGTTTATTCAATTTTTTAACACTAAATTATTCAAGCTATTGGAAACAGTACAGTTTTTGCAGATATATTAATCAATTTCGTGTCCATATTAGCTGTGATTTAAGATCAACACTCTGACACAATCACTGCTCCGAATCAGCATCGGTGCTAATTCGAGATCTTTCTTCGAAACGCTCAGTGAAAAGCACCATAATAGGTAGAGATGCCACGAATAGTTATTTGGCCGAATACCAAATATTCGGCAAGGCTCTTGGCCGAAACGCAGAATATTCGGCAACACTTAGTACTTTCCGAGGGAGCCAAGTCACAACTCGTCCGTCACTTACGAGTTTAAACTATCATCGCTAAAGTAGTACGTAGGCGCAGGTAGTTTTGTTTGATTTGTGATTAGGTCTCGGTCGGACTGTACGTACTGTATATCGCGTTCATTTATTTCATGATTTGCTATTCGGTATTTGGCCGAATAGCCGAATACCGAATATTTGCCGAATATTCGTGGCATCTCTAACAGGCATTGCCTCCTATCGGGACTAGCTAGTAAAAATAGATCGACTGCGCAGTACACATAAATGTGCGTTGACATCAATGGCTCACTTACCAATCTGTCTATTCTCCCCCCCCGCCAGGCTCGGGCGTGTCGGTAGGCGCGCGGTCGGCGACTCGCGTGGGCGGCGCGTCCAAGACGTCGTCGTTCCTGTCGTCGCTGAACCCGTCGCGCTGGGGCCGCTCCCCGCACGCCCACAAGGACTCCGGCCTGCTCGCCTCGCCGCACACCGCGGCCAACCTCACTGTGCAGAACAAGTTAGTATTATACTGTGACTTCTAGTTTTCATTTTACTCGTACAGATAAATTTTGATGGGGGAAACCTAGACGTAAGGTTGATAAATATAGCAGTGGTATATAGATTATTTGGCCATTCTTTAATCATGTTTTGAGGCCACTTTTAAAGCCCCCTTCTCTCTTGATGATACGTTGTGTGATTTTAGGTTACCCCTCCTAACCTTCTCTGCATCACGTGTACTTTTTATTATTAAAAAGATCATATAGTTTTAGAATCTG
This sequence comes from Cerastis leucographa, assembly GCA_963082945.1. Taxonomy (NCBI): domain Eukaryota; kingdom Metazoa; phylum Arthropoda; class Insecta; order Lepidoptera; family Noctuidae; genus Cerastis; species Cerastis leucographa. The sequence continues at coordinate 9,812,302 of OY720380.1, read as the reverse complement.
TTTTTAAACGAAAAAGGCTTGTTCGAGTTAATTCATTATTGGTATACAATATGTAAACACGTTACATATCAAATTTAGTTTTTTCCCCCCTTATCAAACCTCTCGCGATTAAAAACTTTAGACATTGATTGTCGCTAAGTGTAGATAACGTCAAAAGGAGATTCTGGATGTATTGAATTTCAGGAATTGGGGTTTTGAGTGCATGCGCACTGCTGCGTGGTCTTGAGAGTGAAAGCCGCGCGGATTTCGTTGTTCATCATATCGGTTTTGAATAGTATTTAACGGATTAGTAATATCGTCAGGGAGAAGGTGCGCGAGTGGATCCAATGGACGGCGTCCCGCGTGGTGCGGTCGTGGGGCGCGCTGGGCGGCTGCGGCGGCGCGCTGGAGCAGCTGGCGGCGCTGGCGGCCGCGCTGCCGCACGCGCACCATCGCCGCGCCGCGCTGCACACGCTGCGCGACACGCTGCTGCATCACGACGTCTCGCCCTTCGAGGTATAACCGACGAAAATCATTTGACTTAACAAAAAAAATGTGGTAAAATAAGAACCTCCTCAGGTACCGTTCAGCATAATGCTGTGATACCCATGCGAGAAGAGTACAGGGGCTAGTAGTGAATGTTATCGATGACGTCATCCGGGAATGCATGGAAAAAGCATTTTCTACCTAAAACCAATTAAAAAGAACCTCTATCGCATTATTGTGGGACTAATCTTAAACAAAACGGTAAGGTTCCTTAAAAACTGTGTAATGTCCTATGTCATACGAACTTTGCCGAAGATCCCTCATAGAACCCAGTTGTTTGTAAAAGCCAAGCAAACTTTTAACTGTCGATAACACATCTCCTCATTCCCACCAATAACTCCGCAGGTGAACCACTCTGGCGTGCTAGGCGCTCTGCTACAGTTCCTCACGGGCGTGGAGCCCGAGGGCGAAGGGGGCGAAGCACGAGAGGGCGATGGCGAAGGCCGCGACGATTTCGTAGCTGCCGCTGAGGACAGGCTAAGGCTCTTCTTGCATGTCTTCGCTGACATGCCTCTCACTGTCGAGTAAGTATACCAGACCGATAAGAAGAATTTCGCTCTCTCTCTTGTTTCACCCCGTACATACGCAATGCTAATTGTCCATTGCATTGCTCCTCCATTGCATGTCACTTACTTAACCCTGGCCACTCGCATCCAACTAAAAATACAATATTTAATAAATTAACTAGCGATACCTACTTTGTAACAACTTAACAAGCAAAAATTTGTTATATCGTGGTTTGACAGCTAGCCTTCGCTAGCCAGTCTGACCCTGTATTGAATAGAAATAATAAAGTGCCTCCCCCCCCCCCCCAGTGCGGAGTGGAGCTCAGCCGTGGGCGCGCTGGGCGTGGTGGGCGCGGGCAGCAGCTCGGGCGGCGCGGCCGGCGCGGCGCTGGGCGCGCTGGTGAGCAAGGTGAACGCCTGCGTGTCGCACCTGGAGCAGTTCCCGGTGCGCGTGCACGACCTGCCCGCCAGGCCCGCCACCTCCGCGCTCAAGTTTTTCAACACGCATCAGCTTATGGTCAGTATACTCTAAACGAAGACGGGCGATTGTACACCGTATTTCTTACGAAATAATTTCTCCGCTCACGTTCTTCAACAGTTACACAAATCAGCTTATGTTCAGTATCTCATAAATATAGACAAGCGAGTATACACCGTGGTTACCGCGTAAAGTTCAATTTTAATCACTCGTGTTCTTTATGATGATAGCTGGCGGTTGTATTTTCATTTCTTCATCAGGCGCGTGCTATCGTAAAAAGTCAAACAAAACCCGGTTTTCTTTAAATAAAATTAATTTTAGTTAAAGAAAACGACTTCTTACACGCTAAAATAAAATAAAACAATATTCTGTGTTTCACATAGTATTTTGATAGTAATATCTATTTTTGTTTACAGTGTGATCTCAAACGCCACCCAAGTTGCTCGAATCTGAAGCAATGGAAGGGCGGCGTCGTGCGGATTGATCCGCTAGCTTTAGTTCAAGCCATTGAAAGGTATGTAACAAACACAACATCTTTACATAATATAAATTGAAGCGGCTTTTCGTTTCTGTTTGTGTTACCACGATGTTTTAAAGTACGCAACGGAGTTTCATACGTTGGATTTTACCACATGGTATTTTCCATGGGCAACACTGTCGAATCAGTGTGAGTCAACGCCAGATGTCAACGACAGCATTTAATTGTGGAGTCGCACCTCAATGTTCCTGTTTTGTCTTTAGGTACCTAGCGCAGCGCGGCTACGCGAGCGGGCGCGCGCGCTCGGAGTCGGGCGGCGGGCCGCACTCGGACGACGACGCCGCCTCAGATGATGACGTCGACGACTCGCTGGCCACGCCACCGCACCATCCCACTGAGTAAGTCAAACTCCTTTTATACTAGATAGAATTACTTATTAACTAGCCTACATTGTCCACTGCTGGGCAAAGGCCTCATTCTCCCTTTGCCACATGAGATAGGCACACAGGAAAATAACGTGAAATGGAAAAATCTTCTAAGAGTAAGCAACAATTGGATGGAAAGAAAACAAGGAAAGTTAAAATAAATCGGTAGCTAGTAGCTCCTAGTGGCGGTACATTCATACAAGCCTAAAAGCTTTGTTTGCTCTGATAACGTAGTACTCTGCATGATGTTAATAGGGTTTCTGAACAGTCTGCTTGCCTCATGGGCTTGTGTGTTGCCTTTTGGGCAACTGTTCAAACCCCACTATCATAATTTCTTCTGCAGTAAAAGTTTTCATGATGATTTCTAATCATCCCGAAAACTCGACTTTTCAATTTTCAACATAATTATCATAGCCAAAGCTTGTATGCATGGCCTATACTTTACAACACGATACTAAATTATTTCAGTTCTGACCACAAACTGGAGTTCCTGATCGGCGACACAGTTTTGCCATACAACATGACCGTCTACCAAGCCGTGCGCCAGTTCGGTGAGCAGACTGACGCCGACACTGATACAGAGACACCGCTAGGTAAGTTGTCACATAATACTCCTATATCTACTCCAGCGATTATATTTTTGTGTAAACCTCATAAAGGTCAGGGGTATTAACAAAATACGTTAAAAAATTAAAAACTCGTTTTCTAGTAGACTACCTGTGGAAATTTTACCAAATCAAAATGTCAATTATTCAAATTACTCATAATCAGCAGTTTTTGAAACTGAATTGACGAAACGCCCGCCTTCAACACTTTCTAGTATTTTATTTGGAGACAAGAAGTGGCAAAATCAAGTCACATAATCAAGATCATTTATCAGCAAGCTTTTTGGTCGTCTATATTAGACGAGACAGTTCCCAAAGCGCCTTTCGCCACTTCCTGGTTTTTTAGCTGGGAAGAAGTGGCAGAACACACGCTCCAAGAAATACATCGTCGTTAAGCTAGACGTTCCAGATTTATACAATAGCTTGCGACCTGCCCCTGCTACGCACGGCGCCACATATCGGCTACTAAAGTAACCTATCTTTCAAGCCGGTACCAACCATACACATGCACAGAATTTCACTAAAATTGGTTGGGTGGTCTCGCAGTTTAGCGTGGAGCTGGCACACGTGAAACAAACACCTCAAAAGTTTATAAGGAAGTTGATAAGAAATAATAAATATCACAACCATTTTTTTCTCAAATTTATAAGAAAATATATCCCACTTACATTCCCATAAATAAGTTTGTAACGTGAAAATTTGTATATTCCAGCGAACGCGGGCATCTGGGTGCAGACGCACACGATCTACTACCGCGCCGTGGAGGCCGGTGAGCAGCCCCGAGCCGACACTACGGCTTCGCGCAAGGGCAAGGGTCAGCCCACCAAGCTGTCCTCGCGCCGCAAACCTGATCTCTTGTGGAATGGTACGTTACTCACCGCAAGTAGTTTATGACTTCGTTCTTATGTACGTTGGGCGCCATTCCTCCGCCCGCTCACACCATACCGGGCGTTATTGTACTGTTTTCACCATAATATCAGTACTCAAAAATTTACAAACATAATGTTATAAAGATACTGTGTTCGTGTAAATTGTGGTCATAAAATACGAGATTGTAAACACTACAGAGTGTAAAAAGACCCATCACCTAACCGTCATCTAAGTAGAAAGCCAGATAGTGTTTTATATGACTTATGGTTATAAAACAGAGCAATCATTATTATGATTTTTAATTTTGTTCTGAGAATTCGTCGGGTCATCCTAATGGTATTTTAAGTTTAGTTATAAAACTATTAGTAAAACGCGAAAATAGTTGTAATAATCACAAATTGTCGACGTTGAACATGATAGCAAAGACGACAGGAATAAGTGTCTCTCGGCTTCGTTAGTAACGTTTTTACACCTGTTACACTGGCACTCGTTTCATCTCAGTCTTGAATTTAATGACTGCGACCGCCGTGAACGTTGCTGCGTGTTTATGCTCATGTTCGTGGTACATGTTACAGAGGGCATGGTCCCACTCCGCTCATCCCCCCTGGTGAGCATGGTGCGCGCGGCCGGGCTGGGCGCGGCGGGCGAGGTGCGCGACGCGTCGCTGCCCGCGCTGAGCCTGCTGCGCGCGCTGCACGCGCTGTGCCGGCACTGGCACTCGCTGTACCGCGCCGCCTGCCTGCCCGACCTGCGCCCGCTCGTGCCCAACCAGGACTTCATCAATGCTAAGGTACGCACCAAAAATCTATACGGATTCAAAAACAATTATTTTAAGACATGTGACATTTATCAAACCATACGGGGACTGCGTGAGATAGATTTCAGTCCACTTCATCTCATAAAGGGTTGTGTTCCAGCTAAAGGAATATAAACTGATTATGCCTAACATCAAATTAATTATGTCATTGTGGCTAAATGCCAAATGTAGACAATTTTCTGTTTTCTCTTTACTAAATCGTTGATATTTGTTGTAGCTCGCTGCCAAAGCCAATCGCCAACTTCAAGATCCGCTCGTCATAATGACTGGTAATCTCCCACCGTGGCTAAAAAAGATAGCTTACGCTTGGTAAGTTCTCATTCTCTTTTAAACTTAATGCAAAAGTTTAATGTTCGTCGTGGCGTGAATGTTATTATATGTCATGTATGTGTAGTCCGTTCGTGCTGCCGTTCGAGTGCCGGCACCTGCTGTTCTACGTGGTGTCGTTCGACCGCGACCGCGCGCTGCAGCGCCTGCTGGAGGCGGGCGGCGAGCGCGGCGCGGGCGGCGCGGCGGGCGGCGCCGACGAGCGCGTGGCGCCGCGCCTGGACCGGCGCAAGCGCACCGTGCAGCGGCACAACGTGCTGCGCCAGGCCGAGCACGTCATGCACGAGTTCGCGCACTCCAAGGCGCTGCTCGAGATACAGTACGAGAACGAGGTCGGCACCGGCCTCGGGCCCACGCTCGAGTTCTATGCGCTCGTCTCCCAAGAACTACAGCGTGCCGACCTCGACCTGTGGCATGGCTCGGAGAACTTCAAGCAGAAACCGACGTCGTTCGGTGGGGAGATCGTGAAGAGTCAGCCACCGGTAGTGACTGACCGGTCATCCGACGCGGCGGCTCGCCTTGCGTCCTCAGTCCGTGATGCTCTCAATCTGGACGAGGAGCGCTCCCCCGAGCCGTCAGAGTTGGAGAAGGAGACGTCGATACCGTCGCCGGCGCCCGACGCCACATTCGTGTCGTGGCCGTGCGGTCTATTCCCGCAGGCCGTGGGTCGCAACGCACGGGCCTCACACGTCTCAAGGGTTAAGGCCAAATTCCGCTTCCTGGGGAAGTTCATGGCTAAAGCTGTCATGGACTCTAGAATGGTAAGTTTGGTACTTTATCTTACTGCTAGAAAGATCTTGTTTTCAATGTAAGAAATATATGAACAATGTAATTGTTTCACAGTTTATTTTATTGTTAACAAGGTTTTCTTGTTCTTCTCTTGTATCACAAACTATGTCCATTTTCAAAGTTGCCCTGTCGTTAGTCACTAATTTCAGCACTCAGTGTGATAACCGCTGTACACCCAATGTTGTGAACTCATGGTTGTCTTTCAGGTGGACATCCCACTGTCGGTGTCGATGTACCGCTGGCTAGTGAGCGAGGAGAAGATGCTGTCGCTGAGCGACGTGCGGCACGTGGCGCCCGAGCTGTGGCGCTCGCTGTGTCGCCTGCGCCGCGTCGCCGAGCGCGCGCGGCTACTGGCCGCCGACACGCGACACTCGCCCGAACAGAAGACACAGCTGGTACGTTAATTACTTTACGCATAGTAATAGGAAAGACGACCGAAACTTCTATGCTAATATCGTAAGTTTTGATTGTGGCCTTGAAGTTCTGCACACGCAGTTAATGCAAGCATTACATAGCAGATTTGTGTTCTCATTGGAATGTACAATAAAGCTTATTCTATTATGTATGAATCAGATAAGCGCCCTAGAGCTGGACGGCTGCCCCATCGAGGAGTTGGGGCTGGACTTCATCCTGCCGGGCGACGGCTGCACGGAGCTGCGGCGCGGCGGCCGCGACCTGCCTGTCACCGCGCACAACCTACACAACTACATTGATCTCGTTACCTACTGGCTGCTTTATGAAGGTAATACTCAACTCATGTAAAAAAGAAAACCACAAAAAAACATTTGTACTACTCTAACCACTTCTTTTAATTTTTATCTGTCTGTTCCGCCTAATGTCCGAAACAGCTGGCTCGAATTTGACGGAACTGGCAAATATCTGATGTTGTAAGGAGTAAAAACTTACGCTTCTTTTATTCTAGACAAAGGTTTAGGGTTACGTGCAAAACCCCTGCAATAGGGGATGATCACTTTTTTTTTTCTTTGTCTGTCGGATAGATTATTGAAAAGTATTGGACACGTATTTTTTCTTTTTTCACGTGGTCATAAAATTACGGAGATATATTGAGTTGAAATGGCGCATGACGTCACATGTAGGTAATTTTTATACCTACTTGTGACGTAGTGAGCCGCCACTCTCCAACTTTAATGAGTTTTAACTTAGTATTTTTTTTTGATATTTTGATAAAATAACAAGTATTTGTTATTTTATGGTGTCTAATATTTTTGTATTACCTGTCTGACGGACAAAATAAAATGTCGTTTTCTTTACCCAGTCTTCACCTCTATTGGTAACAAAATCCGATCCAAATAGGGAAGTGATATTTATAAAATAGTTTCACGCGGATGATGGTAAGCACAGCTAGTAGTTAATAAATTGACCATTGGTTGACTATTGGCCGGTTCATGAATTCTAAAAAGGAACTGTCATATGTAGCTCTATTGGCAGACAGTGAACAAATATTTGGTTATATGCCAGACTAAAATACATAATTTTCCATTGCATAAGTAATATTTTCGCTTGACAAAGATAAAATCTTCTATCTCTCAGCAAGTACACAAATAGAAACTCATGATAAATTAATTAAATTTCCTTTGGCAACAGGTGTTACCAAACAAATGGAAGCATTCCGAGAAGGCTTTGAGTCAGTATTCCCACTAGCCAACCTCAAAATATTTTATCCTGAAGAATTGGAACAAGTATTCTGTGGCAGTCCGTCCGGTAAGATATTTTTACTATAATGTTACATTACAAACCAATATTAGATTCCAAATGTTTTTATCATTGACACGTGATATTTTTCACGCGCACGCGTCAATCATCGCGATTTTATCTTGTATACGTCTTGGACAATAAAAACACGCAATACGCGCTTGTGCTTTATTATAAAACGATTGTCTTCCAGGAGGTCGTGAGCAGCGCTGGGAGCCCCGCATGCTGACGGAGTGCATCCGTCCCGACCACGGGTACAACGCGGAGTCGCGCGCCATTCGCATGCTCATCGACATACTCGCCTCATATAACCGCGAGGAGCAGCGTCTGTTCTTGCAGTTCGTGACTGGAAGCCCAAGGCTACCCACTGGAGGTAAATATGTGACTTTGAAAGGATGGCTTTATTACTAGGACCTATCCAGTTGTCTTATATAGATTATATAGTTGAGTTAGCAGTTTTATAACGATCGCATTCCCCTTAGGTTTCAAGGCGCTGAACCCGCCGCTGACAGTGGTGCGCAAGTCGCTGGAGTCGTCGCTGGACCCGGACGAGTACCTGCCGTCCGTGATGACGTGCGTCAACTACCTGAAGCTGCCCGACTACACCAGCGCCGACGTCATGCGCGCCAAGCTGCGCCTCGCCGCCTCGGAGGGCCAGCACTCGTTCCACTTGTCGTGAGCGCCCTCGCGTCCTCTCCCCACTGCTGTGATTACGTATCGATTCCGACCGAGTTGTTTGTATACACGTGTGAATGCGGTTAGTGAAACCTATAATATGTGTTATATTGACGGTGCGCACGCTCCGGACGACTGCTGTTTATGTGCAATCAAAGTGATTTTATTAACCTAATGTGACAGACACTTAAAGTGCTGTGCGTTCTATAGTTTTGTTTTTCTTTGGATTCTTTTTAGATTACAGAAATATGTTTATATTATATTTTGTGTTAATTTAATGTGATAACTTTGTATATTACTTTCTCTGTATATCAGAGATTGGCTGACTCTCAATATAAAGCTTATGGTAAATATATAACATGGATGGATTTAGTTGGCTTCACTGTATGGAGACGAGACTGCAGGAGTGAGTGTCGCGCCGCTAGCCACGGGACTGACCATCCATGCTGCCAACTCTGCTGAACCTACATAATAATAATAGAGTGCCCATTCACGTTCACTTCGCGAGTTATTCCTCGAATACCACCTGCAGTTCATTATTTCTGATTAGATCGGCACATTTATATTTAAGCTATTTGAAGGACCACTAAAACTTGTTTGAGAGTCCTAAGAATTATAATAGCATTTATTACCAAACGGTGTATGTTTTAAGTATCATAAATGAGTAAAGAAAAAGTGCAAAATTTAATATGTAACAATTTCAATAAAACCATGTAAACAATATTGATCAACTCTGGGTTTCATTTTTCACCTTTTTACTCCTATATCCAACAGCTTATATCTTATAGAGACGATAATGATAACGATGCTAGAATTAAATCCAGCCAACCTTCACTCTCCACCTGTTGAAGATATTGAAACTCATAACTTATACAATAAAAGGATGCAAATTTATCCGATTATTTGGGTTTTTTTTTTATTTTATGATCTCCAGCAACACATTGCAATATAAATAAAACAAGACAATAATTTCTGAACAATAATTAACCTTTATATTACTTCACACTGCCACCAAACTATCCACAAGAATATGACAAATCTATAAACATTGTATTAGAAGTTAATGACTTTCATTGAACCCACATATTTCATTAATAAAATAGTATCATAAATGTAATTTTTATGCATACATGCTGACATGACAGTCCTAACGGCCCGTTCACGACCTTGCCGCTGTGAGCGGCAGCTAAGCGCGGGGCGGCGAGCGGTAAGATCAAAAGTATAAAAATGTTTGAAGCACGCCACGAGACGCCGCTCATAGCGAAATCGCGCGCGGTTTTCTCCGGGCGAATCGCGGCAGCGGCGCGCGGTGTGGAGAGCGGCAGGAACAAAAGTACAAGCGAATGAGTGCGACGCCACGAAACAGAGCGGCGCGGACAGCGGTGTAGGAGTGACGTACTCAGGGGCGTAGATTAAAACAAAAAAGTTTCGACGATTTTGTGGCGGTAATGGATACCGAGGCGTTTATTACTGAAATTTTAAATCGACCGCATCGACTTATCTGGATATTTTCTGTAATCTTCGTATTGGTCACGAAATTCGCTATTTAAATACTGATTTTTATTCAGTTCGTGCACTCCTTCTCTCTCTGCTACTACTCTAATGTTTTAAAAATGTACTGCTTTCTAAACAGAGAAGGGATAATTTTGATAACGCCATGATTTTGAGCACGTTTTGACTACCTAAATACGTCCACCGCTGCCGCTGCAACTAACCGCTACTGAGGGTACGTGGCGTGCAAAACGCACCGCTCACCGACGCCGCCCCGCTCGCCGCGCCGCTCACCGCTAAGACCAAAGTCGTGACCAGGCCGTGATGGTTGGCACCAATAATAATGTTATCAATAAAAATAAAAGCATATTTGTGATATGTTGTGCATACAGGGATCAAAGTCGACACTGGAATGAGCCATAATAAAATTGTAAATAGTTCTAAATACTAATTAATAATAAAAGTAACTGTGCAATAGTCTAAAACATTAACCTAAAAAACTAGAATGTACACTTGACCATCTACCAACAAAAGAACATTTAGGAATAGTCACAAGGGTTTACAGCACCATTGCAACCCAACCGAGGATGAGACAGGATCCACCAACGGGAGTGAGCCTGCGGAAGCAGCGGTCACCAGTGAAGGCATGGTAGTAGCATGTGCCACAGAACAGCGTCATCCCAGCAATGAAGAATGATCCAGCCTGGAAATTATTTAAATCATGAAATTGCTTACTGTTCAGAACAGATTCAGATGTGAAACAAAATTAAGATATGTTTTTTTTCATTGAACTGGAATGGAACTTTATTATATTACATATTTACATTATTTACAAAGTACAAATAGATACTTGTACTAGTTTATATCTATTTGTAGTTAGTAAATTAAAATATTGTGCAATATTTAAAAGTGAACAATTTATTGCTGTTTTACTTACTACACATCTTATTTTACCTAATTTGAAATCAGAATTACAATGAACAAGTAATTAATTGTGATAGCATTATCAATGTAATCTTCCTAATTTTAGACTTATTAAATTCTGACTTGTAATTCACTCTATAATTACTAAGTTCAATGTCATCATTTGCAACTTGTTAGAATGTAAAGAGGAATCAACATCTATATCTCAACTTACAATAAATGGTCTCCGGCAAAGGGGAACTGTGACTAGTGCTAGGGTATGTAAGAAATGAAATCTGTTGGCCGTGTCAAAGATTTTCCTTAAGTCTTCTTTGGTGTCGGGCTCGGGGAAGTTGCGGTGAGCGCCCATTGCGCCGAGCACTACAGCAGCAGCGCCGCTGAGCCCGGCGAGCCGCACGAACGGCCCCGCCTCTTGAGCTAGTTGCCACAGCGGCATCCTTACTATTGCTTGAGCTGGTGGTTGAATAGTTTGTTGAGGCTTGAAAATACCCTGTAATATGAAACAAAGTCACTGTGTCATTAATTTTGACAGCAAACAATGAGCCCTTGCATCAGTTAGGAAGAATCATTTAGATTACAAAGCTGAAGTCGGAACTTACAATTTGACGCAACAAATTCATAGCTCCGTCCGCCACCGTATTTATCATAAACGCGTCGGCCAAATTTACCATACCTTTACGGTTATTTTCTACCGTTTATAAAATATTCCTTGTAGAAATCCGCAAAACGATGAGTGAATTCGACCAATATTGATAAAAATCTGTCAATGTCAAACGAAACAAATTTACAAACGTCAATAGTGTAGAGATGTGAAACACCGTGTATGCATCGTAGTCGATTTTTCAAAAATAAAGGAGATGTTTCATTTTTGTATGGGACTCCGGCCATGACCTGTACCTTTCAGGAAAGGTGGGAAACAATCCCCTGAATAGAATAAAGTAACATTTTTTAAATAGTAATAGATGGTTTTTATGCACATAATAAAAATGTTTGACATTTGTCGCGAGAGTTATGACAGCCATGACAGGTTGTAGAGATGACGTTTATATTACCTAGAAATTGTTATTTGATAATAATTGTTTATCAGAACTGATTTTTTTCGATGCTTTCGTATTTGTTTTGTTCTCTGTTTTCATAAAATGTTAGACAGTACGAGACGAACGAGACTGACTGACGGACACTGATGGGTTTTGTCACTTGTCAGAACAAAATGTCATTTTGAATTTTTCGTTCAGAAGCACACTCCAAAAAAGTAGTACCTATTATATAGTTTTTAACGATGAAATCACCACACTTGCTTATAATTAGTTGAAAATTATGTCTAAGAGACCAATAATAATAATTAAGTACAAAAACACATACTTTTCATAATTTAACGTCGAGGTTATATTATATGTTTTTGTGTGACATGATTTCAGAACGAAAGCAAACTGCAAACTGGAAGACGCCATGTTGAATAGAATGGGGCAATATAATTGAAAAACTATTACTTTTTGTGCACAGCAAATCAGGCTTAAATTTACGAAAGAATATTTTTCCCCAGTTCCTGGTATTATTTCCTCTTTTTCAATAAATGTACATGTTATGGCCGAAAATGAAACATCTCCTTTGTGCGAAGTTTCTAAGGCGCTGTTCAGACAGAAGTGGCATACAGAGGCGGATGCTTGTACTATCATAATATTAAACTTTTGTCATACGCGAAGCACATTACTATTACACCCGCCCTGTCATCGTCCTCGCATCTTTTTGAACAACTCATGTCGGTATGATTGTACTATTGATTGTATCACACTAGCGAATACAATCTACAAACAATAAAGACGAGCCCGATTAAAAAAAATCTCATCAACATATCATTCGATTTTAAACACAATACGCACTTTAAACTTATATCAAAATTATTATTTTCCATTAATTTACCATATGTAAGTAAGATAATTTTCTCACGGAAAACACCGCCGTCACCGTTCCAGATAGACAAGGACTGTATTTCGTAACACTTACATTTTTAACAACTCTTCATATTTAATCAAAGTCGCATACATGATGACTCGGGGGTATTATGTGACCGTATCGTTTTGTTAAAATAGGTAGGGCAAGTTCAGTAGCAAGCTATATCTCAGGTCAGAAATTTGGCACTTATATGACTAATAGATGATACATAAACTCACAACTTTTTTCTATGGGGGTAGGCAGAAAGAAACTGTACACGGAAATCCTGCTACGATTCTTCATTTGCCACGTTCACCCATGTCACCTTAAGGTGGATACAGACTTTGCGAGGCATGCGCCACGAACGGCGCACAACGAATGCCGCGGCCATACTTTGGCTCGCCCTCGCACGTGCGTAGCACATGCCTCGCCACAAATACAAAAGTACACACCTTGCGAGGTAAAATAATAAAACATTCCATTGAAAAATAATCTTATCTTTATTTAAGATTCAATTGTATAAAAATGAAAACTAGGTACATCTCACAACAGTAGGTCATGTTTAATTCTAATAATGGCACTATTGAAATGTCTAGCACCTTAAGGTGGAAGCGACAAAGTAGACCGCGAGATTCAAAATTTCTTACGTTTGTTGCTATTTGGATGCCAGTGTCAGGTTACATGTTGATTAAAAATGATACGCGGCCGTAACCAATATGGCTTTACAGAATTATAATCATTAAAATCATCAACGCTCATCAATTAAGTTCATTTAATCCCATTGAGTGAGTTTTGTCACGAAATAGTCATTCAACAGTCTTAAAAGAACTTGATTGATGATTTTATTGACTACAATACTGTAACTACATACGTTTTACTACCGCGAATCATATGTATATTGTTTAACATACAGCCTGAAACTGACATGCAAATTGCAAAAATACCTAAGAAAATTTGAATTTCGCGGGCTACCCTTTCACCAGTCGTTATCGGCTATTACTTTCTTTTTGCTCAAAACAACTTTATTTAACTACATATAAACTTTATACGTTTGTCTCTGAAATATCTACAAGAAAGCATTTTTTTCTTTTTTGTAACATATTCTTTATGTTTCTTAACAGTCTGTTGTTTCTGGCAATCAATTACCTGCTATTGCTAGGTACATTTCTGATCGATATATACAAAATACGAAAACAAAACATTTAACTTTAGCTTGCCACGTCTATAGTCTCAAACAAGACTTATTGTCATGGTTTCGTTCTAACTATCTTATATTTATTTTCACATCGTGTGTATTAATGTGTTAAGTCGACTTTCTTCTGTGGGCAGCACACTCCCGCGTATCTGAAAGTAGGAAATAAATTGGTTATATAACAGCATTATTATCCGTAAATATCAGTCTATCAACCGCCACAGGTTTGTGGTCTAATCATCACTGTTATAAAGATAGTTTCACAATGAATTCTAAATATATGATACATTTGATGATGTTTCATATTTTTACGCGAATGGTGATCCATTCGGCGTACTTAGAAGTCCACTGTTGAACATAGCCTAATAGGCCTCCACCAGACATCACTACGATCGGTCCTTTGCGTCGCATTCAGCGGAATCTTTGCAACCAGCGACGATACACCAGATTTTCGGTTGACCTTTAGAGGCCTAACCAGAAGAAGTCTTGTGCTCCATTGGCTATTCCTTCCCTGACAATCAGTTTCGGCTATGACGGTTGCCTTGGTTACCTCGTTTTTTATTCGAAATACAAACACAGATGAAATCCAACACAGTTGATAATGGCCCAAAAACTTTGCATAAGTGCACGGAGTTTGTGTGGCTGAATTTGGGCCAAGCATATTTGAACTTTTTGCTTTCGATACGCTAAGATAAAGAATCTGTATACAACGTACCCTTGACTGACAGTGCAGTAGGTTGTTCTGTACACGTCCACGGTGATGTCCTTTGCGGCCTCGCACCGTGAGAGGTACACGCACACTCCCGCGCCGCCCTCCACTGCGCTTGCGCACTCCGCGTCACCGCTCGCCTCTTTCGGCGCCTGAAAACGTTAAAGATATTTTTGGTTAGCGAAGTCTAAGTAATATTATGAGTAAGTATAACATTAACTGGTATGGGTACCACGTGGGCGTATGTAGTCAACAGCCAAAAGCAGCAGTAAATAATTTGAAGGAGGATTAGATTTAAAATATTAAAATTTTAAAAGGGATTAGTTGATTTACTTTAATTACCATTAATTTAATAGAACACAAAAAAAAATACTTTAGGTTCCTGCGTTGACTCTATATATGAAATTGTAGGTGTACTTACAGCTGAGTCTTTGGTAAGTTTCAAGGTAACGGATGTATCATTGGTGGGCAGCACGATGTTCTCCGCGCTGGCATCCAGCAGGGGTTCTACCCACGTGAAGCCGTCTAAGTGCAGCTCAGACAGACTGGGCCGAGACGAGGTCGAAACAGGGGGTGTCGTTGTTGTTGGCGCAAAGGTGGCCGCATGGGGAGCCACCGGTGTTGACAAGTATGTATCTATGGCACGTACATAATAAATTGTTAATATGTAGGTATAAAAAAACAACCTTAGTTTTTGTTTGCTTTAAACCTTTCAAGGGCACTCGTCATTACGAATAAGTTTTACAAACGGACTAATCCGAGAATCGCGAAACAAAATCAGCTGTCTCCTGGTAAAAGTTGATAATGAGTAAAAAATGAAAAAGACATTTACATGTAATAGGGCCTGGCCTATTCCCAACCGGGCACAAATCCAGACCCTGGGCTTATACTGAGATATTCCTGATGGATAAAAACCCAATAACAATTTGCCTGAGGCTCGGCAAGATACAACCAATCACAGGAGAGACATGAGACGCAATGAGGATTTCAACTTATGTGATGTGTTGATCCCCGCACGTCTCCTCTCCGCTCTGCTCGTCTCCGCTTTGGCGAAGTAATCGAACCTAGAATAGCAGAAGTTGCGGTTGTGCCCAAGGAGGCCGTCAGTGACCTTGTTACACTTTCAGGGAATAGAAGAGGGATGTAATGTTTATGCTTTAAATTGTGCACTGCAATAGACGTCTCAAGATATTAATACTAAACATTTTAAAAGAGTGCTATCATAAGCCGCCTGTGATACAGGTTCATTCAGTACAGCCATCCAACTTTGTTAACTACATTACTTCTAAGATTTATTATGTGCTTCACAATTTTAACTTTCCAATAAATTTATTATACTTTTTATATTTTCAAATCTTCTCAAATTCCACAAATAAGTATTTTTAGTTTCAATAAATACGGTCTTATAAAATGCCGGATACGGATATCAATTTTATGAACTTAACTTGATCGATGCTGTGCCCGACACCACAATTATGACGAATATATAATTATTTCCCTACCAACTATACATTATGGTTCGAAATAAAGAATTGCGAATTTAATTTATTAAGTTACACACAGTCTGCCGCTGACCGGCAAATTGAAAAAAACGCGTAAGAAAGTTGCTAGCTACGTTGCTAGCTACTCGTAGGTCTTCAAAAGGAAAGATAAGGTAGGTAGGTAAATATTCTTAGGTAAACTGAATATGTCACTAATTTTATATCGTAAAGAATATGTATAACTATAACAATATGACTATTGTTTCGGTCATAGTCAATTACAGAACCCAGTATTTAAGCCAGGGTTCACACTCAACTGACAAGTCTGTCGAGAGTAGTAATAAGTAGCTACACTTGACTGATCAAACGACATGCTCAGAAAATGATGACCATGTTTTGATTGGCCAACACTGCATCCGATCCAAAGGCATAATGTAAAGCATAATGGCGTAATGTGTACACTACTTTATTGATTTAGGAAAACCAACGATGAAATGAGTTAGAACTTGTAAACCGCACGACTGTAGTAACAATCAAATTACAAAAGCACATCCCTTCGAGGTCGTAGCTGTAAGGGCGTTAAGGTCAAACTGCTGCTACTGTTATTGTCGTTATAAAAACTTACCAAAAGAAACAGAGTCGGCGCTGCTCCACCTCGAAGAAGAAAAACTCATGGACCCCTTGCCCGACAACGCGTTGGCAGGCCTTAACTGAGAAGCATATCTTATAACCCCTCCGGAACCTAGCACACATTGATAAAACCTGTTCAAGTGAAATGTGGGATCAAACCAAATAAAAGCCGCAAGTACAATGAACTTATGGAAACTATTGTTCCTGACGTAAAGACACCACGTCGCCGCCGCCAGCCGTAGGATAAAGTATGATACTTGCAAGGACTCTGTAACCCAAATCGAAGGACAACAAGTACAGGCGAAAAAGCGCGTGATCTTCCCTTATATCTGGGTGAGGGTATGAGAGAGATCCTTAGCCACGTCCGAACAACCAATGGAGTATGTTATTGAAGATCACCGTTCACCAATGTTTTAAGACATTGAGGATGTTTTCGCAGAGCTACCGCAAGGGAATGCCCGCTGTTTGCCTTCGGTTAATTTATTCAATACCCTGATAGCGACTACGGATTTGATTCATATCATGCTGATGAAGATGAAAGTGAATGCATCGGATATAGGACTCTAGTACCTACCTACCTCATCAAACTCCTACCGGCATCCATTTTTTTTTAATCCCTATCTACCTACAGTACCTACCTAATACTATAAAAGACTTGTGCTAACATTTATCCGCGCGTATCCAATAGTATACCGTATTTACTGAACCGAATAACCGAGTATCGGCCGTAGTAATAGAAACTACTGAACCTTTCATTGACGCCTGACTCACGCTAAGCCGACGAATGGACAAACGCATCTGTTCATGCGACAGTTGTATCACTACAAGTTTTGATTAGATATCATTCAGGAAAATGAGATAGAACTTTTACGGTTAACCGTCCTCGTCAGTAGTAACAATTACACTACGAAAGCTGCCCTTACAGCTATGATATTAAGGCACTTACCAAGGTTAAAAGGTTAACCGGTTAGACCAAATACCCATTATTATGTTTTATTAAACATTATACGGATTAACACCTATACTTATACAGCGTATAGCAGAAAGGTGTGGGCATATTTCAAGGTGTGGTGTAGACCATCAAACTGAATAACTTTCTCCATAGGACCATCAGGGTAATCGCGAAAAAAATCTACTGATCCATAACTTCAAATCCGGCACGACCCAAATGTATAGGACACTTGTTTTTTTTTATTATGGTCCCATGGCGAAGGTTATTCTGTTTGATGGACTATTTTTTACCACACCCTTGAATACGATCACAACTTTCTGGTACACGCTGTATATGGGTTAACCATTTAAATATTGCAAATCAACCAGAATGAAAGAGTCAGTTCTTGCATATTTTTTTATGTACAAAAATTACCTCTGTTCGTTACAGGTTTGTTAACCCTATTTAGTTGGGTTTAGTTGGGTATAACGGTACACCAGTATATTTTTACTTTAACTAGGAATTTTCATGTAACTAACCCTAACAAATAACCCGATTAAAATCCCTATACGAGAAACCTTTTCGGTTCCTCTGGTACTTAGCGTTGTAGCTGTAAGGGCAGCAAAGTCAAACTGATACCATGCACGTGTGGTCCATACTTATTAAAAACTTACCAAAATAATCGGTATCGTCGTAAACTGTTCTCGAACCGAAACCGGATGAACTTGGTGCAGGTAACAACGCGGATACCATAGCGTTGCCTGAAGTCGATTGGAAGGCGGGCCTATAGCTTTGATAATATCTGTAGGGACTGCCCCCACTGGACAATGCACTGTATCCTCCACCAATTCCGGATCCTAGCACACATTTATTATAGTCATTAATTGAATGTTGTCCAGGTGCATCAGAACTTCAGGTCAATTGCAATAAACCAGTTTTATGTATTTTGTTGTATGAATGTTTAGCAATTATGAATTTCGGTCCTTAAGCATGCTAGCCAAAGTCATCATGAAGGAAACCCAATCTTTAGCAGACCGAAAAAACCCATAAGCCACAAATACAATTTATTTATGAAAACTATCCGACGGTAAGAAGGGTATGCGCTACGCCACGCTCACGCCGCCGCCGCCGCGCCACCGCTGTTCCGTACTATAAAGTTCACTTTACTGTGGCACAAAATGTGATGGATTGTATACTTGCAATGACTCTGTAACCCAATGGTATATGATGTCTAGAAGAGCAGGCAAAAAAGCTGCTCTTCGCCCCAAAAAGGTGCAAAACTAAAAGCGACCGCATCTGCAAACTGTAGCGGAAAAGACGGCAAATCGCAATGACAGATCGTACAACCGGTTACTATGAAATTGGACAGGGTTACATCCATCATGATATCGATATAAAGGCATGTCTCACCTCTGGACGAGAGAAGGCTGCAGCCAGACAACAACAACCAATGGAATGTTTTGGATGGTCACCAATGTTGAAAGTGCGATTATTTGCGAAATGCGACTACAAACCTACGCAAGAGCTTGCTCTGCATTTGACCTCTCATGCTGTGAGATCTTATACATATAGTGACTGCTGATTAGATGTCATGATGTTCGTAATGTCGTGAGACGATTCGAGAAAGTGGGCCCCAGGGTGGCTCTTGAATAGATGGAGGACCTGGTGTTTCATGCGCCTCGACTGTGGACACCGGCTGCCGCGCACCTCACTATCGGTGGTGCAACTATAGCAGTACGGGCAAGCATGAAATACCTGGGCCTAGTTTTGGTCTGCAAATACTTCGGCGAGCCCTTTGCTCCGAATTTGCTCGGCATGGCGTCCGCCCTCAGCCGGCAGTTGCCGAACCTAGGCGGAGCGAACGTGGTTGCCGAGGGCTGTACACGGGGGTGGTACGCTCAATGGCGCTCTACGGGGCCCCGGTGTGGGGTCTGGGGGAGTCCTTGTCTGCCCTAAACAAGGCTCTACTTCGGAAAACTTACCAAAAAAGGCACCCTGAGCGTTGGCCGAATTCGGGTAGGAAGTCCTATGAAAGGATCTGTAGGGACTGGCCCCACCGGACAATGCACTGTATCCTCCACCAATTCCGGAATCTGGCACAAATTGATAATAGTCATTATTTGAATTTTGTCCAGAGTGAGAACTTCAGGTCGATTATAATAAACTAGTTTTATATATTTTATTGTTTTTCACTGTGACAACTTTAACACAATAAGAAATTTTACAATAAGGCCTTTTATTGTATGAATGTTTATCAGTTTTGACTATCGGTCCTTATGCATGCTAGCCAAGGTTATCATGAAGCAAAACCAACCTTTAGCGGACCAAAAGAAACCCTCAAGCTGAAATACAATAAAATGGAAAATATAGTTCACCCGACGCGCGACGGTAAGAAGGTACACCGTCGACGCGGTTCAGTACTATAAAGTTCAGTTTACTATGGCATAAAATGTAATGGATTGGATACTTGCAATGACTCTGTAACCCAATGCTAATGCCTACAAGAGTAGACGAAAAAACGGCTATTAGTTCGATAAAAATGCAAAATTAAAAGCGACCGCATCTGCAAACCGTAGCGGCAATGATGGCAAATCGCAATGACAGATCGAATGCCCGCTATCATGAAATGGAAAGACAGGGCCACAACCACCGTGATATCGAAACAACGGCATCTCTCATGTCTGGATGCGAGAACACCACAACCACGCAACGACAACCAACGCAATGTTTTGTATGATCATGCACCAACGTTCAAAGTAGGTACGAATATTTGTGAAATGCGACTGCAGACCTAGGCAAGGGCTTGCTCTGCATTTGACCTCTCATGCTGTGAGATCTTCATAGCGATTGCTGATTCGATGTATATCAGGCTGATTATGTATCAGGCTGATGAAAATGATGAGCATCGGATGTGCAACTACAGCACTTTCTTTCACAGTTATTGTCTTGTGACTGGGACTGTAGCTTTATTAGGGTTCCGTACCTCAAAAGGAAAAAAAAACGGAACACTTATAGGATCACTTTGTTGTCCGTCTGTCTGTCTGTCAAGACCCTTTATCTCGGGAACGCGTGGGGGTATCGAATTGAAATTAAAACCATACACTCAAGTGGACACTCCCTGTAATTAGTGTGAAGCTGTGAAAAAACTCAAACTTCTTAGTTATCTTAAAAAAAAGATACTGCTGTTCATGTAGCAAAAAAACGAATATTTTGACACTCTCATGGGAATCAAAATTAATAGGGTACTTTCCGTTGACCTAGACCTATGAAATTTGGTAAGTAATATAGTGCAACTAAAAACTATACATTTGTAGTAAAATCATATAAAAGACTCGATTACTGAACTATTTATAATATACCTACAAATTTGTACGGAACCATCGATTGGCGAGTCGGACTCGCTCTTGTCCGGTTTTTTTTATTGATGTCTTTGCTCAACTATTTAAAAGTGCCTGTAACTGGCCTACTTGAAATAAATGATTTTGATTCTTGATTTTGGGCCTGCCTACCTACTTACTCGTACATGTAATACAATTGATCCGATAATATCATATACGTATTCGGTATTTAGTACTGAACCTTTTGCTGGGAAATTTGTTCCACCACTTCTTCCCAGATAAAATACTAGGAAGTGGGAAATTTTGACGATCAAAAAGAGCTGATTCTCTGCATAATTTGAATAACTGACGTCTGACAGTTGATTAATTTTAAAGCACGTGTTAGTTCACCGGTGACGAATATTTTTAGTGCACAATTTAATCACATAGAACGCTTTACAGCGCTTTTCTATGTTATGAACACGTATGATGGTTGTCTAGCTCTCACCTTGAAGTACATCATAATCCTCTACTTCAGATTCCTGCTCGAAGTCTACAGGCAGCGACAAGCTATCCGGGCCTGGTGCATGACAAGACTTCATTAAAATACTCGTTTTATATGTACTGTGGCGACAGCAGAAATTTAATATGTCGTAAGGGACAATGAGCTTGCTGTGTTATTTTGAACTTTCAGCGATGAGCTGAACGTTGCGAATCCAACAAGGCGGTCAATGTCCCATATGACTTTTCAAACTTCCACCGTCGTCGTTCCATACGATTAGCAACTATACTCCTTCACCGTTTGCCCTTACCCATACCCATAATGATAGATTGTCGCGAGCTCACAGAAATAGTAGGAAATTTTAATTTTTGAAAAGAAAGAAACTAAGTTAAAAAGATCAGATCACTAGAAAAAAAAAGAAGAGTGTGGTTTTATGAAACCATGGTAAAAGTGAAACTTTTTTTCACACTATTGACATTTAAATAACAATTTTTGGGAGCGCCTTTCACTTTATCCCTACTCCGCGGTCGCCCGTCACGCGACATGCAACACACAGACGATAAAGTTTGAGACGATGTAATAAAAGTTTCACTTAAAAAAGTAGTTTTGTTTTTCAAAGTGTCTGGACACTACTAATTCGAGTAACTAAGAAGACGTTTGATAGAAGGATACGTGAGTAGAGTGAGAGAGATAAAAGATTAATGAGTCCTCATGGTTCAATGAGTGCAGATAGATTCTATGTTCTATGGTACGATCAGCAACAAGAACATACAACATCTAACATGCTAAAAACAATTTTGATACACTGTTTTTGAGGTTGGTGTTATGTCATGATATTATTTGTTACTCAACTTTTGTTGCTGATTGTACCAAACGAAACCAAACTCAATGAAGCCCAATGAAGTTGTGTTTATAACTGATACATCGACGGTGAAAATTTGAAACGTAGTAAGGGATATTTTAAACAATTTTTAACCTTTCGGCGGTGGGCCATACGTTCTAAACCCAACATTTTTTAAAGACTTTTCAAATTTCCACAATCTTCATAATGGAACCATAAGCTCATGCTTGTTAATAAAAGCACTTACTGGCAAAGCCGCCTCCAAAAGCAGCACTGGGGTAGGCATACTGTGGAGCACCCGGAGGGCCGTACGCGCCGATGCTGAGCGGTTGGCTAGCGTGGCTCGCCATCGGGCGCCCGGCTAGGCTCACTGATAAAGCTACATAAAATGGTAGACATACACCGTAAGGAGGGCAACGTTTCTACTCGGGGGAGGAGAAGGGGGTTGTTCGTAAAACTAACCAATTGCAAAGCTAGTTGTGAAAGAAAACCGATACTGTAGCGGACATTTAATAAACAAGTCAGCATAAAGAACACTAGCGACATCTATGACGCAAATGAAAAATTAAAATCAAAATCCTGCATCGCGTAAAAACCCTGACAACAACTATCAGGCAGTACACACTCGTCTGGTCGGAGTATCCTCCCTTTTCAATAGGGAATGAGGAACTTAGCGATAAAATATTATTGGTTAGTTTTACACGTATGCCCCGCTACGCATCCTCGCATATATCTAGTGCAAATACAGCCTTATCTATTTTGCATAGCTGAAAAGGTCGGCTGTTTTCATCAAAAAGCTCCGAAAGAAAGGTTGCAATACAATTTGAACCTTCACATGTTTGACATAAGTTCAATAGGGGATCGGACTGGGTAAAGAAAACGACATTCTATTTTGTCCGTCAGACAGGTAATACAAAAATATTAGACACGTAGGTATTTTTTGTTTTATCAAAATATCAAAAAAATACTTAGTTAGAACTCATTAAAGTTGGAGAGTGGGGGCTTACTACGTCACAAGTAGGTATAAAACTTACCTACATGTGACGTCATGCGCCATTTCAACACAATATATCTCCGTAATATTATGACCACGTGAAAAAAGAAAAAATACGTTTCCAATACTTTTCAATAAACTACCCGATGGACAAAGAAAAAAAAAATAGGAGTATCCCCTATTCTTTTCCATAAGATTTCGTTGACTTCTGTGGCATCGTTGTCCATTTTCACCAACACAACGCCTAGTTAAAAAAGATTTCCTTGTTTCTTGAGTTACGCACTGGCGAATCAGATAAAGGCGAACATGATCTAAACTAACTAGGCGTAGATGCACAATCTGTATGTGTGCGGCGGCGCGGCGGTAGGGCGGTGTCGTCTTTACTACAGTAATGTATACGGCGAGACTCAAGTTATAGATTTCCAGTATAACATGGCCTATGGTTATGTATAGATTTCCCTTACAATGACAGATCCGCATAAACTGGTTTTTTATAGCTTGATTGGTCGCTGTGCATACAACCATAAGTTCATTGACTCTTGCAGGTTTATAACAATAAATAAATGTATAATTTTAACATCAATACACTTACGAATACTGCTGGGGTATCCGCCGGCACCAGCTGCGAATATAAAGATTTTATGAGTTAAATGATTATATCGTAGGGTAGATTAACTAATGATTTTGTCTTTCCTAATTGCTGTGAGTTCCCAGTGAAATTTGCACCTCACGGCATTTCATACAAACTTTCAAGTCATTATTTTCCGAAATGACTGAACCGATTTTAATAAAACTTCATACGCATAAGCAGGATACATAGGTCATACACATTACTAAAAAAAAAATTCGTGTCAAAAATAGTGTTAAATTATAGCAAATTAGACCGATTATAAATGATCTATAAAACAAAAATTTCCAATTATCTTCTTTTTTTTAAAGTCATTTCGAATACGTTTTTTAGACATATGCATCCTGCTTATGTGAATAAACTTGCATTAAAATCGGTTCAGTCATTTCTGAAAATTAGGACTTGAAAGTTCGCACGCGCGCGCGAATTGTATAATAATATGGCCGTTACCAAGAGTCTAATGACCACTAGTCACCCTATTCAACCTGTTTTTTTTATATCCCATAACTCTAGGATATGATTGAGACCATATCAAAGAATCAACTGGCATATATATGAATTATCTTTCAATCATACTTTTTTGTTTTTTTCGCATTTTCTTAGCTTTAAATATGAAGAATTACTCGTATTTATCAATGAAACTACAACTATTTTACTACACTACTACGAAGTTTGGCAACCTCGCAAAAGTAAAGATTCGTCATACGGTGAAAATTGTTGACCTAATTTAATTCTGATTGATGATATCTCCGAAACTATGCATTTTTGCACCACCTATTCTAGGAATTTTAGTATTATTTTTACCTACAGAATATAACCCTGGAGTTATGGGATATAAAAAAAAACAGGTTGTATTATGTAATTAAACTCAAATTACTTAAACTCAAGTAATTACTTTTAACTTGACAATAGATACGGGTGTTAGAATCTTTTATGTCACCAGACAGCATGTTTGCATGTGAACATTTCGCCAGTGGAAAATTTCAGTTGGGTAGGTAGAAATAAAAATTAAACAAGGTAATTACCTGCTTTGTCGACAGACTCGGCGTTGACTGCGTTCGTTGCGTTGGGTTTCACCACCACCAGCGATGTCAGGGGCGTTACGAACTCGTACTGGAAATGTTAAGAATGAATGCACTTGAAAAGCTATTAATATATTTCTTCTTGTAACGGATATCACAGTGAAATGTTAAGTATTTATTCAAGTAAACCAGATTTCCCACTCCAAAACAAGAATCTCTATGGAACAGAATGTGCAAGAAACTCTATGGGCTTTTAAAAGATTTTGCGTGGCTAACGAATTGCTACATGTAATCATATCTTTGTCAGCTAATGAAAAGCTTAAAGTTATTCTTTCTTTCTTTCTTAAGTACATTCAAATACTCAAGATTTGTTTCTTTTAAGAGTCGTGCCATGAGCACCACAATAAGGCATTTTTCACGACTCTATTCGGGGTTTCACTGAAATAATTAGCCTAATCACAATGTCAATAAAGTTCAAAATCATTTGGCTCCCATACCTTCAGTGCGAGAGCGAGAGCCTTCTTCTCCGGAGAGTTTTCTTTGTCCTCCAAGTCGTTGCCGTTGGAGGCGTCGCGTTCGTCCAGCAGCTGTTTGATCGTCAGGTATGACCAGAGACGCTCTAGCGGTAAGAAACTCTTCTTCTTCTTCTCGATGGGGACCGTTGGTACGATCTCGTAGCGTTTCTGGAATTTGTTTTAGTTTGATGTTAGTTTGTGGTTTTGTAACCCGTTGACCTGTCTTGTAACCAGATAATGGAAGAAAGTTTCGCATTGACTTCAAATAGTATTGGATTATATCAACTGTATAACCGCAAACACGAGATATTATTATACGATTGCGAAGATCTATTTAAAATATATCACATCTAATGGCCACACCTTGCGGATAACGAAAATTCAATTTTATTTTTTGAAATATGCTGCTATGAATGAATTGAATGAAAATTCTAGAAATTAAACCTATTAGAAATAAAAGAAAACACGCTGTGCTGACCTCTAAGAAGTTAGATTAACAATAAGGGATAATTAAAGTTTTATTTAAGAAAATGAACCAGAACTTCACTCACCCTGCCATATCCGTCTCCGACTCCGCAGAAGGCGCCGATGGTGGGCTGCAGCTCGGGCACATCGTCCAGTACTTGCCCTGCCACCACCAGCTCGGAGCCCGCGTAGTACGTGCGGAACGAGTGCTTCGTCAGCGAGTCTGATCGGACCTGGAACATGACACTAATTTGAGCACCTTTGAACAAGCAAGTGTGAAAACAGAAAACACTTAAGTTCTTTCAAAGTTATGTTACTGTTATGTTATGCATTATGCTGTTATGCATATGCTGTTATGCATGCTTCGGGCTGTATCTGGCTTCTAGCAGTCTTTTATTAGTAAAAAAAACTGTAGTGTAAAGCTCGGCTAAGACTATCGGAGTAGCCGGCGTCGGCGGAACTACAAACTAATGTTGTAGAAACTTGACTGTATAAAAAGAATTGGAGATATTTTTCTCCATCTTATGAAGGCAGTACCTGTCCGGAGGGGTAGGTGAACTTGAGGTCAGCGAGCAGCGGCGACGAGATCTGTCGGTAGAAGTCGCGCAGCTGCAGCGCCGCGTCGGCCGCCTCGTAGATGTGCCGCATGAAGCCGCCGTTGCGCAGCGACAGCTTGCGCAGGAACTTGCGGTCGGCGTCCTCGCCTGTGAGCGTGCAGCGTTAATATTACCCGTCTACCTCTTTTCTGCTTTGTAAGATGAGTCAGGTAATGCAGGGCACTGACCGTACATCATATCGAAGCGCTTTAGCACATCTTTAACGAAGGCCTGTTTTATCAACTTACCAAAAGCCAGTGAGAAGATGGTCGCCTTCTTGGGTCCGGAGTTGGTTTCCTGCACGCGGGTGATGATGCGCTTGGGGTCGGTCTCTCCGACAGTCGGGTCGCCGTCAGTCAGGAAGATGATGATCGGCTCTAGGTTTTTAGGTTCTGTAAGGGAAAGTAGGTAGGTTAAAAGATTTGTCTAAATATGAACTTTTGGATAGTGGTGATGGCGACTTATAAAAATAAATGCCTATTTTTCCTACCCACACATTTTGCCCGTGTATTGCAGTTTTGTAGAAAACTGCTGTATTTTTTTTAATTCGGATGAGCAACAATACAAATTAGTTCAGAATGATGTAAATATGTGGTAGTAAAGTACACATATATTTAGTCAGTCATGTTTAACTGTAACTAAGGTAGGTTGACAAATAATTTATGCACAAAACAAAAAAAAATACTATTCATGAGGAGGATAATTACTAAAGCATCATTTAGTAGGTATATGACCTTCAGGATTTAAAAGAAACAAAGTCCCTATTGACGTCAAAAGAAAAAGATAAGCTTAGCTTATACCTTTAGTTTCAGCAACCTCAGCTTTAACAGCTTCAGTGGTAGCAGCTTGAGTGGTAGCAGCTTGGGTAGTAGGTTCAGTGGTGGCAGACGCGTCAGTGTCGTTAGCAGCAGGGGGGGTCACCGTCCAGTCTACTCCTTTGTTGATCAGCTCCACAGCCACGTCCAAGGCTTTGCCGATGTTCGTGCCTGTAAGTTTGGAATAGTACCTTTTAACATAGGGCAACGATTTTGTTTGCTCGTACTAAGACATGCGAGGATAGATCGTGTCGTGGAGAATATGTTGATAGCGGTGAACGTTATGAAGGTTCTTGTATGACCGTTTGAAGTAAAGACCGTATAATATGTAAAATCAAATACTACGAGGGGCCGAGGGGGGTAATACTGAAAACAAGCGGAGCGGGCCTTACGCGAGTGTGTCTAGGATATCTTTCTCAATGGAGCTTTCTAAAAGGTACCTTTAGACTGCAGGTCATTCATACTATGGGCATTAGAAATGTAGGTACAGTTTCTGCGATGCAACCAAGTATTTAGTTGGCTCTAATATTACCTTCTTGCCTGTTTATAGTACACTAGCTGCTGCTCGCGACTTCGTACGCGTGGAAATTTTGGTGTTTTATTCAGTGATAAAAAGTAGCCTATGCCCTGTTCTCGAATATATAATCTATCTCCCTGCCAAATTTCATAACGATCCAATAAGCCGTTTAGTCGTGAAAAGGTAACAAACAAACAGAGTTACTTTCGCATGGATGATTATAGACTGCCTTATTGGTCGTACGGGTGCAAGCGCGACTGCTGAGCACGAGATGCTGGATTCGACTTCCGGATCGGGGAAATAGGGGGTGATCACATTTTTTTTTATCCGTCGGGTAGTTTATTGAAAAGTATTGGATACGTATTTTTTCTTTTTTCACGTGGTCATAAAATTACGGAGATAGATTGAGTTGAAATGGCGCATGACGTCACATGTATGTAAGTTTTATACCTACTTGTGACGTAGTGAGCCCCTACTCTCCAACTTTAATGAGTTATAACTAAGTATTGTTTTGATATTTTGATAAAACAAAAAATACGTGTCTAATAATTTTGTATTACCTGTCTGACGGACAAAATAGAATGTCGTTTTCTTTACCCAGTCCGATCCCCTATTGTTATTGGGTTTTTCCACCAGGAATTTGTCAGTAGGACGGAACCTTTTCAGCTGGTAACACCACGTGCCATGGTTCAGAAGATAAAGGACTAGTAACAGGCATGCGGTGTTACCAGCTGAAAAGGCTCCGGGATGTATTGAAGGAAAACTATTGTGAATTTCCCAAATTCACAATAGTTTTCCAGGTCTCGGTAGGAGCCTGGATTTTTGTGCCTCTATTACACGGGACTTAAACATAGACAACTGGCAGAATGTGAGTGTATTAAATTAGGCATAGGTAACGGCTAACGGTATACCCTGCCTAACCCTTTGTCTAAGATTAAAGGCGTGATGTTATGTATGTATGTAGGATTATGGAAATCCCAAATCTAATATACATATAAAATTCTCGTGTCGCGGTGTTTGATACCAAACTCCTGCGTAACGGCTGAACCGATTTGTATGAAATTTTGTGTGCATATCGGGTAGGTCTGAGAATCGGCCAACATCTATGTTTTATACCCCTAAAACACAGCAGCTAGTAGCGTTATATAATTGAGAAAATATGTTGTTATCGAGTGCGCCGCAGCAGGTCGTGCGAAGATAATGCGTACCTACCTATACCTATTATTTAATACAAACTCTAGAATGTTGACTTTATTTAATCTCACTTTCTTTAGATAATAAGGTCAAAGATTATAAAATATTATAAACAGGTTACATAAATAGTTTGTACGTGATACTTTGTTTGCACAAAACCTTTTAGGTACATAAAAATACAAGTAGATTCGTGATATAATGTAGGTAGGTACTCGTAATTTCACGCTTTGTCACTTGAATGGCAAATATGGCAATATCAGGACGATGTTTTTAGTAAACATTTGTGAAAATGTGTATGGAAATTGAATTCATCATCATATTATTATCATCATCATCATCATCATCAGCCTATAATGTTTCCACTGGTGGGACACAGGCCTCCTCTCTATGAGAGGGACTGGGCTATAATCTGCCATGCGGGCCCAGTGCGGGTTGGTACATGACATGGACATCATCATATGCCGCGCGGAAGCGGCTGTTATTATTTAGCCACGAATTCCTCTATTTAATTAAATAAAAGATAGCAGCAATTGTTCCGATTCTGACCAAGCGTAGATACTTCTATTTTGACTAATGACGTCAGTCATGCATGATAATAAACAATCAAAATTTTATAGGGAACTGCCAATAGATTGTTTTGAAATGGCATTATTCAAATGGCTTATAGATATGACTAAATGATCTCACATATCCTACTATAAATTTTTAATATTACCTATAACATAGCAATTCTATTAGCTGCAATTGTTTGAGAAATGTAATTATTATAAAAAAATGCATGCCAGTTTTAGCGAATGGTTTGAGCAATCATAAAAAAAATCTCGACTCGAGTCCAAGGACTCGAATAAGACTTTCTATAGGAATTTAAGCGATCTGCTGATTGAAAATTCAACTGTAATGTAGAGGATGGTAAAACTAAAAAAGAAAGTTATGAACTAAAGTGGTTCACTTTCATGGTCTCCGAGTCACCACACGAGTAGTCTTACTTTTATTATATTACACCATCTACTTCAAACCTAGCAAATAAAAACATCACATTTCAATTCATCATTTCATCAGTCAAAAGGATAAGTGTCGGACTTACCTCCATTAGCTTGAAGCCAGCTGACAATAAGTTTGGCCTTGGCGATGTTTTCCTTGGTAGCCTTTGACGGGGGGACCAGGGTCGCTTTCTTGTCGTGGTAGTCAAAGTACGAGTATGAGTTCGTCTTGGGAGGCTCGCCGTACGCTTCTTTGAGGTCGTGCACCTACAATATAACACAACAAGTTTTGACTGAACATTAAGGGGAAGCGCCAGGGTAGCGCGAAATTCGAATTTGTTTATTTTTTTTTTTAATTTGTAGGTCAGTGTCAGTGTGTTGTATGGTGATTAAAATATGATTCGCAAGCGTAACCGTAACAAATATGACTTTACTAAGTTATAATCATTAAAATCATCAATATAACCCTCACAAGTTCATTTATTCATATTCATTTATTTTGCATTCCATATTGTGAAAAAGATGTTACAAAGGGCTTAAAGCTAGGTACATAAATATGGGAGACTGGGAGAGGGCTTTAATCTTATTAATTAGTAGGTATACAAATGTAACAATTTATTTTAATCCCATTGAATGATTTTTTCATTAAATTGATCATGCGTCATGTTCGTGAACGGGCGCTGTCAGTTGTGACTGGTCATCTCTTAGCTGCCACGGTTTATTTTAATTACTTTATTTTTAATTACTGATTTAATGTTTTACTCTGGACGCTCTTAACTTGCCCGTATTTTACCGTACATTGTTCTCACATATTTGTAATTCTTAACATAAATGATGTAACCAAGATTTTGTAACATATTTTGATTTAAAAGAGTGTCCATGGAGTTTCTTGCCCGTTCTTCTCCATAGAGATCTACGCTACGGAATGGGCAACTACAGTATTTTCATAAGTTATTATGCCTTGTGACTGGAACTGTAGCATCGCGTTTTTTTTTGTTTTTTTTTTGACTTTCAAAAGTGCCTGTAATGGTCTTATTGAAATAAATGCTTTGACTTTGAATTGCATTCAATGGGATTAAATGAATTTTACCCTAGCGCTAAAGTAATTTTAGATGACTAGCATGAAAATTTAGAAGCACAAAGAATTTTCAAATTTGTTTTAGTATGTCTTTGCACAGGTTGAAATAAAGTGGAAATTGAACTACATGAACGTGTGCCTCGATCCATTTTAATTCTCTTGTGGATAACTGGTTAGTTGGTTATGCTTCCAGTTATGATTTTTATCTTGTGACAAATGATTGTTTCGAAGCAAATGTTTTTCACTTCTATCTTGTAGTGTAATTATTTTGCAAAAAAAACTTTTAGGTTGAGATCTATACCTAGAGCTTACTTTGACTGCACATTAGATTTAGATAACATCGCGCTTGTAATCCCCGGAGGGTCAGGCAGGGGTGTACAAACAGCCTCATTAAGTAGTTACCCCCCCGGCGTACTCGGCGGTACTGTAGAGGGGTTAGCACATCTAACGCTGACTGTACTTTATAGTACACCCACATTTCATCAGTTATGTTTAGGTCTCACGTAATAGGGGCAAGCCTCTACCATCAACAGGGCCGAAACCCGACACCTGACTCCATGGTTGCTACTGACAAATAACACTTTGCCTGACGTGGGAATCTAACCAGGACCTCTTGCATAGCTTAGTTTTTTTTAAGATACATACCGTAACAGTGGACCCAAACTCGACGATACTGAAGTAGTCTCCCTCATTAAGCTCTGAGAGGATGGTCTGCATGGCTTCCCTCAGCTGAATGATCTTACGGTCCATCATGGAGCCGGACGTGTCCAGTACGAACACTACGACCTTGTTCAGAGGAGGCAGCTCAGTCGGCGCGAAGAAGTGGACGAAGTAGCCGTCGTTTACCTATTAATTAGGTAAAATTATATAGATATATTTCGTCAGTAATCAACAGTATGAAACCAATGAATCATGCTGCGCACAGCATGGTCAGCGTTTTATGTTCCGACAGCAGGGCCAGAGGTCAAGCTCTGCAGGACTGTTCGTAAGAGATACCGTGGCCCTGGAACACAAAGGGCTAAGAAGGAATATGGATGGGTTTTAGTCAGTACAATTTAAGTCTGGCACTCCCTTCCGCTCCGCCCAAAGCAGGACTATTTCAGGGGCTATTTCATGAATTCCCATCCGAAAACAAAAAAAAAAAAAAATGGGGCCAGAGTTCACACAGGCGTCTGGTCCCTTTATGTTGAGCTGTTTTCCTTCAGGCGGCCGCAGTGGTAGATGTGATGTGTGCGACCTTTCTTTTAATTTTTGGTTGTAGACCTTGCCTGTTTCTTTACAATTTACAAGTCACCATGGTTCCCCTTTACCATTTTGAGAGCAGTATGGAGGAAATAAATTATTCTTTAAAACGGTGTTGATCCCACAACCTACACACAACTCTTAAATCAAGGCAGTTTTTGCGGTGCAACCACTGCTCTATACTGTCATGCCTGTTTTCATTATCTGCGTATCCTTTTCGGAGGTCGGCTTCCAGTCTAACCGGATGCAGCTGATTACCTTTTACATTGAACCTCCACAACCCAGTTATAGTACTGGGTAATACGATCCCTTTGGTAAGACTGGTTGCCTGCAAACTTTCGG
This sequence comes from Cerastis leucographa, assembly GCA_963082945.1. NCBI lineage: Eukaryota > Metazoa > Arthropoda > Insecta > Lepidoptera > Noctuidae > Cerastis > Cerastis leucographa. The sequence goes on along the minus strand of OY720380.1, from coordinate 9,779,756 downwards.
GCCACTGTAACGACTGTCAACGATCTACCAATGACAGCTGGGACCAGCGGCTTAACGTACTTTCCCAGGCACGGAGGAAACTCGGTATGTAATGAGGGGTCACCCATCCACGGACCAACCTAAACAAGCGCGGCTTAGCCTAAAGATAGACCCGAGCGGATATTATTATTTAGCCACGAGCTCTTCTCTGGCTTCTCTTCTTCTTCTTCTCTGTATGAGAAGGGTTATCGGCTGGAATAACATGCGATTGGTAAAATTGAATCATGAATGTAGTTGCACTCACCAGTATCTCGCCGTCCTTAGGGCGCGCCACATCGTACTGTACCACGAACTGACCGAGCACTCCCTCCGTGACCACTTCTTCAGGCTCAGAGTATGACCAGTAGTGGCTGGAGGCGCTGGCCGCGGCTGCTGAGTCTTTAGCCTTTTGCTGTAAACACAACACTACGTTTAACATTGCATCAAGCCCGAAGAGTTATTCAAACGTATCAAGATGTAAATGGACCAATCAACCATTCTGTACGTCAAACTAGTTTTTTTTTGGGTCGAATATCAATGTTTACGGTTCTACTCAGTGTAACGCACTGAAAACATTATGTTGATGGATTCATTAAATAGTACAGGAGTCATAGAGGTATTTAATGTAGTTTTGATATTAAAAACTTGTGAAAAGTTTGGAACTTTGACTTCCAATATCCAAAAAAAATATCACAATGACGGGGAGAGACAGTGTCTTTCGGCTTCGCTAAAGATATTTTTACACAAATTAAAAGGTGTAAGAACGACCGACTTCGAGTGTAAAAAATATTCAAATCTTCATCTTATCTCAAAAATTATATACTATTTTCCCCGAAATATTTAAAACAAGGTGAATGTTTCTCATTGCACACCAAAAAAATACAATTGTAGACTTTAACTACATCGACTTACCGTGTATATTTGAATGAGTCTCTCTTGTTCCTGCAGATCCGGAGTGAACGTGATGGTGGCCTCGCGGTCATCGTGGGTTTTCACGATTGTTGCCTTTAAGTTTTCTGACCAACAAAATCTGCTTTTAATATCAACAGTCAAAATCTTTTTCAAAATCGTTTCATCAATTCAAGAGCTATGATGCCACAGACAGATAAATAGATACACATTTCAAACTTATAACACCCTCTATTTTGGTTGGGGTTAAAAAAGGAGGCAAAAGATACTAGATTTTGGTACAATCATCAGCCATGCTCCAGACTAATTCTATCTGAAGTTGATGTGCTAAACAGGTTCGAATTAAATTACCTAATGAGACTCTAAAAAGATGATGGGTAGGTACCTAAACAAGATACAACAAAAATTATATTTGACGATAATTTGGTTTCAACCACTACGTCAGTTTTAAAAACGGATTTCGAGTCCACTCGAGAGATATACAAGATGTTATTTTGCATCCTCGTCAAATTCAAGGACGTAACTATGCTAATGATTCTCGTCCCGAATCAATAATAAAATGTTTTTTTTTTTTTTGGAATTTTATAAAATCGGTTTGTGTGAACATTTAAGATCCTCGCGTGATTAAAGGATGACCCCTAAGCTGCTACATACTTAACAGCCCATCTTATACTTACGAGGATCATCGACAGAAGCATCTATTTCGTTTCCAGTCCTGATCTCTGGAACCCTGAGCTCCACAAGTTTCTCTGTCTCCTTAATGTTAACGGTGACGGTAAGCTTGGGCACGAGCGCGCCCGGGTGTAGGTTGATAGCGTGGTTGTATACGCCATTGCGACGGACTAACAGCTCTTCGTAAGTCAGGTTGAATACAGCGTTGGAAGAAGCTTCAACGTTTACTGATACTGTGAAGTGGTTGGAGTCGCGTGCTCTGAAATTAAAATGGTATTTAAAATACTTGCTGGCTCACCATGACGTCTTAAGTAAAGTATTGTTTTGATGTCATTCCGGTGTGGTAAAGAGAGAGAGAGGAGCTATAGAGGACGTCTAGCACCATCTCTTTCTCACTCTGAAATGACATGTAAAACAACACTGCTTTAAGATCATGGTAACGCGTTGGTCGTAAAATGACAATGAGTGGGACAATCGAAAGTTTTCGTGGTCCTTGGAGGAAAAGGATTTGTACAGTACTTTCACAGTTGAGAGATAAGACAAGAGATATTTATTTATTTGTCACAGTTGTTTTATTCTACCTCTGACTTTTTCAAACAAGAGTTTGAGCAAAAATGGTTTTAGGAAACTCAATGTCATTTTCAAAGACCCATTTATAGACACCCGCACGTATAGGTTTGATGTAATTTTCTTTAGTTTCTTTTATATGTATGGGTAGCCCCCTTAATCTTTTTTTTTGTATAAAAATAGTAAAGCGGTTTCGGGTTTACAGAATACATCTACCAAGTTTCAACTGTGTAGTCTTAATAGTTTCGGAATAAAGTGGCTGTGTCATACGGACAAACAGAGACATGACGAATCCTATAAGGGTTCCGTTTTTTGTCATTCGGGTAAACGGAACCCTAAAAATAACGGTAGCGCGTCGTCTCTGCCACCTATGTGACAGTTTCTTTCTAAAGCCCCGTATTAATTCGAAACAGTTGTACATCACTTATGCTGCTGGAAGTGGCTGGAACACTAGTTGTGCATCTTTTGTTTTTCCTAAATACATTTGTTGCCAGCAACTTATTACTTAAAACATGTTGTTGGAACAATACGGGTCAACTTTGTTTCTCCGATGAACTATAATAAACTAATCAATAAAACGGATTTTTAAATTGAATTTCAGGTCATGTAAATTTAGAAGTTCAGTAGGACTAAAAAAAGTTTGGTCTAAAAGATTTCCTCAAATACAAACAACAAAAGCTGATTGTTTCCAAACAATACCTGACTAAGCATTGCCAAATAACGGCTCAGCTATATACGTAGGTAAGTACTACATTTACATATAATAAGCGGTAGGTACAGCACTTTCAATTTTGTGACAAGTATGGCCGTGAATGTCTTGTGCCATTTTCGGCGAACTTACGTTCGTCATTTGTCGCTACTTTTCTGGGTGGAATAATGTAGTGTTATTGTTTTTAACAGATGTGTTGTTAGAAGAGCAAATAAGATGTTGCACTGAAATTTTGAGAACAATCAGGTTTTATTAAGTAATACTTAACTCACAAGATTATTTGCTATTTAAACAAGTCATAGACACCAGATCGTGTATTTAATGCCTCAGTTAAAGCAAATAATGTATAAAATATAGGTGTGCAATTCTTTGAATATCAAATAAATAAAGTGCGTTTATGATGCGAAAACTCGTGACTTTCGTACGGTGGTTTGCCTTCACTTAACATGACAGATAAGGAAAAATAAGCTATAGATATACACGACTTACTTGGTAGAAATATGTGCAGCACCGATTCCCTGGTTGACGGCATTCTGATAAATTTGCTTAGCCTCTTCCTTTTCCTTCACGTAAGCCTTGTAGGATTTGCCGTCGAGAGTCCTGTTTAAATAGAGCATTTATGTAAATATATGGAGTATGGTGGTTAAATAAGTTTTTATCAGGCTTGGAGATCTCAATCATATTACGGACATCAAAATTTACACAATTGGTCTAGTGGTCGAAAGCGACTTGGGTTTGATTCCGATGGAGGTCGGCGAGATTTTCATTAGGTTTTTCCATCAGGAATTTTTCAGAAGCAACGCGGATTTTGGAATTGCGTCTCGTTGTTGGCAATATGCTCGCATCATCAACAGACTTTAACAAAACTGGCGACATATTAGTGTACATGGGCATCTAACCTAACCCTTCGGGAAATAAAGGTGGCATAGGGGTTTGTTTATATACGCTGGTTAAAGTTGAAACTTAAAAAATGTACCTATGTTTAAACAGTTGCTTATAATTACTTTACTTTTCACAGCGTTACTAAAATCCCACGAAGTTTCTAAAGACAAATTAAGAGGTTGGCACTTGGTCTTGTATTTATTAAGATTAACTAAAGTTATTTTTAGACCTACGTGGGTACGAACACCGATGATGGCGTGATGTTATGGTGTGTGATGTTAAACAGAGGATTAAGAAGACTTACATGACAAATCCGCTGATAAAGGCAGTTTCCGGTAGCAGTACCCTAAAGTTTGCTTCCTGGGCCTTCTTGGCGGGGTTGCGCACTTTAGCCACGACCGTCGTATGCGCATACCGCAGCGACACATCGGACACCACGTCCATTTCCGTCAACTTGATTGGTGGACTTGCCTCTTCAGTTGTTATGTCTTCTACGGATGGTGTAGATGACGCAATCTGTATCATAAAACGTTTTTGTTAAAGGATGTATGGAAGGACAATCAAGTCAGCTGTTACATACTTATGTCCGCGAGCGTGACCTTTTATGTGGAACAGATTTTATAAGAACAGGCGATAAATGTCGTAGAGCTAAAAGATTGCGTAACGATGTCTCTAACATATTGTATTGTGTTGTCGCCATTCGACAAAAATTATGTCTCGAAAGCGCATTAGGAGGAAATGTACCAGCCTGGTCAAGAGCCCTGGTTCAAACTCAAACCATAATTTAGTATGACTTATTTAGACATATTTAGTATGACTTGTAAACTTGGTAGTAAGACAAGTAAATACCAAAGGGAAATGCCAGTGGGCCTACTCAGAAATTCATATCAAATTCTGCAGGGCCACCTCAGAATTAAAGTAGCCGGTGGCAGAAAACTAGGATATTCTGTTATAGAACAAGTAAGTAAATAAGTTTTATATAAACTCACGGTATCATCCGACTTGGCAACGACCATGGTGTCCTGGGTGGGCACCGCGGCCGAGTGCGCCAGCGCAGCCACTGCGCACAGGCACCCCAATACCGCTAAAAAGCGGCTCATAATGCTTCTCTGCAGAGGAAACAAACAACATTATCAACAGGGTAAAAAAATATATGAAGGCAGTAAAGTAGGTACATTTTTCAATAATTCGGTTAGGGTTCCTAAAAACGGAGTGAGCGGGAACAGTGAGGAGACGAGCAGGATTCGACCAATGACAGAAGAGACGAGAGACGCGATTGTCTATGCATGTCTCGGGTCTCCTCTATGCTTGTCTCCGTTTTGGTAGAATCCGAGCCTTATAACTTTTAATAGTCGTGTGACGTGTCTTTTTTTTAATACATATTTATATAGAAATAATTGAAATACGAAAGTATGCTTAGTAGTATTTAGATTATTTCTCAGTAGCAGCCTTTATAGAGTCTGGATTGATGGCAATAGGCTCACACCTATTAGGTACATGGAACTTCTTCTTTCTTCCCCTTAAAAAAAAACGTTGCCCCACACTAGGAATTTCTCCTGTATCGTGGGTGTGTTTACAAACATTAAAATTTACATACGCGAAAAGCCAGACTCGGAACAACCATCTGTAAGCCATACAAATATTCGTTACGTGCGGAGATCGAACCCGTGATACCTTAACTGTCACAATTAACTTTGACAGTTGAGGATTGCAGGTGACGTGCAAGTCACTGCAGCATCGTATGCATGGACAGTCGAGCCTGTCGGCTATCATCACTAGCACGCTGTTGGGGTTGCCACGCACCCCTTCATCGTTGCACAAAAGCAGTCGAAACGTGCGACAGCGAACATGCCCGAGGCACTACAGTTGAGTGTCGCGGCGGGCTGTTATATTGAACGCATGGGGCTACGTATTATTTTTGGGTGTGATTAACCTTTTTTTTTTTTTACGGATGGGAAATCATCAAATGACTTCTCCCGCTCTGCGCGGAGCGGGAGGGAGTGTCAGACTTGTACTGACTAAAACCCACCCATGTTCCTTCTTCGCCCTTTTTGTTCCAGGGCCGCGGTATCTCTTTCGAACAACCCGCAGCCCTGGCGGTGTGATTAACCTTAGCTGCACGTGTACAGAGAAGTACAATAAGCCCTGAAAAAGGTCTGCTTGACCGACCCGGAACAGCGCGTAAACCTGCCTGAAAAACCATGAACTGACTTTTCGCCGTGCTATTCAGCATATGTGTTCATTAATTATACAAGGTGTTGTTTTGCATCCTCGTAAAAAATCAGGAGGTTGTCACATACTACATAAATAATCAATTAAAATTACGGTACCTAGGTAATTATTAATAAACGCTGATTTTTTGGTTGTATAAGTTGGTTAGTATTTCAGAATAACCCCCATAACGTGGTTTAGGGAATAAGAAATTAGCGGATAAACGTTTGAGATTGTTTGTATGTGTGGAAGCGCGGTTATAGGGCGAGACACAGACGGCCCGCGTTTAAAAAACGGGTGGTTCACACTTACCGATTTCCGTAATAAGAAAAAAAAAGGGAAAATTACCTACCCATTTTATTATTGATTCGGGACAAGAATCATTAGCATAGCTCTTTACCTCCTTCAATTTGACGAGGATGCAAAACAACACCTTGTATAATTAATCTCAAAGTTTTCTGATTCATTGAATGAATGGCCGATTACTAGGAATAGTAGGTATATATTCGATAATTTGAAGTAGTTATTATTATGATTCGTTGTCTAGGTACGAGTAGGTCTGTATGACCTATTAGTCAGTAGGCATACATGAACGTAATTGGTATTGTGTTAATCTAATTAGCTGACTTCCAATGAACCCTTACACAAACAATAACAATGTAGTTCTAAGTAAATGAGCTATTATGTATAAGTGGGTAAATAAGATAAAACGAATTGGTAAGTTTGTTTTCCAACTTTTGCAACCTTTAATTAGGCGCAGTGGGGAAACAGAACTGGGTAATTTCCTTTCAGTTCTTGGTAAGTAACAAACAAATAGGCATCATTATGTTCTTATTTGTCAAAATAAAATTTATAAATAACACTTCTTCGAAAGACAAACAGTTATATTTGTCTTACCTACTAATAGATAAAACTGTGTTACGTCCAACCAGTGTCACATACCTATAAACTTCCTAACTATTGATAAAACCCAGTCGTGTGTGAAGGTCAAGTTAATATGGAATTCTAAACAAAATCCGACACAGAGATAGGTACACATAGAAACAGACACTGTGCCAAATAAAGCATTTAAACAGCTGAAGCCAATGAGAGCAGGGCCGTAGCCTTGGGGGGAGGGTTCGAATTTCGAATCCCCCCAAAAACTTCGAACCACTCACTCGATTGGCTTTGATAAGGCACAATGACCATTCCAACTGCTGTCCAGTGCTTTATCTGCCAAAAAGTTCCGTCGTTAAAGTATTTTAAAAGATGTTCCTAATTTCCTTTTTTTGTGTCGAAAGTCCTCCTTTTCATATAGGATTGAACCCCCGGAACTGAAATTCCTCCGAGAATGAGAGAGAGAGAGGGAAGGCGAATGGGGAGGCCTTTGCCCATCAACACATGACAAGCTAAAAAATATAAGAGAGAAACAAAAAAAAAACCTGCCAGGTGCGAGTCGGACTCGCGGACGAAGGGTTCCGTACCATTAATAATAAAAACGAGCCAAAAAAACACTTTTTTGTGTGGGTGCCCCCTTAAATATTTATTTTATTCTGTTTTTAGTATTTGTTGTTATAACATCAACATAAATACATAATCTGTAGAAATTTCAACAGGCTAACTATCACGGTTCTTGAGACAGCCTGGTGACAGACGGACGGGCAGACGGACAGCGAAGTCTCAGTAATAGGGTCCCGTTTGACCCTTTGGTTATGGAACCCTAAAAACGAGGAACAGCGAATGAGCTAACTGATTACAAGATGACGTAGCCTCATCATAATATATCAAGTTTAAGCACATCCTCTTTCTGGTTTTTACAAAACCCGGTATAAAAAATAGCAAATCGTGCGCATCAATATTTACATCGTCTGAGCTTAACGAAGTGTGAACAGGTTCCAAGAATCGAAATGAATTGTTTTCCTGCTAACATAAAACCCACTTTGAAATAAGTCACTCAAGAAGTCTGAAGCATTAGCAACAAAGTAGATGTTCTTACACTTTGCAGATTACATTTTACCTTACAAACGATGTTATACAGAACGGAAACTTGTGTACCTAGTTGTACTTTTCGGCCGAGGACCTAGCCTACGTGCTGTGGGAATATTTATGGGCATTATGTATGGCTGTCCACAACAGCTAAGCAAGGGAAGAAGGCGGTGGGTGAGCGAGGAACGAAATGCTCATCATTCCTACATAAAATATAGCAATTTCTACTCGGTTTTTTTCCAAGCTTCCACTAACTAAAGACTTCCTATGAGTTATTTAATGCACTGATGTCGTTTCCAATAAATTTTTGGATTGCTATTAACTGTGGGAAGTAAGTACATCATTGCGGCATGAGCACTTGCGTATCTCCTGTAGCTGGCGTTGGCTCTGTAAGCAACTGTTAACGAGAAGTAACTAGGAGTCTATCTGCTAGATTCTATGATACCGTAATAAATAGTCAAGTCACATAAAACGCAGTCGTTAACCGTAACGGTAACTACCGGTTTTTGAACAGAAATCAAATAATATTACAAATTTATACTAATAAAACTAATACCTGATCGACAGCTATAAAATTAACGTTCCATGTAGCGATGAAGCAAGCAATAATAAAATATGAAAACAATCTGTAGAAGTGCAGACTGGTTTGGATGAGGTCTTCGTCGCATAGTAACTAACAACACATGCTAAAGCAAAACAAAAGTTTCCCTATAATCAACATCTGACCATAAATAACTTGAGTTGCAAGGTGAAAAGCAAGGAGGTCAAACATGAAACAGGTTCGTGAAGATCTACAGGTAGGAATAGTGTGAAGGTGAGCTAATCAGCTTTAGATCATCCTTTTGCTAGTCTATGACCAAAAATTAATACAGCAGTACATACAAGAATTTTCGAATCTAAGTTTATTTTGAAAGTTTGTTTTTAATAAGAGTTTGGTATTTCCTAATGTGCGACGGCAAAAAATATTTGTCGAGGCAGAACCAGTCAAAAGCATTAGCAAGGTCGGGCGAAGGGCGTTAGATTAGGGAAAATGGATAATCCAGTCAATCGAGAATGTGGAGACGTACGTATGTCTATGTAAGTACTAAGATGAGGATTAATGATCAGACGCTACTGTAGGCTCCCTGAGGCATAGCCAGGGTACTTTAAATATCAAAACGAGTTACCTCATGCAAAAGGCATAGCGGTACAGTGATTACATCATATTATGACAAAGCATCACCTAGAGGCCTCGACCTTGCATCTCCAGTTGTTATTTTAAAGACTTTTTATCTCAAAACGCAAATAAATAATTTAAATTGGGTAAATATAATGTCTCTTCGCAAAACTGTAGTACCTACAGACGATTGCAAAAGGCGATTTTTGAACAATAATTGCCTAAAATTTGGCAATTTAGGAGTGTGAACACGACGATACGGATGCAAAATTTATTGAGTTCTGTTGCATTTACTGTTATTATTTTTGTAACAGCGCATCGTATTTCGTATAGTACCTACATCAACGTCCGCTGCTAAAGCACAACAACTTCGACTTGACCGTTGATACAATGGATGAATGGTTGCAGGAGAATTTTGCAATAATAACAAAGCTTAGCCAAGATTTGTTCACAACAACTTAAGACATAATGATGTCTAGTTCTGCTTCCAGGTTCAATCACAGCGGGACGAACCCCGCACAGGATTCGCCTCGCGAACCATCAATAACGCTTGGCAGAAGATTTAGGACATGGAGTTACTAATCATTCGATCTATTGTTAAAATACATTCGTGACAGTAGTAATTCTAAGGATATATTACAAAACTGGCACCAATTCCAAGTTATGAAATCGATTACGACACCTTAGGATAATTACAGTGCGTAAATAATTTGTTTCGTGCACACAACGAGACCAATAAACCGAACAGGTAAAATTTTATGGATGTTTGACATCCACTGGATGATAGGTCCATCAGAAACGAGTTAAGAACTTTTATAACACCTATAGATTATACATAGTACAAATATATACACATCTAATACTTCACAAACGTGTAAATAGGTGGAACTAACATCTGTCATCTATATGTATAAATGGTCGTTTAATATTATTCAAAACAACCTAAGAAAGGAAATCCCAGTGGCAGAAATCAATCAAGTAAGTATAAAAGTAGGAAGTTGCCTAAAATAATCTTTGGACGCCCAACAACATAAAATTAAAAGTTACGCATTGGAAGGAGATGTTTGAATAGATGATCCCATTACACTGCAAGCTAAAATATTGAAGAGATCTGATTAATGGATTGATGTATATATAAATCATAGAACTACATCATAAATCGGGCTACTAAGCATGCACATAAATCCGAAATGATTATGCGTAGTCCACGTCGAGGACCGGTCCCCGTAAGACAGTTATAAAACTGTTAATCGCGGAATCAATCGTTTACCAACTCACAAACAACATCAAAACATTGATATTTTCAAACACCGGTAACTACTCAGCCGCTACGTTGTTACATAAAGGCAGGCATACTTACTCGTTTGTTTACGCTCAACGAGATGATTGCACCAATTGTCCCTCAAGCTCTGGCACGTTCCACGTTCACCCTCAGCAATGGGTCTATGGTCACTGTAGCGCGAGCGAGGAGCGTGCGTGTTCGTCGTCGTCCGCCGCGAAACTCGATAGGACGCCACTGCGAACGGCTTAAGTAGTACACACATATTGTGCACATATCTGTGTTGACCGCCGAGCCGCGGGCTTCCCGCGACGTAGGTATTCGTGGATCTTCGGGTCAATCGGACAACTGTTCTCAAAGTGTTTGCTTCGATTTCGATCCCGGATATCAGATTTTCGCCCCCAAGTCAACGGCTAGAATAAACACACACTTACTTTAATGGTTTTCTTGTGGCACTCAACTTCATACATGAAAGTAAGGTACTCAAGAACTGCAATGGAAAATATAGTTGAATCATTTATTATTCCTGCCTGGCCTTGACTGAGATTAGTCAACCGCATCACTTCCTGCGAACTGTGGATGTCATTTTAGAAGCGATTAAGGCAATCTCATGTAGCGTATTAGCAGTAACAGTGAGGACTGAGGACACATTAGAGAACAGTGCATTATTTATAAACACTAACACGCGATGCTAAGTTATTCTTCTTTCGTTTATTCATTTATAAACATATTATTTACATTTTAAAATATTTTTACAAAAATATTTAAAAATACCAACCCGCACTGGGCCCGCGTGGTGGATTAAAGCCCACTCCCTCTCATAGAGAGGAGGCCTGTTTCCCAGCAGTGGGAACATTATATATAGGCTGATGATGATGATGATGATTTAAAAATATTAAAAAAGTAGTAGCCCACCGGCATCGGGAACAGGAACCGGGCTACCGGAGGTCAGGGCTCTTGAGAGAGGAACCTCCTAACAATACGTACCGTGTCCAGAAGCACTGCTTTCTGAATCAAGCCCTCGATCCAGCTGCCAAGCGAAAGACTCCTCAGATGTTGGTCGAAGTAATAAGCCATTGACCGACACGACTATCGGCACAATGACTGCTGAACTCAAGTCCCACATGTCGACAACATCGATGCAGATCTAGATACTTGTTTTGCTTATCTTTCTCTTCTTTCACGAGGTTCTCGTCATGCGGGACCGTTATATCAACAATCATTGCGCGACGCTCCAATCGATCTATCAACACGATGTTAGGCTTATTGGCAACAATAGTCCTGTAAGTGATGATAGGTAGACCCCAATACAACGTGATATTACCACTATCGAGAACTGGGTCGGGCGCATACTTATAGTATGGCACTTCTGATTGCACAAGGTTGTATTTCAAAGCAAGTGGCTGGAGGATATCCCTGGCAACAAGGCCAAACGAGAACACCCAGAAATAATGTGTCGGATCGATTCTCCCGGACGGTGGCATACCCCACATAATGTCAGCCATCCTTTACAATGTGTTTCCGCTATTTATTCGTCATCACAATTTCTCCCATTATTGCACAGACAAAACCTTCGGTTTCCCCGAAGAGGGAAGGATACCAACGCTAAGAAGGCGAATCGGGCCCATGTAGGGCCCGGTAAAAGCGTCTGTGTAGCTTCTTGCTCTGCCATGCCTCCCTGTGGTCATTAGAGTCTAATACTACAGGCATGCACCAGTTCACGTTAGCCGAGAAGAGCGGGGTAAGACCCTTTTCCACTGAGACCACATCTCGGTGCATGCCCACGTCGGCTTCTAGGAAATATTCCCTGAGACTGCATAGTCTGCATACCTCACGGTTGTGCAGGGTCTTAGTATTTAAGAAGCCACGACCCCCACACTTCCGCGGGATATACAGATGCCAAAAGAAAAACACCGGAAAAAAAGGTGTACGGAATCCGAGAATTGAGTTCCCATGGATTCCATAATCTTCCCTCGCTTCACATGCATGCCCGCACATTTGTCCACACCAAATTCCATCCTGATGGCGCTACTGAAAGTTTCTGTCACAGTAGCTTCATCAGTTGCAAATTGTTGGGGCAAAGAGTTTCAGATCATCCATGTCTCACGATACAGGGGAAGAGCTAATCGATAAGGATCGAGCGTGGTATATTCCAGGGTGATAGTCTGAGTCCATTGTGGTTTTGTCTAGCATTGAACCCTCCCAGCGTACTGCTAGAGGGATCAGGTCTAGATTATTGGTTGAGGAAAGGTGGTCAGGTCATATCTCACCTTCTGGTGAGATATGACCTGGATAGCGAAGGACTGTTCTTCAGTGCCCCATACATGACATCAGGAAGGTACGCAGAGTTGCATCTAATTTATACAACTTTAGCACCCTCATGAGCCACGCATGAGGCAAAGAATCATAGGCCTTCATCTATCCAACATATAGACAGATTCTTTCGGGAGCGGCGAACTTGTTGGCTAATGGTCATATCAATGAGGAGCAGCTCCTAAGTACCACGAGACCTCTCTATACGTTGGTTAATTTTAAGTTTATAAGTTGGTTAATTGCTCCGCAGTACTACCTGATTTATGGAGCAGGTGGGTAATGCCTGTCGTCAGGGACCAGGATAGCGACCCTGACTCTACGGCTGATTGAAACTGGGACGCCAAGCGAACGATCTTTGGAACCATTTTATTATTACAAAGCCTGGATTTGTGGAAAGCGTTCTTCCTCGCCACTTTGCTGTGGCGAAAGCCAAGATCTATCAGCAACAAAATTCGATATACCACAAAATTCAATGTTTAGTCTTTAGTTTTGAAGAGCTCATTATCTCTTAGATAAAACATTAAGTGTGAAGTTAAACACAGCGGTGAGCGAGGTGCTCCTAGAGAGAACACAAAATCTAGAAATGTCGTAATCACAACGTCTCTTTTTTGCTGATATTGTCAATATCCTCCACCAACTGCGGGCAATACTAGGCTACAGAAGTCGAAAGGCACTTGTCCTCCCCGTCATTGCGATTTTTTTTTATTTGATCCAGACCATATCTGGGAACCTTACTTAATTTAATTAATTATATATACTTAATTACGGGAATATTGGGGGTCCGACTTTTTCACAAGTTTTTTTTTTTAAGGCAATACAACTTTAAATACCTTCACGACCTCCGTACCATTCAATGCATCCATCAGCACAATGTTTTGAGTGAACGCTAACAACCCTAATCTCTTCAAAGTTAGAGTGAACAGGCTTCTTCTAGGTAAACTCGTACCATTGTCGACTTCGTCTCTGTCATCTCTGACCTAGACTAGAGTCAAGAAAACATCAATGAATAATTTCCCAGCAAAAATTTTTGCGTAGAGTAGTTTGATGTACATAATGCTTGGTTGATGGTTTCTCTATCTATCTCTTGTAGATGTAAAGACGCCAGCACATCAAGCTACAACAATCTGTCAAATTTCTTTAATAGATTTTCAACCTGATCGTTAAAGAATACGGTTCAAGGTTGATTGACAAAATTTGACAGTTTCGGGTAGCTTGACCTGACCCTTCAAAGGCTTCAAAGCGGAACTCAGAAACACTACTTGGCGAAGAAAATCTAAAAAATACCACCATCCCTTTAACCCTGGGGGTAGGCAAAACCCAGAGGTGGTTAGTAGAGGTTTCGATTCCCGGGTCGGGCAAAAATGCTATTGGGGTTTTTCATTACAAATTTCTCAGTACTAGTCCGGAGTTTTGAAGTTGGCGGTATGATACCCCCGTGCCTCGAAAAGCACGTTAAGCCGTTGGTCCTGCACCGAATCTCTTTTTGGTCGTGTCGGATTGCCGTCCCATCGTTACACGGACATATGGCTAATCACCGCCAAGATTGGCCGCCGTAACTGAAAACGGTCTGGAGGACTATACACTTAGTACCTACTCATTCATGCTTGGGCGCATCATTTTTGTCGTTAAATGTTCTCGCATCTAGATTCTGGTCTGCTACTCAGAAATTTCTAACTGTGGTAAATAACACTTTGCTGGACTTAGAGAGTGAGGATTGAATCCAACACCTAAAGCGCAGCAGTCGCGCTTGGTACAACATGGTACGTAGGTACGAGTTTACAAGGTATTACAAAAAAAAACGAAGTACTTGATAATCAAGAAAAAATACTAATGTTTGTTTCTTACTTCTGCGTATCCAAAGTGTTTTGAACATGATTCTCAGCATGAGGAAAAGTAAGTACATAAAGCGAGCCGAAATATAGTTAATTACGTATGATAAGAAATCCCAGAAAAAAAACAAAACCTGTTTGTTTACGTAAAATAAAATGGCCGTCCGACCTGTGGCGGCCGATACTGGTAGGTACGTACCGATTTTCGCTAATCGATTCTTAATCTCTTTTAGTTTTAGCTTCATCGCTTAATCGTGCTTTATGATCGGTAAAGCTCATCGCGAAGGAGCTCATAAGCAAAAAATAACATTAGATACAAAATTCCCCTTTCGTAATTTTGTATCTAATGGTATTTTTTTCTGGTGGTGAAGTTAGCGTCCGTAGGAGCTTGAGGAGGAGGATTATTACCTAATTAATGCCCCACACGTGCCCCCCGGGTGGTGCAAAACGAACCCCAACGCCAAGCTTCGGGCGGCGGTCAACTAACTCGATATTACAGGCATAACAAGCCAGCCTGTGGATATTAGGAAAAGAATAACCACGCCCGCAGCCACTAAACAGCGATCGGGAGTCTGAGACTATCGCCCGGACTGAGAGTAAGATAAACCTCTACAAACAATCACCCCAATTCTACGGTGGGCCGCCCCAATTCCAAATACGCGCCAATGGAATGCATGGCTGATGGGAGACCAGTCGCGAGCGCCAACCTCGACGGACCTGGCCAACTTCGTTGATGTTAGCCTTATTGAGGGCGTCACGCGTCAAGTGACCTCTTATATCGACCCTATTCGTGGGAATAAAATTAACATATGCAATGAAAAAAAAATTAAACCTTAAGAACCCGAGAATGACACAACAAACACTTCAAAAAAAGTATGTTCACACATACCAGGAGCCACTCTCTTGTCACGCTACCAGCTGAAATATCAACACAGCAAATCGTTAATATAAACCAAACACAGAAACAACGACACCGAGCAGGACATAATGTTAACCCACCATGGCAAAATGACCAGGTCCCCATGAAAAGGAAAGCTGAAGCAAGTCCTGAATTTACGAACAAAAATAATAAATTAACTAAAACAACATACCTATGCAATGACTACTATAGTATCTGCCTACTACAGACACTCTAATCTCTATACTCACACTTATCATCCATATTCATACTTTTATTGGTTTTACATTAGTATTTTACGAATCGTTTAGTTTTTATAAATATTTTCTTTATATCCTTTGTTGTGACATGTTTACTTCAAATTTGTCAGATGTCATTTACTTTTATTTTTGATTCTTACCAGCCAAACTCTCTATGAAGGTTTCATTTAGATTATATATAAAAATTATTATCATCAATTCGGTTGTATTTTTAAGATTTGCTGTGTAAAGAAATTCTGAGTTATATTTATAAAAATATTATGCGCAAAGTTTTTGACCAATTGTTACTGGCTGCTTTGAATACTGGCAGGTTGCGTCTTACTAGAGCGCAGCAGTTTTGAATCTGAAAAAGAAATTTGAAGAAAGAAACGGAGGATCAGGGTATAAAAGGAATTTCTGACGGATGCCCTGGTTCAGTCTGGAGACAAGAAATCAGTTTAGTCTGAAGTTAAGAAATAAGCTAAGTCTAGAGTTTGGAGTCAAGGAGTAGATTCGTCATGTCTGTCTGTCTGTCTGTCCGTCCGTATCACAGCCACTTTATTCCGAAACTATTAGGACTACACAGCTGAAACTTGGTAGGTAGATGTATTCTGTGAACCGCATTATGATTTTTGTACAAAATTAAAAAAAAAATATAGATAAGGATATCCCCCCATACATGAAATTGAAACTAAAAAAAAAAACCATCAAACCTATACGTGTGGGGTGTCTATAGATAGGTCTTTAAAAATGACATTGAGGTTCCTGAAACCATTTTTTTTTCAAAGTCAATTGTTTGAAAGAAAGACACTTTCAAAATGGTAAAACGAGTGTCGTCGTCCCCTCTAATTTCTAAAGTAACAGGAGAAAAAATCTGAAAAAAATATGGGGATGTAGACCGTAAAAAAAACTTTCAACGAAAATTGGTTTGAATAAGATTTGATATGTAGTTTTTGAGATATGGGACTTTTTCACCAAACTGCAGCAGTAACTTTGTTTTTCATTAACTTACTATGAAAAACAAATTTAGTTTTGCGGTTGAGTGAAGGTTTACTAATGAATGACCGTTCAAAACATTGTCATTATATTGTTTGGGGCTATGGAACCCTGTGTGCGAGTAAGACTCGCACTTGGCCCGTTTTTAATGTACAAATCTGTTTACTTCTTTTATCACGAGGAGCAAGCACGTTTGTTACACTACACAAAATAGATTCCAGGTTTTAGAAACAAAACTGACGCTCCTGAGCAACACTACAAAGAGCCAAACCGCCAAAGACAGAACCCATATTTGTCACAGGGGTCATAGATATAAGGAAATAAAAAAAGAACTCCTGCAGATGCCGATAAATATACGATGATTACTTTAAGAACAGATATATGTATATACATATAAAAGCAGTTTATAGAAAAAGACATAGCCACAAGCCTGTGTTGCTCCTGTAAGCATGTATTGCACCTGTAAGCCTGTTTTGCACCTGTAAGCCTGTGTTGCACCTGTTAGCCTGTGTTGCACCTGTAAGCCTGTGTTGCACCTGTAAGCCTGTGTTGCACCTGTAAGCCTGTGTTACACCTGTAAGCCTGTGTTGCACCTGTAAGCCTGTGTTGCACCTGTAAGCCTATGTTGCACCGGTAAGCCTGTGTTGCACCTGTAAGCCTATGTTGCACCTGTAAGCCTGTGTTGCACCTGTAAGCCTGTGTTGCACCTGTAAGCCTGTGTTGCACCTGTAAGCCTGTGTTGCACCTGTAAGCCTGTGTTGCACCTGTAAGCCTGTGTTGCACCTGTAAGCCTGTGTTACACCTGTAAGCCTGTGTTGCACCTGTAAGCCTGTGTTGCACCTGTAAGCCTATGTTGCACCGGTAAGCTTGTGTTGCACCTGTAAGCCTATGTTGCACCTGTAAGCCTGTGTTGCACCTGTAAGCCTGTGTTGCACCTGTAAGCTTGTGTGACACCTGTAAGCCCGTGTAGCACGTGTGAGTCTGTGTGACGATTTACATTCATGGGAGCTTTTATGTTGTGCATACATTGTATTTATAGTGTAGCACTGTTTTAGTACAAATTAATTCAACTCATTCTGAATTATCCGCTCTAAAGGATCTTACATACTAACTGGAATGCGTGCAAACATTTTTTTTTTTTTGCGTTTGGTTTGCTCTTGACTCTAGTCTAGGTCAGAGATGACAGAGACAAAGTCGACGATGGTACGAGCTTACCCAGAAAAAGCCTGTTCACTCTAACTTTGAAGATATTAGGGTTGTAAGCATTCGGAAACACAGACGCAGGCAGAGAGTTCCACCCCTTTGCTGTGCACATTATGAAAGACGTTTGATAACGCTTAGAGCGAATTGGTAGAGTAGCAATAAGGTGGGGATGGTAACTTGCAGTGCGTCTAGATGTCCGATGGTAGAAGGGCGCCGGTGGGATGAGGTCGAGCAGTTCTTGGGAACACTCACCGAAGTACAGCCTGTAGAAGACCGACAAGCAAGCTACCTTGCGGTGATGAGCCAAGCTGTGAAGCTTGGCATCCACCAATTTTACGTCGTCAGCGTTCTACTGACTCAAGCGCGGCAATTTGTCAATATCAAAAAACCGTTTTAAAATAACTTTATATCAAACATGTATAGTTCGTATTACTTTAATTAATACGAACTCTATGTCAAAGGGAGAAAAAACTTTACGAACTCTATGACAGAGCGAGCTTCTAGGGTGGTTGGTGTCCTTGTCTTGCAATTGCCAGTAAAACAAAATTAAAATTAAATATAAATCGGAAATCATGTTTATTTAAAGCTTAACTAGCACACAAATCGTAACGGGATTAATGTATTATTCAAATTCTAAATATTAGGGTTTAGAGTATGAAATTGCCGATTTGTAGGTACTGTTTTTTTTTTTTTTAATTTAAATCAAATCAAATCAGTTTTATTTGTTAACACAGGTAACGAAATACAGATCTTGAGTTTGGTAAACAGAACGCTATGTTATGCCAGGAGGCGTACAAATATGGTGTGCATTTAGCTCAAAAAATACGATTTTATAAATATAAAAAGGAGAAAATGTTTGAAAATCATGCTTAGTTAAAATTTCAAAATAAATTATAATAATTACATAATATTATTATTATATATTATTTAAAATATTTATTTAGGTAATCAAAATAATTACCATTATTATATACATATTGCTGCCATCTAATTATGAAGGTTATTTATACTTCTGCGATAGAACTCTGGTGATCTAGATTCGACAAACTGTGTGAAAGCATTTTGTAATCCCTCCTGAGAAGAAAACTTTTTATCACGTAGAAAATTGTCCAAATCACGAAAAAAATGGTAGTCCGTTGCAGCAACGTCTGGCGAATACGGAGAGTGACCAATGGTTTCTAATTGCATTTCTTGTAGAGTTAAAACCGGTTCTCGTGCTGTATGAGGTCTCGCGTTATCATGGAGCAATAATGGTGAAGATCGATTCTCTGCTAGTTTTGCTATCACTGTTCGGAGTTCAGCACAGTAGGTAGACATCTTCCTTTATTGTTTGATCGGAACAAGCTATAGTGAATAACACCATGCTGAGACCACCAAACAGTTACCATTACCTTTTTTATGGTAAGCTTTGCTTTAGGACACTATTGCGGCGTTTGACCTGAGGTCAGCCATTGCATTTTTCGCTTACGGTTATCGTAAAGAATCCACTTTTCATCACATGTCACAATACGATCCAATATTCCTTCATTTCTGTATCGACTATCGATTCAACAAGGCAACACAAGTTTCAACACGCGTTTCTTGCTGCAGATCAGTCAAATCATGAGGCACCCATTTTTCATATTTTTTTATTTTATTGATTTGACGCAAATGAATCAATATTGTTGGTAAGGTTACGTTAAACCATGCCGCTTGCCGCAATTCCTGGGTAATTTGGCTCGGATCGGCTTCCACCATCTCTTCTTCTCTTTCGTCTGACTAAACGTCTTAGCGCCAACTGAAATTGTGCCTGCAAACCTCTGTTAGCGGTTATTCTCACTAGTTTTTCGCTCGAGCGGAGCTCTCAAAACGGTGAAAGAAAACATCGAGAAGAAATCCCAGTCCTAAACCTTTACGGGTAACCTTTTGAGTCCCTGTTTAAAACCTGCGATGTAACCAAGTTTATAGCTAAGTACCGTCGTACCGACGAAGGTAACGATACTGGCCCGAAAGTCAGACAAACAAGTCTTACTGACGTATTTTAGCAAGTAGGTAACTGGGTTGTGGACGTCAGATATGTAGTCGCCCCATGTAAAATACTGATATCCAGCTGCATCCGAAAGCAGACGATTACCTCATAAAATAAATTGACCAGACCAGGCCCCCTATTCACAAATTTTCGATTCGATCAGTCGTATGTACTTATATCTTGTTTTGGCATAACGAAAGCGAGCAAGATAGACATACGACTTTCCAAATCGAAATCGAATCCGAACCTTTGTGAATACGGGGGCTGTTGCAAGAACTTCAGGAACTTTGCTGTTTCATATACACTACACGACGACACAAAAATATGAAGCACTACTATACGATAGGATCCCAATTTTGATGAAAACTAAAACCGCATTAGGTTTTTGAAAACATTATTCCTAGCTAGCTATGCCGTATGTCATTAATTCCCAGAATGTGATCCATAACAGCGATGCTACTGAATGGTTTAATAATAGTGTTTTTAGGGTTCCTTACCCAAACGGTCAAACGGGACCCTATTACTGAGACTTCGCTGTCCGTCCGACACCAGGCTGTATCTCATAAACCGTGATAGTTAGCCTGCCGCATTTGGCCGGTTTTTTTTCAAAAATACAATGATGCAGTTTAATTTCTATTCGTCATAGTTTCGGAATTGGCCATCCACGTCCACTTGAAAAATTCAGCCTGTAAGGGCCTACTACTGCTACCATAATTATTATATAGGTATTCTTTGCGGCTACCAATAAACCGATAAATAAAACTAACCCATTGCTCAAAACTGATAGTTGCTTGCTTCTTAGACTATTCACTCTTCTTTCGCTCTTGCGTCTTCCTAACATGTTTGTTGATAGGTAGGTTTACTGTGTAAGTGTTTTGTATAAAAAAATAAGGAAATATAAATAGGTTTGAAAAAAAAATAAGGAAAAAGGTGATAAGACTCAGGAGGATCCAGTCTGAAGTTGGGTCAAGTGAATATTACACTTGTTATTTTCTAAACCGGAGCCACAGAGTCAAGATTTTCAACAAGGAGTGATAAAGTCACTTGTTAATTCAGTTTTAACGGGATGGTTTCCTTTAAAATTAGAAGGAAGCAAGGGATCACCAGAAATGGAAGAATACCTGAGTATACTCAGCTCAGGAGAGTACAAGCAAGCATAAAATTGTTCTACTAAAGAGTTTTCTTAGGGTACCTATATGAAATCAAAATCAATTTCATCTATAAGTAAACATATTTATTTTGATTTGATAATTATTAATAGTTAAACATTTTGTGTAGGTACCTGTATTCTTAACAATTAGTTTTAGTTAAAATAATTAAGAACTCTTGAGTTGTCTCGTTTTTAGACTAAATCTGTCATTAAAATAAACAAAATATTTAAGAAATAAATTAACCTATAATTATAATTAACCTTTGTACCTATTTTCTGTTCCTTTCTTCTTTTCTTTATTAAGTGTGTACGTAAATTGTTAAATAAATAACCAACAAATCTCTAGATTTTGTTGTACACCACTTTAATATTAAACTTTATACATAAAATAAAGAAATCCCTATGTTTTGTTGCTAGTATATACAGTACTGTTCAAACTTTATGGCGGCTCAGAAGTAAGCTGTGAAGTAGCCTGCACATTATACAGTCAAGATGTTCCGAGCTGACATAAAGTTAGAACCATTGCACCTGTGCTGACAGTCACTTGCAGCTAACTTATGAGCCACCAAAAAGTTTGAACAGAACAATAATTAATAGATTCATGTTAATACTTTTGAAACGGCATGAATCCACTACAAGTCTTAGCTTTACACAAACATCTAGTGAGTTCAGTCTCAGCAACAGGTTTACTATCATCATTCGAACCATAGTGAAAGGTAACCTCCTCATCAGGCAAAATATCTCTAAAAGCAAATACTGCTAACTTTGGAATAGGATTTCCACATCTAACTGGTAAAATTTGGCAATTAGGCTCACAACTATGATTTATATATCTGCCAATGTTACCAAACTCACTTGGATCAATTATGATAACTGTGGGGTGGTCACCAGACATTTCTCTTAAATAAAATATATAATTACTCTTTCCTTGCATTTTATTATTATGATGTCTTATAGAAGCCTGGTTTGAAGTTATTATTTCTCCTGCATATTCACATAAGAATGTCCCTGAAGGAATGAAACATGTTGCAAAAATACAATAACCTTTGTCACAATGCCTAATCTCTAGGCCTTCCACAGGTCCTTTCTGCACAATTCTATTTCCACACTCAATCGAACAAGGACAGTTATCATTACACTCTAAAATTGGATATGATTTTGATTTAGGTTTAAGTTTGTACTTCAACTGACCATCTTTCTGGTAGGCAAGATAGTTATCGCCACAAGATTTCTTAAGGCACTTACACGTTGCTTGGAAACAAGTTTCTTCGCAACTACAACTTTGATCATAGATAGAATTAAAATCATTCAACAATTGCTCATATTCGGCACTCTGATCGCAAGGACCCATGATATTTTCAGTAACGTAAAATAGATTGCCGTCTTCATGTGTGTAATTATCATTCATTTTATGGAAAGTTTGCGATTATAGTTCAATTGATAAAAGTCAATTGAACCTAATATGATAATATTTAATTTAATTCAAAACACATTGTCCTGCATGAAATACTGACCGTTGACATTGACAGAAGAGGCAATCAGATTTGACAAGAAGACAAAAGTGTAGTGCAAAATATATCCATGGCAGTAGTACTTGCCATTTAGTAAGACTTCAACATTATTTCTGAAATTGTTTACTCAATATAACGCAAGATGTCACTGCTGCCGAATGTGACAAAAATCAGCAAACATACAAAAAAAGGATTGTGTGGTTTTACGAAACCACGGTAAAAGTGAAACTTTTTTCACACTATAGCGCGGAGTAGGGATAAAGCTTTCACGCCCCTTTCAAACTCCGCCGACCGTCAGCGTCACGCGACATGCAACACACTGACGAAAAAGTTTGAGACGATGTAATAAAGTTTCACTTTAAAAAAATAGTGCGTGGAGTCCCTCCGTGCGGAAGAAGTGAATCTTCGTAA
The DNA here is from genome assembly GCA_963082945.1 of Cerastis leucographa. NCBI lineage: Eukaryota > Metazoa > Arthropoda > Insecta > Lepidoptera > Noctuidae > Cerastis > Cerastis leucographa. The sequence goes on along the minus strand of OY720380.1, from coordinate 9,756,830 downwards.
TACTACACGCATGCGTTCGAGTGCCACGCATTCACTCTCGCTCTGTCTGTTTCTATTCCCCCTCCATGGTAGCGTTAAACGTTTAACGCAACCATGTTGGAAGTCGTATAAGAAGTTTCACTTCATAATGAAACCAAAGTAGTTATATCCCAACGGAAATGCGGTTTGGTGTAACAAAAAAATCGTTGACAGCCGCACAATTCAAAGTTAGGAATACAACCTGTTAATTTTTATTTGTGTAAAAACATGGTACATTACGGTCTTATAAATAGGGTTATGATCATACATGTTTCACCATAGAATGGCACCATACAATGGCAACGGCATAGAATGACAAAAAGAGGCGTTTGCCCTACAATGGGACAGTGAGAGGGTGGTATAATTGTTGTTGTTTAATCGACTACAGCAAAGTCCAACGTCATTCGTGCACTTTGTGGCCTGTAAATTAAATATTACATTGAGATCAAACCTAAAACACAACACCCCATTTTGAAACATTTGCTACCTTTTTCATATTTCAATAAATTATGCGTTGTGTACACACGACTTTAAAGTTGCCATTTAATTTAAAAAAGAAATAATTAAATATAATCTATGCAACCCACACAGACGAGATGTAGATATATTTCTATCTCTTTTGCGAAATTAGGGACGAGAGCAGCGAACGAGGCGATGGTGTTCGAAGTTGGAACGAATTCACCCGTGTCCGCGCAGGCGCAACGTTGAACGTCTTGACGTGACGTAATTGCCCATTCATAGTTTTTATTCATTGAGAAATGAAGTTTTCAAAACATTTTCATGATCATGTTGTGTTGCTTAAAGTCAATGATTCGAAATGTGAGATGAGTGTGTAGTAACAAAATTACATTGAAAACAAGAAAAGGACTATGAAGTTGGACTAAGTGCGTTCATTCATTGATAGAAGAGTACTCAGTGCATGTATGTATTGAGCACATGCGCAATGCAGGCGTGAATTCATTCGGTTTACTGTGTGTAATAAATGTATATTCAAAACATCGTCGAAAATGTGGATTCTTAGAGTGAACTTTGTGTATGGATTTCAATTACCCAGCTAATTCGAAAACAGGCTCAAGTAGACCATTACGACACTCCGGAAGTGGCGGGACAAGCCGGCCGAACGGGCTCGTTCCGAAAGAGATAACAGCGGATGAAAGAGATAAACAGTTATGGATTTAACATGGCGGACGATATGCGTAAAGTGCGAGTTGAAGAAAGATTGAAAATAAAGATCGGTACGTATTATTTTGCCAGCTTTCTTTACTGTTTGTATCTAGTAAGTGTTTGAAAATCAATTTATAATTAAATAATCTTTTTTGACTCCTGCCGTGTTGTAACAAAAATATTGTTGTCATTGTGGTGAACAGGTGGTACCAAAGAACTCTTCAATTCTCTGAACCAGATTTGAATGAATATCACCCTATGAGTAAATTAAGTGATAGTTTCAAGTGCACACCATGCGAAGGATATGATCTCTTTCACATTTCAGGAGTGTTGTCCTTTGTTATCGTCCTGTGCTGTTTTGACAGTTCACACAAACTTTATGAATGAATTTGATGAATTGCCGTGAATACAATGAATATCGTGTCTAGATCATATTAGATTAGATATTGCTGTGTGCTCTCACCGTTTAATTCAGTATTAGATAAACTTGATACTTGAGCTCTCCACCTGTTTGCTTTCTTTGGCGAAAGATACTTGCACTTTTACAATATGTATTGTAGTCAAGATTTTAGTATGGAGATCGTTTTACTACTTTGTACAATGAGAGTGTTTCTACACATGCTCATTCACATATAAGTACTCATCCATTATGTATATCATGTTTTTGTTTTGTTTCTGTTTATTTTTTCATTCTGATTACATTATCATCAGTACAAATACTTGAAACTTGATTATGTATTTATAAATTGACATAAGTCTCATTTTATTGATTATAGATAAGGTAATATCGGCTATGGTCACTTGCACTCAGTTAAAATTATTAATCTGTCTGTTAAGCAGTTTTAAGAAAAATTATCATAAATTATTTCATAATCATGGTTATAAACTTCATAAATATAGTACTGTGTCTGTAACTGGGTGTTCAATGGGTTAAATACTGTGGTTTTTATTTTTTTATACTTTAATTGTAACCAACCAGTCCAAATTTTCAATTAATTATATTTGCCATAGTTTACTATACTGCTTTAACTTCAGTTAATATTTGATTGGTTTCAAGTCATTAGATACTTAATGTAAAAGTTTCTTACCTACCCCACTCGCATATTCTAATATAATTCCATAATTATGTAGTAGTCAATGAAAAACCAAAAGATTAAGAAAATTAAATAAACTGTTCTTAAGTACAAAAGTCTTTGAACAGGCAGAGAGACTGAGATCTCATTTACAATGTGATAGAAGAAAACAATGAGATCCCACAACTTAGCTTATCAGTAGCAAAAAGTTCAAATATGTTTAGCCCAAAACTCAGCATGTCGATTGGGCAAACAATACGGCAAGCAGACCGTTCCGAAACCAACATCATGAATAACATCATAAAAGGCATGCCAAGCTTTTAGTCTTGTATGAAAGTACCGCCACTAGTGTTGATGACAATCTATATTCAGAATTTTGGTATTAGGTTGGCATTATCACCTGTGTAGGCATCAGGGCACCCATAACACCAAATCATTTGTCACATCATTTGGTACCTACAGCACCAAATTGGTACCTACAGCACGAAATTGGCATCTACAGCACCAAATTGGCATTCCAAGCTGGAATTGCCACAAGTTCCTATGAATTTTGTTAAAAGTAGAAAAAAAAAATGAATAGACATGAGCATAAGAATTGTGATTTTGACATAATGTGCACTTAGATTCCTTATATACACTGCACAATCGGATGACGTTAACTAAGTAATGCATTTCCATAAGTAGCTACAGAAATATATGACATGATTGATTTGTGCCGGCGGCGCGGGCGCATAAATCTACGATAACACGAAGTGTGTCTGCCATGATAAGGGTGCAGTATGCCTTCCGGGGCGCGACCCGTCGACGCTTTCGCCTCCTACTATGTTACTTTTGTTATATTCATAGTTTCAAATGTCTTGGTTTACTTTTAATTTAAATTCTAGAAATAATTATCTGGGTATGGTAGACATAGTATCTAGCTACAAAATTTTCCTTTATATTATTTGTGAAAGATGTGCATCTTTACGATTTTGACTATAACAATTTCGATGAAAGTTGCAATAAAAGCCCCAATTTACGAAAAATCGATCTAGCTGGGTCTCATAATAATAAGTTTTTCCCAGAAATTCGTGTAATGCAAAAATTTAAGAACCCTTCCACTTGTTCGTTGTAAAATTTCTTTTATTTTAGTTATGTCCACTGATCCATTATGCCATGTCTAACAATATGCACCAAAAAATCGTATTAATGCTAAACTTAAAACTTATGTATATTAAAGGATCAAAATTAAATATGTTTAATATGTTGAAAATCATGAGAATAAGTTCAGAATGTGCATTTCAATTATACATATTACATCTCGGGTTCACTCACATTGTTACTTAACAAATCCTGAACTGAATTATTAATCTAATATACACAAAAATCAAAATGAATTTGAAAACTACATCTAAAAAAGTTATGTTAATGTAAGAAAGCTACATGTACAGTGTACACAACATGCATGTAAGCTACATGTAAGAAGAACAACTCAAACAAATCCAAAAACCTACTTATATCTATATACATAGATGCCCGAAGAAGGGCAGTGATAGCCCAGAGGTAAAAGCTCAAAAAGTTGCAGGTCATGGATTTAAACCCAAACACGCACATTACTTAGTGTATTTATTTCATCACCACTGTCCCCTTAACAGCAAAAGGAAATGTACAAAGACATTGTGACTCCACCAACCTGCACTGGTGGGTGGTGGGTTACGGCCCACTCCCTGTCATAGAGAGGAGTCCTGTGTCCCAACTGTGGGTGACTGGGTGGGAACATTACCACAAAGCAGCATTTATGTATTTAGGATATGAGATTAACTAAAAGGATTCTTTATGAATGTCTTAATTAGTTTTGTACTAAGTAGTTTGCCTCGTTTATGACCGTGGGCGATGGCGTCTCGTCTCGGTCCTTACAATCGCTCTTGTGTCTGTAGTCCAGAACAAGCTATAGTGTCACAACCTTATAGTACATTAGTTATGGCAACTTCCGTTGCGCCTGCGCCTTATCTGCTCATACGCCATCGAACACCTTTGTTCCTACCAACACTTAGCCGGACCCGAAAGGGCAACTGCTAATTGAATCCTATTATTTATTTTATGCGTGGCATGACTCAGGAATCGGTTACCTGCGCCTTTTGAGGCTCATCGACATAAAGCATCGTTTTCACTCTCAGAAGTTTGTCTTAAAACTCGGCGCGGGCGTCTCGACTGTGTGTAATATAAACGTTGTTTTTGTACAACACTTTATTAACATGTGAATGTGAGTCACGCACGCAGTACCTCAGTACGTATCGTGTCTTATTCCTTGGGTAAACAGAAGTTTCTGATTAGCAGTGTGTATTAAACTGTGCTGCCTGTCGTCTGCTCGGCGGACGAGTAGCAATTTCTTCGGAGCTATGTTTATTTACAAGTGGCGATATCGTGTTGATACCTACTTGTGTAATATAAGGCGTTAAATAATACAATTTGTTTTTAACAGACATGATAAGCACTGGCTGGTTGATGATACATACACCTAAATGCATTCGACTGATAGTGTACAATAGATTATGTATGTTATTATTAGGTACCCTCTGCAGCTAGCTCAGAAATAGGAGTGATTGATTGAGTCCAGACTGCAGACAATAGGTAATGTTATAAAGAGAGATTTTACCAACTCTCCCTCTATAAAAACTTTTTGACTAAAGGGACTTTCATGTACTTTCTACTTTAGAAAATTACTTGTTCAACTGTTTTTTAGAAGCCATGAATGCCAGTTGCCCTGCTGGGTAAAAATGTCTTGAATTGAACTAATAACTGAAAACTACTTTAATTAAAAGACAAGTTAAGAAAACAAAAAATATCGCTTCCACAAATCGTGATTCCATTGTTGATATTTAAATATACCATAAGGTTTTAATCACTACTATGATCATAAAACGCAAATCTAGGTTGAATCGCCTCGCTGAACAAACTGTTTAGTGTATAAACTTTAACCCAATTCTGCTTCCATGTACAGGAAGCTATTCAATTTTTTTTATATTTTCGAAATAGTTCAAGCTGTAGTATTATATCTGTGAACGGAGTTTCAGCGTCATAACGTGGCAAAGTTGTTTAGGCGAATAATGATTAGCAAGATTCTTACATTTCTTACTGGAAACAAATGAGATCGGCGCGACGCGATGCCGGCGTCGGGCGTCGAGTGTCGCCTTGTACGTCGTACATAGTTATCTCCGTTCAATAACGCTCTAGTGAGGGGCGGGCGGCGGCGGCGGCGGCCGAGGCGACGCCGCTCTGTGAATGGGGCAAACCAAGCGTTTTCCATTCAACGCACCCATTCATGGAAACTCGTCGATCCGTTAATGAAAAACGCGCTCGATAATCGTCACCGTTATCGCCGTCTGTGTGGATTAGGTACCACATGTGAGCCGCGCCACTTGCCAATATCATATTTTCATTCAATCAAACACATTCGTGCATCATAAATACGAATTACCATTGATAAGATTGCTTATTTAATAGGTACGATAGCGAATGTTAATTGCTTTATTGCGTTGTAGGTACCTGTAATACCTATTAGCATGATTAAATATTGTGTTATCCATTCATTAATCAAGTAATGTTTCCATAGATGATTTATATTTTAGTGTGACAGACATTGGTGGATTTACCTATTTTTATTTGCTTCTGAAACAAAGTACTACTAATACAAACTATCAGGCTTATCTAAGTTCATTGCTCTTTTAAAATATTCATTAATGATCTGAATCGCCATCAGTTGGTGGAATATGGAGTGATGTATATCTTGCACTGGTGTACAGGCTGGTACTTGGCGCCGTGCTCCCTAACTACGTATAAAGTAATCGTGTAATGTTCATGCACCTATGCCATTAATAACAATAGGCAAACCAGTAGGAACACAGCACGCACACCAAAGGTTGTATGCGATTTCACACACACGGAGATGAGAAAGTATACCTACCGTTGTAATTACAGTACCTACACATGCACACTCTCTGGTCGAGTACAATGTAGATATCGTCTTTCACTTTTAACTTTCAAGATAAAAGAAAATCGTATTTTCTCAAAGCCAAACTACTTACTGTTATGTTGGGTATGTGAAGTAAATTCACTGTTGCGAAATTAGTGGCTTGGATCGGATTACGTTTTTGCGAAAAAGTGCGTTCTACTTCGCAGCCCACCTGCGAAGCGATTGTATCCTACTACCTATGTGGCGTGGGTGAACGTCTTGGGCCGCTGGATATTATACTACGAACGTAGGTTTCCTCCCACGTCCCTAAGTATTCGAGTTGATTAAAAAAATGTACGAATTAACTTGAATTAGTTAAGGAGTTTTTGACAAATTCTTGTGTAGAAACTGAATCTACTACTGCTCACTCCACGTAGTAGAAGTTAAACAATCATCAAACAAAATTAATCTTCTGAGAAAACACATCATCTCTAAAAAACTCGTATATTACATTAAGAACAACGGGCCGTCGACCTGTGAACGCATACGCAGAATTAAATAATTGAACATGAGCTGTTTGTTCCCGGGAAACTTGAAAAATAGCGTAATTTGGACTTTGTCCTTTCCTCTACCAGAAATGTAACTAAGTGCTAAAGTTCAGGATGTTTTTTGTTATTTATTTGTTCTAAAAATTGAAGACAGGTATTTTTTTTTCATGAACAACTTTTTTTTTGCTGTCCCTCTGCTAGGCCAAAGTCCATCCAGGGTTTCTAATGCTATCTTATCCTTTTTGCGCCCAGAATATCCTAGTCTAGTCTAGTTATGAATCTATTTAAATTATCTGCAGTCTTCTTTTCGGTGTTTTTAGACTAGGAGAGAACTCTTAAATCTATCATGCAGTATAAATGAGCCTATATAATCCACATCCGTCTCTATAGAACGTCGATTGCTAACATGCTAAGCCTGTTCCGGACATTGTTAAAGCCAACTACCAAGGCATTTACTATCTGTAGAAAACCGAGGCCTATCTACACTGTGACCTTGTTATTTTCCGGTACCTAATGCTTAAAACGATATCGAAATCGATCACTTTGTTACTGGAACGGTTCCCAGCGCTCTGACAACAGGCTGAGGTAAAATACTCTCGATTTCGAAACAATTGCACTACGCATACGAGCGTGTGGAAACATCTTAATGATCGCCATTGTGGCTGTGGCTAAATAGCTGGTGCGTATTCGTTTCCTCAGTCGCTGATGGCGCTATTCAAAGGATCCCGTTTGTCTCCCACGATCCAGTTTAGTGGCGTGTGTTACTGTCATGTTGATGATGATGACGGTTGTTTTTGCATCAGCAATTATGTACAGTTTGTTGTGAGTTTCTCTAGCACTACAATTACGAATTTGTGAGAGTCGCAGGAAGGTCTTTCCTTTGTTTAACGGTCCTAACTATCGCAGCGTGCCTCAATTTACAACAATTACGTGCAACGCTTTAATTGAACAATTTGTTTAAGAAAAAATACATGAAAGTACTATGAAACTTGAGTGACGTATCTATGTGTACCTAAAAACAATGATTATCAGTATTGTTATCGTATAACGAGTGTTAAATAATAAGTGCAGTGCCTATCACTGCTGTTCAATATCACTATCGGTCACGGCCATTACACCTATTTGTGATTTCCTCAAACCAGGAAATTGTTTTCAAAACATAATTCCCTGTTATTATAATGGCAAGGATTACGTCATCTTTGTAAGAAGAACAGCAGAATGTAAGTGACACGTCACATGTACATAGTTTACGTATTATGTATTTATTAGTAAATGAAACTTGCACAATAAATAAAATCATAATAAGCTTAGATGAGTGGGCGCGCCAAGAAATAAGTTCCATTTAATTCGTCACGACTATTACGCCACATGATCATTAATCATCTGAATCCCTTTAACCGTGTGATCTCCGTGGAAATTACTTCAATTCTGACGTAATGTTTTGCTTGACATGGGTAAAATAACAACAACTGTAGGTCCACAGGGAAGGTTAATGGACTCAGTGACTAATTGACCACCCGCTTTGAAGAATCGTCTCTCCTATTCGGTCATTGTGCCGGTCTAATGTCGGTCACATTGTCTTTGTTCTTTATTGGTAGAATAACTGGAAAACCACCGTAACCTACCCCTTTTTTCTATGTATAGCATCTCGCAGTTCAGCCTCTGAGGCTGGCTTCTGCTTAAACGGTCTAATCCTGTGGATGCCTAGAATTTAAGGCCTCCAGCCAGGGCAGCAAAATCATCTGTATTAAGCGACAACTCGCTAAGGGCACCCGCTCGGGCCTCGGCTTAGGGTGTCGCTAGGGGAGGGCAGCAAAGGGACTGGCTGGATCTGAGTGATTTCATTATTCAGGGGCTGATTTAAAACTAAAGGTTCAGCATCGCGGGCTGGCTCGAGCAAGGGTCGGGGGGGGGGTAGTGAACAGGTACGTCGCGACGGGCCTCGGCGATGCCGGAATGACGGCGGTCTGTGTCTGTTTTTACGTTTTATAGTACTGTTTTCCCTACTACTCTCTTGTAAAAGGGTAATAGGGTCATCAGGAGGGACAAGGGTATGCCGTGGACGGCGGATCCTACTAATACGCGATGGTTCGTACCGGGCGGCCGATGCGATCAAGGGGTTGGGATGCCTAACAGCTTGGTCAAAGAAACGCTTGGAAAGTCGTTTCATGAACTGAAGGATGGTAACGTACCCCAAAAGACTTCTATTATTTAGGTATTTTTTCTCCTTTATAATCTACTCGAGCCAAAAACATGCAAACTGTAACAAGCATTATAGGACTACTGAAGTCTTCATTTTTACAAACATTTAAATTGCGGTGTATGAAGCAGAGAAACAATTTGGTCCTAGATATCTAGCAAGAAAGAACTGCAAAATAAATTACATCAAACCGCCTATCGTTACTTTCCACTTCGCAATTTCATAAAACTATTAATTTACATCCATTAATTTGACTCACCATTTTGGCCAAATAGTACAGCTTATCATATCATTATTATTCTAGCACAGTTTCTAGTCTATATATTACATCTGTGTTTATATTAGCATTTCGCCATGTTCCTCTACAAACGGGCCATCCACGGCGCTCTGATTGTATTGTCTACGCGGCTAAAGAAAACAGTGAGAATATCTTTCTTGTCAATTTGTATGCAATTGTGCAGCGCATGTATGAACGAACGCAATTTTATGAAGTACTGGCATCAACATATACCTTCCTAGAATCAATAGTTACCATCAGTTCATCTAGTAGTTCATCTGTCTTAACAGAAGAAAATGATCTAATAAATAAGTAATTCACTAGTATATTATTATGTCGGTATCGTAAGAATCTAAAGTCAAGCAGAACATAAAAATGTCAAACAGGTTTTGTTTGCAGGAAAGTGTCAGGGCAGTAGTTACTTATGGGCCGATGGTCGCCTCACCTTGTGTCTCCGTATTTAGCGATAACTGACGAGGTCGCACCACGTTGCGCAACCAATGGGCTCGCCATCTTTAGTGTATCATTATTTCAGGCTTTAATCCAAAAAAGCAATGACTGATGAGTGCTTTACCTTTATGATCAAGCACAAATTGAATGTTTTGAACAAGTAAAAATATCTTTGAATTTTCATTTTCAATGGTTCTCTTTTTTAACTCTCCTTCCATATATCTGTGACTCTTTCTTTACTTGCATAACTTTTCTTTCTGGTAGGTTAACGGTAAAACGTGTTAGGTATTAATTTATTCGAGAACTAGCTGTATGCGTTGCGATCGTACACTACCTTCCCTACCCTATCCTACCTACCCTACTTATCTTTTAAACCTTCCCTGGACTTCAACAAATACTTCAAAACCCAAATTAGCCAAATCGGTCCAGCCGTTCTCTAGTTTTAGTGAGACTAACAAACGTCATTTCATTTTTATAAATATAGAAGTTGTGAAGTAAACCCTAAGAAAACCTAGGTTCTGGTGTTGTTTACTTAATGCTGGCTACCAATTATACGGCATATTACTTATATTAATATTAAAATAGTAGTTGTTTCTAAATCGATGGTACTAACATCAATGAGTTGCGAATGAGGATCAGGAACTCAGGATACAGCACAGTGAAAATGTAAAGAATAACGACTTCGAAAATACTTGGAACCACCAAGTATTTTGTATTGGGTTAGGTTGGGAAAATACGTCTGCTGGGGTGATTGTGGAGGATGCTATTGAGTACCCGCACCCCATCCAGAAGTGACGAGGAGGAACACCGTGTGGTTTCAGTCAGAAGGAGTCAGACACACCCCATGGAGGATATCCATTAAGGATTTCCGCACGTATAAAATAAAATATGTTGGGCAAATACTTGTTGGGGCACATTATGCAAGACACCATCTTATTGCAGAACATCTTAAAAAACTAGAAAGCCGAATTAATGTCCATTGAAATTACAACCACTCAAGGTCTTGCTTCGCAAGCTCTATAAAACGAGCAATAAGATGCAAACTATGGGAAACTCACAGTAATTAGTAAACTTTAATGTCAACATTGATCATGTTAAACAAAGCAAGATAAGAGTGTTTGCGTGCAGATGGCAGTGTTAATTGTAGGTGGTTACGCTAAATACTGGTGAAGACATATTTATCCGAAATTTAGAAAGCCTGGTCGGTCATAAATAAACCCAGAACATTGCATTCTGATGGTTTTTTAAAAGCGAAACATCAGCATTTTTCTTTAGTTTGAGTTTTGGAACTGTCTTGGGAGAATGTAGGAAGAATAAGCTTGTATAATTATAATTTTATATCACCCCTAGTATCATTGGACATGGAAATGAATGAGTAGGATGAAGAATACTAGAACTCCCCTATTTCCCAAGACTCAAAAAATATCTCCGTTATCTGACTAAATATTATTTGTCAAAAGAATGGATGTATTCCAACACTGGTGCAAGTATTCATGGCAGCTAATGTTGGAATAGATCCTTTGTTTTGAAAAACAAATCTTATGCTTAGGTGTTATTTTTAGTCAATAAAGGGTGTAAATTACTTTAAGAAGCCGAAAGACACTTGTTCTCCCAGTCGCGTTATTTTTTTTTTCTGGACCACTTACCGGATAACCTTCTGGTTACGGAGATATTGGTGGTCAACGTTCTAATGTTAAGTTAAAAAGTTTTTTTATTTTATTTAAATACCTCCATTACCCCTGTACGGTTCACTGGATCCATTAGCACACTGTTTTGAGTTCGTTACATTGAGTCCTACCGTGACTTTCACCCCAAAAAAAAGTCGTTTCCCAGCAATATTTTTTACATACAGTTAACATACTTACACTGTACATAATGCTTGGTTGATGGCTTCTTGAATTTTTTAATAATAATAATATAATTCTTCTTCTTCTTCTTCTCCGTTTACACCTTGCATTTATCATCAGATTTTCATGCATAATTGTTATTGTTCCAGGTGAAGCAAAAAACTTGCCAGGTCGCAGCCATGGGGCGGCATGCCACCGCGACATATACTGCGTGCTGTCGCTCGACCAAGAGGAGATATTTCGCACATCCACCATGGAGAGAACTCTCAAGTGAGTTTTAAATTATCGCAGCTCGTGCAGGGCGGATTTTACAAATGGAAGTGATCGCATTCAACGCATATAAACGACGTTGCTAGAGATATAAAAAGTGTCTTCAAGCTGCGTTTCCAGTTCCACCAGAGGATGCGCTGCCGGGGTTGTGTGTGAAACTATTTCATAACATCGCTTTTCCACAGCCTGTGCTAAGTAAGCTATGTGATTTGTTAGTTTTCTGCACATCCTACGCTCCACAACCTCGCACGTCTCTGGTGGAAATGCAGTTTATTTTCTATAGAATATGACGCTGTGACTGTGAGTCTGTGACACTGACAGTCGCTTTTGATGTACAGTTCACGTTCAGTTTTGTTGGTGAAATTAGCACTCGTTCAGATGCTTAACGAAAATAGGGGTCTGTCACCGCACGATCTTACCTCTCCCCTAACTTGTACCTTTGCGCTTAGATCTGAAAACCAATTCAGATGAGGTCGCGGTTTTAACATTACTGTTCCAATTTTCAGTATTATTTTGTAAAGTATTGTAATTGAAACGATTCAGGCTAGTCTCCTATATGTTGGCGGTATCAAGTTTATATATTATGGATAGATACATCATGCCAAAAAAAGGCCAATACAATTACTGTATTCTTGTCATTTTCTAGTTTGACAATATTTGTTCCACATGCCCTTGATTTAGCCGTTACTATTTCAAAGTTTCCTGTTGGCCCTCCACGAATTCTACAAAACGGGAACGTTATATTCGCTCCAGAATTGACATAATAATAACGGATCCATTGTCCGGTGTCCGGTGTCGCTTCCGCCCGTTATCGTGTGGGAACCGTTTGCCAACAATTAGGGAGAGCAAATATTTAATAGGTCAAGGCTTTTCTACTTCATGAATGAAGCATTTTAAGTGGTAGATACGTTTAATTGAAATAATTAATGCATGTTGTACGTTGTAGTACGGGCGTACAAATGTTTGTTTTCATCTTGGTACCTGGTATAAGGCTAGCTGTGAGATACTATTTGTTTTTAGAATGTGTAGGTTTTTTTTTAATTTGTTCTGTGTTACAACAAAATTACTAATTTGATTGTTGATTAAAGAAATACCAAGCAAAACCTCCGATAATCACTCGTTCTAAAACAGTTTTGAAAAGCTATAGCCTGATGCACTAGGTACGATGTGTAACTTTCTTCGAAACATTAATGTGTCGTCACGAAAGTGCGCTGGCGCACACTCCTAATCTCTTGCATATAATATGTAGTACTTCCGGCGCTTTCACGACCATGTGTCACTCAGGAATAAAATAATCCAAGTTACGATCCGTTTTAATGTGGGTACTACTAGGGTATGATCACCTAATTGGATTAGTTCTTGCTAAGCGAACATTTTTCTGCTTCATTAACGTTTAAATAGAATTCGATTATCGAGATTTTGAAGTACAACAAATAAGACTAAATTGTGATTTATTTGAAAAAGGAACTTATACATCACATCACATTTTTTTTAAATTAATAAATACATAATAATTATGAGCAAAATTAATACATATAATATAAAATCAAAATCAAAAAAATTTATTTTACATAGGCCTACATGGGCACTTATAAAACGTCAACAAAAGGTGCACGGTTCGGGTTGGTCGTTTCCTATGGAGAAGAACCGGCAAGAAACTCCATGGTTACTCTTTTAAAATCATTTGGTTTTACAATATTTGAAGTTACAGCGTTAGTACTTAAGTATGGGAGGACAGCGTAGGCCCGACAATAAGTCGATTGCTTACTACAGAAGGTAGTAATAGAAAAAAAAAAGGTAAATAAAAAGAATCTATACAAAAGTAAAAATAAAACAATAAAAGAACATTAACTTAAACAATAGACACAGATGTTATCATCAGTGCTGTAACTATTCTGAACAATGAACGAAAGGTGCAATGATTGAAAAACTATTGAAAAAAAAAATGAATAAAAAGAATGGAAAAAATAATATTGGGAATAGTTAGAGACATCCACACATTTGTGTCGTTTATGAGCTACCAGGGAAGCCGCATGAGCAGAAGGAACTACAGCCAAACTTCTTTATACTTATATTATTATATAAACAAAGATAACTCTATAAGCATGTACAATTATTATATCACAGAACATTCTACCTATCACCTGTATAAAAACATCGTATTGAAAGCCACCTGCCCTGCTGTCGCGCGTCGCCTCGCGTGTTGAATGATTTGTCATCAATTAAACATTAGTCACAATTAATTCATGGTTGCGTTGCGGTGCGGCTTTTGATAGCGCGTACAATTCGGGGGAGGCACTATTGTGCGCTAAGGGAGGGCGGCACTGCGGCGCGCCACGTCCCGGACGCGCTTCCGGTGTGCGTGCGACGACGCAGAACGTCCCTTCCGCTTCACCCCCTTTGCCATTCAGTTTTTAGAATGAATAAAAGACAGCCGCATGAGTTGGAGCGCAGCAATGATTTTAATTACCGCCGCCGGTTACGCTCCCCCTTGATTCGTTGTGGGAACGGCCCACGCCACCAGATTATTTCATAACTGGAAATTCACGTACCTATACCATACCTAATACTTAATCAAATTCAATGGAATACAACGCATCTGTAAAACCGCTGCTATGAATGTATTTATCCTGTTGATAATTTTGGACGGTTCTGTATGGACGAATGCAGAACGTTTCATAAATCGTTTCAAATATAACTGGGCATTCCTAAAAGTAATAAAGCAGTTTAAATGTGTAGTTTCCGTTATGATTACACCTCCGTTGAAGTAGAAAATGTCCATACGTTCATTGTTTATCTGTAATGATAGTCTGTTTTGCTTGTTAATGAACGGAAGCGATAATGATTTTGTGACCCAAGAGGTGAGGTCACAGTGGACTGGCGGATATCGAAGGAAATGTCACGTCACTCGTCGAGTTAATTTAATGGGTTCTTTGTCTCGCGATACCTTATCACTGCACTTACTATGTGCCTCTGTCCAAACTATCTGCCTCGCTAACTATGTACTGATAATGTACCTACATATTAGTCGCTTGTGTATGCTTTGTGACTGTGTACTCCTTGGAATAACGATGTTCTGGTGTTAACTAAATGTATTTAAGATAAAATTCTTGTAAGTGTGGCTAATTATTTAAATTCCACAGGTAATGTGTCATTTGTATTAAAGGTAATTAGTCCATAAATAAATTAATCTCCATTTGAAACAATGCCGCAAAATTCCCGAACTGACTCATACGTTTTTGTTTTAAATTATTTGAGCAATAGACAACTTTTTCTCTACATCACAATACAAATCGCAAATAATAAAGCTAAAATAAACCTATACCCCGAAACATTAAGACCGACAGCCAAAAAAATATGAGAAGTGAGAGTTCGACGACGGACTCGTAAAAGTCGCGTCAGTAGCTCCTCTACAACATTAAACGGAAGCTTTTAAGTGATAAATTGGTCCCGGAACTTCGTGGCACGTAAAATGATCATCGCCTGAGCAGTCCCCGGCCGGAGTGGCGGCAGTCTTAAGTGCATTGCTCTGGTTTCTAACATGTGCTATTTTGTGCTCGCGACCCGACAACGTGTACATACGAATAAAGGTGTTCCGGAGTTCATTCAATAATGCGTCATCGTGAGCCGACCTACTAACGCTCCGTGCGAATTACATTGATTGATTCTAATAAGTTTTTAATTTATTTATTGCACTCATTTATTAATGCATAATACCAGGATGTATAGATAATAAAGCATTGTCAATCTTGTCTTATATTTACGAGGATTGAGGCACATCACGAGGGGTAATAAATATAGCCAAGGCAATAGTACTATTGGCTACGTATCCTGGTTATTGAATCAGTGACTACACTTATTGACACTTAATCAATTCAACGTATTAAAATTAGAGGCGTGAAGTATGTGCAATAGCAAGTGAGCTTGGGCCGTCCCAGCTCAGCTGGTGCGGTTCCGCCTCCGGTTTATAAATACTGCGCCGGCGCCGGATGCGCCTGCGAGCCTGCCGCCGATACACTGCGAGCTTCTTATACCTACACACACTCCAAACGAGTCAATAAACCCCTTTATTGAGTTATTATCGTGTTTTACAAATAGCTACACGTAATGCTCGCTCGGAAAGTATAGATATTGGTTATTCATTAGGGATGCCAGAATAATAATAAATTTCGGAACGTGACGAGCAGTTCTAATTAGATATTTTAACAAATGACTTTAATTATACTACATAATAGGAAACCCAAATGTGGGACAGGGGCGTGGAGATTGGCACAAGCAGAGTGGCTTATGTGAATTAGAAAATAATATTTTTATTAAAAAGTATACATAAGTAGGTACAGTTGTGTAATTTTGACCACAGAAATTTCCCATAGAATGCTATTTTTTTAAATTACCTATTAAGAAATTAAAGTTTCACCAAATTCCGTCCTGTGTTTTCTGTTCTCATTTTTATAAAATAATGATAGCATTACAATAATCATTCCGTTCTCATAAGGCATACACTTTCGAGTGTAGGCACGTGGTTTATTATTAGGCTGTGAGATGAGATTTCATCGGGAATGTCAAACTTTCTCCTTCGAACAAGGCAATCCCACGCGTACGTCACTGTGCAACTTGGTCTTACATCATGAAACCGGCGTTGTTTACATACTAGAAAATTGAATAACTTTTGCCTACTTCTTCGTCTTTATACCCTACTTTTCCGGGATTGCATAGTACTCGCAAACCAGGAAATGTAACGCTGTTCCAAATTTAATTTCATTCAGTTGTTACGACTGACGCAGACGTTCGGTTATTGGTAGCTCATGTTTAGTTGTGGCAGACTATGGGCTGATGAAATTCTTTGATTAGACACGCATCCGAGTTTATGTCGTAGTCGTACCAATATCAATGTACCAATATATATTAGGATAAAGTTTCTTGAATACTTATTCTATTTAATTGAGCTGTTTGTGTTGCTTTTAATCTAAGAGCCAAGAGCAATCATGTCCAACATTTGAATGCTTCCCATTTAGATTAAATTCAACTTTAATAACGTTTTATAACCAATTTCTTGGAGGCGTCAGGCGCCGCACTTCATTAGTCGTTTTATTGTTTCGTCTGAACATTTTGTATAACTCGATTCTGCAAATTGGCAAATTAAACTTTACCTATTTCCCTCAGTGTGAATTAGCACCGCACCTATTTCTGCACTTATGTATTTGTTTCAATATAAAATAAAAAATATTTTCAATGTTATAATTTTATGGCACCGCCACCACCAATACAAATTTGATAAGGTTTAATAAAACATTAGTTCAGAAAATTATTCATCTGTGGGTGGCAATACCGACACTCGTGTAAGACAGGCACCCCACGCGTCCACAACTAGGCTAGGTAAATTATCGCGCAGTCGAAAACTGGATAACGATTGTCGGATGTAATATTCAACAAATAATAGCTCGGATAAATTCTCTCAACACCAATCATACCTCAACATTTAAAACCAATTTTATTACTTTTGTTTCAGTCCATTCTTCGGCGAGGAGTTCCAGTTCGAGGTGCCGCGACGATTTCGATACCTTTCCATATACGTGTTCGATCGTGACAAGCATCTCAAACAGGACAAAGTGCTCGGTAAAGTGGCTATCAAACGAGAAGATCTGCACCGGTATAACAATAAAGACCACTGGTTTGCGCTGCGACCGGTCGACGCAGACTCAGAGGTGCAGGGGAAAGCATATATCGAACTCACTCTCGAAGACTCCAGAAAGAGGTTACGAATGGAACCGAAGCCTCCCGACCCGGACCCCACTGCAGCAGACAACTGCTCGACAAAAACAAAAGGAAATAACCTCGTAAGATTATCTGAATATTGTAAGGAGAGTATGAGGTTTGGTTCTTGCTCGAGTTCCACAAGCAAGAAGCTGCTGAGTGCGGTGGCGACGGAGCCGGCTCTGTCGTTGTCGCGGTCAGAGAGTTTAAAGGATCGGGCGCAGTGGGCGGCGCGGACGAAGCCGCCCATGCACGCGATGCCCGAGTCAGACACCTCGCCAACCCCCACCGCCGCTGACTACTGGTCAGACCCCGAGAGGCACTGCGCAGCGCGAGTAGGACACGACACGCTACGCCTCCGAGTGCTGGAATGCTCCGAGCTAACCACTAAGAATGGACAGTGTGACCCGTTTGCTCTCGTCACGTTATTGTATTCGAACGGGCGAAGAGTTGAGAAACGGACGAAACCTAAAAAGAAGACTGTTAATCCACAATTTGATGAAATTTTTTGTTTTGATCTCGTTATGGACGCAGACCCGAAGGATAAAGATGGCTCACAAACGGTAAATTAACCTTAGCTTTCTTTTTCTGTATGAAACATGTTTACTAGTAATCGATACTAAACTGAATCGTGTTTATTGTTTCCAGGCGGGGGTGGCTTGCGAAGCCAGAGTGTCAGTGTGGCATGACGCCGCGACGCCGATCTTTCTCGGCGAGGTGCGGTTACAGCTGCGACAACCTTCGCCGACACCTTCGCGTGCCTGGTAAGAACAAAACCTATATATCATAATATTATCGGATTATAGGGATTTAAATTACCTTACGGTAACAACGCACCAGTAACACACGCTCAACCACAATACTAACCATTTTATTCTTGAAGAGGATAATAAATTCATTCAAATATTTGATGGTTTGGATTTGAGCTATCGCTCAAACTATCTAGGTGGCTCGATGCTGCCCTCAAGGCTAATTTAAAATTACTGTTACAAGTTTATGTTACTAAATAATGTTTTAAAACCACCAGGTTCTTCCTGACATCGCGTACGGTTGGAGCGTTGTCCCGGGGCGCGACCCCGCCCGGCACTCGGCTGTCGGCCGCCGGCAGCGCCACGCTGGGCTCCTTGCGGCTACTGCTACAGTACACAGTGGACCACGTCTTCCCACTACAGCACTATCGAAGACTCGAGGAGTTGTTTCTAAGGAGTGTTCATCTGAAGGTATGTTCGATACTTGAAACTTTAAATTTTAAAGAAATATCTGATGTCAATCTCCAAAATCTGTTTGAAGGAGTGAGAAATATAATATAATGTTGATTGTTGGAAAGGGAATAAGAAGATATAGATGGAGAAAGAAGCCATACAAAATATGCATAGATTGTGTGAAGGATGATACAATGAATGAACATTGACTAAATTGTAATGAGGCTAACGGATTGATGAAAAATTTACCATGTGTAGCTGGGGTAAAATTAAAAGTTACACTTAAAGCATTTATATCAATAATTACACTATTTACAGGCACTATTATTTATTTATTTAGATCTCCAACAAAGCTTAGGATACACATATACAATGTAGTAGGTCACAATCATAAAACGGTTGCGCTTTAAGTGTGTTCCTTCAATTATAGGACACCACACTATGATGTATAACTAGGAGTTTACAAAGAGATTAGAAAAAGATAAAAATATTCAACATATATAGAAAACGAAATCGAAAAAAAAAAGTTAGAATAAAAACCAAAATAACAACAAAGAGCATTGATTTTTTTTTAATTGCCTGGTAGTCAAAAAGTTGAAAAAGAATAAGCTGATAATTAATTAATATTGTTTCCAGCCCATAGCAGCATCGGCAGTGTACATACTGGGGGAGATAGTGTCGAGTAAGACAGACGCGGCACAGCCCCTCGTCAGGCTATTCACTCATCATGATCTCATCGTACCTATCGTCAAGGAGCTAGCAGATGCTGAGATTTCTGCACTTACGTGAGTACCTTTCTCTATAAAGCAACTTGGTTTTTCTATCTGTGGTTTCGCCCACGTTGAGTTCGTAGTTTATGCCTCGGAGTACCTACCGGGATAAAAATATCCTATATCCTTCCTTATGGCATGGGATCGCATCGCATACCAATAGAAGCAGATCTTTTGAAGCTCAAAAGCTTCGCATCACTACATATCACTATCACTACATAGTATATTAAAAATTAAAAAAAACCCCCGACACAAAAAACCAAAAATAAAATAATCCAAGCGTCTTAGCGTCGGGGGACCGCTAAGTAGACCGCTTAGTACAAGCACAAAACAAAGCGGTCCCTCGGTTTTTTTTTAATTTAATTTTTATTTCATGCTTTTTAAACTTATATTATTTTATCTAAGTCTTGACTGTCCCAATCTTGGGCATAGGTCTCCCCATTGCTTCCACTTTTCTCGGTGTTGCGCGATTACTCGCCAATAAACGAAACAGCTAAATAATAAAAAAACGTTTTTGGGGCGATGCCCATGTTGACAAGTGACAAGATTTCAAATTTCGAATCGACCCAGACCTGTGGAAGTTGTTAATTTCCCTTCAACTAGAAAAGACGTGATTACCATCAAACGGCTGAGTAGATTTTTTCGAAACATAGCTAAGAACACTCTCGATTAAAACACCTTTCAAACGAAACCAAGTTTATCAAAATCGGTACATCCGTTTAGGAGCTACGATGCCACAGACAGACACACAGATACACACGTCAAACTTATAACACCCCTCTTTTTCGGTCGGGGGTTAAAAACAAAGTCGCTTTCTCTGTCCCTATATCCCTATGTATGCTTAAATCTTTAAAACTACGCAACGGATTTTGATGCGGTTTTTTTTTTAATAGATAGAGTGATTGAAGAGGAAGGTTTATATGTATAATAACTATATATTTTATACCCGTGCGAAGCCAGAGCGGGCCGCTATGTTTTTATATACAACGTTCACAGTTTTTCTGTAGTGTATTTAGTATCAGCATTGCACCCGTGCGAAGCCGGGGCGGGTCGCTAGTTTACAATATTTGTATGAATAATAATGCGTCTGTATTTTACCAAGGGTTAAGCAGAGGTAGCGTTCATGCATTTCGCTAGTTAAATTAAGTGCATCTTTTTCTTTTAACTGATATTTTATGGCAATAGTGGCTAGCTGTTCTGGTTTCAGTGTATTATCAAAAGAGAAATGATTACTAAATACTGCTTATTGCTTTGCTTCAATAAGAAATAGTGCGTCTTCAAATTTAGAATTGTTTATAAGGTTGTGAAAATGAATAATTGTTTCCAGAATAGCTATGATATAAATTAATTGGGTCGAAATACATAATTACTATTGAGGGCACACGTGAATTATGTTAAACTACTATCAGTTTGCGCCGTCCTAATCATAATAATTGATTGTAAACAGCGTCCGGTGCATGAGTAAGCGTCTACGTCATCTTTACTCTTATCTCTTATCATCTCAGCTGATTTACGTCCTACTGCCGGTCAATAACGTTTGTTCTGTAATTCATTTGCCATTTTATTCTCGATAAAACATTTTTTTTTTCATTTCCTCTTACAGGGAATAATAGGTCTATGACCTCCGGCCCATAGGCCTTTCCAATGCTTTCCTGTATGTTTATAATGTTCAGTATTTACCCCATATTTGTATTCGTAATCATAATATTTATATAAGATATAGATATCTCTGGTGATTGCATAAAAATTGCATACAAGTTGAATGACCCTAAACTAAGGCATACATTTTAAAAGCCTAATGTAATACCAATTATTTAGTAGTCCACAGAAGTCATCATATTCCTTATTATTCCTTCCAGTGACGCAACAACAATATTCAGAGGCAACACCCTCGTCTCAAAGATGATGGACGAAGCAATGCGATTGAGCGGCGCGTCGTACCTGCGGTCAGTGTTGCGACCAACGTTGGCCGCAGTGTTGGCTGAGCGAAGACCGTGCGAGATTGACCCCGCGAGGGTCAAGCCCACAGCTGCCGTCACTGCCAACCTAGCCAACTTGAAAGACTATGTAGAAAGGGTAAGTAGTCCCTGATATAGATAATTGAAATTTTAGGCTAATTGCGGTTGATCGAAGCCGTTCAGTCGACATTGACCATTCAATTCTAATGGATGTTCATGCCCTTGTGGCGGCAGAATATGGATAACAATGAAGGTACCCACTCCTCATGTTTGCAAACGATTAAATGATTTGTCATTGATCGCATTGAAAAATAATCCATAGTCGACCGATCGTTCCTATGCGCACTGGAACGGTCTGATTGGCGAGGCTCATCAATCGACTTTAGTCCTACTCAAAGAAGCATTTGCTCTAATAACCCTAGTTAGTCGCACTACCAATCCACAGACTGGCTGGAATCTTCTGACCACGGCATGAGTCAATCTCATCATACCGATACGAAGAAAACTTAGTAACTTTTCTTTTTTCAACAGGTATTCGCAGCAATAACGTCATCGTACGCGACGTGTCCGGCCGCCATGTGCCGCCTGTTCGACGCGCTGAGACAATGCGCCGCGCGGCACTTCCCGCGCAACGCGGAGGTGCGGTACTCTGTCGTGTCGGGCTTCATCTTCCTGAGGTTCTTCGCGCCCGCCATACTCGGGCCCAGGCTGTTCGATCTCACTACTGAGCAAATTGTAAGCATAATGAAAAAAAAACCTTTTTACGTCTAACTTAAAAGATGAGGTTGGTTTTGCCTATCAGACTTCTTTGAAAAAAAAGAAACACCGAAAAAACTCCGAGGTCTCGTTTAAACTTAAGGTGGAAGTGACGGTGGCCCATGAAATTCAAATTTTCATTCGTTTTTTGTAATTTGCCGGTCAGTGTCAGGTTTTATGTTGAATAAAATATAAAGCGCGACCGTAACTAATGTGGCTTTACTGAGCTATAATCATTAGGTCGTCAAGATATAATATATATATAGATATACTATAGAATGCATATCAAGATATACTATAGAATGTTATTTTCATGAAATAGTTATCATTGGGATTAAATAAACTCAAAGGTGTATTGATGACTATAATTATTTAAATACGAACGTTTTACGGCCGCGTATGATATTTTATTCAACATAAAACGTGACACTGACCGGCAAATTGCAAAAAACGTAGTATTTGAATTTCCACCCTATCGCTTTCACCTGAAGGCATAATCTTGGTCAGGTCATATGTATAAGGACCATGCAGATTAATGCCCGAGATAATCCTTTAAAAAACTCACATGTTTGAGTGGAACCGTTAAATAAGTGCACGCGTATATAGTTACATCGACCGAAATTCTTTTTGATAATTAAAATTCTCCTATTGTAACGATAAGTAATATTGCTGATGCCCTAAAGGTGGTCACAGACATAATCAGCTCGCCACCATCGTCACAACTCAGCCGTTCATAATTCTATGAAAATCCATACTGCAACGCATACTTTGAATAACGTAAGAGCATCCGCAACTATATGCGGTTCTTCTCCATCTAGTAACTTGAACCTATTACTAATGCGAGTGTTTCTTACAGGACCCCCAAACGAACCGGACGTTGACACTGATCTCTAAGACCATCCAGTCGCTCGGCAACTTGGTCAGCAGCCGGTCGGCGCAGCAGGTGTGCAAGGAGGAGTACATGGCTGAACTGTACCGCAGCTTCTGCACGCCAAGACATGTAAGTACACACGTACATAAACTGCCTATTCCCCATTAAAGTAGGCAGAAACCACAGAACGCCACCTGCTATTATATTTATATACTCCTATTGCATATAATCATTGTAAGTGCATGAAAGTACAGTTAGACCAAAATACGTATTTCCGAAGATAGACGCGCATCAGAAATCTTCATACTTTTCCTTGGGGATGTGTTCAACGCTTCCTTTTTACTTAGATATGGAGTTATATAAGACGAATAGCATTATTCCTTTTTCACATATAGTAGTACAACCTACTTGCATGGAGTATTTAATTATCAACTCGACTCAATCCCAGTGTGTGTGATTATATATTACTAGCCGACCCGCGCAACTTCGTCTGCGTCACATTTTCCCCGTTTTCGCAACATTTTTCATTGCTGCTCCGCTCCTATTGGTCGTAGCGTGATGATATATAGCCTATGTCCTTCCCCAGGTTTAAATCTATCTTCTTGCCAAATTTCATTAAGATCCGATCAGCCGTTTAGTCGTGAAAAGGTAACAAACAAACAGAGTGACTTTCGCATTTATAATATTAGTATGGATGATCGTCTTGTCTGCTACATGGGTCTTTGGTTTCCATAACTCTATATGGGTCGGTGACAACTTAGCATTGCCAATGTCATTAGTTGACTCATCTGCTTTCTTGCCACCCATTATTTTGCTCTCAATTTTTCGTTGGGCTCACACAAAGCAATGTTGCGTCAGCTTGAATTACCGTTACATTACAGGTGCAAGCAATAAAGCAGTTCCTCGAAATAATCTCCACGAGTACGGATACACAAAACAACAACATATCGGAAACGCCCGTACTGCTGAAGGAAGGGTAAGTTTAATACTCATATACAGCGTGTATCAGAAAGGCGTGGTCATGTTTAAGAGATTCAGACATTAAACTGAATAGGGTTCCCCATGGGACCAATATTGTAATCGCAAAAGAAAAAGCAGCTATCCCGTATACAAGGTGTAACATAATAAACGCCTCTCGAGACCTCTCGCATGCTGTCCCTGACCTAAAACTGGACAACTATTGACTACGAGAACTAGAAATTCTCAAAAAAAAAATTGGACTTAGGATTTGACGCGAATCGCTGATCAACTGTATGGGAAAGCTAAAAAAGTTATGAATTTCTAAAAGTCATAGAACAATAGTGGTTCAGTTTCATGGTCTCAGTCACCACACGATTGGTATTGCTTTTACTCTGTTACAACCTGTATTTGGTTCGAATAGGTTTTGAATAGGGCATGCAGAACCCGGTTCCGGATTCCCGGGTTTTACAACTTTTTTTTTTTATTATTGGACCGAAATCGGGTACCGTATGTAAAAATGGAAATTTTGTATGGGAAAGCTGGCGATTTTTTCGTGGTTACGATGTTGGTTCCATGAAGAAAGGTTTCAGTTTGATGGTCTGTATCACACCTTTCTAGTGCATGCTGTATAATAAACAATTTGTATTTTTTTACTTTATTCTATGATCTGAATCTGACAATGGTGCCGATTATGTTGGGCCAAGAGAATCGGCATCAATGTCATATAAACGAAAGATTTAATATTGTTTGAACTGTTTGTGCATCCTTGGAATTAGATTGGGGTATGTATGTATAGTTTAATATTAATCTGTGTTCTTGTCAGCCAGTGTATACCTTTGTAGTCGAGTGACGTGCGTTTGAACAGGTTTAAACTACAGTTTTGGCTAGGTTTAATGTACGCAATGAACAGACAAACCAATTCATAAAGGCGGCAACATACTTTCGTGTCGTGGCGTACCGTTGTGCTTACGGTCGTGACGGTTAGTATGCACACTAATGTGTCGTGGCGTGCTCTGGCGTTATTTCTGAACAGTGCATATCGAATCTTTGCACCGTTTAAACGTACATAATGTTTTCTTCGGATTCGGATAGTGATTTTGATGAAGACCTTTAATTTCTCTTAGCAATGAAACTTCTTGAGGGCAAAAAAAAAGAAAAGAAGGTACTGGGTTCACCCTATAAACAGAGGAAGACAGAGCAAAGGTGAATTTCATCGTCTTATTAACTAGAGAGTGACGAAAATAAATTTCATCAGTACTTTAGAAAGAACAAAGCACGATAGGAGGAAGTCCATTAGCTAATTAAAGGAGACATAAAAAAAACATACTAAATTTCACGGTGCTAAAGAAAGAATTGCGTCCGCTAGATGTTCGCACCACGAGCCATGCGGTAGAGAAACACATTTGCCTGTTGTGTCGTGTCGCGTCATAACCCCCACCACCGTGAACCGCTCTGCCGCAATCCGTGAAGAGCAGTTGGCGCCACGACATACAAATATGTCTCTAACCATACTAAATGTATGAAACCAATATGCTTCTTGCGCGTCACGACACGTAAGTCTGTTTCCGCCTTAAGTCTGTGAGCAATATGGCCGCTTGTTGTTAGTAAGCTTGTTTTGTGCACAGCCTAAGAATAAAACTTTAGTTCGTAACGAGGTTAACAGACACTTAAAGAAATCATTACATTACAGAACCATGATCAAACGTTCAGAGGGAGTGCGTGCGGGCGCTGGGTCGCCGCGCCGACGCTGGACGCGCGCTGCACAAGCGCACGCCAAGCGAAGACATTTTAGACTTACCAGGTAACACACACACCTGCAAAGTTATCATTATTATTAATCATCGTCTATCCGACCCGAAGCCGATCCTAACTTATTTGGGATAGAGGTTAAGAGGGGACTATAGTCGGTAATTAAAAGTATTTGATTTGAAGAAACTATTGCCGTCGCGCTGCGCCCGACCAAGCCCCCGTAAAGTGCGAAAGGGACAACTGCAGCTCAGGCTGATTTTACCTACAAAAATCTTGGCCAAAAGACGTTTTGTATTCCGCTGTTTTCTTCTTTGAAACTAAACTGATCTAAATAATTCTTATATCAAAATTTAGAGCAAAGGTATGTCTATGCTTCTATTATTTTCTTTTTTGTTAAAAACTTATCTTATTTGTCTGACAGTCGTCTGAACATGGCGGTAAAAACGGGCTTTTTTTCGGGTTTTTAGATTGTCATAATTCTTTTAGTGATTATGTTTAAAAAAAAGAAATGATAATGATATATGTATTAATAATATAAAATAAAATCTAGATTTTTTGAAAAAAAAAAACATTGCTCTAGACGCATTATCCACGAAGAAAACAACGGAATACGTTTGTATGGAGAAATACCGAGAAATATTGAGTCCCCTCTTAAGGCCTTTATCTCAAATAATTTAGTGTCGGCTTCCAGTCTAGCTGGGTGTCGCCAAATTCCATTATTTAACGTACAGTCAGTACACGTTAAATAACCTAACCTATCTGACCTATCCGACCTATCCACCCCTTTATAGGGTAACATGATACTCCTTGATAAGGCTGGTTGTCAGACTTTTAGGTTTCTGATTACCCACCACTACGGAACGATCTAGAAATGCGTTGTTTATTTCCATGAAAATCGACCTGTACGGCTGTTATTATTTAACCGTCCTCGCGATAACAATTTAATTGTAATATAGAGTGTGTTCTTCCAGCGGCGAGTTGTCGTGGTCCCGCACGGGCGCGCGCGCGACGGCCCAGCGCCTGGCGCTGTCGGGCGTGCTGGCCGTGGTCGCGGTGGACGGGCCGCCCGCCGGCGCCATGC
Source organism: Cerastis leucographa (assembly GCA_963082945.1). Taxonomy (NCBI): domain Eukaryota; kingdom Metazoa; phylum Arthropoda; class Insecta; order Lepidoptera; family Noctuidae; genus Cerastis; species Cerastis leucographa. Next base: position 9,729,951 of record OY720380.1, on the reverse strand, counting down.
TGGGCGCCAACAACATCTTCCAGATAGGTACGTGCACACACAACCGCACACTACATAACTAAACATTCATATAATGTCAGACATCCGAGAACCGTTACCATGAATTTAGCATATATGATTCTAGAGCCACAAATGATACTGTTTATATTACTCGATTATCCGGACATTCTGTCCAAAATGAACCATGTTGTTCAAAATATGGTGCCCTTTTAGTACCTTAGCTATTATACGATCTTGTCAACTGTATGGGACGCAGATAAAGATATAAATGTAACTGTCATCTGTATCATTTTTCAACTTCTTTTTAAAACAAAACACATTTAAAGGATATCTTTTGTGAAAATTAATTTGAATTCCATTTCAGTAATTTATATCCTACTATTGCATCGATAGAAACAAGTCGCAAGTGTATTATTTAACAATTGTATATTCCAGTGCACCGGGACCGCGTGCTATTCGTGCAGGCGTCGAACTGTGTGGAGCGCGCGGAGTGGATGCGTCTGCTGAGCGCGCTGTGTCGGCACTCGCCCGCCACGCCGCCGCACCGCGGGTACTACGCCGACTCCGAGTGGACCTGGTGAGACATACACTAGCATAAACCTGAGAGTGAGAGAGTCCTGGAGCAGACGCGTCTGCTGAGCTCGCATATATATTTGAAAAATAAGCGTTTTACACACAATCTGCCACAATTTTAGTTAGGGAGAAAATGCAGGTCGATTAGACGGCTGCGAAGCGTACAATTTATGAACCATCGGCCTCGTATCCGCAGTTGCGGTCGCACGGAGGCAGCGGCGGAGGGCTGCGGCGGGCCCGACGGCGCCTACGAGCTCACGGAGTCCGGCGCGCGCGAGGTGCGGCGCGGCGGCGCGGCGCTGGCGCTGCGCCTGGACCCGGCGCGCGACCTGCAGCGCCTGCACGCGCTGCTCGTGTGCCACGCGCACCGCCTGGACGACCGCCTGCACCGCCCGCAAGGTGACCACACCTGACGCACTTACTTTACTCGACTCGACATCACTTTCAACATATTTTTAATATACATAATTATACTAAAATATACATATCATTATTGGGTTCACAGAGAGTACGAGCGTAGAAGAGCGCGAGGCGGAAGCTGCGACGTTGCGTGAACTACAGGAGGCCATGTTCGACCTCGAGCACCGACACCGCTTATACCGGCGGTCGCTCGCCCGAGAGACCAAGTACGGCAGCAAGCAAGCGCCCATCGGCGACGACAACTACCTGCACCTCGCCGGGGCCGCGGGCGTGGACGGCGGGCCCTTTATGTGGCGCCCGTGGCGCAGCGACACCTCGCCCACCGTCGACCTGGACGGCAAGACGCTGCCGCTGCACAATTCTCTCGACATCGGCTCCAGTACAGAGTCGCTCAAATTGGCACGCCACGCCGACGAACGCTCTTCCGGCAAGTCCACCAAGTCCACCGGCAGCGGGTACCTCAACATGTCGTGCATCAAGCACGAGCCCTCCGAAGACAGCGACGCGTCCGCCGAGCGCCCCGCGCGCCCGCCCAAGCCTGCGCGACTGTCGCCCGCGCGCGCGCACCCCGCACCGCCCGTCTGCGAGTACGTGCACGTGGAGCCGCGCCCGCCCGAGCGCCGCCCGCGCCCCGAGACGTCGCCGCCCTCGCCGCCCGACCACGACGTCGCCTACCGCTGCAAGGAGTACGAGCTGATGGCGGACTTCATGAGCCACGCGCGCGACGAGAGCCCGCCCGCCGTGCCACCGCGCGGCCACGCGGCCCGCGTGCGCCCGCCGCCGCGTCCCGCCGAGCCGGACGCCACCCCGCCGCGCAGCGCGTCCGCCGTCAGCCTGCCGCCGCACGACGACTGCTGCCGCACCGACAACATCTCCACTGACGACAGCTTGCTGGACGAGCTGCAGCGCGACGCCTACTGCGTGCTCAAGGTGTGCGAGGACGAGCCGCCCGCGCCCGACGCGAGTGTGCCTACGGTAGGGTGCGCCGGACCCTTCTCTCGGGTCTGCGCCCAACGGAAATCTAATCCGATCAAAAGTCAAGCGACCTCAACGCGACTGCTGAAGACATCTAGCTCGACGTCGAACGTTCACGACGCGGGCACGACGACGTCACGTCCCTTCACCGAACGCTTGACGCCCTTCTTTTTGAAGAAAAAGTCGAAACCGCCAGAGGAGGCGCAGACGGCGCCGCGACCCACACGGAAGGAGGAAAATCTCATAGGACGGCTGACGCCCCGCTTCGGTCAGTCCAGACTCATTGGGCGGGGACAGTCGCTCGAACTAGCGCCGCCGGAGGGCCGGACGAAACGGATCGAGCGCTCGGCGACAACCGTGAACATCCCGACGCGGCCGATCAACTCGTCGATCGTGGCCAACCTTAAGTTCCTGAGCCTGCACCGGTACGGCGCGCAGGAAGGCGCGGCCGGGACCGAGGGCGCGCAGGAAGACGCCACATGGCGCCGCACGCCGCTGCTGGCGGCCGCGTCCAGCGACATGAGACTGTAGCGCCACAGAGCGAGCGATATGAGACTGTAGCGCCATGGAGCGAGCGATATGAGAATGTAGCGCCACAGAGCGAGCCACTCGAGTGCTGCGAGCGCCGCTGTCCCGAGTTCCACGGGGACGCGCGGCGGGACTGTATATTTTTAGAATAAGGTTGTATTTATTTCTATATTTTTCGAGATCCTTTTCGTCGACCTGAAGTGTGTGCCTCCTCTAGATTGTAGTCTATTTCTGGAAGAAAGCCGGTACGTTTAAGTATATAATGATATGGTAGCGTTAATGCGTAAATACTCAAAAGGTGCCAAGTGTTGTGCGACTCACGTCGACGTCGAACTTACTCTCATTCCTGTAGCACGATAATATTATAAAACTCTAAACATTGACATGATTTTTTTACTTGTTTTGAATGATCGGTGTCCTATCTAAACTTGAACCTAGTTATACGTTGTAGCGTATTTTTATATATTTTTTAAATCTTTTAATATGGTACTAGTTGAAAAGTGCATGTATTTTCGCACAACTACATTTAAATATTTAAACTTTACTATACAATTTGTAATGTGTTCCGTTTGACATCCCATCCATCGTGACTCCGTGCATTGTTCGTTTCCGTCTGGTTCCATTTGAATCTGCCAATAAAGCATGTTTCGCTAATTATGTATGTACTACAATAAACTTTTTGCCTGCGAGAAATTCCTGCATTTGATCACCACCATGCTCTATCATATTTTTCAATCAAAATTCGCGTTAAACAATATATAACACAGAGCGCTTTTTCTATTTGAGCGTGCTGAGCCTGTAGTTAAGTTTAAGGAAGATCGTTACCGCGGTTTGCAAGGTAGGTCATGGCGCATGGCGGAACAGCAAAATGTCAACAGTCACAAAAAATGCACTCTCCAATAGCAGAGTCCCGATGCTAAATGGAACACATCAAAGCAATTTCAGGTTCTACAAGCAATTTCAATACTGTTACAAAGTAATTGTAAATATTTTCTCAAAAAATCTGCACTGCTGCTTGATATATTGTTACCTATCCAATTTTAGCACCGTAAACGTGTACTTAAGTTTGATATTACCGATATCAAAAACTTGTCAAATAATTACTCATCAAACTGTTTTTGTATTAACGATTCTAAATATTTACCTATTATGTCAAATTATGGCCTTAGTGTTATGACGCCTACAGTGACGGCCTTCAGGTTAAACACCATTTACTTAAACTGTGATTCACTTTACAAAACTCAGCTCATATGTTAAAATATCGTAATAATATTTTTAGTCTGTACATATTTTATAATTAGTCAATTATAAACATAAATCAAAAACTGTATCGAATATTCGCACAGGAAGTTACAATTAGTTTTATGATTATGTATGAATAAATTTTGTCAAACAATTTAATTTGCCGTTGTACTGCCAAACAAGTTACTATTGTGATATTTCTTGAAGGCAAATATTGCGTGGGTCGCACTAGTGGGCGCCACAGTCTGAAGGCCACAGCATGCCTTAGAAAGTTAAAGCATAGGCTTCGGTATATTTTTTAATTTAATATAAATATATTCATTGGTTTGGAGACAGTACCATTCCTTTGTAAAACAATTCCAATGGTTTCATCTTGTTGTAATTAATTTGAACTTATCTCAATTTGTTAATTTTCTCTAGCTCACTTATTAGTATCTAACTAAATTATGAATAGTAACATATAAATTAAACTATGCTCTCCTGTTGGTGCTAAATACTTGTTGTAATTTAAATAAAACTAATTTACTTGTACTAAAATAATAAGTATATTTAAAACTAGAATATATCAAGAGGAACAGTATTTCTTGGCAGTATAACGGCATTGCTACTCGTTTATAACTCAATTGGTATTTTACGTGCGTTATTGCCTTTTTTAGAAGAATAATTTACATTTAAGAAGAAATACATGTACAAATTAATACGACGTGAAAATATATAATGTTATTTATTTCCACCTATTTTCATTTTGTTAATAAACCACGTAAGTTCAAATTATTTTTAGTGTTTTTGTCTTAAATGTAAAAGTGACAGTTTGACTCGCCCAAGTTAAACAATAACTTGGCTAGGATTATTTTGGAGACTGTCTGGGTCATGAACATAGTATAGAAACTGGACTGAACACTTATACTAGAAAACGTGCCAAGAGAGATATTTATAACAGAGGCTGTTTATCTCTTTCTAATAAGGTACCATTTTTATAACAATAATTTGTGTCACACATCATCATAATCATCATGTGCCTAACCTTTTCGCAACTATGTTGGGGTCGCCTTCCAATCTAAACTGATGCAGCTGAATACTAGTCTTGATGGTTACTTTAAACAGTGAAATAATAAAATAAGAGGAAAATGTCAACAGCTAATGAGTTTTCGATAAAAAATCTCGAAAACAAAAACTTTTATGTTTCTCTTATTTTGAAATTCAAAGTTTTTTGTTTTCAACAGCTAATGAGTGATCGAGAAAAATCTCGAAAACTCATAAGCTGTTGACATTTCTGTTAGTTGTCGGTGTTGAGTCGTGTACGCAAAAAAAAAACAGTTTATGCTGGTCTCTCATTGTACGGGAAATTATGATATTAAGACTGTAAAATTTTTGAGACAACATTTTATCGAAAATAATCAACTACGATCTGCAGGGCACTACTCAACTATAGCAGGGCACTACTCAAAGAGAGAGAGAAGAAACTTTCTGCCCCGCTTCTTCTTGTCGTGGCGTGAATATATATAGCCTATAGCCTTCCTCGATAAATCGGCTATCTAACACTTAAAGAATTTTTCTATCAGATCAGTAGATCCTGAGATTAGCGCGTTCCAGCAAACAAACCTCTTCAGCTTAAAATTATTAGTATCTTAGATTAGATTTGTTTCTAACTTATTGCAATAAAATAATATTGCGACTTTAAATTGAGATGTAAGCTATCCTATCTTTCAAGTTGGATCAAACTGCACACGGTGTGCAAATTTGATTAAAATCGGTTAAGTAGTTTAGGAGTCCATCCCGGACAAACAACGTGACGCGTAATTTATATATATAAAGAAGATATATAAAAATCAATGCCGCTTTTCGTTGTAATTTTATAACTCAAGAACGGCTGGGCCGATTTAGCTGATTTTGGTTTTAAAATGTTTGTCGTAGTCCAGGGAAGGTTTAGGGTAGGGTAGGGTATGGTAGGCATTGCAAGCCATGCCGGAGACAGATAGTAAGTCAATATATATTCAAAACGTTTACAAATCTATTAACTAAGTTCACTTGGGTCGGCGACGTATTATGAGTCGAAGTGTCGTTTAGCTTTCCACGAAAACGTCGATACACGACACTTCATAGTCTCGAGATGATGAGTCAGGACCCGCACCGATTTATATGAAACTTCATACACTTATGTAGGTTACAAAAAAAAGGTACTAAAAACATTTTCTAAAAATAGTGTTACAGCTATGTAAATTAGACCGATTTTAAATTATGTATAGAAACAGAAATTTTCAGTTAACTAATGACATTTCCAAAATGAGTAGTGTTTTCCTCGAAATTGTTAACAAAATTCGATTCAAATAGGGAAGTAATATTTTTAAAATAATTTCAAGCGGACGCAGGGTCGCGGGCAACAGTATTAGATATTCGTTTGATAGCATACGAGAATCGCGCCAATACAATAGTATATATTATCTGTTATTTATTTATTATCTGTGTATTCTATATTATCTGTGCGATTCTCTACCCTATTCACAGATAACCATATAGATCGGAGACTATTCTATTCTATTTTTATTTGATGGCAATTGAAGCCGATGTCGATAGATCGGAGACAGATAGGAGGGCGGTAAGTTTTTAGTTGGTGATTAGTTCCAAAAAATGCGTGAAGGCGCTAGCGTCGTAATGTCACCTAGTGTTGACAAAACCATGTAAAATGTGTCAATGACATAGAATATCGATAGAATAGTGCTGCGCCATGGATTATATTTGCAGGGTTCGTTTTATTATTTGAATTATCGAAAGAAAAATAACTTTTCAGATTTTACTTATTTAATTTCATTCCTCTTAACTCCTAAGCTTGTATGTTTAATAACGAACAGCGGTTTAGACAATCTGTAGCTGTAACCCATCCATTAAGAGAAGGAACTCGAATCATATATGTTTCTTATTTTTACGGGTTTTCTTGTTACTATTATCATTTATCAATGAATTATTTGTTTGATTTATGCAAAAATTGAAAAGTTGGTGGGTGTCTAGCTTTATCGGTCAGTTCAGGTTCAGTTTTCCCCGAACAGTGCTACCTCGATATCCATTCACACTATCAAATAGCTTGCCCATAAATTCTATGCTTCGCCTGTTGTAACCATTGTCTCACTGACGTGACCTGAGGCTTTTTTTTTCTAAAATATTACATAGTCATATATAAGTATGACACACAAACAAACAACAACAGAGTGTTTCTATCCCATCAGACTAAGAAAGTACAATGTCTTGTCAGTCAAAGGCTAAATTGTAATTAAATAATTATTGAAAACCCAACTCTTTTTAACAAAAAATAAATATTTATACATGATAAATAGTGTGCAGTCATGTGTTTCTTTTGTTGGAAAAACTTTTGTCCTGACAGCTCAATAGTAGGATCTGCAAACCAAAAAAAATACAAATGACACATGCATATTCAACTTGGTGGATGTAACCCACAATAATTAAGCTTCCAGATAAAATAAAAAAGGAACCACCAGCACACTATAATTTACAAGTAAGGTAAACGTATACGTTAAGACACGTTTATTACGTTTTTACAAGAAAAATCACATCAAAACTCGAATAAAACTGTTCTCCTAATCCCAATGACATTGTATGCCAAAAATCATATACTATACACTGTGGTTTTATGGCATACAGGCCAAGAACCACCAAGGAGTCTTTAAGTGTCGCGTGACACCTATTAATATGCAGAGCTTATACACTTACCACATAATGGCACTCCAAGCTCGACTTCTAGGAGTCTTTAAGTGTCGCGTGACACCTATTAATATGCAGAGCTTATACACTTACCACATAATGGCACTCCAAGCTCGACTTCTTTAGTAGAAAATAGTCATCGATTTAAGACGATCTCCCTTGTTATCCAGTTGGTATTTGTCGAAGTATTTTTGGCACATACGTTTATTCACTAACTGATCTTTTGATAGACCAAGAAGTTGGGAATTCTCTGGCATCAAAACGACAGCCCAAAGTTTTAACAAAGATCTAAGTTTATCGTCCTTTGGTAAATTATAAAGGCGTCGAGTTTTAATGGTTGAAGTCATTTGAAGTACAACCGACAACACAGCACTTGTTAACTCAAGTAAAGGAAAATAACGGTCTTCAGAACAATCAGAATTATACAATCCGTCAGTTTGACAGAAATTCACACACAACAGCCAACATGGCTCTACCGCGAAAGTGGTGCCATAACGCATTTTTGGAACTAAAGGTGACACAGGGCTGAAGCTATTCCAAATTATGTTATCTGTGATTCTCATATTTCTCCCTCATTACATTTTTTGAAGTCTGTCTGCATTTTAGTTTTTATGCTAAATGCTAACCTGCTTTGTAAAATATCGGTATCTAACATATTAGGAATACAGAAAACAACTAAATAAACTATAAAAAACTAAACCATGGCGGATTCAGTAAATATGTCGTTAGGTAAGATAATATCCACGTATTATTCGAACTTACTGAATTACGAATCTATTTTTGGAAATTAGTAAGATTTCAGATGATTTGGATGATATTATGTATTTATATGTCATTCTAATGTACTTATTTTGTTTTAATACCATCAAGTATTCATTTTCTAAACTAAATGAAGGCAAATTAAAGAAAAAACTTGTGCACCCGCCAACTCCATTTGTCAACATAAATATTTTTGTCAAAATTTATTTGAATGAATTATCGCATTTCAGATGAAATAATAAAACAAAACCGTTCAAGTAGATCTCGTGGAAGAGGTGGCGGTTATGTTCGTGGTCGTGGCGGTGGCAGAGGCCGAGGTGGCAGAGGTCGCGGGCGTGGAGTTGTTGCTCGGACTCGCTCTCAGACGAGGTCGAACACGCCGTCGGGAGCCCGACGTGGCCGTTCACGTTCGCGAGGGCCCGGCGCAGGACAAGGCGGCAGGCCTCAGTCACAGTCCCGCTCCCAGTCACGCAACCGCTCGCGGTCCAGGCAGCGCCGCTCGAATTCCCGCGCCAGGTCGGCCTCAAGATCTCGCTCTCAACTGAGAGGTTTGACACCAAAAGGGAGAGCAGGATTGGAGGAACAGTCAGTTATGCCCCATCTAGTGAGGAGAGGCCGAATGAATCGAGGTAACTAGCTGTTATTTAACCTTATCATATTGAGTGGCTAGTTGCTTAAAACGAAACTTTACAAATTGATTTTTTTTATGTGCAGAGATCGGAATAGGTAGAGTATATTTGCCTTACTTACATCATCAAAGTTTAGGCAAGTATACTGTACCTTTTCAGATCCCTGGTTATGAGTTCCAAGATAATTTTTGCTTTATGCAAAAGAGTTAAGAAAAATTATTCAACGTCCAACATAGTAACTAATCAACAGCAGGCAAAATGGTTAAAGTGACCTTATGGTGCATGTGCAGTAAAAAGCTAAATGATTGAATCAACATTACTTAATGATAATAGGAATAGGCTATTTTGCTTAACTACCAATTGCAGACTTAAGCAACAATGAACATTCTTAATGAATTTTTGTTGTCTCATGTTACAAAAGAGATTTTTTTAAAACATGTTTATTGAATGACAGATTTATAGTAATTTGAGAGGTTGTAGTATTGAAATGGGTGAATAATTATTATAACAGATTGCAAAACAGTTGCAGCAAAAATGGTTGAAGCGACATAGCATAGTGCTAGTAATGCAAAGCAAAATGTATGAAGGGACTTTTCATCTAAAGTATTAATTTAATTTATAAACTTTTCAACTGAAAGGGGTTTGGGTAACAGTGGCATGAATTTGCATGCATTAGTAAGAACACAATATGGCATTCATCATTTTCTACAAAAAGTTATTTCCAAAATGCAACGGAGCCGAGAAATACAGGATGAATTTTTCAAGTGGGTGTAAGGCCAAATAGTTGAGAACACTTGAACGAGTCTCGAGCCCGATTTTGATAAAAACTAAAACATCATCATTGGTTTTTTGAAAAAAATATTTTCCTAGCCAGGAATCGAACACATTGTTCGATTCCTGGCTAGGAAAATATTTTTTTGGTTTTGAAAAAAAAAACACCCTGTATTATTAAACCATTTGATTGTGTCACTAAGGATCAAATTCTGGGAAGTAATTACATACGGCAAACAATAGGAAAGTGTTCATCTTTGATAAAACATGTACATAACAAGTAGCAAACAGCAGTACTCAACAAACAACTCAAGTTTGACATCAGATATACATGCTCCGATATTAATTTTCGGTAAAATTCTTTTAGGAGTCAATATTATTATATATTCCACTATATGTTAGCAATCTTTGTGGACGCTGTAAAAATAAAAAAAAGGATACTGGTTCAAGTTTCCCAAACCCCTTTTTAGGATGAGAATAACGACTAAAGCTCTGATTCTCTTTTTTTATGTGCCTACAGTTTAAATGAAGTTCTATAAAAAAAAAAAAAAAATGACGGCACGGTTGGCGTAGTGGTTGAGCAATCGACTGCTGCGCTGCGTGTCGCGGGTTCGATCCCCGCACGGAACAAATATTTGTATGGCCTACAGATAGTTGTTCCGGGTCTGTTGTTTGTGTCTTCTTTCTTCTTCATCGTTCCCTCACTGCTGAGGATCGCGACCACATATGATGCGTCTCCAAGCCATGCGGTCTCCTGCAGTGTGAACCGCTCGGTACAAGCTGCCTCCAGCAGCCTTCTTGATAGCGTCCGCCCATCTTGCCGGTGCCCTGCCTTGCGCACGTTTACCTTCTACCCGGCCCAGTATCATAAGCCTTTCCAGACAATGCCTAGGTGAACGCATAATATGTCCAAAAAAGCTGAGGGTACGCTCCAGGCAGATTGTGGAAAGCCGTTTGGTGATGTTGAGCTCCTCCAGTTCATTCATTGGTTCTCATCGCGGTCCATGGTATACGCAGCAGTTTCCGCCAACACCACATCTCGAAGGCATCGATCTTACTGCTTTCCCGACCCTTAATGCACCACGTTTCAGCGCCATACAAAAAGATCGAGAACACAAGTGCACGGTTAATATGAAGTTAATATGATAGAATTTTTAAGAGAGATAACTTTACATCCGTAAATAGTAAATTAATCCTTAATAAACCTGTTCTTTTTTGTCATCATTCTGCCCACACCCCCCCTAACTAAAAGCTGGCGACGCCCTTGTAAATATTTCTTTAACTTTATAGAGATGTTTAATTTAATTCTTGTTCTTCATACATCACTTGATTTCATAATATATTGAGGCTAGGCTAATATAGTATAGGCGCCGATGAGGTGCTTACCTAGGGCGCTCTCGACACTTAATCCTCTGGCTGAGGACATGCTAGAACGAGTCAATTATTCAACAACTTCAACAAGCTTCAAACCGTTTCAAACAGTTAATAAATAATATTATTTGAGCCGAGTTATGCGGCATTTGAGACAGCAAATTCGGCGAAAAAGGCCAGATTTGTGGAAACAATATTCTTTGATTTTGTACCACGATAATGCGCCTTCGCACAAGGCCATCAAAATGAACGAATTTTTGACCAAAGACTCAACTAATATCATCGAGCAACCGCCTTATTCACCAGTTATGGCTCCTGACTCAATCTTCTTTCTTTACCTAAACTCAAATAACCACTTCGTAGCACCTTTTTTCATTCGGTAGAAGATATAAAGGGGAATTCGCGGCGAGACCTGAACTCAATCCGGAAAAATGTTAAAAACATGTTTTAAGATTGGATTATTCCTTGGCGTAAGTCTATCGTTTCTGAAGGAGCATAGGTACTTTGAAGGCGATAATATTACTTTGGATGAATAACTAACATTTTGTGTATTATTGATCGTTTCCTGGTACTTTCTTGACAGATTATATATAAAAAACTAGACACTGAACATTTATTTTGATTGAAGTACACCCTTAGTCTTTAATAAATATTTCTTTGTTTGTTTGCTATTTTACTCTTACCTGTTTATGCACGTGGTTTTACGATTACAATAAAATTACTTGTGAAGTGTCTAAATTTCTAATTCATGCAGTCGTAATTAGTCTGATGTTGGGTAATTAGTCTAAAACAAGCTCTTTTATTTTCAGGTGGCATGCGTGGCAGACTACAGCGTGCCAATTCCTACACAAATCTTCAAGGTGGTGTTCACAGTAGACTTGGTGTTACGACACGAAGAGGAATGAACAACATCCACCGACCTCTCGCTGTAGCTAAGAGGGGAATATCAAAACGGGGACGTGGTTTGAGTACCGGCAATAGATACAGTGCAGTAGGCTTGAGATCTGACCAAATTTTAAAGGAGCGGCGCCAAGGCCAGCTCCTTAGGAACAATATCATAAAATCTCAAACATTCACACGCTCCAGGAATAACTCATTCAGTAATTCACCTTCTCAATTGACTGTCAGTGTTGCTAATGATTTTTCTAAAAGGCGTCGTAACAGCGTCGGTAACGCAGGCTATTTGAACAAACAGAGTCTAGCACAGCTAAATAATCAGTTCGGTTATAACACAAGGAGAGGCCCTGGTAGTGTTAAATCCATGGGCTCCAATCGGTCCAACAGATCTAACAGATCCAACCGATCTAATGGTAGCAGAGTATCTAACCGCTCGAGGGGCCGTGGCCGTGGTGGCAATCGTGGGGTTGGCAGGAAGTTTGTGAATAAACAAATCCTAAACGCCAAACTGCAAAAAGAGATAGCTGTAATTCAAGGTAAAACATATGGTGAGAGTACTGAGGCTCCACCTGGTATTAATTTTTCACCAACTCCTGCAGCTACTGGACAGTCATTACATCAAAGGTTTGCTACTTCTTAATTTAGAGGATTTATTGTATAATAATTGTGATTTGTTATTTTTAAGAACAGGCTAATTAAAAATTTTGAAGATAGCAAGTCAAAACATGAGTGAAATTCATTAAGTGATCTGGAGCTGCCACATAATTATTTGAGAACAGGTTTCAATCTGATCAAAATTAAACAATCAAAAATTACTGAATTGTAATTAGGATATTAGCAGTCCTATATCATTTAGCTAGTATGTTTGTACCGTGTATTATTCCGGTTTCATAGTGATTGCAATAAAATAAATATAAGGACAAGGTCTTGGTAGTACTTCTAAGCATGTGGTCTATCAGTAGCAGCCAGGATTTGTGCCCAGTTGTATTGTATATATAGTGGCTACTCCCCTATTGTATGCGACTTAAACAATGTAGGTGTTTATTATTTGGTATACTTTGCTCTTTGGGCATACAGGCGTGATGTTGTGTATGTGCATCACATGCACACAAAACTATAGGAGAGCCTTGCATTCCATTGTGATACACCAGTCAGAGGTTGTTATTGCACAATGGCATACAAGCAACTTGCAAACTTCATACAAGTTGCGGGTATATATTAGCAAACTTCATACAAGTTGCTGGTATATACATATTATATTTGCAGTTTATTTTATATATTTGTTTAACATACACAATTTGCAAGATTTAATTGTATTTGTGTGTCTTTAATTAAAAAGGATTTGACCTACTGATTTATGATTTTTTAACAATCTTTGCTTTCAGATGGATTGCAAGTACGATGCAATATTGTAACTAGCTTTATTCCTATTACATAAACTTCACAGCAATAGATCATATGTCAGCTTCTAGGTGTGTTTTCAGTCAATGTAGTGGTTTAAAGTCTGAATCTGTCATTATTACTAAGTGAGCATACTTTTAATGTACACCTCATCTAACAGAAATAGTGCAAAATATTTTAATATGTTCGCTTTTTTGGTTGTGGTCTTCTCACATAAAAAATATCAATGTTAAATAAGCCACTAGCCAGAAAACTGTTTCTGTACCTTTTCCTTGAGCCATAAAAATATTTTATGCTATTCTTGTTAGACCTACATTTGCTGTTAAACAGGTAAAATAAAATTACTTAAACCTCATCATTTCTCTTAGAAGTGTAAATCCGGACCCAGACTTGTGTGAATGTATATTTTTTTTAAAGTCTGTTTCATGGCTTCTTTGTTTTTTTTTTTTTTTTTTTGGGTGAAGTTGATCCTAAAAATCGTTAAACACTTATCATGCTGTATTTTTAAGTAGATGATGCAGCAGCTTTCTCGTAACATAATGCCTATTGCTGGCCACATACAGAATTCAGTTTCCATTACACAACACACAAGTCTGGATGGATGGCCTTAGTTCCTTTTAACATGCTCCGGCTGCTGGCATGTAAAATAAACCAGGTAATCTGCCAGTATGTAACCTTTCAATTACTGGCGGACTTCCCACCTGAATGGAAATGGTTTTAAAAGATCTTTGTCATTATGATAATTAGCTATAAGATTTTTCTGTTGTTAGGAACACTTTCAGATTCTTTTATGACATGTAAGATAACTAATTTCAGTTTTTCATTTATATTTCTTACTGACTTGATTTGTTAATTTTACTTAGGTATTTTTGTTACATGGACATAGGTATAAGAGATTAAAATAAAGTAAGTAATTCATAAATATGTCTTTTATAATTATATAGCCTTACAATGTTTTTCAATTTCTAGTGAACATATAAAGATAAGTCATTTACAATACTTACAGGGTGGTACACATTTTCCCTTGAATACAAATGTGACCTTACTTCATTTAAATTACATTTTATACATGTTAGGCATCATTATAAGAGAGTCAGTAACTGAAAAAGAAAACAATGATTATAAGTACTTATTTCAATAAAAAAGGACTGACATATTTAATTCTCAACATAATATTACTTACAATTTTCACCTAGTATGTTTTTCAAGATCAGTCCATGAAAAGTTTTAATATTCTCTGAAGTCTGTTTTTGGGCATTACTATCCGTCTTTTCGAAAGTCCAACCTAGGTGTTGACCACAGTGATGACAAGCACAAATCCGCCAGCTGTAGCCAGGAAACCACGAGTCTGCACCCTGGTTCTAAAATGATTGCTATGTCAATGCATACATCATAATTTTACTGAACAAACACTCCGCCTTATTACTTACAGGTCCTATGTTATCACATCTTGCTTTCTCTGCAGTGACCACTTCGAAATTAATGCCAAATGGGTTCACTAAAGTTTGAACAGTTACATTCTGTTGTCCAAATATGTTTTGTTTTTCAGTTTTACGAGCTCCTGGGCTTGGTTTACTGAACAAGTAATAAGAGTCGGCCACGTCAGCGCCGCATTTACGACAGAGAAGTAATTCTAGAAATCAACAAATTAATTAGTAAACTTCCTGGCTCCCTATTGTTATGTAAACAAGAGATAAGATCAACTTGAGAGTAATTCTAGTCTCTACATACCTTGGCCATTTTTTTCAGATCTTGGGTATATTTCAGCCAGAGTATAAATATTACATGTAAAATATGAAAGTAAAATAATTTGTAAGAGATAAAACATGCCTTTTTTAGTACCTACTTTTTTTAAAGTATGAAATAAATTTCATAAATCAGTTTTTTTTAAATAAAGTACTTGATATTATTATGTAAGTAGTTACTCGAGTTCCCAAACTAAAAATAAAAACAAAAGAAATTAAAATATTTTACTATAATATAAACATAAATTCACTTTTCTGGGGATTAAACTACCTTGGCAAAAAAAACTGATGCAGACGATTGACAAATTATGTCAATTACACGACCGGCTGCGGAGGATTAGACTGACACTGACAGAAGTTATTTGCACACAACACAACTAGAGTTGTGCTGATGCTAACTGGATTTAGTAAGTAGTCAGGCTACAGATTAATTAGCTTAGTCAGATGAGTAGTAATGCGCACATGGCGCTCATCTTATAGCATTATTATAGCAGAGATTGCACTCACTTGGATCGCGGATGAGTTGCATTCCATACTGAATCGGAATGCAATGCCTCCGTGATCCTCAATGGAATTTTAAAAAGGGTATGAAATAATTTTGATGTTGGTTGTTGATCGCAGTTTAGTTCTCCGTTTCAGATTAAAGTCTAGCTAAAAATGCTAGACTTTTTTGATAAAATCGAATTCTTTTGTATACCTACATGGAACGTCTATACAAAAGAAACAAAAAAGCAATTGGAAACGATTTGCAAGAAAACACAACACTCCTTTTGTTGGGCAGTTGTGTAAAAGTGAGGAGGTTATTTATTCCACTAAAGTGCAGACAAGATCGACTAACAACTTTTTAAAGTTGGTGTTCTGGTTACTATCATTATAAACTGTCAAACAAAGCAAAGTGAGATGGAGAAGTTTTTTCCGAACGTGATTTCGTAGCAAAATATCAAGGCAGCAAGCAAGTTAAAGTTAATTGTGATGGTTTTTGTGCAATAAGATTACAAGGAAACAACGTTTGTTAATGAGCTTAATTTAATCGCTGAAAAAGAAAGGAATAATAAAAAATATTGTTTACATTCACAGTGCTAATGTGACAACTAGTAAGTGACGTTTACGATTAACATTTTTGTTGACGAATTGATAAACATGTAAATTGCAGTAATTAAAACAGGAAAGATAATGTAGTTTTGCTTGATTATCAAAACCATCTTACATTGAAGATACAGTGTAATATTACAACCATGTCTTTCTTCAAGAACGTCGCCTCAGGATTTACTATACGAAGTCGGGATTCTATGTTAAAAGAAGCACTAATAAATAATTTGTCTGAGAGTGTTAAAGACATCCAATACAGCAATCAGTTTGAAGAAAACTTCCACAGCGTGTTAGGTTCTACAGACTCCACAAACACTTTGTGTATGGCCCTTGAATCAGTATTTCTTCATGGCTTGAAAGACACATTCTTAAGAAAGGCCAAAAATGCACTAACAGGAGAGTCTGACCAGCAGCCACAGCCAAACTTTTGGCCCCTCATTCTTGTGCTATCACATAGACAAAACATTGACCAAATATCATCCCTGCCACAGATCAATACTGAAATAGGTCAGTGCCGGGCATGGCTTCGTATTGCCTTGAATGAGTGCTTGTTGTCCTCCTACATGTCTACCCTCCTCAAGAACATATCTGCTGTGAAGCCTTTCTACAACAGGTCAGCATTTGTATGTGATTCTGAAATATTAGAGGTGGCCCAAAAACTTGTTGAAGGCATAGAAACATGCATTCAGTTTAATTTACCTACAAATTCAAGCTTGTTAAACTACTGGCCAGAGCAGGTTCTGATGCTAGCTGGTATCTGGGTGCCTAAGATGAGACAAGCTCCAATCAGTGCTGCTTTGGATGTGGCTAGCACTATTACTGATGAGGAAGTGAAACCAAAGTTAGCATCAACACCCACCCATACCTCAAACATCACTGGACTGGGCCGAATGCTTGCTTTGAATGAAGATGAGGCTTTAGATTTCATTCTCTCAAAAGATATAAAAGATATCACCAGTAGAAACTTAGAATCAGAAGAAGAGGAAGTGCAGAAATCACCAAAACACAAGGCAGAAGCAAAAATAGAAAGTTTTGGCTCCAAAAGTAAATTGAGTCCGTTACAAATAGACAAACCATCTACCAGTCAGGAACTCAAAGATGAAGCTTCTATGTCACCTTCCTCTGTTAATTCAGAAGATTTTGTCGCTCCCACTGATGTCATTGTCACAGGAAACTCCTTGTGTGGAAAGGGATGGTCCACTGACAACAATGATGATATGAATGCCTCTATCAATTCAAATTCATCTCATGGTAGCAGCATGATAAAAACACCTGAGTTGAAGAGTTTGTCATCCTTAGTTGACAATTCAAATAACTTTGGGGAAACTTATACTACAACTCCTAATTTAAGAGATATTATGAAGGATATTCATAAAGAGCTAAAACTGAGTACAGAGGATACTGACATTTGTGATTTGAAAGCGGAAACAGTAACCCCAGAAGACCCATTGTTACAAGGTTTAGATTTTGAAGTAGTTCCCACTACTATGTCAACATCTTTTACAGTTCAAGAATTACAGAAAATGATATCACAGTTGGGTACATTGTCAAGGGAACAGGGGCTAGATCATCAAAACTATCAATGTAAGGGCTGCCAAGATCTACTTGGCAGTACCATCTCTAAAGCAAAAGTATGCGCTTATACTGGAGAGTATTACTGTTGTAACTGCATGGACCCCAATGTGTTTATCATTCCAGCACGAGTAATACACAACTGGGACTTTAAAAGATACCCAGTCTCTAAAAAATCTGCATTATTTTTGTTGGAATTTCAACATCACCCCTGGATAGACATGAAGAAACTTAACCCAAAGATTTACAGTGGTGTTTCAGATATGGCCCATTTACAGGAACTTAGAATACAACTGAATTTCCTGAGAGCTTACATATTTACATGTAGAGAACCAGTTATTGAGGAGTTACAGAAACGTGTATGGCCAAGAGAGTATCTGTATGAACATCTTCACTTGTACGCAATATCAGACTTGGCTCTCATACCTAATGGCTCCTTAGCTTTGCAGCTAGAGAAAGTGGTGAACTTTGCTAAGACTCATGTTTTGGAATGTTGGCTATGCAGTCAGAAGGGCTTTATTTGCGAAGTATGTCGTGATCCTAAAATTCTGTACCCTTTCGAGACAAGCACAACCTATCGCTGTGATGAGTGCTCAAGTGTGTTTCATGCTAAATGTCTCAATGCTAATATTCCTTGCCCTAAATGCAAAAGAAGGCAAAATCGTACAACTGAGGCATCTCTAATCCAAGCAGTACACTCTCACCTCATCAAATAGACGAGGACTGTGGGCAGTTGTTATTCAGTTCTGTACAAAACTTGCATTTCATTATTTTGTCATTATAAATACATTAACAAACATCATGTAATTAACAGAGTCGTACAGAAATATTGATTATATATAATTACTATTTGTTCAACAATGTACAAATAAAATGTTAGAAATAGCAACTTCTCATTACAAATGATTTTTTAAGTACTTACACAAGTACACGCCTTTTTTATAACCAAATATAATTTTAAGATATAATATATGTAACATATTTAGGAATGTTTTATAAATAAAATATCAATATATTTATACCTACAGAAAATTTTTGGATTCTCTTAGACACCTTGTATAAATGAAAGTTTTTGGTTCTATCTTAAACAAATGTTTAACAAAATGTGATATGATGTACTAACTAGATGGACCTATTTTGTATTTATAAGTTGCACCACTGTAGATTATATTTTTATAACATTTAACAACAATTTGGGCGGTAGTGTTTAGAGAAATGTATAGCCACTTTAATGACAGTCTGATCATTTAGATGTTTTGTATATCTTGTGAGGAACTTCGTGAAATCATTTCATTGAAAAGGACGATCTTATGGTGCAGGCACCTGGAAAATGCGCAAATTGCACAACTTTGTAACCTTAGTGCGCTAGTCCGACTCATGGGCAATCTAAAAAACCTTTACTACATTAATTTCAAAGTAAATTGTGATTTCTATGTAGCAGGACTAATTGCCCATGCTCAGGTGCCAACTAGGCACCTGAGCATGGGCAATTAGTCCTGCTGGTAAAATTGAACTTGTCATTTAGGATACTTTCCTTTCGACTAAGATAACCCAGGCCTTTACTTAAATCAAATTTATATCTGTATTAATAAATGCTTGTCTTATATACTTAGGTACATATAAAAGTAACAAAGTATGTCTTAGTTTAAATAAAGCTACAATTAAGCACCTATGTTAAAATTATGATATTATATAATTAATATGAATCATCGTGAATAGAAATATTTTTTATGATAGTCTTTTTGCAATAAGCAATTACTGTTATATCTTACTTCGGTAGCTCATGCTGAGATAGTTTCTTATGAATTTAATTTTGATATGCTGCTAATACGGAATAATTGAAATGGTCTTATAGGTCTTCTTGGTAATAGAGTTGCTATCGAAAGTACAGACTTAAAAAAACTGAAAATAATTGATAATTAAAGAATATATATCTCCAATTTTACCTAAAGTAGTTCTTTGGCAACTATGGTTCGTTTATTTTAACGAAAAATATTGGTGTAATTAATATTATGTTCTAAGGGCTGGCGCACATTTTGCGAGGCGCAGAGTAACACGGTTATCACTGTTAAACAAGTATCGACCTTATGGTAGTTGAAATAAATTAACTCCGTGTCGTGTAAGCGATTTTCGACAGCAATGTTGATATTTGTTTACTATAGGACTATGTTGCACTGCGCTTCGCTAGAAGTGCGTCGGCCCTTAGACGGCTATCTGATTGGCTAATAAACTTCGTTGCCGTCCTAACAAAGATCTATGTTTATTTTCCTTTGTAACACTCATAATGATAATTGTTATCATATCATTACTGGTGATACGATAAACAGTAGCGCACAGCTCATCATTAAAATAAAAGCGTTTACTTTACACGTTAGTATTATTTCAAAACTTGCCGTTGGTTTTCTCTTTTACTCCACAGTAAAGGAGAATGGACGATAGGACCGGAGAACTTTATCGAGCCGTATCTATCAAGTTCAGCAACCTACATGGATTGCGTTAAATTCGCCTGCAATCGTAACTAGCAACGCAATTGCCATCTGGCGCGGCTGCGCACTTGTCACTGTTAACACAAATTCGACCCTGCGTTAGTGGACACATAGTTTAAAATCAATAAACTTCAAGTAGCTCGAGAGCGCATCAAAGCAGTTAGAAATGTGTATTTTAAATAGGAAGGTAGATATAAGCACTGCCGCCTTTGGCCTTTCCTAAAGAGGCGGTCAAGGCGAAAGGTAATATGGGGCGAAAGGTATAAGGAAACCAAAGGATTTAGTGGTCGCAGCTGCGCAAGCGCAATTGCTGAACATGAGGGTTCCATTGCCAGGTCGGGCAGTTTTATTATATTTTTCAATCAGGAATTCCTCACTAGCAGCGGTCTAGATTTGTGGAGAAATATGAGTGTCCTGGTACACCTCTGCCGAGTTACAGACGGAATGTTATATTTGTGGAGTGCACTCAGAAGTGAATAAAAGATTCGTATCCAATTCATTAGCATAAATAAATACTTTATTTACATTATGTAAAGGAATGAACGTTGCACTTACAGACTATCTATTCAAATTCAAAACATCACTTAAATAACTACTAGGCTGGTCTTTGTGACGGGGGTTTTGTGATTTTCTTGAGAAATCTCCGCGCGGTTTTTTATCTTCGAAATCGTCAATATAATTGGGGTCGTTAACTGAATATTCTTTAAAGCACTGGTTTAACAGTTTATCAGGCTCATCTGTTTTGCTTTTGGTTTTCTTCTTGGCTTGGTAGCTGAGGGCATCTTTGTCGAAGTCTAGGGGAACAATGCCTAGCTCACCGCTGTAACGATTCTTGGCAACTTGTAAATACTTTTTGCCGCGCACTGCTGTTAGTCGCTTATCCTGTAATCAAACAAATGTGTTTTATTTTATTTACATATTAAGGAAACAAACAATGAGACACTTTAAATGTTTTACAAAGAATTGTACGAGAATACGTCGCGGTGCATGAATTTTAGATTCAAATTGCTATTTTACATGAATTTTACCTGTATTATGAGAACATTATCCGCTTCTTGCGAAGCTTTCGCGCTGCCAAATATGGAGCTCGTCGACAAGTCCTCTGATTCACGTTCCTGTCAAAACACAAGTTAATAATTGGGATCAATTAGTACGTGCAATAATATTCGTACTTTGGGGTAATGGCTAATCAACCCACACAAATAGGACGCACATCCCTTGACAAAAATGATGCTACTCACCGATGATTACAGTAATTAAAAGGCGATTGCATATAATAGACTTTATTGTCATTGTCATAAAGTGCAACCGAATAAGTCAGATTTTTGCTTTATTGTCGTACTACTATGCACTTGATGACACTAATCATAAAATTCATTATTCAAATTCATCGGGAAATCATTATTTTGATCTAGGTCGAGTCTAATACTTACCTTTCTAGGATGCATGACGAGTGTGACATGGCAGTGTCTTGCGGTCGCGAACGTCCGGAACGCAGCGATGACTGCATCTTGTCGGTGGTAGCGGTCACCGTCGCGGTCTTCGCCCAGGCCCAGCATGAATTGCACGTTGTCCACTACGACGTGCGAGATGTCGTGCATGTACCGTGCGTGCTCCACTGCCTGGACAAGTCGGAAAAGATGATTCAGTTATTTTGTACTTGCTCGCATCATGTGGCTTTTATAAACATGGATATTAGGTTCAAATTACAAAGACTGACGCGCGCTTGTGAAATGCAACAAGTTTACAGTTTACATTGTTTACCATTTTGTCCTTCTAGATTAGAAGAAATTCAACTTATATAGTAATTTACATGTTGCCATCTCATACGTTCAAACTCAAGCGATTTAGGAGAAGAATTAAGGATAAACGCACCCGCAGCGCAGTCGATCTTGACAAGATTAGGTTCTAATTTCAAAAAGGTTAACGGCCACAGTAAAAGAAAAATATCGTCAACAATTAAAATAAGAACTTACAAGTGAGTTGGCGCCAAACAAACTGTTTGCATACAGTTAAGTAGGCATATTATTAAAATTAATTCTTTCCTTTAGTTTGCCGTATGTGATTCCTAAAATTTAATCGTTATTATTAGCGACACTATCGAATGGTGTAATAATACAGTGTGTGTTCCTTTCCCGAAATCAATAGGTTCGATTCCTGGCTAGGAATATTGAGTTTTCAAAAACCTAATTATAAAGTTTTAGTTTTCATCCAAATCGGGCTCGAGACTCCTTTAAGTGGTTTCGAATGTGGCCATTCAAAAAACAACCTGTATATTAAGAAGATACAATTATGAATGCCTTACCTCCATAACAACTTTGATGGGTTGCTGGCCATGAAAGGCCAGGTAATAGATTGGTAGCTTCTGGAAGTCGTCCGCAAACTTGTTGAAGTCCTGCAGGTTCTGCTCCAGAGGCACCCCGGCGAATTGCTGCAGCATCGTCCGCGCTAAGCGAGAGTTGCGGATCTCGAAGCTACCCCATAAGGTGTTAACCTGGTTTTAGAAATAAAATTTACCTACTTTTTCGCAACAGAACAAAAGTAAAGGTTCCGATACAGATGACATTTCCACAAAAGCTTCCATCAGGCACTGTTACCCGTACGGTCCAGCAGTGGACTGTACGCCCTTCGTGTTCCAACTATAAAGATAAATTAATGAATAACAGTGTGGTACGGTCCAGCAGTGATAGACTTGAAGTGAAAATATTGAACCCAAGATACGCAATTTTGTTTTTTGACTTGCATCCATGTAGGAAACCAGCATGCCTGAAAAATATTTCTCGACAGCGTTTAAAACCTAGTCAGAAGCCCATGGCCAGCATAACCATTCTGGCACCAAGTGAGGTAATAACCACATGATAAAGAAAGAAAGAGGGATAAATTTGCAATGCCTTAGTTTAATTGTCGAGTCCAAGTATAAAAGAGGTTTTCAATAGTTTTTATACGGATGTGTGTAAGTAAAACTGCGGAAACTTTTCTCACCCCTTGCTGCGCGAGATCCAAGGATACTTCGGCACATAGCGTGGTCTTCCCACAGCCAGTGGGTCCAGTGAGCACGGTCAGCTCCCCTCGCCGGTGTCCGCCCAGCAGACGGGTTAGTGCGGGAAAACGACGCCATTTTATACCACGTACCTGGTGGAAATAAAATTATTATAGGGGTGTTGTAAGTTGTAGGTGTACTATAGGTTCTCTGTCTACTAACCCTTTGGGGATTACAGGCGTGGTGTTATTAAAGTTTTATGATTGGAGTTGGGGTTTTTAGAAACGTGTTTTTGTTTTGCAACTTCTTAAAGCGTCTTTTCGCTACGACATAACATAACAAAACATGGAAGAGGTGTACCTAATACTTGTTATTCTCAACTTCCGCCAGTTTATGTTTAACTCCCATGTAATAGGGCGAGCCTTTTGCCATCAACCGGGCACAAATCCAGATTCCGTGGCTGCTACTGAGCAATTCCTGATGGAAAAACCCAATAACACTTTGCCCAACCCGGGAATCAAAGCCAGGTTCTCATGTTCAGCAGTCGCGCTTGTGACCACTCGACCAACGAGTTACTTTAAATTCGTCTCTCCTTATTCGTCTTGGTCTGCCGTAGGTCACTTTGCGTTCTACTACACTCGGTGATAAGTTAACTTATACACCGTGTAAATCACCTTATCACGAAGCCGTCAACCAAGCATTCTGTACATGAAACTAAGTAACTACGCAAAAATTATTGCTGGGAAACGACGTTTTTTTTGTTAGCTGTAAAATCATGTTTTGTGGTAGAACTCAATGTAACGCACTCAAAGCATTGAATAGTACGGGGGTCGTGGAGGTGTATAAAGTAAAAATCTTACATTAAAAACTTGTATTAAAAAAAATACTTGTCAAAAAGTTGGAACTTTGACCCCTCATCTCCGTAACTAGAAGGTTCCCAGGTATGGTGTAGAACAAAAAAATGATCGCAATGACAGGGAGAACCAGTGCCTTTCGGCTTCGTTAAGAGGTGTATTACACCCTATATAAAACAATTCTACATCCAGCTTAGACGCAGTATCACGCACCCTATCAACATTGGTGACTTCAAAGTAGACGTCATCTCGTAAGGCTGCGAAGGTGGTGATGGAGCGGTGTGCTGCGGGCTTCGCCTCGGACACCAACGTCTTCAGCGATAGGTTCGCGTCCGCAGCCTCGGACGCGGTCACTAGGCCATCTGTAGGTCTAGAGGTATGTTTAGTAGTTGCATGGTTTCAGATTGTGCCTGCTGAAAGTTGGATAAGTACGTCGTAAATAGCTGTCAAATATTTCGCTGTTTATGAAATGGCTTATGTTTAACATAACACCAGATAAAGTAAATATAACCTTAAAAAACATTTTTATACTGCCTAAAATAGTAAATGATCACCATAAAAAGTAAATGATCACCAGAATTAAAAACCTGAAAATCACAGCTCCGAACTAAGGCGTAGTCGACGGAGCCCCGCTACGCGGGGCTCCTATTTCTCTCTGCAGGGTTTAAAGTAACCTAACACGAAGGGGAGCCCAATATCCCGAGCTCGCTTTGCTCGCACTTGCTTCCTAAGTTCTTCTTGCCACATTTACTATATTTGGTCTTTGAATACAATTTTTTTGGTGTTTTTTTTTTTTTTTTGGGTAACGTAGCTTAGGGTCTCAAAGTATTTTTTGGTGCTCATTATATTTAATCCCTTATGAAATTAAGCTTTTTCAATGCATCGAAATAACTGTGGCACCGCGACATTCTCTCGGTCGCGGCTCCGAATTTTCGGCCCTTTTTTATGCTGCACATTCTTGTACCTCCGCTGCTGTCGCTAGACCAGACCAATTTATTTATACTACTACCAACACCTTCCCTATGTCTCCTTTTTTGAGTTGTTTTTATCTATATATATATATAAAAATGAATCCCTATTCCCCTTGGTCACGCCATAACTTGAGAACCACTTAACCGATGTGATTCATCTTTTTTTTAAACGTTTTCTAATACTTTGTAGAAGTTTTTTAGGTAGGTAGCTAGGTAGGTAGTATGTCGGTAGGAAGGTGGTAGGTAGATAGGTAGGTAGGTATAAGTAGTGGGTGGGAACAAATGCATTGCAACACATGCTGGGATCAGCTAGTTTAAAATAACTGGCCAAATGCGGGTGTACAATAGGCACTCGCCTTTTCCTTGGGGCACAACAGGTGTCATGTTGTGTTCTTTTTAATTTGATAAGAAAATAAGGAGCATTGTCCACCCGTCTTTTAAGCATACCTGACAAATCGACATCTATCTTCGCCCAGTTTCTCGGCCACAGCGCGCATGTTGTCCCAATCGCCCCACAAACATAACTTTTGGTATGCTTCGAGAGTTGGCAATACTATGGGCGGTAGGCTGCAGTTACTCAGCCAGATCAATGTTCCTACAATAATTGTATAATTAATACTTAATACTACCTACTGGCTCATTGGTCGAGAGGTAAGAAAGGCCACTGCTGAAAATTATATCCTGGGTTCAATCCTCAGTTCAGGAGAGACAGGGAATGTGACAGGGTTTACCATAAGGAATTTGCAGTAGTACGGGATACTATTTTATTGTTAGGATTTTTAGGCACTCCTTATTTTATCAATTTATATGAAACTTGTATGGTCTCTGCTTGTTTCTAGGAAAATACAGGCGCAATATTTTTTGTCACAAAAATAAGACTGCGGCAAAGGTGATGTCACGATCTGATCTTGATTGGGCAAACATGGCCAGAGATTGCACAGCATAGAGAGGTTTGGAAGGAGAAAGGAGAGTCCTTTGCCCAGCGGTGGGACACACAATAGGCTAACAAAAAGAAAGAAACACATCCCTAAAATTTTGATATCATAAGTTTCCAAATATATTTACCAGGAATTTTCTGAGCAGCTAAATGTAAAACATCTTGTATGGTTGGTACAAGAACAGCTTGATCACTACGGCTAACCTTCGGAACTCGGCAAGAAAACAGTCCTGCTGCATGTAGACCATAAGTTTCAGCCTCATCTTCTCTCCCTGCTTGTACTTTACGATAGCCTACCACTTTGTCTAGTGAGTTTTTTAAAGGGAAGTATAATACTGTGTGGTCAGGTGATACTCTCACGTCTGATAATATTTTATTGGCTTCCGGATGAAACTGTAATAAACAGCATATTTTCAATTTTCAACAATAATTTGCATTTTATACTAGATAAGTTTGCTTTTGGCCGCGACTCCCCTGATGTAAAGTAGTGATGCAACCTAGAGTAAAGCATTTTGTCAGATAAGAGATGCTAATTTCTTATCTGATACTTGTTAGCATTTTATTATTTAAATTCTTTATGATTAGATACAATAAAAGTAGGTGAGTAATGTGTAGCAATAATCTTTTGCCGAAATCTACAAGTAAAGATTAAAATATAGTTCAGTAGCACACTAGATAATAATTTAAATCACATGGCTAAAAGATAAAATACTTACTGGATATTCAAATAACCTAAATAGATCTAACAGTTCTGTCTCATTCAATTGTGATACAGATATTGTGTTGTCCCCTATTGTTTGCCAATCTTTCTGAAATTCTTCAGACTGCTTTTGGCATTTTTCTATGAAGTCTTTAACAGTAGCTTCAATTTTAGCTTTTTTGACTAGTCTTTCTAATATATTCCAATCGCCATGTACATTACATTTAGGACAGAGAAAGTATCCTGAAATAAAAAACATGGAGTTAATTATAACATGTATTTTCTAGTTGCATTTTGTAAGATAGGTTTTTTAATTTCTTAGTCAATACAGTGTTTAATTTACAACCGAACAAAGCTTTATACCTTAATAACAAAAACAAATGCATCTGATATCAGCTGATAAGAAGGAATAGACTGCAGCTAATAACAACAATTTCCTACAATCACAATACTGTTTTCCGAATACGGTAGTATTCTCTGAGAGCTGACAAATCACGTTTATGCGAGCAGAAGCTTATAGGTCCCCTTACTTTGCTGTGTACTCGGCGATGATGGGATTTCTTTAAAATCATTCGGTTCATCACATTTCGAGGTTATGTTTACAATATTTTAATGTTACTAACCTGTCGTTTTGTTCACATACACTTTACTCTCAGAACATTTTTGGTCTCCAGAGCATATAGAACATTTGGTGGTGAGTGCAGTAAATCCGTCTTGTACAGCTAACCCTTTTTGTCGTAAGAGTTTACGTATATCGGTGGTTGTTACTTTCGGTATATCATTTAGTCCTACGTTGTGTATTTTTCTACGATAACACGCACAACTGTGCCCATTTATAAAAGAATTTATGGCACTATGTCTAGAAATTTTAATATAATTAAGCATTTTATCAAAATGTTTGTAAAACTTACTTCGCGATAATCATAACATAACCCTAAAAACAAATGAGTTTGTGATTGATTGTGACACTGTGACAGCTGACAGATAAACAAAACAATGCTATTACGCTACGTTCGATTCATCCAAGAGTGGAATACTTTTATCAAATTCATCACTTGCAGCTCAGCGTATGTGTTATGATCCGTTTCAATTCGGTATGTAAAGTAAAAATTAACCTATGCCGATTTCAAACCATTTCGAGATGTTTGTATGCATCGATCACGCAAGACTTCTTGTCGAGATGTTCTAGCAAGACGAACATCTTGCTGATGTTGCGCAACTTTGATTACCGATGTATGTGGGCTTTATTTTTCAGGTGTGAAACAGGCTTCATCCGTTCACAGGTTTAAAGTACTTAGCAATAATTCCAGGAGTGATTAACTTTGTTATATGTATATTCAAACATTTTATTTTTTTTCGATGAGATCACAACCCACTCCTGTGTCAACTATACCCTGTATTCCCGTTGTCCCCGTAACTACGAAGTAAGGATTTTTTTCAGCAATAAAACAAATGTAATCTTTTAAATTCTCCTTATAATAAACATAAATGACAAACTATTTACAATTCACTTAGAACTAGTGGTTGTGAGTTCTAATTGTACTAGAATATAATAAAATAGATACATCCAACTTGTATTGTTGCTATAATAAATGATAATAATCAATCATTCTATACCACGGATTATAATTACAAAAACTGATCCGTAATAAAAGCCTTGTATTCGCCGTAAAAAAATTGCTACTTGTTACACGACAGTACGCTGTGTTGCCAGCAACATGTTCTAGCAACACACAAATATATTGCTGCAACAATGTTGCGCAACTTTTCATCTAGAATTTCTAAATTGATATCGACGATAACAGGCGTAAAACAAATGAAAAAACTCACAAAATAAGATCTGTCTATCAATAAAAAATAAATACAATAGTAATTTCCCTACACTTTGATTATTATAATGCGTGAGTAATACGCATTAATTAAAAGCAACTGCATTGATAAAATATCTCGAATTTGTCATCACACTGATGTGTTCGTCTGTATGAAAATAGTTTAATTTATTATGCTAGGACTACATCATAGATTTCTCAAATCATTCATTTTCTAATTAAATGCAAAAATAGTTTGACGACCTCATTCACTTTTTTTTTACTTTGGTTTCAGTATAACCTTATTTTAAATGTTCACATGGTTCCGAGAAAACTATAATGTAGTTCTAGTACTACCCGCGATTCTGAAAGTTCAATAGAATCTGGTGATTTGGTCTTTGTTATTTCCACCAACCGATCAAAACGAGAGATAAGGTTTAGAGGGTGGTGTCAAAGTCGTCATTGTTCCAGTGCGGAAAAGAGATAGCGCTATCCATGCTGCATAACTCCTATCTCTTTCTCACTAAGGAAATAAAATGATAACTTACACTCCTATACTAACGCTGTTCACAAACATGGGCCTTTCAGAAACCGGGTGTTTGCCTAACAATATTCTTAGTTAAGTAGCCGTCTATGTGTTATCGTGTACGGACGGCATATCACATTTTAAATGATGTTAAAACGGATCTAATAGACGTGTTTCTATTTCTTGAAGTTGAAAAACAACACATACAAATATAACGTATTGCACAATACAAAATAAACCTTTTTTCTATTGAATCAAGTTTATTTTCCATGTTAATGTATATTTTTAAGTATATTTATGAATATCGAAAATTGTTGTGGAAAAGAGAGCAGTGTTTAAGTGAAGTTTAGGAAGATTTCTGTATGTGCAGCTCAGTAAATGAAAACACGTCATGAAAAAATATTTCTTTGTTTTTGGTCCATAGGCACGCTTCGCAGCAAGCGTTGGCGTTTATCAACGTAAGGATAATCAGTACGATATTTTTACGATTACACGTCAATGTTCATACAGTTAAATAATACCAAAAATGTTCCCAATATAACGACATTTTACGACTCAAAAGCCCAAAAAATTAGGAAAATTTTATTTCCTTTCTTGACTAATAATGAAAATAGAGGGGGCAACAAATTACCGGTCGGCCCCGGGCGGCAAAAATACACGCTACGCCACTGATTTTACTGTAAAATATTGTGCTGATCATCGCTGTGTGATCGAGGCCTAAGGGTCACGTTTACAAACGCCTTCGCTCAGTGCGAAGACTCCCTTATTAGTAATGTGACGATAGTGTCGGGAGTAAGGGCCTAAACACACACACACGACACAACGACGCATCGTGTACCGATGCGATGCTGTTTCGTAATGTTCCTGAGAACTGAAGGTGCAATCCAGCGCCAATGAAGTTCTGTGATGTGCAGTACATCGTACGACGATTGAAAACCGTCTCGGGGATATTTACGATGGAGGTCGTTGTATTGTGTGTGTATGTTTTAGCCCTAAGCCAGCAGTATATCCACGACTTAACAGCAGTATAGAAGATTTTCTGAAGGCATTTTTGTACATCTAATATGGCGGCTGATATTGTTGCCTCTGCAGATGTTGCACGAGCGGCCCCTGTTGCTGCTGTTGTTGCATGGCCAGCATCTGTTGTCGCATGCGCTGCTGGTTCATCTGCTGTTGGTACTGCGAGCTCTGCTGGTTCTGCATGCCGCGAGGGTACGGTGGGGCCGGCCCGCCCATGCCGCCCATTGTCACGTTTGGTGCTTGCTGTAATAAGGAAAGGTTCTGTGAAGCTACTATTTGAAATTTAAACCTTAAAATCAAATACATAAAGTCGATTTTCTTTTACAACGTCTTAGTCACGGTCATGTTCTGTGATTTTAAAACCTTATTTCTTAAACATTAAAGAAGTTTTTCCATTGGCATATGCCAGTCAAGGGGAAGATGACATGTTTAATTTTCTGTACTAACCTGCATGTAAGGTGGACGAGCATTTTGTCGCTGTTGCGCTAGATATGCTTCTTGACTTGCGCGACTACCCATCATGTTCTAAAAAATACAAAAGAATATCACATTATTGTGGTTGAAATTAATTTAAGGCTTCCTTCCAAGGGTTGAAAGAACTTGAAAATTATCCGCTATTCCACACAATAAAGCTTGCTCGCAATTTCTGAGTTGGTTCTACAGTAAAAGTGCATGCTCATATTGAAGAGTTATTTAACCCTATAGAACAAAGCTAGTAAACTCAAAGTCAGCCTTTAAATGATTAAATACCTGTTGGAATGTCTGTTGCCCAGGGAATCCTCCCATGGAGTTACCGCCCTGCGGTCCCATAGACGCGGCTTGGCTGTTCATGGCGGACATACCACCGCCTTGCCCCATCTGGGCCATTTGCCCCATAGGTTGGCCCATCTGTCCCATGCCTTGACTCATCTGCCCCATTGATTGTGGCATTTGAGATGGTTGACCGACACCTTGGTTCATTTGTCCCACGTTCTGACCGATGGAGGTGACCCCTTGGCTCATTGGGTTTACTTGTTGGCCCATTTGGTTGACGGACTGGCCCATTCCCTGAAAGATGGAGAAATCGTAATTATTTAGTTACAGGCGTGATTACATGCGTAAAGAAAGAAAGAAAATAGGTTTATTTGTTATATCCCACAAGTGTACACAACATTAAACGCAAAATAATATTATATATATATATATATATATATATATAAATGAGGTAATTATTGCGTTGTTTCACGGCTGCGCCAAATAGGCCCAGTTCAGTAAAATTGTTGGCAGCTAGTTCTCGACGCTGGGTTTCAACTGGGCCTGATATAACATAGAATGAACTAGAGATGGATAAAGTAAACTCTCTTTTTGTCTGAATATAAAACTAACGTGAGATCTTTTCGAGGTAGACCGCATTCCGATAGATATGGCAAAGTTTAAGTCTGGTTTATTATTAACACGACGAAGCTAAAGAAGAAAGTGTGAAATATTTGATTCTAAATTCTTATTAGATTCCCATATAGATAATGCCACTAACGAGGGAGGGACTCCTATAAAATATAAATAGATCTCTTTGTAACAATGTAAAAACACAACCATACCTGGTTCATCATCTGCTGCTGGCCACCCTGCATCATCTGCTGGCCATAGGTTCCATACCCCTGCTGCATGCCGCCATACTGCCCTCCGAACATCTGCCCGCCCATACTACCCATCTGCCCCCCAGCCATTTGTCCTGCTCCCATCTGCCCTGCCCCCATCTGCCCGGCGGCCATTTGCCCGCCACCCATCTGCCCGGGCATTTGTACTCCGCCCATTTGGCTCATTGGACCCATACCGCCCATACCACCCATGGGGTTCATTTGTCTGTGTAAGATAAAATAATGTGTAAGTAGCTGTTAAGTGTAATTTAAAATAAAATAAGTATAGTTTGAGAATTCAGGTTGAAACAGCTGCCACTGCGATGATTTACTTCGGTGACCCAGGCATTTGCTGCCTTTTTTTGATCTTTGATCAAATGATCAATTTTCGCACATCAAATAAGCGCTTTGAACGTAGAATTACGGAAACTAGCCCGATAAATACTGCGACGGTTAAAATTACAGGACACCAATACCTGTGTACTATCTGGTGTAGAGTCTTAGGACTTGTTTCACCACCTGCGATTAAGGTCCTGTTAGCCTGCTTGGCTGATTTCATTCGAATTCTGTTCCATTTTTTAATTTATTCGGTAAGTATACAATGATGAATGCTAATGATTCTCGCCCCGAATCAATAATAAAATGGGTAGGTAATTTTTATTCTTATTTACGGATATCGGTAAGTGTGATCCACCCTTGTTATAAATCTTTTTTTGATCCTCGCCCTATAACCGCGCTTTCACACTTACAAAAAATCTCAAAAATTCCCTAAACCACGTTAAGGGGATTAATCTGATATACTGACAAACTTAAACAACCAAAAAATCTGCGTTTATTAATAATTAACTAGGTAACTTTATAATGGGACTGGTATGCACAAATGAAAGAAAAAACTAGGTACCGTAATTTTAATCGATTATTTGTGTCTTTTTTGACATCCTGAATTTTGACGAGGATGCAAAACCTTGTATAGTGGTTATTCGGACATCGTGAAAGGCCCTTAGATGAAAGGTTCACAGGTTACTTACGCGGACTGCATAGCGCCCATCTGGTTGGGTTGCATCTGTCGCATGGTCTGGCGCGGGAAGGGCGCGCGGGAGTGCGGCGCGCCCGGGTAGCCGCCGGGTTGCTGCGCATGGAAACAACACGTAAAGCCTCCTCTACACGTCTGCAGATGCGTCCGCGGACGCCCGCAGATGCATCCGCAGATGGACCACCACGAGCTGTCCACACGTCGGCTGGTCGATCAGTCTATGTTCATTCTCGACAGGCGCAACACGCACGTTTAAAAATGGATATTGAGACCGTAGCTGCCGCAGCTATTTATTTACTGCTTGCTTGAGTTTGCATCGCAGTATATATACTATTACAGTATCCATTTACAGTAGCCTCAATATAATGAATTTATTGAAATACATAAATAATTAAATTATTTTAGGTTCCACAAACAGTTTTCAGCTTGATATAGCTCTATAAATCTAAAAGTTTCTTCGGTGCTCATATTATTAGCCATTTCAACAAGAATTAAATCGCAAGAAGCACGCGTGCACTCTCAATCGCAACTCGGATTAAACTGATGCGTCGCCAGACGTGTGGACAGACGCCGGACGTCCGCGCCGAAACCCTTTGATCTGTGCCACAAAAACCGACAACAATCGGATTCGAGGCGGACGCGTCTGCGGACCTTAAATACCTACAGCAGATGCACAAATTACCCCCTCTATACGACTGCGGACGCACCCGCAGATGACGTCTGCGGACGCATCTGCAGACGTGTAGAGGAGGCTTAAGCCTGGCGTACTGAGCTACGATAGCCTGCTATAGCCGTAAAATGAGAAAGTGCCGAGGACGGAGACCGCCGTAGCTATCATAATAAGTAGTTCAAAAACATACAAAATAAAGATTTAGGCAAAGAGATTTACAGAGCGGACATAGAGAATATTTGCATACAAAAACTGTGATCTTGAACATTTTCGATTTTACGAATGCTACCTGACAAGCGGGGGTATGACAGAGCGACTTGCTACTAGGTGGTAACAAGTATTGGATTAGCATTTTCTTCATCTTGTCCCGTCTATCGCTCGTAATTATTTGATACAGTTCTTCATCGGCTGTCAGTGCTCTTCCCACCGTAAACGTTTTACACAATGGATGGTCGGTTCACTGGTCTGTCTAAAACTGAGCGCATGCATTATAATCATAGCTCGCCAGGTGACCGACGTATGACATGCGGTCGCGCTTAACTGTGTACGCATTGCGTAGCATCGTGCGTGTGAGTACGTTTAGTTTAGCGCTGTACAAAAAATCGATCTCACTTTACTAATAAAAGTACAAGTTACACGTTTTCCAATTATGGATTTTAGGGCACAAAAACAACAGTACACACAGCGACACATCAAGGAATACATATCCAGTATAACCTGACCTCACTTTGTATAAGCTTCACGTTCAATGAGAGGTCAGCTTAATTTAGTGTTGATCGGTCGTCGTGCATACAACAATACATACATTGACCTGCATCTGCGTCATCTGGTTGAAGGGCACTCGCTGTCGCAGCATGTTGCTGAGCGCCTGCTTCGACTGGTTGTTCGACGGCGGCGCTGCAGCCACGCTGCGTGGACTCACACCGGCTGTAAAACATCTCATACAAATATAACGTATTGCGCAATACAAAATAGACCTTATTTCTTTTGAATGAAGTTTATTTGCCATGTTAATGTATATTTTTAAATATACAGTTGTGTATCTCGAGGATAAGATCGCTTTATTTTTGTCTATGCTTTTACCGTCAATCGCAATCGTACTTCACATGATTTATTTAAAAACGGACTTCACAGTTTCGCAGACGTAACGAGTCGAATCGAAATCTAAACATGATAAAACGATAAATTGACCCGACTAACACAGCCTGGCCTTACAACGGCGTATTGAAAAACGGACTCCAAGCAATGCAACACAAGGTATATTTCAGCGTGTACTGACCAGGCGGGTTGTAGTAGTTCTGCCCGGGAGGCGGGAACCACTGCTGCTGCTGCTGCATGAACTGCGGCTGCTGCGCCGGCGCCGGCGCCATGCCGCCCGCACCCGCTGCGCCCACTGGCGCCGCACCGTTCGTCTGCGGAGGTAGAGGGAGATTAGGCTTGCTTCTTATAGAGGTTGGAAAGGACACCGACGCGAAAACGGTTAACACGTACTCAGTACCCCATTCTGAACCCCCCACATAGAAATTACCGTCCCAGTCCTTTTAAAGTTTTTTTTTTCCGAGACAGCAACTGAATAGCAATTTTATTGAAATGGGAATTAAGTGCACTATGATTTTTAAAGACTTATAAGTCGCAGCAAAACAAAAGTAACCTTATCGTTATATTTATAAAGTACACTGTAATTTGAATAAGTGTGGCAGGGATCCGAGCGGATAGGGCATAAAGCATAGAACGGTCCGATTTAATTTTGCGAAGAGATGATAATTAAATCAAACATTACACATGCAGGAATACCATAAGGCGCCATCCATAAATTACGTCACACGTTAAAACGGGGAGGGGGTCGATGAAATGTGACATTTTGTGATAAGGGTTAAGAGAAGTCCTAAATTTTGCGACGTTACATTTCAAAATAATAATATAATATACCTAAGCATTAAAACACGAAATTTGAAATATATGCGAAAACACGAAATATAGAGTAATAATAAATCAAACATAACGGGTTTACAAAACTGCTAATTTTATAGTTACAACGACGGTCTTATCGCTTGTAGCGATATCTTCCAGACAACCTTTGGATGGACATTATGGAATTAAATAAAAAAATGTAATTTATAGAAAGCCTTAGCTGAGTTAATATTTTTCCGATCTAGATGATTTTATTGATCCATGTTTTTATTTTAAATGGTTTTTTGTACTTACCGGCGTGGTAGGTTTCGATTTCTTGATATTCTTGCACGGAGCGTTTCGTGATCTCGTTTTTCCGGCGCCGGTCGGACTCGAATCCAAACTTCCAGGTTCCTGGAAGAAATAATCAGAATATTACAACTTCTATCTAAATGTGTTCCCATTACCTTCCTTTGCGTTTCCGCATGACTAAAAAATAATTAAATTATTGCTTGTTTGCTGCCTTGTTGGTCTAGCGGACGCAAGCTTGACTGCTGAGCATGACGTACTGGGTTCGATTCCACGGTAGGGCAAAATGTTAGTGTGTTTTGTTTGTCCATCAGAAATTTCTCAGTACCAGCCACGGAGTCTGGTTGTGTGCCTAATAGGGGTGCGAACTGGGTAAAGAAAACAACATTCTATTTTGTCCGTCAGACACGTAATACAAAAATAATAGACACGTATTTTTTGTTCTATCAAAATATCAAAAAATTACTTAGTTAAAACTCATTAAAGTCGGAGAGTGGGGGCTTACTACGTCACAAGTAGGTATAAACTTACCTACATGTGACGTCATGCGCCATTTCAACTCAATATATCTCCGTAATTTTATGACCACGTGAAAAAAGATAAAATACGTGTCCAATACTTTTCAAAAAACTAACCGACGGACAAAAAAAATAGGATTATCCCCTATTGAGGGCGTATGCTCGCCGCCTATAACATAGGACTTAAAGATAACTGCAGAAATGTAGTTGTACTAATAGATACACCACTGCCCTATAACCCCTCTGAGAATACAGGAGAGATGTTATGTATGAAATAATCGATTTCGAATTCAAAAAAATTCAAATAATAAATTTTATAGTCTTACCTGTTTAATGTCGTTAGTTTCAAGATCCTCGGGCGGCAGCGGCAGCGGCTCTAGATAGTAGCTCAGCGGCTTCACCAGACTGTGTGTGTGGTATTTTAGTAGTCTGTAACAAAATCAAATAAATTAGTTAGCGATTGAGATTTGTGTTTGTAACTGTACAATAGAGATCTTGGCTAATAATGACAGCCGCTCGGGCCGATCTTCAAGTCAAGCCGCCATTGCCTAGGTTGGTCCGGTGGATGGGTGACCGCCCATCCGAAATACCGAAACTCGGTATGTAATGCATACCGAGTTTCCTCCGTGCCTCGGAAAGCACGTTAAGCCATTGGTCCCGGATGTCATTTGTAGAGCTTTGGCTGTCGTTACAGGTAGTCAGTGGCCCAAAAGTCTGATGACCAGTCTTACCAAGGGGTATCGTATTACTTAGTACTAACTGGGTTGTGGAGGTCGTGGAGGAGGATAGGCAGTTGCTCCATGTAAAATACTGGTAATCAGCTGCATCTGGTTACACTAGAAGCCGACCCCAATAGAGTTGGGAAAAGGCTGATGATGAACTGGATTGATAGCCCTAATATTTAAAAGTTTTATAGATGTGACCTTTGTTTCAGTATTACCTGTGAGCATTCTCATAAGTGAGTGGTTTCCTTTCGATCTTGGTGGCTGCGAACCAGGCCCAGGACAGCGGCGCGGGGTTGCGACCCCCTTCCACCAGCTCCCAGCTCGACACGCGCTGCTTGTCTGTCAGACGTAGACCCTGCGGACAAGGATCACTGAGTAAGCTTACCATACACCATACACAAAGACGTCTAAAAAATAGTATCCAAGAAAGAGTCTCATAAATTAAGTCAATATTTGCATCACAATTGCGTGGCACACGTTTCTATCGGATTCTGGACGATTTTGTTTGAAAATTTCGCCTGTTCGATAGCGAAAAAACCGTAATTAATGTTTTGTTGTTGAACTCTCAATGCAAATTGAAATGAGCCAAGCCGAAAACCTCACACGTAAACGGCAGGCGGGCCCAGCCTGCCGTTTACGTGTGAGGTTTTCGGCTTGGCTCATTTGGCCAACAAGTCAAATATTCTCGTACTCCATCATCATCGTCGGCCTATAATGTTCCCACAGCTGGGACGCAGGCCTCCTCTCTATGAGAGGGAGTGGGCTGTAATCCACCACGCGGGCCCAGTGCGGGTTGGTAGATGTCACATTGCTTCGAATTTTTAGTTCTAGGACATGCCGGTGTCCTCAATGTTTTCCTTCACCGTTTCTCATACTCAATACTCAAGGAAAATGACCACTAGTTAAGTTTATCTGCGTAAATAATTGGTATCTGTAACCTGTGAATTTTAGGGAAACTCGTAGCAGCAGGACATTTAATGAATGAATTACCTGT
This sequence comes from Cerastis leucographa, assembly GCA_963082945.1. Classification (NCBI taxonomy): domain Eukaryota; kingdom Metazoa; phylum Arthropoda; class Insecta; order Lepidoptera; family Noctuidae; genus Cerastis; species Cerastis leucographa. The sequence goes on along the minus strand of OY720380.1, from coordinate 9,692,228 downwards.
TTTTTATCACTATCGAATCCAGTGATCTTGTTTCCTTTTTGGTCGACGAGGCACCCGATGGGTTCGCAGGCGATGACCTGCAGAACATTGATATTTACAGCACACGAGTAAAACAAACAGGTGAACATGTTCAATGTTAGTAAATATGTATTAGTTTGTCGAGAGTAAGCTTCGACATGGATGTGTTAATCGGATATTAATCTGTTGACTATCTAATGTTAAGCTGTTTTATTTTGGTCAACCAATTACAACTACAGTGATGCATGCTTAATTTGGCGCCTGAAATATATGTAAAGGCGGGCGTTTTTGGTGAATATAACGGTTGACATAGTACCGCGCCAAAAGATTTACATGAGATTTGATCTTAAACGACTATTCAGAAACCAGAACGTTTTAGAAACTCAAACTAGACACACAATTAACCAGTAACCTACTGTTAAAACATACACAGATTAATCTTTTTTTGTTTTATACCGCCAAAAATAAGAGTTTACTTTACCCTCGTTACTGTTACGTTGCTACCACTGACGTTTTTGTCAAAGGACTGATCGCGATGCAAGACGAACATTCTTTTGTTTTTATGCAGATGTTCGCATAAAAGATGATTGTTGGATCAAGAAAAGATTGTGTGAGAAATGACATGAAAGAAAACCGGCTAAGTGCGACTCGGACTCGCGCACTAAGGGTTCCGAACCATTATTTATAAAAAAACTAACTAACTAAGAAAAAACACTTTTTTTGTATGGGAGCCCCCTTAAATATTTATTTTATTGTTTTTAGTATTTGTTGTTATAGCGGCAACAGAAATACATAATCTGTAGAAATTTCAACTGGCTAACTATCACGGTTCATGAGATACAGCCTGGTGACAGACGTACGGACGGACGGACAGCGGAGTCTCAGTAATAGGGTCCAGTTTGACCCTTTGGGTACAGAAAATGAGTAAATGATAGGGTGACGAATGACAGGGGAAAATGGAAGAAAAAAACATGTGTTGCGCCAGCCCCAAATAACAAGGAAAGGAAGAATGATGACGATGATTTTCGCAAAACAAATGAAGAATAATTTTATTCCACAGACAACTTACCTCTATAATAGTATTCTTCGACAACGGCAGCAGTTGCCTCACACACTGTACCGAAGGGCCGTGTCGTTCTCCAATTTCCTTCTTCAGCTTCTTCATAAGGTTTTGATAATGTTTCCTGTTGTTGTCATCACCGCCATCCGCGAGGGTCGAGTGGATGAGAGTGGCAAGCATGTCGATGAGAGTGGAGAAGAGGTTGCTGCGACACAAACTATATTAATTTATTGTAGGTACACTGTCTGCCAGGCCAATTTTGTTGCTGGATATCCTGTTGGAAGGTGTTGTGCCTCGTTCAGGATAAAGAAAGAAAAATTACCTATTCAAGACAAATAATTAACAATAAAACAAAAGTATATAAAAAGCTCAAATAAGACAAACTAATTTTTTCCACAAATATCTCAGCATGGTGCTGATACATTAAAACAAGAGTCACAGCGCTGGTATTTTGAAACATTTGGATACAGAAATAGCGGTATAGAAGTTAGGCCTACATTTTAGAATGATATTCTAGACAAGAGTTATTTCGAATTCGACAGAAAAGAAAACATCAGCCCCCGTGTTCACGAACGCTCGGCTTCGATTTCGATTCGGAAAGTCGTATGTCTATCTCGCTCGCTTTCGTAATGCCAAAACAAGATAGACATACGACTTATCGAATCGAAATCGAGTTCGAGCGTTTGTGAATAGGGGGCCTGTTCCCCAGTACTTTGGTTGTGGAGATTAGATGGGCACTCGCTGCATATTGCTAAGTATTCAGCTGCAAACGGCTAGACTGGAAGCCAACCACAACATAGTTGGAACCAGGCTAGACAAATGATAAATTAATTTGGCTCAAGAGAATTATCCCGTGAACTTGAAGTAACGTGAATTTAGCTTTTTGTGGATAAAATACTGGTCTGTCTTATACCGCGAAAGTAATGCGCGTGATGTTGCAACCTCTTATTAAGTTATCGATGATCCCACAAGTGCTGGTGCAACCTTGGGCCTATAAAATCCCAGTAAGAGTCAAGGAGAGAGGAGTGTGTGGAATTGTCTCTATGAATCCGGGAATGTGTTCATGAAACCTGAGTTACCGGACGGACCTGCAACTTTATGCCAAACTTTAGCTCTCCTTTTAATATTTTAGGGTTTGCGTAACTTATTGAATGAATCAGCACATAAAAAAATACTTCACAAACCAGTACCAGTTCCCTTCAGTTACCTGTTGTTGTAGGCATCTATCAGCTGATGCGCAACCAGCTGCGTCAGTAGCACCGCCCAGTCCGCGGTGAGCTGGTAGGAGCGGCGGATGGCGTCGAACATGCCGCCGGCTAGAGAGAAGCGCAGCAGCAGTGCGTCGGGCGCCGCGTCGTCTTGCCAGTTGTCGGCGCACGCCGCGCGGTCGTGCTCCCGCGCGTGCGTCAGGTAGTGTTGCAGTTGGGCGTGGATTGAGCTTAAAAGGCTCTCCTGGTGGACAGAAATGGTGGGATTGATGATGGCTAAGTACAAGCCGCAAGGAAGAATCTTCGATGTTAAACATCGACACACAGAAAGACACATATGAACTTCAGCATACCGAGGTTGTTCCGTGGATGGATGACCATTTATAAAATACCAAGGAACCCAGTCTTGGAGAGCTGGTTATACCTTTCATGGCACTTCAACAGTCGTTACGGAAAGTCACATTCCCGAAAGTCGAACAACCAGTTTTTCAGTTTTTATCTTGTGGACGAGTAACTAGATTGTGTAGGTCAGATGGGCAGTTGCTCTATTTTGTATACTAGTATCAGCGGCATACGTTTAGAATAGAACCAGACCGCAACATAATTAGGAAGAGGCTAGACAAATGGTAATAGGATTTTAAATCTTATTTTTTTCACATTCCGTTCATCTTTCGATTAACATTTATTCAATGTCAAAATACCTTCTGATCGTCCTGATGTCTCAGACACGTGAGTACTAGCGAGAGCAGAGGCTCGTTGGCTAGCCGCACGGAGTTGCCTCCGCCGCACGCGCAGCCGCCACCGCAGCCTCCACTACTGACGCCACGTTTGCCGCCACTGCCTCCACCTGAAGATCTGTCAAGAGATGGATAAAACATTAGATAGGAATCCTTCTGGAGCGAAAGAATTAAAAAGCTGTCAAAATACAACAACATGTGTCACGGATGGCAAGATTCAGCACAGCCGGCGGCAAAAACGTCGACAAAAAGGTGTTCGGTTCGGGTTGGTTGTTTCCTATAGAGAAGAACCGGCAAGAAACTCCATGATTACTCTTTTAAAATCATTTGGTTTTACAATATTTCTATGTTACAGCGATAGTACTTAAGAATGGGACATCGAAGGCCTGAGTTTCGGGTGGCCTTCGCAGTTCAACTAATACTTTATAATTATATATTATGAATATGCCCGAAAAAGTGTCTAGCTCACACTTGGCCAAACAATTTATCGGCAATGTTCCGTACGCTAGTACGTTGACCAGAACGTGGGTCGCCAGTCTTACCAAGGGGTATCGTATTACCCAGTACGAACTGGTTTGTGGAGGTCAGATGGGCAGTCACTTCATAAAAAACACTGTGGATTACAGTGTTGTTTGTTGACTTTGTTGCATCTGGTTAAACTGGAAGCCGACCCGAAAATAGTGGGAAAAATGCTAGGCAGATAATGAGCAATTGTAAGTTAGCGGCTTTTAACGCACATCATACTTTGCAATGTAACTACGAACTCTCTGCTACTACTATTTTAGTACTACTACTATTTTCTTGTTGAACTTACCCTTTATAACTAGGGCTCTGATGACTCTTGCAGTCTCTATGCGAGCTGCCACCTCCACCGCCGCCGCTTGAGCAGTTCCCACTGCAGCCTGCGCCCCAACCGCTTTCTAATATCTAGACATAAACAAAGACACAAGTTTGTTACAGTTGCTGGCTTGTGGTGGTCAGACTAAGCCCTATGGGGTTACTATGACAACTTAAAGCAGTTGTCGTTCCAGTGTGAGAAAGAGACGGAACTATAGACAACGTCTAGCGCCATCGCTTTCCCACTTTGGAATAAGATTAAACAATACTGCTTTATGACGTCATGGCAGGCCACCAGGTGCGAGTTTAATACTTATTTAATCGCGTTACCGTTGACTTTTAATTTAAATAATGTCAAGGATGTGTACTGAAACTAAACCAGCGCCATCTGGCGACATAGATGGGAATCACAATTATATCATACAAATTGATGTTTACTTTAACGCAATCGGTTACGTGGCGTCAGTGATAAAACTCGCACTAGGCAAACAGATTGGCCGTCGAAAACCGGCCTGGTTACCATGACGTCTTAAAGCAGTATTGTTTTAAAGTCACTCAAGTGCGGAAAAGAGACGGAGCTATAGAGCACGTCTAGTGCCATCTCTTTCCTACTCTGGAATAAGATTAACGCAATACTGCTTTAAGAAGTCATAGTAACCCATTTGGTCGATAGTAATACATGTATAAAACACTTTGAAGGATCGCTTACGACGCCGGTTCTATCTTCCGCCGGCTCTGTCTTTCACCATGGGGGCGCAATACGCGTATCAGCCAAGTTACTAACATAATATTATGTATTGTGAACAGTTGTATACTGACCTGCCCCGCTTGTTTGAGCACTCGACCTTGCACGGCGGCGGGTAGCTTGGCCACCAGTGGCGCGACCAGCCAGACTGACTCCGACCATTTACTCGTACTGACCACACCGCGGTCTGTGCCCGTCCTAGTGGAAACATTAACAACAAGTACTTTAATAATACTTTTTGTTGTGAGGAGTGATGGACCACATGTAGACTGATACAACAACACTAATAGACTGATGAATATAAACGTTGATGAATGGAGAGGGAGAGAAGGAAAAACTTTTTGACTTACAAAAAAACACCAAAAAGTGGATAATAACCTTACTTTCGGGAGTCAGCGACTTTTGTTTATTTCATTGACTTTTTTGCCACCGACTTCCGAAAGTAAAGTTATTTTCCACTTTTCAGTGTTATCCCACATATATCTTAGTGAAGTGTCAATTTTTTAATTGTAACTAGACACCAGCATAATAAAGACGATAACTAAAAAAGTACCAAATAAAGGTTAATAAAATTCATATAGGACCACCGCGCGAGTTTCCTCTACCTAATAGGAAATGATCATCCAAATCGGACCAGTAATAACGGAGAAATAGATATACACACACAAAAAAGATGCTGGTCGAATACATAACCACCTCTTTTTTAAGAAGTAAGAGAAGAAAATGGAAGAAAAAACGTGTTACGTGACCCCAAATCACATGGGACAAGGGCAGAAAGATATTAATGATTTTTTTTTATACTCAATCTATTGTACATCGAAAAGCAAGAAGAAATGTTTTTCAAAGAAGTAGAATATAATGCGGCTCACAGCCACTCAATGTGCAATACAAAGGGGAGTATGCTAAGGCCTTATACACGTTTTTCGGTAGATTTGCCGTGTCTAAGCACAGTAATTGTCAGTGCTGTATAAGATCACTACGGTACTTTATTGTTAGACACCGCACATAAGACGACGACTCCGTTCCGGAGTGACACCATAACCCGAACTATCAAGTGGCTACTAACTGTCTCGACTGTATTCCGCATAGCGTAATCTGATAGCTCGCGACAGGTCTATAACTATTTTCAGCAGTGGAAACGTGACCATACTCTGGACTAACGCCGCAATCTTGTTTTTGCGAAACACAATCTGACTGTGTCATGCACGTAATAAAAAACCATGCTGCACCATAATGATGACAAGAAAATCAGTTGTAAACGTACCTGTCCTTATCAGGCGGCGGCGGCGCAGGCTGTTGGAATACATTGATGACAGCTCTTGCAACGGTATCAAGCCACGCACTCAACTCGGACGATCCACTCGGAAACTGCTTGAACATCAGCTGCAAGTCCAGCCAAGACATGCGCAGCGACCATTGTTCTAAATTCTGTTGACAAATGTTTAGTTTGCGACTTTTATGTGCATAGACATAAGGTTTAAAGTGGGTGAAATTTAAGAATAATATTTTACCTCTAAAAGTCGTGTGATCATCGTCTTCTGATCGAGGTCCGGGTGAGTGTGACTCGCTGACTCAGGATAGCAGATCATATGGAGTAATCTGTACGAGAACATGTTTTTTTCAAATGTTAATTCAATCTTTAAATATTTCATTAAAAAGTAAATCATATGAGATGGTATTTAAGCAAAATTGATAATTTCTTAATGGCGCTCAGTAACTAGTGTTATGAAACTTACAGAAACATAACCAAACTTATTGACGAAGTATCGGCTTGAGCCTGTCAGAAAGAAGTTTACGTCGATGCAATAACGTGAAAAATATGCACTCGGTTCGTTTCTGACGACGCGCTATACTAAAGGCAACAAATTTGGTAAAACGTGGTCGGTTCAAGCCGATTCACATTAATAGATAAGTGTGGTCCCTTACAAGAAAAAGGTATATGAAACTTAGACCCCTCAAATAAACATTTTACATACCTTTGAGCCTGTCTCGGCGTCAACATAGGATCTAACAGCATATCCGGCTGATACAACTCATCAGGGTTTTGTAGACATTTCTGCAGCACCCATTCCTCAGAGCAGATATCAGCTAAAACTCTTCTAGCTAACGACGAGAGCGACTGTGAAGAATCCAGTAGAGTGGATCCCACGCCACCGCTACCCCTGCAACCATTGGCGGCTTTCCATTGACGAAGTTATTGTGGTCCGTGTACCAAAGGCTCGCGCATATTTGGGTACATCGCAACGCATTGCAAAAGTTCTTAGGTAGCGAAACTTCGCAGATGTGCAAGGTATAATTTAAACTGTTAGAAGGTGATAGATAACTATAGAGGGTGGAAAGAACACCGACGCGAAAATGGTTACCACCGTGTACTCAGTACGTCATTCTAAAGCCCCTTACATCGTCATTTCTCCTTCTTCAAGTTCCCTTCAAAATGGTTGAGTTGAATGATGGCTGATACATGCGTCATGTTCGTGAACGGGCGCTGTCAGTTGTGACTGGTCATCTCTTAGCTGCCACGGTTTATTTTAATTACTTTATTTTTTAATTACTGATTTAATCTTTTACTCTGGACGCTCTTAACTTGCCCGTATTTCTACATTGTTCTCACATATTTGTAATTCTTACCATGAATGATGTAACCAAGATTTTGTAACATACTTTGATTTAAAAGAGTGTCCATGGAGTTTCTTGCCCGTTCTTCTCCATAGAGATCTACGCTACGGAATGGGCAACTACAGTACTTTCACAAGTTATTATGCCTTGTGACTGGGACTGTAGCTTCGCGTTTTATTTTGTTTTTTTTTGACTTTCAATAGTGCCTGTAATGGTCTAATTGAAATAAATGCTTTGACTTTGACTTTCGTATTTATTTATTTATGTACACACAAAATACTTAAAAGGCAGTACATTAAGATAAAAGAGCACAAAGGTACTGCTTATTTCAAAAGAAGCTAGCTATTTTTCTTCGAGCAGACCTGCGAGAGGAAAGTTGGATTAGAAATGTAGACACAGTGCGTAGAAAGGATCTATCGGAAAGGAAAAGATGTATCGTCAAAATGTAAGAAAAACTGATTTAAATAAATTTCCGATGGGCTTTTGGTTGGGTTTAGAATGATGTACCGAGTACACGGTAACCGTTTTCCCTTCAGTGTCCTTTCAAACCTGTATAACAGTAAAAAGACATGCAAGATGTCTATGGTAACAATTTGATAATGACAGCGCCATTATAGCTGTAAGAGCGATTTTCGTGCGGTTTCTTATCTGGGTTCTGCATAAACCGTCGCACACACACTACAGGCGACGCGGGTCGCTACCAGCTTCTTTATTTTGCAATGCGTCGCGTTGCAGCCCTATTGAGCTGTAATATGCACTAGCCTTAACAGACGTAACTTAACCCACGTATGCCAAAGTTAACCCATTTGTTATTTATATGTTGTGCGTTTAGATTATTCACATGAAAAAGCTTGACACCCAATTTAAAGGCTATTTACGGTACGTATTTAAATTAAGAATGTGTCTTGAGCAAACTGTGTGTCTGTCAGTAATAACTGCATTGTTTTCCATACATTTACCCAAAAATGTATGGAAATTAATATATACATGTTTTAATTCGTAATGACAACTCACAGTATTGGCTTGGTGTAGATGTTACCGGCCAAACCCGATTTCAGGCCAAACTAGTTTGCCATAGGCCAAACCGGTTTACTGGCTTATCGTGTCAAAACATCTACAATGCGCCCAACTTAGATGCGGCAACGCTGGTTACGCTCGCTCGGCTCGCGCGTTTATGATCACAGTTCTAACCTAACCTAACCTAGTTTGGCCTAGGACAAACTAGTTTAGCCGGAAATCGGGTTTGGCCGGTAACATAGACACACCTCAATTGATAGGTTAAGTTTGAACTCAGCGGTAGTCTTCAAGAGCGTGAATTTGAAAAACTTTGACTTTGGGTTCAACTCTGTTGAACAGAATTGGAACAAAAGAAATAGTTTTTAAGATTCTCAAAAACAGTTAGTGTCCTGCATTGCCCGACCCCTCTTCTTCTTAAAGAGTCAAGAAATGCACAGCATTGTACTTTCACCCTTCAAAAGATAGTCAATAAGTTCAAATTAAGCCTGTAAAGGGAGGCTTTTAGCTAAGATCGTTTACTACAAACTAAATACTAAGATAACAGATGAGGAATTAGTCAAAGAGTCGCTGTGAAGACCTGTAGAGTGTAGACATTAAGGGGTGAAACACAGAGTCGATTGTTAACACATAACGTGAACCTGTGGACGACACAACCGTGGAGTAGGACATTAACTCTTTACTTACAAACATTATGGCCTATGGGATTTTATTTACAAGAGAAGAAGACAATTATATGATTTTTTGTTGATTGCAAGTAATGATAACCATACTTAAATATAAAGTTACCATGAATGTATCAAGAAGGCAATTGTTAAAACGCTTGGTTTTTTGAGAAAGACAGAACTATACGGGAAGTACATTAACATCCCTTTTTTGAAATATGTTTCACTCATAAAACCTATCAGAAATATTTGTAATTTTTACACTTAAAAAATGTAAAATTAGGATCTATAGTCCCCGCCAGGAGAAGCTATAAATTTTGTAAACACTTTGAGGAGTTCGCAAGCTTTGTATCAAATGATGATGAACTAATCCGCGAAAACAAAACAAACAAAGTGAAACGCATTCGAAACTCGAATGGCGGTCCAAAGGTTTACGTTCCAGTAAGTCAAACGCGTTCCAGTACTACTCAAATTAGACGACAGCGATTTATATCGCAAAAATATAACCCGACCGATTACCCGACCAAATGAAATTGCTCGTTAGATTCGTAATACTGTTACTTTGAGTTGATTGAATTTGGGATTATTTGTTTTCGATTAAATTGTCGCTACGTAACTTAGTAGAAGTTCTTTGTTTACAAAATTTATCGAACCTGGGCGCAGTTATTTTATCAAAGCTCGATATGATATTTATTTTTAATGAATATTTAAATATAGAAATCAGTACTACAGTAATTCACCAAAACATCACGTCACACTTGCCAATGCAGAAAATAAATATTTGTAAGTAAAGAGTTGCATTAGTAAGGGCAAACGTTACAACCATAGGGTGTCCTCTATTCACAGACAGGGATGAAGCACACTACACATCGAAACGTCCCTCACAGAGAGCATGATGGCAGGAGCAAACAATATGAAGAGAAGCGAAGCGAGTGAGCATTGGCGTAGCTACGTTTTATTGAGTGACACAGAAATAACAACCAGATTTTTTTTAAACACTATTTTTCGCTTTCACGGTTTAAGCTAAACTATATCGAGTGTGTATGTATCGAGTGTCAGTAGTAATAGAATAAATAAAAAATGATTGTTTCATCAACTTATGTAAATTACATTGTTAAGTTTGGAGTCACCTATTAAGCAAAGATTTGCTTGTAGGTGGTTTCGCTATTCCAGTTTACATTGAGTAGTCAAAAATCAAAATCAAAAGTCATTTATTCAAATTAGGCTGATAAACAGCACTTTTTGAACGTCAAAATTACAAGAGACAGTCCCCTAAAACGCCCGCCCTTCGCCACTTCCTAGTGTTTTAGCTGGGAAGAAGAAGTGGCGGAACAAACTCCCCAGGATCATCATCATCATCATTAGCCTATAATGTTCCCACTGCTGAGACACAGGCCTCTATGAGAGGCTCTCTATGAGAGGGAGTGGGCTGTAATCCACCACGCGAGCCCAGTGCGGGTTGGTAAATGTCACATGTCTTCGATTTTTTCTTCTAGGACATGTCGGTTTCCTCACGATGTTCTCCTTCACCGTTTTGAGAGCAGCGGTGATGAAATAAATTACACAAAGTAATGCGCCTACCTGGGTTCGAACCCACGGCTTACTGCTCGTAAGTCGGGGCTGCCACCACTGGGCCTCCGAGAGACCAAGACTAAAAAAGAGGGTAGACAGATTAGTCTGTTCCTAATTATTTATTTACTATCCACCTGCATTATCAAGTCATCCCGCGATCATGGCGCTTGCAACAGCGTCAAAATAATTGCTGCTCATAATAATTAATAATCACGGAATATATCCGTAATTCCATGCGTCCGTAAGTGATAGTGTGACTCAGTTTTTTTTATTCGTTGAGTCGTTGTTTGCAGACTCTAACGCGAATTTCGAGAAACCATGTCTTCGTCTACTATATTGTTAGTGTTTGAATTGCGAAAGGCTCAGGCATTACTGTATTTAAAATTCAAGATTTAAGAAAACGTTGATGATTTCTTGAAAGGAAACTGCCTAGATGATAACAAAAACATTGTAACTTGAAAGAAAACAATTTCTTTTGTTGCAACGCATGTTGTGTAATAGGGGATAATCCATTTTTTTTTCTTTGTCCGTCGGGTAGTTTATTGAAAAATATTGGACACGTATTTTTTCTTTTTCCACGTGGTCATAAAATTACGGAGATATATTGAGTTGAAATGGCGCATGACGTCACATATAGGTAAGTTTTATACCTACTTGTGACGTAGTAAGCCCCCACTCTCCAACTTTAATGAGTTTTAACTAAGTATTTTTTTGATATTTTGAAAAAACAAAAAATACGTGTCTAATATTTTTGTATTCCTGTCTGACGGACAAAATAGAATGTCGTTTTCTTTACCCAGTCCGGTCCCCCATTGTGGATATTTGATGATGATGCCATCTATTTCGACTACAGTGACTCATTCATGCATTCGATGGCTTGTTTTAAGTAGTTGCTGAGAGCTTTGGTGTCCTGCTCTTTCGTGTGCTCTCAAGTCGCTAGCATATCCAACTTTGGGCGAAACACTCCGAGCACAAAGCGGATACGTCAGAACACCATTGACGAAATAGTAGGGTAGCTATAGGTGATCTAGCTTTAAGGTATTTTGAGTGAGTGAGTGTGGCGTGTGAATAGGAAACAAAAAAAGATCAATGGATTGTTCGGGGGCAAGAATGTAATGTAATTATAAGAATCAATTAAATGAGTGAATGATTATGTGTAAAGTGACAGGGGAAGACAGAGAAGAGAAAATCAAGGGCCTTTTTATTGGCATGCGTCAGATTATTTTCGCCACCGGCGCGCGTGTGGTGCGCATGACAATAAAAACATGTATAATACGATAGGTTGCGGGCAGCACGCATGCGTGCCTGGCCTGCACGCGGGCGCAAAGACGCATGACAATAAAAGGCCCGAAGTGTTGGTATGTCGTGTCACTACATGTTTTTAAACAACTTTCCTAGCTACGCCAATGATTAACATCATGTCAGAATGATACGAGTATTATGTACAAAAGTACACAGTGAAGCCAAGTCCGTGGTCGTAGGATGTGCAACCGTGTAACTCAATATCAAAAAAACAAACCTAGGAGTTCTATGGCCCCCACTCATCTCTGAATCTACCATCCTAAGGATAAAAAAAAAAACATCTCGAGTCAATAATAAATAATATTGTGATTTATAGTTGGCATGATCCTTGATTGCTTTTCAAAAGTAATAATGGTGTAAATCTTTAAAACCTCGTTTTAAAGGTTATGGAAATATGACATAAAATGATTGCAATTTTAACTTTGGAATTTAGCAAAAAAAATCTCCATAAATTGACAGTATTCGTGTGTGGAACCAAAATACTAATATATTTTTCAAGGATCATGTCGAGAATCCGAGATGCCAATGGTAACTACTATGCCAATTAAGTATCCTCCATAGTAAACAAACAATGAACGTTATCCAAATCTCAGTTTTACAGCACAATTTATCAGGTTTTATAAAAGCTGCCAAGCAATAACACAACCTATAACAACAAGCATAAGTCGCCTATTTGCATGGCAGCGATAAAAAAAGTTTGTTTACTATACAGAACACAAGGCATGGATTATACTTGTATCGAAACTTATATACTCATGTATAAAAGACGTATACTTACGACATAAGATCCAATTGTGCGTCAGTAGGTACTGTGTCACTGGTGCCCAGTATATGTGACAGTTCACAGGACTTTTTGCCACCCGCCTTGCCACCGTCTCGGGCCGTTGAGTCTCCCACCACTGCGGGGAATAGGGGATAATCCTATTTTTTTTTTCTTTGTCCGTCGGGTAGTTTATTGAAAAGTATTGGACACGTATTTTTTCTTTTTTCACGTGGTCATAAAATTACGGAGATATATTGAGTTGAAATAGCGCATGACGTCACATGTAGGTAAGTTTTATACCTACTTGTGACGTAGTAAGCCGTGGGGGCTTACTACGTCACTAACTTTAATGAGTTCTAACTAAGTAATTTTTTGATATTTTGATAAAACAAAAAATACGTGTCTAATATTTTTGTATTACCTGTCTGACGGACAAAATAGAATGTCGTTTTCTTTACCAAGTCCGATCCCCTACTGTATTAGATTCTATTGCGACTGCTTATGATCACAGTCGTATTCACTGGCGTAACAATATGGCAAGCCCCTGAGTCAAGCAGACTGTTCAGAAACCTCTTTTTTTTTACGGATGGGTAATCATCAAATGAATTCTCCCGCTCTGGGCGGAGCGGGAGGGAGTGTCAGACTTGTACTGACTAAAACCCATCCATGTTCCTTCTTCGCCCTTTGTGTTCCAGGGCCACGGTACCTTTTTCGAACAGTCCCGCAGCCCTGGCAGGCATCGGCCCTCTCGGACCCCTTCTGGTTTGCTGACATCTCCTTGAGGCGCGCGTGGAACACGTACGCGCCGTCGACACGGCCTGTCGTCATGAGACGGACGGACGGTGAGCTAGCCCATTACTCACCGTCCACAGGCACGTGTTCAGAAGCCCTAACGTCATGAAGTGGCTTGTGTGAAAGTACCACCACTAGTCGTATTGCATAGATAATGAGCTTTTCTAACTCAAATCTTTATTAAGGCGTTTTAAGTAATATACTAGGAGCTTATACAAGATGTTGTTTTGTATCCTCGTCAAATTCAAGGAGGTTACTATGCTAATGATTCCCGACCCGACAATAATAAAATAGGTAGTTTTTTTTTATTATTTATTTCTGGATATCGGTAAGTGTGAACTACTTTTGTTTAAAACGCAGCCTGTCTGATCCTCGCCCTATAACCGCGCTTTCACACATACAAACAATCTCAAACGTTTATTCGATGATTTATTATTCCTTAAACCACGTTAAGGGGGATATTCTGAAATACTTACTTTAAACAACAAGAAAAAGTAGTGTCTATTAATAATTAACTAGGTACCGTAATTTAATTATATTGTCACGAAAGACATAAATAATTCGATTATTTATGTCTTTCGTGTCAATTTCCTGAATTTTGACGAGGATGTAAAACAATACCTAGTATATGCATGCGTTTTAGTTGCAGTAACGTCATAATGTGCGATTCTAAATACTTGAGATGGTTTGTTGCGTTCAGTATTACATGCGTTTAACGCCTTATCTAATAATTTTCTTAAATCTTCAGAAACCTTACTCGCACACAGGATTTCATAGCGCCAAACAATGTAATAACAATATTTTGAACGGTCATTCATTAGTAAACTTCCACTCAACCGCAAAACTGAATTTGTTTTTCATACTGATTTAATACTGCGGTTGTCGGATTTGCGGATCTGTAAGCGGTTCACTAGAAGTGTCAGCTGTGTAGTCCTAATAGTTTCGGAATAAAGTGGCTGTGACATACGGACGAACAGACAGACAGACATGACGAATCTATAAGGGTTCCGTTTTTTGCCGTTCGGCTACGGAACCCTAAAAAAACAGTCTACAGGCACAAATATTCATATTTCAACTACTTTGCTAAAAATCATTAGAATGATTGTAAAATGTCTCAAACATTTTTATACTTAGTTAAAAAAATAACACATACTGAGTATAGCCTTCAGCGTGGCTAGTACAGGGCCAACACCGATGTTCTTGTGCGCAGCCGCTAGCAAGTGACGATCGCACGACAGCCGCACTCCTGCCGCCGCGCCGCCAGGGCCTGGAGATGTTGATACTGAGTATAGACCTGTGGAAGGAAGAAACATTATGGCAGACGGAATAAAGCTTTTTGTTTGGTTTAAGTATAATCAAACAGTACCATTACGTGTAGAGAATAGGTTAGATTAACACCACAGGAGTCTTCGCTTTTGGCGATAGTCCAGGACAGAATTCATAATAATTGCAATACAACAATACCGCAGCGTTTAAAACGCGGCGTAAATGCTTTCTCTGAATTAACGTTCACTGAGGAGACACAATCTAATCTGAGGTGTTCCTGAGAGTATAAGTGACAAAAAAAAAACAGAATACGAAAATATTTTGATCAGTTTTCACATCTGGTTTGTCAAAAAGGCGTAAAATATAAACATTTGTATCATAAAAACACATTTCACTTACCCGGCTGCGGCGTATCTACAGTTTTGAACAGCCTCAGTAACAGGTGACAGGTCAGCCTAGCTCCGGTATCAGGCGATGGTGCGTTGGGAGCATTGCCTGAACTGCCACCTCCACCACAAGCCTTCAGCAGTGATGGTAACGCTGCGTGGCGAACGAAGTCTTCCAGAGAGAAGCAGTGGCGGGCTGGAATAAGATGTTTTTTATTGATATTGGCCGATGCATACGCAGAGTGATTTTATGGACGAGCACGCATACTAAGAAGTTGAAGTAACATGGTATTGCTAACCAAAATACTGCTGTCATAAACTAACTTAATCGCGTATCAGAAAGAGAAGTACAAATATTTCTCAGGTTCTCCGTAAAAGTGCCAAAATACTTCTACAGGCGACCGGAACCGTAAAACGCAGAGACAAGGTCACCCAACCACAAGCCGATTGGATGACGTCGGAGGTGGGTCTAAAACCGTGAAGATCGTGGGCACCCGCTGGGTGTAGGCAGCGCAGAATCGTTCGATACCTAAGTCTGGAAGCGGACGTTTTCATCCGATATGTTGAGTGACTCACCAACAAGTATGCAGGTGAAGACGGCGAGCGCGTCGTGCGCGGCGGCGTCGTGCAGGTCGCGGTGCAGCAACAGGTCGGGGTACAGCGGCGGCGCGGCGTGCGGCGCGGCGCTGGGGTAGTGCTGCGCGCCGCACAGCGCCACCAGCGCGCCCAGCCACTCCGCCGCCAGCCCGCTGCACCACGCCGTCATCTCCGCGCACACCACGCCCAGCTCGTTCACCCTGCCGGGGCCAAACTTACGATACGGTCGTCTGGACGTCACTGGTGCCACTCGAACTACGCAAAACTCCCCCATCACATATCACAGTTACAGACGCCGTCAGGGTCGAATAGCAGCGAAATTTATTACAAAATAGTAAATTTTCTGAGAGAAATAATGTGTAGTTACAGACGGAGCGATAAGGGCAGTTACACAAGAATCTAGAGATTTGTATATAAAAACTAAATACAGAAATAATAATAATTGCTATTCCAGACATTCGCACTAAACGTTTTCAAACGTCTTTCATAATGCGCACAGCAAAGGAGTGGAACTCTCTGCCTGCGTCTGTGTTTCCGAACGCTTACAGCCCTAATCTCTTCAAAGTTCGAGTAAACAGGCTTCTTCTGAGTAAGCTCGTACCATCGTCAACTTTGTCACTGTCATATCTGACATAGAGTCAAGAGCAAAGCAATCGCAAATAAAAAAAAAATACAGGCACAAAACTGTTGCTACCCATACTATCATTTATGCATTACGAATCTTTTATTAACTAAACAAGAGCAAAAAAATTGCTCGGTATTTGTGCTATAATAAGAAACTATAGAATATCTTAATAAAATGTGTCTGTTTTCCTTACCGATCATTATCAACTTCCCGACATACGGCGAGCATCGCTGAACAGACGAAGCTGTATCTATTCGCCGGCGACTCGGCCACTTGACGCGCCCACGCTATTTCTATTTTACCTACAATAATAGTAATTATTCAATCATTTATTTCATTCCACAATGCGCACTTATACAGGTTGGAAGGGACATCGACGCTAAAACGGTGACCACGTATTCCGTTCAAAATTCTGAATCCCCCACAGAAAACATTATCGTCGGTAAACAAACTACAAAACTGCAATTTAATATTTGTATACAAAATTTATGGCACTGCTGTTGTTTTTTTTTTTTCAATTGCCGATATTTTTTTTTGGGAGGTTCAGTATGATATAAGTACTGAATACGTGGTTTTAGCGTCGGTGACCACCTTATTTGTTGTGTACATTATAAATGGTGCAATCAAAAAGTGTTCAAATAATAATAAATAATAATAATAATAAATTTTATTTAATAATATAAGGTATACATTAAATACAAGTTTTCTTAAATCTATGTTATGTTCACTAATGGTTTGTGCCTGAACTAGGCACAAAGGAAAGAAATGAAATGAAAGATAAAAGGTGTCAAATGTTTACCTTTACGTGGATTAGTGAAGAATTCGCTTAAAAACTGAGGATTGTACGGGTAGTTTGATGGTGTTGGCTGAAGTGGTGAATACAGAGCTTGTCTGAAAAACAAGAATTACATAACATAATTTCACGTCTGAGATCCCCGAAGCGTTAGGCAGAGGTGTGCTTAAAATAACACACCCACATTTCGCCAGTTATATTAATTCCCATGTAAAAGGGGACCAGCTTATTGTCATAAACCGGGCCCAAGTCCAGACTCCGTCCGTGACTACTACTAAGAAATTCCTGGTGAAAAAAATTGAATAAAACTTTGCCCGAGCCGGGAATCGAACCCTGGAGCTCATGCGTAGCAGTCGCTTGCGACCACTCGACTAACGAGGCAGAAGAATTATCACATTTACTTTTTGAGATATGATATTCTCACATTTACACATTCTACGTCTATTATAAAAAAATAAATCTTATCTGTCAAGATGCTCATTGTTATTGATATACTAACTTGATCTTAGGGTACGCATTAGCGAAGGTGTCGGCGTGCGGCGCGTGGCACAGATGCGCGGCCGCCTTGTACAGGTCGTGTAGCTGTGCCAACACACAGCGCTCTGCAGACCCACAGTCCCCCGGGTTCACCACACACTTGACCAGGCGGCATAGTTGTTCGAATACTGCTGATGTTTGTTCCACGCATACTGGGGGATATAGGAAGTTGAGGTTAGGGAATTTTTGAGTGCGTGTTACCCTTGCGCTTCTGTCTTAATTGAAAATAAGTATAACCGAGGACTTGAATATAAAGGGTCTAAAACACCTCTTAACGAAGCCGAAAGGCATTGGTTCTCCCTGTCATTGCGATCATTTTTTTTGTTCTACACCATACCTGGGAACCTTCTAGTTGCGGAGATATTAGGGGTCAAAGTTCCAACTTTTTGACAAGTATTTTTTTTAAATACAAGTTTTTAATGTAAGATTTTTGCACGACCCCCGTACTATTCAATCCGTCCATCAGCACAATGTTTTGAGTGCGTTACATTGAGTTCTACCACATAACATGATTTTA
Organism: Cerastis leucographa; assembly: GCA_963082945.1. NCBI lineage: Eukaryota > Metazoa > Arthropoda > Insecta > Lepidoptera > Noctuidae > Cerastis > Cerastis leucographa. The sequence goes on along the minus strand of OY720380.1, from coordinate 9,674,178 downwards.
CACCCCCCAAAAAAAGTCGTTTCCCAGGAATAATTTTGCGTAAAGTTACTTAGCTTCATGTACAGAATGCTTGGTTGACGGCTTCGTGATGAGGTGATTTACACCGTATATTATAGATCTGTAGTAAAGTGGTAAATGCACGTGTACTTACATAATAATGAGGAGTGGTACTTCCTGAGCGCGCCGACGGTGTACAGCGCCAGCGCCGAGGTGTAGGCGCGCGGTGCGGCCAGCCCACTGCTGGGAGCTCCGCGAGAGATCAGAGCACTTTCCACCTCGGATAATTCTTTCAGAATCTGGAAAGAATTGCTCTATTATTTGAGATTTTCTGACTTAATTGCCGAGAGTTATGTGCAGAGCAATAGCCGGAAAACAAGTTAAAGTAACATGGCATAACATCCGAGCGTTGCTTAGTAAAGGAACAAAAAAAAAAGTAGTTGTTTTCAAACAATATTCGTCATCGACAAGCTACGATAAACAAGTGAACATTTTGAAAAATCTGTAATAAGGAGCTTGGTGTCCAATGTACAATTTTGCAATTTACCATAACGATCAAAAAGAATGCGACGATCGCCAAGTTTACATATGGGCTATTTATCAAAGTGGTACTGCTCTCAACCTGAACCAAAAGCAAGAAAACATGTGGCGTCCGTCAACTTGCACTAAGTCCGCGTAGTGGATTTATTTAACAATTCAAGTACAATGTACAGAGGCGGACTTAATGCCACAGGCATTTTCTACCAATCAACCTTTGGGTTTTGCAGAGACAAACAGTGGTAGGTGTCTGACTGTAAAAAAAAACCATAATTTAACATACTAAAAGAATATATAAAATACAACAAATTTATTTTTTGTTGCTTATGTACCAGTCACAGAGAAGGGGTGTTTAATAAGGAGATACGTGCTTAGGTAACATTTTTTGCGTCTTTTACATCACGTGCAAAAGAAAGCGACAGCAGGCTAGGGTTACAGGGGACAGTACTCCTCGGCTATTTCTTTCTGATTAATTTCGTTGCATGATCCAAGACAGTTAAATTGTTTCTCTGGGACTTCGTCGAGATTCATTATCTCGGCGCTTTTCTGGTGGTCGGCACTATATTCTGGCTCTAAGGAGTTGCAGTTGTTTGGGAACAGTGTGGCGGGTTTGTCCCAAAAAAAAAAGGGGGGCAGGTTCTAAAAATGTCCTATTCATTATCATCCATACCTGTATACAAGTCTCAATAAGTCCGTGCACGTTGAGCGCGATTTCCATGAGGTCTAGCGCAAAGGCGACATGCTCGGCCTGCGGCAGGTACGTGGTGGCTCCGGCCGCGTACGCTGCTAGGGCTTCGCACACCGCGCTGCCCACTGCCCACGAGACTGCGCCTTGTTCGTACATGGACATTGCCTGAAAGAGACAAAGATGGTTCGTAGAAATTAAAAAGAAAATCTGTTGAGTTATTTTTTAAAGTGAAACTTTTATAACATCGTCTCAAACTTTTTCGTCTGTGTGTTGCATGTCGCGTGACGCTGGCGGTCCCCCGCGGAGTAGGGATAAGGCAAGGTAAGGTAAGGTAAGGTAGTGAAAGGCGCTCGTCAGAGCGCCTTTCACTTACCCTACTTATCCCTACTCCGCGCTATAGTGTGAAAAAAAGTTTCACTTTTACCGTGGTTTCATAAAACCACACAACCCTTTTTTTATGTGACGCATTATTAGTATACGTATGTAAAATACGCGCTTTAGACGCCGAGTTGCGGATACCAATCAGATATATACAACATTTTAGGATGAAGAAGAGGGTGTAAAGTACTTCATCCCCCATAGATAGACCTGACGGGTGTTGTGTCTGGTGGGCTACTTACTGCCCGACAGTTGTTATATTCTTGAGTCGCGGATAACTTTAACTGCGCGATTTAGAATTTATGATCTTACTACTTCATTTGTGTCATAGATGGCGCTGTGAACACATGCAAAGCATCGTCTGAGGAACTTAAATTATAGAGGGATGGTAGAGAGGTGGCGAGACAACGTGCGATTTGGATATAGGCCAAACCGGGTGTCTTCGAAAGAAAGGAAGAAATCACATATTCTGGAAAGTACCAAGGTACTTTTTATTTCTTTTTAGATTAATGATCTCTATAATAATATCACTTCTAAAACAGAGGTTTATGACGTTGAACTGATTTATTAAAAAGTGAACCAAAGAAGATAGCCATTTTGTTTTGATAATATAATTTATTATAAATATTATAATTACCTGGAATTTCTGAGTAACTGCTTCAAAGTTGAATTCGTTCCGCGAATGCTTCTTTATCTTCCCACCCTCGGCTACGTCGATTGAGAACTTCTTGGAGAATAATTTACATATTTCTGTAACAAGCAAATACGAGTTTGTGTACAAGTAACAAGTTAAGCCCACTATCAAAATAAATACTATTTAAAAGTGGGGATGGGTTAGGTTAGAGTTTGTATACTTCAGTTACAAATAAGTGAAGAATGCAATTTTTTACTTATTTCTTTGCATCAGTGTGTAAATATTAAAATCAAATGCAGTATTCACGGTTCAACACCATCTTTTCAGACTTTTCCCATGTTGGAGTCGCAGCTTATTAGATGCAGCTGAATTCCAGTATTTTTCATTAAGCGACTGCCTATCTGCACGCGTAGCATGGCCGCTGAAGAAACGGGCTATGTCGACGGAAGAATCGACAAACTGACACATTGTCATTCTCTATCTGTCATTATGTCGATTCTTCCGTAGACAAAACTCGTTTCAGCAGTGGTCATGCTACGCGTGTAGATCCACACCCAAGTTAATGGGTAATACTGTTTGACTAAGCAATAACAATACGACTCACGCAGCGTAAATTACTGCTCAAAATCTTGCCTATTCCAAACTATGTTGGGGCCGGCTCCCAGTCTTACCGAGTCTAGCTGAATATAGGATTTTACATGCAGCGACTCCCTATCTGACCTCCACAATCCAATACGATACGCCTTTGTAAGACTGGTTATTAGACTTTCCGGCCACTTACCTGACCTGTAACGACTGTCAAAGATCTACGAACGACAGTCGAGCCCAACGGCTTAACTTCTCCTACTATCACACTTCACACTTAAATTATAAAAGCGAAAGTTTGTGAGTGAGTGAGTGAGTGTGAGTGAGTGAGTGAGTGTGAGTGAGTGAGTATGAGTGAGTGAGTGAGTGAGTGTGAGTGAGTGAGTGTGAGTGAGTGAGTGTGAGTGAGTGAGTGTGAGTGAGTGAGTGAGTGTGAGTGAGTGAGTGTGTGTGCGTTTGTTGCTCCTTCACGCCTCAATGACTGAACGGATTTGGATGAAATTTGGTATGGTAGATAGCTTATACCCTAGATTAACACATAGGCTTTTTATCCCGATCTGCGCGGGTGAAACCGCGGGGCAGCTATTACTATTATAAATGCGAAAGTTTGTGAGTATGTATGGGATGTTTGTCTACTCTTTCACGCAAAAACTACTAAATGGATCTGGATGAAATTTTGCACAAGGATAGATAGTCTGGAATAGCACATATGAGTTTTACATTGCCGACTCGTAGTCACACCAGATTATCACACCAGTGTGACTAACAGGAATTTTTTTCTCGTTTGTCACACCACTGATTTTTCCACACCATGTATTCCTAACTAGTGCTGTCCTAGTTATACTATGTACTTGGTTAAATTAAAAACCTTTGAATTACGTTTTTATTAAATAAAAAACCTTCAAACTACGTTTTTAACGCAATTTTTCAAGGAAATGTCCCAATGATATTTCACCATTTAAATGTTTTAGTTGACAGAAAATGATAAAATTATCTCTATCAGTTTGGTCGGCCCTTCTTTTTCGAAATTAATTTATTTTTCATTGAATAATACTGTTAATAATTTTAGTATGGTTATGTAGTTTTTATTTTTATTTAATTGTGAGTACCAACTTTCACAAACTTTGTTGGTTCTGTGCCTTTGGCCAACTATATTCCAGTCGGCGCGGCGGCGATACATTATTCATCATTTAACCATTGTCGGGCTATGTGTGATTGTGTGCAATTAAACTGTTTCATCTTTTCCCCGCTAAATTCAATATTCAGCAAAGAGAAATTTCAAGTTTTAATAAATAATAATAAATATTGCTTTGAAATACTGTAGTTGTGGAATCAGAGGTGCCATACTAGAAGTAAGCTCCCGACACGGTTATCGATGACGGTTCACGTTGTATTGGGATCGACCTATCGTCACTGACAGGACTTTTGTTGCCAATAAGCCTAATATTGTTGTGATAGATCGGAGCTCGTGGCTAAATAATAACAGCCGCCCGGGTCGATCTTAAAGGTTAAGCCGTGCTTGCCGAGGTTGGTCCGTGGATGGGTGACCATAATTACATACAGAGTTTCCTCCGTGCCTCGGAAAGCACGTTAAGCCGTTGGTCCCGGCTGTCATTTGTAGATCTTTGACAGTCGTTACGAGTAGTCAGAAGCCAAAAGTCTGACATCCAGTCTTACCAAGGGGTATCGTATTACTGGGTTGTGGAGGTCAGATAGGCAGTCGCTTCATGTAAAATACTGGTACTCATCTGCATCCGGTTAGACTGGAAGCTGACCCCAAGATAGTTTGGGAAAAAGCTAGGCAGATGATGAGATCGATTGGAGCGTCGCGCAATGATTGTTTATATAATGGTCCCGCATGACGAGAACCTCGTGAAATCAGAGAAAGATAAGCAATTCAAATATCTAGATCTGGCTCGCGAAGTTGTCGATATGTGGGATGTCAGTACAGCAGTCATTGTGGCGATAGTCGTGTCGGCCAATAGCTGAATTGCCAAAAGCCTCGACAAACGATCTGAGTAGGCTTTCGCTTGGCAGCTGGATCAATGGCTTTATTTAGAAACCAGTACTTCCGGACATGGTGCGTATTCTTAGGAGGTTTCTCTCTCAAGAGCCCTGACCGCCGCTCGGACCCTGTTCACATTTTTTTAATATATTTTTTTTTAAATGCAATAAGTATGTAAGTAAACAAATAAACGATAATTAATATTACTAAAAGTAGAAAAATATGAACAGTCGGCAAACACCGATCAGCAGAGCGACTTTATTACAACATAAAGGTACTGCACTAGCAATTATCGTATACATGGTGTGGAAAAATCAGTGGTGTGACAAACGAGAAAAAAATTCCTGTTAGTCACACTGGTGTGATAATCTGGTGTGACTACGAGTCGGCAATGGAGTTTTATCCCCGTAGTACGATTCCGTGGGACCAGGCGAAGCGGTGGGCATTATATAGTTTTCCATAAATCTAGTTCCGTTCACCCTTCACTTCTTACCTTTGGTCATCTTCTTGACAGCATGCTTAGCCTCATCCCTAGCGCGGCCGACGCCGTACAGCAGTATGTGGCGCTGGTTGGCGTCGTGCGGCGTGTGCTCGGGCTCGGTGGGCGGCAGCGGGAAGTGCAGCGTGTAGTGGTAGTGGCGCGACACCGTGTGCGGCACGCCGCAGCCGCTGGACGGGCCCGAGCTTGTTGTGCGGATGCCTGGGGGAATGGGGCACGATATGTGATATACAGGGTGTAACGGAAAGGGTATATACATCCTTAAGGGTGTGATAAAATATCAGCTGCCTATACATTTGGGTCGAATAGGTATTGTAATTTTTTTTTTGGGGTAGCAGATATTTTGTTTTTTTGCTGCAAAAAAATTTTTATGTTGAGAAACATGTTCAGTTTGATGGTCTGTAGCACACCCTTAAGGATGTATATACCCTTTCCGTTACACCCTGTTTATTAAAGGTAATTTGAATTTTTTTTATTTTACTTTTTATCCTATTTTAATTTGTATTTTGATTATAATTTATGTTATTTTTAATTTTGATACTGTTTCTAATGTTAATTTATTTTAAATTTCTGATGTTGTTTTCAACTTTTACTGTACATTGGATCAAGTTATCTTGAAATAAATTAATTTAATCTATATATATAAAAATCAATTGCTGTTCGTTAGTCTCGCTAAAACTCGAGAACGCCTGGGCCGATTTAGCTGATTTTGGTTTTAAAATGTTTGTCGTAGTCCAGGGAAGGTTTAAAAGGTGAGAAAGGTAGGGTAGGTAAGTAGGTAGGGTAGGTAAGTAGGTAGGGTAGGTAAGTAGGTAGGGTAGGTAAGTAGGTAGGGTAGGGTAGGTAGGTAGATAGGGTAGGTAAAAAGTGCATTGCAAAGCATGCCGGGGACAGCTAGTTTAATATAAAAACCGGCTAAGTGCGAGTCGGACTCGCACACGAAGGGTTCCGTTCCATTATTTAAAAATGAAAAAAAAAACACAATCACTTTTTTGTATGGGAGCCCCCTAAAATACTTATTTATTTTATACAGTTTTTAGTATTTGTTGTTATAGCATCAACAGAATTTACATAATCTGTAGAAATTTCAACTGGCTAACTATCATGGTTCATGAGATACAGCCTGGTAACAGAGGGAAGGACGGACAGCGAAGTCTCAGTAATAGGGTCCCGTTTGACCCTTTGGGTACGGAACCCTAAAAATCATTGTACAGCGTATAATAATAATAATAATAATAAACTTTTATTTTCTCTTCCACAAAGGCAAGAATATGAAGACACATTACATCTAATAAATCCTTTGTGGGAGACTGGTATCTGCACTAGGAAAAACCTGTCACACAGATTACCAGGCCCCCCCCAAAAACAGTGTTTGAGTTTTAAATCTTAATAGTCACAAATTATATTAACCTTTGGTAGAAGAACATAATTAACAAAAATAAAGGGGGAAAAAAATACTAAATTAAAATAAATCTTGTGGAGTATGTTATGTTAAGGTGTGTGGCGTGATGTGGTGTGGTGTAGTGTGTGGTGTGATGTGATGTGATGAGGTGTGGTGTGGTGTGATGTGATGTGGTGTGGCGTGGTGCGGTGCTGTGTGGTGTGTTGTGTTGTGGTGCAATGTGGTTTATTGTGGTGTATTACGGTGAGATTGCTAGGCTAAATATACATTTATCTTAAAACAAGTAAGAGGTTTTCAGTAGTATCGTAGTCAAGGTCCAATAGATACGTGGTGAGTACTTGCTTGCACTTTGCTTTAGTAAGAGGGTAGATTTTTAACTTAGAGTTTATTTTATTGTATAAATAACTGCCAAGGAAACAAAAATTACGGCGCGAAAGACAACTTTTACACAGTTGAGTAGAACATACATTTGTCTTGATGCGTTTGTGAGCATGCAAGGATGAGTTGTAGTTCAATGAAGAATGTTTACGTAAGATTGTTTGGACGATAAACAGTTGCCTAACAGTAAGAACCTTGCACTTATCGTAGAGTTCAGTGGTAGGGTGAAAAAACGGTTAACCATGGGCTACCTTAAGCACTGCTCTTTGTGCTCGTTCGATTTTAATCATGAATGATTTAGGGGCACCACCCCAAACAGAAATGCAATAACTAAGTACAGATTGACAGAGTGCAAAGTATACTGTTTTGAGGACTTTTGCATCAGCAACACGTCGTAGTTTTTTAAAAATGAAGATGAGCTTCCTAATTCTTTTGGACAACAGATCAATGTGGAAATTAAAGTTTAGGTTTTTGTCAATAGTTACCCCGAGGTACTTGAGGGAGTTAACTTTTTCAAGTTTAGGACATGAGCAGGAAGAGCTGTTGTTACATGAATGGGCCGTGATGTTTAATAAGGCGTCTTGTGTGAGGTGACTGTTTGCTAGTGTAAAAGTCATGTATTTTGTTTTGTCTGTATTAAGTGATAGTAGGTTGTTGTTGAGCCAGGTCATAACGCGTGAGAAACCCATTTGAGCAAAGTGGTATACTTCTTCCCAAGTATCCCCATAGAACAGAAGAGCCGTGTCGTCCGCGAAAGTAATTATCTTGCCGTTAGTAAGATTTAACTGACAGAGGCCATTAATAAAAATTAAAAAGAGGGTAGGCCCTAAAATACTTCCCTGGGGAATACCGATATTGACTTCGCAGTCATCACTCAACCATTCATCGACCACAACACGTTGAGCTCTCCCATTAAGGTAACTTTCGAACAATTTTAACTGTTTGCCACGAATTCCAAGGTGCTCGAGCTTTTTCAGTAAGAGTGGCGCAGAGACTGTGTCAAAAGCTTTCGCCAGGCTTTTTCGCCTTTTTTATAAAGCAAGGAGTGGTCATATTCAAAGGTGAAATATAGACCATTCAACTTATCCATAGAACCAACATTTGCAAATAGCTAATTATTTTATCGCGATTACGTTGGTCCCACTTACATTTGGTTGGGTAAAATATGACCACGTTGCAAAAACGATGCCTATGCAAGCAGTTTAAAATTCTATGCTGTTTATTACAGTTTTTACTCTGAAATCATGTTAAGCTTAGATGTTGACGTTGACGCTAGACTAGATATACGCCGGGTGCGAAGGCACTCTTAATGCAAGGACTGACATCAACAAGTATTTTCAAGTGATGTTACATCAGGGCTGCGGTACTGTTCGAAAGAGATACCGTGGCCCTGGAACACAAAGGGCTCGGAAGGAACATGGATGGGTTTTAGTCCGTACAAGTCTGACACTCCCTTCCGCTCCGCACACAAAAAAAAGGTGATGTTACGTACCTGGTACAGACATTGGTCCCATGCTCATAGAGGGCATGCCCGGTATAGTCATACCACCCGGGCCCATCATTGGCGAGTTAACGCTGTAAAATACCAAGCAAGTTAAAACAAAACAAATTTTTAACTAAGGGAATAGTAAAGAGAGAGAGAGAGAGAGAGAGAGAGAGGGGGGGGGGTCAGAACAGAGAGAGAGAGATCAGAACAGAGAGAGAGAGATCAGAACAGAGAGAGAGAGAGATCAGAACAGAGAGAGAGGTGGAGAGATTTCATTTTTTTATATTGTGTTATGCTAGTGGGAACGCACAATAAGATGTAGTGAAAGGACTGTCCGAATCTGTTATACTATTTGATCTTATTGTGGGTGCTCACCTGTGCGAAGGCTCTCCAGGGTCCTTCGGGCTATCGGGAGCGTCCATAGAATTCTGTTGGTCTTCTTTGATGTGCTGCAGCAACTTGTCGAGGTCATCGTCAATTTTTGAGTCGTCTAAGTCCATGCGAACGTTCTCCTATAAAAACATTACTATTATAGGCAAAGAGTTGTAAAGTTAATTTCAACATTAAACCAAAACTTTAGCGAAGGGAGATGGTGTATTTGGTCTAACGCTACTCAGTGTAATACAGGGTGGAATGGTGACGCTACTACTTATCCAGCATATCATTGTGAACCACAAAGAAAATTTGCGGCGCTTATTTAAAAAAAAAAAAACAGCTATTTCCTACACAACTGCAATAACTAAACGGTCAAAATGTATGGAACAACTGATTTTTCTTTTAAATTACCGATGAAAAATTTCGAGATGGGGTACTGAATACGTGGGTACCGTTTTAGCGTGGGTGTCCCTTCCACCCGGTATTTTCCTTTGTCTGTCTACAGCCGAGCAGCCTCGGTAGATTTTAAAAATAACGACTACGCGTTATGACTTTAATGACAGTGAAATAAGGTTCATTTTTGTAATGATAACCGCGCGCTCTTGAAACAACTACTATAACCACAAACAGTCAAATATCCGTTTCATCACGCATTCGCTTCGACTTTGAATAGCGCAGCGAGAAGTATTATTTTTAAATAGGACTCTAATTGGAGTGTAATTTCATACTGACCTCCATCTTAGGCTTCAGATCAATGCCAGCAAAGATGTCGTCATCCATGTTGTGGTTGGTACCGGTGCTGTTCGCAGGTGGCGCCACCGTGTGCCCACCGTTACCGCCCGTCGATGTAGGCTCCGTCGGAGATATTAAATCACCTGAATTTTATTGACAAAGTAAATTATTTTTAATAATAATAATAATAATTTATTTCAATAATCGGATAACAGAAATCCATAGTGTTAGTAACATACCTTATACCTAGTGCTAGTACACAATAACAATGAGCTTGAGAAGCATTCTGCACAGAAGATGAACAAGTTTTTACTCGATCATCTTCTCCACAAAATGCCTCATAAAAGGGGAAAACACACTCTCGGCCACTGTTTTTAGGATGCTGTTACTACTGGCCCGGGTTCTAGCTGCCAGCGACGCAATTTTCTTCCGCACGATTGCGTGAAAGCCGTCAGTACGATTCAATGTAAACATCTCTGACGCGCTACAGAACCGGGGCAGTCTCAACAGCATCCTAAAAATATTATTATATTGGACGCGCAGGACATCTAGCATGTGTTGTGTAGTTTTTGAAAGCATTGAATGTTAAAGGGTTATTAAAATTAAGGTTAAACATAAGTAAACATTTTCCCAAAATGGTATTTGATATCCTTTAGTTAATTGCAGGTTGCAGTGGCTCAGGTTTCATTCACGTGACCGGTAAAAGTTCAGAAATAAGTCGTCCATTTCGACCTAAAATGCGAGTTGATGAGTGTCAACTCTTCAAATGTTTCGTTCTGAGGAAAAAAAAGTATTAGACACGTATTTTTTCTTTTTTCACGTAGTTATAAAATAACGGAGATATTTTGAGTTTAAATGGCGCATGACGTCACGGTTAAGTAAATTTTATACCTACTTCTGACGTAGTGATCCCCCACTCTCCCAACTTTTTGATAAAACAAAAAATTCGTGTCTTATATTTTTGTGTTACCTGACTGACGGACAAAATGGAATTTCGTTTTCTTTTCCCAGTCATCCCTATTAGTCTACGTACCTCTAGAGATAAGCGTGCACATGTAAGCGTCGTGCGAGAACACGTCACGTCGTATCAGTTCACCGAACAAGTGCACTAGATTGGCGAACTGCTGTCTGTTGCCCGGCGGGGAATTGGGGCTCTCGTCTAGAAAACAAACAAACAAAAACATAAAATCACTTGTTTGTTACGTTTTTCAGACTAATAACATTAACATCACACCACTAGATTGCTAAAGAAGTCTCCACAGATATATATGCAAAAAAAAGTGCGTGGAGTCCCTCCGCGCGGAAGAAGTGAAACTTCGTAATACTACACGCATGCGTTCGAGTGCCACGCATTCACTCTCGTTATTTTATTGAGCTTCTAAATAATATTTTGTTGTTTTCTTGTTGTATTATTTTTATTACATAATTATGACATAAGTTTATCGAGGTTATTCTACTCATGGAAATTGAGCGAAGGCTGGTCACACCGAAGAGTCGAATGCATGACTATTTGCACGCCATCTTGCGTACCTAGTAGAACTGCGTAGTCACAAATCCTGTAATACTGCCATCTCTTAGTGAGTTTTAGAAAATATTCCCTCTCCATGGTAGCGTTAAACTTGTTGGAAGTCGCATAAGAAGTTTCACTTCAATATCACATAGTTTAGCTTTCTCAAAGTGAGGTTAGCTTAACACTTTCGGTGCTCAGTATCCAGCATGTTAGTCGAACAATAATTTGTTTGTGAGCGCACAGCCCGCTTATCGAGTCGTCGTTATACGTAGCTAATTTTGACTTGCGAATTTTGACCATACAAGTAACAATTTATTATTTGAACTTAACAGCGAAAGTGTTAATTAGTGATCATAGCTGTTGAACTAAACTGCTCTGCAAAAGCTCTTATAAGGAACCCATTGCAGCGTGTGAGGCTCGAATTCTCAACCGTGCATTGGAGCCTAAAACGCTGTCACGTTACAAAACAAAACATAACAAGTTTCATTGGGAATTACAGTAAGTAAATATTAGTATAACTTACCTAAAACTGGGGCGTCGTTGTCAAGAAAGCGTAGTAGAAGATTCTGGAATATGGGCGGCCCGTTGTAAAGACCAGCGCCGGAGCTGATTGATTCTTTGTCATCCGATCCTGTGAATAAATCAAATCTTCATTTCGAATCAGTACTAGCCGGTAGTCCTAAAATATGTATGACACTCATAAAACCGATAAAAAGCTGGTGATATCATAATAGGGGATCGGACTGGGTAAAGAAAACGACATTCTATTTTGTCCGTCAGACAGGTAATACAAAAATAATAGACACGTATTTTTTGTTCTATCAAAATATCAAAAAAATACTTAGTTAGAACTCATTAAAGTTGGAGAGTGGGGGCTTACTACGTCACAAGTAGGTATAAAACTTACCTACATGTGACGTCATGCGCCATTTTAACTCAATATATCTCCGTAATTTTATGACCACGTGAAAAAAGAAAAAATACGTGTCCAATACTTTTCAATAAACTACCCGACGGCCAAAGAAAAAAAAACCCTATTGTCTACTTTGTAAGGACTAATATTTTGTCGAAAATAAGACATTTCTTTGCGAGAGCAATAAGTTTGCAGCTAAAATGATTAGAGGAATCACTTGCCCGCAGTGTTTACGAATCACTTTTTTGGATGTGAGCAGTATAAGCACCTGTAGTCTCCGATGGGTTAGGTTAGACAGTGTGTACCTAATAGTACAGTCAGCATCAAAAGTCGGTAAACACTTATAAATATTACACCAAGTTTTGTACTGGTCAGTGTCATCTGATGTTATATTGTTTTGCGAATTTGTGTAACCATTGATGAAAATATTGTTATGTATTTTACTCCAGTCTTATAATTTTGGTTATGTAAAGTGACTTTTGCTGCTGACCGTACACGCACATTTCGCTAGTTATATTTAAGGTCCATGTAAGGCTAAGGCGCGAGCCAAATGTTATCAGGCGGGCACAATTACAAAAATTACAAAATAATACAAAAAAAATCCTGATTGAAAAACTCAATAACACTTTGCTCGACCTGGAAGTCGAGCCCAGGAACTCATGCTTAGTAGTTACGCTTGTGACCATTAGACCTTAAGCAGACGAACGATTTTACGTTATTGTTCTACAAGGGAAGGTTTTTTTTTTCTTTTTTTACGTTATCATAAAATTGCGGAGATATATTGTGCCGAAATGGCGCATGACGTCACCGGTAAGTAAATTTTATAGCTACTTGTGACGTCGTGAGCCCCCACTCACCAACTTTAATGCCTTCTAACTACTTAAGTATTTTTTTGTTAATTTGATAATATTTTTGTATTACCTGACTGACGGACAAAATAGAATTTCGTTTTGTTTACCCAGTCATCATCCCTATTATATTGTAGGTATAGTGATGGCGTGGTCACCTGTGGCGTGATGGTCGTGGTGGTGGTGTGTGGTGTGGTGCTGGCGCCGGTCCAGCAGCGCCGCCGCCGCCTGCGCGCGGTGCTCGCCCCAGCGCGCGCCGCACACGGCCCACGCGCACACCACGCGCACCACCGAGTATGGACACGCCCACTCCTGCGGAATGGACGTACAAGGTTACCACTGGACTTCGGAGTTTCTTGCCGGTTCTTCTCCATAGGAACATCCAACACGAACCGAGAACCTTTTTGTCGACGTTTTATAAGTGCCCGTTAAGGCGTAAGTAAAATAAAAATATTTTGATTATTGATTTTGGCATGGCCACTACGTAGGCCGTATGTTTGTGATAAAGCCCAGTTATCGAAGTTTTTTAGTAATACTAAATATGTTTTCGTTTAGCCGCAACTCGTCTGGTGTAAAACGATGATGCTCTGATTGGAATGATGAAAAACTGATGCCAGCTTTGCGGCGATGTTCAAGGCTTTAGAGCTTAGCTTTGACAAGGGAGTCAATATCAATGAGCCTATTGGCACGTTGTTCAACAGCTTCCAACGCTTGCAGCTGGTACTTGGCTGATCCATCCCAAAGGTGGGAACAGTACTCCATACACGATCGAACTTGTGCTTGGTATACTGCGAGCTGTTCCGACGTGAAGTACTTTCGAACCTTTGCGAGAATACCTAGCTTTCGAGCAGCTAATTGGGCCTTAAGTTCAAATTGGGTTAGCAAGAATATTGAAATTCATTCTTATTTTGCCACAGAGGAGAGCTCAGAATTTGACGGCAGTACAAACTGGATTCTTATCCAAAAAATATTACCATCTGATGGCAGTAGACGGTACAAATGGAAGAAGAGAATAGAGGATCTTGCTTAGCGGGGGGACACTTGACTGTACAATACAAAACAATATTCAATCAAAACTGAACTCTAAGCGGTCGGATTTAGGATTGTTCACTTGCTGTAACCTTAACTATAAAGTCTAAACTGTTAGCATTACGAATAAGGTTTATTATCACTTACCGGATCTTTGGTATCACTGTTATCCTTCGAAGGTGGAGGGCAGTTCGCGAACACTTCTTTGTACAACGTGTCCAGATTATTATTAGGATCCACCCGGTCAAAGCAGTGCCTGTCTAGGGCTTCTAGTACTGCTAGTACTCGCGCTGGGAACAAGTTTGAAGTTATACAAGCAGCCTTTGAATCCATTGATAAAATCTTTTAGGGGATGTAAGATTTTCGAGCTTTTTGTTTTATACCTCTCTGATGAAAACGTATGAAACAAACAGATGTTTTGTTTTTTCGCAAATAAAAAAAAAGTGTGTATACATAGTTTATTTTATTCAAAACGGTTACTTATTAAACGAACATGAGTAAATGATACCTTGCGAACTGGTCTGCCATTTATCCGTGCACCATTTACTTTCAGCCTTTTTACTTCTTGCTGAGATTTCTTGTTCAGCTTCGTACACCTATAACAAAAAGTTTTATTTTATTCATTATGGACAAATAAACAGTTACATGTACAAGTTTAAAATTATGTGTCGTTAGAAAAATAGGTAAACATATTTATAACCCACACCATTGTCCACGAGTTATTAAATGAACAAATATGGAATGGTATTAAAAAAAAACGTGTGTTAGTCAATTAATTAATTTTAGTTTAAGATTGTGGTAAATAGCCAGTGTTTTAATTTTTTTACTAGAAAGAGAGAAGATATCTATGTCCATGAAGTGTGTGTTATAAGTTTTCACAAGTTAACGAAGATGAACTCGTGCCTTTGGGATTTCGCATAGCTAATAAATAAACGAGAACTGTCAAAACTCAAGAACCAGCAAAGGAATTAGGTCTCATTCATAGATATTTCGCGCCAATCGGTAATCATACGTACCGATTTCTTATCATCATCTGCCTAGCTTTTCGGCAACTATGTTGAGGTCAGCTGTCAGTCAAACCAGGGGGCCTACTCTCTAAGTCCGTCAACGAAAATAGGGTCCGTCCGTAAATAGCTTTATACTTCGAAATGAACCCTACTCCCTAATATTTTTGGATTCATGAATTTTGAAAACACATCACGAGTAAGGGAACTGTCCAATTGTAATACAATTGTCATAAATTTTTAGTTCGGACCCCTAACGAATCTTATGTCCGTAAGTGATACGGAGTAGGAAACAACCGTAACTTCGGCCTAAACTACGGATTTCGTGCTTAGAGAGTAGACCCCCTGATGCAGCCGAATACGATACCCCCTGATAAGACTGGTTATCAGTCTTTCGGACCAATGACTATTTAACGACTGTCAAATATCTACAAATGACAGCCGGGAGCAACGGCTTAACGCGCTTTCCGAGGCATGGAGGAAACTCTATGTAGATGGGCGAAAACTACGGACCAACAAACTTAACCTGAACATCGACCCAAGCAGCTGTTATTATTTTAGTCACGAGCTCCTATACGTACCAATTTCCTATGCTCCTCTGTAATGTCGGTGTCCATGTGAGGCATAGGCAGAGCGGATGGCGGTATCGGCAGCAGGTCCAGTGGCGAACCTTGTAGAGAGGAGCCGCAACCCGACCACACCATGGCCGTTGGACACTCGATACAGATGATCTGTTGAGAAAATTGTTTTGATTGAAAAATAACTGCCTCTAAACACATTCGGTACTAAGCACCCAGCATATAGGTCGAATAACAATTCGTTCGTGTGCCCACAACCCGCCTCCCGAGACGTCGTTAATGTCGTTATACGTAGCTATATTTCGGCATACAAGTAAAGACGGATTATTTGAACTTGGTAGCGAAAGTGTTAGAGGATGGCAAAAATAAAAATGTTATGGAGGCTGTATTACTCAGACAGTCATTTGTAGGTTTTATTTAGTAACTGTTTTTTTGGGAATGGTAGAACTCATTAAACTGTATAGCTCAAATTAAAAACAAAACTATGACAAAGCCACACAAGGTATGTAGTTCATAAGGAGATGAGATAAAGATGATATGGAGGATATTCAGACATGTGTATTAATTCAGATTTTTAACACATAATTATTTTATTTTGTACCTACAGAGTTTCATATTCGCCATGCGAAAAAACTCTTTAAAAATAGATTTAAAAAAAAAGTCAGGGGTAAGATCTTCTAGCAAACAAATGATGACATGACACATCTAATCTCTTGTCACTTTAGCAAACCTCCTACGGCGCCAGGTGATAAAAAAGGCGGCAATTACTTTCCAGTCATGCTATCGAATTGAATGTTCGATTCCCGGGTCGTGAAAATTGTTATTGGGTTTTTCCACTAGGAATTTCTTAGTAGCAGCCACTAAGTCTGGATTTGTGCCCAGTTGATGACAATAGGGTCGCCCCCATTACATGGGACTTAAACATGCGAAATGTGAGTGTACGGTCAGCAGCAAAAGTCGCTGTATATATCCAAAATTATAAGACGTCTTAGTTTTAGAACGATCCATATTAACAGACTGGAGTAAAATACATAACAATATTTTCATCAATGGTTACACAAATTCGCAAAACAATATAACATCAGATCACACTGACCAGCACAAAACTTGGTGTAATATTTATAAGTGTTAACCGACTTTTGATGCTGACTGTACTATTGTAACTCTTCGAGGATGACAGGCCTTATGTTATGTAAATTAAGTTACTTATATGTTAACAAATGCCATACTTAATCAATTCTTCCTTACCTGCAGTACCGTACCCAGCTGTATAATAACATCTCTATGGTAGTTACAGTTGAGTATCTCTCCGAATCCAACTTGTACCGGATTCATGGCCGCAGCGACCACGGTGGCCAGGATAGGCTTCGTCTCCCTGGATGGGGAAGCCCTTTCCTCCTTCACTTGCACATCCATCGGCTGTTGGGGATTAGGGGTCCCTAGCGAATGATTGGGGTTTGGGGTCCCCAAAGAATGGGTCGGGTTTGGCGTGCCTAACGAGTGGTTGGGATTGGGTGTACCCTGGCTTTCCACGGGAGTTGGTTCACGTTTTATTTGAGATATGTTTGGCTTGACGTCTACGTTTGTTTCGGGTGCTGGCGACATTGGGGCGACGTTTGGTTCTGAAATAAATGGTTCATGTTAATTTTTTAGAAGGTTTAATCAAACATAAGAATCGTTGGGGAGTTAAGGAGTCTGAAATAGCTTTGTCTGTGAAGCAAAAATGTTTTTCTTTTTAAATAAAAAAGAAAAACAAATAGGTTTATCTATCAGCATTGAGCGCGTATACAAATCGACAAATCGCGGTTCATACCCGTGCTATTAATCGTTGAGGACTTATCTCGTGAAGAGACGATCCCGACTGCAGGATAAAGTCATCTCTCACAAGAACCTAAGGTATGAGCAACATTTCAGCTCAATCGGTTGGATTAAATATTAGACCATTACATATTAACTAACTAACTAAAAGGCAAGTTAAATAAAAGCTCAAAGTACTAAATTCGACAAATACTAATTAATATGTGATCAGCTCAAGCAAAATTCGCGTCGGGATTAAAATTGTCTTCACTTCTTATACTTTCTTTAATAGTGTAGTTTATGAAGATCTGTCAGCTGTCAACACGCGTAGACACGCTGTCGAATAATTCGTGATTTTGTGCGTTAAACATCAAGTATAATGCTCGGAAAACATTTAAAAGTGAACTTTATAGTGTAAAAACTGTGTAAAACTGTTTGTGAACTATAATAATTAGTGATTCAAACAAAAAACAGTGAACAAAAAACGAAAAAGTCATTCTACTTTTCAAAGACTTTTTCATCCACCCTCAAACTTTTGATATTTTTATTTCAACTTCAAAATGTCATTTGATGTTTGGAATTAGTGTTGCCATAAAAATAATTTAAATCTCCACCAAAATGAGTTCAAATAAAAACCTCACATAACAAATATTCCATCCCGGATTATTTAATAGATCAAGGTCGTCATCTTTGTCTGAAATTGGCAATGACAAACAAAAGAGCTACAGTTGCAATCCTGTTAACGAATTGAAACCAGATAATATAAATGAAATTCCTAACACCACTGCAACTGCTTGCCTACCCAGTACAAGCAAAGATATAGCAAGTACGCCATGTAATCCATCAGTTCCATGGCAAAGAGTACCTGTACAAAAACATAAGAGAAACCGATCACCTGATGACACAGGAACAAGTAAATACTCTGCAAAAAGAATACAGACAAGAGAACAAGAACTGAGTAAACGTCGAGGAATAAACACAGATAACACACAGGAAGCTGCAATACCTGAATTAAACACAAGCAACAGTTTCTCGTTGTTAAATGTAGATGAACCAACCCAGGCCCCCTCTGTGCCTAATGAAACCAGAAAACCTTCAAAACCTCCGCCCATAATGCTCTACGGTATTGATGACCTAGGGAAATTAACAGAGTTTCTCGAAGAAGTGGCTAAAAAGACCGATTACACATACAAAACGGTAAATAAAAACCAGTTAATTATTTCCACAAGCACTGTTGAAATATATAAACAACTATTAGAACACATTAGAGCTAAAGGACTCATAGGTCACACTTTTACCCAAAAGGATGAAAAGTGCATGAGAATTGTGATTAAACACCTACACTTCAGCACTCCCAAAGATGCCATAATCCAAGCGATAGAAGAAACTGGCAATAAATTCAAAGGTGAAATAGTGACAGCACGTGCCAATGCGACTAAGGAACCATTAAATACATTCTTTGTGAACCTATACCCTCACGAAAACAACCGAAAGGTTAAAGAGATCAAATATATTTATCATCAAAAAATCACAATAGAAGATCCAAAAAGGAAAAATACAGTGGTCCAATGCACGCGATGACAGCAATATGGGCATACAAAAAACAATTGTATGCGACCTTACCGATGTGTAAAGTGTGCTGGTGAACACAAAACGACTGCTTGCACCATGGACAGGAACACCCCTGCAGTTTGTACTCTTTACTCTGGAAGCCACCCCGCTAGTTATAAAGGATGTCAAGTCTACAAAGAAATTGCAGCAAGAAAATGGGGAAACAGACAAAAACAACCACAAAGTAAAGTCACATCTGAAAAACAAGACCCTGTACCTAAACCAGATCATATACAACCCAAGGCATATCAAAACACCGATGGTTACCCCAAATTATACAGCGAAGCTGTCATAAGAGCTGATACCGCGAAGACACAGAGATACAGCGAAGCTGTGATAGGAGATAACACTCAAAAGAACAATTTTAACAGTGACCACAAAGAGTCACAGAGAACCATTTCCAATAAACCGGAAAAAGAAAACAATCCTATAGAACAAAACTATAGTTTTATTGACCTCATAATTAAACAGACTGAAAGGATAGACCAACTGATATCCCAGATGAGTACTATGATGAACCTGATTATAACACTCATAAGTAAACAACAACCATGACCTCATTACGTATAGCCATCTGGAACATAAATGGCCTAGCGCCAAACAAGACAGAACTAGAGGTGCTTTTAAAAATAAATAAGGTGGACATTGCCTTAATTTCAGAAACGCACCTCAATGATCGCAAACTATTTAACATGAATAACTATTGTGTATACTGTACCAACCACCCAGACAACACCTCTCATGGTGGGGCAGCTGTTATCATAAAAAATAACATTAAACACCATTTACATAGTGAGTTTAAAGAAAATTGGTTACAAGGAACTACAATCACCATAGATGAGAGTATTGGTCCCCTTAACATAAGTGCTGTATACTGTCCACCAAACAAGAAGGTCAAGAACTACATGTTTGACAGATATTTTAACACGTTGGGCAATAGGTATATCAGTGGTGGAGATTGGAATTGCAAACATACTTGCTGGGGGTCCAGACTCATCACAACCAGAGGACGCGAGCTGAAAAAGAGCGTCGAAACTCAACGGCAAAGTCTGCTGTCGACTGGCGAACCAACCTACTGGCCTACGGATACCAACAGAACACCTGACCTTCTAGACTTTTTCATTGTCAAGGGACTGTCAAATATCAATTCTAGTGTGGAGTCGTCATTCGATACACTATCTGACCACTCTCCAGTTATTGCCACATTTAGTGTTGCAGCTATCAAGAGAGAACCAAAACTAACCTTGTTCAATCGGAAAACTGACTGGGACTCATTTGCGGATTACCTTGAAGAAGAAGTTAATCTAAAAGTAAAACTTAAAACTGAAGAAGATATAGATTCTGCCACATTCTACATAACCAATCTAATACAAATAGCAGCATGGCGCGCTACCCCAACACTGGATCCTTTAGTCTGCAAAAATAACATACCCTTACAGATTAAGCATAAACTGGAGGTCAAACGAAGATTGCGAAGGCAGCTTCATTTAAGTAAATCGGAAGAGGACAGAAGGGATTTCAATAAAGCTGCAAGAGAACTGAAGGAGCTCATTCATGATAACGAAAATACCAGGTTCCAAGAAAAACTCTCAACATTGTCAGCTCGAAAACGGGACAACTATTCATTGTGGAAGATAACCAAAAACTTTAAAAGGCCAAAACATTTTGTACCCCCGCTTAGGCAACCTAATGGATCTTGGGCCAGAAAAGCAAGCGACAAGGCGGAGCTTTTTGCACAACACCTATCTGCGGTTTTCACTCCCAATGACTCTACGATGACTGATTTTGAAGAGGAAGTCGACAATTATCTGAACAGTGATCAACAACTATCACCTTTACTCAAACTGGTCACACCGAGAGAACTGATACGAACAATAAAAAATCTCGAGAACAATAAAAGTCCTGGTTACGATCTCATCACAGGTGAAATACTCAAGCATCTACCTAGAAAAATTATTGTCTTTCTAACAATGCTGTTCAATGCTGTCTTCCGGCTACTATACTACCCAAAAATGTGGAAGATATCACAAATATGTATGATAGCGAAGCCAGGAAAACCACCAACCGAACCAAGCTCATACAGACCCATAAGCCTCCTTCCAATCATATCAAAGGTTTTTGAGAAAATATTTCTACGAAGATTAAAACCAGTCCTTGACGAGAATGGGATAATACCAGACCACCAATTTGGGTTCCGTGAAAAGCACGCAACTGTAGAGCAAGTGCATAGAGTGGTCCACAAAATCAGACAGTCGTTGGAAAATAAAGAATACTGTTCTGCAGTGTTCCTGGATATCCAACAGGCATTCGATAGGGTATGGCACAAGGGACTTTTATATAAGTTGAAATCTCTTCTACCTAACTCTTTTTACAGGATATTAAAATCTTACTTAGACCAAAGAAAATTTCAAGTTAAGTATGAGGAAGAACTGTCTGACCTGTACGAAATGAAGGCCTCAGTACCACAAGGCTCTGTGCTCGGGCCCGTACTCTACTCTATCTTTACTGCAGACTTGCCTAATTCTGATGATGTGATAACTGCGACCTATGCAGACGACACTGCGTGCCTTGCGAGTGACCAAGATCCTACTCAAGCGTCTCAAAAATTACAAGTCCAGTTGAATAAAATTGATGTATGGCTGAAAAAATGGAGAATTCAACCTAGCTTAACAAAGTCAGTTCAAGTGACCTTCACTCTTCGGAAAGGCGATTGTGCCCCAGTGTACATGGAAAGCAAACCACTGCCAAACAGCAACACAGTAAAATACCTAGGGCTACATTTAGACAGAAGGCTTACCTGGGCCAACCATATTAAGGCCAAGAAAAAGGCAGCTTCCATTGAAATGAAAAGCTTATCCTGGCTCTTAGGAAGACAATCGAAACTATCCATTAGTAACAAAATACTGGTTTACAAAGCTGTAGTTAAACCCATCTGGACTTACGGAATAGAACTATGGGGATCGGCTAGCCACTCCAACATCGAAATTTTGCAAAGGTTCCAAAATTTAGCCCTAAGAACTATCTCAATTGCACCCTGGTTTGTCAGAAACACAGAAATACACAAGCACTTAAATATACCAACAGTGAAAGAAGAACTATGTGAAAAATGTAAAAATTATAAACAGAGACTGAGCAAACACAGCAATGTCTTAGCCAAGAACCTCCTGAACAGACAAGGGGATATAATCCGCCTAAAGAGATGGCAAATCCTAAACTTGGACCAGAGACAGTGACAACTTCAATTAATATTTAGTACAGAACCATATAATGTGATTGTTTACTGGAACATCACAAAAAAAAAACTCAAACGAAGACCACATCTGATTATAGCTAGACAGCTGATCGCAGATAAATGAGAAGAAAAAAAAAAAAAAAAAACTAATTAATATGTGATCAGCTCAAGCAAAATTCGCGTCGGGATTAAAATTGTCTTCACTTATTATACTTTCTTTAATAGTGAATAGAAAAGTGAACGGTCATATGATAAGTAGAGAGAAACCAAAGTAATATAGTTGTGAACCAATAAAAGTGAAAAAAAATTTTTTTTTTAATTCTCACCTGAATTCCTATCAACCAACTTAGAAAACACTGCAGGCTGGTTGAGAGTCCTCAGCGTAGTATCTGACAGTACGGAACAGATGGCTGCTGCCTTCTTAGCGCAGGATGTTGCCAGTCTTCGGGATAGGCTCTCGCAGCAGATGAACTCACACATGTGCTGTAGCGTTAGCGGGAGGAATAACCTGGGGAAGTAAGAGATATTTATTTAGTTGTAGGTCTTATTGTTGTAAATCACGAGCATGTTATCATGTGGCTCTTATGGCATTGGAATAAGGTTCATGGCTAACAGATGAGGGACTTTTGTCGTTTCTAAAGTGAGCGTGTGCTGATTTAGCTTAAGTAAAATTACAGCATGCCTACATACCCAAAAGGTTACACAGACTTGTTTCATGCATTAATACAGCTATCTATTCCTAAAATAAAACTACGTATAACTTGATGATTGTGTCTAAGAAGGCGACTAACAAAATTATGGGTAAAACCCAAAGAAATATGTCATGTCCTGATTGTGAATGCATACTAACAACAGCACAGTGGTGTTCAAACAAAAGGTAATACAAGCAATAGTGATGATTTGTTTCACAAGAGTATGCACTATGACTCTTTCTTGAGGGTGATCACTTTGATTGTTGATCAGTATGACTTCCTAGTTCTCAACTTTAATTAATACCCGTTAAAAGATTCACAAAATACCTTAACAGTCCATCATCAGGAGCCCTCTTGTCCAGCAGTTCAACGATCCAGTTCAGGAAATCGTGCCTGTCGAGCAGACCTTCGTCCAGCAAGTACTTGGCGAGGCGGCAGCAGTAGTTCCAGAGCTTGAGAGCTTGTCGCCAGTCTGTGCTGTCGCTTCCTCCAGGAGTCATCGAGCCGAGAGCTGAGCAAAAATTACAACACCAGGTTATACTTGTATTTATTTGAAAGGGGTCTAATAGCTCTATCCTGTGGCATTATCTAAACCGCCACATAAGAACAATGCCACACCTGATGTCACCGAAAATCCTTCATGGGCGAGCATAGTTTTCGGTGCAATTAGGATTTACATCATAGAACTAACCGGTAGAAGCCCACGCACCATCCATCTGGTCAGAGGATACTTTGTTTTCAAAGAGGATGAGGAGTTTTGCACCCTGTTCCTCATAGGTACCTCTAAACTATCCTAATACATGTTACTTTTTGAGTCATAAATCATTATACTTACTGCTAGAATTCCCTGGTGAGTGCATAGAGTTGGGCACAGAAGAGTTGGGTGTGGAGCTCCCAGGTGGGTTGCCAGATGAATTATGGCTAGGAGTACCCTGGCCGGATTGTGATGGAGGTGTCTTATCAGAAACATTGCCAGGAACAGCACTCTGGTATTGTTCGGCCAGTTTAGGTATCTGATCCTTGAGGAATTTGATCAATGTTGTTGTCCATTCTGTAAATACAAAATAGATTATCAATGTCGAAGTCAGAGCTATCCATATTTCATCTGTGTTGTTGTTGGATAACTGTTGCTTCTTTCAGCTCAAATCAGGTTGTGATAAAAGTGCTGTCTTTACAACCTCTTACTAAGTAACAAATCGGACTGTAACATTTTCACAGTCATCAACTCATACACATTAGTTATGAGAATATACTTTGAACAGGATGACAAATTATCACAACATTCAGGGAAAAGACCCTAGAATTAACAACGCCTGTAAACCTGGACGGTTAGGCACAGGTGTACCTAATAGTACACCCACAGCCAGTGGTGGTGGTTTCACCAGTTATGTTTAAGTCTCATATAATAGGGGCAAGCCTATTGCCATCAACTAAGCACAAATCCACACTCCGTGGCTGCTACTGTGCAGTATTATTAAATTTATTGGTTGCACTGTAAGTATACCTCTCATATCCGTTTGGGAACATGCAATATGTTAAGTGATAACCCCAAATACACTCTCTCACGCAATAACTTACCAGTAGTAGGATCAGGCAGTTGCCTCTTCTTGATCTTAGCCTCTGACACAGCCACAGTGTAAGCAGAGCTCAGTTTGATGAACCAGGCAGCTCTGGGCATAGACACCTCATACTCAGTCAGTGTTATAAAAATCTCTTCTTTTTTGTTGAAGTTTGGTGCTTTCTTTGATAATTGGGATAAGGGTTTGCTTCCTGTGAATGATGTTTGATGGTAAATTTTTGATAGGTAATGTTTATATAATTTAAATTGGTTGGTATTTACAGACATAAGTGTGTTGCAAATTTTACTGAGTTCCTGCAAATAGACATTCTATTTAAAATTCACAAACACGAAGATATTTCTTATTGGAGCCTATTATTAATACAATAAATAAAAAGTAATTTCATTACTCATTGATCAACATGACACATGTAAATATAATGTCTTGCAACAATATGTGACTGATTCCTACTTGTACTTCCTGCTCCTTATTGTAAGAATGTCTTATTGAAAACCATCTTTCTATAAAACAAGTAATAAGTTGGTAAGGTATGGAGGCTCTTAAGTTGTGATAAAACTACTTCTCACAGCTAAGGGAGGTAGTGATTACCTGCCAAATCCTTGAACCAGGCTTCAATCTGTGCTTTAGTGCGGGCAGTAGCCGGCCAGAAATTATCCTTAGGATTCACTTGCTGCCTCTTCCTTCCACAATCAGGAAGAGTGTTCAACTCTTCTTTCTTAGAAAGTATACTAGAAAAGAACTGTCCTATCTGCAAAGAGAAAAGCAATATGTTGTCAAACATTTTCTTGTGTTGATATCTTTCAATTGCTTTAAGAAAGGGATTTAGACTTGTTGATTCATTTCATCATACAGGAATTGAAACAGAGGAAGTGTAACAGACTGTAACATCACTGTTATTGTGAAAGAGAATTCCTTCTCAGGTTGTTTTTGTAAACAGTTAAACCAGTTGACCTATTTACAAAGGTAGCATATTGCATAGTAATGTAGGATCCAGGAGGTAGATACATGACTCTATATAGAGCACTGTATTCTCTTACTTACCTTGGATGCTGAATAATTAAAATTCCTAGCGGTACCAAACTCATCGCTGGATTGTGGTGTTGTTGAAAATCCATGTTTCACGTTCGTGGATGTTAGCTCATCCTCTTTCTGCCGTGGCTCTTGAGGGTACACATCCGGAGGACCCAGCCGCGGCCTCTTCAGAGGACGCTTCTCGTACATAATCCCCATGTTTATAGGGTGTTTTGTATTTATTTCGCAACACCACTAATAAATATACAAGGGTATTGTACGCGACGGCAATTTCATAGTTTTTGTATAAAACCGATTACATTGAGTATCTAAAAACTACACATGATTATAAGCTCTCAAGGAACCAAATAGATAAAATGAACGTATTTATAAATTCATGTAGAAAAGAAAACAAAATTATTACTTTGAGCTAAACAAAAACCATTTCTTGAATGAGAAATTTTTGGAACAATTCAATGAATGATTTGAATGAATGAAATGTTTATGTTGATACAGATAAAAAAGATTTCATTTGAAATTAGTCGATTTTATCATATTCAGCTACAACGGAAGTTTACGGTTTTTAATCTACTACAGGCTTGTTTTGTTGGTTCTTTGAGGTTAGCCTTGAAATAAATAAAGCGTCAATAAATTAAAGTGTTCCTTCCTTGATTTTTACGAAAGAACAAACAAGAAGTCATTAAATTATTTATTTAGTCTGGTAACATTTAAATATAACCTCACTTTTCGTGAACAGCTGATACATTTTGCGTTGTTTACGTTTTTCTACAAAACAAAAATCATAAATAATAACTAGATAACTGAATAAAAGAACATGCCACCTAAAAAGCAACCTGAAAAGGGTAAAGGTGGTGGAGGAGCTAAAGCCAGTGGCGGAAAATCTGGCAGCGACGCGAAAGGTTTATTTACATTTTGTGTTGTGTGAGTTTTTTGCACTGAATAACCTGGAAATATTGACATATCTACATACATTCTCTTTTGTTTTAAATTTAGAAACTGCATCAAAAGAGAAAAAAGGCGGGTCTGCTGTCAAAGTACGTCATATTTTATGCGAGAAACAGTCAAAGTGTTTGGAGGCGTTGGAGAAATTAAAAGCCGGTCAAAAATTTCCGGATGTAGCGGCCACGTATAGTGAAGACAAAGCACGGAACGGCGGTGACCTTGGCTGGCAGATACGTGGTTCAATGGTGGGGCCTTTCCAGGATGCTGCATTCGCGTTGCCCATATCCACAGTCGCTAGTCCCGTTTACACCGACCCCCCTATAAAAACGAAGTTTGGTTATCATATCATAATGGTAGAAGGCAAAAAATGACAGACATGGTTTTTGAATTTGAGTATTTCTGGGCGATACTTCTGCTATTTATTATGGAAAGGATTTGCTGCCTTCAGGATCAATTTGACAAGGATTACTCCATGCTCCCTGACTATCAGAGGTCCAATGAGTCTATAGGCATGAATATGGAGGACTTTGCTCATAGAGAGTAAGTAACACAAAGTTATTCAAATTTAAGTTGGATAAATATAGCCTTTTTAGCCAATACTAAATGTGCATTAACATATTACAGGGGTAAATAAGCTATCAGATGCTCATGTAGTAGATGGAACACCTTCATGTAATTCTTAGTTTAAAATGCACATCTCCTGTTGGATTCTTATGGAAATGAAACACACTACACTATGGCATCGTTTATACCTCTCTAAACAAATTTACAAACCACATTCCATCTCATTAGCAATGATTTTGTAATGTAACAGTAATCCTTTTGCATTGTTCCCAGTTTTGGTTTAAAAATAAGCTTCCTCCGTCTGTGTCGTTTAATGCATGTCACAATGCTCCTGACTCTTGTCTATTTCTGCAATGTTTGTCTTTGGTTCATAATGACCAAGAAACCATCGCCCAAGTCTTCTCTCCGATACAGGTTTAAAGTAGCATTGCCAACCTTATGATAATATAATGTACTACTACTATTATACATATATATTATAAAATTTTATGTCACCCTAATGTGTGATCTAATTAAATCTGTAATGTTTAAAAATATTGCATTAAAATGTCATAAGGTAAATTTTTGTATTTTGTAAGTGCAGTGCTGAAATAAATATATGTTGTCTCGTTTTATGTGTTTTTCTAAATTGGATACTAAAACTATTACAATCATACATCCTCATAAAAACTGTCATAACAGAGAAATAGCAGTGTGCAGACCAATGCTTTCCGTTAACACTTGCTTGTGCCATTCGGTGAATAATTTTTGCTTAATATTTTTAAATTGAGAGCAACAATAATTGTAGTTCAGAGGGGTACTATCTAAAAACCTAATATTTTTGTATTATACAGTTTTTTTTTGAGATGTGAAATGTATACCATTATAAAATAATTCATAGAATTGACTTGGTCTTTCTTTAACTTAAAACTATTTGTAAAGGGTTTTGAATTAAATTGCCTGCCCAACTTCTGAAGTTGCTGAAACCAGCCACGCATGTGACCTGTATTCATAGATACCTGGTATAAACAAGTATTAATTGAGTCAGCTATTCAAGTTAGTATTTATTCACTGATGAAGATGCCTTCAGTACAACTTTGATTTTATTAGCCAGGCATAAAACCTGTATCAAAATCTGGCATCAATACCAAGTATTGTATGTGAGAAAATCTAAAGCGTCACGTTTACGAGATATAAGCCATCAAAGTTACAATCTTCGCCATAGGAGTCCAGTAGTGTAAAAACCGAAAACGTTTGCAAGCAGATACAGTGAAGTTTCGAGTGTCGGGAACAATGGAGTTGTGAGTGACATTGGTAGCGATACCGAGCGCAAAAACGTATCACGGATAGTACCTTTAGAATAGTCCCTTAATTGCTATAGCGAAATCTTAAACTGTGCTCCAGCCTGACCCTCCACTCGGTCTTCAGACCAATCCTATATGGTCCCATTTAGCGGCGTATCAGTACCTTAAAAATACCTTAGTTAATTTTAAAATAATTATTATTTTATGAGGATTTTTTCGTTATTATAAATATTAATTAAGGCACTATTTTTTTACTCATACGATTCGAAAGGTACTAAATACTACGCACGTTAAAATTTAGCTCTCAATCGGGTTAAACGTAGGGTCCTGCTGCGTATAATAATATAATACGGACCCTGTTATTGACATGCATTGATGTTGTTCTCAATTCATTATTCATTCATTCTTTTCTCTCCCTCATTCTGGTTCTACGCCCTAAGTCCACGTTGTAAGCATTACGACAGAACGACGCTAGAGGGAGCGCCAAACTGGTGGCTCCGGGCCGCCGCAATTTAGGTTGCCATCGACACGCTAAGAAGAGGTTGCAGCCGTTCTTACGAAATGTGTCATTTGGTTTCGGGTGGCGAGTGTGTGTCTGGCAAAGAAAAGCTCTCGGTCTCGTGGCATTATGTACATCAGAACGTTCGGCCAGTCGAGATAGGGAGCTGGCTGCTACTCCAGTTTTTAATGACGATTATGTGACGCATAAAGACGCCAGCCAAAGAATTCGTGACAGAACAGTTCGAAAGTTAGAAGCATTTATTTATGGCCGAACGACCTGATATCAGAACGTTCGGCCAACCTGAATCTCCATAACTGAGGACCTTAGAGTAACTGTTACTGAATAAAGATTTACTGACGATTTAATGACAAACAACCAATGCTTTACTTTTACTCGTAATGCCACCGGTTATAAAAGTAAAATGAATTTTGGTTTCTGTAACATCAGGACGTTCGGCCAACGTAATCTCCATAACTGAGGACCTGAGAGAAACCGTTAATGAATAAAGACTTAGTGACTAGACTGAAACGAACTTTTATTGTTTTATTTTTCTTTGTGATGGCCCCCTTATATAGTAAATTGAAAATTTAACATATAACCTCAAAACATTGGCATTATCGATTCCTCCACAAGGAAGAAGCCCAGAGAAACCGTTAATCAATAAAGATTTTGTGACGACGCTGAAATGAACTTTTATTGTTTTATTTTTCTTTGTGATGGCCCCCTTATATAGTAAATTGAAAATTTACAATATAACCTCAAAACATTGGGATTATCGATTGCTCCACAACGAAGAAGCCTAGAGTACTCGTAAAACCCCTGATGTGTTATAGGTTTCAGTGCAATGGTGTCAGTATTCTTGTTGATTCCAGATTAATCTTTAAAAATGCACTATGGCGGATGGCGACTGAAATAGGGTGACCATGTATTCCAACGAAACAAGTATTTATCGAGTACTTAATTACCTAAACAATGAAGCAAAACACGTTGTAATATTAAATTATATAGGTACAAGCAATGTTGAGCTGATGCCTGCATACCAGTGTCCACTTGTGAAGTTTTTGTTATATTAGTCGAGTCTATTTTGGCTTAAAGCAAACGAAAGTGGAAAGGTGACTGACATTGGAGATTGGGAAATTTGACTAAGTACAAGAATACTTAAATAACTAGGTAGTTATTTAAGTATTCTTAAATAACTACCTAGTTATTTAAGTATTCTTAAATTCTTATCCTTTTTCAATTAGGGTACCTACCCTAATTGAAAAAGGCTTTATTTGTAATCAATCATCCAAAGCGGTAGGTAGTTAGGTACATAATAATTGATATTTTTTAGAATGACAATAAATAAAAATTAAATTAAAAATTTAAAAGAACCCCTGACACAAAAAACCTCTAAAAAACCAAAAATAAAATAATCCAAGCATCTTAGCGTCGGGGGTCCGCTTTGATTTGTGCTTGTAATAAGTTTAATTTTTATTTTATGCTTTTTAAACTTATATTATTTTATCTAAGCCTTGACTGTCCCAATCTTGGACATAGGTCTCCCCATTGCTTCCACTTTTCTCGGTGTTGCGCGACTTCTCGCCAATAAACGAAATAAAAAAATAAAACGTTTTTGGGGTGAAGGGGGGTGCAACCACCACCCCTGGCGATGCCCATGTTGACAAGTGACAAGATTTCAAATTTCGAATCGAAAGACCTGTGGAAGTTGTTAATTTCCCTTCAACTAGAAAAGACGTGATTACCATCAAAAGGCTGAGTAGATATTTTCAAAACATAGCTAAGAACACTCTCGATTAAAACACCTTTCAAACAAAACCAATTTTATCAAAATCGGTACATCCGTTTAGGAGCTACGATGCCACAGACAGACAAACAGATACACCCCTCTTTTTTGGTCGGGGGTAAAAAATGGGATTGATATTTTTATAGAAAGCCGCCGTAACTGAATGAAGCAAAACTTAGTGGTGGCCTATTGGTCGAAATTCGATCGATAGTTTCAATTATGTTTTTTCATGTGACCGTGACAGGAGGTTTATTAATATAAGTTATATATTAATAAACCTCCTATTATATATGTTTTATAATATAAGTTGAAAAAGCATAAAATAAAAATTAAACTTATTACAAGCACAAATCAAAGCTGAACCCCGACGCTAAGATGCTTGGATTATTTTATTTTTGGTTTTTTAGAGGTATTTGTGTCGGGGGTTCTTTTAAATTTTTAATTTAATTTTTATTTATTGTCATTCTAAAAAATATCAATTATTATGTACCTAACTACCTACCGCTTTGGATGATTGATTACAAATAAAGCCTTTTTCAATTAGGGTAGGTACCCTAATTGAAAAAGGATAAGAATTTAAGAATACTTAAATAACTAGGTAGTTATTTAAGAATACTAAAATAACTAGGTAGTTATTTAAGTATTCTTGTACTTAGTCAAATTTCCCAATCTCCAATGTCAGTCACCTTTCCACTTTCGTTTGCTTTAAGCCAAAATAGACTCGACTAATATAACAAAAACTTCACAAGTGGACACTGGTATGCAGGCATCAGCTCAACATTGCTTGTACCTATATAATTTAATATTACAACGTGTTTTGCTTCATTGTTTAGGTAATTAAGTACTCGATAAATACTTGTTTCGTTGGAATACATGGTCACCCTATTTCAGTCGCCATCCGCCATAGTGCATTTTTAAAGATTAATCTGGAATCAACAAGAATACTGACACCATTGCACTGAAACCTATAACACATCAGGGGTTTTACGAGTACTCTAGGCTTCTTCGTTGTGGAGCAATCGATAATCCCAATGTTTTGAGGTTATGTTGTAAATTTTCAATTTACTATATAAGGGGGCCATCACAAAGAAAAATAAAACAATAAAAGTTCATTTCAGCGTCGTCACAAAATCTTTATTGATTAACGGTTTCTCTGGGCTTCTTCCTTGTGGAGGAATCGATAATGCCAATGTTTTGAGGTTATATGTTAAATTTTCAATTTACTATATAAGGGGGCCATCACAAAGAAAAATAAAACAATAAAAGTTCTTTTCAGTCTAGTCACTAAGTCTTTATTCATTAACGGTTTCTCTCAGGTCTTCAGTTATGGAGATTACGTTGGCCGAACGTCCTGATGTTACAGAAACCAAAATTCATTTTACTTTTAACCGGTGGCATTACGAGTAAAAGTAAAGCATTGGTTGTTTGTCATTAAATCGTCAGTAAATCTTTATTCAGTAACAGTTACTCTAAGGTCCTCAGTTATGGAGATTCAGGTTGGCCGAACGTTCTGATATCAGGTCGTTCGGCCATAAATAAATGCTTCTAACTTTCGAACTGTTCTGTCACGAATTCTTTGGCTGGCGTCTTTATGCGTCACATAATCGTCATTAAAAACTGGAGTAGCAGCCAGCTCCCTATCTCGACTGGCCGAACGTTCTGATGTACATGCATTTCCAGTTTTGCTGTGGCTCTCCTCCTCCCTCAAATCCATCCAAGGTAGTGATGAAAGGATCGCTTAAGAGACAAGTCCGCTCATTGTGTCAACCTATGTATAATGTCTATTATAACACCGCTATTGGATTCAGTAGAACAATCGGTCAGTCCCGCCAGTATCTGACGCGTGCAGAATTTTTCCATTGCATTTGATGAAACCGCAATCCTTGTTTAGGAATCCATAATTCTGGGTTAACGGCGTTTTTGGAGAAAGTAATGAAACAACACATATAAAATTAAAAACAGTCTTTATTGACAGATCTTAAATATTTATTATTAAAGTCGACTGCTTCGTTACATGACTAAAGTAATGTACAATACTGTAATAAATATTTATGTAATGAGGTATTTAAAGCTAGAACCGGATCGTTCATTTTGGATATCGAAAGTTATAAATCGTGTTTTTAGCAGTTTTTGTAGCTTTTACGATAATATTTGGTTGTACGGTTACTACCTCATGATTTTGAATGTAAGCATGAACATTAAGTTGGAGAAGTGATTCGTAATAAAATATAAATAATTCGCTGAGTCGAAGTCCATGCTTACTGCTTACAAAATACTTTTTTAACTTCTAATTTTAGTTTCGTGACAGCGTGAAGGAATCGGATCAAACTCTGAGGTTAGGGTTGGTGTATCGTACGTATTTCAGGAGGGCATCGTTCTCCTCGCAGACGAAGGGTTTGCGGTGGTGGCAGGCTACGTCGTGCCAGTGGACGCCATCGTTGTAGAAGTTGTTCAGG
The DNA here is from genome assembly GCA_963082945.1 of Cerastis leucographa. NCBI lineage: Eukaryota > Metazoa > Arthropoda > Insecta > Lepidoptera > Noctuidae > Cerastis > Cerastis leucographa. The sequence goes on along the minus strand of OY720380.1, from coordinate 9,641,123 downwards.
ATAGCCACACAGTGTTCAGAAGCGCCGCCTTGGATCAGTTCCTGTTAATAGACAGATGCATGATCAGTGTTATTGTAATTTAGTACCTAAACCTAACAGCTTTTCTTATTGAAGGGGTCCCTGAAGGGAATCTAATCCACAGTTGGCTCATTGCTTAAAAACGATCTTGGTGTCCCATTCCCATAGCTGCGGAAGGCCTTGATTGAATTTGCAGTTATGCAAAAAAACACTTGAATATGGTCCCTTAACTACCTGGGAAGAACATCATCAAGAATGAATCGTAAATGGCGAAGTTTTGTTTAAGATTAAAGCCATTACATCAAGCGGTCTGTTGCGTACAATAACCGCATAATGCGCGAGGCCTTGAACGCCAAACAACAACGGATGCGGAGGATGCGCGTGCGACCGCAGAGGGTTACGTATTGTTTGTTTCGCAGCGTAGGCGCGAGCGCAGCCGCGGGTACGCGCGACTCGCGGGGAAAGTGTCGCGCAAACAAGGCGACGACGCGCGTCGAATAACGATGAGCTTTTGTCGTGACATCTTGCGGTCGCTGTTTGGAGAAAGTGGCCACGACATGCGGGTACGCCCTTCGGCGAATATTTCGCAGGCCCATAAATATTCACGTGTCGCTTTCGTTTTCATTGCGTTATATCCGCTGTACGGATGCATTAACGGGTTCGGCGGGCGCGTATGACAAACTTTACTCAACTGTTCGCGGAATTGGCTCCTTACGTTGCGTCATGAGTATGACCGATTTCGTAATGTCATGCTTTCTTACGCACCTATTGTATATACCGCGGAACGATTCCTTGGTAACCATTTTCTCGACGAGGAAATTAGTGCATAACTTACCCTGTTGTCGGGTTGAGGTTTGCCAATGCCGCCGCCCTCCGACCAGTCGTTCTGCTGACGGTTCGTGGTAGGAGCCAACTTTTGCAGTTCAGCGGTCCAGAACCACCCGTTTATTTCGTTGGGGATCAGGTCAGGACGGTTGCATCCTTTGAAGTCGCAGAGGCGACCCGATGTCCAGATGTATTTTTGCTGCAGGAAATACATTAGCATTAGAATAGTTATTCTACAACTACGTGTGATGAGTTTGTCGTTTCATTATGGATGTAGGTACCTTGACACAAAACCTCTGAGTATTTGTATGAACACGTAAGACGAACAATTACCTGTTCGTCTGCCTTGCTACTTGATTCTATCTATAAGGTACGAAGAAAAAATAACAATGGCAAAACGACCATTAAAAAAGAAGTCTATTAGATAAGCGAATAAGGCGAAACAATTTGATGATTCTTAACAATACCGTGGAGATACAACAATGAATACGTCAATTTGTCACAATTATCGTAGTGCACTCGGTGTCAGATTGTAAGAACATAATAAACGCGCTACTTCATTACCATAACAATACGGTGTCAACAGGGCAATGGCCAGTTTGGCAACGGGACAATCGTATCATTTATTGGCATTAATATCTGTGTTGAACAAATTGTCATTCTACAACGTCGTGAGCAATAGCAATCGAAAGTCTTGTTGTATTTCTAGCACCTACTTAGCCTAAGTTCTACTATTACGAGTTTCACCGGTTGGTCATAGTTCAAGCCCAACCAGATCTCATCTTCCGACTATAAACGTTTTACTAGCAGATTTCTAGTATAAAAAACAAGTTCTAATTATTCCAGAGTCGATATTCTCGGGAGGAACAGACAATACAACAAAACATTGTATTTCTCACGGAGTGCGAAACACATTCCGTAGCAATAGTGAAACGCGTTTAGGAAAAATCAACGATGCCATTGTTGCGTTCCAGGGGGCCTACTCTCACATATTTTCAGATTTATGAGTTTTGAAAACACATCGGGAGTAAGGACAACTGTCCAATCGTATTGTCATTCATTTTTAGTTCGGGCCACTAACGAATCTTATGTCCGTAAGTGATAAGGAGTAGGAAACGACCGTAACTTCGGCCGAAACTACGGACTTCGTGCTTAGAGAGTAGACCCCCTGTAACGATTATTTTTCGAACTAAGAAAACATAATAACGTAAAGTAACTCAGCCTATTAGTTAAATAACTCTTCTACTTTGGTATTGAAGATTCTAAGCATTACGAAAAGCGGTAATTATATGAATTGTTTAAAAGTTTCCGCGTTGAATACAAATACCTCACTTTCTATTTAGCTTTGAAAAAGTGATATGTTTTCGCGTCACGGTCATGATTGTTTTCCTCGTGTTTTGAACTCGAAACACGCGTGGACATTGGCTACAGTCTTTGGCAACCATCGTGAAGTCGTCATTTGTTTTACTTAAGGAATAAGGACGTCCCAAACCAAGGAGTGTTCTAGAATCCTTTTTAATTTAGGCGGCAATTTCCTTTGCATTTAAAATGCTTCTCAGTCGAAGGTTAATTTAAAACTTGAACCGTCTGTTACATCAGAGTCGTTAATGAACTTCGTATAAAGGAACTTGATTATGTTTTACTGCCGTCTTACATCACTGGTTAAGACTTCATCTAATCACAAAAAGATAAACATTTATTGTGCAACGATTTTGTTGCGTTTTTAGTAAAAGCTCACTAAATGAATGTTTGTCTAAAAGTTGGGATTCGGAGTTTCGGAAAACTTACACATTATCGAGGCCCAAAACGACTTTACTGAAGACTACTTGATTGATACCTACACAATAATTTTGGCTGGCTGCTGACACTGCACTGCTAAAAATCTTCATAGGTCTGAACTGAAAATGTAACTATGTTATTTTCTTACCTTGTCCTGCACTATGCGAGCCTTGATCCACTCATTCTCGTCACTGGTCTCCAGAGACACGAGGTCCATGCAGCGTTGGCGACAGTAGTTCCTGGCACTCAGCCAGTCCTCCTCAACTCCACGGAGCGCAGGGTCTCTCCATGAGAAGAAGTAGCCTTTGTCTGGAAAAACCACATAGGTTAGCATTTTGCGGTTAAAGAAGTATCTAGATCTCATCGTAGAGCCCGGAACCACTACAAAGTAAACAAAACTAATTTGTATCCGGATTGTGATTAGGATTATACCCTGCCTGCCTCTATATACAGTAAGTACTTATTGATGGTCTACCTATAAAGGGTTATACAACCTAACCCTTGAACTCACTTTCAAATTAACAGGTTACCTTACAGATATATAATACTGTTTACCTTATGTAATGATGTTTATTAGACTGCTGGCCGTTTCTAACAGTAATTATCACCGTCTATCGGTTCCTGTCGTTTACTTAACATAAATACCTACCTAAAAAAAAAAAGCGAATTCGTCATGAACTCATGACAGGCAAGATGCGTTCGATTTTGTAAGATAAATGTTTGGAAAGTGAATGACTAAGTCACAGAAAAGGAAGGCGAAACAATAGCATTGCTCACGAAAAACAGAGTTTCACCGGGTATTGGCAATCGTGACTCAAAGATAGATGAGTTTTTCTACTTATAACCAATGTTGTAGGCTACTTAAGAAGTTCGCTTTTTTTATACAGCATGTTTCGTCCCCACATATCTTTCAAGTTTAACTCTTCTCTGTACGCTGCCTTGCCTTCCCGAGCCGATCTCCCATAAACTCTTCTAAGTCATCACGTCATGTTTTCCTAGACCCCGTCGGCGACGATGCCCGTCTTCTGGCATCCACTGCATCGCGACTTTGGCCAATCTGTCTCGATGAATGAAATCCTACATAATTATGGCCATGTTTTGTATGTACCTCATCCCAATTCAGGTTATTGAGCGTAGGTATTGCCCTCATCAGCAATTCGAGTCCGACCTAGGTAGAGAATCTCGCAAAAAATATACTTCCAGCCAGAACCAAGTCTAATGACATATTATATTCCCAATCCATCATTTCCACTTCCTCCAAGTTCTATTTACGTAATTTAACCTAAGTGAGACAAAATGTCAGGAAGACATAAAAGGCATAACCCTAACAGCTCAAACGATGGATTCCAAATCTCTTCCGCGCATAACAATGTACCTAGAAATACTTCGCGATTTTACAAGACATTGTCGTGAGAACTGCGGATAGAAAATCTTCGCTTTCGATGTTCCGATGGAAGGAACGCAGGTAGATATCGTTTCTATAGCGTTTATAATGGAAGATATAGATGCATCAAGGTTAGTAATGATAGATAGCTAGGGTAAAGACTAGGAATATAATATATAATATCTACTTAGTATGTACTATAGAAAAACGGTAATCATCATGGGCGAATAAATAATGAATGGCCTTTCTACCTATCAATTGATAAAACTACTGTTCTTTGCGATTGTGCGTAATACTTAGTTTTAGATAAAGTTCTTTATATGGAGTAAAACCAACTTCTGTCATAGCCAACACTCTACTAGTAGTAACTTATTGGTCATAAGTTAACCTGTCCTATAATAAAGGGACTCAGTTATGTTAGTATTAGAATACTTTGTAGGTAAGTACTAGAACTAGAACAACTAGAGATTCCTTAGGATCATCGCTACCTTCATTGGAAGCAATGTGGAATAGTGATGAATTCATGATTATACCGCGAATCAAGATTTAACACCAACAGGTCAACCAGAAACCAGACCCTTTGTGAAGACAGGCGAATTTATCGTATCCAGACCTGTATTCAGAACAGGATCTATCTCTGCCACTTGCACCAATATTTAAAACGAAAATAGGTACCTATGCAAATTGGTTGTCAAAATCTGCATAAACCACAACCGCACTGCATTTTAAAAATGTTACAAAACCAGTTGAAAACTTGTGACATATACCTGATGTGCTTATTTGCACGCGGAAGTCCCACATTGTTTACTGATATCATAAGAATTTCATGTATTTCTCGTTGCGCGGGCTCATGCTGGCATGGCGGACCGGTTTTTCCTTATCTAATTCTAACCGAGATAAGAGAACAACTTGTGCCTTTTGGATGAGGTCCATGATATTGATAGCAGTCACAGCTTTCTAATGGTTATCTTAGGTGGTTAGTCACTGGACAGGCAGATTTAGGTCTGTTTTTTGGTAAGTTCTTTTCTACCAAAACTATGACTAACTCTAAAACGGGACATTTACCATGGGGTATTTACCATGTTTAATACCTTTCGAGTTCCCGATATTTGGCCACTGTTGCAAGCGCAATGATCACGGATAAACCTTGGCTATCCGTAATTAACATGGTAAATATCCCGTTGGAAGTGTTAATGATAGTGTTAGTGATAAAGTAAGTTAGAAAAAAAAAATGGTCGACTATTATACTCTTAACCACCTTTTTTTAAATATGATTGCCCTACACTAGGAATTTCTCCTGTATCGTGCCCTGGGTGCGTGTACATTTGAACTTACACACACAAACAGCCAGACCTCAGTTAGCAGTTAGCACCTGCTTTAAACCAGATTCGTATACGTTAGAAGGCTTACTACGTACTATACTTATAACCAGGGCCATATTTTCCCCACGATCCAAGAGGCCCCCAAGTTCCTGTAACTGTCAAAGCCAGCGGCTTTCAGGCAGGACCGATACTATTTCTTGCATATGCAAAATATTTTTCTTTGTTTTATTTCAAATCAAAGTTCTCCGCCTTTCGAGTTTTATCAAAGTTCTAAAAAAAACACCCATTATTTTTGTATTGAACTGTCACAAAAGAACCTAACCTATTCGAGACGCACTGTATTTCGAACTCGCTTCGCTCGCTCTTGCATCCTACAAGGGCCCCATTATTCTTAAGTGCCCAGGGCCTCCAGTGGGTTAAAGACGGCCCTGCTTATAACTATTAGACACACCTCTACCCACCTGCCAACCGTTCGGGGACTACACGTGTGATAATATATTATGCTGCTTATGTCTGTTCTAAAATAGATGATATAATTTAGTTTTTGAATCCGTTTTTTTCTTTCCGATATCACCAAATTCAACATGGAGTCGGTTTTGTTTGAAAATGCTAAACCTACGACAATCATTGACTTGTTATTTTTTACCTCATGCATATGAAAGAATGCCGATGACCCTCAATAGAGGACATAGGTTCAAAGAGTTAAGAAAAACTGGTAAATCACAAAAGAATTTCATTAAAGGTTTAATACAAGAAAAAATAAATCCTTCATTAAAATAATAATAACGCACAATGATGTTTTCCGGAATCTTCTTGTTCGTTAATTACATGCCCCATTACTCACTACCTATCTGAATTTATATAGTTGTGTTCTCTACTTTCCTGGTATTAAATATGCCAATATTATTGTTCGTAAATTCCGCTTGCCGAATTCGGAGACTATAATCGTTAAGAATTCTTGATCTTAAAAAGAACGTATTTTATGTAGCTCTGTCTCTACTCCTTTATCACCCTTGTTGGTAATATGCCCGATGAGATGATACTTGACTATTTGAGTGTCTAAGAAAATAAATAATATTTTAAACCATATTAAGATACATGTTCGAACCAAAAGACTGATCAGGGAGATCACTATGACGTCTTAAAACATGATTGTTTCATTCTTATTCCAGAGTGAGAAAGAGATGGCGCAGGTCGTCTAGCTCCGTCTCTTTAAAAAGAAGAACCGTCTCTGGAATAATAATAAATAATAAATTAAAACAGTGGAATGATTTGATCTGGTGGCCTAACCAGATCAAATCATTCCACTGTTTTAATATTCTTCAAACATCTTACATTGCCACTTCAATTCTACTCCCAACTATCTTCAAAAAGCCTAGCCGGATGGACTATCGATTTTATCTTTTTTAAGACGCGAGGTTAATTATGAGTTGAGATGGTTGATGGAGGAGGCATGGGAAAAGAGCTCATGGAAGGAATTGAGGGAGACCTTTGCCCAGAAGTGGGACAATGCAGGCTAAAAAAAAACCCGATGGAGCGGAACGGGTCGGATAGGGCCGATGCCTGTATGTCAGTACAAGTCTGACCCTCTCTTCTGCTCCGCCCAAAGCGGGAGGAGCCATTTGATGATTTCCCATCCAAAAAAAAAACGCTTTATTTCGTCCAGACTTTTACACCATTTCGTGCAGATTTGTTTAAAAACTAACTTTAGCGTTCCCTTAAATTCTACTCCTCACTACTAAAGATGCCTTATTATGTTAACAACATAAAAACACTTACTGTCTGCGTATCTCTCGTGGATGGTTCTCTGCACACATAGAGAAGGTACAGGAGGCTCTAGGATGCGACCGTTCTGGAACTGCGCATGCGCTACCGCCGCGAAAAGGGCTAAGAACACCACTTGTTTCATTTTCTGTAACAAAGACATACATCATTGTTTTTTTTAAGAAAGTAGCATTGACAATGGTAGGCGCATAATATTTGAATAGGCTGTTCTGGGTTTTTGAATCCATGGACGTAAACTACCAACTCCTCTAGGCGGTACGTTGTGGGAAGGTCCAAGGGCGAACCTAGGGCTTATAACGTTCGTTCCCTATACGTTTGAATAAATAAAGCTTAATTGCTGCTTGCCAGTTATTATGAATAAGTATAATACACGAAAATTTGTATGCACGTTCATATTTGATGGATAAACATGAATTCTATCATGATCTCATCCTGCAGCCAGGATCATCTTCTCATGAGGGAACTCCTCAACGTTTAATAGCACAGACACATTATGTTGACAAATAATCATCACAGTGTACACAGTCATTAAAAATATGACTGCTCAAGTATGATCATTAAATTCACTTAAGGTGGAAGCGACAGGGTAAACCGCGAAATTCTCCTGTCAGTGTCAAGCAAGCAAAATATGATTTGCGACCGTAATACGCATTTATTCATAGATTTATAATCATTAAAATCATCCATGCAAGCTCTTTAAGTTCATTTAATCCCATTAAATGACTATTTCATTAAAGCCATTCAATGGGATTAAATGAAAATAAGAAGCCTCATCAGAAGGCTTAAAGTCACCCAAAGGGCAATGGAGAGGGCTATGCTCGGAGTTTCCTTGCGTGATCAAATCAGAAATGAGGATATCCGCAAGAGAACCAAGGTTACCGACGTAGCCCGAAGAATTGCCAAACTTAAGTGGCAGTGGGCAGGGCACATTGCTCGCAGAACGGATGGGCGATGGGGCCGAAAAGTTCTGGAATGGCGACCGCGAACCGGAACACGAAACGTTGGAAGGCGTCCTACTAGGTGGACCGATGACCCGGTAAAGGTTGCGGGGATCCGCTGGATGCGAGGCGCACGGGACCGGTCAATGTGGCGTCACTTGGGGGAGGCCTATGTCCAGCAGTGGACGTCTTTCGGCTGAAATGATGATGATGATGATGATGATGAAGAGGGTTGTATTAATAATTTAAGTCATTATAATTTTGTAAAGCTATATTTTTACGGCCGCAAATCATACTTTTATTAAGATCCCACCTGACACTGCCGTGCAAATTGCAAAAAACGTAAGAAAAATTTGAATATCGCGGATCGCGCTTGCGCTTCCACGCGTTTTAAGTTATGAAAGTGTAAATGCATAACTTTGCATAAGTTAACCTAAGCTAAGAAGACGGTAAGTTTGTATTATTTGGTTTTGCTCAGCTTTGCCCCCCTTTGGGGAAAAAACGTGACTACTAATTTCTTAGGAGTTTTACATCTCGTCGTCTTTATAAGTAGGCCTATACAGAATTTTAGCTCGGTGTCCGGAATGCGGGGGGAATTCTAAAACGTCCGGAATTTGTAACAATAAGAAAATAACAACTGTTGATGGGTGTTCAATTATACTGTACAATTAAAAGTCCGGATTTTTTTTCAAATACCCGGAAAACAAATCATAGATCTGGTAACCGTATGTATGAGTCAGTAAGGCTTCGCCAGATAGTAAAAACAAAAGATCCTGACATGTTTAGGTAAGTACAAAAATCCTGTCCTAACTGTGTACATATACAGCTAGTTTTTGTCGAGAAACAAGTTTTTTTTTATTGGCAAATCTACAGTATTAAAATAAATAACACAATTCTGGGTATAACTAGAAAAGGTCATGGACCCACGGATTTTTAAAACAAAACACGTGAAGAAAAACCCGGAAATTTCTTAAAATAAATCCATGATTATTACGGTCAAGGTTCAATCTTAAATGCATAATATTTTTGAAGTTGGCAGTAAACCAGATAATGAGAAGTTTAATGGTATTAGGGACGATTTCTTTAAACTAGGAATGGCCGATGATTATATTAATCTGATACAATGATATGACTAATTCTCATATTTTTTGGCTCTATGCGAGAGAATACGATTAGCCACTAGGAATCTTCGATTTATTAATTGGACACTTTCCAGCTGGTGTCGTATGGACATCCCGTTTCGTGGCAAGACAAGATTTTTTTTTTTGGGACTTGGCCTGTAACACGTTGATAATGTATTTGTTGTGCTTTATCAGGCAATCTTCTGTCATTAAATGTTGTTATTTAGCATAGTTAGAAGCCTAGTTAAGCTAAATAAAACATTCAAACGCATAGCAATTTATATTTCAGTATTAGAAGTTCTTATAAATCCTGGCGTTTGCTCCTAACTCAGTCAAAACAGTGTTAGTGCGTTTATTTCCATTTATTTTTCGTTAAATGTTTACTGCTTTGTAAAAGAGTACAAAAATCCACCCTTTACAGAGAAATCGAGAATTTTAAAGCACACCAAAAATCTTTAATTTTGCCTTTATTTATTTTAATAAAAACGAAGTACCTTACATTTTTAAATATTCCTTAAAAAAAGAACATTTTAAACATTATAAAAAATGTGTACTTATACAAAATCATCTGTTTCACTAAGTAATTATTTGTACCATGGTCACGTTCAAGTCGTTGAAAATTTTCTTTTAACTTTTACTAAGTAAAAGTTCAAAAGGACGTAACATTCACTTAAGTGCGTACTTAAGCACGTCAATAAGACTAATTATAAAGTCAAAAAAGCCTCTTGCCTAATAAATACTAATAATGTATTCAACATAGATAATATCCTCGAACTATTTAAGCACAGGGACACAAATATATTATGACTTCTTATTCTTAAATCTCAGCATTTGAGGAATTGTTTACAAATACAACCCGGGATGATTGCGCAAGATTCCGGGATTACGGACCGGTCTCCTATGTTAGAAAGCGACCTTGCCCGGAACAAAAAGAAGTTCATTCCACTCGACACTTCCCGAGGCCGTTTAGGCCTATCATTACAAAATTCCAACAAATTAATTGATTCCTACTCTGTTAGATTGCTCTATTCCGTTGATTTGTTTGAAGCTTGCGACAAGTTGCGACACAAATTATAATAATATTATGGTGGTTTACTTAACCTCAATTAAATCACATCATTTATTTTTAAACTAGATATAAAAATTAATTTTTAAATGTGTGCGTCACTTAGATAATTTTTAAGAACATTTTTTTTTACACTTCACTATTGTTTTATTTAAATAAAAAAATCGTAATCTTAAATTCTCGACAAAGCACTGACTAATTGGAGGGAAAATCGAGGAACGAAAAAAGAAAATTCGACTCACCGTGTGTAGTGTGTGTCTGAGGGGTCGTCACAAACTGATGCGGTTACCGCGAGCAATCGTTTTATATGGAGGAAGTCGGCGCATGCGCGCGGATTATCTGACGCACGCACACCCTTGCCACGGGGTGGTGTCATAATGTCACCAGGGTCACAATGTACTGGGTGACTGAATTCTTATGTTCTAGTACCAGCCAGTTTCTCCATAAAAAAGGAAGCATCACATCCAAGTCTGCTGAAAAATAATTATTATTGCTTTTGAAGTTAGTTTCGTAATTTTGAGGACTAAGTCATCATCTGCCTAACCTTGTCTTAAAGATGATGGGATTGGCTTCCATTCTAACCGGATGCAGCTGAATACCAGATATTTTTGTGGAGCAGCTGCCCGTCGGATCTCAACAGCCTTAGAATTCTTAGGAACTAAATATTTATGAACGTGTTTTAGAATTTTTTGAAAATACAGATACAAGGCAACTTATTGACTTAGTCAATGACCACTTAAGTGAACAGGTCAATTGGGAATTGGGGGAATATCATTACTTAAAAATGAGACATATTTAATTATAATTATACAAATTTAATTGCATTGTTTTACATTACTTTAGAGGAGATCCTGGGAGATTCGGTCACTTTCTAACAACTTGTTTTGTATCTTACAATTCGTAAATGTTATATGTCCTACAAGGTACCTAATGTGTGGTTATTTACATTTTTTTTCAAATAACTGATGGTTCTGCAATAGAATAGTCAGTATCGTTCAGATGACTACGGCTTTATGAGTGACGAAAATGAGTAGAATTTGGCTACTTTTCAAAACCACCAGCAGAATTTCTTACAGAAAAATTCAATAAGACTTTACTTGCGACTGCAGGACGCAGGTCTCCAGGATACCAAAGCTAGAAGAATAAGTGGTTCAAAACCTTCGGGAGACAAAAACCTTTCTCACTACTTCCACTCGATATATATAGTTAAGTCAGGAATAAGACGCGAGAAGGAGGTTAAGGGTCAGCTAAACTTCTTAGCGCGTAGATGGCAATCTAAATTGAGTAAGCCCTGAGTTTGGCCGCTTTCAGTAGCGTTCATAATTTCCTGTATCGTGAAGCCAACAGGACATGCAGGGTATAAAATTAAGTGTCCTATCGTTTGTGGCACACAACCAGATGTACACTCCAGGGCAGAGTCCATTGTGGACGGTGAGTAATGGGCTAGCTTACCGTCCGTCCGTCTCATGACGAAAGGCCGTGTCGACGGCGCGTACGTGTCCCACGCGCGTCTCAAGGAGATGTCAGCAAACCATCCGGGTTCCGAGAGGGCCGATGCCTACCAGGGTTGCGGGACTGTTCGAAAGAGATACCGTGGCCCTGGAACACAAAGGGCGAAGAAGGAACATGGATGGGTTTTAGTCAGTACAAGTCTGACACTCCCTCCCGCTCCGCCCAGAGCGGGAGTAGTCATTTGATGATTTCCCATGCGTAAAAAAAAAGGGCAGAGTCCATCTTTGTAACTTAGTTTTTACATGTTTACCTTGCATGGTTACAGGGATTAATAAGAAATATTGCATGCACTAGCCGTCCTGGATTTTTAAGTACCTAAATCGGGCTTCGGGCTTCTTGAATATGTGGCCAAATGTCTGCAAATAATTCGTCTAAGTTTAGACACGCTTGGATCAAAATGGTTTATCAAAGAATGAATAGGAAAAAAAAAGGTGACCCATCTTTAGCCATCCGGAAAATGTCATTTGGGTGTCGTTGACCACGGACAATTTTTTGCTATGCCCAGTATAGTATCGCTAAATAACAGGACGGTAACGTGACCACACATAGCGTACCTACTACATATACTATGTAGGTATGTACTTACACACATTATACACTGGCACTATACATTAACATAATGTATAACTTGACATTTACGTGGTGGTCGGCACGGTGTCAAAAAGAAAGTATTTGGCCTGTTGTAGGCATGAAACAAATTGATGGTTGAACTTTGATTAATTGGCTGATAACAACTGTCAATATGAGTGAAATACGAGCAATTTTTAAAGGAATTTGGAATTATTAAGTTAACAATGTTTTTTGATTGACCTGGGTACCGTTTTCACTTAATCTTCAACTGTGGTCAACTACAAGGTGTTGTTTTGCAACCTCGTCAAATTTCAGGAGGTGGTTGGTTGTTTAAGTTTGTCAGTATTTCAGAATAACCCCCTTAACGTGGTTTAGGGAATAAGAAATTATCGAATAAACGTTTAAGATTGTTTGTATGTGTGTAGGCGAGGTTATAAGGCAAGAACCAGACGGGCCGCGTTTAAAAAACGGGTGGTTCACACTTATCGATTTCCTTAAAAAAAAAAAAAAACCTACCCATTTTAGTATTGATTCGGGACGAGAATCATTAGCATAGTTACCTCCTTGAATTTGACGAGGATGCAAAACAACACCTTGTATAATTGACCAAATTAATTGAGCACCCTTTGAAGGAAGGTAGCCTAGGTAGGTAATTGATTAAGACAATTCAATTCAACAATTGACTATTGTTGGTTAACCTAATAAATAAATATTCTTAAAAAACGGGAAGTCACCGAAAATAAATTGAAGAAACGCAGTTGTAAAGAGTGGACAAGGAAAACTGGCCCTATCATATCACCAAATAGGTTAAACTTCCACTGGAAAAGAAAGACCTCAACTTAACATACGAGTAGGTGGCTCCAGAAGATGGGGACAGTTTTAGCATAACCAAAGTTTGACAGATGGATAGCAGATAAACTTTTGTCTATCAGACAAAGGAATAGTAGTAATAGTATAGAAAATATGAAAGCAAAACGAGTAAATGACTGTTGGTTGACAGAGGAGAATGGAAGAAACAGGACAAGGGCAGGAAGATAGTACTTAGGTATCGGAATCGCTGTCCAAAATCTTCGCGACGGCTTTGAAGGGGTGTTATAAAACGATCACGTATTCACCTGATGTGAATACATACTGATAGTGATGTGAATACAATGATAAACTTAACTTAAGTCCAGGTACCTATGGGAAACGTAAACAGTGAGTACGACACACATAAAATGATGAGCATGACAATACAATGCTGTTACTAGCAAACTCGCGACGTCGCGGTGCCTCGACCTGGAAAAAACATTGTTTTACATTTCCGGTTTATGTTACGTTTGGATGAGAGCATGACATCTTTGGTAAACAAGGATTTAGTCCGACGGATAGGTAACCGCCAAGTCCGGAGTCGGTAGTTTGAATCTTTTAATTTCAAAATTGTTCGTGATGCCTTTGACATAAAATAAGTCCACTTATAAACTGTCTGGAAAAAACAGGAAACTGTTTGGCGGGGAATCGAAAACCGAGTTAAAAAGCATTTTTCTATATTAGAATTTTATGAGTAGGTAGCTGTTTTCATACATCATTTTCTTGTAGTAATCTAAAGTGGTGCTTTCATTACGTGAGATTTGATATTAACCTGCGACAGTAAGCTGTCTTACATTCTCGTATTCTCGCAGGTGCGTAGGCAGGGACTGTGGCTCTCGACAGTTACATATCTTAAGCTAATCGCTTATAACTTCTAACAGGATCCATTTTCTCATAACCGGTCCCGATTTGGAGATAGGTATGATACAAATATTCATTGTATTAAAATTATAATAATCAGAACTTGTTCTTTTGGATGGTAGGTAGGCCCTGTAGAATGTGATGTGGAATTTACGCATAATTAATTACACAACTTATAACAGTTTTTATTGTCTATTGACGTCCAACTAGGTTTTGTTTTATGTTATTGGTTGTCTAAAAGATGCTAAGTATGAAATAAAATACCGTTAGGTTTGATGAACGCTGTGGGATTACTAAAAATAAATAAATACCTTACTGAGATTAGAATGTAAAACTAGTATGGTTCTTTTGAGAGAAATATCCATTTTTGTAGCTGTTGATGGCTGAGCTGATTGAGGCATACTTTATTGTGCAATATTCTCTTCGATCACCGCTAACCATCATTGTAGGACTAGGAGACTTACTGAACCATTTTTTTTTTGGACAAGTCTGTCACTCTTCTACTCCAAAAAGCCAGAGTCAATAGAGGCATGCGACCACTAGAAAAACGCTGTGTTAGCTCCACGCGTCCTGGAGAAAAACACTGTCTAGGATTCCGCATCAGAAAAGAACAGCGGTCAAGTAAGAACAAACATAACTTCTCTCCCTAATATTATCAATTCGGATAATTTGTAAAACAGCTGATGTATTTAACGAATAAAAACGGTGTGTTAGAAAAAACATCCAAGATTTTGTTTGTTATCTTTCAACAGAAAGTTCCTCTGTCTCTTAGGAATTTCGTTATCTTCTAGTTTGTTTAAAAGTAAAGGAAGCATTGAAGAATTCTCCTTAACCGTATCGCCATGGTAATCACTTGGAATGTAAAATCTATGAGGCTAAACAAATGGTCCTAACGAACTTAACATCATGGAAAAGTGGGCAAATATTACACAACGTTTAAATACCCATAACTTGTCATCTACTCGAAAGCATAACCTTACATACTTAAGAGGTTTTAATTACTTAGTTGTCTATTTTTAACTGACTTCAAAAAAAAAAAAGTTGCATTCAAAAAGTTTTTAATAAGTACATGTTAGTAAAGTTAATTAGCGCCCAAAAACGCCTGCCTTTCTAAGTTTGCTTTCTAGCTGCTGGGATTTGCGATGATCCAGTATAAGTGAATGATGGCTTTCAATATTTTCAGTCACAGTTAACTGTAGGTATTCCGTGTCTGGAGAAATATCTAAAAGCTTTGTTTGGGGGACGTATGATGTTTAGTATGTTGTCGTACCACGTACGGCAGACACAGAATGGACCAACCGAACAACTAAAACTACAAAAAGTGTTAAGTAAATTGATTTAATGGTTTTTAATCCTTAGTTAGTACCTAATCAGTGTTGACTCTTCGCGGTCTAATGACTTCCTGAAGCATGTTTGGAGGGATCCATTATTTCTTTGAATCCGATGGATGTTATGTCGGTCCTCTAACATAGCCCTCTTAAGCTCTCCTATGGTTGTCAATGATGGAATTTGGAATCTTAGCCCGAATCCGTCGTATGTGGTTGTTCCATGCATGTTCTAAGGTAGTGTTCCGCAAACTTTTCGTGTTTAAGGTACATGACACCGACGAAACTTCGAACTTCGACGAACTTTCCGTTATGGTTGTCGTTTTCGTGGTCGCTGACAACGGAAATGAGGTCAAAATAAAAATCCAAGATGGGGCCGAGGAAAACTTTCGGTTTTTACTTCATACCCATGAAGGAAAAACTGAAAGTCGTTTCAGTGTATAACAAACATGAGGTCAAAATTAAAGTCTAAAATGGCGCCGATGAAAATTTTCTTACGGCATTTTTAATGATTAATTATTACCAATAATAAAATAATTTGACGGCACGGTTGGCGCAGTGGTTGAGCGATAGACTGCTGCGTGACTGGTCGCGGGTTCGATCCCTGCAAGAAACAAATAATTGTATGGCCTACAGATAGTTGTTCTGGGTCTGGCTGTGAGTTTAAATGTTTTTAAACGCACCCACGATGCAGCAGAAATTCCTAATGTGAGCCAAAAGTTAAAAAAAAATATAACAAACCAATAACAGAACGTCAAGAATACTAATTAAACAGTTATGAATTAATCAGAATTTAAAACCACATTTGTAACGTCGTAGGAATGAAAATTTACATCTAAATCACGAAAATGCTCAGCAGTTAGAAATTAGAAAAAATTTGGGCACTAAGTGCTTCATTTGTTGTTGAGATACAAACTTGACACATAACATGCATCGTGATAAGCTAACTTTACTTAAACAAACATAGACACTCTAAACGTAGGTGCCCCGGTTAATTGTGCGTGAGTGCATTTTATAAACGCATTGTAATTAACGAATAAAGAGGATTTTTGAAATTTGTTTATTGGCATTGTACCGTCCAGTATTGACGCTTTCGACGGA
Organism: Cerastis leucographa; assembly: GCA_963082945.1. Taxonomy (NCBI): domain Eukaryota; kingdom Metazoa; phylum Arthropoda; class Insecta; order Lepidoptera; family Noctuidae; genus Cerastis; species Cerastis leucographa. The sequence continues at coordinate 9,624,667 of OY720380.1, read as the reverse complement.
GATGTTGATGACGAATAGATAAACAAGCAGTACTAGGCAAATTGTCACTTGAATATTTAACGGAAAAATGTACTGCATTACGTAATGTATGGAATAATTTCTAACACCTTCCTGGCCTAATGCCAAGGCACAGACAGCTTTGGCTCTGACCGTGCGCTCAATTCAAATATCCGTGCAGGTTCAGAATATAATAATTTGATTTATGTAAAAACATGGTACATTAAAGGTCTTTTATATAGAGTTGTGAACATACATGTTTCGCCATAGAAAACCATACTAATATTTAAACATGTTAAAAAAATGCGAATTTTTTGCGAAATTTTAATATGAAACATGAATTTGTTATAATATTAATACAATAACATGCCTAGGTATTAAAACTTACAATTTAAGGATCCACGACTATACGAAACGTTTAAAAAATAATATTAGAAGCTTAAAATAAAAAAAAAAATTATCATATCAACATAGAATATGTACTTTGTAAAAATATCAGTAGCCATATCTATCACTTTTTTTTCCAGAAATTCTTATAAGCTATAAAAAGACTTATCAACAATCAATTTATGCAATTTAGTTTTAAAATATTTTAAAGGTGCTGATGCTCTTAATTCTTTTGGTATGTTAATAAATGCTTCATTTATATTTGTGGAGTTCCCCCACAGTTAAGTAGGTGTCCATACCTGAGTAAGGAGGATACATAACCGTGGTAGGCAGTAAGTGCGACTAGCGGTCTTAAGCGTTTCAGAGCAAACACATGAAACACAAATAGGTTGAGTTTCTTACATACGTGTTCTATGTGTTATTTCCAGTTGCAATGCTGATCAAGAATTAGTCCAAGACATTTGTATTCACTAACTTCGGTTATTGGTTGTCCTTGACCATTAACTTTAAATGTTTGGATTTGAGTTGTGTTTGATTTATAATCATTTGTAACAATTACCGATGTCGTCAGCAAGTATGCACTATTGTTGTAAAGTAGTGGGCAAATCATTGATATAGTTATGGAAATGTAATGGGCCCAGTATACTTCCTTGTGGTACACCTGATTTGGTACGACTATTATTCAGAACTGAATGATGTGTACTCTTTGTTTTCATTTATTGCGCTTATTTCTACTCTTTGTTGACGGTTAGATAAGTATAGCCAGTAATCCAGTCAATAACTGTCCCTCTGATTCCGTAGTTGTTGCATTTTTTTAGAAGCAAATAGTGGCTGACATAATCGAAAGCTTTTCTCATGTCAAAGAAGATGACAGACACTGGAATCCGTTTATCTAATTTTTCAATTACACTTTTTATTTATTAGAGTAAATGCTAAAGTTGACGATTTACCTTTGGAATCCGTTTAGTTCTTCTTTAATAATTGTTTTTTTTTTTTAATAATTTGTGAAGAAGTCCACGATGCATGACTTTCTCAAAGATTTTTGATACATTTGATATAAGCGTTATACGCTGGTAATTAGACAAGTCTTTTGTGTCACATTTTCTATATAGGGGTTTCACAATCGATTGCTTGAGTTTATCTGGATAAATTCCTTACCATAATAATTATATAATATTAATAATTGGGGATATAATTGTGGCACAGGATAATATGTGAGTTGCGATTTAGTGTTGTTAAGGGACATTATGGTATTCTATTATATGCTTCTTACTTCGTTCTCTTATGTTGCTGTCTAGGGTTCAATATACAAATAACAATACAACTGTATAGAGCGGGAAATTCTACTCGACAACATTCAAATACTTTGTCCATAGACATGGTCCTACAAGTAGCCATTTTAGATTTTGAAATCTTTATAGTCTATAGAATGTCGTGCAAGAATGCAAACATCACCTCTTTTTTCTTTTAAAGTGAAACTTTTACTACATCGTCTCAAACTTTTTCGTCTGTGTGTTGCATGTCGCATGACGTTGACTGTTGATAAAGTTTCACTTTTACCGTGGTTTCATAAAACCACACAATCCTTTTTTTTTTAATTAATCTCATCTATGGCTAACTCTAAATATGTTATCGTTCCTATAAAGTGGTTGCTAAACTATTTGTGCATTCGTTATTTATTTCAGTTTGAATTAGGTACTCGTTTCGGAATGTTTTCAAGATCAGATAATGTTTTTGTAAGTGTAAAAAAAGCATCTGTTCGGGATAAAATCTTATTATTAAATTTTATAACAATTTTTTGGCGAAAAAAAATTGTTTTATAATAATAATAAAGAAACAATCTAAAAAGGTACAGTTAGCAATATTATTACAAAAGTTTTTTAAAGTTTCATTCAGTGTCTTTTCCTTCTGATGATCCGTCTTATTTACAGCAAGAACGATGACATAGGTCTCTTAATTTTTTTTGAGTACATACGATAAATTGTCTATTAGTTTTAAGGGATTATTGTCGATTTCACCAATGCTTATAATTATTTTATCTCCGCAGTCCGCATGTTATTTTCATGCGTTAGCAACTGCTACGCACGTCGTTTGCTGAAGTGTAGGGTTGTGGTTAGGTGATCATCAAAACCTTTCTAAGACCAATTAGTTGCAACTAAAAAAAAAGGATTGTGTGGTTTTATGAAACCACGGTAAAAGTGAAACTTTTTTTCACACTACAGACATTTAACTAAAAATTTTTGGAATAATATTCCTTAAGGGTATAAAACGTATAAAACGCGGAGTAGGGATAAAGTGAAACGCGCTCTGAGGAGCGTCTTTCACTTTATCCCTACTCCGCGGCCGAGCGTCACGCGACATGCAATACACAAACGAAAAAAATTGAGACGACGTAATAAAAGTTTCACTTTAACAATAACTGCCTCGCTGGTCTATCTGGGCTCGATTCGAAGGTCGGGCAAAGTGTTATTGGGATTTCCATTAGGGATTACTCAGTAGCAGCCACGGAGTCTGGGTTTGTGCCCGGTTGATGGCAATAGGTTCGGCCTCTATTACGCGGGACTTACAAACATCTGGCGAAATGTGGGTTCATCTCTGACTAACCCTTCGAGTATTACAGCCGAGATGTTATGTACAAATAAATAAGTCGATAGAAACTGTAACTGGCTCGTGGGCACAGTGGTCCAATGGTAACAGCCCCGATTTACTTGCTGCTGGCCGCGGGTTCCAACTCACGACCACTTTTCATCTAATGCCCTAAATCAAATATATACTTAAATCAAAACGGTGAAGCAAAATATCGTGTCTTAGGACCAACATTTCACCAACCCAACTGACCCCGCGAGATGGATTATGGCCCACTTCCTCTCTCATAAAGAGCCTGTGCCTGTGTGTGTGGGCCTGTGTCCCAGCTGCGAGGTTTCTAGAGTCTCGTATTATGTTATTATGCTAAGTAAGTCTCCACAATCACTGTGGAATAAATATCTCAAAAAAAGTAGGTCATGTCCCTATGTCTAGGAATGTCTAGGATAGAAACTTACTTTGTAAACATAGCTGCCTTTAAAACTTTAGGATCGACATCGGTGTAGGTACCTAAAGACTATACGTGCCAGACATGTGCCAGATAAGGCGAAGAGGGCGCATTTGTGTTAGCTCCGTCATGGTATGACATCATCCTGTAATTTCCAGCTTTCTTGAGCCAGGCTCAGGTGCAAAACACATCGCTAATAATGTGCCCTGAGGACAAACTTTCACAAATTCTTCCAAAAGAAGAAATTGTCGGTTTTTTCGAGGAAAGATCTTTTGTCGTTAGGAGCGATAGTTATATAATTAAATCATTTCTACTTCTTCCGTATCGGCCATTCAAAAACGAAATTTTCTTTCGATCAAAATCCGCATTAAATTAGTCAATCTAAGTAGATACCAATTGCGGGCATAATTTTATTCAAACCGATGCCAATTTCAAGGTAAATTGATCTTGCCTAATATCATAATTATTATAACGCTCAATATTTGATGAATCAATACAAATATTACTTGTTTGAACTATTAGCGCGAATCAATATTTGCATCTAATTGGGAGAAAAATAAATCATCTCTGATTGTCTTTTGGCCTAGATTGAGCGAGAACGCGTGACCGATTGACTCATAACTATTTTTTTTGTAATTTATGTGAACTAGGTACTATATATACTGAAAGATAATAAACGAGTGAGATTATTGATATGGTCACAGAATAAATATATAGTGTTTGAGGAAACACGCGGTTGTGTTTATTCTAAAAGTAACTTGTTGCGGGACGAGAACCATTACAGCCTGTTGTTGGCCATTTACGGCATAAAGGATCTAACTGCTCCGTGGGTTTCGCGGTCAACTGTTGAGCGTGGGAATCGAACCCAGGACGGGTTCGATTCCCGGGTTAAGCCAAGTATTGTTGTTTTCTCGAAAAGCACGTTAAGCCGATGCTGCTCCGCCTGATTTCTCTCTGGTCGTTTCCCATCGGACTATGATTTTTTTTTTGTGCACTATTATATTTCCTGTCCGCTGAGATTGGCCGCCAAGACCGAAAACGGTCAGGACTATTAGTGAAATAGACTGATCCTAAGAGTACATTTTACACTGTTTAGATAGAGCAAAATGCTGTAAAAAGTACTGGTTACGCGTTTTATAGTAGAGAGCGCATAAAAGAGGAGCAGAGGTAAGTAAAATCGTACTTTTAGAAAACCGAAAAAGTAGCAAATGTGTTCCGTGGAAAGGGGTCATAAAAATGACAGCTTCATGATATGTCACGGCACACCGTCCAACGTTGCCTCAACTTTCAATGTACCTCAATCCATTCATAATGGACAACACATCCAATATAATCCAGTGGAACTGCCGCAGTCTAGTAAACAAAAAGAGTGATGTTATATACCTTTTAAACAAATATGAGCCATTTGTCTTTGCTTTAGCAGAGACCTGGCTCAAACCAAATCATATTTTTAAAATTAATGGTTATTTAACCATTAGGGAGGATAGATCTGATGGGTATGGTGGTGTAGCTATACTTATCAAGAACTCTTTTCCTTTCTCTATTGTTTCATTACCTCCTCATAGTGAGGAAATTTCTATTGTAGCTATTAAGGTGCACCAAACTTGTTTTGTTTCTATTTACATTCCTCACCCTTCTTCTTCTATTCTTCAAGAGATGAATAATCTCTTTTCTTTTCTTCCAAAGCCTTTCTTAATATTGGGGGACTTTAATTGCCATCATCAATCATGGGGTTGTTCTGTTTCTAATTGTCATGGTGAAGATTTACTAGATATAATAGACTCTCATAACTTATGCATCTTGAACTCAGGAGCTGCTACTCGCCGTTCAGATCCCAACCAAAACCAAAGTGCAATTGACCTTTCTATCTGTTCTCCAAGCTTAGCCTCTTCATTAACTTGGCATACTCTAACCTCTACTTATGGTAGTGACCATTTCCCAATAGTTATTTCTTACCCTCTTTCCAAATCAAAGGCATCATCAAGGAGATCTAACTTAAAACACAAATTACCAAGCAGAAATAGTAGTGACTGGGACAAATTTAGAAGCCTTGTTGACAGTAAGCTTTGCTCCTTGCCTGTAATTTCTGATGGCAATGAAAACAGCTGTGCTGAAGCTTTAGCACTTTTGTTAATTGAAACTGCAGATGTAGTTTTTCCTGTAAAAAATAACAATAATAGTACAATTCCCTCACCTCCATGGTGGGACTCTGAATGTACAGAATTAGTTAACAAACGTAAAGAGGCGGAATACAATTATAACCTTGACATGTCTAATAGTAATTTTGAAACTGTTACTAACTTAATTAACGAAACTTATAAACTTTTTAAGAAGAAAAAATTTGAATCTTGGCGTAACTTTTGCTTATCAATTTCACCGAACACCCACCCAACGATTGTCTGGCGTAATATCCGTAGATTTAGATCAATTTATAAGAACCCTTCCCCTATACCTGTTTCTTTAGCCAGCGAATTTTTAGATAATTTAGCGCCGCCTTGGGTCCCTGAGGCTGTTAACCCTAACCTGTCCTTACCAATATTGTCAATAACCAACGGATCACATAACCAAGGCACCCATACGACTCTAGATGGCCCATTCACTCTTACTGAATTAAAGGGTGTTATTCATAAAACTAAGGATTCTGCACCAGGCAGTGATGGCATCCCATATTCCTTTTTTGCTAATTTAAATGAAGACGTCCTCTGCTATTATTTACATCTTATCAATTCTATTATGATCACTGGCAACATCCCTGTTGAATGGAAACGTCAAATGGTGTTGCCATTCCTTAAACCAAATAGAATCCCATCTGACGCTTCTTCATACCGTCCCATAGTTTTGTCTTCAGTTCTGATGAAATTAGCTGAACACTTAATTAAAAATCGTCTAGAATGGTTTGTTGAAAGTAAGGGCCTTTTGGCAGCATCACAATATGGCTTTAGAAAAGGTAGGAGTACCAGTGACTGTTTAGGCATTTTAACATCGGATATTCGGATTTCTTTTTCTAATAATCAATCTACTGTCGCGGTTTTCCTTGACATTAATTCAGCTTATGATAATGTTATATTATCAGTTTTACAAAATAAATTAAGAGCCCTAGGGGTTCCATTGAATTTGTCAAATTTTATTATTAATATCCTGACTGAACGCTCTATTAGTATGCTAATTGGTGATCAAGAGGTATCTTACCTTGTGTGGAAAGGCCTACCCCAGGGTTCTGTGCTCAGTCCCCTTTTATACAATATTTACACTTTTGATTTAGACTCGTCCTTATCTGATCATATTACGGTTCTTCAATATGCCGATGATTTGTTGTTATATTCTTCAAGCCAATCCATTGAACAGGCTAGCCAGGCTATCAATTCCGCTTTATCTAATTTAGAGTTATGGTTACATCTTAACGGCTTGGATATATCCACGTCTAAAAGCGCGGCAGTTTTATTCACCCGAAAGAGAAATATTCCCACAATAAATCTCTTTTATAAGGGAACTCCTATCCCGATTAAAGATAATTTCAGATATCTAGGTGTAATACTTGACAGTAAATTAAGTAGTGTTCCTCATTGTGATTTTATTGTTAACAAATGTGAAAACCACATAAACATGCTTAGATGCCTATCAGGTGTGTGGTGGGGTGCACATCCTTTTTCTTTAAAATTAATCTACAATGCTATAATCAGAAGTACTTTAGATTACGGATTATTTATTCTTGAACCGGGTAGTGTTATGGCATTTAAAAAATTGGACCGTATCCAGTCTAAAGCATTACGAATTATTGCGGGTGCTATGAAGTCGAGTCCCATAAATGCCTTACAGGTTGAATGCGGGGAAGCTCCTTTATATCTTAGAAGACAGTTCCTTTCTGATAAGTATTTGTTCCGCATTATTCAGTTCTCAACTCATCCTCTCATTTCTAAACTGGACATTTTAGTGACGCTGATTGATTCTTCAGATTACTGGTCCCATAAACGTGCTCCTTGTTTAGTAATAAGCTATAAAAAATACCTTTCTCTATCTTCTCCAGTACACCGTTCCAACAAACTTCCCATATTTAGCAGTAGTTATGATAGTTTACATTTCAAACCCATCATTAAATTTCACTGTACTAGAAAATCTGACCCCGTTTGTCATTTAAGTTTCAACAATTTTCTGGCCGAGCACTCGGAATATCATCACATTTTTACGGATGCTTCCAAGCGTTCTCCGACAGGTTGTGTGGGGATTGGCACTTTTCATTCGCAATATAACATTGTTCAAAAAATAAAACTTCCTCCGGAGACTTCTGTTTTTACAGGAGAATGTTTTGGCATTTTGAAAGCCATTGAATATAGTCGGGTTTTTAAGTTAAAAAAAGTTATCATTTTTTCGGATTGTCAAAGTGCGCTTCTAGCCATCAACCAATCTCCACTGACTCATAAATTACAGTTGCCCATAATTTATTTAATAAGAGAATTTGCGTACAGAACCTTATCTGAGGGTAATACCTTGGAATTCGCGTGGGTTCCAGCCCATGCTGGAATCGAGGGCAATGAAGTGGCAAATTCTCTCGCCGGTGAAGCGGTGCAGTGTGGGGACATCGTCCCATACATAAATTTTAACTCAGATATTGTAAATTTACCTAAAACTTTTCTTTTGGATACCTGGAAGGTGGCCTGGGAAATCAGTAGTAGACAAAAGGGTCGTTATTTTTCTTTGATCCACCCCGACGTTTCGGAAAAACCGTGGTTTGCCAGGGCTAAGTTTGGCAAGATGGAGACCTCCGTTCTCATACGGATGAGACTCGGTCACGTTTGTTCTCCAGCTCATCTTGCCAAACTTAAAATTATTAACGATCCCAGTTGTTCGTGCGGCACAGATGTGGGCGACTTGAACCACATTCTTTTCTCCTGTCCTCTATATGACCGTTCTTCCTTTCTCAGTGATCTATTGTCCCTCCGTATTCCTTTTCCTACTTCAGTTCTTACTTTATTTTGTACAAATAGTTTACCTGTATATAAATGTATAGCTTCATTCATTACCATTAATAATATTAGATTGTAATTTAAAAATATATTTTCATCAATTTATTGTATCTCATCATTCATTAGTAATATCTAGTTAGTTATAATCCTATTGATCCTTTATCCCAAATTCCGTTGTAAATATTATTATTGATAAATTCCAGTTTCCCTAACTTTGTCTTCCTAATATAACTTGACACTGGCTAAATGCACAAACCGTGCGAAGCCAGAAAAAAAAAAAAAAAAAAAAAAAAAAAAATGTCACGGCAACAGGGCATCTGTCAGATAAGTGTCAAAAGAAAATGACGTAAATTGTAGTACAACAAAAATAATTTTAATCTAATAAAATCGTTTATTGATTATTATAAAAGGTTTTAGTGAATAAGTTAAACATGTTTTGCTGTCTGAAAAGTTGTATGAATGGCTTCACGCTCACACCCAGTGTACCGATACGAATTAAGGAAAACCCGGTTCAGTTGGATACATTACACATGGGTTTGTATACTTGATTTTTAATTACATCCTGTTGAACAGAAGAATACAAACAATATTTACTAAATAACCAGTTGTTAAGAAGTATCTCTACTTGTCTGAATTTGCTAGAATCTTGGTGGTTACGAACATTGGTGCGCGCATCGATTTTGCGTGGGTTGTTCATTGCTCCTTGATTAATGATAGAGTAGAGAGCTTGTTTGCTGAGCAATCTCTATAGCTGATTGCTTAAACACTCTAGATTTCATTACCTATCGTAGTAGATTGAAGAGCAATGTCAAACCTCAATCTTTTGTTTCAAACAAGGCATCAATACTGAAATAAAGCATGCAAAATGAAATCTTGTTGCGTTTTCTTAATCCCTGAAGCAAGTTACAACTCCTATTTATCTCAAGGCTATGTACGCACCTTAAAAATAAGTTTATGCCTTAGCTACGATAAATAAGTGTTTTGAAAACTAAGATAAAAATGCAATAAAACACATACTTATTGGGTTTATTGCTGTTCTTAGTCATAATGAATTTTATGATGATTTTTGGCCAATCAATCACAAGGATACTTTTCAATGAGTAATTGGTTGACAGAAGGGATTCAATAAACACAGTTCTATTTTACATTAGGAAATTAACTTTGACGGCACGGTTGGCGCAGTGGTTGAGCGATCGACTGCTGTGCTGTGTGTCGCGGGTTCGTTCCCCACGCGGAACAAATTTGTATGGCCTACAGATAGTTGTTCCGGGTCTGGCTGTTTGTGTATGCGAGTTTAAATGTTTGTAAACGCACCCATAATACAGGAGAAATTGTAGAATAAATAATATAAATAATAATTGTTAAAGTAACTTAAATAGTAGTAATAACTACTTGGCCCAAATCGACTTATAGGTAAAAACAGTGGAAGGAGCACCAATGTGTTAACAGTTATTTCTCATATAGAAATTTTACATAAGTATATTTTTTTTAAATCTGCTGTGTCCTACAAAAGGTCAAAAGGTATAATAAAGTATATAATTCCGGATAATGCACAAGTAAGGATGGTAAATATCCCGTGGCAAGAGTTTGTGATTGTGACCAAGTCCGATTAAAAGCTTATAGGGCTTAATGACCCGAGAGGAGCTCGTGGCTAAATAATAACAGCCGCATGGGTGGATCTTTAAGGTTAAGCCGTGCGTGCCGAGGTTGGTCCGTGGATGGGTGACCATAATAACATACCGAGTTTCCTCCGTGCCTCGGAAAGCACGTTAAGCCGTTGGTCCCGGCTGTGATTTGTAGTTCTTTGACAGTCGTTACGAGTAGTCAGAAGCCAAAAGTCTGACATCCAGTCTTACCAAGGGGTATCGTATTACCCAGTTACTGGGTTGTGGAGGTCAGATAGGCAGTCGCTTTATGTAAAATACTGGTACTCAGCTGCATCCGGTTAGACTGGAAGCCGACCCCAAGTTAGTATGGGAAAAGGCTAGGCATATGATGAATGACAATGGTATGGAAATGTTTAGTCAAGTCTAGCTAGATATTTCCATAAAAGTCAGGACATTTTAATATTGTCTTGTTATGTAAGTAAGTTGATCAATGACAAACTGGCCAGTGACAAGAAACCAGAAGTCTGGACGGATGGTAACTCTAATTTTAAGTATCATTTCTGTAGGAGACTTTCCTGGCTTGTGTGTGTGGCTGCCGGGTTGTGGCGGTCAGATAGACAGTTGTTCTAAACTACTGGTATTCAACTGTCTCTAATTAGAATTAAGCGCATCCATTGCAGGCAGGCGCTGCCTACTTACCTGCCTCAAAAGATCCAAAAAAACTACCTTACTCTTTTTTATAAATATGATGGGTGATGCCTGATATATTTTATTTATGTAGTCTATCTTGTGTATCTTGTTCTACGTTTTGTAGTAAGCAACGACTTATTGTCGGGCCTACGATGTCCACTCATACTTAAGTGCCAATGCTGTAACATAGAAAAATTGTAAAGCCAAATGATTTTAAAAGAGTAACCATGGAGTTTCTTGCCGGTTCTTCTCCATAGGAAACGACCAACCCGAACCGAGCACCTTTTTGTCGACGTTTTACAAGTGCCCATGTAGGCCTATGTGAAATAAAAATATTTTGATTTGATTTGATTTGAGTGATAGTTAAAGATAGTTTCATCAGATGTTATGAGGGCAAGTAGGTATTTTCGACCTGCAATAGACACGTCTGATTAGACTGAAAGCCAATCTGAATATAGTTGGGGAGAAGCTAGGCAAATGATGACCGTTGAAGACTTTAAATGAATACACCCACAATTTGTAATAATTGTATTAATGATGATTTCAATGTTATTAACTTTATTGTTATATTGCAGGGCATGAAATGGTTATAATAAAAGGTGGCCAGCGAGTATGTGGATCAGGCTGTGCGCTTGGAAACTATCCTCTAGTGCAGAACAAATCGTACTTTGAAGTAAAGCTGCAGCAGGGAGGTGTCTGGGCTGTCGGAGTGGCTACCAGGGAGACAGATCTTAATAGAGTTCACGGTATGTAACATTCTTGATCAAAATCTATTTATTCAATAATATATCAAATTAGGCTAATGGCAGTTGGACCTTCAGTCAAAGTTAACAAGCGTCAATCCCCAAAACGCCCGTGATTGGCTAGTTTTTACTGTTTTAGTATTAGGTGAATATGCCCTAAGTGAATGATCATAGAACCTTCTTCATCATATTTTATCAAAAGAAAGGAGTCCACTGCTGGACATGGCTTCCCACAAATATTTGTAAAAACCTGAAAAATCCTCTAACTTCATTGTGAATAAACATACAAGTAGTATTAACAAAGTGCATGGTTATGAATAGTTTTAAAACAATACAAAAAATTTATAGGCATAGAGTGCCGGCCATCAGTGATTGCTCCACTAAAATCGCCCATACTGCTATGGCATAAAGGCAGGTGGACTGTGTGTACAAATGATCAAGTGCAAGTGTAATGGCGCTTGTTCTTAAAATTAATTTTGCACAAGTGTTGAACTGTGTGAACACTTAAAGCAATATTTTCAAGAAACTTACTTTGCATATTGTTGCATAATGTTTGCACTTACTAATTTCACACTTTAAGAATAATAAAGTGTGAAACACGTTTTTAAACAATTCTATAGACTGTTTACATTCAACAAGAATGTAGGTTACGCAGAAAGTAACATGAAATTCTGCTTTATTAGGTAACTAGCTGTCCCGCGCAACTTCGTCTGCGTTACATTTTCCCCGTTTTCGCAACATTTTTCATTGCATTGCATTGAGCAGAGCACGCTCCTTTTGGTCGTAGCGTGATGATATATAGCCTATAGCCATCCTCAATAAATGGGCTATCTAACACTGAAAGAATTTTTCTTTCAGTGTTAGATTCGGACCAGTAGTTCCTCAGATTTGTGCGTTCAAACAAACAAACTCTTCAGCTTTATAATATTAGTATAGATTGACAGCATTTTGTCAAAAATATATTGTAAAATTTTTCACTAGACAAAGTGAAGGTTGAAATAATCTTAGGATATTTAAAATGTTTTGTGACTGTCATCATTCTTATTCATAGACTGACTTGGTATTCACCGCAGAGTTTCCAAGTCCAAGTTTGGTTAACTGTTGCTGTAATTCGTCCTTCGGTATATTGCTATGCAGACTTTGTATTTCTGTTGCCAAAATTAATATTTAGGTCATTGTAACTTGTTACTTAAGGTGGTCTTTAATTAGCAAATATTTTGGGTACATGTGTTTGCCGGCTTGACCTACTTTTTAGAGTAGAGATTCTATGAAATGCATGCAAGAAACTAGAATAACCCCTTTTTGAGTTTAAATGTTATTATACTCCTTCTCTCATCAAATGATTTGAAAATTGATTGCCTGCTACACTATGCCTTTCTTTTTAATGCTCAACCAAAAAGTGAAGCTTCGGATTATCCATCCCCAAATAAAAGACAGACTGACAAAATTCATAATATCTATGTATCATCAGTCTCTTGCCCTTATTCCAAATCATTTTTGGGCGGCTCATATCTTCTTCTTGCATACTTCTCTATTACTTGTCAAATTATAAGACACCTCCTTTCTTGCCATATCATCCTTCCCACAGTCTATCCATCGTTTCTTTGGTCTTCATGAAACCATAAACATTCAAACTCAAAACTAATAATACTAATATAAATGTGATTATCATTATTCTCAATTTCATTCCAGGTGGTATGGACAAAGAGTCATGGTGTCTCAACAGCGACGGAACAGTGCGCCATTCAAACATTGAGCTCTATCATCTTGCGCCCGCGCCTAGAGAGTCACCCACGGCCGACCTTCTCGTTTCAACAGACTCACCAACCCATGAAAATGAAAAGCCTGAGAGCGATAAAGACGTTAACACAGCGGCCATAATGCCAGTAGAGGGAGACACCATCGGCGTGGCGTATGACCATGTAGACCTGAACTTCTTCTTGAATGGAAAGACTTTGGAGATTCCTGTTAGTAATATTAGGGGGACTGTGTATCCTGCGCTTTATGGTGAGTTTTGAATTTGTGATTTTTTTGTTATAACCCACGAAGTCTGGTATTTTGCCCAGTAGATAGCAATAGCCTAATACATGAAAGTTACACATCATTGGCGAAATGTGGGTGTACTATTTAAGCATACCTCTGCCTAACCCTTTGGGGCTTATAAGCATGATGGTATTAAGTATATAATAGGGCTTGCAAATATTCGACAATTTTGCAATTCGAATATTCCATATTATTTTAGGGTATACTCGAATAATTCGAATATTATTCGAATATTAATATAAAACAATAAGTTTTATAGAAATCATGTGTTGGTGTTGAATTTCTAAATAGTCTTAATTCTCTAAATAAAAATAATAATAGTTAAAGCTAACGCAGTCTTACAAAAACAATTAAAATTTTTTTTTTCTGTTAAAAGAACACGAAGGATTAGAACAGCTAACATTATAATAGGCATAACTGCAATAATCAACTAGTTTCTTCAAATACAATAAATATCACAATGATCAATGTATTTTTATAGGAAGAATTTTAATGGTCAACTCAATATTGCACTGAATACAGTATGTTAGGTTAAACGAGGGACATATTGAGGGAGGGTATTCAGTATTCGATTCTCGTTCCAAATATGTAAAAAACCCATAACGTATATAGAAGAATTTTTAATGTTTTATTGTAACATTAAATCACTAAGATGTTAAATTATAGAAGAATAACATAATAAATCACGAGATCAAATCAGATCTAAGTAGCTCACTACAATTAGTACACAAAATTACAGTACTTTATAATCCTATCCTACCTTTGGCGTGTCCCTCAACGGTTTCCCTGGAAGTGGGACCTAAGGAAACTTGGAGCATCCATGGAATCATCGTTTAAGGCACATCTTGGATGGATGCAAATATATCTGCTGGAAAAAAACACCCTTTCACACTCTACACTTTTAGGTGATATACAGTGCAGAAAGTCACACATAACACTCGTAACGCCCGTTCGTCGAACGTCGTAAGTTGTTTGGACGGCGTGCATGACCCTTGAATTTTGTGTGCACATCAGATTATTGAGTTTTGTACTCTAGGAATAGTTCGAATATTCGAATATCGCAAATTTTCTATTCGAATATTTGAAACAGTTGATTATTCGAATAATTCGAATGTTCGAATACAAGGCCCTAGTATATAATTGCCTATTAAAGTTTCACGATTATAACCCAACATAAAATTCTTCTTGCAGTGGACGACGGCGCCATCTTGGATGTGATCTTCGAAAATTTCCTCTACCCACCTCCACAAGGGTTTGAAAAGATAATGGTGGAACAATCGTTACTGTAACAATAGACCTGGATCAATCAGGATCTACCGGCTGTATATAGGACCTTGATGTATGGCAGAATGGATCGTGTGCTACGATGAATATTGCTTAAGACTTATATCTGAGACTGTCTAGTGTGGATGAGAACTATATTTTTAAATACTGAATCTTATATCTTGATGGCTATTAAGACTCGCAGGTATCCGTTATTTTGCATGTGTATGGCCAAATATAGATAGTAATTTTATTCTTATAAGCGTTTTTGTGCATTGCTTCTTAACTCAACATATAATTTGAGAAACATTGTGATAATTATGATTTTTGGTTGAAATTAGGCTGTATTTCCATTGAAACAGAGTTGAAATTGGCAATAAATTTGATTGGAATGGGTAGGCCTATTCCAATCAAATTACGGGATGTATTTCTAAGTTTCAGGAGAAATGCAGCCTTAGTAGTACTAATTTTGTAAGTGAACTAGTCTGCTTAAGATAGATGTCTCTTTCATTGAAATTAGCACTCGAATAAAAAAAAAATGAAGAAGTTAAATAATATTTGACAACTCCTGAACTTCTGATAAAATTAAATGATGTTTATTTTTGCAAATAGGTTTTTACGAACACTTTTACACTTCGTCTTTTTTTTAAAACTAAATGAGGCCGGTGTTTTGTACCTGACTACTCTGAGAAGAAACCGCCGAAACAAACTTGAGGTCACTGTCTCTTTTAAGGTGACACATTTCGACATTTTTTCCATAGAAACTTCGGGGGGGTTTTACTCCACTGTTTGACACTGCACATCCAAAGTAAAACATGATATGGTATTGTCTCATTATTAATTTTGTCTGTACGGAAACAGAAAAGGTAAATAAAAAGCCATTAAAAAGTTACGAGCTATCATGATTCGTTTTTATTGCAAATTTTTACGCCACTTTTGTCGTAAATTAGTAACAAAAGAAGTGTCAAATTTCCAAAACTAAGTCGGTACCGACACAGCAAAATTATCGAAGTATTCATTACATTTTATTTGTAATTGATACACGCAGTGGTTTTTTCATAAAACACTATCTTCCAAAGGCCTTTTTGTATTTTTTTACGCGCGCCTTTCGTTTCGGAACGCTGTGTGTGTGCGTACGAACTAGATGTGCGTGCAGACTAGCGTCTAACTGCTCATCACTGATACTATCTCTGTCGGGCACGATGCCACGTGAGACAGCGTGCTTTTCGGCCACGGCCACCAGTGAGTTCGAGCTCGCGACTAGTTGAACCTTAAGGTCTAGATTCGGTCCTTCGATTACTAAGTTCAAAAATCGTCAATAAGTCTGCGAGTCTTAACAGTGAATTTACGAATATCTGTCTATATCATGATTAACTGTCTATATCACTGTGATTAAGAGAAAACTCCATTATGTAGTTAAAAGTAGATTTGCTTTTGTGGTCTATGTAAAGCGCATAGATATTTTGTAAGTACCATTTAAACTGTTTTTAACGCCATCTGCAAACAATGTATCGTGCACAATCGTGTTTTCGAATATTATATTTAAAAAAAAACTAATGTAAATACGAAGTTTGAATGCAGCCACATACTTTCCATAACCTAGTAATAATTCACTGCAAATTCATTAAGAATATATTCATACTAGTTAGATCTTCACTGTCTCACTATTTTGTCAAACAATGTACACCTGTCGAGTATAACATTTCAGATTTTCTGAAGACCAATGTGTACAGTTATATTTGTATACTTATGTCTAAAAATTTTAAGTCTCAAAGAATTTATTTTGCTATGGTAACACTTACAAGTTTTCGGTGGTGTTGCCATACACACGAAAAACACATTCCCTTACAAATAAGTATTCGAGATGCAAAATTATGGTCTCTTTAAAAAACGTGTTTTGGTATGTTATTTGTAATGGTACTAATATATTCTATTGGATAGTGATAACAAATGTCGCTTTTTGTCTCGTTGTCAAATATTGGAAAGAATTTAAACGACGGCTTGTATCGGCGTGACCACGTGTTCCGATTCGCCGAACAAAATGAACGTGAGTGTGGCGTGTTCGCTCCACGATCGTTTTGGTTAGGACGTATCTTAGATTGAGTTTGTGAGCAACTAGCTAACGCGAACCAGCGAACATGTATAGTTTTACTAAGTGTCTATGCTAGAGGCTTTAACGAAATTTTCTCCAAGAGACAATAATACTGCTAATCGTAGATATCGCTCAAAAATCGACTAAGTACCCAGTTTCGTTGAATATTCAGATGAAAAAAAAAAACTATTTGATACGAATTAATATGTATAATAATGTTATTTGATAAAACTTCACTTTTAAGTTATCTTGGCGACACATTACGATATTACGTTAATTTTCAAAATAAGCGTTACTATGTGAAAAATGCAACTAAACTGTAAGTAGGTATACATAATCATTTTCTGATTGAAGATTGATTGAATGAATGAACTGCGAACTATTTATTCATATCATGTCTATGCTGATTGGTATTTATTGTGCGAAAATAAGCTTTATGACATGGTAGGTAAAGGCTATTTTTCGATGCGGTGTCGTGGCAGTGACCAAAATTAACTTCAAATTCACGGTACAACCCATGAGTTACAGAACAGAAATTATAGCGTTTTTCAAACATATACCTGTATTCGTCGTGACATTCATGGGTATCAAATTTGTTAATTAAAATTGTTTAGTAAATAAATACAATAATAATAAAGATTATTATTGTATTTATTTATTAAACAATTTTAATACAAACTTTCATTTAAAAACTAAGCCCCACAAAACCGTTTTTTTTTTTAATACTACATAAGTAAACATTTTTAATTGGTGAATGTTTCCAAATTAATTTCACAAAATATATATGAAATGTTTGTGAAATTCCTTAAGTGTGAATTATATTTATTCACTTATCTGTCGATATATATAACGACACAAAAGGTTAGCCTATTGTTCAACGAGCTTCAGTAGAAAGACACATGACCTAAACAGTAAGGGTTTGTGCCCAACGCGAATACTGATCTTATTGCTGCACACTAAAGTAGGTAATTAATCATAATCTCAGGGTATCTAGTCGGGCATATCATCGTAGTACGCAAAACAGGAAACCCTGAAGATTAATTGAAGTGTTCCACACACATATTTCAAGTTCGGGTCATCATAAGGGTCAGTCCACACCGAGACGCGACGCGACGCGACGATACTTGAAGAGGCCAGTGATTTCGGGCTGCGTCGCTCTACGCCGCGAGGCGTCGCGCGGCGCAGCGCTGCATGGCGCAACGTATTCTGAATTCTCACAACGAAATGTATATCTTTTCGTGTAGAAAATAAAGTTATATTTTGAATCGCTCTTTAAAAGTGTGCGCGCAGCGTGACGTGGCGTCGCGTCTAGGTGTGAACAAAAATCAAAATCAAAATATTTTTATTTCACATAGGCCTACATGGGCACTTGTAAAACGTCGACAAAAAGCTCGGTTCGGGTTGGTCGTTTCCTATGGAGAAGAACCGGCAAGAAACTCCATGGTTACTCTTTTAAAATCATTTGGCTTTACAATTTTTCTATGTTACAGCGTTGGCACTTAAGTATGAGTGGACATCGTAGGCCCGACAATAAGTCGTTGCTTACTACAAAACGTAGAACAAGATAAAAACTGACCCTAACTGCACAACTAAGCGGCGAAACCGAGCGGCAGAACCGAATTAACGTACGTTTGGGATAGCGACTTGCGACTGAGTTCGTGTTGTGCCGACAAAACTTGATTCAATGGTGGTAGATTCCGAAGTGTGCTGATCTAAATGACCCTGATATGTGTAGGAATTATTTCAGTTCGGCTTTGTTATTCAAACTTACCGCCGAATCGAATGTGCCGAACAAAGTATAGCAAATCTAAAAGATTATGGTTCAGAGTAAATGTGTGGTGGCCCTGAATACTATAACATTTTCTAATTTAATTGTATTAATTATAAATTATAATGTATGTATAATATACAAATTATAAGAACAAGTGTGTATGTTTATTTATTTTAACATTGTGATAAGAAAGCAAGAATAAATATGAATGCCAAGTTTTCATCTTTTATTTACTTACTGACCAATTAAGTTAATAGAATTTGCAGTCAGTGTTTAAAGACGGAACTTACGCAGCTATCTTGTTTCTTAGGGTTCCGTCGTCAAAAAGGCCACGTGTCCGCGACTTGGTTAAAGCTATAATTTGTTCATGATTATAAAGTAACGCTCTTACGTCGGACATACAGGAAGAGGTTCCTTGGTGTATGCTGTTTGCAGACGACATTGTGTTGGCTGCCGAGAGTGATCTAGAGTCCAGAGCCATAGAGTATATAGTCTTTGTCCAGAGCAGATTGGAGGTGTGGTAGCAAAGACTGGTGGAGAATTTTGGCCTGAAATTAAGTAGGACTAAAACAGAATACTTATTCTGTGATTTCGGCGGTCTCTCCAGTCCGGTACATACGGATACCGATCTCTTCCTTTATCCGGTACCTCCGGTCGTCCGCTTGTTCAAGGGGATGGCGAAGTACACCGAGACATAACGCACCGGATCAACTCAGGATGGATGAAAAGGCGACCAAGTCACTGGAACACTTGCGACCCACGGATTCCCCTAAAGTTAAAGGGGAAATTATAAAAGTTCATGATTAGACCTGTCATATTATATGGATCGGAATCGTTTACTGTGAAGAAGAAGGATAAATAAAAAATTGCATGTAGCGGAGATGAGAATGAGAATTTAGGTGGATGTGTGGTGTGACAGGAATGCATGGATAAATTGAGGAATGAGTATATTAGAGGAAGTTTAAATGGGAATTGTCTGTCATGGTATCATGCAAAATACTGGTACTCAGCTGAATCCGGTTAGACTGGAAGCCGACCCCAAGATAGTTTGGGAAAAGACTAGGCAGATGATGATGTCTGTCATGGTATGGGCATGTGATGAGGAGGGACGAATCTCATGTGACAAAAACAGTGATGAATATAGATGTTGATGGATGGAGAGGTAGAGGAACGAGCAATAGTCGACTAATTCAAATGTACTTAAATATTATTTTCTGCCATACGGAATGTGGCGAAACATGTACTGAAAATGTAAGATTGTTAAAATTTTCACTAACAATTAGGTATGTGTAAACTCCCAAAGCAAAGCTAGTACTTGAAATGCAGCAGACTGATTTTGTAAATAGAGTGTAGTTGACTCTTGATGACCTGACAACTTTTCCAAAGTCATAAAAGTACCTCTTTCTAAGACACTCATGGTTCTCTGTATACAAAAAAAAATAAAACCGACTCCAAAAAAAAACACAAAATAGTGTGGTTTTATTTTTTTGTAAAAAGTTTTTATTTTACGCTTTTCAGTTGTGGTATCTCACTTAAATTCTTGTCAAGTATCATTTTTAAAAGCTTTTATTACATTGCAGCATTGTAACTAGACACCAGCACATCGTCCATACATACTTACGACAAAGGACAAAATGCATAATAAAGAGGATAGCTCAAAAAGTACCTAAGCAAAGATAATAAAATTCATATGGGCCACCGGGCAAGCTTTCTCTACCAAATGAATGAAGAATCATGTAAATCGGTCCAGTAATCACGGAGAAATAGGTGTACGTGATAAATTTACATATAAAATAAAAAAAAAATGTTAATAAAATGAAAACTACAGGGCCAAACTATATAACATTTTTATGGGACCAAATAATAACTATTCCGCATCAAACTAAAGAAGAATTACGCAAATCGGATCATAAATCTTAGCGTAATCGAATTGATAACCTCCTCCTTTTAGAAGTCGGTTAAAATAAGAAAAAGATTTCTATTTTTTTTTCTTAAATTATTACTTGTACCTACACCTGGAAAGTGCATACCGTTAAAATTCCAACAAGCTCAAACACAGCTAAGATACATTGTCTTATTATTGAGTTCCGGTGCCTGTCTCTGGGATTCATCATCAGATTTGATGGTAGAATGGTTCTTATTGAACGCAAATGCTTCACTTGTTGTAGAAAATACCAAAATCACTGTACATTTGCTATAAAAAAATGAAGAGTTCCCTCGATTTCGCCAAGATTCCTTCATCAGATCCCGACTTGGTGACTATGGGACCACTTCAGAAGTATCTCCTTTCGAAAATAAAAAAAAGCATTTTGAAAATCGGTCGACGATTGGCGGAGTAATCGCGTAACAAAAATACAAAAAGAAAAAAAAACATACCGTCGAATTGATAACCTCCTCCTTTTAAAAGTCGGTTAAAAACAAACGCATAACATGAAGAATACTTAAAAAATATTGAAACATTACAAAATAATGCTTTGATAATATAAGTATCGACTATCTAGAAGAACATCTAAAACTTGCTTGGTTTCTGAAAAGGTTTAAAAGCACTGTACGCAATACGGAAGCATCATGACAGTCCCGTTCGACGAGCTGAAATTATGCGAACTCGTATGCCGCATCTAGAGACACTCGTTCACTTTTACGAGGGCTGGATACGGGCTATTAACATTATATATTACGAGCCAAGACAAAGAATTTTTAACCTCTCAAAGAGCTTTTATTACTTCGAGCATATTATGCCAACGACCCTTATCCAACAATACTGTTCATATTTCATGCAGAAAACCCACTTCCACGATCAACATAGCTCAGCTATTGTTTGAAAGTCGATTTAAAGTAAACAATGATATGGGATATCGCGATAATGCCGGGAAATTTAACTAGCGAGAGGGTTCACCATTGTTTCTCGGGATAATAAACGGCAAATGTTGAATAAGGTGAACGTAGTGCGATACTAATGGAACGATATCGTTTTGGTGTAATTACCTAGGTATTACAGACAGCTTCACTATGTGCTAACCCCCCTCAAGTTTTAAAATGTTAAACTGCTACAACATTTAATGAATAATGTAAAGAATACTTCAAAAATAGTTGATTATTTCGACTCGGAATCGAACCATCGTATCGCATCACCGAACGTCGTTATGAATATACCCGGCGGTTTGGAGAAAACAGGCAGCAAGCCCTTTTTTTTTTGACTGCTGAAAACTTGCTTTCTGAGAGATCTCGGTATGAAATAAATGGCCAGCCGACGCTTACCGAGGTAAGCGTTACTATTTAGTCACAAGCCCGCTTCAGAGCATCAACATCATCATCTGCAACTCGAAAGTCTCACTGTGTTACCTACTGGGTTTTTCCAAAAGAACTTTCTCAGAGGCACCCAGGAGTTGATTTATTGCAATATGTAGACTTGCATCTATGTATTTGGAATGCTAAAGAAAAGATGGATGGATTGTGTGACGAATGATATGAATAAATAATAGCTCGGCAGCTGACAGGAGTTAATGGAAGAAAAACCTACTTGAAGGTGGACTCATCATCATTAGCCTATAATGTTCCCACTGCTGGGACTCAGGCCTCCTCTTCTATGAGAGGGAGTGGGCTATAATCCACCACGCGGGCCCAGTGCGGGTTGGTAGCGAAGGTGGACTCAAGCGGCTATTATTATTTACCCACGAGATCCACCTAAGTCTGTTAACTTGTCTGATCTTTATAACTTTTGCAGTAAAACATTATTTGCGTGATCAAGTAACCATCAATCAGTCGACGGGTGAACTCATAAAGTACCTATATGCATATAGGTATAGCTAATTAAGCCATCCATACATCTATCTATTCTAAAACAAACATGATCGGAATGTGTACTCGTTATTTTTCAGATAAAGCGATAAAAAAGCCGTCTGCCGAAAGTCGAAATTCCAATATCGGACAAATGGTGATATCAGAGAATTTGTGCGCTTTTTACGTTAGCTTGCCGGACCCGAAACCATTCACACAGAATATGCTTAGCTTTTGTTCCAACGTAACACAAGATAAATAAATGGAAAATGGATAACTGAAATGGAACGAACAACGCCACTTTTTTACTAAAGAAGGGCATGCATTCGCTTTCCCTATTAGCATTTATGTTAATAACTGTACCATGCATCAAGTAGGCGCTGAAACAATATTTTCGCGACAGGAACTACTAGACTCACTTACATCTTGAAAGTTTTTTTATAAGTATAAGTAATTGCTGATCAGTGACAATGAGCATTTTAATTTACCTCCCCCATATTCCTCCAGCCATTTATTTTTGTTATAATTTTTGCTATGTCCGTTTTTCTCGTTCATGTCCACGTATTTTTGAGATTTTTACCCGGTTGTACGTAGAGGGAGATACCCAAAGGGCAAAATATACAAGTCCGTGATTCGTTGTACTGTAGGTATGGATCGGAATGCTGGGCAGTGAAGATGGATGAAAAAAGATTGCAGACAGCAGAGATGAGAATGTTGAGATAGATGTGTGGAGTGACTAAAATGGATAAAGTAAGAAATACGCATAAAAGAGGAAGTTTGAAAGTGGCGCTTTTTACAGAAAGATGAAAGTGTTTGGTCTGTTTTGGTATGGACAATTGGACGTGTGTGATGTGTGATAAGAAGGGATGGAACTCACTATGTGACTAAAAGAGTGATGAAAATAAATGTAGATGGCTGGAGAGGGAGAGGAACACCAAAGAAAAGATGGATCACCTTGTTTTATACCTTGGGGAGTATTCTAAATGTATAAGTAGAACATTTATTTAGTTACCTACCTACCTACAAATACTAATATTTACAGTTAATTATCGTCGAACTAAGTTTTCAGCGAGCGAGACCTATTAATATTCATTATTACTTAGAAATTAAATTAAATAGCACTTAGCTAATTAATTTATTTTCTATTAATATTTCAGAGGTGCTATCATTTTTCATTTTTGCATAATAAAGGTAGACCGTGCGTTTATTTTGTTCGAAATAATTAGGTATTTAATTATTATTAAGGGTGCATTTTTTAAACAAAATATAATATTGCGAACTGGGATCTGGATTCCAGAGAGAAAATCCTTTAATCCGACTTCTTAAGTGTTGTGTGTCTACATAGCTCAGTTTTTTATCATCAGCCTACAACAGTCCACTGCTGGACAATAGCCCTCTCCAATCGCATAATGCCACTTAACTGGATTCTCGGCAACTCTCATCCAGTTGCTACCAGCCACCTTGCGAAGATCGTTGCTCCACCGAGCCTGAGGGCGTCCCACCTTTCTAACGGTTGCCTATTCGCGGTCTCCAATCAAGAACACGTCTACCTCACGGTTGTCGGTTCTATGGCTAACATGGCCGGCCCATTAATGGAATGGAGAAAAGTGTAACCTGCAGGCAAACAAAGAGTGCAGTTCCGGAAGCGTCAAAGAGATTTGCCCGCAGCATCACTAGACTGAAACGGGACAAAATTCGCAAAATTATAGGTATCTTAACCGGCCACTGTCCCTAAACAAACAGCTATTTACCATAGGTTTGACAGACAGCCCTCAGTGCAGAGCACGCATGGAGGCAGATGAAACACCACAGCACGTGCTCATGGAGTGCAGAAGCGAAGCAGATTAACGGGCACGGACTCTTCATTCGCTGGCATCACTCCCGGAAGCCTGCACCAGCCTGAAAAAGCTGCTAGCTTTCTGGGAGGACCCGGGATGGTTGGAGTAACAAGAGGATTTTCAGACGTAGGTACAATGTCCCAATAAAGAGGTTAAGTGTGGAAACAGCCTAGCTTACCTAACCTAACCTAACATGGCCGGCCCATTACCAATAATTCAGCTTATTTATTCTGCGAGCTATGTCAACAACTCACTATTCAGGGACCAAAATACCTACCTATAGGTTCTGTTTTATCTCTTAATTATCTGCCTATTAATTTGAATATTGTTACAGATTACCCCAAAGCATAATCAGACGTAATGGGGCACGATATTCATTGTTTTTTCTTCGTTTGTATTCTTTGATTAACTTTCGGAGTTTCGGCGTTGTTGCACCCTTATAGCTCAAGCATAATCAGCTAATATTAACACTGCTGGGACACAGGCCTTCGTTCTATGAGAGGGCCTGCCTCCCAGCCTCTGTTATCCACCATCACGTGGGCCCAGCGCGGGTTGGTAATATGTCTTCTATTTTTTCTATAGATTTGTTCTAGGACATGCTGGTTTCCTCACGATGTTTTCCGTCGCCGTTATGAGAGCCTAGTGCCGAGGCAAGCATTGCAAATTCAACATACGTTTTTATTTAGGCATCACCTAGTTTTGAGTAAAAACGGGCATTCATCTATTTGGGTTTTAATGTGTTATTTTTTAATTGTTATCTAGGTATTTGTCGAATCATGATGATTTGGAATATCCAATGTGCTATCGGTATCGTTCTTGTTTGAGGGCTTTATCATTGTTTATTTATTGATTGCTATACAACGAAATCGAAATAATAAGCATTCAAAAGGTACGATCTGCTGAAACAGGTGTTTTAATGAATTTTGTATAACATTTAATCTTCAGAACTAAAAAGGGGCTAAATACAAAATAAATCTTAATTAAACTGTGTAGGTCTTACAATGTTAAATGCGTGTACTAGAATAATCCTGTATCAAAGGTCGAAGGAGCTTTAACGATATATCACTGAAGGACAACACTCAATGTTCAATAATTTTTTTAAGCATAAATTTTTATATATACCGTTTAATGTTTCTATCCAAAATATGATTTATTGTGTGATTGTTTTAGTAGCTAACTTATTGGTCTACTGGTCTCAAGCAAGACTACTGAGCATGGGGTCTTTTGTTCGATTCTCAAGGTCGAGTAAAGAGTCAAATTTATCAGTAGCAGACCGAAGTCAGGA
This sequence comes from Cerastis leucographa, assembly GCA_963082945.1. Lineage (NCBI taxonomy): Eukaryota > Metazoa > Arthropoda > Insecta > Lepidoptera > Noctuidae > Cerastis > Cerastis leucographa. Next base: position 9,599,182 of record OY720380.1, on the reverse strand, counting down.
AGTTGGTGGTGTGGTACCTACTTGCTTCGGAAAACACGTGGTTCTCTCCCCCCTCCCACCAGGTCACGACGGACTGCCGTCTAATCGCATTATGAGAGTAAAGTAAAATATATTGCACCTGCGTCTGCGCACACACTCGTGCACGATAATATCTCCTCCGTAGGTAAATGGTTAGTCTCTGTTAGGATTGGTTGCCAAGACCAAAACTTGGTCGGGATAATATTATTAAATTGAAGTACCTACAACCTGGCAAATAGGCTCGCCTCCTATTTAATGGAATTTTAACATATCTGGCGAAATATGGGTGTAGTATTAAGTACTTACAAATAATTTAATACCCTAACACCAATACAGATATCAGATATCTACGAAGAAATAAAACATGAATTTATGCAAAACCTACTTTTCTGTTGAATGAATTGTTAGTAGGTATTCATTTGTTGATATTTTTCATCTAATTAGGTTACTAATTGATTGTTGTGTTGCTGATATTAAAAAGATAACCTACGTCAGTTATATCAGTAATCATCATTTGTTTTAATTAACATATTTTCATTTTTTTTAAATGCATGTTATCTACGTATTATAATCAAAAATCGTTGAAGACTGTTCTGGAATATTAGTCTAAATTGTTAAAATTACAAAGTCAGAATTAAATTAACGATGGGTAACCATGTGAAATGATAAAACAAACTGTTACTGTTACTGTCACCCTGCGTAATCCCACTGTTGTGCCAAGTGCGGGGAGCACTTGGTAAAGATATATGATGGTAAAGAAAAATCATCAATATTCTCCTAACCTTGTCCCTATTATTTATTTCGGGTCGGCGCAGTATGTCTACTTCTACCATACTTTATAGTACTCAAAGAAAGATTATTTTTTAAAATTGAATCGCAATCAGTCTCCATCAAAAAAGAACAAGATAGGTATTAATAGTACATTGTGTATTAAGGGCGGTAAGTAAGGAATTACGATCGAGGCTCTAGTAGAATGAGAATATGGCTTTCTGAGTCGAGGTTCGTAATTCCCGTACCGCCCGTGAAACATACAATGTTTTTCATCACATTTGCGAGTTAATAATTATGAATATACACAAGTCAGCACATATTATTACGAAATACGTGAACTGATTTGCGGATGGCGGGCTGTTTGCCCACACCACAGATTATACAAATGTTTTGTTCAGAAACGTTAAAGGCAAATACTTACCTAGGTATACAGCCATGACGGAGTGTAAAAAAAAAATGTTTCGACGTTTTGATACAAAAAACTATCGATTATTTAGATTTTAGAACATTAGTTGCGTAATTAAATAACATGTAGCGAGATTGAATGAAATTCCTGTATAGATAATATTTTAAGACAATTTTTCAATTGCGTGTAAACTCCTTGCTTGACCTGTGTGCTGTCATGCTGTGCTGTAAATTTAAAAAAAAATACTTACCGCCCTAGGGTTTTATATGGGGCATTACAGCCAAGTTAACCAGTATGTAATGATACTGTTTACGTGCAAGTGTGATGAAAAAAATAAAAGTAATACAAAAACTTGGCCCCCTATTCACAAACGCTCGGATTCGATTTCGATTCGATAAGTCGTATGTCTCTCTTGTTTTGGCATTACGAAAGCGAGCGAGATATACATACGACTTTCCGAATCGAAATCGAATCCTAGCGTTTGTGAATACGGGGGCTGACAGTTTAAATATGGATCGCTTTTATAAACACATAGAAAATGCGCAAACCGAAATAAAAGACCACTATTGTAAAACTAAACGAATAGCGATAGGAAAAGCACTCTTGTGTGTTGAATACAAAGGGTATTGTTTCATAGCTCGTTTATAACGCTAATCCCTTATTGGTCCAGCGTTGAAATGCGTGATGAATGCACCGGACACGCGGAAAATTGGAAAAGCGACGGTCAGTGGCGGAGGCCGCTGTGGGCGGCGCGCTGCCATTTTACTCGGAAAGCTCGTATGCATGTAAACTCGGTGAGTACGCGGTTTGGATCACAATATAACCTATGATCTTATTATTAGTCTACAGACTAAGCTTACTTGAAATGTTAAGAATAAATAAATAAAACAATATTATCAATAACACTTGTAACGGGATATTTACCAAGTTTATTATTTGTTTTGAGTTCCCGATATTTCGGCGCTGTTGTAAATGCCAAGATCACGGATAAACAAAAAATATCCCGGGATAATTATCCCGGTTACAAGTGTTATTGATAGGTTAGTGACCTATCAATAACACTTGTATAGGTGATAGGAGGAAGACCAAATAAAAGATGGATGGTATGTGTGAGAAATTATATGAAGAAAAAAGGAGTAAATCATAGCGTGACCAATGACAGGGGAGGATTGTAGATAAAAACGTGTTGCGCCGAGCCTAAGTTACATGGGATAAGGGGAGGGAGATGTTAAGATTAAAGATAGATTGTGTGGAAATGATTTTTATTCATGCAGATTTTAAGTGGCTTCCCTGTTCCCACGGGAAAATGACGTGATTATATATATATATACACGGTGGAACGGACACCGACACACCGGCGTATACGGTTACCACGTATTCAGTACAAGAATTCAAAAACCACTCCGGGAGTGCCGGCAGAAGTGAAAATTTGAAAATTAACGTTGTGCATTTTGGATATTTTGGAATGGTTAGAAAATAATTTTGCACGAATTGCTTTAATTATCAGTACTATCATTTATGTGGTTAAATTCAATATTCATTTTTTTATTTTTTTATTATGGGCCAACCAACAATTGTTTACACTTTAACAATTTTAAGTACCTAACCTATCTACCATAATCTATGGATAATGTAACATTTTTTTACAGGTTAGCACCGCATGCCCCATAAACATAATAGGTATGCCACAAGCACTGTACTATAAAATTAATGTCTAATTAACTAAAACTAACAATTTTATTGCGCTATCGTACACAAACATGACAATTTATATTACATTAAAAGAATTATTACAATCCATCTTACGAATTTTACCTCTTTGGAGAAACCGAAGGTTTTGTTTGTGTATAAGATATATAAGAATTATCCAGTTTTGGAAACCTAAACTCAATGACAGATGTCAAAAAGTTCAAATTCCTTCGAAACCTAATGTCAATCCAGCTTACGAATTTTCGATCAGGCCACGTGGCCTGACTGTCACGTGGCCTGAGTTTAACATTTTTTACCCACCACAAAAGTGCACAACGACGCTAAAGAAGTTTTCACTTCAAAATCGGCAGTTCCATACATTTTGATCGTGTAAGTACCTATTGGACTTTTGTAGAAAACAGTAGATTTTATTTAATTACCCCCTGACATGATGAAAAGTTTGTACCTAGTTTTATCAATTGAGGTCTGTATTGTAGTTTTCTATTAGCATATGTTTTTATTGCTAGTTGTGATATTTACAACCCTTTTCTCATCCGAAGAATCCATCCATCCATCCATCCCATTAGAATTTGAAATAGATACGTAAACAGTAGGTACGGTTTAGCTAAAGATATTTTATCACGAAGATAATATCATAATTCATAATATTGATGAATGAACCTAATTATCTCAACGAAATCAATAGTTCCGGAATCAAGATTAAGATGGCGAGTATTAATGGCTAATATTAATCGCTTTTAATTTGGCAATTCGGAAAAACCATAGGTACCCTATTTATTAAATTATTATAACCTATATTTTGGGTAATATTCTTGATCTTCAGGATTAGTATTAAAAGATCGTGCATAGCATAGATTAAAGAAAAGCTTGTGCCTTCGATTTTTTTTTAAATGTCTTTCATACCAGTTTTATTGTCAAAATTAAAGCGAGTAAGGTACCTTTCTAGGTATGTTAGACAATTTGGCAAAAGTAGGTTCGAAGTATTCCAACCGATTCCGACGATGCTAGTTGGGCCCATACATCACAGAATCTTAAATCTAAGTTTCTCTGTTCGGGTAATCCTCGGATCCAAACACTAAGTTCTACGCTCGAAGAGGTTTACAGTGAACGAAGTGGTCTCGTTCCGTAGGAACTGGAAGTATCGACGCTCCTTCCCTACCATTTAACGCTGAACTTGCGGTCGCGTTCGCAAAACTTTGTCATAACTCTCCAAGTACCGTTCAGCGTTTTGATAGTCTTTCGTTTGTTTCTTTGATAGCATAGTTGAAGTATTTAAAGTTCAATTATTTATAAGAATAGAATAGTATTTTAACTTTATTGTACACCAAAAATCAAACATAACGGGTTTACAAAACTGCTTATTTTATAGTTACAACGGCGGTCTTATCGCTTATAGCGATATCTTCCAGACAACCTTTGGATGGACATTATGGAATTAAAATTCAAATAAAAAGGGGATTGATTGATTTTTTGTGATCTGTTCTGTCATCGGATCAATTTTCCTAAGAAAATTCTTCGCATAGAATCTGCTCACCAGGCGTTTTAATTTGTGAAGTTAATTTCGTTTCATTTTTAAAGATTTTGTATTAGTTTCTTGTCATTTGTTTTCTCAACGACCTCGTTTTAATTACGTTATTGATTTTTACTTTTTTTTAGCTAGCCTGGTTACCTACAATATAACAAAGAAATAACATTGATTAATTTTTGAATTTTGTCTTATACTTCTCTTTTTCAAATTGACTAGAACGATGACCCTTCTAGTCAATTTGAATTTCACAGATTCGCAACTCAAAATAAGACGCAACGCGCGATAGTAAGGTTATCATTCCATAGTTACCTACTTAGATATCCTTTTAAAAACAACGAAGCAAACATATACTCTTGTACATTTATCGGAAAAGCATGGTAGCATTTAATCTTAACCCCTTTGATTCGGCAATAAAACGCGGCATCCCCACACGGGGTAACCCTGTATACACAATTAACTTTGAGCTTCAAGTTGAAAGGGATTGCTATCAAATAGCTACGCATGTATAGCCATTTGGTTCACGATCCATTAGGCTGCACAAATCTATGGAGTAAGGTATGGTATGGTATTTAAGTCTTGAGTTAATAGGCTTCTTTTGAGTAAGCTTGTCCCATCGTCGACCTCATCTCTGTCCTCAGGACAAGATTGAGGTCAAGATTAGACCCAAATAATATTTAAATATAAGTTGATTTAAAGTTTTAGTTGTTGCTGGTAACAGTCCAAGGGTATCCATCGTATTATCTAGTACTGGGTGGGGGAGGTCTAATACGCAATCAGTCCGAGTAAAGAAGGAAGAAAAGATGTACAGTTAGGATAAGGCTAGGCTAGTGAACTGTTGTGCTAGTATCAGTTAATAGTAAATAAATTACTTTTGAAAAATAATTGACTGGTAGTAAATTATTGGTCTTCTTGGTGGATTCCATATTATATTATCTTTGGTTCTCTTCACCCGTTTTATAATACCCCTACATTTTTTTTATATCCACCAGTATTGATGTCCAGCAGTGAGATCACCTAACTTAAATTGAACTTCTGTAAAATCTTAGAAGCAATTCTAAGCATTTCTAATAAATATGGGTAGGTAAGTACATAAATTAAATTGAATGCCTTGATGGGGCAAACTAGTACGATAGTAGGTCATATTACCTATACCTGTGTTCACAAAGTTACTCTGTTGTCGGTTGTTTCATATTCATAAATAAATAATAAAAAAACACACAAATTCTTAGTGCATTAACTAACACAGCAAGTTCAATAAAAGCTAAGTACAAACATATTCCTAGTCTTATCTAAAACACATTGTTCAGTCCAAATCCACTCCAAAAGTAGTTCAAGACAAGTCAAGGAGCTTTCGGCAGCCGAATTTAAGATCGCAAAGTATTTGAAAGTAATTTTTCAGATCATTGCACAATTGATGTAGTTACAGCCTTTCAAGATTTTATCTCTGAATAAACTTTGGGGGAATTTCTACGGTACGTTTATTGCAGAATTTCTCACGGGGCGAAGTTCCACCACGAGTGCTTTAGTATTCGCTTTCCATGCCATTTCTCGCCATAAATCTGAATTTTGCGCTAAAAACTGCAGTGTCGAGACTTCCCAAGGAATATGGTGTGGTTTCAGAATTTATGAATTCTATTTTACAATGGCGGAGATATCTTGTCGGCGCAACATTTATAAGTATATAAAATGATTTATGTAGGTAGAAAAGCCAGAAATATTACTTAGTACCGGCTGCTGAATTTTACTCCTGTACAATGTGTCTGTTGCCAGTGCGTACCAGTCATTATTTCTTCCTTATTTCCAAACAATACGCGGTCATTGGTAATTTGGTGCATTCCTTTAAATAAAGACTAATTTTCAACAATTGTGACCCGATAATGTGGGATCCAAAATTTTGGGTAAATTCTTCACCATCATAAACTGCTAATTATAAGAAATCGACGCTGTTCAAGATGACTTACACTTTTTGATATCTCATGAACTAATGGATCATTCAAAATAAATAAAATAATAAATCTTTATTCAAAATCTTAAATGGTAAAATACAATATGAATCCGAAATTAACAATGTAGGTATAATATAATATTGTTCGATGCCTTTACAAGGATAATCCTGTATCACAGGCTGCGGGAGCTCTAACAATTTGCTTTATTTAGGACAGTAGTTTTTTGTTTAATATTTAACATTACATAATGGCAAAGTTCTTTTTATTTACTTATGTATGACACTTGACGTACTTGAAATTACTCCACAACAATAAAGTTCAGAACCCAAGTTATCGTAGTCATAATTGTTGCAAATTAGCCCTAGTAACCCAAGTTAACGAGGTTATAAAATACCGTTGTACTACCGTTTTATATTCCTTTAAATAGGTTCCGGACACAGGTTGGCTGAAGCATTGAAAACCTGTTCAAGTGAAGATTCATAGATGACTCAGCACTGGAGTGAAAATGTGGTGTGGTTCCTCAAACGATGGGACACTTCATGTAGTGTCCTGTCTGCCCTGTTGTTTGCACATTACGAAAGCTTATGCATGATACTGAAGGTGACTAACTCGTTTGCCAAATTTTGGGCTGGCTCACCTAAGATTTCAATCAAAACCTCAAGTAGAAGATAGCCTACTCCGAAGTGATATTAGACCAAGTTTTTTTTTTAAAGCGATCCGTACTGCTTTCTCTCGTTCATTCGGCGTCATACTGTCTTTGTCTTTCGAAAATTCGATAACAACTTACATAGCTGATTGATTGTGGAATTAAAAGTAGTAACAGATAATGATATCTTTACTGCAATTTAAAAATAAAGCCATATATTTTTGGCTTTTAAAATTGGTGTCAATAAATATTCGGACGTGCGTATTAGACAGCAGTAATAATGCGCTTGTAAATTATCAAATACCCCCAAGTAGTTATTTCGTTACTGATAATGTATTTTTGTGTTCTGTATGTAAATTATAGGATGCACGGTACGATCGAAGGTTAAGCGTACACTTATCGAGGTCGGTCCGTAGATGGGTGACCATCCATCACATTTTGAGAGCCCTCGACCCCTTTTTTTTTTGGGATGGGAAATCATCAAATGACTTCTCCCGCTCTGGGCGGAGCGGGAGGGAGTGTCAGACTTGACTGACTAAAACCCACCCATGTTCCTTCTTAGCCCTTTTTGTTCCAGGGCCGCGGTATCTCTTTCGAACAACCCGCAGCCCTGGCAGGCATCGGCCCTTTCGGACCCCTTCCGGTTTGCTGACATCTCCTTGAGGCGCGCGTGGAACACGTACGCGCCGTCGACACGGCCTGTCGTCATGAGACGGACGGACGGTGAGCTAGCCCATTACTCACCGTCCACAGGCTCGCGCCTACGGTGGCCGGGGGCCACTGGTTGCCCCCCGACGCCCGGGGCGTCTCCCGCGGAAGCTGGGACGTGAGGTTCTCTCCCTCTCACGTTCCGCCACCTCCTTCGCTAGCATGACTGCTTCGCAGAAGGAGGCGACGGCTTCCCATTCCCTCTCGCTCCGGACCATGGATTGAACCAGGGCCGGACGCGAGAGGTCGCCGCCGCCAATCGCCGCTACGAGGACACGGCGGTGCTCAGCCCAAGCGGGGCAGAGCTTCACGGTGTGCTCCACCGTGTCCTCCGGCCGATCCTCGCAATGGTAACACCCGGGCGTTTCCTCCCGCCCGATTCGGTGCAGGAACCTCCCGAAACAACCGTGTCCGGTGAGGACCTGAGTCAGGCGGAAGGTGAGGGCGCCGTGGCGCCTCTCTAGCCACTCCTCAAAGAGGGGAATTATCGCCACTATTGTGGCGTGCCCTGCACGTGGTTGCGATAGTCGCTTTCTCCATGCCGCCATGAGATCGCGCCGGAGGTCTGTCCGCTGAGCGACAATTTGCCGCGGCAGCGGAGTTTCCCCCCAGCGTAGTGCCTCCGCGCGCCATTCGTGCAGGCGCGCGAGCACTATCGCCACCAGATCCCATGGCGGCAATCCGGCCAAGAGGCTCGCCGCCTCTCCGGAGATCGTGCGGTACCCCCGGACCAGCCTTACTGCTACCACCTTCTGGGACGCGTTCAGGTAATGGGCGGCTCGCTGCCTCAAAGAACGCGCCCACACCGGGGCCCCGTAAAGGGCCATGGACCGCACGACCCCCGCATAGAGCCTTCGGCAGGAGGCGTTTGGAGCCCCAGGTTTGGCAAGAGCCGCTTGAATGCAGCCCCTGCCCGTTCCAGTTTTGGGGCCAAACGTCGGAAGTGCTCAACGAAGTTCCACCGGCTGTCGAGGACAAGCCCTAGGTACTTTAGCGTCGACTCGACGCCGATGGGAACCCCTCCTACCGTCAGTATGGATCCCGACGGTGGCGCATTCCGAGGCCCGTGAAAGCACATGGCCTCGGACTTGTGCAATGCCACCTCGACACCCAGTTGCCGGATTCTCTCCACGACTATCGCAACCCCGCGTGTCATAAGTTCGGCCGCCGCCTCGTGCGACCTCCCTTGTGCCAGCACAAGCGTGTCGTCAGTATAGCAGACTACGTTGACACCGCTAGGGAGGTCGGCGCGCAGCACCCAGTCGTAGCCGATGTTCCACAAGGGCGGCCCCAGAACCGATCCCTGTGGAACACCGCACGACACCTCTCACCGATTCCATTCTCCGGTGCGACCGGGGTAGATGACGGCCCTATCCGTCAGGTAGTCCCCGACCACACGGCGAAGGTAGGTCGGCACCCGATGAAACCGGAGTGCCTCCCTTATGCAGCTCCAGGGCATGGTGTTGAAGGCGTTGGCGATGTCAAGAGACACACCCAACCCGAGACACTGCATCCCCCGTCGTGAGAGCCCACGCGCATGATGGCGTCCACCGTCGAGCGCCCCCTGCGGAAACCAAATTGGTGTTCCACAAGGTCCGGCCCCATCCCCACAAGGTGCCCGGCGAGGCGGTTCGCAATGACTCTTTCAAAGAGCTTGCCCACCTCGTCGAGCAACACAATGGGCCGGTATGCGGACGGAGAGTCCGCAGGGCGCCCCGGCTTCCGGATGAGGACCAGTTTCCCCGTCTTCTAACGAAGCGGGAACTGGCCTCTCTCCAAGCATGCGCTTAAGAGCCCTTCCAGTCGGGGCTCGAGTGCCTCCGAGGCCAGGACCCAGGCTTTGCCATGCAAGCCATCGGGTCCCGGGGCGGTATTTTTGGCTTTAAGCCTGCCTACCGCCACTCTCAGGTCTACCCCGGTCACTTCCGGAATGTCGTCATCGTCCTCGATGTGGTCCACTTCTGGCACCGCAAGCGGCGGAGCCATAGGCGGGGGAGGATGTTCCCCTCGCAGAGGGAACAAGGCCCTCACCACGTCCTCCACGAGCTGAGGGCGGAGACTCTGCGCCATCGTTTGGAACATTACTAAGTACATCTCCAAGATGTCTTTTATTCAATCGTTCCGCTGGAAATCATACGGTTTTTTCTCTCTGGCTACGGTTCTCGTATGGCTTTTGTGAAAGGTTCAAAGTATTTCAGCACAGTCTAAAGACGGATACTCGACCCCTATTACTAGGTCTAAAACATAAATGTAAAAGGACTCATCATCTGCCTACCCTTTTCCCAAACTATCATGTAAAAGGAGTACTGTAAGTAAACTTCGTCATAACCTTTTGGTGATTACAGCCGTTATTTTGTTTGAAAGTGGCGCCTGTTACAGAAAAATTGAAAAGAAATCGTTTGTCTTGTCATGGACAAGTAATGAGGACTGATGTAACACGTGACTAAAAAAGTAATAGATATGGGTGTTGATGGATGATGAGGGAGAGGAAGGCCAAAGAAAAGAGAGATGGATTGTGTGAGGAATGATATGAAAAAAAGAGAAAGGAGTAAATGCTGCCGTGACGTCTGACAGATGAGAAAGGAAGAACAATACGTTTTGCGCCGACCACAAGTAAAATGGGATAAGGGCAGGAAGATGACGATGACCCTAAACAATTCTGTTTATAGGAGAAGTTTTGAGATTCAATGAGGATGACTACAAGAAACGACGATGATCAATGGAACGATGTTTGGATTCTGTGAAAGATGGATCCTGATTGAAATTTAGTGAATTTTAAGTGACGGTTGATCGAAATGGGTAGAACAAGACAAACTGCGCGAATCATTAAAAAATGCCATGAAGGATGATAAGTTTAAGTTTAATAAGTTTATTGTTCATAAAAGAAACATAACAGTTGTGGCATAAAAATCGGTGAGCCACAAACTAAGCATCGCTTGTGTCTTACCTATCCTCTCATCATCTGCCTAGCCTTTTCCCAAACTAACTTGAGGCCGGCTTCCAATCTAACCGGATGCAGCTGAGTACCAGTATTTTACATGAAGCGACTGCCTATCTGACCACCACAACCCAGTAACTGGGTAATACGATACCCCTTGGTAAGACTGGATGTCAGACTTTTGGCTTCTGACTACTCGTAACGACTGTCAAAGATCTACAAATGACAGCCGGGTTCAACGGCTTAACGTGCTTTCCGAGGCACGGAGGAAACTCGGTAGGTTATTATGGTCACCCATCCACGGACCAACCTCGGCAAGCACGGCTTAATCTTAAAGATCGACCCGTGCGGCTGTTATTATTTAGCCACGAGCTCCTCTCTTACCTTACCTATCCTCTATTGGACTCAATTGTGGTGATCGTAGTTTAATCTAAGATTCCACACAAACGCCCTTGGTCAGATACAAATAAAGCCTTTTTTTACAAAGATCTCTAAAATGAAAGAAATTCTTGTATTATATCTTTACAACTTAACAAAAATACGTATTATCTTTCACAGATTAATGAATGAGTAGGTATTCAATGCAATATATAAAAAGCAATGAATAAGTTTATCTGCATTTTTAGGAACCTAGGTTAGGATGTGGAAGTGTGTAGTTTTGATAATTTATACTCTCGTGATACTAGTGCAGGGCCAGGAAGACTGGCGGCTCGTGAACATAGCTCAGGGCCCAGTGCGCGGGCGCATGGACGCCGAAGGCGGGCTCCACGTGTTCTACAATATTCCATATGCTACTGCTCCTACTGGTGCTGACCGATTTAAGGTAAATATATAAGAAACAATATAAATAACAGGTTTAATTACTTTTTTTAATGTAACAAACCGAATAAACAAAACATAATTTATGAGGTCGCTTCGCTCGCTCTTCCTGTCTAGGTTTACAGAAGATCTCCTTGTTGCTGTTGATAATACTAATAACTTCGTTATTTTCTATTCAGGCTCCCCTTCCTCCACCAGTGTGGATGTCACCTTTTGATGCTGTCAATAGAGACATCCGATGTCCCCAAGGTCCTATAGAATCAAACATGCGAGAAGACTGTCTAGTAGCTAACATCTTCGCCCCTGATACAACAGAGACCAATCTACCTGTTCTAGTATTCGTCCACGGCGGAGCGTACCAGTATGGTCATGGATTATCTAGACAATACAGAGATTTAGTACGGACAAAGAAATTAATAGCTGTGTCATTCAACTACAGAATAGGTGCGCATGGTTTTCTTTGTCTAGGAACTGCCGGTGCTCCTGGTAATGCTGGAATAAAAGACCAGGTAGCATTCCTTCGTTGGGTTAAAATTAATATTGCCAGTTTCGGAGGTAATCCTGAAGACGTGACACTCATTGCCTGCAGCGCTGGGTCTGGTTCAGTAGACGTTTTAACTTTATCTAGTGCTACACAAGGTCTGTTTAATAAGGCTATAATGGAGAGTGGTATCAGCCTTGGCGCTACCGGCGTACAGATCGATCCAATTGAAAACGCCAAAAATTTTGCAAAAGTACTTAATTTTAATGACATCGATGATTTGGATAAGTTAGAAGAATTTTACAAAACTGCTTCGTTTGAACTATTGACTTCACGCCTTGACGCAGTCGTAGATCAAGAAGATGTGATGGTTCGGTTTGCTCCATGTGTTGAAAAAGATATTGGTCAAGAAAGAGTTATAATGGATACGCCCATGAATGTTATGAAGCAAGGTAATTACACAAAGGTACCTTTGATGTATGGATTTACCAACATGGAAGGTGCTATGAGACTGCCCTACTTCGATACCTGGAAAGTGAAGATGAATGAGAAATTTTCAGACTTTTTACCGGCTGAACTGCATTTTGATAGCGAAGTTATCAAAGAGGAGGTAGCGCAGAAGATCAAACGGTTTTACTTTGGTAATGACCCCGTGAGTGAAGAAAGTATGGTATCATTCTTGCTATACTTTACCGATGTTTTATTTGCTTATCCAATGCTGAGATCTCTATCAACTCGTGTAGAAGCTCTTGGAGACACGATCTATTTATTTGACTATTCATTTGTGGATAAAGATACGGAAAGTTTCCCGCATACTGATGTGCGTGGAGCCCAACACTGCTTCCAATCAAGAGCAGTGCAGGATCAAGATCTTTCTGGTAGAACTGAAGAGTACAAGCGAATGGTAGAAATTTTGAGAGAGTATACCCTCAACTTTATTTTTACTGGGTAAGGTGGTTTTTAATTTTTTTTAAGGTTTGCTTAAACTCTGCTGCTGTTTTATATTATTCTCATCTTTCTTTTGTTTTAGCTCTCCAACGCCAAGTGGTTCGAATTCGCCGCAATGGCCGCCTGCAAATGCACAAAGGTCTCCTTACATGTCCTTGGGTCCGGTCATAGAGCTGAAGGACGACATACTTGAAAACAGAGCAGCTTTCTGGGACACTATCTATGAGGAATATTACGGGGGTCCTGTGGTGCCTTCTGTTACTACTACGACTACCTCTGCTTCGAGTACCTCTGCTTCGAGTACCTCTGCTCCGACTACCTCTGCTCCGATTACCTCTGCTCCGACTACCTCTGCTTCGACTACCTCTGCTCCGACTGATGTCACTCCTGAACCTGGTGGCGCTGTCTCATTCACAATCTCATATGTTTTGTTCATAACCATTCTATCATTGTTTTATTTATCTTTGTAATAACTAGTCATCTGCAATGTCTATGTTATAAGGATGAACCAGTTTTGCAAATCAATGGCATCTTTATAAAATGCATTTTATGCTGTCTTTTTAATATATCGTCTTACTGTATAAATTATTGTTCCAATCTTTGTTTAGTAAATTTTTTTGTGCGGGTTGGTAGATGTCACATGTCTTCGATTTTTTAATTCTAGGACATGCCGGTTTCCTCACGATGTTTTTCTTCACCGTTTTTGAGGGCAGATAATAGATCGGATGTCGCAGAGTAGTAATGTTGGCACGCATTGCTACGAGGCTCATACCGATTAAAGGTCATGGTAAAGGCGTTTAACGAACGCCCGCTGTCTCTCACCTCGCTCACTCGATCTACGTCACGATGATGTAGATAGTGTCAGTCCAGTAAACTTAACTGTTGTCCCGGCATCATCCGACATTATTTCGATGTAAACAATATAAGATGCCGGTGATGTGTAATAAATGATTAATATAAATACATGTAAATATAATGTGTTAATGTTTGTGTATAAATGTGTTGTATTGTGTAACTATAAAATACAAATATATCAATTAAATATTAGGTGTATACCCTACATTAACTGTTATTTCGACACTGTGTAGTGCCCAATTTGACTTGACCTTAGAAAAATAACGTAAAGCATTTCACACTAATCAATTTGTTAAACCCGTGAATTCAATAAATGAAGCATAAGATAGCATACAGTGAGTATGTGGGCTGATCACCAATTCACCACATTTAATTTCAAACAACTCTGACGATCCCTCGTCAACCAGCCTTGTTTGATGTCACGCAGGCGCTGCGTAAGAACGACGAACGTACATATTTTGCGAGGGTGCCGAAAACAACAACGATCGATACTCCTCGACATTATCTTTCATGATTAGCGATAGGCGTAATGGATTCATAGTATATATAGATAATCATTGCATTCATTACGCTTAGCTGTTCAGTCGAGAAAATGAGGAAGTGTCTAGTGTTCATTTTGTGTGCTTTTGTGATACTGGTGCGAAGCGAAGAAGATGAATGGCTGGCTGTGCAAATACCTCAAGGCGTTTGGCGCGGGCGCACAGATCCAAATGGCGGGCTCTACGTGTTCTATAACATTCCATATGCCACTGCACCTACAGGGCCTCACAGGTTTGAGGTAAATAACTCTTCTTGGTTTTTCGCAATAAACGAACACAGATTTTAATCAACTAATCAAAGTTTTATCAATGCTAATTTTACTATTTAATGATCCATACACACTGCAGCTACTGTTAACAAGTGCTTCACTGCATTCACTGTTGTTCCAATGGTGGGCTAAGTAATTGATTATTTTGAATCCGTTTGTTTTATATTTTCTCTTATTTTATTTTGTTCCAGCCGCCGCTACCTCCACCGATAAATCTTACACCGATGTACGCTGTTGATAGAAGTATCATATGTCCGCAACCTGGTGATATGTTGAATATGCAAGAAGACTGTTTGGTAACCAACGTGTTTGTTCCTAAAACAGCAGAAGGAAAACCTAACATGCCTGTCCTAGTTATAGTCCACGGGGGTGCGTACCAGTATGGGTACGGAGAACAAGAGAAATTTAGAGAATTAGCGAAGACTAAGAAAATCATTGTAGTAACATTTAACTACAGACTAGGCGTGCATGGTTTCCTGTGTCTTGGCACAGAAGGAGCTCCTGGGAATGCAGGGCTTAAAGATCAGGTAGCACTACTTCGTTGGGTAAAGACCAACATCCGGAACTTCGGGGGTAACCCTGATGATGTTACATTAGCTGCCTGTAGTGCTGGATCTGGTTCAGTAGATTTTCTTACACTTTCTACTATTACAAAAGGACTTTTTAAAAGAGCTATAATGGAGAGCGGAGTTAGTACTGGCGCTGTCGGTGTACAAATTGATCCAATCGCAAATGCTAAAACTTATGCTAAGCTACTAGGTTTTAATGGAGATGATTTGAGCAGTTTGGAAGACTTCTACAAATCTGCTACATTTCAACAACTATTATTACGTCATGATGCAATTATAAATAATCCGGACGTTGCTATTCTATTCGGCCCATGTGTGGAGAGTGATATCGGCCAAGAAAGAGTAGTTTTTAATGCTCCTTTTAGTATTTTAAAGCAAGGTAACTATACCAAGATACCTTTAATGTATGGATTTACTAACATGGATGGTGCCATGAGACTCCCTTCTTTAGACGACTGGGTAATTCAAATGAATGAGAAATTCTCAGACTTTTTACCAGCTGAATTGCATTTTGAGAGCGAAGCTGTTGAAGAGGAGGTTGCACAGAGGGCCAAACACTTATATTTTGGCGATAACATCGTGAGTGAAGATTATATTCAGAAATATATAACATACTTTACCGATGTTTTATTTAGATATCCTATGTTGAGGTCTCTATCAACTCGAGTGGAAACTCTCGGTGACACAATATACCTATTTGAATACTCATTTGTGGATGAACAAACAAAAGCTTTTCCAGACACCAATATAAAAGGGGCGAACCACTGTGAACAATTTATAGCAGTCATGGATGAAGATGTTACTGACAAGACAGATGAATACAAGAATATGAAACAAACCCTGAGGGAATACTGGCACAGTTTTATTTTGAATGGGTAAGAGGTTATTTTGTTACTACTGTTGCAGATGTCTTGTTCTAATTTGCAATTAAAAACATAAAAAAAAAAAAAAAATACAAACATCCGAATTGAGAACCTCCTCCTTTTTTAGAAGTCGGTTAAAAATACTGCTGCTCGGTAAGATTATTCAACAATTGTTTGTGTGTTTGCATTGGTGTTTACATAAGTGAAAAAATATCGGTGACAACAGTATGTTGCTTCTCTTTGATATTTATACTAAAACCATTCACTTGGTAAAATGTATATTATTTATATCTATTTATTTAAAAGACATCAAATCCCAACATAAAATACAAACTTATTAAAAAAAAAAAATATAGCAGTCATGGATAAAGAATGTTACTTTGGGTAAACATTAATTTGGGTTCCTACTTAGAAGAATGCGATATGTTTATTACTTGGGGTAGAAGTAGACATACTAAGTTATTTAGACTTGATACACATTCTCGAATGCGATAATAATTAAAATTAAATATATACTTTTATTTCAGAGCACCGGTGTCTAGAAACTCGAGTCTACCACATTGGCGACATGCTAGCGCTGCAAGATCACCTCATATGTCGTTGGGTCACGAAATAATGTTGAAAGTTGATAGTGTTATGAATGGGAGAGAAGCTTTTTGGGACGAAATATATGAAAAGCACTACCGTGGTCCAGTAATGCCCGATACAACGGCTACTACTACAGAATCCATTACCACAACCCCTGATCCTGACACTGGCGGCGCTGTTTCACCAATGATCTCAAATTTCATGTTTATTGTTGTTTCTCTGTCATTTTATTGCACTTTCAATTAGTCGTTATCATTTTTTTTTTTCGACTGTTTGTGTTGGATTACGTATTTGTCTGTAATCAGAATGCGTGCAGGCGATTAATTTGATTGCTAATCAACATATTTTCATGCTTGTTTATGAGTCTTTGTTTTTTATTATTTTGTATAATAAAGTGAAATCAGTGATGAAATTGTATCTGTTTTAGTATTTACTCTTCCTTTTGTAAAAATATGCTAAAAATATTTGGTTGTTTTATTTTTAACTAACATAATGTTACCTCGACAGGTTTATAACTAAAACATTCAGTTTGTATGAGACAGAAAAGATAAGGAAAAATATTGTTGTGGAGTTCAACCAGTCTTATAACTATTACCTTAACTTAACGTATTAACTTGAGTTGTGGAGGTCAAATAGCCAGTCGCTTGATGTGAAAAACTGGTATTTAGCTGTATTCGGTTAGACTGCAAGCAGATCCCAACAAAGTTTGAAAAAAAGCTACGCAGGTAATGATTATTGTGGATGTGGAGGTCGGATAGGCAATCGATTCATGTAAAATACTCGGTATTTTAGTTGCATCTGATCGCCTGGCAGCGGCCCGCGCAACATAGTTCGAAGAAGGTTAGGATGACGACGACGATGACGAATAACGACAGCGATATAGGGACATCGCTGGCACCTGAGACACCTAACTCAATGCCGAATGCCCCTTTTCACCAATACTAAGAGAAATCTAACTTATTGCCTAATACCTGTTTCCCCAACACTAAGGGACACCTAACTGAATGCTTAAAAATTAAATTTAAAATTTACAGGTTCCCGACACAAAAAAGCCTCAGAAAACCAAAAATAAATTAATCCAAGCGTACCATCGGTTTTTTAACCACTAAGGCCTAATTCTGAGCGAGACAGATCGTGCGACAACCGATCTCCAGCGCACGCAACCGGCACCGGTCGCGCTCTGAAAGAATCCTAAGAATTCTTCTGCGATAACTATGATATGTTATCGAGAAGCAAGCTTTGCATATCATTGATTGTTGGCCCAACATGTGTTTTGGTGCGTCATAATTCCATAAATGACTAATCTAGGATGTTCATAACCAAGTTTCGCCACTTTTATTAATCATACTAGGATGTACAATTATCAATTATTGTTACTAAATATGCAAATATTTAATTTTGTACCTAATTATCGGAGATGTTGCTGACTTATGTAATACTGTTATCCTGCGGCCTGCCCTTATCCCAATTTATTTCCGATCGGCGCAGCATGTTTATTACTATTACTATTACATTACTATTACTCGTCATCTTAACAGACACTTCCTTTCTTGCCATATCATCCTTCACACAGTTCATCCATAGATTCTTTGCCAGCCACATTTTTATACTCAAAACTTTCTTCATGACGTTTGCCTCATTCTTCCGCATTACATGACCATGGACTTATGTAATACTGTTTAAACTTGCTATTTAGCTTGACATCGTAAATTTAGAATTTGACTTTAACCGTCTCGGACACGTGGCTATCTATTATGATAAGAACGTTATTGTTGTTTACCTCGATATCAGTTTTCGGGATGAAAGATACCCTACGTCCGTTTCTGTACACCTGACAACGTATATGTATACAAAAATTCAGGATGATCGGTTCAGTAGTTTAGGCGTGAAGAGGTAACAAATAAACAAACTTACTTTCGCATATAATTTTTATTAGAAAGTTAGGATTATGAATTTAATAAATGACTAACAGCTAACCGTAGAACCACATTGACCACTGTTATGTACTATTTAATGCATCCATCAGCACAATGTTTTGATTGCGTTACATTAAGCTACCGTAAACCGTGATTTTTCACACAAAAAAAGCCTTTCCCAGCATTTTTTTGCGTAGTGATACTTAGTTTACACAATGCTTGGTTCATGGCTTTGTAAAGGTTCCTGTTACACCTTGTAAAATTCTATATTTCCCAAAGATAATCTTCGCGAGGAGTATGTAAGGATCGTTGCAGGTAGCGTTCTGTGGAAGAAAGAGTTTATGTATGTCTATGTAAACGGTTGTGCGTTGTTTCATTCAACTGATTGTTTCATCGAATTTCGTTTCACATAAATTGGTTCTCATATAATCATTTCATAGAATAATGTAAAGTTTAATGTTAGAATATTCATATCATAGAATAACAAATAGTTTATTATATTTTACAAATTAATATTATTTTTAAAACTAGATACTTAACTAAAATAACAACAAATTATAAAAGGGCGTCAAAAAACTCCTCCTCAACGCTGTCAACTGGTAACGTGCCCAAGAGACTGGCGGCGTTGCCACGTTGTATGGCAATACTTAGCCTCTGGCCAAAGTAAAACCCAGCCCTTGGGTCACGGGAAGTGTCAACTAGCCGTTTAGAAATTTCCTTGAAAAGGCTGTGAGCACTCGGACCCCACGGCCCCAGAGTTTCAACCCCAAACGGCTCAAAAATATAGTTACCACAAAGGTTACTATATTTACGCCGCTTGAGGTTCTCCGCAGCCGCAGCGGCAGCGCCTGTACAGCACGATGAGCTTGGAAGATGTGATGGCGCAAGAGTATCGACGCAAGTTGCGTCCCACACTAAAGGCCTACCCATCTTCCAAGGAAACAAAGACATGCCGTCCGGTCTTTTGCCATCGTCGCGTGCCCAGCCATTGGGTTCTAAGATAGCTGGAACGCCGACGGTAACAAGAGCTCGACGGATGATGTTGAATAACAAATCAAATATTCTTTATACTCATATTGTTTGTTTCATATAAAACTTATTACCAAGAAAAATATTTTATCGAGTGACAGTTTCTAAAATTTATACCCTCCTATAAAATTACAACACCGCGTTCACAAAAATAATGCAGGTAAATTCTTGTCAAGTAGGAAAACAATCTTGTTATTCTCATTAATGTCTATGCTTGTTGCATGGTCAATGTACCAAGCGAGTGTAAGCAAGCATACAACATAAAGCGTCCAAGCAAGCATGCAGTACGCAAGCGAGCAAGCAGCGTGCAAGCAAACTTGCAGCATGCAAGCGTGCATGCAACAGGCATGGTTTCTGTCAAGGCTTCGGCACTGCGGTTGTAAATGGCCTTCAAATCCGTATCGTATAGGAATGTTGTTTTTACTAGCTGTAAGTTTCCCAAATAGCATAAAATAAAATAAAATAAAATTGTGTTTCTGTAAATATGTTTCATTCAAGTGAATAGTAGTTGAAATGAAAATATTCGAAATAAAAATACAAGAACCAAATATTATACACCGTGTAAATCACCTCATCACGAAGCCGTCAACCAAGCATTCTGTACATGAAACTAAGTAACTTTACGTAAAAATTATTGCTGGGAAACGACTTTTTTTTGGGGGGTGTAAAACCATGCTTTGTGGTAGAACTCAATGTAACGCACTGAAAACATTGTGCTGATGGATGGATTGAATAGTTCGGGGGTCGTGGAGGTGTTTAAAGTAAAATTCTTACATTAAAAACTTGTATTTAAAAAAATACTTGTCAAAAAGTTGGAACTTTGACCCCTAATATCTCCGTAACTAGAAGGTTCCCAGGTATGGTGTAAAACAAAAAAATGATCGCAATGACAGGGAGAACCAGTGTCTTTCGGCTTCGTTAAGAGGTGTTTTACACCCTTTATGAAACATTTTCTGGTAAACGAAATTCTGTGAAATTTCTATCTGCGAAACAAGGTGACTCTCTATGTAGACTTCGGAATTGGTCTCATTCGATGTGACGTAGAGTATGCGTAACGTCGATGAACGACGATGAGGAGTATCCAAAACGATAATTTACGAGTTATCTTTCATGATTAGCGATAGGCGTAATGGATAGATAATATATAATATAGATGATCGTGGCAATCAGAGTCTATACTTAGCTGTTCAATCGAAATGCAGAAGTGTTTGGTGGTAATACTGTATATTTTTGTGTCAGTGGTGCAAAGTGGAGTTGTTTGGCGGGTTGTGGAAATAGCTCAGGGTACTGTGCGAGGGCACTTGGATCCTGATGGCGGACTTTACGTGTTCTATAATATTCCTTATGCCACTGCACCTACAGGGCCTAACAAGTTTAAGGTAAATAACTCTTCTCAGCTCTTCTAATTATGTTCAGTATTATGTCACACTATTCCCTACTTTTGTTGGTATCGACTTGCAAGGTCCATCGTTATACAAAATTTGTTAGATAGCAGTTTATCTAACAACTTTACTTACTTAAAAACAGCTAATATATATATTATTAAGTTAATCAATGCTTATTAATGCATTCATACTTATTACGAATTGGAGGTATAGGAATTGATAACTTTGTCTTATTATTAATTGCTTTTTTCTTATTTTTCCAGGCTCCCCTCCCTCCACCTCTATTTGAGTCACCGTTTGATGCTGTAGATAGGAGTATCATATGTCCGCAACCTGGTGGATTGATGAATATGCAAGAAGATTGTCTGGTAGCCAACGTGTTTGTTCCTGATACAACAACATCAGATTCTAGAATACCGGTCCTAGTTGTTGTCCACGGAGGTGCGTACCAGTATGAGTACGAAGAACAAAAGAAATTTAGAGAATTAGCAAAGACGAAGAAAATCATTGTGGTAACATTTAACTACAGACTCGGCGTGCATGGTTTCTTATGTCTTGGCACTGAAGGAGCTCCCGGGAATGCAGGACTTAAAGATCAGGTATCACTACTTCGTTGGGTAAACACCAACATCCGAAACTTCGGGGGTAACCCTGATGATGTTACATTAGCTGCCTGTAGTGCTGGGTCTGGTTCAGTAGATTTTCTTACACTTTCTACTATTACAAAAGGACTGTTTAAAAAAGCTATAATGGAGAGTGGTGTTAGTACTGGTGCTGTCGGTGTACAAATTGATCCAATCGCAAATGCTAAAACTTATGCTAAGCTACTAGGTTTCAATGGAGATGATTTGAGCAGTTTGGAAGACTTCTACATATCTGCTACATTTCAACAACTATTAACACGTCAGGATGCAATTATAAATAATCCGGAAGTTGGCATTCTTTTTGGTCCATGTGTGGAAAGTGATATCGGCCAAGAAAGAATAGTTTTTAATGCTCCTTTTAGTATTTTAAAGCAAGGTAACTATACCAAGATACCTTTGATGTATGGATTTAGCAACATGGATGGTGCCATGAAACTCCCATCTGTGGGTACCTGGAAAGATCGGATGAATGAGAAATTCTCGGACTTTTTACCAGCTGAATTGTATTTTGAGACCGAAGATGTTAAAGAAGAGGTTGCACAGAGGGTCAAGCATTTATATTTTGGAGATGAACCTGTGAGTCAAGAAAACATTCAGAAATATATAACATACTTTACCGATGTTTTATTTAGATATCCTATGTTGAGGTCTCTATCATCTCGGGTGGAAGCTCTCGGTGACACAATATACCTATTTGAATATTCGTTCGTGGATGAACAAACAGAAGCTTTTCCAGACACTAACATACAAGGAGCAGGTTATTGTCAACAATTTATAGCAGTTATGGATGAAGACGTAACCGAAAGAACTGAAGAATACAAGAAAATGAAACAAACCCTGAGGGAATACTGGCATAGTTTTATTTTGAATGGGTAAGAGGATATTGTTCTTACTAATGTTAAGAGATAATTTTAGTTTAGGACCCTTAGGATGAGATGAAAATCGCCGTCACTGAACATCCAACACTCTGAAATTTTTAAGTTGGCCTCCCTCGCATTGCTCCAATCTAAATCTTTTGAAACATAATATTAGCGTGCTCCCAACCAGCCCACCTAACTCAGTTTTGGTGTTAAATATGCTTGATAAGAAACCCTCTAAACTCCTTCTATCTATCACAAAGGAGAATCATGATGACGCTTACATCATTATATCATATTTCGTCGCCACTATTTGTTATAAACACATGATTATTTTATATCCTTTTTTGTTTCAGTGTGCCGTCGTCCAGTGACTCGGATCTGCCAACGTTGCCACCTGCTGGCGCTAAAAGAACTCCTCGCATGTCGTTGGGTCCAGTCATAGAACTGAAAAATGACAATGTTTTGGATGGCAGAGCCGCCTTTTGGGACGAAATCTACGCGAAGCACTCCTGCAATCCTGAGGAATACTCTTCTAAGAGGCGTACTACGAAGCGCCCTTCAAACATTAAGACTACTAGGGCTACTTCTGCTCCAAATACTGTCACTTCTAACCCAGGAACAAGCGCAACAGTTGATACGGGCGGTTTTGATCCGATTACTACCAAACCAATTACTACACATCGGACTACGGCTTCTTCTTCTAATACTTATTCGACTTCTGCTTCCCTAACTACTACTAATACGACTTCTACTACTACTACTACTGAATGGTCTCCTTATTTTCCATCTCTCATTGCGTCGACTAATAATCCTCCAGCTGCATCTGGGGTGGCTGACTCAATAGTGATCTCTAATGTTATGTTTTTGGTTGTTATTCTGTCACTTCATTTCAGTTGTCATTAATTTAACCACTATGCCCGACAAGATTTTGACATAATATGACACATCACCTGAATTAGCGGGGTGATGCGAATTGTCATGAAATTCACGGAATTTTCATCAACTTTCAGCATACGATTTTATAATGAAAAATATGTCACAGGAACTGTTTCAGATACTATTAATATCTCCAATATCGTGTTAGGTCGATAAAACGGAGTCAGTCTATTGCCAAATATGTGTAAAATACATAATACTACACCCTTAAAAAAGTAGGTACCTAAGATGCGCGGGAAATAATGTACACAGGCATGTTCACGTTTGCTAAAAAAAGTCGAAAGTGCCAAATAAAAACAGTTATATTCTATTTGCGTTCTTATTTCTACCATTATTCATGCAGAATTTCATATAAAACCCAATCAATGTCTTGATTACAATGACTATAAACTATATATAAAAACTATACAAAACTATGTAACAACACTTCTTAGTGCTAACCGAAAAAAATCTGGGATTCATAATAACGATTAATAAGTTGTATGCAGCTTAATTCATACTCGCAATGAAATCGAGTTTGGACAAAAAGAGTAAGACAGAATTAAAAATCCTTGGCTAAATAATTACAAATAATCATTTAATTTTAAAATTGATCTTTTTAATACTCTCTTTTTTAATCATTTCATTAAGTAATTATTAGATGCTTTTGATCAAAATAATAGATCATAAGCATCTAATAATTACTTAATGAACTTTGACTTCAAGGGAAGGAGATTTATTATTATTAAGAATTACTGAAGTCTGTTTTCCAAAAAAAAAACTGCTTCCAAGTTAACATTTTAATGATGATCTTTCTCTTTTATTAAAATTTTAATTAAGAATACGGCCGCAATTCTCATATTTAAAAATAATATTTTAATTTACTAGAATACTTATTGAGAATTTTATTTTGTAACATCTGAAGGTTTGATATGGAATGCCAGGATCTTGGAAGGAAAAGTCAATAGGTAATTAGTTTGTTCCACCTAATTATATTTATTCTTCCAAGAATGTGTGTCGTATGTTTTGGTTATTGTTATGTTACATGTAGTCAGTGGCCAGAACGCAAGTATGACAGCCAGTCTTACCAAGGGGTATTGTATTACCGAATACTTGCAGGTCGCTCCTTTTCAAGTACCGGTATGCACTTGCATCCGGGTATAATGGAAGCCGACCTCAACACAGTTGGGAAAAGGCTAGGCAGACAGATGATGATGATGATGATTGACCATCGGCAATTCATAAGCTGTTTCTTCAAGGAACTTCAGTTTATTATTTCAAAGCGGTTCACTGCTGGATGCGAGTCGCACGGGACCGGTCAATGTGGTGACACTTGGGGGAGGCCTATGTCCAGCAGCGGACGTCTTTCGACTGAAATGATGATGACATCAACATTGATTAATTAGATATTCGTCTCTTATCAAAGATGGTCCCGAGGCTTCATAATAATAGCCACACGGGTCGATTGCCGAGGTAGGTCTGTGGATGATTGACCATTCAATTCATATCGGGCGCCCTCCATGCTTCGAAAAGCGCGTTTAATCTTTGGTCCGGGCTATAATTTGTAGGCGTTTGACAGTCGTTACGGGTAGTCGAGAGTCTGACAACCAGTACCCAATTCCCTAGGGTTGTCATGTGAGCCACTAGGCTTTGGAGATCGGATTAGGCAATCGATCCATGTAAAATACTGGTATGCATGGTATGGTCAGATGCGTCCGGTTAGACTGGAAGCCGACCCTTTCTGCCTAGCCTTTTCCCAACTGTTTTGATGTCTCTAACTACAGCAACCTTTAATAACGTGTTAAGGCGATTATTTTACATTCTTTGTCTTGATTTGTTTAAAATTATTTATTTGGTAAAAAAATAAAAATTATTTTTATAAAAAAAAAGATTAATAATATTGGTTGTTTTGTTCCCACCTAACGTGATAAAATGTTCAATAGAATGATCCCAAAAAAATATACAAAAGACTGTCGCAATTGATTGTGATGTATTTCCACTGCTATGGAATCCGCGGTGATTATTGAAATATATTTTTACTAAGGCACCTTGTTATCAAAGATTGTTTTCTTTTAATTCTGTTATCCTTAACATCTATATATTATCAGAACTAACTTACAGATAAATGAAATAAAGAAAAGAAGTAA
Source organism: Cerastis leucographa (assembly GCA_963082945.1). Taxonomy (NCBI): domain Eukaryota; kingdom Metazoa; phylum Arthropoda; class Insecta; order Lepidoptera; family Noctuidae; genus Cerastis; species Cerastis leucographa. The sequence goes on along the minus strand of OY720380.1, from coordinate 9,573,684 downwards.
ATTTCAGCAATGGTTGGGAATTCGTATGATTACAAATTCATTTTTCCTGTAAAACTCCGGACTCCGGACTCCGGCACAAGCCAGATACTGCGACAGCCAATATTTTGATTAATACTATGACAACATGTAAATACAGACTAGCAGAATTATGATTATCCAGCTGTCCCACGCAACTACGTCTGCGTCACATTTTCCCCGTTTTCGCAACATTTTTCATTGCTGCTCCGCTCCTATTGGTCGTAACGTGATGATATATAGCCTATAAACTTCCTCGATAAATAGGCTATCTAACACGAACATGAACTGCTGGTCCGATTTGAAAGAATTTTTCAAATCGGACCAGTAGTTCATGAGATTAGCGCGTTCAAGCAAACAAACAAACAAACTCTTCAGCTTTATTATTAGTATTTAGATGACGTTATCAAGCCCTTGTCAGGTAGAACCTGATTTGTGGAGTCATGACGTTACGCATCGTAACGTCGCCAATGGCTGCTTTGCTATAGGATGACTGTGAGACGTAAGCGGCGAAGGGGGAGGAGCGGTCATCGACATTTAAAGATATCAGGTTAGTAAGCAGACGATGTCAGACAGTAGTGGTTCGCGTTAACCTTACAAGAAAAAAATACCGGCATAATTTATTTCTTATTTAATTTAGACAAGTTTAGCAATGATGTGGATATTAACCGTTTTAGCGGTAGTAGCACTGAGTAACTGTGATGAGAGTGAGTGGCGACAAGTGCGCACCGCGCAGGGGGATGTGCGCGGGCGCAGGGATCCTGAAGGTGGACTTTACGTTTTCTACAATATACCGTACGCCAGCGTGCCTCTTGGAACTGACAGGTTTAAGGTAAGTTTTTTATGTTGTGCAGTATAATGTAAGATTAGAATATGATATCTTATTTTGATTTTTTTGTGTTTGGTTATATAATATTCAAGGTGAGGCACGTTTTGATAAGATTATCTAAAACAACTCTAATGCTACTTTGTTTTTAATTCCAGGCGCCTCTGCCACCACCGGCATGGTTGCAACCACTAGAAGCAGTTGACGAAGGCATCATATGTTTACAGAGTCCTACACCATTCATGGATATCTCATCTAAAACAATGCAGGAAAATTGTCTGATTGCGAACATCTATGTCCCGGACACTAAGGATAAAGACCTTCCAGTAATAGTAAATATTCATGGTGGAGGTTTTGAAATTGGATATCGATACCTTAATTGGCATGCCAGCTAACTCCATATGAGCAAATTTTTCAGGAGACACTTAAAACTGTATAATATTTTTTGTAGACTACTTATCAAAAAAATCTAAAGTACCGTTGGTAGATATTATCGTAAATTGTTATTTTTGATGCTGTAAAATCCTTTATCCTTTTTTATTATAATACTAAAGGGTTTTTAGGAGTTATCCGTTTTATCTTTCCTGTAAAAGTAGGTGATATAGGAGTTAGCTGGTTTGCTCGATAGATTAATTTAAATAAAACGTTATTTTTTTTTTAAAGTTTAATGAAAAAATAAGGACACTTAATACTAATCAAATAATATTGAAGATAGGTAAGTAGGAACACTATTTTAGGCTTCATGAGGAAGGTTGTCATAATAGTTTTGGTAATCTCTTGGCATTGAGTTCTTTAGTAGCTGTAAATCTAAGAATTTTTTTTTTGTAATTTTCCTGCGTTCGTTGTAAAGGCTAGGTATATTATGAAAAGGAATGTTGTTTATTCGTGCATTCCTGCGCTGGTTGAGCAATTTATATTCTTCGGTTAATTTAAGTTTGTAAAAAATTTCTCCAGAGGGTGCATACTTAAGAGCTCGTATGTCGGTAACCTGGAAAAGAGAAAGAGAACTTAACGTATCGATCCAATATAGTAGTAATAATAATTAATTTTTATATTTTTGTAATAATAATTATATTTTTTTTTTATTTTTGTAAGTAATTGATGTAAGTACCTTAGGGTCTCCCTTCATTTTTCCCGGTCTTATCGAGTTATAGAATTGCAAGGTTTTAAAATTCTTGAAGTAAGAATAGTTTAGGTACTCAACGGTATACGGTTTTGATTTTTTTGCATTCTTGCAATATGTGATGTACTCAGCTGGAACATGAATCACTTGATTTTTTAGTTTTTTTTCAATCATTGCATGCATACTGTCAACCTCCATTTGGGTGTGGCCTAGTTCCAAATATTTTTGTTCTATTGTAACATTATGCAGCATGGATGTGTTGAGGAGAGCGTTGCTAATAGTGACGTTTCTGTTTTGATACGTACACCCATCCGTGTACAAGATTATGGATCTGTTGTCATCATTCATTTTTGGGACTACTTTATCTATGAAGAATTTGGTTAAAATCGTGGCAAACTCATCAGAATTTAGCCCACCTTCGGCCTCATTCCAAAGAAAGCAATACCCATCGCTGGATTTCATATCGTAAATACACCAGTTGTGAACGCACAGCTTAGTCTTGTAGTAATTTGATGACACATTGGATCGCGGCGCTAAAAGTACTGCTTGGAGATCTGCAGTGAACACAAATTCCTTGTTTTCTTTATCGGATTCCTTTTCCTGTCTCGCTTCGTTCTTTTTATTTACATGTTCTTCGTAAGTCTCTTTAGTAATATGACCCATCTTGTATCCATTACAGATGTCACACAAATCTTTTTTAGGTTTAAATAAAGCAATTTTTCGTATGGTTAGAGTGTTTGTAAAAGTGGCAATAGATAGTGCTTTTTTGTTTTTTGATTCGCAATAATCTGTATACATTTTATAAAGTTGCTGTTTAGATGATATGTCTGGTTGTATGTATGTCTTTGTTGTCCTTTTCCTACAATAATGTGACGGCATTTTAGGTAACTCATCTAAAAATTCCTGCAACGTTTTAATTTCTTGGTCAAATGGCTTTCTGGGAGTAGTTTCTGGTAATTGTTCATGAGCAGTCCTTCCAGCAACTTCGACTTTCCAACCCCAGATACATGATTTACCGATGGAAAAAGTATTTAGAAATAACGTTTTACAGACTCTTATCATATCTTCACCTTTTTTTAGGTGGTAAATAAAACTATTAACTCTTTTAGATTTTTGAGGGTCTTTCCTATCTCTTTGCCTATTTGTATGTAAAACTTTTACTAAATTATCAACGTAAACTCGTTTTTCAGGCCAAGTCATATTCCAAAATTTTTCAAATAATATTTTTCTGTCATCTTCAGAAAAACTATGACACTGAATAACACTATTTCTCTTTTCCCTACAACTACACCGGGGCTTCATCACCTTTTTTGGTTTATTTATATTTTTTTTCCACTCTCCATCAACTTTTTTCTTACCACAATATTGTTTACCCATTTCTCGATTCTTTTTATTAATTTCACTAGTCCATTCTTCCTTCTTTACTTGACATCTTTTTTTTCTTTTTACAACCGGTTCACCTGATTCAGAATCTGAATCACTGTAATCGACTAATTTATTCATTAATTCAGGACAGGCAGTTGGGATTTGAGGAATAATCTCATAAGCTGATAGATCTTCCTGTGTCAAAGGAACGACCAAATCGTCATCCAATTTATCATTACTTGTAGAGGGGTACACATGCGTTGGTTCAAAACTATTAGAGCCATATTCAGGATTGTAGTTAAGTGAGGGTGTAAGGCGAGGAGATAGCAAACTTGGACTGAGTTGTTCTATTTCAAGTGGAAATATGTCTTCAATAACAATATTCTCAACTGTTTCATATGTCAGCGTGTTAAAATCACTTTGGTTATCGAATGTTTTATGGTCAAACGATTCTGGGGGGTTATATGAGTACACCACGCCAGGCTGTTCATTTTCAATACAGTCAGTGTAGCCATTATCAAAGCAAGTTGATGAAGCAGAATTAGAAGCTGCGCTATCATGCCCAACCAAAGCGTCATAGGGTTTTGGAAATTGGTTATTAACAAACAAAACGGAGTCAGGGTTATTGGTTTCATCAAGCTCATGCTGTTCATTTTGCATGCTTATTTGCAGTATTTTTTTAGCGCGTGAGTTGGACATCTGCATGCAAAACAAAAAAAAAACCATCACCATAAGCACAAAAATGAGTCAAAAATTAAAGTTAAATTAAATTAAAATAATTCATTAAATCAAGAAAATAAAAGCATTCAATTAAATGATTAATCTAAAAATAATAAAACTTTAAAAAATGATTTTTAGTAAACATAAAAATGGATAACTCCCAACACTAGTGTATTAAAGTAAGAAGCAAACCGGCTAACTCCTAGCCGATATTAAATCTTAAAATTAAATAACTAAATAGCATTTTTTTAAGAAAAAGTAAAGAAGTATCCATACCTTGTATTATTGGTCAACTGGTTTTCAACACTACCTCTTCTTTTGTCGCGTTTTAACAATTTTTCTAACACAAATTGTTGATCGGTAACCGTACACGACTCTGACGCCATACAAAATGGCCGACTAAGTGGAGTTGGCTGTCAAAATCGTAACGTTCCGTGACATGTGGAGTTGGCTGATTTTCGAATAGTGAATTATGGAAAGAATTGTGATTTTATCGGAGTTGTCGTTTTTGCAAATCACGCAGGATTAACGTTGCTTATAATCTAAACCAAAAAAGTATTTTTGATGAATTGTGGAGTTGGCTGGTTTGCCAACTAAGGTATCGATATGGAGAGATAGTACAACCTAGAAATTTAGTAAAGAGTAAGAAAGTAATTGTAGTGAACTTCAATTACCGACTCGGAGTGCACGGGTTCCTGTGTCTGGGTTCGGAGGACGCTCCAGGCAACGCCGGACTGAAGGACCAGGTGGCACTACTCCGTTGGGTGAAGAAGAATATCGCTAACTTCGGAGGAAACCCTGATGACGTCACCATTACAGGAGGGAGTGCTGGCTCCATTTCAGTACATTTGTTGATGCTGTCGAAGGCTGCAGAGGGACTTTTTAATAAAGCTATTCCAGAGAGTGGACCTAATGTAGCATCAATTTCAGTACAGAATGATCCAATAGAAAACGCTAAAACATTCGCTAGAATGTTAAACTTCACTGATGTTGATGACTTTTACGCATTGGAAGACTTTTATAAAAATACTCCACTAAAGTCACTACTTAAGAGCACATTTGCAGATAGAAAAGATTTTACTTTATTGTTTTCGCCGTGTGTAGAACGTAAAACAGGAGAAGAAACGATTCTGGATGACTCGCCTCTAAACATCATAAAGAACAGAAAAAACAAAAATGTTCCTATTTTGATCGGCACTAGTAACATGGAAGGATTAATACAAATACCGAATTTGGAATTATGGAAAGACGATATGAACAAAAAGTTTTCCGACTTTCTACCAGGTGATTTGCAATTTGAAAATGAGGAAGAAAGGGAAGAAATGGCTAAAACCGTGAAAGAGTTCTATTTCGGTGATCAGCCAGTAGGGGAAAAAACAGCACTACAGTTTGTTGAGTACATCAGTGATGCTCTCTTTGGATATCCAACTTACAGATCTGTTAAGCTGCACGTAGAAGCTGGAAACGATCAAATATTTTTGTACGAATATTCGTTCGTGGATGACGATACTCCTGTGGTCCCTCACACGAACGTGCGCGGAGCAACACATTGTGCTCAGACGGCCGCCGTACTCGACGGAGTACCTTTCGTGACCACCGATGAGAGTAGCATATCGGAAGAATTCAAACAAATGAAATCTACTCTCAGAGAAATGTGGTCTAACTTCGTAGTACACGGGTGAGTTACATTCAAAAATTCGTGGCATAATATGTCAACTACATTATTTTCACAAGCCTAACGACTGTCGTTGCAGAAATTGCTGTTTTCGATAAGCTTACAGTAACATAGCAGACAGTATATTTTTAGTAAATCTATAAAAACACACTGAGTTAAATTCCTCATCACACATTCAGGTCCAGCAGCAACTTCAAAGATTTTAATGACGAAAAACAAAGTAACCATTTCAGTCAAGCAAATAACAGATTGAGTATAATCGTCGTTTAAAATACTTAAACTAAATGTTTCAGTAAGCCTGTACCAGAAGGATCGTCTCTGCCCGCTTGGCCCGCAGCAGGCTCAGACGGGAGTCCGTATATGTCTCTGGGACAAGAAGTGAAGTTGGGCGGAGCGTATCTGGAGACACGCGCGAGGTTCTGGGACGACATCTACGAGAGATACTACAGAGCGCCGGTGCCGCCGCCACAGCCCCCTCAGAGACACGTAGAGTTGTAGTGCTCAGTCTGATATACAACCAAAGACTTGTATACAACAAATGGGTGTAAAAAGACCCTTAAAAAGCCAAAAGGCAGTGGTTCTCAAAGTCATTGCGATATTTTTTTGTTCTAGACCATTACTTGTCGACGTGCCAACTTTTTCACATATTAAAAAAAAAAAAAAGTTTTTGATGTTATAACTTTGCTTTAAATACCTCCATGACGCCTGTACTTTTCAATACATCCATCAGTGCAATGTTTTGAGTGCATTACCTTGAGCACAACCGTACACCGTGATATTGCGGAACGTAAATGTAGTTGTAGTAACTTGTATGAGGAGGCTTTACATAAAATTAGGGATCTAGAAGATGAGTTAATTCATGCCAATGGTTGTATCATAAAGTTACAGAAAGAAAAAGAATGTATTTGGGTTAAAGAAACTAACGTCTTATATAATGAATTATTAAAAAAGATTCCATAATGAAACCGAATTATACAGTTAGCACTAAGAAAATTAAAAAATATGCAAAATTGAATAGACATAGGTAAACACAGAGAACACACTTTTCCAAATACATTCCACTGAGAAAGGAGCGTGTTGATTTAGTTAATAAGTTAAAAAAATATCAAATAAAAATAGAAGACAGTATAAAAATTTATGAAATTGATAGTCAGCATTTGCAGTCTGAAATACAGGCACTTCAGGACTCACTTACTTCTCTTTCCAGTAGTATGTGATTTCTCAGAACCAGATTAGGGAACATATTCTTGCAGCAAATGAGTTGTTAATGTGTCAATGTAGTTGTAAGACTAGTACCAAACATGATACTGTCGAGCCTGAGGTAATGGAGGACCCATCCCAGGCTAAGAATTCATCTCAGGACTGTATGCTTAACCAGGAAACCACTAATATTACACAAGATTATTTACAAGTGGTACAGCCTGAGATGAATAACAGTTACGATTGTTTATTCTCAATAATGTTTTCAGATAGTATAGGAAGAGGTGTAGGTAAATTAGTTTCTAATAACCTGAGTTGAACCCAATCAAAATCATTGCATGCCAGGGTCAACATACAAACAGATAATATTAATACTTATAATATTATACTGATATAACTACATTTGTAGGAAATAGTTCAAAAATTAAAAAAGAAGACATCACAGACAGTGTTACTGAGTTGTTAAAGTTGAATTGTCGTAGAATAATATTATGTGCTTTTCCATATTTTGAAAATTTGGGTGATAGAAAGAACAATTATATACACATGTTAAATAAACATTTGCACTTTTTAGTCGGTCACTATAGTGACAAACTTATTTATTTGGAGACTAACACTTTTGTAGGTAAACTTAGGTCGACACGGGGTAAAATGATGAAAATGAAAAATAAAGGATGAATAACTGGCTGGCCACAGAAAAAAAAACAAAACAGGCGGGAAAGCGGCAAACGATTTTACTCATTTTTTCTTTAACTAATTCATGTTTTTATTTTTACTTTCCTAATACTATTCGTAATGAAAAGCACAGTGTTTACCTCGGGTTAAAGACTTATTTAGTCCCTCGAACTATTGGCGCCCTCACTTCGTTCGGGCGCCAAACCCCGTCTCAGGACTAAATAAGTTAGTTTCACCCCTAGGGTAACAATGTACTATTTAATTGTTCCTTCTACTCAGTTGTATTTTTCTTGCGCGTCCATTATTGATGTCTCTTTATTGTAATGCATAAGTTTAGAAAAGTTTAATATTTTAATATGATGGTGACTTGTAGAAGTTGTAGATACCTATAACAATAGTGTCCAAGTCAATCTGTATAACTAGACAGGTAGCTTCAGTTAAGGGTACTTCTGCAACTGAACAGCTAAGTCCCTCTCTTGTGTATGCTACAATACCATCATTTTGATTACTTTTTTTTTGTGTAGTTGGCTTATAGTTTTTTAAGGATGTATGTAGCTTTTGAATTCCACGATTCCGTCAGAATAAGTATTTCACATGATATTTGTAGTCTAGATAGGATTTCAAATTGGCAAATGGCAATACATGATTCTGGATCACATAAAAATTATGGCCCAGCAGGTATATTGTATATATTAAGTACTAAATTATAATTAATTGCGGCATCGTATTTTTTGTTTTTAAATTTCTGGTGACTTGATCGGAAAAAATATTATTTTAATAACCAATTGATATAAATTTTGTCTATGGTTAAGTGTAACTATGTCCATAATAAGGAACGGTTTAAAATGTTATATATAGTAGGTAGGTAGGTAAGAATAACATAAGAACAAAAAACTTTGTAGTATTTTGAGCAACAAGAAACTAAGCAAATACGTAAGGTAAAAACTAAGAATAATGTTATACTATAAACTAAAAGTAACGGTAAACACAAAACTAACCCTAGTCAAATGTGGTTTCGGAGAGCAGCTAGTTGAGATACATCTTTTACTTCAATGCGAGGAGATTCGATGTCTTTGCGGAGATATATTTTGCCGTGAGCAGTCCAGCAGAATTTGTATTCCTTGGACTTCGCTACGTCTCTTGCGACGAATAATAGACGACGACCTTATTAAGGCCTCGGATACGTAAATTAGAGCTTGTTATCTAAGTGAATCCTAAATCAGCCGAATTGAGGCGTTGGTTAGGCTGGTGTTTAGTGTAGGATTTGAGCATTATTGGCTCGTACAATATGACTTTGACTTTTGATCGACTTTGGCGTGGTTTTTTCGGTTTCGGTTCAGTTGGAAGGCGCTACTGCGAAGCTTGTTGACTAGTTACCACGTCAAATTGTAGATGGGGTGTGTTTTAATGGCCGCTTAAATCCGGATATTAAAAAGGATGAACGAACAGATTGACAACAGTATCTATTTGATAAAAATGCACAAAATGGGTCTATGATTCTTATCCTGACAAAAATTTCGTATTAACCGGTGATAGTGCATGAAAAATGTGCTCGTTTCGACAAAAAAATTATGTACTAAGAAGGCCGGTTAAAGGCTATCGCTTGACAGGATAGTTTGATAACAGTTCATTGCGTTTTGTTGGTGGCTTAGGTGGCGCCACTGGCTCTACGTAGTATTTTCCGTAAATATCTTCCCAGAATCGACCTCGATCCCCTTGGAATACTCCGCCCAGTTTCACTTGTTTTCCCAAAGACAGGAATGGACTTCCATCTGCACCTACCGCTGGCCATGTGGGCAGGGACGATCCCTCTGGAACTGGTTTTCTGAAACATTGATTTTTTTAGGTTGAGTTTAGGTTTAAAATTTTAAAGAACTTGAGTTTCTGATCAAATTGTTAAAAGGACATTATTTATAACAAACTCTTTTGTAGGTACTACTTTTTGCGGCTTCCGATTAAGAGCATTGCATGAAGCCGCGAACAAAAGCTAGTTAGATTATAAGAATGTAACTCACCTGAGAATAGCGAAGTTTAACCACATTTCTCTAATAGTTGCTTTCATTTGTTTGTATTCTTCTGACAATTCGTCTTCTGAATATCCGTCGGATACTGCCGCCGTCTGAGCACAATGTCCAGCTCGACGAACATCCGTGAAAGGGACTACAGGAGTACTGTCGTCCACGAAAGAATATTCATACAAATATATTTGGTCGTGTCCATTTTCTACGTGTAGCTTAACAGATCTCAGCGTAGGAAAGCCAAAAGTAATGTCACCAATGTAATCAAGGTATTTCAGGATTGTATTTTCTCCCACTGGCTGGTCACCGAAATAAAATTGTTTCACTCGTTCTGCAACTTTTTCCTTCTCTTCTTCACTTTTGAATCGTAAGTCAGCAGGTAAGAAATCTGCAAACTTCTCATTCATACCATTCTTAAATTTTTCAAAATTATTAATCCATAATGATCCTTCCATATCGGCGGTGCCGATTAAAAGTGGGACTTTTTTATATTTACCATTCTTTATTATTTTTACGGGTGAATCATCGAGAAGCGCTCCGACACTGTTTTTGCGTTCAACACATGGCGAAAAAAGCACGGTCGCGTCTGTTCTGTCCATGAATGTGCTTTTCTGTAGTGTTTTTAGTGGAGTATTTATGTAAAACTCTTGCAAAGCGTGAAAGTCATCTACATCAGTGAAGTTTAATATTCTAGCGAATGTTTTAGCGTTTTCAAGCGGATCTATCTGAACTGCAATTGAAGCTACAGAGGCTCCGCTTTCTGGAATAACTTTATTAAATAGTCCTTCTGCAGACTTTGAAAGCATCAACAGATTCACAGTCACTGAGCCAGCACTGAACCCTGCAATAGTGACGTCATCAGGGTTGCCTCCGAAGTAAGCGATGTTCTTATTCACCCAGCGGAGTAGTGCCACCTGGTCCTTCAGTCCGGCGTTGCCTGGAGCCTCCTCCGAGCCCAGACACAGGAACCCTTGCACTCCGAGTCGGTAATTAAAGTTGACCACAATCACTTTCTTGGTCTTGACTAAGTGCTTTTCAGTTATAAGGTTTCCAAATCCAAGTTCGAAGGCGCCACCATGAACGTATACTATAACAGGTAGGTTTATATCTTCAGTATCGGGAACATAAACATTTGCAATGAGACAGTCGTCTTGCATTGTTTTAGTAGTCAAATCCATGAATGGTGAAGTATCCTGTATACATATGATGCCTTTGTCAACTGCTTCAAGTGGTTCTGACCACACTGGTGCTGGGGTAGGCGCCTGGAAATAAGTATAAAGTAGTTTGAGTGTAATTTCAGATAGTCTTGTATCATTATTTGGAATCATGAGGAATTATAAGTATTACATGTAAAATGGTATTCAGGACTCCAAAAACAAATACCTTAAACCTGTCGGTTCCTGTGGGTGCTGTGGCGTACGGTATGTTGTAGAAGCCGTACAGTCCCCCAGCAGGGTCTAAGCGCCCACGTACCACTCCTTGTTGAATGCGCACTTGTCGCCACTCACTGTAATCGCACTTACTCAACACTATTACACATAACAATATAATAAATCGCCACATTCTTAATAAAACACTTGTTTTAGAACATTTACTTCATTTAAATAATATTTCAATTTAAAAGAACTCAAACTGCGAAGGCGAAGTGCTAAGTACACAAAAGCGACTAAAGATAAGTTTTATGTTATTCAATTCAAGATTTTTATTATCTACCGTTTTTATTGTGATAACCTTATGTTTTCGGTAAGACAAGGATTTGATAATACAAAAGCAAGTAGATACCAAGAAGTAGGTCGCAAACTGTTTGCGTCTGCGGGGTCTTTACGCAGATTGCGCAATTTCCTCCCAACTGCCACTAAAACTGCGTTTGCTCAATCTCTTCTTCTCCTAATCCTCGACTATGCTGCCTGTTATCCAGATCTCACTGTAGTGCAGCTAGATAAGCTCGAGCGACTCCAAAATGTTTGTATCATGATTTTTGATCATGTCTCAGAGTTTCGCGTTAAACTCAAGTGCTTGCCTGTTCGCCTTCGCCGGAATGCGCATATTTTATCCCTTCTCTACAGTATTCCGTTTAATCCCACAACGTTTTCCTATCTCAAACAACGTTTCAAGTTCCTGCATAACAATCGTACTAGACACTTGAGATCATCGGAGAATTTGAGACTTTTGATGCCGGCACATTTCACCAAATTTTATGACCAGTCCTTCACGGTCCAGGCTGTCCGTTTATGGAACGGATTGCCGGTGTCGGTAAGACAAAAGCTTGTTTACTAATCATTTTCTGTCTCTGTAATTTCAATCAGTCAAAATTTGTCACTATTTTAGTTTTTTTTTTTGCCATTTAATGTTAAAAACACACAAATATATAAATATTTATTTATGTATTATATTTATATTATGCATGTATCATCATCATCATCATCTACCTAGCCTTTTTCCCAAACTTTGTTGGGGTCGGCTTCCAGTCTAACCGGATGAAGCTGAGTACCAGTATTTTATATGAAGCGACTGCCTATCTGACCTCCACAAGTCCACAACCCAGTGACTGGGTAAGATACCCCTTGGTAAGACTGGATGTCAGACTTTCGGCTTCTGACTACTCGTATCGACTGTCAAAGATCTACAAATAACAGCCGGGAACAACGGCTTAACGTGCTTTCTGAGGCATGGAGGAAACTCGGTATGTAATGATGGTCACCCATCCACGACCAATCTCGGCAAGCACGGCTTAACCTTGAAGATTGACCCATGCGGCTGTTAATATTTAGCCACGAGCTCCTCCTAACACGAGTTCCTCGCTTTATATTATGCATGTATATGTATATGAAGTAGGTAACTCTACTAATGTTTTTTTAAATTTTTGTGTAGTACACCACTGACTACCCCCTTTTGTTATTTTAATTTCATAATGTCCATCCAAAGGTTGTCTGGAAGATATCGCTATAAGCGATAAGACCGCCGTTATAACCAAATGCAGTTTTGTAAACCCGTTATGTTTGATCTTTGGTGTACAATAAAGTTTTATTCTATTGTAGTCTATTCTATTCTATACCAAAAGTTTTTTTTTGTCACTAATATCGCTCCTCTCAATTTTTTATTTTTATTCATGTATACTAAGTACTAGAAATACGTGGCCATGGATAGACTGTTAGCTATGTTAAAAACTTGATAGCTCGAACCGTGTGTGACCTTGCATAGCTTAAATGTAAATTATTTATTTACTTAAACGTGATAACTAAGAATAATGTTATACTATAAACTAAAAGTAACGGTAAACACAAAACTAACCCTAGTCAAATGTGGTTTCGGAGAGCAGCTAGTTGAGATTCATCTTTTACTTCAATGTGAGGAGCTTCGATGTCTTTGCGGAGATATATTTTGCCGTTAGCAGTCCAGCAGAGAGCAGCGGTGGCCCAGTGGTGGCAGCCCCGACTTACGAGCAGTAAGCCGTGGGTTCGAACCAGGCAGGCGCATTACTTTGTGTCATTTATTTCATCACCGCTGCTCTCAAAAACGGTGAAGGAAAACATCGTGAGGAAACCGACATGTCCTAGAACTAAAAATTCGAAGACATGTGACATCTACCAACCCGCACTGGGCCCGCGTGGTGGATTACAGCCCACTCCCTCTCATAGAGAGGAGCCCTGTGTCCCAGCAGTGGGAACATTATAGGCTAATGATGATGATGATGAGTCCAGCAGAATTCGTATTCCTTGGTCTTTGCTACGTCTCTTGCGACGAAAAATAGACGACGACCTTTACTTGTTAAAGCCTAGGATTCGTGAATTGGAGCTTGTTGTCTAAGCGAATCCTATAACAGCCTATTGAGGCGTTGGTTAGGGTGGTGTTTATTGTAGGATTTGAGCATTATTGGCTCGTACATTATGACTTTGACTTTTGATCGACTTTGGCATGGTTTTTTCGGTTTTGCTTCACTCCGAAGCTTGTTGACTAGTTTACATGTCAAATCCGTAAACCCATGTCTCATGAATGTTGACAACTAACAATGTGTTTTATGAATGTTGGGTCGGAATTGACTCGTTCGAGCATGGCCTCAGCGACTAAGCGATTAAGTGTTTGGAGAAAAATCAGGTCTTTTGGGAATAGCCAAGCGGCGACATAAACAACTGATTGTTGAAAATGGTACTGATCGATTCATGAGACACAGAAAGTTTAGCGGCTATCTCTCTGAAACATGAATAAGGATTTTCAATCACGGTTTCCTTCACTTTTACGATGTTAACTTCAGATGAAGGCGTTGATGGTCTACCAGAGCGAGGCAAATCTTCTATCACATCTCGACCGCTTTTTTTTGACATGTACGTTGTGAAAATCAAAACAATTAGAAATGATTCCAAATCATTTCGTAGTAAACTTATTTTTATTATCTTTCAGAAAGCCTGTACCTGAAGGGTCGTCGCTGCCTGCGTGGCCAGCAGCAGGCGCGGACAGTTCACCACGGGTACACTACAGAAATACGAAAAACTTTATTCTGATAGTCACAAGTTCGAATTTCAAAATTCCTAATATAACAACTCCGACTTATCCTCCTATTTTTATAATTCCTAAATTTCAATATTCCTAACGTTTATAATTACTATTCTCAAAATACCGAGTTTTAATAGATCGAATAACAAAAAGTCCGACTTAATGATACTTAATTCGAAACATCAAAAATACGAATTCCGATTATTAAAATACCGATTATTACAAATCCGAAATAAAAACGCCTTGTTCTCTTTTAAACTATGATTGTTTAGTTTTGATAAAAAATATTTTGTTTGGAATAAAAATATTTTGTTTCCCTGGTCACAATTCTGACCTAACCTAACCGAAGTGATTCATCAATAATACAGGGGATTTGCAGAATGAAAGCAAGCATGCAACATGTAAGCAGGCATGCAACATGCAAGCAGGCATGCAACATGCAAGCAGGCATGCAACATGCAAGCAGGCATGCAAGCAAGCATGCAAGCAGGCATGCAGCATGCAAGCAGGCATGCAGCATGCTAGCAGGCATGCAGCATGCAAGCAGGCATGCAGCATGCAAGCTGGCATGCAGCATGCAAGCAGGCATGCAGCATGCAAGAAGGCATGCAGCATGCAAGCAGGCGTGCAGCATGCAAGCAGATAAGCAGCAAGCAAGCAGGCATGCAACATGCAGCAAGCATTATTTCTGTCACGGCTCCAGCGCTGCGGGGTTTGGGCGGCCCCACGCGAGCTTATCGTCGCAGATGGTTTTAACGCTCACCACCTGCTCCTCGGCTCGCGGGCCGCTCCACCCCTCCGCGCGTACGCGGGCTTAAATTACACTCTAGGGGTAGGGCAGACTGTGGCCCTCGGCCACCGTAGGCGCGAGCCTGTGGGCGGTGAGTAATGGGCTAGCTCACCGTCCGTCCGTCTCATGACGACAGGCCGTGTCGACGGCGCGTACGTGTTCCACGCGCGCCTCAAGGAGATGTCAGCAAACTGGAAGGGGTCCGAAAGGGCCGATGCAGGCGCCAGGGCTGCGGGTTGTTCGAAAGAGATATCGCGGCCCTGGAACAAAAAGTGCTAAGAAGGAACATGGGTGGGTTTTAGACAGTCAAGTCTGACACTCCCTCCCGCTCCGCCCAGAGCGGGAGAAGTCATTTGATGATTTCCTATCTGCAAAAAAAAAAAAAAGACGGGTAGGGCAGACAAGACTGCGTGAAGTCGGTTTTGCAGCGATTCGCCTCTGTCTCAAAATTTTTGTAGCACAACATGTTGACTTTTTGTTTATTCGAACAATTGAAAATCGGAGCATTTGATTCTTCGAACGTATGTAAATCGGAAAACTAACAAATCGCATTTACGACTTTCGGTAAAATAAATTTCGTGATTTTTAATAATAGACATTATAATTCTTAGGTATTATGAAATTCGGACTTTTGGCACTCGGATTATTGAAATTTGGAATAAAATGTTTCGGAGTATTTGGATGTTCCCGTTCACCACACATGGTGCTGGATGAGAAGCTGGAACTACGTGGGGTGCTCTTGGAAGAACGCACTCGCTTCTGGGATGACATCTATCAGAGATACTACCGGGATGCTGTGCCACCACCAACACCACCACCTAAACTCTAATTCAACACGTGGGAATTATAAAAAATAAACCTGTTCTAGAAGTCCCGCTCCTGGGCGGAGAGGAAGGGAGTGTTAAACTTGTAATGACTAAAACCCATCCATGTTCGTTCTTAGCCCTTTGTGTTCCAGGGCCACGGTATCTCTTTCAGACAGTCCCGCAGCCCTGGCAGGCATCGGCCCTCTCGAACCCCAATTTGCTGAGATCTCCTTAAGGCACGAACGTGCCGTCGACATCGCCTGTCGCCATAAGACGGACGGACGGTGAGCCAGCCCATTCCTCCTCGACGGCATCCTGGATTTTCACTCTGACCTCGTTTTCATTGCCAGCGACACAGAAAACCTCGAAAACAAGACCTATGAAGGAAAAACAGAAAACGACGCCCATTAATCTCTCATTGTACGGGAAATCCATATCAGAGCGAAGCCTTGTGATACTGGACTTTTAGAGCTTGATGTAGCGCCGCGTGTACTTGCATAAAGTTACTGGTACAAATCGGGACGAAACCACTGATCAGTACAGCAGGAATATACGAGAAGCGCCAGGGTAACCCACGAAATTCAAATTTATACAGTGTAAGTAACTTCGACGCGTAAAAACGTTAAACGTAAAAGGAGGCGCAGATTTGTTATTGAGCAGTAAAAATGCACCATCATGACCCATAATCTACAAATCCGCAAAACAATCACAAACTAACTCGGTATGCACCCAAAACTCTCCAACATTAATCCACAGAACATCCGTTAGATAAGAATTTATTGGGCTCTAGCTCATAAAGAATCTTTGAAAAACTTTTGGATTTCATGACAAAAAGCACAAAATAACTAATTTTTTTTTGAGTACTGTTCTTTAAACCCATGAATTTCTGCGCAGGCCGGTTTAAAATAATGAGCAGCTTAGTAACAGTTTTGTACACCGTGTAAAGGTCTCCTGCCCTTATTCCAATTTATTTGGGGTCGGCGCAGCATGTCTTCGTATAAGGTACCCCCCCACGCTATGAGTTGCAATGCCACAGTACAAAAATTCTACCAAAAAGTAAATTAGACAGGAAATCACACTTGACCCCAGTTTACTGTAATTGGGACTAATTTCGACATGATTGCCGTGCCTCCGTGATCTGTGTCATGAACTCATGACCACAAGTAACTTCTGGTTCACGTTAATGACTTTGGTCGTATAGGTTCGAACGATAATTAGACAGAAAAATAGCCAGCACTTAATTTATTTATTTATATTGTCAAAAAACTACTTTTAATACATAGGTTCACCCAGGCTGCCTCGTTGTTCTAGTGTTCGCAAGCGCAATGTTGTGGTTCAATTCTCAGGTCGGGCAAAGTGATAATGGGTTTTTTCAACAGGAATTTTACAGCGGTGGCCACGGCGTAGGAATTTTTGGTTGAAGGCAATAGTCTCGCACCCTATAACGTGTGCTTTAAACATAACTGGCGAAATGAAACGGAGATACATTCTACATTCACATTGCGTTGAACGATACGATATTTTACTATAAATATTGGGATCGCATGACAGTTTATTAGTTTACGTTTTTAAAATAGTGATGCTAGCGTGTGATCCCGTACTCGTACTGTACTCGTACCCGAAAATCACGATTTTAAAAAGTATGAATGAACAGATTGACAACAGTATCTATTTGATAAAAATGCACACAATGGGTCTTAGATATGATTGTTATCCCGACAAAAATTTCGTATAAACCGGTGATAGTGCATGAAAAATGTGCTCGATTCGACAAAAAATTATGTACTAAGAAGGCCAATTGTAGGCAATCGCTTGACAGGATAGTTTGATTACAGTTCACTGCGTTTTGTTGGTGGCTCAGGTGGCGCCACTGGCTCTACGTAGTATTTCCCGTAAATATCTTCCCAGAATCGACCTCGATCCCCTTGGAATACTCCGCCCAGTTTCACTTGTTTTCCCAAAGACAGGAATGGACTTCCATCTGCACCTACCGCTGGCCATGCGGGCAGGGACGATCCCTCTGGAACTGGTTTTCTGAAACATTGAATTTTCCAGGCTGAGTTTAGGTTTAAAATTTTAAAGAACTTGAGTTTCTGATCAAATTCTTAATCAAGTTATAACGTCCATTATTCATAACAAACTCTTTCGTAGGTAGTACTTTTTGCGGCTTCCGATAAAGAGTATTGCATGAAGCCGCGAACAAAAGCTAGTTAGATTATAAGAATGTAACTCACCCGAGAATAGCGAAGTTTAACCACATTTCTCTAATAGTTGCTTTCATTTGTTTGTATTCTTCTGACAATTCGTCTTCTGAATATCCGTCGGATACTGCCGCCGTCTGAGCACAATGTCCAGCTCGACGAACATCCGTGAAAGGGACTACAGGAGTACTGTCGTCCACGAAAGAATATTCATACAAATATATTTGGTCGTGTCCAGCTTCTACGTGTAGCTTAACAGATCTCAGCGTAGGAAAGCCAAAAGTAATGTCACCAATGTAATCAAGGTATTTCAGGATTGTATTTTCTCCCACTGGCTGGTCACCGAAATAAAATTGTTTCACTCGTTCTGCAACTTTTTCCTTCTCTTCTTCACTTTTGAATCGTAAGTCAGCAGGTAAGAAATCGGCAAACTTCTCATTCATACCAATCTTAAATTTTTCAAAATTACTAATCCATAATGATCCTTCCATATCGGCGGTGCCGATTAAAAGTGGGACTTTTTTATATTTACCATTCTTTATTATTTTTACGGGTGAATCATCGAGAAACGCTCCGACACTGTTTTTGCGTTCAACACATGGCGAAAAAAGGACGGTCGCGTCTGTTCTGTCCATGAATGTGCTTTTTTGTAGTGTTTTTAGTGGAGTATTTATGTAAAACTCTTGCAAAGCGTGAAAGTCATCTACATCAGTGAAGTTTAATATTCTAGCGAATGTTTTAGCGTTTTCAAGCGGATCTACCTGAACTGCAATTGAAGCTACAGAGGCTCCGCTTTCTGGAATAACTTTATTAAATAGTCCTTCCGCAGACTTTGAGAGCATCAACAAATCCACAGCCACTGAGCCAGCACTGAACCCTGCAATAGTGACGTCATCAGGGTTGCCTCCGAAGTAAGCGATGTTCTTATTCACCCAGCGGAGTAGTGCCACCTGGTCCTTCAGTCCGGCGTTGCCTGGAGCCTCCTCCGAGCCCAGACACAGGAACCCTTGCACTCCGAGTCGGTAATTAAAGTTGACCACAATCACTTTCTTGGTCTTGACTAAGTGCTTCTCAGTTATAAGGTTTCCAAATCCAAGTTCGAAGGCGCCACCATGAACGTATACTATAACAGGTAGGTTTATATCTTCAGTATCGGGAACATAAACATTTGCAATGAGACAGTCGTCTTGCATTGTTTTAGTAGTCAAATCCATGAATGGTGAAGTATCCTGTATACATATGATGCCTTTGTCAACTGCTTCAAGTGGCTCTGACCACACTGGTGCTGGGGAAGGCGCCTGGAAATAAGTATAAAGTAGTTTGAGTGTAATTTCAGATAGTCTTGTATCGTTATTTGGAATCATGAGGAATTATAAGTGTTACATGTAAAATGGTATTCAGGACTCCAAAAACAAATACCTTAAACCTGTCGGTTCCTGTGGGTGCTGTGGCGTACGGTATGTTGTAGAAGCCGTACAGTCCCCCAGCAGGGTCTAAGCGCCCACGCACCACTCCTTGTTGAATGCGCACTTGTCGCCACTCACTGTCGTCACACTTACTCAACACTATTACACATAATAATATAATAAATCGCCACATTCTTAATAAAATCACTTGTTTTAGAACAGAAATTTCATTTAAATAATATTTTAATTTAAAAGAACTCAAAGTGCGAAGGCGAAGTGCTAAGTACACAAAAGCGACTAAAGATAAGTTTTATGTTATTCAATTCACGATTTTTATTATCCACCGTTTTTATTGTGATAACCGTATGTTTTCGAAAAGACAAGGATTTGATAATACAACAGCAAGTAGATAACGAAAGTTTTTTTTGTCACTAATATCGCTCCTCTCTACTTTTTATTTTTTTTCATGGAAACTGGGAAGAAGTTCCAGAAATACTAGCATCGGTCTTTCAACAGACGTGGCCATGGACAGACTGTTAGCTATGTTAAAAATTTGATAGCTCGAACCGTTTGTGACCTTGCATAGCTTAAATGTTTTTGTTTACTTAAACGTTTGGCACACAAAAAATGTTCAGAGTTTGCAATGTATGAAGTTAAACTATTTCGATTTATTTATTTAATACTTTATGTACACATAATGGTACAGAGGCGGACTTAAGGCCAATAGTATTCTCTACCAATTAACCTTTGGGTGATACAGGGACAAACTGTGGTAGAGGAAATTGAGAAAACCTCGAATCGCTTGTCCAAGAGGATAGCGCGGTAGACCGGGACGTAACGCACCGGATCAACTAAGCATGAATGAAATGCGACCCACGGATATGTCTCAAGTTAAAGGCCTAACTAAACATACAAGTCCATGATTCGACCTGTGTCATACTTGATGGATCGAAATCCTAGGCAGTGAAGACAACGGATGAAAAAAGATTGCATGTAAGACTGACCGTTACGAATGTCCAATATCTAAAAATGCAGCCGGGTCGAACGAATTAATGCCTTGTATGCAATTAAATAATGTAATGGATAGTTACCCATGTACGGACCAAACTTGGCAAGCTTGCTTGTTAACCTAACTTTGAAAACCGACCGGTGCGGCTGCTATTATTTAGCCTGCAACCATGATTACACTAGTTAGTACACGTAACAGTTCATCCGATTTCACAAATTCTTTCACTGGTGGACAGCTTTATAACCGCGTTGCAAAAGCATATCCTATGGCACAAGTCGCGGGCGGAAACAACTACCTATACCATCATCTGCTTAGCCTTTTTCCAAATATGTTAGGGTCGGCTTCTAGTCTAAGTATATAAAGTAGGTATTAAAAAAAAACAGCTGTTCCGTACATTTTTACCGTGTAGGTATTGCATTTGGGGGGGGGGGGGAGGCCTAGAATGATGAACTAGTTGTTGTTTTTTTGTCTACACGCGGTGTGATATTCACGATCAGAACCGTGATACGCTCTACACATAGTCACGATGACCAGCCAATTTTATAAATACTATATCATTACGCCATTATCTTGTTCGATTGCCTATTTCTATACCCAAAATAAACTGATCCCATGATAGTATCAGATATGGATCAGTTTACATTAATTTGTTAAGTATCAAAATAGATAAGATTACGTTTGAACTAATCACACAAATAATCTCATAACCAGGATACAGATTACAATACAATGCTGTAACATATTATAGTATTATGTTGTAATTGAGGTACATTTTGATTACGTAAATAATGAAGCCATCATCCCGTTATTTCCATGCGAATTTACTTGGGGTCGGTAAGTGAAGCATTTCTTCAGCCACTCAAGCATATTTGTCTAGTAGACAGGGCGGAAGCAACTTAAGTGCGAAAACAGTTACCACATCATCCTGATTCATCATTCAGTACAACATTCGGAGGCACATAGAATTTTTTTAACCGGGAATTTTGAAAAAATCGGCTGTTACATCCCTTTTGACAGTGTAAGTTGATTTTTGCATTGATTTGATTGTTTCCATGTAGGAAACGAAGACGAAGACGGTAAAGTCGACTCATATGCCTTGATGGGAAATGGTGTGTCGTCCCAAACCCCACGCCATGTAAAATCAACCTTTTCCCATTAAATTAGGGGGATAGCCTATTGCCATCAACCGGGCACAAATCCAGACTTAGAATTAGAATTAGAATTAGAATTTATTTATTTGTGAGAATGTAGTTTTACATAGTATGGTGTTAGTATTTTGTTCAGTTCAATACATTCTACCACAAGATGTGGTGTACAAATATTCAGATGTCATTTTTGACTTCTGATCATTTAACCGCAAAAAGCTGTTGTAATTTTTTCGAAGGCAAAATGGGACTATAAAGTGATTGATTCGACTAAATCTATTGTAATAGCGGACCGGACTGGGTAAAGAAAACGACATTCTATTTTGTCCGTCAGACAGGTAATACAAAAATATTAGACACGTATTTTTTGTTTTATAAAATATCAAAAAAATACTTAGTTAAAACTCATTAAAGTTGGAGAGTGGGGGCTTACTACGTCACAAGTAGGTATAAAACTTACCTACATGTGACGTCATGCGCCATTTCAACTCAATATATCTCCGTAATTTTATGACCACGTGAAAATATAAAAAATACGTGTCCAATACTTTTCAATAAACTACCCGACGGACAAAGAAAAAAAAATTGGATTATCCCCTATTGTTCAATGTGGTAAAACATTGAAAAAACGAGTAAACCACCCCAAGTTACATGCCGCTAGGGCAGAAATATGATGAGGTGGAGCTAAATAAAACTCATGAAAAGATAATAAATGACCCTCAATGCTAAACAAAACTAATACAAATGTTCATTTATTTTTATACAGACGAAATTGTTCCATGCGGAAAAATACAGTAATGATAGCATAAAAAAATCTATGGTTTGATTGCACATGCTCAAGTGTGATTTCCTGTATTTATTATATTCATATGATAAATGACAGAGTTCGTGTACCTGCCGATCGGCTTACGGCCATAATATTGTGGCACATCAGATAGCCTTGGGACGTGTAGACGGCCACAATCCTAAAATACCTAGCTAGGTAGGTAGGTTGGTTTTTTAATACAAAATTAGAACTTCGCCCGCTACTTCGTCCGCGAAAATTGTAATATAATATATCCTATGTTATTAGGTAAGAATGAAGCTATCTAATGGTGAAAGAATATTTAAAATCGGTCGATAGGTTTTTGAGTTAAATCGTAACAAACAAAAAATCAACTCTTTCCTCTTTATATTACTTTAGATTAGATTAGACAGGCTTGCGTTTGACCGCATTTCGCCTGATGTGAAGCGAGGATGAGGCCTAGGTACACTTAGTAAACAGTGAGTATTTGTGATCTTGCATGGTAGGTAGATGCTTTCGCTAAATGAAGAGTCAGTTTATAGTGAAAAGCTTTATTCATCATCATCTGCCTAGCCTTTTTTTTTTGGGGTCAGCTGTCAGTCTAACCGGATGCGGCTGAGTACCTGTATTTTTCATGAAATGACTGCCTATCTGATCTCCACAACCCAGTTAGTACTGGTTTATACGATACCCTTTGGTAAGACTGGTTGTCAGAATTTTGATCCACTGAATACCTGTAACGACTGTCTATCAAAGATCTATAAATGACTACCGGGAATAACGGCTGAACGCGCTACCGAAGCCACGGAGGAGTATCGATATATAATAAATGGTTCACGGACCGATCATGACAAGCTTGATTCATCGATAGTAAAAACTAGTTGTCTACCATTAAAAAACAGTCTGGGTTTTAAAAGTTTGATGCCCGCCTTCTAAAAGTTGACCTTTACAGTATTGAACCGTAGGAGTTTGTAGTCAGGGTGATTAGTTTTGATTTTATTAAGGCATTCATGAAAGTGTCGCTTGGTATTGGTGAAAACAGTGAAAAGACCGCTCATAAGTCAGATCTTTCATAAACATCGGTCAATGTTGATGTTTACGTCTACAACCAACATGCATCGTCACTCTACGACGCGACGGCAGAAAAGGATTGCGTCAGCCTGAACCCAATAACTTGGATAAAATAAGGATTAATACATTAGCATAATTGCATATCAGTAAAAAAAAATCGTTTGAATAGGTACCTAATTACCTATTGTTTTTTAAACAAATCGTTCCGGAATCGAAATCGAACTGACCTAAAACGTTTATTTTACTCGATAGACTGGCAAAGACCAAGTAATTATGTATCACTATACTCTACCTGGCAAATAATAAATAGATCCAAATTTAGTTTGCCGCTCGAGCCTATAGCGTGCGTGAATAGAGACAATTTGACATTTACAGACCCCATGGACATTGCAAACGAGTTTAACGATTATTTTATTAATACAATTGAGAATAATATTAAACCTGACATCAAAATATCGAATAATACATATTTAATTAATAACACATTAAATTCACTATTCATGCAACCCTTAACAGTTGACGACATAATAGAAATAATTTTCAAGCTTAAAAACACAAATACTGTTGGATACGATGGAGTTTCCACAAAAGTTTTGAAATTTACTAAAGAGCTGATAGCACCTCCGTTAGCTCATATAATAAACTTGTGCATAGCTGATGGCATATTTCCGGACAAGCTCAAGAAAAATATTATAAAACCTCTTTATAAAAAAGATGACAAAACTGATTTAAAAAATTACAGACCTATTGCAAAAATTCCAACTATTTCAAAAATTATTGAGAAAGTCATCTATAACTCTTTATATACCTATTTCGAAAAGTACAAACTATTTTGCAAAGAACAAAAGGGTTTTCGTAAGAACACTACCATTAATATGGCACTTTTTGACTTGTTAGCTAATGTCATGTCATCTGTAGATGGGAGAAATCCAGTCTGTGCAATCTACACTGACATGACCAAGGCTTTTGATTGTGTAGACCATAATATTCTGTTGCACAAATTACATAGCTATGGTATAAGAGGGAATATATTAAAGTTAATTGAATCATACCTAAGTAATAGGGTTCAGTGCACAGAAATTTCTAGGGTATGTCCAAAAACAAAATTAGAAACCATATATGTATCAAAACCAAGACACGTAAAATATGGCGTCCCACAGGGTAGCGTACTGGGGCCGCCACTTTTCTTGATATATATAAATGATCTCCCGAAAGCAACAACCAACCAAATGGTTCTTTTTGCAGATGATAGTACAGCTATAATTAAATGTAGTGATCCAAATAACTACAAGAATGATATAAATACTTGCATAACCGACATAATAAATTGGTTGAATAATAATAATTTGATTATAAACCTGACTAAAACTAAAGTCATGCATTTTTATCAACGATGTAAAAACCCGGACATTAAAATTTCCTACAATGGCTGTGACATTGAAGAAGCTAATAAAGCTAAGTTTTTAGGCATAATAATTGACAACCAACTTACATGGAAACCTCATGTTGAAGAATTATGTAAAAAACTGAGCAAATCTGCATATGATCTATCTCAACTTTCAAAGAAAGTTAACAGTCAGGCTCTTTTGACAGTGTACCATGGAATGGTTGCCTCTCTATTGCGGTATGGCGTTATTTTCTGGGGACAGTCTACTGATAGGGAACTGGTATTTAGGTTGCAGAAGCGATGCATCAGGTCAATGTGCGGTCTTAAAACAACTGATAGCTGTGTTCCTTATTTTAAATCATTGAAAATTTTAACTTTACCCTCTTTATTCATACTAGAGACGGCTTTGTTTGTGAAATGTAATCCACATTTATTTCAAAAAATTTCAGACGTCAGAAAAAATCCAATACGGACTCAATACGTCAATAAATTATGTCAAGTGAAGTGTAAAACCGCACTAATGCAAAAAAGTTTTTTTGGTATTGCTCCACGCATATATAATAGAGTACCTAATGCTGTAAAAAAACTAACTTTATTTAAATTTAAAAGGGCGCTAACTGACATTTTAATTACGAAAAGCTATTACATAATTGACGACTTTCTTAATGATGATTCACTGACTGATTGATTATACTTACTGTTACGCTATAAGCCTACTGTTATTGGCTGATTTATAATATAGCTATTCTTACTCTAAATGACATACTGTTATTCTAGTTGATGGCATCATTTTATTTCGTCTGACATTATTTATAGTATTTTATTTTATTTTTTTATAACTTTGACCAGGGTGTAATTTGTTATTGTAATTCAAATGACAATTTTTTTTTTATTGTAATTCCAATGGTTTTTTATTTTATAAATGAAATTTTAATTTTAATTGATTGACATGCCACAAACAAAATTAAAAAAAAAACTTAAATTGCAAACATAATATTTGCATGCCTATGTGACGGTAAAATATGGAGAACCCTATCATAATCGAACATCTATGTACCTAATACCCATGTTTGCAAAGAAATAAATGATTTGATTTGATTTGATTTGATTTGATCACACTCGCATTCTCAATGCTATTAATTTTGACAATTTAAGAATATTGTTGCGTTTTACCCGACTTTGTAGAAGCAAAAGGCTACCGTACCAAGAAAGCAACAAGGGTTGGTATGAAGAATTTCTTTAGAATCTTTTGGAATGCACAGAAAAGTGTGCAGCTGTAAAACAGGGTGAAGACAAAACGCAGGGTTGAGTCGAACCAAAACTTTGAAACGGATTACGTTAAATTAATATGTCAAGTTGCCAACGAAGTCTGTAAATAATTAAGTACAATTAAGTTAGTAAAATTGAGAACTTATTGGTATATAATATATCATAATTATTATAAATACGACGTATATCGTACCAGTCACAAGCACAAAATATCTTATTAGTTTTTATACCATTCAATTAAGTGCACACTTGTGATAAAAGGGGACATCATCTTACTGCACTCATTCAATGTCACTTGTTTTATTATGCGCACAGCCAGGGAGAGTAATTCCCTGCCTTTGGTGTTCCCGGACTCATATGACCCCAATCTATTTCAGTCGCGACTTCGGACGGTTCGGTCAGCTTGTTTTGAATTAGCTCGTTCCATCCGACCTCATAATGACCAGGACTAGATTGAGGTCAAGAGCAGACCCATTTAATACTGAAGAAAATAGCGTCTTTAAATTACTTTGTTCTCTAACTCATGCAAAAGAGAGACCCTAAGAGTAAGGTACCAAATGTTAGAGGTAAATTCTGGCGGACTTCCCTCATTAATAACATTCGTATCGATAAAGGTACCTGTGGTGTGGTGGTGCGGTAGCTATTCTTTAATCTGTATTTCAAAATGTAAGTTGACGATTCCCAATAAATTATAATATAATTAATAAACGATAATCTTTATATCTAATTATCTTATCATATCGTTGCTGGGAAAGATAATAAGTAGGGACACAAAGCTCACGGATTCGTGCAATCAACCAATTGTTACAATCTGTATCAGTTTGCGAACGTAACGATGGAGTGGCGGACGTGTGTGGTACTATTGTGCGTGACGGCTGTTTTGGCTGACGACGAATGGCGGGAAGTGAAAACTGCGCAAGGACCGGTGCGCGGGCGCAAGCACCCCAGCGAGGATCTATACACTTTCTTTAATATTCCCTACGCCACAGCACCCGTGGGTGTAGACAAGTTTAAGGTAATCATAAGTGTAAATGACGTAGTAAAGGGCTCTTTGTTGATTCTATTCCGGTTTTTTTTTCATACTTGATTATTGAAATATATTGGTGATTATTTTAATAGGATATACATGGTGATTATTTTGGGA
Source organism: Cerastis leucographa (assembly GCA_963082945.1). Lineage (NCBI taxonomy): Eukaryota > Metazoa > Arthropoda > Insecta > Lepidoptera > Noctuidae > Cerastis > Cerastis leucographa. The sequence continues at coordinate 9,546,564 of OY720380.1, read as the reverse complement.
CAGTGTGGGAAACTGCGAATCTTAAAGAGATACCTACACGGAAACTTTCATACGAAGCATTTTGCTTTTTTTCATGGAAACAATTTTTAGACTAATGTTTCCTAAGCAAAAATCCGTGTATCTTTTGTAGATTCAAAATTAAAACAAATATTCCCATTTAACAAAATATTGTAACTACAAAAATGGTAAGGTATTAATATACTATAAGAATAAAATCTCCTGCATTTACTCGTATTTGAGCCTGCCTATCAATAGGCCAATATAATTGGCTAAATTAATACCGGTGCCCTCAACAACAGTATAGGAAAACATCGTGAGGAAACCGGCATGTCCTAAAACTAAAAATTTGAAGACATGGGACATCTACCAACCCGCATTGGGCCCGCGTGGTGGATTACAGCCCACTCCCTCTCATAGAGAGGAGGCCTGTGTCCTAGCAGTGGGAACAGTGTAGGCTGATGATGAAATTAATACAAAAAAGACTAATAACTATAAGCCAGCTGGTGATAATAGCTACTCGTATTATGCCTCGTTGACATAATAAGATTATTATGTAACATGTAATTATTGATACCGTATATCTTAGTAGATAAAACCTGACAAACACCTTTATTTGGATTACTATTATGTTTTGTTTATTCTTGACCTTGAGTTAAAAACAATCTTAACACTGTCAGTAAAAATACATCTTTTCATTCTCGCACATATGGAAAAAACCAAGTCATAACGGTACGGCAAAACATGACAGTGACTCAATTGAACTTTATTTAACATCTTGCATTTATTTGTGTATACTCATGTTTTAGCAAAATAAATATCTTGTATCTTGTATGTTTTAATGTATATTGATATAGAGAAATTTGTTTTTGAACTGTCATTAAAATAAAATATAATTACTTATAGAAAATTGAAACCAAATATTTACAACAAAAAAAAAAAAATACTAGTTGATAAAAAAAAAACTAACTTACGCCATAAGCTACAATGAGGAGGATTTTATTTGAAAATTTTAATTTCCAGGCCCCTCTTCCGCCGCCTGTTTGGTTAGAACCATACGATGCTGTCGACAAGCAAGTAATATGTCCACAACCTTCGCTTCCTCTTATGGTTTTGCCAGAAACTTTTCTAAGACAAGAAAATTGTCTGATTGCCAATGTATATGCCCCAAACACGAATAAGAAGAACCTTTCGGTCGTAGTGTACGTTCACGGAGGAGCTTTTGTAATGGGCTATGGTGAAATGTTAAAAGGAACACAGCTAATGAAGAAGAAAGATCTGATCATCGTTACGTTCAATTATCGTGTTAGTATTCACGGTTTCCTTTGTCTTGGCACCGAGGACGCACCAGGCAATGCTGGCATGAAAGACCAGGTGGCGCTGCTGCGCTGGGTAAATAAAAACATTGCCAGCTTTGGGGGTAACCCTGATGACGTCACCATTGCAGGTTACAGTGCAGGGTCGGCAGCAGTAGATCTCTTAATGCTATCAAAATCAGCTGAAGGATTGTTCCACAGAGTCATACCTGAAAGTGGTGGAAACCTTGCCGCATTTACAATTCAAAGAGATCCTGTAGAAGTTGCCAAAACTTATGCCAGAACACTCAACTTCACGAATGTAGACGATATTTATGCATTAGAAGAGTTTTACAGGACAGCTCCAATGGAACTGTTAACTTTAGATTCATTTTGGGATAGAACCGATTCAACTTTCATGTTTTCGCCATGTGTGGAGCGTGATACAGGAGATGGAGCATTTCTGACTGAATCTCCTCTGAGCATATTAAAGAATGGCAACTACAAAAAGGTACCTGTGTTGTATGGTTTTGCTAACATGGAAGGGAGGTTGCGAGTTGACTCCTTTGATCTTTGGAAGAACATGATGAACGAAAAGTTTTCTGATTTCTTGCCACCTGACTTAAAGTTTGAATCTGAAGAAGAAAGAGAAAAAGTTGCTAATCAGGTAAAGGAGTTCTATTTTGGAGACAAGCCAGTCGGTGAAGACAATATTTTAGGATATGTTAATTTCTTTTCGGATGTTATATTTGCTTATCCCATGCTTTGGGCTACAAAATTGCACGCAGAGGCTGGCAACAATCAAATCTATTTGTATGAATATTCTTTTGTTGACGAGAATGTACCCTTCGTGCCACACACTAATATACGAGGTGCAGACCACTGCGCTCAAACCATAGCCGTGTTGGATGGTACTGGTAACTTTACGCATCCAGATGAGTCTTTAGCGAGTCCTGAGTTTAAGAAAATGAAGAAGGTGGTCCGAGAGATCTGGCACAACTTCATTAAAACTGGGTAAGTTAGATAAGTAGATACAACGTAGGTAGGGCGTATTTTTATAATCCTTACCAATTTATTTTTTTATTAGAAGTTTAATCAAGCCCTGTTGGGGTTTTTTATTCTTACGCAACCAGTTACTTAATAAAAATAAATAGTAACAGACTCATTTCATCTCAGATCGTTTCACTTTATATCTCATTTTTTTAAGTGATTGTTTGGAAATAATCATCATAATCTACCTAGCCTTTTCCCAATATGTTGTGGTCGGCTTCCAGCAGCAGCTGAGTATCAGTATTTTACGTGGAGTCTGTCTGACTGTCTGCCACTTGGCCATCATGCACTGAGTAATGCGGTAGGTAGGACTGGTTGCAGACTTTCGGTGATTTTCATTGTTTGGAAACCAAGGTTTACACTGACGCATAATATTTGGTATCTTGCAGGAAACCTGTGCCTGAAGGGTCGTCGCTGCCAGCGTGGCCGGCAGCAGGCGCGGACAGGTCACCACACATGGACCTGGGTGAGAAGTTGGAACTACGTGGGGTGCTTTTGGAAGAACGCACTCGCTTCTGGGATGGTATCTATCAGAGATACTACCGGGATGCCGTGCCACCACCAACACCACCACCTAAACCACGTGTTGAATTGTAAAAGGGGTATCCGCCTATAATATTGGTGTCCTATGTATGTGGTGGTGATTCTGTACCTGTAGAAGTGGATAAAAAACATAAGAATGTCTAAGATGTAATAAAGTATTTACGTTATTTATAAGATCGTACATAAATATTTTTATGAGGAGAATTGATTTTTTTTTTATTTTAAGTTTAAGAGGTACCTACTTCCATTTAAATCACATTTCCCTAAAAAGTCTGATAATCTGAATACTTGTCCTATGTAACTGTCAGTCACGTACCTACTCTTAATATTAGCCAAATATATTTGTCTTGATTCCTATTTAAAAATCATCACACGGTATCGGGCCACTTAAAAACACCTTTATTTTATGGTTTGACTGCCTGAAAAGTTACAGTAGGGGAGACCAGGTACAAACGTAACACTTTGTACTTTGACACTGGTTTCTAGCTAGTTTTTATATTTTTGATGAAATGAATATATCCACATATAAATTTCGATTGTGCTCTACAAATTTGTATCTAAGTTTACCTTATTATTTGTTACTTACTGTGAAATACAGAGTTTAAAAAAAAAGTAACGATTGTTACTTTCGACCCCGAGGTCAGCGCGAAAGTAACACGGTCGGGAGTAACATGATTAAGGTGTATGTAATAAAGAAGAAATGTCATATCAAATCAACTTATTTATTAGAAAAACGTGTTTTAATAACATAAATGTTTATTTGTACTTTTAACATATTAATAGTACTTCTTTTATGCTTTTTTCTCGTCAGGAATAATTCTTGGTTATAGTAGGATATAATAATATCAACTTTTATGAGATTCAGATCCCTAGTCTAATCCCACCCTGTTTTTGTTAATTTATGAATGCCTACCTAAAAATAGAACCTGTTATTCTAAAATCAATAACAACACTGTGTAAACAATCTAATCAAGAATAACAATGCAAATAGTCAAATCTCAATCTCAATTATTATTATGATATAAATCATAATAATAATTGAGATAACTGATGTAGATGTTCAGAGAAGAACATAACACTTAGGATCACAAAACATTTAATCTTCTCAACATAAAACAACTTAAAAAAGGGCAACTACTGCCTTAAAATTACACACTTTAACTTATAAATAAAATCAGTTTAAATTATTGATACTACGTAATCACTAAATGAATAAATGTCAAAAAATTTACTTTTGGTTCGAAAAATCACGTGGCGTGCTCTAGCACAAATTTACGGCACGAAGCGTGCGCGGTGACTAAATGCAAGCTGGTGGAGCGTCGCCGGCTAACTCCTGACGGTAGCAGGGCGGCGTTTCGACCATTTGATAAACCTACAGAAAGTTTGTTACTTTCGACCCAACGTTACTTTTGTACTCCCCTAATTAATATAGAAACGTCTTTTCTTCCTTTAAATTGTAAAATAATATTGGACCAATTGGAAAGGCATTTTTTCTTTATTTGATGGTAAATGTACTAGATGATAAGAGCCGGCTGACAAGCCAAATGTATATAACCATTTCAACCAATTCCTAAGAAATGATAAAAAAATATCCGATTTCTAGGCGCATGCCGCAATACTAGTGCGACATCTGGTTTCGATATTTTCACCCAAACGAAACGTTAAAACAATTAATGACATCGCACAAATATTAACAATAAGCCGGTCATGGTGTTTTTAACCGACTTCTAAAAAAGGAGGAGGTTCTCAGCTCGGATGTTTGTTTTTGTTTGAAATTTCGTGCAGTTCAGATGCTGGGTTCAGAGATAGACAACGGAACTTTTCAATAAGTGGAAGGCAGATGACCTCGTGAATGCAGCGGGAATTCGTTGGATGCGAGATGCGCGGCAGTGGATTTCGTTTGACGGAAATGATCATGATGATGATGAGAGGATGTCAGCTTATTGATTTTGTGAATTCCTCATGGCTGACGATAATTCACGCAATCTTGCCATTTCTGCCAGTGCTCTTTCATTTTGTGGCTTTTTAATAATTTATCAGCCTCTAAGTCGCACAATGCAATGCACCCTCTAGGGTTTTCACGCGACTTAGAGCTACATATACTTGCCCTTTGGCGAAGTTTTTCTTCCCTAAGTCAATCACAGCTTTATCCAGCGTTGGGTCCTGTAGTTTGTATACTATGACTGCCCACCTCAAGATTAAAGGCAACATCCTTCGCTCTACATTGCCGTAACCTTTAGTTGTCTGAAACGTAGCTGTAACTGGGGTTATTGCAATACAGCCATCCAAATCTTTTAACCTATTGCCAACAGTATCGTCATCAAATTTTATAATGACAGCTTTAGGTAATTTCTCATACGAGAAGCATCTTTACTAGGCCTACCCATATTTTAGTATTAAATTAAAAATATGTCACTAAAAATGAACAAATATTTTTTTCTTTTTCCAAAAAATTGACGACTTCAAAAAACCCTAAACGCACTAAAAAGTTAAAAATAATACTATAACCTATCTATATTAATAAACCTAACCTAACCTATGATTAACCTATAATAGAATTTATCAATTTTTTGGAGTCTGTGCCAAGCTGAGTATTTTTCTGTGTTAGTACAACAAAGCTCGATAGATGGCGTTGTTCATTAAGGCCTCATTTCTAAGTCGCTATGGTTTCGGTACCGACATTTCTACAAGTGAGGTTGCTACACAATTGCTCGTTATCTTCACGTGACTCAAGATCTTGAAGTTAATCGTCGAACTCCTTGCTTTGCTTGTTTTCTCGGACACTTTGGACGTCCTAGGCTAGACTAGTGAAGTTAGCGTAGTCTTGGTACTAAGATGGACAAGTCCCAGAGAACTGTCGTAAGAGAGCGATTAGTATTTCATATCAGTGTAATAAAAGTAATAGTAATAATATTTATTTGCTCAGACAACAAATGGTCCATGGGTTAGTGTATAAAGGCATAAAAAACTATGTTAGTGTAACTATGGCTAAGCTAATGGAAAACAAATAGTTGAGAAATATATTTATACTAGAAAATCACTCACCACAGCAAATCACTCCTGCCTCACCAGCACATGCACGAAGCGATTAACTATCGGCGAGTCAAATTTATCCACTAACATCTTCAGAATGCTGTTTGGACTAGACCGCGTTCTCTCTAGCAGCGGCGCCGTCTTCTTCCTCACCATCGCGTAAAAATCGTCAACATGAGCCTGAGCGAACATGCCAGCAGCACTACAAAAGCGCGGCAGTCCCAACAGCCTTCTGAAGCCATTATTATATTGGACCCTAAGAGCATCCAGAGCTTTCCTCGTGTAGTTGACCCACAGGCTGCATGTGTAGAAGGTTTGACAGTATGCCTTAAATAATGTTACTTTAACCTCCTTACTACAACAGGCATACCTGCGAACCAACATGTTACATCTCACTGCAAGAGTTCTGCGCTCGCGCTCGATGTCTTCATGATCCTCAAGGTCCTCCGTTACACAGTACCCAAGGTAATAATAATAATAATAATTTAATTTATTTTCTCTCACAATGGTTTAGTAGCACTTAACAGTTTTGAACTATATAAATTCACATTGTGAGAGCTGGTGCCTGAAGTAGGTTTTTAGAAAAAAACCTGTATTACAGGTCACCAGACCCCACTTAGTGGCATCATAAATAAACAGGCAGGTAACATGTTTTCTACCAAACTAATAAAAAAGTAAATAAAGTAAAAAAAAAAAAGAATAAAAGTAAGGGAAGAAATCAAATAACAAAAAAGGAGTTACAGGACTCACAGGGTGTGTGTGAATGTGTAGGTGGATGATGGTTTATATGCAGGTGAATGGTGGTGCGTGTGATTTTGAATGGCGGTGAATGTGTAGGTAATTATTTGAGTACAAGTATTATGTAATTGGGTGGAGCAACTTTTCTGTGTCCTCATAGGAAAGAGTTTTCAAAAAGGCAATTACTTTTTTCTTACAACTAGGTTTGTCTAATGGGTATATATTTTGATCCTTGTTGATGACATTATATAGATAATCCCCTAGGTAACAGAAAAACTTGTGTGACTGACGTAAACGGAAAAATGTTGTATTGCTTACAGTACCCTTTCTTCGCTTATCTTTCAATAGTTCCGGATTATAGACTAACTGCGAGTGCTTTTTAAGGACTGTATGCAGAACGAAAGTTTGTCTTATAGACAGTACATCCCACTTTTTGTATAAGTCGACTGTAGGAAATCTGAAGGGAAGACCGGCAGCAACCTTAAGGATGGCACGTTGAGCTCTTTCCGCCTCCAACAAGGGCGTTTTAGCAGCACCTCCCCAGGAGATGATGCAGTAGTCAATAAGCGACTGACACAGTGCATAGTAGACCATCTTGATGGTGCGAAGGTCGGCTACATGTCTTAGACTCTTAAATATGTAAATGAGTTTGCGCAACCTCGTTACCAGCACGTCTATATGTGGTTTGAAGCTGAGGGATTGGTCCAATGTAACTCCAAGGTATTTAATGTTTTCTGTCCTTTGAAGGGAAGGACATTGGCAAGGCTGGTGGTTTAACCAACACGTGTGGGCCGTTATTGTCAATGAACGTGGGGGTAGCATGTTAGATCGATGTGCAAATGCCACGTATTTGGTTTTTGTGACATTGAGAGTCAGAACATTACTTCGTAACCAAGGTATATTGTGTTTGTTTCATCCTAAGTATGGGCTGGCCATTGAGGTTTATAATTGGCTCGTATGGCAGCTTTGTGCTGGGGGCCTTAAACATCATAAAGACACTCTTCTTGCTATTGTAAACTAGACCGTGGCGAGCAGCATAATCCTCACAGTATTGTAATGTCTAGTTAAAGTCAGTGTCGAGATGCGGAAGGAGACGAGCTGTGGCGGAGGCGAAAATGGTACGAGTAATGTGTGCACTATTCTGTAAGTGAGTCGTGGACTAATCCTCTTCAATCAACACGTGGTAAGTGTTGACTATAATTAACTCTTAGCTCATAGTAGTGGTTTGGCAGCAGTGCAGAAGAGCTGTAACTGTAAATAATCATCAGCATGGCGGAGTAGCTTCTTCATATTATCACAATACATACTATTATCTCATGTGTTATGTGTCCACCTCCTAATCCGTATATTGGCAAATATCCGTCAGTTGCGTTTGGTTATAGGGGTCTCCTAATAACCTGACGCAACTGACGGATATTTTCCAAGGTATATAGGTAGGTGACTATTGAAGAATGTTGACTTTTATCTGGCGCACCGCAAATGGAATGCAGAACCGTAATATTCGCAATTCAATTAGAATAAACTATATTGTTCAGTGGTGAAGACAGCACCGTAATATTCACGGTTTGTTTAAAACAAATGATATTGTTCAGTAACATAATGCGACCTCGAACTTGTAGTACAAATCAACCAAACGCTGCTGATGAATACTGCTTCCAATAAAGATCTACCTCAGAACCATTGCGTAGAGATTGTTCGTGCGCATTTCCGCGAGTGAGAGTAGACTTCACCAAGTATCACAAACTGAATTGATGGCTATGTTCGGAGGAACGCTAGGGACTGTTTCTTTGTCTCGTTATAACTAAACCCTGCCACCGGTAGGCCTATTTCTGAATCGACATTATTTAACGAGACACGCAACCACGACATGGGGTAGAGTAAATAAATGCGAAGTGACGATAGAATCACGACTTCGGCGTCCACCAATCGCAATATGTTGTTGTGTAAAACGCACCGTGCGTTTGTGCAAATTGTGTTTAATGAATGTCTGCCGTAGCGGTCTTATTGTACGTGCTGCCGTACACGCGTGCTCAACGATGCTCGGGAGAGACCTCTTCAAAGTCTTTTTAGTGATGTGTCCTAACGGGCGTTTCACAGAAGGGAATCCGGACATTAAAGGGAACACGATGCCTCTTTACACACTCTCACACTCTTTTTTTCTTTTGAGCACACTGCGTCCACCGTTTTAGTGAGGTAAAAATCCCACACTTTCAGGCCTTATGCCGAACAACCGGTCGCCTTTTGAAGATCTGACCTAAAGCAATAAAAAGGGAAAGTAATTTTATTTTGATGAAGTTACCAAAAGTTTTGCCAGAATACACAGCTTCACGAATGTAGACGATAGTTACGCATTACAGGAGTTTTACAGGACAGCTCCAATGGAACTGTTAACTTCAGATTTATTTTTCGATAGAACTGATTCAACTTTCCTGGTTTCGCCATGTGTGGAGCGTGATACAGGAGACGAAGCTTTTCTGACAGAATCTCCTCTGAGTATAAAGGGTGTAAAACACCTCTTAACGAAGCCGAAAGGCACTGGTTCTCCCGGTCATTGCGATCATTTTTTTGTTCTACACCATACCTGGGAACCTTCTAGTTACGGAGATGTTAGGGGTCAAAGTTCCAACTTTTTGACAAGTATTTTTTTAAAAACAAGTTTTTTATGTAAGATTTTTACTTTAAACCCCTCCACGACCCCCGTACTACTCAATCCGTCCATCAGCACAATGTTTTGAGTGCGTTACATTGAGTTCTACCACAAAACATGATTTTACACCCCCCAAAAAAAAGTTGTTTCCCAGCAATATTTTTTGCGTAAAGTTACTTAGTTTCATGTACAGAATGCTTGGTTGACGGCTTCGTGATGAGGTGATTTACACGGTGTATTGAAAAAAGGCGACTACAAAAAATTATCTCTGTTGTACCCAAAACAAAACTCTATAAACCTTATTAAAAACAGCTATTTCCTACAAAAATGCAATCCTTACACGGTCAAAATACAACACCATTTTTTTTAAATTCTCGGTAAAGAGTTTCTGTGTGGTTCAGAATGTAGTACTGAGTACGTGGTAACTGATTTCGCGCTGGTGTCCCATCCACTCTGTATAGGTACAGTCACTCCATGTAAAAAAAAGCGGCCAAGTGCGAGTCGAACTCGCGCACCGAGGGTTCCGTACAAACCAAAATTATTGAAAAGAATAAATAAAAATATGTGATGTAACTAAAAATTTAAGGTTTTCGGAATTTTCCCTTTATACAAGCTGTTGTTTTGCATCCTCGTCAAATTGAAGGAGGTAACTATGCTACTGATTCTCGACCCGAATCAATGATAAAATGGATAGGTAATTTTATTTTATTTTTCTTATTTACGGAAATCGGTAAGTGTGAACCACCCGTGTTTTAAACGCGGCACGTCTGATACTCGCCCTATAACCGCGCTTTCACTCATTCAAATTATTTGTTATTCCCTAAACCACATTAAAGAGGTTATTCTGATATACAGACAAACTTAAACAACCATAAAAACCAGCAATCATAAATAATTAACTAGGTACCGTTATTTAAATTGCTTATTTATGTAATTTGTGACAATCTCCTGAATTTTGACGAGGATGCAAAACAACACCTTGTATAGCTTTAAAACATTGCTTCAAGCCAAATTTCAAGATTCTAGGTCGACTGGAAGTACCCTCTAGGTTTCGATTCCCTTGCGAGTAGTTGCGAGTTTGAAAAAAATATGCGGCTTAAATTGCTGTTTCTTTTGATTGCGTTGACATAGCAGTTTGATTTTGTTACAGCTTAAAGGTATTAATAGACTTGAGTATTTGATATGAATTTCAATTTAATACCTCTAGGCGTTTATAGGAAAAGGGTAGTAAGTTTAAAGTTTTAAAAAAAATATATATTATATTATTTAACAAAAAAAAAATACAGTTTTCGCAATATTTCCTTTATCTGTGTTATAAGACGTTGCTTCGTACCAAATTTCAAGATTCTGAGATCACAGGAAGTACCCTGTAGGTTTTGATTCCCTTGCGAGTTTCGAAAATTTCAAATCAAATCAAATCAAATCAAATAATCTTTATTTGTGAACACAGGTATTAAAATAAAGGTCTTATTCATACATTTTAGTTGAACTCCATGTCCTACCAATGAAATTGGTGTACAAATATAATTTTTTTTCTTTGTAATGTGTCTAGTTTTATACAATTCAAAGTCATTTTCAAGATAACGAGAATTCAATGTATTATTAATCATTAATGAATCAATTATAAATTATTTTCCATGCATGTCAACGATAAATTATATAAAAGGCTAATTTTGTAATGTTGTAAATAATGTCAATTAAATAATCAATTAATTAAAAATAAATTATAATAAAGGGCTAGTAATGTCATATTTTATCATTTAAAAATTCTTCAATAGAGTAGTACGTCTTATCTATCAGAAATGAATGTAATTTACTTTTGAATTTGCGGACATTATCTTCACTCCTTATACATTTTGGTAATTTATTATAGACCTTTGGAGCCATTACAAAAATACTGTTTCTGTATAGTGCAGTACTAGATCCGACTGTTTGTAACCGATCACAACGGCGCTGACTAGTTACTCGAGCAAATTTATGTAAATTATTTTTTACGAACATAGACGTTTCATAGATGTACAACGACGGCATAGTTAATATTTTCGTATTTTTAAAAAACGGTTTGCAGCTGTCTGTTGTCTGCAAATTATAAATAGCTCTTATGCACCTTTTTTGGCACTTAAATACCATATCTTTACCCGTGGCATTACCCCAAAATATAATTCCATATCTCAATGTTGAAGCTACTAGACCATGATACGCCGTTAACACTGTTGCTCGATTGGCCGTTTTACTTAACATGTGCAAAGCATAGGAATGTTGGTTTAGCTTACTGCATACTTTGTCTATATGGGAATTCCATTTTAAATTGTTTTCTATGTTCAGGCCAAGGAATTTAGTCACTTTTGCTTCATTAATAGTTTTGTCCTTGTATTTAATATTTAAGTCCAGATTATAATTTATTCTTTGTTGAAATGTCATTAATACTGTTTTATCAAAATTTATAATCAAATTATTATTCTGCAGCCAATTCACAGCTGATAGTATAGTATTATTAATCTCAGCTTCCAATGTACTTACCTCGTCGCTATTAAAAAGTAAAGTGCTGTCATCTGCAAACATTGTCATAGGATATTAAATTTGCGGCATAAACGGCTATATCTTTTGATTGCGTCGGCTTATAAGTTTAATTTTTTCACAGCTCCAAGGAACAGTAAACCTGAGTATTTGATATAAATTCCAGCTTGATACCTCCACGCGTTTCTGAGAAAAAGGCTCTTGGCAGACAGGCAGACGGACGGAAAACAAAGTGATGTAAGGGTTCCGTTTTTTCCTTTCAGCTGCAGCCAGCTAGACAGGAAGCTGACCCTAACATTGTTGGAAAAGGGTACCACTGAGAAATTCCTGATTTAACCCTAGAAGCCCAGTCTACGTCATTTTGATCTTTTTCACACGCACCACTGGATTATCGCGACCGTTTGAACCAACCCAGTAGCTGTCAAGATCTATCAGGAGACGGCTGCGTCGCTTCTGCAAGTGCCGCCGTTTTGTCGTAATAACGTTATTGTACGTACATTTGACGTATGTTTGGGCTTTACGTAACTTTTACAAATGTTCAAGACTACGTATGAAGAAAATTTTTTTTCTTCCTTTTTTATATTTTGTATTGATAAAAGTTTATTTAATTCTAAGAATGAGAATTTAAATATGGTTATTTTTTTTTAAATATTATTATGTAAGAAAAACTAAGAAGGATCTAATTTGTTTGTTAAATTTCTTGTGTATAAATAAAAAGCAAACTTACTTTAATTGATATTGTTTTATTTTATTAGACTATATACTAAATAAATAATACAAAACCTAGTATATATCCAATATAAGATTATTAAATATAATCGATTACATTATTACACGTCATTTTTACGTATAATTGGGCTTTATAGCCGTAAAAATATGATTGGGCTTCTAGGGTTAAACCCAAAAACACTTTGCCCGATCTAGGTAATCGTACACTTAGGACTTGAAGACCGCAACCGCTACCATAGAGGTAGAAAGAAGTTAATAATAAATGCATATATATTTCAGTTTTAACAGTGTAAACGTAAGTACTTACTGAAAATCCATACTTCCATACTTCCATACTAATGTTATAAATGCGAAAGTCACTCTGTTTGTTTGTTTGTTTGTTACCTTTTCACGGCTAAATGGCTGATCGGATCTTAATGAAATTTGGCAAGAAGATAGATTTCAACCTGGGGAAGGACATAGGCTATATATCATCACGCTCCGACGAAAAGGAGCGGAGCAGCAATGAAAAATGTTGCAAAAACGGGGAAATTGTGACGCAGACGAAGTTGCGCGGGACAGCTAGTATACAATAATTTTATCACAAAAAATCCGGGTACTCGTGCACTCAAGATACGACGTAAATAAGACCAAATTAATCTGATAATCATGCTGTTGTTTTTGTCTACACACGGTGTGATATTCACGATCAGAAACGTGATACGCTACACATAGTCACAATGACCAGCTAATTCTATATAGGGTGACTGGTAATTAATGACCAATACTTAAACTCATGGTTATACGTGTGATATTCAGAAACCGAACGGTATTACGCTACACATAGTCACGATGATCAGCTCATCCTAACTAATATTATAAATGCGAAAGTAAGTTTGTTTGTTACCTTTTCACGACTAAACGGCTGATCGGATCTTAATGAAATTTGGCAAGAAGATAGATTTAAACCTGAGGAAGGACATAGGCTATATATCATCACGCTCCGACGAAAAGGAGCGGAGCAGCAATGAAAAATGTTGCAAAAACGGGGAAAATGTGACGCAGACGAAGTTGCGCGGGACAGCTAGTTTTATATATGTACTATATCATTACGACGCCGTCGTCTTCGTTTCCTACACGGAAACAATCAAATCAATGCAAAAATACACGGTCAAAAGGGATGTAACAGCTGATTTTTCAAAATTCCCAATTAAAAAATTTCTATGTGCCTCAGAATGATGTACTGAATGATGAATCAGGATGATGTGGTAACTGTTTTCGCACTTAAGTATATACCTGTATACTAGATAAAGATGCTTGAGTGGCTGAAGAAAACATGCTTCACTTACCGACCCCAAGTAAATTCGCATGGAAATAACACGATGATGGCTACATTATCTACGTAATCAGAATGTACCTAAATTACAACATAATACATACTATATGTTACAGCATGGTATTGTAACCTGTATCCTGGTTATAAGATTATTTAACCAGGATACAGGTTAATTAAAAATAAAAAATATTATTATTGTATTATTTGGGCAGGTTTAGATTTGGCAGGACGCCCTCGCTTTCTTTTTTGCCCAATTGGAATCAATTTGGCCTCTAAAGGCGGAGTGGCTAGTTTCAACCTTATGGCGAGGCCTATTATATGTTTACACACATAGATTTTAAAAAATTGAGGGCAACTGTAACTGACTCATCTCCACATATAAATCACTAAATACTGGTAATTCACTAAGGCTTATGTTTAACATAACACCAAATAAAGTAAATATAACCTTAAAAAACATTTTTCTACTGCCTAAAATAGTAAATGATCACCAGAAATAGTAAATGATCACCAGAATTAAAAACCTGAAAATCACAGCTCCGAACTAAGGCGTAGTCGACGGAGCCCCGCTACGCGGAGCTCCTATTTCTCTCTGCAGGGTTTAAAGTAACCTAACACGAAGGGGATGTCGGGGTCTTAGTTCGCTCGCTCCGCTCGCTCACTAGACCCCGCCATCCCCTTCGAACCTAACCTGTCCGAGTCGGGGTGCCCAATATCCCGAGCTCGCTTTGCTCGCACTTGCTTCCTAAGTTCTTCTTGCCACAAAATTTGGTGATCATTTACTATATTTGGTGATCATTTACTATATTTGGTCTTTGAATACAATTTTTTTGGTGTTTAGTATTTTTTTTTGGGTAACGTAGCTTAGGATCTCAAAGTATTTTTTGGTGCTTATTATATTTAATCCCATTCACTAAAATATTACGCAAAACAAAACAAAACTAAACATTAACGTGCACATTACCGGCGAATAATGAAAACAATAACAATCTAGAAGTCGCGTGGGCCCGCCGCCCGCGCCGCTTGCTTTTGGCCGTGCACCCGCACGCACCCCGCCACCCCGCACTACACTCGTATCCAACCATCGCACCTTCCGCCGTTTTCATGAAATTATGATCAATACTTATAGGCACTTACGCAAACCTCGCGACAAGCTTTTATGATCATATAAATTGTGTATAATGAGGTTATAAGTTGATAGTTAAAACTTTAAAAGAAAATTTTATTTTCGTCTTTTTACAGCATTTAAATAAAAGCTTTTTTTAAAAGGTTTTTTAACTTAATTTTATTTTAACATTTTTAGTTTTGCCGGAATCTTTTCTGAACACACTTCATTATCACAATATCAACGCTTTTTTCATTCCATGCTATTTATTCACCGTTGGTGAGTTCCCTCGTGTGAAGACGATCCTGGCTGCAGGATGAGATCATGATAGAATTCATGTTCATCTATAATATTTTATAGATGAACTTGAATTCTATCATGATCTCATCCTGCAGCCAGGTTAACAGCATAGACATGAAAATTTGTATGCACGTTCATATTTGAACGTGCATACAAATTTTCATGTCTATGCTGTTAACCGTTGAGGAATTCCCTAGTGAGAGGACGATCCTGGCCACAGGATGAGATCATGATAGAATTTATGTTTATCCATCAAATATGAACCAGCATACAAATTTTCGTGTCTGTGCTATTGTCCGTTGAGGAGTTCCCTCGTCAGAAGACGATCCTGACTGCAGAATGAGATCATGATAGAATTCATGTTCATCTATCAAATATGAACATGCATACAAATTTTCGTGTCTGTGCTATTAAACTTTGAGGAGTTCCCTCGTGAGATGACGATCCTGGCTGTAGGATAAGTTCATTATACAAATCGTGATTATCCATCAAATATGAACTCGTACGCAAAGTTTCGTGTCTGTGCTATTAAACGTTGAGGAGTTGTCTCGTGAGGAGACGATCCTGGCTACAGGATTAAGTTAAGTCTGTCATAAAAATGTACTGTCACCAGAACCAAAGGTGTGTGCAAAATTTCAGCTTAATCAGACATCGGAAAGTGGTTCTAATTTAACTTCCAAGAATCCACCGTAACAAACATACATACATACATACATTGCAAGTTAAATAAAAACTTTTAATTAAAAACAAAAGAAGTTAATAAAAGCTTGCAAAATAAGTGAACCTATGATTCTAGTAATGTAACGGTACTAAAGTCGCAACAAAGTCTTTTAATTGGCTCCAACGATCACTAAAATCGTGGTCGTTATCATATCAAGAACACTTTTCTTCTTGACTATACAAATCACAAAATTAGACAGCGGGATCAATTGACAAATTCAAAAATCGACTAGGCCGATTGATCCCGCGTTTCCCGCCTGTGCATCCCGCAATTGACTAAAGAGCCGTGTAACCGGATTTTGGGATCAAATTATTGTTTACACCAAAAATGTGTGAAATGAGTGTATAATATCCTCTGGTAAAGTATCTGTAACCGTTAACCAAACAGCCTGTTTAAGGGTGGAGATTTTCCACGCCACCTGGAGGGAAAGTACCTACTCGTAAAAATTGGTGATAGCAAATTTTACTCAAGTTAAGTCTGGGGAACGTGGAGGCCAGGAAATAGCATAGAACCATCCCAAAACATTGAAACAGACTTCGATTCACGTACAACTACCAGATAAGACGAAGATGCCGCGCGTGTTATCGTAACGGTGGGGGACAATTGATTCACACTTACTGATTTCCGTAAATAAGAAAAAAATAAAAATTACCTTTCATCATTTTATTATTGGTTCGGGGCGAGAATCATTAGCATAGTTACCTCCTCGAATTTGACGAGGATGCAAAACACCACCTTGTATAATAGAATTTATAAATTTTTTGGAGTCTGTGCCAAGCTAAGTAATGAAACGACAGGACGACAAACAATTCCAGAGTATTTTTCCGTTTTAGTACAACAGCGCTCGATAGATGGCGCTGTTCATTAAGGCCTCATTTCTGAATCGCTATGGTTTCGTTACCGAAATTTCTACAAGTAAGGTTGCAACACAATTGCTCGTTATCTTCACGTGACTCAACAGACTCAAGATCTTGAAGTTAATCGTCGAACTCCTTGCTTTGCTTGTTTGCTCGGACGCGTTGGACGTTCTAGGTTAGGCTTGTGAAGTTAGCGTAGTCTTGGTACTAAGATGTGATGGGACTGTCGTAAGAGAGCGATTAGTATTTTATATTAGTGTAAAAAAAGTAATAGTAATGTCTAGTTAAACTCAGTGTCGAGATGCAGAAGGAGACGAGCTGTGGCGGAGGCGAAACTGGTAATGTGTGCACTATTCAGTAAGTGAGTCGTAGACTAATCCTCTTAAATCAACACGTGGTAAGTGTTGACTATAATTAACTCTTAGCTCATAGTAGTGGTTTGGCAGCAGTGCAGAGGAGCTGTAAACAATCATCAGCATGGCGGAATAGCTTCTTTATATTATCACAATGTATACTATTATCTCATGTGTTATGTGTCCACCTCCTGATCCGTACCTTTGCAAATATCCGTCAGTTGCGTTTGGTTATAGGGGTCTCCTAATAACCTAACACAAAGCTGACGGATATTTTACAAGGTATATAGATAGGGGAATATTGACGAATGTTGACTTTTATCTGGCGCACCGCAAATGGAATGCAGAACCGTAATATTCACATTTCAATTAGAATAAACTATATTGTTCAGTGGTGAAGACAGCACCGTAATATTCACAGGTTAGATTTAAACAAATGATATTGTTCAGTAACATAATGCGACCTCGAACTTGTAGTACAAATCAACCAAACGCTGCTGATGAATCCAATAAAGGACTACCTCAGGAACATTGCGTAGAGCTCGTTGGTGCGCATTTCCGCGAGTGGGAGTAGACTTCACCAAGTATCCCAAACTGATTTGATAGCTATGATCGGAGGAACGCTAGGGACTGTTTCTTTGTCTCGTTAAAACTAACCCCTGCCACCGGTAGGCCTATTTCTGAATCGACACTATTTAATGAGACACGCAACCACGACATGGGGCAGAGTAAAGAAATATGAAGTGACGATACAATTACCACTTCGGTGTCCACCAATCGCAATATGTTGTTGTGTAAAACGCACCGTGCGTTTGTCCAAATTGTGTTATAATAGAAGTTGGGGTACTCTGCTGTACGGGCCTTATTGTGTTGATGTACACACGTGCTCAACGATGCTTGGGTGAGAACCCTTCACAGTCTTTTTAGTGATGTGTCCTTTTTTTTTTGGGTGGTAAATCATAAAATGTCTTCTCCCGCTATGGGCGGAGCGGAAGGGAGTGTCAGACTTGACTGACTAAAACCCATCCATGTTCCTTCTTCGCCCTTTGTGTTCCAGGGCCACGGTATCTCTTTCGAACAGCCCGCAGCCCTGGCAGGCATCGGCCCTCTCGGACCCCTTCCGATTTGCTGACATCTCCTTGAGGCGCGCGTGGAACATGAACGCGCCGTCGGCACGGCCTGTCGTCATAAGACGGACGGACGGTGAGCTAGCCCATTACTCACTGTCCACAGGTACACAGGTAGTGGTAGGTACACAGGTACACAGGTAGTGATGTGTCCTAACGGGCGTTTCACAGAAGGGAATCCGGACAGGTGTTTAAAAGGAACACGGTGCCTCTTCACATATGCTCACTGCGACCACCGTTTTAGTGAAGTAAACACTACACTCTTAGGCCTTATCCCGAAAAACCGGTCGCCTTGGAAGGTTTTGCCCCCGAAAGCAATAAAAAGGGAAAGTAATTTTATTTTGATGAAGATACCAAAAGTTATGCCAGAACACTCAACTTCACGAATGTAGACGATAGTTACGCATTAGAAGAGTTTTACAGGACAGTTCCAATGAAACTGTCAACTTCAGATTTATCTTTCGATAGAATTGATTCACCTTTCTTGTTTTCACCACGTGTGGAGCGTTATGCAGGAGACGAAGCTTTTCTGACGGAATCTCCTCTGAGTATATTTACGAAAGGCAACTCCAAAAAATTATCTGTGTTGTACCCAAAATAAAACTCTACACCTTATTAAAAAAACAGCTATTTACTACAAAAATGCAAACCTTACACGGTCAAAATATAACAGCATTTTTTTTTAATTCTCGGTGAAGAATTTTTATGTGGCTCAGAATGTTGCACTGATTATGTGGTAACTGTTTTCGCGTTTGTATCTCATCCACTCTGTATAAGTACAGTCGCTCCATGTAAAAAAAATACTGGTATTCCGCTGCAGCCGGCTAGACAGGAAGCCAACCCTAACATCGTTGGAAAAGGGTACCACTGAGAAATTCCTGATGTAAAAACCCAAAAACACTTTCCCCGATATAGGTAATCGGACACTTAGGTCTTGAAGACCGCAACCGCTACCGTAGGTGTAGAAAGAAGTTAATAATATTGCATACCTACATATTTCAGTTTTATCAGTGTAAATGTAAGTAGCTACTGAAAAAATACAATAATTTTGTCACAAAAAATCCGGGTACACGTGCACTCAAGATATGACGTAAATAAGACCGAATTAATCTGATATGTTGTTGTTTTTGTCTACACACGGTGTGATATTCACGATCAGAAACGTGATACGCTACACATAGTCACGATGACCAGATAATTTTATATAGGGTGACTGGAAATTAGTGACCAATACTTAAACACATGGTTATACGTGTGATATTCAGAAACCGAGGTATTACGCTACACATAGTCACGATGATCAGCTCATCCTAACAAATATTATAAATGCGAAAGTAAATTTGTTTGTTACCTTTTCACGACTAAACGGCTGATCGGATCTTAATGAAATTTCCTTCCTCAAGTTGAAATCTATCTTATTGCCATAAGATAGATTTCAACTTGAGGAAGGACATAGGCTAATCGCGGGACAGCTAGTTTTATATAATATATGTAATATATCATTACGCCATTTCTTGATCAACTGCCTACACCCAAAATAAAACACTCTAGTTGACCCTACTAACCAGCCTTATAAAAAAAAAGTTGTGAAAAATCTATGTTTACAATAGAATTAATTATTAATAAAAATCTAGCACGACATATGGAGTAAATAAAATAAAAATTTTTTTTACTTATCAATCCAAAAAAAAAAAACTTTATTTTAATGGGAAAAGGTTGATGTTTAGTACATGGCGTAAGGTTGGGGACGACACACCATTTCCCGTCATGGCATATGAGTCGACTTTACCGTCTTCGTCTTCGTTTCCTACACGGAAACAATCAAGACAATGCAAAACCGTGCTAAAATACACGGTTAAAAGGGATGTAACAGCTGATTTTTCAAAATTCTCGATGAAAAAATTTCTATGTGCCTCAGAATGATGTACTGAATGATGAATCAGGATGATGCGGTAACTGTTTTCGCACTTGTCGCTTCCGCCCACTCGTAAATAAATAAGCTTGAGTGGCTGAAGAAAACATGCTTCACTTACCGACCCCAAGTAAATTCATGCATGAAAATAACGGGATGATGGCTACATTATCTACGTAATCAGAATGTATCTAAATTACAACATGATACTATATGTTACCGCATTGTATTGTAATCTGTATCCTGATTATGAGATTATTTGTGTGATTGATTTTATTTCAAACGTAATCTTATCTAATTTTGATAGTTAACAAATTAATGTAAACTGATCCATGTCTGATACTATCATGGGATCAGTTTATTTTGGGTACAGAAATAGGTAATCGAACAAGATAATGGCGTAATGATATAGTATTTATAAAATTAGCTGGTCATCGTGACTATGTGTAGAGTATCACGGTTCTGATCGTGAATATCACACCTCGTGTAGACAAAAACAACAACACATGACATTAATTTGGGCTTATTTATTTCGTATCTTGAGAAGTTATCGATATGTTCCGTTAGTTACTACCCATCTCTGTGTAAACCCATAAAGCATACCGTTAGAGATTGCGTATCGTTATCTTCTGGTCAACTTAAGGTTCTCGCGTTTGGAGTATAAAAAATAAAAACAAAAGAAGTTAATAAAAGCTTGCAAAATAAGTGGACCTATGATTCTAGGAATGTAACGGTACTAAAGCCGCAACAAAGTCTTTTAATTGGCTCCGACGATCACTAAAATCGTGGTCGTTATCATAATTATCAAGAACACTTTTCTTCTTGACTATACAAATCACAAAATTAGACAGCGGGATCAATTGACAAATTCAAAAATCGACTAGGTCGATTGATCCCGCGTTTCCCGCCTGTGCATCCCGCAATTGACTAAAGAGCCGCGTAACCGGATTTTGGGATAACATTATTGTTTACACCAAAAATGTGTGAAATGAGTATATAATATCCCGGCAAAGTATCGGTAACCGTTAACCAAACAGCCTATATAAGGGTGGAAGATTTCAACGCCACCTGGAGGGAAAATACTCGTAATATTGGTGATAGCAAATTTTACTCAAGTTAAGTCTGGGGAACCCGGCGGCCGTGAAATAGGGGCATCGGGCCATCCCCAAACACCGAAACATTAAAGATTATTGTTAGCTGAGATGCCAGTTTTCAGTAAAGACAGGTCTTTTGTATTTCAACAAGACGGTTGTCCCGCTCCCTGAAGTTTAACTGTCAGGGAGTACCTCAATGACGTATACCCAGAATCATGGATTGGGAGGGATGGCCCTATTCTATGGCCTTCACGTTCCCCAGACTTAACTTTGTAAGATCTTTTCGCCTAAGGACGAGCCAAAGAAATTGTCTACGCCACGGAAGTTGAGACTAGGGATGATTTAGTCCAACGCATTGATGCGGCTTTCGTAACTATCAAAGCAGAAATACGTTTGCGCACAACTACAGTCAAGATTCGACGAAGATGCCGCGCGAAATTTGTGATTTCTTGATTAATGTTTTTTTTTTTAAATTTTTAAATGCTCGAAAAGTTGGTACCCTTTTTAAGAAAGAGTTAAGACACTACGTAAAAGCGAGATAACAGTATCTATCTACTTACTTGAGGCATGTTATTTATGCAAAAACTTACATATCGAATATCATCATAATGTGTCTCAAATACACATTTAGCTAAAAATTGAAAGGTATTAAGAGCGTTTATACCTTACCGCTTTTCATACAAACTTTCAAGTCGTTATTTTCCAAAATGACTGAACCGATTTAAATGAAACTTCGTACACATAAGCAGGATACACAGATCTAAAAAGTTACTAAAAATGCACCAAACACCCTGTATAATGAATGGTCACCCATGCACGGACCGATCATGACAAGCTTGATTAACGATAGGGAAAACCAGTAACCTACCTATTAAAACAGTCTGTGTTTTAAGAGTTTGATGCCCGTTTTCTGAGACCTTCATAGTATTGCACCGTAGGAATTTGCAGTCAGAGTGATTAGTTTAACGTTAAAAACTAACGGAGTCAACTAAGCGCTTTTGTTAATGCATACGACGACGCATGAAAGCGTCGTCGTATGCATTAACAAAAAAAAAATAACAATTTTTTTTTTAACAAAAGCGACACTTTCATGAGTGAAAGTGTCGCTTAGTAAACAGAGAAAAGATTGGTCATAACTCATAAGTCAGATCTTTCAAAAACATCGGTCAATGTTGATGTTTACATCTACGACCAACATACATCGTCACTCTACGACGCGACGGCAGAAAAGGAATGCGTCAGACTGAACTCAGTGACTTGGACAAAATAAGAACCGTTTGAATACCTGTTGTTTTATGTTTTACACATGTACTTGATTTTTACGAAGCTATCGTTCCGGAATCGAACTGATCTAAAACATTCATTTTACTCGATAGACTGGCAAAGACCAAGTAATTATGTATCACACTCGCATTCCAATGCTATTAATTTTGACTATTCAATAACGTTGATTGCGTTTTGTACCCGACCGTGTGGCAGCAAAAGGCTACCCATACCAAGATGGCAACAAGGGTTGGCAAGAAGAATTTCTTCAGAATCCTTTGGCATGCGATAGAAAAGTGTGCAACTGTAAAAGGGGGTGGAGAAAAACGCTGGGATGAAACGAAATAAAACTTTGAAAAGGATTTTAACGTTGATTTAATATGGCAAGTTGCCAACAAAGTCTGTAGATAATTAAGTTAATAAAATTGAGAACTCGTTGGTGATTGATAATATGTATAGGTAACATAATTATTTAAAATTAATAATATATTATATTATAATTATTATACCAGTAACATGCAAGAAAATATTATGCTATGCTTGCGATAAACGGGGACATCACCTTACATCGTTTTATTATGCGCACAGTCAAGGCGTGTAATTAACCTTCATATGACTCCAATCTATTTCAGTCGCGAGTTTGGACGGTTCGGTCGGCTTCTTTTGAGTAAGCTTCGGATGGAACACCATCCGACGTCAAACCAAGGCTAGATTGAGGTCAAGAGCAGACTCATTGAGTATTGAAGAAAATAGCGTCTTTAAATTACTTTAATCTCTTACTCATGCAAAAGAGAAACCCTTAGACTAAGGTACCAAATGTTAGAGGTAAATTCTGGCGGACTCCCTCATTAATAACATTCGTATCGATAAAGGTACCTGCGTTGTTGAGGTGAGGTAGCTGTTCTTTGAGTTGACGATTCCCAATAAATAATAACATAATAAGTAAACGATTATCTTTATATCTAATTATCTTATCCTATCGTTACTGGGAGAGATAATAAGTAAGGACAAAGCTCACGGACTCGCACAATCTACCACTTGTTACAACCTCTATCAGTTTGCGAACGTAGCCATGGAGTGGCGGACGTGTGTGGTACTTTTGTGTGTGACGGCTGTTCTGGCTGACGACGAATGGCGGGAAGTGAAAATTGCGCAAGGGCCGGTGCGCGGGCGCAAGCACCCCAGCGAGGATCTATACACTTTCTTTAATATACCCTATGCTACAGCACCCGTGGGTGTAGACAAGTTTAAGGTAATCATAGGTGCAAATGACCTTAGTAAAGGGGTTTTATTGATTCTATTCTGTTTTTTTTTTATACTCCATTATTGAAATATATTTACATGGTAAAATTACTTTAACTTGGACAGTGTGGGAAAATGGGAATCTAAAAGAGATGCACGGAAACTTTCATAGGAAGCATTTTGCTTTTGTTTTTTTCATTGAAACAATTTTTAAGCTAATGTTTCCAAAAAAAATCCTCTATCTAAATCTTTTGTAGATTTAAAATTAAAACAAACACTCCCATATAAAAAAAACATTGCAGCTACAAAAATGGTTATGTATTAATAATATAAATATAAGATATATAAAGATATGTATATCTTAGTAGATAAAACCTGACAAATATTACCTTTATTTCGATTACGATTTTGTTTTGTTTGTTCTTGACCTTGAGCATAAGGGACAGGTTACATGGCCGTGTTTAAAAATATCCGAAGGACACTGACCTTAAACGAAAATATATATCATATAGAAACTCATGTAATAATCTTATTCAAAATCTTAAAAATAAATACTATCAGGATAAATTAACTAGTTGCGATGGGAACTTAAAGGAGACTTGGAGAATAGTCAAAGAAGTGTGTAATATGAAACAAAATAGAGTATCTTCAGAGGAGCTTCTTCGTATCAACAATACACCAACACAGTCACTTAATACCGTTAACTCCTACTTTACATCAATAGGAGGTATTCTGGCAGGAGACATTTTAAAACAGACAGACACATCTGAATGTGTATTAGCGCGACAAGCAGTAGTGCCTAACTCCCCGCGGGACTCGCTTTCGTTCACTCTAACAGACCCTTACGAAGTGAGGGAGGTTATCTCGGGACTCAGAACGCATAGTGCACCAGGATGGGACAAAATAACAACAGACATCCTCAAGCGAAACGTCTTGACCCTGGCGATGCCTATCGCACATCTTTGTAATTTGAGTCTCGAAACAGGTATCTTCCCTGACCTGTTCAAAAGGGCTGTTGTATGCCCCATATACAAAGCTGGAGACAAGGATAGCCCTTCCAATTACAGACCTATTTCTCTCTTGTCTTCACTATCAAAAATACTGGAGAAAATAGTGAACAAGAGGGTAATCAGCTATCTTGAAAAAAACAGGCTGCTTAACAGTAAACAATATGGTTTTAGGGTGGGGAAGTCGACTGAGGATGCGGTTCTTGCCCTTACCACGGCTGTAACTACTCACTTAGACAAGGGAGATAAATGTATTGGAGTCTTTCTGGATCTCCAGAAGGCTTTTGATACAGTTTCCGTTCCAATATTACTTACAAGATTGGAAAACGTGGGAATCAGAGGATTACCTCTGGAATGGTTCAGGGATTACTTGTCTGGTAGAACACAGCGAGTACGTGTTGGAAAAGATGTAAGTAATGATGAAATATGCAAATACGGAGTACCACAAGGCAGCACCCTTGGACCCACTTTATTCCTTATATATATAAATGAACTGTGCGAATTGGCGTCATCGGGTCACAAAATATTTATGTTTGCGGATGATACTGTTCTCATCTTTAATGATACAACTTGGGAAAGTGTATTCCAATTGGCTGAAACTGTACTGGCTAGGGTAACCTCATGGCTTGAAAACAGTCTTCTGTCACTCAACTCCAGTAAAACCAAGTATGTCTGCTTTACCAAATCCGGTATTGGGAGTGCTGGTTCTGAGCTCAGATTAAGGATACACACGTTTCCATGTAACCGAAAAAACGACCACCTAAACTGCAACTGCGCTACCCTATCTCGCGTTACCAATATAAAATATTTAGGAGTCATATTGGATGAGAAGCTTAATTGGAGCATCCACATAGCGTCGCTGACGGGAAGGATCAGAAAGCTAATCTATATATTTAAAAATCTAAGAAAAGTGGGTGATTATAAACTTCTGATCCAAACTTACAGGGCACTGTGTGAATGCCTAATCAGGTATTGTGTATGTGCTTGGGGTGGTGCTGGGAAATCTCTTCTCACTGCTGCCGAACGTGCTCAACGGGCGGTACTCAAAGTCCTCATGTATCTGCCATTCCGCCATCCAACTACGTCTGTGTACGAGAAAGCTAACGTGCTATCGGTTAGGAAACTATTTATATACGAACTAATTAATAGATACCACCGAAGAATCGTTCCTACTCTTCCTGTCATGTCCAAGAGAGTAGAGTGGTGCCCTGTACCCCGTCATAAAACATCAGTTGCACGAAGACATTTTGTTGTACTGGCTCCTCGCATCTATAACATTGTTAATAAAAAACTCCACACTAAGAAACTTAACGTAAATCAACTTAAAAAAGTGATACTGCCTTGGCTAAAAAGCCTAGACTATGATGCTACAGAAAATTTAATTAAGTTGTTATGAAGAGAAACAAATACTCACACTCCCCAACACACACACATACCACACTCACACATCCCACACCCCATCACACACACACACCCCACACATACCCTCACACAATACACACATTCATACTCCCTTACTCCAGACACATTCGATTCCAATATATTGTTAAAAAAAAAAAAAAAAAAAAATGTGTGCATGTTTATTTTATTATGTACTTACTTAACTTTTTTTTTTCTTATTAGCTTTGTAATTTTCGGATGTCATTCTTTCATTCAGCTCCTGTAATACAGTGTACACTAGCACAGGAGCTAGGGAATTTCATAAAAATGTTTGTATAATTAATGCCATTAAAGAATTATTATTATTATTATAAAACAATCTTACTACTGTCAGTACAAATACGTCATCTCGCACATATGGAAAAAACTAAGTATCGCGATGTATCGTATAGAATATTAATGGGTTTTATTCCCATGCGCTCCAAAACAATTTTTTCCATACGTTGATTCCTAAGGGTTCCATAATTTTATTAGTTAGTTAAAAAATAACCAAAACTGTTCCCACCGGCTGCAAAACAAAACACGAACTGCCAATATTAATCTTATAATTTCGTGGAAAATATTTTCAGTAAATATACAGTCACAAATCAATCTTTTTCCAGTATGTACTTATACCTATTGTAAAAAAATAACCCTTCCTTGACAGTCGGGTAAAAATAATCTCACAATGCACTTTCTGTCATCACAAATTGAGTTTATGTCACACAATACGAAGTTAAAGAATAAAAAATGCCAATGACGAAATGCTGGAACGCGTTCTGAGCCTTTTTCAAACAGCCACAATCCGATGTAGTACTTGCCGATGTTGATGGGTAAAGTGACGCCTAAATGAAAATCCAAGTCAGCGGAAACGGAAATTTCCATGATGCCGATAGTGAGATCGAAATGAAAACCAAAGATGGCGAATGTGAAAATTTTCAAATTATTGTCATGGGAGTCGTTTTCGTGGTTTTCGCGGACGCTAATATCGATAGTGAACTCAAAATAAAAATTCAAGATGGCATATCTGAAAAATTTCACATTTTCGTCATGCTAGTCGTTTTTGTGGTTTTCAGTGGCGCTGATGCCGATACTGAGGTTTAAATGAAAATCCAAGATAGCGGATGTGAAAATTTTCGTTTTATTGTATTTAAGTAAAATCTTCCACTCAAAATATGGTAAAATTGAGTTGTGTATAATAGTGTGGGGTTTGCTAGACGTGTAATATACCAATAAATCCCATTAAATTAATATATCATGAAAAAGACATCCAACGGGATTAAAAGAAGACATACCATGAAAACCACCTTGAACAAGTGTCACGTAATCTTAATTTATTTAAACTGTAGTTTCCTAATTGGGCTACAGTAGCACAATTGGAAAACTAGAGATAAAGATATGCGTTACAACCGTTACATTGCCAACTGCAGCAGTCAAAGGATTTTTTTTCAACCTAAAAATAAAGTAGAAAGTATCCAATTTTATTTTTGTTTCAAAATTTCTCATCCTTTCATGAATAGTCTGACGCTGATCCAGCCAGGAGGATTGCTACCACGTAGGTACGGTATCTCCTTATCACCCTAACAACAACAAGTAGGTGCTGGCTTTGTCAAGATTTTTTTACACGCCGTAATTTTGAATAAACTACTACCGGCGGGGTGCCAGTAAGTTTTAACACAATAATAACTGACCAAAATGTGAGTACGAAATAATGGATACGCTTTAGAAAAAGATGACACCCACATTCGAATAGCTATAGTTAGCAGTTTAATCGCTCAGAACGCTTTTGAGTTGCTCGTACGCCTTCCAGATAATGCTAAACATAAGTGAAGACTTTTTTTATTATCCAGCCAGAAGTAAACACTCTATGAAAAAAAAATGACACAGTTTTATCTTGTCTTGTCATAAGACAAGACAAGACAAAACTGTGTGGTATTCTTTTTTGCAAAGCTTTTATTTAATGTCATTCTATTGGTCTTTTGTTTTGGAGCCATCGGGAATACAATTTGGAGCGCATGGGTTATAAGCCGTATTAAGGTATAATGTTATCGAGAAATATGTTTTTGAACTGTCATTTAAATTAAATATAATTCAAAAGCTTGAAGCCACTAGCAGAATAATTAAAACAAAATATTTACAAAATAAGGACTACTTGGTAAAAATACACTAAATTTCGCCATAAGCTACATTGGAGCAAAATTTATTTTAATTTTATTTTTTCCAGGCACCTCTTCCACCACCTGTTTGGTTGGAACCATACGATGCTGTCGACAAGCAAGTTATATGTCCACAACCTTCGTTTCCACTTGCGGTCTTGCCAGAAACTTTTGTACGACAAGAAAATTGTCTAATTGCCAATGTATATGTCCCAAACACGAATAAGAAGAACCTTTCGGTCGTAGTGTACGTTCACGGAGGAGCTTTTGTAATGGGCTATGGTGATATGACTCAAGGAACACAGCTAATGAAGAAGAAAGATCTGATCATCGTTACGTTCAATTATCGTGTGAGTATTCACGGGTTCCTTTGTCTCGGCACCGAAGACGCACCAGGCAATGCTGGCATGAAAGACCAGGTGGCGCTGCTGCGCTGGGTAAATAAAAACATTGCCAGCTTTGGGGGTAACCCTGATGACGTCACCATTGCAGGTTACAGTGCAGGGTCGGCAGCAGTAGATCTGTTAATGCTGTCAAAATCAGCTGAAGGCTTGTTCCACAGAGTCATACCTGAAAGTGGTGGAAACCTTGCCGCATTTGCAATTCAGAGGGATCCTGTAGAAGTTGCCAAAACTTATGCCAGAACACTCAACTTCACGAATGTAGACGATATTTATGCATTAGAAGAGTTTTACAGGACAGCTCCAATGGAACTGTTAACTTCAGATTCATTTTGGGATAGAACCGATTCAACTTTCATGTTTTCGCCATGTGTGGAGCGTGATACAGGAGATGGAGCATTTCTGACAGAATCTCCTCTGAGCATATTTAAAAAAGGCGACTACAAAAAGATACCTGTGTTGTATGGTTTCGCGAACATGGAAGGAATTTTGCGAGTTAACTTCTTTGATCTTTGGAAGAACATGATGAACGAAAAATTTTCTGATTTCTTGCCACCTGACTTGAAGTTTGAATCTGAAGAAGAAAGGGAAGAAGTGGCTGATAAGGTCAAAGAGTTCTATTTTGGAGACAAGCCAGTCGGTGAAGACAACATTTTAGGATATGTTGATTTCTTTTCGGATGTTATATTTGCTTATCCCATGCTTTGGGCTACAAAATTGCACGCAGAGGCTGGTAACAACCAAATCTATTTGTATGAATATTCTTTTGTGGACGAGAGTGTACCCTTCGTGCCGCACACTAAAATACGGGGTGCAGACCACACCGCTCAAACCATGGCCGTGATGGATGGTACTGGTAACTTTACGCATCCAGATGAGTCTCAAGCAAGTCCTCAGTTTAAGAAAATGAAGAAGGTGGTCCGAGAGATCTGGCACAACTTCATTAAAACTGGGTAAGTTAAATAAGTAGGTACAACGTAGGTAGGACCTGTTTCTATAATCCTTACCATAATTATTTTTGTGAAACTGTAATCAACCCCTATTTGGTTTTAATCCTTACGCTACCAGTTACTAAAATAAATAGTAACAGACTTATTTGAACCCAGAACGTTTCACATTTGATCTCTTTTTTTCTAAAGTGATTGTTTAGAAATAAACATCATATTCTACATATCTCTCCCAACTACGTTGAGGTCGGCTTTAATATGGATGCAGTTGAATATCAGTATTTTACGTGGAGTCTGTCTGACTGTCATCACTTGGCCTTCGGCTGAGTAATGCGCTAGGTAGGACTGGTTACAGATTTTCGGTGGTTTTCATTGTTTGGAAACCAAGGTTTATACTGAAGCATAATATTTGGTATCTTGCAGGAAGCCTGTGCCTGAAGGGTCGTCGTTGCCAGCGTGGCCGGCAGCAGGCGCGGACAGGTCACCACACATGGACCTGGGTGAGAAGTTGGAACTACGTGGGGTGCTCTTGGAAGAACGCACTCGCTTCTGGGATGGTATCTATCAGAGATACTACCGGGATGCCGTGCCACCACCAACACCACCACCTAAACCACGTGTTGAATTGTAAAAGGGGTAGCGGGTACCCCTTTTACTATAATATTGTTGTGCTATGTATGTGGTTCTGGATTCTGTAACTGAAAAAGTGAATAAATAACGTAAGAATGTCTAAGACGTAATAAAGTATTAACGTTATTTAGGATCGTACATAAACATTTTATTAGAAGAATTGCTTTTTTCTGACTTTCTCTGTAAGGTGGAAAATCGCGTTTTACTGTAGGACTCAATGTAACGCACTCAAAACATTGAGCATATATATACGTCAAAAAGAGCAAAGTAATTACATTAACAACTTTTACTTTTTTTTAAACATGATTGTGAAAAAGTAGGAACGTTGACCTCCAATATCTCCGTAACTAGAAGGTTCCCAGGTGTAGTCCAGAACAAAAAAAATGCTATGTCGGGGAAAACAGGTGCTTTTCGGCTTCATTAAGAGTCCTTCAACACCCTTTATACGAAAAAGCTAAATAAACTACAAATAAAATCCTGTATGGTTTCGCAAAAATGGAAGGGCTGATGCATCGGGCCGATTCCACTCGGAGAAGAGAGCGTCGGGGACGACACCTCCCGACTTTTCACACGCCGTTACACCGGTATCATTTAAAGCAGGTGTAACTTAGGGATAGCGGTCGTTCAGAGTAGGGACTCTGCCCGCTTACCGAGTGAACGTCAGAGGAGACGGTGGCACAGTGACCACGTGCTACCGTAAACGTATGCTTAACGATGCTTTGATGACCTTTACAGTCTTTTTAGTGATGTGTCCTAATGGGCGTTTCAAGGGGTTCCGGACAAGAATTTAAAGGGGAAACGTTGCCGTTTTACATATGCAGACAACGAGCACCGTTTAAGTGAGGTAAAATTCCCACACTCTCCGGCCTTATCCAGAAAGTCTCCTCCTGAAAACAAAAATTTTATATTGGTGATAAGGTAGTCGACATTATAGAGAAAAATACTTTCTTCACGAATGTAAATTTTTAAATCTATTCTTTGGGCGACAAAGATGCAGGTAAAGACTGGCAATAATTAAACAAATTTCTTCACTGCTTTGAGGCCGGCAGCAGACGGGGAAAATTGGTTTTGGTCTGGTTTTAATATGCAAAATCATGGTTATATGACAACTTTATTATCGGCCATCTACCAGCTAATCTCTGCGAGGGATGATAATAGGTCGCATATAAAAACGCCTCAACGCATTATTCTGAAACAATTTGCGAACGTTGCGATGGAGTGGCGGACGTGTGTGGTACTTTTGTGCGTGACGGCTGTTCTGGCGGACGATGAATGGTGGGAAGTGAAAACTGCGCAAGGGCCGGTGCGCGGGCGCAAGCATCCCAGCGAGGATCTATACACTTTCTTTAATATTCCCTACGCTACAGCACCAGTGGGTGTAGACAAGTTTAAGGTAATCATAGGTGTAACAGTAACTGACTTAGCTTCTATAGGGCTCTCTGATGATTCTTTTCCGATTTATTTTTCATTCTCCACGTACATGGTGATTATTTAAACTGGGACAAGGTAGGAAAATGCGAATCTACATGAGATACACGGAAACTTTTACAGAATTTTTCTTTGGAAGCATCTGTTTTTTTTTTTTCATGGAACCAATTTAAAGCTAATGTTTCCAAAGAATAGATTCAGATTTTCCCGTACTGTCCCAGATAAAACAATCACTACGTTTAACAAAATATTGCAGCAACAAAAATGGCCAGCTACTCCAATAAAATCTCCAGCTTTTAATAAATGATAAATGATGTTTATTTTGCAAATAGGTTTTTACAAACACTTTTACACGTCTTTTTTTTTTAAAACTAGATGGGGCCGGTGTTTCGTACCTGACTACGCACTTTAGCACTCCCTTTCAGTAGGACAATAATTATAATTGACTAAATTATCATAAAAATGACAAATATTAATATATTGCAGCCGGTGATATACATTATCTCTCAAGATGTCATTATTGATACCGTATATTTTAGTAGATAAACCCTGATAAACAACCTTTATTTCGATAATTATTTTGTCTTGTTTGTTCTTGACCTTGAGTAAAAACCAATCTAAGTTCGGAAAAAAATAAGTATCGAGAGGGAACCCGAACTTGTAATAAAAACTATAATTAGCTGAATGATGCTTCTTCTTTTTTGGGGGAGAGAACATTGCCCAGCGAGAGTGTCAACCATATTGTAAATCTTTATAGTACACTTTATGTAACTGACAGATTTTAGTTCAATTTCCTCATATTCCTTTATAACAAAAAAAGCGATAAGTTCTGTTTTTTATTATTATTGGATTAACTCGCAAATGTAAAAAAATAACAGAACTGTTCCCTAAATTTTGCGAGTTATGTGTAGTTGTGTTATATGTAGTAAATCAATGTAGGAGCTAATACTTTTCGAGTTTCTTTATTCCCTTAGAAAAAATTGTTCTTTTTCACAAGTGCTACACGCTCTTCAAGAATGGCCAATAGTTAATTAATGTTAGCTAATCTCCCAGTAAATTGCTGTTACTCATGTCTTATATCAGTTTGTATTAAAGTTCCTGTGATGAGTGAGACACATGGCAATCTATGCCAGCTTGTAGCTAAGAAAGCTATGAACCTGCGCCATAAGCTTCCATGAGGAGGAATTTATTTTATATTATCCTTTCCAGGCACCTCTTCCGCCACCCGTTTGGTTAGAACCATTTGATGCTGTCGACAAGCAAGTTATATGTCCACAACCTTCGATTCCTCTCATGGCTTTGCCAGAAAGAATGGTGACACAAGAAAATTGTCTGATTGCCAATTTGTATGTGCCAAACACGAATAAAAAGAACCTTTCGGTCGTAGTGTACGTTCACGGAGGAGCATTTGTAGTGGGCTTTGGTGAAATGTTTAAAGGTACACAGCTAATGAAGAAGAAAGATCTGATCATCGTTACGTTCAACTATCGTGTTAGTATTCACGGGTTCCTCTGTCTCGGTACCGAGGACGCACCTGGCAATGCTGGCATGAAAGACCAGGTGGCGCTGCTGCGCTGGGTAAATAAAAACATTGCCAACTTTGGGGGTAACCCTGATGACGTCACCATTGCAGGTTACAGTGCAGGGTCGGCAGCAGTAGATCTGTTAATGCTATCAAAATCAGCAGAAGGCTTGTTCCACAGAGTTATACCTGAAAGTGGTGGTAACCTTGCCGCATTTGCAATTCAGAGGGATCCTGTACAAATTGCCAAAACTTATGCCAGAACACTCAACTTCACTAATGCAGACGACATATATGCATTAGAAGAGTTTTACAGGACAGCTCCAATGGAACTGTTAACTTCGGATTCTTTTTTCGGTAGAACCGATTCAACTTTCTTGTTTTCGCCATGTGTGGAGCGTGAAACAGGAGATGGAGCATTTCTGACAGAATCTCCTCTGAGCATATTTAAGAAAGGCAACTACAAAAAGGTACCTGTGATGTATGGTTTCGCTAACATGGAAGGGAGGTTGCGAGTTAGCCTCTTTGATCTTTGGAAGAACAGGATGAACCAAAAGTTTTCTGATTTCTTGCCACCTGACTTGAAGTTTGAATCTGAAGATGAAAGAGAAGAAGTGGCTAATAAGATCAAGGAGTTTTATTTTGGAGACAAGCCAGTCGGTGAAGATAACATTTTAGGATATGTTGATTTCTTTACGGATGTTATATTTACTTATCCCATGCTTTGGGCTACAAAATTGCACGCAGAGGCTGGCAACAATCAAATATATTTGTATGAATATTCTTTTGTGGACGAGAATGTACCCTATTTGCCACACACTAAGACACGAGGTGCAGATCACTGCGCTCAAACTATGGCCGTGTTGGATGGCACTGGTAACATTACGCATTCAGATGAGTCTCTTGCGAGTCCAGAGTTTAAGAAAATGAAGAAGGTGGTCCGAGAGATCTGGCACAACTTCATTAAAACTGGGTAAGTTAAAAATTTTGTACCGATGTTACTCTAATCCTTACCAAAATTATTTTTGAGAAAGTGTAATCAAGCCAATTCAATTCTTACGCAGCCAGTTACTAAAATAAATAGTAACAGACTACTCGTAATTTGAACACAAAACGTTTCACTTTATGTCTCATAATATTTTCCAAAGTAATTCGACCCCAACTTAGTTGGGGCTAAGGCTAACCTTTTCCCAACTATGTTGGGGTTCGCTTCCAGTTTAAACGGATGTAACTGAATATCAGTACTTTACGTTGAGTTAACGAAAAAGAAATTCTGGTTATAAAATTAACCAATGAAAAATATGTTCAAGGTGTTTTTATAAGTTAATTATTAGGTTAATTACTTTAGGTTATTTTATAATTTGCATTTTTTACTGTATATTGTTTGTTTGTGAGTACAGTATTTTTCAATGTTCAAACTTATTGCATGACCTATTGAAAATGTGTTAAGGTCCAAAAGCTTACCAACTTCATCAAGGTTTACATCTTGAGTTACACTTACCACACACCAACCCAAGCTTAAAGAAACCAAGGTTTATACTGAAGCATAATATTTGGTATCTTGCAGGAAGCCTGTGCCTGAAGGGTCGTCACTGCCAGCGTGGCCGGCAGCAGGCGCGGACAGGTCACCACATATGAACCTGGGTGAGAAGCTGGAACTACGCGGTGTGCTCTTGGAAGAACGCACTCGCTTCTGGGATGGTATCTACCAGAGATACCACCGGGATGCCGTGCCACCACCAACACCACCACCTAAACCACGTGTTGAATTGTAAAAGGAGTACCTGCTTATTGGTGTCTTATGTACGTGTTGGTGATTCTGTGACTGTAGCAGTGAATAAATAATATAATAATGTTTAAAAAAGAAAAAGTGGTTTCATTATTTTTAATCGTATAATAAATAAACATTTATTGAGGCTTGACTTTTTATTTCGATTTTTGTTATAAATAGATACTTCCTTTTAATTCGCACTTCCCCTGAAAGTCTGTGACAGTAATGACTTGTTTTACAAAAAAAAAACAGCTGGCGCTTGGTTTGAATAAAACCAAAATTGATTCATATTATGAAAAAAAAAACAGTATGTTTATCTCATCTGCTTGTACTAAGCGGACTACTCAGCGGTCTCCCAACACCACGATGCTTGGATTAAAATATTCTACTTACAGCAAACGTAACGGGACAATATTTTGATATTTTATTTCTTTTTAAAAGTTTTTTGTGTCGAGAGTTTTTAAATTTTTATTTCATACTTTTTATACTTATATCACTAGTAGACATGCTACCATAAAAGTATTTTCGCAGGGTTCAAAGTACGGACCGCACGATTAAGTTCAAATAAAATGTACTTGAGTTTACTAATGCGGTAGGTGGTACCAGTACTCCGAGGCTCATTTTTAGTCTTAAAAAATATTTTAGTGTGAGAGTGTACATACTTATAAATTCTTTTTCTTTTCTTTGACTGTCCCACTCCTGGGCAAAGGACAAAACTCCCCCATTCCTTTCACTTTTCTCGATGTTGCGCCTTTTGTCGCCAATTAACTATAACAAGGAAAGTTAAACGGGGGTGTGCGAATCATGCTCTCAAAAAGCAAAAGAGCAGAATATACCTAGCCTTGGAGTATCCAGAATAATATTGAGGAAAAAACACTCATCACCTACAGCGCAATCAAGTAGAAGTGTCACCAAACGTATCAGAAGAGACTACACCTTGATGCACCCCAAAGAGCACAATTTCTGAAGCTTATGACTCACATGCACTAATAATGGAACATATGTACGATGATTCAACTGCTATATCCGATAAAACACTGATAAGAAGTATGAACTATACAATAATTGATCCAATGCAGAACCACGAGCTCTAAAAATTAATTGAACACCTCCAGATGGAACTAAAAAGTTCACAGAACGAACTTGAAAATGTCATACTAAACAATAATGAGCTCCGCAAACAAAATGAAAAACTCCTTAAAGATAATATTACTTTGAAAGGATTCTTAGGCCAGTCCACACAAAAAGTATCTTACAGCAATGAAGGCACAAAAAAGGAAATGCATACGCTTTATTACATTCGGATATGCAAGCCTTCTTTACACCCCCTAGAAATTTCCTAAGAACTACAAATAATACAATAGATACAAAGAAACATCTAAGCAGGAATATCTTAAGCTTACATAAAATATCGCCGACCTGGGGGATCAGTTGAAACAGGCTGGAAACGATATACCACACTAGTCCGGAGCTTTTAGATTTGAACCTTGCATTAAATATAAACAGTGTTTTTTTTTCTTGAATCGTGTACTTTTCAAACATTTTCCAAGACCGGATCAAGGTAAAAAGACGAAAACGCATTTCTGTGAATAAAAACATGGGAAACCAGTTAATATGACAAATTTAGTTACAAAAAAAGTGGTGCAGAAGAATTGGTGACAAAAAATATTTATTCAGAACCAAACATATTCGTCCACGGAAATTACGATAAAAAAAAACATTTACGAAATTTTTGGATTGTACTTCAAGCAAAAATATAAACAGTGGTTTTTTTTTTCAGAATCAGAATCAGAATCTTTATTTGTTAAACATAGGTATTTACATAAAGATCTTAGGGTAACTTATTTGAGCGCTATGTTTTGCCGCGAAAGCATACAAATTTTCAATAAAATACAATTAAAAAAACGAAAACACTTATAAAAACTAAATAAAACAAATAAATGAAGCATAAACAAAGAAATATTAAAAATCATCATTTATAAAATCTGGAACAGTATAATAACATTTTTCTATTAATAGAGAGGAGAGAGCTTTCTTAAATTTAGAAAGGGGCAATGTTCTTATACTATCGGGTATTTTATTATAAATTTTTGAAGCCATACCAAAAAAACTCTTTTTCATCAAAGTGGTTCTGCATTTTATGTCGCACAATTGATTTATATATTGAGAACGCATTGGGAGTTTTTTTTACATCGGAAATTTTCGTAAAAAGGTGTAAACTAGTTTTGACAAACAAAGCAGTCTCGTAGATGTACATCGATGGCATAGTAAGTAATTTTAAAGATTTAAAATGGGGAGCACAAGTTTCGGTAGCTTTTAAGCCACACATGGATCGAATACATCATTTTTGCGCTGTAAAAACAGACTCTCTATCAGTAGATTGCCCCCAAAAAATAACACCAAACCTCAGAACTGATGCAACCAATCCATGATACGCTATTAAAAGTGTTTGTGTATTAACTTTTTTTGAAAGCTGATAAAGTGCATATGCAGATTTATTTAATTTTAGACAAATTTCTTCGATATACGGTTTCCATGTTAGTTTACTATCAATTTTTATACCTAAAAATCTAGCCTCGCTTGTTTCTTCTATTTTGTACTTATCATATTCAACGTTAACTGAAGGTTTTTCACACCTTTGATGAAAGTACATTACTTTTGTTTTATTTAAATTAATGACTAGATTATTGCTATTAAGCCAGTTAATAATTTTACTTAGACAATCATTAATATCACTCTCGTAACAGATAGGATTAGTACACTTTACAACAGCTGTACTGTCATCAGCAAACAGTACCATATTTTGAGATATGACTTTTGGGAGATCATTTATATATATTAAAAAGAGTAGCGGCCCTAGCACACTACCTTGAGGTACCCCGTATTTAATAGCTCTTGCTTCAGATATGTAAATGGTTAATAAATTGATTTTTGGACAAAGTTGTGATATTTCTGTGCACTGGGTTCTATTATCCAGATATGACTCCAAAAGTTTCAAAATATTTCCTCGTATTCCATAGCCATACAGTTTTTTCAGCAAAATTTTATGATTCACATAGTCAAATGCTTTAGTCATATCGGTATATAGAGCACATACCGGAGCTCTTTCGTCGACAGACGTCATAATATGAGAAAGGAGGTCTACCAGTGCCATATTTATATTTTTGCGAAATCCTTTTTGTTCGTTGCAAAATAACTTATATTTTTCAAAATAATTATAAATTGAATTGTAAATAACTTTTTCGAAAATTTTAGAAAAAATAGGTATTTTTGCTATGGGTCTATAGTTTTTAACATCTGATTTATCATCTTTTTTAAATAAGGGCTTAATAATAACTTTTTTGAGACTATTAGGAAAAACACCGTTTGTTATGCATATATTGATAATGTGCGTTAGTGGTTGTGCTATAACTTCTTTGGTATATTTAACGACTTGTGTGCATATTCCATCATAGCCTACAGTATTTGTATTTTTCAGATTATTAATTATTTTGATTAGGTCAATAGGTAAAACTGGTTGCATAAACAGTGATTGTGAAGTTAAGTTGTTAAAAATATTTTCACTGGCCGGGGTAACGTTACTATGTATATTATTTTCAATCACATCTACAAAAAAGTCATTAAATTCATTAGCAATCTCCTTGGGATGTGTGATTGTGAAATTACCTTTCTTTAAGGACGGTATAAGTTGTTGTGGTAAGCGATATTTGGACTTGTTAATTACTTGCCATGCAGCTTTAGATTTATTTTGAGAAGTGTTTATGAAGTGGTTATTTTGAGTTTTTTGTGTTAATTGTATAATTTTTTTGTAAATCTTAGTATAATTCTTAAAATCAAGTTTATTTTTACAGTCAGGTTTAAATCTATACGACCAAAGTAATTTTCTTTGCTTCCTACTACAGATATTTATACCACGAGATATCCACTTGGTTCTAGTATTCGTTTTTATTGTTACAGTTTTTGTTGGAAAGCATAATTTATATAGCAGCAAAAAATCTTCTGCAAATAAGTCATACGCCTTATTAACATCATTTGTGCTATACACTTGCGTGAAAGACAAACTGCTCAAATATTTTTTAAACTTCTTTAAATTTTCGGCTGTTATGTCTTGCTTTTGAGTTTTCCAATACTTCAGTTTACATGATTTATTAATGGGTACACTTAGTATTTGAGATGTATGATCTGACAGAATTAGGTCTATTATTTGTGCTTTACAGTCTTTTCTGTAGGTGTGTGCAAAGTTATCTAAACAGGAGTTGCTGCTTAATCTAGTAGGCTTGTAAAGGGCTAAGTTAAGGTTAAATTGACTTAGAAATTGTTCAAATTCTAATGTAATTTTATTTCTTTTTAAGATGTCGATGTTAAAGTCGCCAGTTAAGATTACCTTTTTATTAGAAAGTGAACAATATTTTCTTAATATATTTTCTTTTACGTAAAGTAACTTAAATTAATGTCATAAACTCCTATTAAACAAAATTAAACAAATTGTACTTACAAAAGTTATTATTATATGTTTTTTTTTTTACAATAGCGGTTGGGGCAAAAACTAACATGGTTTTATTTAGTATAACTTTCATTGAAAGTCCTTTTCTAACCTATTTACACGAAAATTAAACTCTTTAAAGCAAATGATGAAAAAAATATAAATTACTGTTTACGTAAAATACGTTTGCAAGCTTTGTTCTTGTATTTGGCGCAGCGCTTTCATAGGAATTTGATCTTTCCGTTATAGAAATTTAAGGTGTACAATCGCGTAAACGTAACAAAAACTCAAAAACACACCGACTGTCAAACAACAACACAGTAATTCGCAAACAATGAACGCAAGAGCTTATCTCGGATACGCACACTAGCACACCGCTCATCGTAATTTAATTTTTACTTTTACAATATTAAGAGGGGACTCTAGTCAGTATTTCTCCATACAAACGTATTCCGCTGTTTTCTTCGTGAATAATGCGTCTAGAGCAATGTCTTATTAATACATGCCCCTATCATTTCTTTTTTTTTACACATAATCACTAAAAGAATTATGACAATCTAAAAACCCGAAAAACAGTCCGTTATAACCGCCATGTTCAGACTATCAGACAAATTAGATAAGTTTTTAACAAAAAAAATGGAACCAAAGATATACCTGTCCTCTAAATTGTAATATAAGAATTATTTAGATCAGTTTAGTTTTGAAAAAGAAAACAGCGGTATACAAAACGTCTTTTGGTCAAGATTTTTGTAGGTAAAATCAGCCTGAGCTGCTGTTGTCCCTTTCGCACTTTACGGGGGCTTAGTCGGGCGCAGCGCGACGGCAATAGTTTCTTCAAATCAAATCAAATACTTTCAATTACCCACTAGAGTCCCCTCTTCATTAACGCTGTTATCTGTTTAATTTTGGTAGATTAAGGTTATGATTATGAAATTTAAAAAAAATGTTGTTTTTAATTAATGCAAAGTTGGCCTAATATACGGTGTAAATTCCCCAGAGTACACCTCAACGATCAAATTCTAAAACTACAGAAACTATTACAATTAAAAGAGAGTGATTAAATATTCAACTATAAGAAAACGTCTGATGGGACTAAAAGAAGAACGCACTAACAAGATAATTATTTATCTTTGGCACACAACAATGTGTTGGACTTTCTTTTTTTTTGTATTTTATTTATTCTTCTGGATTGATGAAGTCAAGTGTATACAAAATATACTGTGACGGCGGAAACAAAACAAGACCGTCATGAGGAATCTACAAGAGTTCCTTTTTTGCCAATCGGCTACGGAACCCTAAAAAGGCAAAGAAATGTTATTTTGATGATCGACTACCTTAGTCGACGATGACAACATTATGGAGAAGACGACTTTCTTCACCGATGTAATATTGCAATACGAAAAATATTTCGTCACTGCGGTGAGCAAAAGCGCATAATTTATTTTTCATCCCCCCATCTCGTAAAGAGTATTTTTGCTCTTCGATATCTGAGTGCAAAAGCCGTTTTTATCCGCTAGAGGATAAAGTAAATTGAATTTAGAACATCTTGTGCAATAAGTTTGTGAATTCAAAACATAATTAAACCTATTTACTTCTACCTCCATGGTGCCGAATTTATCATACAACCTTTTTTAATTTGTTAAAAACTCAGACTCGGAATCTTCTTGTTATCCTTTTTTTTTTAATTTGCTTGCGCGCGCTATTTTATCTACACATATCATATTGTTAAAACTTAAGGACGCGTTTACAAAATTGATAGACATAGAATCGAACTACTACATTGACACGTCTTTGTGTAATAATTCCAGACAGATACTAATACATTATTTACAAACAATATAAAATAAAAATAAAATATGTACAAGTATCAAAATTACAGGGCGTCAAAAAATTCGTCGACATCGCTGTCGAAATAAACTTAATACTAAAATAAACCTTATTTCAATTGATTAAGATTCATCCATAGTAGCAAATTATGTGAAAAAATTTGTTCCGCTTTGTATTTTTTCTGTGACTATTTGTGACGTTTAGATATTTTTTTTTTACTTAGATTTATAGTTGGTTATGTCTGCCTACTTACAGTATTTTTAGAAATCTTGAAATATGTTGATAGTAGAACAAAAATTGTACCTAAACTCAACCCGATATCGTAAAGATTGTGGAGTATGGCAACGTAAGATCGTTATTACAATATAAAAAAAACTATAATTAAAAAAAAAAATGTTACATTCATTTGAAGATGAAGAACCAATCTATACCTATATGTTAGTTATTAGTTATATTCTATTTGGTTTAGTTTAGTCACAAAATGTGCCTAATAACAGCATATTTGGGCCGAATTGCAAACGCACCCTTAAGGTTAAAAACAAGTAACTTGAATACAAGTGGAAAATCAAAAATGAGTGATTATAGCGACAAGGAAGTTTATTTGACGCCAACAGGAAATTGGCTGAAACTGTTAATAATGCACACTAGCCAAAGGAGCCAAAACTTTCTCAGAAAACGTTTTGCTGGCATATTTTATTGAATTATCCGAGATCAAGAAATCAAGCACTCTATAGAGTGTATATATATATAGAATACGTAACAATTATTGAGAAATATCAAGTCTTTACGCCCGCCTAACACTCCAATCAATCGTATTTTGACACTGTTTTTTTTTCACTTTTTCTACAATATTGCAACGGAAAGTGTGTTAGACAGCCTATGGGTGCTAATAAAATTGGTAGCAAATAGCAACATTTCTTGCACTTCCAGAACCCCTATTGTACTATTGTAATACTTACCTATCAAAATGTAGTAGTTAATACCTAAACTGAAATAAAAGTATCTTAAAATTGTAAATGTTTTTTTTTTGCATTTACCTAGTCATTTCCTCGCTGAGGTGGGATGAAAAGTTACGTGTCGGATATTTTTGACCTTGTGCTTTTTTGATTCCCTCGCTAACGCTCAGGATTCTAATTCTTGAATCACTCGCTGCGTTCGTGATTCAATTTTACAGTCCTTCACTTGCTCGGTCATCAAAATTGAGCACGCGGTTAAAAAGCAACTTTGCACTCTTGTATAACAAATAACTATTATGTTTAATCATGGTTATATGACAACTTTATTATCGGCCATCTACCAGCTAATCTCTGCGAAGGAAGATAATAGGTCGCACATAAAATCGCCTCAACGCATTATTCTGACACAATTTGCGAACGTTGCGATGGAGTGGCGGACGTGTTTGGTACTTTTGTGCGTGACGGCTGTTCTGGCGGACGACGAATGGCGGGAAGTGAAAACTGCGCAAGGGCCGGTGCGCGGGCGCAAGCATCCCAGCGAGGATATATACACTTTCTTAAATATTCCCTACGCCACAGCACCCGTGGGTGTAGACAAGTTTAAGGTAATCATACGAATTCGTTTGTATAATGGACTTTTTGTGATTCTAAATAGATTTGTATTTCTCATACACAGATATAGAAATAATGTTCAACAATAGGAATAAAAGGCTTTTGTGTAGCGGGCCGGTAAACTTAGCTGATCGCAAAGAAGTACCATTAACATGTATGTATTTCAAAAGGGTTCATTAATACAACTCTAAAATGCAAAAAAGGGCTAAGTATCGTGAACATATCTGAGTTGTATAAATTAAATCGAATCAAAAACATTCATCATTTATTTTTTTGCTAACTTGGGTAATTTGTACATAGTCTATATTTTATTATTTAGTATAATCCTCCATATTCTGCCGTCAAATGGGTATGCAAATAATATTAAATTCCAAAATTAAATAGTAATAATTTGAAGATTTTATTATAAATTATAATAATAGTGGAAAACTCGATAAAAAACTTAAAAATGTGATTTTTTTTCTAAAGAATGACATAGGCACAAATGCACCATGTTTGTGACGTCAAATGTTAAAGGAATTTCTCGATAGCACAGTGTCAACGGTTTCTTTGACATGGCTTCTAAATGTTAATTGACTGAAAATATCAGAAATTAAATTGCATTTAAAAAAATAATTATTTATATTATAGCTGATTTTAATAAGGCATGTGTATAGGGCTAATTTCGACAGTATACCTGATGCGGATATATTAATGAAAAAGATTTTCTTAAAAAATATATTATGTTTAATTTAGCTGAAGTTAGAGGTGCTAAAGCGTCAAGGTAAGTTTATCAAAAAATAATAACGAACAGAACTAGTAAAACAAAAGAGTTTTTAAAACAAAAACTTATAAAAAATTAACCTTGACAAAGTTTCACTTAATTATTTTCACAATAATTTTGAGTTCTGCTTGTCCAATGGACTTAATTCTTTTTGTACATTTGGTTTTCAACCTCACTCTAACCATATGTAACAAATTTAATCACGAATAGTTTCAAATTAAAAAGTCAATTTTCAAGTTACGTTATATAAATTAAATTTAAAGTTTTCTGCTTACTCTGCAGATGTAATTGGGATTCCGTCGCCGACAATATGGTTAAACCGAAACAATTCACTAACAGTACGTACGTAGCTTTTTTTTAATGCTCTGATTTTTAAAAGTTTTGATTTGGAGGTTAGTTAGAAAATTGGATTTATCGAATTCTATTTATTCAAGTTCTACATATAAAGAAATAGTTATTGATTACTTTATTAT
The DNA here is from genome assembly GCA_963082945.1 of Cerastis leucographa. Classification (NCBI taxonomy): domain Eukaryota; kingdom Metazoa; phylum Arthropoda; class Insecta; order Lepidoptera; family Noctuidae; genus Cerastis; species Cerastis leucographa. Next base: position 9,502,331 of record OY720380.1, on the reverse strand, counting down.
TTAAAAATACTAACATCAAAATTATCTTCACAACAAACAAAAATTGATGTTGTTTTGGGATTAGGTCGTCGCACTGCTTGAAACCATAAAAAAGTTTGGCCTTGTTTTTGCAGTATTCGTACATAATGATACGAAAACAGCACGATAAATCTTAACGTTTGACAGTTTTGATATATTTATCAAAATATTGACGATAATAAGAAGACTTCATTGATTTAAAGTTAAACACTGTATCAGCTGTGTGCTACGATGAGTTGAAATTAACATGGTGACGTCACACGCGCTCGGGTTTGTTCAGGAACTGTTTGGCGTGTTTTCGGTACTGGGTTAAAAAATGCTTTTTAATTAGAACGAAAAAAAAACTACTTTTGTCATAAAACGTATAATATATGATCTTTCCATTTATTACAAATAAAAAATAATCAAATACCTAATTGTATAAAATTGTTACTTATACCGAATAAATTTAAATTTCAAATCATTAAATTCCAAAATAAAAAAAAATTGTCAGACTTTTACCAGTAGTAAAATTTTTACTGTGATGTCAAAAAGAATTTTAAGGCATGTCAATCAGAGAAAAAAAGTGTCAGAATAGGGACTTTTATGTCAATCATAATAATAGTTGGTCTATCAGTAGGAATTCGTCAATTGTGTAATAGCTTTTCTCAATTAATATTTGGTTGGTGCTTGTTCTATGCGACAAGGCGAAATTGCCATATTGTTTGTAGTGTAGACTTTAGATGCTTATTTAGATTAACTATTTTAGTTCTTTTCACGTTACCGAAGTCAGTGTATTAATAGAATTCAGTAGGAGTCAAATGTCCATCATGACGATAGTTAATTCATTCAAATTTAATTTTATGAAATGTATGGACTATGCCTGTATTAAACAGTAAGAGGAATTGTTTAAATCTGCGATAGATTTTCTAATTTCAAAATATTTGTATGGTGCTAGCATTTTATGATAAATTTCTTTTCCAGGCACCTCTTCCGCCGCCTGTTTGGTTGGAACCATACGATGCTATCGACAAGCAAGTCATATGCCCACAACATATCTTCTCTTATCCATTATTTCCGGAAACCATGATAGTACAAGAAAATTGTCTAATTGCCAATCTCTATGTCCCAAATACGGATAAGAAAAACCTTTCAGTCGTAGTGTACGTTCACGGAGGAGGTTTTACTCTAGGCTTTGGTGAAATGGTTAAATATACACAGCTAATGAAAACGAAAGATATAATCATAGTGACGTTCAACTATCGTCTAAGCGTTCACGGTTTTCTTTGTCTTGGCACCGAGGATGCACCAGGCAATGCTGGCATGAAAGACCAGGTGGCGCTGCTACGCTGGGTACAACAGAACATCGCCAGCTACGGAGGCAACCCAGATGACGTCACTATTGCAGGTGGGAGTGCCGGTTCTGCAGCAGTCGATCTCTTAATGCTTTCAAAGTCAGCTGAAGGCTTGTTCCACAGAGTCATACCTGAAAGTGGTGGAAACCTTGCCGCATTTACAGTTCAGAGGGATCCTCTTGAGATTGCGAAAACGTATGCTAGAAAACTAAACTTTACAAACACAGACAATATTTATGCATTAGAAGAGTTTTATAAGACAGCTCCACTGGAACTTTTGAATTCAGTTTTTCTTGTTGATAGAATTGATTCTACCTTCTTGTTTTCGCCATGTGTAGAGCGTGATACAGGAGACGGAGCATTCCTGACTGAATCTCCTCTGAGTATACTAAAGAAAGGCAACTTCAAAAAGTTACCTGTGTTGTATGGTTTTGCTCAAATGGAAGGACTGATGCGGGTTGATTACTTTGATGTTTGGAAGCACAGGATGAATGAAAAGTTTTCTGATTTCTTGCCAGTTGACTTGAAGTTTGAATCTGAAGAAGAAAGAGAAGAAGTAGCTAATAAGGTCAAAGAGTTCTATTTTGGTGACAAACCTGTCGGTGAAGACAACACTTTAGGATTATGTTGATTTCTTCTCGGATATTATATTTGCTTATCCCATGCTTTGGGCCACTAAATTGCAAGTGGAGGCTGGCAACAAAGAAATCTATTTGTATGAATATTCTTTTGTGGACGAGAATGTTCCCTTCGTGCCTCACACTAACATACGAGGTGCAAACCACTGCGCTCAATCAATGGCCGTGATGGACGGTAGTGGTATTATTACGAATCCAGATGAGTCTCTTGCGAGCCTAGAGTTGCATAAAATGAAGAAGATAATCCGTGAAATTTGGCACAACTTCATTAAAACTGGGTAAGTTTAATTAGTTGCAGTTAGTAATGCCTTCATTTTATCATTTCCAAAGGTTAGATAACTGTGAACTTTGATGTCCATAAAGATACATATAGTTCATGAAATGATCGATCCTTAAGGTGTTATTTTAACTTACTAAAGTGCTTTCAAACCTTTCAGGAAGCCGGTGCCTGAAGGGTCGTCGCTGCCTGCGTGGCCGGCAGCAGGCGCGGACAGGTCACCACACATGGTGCTGGATGAGAAGCTGGAACTACAAGGGGTGCTCTTGGAAGAACGCACTCGCTTCTGGGAAGACATCTATCAGAGATACTACCGGGATGCCGTGCCACCACCAAAACCACCTTTGAAATCACACGTTGAATTGTAATTAGAGTACCTGCCTGTTGATATCCCATGTATGGTAGTGATTCTGTGACTTTAGAAGTGAACAAATAACATAAGAATGACTAAGAAATAATAAAGTATATTTGTTATTTTTTTTAATAAAATCTGTACCAGAAGTTTTTTACATTTTTGGAACGAAGTTCCTTATCGCGCGTTGTGAAAGGGGGCTAGACGGAAAAAATTCTTACGAAAAGTTGTCACGACACTTTTTGCTATAGTAAGCTATTGTAAGCTTTATTTCTTTAAAATAAAGTTGAAATTTCCTTAAATTACGTACAATTGGGGTGTGTATGTGAGTAAGGATAGATGTGATTATTATTTTTAGTGACCGAACTACAAAGTACAAATTCGGTTGTGCAGTTAAGTAAGACGTATTGCTTCGAATTAAGGATTAATCTTCCTTAAATTAAATATTTTATTTTTCGCACACTAACTTAAATCTAAAATGTATTGATATTATGTACGTGAAAGGAACTTCGTTCCATCCGGGTGTCCCTTGACACCTCTCAAGTTTTTTTTAATATTTTTTAGGTTGAAAAATAAACATCAATTTTGTTATAAATAGATACTTCCTTTTAATTCGCACTTCCCCTGAAAGTCTGAGACGGTGAATGACTTGTCTTACAAAAAAGTCAGCTGGCGCATGGTTTGAGCAAAACCAAAATTGATTCAAAGGATGAAAAAAAAGTAAATTCATATTTATCACATTCTGTTCGTATCTCATCTGCTTGTACTAAGCGGACTACTCAGCGGTCTCCCAAAACCACGACGACGCTTGAATTAAAATATTCTACTTACAGCAAAAGTAATGGGACAAGTTTTTGTTTTTCGTTTTAGTGTTTTTTGTTACGAGGGTTTTTAAATTTTTATTTCATGTTTTTTAAATGTATTTATATCACTGGTAGACACGCTATCAAAAAAGTATTTTCGCAGGGTTCAAAGTACGGACCGCACGGTGTAAGTTCAAATAAAATGTATGAGTTTACTATAGCGGTAGGTGGTACCAGTACTCCGATCTCATTTTTAACCTTAAAAAATATTTTTGCGTGAGAGTGTACATACTTATAAATTCTTTTTCTTTCTTTTCTTTGAGTGTCCCACTCCTGGTCCAAGGCCTCCCCCTATTCTTTCCACTTTCCTCTATGTTGCGTCTTTTGTCGCCAATAGGGGTGCGGACTGGGTAAAGAAAACGACATTCTATTTTGTCCGTCAGACAGGTAATACAAAAATATTAGACACGTATTTTTTGTTTTATCAAAATATCAAAAAATTACTTAGTTAAAACTCATTAAAGTTGGAGAGTGGGGGCTTACTGCGTCACAAGTAGGTATAAAACTTACCTACATGTGACGTCATGCGCCATTTCAACTCAATATATCTCCGTAATTTTATGACCACGTGAAAAAAGAAAAAATACGTGTCCAATACTTTTCAATAAACTACACGACGGACAAAGAAAAAAAAAATGGATTATCCCCTATTAACGAAAACAAGTAAAGTTATAGGGGGGTGTGCAAATCATGCTCTTAAAAAGCAAACGAGCAGAATATACCTTGCCCTGGAGTATCCAATGTGATATCGAAGAAAAAACACTCATCACATAAAGCGGAATCAAGTAGAAGTGTCACACCAAACGTATCAGAAGAGACTACACCTCTATGCACCCCAAAGAGCACGAGTTCTGAAGCTTATGACTCACATATAGGTACAAATATTGGAACATCGATGATTCAACTGCTAAAGACGACTCATCCGAACTTGCGGATGATTCGTCGCCTTAAAATTTTAAAAGGGTGACGTTTCGTAACCAACATGTAATAATATTCTAGGTACCACTGTTGTTCTTATAATAATAATAATATTCTGGTAACTGCTTGTTTTGTTTTAGTAATAAGATATGTGTTTTAAACGGTACTTACATGAAATTATTTGAACATCAAAATTAGATTATTTTTTCGTATCCGTTTCATTCTTTGTTTTTAGATAGAAAAATCAATCTGGTCATGAAAATCGAATCAGCTACCACGAAGTTGAGTGGGCAAAAAAAACTAAATTGTGTGTCTGTTCTGCTCATGTTTCACTTTTCTTCGGAAACGTCATTAGGCGCACGGACGTTGGTCGATAGACGGCGCTAATGCTGAATATGTCTCGTTTGCTCAAGGTCATTGGCGTCGACCCACGACCCACGATTTGCGGTAAGTTTGTTAAAATAAAATCTATTTCATTTTTTGTTTTCCTGTCTGGTGAAAGCCAAGTCCACTTCTTGTTATTTCTCTTCTTAAATAGTGTATTTACTATCATCATTTTGTGTTCGAAAGCATATTGTAAAAATCTTTCACCACGCTTGTTTCTGGAACCGTAACCATACATTCCGGTGATCATTGATTCTTCTTTTTTTGGCAGTCCAATTTTCGAGTTAAAATCGCCCATACAAATTATGTTTTTTCCTGCTAATTCGTGAGCCTGTTGCACATCTTGATAAAAAGAAATTCAATCTCTTCGTCCGTGGCACTCTCTGTTGGGGCATACACTTGTATAAGGGACAGATTGTAACATTCGAATTTCAATTTTAAAAGACATACTCTCTCTGATAATCCGATGTAACTTTCTATGTTGTGTTTAAACTCTTTTTTTATTAAGAAACCGACGCCATACTGACCAATGGTTTGTCCTGTGAAGCACATGATATGGTAGTTATCTTCTGAGATTGTTGTGCCTTGTCTCCTCACTTTTGCCAAGCCTATGATATCGTAATTCGTGTTTTTGAGCGCTTCTTTCAATTCTATTAATTTTTCATGTGTACGTAGTGATCTGACGTTGTAAGTGCATATATGTATTTTTCTTTTATATTCATTGTTCTCTGGAGGGTTAGAGTCATAAATCCCCTCGGTGACCAGCCGTTCTTGGGGAAGTAGTTCGTTTGTTCTATTTGTTTTTTTGTTACTTGTTCTACTTGCTGGAGGAGGGGGCGTTGATTGCTATACATTTTGATCGTGGTTGTCTTGCTGGTTTGACGGGTTGTTTGCGTTCTTGTTCACTAAAACGTTTAGCATACTAGGCTTTAGAACTCCTTCTGTTATGCTAGATGACCTTTGCAGTGGTGATTTGGTAGGTTTAGGTTTGTTTTTTCTTTTTTCTTGTGGTCTTCTATCTGTTAGTTTGTGGGGGTTATATTGGTTAGTCTCAGGGGAAACGGAAAGCGTTCTCTTTTTGCTGCCTGATGCTTCTGATCTATTTTCGAGTATAACGAGTTTGTCATATTTGATAACGCTTATAGCTTTATTACCTTTTTCTTTTTCAATTTTAACCCTTTCCTGTAATTCTTTCCTTTTTTCTAAGACGTATTTTGGATAGTCTTCTTTTATGTAATACTCAGTATCCTTTAGTACTCCTTTTTGCTTGAATATTTCGATTTTCTGACCTAGTGTTGAGAAAGTTATTGTTATTGGCCGAGGCCTTTCGCCTTTTTTGCCTAATCTCGTAATCGCTTGCAGGTCTCTTTTGTCAAGCTTTGTGGAGAAGTACTTATCTATGAAGTGAATAATAATATTTTCCAACTCTGAATAAGACGATTCCTTTTCTTCAATACCAAAAAATACGATGTTTCTCTGTCTTGCTTGCTTTTCTAGAAAATAAAGTCTTTTCTCTTGGTTTTCAACTTTATCTTTGAGATGGTCATGTTTTTCTTCCCATGTTTTGAATTTTTCTTCTAAAATTATGTTAATGTTCTTTGTTACATTAGTCGTCACGTCTTCTCCGTTTTTGAGAATCATTTTCTTCTGTTCATCTAACTCATTTTGAATAATTCTAAGTGCGGACATTACTTCCTCCATAGTTGATGATTTATTAAGGTACAAGTGCTGACCTCTGTTGGTGATCGTTTGAACTAAGTAGTGTTTGTCTTAAGTGGAAAAATATATAACAAGAATACGGGTAGAAAAATCAAATTCCACTACAGATTAACAGGAACCATGTGCACAAATGCCAAAGAAAGTTTTGTAAGAAAACAAGTATTTGTGGTGTCACACACGAAGCGTTTATAGATATAGGCAGTAGTTGTTCGATAAAAAGGTCTGATTTTGCTAAGCAATATAATGATTTTGAGATAACTCAACTACCCTCTCTCTCTCTCTGATATAGAAATGTTTATGTATATATGTATGTTCTCGACGAATTATGTGGTTGCGACGTGTTGATTGGTCGTAAAGTAATAGAAAAATCTGCCCCCGTATTCACAAACGCTTGGATTCGATTTCGATTCGGAAAGTAGTATGTCTATCTCGCTCGCTTTCGTAATGCCAAAACAAGTAGACATACGTCTTATCGAATCGAAATCGAATCCGAGCGTTTGTGAATAGGGGGTTGATTGGATGTATACTGGAATAGGCGATACTCTGACATTTCAAAACGTCACTGATCTAGAGAACATGTCTAGTACATTTATTAAGAATTGTGCGGTGCTTTCTAGTCCTCATACTAAATTGTGTAAAAAAGATATCCCAAGACAATGGACTTTTGAACATGATAATGCCTTTTTTGTCTTAAAAGACGCTCTTATGTCTGACAATGTTAGTGTGTGACTCCAATAAACTAGATATACTGTACACGGACGCAAGTAGAGACACAATCTTGGTGCAGGTTACCGATCACGGTGAGAAGCCAGTACATTTTCACTCGTTTGAAGTAGAATTATTGGCTATTTTACAATCTTTAGAAAAGTTTAGGCATTATCTACTAGGCACTCATTTTTGTATAGTGACCGATTTTAATGTAGTAAGGTACGCACTGAAAAAAAAAAAGATATCATTTCCAGAATATCTCGATGGTTTCTGTCTACACGAGAGTATTCGTTTGACATTATTCATCGAGAAGGTAGTCGGATGCAACATGTGGACGCTTTAAGCAGGAATCCATTGGATTCTGGAGAAAATCGGAGGCTGAGGTAGTTATGTCCATAACCGAACTGGTTGCTTTCTGTTCAGTTGCAAGAGCCTCGTATAGAAAACATTCGACAACCATTAGCATTAGGTGAAGTGTACAAAAACAAATAAAATATTTGATAAATATGAGCTCCTAGGTAACAAATTTTACCGACGTAACTACCAGTAAAGGTCGTCGTTGGGTCGTGTCTTAAAGGTGTATAGCAAATAATAAAATACAACCACGATGACCTTGGTCATTTTTCAGTTGTCAAGACGGTAGAAAGAATATCATGTAGGTATTGGTTTACACGATTGCGACATATAGTAAAAAAATATTATAATATTGTTGCACTGTGTCTTCTATAAGTGTAATGGCGGGCCAAAAGAAGGCGAGTTACATTCGATAGAATCCAATAGATCGATAGAAAACCATCCGGGACCTTTTGCCACTATGCAAAATAACAATAAATATTTGCTAGTTATAGTAGATTCTTTTACAAAATTTATATTTATTACGGCGGTACCTAATACAGACTAGTAATGTAATCAATGAACTAGGAAATATTTTTAAAACCCTCGGAGACTTATCACGGATGCTGGATCAGCTTTTACATCTAAAATGTTTGATGAATTTTGTATTTCTAAAAATATTAGGTTACACACGATCGCTAAGGACATGCCCCGTTCTGACAGCCAAGTCGAAAGATTTAATAAGACTATATTAGAATCTATAAAAACTATGGTAGCTGATTTAGATGATCCTCTCATTGGGATGAATATATACCGCCATCACAATAAGCTATAAACAGTACTTACCACAAAACAATAAAAGCTGTACCTTGTAAAGTGTTCTTGGGCTAATAGACTGCGTACAGATAGTGAAAGTTTGGAACCTGAGCTAGGAGACGTTGATGGGCATACTATTGACGTAACCAAATTACGTCAAGATGCGTCCGAGAATATAAATAAGAATGCAATATCACAGAAAAAATGATACGATCAAAGCCGCACCAAAGCAAAATTGTATCACGAGGGTGCTCTAGTACTCGTTAAAATCCAAAGTCAAACTAACAATGGGCAGAGCCAGTAGCTACTACCAACATACAAGGGCCCGTTTCAAATAAAAAAATACTTAGGACACGACAGGTATCAATTATAAGATGTGAGAGGAAGTGAAAGTTTAAAAAAAAAATATTGGAGTGGCCGCTGCGGAGAATATCAAACAGCAAAAGCGGACAATTTGTTTTATGTTAAATATGACAACTTTATTATCCGCTTATCTACTAGCTAATCTCTGCAGGTAAGAAATATCGCATATAAAAATGCCTTAACGCATTATTCTGAAACGATTTGCGAACGTTGCGATGGAGTGGCGGACGTGTGTGGTACTTTTGTGCGTGACGGCTGTTCTGGCGGACGACGAATGGCGGCAATTGAAAACTGCGCAAAGGCCAGTGCGCGGGCGCAAGCATCCCAGCGAGGATCTATACACTTTTTGTTAATATACGCTACGCCACAGCACCCGTGGGTGGAGATAAATATAAGGTAATCATACGAATTAGTTTTTTTATTGGAGTTTTCGTGATTTCAAATAGATTAGTATTTTGTGTTAGCGGGCAGGTAAACATAGCTGATCGCAAAGATGTATCATAACAAGTATTTCAAAAGGGTTCATTAATACAGCTCTAAAAGGCAGAAAACGGCTAAGTATCGTGAAGATATCTGAGTCGCTAATTTAAGATTCATAAAGATTTCGTTATAAATTACTTATTTAAATTTAATCAAATCAAATGAAAAAAGATTTGATTAATTTAAAGTTAAACACTGTATCAGCTGTATGCTACGATGAGTAGAAATTAGCATAGCGACGTCACACGCACTCGGGTTTGTTCGGGAACTGTCAGCGTGTTTTCGGTACTAGTTTAAAAAATGTATTTTTAATTTCATAAAACTTAGCTAGAGCGAAAAAAATAACTAAAAATGTTTTGTCATAAAACGTATCTGTGATCTTTCCATTTATTACATCCATTAAAAAAATATCAAATACCCAATTGTATAACATTGTAATACCGAATAAATTTAAATTTCAAATCATTATAATTACAAAAAAAAAAAAAACCATCGTAAGACTTATAACAAAAGTAAAATTTTAACAGTGATGTCAAAAGGACTAATAAAGCATGTCAATCAGGAAAAAAAAGTGTCAGAATGGGAACATTTATGTCAATCATAACAATAGTTGATCAATCAGTGCAGAGATTTATCATTATGGTAGTCGTCAGTTGTGTAATAGCTTTTCTCAACTAATATTTGGTTGGTGGTGGTTCTATGCGATACGGCAAAATTGCCATATTGTTTATAGTGTAGACTTAGATGCTTATTTAGATTGACTATTTTAGTTCTTTTCACGTTACCGAAGTCAATGTATTATTTAGAATTCACTAGGAGTCAAATGTCCATCATGACGATAGTTAATTCATTCAAATTTAATTTTATGAAATGTATGGACTATGCCTGTTTTAAACAATTAGAGGAATTGTTTAAATTTGCGATAGATTTTCGAATTACAAAACATTTGTATTGTGCTGGTATTTTATGATAAATTTCCTTTCCAGGCACCTCTCTCCGCCTGTTTGGTTGGAACCATACGATGCTATCGACAAGCAAGTCATATGCCCACAACATATCTTCTCTAATCCATTATATCCGGAAACCATGACAGTACAAGAAAATTGTCTGATTGCCAATCTCTATGTCCCAAATACGGAAAAGAAAATGCCGTCAGTTAATGTTTCCAGATTCGAAAGTTATTGCGTTTGCTGATGATACGGCTTTACTTTTCAGTGGTACCTCCTGGCACGTTTTCCATTCCAACGAATGACAAACCAGATCCCTCTTTGAGTATTGTCTCCCATTCATGCCAAAATGCAAATGACAAAATTTGTCAGTGTCCCAACCTTAAAAGCACTGAATCTACAAAGTATTTAGGTGTAATTATTGACAGAAATCTTAAATTTCATAATCACATTAATCTCCTGTCAGCGAGAGTGCGTAGACTCATAGTAATATTTAAAGACTTAAGAAACACTGCACCAAAGTCTATTATAAAATCAGTCTACTATGCTCTCTGTCAGTCTCAGCTTGAATACTGTATCACCACATGGGGTGGCACATGTAAAACTCATCTCTTAAAAGTTGAGAGAGCACAAATAGCACTCCTAAAGGTTAGTTTATTTCTACCTTTTTATCACCCAACTACTGATCTCTACTCGAAATGGGAGGTATGAGGCAGCTGTTTATCCTGAGAACGGTTATAACAGCATGCCCTAACGACTTTTGAACCAGAAAGAATAAAGAACAAACGTCGCAAACATACAGTCTGTTCTTCATCGTCATTCAAAACTAAGCACATCGGTTTTTCTGCTACCAGGGTTCAAATCTATACAATAAGTAAAATCGAGCCTTAACGCTATATCCCTTACCAAAAACCAAATGTAAGTCTTTGGTCTTAGACTGGTTAAAAAATTTGGACTATAATTTTACAGAAAGTCTACTTCATTCAATTAAATTAGAACGATATAAGTTTATAACTTGTACCAAAACTCTCTCACGTACACATCGGCACACGACACCTGACACTCAACACTAACATAAGACACACTCATACTTACACACATTCACACAGAAACATGATTAACTTTTTGTTGATACTTTCTTTTTAATTTCTACCCCCAAAATTATAATAAGTTTTTAGTCGGAAAACTCCATAACATAGGATTGAAATTTCAATTTTTTAAATAAAACTTTCTGTTCCTCCATGGGGTGGGGAGCTGGTGATTTGTAATACATTTTACGCCTAACTTAAACACCAGCTCCTCACATTGCTAATAAAAATAAAAAAAAAATATGTGAAACCTAGAATAAGCTTATCATTGTGAGGAGAAATAAAGGAATTATTATTATAATTATTATTTTATAGCAAATCTTATGCATTTAGTGATTTTGTCATATTATAGTAAATTATTGTTTGCTGTAAGCCAATTATGGAGCTGAAGTCGGGTATTATTCACGCCATCTGCAGTTTGGGCCAGTCTATTTATTTTAAAAATTGGGGAAGTATCATCAGCAAAGAACACCATAGTTTGAGGTTAGATTTTCAATAACAAGAGTAGATCATCATAAATATATACTGGAAAGAAGAAAAGACCCAATTATAATATAATTTACGGAACACCATTTTTACTTTTAAACATTGTGAATTACACCATTTGAATACCAACACACTTGTGTTGGCAACACCGATTGAAGCCACTGAGAGAAGCAGTGAGTAAAGAGGGACCGAGGTGACGCCGGTGGACACGGCGGGAGGATCGCCCCTTTTCAGCGACCGACCTCGACGCCAACGCTTATTGGTTCACAGCAAACAATTTAGTATTCAATGAAAAAAAAACTAAATGCATAAGATTTTCATTACCGACTGTTAAAAGTAGTGATTGTGATATGATATTGAATAAAGAGGAACTAGAATTCATCGATAAAACGATTTTCCTGGGGATTAAGCTTGATTCAAGGCTTCAATGGGGTTCTTATTTGACATCTCTTGCGGGGCGGCTAAGTCCAGTAGCATATACATTATGCTGTTAGAAAAATCTGCTAATATACCGATGTAGGTACCGCGAGATTGGTATATTTTAGTTATTTTCATAGTATAATGTCTTACGGCATTTTGTTATGGGGACGGGCTGTAGACAGCGAGTCTATTTTTATTCTGCAATGTAGAGCCATCAGAGTCATATAATATAATCTCCAGAGGCGCCATTCTCTAAGGAAACTGTTTAAGAACCTTAACATAATGACGGTACATTGCCAAAACATTTATGAAAATATAATGTACGAAAATCATCTGCATCTTTTTAGTAAAAGAGGTGACAGAAATAATTAAGAATTTGGTCAGCCAGGCTTCAGACTCGCTAAAATAGACTCATCTTTCATGGGGTACTGTGAAAGATGCTATAATAAAATTCCACAAGGTATTCTTGAACTGAGTGAGACGATATTTAAACATGCATTCCACGCACTCTTTGTAAGCAAGCTTATTACAAATTGGACGATTATATCGCTGATAATCATGCTTGGCTCAATGCCGGTCCTGCACCACAAGGACAGGTTCGCATGAATAGATAGCATTCAATAGTATTGTTGGAGCTGCTGAAGATTGTACAACTATTTTTGCATTGTATAAATTCAATTAATTCAGTATTATACAATCACATAGACCATATTGTGTGAGTACTATGTACTAGAAAGCTATCATTTACTGGAAACTTACGTCTTTTATTGACTTGAATGTGCCCTGGCGGTTGAGAGTATACCCATCTCACTCAAATGTCACTCTGATGGTGGCGCGTGTGTCGGCTCATTTAGTTCCCTTCAAAATGGTTGGGTTGAATGATGGCTACGGATCTATGCGTCATGTTCGTGAACGGGCGCTGTCAGTTTTGCCTGGTTATCCCTTAGCTGCCACGGCTCATTTCGAACTAATTAATATATCTTTTAACTGTCTTTTTTTTCTACCGTGCACGTCTTGCTATATCGTTCTCACATAATGTACCATTTCAAAATGAGTGATGTAACCAAGGTTTTCGTAACAAGATTCGGTTTTAAAAGAGTGGCCATGGAGTTTCTTGCCCATTCTCTCCATAGAGATCTATGCTTTGGAATGGGCAACTACAGTACTTTCATAGTTATTATGTCTTGTGACTGGGACTGTAGCTTCATTTTCATTGTTGCTCGACTATTCAAAAGTGCCAGTAACTGGCCTACTTGAAATAAATGATTTTAATTTGATTGATTTCGGTAAGGTTGGGTATTGGTTTTTGTGAATATTGATAGAGGGCAAGATAAGATATTCAGTGTACTACATGTCTACGGAAATGCTTGGGTTTACAGAACTAAAACGCACTAATGTGATTCTTTCTATAGCGGATGGAATGATTGGAAATCGTCAATAGTTGCAACACTTTACTCACACATGATGCATTTATCCTGTCCAAATTAATATTTCACATTCTAATAGAACACCTTCTGGTTTGTTAAATAGCACAACAAAAAAAAAATTGGTTGCCTGTAAAGTCGGTAAACGGGCGAAAGTTTTACGTGACAACGACTTTGAGTGGTAAAATAATTTTAATGTGAATATTCATTCGTATAGTAGGAAGAAGGATGAAATAATAGTAACAATTTAAAACATTTATTTATACAAAGAATTATATTTAAAACATTAATTTATACAAAGAATCTCGCACTGAATTTCATATTAACAAAATTTTATTTTTACCTTTACACATACATACGTATTTATATACAAATATACATATATAGAGGCACGCGTCCCTTCCACTCGGGCATGGTTAGCCCGCCTAAGAGCGAGAGAGACAGACATAAAAAGTGAAAGGCACGCGTGCCTCCCACTCGCTCTCATTGTGAGCGCATAACGTGAGCGGAGCGTAACGCAGTTTCTTGAAGTGTCACCCGGCAAACCAATTCATAAGACGTTGTCACGTCAAAAACTATAAATGAATATGAAAATTACTTAAATTCTCTGTTGTCTCCGTTAACTCAATCGAAGCTGAAGCTGGCTGCTAGATTATAAAGTTTTGTTTTGGTCTGATTTTAATATGCTTAATCATGATCATTTGACATTATTAATATCCGGAATTCGCTTACTTAACTCTGTAGAGATAAAAAGCCACTTATAAAATTACCTTCATGCATATCTCTGAATCAATTTGCAAACACAGCGATGGAGTGGTGGACGTGTGTGATACTTTTGTGCGTAACAGCTGTTTTGGCTGACGACGAATGGAAGGAAGTGAAAACTGCGCAAGGGCCGGTGCGCGGGCGCAAACATCCTAGCGAGGATCTGTACACCTTCTTCAATATACCTTACGCCACAACACCTGTGGGTGAAGACAAATATAAGGTAAAATGATACGAATTCATTTATTTCCAATCACTTTTTGTTAAATCTATGAAATCACTAAAACCCACGCCACAACAAAACATTTTTTATAAAATTATTGGACTCTGACATAAAATTTATCATTGCGGAACCCAGTTCAACATTTATAAAGGGTGTAAAACACCTCTTAACGAAACCAAAAGGCACTGGTTCTTACTGTCATTGCGATCTTTTTTTTATTCTACACCATACCTGGGAACCTTCTAGTTACGGAGATATTAGGAGTCAAAGTTCCAACTTTTTGACAAGTATTTTTTTAAATGCAAGTTTTTAATGTAAGATTTTTACTTTAAACACCACGACCCCCGTACTATTCAATCCGTCTATCAGCACAATGTTTTGAGTGCGTTACATTGAGTTCTACCACAAAACATGATTTTACACCCCCCAAAAAAAAGTCGTTTCCCAGCAATAATTTTTGCGTAAAGTTACTTAGTTTCATGTACAGAATGCTTGGTTGACGGCTTCGTGATGAGGTGATTTACACGGTGTGTAATTCTGGTTATCAATTTAGTTTTTCTGTAGATCCCGGTTCACAAGCACTCGCTTAATATCTTGTATTTTAGCAGTTTTAAGTCCAACAGTTATACTATAAACTAGTAGATCAGGATTCTGACCCGACTACGGCAAAGCCAAAAGGAAGACTCGTATGTGATTTTAGCTGTCTATGTATGTTTGTAACATTATTTTGTTCCACCGTAGCGTTCATAGCATACAAACTACTACTAATAAAATAGACCCAACAATATTTCAAAAGAAAGTATAGTCGAAAATAAAAACTAAAACGACAATTTAAAGTTTATAAAACAAGACATTCACGTAATTTTTTCAGTTTTCATATAACCAAAGTCATACATATTTGCACATACAACTTATTTAACATATTACGAATGAGTACCTAATATTTAAGTGTAAACAATAGGACCAATTATTAGCCTTGATGAGGTTGCAGATAACTAATAATTATAATTTTTTATTGTTACCGCATATCTTTACTTTAATGATAAGTAGATAAAAATAACAAACATCACATGTTTATCGATTCATTGATAATGTTAACGATTATACTCGTATAATTTAGCTTATTTTAAATATTATTGAGTTGCGCTACCGCGACGATTACGAAACGAAAGTTTTTATTTTGAATTTATTTTCCAGGCTTCTCTTCCGCCGCCTGTATGGTCGGAACCATACGATGCTATCTACAAGCAAGTAATGTGCCCACAGCATGTCATTATCCATCCAGCCTATCCGAAAACCTTTCAAGAAAATTGTCTGATTGCCAATCTGTATGTCCCAAACACGAATAAGAAGAACCTTTCGGTCGTAGTGTACGTTCACGGAGGAGCTTTCATAGGAGGCTTTGGTGAAATTTTTAAAGCAACACAGCTAATGAACAAGAAAGATCTGATCATTGTTACGTTCAACTATCGTGTTGCCGTTCACGGTTTTCTTTGTCTCGGCACCGACGACATACCAGGTAATGCTGGCATGAAAGACCAGGTAGTGCTCCTGCGCTGGGTACAACAGAACATCGCCAGCTTTGGGGGTAACCCTGATGACGTCACTCTTGCAGGTTACAGTGCAGGATCGGCAGCAGTAGATCTCTTAATGCTATCAAAGTCTGCTGAAGGATTGTTCCACAGAGTCATACCTGAAAGTGGTGGAAACCTTGCTGCATTTACAATTCAAAGAGATCCTCTAGAGATTGCTAAGACATATGCCAGACAACTCAATTTCACGAAGGTAGACGATATTTATGCGTTAGAAGAGTTTTACAAGACAGCTCCATTGGAAATATTGAATTCAGTCTCACTTATGGACAGAACCGATGCTACCTTCATGTTTTCACCGTGTGTGGAGCGTGATACAGATGGAGCATTCCTGTCAGAATCTCCTCTAAGTATACTAAAGAAAGGTAACTTCAAAAAGTTACCTGTGTTGTATGGTTTCGCTAACATGGAAGGACTGATGCAGATAGGTTTCTTTGATGTTTGGAAGCACAGGATGAACGAAAAGTTTTCTGATTTCTTGCCAGCTGACTTGAAATTTGAATCTGAAGAAGAAAGAAAAGAAGTAGCCAACAAAATCAAGAAGTTTTATTTTGGTGACAAGCCAGTTGACGAAGAAAACGTGTTAGGATATGTTGATTTCTTTTCAGATGTTTTTTTTACTTATTCAATGCTGAGAGCAGTAAAGTTGTACGTGGAGGCTGGCAACGATCAAATTTATTTGTATGAATTCTCCTTTGTGGAAGAAGACACTCCGGTAGTGCCACACACTAATATACGAGGGGCTACTCACTGCGCTCAAACATTTGCTGTGATGGATTGTAAAAACATGACGCACCATGATGAAACTCTTGCGACCCCAAAGTTAAAAAACATGAAGAAAATAGTTCGTGAACTCTGGCACAACTTTATTAAAACCGGGTGAGTTATTAGTGGAAATTAACACACTCGCCGCCTGACCGCCGTCGCGTACGGACGTGCCGCTACCTGCTCGCATTCCCGCTCGCTATCAGTGTGTGTCATCGGTTCGTCGCTTCCCAGTGTCGTGACGTCATCAGTTGTCTTTCGACTACACCCCCGAACAATTGCTGTCTTTTTATTAAGACAGCACTTGCTCATTTGCTTCGGATATTATTCCGATTTAACTTCCTTTGCCCCATCAGGGAAAAATCCTCAGTTTCGAGGTTCTTGGTGGGAAACCTAACGGTGCCAACGAAACTAAGAGAGGGTGGTGACCCAATCCGCCCGCCTAACCCCTTCAGGGTCTAGGTGAAAACTTGGGCTCCGTCGCGAACGTATGCGCCGCCGATTTACTGTGCTAGTGTATCCCGTTTTAACAAGTTCCTGAAAGCAAAGTTCCCTGGACTGGAGTTGGAGTTGCTACCAAGCCAGGACCCTCGGACTGTGGCTGCGGGAAGGTTGAAGCGGGTGAGTCACTGGACCCAGTAAATTCGCTACAGTATTGTTTCAGGGAAATAGGTTGTTAGGCTGTTTAGGCGCGGAGCCTCACTCAAATGTCCGCTAACTTTTAGCCGATAAAATGTCGTCTCTCGACGAGACAGAAAAAGCACTTTTGCGCTTTTTCTTGCGCATCGTTGCGACCGACCCAAATTTTAATAAAAAATATGGGTCCGAAATCGCTGCTATCCGGCAAACCAGCGATAACGTCACTGACTTCAGTGACGTACTTGACAGCCCTTTGTCGCCGCCGCCTGCCGACAGAGGCTTGCCACCTGCCGTCGCCGCCGCGATTAAAGCGACACCAAGACCCATTGTTGTGAAACCCACTGTTTCGCAAACAAAGGTCCAGCCCGAACCTGCGTCCATTGTTCCCGTTTCCGAGAACATGGACAAAGGCTTACCGCCAGCCGTCGCCGCCGCGATTCCGGCTACACCTAGACCCATTGTTGCGAAACCCTTTGTTTCACAAACAAAGGGTCAGCCCGCACCTGCGTCCATTGTTCCCGTTTCTGGTAACATGGACAAAGGCTTACCGCCAGCCGTCGCCGCCGCGATTCCGGCTAAACCCAGGCTCATTGTTTCGCAAACAATGGATCAGTCCGCACCTGCGCCCGCTGTTCTCATTTCGGAGAACATGGACACAACCGAGCCAGTCTCCGATGCGGAATCAATCTTAGACTCGTGTTCTGCCGCCTCGTCATCTGAAGACGACTATCAAGTCGTCGGAAAGGGCAAGAGAAAGAAGGGAAAAAACTCCCAGGCCGCCATGGCTAAAAAGATCGTCGCGCTCCCTTCTGTCCCCCCTCCCGCGGCCTCCCGTCCCACCTCCCCGGTCCCCGTACCAACGTCCGCCGCTGCTCATACTAGCAGGCCAGCCAGCCCTAAGGCTAACCCTTCAGCCGCTTCTTCAATGAAGCTGAAGCCCCCTCCCCCGCTGTTCATTCAGGACAAAGGGAAATGGACAGACGTGTCCAAAATGTGTGTTGAGCGCCGCATACAATATACAAGCGCAAAAAGCACACAACAGGGCATCAAAGTGGTGGTCCCTACGACCGCTGACTTCAGGGAACTAACCCGTCAACTGATCGGAAGGCACATAGCCTTCCATACTTACTCCCTTCCAGAGGAGAAGCCCACCCGCGTGGTGATCAGGCGGATCCCGAAGGAAATCCCCACGGAGGACATCCTAAATGACCTCCAAAGCCAGGACATCCCGGTCGCAGCCGTCCACCGCCTTCATAAGGCGAGAGGTGGAGACCAGTACGATATGGTACTGGTCATCTGTGACCCAGTAGAAGGACACCACCCGATCTTCAAAGTGAAGTCGGTATGCTCCCTCACAGGCATCTCAATAGAGAAGCCTTACCGCTCAACCGTAGTAGGGCAGTGCCACCGCTGCCAGCTGTACGGACACAGCCAAGCCAACTGCCATGCGCCGCACAGATGCGTAAAGTGTCTAGGCGACCATGGTACGGCAGACTGCCCCCGTCCCAAAGACAAATCGCTATGTACGGAGCCACCGAGCTGTGTGCTTTGCGGCCAGTCGGGCCACCCGGCTAACTACCGCGGCTGCCCGAAAGCCCCCAAAGGCTCCTCCTCTAAACTGGCGAAGCGTGCAAACGCCCGCCAGCAGAGAGAAAGCCCATCGGTGAGGCTACCAACTGCACAGATGCCGGAGAGACTCAGCCCTCAGAGGCCCTCTCCCTGGACCTCGCTGAACCACCAGAGAGCCTTCCCGGCACTCGGCAAAGCAAAGTCCAGCCCCATTCCCGGGCTATTAGATACCCCTGTCCCCACTCCCGTGGCCCAAGCGAGCGCACCGGCGCCCGCTCGTCCCACGCCTCCCGGCCCCGCGGCCGCGGTCTCCTCTCCTAACGTAACTTTAGAAACGTTAGCAAAGTTAGTCACCCCCGAAGCAGACCGCATGGCGGCAGATCTCAGGGAAGCTAACACTGACGGTGATAAGCTTAAAATTATCCTCAAGTCCCTAATCAAGTTAGGCGAAGCCTTCAGCGGCATTAATCTTTAATTTCAATGGATAATACGAGATTAACGTGTACCAAACCCCGATCCCTTAAATTAGGGTACTTTAATGCCAATGGCATTAGAGGCCAGCGTGATGAAATCGCCACCTTCCTCCGTGACCATCAAATTGATATCCTCCTCATACAGGAGACCTTCCTCAAGCCCAGTCACCGCGATCCGAGAATTGCCAACTATCGCATAGTTCGCAACGATCGGTCACGTTGCCACAAGGGCGGTACTCTAATCTATTATAGAAAGGAACTGCACTGCATCCCCTTAGATCCCCCTCCCATGGAGTCTCTGCTCGAGACTTCAGTTTGTCGACTAGGCATGACCGGTCATCAATCGATCACTATCGCCTCCGCGTACATCCCTCCCGGTGGCACGTCCGAGGAGCACACTCTGTTCACCAAAGACCTTGCCGTCCTCTTCGGCTTGAGTGACTCCGTTATCATAGCGGGCGACCTCAACGCCAAACACCCCGCCTGGAACAGCACGACGACCTCTGCCAGAGGACGTCACGTGTATAACCTGGGTGAGTCCCTCAACTTCGATCCCATCGCTCCTATGGAGCACACTCACTATCCCCACGACCCCGACCAACGTCCGGACGTTCTCGACATAGCGCTACTCAAGAATGTCAACCTTAAGTTGCATTCCATCGAGACTTTACATGAGCTTAACTCAGACCATCGACCAGTGCTCATGCACTTAGTTCCCCGCTCGGGTCCCTCTGACCCCAGCCAGCCCCCGCCGACCCAAGTGATAACCGACTGGAGGAAAGTCAGCGAAAAGCTGAAATCCACCACGTCGCCTCACCTGGAGGCCATCCCCGACCACATTGTCTCAGTCGCAGACACGACGGCCGCCATCAACTCGTTTACAGAACACGTGCAATCCGTACTAAAGGATTGCTCACGGGAAGTTCCAGCAATGAGCGATCAACGCTGGATTCTACCCGCTGACGTACGTGAACTGATAACCGAGAAGAACGCGGCCATCCGTGCCTACAGCAACTTTCCCTGCGACGCGAACAAAGCTCACATGCGTTATTTACAGCGTGCTGTAAAGAAGCGCACTAGTGAGCATCGTTCAGATCAATGGGACAAGACGCTTAGCGAGCTCGAGCCTACCCACCTAGCCTTCTGGCAGCTCCAACGCAAGTTGCGCTCCACCGAAGAGGCTTCGATGCCTCCCCTGACCCGACCCGATAAGAGCGTCGCATTCGACGACTCTGAGAAGGCCGAATGCCTAGCCGACAGCCTGGAGTCCCAGTGCTCCCCCAGCTCTCAACCAGTAGACAAGCGACATCTCGATGAGGTGAACGCATTCGTCGAACGTAAAGCCGCCCTCCCTCCCGTAGAAGACCCTGATGATCCTCTGCCTTCGGTCACAGCTGACGAAGTGCAAGACATCATTAATAAGCTTCAACCGCGGAAAGCACCCGGCTCCGACGGAATCACCAATAGGGTGTTAAAACTCCTCCCCGCTCAGCTCGTCGTGTTAATGGCGGCCATCTTCAATGGCGCCCTGAGCAACAACGCCTTTCCCCAAATATGGAAAGAGGCCACTGTCATCGGTTTCGCCAAGCCAGGCAAACCCAAGTCTGAGCCCTCAAGCTACAGACCTATCAGTCTCCTGAACGCACTCGGCAAAATCTACGAGAGACTTATTTATAAGCGACTCAAAGACTTCGCCGAGGCTAAGAGTCTCATCCCCAACGAGCAGTTCGGCTTCAGGACCGGACACTCCTGCATTCAACAGGCCCATCGCATCGTAGAACACTTGAGCGCTGGCTTCCAGCGTGGAGCGATGACGGGTATGTTGTACTTCGACATAGCAAAGGCTTTCGACAAAGTCTGGCACAACGGCTTATTATATAAGCTGTACAAACTGGGAGTGCCGGACCGTCTCGTGCTCATCTTACGAGACTTTCTGTCGGATCGCACCTTCCGCTATCGCATCGGGAAGGCACTGTCTTCCCCCCACCCCATTAGAGCCGGAGTCCCTCAGGGCTCCGTCGTCTCTCCCCTTATCTTTACTCTGTTCACCAGTGACATCCCCAAGAGCAAGAAGGCTCAGTTAGCCCTGTTCGCGGACGACACGGCCATTTATTACACTGGCCGCAGTCACGACGCTATCTATAGCACCCTCCAAACCTCAGCCAACGTCTTAGGCGCTTGGTTCCGGAAATGGAGAATCGAGGTGAACCCCGACAAGAGCCAGGCAGTTCTTTACTCTAAACAGCGTAAAATTAAGCCACCCGCGCTCAGCCCGATCACTATGTACGGTAAGCCTATCCCTTGGGAGAAGCAAGCCAAGTACTTAGGAGTCATACTTGACAACCACTTGTCTTTCGCGGCGCACATCAAAGCAGCTCGCGACCGAGCTGCGTTTGCTATGGGTAGGCTTCATTTCATGATTTCGGCAAAAAGCAAGTTGTCACTCAAGTGCAAGTTGCGCCTTTATACCGCGGTGATCCGCCCCATTATGACGTACGCTTGCGTCGTGTACGCTCACACCAAGCCTAAGTACATCCATAGAATGCAAATTTTACAGAACCGGTTCTTACGTAGAGTCACGGGAGCCCCTTTTTATGTCCGTAATGACCGTCTACACGTAGACCTTAGAATGCCCACCGTCCTTCAGTTTATGAAACGTCTTTCGAAGCGTTTCTTCGATAACGCCATTAAACACCGTAATCCCCTGATCGCAGCGGCCGCCCGTTACGAACCCTCGCGCATTAGTACAGTACGCCGTCCTAGGCATACCCTTGTCACTCCAGATGATGCTATCACCCTCCTCCAGGAGAGTAGCAAAGAGACTAGCACTCTTAAAAAGTTCCGACTCAAACCGCCGTCTTTCCGACCTCGCCGTCGAGGTCCGTCGCGACGTCCCGGTCCATGCCCTCCCCGACCCTCGCTCGAGCCAGCCCGCGATGCTGCGCCAGTAGTTTTAAATCAGCCCCTAAATAATGATACCATTCAGATCCAGCCTGTCCCCATGCAGTCTTCCCCCAGCGACGCCCTAAGCCGAGGTTCGTACCCCACAGGGGGTGCCCTTAGCGTGCAGTCGCTTAGTTTGTAAGTTTTTATGCCCTGGCTGGAGGCCTTACTCTAAAGGCACCCACAGGATAGTCCGGTTAAGCAGACGACAACCTCATAGGTTGAACTGCGAGATGCCATTCAAAAAAAAAAAAAAAAAAAAAAGTGGAAATTAAAAACTATTATTTCTGCTGTGGTTGGTCGC
Source organism: Cerastis leucographa (assembly GCA_963082945.1). Classification (NCBI taxonomy): domain Eukaryota; kingdom Metazoa; phylum Arthropoda; class Insecta; order Lepidoptera; family Noctuidae; genus Cerastis; species Cerastis leucographa. The sequence continues at coordinate 9,479,490 of OY720380.1, read as the reverse complement.
TGTAGTTTCGTTAATATTAAAATAGGTACGACTAGTCATTCTAACTCTTAGTTTATATAGATGAGGAGCTTGTCATGATTCTCTGTTCCCACCACTTTGCATTCATGAACGGAAGTAGTGACGTCTTATTGAAGGCCCTGTAGGAAACAAGACCTCGCCTCGGATACGCTTAGTTTTCTTATGAATCATCATCAACACATTCAACCTTTACGTCTTTATAATCTTACTATATATGTATACGTAAACCATCCAAAAGAATTCGCTGAAATTTTGTCAAAGTGTATGGTTGGTTTCAGCTTAAAATAGGTATAATTGTAGGCTCGATAAGTGGTGCCGTGCGGGTCGCATGTATTATTATAAATATTTTTTTTGTTGAAAATATGACCTTGATGATATGTGAGGAGAAAATCAAAACAATTATCAATGATTTGAAAGGTTATTCGGTTTAATTAGTTATTTATTACTTTCAGAAATCCAGTTCCTGAAGGGTCATCCCTTCCTGCGTGGCCGGCAGCAGGCGTGGACAGGTCACCATACATGGACCTGGGTGAGAAGCTGGAACTACGAGGGGTGCTCTTGGAAGAACGCACTCGCTTCTGGGATGACATCTATCAGAGATACTATCGGGATGCCGTGCCACCACCAAAACCACCGCCCAAATCACGCGTTGAATTGTAAAATAAAATCGTGTACAAGAAAGAAGCTATGTTAATTAAGCAAATCAATTCTAGACTGACAATTTAATATAATTGAGTTGAGATGCAAATGAGATTGCGACTAGATGTTGGACGTTTTTCTCTGCGACAATCAATTTTTTTTAGTGCTCATTTTTTTTGTTATTCTTGGCTAATTTTTATTTGTTATTAACTATTTACCTTTAACTGTCTTTTGAATGGTTCAAAAACTAAAAGTATATAATTATTATTCCTTTATTTATTTCTTCACAAATTGATTACCTTTTTTAATATTCCTTACAAAAATAAATTTAAAAAGCATTATAAAATATAAAAAAAAAAGTTCTCTGGTAACGGGAACAGGTTCCAAGCTACTGGCGGTCAGGGCTCCAGAGAAAGAAACCTCCTAACAATACGAACCGTGTCTAAGAGTACCGCTTTCTAGATCAAGGCCCAGGCCAGGATCCAGCTGCCTAACGAGAACCTCATCAGATATTGGTCTAGATTTTTGGCAATTAAGCCATTGGCTGATACGACTATCGGCACAATGTGATCCGGGCACGTAGGCTCCATCTTTTCGTGGACTTCCCTTCCTGCTGGACGGCGTCCTAGCAATGTGGTGTGAGGACGCGAACACACTTAGCTGTCACCAATCTCAGACACCACTCTAGCTGTCGTCAGGCAGTCCGAGTTAAAAAAGAGGATCAGAGCAGGGCTCCTTGTACATACCCGCATCACCGAAGCTGCCACGCTGCACAGAGTCCTTTGTGCCCAGAACCCGTGGTACAAAGTGGACTCCTGGCAGTGTTACGACATGTCGGTGAGTGATAAACCGGATTCCAAGGAGAAGGTAGTTCATCTGCTCCTGGGAATCCCTGAAGACCAAAAGCAGACCATTCTCAACCGAGACCGCCGTGTAGCCCACATGTCTGGAAGTGAATACATTTGGTTCCTGACTGACGAACTGACCACGGCTGAGGACAACCAAGCGACGATGCATTCCGCAGTAATCTCCGCTCCAGAGCAGTCCAGTCTAGCTCCCCAACAGGGTTCGAGTGTGAGGGAGGCAAGCTCGCCGCTGAATATTGAGGGAGCTACAAGCGATGAAGAAGATGTCCTGCGCAGCCCGTAACTCCCTCAATATAAACATCATACAAACCAACCTCCAGCATAAACAAATAGCAGCGGCCACTCCACGCAGAGTGCTGGAGGCAGACAACAAGGCGGTCGCCCTGATTCAGGAACCCTGGATCAGAAACAATAGAATCTGCGGTCTAAGCAATATCGGTGGTAAGTTACTCTTAAACACCACCATTGACAAACCAAGGACGTGTATTTTCATGCCAAAATCCATTCCAACTACCATACTTAACCAATTCTGTTCTAGAGATCTCACTGCAGTGAAAATCCTTACAGAAAAGCAAACCATCCTAGTTTTAGCTTCAGTTTACAGGCCGAGCGAAGGTGAAGTTCCTCCCAAAGAACTAACCGACCTGGTGCAACACTGCGAGTCACACAACTGGGACCTGATCATCTCCGCAGACTGCAACGTGTATCACCCGCTGTGGGGAAGTAAGGATACAAACAAAAGGGGTGAGTTACTAACCGCATATTTATTGCAAACAAACCTGAACATTATAAACAAAGGTACGGAACCTACCTTTGTAAGCTCCAGGTACCAAACTATAATTGATATTACCCTGGCAACTCACGCGGCGGCCAACCTCATCGGAGGATGGCACGTATCAAGCGAGCCCTCCTTTGCTGATCACCGCCGCGTATGTTTCCAAATAAAATATAAGCCAACAGACCCTGTTCCATATCGTAACCACAAATCAAAAACCGACAAACCAAATCTTTCAGGCCCATTAGTCTAACATCAGTCCTCCTAAAAACGTTGGAAAGACTAGTAGATCGACACCTAAGGGATGGAGCGCTAAAAGATAAACCGCTACATCCTCAACAACATGCCTACAGAAAGGGCAGATCAACAGAGTCGGTTTTACACAGTTTACACGCGGTAGTGCACAAAATTGAGTCGGCTATCACAAACAAATTATCAACACTTGCGGCCTTCATAGATATAGGAGCTTTTGACAAAACAATACACAACAGCATCAACCGCGCCCTTCAAAAATTCAAAGTAGAACCAGTTGTGAGAAACTGGAAAACAGAACTTATAAGTAAAAGGGTGGTTCAGATAGAGATGAATACTACTACAAGAGCTAAGGTAGTCAGAGGATGTCCACAGAGGGAAGTCCTATCACCTCTTTTCTGGAACATAGTAGTAGTAGATAGAGGATACACTACTATTGGTTATGCAGATGACCTAACAATACTGATAAACGGGAATGCAGAGAATGTGTTATGTAAAGTAATGCGTTCTGCCCTTCAAATTGTAGAAGAATGGTGTGACGGACAACAGCTGTCAGTAAATCCGAATAAAACAGAACTTATCCTTTTCACCAAAAAGAGGAAGTTACCAGAACTACAGTTACCAAAATTATTCAATACCAAACTCTCCCTATCAACACAAGTCAAGTACTTGGGCGTCGTACTTGATAACAAATTGAACTCGGCGAGTCACATCGATACAAAAATGGAGAAGGCCTGCATAGCTTTTGGTCAGTGCAAAAGACTTGTTGGTAAAAAATGGGGTCTCAATCCGAAGATCACACTTTGGCTGTACACATCAGTTATCAGACCTTCTCTTACCTACGGATCAGTTGTGTGGTGGCCCAGAGCACAACTGACTACAGTAAAAACGAAACTCCAGAAGCTGCAACGCCTAGCGACCGTAGCAGTTATAGGATGTATGAGGACCACACCATCAGCCGCATTAGAGTACCTCTTAAACTTGAGGCCTCTAGATCTTAGTATACAGGAAGAGGCGATGAAAGCCGCCTTAAGATTAAGATCGAACGGTTTGTGGAAACTAAACGCAGTGACAACACACTCAAAAGTTCTGCAAGGGATTCTAAGGAAATACCACTCCTGGATGCACCCACGGACAGAACTTCATGTCACCACGTCTTCGATCGAAGATACGATATCCGACTCAAAGCGGAAGCTGAAGATTTCTCTGGCATCGATGAAGTTAGGATATACACAGACGGCTCCAAAACCTACGGTACTGGAGCTGGCGTCTTCTTGAATGACTTAAATATCAAAATATATACCACTTTAGACAAACTAAACACAATCTTCCAAGCAGAATGCATTGGAATCACCAGAGCGGCTCAAGCAGTTGCAGCCAGGGACGTCAGAGACCTTAACATCAAAGTCACCTCAGACAGTGCATCAGTGCTCCAAGCGCTACAAAACAATATTTTAACCTCTGCCCTTGTATTGGAATGTCACAGCGCACTCCAACACATTGCAAACACAAACAGAGTAACTCTGCAATGGATAAAAGGGCACAGTAACTCACTGGGCAACGACGCAGCAGATGAACTGGCCAAAAGGGGAGCAGAGACACAACAGTATATGGTCCGGAACCACTACTGCCCATACCCCAAGCCCAAAGAAAATCATGGCTGTGTAAGAAAGCGAGGAATTACACCAAATGGAATGGAGAACAGTCTAACCTGCAGGCAAACAAAGAGTGCAGTTCCGGAAGCATCAAAGAGACTTGCCCGCAGCATCACTAGACTGAAACGGGACAAAATTCGCAAGGTTATAGGTATTATAACCGGCGACTGTCCCCTAAACAAACACCTATTTACCATAGGTGTGACGGATAGCCCTCTGTGCAGAGGATGCATGGAAGCGGAAGAAACACCACAGCACGTGGTCATGGAGTGCAGAAGCGTGGCATATCAACGGGCACGGACTCTTCAATCGCCGGCATCGCTCCCGGAGGCCTGCAGCAGCCTAAAAAGGCTACTAGCTTTCTGGGAGGACCTGGGATGGTTGGAGTAACCAGAGGATTTTTATACGTACAATGGCCCAATTAAGAGGCTAAGTGCGGAAACAGCCCCGCTAACCTAACCTAACCTAAGACATTTTCTACATGCATACATGTGGTCATGCTACGCGTGCTAGAGGTTTGTATGTCACTGATTTCCTCTTAAACGGCGAGACTGATTTTAATGTTATTTTGTGAGTGTGTTTGATTGGATTCGATATTTGCTTACTTTTTCGTTCATCGCCGATTTTGTTTATTTTTTTTACATTTATTATTGGTTTTTGAGTTTTCGGCATTGCACTTTAGCCTTGGTATATATTCTTAGTTGGACCCGGTTGGCAGCGCTGTTGTTGACATACAAAAGGATGTCAGTTGGGTAAATCAGTACAAGGATAAATTTAATACAGGGTTTGAAATATTTTTGTACGAAGCCTGGCCTGTCACGTCCACCATTTTTTTTCAAAACAGTTACGATGCATCACACCTGTATTCATCTATAGCTAGTATGTTATTAAAACAAGTATTGTAGGTATGAGACAACATTTTCTGGAGCGTCCTGTTTTGCGAAAAAATATTTAAGATCTCAAATTCGTACAGAACTACGTCACGAAGATTGTAACTTTTATAGCTTACTAGCTTATGCCCGCGGCGTCACCCGCGTGAAGTTCGATAAATGTCCCACGGGAACATACTATCGGGATGAAAGTATCCTATGTTTTAATCCAAGTTATAAACTACCCGTGTGCAAAATTTCATCCAAATCCATTCAGTAGTTTTTGCGTGGAAGAGTAACAAACATTCATCCATCCATCCATCCATCCTCACAAACTTTCGGATTTATAATATTAGTAGGATATCTCAGTCCACTTAGTTTTAGAAACTAGGCAAAGTAAGTAATTGTCGCCGTGCTTATTTATATTACATCATTTTTGTTTTGGTCTGGCCTTAATATGTGTGATCATGATTATGTGACAACTTTACGACCCCGTATCTGTTTACTTATCGCTTTAAGGAGAGATAATAGTTCACCTTATAATACGAGGCTTCATGCATTACTCCAAATCAATTTGAAAAGAAAGCGATGGAGTGGCGGACGTGTCTGGTTCTATTGTGCGTGACGGCTGTTCTGGCTGACGACGAATGGAGGGAAGTGAAAACTGCGCAAGGGCCAGTGCGCGGGCGCAAGCACCCCAGCGAGGATTTATACACCTTCTACAACATACCCTACGCCACAGCACCTGTCGGTGTAGATAAATTTAAGGTACGTAGACATAAAAAATCTACATCAGGCCGCTCTTTTGTGGAACTTCTATTTACTTTAATGAAAGTTATACAGTGGTCATACTACACTTCATGCTATTTTGAAAGTTACATAGTGGCAATCGGAATCTACTTATGGCTAAAGTTAAAGAAATCAATTTACTCAATTTTTCTCCATGTTATTACTGTTTCTTAAATTTTGGTTGGTAAATTTTTACCTTTTTATTTTTATTAATATTACATATGTACATTATTTACAGACTACAAATAAATATAAAATAAAAATAAAATATGTACAAGTATCAAAATTACAGGGCGTCAAAAAATTCGTCGACATCGCTGTCGACAGGAAAAGTGCCCAGAAGGCTGGCCGCATTGCCACGTTGGATGCCAATGCTGATTCTTTGACCAAAAAAGAGGCCAGCCCTCTGGTCCCGTGAAGCATCGACCAACCGCTTGGCGATATCCCGAAACACAAGATGGGCACTCGGGCCCCATGGCCCTAGTGTTTCAACCCCAAACGGCTCAAATACATAATTACCAATTAAATTATTGTATTTGCGCCGTTTAAGGTTTTCAGCACCTGCAGCAGCCGCACCAGCGCAGCTCACTGTGCTAGGAAGATGGGATGGCGCAAGGGTGTCGGCGCAAGTCGCATCCCACACCAAAGGCCTACCCAACTTCCATGGTAAAGAAGTAACTTCTCCCTTCATAAAATTAATGAAAGCCACCAAATCTCTCAAGGCCAAAGATCCTGCTACTATTATTATCAATAAATGGCGTTCTGTTATTTCTGAACCCATAGAAAAAAATCTTAAATAATAACTCATTCAAAGGTATTACCTACCTTCATTCGTAACTTCACTAATCACTGATTGTTCGAAATATTATTGTTTTCACTGGTCTAATGCCCTCAGAATCCTACTTCTGATGAAGGTAATTCGTAAGTAGGATTTATTATAAGAGATCTTCTTTCCAAAATGGAGTGTGTTTGCTGAGAAAATGACCATTGCATTGCAAGGGTAGCCACAATCTCTGATCACACAATTCACTCAACTCATTTTCGATCGGACTGCCCTATCTTCAAATGTTCAACTGGCGGGCCTCCATTGCTCGCCTTCATGCTCAGGATAATAATGTCAAGCCATGAAATATTATGTCAAGTAATTAATGTTCGTTCGAAATTTAATTACTTGACATAAGTTTGTGGTCGCAAAATCAATGGGTAAATTACTTACGTCATGTTTATTTCGATCGACTCATAATAGTCCCGATTGCAGATCTAACGAATCGTATCAAATTGACTTTTCTAACAAAAGTTAATTCAATACATAGACTCTTTAAATCGCGATTGTAATCCCTGAAGCGTTAGGCAGAGGTAGACAGTTGTACATCTCTGAGATAAGGTGGATTAAGTCCGGCTGCGTACCACTATTGTACCTAAAGTATAAATAAATAAAGAAAAGTGAAGAAAATCTTATACCATCGAAGGATATGATGACCTCTGTCCTGTGTAACAAACGGACATTGCCTGTGATTCATTGTAACAGAGTTAACTATAATGCTATTAGTAGTAAATTATTGATACTTTGATTCTCCGATAAGAGTTCTAGTTCCCTAAAGTTTCTAAGTCAGTGTCTATATCGGCGATAGTTTTCATTCTTTTATTTTTTTCAGGCACCTCTTCCGCCGCCTGTTTGGTTGGAACCGTACGATGCAATCGACAAAGAAATAATATGCCCACAGTATACCTTTACTAATCCGATTTTTCCAAAGACCTTGGTGGTACAAGAAAATTGTCTCATTGCCAATCTGTATGTCCCAAATACGAATGAAAAAAATCTTTCAGTCGTAGTGTACGTTCACGGAGGAGCTTTTATAGGAGGATTTGGCGAAATATTTAAAGGAACACAGCTAATGAAGAGGAAAGATATGATCATCGTTACGTTCAACTATCGTGTTGCCGTTCACGGTTTCCTTTGTCTCGGCACTGAAGATGCACCAGGTAATGCTGGCATGAAAGACCAGGTGGCGCTGCTACGCTGGGTACAAAAGAACATCGCCAGCTTTGGGGGTAACCCTGATGACGTCACTCTTGCAGGTTACAGTGCAGGATCGGCAGCAGTAGATCTCTTAATGCTATCAAAGTCTGCTGAAGGATTGTTCCACAGAGTCATACCTGAAAGTGGTGGAAACCTTGCTGCGTTTACAATTCAAAGGGATCCTCTAGAGATTGCTAAAACGTATGCCAGAAAACTCAATTTCATGAATGTAGACGATATTTATGAATTAGAAGAGTTCTACAAGACAGCTCCGTTGGAACTGTTGACTTCAGATTCATTTTTCGATAGAACCGATTCTACTTTCATGTTTTCACCATGTGTGGAGCGCGATACAGGAGACGGAGCATTTCTGACAGAATCTCCTCTGGGCATTTTTAAGAAAGGCAACTATAAAAAGCTACCTGTGTTGTATGGTTTTGCTCAAATGGAAGGACTGCTGCGGGTTGATTACTTTGATATTTGGAAGCACAGGATGAATGAAAAGTTTTCTGATTTCTTGCCAGCTGACTTAAAGTTTGAATCTGAAGAAGAAAGGGAAAAAGTGGCTAATAAAGTCAAGGAGTTCTACTTTGGGGACAAGCCAGTCAGTGAAGAAAACATTTTAAGATATGTTGATTTCTTTTCAGATGTCATATTTACGTATCCCATGCTTTGGGCCACAAAATTGCACGTAGAGGCTGGCAACAATCAAATCTATTTGTATGAATATTCTTTTGTAGACGAGAATGTACCGTTCGTGCCTCACACGAAGATACGAGGTGCAAGCCACGGCGCTCAAACTTTCGCCGTAATGGATGGTCATAATAACTTTACGCATCCAGATGAATCTTTTGCGAGTCCTGAGTTCCTTAAAATGAAGAAGATAGCCCGTGATATTTGGCACAATTTCATTAAAACTGGGTAAGTTAAACAAGTTCCGACTTCTACTGCCTTAGTCAAATTGACTACAAAGATTTTAAGTTTCATGAACCGCACGAGACGAATCGATTCGATGACACTTATCACTGATCTCTGTGGTTAGTGCACAACGGGCTTCAATCCATTTACGCTTATTTTATTTGTTACCTTTCAGGAAGCCTGTGCCTGAAGGTTCGTCGCTGCCTGCATGGCCGGCAGCAGGCGCGGACAGGTCACCATACATGGACCTGGGTGAGAAGCTGGAACTACGTGGGGTGCTCTTGGAAGAACGCACTCGCTTCTGGGATGACATCTATCAGAGATACTACCGAGATGCCGTCCCACCACCAAAGCCAGCGCCAAAATCGCGCATTGAATTATAAAAAAAAACCGTTCCTCCAAGAAGTAATCATAACAATATGTTTCTAGTAATAAATTTTTTTATTTTATTATAAATAACTACAATAAATATAAATAAATAAATAAATATACACAACAACGATTAACAAACTAATAGATTAAATAACTAAAATAACAATAAACTATAAAAGGGCGTCGAAAAACTCCTCCTCAACGCTGTCAGCTGGTAATGGTGCCCAAGAGTCTGGCAGCATTACCACGTTGTGTTTGCCACACAACGTGGTAATGCTTAACCTCTGGCTAAAGTAAAAACCATCCCATGGGTCACAGGAAGCGTCAACTAGGCGTTTCGAAATTTCCATAAAAAGCCTCTGAGCACTCGGACCCCACGACCCCAGAGTTTCAATCCCAAACGGTGCGTGGCGTGTTAAGCCATTGGGCTCTAAGACAGCTGGAACACCGACGGTAACATGAGCTCGTCGGATGATGTCGTGGTGTCCGAGGCTGTTGGCAGCTCACCACAGTGACAGCGATGAGGAGTGCAGCAGGCGGCACTAAGACGTAAGGAAGCAGCGAGGCGGAAGGTCGAGTCGTCGAACAAAGCGCCTATGCTCGACGACGGCAGTGCGTGAAGCCAAAGACCCAACTCCCACTCACCCACAGCCAGCAGTCGCGCACGCTCAGCAGTAGTAGCAGCTGTGTTAAGTAAATTGTTCTGACTACTCTGCAGAGCGGCTCGTCCCACCGTCTCTGGGAAAATGGATTGTCGGGTTCTTCAGTACTCGCGCAAGCGAGTTTCCAAGGATCGATGGCCTCTGAGAAGCACGGCACATCAAAATCAATCAGTGTGGCAGCCAGGATATTCCTGATTAATTTCTCAGTGCCGTTGATGAGGATATGAAATCCAAGCTAAGCTGATAATCACTGGCCCGAGGGGGTCACCTTATTGATCGCTAACAGCAGATTCTAAAAGGTTGTCACGATATAGTTATTTTGAAGGGTGACTGTAACACTGCCAAAGAAAACTATAAATTTGGGGTACCTAGTTCTTTTTTAGTTTCTATTAATAGGGTGTCCCTATTCACTGAGTTGAAGGCATTCTTTATGTCAATCTTTAGGAGAACCCCACCTTTGCCAGAATTTAGGTAGATCGACAAAGCGTGTACGGCAACCTCACGCCCCCTTTAGAGCCGTCACCTAGCTGCAGGGGCTGATATTTTTTCGAAACAGCCTGACCAAAAAATTTACAGCAAATCTTGGCTGCCATACGACGGTAGACAGACATTCCCACGGCAATGGGACGAATGCCGCCATCCCTCCTTGCGCAGGGCACATAAATTTACCCCGTTTAGCACGTCGATGACGGCCTCGTTCACCTTACCGGGGCGCATGAGGTTAATCAGAGCTGTGAGCTCCTTCAAGAGTAGCTTACCAGCTTCCCCGGCGCCTGAACAGATAAGGTCCTTTAGGTGCTGAGGACTTAGGCCGTCGAGGCCACCGGCGGAGCCGCTCCGGAAGGAGCAAACAGCTGTGACCACCTACCGACCTGAAACGGTGAGGGAGTGTATTTCTGAATCAGGGGGGTCGGGAAAAGACAGGCACGTCACGATTGACGTCGGCAGTTTGTTAAGACCATAAATTACAGGCAATTAATAATAATTATTAATTAATTTATTATTATTATATATGACGGCGGGAGCGTGGGCGTAACGATAACAGGGGCGTCATCGTTATTGTTTCTTGATTCGGGTTCCATGAAGAAGGTGGGTGTACTCGGGCAAACCAGTGAAAAGTAGGTTTAAAAACAAATCACAGTCACGTATAATACTTGGTAATTACAATAAGTGGCAATTTAAATAAATAAGGGCTTGTACGGTGGACGTGACAGTTTCGATCGTATGATCTCAACAGAACAAAATCCCAGTCTAGTCTCCTGGATCGACTCTGTCCGCGTGTTTTTGGCGGGGAGAATTCAAGATTTCGCGCCAATTCACGGTGTCCACTGTACTAACCAATCAACCAATGAGAATCGAGTAACAGTTTGACCAACATTATGGAATCAACGAGTTGGTACTACCAACTTGGTAAAAAAATAATAATTAAAAAGAAAAAGGTTTCAGTCTTGAAATCGCTTGCGACGACACGGCCAAACTGATGAGTCACACGTCCTCGTGTGCATCTGTAACAATATTCTCATTTGTAGCAAAACTATTGCTCGGCTTAACCTGACTACGAGGTAAACATAAAAAAGCAAGAATTCGAAAGATACCTCACAAGTAAACATACTCAGAATAAACTTCAATGATTGTACAGTGAACTAGTACTATTCACAAATACACAACACTAATATGACCCGGCTGCTCGGCAGCGTAGTCTCACTGAGACCCAATCAGTAGTCTTATTCAGACCTGAACACTAGTCTCACAGAGACCCAGTAGTAGTCTCATTGAGACCCGAACACTAGTCTCACAGAGACCCAATAGTAGTCTCATTGAGACCCAAACAATAGTCTTATAGACCCAGCCACCATACATCTAGCCGCGCATTGCGCCCTGAACGACTCATAGAATCGCAGTTACAACTACGACCAGACTGTACAGTTTGATTAAGAAAGGTAGTTACCTAAGTAACTTAGTCATTTTAGTGTGCGTCATATTCTAACAAAAGCGGAAGCATTTTCACTATTATTATCAACATTCAGTTCAGATGGAATTTAAATTGAGGTATCTTTCCAAGACGATCGTGGGTATACTTATACTTCTGTTACTGGTCAAAGATTTCAAAGCATAACGATCGCTTTCAAGCACATCAGTTATTTTAATTGGACCTTATATTTCGGATCTAATTTTGTTTGGCTTTGCTCTTCGTTTTGAATAAGAACCATGTCATAATTATTATTATTAATTCTTTATTCGTTTTATCCTCTTATTTGATGCATTTTTAAATATTCCTTAAAAAACATAACAAAAAACATTTTAAAATATAAAAAAACAGGTTTCCGCCGGTATCGGGAGCAGGGTCCAAGCTACCGGTGATTAGGGCCGCAAAGACAGGAACCTCCTCACAATGCGGGCCGTATCGAGGAGTACTGCCTTCTGAATCTGGCTCTTGATCCAACTGCCAAGTGAGAGCTTCGACAGATGTTCGTCGAGGCTCTTGGCCATAAAGTCATTGGCCGTTACGACAATCGGCACAATGATAGCCGAGTCCACATTCCACATATCGACAACCTCGTGAGCCAAGTCGAGATATTTTATCTGTTTCTCTTTCTCAGCTTTCACAAGGTTTTCGTCATGCGGGATGGTAACATCGACTATCATTGCGCGGCAGGCTGATCGGTCTATCACCACTATGTCAGGCTTATTGGCAACAATAGTCCTGTCAGTAATTATAGGCCGATCCCAGTACAGCGTGACATGGTCTTTCTCGAGAACTGGGTCGGGCACATACTTATAGTACAGTACCTCAGATTCCACAAGTTTATATTTCAAGGCAAGTTGCTGGTGAATAATCCTGGCTACTTGGTTGTGCCTGTGCAAGTACTCGCCGTTAGCCAGACGAGAACAACTAGAAATAATATGTCTGATGGACTCACCCGGACAGTGGCATGCCCGACACATGTCCACCGTCCCGTCCTTCATAATATGTCTCCTATAGTTGTTCGTCAGCATAACTTCGTCCATAATCGCACAGACAAAACCTTCAGTTTCCCCAAAGAGGTCGCCGAAACGTAACCAGGACACGGACGCTAGAAAATCCACATCGGGCCCATGAAGAGCCTGGTAAAAACGCCCGTGAAGAACTTTGCCTTGCCATATTTCCTTGCGGTCATCGGTAGTCAGTATTACAGGTTTGCGCCAATTCTCTTTAGCCATGGACAGCGGGGTGAGTGCCTTGTCCACTGCGACCACATCTCGGTGCATACCCACCTTTGCTTTTAAGAAATATTCTCTGAGGCTGCACACCTCGCGGTTGTGGAGAGTCTTCGCGTTTAAAAAGCCTCGACCCTCACACTTCCGCGGGATGTACAGTCTCATCACCAATTATCGTGGGTGATGCATCCGGTTTGTGGTCAGCAGTGTACGAACTCTCCTATCCAGGGCATCCAGTTCGGTCTGAGTCCAATACAATAATATACAATAATAATAATATATAATAATGACAGACGTGTGCCGCCCAGATGATGCTGCCACGTGTTCATTCTGGCGCAGCATTTGGTCGGTGCCCGTCTGTCATACGGAGGATGATTGGATGCGAGATGTCGAGCGAGTGTGTGAATCTATCCCAGAAATGGAACACATTTTAATAACACCGTTAGATGTTGCCAGAGCAGTTCGTCCGTTACCGAACTGGAAATCTCCGGGACCGGACGGACTGCACAACTTCTGGTTGAAATGGTTAAGTAGTTCACACACTCGCCTGGCATCTCAATTCCAGTCATGCTTAGAATCTGGGTCACTACCAGACTTTCTTACAACAGGTGTTACCCACCTGCTCCATAAGTCGGGTAGTCCTGCGGAACCCAAAAATTATAGACCGATCACGTGTTTGTCGACGGTCTATAAACTTTTTACATCCATTTTGAGAGAGAAAATTAGCAAACACATTGATAGCAATTCCATTATGTCGGCCTCTCAAAATGGATGTAGGAACGGGTCCCGTGGTACTAAGGAGCTTCTCCTCATCGACATGGTCATTAGCCAACAGGTTCGTCGATCCCGCAAGGATCTGTCGACATGTTGGATAGATTATAAGAAGGCCTACGACTCTGTGCCACATACATGGCTCATGAGGGTGCTGGAGTTGTACAAGATAGATGCAACTCTACGCGCCTTTCTTGAGTCGTGTGTGGGGCAATGGAGGACGGTCCTTCGATATCCAGGATGTCGACAGATCCAGGGGAACGATGAGCCTGTATGGATTAAACGGGGTATATTTCAGGGCGACAGTCTGAGTCCACTTTGGTTCTGTCTAGCCCTGAATCCTCTAAGCACATTGCTGGAGGATTCAGGTCTAGGCTACCGGTTGAGGAGATGTAGTCAGGTCATATCTCACCTTCTTTACATGGATGATTTGAAACTCTTTGCCCCTAGCAAATTGCAACTGATGGAGCTACTGAAAGTAACTGAAACTTTTAGTAATACCATCAGGATGGAATTTGGTGTGGATAAATGTGCAGTCATGTATGTAAAGCGAGGAGAGATTATGGAATCCGAGGGAATTCAACTCTCGGATTCCATACACCTAAGATCCCTTTCCTCATCCGAAAGGTATAAGTATTTGGGTATGTCGGAAGCGTTAGGTATTAACGTAGCTGACATGAAACAGTCGTTGAGGGAGCGCTTCTTCGGTCGCCTGAAGAAGGTATTAAAGAGCCTTCTTTTGGGCGGTAACAAGGTGCGCGCCTTCAACGGTTGGGTCATGCCGGTTTTAATGTACTCTTTTGGCAAATGGACTCAGACCGAACTCGATGCCCTAGATAGGAGAGTTCGTACATTGCTGACCACAAACCGGATGCATCACCCAAGATCATCGGTGATGAGACTGTACATCCCGAGGAAGTGTGGGGGCGAGGCTTTTTAAACGCGAAAACCCTCCACAACCGCGAGGTGTGCAGCCTCAGAGAATATTTCTTGAAAACCGAGGTGGGTATGCACCGAGATGTGGTCGCAGTGGACAAGGTACTCACCCTGCTGTCCATGGCTAAAGAGAACTGGCGCAAACCTGTAGTACTTACTACAGATGACCGCAAGGAAGTATGGCAAGGCAAGGAACTTCACGGGCGCTTCTACCAGGCTCTTCATGGGCCTGATGTAGATTTTCTAGCGTCCGTGTCCTGGCTACGTTTTGGCGACCTCTTTGGGGAAACTGAAGGTTTTGTCTGTGCGATTATGGACGAAGTTATGCTGACGAACAACTACCGGAAACATATTAAGAAGGACGGGACGATGGATGTGTGTTGGGCATGCCACCGTCCTGGTGAGTCCATCAAACATATTATTTCTGGTTGTTCTCGTCTGGCTAACGGCGAGTACTTGCACAGGCACAACCAAGTAGCCAGGATTATTCACCAGCAACTTGCCTTGAAATATGAACTTGTGAAATCTGAGGTACCGTACTACAAGTATGTGCCCGACCCAGTTCTCGAGAAAGACCATGTCACGCTGTACTGGGATCAGTCTATCATTACTGACAGGACTATTGTTGCCAATAAGCCAGACATAGTGGTGGTAGACCGATCAGCGCGCCGCGCAATGATAGTCGATGTTACCATCCCGCATGACGAAAACCTCGTGAAAGCTGAGAAAGAGAAACAAATAAAATATCTCGACTTGGCTCACGAGGTTATCGATATGTGGAATGTGGACTCGGCCATCATTGTGCCGATTGTCGTAACGGCCAATGGCCTTATGGCCATGAGCCTCGACGAACATCTGTCGAAGCTCTTACTTGGCAGTTGGATCAAGAGCCAGATTCAGAAGGCAGTACTCCTTGATACGGCCCGAATTGTGAGGAGGTTCCTATCTCTGCAGCCCTAACCACCGGTAGCTTGGACCCTGCTCTCGTTACCGGCGGAAACCTGTTTTTTATATTTTTAAATGTTTTTTGTTAATTTTTTTTTTATAAGAAATATGTAAAAATATAAAAGATAAGATGATAAATGAATAAAGGAGATATATGATAATTAAAATTATTAATTATAATTATTAACTATAATTATTATTATTAACTCTAATAATAATTATTATTAATTACAATTAATTATTATTATTAATTTATTACAGGCACCACATCTGAAAACTGGAAATATTACTTGTTACAATTTGGAGAAGCAAGCCTGCACTTGAGGATTGCTGTAGCATATTTAACAATGCATTTAAATAATAACTTTGTACCATGGAGCCAAATAAAAGCCCTCATGTCAAGTCGACTCATAGCCCTTAACAAATGCGCAGGTGTGAGACCGATTGGTATTGGCTATCCACATGCATGATCACAGCAAACAATTTAGTATTAAATGAAAAATTAAATGCATAAGATTTTCATTACCGAATGTTAAAAGTAGTGAATTTGATATAATATTGAATAAAGATGAAGTAGAATTTGTCGATAAAACCGTTTTCCTGAGGATTACGCTTGATTTATGACTGCAATAGGGTTCTCCATATGCTGTTAGAAAAATCCATCAATATACCGATGTAGATACCGCGAGATAAGTCTATTTTAGTTACTATCATGTCTATTGTCTTACGGCATTTTGTTAAGGGGACAGGCTGCAGACATCGAGTCTATTTTTATTCTGCAAAAAAGAGCCATCAGAGCCATATATAATCTCCGTAGGCGCGATTCTCTAAAGGAACTGTTTAAGGACATTAAAATCATGACGGTACATTGCCAATACCTTTATGAAAATATAATGTATTAAGTTAAAATCTGCATCTTTTAAGTAAAAGAGGTGACAGACACAATTTTACAATACAAGAAATAGAGACCAGTTATTCAGCAAGGCTTCAGACTCGCTAAAGTAGACTCATCTTTCATGGGGTACTATTAAAGATGCTACAATAAAATTCCACAAAGTATTCTTGAAATGAGAAAGTGAGACGAAATTTAAAACATGCATTAAACGCACACTACGTAAGTAAGCTTATTACAAATTGGACGATTATATCGCTGATAATAATGCTTGGCTCAATGCCGATCCTGCTCCACAAGGACAGGGGCGCATAAATTGATAGCATTAAATAGTATTGTTGGAGCTGCTGAAGATTGTACAACTATATTTGCATTGTATAAATTCAATTTATTTAGTATTATATAACTGCATATTACTCACATAATATGGGCTCGTATTATGTGAGTACTATGTTTATGCTATCATTTAATGGAAACCTACGTCTTTTAATGACTTGAATGTGCCCTGGCGGTTGAGAGTATGTCATGCTCACTCAAATGTTACGCTGATGGTGGCGCGTGTGTCGGGTCATTTAGTACCCTTCAAAATGGTTCAGTTGAATGATGGCTTATCCATTCGTCATGTTTGTGAACGGGCGCTATCAGTTGTGCCTGGTCATCTCTTAGTTGCTACGGCTTATTTCAAACTAATTATTTATTTTATTAAATTGTCTTTTTTGGTTTTACTATACACACGTTTAACGTGCACGTCTTGCTACATCGATTTCACATAATGTACCATCTCAACATGAATGATGTAACCAACGTTTTTTTAACAAGATTCTGATTTAAAAGAGTGTCCATGTGGTTTCTTGCCCAATCTTCTCCATAGAGATCTACGCTTTGGAATGGTTAATTACAGTACTTTCACAGTGTCTTGTGACTGGGTCTGTAGCTTCATTTTTATTTTTGTTCGACTATTCAAAAGTGCCTGTAACTGGCCTACTTGAAATAAATGATTTTGATTTGATGTTGATTGACTTTTGTTTATCCTAATTATATTTGCGAATAACAGCTCACGCATAATATTTTTTAATCATAATTTCTTTAATCATAATAATGTTTAAGCATAACTTTCTAAAGCATACATTAATTTATACTTTTTATTGTCGTATTTTATTGATCGTAAAATTTACCTAAAATGATCATCAGATAATTAGCTAAAGCCACACTTATAAGCAACAAGACAGCCTTGGTTTTTTTTTTGTATTTTTTGGTAGAATTATCTGTACTTAATTTTTTGTGATATGCTTAGTCATCGTAGCCCCGCCGGGTAGAGGCTCCTATTTCTGTCTGCAGGGTGTAAAGTAATCTATCACGAAGCGTGTGGCGGGGTCTCAGTTCGCATTAAAAACTTGAAGCAAAAATATGTGAAGAAATTGGTACTTTGTCACCCAATATTTCTGAAACTAGAGGGTTCCCAGGTACAGTTGACAATATACTTTAATTTGATGTGGCCGCATACCCAAAGCCCACAACTTTGTTTCCGTTCTGGCTGACTTTCTTAGCAAGTAAACCATTTTGTAGCCCACCGAGTTTCTGGCGGTAGGTATCTATGCGCTCCGTGTATGTGTGCGTAAGACAGACGCGCGCGACGCTCCGGGAAGAGTGGCGGCTCTAGTTATAATGGGCGGAACGCGCGCTAATTTAGGTATTTCCTTCATATAATTCAAACCAATGCACATTGACAATCTAAAATGTATACGTTATAGAAAACATGTAGTTTTGTTATTATTTGAAAGCTGATGACCTTCCGTGAAAGTTTTACACCGTACCGAGGATTTATTTTCTTTTTTAGAGATTATTTTGGCATTATTTTCTATCGAGAAAACTACAAGTAATCGTGTTTCTAAAGTGTATGATTTATAGAGTGAATCCTTGAATATCTTACAAATTAATTTCATAACTAAAGGTTAAGTAATAACGACGCAGCAAGTGATCATACGAACGGAATTATTTCGAAATTACATATCGTTCCCTCAGTGCGCCCTTAAGACTTTCAGAAAAGGTCTGTTTAGTAAGTAAGTTACTACTTAGACAGCAATTATGTTTATTTATCAATCTACAATTTTATAATTCAATGCGTGATTTTGGCGCAGGCTTTGGTGGTGGCACGGCATCCCGGTAGTATCTCTGATAGATGTCATCCCAGAAGCGAGTGCGTTCTTCCAAGAGCACCCCACGTAGTTCCAGCTTCTCACCCAGGTCCATGTATGGTGACCTGTCCGCGCCTGCTGCCGGCCATGCAGGCAGCGACGACCCTTCAGGCACAGGCTTCCTGAAAGGTAACAAATAAAATAAGCGTAAATGGATTGAAGCCCGTTGTGCACTAACCACAGAGATCAGTGATAAGTGTCATCGAATCGATTCGTCTCGTGCGGTTCATCAAACTTCATAAGTTTTATGATTTTTGTAGTCGATCGGACTCAGGCAGTACAAGTCGGAACTTATTTAACTTACCCGGTTTTAATGAAGTTGTGCCAAATATCACGGACTATCTTCTTTATTTTCAGTAACTCAGGACTCGCAAAAGATTCATCTGGATGCGTAAAGTTAGCATGACCATCCAGTACGGCGGCGGTTTGAGCGCAGTGGTTTGCACCTCGTATTTTAGTGTGAGGTACGAAGGGTACATTCTCGTCTACAAAAGAATATTCATACAAATAGATTTGATTGTTGCCAGCCTCTACGTGCAATTTTGTGGCCCAAAGCATGGGATACGTAAATATGACATCTGAAAAGAAATCAACATATCTTAAAATGTTGTTTTCACTGACTGGCTTGGCCCCAAAATAGAACTCCTTGACCTTATAAGCCACTTTTTCTCTTTCTTCTTCAGATTCAAACTTCAAGTCAGCTGGCAAGAAATCAGAAAACTTTTCATTCATCCTGTGCTTCCAAACATCAAAGTAATCAACCCGCATCAATCCTTCCATTTGAGCAAAACCATACAACACAGGTAACTTTTTGTAGTTGCCTTTCTTAAATATAGCCAGAGGAGATTCTGTCAGAAATGCCCCGTCACCTGTATCGCGCTCCACACATGGTGAGAACATGAAAGTAGAATCGGTACTATCAAAAAGTGAAACTGAATTCAACAGTTCCAATGGAGCTGCCTTGTAGAAATCTTCTAAAGCATAAATATCGTCCACATTCGTGAAATTAAGTTTTCTGGCATACGTTTTAGCAATCTCTAGAGGATCCCTTTGAATTGTAAACGCAGCAAGGTTTCCACCACTTTCAGGTATGACTCTGTGGAACAATCCTTCAGCAGACTTTGATAGCATTAAGAGATCTACTGCTGCCGATCCTGCACTGTAACCTGCAATGGTGACGTCATCAGGGTTACCCCCAAAGCTGGCGATGTTTTTTTGTACCCAGCGTAGCAGCGCCACCTGGTCTTTCATGCCAGCATTACCTGGTGCATCTTCAGTGCCGAGACAAAGGAAACCGTGAACGCTAACACGATAGTTGAATGTAACGATGATGATATCTTTTCTCTTCATTAGCTGTGTTCCTTTAAACATTTCGCCATAGCCTACTATAAAAGCTCCTCCGTGAACGTACACTACGACTGAAAGATTTTTTTCATTTGTATTTGGGACATACAGATTGGCAATGAGACAATTTTCTTGTACCACTAAGGTTTCTGGAAAGGCCGGAGTAGAAACGAAATGCTGTGGGCACATTACTTCTTTGTCTATTGCATCGTATGGTTCCAACCAAACAGGTGGCGGAAGAGGTGCCTGGAATAGAAAATAAGAATGAAAACCATCGCCGTTATCGACACTGACTTACGTTAGGGAACTTGAACTCTAATCGGCAAATCGAAGTATCAATAGTCTACTACTAATAGCATCTTAAATAACTATATTACAACTAATCACAGTCAAAGTCCGTTTGTTACACAGGACAGATGTCATCATATCCTGCGATGCTATAAGATTTTCTTCACTTTTTCCTTATTTATTTAAACTTCATTAAAAAGTCATGTGCCTTCATATTCGTGTTGGGCCTAGTTGATTTTTGTATTTTTCAAAATTATTTTACTAAAATTAATTTATTGTTTCAGTGAATAAATAAGTTTAAGTTTGTATTTTTTTTAATTCTGTGTTTTCTAAATATACTTCAGCAGCTACAATAACAGGCTTAACATTTACGAGTAGTAGCTTAAAGTTTAAATAGAACGGAAGTTTTCAGCCCGCTTGACGTGCAAGAGGTCAGAAATAACAGAATGCCATTTATTGATAATAATAGTAGCAGGATGTTTGGCCTTGAAATATTTGGTAAGCACTGGCTTTCATTAATTTTATGAAGGGAGATGTTACTTCTTTACCAACCAAAATTTAAGAAACAGTAATAACATGGAGAAAACCTAAGTAAATTGATCTTTTTAACTTTGGCTATATGTAGATCCTGAATTGCTTAGATTAAATGGTAAGGAGTTACTTAGAAATAGCATGAAATGTAACTGTTAAACTTTCATTAAAGTAAATAGAAGTTCCACAAAAGAGCGGCCTGATATAGATTTTTTATGTCTACGTACCTTAAATTTATCTACACCGACAGGTGCTGTGGCGTAGGGTATGTTGTAGAAGGTGTATAAATCCTCGCTGGGGTGCTTGCGCCCGCGCACTGGCCCTTGCGCAGTTTTCACTTCCCTCCATTCGTCGTCAGCCAGAACAGCCGTCACGCATAAAAGAACCAGACACGTCTGCCACTCCATCACTTTGTTTTCAAATTGATTTGGAGTAAAGCATGAAGGCTCGTATTATAAGTGAACTATTATCTCTCCTTACAGCGATAAGTAAACAGATACCTGGTCGTAAAGTTGTCACATAATCATGATTACGCATATTTAGGCCAGACCAAAACAAAAATGATGTAATATAAATAAGCACAGCGACAATGATTAATTTGCCTAGTTTATGAATATAATTTACAGGGTGTTTGGTGCATCGTTTGCCAAATCGAATAGGCCGAAAGAAGAGGTCATTTGCTATCTCTTCACGCCCTATAACTCATTCCTTGCTTCACCGGTTTTTTTATAACAACTTTTTAATTTGAATTGTGAAAAATTCCAAAATTCAACATTTTAGGTCAAATAAAAAAATTCAAAAGTTGTTTAAACTTAAAATTTCAATTTAATTTTTATGTCTACTGTTGTATGATTCTATAAAATTCAAAATTACGTGCTAGGAACAATTATTTTCTGTTTTTAATAGCTCGTAAAGTTTTTGTAAATGAAAAATAAACTTAAAACTCAACTTTAAATGGCTATAAAAAAAAAAAAAACTAAAAGTGATCAGGATCTTCGAATACCTTTAAAAAGTTCTCTAGTCTGTCCTCATTCCAATGGTATGCAATATGTCCAAAAATACTTTTAATACCTTTTCATTTTTAACTAAATGTGTAATCGAGACACTAGGCTGATTATTCGAAATTACAGTAAGAACAGTAGTTTTAGCATAAATAACATGTCTGAAGTAAGTAGACAGATACTGTTATGTCACTTGTGCGTAGTGTCCTATCTCTTTCTTAAACCGGAACCAACTTTTCAAGAATTTGAAATTTAAAAAAAAACTTCAATTCAGAAATCACAAATCTTGTTCGAGTTGTCCGCCACTGTTGCGAATGCACGCGCGGCATCTTCGTCTTATCTTGACTGTAGTTGTGCGTAAACGTATTTCTGCTTTGATAGTCACGAAAGCCGCATCAATGCGTGGGACTAAATCATCCCTAGTCTCAACTTCCGTGGCGTTATTTCTTTGGCTCGTTCTTAGACGTAAAGATGTAACTGAGTTAAGTCTGGGGAACGTGGAGGTCATGAAATAGTCATCCCAAAACACCGATACAGACTTCCCCTTATTGTTAACTGAGCTGCTAATTTTCCGTGAAGACATGTCTTCTGTATTCCAACAAGACGGTTGTCCCGCTCACTGGAGTTTAACTGTCAGGGAGTTCCTAATGATACGTCAGTTTCCAGAATCATTGATTGGCCCTATTCTATGGCCTCCACGTTCCCCAGACTTAACTCCGTTAGATCTTCACGTCTAGGGAGGAGCCAAATAAATTGTCTACGCCTTGGAAATCGAGACAAGGGAGGATTTAGGCCAACACATTGATGTGGCTTTCGTGACAATCAAAGCAGAAATACGTTTACGCACAACTACAGTCGAGATAAGACGAAGATGCCGCTCGTACATTCGCAACAGTGGCGGACAACTCGAACAAGATTTGTGATTTCTGAATTAAAGTTTTTTTTTTAATTTTTTTATTTCAAATTCTTAAAAAGTTGGCACCTGTTCAAGAAAGAGATAGGACACTACGCACAAGTGATATAACAGTATCTATCTACTTACTTGAGGTATGTTATTTATGCTAAAACTACTGTTGTTACTGTAATTTCGAATATCAGCCTAGTGTCTCGATTACACATTTAGTTAAAAATGAAAAGGTCTTAAACGTTTTTTTGGGTATATTGCATACCGTTGGAATGCGGACAGACTAGAGAACTTTTTAAAGGTATTCGAAGATCCCGATCACTTTCAGTTTTTTTTTTATAGCCATTTAAAGTTGAGTTTTAAGTTTATTTTTCATTTACAAAAACTTTACGAGCTATTAAAAAAAGAAAATAATTGTTCCTAGCAAGTAATTTTGAATTTGTTGGAATCATACAACAGTAGACATCAAAATTAAATTGAAATTTTAAGTTTAAACAATTTTTTTTGATTTTTTTATTTGACCTATAGTGTCTAATTTTGGAATTTTTCAAAATTTATATTAAAAAGTTGTTATAAAAAAACCGGTGTGGCAAGGAATGAGTTAAAGGGCGTGAAGTGATAGCAAATGACCTCTCCTTTCGGTCTATTCGATTTGGCAAACTATGCACCAAACACCCTGTATTGGTCTGAGATATAAGCTATCAAAGTTACAAGTTCGTTACGTAGTTCTGTACGACTTTAAGAGATAAATATTTTTTCAAAAAACGGGACGCTCCTGAAAATGTTGTCTCATACAATACTCGTTTGCATAACAATACAAACGTCCAGCACGCGTAGCATGACCGCCGTAGAAACGGGCTATGTCGTCGGTAGAATCGACAAACTGAGACATTGTCATTGTCTATCTGTCATAATGTCTATTCTTCCGTAGATAAAACTCGTTTCTACTGTGGTCATGCTACGCGTGCAGCAGAATTATATATTTACAGACAATCTTACTTAATTTATACTTAAGTAACCTTTCCTGCTTTATTGGGAATGTGAAGATCGATTTTCGATCTACTTATTTCTATCTTTAAACCTATGTTTCTAAGGCAAGACTAAAATAAACGTCTTACCGACACATGTGTCTATATCAATAGCCTTTTTTAGGGATATCAGATGTTTGGTTTCAAAGTATGTTTCACTCAAATTATTATTTAGTTTATTCATTTTCTTACATATTATCTACATTTTCAAATAAATTTACTAAAAAAGATATCATGGTTTTGGTCCCCGGCATCGGAAATAGGGTCCGAGCTTCGGTTTGAAATCCCTTCATTCCTCTATCTGTTAAGCAACGCAATGTATACCTCAACACGTTTGTTGCACTGGCGATCATTCAGTTCGTGTGGTACCCATCTATAAAGCTTTTTACTTTGCCAATTTCATGCAAATGGACCAATTTTGTTTTGATGCTAACGTTGAAAGCTGCTTCTAACTCAGTCGCTCAGGTTTTATTTTCGGGACAAAAATAAAAACAGGGGGTTTGTTTGTATGGGCTAAACGCCGCTAGCCTTTTCTCTTAAGATCCCTAAAACTGAACTTGGATGTAGGAAACAATAAAATATACCTATTTGTATGAATACCCTTTCGTTAATGATGATACACCATTTTGTGCCGCATACGAACATAATTGGTGTGTGCTCACTTTGCTTAAACACGCAGATTTAGGTGAAGTAACATTGACAAATTCAGATAAACGGAACGCTTCCCTTAAACGTAAGAATATTTAGATTTTTTTAGAGAAAATCTTCTATTTCTATTTTTGTTTATAATAATTTTCAAGTGCAAGTTACTCAAGATACGACCATAGCGGATCCATCTAGAGTGACTAGGGAAAATTTTAATTATTTCATAATAATATAATTATATCACACTTAATTATTTATTAATGTATCATGATGACCGATACAAATCGGTAAATTATTTCATAATAACATTATATTTCATCACACTTAATTATTTATATCGAGTATCATCATGACCAATAATACCAATTGATGAATTATTTCAGAATAGTATTTTTTTTATCACATTTTTTTTATCTTGCTTGGGTTGATCTTTAAAAGCAAAACCGGCCAAAATAAAAACCCGTTTTTTTCGGGTTCCGTACAAAATTTATTGTTTTTTTTAATGTAATTTTTAAACTGCTTGTAAGACCGCCTACATCTTTCATCGTTTTAATTATTAAATATAAACTTATCTTTTAGACGAAATAAATAAATAATTTCAATAAAAATGCAGAATGTTGCTTAAGTTAGTTACATTTCGATGGCCCCACCGAATAAACGTGCAAGAGTTCTTACACGATTTTTTTATTAAATTTTTCGTTTATTTTGCCTATCTGCACCTACTTATTTTTTTTATGAATTTTAGACTCAAAACACGCCTATTATAATAGTGAATTTCTTTATTCTAGGGAAATAAATAGTTAAAAAAATACAGGAATAATAGTTTATGCTTTTATTACATGCGTTTTGAGCCGCCAAGTACACAAGAATAAACGTGTTAAAATCTACAGACGTTTGAGAAGATTTGTGAGTGTTTTCGAATTTGGGTAATGTCTTCTTACACGTTTATTCGTGCAGAAAATATAGTATGTAAATTTTATTAGTAATATTCCCACAAAATTGATGTTTGAATATAAATAAGTTGCCGTACAATTACAGCGAAACGGCAATCCGTTTCGCTACCGTCATGGAGGTGATGCGAATATTTAGTTTCTGAAGTAAGTAACGAAGCAGCCAAGCCATACATTTTTACTGATATAGAATTTGTGAAGCAAGGGTCGGTAGAGTTAGGCCGTGTAGATTCAGAAGCTTGGCTCTACATGAGATCTGATATCTTTTTCACAGGGCCAACCTTATGCGGTCGTCTTGGCAACATTTTACATTTTGAAGTCTCATACAAACTTCCACCCCCCCCCCATTTTAGGGGATGGGGGGCGAAAGTTATAAGTTTATGATTTTTTTTTGTTGGTTGTATACTAAGCTTAGATTACATACCAAATTTCAGCTTTCTAGCACTTCAGGAAGTAGCCAAACATTTTGATGATCATCAGTGTGTCAGTGACGAAATCGGTGTATTTTAGATATCAATAAAATATAAAATATTAGAGCTATTCAATTGAGACTTTGTATGTTTAATAAGTCTATTATTGACATCATATCCTGAGAATATGAACTATCTGGTACATCGGAAACCAACTCTGTGAGGGTTCAAAACTACCGAGCCCTCAGATTTGCCCACTGTGATCAGCACGGAGGTAATTAACAATTGATTAATCTAAGTAGTCGCAGCAGCAAAAAACATTATCAATACATCCAGCAGTATCTGTTTTAATTCGGGTTGGTTCCGAAAACATATTTAACAAATTAAGTTATTTAAAATGACGTAATAATCTAATACTATTAGAATTCTTGTCTAATATATTTGTCGCAGTTCGGTGATTTTATTTCGTTAGACTCGTTTCTCATGTGGGCATAACATGGGTTTCGTGCTATGAAAACACACACTACACAAAGTACACTGCTTTTATCGAATTAACAAATTACTTGAAATTACAATCCAACACAGTAACACTAGGCACAATGAATCGGGTTACAGTTTCGGGACGTCTTGACTCCGCCGCGATCAGACACTTACTGTCCTCCTCGCTGCGAGCTGGAAACATCACGACTCTGTAGTAAGCGCGCTTAGGTGTGGGTAGACTGGTAAGTAGGTCGCCTTTGGCGCGCTTTAGATTCATTTGCGTACTAATGACCGGCTCTTACATATTAATATTAAATTCACCACATGTAACGTGATTTTTTAACTATTGTTGTGTTAAAGCATCTTCCATTACTGACTCAAATAAGTAGTAGTTTTAATAATGTGGGGTTCTGTAAATGCACACTATTATATGCTTATCCAGCTCAACACATTTCAATAATATTCTCAACCGATAGATCAACAATAGCGTTTCGAGTCTTAAATTTAATACAATTTTTAACTATAATTAATGAACCCTCATGCATTTTAGATTTTCGGTTAAAGCAACTGCCCACACTGTAAATTTGCGTAATTAATTAGCATTCCATAGTCATTTACCCCATGTTCAGTGAAGCAAACAATTTCAAACATTGTTTTTTCTAAAAATAATTCAATCTGTAATTGTTTTGAAGAGAAACCTTGAATTTTTCGATGGAATAATTGCAAGGAATTCTGCTTAGCCCCTTTTAGAATGTCAACCTTAAGTTGCACTCTTTACATGAGCTTAACTCTGACCATCGACCAGTGTTCATGCACTTAGTTCCCCGCACTGGGGTCCTTCTGACCCCAACAAACCCCCGCCGACCCAAGTGATAACCGACTGGAGGAAAGTCAGCGAAAGGCTGAAATCCACCACGTCGCCTCACCTGGAGGCCATCCCCGACCACATTGTCTCAGTCGCAGACACGACGGCCGCCATCAACTCGTTTACAGAACACGTGCAATCCGTACTGAAGGATTGCTCACGGGAAGTCCCAGCAATGAGCGATCAACGCTGGGTACTACCCGCTGAGGAGAACGCGGCCATCTGTGCCTACAGCAACTTTCCCTGTGACGCGAACAAACTAGATGGCCAATGTCAGTAATTTTGAACTTAAAAGTACTGGAATACAATACACATATAAATAAAATTAAAATTCAAGAGTCTACTACTTACACTTTTATTTTTATTTAAATGTAAAATTTGGGTATTTCTTTAATAAAACAATAGAAAGTAGGATCTATTTCTGTCTCATTATACAAATTAATATTATTTTTAAAACTAGATAACTAAAATAACAACAAATTATAAAAGGGCGTCAAAAAACTCCTCCTCAACGCTGTCAACTGGTAACGTGCCCAAGAGACTGGCGGCGTTGCCACGTTGTATGGCAATACTTAGCCTCTGGCCAAAGTAAAACCCAGCCCTTGGGTCACGGGAAGTGTCAACTAGGCGTTTAGAAATTTCCTTGAAAAGGCTGTGAGCACTTGGACCCCACGGCCCCAGAGTTTAAACCCCAAACGGCTCAAAAATATAGTTACCACAAAGGTTACTATATTTACGCCGCTTGAGGTTCTCCGCAGCCGCAGCGGCAGCGCCTGTACAGCACGATGAGCTTGGAAAATGTGATGGCGCAAGAGTATCGACGCAAGTTGCGTCCCACACTAAAGGCCTACCCATCTTCCAAGGAAACAAAGACATGCCGTCCGGTGTTTTGCCATCGTCACGTGCCAAGCCTTCTAAAATAGCTGGAACGCCGACGGTAACAAGAGCTCGACGGATGATGTCATTTATGTTGGCGTGCCGCGCAAAATGACCCGCACTTCGGTTGCATGACAGGCCGTGGTGTCCGAGGCTGTTGACAGCTTCACCACAGTGACAGCGATGAGGAGAGCAGCAGGCAGCACCAAGACATAAGGAAGCAGCTAGGCGGAAGTCGAGTCGTCGAACAAAGCGCCTATGCTCGACGACGGCAGTGCGTGAAGCCAAAGACCCGACTCCCACTCACCTATAGCCAGCAGTCGCGCACGCTCAGCAGTAGTAGCAGACGTGTTGAGTAAATTGTCCTGAACTATTCTGCAGAGCGGCTCGTCCCACCGTCTCTGGGATAATGGATTGTCGGGTTTTTCAGTATTACGGCAAGCGAGTTTCCAAGCATCGATAGCCCCGGAGAAACACGGCACATCAAAATCAATCAGAGTGGAAGCCAGGATATTACTGATTATTTTTTCAGTGCCGTAGACCGAGGATATGAATGCAGGTAAACTAATACTAGAAATTTTGCGGACGCCGAGTCCTGCCATGCGAATAGTAAGACTTGCTTGTGCCCAAGCTCGGTCGTCCAAAGCCACATTTAATTAATTAATTTGATCCATGTTGACCAGGAGATGTGTGTGCTTCCATAAAGGGGAAGCACGAAGGAAATATGTTAATTTAGGGCCGAAACAACAGTAACGAATTATGGTGATGGCCGAATGCATGTTAATTTGGAGCAATCTTTCCGAAACATCATTAAAATTTTGAATCTTTTCCTCTATAAAATCGGGAAAAGAATTTTCAAGGATTGGAGACCCGAGGAGACAAAGAGAACTTTTCTCAATAATTTTAATGTCAGGGGCTATTGCGTTAAATTTGGAAATAGTCGGTTGTCTGTCGATACTGTCCTCTACAAATAATTCGCATTTCGAAAGATTTAGGTCAAGGCCAATGGAATGAAATTCATTTTTTTAAGAAATTTTGATCATTTAAGGTCGCCTCCCAAGGTTCCATCATCAAGATACCAAACGTTGTATTTAAAATTTAGTTGACGGACAATTGGGTGAATAGCTAAACTAAAAATCACTGGCCCGAGGGGGTCACCTTGTTGACAGCCAACAGCAGATTCTAAAAGGTTGTCGTGAAAAATAATAATGTTAATTAATAATTTAAAAATGTAAATGAATAAAGGAATAATAATTTTAATTATTAATTTTCATAATTTCTATAATCATAATAATGTTTAAGCATAACAATAAAAAGCATACATTTGCGCTTTTTCGTCCTATAATTTATTGACATAAAGTGTACCTAAAATTATCATCAGACATTTAACTATAGCTACACTTAAAAAGCAACAGGACTACCTTGGCTTTTTTGGTGTTTTTTGGTAGAATTATCTGTACCTAATATTTTGTGATAGGCTTATTCAATGTAGTCCCGCCGTGTGGGGGGTGCTCCTATTTCTGTCTGCAGAGTGCAGGGTGTAAAGTAATCTAACTAAAGTAATCTAACGATGCGTCTGGCGGGGTGTCAGTTTGCATTAAAAACTTGAAGCAAAAATATGTAAAAAATTGGCTTTTTCAACCAATATTTCCGTAACTAGAAGGTTCCTAGGCATGGCTGACAATATACCTACTTTAATTTGATGTGGCCGCAAACCCAAAGCCTACAAGTTTGTTTCAGGGACCGTTCTGGCTGACTTTTTTACCACTTAAGACTTTCAAAAAAGGTCTGGTTAGTAGGTAAGTAAGCTTAGACTTGTATTAGTATATAGTATTATTATATAGTAGGTAAGTAAGCTTTGATTTGTAGATTGATAAATAAACAATTATGTTTATTTATCAATCTACAAATGATAACTAGAAATAAATGATTACATCTTGTAGGTACGATTTCTTTTTTTATAATTCAATGTGTGATTTTGGCGTAGGCTTTGGTGGTGGCACGGCATCCCGGTAGTATCTCTGATAGATGTCATCCCAAAAGCGAGTGCGTTCTTCCAAGAGCACCCCACGTAGTTCCAGCTTCTCATCCAGCACCATGTGTGGTGACCTGTCCGAGCCTGCTGCCGGCCACGCAGGCAGTGACGAACCTTCAGGCACAGGCTTCCTGAAAAGTAACAAATTAAATAAGCCTAAATGGATTGGAGCCCGTTGTGCACTAACCACAGAGATCAGTGTGAAGTGTCATCGAATCCATTCGTCTCGTGCGGATCATCAAAGTTTTATGATCTTTTGAGTCGATTGGCCTCAGGCAGTAAAAGCTGGAACTTAGGAACTTATTTAACTCACCCAGTTTTAATGAAGTTGTGCCATATATCACGGGCTATCTTCTTCATTTTAAGTAACTCAGGACTCGCAAAAGATTCATCTGGATGCGTAAAGTTACCATCCAGTACGGCGGCGGTTTGAGCGCAGTGGTTTGCACCTCGTATCTTAGTGTGAGGCACGAAGGGTACATTCTCATCTACAAAAGAATATTCATACAAATAGATTTGATTGTTACCAGCCTCTACGTGCAATTTTGTAGCCCAAAGCATGGGAAACGTAAATATGACATCCGAAAAGAAATCAACATATCGTAAAATGTTGTCTTCACTGACTGGCTTGTCCCCAAAATAGAACTCCTTGATCTTATTAGCCACTTCTTCTCTTTCTTCTTCTGATTCAAACTTCAAGTCAGCTGGCAAGAAATCAGAAAACTTTTCATTCATCCTGTGCTTCCAAACATCAAAGTAATCAACCCGCATCAATCCTTCCATTTGAGCAAAACCATACAACACAGGTAACTTTTTGTAGTTGCCTTTCTTAAATATAGCCAGAGGAGATTCTGTCAGAAATGCCCCGTCACCTGTATCGCGCTCCACACATGGTGAGAACATGAAAGTAGAATCGGTACTATCAAAAAGTGAAACTGAATCCAACAGTTCCAATGGAGCTGCCTTGTAGAAATCTTCTAAAGCATAAATATCGTCCACATTCGTGAAATTAAGTTTTCTGGCATACGTTTTAGCAATCTCTAGAGGATCCCTTTGAATTGTAAACGCAGCAAGGTTTCCACCGCTTTCAGGTATGACTCTGTGGAACAATCCTTCAGCAGACTTTGATAGCATTAAGAGATCTACTGCTGCCGATCCTGCACTGTAACCTGCAATGGTGACGTCATCAGGGTTACCCCCAAAGCTGGCGATGTTTTTTTGTACCCAGCGCAGCAGCGCCACCTGGTCTTTCATGCCAGCATTACCTGGTGCATCTTCAGTGCCGAGACAAAGGAAACCGTGAACGCTAACACGATAGTTGAACGTAACGATGATGATATCTTTCCTCTTCATTAGCTGTATTCCTTTAAACATTTCGCCATAGCCTACTACAAAAGCTCCTCCGTGAACGTACACTACGACCGAAAGGTTCTTCTTATTCGTGTTTGGGACATACAGATTGGCAATAAGACAATTTTCTTGTACCACCAAGGTTTCTGGAAAGAACGTAGTATTAAAGATATGCTGAGGGCATATTACTTCTTTGTCGATTGCATCGTATGGTTCCAACCAAACAGGCGGCGGAAGAGGTGCCTGGAAAAGAAAATAACAATGTAAACCATCTTCGTCATCGACACCGACTTAGAAACGTTAGGGAACTTGAACTCGAATCGGCAAATCGAAGTATCAATAGTCTACTACTAATAGCAACATAGATAACTATATTACAACTAATCACAGGCAATGTCCGTTTATTACACAGGACAGATGTTATCATATCCGTCGATGGTATAAGATTTTCTTCACTTTTTTCCTTTTTTATTTAAACTTCATATACGTATACGCAGCTCTATTAAGTTCTTAGGTCATTAAGCCCCCCGAAAAGTCATGTGCCTTCAAATTCGTGTTGGGCCTAGTTGGTTTTTGTATTTTTCAAAATCATTTCACTAAAATTAATTTATTGTTTCAGTGAATAAATAAGTTTCAGTTTGTATTTTTTTTTAACTTTGTGTTTTATATATGGATCTTTTCAATAAAACGTTAATACTTCTATGGTTGGCATGGTTCGAGTGGTAGCTTAAAGTTTAAATAGAACGAAAGTTTTAAGCCCGCTTGACGTGTAAGAGGTCAGAAATAACATAATGTCTTTTATTGATACTAATAGTAGCAGGATGTTTTGCCTTGAAATATTAGATAAGCACTGGCGTTCATTCATTTTATGAAGGGAGATGTTACTTCTTTACCAACCAAAATTTAAGAAACAGTAATAACATGGACAAAAATTAAGTGATTGATCTTTTTTGCTATATGTAGATCCCGAATTGCTTAGATTAAATGATAAGGAGTTACTTAGAAATAGCATGAAATTTAACTGTTAAACTTGACAGTTAAATTTCGTTTGTGGAACTTCTATTTTCATTAAAGTAAATAGAAGTTCCACAAAAGAGCGGCCCGATATAGATTTTTTATGTCTACGTACCTTAAATTTATCTACACCGACAGGTGCTGTGGCGTAGGGTATGTTGTAGAAGGTGTATAGATCCTCGCTAGGGTGCTTGCGCCCGCGCACTGGCCCTTGCGCAGTTTTCACTTCCCTCCATTCGTCGTCAGCCAGAACAGCCGTCACGCACAAAAGAACCAGACACGTCCGCAACTCCATCGCTTTGTTTTCAAATTGATTCGGAGTAATGCATAAAGGCTCGTATTATAAGTGAACTACTATCTCTCCTCACAGCGATAAGTAAACAGATACAGAGTGGTAGAGTTGTCACATAATCATGATTACGCATATTTAGGCCAATAAGCACAGCGACAATGATTAACTTTGC
Source organism: Cerastis leucographa (assembly GCA_963082945.1). Classification (NCBI taxonomy): domain Eukaryota; kingdom Metazoa; phylum Arthropoda; class Insecta; order Lepidoptera; family Noctuidae; genus Cerastis; species Cerastis leucographa. The sequence goes on along the minus strand of OY720380.1, from coordinate 9,446,533 downwards.
CTAGTTTCTAAATCTAAGTGGTCTGAGATATAGGCTAACAAAGTTACAATCTTCGTTACGTAGTTCTGTACGGATTTGAGAGATTAATTGGGACTATCCAGAAAATGGTGTCTCATACAATACTCGTTTGAATATCAATACTAGCTTTAGATGAATACAGGTGTTAGGCGTGGTAAATGTTTAAAAAAAAAAATGGTGGACGTGACAGGCCAGGCTTCATACAAAAATATTTACACCCCCGGTATCAAATTTATCCTTGTACTGACTGATCCAACTGACATCCTTTTTGTATGCCGACAACAGCGCTGCCTACCGGGTCCAATTATGAATCTAAACCATCCAGAGTAAAATGACAAAATAATCATTTAATATAAAAAAATAACAAAATCCGTTATGACATGAACGAAAAAGTCAGCAAATATTTCGACCTAATCAAACTTATTCACAAAATAACATCAAAATCAGTCTCACCGTTTAAGAGGAAATCAGTGACGTACAAACGTCCAGCACGCGTAGCATGACCGCCATAGAAACGGGCTATGTCGACGGAAGAATCGACAAACTGACACATTGTCATTGTCTATCTGTCATAATGTCGATTCTACCGTAGACAAAACTCTCTTCTACAGTGGTCATGCTACGCGTGCTGGTCATTGACGCATAATTATTTGGTATCTTTCACAAAGCCTGTGCCTGAAGGGTCGTCGCTGCCTGCATGGCCGGCAGCACGCGCGGGCACGTCCTCATACATGGATCTGGGTGAGAAGGTAGAACTACGTGGGGTGCTCTTGGAAGAACGCACTCGCTTCTGGGATGATATGTATCAGAGATACTACTGGGATGCCGTACCACCACCAGGTGGCGCCACCTAAACATGAGTTGAATTATAAAACTTGTCTCCCAAAAATACCTGGACTTTCAAAGAGTAACAAGTTAACAGAGAACCTCTGAGTTTGTTTCGGCTGTTTCTTCTCAGAGTAGTCAGGTACGAAACACCGGCCCCATCCAGTTTAAAAAAAAAATGACGTGTAAAAGTGTTTGTAAAAACCTACTTGCAAAATAAACATCATTTATCATTTACCATCACTCAAATGTATGTGATCGTGTAGATAAATAATTACTGTTTGTTTTTATTTCATTTCTGGAAGTTATAACATTAATTATATTTAACGCCTTTAGCACCCGGTTTCTACCTATATATAATCTTGTCTATCTTAAAAAAAAATTGCCGAACACACGTACCCCACCAGACCTCTCAGACGACCGTTTCTCGCGTGAGAATTGCAAAAAACGTACCATTCCAAAAAACAAAGGGCAAAGCTGTCCCATGGCTTTGATAGACCACAGTTCTGGTTTCTATGTAAGTTTCGGTAAATACAATTTTCGTCGCGTCCCACCTCGCTGTGACCTTGCAATGTGATTGGGTGGTAATGCCGATGCAGACGACTTCAAAATTGTACCATTATTATTGTTGAGTCAAAAAAAGATAATAAGTCATCAACTTGAACTACACTTGATTACTTGTGTTTTTTACGCCACATTAATAATGTATTACTTACTTCTATGCGGTGGGTGTCTATGTGGAAAATTGCAGCAATCATGCTGAAATTAGATCCAGTTTAACTAATCTGTACCAATTTAGTTATCTGAGCGACCGGTGTGGTTTCCGGTACTTACGAGTAGCCCTATATTACAGAACCTCCCAGAAGACCCAATAGTATTACTTATTTAATAAAACTAGTATCAATCAGTGCTAGTAGTAGTAGCGCCTTAAATTAGTAAAATGAACACACACAGACATGGCCACATACTGGGTCCAACAGATATAAACAAGTACTACCATTGGCACGAAAGAAGAAGTTTATTAGTTTGTGATATCGTAGCTGTTGAGGTGAACTTTGGACATTAACTTGATTGAAAAAAAAGTAATCTCTAAAAACTTTGAAAATAGCAATAACATCTACTTCATCTACTATAAAGGGTGTAAAACACCTCTTAACGAAGCCGAAAGGCACTGGTTCTCCCTGTCATTGCGATCATTTTTTTGTTCTACACCATACCTGGGAACCTTCTAGTTACGGAGATATTAGGGGTCAAAATTCCAACTTTTTGACAAGTATTTTTTTAAATACAAGTTTTTAATGTTAGATTTTTACTTTAAACACCTTCACGACCCCCGTACTGTTCAATCCGTCCATCAGCACAATGTTTTGAGTGCGTTACATTGAGTTCTACCACAAAACATGATTTTACACCCCCCAAAAAAAAGTCGTTTCCCAGCAATAATTTTTGCGTAAAGTTACTTAGTTTCATGTACAGAATGCTTGGTTGACGGCTTCGTGATGAGGTGATTTACACCGTGTATAGGTATCTATGGTACAGAATAAAGAATTTGGAAACGTAGGTATACTTGATTTAAAATATGCATTACCATGCTTGTATAGACAATTTTAATACCTGTCGCTACTAGAAAGATAATATGCCGCCTATAATCCAATTGTTAGTTAGTTTGAAAACGTAGCGATGGAGTGGCGGACGTGTGTGGTTATTTTGTGCGTGACGGCTGTTCTGGCTGACGACGAATGGCGGGAAGTGGAAACTGCGCAAGGACCAGTGCGCGGTCGCAAGCACCCCAGCGAGGATCTATACACCTTCTACAACATACCCTACGCCACAGCACCTGTCGGTGTAGACAAATTTAAGGTATAAATCGAAGTTCTCTTCCTTTTTTGTGAGGATGTTCTGGTTCATCATCATCATCTGCCCAGCCTTTTCCCAACTTTATTGGGGTCGGCTTCCAGTCTATTACCGGATGCAGCTGAATACCAGTATTTTACGTGGAGCGACTGCCTATCTGACTTCCAGAACCCAGTTAGTACTGGGTAATACGGTAACCCTTGGTAAGACTGGTTTTCAGGCTTTCGGGCCGCTGACCAAACGTAACGACTGTCAAAGATCTACAATTGACAACCGGGACCAACGGCTTAACGTGCTTTCCGAGCCACGGGGGACCCATCTACAGACCAACCTTGGCAAGCGTGTCCTAACCTGAAGATTGATCCGAGCAGCTGTTATTATTTAGCCACGAGCTCCTCCTCATAAATATGACATTTTATTATCTTATCTCACTACTATTAAATTGCGATAGTTTGTTACTATTTCTAACCTAGAATACATACGAGACTTTTTATCTCGAACTATACGCGGACGAAGCCGCGGGCATAAGCTAGTATCTAAAGTTACTAACAAAACCAACATGAATGAACAATCATTATTGATTTAGTAATGACGGTGCTGAAATACCTGTATATTGATCTGTACACTGATTATAAGTTTTTTGTTCTTATTTTTAGTTGCTAACAGACATTTTTGTTAGATTACAGAGTTACAGGTATTTTAGATCGAATTATGTATGTAAACAAAAAACCTTTTAAATCCACTTGGTTTTTTTAAGCACACCGTCTTGGAGTTTGGTATTAGACAATTATCATAAGTCTGACATAATCATTTACGATTATCTAAACTTCGAGGTAAACAAGTTGGAAGTAAGAATTTGAATTTGAATTTGTGCTACTCATGGTTTACGTTTTGGTTTATGACCGAGGTATTGTATTTCACTTTTTGATTAGTGGATTGCAACGACAGGTTGGTTACAAAAAAAGTATTATTGTAATACATATGGCTTCCTCGTTGGTCTACTAGTGGTCGTAATCGCATTACGGAGGGGGGGTACCAATTACCATAGTGTCCTAAAGCAGTATTGTTTTTAATACCACTTCTGAGTGAAAGAGACGGATTTATAGAAGACGTCTAAGGCCATCTCTTTCCTACTCTGGAATAAGATAATACAATAATAAGTTTTAAGAAATGTGTTAAAATTAGTTAGTATTTCAAGTTGGCTGATCAACACTTTTGAATGTCACAGTCACCCAAAAAGCCCTTCTTCTAAGTTCTTTCGTTTTCTAAGTTGTTTATTTCCTTTTTTATTTACAACGTGCCAGTCGTAAATAACCACATAGGTTTTATAAGTCTCCATCAGCTACGAACCTATGGATAAAAAGGGGTAATTTATCGATTTTATCGATCAGAAATAAACACTAAACACCTGCTTATACGTAACTGAGATGTCCCTACCTTTGGGGGGGACATGCACATTGGGTAGGTAGGTATGCCTGTGTAGAGGTGACTTAAGCCATTATGATCGGTATACAACAAAATAATGTTTTTGATCTCAGTTAGAGGTAGGTTGCTTCTTTCGTTTTTTTTGGTCGCTGTCAGTTGTGGCTGGTCATCTCTTAGCTGCCACGGTTTATTTTAATTACTTTATTTTTAATTACTGATTTGATCTTTTACTCTGGACGCTCTTAACTTGCCCGTATTTCTACATTGTTCTCACATATTTGTAATTCTTAACATGAATGATGTAACCAAGATTTTCAAGAGTGTCCATGGAGTTTTTTGGCCGTTCTTCTCCATAGAGATCTACGCTACGTAATGGGCAACTACAGTACTCTCATAAGTTATTATGCCTTGTGACTGGGACTGTAGCTTTGCGTTTTTTTTTGTTATTTTTTTTTACTTTCAAAAGTGCCTTAATGGTCTAATTGAAATAAATGCTTTGACTTTGACATAGTAAAAAAAAATTTTTAGAGGATATAACTGACACTTCTGAAGAAGAAAACATTGAGAATGTTTGCGACGAAGAGACATTGTATGCTATTTGCTGTGACATAATTAATTAACTTCCATTACACATATGGGACTTTAGTCTCTCATTTCCCGCAAGTCGGGTAATGGAAGCGATTTTGTTTTTTTGAAAAAACTTTATCTGTGGCCAGTGGCTATAACGTTGACGCTGTGATTAAATGATTGTCAAATAAGTAAAGATTTAGTTTCTAAATAAATTTTCTAAAGTATTCATCAATTTGTCTTTTATTGAAATTTGTCCTTAGTAGGCTCCAATGTCCCCCTGCTCCCCTACTCTTACGTCAACACTTTTAGGCCCTAAGCAAAACCCTTTAAAAGCGTTAACCATACCACAAATACAAAGATGAGATCATTCACAATTTCACATCTACCCAGAAGAGGTGCAAAGAATTGAAAGAAAACATAACACCTTAAGCGTATATATATTTCATGAAATGCTGTTGAGTCGTAGGAAGAGAAAAGGCAAAAAAGAAAAGTTCATCCTGCATCTAGCTTATGCTCCCACTCCAGAGAGTTAATACTTAAAAACCTTAAGTATTAGCAAACAATTTTAATCCTTCTAAATATAATATGGACTATATTGACTGAATTGTGAGTCATCATAACATGGCTTTCAGACAATATGCACATAGGGCCATACAATATCCCGGGCGTCGGGGGGCAACCAGTGGCCCCCGGCCACCGTAGGCGCGAGCCTGTGGACGGTGAGTAATGGGCTAGCTCACCGTCCGTCCGTCTTATGACGACAGGCCGTGTCGACGGCGCGTACGTGTTCCACGCGCGCCTCAACGAGATGTCAGCAAACAGGAAGGGGCCCGAGAGGGCCGATGCCTGCCAGGGCTGCGGGTTGTTCGAAAGAGATACCGCGGCCCTGGAACACAAAGGGCGAAGAAGGAACATGGGTGGGTTTTAGTCAGTACAGGTCTGACACTCCCTCCCGCTCCGCCCAGAGCGGGAGCAGTCATTTGATGATTTGCCATCCGCAAAAAAAAAAAAAAGGGCCATAGGTACAATATAATACTTGAACCATATTATTTCCTAAATTTTGTCAACAGTCCAGTTGTGCCTTACAGCAGTGTTCTACAAACTTTTTATGTTCAAAGCACATCTAGGAAATTGGAAAATTTTGAAGGTAGACCATAAATGATAAATTTATTTCGTGTTTTGCGGCTGTTAAAGTAGGTTTTCTTTCCGGCCTGTCTATTTAACTTAAAATACACTTATGTATACTTAATCACAACAAGACATAAATATAGCAAAAGCCATAATCACATCTACAACCATGGAGATATAAAATACAGGTTACAACGTATCGAATTTCCTGACAACCAGGTGCCAAAATTGTATTCAAAGACCGTACTACTCGTATTGTATTAATTCAGCTTCTTTTTTCAGGCACCTCTTCCACCACCAGTTTGGTTGGAGCCTTACGATGCAATTGACGAGGAAGTAATATGCCCACAACATCCAGGTTTAAATACCAAAGCAACACAAAAGACATTAGAAAATTGTTTAATTGCAAACGTGTTTGTGCCAAACACAAAAGAGAAAAACTTATCAGTTGTGGTGTATGTCCATTGGGGAGGTTTTGTAATGGGCCACGGCGAATGGTTAAAAGCTACACAGTTTATGAAAACGAAAGATATGATCATCGTTACGTTTAACTATCGCCTGGGCGTTCACGGTTTCCTCTGTCTCGGCACCGAGCACGCACCAGGCAATGCTGGAATGAAGGACCAAGTGGCGTTGCTGCGTTGGGTACGAAAGAACATCGCCAGCTTCGGTGGCAACCCAGATGACATCACTCTTGCCGGCTTTAGCGCGGGCTCCGCATCAGCAGATCTGTTAATGCTATCAAAGTCTGCTGAAGGATTGTTCCATAGAGTTATTCCCGAAAGTGGTGGAAACCTTGCTGCATTTACAATTCAGAGGGATCCTCTAGATAATGCCAAAACTTATGCTAGAAAACTAAACTTCGCAAATGTAGATGATATTTATTCTTTAGAAGATTTTTACAAGACAGCTCCATTGGAACTTTTGACTTCAGATTCATTTATGTTTAGAACCGACTTAACTTTCATGTTTTCTCCATGTGTGGAGCGTAATACCGACGGAGCATTCCTGACAGAATCTCCTCTGAGTATACTAAAGAAAGACAACTACAAAAAGTTACCTGTGTTGTACGGTTTCGCTAGCATGGAAGGACTGCCATATACGTACATATTCGATTTTTGGAAAAATAAAATGAATGACAGATTTTCAGATTTCTTACCAGCTGATTTAAAATTTGAATCTGAAAAACAAAAAGAAGAAGTAGCCAATAAAATCAAGAAGTTTTATTTTGCTGAAAAGCCAGTCAACGAAGACAACGTGTTGGGCTATATTAATTACATTTCTGACGTGTTTATTAATTATCCAATGCTCAGAGCAGCGAAACAGTACGTGGAGGCTGGCAATGATCAAGTTTATTTGTATGAATTTTCCTTTGTGGAGGAGGACGCTCCTGTAGTGCCTCATACTAACATACGAGGGGCTACCCACTGCGCTCAAACTTTGGCTGTGATGGATGGTAAAAATACCACACATCTCGATGAAGCTCTTGCGACCGTACGGTTAAAGAACATGAAGAAGGTAGTCCGTGAATTGTGGCACAACTTTGTAAAAACTGAGTAAGCATTACAAGTACAGTATATACAGTTTCGAATACTTTGCGCTTAGTATAGCAAGGATTCTTCATTTCTAGCAACATCATTTTTGTCTGTTTTAAATTGACGGCGACGGTCAAAATCTAATGAATTCTAATGAAAGTTTTGATTTTCATTAGTCACTGCAGTTGTGGCTAAATTGTACTAACAATATTTATATTTATTCATCTGGTACCTTTCAGAAAGCCTGTACCTGAAGGGTCGTCGCTGCCTGCGTGGCCGGCAGCAGGCGCGGACAGGTCACCACACATGGTGCTCGATGAGAAGCTGGAACTACGTGGGGTGCTCTTGGAGGAACGCACTCGCTTCTGGGATGACATCTATCAGAAACACTACCTAGATGCTATACCACCACCAGAACCACCGCCCAAATTACGGGTGGAATTATAAAATAATGTTGACTTGTGTGTTTTTAACAGGTTTCTTTTGCCAATAACAGCCCAAATTAACTGGACACTTTCCAACTACTATTGTTTGAGAGTAATCACCAACCAGAATGTCTAGTTTGCCCAGTTAGTGCGTTGCACTTGCAACCCAGCCCTATTTATAAAGACAGTTATGATAGGAAGTAGGTTGATTGTGGTCTACAACAAAGTTTTTGTGTGTGTTGTTTTAATTGTATGTACTTTAGTAGTATGTGGTTATGTCTCGATTTCAATAAATAAATTGAACGTTGACGTGGCATTTAAGTATTTATTAAAGATTTCTAAATACTTATAGACGATTCACACACAATCACAACGGGATCTCATGTCGCATTCGCTTATATGAAATCAGTTGAGCCAAACTACTATTTCTTTTCTTCCTTCTCTCACACACTATCTTCTACATTTCTTTTTCATTTCTCCTTTCGCAGGTCTGCTGGCAGAACTTTCATATGAAATAAGCAGTGCCTTTGTACTCTAATATTTTATGTTTTTTTTTCCCTCTGTTGTCTTCTGTGTGTACATAAATAGTTTAATAAATAAATAAACTACACGTAAGATGAAAATTGTTTTACGGTAAAGAAGTTCTATGATAAGCTAGTCAACGATGACAATATTTTAGAGAAGGGAAAATTCTTCACAGTTGTTACATTTTTTTATTTTCTGCTTTGAGCTACAAAGTTACTGGCAGCAATGAAAAATATTTCGTCACAGCTGCAAAGCCAGTTTGATTGAACGCGCTAATCTCGGGAACTCGTCATTTATTTATTTATTTAACTCTTCAAGTACAATGTACTGTGGCAGACTTAATGCCATAGGCATTTTCTACCAGTCAACCTTTCTCTTCACCATTTTCAATCATTATCTTGCCCTTGTCCCAATTTATTTGGGGTACCTCATTTCTTGCCCTATTCGGCAAGAAATGAGATATATATACATAGTCCATCACATAGTCCTTCAATAGTCCATCTAACGTTTTTTTTGGTCTTCCTTTACTCTTATAGCCGTCCACATTCATACTCTAAACTTTCCTTACGACATTTTCCTCTTTCCTCCACATCTCATGCCCATACCATGACAACCGATTACCACACATCTATCTTTTCAGCCACTAATCTTGGGAACTACTGGTTCCGGTAAAAAAAAATATTTAAGTGTTGGATAGCAATTTATCGAGGAAGGCTATAGGCTATATAACATCACACGACGACCAATAGGAGCGGAGCATCAATGAGAAATGTTGCAAAAACAGGGAAAATGTCACGCAGACGAAGTTGCGCGGGTAAGCTAGTCATAATCATTATAATGACAACTTAATTATCCAGAATCGGCTAGCTTATCGCTGTTAAGAGAGATTAAAATGCCATAACGCATAAACTGAATGATTTGCGAACGTTACGATGGAATGGCCGACTTGTGTGGTACTCCTATGTGTGACGGCTGTTTTGAGTGATGACGAATGGCGGGAAGTGATAACTGCGCAAGGGCCGGTGCGTGGGCGCAAGCACCCCAGCGAAGATTTATACACCTTCTTCAACGTACCCTACGCCACAGCACCCGTAGGTGAAGATAAATATAAGGTATCTAATCATACAAAATCGTTTTTTATAGAAGTTGTTTTTCAAAAACAAAGAAATAATGTTTAATAATATTATGAGCACGAAATAAAAACACGTGCTTTCCGTGCCTCGGAAAGCACGTTAAGCCGTTGGCCCTTTTATAAAATTAAGTTATAATCTATCTAATGATTATAACTAAAGTTAATAAATGTTTAGACTATGCCTGAAATAATATTATTAGGTCATATAAATGGTTAAATCTGTGATACATTTGCAAATTACGAAACATTTGCATGACGCTAAGAAAGCCCATGCTCAATAATATACAGGCCACCACGACAAAGGCTTTTATTCTGAATTCCTTTTCCAGGCGCCTCTTCCGCCGCCTGTATGGTTGGAACCATACGATGCTATCGACAAGCAAGTAATGTGTCCACAATATAATATCACAAATCATCCGGCCTTTCCGGATACCATGGTGAAACAAGAAAATTGTCTGATTTCCAATCTGTATACCCCAAATACGTATAAGAAAAAAGTTTCGGTCGTAGTAATTGTTCACGGAGGAGGTTTCGTTGCAGGCCATGGCGAAGTGGTTAAATATACACAGTTCATGAAAACAAATGATATAATCATAGTGACGTTTAACTACCGTATAAGCATTCACGGGTTCCTATGTCTCGGCACCGAGGACGTACCAGGCAATGCTGGCATGAAAGACCAGGTGGCGCTGCTGCGCTGGGTACAACAGAACATCGCAAGTTTTGGGGGTAACCCTGATGATGTCACCATTGCAGGTTACAGTGCAGGGTCGGCAGCTGTAGATCTGTTAATGCTATCAAAGTCTGCTGAAGGATTGTTCAACAGAGTCATACCTGAAAGTGGTGGAAACCTTGCTGCGTTTACAATTCAAAGGGATCCTCTAGAGATTGCTAAAACGTATGCCAGAACACTTAATTTCACGAACGTAGACGATATATACGCTCTAGAAGAGTTCTACAAGAGAACTCCCATAGATCTATTGACTTCAGAACCATTTTTAGATAGAACTGATTCTACTTTCATGTTTTCACCGTGCGTGGAACGTGATACAGGTGACGCAGCATTCCTGACAGAATCTCCTCTGAGTATACTAAAGAAAGGCAACTTCAAAAAGTTACCTGTGTTGTATGGTTTCTCAAACATGGAAGGACTGATGCAGATAGATTTCTTTGATGATTGGAAGCACAGGATGAACAAAAAGTTTTCTGATTTCTTGCCGGCTGACTTGAAGTTTGAATCTGAAAAAGAAAGAGAAGAAGTAGCTAACAAAATCAAGAAGTTTTATTTTGGTGACAAGCTGGTTGATGAAGAAAACGTATTAGGATATGTTGATTTCTTTTCAGATGTTATATTTACTTATCCAATGCTTAGAGCAGTGAAGTTGTACGTGGAGGCTGGCAACGATCAAATTTATTTGTATGAATTCTCCTTTGTGGATAAAGACACTCCGGTAGTGCCATATACTAATATACGAGGGGCTACCCACTGCACTCAAACATTTGCTGTGATGGATTGTAACTACAAAAAACACAATGAAGAAGCTCTAATAACCCCGCAGTTTGCGAACATGAAGAAGATAGTTCGTGAAATCTGGCGCAACTTTGTTAAAACTGGGTAAGTTAATGGTGTAAAATAAAACACTAAAAGCACAGAATTCTGCTTAACGTGGGCTCGTATAATGTCCACAATCTGCTCTTTGTTTTTTTTTATCTTTAACTGTCCCACTCCTGGGCAAAGGCCTCCTCCTATTCACACCACCGCCACCTTCCACTTTTTCTGATGTTGCGCATTTTCTTTTTACCGAGAAAGCCATCCAAGGCATTCCGCCATCTTCCACTGTGCCGTGAGTCCGCGAGACAGCTAGGACAGGAGTCTGAATAGTAAATGAAGAATTTTTCGATTCGAAACAGTGGTTCCTGAGATTAGCTCGTTCAACCAACCAAACAAACAAACGGTACTACCCCTCGTAAACCCTTTCTTCTCCTAAAATTTTTAAGTCCGAAAATTATTATCCATAACACGTTTGCTATAAACTTTAGTAATCATAATGTTCAAAATCCCGAAATTTGGTTAGCATAATTATCTTTAGTTCTCAAAGTATTCTGTCGTAATATCGAGTACTATAATAATTGAATCTCCTAATTTTATATGACCTAAAGTCATATGTCCTAAGTATTGTGTTAAATAATGTGTATTATTCCGAATGTTCATATAAAATAATTTTTTTAGTCCTAAAACATTTGCTAATAATTAGGTTTCAGTGACAGAAACAAATCGCTGTAAATCCGACTCCACGCAGTCTTGTCTGCTCTACCCCTAGAGTGTAATTTAAAATCGCGTAGGCGTGGAGGGGCGAGGCGGCCCGCGAGTTGAGGAGCAGGTGGTTTTAATACGCACCGCCGCGGCTAAGGCTGCAAGCCGAAGCTGTGGTGGTGAGCGTTAAACCCATCTGCGATGATAAAATCGCCTGGGACCGCCAGAGCCCCGCAGCGCCGGAGCCGTGACAGAAACCATGCCTGCTGCATGTTGCATGCTTGCTTGCATGTTGCATGTTGCGTGCTCGCTTGCATGCTGCATGCTGCGTGCCTGCTTGCATGCTGCATGCTTCATACCTGCTTGCATGCTGCATGCTTTTTTGCATGCTGCATGCTGTAATCATGCATGTTATAATCCCTTAGCATAAAAAAAAAACAGATTTTACAAAATGACTTATGTTCACCTACAATCTAACATAGTTTAAAGGTGCTTAGTGGGGATTTTCCACCACACAAAGTTTTTGCCAATAAAGGGGGTGAATTATGTTACTAGCCCTAATGTATTATAAAAAATCACGCTTTACAGTATGACGTAACTTACTAGTATAGCCCAACTATGTTACCTGATATCTGCTAAAGCCACCACGACTGATTTTCATAATAATTATCCAATAGTTCTTTCCTAAGTAAGGTTCTTTCACAGAAAATGTTTCAGCTTTTATAAAATGTCGTACTTCTGGCGGTCATGGGATCTTAGTCAATTTCATCTATCATTAAACAAAATCTTGGTCCATTCATGATCTTGAAGATCATGAATGGACCATGGTCTTATAGACATTAATTAATGTCTGGTGAGAGTCTTGAAGGCCGTTTTGTATAAGTATTCTACTCTTTGCTTAAAGGGTATGAAGAGCTGACCTTAACTCCCATTCTTCACGCAAGGCCTCGATTAGAATTCATCCATACGAGTGCATTCAATATTATTTATACGACATGTACGTTGTGAAAATCAAAACAATTAGTAATGATTCGGAAGACAATTTAACGCTGTAAAGTTATTTATAATCTTTCAGAAAGCCTGTACCTGAAGGGTCGTCACTGCCTGCGTGGCCGGCAGCAGGCGCGGACAGGTCACCACACATGGTGCTGGATGAGAAGCTGGAACTACGTGGGGTGCTCTGGGATGGTATCTATCAGAGATACTACCGGGATGCCGTGCCACCACCAACACCACCACCTAAACCACGCGTTGAATTATAAAACAAGTTTCTTTTGTTTTTTTACCGTGTTAGTATTATTAACGAAAACAAAACACGATGTTTTTTTTTTGTCACAAAATAAAATAATGAATATTTATTGAACAATTTTTTTCCTGATTTAGTATCAATCCTAAGTAAATTGAGACTAAGGCCGAGATCTATAAACATTACAACATATTATACAAGATGTACACAAAACCTTCACGAAGCCGTCAACCATGCATTCAGTACATTCTAGCACGAAAATCACTTGGGCCAGTCACTTGTGCTTCCCATTATTGACTATGCTGATGTTTGTTGTTGTGACCTATCCCAAGAACTTCTAAATAAATTATATATCCCATTATACCTATAATCCGACTAGATCCCTCAGATCTCTCTGCATGCTCTTCACTATATTGAACGATCCATGTGCTCCTGATTATCTGAAAACTTATTTCACAGTGTTGGGCAGTTCTCATAGTCGTAACCTGCGAGCTTCCAAAAATCTACTTCTCCAAATTCCTTCTCACCGCACCTGTTTTTCATCAAATTCTTATGCTATCTCGACTATAAAACTCTGGAACGCGCTACCAATTATCATTAAAAAAGCCGAAAGTAAATTCACTTTATAAAAAAAAGTTCGCAACCACTATAGTCAGACTAAATAGCTCTTCGTTTAAAGACTAGTCATAGTAATTATTATTAGGTTTCTCGTTTTTATTTTGGTATTTGTTTTAATATATATTAGTATATTTATTTGTATAATGTGTATTAGTGTCTATGTCTGTGTATGTATTTTCGTAAACTAGTAGTTATTTGTAAATATTTTTTGTACCCTATCACAATGTTTTCGTATTTTACCCAAAGGTTGACTGGTAGAGAATGCCTTGTGGCATTAAGTCCGCCTATGTACCACTATTGTACATGACGTTTAAATAAAAAATAAATACGTTAAAAAATGTAACTCTACGCAAAAAATATTGTTGGGAAACTACTTTTTTATTGGGGTAAAAAATCACGCTTTACGGTAGGACTCAATGTAAAGCACAAAGAGTTCGTGGAGAAGAAATCTTGTAATGACACAAAAACTTGTGAAAAGTTGGAACTCACACGGTATGGTCTAGAACAAAAAAAATCGCAATGACAAGTGCCTTTCAGCTTCGTTTAGGGAATTTTCACACACATTATATTTTAATGGCAAAGAGTCCCTGAGACCTATCATTGTCACTTGTCACCCAACCGTGTAACTACAATTGCAAGATCGAACAAAAACAAGCAACGCAGAATGCCGAATTTAGTCGCAGTTCCAGTAAACATTACTCACGTTCACTTCTGTGTTTACCTTTAGTAGGTATAGAAATATCTATGCGTAAACAATTTCGATGAAACTGCCCTTAATTCTACACCTCCCAATGTTAAAAAAAAACGTAACAGCTTTGCAGTTACGTTTTTTTTAACGTGCTAACTACAAAAGTGCAATACCAACAATGCAAGATCTACAGATCAGTGAATTTATTTTAGGTTTATTCACCTTGTGTTAAATTCATAACCCGTTTACTGTCTTATAACATAAACTTATTGGTTTAATTTGGAAAAGAATATTTTTGGCCAATTTTTGTGATAGTATATGCTTGCTCTACTCTAAGAGAGTAGGAGCTCTGGAGCTTGCTCAAGGTTGTTTGTCGCTTTGCGACTATAATATGTTTAATTATATTATTTATTTGGCCCACCAAACATTGAAGGCCGATACATCCAAGTGTTACAGACAAGTTTACCAGAAACTTAAACACAATTGAAAATGTTACCCTGAGCTCCTTCTGTGAAGAACATGACTTTTTCTGTACCTACTAACGCGGTAGCGATAGATATGTATATAGGTATTGTCACATAATTCCCGGAATATCACATTTTCAATCACTAACCCGAACAGGCCTCTTTACTTCAAAAGTTTTTAACTCAATTAAATGATATTAAAATTATACATCTGAAAGTTTGTGACTTTCACGCAAAAACTTCTGTATGGACCTGGATGAAATTTTGGCAAAAATATAGATAATAGTTTAAAATAGCTCATAGTATATTTTTTATCGCGGTAATAGGATCCCGTGGGAAAATTACCGAATAAAACGCGGGCGAAGCCGTGAGCATAAGCTAGTTGTATCATAAATATGTCATAGTCTGATAGGCTTAGATTTTTATCACGCGTACCTTACTTACCGTTACTGTGAGAGATAATATTGGCTACTCCGGTGTAGTCATTAAATATAATGAATCAGTTTGCAATCGTAGCGATGCAGTGGCGGACGTGTGTGGTACTTTTGTGCGTGACGGCCGTACTGGCTGACGATGACGAATGGCGGGAAGTAAAAACTGCGCAAGGGCCGGTGCGCGGGCGCAAGCACCCCAGCGCGGATCTGTACGCCTTCTACAATATACCCTACGCCACTGCGCCATCCGGGGTGGATAAATTTAAGGTATCAATCATTTAAAAAAAATTGCTCACTTGATTAATTATTATAATAGAGATGCTTCACAAAAATAGACACTGGTAGAAAGCATTATCGCGAAAAACAAAATAAGATAAGATTATTTACTTGCGTAAAACATGGTATACATAGGTGTTATTAAAGAATATGAGATCATACATGTTTTGCTTATAATTAAAACATGCAAACTTAAACGAATTAAATATTTTAATTTACAAACATTATAATTTATGTATGTTCAAAAGAATCCTATTCTGATATCCTATATTATTACTATTACTAAAATAATTATTAAAACGCCTGCTCCATCCCTTTCTGTTTGTCAACTCGACTGAATCCAGGGAACGGCTCGGTAGCCCTGGTCCCACAGGAAATGATGTTCATATAACCTAACACCTTGTATATTAATACTTATTTACATAAACAGACTAACACGGAAGTATATTAAATAAATCAGGTGTACCTACAACGCCCATATCAATGTCAAGCTAGCACTATGTATGTCAGTTTTATCATTGACGCAAAAAAACAGAAACGGTCAATACCTTACCGCATAATAACAAGACCATTCACTATTTTTTATGTTTATAATTATCATAAATTGACCGACTGACCGTCCCATTTGTAATTTTTACGATTTATTTTTATCCGTGACCTTGATTAACGGATATAAGTTAATTACGGCATGTACAATCAACAAAATAGTTAGGTATACAGGCAAAGAAAAATAGTGCGTGGAGTCCCTCCGCGCGGAAGAAGTGAAACTTCGTTGGTAATACGTTTCGTACGCATGCGTTCGAGTACCACGCATTCACTCTCGTTCTGTCTCTTTCTATTCCCCCTCCATGGTAGCGTTAAACATTAAACTTGTTGGAAGTCGCATAAGTAGTTTCACATCAAAAAATCCATCCACTACTATAACAAAATTCAATAATATTTCGAACAAACAAAGATTTGAAAATAAGACTGCGGTGTCCAAGTCTTTTGTTTAAAATGTCACTAAAGACGTAATATTAGTGAATTATGTAACAGTAGTCGGTGGATTTTTTTTGCCTGTATACCTAACTATTTTGTTGACTGTACGTAATGATAACAGGAATAAAGTCTCATATCATGTAATACTTGATAAGTTAACACAATATATTTGTAATAGAAAGCTATTATCTTAAGAAACCCTGAATTAATCAATCATCTAGTCCAAAATTATGGACCCAAGACCCTTTATTTTTTTATATCACTTTTTGGAACACTGTGTGTTACAAATATACGGACATAATGGATATTTTAATTAAAATTAAACACGATCTCTCATATCGCTTTTTAATCCCGCTATCTTTGTCAGGAAAACATTGATCAACGATGAATAACGCTGATTTAACATTATTTTGTTTCAGGCACCTCTTCCCCCGCCGGTATGGTTGCAACCATACGAAGCTATCAACGAAGAAGTATTATGTCCACAACCTGCGTTCCCAATTCTAGACCTCATGCCAAAAACCGTAAAGGAAAAGGAAAATTGTCTGATTGCTAATGTGTTTGTGCCAAATACTGACAAGAAAAACCTGTCAGTCCTAGTCTATGTTCACGGAGGAGCTTTTATAATGGGCTACAGCGATATGATTAAAGCAACACGGTTTATTACGAAGACAAAAGATTTCATCATGGTCACGTTTAACTATCGACTAGGCGTTCACGGATTCCTTTGTCTCGGCACCGAGGACGTACCAGGCAATGCTGGCATGAAGGACCAGGTGGCGCTGCTGCGCTGGGTACAACAGAACATCGCAAGCTTTGGGGGTAACCCTGATGATGTCACTCTTGCGGGTGGCAGTGCAGGTTCTGCAGCTGCGGATCTATTAATGCTCTCTAAGTCAGCCGAAGGGTTGTTCCATCGAGTCATACCAGAAAGTGGTGGAAACCTTGCAGCCTTTACAGTTCAAAGAGATCCTCTAGAGATTGCCAAAAAGTATGCCAAGGAACTAAACTTTACTAACGTAGATGATATTTGGGCATTAGAAGAGTTCTACAAGACAGCTCCTATGAAACTGTTGACTTCAGATCATTTTTTCGATAGAACCGATTCTACTTTCATGTTTTCGCCATGTGTGGAGCGTGATACAGGAGATGGAGCATTCCTGATAGAATCTCCTCTGAGTATATTTAAGAAAGGCAACTACAAAAAGTTACCTGTTTTGTACGGTTTCGCTAACATGGAAGGATTATTGCGTGTATTACTCTACGATAGCTGGAAGTCAAAGATGAATGAAAAGTTTTCTGATTTCTTGCCAGCTGACTTAAAGTTTAAATCAGATGAAGAACGGGAAGAAGTAGCCAATAAAATAAGGAAGTTTTATTTTGGCGACAAACCGATCGGTGACGACACCATTTTAGAATACATTGATTTCTTTTCGGATGTTATATTTACTTATCCGATGCTTAGGGCTACAAAATTGCACGTAGAGGCTGGCAACAATCAAATTTATTTGTATGAATATTCTTTTGTGGATGACACCGATCCTGTGGTTCCACACACTAACGTACGGGGTGCTAACCATTGCGCTCAATCTGCGGCTTTGGCGGATGGTAACCTGATGATGAACACAGATGAAACTGAAGCGTCCCCCAAACTTCTGAAAATGAAGAATGTTGTCCGTGAAATTTGGCATAACTTTTTAAAAACCGGGTGAGTATCTTGTGTAAAATAAAAAAGGTTATTACCTAATTGATGCTCAATCAATTGTGAAGTATATTTTTGTTGCATAAGCGTTTATTTTGTTTGGAATGTTTTCATTAATGTGATTGGAATGTTTTATTTCTTTCAGGAAACCCGTGCCTGAAGGGTCGTCGCTGCCTGCGTGGCCAGCAGCAGGCGCGGACAGGTCACCATACATGGACCTGGGTGAGAAGCTGGAACTACGTGGGGTGCTCTTGGAAGAACGCACTCGCTTTTGGGATGAAATCTATCAGAGATACTACCGGGATGCCGTGCCACCACCAACACCGCCACCCAAAACTCGTGCTGAATTGTAAACATATACCTATGTAATATCATGCATGTAGATAAATCATTTGCAATGTTTTTTGTGTCATTAGGGAAGTCAGCTGTACTTTTATTTTTAATGTTTACTAAGAGTTCAAGGTGATAATCTAGATTGGTAAATATATTATTTTGAATGAATCGGTGTTTGTTTTATTTTTCAAACTGAATCTAAGTAAATATTTCTTATTTGTCTATCTATCACCATTGACGTTATTCCCGATTACTCGTTTCTTGTTTACTCGCCAGGAACAATTAAAATAGCACTAGTTGGATCCACGCACGTAATTTTTTTTTTTATATTTTATGTATATAAAGCCTTGCGCCGAAAACTAACTATAGTTCAAAGGGCTTAGCTCGCGAATGCAGTGGTAGCACCACATTTTATCATACATCGAGGGATTCTCATCACAGGCATACAACTCTGGCACGAAATAAAGGTTGATAACGATAAGATCAGCTGACCTGGCTGACCATGATCCCGAGTGTGCGTCGTTATTATGGATACACAACACAGGTATTTATTTGTTATTGTTTTGTTTAGATGCTAGAAATAGTGATAAATAAATGCTGGTTTCGTCAGCTTTATACTAAGGAATAGATGAAGACGAAAATATTGTTCGTAATGTTTTCAACTTTGATAATGTCATGGTTTAACAGTAGGGCTTTTTTTTTGGTTTTTCATCATTTTAGGGCGTGAAAAGAAGGTATAACTGATAACATTGCTACCAATACTTTCAATCATATTGCCCTGATCAACTTATTTAGATTTTTTTTGCTTATGAATCATAGAGCTACGAGTGTTTTGGCCAGCTAAAAGGCACCTTCACCAGAATATAATTCTCGCCTTGCGATTTCCGCAGAATAGAGTAAAGTTCCGTCGAAACCTGTTTTCAATGATCGTATTAAAATAAGCCAAAACATTATTAATGCCAAACTGGTATGTTGTGCACAAAAAAATCTTTAGTGTCAAAGTTTTTATAAATTTTGTGGTACGAGTATCTGGTGTTGTGTGCTGTGGCGATAAGCAGCCAAAATGAAGATGAATGGAAACAAGCGCAAGGGACAGTGCGAGGACGCAAGGAGCCCGAGGGAATGTTCGTCTTCTACAACATACCGTACGGCACAGCAACCACTAGCGAAAATAAATTCAAGGTAGATAAATAAAATTGTCGCTATCCAAAAGTGTAGTCATAATATGACACGCTTGAATTCAATGGATGGTTTGACTAACATCGAATCTTACTATCCTGACAATTTAGCATGTAACTGTCACAGTACTGCTGTTGCTAGTGCAGATGTATGTCTTCGGGGGTCTCGTAACCCGTAACAAAGGTATTTAATTTTTGTCTATTTCTGGAATCAGTCTCTCACACATGTTTACCCAGTTTATTAGCTTAAGCCCTTCCCGTCTCTAGGAATGTTTTATTTTACTATATGTATACATATGTGTAGTATTATTAATTATAGTAGCGGTAAAGTGGTTCCATAAAGTCTCCATAAATATTTTATTGTATTAAATTGCTTTAATTCAGTGTTTCCTCTATTTCAGGCTCCTTTACCACCTCCGAACTGGAAGGGGCCACTAGAGGCGACGGACAAAGATGGTTTTTCCTCAACCTTTGGTTGGAGTAAACAATAAGACCATGCAAGTCGACTGTCTTATTGCGAACATACAAGTTGTTGTTTTGCATCCTCGTCAAATTCAAGGAGGTAACTATGCTAATGATTCTCGTCCCGAATCAATAATAAAATGGGTAGGTAAATTTTCTATTTTACGAAAATCGGTAAGTGTGAACCACCCGCGTTTTAAACGCGGCTCGTCTGATCCTCGCCCTATAACCGTCTTTCATACATACAAACAATCTCAAACATTTATTCGATCATTTCTTATTCCCTAAACCACGTTATGGGGGTTATTCTGAAATACTGACAAACTTAAACAACCAAAAAAACCTGTGTTTATTAACTAGGAACCGTCACTTTAATTCATCATCATCATCATCAGCCTGTATTCGTCAACTGCTGGACATAGGCCTCTCCCATGACACGCCACTGAGTACGATCCTCGGCCACTCTCATCCAGCTCTTGCCAGCCGCCTCTTTTAATAGATTATTTATTTTTGTGGCAAACTCTTGAATTTTGACGAAAATGACAAATCAACACCTTGTATACGTCCCTGACACTGTAGAGAAGAATCTATCAGTCATGGTCCATATTCACGGAGGAGCTTTACCTGCGCACGGTTTTGGTGACTCATACAAAGCTAAAAACTCATGAAGAGTAAAAAGCTGATTGTTGTGAATTTCAAATATCACCTTGGTATCCACGGATTTCTTTGTTTAGGAACAAATGACATCCCAGACAACGCAGGCATGAAGGACATGGTGGCGTTGCTGCGTTGGGTTGACAAGAATATTGCTAGTTTTGGAGGAAACCCTCACAATGTCACAATCTCAGGGTACAGTGCAGGAGCAACTGTCGCCGATCTTGTAATTCTCTCCAATTCTACGAATGGACTCTTTCACATAGTTATCATAGAGAGTGGCTCCAATCTAGCAGAATTTACGGTTCAGTCGGATCTACTGGCAAATGCTAAAATGAAATTAAATCTAAATCTTTAAATTTCACTGACGTAGATGATATTGATGCTTTGTTAAAGTTTCATAATACTGCCTCATCCGAAACATTAACACAAAATGCGTTTATACCTAGAAAGGATTCCACTTATGAGTTTACGGAGTGTGTCGAACGTGACACTGGGGCTGGAGATGAAATATTTTTGTACGACTCTCCAATAATTATTTTGGAAAAGGGTGAATATGAAAAGGTGCCAATGTTATATGGATTCGCTAACATGGAAGGATGGTAACGGATCCCAAACTTTGATATTTGGAGTATCGCAATGAATGAGAAGTTTTCAGACTTCTTTCCTGGTGACTTAAAATTCAGTAGCGAAGAACAAAAAAAAATTGCTAAGAAGATCAAGGAAGTTTATTTTCTTCAAAAACCTGTCGGTCCTGATACAACTTTAGGATACGTTGATTATTTGACTGATATCATGTTTGCCTTTCCCGCGTTAAGATCGGTACAAAACATGAATGGTGGATATAATTAAATATATTTGTATGAGTACTCTTTCGTTGATGATGATATACCATTTGTGCTGCATACGAAAATAAGAGGTGCTTCTCACTATGCGCAAACACTGGCAGTTTCAGATGGTGTCACATTGACTAATTCTGATGAACGGAGAGCTTTTCTGGAACTTATGAATATAAAGATAATTATAACATAAATGTGGCATAATAGGGGATCGGACTGGGTAAAGAAAACGACATTCTATTTTGTCCGTCAGACAGGTAATACAAAAATATTAGACACGTATTTTTTGTTTTATCAAAATGTCAAAAAAATACTTAGTTAGAACCTTCGATCAATAATAGTTATTGATCGAAGGTTAGAACTCATTAAAGTTGGAGAGTGGGGGCTTACTACGTCACAAGTAGGTATAAAACTTACCTACATGTGACGTCATGCGCCATTTCAACTCAATATATCTCCGTAATTTTATGAACACGTGAAAAAAGAAAAAATACGTGTCCAATACTTTTCAATAAACTACCCGACGGACAAAGAAAAAAGAATAGGATTATCCCCTATTTCATAACAACTGGGTAAGGCACAATCACAATTTTTGTTCATAATAATTTTCAAGTTCATGTCACTATGATAGTGCTAGAATTTTTATCGTGGATGACTTATGAAATATTTTTGAATGAGTTCATAATAATATTGTATTTCTCCACACACTGTAATTAAATTTATTTTTCGATATATCATCATGACCAATGCAATATGACATGTTATGTTGTGTTTGTAATCAAAAGTCTTACTTAAAAATACTAAATCTACCCACATATTGTATGTAGATTAACCTACTTTAGGATATAGTTACAACTTTTTCTTCAATAATTTTAGGATGCCTGTACTGGAAGGCTCATCTCTTCCCTCGTGGGCAGCGCTGGATGCCAACAGTTCCTCCTACGTGACGCCCTATTGTTGGATCGAGCTAGCTTTTGGCGCAGCATCTACGAGAAACACTACCGTGCTTGCATTAATACGAATGCAGATTTTCTTATTGCCTGAAAATCTGTACCGTTCTTACTGCTGTTATGTTTTTCAGCACCTGGTTTTAATACTAGTTAAAATAAAAGTTGACTGTCATTCATCGTGTAGTGCTACAAAAATCTCTTGGGTCTCGAATGACGTTGACAAAGGCGATGTTCGTAAACACATTTTATAAAATGTATTGTAAAATCAAGATGGTGGCATTGTGTGGTCCTTGTGTGCACAATTTGTAATGTCGATTGAAATACTTTTCTATTAAAATATAAAGTTTTCATTTGTTACAAAATTAAAAAACGGTACATAAAAATACACATAGAAAACATAGAAATTGGTTTTATTCAAGCATAATTATGGCAACCGCGTCCAAAAAGATCCTAGTTAGAAAAATGGAACTATCTGTTCACTCATCAATGCTGCGGTTTCCTGCCATACGTTCACATTCCGGCTATATACGTAGATAATAGAGTTCACTTACAGGTCGTTTTATGACATTGTGGCTCATTATATGACCTTGAGACGTGGTGACCTCCTAAACTAGCGTGTTAATGAAGACTGATGAAATGTAATGAATGATTACGTTCCTGTTTCTATGCTACTAAGATATGCACCGTCAGTCTAACTCGGCAAAAAGGGTTTTGCGTCAATTTTAGTACGGATTTATAGAGATTTCTCAAAATTTTTGTTTGGAATTGTCATGATTATAAATGATTAAATACGATTAGATAATAAATGAAAAAGCTTAAGCTTATTTTTTTTAAATCCTCAATAAGGTATTATCCATTCGATATATATATTGTCTTTTGAACAGTAATAAATGGGCACGCAATGTAAGAAGGTATATGCCTAGTTATGTGTGTGTCCTGGGCACACCTCGAAATGACTGTCTAAGATTGGCCACTATTATCACAGACTGGCTTTTTTTTTTTTTTCAGTTTTTAGTTTTTTTTTTTTAAATCTACAAATGTCCGCTGCCCGGTTGGTCTGGAGTTGGTCTGGAGCCCGAAAATGTGAGAACCAGTCTCACTAAGGCGTATCGTTAAACTCAGTTATTGGGTTGCGCAGGTCAGATAGACAGTCACTCTATTATTCCACTGCACCCGGTTACACTGGGAGCCAACCCTAACATAATTGGGATAAGGCACTTTTTTATCTTTATTGAAAGAGTTTTTTCGCCATTGCGAATATGTCACTCTGTAGGTAAAAAATAAAATACTATATAGTCTTAAAAATCTTAATACAATTGTGTAGTTGGGTCTGGTCTTCAGGGCGAACTTAACCATATTTATTATAGGGATTATTTTATTTGATAATGGGATACATAAGTTAATATTGTGTATACCAATTTGTGTTCTCAGTGAGTGATAAGTAAATGATGACTCTACAATTATTAATGTGAAAACTCGTGATTATCGTAACGTAGAAAACAAACGTTTTCTAAATTAACCTGCATTATACAATGATATATAAACTATAGATACGTTGCCCGCGCTCTGTAGCTACGCTCTGTAGTGGCAAGATGATACTAAGGTACTTGCCTGAGTGACATTTAGTCACGTATGAACCAGCGCCGCGGCCGTACGTGATATTCAATTAACTTACTTGAAAAAGTTCTCTTAATAAGAAAAGAAAATGCCGTCCTGTATTTTTAGGAAATGTTTCAACTATATACTGCAACTGTGAAAGATAAAAAATATCATTTCATACGTAAGTATCAAGTAAAAATGTATTTTATTTAATTTTTTTCGATGACTTTAATGGCGGCTGACGCCTGAGGTAAGTCACGTGCTTTTGTACGCGCTCGGCCAATGAGCATGGAGCACAGAATGACAATGCAATTAAAGAAATATATTTATCTCTCTCTAACAACAGGAATTCCGTAGATGACATTTAATTTTCCTTCCCTCTCTTCGTGCGTCTATTTAGCTGTCTAGCTACCTATAGGTATTTACGCTGTTTTCGAGTGCCGTGATGTTCATGCATGACGCGTCTATTTATAATACGTCATTGGCATTATACATAGTTGTAGGATGTCCCGAAATTACATACTTATTATGGAAATTCGTAATTATGGGAATTGCAATTCTAGTTTACACAACAATGTTACTGAACCAAATCACATTGTGTCCAACATTACGAACAACTATGTAAACATAATTAAAACATCCATGTGATTTCAATAATAACACTGACCTTACCATAATAATTATGAGTCAGAACGTACCTGTGTATTAAAAAATAAATAAATAATACCTAAATAATACCCACTACTGAGCAAGGGCTTCTTCTCACATAGATAAAACATGAGTATCGCTCACCCCGCTTCCACAAGGCGGGTTTACGATTTCAGAACTTATATAATTACAAGTCCGGGTTTTCTCACAATTTTTCCTTCGCCAATGTCTGTATAATCCAAGATAAACTTAGAAAGAGAACCTTTCGGATATACTATTGCTGGCTTTGCATTAATCGCAAGTTTTCTTAAAGGTTAAGTATTCAATTTAGCAAAACTCTAAATTTCTCTGAAATAGCGATACTTAAAATTCTGCCCCCCTAGCATGACCGTTCTATCTCTATTCTACCAAGAAACATTTCTTCTGGCCGAACATGGCACGCCCCGTCGACTCGCGTTTCTACGAAGACATAGACAGAAATTCTTTCCATAGCAACGGGGACGTATCACGTGATGTTTATATTCCCTGAATATTATTACGTTTAGTTAACAAAAAAAGATGCCAATTGCACGAGTTTTTCATTTTTCGTGGGCGGGATGGTGTTGCTGCATCCTGGATCTTTTTCGCGAAATTAAACCTAAATATTTTACATAACATTTCAACCTTTTGAACGTAACTCAACGCAACCACGAAACGTATTTCTCGTATTTAGTTTGTCAGAAGTAATGTTTCTACCCCCAAATGTCAAAAGAAGAGAAATTATGGTCGTCATGCTCGACGTTGTAGACTTGTGTCGACTCAAGAAAATAAACATTTCTTTTCTACAATCTTAATATCGCCATGCTTGGGACGATAGAAATATCTGTCTAACTGTCGATTCTTCCGTAGACATAGCCCGTTTCTACGGCGGTCATGCTAGGCCGGCTGGGATGACTAGCAAAAACACAAAAAAGTAAATAAGTATTATTAAGGCGCAATCCTACCTATTTGCTACTACAGAAAAAGTATTACAAAAAGTTAGTTAGTCAGTATTTTTTCCCTTAGAAATTATATTACCGGGTTCTAAATCTGCTGACCGGCAAAATTGCAATACACTGTAATTGGAAGATAATTATGATATTTGCAAAACAACCAAATTACTGTTCAATAGATAAGATAAAACATAGACAAACAACTCGATATTATCAATATAGTATTTAATCTGATTAAGATAAAGTTTAAACAGGCCAACTTAAATAAAACCATTTCTAAATAGTAGTTATTTTTGCGTTATACAACTGTTTTAAAACCATCAATACCTATGGAAGACAGGATTTTATTTTGGTCATATGATCGCCACACCCAGTACACCACAGACCCTGTACGCCAGGCTTCGCAGGCTCCGCATCCGCCCTCCGGATGCGGCAGCCATTGAGGCGGAGCTGTACGAGGGGTACAGAGAAGCGAAAACAGCCCTCCAAGAGGCTGTCCAGGGGGCCGTGGCCCTGGCCCGCGAGGAGAAGCTGGAGTATCTCAACAGAGATCCGTGGGGGCGCCCTTACAAGATGGCGGGGGCCAAACCCCGCACCTGGGCCCTCTGCTGACGCAGAGTCTCCGCCCTCAGCTTGTGGAGAACGTGGTAGGCGCTCTGTTCCCTTCGCGAGGGGAACACCCTCTCCCGCCTATGGCTCCACTGCTTGCAGTGCCGGAAGTGGAGCACATCGAGGACGATGACGTCGTTCCGGATGTGACAGGGGTAGACCTGAGAGTGGCTGTAGCGCTTAACGCTAAAAATGCCGGCCCCGGGACCCAATGGCTTGCCTGGCAAAGCCTCGGAGGCTCTCGGCCCCAACTAGAAGGGCTCTTAAGCTAATGCTTGGAGTTCCCGCTTCGCTGGAAGACGGGGAAGCTGGTTCTCATCCGGTAGAAGGCCACCTGTTTACGGAAAATTACTTAATGGAGCAACTTTAAGCTCACCGGGAGCATTCGCCTGTAATGTTACAGAATGATGCAACATGTAACATTCAACTCATCGGGAGCATTCGGGTTCCCTACTTGAGTTCAAAAGTTTTCACCTGTAATGTAACACAACGGTACAACTTATGACATGATAGCAACACAAACAATTATATCAAAAGTTTTAAATCGAATATTACATTACACGCGTATATGCATAAGTTGCAACGTTGCTCGAAATCGAATCTTTGCATTTGTTACATTCAATTCGATACATAATAAAAAAATCAAAATTAATTATTAAATAAAATTATACATGCGGAGAGGCAGGAAGCCGACCCTTACTCTGTTTGCAAAGGCTAGACAGACGATGATTATGACAAGCGATGTTCCCGATGAGGGAACCTCTTAAAACATCTAATAGTGCACATATCGTATATGTTCACTCGTGCCTCGATTCAGAATACCCGGTGGAGGTACAGCTTCACGGTAATAAAACTTGTAGACTGAATCCCAAAAGTGAGTGATTTTACTCAATAACTTTCCACGGAGTTGCACATTTGATGCAAGCGACATGTGTGGTGACCGATCACGGCCCACAGGTGGCCATGCAGGCAGCGACGACCCTCGAAGCACGGGTTTCCTGTACGACCAAGCCAGATTGAGAAAACGCATTAATATTAATTTATCAGCCATCTCATACATTTTTTCAATTAAGTAAAACTGCTGTAAGAGGTTTTTGTTGTGTTTTCAGAGGTGTAGTTATTCAAAATGATGAGTGTACCATTTGTGTTCAAGTATCGGTCACTAAATTACCAGTCATCATAATATAATTAATTGCCCACCACATTTTTGTTCCTTATATACTCTACCAATCTGCTGATATCGTTCCTATGTTTAAAGAAGAATTTAAAGGAGTAAAATAATAAAAGAAATCAAAAGGGTCTATGTTTAGAGAAGAATTTAAAGGAGTAAAATAATAAAAGAAATCAAAAGAGTCGTTGCTGCACTAGACTCTTTTGTTTTTTTTTACTCCTCCAAAGCATGTTTTAACGTGGGATTCGAACACAGAGCATCATGAATTGGAGCAACTAAATTATAGCATTAAATCACAATATGGTACAGGTATAGAAGAAACCTGGCCCAGGGATGTGCTCTTACAAATTTAAAGTTTACGCTGATGTCTTAATGCTTACCCAGTCGTAATAAAGCTGCGCCATATTTCTCGCACTATTTGTCTCATATCGTGATAATTCCGATCATCATAACGTTCATTTCTATCATCCGCATTATCCAGCCAAGCTTTTGACTGAGCACAGTGATCCGAGGTTCGCATTTTAAGGTATGGTATCACGTCTCCGTTCTTATAGGAATATTCGTACAGATAAATTTGTTTGTGGCCAGCCTTCACGTGCAGCTGTACAGCTCGCAGCATAGGATAATTAACCATAATATCCGAATGGTAGTCGATATATGCCGTAACGGTATCATCACTAATAGGTTTTTTACCAAAATAAAATAATTTAATTGTCTCAGCTACTTCAACTCTTTCCTTTTCCGAATGGAACTTTAGATCAGCTGGCAAGAAATCAGAAAACTTCTCATACATTCTATGCTTCCAAATTTTGAAGTAATCAATCCGCAACATTCCTTCCATGCGAGTAAAACCATACAACATTGGTACCTTTTTGTAGTTGCCGGTATGTAGTATACTTAAAGGTGACTGCGTGAGGAATGCCTCGGCTCCTTTATCGGTCTCCACACACGGTGAAAATAAGAAAGTAGCGTCCGTCCTATCAAAATGTGTTTCTGAAGTCAACAATTTATGAGATGCTGTCTTGTAAAAATTTTCCAATTCAAAAATATCATGAGCCTTGGTAAAATTCAGTTTTAAGGCTTGATATATGGCAATCTCCAAAGGATCCCTTTGAATTGCAAATGCAGCAAGGTTTCCTCCGCTTTCTGGTATGACTCGGTGAAACAATCCTTTGGCTGACTTAGAGAGCATTATTAGATCTACTGATGCAGAACCTGAACTGCTACCTGCTAGAGTTACCGCCTTTGGGTTACCACCGAAGCGCGCAATGTTCTGTTGTACCCAGCGCAGCAGCGCCACCTGGTCCTTCATGCCAGCATTGCCTGGTATGTCTTTTGTGCCAATACAGAGGAACCCATAAACTCCGAGACGGTAGTTGAACGTGACCATTATGAAATTTTTGCTCTTCATTAGCTGTGTTCCCTTATTTCTATTACCATAACCCATTAAAAAGGCTCCTCCGTGAACATACACAAGGACTGGTAGATTTTCATCAGGAATATTGGGTACAAATACATTAGCGACTAGACAATTTTCGTCCATCACTAGCTTTTCTGTCACGAACTCTTTAATTAATTTATAGTTTTGTGGACATACGAGATTTATCTCTACGGCTTCGAACGGTTCCTTCCATTTAGGCGGTGGGAGAGGTGCCTGAAGAGCAAAATTAGAACTTATTTCTGATTCACGCACGAACGTGTGTTAAATTGGTTGGTTTATCAATTTAAACAGGGTTAAAATACACAAACTCTCTTTGTCACAAACTTTTACCAAGGATTTCGGAGCATGATTCTAGAACGAAAACATAACAACAAAGTGCTTCAAGTCGTAACAATTAAATGAGTCGAGCAGGTACAACTCTTAATATTCGTATAGAAAAACCTTGCCACTGCGTCCCTTATCATAAGGAATAAACGAGTTATCTGATTTTTTCAAGCCAGCTTACCATGACAACATGAAGTAATAAACAGGGGTGACAAAGTATTCCAATCCTATAAACACAAGAGTTAAGTAAACATCATATTAATCTCTTCAGACTAATGCGATTGCAGCTGAAGGTGAATAAAAAAATTGCCTGAGTCCTTGGCAAAGTAGACATTACAATTAATATAAATCTACGGAATGATGTGTAATAAGAAAATCAATAGCAAAGAATATGGCACCTTGAACTTGTTAACACCTTTAGGAGCTGTGGCGTAGGGTATGTTGTAGAAGGCATATAGATCCGCGCTGGGGTGTTTGCGACCGCGCACCGGCCCTTGCAAAGTTTCTATTTCCAAAAATTCTTCTTCAGCTAAAATAGCCGTCACGTACAAAGTTATCACACACGACCGTAGCTCCATTGTTTCTGTTACAGACTTGCTCCGAAGTAACAATGGTGGATGTTAAACGAGATTATTAAAACACATTCAATTGTGATCTGTTCTATATTGTGTATATTATTTTAATGATATTTTGCGAAGGTGCTTCCACACCGAAGCTACTTTTTGTGGTGCGACGTTTGCATGTTTAAGTGTAACCACAGATAAAGAAAAGTTTTAACTAAAGCCACAAAAATTAAAGACAGTTACTTAATGCTATTAAAACTTCGATGTAGGTACACAATGATACGATATTTGTATCAATAAATCGGGACACAAATTGGTGAATTCACTCGTTACCCCGACTTTATACATTGTTCCAAACACTTGCTTGTTTTCTCATGGATTATTATCTTTGTTTTTCGAATACCTACCTACTCTTTATCATGCATGTACACCATACAGGTAACATCCAAAGAAAACATTTTACATAGGGTTACAATGGATTTTATCGCTAAAAGTTGAGTATCGATGTTTTCAAGACAACCTCTGGAAGGATTACTGGAAGAGGGAGACATAATACCGCAAGTTGTCTAGATAGTGCACCTTAGTACTAAGTTTTATCGATAATCGACTTAGCATAATTGCAAATACTTAAAACCGTACCAGTTCCCGATCGGACCTTGTCTGTATTTCCTTAATAGGGTTTTGCTACCCTTTTTCAAGAAGATGTCCATTACATACGATGCGTTTCTATGGTAGAATATTTTTATCTCATCAACCATATGCACGATAACATTCAAAAATATCTCCAGGGGATGCAGATAACTTCTTCAGATATTTTCCCTCAAATGCCTGAATTAATATTCTACCGATATAACTCGATCGTTTTCTCTGTCGGGCGCTTATGAAATAGTTGTAGTTGTTACCATACTTTACTACAGTAAAGTTTCAGTAGGCGTAAATGTATTTAGCCGTTAGTTGCATGCGTGAAGATGTTTTCTCAACCTTTGTTATGTACTATGTCTTCACCGATGATAGATCTACGGAACCATGGCAATGCATCGGTCCTAAAAATCGTACAGTAGGCTGCATGAAACACAACCGATATAAGCTATCTTCTTAATAAATTGAAACACAAGGGCAAAGATCACCGACTTGCAGCTGACTATCACTCATTTTTTTTTCATCAACTGTCATATTTACAGCGTCAGTAATATTAAGAAAACCTCACTTGATGGACGCTTCGTCATTATCATCTGCCCACCCTATGTTGGGGTCGGATCCTAGTCTAACCAGATGCAGCTGAATAAACGTCCTTTACGTGGCACAGAGGAAACTCTGTATGTAATGGGTGGTCACCCATCTACGGACCAACCTAGGCAAGGTCGGCTTAACCTGAAGATCAACCAGAGTGGCTGTTATTATTTAGCTACGAGCTCTTCCTTGACTTGATGAACGCTTCGTCATTAGGTAGATTGTCAGGCAGTGGTTTTTTTTTTTTTTTTTTTTCTTTTTTTTTGCGGATGGGAAATCATCAAATGACTTCTCCCGCTCTGGGCGGAGTGGGAGGGAGTGTCAGACTTGACTGACTAAAACCCACCCATGTTCCTTCTAAGCCCTTTGTGTTCCAGGGCCGCGGTATCTCTTTCGAACAACCCGCAGCCCTGGCAGGCATCGGCCCTTTCGGACCCCTTCCGGTTTGCTGACATCTCCTTGAGGCGCGCGTGGAACACGTACGCGCCGTCGACACGGCCTGTCGTCATAAGACGGACGGACGGTGGGCTAGCCCATTACTCACCGTCCACAGGCTCGCGCCTACGGTGGCCGGGTATCAGGCAGTGCTGTTATTTAAATTTAAACCAGATAAGGTTGAATGGAACATTTTACGATTTATTTAATTAAAGACCTTTATGAAGTGTATGAGCAATAACACGCTTTCAAAGTTGCATTGTAGAACGGGCTGGTGACTGCAACTCCACGTCCAAAGCGCGTATATTTGAGTACGGCCCCTTTCAAGTTATTATACATCTTTTGCATCACAGTGATCGTTATAAAAATTGCAATAAGGCTCCAGCAACCTTGTCCAGCAACCTTACGGTTCCTGAATCAGAAGTTAATAACTGTGAAACGACTGCATATAATATGTGGTGAGTGGCTGAAAATATATTAATCACAACCCGCTTAGTCATTTCCCGACACACAACGGTTGTTCATGAATAATTAATTTAAGATGCAGTGTCTGCGGCTCCTGCGACCTCTTCTATATAGTAAGAATTGTAATAAGAATTCTATTCAGTAAGACTTGTTGTCAGACATTCGGGCGACCATGAAGAAAACGAAAAATTACAGTATATATGGCATTATTATTATTTACTTTTTTCTTAATCAGTAGGCAACATCCGTTTTCCAAATTTATTTAGTTTCCTCCGCACCAAATCACTGGTGGGCAAAATAGCTACCATTCTTTGATAATAAGCTGGTGGTGGTATGGCATCCCGGTAGAAATTCTGGTAGATGCTATCCCAGAAGCGCGTGCGTTCTCCCATGAGCACCCCTCGCAGTTCGAGCCATTTTCCAAGATTCATGTGTGGAGACCTGTCCACTCCCGCTGGCGGCCATGTTGGTAGCGACGAATCTTCTGACGGCACGGGTTTCCTGCACAACAAAAAAAATATACGGATTTCGAGAGGGAGACAATTCTACTAGGGTGTAAGGTACATTGATGCGCTGACCTAACTGTTACAACGAATTCTAAACCCGTTCTAGAACGCGTTATATAAATAAATTTTCATTGGGTATTCCTGTTATATTATACATTAACTGCGTCGATGTTCCCTTATACCAATTATTGCTATTCATTAGATGCTGTCTTATACTTACCCAGTCTTTATAAAATTGTGCCATATTTGTCGCATTATCTTTCTCATCTTCTGATAGGTTAGAGATGCGGAACTTTCACTTTGATCGTCCAAGTTGTCCAGCCAAGCCGTCGACTGACCGCAGTGGTCTGCACCTCGTATAGCAGGCTTTGGTCCGGCTTCATTGTTCAAAAAGGAATATTCATATAAATATACTTGTTTGTTGCCGGCCTCCACATACAGCTGCGCAGCCCGTAGCATGGGATAAGTAATTATGATATCCGAAAAGTAGTTAACGAATCCCAAAACATTATCATCGCCAATTGATTCTTCGCCAAAATAAAATAACTTAATCATCTCTGCCACTTCTCTTCTTTGTTCATCGGTCTTAAACTTTAGATCAGCTGGTAAGAAATCAGAAAACTTTTCATTCATCCTATGCTTCCATTTGTCAAAGAAATCAATACGTAACAATCCTTCCATACTGGTAAACCCATACAACACCGGTAACTTTTTAAAGTTACCACTCTTTAGTATACTCAGGGGAGATTCTGTTATGAATGGTCGTTCTCCTGTATCACGCTCCACACACGGGGCAAACAAGAAAGTAGCATCGGTTCTATCGAAAAATGAATAAGAGGTTAACAAGTCCAATGGAGCCATCTTATAAAACTGTTCTAATGCACGAATATCGTCGACTTTAGTAAAGTTCAGTTTCCTTCCAATATATTTGGCAACCTCCAAAGGATCTCTCTGAACTGCAAATGCAGCAAGGCTTCCACCGCTTTCTGGTATGGCTCGGTGGAACAATCCTTCGGCTGACTTCGAAAGCATTAAGAGGTCTACTGACACCGAACCCGCACTGCTTCCCGCAATGGTGACTTCATCAGGGTTTCCGCCGAAGCTAGCGATGTTCTTTTGTACCCAGCGCAGCAGCGCCACCTGGTCTTTCATGCCAGCATTGCCTGGTATGTCCTCGGTGCCGAGACAAAGGAATCCATGAACGCCGAGACGGTAGTTAAACGTGACCATAATGAAATCTTTTTCCCTCATCAACTCTGTTCCTTTGTTTATATTACCATAACCAATTGTAAAGGCTCCTCCGTGAACATACACGAGGACTGATAAATTTGCTTCAGATGTCCTGGGTACAAAAACATTGACAAGTAGACAATTGTTATCGTCAATCACCAGCTTTTTGTTCTGGATCTGATAGAGTACTTGTGGACAAACGAAATTCCTCTCTTCGGTTTGATATGGATTGGACCATTTTGGCGGCGCAAGCGGGGCCTGGCAAACATATTAAGGATATAATTATTTGAATTTTAACGTCAAGAGTTTGATAATCTAGAGTAGACTGCAAATAAACTAAATCAATTTTTATTATGTAAGGTATGTATGTGTACTTTGAGGATCGCAAAACTATGAAAGGAGCTACTGAACTATTTACTGAATATTTGGGTGCGTACTAGCAAACCCTTTAAGACATAAACAAAACTATTTCTATGTTTTACGTCAAGCTTCGTCATTACCTTAAATTTATGAACACCTATAGGTGCTGTGGCATAGGGTATGTTGTAGAAAGCGTATAGATCTTCACGTGGATTCAGGTGCCCTCGCACCGTGCCTTGCGCAATAATCACATCCATCCATTCTTCGACAGCTAAAACACCCGTCACGCACAAAAGAACTGCACACGTCCGAACCTTCATCGTTATATGACTAGACTAGGCCACGATTGTATGTTTTAGAAGATTATTCAACACATTCAATTGTTAACTAGTCCGTTATATTCATATTATTTAATAACTTACTCCTTGCCTCGTGGCGCATAACTGACAACAACTGCTTCTGACACAAACGCAACTGCTGAGCACGAGGTCCTGGGTTCGATTTCCTGGTCGGGCAAAGTGGTATTGCATGGGACTTAACCATGACTGGCGCATTATGGGTGTAATATTAGGTACACCTCTGCCTGGCTCTTTGAGGATTACATGCCCGCCCTGCTGTACATGGATGAGGTGTCTACTTGAGTTTTTGAGAGAAAAAAAAACGAAATTTCAGTGTGACATCGAAGTTTAATATTGAATATTGATAGGTTTCTGGAATAAATTCTCTATTATCATGAAAACGGCAACGTTGTGTAATTGTGCGCCGAAATGCGGGTAATTATCCCGTTACAAAGGTTATGGATAGTGCAAAATTGTATAGTTTGGAAAAACTAAGTGGATAAACAGACAGATACGAAAAGCGACCGTGTTTATACTAATACTATTTCAATCATTTTGACTATAGTTCAGTACAAACTGGATGATTGGAGATGGACTTGCTAAGTACATCGAATACCGCTTCAAAGACACTGTATGTGAATTTGTAGTTTTTAAAACGACCATTACTTTCCTAGGTACCCTTGTCCTATGTTACATAGGAGTTAACGATTCGAAAATCGAACATGTTTTTGATCAATCAGAACGTTGTTCGAGACAATTGATACCTTCAACTCGAACATCAAAGTCAATTAAATGGTTAATCAGTTTTCTAATAAACTGTATTTTTTTAGTTCTAAATATTCTTGCGTTCGGCCGCAAATCGCCTGATGTGAAGTGATGATGCGGCCTAGGATAGAGCACGCTTGCCTTGGAGAAAGCGGTTCACACGAGCTTTGAATGGATCCAGATTATAATTGTTTAAAGTGAAACTTTTATTACATCGTCTCAAACTTTTTGTCTGTGTGTTGCATGTCGCGTGACGGTCGGCCGCGGAGAAGGGATAAAGTGAAAATCGCTCCCAATTTTTTTTTGTAATAGTCTATAGTGTGAAAAAAAGTTTCACTTTTACCGTGGTTTCATAAAACCACACAATCCTTTTTTTTGTATGTGAGTTTAAATGTTTATAAACGCACCTACCACACAAGATAATTCTTTGTGTGGCGCAAAGTTTACAAATAAAAAAAAGTTGACAAGTATGTATGCAAATAGATTTCAGTCAATCAATATCGAAACTCGAATTAACGCATAGACATAATCTGCTAAAAAAAATAACCACTACAATGATTTACATTGACCACAATGCCACCTATCTCCATCTCCGAAACGTTCTCACAACATACTGTGTCTTTTTAATTTTGACAAAGGCATTCTGAGAACCTGCTCAGGTAGCGAGTCATAAATGACTCCAGTGCGAATGTGGTACCATTCCAAAAACGACAGGACGTTTGTTATCGTCTCCTACTCTACGTATCCTTGGGTTTTAGAAACCGATAGACGCTACTGAAAATGCCAGGGCCAGTACTAGTTTTTTTTTTTTTTTTGTGAATGGCATCTCGCTGTTCAACCTATGAGGTTGTCGTCAGCTTAACCGGACTATCCTGTGGATGCCTTGAGAGTAAGGCCTCGAGCCAGGGCATGAAAACTTACAAACTAAGCGACTGCACGCTAAGGGCACCCCCTGTGGGGTACGAGCCTCGGCTTAGGCCGTCTCTGGGGGAGGACTGCTTGGGACAGGCTTGGCTCGAGCGAGGGTCGGGGAGGGCAAAGACCGGGACGTCGCGACGGGCCTTGACGGCGAGGTCGGAAAGACGGCGGTTTGTGTCTAAACTTTTTAAGAGTACTAGTCTCTTTGCTATTTTCCTGGAGGAGGGTTATAGCATCATCGTGGGTGACGAGAGTATGCCTCGGACGGCGTGAACTAATGCGCGAGGATTCGTAACGGGCGGCCGCTGCGATCAGGGGGTGCCAGTACTAGTGGAACTACTC
The DNA here is from genome assembly GCA_963082945.1 of Cerastis leucographa. Taxonomy (NCBI): domain Eukaryota; kingdom Metazoa; phylum Arthropoda; class Insecta; order Lepidoptera; family Noctuidae; genus Cerastis; species Cerastis leucographa. The sequence goes on along the minus strand of OY720380.1, from coordinate 9,410,105 downwards.
AACTTATCATTTAGTTCATATGGGGTAGTACATAAAGATGGCGCCACTAATCTATGCAATCTTCGCTTAGCAACGCGCCTAGCATCATGGGTGTATTGCTTCCAAATAGAGCGTGAGTTATGAGTACCTACTAATCGGTAAGAATCAGTAATTTAATCTCAAGTTTATAATACTATTCGACAAAAATATAGCTGCCTCAAATTTTGGAAATACCGGATATTTTCTTGATGATAAAAAAATCATATTTATATTCACATGCAACAGTAGATATAGACTATTTCGCTGCATGTACAAAAAGCTATTTTTATTGTCACGAATCGCATAATGAGTTTATTTTGGAAAGTTGGTTCATATGTCGGGTAGACTCACTTATAATACCTAGACTCGGGTAGACTCAATTATAATACCTTCACATGATTTTAACCTATATTTATTTATTGTAAACATAATTTAGTCTAGCCAATTATAATATTTTTCATTTATTCACTTTACATTTATAACCTAATAAATGCTCAATTAATCATACACTCACCAAAGAACAAGAACGTTTACATACAGTAAACTAAACTCACTGTAGAACACTTAATTTAAGTTGAGGGTATACTTACATAATTTCAATACGCGTATAAATAACACACACAACACCATTTTATCTCGTCTGAGACCTCCCGAAATCGATTAAAATCTTTAGAATAGGCCTATTCTGGTATTTGTTATAATATATATTAGTATATTTATTTGTATAATGTGTATTAGTGTCTATGTATTTTCGAAAACTAGTAGTTATGTTTGTATATTTTTTTTTGGCACAATGTTGTCGTATTTTACCCAAAGGTTGACTGATAGAGAATGCCTTGTGGCATTAAGTCCGCCTATGTACCACTATTGTACATGAAGTTTAAATAAATAAATAAATAATATCCCCGTAGATATGGGGGGTCAAAGTTCCAACTTAATCACAAGGTTCATATACAAGTTTTTAATATGATAATTTTACTCATGATCCCCATAATATTCAATGTTTTGAGTGCGTTAGCAATAATTTTTGCGTAGGGTTACTAAGTTTAAGTTTGATGTACAGAAGTTGGTTGAAGGCTTCATGAAGGTTCCCTTTATTTTCCCTTTTCCCTTGCATTCCTTTCCTCTTGTCTGTTTATATTTGTGTACACAAGCTGTTATACATATAAATAAATACTATGTGCATTGCATACTTAATGGACGTCTCTGAGTTAAACTGTGTTTTATTTTCAACAATCTTTCGCCAGCGCATTCATCCGCAAAGAGGTAAGAAATTATCCCCCGTGGCAACGTGCCTGACTTTTTTAGTCCTGGGATGTGGCGGTTTTTTTTTGTTTAACCGTCATGTCGCAGAAGAAAGTTGTAGAATAGGAGAGGGAGATGACGAGCTCCTGTCCAACCCGCAGCAGACGCAAGGGCCGTCGGCAGAGGGCGGACAACACCCTCTTCCAGCCCTCCTAAACAAGCCCAAGGGCGATGGATTCGGACACAAACTTGAATGTCCATCCGTCGCAGCGCGTCTCTATTAGACGTTAGCGGAGGAGTGTTACACCGCTGCACCGATTGTAGACGTTGATTTATAGCTAAGAGTGTTATAGAATTTCGTTGCACATATTTTTTTTCTCATATAATCATTTCAATCAATACGCAGAATACTTACTTTGAAGAAATTTAAATAAAGTTTAATGTTAGAATATTCATATCATAGATTAACAAACTAAATATTATTTTTATCCTTATATTGTTTATTTTATCGAGTGACAGTCTCTAAACATTTCAATTCATGAAACGTTTAGAGACTGCATAAAAAAAAAGGCATACCCACCTACAAAATTACAACACAGCGTTCACAAAATGAATGCGGGTAAATTCTTGTCAGGCAGGAAAAAAATCTTGTTATCTAACTAATAGTGTCCTTGCTTGTTCCATGTTGCATGCTCACTTGCATGCAAGCAAGCATGGTTTCTGTCAGGAGTCCTGCGGTCCTACGCGAGCATATCGTCGCAGATGGTATAACGCTCACCACTGCAGCTTCGGTGACAACATATGGACTTAAAAAGTCAATAGTATTTTTTGCCAAAAAAAACAGTATTTTAATTTCAAATTAAGATTAAAAATGGTACTTTATATAAATGGCAATATTTACTTTTATGTCGAAATAAAATACCATCGAAAAAAAACACCTAACAAACAATATTCATTAAAAAATAATTCTATTGTTGGATAAGTTGTTAAATAAAAAAAATGTGACTATAAAATTCATTTAACTGAGTTTCTGTAAAATTTGTTTCATTCTAGTAAATAGTAGTTGAAACAATAATATTCGAAATAAAAATACAAGGGTCAAAATGTAAGATTTGGAAAAAACGTCACGGATTTATCAAAGTAATTAATTTAATGATTAAATATTAATTAAGCAAGATATTGATCATTCAGCTTTAAATCTGAATATTTAGTGTATGATGAATTGATGAATCATCAATGTATCAAGCAATATCACCATGTTATCAACCATATCACATAAATACGGTTGATAACATAAAACTCTGATAAATATTAGCCTTGGTGTTTAGATTTTTGTAAGGAGTAGTCGAACTGTAACTATGAAGTGGTGGACGTGTGTGGTTCTTTTCTGTGCCTCGGCTGTTATGGCTGAGGACGATTGGTTGGATGTGAGCCTTGCGCAAGGGCCGGTGCGCGGGCGCAAGCATTCCAGCGGACAAATTTTCGAGTTTTACAACATACCTTACGCCACTGGGCCTACAGGGGCCGACAAATTCAAGGTGCTTCATTTTATTCCTAAATCTTCTGTATCGTGTAATTAGTGACACCCTGGTGTCAGTTTTTATGCCACCTATGTATCTCAGGAATGCTGGATTCCTCACGATGTTTTTCTTCACCGAAGCAAGTAATAATATACAATACGCACATCAATCCGAAAAATCAGAGGTGCGTGTATTGGGCTCGAACTTGAGACCTTAATGAATTGGCAGTCATATCGTTAGCCTATCACTGCTTGAATTCCTAAATGAATACGTAGGACACACGTGTCTTTACATAAACTGCATGATTTATTCCCTAATGAAGTACATGGCACATTTAGATAAAAAACGTGACTCCGACGATACGAAGATCCATGTAATGTTTATTGTTTACAAAAAAAACACCGTTTAGCGTTATAATCGGGAACCCAAGCCCTACTAGCTTTAACCCCTTTTACCACCCAACTATGGCCGCACGATTGCACTTAGACTTCGCTGTAGTAAAGGATCATTTTGAAGAATTTATACAAAATCCTCTCGGCTTCTCATGCACCATGGTTGTGGGCTAATACCCGGGCGATAACCAATGTGATTTTTTTATTTCATAATATGTATTTTCTAAATTTATTTTGGATATCACTGACTTGTGGAAGGAAAACATCGTGAGAACCTTCGAAATCGCCAAACAGTTGTGAGCAAGGTTGATCAATGTTCGTGCTTTCTCAGTATGAGAAGACGCCGTTGCCCATCAGTGGGACAGTCACAAACAATACCAGCCCATAATATAAAGGGTGTAAAACACCTCTTAACGAAGCCGAAAGGCACTGGTTCTCCCTGTCATTGCGATATTTTTTTTGTTCTACACCATACCTGGGAACCTTCTAGTTACGGAGATATTAGGGGTCAAAGTTCAAACTTTTTGACAAGTATTTCTTTAAATACAAGTTTTTAATGTAAGATTTTTACTTTAAACACCTCCACGACCCCCGTACTATTCAACCCGTCCATCAGCACAATGTTTTGAGTGCGTTACATTGAGTTCTACCACAAAACATGATTTTACACCCCCAAAAAAAAAGTCGTTTCCCAGCAATAATTTTTGCGTAAAGTTACTTAGTTTCATGTACAAAATGCTTGGTTGACGGCTTCGTGATAAGGTGATTTACACCGTGTAGAATATTTTTATTCAAACCCTTTCACTATCATCATAAATTTTAAAATTTAAGTGTTATTACGGCGAAAGCACATATTTTATCATCCACTTTGCTTGTCTTATATTTTTTTTCAAAGTTGCGTTTGAATTTACCCCAACGACATTTACTGTCATGTTTGCGCAGAGGGCACTAAGGAAACCAATAATGTCCAAGCAGCCTACTGCCGCCTCGTATACCAGTATTATTATAAGCTTACTTGTGTTAGAAAGGGATATAGCTATACATCATACATAGCTTCATCTTTTACCTACACAGAAGTTAGAATAAAGTTATATACTTACTTCTTTCTATGTGAGGTGGTAGTATAATCCCAGAGATATAATGCCCTTATGGATCTCAACTCACATGTACCAATTTTACCGTGTTTAAGTATCCCCTGCCCATAAACTTTTACATAATTATACCAGTTTCAGGTGCTCTGACTATACCAGTTTAGAAACAAATAAGTACTTTACTCCTTATCTAGTTTATTGTGTGTATTATATTAATACCCTTATCTATTAAATTGTTATTTCCTAATTAATTTTCATACATATCATCATAAAAATCGTCATCGAAGTATTTATTGTTCATATCTTTTTATGCCTGGTCGAGGAACGACGGATGCCATTTTTGCTATTCGCCAGCTGTGCGAAAAATACAGAGGTGCGCATAAAAACTTGCACATGGTGTTCATCGACCTCGAAAAGGCATATGACCGGGTTCCCCGTGAGGTTTTGTGGTGGGCTCTTACAGAGAAAGGTGTGCCTGGGAAGTACGTGCAGTTGATCCGAGCGATGTACAGTCGATGTCAAACCCAAGTACGGTCTACAGCGGGCACTACCGGCAGCTTCAATGTGGCAGTTGGCTTGCACCAAGGGTCGGCTTTAAGCCCTTACCTCTTCCTGGTGATAATGGACGCTCTTACGTCGGACATACAGGAAGAGGCTCCCTGGTGTATGCTGTTTGCTGACGATATTGTTTTAGTTGCCGAGAGTGGCCTAGAGGTCCAGAGCAGATTGGAGGTGTGGTGGCAAAGATTGGAGAATGTTGGCCTGAAAATAAGTAGAACCAAAACGGAATACTTGTTTTGTGATTTCGGCGGTCTCTCCAGTCCTGTGCCTATAGCCCTTGCCGGAACGCCCATACCGATCTGCCCCGATTTTCGGTACCTCGGGTCGCTTGTCCAAGGAGATGGTGATGTAGACCGGGACGTAATGCAACGGATCAACTCAGGATGGATGAAATGGAGACAGGTCACTGGAACAACTTGCGACCCACGGATGCCCCTCAAGTTAAAGGGGAAAATATACAAGTCCGTGATACGACCTGTCGTACTGTATGGATCGGAATGCTGGGCAGTGAAAAAGACGGATGAAAAAAGATTGCATGCAGTAGAGATGAGAATGTTGAGATGGATGTGTGGAGTGACTAAAATGGATAAAGTTAGAAATGAGCATATAAGAGGAAGTTTGAAAGTGGCACCTATTACAGAAAAGATGAAAGGGAGTCGTCTGTCTTGGTATGGACATGTGATGAGGAGGGATGGAACACATGTGACTAAAAGAGTGATGAATATGAATGTGGATGGATGGAGAGGGAGAGGAAGACCAAAGAAAAGATGGATGGAATGTGTGAAAAATGATATGAAGGAAAAAGGAGTAAATGATAACATGACGAATGACAGAGGAGTATGGAGAAAAGAGACGTGTTGCGCCGACCCCAAATAAAATGGGACAAGGGCAGGAAGATGATGATCTTTTTAGTTAGCATTATTATCCTGGTTGGGTTTAAATTATTTTTTTTCACCTATCTTTAATCCTAAACCAGAATCCACACTCTCACATTCTCAGTTCTATGTTTGATTCTAAACATTTTTAATATGATTTTAGTCAAGTCACACAAATCTAAACATAATAATTTAATTTACAGGCACCTCTTCCACCACCACAATGGTCGGAACGGTTTGATGCATTCGGTGAAGAGAATATCATAATATGTCCACAGAACGCAAGTCTTATTGGATTTTTTCCAGACCAAGTGGTGATGCAAGAAGATTGTCTAGTTGCCAATGTTTTTGTACCCGTCACTACCGAACAAAATCTTTCAGTCCTCGTGTTTATTCACGGAGGAGCTTACGTAATAGGTTATGGAAAAATGACTACAGCAACACAGTTATTAGAACAGGAAAAAGATTTTATCATGGTTACATTTAACTACCGCCTCGGCATTCATGGGTTTCTTTGTCTCGGCACCGAGGACGCACCAGGCAATGCTGGCATGAAAGACCAGGTGGCGCTGCTGCGCTGGGTACGGGACAATATCGCTAGCTTCGGCGGTAATCCTGAAGATGTCACTCTTGCGGGTAGCAGTGCAGGTTCCGCATCAGTGGATCTACTTATGCTATCTAAGTCAGCCGAAGGATTATTTCACCGAGTCATACCTGAAAGCGGTGGGAATCTTGCTGCATACGCAATACAGAGGGATCCTCTTGAGAATGCCAAAACACATGCAAGAGCACTGAACCCTCTCGCTATGGTAGACGACATAAACGATTTAGAACAATTCTATAAGACAACTTCAATGGACTCATTGACTGCTGATATGTTTGAAGACAGAACTGATTCTACTTTCGTGTTTTCACCATGCGTGGAGCGTGATACAGACGGAGCATTCCTGACAGAATCTCCTCTGAGTATACTAAAGAATGGAAACTACAAAAAGTTACCAATGTTGTATGGATTTGCTCAGATGGAGGGTCTGTTTCGTATTAATTACTTTGACATTTGGAAGAATAAGATGAATGAAAAGTTTGCAGATTTTTTACCAGCGGATCTAAAGTTTGAATCTTATGCAGAAAGGGAACAAGTAGCCAATAAGGTTAAAACATTTTATTTCGGCAACAATCCAGTTGGCGACAACCAAGTTTTAAAATACATCGACTTCTTTACAGATGTCATTTTTGCCTTTCCTAAGCTATGGGCTGTGAAGCTGCAAGTAGAGGCTGGCAACGATCAAATATATTTATACGAATATTCGTTTGCGGATGATAACTCTACCGAAATACCTTACACTGACATGACAGGAGCTGATCACTGCGCTCAGACAGAGGCTTGGATGGACAACATAGGTGATTCCAACAGAAATGAAAGTCTCGATACTCCTGAATATAAGAAGATGAGGAAGGTAGTTCGTGAAATATGGCACAACTTTATTAAAACTGGGTTAGCATTCAATCTTTCAGTATGTCAATCTTTTCCTAATTATAAATCTAAACTATACGTTACAATTATAAACAGGTGTTCCTTATAACTGGGACTTTATGGAGTAAACTGTAAGGGATACCGTGCGTTTATCCCCTATACATTCCCTTACTGCCCCAGCAGGAAGCAATACAGACGGTTATCTTTAAAACTACTGATCTGATTTCGTTCATTTTTTCAATAATTTACGAAGCTACATTGTCCTCGAGTGTCTTATGTAAAATCTGGAACGGTAAATGTGTAGAAGGTCACTTACTATACATGTGTTTAATTTATAAAAATTATGAAAAGGTAGTGATGAGAACTCCTAATATAACTAAGTCCTAAATTCTATTTAATTCCTCAGAAAGCCCGTGCCTGAAGGATCGTCACTATTGCCCTGGCCGGCAGTAGGCGCCAACAGGTCTCCATACATGGAGCTGGATGAGGAGCTGACTCTAGGAGGAGTGCTCTTGGAGGATCGCATTCGCTTCTGGGAGGAGATCTATCAGAAACATCACCGGGACGCCATACCACCACGCAGTGGTGCTGGTAACATGGCACCGACAAATATATTTTCTTTAATTACCTTGTATGTCCTTTTCAGTCTTAGTTAACGGATTTTTGTATAAAAGAGTTAATTATTAATATTGTTAAATGTAATTGCTTATCACACTTTCACTGACAAAGCTGTTCGCTCATGAAGACAAACATAAATGAAGCAATTGATGAAGAATTTCCATCAAAATCGTATTCACGTACTTGTCACTTGAAATATAGGTCCTAGTCGAACATGTATTTGCCTAACCACCATTATATTACACAGTTTTAATGTTATCTAGTAATGAAACGTCAAGATCAAGTGACAGTAATATCATATAAGTTTAATTTTACAGATAATTGTTGCTGAAAGTCATACTAACAAGACATTGTTTTTCTGACTTTCCCAGAACGAGGGTTATGTTTTATTTTTAACATTGCCAACAATTATATTGACTTATTAATATAAATATTGTACAACCAATGGGCATATTACAGTGACACAATATACTAATTGTAAGATCTTCTGTTTGCCTGTGACAAACAATATATAATAAATTATGAATAATGTTTTTATTTGTGGACAAAGATTTAAATAGTTAGAAATCGATGTATGTGTGAGCTCAAACATAAAACAAAGAACGAAAGATACGATTTTCAGTATGCTATAATGCTATTCATATGCCAACAAAACAAACGTCACCATCCTTTGAGGCGGTCCGGTTATTCTAGCGACTCAAATCTTTGGTTGTAATGAATTAATACTGAATGTTGTACCTACAAGAATCTTAACGTTAACTTGTTTTTGTCCGGAATATAAATCTACTTAGCAAATCTGCTTTAAAACACAAACACAAATAACCAAGTATATAAAATTTACTTACTTGGTTTTTTGTGTTTGTGTTTTTTTGTTGAAAATGCTTACCTATGCAAGGTGGAAGGGACACCCACGCAAAAGCGATTGTCACTGAATATTCTGGTGGTGTGTTTAAAACGTGTCTGGGTAGTGGATGCTATCCGAGTACATTTAAAACAATTAAGGTGTCTTCGTTGTCGTGAGAGGGAGAGAGCCTCACGTCCCAGCCGCCGCGGGAGACGCCCGGGGCGAGTCCGTAGGCGCGGGCCTGCGGACGGTGAGTACTGGGCTAGCTCACCGTCCGTCCTTCTTATGACGACAGGACGTGTCGACGGCGCGTTCGTGTTCCACGCGCGCCTCAAGGAGATGTCAGCAAATCGGAAGTGGTCCGAGAGGGCCGATGTCTGCCAGGGCTGCGGGACTGTTAGGAAGAGATACCGTGGCCCCGGAACACAAAGGGCTAACAATGGACATGGATGGGTTTTAGTCAGTACAAGTCTGACACTCCGTTCCGCTACGCCCAGAGTTCCTACTCTACTACTACTACGACTACTCCTGTAGTCATTTGATGATATCCTATTCGTAAAAAAAAAATCGTCTTTCTGTGTCTTATATTCTCCCTTGTCTATTTCATAAAGTCTTTTATTTCTTGCTCTATTGTTAGTGAATTTAAATTATTCAAGTCGATATCTAGTTCTATAATCTATTCATTAACGTTGTGATGTACATATTTTATTTGTAGTGCAGATTTCATGTCAAGAATATTTAATTTCAGGCCTTCCTTCTAGGTTATGATACTAGTGCCTCCAGCTAACGGTATTTAGTAGAACTACAACACCATTTTATCGAATAAGACTATTCTGATCAATAAAAGGTAATTCATGATGGCGCTATAATAGGTAAAGTAGTTCAGTACCTTGACACTAGATGGCGTTGAGTGGTTCAGCTACTACATGACTCGATGACTCTTAAATTAAACAGATAAAGATTTGATTATATTTGTTAGGTTTTGTTTCTCATCCACATTTGCGAATAGTGACGGAACCCTTACGATTAATTTTGTTACGAAACTGTTGGCACCACACAGTTAAAATTTGGACAGCAGGTGTCTTCTATAAACCGCTACACAAAAATGACGTCAAATTACGTATTAAATAAAAAGTAGAAGTGGCCTCGACACATGTAACTCAATTTTATAGCTTGTCAAATCTGCTAAACAGAACAATACATTTCACTGACTGCACAAGCAGCATTTGGAGCAATATTTACAAAAACAAAACTAATAAAGTTTGCAGGACAAAATAAATATTTATTGAAGAGTTACCATACCTACAGTAAAAGAGTCAAAAAAATTACAATAATGTTCAATATTTATTTGTTCAAATAAAAGTGTCATTATAATCTCCATCGCCTTAGGCCTCTGCGTGGCGGTACGGCATCCTGGTAGTACTTCTGGTATATGTTATCCCAGAAGTTAAAGCGTTCTTCTAAGAGCACCCCACGTAGTTCCACGGCATCATTCAGCACCATGTGTGGTGACCTGTTCGCACCAGCTGCCGGCCACGCAGGCAGCGATGAACCTTCAGGTATCGGCACACTGCCAAATTTTAAAAAATAAACTTAAATGGCATCCGTTCATACCTACTGAAGGTATATACATTATAAAGTATTAAAGTTAGGAAAAGGCTATCCAGATGATGATGACTTCATAATCATCTGGATAGCCTTTTCCCACTTTATTGGGGTCGGTTTGCAGTGTTACTAAATGCAGCTAAATACCAGTATTTAACTTCAAGGTTTAACCTAAATGCTTACCCAGTTTTAATAAAGTTGTGCCAAATTTCACGTACTATCTTCCTTATCTTTTGATGTTCAGGAGTTTCAAGACTTTCATCTTCACTATCCAACCAAGCCCCTGACTGAGCGCAGTGATCAGCTCCTCGCACATCAGTATAAGGCACTGGGGGAACGTTCTCGTCCACAAAGGAATATTCATACAAATATACTTGATTGTTACCAGTCTCGGCGTGAAGCTTCACAGCCCTTAGCATAGGATAAGTAAACATGACATCCGAAAAGAAGTCGACGTAATTAAGAATAGTATCTTTTTCAACAGGATTGTTACCGAAATAATATTTCTTTACCGTTTTGGCGACTTCTTCTCGTTCTTCATCAGATTCAAACTTAAGGTCACCTGGTAAGAAATCAGAAAAGTTTTCGTTCATCAAATGCTTCCAAGTTTCAAAGAACCCAATACGTAACAGTCCTTCCATGTTAGCGAAACCATACAACATAGGTAACTTTTTGTAGTTGCCTGTTTTTAGGATAGTAAGTGGAGATTCTGTCAGGAGTGCCCCATCTGTATCACGCTCCACACAGGGGGTAAACATGAAAGTAGAATCAGTCCCGTCAGCAAACATATCAGACGTCAATAAGTCCATTGAGGCTGTCTTATAGAACTGTTCCATAGCATTTATATCGTCTACGTTAGTAAAGTTATGATCTTTAGCGAACGTTTTGGCAATCTCTAGAGGATCCCTCTGGACTGTTAATACAGCCATGTTTCCAGCACTTTCTGGTATGGCTCGATGGAATAATCCTTCGGTTACTTTAGACAGTATTAGTATATCCACTAATGCGGAACCTGCACTGAAACCTGCAAGAGTGACATCGTCAGGGTTACCGCCAAAGCTGGCGATGTTATCTTGTACCCAGCGCAGCAGCGCCACCTGGTCCTTCAGGCCAGCATTGCCCGGTGCGTCCTCGGTGCCGAGACAAAGGAACCCATGAACACCCAGGCGATAGTTGAACGTGACCATGATGACATCTTTCTTTTCCTTTATAAACTGTGTTCCTGAGGCAGAGTTACCAAATCCCGTCGAAAAACCTCCTCCGTGAGTATACACAAGAACTGAAAGATTTTCCTCAGTGGTATCGGGAACAAATACACTAGCAGTTAAACAATCTTCTTTCATCTCAACGGTGACTGGCAGTGATTGTAATATGGCATCATTCTGTGGGCATATAATTATGCGGTCATCAGTTGCATCAAACGGCGCTGTCCATGTTGGCGGAGGGAGTGGTGCCTGGAATGTGAAAGTAAATAAAATAAGTATTACATTTGTTTGTTGTCTTAAACATCTGTCAAATCTTTTTCCACTGATGTTAGTATTAGCTTATCGGATGCAGCTCAATGCTAGAACTTTTAAATGTACCGGTAGTTCAGTTAACCTTCGTGGGTTGTGGAGGTCAGATAGGCAATCGTTTGGGAAACACGATAGCTCTTGGCGGGACTGAGTCAAACTCTCAGGAAATGGACTAATTGTAACGACTATCAAAGATCGTATTTATCTATCGATTGATGGGGACTTTTAAAACTTTATTTGTAATGGTAAACCCCAGCTTTCCGCCAATATTTGGCTGTCCGGGAATTTTTGTTATTTGACCACTATTTTTATGTCTAAATTGACTGGACTATTAGGTATATAAAAACGAACATAGGGTACATTTTATCCCGAAAAAAAGTACTTTTAAATAATAGCGTTCATAGGCTAATAGATAGCGCCACGTGTCCGAGCCGGTTATTGTACGAATAAACGCGAGCGAAGCCGCGCGCAAAAGCTAGATTAATAATAATTGTAACAAGTCATATAACCACCTTGAATTTGTTTTCTCCCGCAGGTGCTGTGGCGTAGGGAATGTTGTAGAAGGTGTACAGTCCACCGTTGTGATGTTTGCGCCCACGCACCAGTCCTTGTGCTAATCTCACTTCCCGCCATTCATCGTCAGCGAGAACAGCCGTCACGCACAACATAACCACAAACGTCCACCATTCCATTGTTTTGACTATGGACAACCATTACAATTCGATGTTTATAAATAGCCATCTTTATCTTTGGGCACACGATTTGTTGATTGCGAAATTCACTTTTTTAAAACTTTTCATCTAATCAGGAATATCTAAGATTTTTAAATGGATACGGTAGATCCGTATTCGTTTATGTAATCTTAGATTTTCCTGATTATACAGTAATTGATTTTAATGACTTTATTTATATATTTTTTTGTTTAGTCACCTTATTATACGTGATCTTCGAGAAACAACAAAAGCAATCCTTGTTTATGAGCAAAACCACCTTACTCGAGAATTATGGTCCTTGGACGGAAAGCAAGGCAGACCAAGGTTAAGTTGCAAAATGTCGGCGTCAGTGCAGGACTTTTATGTGCACAAAAACTTTTCTATAGGAGAAGGTAAATACTGTTTAACTATCAACCATCAAGTTTGTCGAAGGTCCTAGAATTCGTATGTTTTGCCGACCGTGCGTGCTGATATCTCTGTTTTATCGCTATTGGAACAGGTTACTTAATTCATACAACTTGTAAAAAAAAATAACAATTTTAGATACAAGGTCCTGCACCGATGCCGACGAATATCGAGGGGATGAACATGGTATAAAAAGAAAATATCAATTGTCAAAAACATCATCGCCTAGCCTTTTCCCAAACTAACTTGGGGTCGGCTTCCAGTCTAACCGGATGCAGCTGAGTACCAGTATTTTACATGCAGCGACTGCCTATCTGACCTCCACAACCCAGTAACTGAGTAATACGATACCCCTTGGTAAGACTGGATGTCAAACTTTTGGCTTCTGACTACTCATAACGACTGTCAAAGATCTACAAATGACAGCCGGGACCAAACGGCTTAACGTTGTCAAAAACATTGAGCATAAATCTTTAGTCAAAGTGCTTTGATTGCTTTTTCTGAAAGCCAGGGGGGTTACTAATGACGCTCAAAACATTATTGTTCCATTCCTATTCCAGAGTGGGAAAGAGATGGAGCTAGACGACCTCTATAGCTCCGTCTCTTTTTCACTCTCGAATGACGTCATGGTACGCCACCTGAACTGTATTTTTTTGTGTTAACCCCTTAAACCATTTGTGTCACACACTAGCATCGCTAAGACATATATCTTTGTGGGAGGGAATGCCGTGATCCACCGACGTGGCTTCTTGCTAACTAAGTATTATTGAAATAACAGACAGATTTTCTTTTTGTCCCCTTCAAATGACTAAGATTTTATGAGGAGCTCGTGGCTAAATAATGACCGCCGAACTTAAAGATTGATCCGTTCGATCTTTAAGTTAAAGCCGTGCTTGCCTAGGTTGGAACGGTGATGGTTGACCATAATTACATACTAAGTTTCCTCCGTGCCTCGGAAAGCACGTTAAGCCGTTGGTCCCGGCTGTCATTTATATCATTCCCACTGCTGGGACACAGGCCTCCTCTCTATCACAGTAACTGGTCTGTGCCACGCGGGCCCAGTGCGGATTGGTAGATGTCACATGTCTTCGAATCGGTGGGACGAACGGGAATACACGTAATTTTTCAGTTCTAGGACATACCGCTTTCCTCACAATGGATTCCTTCACCGTTTTTGAGAGCAGCGTTGATGAAATAAATTACACAAATTAATGCGTCTGCCTGGGTTCGAACCCACGGCTTACTGCTAGTAAGTCGGGGCTGCCACCGCTGCCTTCTGTTCTGCTGCTGTGTACAATACACCGATGCAATGTGTCCGTAAAATCGTAAAGGAGACGGGCGAGACTACATGTATTTTGGGACCCACTCTTAGAGGTAGCATTCATCATAACAACTTATACGTAGTTGTAAAACGACTAAAGACTATCAGAAAAGTAAATGAAAAGTAAGACGGAAAAGTTGGGAGAAAAGAGATATACGTCTATTCACAAGATAACCTAAAAATCTTACGATTAAGGTTTTTAACAGTGGAATGACTCCGTAATTAAGATGAATCAAAATATAATAATATTTAAGACGCCTCATAAAAGAAGATTCGAATAAACTACTGTCTTTCCCTCGCAGTTTTAGTTCTGAATTTACGTGTTTTGCTTCTCGTCATAAGCGAAAACCAGAATTTTTACTTCATTGCCTGTACCTAATTGATGAATCATAAAACTGCTAGACTGCAGCTAGAGACTAAACTGATTACCAACCCTGTAATTAGTTCAATCACTATAAAAACTATGTTGTTACGATTTTGATCCATAAGCGAATTATAGTCAAGTAAAACGATTCTTATTACGCTGAGAGTAGATAATATTGTTTTACATAAATTATAACAGCCAGAGCTGACTAGCTATGCACCGCTATTGAAAAGCAGGGTTTGTTGAATAAAAAAACGATGAGTAATAAATCTTATTTTTTGGTATTTTTACATAGTTTTTATTTTATGCAACACAGACGTTACGATGGCCAATTTGCTGTCGGGTTTCATTTTCAGGGTCGCAGCTTATCAGCCCCCAACATGAGTGACAAAGGTAGTTTTCTCCTGTTATCTGGAATTAATTAAATATGTTAAAATAAATAAATTCACCTTTAGTGTAATAAACAAAGAGTTCCATGTATAAGTAACAAAAGTGCCTGACTCGCAGAGTGTATCCAGGTCCCCACGAAAAGAAAAACAGAAATGTAGTTTGATATGAAAGATAATATGACCTCTGATACCTGTGGAGCGGTATATAAATATTTCAAGACAAAATGCAACAGCCACCCATCTTCCATTTTGATGACTGAAACATCTCAGTAAAATACACTACTTCTACTGCTACCTCGGCTAGTCTTTTACTGTATACTGTTTTAGTCCGATAAAGTATTGGGCAACAGTAAGAATGAGCCTAATATAAGATTACAACAGTATGTATTTATGCATATAAAAGCTAAACGAATCTTAGTTTGTTGTTCAGATAGATATCCTAAATAAGTTCTTTACTTATGATATAAATACATGTTCTTTTACGAATATACTTACATCACGTGGATACACCCATCTCTGAACTTTTTCAAAGCTCTGAGCACCTTCATCAGAGAGACGACGCCTCCGTAAGAGCGCAAGTCGTAAGAGAAGAAGAAATTAACGCAACGCATGTTTGTGGTTAAAATCAAAGTCCAAATCAAAAGCAACTAATTGTCCAATGTCCAGAGAAGAATGCGGTAGTCTAAGAATCTACAAAATCGCAATGATAAACATAAAATCCCAGACAAAAATACAAACATAACGATGGACTAGATCATCACAGATCTGACAGTGACAGTAGTGACGGGACTCAATGGTTCATCATTGATAACGTTCCTTTATTAGAAATACTATAAAATCGCCACAGTACCATTTTTATTAGATGCTTTTGCATTGTTAATTGGCGTTTTACCATCAGGTTTGCATGTTATTTTTTATGAATTTTTGACATAATTGAATGTATAAAAACTAAGAGAAAGATCCATTTGTGGTAATAAACCCATGAACAAAAACACATGTCATTGGATTGGAACGTAATCGGAAAAATCTTGCGTTTTGTAAGTGCACGATTACTTAATTTTAGTAAATTGAAAATTATTTATAACTTTTGATTCCCGAGTCCTAAAAAATCAATATTTAATAAATAAATATCTCATAAAATTGTAGTTATAATTATTTTATATTTACACTGGAACGGAGTTTAGTTAATTTTCAGATTCTTTGGGTCCATTTTCGCCAGCCTTCTTTTGTAAATTTATTGATCTTCTTCTCAGCCATTATTCAGCTACGTGGACTCCGCTCACTGATTCATCCACAAGATAATCAAGTGCACAGGTTTCAAGGTTTATAAGAACAGGATATAGAAGGATCATTGAATGTAGAAGATACCGCATCTCAATTGAGAACTGAGCCATTCGTGAACCCTCATCTGTGGAGATTGTATTTGCTCCGGTCGATCTGGATTCGAAGTCTGAGATACTTGTTGCCGAGGTGTTTTCTATACATATAAGTGGTAATTAATTTTCAAACTCTTGTTGTGAATTTGTGATAAAGAATTACGTTGATCACCATCATCGTTTAATCAACAAGACTTTTTTTTTGTCTTTTTAAACTTCTTCTGATTGGCCATATAACGAGTGGTGGAACCCTCCTCGTCACGTGTCAAATCAGTAACGAACTGAATTTTATAATTTAGCTAACACATTCTCCTCAAGTGAATTAACGTTTTTTTTTAAACAATACTATATCTTTAGACTGAGTGCGCATAACTGCGTATACGCTTAATTAAGGCGTTAATGCCTAAACAGTAACTAACACTGCTATCAGTTGTTTACAGAAAAAATCCTAAAGACCAATTCAAAAATGATTACCAGCAACCTCCTGACAATTTCTTGCAAGCGCCAAATGATCCTTATAGCACTGTCCAAGCCTTCTAAGCAGGTACCGAAAAACCTACCCGTAAAGGAGTTAATCGGGTATTTTTTAGGTTAGGGGAAAAACCCTAAACTAACTCCTATTATAGGATTAATCAGCCTAGATTTGGGTCTAACCAGTTAATTCGTTAGTTAGTTTTAACCTGATTAATCAGTCCAAGCAACTAAATGTTCAATAAAATGACAAAACGGTAGGTTTGCTGAGCAAAAACCACAGCTACTACCATGATCTAGGATGGCATATTGCGCCTGAAGAGGCGGGGAGGGGATCGACTTTAAGTTTTTCGGAAAGTTGAATTAGAACCCATGTACTTTTAGGTCTCTGCCACCGTACGCGGATTTCAGAAACCGTAAAAATAGAGGATTTTATAAAATCATAATAAATTTAATACTACTTTGTTTGTTGCTTCTTTTTTTGGTTTTATTAGGGATCCAATGCAACTTTCTTGTACTATGCCAGATCGATCCGAGAAATAATAAATCTACATACATTGAACCGCCACCCTCATGAGCTTTTATTCATAAAAATATAAACAAAATCAAAGAAAACGCAAAAACGTCTTATAATATAAAATTGCAAACTAATTATCAAAACAAATAAATAACCTATAGATAACATTATATAATATACCACATATATATTATACCACTACACTATCCTTGTCGTGAGGTAGAACACGACAGAATACATGAAACAAATAAATTCATTGACCCCGTACTAACTGCTCCGTGGTGGTACGGCATCCCGGTAGTATCTATCATAGAGGTCATCCCAGAAGCGACTGCGATCTTCCAAGAGTGGGACCCTCCGAAGCACCAACACCTCGTCCAGCACCATGTATGGTGTCCTGTCCGCGTTTGTTGCCGGCCACAATGGCAGCGACGACCCTTCAGGCACGGGGTTTCTGAAAAGTTAAACCGAAATTAAGCGACATAATAAAAGATAAGTAAAGCGTATTTCAAAAGTCAGCAATTAATTATATATACGGCAGAGAAGTATTAAAATTAAACTTAGTAGCTTAAGTTATTACCCAGTTTTTATGAAGTTGTGCCAAACTTCACGCACTGTTGATCGCATTTTCTGGTATTCGGGAGTCCCAAGACTCTCATCTGTACCATCCTGGTTATCCAACCAAGCAAACGACTGATCGCAGTGATCAGCTCCGTGTACGTCAGGGTGAACAATATGGTTCTCATCCATAAATGAATATTCATACAAATATACTTGACTGTTACCAGCTTCCACGTACAGCTTTGCAGCTCGAAGTATAGGATAAGCAAACAAGACATCCGTAAAAAAGTTAACGTATTCCACAACTTTGTCATTGTCAACAGGATTATCGCCAAAATAAAATCTCTTGACGGTATTGGCTACTTCTTCTCGTTCTGTATCAGAATCAAACTTAAGATCAGGCGGTAAGAAATCAGAAAATTTTTCGTTCATCATATCTTTCCAAATCTCAAAGAATCCAATGCGAAACAGTCCCTCCATGTTAGCGAATCCATACAGTAAAGGTACCTTTTTGTAGTCACCCTTCTTTAATATAATCAGAGGAGATTCTGTCAGGAATGCTCCTTCTGTGTCACGCTCCACGCAAGGGGAAAACAAGAAAGTAGAATCTGTTCTATTGTCCAAGTTATCTCTAGTCAGCAACTCTATTGAAACCGTCCTATAGAACTGTTCTAAAGAGTCTAAATTGTCTACTATAGCGAGGTCGTTCAGCTCTTTAGCATACGTTTGGGCAATGTCAAAAGGATCCCTCTGTATTGTAAATGCGGCAAGATTCCCACCGCTTTCAGGAATGGCTCGGTGGAATAGTCCTTCGGCTGACTTAGAGAGCATTAGAAGATCCACTGATGCGGAACCTGCACTGCAGCCTCCAAGTGTGACATCGTCAGGGTTACCGCCGAAACTGGCGATGTTCTGTTGTACCCAGCGCAGCAGCGCCACCTGGTCCTTCAGGCCAGCATTTCCTGGTACGTCCTCGGTGCCGAGACAAAGAAATCCGTGAATGCCAAGGCGGTAGTTAAACGTGACCATGATGACATCTTTCTTTTCCTTCAGAAACTGTGTTCCACGAAATACGTCACCAAAACCTGCTACAAAACCTCCCCCGTGAATATACACAAGGACCGATAGGTTTCCCTCAGTGGTGATGGGGACGAAAATATTGGCAATCAGACAGTCTTCTCTGATAACTGCATTGTCTGGTATCGTGTTGATCATAAATCGTTCTGTGGACATATGATACGCGTTTCACCGGTTGCATCAAACAGTTCTGTCCAGGTCGGCGGTGGCAGAGGTGGCTAGAACACAACATTAAAGATTAGATTAGTTAGTTATCGTTACCGTGATATTAAAATAGTTACATTTGCGTCATTGTCGTGTCATTCTGTTTTTTTTTTTGCAGTCCCAAAGACTTTTTGCCTTATTGTCTATACCAGCATAAACATATTTTACTTCGGTCACTGTCAAAATTGTCATTAGAACTGCAGACGGTGGATTCAGGGTTGTCATAACATCAAGCCATTGCCGACTCGTAGTCACACCAGATTATCACACCAGTGTGACTAACAGGAATTTTTTTCTCGTTTGTCACACCACTGATTTTTACACACCATGTATTCCTAACTAGTGCTGTCCTAGTTATACTATGTACTTGGTTAAATTAAAAACCTTTGAATTACGTTTTTATTAAATTAAAAACCTTCAAACTACGTTTTTAACGCAATGTTTCAAGGAAATGTCCCAATGATATTTCACCATTTAAATGTTTTAGTTGGCAGAAAATGATAAAATTATGTTTATCAGTTTGGTCGGCCCTTCTTTTTCGATATTAATTTATTTTTCATTGAATAATACTGTTAATAATTTTAGTATGGTTACGTAGTTTTTATTTTTATTTAATTGTGAGTACCAACTTTCACAAACTTTGTTGGTACTGTGCCTTTGACCAACTATATTCCAGTCGGCGCGGCGGCGATACAGTATTCATCATTTAACCATTGTCGGGCTATGTGTGCTATTAAACTTTTTCATCTCTTCCCTGCTAAATTCAATATTCAGCAAAGAGAAATTTCAAGTTTTAATAAATAAATAATAATAAATATTGCTTTGAAATACAGTAGTTGTGGAATCAGAGGTGCCATACTAGAAGTAAGCGCCCGACACGATTCTCGATGACGGTTCACGTTGTATTGGGATCGACCTATCGTCACTGACAGGACTTTAGTTGCCAATAAGCCTAATATTGTTGTGATAGATCGATTGGAGCGTCGCGCAATGATTGTTTATATAACGGTCCCGCATGACGAGAACCTCGTGAAATCAGAGAAAGATAAGCAATTCAAATATCTAGATCTGGCTCGCGAAGTTGTCGATATGTGGGATGTCAGTACAGCAGTCATTGTGCCGATAGTCGTGTCGGCCAATAGCTGAATTGCCAAAAGCCTCGACAAACGACCTGAGTAGGCTTTCGCTTGGCAGCTTGATCAATGGCTTTATTTAGAAACCAGTACTTCCGGACATGGTGCGTATTCTTTGGAGGTTTCTCTCTCAAGAGCCCTGACCGCCGGTAGCTCGGACCCTGTTCACAATGCCGATGGGCTACTATTTTTATATTAATTATATAAATGTTTTTTTTTTTAATATAATTTTAAAAAATGTAATAAGTATGTAAGTAAATAAATAAACGATGATTAATATTACTAAAAGTAGAAAAATATGAACAGTCGGCAAACACCGATCAGCACAGCGACTTTATTACAATATAAAGGTACTGCACTAGTAATTATCGTATACATGGTGTGGAAAAATCAGTGGTGTGACAAACGAGAAAAAAAATCCTGTTAGTCACACTGATGTGATAATCTGGTGCGACTACGAGTCGGCAATGCATCAAGCCTGTAATCGCCGTAGTGTTAGTTCCTCAGGACCCTCCAGGACCTCATGCTCAGTGGTCGTGCTTGCGACCAATGAGGCAGTCAAGGTAGTGATTAGCCCGGCTAAGGTAGCTCTTTGGTTTGTACGGCCATAGTTGGCCGCAAGAGATGTTGGTGCCAGAATAACAATCAACCACTACAATAATCAATAGCAATAGTAAGCAAGTAGGATTATTTTAAAAACCTTGAATTTGTCCAGGCCTGTAGGTCCTGTGGCGTAGGGTATGTTGTAAAATTCATATAGAAGCCCACTGGGGTCCTTGCGCCCGCGCACCGGTCCCTGCGCTGTTGGTACTGTCCTGAATTCTTCGTCAGCTAGAATAGCCGTCACGCACAACAGAACCACATACGTCGACCACTTCATCGTTAGAACTGTATGGCCTTCCTGACAATTCGATGTTTTATTGATTATAATAGCGTCTTTATCTTTGTAAAAGAGCAAACTCATTTTGAGCGTTTTATCAACGAAATTCGTTTCGGTCTGAAGATAGATGATCTTGATTACACCATTTTTTTTTTTTTTTTTTTTTCATTATGTTGTAACCGAATGGTTACCTCATAACAATTACAATCTAGCCTTGAGGCTAATAAGTAATTTAAATTTAACTTAATTTGCTAGTAAATTTATACTAAAGAATGTGTCCATTGGCACTTTTCTTATTGTCTCTATTATGACGGAAGAACACTTAGTTTTTGTGTTCATAAAAGGTAGCACTCACTGCACTCCGTAACAATCACTAAACTAATTCAAAAGGCTTAGTCCTTTTCAATCTCCTTACTATGTCCGTGGTGTCAAGGAGCTGAATAGCCTCGACATTCACATGTTTATGAAGTCTTTGTTCATGAGCTTCGGCGTATTTTTTTATAACTTTAGCGACAAGGTCCACTCCTAAGTCCCGGTGGATGTCCTCGTTTCTAATGTACCAGGGAGCGTTTACTATGCTCCGAAGTACCTTATTTTGAAATCTTTGAATTATTTCAATATTGGTGCGTTTTGTACAGCCCCAAAGCTGTATACCGTATGCCCATACAGGCATAAGTACTTGTTTGTACAGAAGTACTTTGTTGTACATTGACAATGATGAATGTCTGCCAAGTAGCCAGTACATATTCCTGTAGCGTAGATCTAACTCCAGGCGTTTCTTTTTGACATGAGCCTTCCAGCGAAGTTTTGCGTCAAGCGTCATACCTAGGTATTTGGCTGTATTTTCGTAAGGTATTACGCAACCTCTACTCACGTTTTCCTTAGGGACTGCACTACCGGTGGTGGTTTCAAACCGGCATATTCTGGTCCACACAAGGTCATCCAACGAGGGGACAAGGTGTACAAGATCGTGGTAAACGGTAAACAGGTTACCGTAACGATAGACCGCATTAAGCCGGCCTTCATACTGAGTGACCCAGATACACCATCATACTCACCACCTGCCACATACATTCATCACAACACATCACAAACAACTCCTAGCAATAACACTCATCACAACACTCCAAGCAGGGATAAACGGGACTTACCTGATGCTGACGATGACGTCATCAGAACGACGCGGTCAGGCCGCCGCGTCAAATTTCCCAACTATTATCGCCCTTGACGGTCTCTGTAGGGGGGTGATGTAGTGACCACATGTATTTATACATTTTATCACGTCGTTTGGACTAATTATTATAGAAAACTAATTTAACTTTTAAGCACAGAAATTGTCATTAGATATATACACTATAAAATAAACAGTAACATTATATAGAATCATTAATTACAACAAATAGAATCAACTAGTTAAAATTTAAAGACAACTAATATGTACAAACAAACAAACGTGGACAAACTCTTTCGTATTAGTTAAAACCTTATCAGTAAGCGGCGAAGCTATGACGCAGTAGTTGTCCTGGCGCTGCACGCGCAGTGCGCATGGCTGTGGATCGTCCGTCACGCTCTCGCCTACCGCACGCGCAGCGCGCGTGCCTCGCCCCGGTCGGGCAGTGCGCTTACAACTGTTGCCACGCGAGTTAGCTAGCTTTTCTGCTTAGCCTCCCGCCGCGCTTTTTATATGTATTTCTGCTTATCTGTTTCTCGCTATCAATCTATTCTCTCTTCCATCTATCTTCCTACCACTCCTTCTGTCTTGTGGAACTCTTGTGTGTGCGTGATATATGTGAGTGGGAATAAACTTTCTTCCTTCCACTGTTATTGGGACTATTATTTTAAACCTTCTTCACCCGCACAACCTACATCAGTATTCAAAGTCTCATCTGATGTTTTTTTTTCCATTTGTATTGTAAACTGATAAGTCACATTATTTTAATATTAATATTTATTTACTTATAAAATAAATCGAAAAAGTATATTATATTATAGCGTTTTAGCAGCAATTAACTACATTATTGTTATGCTGGCTGGAAGGGACACCGACACAAAAACGGTTACTGTGTATTCAGTATACCATTCCTAAACAACTGTTACCTAAAACTGCAATACCTACACGGTCAAAATGTATGCATCAGCTGTTTTTTCTTTTAAATTACCGATGAAAATTTTGTGTGTGGGGTTTCAGAATGATGTGCTACACACGTGCTATCCGTTCAGCGTCGGTGCCTTTACCACCTTACACTATATCGTTATGTGATTCCCCCTTGCCTTAAAGTGCGGAATAGTTAAAAAAAGAGAAGCATAAAGCTAAAGATATTTTTATTTATTTATTAGTATAGGTTAACAAACAGCTTCAAATGTTATGTTGTTGTATAAAGAAATTTGTCGTAGTGAGGGGTGATTTATTCCGTTAGACTCGGTCACCATCCGTGTCCGGTGAGGACCTGCGTCAGGTGGAAGGTGAGGGCGCCGTGGCGCCTCTCTAGCCACTCCTCAAAGAGGGGACTTATCGCCACAATAGGGATGATGACTGGGTAAAGAAAACGAAATTCTATTTTGTCCGTCAATCAGGTAATACAAAAATATTAGATACGTATTTTTTGTTTTATCAAGTTAACAAAAGAACACTTAGTTAAAACGCATTAAAGTTGGAGAGTGGGGGCTAACTACGTCACAACTAGGTATAAAATGTACTGAGCCGTGACGTCATGCGCCATTTCAACTCAAAATATCTCCGTAATTTTACGATTACGTGAAAAAAGAAAAAATACGTGTCAAATACTTTTTCTTAATCTACCCGATAAACAAATTTAAAAAAAATGAGTCACCATCCCTATTGTGGCGTGCCCTGCACGTGGTTGCGATAGTCTCTGTCTCCATGCCGCCATGAGATCGCGCCGGAGGTCTGTCCGCTGAGCGAATTTGCCGCGGCAGCGCAGTTTCTCCCCAGCGTAGTGCCTCCACGCGCCATTCGTGCAGGCACGCGAGTACTATCGCCTCCAGATCCCATGGCGGCAATCCAGCCCCTGCCCGTTCCAGTTTTGGGGCCAAACGTCGGAAGTGCTCCACGAAGTTCCACCGGCTGTCGAGGACAAGCCCTAGGTACTTTAGCGTCGACTCGACGCCGATGGGAACCCCTCCTACCGTCAGTATGGATCCCGACGATGGCGCATTCCGAGGCCCATGAAAGCACATGACCTCGGACTTGTGCAATGCCACCTCGAGACCCAGTTGCCGGATTCTCTCCACGTCTATCGCAACCCCGCGTGTCAGTAATTCGGCCGCCGCCTCGTGCGACCTCCCCTGTGCCAGCACCAGCGTGTCGTCAGCGTAGCAAACTACGCTGACACCGCTAGGGAGGTCAGCGCGCAGCACCCAGTCGTAGCCGATGTTCCACAAGGGTGGCCCCAGAACCGATCCCTGTAGAACACCGCACGACATCTCTCGCCGGTTCCACGCTCCGTTGCGACCGGGGTAGATGACGGCCCTGTCCGTCAGGTAGTCCCCGACCACACGACGAAGGTAGGTCGGCACCCGGTGATACCGGAGTGCCTCCCTAATGCAGGTCCAGGGCATGGTGTTGAAGGCGTTGGCGATGTCAAGAGACACCGCCACGACGGCCCCACCCCGGGACACCGCATCCCCCGTCGTGAGAGCCCTCACGCGCATGTTGGCGTCCACCGTCGAGCGCCCCCTGCGGAAACCAAACTGGTGTTCCGCAAGATCCGGCCCCATCCCCACAAGGTTCCCGGCGAGGCGGTTAGCAATGACTCTTTCAAAGAGCTTGCCCACCTCGTCGAGCAACACAATGGACCGGTATGCGGACGGAGAGTCCGCAGGGCGCCCCGGCTTCAGGATGAGGACCAGCTTCCCCGTCTTCCAACGAAGCGGGAACTGGCCTCTCTCCAAGCATGCGCTTAAGAGCCCTTCCAGTCGGGGCCCGAGAGCCTCCGAGGCCAGGATCCAGGCTTTGCCAGGCAATCCATCGGGTCCCACATGTGATGTGATCCACTTCTGGCACCGCAAGCGGCGGAGCCATAGGCGGGGGAGGATGTTCCCCTCGCAGAGGGAACAGAGCGCTCACCACGTCCTCCACGAGCTGAGGGCGGAGACTCTGCGTCAGCGGGGGGGGCCAGATGCGGACTTTGTCCCGCACCATCTTGTAAGGGCGCCCCCACGGATCTCTGTCGAGAGTCTCCAGCATCTCCTCGCGGCCCAGGTCCTTCGCCGGCTGGACAGCCTCTTGGAGGGAGGACTTCGCTGCTCTGTATCCCTCGTACAGCTCCGCTTCAATGGCTGCCGCATCCGGAGGGCGGATGCGGAGCCTGCGAAGCCTGGCGTATGGGTGCCGCGCGGCGACGCACGCCTCGCGCAGAGACGTCAGCTCTTGCGACCACCAGTACACCTGACGCAAAAGTTAGAAATTTAACGTGCACATTGCCATACATTTCTTGTTGTTGGCCGTACTCAAAATAAGGATGAGAGCACTCACTTAGTTATAGAAAGGAAACCCAGAAATACCCCACAATAGTGGACCCTAGCTTTCAAAACGGCGACAGCTAATAATGCAAATCAATACATTGATGAAGTAACTCTATCTTTTGTCTTCGGTTTTAAGTTATGCCTTGCCTTTGTTGATATCTGAAAGAAAAATTGCATTGGCGAACTTGTTTTGTGGAGTCAGGTTGCCAAAGATTACTTTTATGCTTAATTACAAATAAGCGTTTAAAAAAGAGGCTAACGAAACTATGTCTGAGAAGTAATAACACGTGGCAATATACAAAACGTTTCTCGGATTAGATGCAGCGTACAAAAGTTTGATACCAATAAATTGACAATAAAAAATGAAGGATCTTCAAGATCCAATAAGATTCTTGAGCCGACCACACATTTTACTAATGATTTGAATATAACTCTGGAGATGTCTCTGAATAAGTAAAATTTTGAATAAGCCTAGTTTTCTTTTCTAAAAACTTGTTTCTATATAGAAATGTTTATCATTTTCTACCGTAACCTACTGTGATTGTTGTTACGATAGATTACTACTAGTATGTGACTCGACGATATCTTGATAATGTCGGAAAGACTGATTAGTCATTCTCATTACACAGCTAATCAGCCTTTCCGACTTTATCACACATAAAGAATTGGAATAATCCATAGAATTGACAACTTTTACTTCTTTCCTACTTAAATCAAGAAGAATATGTTATTATTTTAAGATGGCAAGGCCAGTGATTTAAAATTTTCTTCATGTGTGACGTAATAAATTAACATCAAACTAATACTACCTATTTATTAAGGTCTGGTGAGGTTACTAAATGAAACAAAGTTTTATTTAATACACATTCAAATATTTCAAGCTAATTACAAAAGAACCATGTAGAAAACTGTTGAAAGTAGTTTTCCAGTACTAAGTAAACTGTTGCAAGTGTTTAAAAGTCGATAACAGAAGATGTTTTGATTATATATAAAGGGTGTAAAACACCTCTTAACGAAGCCGAAAGGCACTGGTTCTCCCTGTCATTGCGATCATTTTTTTGTTCTACACCATACCTGGGAACCTTCTAGTTACGGAGATATTAGGGTTAAAAGTTCCAATTTTTTAACAAGTATTTTTTTAAATACAAGTTTTTAATGTAAGATTTTTACTTTAAACACCTCCACGACACCCTTACTATTTAATCCGTCCATCAGCACAATGTTTTGAGTGCGTTACATTGAGTTCTACCACAAAACATGATTTTACACCCCCCAAAAAAAAGTCGTTTCCCAGCAATAATTTTTGCGTAAAGTTACTTAGTTTCATGTACAGAATGCTTGGGTGACGGCTTCGTGATGAGGTGATTTACACCCTGTATATTCTATAGCTTTGTATTAATCATTATATAAAATAATGCATGTAAAAATGGTAATATCCTTGTATTTCAATTGTCAAGCGTCATACCTAGGTATTTGGTATTTTCGTAAGGTATTACGCAACCATTAATGTATACCGGTGTATAATTAGGTCTTCGGTTTTGAAGTCTATATGAGTCGATTTGGATTCATTTAACATAATTCGCCATTTTTTTGTCCAATTATACATATAAATAAGCACAGTATACACTGGTATAAGTGGTCACTTGTAAGTACCAGTTTACCGGTTCTATCATAATTAAAGAAAACAAGCTACATCAATGCAAGTGATGCTATTTTCTAAAGTTTACAAAAATAAGAAAAACATAGTATGTAGTCTTTTTCATTTGATATTCAAATATAACATTCCAAAATTTCAAAAAATAATATCGATTTATGTAAAAATTACAAGCTTTAGAAACCTTTAAACCGCTCTCCTGTACAGTTGTACCACACAAGTCCACCATACCCTTGTTTCGACTATGGCTATCTTACAATTCGAATATCTTTGGACAAATGTGTTTTTGGTTGCGAAATTCACTTATTCAAAAACTTTTCGTCTAATCAGCAATATCTCTAATTTTTTAAATGGATACGGTAGATCCGTATACGTTTATGTAATCTTAGATTTTCCTGATTATACAGTAATTGATTTCAATAACTTTGTATATTTTTTTGTTTAGTCACCTTATTATTATACGTGATCTTCGAGAAACAACAAAAGCAAAATCAAAATCACAATATTTTATTTTACATAGGCCTACATGGGCAGTTATAAAACGTCAACAAAAGGTGCACGGTTAGGGTTGGTCGTTTCCTATGGAGAAGAACCGGCAAGAAACTCCATGGTTACTCTTTTAAAATCATTTGGTTTTACAATATTTGAAGTTACAGCGTTAGTACTTAAGTATGGGAGGACAACGTAGGCCCGACAATAAGTCAATCCTTGTTTATGAGCAAAACCACCTTGCTCGAGAATTATGGTCCTTGGACGGAAAGAAGGCAGACCAAGGATAAGTTGCAAAATGTCGGCGTCAGTGCAGGACTTTTATGTGCACAACACCTTTTGACACCGTGCGTACTGACTAGCTATCTCTAGGTGTTACTGCTATTGGAACAGGTTACGGAATTTATACAATTAGTTGAAAAAAAAAATATTTCGTCAATTTTAAATAAGCACAAGGTCCTGCACCGATGCCGACGTATATCGTGGTGATGAACATGGTATAAAAAGAAAATATAAATCGTCAAAAACATTGAGCATTAATCTATAGTCAAAGTGCTTTGATTGCTTTTTCTGAAAGCCTGAAACGAATAATAATATTCTTTATGATTACCCCTTAAAGAATTTGTTTCACTCACTTGCATCGCTGAGACATATACCTTTGTTGGAGGGAATGCTGTGATCTACCCGCATAGGTTTTTGCTAACTAAGTATCATTGAAATAACAAACAGATTTGCTTTTTGTCCCCTACAAATAACTAAGGTTTTATATCAAGATTTTCGGTTCGTATACAATACACCGATGCAATGTGTCCGTAAAAAAGGAAAAAAAATGTAATTTTATTAATCTTCTCCGCTTTTATCCAGCTACGTGGACTCCGCTCACTGATTCATTAACGTAATCAAGTGCACTGGTTTCAGGGCAAGCACAAGATATAGAAGGATCATTGTACGTAGGAGACGCCGGGAACAGAGCCATTCATGAACCCTCGTCTGTAGAGATTGTATTTGCTCCGGTCAATCTAGATTCGGAGTCTGAGATAGTTGTTGCTACTGCTATTAATTTTCAAAGTCTTGTTGTGATAAAGAATTACGTTGGTCACCATCATCATTTCAACCACAAGTTTTTTTTGTCTATTTAAACCTCTTTCATCAGATTGGCCATTTTACGTGTAGGGAGGGTCACCGGAGACCAGCGGTGGCCCAGTGGTGGTAGCCCCGACTTACGAGCAGTAAGCCGTGGGTTCGAACCCAGGCAGGCGCATTACTTTGTGTAATTAATTCATCACCGCTGCCCTCAGAAACGGTGAAGGAAAACATCGTGAGGAAACCGGCATGTCCTAGAACTAAAAATTCGAAGACATGTGACATCTACCAATACCAACCCGCACTGGGCCCGCGTGGTGGATTATAGCCCACTCCCTCTCATAGAGAGGAGGCCTGTGTCCCAGCAGTAGGAACATAATAGGCTAATGATGAGGGTCACTACTTTACGCCCTCTGGTGTACGGTCGTTGCTGTCTAACTGTATTAAAAATCAGTGACGAACTGAATTTTATTATTTATCTAACAAATTATCCTCAAGTGATTTAGCGTTTTATTCTCAATAACACTGTATCTTTAGATTTGTGGAGCTCTTGGCTAAATAATAACAGCCGCACGCGTTGATCTTTAAAGTTAAGCCGTGCTTGCCGAGGTTGGTCCGTGGACGGGTGACCATAATTACGAGGAATGCACGTTATGCCGTTGGTCCCGGCTATCATTTGTAGATCTTTGACAGTCTTTCAAAGGGTTTCGTACCTAAGCTATTACCCAGTTACTGGGTTGTAGACGTCAGATAGGCAGTCGCTTCATGTAAAATACTGGTACTCAGCTGCATCCGGTTAGACTGGAAGGCGACCCCAAGATAGTTTAAAAGGCTAGGCAGATGATGATGACTGTATCTTTAGACTGTGTGTGAGTGTCGACGACTTGCGCATAACTGCGTATACGCTTAATTAAGGCGTTATTGCCCGTATCGTAACTAACACTGCTATCAGGTTTTTTCAGAACAATTCCTAAAGACCAGTTTAGAAATGATATCCTGACAATTTCTTGCAAGCGCCAAATGACCTTATAAGGTCCAAGCCTTCTAAGCAGGTACCGAAAAACTTACCTGTATAGGAGTTAATGGGATACTTTTTAGGGTTATGGGAAAACCCCTGAGTAAAGGTTAACTCGTATTATCGAATTAGTCAGCCTAGATTTGGGTCTAACAAGTTAATTTGTTGGTTATTTTTACCCTGATTAATCGGTCTAAGCAACTAAATGTATAATGAAATAACAAACGGTAGGTTTGCAGAGCAAAACCTACAGCTACTTCTATTATCTAGGATGGCATGTTGCGCCTGAAAACGCGGGGAGGGGATCGATTTTAAGTTTTTCGGAAAGTTGAATTAGAACCCATGTTCTCTTAGCCCTCTGCCAACGCGCAGATTTCAGGAAACCGTAAAAATAGAGGAGATTTTATAAAATCATAATAAATTGAAAATAACTTAATTTGTTTCTTCTTTTTTTTGGTTTTGTTAGGTATCCAATGCAACTTTCTAGTAATGTTCCAAATCGATCCGAGTAATAATAAATCTTCATACATTGACCCGCCGCCCTAATGGGTTTTCATTCATAAAAATATAAAAAATATCAAAGAAAACGCGAAAACAACTTATAATATAAATCTATTGCAAACTGATTATCAAATCAAATAAAATAACCTATAGAGTACACTATTTTACCACTACACTATGCTTGTCGTGCGATAGAACAGAATAAATAAAACAAACAAATTAAATAAATTCTTTGACGCCGAACTAACTGTACCACTCAGTGGTGGTACGGCATCCTGGTAGTATCTATCATAGAGGTCATCCCAGAAGCGACTGAGATCTCATCATCGATCATGTTGGGGTCTGATCGTTTTCTGTTAAATTAAGTATCTTTCAATTAAGGGAATAGTGTCCATATAGAACAAAAAAACTAAAACAAAAAACTCTATCTTGCTACGATGATTTTCGCTAGATAGAATAGAACACATAAAACAAATAAATTAAATATGTTCTTCGAGCCAGTACTAGCTGTGCCACTGTGTGGTGGTACTGGTGGTACAGCATCCAGGTAGTGTCTCGCATAGATGTCATCCCAAAAGCGACAACGTTCCTCCAAGAGCGGGACCCTCCTTAGCACCAACGTTTCGTCCAGCACCATGTATGGTGTCCTGTCCGCGTTTGTTGCCGGCCACACTGGCAGCGACGACCCTTCAGGCACGGGATTTCTGAAAAGTTAAACCGAAATTAAGCGACATAGTAAAAGATAAGTAGAGCGTATTTTAAAAGTTGGCGATTAATTATGTATACTGCAGAGAAGTATTAAAATTATATTTGGTAGCTTGATTTATTACCCAGTTTTTATGAAGTTGTGCCAAACTTCACGCACTGTTGATCGCATTTTCTGGTATTCGGGAGTCCCAAGACTCTCATCTGTACCATCCTGGTTATCCAACCAAGCAAACGACTGCTCGCAGTGATCAGCTCCGTGTACGTCAGGGTGAACAATTTGGTTCTCATCCATAAATGAATATTCATACAAATATACTTGACTGTTACCAGCTTCGACGTACAGCTTTGCAGCTCGAAGTATAGGATAAGCAAACATGACATCCGTAAAAAAGTTAACGTATTCCACAACTTTGTCATTGTCAACAGGATTATCGCCAAAATAAAATCTCTTGATGGTATTGGCTACTTCTACTCGTTCTGTATCAGAATCAAACTTAAGATCAGGCGGTAAGAAATCAGAAAAGTTTTCGTTCATCATATCTTTCCAAATCTCAAAGAATCCAATGCGAAATAGTCCTTCCATATTAGCGAATCCATACAACATAGGTACCTTTTTGTAGTCACCTTTCTTTAATATAGTCAGAGGAGATTCTGTCAAGAATGCTCCTTCTGTGTCACGCTCCACGCAAGGGGAAAACAAGAAAGTAGAATCTGTTCTATTGTCCAAGTTATCTCTAGTCAGCAACTCTATTGAAACCGTCCTATAGAACTGTTCTAAAGAGTCTAAATTGTCTACTATAGCGAGGTCGTTCAGCTCTTTAGCATACGTTTGGGCAATGTCAAAAGGATCCCTCTGTATTGTCAAAGCGGCAATGTTCCCAGCGCTTTCAGGAATGGCTCGGTGGAATAGTCCTTCGGCTGACTTAGAGAGCATTAGTAGATCCACTGATGCGGAACCTGCACTGCAGCCTCCAAGAGTGATATCGTCAGGGTTACCGCCGAAACTGGCAATGTTCTGTTGTACCCAGCGCAGCAGCGCCACCTGGTCCTTCAGGCCAGCATTTCCTGGTACGTTTTCGGTGCCGAGACAAAGAAATCCGTGAATTCCAAGGCGGTAGTTAAACGTGACCATGATGACATCTTTCTTTTCCTTCAGAAACTGTGTTCCACGAAATACGTCACCAAAACCTGCTACAAAACCTCCCCCGTGAATATACACAAGGACCGATAAGTTTTCCTCAGTGGTGATGGGGACGAAAACATTGGCAATCAGACAGTCTTCTTTGATAACTGCATTGTCTGGTATCGTGTTGATCATAAAATCGTTCTGTGGACATATGATACGCGTTTCACCGGTTGCATCAAACAGTTCAGTCCAGGTCGGCGGTGGCAGAGGTGGCTGGAACACAACATTAAAGATTAGATTAGTTAGTTATCGTTACCGAGATATTATAGTACATTATGATATAAGTGCGGTAAGTTGAAAATTACAGCTGAGGCTATATTGCTAGCCCGAGCCGCAGGCGAGGGCTACAAGAAAGCAGAGGCTTTAATTATCAAAGCGCACGTATGTCATACGACGTTTTATAACATATTTGCGAGGAAATAAATAAAACTCAGACGATATTTTCAAATAGAAAAAATACAGCGAAAAGAAAAAGCGGTCGGAATAATTTTTACTTAGCACTGCGCGCTCATCATCGCTTTTTTTTTAAGGCAAAGGCACAAAAACAGCCAGTTTTACTAAAAAAAGTAAATTAATATTTTTGTGTTTTGTTACAGATAAATAGTTGTAATTTATGATCAAAATTGATTAAATTAAAGAATTAAACGTTTGTTTATTGTATTTTATCTCCCAAGTTAATTTTATTCATAAAATGTTGACCACTTTTCTGACATAAAAACTCTTAGCTAAGATTTAAAAAAGTACCGTTCGTTTTAGACGGAGCATTTTGATAAACCGTGCGTTTTACTTTACACTACCGCACTAGTGCGTAATGAGATACATTACGATACTGATATTGGTGAAATAAGAGACCCTTTACGAGCAAATGTGTTATAAAAATAGTTACATTTGCGTCATTGTCGTCTCATTCTGTTTTTTTTTTGCAGTCCCAAAGACTTTTTGATTTATTGTCTACATATTTTACTTCGGTTATTGTCAAAATTGTCATTAGAACTGCAGACGGTGGATTCAGGGTTGTCATAACATCAAGCCTGTAATCGCCGTAGTGTTAGTTCCTCAGGACCCTCCAGGACCTCATGCTCAGCGGTCGTGCTTGCGACCACTCAACCAATGAGGCAGTCAAGGTAGCGATTATCCCGGTTAAGGTAGCTCTTTGGTTTGTACGGCCATAGTTGGCCGCAAGAGATGTTGATGCCAGAATAACAATCAACCACTACAATATAATCAATAGCAATAGTAAGCAAGTAGGATTATTTTAAAAACCTTGAATTTGTCCAGGCCTGTAGGTCCTGTGGCGTAGGGTATGTTGTAAAATTCATATAGAAGCCCACTGGGGTCCTTGCGCCCGCGCACCGGTCCCTGCGCTGTTGGTACTGTCCTGAATTCTTCGTCAGCTAGAATAGCCGTCACGCACAACAGAACCACATACGTCGACCACTTCATCGTTAGAACTGTATGGCCTTCCTGACAATTCGATGTTTTATTGATTATAATAGCGTCTTTATCTTTGTAAAAGAGCAAACTCATTTTGAGCGTTTTATCAACGAAATCCGTTTCGGTCTGAAGATAGATGATCTTGATTACACCATGATGTGAAGCAATTAGTATCAGATCAACAACGATTATAACTTTTATGCTTTCCGTTCAGATAATTCAAATTAAAATCATCATCGTCACCATCTGCCTAGCCCAACAATTATAGGGTCGACTTGAAGTCTTACCAGATGCAGCTGAATACCAGATAATTGTTAATAAAGATGAAAAAAACCGGCCAAGTGCGAGTCGGACTCGCGCACCGAGGGTTCCGTAGAAACCAAAATTACTGAAGAGAATAAATAAAAAACCGGGCAAGTGCGAGTCGGATTCGCGCACCGAGGGTTCCGTACAAACCAAAATTATGGAAGAGAATAAATGAAAGTATGTGATGTAACAAAAATTTAAGGTTTTCGGAATTTTTCCTTTAAATGTGCTGTAAAACATTGCTTCATGTCAAATTTCAATTTCTAGGTCGACTGGAAGTACCCTTTAGGTTTTGATTCCTTGCGAGTAGTTGCAAGTTTGGAAAAATTGCGTTCAAAATCAAATTCAATCAAAATCAAAATATTTTATTTTACGTAGGCCTACATGGGCACTTATAAAACGTCAACAAAAGGTGCACGGTTCGGGTTGGTCGTTTCCTATGGAGAAGAACCGGCAAGAAACCCCATGGTTACTCTTTTAAAATCATTTGGTTTTACAATATTTGAAGTTACAGCGTTAGTACTTAAGTATGGGAGGACAGTGTAGGCCTTTTTTTTTTTTTTTGCGGATGGGAAATCATCAAATGACTTCTCCCGCTCTGGGCGGAGCGGGAGGGAGTGTCAGACTTGACTGACTAAAACCCACCCATGTTCCTTCTAAGCCCTTTGTGTTCCAGGGCCGCGGTATCTCTTTCGAACAACCCGCAGCCCTGGCAGGCATCGGCCCTCTCGGGCCCCTTCCTGTTTGCTGACATCTCCTTGAGGCGCGCGTGGAACACGTACGCGCCGTCGACACGGCCTGTCGTCATGAGACGGACGGACGGTGAGCTAGCCCATTACTCACCGTCCACAGGCTCGCGCCTACGGTGGCCGGGGGCCACTGGTTGGGGGCATTTGGTTTTACAATATTTGAAGTTACAGCGTTAGTACTTAACAGAAGGTAGTAACAGAAAAAAAAATACAAAGCCTACAATGTCCACACATTCACAAAAAATAGGTAAATAAAAAGAATCTATACAAAAGTAAAAATAAAACAATAAAGGAACACCAACTTAAACAATAGACACAGATGTTATCATCAGTGCTGTAACTATTCTGAACAATGAACGAAAGGTGCAATGATTGACAAATGATTGTAAAAAAAAATGAATAAAAAGAATGGAAAAAATAATATTGGGAATAGTTAGAGACATCCACACATTTGTGTCGTATAAGAGCTACCAGGGAAGCCGCATGAGCAGAAGGAACTACAGCCAAACTTCTTTATCTTCAACGTAGTCCTAAGGACACATTTGATGCAATTTTTAAACTTTCCATCGGTCAGTTCTGTAACTGACTTTGGCAGCGTATTATAAAATCGTATACTGTTTAAAAGAAATGACTTGCTAGTTTTTGTTAATCTACATTTGGGTATTACAATTTCGTGTTTAATTTCCTCGAAAGAGTTCCAATGTGCGCGCCCCACTACAGTTTTGAGTCGATAGTAATCCCTAAGAATACAGTTTCCGCGTTGACATAGAAGTTTGATTTTGTTACAGCTTAAAGGTATTATAGACCTGAGTATTTGATATAAAGGAGATGTTTCATTTTTGTATGGGACTCCGGCCATGACCTGTACCTTTCATGAAAGGTGGGAAACAATCCTCTGAATAGATTAAAGTAACATTTTTTGAATAGTAATAGATAGTTTTAATGCACATAATAAAAATTTAAAATGTTTGACGTTTGTCGCGAGAGTGCTGACAGCCATGACAGGTTGTAGAGATGACGTTTACATAACCTAGAAATTGTTACTTATTTGATAATAATTGTTTATCAGAACTGATATTTTTCGATGCTTTCGTATTTGTTTTGTTCTCTGTTTTCATAAAACGTTAGACAATACGAAACGAACGAGACTGACTGTCGGACACTGATGGGTTTTATCACTTGTCAGAACAAAATGTCATTTTGAATTTTTCGTTCAGAAGTACACTCCAAAATAGTAGTACCTATTATATAGTTTTTAACGATAAAATTACCACACTTGCTTATAATTATTTGAAAAATATGTCTTAGAGACCAATAATAATAATTAATTACAAATACACATACTTTTCATAATTTAACGACGATGTGATATTATGTTTTTGTGTGACATGATTTCAGAACGAAAGCAAACTGCAAACTGGAAGACGCCATGTTGAATAGAATGGGGCAATAATTGAAAAACTATTACTTTTTGTGCACAGCAAATCAGGCTTAAATTCACGAAAGAATATTTTTCCTAAGTTCGTGGTATTTTTTCCTCTTTTTCAATAAATGTACATCTTATGGCCGAAAATGAAACATCTCCTTTCAATTAAATACCTTTATGCATTCACCAGGAAAGAGGTGGTAAATTTAAAAATATTAAAAATATTTTTATTATATGATGTAACTAAAAAATTACGGTTTTCGCCAATTTTTCCTTTATCTGTGCTATAAGACGTTGCTTCGTACCAAATTTCAAGATTCTGAGTTCACAGGAAGTACCTTGTAGGTTTTGATGCCCTGGCGAGTGCCGAAAATTTGCGAAAATTTGCGGAATAAACGGCTGTACTTTTGATTGCGTTGCCTTAGAAGTTTGATTTTTTCACAACTCCAACGGTCAGTAGACTTGAGTATTTGATATTAATTCCAACTTGATACCTTTACGCGTTCCTGAGAAAAAGGGTCTTGACACACAGACAGACGGACGGGCATCAAAGTAATTGTTGCGGACGCCGAAATAAACTTCTAAATCACTTAGAATTATGAATAGCGTTAAGATAATGTAATTAGAATAAGTAATAAAACAGTTTTAATTTAGTATGTAAGAGCATAAATCG
This sequence comes from Cerastis leucographa, assembly GCA_963082945.1. Classification (NCBI taxonomy): domain Eukaryota; kingdom Metazoa; phylum Arthropoda; class Insecta; order Lepidoptera; family Noctuidae; genus Cerastis; species Cerastis leucographa. The sequence continues at coordinate 9,373,228 of OY720380.1, read as the reverse complement.
TTGAGTAGCGTAGGCTTATTTACCCCATATAACGCAAATTAATAAAGAGAATCCTATCAAGATTAAATAAAACACATAGGAATAAGAAATAGGCTTTATTAACTGACTATTGCATTATATACCTTACCATATAAGTTCAGGAAAGATTGTAACCCCTCTGATTGGGCCAGAGAATGGAGACCGATGAAGCCACAGGTCATGTCAGATTCGAGTCTAGACAGGTCGAAACCTGTCCGTGTGGCTCCAACGATCTTCACTCAAAGTCGAGCCACGCTATTGGTTAGCGCGCAAAAGTACGCCGCACGCCAACCGCTTCACGCACATCACTGTGCACAGTATAAATAGGGGCGACCTAGGAAAGCTAGGACACGGATCGGCTTGTGGCTTCACCACGACTGGTCAAGTTTTCGTACCGCGCGCGTTACCATTCACCACCGTCTGTGCAGGCCTCCGCCAACAGAGTCCCCCGCGCCACCTCTGGCGCGGGCCGTGATTTGTCGACCGCCCGAATTTTATCAATCGAACAGTGGGTAGGCGGTTCAAAAACTTTTTCGGTCCACCGCCCGAACCGGAAAAAATAAATTTTCTTTATTTTTATTTTATTGTGGTAGGTACCCGTTGGGTATCCATGGGTACCTAGTGCCTGTGGGTTCGCAGCGGGTGCCACCCGTGCTGCCCGGTGCAGCTGCACCGTACCGGTTGCGGAGAAGTCGCACCCAACCGCGATGTCTAAACGTTCGACGCCACCAACGAACCCCAAAGGGGACCGTACGCCATCGTTGCTGCCCACCATAAGGAGCCCTTCTTCCGGCAATGCATCGGATGATGCTGCCAACCTCAGCACGGAGGGAAGGAGACCGTTCCCGGCCTCACCTCCATCGCCGATGCCACGACGCAGCCCTGCACTAACGACGCCACCATCCGTGCGTGCCCCGGCGGTACCTGTTCGCCCGCCGGCGTTCCGCCCCGTGCCTTCCCTGGCCCCGGGCCACCCTGGGCCTACTAGCCGCGCGCCCGCTGTCCACGTTGTCGTCCCCGCCCTGCGCACCGCTGCGCAGGCGGACCGGGCGACCGTGACACACGCGTCTCGCGCCGCAAAACCGCGCTCAGTGCGCCCCCAAACAACCGCCATTACCAACGCTCAGGCCGCGCCTGTCGAGTCGCGCCCCGTCGCGAGTTCGTCCACGCACGCACGACCTGCCGCCACCGCCGCCGCTACGAGAGCCGGGCAGGCTGCATCACCCGCACCACACCGCTTGCTGGCAGGCTCAGCCGCCGCAGCGATGTCTGTGCAGGGACCGATGTCACCTCCCCCGCCTCGCAACGCAGCTCAAGACTCACCCGCACCCATGTCGCCGCGCTTCTCGAGTGAGGAAAGCGACAGCGACATGGATGAAGACATTGAGGTAGGTGCCGCTACCTCTCCATATTTAAGTGACGCATCAGTGGCGCCCGGGTCTGAGACCCGTGCTCAGCGCCGCCCACGCAGCTCGGAAGACGAGGCCGCCGAAGAGGCGAAGCGCGTCTGCACCGACTCCCCGCTCCCACAGCGTGAACCGCGTGGTCGAGCCGGAGTCGGTTCGCCGACGTTCGCCGAGGCGGCTCGCCGCCCGCCCACCGGACACGACACCACTCAACCCACGACAGCCGCCGCCGCAGCCTGTGCTCCTAGCACGAGCGCAGAAGCAGCTGCGAGGAAAAAGGAGCGAGACAAGCCTCGCTACCCCCCGCTGGTGGTGGAGAGGATGCCCAACTGGGCGTTCCACTTCAAGGCGGTGAGGAATATTCTGGGCCACCCACCCAATGCTCGTCCGTACCAGGGCGGAATCCGATTCAACCCAGAATTGAAGGACGAGTATAGGGCGGTCCAGAGATACCTCACGGACCTGGACAGGACGGAGGGCCTTAGTTGGTTCTCCTACTCACTGCCGGCGGAGCGTAGCCTCAAAGTCTCCATAAGGGGGTTGCCGGCAGATACGGACCCAACAGACATAGAAGAGGAGCTGAGGCTACTGGGATTTGAACCGGAGTACGTACGCAATATAAAAGCGCGCGGCGGACGACCCGGTTGCTTGTTCTACGTAGTCCTCAGGAGGCAGGCAGACTTCCACAAAATATACGACACCACCGTGTTAATGAACATGCGGGGTGTACGTATTGAGGCCTGGCGGAGCAAGAAAGGGCCCGCCCAGTGTCACAGGTGCCAGCAATTCCACCACAGCTCGCACATGTGCCACCGCCCGCTCGCATGCATGCGATGCGGACAAAACCACGCAGCCCGAGACTGCCCACGCCCACGGACAGAGACGGCCACCTGCGTTAACTGCACAGGCGACCATCCGGCGTCCAGCAGCGGGTGCCCCGTGTTCCGGAGAGAACTCCGGAACAAGCGAGCGGGCACTGTTGCCATCACTCGGCAGCGCCGAGAAACGACGGCCACAATCACCCAAGCCGAGGACCTTGAGGCCCCAAGCACGTCGCTGATAGTGACAGCAAACGGGCCCCCAACCAAAGAAGACGCTCCCACCTCGAGGCGGAGAAAGAGGCCGCGCGGGAAAACCAAAGAAGGGGAAGAAGCCCCAGCCTCCCGCGCCGCAAGCAAGGCAGGATCCCGGCCCCGTCCCGGCGCAGGCGACAGCTCAGGCGCCCTCCACCTCAACCACCACTACCGTCACGGTGAAACCCACCGACACCGCTACTGGCGCCGGCAAGAAGAAGGGGAAGCGGGCGGGAAAACCCGCCCCACCCACAGACACTATCTTAGCCGCCGCACAGTCTGTAGCGGCGCCTAGCACTACCCAGCCGCTAGCCGGCGCCCGAGCTCAACAGCGCCACTCCCCTCCTACAAAGGAGATCACAGCCTGCGCCATCCATTTGCTACTGGACCTTATAAGGGCCATAAGGCAGGGACAGGACGCGGGATCGGTCATCCTTGACGGGCTAGCCCAGCTATTACAGCTTTACTATGGCTAGCTCATCTCTTGTCTGAAGACAGTGCCTTCCCGATGCGATAGCGGAAGGTGCGATCCGACAAAAAGTCTCATAAGATGAGCACGAGACGGTCTGGCACTCCCAGTTTGTACAGCTTATATAATAAGCCGTTGTGCCAGACTTTGTCGAAAGCCTTTGCTATGTCGAAGAACAACACACCCGACATCGCTCCTCGCTGGAAGCCAGCGCTCAAGTGTTCTACGATGCGATGGGCCTGTTGAATGCAAGAGTGTCCGGTCCTGAAGCCGAACTGCTCGTTGGGGATGAGACTCTTAGCCTCGGCGAAGTCTTTGAGTCGCTTATAAATAAGTCTCTCGTAGATTTTGCCGAGTGCGTTCAGGAGACTGATAGGTCTATAGCTCGAGGGCTCAGACTTGGGTTTGCCTGGCTTGGCGAAACCGATGACAGTGGCCTCTTTCCATATTTGGGACCATTTGGGAAGTATACCCTTTCCAACAAAAGAAGAATTTTTCAAATCGTTTGGCAAGCGACGGAGTTATGCCCGAACAAACATAAAAAAAAAATACAAACATCCGAATTGAGAACCTCCTCCTTTTTTAGAAGTCGGTTAAAAATAGTTTTGACCAACGAGGGAGTCAAGGAGTCGTTAAACCGGCTAACCCAATTCTTTGGTTTGTACGCCCATTGCAGGCGGCAAGATTATGTTGGTGCCAGTATAATAATCAACCACTACAACAAATCAATAACACAAGTAAACAATTATTGGATATTGGATTATTTTAAAACTTGGATTTTTTTAAGGGCTGTGGGCCTGTGGTGTATGGTAAGATTTAAAATTCGTCTAGAAGCCCACTGGGTTCCTTGCGCCCGCGCTTCGGTCCTTGCGCTGTTGGCACTGTACTGAATTCTTCATCTGCTAGAACAGCTGTCACGCACAACAGAACCACACATTTCGACCAATCTATAGTTACGACTATGGACTTCCACACAATTCAGTGTTTTACTTATAATTATAATATAGTCTATAACTTCGTAAATGAGCAAACTCATTTTGAGTGTTTTATCAACTAAACCAGTTCCATCAATCGTCGATATGTAGATATGTGATCCTGATTAGTATTTTTGCTATTTCACTATAATTGCTGTCGTTTTGAATTGAAGCAATTGTTATCAGCAAGTTATCATCATAAAACGCTTTCTGTAAAGATAATAATTTTAAATGTAGGTGACAAAACATTACAGTGGGAAAAAAATGTCAAAAAGAAAAGACCACTACGTTGGATCCACAGGCTTATAATAAAATCACTTTTTTGCAGAAAAATCAAGCCGCTTCTATAAAATCACAAAAATTTGCAAAATAACTTTAACTTCGGAAACCGCTGACTTTTGTTTGTGTTATTCATTTCAATTGCTTTGCAAAACTACATTTTAATTTTCATTTTATTATTTCAAATTTAATTTTTCTTCTTTAATTTTTCTTAATTTTTTTTTTTTTTTGTACACACAGAGCACAAAAGTACTGATTATTTCAAAAGAAATTTCTTCCTGCAGATCTGCGAGTGGAAAGTTGGATTAGAAATGTGGACACAGTGTGTAGAAAACATAAAACGGGAAAAAATTAAATTAGAGCTTAAAACAGACATTATACCTATACATTGGAATAATACCTATACATACAAAATAATAAATACTCGTTCAAAAATAAAAGTTAATATATATGTATAACACGGCGGGGATTCCTTGAGGTGGAACCCCTAACAGAATTTCGACGCCATATTGCCTTTCAGTCGATAACTGTGTGACATTACTCTTCATTGTTGGTAGATAGGCAGATGGGTAGTTGAAATCACACACAACACTTAACTCAAACTCCATAAGTTTATTTCCAATAAACCAGTTACAGGCACTTAGAAACTTTCCATAGGTTGAGCCACCCATTCGCAAACATAGTTGATATAAGAAGAAGAATGGGCCAAGAAACTCCTTACACATTCTTTTGGATCTGTCTTTCAATTGTTACAGTTCTTATTAACACAACTTAATATTGCTCACTTCAAAAACTACTTTCAATTAATTAATATTTCAATTCTTTAATCGCGAGCTAACTCGAACGAGACATCCCGTTGCGCCTGCGGTTCTGAGTGGGCGGAACTCGGAAACTGTACCACACACACACTCAGTAGTTCAGTACAGTTATTCATTACATAGTAAGTTCAGTAAAACAATACTAATATTCACAATTAATTATTTTAGTAATTAAACAATCCAATATTCACAAATGCAAAGGCGTTATTAAGTTAATGCTAAATTAGTAGCTTCATTACTTTTTACAACAATTGCTTGCATAAAGCCATTTTCGGCAGATCAAAAGATTTAAAAATAATCTTATTATTTTTTAGTTTGTAATTAGTTCTAGAAACTGATTTAGTTGTTGTTACAAATTATAAATTGAATAATTGACTGTTCGGCGCCATTTATACAGGGGGATGCCGCCTCTTACAGAGTGTCAAATTGCCATAGTTAAAATCCCAGTTGTCATAAAATATTTGCTAATCTTAATTTTAACTATAGTTCTAGCTACTGGCTTTTGTTTAATAAACTACTCTTTGAGTTATCACAAAGATTAACTATCTAAGCAGTAGTTAAGACACATGCCAATAGATGGCGCTTAGTCTCATCACAATCGACCAATACATTTCCAGATTCTTTGTAATAATTGTTCTGCTGACTCACAAATGGCATGGCAGGTTCATCAATATTATCACAAATGCGAATTATGAGTTGGTTCTTAATTAGATTAATGAATAGTCTTAGAGATAGACGCTCTTGCGGCGATTTATATTATAATATACATCAGAATATTACAGTATAGAGGAAAGGTCTTCGACTTGCTTTTTGAAGCCAGCGTGGTGGACAACGTTTGACCAAAGAAACCAGGCCCATTCTAAAGCTCCTTGGGTCGACGGTGTCGTCAAATTCACGGGAAACACTTAGATTGTATTGTATTGTATAGCGGGCTGATTTCCGCAACTCCACGTCTTATGCGCGTATTTTGCGTACGGTGGAACCCGTGAGGTTTTGTGGTGGGCTCTTAAAGAGAAAGGTGTGCCTGGGAAGTATGTGCAGTTGATCCGAGCGATGTACAGTCGATGTCAAACCCAAAAACGATCTACAGTGGGCACTACCGGCAGCTTCAATGTGGCAGTTGGCTTGCACCAAGGGTTGGCTTTAAGTCCTTACCTCTTCCCGGTGATAATGGACGCTCTTACGTCGGACATACAGGAAGAGGCTCCCTGGTGTATGCTGTTTGCTGACGACATTGTTTTAGTTGCCGAGAGTGGCCTAGAGGTCCAGAGCAGATTGGAGGTGTGGTGGCAAAGATTTGAGAATGTAGGCCTGAAAATAAGTAGGACCAAAACGGAATACTTGTTTTGTGATTTCGGCGGTCTCTCCAGTCCCGTGCTTATAGCCCTTGCCGGAACGCCCGTACCGATCTGCTCCGATTTTCGGTACCTCGGGTCGCTTGTCCAAGGAGATGGCTATGTAAACCGGGATGTAACGCACCGGATCAACTCAGGATGGATGAAATGGCGACAGGTCACTGGAACAACTTGCAACCCACGGATGCCCCTCAAGTTAAAGGGGTAAATATACAAGTCCGTGATACGACCTGTCGTACTGTATGGATCGGAATGCTGGGCAGCGAAGAAGACGAATCCTGTTGGTGATTTGTGAAGGCAAAAAGCTGCACCTCTTCAGCAATTCCTTCAGAAATTAAAATTACCACGACAAAAGCAAAATCTTTGCTCCACATTTCTCTTCAACGCTTAGTGTTTCCTCCACTAATAGCACGGCATTATCTCCTGTGTCGAAGACTCAAAAGTTTCCACAGACTTCACTGACGACGATGAAACTCACTGAAAGACAAGTCTACACCACCATTGTCTCGAATTGATGTTTCGATGGAAACTAGACCCGACGCAGACGGGATACCACCTATTTTCGGTTAAAGATGCGCCCGCTATCTATCTCTGCCAATAGCGCTGATTTAAAACAAGTCAATTAAAACTTCCCGATTTCCCCTAGAATGCTAAAGGGCTAACGTCAGGCCAGTTTTTAAAAATGGAGACAACAGTCACGCGAGGAACTATCGCCCGATTTCGCTGAAATCGTTATTTTTAAAGGTATTCGAATCCTTAGTCGTTCCCGTCTTTACTTCACATTTCGAATTACAAATAGCCCCACATCATCATGGATTCTGTTGTAATCAATGAACTGAAGGTAACTTATCATCATATCACAATGACATCTCCGTTCATATTGACGCGGGTCAGCAAGTCGATGCATTGTAATTATACTGACTTTAGCAGCGCATTCGATAAAGTTAACAGATACTATTTACCAAATTATAGGGCAAAACTACATAAAATGTTTCGGCCAATCGAATCCGCAGCAGACGTCGCTTTGCTACAGTTTGACTTGGACCCCTGAAGGAATGGTGTATTCACATATCATTTATTCACAAGTAGGCAGGCAATAAACTTAGTAGTTGCGGAGGAGTGCCGATTTCGTTGGACTCGGTAAGGACGATGTCCAGTAGTTTTGAGTGCACTGAGGTGACAGCTGCGTCGCTTGCTCCGATCCTCCCTAAATACTTTTTTTCAAATACATCGCGAAATCCCTCTAGCTAGGGTAGGTTTCAATGTATTATATTTGAATGACCAACTGTAAGGTGTTCCTGGAACTTCTTTAAACTAGTTATGCTGTATTTATTCCTATCTTCCTATCTGGGACACTGTGACCTTTGGACCTACGAAACGTGGTTCCGATAGCTTGCTTACCAGTATTTTACATGGAGCGACTGTCAAATAGGCAAACGTATAGTTATAATACTTTTGGGGGTATGAGGAACAGGATGTAAAGTTCCTCAATGCTCCTTAGAATAGCATCCCGCAGTAATGCGTGGTGTGATGCGTAGGTACGTAATAAAATTATTTGTGTTCCCTTACTTTTATAATATGAGCTGTGTCCACGAGAACACTGCCGACAAACTGTCCTGCAGTTTGGCAGAAGTTTTGTAAATTAATCATAAGTAATTAACTTTTTATATATAAATAAATTAAAAAAACAGAAAAGGTAGTCGAATGAGTCAGCCTGTAGTATTATGCCTTGCCAGTTGGAAACTTGTTGCCGCATTGCTCACGGTGAGTCGGAAGTCTGCGGTGGCGAGGCGAACCCCAGAGACTCAGCGCCAGCGCTGCGTTTGCTCCAGTGCGTCGGACGTAATGTAGCGCTGCGCTGTGGCAGATGGCTATAGAGGTGTCGACCGGGAGGTAGAAGCTCTCGACCGGCCGAAAGTACAGTGAGCTGTACCATGGTCACTTGATGAGAGGCTGGTGTCTGGTGGTGGTGTGGTCATATGCTGGTGGTCAGGAATACCCATTTGATGCTGGCTGGCTGTGAAACTCGCTGCTCGAAAGCTTGAGGAAGTGATGTTGATGATGATGACGTCACGTTGCTCGAAGGCTGCGCTGACGTCCATTTCGGGGTCACCAGTTTAGGGGTGTAAAGTTCCTCATCGCCTGAAGTAAAGGAAGGATCTTCCAACCAGACAGGTGTTAGTCTGGTGGGCAACTGCCCGACGGGAACACCATCTAATATCCTCCGAAATATTTTATTCCGAATTTCATAAAACCTAAGAAAATCTCTTATTAAAAAGAAAGTCTATTATTGAAAGTCGTAAATGCGATTTGTTAGTTGTCCGATTTTCATACGTTCGAAGAATCAAATGCTCGAAATAAAAACTCTCTAACTACTAACTAACTTCTCGGTCCGATAAGAGATAAGAGATAAGAGAGATAAGAGAAATTTATTTGTCAAAAACACGTGTAGGTTTACAATCAGTTGGAATGATTACAAAAAAAAAAAATATAGTTTCAACATGTTTTGCCTAGAAAGGCGTACAAATACCACAATAATATAATTCAAAGCACAAAAATAATTAAGTTACGTTAATTTAATAAAATTAATAATTAAAAAACGTCATAAAGTACAGGAAAATGTCAAAATGTCATAAAATAATAATAAAAATTCTAAATTACATCATTTAAATAAAAAAAATATCTAAAATTACAGGAAAATGTCTTAAATAAAAATTAACATGTCTAAAGTACATCATTTAAATAGTCGTCAACATTATAGTAGCATTTATTTATTAGAAGTTTTTTCATTTGATTATAAAAACTATTAATATTTAAATCTTTGTATGCCTTTGGTACCTTGTTGTATAATTTTGGGGCCATGCAGAATACACTCTTACGCATGAGCGCTGTTTTAGCACCATGTATACGAAGTCTCCGAATATCTCGTTGACTTCTATCGGAACCCTCTGAAGACTTCGGAAACAGTTGGGGATTCTTTTTAACAAATAATACCGTTTCTAATATATACAAGGAAGGAAGTGACAGAATTTGATGTTTAATAAAATATGGTTTGCAACTGTCTGTACTTTTAAGACCAAACATGGCTCTTATGCACCGCTTTTGCATTCTAAATACGACATCTTTATGTGTAGAGTTTCCCCAGAAAATAATGCCGTATCTAAGGATCGATGCAACAAGTCCGTGATAGGCCGTTAACAATGTATCCGTATTTACGATTGGGGCGAGTTTAAACAATGCGTAGGAAGAACTACTAACTTTCTTACTAACTTCGTCAATGTGATCTTTCCAATCAAGTTTTTTGTCAATTTTTAGTCCAAGGAATTTTGCATTATCAACTCTGCATATGGTGTGATTGTTATAGTTTAAGTTAATGTCATTTACTGGTATTCTTTCCGAAAAACGACATTCCGATTTTCAATACTTCGAATAAACTAAAAGTCAACATGTTGTGCTAAAAAATTTAGTGACCGAAACGAATCGCTGCAAAACCGACTTCACGCAGTCTTGTCTACCCCTAGAGTGTAATTTAAGCCCGCGTAGGCGCGGAGGGGTGGAGCGGCCCGCGAGCTGAGGAGCAGGTGGTTTGAAAGCCCGCCGCCGCGATGATAAGCTCGCGTGGGGCCGCCCAAACCCAGCAGCGCCGGAGCAGTGACAGAAATAATGCTTGCTGCATGTTGCATGCCTGCTTACATGTTGCATGCTTGCTTGCGTGCTGCAAATCCCCTGTATTATTGATGAATTACTTCGGTTAGGTTAGGTTAGAAGGTAAGTACTCCCTTTCTTCTTCTAAAATTGTTTGTCCGAAAATCATTTTCCATAACACGTTTGCTATAAACTTCAATAACCATAATGTTCAAAATCCCGAAATTTTGTTTAGCATAATTATCGTTAGTTCTAAAAGTATTCTGTCATAGTATCGTGTACTATATAATTGAATCTCCTAATTTTACATGACCTAAAGTCATATGTCCTAAGTATTGTGTTAAATAATGTGTATTATTCCGAATGTTCATTTATAATAATTTTTTTAGGTCTAAAACATTTGCTAAAAATTAGGTTTTAGTAACAGAAATGAATCGCTGTAAATCCGACTCCACGCAGTCTTGTCTGCTCTACCCCTAGAGTGTAATTTAAAATCGCGTAGGTGTGGAGGGGCGAGGCGGCCCGGGAGTTGAGGAGCAGGTGGTTATAACACTCGCCGCCGCGGCTGAGGCTGGCCGGCGAGGCCGGCCATCAAGCTGAAGCTGCGGAGGTGAGCTGAGCTGCAATACCTTAACATCTGATGACATCCGTAATGTTATACATGACGTACTGCAAGATCAACTAAGCAGTATGCTTTCAAAAATCAATGATAGCATAAGCATACTAATGAGTGAGGAACTTCGATCGGTGAAACAGGAACTCAAAGGCGCAAAAGATTCTATGAATGCTGTAAAAACCCAAATTGGGGATATTGTCACTGAGCACGTAGATGTTAAATTAACTATGGAGAACCTGAAGGCTCAAAACTCCTTTATGCAGCATACCATCTCGGAACTGAGCACTAGGCTACACCGTCTGGAACAAAACTTTCTCAGTAAGCCACTAGCATCTGCAAGCAGTAAAGAGCAGGACATATCAACCAAGCCCCTCTCTGAACCAGCTGAATCAGCCCCCCCTAATGCCGGCTCAAGTGAACCCAATACCGATTCTGCTCCAGCTGAAATGGTGACGCAGACTGCCCCTTCAAATTCACAAGCATCAGTCTCCCAGGAATGGACGCAAGTAACAAGGAAGTCTAAAAATCGTCGCCCAGTATCAATTCAAGGAGCTGCTGGCCCTAGTGTAACGTCACTAAGGGCCGTAGAAGCTCGTAAGTACTTACACCTATGGAACATGGCGTCTACAGCCGATGAAATCAGAGATTACCTTTGCACTTTATGTGGCACTGATACTTGTACTATTGATGAACTCACTCCGAAGGGAAACTACAAGTCATTCAAAATTGGCGTTCCCTTTGCATGCTATGAGCTCTGTTATTCCGCAGATGTGTGGCCAGTGAATGCAAGAATCAAGGCTTGGATCAACTATAGGAAACCGTCCTCTGTCCAGTCTAACAGCCAACGTGAAGTTGCCCCGCAGCCCTTTCATGAACAGCTTACACAGAGGGACAAGGCAGCATAGTGCTAGTACTGTGACCGGCCCTACAGCAGCTTTCAGAGCAAGCACCAGAACTACAAAAATTAACTGTATATACCAGAATGTGCGCGGAATTAAAACGAAACTCCGGACGTGGCGCAACAATCTGCACATAGCCGAACAAAATTTAATAGCGGCCACAGAGACTTTCTTGGATGCCTCGGTGGAAGATACAGAACTCGTCAATGATGAGTGGAATGTGTTAAGGCGCGACAGAGGCACACCTTGTGGAGGCGTGCTGCTTATGGCACGCACCCCCATTGTTCTGCGCCGTCGACGGGAACTTGAGACAGACGGTGGTGAGGATCTTTGGGCGAGTTTCACGTGGCACGGTGCCCCGGTTTACGTGTGTGTTGTGTATATAAAACCAAGTGCCACTGACAGTGATTATATGACCTGGTTTACAAAAGTGGAAAGTTTTATAAATGACCTAAATGGAATAGTTATTATTTTAGGCGATTTAAACTTAAACAGTGCTTCCTTAAATGTTCGCAATTATTATTGTTACTTTGTATCATTTTCTAATATGTGTGAAAGAAATATTGTTGAGAACATGCATGGGGGAATGTTGGATGTTGTGTTAGTTCAGGAAAGCGCAAGCCTACATGACGTTTCTGTAACAGCAGTTGAAGGTTTAGTACCCCCTGATGCGTACCATCCGCCGTTGGACATCCAGGTAAAGTAACAGTCATCTGATGAAAGTGAAAAACTTGAACCCAGTAATGTCGACCGCGGTAGGGATTGGAATTTCAAAAAATGTGATCGCAATCAGCTTTACGAACTTCTTTCTGAGGTATCTTGGGATGCAGTTTTATCATCCAATGACGTTCGCACTAGCACTCAAGTTTTCTATGATATTGTTTACAGCTTATTTGACTCTTGTATACCTAAAAAACGCCGAAACCGAAAGATAACTAGAAGATATCCTACCTGGTTTACGTCGGATATTATCCGCGACATCCAGAAAAAAATTAAATTACATTCCGACTGGAAAAAAAGTAAATGTGATCTAGTATATAAGCAATTTTCTGAATGTAGATCTAGCCTAAAGTCTCGTATTTCGACTGCTTATGATACTTATATTAGGCGCACCGAAGGAAACATTAAGTTAAACCCAAAAGAATTTTGGCAGCATATTTCTAACCTAAGATCAAAAGGCGGGTTTGAGCCTAACGTAACCCACAAAGGTAAAATTCACAGTGGTGTGGCAGCTGCTGAAGCGTTCGCAGAATATTTTGCGAGCGTTTTCCAAACTGAAGTACCAAAGTTAGACCTCGAGAATATAGCCAATCCAAGCAGCTGCAATGTTAGTAATTACATTAATATACTAAGCTTCGCCGAAAGTGATATAAGCACCGGAATAGATAAAATAAAACTCAACAGTTCTATTGGTCCTGATAATATTCCTCCGTGGTTCTTAAAAGAAGGAAAGGAATTTCTCATTCAGCCCCTAAACCACATTTTCAATTTGGCTCTAAAATCCGGAGTCTATCCACCACAATGGAAGATATCACGTGTGACTCCCATACCAAAATCATCAAACAAATCATCAGTTGAAGAGTATCGTCCAATAGCGATACTATCTTCTCCCGCAAAAGTTTTCGAGAATGTCCTACACCAAGGAATTTACAAGCAAGTCAAACAGTACCTGTGCAATGAGCAGCATGGCTTTCGCGAAAAAAGATCTGTCAATACAAACTTACTTACACTAGTTAATTATATCTCTACTAGTCTTGATCGCAGGCGCCAGGTAGACGTACTTTACTTTGATTTTCAAAAGGCGTTCGACAGAGTCAACAATGACGTCTTGCTGTCAAAGCTCAGCGCCATAGGTGTTGCTCCAGGGCTTCTAAGGCTTCATGCAGATTATTTGCGGGACCGACAACAATTTGTCAGATTGGGTTTGTACGAGTCACTCCCATACCACACTCGCTCGGGCGTGAGTCAAGGTTCGGTAGTCGGCCCTCTCCTTTTCATTTTGGTAATTAATGACCTCCCTGATGTAGTTGCGAATGTTGGATGCCTCTTATATGCTGATGACTTAAAGCTATATTGGTGTGCTTCAGAAACTGTGTTCCACGAGATGCGTCACCAAATCCCGCTACGAAACCTCCCCCGTGAACATATACAAGGACTGATAGGTTTACCTCGGTGGTGATGGGGACGAACACATTGGCAATCAGACAGTCTTCTCTGCTAACTGCATTGTCTGGTATATAGTCAACCATAAAATCGTTCTGTGGACATATGACACGCGTTTCACCGGTTGCATCAAACGGTTCCGTCCAGGTTGGCGGTGGGAAAGGTGGCTGGAACAACATATTAATGATAAGATTAGTTTGTTATCATTAACGAGAAACAAAAATAGTTTCATTTGCGTCATTGCCGTGTCATTCTGCTTGTCGGCAGGCCTGAAGGCTTTTTTTCGTAATCAGCCTAAACATATTCTACTAGGGATCTTTTCACGATTAGAACTGCAGCCGGTGGATTCAGAGTACCTAGGGGAACACCCAAATACTCCGAAATATTTTATTCCGAATTTCACTAATCCGAGTGCCAAAAGTCCGAATTTCATAATAATAAGAATTATAATGTCTGTTATTAAAAATCACGAAATTTATTTTACCGAAAGTCGTAAATCCGATTTGTTAGTTTTCCGATTTTCATACGTTCGAAGAATCAAATGCTCGAAGGGTTCTCGGTCCGAAAAACGACATTCCGATTTTCAATTGTTGAAATAAACTAAAAGTCAACATGTTGTGCTACAAAATTTAGATACAGAAACGAATCGCTGCAAAACCGACTTCACGCAGTCTTGTCTGTCCTACCCCTAGAGTGTAATTTAAGCCCGCGTAGGCGCGGAGGCTGGAACTAACTGGCGCATTAGATCTAGAAACAGTTGACAACTTCATCTTCCTGGGTTCCAACATCGGCAACAATGGTTCTTGCGAGAAGGAAGTGCGCAGGAGAATAGGCATGGCTAAAAGCGCCATGTCTCAACTTGAAACAATCTGGAGAGATCGCAACATTTCTGTAAAAACCAAAACCAAGCTGGTACGGACCCTGGTCTTCTCGATCTTCTCGTAGGGCGCTGAGACTTGGACTCTGAAAGCTGCTGACCGAAAACGCGTTGACGCGTTTGAGATGTGGTGTTGGGGAAAAATGCTGCGTATCCTCTGGACAGCACATCGGACAAATGTCTCCATACTGCAAGAGCTCAAAATTTCCTCACGGCTGTCATCCCAATGCCTGCGCAGAGTCCTGGAATACTTCGGTCACATTGCGAGGAAGGACGAGGGTAACCTGGAAAAACTAATGGTGACCGGCAAGGTGGATGGGAAAAGACCTCGTGGACGCAGCCCAATTCAATGGTCTGACCAGATCCGTACCGCCCTTGACTCCTCAGTCCACAGCGCCCTTCACACAGCCAGAGACAGAAACAGCTGGAGGAAGATCACCCGCGAGAAGGTGATTCTGAAGGGAGGTCACGACCCTCAGCATTGAGGAATACGACGCAAGGAGGAGGCGCGGAGGGGTGGAGCGGCCCGCGAGCTGAGGAGCAGGTGATTTGAAGGCCCGCCGCCGCGGCTGAGGCTGGCCGGCTTAAAGCCGGCCAGCAAGCCGAAGCTGCGGTGGTGAGCGTTAAAACCATCTGCGACGATAAGCTCGCGTGGGGCCGCCCAAACCCCGCAGCGCCGGAGCCGTGACAGAAATAATGCTTGCTGCATGTTGCATGCCTGCTTGCTTGCAGCTTACCTGCTGCATGCCTGCTTGCATTCTTGCTTGCATGCCTGCTTGCATGCTTGCTTGCATGCCTGCTTGCATGTTGCATGCCTGCTTGCATGTTGCATGCCTGCTTGCATGTTGCATTCCTGCTTACATGTTGCATGCTTGTTTGCATGCTGCAAATCCCCTGTATTATTGATGAATCACTTCGGTTAGGTTAGAATTGTGACCAGGGAAACAAAATATTTTTATTCGACACAAAATATTTTTATTCAAATCTAAACAATCATAGTTTAAAAGAAAACAAGGCGTTTTTATTTCGGATTTGTATTAATCGGTATTTTAATAATCGGAATTCGTATTTTTGATGTATCAAATTATCATTAAGTCTGACTTTTTGTTATTCGATCTATTAAAACTCGGAATTTTGAGAATAGTAATTAGAAACGTTAGGAATATTGAAATTTAGGAATTATAAAAATAGGAGTAATGATAAGTCGGAATTGTTATATTAGGAATTTTGAACCATTCGGAATTATGACAATCGGCATTTTGAAATTCGAACTTGTGACTATCGGAACAAAGTTTTTCGTATTTATGTAGTGTCCCCTCAGGGTAGATATTAACCCAGCAAAGCCAGTATTTTTTATTTTTCGGGCTATTGCAGGCCACACGAGATGTTGGTACAAGTATGATATTCAACCACTATAATAAATAACATAAGTAAACATTAGGATTATGCTAAAACCTTGAATTTCTCCTGGCCTGTAGGTCCTGTAGCGTAGGGTATGTTGTAAAATTCATAAAGAAGCCCACTGGGGTCCTTGCGCCCGCGCACCGGTCCTTGGGCTGTTGGCACTATCCGGTATTCATCGTCAGCAAGAACAGCAGTCACGCACAACAGAACCACACACGTCCACCACTCCATCCCTACGATTATCAATGAACTACTTTGCTTTTTAATATTTTACTAATTAAATAGGCGTCTTTATCTTCACAAGTGAGTTTAATTTGAGTGTTTTATCAACCAAACCCGCTATATTAATCATCGATCTGCAGATGATTGCTATCTGCTATTTCACAATAACTGCCGAAATGGTGAAACATAGATGATGAATTTTGTCCGTCCGACAGCTGTCTTGCCTTAAACTGAAGCAGTAATTGTTATAGCAAAACATTATTATTTTTTAGCTTCTGCCCGCAGCTTTATTTGCATTAATTTATTTTTTTAGCACAATAACCATTAATTATATTTATGTGTTATTTTGGGTTGTGCGTTGTTCCATCGCTAATTTCAAATTGTTTCATCGAATTTCGTTTCACATAAATTGTTTCTCATATTATCATTTCATAGAATAATCAATACGCAGAATATTTACTTTGAAGAAATTAAAATCATCGATTTTTGTTTCAAATAAAGTTTAATGTTAGAATATTCATATCATAGAATAACAAATCAAATATTCTTTATCCACATATTGTTTGTTTCACATAAAACTTATTAAGCAGAATAACATTTTATCGACTGACAGTTTCTAAAATTCAAACCTTTTAAAAATGCATACCATCCCAAAAAATTATAACACGGAGTTCAAAAAGATAATGCGGGTAAATTCTTGTCAAGCAGGACACTTGTTATTCTCACAAATGGTGTCCATGCCTGTTGCATGCAGCATGCAAGCATGGCTTCTGTCACGGCTCCGGCGCTGCGGGGCTCCGGCGGCCTTACGCGAATTTATCGCCGCGGATGGTATCAACGCTCACCACCGCAGCTTCGGCAAGCCGGCCAGCCTCAGCCGCAGCGGCGAGCTTTAGAAACCACCTGCTCCTCAGCTCGCGGGCCGCCTCCCCCATCCACGCCTACGCGGGCTTAAATTACACTCTAGGGGTAGGGCAAGGGCTCGACTCGGCTTTTTTTCATTGTTTAAATTTTTCAATATTTCAGAATAACCCCCTTAACGTGGTTTAGGGAATAAGAAAATGTCGAATAAACGTTTGAGTTTTTTTTTTGTGTGTAAGCGAGGTTATAAGACGAGAATCAGACGGGTCGTGTTAAAAACACGAGTGGTTCACACTTACCGATTTCCGTAAATAAGGAAAAAAAAGAAAAACATGCCCATTTTATTATTGATTCGGGTCGAGAATCAAGAACATAGTTACCTCCTTAAATTTGACGAGATTGCAAAACAACACCTTGTATAATAGGAATTTATACAATGCAAAGATAGTTGTACAATCTTCAGCAACTCCAACAATACTATTTAATGCTATCAATTTATGCGCCCCTGTCCTTGTGGAGCAGGACCGGTATTGAACCAAGCATTATTATCAGCGATATAATCGTCCAATTTATAATAAGCTTGCTTACATAGTGTTAAATTTCGTCTCCCTCAGTTCAAGAATACTCTGTGGAATTTTATTATAGCATTGCCTTGCCTTGCCTTTCTGAACTAATTGGTCTCTATTTCTAGTATTGTAATTGTGTCTGTCACCTGTACTAAAAAGATGCAGACTTTTTCGTATTACTGTAAAGGTTCATCATAATTTTGTAGTTTTGCGTGAAAGAGTCACAAACATCTATCCAGCCTCACAAGCTTTCGCTTTGAAAGGAAGTTAATGAGTAAGATGCTTTACGTACAAATAAAGACGAAAATAACAATAAAGACAACAACAAATGCAGTGAATTTATAAGTTACAATTTAAAACTTGACGAAAGAAAAGCTTCGAATAAGACTTATTAAACTTCTTCAAAGTTCCCAACTAATTATTACATAAAAACGGCAGGAAAAAAAACGAAAACAACTTAGACTGTCATAAATAAAGCTCAAACGACTATACCTAATGACGTGATCTCCTCGTAAAAATTAAGTTTAAAATACATATAAATAGCCATTAAAAAAAAATGTTTTGCTAATTGATGTCATATAAAACACCAGAAGATCCTAAAAAAAGCAACAAGAGGATGATCATTTTGGTATAATTTGCGCCATATTTTATATTTAAGTATTCTTACCGGAACGTTCCCAGACAACTTGGAACTTATATCTTAAAGTCTCTGTTCAAACAGATACTGCGTAGTCAAGTCATAGCCTACTACAGAATTGCCCTGTTTAAAAAAAAGTATCAAGTAAAATCTACACGTTTATCGAAAATAAAAACATTTGAAGTAACAAGGAAAAAGGTTTTATTAAACAAAAAACAATCGATGTGATTGATTTGATTATATTAAATGCATAAACTACCAGTGTTTGACTAATATTTATTGCGACGAGACTAAAGCGTTTGACTACGTCAAACACGATGTTTTCCTTACCATGAAGGTTTAGGGGTATGAGGAACAAGGTGTAAAGTTCTTCATACCCTATAGATAAGTGAGGATCCTCCGACCTGACAGGTGTTATGTCTAGTGGGCAACTGCCCGACAATTTTGACGAGTTTCTCTATATAGTCTTAAGTCGATGTAAACTTTGATTACGAGATGTAGGAAATTAATGTTAGTAATTCTTCCGTCGTGTCATAGATGGCGCTGTAGTACTTTTTGTAGGTCGCTACAGAGGGAACTTATTGACACTAATGGATAACAACCTTAAAATTGAAACTAATAAATTGAGAATACCAGTATGATTGAACAAAAAGAGACAAGAGAATTTAAATCCAACAACACAGACAGATACCCAGGTACTACAAGGAAGTGTCTTAGGTCCTTTACATTTTAATTAATTTTCAAAATGACCCACCAAGAGTAACCAAATACTCCGTCACACTATGTACTGATTAGAGCACTTACATCATAAAATCCAAAAATATGTTCACTTTTTTATGTAAGCCTGATCTTTCCCACTCCTGGGCAAAAGCCTCCCCCATTCCTTCCACTTTTCTCTATTTGTGTTGCTTCTCGCCAATTAACAAGAAAGCCATCCAAGGCGCCCTGCCATTTTCTCCTCGGTCTCACTTTAGCTCTAAATTATATTCGAAGAGTATTGTTATGGCAATTCTGGAGCTTTTTTCCGGGCATGGCAATACTTTTTTTACACTTCCGATTCTCGTTCATTTTTCGCAACCACGTTGATGTTGATCACCTCAAAACTTTTCGTTAAATTATGCAATCTGTTATAATACTTCGAATCTCCTTAAAGTTATGTTAATAACAATAATAGGTTTCTCACCTGATTGAGTGTGGTTGTGAATTCCTAGATTTCAGCCAAACCAAAAGAGAAGGTAATAGGGGATAATCCATTTTTTTTTCTTTGCCCGTCGGGTAGTTTATTGAAAAGTATTGGAAACGTATTTTTTCTTTTTCCACGTGGTCATAAAATTACGGAGATATATTGAGTTGAAATGGCGCATGACATCACATGTAGGTAAGTTTTATACCTACTTGTGCCGTAGTAAGCCCCCACTCTCCAACTTTAATGAGTTTTAACTAAGAAATTTTTTGATATTTTGATAAAACAAAAATACGTGTCTAATATTTTTGTATTACCTGTCTGACGGACAAAATAGAATGTCGTTTTCTTTACCCAGTCCGCACCCCTATTGTAGGTAGCCTGAGTAAGCCCAGCGCTAGTACTGGGTGGCTGAGAGTTTCCTTCGTATAAGTTCTGGCTTGAAAGGCTTCGTTCAGAGAGAGATCAGGTGACTGCCTATTCATAGCACACCCCCTTTGTCGTAACATAATTTGTCTGTTTCTTGTTTGATTTTTTTTTCAGTGCATTTACAACTTAATCCAACTTTTGGAAATAAAGCCATCAAAGCAATAATCAGTTGAGAAAAATTGCGGTCAAAATGAATAAATTATCAAATTCTTTAAATAAATAACAAAATGTTGTGGTTTAGTCAACGTTTTGAAATCAGAATATTTATAATATTTTCCTTGTTATCCACTGTGATAACTTTGGTAATTTTATCACAGTTGATAACACAAAAATGTTGATTGTTATCACACATAAAAAAATTAATTAGAAGGCTCAGTTCTTCGGGCTATCAAAACAGCAAAGGAGATGCAAAAGAGCAATGTTTGGACAGAATAACAACGCCCCTGCAAAAAATAAGTTACTATTGTTTATAGTAAGACCATCGTGGCATTGTTGCACAAAATCATAGGTATCATAAATTGTCTGATGGTCTAATGACTACTGCTGAGATCCTAGATTTCATTGCTAGGTCGAGCTCAAACTCAAATCATTTATTTTAATAAGACTATTACAGGCACTTATGAAAGTTAAAAAACATAAAACACGAAGCTATAGTCCCTGTCAAAAGGGTTATTAACTTGTGAAAGTACAGTAGTAGCCCATTCCAAAGCGTAGATCTCTAGAAGAATGGGCATATTGTTACAAAATCTTGGTTACGTCACTCATGTTGAGAATTATATGTGAGAACGATGTACAAATACGTGCAAGTTAAGAGTGTCAAGAGTGTCAAGAGTAGAAGATTAAATCAATAATTCAAAATTAAAACATACCGATGCAGCTAAGAGATACCCAGTCACAACAGACAGCGCCCGTTCACGAATATGACGCAGTACTCACACATCTGCTATACAATTATTATAATACTAAGAGATTGAATCCATACAATGCAATAGTACATTATGATATAAGTGCGGTAAGTTAAAAATTACAGCCGAGGCGATATTGCTAGCCTGAGCCATAGGCGAGGACTACAAGAAAGCAGAGGCTGTAATTATCAAAGCGCACGTATGTCATACGACGTTTTATAACATACTAGCTGTCCCGCGCAACTTCGTCTGCGTCACATTTTCCCCGTTTTCGCAACATTTTTCATTGCTGTTCCGCTCCTATTGATCGTAGCGTGATGATTTATAGCCTATGTCCTTCCCCAGGTTGAAATCTATCATCTTGCCAAATTTCATTAAGATCCGATCAGCCGTTTTGTCGTGAAAAGGTAACAAACAAACATACAAACAAACAGAGTGACTTTCGCATTTATAATATTAGTATGGAAGTATGGATATGGAAGTATGGATTTTGAACCATTCGGCATTATTAATATGCTAAAAACACACTTTCTAAAAAATGAATTTGCATCTTTGGTGGTTTTCCATACGATGAAATTTTCCTTACTGACCCGTGGAACACCAAAGTGGTTAACCTAGGTGTTCCACGGTTAACTTTCAGTACCCCTGGTTCACCTAGGTGTTCGACGGTGTTCCACAGTTAATTTTCTGTACCCCTGGTTCACCTAGGTGAGACGCTTGTGAGTATCTATCGGTCGATTTTTCGGGCAAGAGGCTTAGAGTAGCCTTTTTCGCTGCCGCTGAGACTTCTGGCCGTGTCGAATTCATAAATTAATCATTACTTGACGACATTTTCAAATAAAAACAATACCTACAGTGAGAAGAAAAATGCGCGGAATAATATTTACTCGTTTACAAATTAGCGATGCACGCGCATCTGCGCTTTTTTTTAAGACAAAGGCACAAAAACAGCAGTACTGATAAAGTAAATTAATATTTTTGTGTTTTGTTACAGGAATGGTTGTAATTGATGGTCAAAATTAATATAATTAAAGAATTAAATGTCTATTTATTGAATCTATTTATTGAAGATAAAGAAGTCTTTTTTGATAACTTTTAAGACTAAATAAATAAATTAATCAATTTATTGACACACACAATTTACAAATTATACAAACAAGAAAATTGAACATAGTTATTAAACGTAAAAACTAGAGGAAGCCGTGGGCCCCAAACTAGGCACAGCCTGAATCTTGGTGACCCAATATAGACAGTAAAAGCGAATTGAATAACCGACTGTTCAGCGTGATATAGCACTATAAGACATTAGCAACAGGTAATTTTGAAAATTATAAAAATAACATAGGGAAAATAAAAAATAATTAAAAATTTAAAAAATTAATATCAGTGTCAATCAATAAAATAAAATGAAAGACAAGATGAACAGTATGAACATGCATAATTTAAATAATTCAAGTTAAAAATCAACAGTAAGTATGGTGGCAATCAAACAAAATTTATAAATCATACAGAAATTAAATGGCGACAGGTCACTGGAACAACTTGCGACCCACGGATGCCCCTCAAGTTAATGGGGAAAATATACAAGTCCGTGATACGACCTGTCGTACTGTATGGATCGGAATGCTGGGCAGTGAAGAAGACGGATGAAAAAAGATTGCATGCAGCAGAGATGAGAATGTTGAGATGGATGTGTGGAGTGACTAAAATGGATAAAGTTAGAAATGAGCATATAAGAGGAAGTTTGAAAGTCGCACCTATTACAGAAAAGATGAAAGGGAGTCGTCTGTCTTGGTATGGACATGTGATGAGGAGGGATGGAACACATGTGACTAAAAGAGTGATGAATATAAATGTGGATGGATGGAGAGGGAGAGGAAGACCAAAGAAAAGATGGATGGAATGTGTGAAAAATGATATGAAGGAAAAAGGAGTAAATGATAACATGACGAATGACAGAGGAGTATGGAGAAAAGAGACGTGTTGCGCCGACCCCAAATAAAATAGGACGAGGGCAGGAAGATGATGACAGAAATAAAATAAGAATAACAATCTAAAAAATGAATATAAAAATAACAAGAGAACCAATAAAAATCAAAGTTATGATCAACATGCGTATTTAAAAAAAAATGAAACAATTAACATGATGGTATCATTATGTGGAAGGGTGGAGAACTGTAGTATGTGTGGGAGAGTGAGCGTGTGTGTGTGCGTATGAGTGAGTCTGTGTGTGTTAGACAGTTTAAGGCAGGGATAGGGAAAGTTCGTGACTATGTGAGTGTCATTTGAGTGCTAGTTACTTCATGGGGCACAAGAGATTTTCTGTCTCATCATACGTCAGTTCCTGAAGCCATGTCTTTATAGTAATCTTGGCTTCAAGTATATTGCCTGGGATCTTTAGTGTGGATTTAGTGCGAATAGGGAGAAAGAGTGAAAACCGCGTAGCAAAAACCGTTCTAACTCTTGGGATTGGCAGTCCATCAGCTCCTGTTCTATCTCTCTGTGTGTATGTGAATTGTCTCCCTGACGCAGCTATCAGTTTAAGAAGGGACTTCTGGATATAAAGCTGGCGGACACGCAAGACACCTGCTTCTTTGTATAGTTTATCTGTTGGATAACGACGCGGTTTTCCAAGGAGAACTTTAAGAACAGCCCTTTGAGCACGTTCGAGTTCAAGCAAGTAGGACTTGGGCGCGCTACCCCAGACACCTACACAGTATTGAAGCAGCGATTGACAAAGTGCTAGGTAAACTTTTCTGCATATGTCTTTCGGGGCACTGGCACGTAGAGATTTAAATATATAGATAAACTTACGGCTTTTTGGATAGTGACGAGATGTGTTCCCTAAAAGACAAGTTCTGGTCAATAGTGACACCCAAATATTTGTTTATTTGACTCTGCCTATAACCTTGCAGCAGCAACTTGTGGCATGATAGTGAGTATTATGAATTTTGATATGATCTATCTCCGGGCAACAGGAACGACTGATATAAAACGTTATAAAATTAGTTTTTTCGTCGTTAAGGGTTAAGAGATTTCTGTCAAGCCAGTCAGATAAAGTTCGCATGCCACTTTCTGCCGCGTCTGTGGCTTCCGCCCATGAGTCACCGTGAAATATGATTGCAGTGTCGTCTGCGTAACAAATGATATCTGACCGTGGGACAGATAACCTCAGTATGTCGTCCATGTACATGGTGAACAATGTTGGCCCAAGGACACTTCCCTGTGGCACCCCTAAAAGTACTGGAAGGCATTCACTGACACTGTCCCCGATCACAACATACTGCTGTCTATCCATTAAATAGCTTATAAACCAGTCCCAAGCGATCCCTCTTACGCTGATTAATACCAGTTGGTTCCTTTGAGAATCTAGTCTAGTGTACTTAGTCTAATTTAATTACGTCACTCTTTCCATTTTGGAAGCAATGTGGGCCAGAAGGCTAAATCAGGATAAAATTGACGAAGAGCAAGCTAGCCAAAAATCTAGGCTTTTCTATCAGCTAGTCATACTGATAACGCTATCATTCTTTAAAATGGGACTGTTTCTTAAAAATAAATTAAACGTTACAAGTAGGAAATGTCTAATTCACACTTAGTGTAAACTTTCAATGCCAAGTCTTTTGATTTTTAGTTGTAGTAGTTTAGTTGGATTTTTGAGCTTTTAAAAAAACATACCTCAATTTTTTTTACTACTTATTTTTGAATCTATTTATAAATATATTTAACTCTCTAGTGGTGTTAACTTTTTTATAAACATACAATATATAACATTTTATAGGACATCCAATGAAATCAAAAGTAATTAACTGATTTCTCAAAGTTTTGTTTATGTCACTTAATGAGTTCTTGCAATAAGCCGACAACATTGTTTGCTGGTAATATTAACATAGCAAAGCCAGTCTGTCGACCATCAAAGTGTACGACAAAATTTTTGGAGACTAAACTTGCACCTCATCAATGTATGAGAATCATTCTACCGTATTTTCAGGTATTTGCTAATTTTACCAGTTACATTGCAAGTTCATCGATCAGGTTGGGGTGTGATGGTTTTTTGTTAAATTTAGTATCTTTCAATTAAGGGAATAGTGCCAGTTTATAATACTCGGTTCAGTAGTTTAAATAAAATATTATAACAATATTATTAGCATCAGACAAAGGACCATGGGCAGATTGCACAGGACCAAGTCTATATATTTATCATTCTTTAATTAATGAGTTACCTACTATTTTTCAATAACAAAATGTGCATAACAAAACATGTCATTCATACATCCAGGCCCAGTGTTCATACAAAAGTTTGTATGAACACTGGGCCCGCTTTTTAAAGTGGCGCAACAGTGATTAAACCTATGTCATATGAAAGCTCTTGGCGTGTACTTTATTGCATTCTATGGCAGCTAAGTTCAAATCCAGCGCAAAATTGGCGTTTTAGTACGTTTTGTAAATTAAAATATGGATGACATGTTTTGTTATGCACATTTTATTATTGAAAAATAGTAGGTAACTCATTAATTAAAGAATGATAAATATAGACTTGGTCTTGTGCAATCTTTTAAGGTATGATTGTGAATTGGGTGTTTTTTAACAAAAAACGAGTTATTTTTGTTCGATTTTAGTTCAACATTAATCTTAACATAATAGGCAGATTTTAAACTGTATCTATAATTATTTCGTCTAAATGTAATGCAGGTCGATGAAAACCATCCACATGTCTACCTAGTCCCAAATACCATATTATGGAAATGACATGGGCACGACTTCCGATAGTGCGTCTACCCGTGAGACATGTACAATAGTATTGTATACTGGCGTCTTTGCCTACTTGGTCACGGTCAATTAAAACGTAGGTATAATATTATCCTCGATCTAACGTGTCGTTACTGTACACGTCCCCTAAGCAGCCACACATTATTTTGCTGAATATTGCATTGCTGTAAGTCATTTAAATTGTTTTCACGATATATTTCTATCGTGTCCACACCACCATCCCGTAAGTTTTCACTAGCGTTTGACCTGGCAAGTTTCATTTGATAAGAGCCCAAGGAAATCATTAATATATCATCTTCCGTTAGCTGGGGAAAATCTTCGAAATGAGGAAAATTATCTTCCATCCTTATAAAAGCTACCCTTTGTCTGTTTAGGTTTTTCAGTGTAACCTAGTCAAACAAAAGATTTGGCGAGTTGATTTTCAAATTTATATTATTCCAAATATTACGACTAAGCTGCTGGTCTGTGGCTATATTATAAGAGAAGCCGCAATTTTAAAATCATCGAACATATGTGGCAATGCTCTATTCAAATAATCTTGGCGTAATAGTCTAAACCTATTTTTAAACTTGCCATTCACCGCTTCCACCACTCAACGACATATTGTTACTAATCTTGCTTTGTTAGCTTGTTCGGTGGTCAATTGACTTTCGTTTATATCTTTTATTGGAGGAATATGTGGTTCATATCCTAATGATTGAAGATTCACTACACTATCTCTGAAACCCCTATCTAAAATGAAACATCGTTTTGATGAAACATCCAATGAAAAGAATTATCTTCATTTGCTCATAAGCTTGTCATAATCGACGCATCACTTGTTGTTGCAGCGTATGGACCAAGAACATCTATTATATAATCGTCACTGCATACCAATAAGAATGGTTTCAATAGATTTTGAAACTTGTGATGGCTATAGGTCAAACACTGAAAGAGAAAGTTACTACTTTTCTCTATATAAACATATGTTCCATCACATATTACTATAGCTTTTGTGTTTTCTTCATTACCATATATCATTTTTGGTAAAAACAAGTTCTATTGAAGCATTTTTTGCCTGGAAATATTAGCCATACCTAAATGAATGTTTACAAAATCGCTCACTGAGTGGTATCTAGCTAATGCCAATTTTATCTCCAAGGTCCTGCGTGACATATTAAACAGAGTAGCTAACCTTTCGTTAGACTCTCCTGTTCTAAGTTTAGATAAATATAAACCGATCACGGTGCGCGAACCAAAGAACACCTGGCTCCCGGTACTGATCTGCAGTGGCCTATCTGGAAATCTTTAAATCGATTACGTACCCAAGTAGGCCGCTGCAAACATAGTCTGGCAAAATGGGGTATTATTAATCCCTCCAACACCGAGTGCGAGTGCGGCGCACCGGATCAAACTATGCCTCACCAACTGGAGTGTCCAAGGTGCCCGTTTACCTGCACTCTCGACGATCTAAATAACGCCTCTACCGCTGCAGTAAATGTGGCTACCTACTGGGCCCAAACTATATAACAAAGAAGTATCATCGATACGACAAGAAGAAGAGACGGTGCGCGAACGATTAACAGTTTGTGTCAGCGAAGGAGTTTCTTCCAATACTGTACTGAATTGGGAGATGGTGAGTCCAGTCTAAAAAAAGATATATTTTTTTAAATTATTTTTTAATCGAATCTCGATCTTCGGTTAACAGCAGATATTAGTATATTAGACATGTCTGTGAAATGAGCAACACTGAACTCGTGCGAAACATTACAATTCTCGCGTAATGAATGCCATTCGTTACTTTCCATGTGACCGGTACATACTCTAGCATTTTCTGGGATGTACAAACGTTGTGAACAAAGTACGTTTACAATAATCGCGTTAGGAATTCTGTGACGTTCAATATTGTGACAATAATTAAATATACAACGTCTTGCAGAGTTTGGTGCTCTAACATGTTCGGGAGCATAAAAAAAATGTTGCAAGTTCTGTACCGCGGGGTATACGAACGACATCATCTTGGATGTTTCCCATGGGTCTTTGTTCATCAATCACATCATTTTGGATGTTTTCCGCAGGTCCTTGTTCATCAATGTCATCATTATCGATGATCTCCACAGGTCGTTGTATAAGAACAGCATTCATTCTTTGCCAGCAACGGTGACAAACTTGTTGTGTATTATTGAATACTACCTGCATAGATTATAATATATTTTATAGGTACCTTTGAAGATATAACTCTTATAGGTTTGAATAATAAGTAAAACCATTATTGTTACACCAACTTTTTATATTGATAGGTCGATATTAGAACCATGTGAATAAATAAATAAATAAATATTGGACATAGAAATGTTAAAATATAATACACTAATAAGTAGGTACGTACCTCGATCAGCGCATTCTGCTGAAAATATTCAGCAAACTGTGGACGACTCGCAGGTAGATCTTTTCTTAAAACATGACTTCTTGTTCGCAAAACACGCGAGCGCATACACATAATACAGCAATTATCTGCCATTGCAAATACTCACAATTCAATTAAATCAAGGTCCATATGCTAGCCAGGGTTACGATGATAGATAAAACTAAACAACAATATCCTTTACACAAACTGATAACAAAGTCCATTAACAAGCCGGGATCAGTAAGTCGTAATACAAGCCGAGAACACAAATACACCGAGCGTAAATAACGTACGAGCAACGACTGAATAGACATGATCATGATTATCCCGTCCGTGCATCGGTATAAGAGAGTGGGGAAAGAAAGGGTGTGTACGGCTCTGATATCGCTGCCATCCAGCGCACCAGCGAGACTGTCACTGATTTCAGTGACGCTCTCGACAGCCCTTTGTCACCACCGCCTGCCGACAAAGGCTTACCGCCAGCCGTCGCCGCCGCGATTAAGGCTACACCAAGACCCATTGTTGTGAAACCCACTGTTTCACAAACAAAGGTCCAGCCCGCACCTGCATCCATTGTTCCCGTTTCTGAGAATATGGACAAAGGCTTACCGCCAGCCGTCGCCGCCGTGATTCCGGATAACCCTAGACCCATTGTTTCGCAAACAATGGATCAGTCCGCACCTGCGTCCATTGTTCACATTTCGGAGAAAATGGACACAACTGTGCCAATCTCCGACTCGGAATCGGTTATAGATTCCTGCCCTGCTTCCTCTTCCTCTGAAGATGACTATCAAGTCGTCGGAAAGGGCAAGAGAAAGAAGGGCAAAAACTCTTAGGCCGCCATGGCCAAAGAGTTTGTCACGCTCCTCTAATCCCCTCTCCCGAGGCCTCCCGTCCCACCTCCCCGGTCCCCGCACCAAAGTCCGCCACTGCTCATACCAGCAGGTTGACCAGGCTAACTCTTCAGCCGCTTCTTCAAAGAAGCTGAAGCCCCCTCCCCCGTTGTTCATTCAGGACAATGGGAAATGGACAGATGTGACCAAAATGTGTGAGTTCTATGTCTTCAGTACGCCGTCAGAGGCATACTCTCGTCACCCCCGATGATGCTATCACCCTCCTCCAGGAAAGCAGCACAGAGACTAGTACTCTTAAAAAGTTCAGACGCGAACCACCGTCTTTCCGACCTCGCCGTCGAGGTCCGTCGCGATGTCCCGGTCCTTGCCCTACCCGACCCTCGCTCGAGCCAGCCCATGATGCTGTGCCCGTCGTTTTAAATCAGTCCCTAAAAATGATATCATTCAGATCTAGCTTGTCCCCATGCAGTCCTCCCCCAGCGACGCCCTAAGCCGAGGCTCGTACCCCACAGGGGGTGCCCTTAGCGTGTAGTCGCTTAGTTTGTAAGTTATAATGCCCTGGCTGGAGGCCTTACTCTCAAAGCATCCACAGGATAGTCCGGTTAAGCAGACGACAACCTCATAGCTTGAACTGCGAGATGCCATTCATAAAAGAAAGGGGTGTGTACAGCGCGCGCGCTGGTGCAAAACAGATCTTTGTTAAAAACGCAGGTAAATCACCTCTCCGTTATTATGTAGCATAGTTGGCTATAATGATCGTAGAAATGTAAAACTAACTAATCATTGCAAATCAAAATAACACGATCCAGGGCAATAGATGGCCTTTGTGTTGATCTTTAAAGCGTATTTTAGGGTTGTGCGTTGTTTCATCGCTAATTGTTTAATCGAATTTTGTTTCACATAAATTGTTTCTCATATTATCATTTCATAGAATAATCAATACGCAGAATACTTACTTTGAAGAAATTTAAATCATCGATTTTTGTTTCAAATAAAATTTAATGTTAGAATATTCATATCATAGAATAACAAATCAAATATTATTTATCCAGATATTGTTTGTTTCACATAAAACTTATTACGAAGAAAAAATTTAAATCGACTGAAAGTTTCTAAAATTCAAACCTTTGAAAAATACACACCCTCCTACAAAATTACAACACCGGGATCAGAAAAATAATGCGGGTAAATTATTGTCAAGCAGGAAAACAATCTTGTTATTCTCACTAATGGTGTCCATGCCTGTTGCATGCAGCATGCAGCAAGCATGCAACTTGCAGCATGCGTGCAAGCAACCATGCAACTTGCAGCATGCATGCAAGCAACCATGCAACTTGCAGCATGCATGCAAGCATGTAACATGCAACAGGCAAGGTTTCTGTCACGGCTCCGGCGCTGCGGGGCTCCGGCGGCCCCACGCAAGTTTATCGTCGCAGATGGTATTAACGCTCACCACCGCAGCTTCGGCTTGCTGGCCGGCAAGCCGGCCAGCCTCAGCCGCGGCGGCGATCTTTAGAAACCACCTGCTCCTCAACTCGCGGGCCGCCTCATCCCTCCGCGCCTACGCGGGCTTAAATTACACTCTAGGGGTAGGGCAAGCAAGACCACGTGGAGTCTGTTTTGCAGCCATTCGTTTGTGTCACTAACTTTTGTAGTACAACATATTGACTTTTAAAGACAATATTTTAATTTAAGGTTATTAATTTCGTTGAAATAAAATACCATGGAAACATACATCAAACAAACAATATTCGTTGAAAAATAATTCTGCTGTTTGATAAGTTGGTCAAATAATAAAATGTGATTGTAAAATTCTTTGAATTGTGTTTCTGTAAAATATTTTTCATTCAAGTAAATAGTAGTCGAAACAAAAATATTTGAAATAAAAATACGGGGACTAAATATTACGTGAAACATTTTCTGGGAAACGAAATTCTGTCAAATTTCTGTCTGCGAAACAAGGTGACACCGTATTTTAGTCAAACAAGAGCTATATATATTCCTAGCTATTGACAGACAGCTAATTATAAGAAAATATCAAAACAAAAAAAAACGCATAAAAACCATTTTCGCGCTGGATTTGAACTTAGCTGCCATAGAATGAAATAAAGTATACTAAATCAGCTTTCATATGACATATAAATTATAATAATAATAATTCATCACTGTTGAACAATTTTGAAAAAGCGGGCCCAAAATGACGCATGGTCCTTTGACACTCACTCAATTTTCTTGCAAAAGTAAATTATAAATATAATATTGAACAACAAAAAAACTAAAACAATAAAATTCTAACTTGCTACAATGATTTTCGTTAGATAGAATAGAATACATAAAACAAATAAATTAAATATGTTCTTCGGGGCAGTACTAGCTGCGCCACTATGTGGTGGTGCTGGTGGTACAGCATCCAGGTAGTATCTCGCATAAATTTCATCCCAGAAGCGACAACGTTCTTCCAAGAACGGGACCCTATGTAGTTCCAAGTCCTCACCCAGGTCCATGTAAGGTGATCTGTCCGCGCCTGCTGCTGGCCACGCAGGCAGCGACGATGCTACGGGCACGGGGTTTCTGAAAAGATAAAACGAAATTAGGCGACATAATAAAAGATAGGTAGAGCAAATACAAGAAACCTATTGTATGCCCTTAGTATCCAAATGAATTATTTGTTAAATCAGCAAATTTAAATGTCAGAAACGTTTTAAAATTATACTTGGAAACCTACGTGCTTACCCAGTTTTCATAAAGTTGTGCCAAATTTCACGCATTGCTGTTCTTACTTTCTGATATTCAGGAGTTCCGAGACTTTCATCTGTACCATCGGTGTTATCCAACCAAGCAAACGCCTGAGCACAGTGATCAGCTCCGTGTACATCGGGG
Organism: Cerastis leucographa; assembly: GCA_963082945.1. Taxonomy (NCBI): domain Eukaryota; kingdom Metazoa; phylum Arthropoda; class Insecta; order Lepidoptera; family Noctuidae; genus Cerastis; species Cerastis leucographa. The sequence continues at coordinate 9,341,542 of OY720380.1, read as the reverse complement.
TGAACAATTTGGTTCTCATCCATAAATGAATATTCATACAAATATACTTGACTGTTGCCACCTTCGACGTACGTCTTTGCAGCTCGAAGCATAGGACAAGTGAACATGATATCCGAATGAAAGTTTACGTATCCCACAACGGTCTCACTGTCAACAGAATTGTCCCCAAAATAAAATCTCTTGGCAATATCGCCTATTTCTTCTCTTTCTGCTTCAGTTTCAAATTTAAGATCAGCAGGTAAGAAATCAGAAAAGTTTTCGTTCATCATATGTTTCCAATTTTGAAAGAACCTCATTTGCAACAGTCCTTCCTTATTAGCAAATCCATACAACAAAGGTACGTTTTTGTAGTTGCCTTGCTGTAATATACTCAGAGGAGATTCTGTGAGGAATGCACCGTCTATATCACGCTCTACACAAGGGGAAAATAACATGGTAGCATCAGTCCTGTTGACAAACGTATCGCTGGTCAGCAACTCTATTGAAGCAAAATAAAGCAAAACAACAATAAAAATGAAGCTACAGTCGCAGTCACAATAACTGTGAAAGAACTGTAGTTGCCCATTCTAAAGCGTAAATCTCAATGGAGAAGAATCGACAAGATAGTTCATGGACACTCTTTTTAATCAGTAACTTGTTACAAAACCTTGGTTACATCATTTATGTTGAGATGGTAAATTATGAGAGAACGATGTAGCAAGCCGTGCACGTTAAAAGTGCCCATAGTAAAAACAAAAAAGGCAATTCAAAAATAAAATAATACGTTCGAAATAAACCGTGGCAACTAAGAGATGACCAGGCATAACTAACAGCACCCGTTCACGAACATGACGCATGGATCAGCCATCATTAAACTTAACCATTTTGAAGAGAACTAAATGACCCGAGATAGGCGCCACCATCAGCGTGAAATTTAAGTGAGCATGACATGATATACTCATAACCGCCAGGACACTTTCAAGTCAACAAAAGACGTAGGTTTCCAGTAAATGACAGCTTTTTAGTACATAGTACTCACACAATATGGGCTATGCGATTATATAATATGAATTTATACAATGCAAAGATAGTTGTACAATCTTCAGCAGCTCCAACAATACTACATATTTAATGCTATCAATTAATGCGCCCCTGTCCTTGTGGAGCAGGACCGGCATTGAGCCAAGCATTAAATTATCAGCGATATAATCGTCCAATTTGTAATAAGCTTCCTTACATAGTGTGAGTTTAATGCATGTTTTAAATTTCGTCTCCCTCAGTTCAAGAATACTCTGTGTAATTTTAATATAGCATCGTAAACAGTACTCGATTAAAGATGAATCTACTTTAGCGAGTCTGAAGCCTTGCTGAACTAATTGGTCTCTATTTCTAGTATTGTAATTGTGTATGTCACCTGTACTAAAAAGATGCAGAATATTTCGTATTACTGTAAAGGTTCATCATAATTTTGTAGCTTTGCGTGAAAGTGTCAAAAACATCTAGATCCATACTCACAAACTTTCGCTTTGAAAGGAAGTTAATGAGTAAGATGCTTTACGTACAAATAATTCCGAAAAATAAAGACGAAAAAAATAATAAAGACAACAAAAAATGCAGTGAATTTAAGTATAAGTTAAAATTTAAAACTTGACGAAAGAAAAGCTTCGAATAATACTTACTAAACTTCTACAAAGTTCCCAAAATAATTACATAAAAACGGCAGGAAAAAAAACGAAAACAACTTAGACTGTATAAATAAAGCTAAAACGACCATATCAAATGACGTGATCACCTCGTAAAAATTAAGCAATCTTTAAAAAAATAGAAAAACTTCTTATGTTTTCTAATTGATATAAAACAAATTGACAAATTATCACTCCCCAAACAATTTTCCGCATAATTTCATTTTCCAAATTATTACTTAGCAAAAAATCTCTTCACAATAATAATTGTATCGCAAACCTAATGTTTGCAAAATAAAATAAGGCAAATATTATTTAAAACAAAATATTACCAACTGATATACATTTCCAGCTAAATTTATCACAAACATCTATCAATGGTGCAAATTTCGTAATAAAAGATAAAACTAGTTCAGTTTCGGGTACCCTTTTTTTTTCATATTTCTTTCTATAAAATCTAGTCGTTTCTGCCACTCACTCGGCTCGTGCGGCAGTGGTGACGCCGGGCGTCCGGCTCCCTGTAACCTAACCTAACCTAACCTATTTATACAGGGTGTAACGGAAAGGGTATATACATACTTAAATGTGTGCTACAGACCATCAAACTGAACATGTTTCTCATCATAAAACATGTTTTTCAGTGAAAAAATTATTTGCTGCCCCATACTAAATTGCAATACCTATTCGTATGGGGCAACTGATATTTTTTCGCTATTACGGTGTTTATCCGAAGGAGAAACATGTTCAGTTTGATGGTCTGTAGCACACCCTTAAGTATGTATATACCCTTTCCGTTACACCCTGTATAAGTTCCCTAAATAACCTAATAACCTAGTAGACTCCACTACTGAATGTCGAAGTTTGAAATGTCGACGTATGTTAGTTCTAAAGTACAGGGTCTCGATGTACGCCAGTTCGAAAGTTCACTGGAGCGAAGTATGCAAGGCCGACGTATCGGTAGTTAGAAACCCTAAAAGCATAGTCGACGTAGCCCCGCTAGGCGGGGCTCCTATTTTTGTCTGCCGGGTTTACAGTAACCTAACACGAAGGGGATGTCGGGGTCTTAGTTCGCTCGCTCCGCTCGCTCACTAGACCCCGCCATCCCCTTCGAACCTAACCTGTCCGAGTCGGGGTGCCCCAAGTCCAGAGCTCGCTTCGCTCGCTCTTTAACAATTATGCTTTCTAACTAACGATACGTCGGCCGTGCATACTTCGCTCCAGTGAACTTTCGAACTGGCGTACATCGAGATTCTGTACTTTAGAACTAACATACGTCGACATTTCAAACTTCGACATTCAGTAGCGGAGTGAACCTAGTAACCATAAATATGACTTTTTCAGACAAGACTTATTTTTGCCTTTATATTTTTTGTCATAGCAAATCATTTGACCTAACGTTTATTGTCTAAAGATTGTCTGCTGTAACAAATCATTTGATTAAAGAATAAATGCCACAATGACATTATCCTTGGTAATATTCTGCCAAGTAAAAATTTGACCAATTGAAAAATTGCGTACTAAAATCATTCCAAATATTGCATTGGTACAAAAAAAGGTTTCTAAAATTTGTTTGGGTAGTGAAATTTCGTCAAAATCTTTTCGGCAAAACGGAGGGCTCCCCACCATAAGATCCTAAAAAAAGCAACAAGAGGATGATCATTAAGTGATAATTTGAGCCATATTTTATATTTATGTATTCTAACCGGAACGTTCCCAGACTACTTAGAACTTCTATCTTAAAGTCTCTGTTTAAACAGATACTGCGTAGTCAAGTCATAGCCTAATACAGATTTTCCTGTTTAAAAAAAATATCAGATAAAATCTAACACGTTTATCGAAAATCAAAACATTCGAAGTAACGAGGAAAAAAGTTTTATAAAACAAAAAACAATCGATATGACTTTTAATTTTATTAAGATTATATTAAGACCCTATCATACGCCAATGACCTTGAGCAAATGAGACATATTCAACACTAGCTGTGCCCGCGACTTCGTCCGCGTGGAATAGTGACTTTTCGGGCAGCATATTTTGAATTACATATACCGTCGTTTGGGTAGCTAAAAATTTACTTTACAGTTATGCTTCTCTGTATACGATATTTGACGTATGGCCATCGGGGATGAAAGCATACAGGCTCCTAGGATTCCTAACCCGTGACAGAGCCACATACAACTGACCGTGCGAGTAACAGCTGATACTTAGATCTACACCCACAACTTTCAGCGTCTGACCTTGGGCTTTATTGATTGTCATTGCAAAACATAGGCTGACTAGAAACTGGACTCGTTTAGAACTAAATGGAAAAATGTTTGGAATGAGAGGAATCCGAGTAATGAAAAAAAAAAAAAAAAAAGATATTTATTACCTTCAATAATTGTACAGGAAAACACTTATCTACACACTATGCAGTGTTACAACTATGGAACAGAGTGTTTTCGATGAGCTCTGGCACCCAATGTAAGATTTAACTGAAATGAAAACACTTTCACCTTTTTCACACCCTGTTTAAATCTCTGCTTCTATCAGATTTCGTTGTAAATTGGTCACTTTTAACCTGGTGCCATTGCAAAGTTTTGGGGGGCTTAAATTTCTAAGAAGCATTATGGGTACGCCTACTTTTAATTTTATTTTATGTGCTGGTAGTCCAGGAGCATTGAGGGATTCTAAAAATTCTACTGGGTAGCTTGTAGATTCTCCTTCTTCCATGACTCTGTTAATGGAGATATACTCAACATAAGTCCCCGGAATATAGCTCAAAATTTTAGCGTTTATTGTTGCTGCTTGGTCGTTTCGTGGCGTCAAAATAACTCTTTCGCAAAGCCAGGAATTTTCGCAAGTTGGTATTTGCGTTGCGTTTCCATACACATGATATGAGGTCTCGCATTGATGAAACTGTGTTGCATAGGTTTTCATTAAGAATAACTTTTCCTTGTTCCTGCGGATACACACCGTTACCAATATCAAATAGCAAATTTGAAAATTCTTGAGCATTTTCGTTGCCTCCAATTTGCGCACGCATATTAATGTCAAATGCAAAGGGATAATGTAATGCCACAGTCGAGAACTCTTTAGGCAGGCTCTAACTTCATCCCACCCATGGGTTGATCATTTTGCTTGACATCACGCAACGTTCTGAGTGCATGAGCTTCACGATCAGCAGTGAGACGTATTTCTCGTTCTTCCTGTGTTTTCTGAGACCGGGCATTTGCTGTCCGAACCCTCTGAGAACTCAGGCAAATTTCCCTATCAGTGAAAGTCTCAAACTCACGCGATAGTGCTTGAGTTTCAGGATCGGCAGTGAGACGTATTGCTCGTTTTTCCTGTGTTTCCTGAGACCGAGCATTTGCTGTTCGAACTCTCCGGGAGCTCAGGCGAGTTTCCCTGTCAGCAAAAGTCTCAGACTCACGCGATATCGCGTGAGCTTCGCGATCTACAGATAAACGTGCCTTTCGTTGGTCACCGTTTTCCCTATTTCGAGTTGTCATCATTCGAGAACGATTTGAACTCAATCGAGATTCTCGCTGAGTCGAAGTTTCTGCAGCACGAAACTTAGCCTGATGTTCCCGAGTTGCAGATAGCCTTGCCTCACGACCTACAAACCCTAAAATATAAATAAATGAAATATGCAAACAGTCAGTATTCAAGTGAATCAACAACTATTCGCCTATACTCTCCAGGATACTTGCGTTCGCTACGAATAACTGAATCCTTATAGCAGCGGAGCGTTTTTTTTAATTTATTGTTTTATATGGCCACTCGCAGATCAACCTGCTAAGGTTTTTACTGCTTAACCGGACTATCCTGTGGATGTCTTGAGAGTAAGGCCTCCAGCCAGGGCATAAAAACTTACAATCTAAGCGACTACACGCTAAGGTCACCCCCTGTGGGGTACGAGCCTCGGCTTAGGGCGTCGCTGGGGGAGGACTGCATGGGGACAGGCTGGATCTGAATGATATCATTAGATATTTTGGGATTTTGGGACTGATTTAAAACTACTGGCACAGCATCGCGGGCTGGCTCGAGCGATGGTCGGGGAGGGCAAAGACCGGGACGTCGCGACGGGCCTCGACGGCGAGGTCGGAAAGACGGCGGTTTGTGTCTAAACTTTTTAAGAGTACTAGTCTCTTTGCTACTTTCCTGGAGGAGGGTTATAGCATCATCAGGGGTGACGAGAGTATGCCTCGGACGGCGTACTGAACTAATGCGCGAGGGTTTGTAACGGGCGGCCGCTGCGATCAGGGGATTACGGTGTTTAATGGCGTTATCGAAGAAACGCTTCGAAAGCCGTTTCATAAACTGGAGTACAGTGGGCATTTTGAGGTCTACGTGTAGACGGTCATTACGGACATAAAAGGGGGCTCCCGTGACTCTACGTAAGAACCGGTTCTGCAAAGTTTGCATCCTATGGATGTACTTAGGCTTGGTGTGAGCGTACACGACGCAAGCGTACGTCATAATGGGGCGGATCACCGCGGTGTAGAGGCGCAACTTGCACTTGAGTGACGGCTTGCTTTTGGCCGAAGTCATGAAATGAAGCCTACCCATAGCAAAGGTAGCTCGGTCGCGAGCAGCTTCGATGTGCGCCGCGAAAGACAGGTGGTTGTCGAGTAGGACTCCTAAGTATTTGGCTTGCTTCCCCCAAGGGATAGGCTTACCGTACATAGTGATCGGGCTAGGCGCGGGTGGCTTATTTCTACGCGGTTTAGAAAAGAGAACTGCCTGGCTCTTGTCAGGGTTCACCTCGATTCTCCATTTCCGGAACCAAGCGCCTAAGACGTTGGCCGCGGTTTGGAAGGTGCGGTAGATAGCGTCGTGACTGAGGCCAGTGTAATAAATGGCCGTGTCGTCCGCGAACAGGGCTAACTGAGCCTTCTTGTTCTTGGGGATGTCACTGGTGAACAGATTAAATATGAGGGGAGAGACGACGGAGCCCTGAGGGACTCCGGCTCTAACAGGATGGGGGGAAGACAGCGCATTCCCGATGCGATAGCGGAAGGTGCGATCCGACAGAAAGTCTCGTAAGATGAGTACGAGACGGTCTGGCACTCCCAGCTTGTACAGCTTATATAATAAGCCGTTGTGCCAGACTTTGTCGAAAGCCTTTGCTATGTCGAAGAACAACACACCCGTCATCGCTCCTCGCTGGATGCCAGCGCTTAAGTGCTCTACGATGCGGTGGGCCTGTTGTATGCAAGAGTGTCCGGTCCTGAAGCCGAACTGCTCGTTGGGGATGAGACTCTTAGCCCCAGCGAAGTCTTTGAGACGCTTTTAAATAAGTCTCTCGTAGATTTTGCTGAATGCGTTCAGGAGACTGATAGGTCTGTAGCTCGAGGGCTCAGACTTGGGTTTGCCTGGCTTAGCGAAACCGATGACAGTGGCCTCTTTCCATATTTGGGGAAACGCGTTGTTGCTCAGGGCGCCATTGAAGATGGCCGCCATTATCACGACGAGCTGAGTGGGTAGGGGTTTAAACACCCTATTGGTGATTCCGTCGGAGCCGGGTGCTTTCCGCGGTTGAAGTTTAATAATGATGTCTTGCACTTCGTCAGCTGTGACCGGAGGCAGAGCATCATCAGGGTCTTCTACGGGGGGGAGGGCGGCTTTACGTTCAACGAATGCGTTCACCTCATCGAGGTGTCGCTTGTCTACTGGTTGAGAGCTGGGGGAGCACTGGGACTCCAGGCTGTCGGCTAGGCATTCGGCCTTCTCAGAGTCGTCAAATGCAACGCTCTTATCGGGTCGAGTGAGGGGAGGCATCGAAGCCTCATCGGTGGCACGCAACTTACGTTGCAGCTGCCAGAAAGCCAGGTGGGTCGGCTCGAGTTCGCTCAGCGTCTTGTCCCATTGATCTGAACGATGCTCGCTAGTGCGCTTCTTTACAGCACGCTGTAAATAACGCATGTGAGCTGTGTTCGCGTCGCAGGGAAAGTTGCTGTAGGCACGGATGGCCGCGTTCTTCTCGGTTATCAGTTCACGTACGTCAGCAGCTAGTACCCAGCGATGATCGCTCATTACTGGGACTTCCCGTGAGCAATCCTTCAGTACGGATTGCACGTGTTCTGTAAACGAGTTGATGGCGGCCGTCGTGTCTGCGACTGAGACAATGTGGTCGGGTATGGCCTCCAGGTGAGGCGACGTGGTGGATTTCAGCTTTTCGCTGACTTTCCTCCAGTCGGTTATCACTTGGCTCTTGAGTGTTTCCTCCGAGACGCTAGCAACTGACCAATAGATGGCGTTCACCGCAAGAAACGCTTCCGTTTACCGCCGCCGTTCGTTTTGCGTGCGAGATATAAGGCTCCGCAAAAAAAAAACCCTTTTGTGAAACCCGTAAAATAAATGGGCCTGCATCTGTGCTTCATTGACAACTTATAGTGCAGTGTTGATTTTTGGAGTTTCAACCATCCCACCGGTGGATTTACTAAGATTTGGCTCGCTGGCCGGCAGCCTTCCAAGTACCCACGCGCTCACGAAGAAGTCGTCGCGAATTCCCATCAAGGTCTGAGTGGAGTCTCAGGTTATCCAAGTACGTGGGCTTATTGCTGCAAATCGATGTACTGGTATGGGTTTCTCGGGATTCATCATTAAGACTTGATTTTTTTGTATTTTTTTTTTGCAATTCCGCCATTTTTTTTTCGTTGTTCTTAAAAACAACCCAGCTAAGGTGTAGGCTATTTACATGCCTCACCATATTATTTGGTCCTTTCGAGACGGATTAAAGATCCCTAGTTAGATTTTTACGTAACATTTTTGGTGAAAATCACAAATTCAATAACGCACAATAGGTATAAGTAGGTATATTTACGTAAACTTTGGTAAATATTCTGCTTAGAAAACGCTACTCATTTGACAATAGATTTTACGTAATTTATTGGTAAATCTGTCAATAATGTTTCATAGAATTGAACGTGTTACGTACCTATTAATTGGTAAAGTTCATTCACTTTGGTAAACAAATAAAATCGTAGGTAGTTACCCATCATTTCGGCTTAGTGCGTGTGTTCGTTATTTTTATAAAGTTACCTCCTCATAGTTGGTAGGTGCGCTACTATTGTAAACCGCCTCGCTCCTGTTAGGTATTTACCGCATTTCAGATTTATTTTGTTACGTAACTCTAACAAAATGACTGATAAACAACTAAAGCCGGAAGATATGCTGACGATCCTTCATGAAAAGGAAGGATTGTTATTTAAACGCCTTAATCAATTCAAATTATATGATTCATCAAAAAATATTTCGTCGTTCGATTCGAGAAGGAATGAGTGTTTTATGACTGAATCGGAAACAATTGACGACATTCGAAATAAATATGAATCTTATGTCGATCAAATTAACCATATAAACATTAGTTTGAAACCTGGTTCAAGTCCCGACTATGCTTGTTTAGAATCCTTTGAAGATTTGTATATTCACGTTAAACGTATTAGGAATAAAATCAAAAGTAGTGAATCTCCGTTATCACGAAGTAGTTATTCAAAAACGCTTTTCGAACTGCCTAAAATAATGCTGCCTCCTATCGCGCTGCCATCTTTCGACGGGAAAACTGAGAATTGGCCGGTTTTCTATGAGTCGTTCAAGTCAAATATTCACGATAATGATCAGCTGACGAACTCGCAGCGTGTGCAGTACTTAATAGGTAGGTTCCGAACCGATCGCTTTTAGGTTTTTTTTAAAGTCATTTAAAGTTGAATTTTAAAGGACCATGAGTAATTTTGAGAGCAGCGGTGGCCCAGTGGTGGCAGCCCCGACTTACGAGCAGTAAGCCATGGGTTCGAATCCAGGCAGGCGCATTACTTTGTGTAATTTATTTCATCACCGCTGCCCTCAAAAACGGTGAAGGAAAACATTGTGAGGAAACCGGCATGTCCTAGAACTAAAAAATCGAAGACATGTGACATCTACCAACCCGCACTGGGCCCGCGTGGTCGATTACAGCCCACTCCCTCTCATAGAGAGGAGGCCTGTGTCCCAGCAGTGGGAACATTATAGGCTCATGATGATGATGATGATTATGAGTAATTTTGGACCAATTACTCAACAGTGATAAAACCTGTCCCATATGCAAGCTTTTAGGGTATTATTAATTTCTTATTACGGCAGCTACATCGAATTCGAGCGGGAACATGGTGTTTTGGAACGTTTTCCATACTGACAAAGCATCAAAATTCATAGTGTCGAAAATGTAAACAAAATAATTTTTACTATAAATAACATTTGTAACGGGATATTTACCATGTTTACTATTTATTCTGTCAAAGTTGAAACAGACGTTTCTAACTTGTTAATATCGGCTCTTAACCAAGGAACTAGAATGGATTTTGAACTTTTAGGGTTATTAAGTGAGAGTGACATGATTTTTTGGACTGGACTTAGTATTGAGCAATTTAATGTAGTTGTAGAAGAAACTTCTTCACTGAGCCAAGTGGCTAACCGTCCTCCTACTGTACTTTGTATTTATTTGTCCAAACTTCGTACAGATGAGTCCAATGAACGATTGGCGAGCCTATTTAATATGGCACGCAGAACTCTGGAAAGGAAACTGGCACTAGCCAGAGAACATCTGACTGGAGATTTTGTCAATATTCATTTAGGCATGGACAACATAACTAGAGAAAATATGTTACAAAGGAATTTACTTTTACCAAAGGGTATTTATGGCAATGACGACAAAAAGCGATAATTATCTGTGATGGGACGTACATCTATATTGAAAAAAACAGAAATTTTCTCTTCCAGAGGCTATTATATAGCCATCATAAGTTCCAAAATCTTTTAAAACTATGTTTAATAGTTAGTAGTGACGGTTACATTATATGTAGATGTTCTTGGTCCGTACCCAGCTACAGCAAGTGATGCAACAATAATGCGCAACTTGTATGAGGATGAAAATCACGCTTTTCATTGGTTTTTTGAACCAAATGATGTATTTATATTAGATAGAGGTTTTAGGGACTGTATTATAGATTTAGAATCACTGGGATATGAAGCACATTTTCCTCCTACAAAGGATAGAAATGAAAGTCAGTTGACGACAGAGCAGGCTAATAAATCTAGATTAGTAACAGCAATTCGCTGGGTGGTGGAAGCAGTCAATGGCAAGTTTATTTTAATAGAGCGTTGCCACATATTATTATGTTTACGGATTTTAGAATTTCAGCTGCGCTAATTAACGCGTTTTATAGAGTAGTCGAAAATAATATATTTGCCGGAGACATTTTGCGCATTATAAATGCTAAGATAAACACCCCGAATCTTTTATTTGACTATGTGAGATTAAAAAATCTTAACAGACAACTTGATGCTTTTGAAAGGATAGATGCTCATCTTCCTCAGTTGCAAGACTTCCCGGTATTAACGGATGATGATTTAGTACTTCTGTCCCTTGGTTCACATCAGTTGAAACTTGCACGTACATACTCTAGCGAACATTTACGAATTAATGGTCTATATACAATAGAAATATATCGAGAGAATAACCTACCGGACTTGTAACAATGCAATATTCTTGAAAATAACTGGTGGCTGCTTATATAAAAGCCGAGTCCAATCACGACACATTATTATTAACCGCAATCAAGTGGGGCATAGATGCCATAATGCAATACTACTGTACTTGTCTTACGGGTCGGCGCACGATAGGAAGCTGTGCCCATGTAATATCAATAATATGGTTTTTGGATCGGGGAAGACTGGATGAATTTCACCGACCAGCACACATTTAGATGACATTATTGTAGACATATAATTGCCAGTTATTTATGTGGCTGTCAATCATTTTAGGACAGTCTGGAATGCACCTATGTTATAATTATGCAGTGTATATTCCTATAAAATTGAAGTGTCTGTTTGTAATATTAAAATAACCGCTTTTCACTACATGCATATGTATACAATTTTTGTCTGTCTGCCTGTGTGTTTGTTCCGGAAAATCTCTGGAACGGCTGGACCGACAGGACTTTTACTGGCAGATAGCTGATGTAATAAGGAGTAACTTAGGCTACTTCTGTTTTAGAAAAATCTAAAATTATTATAAATCTAAATAACTTTTTTTGTTAAATTCCACGCGGACGAAGTCGCGGGCACCGCTAGTTCAAACTAAATGTTAATCAATACACGAATAAACATGTTGTTTTATTTTTGTTTATAATAATAAGTTCAGTTCCTCGCTAGAACCTACCAAAATAAATATATTTTTTGCTGTTTGAAATCACCTTGTTGGCGCTCGATTTCGGGTTGGCTCCCATAATAACAATTAAATAATACCCCAAAATCATTCTTTTGGAGTAGGTTTCATTAATGTTGAGGATTTGGTCCAGTCTCCATACAAAGGAGACGGGCGAAAGTGGACCCAAAGAATCTATTAATTAACGAAGCTCCGTTCCAGTGTAAACATAGAATAATTATAACTACAATTATATAAGATATTTATTCTAAAAATATTGAATTTTTAGGACACGGGAATCAAAAGTTAAAAATAATTTCAATTTACTCAAATTAAGTAATCGTGCAGTTACAAAACGCAACTTTTTTCCGATTACGTTCCAATCCAATGACATGTGTTTTTGTTCAAGGGTTTTGTTACCATAAATGTCTCTTTCTCTTAATTTTTATAGATTCAATAATGTCAATAATGTGTGTATAAAAACAATATGCAAACCTGATATTAAAACGCCAATTAACAATGCAAAAACATCTAATAAAACTATGGAGGAACTATGGCGATTTTGTAGTATATCCAAAAAAGGAATGTTATCAATGGTGATCGATTGAGTCCCGTCACTACTGTCACTGTCAGATCTGTGATGATCTAGTCCATCGTTACGTTTGTATTTTTGTCTGTGATTTTATATTTATCTTTGCGATTTTGTAGATTCTCGACGACTTGGCCTTTATATCTTGAACTGAACATACTGCACCCTGTCTTAGACTACCGCATTCTTCTCTGGACAATGAGTTGCTTTTGATTTGGACTGTGATTTTAACCACAAACGTGCGTTGCGTTAATTTCCAGTTACAACATGCGCTCTTACGGAGGCGTCGTCTCTCTGATGAAGGTGCTTAAAGATTTGAAAAAGTTCAGAGGTATGCACGTGATGTAAGTATATTCGTAAAAAAACATATTTATATTATACGTTAACAACTTATTTAGGATATCTATCTAAACAACAAACAGATTCGTTCAGCTTTTATATGTATAAATACATACTGTTGTAATCTTATTTTAGGCTCATTGTTACTATTGCCTTAAAGTTTATCTGATTAAAACAGTATGCAGTTAAAGACTGGCCGAGGTAGCAGTAGAATATAATATTTTACTGAGATCTTAAAGTCATCAAAATGGATGATACCCATCTTCGATTTGGATTTGTTGAGTTTGGCTGTCGCATTTTGTCTTGAAATATTTATAGACTTAAAATATTTGACTTGAAATATTTACCTCTCAAGGTATCAGAGGTCATATTCTCTTTCATATCAAATGGTATTTTTGTTTTTCTTTCGGTTGGGGACCTGGAGACCTGCGAGTCAGGCACTTTTGTTACCTATACATGTAACTCTTTATATTTATTACACTAAAGGTGAATTTATTTATTTTAAAATAATTAATTAATTCCAGTTATCAGGAGACGACTACATTTGTCCCACATGTTGGGGGCTAATAAGCTGCGACCCTGAAAATTAAACCCAACTTGGCAATCGTAACGTCTGTGTTGCATAAAATAAAAACTATGTGAAAATACCAATATATAAGATTTATTACTTATACTTTTTTTATTCAACAAACCCTGCCTTTCAACAGCCGTACATAGCTAGTCAACTCTGGCTGTTTTAATTTATGTAAAACAATATTATCTTCTCTCAGCGTAATAAGAATCGTTTTACTTTACTATCATTCGCTTATACCTAGATCAAAATCGTAACGACATAGTTTTAATAGTGATTGAACTAATTACTGGGTTGGTAATCAATCAAATAGTTTAGTCTCTAGCTGCAGTCTAGCATTTTTATGATTCATCAATTAGGTACAGGCAATGAAGTAAAAATTCGGGGTTTGGCTTTTGACGAGAAGCAAAACATGTAAAGTCAGAACTAAAACTGCGAGGTAAATACATTAGTTTAATCTTATCTACCTTTACGAGTCGTCATAAATATAATTGTATTTTGATTCATCTTAATTACAAAGACATTCCACTGTTAAATACTTTAATCGTAAGATTTTTAGGTTATCTTGTACCTATATAGACGTATATCTCTTTTCTCCCAACTTTTCCGTCTTACTTTCCATTTACTTTTCTGATAGTCTTTAGTCGTTTTACAACTATGTATAAGTTGCTAAAATGAATGCTGCCTCTAAGAGTGGGTCCCAAAATACATGTAGTCTCGCCCGTCTCCTTTGCCCATGGTCCTTTATTTTTCTTTTACAAAAACTTTATCAGCTATTAAACAAGAAAGTAATTTTTACTAGCAAGTAATTTTGAATTTGATAGAATCATACAACAGTACACATCAAAATTAAATCGAAATTTTAAGTCTAAACAATTTTTATACTTTTTTATTTGACCTAAAATGCTGAATTTTGGAATTTTTCAAAATTTAAATTAAAAAGTTGTTATAAAAAAACCGGTGTGGCAAGGAATGAGTTATAGGGCGTGAAGAGATAGCAAATGACCTCTCCTTTCGGCCTATTCGATTTGGTAAACGATGCACCAAACACCCTGTATAACATATTTGCGAGGAAATAAATAATACTTGGACTTTCTTAAACGAATGAATCTTTAATCGCTTGTTAAAGCAGTTAGATTTTTTTTAACAATTTGTAAAATTGTTTATTACGTTGCCATTTGGCATTTTTAATGTTGTGTGTGTTTAATTTTGTCAAATTACTATTATTAGTTACAATTTCACCAGTCTCTCTCTCACTCTCTTGAGTGAAAGTAGGAGATACGAGACCACAAAGTTCTGCAGTCGGTGGCGACGATGGTGGAATATACGCGTGTGTGCTCGTAGATGGTCGAGAGTCAACACTTGGCTCCTTTATATCCCATGTAATGCGGGAGCTAATTTCTTCTTTATTTCTCATCGAGTCATCTATGTAGCCCTATTTTTTTTTTTTTTTTGATGGGAAATCGTCAAATTACTTCTCCCGCTCTGGGCGCGGAGCGGGAGGGAGTGTCAGACTTGACTGACTAAAACCCACCCATGTTCCTTCTTCGCCCTTTGTGTTCCGGGGCCGCGGTATCTCTTTCGAACAACCCGTAGCCCTGGCAGGCATCGGCCCTTTCGGACCCCTTCTGGTTTGCTGTCATCTCCTTGAGGCGCGCGTGGAACACGTACGCGCCGTCGACACGGCCTGTCGTCATGAGACGGACGGACGGTGAGCTAGCCCATTACTCACCGTCCACAGGCTCGCGCCTACGGTGGCCGGGGGCCACTGGTTGCCCCCCGACGCTAACCCCCCGGACGCCCCGGATCTATGTAGCCCTCGGCTATTGATTTGACTCCGTAGCGTTTTAGTGTCAATAAGTTCGCACCTGAATCGGCGAGCAATGTAACCGAGGACATTTTGAAACTGTGCCCTGTGTATTCATCATTGCTCCAAATTTATTTATGCCAATGGGTTGGCTAGTGCATTTTCTATTTTGGTAATTTTGAAAAAATCTGTTAGACATCGCTTTTGTTGAACGAAGCGTTTCGTATTTCTTCACTATATCGTGAAAAGGTCCCTGTATTGTTAACGATCTTGGTTTTTTTTTGTGTTTTTGACCTGGACAAGAAGAACCCGCCCATGGTTCTCGACTGCATTAGTTGTGATGTTTGCCAACTCTTGACGTCTACATGCACCATTAATACAACCTGAAAAGAGATAAAAACAGCATACAAAACACCTATCCAAATACTACCTAAAGAAATACGAAAGTGAAAGACGTTAATTACAATAATTTAATTTCAACTGACCTTTGTTGCCAAATATCGGAAATCCGGAGCTCCATTCAGGAACTTCTTGACATTGTCAGCCGAAAGTATTTTCGCCAGCAAGTTGGAGTATGACTTGATATCAATACCATCTTTTTTTCACAGCGGTTTTTAGCATTGCATAGTAGCACCACAATGAGCTTGACTTATATTTTTGAGAAAGTTCCATGAAATATGCTAAAAACACACTTTCTGAAAAATGAATTTGCATCTTTGCTGGTTTTCTACACGATGAAATTTTGGTACGCTTGTGAGTATTTATCGGTCGATTTTTCGGGCAAGAGGCTTAGAGTAGCCTTTTTCGCCGCTGAGACTTCTGGCGGTGTCGAATTAATAAATTCAACATTACTTGACGACATTTTCAAATAAAAACAATACAGCGAAAAAAATAAAATCCGCCGAATAATTTTTATTCGTTTACAAATTAGCGATGCACGCGCATGAGCGCTTTTTTTTTAAGGCAAAGGAACAAAAACAGCAATACTGATAAAGTTAATTAATATTTTTGTGTTTTGTTACAGAAATGGTTGTTAATTTATAGTCAAAATTAATATAATTAAAGAATTAAATGTCTATTTATTGAATCTATTTATTGAAGACTAGCTTCTGCCCGCGGCTTCGCCCGCGTGGAGTTCGGCAATGCCCACGTATACGTTAACCCCCCAAAATAATGTCGAAAATAGTCATTTACATGTTATAGATAATAGTTGTTGCCCGCGGCTTCGCAGTTCTCACTTAAATCAATGCCAGACATTGCCTAGGGGAGGATATTCAGACAATGCGTATTTTAAATATTATTATTTGCACTTAGAAAATGAGGTCATCATTTTCGTTATCGGCGACCCTGAAGTCCACAAAAACGACACCCGTGAAAGAAAAACCGAAAGTTTTCCTCATCGTCAATTTGGTCAGCGATCCGTTAAAACCACGAAAACGACACCCATGATGCCATTGAGTCACGCAAGTGTCCAGTCGCGTGAGTGTCTTTCGCGCATAAGTATCCATGCGCAATATATTTTCGTCCCGCAAGTGTCCTTCGCACAAATGATCCAGATTCCCTAGAAGTGTGAACTTTATGAAGTTTTTTTAGCGTATTTGTCCATACAAAAGCGCTAACAATACAAAACAAAAATAAAAAAATTGCCACCCTTGTTATCGTCTGAGGGGTGGATTTTCCAAAAGCATTGATACGTGTTTATCAATTCCATCGAGAAACACAAATAGTAAATTTCAAGCTGTGCAGACTATATTTGTTTTACTAATGTTTCAACCCCTTTTCTCCCTTTTGGGGTCGAATTTCCAAAAACGGCCAAATACATGTCCATTTATTTTTGCTCAGAAACTTCAATATTTAATGTCATTCTTCTTACTTCAAAAATGACGGATTCTGCATAAAAACTTTGAACCCCCATCTCACCCTGTTAGGGGGTAATTTCTCGAAAACGCTAAAATATCTATTTTTTTTTATTTCTAACCAGAAGCTTGTATATGAAATTTAAGCCTTCTAACTTTAAAAATGACGATTTTCCATACAAACTTTCATCCCCTATTTAGGTCCCTTAGGGGTTGAACTTCGAAAAATCCTTCCTAATTCCTTGTCTACATTATAAAGGGAACCTCTGTGCAAATTTCAGCTTTCTAGGTTCAAAGGTTTGGGCTGGGCGTTGATGAGTCAGTCAATCAGTCAGTCAGGACTTCTCTTTTTATTTATATAATAATTTATATATAATAATAATAAATAGATAGATAATAAGTAGCTGTCCAGCGCAACTTCGTCTGCGTCACATTTTCCCCGTTTTCGCAACAATTTTCCTTGCTACTCCGCTCCTATTGGTGGTAGCGTGAAGATATATAGCCTATAGCCTTCCTCGATAAATGGTCTATCTAACATTGAAAGATTTTTTCAAATCGGATCAGTAATTCCTGAGATTAGTGCGTTCAAGCAAACAAACAAACTCTTCAGCTTTATAATACACACATCAAAAGTGTCTAGGGATCAACATATATTTTTGCAATAACTTTTCTCCTGATTGATATTAATTAAAATTTTCTTTAAGGATTCATCAAATAAAGTGTTTTCGTTTGTCACAGTAACGATAAACCAAGTCACCTTTGCATTAATAAAGAAATTTGCCATTTTCTAATAAAGGGATTTTTGACATTTGAACCACTGACATTAAAGTTCGAAAAAAAGACTGAAATAACAGTTTTCTTTAAAATTTTATTGGGTAACTTAAACAATTAATAATCCGTGTTTCTACCGCGAACACTAACAACACAAGAACATCGGTTTGGCATACTCAAAATGAGTTCATCCAAATCACGCTGTGGAATGGCCGCCCATGTTCGTTGCAACAACAAAAAAAGGTCTTCTTGCGACTGGATACCCTCCATATTCGGCAGAGCTCTTCTCTGTAGCATATCCCATGCATGCTCAATCGGGTTCAAGTCTGGCGACTGAGCAGGCCAGGGCAGGACATTGATGTTAGCTGCGGCGAGAGTCTGTCTTACAACTCTTGCGGTGTGCGGCCGTGCATTATCATGCATTAACTGAAATAAGGGACCGATTTGCACTTGTAGAGGAACGATGACGTCTGATACAATCGTCTCAGCATAAATTTGAGCGTTGAGGTTGCCTCTGATCCAAATCAACTCAGTTCTTCCGCCGATCCAAATACCCGCCCATACCATGATGGTTCCACCACTATAAGGATGGACTTCCTGGCAGGATTTTAATCGCTGTTGGCGTCCAGGGGTTCTCCAGTGTCGTATACGTCTTGTATCCGGTCTCATACCAAAACGAGACTCATCAGAAAAGCACACGAAACGCCATTGTTCTTCTGCCCAATTTCTGTGTTCAAGAGCCCATTGATATCGAATCCTACGATTGTGCATTGCTATAGGTGGTACCCGTAGCGGTCTTCGGGAATGAAGGTTCACTTCATGCAAGCGGTTTCTGACTGTTTGGTCGCTAATTAAGTTCCCTGAAGAGTGATGAAGCCTCACGGCTAACATCATGGCGGTTATTGTTGGAGCTCTTCGAGTTAAGATTTGAATGTATCGGTCTTGTCTCCGTGTGGTGCAGCGATACCGTCCTCCATGGCGCTCAGCCACGGTACCAGTGCTTCGGTAACGTGTCCAAAGTCGACTGATAACACTCTGACTTGTATTCAGAGCTAAAGCCACAGTACGTTGCCGGGAACCAGCTTCTATCATTCCCACGGCTCTGAGCATTTCTTCCCTGCTTAAATGACGTCGTCGCTCCATAATAACGTTGGTTTTAATCAGTAGTAGGGAAACAGTAGCACTAATAATGTCTTCAATGCGTTGTATGTTTTTGTAGGGAAAATATTGACAGCTGATTTTCATCTTTTACTCGAATTTGATTCACAGTTCCTGATTCAAATTATGAAATGCACCAAAAAGAATCCATATAAATTTATAAAATCATAAATTTATTACAAAGCCACATCTCAATCTCAAGAAATCCGCATAAAAATGCTTGATCCCTAGACACTTTTGATGTGTGTATTAGTATAGATAAAGAAGACTTTTTTGTTATTAACTTTTAAGACTAATTAATACCAGTTGGTTCCTTTGAGAATCTAGTCTTGTGTTAGTACTTAGTCTAATTTAAGAAATGTCTAATTCACACTTAGTGTAAACTTTCAATGACAAGAAGTCATTAACTTGGTTTTTGAGCTTTTAAAAAATTATGTCTCAATTTTTTAACCGACTTCTAAAAAAGGAGGAGGTTCTCAATTCGGATGTTTGTATTTTTTTTTTTTTTTTTTTTATGTTTGTTCGCGCATTACTCCGTCGCTTGCCAACCGATTTGGAAAATTCTTTTTTTGTTGGAAAGGGTATACTTCCCAAATGGTCCCATAGTCACCAAGTCGGTATATGATGATGAAATCTTGGCGAAATCGAGGGAACTCTTCAAATTTTATAGGAAAACGTACAGTGATTTTGGTATTTTTTTCTACAACAAGTGAAGCATTTGCGTCCAATAAGAACCATTCTACCATCAGATCTGATGATGAATCCAAGAGACAGGCTTCGGAACTCCATAACAAGGCAATGAATCTTAGCTGTGTTTGGGCTTGATGGAATTGTAACGGTATGCATTTTCCAGGTGTATACACCGATTACGCTGAGATTTATGATCCGATTTGCGTGATTCTTCTTTAGTTTGATGTGGAATACCTGCCATTTGGTCCCATAAAAAATTAATATAGTTTGGCCATATAGTTTTCATTGTATTAAATTTTTTGTAATATGTAAATTTTTCACGTATGTACACCGATTTCTCCGTGATTACTGGACCGATTTAGATGACTTTTCATTCATTTGGTAGAGAAGCTTGCCCGGTGGAGCCATATGAATTTTATTATCTTTGATTAGGTACTTTTTGAGTCATCCTCTTTATTATTCATTTTGTCCTTTGTCGTATGTATGGACGTTGTGCTGGTGTCTAGTTACAATGTAAAAATTATACTTGACTAGGATTAAAGTGAGATACCACAACTGAAAAGGCTAAAATAAAAACTTTTTTACAAAAAAAAAATAACCGACTTCCATAAAACACTAAAAAGTGGCAAATAATTTTAGTTTCGGAAGTCGGTGGCAAAAAAGTAAATGAAACAAACAAGTCACCGACTGCCGAAACTAAAATTATTTGCCACTTGTTGTTGTGGTTATTTTTTTTTTTGTAAAAAAGTTTTTATTTAACTACTTATTTTTTAATTTATTTATAAATATACTTTACTCTCTAGTGGGGTTAATTTTTTATAAGCATATGCTTATAAAAAATTATAACATTTTATAGGATATCCAATGAAATCAAAAGTAATTAACTGATTTCTCAAAGTTTTGTTTATGTCACTTAATGAGTTCTTGCAATAAGCCGACGATATTGTTTGCTGGTAATATAACATAGCAAGGCCAGTCTAGCGACCATCAAAGTGTACGACGAAATTTTTGGAGATTAAACTTGCACCTCATCAATGGATGAGAATCATTCTACCGTATTTTCAGGTATTTGCTAATTTTACCAGTTACATTGCAAGTTCATCGATCAGGTTGGGGTGTGACGGTTTTTTGTTAATTTAAGTATCTTTCAATTAAGGGAATAGTTCCAGTTTATAAAACTCGGTTCAGTAGTTTAAATAAAATATTATAACAATATTATTCGCATCAGACAAATTTGACACTCACTCAATTTTCTTGCAAAAGTAAATTATAAATATAATATACAAGGTGTTGTTTTGCAACCTCGTCAAATTTCAGGGGATGGTCACGAAAGACATAAGTAATCAATTAAAATTACGCTACCTAGTTAATTATTAATAAACGCTGATTTTTTTGGTTGTTTAAGTTTGTCAGTATTTCAGAATAACCCCCTTAACGTGGTTCAGGGACTAAGAAATTATGAAATAAACGTTTGAGATTGTTTGTATGTGTGTAAGCGAGGTTATAAGGCAAGAACCAGACGGGCCGTGTTTAAAACACGGGTGGTTCACACTTACCGATTTCCGTAAAAAAGAAAAAAAAGAAAAATTACCTACCCATTTTATTATTGATTCGGGACGAGAATCACTAGCATAGGTACCTCCTTAAATTTGACGAGGATGCAAAACAACACCTTGTCGAACAGAAAAAAAAAACTAAAACAGTAAAATTCTATCTTGCTACAATGATTTTCGTTAGATAGAATAGAATACATAAAACAAATAAATTAAATATGTTCTTCGGGGCAGTACTAGCTGCGCCACTATGTGGTGGTGCTGGTGGTACAGCATCCAGGTAGTATCTCGCATAAATGTCATCCCAGAAGCGACAACGTTCTTCCAAGAGCGGGACCCTATGTAGTTCCAACTCCTCACCCAGGTCCATGTAAGGTGATCTGTCCGCGCCTGCTGCTGGCCACACAGGCAGCGACGATGCTACGGGCACGGGGTTTCTGAAAAGATAAAACTAAATTAGGCGACATAATAAAAGATAGGTAGAGCAAATACAAGAAACCTATTGTATGCCCTTAGTATCCAAATGAATTATTTGTTAAATCAGCAAATTTAAATGTCAGAAACGTTTTAAAATTATACTTGGAAACCTACGTGCTTACCCAGTTTTCATAAAGTTGTGCCAAATTTCACGCATTGCTGTTCTTACTTTCTGATATTCAGGAGTTCCGAGACTTTCATCTGTACCATCGGTGTTATCCAACCAAGCAAACGCCTGAGCACAGTGATCAGCTCCGTGTACATCGGGGTGAACAATTTGGTTCTCATCCATAAATGAATATTCATACAAATATACTTGACTGTTGCCACCTTCGACGTACGTCTTTGCAGCTCGAAGCATAGGACAAGTGAACATGATATCCGAATGAAAGTTTACGTATCCCACAACGGTCTCACTGTCAACAGAATTGTCCCCAAAATAAAATCTCTTGGCAATATCGCCTATTTCTTCTCTTTCTGCTTCAGTTTCAAATTTAAGATCAGCAGGTAAGAAATCAGAAAAGTTTTCGTTCATCATATGTTTCCAATTTTGAAAGAACCTCATTTGCAACAGTCCTTCCTTATTAGCAAATCCATACAACATAGGTACGTTTTTGTAGTTGCCTTGCTGTAATATACTCAGAGGAGATTCTGTGAGGAATGCACCGTCTATATCACGCTCTACACAAGGGGAAAATAACATGGTAGCATCAGTCCTGTTGACAAACGTATCGCTGGTCAGCAACTCTATTGAAGCTGTCTTATAGAACTGTTCTAAAGACTCTAAATTGTCTACTATAGCGAGGTCATTCAGTTCTCTAGCATGCGTTTGGGCAATCTGTACAGGATCTCTCTGTATTGAAAATGCGGCAAGATTCCCACCGCTTTCAGGAATGGCTCGATGGAATAGTCCTTCGGCTGACTTAGAGAGCATTAGAAGATCCACTGCTGCGGAACCTGCACTGCAACCTCCAACAGTGACATCGTCAGGGTTACCGCCAAAGCTTGCGATGTTCTGCTGTACCCAGTGCAACAGCGCCACCTGGTCCTTCATGCCAGCATTTCCTGGTACGTCTTCGGTGCCGAGACAAAGGAATCCGTGAATGCCAAGGCGGTAGTTAAACGTGACCATGATGAAATCTTTCCTATGCTTCAGAAACTGTGTTCCACGAAATGCGTCACCAAATCCCGCTACGAAACCTCCCCCGTGAACATACACAAGGACTGATAGGTTTACCTCGGTGGTGATGGGGACGAACACATTGGCAATCAGACAGTCTTCTCTGATAACTGCATTATCTGGTATAAAGTCAACCATAAAATCGTTCTGGGGACATATGACACGCGTTTCACCGGTTGCATCAAACGGTTCCGTCCAGGTTGGCGGTGGGAAAGGTGGCTGGAACACAATATTAATGATAAGATTAGTTTGTTACCGTTAACGAGAAACAAAAATAGTTTCATTTGCGTCATTGCCGTGTCATTCTGCTTGTCGGCAGGCCTGAAGGCTTTTTTTCGTAAACAGCCTAAACATATTCTACTAGGGATCTTTTCACGATAAGAACTGCAGCCGGTAGATTCAGGGTAGATATTAACCCAGCAAAGCCAGTATTTTTTATTTTTCGGGCTATTGCAGGCCACACGAGATGTTGGTACCAGTATAATATTCAACCACTATAATAAATAACTTAAGTAAACAATTAGGATTATGCTAAAACCTTGAATTTCTCCTGGCCTGTAGGTCCTGTAGCGTAGGGTATGTTGTAAAATTCATAAAGAAGCCCACTGGGGTCCTTGCGCCCGCGCACCGGTCCTTGCGCTGTTGGCACTATCCGGTATTCATCGCCAGCAAGAACAGCAGTCACGCACAACAGAACTACACACGTCCACCACTCCATCATTACGACTATGAATAAACTACTTTGCTATTCAATATTTTACTCATTAAATAGGCGTCTTTATCTTCACAAATAGAAAGAAAGAAAGAAAGAAAGAAAACATATTTATTTGGCACATGCCACAAGCACACACAACAAAAAAAAAAAATGTTAAAACTTAAAACTAAACAGAAAGAAATAAATAATATTGTGTGTCTCACGGCTGCGCCAAAAAGGCCCAGTTCAGCAAACTGCCGAGCAGCTAGTGCCCGACGCTGATTTTCAACTGGACCCAAGATAATGACGTGACGGACGAAAAACAGTTTAGTAGGTATGTAGGTGCTTTGTGAATGTGTTGTGAATTATGTGTTTGAATAGGTATGTACTTATATAGAATAAATATCAGTGCAACAATAATAAAATAAAATAAAACTACATATTAGGTAAAAAAAGAAAAGAAAAAAGTGCAGAACAAAAACCGATAGGTACCACAGTAAATGGGACGGACGAATGTAAACAAACCTTTCGCACGTTTAGTTTCTAACTACTAGACTAACAATATTTAATTAATCCGTGCACTTCGTCAATACGCTGCAACAAAGAGTATAGTAATATAGTGCAAGCAGCCGAGCGCGATGGACTAATAGTAAAATTTGTCAGAAATAACGGAAATTTTTGTGATGGAAAACTTTGTGATGCGATGGCAAAAGTGTGGGTACATAAAACGTTACAATATTATATTTGACGGAAGTGGAGCTACATTATGTAACCGTAGATAAACAAAGCTTATAATATAAAAAAGGTAAGCTAGTTTAATGTTTGGTTAAAAATGTCATGTATCTAATCTGAAAGTGAAAGACACCTTTGTCATATTTTAAATTAATAAGTACAATACGCTGCAAGCAGCCGAACGCGACGGACTAACAATACAATTTGTAAAAACTGTAGGTAATTAGCTACATATTACGTCAAAATATTATTTTTCAATGAAATTGGATCAAAAAAGAAATATGTGTTTCTAAAATTGGATATGCAGGTAGGTTCCGAGTTCGTACATTATATTATTGAAACATTTAAAGTGACCATGTCCAACTTACGTTGCGATTCAATCAGATACTGCCGTAAATGTTTTCTGAAAGTTTGTATAGTATTTAACATTCTAATAGGTGGTGGCAGGTTATTCCATATTTTAGACGCCGCATAGCGAAAGCTACCTCTGAAGGCTGCTGTGTTATGAGACTGAGTCGAGAGCTGCTGCGCGCATTGTCTTCTCCCACATTCGCGTCTACTAGTTAACCAACTAAGTTTATTATATAAGTAGTCAGGTTTTTGATATTTGACCACACCGAACAGTAGGCACGCCAAGTGAAGCTTACGTCTGGACTTCATTTTCAGTGAGAAATGCCTGTTAAGAAAAGGTGTTACGTGACTTCGCCGAGGAATATTGTAGCAAAACCGGGCACAAGCGTTTTGTACTCTTTGGATCAGCCGGTCTGTACGAGCTAATAGGCGCGGGCCGTATACTGTGTCGGCGTAGTTTAACCTTGATAGTACCCGCTGTTCTGCACAAGCTGTTCCCGCAGTGATTCAGATAAGTAATTCCTCATCTTATATAAAACCTTCAGGCGATAAAAACAGTTTCTGACAGAGTCTGCTACGTGCTTCTCGAAACGGAGGTCTTTGTCCATCTCAAGACCCAAATTTCGCGCCTCATAAACTCGCTCAATTGGTTTGCCCATTAGTCTCAGGTTAAAAGTCGAAGGTAGTCTAGCCAGCTGGTTTCTGGTGCCAAATACTATATATTTAGTTTTAGAAGGGTTGAGTGACAGGCAGTTCTCCTCAGACCAATCGGCGATTCGTTTAAGATCTTCGTTAAGATCTTTAATGGCGCTGTCATACTCGTCTGGTTTGAAGGAAATATATAGTTGTACATCGTCGGCATATATATGGTACTTGCATCTCTGTAGGCATCTAATTATGTCCGCGCAGTACAAAATAAAAAGAATGGGACCTAAAATAGAACCCTGCGGCACTCCTCTCTCTACAGATATAAGGGCCGATCTAAGTGTAGTCCCGTCACTAAGCCGCAAGTCAACGAGCTGTTTCCTATTACTGAGATAACTGCGGAACCATTGTAAGGCTTGGGGGTCGAAACCATAATGCTTTAACTTCGACAATAATAACGGGATACTAATAGCGTCAAATGCCCTGGAAAAATCGAGTAAAACCAATAATGTGCACATTCCATTATCTTGAGCAGTCAATATATTATCAGTTACATCTAGTAAAGCAGTGGATGTACTTCGCTGTTTTCTAAACCCTGATTGTAAATCTGGTATAATGTTATTTTGTTCCAGAAACAGCGTAAGTTGGCGGCTGACAATTTTCTCTAGTACTTTGGATAAGCATGGTAATATACTAATAGGGCGTAGATCTTTTAAAGTTAAAGGATTCGAATTTTTTGGCAATGGCCTAATAGAGGCAATTTTCCATTGGTCAGGGAATGTCGACGTCAAGATCGAGCGGTTTATTATGTCCGTTACAATTTCCAACGTGTGTGGCAAAGTCATGTCAATCATGTCCAGTGTAATGTTGTCGTAGCCTTCAGCGTTACTTTTGAGACTAGCGATAGTGCGTGAGACACTGTTCTTGTCCACTGGAGTGATTGTAAAAATTGCTTCGCCGTGTATGTGAGTATTGTAAAAGTTTATAATCGATGCGCTTGGCTCTGGGTTACCGGGAACAATCAAAAAGTTTCTGTTGATAAGGTCAGGATCTGTAAAATGCGACGGAAGGTCATGTTTAAGTTTAAAAGGTAATAGGGTAGATTTAAGGTTTTTCCAGAGCAATTTAGGGTTTTTTATTTTAGTATTAATATTGTGTTTGAAATATGCGGTCTTTTCATTGTACAGAGACTCAATCACCAAGCGCTTAAAGTCTTTGTAGTATTTTTGTTTGGAATGGGATTTCGCTTTCCTATAATTACTTAGTGCTTCATCACGTAAACGCATCATTAGTTTAATTGTGTCTGTAATCCACGGATACGATTTTTCTTTTACAGTTAATGTTTTGACTGGCGCATGAACATCAAACAAGGAAATTATATCGGTGTTAAAGACATGAACCATATTATTTACGGTGTCGAGCGATGAGATGTTACCAATGTTAAATGACGCTAAGTCTATTTTAAATGTTTCCATGCATACTTTTTGAAGAGGCCGAAATTTTACTAAGTAAGGTTTGAATTTAACGCGCTTAATATTAAACTCACTCACTACAATGGAGTGGCCGTTAAGTGAACCGAAAGATTCAACCGCTGTGTATCTTGCAGTCAAGTCAGTGCATAGGAGATCAATGAGAGTTTCACTGGTGGCTGTGTAGTGAGTAGGGCTTGTGACCAGCTGTGTAAGGTTAAGGCAATTCAGGAATTCATTTATATGTTTCGTTTTTATCCCGTTTGGATCTTGCATATTAACATTAAAGTCGCCAAGCAGTATATAGTGATCGCAATTTCCCAAAGAACTAATCGAATCCGTTATTGCATCGAGGAAAAGAACAAGGTCTAACCATGGTGGACGGTATGCTGTTCCAATAGCAATTTTTTTGCCGTTCAACGTGAGTGTTAGCCACATTTGTTCCACGGATTCGAACCTGGGATCAACCGCGCTGGTCCACGTACGCGCGCTTAGTCCCCGCCTCAGATAAAACCCGACGCCCCCACCACGGCCCGCGCGAACACTCGCTGGCCGCGGCGTGTGACGCAGACGATAGCCCGGCACTACCGGAGCGCGCCCCTCCTCGCCCTGTCGAAGCCAAGTTTCGTTGATGGCCATAACGTCAAAGCAATGCCTCTCAATTGCGCCAATTAAGTCATCTTGACCTGTACCAAGTGAGCCAGCATTAACAAAACCAACTTTAAAAAACTTTTCTCCTTTAGTCGTCATTTAAATAGTATAAAATAAGATTCGTCATTTTTATGATCTGCACACTCAATTGAATATAGTCTATGTCTAAGTCGAAACGTAAATAAGTAGATAGTGTATAATATAAAATTGAACAGAGCTTTAAAACTATGGTGTGTAAATAATAGGTTTGTAAAATGATACAGTAGATTTTTGATGAGTAGGTGTAGGTAAATATTTGTAGTGTTATAAAACTGGTTTACACGTAGTTCACTTAGGTGCGCCGCGAGACACACACCATTACAATACAATTTAAAACATAGCATATAGTTGGAAAAGAAACACAGATATAATATTATTGCTATAGAGAGACTGTCACTGCCTGTAACTAAACTAGACAAATGATAAGAATAACAAAAAAAATATAACTAAAACAGACAGGAATGTAATATTAAAGTGCGTTATCAACGCCGTTATTAGGTGTCGCGACCGGACCGAAAGTTCGAAGAATGTCTGCCTCACAGCGGATGTGGCAAGCGGTGTCACCAGGTTTGTACCTTGCAAGAATACGACCCCGTTTTGACCACACGAAATGCCAACCGAGGCGACTGCCCGCCTCACGAGCGCACCGAAACAACTCTCGGTTCACTTTCGTAAGGCGCTCATTGATATAAAACCTAGATACAGGACCAGGCAAATCCAGATCTGCTGTTGTCATGCCGCGACGCACTCGTGCTCCCTCTAGCAGCTCATCCCGTAGGTCGCGGCGCGCGAGGCGCACGACGAGGAAGCGGGGGCGGGTCTCCAACGGCGCCGTCGCCTGCGTTGCGTTGATGCGTCTGCCTCCAATACGCTCAGCGCTCACAATATCGCGCGCTTTGATTTTGACGCCAATCTTACTCGCCACCAATATGGCAGTGTGGGTAGGATTTTCACCCCTGATCTCAGGTATATTTGAAATCTGGAGATCATTTCCGAGCAACTCCTGGTCACGGTCATTTATGTCGCTCCTTAAATTACTTATTAACTCGTCCACATCCGACGATTGCGATGCTTGTGGCTGAGCCAGTTTGGTCTCCATTACGGCTACCCTTTCCTCCAAGTTACTCATCCTGTCATTGGTTGACTTTAATGAGGACCTTAACTGCGACAGGTCATCACGCAGCTGCTGGAACTCGTTTCGCACGACCTTCAAAAACTCTTCTTTAAAATTTCCTAGTTCTGCCCTGAGGATGTCCAGATTGAGCTCTTGTGTCGCATCTAGGGCTGTGCTGAGACTCATCCTGTGAGAGCAGCGGTGGCCCAGTGGTGGCAGCCCCGACTTACGAGCAGTAAGCCGTGGGTTCGAACCCAGGCAGGCGCATTACTTTGTGTAATTTATTTCATCACCGCTGCCCTCAAAAACGGTGAAGGAAAACATCGTGAGGAAACCGGCATGTCCTAGAACTAAAAATTCGAAGACATGTGACATCTACCAACCCGCACTGGGCCCGCGTGGTGGATTACAGCCCACTCCCTCTCATAGAGAGGAGGCCTGTGTCCCAGCAGTGGGAACATAATAGGCTAATGATGAAGACTCATCCTGTCATTGGTTGACTTTAATGAGGACCTTAACTGCGACAGGTCATCACGCAGCTGCTGGAACTCGTTTCGCACGACCTTCAAAAACTCTTCTTTAAAATTTCCTAGTTCTGCCCTGAGGATGTCCAGATTGAGCTCTTGTGTCGCATCTAGGGCTGTGCTGTTTATGGGGCTGGTGTCCATCAGATTCACCAGGCTTTCCTCGTGTGGAGCAGGTGATGGTGCCTGCGCCCGAACTGGTGTTTCAGCCCGGTTGTCCCTGACCAGGTTTTTTTTGCACTCTGGGCATTGCCATGGGGTGGTTATAGGACCTGCATTCTGAGCTACGCAGGCTCGATGGTATACGTGCCGACATTTGATACAATTAGCGGCCTCTGCCGGCGAAAGAAACTTCCCACAAGCACCGCACTTAGCCATGAAATCAACTTGTATGTAATGCAATTAGCGCGATCGACTATTCCAGAGAGTACACCGGTCAGGCAACAGATGGCGCTGTTTTCAGGAACACGTTTATGGCTTATATCAAGGTGTGTATGGTGCGAATGTACACCATAGATTTGTACACAGTATAATAGCAAAGGTGCGCACACACTGAAGTTATGTAACAGTATTGTTTTTGCTCGACGGAGAAACCTGTCTCTTTTTCACTAGGTTTCGGGTACTTTATCACTTGTTAGGGATCGATAAATTCAACTTTAGAGTTTTTAGATTCAACAACGTAGTTATACACTGGATAACAATGACACTCGTTAATTACACTTATAACTGTACTTTCAAGACAAGATAAGCAAAACAAACTTTGTATTTATAATTTTTAAAGCGAGAAATACTGAGACGTATGATAACTGATTGACGTCCGTGACGTCACAAATGAGTTTAATTTGAGTGTTCTATCAACCAAATCCGTTTAATTAATCATCGATCTGCAGATGAGCCTGATAAGTATGCTATTTCACAATAACAGCCGATGTGGTGAAACATCGATTATTTATTTATTTATTTTATTTATATTTAATCAACAAGTAACAAGACTCAAATTAAGTTAGTAACAATAATTTATGATTATGAACAGGCATGGTGACTATTTTTTTTTATTTGTCTATCGGGTAGACTATTAAAAAGTATTTGACACGTATTTTTTCTTTTTTCACGTAATCGTAAAATAACGGAGATATTTTGAGTTGAAATGGCGCATGACGTCACGGCTCAGTACATTTTATACCTAGTTGTAACGTAGTGAGCCCCCACTCTCCAACTTTAATGCGTTTTAACTAAGTATTTTTTTGTTAACTTGATAAAACAAAAAATACGTATCTAATATTTTTGTATTACCTGATTGACGGACAAAATAGAATTTCGTTTTCTTTACCCAGTCATCATCCCTATTGTGTCCGTCTGACAGCTGTCTCGCCTTGAAGTTAAGCAGTAATTGTCATAGTAAATCATTATTTTCTAGCTTCTGTCTGCAGCTTCATTTGTGTTAATTTATTTTTTTAGCACAGTATCTTTTTTAAATATTATAGTTGTGTTATTTTGATGTTAAAACTAAATTCAAATCAAAATCATTTATTTCTAGTAGGCCAATTACAGACACTTTTGAATAGTCCAACAACAATAAAAATGAAGCTACAGTCGCAGTCACAATAACTGTGAAAGAACTGTAGTTGCCCATTCTAAAGCGTAAATCTCAATGGAGAAGAATCGACAAGATAGTTCATGGACACTCTTTTTAATCAGTAACTTGTTACAAAAACCTTGGTTACATCATTTATGTTGAGATGGTAAATTATGAGAGAACGATGTAGCAAGCCGTGCACGTTAAAAGTGCCCATAGTAAAAACAAAAAAGGCAATTCAAAAATAAAATAATACGTTCGAAATAAACCGTGGCAACTAAGAGATGACCAGGCATAACTAACAGCGCCCGTTCACGAACATGACGCATGGATCAGCCATCATTCAACTTAACCATTTTGAAGAGAACTAAATGACCCGAGATAGGCGCCACCATCAGCGTGAAATTTAAGTGAGCATGACATGATATACTCATAACCGCCAGGACACTTTCAAGTCAACAAAAGACGTAGGTTTCCAGTAAATGACAGCTTTTTAGTACATAGTACTCACACAATATGGGCTATGCGATTATAAAATATGAATTTATATAATGCAAAGATAGTTGCACAATCTTCAGCAGCTCCAACAATACATATTTAATGCTATCAATTAATGCGCCCCTATCCTTGTGGAGCAGGACCGGCATTGAGCCAAGCATTATTATCAGCGATATAATCGTCCAATTTGTAATAAGCTTCCTTACATAGTGTGAGTTTAATGCATGTTTTAAATTTCGTCTCCCTCAGTTCAAGAATACTCTGTGGAATTTTAATATAGCAGCGTAAACAGTACTCGATTAAAGATGAGTCTACTTTAGCGAGTCTGAAGCCTTGCTGAACTAATTGGTCTCTATTTCTAGTATTGTAATTGTGTATGTCACCTGTACTAAAAAGATGCAGAATATTTCGTATTACTGTAAAGGTTCATCATAATTTTGTAGCTTTGCGTGAAAGTGTCAAAAACATCTAGATCCATACACACAAACTTTCGCTTTGAAAGGAAGTTAATGAGTAAGATGCTTTACGTACAAATAATTCCGAAAAATAAAGACGAAAAAAATAATAAAGACAACAAAAAATGCAGTGACTTTAAGTATAAGTTAAAATTTAAAACTTGACGAAAGAAAGCTTCGAATAATACTTACTAAACTTCTTCAAAAATCCCAAAATAATTACATAAAAACGGCAGGAAAAAAAACGAAAACAACTTAGACTGTATAAATAAAGCTAAAACGACCATATCAAATGACGAGATCACCTCGTAAAAATTAAGCAATCTGTAAAAAAATAGAAAAACTTCTTATGTTTTCTAATTGATATAAAACAAATTGACAAATTATCACTCCCCAAACAATTTTCCGCATAATTTCATTTTCCAAATTATTATTTAGCAAAAAATCTCTTCACAAATAATTGTATCGCAAACCTAATGTTTGACATGTGAACGTTTAAACAATAACTTGTTTACCAACTAGTACTTTTACCAATTTTTATGTAGTCAAATATTTCAGTTCGAATAACACATCTTACGCAAAATAAAATAAGGCAAATATTATTTAAAACAAAATAGTACCAACTGATATACATTTCCAGCTAAATTTATCACAAACATCTATCAATGGTGCAAATTTCGTAATAAAAGATAAAACTAGTTCAGTTTCGGGTACCCTTTTTTTTTCATATTTCTTTCTATAAAATCTAGTCGTTTCTGCCACTCACTCGGCTCGTGCGGCAGTGGTAACGCCGGGCGTCCGGCTCCCTGTAACCTAACCTAACCTAACCTATTTATACAGGGTGTATCGGAAAGGGTATATACATACTTAAGTGTGTGCTACAGACCATCAAACTGAACATGTTTCTCATCATAAAACATGTTTTTCAGTGAAAAAATTATTTGCTGCCCCATACAAAATTGCAATACCTATTCGACCCAAATGTATGGGGCAACTGATACTTTTTCGCTATTACGGTGTTTATCCGAAGGAGAAACATGTTCAGTTTGATGGTCTGTAGCACACCCTTAAGTATGTATATACCCTTTCCGTTACACCCTGTATAAGTTCACTAAATAACCTAATAACCTAGTAGACTCCACTACTGAATGTCGAAGTTTGAAATGTCGACGTATGTTAGTTCTAAAGTACAGGGTCTCGATGTACGCCAGTTCGAAAGTTCACTGGAGCGAAGTATGCAAGGCCAACGTATCGGTAGTTAGAAACCCTAAAAGCATAGTCGACGTAGCCCCGCTAGGCGGGGCTCCTATTTTTGTCTACAGGGTTTACAGTAACCTAACACGAAGGGGATGTCGGGGTCTTAGTCCGCTCGCTCCGCTCGCTCACTAGACCCCGCCATCCCCTTCGAACCTAACCTGTCCGAGTCGGTGCCCCAAGTCCAGAGCTCGCTTCGCTCGCTCTTTAACAATTATGCTTTCTAACTAACGATACGTCGGCCTTGCATACTTCGCTCCAGTGAACTTTCGAACTGGCGTACATCGAGATCCTGTACTTTAGAACTAACATACGTCGACATTTCAAACTTCGACATTCAGTAGCGGAGT
Source organism: Cerastis leucographa (assembly GCA_963082945.1). Lineage (NCBI taxonomy): Eukaryota > Metazoa > Arthropoda > Insecta > Lepidoptera > Noctuidae > Cerastis > Cerastis leucographa. The sequence goes on along the minus strand of OY720380.1, from coordinate 9,308,376 downwards.
GAACCTAGTAACCATAAATATGACTTTTTCAGACAAGACTTATTTTTGCCTTTATATTTTTTGTCATAGCAAATCATTTGACCTAACGTTTATTGTCTAAAGATTGTCTGCTGTAACAAATCATTTGATTAAAGAATAAATGCCACAATGACATTATCCTTGGTAATATTCTGCCAAGTAAAAATTTGACCGATTGAAAAATTGCGTACTAAAATCATTCCAAATATTGCATTGGTACAAAAAAAGGTTTCTAAAATTTGTTTGGGTAGTGAAATTTCGTCAAAATCTTTTCGGCAAAACCGAGGGCTCCCCACCATAAGATCCTAAAAAAAGCAACAAGAGGATGATCATTAAGTGATAATTTGAGCCATATTTTATATTTATGTATTCTAACCGGAACGTTCCCAGACTACTTAGAACTTCTATCTTAAAGTCTCTGTTTAAACAGATACTGCGTAGTCAAGTCATAGCCTAATACAGATTTTCCTGTTTAAAAAAAATATCAGATAAAATCTTCACGTTTATCGAAAATCAAAACATTCGAAGTAACGAGGAAAAAAGTTTTATAAAACAAAAAACAATCGACATGACTTTTAATTTTATTAAGATTATATTAAGACCCTATCATACGCCAATGACCTTGAGCAAATGAGACATATTCAACACTAGCTGTGCCCGCGACTTCGTCCGCGTGGAATAGTGACTTTTCGGGCAGCATATTTTGAATTACCTATACCGTCGTTTGGGTAGCTAAAAATTTACTTTACAGTTATGCTTCTCTGTATACGATATTTGACGTATGGCCATCGGGGATGAAAGCATACAGGCTCCTAGGATTCCTAACCCGTGACAGAGCCACATACAACTGACCGTGCGAGTAACAGCTGATACTCAGATCTACACCCACAACTTTAAGCGTCTGACCTTGGGCTTTATTGATTGTCATTGCAAAACATAGGCTGACTGGAAACTGGACTCGTTTAGAACTAAATGGAAAAATGTTTGGAATGAGAGGAATCCGAGTAATGAAAACACTTTCACCTTTTCCACACCCTGTTTAAATCTCTGCTTCTATCAGATTTCGTTGTAAATTGGTCACTTGGTACCAGTGGTACCTTGGTACCTTGGTACCAATGGTACCTGGTGCCATTGCAAAGTTTTGGGGGGCTTAAATTTCTAAGAAGCATTATGGGTACGCCTACTTTTAATTTTATTTTATGTGCTGGTAGTCCAGGAGCATTGAGGGATTCTAAAAATTCTACTGGGTAGCTTGTAGATTCTCCTTCTTCCATGACTCTGTTAATGGAGATATACTCAACATAAGTCCCCGGAATATAGCTCAAAATTTTAGCGTTTATTGTTGCTGCTTGGTCGTTTCGTGGCGTCAAAATAACTCTTTCGCAAAGCCAGGAATTTTCGCAAGTTGGTATTTGAGTTGCGTTTCCATACACATGATATGAGGTCTCGCATTGATGAAACTGTGTTGCATAGGTTTTCATTAAGAATAACTTTTCCTTGTTCCTGCGGATACACACCGTTACCAATCTCAAATAGCAAATCTGAAAATTCTTGAGCATTTTCGTTGCCTCCAATTTGCGCACGCATATTAATGTCAAATGCAAAGGGATAATGTAATGCCACAGTCGAGAACTCTTTAGGCAGGCTCTAACTTCATCCCACCCATGGGTTGATCATTTTGCTTGACATCACGCAACGTTCTGAGTGCATGAGCTTCACGATCAGCAGTGAGACGTATTTCTCGTTCTTCCTGTGTTTTCTGAGACCGGGCATTTGCTATCCGAACCCTCTGAGAACTCAGGCAAATTTCCCTATCAGCGAAAGTCTCAAACTCACGCGATAGTGCTTGAGTTTCACGATCGGCAGTGAGACGTATTGCTCGTTTTTCCTGTGTTTCCTGAGACCGAGCATTTGCTGTTCGAACTCTCCGGGAGCTCAGGCGAGTTTCCCTATCAGCAAAAGTCTCAGACTCACGCTATATCGCGTGAGCTTCGCGATCTACAGATAAACGTGCCTTTCGTTGTTCACCGTTTTCCCTATTTCGAGTTGTCATCATTCGAGAACGATTTGTACTCAATCGAGATTCTCCCTGAGTCGAAGTTTCTGCAGCACGAAACTTAGCCTGATGTTCCCGAGTTGCAGATAGCCTTGCCTCACGACCTACAAACCCTAAAATATAAATAAATGAAATATGCAAACAGTCAGTATTCAAGTGAATCAACAACTATTCGCCTATACTCTCCAGGATACTTGCGTTCGCTACGAATAACTGAATCCTTATAGCAGCGGAGCGTTTTTTTTAATTTATTTTTTTATATGGCCACTCGCAGATCAACCTGCTAAGGTTTTTACTGCTTAACCGGACTATCCTGTGGATGCCTTGAGAGTAAGGCCTCCAGCCAGGGCATAAAAACTTACAATCTAAGCGACTACACGCTAAGGTCACCCCCTGTGGGGTACGAGCCTCGGCTTAGGGCGTCGCTGGGGGAGGACTGCATGGGGACAGGCTGGATCTGAATGATATCATTATTTTGGGACTGATTTAAAACTACTGGCACAGCATCGCGGGCTGGCTCGAGCGAGGGTCGGGGAGGGCAAAGACCGGGACGTCGCGACGGGCCTCGACGGCGAGGTCGGAAAGACGGCGGTTTGTGTCTAAACTTTTTAAGAGTACTAGTCTCTTTGCTACTTTCCTGGAGGAGGGTTACAGCATCATCAGGGGTGACGAGAGTATGCCTCGGACGGCGTACTGAACTAATGCGCGAGGGTTTGTAACGGGCGGCCGCTGCGATCAGGGGATTACGGTGTTTAATGGCGTTATCGAAGAAACGCTTCGAAAGCCGTTTCATAAACTGGAGTATAGTGGGCATTTTGAGGTCTACGTGTAGACGGTCATTACGGACATAAAAGGGGGCTCCCGTGACTCTACGTAAGAACCGGTTCTGCAAAGTTTGCATCCTATGGATGTACTTAGGCTTGGTGTGAGCGTACACGACGCAAGCGTACGTCATAATGGGGCGGATCACCGCGGTGTAGAGGCGCAACTTGCACTTGAGTGACGGCTTGCTTTTGGCCGAAGTCATGAAATGAAGCCTACCCATAGCAAAGGTAGCTCGGTCGCGAGCAGCTTCGATGTGCGCCGCGAAAGACAGGTGGTTGTCGAGTAGGACTCCTAAGTATTTGGCTTGCTTCCCCCAAGGGATAGGCTTACCGTACATAGTGATCGAGCTAGGCGCGGGTGGCTTATTTCTACGCGGTTTAGAAAAGAGAACTGCCTGGCTCTTGTCAGGGTTCACCTCGATTCTCCATTTCCGGAACCAAGCGCCTAAGACGTTGGCCGCGGTTTGGAGGGTGCGGTAGATAGCGTCGTGACTGAGGCCAGTGTAATAAATGGCCGTGTCGTCCGCGAACAGGGCTAACTGAGCCTTCTTGTTCTTGGGGATGTCACTGGTGAACAGATTAAATATGAGGGGAGAGACGACGGAGCCCTGAGGGACTCCGGCTCTATCAGGATGGGGGGAAGACAGCGCATTCCCGATGCGATAGCGGAAGGTGCGATCCGACAGAAAGTCTCGTAAGATGAGTACGAGACGGTCTGGCACTCTCAGCTTGTACAGCTTATATAATAAGCCGTTGTGCCAGACTTTGTCGAAAGCCTTTGCTATGTCGAAGAACAACACACCCGTCATCGCTCCTCGCTGAATGCCAGCGCTTAAGTGCTCTACGATGCGGTGGGCCTGTTGTATGCAAGAGTGTCCGGTCCTGAAGCCGAACTGCTCGTTGGGGATGAGACTCTTAGCCCCAGCGAAGTCTTTGAGACGCTTTTAAATAAGTCTCTCGTAGATTTTGCTGAATGCGTTCAGGAGACTGATAGGTCTGTAGCTCGAGGGCTCAGACTTGGGTTTGCCTGGCTTAGCGAAACCGATGACAGTGGCCTCTTTCCATATTTGGGGAAACGCGTTGTTGCTCAGGGCGCCATTGAAGATGGCCGCCATTATCACGACGAGCTGAGTGGGTAGGGGTTTAAACACCCTATTGGTGATTCCGTCGGAGCCGGGTGCTTTCCGCGGTTGAAGTTTAATAATGATGTCTTGCACTTCGTCAGCTGTGACCGGAGGCAGAGGATCATCAGGGTCTTCTACGGGGGGGAGGGCGGCTTTACGTTCAACGAATGCGTTCACCTCATCGAGGTGTCGCTTGTCTACTGGTTGAGAGCTGGGGGAGCACTGGGACTCCAGGCTGTCGGCTAGGCATTCGGCCTTCTCAGAGTCGTCAAATGCAACGCTCTTATCGGGTCGAATGAGGGGAGGCATCGAAGCCTCATCGGTGGCACGCAACTTACGTTGCAGCTGCCAGAAGGCCAGGTGGGTCGGCTCGAGTTCGCTCAGCGTCTTGTCCCATTGATCTGAACGATGCTCGCTAGTGCGCTTCTTTACAGCACGCTGTAAATAACGCATGTGAGCTGTGTTCGCGTCGCAGGGAAAGTTGCTGTAGGCACGGATGGCCGCGTTCTTCTCGGTTATCAGTTCACGTACGTCAGCAGGTAGTACCCAGCGATGATCGCTCATTACTGGGACTTCCCGTGAGCAATCCTTCAGTACGGATTGCACGTGTTCTGTAAACGAGTTGATGGCGGCCGTCGTGTCTGCGACTGAGACAATGTGGTCGGGTATGGCCTCCAGGTGAGGCGACGTGGTGGATTTCAGCTTTTCGCTGACTTTCCTCCAGTCGGTTATCACTTGGGTCGGCGGGGGCTGGCTGGGGTCAGAAGGACCCGAGCGCGGAACTAATCTCAGCGCCCATTGGATGCGTATCGAGTGTTTCCTCCGAGACGCTAGCAACTGACCAATAGATGGCGTTCACCGCAAGAAACGCTTCCGTTTACCGCCGCCGTTCGTTTTGCGTGCGAGATATAAGGCTCCGCAAAAAAAAAATCCCTTTTGTGAAACCCGTAAAATAAATGGGCCTGCATCTGTGCTTCATTGAGAACTTATAGTGCAGTGTTGATTTTTGGAGTTTCAACCATCCCACCAGTGGGTTTACTAAGATTTGGCTCGCTGGCCGGCAGCCTTCCAAGTACCCACGCGCTCACGAAGAAGTCGTCGCGAATTCCCATCAAGGTCTGAGTGGAGTCGCAGGTTATCCAAGTACGTGGGCTTATTGCTGCAAATCGATGTACTGGTATGGGTTTCTCGGGATTCATCAATAGGACTTGATTTTTTTGTATTTTTTTTTTGCAATTCCGCCATTTTTTTTTCGTTGTTCTTAAAAACAACCCAGCTAAGGTGTAGGCTATTTACACGCCTCACCATATTATTTGGTCCTTCCGAGACGGATTAAAGATCCCTAGTTAGATTTTTACGTAACATTTTTGGTGAAAATCACAAATTCAATAACGCACAATAGGTATAAGTAGGTATATTTACGTAAACTTTGGTAAATATTCTGCTTAGAAAACGCTACTCATTTGACAATAGATTTTACGTAATTTATTGGTAAATCTGTCAATAATGTTTCATAGAATTGAACGTGTTACGTACCTATTAATTGGTAAAGTTCATTCACTTTGGTAAACAAATAAAATCGTAGGTTACCCATCATTTCGGCTTAGTGCGTGTGTTCGTTATTTTTATAAAGTTACCTCCTCATAGTTGGTAGGTGCGCTTCTATTGTAAACCGCCTCGCTCCTGTTAGGTATTTACCGCATTTCAGATTTATTTTGTTACGTAACTCTAACAAAATGACTGATAAACAACTAAAGCCGGAAGATATGCTGACGATCCTTCATGAAAAGGAAGGATTGTTATTTAAACGCCTTAATCAATTCAAATTATATGATTCATCAAAAAATATTTCGTCGTTCGATTCGAGAAGGAATGAGTGTTTTATGACTGAATCGGAAACAATTGACGACATTCGAAATAAATATGAATCTTATGTCGATCAAATTAACCATATAAACATTAGTTTGAAACCTGGTTCAAGTCCCGACTATGCTTGTTTAGAATCCTTTGAAGATTTGTATATTCACGTTAAACGTATTAGGAATAAAATCAAAAGTAGTGAATCTCCGTTATCACGAAGTAGTTATTCAAAAACGCTTTTCGAACTGCCTAAAATAATGCTGCCTCCTATCGCGCTGCCATCTTTCGACGGGAAAACTGAGAATTGGCCGGTTTTCTATGAGTCGTTCAAGTCAAATATTCACGATAATGATCAGCTGACGAACTCGCAGCGTGTGCAGTACTTAATAGGTAGGTTCCGAACCGATCGCTTTTAGGTTTTTTTTTAAAGTCATTTAAAGTTGAGTTTTAAAGGACCATGAGTAATTTTGAGACCAGCGGTGGCCCAGTGGTGGCAGCCCCGACTTACGAGCAGTAAGCCATGGGTTCAAATCCAGGCAGGCGCATTACTTTGTGTAATTTATTTCATCACCGCTGCCCTCAAAAACGGTGAAGGAAAACATTGTGAGGAAACCGGCATGTCCTAGAACTAAAAAATCGAAGACATGTGACATCTACCAACCCGCACTGGGCCCGCGTGGTCGATTACAGCCCACTCCCTCTCATAGAGAGGAGGCCTGTGTCCCAGCATTGGGAACATTATAGGCTCATGATGATGATGATGATTATGAGTAATTTTGGACCAATTACTCAACAGTGATAAAGCCTGTCCCATATGCAAGCTTTTAGGGTATTATTAATTTCTTATTACGGCAGCTACATCGAATTCGAGCGGGAACATGGTGTTTTGGAACGTTTTCCATACTGACAAAGCATCAAAATTCATAGTGTCGAAAATGTAAACAAAATATTTTTTACTATAAATAACATTTGTAACGGGATATTTACCATGTTTACTATTTATTCTGTCAAAGTTGAAACACAAAAAAAAAAATTTTTTCACAGACGTTTCTAACTTGTTAATATCGGCTCTTAACCAAGGAACTAGAATGGATTTTGAACTTTTAGGGTTATTAAGTGAGAGTGACATGATTTTTTGGACTGGACTTAGTATTGAGCAATTTAATGTAGTTGTAGAAGAAACTTCTTCACTGAGCCAAGTGGCTAACCGTCCTCGTACTGTACTTTGTATTTATTTGTCCAAACTTCGTACAGATGAGTCCAATGAACGATTGGCGAGCCTATTTAATATGGCACGCAGAACTCTGGAAAGGAAACTGGCACTAGCCAGAGAACATCTGACTGGAGATTTTGTCAATATTCATTTAGGCATGGACAACATAACTAGAGAAAATATGTTACAAAGGAATTTACATTTACCAAAGGGTACGACAAAAAGCGATATCTGTGATGGGTCGTACATCTATATTGAAAAAAACAGTAATTTTCTCTTCCAGAAGCTATTATATAGCCATCATAAGTTCCAAAATCTTTTAAAACCATGTTTAATAGTTAGTAGTGACGGTTACATTATATGTAGATGTTCTTGGTCCGTACCCAGCTACAGCAAGTGATGCAACAATAATGCGCAACTTGTATGAGGATGAAAATCACGCTTTTCATTGGTTTTTTGAACCAAATGATGTATTTATATTAGATAGAGGTTTCAGGGACTGTATTATAGATTTAGAATCACTGGGATATGAAGCACATTTTCCTCCTACAAAGGATAGAAATGAACGCCAGTTGACGACAGAGCAGGCTAATAAATCTAGATTAGTAACAGCAATTCGCTGGGTGGTGGAAGCAGTCAATGGCAAGTTTATTTTAATAGAGCGTTGCCACATATTATTATGTTTACGGATTTTAGAATTTCAGCTGCGCTCATTAACGCGTTTTATAGAGTAGTCGAAAATAATATATTTGCCGGAGACATTTTGCGCATTATAAATGCTAAGATCAACACCCCGAATCTTTTATTTGACTATGTGAGATTAAAAAATCTTAACAGACAACTTGATGCTTTTGAAAGGATAGATGCTCATCTTCCTCAGTTGCACGACTTCCCGGTATTAACGGATGATGAGTTAGTACTTCTGTCCCTTGGTTCACATCAGTTGAAACTTGCACGTACATACTCTAGCGAGCATTTACGAATTAATGGTCTATATACAATAGAAATATATCGAGAGAATAACCTACCGGACTTGTAACAATGCAATATTCTTGAAAATAACTGGTGGCTGCTTAGAATCCGAGTCCAATCACGACACATAAAGACATTATTGTAGACATATAATTGCCAGTTATTTATGTCGCTGTCAATCATTTTAAGACAGTCTGGAATGCACCTATGTTATATGCAGTGTATATTCCTATAAAATTGAAGTGTCTGTTTGTAGTATTAAAATAACCGCTTTTCACTACATGCATATGTATACAATTTTTGTCTGTCTGCCTGTGAGTTTGTTCCGGAAAATCTCTGGAACGGCTGGACCGACAGGACTTTTACTGGCAGATAGCTGATGTAATAAAGAGTAACTTAGGCTACTTCTGTTTTAGAAAAATCTAAAATTATTATAAATCTATAATAACTTTTTTTGTTAAATTCCACGCGGACGAAGTCGCGGGCACAGCTAGTTCAAACTAAATGTTAATCAATACACGAATAAACATGTTGTTTTATTTTTGTTTATAATAATAAGTTCAGTTCCTCGCTAGAAGCTACCAAAATAAATATATTTTTTGCTGTTTGAAATCACCTTGTTGGCGCTCGATTTCGGGTTGGTTCCCATAATAACAATTAAATAATACCCCAAAATCATTCTTTTGGAGTAGGTTTCATTAATGTTGAGGATTTGGTCCAGTCTCCATACAAATTTGCCCATGGTCCTTTATTTTTCTTTTACAAAAACTTTATCAGCTATTAAACAAGGAAGTAATTTTTACTAGCAAGTAATTTTGAATTTGATAGAATCATACAACAGTACACATCAAAATTAAATCGAAATTTTAAATCTAAACAATTTTTATACTTTTTTATTTGACCTAAAATGTTGAATTTTGGAATTTTTCAAAATTTAAATTAAAAAGTTGTTATAAAAAAACCGGTGTGGCAAGGAATGAGTTATAGGGCGTGAAGAGATAGCAAATGACCTCTCCTTTCGGCCTATTCGATTTGGCAAACGATGCACTAAACACCCTGTATAACATATTTGCTAGGAAATAAATAAAACTTGGACTTTCTTAAACGAATGAATCTTTAATCGCTTGTTAAAGCAGTTAGAAATTTTTTAACAATTTGTAAAATTGTTTATTACGTTGCCATTTGGCATTTTTAATGTTGTCAAATTACTATTATTAGTTACAATTTCACCAGTCTCTCTCTCACTCTCTTGAGTGAAAGTACGAGACCACAAAGTTCTGCAGTCGGTGGCGACGATGGTGGAATATACGCGTGTGTGCTCGTAGATGGTCGAGAGTCAACACTTGGCTCCAAATTTATATCCCATGTAATGCGGGAGCTAATTTCTTCTTTATTTCTCATCGAGACATCTATGTAGCCCTTTTTTTTTTTTTTTTCGGATGGGAAATCGTCAAATTACTGCTCCCGCTCTGGGCGGAGCGGAGCTGGAGCTGGAGCGGGAGGGAGTGTCAGACTTGAATGACTAAAACCCACCCATGTTCCTTCTTAGCCCTTTGTGGTCCAGGGCCGCGGTATCTCTTTCGAACAACCCGCAGCCCTGGCAGGATCTATGTAGCCCTCGGCTATTGATTTAACTCCGTAGCGTTTTAGTGTCAATAAGTTCGCACCTGAATCGGCGAGCAATGCAACCGAGGACATTTTGAAACTGTGCCCTGTGTATTCATATGGATCCAAATTTAATAAAAAGTGGCATTTTGTTTCGGCATTGCTCCAAATTTATTTATGCCAATGGGTTGGCTAGTGCATTTTCCATTTTGGTAATTTTGAAAAAATCTGTTAGACATCGCTTTTGTTGAACGAAGCGTTTCGTATTTCTTCACTATATCGTGAAAAGGTCCCTGTATTGTGAACGATCTTGGTTTTTTTTTGTGTTTTTGATCTGGACAAGAAGAACCCGCCCATGGTTCTCGACTGCATTAGTTGTGATGTTTGCCAACTCTTGACGTCTACATGCACCATTAATACAACCTGAAAAGAGATAAAAACAGCATACAAAACACCTATCCAAATACTACCTAAAGAAATACGAAAGTGAAAGACGTTAATTACAATAATTTAATTTCAACTGACCTTTGTTGCCAAATATCGGAAATCCGGAGCTCCATTCAGGAACTTCTTGACATTGTCAGCCGAAAGTATTTTCGCCAGCAAGTTGGAGTATGACTTGATATCAATACCATCTTTTTTTCACAGCGGTTTTTAGCATTGCATAGTAGCACCACAATGAGCTTGACTTATATTTTTGAGAAAGTTCCATGAAATATGCTAAAAACACACTTTCTGAAAAATGAATTTGCATCTTTGCTGGTTTTCTACACGATGAAATTTTGGTACGCTTGTGAGTATTTATCGGTCGATTTTTCGGGCAAGAGGCTTAGAGTAGCCTTTTTCGCCGCTGAGACTTCTGGCGGTGTCGAATTAATAAATTCAACATTACTTGACGACATTTTCAAATAAAAACAATACAGCGAAAAAAATAAAATCCGCCGAATAATTTTTATTCGTTTACAAATTAGCGATGCACGCGCATGAGCGCTTTTTTTTTAAGGCAAAGGAACAAAAACAGCAATACTGATAAAGTTAATTAATATTTTTGTGTTTTGTTACAGAAATGGTTGTTAATTTATAGTCAAAATTAATATAATTAAAGAATTAAATGTCTATTTATTGAATCTATTTATTGAAGACTAGCTTCTGCCCGCGGCTTCGCCCGCGTGGAGTTCGGCAATGCCCACGTATACGTTAACCCCCCAAAATAATGTCGAAAATAGTCATTTACATGTTATAGATAATAGTTGTTGCCCGCGGCTTCGCAGTTCTCACTTAAATCAATGCCAGACATTGCCTAGGGGAGGATATTCAGACAATGCGTATTTTAAATATTATTATTTGCACTTAGAAAATGAGGTCATCATTTTCGTTATCGGCGACCCTGAAGTCCACAAAAACGACACCCGTGAAAGAAAAACCGAAAGTTTTCCTCATCGTCAATTTGGTCAGCGATCCGTTAAAACCACGAAAACGACACCCATGATGCCATTGAGTCACGCAAGTGTCCAGTCGCGTGAGTGTCTTTCGCGCATAAGTATCCATGCGCAATATATTTTCGTCCCGCAAGTGTCCTTCGCACAAATGATCCAGATTCCCTAGAAGTGTGAACTTTATGAAGTTTTTTTAGCGTATTTGTCCATACAAAAGCGCTAACAATACAAAACAAAAATAAAAAAATTGCCACCCTTGTTATCGTCTGAGGGGTGGATTTTCCAAAAGCATTGATACGTGTTTATCAATTCCATCGAGAAACACAAATAGTAAATTTCAAGCTGTGCAGACTATATTTGTTTTACTAATGTTTCAACCCCTTTTCTCCCTTTTGGGGTCGAATTTCCAAAAACGGCCAAATACATGTCCATTTATTTTTGCTCAGAAACTTCAATATTTAATGTCATTCTTCTTACTTCAAAAATGACGGATTCTGCATAAAAACTTTGAACCCCCATCTCACCCTGTTAGGGGGTAATTTCTCGAAAACGCTAAAATATCTATTTTTTTTTATTTCTAACCAGAAGCTTGTATATGAAATTTAAGCCTTCTAACTTTAAAAATGACGATTTTCCATACAAACTTTCATCCCCTATTTAGGTCCCTTAGGGGTTGAACTTCGAAAAATCCTTCCTAATTCCTTGTCTACATTATAAAGGGAACCTCTGTGCAAATTTCAGCTTTCTAGGTTCAAAGGTTTGGGCTGGGCGTTGATGAGTCAGTCAATCAGTCAGTCAGGACTTCTCTTTTTATTTATATAATAATTTATATATAATAATAATAAATAGATAGATAATAAGTAGCTGTCCAGCGCAACTTCGTCTGCGTCACATTTTCCCCGTTTTCGCAACAATTTTCCTTGCTACTCCGCTCCTATTGGTGGTAGCGTGAAGATATATAGCCTATAGCCTTCCTCGATAAATGGTCTATCTAACATTGAAAGATTTTTTCAAATCGGATCAGTAATTCCTGAGATTAGTGCGTTCAAGCAAACAAACAAACTCTTCAGCTTTATAATACACACATCAAAAGTGTCTAGGGATCAACATATATTTTTGCAATAACTTTTCTCCTGATTGATATTAATTAAAATTTTCTTTAAGGATTCATCAAATAAAGTGTTTTCGTTTGTCACAGTAACGATAAACCAAGTCACCTTTGCATTAATAAAGAAATTTGCCATTTTCTAATAAAGGGATTTTTGACATTTGAACCACTGACATTAAAGTTCGAAAAAAAGACTGAAATAACAGTTTTCTTTAAAATTTTATTGGGTAACTTAAACAATTAATAATCCGTGTTTCTACCGCGAACACTAACAACACAAGAACATCGGTTTGGCATACTCAAAATGAGTTCATCCAAATCACGCTGTGGAATGGCCGCCCATGTTCGTTGCAACAACAAAAAAAGGTCTTCTTGCGACTGGATACCCTCCATATTCGGCAGAGCTCTTCTCTGTAGCATATCCCATGCATGCTCAATCGGGTTCAAGTCTGGCGACTGAGCAGGCCAGGGCAGGACATTGATGTTAGCTGCGGCGAGAGTCTGTCTTACAACTCTTGCGGTGTGCGGCCGTGCATTATCATGCATTAACTGAAATAAGGGACCGATTTGCACTTGTAGAGGAACGATGACGTCTGATACAATCGTCTCAGCATAAATTTGAGCGTTGAGGTTGCCTCTGATCCAAATCAACTCAGTTCTTCCGCCGATCCAAATACCCGCCCATACCATGATGGTTCCACCACTATAAGGATGGACTTCCTGGCAGGATTTTAATCGCTGTTGGCGTCCAGGGGTTCTCCAGTGTCGTATACGTCTTGTATCCGGTCTCATACCAAAACGAGACTCATCAGAAAAGCACACGAAACGCCATTGTTCTTCTGCCCAATTTCTGTGTTCAAGAGCCCATTGATATCGAATCCTACGATTGTGCATTGCTATAGGTGGTACCCGTAGCGGTCTTCGGGAATGAAGGTTCACTTCATGCAAGCGGTTTCTGACTGTTTGGTCGCTAATTAAGTTCCCTGAAGAGTGATGAAGCCTCACGGCTAACATCATGGCGGTTATTGTTGGAGCTCTTCGAGTTAAGATTTGAATGTATCGGTCTTGTCTCCGTGTGGTGCAGCGATACCGTCCTCCATGGCGCTCAGCCACGGTACCAGTGCTTCGGTAACGTGTCCAAAGTCGACTGATAACACTCTGACTTGTATTCAGAGCTAAAGCCACAGTACGTTGCCGGGAACCAGCTTCTATCATTCCCACGGCTCTGAGCATTTCTTCCCTGCTTAAATGACGTCGTCGCTCCATAATAACGTTGGTTTTAATCAGTAGTAGGGAAACAGTAGCACTAATAATGTCTTCAATGCGTTGTATGTTTTTGTAGGGAAAATATTGACAGCTGATTTTCATCTTTTACTCGAATTTGATTCACAGTTCCTGATTCAAATTATGAAATGCACCAAAAAGAATCCATATAAATTTATAAAATCATAAATTTATTACAAAGCCACATCTCAATCTCAAGAAATCCGCATAAAAATGCTTGATCCCTAGACACTTTTGATGTGTGTATTAGTATAGATAAAGAAGACTTTTTTGTTATTAACTTTTAAGACTAATTAATACCAGTTGGTTCCTTTGAGAATCTAGTCTTGTGTTAGTACTTAGTCTAATTTAAGAAATGTCTAATTCACACTTAGTGTAAACTTTCAATGACAAGAAGTCATTAACTTGGTTTTTGAGCTTTTAAAAAATTATGTCTCAATTTTTTAACCGACTTCTAAAAAAGGAGGAGGTTCTCAATTCGGATGTTTGTATTTTTTTTTTTTTTTTTTTTATGTTTGTTCGCGCATTACTCCGTCGCTTGCCAACCGATTTGGAAAATTCTTTTTTTGTTGGAAAGGGTATACTTCCCAAATGGTCCCATAGTCACCAAGTCGGTATATGATGATGAAATCTTGGCGAAATCGAGGGAACTCTTCAAATTTTATAGGAAAACGTACAGTGATTTTGGTATTTTTTTCTACAACAAGTGAAGCATTTGCGTCCAATAAGAACCATTCTACCATCAGATCTGATGATGAATCCAAGAGACAGGCTTCGGAACTCCATAACAAGGCAATGAATCTTAGCTGTGTTTGGGCTTGATGGAATTGTAACGGTATGCATTTTCCAGGTGTATACACCGATTACGCTGAGATTTATGATCCGATTTGCGTGATTCTTCTTTAGTTTGATGTGGAATACCTGCCATTTGGTCCCATAAAAAATTAATATAGTTTGGCCATATAGTTTTCATTGTATTAAATTTTTTGTAATATGTAAATTTTTCACGTATGTACACCGATTTCTCCGTGATTACTGGACCGATTTAGATGACTTTTCATTCATTTGGTAGAGAAGCTTGCCCGGTGGAGCCATATGAATTTTATTATCTTTGATTAGGTACTTTTTGAGTCATCCTCTTTATTATTCATTTTGTCCTTTGTCGTATGTATGGACGTTGTGCTGGTGTCTAGTTACAATGTAAAAATTATACTTGACTAGGATTAAAGTGAGATACCACAACTGAAAAGGCTAAAATAAAAACTTTTTTACAAAAAAAAAATAACCGACTTCCATAAAACACTAAAAAGTGGCAAATAATTTTAGTTTCGGAAGTCGGTGGCAAAAAAGTAAATGAAACAAACAAGTCACCGACTGCCGAAACTAAAATTATTTGCCACTTGTTGTTGTGGTTATTTTTTTTTTTGTAAAAAAGTTTTTATTTAACTACTTATTTTTTAATTTATTTATAAATATACTTTACTCTCTAGTGGGGTTAATTTTTTATAAGCATATGCTTATAAAAAATTATAACATTTTATAGGATATCCAATGAAATCAAAAGTAATTAACTGATTTCTCAAAGTTTTGTTTATGTCACTTAATGAGTTCTTGCAATAAGCCGACGATATTGTTTGCTGGTAATATAACATAGCAAGGCCAGTCTAGCGACCATCAAAGTGTACGACGAAATTTTTGGAGATTAAACTTGCACCTCATCAATGGATGAGAATCATTCTACCGTATTTTCAGGTATTTGCTAATTTTACCAGTTACATTGCAAGTTCATCGATCAGGTTGGGGTGTGACGGTTTTTTGTTAATTTAAGTATCTTTCAATTAAGGGAATAGTTCCAGTTTATAAAACTCGGTTCAGTAGTTTAAATAAAATATTATAACAATATTATTCGCATCAGACAAATTTGACACTCACTCAATTTTCTTGCAAAAGTAAATTATAAATATAATATACAAGGTGTTGTTTTGCAACCTCGTCAAATTTCAGGGGATGGTCACGAAAGACATAAGTAATCAATTAAAATTACGCTACCTAGTTAATTATTAATAAACGCTGATTTTTTTGGTTGTTTAAGTTTGTCAGTATTTCAGAATAACCCCCTTAACGTGGTTCAGGGACTAAGAAATTATGAAATAAACGTTTGAGATTGTTTGTATGTGTGTAAGCGAGGTTATAAGGCAAGAACCAGACGGGCCGTGTTTAAAACACGGGTGGTTCACACTTACCGATTTCCGTAAAAAAGAAAAAAAAGAAAATTACCTACCCATTTTATTATTGATTCGGGACGAGAATCACTAGCATAGGTACCTCCTTAAATTTGACGAGGATGCAAAACAACACCTTGTAGAACAGAAAAAAACTAAAACAATAAAATTCTATCTTGCTACAATGATTTTCGTTAGATAGAATAGAATACATAAAACAAATAAATTAAATATGTTCTTCGGGGCAGTACTAGCTGCGCCACTATGTGGTGGTGCTGGTGGTACAGCATCCAGGTAGTATCTCGCATAAATGTCATCCCAGAAGCGACAACGTTCTTCCAAGAGCGGGACCCTATGTAGTTCCAACTCCTCACCCAGGTCCATGTAAGGTGATCTGTCCGTGCCTGCTGCTGGCCACGCAGGCAGCGACGATGCTACGGGCACGGGGTTTCTGAAAAGATAAAACGAAATTAGGCGACATAATAAAAGATAGGTAGAGCAAATACAAGAAACCTATTATATGCCCTTCGTATCCAAATGAATTATTTGTTAAATCAGCAAATGTAAATGTCAGAAAGGTTTTAAAATTATACTTGGAAACCTACGTGCTTACCCAGTTTTCATAAAGTTGTGCCAAATTTCGCGGATTACTGTTCTCACTTTGTGATATTCAGGAGTTCCGAGACTTTCATCTGTACCATCCGTGTTATCCAACCAAGCAAACGCCTGGCCACAGTGATCAGCCCCGTGCACGTCAGGATGAACCATCAGGTTCTCATCCACAAATGAATATTCATACAAATAAACTTGACTGTTACCACCTTCGACGTACGTCTTTGCAGATCGAAGCATAGGACAAGTGAACATGATATCCGAAAAAAAGTTTACGTATCCCACAACGGTCAAATTGTCAATAGGATTGTCTCCAAAATAAAATCTCTTGGCAGTATTTCCCATTTCTTTTCGTTCTGCATCAGTTTCAAATTTAAGATCAGCAGGTAAGAAATCAGAAAAGTTTTCGTTCATCATATGTTTCCAATTTTGAAAGAACCCAATTTGCAACAGTCCTTCCTTATTAGCAAATCCATACAACATAGGTACGTTTTTGTAGTTACCTTTTTGTAATATACTCAAAGGAGATTCTGTGAGGAATGCACCGTCTGTATCACGCTCTACACAAGGGGAAATTGAAAGGGTAGCAAAAGTCCCGTTGACAAACGTATCGCTGGTCAGCAACTCTATTGAAGCTGTCTTATAGAACTGTTCTAAAGACTCTAAATTGTCTATTATAGCGAGGTCATTCAGTTCTCTAGCATACGTTTGGGCCATCTGTACAGGATCTCTCTGTATTGTAAATGCGGAAAGATTCCCACCGCTTTCAGGAATGGCTCGATGGAATAGTCCTTCGGCTGACTTAGAGAGCATTAGAAGATCCACTGATGCTGAACCTGCACTGCAGCCTCCAAGAGTGACATCGTCAGGGTTACCGCCGAAGCTTGCGATGTTTTGTTGCACCCAGCGCAGCAGCGCCACCTGGTCCTTCATGCCAGCATTGCCTGGTATGTCCTCGGTGCCGAGACAAAGGAATCCGTGAATGCCAAGGCGGTAGTTAAACGTGACCATAATGATATCTTTCCTATCTTTCAGAACCTGTGTTCCACGAAATTCGTCACCAAAACCCACTACAAAACCCCCCCCGTGAACATACACAAGGACTGATAGGTTTTCCTCAGTGGTGATGGGGACGAACACATTAGCAATCAGACAGTCTTCTCTGATAACTGCATTGTCTTGTATCGCATGAACCACATAATCTATCTGTGGACATATGACACGCGTTTCACCGGTTGCATCAAACGGTTCCGTCCAGGTTGGCGGTGGGAAAGGTGGCTGGAACACAATTTTAATGATAAGATTAGTTTGTTAACTTTAACGAGATACAAAAATTGTTTTATTTGCGTCATAGCCGTTTCATTCTGTTTTGCTGCAGTCCTGAAGGCTTTTTTTCTCAAACATCCTTAACATATTCTATTAGGATCTTATCATGATTAGCCGTTGGATTCAGGGTAGGTATTAACCCGGCAAAGCCAGTATTTTTTAATTTTTCCGGCCATTTCAGGCCATACGAGATATTGGTACCAGTTTAATATTCAACCACAACAATAAATTATACATAACTTAAGTAAACAATTAGGGTTATGCTAGAACCTTGAATTTCTCCGGGCCTGCAGGTCCTGTAGCGTAAGGAATGTTGTAAAATTCGTAAAGAAGACCACTGGGGTCCTTGCGCCCACGCACCGGTCCTTGCGCGGTTGGCACTATCCGGTATTCATCGTTAGCAAGAACAGCAGTCACGCACAACAGAACCACACACGTCCACCACTCCATCATTACGATTATGAATGAACTACTTTGCTATTCAATATTTTACTAATTACGTATAGGCGTCTTTATCTTCACAAATGAGTTTCATTCGAGTTTTTTATCAACCAAATCCGTTTCATTAATCATCGACTTGCAGTTGAGCCTGATAAGTAGGGGAGACCGGGTACAAAAGTAACGGCGGGTCGAAAGTAATAAACGTTCTGTAGGTTTATCAAATGGTCGAAACGCCACACGGTGGGCTGAAATCGCGAAGTTGGGACTTAAGGATTTTTAAATATATATTTGCATTGTATATACTTATACCATACTTTTATGTTTTGGAACTTTTTTTTAAAGTAGGTTATTACCCTAAAATTTCAGAGATTTAATTTGTATGAATAAAACAAAGAATTCGATGCATGGTGCATATTATTAGGATTATTATTATTAGTTTGTTGTAAATATTTTGTGCAACTGCATTCCACACCACTCTTTCCACAACACCAAAACCGGTTTTCTTATCAGTAGACGAGTCGTCATTAGTGACGTGCGCCAATCAGAGGGCAGTAAATTTGCAGGTAAAAAATATTTGGGGTAGCAAGTTGAAAACAATGATATCAGTTCGTTGTAACCACCCTTTACATACGGACTACCCGCTCGTTACTTGATTTTTGTTAAAAGTTGATTTTCGAGAATTTTGTGAAAATGTTTAGTGATTTAGTTACTAATGTTGATATGTTTGTGAAATTGAAATCAAGTGGTAGTATTAAGGATCATAACTTTTTATACAGTGCTATCAAGTCAAAATTGTGTGATTTAAATCAAGATAATGATAATTTGCTAAAGGAATTCTGCGCAAAGTATTGTTATAATACTTATAAAAAATGGGAAAATGCTAAACGAAAAGAACATACATTTAGAAGTAAATACAGTGATTGGTTGGCATCGGAGATAGTTTGGCCTGAGTTTATGAAAGATTTTGCAAAAAACGACGACGAACCAGTTCCTAGCACATCAACTACATCTCATGAAAAGGTGTCTGTTGGTACATCAACTCAAGTAAGTCCGAGAAAACCATTTACAGAATTAGGTCCTAAACAAAAAAAGAGACGTACGGAACTTACTACGCAAACTATTGCTTCAGAGGAGTTGTCACATGCCCATGTTTTTAACTTAAAAGCAGAAGGAAAGGAAGATGTTGCTGACATATTACAGCATCTGCTCAAGCATCCACAGGACGTGCAAAAAGTAAAAGATTGTCTTTTTGGAAATAAAAAGAAATCAGTATTCTCTCCAGATGAAGCTTTAGGCTTGTTTTTGTCTTTGAAATTGTCAAAATGGCAATATAATACGCTACGAAAAAGTATCGCAGAAGTAACTGGTACCAACGTATATCCCTCTTACTACGCACTGCAAAATGAAAAAATTAAATGTTATCCACCTAAAACTGCTATTGTAGTAACAGATAAAACGGCTATGATAGAATTGCAGGCACTATTGGATATTACTGTGAAGAGAATTATAATGTCAAACGAAATTAGTGAAACTTGTAAAGATTTGACACTGATTAGTAAATGGGGATTTGACGGAGCTTCGAATCAAGCCAATTATAAGCAGAAAGTTGGAAGAGAAAATGAAGAAGATGAGGACTTTGACGATTCTAGCGTATTTATGGGTAGTTTGATTCCTATCAAATTAGTGTCTGGTGACAGAGTTATATGGGAAAATGATTCCCCAAATTCCTCATTATGGTGTCGTCCGCTGTTTTTTAAATTCATGAAGGAAAACAAATTCAGCATTTTGCAAGAAAAAAATGCGATTGAGGCAGAGATTAACAATTTAGTTAAGACAGTGGTTGATGATTTGACCATCTCGCACAACCTAATACTAACCATGATAGATGGTAAAGCGACTGCAGTTCTTTGCGATACATCAACACAAAGATGTGACATATGTAAAGCTACTCCAAAGGAAATGAATGATTTGTCCTTGGTTTTGGCAAAAGAAATTGATGTCGATTTATATAAATATGGTTTATCGTCGTTACACATCTGGATACGATTCATGGAATGCATTCTTCATATAGCGTACAGATTAGATTTGAAGACATGGATGGTGAAAGGTGACAGTAAAGCTATTATGGAGAGCAAAAAGAGAAATATTCAGGAAGCATTTAAATCCGAAACAGGACTTTTAATTGATGTTGTGAAACAGGGTCATGGTACAACAAATGATGGGAATACTGCGAGGAGATTTTTCGAAAACCCCGATATTGCAGCTTCGATCACAGGAGTAAATGAAGAATTAATAAAAAGATTTAAAACTATATTAGAAGCAATTTCGTCGGGTCACCTGCACCGTATTGATATATTGAAGTTTAAAGATTATACCGAAACCACCATGGAACTATACATTGAATTATATAATTGGTTTTACATGCCTGCAAGTGTTCACAAAGTTTTAGCTCACGGAGCAGCTATTATTGAAAGCTTGGGTATAGTGCCCATTGGAAAATTATCCGAAGAAGCAGCTGAAGCACGCAACAAAGATTTTCGGAGATATCGTGCTCATAATTCGAGGAAATTCTGTAGAAAAGCTACTAATGAAGATATTTTGAACAATTTGTTAATCAGCTCTGATCCACATATTTCAAAGATACGACACAAACTGGTGCGAAAACACAAAGCCTTTTCAGAAGAAGCAACAGCTTTGTTGATCGTTAAGGATACATTTGTTGACGATGATGATCAAGAAAATTTAGGGGTTTTAACTGAAGACCCGTTATTGTCAGAGCATGGTGTTGAGCATGGTGCAGGCCCCTCCTAAAAATATTGGTAAATGATTTGAATTTTGAATTTGTCTTTGTAAGTCTCACACATACAGAACACAGATTTGTAGTCGTGGATTAGGCCTATTGGGGAGACCACTGATAAAAAAAACGCGCCTAGTTCTCTACCTCTGGGGTGGTGTGGAATAGAGAATACAATAATTATCACTGCTAAGTATTCTAAGATTTAGGTGACTTTTAAGATATTTTCGTTCAAAAAAATCTAAAAAAGTCTAACTACCTACTAAGTCACAGTAAACTACAGTAGACGATTAGATGCAAATAAATTGTACTATTAAAATACTTATCCAACAATTGGAAGAAATTTGAGATTTTGTAGACTTAAATGCGATTTTAATAAGAAAAAAAATTAAAAAAAAAATTCTCCTAAATCGCAGCAAAGCGCAGTAGCTGACTAGTTGTAAAAATAAGCTAATAAATAGTACTATTTTAATATATACATCGCAGTTGGAGATGTTTTCAGATTTTTGAGATTCTTTAGATTTTATGATTTTTTCTATACAAAAAAATATTTAAAAAATTGTAGTACTAAAAACAATGCGTAAAATAAAAAGTCATAGAACAATAATTTACTGTATTAGATAGTAGAACAAATTTGCATCATTAATCAGTAAAAATAAGATGACTTTTTTTTTAATGTCCTAAGTCCACTACGTATATAAATCAACCCACCGTGCGCCACCCCGCTACCGTCAGGAGATAGCCGGCGACGCTCCTTCTGCTTGCATTTAGTCGCTGCGCACGCTTCCTACCGTAAATTTATTTATAATTTATTTTATCAATGTAACTATTTGCAGTATAATTCTTGATTAGATTGTTTACACAGTGTTGTTATTGATTTAAGAATAGCAGGTTCCATTTTTAGGTAGGCATTCATGAATTAACAAAAACGGGGTTGGGTACAAAAGTAACATGTACACAATTTAATGAGTATGATTCACTTATTGTTTTATGTTAATTGGTTTTTTTTTACGAACAGAATGCCGCGACAGCGAGTAAGAAAGACAGCAACAATTCATCTGACGAAGAAGATTGCTTTTGTCTTGTGTGTTTAGAGCTTTTTAGCAATACTCGGCAAAACGAGCAGTAAATAAAATGCAAAAAATGGTCACATGTTGCATGCATCAATGATGATGCGCCCTATGTGTGCCATAATTGCGTCTGATTAGACTAAGGAACTGAATGCCATAAAAGTTGATACTATTATTTCCTACTATGAGAATTATTCCTGACGAGAAGTCAATAACTGTTTTGTTTACTTTTGTTTTGTTTACATTGTTGACGCATAAAATAAGTACTATTTATATGTTAAAAGTACAAATAAACATTTATGTCATTAAAATACGTTTTTCTAATAAATTCGTTGATTTGATATGATATTTCATATTTATTACATACACCTTAATCATTTTACTTCCGACCCACACTGTTTTACTTTCGCCCTGACATCGGGGTCGTAACAATCGTCACTTTTTTTTTTAATTCTGTAATTCACAGTAAACAACAAATAATGAGGTAAATTTGGATACAAATTTGTAGAGCACAAACGAAGTTTATATGTGGGTATATTCATTTCATCAAAAACATGAAAAATTGCTAGAAACCAGTGTCAAAGTACAAAGTGTTACGTTTGTACCCGGTCTCAAATCAAATCAAATCAAAATCATTTATTTCAAGTAAGCCAATTACAGGCACTTTTGAATAGTTAAACAACTATAAAAATGAAGCAACAGTCCCAGTCACAAGACATAATAACTCTGAACGTACTGTAGTTGCCCATTCCAAAGCGTAGATCTCTATGGAGAAGAATGGGCAAAAAACTCCATGGACACTCTTTTAAATCAGAATCTTGTTACAAAAACCTTAGTTACATCATTCATGTTGAGATGGTACATTATGTGAGAACGATGTAGCAAGACGTGCACGTTAAAAGTGTCCATAGTAAAATAAAAAAAAGACAATTAAAAAATAAACTAATTATAATATATCTCCCCTATGCTATTTCACAATAACTGCCGAAATGGTGAAACATAGATGATGCTCTACGCTACGGAATGGGCAACTACAGTACTTTCATAAGTTATTATGCCTTGTGACTGGGACTGTAGCTTCGCGTTTTATATTGTTTCTTTTTTGACTTTCAAAAGTGCCTGTAATGGTCTAATTGAAATAAATGCTTTGACTTTGACTTTGATGAATTGTGTCTGTCTGACAGCTGTCTCGCCTTGAAGTGTAGCAGTTATTGTTATAAGTAGCAAATCATTATTTGTTTCTAACTTCTGCCCGCAGCTTCATTTTTATTATTTATTTTTTTTTTAACACTTTTACAACATTTTTTTTGGAAGTCGGTATTTTTTTTTGGAAAAAAGTTTTTTCAGTCTTTTCAGTTGTGGTATCTCACTTAAATCCTAGTCAAGTATCATTTTTACATTGTAACTAGGCACCAGCACATCATCAATACATACGACAAAGGACAAAATGCATAATAAAGAGGATGACTCAAAAAGTACCTAAGCAAAGATAATAAAATTCCTATGGTCCCACCGGGCAAGCTTTCTCTACCAAATGAATGAGGAATCATCTAAATCGGTCCAGTTATCACGGAGAAATATGTGTACATACGTGAAAAATTTACATATAAAATAAAAATGTTAATGAAATGAAAACTACATGGCCAAACTATATTAAATTTGTATCGGACCAAATGGCAACTATTCCGCATCAAACTAAAGAAGAATCACGCAAATCGGATCATAAATCTCAGCGTAATCGGTGTAATACATTAAAAAATATCTAATCGAATTGATAACCTTCTCCTTACAGAAGCAGTCGGTTAAAATATTATCATGCTTTTTTTAAATTATTATTGGTACTATCATCACCGAACTGCATATCTGACCACGGTAAGGACTATGGTTACTTGCAGCGTGGGGCCGCTATAGAAGCGCTTATTAACGCTCAACTACCAATAGCATCGCAGCATTTTTTGCAGAGTCCCTTGGCGTCGTAAATGAAAAAAAAAATTGGTCAAACATCTGGAATCATTAACAGAGCCTGAGATTGTGTTTAAAACAATACATATTAAAAAAACGGTCGTGTATTTTTCGGTCGGGTCTTTTTAGGGTTCCGTAGCCGAATGGCAAAAAACGGAACCCTTATAGATTCGTCATGTCTGTCTGTCCGTCTGTATCACAGCCACTTTATTCCGAAACTATTAGGACTACACAGCTGAAACTTGGTAGGTAGATGTATTCTGTGAACCGCATTATGATTTTTGTAAAAAATTAAAAAAAAAAAATATAGATAAGTATATCCCCCATACATGAAATTGAAACTAAAAAAAAAAAACTATCAAACCTATACGTGTGGGGTGTCTATAGATAGGTCTTTAAAAATGACATTGAGGTTCCTGAAACCATTTTTTTTTTCAAAGTCAATTGTTTGAAAGATAGACACTTCCAAAGTGGTAAAACGAGTGTCCCCCCCCCCGAGAAAAAATCTGAAAAAAATATGGGGATGTAGACCGTAAAAAAAACTTTCAACGAAAATTGGTTTGAATAAGATTTGATATGTAGTTTTTGAGATATGGGACTTTTTCACCAAACTGCAGCAGTAACTTTGTTTTTGATTAACTTACTATGAAAAACAAATTTAGTTTTGCGGTTGAGTGAAGGTTTACTAATGAATGACCGTTCAAAACATTGTCATTATATTGTTTGGGGCTATGGAACCCTGTGTGCGAGTTAGACTCGCACTTGGCCCGTTTTTTTTGTTTTACCACTATTGGTCCGCTAACTGAGATGTGATGAACTGAACTGTAGATGTGGTCATCGTGTGCACGGGATTTTGTTTGAAAAATGTCCATATTCCCACTTTCCCGACTGTACACCTGGAAAGTGCATACCGTTACAATTCCAACAAGCCTAAACACAGCTAAGATACATTGTCTTATTATGGAGTTCAGGTGCCTGTCTCATAGATTCATCATCAGATCTGATGGTAGAATGGTTCTTATTGAACGCAAATGTTTTACTTGTTGTAGAAAATACCAAAATCGCTGTACGTTTTCCTATAAAATTTGAAGATTTCCCTCGATTTCGCCAAGATTCCATCATCAGATCCCGACATGGTGACTATATGGGACCATTTGGGGAGTATATCCTTTCCAGCAAAAGAAGAATTTTCCAAATCGGTTGGCAAGCGGAGCAATGCGCGAACAAACATAAAAAAAATACAAACATCCGAATGTCTGTCACACAACCACGAATCTTCTTTGATATTGAGATTGTGAATATAATAAATATGTACTATATGAATGTTATTTTGGTACCGTATATATACCTTCATATGAATGTAGTAAAAAAGCGGTTAATTTAATATTACAAACAGACACTTTAATTTTATTTATTTGTATATATAATGATGATGATGTCACCTAATTTACTCCTTATTACATCAGCTATCTGCCAGTGAAAGTCCCGTCAAAATCGGTCCAGCCGTTCCAGAGATTAGCCGGAATAAACCGACAGACAAAAAAATGTTATTTTGTTATATGTACGGTATATACATTTATATGCGTGTAGTAAAGAGCGGTTATTTTAATATTACAAACAGACACTTAAATTTTATTTATTTGTATGTAGGTATAGTGTATAGATTTAAATTGACTAGATTATTTATAGTGAATTTTGTTTGGTTGGTAGGTTGGTATGCACAGGTTCTCGGTAGGCATACTAAAAAAGAATAATGTATTTTGATTATGGTTAGGTGGTGTGCTTATATATATTTACGATTAAGAGGTTGGGTTGGTTAATGGGTATTTACTATTTCCTAGATTTTTTTATCAGCCTGCTCTGTCCCACTGCTGGGTAAAGGCCTGCCCATACCTTTCCATTTTTTTTTATTTTGTGCCTTCTCCGGCCAATGGTTAAAAATTTTGACACGCTCCCGTCGACGGCATTTAACATAAAGGTCCTTGTAGAAATCGATCAAGTTGTCGAAGACGTGTTGAAGAACTCGTTTTCGACCACTTTTTTTACCTTTTGGATACCTTTTTCGTCCTTTTCGTCGTGTGTTGTCCCTCGTTCTGTGTCCAAGCTGAAGGCAAGTTTAATGACTCAATGACCAAAGAAAATATGACAAAAAATATTAAAAGGATCATAGTTGGATAGAGTTTTATTGTTTTAGTTGAGTTTGTTCTGTAAAAAATATTTTTTTACAGAATATGTAAAACGAATAAATCCATACTGAAGAGTTTGTTTGATGTCGCTGAAACTGCTGGTTCGAAAACCTCTTTAATGGTGATGGACTACGAGGCCAATAGAAGCGGAGCATCACTAAAAACAGTTTCAAAAACAGGGAAAATGTGACGCAGATGAATTTACGCGGGTCAGCTAGTTAAATATATTATTGGGTGCCGTACTAGCTGCACCACTCCGTGGTGGTACGGGATCCCGGTAGTATCTATCATAGATGCTATCCCAGAAGCGACTGCGATCTTCCAAGAGCACCCCACGTAGTTCCAGCGTCTCATTCAGCACCATGTATGGTGACCTGTCCGCGCCTGCTGCCGGCCACGCAGGCAGCGAAGACCCTTCAGGCACGGGGTTTCTGTAAAGTTTAGGAAGGTGAGAAAAGAAATCAGAAGACATATTTAAGATTTAAAGTGCTTACCAAAAGTCTACTGCATACCCTTTGTGACTTTTATTTCATGTAATTCAGCAAAACATAAATGGCCGATAATTGCTTACCCAGTTTTCATAAAATTGTGCCAAATTTCACGCATTGTAGCTCTCATTGTTTGATGTTCAGGAGTCTCATTATCGCCGCCATTCAACCAAGCCGCCGTTTGAGCGCAGTGATCAGCTCCTCGCACGTCAGTATGAGGTACTGGGGGAACGTTCTCGTCCACAAAGGAATATTCATACAAATATACTTGACTGTTACCAGCCTCGGCGTATAGCTTCGCCCCCCGAAGTATAGGATAAGCAAACAAGACATCAGAAAAAAAATTGACGTATTCCAAAACAGTGGTATTGTCAACAGGATTATCGCCAAAATAAAATCTCTTTATGGTATTGGCTACTTCTTCTCGTTCTGTATCAGAATCAAACTCAAGATCGGGAAGTAGGAAATCAGAAAATTTTTCATTCATCATATCTTTCCAAATATCAAAGAAGCCAATGCGAAATAGTCCTTCCATGTTTGAGAATCCATACAACATAGGTACCTTTTTGTAGTCACCTTTCTTTAATATAGTCAGAGGAGATTCTGTCAGGAATGCTCCTTCTGTGTCACGCTCCACGCACGGGGAAAACAAAAAAGTAGAATCTGTTCTATTGAACAAGGTATCACTAGCCAAAAAGTCCACTGAACTTGCTTTATAGAACTGTTCCAATGAATCTAAATTGTCTACAATAGCGAGGTTGTTGAGCTGTTTGGCATACGTTCTAGCAATCTCATAAGGATCCCATTGTACTGTAAATGCGGCAAGATTTCCACCACTTTCAGTAATTACACGCTGAAATAGTCCTTCGGATGACTTAGAGATCATTAGTAGATCTACTGATGCAGAACCTGCACTGGCACCTCCAAGAGTGACGTCATCAGGATTACCGCCAAAACTGGCGATGTTGTCTTTTACCCAGCGCAGCAACGCCACCTGGTCCTTCATGCCAGCATTACCTGGTACGTCCTCGGTGCCGAGACAAAGGAATCCGTGAATGCCAAGACGGTAGTTAAACGTGACCATAATGATATCTTTCTTTTCCTTCAGAAACTGTGTTCCTCGAAATGCGTCACCAAAACCCGCTACGAAACCTCCCCCGTGAACATACACAAGTACTGATAGGT
Source organism: Cerastis leucographa (assembly GCA_963082945.1). NCBI lineage: Eukaryota > Metazoa > Arthropoda > Insecta > Lepidoptera > Noctuidae > Cerastis > Cerastis leucographa. The sequence goes on along the minus strand of OY720380.1, from coordinate 9,280,590 downwards.
TTTTCTCCGTGGTGATGGGGACAAATACATTGGCAATCAAACAATCTTCTCTGATATCTGCGTTGTCTGGTATCGCGTCAATCATAAAAACACCCGGAGGACACATGACACGCGTTTCACCGGTTGCATCAAACGATTCCGTCCAGGTTGGCGGTGGGAGAGGTGGCTGGAACACAATATTAATGATTAGATAAGTTTGTGTCAGTTAACGAGACATATTATATTTTCATTTGCATCATTGCCGTGTTATTCAGTTTTCTGCAATCCTAAATACTTGTTGGTCTTTATCTGACTAAACATATTCTACTAGGATCGTATGATGATTAGAAGTGCAGCCGGTGGATTCAGTGTAGGTAATAACCCGGCAAATACAGTTGTTTTTTTTCCGGCTATGGCTGGCCGCATGCCATGGTGGTTGATTATTATACTGGTATAATAATCAACCACTACCATAAACTATATATAAGTAAACGATTACGATTAGGATTATTGATATTTATGTGAACCTTGAATTTGTTAGAGCCTGTAGGTCCTGTAGCGTAGGGTATGTTGTAAAACTCGTAAAGAAGCCCACTAGGGTCCTTGCGCCCGCGCACCGGTCCTTGCGCTGTTGGCACTATCCGGTATTCATCGTCAGCAAGAACAGCAGTCACGCACAACAGAACTACACACGTCCCCCACTCCATCATCACGGTAATGAATGAACTACTTTGCCATTCAATGTTATACTAATTATATAGATGTCTTTATCTTCACAAATGATTTTAATTTAAGGGTTTTACCAACCAATCAATCTGAAAATCAAAGATTGATGAACCGAATTTCCGTTTCATCGATCTGCAAATGATCCTGATACGTAAGAAATAACACAATAACTGCCGATATGGTGCTACATAGATGATTTATTGTGTCTGCCTGATAGTAGTCTCGCCATGAAGTGATTATAATCTCTATAATTAAATTTGTAATTAGCAAATCATTATGATTTCCTTCACAGATAACCTGCCTTAGATTCCAGACAGTGACATGAGTTAGCACAAAAGTAACTCGATGCTGTTTTTAACCCTCGACCATAAAAGAGGGGCGTTATGAGTTTGACGTACTTATGTATTTGTGGATCTGTATGTCGGTTTGTGGCATCATAGCTCCTGAACGGATGAACCCATTTTGGTAAAATTAATTCGTTTTTTTTTTTTAAAGTTTTGTTAATCGTAGCTATGTTTCAAGAAAATCTACTCAGCCGTTTGAAGATCATCACCTTTTTTCCAGGTGATGATGTGATATAAACTTCTACCATGGGTCTGGTCGATTCTAAATTTGAAATCCTGTCCATTTTCACCATGGGATCTCTGAGGGTGGCTGCCCCTTCCCCTCCCCCTAAAAACTCAGGGTTTTTTTTAAAGTTAGACCTTTCCCTGCTTTCGTTAATTGGAAAGAATATCAAACGCAACACCGAGAAAAGTGGAAGAAATGGGGAAACCCTTTGCTCAGGAGTAGGCTGTCCCACTCCTTGCCTTGACTGTTCAAGGCTAAGAAATGCGAGTCGTACTCGCACACACAGAGTTCCCTAGCCAAAACAAAATTATAACAATATTTTATCACTCATTCATGGCTAAATTTAAACTCAACAATAAAATTAAATGTGTTTTTCATAGCACGTTTATGAAAAACAATCTCAAATACGATATAGCATGTTTTTTTTTTCTAGCTTGCTCTGACCCACTCCGGGTCCGGGACTCTTGGAGTGAACAGGCTTCTTCTGGGTAAGCTCGTACCATCGTCGACTTTGTCTGTCATCTCTGACCTAGACTAGAGTCAAGAGCAAACAAATCGCAAATAAAAAAATAAATGTTTAAAATCCAGTTTCCTGCTTGCACAGTTGACGCGATAAGACGTTCTTCAAGAGCTTGATGCTTAGTTATTTGTTACGTATAGATGAATTATGAATTTTCTGATACGATTGATTCTGTCTTGATCGATTTTCCCCTTAACAAAAGTGCGATCTTTGTCTCTGGACTGTAACTGTTTTTAATTTGTCTTAGGAATAAGAGACAAGGCCACTTTTCCCCTATTAGCCTCCACCCACCGACCCTACCTTTTGGGTATGTCCTTAAGTGACTGGCAGAGGCAGATAATACCAGAATCCCGTTTGTCTGCGATTCTCACCATCCATCCAACAAGATTACGCTGTTTGCCATTCAATTTCGTTTGCAGTGTCCAACAGGTACGACGGACCGAGGGATATGTGTAGTTTAGACGTAGGTCTAGATTGTATTACCTATTAATGAGTACGTTTAATTCACGAAACCCATTTCAACCATTCAAACCTTCGAATTGATCGAAGATTCAAACCTTGTTATGTCGGAACTTTAGTTCAACATCATTTGCAATTGCTAATAGGTAACTTATAAACCAACACCGGGTCATCTCATATAATTCAATCCTTTGTTATATTCCCACGACGACGACTTCTTTTTAAATATATTTTTTTGCGTCGATATTATGTGTCATCGTTTTCTTGCCCTAACCCCATTTTATTTGGGGTCGGCGCAGCATGTCTTCTTCTTCCATACTTCTCTATTACTTGTCATCTCATGAGATACCTTCTTTCTTGCCATATCATCCTTCACACAGTACGTCCATCGTTTCTTTGGTCTTTCTCTACTCTTATACCCACCCACATTCATACTCAAAACTTTCCTCACGACATTTTCCTCATTCCTCCGCATCACATACCTCGACAACCGATTACCACATTATGTATCTTTTCAGTCACCAGCGCCACTTTCAGACTTCCTTTTATGTACTCATTCCTTTTTCTATCCATTCGCGTAACCCCACACATCCCCCTTAGCATTCTTAGCTCAGCCACATGCAAATACCTTTCATTCATCCCTTTTGTGGCCCAATATTTAATTCAGATCCATACAAGACAGCAGGTCTAACTATTAGTCTATAAATCTTTTCATTTGGGAGTCGCGTGACCTGCACCCATTTCATCCATCCAATGTTTATTCTGTGCTGACATCGCTTTGTACGAGTGAACCGATATTTCGAAAGTCGGAGTAGACAGTAAGAATCAGGCGGGAGGAAACGCCCGGGTGTCACCACTGCGAGGATCAGCCTAAGGATACGGTGGAGCACACCGTAGAGCTATGCCCCGCTTGGGCTGAGCACCGCCGTGTTCTCGTAGCGGCGATTGGCGGCGGCGACCTCTGGCGTCCGGCCCTGGTTGAATCCATGGTCCGGAGCGAGAGGGAATGGGAAGCCGTCGCCTCCTTCTGCGAAGCAGTCATGCTAGCGAAGGAGGTGGGGGTACGTCCGTCTTATGACGACAGACCGTGCCGACGGCGCGTTCGTGTTCCACGCGCGCCTCAAGGAGATGTCAGCAAATCGGAAGGGGTCCGAGAGGGCGAGACTGGAGAGACCAACGAAATCGCAGAACATGTCGATGTATTAAAGAAACAATAATGTTTATTGCAGAAACTTGTACAACTTTTACAGTAAATCTTACACAGGGACCTCCTTTTAAGTAAATTATATACCTGTGCTAGGATGGTCTTTTTATTATCGTGTTCTCTTAAAATCTAAAAAAAGAACGTATAAAAAAAAAAAAGTGTTTTTTTACTTCTTTCGCTACAATACATCCATACATGCGTCAAATCATAACCAAATAAAATAAATAAAGTAATAAGTTAAATAAACTAAAAAATAAAATAAAAAAACAACCCTTTTGCTTCGCCGCAGTCGGGTAAAATATATCTATAATATATTAATATAGTATCTAGTTCTGGTTTTGAATTGGCTAACTGCGCATTGATGATTTCAGGTTATTCGTTTAACTCTACAAAATACAATCAAGTAAATGTCAGACAAGAAATTGCGTATTCCTAAAAAATCTTTTCATAAAAGTGACTGTAGCAGTGCCGCGTACAGACAAAACTTTGCTCATATATTTAAGGCAGGCTTTTGAATATATTCGACGGAATGATCATGATTATTAAGTATCGATCACGATATTACTCATCATATTTAAGAACACATTGACTTTTTTTATTCCTATTTTTTTTTTTTATTTAGAAATGTTAAAAAAATTAGACTTAACGTTCGTGATTATGAATTTCCGTGTGTCAGCCCTATAAACATTTAAATAATGAGACAAATTAACGAGATGATAGTTTGACTTTCATAGATGTATACAAGGATCTCTGGTGTATGACGAAAATCGAAACCAACGCCATTTTGTTTTTTGAACTGAAACTTCTTATGCGATTTCAAACAAGTTTAACGTTTTCATGGAGGGGGAATATTTTCTATTACCCACTAAGAGATGGCGCTATTACAAGATTTGTGACTACGTATTTCTACTAGGTACGCAAGATGGCGTGCAAACAGTCATGCATTCGACTCTTCGGTGTGACCAGCCTTCACTCAATTTCCATGAGTAGAATAACCTCGATAAACTTATGTAATAAAAAGTGTACAACAATAAAATATTACTTAGAAGCTCAATATCATAACGAGAGTGAATGCGCGACACTCGAACGCATGCGTGTAGTATTACAAAGTTTCACTTCTTCCACGCGGAGGGACTCCACGCACTATTATTTTTTTAATATTTCAGCTCGCTATCAACGTCAATTACCATAACCAAGGTCCTTGTAGCACATCATGACCCCGTGGCGTGAGATTGCATTCCGAGCTGAAGGCGAGTTTAAATAACACCATATTCAAGGAAAACATGCCATAAAAAAAATTGCAGGTTGAACTAAAACTCCATCCTACAGTACGAGCCGAAAGCGAGATTAATGACATCATGATCAAGGAAACATCACAAAAAAAAAATGCTATATAAATAACTAAAACAATAAAACTCTATGCGACTACGATCCTTTTCGTGAAATAGAACAGAATATAGAAAATGAATAAATTAAGTATATTCTTGGGCGCCGTACTAGCTGCACCGCTGCGTGGTGGTATGGCATCCCGGTAGTATCTATCATAGATGCCATCCCAGAAGCGACTGCGATCTTCCAAGAGCACCCCACGAAGTTCCAGCGTCTCATCCAGCACCATGTACGGTGACCTGTCCGCACCTGCTGCCGGCCACGCAGGCAGCGACGACCCTTCAGGCACGGGGTTTCTGTAAATTTTAGGAAGGTGAGGAAGGAAGTTAGATGGTAAAATTAAGATGTAAAGTGCTAAACAAAAGTCTACCCGTCGTGACTTGATACATATTATAAATTATCAAATTATTAAGTACTTATTTATTTAATTATCAGTACCGTATGCGTTGAAATGCACTACCCTACGCTACTTACCTTTTAAACCTTCCTTGGTCTTGTACAAATATTTCAAAACCAAAATTAGCCAAATCGGTCCAGCCGTTCTTGACTTTAGAGAGACTTACAAACGTCATTTAATTTTTATATAATTATATATAGATTAATGCTTACCCAGTTTTCATGAAATTGTGCCAAATTTCACGCACCGTTGCTCTCATTTTTTGATGTTCAGGAGTCTCATTAAAACTATCGCCGCCATTCAACCAAGCCTCTGTCTGAGCGCAGTGACCAGCTCCTCGCACGTCAGTATGAGGTACTGGGCGAACATTCTCATCAACAAAGGAATATTCATACAAATATACTTGACTGTTACCAGCCTCGGCATATAGCTTCGCAGCCCGAAGCATAGGATAAGTGATGAGGGTATCCGAAAAGAATTCGACGTATTTTAGAACGTTGTCGTCGCCAACAGAAGCGTAGCCAAAATAAAATGTCTTGACCATATTGGCTACTCGTTCTCGTTCTATATCAGAATCAAACTCTAAGTCAGCCGGTAAGAAATCAGAAAATTTATTGTTCATCATATCTTTCCAAATCTCAAATAACCTAATGCGCATTAGTCCTTCCATGTTAGCGAATCCATACAACATAGGTACCTTTATAAAGTCACCTTTCTGTAATATACCCAGAGGCGATTCTGTCAGGAATGCTCCTTCTGTGTTACGCTCCACACACGGGGAAAACAAGAAAGTAGAATCTGTTTTACTGTCAAAGTTATCTCTTGTCAACAAGTCCATTGAACTTGCTTTATAAAACTGTTCCAAAGATTCTAAATTGTCTACAATAGCAAGGTTGTTCAATTGTGTTGCATACGTTCTAGCTATCTCATAAGGATCCCTCTGTATTGTAAATGCGGCAAGATTTCCACCGCTTTCAGGTATAACACGGTGAAATAATCCTTCGGCTGACTTAGAGAGCAATAGTAGATCTACTGATGCGGAACCTGCACTGCAGCCTCCAACAGTGACATCGTCAGGGTTACCACCGAAGCTGGCGATGTTCTGTTGCACCCAGCGCAGCAGCGCTACCTGGTCCTTCATGCCAGCATTGCCTGGTACGTCCTCGGTGCCGAGACATAGAAAGCCATGAATGCCAACACGGTAGTTGAATGTGACTATGATGAAATCTTTCTTTTCCTTCATAAACTGTGTTCCTCGGGTTACGTCACCATAGCCCGCTACAAAACCTCCTCCGTGCACATACACGAAGACTGATAGGTTTTCTTCAGTGGTGAGGGGCACAAACACATTCGCGATCTGACAATCTTCTTTCACCACTTTATTGGTTGGCAGCATGCCACTCATCACTTCTTCATTCTGTGGACATAGTATACGCGTTTCTCCGGTTGCATCAAACGGCTCCGTCCAAGTTGGCGGCGGGAGAGGTGGCTGAAACACAAAAGTAATGATTAGTTTTTGGAAAAATCGTATCAGAGTTTTTATGCCACCCATGGGCCTCTGACTTTGCTTTACATGCCGTCGAGAAATATCTCTCAGGTATGTCTGTTTCCTCACGATGTTTTCCTTCACTAGCTAGTGATGATTATACAATACGCACATTAATCCGAAAATTCAGAGGTGCGTCACACCACTATCACTATCACTATCACTGCTACATAAACAAACTACCAATCAAACTTACCACCAAAGGGAGGGCAAGACTAACCCACAGCCCTAGTACAGCAGACATAAAAATTATGATAACACACAAAATAGGACTAATTAAACTACCTTGAATTTGTCTAGGCCTGTAGGTCCTGTAGCGTAGGGTATGTTGTAGAATTCGAATAATTCCCCGCTGGAATGCTTAAGCCCGCGCACAGGCCCTTGCGCAGTTATCACTGTCCACGATTCGTCGTCAGCCAGAACTGCCGTCACGCACAAAAGGATCACACACGTGCACCACCCCATCGTTATGACAATGCGCCACTTCACAATTCGATGTTTCATCAAATAGTGAAGCAGCTTATCTTCAGAAATGGTTTTATCTACCAAATCTGTAACATTTGTTTGTTATCGCTTTGCAGGTGTTTCCTGATAAGTAAGTGATGAGTCAATTACATTATATTCTAAACTATTCAAACAAAAACTGTGCCCTACTTTTCCTATATAAGTGAGCAGAGCAGCTGTTTTCCACAATGAAATAAAATTATAATATTATCTAAGAAGTGATGGCTAGTAAAGCACGCAAAGCCGTGGCTCCCGGCTGTCATTTGTAGAAATTTGACAGAAGTCAGAAGTCAAAAATCTGACATCCAGTCTTACCAAGGGGTATCGTATTACCCAGTACTAACTGGGTTGGAGAGGTCAGATTGGTAGTTGCTAGATGTAAATTACTGATACTCACCTGCACCCGGTAAGACTGGAAGCCGACCCAAATATAGTTGGGAAAAGGCTAGGCAGATGATGATCGGCCGTTTCTTTGCCGAAATGATGTAAAAGTTCAAGATGTGTCCAATAGATAACTCTCCCGCGACGACATTAATTAAGCAAAGCAATGATAAATCCTCTGATTCAATTTTACAATGGATTCAGACAAACAGGACAGTTTGACAACGACTTTGGGAACAAAATCATACTATTGACTTTTGAAAGTTTATTCATATTACAGACTAGCAGCTGTGCCCGCGACTTCGTCCGCGTGGGATTAGAATTCAGTCCAGTTCATTCCTAAGTTACTCCTTATTACTTATCAGCTATCTGCCAGTGAAAGTCCCGTCGAAATCGGTCCAGCCGTTCCAGAGATAAGCCGAAACAAACAGACAGATAGACTGACAGACAGGAATTTTAAAAAATGATATTTTGGTATATTACTGTATACAGGGTGTAACGGAAAGGGTATATACATCCTTAAGGGTGTGCTACAGACCATCAAACTGAACAGGTTTCTCATCATAATTTTTTTTTGCAGCAAAAAAAATATCTGATGCCCCATAGAAAATTGCAATACCTATTCGACCCAAATGTATAGGCAGCTGATATTTTTTTTTTTCAGCAAAAATTTTTTTATGATGAGAAACATGTTCAGTTTGATGGTCTGTAGCACACCCTTAAGGATGTATATACCCTTTCCGTTACACCCTGTATATATTCATATGCATATAGTAAAGAGCGGTTATTTTAATATTACAAACAGACACTTCAATTTTATGTATTTGTATGTATTTATTATTTGTATTGTATGTATGTATTTATTTATTTGTATGTATGTATAGATATAGATGTATAGATAAACTTGAACGGGTGTTTATACCTCTACCTAGTCCCATCGTGATATCCACACAGAATTCAGTCGGCGGGCCGTTTACAAAACATGAAACGTACATTTTTTTAAGCCATAAAAACAATCGAAAACGCGAAGCAGTTAAAGAATGATCCAAACTAACGTGAAGAGATGACAGTTCAACATATTCTCCGTTTTTCCTTCAGGTGTAAAATACAATGTGGCTAGCGGTGCCGCCACAATTAAGTTTAAATCCCCAGGAAATAGTGACGCCGGTGCCCGAGGACTAGAGGATGGAGTGGTTTGTATGTATGCGGTAATGTTTGAAACTACTGATCTGATTCTAAAAAATATTTCACCAATGGGAAGCTGCATTATCCCTGAGTGGCATAAGCTATATTTACGATGTTCTCGTGACATAACCTCCGACCATACCTTGAGTGAAGTCCCGGGCAAATGATAGTGTAGTACTGCACCACAATGGTTCTATATTAGACGGTACCAACATAAATCAATTACAAACGGGACAAACAACTTTAGCAGAATCTCGCCAGCACCAATATGAGATTGGAAGCAGAGTCGAAACAATGGGCCAAGAGCCAAGATAAGTCTGTAACTTAATTAACTCTCGAAGGCTTCGGCATAATTAACTTCGAAGCTTTTGGGTGAGGGGGTAAACAGCAGTGTGCGTGTATCAGGAGGGGTGAAGGCCGGGGGTTGATTTATAACTCGTGTAAATGAAAGTGTGAAGCGGCCGCGAACGTCCCCCGGTCGGGTTTTTGTGAATTTTGCGATGTTATCTTAGGATTCACAACAATTTGCTGAGCTGGTTGCGTGGCCTCGTGAGCCCGCGTGCTACGTGACCAGAGGGGCGTTATATACCCCTATTTAGCCGCGTATCCGAGTAGTTTTGGTCCCCGACACGTTTATTGTGACGTAAATTTTCTCTTATTGCTTCAAACGATTCAAAAGTTAGAACTGCTGCGCTGCAGTGTGACTTTGCTATTGTGTTATTTATGGCATTTCTTGTTTTGCTACGTGCTGGATGGTATTGGTCATTGTGACGTGGGAATGCAATAAAGATCCATCAGAGTCAGAACTTACTGCAGCGGGTATCTCTTTTACTACTTTCCAGTAATCAATTCCACATGAAAAAGACACGCACGGAAAAATCTATGTGACGCAGTGCCCAAAAATGTTTCGAACAGGAATTCAACCACGGTTTGCCCCAATCCAGTTCCTGTACGCACCACTTGTTCACATCGCCCGAAATTAATTGTAAATCTTTCTAATGTCAGTCATTAAAATAATACTCTATCAATGAAAAAAAAAAACTTCAATCTTACCAAGGGTAGGTTTCGTATTACCCACACATTTTGTGGTTGTGGAGGTCAGATATATAGTTTCGGCATATAAAATACTGGTATTCAGCTGCATCCGTTTAGACTGGAAGCCGGCCCTTACATAATTCGGAAAAGGCTAGGCAGATGATGAGATGAGAAAAAAATTGGATAATATCAGTTAATCAATAGGGATGATGACTGGGTAAAAAAAAAGAAATTCTATTTTGTCCGTCAATCAGGTGATACAAAAATATTAGATACGTATTTGTTGTTTTATCAAGTTAACAAAAAAATACTTAGTTAAAACGCATTAAAGTTGGAGAATGGGCTCTCACTACGTCACAACTAGGTATAAAATGTACTGAGCCGTGACGACATGCGCCATTTCAACTCAAAACATCTCCGTAATTTGACGATTACGTGAAAAAAGAAAAAATACGTGTCAAATACTTTTTAATAATCTACCCGATACACAAATAAAAAAAAATGAGTCACCATCCCTATTCAATCTACTTATTTAATATGATGATGCCAGCCGATTTCGGCTGCCGCGACTGCATTCTATGGCTTTCTAGGGTGGTTGTCGAGAACTTTGTTGTGCTGCTCTCTCAGCTTCTCTCAAGTGGCTAGCATATCCAACTTTGGCTGAAAAACTCCGAGCACAAAGCGGACATATCAGAACACAATTGACGACATTGTAGGGCAGGGATGGCGAACCAATGGCACGCGTGCACACGACACAATATTTTGGGCACGCCTTTGATATTAACCATATTTTCATCCAGATATGGCCTGCGCCTCATTCTACTAAAAATGAACTCTTATAAACCCTATTTCAAGTTATTTGTCATCTAATCTGCAACACAGAAGTCATACTAATGTTACTTTCATTTAAAATACACGTATAGCAGAAACCTTTAACACTATACAGTGCCAAAAGTAATTTTTTGGTAGTAAGTAAATAAAGAGTTTTGAGAATAAAGACTTCAGTTTTCCTAACAATTACTAAGACAAGATTATTTGGCGGCACATCTATGGCCTCATCAAACATTTCTTTAGAAAAAATGGCATTTTGATCCCTAAAGGTTCGCCAACCCTGTTGTAGGGTTTATAGCTGTGCGTGGCCTAGCTTTAAGGTCATCACGCTTTAAATCTCTGCGACCTTCTTCTACTCTGTTCTCTCTTCAACCTAACCTAGCCTATTGCCGTCCACTGCTGGACATAAACCTCTCCTAAGCTGGAACTTATTACACTGTACTATGGCAGCATTATGCTATGTCCTGTATCATAAACATATCCCAAAAACTCATTACAGCACCTACCTGCTGACAAACGGCTACATACCTCCATAAAATTTAGCAAATTACGACTCCCACGTTATTATTTATCGATTAAACATGTTGAACAAACAAAGGTATCATAAAGGTTGCAATTTGGCAGTAAATTCACACAGGTAATATAACTTACGGCCTTTGGTCGTTGTTCATGAGTAGGATCGCGGAATGAAAATGTTTAGTATGTTCGTATGATTAGAAAATATTCCTTATCTACAAGGTGGAAGGGACACAGATGCTATATGGTTACTACGTATTAAGTACACCATAAATTGGTAATTAAAAAAAAAAACTGCTGTTCCGTTCATTTTGGCCGAGTGTTTTTTTTTTAATGATCGACGAAAAACCAGGTTTTTTTATTTTATTTAGGTTTATAATGATGTACTGAATACATTGGTAACCATTTTAGCATCGGTATCCCTTTATAATAAAAACAGGGTGGCCTGTATAATAAGTTTATAAAGCACATAGAAGAGACCTAACTTTATACATTATAACGATTAACAAACTAATAAATTGAATAACTGAAATAACAAGAAACTATAAAAGGGCTTCAAAAAACTTCTCCTCAACGCTGTCAGCTGGTAATGTGCCCAAAAGACTGACAGCATTGCCACATTGTATGGAAATATTTATAAAGGGTGTAAAACACCTCTTAACGAAGCCGAAAGGCACTGGTTCTCCCTGCCATTGCGATCATTTTTTTGTTCTACACCATACCTGGGAACCTTCTAGTTACGGAGATATTAGGGGTCAAAGTTCCAACTTTTTGACAAGTATTTTTTTAAATACAAGTTTTTAATGTAAGATTTTTACTTTAAACACCTCCACGACCCCCGTACTATTCAATCCGTCCATCAGCACAATGTTTTGATTGCGTTACATTGAGTTCTACCACAAAACATGATTTTACACCCCCAAAAAAAAAGTCGTTTCCCAGCAATAATTTTTGCGTAAAGTTACTTAGTTTCATGTACAGAATGCTTGGTTGACGGCTTCGTGATGAGGTGATTTACACCTTGTATAGCCTCTGGCCAAAATAAAAGCCAGCCTTTGGGTCACGGGAAGCGTCAACTAGGCGTTTCGAAATTTCCTTAAACAGGGTCTGAGCACTCGGACCCCATAGGATAAGGATACTACAAGTAAAGATACGGAAATAACATCACGTAACAACACGCCTATAATCCCCGAAAAGGTTCATTATGATGGTACACCCACATTTCACCAGTTATGTTTAAGTCCCATGTAATAGCGAATCATCTTTTTAAACCAACACTTTATTTCATAACGTTGGCAGTCCATATCATCTGCCTAGCCTTTTCCCAAACTATCTTGGGGTCAGCTTTCAGTCTAACCGGACGCAGCTGAGTAACAGTATTTTACATGAAGCGACTGCCTATCTGACCTCCACAACCCAGTAACTGGGTAATACCATACCCCTTGGTAAGACTGGATGTCAGACTTTGGGCTTCTGACTACTCGTAACGACTGTCAACGATCTACAAATGACAGCCGGGACCAACGGCTTAACGTGCTTTCCGAGGCACGGAGGAAACTCGGTATGTAATTATGGTCAACCATCCACGGACCAACCTCGGCAAGCACGGCTTAACCTTAAAGATCGAACCGTGCGTCTGTTATTATTTAGGCACGAGCACCTCCAACGTTGGCAGTACATAGTCAACTAAATAATATAGTCCCGTCGCATGCATGGTGTTAAAAAAACTTTTCCTTAACATTTGAAACCTTTTCCTTCCTCGACTGTTCATACAACACACACCTTTAGATAAAGAGCGTATATTTTATGGCCTTCGAGATACTTCTGGCAGAATATCGGGTGTCAAATAAATAACAACACACTGGAGTTACTTCCCAAAATATATTTTCATTTTAAAATTGTGAACATAAAAAATTACGGGCGGCTGGGGAACATGGTAAAATAATGTTTTATGGAAATTGTACAAGTCTGTCAGGGGTCGGGTTGCTTTTGTCAGTCAGTGTCAAAGTTCAAGTGGGAGTGACTTAAAGGGGTCAGACAACTTCTCAATGGGCAAAGTTGTCGCTTTTTTGACAGATTGATCGATTATTATTATTAACTTCGATGGACTTTGAAGTTTAATGGATTGAGTGTCACGATTAATGAACGCATTTGTATATTTCTCACCAGCCTGTAAACGTTGACCCTTAATATTAGAAAATAATAGCTTGGAAATAAAGAGGAGGCTCTTTGCTAAATATTAACAGCCCTTCGGCTCGATCTACAAGTTAGGCTGCGCTTGCCTAGGTTGGTCTGTCGATGGGTGACCACCCATTACATAGCGAGTTACACCACGTTGAGCCATTTGTAGATCCTTAATATTAGACTGTCGTTATGAAAAACCCGAAATCCTGACAACCAGTCTAACCAAAATCAAAAGCATTTATTTCAATTAGACCATTACAGGCACTTTTGAAAGTAAAAAAAAAAAAAAAAAAAAACGCGAAGCTACAGTCCCAGTCACAAGTCATAATAACTTATGAAAGTACTGTAGTTGCCCATTCCGTAGCGTAGATCTCTATGGAGAAGAATGGGCAAGAAACTCCTTGGACTTTTAAATCAAAATATGTTACAAAATCTTGGTTACATCATTCATGTTAAGAATTACAAATATGTGAGAACAATGTAGAAATGCGGGCAAGTTAAGAGCGTCCAGAGTAAAAGATTAAATCAGTAATTAAAAATAAAGTAATTAAAATAAACCAAGGAGTATCGTATTACCCATTGCAGTACAAACTGGGTGATGGAGATCAGATAGTATACATCAGGTATAGTCGCTTCATGTAAAATACTGGTATTCAGCTGAATCCTGTCAAACTGGAAGCCACCCCCATATAGTTGGGAAAAAGCTAGGCAGATGATGAATTGCTTGGTAATAACAAGCCTTTTCCAAATCATGATGAAATCAGCTTTCAGGCTTAAAATGTGGTTGAATCAGTATTTGTGGTCCATTAAAATAGAAGTACAAACTTTAAAAAATCATTCAGACCACCAAAAAAAGGGCTATGGTAAAAAAAAGGAATTGGTATTTTATTATTTACGGTCAAAATAAATTCACTATAATCAGTATTTCTTAGGTAACCACTAAACAATATTTTACAAACAAAGGTCATTTGGCGCACCTTACTAGGGAGATTCATCTTGTGATATTGTTTTGCAAAATTGCATTTATAAAAATACATATTTCTACAAACATGAAACACAGCCTTGGAAGGCCTGATGTTTAATAAAAAATATCCATGTATGAACATTAATGATTGGTAATGTTGGCTAGATTGGCTTAATTGGCAAAATGTTTATTTAGTCATTTCGCCAATTCAGCCAATCGAGCCATCAAATCGATCAATTTATTGTTATGAAACCTTTTTAAACAGATTCATGTACTTTTTCAATTATTATGTCCAAAATACTTGAAACACATAAGCACCACTATTCAATTCGAATAAACTGACACCGGAAATATAGATAATATGAATCCAATCACCCAATAAAGATAAATAGTAGCTGATCTAACTGTCAATCATCATAACTATAGATCGCTCAATTACTTTGCAACCGCTCCTGGGGCCTTACCATGACCGTTAACAAAACAATCTTATTCAAGAACGTTTTGTTTCAAGCTTATAACAATATTACTTTGGTACCCTGACCTGAGATACCGTGGCCCTGGAAAACTGGTTTTAGTCAGTACAAGTCTGACACTCCCTTCCGCTCCGCCCAAAGCGGGAGGAGTCATTTGATGATTTCCCATCCGAAAAAAAAAGGTGCCATGACCTCCTCAACTCAATATTGTTTTGCTCCTGGTTAGTGCGGGGAACGAACGAACGATTTATTAGATTTGTCTATTCCCTGCTAACGTTCAAGAAACAACTAGCAACATAAACTTAACATAACGCCTGTACTCCTCAAAGGATTGTGCAGAGGTGTTTATTACACCCCTCACACTTAAATAAATACGTTTTTAGCACCATAGTATAATTTGTACAACAAGAAAAATATAAGTCGTTCGGATCAACTTTTTTAGACTGTCACACATTCCTGCTATTTGACGTAAAAACATTCCTGGTTGTCAAAAGGAACGTCGTGGTACCAATTGAATGAACGATTTGTGGTGACGTAATCAAAACTGCTAATTCTAGCAGGAATACTTATATCAAGTTTGTTTTAAGAACGTGATGGTACGAAAATGCAAAGTAAGATTAACCTAAGACTGCTTTAGACGTCATAGTAGGGACCCAGGGTCTAGACATGTCATTATCTAATATTGTTCAATTACGTATCTTTTACTATAATGGATGAAAAACTCAATTAAAGGGAAGCAGTATCAATTCCAAAGAAGGTGGAGAGGATGAAGTCTATAAAATACATTATGATATAAGTGCTGTAAGTTGGAAGCACTAAAAGAAAGCAGAGGCTGTAATTATCAAAGCGCACGTATGTCATACGACGTTTTATAACATATTTGTGAGGAAATAAATAAAACTCGGACGACATTTTCAAATATAAACAATACAGCGAAAAGAAAAAGCGCGCGGAATAACTTTTACTTGTTCACAAATTATGAAATTAGCGATGCGCTTTTTTTTTAAGGCAAAGGCACAAAAACAGCCAGTATTACTAGTAAAGTAAATTAATATTTTTGTGTTTTGGTACAGATAAATGGTTGTAATTTATGGTCAAAATTTATTAAATTAAAGAATTAAATGTTTATTTATTATATTTTATCTCCCAAGTAAATTTTATTCATAAAATGTTGACCACTTTTCTGACATAAAAACTCTTTGCTAAGATTTAAAAAAGTACCGTTCGTTTTAGACGGAGCATTTTGATAAACCGTGCATTTTACATTACAATAACGCACTAGTACGTAATGAAATACATTACGATATCGAAATTGGTGAAATAAGAGACCCTTTACGAGCAAATGTGTTATAAAATAATATTACATAACGCCTTCTAATCTCGTAAGGGTTAGGCACAGGTTTACCTAACAGCACATCCCACATTTCGACACTTATGATCAAGTCCCATGTCAGAGGAGGCGAGCGTTTTGTCACAACCGGGCACAAATCCAGATTCCGTAGCTGTTACTGCGGAATTCCTCATAGAAAAACCCAATAACACTTTGCCCGACCTGGGAATACAACCCAGGACCTCATGCTCAGAAGTCGCGCTTGCGATGTCTAGGCGAAGGAGGGAGTCAAAGGAAAAAAGATTATAGATAATATCTAACAATCTACAAAAGTCTGAAAGAAATAATTGTTTTTATCCATTCGAGATTGAAAACACCAGTGAAAAAATAAAACAGAGTAGGTATTACAAAACAAGAAAAACTTAGTACATAATCACGGGCGGTAAAAAGATTAATTGAGCTTTTTTTTAAGTTTTACAAACCCTTCGCCATCATCCTCAGTTCAGCTGAATGACATAGGTTTCTGGCTGGACACAGGCCTGCCCAAATAAGACCGCTTTTGCAGCACCCGCATGAAACGACCATCCGCCACCTTCATCGTATCATCGGTCCAACATGTGGCCAAGCTGCGGGTACAACGGCTCTTAAAACAAAATGGCGTGTGTCAGGAAGTATCGATCATTTATCACGCAGTAATATTTAATATCATTAATGTTAATAAAAAGACAACATGACCGTTCTCACGGGAGTGCCGCCCTAGCTGATCCTTAGATCATTTAATATGTGGATGAGTGGTATGGCAATATTCGCCCTGCCGCTGGTCCTGCGATGTAAATACGTAACTTCGTAATGGGACTCATATTTATTTGTATACTTTGATGTTCTTTTATTTTTTGGTGATGGTATGTCACGTTCTTTTTCTCTGTGAAATTTATCCCACGAAAAAACAAGAGTAATGGTATGTGCTGGCAACATTTACGTGTCGTAATAGTACATTATGATATAAGTGCGGTAAGTTGAAAATTACAGCCGAGGCGATATTGCTAGCCCGAGCCGTAGGCGAGGGCTAACAAGAAAGCAGAGGCTGTAATTATCAAAGCGCTCGTATGTCATACGACGTTTTATAACACATTTGCGAGGAAATAAATAAAATTCGGATGACATTTTCAAACAAAAACAATACAGCGTAAAGAGAAAGCGCGCGGAATAATTTTACGCTTTTTTTTAAGGCAAAGGCACAAAAACAGCCAGTATTACTAATAAAGTAAATTAATATTTTTGTGTTTTATTACAGATAAATTAAATGTTGTAATTTATGGTCAACATTGATTAAATTAAAGAATTAAATGTTTATTTATTATATTTTATCTCCCAACTTAATTTTATTTATAAAATGTTGACTACTTTTCTGACATAAAAACTCTTTGTTAAGATTTAAAAAAGTACCGTTCGTTTTAGACGGAGCATTATGATAAGCTGTGCGTTTTACTTTACATTACCGCACTAGTGCGTAATGTGATACATTACGATACTGAACTTGGTGCAATAAGAGACCCTTTACGAGCAAATGTGTTATAAAAATAATTGTATTGTTGGAATCAAGCATAAGTGGCTCTGCGCTGCTAAGGAGAATTTGATCGTTAATGTTTCCTTAAAATGTAAAATAATTAGACTGACCCTAGAAGACCCAAAGATCCTATTGCCTAGACCCAATGATCAAAAGTTGGACCAATGGCTTACCTACTTTATACACAATCATAATATTTCTAAATGTTTACCAAAACTGTAGGAACAAAGGACAATGTCGATTAAAAATACTATCTTGATATGCCAGCCGTCTCTGACTCATGAAAATGTGAAAAAAACTTCAAAAATTACGTAATACTAACACCGTTAACAAATACCAATCCTAAGATCGTCTACCAAAAAGTTTTATTGCTAAGCTCACGAACTTTGAAAAAACTTCGAAGACAAAAATATGAACTGCATAGTTACAAGTTCAAAGTTAGGTATAATTGTTATATTACAAGTTTAGTTAAGATGAAAAGAAACTTCGAATATAACTAATCACAATGAGATTCTAATGGTCCCTAAATTATATGAAGCTCATTCAAAAATCCATCGAAACATTTCGATGTCTAGACAAAATACATAAAGGAATATTCTTTTGCAAAGTTCAATAAAAGTCAAGTAAAATATTTTAGAAACTTGGATTAGATTTAATGAGTACTTCTAAAGATAAATAAACTATTTTCGAACAAGATAAGCATGAGGGAGTCTAAAATTGCCAGGGCTGCGGGACTGTTCTAAAGAGATATCGTGGAACACAAAGGGCTAAGAAGGAACATGGATGGCTTTTAGTCAGTACAAGCCAGACACTCCTTCCCGGTCCGCCCAGAGTGGGAGGGGGGGTCATTTGATGATTCCTATCCGTAAAAAAAAGGAAGTCAAAAATAGCGCTTTTGCAGAATTATAATAGGATTATAATATTAATCACGTTAAAATTCAAATGGTTACAGACGTAGTAAATATTATTTGTGACCATTTTATTTATTTATTTATTTAAGGTTCACCAACAGTTGTTACAGATAATACAAAGATAGAAACATATAAGTAATTGAGTCTTAAATCTAACTGCACAACCAATTACAGGCAAACACCACATGCAATATGCTCTTTGTAATTATATAAATTTAATTTTAAAGACTTAATATACTTAAATTCTAGCTATTTATATTAAATACTAATTATGTCTGACAAACGTTGACATTGAGTCTGCGTGGACGTCAACCAGGTCGCTGTGTTCGTCTATGAGTTTGCACATGCGGGGTATAGGTGAATTAGCACCAAACACTGTACGGCGAAGAGGTGGAGCTAAGGGTGTTATAGGTTTGCGAGGTATTCTACGAGGTACTCTGAAATTAAATTTACGTAGCAATAGGGGATCGGACTGGGTAAAGAAAACGACATTCTATTTTGTCCGTCAGACAGGTAATACAAAAATATTAGACACGTATTTTTTGTTTTATCAAAATATCAATAAATTACTTAGTTAAAACTCATTAAAGTTGGAGAGTGGGAGCTTACTACGTCACAAGTAGGTATAAAACTTACATACATGTGACGTCATGCGCCATTTCAACTCAATATATCTCCGTAATTTTATGACCACGTGAAAAAAGAAAAAATACGTGTCCAATACTTTTCAATAAACTACCTGACGGACAAAGAAAAAAAAATTGGATTATCCCCTATTGTGGGCAGTCAATGGTGTTATGGAGCAGTTTATATGCGAATCTCAAATCCAGGAGCTCCCTTCGAGCTTCCAGGGTACTCTTTTTGTAGCAGCCTAGTTTATCAAGGTAGGAGAGATATTTGAATTGCCTTCCCTTTGAGTACCCTAGGTATCGGATAAACCTTTTTTGGATTCGCTCTATTCGCAGCGAATGGGTTGCGTAGTGAGGCCTCCATACCACACTGCAATATTCCAGGATGCTTCTAACAAGGCTATGGTAGAGAACTAATTTAGTATGTGGGCGTTGAAATACGAATGGCAAATCCAAGCATACGTTGGGATCGACTGATTATGTTCTCAATATGTGGTATAAATGTGAGTTTATAGTCCAAGATAACTCCCAGATCTCGTACTACATCCTCCTCGCATATGTTCGCTCCGTTTATTTGGTACGCCGAATTAACTGTATTTACTTTCCTGGTGAATTTTATGTTATTTTATTTTACGAATTCTAGCGTAATTCATTATTATGATTCCGCTAAGGCGGCCTCATCATTATTACTAACTACGCCAGCTTACCGCCGAACGAAATAAAAATTACGAATTTCATGAGACATTAATTTTAAATGCAATGATTGATGTTTATTTGGCGCTAGAATGTTGCATGATAACGTGCATATCTATCTAAGAAATGTGGAAAAGTATATTTTAAAGCAGTGTTCCGCAATGTATGCCACGGCTCACTGGTGTACCGTGGTCATTAGTTAGTGTGCCACGGAAAAATAAGGTTACCAAAATTTTCATATTTCCTTGATGTGCCTTGAACACAAAAAGTTTGCGGAACACCGTTTTAAAGGATTAAAAAGCATGAAACGAATACCAACACAACTCTTACTTTTGAGTGCTAACGATCGGGAAGTTATAGAATTTGGATAAATGCCCAGAAACAAGAATGTTGAATAGATCTTGTGTTAATCTTCTGTGGTTGGCCTGCAATGATGCATAAACTGAGGTACAAATGACTTCACAGTATTATGTGGCTTCCTATTTGCAATAGCCACCATCATCTGCCTAGCCATTTTCCCAACTTAATAGGGGTCGGCTACCAGTCTTACCGGTTGCAGCTGAATACCAGTATTTTACATGGAGCGACTGCCTATCTGACCTCTACAACCCAGTTAGTACTGATAGATACGAAAGGTACCCTCTGGTAAGACTGGTTGTCAGACTTTCGGACTACCTGTAACGACTGTCAAAGATCTACAAATGACAGCCGGGACCAACGGCTTAACGTGCAATAGCCATATATAATAAATATACATTCATGTAAATATAAAGCATAAACACGAGTAATTAAACGCAGACCAAGAAAACAACGACCAACTCCAGTTTACGACTGAGCGTTAAATATACAGCATGTATCAGTAAGGTGTGGGCATATTTTTAAGGGTGTGGAAAGTACAAACCATTAAACTGAACAACTTTCTCCATGAAACCAACCATGATAATAATCTCATGGAGAAAGTCATTTAGTATCATATTATAGTCTAAAACTACATCCGTAATTATGACCGCAGCTTTCTAATACACGCTGTATACAGGAACGATTAATTTTTCAAGTGCGTGTGGATAGTCACTTCCGAAACTATGAGGAATAGCTAGATTTCCTAAATTTTACTGTATGTTTACTTTCCAGCATTTGAACCTTAATAGCGACGCTATCGAATGGTGTAATAATACAATGTGTATATTTTTTTTTTCAAAATCAACGGGTTCGAGACCCTTTGAGTTAATTTCATCCTGTATATTTATCCTGTTTATCCAATGATTTGACACGGAATGACCCGCATTTGCATGGATCAGTCGTAAATGACTATTGTTGAATATAGGTCGCTACGCAGATGGTCATAGGGATAACGACATAACCACTAAATTGATGGCAAAGTCGCTTCCTGGAATGACTTCATTGTCAAAGCAGAATGCCTAGACTAGACCATGTGGGAACCTAAACAAAGTGATAACGATGATGGATTGATTTTCGGACCGAAAGGCTTTCGTCAATCCTGAAAAAAGACGCCGCGATGTAGAAACACGACATGTTTTTAAGCGATTGCCTCTTGTATGAGTCCCAAGCAATAGCGTTTTTGTATCGTACAAGGGAGAAGTTAAACCCATGGAGACAGACTTAACTTCTCTTCTTCTTGGTATTCTATCTACACCCACAATTCGCCAGTAACCCATTTCATCAGTCCACCAACCTACTTCACTAGTTATTTCATTCAATAACCCTATAGGAAATAAATCCTCATATCTGTTTATTTTGGTGCTTACGGGCTACATTCAGAAGTATCAGTGAAGCGTAGCGTTACAGCTCGTTTGTTGTCAGGTCGAACGACCACACCTGCAGACGGAAAACCCGAAACTGCTAGAATTATAAGCTCACTAAACAGGTTAAGACAGAAGATCTATTTTTTTTAAGGCAGATCTGAGTGGCAACGCCGATAGGGACGCCCAAGAAGGACATACACTGACCTTATCGGTGAGGTTCTTCGGAAAGATCAGGTGCGTAGGCCTCGTAACCGACGTGCGTGTATTACCAGATGTATGACCGTTTATGAGGTGAAAGGAGTATGTAAGGATCACAGCAGCTGGCGTTCCGTGGTTTCTGCCTACCCCTAAGGGCTCATTTACGCAGGCGCGGCGCGTGGCGCGGGGCGTTGCAATAGGCGTCGCGCGGCGCGTCTGGCGTTTTTGCCGTTTACGGAGACGCGTCGAACGCTTGAAGCCCAACGTGGGACCATTTGATTTGTTATGTCACACTGACAATACAAGTCTAAAGCAGTGCCCGGGTTCGATTCCCATACGAAACAAATTGACAATGTCGTACTTTTATCCAGAAATACTCATTTTGTTTTTATTTTATTTTTCTTAGTGTTTTTTTTTCCGTAAATTTGGTTCTTTTTTTATTTGTTATTCTCGATTACCTAGCTGTTCTTTGAATGGTTCACGAACTAAAAGTATATATTATTAAACTACATATTTTATAATGATTTGAAAATCATACAGAATGCATAAAAATAAAACAGTACACCTAGTTACAAAAAGTAATATTTTACAGCATAAAAAAAAAAACAAAAAGAAAAAACACCAAAACAGAATTCTTAATTTCTATGATTTGATCCTGCGTCATCTTATTCACAGTCCGGCCGAAGTACCACAAGGCCAATCACTTCACTTACCCTATGGGTAAAATAGACGTTCTAGTCTAACACATGACAATTGACGGTTGTCAGTTTTCAAACAATTGAAGAATATGGTCCCACGTTGGGCTACAAGCGTTCGACGCCGCGTCCGCCGCGGCGTTATGTCAAATGCTCAAATACAAGGAAGTTGTCCCACGTTGGGCTGCAAGCGGTTGACGCGGCGTTATGTCACTCGAACAATACAAGCATACGGCAGTGCCCGGGTTCGGTTCCCATATGAAACAAATTTACAATGTCGTAGTTTTATCCAAAAATAATCATTTTGTTTTTATCTTAATTTTATTTGTTTTTTTTTTTCGTAAATTTTGTTCGATTTTTATTTGTTATTCATGATTATCTAACTGTTTTTTGAATGGTTCAAAAACTAAAAGTATATATTTTTAAACTAGATATTTTATAATGATTTGAAAACCCTACATAATGCATTAAAATAAAACAGTGTCCTAGTTTTAAAAAGTAATATTTAACATGATAAAAAAAAACACACAAAGAAAATCCTTACTTGCCAGGATTTGATCCTGCAACTTTTGAACCACAGTCCGGTCACAATACCATTAGACTATATACTTCATTGACACTTGAGCCGAAATAGACGTTCTATTGTAATGCATGATATGAAAATTGACAGTTTTCAAACAGTTGAAGAATATGGTCCCACGTTGGGCTACAAGCGTGCGACGCGGCGTCCGCCGTGGCGTTATGTCAAACGATCAAATACAAGGAAATGGATCCAGGTTGGTCTGCAAGCGGTCTATGCGGCGTTATGTCACACGGACAATACAAGCAAAAGGCAGTGCCCGGGTTCGATTCCCATACGGAACAAATTTATAATGTCGTAGTTTTATCCAATAATAATCATTTTATTTTTATTAAAAAAAAAAAATGGTGTTTATTTTTTATCGTAAATTGGACAATTTATAATTGTTATTATAAGATGATTCATGAAGATTTTGGGCGGCGGTGGCCCAGTGGTGGCAGCCCCGACTTACGAGCAGTAAGCCGTGGGTTCGAACCCAGGCAGGCGCATTACTTTGTGTAATTTATTTCATCATCGCTGCTCTCAAAAACGGTGAAGGAAAACATCGTGAGGAAACCGGCATGTCCTAGAACCAAAAATTCGAAGACATGTGACATCTACCAACCCGCACTGGGCCCGCGTGGTGGATTACAGCCCGCTCCCTCTCATAGGAGAGGAGGCCTGTGTCCCAGCAGTGGGAACATTATAGGCTAATGATGATTATAAGATGAATGATAATTTCATCTTAATTTACAATCCAATGTAACCTAATTACGTAAAATTTCAGGCCTGTCTTGTTATCCATGCTGCGGAGCATTTGCACAACTCATCACGATATTTAATGATTTTGGGTCGCTTACTCTTTAATGATCAGATAGGCAGTCGCTCCATGTAAAATACTGGTATTCAACTGCATCTGCTTAGACTGAAAATCGACCGTGTGGGTTACATACCACTACACCAACATAGCTGGGAAAAGGCTAGGCGTCTGCCTAGCCTAGAAGAATCACCGCCATATAGCGGTGATTCTTCTATCGCGTAATTACACTAGTCATCGCAATGGAATACATAGAAGCTTACAATAGTGGAAAAAAAATTTTGTTGGACGAGTGTGTTCGCGTACTCGGCCGCGTTCATTGGTCGTTTGATGAATTCCAAAGGCAATCGAATTCGGGCAACGACCAGGTATAATTGCGCCATGGACTAGGCAAAAATAAAACATGAATTACGAAGTTGAATAAAACATTTATTTTAAGCAGCATATCATTGTGAACTTATTAGAACTTCTTCAAATAAGAGAGAGCCCGGCGTCGCGGGCATTCTATCAGCATCGGCATTACCATATTATAGTTATAGTATGGGAACATCGTATTACGATGTTCCCCACACATGCTAGCCACAACTGTAATCTTTGGCATTGTTTTAGTCTCCATCATCTCTGCACACCTTAACATTCTCGTGTTGTCTACTTCACCACGAAACAAATAAGACGGGTAAATAAATAATATGCAAAACTATTCACAACAAAACCAAACATTACGATTTTAATTGATCAAGACAGAGAAGTGACAATATTTATGACAAATATGGTATTTTTTGTTTTGATTGACGATGAATGTTGCCATATTAGCTAAATTCTCAAAAAAAAGTTTCGTTCGTACTTTACCTTTTTATCATCAGCAATCACTAGTTAATAATTTCAGTGGCCCGAAAGTCTGACAACCAGTCCTACCAAGGGGTATCGTATTACCCAGTACTAACTGGGTTGTGGAGGTCAGATATACAAACGCTCAAAAAAAAAACTTTTTTTTTTTTTTTTTAAATAAAAATGAAATGATTAATGATGATTAATGAATGATTGATTGTATAAAACTAAGACATTATAAATTTGTTCCGGATGGGAATCGAACCCGGGCACTGCCGTATGCTGGAAACTTGTCCGTGTGACATACCGCCGCGTGGACCGCTTGCAGCCCAACGTGGAACCATTTTCTTGTATTTGAGCGTTTGACATAACGCCGCGGCGGACGCCGCGTCGCACGCTTGTAGCCCAACGTGGGACAATATTCTTCAACTGCTTGAAAACTGTCAATTTTTATATCATGCATTAGAATAGAATGTCTATTTCGGCTCATGTGCCAATGAAGTATATAGTCTAACGGTACTGTGACCGGACTGTGAATCAGAAGGTGCAGGATCAAATCCTAGCAATTAAGGATTTTCTTTTTGTGTTTTTTTTTTTATCATGTTAAATATTACTTTTTAAAACTAGGACACTGTTTTATTTTAATGCATTATGTAGGGTTTTCAAATCATTATAAAATATCTAGTTTAAAAATATAAACTTTTAGTTTTTGAACCATTCAAAAAACAGTTAGATAATCATGAATAACAAATAAAAATCGAACAAAATTTACGAAAAAAAACACAAATAAAATTAAGATAAAAACAAAATGATTATTTTTGGATAAAACTACGACATTGTAAATTTGTTTTATATGGGAATCGAACCCGGGCACTGCCGTATGCTTGTATTGTCCGAGTGACATAACGCCGCGTCAACCGCTTGCAGCCCAACGTGGGACAACTTCCTTGTATTTGAGCGTTTGACATAACGCCGCGGCGGACGCGGCGTCGAACGCTTGTAGCCCAACGTGGGACCATATTCATCAACTGTTTGAAAACTGACAATCGTCATAATTATCATGTATTGGAATAGAACGTAGTAAATGGCCTGGTGGCACTGCGATTGGACTGAAAATCAGAAGTTGCAGGATCAAATCACAGGCATTAAGAATATATTTTTTGTGTTTTTTTTTGTTGTAACATTACTTAAATTAAACATTACATAAACGATAAAGAATAGTTTTCACATAAGCTGGTCGCGTGAATGGTAAATGCTATAAAAACTATCTTTTATCGTTTCCATTTACTCCAAGATTAGATATCTTCTTTTCGGTGCATCATTATAAAAGTTTGTTTTAAACTTTTTTGATATTTGCTGTAATCGTTTCTGTCACATCATTATCGCAACACTTTTTTCATATCCGTGCGATTAACCGTTGAGGACTTTTGAGAAAAAATCCTGGTCGTGGAAACGACAGGGATTATGTTTATTCAACAAAATGGAACACGTATCTATACAAAGTTTCATGTTTGTGCTATTAACCGTTGAGGAGTGCCCTCGTGAGAAAACGATCCTGGCTGCAGGATGAGTTCATTATACAAATCGTGATTATCCATCAAATATAAACTTGTATGCAAAGTTTCATGTCTGTGCTATTAACCGTTGAGGAGTTCTCTCGTGAGGAGACGATCCAGGCTGCAGGATTAAGTTATGTCTGTCATATTAATATTCTGTTCTTACAACCAAAGGTGTGTGCAAAATTTCAGCTCAATCGGACATCGGGAAGTGGTTCTAATTTAGCTTCCAAGATTCTACCCAAACAAACATACATACATACATTGCAAGTTAAATAAAAGCTAGTAAAAACTGAACAATTTACGAAAAAAAATCACTACAAAATTTAAAATAAAAACAAAATGATTATTTTCGGATAAAACTACGACGTTGTAAATTCGTTCCGTATGGGAATCGAACCCGGGCACTGCCGTTTGCTTGTATTGTCTGTTTGACATAACGCCGCGTCGGCCGCCTATATCTCAAGCAAACGGGCGTCAGACCGCTTCTCCGTAAACGCTCTCATACATCGCCTTATGTTTGAATTTAAAGCGGAACGCGCCGCGCACCGCCCCGCTCCACGCGCCGCGCCTGCGTAAATGGGCACTAGTTTTTCAGAAAGTCTGGAAAACATGCCAGTCAGTATAGAAACAAAGATGAACGTCTTATTGCCAACGTTTTTGTACCCAACACTACTGAAAGCAACCTTTCAGTCCTCGTTTATGTTCACGGGGGAGCTTTTGTAGCAGGCTTTGGTAACTAAAGTTTGGTAACTGAAGGAAAAGAAAGTTGTCATGCTCACGTTTAACTACCGTCTCAGCATATACGGGTTCCTTGTCTCGGCACTGAGGATGCACCAGGCAATGCTGGCATTAAGGACCAGGTGGCGCTGCTGCGCTGGGTGCAACAGAACATCAACAATAACCCTGATGATGTCACTCTTGTTGGTAGCAGTGCAGGTTCCGCATCAGTCGATTTACTAATGCTGTCCAAGTCAACCGTTGGATTATTTCTGAGTTTTAGCCGCAAGCGGTGCGAACATTGCGGATTTACAATCCAGAGAAATCCTATAGAGATTGCCAAAACGTTCTTTTTGACCTCTGATTTGTTTTACGATAGGAGCGTGATACAGACGGAGCTGAGAGTTCCTGACAGAATCTCCTCTGACTATTCTTAAGAATGGAAATTACAAAAAGTTACCTTTGCTGTATGGATTCGCTAACATGGAAGGACTGCTGCGAATTGAGTTTTTTGACATTTGGAAGAATTTCCGGTGGTGGAGCACACTGATGTACGAGGTGCTGATCACTGCGCTAAGACGTTTGCTTGGTTGGACGATAAGCTTGGTACAAATGTGACCAGCACTCCCGTATTTCTGAAAATGAGAGCGACCGAGAGTGAACTTTGGCACAACTTTGAAAACTGGGTAAGAATTAAGCTTTTGGCGTTTAGCTACTTATAAACGATATGAAAAACTTTATTTGTCTTTATTATAGTGGTTCATAGAAGACACCTTAAGAAGACATACAGACAGACATACAGGACGAATTTATAAATGTTCCGTTTATACCTTCTAACGAGAAAATATCTGTATCACATTGTTGGTGAGCGCTCTTTCGTGTAGTGTAGATGATATGATTCACTTCAAATCTTTCAGGAAACCTGTGCCTGTAGGTTCTTGGCTCCTTGCTTGGCCGGCAGCAGGCGCGAATAAGTCGCCACACATGGTGCTAGATGAGGAGCTGACACTAAGAGGAGTGCTCTTAGAGGACCGCACTCGTTTTTGGGCCGAGTTCTATCAGAAACACTACGTTGTGTGTCGTTCGCACTTTAGAAACGAAATGAGGTGAAATTAGACTTATTTTTAAACTTATTTTCAAGCCATAGCAGTACACGTCTATATCGCGGCGCTGTTACCGGACAGTGCCTTCTTTCTCTTTGTGAGAGGAAGTGAGTCAGAAACGGACACACGGACCGAGTGCGGTTGCTTAGTTGGCTTGACATTGGTCAAATATCTCAGCAAACAAAATATTGCTTCCATAACTGAAAACACAGAAACTTAAATTACCTACTATTTAGTATTTGAAGTTACTGTGTTCTAACCATGTTCTAAGTTACGAGGTCAGAACAGCGGGCAACAGCTAGATCTTAATATAATCAATTCTCTATCAAGTTTGAGATTGATAGTAACGCTGGTTACTCTAGAAGTACTTAGTATAACTTAGAGAAACGTCAACTAAAGGCTAATTGAAGTTCACGTCTTAGACGGAGTTAAGTCAACGGATCCGAGCTTTGGATCAAGTTGCACAAACTTTGACATTGTTATGTGTTTAATATTGGAATCTCCAGTAGCCAGACGGAAGTGAGGCCAAGCTGGTCAGGAGTGCAGTTGTGTTTGCGCATACTTGTGCTTGTGCACTTTATTATTTTAGCCCCCGTTGAGATTG
The DNA here is from genome assembly GCA_963082945.1 of Cerastis leucographa. Taxonomy (NCBI): domain Eukaryota; kingdom Metazoa; phylum Arthropoda; class Insecta; order Lepidoptera; family Noctuidae; genus Cerastis; species Cerastis leucographa. The sequence goes on along the minus strand of OY720380.1, from coordinate 9,251,754 downwards.
GCCAATATGATCGAAATATAAGCAGGAGTACTGCAAGGTACTATTCTATGACACTATGGTCTCTATTTCTAGTATTGTAATTGTGTCTGTGATCTTTTTACTAAAAAGATGCAGATTGTTTCTAACGTACATTGTGTTTTCATAAATGTATTGGCAATGTACCATCATGAAGGTAATGTCCTTAAACAGTTCCCTTAGAGAATTGCGACTAGGGATATTAAATATGGCTCTGATGGCTCTTTTTTGCAGAATAAAAATAGACTCGATGTCTGTAGCCCGTCCCCATAACAAAATGCTGTAAGACATTATTCTATGAAAGTAACTAAAATAGACCAATCTCGTGGTATGTACATCGGTACATTGACGGATTTTTCTAACAGGATATGCTGCTGAACTTACCCGCCCCGCAAGAGATGTTAAATGAGAACCCCACTACAGCCTTGAATCAACCGTAATCCCCAGGAAAACAGCTTATCGAAAAATTGTAGTTTCTCTTTATACAATATAATATCACAACTTTTAACATTCGGTAATGAAATCTTATGCATTTAGTCTTTTCTTTTCATTTCATACTATTTTTTGCTGTGAATCAATTATGGACCTGAAGCAGTAATCGTTAATCATTTAAGTCAATAATGCTATCCACGCTTAACCATACTTGACCATAAAGGCCAAAGCCGTGGAAGCAGAGAGAGGCTGCAATCTAAGCAGGCTAAGTGTTATAATAATTCTTGTAAATGTATGCAGGCTTAGTGTTATAATTCATAATATTATGGAAGGAAGAGACGAGAACATGTCTAAGCTAAAACACACGCATACATATATCTTGGCCTTAGAACTCTTGTTGTTTTGAACTTAAAATCTTTACTCATTTAGTTTGGCAGAAGCACAGGTGACCTCATAGTACAGCCACATTTCGCCTGTTATGTAATAGGGGGCGAGCTTATTGCCATCAACCGGGCACAAATCTAGACTCTGAGCCTGCTTCTGAGAAATTCTGAGATGGCAAACCCAATAACATTTTGTCAGACCCGGAAAACAAAAACCAGGACCGCTCAGCCGTCGTATCATCGAAGCAAATAGTCTCTTCAAAAAGTAACGTCAACAAACCCTGTTCATGATAAGGTGATTCAAAATCAGTTTCAAAGAATAATTTATATGATCGAATAAGAATGATTTGTAATTTTGAATTTGAGTAAAATTACTCAAATAATTAAATCAAAGCACTCAATTTTTAAGTAGCTCTAAAAATTGGCATCCGCTGTAACTTTTTCTCTCCCATTGTTTATATTTTCACCAAATTCTCATGGAATAGTGTATAATGTTTGTAAAAGTAGGTACTCATAAAGAAACCGAAAAAGGCACTTGTTCTTCCCGTCATAGCGATAATTTTGTTTGCTGTAGAGTCTAGACCAGCTATACTCAACCTGCGGCCCGCGGGCCGCATGCGGCCCAACAGGCCTTTATGATTGGCCCACCTGGAGTTGGAGTTGGCTTCAGTTTTAAATTGTTTAAACTCAGAGCTGTTTGATAAGTTAGTCGATTTTAAAAACGGCACCAACCTAGTATTTCTGTTTAAAGAAAAAAGGAAAAAGATGGATAATATGTGCAATTTTGGAGCATTGTTCCCCAAAAATTTAAAAGCTTCCAATAAAGTACCAAAATTCTATTAACATTCTTTGGGTCGTCGTCAATCGTCTTTTTCAAAAATGAAATTCACAAAGAATCTGTACAGAAAAAAACTTACAGACTTTTATCAGGATGACTTTTATAAGGTTAGCATGCAGCTTGACAGAATTATAAAAAAGTGTTCACAGTATCGAAAACAAAAATCTCATTAAAACATAATAATAATATGACAAACATCTTTGTTAAAACTTAAAGTTATTGTGTGTGAAAGCTCTTCGAAAATTTGGTCTTATCGCATGTGGCTTTTCAACCACCTTTTCTTTTTTTATTAATAATAAATTGTTAATTTTGAATTACGTTTTTTATTAACACCTAAATAATTGTTGCTTGTGGCCCGCAACACCATGACTGCAACGTATTTGTGGCCCCTATAAAAAAAAGGTTGAGTATGGCTGGTCTAGACCATTCAATGCATCCATCAGCACAATGTTTTAAGTGCCCTACATTGAGATCTACAATGAAAATGATATTTCACCCAAAAAAAAAGGCATTTTCCAGCAATAATTATTGCAGAGTGTTAGTTTGATGCAGAGATTGCTTGGTTGACTGCTTCGTAAAGGGGTCCGTTTTCAACTTGTATGTTAATGTCAAATACAAAAATACAACAAAAAAATAGATGGATACGTGGTATTATTTTGCGTTATTTTAAGAGACCTAATAACTACCTATCTTGCTGTATATCTGGACCAGATGATCTTATCGGTGAAACTATAATGATCAATACGTGCTATTGATAAGATAACAACTATAAACTCTTCAAGACGCTTGCACCTTAACACTGATTACAAAAACAAACATAGATCTATTTTATTTTATTTTTTATTCAAAGGGACAGGAGGTCTACTCTCTAAGTTCGTCAACGAAAATACGGGTCGATCCGTAAATAGCTTTATACTTCGAAATGAACCCTACTCCCTAATATTTCCGGATTCATGAGTTTGAAAACACACCGCGAGTTAGGGCAACTGTCCAATAGTGTTGTCATTAATTTTTAGCCTAACAAATCTTATGTCCGTAAGTGATACGGAGTAGGAAACAACCGTAACTTCGGCCGAAACTGCGGATTTCGTGCTTAGAGAGTAGACCCCCAGTAAACAGTTACATTAAAAGAACTTAAAACTAAACTAGTAATTTTTTTTCAAAACATATTCTTTTTTTAATTCTTATTTTATTTCTAATATTATTATCAATTATTTTATAAAAAAACCTTTTCAGATCGAGAAAAATGCTCACAAAATCAATTATTTTGGCTATAATATAACCCACAACACTATCCACAAATAGACATAAAATTTAATGAAAAATATTAGGTACTAGCTGTCCCGCGCAACTTCGTCTGCGTCAAATTTTCCCCGTTTTCGCAACATTTTTTATTGCTGCTCCGCTCCTATTGGTCGTAGCGTTATGATATATACTTATATAGCCTATGTCCTTCCTCAGGTTGAATTCTATCTTCTTGCCAAATTTCATTAAGATCCGATCAGCCGTTTAGTCGTGAAAAGGTAACAAACAAACTTACTTTCGCATTTAAAATATAGTTAGGATTAAATCACTAGGAAATTTAGTACCTAGCTGTACGTGCAGTAATATAATATGAGAGCATTAAAATTAGATGATACAAGTTAATATGACACCAATAAGTTTCACAGGTTTTCGTATTGTTTCATATGATTTAAAAATATAATAATTTAAAAGTATCAGAATGCTTCCGTATATTTATACTATTTAATATTATAAAAACTATCCAATATTTATTCGCGGCATGGGAATTTAGTAACACTTTTTACATGAACGGTTTGACAATACACCTTCACAAAATAATAACCCATGCCAACGAACTCGTTTAAAATTAACCGTGTCCTGAATTCGTGATAGTCTCCCATTTATGTATCGGAATTAATTATAGGTATCATAGCATAGCATAACATTAAGCCTCTTTTCACCGAGGGGTCATGCAGAAGTGTACCTACAATTAATGCCACCTTTGCCAGCTTTATGTTTAAATCCCACGTAATAGGGAGCTAGACTATTGCCGACAACCAAGTACAAATGTGGAGACCGGGCTGATACGGGCTAAAACTAATGTATAATGGAAAAACCCGATAACACTTTTCTCGGTTTATTAATCGAACCCAGGGACACATGGTCAGCAAGAAAGGAAATTGCCATTGCAGTTTGAACCCAAAGTCATTATAGTTCGTTTCTGGCAGTATCGATGGCGCCACAGACGGTTAACTAGAGGCATAACCGTAACTGCATAACATAACAAATCATTACGCCAATACTCCCTGGTATTGTAGGTAGAGCTGAGTGCATTAATACCCCCTAATATCGACAATTATGTATAAACCCCATGCACATTTCACTAGGGGATTTTTTCCGTACCGTGGAGTGAACCTATTAAAAAATATATATTATTATTTTCATAAGTAATACTCTACGCGCTGTTCGGACGTCGCCGTCGTCGACGACACGCAACTACGTCCAAGTAATTAAATCAGCGATTATTGTTAACTACCCTCGCAATAAAAAACCAAAGGCGGTAGCTACACGTATAATTAATTTTCATGTCGGGATTTCCCATGACTGGGGCTTGCATGCGGGTTGGCATGGGAAATCCTGAGAACGCACCATGCATACAAGGTGTACCTAATTGAAATAATTGAGAACCTCTTAAAGGTCATTGACTCATCATTAGTAAAAACTTGATTGTAATGTGAAAAAGCTGATTTTTAAAACCCAATAAAACATTTTCAGTAATTTTAATAAAACCCTTTCTTACAAAGGCGTTTTAGGGTTTCGCTGCCGAACGGAAAAAAAGAAACCCTTATGGATTCGTCCTCCCTGTCTGTCTGTCCGTCCTTATGTCACAACCATTTGACTCCGAGACTGTCGACAATACACAATTAAAAATTGGAGAGTAGGTGTCTTCCATGAACCGCTACATACAAGTGATGTAGAATTGTGAAAACATAAATTATTTGGGTGGCCCTCCGCACATGTAACTGAGGGTTGAAAAAAAAACTACTTATACAGGGTGTAACGGAAAGGGTATATACAGCCTTAAGGGTATGCTACAGACCATCAATCTGAACATGTTTCTCATCATAAAACATGTTTTTCAGCAAAAAAAAAATTTGCTGCCCCATAGAAAATTGCAATACCTATTCGATCCAAATGTATAGGCAGCTGATATTTTTTTTTGCTGCAAAAAAAATTTTATGATGAGAAACATGTTCAGTTTGATGGTCTGTAGCACACCCTTAAGGGTGTATATACCCTTTCCGTTACACCCTGTATAGGCTGACTGCTAATTAGTGACCGACTCTTAAACACTTGATTGTACTGATGATAACAAACAACTTTCGCAAAGAAACATTTTATATACTCACTCTCTTAAAAATACAAAGAGGCACAAGTTAATCGGAACGATCAGCATAATAATTCTTAAGCGAACCTATTTGAGTGACCATTTTTCAGATCACATTATATTCAACATCTCGCGTATGCTTTATTCCAAGAGTGCTGCGCTATTATCGAGCCTATAATCGCCTAATTTCGAGATGTTTCAAATATCATGTTGAGCATTGAACCAAAGACTCACAATAAAACCTAAATCTAACATAAAATACGGGCCAAGTGCGACTCGGACTCGCGCACGAAAGGTTCCGTACCATTATTTTTATTTATAAAACTGAGCAGTATTTAAACGCAAATAAATAAAACGTTTACTATTGGTTTTATAGTCCACTCACCTATTATTATTTTCGCTCGCTTTAGTTTAAAGAATTCGGCCTCTAGGAATTTTAGTTACTAGCTTAGATTAATTGTTTCCCACTGCTAGTAGCTCATTTTAGGATTTTTAATCATTCATAATTTATCACTAGTTTAGTTAATTTTTCGCAAACATAATTTAACGCCACTCGGTTTTTCTCAGATTTGAATTTGATTGAAAATTGATTGATTTGAATTGAGATATGATTTGAATCCGACTAAACCGCCCCTAACTCGACCAACTGACCGAAAACGTGCTTTCATGAAACTGCAACTGCATTGACCTGCTGTATAATTGACATGAAATGAATGATCGTTATAAATACCTATTATTAGATTTATATTTTGTGTTACTACGGAAACCTTTGTTCGCGGGTCCAACTAGCACATTAACAGTTTGTAAATTTATTGACTCCTTATATGTGATATCAGTATCACATATAATAAACATAAATAATCTATAATATAAATAAATCTCGCAGTTAAAGATTTTTTTGTTTTATTAGATTAAATCTGGAAAAAAAAAACCCTGTTGAGACACACTTTGATAACTTTGGAAACACTCTCTGCTTACATCATTATAAAATGGTGTTAACTATTCTCGTTCCAAAAATCAAAGACTTTTTTTGTAACAACACATGTAAAATATGATCCTGATGAAAAAGTTGGGATTTATAAATGTTCTGAGAATTGTAGGTACCGAAAATTTCACCCACCAAAATGACATCGCAAATTGGTAAAAAGCTAATAGGTATGAACTTTTCTTCATTATATCACAAAAGCTGCTATATACCTACCTACTTACATCCTAATATAATATATGCCAAAGTATATCTGTATCTAGAATTATTATTGAATAAAATAATTATTTAAGTTAGTAAATCTCTTTGTCAGAACCTTAGGCTACATACGCACTAAGCGGTTAGCCGGAGTGCGGTCAGCCGTCCTGTGGACCGCAGGATGCGGTTGCGCTTGCGGTTAGCCGGGTGGCGGCTAGCCGCAACCGCAACCGGAACGTGCGGTTGAGAAACCGTCGTGGTTTGCGGTTGGATCGACTCATTTCCAAGATGGACGTCGAAGAAGTCGCAGCTATTAACTACATTTACTCGCGTTATATAAAGAAAAAGAAACAGAGAAAGAAACAGGTGCATCGCTATTTGCAAACACGAGATGAGAGCAAGCGTTTTGAATTATTTTTCGAAGAGCTCAAAAAGTTTTTGGATATTCTAGAATGAGTCTGTAATCGTTTGAAGAACTTTTAAGCATTTTAAAAATCAATATAGCAAAGGAAGAAACACTATTTCGCAATTGCATTAAGCCGGAATACCATCCGCGTAGTGTGTATAACAACCATGCGGCTGGCCGTCAGTCGGGCCGCAGCGCTCAGAACAACCGGAGCGGTCGGCCCGCAGCCGCATCGCAGTGCGTATAAAAACTACTTTCTCGTACAAATTTTTGATTGCGGTCAGCCGGACGGCTGGCCGCATTGCGGCTAACCGCTTAGTGCGTATGTAGCCTTAAACTCCCTTAACTACTGATGGGATTTCGATGAAATTCGCGGTGATTTGGTAGACCATGTACAAGTTAACTCGTGGTGTAATTTCCGTACTCCACTCGGCCATACGGGCGTAAAAAAAGTATGTGTGTTTACAAAATAATCAAGAGGCATTTGGCGATAGTAACGTCTTCCATTAAAATTTGTCCATCTATGTATTTTAACAGGACCATGAATAATGACTTGTTTTCAAAAATCGAACGCCAGCATGGGCCAATATGTACACGCCACGGCCATACGCATCCATGGAATACGAAACGGCGTTCATTCATGAGCACAGGATGAGCCAACCGTTTGTAGCTAATGAGATGCATAAACTCGTATCAAATTAAATAGCCTTGCTCGCGGTTCCTTCGCTTTGCATAATTCTCTTATTAAATCATGGGAGCCATTACTTCCTTCAGGTTTAAGGAAGAGAGACTAATTTTATAATTAAAACCATTAATAAAACGGTCGATTACGTGGAATGAAAGAGTTCAGCTTTTTCAGGGAAAGTTCGTCTTCAAATTTGCTCTACATATACATGATTAATTTCTATGAACACAGTGCTACCTCTCATGTCACCACCGATGTGGTTTTAGCGAGGTAAAAATACCACACTCTCTGGTCTTATCCCCAAAGACAGGTCGCCTTATGACAGTTGACCAGCGAAAACAAAAGAAAAACGTTATCGTACAAACACAGGTTATCGTGGTTTTATTATTATGCACATCAATATTGTAAGCTTGAAGTCACTTAGACCTGCCCTATACATGACCTGCCGAACCTGCCAATCCAATGATAAATAATGGATTGTCAAGATGATTAAGTTAAGTGGAGAGGGTGTTGATCGCAATACGGATTGGGTATTATCGTTCGCAAAACTTAATAGACCTTTCAAGCAGTTTCAGTGTGATCTTACTTTCCAAAAGTAAAAACAACAACTTATAATTGGCATAATCTGCCCAGGCTTTTCCCAAACTACGAGTATCTTGGGGTCGGCTTCCAGTCTAACCAGATGCAGCTGACTACCAGTATGTTACATGAAGCAACTGCCTATCTGACTTCCACAACTCAGTAACTGGGTAATACGATACCCCTTGGTAAGACTGGATGTCAGACTACTGGCTTCTGACTAGTCGTAACGACTGTTAAAAATCTACAAATGACAGCTGGGACCAATAGCTTAACGTACTTTCCGAGGCACGGAGGAAATTCGGTATGTAACTATGGTCACCCATCCATGGACCAACCTCGTCAGGCACGGCTTAACCTTAAAGATCGACCCGTGCGGCTGCCATTAATAAGCCACGAGCTCCTCAACAACTCAACCTCAACAACTTATAACAGTATGCACAAAAGTTACGTCTTGCATCTCTTCCCCCTATCTACTGTAACTATATCGGCCACTCCGAAGTTGCGAACAACTCCACAGTTTACCCATCATCAGATTTGTCGTGAAGTTTGCAGCGAGCGTTAGGCGGAACCTCAAGACCGCCACTAAAAGGTTTTCAGTGTTGTCTACTGCTTGCCTGATTGAATTTGAATAAGGAACTTGGGAAACATAACGACCGGTGACCGGAACAAATGTGCCGTAAGTAGTAACTTCATAGACGATAGTGCTGCTGTACTATTAGTGATCACAATTAGTCACGGTACGCACAAAACTTTTTGGGAACACTTCACTTCAATAGCCTAGACAAGTGGCAATTTTCTATAAAGATTCGACTTTCAACTAACCGGGATTGATCGCAGCGGCCGCCTGTTACGAACCCTCGCGCATTAGTACAGTAAGCCGTCCTAGGCATACCCTCGTCACTCCACATGATGCTATCACCCTCCTCCAGGAGAGTAGCAAAGAGACTAGCACTCTTAAAAAGTTCCGACTCAAACCGCCGTCTTTCCGACCTCGCCGTCGAGGTTCGTCGCGACGTCCCGGTCCATGCCCTCCCCGACTCTCGCTCGAGCCTGCCCGCGATGCTGTGCCTGTAGTTTTAAATCAGCCCTTAAATAATGATACCATTCAGATCCAGCCTGTCCCCATGCAGTCCTCCCCCAGCGACGCCCTAAGCCGGGGTTCGTACCCCACAGGGGGTGCCCTTAGCGTGCAGTCGCTTAGTTTGTAAGTTTTTATGCCCTGGCTGGAGGCCTTACTCTTAAGGCACCCACAGGAAAGTCCGGTTAAGCAAACGACAACCTCATAGGTTGGACTGAGAGATGCCATTCACAAAAAAAAAAAACCGGGATTGACATAAACTTTTCTGTAGCATGTCAATCTAAAAAATTTTTGCCTCTTTCATCAGATTAGTGTCTTTGATATCCATGATCGAACTAAAATTTTTAAAAAGTGCAATAATAGTTAAACTTCGTTTCTGCAATTCTTCTCATTAATAAAGTTAATCTCGCCATCACCTATTTGTAGTACGTGTAGCGAAGATGAGGAGACATATCACATTTTGATGAGATGTGTCCGTAATCACCTAATCACTCATTGAGAACACAAATTGGTATACACAATATTAATTTATATAACCCATTATCAAATAAAATAATCCCTATAATAAATATGGTTAAGTTCGCCCTGAAGAACACCCGACCGACTAAACAATTGTATTTAGATATTTAAGACTATACAGTATGTTAGTTTAAACGAGGGACATATTCAAACCCACAATAGTACATGCTAACATGATACTAATAAAAATATAAACAAAAAAAAACACTGATAAATAACAGACAGAACCATACCTAAATTTTCGCAAATGTCACGCAACGTGTATACACCCTTGCGCTAGCGACTTAATACTATCGCAGAACATGTGAGCGGGTCAATGACTCTTAGGTATAATCCATTTTCCCTTCATACTTTAAACTTACCTGGCTTAGGACAGTCCTAAATATCTAGGCACTAAACAAAACATTAAAAATTCTTCTATATACGTTATAGGTTTTTTACATAATTTGGGACGAGAATCGAATACTGAATTCCCTCAATATGTCCCTCGTTTAACCTAACATACTGTATAGTATTTTATTTTTTACCTACAGAATGACATATTCGCAATGGCGAAAAACTCTTTCAATAAAGATTTAAAAAGAAAAAGTAAAGTTAATCTGCATTGAAATGCCTACAGACAAACGAACCCTTCCCAAATGCGACACCAAAATCATTATTTCAACATAACATCTGAACTATTCAACTTTGCTTTACCGGATGCAACGCAATCACATACCGCTAAAACCAAAGCTGATGAGATGCGCATCACCCAGATACATAAAACATGGCTAATACATAAATTGCTCTCCCATACATAAATGCATGTGATCAATCATTCTCATGATAATGAACTTAGTGTAATATCTACGTAGCACAACTTTATATTAGCAAGTTGTTTAGAAACACAACTTTCTTCTTTCGTTCGTCCTTGTCGTACCAACATGGCTGAAGAAATTGACCTGAATCTTGTTACTTGTGCTATAAGAGATGTCTTTTTAGTCTTCGGTTGAACATTGTTTTTTTATTATTATTATCTTCTTTATTCATTTTCTCTCTTATCTCTTACATTTTTAAATATTTTTATGGACATATAAATAAAAAAAAATATAAAAAATAGGTTTCCGCCGGTGTCAGGAGCAGCTACCAGTGCTGTTGTTCGCCAATCCTTGTGAAAAGACTCGAGTTCGTCGCGCCATCTCCTTCAATGCCTGACAATAGTCTTAAATCACACTAATTTAAATCTCTTAGGGGCAAACTCTGATCATGTAACTTTCGCTATGATGAAAAGACAAGACACACGCTGACTGTCCAGTCATTCTGTTGGTGGCTGATCAGTAATCGGTTGGCTTGGGATGTGCATGTAATGCGGAGGAATGAGTAAAATATCTTGAAGATAGTTTTGAGTATGAATGTGGATGATATAAGAGTAGAGGAAGACCAACGACACGATGGATGAACTTTATGAAGGGTGATATGGCAAGTTTTTTTTTTTCTAAATCGCATTTGGTAGTCTTAACTTGGGGTTGGTAGGTAATTATAAATCAGAAGGCCAGAGTGTAGGTAAAACTTTGTGTTTATATTTAGGACACACAAGATACAATTATAAGACGACCTAATTCTACTCTAGCTAGGAGAACACTGCCGGCCGCCCGAGTCCCGAGCTAGCCGGTGCTATCGTTAAATTGCTACGTTGACAAATGTTACAATGTGTCAATAGTCAATACAGACGAGTAAAAGGGGAAATATGACATGAAGAAGAAGGCATGTTGCGCCGACCCTAAATAAATTGACATAAGGGCAGGAGAATGATGTTTGCTGATCAGGGGGGTTACTATGACGCTTAAAACATTATTGTTCCATTCCTATTCCAGAGTGGGAAAGAGATGGAGCTAGAAGACCTGCATAGCTCCGTCTCTTTTTCACTCTGGAATAAGAATGGAACATGTATTTTTAACCCCCGACCAAAAAAGAGGGGTGTTATAAGTTTGACGTGTGTATCTGTGTATCTGTGCGTCTGTGTATCTGTGTATCTGTGTGTCTGTCTGTGGCATCGTAGCTCCTGAACGGATGAACCGATTTTAATAAAATTGGTGTCGTTTGTAAGGTATTTTGATCGAGAGTGTTCTTAGCTATGTTTCGAGAAAATATGCTCAGCCGTTTGAAGCTCATCACCTCTTTTCTAGTTGATGAAGGGATATAAATAACTTCTACAGGTCTGATCGATTCGAAATTTGAATCCTTGTCACTTGTAACCATTGGCATCGCCAGCGGGCAGAGGCTGCACACCCCCCCGCCCCCCTAAGAGCTAGAGATTTTTAAAAATTTATAACTTTCTTTTGTTTTTGTTAATTAGTGAGAAGAGACGCAACACCGAGAAAAGTGGAAGGAATGGGAGGAGTCCTATGCCCAGGAGTGGGACAGTCAAGACTAAGAAAAAATAATTTAAGTTTAAAAAGCATGAAATAAAAATTAAATTAAAAATTTAAAAAAACCCCGACTGAAAAAACCTCTAAAAAAACAAAAATAAAATTAATCCAAGCGTCGTAGCGTCGGGGGTCCGCTTTGTTTAATGTTTGTGCTGAGCGGTCTACTAAGCGGTCCCCCGACGCTACGACGACGCTTGAAACAAAAGGGTTTTATTAACACGAATAAACAAACCTGAGTTAGAAAGTAGTACTTATACATATTCGAATTACGGGAGGTCCTTTCCCTCGGGACAATTTTCGAAGTTCAGTAGAGCAAAGCCACGGGAAACAATGCCAATTTTATCTGTATAAGTGCTCTCTGATTGAAAATGCCTTAAAATGAACAACATACATACAACTATCTAACTTTCTTTACATGAAGACAACACACTACTCTCTCCTATTGCTTGTTATCTAATTAGCGAAGACACTTCACTTTCCACATTGTTTCTGCGTCTAGCTAATGGCTTACTATGTGTATGTGATAGCTAAGTCTTAAGGAGGAAGCCTGGTTACTTTGTTGTACGGCGGGTGCATATAATCGTGTTACTGCGAGCTCCTTGTGTAGTGCAAGCCTAAGAGGCTTTGAAAGGTAAGGTACCCATCACAAACAACTTACTGGTAATATGGGACACTAATGAAACAAAGTACTTGCCTTTTTCGCTCGTTTGCGACAAAAATGACAAACTCAAAAATTTTGATTTTTCTATCTTGTTTGTAGTTGAATATAAAATTCATGAAAGTAAATATACACCGTGTAAATCACCTCATCACGAAGCCGTCAACCAAGCATTCTGTACATGAAACAAAGTAACTTTATAAACGCAAAAATTATTGCTGGGAAACGACTTTTTTTTTGGGGGTGTAAAATCATGTTTTGTGATAGAACTCAATGTAACGCACTCAAAACATTGTGCTGATGGACGGATTGAATAGTACGGGGGTCGTGGAGGTATTTAAAGTAAAAATCTTACATTAAAAACTTGTATTAAAAAAAATACCTGTCAAAAAGTTGGAACTTTGACCCCTAATATCTCCGTAACTAGAAGGTTCCCAGGTATGGTGTAGAACAAAAAAATGATCGCATTGACAGGGAGAACCAGTGCCTTTCGGCTTCGTTAAGAGGTGTTTTACACCCTTTATGTACTAACGAAATATGCAAAAGAAACCTTTAATCTTTTGATAAAAGGTTACTAAGGGTTAATTATTGTCGCAAACAAGCGATATATTTATTTATCAAATTTATGAACACACGGGACGTACCGAAACGAAACTGAAAAATAGGTACCTACAAGCTTATTTTTAAAGATCTCTTCCAGCATACCAGCGACAGGAAATACTAAAAAAGAGATGTAAGTAAAGAAGAAGAGAAAATGGAATACAAAAACTAAATCGGCATTTTACCAGACAGCAAAGACGGGTTTTATTTTCGCAGACAAATCTTCAGAGCTGTGGTCACCGGTTGGAACGGACGATTCGTAGAAAAAAAATCCGAAGAAATAGGGCATAAATGCCCTCGGGGCGGGCTAGCAGCACGTGACCTATGCAAGGTCTACGTGTTGTGGTTATTTTCAGAAGACCGTATAAGTTGTGGACCATGGAAGTGATTGTGTAACGGAATTTTCCGTCTTTTTGCTAGTTTTCTTAACATTGCGTTGTTCCTGCATTCATCGGCACTGATGATAACATCTGTGTCAATTGTTTAATTTAGTATTCTTATATTGTTTTATTTTTACTTTTGTATAGATTCTTTTTACTTACCTATTTTTTGTGAATGTGTGGACATTGCAGGCTTTGTATTTTTTTTTATATTTTTCTAAATTTTGTAGTAAACAACGACTTATTGTCGGGCCTACGCTTTCCTCCCATATATACTTAAGTACTAACGCTGTAACTTCAAATATTGTAAAAACCAAATGATTTTAAAAGAGTAACCATGGAGTTTCTTGCCGGTTCTTCTCCATAGGAAACGACCAACCCGAACCGTGCACCTTTTGTTGACGTTTTATAAGTGCCCATGTAGGCCTATGTAAAATAAAATCTTTTGATTTTGATCGATAATTCTATCTATTTAGAATAACAAATGATATTCTTTGTAAAACCGTGCCTCGGAATATTGGTCCCAGCTGTTATTTGTAGATCTTTGACAGTCGTTACAGGTAGTCAGTGGCCTGGAGGTCTGACAAACAGTCTTACCAAGGGGTATCGCAATACCCAGTACTAACTGGAGACTAACTGGGCTGTGGAGGTCAGATAGGCAGTCACTCCATGTAAAATACTGGTATTCAGATGCGACCGATTAGAATTACACTGTAAGCCGTAACATAGTTGGAAAAATTAAAATAGTGGCAGTTTTAACCGGATCAAATTGGCAAATAATTATGTTTGTAAATTATTGTTGGACATAAAAAAAGTAAAGTACGCGTCCATTTAAGAACCTTCCACTTTACGCCAAAACATCCTTGTATCTCTGTACGAGTATGCCGTCCATGCCACTTGCACCCACCATTCCGTATTTACGGCACGTACTTTTCACATTTCCATCTTTGTCACCGCGCACCGATCTCATGCAAACGAAACCACCTAAATAGTTTCTGTATTTTTTATGTCCAGACAGATCATGCTTGATCATTCGACATCGACAAGAATAAATCAATTTGAACTTAGTTATTACCTTGATAACAATTCACTTTCGCAATTTTAGGTTGGGTGGAGCTCGGAGTCTTTGGTAAACTGGACCCACTCGAAATGGACCCGCGGGGTCACTCGACTGAGTCACATTTGGCTAAATAATAACAGCCGCTCTGATCGATCTTTAGGTTAAGCCATGCTTGCTTAGATTGGTCCATGGATGGGTGACCACTCATTACATACTGAGTTTCCTCCGTGCCTCGGATAGCACGTAAAGCCGTTTGTCGTGGCTGTTATTTGTAGATCTTTGAGAGTCGTTTCATGTACTAACTAGATTGTGGAGGTCAGATAGGCAGTCGCTACATGTAAAATGTTGACAATCGTGGTTAGACTGGAAGCCAACCCCGAAAATAGTTGGGAAAAGGCTAAGCAGATGATGATGATGATCGATTAGGTTGAAAACCTACAATAACAGGTCCCTACGTACACCAACAGAATTTAGAAATATAAGTATCTAACCAAATAATCTCCAAAAAAGAGAAGAAAAAACGTTTTATATGGAAAACCAATGAGCGAAAAAAGCAATTCCTTTTTTTCTAATTTCCTGTAACAGTATTGCAATGAATTTTAATCAGCCCTTAAAAGCTTTCCATGTCTCTGAAAGAAAATGGTGTCATTATTTAATACAGTTACAACGTTATTGCTCTTACATCAACATGAAGCACCTTTTTCCCTCCATCTAAAAACAATATAATTTTTTAACGCGATCGTAAATCGCCAGTCGACGTTTTGGGGACACATCGGGAACAACGCATTAGGAGCTAACGCTTCACATTTCGTAAAAGCATCGTCGATTCAATTAATTCGTCGATAATAAAAACAAAACTTTATCGTAGCCAACAAATTGCTTTTGTTCTCGACAATAATGTTCGTTCCGGTAAAAGTGAAAAGGCTTTTTATGTATCTATCGAACACTAAATAAACACACGCAATAACAGTAACTATAATAATTATGAAGACGTCGAAATGTCTACTATGAAGCACGAACATCAATTACGGCTTTATACAGTGTAATGGGTGCTTTAATGGCTCCTAGGAAGCCCTAAACAGCAATTATAAGTTCGTTATCAGCAGTTTAACTATTATTCTTCGTCACAACTGATAATAAGTCCTCAATCGTTAACTCAAACAGTTAGGGGCATTTAATTACTCTTATCTTGCCGGAGTATTTAAAGTATTTATTTCGATGTTTATGTGTCTTCTTTAGAGGATATTGTAATGAACAATCAGGATTCCTTCCCATATCGGAAACACTCAAGAATGTCTTGTAGATAGGAGGTATCGTTAACTGACGATTTGTAATTCAAAATAAAAGCTTCAGTCTTTGACAGCGAGTTTCTTTACTCAAAATGTACGGCAACAGGAAATCTATACGGCTATCGCTGAAGAAGAACGCAACACTGCCTACACTGAAATGGCAATTCTTTTTCCGGTATAGGAGTTGTCTAAAAAGTCCAGTAGAAACACAAAATGCTTGTGTAGATAGCCAGTTATTTTCACATTCCGTGTCACAGGCAACACGGTGTTTGTATTCCCTGCCAAATATGCGCATGCTTCGCTCCTCGCTCGCTCCCACGATGCAAAAATGCAAATGTGATGGAGTGCAAATGAGTGTCCCGTGCGCAGCGTGCCAACGAGTGGGGATCTGCCCGGAGCCCCGGACGCATCACTTTGTGCTGTCCATTGTCAACACTTGCTTTATGAGGGGTTGTCAGCGTATTGTTAACTCATTTTAGTGAGCTTTATGCTCCATCCGTCCTCGATCTGTTCATTCATTCACGCGGTGTCCAACCGTCGAAATAACTCAGTACGTATCTGTGACATGTTTCGAGATGACGATTAATTATTATGTTTGTTAAGTGGCATCCGCGTTCAGTGTTGCTAAGTCACAATATTGTGGTCGTTATGCCTTGCTTCCTGTTCGCTATTAACACATGCTTTTGTAATAGCTTCATATTTCATTCTGTCCGTGTACTTTGTATTGTTATTGTGGGAATTTTTATTATTAAGTTTGATTCTCCAAGGTCAGTCTGAATTGATTTCTTTTTGGAATTTTAAGGTGTACCTTAGTACAATCTCTTTGGCATCGCATGTTTTTTGACGATTCTGATTATGGTCATGGCATGTATTGTCATGGCCATTTCATTTGGAGCTTGATCAGAATTTTAAGCGACACAAGATGCGTTGAACCCTCGATGTAAGTTTTCATCCATACAACAATTAGGCTCTTTTCAAAGTTATAAAAAAAATAACAATGAATGAGAAGCTGATATTTTCAAACGTAGCCTTTAAAAGTTTAGGTTTGGATTTCTAGGATAACCACGCCACTCTTTAAGCCCCGCAAATGTTTTTTAATTGTTATCGATCAGCCAAGAACAAAAGGTTTTTACAGCTGTCATTGTCAGTTAGAAGGGTGCTATTTGTGAAATTGTCTGTGGACCAAACTGAAAATAGAAACAAACTTCGTTAATTGGACATAGAGTTTATTTTTCATTACCAATATATTTACAAAAAAAAACGTTCTTGAACGAGAGAATATTGAATAGGAAATTGACCCTTTCGCACAATGCGGCTATGTTTATAATTAATCCTGAATTAGTAGTATTTGTAGTCATGGTTAAATAAAATTTAGAGACGTATTTCAAAAATTATCACGTCTACCTACACGGAAATCTATTTCAGGAGGGAAAACGCTTAATGTATTCCTTGATACAATTATAAGCTCAATAACAATCCCCATTGTACCCCTAAGGGCCAATTCACCCGCGTTTCCCCATAACGCAATGGCGGAGGTCAGATGGCAATCACTCCGCATAAAACAGTAACACGCCATACCAATCAGATATGGTCACGAACATCAGAATATAAACAGTACACGAGCTTAATAACTTTATTCGCAAAATAAATATAATACTATGTATAAGTACTGGAAGTGTTTAGAATCTATTTATTAACAATATCGTAAAGAGGTAAAGTTTGTAAGTTTGGATGTAAGCGGTAATCTAAGGAACTACTGATTCGATTTTGTATATTCTTCCACTTGTATTGAGCAGCTACATTATCCCTGAATGTCAGGTAGAGTTTGTATGTGAAACTCGAAAATGTTCGGGATCAAAATTTTTGGCAGGAAATGTTATCAATGCCCGCTCTATAAGTCTTTTAAATCTCTTTTTTGTTAAACGGCTTCAAAAACAGGAGGACATTCTCAATTCGGTTGTATGTTTTTATTGATATTAAATGTTACGTCAGATTGCATTCCATGCACCTGCATGGCATGCTAATTATTATGTCTTTCCTGAATGTGCATATGTTTGCATCCAGGCCCGGATGTTTTTCGCGGAATTATATCTAAATATTTTGTCATGGATTTCAGCAAAGCGCCTGATTATAACATGAATTATCATATGACATATTTGACTACACAAATTAAAGTAACCACTTCGATACGACAGCCCCGGCACTTACGACTAACCTGTTACCCGATGCATGCTTAGAATATGCTGATGCTGACCATTTGTTCCTGATTGAAATACTGTATGTTAATACTAATATGTCTACAGCCCTAATACCTAGTAAAACGAAGCAGGTACTACGTCTTGGTCTCAATCACATCCTTCATAAGATCCCATTGTTTAGTTCCAAGAGGACGTCAATCCTTAGGAATGTATGTTCGTCTGTTTGATAGTTACGTTATCTACGAGTATTACGGACAAACCGCTGAACGGATTGTATTGTAGCATAGCCTTAAATTATAGCTTGATATCAGCGGAACGTTTGAGGCATACTGTTTTATAAAGAACCGTCTTCTTCTTCTCTTCGTATCGATGGTATTTCGGATAGACTATGTTGTTTGAGCCGCGTAGGTGGCCACGCTAATTGCGGCAACTTAAGCATTATTTATGCAAACAAATGTAAAGGGCACTTGGGACACTCCAGCAAATGGGACACGGTCTGATCAGAGGCACTATACTCTCTCTGGGTGTTCGATTAGTCATAGACCCCCCACTTATTCAAAAGGATAAAGTTGGGTCTTGGGGAATTGAAGTTTATACATACATTACATAATAATAATGACGCGTACTCACCCTGCTGTCCATGGCTAAAGAGAATTGGCGCAAACCTGTAGTACTGACTACCGATGACCGCAAGGAAATATGGCAAGGCAAGGTTCTTCACGGGCGCTTTTACCAGGCTCTTCATGGGCCCTATGTAGATTTTATAGCGTCCGTGTCCTGGTTACGTTTCGGCGACCTCTTTGGGGAAACTGAAGGTTTTGTCTGTGCGATTATGGACGAAGTTATGCTGACGAACAACTATCGGAGACATATTATGAAGGACGGGACGGTGGACGTGTGTCGGGCATGCCACCGTCCGGGTGAGTCCATCAGACATATTATTTCTGGTTGTTCTCGTCTGGCTAACGGCGAGTACTTGCACAGGCACAACCAAGTGGCCAGGATTATTCACCAGCAACTTGCCTTGAAATATAAACTTGTGGAATCTGAGGTACCGTACTACAAGTATGTGCCCGACCCAGTTCTCGAGAAAGACCATGTCACGCTGTACTGGGATCGGCCTATCATTACTGACAGGACTATTATTGCCAATAAGCCTGACATAGTGGTGATAGACCGATCAGCGCGCCGCGCAATGATAGTCGATGTTACCATCCCGCATGACGAAAACCTCGTGAAAGCTGAGAAAGAGAAACAGATAAAATATCTCGACTTGGCTCACGAGGTGGTCTCGTCATTGTGCCGATTGTCGTAACGGCCAATGGCCTTATGGCCAAGAGCCTCGACGAACATCTGTCGAAGCTCTCACTTGGCAGTTGGATCAAGAGCCAGATTCAGAAGGCAGTACTCCTTGATACGGCCCGCATTGTGAGGAGGTTCCTGTCTCTGCAACCCTAACCACCGGTAGCTTGGACCCTGCTCCTGATATCGGCGGAAACCTGTTTTTTATATTTTTAAATGTTTTTTTTTTACCTTTTTTGTTTTTTAAGAAATATTTAAAAATATATAAGATAATATGTAAAATGAATAAAGGAGATAATGATGCGTAATACACGATAAATTTTCAAAAATAAATTAAAATGGTGTCGTCATAATGAAAAACAAATTAAACTAGATGCCATAGCTGAAAATCGCTAAAATTTTGGAAAAACTCGAAGAAGCTGAACCCTAGGTCGAGCCAACCCGTAATTGTTGGCGGTAAACATAACTCCACACAGATTGCAAATATGTTCGTAGACCAATTTAAAGGCATTTACTTTATTTATTTCTTCACAAATTGATTACATTTTTAAATATTCCTCATAAAAAAATCAAATTAAAAAAAATTGTAACCCACCGCTATCGGGAACAGGCTCCAACCTATCGGCGCGGCGGTCAGGGCTCCAGCTAAAGGAACCTCCTAACAATACGAGCCGTGTCCAGGAGTAGTTACCGCTTTCTCAATAAAGCTCTTTTTCACAGCTGTTTAACGAGAGCTTCGTCAGAAATTGATGGAGGCTTTTGGGAATTAGGCCATTAGCTGACGACTATCGGCACAATGATCGCTAAGTCCACATCCCACATGTCGACAACCTCGCGAGCCAAGTCAAGATACTTATCTTTCTCGGCTTCCTCGATGTTCTCGTCATGTGGAACCGTTATGTCAACAATCATTGCGCGCCGCTCTGATCGATCCACCACCACTATATCAGGCTTATTGGCTACAATATTCCTGTCAGAGATGATGGATTGATCCCAGTACAGTGTGATATTGCCATTTTCGAGAACTGGGTCGGGCCTTATCCTATAGTACGGCACTTCCGATTCCACAAGGCTGTATTTCAGAGCAAGTTGCTGATGGATAATCCTGGCAGACGAGAACACCCGGAGATAATGTGACGGATCGATTCGCCCGGGCGGTGGCATGCCTGACAAATGTCACCCATCCTATCATTAAAAAAAAAAGATTATTATTATTATAACATCACGCCTGTAATCCCCGAAGGGTTAGGCAAAGGTGTATCCAATTATAGTGCACCCATATTTGGCCAGTTCTTTTTAAGTCCCATCCAATAGGGGGCGAGCCTATTGCTATCAACTGGTCACAAATTCAGACTTCGTGGCTGCTACTGAGAAAATTCCTGATGGAAAAACCTAATAACACCAATGTGTTATTAGGTTTTTCCATCAGGAATTTTGTTCGTCAGGTTGGTCATGGGGGCGATGCAATCATCGACCCCAGGACCTCATGCTCAGCAGTCGACCAACAAGGCAGTCAAGGCAAGGAAGTTCGTATATCGTTAGTTTAATTATCATTCAGCACGGATTGACCCACTGCTGGGTATAGTATAGGCCTCCCTTTTCTTCTGCCACACTTCCCAGTTCTGTGCGTCCTTCATTCATGTATTCCCGCGACTTTGACGATAATATACTATCGTCAATCTAAAGAGCTTTTGGACGGCCCTGATTTCTTTAGCCTAACCTCGGCCACCACCCGATGCCTTTGACCGAGTTTGTATGTGAGATTCCAAAATGCACACGGGCGAAATCGTGGTGAAAAGCTAGTCTTTCAAACAGTTCAGACGAATTCTTATTGTATTAGATACTTAGGGACGTGCCCCGACGGTGGGACATCCGCCAATCTTGTCATTTCAGCTCATTCCTTGAAGCGGTCTTGATATGCGTGAGAAATATTGTGGAGTAAGGCGCTGCGCAAACGTGTGTCTTGTGTCGGATACAAGTTTCCAATGAAATTCAATGAATATTTGATTTCTATCAGAATGAAATCAGCCACTCCCTGCGCAGACGTAAACTGTGTCCGGTCGCCGCTATACAGGACACAGAAACTACGGTTTCCTGTAACGGTGTGCCGTGTCGGTAACAAAAAATGTCTAACTTTGGGCAGCCCCTTAAGTTAGCTAGGCGTGTCAACAAGACATTATGTCGCGTCATGTCTCTGATTTGTGACACATGTCGGGGATAAATCGTACAGTATGACCACTTTAAGTGTGCAGTTCAAGTTGGCGCTGCTTGTCAAGAAAAAATGCATCGATGTGCCAAACTTGGTACATTTATTTTAGTTCTGTATTTTCCTGCTTGCACAGATAAGTTGGTTGAAGTGTATATCAATATTCAGTAGATTAGATGAAGACAGCAGAGTCATTTTCTGACTATTTTAAACTTACTTACTCGTTGGTCAAAGTCCTAGGTTCGATTCCCGATGGTACTTATCTTTACCCAAAATTTTACAAAGCTAGCTTTACCTTCATTTCTACATTAATTATGACGGCGAAAAGGTCTGTATAGACTACATTGACTGTCACTCCACATCAAGTCAAAGTCAATCAAATGACATGCATGACGTGATCCAAACTTTCTACTGCCGACTTCGATATTCACTTCCTACTCGTAACTATTAAGGTAATAAATCCAAATAATTATTTCGATACTAAAGCGGGCATTAAAACAATGCTCTAAGGCAACGCGGTTAACTTTCGTTGTATGTGAGAATTACGTAACAATCAGAAAGCAATTCGGTAAGTCTTAATTAAAATAGAGTCGGGCGCTAATCTCCTTATGATGACGTATAATCTACTTACAGAGGTTTGTGTAAAGAGTTTTAAGGAACACGGGTTAATTATTAACTGAAAACAAAGCTTTAATTTTGTTAAAACGTAACCTTTTGATCGCCAAAAACAAGCATTAAAAGCATCAAGTAGAAAACAAAACGTTTCCAGTATAGATTTACATACATTTTATTCAACTTTAATTGAATGTAATCGATAAAAAATACAAATCACTTGGACATTCTATAGATAAAATATTTATTCATTGCCGTCATTAAAACATGGAACGTTAAAGGTACTGCACTTTAGTCAGCGGTATCTACAACTCGTCTATTAACTATTAATATAAAGTGCTGAACTTTCCACTTTTATTTCCGTTTAAACCGTACTATCTTCTCTCATAAACACCTGCTTAAAATTTACTGTCCATATCGTGTGGAGACTGTAATAAACATAAAGAAATATGGGCGCTATGGTGCTACCTTCACATTATCTATATTTCGTTGTGTATCCCATCTAATCTTTTACAAACAGTCTTATAGATTTTAACTAGCACTTAGCCCGCGACTTCGTCCGCAAAATTTGTGATATAATATAGCCTGTGTTACTCGGTAAAGATGTAACTTTGTAATGGTGAAAGATTTTTTTTAAATCAGTCGAGGATTTTATGAGTTAAATCGTAACAAATAAACAATCAAATTTTTAAAGTGAAACTTTTATTACAACTGTGTGTTGCATGTCGCGTGACGCTCGGCCGCGGAGTAGGGATAAAGTGAAAGGCGCTCTGAAGAGCGCCTTTCACTTTATCCCTACTCCGCGTTTTATACGTTTTTTTAGTTAAATGTCTATAGTGTGAAAAAAAGTTTCACTTTTACCGTGGTTTCATAAAACCACATAATCCTTTTTCCTCTTTATTTTATTAGTTTGGATTAATTGATTTTCGAGTACCTCGTTTGTCTAGTGGTCGAACGCGCTACTGCCGACCACGAGGGTGCGATTCCCAGGTCGAGCAAGTGGTTTAGGTTTTTCCAGCAGAATTTCTCAGTAGTCACGGAGATTGGATTTGTGCTCATCCCTCTTACATGGGACTTAAACATAACTTGCGAAACGTGGGTGTGCTATTACGTATACCTCTGCCATACCCTTCGATTATTACAGGCGTGATGTTTGTCATGCTATGAGAATGGTGTCATTGATCGGTAATCGGTAATAAATACCTACCGTTGCTTTCTATAGATGTTAAAGGCAATAATGTTTGTAGATTCTGTGATAACGACTGCTCATAAAAGGCTGAGCATTTTAATGCATCGTTAGTTGCATTTTATAGCTGCTAGTTCTGTAAAATGTTGAATTATACGGGGAATGTGGGCTTAAAATACTTAAAACATTGTAACAACCTTTGCAATGTGTGTGTTGTCTGTTTGTTTATCTAGTGATAATGAGTTAGCTAAATAATTGGTTAATAATAGTTTGTTAATTGTATATTAGTGAAAGTACTAAGCATTATAATTTGCCCACACACAGATATTAGTTTCATCACGTATTTTAGTCATTTTTCAACGTCATCTAATTAATAAACTAGTGACTGGTCTGGTGCTTCGTTACGTTACTGCTGCTGACACGAGGTCTTAGGGTTCGATAACCAGGCCGAGCCGTGTTATTGAGTACCCCTATTAAGAATTAGTTTGTCAGCAACATAGCAACCCAGGATCTATTAATACCGATTTCGGCGATAGGCTCGCCTCTCGATCATCATCTGCCTCATCTGCCTTAGCCTCTTCCCAAACTATCTTGGAGTCGGCTTCCAGTCTAACTGGATGCAGCTGAGTACCAATATTTTACATGGAGCGACTGCCTATCTGACCTCCACAACCCAGTAACTGAGTAATACAATACCCTTTGGTAAGACTGGATGTCAGACTTTTGGCTTCTGACTACTCGTTACGACTGTCCAAGATCTACAAATGACAGCCGGGGCCAAAGGCTGAACGTGCTTTCCGAGGCACGGAGGAAACTCGCTATGTAATTATGGTCACCCATCCACGAACCAACCTCGGCAAGCACGGCTTAACCTTAAAGATCGACCCGTGCAGCTGTTATTATTTAGCCACGAGCTCCTCACCTGTAACTGGACTTAAATATAAGTAGCAAAATGTAATGGGTGGACTGTTTCTACACCTTTTTCTAACCCTAGAGGAGCACAAGGCTAAATAATAACAGCCGATCGAGTCGGTCTTTAGTAGGCCGCGCTTCCCCAGGTTGTAATCACCTATTACATTCCTCCGTGCCTCGGAAAGCACATCAAACCGTTCGACCCGGCTGTCAGTTGTAGAACTTTAACAGTCG
Source organism: Cerastis leucographa (assembly GCA_963082945.1). Classification (NCBI taxonomy): domain Eukaryota; kingdom Metazoa; phylum Arthropoda; class Insecta; order Lepidoptera; family Noctuidae; genus Cerastis; species Cerastis leucographa. The sequence continues at coordinate 9,227,197 of OY720380.1, read as the reverse complement.
TTACAGGTGGTCAGTGGCCTGAAAGTCTGACAATCAGTCTAACCAAGGTGTGTCGTATTACCCAGTACTAATTGGATTGTGGACGTCAGATAGGCAGTCGCTCCATGTATAATACCGGTTTTCAGCTGTTTCCGGTTAGACGGAAAGCCAATTCCGACACAGTTGGAAAAGGCTAGGCAGTTGATGACCTTTGTCTAACCCCTCGGGGATTACAGGCGTGAACGGGATGTTTTGTTATGTTTTATTAAAAATCATCTGCAAACCACAACAAAAATCGGCTTAAGAAGAATTTACTTGGCTAAAATTCAAGGAGGTAAGTAACATATCGATGATACGCCCTATAAACTCCCCGAATTACGTTATGTTATGAAATAAAAATCCACTGTTAAAGCAGAGGTGTGAAAAATAATTTGAACGTATAAGTATTTACTTATGATTAATTGTCTATAGTTAAACGCCTCCTAAATGCAACCAATATTGATACACAGTGTATGTGCATGTTCAGGGAGCTTTACCGGATTATGTGCTTACCCGGATGCGTATTGCCAAACTGTATACTGACCCAGACACCCGTAGTCTGTACTGAACTACATCGTGCTCATTAAAATCACAAATAAATTGGAGCAAAGTGCATACGAGCTAAGAGCAATCTGAGAATGTATGCATTTTGCTTGCAACAAATTGGAGCAAAGTACATACGAGCTCAGAGCAATTTGATAATGTATGTATTTTGTTCGCTTGTATGTAAAGCAAACTGTGACACCTCAAAACATTTTATATTTGCTTATAAACCATAGTCGACGTAGCCCCGCTACGCGGGGCTCCTGTTTCGGTCTGCAGGGTTTACAGTAACCTTACACGAAGGGGAAGTCGGGGTCTTAGTTCACTCGCTCCGCTCGCTCACTAGACTCCGCCATCCCCATCGAACCTAACCTGACCGAGTTGGGGTGCCCCAAGTCCAGAGCCCGCTTCGCTCGCTCTTGCATCCAATTTCTCCTGGATGTGTATAATACAGTACTAGGTTTTGTCCGTGCACTTTCTTTGATGAAAATATCCAGGCAAAAAGCTAGTCCATTTGAGTCATTTTTTTTACTGGGATAGATTAGGTTTTGGCGAGTAATATGCATAAACAAAAGCTCATCTATTAGAGTCTGGCTCGTGACTCAAATAGTATAGCCTTTTTAAATTCGCCGTCTGGACTCGTATGTATTTTGCTCTAGTATTTTAAAGCAAAATGTATATTGATTCAGACACTCTCTGAATAAGTATACAGTTTGCTCTTAAAAACAAAGGCAAGCTGCGATCAAACTCAGAGCAACCCTGGTCTGGGTCAGTATACAGTTTGGCAATACGCTACCCGGATAACGTGAAACAATGGATGGGGAGCGTAGGAAACAAAATTAGATTGAACGTTAGGAGCATATGACATAGATAGTAAGGTAACAATGTACCAGAAATGAGCAAACTGATGTCCTAAGTCAGTTTGCCGTAAAAATCGAAAAGAGGATAATACGAGAATACGCGAAATAAAATTACGTTACTCTTTGCAGTAACGTGTATTTTTTAACTATATTACACGCTTCTTCTTCTTCATGGGGTTTCTGGTTTCCGCACTTAGTCCCTTAAGTGGACCATTGTGCGTGTATATTACACGCTTTGGAGTGACGTAATTTTAATTCTCGTATTCTTCTCTGCAAACCCTTTCATTTGAAACCCATTATCATGAGAATGCATGCAAAATAACTAGTCCGCCATCTTTGGGTATCCATATTGGATTTAGAATGACGTCACTTAGGTAATAGGGAATAATCCTATTTTTTTTTTCTTTGTCCGTCGGGTAGTTTATTGAAAAGTATTGGACACGTATTTTTTCTTTTTTCACGTGGTCATAAAATTACGGAGATATATTGAGTTGAAATGGCGCATGACGTCACATGTAGGTAAGTTTTATACCCACTTGTGACGAAGTAAGCCCCCACTCTCCAACTTTAATGAGTTCTAACTAAGTATTTTTTTGATATTTTGATAAAACAAAAAATACGTGTCTAATATTTTTGTATTACCTGTCTGACGGACAAAATAGAATGTCGTTTTCTTTACCCAGTCCGATCCCCTATTGTACATTGTCATCCAAAATAAACATGGACGCAAAATTTCAGTTCAATCGAAAACCGGGATGTGGATTTTCTAAGATTTTTACATAGTTGCAGATGAAGCTAATAAAAGCATCAAAATCAAAATATTTTATTATACATAGGCCTACATGGGCACAGATAAAACGTCGACAAAAGGTGCATGGTTCGGGTTGGTCGTTTCCTATGAAGAAGTACCGGCAAGAAACTCCATGGTTACTCTTTTAAAATCATTTGGTTTTACAATATTTGAATGTTAAAGCGTTAGTACTTAAGTATAGGAGGACAGCATAGATCCGACAATAAGTCGTTGCTTACTACAAATGGTAAAAACAGGATAAACAAAAAATGCATGTTAAAAAATCACCGTTACGATTCGAATTAACAGACAATTAATGATTTCAAGATGTTGATTGCAAAAGTGAATTGAAGATATAAATCTTAGAAACGTTGTAATTGATTAGAAAATATTTAAAAAAAACATAAAAAGTTTATTAAAAAAGGTTTTTGTAAAGCTACATAAATAAAACTATTTTCACTATCTGTCGTAATAAAAATGTTTCTTACTAAAATTCTTATCAGAAATAATTTAATTAATTAATAAATTTTTAATTAATTAGATTATTAATAGGTACCTATCCATTTTTAAGCAACTATATTAAAATCAGATAACGAATCAGTATATAAAGATCTTAATTCCATTTATCATAAGTTTTAATTAAAATTCAACATAATTATTATAATTAAATATTTTAGATACGTGAGAAACTTATCGGAAACTTACTCAGATTTATCAATTGTAATCAGAACTTCTTTCCGACCACGATAACGATCAAATACTTCGATTCTCATCAGAAGAACGCTAACCAATTCAAGTATGGCGACACAACAAGCTATATACACGGTGTAAATCACCTCATCACGAAGCCGTCACGCGTCAACCAAGCATTCTGTACATGAAACTAAGTAACTTTACGCAAAAATTATTGCTGGGAAACGACTTTTTTTTGGGGGTGTAAAATCATATTTTGTGGTAGAAACGCAATGTAACGCACTCAAAACATTGTGCTGATGGATGGGTTGAATAGTACGGGGGTCGTGGAGGTGTTTAAAGTAAAAATCTTACATTAATAACTTGTATTTAAAAAAATACTTGTCAAAAAGTTGGAACTTTGACCCCTAATATCTCCGCAACTAGAAGGTTCCCAGGTATGGTGTAGAACAAAAAAATGATCGCAATGACAGGGAGAACCAGTGCCTTTCGGCTTCGTTAAGAGGTGTTTTACACCCTTTATATCCAGAATAACCTAACCTCGGTATGTATGAGCTTCCAGTACAATGAAATATCAGCTTTATTTGGTATTACATAGCTCGATCGGTGCGCACATATCCTATAAGGAACATTTAATAGGCCAACATTATTCTTACTGAACTTCAAAAATATATGTTTTTTCACGTCTTTATAAAGTTTGGGAATGTTCAATTTATGAATTTCGTTTTAGAGTTCCGTGCCCAAAGGAACCAACGGACCAACGGTCCAACGGGATCCGTTTGCTAAGGCTTTGTTGTATCTCCGTCCGTTTGTCACAATGCTTTAAAACCGTTTTATCTTTTAAACCGTTAAGTAGACACTTGAAGTTTTCACAACGTGTTAGTGTTTCTGGCCACGTTAACATAAAATATTATAAAAATGAAATAAACTCAAACATTAAAAGGGAAGAAACTTGTTCATTATACTATAACGTTAACATTATTATAACAATTACTAGCTGGTGCCCGCGACTTCATTCACGTGAAAAGTTTGATGGGTTTTAGAGGTATGAAAAAACTTTTTTACAAAAAAAAATAACCGACTTTTCAGTTGTGGTATCTCACTTTAATCCTAGTCAAGTATAATTTTTACATTGTAACTAGACACCAGCACATCGTCCATAATACGACAAAGGACAAAATGCATATTATAGAGGATGACTCAAAAAGTACCTAAGCAAAGATAATACAATTCATATGGCTCCACCGGGCAAGCTTCTCTACCAAATGTATGAAAATCATCTAAATCGGTCCAGTAATCACGAAGAAATCGGTGTACATACGTGAAAAATTTACATATAACAAAAAAATCAATAAAATGAAATAGTTATTTGTGCAACAAGAGAGTAAAGTGGTTTTTTGCTGCGAGTGCTGATTCTGAATCCTGAGCAAGCGAAGGAATCAACGATTGAATCACGAGCGTAGCGAGTGATTCTAAAGCTGAATCCTGAGCGTGGCGAGGGATTCAAAGGCAGGAGATGCAAAAAACTTTGCTCTCGTGTATCACACATAACTTTTCACTTCAGCAGCGAGAACACTAGGAGACAAAATAATAAACAGGAATTGATTGAAATAACTATTTATTGTGAATCAAAATAATTAAAATTATAGATGATCACCTCGTCTGTGATAAATCTAAAATTAAGATAGCAACACCGTCTCCGAAAAACTGCTTGCGCCCTTTGTAAGTCTCGTCGAAGACATGGTATGCTTTTAGATATCTCTTGCGAGACTTCTCAGGTAGGAAACTTAATTCTGCATTAATAACTGTCTTGTTGTTTTAACTCTTCCGGTGTTACAATACTGTTCTCGTCGCTAGTTTCACTCATATTTTACGAGTATTTTAATATTTTTTACTTATTCAACTCTTTACGCCAGCCACGAATTTTTTTCCCGCTCTTTTATTTAAATTAAGGCGGAAATAGCACCCATGATATTTTATTATTCAAAATATATTACGTAACATTATTGAAACTAGAAATAAATATTTACAGGTTAAATATCAGTTTTATATGCAGTAAATACTTATTTTCGTTTAAAAACAACAATAGGTAAAAAATTCAATAAATTACATTAAAAGACATAATTTTTGCAAAATCTCTTTAGTACGAAATTCCGAACGTGTTCGAATTCAAAAACGGAACTTCGAAAGGGCTGGTCATTGTCTCTCTCTCTCTTTCTAATGGGCGGGAAAGAGATAGAGTGTGAATGTTTCGAATTGTATGATCAAACCCAAGGCTGAATAAGATATTCAGGACTCTCTGAAAAAAATAATTAAAAAGTTACTTTGTCTCACTCAGTGAGCAAAATGCGATTTTGCTCACTGATTTCAGGCAGCAAAACCTACATGTTTGAGCTACTGAAGTGAAAACTATATGGCCAAACTATATTAATTTTTTATGGGACCAAATGGCAGGTATTCCACATCAAACTAAAGAAGAATCACGCAAATCGGATCATAAATCTCAGCGTAATCGGTGTATACACCTGGAAAGTGCATACCGTTACAATTCCAACAAGCCCAAACACAGCTAAGATTCCTTTGCCTTTTATGGATTGCCTTGTTATGGAGTTGGGAAGCCTGTCTCTTGGATTCATCATCAGATCTGATGGTAGAATGGTTCTTAATGGACGCAAATGCTTCACTTGTTGTAAAAAAATACCAAAATCACTGTACGTTTTCCTATAAAATTTGAAGAGTTCCCTCGATTTCACCAAGATTCCATCACCAGATCCCGACTTGGTGACTATGGGACCATTTGGGAAGTATACCATTTCCAACAAAAAAAGAATTTTCCAAATCGGTTGGCATGCGACGGAGTAATGCGCGAACAAGCATAAAAAAAAAAAAAAAAAAAAAAATACAAACATCCGAATTGAGAACCTCCTCCTTTTTTAGAAGTCGGTTAAAAAATAGATGTTGGCCGATTCTCAGACCTACCAGATATATACACAAAATTTCATACAAATCGGTTAAGCCATTTCGGAGGAGTTTGGTAACAAACACCGATATATTTATATATTTTATACACGAGAATTTTATATACTAGAAGAAAGATATTGTACAGAACCATTCGTGTGTTTTCACGTCTTCATAAAGGAGAATGTCTAAATTGTCGAATTCTTTACTTAAAACCTTCGACGCTTCATCCTGAGTACCTCGGTGGGTGGGCTGCGAGTAACAACTATCGTCAAAGAATGTATCTAATTATGAATCACAGATCGTATCACGGACTATACCCGTTCCAGGGAACAGTTCTAATCATTCCCCCGGGCAATGCTTACTGTTTCATTTCACATCATAATTGAAATAGCTCGGTATCTTCGTCTGTGGGTTGTATGATAGCTCTCGGAATGAAAGAGCAATACTGCTTCAGTTGTGATTACTGGAAAAATGAATAATGAGGAGCTGGATTTATTGACTTCGACTTTATCTTGTTCTAGGCTTTGTGTAGCGGAGATTTATCACTCTAGTGCACTTGGGTGGAATACGGGTATACACGTAACAAGAGTTTTTCCGAGAACAGTTTTTTTTTTTAAATCTATTATTATTTGAATAGTTTGTCATACCATTTTAAGATACAAAATAAGCAAAGTTAAATAAAAATAGGTAAAAAAAAATAAAGATCTCAATATAGTAATTAGGTCACTACTTTAAATAATGCTGATAATGTCTTGGGTGAATTAACCTTTCAAATCGACCCAATCATCATCATTATCATTAGCCTATTATGTTCCCACTGCTGGGACACAGGCCTCCTCTCTATGAGAGGGAGTGGGCTGTAATCCACCACGCGGGCCCAGTGCGGGTTGGTAGATGTCACATGTCTTCGAATTTTTAGTTCTAGGACATGCCGGTTTCCTCACGATGTTTTCCTTCACCGTTTTTGAGGGCAGCGGTGATGAAATAAATTACACAAAGTAATGCGCCTGCCTGGGTTCGAACCCACGGCTTACTGCTCGTAAGTCGGGGCTGCCACCACTGGGCCACCGCTGCTCTCCAATCGACCCAATACCAAGAAGAAAAATTGAAGTTTCCCCTTTTACAAAGATTTGATTGATTCTCCGCTTTACCTCTACTTTTATAAGGTAAATTTTATTATGAAGCCATTCAACTGTCTTAAGAGGGCTATTACAGCTAGCTGCTAGCTAAACCGTAAAAACTCACTAGTTTTGATGTGTTTTTACGGTTTAGGAATGGCCACAAAATTAAAAAAAAACAGAAAATATAGTAGTTTCATTATTCCTAGGAGCCTTCTAAATAAATATTTCAATTTGTGTACATACATTAGTAAAAACCTTAACAACACTCAAATACAAGAAAAATTGTAATAGCCCTCTAAATACACAACCTACCTAAGTACCAACATTACCACCTATATTCAAAAAGATCTACCCTTTTAGTGCGTCTGCATTTCCGTAGCTCTTCAACCGCCCGGCATGGCGGCTGCACTCACAGTTGCTAACTTTTCCCCTAATCTCCACGTGAGGGCACTCCGGCTGACGTCACGTCTCTCAGGCACTTTGCCGTCTCAGAGGCTAATGACTCTACTTACCTCTGTTTAAAATTCACTGTTGTAGCGTTGGAATTACGGACGCAATGAGACTTTATGATTTTGGGTGAAGGTGCCTGTTGTCATAATTTGGCGGCGTCGGTTTTGGATGAGGATTTTGTTAACTAATTGATTTTCGGCACAGGATCGGAACGTAGAGAATCTAAAAATTTTTTTTGAATTGAAACTTCTTATGCAACTTCCAACAAGTTTAACGCTACCATGGAGGGGGAATATTTTCTAAATGTCACTAAGAGTTGGCAGTATTACAAGATTTGTGACTACGTAGTTCTACTAGGTACGCAAGATGGCGTGCAAACAGTCATGCATTCGACTCTTCGGAGTGACCAGCCTTCGCTCCCATGAGTACAATAACCTCGGTAAAGTTATGTAATAAAAATAATACAACAAGAAAACATCAAAATATTATTTAGAAGCTCAATAAAATAACGAGAGTGAATGCGCGGCACTCGAACGCATGCGTGTAGTATTACGAAGTTTCACTTCTTCCGCGCGGAGGGACTCCACGCACTGTTTTTTTAATCTGCCCGGATTTCCATGACTAATCTACCATAAGTACTTGTATTTATGACAACTTGAGCTACTAACTTACCTTATTGAGAATTTCTCCTGCATTAGGCACATTTTCAGGACAAACTGTCTTCAGGTCTCTTCAAAGGCTTTACTAGAGATTTTGAGCTATTTATTAAAACCTTTAATTCTTTGATTACCTTACCTCGAATTCATAAACTAAAATTCTGCTCCGTACTCTGCAACCAGAAGCCTTGGATCCACTTCTGTTGGACGGTGTGTGTACCAAAACAGCTACAACTATAAAAGCAGATATAGTCACCCCTCTGGGGACTAGGCGAGACTAAGTTTGCACGGTGGGCGTGCAGCAAGCAAAGGGTTGCTGAAAAACATATCAGCTGTTCACGAATGACGCGACCGCCAGACGTAGACGGTACCTTTTGCGAAGTTATTCTTCGCCATAGGTTTTATTCACTATTATAGCTGTTCCCCGCAACCTTCGTCAGCGTGAAATTATTATAAAAGTACTTCCCTACCTGAATCGGATTTCCTTAACATGGATTCATCAATAATATTATGGATTTTAATTTTTTGGACAGAAACAAATCCTTTATCAAAAATAGCCTGATTTTAGTAACTCCATATAACATCAACTATCTGCCAGTAAAAGTCCCATCAAAATCGGCCCAGCCGTTATTTTTGTCTGTTTTTCCAAAGACCTTTAAGTACATTTTCTATAGATCTCGTCTTATTAAGCTAAACACATTGTAAACCACTTATAACAAGTAACCAACGGGTTGGTGTCGGCAAATAACGTGCCACTCTTGGCAATAACTAAGTGAACATAAATAAAATAAATATATTGACAATTTACACATCAACCAACTTATCTTTGCGGTCCAGAAAAACACACGAAGCAAAATAAAGTACAAAGTTTCATTTATCGATGCATTTTTGCTAAGCAAGCAGCGCCACCCTAAAAGTGGTCATACTATAAAGTCCTCACTCATTTTTTCACAGTACTTCTATGACATTTCTTCTAGTAGCTTATCTATGGCATCTTAAATCTCTTTGGTTCTTCCGTTTGTGCGCTTGTAACTTGATAACCACTTTGTATTTTGTTTACACTTTGGTTTATTTTCAGCCGAAAGCACAACTTATTTATTAAAAAAAAAAAACATTTTCTATTCATAAATTTATAGACAAGAAATATAAACAATATCCGTAAAGAAAAGCACTTTGGCGAAATTATAATGTTAGTCCATATTTCAGCGTCAAGTTCAATCGCGTGGAGTTTAGAGTACTTACGATTATCATTAGTTTGTACGATAACATGTTTTAAAACTATAAAACAACAAATTGTTACTTTGCCTTGTGCAAAATTTTATATTCTTTATAAAATGCAGCGAGTATTCCATAAAATTACACAAAGGTTGTCAGGAGGAAAATTGCTAATAGCGTTAAAATCGTCTGCTGAACAATTTCTTTCTTCGCTTTTACTTTTCTGTATTTTCTTGTAAGTAGGTACGTTCATTTTCATGTTAAGTTCATGAAGATGTTGGCATGATTTATGGCGTTTTTATGAGTATTTATGATTGCGTTAATACTTTGACATTACTTTCCCATTTACAGCATTTTTGGACATGGAATCCAAAATCCTTTGAAGTAGCCCAAGCAGCAAAGCCTTATCATAAAGGGTGTAAAACACCTCTTAACGAAGCCGAAAGGCACTGGTTCTCTCTGTCGTTGCGATCATTTTTTTGTTCTGCACCATACCAGGGAACCTTCTAGTTACGGAGATATTAGGGGTCAAAGTTCCAACTTTTTGACAAGTATTTTTTTAAATACAAGTTTTTAATGTAAGATTTTTACTTTAAACACCTCCACGACCCCCGTACTATTCAATCCATCCATCAGCACAATGTTTTGAGTGCGTTACATTGAGTTCTACCCTAAAACATGATTTTACACCCCCCAAAAAAAAGCCGTTTCCCAGCAATAATTTTTGCGTAAAGTTACTTAGTTTCATGTACAGAATGCTTGGTTGACGGCTTCATGATGAGGTGATTTACACGGTGTATAGTAGCCCATATAACGTTTTTCAAGAACTAGGAACTTACTCTGAAACAACATACATTTTATTACACTTTGTACATTACATTTTGTAATGTGAAAATCTTCCAAAAGATAATTTACCTTTATATCTTCAGAATGAGGAGTTAAGTTAGTTAATGTTACATGTCCTATTAAAATCGCCAACCGTGTAGGCTGTCAGCTCGTAAAGATGCCTAGGAATCCTTTTGAAACTCCAGAAGAAACATAATCTAAGATAGAAAACCGTTTCCGCTAACACTGTCTCGAGAATATCAGATCATCCAGTAAATGAATCCGTAATATTTTGTCCCACAAGACACAATACAGTAACAATTGAAAATAACACTTAGTCCTAACGGCCGGGAGTAGTGATCTGTTCCCAGCTGTCAGATTCCCATGAAAATGCCGAGCTCCGTAGAATTGAGCGTCGAATCACTACCGGCTCCCGATTACATTTGGGGACAGGGGACATGAGGACAATCATTTACAGATCAATAGGCGTGTGTCATTTTAGACTAGGTGTTCGAGGCGTGGAATTTTCTATCGGCCAAATGATAAACATTCTCTAATAAAACGGGACGAATGTTTTTATGTATGGAATATTTTATTAAAGTGGACGATTCTTTCTAAAATCCATCTTATTTGCATGCGGTCTTTGCTATACTGGGAATTTCCATACAAACAGTTATCTCTATTCAATTCCTTAAGAAGATAAATTTGAAAATATTTTTTTTATCGATCACCTTAGTTGTAAGTAACTCTAGTTCATAATTTCGTGCATCTGTGTCCTACCTAGACCCCGCGTCTGTCGGTTACTGAATGAATTAAGATTTTTACCCTACCAATTCGTTTTGGTGGCCTCGGCGTCCGCAAAATTTCTAGTGTAAGCTTACCGGCGTTCTTGTCCTCTGTCCACGGCACTGAAAAGCTAACCAGGAAGATTTTAACTCTCTCCCTGGTTGATTCGAAAGTGCCGTGCTCGGCGGACGCAGAGGACGCCTGGAAAGTGGCTTGCCCGGATACGGATCGGCCCGAGAACCCATTTTCCCAGAGACAGTGGGATGAGCCGCTCAGCAGGTTGGTACGGAACAACCTTATTACGTCTTCGTACGTCGTTATTATTATATAAGTCTACCAATACTGCTGAGCGTGCCCGCCTGCTGGCTGTGGGTGAGTGGGAGTCGGGTCTCTGGCTTCAGGCACTACCGTCACCTAACATACGCACTATGCTAGGTGAACCAACATTCCGGCTCGCTACATGTCTGCGATTGGGCGCTCCTTGCGTGGCTCCACATCGCTGTCGATGTGGTGAAGCAGTCGACGGCCTCGGACACCATGGCCTTTCCTGCAGTAAGAGTGCAGGTCGGATAGCGCGGCACGCTAGCATTAATGATCTCATCCGTCGTGCTCTTGCCACTGCCGGTGTGCCAGCTGTCTTAGAACCCAATGGTTTGGCACGCGTCGATGGGAAGAGACCAGATGGTATGACCATAATGCCATGGAAGTTGGGTAGGCCTTTGGTGTGGGATGCGACTTTCGTCGACACCCTTGCGCCATCCCATCTTCCCAGCACGGTGAGCTGTGCTGGGGCGGCTGCTGCAGGTGCTGAAAACCTCAAGTGGCGCAAGTACAATAACTTCATTAGTAATTATGTGCTTGAGCCGTTTGGGGTTGAAACACTAGGGCCATGGGGCCCGAGTGCCCACCTTGTGTATCGAGATATCGCTAAACGTTTGGTCGAATCTTCACGTGACCAGAAGGCTGGCCTTTTTTTTGCCCAAAAAATCAGCATTGCCATCCAACGTGGCAATGCGGTCAGCGTTCTGGGCACTTTTCCTGTTGACAGCGATGTGGACGAATATTTTGACGCCCGGTAATTTTGATATTTGCACATATTTTATTATTATTTTAGATATATTTGTAGTTTGTAAATAGTGTAAAAGCTTATTAATTAACTTCTAGATACTTGTAAAAAAAAAAGATTTTTAGATGTCCCAATGTCACAAAATATATTTTATTTTATTTTATTGTAGCAGGTCTACTCTACCACCTACTTTAAAATAAAGCGGTTGACTCTTGTCGATTGAACTGGCAAACTTTCAGAAACAAAATTAAAAAACCAGCCAAGTGCGAGTCGGACTCGCGCACGAAGGGTTCCGTACCATTATTATTAAAAACGAGCAAAAAAAACACTTTTTTGTATGTGAGCCACCTTTTAAATATTTATTTTATTCTATTTTTAGTATTTTTTGTTATAGCGGCTATAGAAACACATAATCTGTAGAAATGTTAAGTGGCTAACTTTTTTATTTTCTTATTTGTAAAATATTTTTATTGAATTAAATTACAACTTTCTATAACTACTGATTAATATTATTTTTAAAACTAGATAACTAAAACCTCCTCATCGCTGTCACTGTGGTGAAGCTGTCAACAGCCTCGGACACCACGGCCTCGCGAACATAAATGACATCATCCGTCGAGCTCTTGTTACCGTCGGCGTTCCAGCTATTTTAGAACCCAATGGCTTGGCACGCGACGATGGCAAAAGACCGGGCGGCATGTCTTTGTTTCCTTGGAAGATGGGTAGGCGTTTAGTGTGGGATGCAACTTGCGTCGATACTCTTGCGCCATCACATCTTCCAAGCTCATCGTGCTGTACAGGCGCTGCCGCTGCGGCTGCGGAGAACCTCAAGCGGCGTAAATATAGTACCTTTGTGGTAACTATATTTTCGAGCCGTTTGGGGTTGAAACCCTGGGGCCTTGGGGTCCGAGTGCCCACAGCCTTTTCAAGGAAATTTCTAAACGCCTAATTGACACTTCCCGTGACCCAAGGGCTGGGTTTTACTTTGGCCAGAGGCTAAGTATTACCATACAACGTGGCAACGCCGCCAGTCTCTTGGGCACGTTACCAGTTGACAGCGTTGAGGAGGAGTTTTTTGACGCCCTTTTATAATTTGTTGTTATTTTAGTTTGAGTTAACTGGCTAACTATCACTGTTTATGAGATACAGCCTGGTGACAGACGGACGGAAGGACAGAGAGACTGCGAAGTCTCAGTAATAGGGTTCTGTCTGCAGGGTTTACAGTAACCTAACACAAAGGGGATGTCTGGGTCTTAGTTCGCTCGCGCCGCTCGCTCACTAGACCCCGCCATCCCCTTCGAACCTAACCTGTCCGAGTCAGGGCCAGGGTCTTGGGGCACCCCAAGACCAGAGCTCGCTTCGCTCGCTCTTTAACAATTTATTTTTACTCAATTTTGCTAATTATAATGTTGTAGGATGCGAAGTCTCAGTAATAGGGTTCTGTCTGCAGGGTTTACAGTAACCTAACACGAAGGGGATGTCTGGGTCTTAGTTCGCTCGCGCCGCTCGCTCACTAGACCCCGCCATCCCCTTCGAACCTAACCTGTCCGAGTCAGGGCCAGGGTCTTGGGGCACCCCAAGACCAGAGCTCGCTTCGCTCGCTCTTTAACAATTTATTTTTACTCAATTTTGCTACTTATAATGTTGTAGGAGTAGGTACCAGTAACAGTAACGAGGCATTTCATACTTCGTAACAGGGTAATTTCGAACTGGCGTACATCGCACTCGTATGCTTTCTAACTAACGATACGTCGGCCTTGCATACTTCGCCCCAATGAACTTTTGAACTGGCGTACATCGAGATCCTGTACTTTAGAACTAACATACGTCGACATTTCAAACTTCGACATTCAATAGCGGAGTGGTAATGGCTCACCCATCCACGGACAAACTCCTTCAAGTTATGCTTACATCAAATACTCTCTCAGAATCTCGATTATGATCATTCTCGATTAAGTAATTTGTCATAGCAAGCTTTCGGAGTACCGTACATTGCGATGATGAACATTCGCAATAATGTATTTCGTCGTAGCAAAGTTTTGGAGTAACGTGTACATCGGAATGACGAACATTCTAAGTAATTCGTCATAGCGTACTTTCTACCAAACGTAATTCGTACTTACGAACTTTATGTATACCGTACGTCGGTACACATAAAGTTCGTAGTAATAAACTTCGGAGTAAAGTAATACAGTCGGGTATTTGATATGACGAACTGAACTATGAACTTCAATAATGGCTTCTCTGGACACAGGACTGCAATAATGTTATTCAAATGTTTATAAAAAGAATTTAAATCAATGCTTTGAGTTTGAATTTAAATAATTCTAATCTTTTTCTAACATATGAGTCTTCTTTACTAAACTATGTCCAGTTAACTAGTCTTACCGAGGGGTATCGTATTACCCAGTTCTCACTGGGTTATGGATGTCAAATAGGCAGACGCTCCCTGTGATATACTGGTATTCAGCTACATCCGGTTAGACTGGAAGCCGACACCAACATAGTTGGGAAAAAGCTAAGCAGATGATGATGAATTGACCGTTACGCTACCACCGATACGACAGCGACGCATTGGAAGAGGCGAAAGTTTGGCACAACAAAATTTAAAATACCAATTGTCGTGGCAGCAAAATTAAGGAAACTTAAGAGCGTTTACACCATACGGCATTTCAATCAAACTTTCAAGTCCTAATTTTCCAAAATGACACAACCGATTTATGAAACTTAATATGCATAAGCAGGATACATTGGTCTACAAAGGTACAAAAAAAACATTTTAGAAAGTTGTTTAAAAAAAAAGATAATTGGAAATTTATCGGGAAATGAAAATTAATAAGTGTAACACTATTTTTAGAATATTCCCCATATATCAAAAACGAACCAAAACCAATTTTCATTGAAAGTTTTTTTTTACATTCTACATTCCAATATTTTTCAGAATTTTTCTCCTCTTACTTTAAAAATTAGAGGGGAGGGGGACACACGTTTTACCACTTTGGAAGTGACTATCTTTCAAACGATGGAATTTGAAAAAAATATGGTTCTACGAACCTCAATGTCATTTTTAAAGACCTATCTATAGACACCCCGCACGTATAGGTTTGATGTTTTTTTTTTGTTGCAGTTCCGTGTGGTGATTTAATCTATATGTTTTTATTTTTGTACAAAAATCGTAAAGCGGTTTACAGAATACATCTACCTACCAAGTTTCAACGGTGTAGTCCTAATAGTTTCGGAATAAAGTGGCTGTGACATACGGACGGACAGACAGACATGACGAATCTGTAAGGGTTCCGTTTTTTGCCATTCGGCTACGGAACCCTAAACAGTACCCGCCAACTCGCGTCTATAAATAACTTTGTATAGGACAACAATTTTAATGAATTGTTGTCCTATACAAAGTTATTTATAAATGCCCCTATACAAAGTTATTTATAAATGCGAAAAAAATGGTGGTTTTATTATTTTTCACCGGCAAAGCGCAAACATTTTTGAATGAAACAGCATTTTTTTGTTTTCAAGATATCACAAGTACTTTCATAAACTGGAAGCATGCCAATGATTTCAATTTCAACCGGTATAAGAGGAGAAATGAGTGTCTCATTATTTGTGTTTTATAGAGAAAACTGTCAGTAGTTAGGGAGGTAAAGTCTCCGGCTTTTAAAGCGATCGATATCAAGGCATGACTGACTTTAATGGTGTCTAGTGTTAAAGACTTTAATATAGGTAATATAAGCTCGATTTATTATTATAACTGATGCATTGCAAAATCCGCCTATAACTGTCCTACTCTTAGGGTAGGTACCGGACTTTGAACCAAGCATGTTTTGAGAGCAGTGGTAACGAAATCTTTTTTTATCGTGTGAGCAAAAATCACGAAATATCACAAGGGGGGAGGGGGTGTAGTAAGGTATCACGTGTATATATTTTTTCGCCAACCGCGTGATTTCTAGCCCGAAAAGCCGTGTGTAGTGTGACCTTAACGTCGTTGCGAGGCAGCGACCGAAGTACCTGAACAATATTCTAAAAAAATTAAGATTCTTTGTAGGTAAAAAATACAAGTGATTTTGGGTGGGGGCGGGGGGGTTAGTCTTAAACCTTACCACATATCTCCAAGGGGAGAGGGGGGTTAAAAGTGCTAAAAAGTCATAACGTGATTAATGTACAGCCCCTAACCTAGTGTCAAAGTTTTTATGCCGCCTAAGACACTCTGATTTGGCTTTACATGCCTTTGAGAATTGAAAAAAACACTTAGTTATGTTCCTGCCTGGGTTTCAACTCTGCGATACGAAAGCCTGGGCCTCGCTTCACAGCGATATTTAGATTGAACGATCATTTAATTCCTCAATATTTTTGAAACATGTTTTCTGCTATCAGTTCATTACCAATGGACTACTTATATATATGTACTTATAAGAAGCAGCATTTGAAATAAATAAAAATGTTGTGTTGCTAGCCGACCTAAAAAATTATGTAACTTAGTACCTATTCGTAGTAACAAATTAAGGTAGACTAGGACTCAGGAATTCTCAGGATAAGCCCATAAATAATTCAGGACATGAAAAGGTAGGTAACCTTACTTAGTAGGTACATGTACATATACCTGCTTAAAGTATAAATTATTTATATGATGATAAAAAATATTTCTAAGAAACGTTCCCTTTCCCTTATGCTCAAATATTTTTATGTAATAACATTTGCATACAAAAGATGTTCATTCATAATTTTATTACGTTATACATACTTACGAGTTTGTAGCAGATAGGTAATTGCCATTTTGAAACATTACGCCGATACTTTATGGGCTAGTTTGCCTATTGTATTCACCTTTTAAATTGCCACTCGAATATATTGGGCAAATGAATAATGCCTGCTTTGCTTAAGAGCCAAAGATGGCACAACAGAAGCTGTAACAATAAAAATACGCCTTAAAGATATGCTTAATTTCTACTCATTTTTCAGAGTTGGTATCATAAAACATGGTTTTCAAGTATTTGTGTTAGGAATCCATTTGTCCACCACAAATTTTCTCAGCCACGGAGTCTGGTTTTCTGCCCGTTGGATGGCAATAGGCTCGCCCCCTAGCCCAGGGGACTTAAACATAACTGGCAAAATGTAGGTTTACTATAATTGGGTACACTTCTGCCTAACCCTACGGGAATGACAGACGTGATGTCATTTTTTTTTTAATTTTATTGACGTTATATCTGTTCCTTGTTACTTTTTTTTTCTAATTTTATTAATTTACTCTGTATCCTACACACAAGTATTTTAAATTCTAAAAGAATATTATCGTCAAGGATAAAATTTAATGTTTTGTAACATTTTTAACTAGGTCTTGAAGTAACCTAAATAACGACTACATTTTTAACCCCCGACCAAAAAAGAGGGGTTTTATAAGTTTGACGTGTGTATCTGTGTATCTGTGTGTCTGTCTGTGGCATCGTAGCTCCTAAACGGATGAACCGATTTTGATAAAATTGGTTTCGTTTGAAAGGTGTTTTAATCGACAGTGTTCTTAGCTATGTTTCGAGAAAATCTGCCCAGCCGTTTGAAGGTGATCACCACTTGTCTAGTTGAAGGGAAATAAACAACTTTCCCAGGTCTGGTCGATTCGAAATTTGAAATCATGTTACTTGTCACTATGGGCATCGCTGGGGGGGCTGCACTTTCCCGCTCCCCCCTAAAAGTTCGTTTTTTTTTAATTTATAACTTTTCTTGTTTTCGTTAAGTTTAAAAAGCATGAAATAAAATTAAAAATCCCCCGACACGAAAAACCTCTAAAAAACCTAAAATAAAATAATCCAAGCGACTTAGCGTCGGGGGACCGCTAAGAAGACCGCTTAGTACAAGCACAAAACAAAGCGTACCCCCGACGCTAAGACGCTTGGATTATTTTATTTTAGTTTTTTTTAGAGGTTTTTCGTGTCTTGGGTTTTTTAAATTTTTAATTTTTAGTTATAAGACCATAATGTACCATATTTCATGCAATTATAGAATCTTGAATCTTATGTGAATCCATTTTTCCATAGCCCATAAAAATCCTTCAGATGACTCTTAAACCCAAACCAATATATCACAACTAAACAACGAATGATTGTTACAACTAACAAAGGTGAGCCAGCACTTTAACGCGCCATCGCATACCCATAAGCCCACTAAGTACCAGCACCATTTTATTACCCACGGATGGCCCTTCTCCAAACAATATCCCTTTGTTCGCCTCACCTCTTACCGGTTTAATGAGACTCTGACCGTCCCGTCACCACTCATAAATTATTGAAAGGCTAATTTTATTTACGGTACACGGTAGCTAGCGCACCCGGCGCCGTTCCAAAAGCCTTTGAATGCGTTTACGATAAGGACCTCTGCGAAAGCTTGTTGTCCTAGTACTTATGACCGTTGATACTTGATAGCGTGGGGGGGGCAAAGGTGTAGTGAAATAAATGTGCTGTCCTGTATAGATATAAAGTTATCTCGATCGCATAGATTCGTTCACAATCCAGTATGCGTAGCTGAATTCCGGCTAGTTGTCGAATTTTGTTGCGAATTATGTGATTTTGCAGGTTTTGTTCTCATTTCGAGTTGGCGAGGTCCAATTAAACCGTATGCTGTGATCATAAGATTCACCTGTTTTTAAGATACCTATTGGTCTTCTTCTTGTTGTATCGATGTTACTTCCATATTACACGTTTAGGCCCAGTAGGTGGCCACGTTTATTGCAGCTGAATAACGCCTCTGACAGGCGTTATTCAGGTCAACGAAAGTGCAGGTAAACGGACACCTGAGACACCACAGTTACAGGTATAGTTTGACCCGGATCTTCCAAGATATTGAGAACGGGTTGACAGTCCTGGTTCGTTGATCTTGTAGATTACAAGCGAGTGCAGTGCGATGCGCGGTCGAATACGGACGTGTTTCCACTGTGCACGGAACGAATTTTATTGCGCGGCCATAACCGCTGCCCGTACTATCACTATGAGTTCCAAACCATAGTCAATGAATTGCTGGCTTTCCTAGTCCATGCCATCGACTGCATACAAGAGGTGAGCATCCTGCAGATATTTTATATTGTCCAATTCCAAGGAGGACGAGACCAGTAGTAGTAAACTGTTTACTGTTCCAGTCACATGGAAAACTGGACCAGATGCCGTCTCGCTGCCGAGATTGAACTGAGGCGAGTCTTCAAGATATTGTTGATATGTTGCAGAAGACCGACCCGGACGAGCGACGTGCTAGATTTCGTGGCGGAGGAGCTGGGTAAGCTGCCCTCGTCACGTTCGATCACATCGACGTTACACGGCTGCTAAAGGACATCACTACCTTGAAAGTGGAGATGACTGAGATGCAGTCCCGAATGGAGGTTTCGGAAAAAACCAATACTGAACCATGAGCAGAAATAGCATTATTGTGGAAAGTGGGTTCAGTAATTGGGTCACCTTAGACCTCGAAGGTGAACACACGTCGAAGGGAGCAAAATGCATCAATCGGCAGTTTTGAATCGGCAAGAGCCGCCCGCACCACAACACTGGCTGCGGAAACGTCATGCTTAGGTACGTCGACCCCTAAACGTGCCTACGCTGCTATTGTCACCACCGGCAAATCAGGTGCGTCGCACCCTAAGCGACAAAACAAAATAGGGAAAAACCGAAGAAGGGTGCTCAACCTGACCTGACTGTGGTTCGTAGCTCCTCGCCGAGAACGGGCCACGTTGATGAAGAGGGTTACATAAAATTAAAAAGGAAGAAGAAGAAGTCCTGTTCGCGAAACCAGTGCGGTACCGCACCGAGTGGACCCAATATGCTGCTTGCGCCCTGCTGTGCCTACGACGTAGCTGTACATTTCACGTCTGCATCACTCCACGTCGATTGAGGAAGTCGTGCAGTATTTGAAAGTGAACACCAACTGGATCCTCAGAGGGTCGAAAGGTTGGAATCGCGCCAAAACATCATCTTTAAATCGTTCCTGGTACGAGTTCCAACCTACCATCTACAGACCTGCTTGAGAGAGGGCTTTTGGCCTAAGGGTCTCGTATATCGACGTTTCCGAGGACGGTCGACACCACGCAGCGAAACACGACGCCGTCAACATTACGTATTTAGTTATAGTTTAATAAGGTTTTTTTAATATGTATAAGTGTATTTTTATTATATAAGATTATTTTATGAATGGGCCTTAGTTGTCTGATAATAAAATGATTGATTGATTATTTTTTAAGGTATCCACATTAAGTACAAGCTGGTTACTGTGGCTACTTTTCTGAGCTGTTATCCTATTTTAGAAAACCTGTATTCTCCTGTTTTAGAAAACCAAATTCCAAGACACCTAGGTACCTACCTATGTGTTGTTGTAGTCCGACATTCAACACTTTAGTATGTTTACGGCCGATGTGAAACTAAAATAAATTAAACGTTTCTAAATAAAACAGGTAACCGAAGAAAACCATGTGCGTTTCATCTCGCAGTGTCGACAAAGGTCAATTGGGGAAACGCTATTCTTGGTACGCACAACGACCAATCAAGCTACGCATAACCAAATTAAGCTGATCCCTCATTGTTTCGGAAGCTCATACAAAGCGAGGTGAGGTTATACTGGATATGTGCAGTTTGATATGTCGCCGTGTGTAAAGTCACAATTCTTTCTGGAAACACACTTACTGATCAACTTTAAATATATCGTATTGACATAATTGACCTTCCGCCGGGGTTTTGGTGCTATGTCGTTCTATCGCAAAATTTAGTAAGTAACTAATTTTTAGTAGATGACTATGGAGAAGTTTCATGATGTTGATAATACCACATTTAACTACTTAAATGGAATTAAAAAATATAGATCAAAACTAGAAAACCTGCGGAATAGATTATGAAAGTCGAATGTTTGGACGTTGTAAGTTTCATTAAATTAAATTTAATTATAAGTGCTGAAATAAAGGTGTTTAACTTTCCAAGTTAGTACCTACTTAACTAATGAGATACAGTGACCTCACGTAACTTTCTACAGATACTTTAATGATATTCTCACATTTTTTATTTATTTTATAAACTTAATTGAAAAATAAAAAAGGTGAATCCTTCTCCTGGATATTTCTATTGATTTTTTTCCAAAGGACGTTACGCTTTGTAAGCACAAGTGCGACAACAACAAAGATATTTATTATGATATCAGAACAAACAAGTACCCACGAAACAAATTTATGGTTTCGCACCCACAAACAAGATAGAACGCGCCGGCCTCTATTAACGTCAATACCTTCGATTCGTGAGTCGACCTGCTTACGGCCCAATACCTTTACCAGCCCTTTATCAGGCCAAACAATGGCAGACCGTAATAACCTGTGCCCTTAGGCCCGCCCGTATAATAACTATAAATTGGTGCCTAAACCCAGCAGATAACTGGTGCCACGATAAGGACACAATGGCCGATCACAAGAAACAAAGTGAAGACAAAGAGTGTAAAGGCGGACTCCCAGTTCCGAAAGCTTTTTAGACGTTTCCCTCCTTTGTAGAAGTTCGCTTTAACAGTAAAGTGTCTCTGTGGAAACAACATCGTTCATTCGCACAGAAATAAAACCCTCTTTATCTTAATGCATTTCGTTCAATTTACTCAAAACAATGGTTTCAACAAAACCGTGTTGTGTTGCCTCTAAACTTTCAGCTATCTTTGCTAGACTCAGCGTCTACTGCATGTTCGGATATACAACGGTTTGTGCCAAAAGGGTTTCTCTGCTCTGAAAATATACACCTTTAACTATAAATATTTTGTAAACTTTATGGCAAAGGGTAAGAAAGTTATATACATATAACGCTAGTCTAAATGAAAGCTGTTATATCTACAAACGACGATTTCTCGGCGATAGGTAGAAACAAACTGTTTAATCTCAAAGCAAAATCTTCTTCAAACAATAAATACATCAGCAACCAAGCAAACAAAATCATAAAATACATTCCAAGCGACAAAGATTTTCATCAAACTCGTAAAAAAACCTGGAATTATAAATTCGGGTGCTATTTCTAGTTTTCTACGAAACGTTCCAAATTGTTTCCTTAGAAGCCCGTCGATGTAACCGGAGACCGTCGGGAACTCGGGAAGCGTCGCCGGTTGCATCTTAATGCACTATAAGAGGCACGAAACACCACTTACTTTAAACACGATCGTATTATTATGCGTCTCGTGATCTTATCTGACATATGGAGACGCATCGAATTTGATATTACAAGCCATTGATATCAAAAGTGCCCATTTGTCTGTTGATTCTTTTACTTACAACAAAATGGTTTATGCATTTGAGTTGTGCATTCTTGTCTTTATCTTTTAACGGTGAATTTGGAATGTGGTCTGCAATTGGGTGTTCAAAAAGTATTACCTTTTCTCCTTCGCCTACTTATTCATGATGATCATGATTCCTTTCAAGTACCTACGTTTTGGCTAGGGTTTTACATTTGTTAAAGTCTCGTCTATCCTTTCGAGTAGGTACCTACTTTTTGGGTAGGTGTTCTTCATTTGCTAAGGTCTGTGTTTCGATGGAGTACACAAGAACCACAGGCATACATGGATGCTGTTTTTTTTGTCCTATTCTGTCCCACAGCTGAGCATAAGGCTTCCCATTACTTTCCAACTCTCACAGTGTTTTCCCTTGGAAATATCCTGATGGTCTTATGTTTTGCCTGTTAACCCATCATGTTCTGGTTGAAACAATTACGAATGAGGTGTCACTTCACAGGTGTCGAACAGCTATCAGCTGTTTATTATACGTACAATTAAAGTTAGTCTTCTTGTAATCTAAGTTACAATGCATCTCCAAGCCGAGGTTAGGTCAAATTCAAACAGCCTTCGAAACCGCAATAAAAAACCTCACTCAACAACTTACCACAAGGTTCTTACCTCCATCTCTGTCTACAGGTGTGACGAGGGCCCTGGAACTCGCGAATATTTTAATAAAAGTAACTCAAACACTCCACACATGCCTGCATTATTTAAATTGCTGCACACTACTAGCGGAGTACCCGCCTGACCTATATTCGCCAATAGTTCTTTATTCAGTGATCAGTTTATGATGCGGGTTCTCCAATATCATTTTATTGATGGCAGCCGTATTTACAATATTAGATATTGTGAGGAAAGAATAAATTGGGATTAACTATTAAGCTATCACTGTCATCAGCATCGTAAATTATGTCTATTTTGGCCGCGCAGATGAGAGACTTCTAGAAGTTTTTTTTTTATTCTTTACTGTTACTGTACCCCCAAATCCTTTCATGAGCTCTTTTCTATTATTTCTTTGCTCTTTCTAGAAGTTACCAAGGATTAAACGATCGTTTGTTTATTATAATAGCGGAGTGATTGTGTAGACATAACAAACGACATAATTCCCCAGTGGGGTGTATCGGTCGCCGCGGGACGCTCGCTCCCGTTCGCTCCGGTCGCCGACGCCGGCCTGACGGATGCAGCCTAATGGCTTAAATGCAAATTCGACCATTCGAGCTTCCTGCACGTCGCACACCCGACGACAGCTACACACATACCACTCTCTCCTTATAAGGACATATTTAGAAAAATAAAGCTCATTCCAGATACAAGTTTTTGTACGCAACCAAGCCTTAATTGGACTTTAGCGGCTCCAACTATTTCATCAACATTTTTTCCGCGGCTTAATTTAGTTAATTAAGAGCTTATCTGATATGAGTGATGTAGTTTTCGTACATTCCTCTCGTGTAGTTGCATTAGACATGCTCATAAATCTGTGGCCGCAACCGTCGTTAAGGTGACTTATGTGTCTGAAATAAAACCAAAGAGTAGTTTCGCTTGTTTTTATTACTCGGTGATCGTTAACACAATATAAAGTACTATATTTTGGTTCAGTCGGGAACTTAAAAAAACAACTAAACGCTAAATTTTGGTACTAGACAACGCATACTGTACCGGTGGTGTGCTATAGTGTACATTATGATACATAACTATAAGGTTTCTAGTTTATTATCTTGTCACCACAAAGGTTACGTGTTCTATATGGCTAACTTATCTTATGGCTTATGCACCCATCGTTTATAAGTTATCCACGTCACTTAGACCAATTATACTTACTATGAATTTACTATATACACTCCAAAGCACAAAAAAATATCAAGACAACTTCCAAAATAAAATGCTTTTCATGAATTTCAAAAAAGGATTTTACCGCAAAACACTGGGTGCAATCTTTTTTTTTATATATCACAGGGCTTAGCATTAATTTACACACAGAAAAATATACATACATTTATCGATACTTACTACTGATTCGATAAACTAATTTATGAGAGTAATATCGATTCTGAGATAGCTCTCAAATAAATGAGATAAATAAAAATGTACAGTCGATGACAGCGGTGTCTGTCAAAATATTATTTGCTATATTTTTCGCATCAATTTAACATTTCATCAGACACGATGTCAGTGAGCGTACAGCTAATTAAATAAAGTAATTCGTAAAATGTCTTTTTATCTACGTATAAAGAAACAGCTCAATACACACTTCTTGCATACAATTCAGCATAAAGGACTAAATTAGAGTGACCTATTAACGTTATTGTCAAGAGACGATCAATCGCTTGTGTCGGAGCGTCTACACACTCCTGCACTCAATTGGAACTCGACTTCTGAACATTATACATTATGTATTACAAATTATATACACGACTACATACAATCCGCACCATTTTGTTACATAGGGATGATTTAAACTGGATACAATGTTTTTTTATACAATTTTATTCCGGTTATACAATAGCTGCAAATGCTTACTTTATGTTACATTTGGATAGCTTTTGTTCAAATACAATACCAAACACGAAAATTTTCATAAAACTGACTAACACAAAATGAAAATGCATTGATCATAAATAACGGTTGCTTTTAACAAAAGTTACTAAATGCAACAAATATGGAATATATAAAAAAAAATAGCTCTGTAAAATACTTAAGTGAAAATAACAGGCAAGTTACAACAAATATTCGGTAAAAAAAATGTTTTAAAAGTCTGTCGTGACTTCGTACCGACCGTTTCAAATAGTTTAAAAACAAAACTCGCTTTGATACACAATTCCCGTATACTTTACAGAGTTAAAAGTGCTATTTTAACTTTAAATTTTGTTACTGTGGTATACAGTTCAAAATAGAGTGCAGAGGATGGAATACGAAATGCACTCGGACTAAGAATAAATGCAAACAGTCGGTATAGACTTGTTTGTTGCAGTTTACTTTCGCTATTGCTGTTCGAATGGTATATTTCGATTTCAATACATTTGGTACATTGCCTTCGTGTGAAATAATAGAAAAGCTTTTTCCATTCTTTTTCTGTTGCCAACTGAGAATTGAACGTGGCATTGTTTCTGCTAACATTATTTTCTGTTTTTTTTTTTTGACACGAGTATTCTCCGATACCGTATACATAATGGAGTATGTTCACAACGTTTTACTTAAATTAAAAATATAAACTTAAATCAAAACCATAGAGCAGGAGGTATCGGGTACAGGTGACGTCTACAGTTTTTGTTTAAAAAAAAGAATATATGTATAACCACGCGAAACGTGACCAAGATACCAAATATATAGCTGACAAACTCGACAATCAGCCTTTTAATATTTAGACATAAAACAAACAAAAAAACTAGAATAAATATAAAAAAATCAATAAAAAAGATTGCAGAAGTTCTGAAAAATATTTTCTTCTAAAATAAAGTATGCATAAAATCTACCTAATAGTAAACAACACAGAGAACACAATTGTTTTATTTACAGCTGCATAGCTACAGACTTACAGAGTACTTTGACGCACTTAATGAGTAAATAGTCTTCTAACGATGGCTATAATTTAATTAAAACATAAAATTATTCTAACTTTAATATTGGCCGCGTTAAGCGAAAAAGCGATTACTCAACAAAAGTTTTGAATATGTGAAAATAAGTACCTATCTCATTTTCATTACTAAAGCGTGTGTTTTTTTTTGTACTCACAAAATACTTATTATGGTTTTGTTCCAATAAAGAAATAGTTATTTTTGTTAGTCTATCTGATACAAAAATGAACGTTTTTTTCTTTTTGTTTGAGTTACCGCTTTTTGGCTAACAAGGGCAGAATATTGCATCTATCATTTATGCATGTTTATCTTTTCCTTTTCAGGATATTTTTTTCTCATTTTGATGTTTTTAATTAAACTATCACCAAATTACAGACTTCCTTAACATAAAACTTAACCTCAAACTTAACTCATATGAGAACAAACATACATAGCACTCATTTTTGTTCTTTGGTCAAATTTTTAATGAGAATTTTTATTGTTTTACCAATCCATATAAAAAAAAAGTAAAAAAGAAGACCCGACTTAATAGAAATCTACTAAGGGCTAATTTCACCAATCAAACTGGACTTGATCAGCATATCTAAATCGCCTATATGAGATTTCAGTGTCAATATTACAAAGCAATGCTAAGTTTGTCTCTTGTAAATTTTAACGTTCCATAAAATGCCGATGACCAGCCTTATTTGAATAAATTACTTTTGCGTTTGATAATCATGACACTGACAGCCCTTAATAGAAGTTCAAATTTGTTGTTCGCATACAGTTCCTTCTATGAAATTGCACTTAGAAACAAAAACCCTTTACATTTGATTAGGTACAGTAGCTCCACTAAATATAGACGCACTACAAAATCGAGTGCACTTGAGATACCACCAGCCATCAAGAATGGCAAATGTATTAAATATTTGCGGTGCATACCGTAGCTTTGTCTTTTGAACTCGACTGTACATTACGTATTAATACTGGTATTCCCTTTGTTCGGGCGTCGGTACCGCTGGGGTTACACTAACGATATCGAATAGCGAACAGAGAGGGAAATTAAATATTACCAGGTGTTGTTATCGAGAATTCCCAAAGTACCGAATCATTCTTATCGACGGAAAATTGGAATATCGATGGAATACCTATTACAATGTTCGATCAGCGCAAATGTAGCAGAAAATAACTCTACTATTCGTATAAATTATTCCACATTTTTGAGGTATCCTGAGCAATTTGTTTCGATTATTATTACTTTGATACTAAGGTTTAGACTCCGAGGTAAGCAGATAGTTCAGACTGTCTGATGGGTACACTTCTATAACCCTCTCTTAAGATTTTACCACGTCACATGCATCTTTATCATGGCTAGGGAAGGGGATGACGCATGAGATGCCGACTAAAAGAGAAGTATGGACTAAAAAGACATGCCCCGACGACTTCCAAATAAATTAGGAACGGATTCAAATTACAAGCTGTTAACACAAACACTGTTAAACGAAAACACGTCGTTTCTCTAAGGAAACAGGATCAAAATTCAATTGTTAAGTACTCACAATAACCTAAACGGCTACGTACGCTAGAAGGATCGGGGTCATTCCCATTCTCTCCCACAAAGTCGACACGATCAATCACCCGTTCCGATTCAATCACAAACAATCGCAATTGACCGCATCCGCATCTCTTCATACATGAGGAATAAGCTGGTTGGGAAATAAATTCGTACGTCATCGGACATACGAATTTATGCCGTATGTCCCATGAACTGGATGTCTTCCTTTAAAATTAGAAAGAAGTAGAACTGAATCGTGACCGTCGGAAGGAATGGAGGGTGGCCTTTGCCCTGCAGTGGGAGAATATGGGCAAGCTATAATATTTAATATAATGTCCCATAAGCTATGGGCCAAAATAATGGTGTCATAAGGCGACGCGGCAGACCTCATAGAAAATGGCGGGACAAATCTAAAGACCGCAGTGGTCTAAATTAGCCTTGGAGGGAACTAACTGGCAGTAATGGGGAGAGGGGCCTTTGCCCAGCAGTGGGATAATGTAGGATACCAGCTACCATTAACGCCATCCAAACACGTCCAACTATAACAACGCACCTCGGATACTTCACAACGTTTTTCAACGAAGGTTTAATGTCCATAATTGCTCGTCTCTAAACCAGTTTCATTCGCTTATGGGTCATTGAATCTTGGCAATAAAACCTTCGCAGACGAGCCTCTGAAGGGTTTTTCTGAAAAGTACTAGTAACGATAACACTATAGCTACACTTCGTTGGGTTCAACCTAGATGCATTACCTACCCTGTATCTATCAAACGTCAACATTCATTTAACAATATAGAACAACATTACATACCCTCTACAGATATATTTATAATATATTGTATGTAATTATGTATAGTTCACAATAAGGGATGGATTTAGAGCAGATTTACAAAACTAAAAATAAAATATCAAATTGCCAAAAAAAAAATAGAATAAAGTTCTAAATATTTTTTAATATTTTTTTAAATGCACGATGACGATTAATAAAAATAAAATAAAATTATTTGTACAGTGCGATCGTAATCGATTCCGTTACGCTCTGAGAAATGTACTTATCGCGTTCTAATAGTATTTACATGGTCTGAATAAGACCGATGAATAAAAAATAAATTCTTTATTCAATTTGTGTCGTTATCTATGACTAGGGTGGTGACGTCACAGGTGGCCTGCACTCGAAGTCTCGAGAAGTCGAGGCAGGTTACTTGCCTTTCGCTTTCTCAGTGGTGGCGTCCTCCAGATTGCTGTCCCAGTCGAACTCGGTGACGCCACTGCGAGCCACCTCCCCCAGGTGACGCCACCGATACTCGAAATCCGTATCTCGTTTCTTCAATGCTTCGAATCTGTAACAAGTAATTAGGTCAGACTTGTACGACGCATGTGTTGATACTTCGGAACACGTACAACGTTCCACGTGCCCGCTCCATATTCTATAAGCAAATATAATAGCTCCGGCAATCACAAAGCATTATACAGCTCAATTAACAACACAAACATACCCAGGACTCCTTAAATTGTACAAACATAAGCAAACCGAGCGCGGCTAAAATTCTCCCCGAGACAAAATTACTTTGACACAGTTATCCAACTTTTGCTCCGGTCGAAGTATCGAGCCATAGTGAAGAAATAAAAGAAATTCTATCGAATCAAGCGTGGGTACCACAAACGTGCGGTATAAAGGGCACAGTTGATATCCCTTTAGATTAGAAACCCAATCTAAAGCGACGTTTCTCAACTTATATCCTCGGGGTCACGGCGACATGTCGAGGTCGGCACATAAATATGTATCGTATGCGGACTAAATCTGGCCAAGCGTGAATTTTACGCACAAATTGGACTTGTACAATAATGTTTAGTATTTAAATTTTAAACTCCCATTTGACTGCTCGTGAACAAATACATAAACATGGCGTGGAGTTAAAACTAATTGTACTTTACTACGTGCAAACAGATGAGTACGCGTTGGAATCCCTAACAAAAGGGTTTTGTTATCACCCCCCGATATGGAACCCTAAAACCTTTCACGTCGTTTAACCACATTATTAGTGAGCCGTGCGAGACGTAAAACAGCCGATCTTTACTTGATAACATTTGGTTTGTGTAAATGTAAAAAAATCGGTCACGCATTCGGCGAGACGCGGAGAGAGTCGGGTTTATAAGGAATTTCGTTTTATTCCAACGCCGGGTGTCGAACTACTAAAAACGTTAACAAATAACCGTTTTTCTGCTATCAATGCGATACAAATATAGTAGGAGGGCGAGCTTAGTGTTATAGCGCTATCCTCTTTGAAATTGGATTGCGATTGCTGAGCCGAGATTGGTGCCATGAAAATTTGGATTTTATGTAAAACTGGATCCGCGATAGAAATTGCGGGTAGCACTCAGGGCGGGAGAGAAATAGAATATAGTAAGAGAGAGTGGACTATTTACTTTAACATGACCATAGAATCACGAAGTCTTAGAGTTGACAAAAGTGAATCGAGACACATTGTTTGTTTTGTCCTTTACAAACGTTGGTTTCATACGAGCCTTTGCTAATGAATACATGGTAAACATACCTTTTGAACATGAGGTTCTTGGCGAACTCGTAGAGCTCGAGGTCTAGCGAGTTGAGTCGCCTGATGTGTGCAATCTGTGCAGGCGACAGTGCTGCCAGCGTGGCTCCGGACACCGTGGCGTTGTGCTGCGTGAATGGCACCGCGAACAGCAGGTTAAACGTCTCTTCGAAGACGTATTGAGATATCTGTGCGGAAGAGAATCTTATTAATTAATTTGTATAAAGGTAGATAGTGTTCTGTAGATTCCTACCTCCATGGATAAAAGGCAGCATTATTAAGTTACTAGCGTTTGTCGGCCAAGTTATCCCACAGTTTCGTTTTAAATACAGCCTATTACAATCGGGGATAATATAGCTTCCCATTGGTGACACAATAATACACTGACCTGTAGTAACAAGTTAAAATTACGTACAAACTCGTAACAATCGTTTTCATTTTGATAACGAGCCGTTTGATCAATGTTTTTTTTCATCTAACAGACGAATTAATCTCGATGAGTACGGTAATTCATTTTGCTGTGCTTTCAAAAGTAAAGTGATTGTGATTAAAACTGCGTTACGGATTAAGGGCGTAAGAGGCTTGACGCACCCCTTTTGTCGAATAAACAAAAATCCTTACCAGCCCCTTCGTGTCTTTCAGAAGATACGATTATCCTCGTCAGGAGGGTATTGGGGTGTTAAAATTCAAACATGCAAGTCTAACAAACTTCCTCGAATTTGCCAGGAGACATTAAATAATTATGCCATTCAGATAGCTTCATCAACGTCGGTGACAGTAAAGAATTGTGGTAATCGGTTGTCGTGGTATGGGCATGTGATGCGGAGGAATGAGAAAAATGTCGTGAAGAAAGTTTTGAGTATGAATGTGGAGGGCTATAAGAAAGACCAAAGAAACGATGGATGGACTATGTGAAAGATGATATGGCTAGAAAGATGGTGTCTAATGAGATGACCAGTAATAGAGAAGTATGGAAGAAGAGGACATACTGCGCCGAGCCCAAATAAATTACGATAAGGGCAAGAGAATGATGATAATATAGCTTCATGGAATAAGTTAACTTCAAAATTCAGTCATTCAGTCACTCACTGAGAAACAGCCTAAAACAGATCTAGTAGAACCAAATAAAATAATATTTATTTCAGGTCCGTGACCCATATAAAACAAAAATAATAAAATAAAAACAAAAATAAATTAATCCAAACACATAAATTGTTGATCAGCTAGCTTATCCTAGATTTCAAAGTTACATTAGATACAATTATTGAATTCAATTATAAAGTAAAATTAAAAAACAAAAAAAATAAAAAAAAAAATGTCAAAAATGTTGCCGATGTAAGTAATGAAAATAAGCACTAGGGAAGGAATTTGGAAAATTAATACCCCTTGAGCCTTTGTTGAAATGCCATCAGGACACGGATTCTCATGACATAAAATCAAGCTATGAAAAACTTTTAAGAAACTAACTGTAGTATACTTATACTTGTTTACTTACACCGTAAGTTTTTCCTAACACAAGAAAATCTTTTATGTTTCTGTCGCCTGTTACGAAATGAGCCTGTTGGGAAATGTAAATGTAGGTTTTGTTAAGTAAACAGGGCCATGTGCCTTGTTTGTTGAGTCATAATTAACGTTTTTATTAAGTTTGGTAATTCCACAGAGAATTTGGATGTAAGCTAAGGCCACGTCCAATATTTTGACTGCGGTAATTCCAAATGTATCAAGGGACTTTCGAGTATTAATAACTTTTGAAAGAACAACGGCATTTTTCGTACCGCATATTTTTGTTGTTGTTTTGTAATAGAATTTATACCACTTATAAAGGCAACTAAGCCATTTATTTTCATGTAAGTGTATTATTTTTAGATGTTGGGATTCATTAATAATATCAATAAAAAGATTTGAATAATTAAACGTAATACAATCATAAACTAAACGCAGTCATGTTTTTAGAAGTTGCCATATGCAAAATAACACAAATATCGAAACAATAATTAATTATTTAGAAAGATAAATGACATTACATATAATTAAACATTTAAATATTACACCTAAAAATGCATAATTGTTGCATAAAATCATAACAGTTAACGGATTAATGATTGGGATGATTTTCGTTACAAATCTTTTTTTTGTTCATATGGCAATGATTTATTGACAGGTAAAGAAAATCTGTCATTATTTCTTGTCAACATTTGAATGTCTCTTTCGACTTTCAGTTCAGTTCTTTTCTTTGCTGTTGTTTTGGATTGTGGCTTTTGACTACGTCTGAGCAATTTTACGTTGAGTTGAGCATCTACTCCTCCATACTCTGTCTAATAGTTATATAGTTTCGCGAAAGGACGCTTTTTTAACTGTGCTAAGTGTGTACGTGCTTCGATTAAAATGACGAGTTTGCAATGTGTTCATTGCAACATTCGCTTGTCCAGATTAAGAAGGCACGCTTCATCCGATGAGAGCGAAGATCTTGTCAATACTATTCGACCGTGGACATATCCTAGAGATGTAAGTAGTTTACGAAAAACATTCAACTTAATATGAGTGGGCCGTGGACGAACTCTGTGATAAGTTTTACGTGTTGAAAAGTAGTCCATATCATTTAAATCACACCATACCACTAAAATATGTATGTCTGCTAAAACTAATCTTAATACTATTCGAAAAACTAACAAACACGGTTATGTGTATGTTAGTATGTTTAACATACAAATTGTTATTTACATGTATCATACTTGGTTTGTCTAACAGCTTTTGAATTGGTATTACTCTGATGGTATGACAGCTGAAACAGAAAGTAAATAAAATAATCACTTATTATATTTTTTCTAGACAATAGCTACTGATCATGTTTTCCATGAATGCTGGCAGCTAGCTTCTCATCCACATTCATCTGATAATGTGCTGAGAAGACGAGTTGGCCATCAAAGTGTTTGTGTTGTATGCGGGAGATCTATACTAAGAATTAGTTGACGCAGGATTTTGATTGACGGGGCAAATGAAGAAGGACAAAGAGTGGCTAATGTAGTTTATACTTGGATCCAACCACGAGAGGTATTAAAATCATGTACCTACTGTAACTATTAATAATTATCTTTATTTGATTTAAAATAAGAAACAAAATAATTATTTCCCGCTATTTCACACACTATTACAAGCATGTTTGAATGCGAACTTTTCTTTATTTATATTTTATTATTTTAGCTTTGTTCTGAAGATGAAGCTTGTATGCCATGTTGGCTAAGAGCTACAAGAACTACTTGTTTGCTCCACCTGTTGAAGACATTCAACCCCTTCACCTGATCATGTGGATGGTGATTATTCTGTTTTGATGTGTGCTGTTTGTGGTCAGTCTGTCCACCACAATATCAGATGAAGATTGGAATCCTGACAACATTGCCCGTTTGTTCGGTCACCAGCAGGTACATAAATATGATATAATATATTTATAGTAACTAGCTTATTAACACTTGCCATGCAAATGGCATTACTCTTATATGTTATTAACTCTGGGACACTCATGAGGTTGGCTCTACTAACAACAAAAGGAGGGTTCCTTCCATTGTCAAATGAGCCTTTTTCCTCTACTCCAATGAGCAATAAACTTATTCACTCATAGTAACACAACATAGCTATTTGGTAAAGGTTTTCTATAATTTGAAGGAAACCAATTATTGTCAAATTCAATCAGGAATCTCGCTGTGTCTTATTTCTTTTATGCGTGAACATGTATGTATCAAAGCTACTTTGATATTTATGGCCATCTTATGAAGTGAATTATTTACAGATGTCATCCATGAATGAAGTTTGTGGAGTTTGCTGGGTCCAAGCTCGAGATTTAAGCTTACATGTTCCAGAAGAATCACAAGAAAGACCCGAGCAAATAGTGTTAATAAAATCCATTTTTTGTGTTAACAATTTCTTGTTTTAATTGGTAGTTATTTTGATGGAAAAGCGTTTTTTTATATTCTTAGATTTTTATAACTTGGGACGTAAAAGTTATTACCAGTTTTATTTTTTTTATGTATGTTTTATCAAATTGGTAGGTAACCACTTTGATCCGAAATCAAAGCCTTATTTCAAGTAGGCCAGTTACAGGCACTTTTGAACTACATACAACAATTGAATGTAGCTACAGTTGCAGTCACAAGGCATAAAAACTGAAAGTACTGTACCTAGTTGCCCATTTCAAAGTGTATCTAGATCTTTATGGAGAAGAACAGGCTAGAAACTCCATGGACACTCTTTAAAAATCAGAATATTGTTACAAAACCTTGGTAAATAGATATTTTAGATTGCTTGTCACTTAGTAGTTTTTTTTACTTACCATTAAGTTGTAAGATCGTACCTTCCAGCAACGAAGTGCAACAGTTTGATAATGATGAAGTTCTGATGGGGTTTTGAGTGTAGGTCAATAAATAAATACTTTGTTTTTTTTTAAGTACATTTATTTTATCGGTCAGTTCTAATCTTGTCAAGGTAAAGCAACGGTAGCCGAGGTCAGTATGTGGATTGCTGCTTGAGGCAAAGGTCAATCCACAGACTGATCACCCATCCACATACTGACCTTGGCAACCGTTGCTTTACCTCGATCACCCATCCACAAACCGGTCTTGGCAACCGTTGCTTTACCTTGATCACCCATCCACATACTGACCTGGCCAACCGTTGCTTTACCTTGATCACCCATCCACATACTGACCTAGTCAACCGTCACTTAACCTTGATCACCCATCCACAAACTGGTCTTGGCAGCCGTTGCTTAACCTTAATCACCCATCAACAGACTGACCTCGGCTACCGTTACTTTACCTTGATAACCCATCCGCAGACTGATCTGGGCAACCGTCGCCTAACCTTGATTACCCATCCACAAACCGGTTTTGGCAGCTGTTGCTGAACCTTAATCCCGATCGAGGTAAAGCAACGGTAGCCAATGTCAGTATGTGGATGGGTGATTAAGGGTAAGCAACGGTAGCCGAGGTCAGTCTGTGGATGGGTTATCAAGGTTAAGAGACGGTTGACTAGGTCAGTATGTGGATGGGTGATCAAGGTAAAGCAATGGTTGGCCAGGTCAGTATGTGGATGGGTGATCAAGGTTAAGCAACAGCAGCTAAGGTCAGTCCGTGGATGGGTGATTAAGGTTAAGCAACGGCTGCCAAGTCCGGTGTGTGGATGGGTGATCAATGTAAAAAAAAAAGGTACTCAGTAATTCCAATGTTTTGAGCTTTCACTTCTGTCGGCAGTCCTTATGACTGCCTCTGTTTGTTTCTTTTTTGTGGTGAAAAATGCCTACCGTCCGGGGAGACGGTAGGTTGGTTGGTTTTCAGGTTGTTTTGAATGTCGTCATAAGAGATGTTAATAGGGCCTTCCATTAATACAAAAATAATCTCTTCTATGTGTGAAGTATAGAGGCTTCCATAACTTGCCTCCTGTCTATGCAGAGAACAAATACGAGCACCTCTAGGTATATAATATTGATACCTAATTAATACTTCTTGCCTGGTTTCTTAGGGCACAACATTTAGCTCTGGTTCCATGCATTCTTGGAAAATGAAATGCCTTGGTGTATCAGCTGCTCTTCTTATACTGGGCAACACAACATGCTCAGATCGTCCTTGTGGTTCTTCTGGAACATGTAAGCTCAAATCTCGAGCTTGGACCCAGCAAACTCCACAAACTTCATTCATGGATGACATCTGTAAATAATTCACTTCATGAGATAAGCATTGCAAAAATAGCATTGATATATACAAATTAAACACTGAAGTTCGATGGACATAATGTGCGCCCAACATGCTCAAGCATAAAAGAAATAAGAGGTAGGACACAGCGAGATTCCTGATTGAATTTGACAATAATTGGTTTCCTTCAAATTATAGAAAACCTTTACCAAATAGCTATGTTGTGTTACTATGAGTGAATAAGTTTATTGCTCATTGGAGTAGAGGAAAAAGGCTCTTTTGACAATGGAAGGAACCCTCCTTTTGTTGTTAGTAGAGCCAACCTCATGAGTGTCCCAGAGTTAATAACATATAAGAGTAATGCTATTTGCATGGCAAGTGTTAATAAGCTAGTTACTATAAATATATTATATCATATTTATGTACCTGCTGGTGCCCCAACAAACGGGCAATGTTATCAGGATTCCACTCTTCATCTGATATTGTGGTGGACAGACTGACCACAATCAGCACACATCAAAACAGAATGATCACCATCCACATGATCAGGTGAAGGGGTTGAATGTCTTCAAAAGGTGGGGCAAACCTAGTTCTTGTAGCTCGTAGCCAACATGGCATACAAGCTTCATCTTCAGAACAAAGCTAAAATAATAAAATATAAATAAAGAAAAGCTCGCATTCATAGCAAACATGATCAGTAGGTGTTATCTAGAAAAAATATAATTATGATGTAAGTGATTACTGTTCAACATTATTTTATTTACTTTCCGTTTCAGCTGTCATACCATCAGAGTAATACCAATTCAAACACTCCAAGTAAGATACTCATGTAAATAACAATTTATATGTTGTATACTCACATACACATAACCGTCTTCGTTAGTTTTTCGAATATCATTAAGATTGGTTTTAGCAGACATACATATTTTAGTGGTATGGTATGGTTTAAATGATAAGGACTACTTTTCAACACGTAAAACGTATCACAGAGTTCGTCCACGGCCCACTCA
Organism: Cerastis leucographa; assembly: GCA_963082945.1. Lineage (NCBI taxonomy): Eukaryota > Metazoa > Arthropoda > Insecta > Lepidoptera > Noctuidae > Cerastis > Cerastis leucographa. The sequence goes on along the minus strand of OY720380.1, from coordinate 9,190,598 downwards.
TAATAAATAGAATGTTTTTCGTAAACTACATAAATCTCTAGGATATGTCCACAGTCGAATAGTATTGACAAGATCTTCGCTCTCATCGGATAAAGCGTGCCTCCTTAATCGGGACAAGCGAATGTAGCAATGATTACATTGCAAACTCGTCATTTTAATCGAAGCACGTGCACACACAGCACAGTTATTATAGCGTCCTTTCGTGAAACTAGTATTAAGAGACCGAGTACGGAGGAGCAGATGCCCAACTCAACGTAAAAACGGCCAGATAATTCGCTAAATTGCTCAGACGTAGTCAAAAGCCACAATCCGAAACGACAGCAAAGAACAATATTATTGGTCCAAAAAAGTCATTCAAATGTTGACAAGCAATACATGACAGATTTTCTTTAGCTGTCAATAAATAATTGCCATATGAACAAAAAATATAAGATGACGAAAAACTTTTTTATCATTAAATCGTTAACTATTATGATTTTACGCTACAATTATGCATTCTTAGGTATAACATTTAAGTGTTTAATTTAGTGTTTAATTATATTTAATGTTATTTATATTTCTAAATAATTAATTATTGTTTCTATTTTTGTGTTAATTTGCATATGGCAACTTCTAAAACCAAAACTGCGTTTAGTTTACGATTGTATTACGTTTTATTTATTCAAATCTTTTTATTGATATTATTAATGAATCCCATGTTTTAAAAATAGTACACTTACATGAAAATAAATGGCTTAGTTGCCTTAATAAGTGGTATAAATTCTATTACAAAACAACAACAAAAATATGCGGTACGAAACTCCCATACATGTCTGCCGATGTCCTTTCATAACACACAACGTATCACTCCTGTAATCCTTGAAAGGGTAGGCAAAGGTGTACTTAATATTACTTTAACATAAGTGGTGAACTGTAAATGTTTTTGTTCCGTTTTGTAAATAAATATTTGATATACGTCGTATTGTATTTTTGTTGTTTATTGGTCTTTTTATGCACGCCATGTCGCAGCGACAATTTTTTTTTCTATAAATGTCCAAGGAATTAGAGGTCGACTCTACAAGGTGTTGTTTTGCATCCTCGTCAAGTTCAAGGAGGTAACTATGCTAATGATTCTCGTCCCGAATCAATAATAAAATGGGTAGGTAATTTTTATTTTTGTTCATATTTACGGAAATCGGTAAGTGTGAACTACCCGTGTTTTAAACGCGGGCCGTCTGTTTCACGCCCTATAACTGCGCTTCCACACAAACAAGCAATCTGTAACGTTTATTCGATAATTTCTTATTCCCTAAACCACGTTAAAGGGGTTATTTTGAAATACTGACAAACTCAAACAACCAAAACTCTCAGCGATTTATAATAATTAACTAGGTACCCTATTTTTGATTGATTATTGATGTCTTTTGTGACAACTTCCTGAATTTTGACGAGAAACAACACCTTGTATTACCATCAACCGGGCAAATCCATAGTCTGGGGTTGCTACTGAGAAAATCCTACAACAAAACCCAAATACACTTTGCCCGATCTGAAAATTGAAATCAGAACCTAATGGGCAGTAGCGGTTGCAACCGCACCACCAAAGATTTTTAGGGTTCCGTACCCAAAGGGTCAAACGGGAGATTTTACTGAGATATTACTGAGACTTCACTGTCCGTCCGTCCGTCCGTGCGTCCGTCCGTCCGTCCGTCCGTCCGTCCGTCCGTCCGTCTGTCACCAGGCTGTATCTCATGAACCGTGATAGTTAGCCAGTTGAAATGCCTACAGATTATGTATTTCTGTTGATGCTATAACAACAAATACTAAAAACAGAATAAAATAAATATGGGGGCTCCCACACAAAAAAGTGATTTTTTGTGCTCGTTTTAATAATTAATGATACGGAACCCTTCGTGCGCGAGTCCGACTCGCACTTGGCTGGTTTTTTATTCCTATCGTCAATTGGTACTGTTTTCAATTATCCTTTGTCTCAGCTCCATTTATTTCCAATAGATGAACTCTTTGCAAAACGAAATATAAACGTAGAATAATATTGACAGTACGCTTGGATCACTTAAAATTTAAATTAATATTTGTCTGTCAAAGCCTCTATGTATGCATAACTCTATGATCTTCCAACATAATGTTATCGTTTCAAATAGGTATGTTATTGTAACAACGCCTGTCGACATAATAATTGGTATCCAGTATACCATCTGTTTACAAAGGTTATGGTTAAGATGATAACCAGAAACATGTTTGTTTGTCCTTTGATAAATAATAACAATGATAGCACGTGGCTTAACAATATCAGTCGCGCTGGTCCATCTTCAAGGTTAAGCACTGCTTGCCGAGGTCGGGCCGTGGATGGGTGACCATTCATTATATATCGAGTTTCCTTCGTGCCTCAGACGTCATGTTAAGCGCTGGTCAAAATCAAAAAATCAAAACAATTTTATTTCTCGGCCCCGGATTTTATTTATAGATCTTTGAAAGATAGTCGGGTAGTCAGTAACCAGTCTTTCCAAGTGGTATGGTATTTTTCAGTTACTGAGATGTGGAGGTCAGATAGACAGTCGCTTTATGGTGTGTGATGGTATTCAGCTGCATCTGGTTTTACCAGAAGCCCAACATTCATTTGTCTAGCCTTTTTACTAAACTATCTTGAGGTCGGCTTCCAGTCTAACCGGATGCAGCTGGGTACCAGTATTTTACATGAAGCGACTGCCTATCTGACCTCCACAACCCAGTAATTGGGTAATACAATTGATCCCTTGTTAAGACTGGATGTCAGACTTTTGGCTTCTGAGTATATACTCGTAACGACCGTCAAAGATCTACAAATGTCAGTCGGGATAACGTGCTTTCCGAGGCACGGAGGAAACTCGGTATGTAATTATGGATATCCATCCACGGACCAACCTCGGCAAGCACGGCTTGATATATTCCCAGTCGCCGCCGCGGGGATTGCCACCGGAGGCAAATGGGAATAAAAATTCCCAGTCGCCACCGGCGGTAACTGGGAAGTCATTGCCCCCATTTCAGTTTTGCTGTACATTGCTTTCTTCATCGTAGAGAATAAACATAAATCTGAGACAACACACGATCAGTAAGCTGTATCACTGGTGTTATGGTAACCAGATACAACAAAGGTTCAACCAACAAGCGCTCACCAACACAAATACAGTTTTGTTAACACCAGTATTAGTGCGGAAATTGAACCTGTAATTCTTATGTTTAGAACGACGCTCTTGAACATTACGTTAAACGAGTCGTTAAGAATGTTAAATCAAAATATATTTATTTATATAGATTACAAAATAGTTCATAATATGGAAAAGTCTAAAATCACAAAAGAAGTAGACACACAATTAATACATAAATATATTACAATATAGTAAACGAATTTGGTATTGCCGATGATGCCCTCTGGGAAGAATAAATAAAATGGCAGCATTGGTAAAAAACTACCCATATTTTAAAAAATAAACTTTACTTACTGCTATTTTTATAAGTCCCTTGCAATTTTTCTTTCTGTTAGTGCACTCCCACGTCTCCGAGCCATTTTTGTTTTTTCTCTTTAAACAATATTGGTGACCCGCACGTAAAATTACTTTGACCGGAACTAGAAGATGCGCCTTGTTCTGACATGATTTAAGACAACACTAATGCAAATACGACTTATTTTGCTTTTGAAACACAAAGCAACAAGTATCATAAATAAAATTACGCCAAACATGCTAAATTACACTTTATGTCGTTTTCTTAAAGTTCTTATTTATTTGACCGCAAGTAGCTTTGATAGTTGAGAGGGTGAATATCCATTGTTTTTCTTATCGCTGAACCCATTTTTATGTAACATCATGCATGCTCATTTAGACTTTATGTCGTTTTCATTAGAGTACATATCGTTTTTTTATCTCGGTAAAGTTTTTCAAGGACAAAAGGATAACTGGGACAGAATACACTACATAATATGAGTAACGTAAAACGTAACTAAATAAAAGTCTTAATATATCTGTGATTTAACGGTGTTTTGTTATTATATTTTTAATTAGTTTTCTTATAAAATTATTCTAAACACACGAGTCTGATTATCTGTGATACAAAATACCAGTTTAAATGTTTAATTTTAACAAATTTATTCATATCGAAATCAAAATAAAAAAATATTTCATTTCCATTGTCTTTTTTTAGAGATAAGAGGCAGGTTTGGGATAAGTTACCTCATCCTTTTATTCTCTACGATGGAGAAAGCAATGTACAGCGAAACTGAAGTGGGGGCAATGACTTCCCAGTTACCGCCGGTGGCGACTGGGAATTTTTATTCCCATTTGCCTCCGGTGGCAATCCCCGCGGAGGCGACTGGGAATATATCCACGGCTTAACCTTAAAGATCGACCCGTGCGGCTGTTATTATTTAGCCACGAGGTCCTCCTTTGTTACCAGAAGCCCAACATAGTTAAGAAAAGGCTAGGCAGATGGTGATAGGTATACAATGTGTATTCATCGGTCCAGAAACATGTTTATTTGTCCTTAGACAAATAATAGCAATGATAGCAACATTCTTGCGCACATAAAGTGTTGATAAATTATTATTTAATTACGCATGCATGTCCTTATGCATAACTACTCTATTGCATTATCATTCAACCTTCTTAGTTTAGCGTCATTCATAGACAATGTGGACGTTTAAAATTCAAGCTAGACTCTTCTCAAGATCCTAATTCGCGTTACTACGAAATATTCATGAAGAAGAAACCGCAGCAAAGTATGCATTTTAAGTTTATTCATAACCGTGTTGGTTCTATACAATGTGTTCTTTTGCATCCTCGTCAAAATTCAGGAGGTTGTTACACAAGACATAAATAATCAATATAAATTACGGTACCTGGTTAATTATTAATAAACACAGATTTCTTTGGTTGTTTATGTTTGTCAGTTTTTCAGAATAACCCCCTTTACGTGGCTTAGGGAATAGGAAATTATCAAATAAACGTTTGCGGTTGTTTGTATTTATGGAAGCGTGGTTATAGGGCGAGAATCAGATGGCCCGCGTTTATAACACGGGTGGTTCATACTTACCGATTTCCGTAAATATGAAAATAAATAAAAATTACCTACCCATTTTTTTGCTGATTCGGGACGAGAATCATGAGCATAGTTACCTCCTTGAATTTGACGAGGATGCAAAACTACACCTTGTATGTATATAGACTTAGAAAAAGTATGCTGTGTTCACGATTTAGTTTCCAAATATGTGGGGGGAGAAACACCTTCAAAAAGATCACGCCTGTAATCCCAGAAGGATAGTGCAGAGGTACCTACTAGTACACCCACATTGCGCCAGTTATGTTTAAAGCATCGTTTGCACCAAACGTATTGTCCGCCGCCGACTGTCAGTTTGCTCTCTGTATAGAGGTTATTAGACGTAGCATACAGCCAACCCAAGTCAGTGGCCGACAATACGTTTGGTCTGAACAATGCCTAAGGCATCGTTCACACCAAACGTATTGTCCGCCGCCGACTGTGAACGCGCGTTACGCAGTTTATCGCTTTTCCATATATTATATATTTTCTCGTCCACACCGAACCGACTATACGCATACCTCTAATTCCTCTATACAGTGAGCATACTCACAGTCGGCAGCGGACAATCCGTTTGGTCTGAACAATGCCCAAGTCCGATGAATTAGGGGCGAGCCTACTGCTATCAATCGGGCACAAATCCGCACTCCGTGGTTGCTACTGAGAATTCCTTATGGAAAAACCCAATAACACTGCCCGACCTGGGAATCGATCCCAGGACCTCAGCAGTCTCGCTTGCGACCACTCGACCAACGAGGCAGTCAACAGCTTTAATATTCACCACACAAAGCTGAGAGTGTGTGCTACAATTTCAGCCATTGTATGACCTTTCAATAGTATGGGTACGTCAACCCAAAATCAAATCTCATTTACACTAGCATATTTTTTATATTTTTTTGTGGACACCAGGTGGCCTACCATGACATCTTAAAGCAGTATTGTTTTAATCGTATTCCAGAATGGGAAACAGATGGCGCTTGACGTACTCTATAGTTTCGTCTCTTTCCCACACTGAAATAAGGTTAAAACAATACTGTTTTAAGACGTCATAGTAGTCCCCCTCGACTTGAATAGACTTCATCATCATGATCCACAGCCCGACTTCATCCACTGGTCGGTTTAGACATCTCTTTGCTTGTGCCAAGCTCCAAGTTCCTGTGCTAGCCTCATCCAGAATATACCCCCGATAACAACGATATCGTCTGCCCTAATAAACAGAATTTATGTCCTATGCTCTTCGATCAATATTGATCGAAGCCTATGCTCTACGAATAATGTCAACTATTTCGAAAGGCTCAAGACATAGAACATAATACCGCTTGAATTATACAACTGTATATTAAGAACACCCTCTAAAGTAAATGTTCATTCTTCATATACTATAATAATAATAATAAATTTCTTTATTGCCATAAAAACAGGTTACAGTTTGTTGAGACCCTGGCTCAAGAGCTAGGTTAGAGTACCTGTATTTCAGGAGCCAGTGACTTCTTTCCATTCAGGTTACAATTGTAAGTTTTATGCAGCAAAAGATGACAAAATTATATTACTTAAAGTTAAGTTTATTGGTTAACATTAACATTACATTTGATTATTCACTAAAAATAGAATTAATAAATGAAATTAGAACAAAATCAAATTAAATAATCTTATTAAATATTCGAATAAAATCAGGATTTTAAAATAAAGATTGTAGTAAAATTGAGATTTAATTAGAGCAAATTACAATACAGCCAGGATGAAACAAAATTAGATTAGAAATAGTGAGTGCAGGTATGTGAATGTGTATGTGTGTGTGAGGGTGTGGGTGTGTGTGGATGTGTGTGGGTGTGTGTGTATGGGTGTGTATGAATACCATTTATTTGTGTTCTTATATATTTATAATGATTGCAATAAATTTTCAGTTGCGTTGTAGTCCTGTGTCAGTAGCCAGATTTTTATCTTCTTTTTTGTTGCACGAGTCGTAAGGGGATTTATGTTCAGGATTTTGTTTAACTTATTATAAAGAAAAGTGGCAAGATAAACCCGCTGTCGCCTAGCGGACGCCGTATGACAGCGTAAAGGTAAGCAAACGTTTTGTATAGTGCGCTTCTTATTACTTAGAACATTATAAGGTGTAATACTGTGCTGCTTGTAAACAATTTGCAGAATATAATTCTGTCTTACTGTGAGTACTTCACACTTCTCGTATAAGACTTTGGTGGGAAATCTAAAGGGTCTGAATGTCATGACTTTGAGTAGAGATCTTTGGGCCCTTTCCAGGTGAATCATAAAAGTCTTACATCCACCACCCCATACAGTAACACAATATCCCAAGACTGACTGCACGAGCGCATAGTACACAGTGCGAAGAAGTTCGAAGTTAGCTACGTGTCTAAGTTTTTTGAATGCCCAAATAAGTTTCCTGATACGCGTTGTAGTGAGGTCTATGTGCTGTCGCCAACCAAGTTTTTCATCGACAATCACACCAAGGTATTTTACATGTGTAGACTTAGTGAGAGCAGAGCATGAACATGTCGTTGAAGAAGCCAAGTTGCAGACATGTAATTTAATATCTAAATTCGGTGGTTTAATTTTAGAAAAAGAGAATTGGAGAAGTGTGGATTTGGAAAGGTTTAAAGTGAGTCGGTTAGATCTTAGCCAATGGCTCACCTTATGCAAGCCCAGTTCGGCACTTCGTTTAACTTCGTCCCAGGTCCCCCCATGGAATATTAATGCCGTATCGTCAGCATAAGTAACGACCTTGCCGTTTACAAGTGGCAGCTGACACAGGTCATTTATATAAATCAAAAAGAGACTCGGGCCAAGAATACTGCCTTGTGGGACGCCATAGGTAACCCCAGCATCAGAGCTAACGTATTCTTTTATTTTAACTCTTTGCGTACGGTCACAGAGAAAATCCTTAAAAATTTTTAGAGCATTTCCGCGAACACCGATCTTATCTAACTTGTCCACAAGGAGAGGAATCATGACGGTGTCGAAAGCTTTGGCCAGGTCAAGAAATATGCCGACGCATTTCTGTTTTTGATCTATTTTAAGTGTGACGTGATCTATCAGTTGATTTACGGCATCTTCAGTGCTTTTCCCTGACCTAAAGCCAAATTGGGCTTCTGACAGTATGTTATTGTGCTGCAGAAAGTTTGTGAGCCTTTTGTTTAGAACCTTTTCTAGTATTTTTGATAGAGTAGTAAGAACTGAGATGGGCCTGTAGTTTCCAACATCGTCCTTCTTTCCTCCCTTGTGGACAGGAGTAATAAGAGACTTCTTAAAGACCTTCGGAAAAACACCCTGGGTAAGACAGATCTCAATTAGTTTAGTCAGATGAGGGACGATAATGTGTCTAGCAAATTTAAGAAACTTGGCTGATATAGAATCCCAACCAGTAGCACAGTCATTCTTGAGATTCATAATCAACGCTTCAACTTCGGCTTCGTCTGGCGGAAGTAACACGATTGAATTTGGGATGGGGGTTATGTCAAATTTATAACTATTTTGAGGCAGAGGTATTTTATCTGCTAGCTGCTTACCAATATTAGAGAAGTAGGTGTTTATCTCGTCAACAGCACTTTCACCACTTTTCTGTGGTGCTAAAAGGTGGTCCCCAGCAGTTTTCTGTTTTGAGGTACTGATAATGGATTTGACAGCATTCCATTTATCTTTATTACAGTTTGCATTTTCTAGTAAAGATTTTTCGTAATTCCTTTTTATCTTTTTCAGAAGACCGTTACAAAAGTTTCTGTACCTTTTGTATATTAATTCATCAGATGTATTTTGTGGATTTTTCGTATGAATTTTGTGCAGCTTATCTCTGTGGCGGATACATCGCAGTAATCCAGGGGTAAGCCAGGGTTTAAGCAATCTTTTCCTACAGGGTCGGCAAATTGTGATCGAGTGTTGTATTAATGCACTTGATAGATGATCAACAAAAAGTGCGGCGGCATCATTTGCGTCACAGTCACTATTGATAAAGGAAAAATTAACAGCTTGCAAGTGTGCAAGGGCAGCATCATAATCAACCTTCTTGTACACATTATTTCTGCTGATGTCTGGATTAAGACAAAAAAGGCTTAAGCATATACTGAACCCTACTTCGAGTAAGTAATAAAGTAATCCCATGACAATGTACTAAAAGGATTCTATTAACACTTCATTTCCGACTACCACTCTTGTCACCTTGTACTCAAATCTTAACCCTTTCCTTTACAACGTGGTGTAAAAAAGCTACTTTAGTACACGCTTTTATTTTGCTTTACTGGTTGGGTTAACTTGGATTCTCATAAGCTAATCCTACTAATATTATAAATGCGAAAGTTTTGTGAGGATGGATGGATGGATGGATGTTTGTTACTCTTTCACGCAAAAAACTACTGAATGGATTTGGCTGAAATTTGGCACACGGGTAGTTATATAGTATAGCCTGGATTAAGACATAGGATACTTTTTATCCCGATAGTATGTTCCCGTGGGACAATTATCGAACTACACGCGGGCGACGCCGCGGGCATAAGCTTGTTTTGTATAAATTCTTCGTATGAAATTTTGTATGTAGGTATAGTCATTCTAGTAAGATGACAATAGACTTTTTAGGAGAGTTTTAACTGATGGTGCAGAATCGCCGTCGCACGAGCGGACTTTGGTAGTTACTTGTATTATCTTAAAATCATATGTTTACGTGAAAATTCAGTAGCAGAACGCCTAATCATAATGGTTACGGTCAGCTAAAATTATTTTATAAATTTCATCAAAAATGGTTCGGCCGATAAGCGTGAAGATTTACTATGTATTTCAGGTTCCCTTTAAAGGGTTATTCCCATCATAACAGTAGCCATAATATCGTATTTTATTGTTTCACGTTGAACACATTTCCTTACGGCGCCTGACGGGTTTCAGTTAAACTTGACAGTTAAGATTGATTAGCTGCCAGCCATTAACTTCAAGTACTGCCCACAAAACAATACGGAATGACGTAACTAATTAAATGTAGTTTTAAATATTCTAACTTTCTTATTTTTCCATTTTCAGTAGCATAAACAAAACACAGACACATTTTCATCTATTGAACAGTTAATTTCTCTCCGAAATGCATTGTCTGCTTTTTACATCAAAATAACCAACTATTTTCATAAAAATAAAGAATACGAGGAAAATGCACGGTTACACAAGCAAAACACATTCGAATAAAAACTTTTTAAAAACTCCGCTTAAAATGATAAAACGTTTACCATAAAAATTATCTCAGCTGCAATAATTTAAAGGACACGTTCAAACGCTGCATGCACGTAAAGGTGCTTAGTAGTGGCGTTACTTGTTAGTTACATCATGTACGGTTCACTACCGGTGTAACCTAGTTTCAGGTTCTCTGAAACGGGTGAAACCCGGCGTTTAAGAGGGAAGCGCCAGGGTAGGCAGCGAAATTTTGTTTTATGCATTTTGCTGGACTTTGTCAGGGTGTATCCATCATCTGCCTAGCCTTTTTCCAAACTTTGTTGGGGTTGGCTTCCAGTCTTACCGGGTGCAGCTGAGTATCAGTATTTTACATGAGCGACTGCCTATCTGACCTCCACAACCCAGGAACTGGGTAATACGAAACTCCTGGTTTAGACTGGATGTCAGACTTTCGGGCCACCGGACGTGTAACGACTGTCAAAGATCTACAAATGACAGCCGGGAACAACGGCTTATCGCGCTTTCCGAGGCACGGAGGAAACTCGGTAAGTAATTATGGTCACCCATCCACGGACCGACCTCGGCAAGCATTGCTTAACCTTAAAAATTGACCCTTGCGGCTGTTATTACTTAGCCACTCAGTGTCAGGCTGCATGTTAAGCAAAATATAATTTGCGACCGAAACGTATATGTTATTATAGAATTATAATCATTCAAATCATCAATATGACCCCCCTCAGTTCATTTAATCCAATTCAATGACTATTTCATGAGAAAACATTCAATGGGATTATATGAACTTAGAGGGTCATATTGATGATTATAACTCTGTAAAGCCTTATTTGTTACCGTCGCAAATCATGCTTTAATGAACATAGAACCCGAAACTGACCTGCAAATTGCGAAAAACGTAAGAAAAACGGAATTTCGAGGACTACCCTGGCGCTTTCACCTTAACATAACTCCTTGGTAACATAAACCATAGTCACGCCTCGTGGCACGGTACATAAGTCCGGTCTCACCTTCAGTGGAAGCCCGTGGAAGCCTTTAGAGGTTTCATGCAACAAAATGTCAGCTAACTACGTATTTTAGTTTCGTGAATATCGACGAAAATATTTATGGTCTTGTAACCTTTACGAGGGAAGGCGGTGTTTAAATTAGGTTTTAGTTGTTCGCCTATGTATATGGTGCAGTAATTACAGTACATTACAGTTCCCATTATTTTTATGTCATAACAGCTCTGCGCTTTAGGCCCCTACTAGAACGCTGAAAGATTATTGAATTAACTAGTTTTCGTCTGCAGTTTCATAATATATTTATAAATTACAGCATATGTTGTAGTTAAAAGTAGTTTTAGCGTTAAAGAGTAACATACATCCATCTTCATAAACTTTCACGTTAACATTTTAGTAAGATAAGAAGAACCCATATTGGTTAACAAATCGAATAAGTACTTAAGTATTATTTAGACGGTGCTGTTTTAAAGCAGGCGTAAACAGCATGCTGTAAAGAGAACAAAATAAATCATAGCGTACTTTAGACTGCAATGACAGCACAAACGCAAGCTGTTTGAAGTCTACAGTATGCTTTTTGTCGCGCTATTTACAGCATGCTAGAGCATCATTTTAATGGGGCTAATGTTGTGAACAAAGGAAGAATTCATCTCTTTTAGATCCATAGCAGATAATTATGATACTTTTAGCATAGGCGATCAGTGATTTGCGACTATATCCATGCCAAAAATCGAAAACATTTGTTTCATGCACCAACCCGCACTGGCCTGCGTGGTGGATTACCGCCCACTTTCTTTCATAGACAAAAGAGGCCAGTGTCCCACTGGTGGGAATCTTAAGGGTAATTATGCTTATACAATGCTACATCATGTTTCGGAAACTCTGCGTTCCGTAGCCGATCGCTGACATAAAAAAAATCGCCGTTCCTAAAAGCATCGTTTCAACTATCGCCCATAAGAAGACACGATGCCTTTTACGACCCGTGGTTAAAAGAAAAAAGGTTAGTAACTTCACGAAAAAATGTCCAGTTAAACCCATACTGTTTATAGATGAGCAATGAATATTCATTGGGACAAAGAACAGTGCGGGTTGGCCGGGGGCGGTGCGGCGACAAATGGCGTTGCAGATACGACAATGATTCAAGTGCAAATAATGGGCGAGCTTATCTCTGTGGGGTCACTGGACATAGAATAAGTAATACCAGTATACCAGTGGCATAACACGTGAGGTTTGTGTTATGCATGCGTTGTAATTTCGCTTCTGTAGATGGTTGCGGTTTTTGTAGACTATGGGACAATCTGACGGACAAAAATGCGACTACCATAAAGTTCAAAATGCAGTTTTGGTTTGACTGTAAGCTTGCTCACAAAAAGGTTGGTTTAGTAGATTGAGACCCGCCAGATGCTTAGCAAAAAGGTTACTAATATTTAAAAATATCAAATACAGTAACGGTTTTATCAACTACTATTTTCTGTATATATAGATGATGTTATCTGTGTATATTATTACCTAGAGGCGTTAACGCAACATCACATTACGAAGCTTAGTTCCGAGTTCCCGACATTCTCAACTATACTTTTCAGGCAAAACTCACATACTGCACTCCGGATAGGTATATTAGTGTGAAAGTTTAGCATTTTGCATACACATATAGTTCAGTGAAGCGGGGAACATTACGTCGTACAGGGCTATCGCCCAGCCAGAAAGAAGATGGCGACTATTCGCCAGAAGTAAGATTAAAAACAAAATTACCATTTTCAGAATAGAATAACCGTAAAAAAGGATTAATACTCATTTATATTCAGTAAAGAATTATAGATTTTATATCTTAGATAGTATTTTTTGTCGAAGGAAGATGAGTGTTCGGAATAAATTCGTGTGGATTACTCTTACGATTGGGTTGGAAAAGGGATGTTTCGACTTATTGCCTCGCCTTGGGTGACAAAATTTGTAGATCCGATAATCGTAGAACGATATTGCGGACCTACGTTTTGTTTGTTTAAAGAGGTTCTATTAAATCTTTTGTTCTAATGTCAATCAATCAGTCTTCTGCTCTTTGACCCTTTTAGTTTTCAGTGCTACAAGGATCTTGGGGCATTAAATGATGTTGACAGACGGTGCTGTTGGTGAGCATTTCTGAAATTGTATTGTGATATGATTTAAAAAAATAAAGATGGCGGAGTTAGCACTATTTTTGGCCACGCCGCGTTAGGGTCAGTTCACACCGAGACGCGACGCGACGTGACGCTGCGCGCACACTTTAAAAGAGCGATTCAAAATATAACTTTATTTTCTACATGAAAAGATACACATTTCGTTGTGAGAATTCAGAATACGTTGCGCCATGCAGCGCTGCGTCGAGCGGCCTCGTGAGGTAGATTTCAATAGAAATCAGAATACGTTGCACCCGCCATGCAGCGCTGCGCCGCGCGGCGTAGCGCGACGCAGCGCGAAATCACTGACCTCTTCAAGTATCGTCGCGTCGCATCGCGTCTCGATGTGAACTGACCCTTAGCTATACAGATATTGTACAGAGCCACATGGCGTCGTTGAAGTTCTAACACAACGTAAGTCCAACATAGCAACTTTACAGGAGAGAGCATAAACTGCACAATTATACCCTTGTAATGGTCCAATACCATTTTCAAATTTATGTTAATTTCAAATAGAGATAGAGACGGTGCTTGTTTCTGATTGGCTGAAACAACGCGTCTTTCGATTCTCTAGCAAACGGCATCCAAAATCAAAATGTCAAAACCGCCAAAAACTTCAACGACGATAGGTGCCAGTTACTCCCAAATATTTGGCAACCGATTGTCGTTTGTCTACGAACAACCTTATCTTCAATAACTAAATTATTAATCTAATCATGAGTAGATTTCGTCGACGATGTGAAGATACGCTTAGAACTAGTGAGGGGCCTGTGTAAAGGTAAGTTTAATAATCAATGAGTTAAGTGCGATCTCTCGTAACACGAGATGGAGGGCTCAAGGAATAGCAAATAGCAATTTTAAGCCCACATCAACTAAGTGAAGGGTGAACTAAATTTAAAGGTAATATGGGAAAGACGCAGAGGAGCTCGTGGGTAAATAATAACAGCGGCTCGGGTCGATCGGGTGAATGAGTGATCCCCCATTACATACAGAGTGTCCTCCGTGACTCGGAAAGAACGCAAATGACAGCCGTTGGCACCGGCTGTCATGTGTAGATCTTTGACAGTCGTTACAGATCTGTGTCCCGAAAGTCTGACAAGCAGTCTTCTCAAGGGGTATCGTGTTACCCAGTAAACAGGCAGTCGCCCCATGTAAAATACTGGTATTCAGCTGCATCAGGTTAGATTGGAAATCGACCCTTATACTTGGGAAAAGGCTAATAATGATAACATAAAGGATGCAGGTGGTACAGTTAGCTGAGGATTAAAATTTTGTGATGTACGTAGATTCATCAGCATTCTCCTGCCCTTTTTTTTTGCGCATGGGAAATCATCAAATGACTCCTGCCCTTACCCCATTTTTTTTGGGGTTAGCCCACCATATCTTTTTCTTCCTTTCTACAGGGTGTAACGGAAAGGGTATATACATACTTAAGGGTGAGCTACAGACGATTAAACTGAACATGTTTCTCCATCGGACAAACATCGTAATATAGCGAAAAAAATATCAGCTGCCCCATACATTTACGTCGAATAGGTATTGCAATTATGTATGGGGCATCAGATATTTTTTTCGCTAAAAAGCGTGTTTTATGATGTAAAACATGTTCAGTTTGATGGTCTGTAGCACACCTTTAAGTATGTATATACCCTTTACGTTACACCCTGTATAAGATTATTAGAGTATTACACTCGTCATCTCAGCAGTCAGCTCTTATCTAGCCATATCATCGTTCACACTGTTTATCCATCAAATACAAATATTTTTATTTGTATAACATGGGTTGGTTAGGTACAGATGTTGTAATTATTAATGAACGATATGTCTAGCCGTCATCGGCGTATAAGTATTATATTGATACAAACATGCTGATTATAATTAATTATCAAACAGTATAAAGTTACAAAAATATAAAAAAAAACAATATTATTTTCACACATTATTACTTAATTTAAATTGATAATAAAAAAAAATAGGTAATCATAATGTTGTGTCAGTTAGGTATTCCTTCACCGTATAATACTCGTATGTTTTTTCGTATAATATTTTGGGGAAGTCCTTTTTAATATCGTGTAAGTACGAGTATGTTTTTAATTTCTGTAATTTGTCTAGGGATGTCATTATACATCCTAGGTGCCATTCCTCATCATCTGCCTAGCCTTTTCCCAAACTAACTTGGGGTCCGCTTCCAGTCTAACCGGATGCAGCTGAGTACCAGTATTTTACATGAAGCGACTGCCTATCTGACCACCACAACCCAGTAACTGGGTAATACGATACCCCTTGGTAAGACTGGATGTCAGACTTTTTGGCCTCTGACTACTCGTAACGACTGTCAAAGATCTACAAATGACAGCCGGGACCAACGGCTTAACGTGCTTTCCGAGGCACGGAGGAAACTCGGTATGTAATTATGGTCACCCATCCACGGACCAACCTCGGCAAGCACGGCTTAACCTTAAAGATCGACCCGGGCGGCTGTTATTATTTAGCCACGAGCTAGGTGCCATCCCTAAAAACATTTTTTTTAAAGAGCAGTGCTATTTGGCTTAGCGTTTCTCTCTGTAGCGTGGATTAGATCTCAATGTTGTAAACAAATGGAACTTGGATTTGACAAATATGGCTGTTTCAAAAATTTCCAAACAGGGCAATGTAAGTAGTTTTTTTTTTTTAAATATGGCTTAGAGCTTTCAGTTGGTTTCAGCTTAAACACAGCACGCACACATCTTTTTGGGTCTTGAACGCAATTTATTTGTCAGTGAATTTCCCCAATATATTGTTCCCAAACGTACTCGTACTCGTAGATGTAGGACTTGTAAGAAATAAGAAAAACGGACTAATTTACTATCTTTGCTAGATTATACAGTGCATAAGTGGTTTTGTTTTTTACAAACAGTTTCTACATGACATTTCTAGTTTAAGTGAGTGTCCATCGTTTCATTTCATCGTGTGGTGTACGTAGATTTTAGAAATAGTAACTAAAAATCTAGCAAATTCAACTACCAGCCGTCTACCTGATAAGATTTCCCGTCGGCAAAAATTATGTACTTTCGTAAATTAACTTTCACCTTATCATAACATCACGCCTGTTATCGCTAAAAGGGTTACGCAGAGGTGTAGCTAATAATACACCCACATTTCGACAGTTATGTTTAAGCCCTAGCAGATTGGTAATATTTTACTGTCAATGAGATCACGTTATTTGGTACATTCGATTTAGCTTTGTTTATCCATACCACGAGCAACCAAGCTGCCTTTGTTGCATTTCCTACCGTTCTTATGTTGAAGTTATTTTGTGAACTGGTGAGACGTCCCATGTGAAAGAAGGCGAGTCTATTGCCACCAATCCTGAACAAATCCAGTTTCCGTGGCTGCTACTAAGAAATTCCTAATGAAAAAACCCAATAACACTTTGCCCGATCTGGGAATCTAACCCAGGTACTCATGTTCAGCAGTCGCGCTTGCGTCCACTAGACCAACGTAGTAGTTCTAGACCTAGTGTGCATAAACCTGCAAAATACTTTGTGGATTAAAGACTCGCTGTGTTGTAATAGTAATTTTTAGTCCCTCGTTTACCGATTAGAACATATCCGTGTAAATCACCTTATCACGAAGCCGTCAACCAAGCATTCTGTACATGAAACTAAGTAACTTTACGCAAAAATTATTGCTGGGAAACAACTTTTTTTTGGGGGGTGTAAAATCATGTTTTGTGGTAGAACTCGATGTAACGCACTCAAAACATTGTGCATTGTGACGGATTGAATAGTAGGGGGGTCGTGGAGGTTTTTAAAGTAAAAATCTTACATTAAAAACTTGTATTTAAAAAAATACTTGTCAAAAAGTTGGAACTTTGACCCCTAATATCTCCGTAACTAGAAGGTTCCCAGGTATAGTGTAGAACAAAAAAATGATTGCAATGACAGGGAGAAGCAGTGCCTTTCGGCTTCGTTAAGAGGTGTTTCACATCTTTTATAATATAGGTTAATGGAGATTACTATCCGTATGTCAACTATATTGTCTATACTTTTTGTCTATGCGTGTACTCTATGGTGAATCTCCAATTAAACCACGCTGTTGTTCAAAGTATTCTTTTATTTCAATCATATAATCGAACACTCGACATTATTTAAACGGTTCCAAAGATAAACCATTCACTTCAAATTCCAAACATTACATTAGCGTTCCTACTAAAAGTAAATTACATTCAAGTATTTTATACAAATGTTTCCAAATCAAATCCTTGGGACGTTTCATTACAGAGCAACTAAAGCTTGGGACGCATTTAGAAGTGTAAAGCAAACATTGAACAAATCCTATTGGATTTATAGATTGTGATTATCGATACGCCGATATCTCGCTATGGAACCGAGCAGCACAAAATTTAGCAATTAGGTATCATTTGAACAGTGGTATTGGCAGTCAATGTGATTGTATTTACTGATAAGTTTAACTTCGTGCAGTGTTATAATTAGTTAAATACGATTTAGTGGTTATATAAATTATATCTGTAAGTTATAAATTATACCTGTAAAAGAAACCTCACTGGGTCCATTAAAATGGTATTCAAATAAATAATAATAATAATAATGTATAGTATGATGGTAGCTCCCTGGGCTGTTATCCGTACATACAAGGTAGGTGGTGGTGGTACTGCCTGCTATTATTTTTATTCACGAAATCAGCTGTTCTCATCATGCTGATACAAGGACAACGCCTAAAAGGATAAATTGTGGATTCCGAAGGTGACCGCCACCAAAGACAGTAGCGACATAACTAGTTTATATTTCAACTGATTTTCAATTGTTGTGAGCTCCCGATATTTCGACGCTGTTGCAAGCGTCACGATCGCGCGACGACACACCAATTGAAAATCGAGAGCTCACAAAAATTGAAAATCATGGAAGATATCCTGTAAGTGACACAGTAGTTTCTATATAATTCCAAGAAATCGCTTTATACATACTTACTTATGCTCACGCATTTTTCCCATTTTTCCCACTGGGATAGGCAGAAACCACAGAAGCCACCTACTATAACTCCTTTTGTAATCGCTTCAGAAGATGACTACATTGCCGCCTATTGTCGTGCTCAAAGAACATGAACAGACTAGCGAGGAACCATTAACCTTTTGCCACCCTATTTACCTCCAAAATATTAAGCTAAGTAAGAAACTACTAACCTTCTGATACTCCGTAAGTCCGAAGTACGCCATAGCAGCAAGGTTTCTCTTAGCAGATGCGAGGAGTACCCTGTCGGTTTCAGCAGTCCGATGCTTCAGGGTTCCATTGTAGCAGCCCACGAGAGCGAGGTCAGCTAGCATGCGAGTTTGCCGGTTGTTCGCCAGGTTCCAGGGGCAGGTCATGAACTCTTCGAGGGTGACACCGCGCCAGGAGTCACCGGTGTAACATGCAGGTACCTCCGCACCTGTTGACAAAATAAATAAAATAAAACCCGAAATATTTTGGCACAAGCCAATGTGTACTTTAGTTTGCCAGGTCGGAGAGTCATTCTGGGGAACGAGTGGATTCCTATCCTGGGTAGGGTTTCTGTCGTTAGGAATGCGACGTAACCTAAGATACCGATACGCACACTGAAGCCCAGAAGTTAAGAGATTAATAAAAATAGAAAACAGAAGAGGAGAAAGAATACCGCCTTGAGGAACACCAGTTTCCAAATCACACCAACGTGATGAGGAATCCCCAACATGAACTGATTGCTGACGCTCCTGAAGGTAAGAGGAGAACCATTCCAGTGCATCGTTCAGTAAACCGTTCGTGACTTATCAAGCTTTAAAGTACCAATTTTCGTTAGAGTCAAGTGTCCCCCTCTACCAACTAAACGGTTGTAGTTAGAAATTCAAATGTCACGGCAATAGTACCTATATATAACGAAGTTTGAAGGAAAACTACGAGTATCACACTTAAGTGGCCTTTACAAGTTTACGAGTAATAGTCGACCAATTGTATTTGACTCGAAAATTTCGAACAACTCCATAGAAATGTCGATAGATGACGCTAAGCGTCAGTTGGAGAGCAGCGGTGGCCCAGTGGTGGCAGCCCCGACTTACGAGCAGTAAGCCGTGGGTTCGAACCCAGGCAGGCGCATTACTTTGTGTAATTTATTTCATCACCGCTGCCCTTAAAAAACGGTGAAGGAAAACATCGTGAGGAAACCGGCATGTCCTAGAACTAAAAATTCAAAGACATGTGACATCTACCAACCCGCACTGGGCCCGCGTGGTGGATTACAGCCCACTCCCTCTCATAGAGAGGAGGCCTGTGTCCCAGCAGTGGGAACATAATAGGCTAATGATGATGAAGCGTCAGTTGTGCTAAAAACTAGTCTCATTTGCAGATCATTATGGCGGTTTTTATAAATATTGGTACGGAACCCTTCGTGCGTGAGTCCGACTCGCACTTGGCCGGTTTTTTTTTTTATTGTTTTCTTCAGATACACAATAATTTTCCTTTTTTCTTTTGTTTAGATTTAAGAATTTCTGTTTATTTTTTGTTTAATGTTGTGTGTGCTTGTGACATGTACCAAATAAACTTATTTTCTTTCTTCTTTCTTTTAACTTCTGTCACTGGCCAAACATTATAAGTGCCTTATTCCTGATTGGCCAGCGTCTTGGCGCCTGCCGGTCATTATCACTTCATTCCTTATTACATAGTGGTTACTAATTAGTCATTAGTGTCTCCCGGTCATAATTAAAACACGCATTGTAAAGGTGAGGAGATCTATTCTTAGACGGGCATCACATTATGAATATTATGATATCCGCCTGACTGGTTTATTATAAATGAAGACTTTGCTAATGAAATGTGTGTTTACAGCGGATTTTATGCAGTTTTTAATAACAGATTTAATATATGTGAAGATAGTTAAGTTTGACCATTCAATTCTGGTATTCACCTGGTTTTGTTTAGACTAGCAGCAGACCCCAACTTCGAGTAAGTTGCGAAAAGGCTAGGCAGATGATTAAGTTAATGAGTAACTAATGTGATTCTTTGCATTAATACGTATACTGTTTTTATTCTTCTGTGTCTCACTGAATTTTATTTAAGTATCCATCAATTCCTAGCCTGTCATGATTATAAAAATTCCAATATAATTCGAAAATACTAACTAAAAAACTTTCAAAGATAAAGGCTTGAAGAACAACAGGCATCAAAAATATAGTATCATAAAAACTTCAGACATAAAAACTTAGTTAAAAAGTTAGTAAACATGAGAAAGTGTTCGAAAAACCTGAGTTAATGGAAACGTTTTTATGAACGGTTTCACGAACTAAATATCAATATTTCAAAGATTGGCATTAGCCCGCAGCTCCACTAGCGCTACGTATCCCACGGGAATGTTTTAAATAGATTTATTACACTCAGAATTTCGGAATCAGACCAGGAGTTCCTAGGATTATCCCTTACTTCCAAACTTACAAACAAAAAACCGGACAAGTGCGAGTCGGACTCGCCCACCGAGGGTTCTGTACGTATTTTGTAAAGACAATGTTTTTTTATGTTATGTTTATATCTTATGATTTAATTACAAATGCATACTTTTCAAACTTTTCCCTTTACTTGTAGTACAAGACGCTATTACTTGCCAAAATTTATAGTTCTAGGTCAACGGGAAGTACCCTACATTTTGATTCCCTTGACAAAGTCGAAATATACGTTTTTTGCCGCATAAACAGCCATGTCTTTTTTAAGTTACGTTTTAATTCAACTCGATACCTCCACGCGTTCCCGAGATGGATGGAAAGGATGTTGACAGACAGACGGACTACAAAGTGTTTCCATTGGAGGTACGGAACCCTAAAAACGTACATACATTTATAACATTAGTTAGATGGCGTTTAAACATATTGTGTTATACAAAATGGGGAAACAAAATGGCGAACCGACGACGCTCAGTCGTCAGTAGATTCCCGCACGCAACAGCATATTTTTATTGTTTATCACTTTTAATTAATGTTAATGTTCAGAGCTGATGATTTAATTCTAACGAGAAACGATCGTAGTCACGCATGTTTGCTTTCTCTGCGTCCATTCACAGTAGATTATTACTAGACACAATAGTACATACATATAACGTGAGTTTTGAGCAGGAGGAGAGGATAACGTGTATTTTTTTCGTGAGAAGAAAGAATCAATTTAACGTGTGACCGAAAGATATATTTTACTAATTATGAATTAAATACCCAAGCAAGCCATTTTTGTCTAAATAACCCGAGCAATCGAATTGTTTGCTACAAAACACGATCAAAATTATTTTTTTATTAAAACAGATTCTCAAAATATCAGGTCTTTAAGTGGAAAAAAAAACGTGATTCTGGGACCGATGAAGTTGTTGCCTAAAACCTCAAGATTTAAAACAAAGGGGGAGGGTGGGCCATAAAAATGGCCTGAAAAACCTCACGTGTTTGAAGGATGGCCCCCTAAACAAGACAACAACTTCAATGCTAGTAAACTTAGCCCACAGCCTTAGATGATTTAGTTACGATTCTAGATCATAGATATTTATTTAGACTTTGCTCCATCGATATTGCGATGGCCAACTTTAAGATCGTAACGCATCAATCTTTATAACGTTAGTTAGTTCAATAAAACACTTCTGTCCGATTCTATTGACCGAATTTAGTCGATCGTCGAAATTAAGAAATATTACTGGCAACTATTGAATCAAATGAAAAACAAACTATTTAGCGCTATTTTCAGTATGATTATTAACTTTAAGTTGTTGAGTAAATCATGTATCTTCTTATATTCAACATCATTCATCATCGTGTATCCCAATTTATCCCAATTTATTTGGGTTTTATATTATTACTAGCTGTCCCGCGCGACTTCGTCTGCTTCACATTTTCCCCGTTTTCGCAATATTTTTCATTGCTGCTGCGCTCCTATACAGCGCCATCTATTGAATTATTACTCAATCCAGTCAACAGATACCGCCATCTGTTAGAATCGTTTGGAGCTAACAGATAATTGTGACTTAATATTTTGCAATCAAATAATATTGCGACTATAAATTGAGATGTAAGCTATCCTATCTTTCAAGTTGGATCAAACTGCACACGGTGTACAAATTTGATTAAAATCGGTTAAGTAGTTTAGGAGTCTATCGCTGACAAACAACGTGACACGTAATTTATATTTATTAAGATAAGATAGTGTAATTATGAATAGGAATAAAATAAAATGCAGCTTCCGTTCGTGTTATAAAACATCACCACATTATGGTAGTGCTATAAATATAAGAAGATATCCTTTTTATCGTCATCCCAGTAAACTTAGCTTTAACGA
Source organism: Cerastis leucographa (assembly GCA_963082945.1). Classification (NCBI taxonomy): domain Eukaryota; kingdom Metazoa; phylum Arthropoda; class Insecta; order Lepidoptera; family Noctuidae; genus Cerastis; species Cerastis leucographa. The sequence continues at coordinate 9,167,891 of OY720380.1, read as the reverse complement.
GTTCGCCCTGAAATCTCATGAAATCGAAGACAAATCGCTGACACGTTCACATTCGCACACATTTTTGTATCAGCATGAATATAACGTTATTTCTTAGATTACTGTGTGGGTGTGAATAAACCTATTTAATGCTACGTTTCAGATATGTTATCTTCTAAAATAAATTGCTTTTTCAAATTGCTTATTTCCATTTTCATTTATTTAATCCGTACTTTGCAGTCCACTGAAAGAGTTATCGGGGTTCAACTCTGAAACATTTTAAAACATGAACTTTTGCCCCCACTCTGTAACTTTACCCCCAACTCCTTGACCACTAATACCACATTACGGAGGGGGTCAACCTTTCTGATCTTTGCTTCCAATTTGCCCCGAACTTCCGCCCTCCTAAACTTAATACATTATATGCTACTGAATACTGGCAACCCCAAAACGTATCAGTGTTGACACAGCTTTAAATTCCGTTTCAAAGTCACCAGAGTGTAAAGATACGGAAAAGGTAATTAAAAAAGATCCTCTGTGTATGCTAGCCAAAAAGCAAAGGTAAGAAAATGTTTACATAGAGATTTTTCAATAAACGTTCAAACGGGACTTGGAGATCAAAAGAATAGCATGTTTGGGGCCATATGGATCCCACTAATAAAGGCAATATTTATAGAAAATATAACGTGTTTATTTATAAATATGAACCATTTTATACAAACGCGGAAACTGGAATCAGCCGTGGAGAAAAATACACACTCGCTCGTATTGAGAACTTCCTCCTTTTTGAGATTGGTTATTAAAGTGTTTTCGAATTGGTCCAACCTTTTCGGAACCGGAATACGAATTGAGAACCGAATTTGAGTGGTATAGATAGCGTAAATATTGATGGTACAGACAGCGACAGTATGTGCTAACCCTTCAAGTTTTAAAATGATACACTGCTAAAACATTGAATTCTTTTCGAATAATCAAAAGAATGATTTAAAAAAAAACTCGATGTTTCCACCCGGAATCGACCTATCGCTTCACCGAGCTGCGTTTTACGAATACCGGCGGCGGTTTAACAAATTAGCCAGAGCGCACATGAAAATTGCGATGAAATTGGTATCTAGTATCGTCCGAGTCACTTTATCTTCAGGTCTCCGTCTAATTAATAGATGTTAAAATTTGAGGGACATTAGTTTTACTTGCTTACGTTTTCTTTGTAAAATGAATCCTATACCCTCCTTTGTGGAGGTCTCTCGTAAGGAGGCGATCTTGGCTGCAGGATTAAGTTATGTCTGACATAAAAATTTATTGTCACCAGAACTTAAGGTGTATGCAAAATTTCATCTCAATCGGATACCAACAAGTGGTCGAACTTATAGTTTGCAAATTATGAACTTGTAAAAATAAAAATATATTGATAATAAGTGTCCATGGAGTTTTTTTGTCCATTCTTCTCCATAGAGTTCTACGCTTAGCTGCAGTACTTCCACAAGTTATTATGCCATGTGACAGGGACTAACTTCATCCTTTTTTTTTACCTTCAAAAGTGCCTGTAACGGTCTAATTAAAATAAATACTTCATCATCATCATCATCAACCTATAATGTTTCTACTGCTGGGGCACAGGCCTCCTCTCTATGAGAGGGAGTGGGCTCTTATCCACCACGCGGGTCCAGTGCGGTTTGGTAGATGTCACATGTCACGATTTTTTTTTTAGTTCTAGGTTTCCTCACGATGTTATCCTTCATTGTTTTTGAGAGCAGTGGTGATGAAATAAATTACACAAAGTAATGCGTAATGCCTGGTTTCAAACCCACGGCTTACTGCTCGTAAGTCGGGGCGGCCACCACTGAGCCACCGCTGCTCTCTGAGCTACCGCTGCGCTCTTATCTATATATCTACATATATATATAAAAATCGATTGCTGTTCGTTAGTCTCGCTAAAACTCGAGAACGGCTGGGCCGATTAAGCTGATTTTGGTTTTAAAATATTTGTCGTAGTCTAGGGAAAGTTTAAAAGGTGAGAAAGGTAGGGTAGGGTAGGAAGGTGGGGTAGGGTATGGTAGGTTGGTAGGTAGATAGGATAGGTCATGCCGGGGACAGCTAGTCTTAAATAAATACTTACTTGAGTTTGAGTTTTTGAAGCGGACAACTTACATACATACGAATAGTACAAGTTAAATAAAAGCTTGTTATAATTAGTACGGAACTTCATCAGTCTCAAAACTAATCAAGTCTACATTGTAAATGAAGAACTTAATGGTAATTCCGATATTAAGTTTAATTTAGTCATAATGCCCCCGGACCGTAATTGCCGTACTTTGACAGATCGCAACAACGATAAAATAGATTTTAGACGGTTAAAGACAGAAACTATAGGAAAATGATCCATGTAATTATACCTTTAATTTAATATAGGACATGGCTGACTATAAACTGCATGCGTAGCATGACCATTGTAGAAACAATTTTTGTCTACGGAAGAATCGACATAATGACAGATAGGACAATTATTTATTTATTTATTTATTTATAGTTAATTAAAACGGAATAACACCAATTACAGTAATTAACATGGAAACATAAAAAAGGTAGTACATAAAGTTGACGACATTCAATAAGTTAAACTAAAACTAACATGTAACAGTGGACACTCTTGCATACTTTTTCTCACAGAACACCAGACATATAAGCATAACTTTATTCCATTCATCCGCAAACACATCACATTCAGGGTTGGTAGTCAGAAGGGCGTTGAGCATCTCGAGAATACGACACCGGCGAATTCGCTCTGGCGACAGTTTTGGAGAAAGGTTTGGCAAACAGATTGTGCCGGCGGCTCTGACGGTGTCCGATGTATTTGTCAAGCACAAATAGCCGGCAGAGAAGACTATGCAGTTCTGAACAGTCGATACGTCCCCGGAAGATATTGCAGGCTACTGTGAGCTGATCCAAGCCCCTTCTCACCTCCAAAGAGTTAAAGCCCAACATTCCTAACAGATAGTTGGTAGGGTACATGTAGGGAAAGAAGTAGTACAACCTTCGGAAAAAGCTTCTCAGGAAGGTTTTCTGCACCTTTTCGAGCATCAGAGTCAGGTTCGCGGTGTAGGGGTGCCAGACACAGGCACTGGACTCTAGTTTGCTTCGGACCAAAGTGGTGTACAGTAACCTGCTAACATTTGGATTTCGGAAGTCCCGAGCGTTTCGCATAACAAAGCCCAGTCGCCTGAAAGATTCCTTCGCTAGGATGGAAATGTGTTCTTTAAAAGTCAGACAGCGGTCAAACGTCACTCCTAGATCCTTGACGTTGGTGACTCGAGAGATAACTTCGCCACCCAATCTGTAGTTGTAATGGATCGGCCGCAACCCTCTACCGTAAGTCATGACGTGGCACTTGCTTGCATTGAAAAACAGCTTGTTTACAATGCTCCACTCATAGATGGCATCAATATCCTTTTGGAGTAGTTCACAATCGTCATTCGATCTGATTTCAGCGACCAGTTTTAGATCGTCAGCGTATAACAGGCATTTGGCAAACTTAACCCTTGTTATCAAATCATTTATCATGATCAGGAACAGAGGCGGTCCTAACACAGATCCCTGGCTCACTCCCGAGCGAGTGTCGTACGGCTTAGACTCAAAGCAGCCGTGTCTGACAAACTGCTTGCGGTCCCTCAGGTAGTCAGTAAAGAAGCTGAGAAATCCGGACGAGAAACCTATAGTTCCCAGCTTTCTCAAGAGCACATCGTTGTCAACTCTGTCAAATGCTTTTTGGAAATCAAAATATAAAGCGTCGACCTGCATGCCGTTGTCTAAGCTACTGGATATGAAGTCTACGTGAATTAGCAGGTTCGAATTTACGGAGCGGCCCGGACGAAATCCGTGTTGAGCATCGGACAAAAGCCTATTTATGTGTTTATAAATGTAGGTGTGCAGAATATGCTCCAAAACCTTGGCAATGGTTGGGAGGATAGCAATGGGTCTGTATTCCTCTACCGATGTTTTGTCGGAGGTTTTAGGGATGGGAGTGACTCGCGAAGTTTTCCATTGTTCAGGGTATACACCGGACTGAAGGGCTAAGTTGAAGACATGACACAGAGGGGCTGCCAAGATGTCATGACATCCCTTGAGTATAAAGGCAGGAATGTTCTCTGGGCCAACGGAGCTACAGGGTTTAAGCTTCGCAATTCCCTTTACCACGTCTGGTGGGGTTAATAAGGGGAGGGGGATATTATTTCCCTCACCACACGGATTTGCGTTTCTTGGGTCCAATTTCGGAGTATCGGGCAGAAATACGCTGGCAAAAAATTGGGCAAATGCCTCGGCTGCTTTGACACCCGAACAAGTCTCACCATTAAATATAACATTTGGCTCGAAACCGCCCTTGGATCGCAAGCTAGAAAAATGCTGCCAGAAATGACGCGGATTTTGGCGTATGCTTTTTTCCACGCCACTGCAGTGCAAACTATAGGCATCCTGGGTTCTAACTTTTAGGTCTGACCGCAGTTCCCGAAACTCTGAGTATGCGAGATCACAACGCGAATGTTTCCATTTATTATGGAGTTTAGTTTTTCGTCGTGTATCGTTCACAATATCTCGAGTAAACCAGACTGGATACCGCCTATTACCAGATATCATTCTCTTCTTCTTTGGGATGGAAGAATCAAAAAGATCATATATGATCGAATAAAACTTACCAGCAGCAGAGGGTGCATCGTCACAGCGAAGAATGTCTTGCCATGGGGCAGAAAGAATTAATACGAACGAGACAATGAAAATGTGTCAGTTTTCGATTCTTCCGTCGTCATAGCCCGTTTCTACGCCGGTCATGCTACGCGTGCTGCCCCCCTAGCATGACCGTTCTATCTCTATTCTACCAAGAAACGACAAGAAATCCTTTCTATACAACTTGACATTTCTTCTGGCCGAGCATGGCACGCTCCGTCGACTCGCGTTTCTACGAAGATATAGACAAAAATTCTTTCCATAGCAACGGGGACGTATCACGTGATGTTTATATTCCCTGAATATTATTACGTTTAGTTAACAAAAAAAAGTTGCCAATTGCACGAGTTTTTCATTTTTCGTGGGCGGGATGGTGTTGCTGCATTCTGGATCCAGGCCTGGATCTTTTTCGCGAAATTAAACCTAAATATTTTACATAACATTTCAACCTTTTGAACGTAACTCAACACAACCACGAAACGTATTTCTTGTATTTAGTTTTTATTAAGACTAGTTTGACATTTGTCAGAAGTAATGTTTCTACCCCCAAATGTCAAAAGAAGAGAAAATATGGTCGTCATGCTCGACGTCGTAGACTTGTGTCGACTGAAGAAAAGAAACATTTCTTTTCTACATTCTTAATATCGCCATGCTCGGGACGATAGAAATATCTGTGAAATTGTCGATTCTTCCGTAGACATAGCCCGTTTCTACGGCGGTCATGCTAGGCCGGCTGGTGTAATTTATAGAGAACTAGCGACCCGCCCCGGCTTCGCACGGTGCAATGCTGATACTAAATACACTACAGAAAAACTGTGAACGTTGTATATAAACACATAGCGGCCCGCTCTGGCTTCGCACGGGTATAAAATATATAGTTATTATACATATAAACCTTCCTCTTCAATCACTCTATCTATTTTAAAAAAACGCATCAAAATTCGTTGCGTAGTTTTAAAGATTTAAGCATACATAGGGATATAGGGACAGAGAAAGCGACTTTGTTTTATACTATGTAGTGACTACAATATTGCTGCCTCGTTGGTTGAGTGGTTGCAAGCGCACCTGCTGAGAATGAGGTCCTGATTTCGATTCCCGTGTCGGGCAAAGTGTTATTGGGTTGTTGCATTAGGAATTTCTCATTAGCAGCCTCGGAGTCTGGATTTGTCCCCGGTTGATGGCAAAAGGCTCGCCCCCTATTATGAGTGGGACTTAAACATAACTGTACTTTACTTTTGTATAGATTCTTTTTATTTGCCAATTTTTTGTGAATGTGTTGACATTGTAGGCTTTGTGTTTTTTTTTTCTTTTTTTCTTTTACTACCTTCTGTAGTAAGCAACGACTTATTGTCGGGCCTAAGCTGTCCTTCCATACTTAAGTATTAACGCTATAACTTCAAATATTGTAAAACCAAATGATTTTAAAAGAGTAACCATGTAGTTTCTTGTCGGTTCTTCTCCATAGGAAACGACCAACCCGAACCGTGCACCTTTTGTTGACGTTTCATAAGTGCCCATGTAGGCCTATGTAAAATAAAATATTTTGATTTTGACTGGCGAAAGTGGTTGTACTATTAGGTACACGTCTCTGCCTAACCCTTTGGGGATTACAGGCGTGATGTTATGATGTTACAATATGTATTAGACATGGCGCGGGGAACCTGCATAACGATGCCTTAGAGTGAAAACCTCGTAAGTGTAAAAGAAGTAACTTTTCAGGAGGAAGAAAAAACTGCGTGTTGTAAAATTTTTGTATGGCGTCTTTTATGTTTTTTTATTAATTAATAAGGAAATTTAATCCGCTTTTATATCCAGAACTGCATTGCTGCTATGCATTTCGGACAATCTTATAGTTTCGGTACCATAAGATTGTCCGAAAACCGACATACATTACACTTACGAGGTTTTCACTCTAGGGCATCGATAAGCGATCAAACGGACACCACATTCATGACTCAACGAATGATTAAGTATAAAATGTTAATTAATACTAGAAGTAGTTCAGAATGAATAAGTAATTAATTCTAATTAATTCAAGTGCCCCAAAGTTATAGTATTTTAATCATTTTGAAAGGCCATCAATTATTTTAAGCGGCTCGCTTGTGGTTTGTTCGATAAAACCGATCTTGGGTGATAAACGGTTGTTGCCGAAATGAAAAATGCATTCAGCTCTTTATGCAACAGGTACAAATTGACAATATTATTATACCATGTAGCATATCACAATTTATTTGATACCATTTTTTTAATTTAGGGCTCATTTCAACAATGAAACTGGACATAAAACGGAAAGACAATCTAAACGTCGGCGTTCAAGAGTTGTCCAATGTCATAATTAAGTACTATGTAATATTTAGCCTTAAGAGTTTTTGAACATAACGTGCTGATCGCGTACGTAATCCAAACTAATATTATAAAACCGGCCAAGTGCGAGTCGGACTAGCGCACGAATGTTTCCATACCATTATTTATAAAAACATTCAAACGTTCCCATACAAAAAAATAATTTTTTGTACGAGAGCCCCCTTTTTTGTACTTACTTTATTCTGTTTTTAGTATTTGTTGTAATCTGTAGAAATTTCAACTGGCTAACTATCATAACGGATCATGAGATACAGCCTGGTGACAGACAGCTTAGTCTGAGTAATAGGGTCCCGTTAGACCCTTTGGGTACAGAACCCTAAAAACGTAAAGTTTGAATGTTTGTAGGTTTGGACGTAGGGAGTAATCTTCAGAACTGCTGATCCAATACCAAAAAATCTTTCACTAATGGTAAGCTACATTATCCCCGAATGTCATAGGCTATTTTTAAAGCGTTCCCGTGAGAAATTTTCCAAAAAAAACGCGAGCGGTGCCGCGGGCTAAACCTGGGTATAATTTTAGACATCTAGCATCTAAATCTTGTCACAAACCGCAAGCATTCCAGCAAGATCTATCGTACACGCGTATTTCTTTCATCAGCCATCAAGAGCAATTCAACCATGGATGGAATCCAAAAGGGCGTTAAGTTATTAGCAGCTACTAATGATTTAATAAGGTAACGCCTTAGACGTGTTACTCATCCTAACTTACTCATCTTCCCAACGTGGGTGCTATAACAGAAGTCAAGTAAGCGATTAAAATTCAAGCAATCTTCGTCCAATTCTTCGCACATCAGTGGAGTATGAAAATGATCCTTACAGCTACCACATAAGGGCGATGGTACCATTGCAGTTGACCTTATATTCATCGTGAACTCTTATTGAAATGACCTTTATCTGTAGTTGTATGAAGCAATAAAATAAAGGATATGTGTTTGATTTGTGTGGAAACCAATAATTTTTCAATTCTAAGCGCATTAATTTATTACGGCTTTTGTACCTCAATCAGCACAGTATTTCATTCACAGATGCTCTTTTGTTATCGTGTGATTATCCTCATGAATAGCCTCTAGCGGAGGAAGGAATATATGAGACTTCAGCTGGGTTAATCCAATCAATAGCCGCCTATTCCACTGCTGGTGATTCGCTCTCCTTCTTAACCAACGAAAAAAAGGAGTAGGTTCTCATTCGTGGAGAAATCTTCGTAGATACTACTTCTGTGAAGACCTAATGAAGGTTTTAGGATATTACATCAGATGCTGTGAATCGGGGTAGCTGGACATGCTTATGTATATGCGTATATGCTAACGTATTGTTCTCCCTGTCGTGCCTAGAGCAGACTTTCCACTAATTCTAGCATGCAATGCAATTCTTTTCCGAATAATAATAGGAGTTATTTACCTGTAGCAGTTCTTCCTTGACACCAATGCCGGGAGCCCTTCCACGTTGCACCGCGCTTCACATGTCTGTATTCCGACAAGTACCTGGCCAAAATATCATCAAATTAAAACTTAGTAATAAACAGCACACCAATTGGAAAATATAGGCTCAACTCCTAAGGTCTTAGACAAACTGGCATTCTACAAGGTGTTGTTTTGCAACCTCGTCAAATTTCAGGAGGTGGTCACGAAAGACATAAATAATCAATTAAAATTACGGTACCTAGTTAATAATTAATAAACGCTGATTTTTTTGGCTGTTTAAGTTTGTCAGTATTTCAGAATAACCCCCTTAACGTGGTTTAGGAACTAAGAAATTATCGAATTAACGTTTGAGATTGTTTGTATGTGCGTAAGCGAGGTTATAAGGCATGAACGGGACGAGCCGCGTTTAAAAGAAGGGTGGTTCACACTTACCGATTTCCGTAAAAAAAGAAAAAAAAAAAAATTACCTACCCATTTTATTATTGATTCGGGACGAGAATCATTAGCATAGACACCTCCTTGAATTTGACGAGGATGCAAAACAACACCTTGTATAAGGACAGTACTTACAGTACAGAAGCTACATATAACGATGAATGAAAAGTCAAGTATGTATTGTGTTGAAAGTCTATGAAGTAATACAAAACGCTTTGAAAGCGATTGCCGCTTTTCTAGGCCCTCGGTAATTCTTAGTAGTAAATGTATAAGGAAATAGTGGAATAAAGGGAGTGAATTTTCATAATATCCTGCTACCAATGTTCTCATCATCTTTCTCTTGCCGTTATCCCAATTCATTTGGGCGCAGCATGCCTTGTTCTACACTTTTTTGAAGTGAAAACTTCTTTAGCGGCGTTGTGCACGTTTGTAGTGGGTAAAAAATGTAAAACTCGCGTCAGGTCACGTGTTCTGATCGAAAATTCGTAAGACGGATTGACATTAGGTTACGATGGAATTTGAACTTTATGACATGTATCTGCCATTCAGTTTGGGTTTCCAAAACTGGAAAATTCGTAAGACGGATTGACAGTAGGTTACGAAGGAATTTGAACTTCATGGCATGTGTCATTGAGTTTGGGTTTCCAAAACTGGATTTATTATCTTATGCACAAACAAAACCTTCGGTTTCTCCAAAGAGGTAAAATTCGTATGACGGATTGTAATAGTTCTGAAGTGTTAAATTGTTAACGTAATTTAAATTGTCTTGTTTGTTGTGTACGATAGCGCAATAAATGAATATTGTATTTTACCACATAAATGATAGTACTTTAATACTGATAATTAAAGCAATTCGTACAAAATTATTCCCTAACCATTCCAAAATATCAAAAATGCACTACGTTAATATTCAAGTTTTCACTTCTGCCGGAACTCTCGGAGTGCAACCCGTTTTTTTTTCTATTACTCGTCCGACACGTCCTTACTTGCCATATCATCTTACACACAGTCCACCCATCATTTGTTTGGTCAGAAATATTGCCCTATCTAAATTTTCAAACAAGGAACCTCGTTGCTACATTGTAACACAGCCTACCCATTAGACCAAAGACACAAATTAAAGTAGACAGTTGAGTACTTCATCAATTAGTTCATAGATTCAATACAAAATAGACCTATTACCTTTATTGCTCCATTTATTAAATTATTTATTAGAAAACGTCGAAAATGATCTAACCTAAGCCATTAATATCGAAACTATGAAATTAAAACCCGCCTACAGATATTTGACGTCCTACGTCAATTATTATGGTTCGATTTTAGAAACTTAGCAATCTTTTTTAGTAAGTGCCATAGTTTAATTTCTAGTAGTTGACCAAAGCGAGATATAATATATAATTTTATTGATACTGAGTCGTCTGTCTTGGCATGGATTGATGGATTAGTGATGAAGAGGCGCGTGTGACAACAGAGTGACGAGTATGGTTGATATATGAAGAAGGAAAGGAAGACCAAAGACAAAATAAATGGATTGTGCGAAGAATTAAATTAAAGAAAAATCAGTAAATGATACTGAAAGATGTGTCGATCATGCAGGGCGAAACATCAGACTTCGGGGTTTGATTTGAAATAAAATACTTTGTTATTCATAAAAGGCTGCCAGGAGTTGGTGTGGAGCGTAACGTGACGTGTTCTTGTTGAGGCTGTAGAGTGAGTAATGACGGCGGTTTTTTTTTTTTTTTTTTTTTTATGAATGGCATCTCGCAGTTCAACCTATGAGGTTGTCGTCTGCTTAACCGGACTATCCTGTGGGTGCCTTTAGAGTAAGGCCTCCAGCCAGGGCATAAAAACTTACAAACTAAGCGACTGCACGCTAAGGGCACCCCCTGTGGGGTACGAACCTCGGCTTAGGGCGTCGCTGGGGGAGGACTGCATGGGGACAGGCTGGATCTGAATGGTATCATTATTTAGGGGCTGATTTAAAACTACTGGCACAGCATCGCGGGCTGGCTCGAGCGAGGGTCGGGGAGGGCATGGACCGGGACGTCGCGACGGACCTCGACGGCGAGGTCGGAAAGACGGCGGTTTGAGTCGGAACTTTTTAAGAGTGCTAGTCTCTTTGCTACTCTCCTGGAGGAGGGTGATAGCATCATCTGGAGTGACAAGGGTATGCCTAGGACGGCGTACTGTACTAATGCGCGAGGGTTCGTAACGGGCGGCCGCTGCGATCAGGGGATTACGGTGTTTAATGGCGTTATCGAAGAAACGCTTCGAAAGACGTTTCATAAACTGAAGGACGGTGGGCATTCTAAGGTCTACGTGTAGACGGTCATTACGGACATAAAAAGGGGCTCCCGTGACTCTACGTAAGAACCGGTTCTGTAATGACGGCGGTTTGTGGTTGCGCGTATTTTATATCTGCCGACCATAGCGCCACTTGCGGCGGGTGTGTGTATTTGTGATATATCGGCTCGACCAATGAGGTTGGTTTTAGGAAATGAGAGTGTGTGCAGTGTTTTGCGTATGTGTGTGTGATGCAGCATACTTATTTATTTTCAATAATTAATTATTTACATCAAGTTAGATTGTTAAACTAATGTGCTAGGTAATCAGTAAGAATATAATAAGAATCTTATATGACTAAAACATGAAATAACATGAGGATATTCTAATTAGTGACTACTTTTACATTTATTAGTTCTTAAATTTAAGCTGTTATTTACAATCTCCCCCTCGTGCGCAAGCACTATGACGTTTTAGTCCACTGTTGTGATCGCGATGAGGCGAGAGGCCGGGCGACGAATCAAACCAGCTGCTGTTCTGACTTCTGTTACTCGGACTCGTCCGTCTGGACCTGGATATACTTTCATTATTTCACCTCGAGGCCACACTCCTCTAGGCATCGTGCCGTCACATATTATGACGATGTTGCCGACTCTTAGGTTCTTATGCTGAGGATTGGGGCCGGAGCGGGGCATTAAGAGAGGCCTGTATTCAGCTGTCCAGCGTGCCCAAAAGGTGTCGGCAAGCGCTTGGACGGATTTCCAGGAGTGTGAGTTCGGTTCCGTGTCTCTGAACGAGCCAAATGGTGATATTCCGCTAGAGCGCCCAATAAGGAAGTGATTTGGAGTTAGCGCTTCTTCATCTAGGTTAGGGTTCACCGGGGTCAGTGGTCTCGAATTGATCACGTGTTCAGCTTCTAGCAATAGCGTGTGTAGCACTTCATCAGGGGGAAACCTTTCTTTCAGAGTGACTCTCAATGCTGTTTTCACTGATCTGACCAAACGTTCCCAGGCGCCGCCCATGTTCGGGGCGCCAGGTGGTATCTTCTTCCAGGTGATCAACTTCTTTGATGCGAAAGCGCTGAGGCTGTGGTCGTTGCTTTGTATGGCTTCAGTGATTTCTTTTTCAGCGCCCACGAAGTTAGTTCCGTTGTCACTATATATCACAGTCGGCGTGCCACGGCGGGCTATCATTCTTCGCAGGCTCATAATCATGGAGGAGGCCGAGAGGGATGTGGCCAGCTCCAGGTGTACTGCACGTGTGGTGAGGCATGTATATAATGCGCCCCACCTTTTTTCTTGTCTTCGCCCGACTGTGACATGCATGGGCCCAAAATAATCTACCGCGGTTGCAGTGAATGGCGGTTGGTTTTGGGTCAGCCTTTCTGCAGGTAAGTCGCCTAAGGGGATTTTTGAGGGGATCCCTTTGTAGGTCCGACACCACTGGCATTGGTTGCATATGTAGCGTATAACACCGCGCAGTCCTATTATGTGATATCGTTGTCTCAGTTCATTCATGACAGTTTGATGGTTGCCGTGATTGAAGGTTGCGTGCGTGTGATGCACCAACAGCTGAGTGAAGCCTTCTTTGGCGTGTAGGACTGGCAGGTTGTGCTTCTCTTTTGTTCTGCTGTCTAAACATAGGATTTCGTTGCGGTCGATCTTCACGGAGAGTTTGTAGAACGGTGATTTCTTCGGTGGTCGCCGCCCAGCCTCTATGGTCGTGATGTCGTCGGCGAACGAGTTATACTGGCTTCTTCTTACTAGCAATAGTTCTGCCAGTTTTATGTGATTTGGTGCGAGATCAATTCTCGTGTTTCTTTTGAGTAGTTTGGCTTTAAATACCTCAGCGGCGAGCAGAACGGTGGCAGCAACGCGTACTAATCGAGTGTATTTCGAGAATCGTTCTATCTCAGGTAAGTAATCGCTAACGTCGCGACTAATAACTACGTGGACTTGTTTTAGCGATCTTTCTTCCCCGGAAGGGGGTAGCGTCGCTGCGGCTTGTTTTTCCCGCGGCCATGTCGCTGGGTCGTTCTTAATGAACTCGGGTCCAGTGAACCACCTATGTTTTGAATTGAAATCGGTGGGAATACCCTTAGTCGCATCGTCCGCGACGTTGTCAGCGCTGGGTACCCATCGCCAGTTAGCTGGAGTGGTTAGGCTTTCGATTTCAGCCAATCGGTGTGCAACGAATGATTTGAAAGTACGCGGGTCTGATTTAATCCAAGCTAATACTGTTTTTGAGTCTGACCAATAATGACTTTTTAATATTTTGTAATCCGACTCGCGTCTGACTGATTCGGCCAGTCGGCTGCCCAAGACTGCAGCTTGAAGTTCTAAGCGGGGTATCGATATAGGTTTCAACGGGGCTACTTTGGCTTTTCCGGCGACTAATCGTGATGTTTTCGTGCCGTCCGATCCCGTACTTACGAAATATATCGAGGCTGAATACACCTTTTCACTTGCGTCACAGAAAACGTGAATTTCTCCTTCGCCAGATGGCGTGGCAGGTATGTACCTATCAGTTTCTAACTCTTTCAACATTTGTAAGTTGTTTATAAATGATAACCATGTCACGTGATGCTCGGTTGTGATGGGGTCGTCCCAATCTATCCCGCTGCGCCATATTTCCTGAATGAGACACTTGCCTATCATCGTGATTGGCGATACTAAGCCTAGCGGGTCGAAAACTGACATGACCGCGCTTGTTACCTGTCGCTTGGTAGGCAGAATGTCACCTCGAATGACGCTCTCGGGTGTACTTCTTAGATTGACATTAAAACCTAACGTATCGCGTGCGTGGTTCCATATAAGGCCTAATGTTCGCTCTGTATCGCTTTTACCTAGCGTCGTTGTGTCGCTGCCGCGCGTGTTCGTGACGTCCTTTATTACCTCGGGTACGTTTGACGCCCATCCGCGTAATTCGAAAGACGCGTTTAAATGGACTTTGTGCATGGCGTTTATTACTTGCTTCGCTTCGCTCTTTGTGTCGAATGTGCCTAAATAGTCGTCCATGTAAAAGTTGCGTACCGTTGCCTTCGCGACCTCGGGATATTGTTGACCGTGATTTTCTGCGTTTTTGTTTTTAACGTAAATGGCGGTACATGGGGAGGATGCCGCGCCGAATATTAGGGACGTCATTCGGTACTCCTGAGGTGGCTCCTCTCTGTCTTCCCCCCTCCATAAAAATCGTAGGCTATCGCGGTCCTGCTGAGCTATTTTGACTTGTAGAAACATTTCTTTTATATCAGCGACTACTGCGATTCGACCCTCTCTGAATCTTATTAACACACCGAATAATGATTGTAGTAGGTCGGGGCCTGCTAATAGCGCGTCATTTAGGCTTTTTCCCCCGTATTTAGCTGCCGCATCGAACACTAAACGTACTTTACCTTTTTGCGGGTGCACGACTGAAAAATGTGGTAAGTACCAACTGCGCGGCGATGTGGCTGGGGTGTCTATTTTTTCAGCATAGCCCGCTTCTATTAAATTGTTTATCTGCTTAGTGTATTCGTTTTTTAGACTTGAATTTTTGTCTAACTTATTTTCTAGGCTGTATAGACGACTGAGAGCTTGTTTTTTGTTCTTTGGCATTACCTCGTCATCCGTTCGCCAGAGTAAACCCGCTTCGTATCTATTATCGCTTATTTTTTTACAGGTTTTATCTAGGATGGCTAGGGCGCGCTGATCTGGGTCAGATGTAGGCCGGCGCGGTTCTATGCCTAGGGACTCTATGCTAAAAAAATTCCTAATGAGTTCTAGTGCGGGGTCGTCTATTTGAGTGGGTCGCACATGGTTTACTAGTGCGACAGTGTTGCGAGGGCGTGCATCTTGACCGTGCAGTACCCATCCTAGTTTAGTTAACGATGCTACGGGCTGGTTTTTGTTGCCGACACGCAATTGTCTGGATGTTATTAAATGCCAATTGTCTTGACCTATTAATATGGTCGGTTTACCTTGTTCGTAGCATAGTTCCTCTTCTAACTCGGTTAGATGGTTACACTGTTGCACTAGATCTCTGCCTACCTCCTGCGTGGATAAGTTTAAATTTCCGATAGTGCTTGCACTCATAGTTTCTATGTTTCTGTTGAATAGACCACGGATTGATAACTTAACTTGGCATGATTCTGGATCGTCTATTCGATTACCTCCTACCCCTTCTAGTGTTAAGAGCTGGCCGCGTCCCCTAGGTATGACACTGTCTGCCACGCCTCGTTCAACAAGCGTCATGGTTGAACCTTCATCTAATAAGGCGTAGGTAGCAGTGGAGCCTATCGGGCCGCTTAACTCGACCGGCACTACTTTCAGGTAAGTGTTAGACATGTGTACGTGGTTAATTGAACTAACGTTACCGCGGGTAGGCAGAGATGTACTATCGCTGCCGTGTAACATTTGATGGTGTGATGCTTCGCACCCGTTTACTCCGCAAGGTACGTATTTACATTTGACTGGTCGCATGTGCGATTCGCCTAGGCATCGGAAACACAACTTATTTCGCTTGGCTGCGTCCCATCTTTCATTTATCGTTAGTTTAGCGAAGTCCGCGCATTTCGTGGCGTTGTGATCGCCTGCGCACATAGCGCACCTTTTATTCGACTCTGCCGTCGACGGCTCGGTCGTTGGTCGTGATGGGCGCGGTTTTTGTGGTTTCGACGCATGTTTCTTTGTGGGTTGTTTATTTACCGCGGCTACCGTTTTGCGTGGCGTGTTGCCGTCAGTTTCCGATCGATCGCATGAGCTGTCGCTGTCCTCGTTTTGCTGTCGCGTGTGGCGTCGGTCCCGGTCGTGTACCGTGTTGACTTGGCGCGACTTTGTTCGGTTTTTTCTGTCGTCTCGCGCGGTTTCGTAGGCAAACATCGCGCCACACTGGTCGGCCATAATGTTTAGGAATCTCGACATTAATTCTAGCTCCGGCGCTCCAGTCCGCTCTGACCTAAACTCGTACCACTTGTATTTTAGAATTGTGCTGAGTTTATCTACTATTCGACTCACTAACTCGGGTGAATACAGGTATTGCGGTTGGTTAAGTGATTTTATTGCCGCTACCGTATTTGATACTTTGCTCGCGAAACTACCTATGTTGCGCCCGTCTTCCGACATGCGAGGCATGCGTTTTATGTTTTCTAGTTCGGAAAGTATAAGTAGTTCTGGTCTACCGTACCGTCTTTCTAGCGTGTCCATTACTTCATATGGATCCGATACCGTGAATAATAACGCCCTAACTGTTTCGCGAGCCGCACCTCGGAGTGCTTTTCTTAGTCTGGCCACGTTTTGTACGTCAGTAAACATGTCCACTGTGTCGTTAAAGACCGATTTGAAAGCCATCCATTCCGCTATCGTCCCGTCGAAATGAGGCAGTTCGTGGATGAACTTTGGCGCCGCGGAGTCTGATTTGTTAGAATTTACCGCTTGTACAATCGCGTTGGCCAGTATTGCCATGTCACTGTTATTACCAACGTGCGGTTCATTCCTACTTATGTTGGGTGGTCGCGGCACCTGTCCCGGGATTTGAGCTTTATCTAATATTGCCTGCCTATCGTTTACGAACTGTTCCGATATCCAGCCTTCAACACGCGACTTTTCTACTCTGGGCGGTGGCTCCGCGTCGTTGGAGCTTTCCAGGTCTATTCTGGCTATTTCCAATCGACTTAAGGCAGCTGCGGACGCCGCCCTAGCCCGTGCTAACTCGGAATTGTGTAACTCTAATTCGGCTTTTAAAATAGATAATCTACTACTTGCTCTGTCCATGGGGACATTTACTACCGTGCCCGGCGCACTCCTAACTTGAGTATTTGCTTCATCGACTTGCGCTGGCCTATTTTCGATTACTCTCTCCGCCCTATCGTTAGTACGTGTGCTGCTGTCACCGCTCGTGTCCTCTGTGCCGGTGCCCTTACTCCACGTATTTGTTTCGGTCGACGTTGTCTGACCGGACGCCGTCGTGGCGTCTGTGGTAGGCGTAGCTTTGCCTGAACGCAATACACGTGCGTTCTCCATTGCGCACGAGGGGCCCTACTCCTACTGAATTCTTAATATTAACACTTTTTTTTTTTTTTTCACTTTATCACTTTCACTTTGATCTTCTTGATGTGTCGCCTACCTTGCCTATCAGCCTGGCCGGACTCCTAACGAGGTGATGCCGGACCAGGAATGGGAATGAAAAGGAGAGGAAGGTAGGAACCTCCCGGCAGAGGATGCGGGCGCTCACGGGTGCATCAGAGTGCGGTGGGAAACCCACACTCGTCGTTGCGTACCAACTTGTGGTCCCAGAACGTGTCCGCACCTTACCGGCGGGGTCTGACTGCAGCACCTGGGGAGGTGCGTGGATTCGTCAGGCAATCCACAGTGCTTCCGTACGTATAATGGCCGTTTATCACCGCTAGGTGGCCACGTACATGTGATAATTTCTTCCAAGTAATTAGCAGTGGTTAAGCACGACCCACTGCTAACACTCGCGCGTACTTGTTTCTTTCTTGACGCTTGATGCCGATGCTTGAGGCTTGATGCAGATGCTTGAGGCTTGATTGCAGATGCTTGAAACTTGATGCAGATGCTTGAGGCTTGATTGCAGATGCTTGAAACTTGATGCAGATGCTTGAGGCTTGATTCGGATGCTGGTACAGAGATCCGGAACTCGCAAGGACCATTGAAAGATGTGTCGATCATGCAGGGCGAAACATCAGACTTCGGGGTTTGATTTGAAATAAAATACTTTGTTATTCATAAAAGGCTGCCAGGAGTTGGTGTGGAGCGTAACGTGACGTGTTCTTGTTGAGGCTGTAGAGTGAGTAATGACGGCGGTTTGTGGTTGCGCGTATTTTATATCTGCCGACCATAGCGCCACTTGCGGCGGGTGTGTGTATTTGTGATATATCGGCTCGACCAATGAGGTTGGTTTTAGGAAATGAGAGTGTGTGCAGTGTTTTGCGTATGTGTGTGTGATGCAGCATACTTATTTATTTTCAATAATTAATTATTTACATCAAGTTAGATTGTTAAACTAATGTGCTAGGTAATCAGTAAGAATATAATAAGAATCTTATATGACTAAAACATGAAATAACATGAGGATATTCTAATTAGTGACTACTTTTACATTTATTAGTTCTTAAATTTAAGCTGTTATTTACAGATACCTTGACGTTTAACAGGGGAGAATGGGAGAATAGAAGTATTGTACTGTCCCCAAGTTATGTATACCTATGGGCACAGAGCACAAAAATAATAATGGTTTAGTTACACTGTCGTAGAACATACGTCACCAGAAAAACCACAAAATCAATTGACTACTACTATTGATCTACTCTATTACCCCAACTAGTTCAGTCTACCAAAAATATAATTTATATTTTTACGTGTAACGAATAAAAATATTGACCAACGGCGTAAGCGCTTTCCGAACGAAAATATTGACGAGGGTCGGTGACAGCTTTCGAACACAGCTTATTATCAAGCTTGCTAAATTACGACCCACGGGGAACTAGCATTTAATGGGCCATGTCACTTCCTTTTAACTTGCCTATACATCTTTATTATGTAAGGGCTTTTAATCAATCATTATTATCAAATTGGTCCCTTTCGTTTTTAGACAAAAATTGGGTTGTCCCGAAAATAATCTCTTTTGAGGACGAAAGGATGACTTCATTAAGCCTATTTTGGTAATTACTCACTGGTTTTTTTAATTCTACATGTCTTTGTAAACAATCGAAGAAGAAGACATGCTGCCCCGACCCTAAATAAATTGGGAGAATGTTAATGTCTTTGTAAGCAATGTGGCACTTTGGAAGCCCTATCTTTTGCTTACAAGCATTTTTCGCCGATTCCAACACGATGAGGTAAACAGGGTCAAAAATCCGCAAACAAAATGTCCCACATAAATTGAATCATTTTCGTGTCGCCCACAAGAGCAAAGAATATCACGAATTCATACATTTAACATAAATATTCCGCTGTCTCCTTCCATTTAGGGCAACCACCAACAGTGCGAATATTCTAAAAATCAAGAACAACATCTTAGGAGAACGTTAACGCAAAATTTACGGGTATTGCATTAAAAGCAATTACACTGTACAGCGGGTTTAAGTAAAATATATGCTATTAAAGGCTGCACATAAGCAAGTATCGTGTAATTAAGTAAGCTGAACCGGGTATATGGAACATTATTCGCAGGTTTAAGCCAGCACCGTGAACCGATCCAATTTAAGGCTACGCGTTCAACAGTAATGTAATTATGAGAATAGGATCAAGCGCACTGCGCAAGTGCGCACTATTTACTGGCTCGGCAACTTAGTCTAAGGTATAGAATTAAGTATTAAACTCGTTCATTATCTTTATAAGCACTAACCACTACCTTCAAAATCAAACCTTCAGGGTAATAATTTTGTGGGCTAAGAAGGAACATGGATGGATTTTAGTCAGTACAAGTCTGATACTCCCTTCCGCTCCGCCCAGAGCAGGAGGGTTTTTTTGATAATTTCCCATCCGTAAAAAAAGGTTTTTATTTTTACTATATTTTTATCATATTCAAATATTTTGGCCAACCTGACCACTGAAACCTTAACGCTTTTTCAGTAAAGTTCTTTGTTGAGTTTTTCTTTGGCACCCATCTATATGACGAAGAGCATTATGGAAACTGACAGGACTATTTTTTCAGTAACTGCATTAAACTCACCTGGAGACAGGTTCTCGCAACAGCGTGATGTAAAAGTATCGTCGATGCACTGCTGAGCCCTCATGCCTGTCCAACTCACCACCAACACACGCAGTCAGCTCTGTGAAGTCAGCGTGTAGACCACATCTGAGGAAAAAACAAGCTTTAGTATGGAGATTTAAAACAATCTTATCAGAGTAAAGGAGACCCGCTCCGTCAAATACACCGTCCTAACACCCGGCGATCAGCCAGAAAACGAGTAACGAGTAGATCTAGCAACAAAGAAATTGCTGTTTATTTGATAGAATTGAACGATCGGCGATCCAGTATTAATACAAGGTGTTGTTTTGCATCCTCGTCAAAATTCGGAGGATGTCACACAAGACATGAATAATCAATTAAAATTATTAAAAAACGCTGATTTTTTGGTTGTTTATGTTTGTCAGTATTTCAGAATAACCCCCTTAACGTGGTTTAGGGAATAAGAAATTATCGAATAAACGTTTGAGATTGTTTGTATGTGTTAAAGCGCAGTTATAGGGCGAGAATCAGACGGCCCGCGTTTAAAACACGGATGGTCCACAAGTCTACACTTACCGAATTCCTTAAAAAAATAAAAATTACCTACCTATTTTATTATTGATTCGGGACGAGAATCATTAGCATAGTTACCTCCTTGAATTTGACGAGGATGCAAAACAACACCTTGTATATTATGCATCTCTTTTACGACGATATGGTCAAATTGCGGGAAACACCTGGATAAGGGATGCACAGAACAAAGTGTGGCAGAAGAATGGAGAGGCCAATACCAGCAGTAGGTGATTCCGAGCGAGCATTTGCTTGGATGCCTTGGAAGAAAGCCTGTAGACGGCATAAACTGCTGTAGGTATAGGTCAAGATCAAACTCAACTTAAAACATTTATATCAAATAGATCGTCAAACGCACTTTTGAGTTAAAAAAAAAAAGCGAAGCTATAGGCCCAATCACAAGGCATAATATCTTGTGAAAGTACTGTAGTAGTCGCCCATTCCAAGGCGTAGATCTTTTAAGAAGATTGGAGATAAATACCGCCACAGTCATTACTTTTATTATCTTAGGTACGATGTTGTGACTATCTCCTTTTTTTTATTTTGGTAGAAATGCTAACTACACCTGAGAGAACTTATTATTTTCCAGGAACTAGGTACACGGTTGAAACTTGAAAATCCTGAGCATACAAAATTATAAAAAGAGTACTTTGTTAAAACTTGAACGCGATCCTCAGTGGTCTGAGAACGCTCAAGTTTTTTTATTGCAGATACAACATAGTTCAGTAACAACTTCATCGTCTCAAAGTTACCTTAAAAGGTCGAGATTCGAGTCACAGCATCTAAGCAAAGTAGAGATCAAAAGGTCGTTTTTAAAAGCGACGATGGAAAGTGGAATGGAGGTAGATATTTCACGTTGGTTGAATATAAATTGTGAGGGAGACAGAACACAATGTTCGCTGAAGAGCTGCGTGAAGCGAAGCATGAAGTCACAGATAGGTCGCGACGACCACGCTCGCTCATTGCTCCCGATAGCCGATACCCGACGCAATTGAATCCCTGGCTTTCCAATAATTTCACACGCTCCAATCTCGTTAACCTTGTTCGTAATCCCATTGCGTTCATATTCTATTGAACAGATTAACCTGTTATGCATCGGAGCATAAATTACTTTGATTAACAACAATACCGCAGCTATGTTGGCACGCCGAACTGGCGTTTCGCGCTTGATCATATTGGATAATCGGTATTAGGCCCGTCGCTTTCACGTGTAATTGACATCAAACGATCTCCGCATGCATGTTGATCATGATACAGATAGCGCTGAAACATTGTTATGTAACACCACGTAAATGGCGTTTAAGCTGAACCAGTTTAATGAAACAACAAGGATAAAAATTCGATTTGCATGTGTTTACCGTAGTTTATCCGTGGAAGGAAGAGGTTTACCTTCAGACGGCTTGGCGGCGAAACGAGGGTTTATAGCAAACGTGCGTTTAATCAAGATACAGAGTCGTGGCTGGCAAGCGGCCACACTCACTACACCTTGTCGATACAACTCTGTTTATTACTCGCGGTTTATTATACTGTCATTCTAATTTCACGGTTGTTTATGTCGTAATTCGTTGAATGTTACCTAGGAATTAATTGCCAATAACAACTTCCATATAAGCTGCACAAATGGAACCAAGATCTACAAGTAATAATTACTTATTCATGATTAAAGGTGCAAATTGATTTTTCATGAATATGTACAGCAACGTGACGATTTATGCAAACACGTACGAAACGATTATGATAGTGTCAAGCCACTAATGTTTACCTACACATATCTGCCTCACAAATGTTTTTCTTCTTTCTGGCATAAAGCCACATTTCCACGCTCAACATTAGGACTATTTCTGCGGTCATTATCGTGGAGATTTTTGAAATACAAATAAATAACCATTATTGTATTAATCTTCATCAAAATAAACGTAGTAAAGTGTTCGTTTTTATTTGAATTGCGGTGAAGAGAGATGAAGTGATCGCTTATCGTAATAAATGAATCACACATTCATTGCGACACACAATCTCTTTATTTTTATTCAGAGCGAAAATAAAAACAATCATTTCATTCAATTGTATAACGGGAAGGGGAAATAGCTTAGCGTAGCAAAAGCTTGGTGCTGTACAAATATGACTTGCTATCAGCGTTCTCTGAGCGCATCGCAGCGATACGCTGACAAATGTTATTGTCCATTAGCTAGTAGTACAGGCAAAGTGTGACGATAACGGCTCCCGTAGGATATTCGAGCGCGGATTGGCAATACGCCACTTCCCTGTGAACATGTACGCGAGCGAACGAGCGATGGAGCTCACACAGCGGTTCATTCACCGACTGAATGGCAACAACACACCACTCGGCCCACTCGCCACTCGGCACACCGCACTCGCCCCCGACGCCACACGCTGAATTAGCTAACGCTAAACAACACTACTGCCAACCTTCACAATATATTACAGCCGTTACACATTATCTCGTTGCCGATCTAAATTCCGGACACAAAAATGTTGCGTTAGAACGTATCTTGTTTCTAATACCAATATCGTGTGTGCTGCGGGCAGACTAAACAATGCTTTTTTTTATGAACATCCCAATCATCGTAAAATAGCTTAAATGTGCCCCGCATTACCGTAAATCAAAGAGGAACGGTCATTATTTATTGAACAAAAAACATGTTGGTAGTTACTGATCGATCGATACGACCAACGGTAACGTCAGTTCGACCACCTAAAGATAGCTTGCAGTAAATCATTAGTTTTTAAAGAGATTTAGCAAGCGCATCGCGGTCGCAGTGTCTTCTTTTTTAAATATTCACACCGAAGACTGACATTTTCCATGACGTCATCAGGCTATTTTGGCTAGTGTCAGACATGCATAATTTAAACGCTAGATGGAAAGCCATTTTTCATTTAATATTTTGGGACAGCATCGTTGAAAGTGTTAAGAAATACAAACATAATAATCATTCACGCTGTACGACAGGACGTATACATTCGAAAAAGCGGATTCGGATGATTAGAACTATACCACACAAAACTAATGTACGAACTTCAAATGAATACTTTCGCGAGTCGTTCCTGAATTATAAATACCTGTCTTTGTAGAGCCTGGTTTATTCATCAGAATTTCCTTTGATTGAGACTTGCAACGACACATAATATATTGAAAAGCGGAAGTAAGCAAGCAAAACATTTCACATATATCGTCTTCGTTGAAATCTAAAAATAATTAGTGTCTCGGTCATTTCATAATTACGTTTGAAAACGTTAGTATCAAAGCGCAAGTAAGGTCTTCCAGTCGCGACAAAGACTAATGAGATTTGCTTCTTATGAGAGACAAAGCTAGCAAAAACGAGACGGTCTCACTGTGCAAGCCAACAAAAGCTGTATTGCTATTTTGCTAGTTATACCATTTTTCCACGCGTGTTGGATTGCAAAACCAACAAACTTTGTTTTCAATTTTCTTCTTTCCTATATAGAACGGAGTCAGTTAAACCGCTCCTATCTGAGCACAGTTGCTGAGAAAATAAAATGTTTTTGCTTTGTTTACGTATCTGAATAGGATACCAACTATTATTATCAAAATGGGAGACTTGTTTAGACATATGGAAATATATATTGGAGTGGATTAAGTAGTTTGTCAACGTTTTGGAAACAAAGCGAGTTTCCTTGTCGAAGAAAACTCACTGGTGATGTCGACAGCTGTGCTAGGCAAACATTCGAAAAAGAATAATGGAGGATGTTATATTAAAAATGTGTTATATACATACGGAAGTGTCGCCCGTCGTTTGTAACGATCTATTGTGTCGGGACAGACGACGACGTATGAATGGATATGTTATAGGCGTTATAATTTGCTAGTACTCATACCTTATTATAATATCTTATATCGGGTCCATTGTCCTTTGAAGAACGAAGACGTGTAACACAAATTGCTACAGGATCAGACTCCAACCAATTCTATATTTGTAATGTTACTGTCGACCTGATCCCGAAAATGAGGATTCCAGAGCCACCTTAACCCGCCATTTCACAGAAGACCTGCCTGAAGTCAGCCTAGATGAAATCGAGGCGGCTCTTAGACAGCTTAAAAATGGAAAAGCCCCTGGTGAGGATGGGATAACGACTGAGCTTTTGAAAGCGGGAGGAAGTCCAATATTAAGAGAGCTTCGGAAGCTTTTCAACTCGGTCCTATTCTCTGGGAGAACTCCAGAAGCGTGGAGAAAGAGCGTGGTCGTTCTTTTCTTTAAAAAGGGGAATAAGACCCTATTAAAGAATTACCGACCCATTTCGCTCCTTAGCCACGTATACACGGTGTAAACCACCTCATCACGAAGCCGTCAACCAAGCATTCTGTACATGAAACTAAGTAACTTTACGCAAAAATTATTGCTGGGAAACGACTTTTTTTTGGGGAGTGTAAAATCATGTTTTGTGGTAGAACTCAATGTAACGCACTCAAAACATTGTACTGATGGACGGATTGAATAGTACGGGGGTCGTGGAGGTGTTTAAAGTACAAATCTTACATTAAAAACTTGTATTTAAAAAACTACTTGTCAAAAAGTTGGAACTTTGACCCCTAATATCTCCGTAACTAGAAGGTTCCCAGGTATGGTGTAGAACAAAAAAATGATCGCAATGACAGGGAGAACCAGTGCCTTTCGGCTTCGTTAAGAGGTGTTTTACACCCTTTATAAGCTGTTTTCAAGAGTCGTCACAATTCGTCTAGCGCGAAGACTCGACGATTTTCAGCCACCGGAGCAGGCCGGGTTTCGAGGAGGATTCAGCACCATAGACCACATTCACACAATGCGGCAGATTATACAGAAGTCCGAAGAGTATTATCGGCCTCTGTGTCTTGCATTTGTGGACTATGAGAAGGCTTTTGACTCTATCGAGACTTGGTCAGTTCTGGAGTCTCTGCAGCGATGCCAAGTAGACTGGCGATATATCCAAGTGCTGAGAAGTCTGTACGAAAACGCCACAATGACCGTCCAAACTCAGAACCAGCTAACAGGGAGTATCCCATTGCGTCGGGGAGTGAGGCAAGGGGACGTAATCTCCCCGAAATTGTTCGCCAACGCACTGGAGGATGTGTTTAAGACGCTGAACTGGGAAGGACGTGGCATTAACATCAACGGCGAGTACATCTCACACTTGAGATTTGCAGATGACATCGTCATACTGGCTGAATCGCTGCACGACTTGCAGCAGATGCTGGATGGCCTAGTTGATTCTTCACTACGCATTGGGCTCAGGGTGAACTTGGACAAAACGCAGGTTATGTTCAACGAACACGTCACCCCAGGACCTATTGTTGTCAATGGCGCTCCTCTCAAGGTTGTTCAAGAATATGTTTACCTCGGGCAAACTCTGCAGTTTGGTAAGAACAACTTTGAGAGAGAGGCTAACCGAAGAATTCAGCTGGGCTGGGCAGCGTTTGGGAAGCTTCGTCGGGTCTTCTCGTCGCGTATTCCACAGAGCCTAAAGACTAAGGTCTTCAATCAGTGCGTCCTGCCAGTAATGACTTACGGGGCCGAAACGTGGACACTCACGGTACGGTTGGTCCATAAACTCAAGGTCACTCAGCGAGCTATGGAGCGGGCTATGCTTGGAGTCTCTTTGAGGGATCGCATCCGGAACGAGGTGATCCGACAGAGAACCAGAGTAGTCGACATAGCCCACAGAATAAGTAAGCTGAAGTGGCAATGGGCCGGCCATATTAGCCGTAGAACCGATGACCGTTGGGGTCGACGTGTTCTTGAGTGGAGACCGCGAATCGGCAAGCGTAAGGTGGGACGCCCTCAGGCTCGGTGGAGCGATGATCTTCGCAGGATAGCTGGTAGCAACTGGATGAGAGTTGCCGAGAATCGGGTTAAGTGGCGAGCGATTGAAGAGGCCTATGTCCAGCAGTGGACTGCGGTAGGTTGATGATGATGATGATGATGAATGTTACTGTTAGCCTTTGATATCCTCTTCAAATCCACCCCTGAATAGTGTAATTTATTTAGACGTGACGGCTCAGCTTATATAAAGTCAAAATCAACAAAGACACGTCTGACACAAGCCTACCTTTAACGAAAAGGTAGTTACCAGCTTATATTTAAGGCAAGCATAATCTGCTAATTCCTACAAGCGGATCCAACAGTAGGCACACGAACCACTACCAAAAATACTCGCACACTTCTACAGATACAAATAAACTCATTTCGTTCCACGCTGCGATGATTGATTTATTTACCCTCATTTGTTTACTCAGGAATGCTTTCCTACCATTCATGTTTGTAAATGACCTTTTGAATACTACGTACACTCAGATACATCCAAATGTTACTAATGACATACTTAATCGAGAATCCGTAGTAGGAGCTAAAGACTAATTTGATCGCCAGAAAGGATTTCGTCGACGACCCTCAGTCGTATTAACGCGGTTTCGACATGAGAAGGAAATTACATCTCTTTTTATTTCAGCCGTCGCTCCTTCTAATGAAAACCTTCATTGCGGTAATCCTCACATCTAGGGGATTACTCAGTGTAAGTCGCTAATTGCGTCTTTTGATATATAAGAAAAGAGGGTAGTTTATATTACGAGTGTGTTTTTCTGGACGAAAATGTGAATAAAAAAGAAAAGCTAAACCTAATCTAGAAGGAGTCGCCTAGAATTTATTATTTTATAACATCGATGCTCAGCATTTTCTTAGAACTGGAATTTCTCATTTCGCATTATGGAAAGACGTTATTTTGCACGTGACTGTACTAAATTAAGTAGTTGTATAAAGGGGTGCTCACACGAGTGGTCCATAACTTATTTCTGTGCTCATCTAAGCATTAAATATATTAGGTGTTGTAATATTGCGGTTCGGGCAATTTGTACGAGTCATCTGAGTTATAGCTTACTAACCGATGAAGGAGCCTGTCGGTACTTATGCGCTATTTCTAACCTAACCTAACCTAACTCGATAAACGAGGCGCTAAGTTGCATGCGCCACAAGTACATCAATGCACACCAATGATAATTATCATAGAACTACTAAACTAAACACTGAACAATGAACTACCAAAAAAACATGAATGCTCATGAAAAACAAGTAAACAGGAAACAACGTCCGTAACTGTTGCAATACCAAGGTCGATAGGACAAAGATAGGTACCGAAGAGATATTATTTACACTGAAGCGCGGCTTTCTTCGAGCGCCGATAAGAGGCATCAGTCGGAAACGCCGCGGCATTATCCGGATTATCCTCACAAGTCGGCTGAAGGACCACGCTTACTCTTTTGTCGAATACAGCCCAACAAACAGCCATCAAATAGGATTGCGACGTGACGGAAATAAAATAATACAACCTACAATTTACCAGCGACTACGAATCCACAGCTCGACAGAAACAATTAAACTTTATAGTAGCATTCAATGCGGTAATTTGACCACTATGTCGTAAAAATTACAGGAAAAGTGTGCGTACATAAAATTTAAATCGGCTAAATAGTTACTAGAGAGCCGATAACCGCTATAAAATTTACGACGCACAAAAATAGCTAACTGTAGAGTGTGTGGCGAATTAGTGTTTAGTGCTGTGCGTTCAAATATGTCTGCGGCTGCAGGGTTGTGTTAACGAGATGGGGTAAACATGTCTGGCGCTTCAAAACTAGCCAAAAGTCCATTGCGTGAAGAGTTATGCGTACGTAACGCATACCTGTCGATGGAGGACGACAGGAATAACCAGCCGAGCGAACACGAGAGTATTTCTGGACCACGCCTCTCGTCTCGTCACCACAGTTCCGCCGAATGATGGATTTCATTTTAAGCCACCCCGGCCGAAACTCGGCCTTCACTCTTACCGACGGCATTGGTATAATTACGTTTTGAGCACGCCGACGCGTCATTCAGCTCTAATATGGTGCTACGACGCAAGTTTAGAAATATTATTCAACAGTTACAATAACCAAACGTTCACCGAGGGATGCATAATTATAAACTTTACTTTCAAAGCAATAACTGTTAGTTGTTAAACCGAATATCCTGTTTGCGGTAATAAATTGCCGGTTTAGCTATAGTCTAGTCACACTCACTCGGTTATGTATAGTGGGACTAACGAAACGCATATTTCATCGCGCGCTATATAAAGCTGACACCATTCAAACAGTACGCTATTAACCGATCATTTGGTGCGGCGATTAAATCTTTCATAGACAATACGTCGCATACCATTGGTAGCGATGTTTCATCTGTGGTCGGCTCGTTACGTTAATTTTCACGACTCAATTACAATCGTGTGATCAAGAGCTCGCTTTGATGCTCGTACGTTCAGCCTTCAGCGTCCCCGCCAGACTGTTAATTAATACCTTCTAATCAGCACTGTTCAATGGAAGGCGCCGGAGAGGCCATTGATTCAAAATTGAACAGGGATGCTGCAAAATTATTTTCAAATTAAATTTCCATTGCCTAGTAATATTCCGTTCAGTACTATAATTTCGGCGGATTACAGTGCACTGCAGCTATTATTAGATCAAATCAGCGTGTGCATGTAGTAACTAACTCTATAGCTTCGCGTGACAGCTGTTGTCTTCAACACAATGGCGATTTTAGTGATTTAACAACAAAGGTCTCGCTTCCATGTAATGATTTGATTTACACCTTAATGCATGCCATATAAAGCCACAAATATGAGCGATAGTAAAATGAAATGTATTTATTGTGATGACGAGCGCTCACGCGACGTTCCTACTAAAACATTAATATGCCGCTTAATTTTTATTAGTCGTCATAAACAATGTAATCATTGCCGACTAATTGCGTACAACGTAGAGGACGATATCTGTCAGGCATGTCAAAGATGTAACATGGAGACGATAATTTGTGAAATGTGCTAAGTAAGCGTTTATATGCAGTTGAAGCGCGTAGTCGTCGCTAGCCGCTACCGAGAACATCGTATAAGTTTTTTTGAACATCCTCCAACCAACGTGTTAACTTGTCGAATGAAGGAGATCGGAAAAAATGTAGAATCGTGTTGCATGTGCGGGTTGAATTTTGATCGCATGAAACCGGGCGTGCGACAGCGGGCGGTGCCGAACATAAAGGGAACAGCACTGCATTCGCAATGCGTTCCCAGAAACCACACGCCTAGACATCACTGCCGCGCATATATAATAGATAAACCGGTGAAATTATACTAATAGTCTCACCTAAGCCACCTTATGCCATTAATTAACTTAATAGCTCCATTGATTAAAGCTATTTGTTCCATAATTCTACATTAATTTATTCATAGTGTTTACTCTACCCATTAACATTGTTAAACTCCCGAAGTTAATCGTGAAGGAACAGAAAATTATTTCTTGAAACAGAATCCCTTGGGGTTGTTTGTAAATTTTTAATTTTCTGCTTGTTGGGCAAGCATCGGGAACATCAGGAACACTGTTTACAGTAAAAAATCTTATTAAAGAGCGAAATAAGGTTGTCACGATCAAGAACCCTTTTGTATTTTCGGCCGCAGAGAAAAAAGTTTGGGTTGAAAATCCCGAAATGTGTTGAACATTTTTGTTTTTGAGTAGTTATAAATAGGTTCGATTGAGAGGTTAACATCAAAGAGGGGAGATGTAACCCTGCGTGTGCCGACAATGGGGTGGGCTCGCCGCGGGCGTGGTTCATTATTGCTACTCGAACGATCGTCTCCGGAATCTCTTTGTCTGTCCGTCACGCGCCGACCAATCTATACTTGTTCTAATAACATAATAAAAACATCAACAACTCCTATACTGACACACAGTCACAAAGCTTTAGTTGGGATTACTTTTGACTTTGATTTAATTGTGTGTTTTGTTCAACATATCATAAGCTCAGCTTTTCAGCAATTTTTATAACAAGCAAACTGCTAGCTCACCTAATGATGAGCGGGCTCGCAAACGCGTTACGGTGTATTGAAAAAAACAAAGCGTCTTATATGCCTGTAATTATAAACAGCACTTATACCTTTGAAACTGGAACATAGCAATGCTGCTGGTGGCAGAAATAGGGTCCGTACTTCCCTAGATTTGCCAAAGAAGATAGATATAATCTAATGACGCATACTTAGCATTTTCAGCTTCATAACCCTACGTTCAAAAGCCTCATGAAACTATTAGTAGTCGCAACTATAAACGTTACTTTCCGAATACTTCCGAATGCCTCCGATCGATGGAAGTCTCCCATAGTCTTGGCAGACGACTGACGGTAATTGCACAGTCTAGCGTGCTTGCGGTCACTAACTATCTAATATGAACACGTCTGACGTGCATGACAGACTGTGAGTGAGGAGCACAATGCCACCAAGGCGGGCTGATATTCGAGTACCGTTAAAATTCCCTTGCCCTTATCCCAATTTATTTGCGATATTCATCTTATATACTTTTGTATTAGTCGTCATCTCATGAGTGCCCTTTCTAGCTATTTCATCTGATGTGATTCGAGTACTTAACGGTCAAGAAATAGTATTTAGCCGGTGCTAGATTCTGAACATTTTGGAGGGAAGGCGAGTGAAAATACACAATGCAAAAGTGTTCAAAGGGCCTCACGATGTTGGAAGAGATCACAGGAAGAACATGCAGTATATAGGATCATAGGCAGTGAAATGTTCAACAGATGGCAGAAGTTAACAACAACAACAAGTAACGCCCCACTAGTCTGTTAAGGCTCTACTCCACGTACATTACGTAACATCTCGCGGTGAGCCGTCAGATTAATTTAGGTTATACCTACATGTATATGAGGCAGGCAAATCTATTAAATTTGCATGGATCGATGTAGGCTTAGCATTCGCTCCGGCCGCTTCGCTCGCTCCGCCCCCGGCCGTGCTGGCAGCACATGTGTCATTACGGACTCCGGTTCGCCGGAAGCGGCACGCGTGACGTCTGGATGTACCTTAAGACGTGACCCGTGCCTCTAATGTGGAATCGAAAGCTTTCTGCTGTCCCACACAATACACGCAGTCTGTCACCAATGGCTTGGCCATCTGTAGGTGGCCAGCCATTTCATTATATTCAAACAACTTGTACATCCATATATGCAAATATAGTATTATGATAAAATATTTATGGCTGCATTGTGCAATCATCCATTAAAGTCGAAACTTAATTATACAATATTTATTCTGTGGTTAGAAAATAACTTTTCCCACAACACAATGCAATCAATTACAAAAGGTGTTGCCACATGATAGAGTGCATTATGACTTTAAGAGCCTCAAGAACTTAACGTAATTAAGATATTAATATAAAATGTCGTTAAGTGCAGCGGAAGACGTAAATCTCACCGATGCATATGATTTTACGACAGCCAACAAGCTCCTATAATCACTGCACCCGAGTAACTAGCTGGGGACATAAATTTCAATATCATGAATATATTAACGATACAAGATTCATATTTAATACGCAACAGTCTTATTGTGTATTATGAATCGATTTCTTATACATGTCTATTGATATTTCGATTAGCATCTACATTCTTTCCCACCGAAACTGAGGTAGACATACATCTCACCAGAGCATTTAATCCAATTAGTAAACTATCTAATTGAAACTCGATACAATCTCATATAAATCTGTCCTTAAACATCCGATTGTGTAATCGGATGTCATCAGCTGACGACTGGCCCAATTAGTTACTGTTTACTAAAGCGTAGTTTATTCGAGCCACGTTGTTCAGTGGGCGTACAATCATCGATACTTCCTGATTATAATAGTTAATAGTAAAGCACGACCATATCTTTGGTATATCTGGTTTTTCAATACGCCGTGGGAAAGCAATGTTGCTCGCGCGCAAGTTCCAGATGCGTGCTGCGTTCCCATCTGGTACACAGAAGAACTTAATTTTTAACTAGGGACCGGTCTGACCTGTCATTATTTCACGTTTATCAATGCTAATGGGAAACGTAACGAAACCGTGAGTTGGTCTGTGATTTCCTTTATTGCATGTAAACACGAAATGTTTATGGAAAACAATGAAGTTTCCTTGAACTTGGTGTTTGCTGCACTCGTTAATTGAATTTTATGTGTTTCGTTTATTTCTCTGCATTTTTTTTTAATTCTTGATTAACAGGTTCCAGCTGTACATGGCTGATTTAAGTGCACGTTAATAATAATATCTTCTCATTCATTAACTTTAGTACCTCGTGCAATTAAACCGGTTGCGAGAACATTGTGGGTATTGATTGAATCATGGAATCGCTCGGTGCACAGCGTAAAAACTTTTAGCTTAAGTTTTGCACGTCAACAAAGTATTTAAATGAACAGTGTAAAATAAATGATGTCAATACGCTTTCCCATAAAGGTACACCACTACAAATACAAACATTGTCTTTCCATAAAAAGGCATCCCTGATAACTTTATATGTAATAGGAATCCATAAAGGAAGAAATGGTTATGTATAAAGCAATAAAGTGAATTGCCTTGCATCCTGTTTCCGAAATGTTTCCGAGCGTACGGCCCGGGTTTTGTATGCTACGAATGATTGATCACTGCCACACTGCAGGCCTACAGCAGTAACTTAACATACACCATATAACACGCACACCGATCCCCGAAGCGATAACTTGGTACCACACCAACATGGCATTTCCATACGCACCTAATCGCACATTTCAAATGCATTTATTCATCGTTGAACTAACATTGACACCCGATTGAATCGACAATTCATTTCAATCACGAAATACCAATACATTTTCAACTTCGACTACTGTGAACTGTATCTACAGGTTCAACATTATCATCGGAATGAAATGGAACACAATGAACATGCCAATAATTCCATTCAGTATAAGCTAGCATATTCAGTAATCACTTAGTGATAAGAGACTAATTAATCAAGTTTTGATTGATTACATCTTATCGCTTGTGTATTGTATATTGGCGAGTACGACACGTGTTTTGGCTGTATTTGCATTTTTATCGTGTTGACTTGTTAGAAGGGCGAGCCTGTCATATGTCGGTCATGCGCCTAGAATGAATAATGTCTCGATCAATATACTCGTAGTGAGCTAGTTTTAATCGGTTATGCATACCTATTCCTTTTATATAGAAAGTGTGTCATATATGTATATGTGCACTCGGCCTTATACGCTTTGTTAGCAATTTAGGTTATCTGGTTGTAGCTACACACGTTCGAGTGATACAGAACTGCCAAATTAATGCAGTTTGGAACATCACGCCAGGCTGATGAATACTTGTGTTGGCAGTTGGCACCAATTCGATTTATATCCTTCCTGTTCGAGCCAACAGATTGATTGAAATATAAATTATCTGCCGTGTAACACATTCAGTCTTTGATGAACGTATTCAGGATACAGAGGAGGCAGCTAGACTTGAAATCTCGCACTTATTCGGCACCCGCTATCTCTTACCACGTATAGTCTAAATTAATCAAGTGGAATGTTTCAATCTATGGAGAGTACCTCGAGCGGAGAGGCCCGAAGGCCCCCCGAGTGGTGCCTGACCCCGGGCTATATTTGTTGATGCCAGGCGATACGACAAAAACACACCCTCCCCCAACACATGCACAAGATTCACGCCCGATATCTCGATACGAGACATTTTTAAATTCGCTGAATTTCTCGGATTTTACCTTTTGCCCCACGCTTTGACATCAAACACGGAGCTTTACACGTCGTATACACTTTGTTTTATGTTGTATGGCTCGCGCTGAGTAAATAAACATGTATGGTGAGCCCGCACACTCAGACCAAGTATATTTTCCTAAGAATCACAGCGGGCCGCCGAATTAGGCGGACCATTAAATAAACGCGTGTTGGCGATGTTGATACATAACTGTAATAAAACAAAACGCGCTTTATATATCGTAGCAGCAGTACTGGCGACCTGTACAATAGCTGGCCCACTTAAGTACGGTCCAGCGCTTTCATGGCGGAACGAATTCTCCGGACCTGTCGTAATAAGCATCCGCGTGCAAACAAAGACATTTTCCGTTTGGAGCAGCCGGAAACATTACGACCAAATTATGTATTTTAAGTCCACGAAATTGTTAAAAATACTTAGGTACAGAGAAAAAATTAAATTCTAAGCAGAAAATTCGAGATCTCTTGGTTAGTTCAAAAGTTACGTAACGAATCCATTTAGGATTTCATTCGTTAACTAACTTTTATTAAAAGCTAAATTAATAAAACGTTAAACGGATTCTGTCCGTTAGTTACAAAGTTGCTCGTAGAAGCATTTAAATGGATGAATCATTTTGCGGGCGATTTCCCTTCTGGGAAGAAACGCTGACGCGTTAAAAGATGCAATATGTGCACCCCAAGATACGGGTGGTCAGGGCGGTAACATTAATGATACGTGTAAAGTGGGGACATTAGTCTGTGTGGCTGCCGGGTTGCTGGGATGCCAGGGTAAGCACTGGGTAGCTCGTTACCGGCCACCTCTCCGGGGACCCTGCGGGTATCCCCTATATTTGTCAGACGACCGCTTCACGGTGAATTTTTTATGGACATAACTTATGTCTTGTGGGATTTTCTGGACGTTTGCGGTGTCAGCATAAAACAAGGTGACATTTTAGTCATCGTCGACTGTGGTTGCGTAGGTATTTGTTACTAAGCCCTACTTAGGTAGATGTAGCTCGAAACTACGCCACAATGTAGAACGGAAGCTAAGGTGCTACATTAATGACGCGTTGCGGTAGGAAAATGCACAGCTGTCACTCCACGCTAGACATGCGCGTGCGCTCTCAAATTAAACACAATCCGACAAACTATTGCCCTAGAAAACAAACATGTCTGCTCCGATAGGAAAGCTTCACAGGGCCGTACTCTAAGCGAAATCCTGCGACAACGCATTATTTACATTTGGAACATGAAAAAAGTATCCATATGACGGCTACAGTTACGCTAACATTACGATCGCAATCTGTCACGTCACTTGCAAAAACGTACAAAAACCGGCACTAAAATAAGATAGATACCGAATTACAATGCTACGAATTTTGTACACTGAATCTCTAGCAACACAAATTCGGACCGCCACCATCGCCATTTCGTGAAACATTTAACTAACGACTTCATATTCACTATCTGCCGACAGCCCTATTTGTTAGGGCCGTGTCGGCAGCATGTGCCGCCGGGCGACTCCCGAACCAAAACAATTAGATCACTACCACCCGGTGTCTCTTAACACATCCCTCATATAAAACTTTCATAGATAGAACAACCATTCGGACGAAACAAAGATTCTACTGACGTACACGATCCTTCGGCCCCAATGGACACATAAAGATAGACAATACCAATGAAATCAGATCGTAAACGACGCCATTAATGTTTCCAGAATGATTCGGTTTAAAAAAGGTTTTCGATTATAGTTCAATCACGACATGAGAAATAGGTTTATTGGAAACCAAGAGCGTAACCAATTGATTAGGCACTGGCTTGACTCACCCGAGCGTTATATTGAAATGGACAGATGGCAGATCCGGTACAGACGTCGGTGTAGGGAAGTGAGCAAATTAATTAACCGCAAACACGTCCCCAGCAAACATGCACGGCGGAGCCAAGAATAACAACAATTCTATACTAATACTATATCAAGAGACGAACAGACTGACCGGGGAATGAAAGCGGCTAACAATACTGTTGTCTCGACACTGACTCGCCAAGACATCTAATTTTGCGGTATAATTTGACCATAAATTTAAGTCATGTTAACATAAATCACTCATGGTGCAAAAATAGACCACTAACTAAATTAAAATGTACACATTGTGACTTGTGAGTGACCACAAAGACTGATTACGAAGGAATTCACATAATTCAGTGTCCTCTAATTGTAACTGAATAGCGACAAATAATACACAAGTGAGAAAGCCTGTAAATTAAGAGTTTACAAGTTTGGAGGTGGCGGCTAACTTGATAGCAAACTTGTTCTGCCTCTCGGAGAAACGACTTTGTTCTCGGCTATCCTTTACAGTAGAAAGTGCACTAACAACCGAAATTGTGAATTCAGTGCTTCAATATTAACGACATCCGTGCGCCTTGGGACGATACTGTAGGACACGGTCCACTTGTAGTTTCTATGCAAACTTGTGCAGAGTACGGTATGGTTTATAATTTCAAAGAAGATTATTCAAGGCACTATTTGTATGAGAGATAAAGATCGTCAAATGTTTTACACAACAACGGGGCGGTTTTACAAAACTTTCATCACATTCAGTTCCGGGTTTCTTCAGCAGAATAGTTTCGAGTAGAGCCAATTCAGTTTCTTTACAAGTCGACAAGAATGCTGTCTCGATGGACACGCTCTGTTCAAATGACGAATACATTAAGAGAAATTAAAACAATAAAGAACATAATTGGACGTTTCAATGATCTCCAGGCGGAATGTTTACGAGTTGTTAGTGTTATATTAAAACAGGACGTTACATTAAACATTGTATTTGGCAATAAATGAATTCATCATTTAAAATGTTCCTAGAATGTTGAAAGCGAATTTAAGTTTACAGTATTTTATTATTAATCAAGGCTCTTATAGAAATTTCCATGGAAAACTTTTAGGGTCGAGAAATAGTCTTTCATTTCAATCACAATGTAGCCGTCATCTTCTATAATTTACCTTTCAACTTTTAACTGTCATATTCCAGCAATAATAGGCCTTACTTTAGCATATAATGCCGTCTCCATTGTGCAATAAAGTGAAAGAAGACTTTAATGTCACCATAAAAGTAAAATTGCCTATTTTCATGAATCACATTATCGTCCACTCTGCCCACACGTTCTAAATTACATTTCACAAAGTTCAAGCTACATTGTACTCGAAAGCTATCTTAATGTGCTTTCATATACTCGCACATAGTAAAAAGTTTAATAAAAACATTCATTTATCGAGTAACTTTATTTGTGCGAAAATGTACACTGAAAGTTTTGTTTGCTGCCTTTAATTACAAAAGCAATCCACTTAATTTTCAATTTTCAAGTTATTGTGAACCGACAGAAACGTTCGTGCAACATAAGAGATAAATATACAACGAAACGTTTCGCAATTTATCGGGAAACAAATTAACTGATACGGAATTGCCGGAGGAGATGAATGTAAAACAAAAACGGTGAGGTTGACATGACAAATCGTCGAAATCGCGTGGCTAGTCTCCCGATAGACGGCCGAACTAGCGGGAGGGCAAATTGCACGGATCCTTATAGTTTGCAATTTATTCGAAACTCGGCAGGCTTGTAGATTTATATCGGCCGCAGATTGGCGGCGCGCCTCACGCGAGCTCTATACTGAAAGCAATTTCAGCGTCGGCCAAATGCGCTTTGCGACTCCCGATCCCAACAAATATAAACATCAGTTATTTCCACCCGGGAGGGGTGTGTGTATGACTTCAATATAACATTGATTTGATTTGTACGGTACGTTTCGTATCGGTTCCAAAGAGAAACTTCCGTAGCTACACGTACAAGAAATCCTATCACGTAAACCAATAAAGAAAATATTGGGGAAATATTAGTCGGTTGATATCGAACAAGGGACAGTTAAAGCCTGGAGGGAACGTAAATGCCATTCCCACGCTTCAAATATTTCCGGATAGCGTGGTAATTAATGTTCGGATAGCAAAACTAGACAATGCGTGAGTGAGCACAGCCATTAGCTGCACAATTAGTGCAATTGTCGTTAATTTATAGTTGTTCACGTGAACGACAACGGAGTGGCGTGGCAGCGTGTGGCGCGCCGTGAAGCTACGCGTGCCGAATTCAATCACTGAGCTAACAAGTGAACTGTTATTGACATTTGATAAAGTGCACGCTATGGATAAGAGAACTTTTTATGTAATATTTTGGAAATGCGATAACAGAGGTAAGAACCTTACACCATTTCCTATTGACCTAAATGCAGCTCCGAATTCTGAAACGGAATACATCACAAAACTACATGAAATTCAAGTCGTATCTCAATTTTTACAAAGCGATACGATATTATGAATAATTTATTTGTTTAAACGCCGTTTCCCACGCGATATCAACCATGTATCGTGGCGCTTCGCGATATCATATTACATACATTTATTTTTTATTTTCAGTTGATGTTTTGTGCCTACTAATTGGAAAGGCGATATACAGTCGACGAGGTTACCAAAAACCTACTTATTAAATTTGTTAACGGCAAGTTTGAATCTTGCTTGATCACATTAACTGTCGTTTAAAATGAGATTATTCTAGACAGACTTTGTTCTCGACAAGCGTAAGACAAAAATTATTCGCAGAATTCACGGAATCATTTTCTTTTTTTTTAAAACGTTGCCCCACTCTAGGAATCTCTCCTGTGTCGTGGGTGCGTTTACAAACATTTAAACTTACATACACAAACAGCCAGATCCGGAACAACTATCTGTAAGCCTTACAAATATTCGTTCCGTGCAGGGATTGAACCCGCGACACGCAGCGCAGCAGTCAATCGCTTAGCCACTGTGCCAACCGTGCTGTCAAAATACAGTTGTGCTTTTAATGAACGAGAAAATCATGCAGTACAATATTTTAGAGATAACACTTTACTACAATGATAATGAATCATTCAAATACTAACTACCGATGTCAGAACTAGGAAAACAACATACATTTTAGATCTAGGCTGAAGTAGATAAGATCGTGTTAATAGATTCGACGGTAAATTAAGTTTGCGACTGTCACACCCTCGTTAGAGACCGGAGGGACCGAATCATAAGCCACATGGCACCCAGCAAGCTTTAAAGTAATAATTTATTATTACGTCTGACTAAAACCACATGGAGTATGAGAAAATTAATAGCAGATAATCCCCAAAGTAATTGCACTTTGAGATAAGTTTAGAATCCTCCGCTCTAATTTAGTTTGAGCATATAGTTATTATTGCCCTAATAAACTGTTTTTCTATAGTTAACGATTAAAACTTTATGAGTATTTTATGAATCGAGTGAAGATTTGTTTTTTACGTCTATCTGGATGCGAATTTTTGTAATCGATTATGATTTCATTATCATCTTTTACCGCCGCAACTTATGTAGAATCGCTCTTCTTTGTTTTCATATCGATAATATGTATTATCAAATTACTTGGCTCAGTATTAATCGGGACTTCTTCTTCCATAATCTCTATTCGCTTTCATCTGTCTGTCTGCCTGTCTCTTTACTATTCTTATTATCCGAGATTTCCATTAAAATACCTGGGGTGTTCCCAGCTACTTAGTAGTTGGCAGTCGCTGGTTGGTCTCCAGTCTACTACGAATAGATCACATCACATCCCAGGGGGGTCGTAACCGGGGACGCGTGGTAATATAACAATATCCTTCCAGGATTGTTCCTTGTAGCGGTCTATAGGGGAAACCCATGTTAAAAGTAGATATTTACGGGCTGTTATAATACGTTGGGGACGGACGAAATTACTACAGGACCGAGAAGATGACTTGATTATTTTAACTAGGAAACGGAGCCCCAAAGGTAATTGCCACGAAACTGTCACTACATCACAGAGTAGGACTGTACATTTAAGGCTAGGTATCCCAGTAAATGATTCCATAATGTATACTGAACATAACAGCCAATTTACTAAATGTAGCGCGATTTCTCAAGAGCTGGGAACGGAATAACATGTTTTTCATTAAAACTCTACGGAAACATTGTAAGCTATTGAACTATAAATTCGAAGTAGCAAACAGTAATATACAGTGACAAATGTTTTTAAATTGTGTTCAGAATTGTCAAGCAATAAAGGAAATGCCTATAACCAAGTTAGTATTGATAGTTAGTTGTCAGGAAGTGATTCAGTGAATTTGTTCCGCTACGGCCATTGGGCAGCGGGCGGGCGGCGCAAACGCATTAATTAATTCACAATTACTATCAGACTTGTTGATTCACAATTGCGATACGACGCCATGATTTTGTCGCTTCAAGATTGACTTACGCACACATGTGGGGACATATCGACGCCCCCAAGAAATAAACCTGTATTATACTATTACTGACTTTTTACTGTTATTTCATTTTCGGTATCTATGGGTCGGGATACACCAACGCAATTTTTTTCAAATTTTTTCTGCGGTAATTTTCAACGGTTTTCCTTATAACACTTTTGTTCTTTGGAAATTTTCTATTTTTTATTTACTAAAAAAATAACGAAATACATTATTACAAATTAAATTCTATGGCTACATTTCGGTAAAGTAATATTACTGTAAAATATTTCAGCAAAATTTCTGGTTAACGCGATTACAGGTTTATTATCGTAAATTTTGTGGTAGCCATTTTCGGTAATGCACTATTACAGTTATCATCCGGGACATAAATTTATACCTACCTATTTAAATTAGACGAAGGTATTACAGACTTAAGAGGTAAGCACACCAATAGACCTCGAAAAATGAGCTCCAGCACGGAATCGAGTGTTGAGAAGAATATTTCATTATTTCCTAAAGTAGAGTCTCATTACACAAGAAAAAGCTCAACTCGAGAATATTTGTCACAAGACCTCAACATATCAAAAATGCATCGTTTGTACACTGAGTGGTTTCCACAGCAAAATCATGTTGAAGTTACGATAATATGAAACCATTTTTAACATAAAATTTAACTACTTATTTTTTAAGCCTAAAAAAGATTAATGTTCTACATGTTTTGTATATGAGCAAGCAAGTCCACCAGAGAAAGAGTACACGTCTTTAGGAGAAAGCTATAGATGTCATTTAAATAGAAAAGAGAGAATTCGGCAAATTAAAAATGAAGAAAAAATAACAATTGACAAAAACGATAGCACGATTGCTATCTTTGACCTGCAAAAAGTGTTAAGTATTCCACAATCTGCTGTAGGCATTTTCCACTATAAACGCAAGTACCCTGTGTACAATTTTACTATTTTTGACGCCCTACGTAATAAAGGGTATTGCTACGTGTGGCATTACCAAATCGCAAAACGAGGCTGCATAGAAATTGGGGGTTGTTTGTTGCAAT
This sequence comes from Cerastis leucographa, assembly GCA_963082945.1. Taxonomy (NCBI): domain Eukaryota; kingdom Metazoa; phylum Arthropoda; class Insecta; order Lepidoptera; family Noctuidae; genus Cerastis; species Cerastis leucographa. Next base: position 9,126,511 of record OY720380.1, on the reverse strand, counting down.
TCTTAAAGAGTGAACAGGAGCAAGGTGTTAACAAGATATATTTTAATTCGGATGGTTGTTCCGGCCCAAATAAGAACAGGTTCATTTTTGCCTTATATGCGTATGCAGCAAAATCTTTAAATTTATCTATAACGCACATGTTTTTCCAGACTGGACATAGCCAGAACGAGGGAGACTCGATGCATGCCTGTATTGAAAGGAACATGAGAAATATAGTACATTGTTACCCTAGGGGTGAAAGTAACTTATTTAATCCCTCGAACTATTGGCGCAGGTGAACTATTCGTTCGGGTGCCAATAGTTCGAGGGACTAAATAAGTCTTTAACCCGAGGTAAAAACTGTGCTTTTCATTACGAATACAAGGAAAATAAAAACATGAATTAGCCAAAGAAATATTAGTAAATTTTATTTTACATAAATCAACAACGTTTCCCGCCTATTTTGTTTTTTTTTTTCTGTGGCCAGCCAGCTATTCAAGCATTATTTTTCATTTTCATCATTGTATTTTCATATTGTATTGCCCAAATCTATGTTATTTTAAAGAAATTGTTTAAACTGAATTTTGAAGATTCTTTAATCAATACTTAACTTTAAGTTATTTCAATTTTACATCGTGGATGCATAGAATGTTGGAACAGGGTTCAATAAAAACCAAACGACGTGAGCGAAAACCTAAGACAGACGCTTTTATAGAAGATACTGTATTGGCACGTGCTTATCATCAGCCTCTTCCTATAAGCAAGGCGTTGCATACAGATTTACTGTCTTTGTGCAATAGTGGAGCGATTCCACGGTATTACCACGCATTTTATGAATCCTTAACTTCTGTACAAGAAAATAGTGATGATCGCGATGATAATGATGATGCCAATGATAATACCGATTAGTTTTCAATGTTTTTACTTGGCTACTTTTTTATACTTTTACTGATTTGTCTAATTTTCTTGTTTGATTTGTGTGTGTTTTTGATTTTTGTGATTGACTGATTTGTGATCTCTATGAAAACTTTGTTTCCAATAAACGTTGTAATTTTAATAATTTTTGTGAGTTTTCTTTAATTATTTCCTCGAAGATACCGATGACAAATTTATTTTACATTATCGGTTTTCAATGATTACGATAATATGACTACCAAAAATTTTCTATAAAATACTGGTTACACTACTTTACCCTTTTATGGTTATTAAAAATTTTACCATAATAAGTCGGTAACTGAACATTACAATCTTTCTCTGTAACGAAAAAACACGTTTAATAATCCAGTAAAGCAATATTATGCCTATGATTTTTAAGAAATTTACAAGAATAATTCGGTAAGTAAACACTACATGAATAATATTGATAAGTCACGATCCTAAGATATAAATACCCTAAAAATTGTATGAAACTATTTTCGGTAATGTGTATTTTGGTGAATAACTAATTCTATGTATATTTAATAGTTACAATTAATACTATAAACTTTTCGGGTAAAAATTAGCTTTTCCATAACATAACAATGTTGTCATAATTACGTTTTGTTGAAGAGATATACCCGAAAAACACTAAATCATTTTTCCTGTAAAATTTGATTTTTGCGGTTACCGGTTTATTCCCCGGGGACGTCGATATTAAATTTGTAATTAGTTTATAAATAGATGTAATATGTTAGAATAAGATAGTGGAGTCAATTGTTAGAGGGCAAAATCGATTTATAGGTTCACTGCCACACAAGGCAGCATAATATGTAGGATTTACATGTAATGCATGTTGCACTTATACACGTTTAGGCCCTCGTAGAGTCGCGTCGTCGCCCCTTTTAAATCTTTCCATTTCAGCGACTACTCACTACACGCGTGTGGGCGACAAGTCGGCTTCATATTGACGATGCATCCATGCGTTTAAAGTAATTCCGTTGAAGGTATATTTTTGCACAAATCTGCGTGCTTTCGCTGTATTTTTCATTTCACACTCCTCTTCGTTTTTTCGAGTAATCAGACTTGTAATCAGAGCCGACATCATTACTGTCGCTATGGGACTTTTCCGCAATTCGACTCGAACGTAATCAACGATTTAACGGCATCACTTTATGTAATGTAATGTAGGTAAAACGTGGGTCTAATGCGGTACTGCGTAGAGGTTTGACAATGAACAGCAGTATGTATATCAAAGGTGAATGCCCGATTAATTCATGCGATAGTTCTAGTTCTGTTTATCGAAGTAAGTAATAAAGATATTTGATGTGTCTTCTACTGTGCGTGCGTGATATATGTGGCGGTTTATTGTGCTGTCTGATATTTCCAAGTTATGGAACGAGCTGGCTGTATTGGGCTTCGTCCGTGATAAAAATGATAGTATGTATCAATTTGATTCGCAGCGTGTATTCTGATTATGTCGTTGTAGTGGTTATATTTGCGTGATCTTTTTGATGTTTTGTTTGTTTCCTTCTATGTGTTATGGACCATTATTGGTTTTATTACATACCTACTACAGTTTTTATCTCCGTGTTTTATTGCATAGCTTGGAGAACTTTTCACCGGCAGCAAAATTCCGGAACCCCAACATAGTTAATTATTGAAACAAGGTTAGAATAACTAAGAATATTCCATATTTTCAGTTGAAATAGAAACCAAGCCTTAAGAAAAGTTATGAAGTAGGTACTGCTAAGGCAACCTAAACCTTTAACAAAAATACTCTTGATGTTAATCAATGTTTCAAACAAACAGTCCTACCTTTATTTTAATTTAAATCCGACTTCTGAGAGATTCAGTGGTTTATTTTTCACTAATCTCAAAAGCCACTGAAAAGAAAACATAAAAAGTTTTTATGCCTTTCTTTCTAAATTTAAATTCTCTAAATTATATCCTTCTAATATTATAAATGCGAAAGTTTGGGAGGATGTATGGATGTTTGAATGTATGTGTGTTTGTTACTCTTTCACGCTAAAACTACTTAATAGATCCGGATGTGGCACACGGATAGATAATCCTCTGAAGTATCACATATGATACTTTTTATGCGGGTGAAGCCGTGGGTATAAGCTAGTTTTAAATGTTTTTAGAAGAACTTTTGCAGAAACAATGGCACAAAAACCTAATAATTTAACGGCTACATGTGTAAATACATGTATATTTTAAATAAACTCTACGTAGAACAATGGTACACCGTCAGCATAAAAATTCCTACCGTTCAAAAGGTTAATACCAACATTGTAAATTTAACTTTGCAGGCAGGAAAGCGGTGGTTTTCGTGTATATTAAATAATTTGTACGTTGTATTAAGGCTTGTTCAGACGAGGGACTTTAGTCCACAGATGACAAATCCCCGAAACATGATAGGCAAAATGTGTACTACAGGGACACCGCTCTTTCCTTTCGGGGCATACATGTGTGATGTTATCGTGTTATGTAATTAAATAATAATAAACACTCTATAAAACGCATACATAATGGAACAAATCAGCCCACACGCATCCTGCACACTTAATGCTGCGTATTATACAAGACATGAGTGAGCATGCGTGGCGAGAATGTGTGTGAAAATAGCTAATAATATCGCTTTCTTTTTCACAGTTTGAACTAAGCTAGCTATGTGATTGTTAAGATCCTCGCAAACGTCTGGTAGAAACGCAGCCTATAGTGAGCGGGAATGCGGGATGCGTGTGGGCTTATTTATTGCGTTTTGTATGCGATGCAATGACAAAAGTCTACGCAGGCCTTTAAGATGCGGCGTGTTGGAGAAGCGGCTGCAGTACACAGACGTGACGCAATTACCATATCGCGTTACAAGAAACTATATACGAGATCTGAATCTATTGTTGCAATGCAAAAACTTTGAGAAGTTGCTACAAAATTACTATTGTTACAATTCTTAGAAGACAGCCTCGCGTTTATACAGCGTGCATTTGAAATAGACGCTTCGACGGCGACGCGACGGTTCGATGTGTCGAAATAGAGGGCATGGCCCGATTGTGCGACGAGTTGAAAGAATAATGGGCGAGATAACGATTTAGGAGGCGAAAGTGTCAATAACTGTTTATAGAGATACACCAAAAATATGTATTTCCTTAATCTTATTTAAAGCAATTGTCAAAACATGTCAAATCCAATATCAGAATATGAGAGGAACACAATGCATCTAAGAACCGAATACCAGTACAAAAACATCTGTTACTTACCATCATTTCAGTCAGGAATCAGCCACTGCTAGGTATAAGCTTCCTCTTTCTTCTGCCACAGTTCCTGGTTCTGCCTGATACCGACTTTGCCCCAAAAGCAACACGCCCCTATTTAAATTAAAAAAAAAAACCTATTTTGCAGTACCACAGTCACTCGTCCTTTGACGAATATTCCCGAATAGGTACTTTTGCGATTTTTGCCGCATATATAGACCACTCTCCGAGATTGCACGAAAATCCAAGTCCGTGTCGCTGTGACCCAGGGGTAAAAACGAATCACTCAATAAGAACCTGCCTTACCGTTACGCGTTCGATATAAAAACGAACAACCGCGCTTCTGACAGGTTCCCAGTTTGTCATGGTAATCCATTTCCCAGTTCCCACACAGTTAATTCTCGAAACGTGCGCAACCTGGCAAGTGGCTGTTTTTCTATAATTCCCACAGAAGGAACGGAAAAAATTAAATATTTATTTTAAACTTTGAAATAAAATATTCACCTCCGGACCGTAAAAGTCCAAGTCTAAAACAGTATCTAAATTCTAAACACTAGTTTCCAACTATGTAGTCACATGGACCAATAAGTCTTGCGAGAAGGTTAATGGAATGACATCTGGCCCAAATATGTAAACATTACCACTTTAATTATGAAAACATAACCTAGATGTGGTTTATTACATCGATATAACGTTGCTCTATATGAAATATATGAATGCACATCTCTTCACATACTACGAGTGTTTGTTCAGAAGGTTTATAACGGAAAGGATCCTTTATAACATAACCCCTTCAATGTTTTATGTTTATTCAGGAAGCAATGTCAAATATTGGCTATGTTCGCTTCACTGTAAACTTTCTATGATACACAAAATTCCCAAAGCTGTAAAAACTTCTCCCGATAAACCCCATCGAACAATATCCATCGGCTGATCAAACAAATTGTTGTTTTCCCTACGAACCGTATCTAATACAGCTCCCGGAAATTATTTTTTATTCGTCTTCAATGAACCGGCACAACCTCTCCACAGATTTAATACAGTCTAGAATTGAGTTTAATAAAGTCAAGGCAAAATCAATATCGAATTTAAATGACAGAAATTTTTGTAATATCATCTAGGCACTTATGTCACGTATGCGAGATGTCTAGACAAATTAATATATGGAGCTGAAATTGTCGGCAGTTACGTTGATTTCAGCTCATTCAGACGTGCGGGCTTGTAATACCTTCATAATTTTCTGTCATTATGAAAGCTTTTCAGAATGACATTTCATTTTATATTTTGAATGGGAACCATTCATGACGAATGCGCTTGTTAACGTGGATTTTATTTTAACGTTCATATTCTAAAAGATCAGACCTCAGGCATGAATGGCTCTCCAATTACGGTTGTATTAAAAACTGCAGCGATTTTTCTGTCGGATGTAACAAAAGATTTTATAATAGGAGAACATCAACTAGTCATCATTTTAATTATCACATCTTCCATTATAAAAACAATCAACTCAGAAACTGACATTTCATGGTAGTAAACATGCAAAGTGATTAATCTAGAAACACAAGTATTATACAAAGCGGCAGCTTCCGACACACAGGCTGGAGTCTACAATGTTTGCGAGTGGAGACAGATAATTTGAGTTAATTTACGATGGAGCGATAACCGCGCACCGGCTATCGCCCGACGTGACTGATTGAGGCCTAGATATAACTCCAAAGAGAAGTAAGCAAATGGAGCGGTAAATATACCACAGCGACAGACGCCATGCCATCAGAAATGTGCCCTACGGTCCGTTCACACAAACCGGCTCGGAGAAGAGAGCAAATTTTTTATCACCTTTAAAACAGAGTTTTGAATCATTGTAATAAGGTTTATTTTTACATGTCACTTCTTTTATTATTGAGAATGCTTGAGAGCAAACCTAACGCGCATAAGTAAAATAATAAGAGGATTCGACCGGATCCGATTGCGTCCTCTCTCGCTCCGGGACCTGCGTGCGCTGACAGCCGCCAAGTTAGCCGCCCAGTTCCAAGCGTATAACTCGCGCCGGTCTGTGTGAAAAGAGATGCTGTCCAAGCCGGTCTATGTGAACGGACACTTATGACCCGAAGCCGGCGGTCTTAACACATCAACAATTCTTCTTCGCGCGCCTCAAGAATTTAGGAAGTGAATTCAATCAAAGGCTAAATGTGCAAGTGTCCACTCCATTTACTGACTACTCCATAATAAACTAAGTGCAGACAACTAAAACGGTCAGCTATTCGAAACGGCAATTGTGATACCACTTAAATATTGACGTTACTATTAGTGGAATGTGTTCCGCGTAACTGCAGGCTACTGTTGTTTGATTAGATGACAGCTATGATAACAACTAACTGAGCTATGTTTCGAAACCACATGCCCGAACAACCGGCTAAAAGTTCTCTGAAATGAATTCACTCTAAACAGTCCACATTGTCGGTTGAGTTATGTGACACTTTTATCCGTCGACGATACTATAATACCGCGGTATCGCCGATCTCCTTTGTGTGAGCACAATACATCCGAACTTGTTTAAATGACACTGTCACAAAGAATCAAACCATGTAGAGTAGCTACAGGCGCATAAATAACAACCCACCGGATTATGATAAATATTATGAAGTACACCGTGTCTAACAATCAGGTCGGTTGTACAAGATGGCCTTCAATCATATTAGACCCAGATCTTATCTGACGTTAATCCCATATAGAGTAAAAATATATCTTACTTGAACCACCGCCGGTTAATAGCGGCCCTCCATTTAAGGGAGCGTGTTTACCCAACCAGTAATGTGCAGCGCATTAGTCGGGAGACATTGGAGCACAATGAGCCTAATCTCTGAACGGTAACAACTTGTCAAGTGAGGGAAGAGTGCGACCTCCCGCCGCCGCCGAACGACACTACTTGGGAGGTCCACCGGTGCTGTCGACGACAACCAAATTAATAGCTTACTAGTCATCAGAGATAACAGAGCCACCTATCACCCCGTGAGAAGATTCTTAACTAGATAGAAACGCATTATGTTTAAGATACCTTGTCTTATAATTTGAAGTCACCTTGGTCGCTGGACGTTCTTCGCCGGCTTATTGAATGCATAAAATCAATTACCTAGCGATGACTTCTTGACGTTGAATGCGACATATTTCTTTCAATGTCAGAAAGCGTGGAGTGCCGCCTCTAATGAATAAAATATTCAATGTTGTCGAGTATTTGAATAGATCGTTACGAGGCCCCTAACCTAATCCAAGACCAGCACATTATCCATCTTGCGTGTAAATTTAAATGACCCTTTGTGACTTCTGTCAAAACACTTCGTAGGAGAACATGACGCACCCTGTACTCGAAATCAAATTTAGAAAACATGTAAACATTTAACATACGTTTATATTTTCAAATACGTCTGAAGTTTAGAATTGAAATTGTTTGTTCGTAAATGATTTGAAATTTATTACTTTTGAATATACACTTATTTCAATTTAAATCTCGCGTGAGAAAACTAGGCATGTTGCTGAGGTAGATAATAAATAATACTTTTTGAAAGTGTCAACTACAGGACGTTTTACTACTCTTCAATATAGTAAATTAAGTACGCTGTATAGATAATATTTTTGGGTCCAATAAAAATTCTGTTCGGGCGATAACACCCTCCCAAGTGCGGTCGATATGGGGAGGGTATGAGAAATAAAATTATTTTCGTTGCAAATTGATCAAACGAAATTTATTTTGCGCTCCCCTTCAGATAAGACAAACATTCTCAGCGAAAATAAAGATACTTTTATGACGAAAGCGGGGGAAAACAAAAATATTACCGAAGTTAACAGCCTACACATAATTACTTAAACCGAGACACTGGCTGTAGGGACAAAGACCAGACAAATGGCTCCTTTGACAAGATCCAGATTTCTTTTAAAAACATTGTACAGAATAGCTTCAATAAATTTTGATGAAAAACGTTCCGGAGCGAATCGCTAGCTCAGTGGGTGTGAGGTCGAACGTTTATTACAATTAATTCGTACCTTGGATTTTTCCAGTTACGCAACAATAAAACGAGTAGTCATAGGCTTTATGATTGCATACGCGCGCCGAGTAGACCACCGTGGGTAATGGATACCACCGGTAACTCTATTTAGTGAGCTCACCGCGTGATAGACAGTTAATTTACGGCATGCTAACCGGCACAGCAATGAAATGTCAACGGATTGGGACGCGACAAAATTGATATAATCAACGTCTCACAATATAACAATTGTTTTGTCACTGGTGCGTTTCGTGGTCAGGTGTCGGCAACATTTTAACATGATACATAACAGGCCGCCTGTAATCTGCTAGTAGGGACAAGTAAATCTAATAGTAGTAATAGTACACCCACATACATCGTGTAAATCACCTCATCACGAAGCCGTCAACCAAGCATTCTGTACATGAAACTAAGTAATTTTACGCAAAAATTGTTGCTGGGAAACGACGTTTTTTTGGGGGGTGTAAAATCATGATTTGTGGTAGAACTCAATGTAACGCACTCAAAACATTGTGCTGATGGATGGATTGAATAGTACGGGGGTCGTGGAGGTGTTTAAAGTAAAAATCTTACATTAAAAACTTGTATTTAAAAAAATACTTGTCAAAAAGTTGGAACTTTGACCCCTAATATCTCCGTAACTAGAAGGTTCCCAGGTATGGAGTAGAACAAAAACATGATCGCAATGACAGGGAGAATCAGTGCCTTTCGGCTTCGTTAAGAGGTGTTTTACACCCTTTATTTGGTTATGTTTAAGTTCCATGTAATGGGGGCGAGCGTACTGCCATCACCCGTGGTACCTACTACTGGATGGCTTGGTAGTTGTACTGGTCTTTTTTACCCGTGGTACTACTACTGGTAGTAATACTGGTGGAAATTCTGTAAAATAGCAGTAAGCTGGTATTTCTAACGGAGTAGAGACTTAATCGTGTTTAACGTGTATCAGTCAGGCAGGGCGCTGTATGCTCGGCACGCGAGCGTTGCACGTTGCGCTCGTAGTTCACTCGCAACGTGACACGTAACGCCGTTCTCCCAGCATTATACGTATCTTAGAAACGTCGCCCATTCAACTTGCACCACCTGCCCCAGTATTCACAAACGTCCGGATTCGATTTCGATTCGGAAAGTCCTATGTCTATCTCGCTCGCTTTCGTAATGCCAAAACAAGATAGACATACGACTTATCGAATCGAAATCGAATCCGAGCGTTTGTGAATAAGGGGCCTGATCAACTTCGCCGTACTTCTGGCGCTCTCTCACCGAGAGTTTCACAATAAATATCGCTTACCGAAAACGTATCGTTAAAGGTTTAATAGCAAAAACATCGAAGTTATGGGGCTACCAAAAATCAAAAAAGATCTCACAGTAAATATTTACTGATGATGCCAGCAATTAATTATGTACGTATCAAGATTTTGAATAAACGATAACGATCCCTAACATGGTTATATTATGAAAAAGAATTTCGCAACAAACCATTTTATTTACTTATCTCGCTCGGTATAGTAAGGAAGGCACTTTTGGCTCTATGTGTCTTGGTAGATTTCACAAATAAAGTCGTTTCCATGATAATGCTCCGTCGAGGCGGACCCGACAAATAGATTGTATCCATTATCCCATACCATTTATTTATATGACTATCTCGAAGCACCTAGTACCTCCGCCACAAACATTGTCTGCGTTAGATATTTACCTACTTACATACAAGTTGGGTCCACATTTTTTTACATATAAACGTTTACGACCCCTGTATACTGCGAGCGGTAATCAAATCGAAATTCGTTTTCAATCAGAGATGCTAACCACGTGCGGCCAGTCGTATAATCCTCAAGGGCGGTTGACAATAGTCGGGAGAAGTGATTTGCATGGTCCACTGTTTCAAGTGACTATTATTTATGTAGTACATTCGGCACATTTGCATGCCCAAAATAGGAAAGGCCAACGATGGGCTCAAGGACACGTCGTCGCGGCGCCGCTGATGTAATCGAATGTCCCTGTTTGCGCCCGCCACAATAATAATTCATATTCAAATTTCGAGCCCGAAATAATTACCACGACATGAATTTATCGCGCTACAATATGATTTCAACTCTTTGTCACCATTGGGAACAAAACGGAATTCTAATGAGACACGTGTTGCAGTTTACACAGCTTGGAGCCGCTCAGCTATGCCACCAACAAAAAATGAATGGAGTGCTTTAAATATTTAGAATTTTACCTTGACAGCGATGAAACAGTTTTTCTATGAGGTAGGTACTTACTTCCAACCGGTGGAGTATCTCGAAAACAGCCATATTTCGTTGCTGTGCGGCCGAAAACAATGGCATCTTTTTCGCGCTCGTTGACAGTTACATGGCCTCTGTGAAAAAAATGGACCAATTAGTTTTTGCCCGTGTAATTTAAAACTAATAAAATAACGAGTCGTAGGTAGTCGAAGTTGACGCGGGCACAACACAATGGTCCGATCATCAATTACTCAGAATCTTTCGTTATGCACATTTATCTTATTATTAGCTGAATTTAACAATGAACTAATGAAACCCAAAAGAGTAAATCATACACCATAGGTACAAATTCCCATACTGTAGATCATATCCAAATAAATTATTACTTAAGTATATTTAAACACAAAAGTTAAATCGTTCCCTCGCGTACAATTTAAACGAGAGGGATTTTCATTTCCTCCATTGGGCGTGAGTTCTTTGAAGGGGGATCGGTTGTGTGCGGAAATTACCAGTGAAATCGGTATCGCTGCCAGCGCGTGCCGAGCGGACGCACCAAGCGGACAATCGAGTCCCGACACCCGAGACAAGACTTCACGAAAATCTCGGAAAATCCAATAAAAAGCACACCCCCACGCAATATAATCTCAACATTTTGATCGGATTCACATATTTTCCGATTTTGTATAGATATCGGCTTCGTAGGATTGTTATAAAAACTTTTTCAAGGTAAACACAAGCGTTTGTCGCTGATCCCTGGAATTAAAGAAAAACAGGATATCCCACTTCTTTACCGAGTAAACTGATAACGGGAAAACTTGTTACGATGAGAGCATGCAATGGTAAACATCGAATTCGATAATTGTGTATGTGATAGATACTGAGAAACCGATACCTAAGATAATACAAAAACGAGATTTAAATACAAAACAAATTGTTTATAAGACCGGAATTTCCCTACATCGTACGAGAAAAACATACGCTTATCAGAGGCATTCAAGAGGGTCGCTTATTTTAACCTCATGACTTGTCACCACATTGAATAGATTAGAATAATCTGAAGAAAATCCAAACCAATCATAACATAACAAATTTACAATACTCTATTACAATCGGGCGTGGGTGTACAATGCCGAAGATAACAATCAGTCATCCTACATAAACTGTAGGACCTTTTACATAACAAATCCGTCGGACGACAAACTACAGAATCCGTACATTTCGGACACTGCACGAGTAATGAAGCTGAATAGTGAATTCGTGGAGTAAATTAGAAGGACGGAAGCGAGCGGGCCGGACGTCCGTAGAGCAAGTGGCGCGAGATACACTCAAATACCAAATTACACGACGTTTGTGCAAGAGTAAATTCACGACGTTACACACAAGCCAGTGGGGAATAGTGACCAGTATTTACTAACAAATATGTAAGAAGGTTGAAACTGTAGGAACGCTAGCTAATAATACAATGATGGTACTAAAACAAGGTAACATTTGCTTCAGAGAAAGCTAGATGGCAATTAGTTTCGAGAAGCGACGCACCTTGTTGTAACTGAGTCCTTTGAACAAGCTTTACAGTTAAGGTAAATTACAACCACACGTTGTACAGACCTGCTCGCATTAGATAAAAAACAAAAATGAACGTTTTACACTAAGTAAACAGCTTAGAGAATGAAGAATAAGAAGTAAGATCTAAAATATCCAAACTCGGTAAAATGGACACTCAAAACTTAATTTGTTTCTCAATCGGGGGGGCATCAAGGATATAAAAGATGGTAATGAAATTTCGCACGAGGGAATATTAGGTCGAGGAGACGGGCTGAATTTACTATTGATTAGATATTAAGAAAGGTTGTAAAAGCTTACCTAAGAGAGCGTAAACGACGGACTAAAACAAACAAGTGATGCTATTAGATAACCAGCACTATACTCGGGAGAATTTCACTTGAAAAATAAGAACAAAGGCAATTGATTTGCTGTCTAGTTCCAAAAGAGCACAGAAATATCTGAAACAGTATCAATGGTGAATACTGTCAGTATCTACTATCTACGAGTAGTATATGACTGATTGCCGAGTAGCTCGAACACTCGCTCCTCGTTCCAACGGCCGGATTAATCATTTTTATTTGTTTTCATGAGCTGAACACCAAACGTAACTTTGGATAGATATTGCTGAATTCGCCCAGATTTAATCAATGTTGATATTGTCTTTGTGTTTCTAATAGAAACTTTCTGTCATTCCAAACTCTTGTGTTCCAAATTCCAAGACGTCAGGACTTAATTCTCTTTGGTATCTCAGAAATTAATTTCGTTTTAGTAGCTCCTCTGTTGTTTTCTCTGTTGTTTTGTTTATGATCATGTTTACTTGTTTAAACCATAATATAAGAGCTCTTTTTGTTTTTTTGTCAGGCTTCTTTTTGGTAAGCTCGTAACATCGTCGACTTGGTCTCTGTCATCTCTGACCTAAACTAGAGTCAAGAGCAAACCCATCGCAAATAAAAATAAAAAATAATAACATTCAAATGTATGCGATTTTGAATTCACATATTTTATAGTCTACTCAATCAAAGTAAAACAATAGGCTATGCTGTTAACACGCAATTTTTATAAAGCTGTGGTACCTCTGTGTTCAAAATTATTCAAAGCGGAACAAATGATATAGAATTAACAATGGCCCCAGAGCGTGTAGTGGTACATTGTAATGCGTAGAAACAAAGCAGTTAGGAGGTAGCTAGGAACACATAATACGTATGCTATGCACATAGAATTAAAGTTGGCCCGTAAGCACCGGAATATTCATCCTTTGTTGGGACACCGTTGCGAGACTATAAAAGAAGCAGCAATGAGGAACCAATGATTGAAACGTATTTTTATGTATTGTTCGGTGCATATTGAATCATGAGGCAGTTGAAAAATGAACGTATCATGTCTGATTATTCTGCATGAATAGACATTCCAATTGAAATATCCATTAATAATTCTGTCAACAGATTTAGAAGCGCGAAGTTGTAAAACATATCCGATGTGTTGTATGAAAAATTGTAATGCAGTAATTTTTAAAATTCATACAACTGCTGGACATTCGGCGAAAAAAGCTCAAATGAAAAGTTAGAGTGCCGTATCCTATAAAACGTTTCACGTTTCAGCATTGTTCGAAACCACATCCCAATACAGTAGGCAGAGGAGGGCCGAACAGCCGGAGTGTTAAAATATTTACAGTGCGGTTGAAAACATGCGCCCCGTCTGAGCCGCCTCGCTCCCATCGAACATTTGAACGAACTAAATATCTACACGTTCAGAACCACACAATGACTTTGAAAAACGTAGTAAACGAACATTCACAAAACATACCCTTCCCAACATATGGACGAGCTAACTGGATTTACCTACGCAAAATGGCATAAGCCCGAGTTATGGCACACATAATAAGTCATGTTGCTTCTAGACGACATAACACAACAGATTTTCTAGATTTATTTTCTAGACTGAACAGATAAAAATAGTGTCTACGTCTGTCATATAAATACATTGGCTATCCGAAGATAAAGATACGATATTCGTCGGCACATGCAGACGGAATTTAATATTTCTCTTCACAATGGGTTAGCGTCTATAGCATTTATAAAACTTATATATTAATAACGCTCAATATCATTCATTGGCGGTACAGCAGACTTCTTGAATTGTTCGTTCGAGGAGAGCGAATGAAAGGCGCCCCATTGAAAGTGTTCGAAGTTTGCGTACGTGCCCACTTGCCTAACCAGTCCGTATAGAGTATCTTTTTTATTTTATCTTTGACCCCTGCCCCGATCCGTTTTAATATCGCCTGTTTTTATTCAATTAACCAAAGAATGATTCGATTCAATTACGGTGGTCGATTCCCGGGAATGGAATTATCTTGGCATAGTGGCAGAACACGTAAATTAAGATAACTATTATGTAAATAAAATTGTTGAGATAAAGTAATTACAGCTTTGAGGCGGTCGGATTGAATTAATATATAACAAGGCAGAAAACGGAAACCCCTTTAAAAAACTGGCTACGCAGAGATTATCTAATCTACCACTATAAATAAATCCTGTTTTTTCATTTTTAACACTCGCTAACGCGAATTGCTTGGTTTCCGACATGAATAGAAATCTATCTCACATGAGCAGAAATGATACATTTTATTGACGAAGGCTATCGTGGAAGTAGCTACTTGCGTCAATTTACATTCAAATCGGCTTTATTAAGGGGGAATATCAATGAGATACGATGCGGAGGATCTCGATATTGCTTTTTAATATGGGTAACTCGGGATGCTGATAAAAATACAACATCCACATAAATTCCATCAGATTATTGATGATTAAACCCAATCCGGCGTGTAGAAGCTAATCTGCAAAGAGGAGTCAAATAAAAAGATCCGAGTACTAGCCTATAAAAAACCGGTTGTAAATAGCGTTCAGATTTCATCGAGAAAAGCTTAATTTTTATCATGTCAGGCGATCAATTTTCGTAACTAACATAAACCGCCCGCGGAAAATATAAAAATCCAATTACTCTTTTCGGATTATAGTGCGCGCACTCTGCCCAGCACCGATACTGAAAATTCATTTTTAATTAAATCTGAAAGCTCATCTACAAAGAGCGTTAAATGTTTGAAGAGTCAACCGCAACGCTTCTAATTACACTGCCATTATCATTTACGTCTATGTGCCGACGTTTGACATAACCGCTTTTATGAACTCGAGGATTTTAGCTGCCTTGGTACAGCCAAACGTGTGTAATTTAATTTGTAACATTTGTAAGAAGTAGGCGGTGGTACAAAATGTCGGGAAGTCAGGTCGTGAGAGTGACGGTGCATTTTCTTTCAACGTGTTCGCCATTTCCTTCAATTCTGCCGTGTCAGCGTACCTCGCGCGCTTTAATAGCCCACTCCAGGTGTAACACCGTCGTTTCATATGTCTGTCACGTGCTTCAGAGATTTTTCATTCAAATTTTCTGATTCCGAATTACCTAGGGGTGATTCCGGCCTATTATTCACTACATATTTTAACGAGACTCATCCAATCTTGCACGTTTCTGTCTTTACTAACATGTAGACTTATGTACAGGACATTACAGTTTCTCAAAACCTGTTTCTTTTCGCTTTGCGCTGTACTGTGTTCTAATTGTCACTCAACGATCGCGATCTCCAACTTTGTTGTGTAGGCGACCGAGTTTAATGCTTTCAATTGCAATTAAGTATATCTAGCTGAATCGAACCTTAGATCGCCCACGAGCATTCCAGCTCACCCACAAAGCTGCATGTCTAGACACCTACGGGTGGAACAGGAGAAACAGGTGTATTGACGAGATGTGGGTAGATTGTTTATTGGTGACATTTTCAATTTTGTAACAGTTCTTTGTGGAGCAGTTCGCCAATGGAGTACCTCGATAGTCGATACCTATTTCTACAACCAAACAAAACGTTGTTGTGTTGCGCTTTCAAGGATATAAGCGCAGTGCAATTCCAAATACTGAAACTAATCCACCTCGTCTCTGCGTTGGCAAGGAAAAAAATCTATGATGTCTCTATACATGTCCACAGGCGATGGCCGTGGGTCAATTGGTCCGTCGGCTCTATAGCCATCCAATAACATAAAAAATACGAACCTTTAAATCCAAATCCATGACCAGATGCTTTCCAAAAGAGGTACCGCCCGTTTTCTGTATGTGCAAGAAGACCATGACGTCATGGGCGTTCAGGTCGAATCGGAAGTCATCGTGGAGGACTTCGTCGTAGGAGAGACCCGGCTGAGCGATGACGTCAGGGAGAGGCCGCCCGGGAGCTTCGGCGTACGAGAGAGCCAAGGATTCGGACACCCGCTCCCGTGCTGACAGGGCGCACACCTGGGGATAAGAAAAAATTGAGTTTATGTTTGGGTCTCTCAAAAACCTAGAAACATAAATTCAAAGATGAGTGGCAACCGCCAAGCCAACCCGAATTACCCGAATTATACGTGTGTATAATTGAAACATTACAATTAGCTAAGATTACTACGCACTTACGCACAACGAGATAATAAATCAACAACAATTTCATTGTAAACGAGACAAATATTTTGCCCAAATCGTTACAGCTTTGTCAGAATCAGAAACGCTCATTGCTTATAGCTTAATCCGATTAGTCGGCGCGTACAACGCTTGTCAGCACTTACACAATGCCGCGGAACGAAAATGTTATTTGAGGCTCGCGATATTTGACTGGAACGTATTTTGGCATACTATACACACTGCTATATCGATTGTTTTGTAATTTGCAATAATAGTAATGTAGTATAAGCGGTAAATAAAACAGTGTGTGCCTAGGTAGTAAATTCATGCATTCACTGTAAGACAAAAAGCACACCCTTAACCGTTGGGTCTAGAAGGCACAGGAGTTTTTTTTTTTTTAAATATAAAGATAGTCAGCACGATAAAGGATTTTTCAAATATTATCTCTTAATGGGCTTGAATATGTATAAAGTTTGTATCATCATCATCATCAGCCTATATTGTTCCCACTGCTGGGACGCAGGCCTCCTCTCTATGAGAGGGAATGGGCTGTTTTCCACCACGCGGGCCCAGTTGGTAGATGTCACATGTCTTCGAATTTTTAGTTCTCGGACATGCCGGTTTCGTCACGATGTTTTCCTTCACCGTTTTGAGAGGAAAGTAAAGTTTGTATGAAACTTCGTAATTTTGGCTTGTGTGGTTAATAAAACTTAGCAAACAACAAATAAATTGTCGCGCACCGCGTTATATGCTGACTTAGCAATTGTTATTGGGCTCTCTGTATTGCAGAACATTCGTTTCATTTACTTTATTTGAATCATCATCATCATCATTAGCCTATATTGTTCCCACTGCTGGGACGCAGGCCTCTCTATGAGAGGGATACTAAATTAAAACTTGTAGTCGCGGAATTACAAAAATCCGGATACAAGTTTAGTTTTAAATAAATTGTGATCTTTAACAAAAATATCTGCTTTTATTGTTTAGCTTCTAATGTGTTTCTGTCATTATAATAGATCACTAATACCAATTCGGTTTGTATTATTATAATTTACGAGACTATTTTGCATTACAATACGGATCGTAAACTTTTAGAAATAGGAAATCAACATAACATAATGAAAATGTCTAAAACTTGTTTCATTCGAAGAATATCGCTTTGTGATTCATATTTGTCACAAAGGTTGATGAGAAACCCTTGAAACTTCATTTATTCCCTACCCCTTCGGTATCAAAATCAAGTAGATATTGAGGTCGGATGGGTTCATGTAACGCGGCTGAAACCTAAACACACATTGCGGGATATATAAGAGAAATATTACTCAAGTATTATGTGGGTATTTCTCATAAATAACGGGTCAATAAGCTTCTCTTTTAGGTCTGTATTTTATCTTATGGATTTTTCTGTATCTTCATCCGATATGTCTACAGAGGAAACTTTCTGCTACACGTGGTAAGGATTAGGTTCCTTCTTATATTTTTCCTTATAAACAATAACGTTAGCTTGTGGTTTAGAGTACATTTAAATAAACAAACAATCCTTTTCCTTTGTTGTTATGTTATAGATAATATTGCTTATTTAAAATAAACTCTATTGACGTTCGTGTCGTGTGAATCATTATTCTAATTCTATTTGCGGTTTGCGCAGCATAACTTTTTCCAAGTTCCAAACATCTTTGTTAGCCGCTGTTTCAGTATTTACACTTTTTCTAGCCATATCATCATTCATTTTTTACGGATGGGGAATCATCTGATAACACCTCCCGCTCTGGGCGGTGCGGAAGGGAGTGTCAGACTTGTACTGATTAAAACCCATTCATGCTCCGTTTTAACCCTGGCAGGCATCGGCCCTCTCGGACCACTTTCGATTTGCTGACATCTCCTTCAGGCGCGCGTGGAACACGAACGCGCCGTCGACATGGCGTATCATCATAAGCCGGACGGACGGTAAGCTAGCCCATTATTCACCGTCCACAGGACCGCGACTACACGCGAGCGTCGGTAGCCTCCGACGCTCCGGGGTGTCTCCCGCGGTGGCTGGAACGAGAGGCTCTCTCCCGCTCACGTTCCGCCACCTCCTTCGCTAGCATGACTGCTTCGCAGAAGGATGCGACGGCTTCCAATTCCCTCTCGCTCCAGACCATTGATTGAACCAGGGCCGGACGCGAGAGGTCACCGCTGAAAATCTACGCTACGAGGACTCGGCGGTGCTCAGTCCAAGCGGAGCAGAGCTCCACGGTGTGCTCCACCGTGTTCTCCGGCGATCGTCGCAGTGGTGGTGGGCGTTTCCTCCCGCCCGATTCGGTGCAGGAACCTCCTGAAACAACCGTGTCCGCTGAGAACCTGCATTAGGCGGAAGCTGGCGGCTCTCCAATTACTCCTCAAAGAGGGTGCTTATCGCCACTATTCCCTGCACGAGGTTGCAAAAGGAAACCAAGGTTTGCTTCTTTCTCGGTTATCCATTATCTTAATTTTAACACTTTTCTCAGTCAAAACGTATCGTCATTTCTTCGTGTATAAATATGAAATGCTCCATATTGACTTTCTCCGTAACGAATGCAGTGATAGTAGGCTACGCAAGCGCCCTTTAAAAAAGAAAGGTAATAAGTTGGCTCACTCCAAATTAACCTCAGCTCTGAGGCGAGAGAAATCTGAATATCAAAAGAGGTCATCCGTTTAACGCGAGGAAAAAGCAGTGTAAATTACCTTTTAGGTGCCATTTTGGAACAGGCGAAGAAGGACTAAATTAGGTTTCCTGTGATAAATAATAGTACAGTTTTTTTTTAAGGAAATAGTTGCCGATATAATAATATTATACTCTCAAGAGTTTGAGCACATCTGGACAGTATGAAATGGATCCCTAAAACGTGTTGTGATTATTGACCAGACCACGACATGGAACGGAGATTTTACTATTGCACAAAATGGTTATTTTAATTATTTTTTTATAAATACATATATATATATAAAGGGTGTAAAACACCTCTTAACGAAGCCGAAAGGCACTAGTTCTCCCTGTCATTGCGATCATTTTTTTGTTCTACACCATACCTGGGAAACTTCAAGTTACGGAGATATTAGGGGTCAAAGTTCCAACTTTTTGACAAGTATTTTTTTAAATACAAGTTTTTAATGTAAGATTTTTACTTTAAACACCTCCACGACCCCGTACTATTCAATGCGTCCATCAGCACAATGTTTTGATTGCGTTACATTGAGTTCTACCACAAAACATGATTTTACACCCCCCAAAAAAAAGTCGTTTCCCAGCAATAATTTTTGCGTAAAGTTACTTAGTTTCATGTACAGAATGCTTGGTTGACGGCTTCGTGATGAGGTGATTTACACGGTGTATACACGCGTACGAAGTCGTGAACACATCTAGTAAAATAAAATAATGAAGTTCTTTTTATATAGCATAATTTCACAAATTAAAACTGCTTGCAAATTCGTAGTAAAATTGCATAGCGTGTGAATGACACACTTTATTTCTTGATTATTCAATTTTATCCGAATCAAGATATATTCTGTAATATGAATAGTAAAAGAATTTCGTGTGCCACAGGCACAATTTGACACATATTTTTGGCATAATCAGTAACTTTCCACTATTGATATTTTATTAGATCTGGTTGTGGTCGGGTCAGGAACCGTGATCCCCAGCCCGAACACAATCGTACTCTTATTACTCAAAAAGTACAAGGCACAAATTCCTGGGATAAATGGCACAATAAAACACAATTAAAATAACCATTTTGTGCAATAGTAAAATCTCCGTTCCATGTCGTGGTCGGGTCAGGAATCACAACACCCTAAAACTGCCCGATCAAGAACAAAAATTAAGGTATTTTTTAACCACAAGGCCATTTGGCTGTAGGAGTATGTCGAACGTTTCATTATCTTTAAAACTTGCTAGAAATGAGTTTTATGACCTCTACATAGAGGATTGTCCTATATTTTCCGGAAGTTTATAAATTTTCCTGCAATTCTTCGTACGGTAACAGCTTTCTTTGAAACTTCCACAGGATACACCTTAACATGGCAACAACAGCCATTTGTATTCAATATTCTATGCCATATCGCATTGTTCTCTCAAAAACGGGTTTATTAAGACAGATGTATAATTTATTAGTCCAATACAAATGGCCACCTCTGTGGAAACCAACGAAATACTGGTTCTAGGAATCATAAGTGGCGTTAAGTGCTCGAGCTTTTCAATAGAAATGGTAATTTTGGGTCAATCACATACTACGTATTCTATGTTGCTGTAACCCCCCCTATTTATTTAATCGCTGAATACAGTTACGTAATAATGAGAGTCAACCCGCCCGATCTTGTTTCCCGAAAATGTTCTTAACAAAGTTAAGTTGAAGAAACAGACTTAAAACGGCCTCGTCGCCTCATGTACTTGATCGTATGTACATACGATCATGAAAGGAGCTCTTTAACCCATCTTAAGATACCCAATTTCTCGAGTTTATTTCTCATTTCTCTGCATACTTTCGTGGTTTCCGTTACAATAAAATCTAATCTAAAAAGAAAAATTGTTTTAATATCTTTTAGAGACGCGTTTAAAGGTCGGTGGGGTTACAAGGGTGACGGGATGAAGGGCGTTTCTCCTCTCCCTGCTTGTTTGTTCGCCTAATGAAGTGGGTAGAGCGCCCTAGCCCATTAATATACAGTTACAATCAGCACCGCCACCACCCCAACGATTCTACTCCACTTATTACGATTACTGAGATGTCGTCGAGACAGCAAAAAGTAAATATAAAGTACGTTACAGCGAATCGAAAACAAAAGTAGTTTACTTAAGTAGTAATAGTCAGGCAAATGGTAAAAGCAATTACATTTATCGAGGCGCTGGATCGATTATTACTAGTCTCGTATCGATCAAAGGTTTTCGCGGCGGATTACTCATCATTATATTGGCAGTGCGGTTTATAATAAAGTATAACTTTACGAAATAAGATACGGCGCCTAGTTCAGTGGCGCTTCTGACGCCTTATTTTAATACAGGAATTCAGTTATTACATTTTATGAAGTTTATCACCAACTGCAGCCCCTCAGGCGTCGCAATTGTTTACCTTCATTGTTTTATCTTTCCTACTTGACACAGTTGACACACAGTGTCGCCTCCGTCGCCAAAACTTTACACGAACAACTTGCGCAGTAAAGTAATAAAAGTCCCATGAGACTGTATCTAACCGGTACACGTCCTTAGAAGGGTGTAACTATACTTATTATAAGTAGAAGCGTGCCTAATCAAGTCTCGAATTACATAAGTAAGTATGTGTTGAGGTTACCAAATTAACAAAAACCACAAAGTGCCCTGAATGTGCACATCGAACCGCTTTAACTTTGCTACTCTTGCACGTATGACGGTATTTATATGACTTCAAGTTATTTCTTGGTACGCGTAAAATTTCTCTGAAAGCAAGACCTACTTTCGATATGGGTCAAGTACATAACGGGTTATCAACATGTTGTAACAAGGCTTCAGTTATAATAACCAACAAAATTAATGCGGCGATCGCGTGTGAAAGCAATTTAGTGCAGAAAAAAATGTTTCAGTTCAAAATTATCGCATTGATGCCTAGGCTTCCAAATACTAATTGCACGAAAGGAAAAACAGATGTATCGATTAGAAGCGTTTTCCTGAGATAACATTCTTCTCGTTAGATTAACCTAGATTGTAGTTCCATAAGTAATTCAGAGTTAATCCTGAACAACTGCCCGTTCTGGCGCCATCTAATTGAGTTAATTGGCGTTAATGTGCAGCTAAGCACTTACAACATAACTACAAATCCTGAGTATCAAGTACTTAACAGTAATTAACATTGCTTATTCAATGACTAGGTAATGTGATTGGACAGGCTTACTTAGAATGATCTTCTCTTGAAGGCTGCAATCTTATAAACATCAGTCCTTTGAATTTGGCCTGTCATGGCTTTAATGCTACTTTTAGCGTCCGCGATCGGAGATTTTGTAGCTTCACCGACGGTGCATAGCGTTCGGTCGCGAACTCGCGATGCAAAACTGCGCATTCATAGACTTTCGGCGTTTGAGCGCAGTATCCGAATACTAATTGAGAATCAAGTCGTGCTTCGCAGATGTCACGGCCTCATCTAATACCTGCTTCTGACATTCGAAATTCCAAATGTGTTCAGAGTTTCCAAAAAAGCGACTCAAACTTAAGTCGCTGCTTCTAAAAGTGTCGTGTTTTCTAAAGCCCATACCACATTTTGAACGAAAAATGCTTTTAAAGCGCTAAGCTCTCTTTTTCCGTGTCTTTGAACGCACGGCTAAAATTAGCATAAATAAAGTCCTTATATCTGAATACGGCGGAATACGTGAATATACGTTCGACAATGATGTAGGTGTATCTGTCCAGGTGTTATCCTGTCCATTATCAATTCACGGCGGACAACTCGGCGCGCCATATGAGGCCGCGGGGACACAGTAACGAAACGCAGCTCGCGTGCAAAGAGATGCAATTTTATCCTTTGTCTCGTCTTTTGCAATTCGAATGTTAAAACGTATGACCATAATCGGAACTGGAAAGTGGTATTTCAAGGACCGAAGGCTACTGTCTCGCGCTTGACGGCCGGTAAGACTGACTGAACTTTGTCGTTATTACGGCAGACTTTGTGGTATTTTTGGAGACGTAGCTCCAAAAAGAAATGGTTTAATAAATATGTGAATACTATTGTTTTATTACAAAAGGCTATCTCCAAATATATGGCAGTATTTGAACAGTCGGGAATGTACACATACGCCAGCAGCTCAAGCTACCCGAAACTGTCAAATTTTCAGTTTTTTTGTAGGGTGAGCTTATGTTGGCACAGATGTCGCTTTGAGCAAAAAAAATGTTCCCAAAAAAGAGATCACATTCCAATTTAAGCTTTTAATTAAATCAAACAAAGCGTAAACGTTTACAAGTGTCTCGAAAACGTTTAGAGACGAGGTCAGGTACCCGACAATCCGTGACACCTACATATACAGCATTATTGCAATCTGTTTGCAGTTATTCAAATTATAAACTGTTTTCCGACTGCTAACACCTATCCGCCCACGAGTCCACGACACGTCTATTAAGTTGCTTGGACTCCACGATATTGTTCACATAGGGGACCAGTTCTACGAAACAAAAGTCTTCATTAGCTGTTCTAATCGATTTTTACTCAGATTTAAGTATTACTAATAATACTTACATAAAAACTTTTTAAAACCGGTCAAATGGAGTCGTGTTACTGGCACGTTTGGGCCAATTTTTATTATTGAAAAATGATTGATCGCTACATGTTACGGCCTCATACCAACGTGTAGTCTTGAGTGGAGAATGCAAGTCCTGCTGAGTATTTTTTGCGGGCGACTGGTTCCACCAACCTGCTCGATTCCTGAATACCTACTTATAAAAAACCAAGCAGCATGGCCGCCACGCTCTTAATTAGTAGATTTAGAAACCTAACTCTTACAGAGTTTATTTTAACCTAATATGCACAGAAAACATGAGTTTTCGCATCAATTACTAACAATTCGTTGAGTATGAAGTCTTAATTACTTTATTAGGTAAACACTTAAAATACAAATACGAATACTAGGACCAAAAATTTAACTAAGCAGATGCCAGATGTTAAAGAAAATATTAAGAAATATGATTTTCACGAATTCGTAATCTCAGAAGGCCAAATTTTTGTTTACTATTTCTTAAAAACAAAAAAATAAATAGATACATCCAAGGCTGAGCATTAATCATTATATAGTACTAATAACAATAAGCTACTTAAAAGTAATCACTTGGTGATACTGCAAAATAAATACTATAATCCTTTCTTGGTAATTAGCATAGCTGATTAGATAAGAAAGATAAATACTTGTAGATTAGATCTGTATTTAATTATTGATAAAGAAGTTTTTTAAACAGGTTGAGGTGACAGCCAGATAAGTGATGGCTAGCCAGACAGACAGACCGTAAAAAAATACTCACTTGTAAAGATTTTTGCTTCAGAATACTGTAGCATACAAGATTTTCCCTAAAAATCGTATTCAATGATAAAACTGTGCTACCAACATACCTACAACAAAGTTTTTTTGTTGCTAACAAACATGTTTTGTTACCTTTTTCCTTGAACCTTTATCAAAGTTTTAACTAACAAATTGTTATAATATTTTGTGAGTGATTTAATTAACCAAATATTGTATTTTATCCTGTAACTAAACAAAGCTGTCCAATCTGCAAGATTACTAGCTGTCCCGCGCAACTTCATCTGCCTCACATATCACATTTTCCCTGTTTTCACAACATTTTTCATTGCTGCCCCAATCCTATTGGTCGTAGTGTGATGATATATATAGCCTTCCTCGATAAATAGTCTATTTAACACTCTAAGAATTTTTCAAATTGGACCAGTAGTTCCTGAGATTAGCTTGTTCAAGCAAACAAACAAACTCTTCAGCTTTATAATATTTTAGCATAGATAGAGAGATTTCCCATACAATGAGTGATCTGCATAAACTGGTTTCGTATTGCTTGATTGGTCACCATGCATACGTGCATTACAAAGTATAATTGGGTTTGTTTAGGGAAGATCAACGGCAACTATACCAATATTTGTGTGGGTGTAAGCTTGTTTGTGGTTTCGTATCAAGTACATAATAATCCAAGTTCAGTAATAATTATGTATATAGAACTAGTAGTAACAACAATAACAACAGGAAGGAGTAGCTACGCTCTCTGTATAAAAGTTATAGAGTAGTCGTTGAAAGTTTTTGACTGATAAGTATGAATTTATGGCAATTTTATTAATGTGTTAAAATATTATTTTCTCCCTAACCTTTTTCCAACTATGTTGGGGTCAATTTCCAGTCTAATAGGATGCAGCTGCATGGATAATTGCCTGTCTGAAGATGTCACAAGATATATTAAAAAAAAATTACAGGCTGAATCTTTTATCCCTAAATTAAAATTTAAAATATATCTTACAGCTTATGTAACAAACATTCACGAAAAAAATTTCATTCCTCACATAAAAATATGTGGTGCTAAAAATAAGTCCTTAAACTTTAAAATCGTATTTTAAACCACATAAATTAATTAATAGAACTTATCAGTGAATGACGCATTGCTTCCATAATATAGTATATTAAAACTTTTATTTTCATATGATAATTATGTTATAACCGCATTATAATATCTTCGGTTGAGTCATATGCATACCTATCAATGTAAAACATACATTATAATTTTTAATATCATAGTTTCCTCATGGTTTATATTATAACTAATTGCTGTGGTTTTGTAATAATAATGTGTGAATGTAATTTTTTGTGTTATCAAACTGTATTAACAGTGAAAATGGAATATTATATTTGCTCTTGATTAAAACATTACTTAAGTATTGCTGTTATATATATTCACATTAAAAATTGTTGGCAAAGGGATTTTTTGTTGAAATATTATTGTGGAATTTTGGTATGAATAATTCATACCAAAATTCCACAATAATATTTAATTTATTTAATTTATAGAATACTTGTAAACATCTTTCAATGAGTAATAAAAGATTCATAGAAAAGAATCCATTCAGAATATCATCAAACACATTTTAACTCCGATAGAAACAAAATAATAGTGGCTGTACAAGACAATTATTAGGTGCATATATTTTTATAAATATTATTGAAACTATTATTATAAAAATCAGTAGCTAGCTAAACAAGTATATTTGACTACCTACTGATTAATGCTAGATTTTAATTATTTTATAATGAAAGCAGTGTTTGTTAGTGATAAACCACTATGCCTGGGTACTTAATTTAGTCACTATCTTCTTTTAAACAATATTTGAATATTACTCTTACATGTTTAGTGTGATTCTACAATATTTAAACTTTAGAAATTGTGATAAACAAACCATAACAACTGTCAACCTACAAACATAAACACTTTAAATTGTATGGTATGGGAAAATGTGTGTATAGTACAAAAGTGAGTGGGCTCACCTGATCGGGGCAGAAGTATCCAAATGCAACCATTCCAAACAACGATAGCAGTAAACAGAAGAGTATCACTTTTCGCAACTTCGATCTTGGCTCCATTTTTTTTATTTCGTAGACACCGCTCGGCAGCAACAAAGCGAAATCACTATCTACTTGCACTGATACACTTTTTTGCATTTCGACTGAATGCATGTCTCATTTTTACAAAAATATCCCCAACCCAACACTCACTAATTCTGTCTACTGTCTTTCTTCCACTACGAAAGTACATAAATTCATCGTAACATTGATTTCACATTGTTCATATCGCTAAGAGATTATCTGATATGATACGGTTCGATAACATTGTTTTGTTGATAACACTCGTAATATGTTATGCCATTAGCAAAGCCGAAAATAAAATGCGAGACGAGAACGATACTCAAGGTGAGCCCGAGCGGACCGACTCCGACTGACACTACGCGAAGACGACTGACGGACCCGAGACGCGATTGAAGGCACTGAACACAAACAAACAATCCTAGGGTAGAGCACGTTTAAACAGCGCTCTGACTCACGCACCATGTTAAAGTACCGATGGATCACAACTTACTGCTTACGTTAATGAATTTACTACAGTAACATTTGCTTTTTTATTAAAATAACCGAGGTTTTTTTTTCACAGTAAATTCAATTTGCTCTAACACAAATCTTCCATATCTGGTATGTTCCATATCGATGAAAATGACATGAACATTCGTAAGCATGAATGTGAAAGTAGGACAACAATACTGAAGTCTAGAGAGAAAGTAAGAGATGCTATGATCAATTTGTCAAAATAAAATAACATAGGTAAATATTTGGAACAAAGTTTTCGTTTAGAAACCATATGCTGTCATTTTATTTTTGACATATACAAGTCAACGTTCAAAAAGCAATTTGATAAAAGAAAGTTTAAAAATTAAAAGAAATTCAGTGAGCTGAGATGATATTTATTCGATAAAAGGAATAACGTTGCGTGATTTTTACTGCTTAAAAACAATATTGTAATATTGTAAAGTGAGTGTGCAGACTAGGCATGTGATGCGGAGGAATGAGGAAAAAGTCGTGAGGAAAGTTTTGAGTTTGAATGTGGATGGTTATAAGAGTAGAGGAAGACCAAAGAAACGATGGATGGACTGTGTGAAGGATGATATGCTGTCTGACATACTGCGCCGATCCCAAAAAAATTAGGATAAGGGAAAAGAATGGTGGGTTGGAGTGTAGCATTAGGAGCGCTTTGGCGCGAGGACTTAGAAAAAAAATTCCATTTTTTTTTTCTCAAATTATTTTGGTTTTTTTGTACACCATCTCATAGTTTTCTACTAGAGCACCAGTTTCTTTCCAGAAAAGATTTTCATCTGAGCTACCACTTTGGAAATATAGATGGTTTTATAAAAATTAAATAAAATTCGGAGGCCCATAATTCGGAAACGGAGCGTCTTGGGTCCATACTTCTCAGAGCCTAAATGGTTTTTATGGTCAAGGTTAACCCGAAACTGTCATTTTTTTTTTTCAAATTTTCGAGTTTTTTTTTTTTTGAAAATCCACTAAGTACCAAAAAACAAAAAAAAAATTTACGTTTTTTTTTTTTTTTGTTTTCTTTGCTGCTCATAGTGCCCCTATATTTATAGCGTTGTGTACCCGCAAAGATATCCATAGGTTAGGTTAGGTTAGAACTGTGACCAACTACGTTACTACCTTGAAATTGGTCACCAAACTTTTCTATGTATTTTTTTCATAGTGCCCCTAAGACTACACTCTGACCGAATGATGATGAGTGTGCAGACTAAAAGAAAATTATGTTTGCAGTGTGCGACGCGGCCCTTCAGACAGGAGTTACTTGGGCGACCTATAGAAAAAGTTAAGATTTAAGAGAAAATTGGCTCGAAGCGACCGTAGCGATCTCAAACATCGTTAAGTAGGTATATGTTTCCTCGAATAAATTCAGATATTTTAGGGGTTGCAACAGGGGATTGCGTATTTACCCTAGAGCCAAAAGGGCCATGGTCTGGGGCAGCACGCTGCGATGGGCAGCGCAACCCTCACCTCGCTTAGCTTTTTGACTTTATATCTATACCATATATAATATTATAAAGCTGAAGAGTTTGTTTGTTTGCTTGAACGCGCTAATCTCAGGAACTCCTGATCCGATTTGAAAAATTCTGTTAGTGTTAGATAGCCCATTTATCGAGGAAGGCTATAGGCTATATATCTTCACGCTACGACTAATAGGAGCGGAGTAGCAATAAAAAATGTTGCGAAAACGGGGAAAATGTGACGCAGACGAAGTTGCGCTGGACAGCTACTTATTATCTATCTATCTATTATTGTTATTATCTATCTATATTATATAAATAAAAAGAGAAGTCCTGACTGACTGATTGACTGACTCATCAACGCCCAGCCCAAACCTTTGAACCTAGAAAGCTGGAATTTTGCACAGAGGTTCCCTTTATAATGTAGACAAGGAATAAGGAAGGATTTTCTGAAATTCAACCCCTAAGGGACCTAAATAGGGGATGAAAGTTTGTATGGAAAATCGTCATTTTTAGAGTAAGCTTCTGGTTAGAAATAAATAAGTACATATTTTAGCGTTTTCGAGAAATTACCCCCTAATAGGGTGAGATGGGGGTTCAAAGTTTTTATGCGGTATCCGTCATTTTTGAAGTAAGAAGAATGACATAAAATATTGAAGTTTCTGAGCAAAAATAAATGAACACGTATTTGGCCGTTTTTGGAAATTCGACCCGAAAATCGAGAAAAGGGGTTGAAACATTAGTAAAACAAATATAGTCTGCCCGGCTTGAAATTTGCTATTTGTGTTTCTCGATGGAATTGATAAACACGTATCAATGTTTTTGGAAAATCCATCCCTCAGACGATAACAGGGGTGGCAATTTTTTTATTTTTGTTTTGTAGTGTTAGCACTTTTGTATGGACAAATACGCTAAAAAAACTTCATATAAGTTCACACTTCTAGGGAATCTGGGTCATTTGTGCGAAGGACACTTGTGGGACGAAAATATATTGCGCATGGATACTTGCGCGAAAGACACTCACGCGACTGAACACTTGCGCGACTCAATGGCTTCATGGGTGTCGTTTTCGTGGTTTTAGCGGAATGCTGGCAATGAAAATGAAAATCCGAGATGGCGCCGAGGAAAATTTCCTGTTTTTCGCTCATTGGTGTCGTTTTCGTGGTTTTCGGGGTCGCTGACCAAATTGACGCTGAGGAAAACTTTCGGTTTTTCTTTCACGGGTGTCGTTTTTGTGGACTTCAGGGTCGCCGATAACGAAAATGATGACCTCAATTTCTAAATGCAAATAAAAAAAAAATACGCGTTGTCTGAATATCCTACCCTAGGCAATGTCTGGCATAGATTTAAGTGAGAACTGCGAAGCCGCGGGCAACTACTACATCTATAACATTTAAATTACCATTTTCGACTTATTTTGGGGGGTTAACGCATACGTGGGCAATTGCCGAACTCCACGCGGGCGAAGCCGCGGGCAGAATTAATAATAAAGCTAAAGAGTTTGTTTGTTTTTATTTAATTATGAACGAATAATTTATATTAAAGCTAAGAACATGCGAAAAAACAAAAAAAAAAGTATGATTGATAAAACATAAAAAATCATATTATGCCAGTTGATTCTTTGATATGGTCAATCATATTCTAGAGTTATGGGATATAAAAATAAACAGGTTGTATATCGATGGGCCATTGTAGCCTGAAATAAGTCATCATCATCCTTCCAGCTGAAAGACGTCCACTGCTGGACATAGACCTCCCCTAAGTGTCGCCACATTGACCGGTCCCGTGCGACTCGCATCTAGCGGATCCCCGCAACCTTCAACAGGTCATCGGTCCACCTAGTGAGGCCTTCCAACGCATAGTCTTCCGGTTTGCGGTCGCCATTCCAGAACTTATCGGTCCCATTCTTTCTGCGAGCAATGTGCCCTGCCCGGCTACGTCGGTGACCTTGGTTTTCTTGCGGATGTCCTCATTTCTGATTTGATCACGCAAGATTAATTAAATAAATTATGTTATGTTATTTATAACACATTTGCTCGTAAAGGGCACCAAGTTGTGTCCGTTTCGACCGCGTGGCCATGACGTTTTTTTTTAAAAAAAACTATATCAATATTTTGTAATAATTTGTAAAAATTGATTCCCAAAACCATAAATTTGTCAAAGTTATGGTTAAAAAGTTATAAAGGTTTGAACGTGGCCGCGCCATTGAAACGCGGAGAACCGCGCGGCCACGGAGATCTTTAAAACTACGGGTTGCAGAGACCTGAAATTCAGGCAAACAACAGATTGAATCTGTAAAAAATTTGTAAAAATATAGAAAAAATACCTAGGTTTATATTTTAGGAGCTGTAAGACTAAAACCCCCATGGCCGCGCCATCGAAACGGTGAAAAACACATTATCGCCGATATCTCGCTGAAAAAGCATCGCCGACGTCTGAAGTTTTTTGTAGAAGCCAGATTTGAATTTGTCAGAATTTGTAAAAATACAATGAAAAATCCTAGGTTTATATTTTAGGAGCTATAAGACTAAAACCCCATGGCCGCGCCATCGAAACGGTGAAAAACACGTTATCGCCGATATCTCGCTGAAAAAACATCGCAGAGGTCTAATTTTTTTTGTAAAACCTAGATTTGAATTTGTCAAACAATGTAAAAATACACAAAAAAATCCTAGGTTTATATTTTAGATGCTGTAGTACGGATTCGCGTAGAAATTAGTCCTGATTATCTATCGAAGAAAGTAAGTAATAGCGAGTGTTTTTTTTTTTAAACAACACCTATTTCTATGTAGAACTACCGATAATAGCCAAAAAAACATTTTTTTTTTCAGAATATCAAACCTTTAATACATTTTGAAAGTTTCGATAGGGGGTGACCATGGCTTAGGGTTTATGGAAAAGTCTCAAGTTTTCTTATAGCACAGTATTTTCAGCTATCAAGCAATGGAGGGGCACTGCTTGATAGCTGAAAATACTGTCGTTCTGAGTACCATAACAAATAACTTTGCACAACATTCGTAATTCCAGTACCACACACACAGTTGTTTGGAGAGCAGGTGCGTTCTATGAACCACTACACAAATATGATGTAAAATAATTATACATGTAAAAACTACGCATATAACTGTGTGGGGTATCAATCTCTGGCTCTTAAAAAAATATACAGGATGTTTGGTGCATCGTTTGCCAAATCGAATAGGCCGAAAGGAGAGGTCATTAGCTATCTCTTTACGCCTTTTAACTCATTTCTTGCCACACCGGTTTTTTTATAACAACTTTTTAATTTAAACATTGAAAAATCCAAAATTCAACATTATAGGTCAAATAAAAAATTGTTAGACCTAAAATTTCGATTTAATTTTGATGTGTACTGTTGTATGATTCTATAAAATTCAAAATTACTTGCTAGTAACAATTACTTTCTTTTTTAATAGCTCGTAAAGTTTTTGCAAAAGAAAAATACACTTAAAACTCAACTTTAAATGGCCATAAAAAAAAAAAAACTAACAGCGATCGAGATCTTCGAATACTTTTAAAAAGTTCTCTAGTCTGTCCTCTTTCCAACGGTATGCAGTGTGCCCAAAAACACGTTTAATACCTTTTCATTTTTAACAAAATGTGTAATCGAGACACTCTGCTGATATTCGACATTACAGTAAGAACAGTAGTTTTAGCATAAATAACATGCCTCAAGTAAGTAGATAGATACTGTTATGTCACTAGTGCGTAGTGTCCTATCTCTTTCTTAAACAGGAACCAACATTTAAGAATTTGAAATTTAAAAAAAGAACGTTGTGATTGCCGAAATCAGTTATTTTTTTTCTTAAAAAGTTAGTTCCTGTTTAAGAAAGAGATAGGACATTACACACTAGTGACATAAAAGTATCTGTCTACTTACTTGAGGCATGTTATTTATGCTAAAACTACTGTTCTTACTGTAATGTCGAATATCAGCCTAGTGTCTCGATTACACGTCTAGTTAAAAATGAAAAAGTATTAAACGTTGTTTTGGGCATATTGCATATCGCTGGAAAGGGGACAGACTAGAGAACTTTTTAAAAGTATTCGAAGATCCCGATCGCTTTTAGTTTTTTTATAGCCATTTAAAAGTTAAGTTTAAGTTTATTTTTCTTTTACAAAAACTTTACGAGCTATTAAAAAAGAAAGTAATTGTTACTAGCAAGTAATTTTGAATTTGATAGAATCATACAACAGTACACATCAAAATTAAATCGAAATTTTAAGTCTAAATATTTTTTTTAATTTGACCTAAAATGCCAAATTTTGAAATTTTTCAAAATTTAAATTAAAAAGTTATTAAAAAAAAAACGGTGTGGCAAGGAATGAGTTATAGGGCGTGAAGAGATAGCGAATGACCTCTCCTTTCGGCCTATTCGATTTGGCAAACGATGCACCAAACACCCTGTATACTTTTTTTCTTAAGTCCATGTTAATGTTAATGAGATATTTGTTTCCAAAGTCGTTAACGTTCTGTGTCTCCTTAAATTCTGAAGTAAGAATACGATTCTGAAAAAAAAAGGTTTGTAGAACGTAAAAACTTTTTCATCAAACTTCATCAGTAACATTGTTTTTCATAAAATACTATGAAAAACAAATTTTGTTTTGCAGTTGAGAAAAATATTGATGTTATATTTTATGGTGCTACGGAACCTTGTGTGTGCGAGCACGACTCGCACTGGTTCGTCTATTTAAAAGTGCCTGTAACTGGCCTACTTGAAATAAATGATTTTGATTTGACCGATTATTCTTTGAAACACCCACTTACGCCACGCATGATAAGAGTTATCCTTGTGTAACTTGATGTAACTGTGAATCGTAAACATAACACCTAAATAAAAAAAGTCATTATTTTGAATCCTTCCTAAGGATTTGAAATTAAAAAAATATGTTATGCCAGAAATAACACCTGTAATTAACTCATGTATCCCAAAATCAATATATCCTGCCTAACGCCAAAAAAAAAAAGATGTTGTGTTAAAAATATAATTAATAAGTTCTTTTGGATCTGAAAGATACTTAAAAAAATCGTCATTGTCTTTGGGCGATTTAGAATCCTTGAGATATATTATCTAATACAATAAAATATAATAAATTTTCTGTAAACCCTAAGCCATGGTCACCCTATCGAAACTTTCAAAACGTATTAAAGGTTTGATATTCTGAAAAAAAAATTTTTTTTTGGCTATTATCGGTAGTTCTACATAGAAATAGGTGTTGTTTAAAAAAAAAAACACTCGCTATTACTTACTTTCTTCGATAGATAATCAGGACTAATTTCTACGCGAATCCGTACTACAGCATCTAAAATATAAACCTAGGATTTTTTTGTGTATTTTTACATTGTTTGACAAATTCAAATCTAGGTTTTACAAAAAAAATTAGACCTCTGCGATGTTTTTTCAGCGAGATATCGGCGATAACGTGTTATTCACCGTTTCGATGGCGCGGCCATGGGGTTTTAGTCTTATAGCTCCTAAAATATAAACCTAGGATTTTTCATTGTATTTTTACAAATTCTGACAAATTCGAATCTGGCTTCTACAAAAAACTTCAGACGTCGGCGATGCTTTTTCAGCGAGATATCGGTGATAATGTGTTTGTCACCGTTTCGATGGCGCGGCCATGGGGTTTTAGTCTTACAGCTCCTAAAATATAAACCTAGGTATTTTTTCTATATTTTTACAAATTTTTTACAAATTCAATCTGTTGTTTACCTGAATTTCAGTTCTCTGCAACGCGTAGTTTTAAAGATCTCCGTGGCCGCGCGGTTCTCCGCGTTTCAATGGCGCGGCCACGTTCAAACCTTTATAACTTTTTAACCATAACTTTGACAAATTTATGGTTTTGGGAATCAACTTTTACAAATTATTACAAAATCTTGATATAGTTTTTTTTAAAAAAAAACGTCATGGCCGCGCGGTCGAAACGGACACACCAAGTTTAGTATCGTAATGTATCTCATTACGCACTAGTGCGGTAATGTAAAGTAAAACGCACGGCTTATCAAAATGCTCCGTCTAAAACGAACGGTACTTTTTTAAATCTTAGCTAAGAGTTTTTATGTCAGAAAAGTGGTCAACATTTTATGAATAAAATTAACTTGGGAGATAAAATATAATAAATAAACATTTAATTCTTTAATTTAATCAATTTTGACCATCAATTACAACCATTTATCTGTAACAAAAATATTAATTTACTTTATTAGTAATACTGGCTGTTTTTGTGCCTTTGCCTTAAAAAAAGCGTAAAAATTATTCCGCGTGCTTTCTCTTTACGCTGTGTCGCTGTATTGTTTATGTTTGAAAATGTCATCCGAATTTTATTTCCTCGCAAATGTGTTATAAAACGTCGTATGACATGCGTGCGCTTTGATAATAAAATTACAGCCTCTGCTAGCAATATCGCCTCGGCTGTAATTTTCAACTTACCGCACTTATATCAAAATGTACTACTTATTACACTTTCGAAGATATTTGGAAGGATTTTAACATTGTTTTAAACAACAGTCAGAAACAGAATCATGCTTACAGTTCCAGTCGGAACAGGGTCAGCAGAGAAAAGTTTTTCAAAGTTGAAATTGATTAAGACCTACTAGGGAAGCACGATTATTCGGAATCCAAGAGGGACTACTTATCATGCGCTATCAGTTCAATTATTTGAGCCTGCTGGTGTTAGAGTGCTAGCTATGCTATAATCTTGGAAAAAAGCAGTGAGTCGAAATGCCGTAGTTCAGTACCTTTTTTTAATTTCTGTTTCTTTGTGTAATTTTTGCAATCATTTGATTAGATTTTATTAATTATATTCATGTAGGTACCTACGCCATACATGATATTATGTAAGTGTGTGTGTTTGTGTGCCGGGGGCGATTTGATAAACCCGTGACTTTGAGAGGAAAAAAATAGTTTGTTTTATTTTTGTACATCAGTGAGAAGAGAATATAATAATATAATTATTGTACTAGCTGTCCCGCGTAACTTCGTCTGCGTCACATTTTCCCCGTTTTCGCAACATTTTTCATTGCTGCTCCACTCCTATTGGTCGTAGCGTGATGATATATAGCCTATGTCCTTCCTAATGTTGAAATCTATCTTCTTGCCAAATTTCATTAAGTTCCGATCAGCCCTTTAGTCGTGAAAAGGTAACAAACAATTAAACATACAAACAAACGCGAATGTCACTCTGTTTGAGTGACATTCGCATTTATAATATTAGTATGGATTCATTTTTTTTTCGAGCTTCTTCAATCCATCATAATAATATTTTTTGTCAAACCCTGAAAAATAGGCGGCTTTTTCAGCTATCACTTCCATATTTGATGAAAATCTTTGTCCGAAAAGCTATTTCTACAACTTTGAGAAGAGGAAAAAGTCACAGGGGCCAAACCTGGTGAATCCGGGGGGTGCGGCAATAGTTCGTATCGTAATTCCACAAGTTTTGATGTTGCGATTGCAGAAATACTGACGAGTGGGTTGGAGCATTATCGTAATGAAAAAGATTTTAATGTGATACATCTATATAATGCGCGACCAGGCAGTGACTTGGGCAGTCCGTAACAGAACCCAAATTACCCAAAGGCTTAGGCAGGACACCTAGCAAGGCGCAGAGATGACAGGTGGACTAAAGCTTTCTGCTTTAAAAAATGTGGGTCGCCCGGCGGCGAGATGTGCAGACGACATAGTTGCTATCGGGGGAAAACCCTAGATGAAGCTGGCGCAAGGCGGTGGAGATTGGCACAAGAAAAGGGAGGCCTATACCCAGCAGTGGATGAATTCAGGC
Organism: Cerastis leucographa; assembly: GCA_963082945.1. Taxonomy (NCBI): domain Eukaryota; kingdom Metazoa; phylum Arthropoda; class Insecta; order Lepidoptera; family Noctuidae; genus Cerastis; species Cerastis leucographa. The sequence goes on along the minus strand of OY720380.1, from coordinate 9,090,224 downwards.
TGTGGATGATGATGACGATGAGGCATAAAATCGACTCGTATGCGGTGACGGGAAATGGTGTTGCGCCACCACTATGCCACGTAAAATCAACATTTTCCTTTCAAAATAACCTTTGTTTTGCATTAATTGTTGATCTTGTTATGTTTTTGAAAGTTCCCCGATATTTTTTCTTTCTTTCTTTTACTATATAATATTTTGTTATATTATAGGTTTTTATTCATAATTAATTCTATTGTTTCACATCTGCCGGACGTCCCGTGACTGCCAACTTTTTTTTTTCTTTGCTATCTGCGGTCTTTTTTTCACCAACTCTGCTTGAATCTATCCAGCAAAGCAGCATGGTAAACGCCAGTTACCGTCTTGCCTTCCTCAAAAAAAAAACGATGTGCATGACCCCTTGGCTGTCCCAAAAGACATTGGCCATCACTTTACCAGCTGAACAAACAGTTTTTGCCTCCTTTGGTCCACCAGTAAGTCCACTGCTTTGACTGTTCCTTCGGCTTTGGTGTATGCTGGTGATTCAAAGTTTCATTAACTGTTATGTACCACCCTAAAAAATCGCTTGGATTGCGGTAACACATAGCTAAGCATTGCTCAGTTGTAACGCGATTTCGTTTTGGTAGACTGTGAGTGACCGCGGCACCCATCATGCAGAAACATTTATCATGTCAGAATATCGTGCAAAAATGAAAAACACGTTCAGTCGAAATGTGCACCGCTTCAGCAGTTTACTTCCTTGGGTTGATGTCAACTGAACTCGATCAAGGCTAAATCAGTGAAAAAAAACAAAGCAGGTATATTATTTTTATACACATGGCTGTTGGAACAATAGGCGTGCCATCATCTTCTATGGCGTTAAGACACCATTAATTGTTCACCGCCACAGCGAGAAGTTTTCGAAACTGGCTGCCGCAATGATACGGTTAACTCTGATGTGGCGTGACCAGTACTCTTATGCCGGGAAGCCCTTCCTCAAAAGTTATTGATAGATCAACGAATGTGTGTGCATCGTGGTTCCATTGGCTAACTTAAAGGGGATTATATTAAACGATAAAATTCCGTGCGGGTGTGCGTGGGGTCAGCTCCAGACGCCTTGTTAAATTTTATAAGAAAGGCTCATACACGGGGTCGCGGCGCGGTCCGCAATAATAAATTCAAACATAATTATGGTGATGTATAAGAGCGTTTACGGAAAACCGATTATACGCGCGTTTGCTTAAAATGCGGCGGAGCCCGCAGATTACATCGCCGCGACGCACGCGGCTTTCAACGTAGCGGTGCACGCAGCGTTGCGGCCAGTCCCTTTAATGGCCACCGGCAGCAGGGTGCACTTGCACTCAAAATAATGGAACTACACGTCGCTGGCACAATACGTCACGAGCATGTTGAGGTCATCGGTGACGCGAACGCATAAGTTTTTCCCCTACCAAAAACCTTCGTTGACACTAGTACCATCACTTAGCTTGTGTTAACTCAACTATTCAGTGCTTAACAGTGTGGTATACAATGTCGGAAAAGTCAAATAATTTCATCATTTTTAAGAAATAGTTTCGGCATCTGCACGTATTGCCGTAAAACAAAATAGAATAAATCATCAGAGTACGAGGTGAAATGGGATGAATAGACACGCCTGGATGAATCGTAGCAAAATATTGAAGTTGAAAAATTTTAACGTTAAATTCATATATGTTATAGAGGGAGATCCCGTGAACCTCAGACCTACGTCATTTTATAAATGCTGAAACTTGTTACTGTGGAAGTACCTAACTTACTATAGGTTAAAACAATTGGATATTATAAAAAACCGGCGTGGTGGATTTGGCAGATATCAGGTAACAAAGTTGTGCTAAAAAGCTGCTAAGTTGCGTCGTACTCTAAAGCGTCATATTACAATAAGATCTAGTATGATTCACCTCCTCCACTGGCAGACACTTTGTCTGGTATGTAGTATGCACGACCGACTTTTCATAATGTCCAATTGTTCTTACCTAAGTAAGATACTTCTACAGAAAAAAGTTTCAGTTTTTATAAAGTGACGTAGGTCTGGCGTTCATGTGATCTTGGTCCATTACCAAGCTCTTTAGAGACCCAGACGGTTCTATCCACTCCGTTTTACGTTACGCCAGCAGATATAGTTAGATGGTACTAGGGTTTGTGTGTAGCAGTATACAATGTACTTAGCTGGGTATTTCAATTCAAGCCTCGCTATTTTCACGTGCGCCGCTATTCCGCTAAACTCAGAAGCACTGGAAACTTAATTGGGTTTACTTAGTTACAAAAATAAAATGGAATTAAAATATCGTATGTTCGTGTCTTGATTTAAATTCAATAAGAATTACATACACAAATATTTTCTTTGTTATGTAACAATTTATATCATCTACAATAACAATTAATAGACACACAAACGATAATTTTAGGAATGGCCGGAAAAAATAATAATTAATCATTTCAATGACAGGCTTTAATCCAGTATCACTTCTAAGAGAATTTCATAAAGAAGGTACATAATTTTAAAATCAATTCATCACTTTTTGAAGGAAATCAGTTTCCTTACTTAAACAGAATACAAACTAAAAAAAATATGTAAAACAAATGACATATCTAGAATGCATTAGCAAAATAACTAGAAATTAATATTGGGTATTAATAAAATACCATTGTGGCACTACTTCAAGACATCTACACAAATTAAGAACAGATTCCAAACATTTTATTTATTGTAAACGAAAAAGGCACTTTAAAATCAAGGTGGGGATGATGATACATAAATAAAAATATACATAATTAAGGTCAGAACAAGTTATAATGGAATACTCCTCTTGTTTGTCATCAATTTCTCTCGTCACACTGTAGTTTCACTTAAAAGTAGAAAATATTTTAAGAGTTCTTTTATAATAATATATGTACACATGTTAAAAAAATCAACAAGGAACAAACCATACATACCTACAACTTAGAAATAATAATGTGATCAGAATCTTCTCAAACTAATACACAAAGTACCTCAAATAGATAATAGAGATGACATTTTACTCCATGATATTGCAATATCAAATACATTTGTAGGCAAATATGTAATATTGCCTTAACGAAAATAAGTAAATCAGCCAGTGCATGGAGTAAGACCAAACCCAATGCCACGAGAGAACTCATACATAACTGTCCATTATATTGATATAAAAAAATGTATACAAAAGGTCCACACCTTATTTGATTACAATTTCTGCAATATAAAAGTTATAAGTCACCACTGATAATATCAGCTTTCCATATATTTAATGAATATCATAGACACTTGATGCCGAGATATCGTAACACTCAGTCAGCGCACAATGTGTAGATACTTGTATCAACGTTTCTGTAACTTCACCAGTCCCTAAACCGTAGGATCAACTCCTCTCACCACAGAATTTTCTAGTTATAAAAATTACTATATTTTATCGATTCAGTCCACAAATTTGAAATAAAGTCCACGATTCCACTCGCCGTCACATAGTGTGTTACTTGTACATGACGACTGTTGGTAATTACTTAATGTTCTGTTCACTAGGCGTTTGTTTAATTAAACGTTCTTCCAGTACAAATATTATTTAGCACATTTTAATTTGTTGAAAGTTTTTTACCGATGCACTGTTTAAAACAATCAATAATATCTCTATGTTACATTAAAATTGTTCAAGTAGGAACGCAACAACCGCCGGTCACGTCGTTGTAGGACATAATTCCTCATTCCTGTCTATGTATGTCCACTATACATACGTCTATGTAATGCGGTACCAATTAGTCGACTACTAGTTGTCTATGGGGAGAAGCCAGTCCTCAAATTGTTTTCACAGAACAAGCACATCAATCAGTTGCGAGGACGTCCGCGGCCACGCGACCCCTCCCGGTCCTGAAACAAAACACTCTGTTAGCAACAGATACATAAATATTTTATACATAACTAAAAGACAAGTTTTCAATAACAGCTGTAACTTTTTGCATGGAACTAACCTTACGGGGCCTGTTGTAATCACGATCGCGATACATATTAGACAGGGGACCGTCGCGGTACATGCCCGAATCATTGCGGTCATTATGATCATTATAGTCCCGAGGTCCTTCATCGTCTAAGTCGTGAGCGTCGCGGGGGTCGCGGTAGTTACGCGAATCCCGGTGGTCGCGGGGGTCCCGGGCGTCTCGCGTGTCGCGGTGGTCCCGGTGGTCCCGCGGGTCACGTCCGTCCCGGCCGTCGCGAGCATCCCGCCCGTCGCGGTTTTCGCGGCCGTCCCGACCCTCCCGCCCATCGCGGCCGTCGCGCTTGTCACGGTATTCACGATAGTTGTTGCTGCGGTACCCACGACCGTTATCCTGATCCTCACGGTTATTCTCCTGAGGGTGATGAACAGGAACCTTGCGCGAATCTTCTTCCTCCTGACGCCTCTCGTAGTGAATGAAGTCGTCAAAAATAGATGTTGAGTGGCAGTAACAGTGCATGATACGTAACACTTGCAGCCCCTTAGCGTGCGGCACTTCCTGCGTGTCGCGAGAATTAGTCACCGGCTTGTTCTCGTTATTCTCTAATTTGATATGACGTAGTTGCACGTTCGGAACGTCCTTAACATAGATCCACCTTACACGAAACTGTCCCTTCCACTTGTCCTGAGACCACACACTTGAGTTGGAATTATAATCTACCGCACTAGTCATGCGAGCCATTCCACAGAAATGGCCGCTACCGTTCACTGAAAAAAATAGGAAGACGGCGCCTCCCTCCCTCTCACGCTCGCGGAACGCCGCATCCAGGCGCTTGTTGCCGTGCTCGGTACTGCACCATATCTCATACTTGATGCTGCGATGGATGTCATCCTCTGAATAAGACTTGATCACAAAGAACCGTGCTAGGGGCGCACCCAGATCGAACTCCTTAGGGTTATAGTCATTCTTCACGCGCAGCTCGTCTAGTACGGGGTGAGGCACGGCGGGCGCGGCCGGTGGCGGCGGCACAGGCAGCGCGGGCGCGGCCAGCTGCGGCCGCGGCACGTGCGGCGCCGGCGCCGGGTGCGCCGCGTGCGGCAGCGGGGCACGCGGCGCGTGTGCCCACGCGGGCGGCGGCTGGTGCGTCGGCGGCGGGCCGCGCTGCTGCTGCTGCATGGCGGGCGCGGGCGCCGGGGCCGGGGCCTGCGCCGGCATGGGCAGCGGCGCGGGCAGGGGCGGCGCCTGCAGCTGCGGCGGCGGCGGCGCGGTCACTACAGGAGCGCTCTTGCCGGCGTCCCAAGTGCTGATATCCATGTTGTGCTTTCCGGGAATAATCGGTGGTGGAGGCATGCCGGGGCCCTTCTTCTTTACGGCGCCTCCCTGCGAGGACGGCGCGGGCTTGGCCGGCTGGCTCGCGATAGACGCCCATGTCATCTTTTTGGGTTGAGAGCCACCAGACACGTCCTTGAGCTCTGGGGGACGATCCTTCTCCGATTTGTGTTCGCCGAGCGAGAGCGACTGCACTCCCGTCTCCACGGCCTTGATGCCGTCGGGCACGTACAGCCCGTCGGTCCTGTAATAGTCATCGTACTGCTTCGCGCGACCCAGTTGTCCCCACGTCGAATAGTCGCCATTACCGTGAAAATAATTAAAAGTCGACGCTGGTTGTCCGAATGCAGCTGTCGAAAATGGTGTCGTTGAGGGTCCAAACACACCTGAAATTATAACGATAAAGAATTAAATGAGTGGTCTAGTGTTGCTGACGTTGGGAAGATCAAAAATATATTGTACTTGATAAGCATTTTATGAAAATGTAAGGTAAATGGTAATTAGATGATATATTAACAATGTCTGGACAAAAAAGATGGATGCGGTTTAACAGAAGCAAGATATTGATTCGAGGTATTGTCGTTTTTCTAGCATGAATATTTGATACGGAGAGTGATGAAAAAAGTGACATCTTTTCTCTTGTTACTGTATGAATACTAGCTACCATCCATTCCATAAGAATCGTGAGGATTGTATCCTCCGAAAGTCATCGGGTCTGTTCCATTGGTGGACCATGTCCCATCCCCGACTCCAAAAGCTTGATAAGGAAGTGCTGTTGTACCGTAATAACCTGAAATAAGGAAAAATATTTGCCTCTAAACAAATTTCCCACTTTCTAGTTATAATTAACTTAAAAAAGCAACAAGATACAAAAGATGTTTAATTAATTAAAATTAAAATACTGAATTTAACCTTTAATACACGACAATAAGCCTCAGTATCTCTTATTAGCGCAATTTAATATGAAGTCCCGCATTTTAGGTTTATCATCTATGTAAACTGCTTATCATCAACATCTCAAACTGATAAATAATCTGAGGCTAATATCACAAAAAATGAAGTCTGCCTAATTTGATTTTAACACAAAGATATCGTGAACACTGTGAAATCGAACTCGATGCAGTTTTCTTAAGGTCAAAGTTCAACTAAATATGGACTTGACCTTTACATGTTATTGACCAAGGGACTCGAATATACATAAACCAAGGCTTTAGGATTATAGGGACTGTACAAGTACTAAACAAAGGAGAATCATGACCATGGATAAAACCAATCAAGAGAATTCTAGGGACTTTACAGGTTCGTGATTAATATTCAATGAGACACATTACACATTTCTTGGAACTGATAACTTCAAGGGCGAATTAGACCATTGTAACTGATAGCGATCAAGATTTTCTGAGTTCAAGATCTCTCAGTGTCATTATTGCTAAGGAATATGAACAGCAAATTCGTAGAGGTGATTCTTGCACCGTGTACAGGGGCGTTTAAGGGACCGCGCCTACTACCTGGCGACGATCACGATTATTGGCCGTAGAATATTCGTCCGCGAAAAATTGGTCGCACGACCGAGCGTCTGATTCGACCAGTTTTGAGATGGCGACCGGTCATGCGACCGGTCATGCGACACGTTGTGGTCGTAGCCGTATAGTGCGCGAGATCCCTAATGAAACTCACTTGCCGTGAAAATATAGTATCGTTAGTGACCACGTCACGTCGCACGCTGCAAGAAACGCTACTCCGAATCTGCGGCCCTAGATGTGCTGATTGCGTTCAGTTTTGTGGTAAAATTCTTTTCTGGACTTTCTTATATGGTTGGGGGAGGTTGGTTGTGTATCGAAACATAAGTACCTACCTGCCACGCTGTAGGCGTCGGCTGCGGACGAGATGGGTGGCGCATAGGATTGCTGTTGCTGATGACGCCATGATACCTCGGCCAGCTCGTCGCCGCCGCTCTCTAAATGTTGCTCTTTCGGTGCATTTGTCACTAGAATCATAATAATTCAGCTATGAGTATTTAAGCATAAAAGGTGTAGCTGTACAGATCACAGCAGATCAAGCTACCGAAACTGTCAAATTTTCCCAGTCAAACTTGAACCAAAACCTTTGACAATAAAGTTGAAAATCTATTAAAGACAGATTGTTGTGGCTTGATATGCTGGCCAAAATCGGAAATTCAGAACTAACAGAAGTAAAGCTGTCATTTTGTATTTTTAACCGACTTCTAAAAAAGGAGGAGGTTCTCAATTCGGATGTTTGTATTTATTTTTAACCGACTTCTAAAAAAGGAGAAGGTTCTCAATTCGGATGTTTTTTTTTTTAAATTATTTTTCAGATACCAGCACGACCTCTGTAAACGTCAATCGAGCGCCAAAAGATCCTTGCAGCACATAACACTTTCATATACATTCAAATGTTTAGTGCAAAACGATGTTATATTGCCATATCAATTTCAGTTTGAGTGACTTAACTGAAGATTGGCTGATAAAACACCACAGTATAAAGGGTGTAAAACACCTCTTAACGAAGCCGAAAGGCACTGGTTCTCCCTGTCATTGCGATGCTTTTTTTGTTCTACCATACCTGGGAACCTTCTAGTTACGGAGATATTAGGGGTCAAAGTTCCGACTTTTTGACAAGTATTTTTTTAAATACAAGTTTTTAATGTAAGATCTTTACCTTAAACACCTCCACGACCCCCGTACTATTCAATCCGTCCATCAGCACAATGTTTTGAGTGCGTTACATTGAGTTCTACCACAAAACATGATTTTACACCCCCCAAAAAAAAGTCGTTTCCCAGCAATAATTTTTGCGTAAAGTTACTTAGTTTCATGTACAGAATGCTTGGTTAACGGCTTCGTGATGAGGTGATTTACACGGTGTATATTGCTCCACTATTTTGTTCACTAATGCACACTTCACGAACAGACCGCAACGGTTGTATAATCCAACATTGAAATAATATCTAGGTATTCCTTTAGGTGTTACTTAATGTGAGTGAAAACGGGCATTGTTGAGTATTATTAATTGACTGTATAGTGCATAACAAGATACTTTATTTCTGCATAAGCAGTACAGTATACTATACAGGTAGGTACATAGAATGTTATACAATGCAATATTGCTACTCTCGTTATTTAAATGTTCTAAGACCATTACAAATTGTATGTAGAAGCAAAACACTCATTTGTTTGAATGACTCATTTAAAATGTTGATAAATGAAAGCAAGCGGCTATGGTCTTCATTTATATGTTACTAAAGATTGAAAATTGTAGTTGACAAGAAATATTAAGATTTTAAACAATACAAATGGTTTTTTTTTACAGTACATTGTATACATGTTTTGTTTTGTAGGAATCTAAACCGTGTGATTTAAAAAAAGAATGCATCATAAATAAAGTTGTTATTAGGGCATTGTAACCCAGTTTCGCATACCCTAGTTATCTCTTAGTAATTAAGTCTGATTTCTATCCATTTTTTTATTAACATCCAAGAAAGCATGTAAGATGAGATTGGCTTATTTTTCAATTACCAATTTGGTTTATTCATGTGACACTTTAAACTGAAGTAACCATGAATGTGTCTTTGTCTGCACATTTTTTAATGGCTAAACCCTCTCTTAACTGTGACTTGAAATACAGGCTCAGCCTAGCTCGAGCGCAGTTGCTCATATTTATTATATAAAAATTGCAAAAACAAAAAATAACTAAGCAATATTTATGAGTAAACCCCAAAGTGATGGTTGTGTTATCCTTTAAGGACCTACTAATTTCTACATAATCTTGAAAGCTCTGCCTAACCCTGTTATCATTCAGGATTTCATGTAATTTTATGCTCATGAGTAGCAATGACAGTTCATACAAAGGTCATTAATTACAATCGAAGTAATCAATTGACTACAATTATTATTCATAGCAGTATTACACACAGGTCAATTCTTTGCAGTTATTGAGAAAATGCTCATTGGCTTTAAGAAAAAAAAAATGACACAAATTCTAGGTATTCCTATTAAAATCCATCAATACTATAGATAGAAGCTTGCATTTTACATTATAAAGCTGAAGAGTTTGTTTGTTTGCTTGCTTGCTTAAACGCGCGTATCTCAGGAACTACTGGTCCAATTTGAAAAAATCTATCAGTGTTAGATAGCCCATTTACCGAGGAAGGCTATAGGCTATATATAATCACGCTACGATCAATAAGAGCGGCGCAGCATTGAAAAATGTCGCGAAAACGGAGAAAATATGACGCAGACGAAGTTGCACGGAACAGCTGGTCTGTTTATAAATGGAGAACATGTACCTATTATGTGGTAACCGTTTTAGCGTCAGTGTCCCTTCCACCTTTCTTTTGTAGTAGAAAAGTAGTTAAAGAATAGTATGCGGACATTATAAGGCAGCAACAATTCGTAATAACACAAAGAACTTACTAGTCAAAATATTTACAAATGGCATTTCAATTATGGCTTACCTACATATTATGTAGGTAGATACATTGAATGAGTATTATTTACCCCTTAATAAACAAAATCTAAATAAAACTATAATATAAATACATGCCAAAATTAGAGTAAGGTGCTATTCATGTTTGTTATGCCTATTTTCAAACTATGGAATCAGTTTGGGTGCACGGCATGGTAATTATGTATTGCTTTTTCTACTTGTGCATATTTCTGCGGGTGGGAGGGCAGTGCTGCATTCTGCATTTAAGGCTGAATTAACACGAAATATTTTTCATTACATTTATGCCTGTTCCCCTAACAATAGGATTACTTAAATGAATAAAAGAATGATGAATGTTCACTTTCAGCACTGAGCCGGACATTGAAACAATGCACAAGAGAGGGGAAGTCTTACTTTCTAGCTAAACTTGGTATACAGAAGATTCAGGTTTAATGTTACTAAAGATTGTAATGTATTCTGGTAATTTGACATACACCAGATGATGTAATTATGGAACACAGATGTTTCATTTTACAAGTGATAATGGTTTCATTATAAAAGTAGCACATAGTAATTAACAAAACCAACACATTATAAAAGCGCATTGTATTAGATCGTTCTGTATTACTTTTACACAACCGCCCACTACTGTATAATTATCACTAGCTTTGGTGAAGGAAAACATTGTGAGAAAACCAGCATGCCTGAGAGATTTTTCTTGAGGGTGTGTAAAGCCAAGTCAAAGGCCCATGGGCAGTATAAAACTCTAATACCAGGTTATTCACTAACAAAATAAAGAAGAAGACAAGTGCCCAAAAAATGGGAGCAGCTTTACTATCACATTTCAAATACTGGTATTCAGCTGCAACCATTGCTGTTAAAAGCCAGCCCTAATAAGTATAATAATTAGGAATAGACTGGTCAGATGAACCAATGATTTCAAATACTATTAAGTTTCACAGTCAAGGTCAAAAATTAACTGGTTATAAAGGAAACCACCTGCTGATTGTGTGATTGTAAGACTGTATCAATTTACCTATTAAACCCACACAATGAATGGTGAATTACTTCTACATAAAAACAAAATAAGCACATCATTTAGGGAGTATTTGCATGCAAGCATTTTTATCATGATTGCCTGACTAATCAAACAGTTGTAATTGTACTCTTGAAGTTGTTGAATGAAAGCATTTATTGTTATTTGATAATAGACACTGAGCAAATGCATTGATACTGCACCTGTAGTGGACCTTAGATCATTTAAAATCAGCTAGTCTAATACATTTTCAAAATAACTTACTGTGTTCTACAAAATAGTACATGTCTGCTCTGTAGTCACCCACCTTATAAACAAGATTGGTACAGACACAGCCATTGATTATGTGTGGGTGGTAAAGATTTTCAAGTTATTTTTGATAGACGTCTGTGGGTTGATTGGGTGGGCCACCCACCTACATCCTCTCAGGTGTACATTATGATTACATTCATAACACCAAATATCACCATACATGTGACAACATTCAGATATTACAGTTACAATCTCACACTTCACACAAGAAACATGGTTAATTATATTATTCTAGATCTAAAATCACGAAAGAAATAATAAAAGTGAAAGCTAAAAAGATTACGACGCTAATCGCAGCATCGCAAGAACGAGAAACGAACGCGAAGCCGACCGGTACACTGTTCCATCTACGGAGAAAACACTTTGCAACGTCACAACGATACCATCTTTACCTTGGTTCCCTTGCCCTTTCATCCGCTACGATCGCCACAATCATGAAACAAGAAACAAAACACCAATATTAGCTATACAACAATACGTTTTAACACGTAATTATTTAACAGAGATAGTGTAGATGCGAAATACCTGATCTGACACGCCTGCTGACATTGGCCGCGATTTTGAGAATATAGAGCACTTATAGAAGTCTTTAGACACGACAATATCAAAATAAATCACATCAGTTTCACTACACAAGGTCCAAAGTGTCCGAGATTCACTTAATTATTTCTAAATGTCTGTGTTGTATAAAAATCCACTGAAGTCCGAAACGGATGGACGTTTGTTAATGGCGACCAAAGCAGTGTTGCCAATATTTTTTCGGAAAAAACCGGTTAAGTTAATTTACCGTAAATTAATGAACAGACCACTGGCCTCATAGGTTTCTGAAGGTATTTCTCATTAATTTCTTGCAGGATTTCACTGAAATCAACTTAATCTTTTTATTTTTAATTAAAAAGATTATAATTATAGATTAATGATTCCGATCATCCCCGAAAATAATATTTTTCCCTCCTTTTCTAATGATTTTCATCAGCTGACATACAAATAAACACCGTATACGGAACAGAATATCTTCTGTCTACGGAATAAACGTAACGTAAGACTGTACACTGCAGTACATTGGTTGGTTTATGTTATTTATATTTTTATAATAGTTGTTCAGCTTTGTTCTAATTTATGGTAGGAATCACCCCCACACCACTCAATTCGTTCTGAAAAACAGCTAAATAATAATTAATTCCTAAATACGCTTACATATAGGTCAGTTCAAACTGATGTTTTTCTCGATTATTTTCAGGATTTTTAGGACTGCTGAACATGAAGTCCTGGTTTAGATTCGATTATTTCGCCCCTTCGACTTAAACGTTACTGGCGCAATGAGGGTGTACTATTAGTACACCTCTACCTAACCAAATAAATAGGAGGAAAATACAAACGTATTTTCAGGTTGTCGTTATTTTTTTACATCAATTTAAGAAACGTTAAACACTCGAATTTAACTGTCATTTTGCATTTGGAATGAAGACTTATCAGATAGGTATGCACTTTTCAATTCGTCAAAGCTTGCCAGAATTATGGTGTTCTGCTGAAATCAACCAGCAATTTTGTGGAGTTTTATAAACAGTCATTAAAAACAATAAGTTCTTATTACTTATTTAATACATTACATCATAAGCAATTTATAACAATATTATTTTTTGGTGAAAAATGATGAAATAGTTTTTGTTCCACTTGCTGCCTTTTGTCTCGCCTTTTCTTTTGCTGTTAAAGGCTTTTCCTTTTTTACTACACTGTTGTCTTTTTCAGGGAAAGTTAGTATATTATTTTTCGATTCATCATCTGAAGTTTCACATTTAATTTTTTTCTTAGATTCATAATTCTCAACTTCAGACTTTCTTTTGTTTCCGATAGTTTCAATTGAGTCTGGCTCAAAATTGAATCTTTTTTCTAATGAGTGTCTCATTTCGTCTTGAAGATACTCGGATAGCATGCCACAGGCATATTTCAAGTAGCGTTCTGGAGAAATTAAAAAATAAAATTAGTAAAACCTAGTTGTTTGAAAGAGTCGAGAAATATTTATGTCAGTAAATAAAATCAGTTGAATTAGGGCCAAATCATTAGCAGCTGCTGGTAATAGCCAATAATTTGTTTGTACAATAAAAGCATGCATGCAACATACAAAGGTTTAAAAAGAAAAAAATTAAATTAAAAATTTAAAAGACCCCCGACACAAAAAGCCTCTAAAAACCAAAAATAAAATAATCCAAGCGTCTTAGCGTCGGGGGTCCGCTTTGTTATATGCTTGTACTAAGCGGTCTACTTAGCGGGGGTCCGCTTTGTTATATGCTTGTACTAAGCGGTCTACTTAGCGGTCCGCTAAGACGCTTGGATTATTTTATTTTTGGTTTTTAGAGGTTTTTTGTGTCGGGGGTTTTTTAAATTTTTAATTTAATTTTTATTTCATGCTTTTTAAACTTATATTGTTTTATCTTAGCCTTGACTGTCCCAATACTAGGCATAGGCCTCCCCCATTGCTTCTACTTTTCTCGGTGTTGCGTGTCAACTCGCCAATTAACAAAAACAGCAAAAGGAGATGTTTCATTTTTGTATGGGACTCCGGCCATGACCTGTACCTTTCAGGAAAGGTGGGAAACAATCCTCTGAATAGAATAAAGTAACATTTTTTAAATAGTAATAGATGGTTGTAATGCACATAATAAAAATTCAAAATGTTTGACGTTTGTTGCGAGAGTTATGACAGCCATGACAGGTTGTAGAGATGACGTTTACATAACCTAGAAATTATTATTTGATAATAATTGTTTATCAGAACTGAGTTTTTTCGATGCTTTCGTATTTGTTTTGTTCTCTGTTTTCATAAAACGATAGACAATACGAGATGAACGAGACTGACTGACAGACACTGATGGGTTTTGTCACTTGTCAGAACAAAATGTCATTTTGAATTTTTCGTTCAGAAGTACACTCCAAAAAATTAGTACCTATTGAATATTTTTAACGATGAAATCACCACACTTGCTTATAATTAGTTGAACATTATGTCTTAGAGAACAATAATAATAATTAATTACAAAAACACATACTTTTCATAATTTAACATCGATGTGATATTATGTTTTTGTGTGACATGATTTCAGAACGAAAGCAAACTGCAAACTGGAAGACGCCATGTTGAATAGAATGGGGCAATAATGGAAAAACTATTACTTTTTGTGCACAGCAAATCAGGCTTAAATTTACGAAAGAATATTTTTCCTAAGTTCGTGGTATTTTTTCCTCTTTTTCAATAAATGTACATCTTATGGCCGAAAATGAAACATCTCCTTTAAAAAAAAAAACTTTCTGGGGGGAGGGGGGGTTAGCACCCACCCCCCCTGGCAATGCCCGTGGTGACAAGTGACAAGATTTCAAATTTCGAATCGATCAGACCTGTGGAAATTGTTAATTTCCCTTCAACTAGAAAAGAGGTGATGGCCTTCAAACGGCTGATCAGATTTTATCAAAACATAGCTAAGAACACTCTCGATTAAAACACCTTTCAAACGAAACCAATTTCATCAAAATCGGTTCATCCGTTTAGGAGCTACGATACCACAGACAGACACACAGATACACACGTCAAACTTATAACACCCCTCTTTTTTGGTCGGGGGTTAAAAATACTATTTTCATACTGTGTTATGGTTATTGATTTATAAAACACTTTTTAGAGCTAAGACAGTGTGGTCTTCCCTTAAAAAAATCTGGCAGAAATAATGCCGCCTCCATAAATAAAAAGTGTACATCTGAGGAAAGCCAATTAGCTTTTCTAGATCCAAAAATAAGCAATAATAAAAGTCTACTTGATAAAATGTTTTTTACCTTCTTGCATATCTTTCAATGAGCTTGGCACAAAAGTAGCAGAAACTGCTCCAGAAGAGACGTGAATGTTTTTTTCTCTCAACACTTTAGCAAGCCTGCGGACTCTATCTTCCAGCCAAACCATAGTTTTCTCTTCATTATATTTATATGCTTTCATATCAGCTGGACCCTAGAAAGTAACAGACAATACTGTTTAAAAACTATGCACTGTGTTCAAATTATTACAAACTTTTATCTAGGCTCCAAGTACATGACTCCATAGTATGGAACAAATACCAACGCACAAAGGCCATTACCATGTATTCAGTAAATCGGTAATTATAAAATAATCTGCCATTCCACACATTTACAAGGTATTGGAAACTTCTAGAAAACAACTGCTTTTTAAAAAAATATTAATAATTTTTTGGAGGGGTTTGGAATGATGCACTTATTAAATATGTGGTAATTTGTGTGTTGTTGTCTCTTCCAACCTTTCTTACCTACACGTTAGAAATATGCTGGGGTCTAAAGTCACACACTGCATCCACAGTACAGGTTTTTTTCTAGGATCTTAAAGATTTCAAACCAACTATGGTTATACTTTCATGTCAAATACCTTTAAATCAGCAACATTTCCCAGACTAGGCACAAATTTGAGAATCTTAGCATATCCCTTCTCAGAGAGCAAGTCTTCTAATGGTATTGCTCTATCGCTGCACTGTTCCTTTAGCTTTGGTAATACTGAAAATAGGTTACTACAGAACAACATGCTGAAAAATATGAGTATAACTAATATTTTACATAAGTATATTTTTGAGCATGTTTTGCACTTGTTAATTGAAAAGGCCAGTATTAAAACATTGACTTGATATTTATATTCAGCATTTATAACAACTACCCAAAGAATTTGTAAAATCATCATGATTATTGAGCAGGTTTTGAAGTATTTTGGTAAAAAAAATCTTACCCAGAAATATGGGGTTCACTGGAGTAAACATTTGGATACTTCCATCGGACTTAACAGTTTCTCCAACAAACCACGAACGACACGGTTCGTCAAATGTTCGGATTTCATAGATTTTGTTGTTTTTGTCATCTAAGCAATATTTTGAAGGCCCTCCATGTGCCGGGTGTTGTAAAGTAATTATGCCGAAATGGTTGTTGTCCAGCAAAGAATCTGTAATTTTATTCATGTTATATAGTGATTATACAGAAATGATGATAGAAAACGAATAACGTAATGCATTAAATTTAGGGAGAAAGAATATCTAGAGTTTCTAACCTTTTGCAAGTAGTAGCCATGACTTTTCAACACGTTTTGGAGGTACAGGAGCAGCAATTGTGTTTGATTTAGTCTTGGATCTTGTCATTTTAGACTGTGATATAAATAAAGTTGTTTAATTGAGGGAAAAAAATTAAATCAACGATGTAATGTTTTCGCGCTATTCACATTGTCATCAACCATCAACAAAACAAAATTCAGCAATGTCAAATGTCAATTTGACAATGGGTTTGAGTGTTTCCATTTAAGGAACTTTTAGAACAGATTGGACTAGACGTAGTAATTCCTACAAACGTGAGTAGTAATCGACTAAAAAAAACAGCCAAGTGCGAGCCTTACTCGCACACCAGGATTCCTCAGCACCAAACAATGTAATAACAATATTTTGAACAGTCCTTCAAAAGTAAATTAACACTCAACAGTAAAACTAAATTAGTATGTTTGAATGAAAAACAAAGTTTTAGTTTAGTAATTTTATGTTTTATATCAGTTTTATTTTGATTTACATTTGCTTAAAATTAAAAAAAAAACTTGTTAATTTTAATTTTACTATTTTCTTCTTTTTTATCTTTACTTATATTTTTGCAAACATTAAAATGTTTAATTCTAAGCCCGAGAGGTGATCTGTACCTCAGGATCTTCCTATCTCAGACACCTTTCTCTATATAAGATGTACAAATGTGAACCAGCACCTTAAAGTGTTGATGTGGAGATAAATAAAGATTTATGATTATGATTATTATGATTAGTTACTGCTGCAGTTTTGGTGAAAAAGTCCCATATCTCAAAACCGTAATTGGAGACTGATCGTCACAACACTATGTAATGCGTTCCAGTCTTGTTTTGCCACGTATTTTTAGCATTTTTTTTTCTTTTTCGGTCCTGATGTCTTTCGTATTGTTTCTTCTTTCTACGTAATTATGCTGAAGTGCTTGACATCACAACAGTTTGAGTTGAGTTTTATGTTTTTGAAATCTGTCATCTGCTCTAATTTCGTGTTTGACATTTTGCAAGATAAAATAAACCGCGCTTTTGTAGAAACTTCGTACTGAAAAGTTTTAAAACTAAAGAAAATATGCAAGCTTTTCTCAAAAGTGGAAAATTATCCGCATCAGACAAACCCTCGTCTTCGGGTGTAAAGTCTTCTTGCAAGAAAAAGCCTCCAGCGCCATGGGTTGAGAAATAGTAAGTGCTAACTTTAAACATCCATTTGTAAGTGTAACCCTCATCATTCGCATTAACATCAATGTTATCGTACTTTCCAGCCGGCCGAAGACAATAGATGATATTGTAGATCAGGGAGAAGTGATCCAAGTGCTGAGGGAGTGTTTATCAGGTGGTGATCTCCCACATTTGTTGTTTTACGGCCCGCCTGGTACCGGCAAGACTAGCGCTATCCTTGCAGCGGCCAGGCAGCTGTTTGGTGATATATCCAGGGATCGTGTGTTGGAGCTGAACGCTTCTGACGAGCGTGGCATTCAAGTTATCAGAGACAAAGTGAAGTCTTTTGCACAACTCACTGTCAGCAGTACAAGACCAGAGTAAGTTAATGTGGTTGTTATTTTACATTTTAAGTAGTTCTTAGTAATTAAGTATTGTAGCTGATACTTATGTATGACTTCAATCATTTATTGAAATTCTACTCCTGGTAACAAACATCGAACATCTGCCTTGTAGTGATGTCACTAGACTAAACATGAAAGCTGGCATAATCAATTGAACATAATCTGTATAGAAAGTATCCAAACATAGCTCTGTGTGAATTGGACCCTTTCTGTTAAACAGCATCCTATTGAGATGAGAAAGAGCCATAAATAACTCTAAACATATAAGTGACCTGTGAGATCATTACAAAACAGTGATTACACATGCAATTCTTAATATATCTGTTCTCATTCCAGTGGTCGACCATGTCCTCCATACAAGCTGGTGATCCTGGATGAAGCAGACTCTATGACAAATGCGGCACAAGCAGCATTGAGGAGAACCATGGAGCGGGAGACTAGAACTACGCGCTTCTGCCTCATCTGCAACTATGTGTCGAGGATCATACCGCCCATCACTAGCAGATGCTCCAAGTTTCGCTTTAAGCCTTTGGCCAGAGAGAATGTAATTAAGAGGTATGAATATAAATGAGGTGACAGCTGAGGTGAAGTATGGTAGAGATGAATGGAGGAAAAAGATATGCTGTACCAACCCCAAATAAATCGGGATATTAGGATAATGATGATGATGATAATGTAACTCTTTTATAGTCATGCTCATTTTGCCAGTCCTTAAAAAAAATTATATATGTGTTTGCCTGTTATTTTTTGTAAAATCAGCCTATAATATTGCTACTGCTGAAATCAACTTCCATTTATTCAAAATATGCTGAAGATCACCACTTTTAGAATGTGAATTACACAAGATGGTCCCCCAAAACGCCTGCCCTTCACCACTTCCTATTGTTTAAGCTGGGAAGAGGAAGTGGTGGCACAAACTCACCTGCAAACACACAAGTAGGCTGTGATCTATCACACCCAGTGCAAGTTGGTAGTTATCCCATGTCTTTGAATTTTTGGTTCAAGTATTTACCAGTCTCCTCACATTGTTAGCCACACTTTATGTCTTGCAAAGTTTAAATTGTTAGTACTTCAATTTAAAATTAGAATTGAAATGTAAATTAGGGACGCTGGACATTCTAGCAACTGTACTGGCTGGCTGTGGTCTGGGCACTATAGTCCCAAAAAGTTTTTTTTTTTTTTTTTTAGTAAAGTTTATTTCTCTCTGCTGGGCAAAGGCCTCCCATATATCCTTCCAGGTACTTATCTCCTGCGCCACCTCGAACCAGCTTTCGTGATGCGCGTCCAGATCATCGCGCCACCTCTTTTTAGGCCGGCTTCTATCTTTCTTTCTTTATAAGTCTTTATTAACTAAATCAAATCATTAACAACACAGACTGCGCGAGATATGTGAAGCAGAAGGCGTAGACGTCGGGGAGGGCGAAGTCCTGCACCAGGCAGTCGACACGTGTGAGGGAGATCTGCGCCGCGCGCTCACTGCCATGCAGTGCTGCCAGCGGTTGCTGGGCAAGATCACTGCTGAAGGACTAGTGGAGGTACATCATAATATTATTCATTTACGGACCTAAGAGGCTCATTGACGACGTAAAACTGGTGGATTCCAAGCTTCACAGTTTGGCTCATCGCCGCTAGTTTGCCTGCTTGTCGGTTTTCTATAGGTTGTACTCCACAACTTCACCGGCCCCCTTCTATCATTGGACATCTAGACGCAAATTACCATCCCTACCTTGTGGCTATTCCGCCAATTTGCACTAAGGGTTTTCATATCTTTTATAATACGCAAAGCAAAGGAGTCTGCCTGCATCTGTGTTTCCGGTCCCTTACAACCCTAATCTCTTTAGAGTGAACATGAGGGCTACTCTCTTTCTCCGAAACGTAACTTCGGCAACGAACGACAATTAAACGTAGTTACGTTTGTGACCCTAATCTATATCATTTGCGGACGCACACAAGAAATTCGAATTTACAGACAGCGAATGTATTGAATGTTATTGTGTGCGTCCGCAAATGATATAGATTAGGGTCACAAACGTAACTACGTTTAATTGTCGTTCGTTGCCGAAGTTACGTTTCGGAGAAAGAGAGTAGCCCTCCAGGCTTCTTCTCGGTAAGCTCGTTCCATCGCCGACTTTGTCTCTGTCAACTCTGACATAGACTAGAGTCAAAAGCAAGCCCATCTAAATAAAAAAGAAGATAATATTATCCTCGTAACTGATTTTTGATAAGAGAGAAGACTAGCCATCGGTGCGGGAAATATAACACACTAATACAGGTGTGCTCCCTTTTTCCTCACTCTCATAGTCTTATGGCAGAGCTATCCGCGGCCAGGGAGAGATCAGGTTCGGAACAGATGGCTTAATGAGAGAGAGAGAGATAAATATTACGAAGGGAATGTTGCAAGGTAAGACAAACCGAGGATCGAGTTAATGGCTGTGGTTAGAGAGGCCTATGTCCATTGCCCAGTACTAAACTTTTCTGTGGAAATGTTTTGAAATTATTGTAAACTGTTTGAAATTATTACAAAAATATATCTTCACTATTTGAAGGATTTTGTAATAATTTCATGGGTTTTAATTTTATTTTCACGGAACCCTAATCTTTTTTTCTAAAATAAAAGTACCCTAAATTACTCCTTATAACATCAGCTATCTGCCAGTAAAAGTCCCGTCAAAATTTTTCCAGTCGTTTTGGAGATTAGCCGAAACAAACAGACAGGAAATTTTTTTATAAGCACCATAAAATATCTGCATATTTTATGGTGCTTATAAAAAAATTGCCTGTCTAGCTCGTGGCTAAATAATAACAGCCGCACGGGTCGATCTTTAAGGTTAAGCCGTGCTTGCCGACGTTGGTCCGTGAATGGGTGACCATAATTACATACCGAGTTTCCTCCGTGCCTCGGAAAGCACGTTAAGCCGTTGGTCCCGGCTGTCATTTGTAGATCTTTGACAGTCGTTAAGAGTAGTTGGACGCCAAAAGTCTGACATCCAGTCTTACCAAGGGGTATTGTATTACCCATTTACTGGGTTTTCGAGGTCAGATAGGTAGTCGCTTCATACTGGTACTTAGCTGCATCCGGGGAAACTGAAAGCCGACCCCAAGATAGTTTGGGAAAAGGCTAGGCAGGTGATGATATCATCATCACCGTGGACCGTTATAAAAATACCTCTGTTGTAATAGCTATAACTTGTTAACAGGTAACTGGACTTGTTCCTGAGAAGCTAGTCAACGAATATCTGAGCGTCAAGAACTACAGCGAATTGGAGAAGTTTGTGGAAAGGTGAGTTGACAAAAAATTGCTATTTAATAAATTTCCCAAGTGATGAAAATTAATGTGATCTGCAGTTCATCACATCTAAACCACGTTCAAAACCTGTCCGTATCTTCATTATTGTGGAATATTGACGATTTGATTGCGGTTTACTTGTGCTAATTGCGTTCAAATTATTGCGACATTCATTGTTAAACTTTTTTTTTAATATGATTGAAATAAAAATGGGTAGTTGACATGACACCAATCTATACTAATACTAGCTGTCCCCGGCATGCGTTGCAATGCACTTTTAACCTACCATACCCAACCCTACTCTACCTACCTACCCACCCTACCCTACCCTACCTACCCACCTACCCTACCCTACCCTACCTACCTACCCTACATACTCTACCTATCCTACCTACCTACCATACCCTACCCTACCTACCTACCCTACCGTACCTACCTACCTACCTACCCTACTCAACCCAACCCTACCCTACCTACCAACCCTACATTACCTACCCTACCTACCCTACCCTACCTACCCTACCTTTCTCACCTTTTAAACCTTCCCTGGACTTCCACAAATAATTCAAGACCAAAATCAGCCAAATCGGTTTAGCCGTTCTCGAGTTTTAGCGAGACTAACGAACAGCAATTAATTTTTATTTCTATAGATAGATTATAAATGCGAAAGATTGCATGGATGAATGCATGTTTGTTACTGGCTGAACTGATTTGAATGAAATTTGGCACTGAGTAGTCTAAAATAGCACTTTGGATACTTTTTTTCTTCACATTTAACATCTCAGTTGAACGAAGTCACGGGCAACAGCTAGTAGCCACTAATTCCAAGACAAAACTTCTATAAAAAAACCACGTGCAGGCCTGAAGACCAATTTTCAATGAAAGTAAATTTTGTCTTTACCTGTTGTGTATTCAATAAATAGCTGAGTCGCTGTGTTGGCAAATTCGTGACGAAACAGGATGCTATTGCCATTCGAAATCTATGAGGGAATCTAGTTTTGACAGCTGATAAAAATTATGTCAATTGATTGGTGGTGTCAAATTGTCAATTTACCTAATGCAGCCAATGCATGGTTCAATCATGGACGTTTTGATCTCACAACTCTTGATAACCATTTAACGCTTTAATATTTACGCTAACAGCAATGTATCCGTCGATCACGTCGATGTCCTGAGGCTATTGATATTTTATGAAACTACTAACATGGCTAAAAGTTTTGGAACCAAGTATCTCATTTGCTCTTTTAGGAAATTGTATCCATAAGTCCTCTAGGCGCGTGGCTCATAGTTTTCAAGATATTTTTACTTATGAACACCCACAATATTGACATGAAAGTTGTTCTCCACGGTCTGTGAGACTGAAAAGTTTTCATATTTCCGCCTTATTTGACTTGAATTCAAATACTACTTTACGACTGCATCATTTGCTTGTTTTTTAGACCGCTGGCCAGCCGCTCTGCCAGTGCTTGGCCTCTGCTTAACTTGCAGAAGAACTAAAGATGTTGTTAGAAGTGCCGAAAATATAATATGCTCCCAAACCAACGCAATTTGGGAAGTCAAAACCGCAACCTCCTTGCTAACTAGCTTAAAAAAAATACAAACTTGTAATAGATAATGCTAAAAGATAAATTCTTCTCATAACACAATATCTCTCTGCCAGTTTCCTCATGGAGGCGTACTCAGCTTCCCAACTCCTGGAGCAGCTATCAGCAACCGTCGTCACCGCTGGCCACCTCACCAACAAACAGAAGTGTGATATCAGCGAAAAGGTAGCTGTCTGCTCGCACCGGCTTCTGGACGGCGGCGCTGAGCTCATGCAGCTTACGGATCTAGGCTGTACTATCATAATGGCGAATAACAACCCTTAGGGAGTGTGCAAGGTCTGTCGTTTATACAAGTTTTGTCGTTGGTAGTGTTGAAAATGAAGAAATACCTACTTTGTATTGAAGCGAAATTTTTCAAAATATTTGTTTAAAATAGCATTGTTAATGCCAACACACAGTTATAAACATTGAATGGGCAACATCGCCTCACCTGGAGACATTCAGGAATGTTTCTATAAAACTTCATACTACATCGCACACTTTTTAATACTGACTGGAAAGCCATCGCTTCGAATCCGCTAGTACTAATGAGGTCAGGTGATGCCGATGCGGTGCAGTGCTTAAAATCTTTGACCTGTATCGGGCATATGATACGCACTGTTTACGATGTTTTATTTGATTTTTGTTGGAGAATAGTTTCTTCCAGTTCTCCGAGTAGAACTCCCATTCTGAACACTCACTCACTCTTTGAAAATCGCGTTAGGTGATAAATTCATCCAGCATCGGGCCTATAAAACGCCCAGGAGGCCTACTCTCTTTCTCGACGGACGCACACAAGAAGTTCGTATTCACAGACAATTAACGTGAACGAATGTATTGAATGTTATTGTGTGCGTCCGCAAATGATATAGAGTAGGGTCACAAACGTAACTACGTTTAATTTTCGTTCGTTGCCGAAGTTACGTTTCGGAGATAGATAGTAGACCTCCAGTTTCGCTTCTATAAAAAGTATAATTTCTTTCCCTATAGGTAGTTTGTAGCTGCTGCTGTATGTGCCGCCATCTCTTGGGGTGTCACTAGAATTAGATTTAAATACAGATGGACGCGATTGTGTTGTGAAAATGATGACACATGGCCATCCGTATACATATCGAGTTACGTCGTCAGCCGATATCCCGATTCCACAAATTATTTTTTTATCAAAGCTGTGCGATGTTCAAATGGAACGTTTAGAAAGTGAAATATCATAAGCGTAAAATTGTTAAGATAGTTTTTAATTTGTTATTGTATGTATTATGGTTGATTGTTATACCATTGATTTGCGTTTGTGAAGAATTTGTATGATTGGAGGCAACAAAACTATAAAAATATAAAATATCATTGGCTAGTCTTTCTTCTTCATCCGTATCCAGCCAATGCTGAGTGACTTTACCCGGTCCTGGCAGCATCCTACTTTTGTCTGACGCTGTCACCAAGTCGTTAGTCCACCTGGCTCGTGGGTAACCTAGGCTTAGGCTAAATAAGTGTAAACGGAAACAACAAGTAACACTTAATTGTGAGGATTGTCATACACAAACCAACCCAATTGGGGTGCCATTCATATCGATTGCGCCCTTATACTCTTCGTTAAATGATTTCGACAAAACCAATTTTGCCGCGATTAAAAGCACTACCACTTAATAATACGGGTTTTATTGAACAATGGCATTTATTGCTATAAATTCAGAGTCAGCAAAAAAAGGGCATACCTTTGACGGGTGAAACAAAGCTATACAAAATTAATATCACTTAAACTTCAGAATAACAGCCGCTCAGGTCGATCTTTAGGTTAAGCCGTGCTTACCTAGGTTGGTCCGTGGATTGGTGACCACTCGTTAGTCACCGAGTTTCCTCCGTACCTCGGAAAGCACGTGAAGCCGTTGGTCCCGGCTGTCAATTGTAGATCTTTGGTCGTCAGTCGTTACAGGTAGTGGCCCGAATTTCTGACAACTCTTACCAAGGGGTATCGTATTACCCAGTACTAACTGGTTTGTGGAGGTCAGATAAACAGTCGCTCCATGTTAAATACTGGTACTCTGCTGCATCCGGTCAGACTGGAAGCCGAACCCAGCGTAGGGAAAAAGCTAGGCTGATTGATGCAATACCACAGAAATGTTGCTATGGTTGAAAATTGAATCTTTGGACCAATGTTGTCAAACCAAAAATACTCGGTGGAAAGGACATCGCGGGACAAGAACTATACCATGGATTGATTACATAATTCTAGACAGAAAATAAATCAGGTGTAACAGGTGCTTCTTGCAAAACATACCTACATAGACAAAATGTATGGATAAGCAGATTTATGTCACGAAACAATTTTGTTAGGCCAAAGTCAATAACGGGGGAGAGGATCACTGCTTGTAAGTTATCGATTGTCGCATAACGACGACTTTTTGCGTGGTGAATGTGGTGGTGGTGATTAATTAGGTTAAGCAGTACTGGTGTGACCGTCGGACTGGCAAGTCATAGGGGTCTCGAGTTCGTACCCAAGAGACATACCTTTAATTTTTAAAAGAAACATCTTGAGGAAACCAGCATGTCTGAGAGACATTTCTCGACGGCATGTAAAGCCAAGTCCGAGGCCCATACACGATAAAGAAAGACTAATTCGGTCATTTGAACCGAAATCTCATTGAACCTATTACACATCTTGCACACAAGCTATTCCAAAAGGCAAATCGTGCATATGTATAAATGATGTTCGCAAAATACATACATATAATATTGTCGGTCGTTGTAAAACGCCTCATCCTGCCTGTCTTATAGCCCCGTTAATATCGTATGCAGTGACCTCTTTGAACTTTGTTAGATAATCTTATTTGCATCTTGTGTTGCTGCAAGTCGTTAGATATTGAGTATTGTATGTTTCTCGTTCTGATCGTTGTTCTTCATCATGGTTCTTTTACAATTTCCACTCAAGATAATTTTTGAGATGGGATTTATAGACGCAAACCTATAGATAAATAGAGCAGTGGGCAAAGTAACCATGAGCTCGATTCGAAATGATTAAATAGTCGGCATAATGACTGTACCTAATGCACTAAATATTAACTTACGCCCTGAATGTTGCCTAGTACAGTTACACAGTATGAATTTAAAGCATTAAATTCCATTATCTAAACCAGTGTGAAGTTTAGGGCGGTATAATATCTGCATAATGTCCGTAGTATCTAAATATCTGATAGTTATACATCTGTAATTGTAGGTATGCGCGTTGTTAATATTTACGGTTTCAATAAAAACTTAATAATACATTTTAAATTCAATTCCACTCAGTTTGTAAATGATACCTTTGTGTTTTATGCTTGAGATATTCAAGAAATAGTTCATTGATTATAATAATTAATTGATTATAAGAATTGCACGGTTTGTGAGCGTCACAGCACCTTGCAATTACCGCTGCAGCCACAAACATACTACTAATACATTTTGTTATCTCAATGGCATTTAGATTGGATTGCAAGTCTATCGATACCGAGCAAATATATCAGCTTGTTGTTTATCTGACTTTTAATGTACCAAACGACGACATGATTGACTGCCTCGTCCATAAAGTATCTTTTTACTTTCATTCATAACATCGGCCGTTTAAAATGTGTTGTCAGGTGGCTATAGCGCGACTGCGAGCACTACCACCGAGTGTGCAGTTTACGCGCGCGTTCATTTCACTTCCGTTGTCGGTTGAACGGACTGGCGAGTAGGAAAGAAGAAAGAAAATAACGTTCTTATAGAAAGATAATATCGGGCGGCGCAGCGGAGCGCCCCTCCACGCCAGTGCGCGCGCGCGCTGCGCCGCGATTGGTCGCCGCCACTCCCGCCTCCCCCCTCCGCCGCACGCGCAGCGTCTAGCTTTCCAGATTTCAAATCTCGACCGTTTATTTCGTAGTGAGCGGGCAGAGCGCGCGGGCCGCGCTCCGTCGCAGAGCGCGCGCCGCATACAATCATGATTGTTTAAAAAAAAAAACACGGCAACGTGCTCGTGAACGGTTCGGTGCTACAACGTGACATCGCTAACGATCAGTGCGTGCAGTGCGTCGTGCTCGACGGTTCCACGAATCAGCGGCGGCGGAAAGGTCAATTTCTTTCGATGAGTGGAGGTTTAGTGCATGTTTCTGTACATCATGACTAGATCCACACTCATCCATGGAAGTTGCGAGGTTCTACGGGAGGCAGCGGCCCGCCGGCGGCGGCGGCGGCAGACAACGTCAGAGCGGTGATTACGGCGGGTATGATTACCGTGCGCGTAATGATACGTTGAGCGGCAGGTACGCGCTCTAACTCCGAGGTTACCTCCGCGCCTCTACCTGCGCGCGACCGCCCAAATAATGTCATTTAGATACACTCCGCGCCGGTTAGCTATTGGTTGTTCAATGTAAGTTTTTGTAGTTGTTTTTCATCAATTTCAAAGGTGAAGAATCGAAGTTTTTTTGGCGGTTAAGTCACGGTATGTTCTTGAGCGTCGGTTGAAGAATATGAGGTATATTTGTTAGATTGGACCTGTAAGGTTATCAGCGTCCATTCGAAAACCTCACGTGCGGCCGGGGTAAGCGTGCAGGGCGCGGGGAGCGGGGGTGGCGGCAGATAGCGGCGCAGGCGCATCTGCTCCTTCTGAGAAAGGCCATTGTGGCGGTCCCGAAGTGGTCAGTGCGGTGACGTCACGGGCCGGGGCCGACAACCTTTCCCCCGCGCCCCGCACGCCGACGCTGTACCTACACAACATTGAGGTACATCCGACAGCGTTCGCAAATGATTCTCAAAGAGATTAGTTTCCATGTTACGTTATATGTTTTTGTTGATTGTTAGTTCAACGTTTTATTTACATTTCATATCCTGTGAGGCGGCTTCAACCACTCCAAGGAGCCAATGAATGAATATTTACCTAACAGGATAATGTTATGTATAAGATATCAGCGCGCTGGTTTTTCCGATTTACTTTCGTTTGAATACACGCCGCTATTAAGATCGTCATAGTGACGCTTATCTGTTCACGATGATCCATATCCTCCGTCAAAAGTTGCTTTACGAGGACCGATATTTATCTCGTGGATTGCTATGGCGGGAATCTGCCTAAACCGTTTTTGTAATTGTCAATTTCCTGAGGAGATGAGTCCCGGATAATACATTTCAAAACCTGATTCTGGTTTCTATTAGTCCCAAAACTAGATCCTGTCCCAGAAAAAGTCTACTCCAGAATTCGTATGAATTTATGTTGCCCTGAATACCTGAGAAACCTGTTCTAAAAGCCTGTTTTCAGTTCCAAATATCACAAGAAACATTGTGAAATCCTTAAAGATAACATCCCATTTATTTACAAACCCGTACAGTAATAATACCCATGCAGTGGTAATAACAATAATTTTCCCGCCAGTTCTAGAAACCGGTGTTGAAAGCCAGCTATCATTCAAACCCCCTGACGATTACCCCTAATGAACAAATTGTTCGGCTTTCTCAGGAAACGCTCGCCTTCCCAAGAACCCCAGCGCGTCTAACAAAGCAATTTCACAAATTCTTTTCAGACTAAATTATACTGTGTCCATCAAGAGTGTCGGCTCTCTGTTATTTCTCCATGTTTTTATGCCTCGTAGAGTTACTTAATAGTGTTCCGGGTAGTGAGCTTAGTGGGGCAGGTACCAAGACCCAGGTAGAAGGTATAAAAGCGCGGGCCCGACAAAAAATAATTATGTAAGGCCCCGCTTGTAAACGTTTTGTTAAAAGTGAGAATTAGACGTACGGACCGTTCGCCTCGTAGGTAGAACGCTCGCCTCTCCACACTTTAAAATTTCTCATAACAAATTATCGCATTAAGTTTATTACTTGTAATTTTTCCGCTACTCGGTTTTTCTACGAACGTGTTTTATTATCTTCCAAATTAATTAGATGGCGTTTAATTTCGAGATTAACTATGTTTTGAAATGAAGTATGGACGGTTATGTTATTTTTATGTTTAACCGCGTCCTTCGCGAGCTAGTCTTGTGAAGAACAAGATAAATCAATCATGCTTCTAATGCTTAAGCCAATAGCTGCAGCAATTTTATCAAATAGATAAAATTCAGGAGACTCGCCTCTTTCCTAACATTCCAGAACTCGTGACATCATATCTAATGTAAACATGTCTGGGATACGGTTGACCTTTGATTTAGACTTTCAATATTGAGATTATCCTCAGAATGCTATTTAGATTTATTGCGTACCCACTACACTACACGAACAATCTTCATGAATACTCAAACGATATGTATCTAGCGCAAATATTATGGTTCTAGTTTATTCCAGAACATGTATAGGAAATGGAATAAGAAGAATAACTATTCAGGCGTAGCACAGTGGAACGAATGTATGGGAGCGGTTGGACGTAGACATGTCCGAAAAATAAGAGTAAAATTATGACAAACTAATGATGCCATCTTATTCGATTACTTAATGCCTTCATAAATTGTGGTGATGAATTTCTTCATAACTCCCATATTTCGGGAGTAATTTGAGAAAATGTGAAATTTTACTATGAAAATGAGTGTATCGAGCTCTCTCCCTCCTGATTCCGGGCTTGTTTCAAGTAGCGGTCTCTAATATCATAATGCTATTACTAAGAGCTATATTTAATACTAAGACACATAGTGCGCCAAATGTGCACTTTCTGGGATAAAAGGAAATGAAAATTTAAAAAAAAAAAAACGTTTTTTCCCCATTTGTATTTACTTTAAACCGCAGACAGACTTATTAAGAGGTCTATAAATATATTATATATATACAGAAATATATATTAACAAAAATATTCACAAGAACTGATGAGAGTATGACTTTTAAGTAAGTTGATAATAAATTACCTAGTTTCATTAAAAGTACAATAAATAATTAAGATGTAAGCTCTAATTTACTAAGTTACACATTTTAAAACAATAACATCATTTAATTATCTTCGTCATCATCATCATCATCAATTAATTCAAATTCAGAATCGATGTCCGCTAAATCATTTATGTTAACAAATTCGATATCACTTTTCTCAGAATCCGTAAGCTCATAAAATTCCTTAAAAGAAGATTTTTTTACAAACTTATTTCCTTTTGGACGGATACTTGTAACAAGTGGATCAGAAGACAGTAAAAGATTGTGCATAATATCTTCATTGCATGAGATACTGCTATGCTTTCGAGAATGCCCCTCTCTATATTTTCTAAAATCTTTATTTCTAGCCTCAGATGCCTCTTCGGATAGAAAACCAATGGGCACAATTGACATGTTCTGAACTATGTCTGGCCCATGCATTAAAATTTTATGAAGTGAAGAAGGCATATAATACCATGGGTATAACTCCACGTAAAGCTTAGCAGTATCAAAGCAGAACTCTCGGAATTTAGTTACGTTGATCTTCTCTCCTGATGAAATACACTGCAAGATCACACAGATTTTTCTTAAAAGCATAGCATCTATTCCGGTCAGTTCAGCAGATTTAGTGTAGTTTTCAAAAAATCTCCTTGCCGAGTTGCCATTGTTGGTGGATCCACTGCCTTGTTTCACAACATCGAGAAGTAAGCCCGTTTCTCTTCTTACAGCCTCTTGAACTCTTTTCTTCCTGTCATCAACTTGCCTTTTTGCTATATCACCCCTTACTTGCCATGATTTTATGTCTAATTTGTAGGAAATGTGTAATAAGCATTCCATTGAGCGAATCCAAGCGTGAAGGGTGCTTAAGCTATATTTATACATGTCCTCGTTTGCGTGTTTATCTTTGATTAACTCTAAATTATTCATTTCTTTAGGACAAGCCTTGCATATGTCACACACTGAAGCTGCTGTATTGGATATAATGGAATGAATTTTACCATCAATCATTGTCAACAGCAGTTGGTGTTTGACACTAATTCCATCAGTGATGGTGGATGGAGTTAAGGCTTCAATCTCTGCTTCGATTTCAGCCATCTCTCTCTGCACATTTTCTTTGGTTTCCTTTATAAACTTAAACAATATTGGCCGGCAAAATGAAGTGGAAGATGGTCGCTCGTTTTCCCAAATTGTTACACCTTTTGAGACGAGCCGCAGTGGTACAAGACTAATCATAAAATTACTAGCAAGATCGATTTGCTCATCTTCACTCGTCCTTTGATGATAAATGCTTTGGCTAGATGATCCGTCAAAACCCCATTTGCTGGTCAATACGAGCTGTTGATTGGGATCAACAGGGGTTTCTAACGACCTAATAAGTCTTCTTGAGGTTAAATCCATCAAGGCTTGTAATTTGATTTTTGCAGAGCTCTCTGTAACTGTGAGATCTTCTTTGGCCGGATAGCACTTAATTTTTTCTTTAACCAACATGTAGTAACTCGGGTATTGAAGAGCTCCTTCTTGAGTGTTGAAATCCCGAAGAGTGTTATAGCGCCATTTCGATAAGTTCATCGATACATAAAGAGCCAATGCCTTCAAAGGGGATATTTCCCGTACCTGAATTGATTTACCTTCAATGAAGGCTTTGATTTTTGAGGCCTCTTCTGGATTCTCCGTCAAGTATTTCATAACATAAGCTGTATCGCTTTGTCCTGCCTTTTGAAGCGCCCTTTCGGCCGAAAACATAATTTCAGCGCTGCTACTGCTGCATGAAAGACTATCTTCAGTGCGTCTTCTTTTTTGCCGGTTACTAAGGTCCTCAAAAGATTTACGAGGACTAGGATGTGTACAAGTTGAAGCATTAGATTTAGCAGGAGAAATTATGGGCTCGATGACGTCACTTATATTTTCTGTAGAAGGTTCCATATTTTCATTCTGTAATTCCGGCCATTGAATTGCAGCCTGTAGCCAAATCTCATGTTTCTTCCGAAACTTATCTGTGCTTCTTCCAGACTGTGTCCATTTTGCATAAATGCGGTAGCAAAATCGACGACACCAGTCTTTTAAACTTGTTTCAGCACTTTCACATAACTGAACACAACTGTTATCTTTTAAAACACTGAACAAATAGTTAAAGTCGCGTAAATCTTTATGTGCGCGTGCGCATAAAGCAACGTGAATATCAAGATTTGTATTAAAATTTGGAAAATACATTGCGAGATTAGCTTGGATACAACGAGGTGTAAATCAACACTGATTTTAAAGTTACTAATAGTGACCTATTTATATAAAATCCAGGTATCCCAGGTATCCTTTGTTAAATATTGCAAGGTAATTAGTTATTGTGATAATTAGTAAATGATGCATGCTAAATTAGTGTATTAAGAGCCATTTAGTAATTAAATAATAGCAATGTTCTTATCAGTAATCATTAGTGCATCAGTTTTATATGTAAACCTTAAGTCCCTAATTATATATCCTAATTAGCTTATATCTTCTCTAATTGGCTGCTCAGAAATGTTATTGTAATAAGGTAAACCTTTAGAAAAACGGTTTTAATCAACAAAATAAACAAAAAATAAAAAAATTGTGTTATAAAATAAACATCACTCTTTATCCCAGAAAGTGCACATTTGGCGCACTATGTGTCTTAGTATTAAATATAGCTCTTAGTATTAGCATTATGATATTAGAGACCGCTACTTGAAACAAGCCCGGAATCAGGAGGGAGAGAGCTCGATACACTCATTTTCATAGTAAAATTTCACATTTTCTCAAATTACTCCCGAAATATGGGAGTTATGAAGAAATTCATCACCACAAGTTATGAAGGCATTAAGTAATCGAATAAGATGGCATCATTAGTTTGGCATAATTTTACTCTTTTTTTTCGGACATGTCTACGTCCAACCGCTCCCATACATTCGTTCCACTGTGCGTAGGGGACTACTTGAATAGATCGTTTATTTCGTTCGGTTATAACTCAAAACTGGAAGTTACCGGCGCGGCGCGGGCGCATAAAGATGCTAAAATATAAGCGTCGATAAACAAGAGTGTAGCTGTGTAGGCCGTTGCGTTATTCCCATGAAGTCGGAGTTATGTGTATTGTATGCGCGTGCTCACGACGAACGCTATTTTTTTGTCGTGTAAACATCGCGCTTCCGCGTTAGCTGGGCCGTGCGAACCGCGAGGGTCGAGGGAACCGCCCGACCTAACGTAAGTTTCCTTTGTTTAACACTTTAACGCATTAGTATAATGTTCGCACAGTTATTGCCACGCGGGTGCTGCACCGGTGCCGACGGCGACGTTACGCTACTTACATATGAAATGGACACTTTTTCCCTGTCTCTGAAATTACAGTCGGTGACTCAAACTATAATCTCATTTGACGAAACCCAACGTAAAATAAAGGAATTACGCTGTATGCTAATTGGAGCTGTGCTATGTATGCACACATTGCACAGTGCTCGAAATAGACGGCGAGGGGGAAAGTGCACCCTCCCTAGTTCCCATGGAAGTTAAAACATTCAAGTACCTCGTAGCATAGGTATTCAATAACAGTAACGAGGGCGACAAAATAACAGGAATTTAATTAGCTTTTGATTGTTTACGAAGATACCCAACCAGATATGACGCATGTCTATGCAAGGGAATACGCGTTAGAGATATTGATGAAACTCTTTTGTAAATACAACACAAGCCGAACTTGAAAACACTCAAGATTCTCAGGATGTATGAATAAAGCAATACCATTTGAGGAACCGCGCTGCATAATAGACAAGCCGGACAATACAACACATGAATAAAGTTAGAATTTGAATTGTCTGAAAAACGAAGTGATGCGACGAGAAAATTGTGCGGCACAAAAGCAGTAGCCAGCTTGATTGTCGCCAATTAGTTGTAATAACGGCCCTCGGCCGGCCGCGCTCGGATAACGCGCTGTAATTTGTTAGCGAACACCGAACACAGCTCACGGGGACTGTGAACAAGATTTATGTGTGAAATGTTCGAGGTCGATGCCTCTACTGGCTACTGGATTTTGTTTCAACGCGCCGCCGCACCGGTCGCTCTCGCTCATCTGGTTTATGAAGTGTTGGACACATTTTATAGACTCCGCGACCGACGATGCATAACGTTATTGATTCAATAATCAACTCTGATTGCTATTTATTGAGAGTTTTGTTGTTAAGGACCCAATTGTGACATACTAGCTTGGCTACTCACTCTGTAACTACTTGTATTCTAATGTGAGTTCTCATACGTCGAGTCGTATTTGAAGTTGGCACTATAATAAGGTATACTTATTGTACCTCGGTTATATTTTACGCAACCGTAGCATGATTCATACAGTCGTTAAGTTACAACATTTCGTTTGAATGGTACCTACTACTTGGAGCTAGTTTCCCATCTTGTTTTAAATTAGCTAAGTCAGATGGTATCGAATATCAAAACATAACATAAAATTGTGTTTCGTATCGCATTACTGACAACAGTGACAACTCAGCATCGATTTGTCACTTGCTTTTGATTAAATGCAATCAGCCAAATTTGTCGTTGTTTCATTTCTACAAACTCATAGTTCAATAATGAAATGCTGCCTAGTACTTAGTAACTAGAAATAATTATTTTGTTTAAGAATGTTAACAATTATCTGTAATAGTTGTCTGTGGAAATCACAAATGTAAAATAGAATGATGTAATTACAGCAAGCGATTACCTAGATGTAGTTCTCGGAGGATAATGTGGAGCAGTGTAAGCTCCCGGCGGAGAGGCGAGTGCAACGTCCACGGCTGCTCAAGGGCAGAGATGTGAACTGCCTAACCCTGGATCCTGTTGACGCGTATTCGAATCCAATTTTCTTGAAGGCGGTCTGCAATCTACAATCATTATTTTTGCAAAGACAAATCCATTTCTGCCTGCGGTACGTGACTGTGGGGTAATGAGAGCTAATGGTGGCGGAGCTGTCATTACGCGGGCTCGGCTGCGCGCGCCGATTGCGGTGTCAGCTCGCCGGTGTGCCGGCGCAGCCCGCGATGCGCCCGCCGCTGCGCCGCGCCGCCTGCCGCCTCACCGCCGCGGTCACGATTGCTGTTAGCTTGTGACACCACAATCATTATTGCACTTTTATGTTCAATTCGCCGGTTACAACAGGCACGCCTTGTTTTCCTTTTTTTTTTGCAATAATCAAAGTCTCAGTGCATGATAATCGTGTTTGGCAAAAACTTGATAGTAGATACTCTGTTGCATAACTTATCCTGTAGCTGTCAAAGGTCATTGATTGCAATAAGGTTGCATTTAATACTGTACTTTTTCTAAGTGGCGAGCTTTACTCAGGGTCTGTTAATGAATTCTTCAAACAAACTCGGAGACTACAAAGGAAATCTTTGCTGTGTTTTAATGACACCTTTTTTCTTAAATCTTGTTTGTATTTTAATCACAGTTTTGTCATTTACTTGTAAAATTGTTAGAACTGAAGTGAGCTGTATTAGCTGTAAGTCAGGCTATCTAATGTATTATGTAAGTTTTCGACAATTATTTTGATAATAAAAGTGAATTACCATTCAAAAAACTTGTTTGATTTTAAATTTTTCATTAAATCCATCGATGATCTGAAAAAAGAAATGCGTTGCCTGTACACGATAGAAGCAGCCCCTAAAATCCAAAATGGGTTATTAATAAATCGGCAAACAATAGCAGAAATGTTGATGGAGGCAGGGGAAGACCAACCAAAAAAGATGATCAGATTGTTTGAGGACTGAATGAAAAGGCATTGAATGGTAGCGACGGTTGAAAGGGTAGAATGGAAGAAAAACGTTTTATGCGGACCCCAAATAACATGAAGCAAGGTCAGGAAGAAAAAGCAATAGCAGAAGTTAGACCTGAAATGCTGGTTCTGCAAATAAACAGAAGAAGTCTTAGCCCATCTTATCCTGATTTTCTAAATGAGCTTCCAACAGTACAAAATTGCTAAATGCAAACGAACTTGTAACTAAGTGGCTATTCTGAATAACGTTCTCATGAGCTCATACTTGTGGAAATATTGCCCACCATCAAATGCTACAATATTAAATCATAAAGTAACGGTAGCGAGACCATTGCATTTAGCAGTAACCAGTAATATACATGAAGCTGTAATGGCCAATGAAATATATAATAATAATAATAATAATATTTATTTATTTTCAGGCAACTTTGGCCCATAGATATATACCTTACAGTCTAACATACATATGATAAAATACAATTTGTGTTAGTAAATAAAACCTTAAAACTACATGTGTTAGTAGCACTTCACTTGCACACTACGTCACTGTGCGTTCATGTGGCACTTGCCCGCGGAAGCAACGGAACACCACTCCCTGCGGCCAAAAGTCCTCTTGCAAGACGAGGTGCAGATAACAAGTTGGTATTCGCACCACGAACGCCTTAAAGTTGACGTTGCGGCGCGACTCAAGCAGCTGCACTCTCGCCACGTAGTTGGTCTTCTGGCGCACGTACTCCACGATGTCCTCCGCCGTAGTGGTGTAGTGTAGGCGGGAGATGTACACCGGAGTGTTCGGCTTCGCGGCACGAATAGGCACGTTGGGCTCCAAAGGAGCCTTACCGCAGCGGTTCTTGTTGGTCCGTTGACGGCGTTTCCTCCTCAACACCGTCACAAAACCATCATCAGCCCCAATCGGTGCCTTTTCAGGCACGGGCTTCCCAGCGGGAGCAGTGTATATATATTTCCTATAAACAGCCCATTCGACTGCGCGCACGCATTATGGGTTTAAAGCGTTTACATTCACCTTAAAGCTCATTCCAGTAATAAATGTATCCTTTTATAGGAAATGTTATGTGATATTACCAACACCTGTCATAATAGGTTCGAATATCCATATTTGAATATTCATGAAAGTTGTAAATTATGCCGTCGCTATCAACGGATATAAAATCGTTGTTTAATTTTGGCGACCCCGCATTCACGCACCATGCGTGTGAAAATTGCTACCATACATGGTTTACTACATTTTGCCGCCAAAAGTTAAAATAAAAATGTTCCTTATTGCTTTTAGATGAGATAGTTGGTTATATTTTACACCTTTGTACCATTGACTAAGTCATAAAACGTGAGTAGCATCGTGTAACAGAACACCTTTACGAGCCGTGAGGTGCGTACGCTCAGACTTTATTGGATACTACTTACTTACGATTTGACCATTTTAGCAAGTCATAAATATTTTCGAATATGCTCTCTTTATACATTCAGTTTAAAGTCCGCGAGCGCACGACCAAGCTTTTTTTATTGCTTACTTAGATTTTTATTGATGGCCATAATATTTGTTGACACAAAACAATTCAACGTGAGACTGAAAGCAATTTTATTAGGTACGTTTCGTTATAAGTATGCATAAACTATTAGCTAGTCAATCGTTAGATTATCTACGCGGCCTTAGAGCCAATATCCACGATTAAGAAGGACACTATGTAGTTGGAATTAAATGTATCGTTAACTGGGGCACAATGTCCGTTCTATTGGTTGTTTGTTTATGATCGCGACCGCCTGCTCCGATATGAAGCCAGTACTAGTCACTAGTGCCGTGTTCATTCACGCAGCGACCATTCACTGACACCTTGAAGTTATTTTGCTGTACAACACCTGTCCACCGAGCACTGCAATGCTATGCGGAATGTTTTATCCGTGATTTCATTAATAATTCAAAGGAAACACTACCTGTGCAATCATAGCCACACCGTACGTTATGGGAATGTTATCAAAGTTTGGCAATCTATTGGATGAATGGTACCATGAAGGTTTTGCAATGCAAATTAGTTTATCATTCGCTACATACAAAATTACATCAGTGCAAAAATATTTTCATTGGGAACAATGGTCCATATCGTCCGCTACGGTGATTTAACGACAAAACCAATAATTGTAAATCAAACAAGCGTTTATTGGCGGTTCGACAGGCAGCTGACTAGGTAATGTACTACCATGGCATAGGTATTGCGCTAGATATTCAATTGGACGGATTAATTGGTGAACGGAGGGCCCGTGGACGTTTGTTGGCTACGACAATCACTCGCTGTTATGCAACTAGTACTGCGTTACTGGAGCTAATACGTAGGTAAATATGCGTAAAAACACATGTAACTACAGTAACAAGCATGATTACAGGCAATTTGAAAGCCTTTCTGATTGGTAATGGTAACGTTTGACATGCATGAGCCGTGACGTGGCACAGAACTGCATTCTAAAATGAACACTACGAATGTCAGAGCTCTTCTCTTGACGAGGAATTGTAGGCAACTCAGAAGTCAGGCAGGATCTACGATAAACCTCGAAAAAGCCAGATGCGAACCATACAGATACTATATGGAATCTATAGGAAAAAATAAATTGCAGATGCTTTTATACTTACTGTGCGATTTGTGCCAAGTTAGGCGCAGATAAAGGTTATCCTGCTTATAAAGCCGTCAGGTTGTACTTTGTTCCATACATTTGATTTACGATTAAACACCTTTTCACCCTTTACCTTTAGCGCAAGTGTGGTAAGATAAGTACGTAGGTAGGTAGGTACAGAAGACTGAATGTATGTTCCCTATTATTCATAACATGTTCTGAATCATAATTTTCGTCTCTTTCAACAAACTATTGTCGCATTCACAATAATGCAACGTCGGAATTCTTTCACAATGCGACAGACAAGTCCCAGGAAACGGTGGCAGTTGGAGTGGTTATTTTATTCGCCACGTTGCACAGTGGTGGCATGCAAGCGACAATTTTATCGTTGCGTAACCGTAGGTAGGCAACAATTTGCGCACAATGCGTGTCGCCGATGTTGGCTATCAAAGCGGTGTTTCATTGACTTCCCAGCGGCCCCTGCGTCACGCGGGGTGCCCACCGGCTGTGCCACCGGGCTGCGTCATGTTTTGTGAAACTAGTGTTAATGATGGGGTACTATTGAAAGCGCGCCTACAGTTTCTGTGTGAACATTCCGAATAAAACAATTTTAATTGATTGCGTGCTATGTACTCTGTGGAGGCAAGAGAGCTTTTACGATGTACCGTTTAAAGTAATGATGGCCGATAAAAAACTAAGTTGCAGTGCTAAGTTTTATTTTGTATCCGACACTTTACTGTTAAGACTGAAATTGAAGAAATCACACATGAGGTGGATACTAAACCTAGTATTAAGTACCTAGGTACAAGACAAGTATCCAAAATGCACCTTAGTAACAAGCAAACATGCATTTATGACTACCTCTAGGGCTATTACTAACTGATTGTTTGCAAGTAAGAATTTTGTTTGATTCCTTATGGTAGGAAAACAAACATAAGTACCTACCTAAAGCTAAGATATGATGTTGTAGAATGATAAAGTATTATATCTACTAAGTGTTTGTTATAGCAAGAAACTATTGAAAGTCGTTTCATGAAAGCCTTTGTTGTTTTAGTAGCTAGGCAATGTGCTGGCAAATTGTTTCTCATTGGAATGACTGAAAATTTATTCATTTTCTTCTGTCTAAGCTTAACTTTATATTGTTTGGCCCTGGATACTAAAGTTGTTGTTTAATACTTTGAAACGATATATTTCGGGAAAAAATACCTAATTACTTTCATATGTGCCCTCTGTCCACTATGACTAAAGAACGCATAAGTATATAATTTATTTTACAAGCTGGCTAATAGTTAGCTACTACATTCTAAATTATATCAGTAAACTGTTATTGACTAAATGACGCATTACAAGCAATAAACCAAAGAAAAAGTGACTACACGATTAATAACACATTAAATTCCGTTATACGCTGTTTCAGTAGGCCGTTTAACACTTCACTGAAACATAAAATGATTGTATTTACCCACCTAGGTATCTCCTAAGTCGGACATAGGTTTTGCCCGCGAGGTTGTCTGCGATCCAGAATGAAAAGTAGCCTTTGTTGTTCTCTAGTTCCCAGACGATCGATTCCTTGGTAGGTACATGGGTGAAAAAAAAGGCTTTTAGACTTAATCAGAAATGTGTGGTGGGGTGGGAGAATATGGTACAGTTTGATGGGCTGTACCTCACCCTAAAATATAGGTGACTATACGTAATAGTAGTAAACCTCGTGGAAAATGTGCGAGGAAAGCTTTGAGTACGAGGGTGGATTGGCTGTATAAGAGTAGGTGAAAACCAAAAAAACGATGGATGGAAAAAACTGTGTAAATGATGATTAAAAAAGAAAGGGGGATCATCAGATGACGACTAATAGAGAAGTATGGAAGAAGAAGACATGCTGTACGGTCCCTTAACAAATTGGGATAAGGGCAGGGGCATGGTAATACTGATGATATCTCTTGCTAGTGTAAGAATATACCACTACCACTGATAAACTTGATGTATTCTCGTTG
The DNA here is from genome assembly GCA_963082945.1 of Cerastis leucographa. NCBI lineage: Eukaryota > Metazoa > Arthropoda > Insecta > Lepidoptera > Noctuidae > Cerastis > Cerastis leucographa. Next base: position 9,050,416 of record OY720380.1, on the reverse strand, counting down.
CGACCATAAATTTATGTACAACGGTGCCAGTGACGATGTCGCTACCTGTCGTCCTCAGGGCATTAGGTACAGGCGTGAAGATGAATTATGTTTTGATTTACTCACCAATCACCATGCTTGCTTTGACCATATAGGAAACACAACTTGGAAATTTAACTGAAATGATGATACAGAAGGTATCGATTTTGAGAGGCATAGTTTCAGGCAGTTCGCAGGCTTGCTAGTGGCTGTACCAGTTAACCTCAGCTTTCTGAAAAGATACTTTAGCAAGGAATTTAATAAGCAGTTATAACAAGTACATACTAACACACCTAGTATAGGTACACCGCAATTCTTTTATGTTTTTCTGTTTAATTTCGTTGGATCCAAGACAGTTAAATTGTTTCTCTGGAACTTCGTCGAGCTTCATTGTCTCGGCTCTTTTCTGTTGGTGGCCACTGTTGATTCTGGCTTATAGGAGGAGAAAGTCCGCCACACTATTACCAAATCACTGCGATTTGGTAATAGTGTGGCGGACTTGTCCCAATAATAAATACACCTAGTAAAGCTGGACTCTTATTTTATTGAGACCAAGTTGTTATTGTGGGTCAGCGGGAGATTACAAGTGTTACCATCGAAGATCGCTCTGTTTTGCTCCGTTTTGTCCAATCAGAGACTGAACGACAAATTACGACCAGCAGAAGAACAGACTTTCTCGATGCTTCTTGTCGAATGTTCAGTTTACAAATCAGCAAGCCATCCGTAAAACGGCTACACACACAAAGTAGTGCAATCTAAAAAACACTTATAAAACTCCATTTTTTATTAAAACCAACATACGATACGCCGCCGTGTGAACCCCTATCACTCATTGTGGAGCACTAAACAATATTATTCATCATATTTAGTGTATTCAGCCCGTGGGAGCCCGATCTTCAAAAGAGTCGGTTAGAAAGGTTCTCCATGAAGTGATGCTAGTTGCGTGACAGTAATTACTGCGGCGATGCTGATCGGTGTCTTGGACAGTTAATTGTAATGGCGTGTCGGACTCGCAGGCCGTTTCCTGTGCATTTATTCCTAGTAAAATGTTATGGATGTCAACGCTTTGTATATACTGTGCGTGCGTTGTGTTCTCTGTCTTATGTAATAGTTTTTCTTAGTCGAGTTGTTCCCTGGGCACTGAAAGTCGTGATAGCGACTGAAAATCTAAACGCTGAAGCTGTAGGAATGTGATACCTAGAATGTCATTAAAACGCAAAACAGTTATTTTTACGTGACACTGGGTAGGTAATTCGTTTTGTCCTAACGTGGATGGTCAAGAATCGTGGTGCTGTCAAACACAACGGCACGGTTGGCGCAGTGGCTGAGCGATTGACTGCCGCAACGTGTCGTGGGTTCGACTCTCGCACGGAACAAATATTTGTATGGCCTACAGGCTACAGATAGTTTTTCCGGGTCTGGCTGTTTGTCTATGTAAGTTTAGATACAGGACACATTCCTAATGTAGGGCTACGATTAAGAAAAAACTTATATTACGACATTAGATTTCCCAACTAGTTATATTTGTACTTTGGCAGCTAGCTTCTGTATTAGGTACTTAAAGCTCGGCAATAAACTGCAAGAATTGCAATTAATACTTTATCAAAGTTATATACGATACCTTTTATGTATTCTTTGACAAAACTAACAAAGGATTAAGTGAGATTGTAAAATAGATGTTTAATTACCCTTATGTATAATTATTTTCCTAATTAGCATAGGAATGTGAAGTACAGTTTTGCAATTACCTCCTCACACAAGGCCTTCAATATATCTTTTAGATCGCTTCGATTGTGCTGTATTTTGTAGGTACATGTTAAAACTGTGTCTGGTGATGTGCGAACATGAGCCGTGGTGCGCAGGCGGTGTGGATGCCAGTGACTCCTAAACACAGGGCTGCGGTCAGCAGGAATGCGCGCGCGCAAGCGAGTGCGGCGGCCCGGCGCCGACGCACCACCCTCCTCTCATTTCACGCTTCTTGGAAGGGAATTTTCAATCATTTCTCTAGCATGCGAACTGTCATTGGATGCAATATCTAGAAAACATTAAGTGGAGGTAGTCGCCTCTGTAATCTTGTAACAAGAAGCGGTCGGGTGGGCTCCGACTGGTGAGTGGTGCTTACGACAGCCTGTTTTATACACCTTTCGATCGTGACTGTCCGAGGGGATGCTGGGAGCTTTAATAGTTACTGTGTCTGAGAGACGCTGTGCTTTGAAATCGGTGCAAACAACGAGTGCATCTAGTATATTATTATCTCGATTGGCAAATAACAAATAAAAACTTAGTTTCTTATAGCACTTGTGAAGCGTTCTTTTAATAAATATTAGCTAGATGCATAATAATTTAAACACGAAATTAATTCGTTTAGCGAGTTCGTTACAAATGTCTGTTGCAGATAGATCCATTTTAAAGTTTTTCTTTATTGAGATGTAAGTCGGTACTATGGCCTTAACAACCTGCAAATCGACGCTTACAACTTTACGATCACTCGTTGAGAACTTAAACGTTGCAATAACTGTAATACTAATATTTATGCTTATAATTAAGTAAATCACCTCAACATAATATTGCGTTTGTCGGGCATATACAAGTTCTCACGTAAGCCCATAAACCCGTTGATATATGGTGGCGTCAAAACCCGCAGTTCGTAGAAGGAAGCCTGTAGCTCATGCCTGGACACGGAACGGCCGCCGTATGAAAATAAGATCAGATTAGACTATATTATAATATCCTTGCTAGCGGAGCGCTTGACTTGCTTTTCGACGAGATCGAGGATAAGGTTTGGAAAGAAACCGTTTAGTTTTGTTCAAGATTTCTGTCTGAACTTACATGTTATACCGTATCGAATGGTTTTAGTGTACACCAATTTTATTATTCTATAGTCTATGAATGCTACTATACTTTTCTTTTCCCAGTCATCACCCCTATTCTAATTATTTTGAATAGTGAGAATAGCGGCTACGCACCAAGTCGCCACTCACTTCGAAAATTTACCAAAACGGCTGCATTTTTTTTCTAATTTTGAGCCAACTCGAGTTGTTGGCGTTTTTAAGTGTGCAATGTGCATACAACGTTTACAACATAAATCTACTCGTTAAGTCGTGCTACAGCATTCGGCATCGCAGTAAAAGTATGTTATCTTCATGCTCGTTATTTAGGCCTGAATAATGTCTTCCCTTTTTTTTTTTCGTCATTTTTGCTTTCTGCCTGTTGCATTCAATAGCTACAGGCCTACATTGCTTCTATCTGAATCTGTATTTCTGTTGAAGCCAGGGCTTTAATTAACGTAAATACCGAAAATGTAGATGTGAAAATAAATAAACTCACGCCTTTTCCCCATGGGGATAGGCAGAGACTACAGAACGCCACCTGCTGCGATCCTTACATAAGTACTCCTTTCGGTTCGTCTAAATTCACACGTAAAAAATGTATTAGGTTCAAATTTAACTGAACAACGCTTTGATGACTACGATGCTAAGCTAACTGATGATTATAGATTTGGTGCATAGTCTCCATGATAGGGTCTTCAATTCAAGTTTATTGATTGGGAATGTTGACATAAGTGTGTACCTACGAGTATGTAGGCACACTAGATATAATACCGTGATTTGCCCGTTAGAACTGATTTTCAGTATTTACATGTTCAAGGTTTTCAGTTCGTTGGCACATCACTTAGCACTATTTTGGAAGACTGAATGAAGCCTCGCTTTAAGTGCGTGTCGCTCTAACTTAGTTCACAAAGGCTTCATCTATCAGATGGATGGGACATCTATCTGAAAAAAATCTGAACTGAATACCTGCGTGGTAAGCGTTAGAGCGTCTATATGTATATAGCATCCACCCTGTATTTAACTACTTTGGTATGAGCGTTTTAATAGCGTGTTTTGTTAATAAACAATTTTAATGGAAATCAGTTCGTAGTAGGTAATAATTAACAAGCACAGTTAAACCTAAGTCCTTCATAATTTGTTTAACATTTCCGTAGGTACTACTTTCAAAGTTTCAAAATAACCTCTTGTGGATAATACCTGGTAATTTTGATGTAAAAAATTAAGTAAGTAAATAAAAATCTAAAAAACAACCAAGACAATAGATTTTTCTATTACAAACTGCTTCACGGGGAAACGACTACGTACAGTCCGCCCAGTATATTCTGAGACCCCGCAGCGGCTCTGCTTATACAGAATAATGGAAAAATCTGTACAATTACATCTAGTTCCTCAACTCGCCGCTTGCCAAGGTACGCTGGGCACACTGTACTACCATCGTATCTGTCAGTGATGGACGCGGATCATGGAGGTTCTTCGTCAAGGGCAAGGCCGTCGGGTCGACGACCCACGCGTTATGGCTATTTAGGGATTATGCCGCGTTACGAGCCTCTAATTCGTTATCGTACATAAGTGAGCTTATAGTACAAACATGAATAATTAAAAAAAAAAAATACGGGCCTGCGATTTGTCATTGTGTAAAATTAGCATAAAATAAATAATAATCATTATGAACTAAGATTGATTATCGAAGCGATCTTAGATCATAATCATTATTATACTTAACAAAGGTTTCCAAAATATGAAGGTTACTTGAAATACAGGAAATTTTGAGGATGAGTCCATTTGGCATATAAGCCTATGTATCAATTATTTTTTTGGGGATTCTGCTGCATGACCAACGTCTAGGTGTGTAGTATTTTAAAGCAGTTGCATAGGGGTGACTGGGTTGGGTATATTTCGTGCAAGGGACAGATTTATAACCATCCATATTTTTTTAAAGCAACCGATCAAGCCGTCCAAATTGAATTTAAAAAAATATAAATTGTATCAAATGAAGAGGAATTAAAATTTATTATTTTTTAATTACCCAACGATGCACACAGGGTCGCCTAACAGTCTTACCGAATTCAGCTCTCAATATTAGTATATTAAATGGAGCGACTACCTATCTGACCTCCACACCACAACCCAGTTAGTACTGGGTCATACGGTTACCCATTGGTAAGTCTGATTGTCTTTCGGGCCACTGACTACCTACCTGCTACGACTGGTTTTATCAACCTATACACTAACGAGTAAATAAACTTACGTTAGTTAACGTTTACTTAAATAAATAAGAATATTTTACTGTAAGCACACGAGGTTGAGTCATGACTAGGGAAATGTTAGTAACATGGTCATATTTTAAGACATACTGCCTACAGTACGTAGGTAGTTGCGTGGCTTAGCTCATGTGATGTCAGACGGAGCATAGATTTGGAAAACTAGAAAATGGATGCCTGTACCTATCTACATATGAAATCTTTGTAGCACATCAAAATTTTATTTTATTTTTCACTAAGTTATTTACTAATCTTGGTGCTAAACCAATAGTTTCCTTTTTAGCAGAACTTCCAACAAAGTTCTTATTATAAAGTTCAGAACTTTTTTTACCGTTGATTGTAGCAACCTACAAAAAGCAACTTATAACAAAAAGGACTACAGCGCCAACTATGAACAAACTGAAGAACTAATATGGTCTGAATCTCGCAAGCATAGTTTACATCGAATTAAGACCAGGGACTAAATAAACTAAAGGTACCTTTAAATTTCAGTATGACGTCACACCATTAAGTAAGGGTTACTGAAATATTTCGATACCGTTAATTTTTAGCGGAATATTGAGGTTGGAAATGCAAACCGGTATATTTCGGTAGAATCAATCAAAATCATTTATTTCAAGTAGGCCAGTTACAGGCACTTTTGAGTAGTCGAATAACAATAAAAATGAAGCTACAGTTCCAGTCACAAGATGTAGTTACCCATACCAAAGCGTAGATTTCTATGGAGAAGAATGGGCAAGAAACTCCATGGACACTCTTTTAAATCAGAATCTTGTTACAAAAACCTTGGATATTTTCATTCATGTTGAGATGGTACAATGTGATAACGATGTAGCAAGACGTGCACGTTAAAAGTGTCCATAGTAAAAACAAAAAACAATTACAAAATAAAATAATTAGGTAGTTCGAAATACGCCGTCTCGTATGTTTTTCGGTACCGAAATTGTGTAAAGGATAAATAACGGTTTAGGTAGCGGTATAGCTCAACCTTTATATTAAACCGGTACCGGTATATTTTTGATGTAACTTAACCTTTAACCGTAACAACTTTCAGTAAAGCTTAGGACTATATTAAGAACTTTACACCCTGTTCCTCATACCCCCAAAATTATTGTTGTTAAGTAATGCATGAATGAGTAATTAGCATTGTGATGATTTAGACTTTCTTAATCAGCTATATTTTGTACGCCACTATGGCAAAACATTCATGTTTAAGCAAAATAAATATCTTGTATTTAGTAACAAAGTGCTTATTGCAATCAAAAGTAAACAACGGAACCTCTGGAAAAAATCTTCAGAAGCCTTCGTGAAGCCTTTTTGCAATGTGCATTCGAAGACAAAGCTCTGACAATAGATCTGATTTTTAGAAAGTATTTACAAACGTTGGTCCCAACTTTGCGAAAGCTCGCATAGGTACTACAAAACCAAAATAAAATAGCGGCTCAAAACATAAATTCCAACACATCAGTCATCTTGCTTGTAACTAGAGTAAATCACGTGTAGCTCTAATCTTAATGAGATCTACATTAACTTAACAATATTGGATACTTTGCCTATCTCAAAGTTAAAAAGCGTGAGAAATGCATATTATTATGATACACGGTAACATTTTATGTTAATTAAGTGAACTTACTTGATTTTCTAGCATAAGTGGCCTAGTATAGCTGTACAAGGATCTTTAGGCGCGTGGTCAAAACATGGTTACAACCCTATACTTTTCATTGTCCTAGCCATAATAAAGGAGAATCAGCAAGCCACATTTTAAATATGATATGTCTCAAGCCCGGTGAATAAGATTCAATTCAATTTGGAGACGCAAATCCCATCGTACTGTTTTCACAAAATGAGCAACTAAGGGCACCCCTCTCCTGCGGGTTGTTCGAAAGAGATACCGCGGCCCTGGAACACAAAGGGCGAAGAAGGAACATGGGTGGGTTTTAGTCAGTACAAGTCTGACACTCCCTCCCGCTCCGCCCAGAGCGGGAGAAGTCATTTGATGATTTCCCATCCGCAAAAAAAAAAAAAAAGGGCACCCCTCTCCGCCCCGGGCGTCGGGGGGCAACCAGTGGCCCCCGGCCACCGTAGGCGCGAGCCTTTGGACGGTGCGTAATGGGCTAGCTCACCGTCCGTCCGTCTCATGACGACAGGCCGTGTCGACGGCGCGTACGTGTTCCACGCGCGCCTCAAGGAGATGTCAGCAAACCGGAGGGGGTCCGAAAGGGCCGATGCCTGCCAGGGCTGCGGGTTGTTCGAAAGAGATACCGCGGCCCTGGAACACAAAGGGCTAAGAAGGGTGTGGGTTTTAGTCAGTCAAGTCTGACACTCCCTCCCGCTCCGCCCAGAGCGGGAGAAGTCATTTGATGATTTCCCATCCGCAAAAAAAAAAAAAAAAAGGGCACCCCTCTCCCCCCCAATGTAACTCAAGCGCCTAAAGATCCATGTAGCACTGTAGGTATAATATTTCTGCTTTGTGTATGTTTTGTTTCAATATATTAATTCATCTATAATTCCCCATGGAGATACTGACAAGATCCTCATACAGACAAGACATCAAATTGCTGACATTGGAAGTCAATGATTCATTATAAACATTTTCCGAGAAAAGCGACTCGTCAAAACCATACGCAAGCGAATTTTATTGTGAGCCAAATTTTGGTGCCCTTGCGAAATATTAAACAGAATTCTTGGTAAGAATAATATATAATGTTAATTTTGTTTACGATGACTTGACAGCTGACCTGTTTTTAGTTTATTTTTTTCCTTGTCATAGATTATCAAAACACCACGGTGTACGTGTAATGTGATCAACGGAGCGAGCATGTTTATTTAAGTTCCGTTTAAGCAACTACCGGAGAAACTAATGGTGTCTGGGTGCCATTTGATATTTACTGGAGTTTTATTAGCTTGGCTAGACATGTTAATGGTATTGTAGACCCTTTTCTTAGATAGGTTTTTAAATAATCGATGATAATCATCTGGCTTTTTGAATTGAATGAAGTTGATTTTAACATGAATGTCTCTTTGAATTTTAAATGTACTTCATTAAAAGTATGAATACTTTATTACCCGACTCCCTATAAATTTTCTATCAAATGATGATAACTTTGATATAAAAAATATGAAAAGATTCGTTAGCAGATTCATGGTTGTCGCTTAAATCCTTTGAAAGCTATAATTCACGTTTAAGAGTCGTATACTTTGAAAGCCAGATAACCTTAGCTAAAGCCATCATACCTATATGTACAGTGAATACACTGTTTATCTCGGTACTTTATGCACGACAAACAGTGCCTTATGACTGGCACACGTAGATCGAGGATTCACCTGTATGTTTCTACATAATATTGGTATTGAATACTGAAAAAAATATACATAAATCATATATGTGAGGGAGTTTATAAGGTTTATGCACTCCCCAAATGAGATCTTCATTTACTACTCCGCCTTCTCGAGCATAAAGCAACCCTATTGCAGGGTTGCTTTATGCTCGAGAACGCGGAGTAGTAGCTGATTCATTTTACCCTAAGAGTCAGCTCACACCGCGACGCGATGCGACGCGCCGCTGCGCGCACACTTTTAACGAGCGCATAATAGCGCAACGTATTCTGAATTCTCACAACGAAATGTGTATCTTTTCGCGAAGAAAATAAAGTTGTATTCTGAATATCTCTTTAAAAGTGTGCGCGCAGCGTCGCGTCGCGTCGCGTCTCGGTGTGAGCTGACCCTAGGTGATCAAAACAAGAACAGGCATCTGAGGAAAGCAGGAGTCACCGGGAACCTGAGTAATTCCACTTTTAAATTCCTCAAGTGATTTAACTTCAGTTAGTCAGAAAGCCAAAATTTCAAGACTTCATAAAATCACAATAGGTTTGTTTTTCCTTTTGTTTCGTTCCCATTTCGTCATTTCCAGCGCCTGATTCAGAATTCCAGATTTCTATCAGAATAACGTGAACATTATAGTAAGTATGTATGTGAACATAATAGTAGTAAGTACATTTTCTTCCAAGTCCTGTCCTTGTCAGTCAAGTTAGAAGTACACTTGATTAACTATCCAACAAAAAATGGAAAGTCAATATTATTTCTAACATATTCGCTGAATCTTTCTTGTGAACTGGCACGATCTGCGTGTGCGTTGAAATAAGGATCGACCGCAAGCATGCAGTTGTAGTGACTTTTACCTCTTTTGATATAAGGGTTTTTTTTAAGTGTCGGGTTGGTGGTGTATGTTGGTGGTAAACGCGGAAGTGTTGTTCGGTGTTCCCACACGTGTGATCATTAGCTGTTCCAGGGAACCAGTGAGCGCGGTCTGACGATGGGAACAGCACCATTATCGACACTACACACTTACTGTCGCACTTTATTGTTACTCTATACAATGATAGTTTTGTTTATTGTTGTGCTGTGATCTAGCGGATGATTGATGGTCTGAAATTCGTAGAAGAATAATTGCGAAACGATCAATTGTTTTTGAAGTATCTGCTATGATCTTCTTTACTGTACCTTAGTTTGCTAAATTGCAGTCCTCCGGAATCCCTTAGCTAAAGTAGGTATAAAATAAGAACTTTAAAAAGTTGAGTCAGCATATTTTCGATCATAAACACTCAACAGTCACGCACTGCCATACTACTTTGCATCATTCTGTATCAGAAGTTAGTACAAATAAATCATTTCCGAGCATGTCATTACACGGGCCGACATTTTCCTAAGAAGTCGTGGTCCGGACTACAAGCCTCAGATCTAAGCTATGATTACACTGAACCCCCCCCCCCACACCGCGCGACACGTCATCAACATCATGGTAGAAAAAAGAGAAGAAAAAAAAGAGATTGTTATTGCGCAATTTGAAGCGTCGTTGGTGTTCATTCTTCGCCGTAATTGCTGCGGCTAATAGCACTAGCTGCCGAGATATCACTGTGTTTTAAGTTTTATATTATTTTATAGCTATTATTCTGAGTATTTCTGGTTCGTTATAAACGTTTGAAATCGTTTAGTTTCTATGTTACTCGAGCTAGATTTCAAATGGTTCAAAAAATATTTTCAACGGTCTTCACGAAAGGACTGGGGGAAATCTATAATCAGGCGGTTGATTTATCTTTTTAAATCAAACAAGGCCTACAATACTGGTAATTAATATGTAAAGTCAATTTACATACTTTATGAATTTATGATACAACAGATAAGTAGGCAACTACTTTTGTCAGCAAAGCACAGACAGTATGGCAGTCGAATCGTGCGCAGATAATGATTAATACAAACAGCAAATACAGTTGCACTTGTCCATAAACATAGGAATTATCCGAGAAACTGTTAGTTGTGTATCTGTAATTATGAAATCTAGTGGCTCAAGGCTAAAATAATGAATATGAGACTATAATTCAGCTCTGTGGTGCAGATAGCCCGTTTTACGTCGTCAGCCGTTTGTTAGTTCTATCGTAATCTTGCGATCAATGATTATGATACATGAACGCAGCTAAACGACTTCATTTTCAGTGAACATGTTGTTTTAAAGTCTTTTAATTTAATTTTGATAGGCCGTAGCACCAACGTTTGCAAAGTCTACGAAGTTTTTTTTCGTGGTAACGAGTTTTTTCGTAAACGTCGTGATTTATAATATAAAATCCATTGCATCGAGTTTTTTTGCGTTCATCTGACTAAGATGGTCTGTATTCATCGAATCCCATGAATTTAGGGGTCAACCCCTGCGAATTTTCTTTTGCTTAATTGTCTATAGGTGTCGGAGCGGTCACACAAATGTCGGTTGGACACCTTTCAACAATCTGCAATGCACACGTAAGCGAAGGGTTAAGATTTATCGGATTAATTCTTTGTTGCAAATCGGTCGTAAAACTTTTAGGGTCCGTCATCCCAGTTTCAATCCAACCAATTGTTTGCGACAATGCGCGTGCATTTTAGAAGAAAATAATAATAACGCTGGACCGCAAGATATTCAATAGGGGATCGGACTGGGTAAAGAAAACGACATTCTATTTTGTCCGTAAGACAGGTAATACAAAAATATTAGACACGTATTTTTTGTTTTATCAAAATATCAAAAAATTACTTAATTAGAACTCATTAAAGTTGGAGAGTGGGGGCTTACTACGTCACAAGTAGGTATAAAACTTGCCTAAATGTGACGTCATGCGCCATTTCAACTCAATATATCTCCGTAATTTTATGACCACGTGAAAAAAGAAAAAATACGTGTCCAATACTTTTCAATAAACTACCCGACGGACAAAGAAAAAAAAAGTAGGATTATCCCCTGTTCACGTTTGAAAAACAAGTTTGCTAAAATTGAAATTCTGCATTTAGGTATTCATCAACTTCTGAAGACATAATATCCGTTTCTATAAATAAAACTCTTGTTAGAGATAATACATAGGTTTTTCGTTAAGTTACGAGTACTTCACAGCCAATTAATTACACTCATCCAGAGAGAAAAAAAACAGTTTACTAATTTCTGCTTGTATCTCCCTCAGCAAGAACTTTGTAACACAATTATAGAATGTTATTAATACTTAGCAGTGAACGTTTTAATTGGTTAAGGTACGTCGGACAGGTGTATCTACGGCACATGACATGTTACACGACATTTAATTGCTATATACTCCATGCAAGTACTTGGCAAGGCTGTGGGTAGCATGGACAAGTGAGTAAATGAAGTACTCATGCACATTTGCACATTCCTCCATGAGCACTTCATTAACTCACTTCTCCTAATCCAGATCCTCCTATTCTTAATGCTGCACTTATTTAAGTGGGCAACAGAGATCCTGTTGGCAGTTTTGGCTGTCGACAATTTTACATTTCTGCTTCTTTTCGTTCATTATACTCTTGCTAACTACATTATTTTGGCCACATTGATAGAGGTTTCAGCAGGTTTTTTTATATCCTGAAACCCTGAGTTTAACTTTAATAGCTAGGGTCAAGCGATATAATATGTGTTGATCTACTGTCGAACAACAATACAATACAATGATATCGATACAAATGTAACAATGATTCAATGATATCTTCTGTACGAGTTTGTATGTTGTTCTGCCGTGGCGTCCATTCACCAGCCCGCTATGCCTCCATTTATATATTACTCCATGCCACATGTAAGCTATGTTTAACAAGCTGATACATATATCACTATTAGTTATATACACGTTAGGCAGTTTGTTCAAACCCGGATATAATACGTTAAACACTAGCGTTTCTCTTAGGTACAATAGATAGGCCCTAATGTTCCGAACGGCCAATTATATCGAATAGACGCTATTTATCTGTAAAGCAGTGAAATATGCGTTAAATAGCTGTAATTTAAAATAGGTACATTGTTAAAATGTCTGGTGTATAATTACTAACTAGGAATAACGGAAAAAATAATTTATCTTCAATACGCGACGCAACTGATTATAGACTTAATTTGAAATAACTGCTAAGTGCTAGTTATCAGTAAACGGGGATTACTTATCAAGTTATTTATGAGAAATACAATTCTGTAGGCATTATTTTACAAAGAATCTATAATTTTCCTGAAACTTTTACAATGCATGGTGACTGAAAAGTTGTATGGTAATTGGTTTTCATGATATGGGCCTGTGATTTATTCATTTATTTAGGGATATAAAACAGTTACATGCTACAGAAAACAAAAAATCCTTAAAAGCTAAAGTTATCAGGCATGCAACCTATACCAATATCCACATATTAACAAAAGGATAACAGACTATAATGACTATGGTAGACAGCATATTTTATAGAGTATAGAGCGTTCTGTGATGGATGTCTTTAATGGGTAACTAATTAATTAAATTAATTTCCATTCAAATGCAATTGTATTAAATACAAATTATATCAATTCCATTAAATTGAGTTAAATATATTTCTTATATAATTCAAATCACTTCAGTAAAATTCAATTCAATTCAAAATAATGCAATTAAAAATTAAAAATAATTCAAAATAAAATTTATAATTATTCCATTAAATTTGAATGAGTGATGTGGAGGAATGAGGAAAATGTCGTGAGGAAAGTTTTGAGTATGAATGTGGATGGGTACCTATGAGAGTATAGGAAGACCAAATAAGCGATGGATGGACTGTTTGAAGAATCATATGGCAAGAAAGGAGGTGTCTGACAAGAATGGAAGAAGACCTGCGCCGACCCCAAAATAATTGGGAAAAGGGCAAGAGAATGATTGATGACTGTGTGGTTAGTGTTGTCTTGCTATTTGTGGTGTAAGTACATAAATGGATAAAATATATGAAACAATAAGTAATTTAAAAGACAAACGTCCGTAGCACCGGTGCACAATCCAATATCCAATAAGAAATCACAAAACGCATTACAGTTTCCTTATACCAGCAAAATATACAATTGTGTTTTATAGAGGCGGGCTGACGCAACTCAGCCCTTCAGATGTTCACTTGTTCTGTTTTACAATCATTGCGGCACTTTACAGTGCTATAAAAATATTGTATTGTATAACTGTATGTCTGATATACAACTATACAGCATTATTTAAATTCATTTGAAATCTTTTAGAAACCTGTGAGTTCTTTGGTCTGCGCAGCATTTCTTCTTCTTCCATACTTCTCTATTATCTACTCGTCATCTCAGCAGTCACGTCCTTTCTGTCTAACCCTGGGAGTTGAAGTAGCTAAAAGTTTTTACTAACTATGGAACGATGTAGAATATCTGAAATGGATATATTTTTTTCGGGAATCGTACCAAAAGGTTTCAACTGGATTGTATAACGAAGTCTACGCGTCTTTTCTGTCTATCTTAAGAACCGTAATATTTGTAGCTTTGCCTGTTACCATGGCAATATTGCCATAAAAAAAATATGAAATAGTTAAGTCTTTTGCTTGTAAAGCAAAAATAGTACGTGCTGTTTCTAGCTACACTCGAAAGATAAATCGATAATCGTCGTCGTCGTCGTAGGGGTCCGAGAGGGCGATGCCTGCCAGGGCTGCGGGACTGTTCGAAAGAGTTACCGTGGCCCTGGAACACAAAGGGCTAAAAAGGACCATGGATGGGTTTTAGCCAGTACAAATCTGACACTCCCTTCCTCTCCGCCCAGAGCGGGAGGAAATGACTCTTCCCGCTCTGGGCGGAGAGGAAGGGAGTGTTGAGGATGATTTTAAAAATAAAAAAGGATCTACGCGTTTTGTTGTTTCTAGCTACCCTCGAAAGACAAATCTTAAGGGTTTTGATCGATGCCATCGATCGATGATAGAATGGATTAGTCGGCAATCGGTCGATAGGTTTACCTAGAAGAAACTATCGATCGACGTCGACTAATCCATATACCACCCTAAGGTCGGGCAAATTACTATTGGGTTTTTCCGTAAGGAACTTCTCAGTAGCAGCCACGGAGCCTGGGTTTGCATCCGGTTGATGGCAATGGGTATACTATTAGGTACACCTCTGCCTCTTTGGGGATTACAGAATGTACAGGCGTGATGTTACGTTAAGAAATATTCCTATTTAATTCTTAGAACAGCCTATATCTATAGACCAAAATGACTTCCTTCGATATTACTCAGGTACCAACGAAACCAGCAGAGTTATTAGATCCGGAAGCATTTAGATATCAATCGATTTACAACTTTATTTCTCTATTCAACGCCGAGTTCATTTCTATGTTTTATTGTACATAAACCGCAGAAAGTTATAGTTAACACATTTAGTGTTCACCACCCGAAAACCATGATTATTGACTCTGGAGGTTCTTGCGGTTTCTGAAAGCGATGAAAGTTGGAATCGAAAAGTAAATTATACTTTCTTTTTTTGCTTATCTACAAACTCTTGTATACTAAGTAAGGAGTAAAAGAAAACGAATTTCAAAAATATTCTACAGAAAAGAAAACAGTCAAGTTAGTAAAAAAAAAACATTAATTTGGCTAAAACGACCATTATACAAGGTACACATTTAAACAATAAAAACTTAGAGAATTTAGTGCCTCACGGCTGCGCCAAAAGGTTCATTTCAGCGATTATGCCAGACAGATTAGAAATACTTACTAGTTCCTAATTAATTAATGCTGAATCATGCGGTCACTAACTAACAGAAATTAAAAGCTATTTTCAATCGCACGCTAGCATTGTAAAATATCCCTTTTATTATTTCGGTAATATGCACATAGTTTCACGTTAATCATAGATACTCTATCGTCGTTCTTAACAGGGGTGAATACAAGAAGGCTCGAGAGGGCTGCGCGGGCGAAGATTCAAGATGGCGGACGCAAGGGTTCAATGATCTTAATGACTCACCATGACGACTATAGCTACAATGAACTTTTATTTAGATTTAAGCTGACATTTATCGTCAGTTGCATTTTAGTTTAAAAAAAAACATCAATTATGATTTGATGCGTATAAAAGCCTAAATAATAAAAATATTTTAGTCTGCTAATTATATTTTTATTACGGTTTTTATATTCACGTGAATGACATTCCTTTAAGTTTCTTGAACTGCATTCAGACCAAACATTGGGTTTTTACCATTGGCAAGCATCTTGTTAACAACATTGAAATTCTAAGGTCTGCTTCGCGTCCCACGATCGTTTCGAATAAAACTGGTGTTCAATATAATTTGGCTTGTAACCACAATAAGATTGATTTTAAATATAATAAAAAAAGCAAAAACGACAAGTCCGTCATAGCGAGGCGGCACTCGGACACAGGTTACGGCCGATTTACTATGACGGTACTCTCGATATTACATCCAACAGCACGTAATAGAGCCACGATCACTCAACCCCCTCCCTCACCCCGCGCAGCCCTCTCTCTCCCACCCCCCCTCTCCTGGTCGGCCAGTACTTCAGTTTTTCGAAGCAGCCGATGCGAAGAGCTTGACGAATCAGCCCCGTGCCGTGACCGTTTGGACATACCAATCTACGAATCGGACCAAATTTCGAGGAAGGCATTAAGCTCCATTAAATAACTAATCCCGTGATTGTTTCACTTTACCTGATGTTGGATCATTGAAATTGGTTACGAAACTGTCGGAAAATACATAGGCAAGCGGCGCCGGCGGCTCAATGACAGGACTAGAAATATAAATATGTTGCGAAAACCGCGACTGCAACTGGTTGTGGCTGTGATAAACCATTACGACATCCTAATTTAGTATTTATTTTCTCTAGTTTTCCACGTTTTATGAGTTGCTTGTATAATCCATCCTTTCCCAATAATTTAGTAAGAATATATGCAACTTATTTCCACCCGCATCTTAGAACCAAACATATGACCCAACATTTTGGAATAGTTGCTACACCACTGTTCGCATAGCCGGCTGCTGAAAAGGTTTCACGGTTTGGAACAGAAATTATTATCTCTTAGTAGACTACCTACGCAGCCTTTACAGGATTTATCATTACCCTGCACTTATTTATTTGGGGTAGGCGCAGCATATCTTCTTCTTCTATAGTTCTTTATACTCGTCATCTCATTACTTCATCAGACACCTCCTTTCTTGCTATATCATCCTTCACACAGTCCATCCATCGTTTATTTGGTCTTCCATCCATATTCATACTCAAAACTTACAGCCTTTACAGGATTCTATAATAAAGTAACACTCCTCTTTTTTGGTCTAGGGTTAATATAAACTTTCCACCATTGATATCGACAAAGCCAACTGCAAAAGCTATCTCTCCAACACACAGATAAGTGGCCTAGCGTCATACTGAGGCACATCATAGTGAGCTAACCGCATGCACGACTCATAATTTCACAGCTAACGTCTCTCTCTCACACATCAGCTTATAAGCATGCATTGTTGAGCGACCGCTGTGCCTAGTGTGGGATCGATTATCACGTCACTACATTATTGTAACCTTTCGTATTTGTGATTGGAACTACAAAAGATATGGGCAGAAGGACCACGAGATAACGCGCATACGTAAACGACTCAATGAATTTCGAATGGTTTGGTTGCATTATTTGAATTTCGTATGGTCTGGTTGCATTATTTTTTATTTCGAATGGATGGTTGCATTATTTCAATTTGGAATGGTTGTTTGCACTAATTGCATTTCGAAAATTTATTTTTTCTCTTGAATTGGGATTTAAGTTCCTTCCTTAACAGCTTGAACTTGAATAATCGACGCTACTCATATACTTTATAAATGAATGCGCTAATATTTTTGTTTTTTTGGTCGACTTCTAACGTTACTAAGCTGTAAAATGAAGGGATGAGATCTTTAATTTTATAACACATCTTTACTTATATTCCATTGCAAGATAATGTTAGATGCTCTGTGATCGTTTAATACAATGGTACAAGGAGGCTTGGTTTGGGGATACACTGACTATCCAATGTTTATCTACATAGACTTTCTATCAATTTGTCCAATAATAAGTTACAGAGTATATTCGAAGGTGCCTAATTTAAATCTTAGTTTAGTGATCGTTTTAAATTTTAACACATTAAGTAGACGATGCTATCCTATCACTAAAATTTTTAGAACACACTAGCTAGATAATATTTAAATATACACAGTATTTCCACATGTAATATGCGGCAAGATACGACATTTTATTCTATAACATAATGTGAAATGATGACAGGAAATTATTGCCAGCACCGGTGGCAAAAACCTGCCCCTGTGTGTACGTAGACTAGACTCCTTTGCATCCGACAGGGCGCGAGCTGATTGATACCAAGCTCTAAGAAACGCAAGGAAATGTTAAGCAAGCTTCTTTTATATTATTTCTTATGGTAATTAATCGACTTCTGAGAATATTTCTAATGCCAATCGTAATCGATCTCGTCCAGTTTGTCGGGAACTGCTGGACAGTTTTTGCTTTATTGCAACGGTTTTTCCAATTTTGTTTGCGCAATTAACTCTTATAATGATTATTTAAAAGGAATTTAAGTACTTTTTCAGTGCAGTTTTAAGAAACATATTAAGTCAAAATTCCGTAATTTCTGCGACCAAACCTCGACACTAGAATTAAACTTGTGTATACCCAACAGAAATATTTATGTGCACAACGATTTATAGCTTTGACAAATGGTGTAGTGCTAAGTCGTATAATAATACGGCTTAAGCGTATTATAAATTGCGTTTATTAAACCTAAACACGAATAACTTCCCAAAACACGTGAGTCACGCATGTTAAAGCTGAATAGAGGTTTCCAACTGATGATATTTGATAAAAACATAGGAATGTTTAATTGTGAGGTGAATTAGAATTAGTATGTGCGTCCATTAAAAGAATAGAATAGAATAGAAAATATTTATTTCAGACTAGCACACATTAAATGAGATATAAGTCCATATTATGTTAGTAGGCAGACAGGTACTTAAAGCTATGTTAGTAAAATTTAAAATTAATATTACTTTGGACATGCATGAGCGACCAATGCCTCAGGATTTGGCTGTCCACTCTGTCCGACACCACGCTCAGAAGTGTGTTGGTGCTACTTTTTATCCGGGACCGCAGGGACGCCGTTCTTATGCGTAGCACCGCCTGGAAGCCGTCCGTGCTGTGGTCGGCGAACATGCCGGAGGCACTGCACCGCCATGGGAGCCCCAACAAACCCCTGAACGCGTTGTTATACTGGACGCGCAGGGCATTGCAGGCTTTTTTAGTGTAATTGCTCCACAGGTTGCACGTGTATAACGTTTGGCAATAGCTTTTAAATAGTGTGACTTTTACATCACGTGAGCATCGCGCAAACCTGCGAGACAGCATATTACCCCTTACCGACAATGCCCTGCGCTCCCTATCCATGTCCATATCATCACTTTGATTCTCATTGACCCAGTGACCCAAGTACTTAAATTTGGACACTTGCTGTAGAACGGTTCCATTTAGTGCCGTCGGAGGAACAGGGTAGGTTTTAGACCCAGCCTTAAAAACTAGCAGCTCGCTCTTCTGAACATTGTACTTGAGCCCATGGGCCACTGAATACCGTTCACATATGGACAATAGCGACCTCACGGAACTGATTGAGGGGCCCAGCAGCACCATGTCATCAGCATAGCTAATATTGTTCGTACAAACACCATCCACTGAACAACCGACACCAGCACTGCTGAGCTCCTCAATCAGTCCATTTACATATAAAGCATGGCTGGATGACAGGACATGATAATTATGATCAATATTAGCTTAATAGAACAATAACTTTTTCCCATCGTAAATAAATAATAAAGAGTAATAAAAATGTGGAGGGGTGCGGACTGCGGGCTGCGGGCGCGGTCGATACCTGAGCCATAGCCCCACAGGCGCGCCGCTTGCAGGAATAACATTCACACGCATCTAAAACGAGTTAAACATCTACTACACTAGTCTATCTAATCGACTTGTTCACGCTTTAAACTCTATCGACTACAATATTTCAAATGATCTGACCGCTCGCACCGCGCCTTCAATGTCGGTTACAATTAAGATTACAATTTGACTTACGAATAAATATATGGTCCAAATTGAGCACAAGATATATCCAGTACAAATCACGGCAATCTGCAACTTAATTACGTGTTTTGGCAGATTGGACTGGTATGAGCACGTGAAAAAAATGCGGGAAAGATCCGGGTGGCGTGGGCTGTGTACGAGTGGTTATAGTGGCGTGCGAGAGTACTGTAACGGTTTTCGACCGTAATTCTGATGTATTTATGGATATCAATCGCGTCTGTTTCGACACCTGTCTCTAATAGTTCCATTGTTCCAGTCGTTATGGTGTTTGAGCCCCAGCGATTCAAGATTTTCCTCGAGTCGTTTCGGTTGCTCGCCCTAAGCAAGGAATTCGATGCTATCCGCATTTTTTTATAATTAGAAAATGATTAGTTCCGGGTGTTTTCGATTAGTTTTCGGTTGTTATGCTGGCCGAGCACCGCAGAGCGGGGTTCGTCGGCGTGACTTGACGGATTCCTGCCTAGCTGTTCCTTTGTTTGAGGACGAGCAACCCGTAGTGATGTGCACTCGTCATGTCGATAGACGCGTCAGATACCTCAGACCTCAGTTTTTATGCGACAACTTTGTCGTGTCATTAAACTGTATAATATGAGTATGACACTTACACAGCATTCAGCAGTGAGACAAACATTTAAAACTAGCGCTGAAATAATGTTTAAATTCATTTGTAAACGTGGCTATGAGTTTATGTCTGCTATAAAGAACAGGTCTGTACACGTCCAAATAAGGTTAAATTCGTCGAAATAAAATATTACCATTTTTGCACAAACCTACACCCACACACGGAAGCGGAAGCAGTAAATAATGCTTAACTGTTATATTTTTTAGAGTCGAATAACAGAAATTCGCAAAAACGAGGTATTCACAATAGAATAAAAAAACATTGACCACATGAACACCCTTGTGGCCTTCATCCAAAAAGATTGTTAGCAAAATTATGGATTGAAAATTAATTAATTGCTTGGAGTAAAACGCAGAACTATGGACCAAATCGGATCCCACGTAGCAGCGTAGATCGAGCATGGGAATACAAATAATATTGTTCGATAAAACCGCGGCTCACAGGCCTACGGTGAGCGTAGTGCGCGGCTAGTGCCCTACGCCGGTTACTACATAACCGGTTCCGGCCGCCCTCCGAGTACCACGCTCCACGTGCAGATACCATCGTTCGTCTTCGTCTATTTTACCTTGTATCCCGCGCCGCAATACAGCCAGCCTACCTCGACCCCAACCATCTCTTACAACTCCATTTAACGTAACTAAATCAGAGCAAGCGTTCACAAATTCAAGGCTCTTAGTAACATGGTCCGTTCTTCGTACTTTGTGTTCATACAAATCTTTACTTGTGCGTACAAAGGAGTACATAAATCATTTTTTACGAGCTTTACAATCGTGTCCTTTTATGGCGCGAGGGGTTTGTACGGCTCTAGGTTTAAGTCGTTATTGAATATCTGTGACCTCAGGAGGTCGAATGGAAAGTAAACCTGTAATGTTATGGTTTAATGTGCCCTTGTAATGAGCTAATAGCAAGATATCTCGGTTTGTCCTAGTATTAGTCAGTGCTGCGAGGGTTTCTACAGTTCATATAATGCCACTTGATTGCTTTGGAGTAAAAGGTCGTGCACGTGTTTATATTTCAGGTTGTTTTCAAGTCAGTGTGACTTGTGAATGTTTTAAAGCACCATCAAATTAAACATCCACATTGTCTGTTTTGGGTTGAACTCAATTTCAAGTTTCATTAACATTAGATACATCAGCACCTGCACAGCGTTTCATGTGTAACAATTTATATTCAAAAACAAGAATATAATACCGTAACCTAGTTTTTTTTCTTTGGCGACATTAGAATGTCATTTCGGAGATTATAGCGGAGTCATGAAAGAATTTGATTGTTCGATACTGTGGCTTATTAAACAGAAAAAAGATGCATTGAGCCATAAATATCAAAAAGCCAAGTCGTAACCGTCAACAAGAATGTATTGACGACACAAATGTTGATTTTAGAGCCTCGTTACTAAAAAGGCGTTGAGGATAATAGAAAAACGACCATATGGACTTCCCCGCTTGTGGACAATGCAATAAAACTAATATTGTGACAATGTATAAACAAATACAATGATCAATAAACTCATAGGCAGCATATTTCTGCTATTGGAGTAGAACTTGTGAACAAAATCTTACAATAAAAAATGCCACATGGACCAAAAACTACAACTGTAAACTTTTTTGAATTCAAATAAAACACATCATAAATCATCGTTGCATCATCTAAAAATAAATTATAATAACGTCAGTGTTTAAAGAATTCCATCGTCTTGTTGAAAGTGGCAATTAAATAATTTAACATTTGGCTCGGACTGGTCTTTGGATACACTGACATTATCTAAATTTGCTTTGTGTTTAGACGTTAGGTGTTAATATCGTGTAGGTATTTGTCGGCTAGCCGTTAGACCTCCATCGATCAAGCAAACGTGTTAAACGGATTCTATGGGGCTTTTTGTCTGTCTTTTACTTATTAAAATTAGGTTTAAATTAAGTCCTGAAATGATTTGGGCCAGCTGAGTATGGGACTTCACTAGTGAGTAAGTATTTAAAATGAATTAATGTAGTTTGGACACAAATGGTTTTTTTTTTCTGTTAAAACGAAGACACAAACAAAGATAGAGGAGTAATTTAGGTCGAAGAAAAATAAATTCCCGCCAACTATTTCTCTCTGTCTTGTCGAAGTTATCGGTCGAAACAAAGTTCCTCTCCCTTGGAATTAGTCAAAAGATAAGACTGGTAAGTGCCAGATTAAGTATCACGTTGGCCACGACTCATTCTTAATTGCAAAAGGTTTTCTAAGGAATCGCGTCGATAGCATCACTGAACGGTTCTTTGGGCTGAAATAAAATAATCGTGGTACAGTTTAAATGGTACCGTGTACTGTGTAGCTAGTTTATTGGTTGTTCAACGTTTTAATTGAAGGACTAAAGAATAAAGCTTTACTTCTATTAATTTGATTGCGGCCCGCATATAGCTGGCACGTGTCGTTGGTGCGGGTTCGTTCTTCAACAGCAGTGTTGTTATCACCCCTTACTCATTACCCAAAGTACCCCCATCGTTCTAGATTTTCACACGAAATGCTATTGATGTTTTCGTTTACAGTTAATTGTATTATCGATCGTAGTAATAAGCATACACCTAATTTCATTCGCTAATGGTTTGGTTATTCTCGAGATGCTCAACGCCCTTCTGACTGCCAACCCTGAATGTTATGTATTTGCGGATGAATGGAATAAAGTTATGCTTATATGTCTGGTGCTCTGTAAGAGAACGGAGAAAAAGTATGCAAGAGTGTCCACTGTTACATGTTAGTTTTAGTTTAACTTATTGAATGTCGTCAACTTTATGTACTACCTTTTTTATGTTTCCATGTTAATTACTGTAATTGGTATTATTCCGTTTTAATAAACTACAAATAAATAAATAATCCGGACGAGTATTTTAGTAGTGAAAGCATTCATTGCAGAATTTAATCGTTGTTTTATGATGATAAGCGATCATTTATTATTTAGTTCGCACAACTTTTGATAACTCTGGCCAAATGTAAAATACATAGTTTAGCAACACTACTTCGCTTCAATCACGGACAAGCAAGACTTAAAGAAGACAGAAGGGTAGTATAGGTTTAAAAATATTATTTACTTAAGGAAATACTTAAAGGTTAATTCATTTGATTTTAAGGCCAGTTGATTAATGGAGCGACAGACTTCATCATTAGAGTCACCGAAACTTAAAAGTCTGAAAACTTGTACTTAGCCAAACAACTCAAATAATCAAGACTTAAAAGCCGTTGTGTTACTTTAACCTGCAGTAATTATAAAGATTATCCTAAACGTTTTAGGGGCATTGGTCATTCGGACAAATTTTAATCTATTGCGAATTCGTTGATACTAAAATAAAACCACATACTATAGTATCTGCTTACTACGATAACTTTATACTAACACTTATCATCCATATTCATACTTTTATTGGTTTTACATTAGCATTTTACCAATCATTTCATTTTTATAAATATTTTCTTTATATCCTTTTTTGTGACAGGTTTACTTCAAATTTGTCAGATGTTCTTTTATTTTTGATTGTTACCAGCCAAACTCTCTATTTTCATTTAGATTATATATTACTAAAAATTATTATCATCAATTCGTGAGTTCAATTGTTGTATTTTATAGTTAATTGCGAATATTTGCTGTGTAAAGATATTCTGAGTTATATTTATAAAAATATTATGTGCAAGGTTTTTGACCAATTGTTACTGGCTGTTTTTAATACTGGCAGGTTGCGTCTTACTAACGCAGTAGCTTTGAATCTGGAAATAAATTTCAAGAAAGAAACGGAGGATCAGGGTATAGAAGGGATTTCTGACGGATGCCCTGGGTCAGTCGAGTCAAGAGCGCAGTTCAGTCTGGAGTCAAGAGCTAAGTCAAGTTTTGAGTCAAGAACTCAGTCAAGTCTGGAGTCGGGAGCTCGGTCAAGTCTTGAGTTAAGAGCACAGCCTGATAAAGTCGGGAGCATCGGGAGAAGTCATTTTCATCATCTAATCTGGAGCTGTTTCTGAGGTGGAAAACTGATTCCATCATCTTCGACGTGTAATCAGTGCCAGGAGATCCTACAACAGACTCCTGGGACCACTACTGCCATCATCTGCGACGTGTCATCACTGCCCGGCTACTCGGTTGCCAGAACACTTTCGATCCCCGATTTTGCTCAATCGCTCGTTCTATTGAACGAGTGTTGGAGCATCGGAGATCGCGTCGTACAAGTTTGCCAATTTTCTTGTTTAGAGCATGCTACTCTGACGAAGTGACTGGTAGGTGTTCACGTCGTTTCTCCATGAGCTTGAGCGTTTCTTCCGAAAACTTTGACTTCCTGTCTCTACGCCGCAATTCGCAAATTCTCACACTTTCCTCCCTGAGGATTCCGACCACATTCTCGAGGGCCTGGTCAATGTCAACGCTATTTGTGGTTTCCACGGCAGCGAATCGGTTCTCCAAGTTAGATTGGAACTTTTCAGATCCCACTATAGTTTGGAGCAGGGTTGGTCGGAGCCTGGATTTCATCAAACGGACACTTCAAGCTTGAAATCGATATTCAGAGACCCTCGAACGAGTCTATGATCACTTCCAGTATTAAACCTATTGATCACTGAGACGTCTCTGAATATACGCTTCTTGTCCGTTATGATGAAATCGATCTCGTTTTTAGTCATAGTGTCGAGGCTCCGCCATGTCCTTTGAGGCTGTTTATTGAAAAATAAATTCATCAGGAATAGTCCCTCCTTTTCGAGGAAGTTGACAAGCATTTGCCCCCTATGATTCCTGCTACCATAACAATGGGATCCTACTACCGTGTTACCGATTCGTTGTAATTCTGTACTCCCACTTTGGCATTGTAGTCTCCCATGACAACGTTGTAGTGGGCCCTGGTGGTGAAGTGTAAAGCCTTCGATATATCACCAAATACATCTTTCATCTCATCATCCGAGTGCGTCGAGGTCGGTGCGTACACCTGCACAACCTTGAGGCTATACCTCTCGGTTAGTTTAATTAAGAGGCACGCGACCCTGTTCGACACACTCGACACTTCTACAACGTTGTCACAGAGAGCTTTATTCACCAGGAATCCTACGCCACCCTGGGACAGCCGGTCTCCATCTCGAAAGTATAGAAGGTGGCCTGATTCAAGAGTTTCCGTGTACTCCCCCTCTCTTCGGACTTCGCTTAACCCAAGAACGTGCCACCTTAATTTCTCGAGTTCGACTTTGAGTTGTGCCAGGTGCTTGTCAAGCCATAACGTGCGTCCGTTCTACGTCGTCGTATGTAGTTTAAGTATCAACTAATTCCCAATTGATTTGTCCCGAATTGATCTATGCTCCCAAAACGGAGATACATGGGTTTCCATAAGTAATGGATGGTCACCCATCCGCGGTCCGACCTCGGCTAGCGTAGCTGAACCTTGAAGGTAAACCGTGCGGTTATTATTTAGCTACATGCCCAATGCCTCTCGATAGGACATAAACATAGATGTTTATTCGTAACAGGTTGTCAATAACGTCATTTGTGGCGAATGACAAATGATTGTCGAGATGGATTATGTCGTAAAATACGCACGAGATCGAGGTAAAATATGACCTACGTTCTAGATGTTGGCAATCGTTAGACATGATTGGATCTTTCTTGAGGTTTCTTAACATATTTAGCTTTAAAATGTTGATAGTTCCGTTTTTTTATTTTCATTGCCAGCGACCCGCTAAAACCACGAAAACGACATTCATGAAGCCATTGAGTCGCGCAAGTGTCTACTGTCCAGTCGCTCGAGTGTCTTTCGCGCAAGTATCCATGCGCAATATATTTTCGTCCCGCAAGTGTCCTTCGCACAAATGACCCAGATTCCCTAGAAGTGTGAACTTATATGAAGTTTTTTTAGCGTATTTGTCCATACAAAAGTGCTAACACTACAAAACAAAAATAAAAAAATTGCCACCCCTGTTATCGTCTGAGGGGTGGATTTTCCAAAAACATTGATACGTGTTTATCAATTCCATCGAGAAACACAAATAGTAAATTTCAAGCTGTGCAGACTATATTTGTTTTACTAATGTTTCAACGCCAACGGCCGTTTTTGGAAATTCGACCCCAAAAGGGAGAAACCTTTTGGGGTCGAATTTCCAAAAACGGCCATATACGTTTTCATTTATTTTTGCTCAGAAACTTCAATATTTAATGTCATTTTTACTTCAAAAATGACGGATTCCGCTTAAAAACTTTGAACCCCCATCTCACCCTGTTAGGGGGTAATTTCGCGAAAACGCTAAAATATCTATTTATTTATTTCCAACCAGAAGCTTGTATATGAAATTTCAGCCTTCTAACTTTAAAAATAACGATTTTCCATACAAACTTTCATCCCCTATTTAGGTCCCTTAGGGGTTGAATTTCGAAAAATCCTTTCTTATTCCTTGTCTACATTATAAAGGGAACCTCTGTGCAAAATTTCAGCTTTCTAGGTTCAAAGTTTGGGCTGGGCGTTGATGAGTCAGTCAATCAGTCAGTCAGGGCTTCTCTTTTTATTTATATAAAATATATAGATATATATAATAATAATAAATAGATAGATGATAAGTAGAAGTCCTGTGCAACTTCGTCTGCGTCACATTTTCCCCGTTTTGGCAACATTTTTCATTGCTACTCCGCTCCTATTTGTCGTATCGTTAAGATATATAGCCTTCCTCGATAAATGGGCTATCTAACACTGAAAGAACTTTGCAAATCGGATCAGTAGTTCCTGAGATTAGCGCGTTCAAGCAAACAAACAAACAAACTCTTCAGATTTATAATATTAGTATAGATAAGATAGGTATGAGTTTCAGCAGTCGATGCAAGCAAGTAAGCATGAAATAAGTTGTTGGCAAACTCAATAGCCATAAAATGAGGAAAGTGCAAGGCTGCAAAAATAGGTATGGGATTCAGCAGTCTGATACAAGCAAGCACAAAACGTGTTGTAGACAAGCACAAAATCAAGTAGTTAGAGCAAGCAGATAAAGCCAGTGGTAACCAGATATTTAAACTATAGCAAGTGGCAAGTAAGCTGTTAGAGGACTTAAGATGGAAGCGACAGGGTAGACCGCGAAATTCAAATTTTCTTACGTTTCTAGCTATTCACCAGTCACTGTCAAGCTGTACCTACGTTGAACAAAATATTAAGCGCGGCCATAAAACGTATATATAATAAAAGAATTGTAGTCATTAACTTTATCAATACAAGGTTGTATTGATAAAGTTAATGACTACAATTCTTTTCTTCTTCTCTTTATATTCATTTTATACATATAATAAAATAGACTTAGAGGATTTTAACGAATCGGTTTCTTTTAAGCCAGCCTGCTCCACCCTAGGCAGAATCATCGCTTCACATCAGGCGATTTGCGGCCAAACGCAAGCCTAAAAAAACCAGTTCATAGTTTTGATGAAGAACAAAAATAAATCATAAAGTCACCTGAATAGACGTTAGATAATCTGTGCTTATTATGTAGACGTATGGACAGGTTCTAGTTTCTCAGTGTTCTTAGAAACGGAAATAGATACTATCAACTTGGAATTACCGCGTACTTATGCATCATGCAATAACCAAAGGAGCAAAAGCAGACAGGAACTTGTTCTTCAATTTCTCATACAGATGACTGCTTTAAACAATCATTACGACGGGCCAGGAACAAGTCAATCACAATGTGACTCCATAAAACGGGATGCTCTTCTTAATAATTTTGGATGCTGCTGGTTGTCCTTACCTACCTACAGTACCTAACTATAGATTTTCATCAAATAGCTTTATTATTATGTGTCTCCAAACACACAT
The DNA here is from genome assembly GCA_963082945.1 of Cerastis leucographa. Taxonomy (NCBI): domain Eukaryota; kingdom Metazoa; phylum Arthropoda; class Insecta; order Lepidoptera; family Noctuidae; genus Cerastis; species Cerastis leucographa. The sequence goes on along the minus strand of OY720380.1, from coordinate 9,022,478 downwards.
CATCCATTTGAAGATGCATCGTAAATTAAGCCTTGTCTCTCTTACCTTAGATTAAAGATCCTCAATGCTTTTGAAAATAGCATTATGACAAAAAAAAATTGTATACTGTAGAGTGTAAATATGTATATTCAAAAAAGCCCTTGTTTCAAGGACTGGGAAGCATGTACATAGCAGTACCCATTTCCGAGTTTAGGTGACTGAGCACTCGTTGCTAAGTAGGGCAAGCCAAAAACATGCTAGTCCATACAGTCATATTCAAATGAAAATTATGAACAATGTTTTTTGTGTCTGTTCCGCGGTAAAATTTAGATGCTATGACAAATTAACAAGTCCTGTCAAGGATCTGTCAGTTGGACAGGTACTTTTCCAGGATGCACTCTGCTTATGGGTGAAATAGAGAAGATAGGAGAGACAATTGCGTTTATCTTCAGGCTTAATTTAAGATGCATCTTCAAATCGATGCTGTGTATTTGGAGAGACCTAATAACTGTTTTGTTTTAATGCAAAACAGTTCTATTATAGCTCTTCTTTATTTTTTGTCTTCATTTGTATTGGCACCTAAACGAATCCAAAATCCCGAAATATCGGGAACTCTTTAGGAGATGTGGGCATAAAGACAGTCGAAGAGCCGAAAAAGAAGCAGAAAAACTTGCATCATCATTTTTATTACTTAATGCAACACATCCACACCAACACTACGGATTTGTTTTGTATGGGTCTTAGTCAGTAGCGTAGCAAGGGGGGGAGTGGGCCGCACCGGGTGTCACCCTTTTTGGGGTGACAACTTCAAGAACAAGATACAAACATTAAGAAAAAAAAATCGTCGCTGGCACAACTGTCTTTTGAGGGGAGACTCAGTCAGGGCCATCTTTTCCACTGGGTACTTGCCCAGGGCCCCACGGTGCAAGGGGGCACCAGTTTCCTCTCTGTCAAACTCAAAAGGCAGATATTAAATTTTTCGAGCTCGCTGCGCTCGCTTTTGCATCTAGCTTTTCAGCATAATCCAATAGTTACTTAAAAGGATGTCTTTTAGAGGCGGATAACTTTAAATTGAAACAAGCACAGAAAAAGTTTTGAATACATTTGTAATTGGCTTTGACTGATCATTTTATATCATTCATGTTTCCTTGCCATGCAAGGGGGCACCAGTATCCTCTCTATCAAACTCAAAAGGCAGATATTAAATTTTTCTAGCTCGCTACGCTCGCTTTTGCATCTGGCTTTTCAGCATAATCCAATAGTTTCTTAAAAGGATGTCTTTTAGAGAGGCGGATAACTTTTAATTGAAACAAGCACAGAAAAAGTTTTGAATACACTTGCAATTGGCTTTGACTGATAATTTTATATCATTAATGTTTGCTTGCCATGAAGAAACTTATGAAAGGAAACCTTTCTTTTGCACTCACACGAAAAATCATGGACTTGGCTTTCTTCTCATAGTGACCTATAGATCCCAGACTTGGTCCTTTGAAACCACATGAAAAGTTAGTAATCATGTCTATGTACGGCTCACCGTTGACTGTAATGTAACAGTCTCATCATCATCATTTTTGAACCTTTGACGAAATTAGAAACAATTGAGCTCTTGGAAGCCAATATTCAAAAGCATTATTCCTTTTATTATTTCGCCGGATTTTGGCATGTGAGCGCCAGCTGCGGTGGCCACATAACCAAAACCATATTCATACATTCATCGCAAAAAAAATCCGTAAAATAAAGTAAATTTCATGGATATCAAAGAATATTTCTGTGTTTCATTTCAAATTAAAGTTAGCCGCTAAAAAACACCCACATTATTTCTGTATAAACAATAGAATCTATAAACATATCCGAAGCGAGGTGCACAAAAATTCGAGCTCGCTTGCTCGCTCTTGCATCATACAAGGGCCTCATTATTCTCAAGTGCCCAGGGCCTCCAGAGTTAAAGACGGCCCTGGTCTCAGTCAATGGCGGTACTTTCATACAGGCCCAGAAGCCTTCGCTGCCAGCCTGCCTTCCTGCCTTGTCAGATTACTTCGTGTACTTAACTAACAATACATAATATAATGCCAACTGAACGAATAAAGAAGAACTGAAATTAGCTACATCAAAATTTAACATTATTTGTCATGATGTAGATGTATCTCTCTCGATGTATGTAGATTGTATATGTATCTTCAAAAGTAATTCTGTTTTTTAGAAAAACAGAATTACTTTTGGAGATACCAAGATTACGAAGACACTTAAAAGCCGCTTATTTTACAAGACTGTTTTAAATTTATTGTAGAATGGGATTTCACAGAATCTCTTCCAAAACTAAAGATTGCACTAAAATTGTTAATAGCGGTTTGCGAGTCCGTAGCATGTGAGAGGAGTTTCAGTAAACTAAAATTAATAAATACTACTTGCGGGAAACAATGAATGACCCAATCCTGGCATATTAGCCATAGAACAAAAAGCAATACAAAATATAATTTTTGAAGAAGTTATTTCCGGATTTGCAGCTGTCGAAGCTAGAAAGACATATTAAATGATCCATGACTTTTGTCATTTAGAATTGATTGCTTTTCACTTTCGATGGAAAGAAAAGAAAAAGAAAATACGTTTATAAGCCAAAAGAACAGCTTTATAATAATAATAATTTATAATAATTTATTTCAATAATCGGATAACAGAAATCCATAGTGTTAGTAACATACCTTATAAATGCTTTAAAAAAAAAAAACTTAAACCTAAACACAGTAAACACAAAAAATATATTTTATGTGTGTCTCACGACTGTGCCAAATAGGCCCAGTTCAGCAAAATAACCGGGCAACTAGTGTCCGACGCTGGTTTTCAACTGGACCTGAGAAAGTGATGTGACGGACGTAAAACAGTTTCATATTTTGTCAAAGTGTATATGTGAACAAGTACTTAAATAAAATAAAAGTAAAATTTGTACGTACAGCAATAATAACAACAAATAATACTGAGATAAGTGCAAAAAATAAAATAAAAATGGTAAACAAATGGGATGGGGTGTCACCAGTGAACGGAATTATTTCCGTTAACTGGGTGTCACCACCAACTTAGCGTAGCTACGCCACTGATCTTAGTCAAAATGGGCGTAAGTTTAACAGAATTGAAATATATCTCAAATCATAGCTATTGTATTGTGTATGTATGTATTTCGACCGGTTCCAAAAACGCCGGATACTAGAGCTACGCCGAGTTGAAAATGCTGTTATTTCCTGTATTTTGTCGAAGAATTGAGTACGACTATAACGACAGTCATTTGTTTTTAAAGTAGATCATGTCGAAAACATTTGGCCAAAGCTAAGCATACATTAATTAATCAGACCTAGGTCAGGTCACTGAGGTACTAGGATCGACTAAGGAGTGTAGAGGTTGTTTTACGGAACCCCCTTGTTAATCTAGGTTTATTGTAAGTCTTTGGCAAAATACAGGAAAGGTAAATAATTATTAAATTAATTCATTATTTCAAGTGTCTCTATTTCTTTTCTACGACGATTTAGGTTGGTATTTGTTTGTTGTTTTAGAATGAGTTGAAGTCCTACAATTTGAGATAAATTTCAATTGTGTTGATCATACGCCCAGAGTTCAAAGAATGTCCTTGGTGTTTTGATACTCCATTATTCTAGACATTTTAACATAAACCCTTTCACTGTTTGGCAGAAAAGAAAGCGTTGAATCGAAAACAAGTCAATTGTTAACAATCAATTGTTCTGGAAGTGTCGCCTGATTGTCGGTAGTAGCGGTCGGCGAACTCCGCTTTCCTCCGCGGTTCATTTCCTAATATTAACCGATTTGATATACCGGCCAACATTTGGTACTCCGGTGAACCGATTATTCCGATCAAACTAGTTTTTAACCATAAAACGTTTCAATAAAATAAGGTAGAGTTTTGGGGTTATTGGCAACAATCAGGCGCTCGTATGCAAGGACCACTAATTTTGGGAGTATTTAAGTTTTACTACCTCTGACTAAATTATATTTTATGGCTTGAATATTTTATTGTACCTGGCCTGCAATTTATGGCTTTCGGCCAAATGTTAAAGTTGTATTAGTCCTTGATAACGTGTTTTGATCCGTTAACCTTGAAATGTTAGGGTAGGTTAGGCAAGTTTTCTACATTTCTGTGACATTCTCCCGCGCTCCGTCGTGACTGCTGGCGGGAAACGTCAAATTATGGATGCGTTCAGAAACGACGCGGCCGACCAGAACATGACGAATTATGAGTGCTCTCGAAAGCCGGTCCCGTAATTATTGTGGACAAGGCACTTTTTGCCTCTGACAAATAGTAAGAGCGTGGAATGACTGCGGAGCTTTGTGCCGCTGCTAATGACACTGGAGGAGCGGGCTCTAATATTAACTATTTCTTTTGTGCGAGGACCGGGCGTGGTTGTGATGCGTTCGCGTCTCGCCGGGATGGGACAACGACCTCCCCTTTATTTGTTACATTACTTGAGCGTTAATATGAAACGAATGAACGCGACTGATGGGCTCAAATTTCCTTGGCCCGCCCGACGGCTTTCTGCTGTCACGCGAACCACTTTTTGATGGATATAAAATTATTTATGGTCAGTTTAATGCTGTGACTGAAAAATGTCCAAATTACACAGATTTGTAACGTACGTATCTTGTTTTTGATACTGAGCTTAGTGGTTTCGGAAATGATTATGTATTCAGATTTAATAACATCGTACATATTTTGTTTTAAAAAAAAAAACAAACCGTTAAATCAAAATCGAAGTGTACTACTAACTATGGTGGGAAAAAGGCTTTATGTTTGAGTCAAAGCTAAACCATTTTCGACCTCTCATTATGAGTTACCATATGTCCGAAACAACCATACACCCGTAGGCAGATAATAGAATAGATAAACTACGTGCGTACTTCAATGGTAAACAAATTACATGTTTTAGCAGGGACCATTCTGGTTACCCATTGAAAGGGTTTTCGATTGGGTTTTTATAAGCAGTTAATCAAAAACTCATACGATATGGGTAACTCTTTCGAAAGGCTTAATCAAAAACTCATACGATATGGGTAACCCTTTTGAAAGGCTTAATCAAAAACCCATACGATATGGGTAACCCTTTTGAAAGTCTTAATCAAAAACCCATACTATATGGGTAACCCTTTCGAAAGTCTTAATCAAAAACCCATACGATATTGGTAACCCTTTCGAAAGGGCTTAATTAAAGCCGTTTATAAGGGTTACACTTTCAACGATATTTCTTTCTTTTTCATGTATGGTAGGTATGAAGACAGTATAAAATAATAACAGCGTATTATTCCGACTGGAGCAATGTAATATGATCTCTCGACGATGGGCATAGGTTGCAAAATGGCATAGCAGGCGTCAAGTGGCCTTTGTGGCTAGTTACCTAACGACTTGTAAACAGGGATCTATGATCATTACTGCATGTTCATATTAGCTTTGCAAACCAGATATCGAAATTACTATTATGATTTTTTCATGTCTGTAGGTACTTACTTGTTTATAATTTGTTGTCATTTGTGCCGTTTGATTTTTTTATCCGGACGTCTTTCGCGTTGTTCTCAGTGCTCAGTGCCTTTGAATTTGTGAATTTTGAACAATTTGTATTTTAAAAATGCCTAAACCGAAACGAGATGCTGTACATCGTTATTATTCTTATGATGCATCAAATAATAAAAGTAAATGTAATTTATGTGGACATTTCTTAAAGGTAAGGTGATATCTACAATTATTTGTTATAATTTGCCTTCACTTTAAAACCTTACAATAGGTAACTAAATATGTTAAATAATTTATCAATCTAAATTCGAAATATCAATTGTATGGTGGATTTACCATTAAGATAGGCCGTAGGTAGGTAATTTAATGAACTCGGAAAAGAACATTCGAATAATGAAGCTGGTTAGAAAATTGGCAAGTAGGTATGATGGTACGTCTCAGTGCATCTGATAGGTACAACCGAGTTATGGTTAGCAGTACAGAGACAGAGGCAAAGTTTCTAAAGCCTCGTTTCTAGAGACGTAGAGCGTCGCGCGGAACATGCAGCTTGGCGTCTCGAGGCATGTTAGACATTTTTTTCTGTTCACGGAGAAGCGGCGCGTGCAGCGGCCGTTATCACGCGCGCAAACACAAACATAATATGGCATTATGCGATGTTGTTTATGAAGGCGCGGGGCGTCAAGCAAGAGTGGTGGTGTCCCGCGGCTGAATCTCTAGCATTTAGCGTTGAACGCGACGTCAAACACGGTGGCGGGAATCAGGGGGCCAACCTCAACGCTCAAATTTATGCTGAGACGATTGTATCAGACGTCATCGTTCTTCTACAAGTGCAAATCGGTCCCTTATTTCAGTTAATGCATGATAATGCACGACCGCACACCGCAAGAGTTGTAAGACAGACTCTCGCCGCAGCTAACATCAATGTCCTGCCCTGGCCTGCTCAGTCGCCAGACTTGAACCCGATTGAGCATGCATGGGATATGCTACAGAGAAGAGCTCTGCCGAATATGGAGGGTATCCAGTCGCAAGAAGACCTTTTTTTGTTGTTGCAACGAACATGGGCGGCCATTCCACAGCGTGATTTGGATGAACTCATTTTGAGTATGCCAAACCGATGTTCTTGTGTTGTTAGTGTTCGCGGTAGAAACACGGATTATTAATTGTTTAAGTTACCCAATAAAATTTTAAAGAAAACTGTTATTTCAGTCTTTTTTTCGAACTTTAATGTTAGTGGTTCAAATGTCAAAAATCCCTTTATTAGAAAATGGCAAATTTCTTTATTAATGCAAAGGTGACTTGGTTTATCGTTACTGTGACAAACGAAAACACTTTATTTGATGAATCCTTAAAGAAAATTTTAATTAATATCAATCAGGAGAAAAGTTATTGCAAAAATATATGTTGATCCCTAGACACTTTTGATGTGTGTATATACAGTTGAAAGGTTAAGAAATTTAGGTTATGCTTATTGAAAAGCTGCAAGCCCTACTCTACCCTACCCTACCTACCATACACTACCTACCCTACTCTACCTGCCCTACCCTACCCTACCTACACTTCCCTACCAGCCCTACCCTACCCTACCATACCTACCCTACACTACCTACCCAACCCTACCCTACCCTACCGACCCTACCCCACCTTCACCTCCTCACACTAAGCCCACTGGATCCGCCGCGTGCAACATCGTGGACACCGCCCGACGCCCCGCCGCGTCTCCAGAAACGAGGCTTAAGAAGCGGACAATTTTTTTACCTATTTTGGTAGGGGTAGCTGGTACAGGAGGATAACATCTAATGACCTTGATGATGTCTATTCGGCGGAACATGCATTCGCCATCCTGATGGTCCCTTTCTGGCGACTTCCAAATGCACGGCTATGGATCTCTTATGCTGGCCAACCCCTTTCATATACATGAAGACCATAGTGCCGATTGGATTGTAATATCTATTGAAATTTCTACCTTTTTTCCAGGGAAAGCATACGACCAATTTAAAGAATCATATATCAATAAAGCATTCTGAAGAATACCTAGTCATTACTAATATTAATAAAGAAAACATTCAGCCTCAACCAAGCACGTCTCGAGATATTTTAACGACAGATAAAGTAAAACAGAATTGTGTCAAACTAGTAACAATACATGGAAGACCATTTACATTGATAGAAGACAAAGCGTTCCAAGACATAATTAATATAGCTGTTCCATCTAATGCTCAGACCAAACAGATAAATATAAACTCAATAAGGCGAATGATACCAGAAAAAGCCCACCAGATAAGATTAACGATTGCATCAGAAGTGAGAAATATTTTAATAAGTTTAAAACTGGATTCAGCAACATATTTAGGTAGAAATTTTTTAGGTATTAATTTGCAATACATAAAAGAAGGTAGAACAAGAGTCAGAAATTTTGCTGTCTTGGAAGTCTTAGAGAGACAAACAGGAGATTACTTAAAGGACAAAGTTTTAGAGGTTTTAGATAATTTTAAGATCTCAACGGCTCAAATTTATTCGATTACAACAGACAACGGCAGTAATTTTAAAAAAATGACGAAGTTGCTGACTGAATATTGTTCCACATCAACAGACGAAATATATGTTGATACCTCTAATGACTCTGATGACGAAAACGAAGGTGATGAGGGAGACAATGAGCAGGTCTCCGGTAGTCATATACACTTAGATCTGGACGTCGACAGCCTTCTTAATACGATGGCTAGTGAATCATTCAAGCCGCGTGCTATGCTCTGTGCGGCACATACATTACAACTTGTTGTCAAAGATGCTATTGCACGCAATATAGAAGTACAAATTTGCCTGAAACTAGCTAGAAAGATTGTAAAAATTTTACGCAAGCCTAATGTGAAGAATCACAGTATAAATATTTAATAGTACTCCTAAACATTTATTTTGGCTAGGTACATGCGACATACACACACACACATATGGCTAGGACACGCGGCCTGTTCAAATGTCGAAGAGTCAAACTGCTGAACACTTGCAAAGAAAAAGACATACTTACGCCTTGCGTGGTTGAGACTCCATTTATTTTGAACACATCAATGTTTAAACCGTTTTTTAATATAAAAAGTAGTACCCATTTAGATTTCATTTATTAAAAAATGCCAAAAATAACATTTTTAAAAGTCTTTCAATACGAAATGTCTCGGAAAGTAGCTAGGTCTTATACAATTTATAACCGGGGTGGTTTTAGTGAGGTAAATATCCCACACTCCCTGGTCTTTTCTCCAAAAGTCCAGGCACCTTATGAAGGTTTCCCCCCGTTAAAAAAAAAAAGGTTATATTACCATTAACGACAAGTACTATTTACTGTTTATAATCATTTTCTACCTGATTGCAACTTAAATGAACACGGTATGTATATGATTTTATTTTACAAATATTCAAAGTCTAACATACTTAATTAACATAACTACCTATATATACACTTAAATAATAATAAAATAAAAAACTACGAACGCGTACATAAAAAGAGGCAGTAGTCATTGGGCGTCTAAAAATTCGTCCACATCACTGTCAACGTGAAAAGTGTCCAGAACGCTGGCAGCATTGCCACGTTGGATGGCAATGCTGATTCTCTGGCCGAAGTAAAGCCCAGTCCTCTGGTCACGTGAAGAGTCAACCAACCGTTTGCTTACATCTCGAAAAACTCAATGAGCACTCGGACCCCATGATCCTAATGTTTCAACCCCAAACGGCTCAAATATATAGTTTCCAATAAGGTTGTTGTATTTGCGCCGTTTGAGGTGTTCTGCACCAGCAGCAGCCGCCCCAGCACAGCCCGCCGTGCTAAGAAGATGGGATGGCGCAAGGGTGTCGACACATGTTGCATCCCACACCAAAGGCCTACCCACCTTCCAAGGCATTATATTATCCCGTCTGATCTCTATTCAAAGTAAAATATTTCAATAAGAATATCATTTACGACATTTTGTCAAAGAGTATTTGTTGTTTTCTCTGTCGATTGGCGTATGTGTACATCTTAGAGCATTGCATTGTGCACGTCAAAACACGTCATTTTAGGTATTTGCAATTTAGGTATGCCAAGCTCCATATAAAAAAGTTCGAAGTCTTTTATTCACATAAATATTGTCAAAATTCTTACTTACCCATTGCCTATGATAACTAACAATATTGTCAGAAACTCAGGACACACACCCTACTATATAGGCATCTAAATATTAATAGGTAGCACGTGTTTCGTCTACATGCCTACGAAATCTAGTGAAGGCAAGATGCTCCACCACTTACTTCGCACAAGTTGTTGAATAACCATATAGTAACCCGAACAAAACCCTTATATTATAAAGGTTATCATAATGAGTGGGTAACCCATTCACTGGGTTTCAAGTTTAAAATCCATTCAATGGGTTATCATAATGATGGTGTAATCCTTTTACTGGGTTTCAAGCATAGAACCCATTCAATGGGTTATCCATATTGATGTGTAACGCTTTCACTGGGTTTCAAGCATAGAACCCATTCAATGGGTAATCCATATTGATGTGTAACGCTTTCACTGGCTTTAAAGCATAGAACCCATTCAAGGGGTTACCTCATAAACTGCTTACCCCTTCGAAAGGCTTAACTCTTAAACGGGGTTGTACGGTCCCTGGTTTTATGCTATCATCTGCCTCGAGGAAAGAGTTTCTCAGAGTTTTGATTGATGCCATTCAAAGTGGTTCAGTTCGTGTGATTTGATGCGTAAAATGAGTAACAACAACCGGCCGGTTGTTCGCTTTTTACCGAAGAATAGAAAGAAAACCACTCCATTCCGAGCCGATACGTTTTATCCGACCGGGCTTGTGAAAAAATAAAGATCTTTCGACACCCAGCGTAATTCTATAATCAAGTTGAATTTTCCACGAATTTTGTCCACCGGGTGCAATATGAGAAGCTGTGTTGGTGGCCGCACTCAATGCGGCAACCGAAGTGCATTTTGAAACAATTATTTCGTAACTCAAACAGACAATCGGTTTGCACCTGTTGACAAACTTTTTAATAGCTGTTATAAATCTTATTATATTCAAAGAGAAACTCAAAAAGGATTAGTATGAAACAGTCGAGGAATACGTCGGTAAGAATTTTGGTACTTTTGTATTTTTTTTTTGAAAAATACCAAATTATGTCTCCTCCTGCGTGGGATTCAATTGTTCATCTGAGCGACCTACTAGAATTATACCAAACAAAAGAATCCGAGATTGAAACCGCCGTACAAAAGTATCCCGTACCAACCTACAAATATCAAAATTCTATTGTTATTGCTGCTCAATGTTCATAATAAGATTTTGTATGATGTCCAATTGGACCTACCCACATCGACGGCGGCTTGTACCGCGAGTCCGCGAGATAAAGTTCCCTATCGACGGGCCATCACATGCGCCGCCAATTGATCTTACACTGTAAACACCGACAGTTAAGCTATAAAACAACTTGGATGAACGCTAGCGCCGTGGGTCGAGACCATAAATCAGGTTTGTTGCTACCCGCCTATTTTTAGACCTCATTCTTTTAACAGGCTACTACTACCATAGCAACTTGATGGTACAATTTACGAATGCAACCTTATCTGCCTAGTTCGTTCTCGTTCCGTCCCTCTGGTTCCAGGTATTCTAAAGGTTAATTTATTAATGTAAGTAGTTTGTATTGGGCATTCAGATGGGAAGAATGTTTGATATCAAAAATCTGAATGACGTTGTTAGAGAATTTAAATCTGACTTTTACCTGTAATATGGCCCTGGTCCTTTCAGATTAAACAGTATTCAAAGGATCAAAAACCTTTGATTGGAATTTAAAACCCTGTAAAGAAGAAGAATAGGTGCATTTATGTCATTTTTACGAGTCCAACTGCCTTATAAAAGGTGTTGTTTTGCATCCTCGTCAAATTCAAGGAGATAACAATGCTAATAATTCTCGTCCCGAATAAATAATAAAATGGGTAGGTATTACTTATTTACGGAAATCGGTAAGTGTGAACCGAACCACCCGTGTATTAAACGCGGCCCGTCTGGTTCTTGCCCTAAAACCTCGCTTACGCACATTACAAACAATGTCAAACATTTATTCGATAATTTCTTATTCCCTAAACCACGTTAAGGGGATTATACTGAAATATTGTCAAACTTAAAAAAAAAAAACAGCGTTTATTAATAATTAACTAGGTACCGTAATTTTAATTGATTATTTATGTCTTTTGTGACCACCTCCTGAAATTTGACGAGGATACAAAACAACACCTTGTATTATGCTTACATTTGGAATCGTACATGATTCATACGAAACCAAATTTTATAATCGATTTAACAAAGATCATTGCTAAAACGAGTGTTAGAGCAAATTTAGACTCGTTCATCACATGCCTAAGTATATAATGAATCAAATAATCACGATCTTCTGCAACCAGAAATCAATAAACGGCTTCTCAACATGGAATTTATGAAACCTGTTTCGAAGCACGAATACAATAATGTTTTTGACGTAACGTATCCTATCATCAATGGCTGGAGCCTAAAAAATATAACCGACGAATTAAAATAAGCGAATGCTTTGCCCTGTTGGACTTTTTTAATATGTCGCAGAAACAGATTCAACCGGTATTGAAGATTTCAGGACAATAATTTTTTGAACGTTACAGATTGTTATGTTCATCGAAATTATCTTGTTTTCTTTATGTCTCAAGTGCGGTATTTGCTATTTTTCCATACCTAGAAAACAGAGGACAGATGGCGAATGTAGGTAAAATATTCATATTTAGTCAAACAGGTCGTTTTAACATTAACTAAAAGATCACTAGATTCAACATGCAAAAATCGCATTCTATCATTTTAAACCAACCATCTCGATCTTTTAGCTAAGACAAGGAAATTAAATTACGTTTGTGTGAAAGGATTATTTTCAGAATTCTTGGCACATGAAATCAATGTAACTTTACAAACAGGACCCTTACCACCACTTCTTATAGCGGTTTAACTTTGACAGTTTGTTATAAGAAGAGACGGAGCTATAACAGGACGCCTAGCTCCATCTTTATCTCACATTGAAGTAAAACCAAAGCGATTCTGCTATAGGTCATAAATTCATAAGAATCGCTTTGGTTTAGCTTAAGCCGCGCTTGCGTAGGTTGCTCTATGGATGGGTGGAGCCTCATTACATACCTACCGACTTTCCTTCGTGCCTCAGAAAGCACGATAAGCCGTTGGACCCAGCTATCATTTGTTTATCTTTGACAGTCGTTACTGGAGGCCTACTCTCTTTCTCCGATTTCGTTCGTTGCCGAAGTTTCGTTTCGGAGAAAGAGAGTAGGCCTCTAGGTAGTCAGTAGTCAGTGGCCCGAAAGTCTGACAATCACTCTTCGAGTCTATCGTATTACCCAGTACTAACTGGGTTGTGGAAGTCAGACGGGCAGTCGCTCTATGGAAAATACTGGTATTCAGCTGAATCAGTTTAGACTAGAAGCGGACCCCGACAGAGTTGGGGAAAGGCAGGCAGATGAAGATGTTTTTTCACACTATGCTGACACTTAACACCTAACAAAACATCTAATTAACAGAAACCCTTTAAATATAAATTACTATGACCTGTTAAGGGCATTCTATTAAGTCCTAAACAGTGTTCTGTACTCAATACCCATTACCTGTGTAAATGTTAATGAATATCTTTATTTTCAATCTCAACCACGTGTCGTAGAATGAGAAGAAATATGTAAATATATTCACATTATACTATAATAGTTAAATGATCAATTGATTACTTGGCAACTAACAGGCGCCACCGAGCGAACTCGGACCGGATTGTCGTTATTGTAAATCTTATTAATTGTACCTATTATTAATATTTATGATATGAGTATTTTTGAAATATGTTCATCAGTTGAGAATTATGGATGATGGTAAGGAAACCAGTATAAACTGGTATTGTATTCTATTGACACTCCGTACTACGCTAAGCTAGTTTAAGGTCATAGTGTTTCAACTCAAGTGCGCCGACTGTACCAAAATGATTAAGAAAACTGGGTTTTCCTTATAAATAGAGAAACCGTAAAATGCCGTAATGTGAACTTGAAGACGTCAGATGTGGATGATTGCTAATGAAGTGGCAAGTACTTACATTTAATTTTTAGATTCTAAGTTTTTTTTTTGTTTAAGAACCTAATTCTGTCTCTCACATTGTAACATGTCAAAGCAAAGCATTTATTTCAATTAGACCATTACAGGCACTTTTGAAAGTCAAAAAACAAAATAAAACGCGAAGCTACAGTCCCAGTCACAAGGCATAATAACTTATGAAAGTACTGTAGTTGCCCATTCCGTAGCGTAGATCTCTGTAAATGATTACTATATAGATATACCAATATAGTTAACACAGGAGAAACAATTCTAACAGTTGACTTATGACAGCACATCATAAGTCAACTGTTAGAACTGTTTCTCCTAAACAAGCAAAACAACTTATCTAGGAGTCTAGGAGAGCAGTACGGCACCTACTAGATTTATAAACTATTTGCCTGAGCTTTATCTTATACTACTTTGCCATGGCATCTAGTCATAGTAGGGATGGTGACTCATTTTTTTTTATTTGTCCATGGGGTAGATTAATAAAAAGTATTTGACACGTATTTTTTCTTTTATCACGTAATCGTAAAATTACGGAAATATTTTGAGTTGAAATGGCGCATGACGTCACGGCTCAGTACATTTTATACCTAGTTGTGACGTAGTGAGCCCCCACTCTCCAACTTTAATGCGTGTTAACTAAGTATTTTTTTGTTAGCTTGATAAAACAAAAAATACGTATCTAATATTTTTGTATTACCTGATTGACGGACAAAATAGAATTTCGTTTTCTTTACCCAGTCATCATCCCTGTTCAACAATAAATCTTCATTAATATTATTAATTTACTAGAACTATATGGTGTACCGAGAATGAAGATCTAACTAAAATGATGTTGATGCGTAAACTTGTACCTCAATTCTCAACCATAGTTTCATCTAAAGTTATGATTAAACGCAATAATACATCTCCAACAGTCCAGCACGCGTAGCATAACCACCGTAGAAATTGGCTATGTCGACGGAAGAATAGACAAACTGATACATTGTCATTGTCTATCTGTCATTTTGTCGATTCTTCCGTAGACACAACTCGTTTTTACAGTGGTCATGCTACGCTGCTGCATAGAAGCCTAATTCTACAGTATGTTAGGTTAAACGAGGGACATATTGAGGGAGGGTATTCAGTATTCGATTCTCGTCCCAAATATGTAAAAAACATATAATGTACATAGAAGAATTTTTAATGTTTTGTTTAGTGCCTAGATATTTTGGACTGTCCTAAGCCAGGTAAGTTTAAAGTATGAAGGGAAAATGGATTATACCTAAGAGTCATTGACCCGCTCACATGTTCTGCGATAGTATTAAATCGCTAGCGCAAGGGTGTACACACGTTGCGTGACATTTGAGAAAATTTTGGTATGGTTCTGTCTGTTATTTATCAGTGTTTTTTTTTTGTTTATATTTTTATCAGTATCATGTTAGCATGTACTATTATGGGTTTGAATATGTCCCTCGTTTAAACTAACATACTGTATAAAGGGTGGAAGGGAAGCTGACGATAACAAACGGTTAGCACGTATTCAGTACCTACTTACTTAGGTCCTACTATATACAATAAACTGCCAGATTTTATAAAAAATGATACAATTAAAAACTTTAAAAAGAAATTAGTGGCCCTCCTAACAGAAAAATGTTATTATTCGATTAATGATTTTTTAATGGACACAACTTTTTAATCAGCTATGTTTATAATAAATATATATTAATATTATCTTGAATATTACATAATATTAATTAATTTTTAATTTTATTCTATAGTAACATTCTAATTTGACATTTTTCAATATTAATTAATGTATATGTATAATTGCAATAATTCTAACTGTGATATTTGTAACTCTATTTTAGAATATCAACAATTTTTATAATTTTTGCGTGCCTATTTTCAGGCAGAATGTACATGGCTCACTCCTTTCTATTCCACCTGTATTTTAATGTAACCTACATTCATTGCAAATAAATGATTTGATTTGATTACATCATTCTGAACCGTTTGTGCGCCGGTGCCCGGTTCCACCCTGTATACCACACAATTGTAATGTTTTTCTAGTTCAACAATATTCATGGGGGCATTTCCATCGTGGCAATTTTTTCAAAACATATGAAGCAGTGTAAGAATTCAATTTAAAATCTTTCAGATAGTGACTGGAACCGGCTAATGCAATTGCAGGGGTTGTTCGTTTTTGGCAAGTTTATCATCTGCCTAGCCTTTTCCCAGACTATCTTGGGGTCGGCTTCCAGTCTTACCAGATGCAGCCGAGTACCAGTATTTTACATGAAGCGACTGCCTATTCAACCTCCATAACCCAGTAACTGGGTAATGCGATACCCCTTGGTAAGACTGAATGCCAGACTTTTGGCTTCTGAATACTCGTTACTACTGTCAAAGATCTACAAATGACAGCCGGGACCAACGGCTTAACGTGCTTTCCGAGGCACGGAGGAAACTCGGATTGCTGAAAATTCTGTGATTAAAATGTATCCCTAATCCATAAATAAATCCTACAAAGAGTCTTTGCTTGATATGGTAACTACACTGTTTTCTATTTTCCCTCGAAATCTATGTGTCACTATGAAAATAATTTAAAGTAGGTAATATCCATTTGCATGTTAACATTTGCCACAAACATGTTGGTAGTATTTCCATAATGACGTGGTTTTGAGGGAAGCCAGATAGTGGCGCCATCTGTTGACACTGATGAGAGTTGCAGATTTACACGGCCGAATTTACAAAGTTGTGCGATGGGGTTGCCAACATGCTACATTATACAAGGTGATTTGACATTATACATTGTCATTGGCATTATACATTGAGATTAATATATTTGATATAGTTTGGTGTAAAAATTCTAAATTCACGCTATTGTTTAAAATTTCAGAAAGTAAGTACTTAAAAAAGAGAGAAAAAGTACAAAAGAAAAAAGACTACTAAGATACTTTTGCAAGGACAAGGATGACTATACTTTTCAAGACTGAACTTTTCTAGGGTGACTTTATATCATAATATCACTATGCAAACCAGACTGTTTATAGAAACGTTCTATACCTAGACATGTTAATACTCTACAGATTCAGTACCAAACCACAAAACGGCGTGCCCACAACAGAATCAACACTAAACCCATCACAATAGAAAAAAAAAACAGAACTAATTTCCATAAACACTTGTACCTCACTACATCCGCTGAAAGAATAAAATCTCCATGACTAACAGATTCAAGGTGGATTATTTGCCATTACACGATGACGTCATCACCACCATAGGTAGGTACTGAAGACGCCAGCTAGAAAAACTGTAAAATTTTCCCAATAAATTTTGAACCGTATTCTATAGCAATAAGATTTAAAATCTATTTAAAAATTTTGTCAGATTGTTGTAGCTTGATGTGCTGGCGTCTGTACTTCACTTACCGCCATAAGTTGTACCTACGGCCTAATACACAAACAGCTTTTTGCCCACCTACACTATTACCGAACTGTTTATTTGCTATTGGAAATTGTACTGTATCACTTTGTGATAAAGGACTGCGCCTGCTTCAGTTATTCTCTCTAGTTTGGTACTGCCCATTGTTTCCTGTCTTTTCTAAGTACCAACCGCCTTTACCAGCTGTTTGTACATCTGGCTTTCTACAAATGCAAGAGATAAATGTTAAAAAAAAAAAAAAAAAACAGCGGAGTACCTTTTAAAAATTTCGCATATAGCCAGTTATATTTAAAACCCATGTAATAGGGGGCGAGCCTATAGCCATCAACCTCGCACAAATCCAGACTCCGTGGCTGCCACTGAGAAATTCCTGGATGGAAAAACTTAATAGCAATTTGCCTGATCTGGGAATCGAACCCAGTACCTCATGCTCAGCAGTCCTTATTTCAGCCACTAGACTAACGAGAATAAATCAAAAATAATTTATTCTAATAAGTCTTGATTACATAAGAAGTAAGATAGTTCCCCAAAAATTGCAACCTTCACCTCTGTTCCCAGTGCTTTTTGTGCGGTGAGAAGAAGTGGCGGAATCACGCGTAGCAAACTCACCAACTAAAGTACTCTGACTTAAAAACTCTTTACTACGGAAAGGCTTTAAAGTTACCGTTACTTTATAAAGAAATATTCCGACGCTATTAAAACGGTATCTTGATAGTGATGTCAACAATTCGCACATTAAGTAAATACCACTTAGATGGAGTCACGAGGACGCAAAAAATGCGAAGTTAACTTTTAACTAAACTACTTATCTTCTAAAAAAAAAATGATCGGGCAAAATCAATAAATAATTAACGACACATCGCCTGGTTTTTATCGATAATAAATAAATTATGAAGCTTACTAATAGATTCAATCCATAAATCGTCACAGACTGATCACCGAAGCATGTAAAATTATTGATTTCTTTAATATTGGACACAAAGATACACGTTTTCGCACTTTGCATTCATCGTTAAAAGTGGAATGGTGTAATACATATTGTATATTGGAAAACCAGGGCTTCGGCGCCGGAGATATACAAAAGCCGGAAGGCAGACCGCGTTACCGGTGGGCTGTGCACAAGTCCGACGTACCGGTACTCCATCTTTGAAAAACTCGATTAAAGCACAACTGATAACAAACGTGATTTAAAACGTAAGTCATGTATCTGAAGCAAGTTCAACGAGGTAAGTTCAATAGCTGCTCCAGAAAAAGTTGTGCAACTACTTTTTACTGAATGCAACACTCATTTTATACTTAGACTCTGCGTGAAATTGACTTCTATTTGAATGTAAAAGCGTCTAAAGGCGCATCACACAGAGTAACTAAAAAGGTGTGTATTAAAAAGAAATCAGTCAGTTCAAATTGTTGTTTTCTATCTCAGATAAAATCTTGTGCACAAGATGGAAAGAACATACACGATGCATCGCATGAACACGGAGTGGTTAATTTTCACTCTTCCGCTCGAAACCCTATAATAACAAAGAGTCTCACTTATAACAAAACCGTAATGACTTCTTGAACATTAAGCGGGCACAAAGGCTTTTACAGTCTGTTTAACAAAATAGTTCATTCGACGTTTGCATACGCTCGGGTAATTATCCGCCGTATTGTTATACACAATGGTAGAGTTATTTATTATTTCAATTTCACAATATATTGTTGCGAGGAAAACAATGTAAGCACCTAACGTACCGTTCTTGTTACAAATGTACATACACACTTTCTATGAAGCTAACTTTTTATCTATGGCCATCATCAACATGCACGCTAGTTCACATTAGTTAAGTTTAGCGTTCGTTTCGGAATATGGTATTTTGATCAGTAAACAGCAAGAGGTCATTTACGCAACTTCTCTCTCTGCTCTAGTGCTCCGCAAGAATATGGTGATAATATAATTATGTAACTCCAAAAGTAATGGTCAAGAAGGATCAATGCTGAGTGGAGTTGCTATTGGATAAGAAAGAAAATGATGATAAATCATATACAAGCTGTCGTTTTGCATCCTCGTCAAATTCAAGGAGGTGACTATGCTAATGATTCTCGTCCCTAATCAATAATAAAACGGTTAGGTATTTTTTTTTTTTTCTTATTTACGGAAATCGGTAAGTGGGAACCACCCGTGTATGAAACGCGGCCCGTCCGGTACTCGCCCTATAACCGCGCTTTCACACATACAACCAATCTCAAACGTTTATTTGATAATTTCTTATTCCCTAAACCACGTTATTCAGAAATACTGACAAACTCACACAACCAAAAAAAAACTGTGTTTAATAATATTTAAGGTTTAGGTACAGTAATTTTAACTGATTATTAATGTCCTTTGTGACAGCCTCCTGTATTTTGTCGAGGATGCAGAAGAACTGCTTGTAAACATATTTAGCTAATTCCTATGTTATTTTTCTTATTTTCTTTATTTATTTAGGTTTATTTATAATCGCAATGAGTATTTCAATCACATCGTACCCTAAATATAATTTCAATATAAAGTAAGGTTTCGGCGTACCTTCAGCACCTTTAATTTACCATAAAGGAAATAAAAAACCACCTAAATGCATAAATGAAGAGAAGCATTTATAAAGACTCATGCGCCAATCCCAAATTTTCATCGCGAAATTAACGATGTAGTAACGAACTCTATTTAACTCGGTATACAGTTTTAACAGCAGGTATCCGCTTTTGAGGATACGATCAAACAATCTAACGGAGAGCCAAAAAAGCTTCCATTGTAAAAAAAGTGTGTGGGAAACAGGGCGCATCCTTACGAGCTTACGAGGCGGCTAATTAATCAGTCATGTCCCTCTCCTTTCTCACTAGCGCCAATCAAACCTTAAACAACGCGAACACGTAAATAAGAGACCATCTCTTCCTAATGACTGGCGAAAAATTACCAAGGAGTTTGTAATTCCACGAGCATCATATTTCAACATTATCCTGCCTTGATCCCTATTTATTTGGGGTCGGCACTGCATGTCTTCTTCCACACCTTTCTATTAGTCGTCATGCTAGCAATCGCCATCTTTCTATCCTTTCATCCTTCACAGAGTCCATCCGACGTTTCTTTGGCCTTCCTCTACTCCCTCCACTATTTCCAAGTCAGAGTAATTTATACCCACGGTTCGACTACATCTACCATAGAAGGTGCGTTAATAATGTTTACTAGCATATACCACTACAGTTACGTTCATATTCCCATCAGTACGAACAACAATAATATTGGAGGATTGTGCGCATTCGGCGCGGGCGCAGAGAAAGCGTTGCCCGCAACAATGCGCGCTCGTGTAGATGCGCTAGATAGCGCTCGCGAACTTTGAACCGCGTTTTATAACTTCCATACAAGTCTCGAATTCTCCCGCTAAGGAAAGTCAGGTACTAGTTTCAAATCGCTACAGATTTTATGGTGTTACTTTATCAGCGTTAGTTTGCTTTACTTTCCAATGTATTGAGTGCAATCGTCATGCGGGCATCGTTTCACTGTTGCGTAGCGCAAGAAACAATAGGATATTTTGAAACTGAAATGGGTTTGTTTAGCTAGCTTTTTTTTATTGTTTCAGATGCATTCGTATCGAGATTTGGCTTGTTGCCGTTGCCGAGTGAAATGAAGGTCAAACATGGTCCCCACATAACTGGTCTGCTCTTATACAAATTAGGATTCCTGTAAGAAACAAGATTATCTACTTTCCGTATTTAGAAGAAGATAAAAATGTTGTCCAGCACGCGTAGCATGACCGCCGTAGAAACGGGCTATGTCGACGGAAGAATCGACAAACTGACACATTGTCATTGTCTATCAGTCATTCTGTTGATACTTCCGTAGACAAAACTCGTTTCTGCAGTGGTCATACTACGCGGGCTGTACGTACCTACATAAAGATTTTTCTCCCATAGGCAATTATTATGAGGAATAAAATCGATGCAATGAGTAGTTAACCGGTGGAAGTCATAATTATGAATTATAAAATTGTGATTATCATTTCATAGTTCTCATCCCGCTACATGATAGCTTTATAACTAACATCCTACAATAACAACTCATTTCTCCAGTTTAGAGCAGAGCAATAATTAAATAAAATAGAATCATAAATGTAAATACTATAATGGGTCCAGAGACAAGTAAAGAAAAGATGTCCGTGTGGCAAGCGCACAAATCGTAAGAGTCAGCAGAGAGAAAATGCAAGTTAATTGTATTGTAATCTCTGGGGCCGTATCTGTAGACCTGCATGCACCGTACTAATGTCCATAATTTTCCATGTGTGGTCCAACCCATACCAGCAATGTAATAAAGAATAATTCATTAATATAGAATGTAAGCAAGCCTATTAATCCTAAACAAGAACTTTTTCTGAAACGTGGATAGAGTGTAAAAATTTCACCTGAAATCCGTAGCCCCGAAAGAGAAAAACTGATAACATAAACTGCATTCTGATAAAAACGACGTTTCCGGGAGTATCAGACCACTAGATTGTTAAGAGTTTCTTATAATCATAGGACCTTTTAGTAGAAACCTATAAATATTCACAATATTACAAATCCAAAATAGACCAGAGAAAACAATAACCATTTGCCGATGAAAAAGGAAGAAGTATAATAAAGGTTTTTTAAATAAATTGTTTAGCACCGAAAATCTTTCTAAAGGCCCGAGTTCGAACAAAAGCCATCGCAAGTACCAAGTACAAGAGACAGCGAGTCCATAGACTAAAGAGTGAGTACCGAGTAGTGAGGTGAACGACTGGCCCGCCATTACGGCAACCGCATCATTACGGCAGCAGCAGCCGGCAGCGAGGCCCCCAAGCCTTTCATAACGTTTTTTATCCCCCACTACCTCTTCTACTGTTGACAAACTCGTTGAAAAACTCAGCCCCAGAACAAATTAAATCGAGTTACATTTATACAAGCTGTTCTTTTGCATCTTCGTCAAAATTCAGGTTGTCACAAAAGACGTAAATGACAATACATTTTAATTACGATACCTAGTTAATTATTAATAATACACTACTTTTTGTTGTTGTTTAAGTTCGTCAATATTTCAGAGTAACCCCCTTAACATGGTTTGGGGGATTAGAAATTATCGAATAAACGTTTGAGATTGTTTGTAAGTGTGAAAGCGCGGTTATAGGGCGAGGATCAGACGGGCCGCGTTTAAAACAAGGGTGGGTCTCACTTACCGATTTCTACAAATAAATATTTAAAAAATTAACTCCCATTTTATTATTGCTTCGGGTCGAGAATCATTAGCATAGTTACCTCCTTGAATTTGACGAGCATGCAAAACAACAGCTTGTATGATGAAAACTATTTCGTTTTTTGGTGAAAAAAGTGTTTTTAAAACAAATAGAACTACATTGTCATTTAAAAATAAGTAAGTAGGGGTATGACTCATTCAATCAGACCATTTACAAGAAATTCATTGATTTTAAACCGAAAGAAACATTATTTGTCTCTCAGCTTTTTTTCATGTAACACAATAACGATATACCTAATAGTCTAGGTCAGAGATGACACAGACAAAGTCGACGATGGTACGATCTTACCCAGAAGAAGCCTGTTCACTCTAACTTTGAAGAGGGTTGTAAGCGTATACGATAGTTTCTCAGTAGTTAAGTACTTTCCAACACAAGCGAACACCGGCAGAACATCAAAGTTGTACTAAATAAGCGGCCAGCTATAGGAGCACACGTTCCTTTATCGGCCATCTCCCATTGTTTCTCCCCCGCCCCGCGCGCTAGCGATAGGACGTGTCCCGTGTAGGCTCTGTTATTTTAAATCATTTTACTAGATTCTAACGAACTTATCCTAAAAGTTTTCGGTTAAATGTTCTTAACTTACCATAATACACCGTAATAATCACGCATAAACAATAAAGTGTTCGTAAACAAGACTGATTTGGTGATTTGTGCTTTAAAAATCGTTAAAAGTGACTGTGGCAATTGTGCAGTGATATACTCATGTGACCTTGACTGTCATCGCTCACTCAACGTCCTTTCACTTTTTTACCTCAACAGTTGAAAGCTAATATCTATTTGGCCTTCCTAATTAGTGTCATACTTGGCGCGTTGGTTAAGAGCTCTGGTCACGTTAGCACTACACGCCTCAGGTCGGAGGTTCGAATCTGCCGCAGCGCGTAGCTTTTTGTGTTAACAAAAATTGTTTCCACTGTTATTATAAAAGCTAAAATGTCGACGACGGCTAGAACCCCACCAAATTATAATTCTCCTTCACGTTCTGAGTCCGACATCACAAAATTGTTCGCTAAAGATGAGACATCAACAGTCACGAATATTAACCCAAGGACAAATAAGCGGCGATGTTTACCAGCTGGCGATAGTTCTAGCGACTATTTGACCGACTTCAAGAACGAAATTAGGGATATGATACAAAACATGTCTACCGCACAAAATACCCGTTTGGACCAACTAGAAAGCCATATAATTGCAGTTAAAACCTCAAACAGTAAAATAGAAGAAACTTTTACGGAAATAGAAAGGGCTGTCAATTCTTTTTCGGAACAGTTAACCTCACTCGAGTTAAAAATTACTATCCTGGAAAAAGAACGTAACTCCATGGCAACTAAATTAACAGTACTGGAAGAAAAGGCGGAGTCTTTCGACCGTGCCCTTTTAAAAACCTGCATCGAGCTTCGCAACGTACCCAAGAGAGCGAAAGAAACTAAAAAGATGCTATATGACGCCTTACTTGAGCTATCTAAACAACTCGAAATAAAACTGCAAGTGTCTGACATACGCGATATTTCGCGACAGCCTTCTAAAAAAGAAACTCCAAATTCTACCCTTACAGTCGAATTTACGAATACACTGACCAAAACCAACTTTTTGTCAGCTGTTAAGGACCACAACAAATCAAACCCTAACAACAAATTGAACTCAACTCATCTGGGTATAGAAGCTCCAAAAACGCCAACTTACGCTGCGGAACAATTAACTCCCTACTCTAAACGACTCTTTTACCTGGCTCGTAACTATGCCAAGGTAAACCAATACATGTTCTGCTGGACCGCGGACGGGCGCATCCTGATGAAGAAGAATCCTGACAGCCCCTCTATTGTTATCAAAAATGAACTACAAATCCAACAGTTGTCTGTACCGACTACAGCTGACAACGTTTGACTATGCCATCCGTCAAGTAACTTAAGTTTTCTCTTAACGGTTATTTCTAAGACTACTTTATATTTTGTTAATATTTTTTCTGTCACTTTACTTAAGCTAGTTAATGTAAACAACTGCACACAAAACTCAAACAAAAACTATTTACACATTCTTCACCCAATAAAAACTAATACTTGCAAAAAGTTTAAACACACTTCACAATGCTCACTTTTAGTCATAGTAACCGTCCCAAAGTTCTTACTACCGCATACCTATACCCTTGTTTACAACACTCTATTACCCTTAATCTCATTCAACAATGTCTAATCCGATAAACGATGTAATGTCTGATCTTGACCAATTTTCTGTATCCGAAACTCACATTTGTACCCCCGAAGCAACAAAGTCTTACCTTAAGAACGAAAGCGACTGGCTAATTGCCTTAACGCAAAATATCCGGTCCATTAACTGTAATTTCTTAAACCTTCAAACCCTAATCCATCGCATGAACATTGACTGTGGTCTTCTAATCCTAACAGAATGCTGGCTACCGTGCTCAAGTAACTGCTGTATTCCCACTCTGCCTAATTATAACACATACAAAACAACCAAACACCTTAATCAGAGCGACGGGGTAGTTGTTTATGCTAGGTCAGATGTGGTAACCATTTGTGAAGAGCCCAACTTTCTTGGATCAGCCTCATGCCTACTTGTGAAGTTAAACTCTGAAGTGGCTATACTTTGTATTTATCGCTCCCCTTCAAATGACAATATTTATAATTTCCTTACTGCACTCAATAACATTATTCCAACTCTCACTTCTTACAGATCGGTTATCATAACTGGAGACATTAACTTGGATATCAAGCCTGATACTCAGGATTCACGAGCCCACGAATATCTCAGCACCCTGGCATATCACGGATTTCTACCAGCTCATACACATCCAACGAGAGGCAAAAACTGCCTAGACCACACTATGATTCGATCCACAAGTACTATCCTTACTTTGGTCTATGAGACCACGGTAACAGATCATTGTTCTTCCCTTTTGTGTGTAAATAATCAAAATAAAAAATCTGAATCTGCCCCCTTAAAAATGTTATCTAAAGTAGACTATGAGGCACTTGATAAAATTATTAAAAACCTAGACTTTACCCCCCTCTTTCTTATCCCTGACCCTGACAACGCTATTGACAAGCTTACTCAATTAATGAAAAATGCCATAAATGAATGCACTACACTTGTCAGAGTTCCTGCATGTAAAAGGATACTGAAACCGTGGATTACTCCCGGATTACTGCGTTGTATCCGGAACCGAGATTCTCTCCATAAAAAAGTTAAGCAGTCACCAGACAATCAAACTCTACACCTAACATATAAGCGATACAGAAATTTTTGTACGACACTCTTGAAAAAAATAAAAAGAAAATTTGATTCAGAGGAACTAAACAAGGCTCAACACAACCCTAAAAAACTATGGGACTCTATAAAAACTATCACTAACTCACAGAAAAATAAGAATTCTTCTACTAGCCAACTGTTAACTCACTCTGACTCGCCCAGGCAGTCTTGCAATGATGTAAACGAATTCTTTGTCAACATTGGAAAAAAGCTCGCAGAAAATATAAATACCACCCAAATCCACTCAACTCCCCCTAAAACTACAAAACTCGATAAATCGTTCGTTTTAGAACAGACGGATCCTGACGAAGTTTTAACTACCATTAACCAGCTGAGGGTTTCTGCTGCAACTGGATGGGATGGCATATCCCAAAAGTTCTTAAAAAGATACGCACGGACACTTGCACCTATACTATGCCACATTTTCAACCATTGCTTTCATTCTGCTATCTTCCCATCTTCTTTTAAAAGAGCAATTATTCACCCTATCTTCAAGGGTGGTGACGTAACCCTACCAAACAACTATCGTCCAATAGCTGTTCTTAGTGCATTGTCAAAGGTACTGGAACGTCTCCTAAATAAGAGATTAGTCCAATACCTCGAACACTTCAATCTGTTATCCCCCCAGCAGTTTGGCTTTCGCAGGAACAAATCCACTTGTGACGCAGTCCATACATTGATTAACAATATAGTAAAGAACTTAAATGGTAACAAGAAGGTCCTCACCATATTTTTAGATCTTGCGAAAGCATTTGACACCGTTCCCGTCTCCACTCTTCTACTCAAGCTCGAAAACCTAGGTATCAGAGGGTCTTCACTTGACCTCTTCAGGAGTTATCTAACTGGTCGCTCGCAATTAGTAACTATAGAGAACTACAAGAGTGAAGAGCTACCCATTCACTATGGCGTACCTCAGGGTAGCATTTTGGGGCCCACACTCTTCCTTGTGTTCATTAACGATCTCTGCAATCTCCTGATTCCAAATGCCACAATAGTTTCTTTTGCAGACGATACTGCCATCACCTTCACCGCTGATTCATGGCGGGAACTCCAAGTTACCGCACAGGAGGGCTTTAATACCGCCTTGAAGTGGCTTTCCTCTCACACCCTTACTCTTAATGCCAGCAAGACTAACCTTGTCACTTTTTCAATGACTAACATATCCCAGCCTAAAACCCCAATCTCTATTAAAGCCCATTCCTGTCCTGCACAAAATCAACATAATTGTCAATGTCCTACCTTAACCTTAGTGGAGCAGGTTAAATATCTTGGTATAGTTCTGGACAAAAACCTTAATTTCAAATCCCACATTAACTCCCTCACTGGTCGCATACGAAAGTTAATCTACATTTTTAAAACGCTGCGCCATGTAGCCAACCAGGCCATCATCCGAAACGTTTACTTTGCTCTTTGTCAATCCATCCTTATCTATTGTATATCATGCTGGGGTGGAGCTGCAAAGACCATACTCAAGCCTCTGGAGGTCGCACATAGAGCTATTTTGAAAGTGGCTACGTTCAGACCGATACTTTTCCCAACTTTCGAACTATATCAATCATGTAGCGTACTTAATGTAAGGCAACAATATATTTTACATATAGTCCTTCTGCAACACCGGCGAACACCATTTAAAAAACTTTCTAAACGCCGCAAAGACCTTATCTGCACAATTCCACCTACACGCACAGCTTTTATAAAAAAGTTTTCTCTCCATCGTGGCCCATCACTCTACAATAAAATCAACGCAAAAATTCCCATTTACGGCTTAACAAACTTTAAGTGCAAAAAGACTGTTCGCATCTTCCTTTTAAACCTGAGCTACGACGAAACCGAAGAATTCCTAAAAAAGTGATCACTCTGAAACATACATTCATCACACACCACATTAATTTAACGATACACTCACCACACTAACAATATACACACACACACACCACACGTAAATACTAACATTTTATTTTTATTTTCATAAGTTTTTAATTAATTATAATTTTGTTTTCTTCCTAAATTGATATTTTAGATTCTAAGTTTTTCTTTTGATTTTGTTTATAAGTCTCAAATTGTCTATCATGTTGTAGCTTGCGAATGATTACTATATTCCAACATAGTTAACACGTGCTGTCATAAGTCAACCATTCATGACGGGGATCGGAACTGTTTCTCCTAAACACAGGTTATTTTGTAACCTATCTAGGAGACCAGTACGGCACCCACTAACTAGATTAAGAAACTATTTTGCCTGTGCTTTATCTTATACTACTTTGCCATGTAATCTAGTCCTAGTTCAACAATAAATCTTTATTATTATTATTATTATTGTTGGCACGCCCGACACCATTACAACAACTACCCGCCAACCACAGCTCGCACACATCAATATTGAATACTATAAAGATTATTAATGGGAAATGCGCATCGGTTTTTATCATTCAAAATGTAAAATGTTGATAGAATCTCATCCTCCCACGTAATACTTACGTATGTTTTTGTGTGTCTGTTTGTTTGTTACTGTTTGTGTGTGTGTGTGTTGTGCGCGTGCTAGATAAAAACGTATCATTTGAATGTCCAGCAGTCATCCTTGCGCGCATAATTATGTCTTACTTGGAAATTGTTGCTACTCTTTGTACTGTGACATTGTGCTGTATTATACTCAGGGCTGGGCAAAATGTTTTGGTTTTATTAAAATACTAATAAAATTAAAAAAAAAAAATGTTTTTCGCATGTACTTTAAAATATAAAATACTTTCAAATGTGTTGATTGCAGTAAATTGTCGTAAGTACCAAAGTACTCTGTGTAAGTACCTACCCTACTCTAAGATCGACTTCACTTTGCACGCTTTAGCTTGCACGTTTGAAAGTATACATCATATTTATAAAGTAAATTTGGAATACGGTACAGATCCCTATTTCAGAAAACGATTATAGTTTGACAAAATTAACAACTTTTTCTGCGGAAAATATATCTAAGTTTGTGAAATGTATTACAAACTAATTTAGAATACTAGTTCCAAAATACCTTAGCTATACAAGTATTTGAAAAACCAATTACAAATTACATTTTTAGGAAGTACCAGATTGAAATACCAGGCCACGAAAGAGATGGCGGTACGAAATGGACAAGTTCCGTCAGAATTGGAAGGAGGATGCGCGAGTTCGCGAGAAATCGAAAGAGTTGAGGGAGGCGGTTGCCCAGGAGTGGGACAGAGCAGGCTAGGAAAAAATACCAAACACGTAATTGTATTTCAAATACATAAGCCCAGCCCTGGTTTTACATACTCGTAAGTATAGAATGGGACTTACCACAAATAAGTGGATTGTCATTTGTAACGGACGCTTTAGTTTTTGTTTTCATTGTTATTTGATAGTGTAGATTTTCTTTCGATGGTTATTTCAATCTCAGAAATGTATCAACCAATAGTAATAAGATTTTAAAATTCGCCACTAATCCTAGCCATTTCAACTAGGTATATTGAGGTCCGCATCCAGTCTAAC
The DNA here is from genome assembly GCA_963082945.1 of Cerastis leucographa. Taxonomy (NCBI): domain Eukaryota; kingdom Metazoa; phylum Arthropoda; class Insecta; order Lepidoptera; family Noctuidae; genus Cerastis; species Cerastis leucographa. The sequence goes on along the minus strand of OY720380.1, from coordinate 8,993,391 downwards.
CGAATACAGCTTAATACCAGTAGTTTACATGGACCGTTTGCCTATCTGGCCTCCGAAACCCAGTTAGTACTGCAAAGTACGATACCCTTGCTAAGATTGGTTGTCAGATTTTCTGATCACTGACTACCTGTAACGACTGTAAAACTCGTCTCTAATAAAATCTAATAAATATAAAATAAGATGTGGGTTGTCAAAGCTGTTGAATCAAAAGCCTTCAGTTGTAGTGTAATATTTAATTGACTAACAAATAAATTCATATCTTCTCAAATTGACATTAAATATTTATTTTCATAAAAGTACTTACATTAAAATTATATAAATTAAATAAATCATATATTTATTCTTTCGACGCATAATGTGCTGGTTTCTTACCCATGGAAGCATTTGTCATTATTTCTAAACGAGTTTTAATCCGGCGAGACTTTGTGCTTAGTATTGTGAAATCACTTTATACTCTGTTTACTCTATTATGACTGATATGACACACAGCGTTAAAGCTAGATGGACAATATGATTTATTTATTATATAATTTCTTTAAAATGTAGAATAATCGTATAGCGAACTTTTTTTTTAGGCATACAATTTTAAACATAAGTGCCATACCAATTATCATAAAAATAACAGAGTGTAGTTTGCCCTAAAAATATTAAAAATCTGTTGCGTACACAATAAAAAAAATATATAAAGCCAAGCACATTATGCTCTAAAGTAATATTCTGGCAGTTTCATTAGGTACATGGTAGAATATATAATGTTCATTACTTGGAAAAGCTCTCATTTACATAACTTATACTTTACATTATTTATTACATGTTTTATCACATTTTAACAATATTCAAAGCTAGCATTTATTTTGATATTTACATAAGATCTAAAAGAGTACGTGGTATAAAATAAACACGGTTGTGATAAAATTACAATAAATAAAATAATAACAAATAAATTAGATGCTGTCCTGATTTTAATTTCTCGGTTGTTATTTATTTGCAGCTTTTGTAACCCCAGTAGGCTTCTCGTAAGTAATTTTAACATTTAAACTGTTAAAACTTAAACCCTGGTATAGAATGGAATATACTTTATTGCACACAAAAAATAAAGCAAATATTGTACAATATTGCTAATTCTATGGTTACAATGGCAGCCTTATCGCCGCTAGCGATGTTTCCAGACCTTGGGCAAATAATTCAAATGAAATGTTATTTATAAATATATTATATACAATGCATACATTAATATACATATTTATATTTTTTTTTTTTAATAATTGTACTAAATTATATTTATATTAAAATTTAATTGTGGTGATCTTGTAAAACCTATAAGGTAAGGTAAGCAATGGTCTGTACATAAATTGCTATTTACTAATACTAAAAGAATATTGTAGGCCGTTTCAAATACCTAATAAATTAAGAAACTTGTAACCTGTTACATAAGATTAACGATTCCATTACATTAAATAATTCATAATGTCTTGCCAAGTAAATAATCCTTATAAAATATTACAAATAATGCACATTATCCGTTGGAATGTAAATTATGACACTTTTAGAATAGAAAAAGATGGCAACTTTTAGAGAGCCTTATTTAGAAAATACAAAGATCGAAGAAATTTGTGGTTTACCACAGAATTAGAGTTTCTTTTACGTCATTTTCAATGAGCAGATTAAAAAAACAGTGCGTGGAGTCTCTCCGCGCGGAAGAAGTGAAACTTCGTAATACTACACGCATGCTTTCGAGTGCCACGCATTCACTCTCGTTATTTTATTGAGGTTCTAAGTAATATTTTGTTGTTTTCTTGTTGTATTATTTTTATTAAATAAGTTTATCGACGTTATTCTACTCAAGGAAATTGAGCGAAGGCTGGTCACACCGAAGAGTCGAATGCATGACTGTTTGCACGCCATCTTGCGTACGTAGTAGAACTACGTAGTCACAAATCTTGTAATACTGCCATTTCTTAGTGAGTTTTAGAAAATATTCCCCCTCCATGATAGCGTTAAACTTGTTGGAAGTCGCATAAGAAGTTTCACTTCAAAAAAATGTTTATTTAATATTTTCAATTGTATTTGGCGACTTCATAAGTTTGGTAACCGAAAAGGATACATTGCAGTCTTATTGAATCATTATATTTACGCATATTATGTCATTGGTGTAAAAGCGGGTGCCTTAACTTAGAACTATCATAATTAACATTTAGGCCTAGCACAGTATGAAGCTCAGGCTGTTTAGAAAAATACATAAATTAAAAATAAGTAAGATTATTTATCAATTTTAGACAATGATACTCACCATATTTCATTTGTGGGTCAAAAACACTCATTATTTTGATTTACAAACTAACGTTGCTACAAAAGCTCGGCGGGCCAAAGGTTGAGTACGTCAGGGCCGGGGTCTTACAGCAAGATTATTTTAAGATGGAAGTGCCAGGATAGCCCGCGAAATTTTCTTACGTTTTATGCAATTTGCAGGTCAGTGACAGGTTGTATGTATGGCCACGTATGTACTTACAGAATTGTAATCATTTATATCGTCAATAGAACGCTCTAACTTCGTTTAACCCTATTAATTTGAATTTCGGGGGAACCATTCAACTTCAGTGTGGGAAAGAGATATAGCTATACTGCACGTGTAGCATAACCACTGTAGAATTGAGTTTTGTCTATGGAAGAATCGACATAATGAAAGATAAACAATGACAGTGTATCAATTTGTCGATTCTTTCATCGACATAGCCCGTTTCTACGGTGATAATGCTACGTGTGCTGGAGGTCTAGCTCCATTTCTTTCCTACAACAAAATAAGATTATAACAATGCTTCACTAAGAGGCCACGAGGCCACCTGATACCTAGAAAAAGACAGGGATAGAAAACGTGTTTAAGTGTATAATGTCATAAATCTCATTTAAATGTCTGTACACTGACAGTTCATCGGACATATTTCAGATCCAATTTTGATAGAACAATTTTGATATAAGCAGCATTTTTAGCTTTAAAGCTCCTTTAAATTCGTATTACATTATTAAAGCAGCGCAGCAGCATTTTATTTCATTATTTTTAGTAGAACTTCATAAATTAATTTATAGGTAATTTAATTATGAAATTTAGGATACATGAGTACGTTTGATCTTTTTTGGGATTTTATTTAGTGATCAAGTGATCATTAAAAAAAAATTAAAAAGAAAATTCCTGTAAGAAAACTTCATCGTAATATTAACTTGGTTTGGTGGTTAGTGTTATACAACAATAACTACAAAAATACGGATTTATAGTGTTTTTCTACTGCGGAGGCTCCGCATCTGACGTTGATTGACGTCATTTATATTGCGTTACCAAAGCGTAATAAACGCTTACGTATGTACACTCTATGCTAAAGGTGCGTTTTTGCTGGCCGTTACTTAAGCTGATTAACGATTACTAGCATAATGCTCTTATAATAATAATTATAAAGGCCAAATTTAATTGGCTAGCAAAACTCCATAGACGTGACAGGTATCGTTACCTAAACAAGATAATCATGTGGTCATCAACATTACACGCAGCCTGAAAACAAAATTGCGTTTCGTGTTGTAGGGAGTTTCCAATAACATATATGATGGAATGTTTTTTTTTGTCAATTTCTAGCACGATAGCGTCACTTTATGATTCACTAGACGATGGCCCATGTTATCAGCAGTAGTTTTAGCTATTTAACGCAATTTGCTGCAATCTCGTGTTAGGTCACTTTTGTTCTCGGGGTGCGATGTGGTCATTGACCTTAAAAAATCAAATCGTTTTTTATTCTTGTTTCATCGTGTTGAGTTACCGACGCCTATGCGTCTCGCTAGCTAATTAAATGTAATCCTGTTACACATGTTCCCGTTCTTTGGTGTTACATGTACTTATTTTAAATGGTGTTTCAAATTGGTCTCAATACTTTTAGGCCATGGCGGTTTATATTAAGAGATCCTGAAACAGCCAAGCTCGACTGACTTTGGGAATAATTATACTATTACTAACCCTTTCAGTAACTTATTGACTCGTAAACATTCGTTCTTCAAAACTTTTATTTGCTTTTCATATTTTCTTTTTGCATTTTCGGCAGTTTTTGTGCCACTTTCTTTCATAAAAGTGGTCCACTGCTAGTATACGCATCGCTTTTCTTTTTAAAAGAAAGGAAACATGTCTCTGAAAGGTTTATCAGAGGTGTGCAGAAGTTCCATATCCTATTGAAAAAGTTAAGTGTGTTAAAGCGGAGATGACGGGGTCTTGGTTCGCTCACTAGAATCCGCCATCCCCTTCGTACATATTAAGCTTATAGATTTACGTAAAAGCTCTTTCATTCCTAAGCTGAGGTAATTATTTAAACCATCGGTATACCGAACATTTTCTCCTAAACAAGAACTTTTCTTAACAGCTGAACAGCATAGCTTCAGAACTCGAGGACAGTCCATATTGACTTCCTTTGCCTAGTATGCTATATCGTGACATGTGCCATGCCTCAAGATAAAACTGTCATGGCGCATTTAGACTTATTGTTAATCCGCATTTAGACTGACTACCCAAATTAAATATTGACAATCTTGGGCCTATGGAATTCGGATTCTTTGCCTAGCAGATATCGGAATTAGACCGAATGTCGTCAATAAAATGGAACGCGTCCAGCTCATCTTTAAACCGAATTCAAGATCATTGTTGGAGAATATTGATAGCTCTTGAACTTGGTTTATAAAAAGTGAATGAGTGAGTCAGTGAGTGTGAGTTTCAGCGTCACAGGCTGTAGAACAGTCCATCAAATTGATCGATTTTCTCAACAGACAAACCTAAAACGCGTATTATTTAGGTGCCCGAAACGTGCAGTTGGACGAATTTATCGACGTTATGAGTAAAATTTCAGTTGCTCATTAAACCGAATTCCGCATGTTAAGATGCGCACACATTTCTTTCCCGACAGCCTCCTGGAACTAATCTCCCAGCTCTGTGATAAAACTGACAACACGCCTCTTAGGCCAACTACACCAACATACATCTACTTACACTAACTACCGACTAGCTAGTCTACTTATCGTCCCGCTCTCGCTGCCCGTAGTACACTTGCGCGATGTCGAACAGCTCTCGTCGCAACTGTTGCGCTTGCGCACGTAGCTGTTGTTCACGCGCGCGGATCTGCCCGTACTGTTCCTCGCGTTGTTCCGTGTGTTGCTCGACGAGCCAGCGGAGGAAGAGCTCTGGAAAAGGGAGATTGGTTAAGATTTATGAGTTTCTGCCGATACGACGCTGTCAAGTTTGACAATCGATTGTTTTAGCACGAATATCAAGCCGTGATTTCTCCCACGCACGATTATGGGCACTGCATTAGCTGTTCCGATTCAAGCCGATACCGTTAGGCTGTTAGGTCGTCGCAGCGGGGGGTGATGCTCTGAACTTTTGGTACTCCACTGCGACGATGGACAGTGTTGAACTGCTAAAGAGGCAAACTAGCGGTCTGCAATGGCGTGTATCGCCCTCTCGCGTTACGATGTCGTGCGACGTATGGCATACAATGGGTTGATCCGTTGCGACGACGCAACGCACCAATGGCGCCTTAGCCTTATGGTGCTTAGAAAAGTGCGTCAGTGCGTTACAGTATGGAGTATCGTAGAAAGAATCCCGGACAGCTCGAGACGAGGTATTGGTGATTCGATGCAGTACTTACCACTGTGTTGTCTCCGTTATTCGTTGGCTTAACCTTGCTGATTGTCAGACTTGAATGGTGAACAAAGCTAACAGGTAAATATCTATCTTCTAAATAATATGGTAAATATCTTCACCTTCCCATATGACAAAACTCATTGGCGCGACGGAGGGCCATATAACGTTGGGCGTGGGGTCGTACAGCGGGTTGATATACTTCGGCAGCTCGTCGGGCTGGTTGAGCCACGACCAGAGGCTGGTGGTCTGTGAGTGGACGCCGCGGGTCTCGCGTTCTTGTTCGTTGTCACACATGAATGTGCCTGGGGGAAGAAATTTTAATAAAGTAATATTAATAGAATACCATCGGTGGCCAAATTATTAGGGACAGTATGAGATTTTTGACCTTTCTATTAGTTGTAGGTCTTTTATATATTTTTTATTTGTATTTGTATTCTACTGGGATCAGAAAAACTACAAAAATATATACAAAACTGTTTTCTATTCTTCGTATGAGTAAAATAATATTGGCAAAAATTAAAAGAAGAATTTTTAATATTTAATGACGCCACGCTTTGCTGCAATAAGAGCTTCTATGCGTCGGGATACATGTTCGGCTCTGAATACATGTTTTTGCATGTTCCTAGAGTTAGGAGTTGTGATGCCATTTTCTAATGAGAATTTCAATCAACTGCTGCTTGGTGGTAATCACTTCACTTTTCACTTTCGCAATCGCCCGTTTGGTGAGTTCCCACACGTTTTCTATAGGATTAATGTTTGCTAAATTCCCTGGCTAAAGCAAAACAGTGTCATTTTTTTCAGCCAAAAATGCAGTAACACTTCTGGCTTTGTGTTACGGTGCCGAGCCATGCATAAAAATGTATTTTTCATCATCAGGGAACCATTCATTGACATGCGGCAGTAAATGGGTTTCTAGTTCTCGCTTGTATTGGACTTGTTTCAAGCGGGTTGCAGACCAAGAGCTAAGCTAAGTAAGTTTAGCTTAGCTCGCATAGCTGACGCAGTTTTTGATACTTGTGTGCAAACTGCAAACTATGCAACAAGTATGAAAACTGCGTCAGCTATGCGAGCTAAGCTGAAATAGCTTAGCTATTGGTCTGCAACCCGTATCATGGTCCCTTCTACGATGTATAGGCGCTCCATGTTTTTGGCTGAGATGACAGACGACACCATGGCACTAACTGTGTGTTTAACCCTCTCAACAAGGCAATCAGCAATGTTTATTTATGTTAGTTATGACCCCTGAACTATTCAAAGCTTCCACCAGCCCAATCTTCTGAGTGCGTGACATTGAGTCATACCGTAAACCGTGATATTTCACCCCAAAAAAAGGTCGTTTCCCAAAATCCCAGCAATAATGATAACATATGTAGAATTACTTAGTTTGATGTACGGAATGCTTGGCTGACAGCTTCGTGAGGTTTCCGTTTACATCTTGTATTTGGTGTATGTTTACCCCTAAGGGTAGGTGGGTATTAGTTGCTTGTTCGGGGCGGCCTGATTTTACAAAGGCCGGGCGGCAAAACCTGATGTATATTTTGTTGTGTCAAATCGTGCCGAATCAGGCCACAGATAGTTTGTCATCTGTGTAGCACGATACTTACCCTTGGAGGTAACCTTAAAAATGTCACACCAAAATTAACTCCAGCATAACTCACCAAACTGACTAGCATAAGAATGCTCAAAGAGCGTGATAAGGAACGACTGCCTGAACTCGAAACTGCAAGGGAACTGCTCCAGGAACTGCCTGATGCAGTCCAGTAGCAGCAGGAAGGTGGGGGCCGCTCGGGGCGTGGAGGGGCCGTACGGTCCCACACGTTGTCGCGAGTACCAGGGGTGACCGGCTTGGACCCATTCGCGCTCGATTAGGGCTTGGAGACTGGGAAACAGAAATTTATGGTTAATTTTAATGTAGTTGGTGAAATTCCACGGATGTTATGACGCCTGTCCCACCGCTGCGCTGACGACAACGAGAAGCGAATAGCTACAAACTAAAAATTAAATTATTTGTTAACAAGGTTCTCGCCGGCGGTGACAACAGTCGGCTATCAAATCAACAATTTCCTAGTGTTACCATTTACACAACACGGTCAAAATATTTTTGTGTATCTCGCTGGTATGCGATTCCCCTCCTGCATATTTAAGTTATTAAAATTTCTAGTGATGTTTGTTTTTCACACCGGACCTGTACACCGATGGTTGTAGATCCCAAGTCAGTAAACCCGGCTCCACTCGGAAACTTAGCTTGTCGCTGCCTAGTCGGTGGTGGTGCAAGTGCCTCATGTATATCAATATCAGTGGAATAATATCATACATCACGACTGTATGTAGCGTGGGTGTAGGTAGGATTGCATACCCCACCTACATCCACACTTCTATCAGCTATGCTTAAATCTCATATAATTGGTGGCAAGCATATTGTGTATAATAAAAAAAACATTCTATTACTGGACTTACACAGAAACTTCGAGCTGATACTGAGAAATTACCCGGAAGTCGAACTTAATATTCACCGAAGCTTAATATTGAAGCCCCCAAGACGAACTTATATTCGAGCAATAAGAGAAAAAAAGTCATGTTTGTATTGAAAAGATGTCTGTCTTACCCTCTTATAGTTCTGCAGTCAGGGTTGAGTATGATCTGGACTAGAGAGCACACCAGTAACGTTGCATCTTCGCCGCGCGTACCGTGGACTAACACTGGTTCCGCTTTCTGGAACCGAAAATAACACATAAACTTTTGTTTTACACGATAAAGCGGAATATTACAAATCATGACTCTAATAGAAGACTTCGGTCTATAAGATCCTCTTTCTACAAAACTTGTAGTTTACTCTTTAAGAGTGTGACCAAACATAGCGACGCGAATCAGCTTGGGTCGGTCAAAAAGAGTTTGTAACTTGTCAGTATGTCTAGACAATAAAAGTGACAACAAGACTCGATATCACGTCGTACTATTCCGTCGCAATGTCAAGTCGTGTCCAATCCGAAACGAGACGGATGACGTCATTCGCTTATACTTCATGGACAATACACCATTGCTGGCCGGCTCAAAGTTGATTTTGGGTCTTTTAGGCCTACTTCAGAACGATACCGGCGCCAGGTGCGTGTGCAGTCGGGCATTTCGATATCCATAGACTTGTATGATAGCGTTCACTGTTCAACGTGCGCCGGTCGTTAAAATCGCATGAGATCATCCGGCGACGGTCTCGCTCTAAAATAGGTCTTAGTGATAGTCACTGCCAAAACCGTCATTTAAATCACAAGGCATAACTGCTTTTTGCGCTATTCCAGGAATAACACGGTTAGTGACTCTTCTGGGATACGAAAATGTCAATCAGTTGGTATGGTTTATGGGTAAGCAGAATAGGATTCATGTGTAACCTGGTGTATATGTTGGGCGACGATGCACGCAGTATGTAACGCGTTCCGCACACATTCGGGCCAGCCGCACGATTCAAGCCGCGAGATCCACTTGTCACTAGATATCTCGCGGTCGTTGCACGCTGGGACAATTTTATACACATCATTATCTGCCTAGCCTTTTGCCAACTATGTTTGGGTCGGCTTTCAGCCTAAACAATATTTTACATGGAGCGACTGCCTATCTGACCTTCACAACCCAGTTAGTACTAGGTAACACGATACCACTTGGTAAGACTGGTTGTCAAACTTCCGGGCCACTGATACCTGTCAAACATCTACAAATAACAGCTGGGCGCAAAGGGCCGTGCTTTTCGAGGCCCGGAGGAAACTCGATATTTAAAGGATGGTTGCCCATCCACGGAGCAACCTAAGCTAGTGCGACTGAACCTGAAGATCGACCCAAACGGCTGTTACTATTTGGCCACGAGCACCTGTTTAATAATCATCATTACTAGGATAAAAAGATTGTTGCATGTCTTAAGGAGTAGTTAGAAACCCATAAGTCTGACAAATTACCCAGTTACTAGGTGGTGGATGTCAGATAGCCAGTCGCTCCACCATGTGAATAACTCATCGACCATACTGCCAAATTACTAGTATCCGGTAAGACTGAAAGCCGAATCAAAAGTAGATGGGAAAATGCTGAGCAAATGATGGTGATATTTGCATGTTGAGGATATCATTAATTGTAACTTATTTAGAAGTTTAACATTTTTGGTAGCTTTGTTTTAACAGCATAGCATAAGCCTATCTACGTTAGCTTCATAGCCAAAACGAAGACATACAAGTCATACAAACAGGGTTGTTTTGGGTTGCAAGAAGAAATTACATTATTTGTTACTTTATTGCTGTCTATGAATACTCCAATAGGGGATGATCACATTATTTTTTTCTTTGTCTGTCGGGTAGATTATTGAAAAGTATTAGACACGTATTTTTTGTTTTTTCACGTGCTCATAAAATTACGGAGATATATTGGGTTGAAATGGCGTATGACGTCACATGTAGGTAATTTTTATACCTACTTGTGACGTAGTGAGCCCCCACTCTCCAACTTTAATGAGTTTTAACTAAGTAATTTTTTGATATTTTGATAAAACAAAAAATACGTGTCTAATATTTTTGTATTACCTGTCTGACGGACAAAATAGAATGTCGTTTTTTTTTACCCAGTTATCACCCCTATTGTGTGTATAAGTAAATACTTTACCATCAATTAGTTTAGAGTAGCTATCTAAGAGAGGTTGTTGGTTATCCACTTCATCCATTGATCTGTTGTATATTTTCCACTGGGAATAGTTTGAGTTACTCTCTGTTCCACCACCTGTAAAATGTAACCAAACAGGATTATTTAGATTTGTAGGGTACAAAATATAATAAATGTTACAACATAAGTATGACATTTTGGCGAAATTGGTAGCCAATAATTGAATAATCCATTGATAGTTTAGATTCTAGTAAGCTAACACAAAAAAGCATTTTTCTCGGTAAAATTACAAGAAAACTCAACATGTTTTTTGGGGTCGGCACTAAACGTTTTATTCTTCAAATGATTGCGTGGAGTTGACAGGGGAGAATCCCTGTCAACAGCCACGCAATCATTTACACCAGTTTCTTTCATATCATTTTCACAAAATCCATCCATCTTTTCCTTGGTCTTCCTCTCCCTCTCCATCCATCAATATTTATATTCATTCTCTTTTAACACACACATTTCTCTTTTAGTCACATACATCTACATAATGTTACCTTTATTCTGCTGCTGAGATATAGAGTTAGAGCTCCGGAGGTCGTATATGATACCCTTGGTACCGACGGCAACGACAGCGTTCAGTATCGCCTCGTCAGGCCTACACCGCCGGTGCTTCGGGCCATACAAGGGCTGCCCGGCGCGCATTAGGACTGCCTAATGGAAGAATTATATGATTATTAGTTTTATTTGGCATCTGGATGAAATATTAGTTAGAATATTTGAAACCTAGTCAATTTTCTTCAAGTTACTACTATTATAAATGTGAAAGTTTGTGCGCATGGATGGATGTTTGTTACTCTTTTTCTAAATTGCTGAACAGATTTTGTGGTAAAAATTGAACTAACGCGGACGAAGCCGCAAGCGAAAGCTAGTTTGAAATAAAGCTCCGTGATTGACTGATTTTGAGCTGGCCCACGTAAGAGCGATATGTGGTATCTCTTTCTTACGTATAGCTTATTTACGCAACGCGTTAACACGTCTCAATGTCATGCTATTCGCGTTGCAAATCAATGACGCGGAGTAAGAGAGTCATATTGCCACAAACTGCTACTGCGTCTACGGGTGCCTTAATATCTATCGATTGGTTTCGGTTTGACGTCACGTTTTAGTTTAGGCATAATTGTATCGAAATGAACGTCACGTTGATGCGCTGTTAGCTTTTGCGCAGGTTACAGTCACGAGCAAATAAGTATATACACTTGGCAAATGTTCGTGAAAACGTAAATCTATACAGATCGCTATTATCGAATTTTGTTCAGTGTACCTATAAATTTCATTGCTCATGAGTCATGACTACACTATTATGGGCGACCTAATTGACGACGTAATAAAATATCGCAAGATCAAATCATGCGCATTCGGGAGAACTTAAATAAGCAGTACTTACTCCATTATTATGTCTATAAGACAGTACAGGGAACCGGCCGCCCTGCCTGAACGTGGCTGCAGCGGCCAGGGTGTCATCATCAACACATTTGGGCACCACCACTGCCTTCCCATAGCTAGAGCACACGGCATAGTTCTGATTGACGCGGGAAACACGCCACTCTTCGGTTGCCAATACTTTTGTGAATTCACCTTCTATACTGTAAATAAAAATGTAAAGTTATGTACTGCATACACTCTTTTTCGGTTGATTTTATATTCTATTAGTATGGATCTAAAGAGATTGATTAAATTATTTAGACATTGACCTGTCAATCAATTGCCTAAAATCCGCCATATCCCAATTAGAGCTCCAAGGTTTTAAAGATATATTAATGTCACTTCCATTCAGTTTGTCTAATACACTATCATTGGTTCATACAACAATTATTGTCTGGTTGGGTTAATAATATTCAAATTGTTTCACACAAATAGGATGCTGATAAGTTAATCTAAATAAAGGACATTATTGACACAAATCTCAGGATGGTTAGTTGTGATAATGATTGTTGATGTAAATTGACAGGGATAATAAGTTTATGATACAGTTGGATTGTAGGTCATTATGAAGATTCATTGGGGTAATGCTCGATGAGGTTTTGCTTTGATTGCATAAAAATATTTTATAATCACCTGTATAAAGTATATCCATTTTCCACAATAGGGTGCATATGTCTATAGAAGAATGGATAGAACAGTCCAGGGTCTTGTAAACCAGACAAGTTTTCAAGTGTTAGTGCCATTTGGTTCAACTCCGTGGTGCCAGCAATATCCAGCTGGAATATCCTCAAGTCTTTGCATTTGAGAAATAGGGAGCCACCCTGGGTGACACCAGCTATAGGCTTGTTCTCTTTCTTTTCTATACTGTCTATGTTCTTGTGGAGAAGCTGAAATTATGATTGAGCTTAGGGATATGATGAAAATGAAATAATTAAAAATTTTATGACAAGAGCGGAGCCCTACGCCAGTGAGGGTGTATTAAAAATTTAGGTTGGTAGGTGATTACAATGGGTAGTGGTGGGTTGCTCTATGAACAAGAATAAGCTATTTGATAGATCGCTATGAGCAAGTTCCTTGTATTTAATTGAGATATGCTTGGTTAGGCCAAGCATAATAGACAAAGATGATAAGAATAGACACAACTAATAGTCCAATAAGTCTGGCTACAAGTTGTGCCTTTCCGAAAATTCATTTCATGAATTAGGTTGAGTAAGAATTTTAAATAAATCAAGAACTATACTTTTTAATGCGACAACCGGACCAACAGTTGTCACTGTGGAAACAGATGTATTGACTATCAGCTGATGCTAACACATTTGGTAATAGCCTTAATATTAAAACGATCGATAGCAGGGCCAGCATTGGACAGAACAGGGAAGACAACATCGTTATCAATAGCAAGGTATTTAAAATAAAGTAATTATACATACCCATAGTTCGTGAACGCCTTCTTTTCGCGAGCTCAAAATAAGGTGATGTCCTGTGATACATACAGTCCCATCCACGTTTTCCTGGTGCGGGTACTTCAGGATAACACCGTCCAATTTATTTATATGTATTAGCTCTATAAACTCCATTCTTAGAAACACTTACTCGCAGTAAATAAATAATTGTAAAATAATAAATAACCATCTGAGCCTTGACGTTTACGTTTCATTCATTTAAGTTTTTTAAGTTGGCAATCAGCTGTAAATTCTTCTATTATTATCACTCGTCTAGTCAGTTATAAAATTAATTATGGACAATAAACGACTTTATAATTATTAAATATATTTACTGATTATATCCATGAAATATTGTTATTTTTCAATAGCAACATGTATATGATGTGGGTGGCAGACTGGCAATATAACATAATTGAAACTAACTTCATTCTGATTCTAGAAGAGTGCTTACAAATTTGACAACAGTCGTTATCGGTGTGAAAGAGCGAGCTGCATTATTAGGTTTACCCTGCTTGCGAAAGTGATATAAATACTGTGTAAAAGGGATGCAACCAAAAAGTTTCGTACGTTGGCTAAAGCAGCTCCACCTGTCGGTTACCAAAAAAACAAAACGTAGCTGTACGTGCGATGGCGATGTGTGGATTTTTTCGTTGGTTGGAGATATTTTTTGATCACAAAACAATTGCTAATTGAAACACAAATCGTATGACAACACAAAACAGCTACTGCGTTCAGTTATTAGTGTGTGGTGTTTTCGTGAAGTGCACAAAAAAAAACAAAACCGTGTGGTAAGCCTATGTATTTGTATGATTGTATTGAAAGTAGGTATGTAAGTGGCTGACAGGGTGGTTAAGCTTGGATAATGACCGGTTCCTTTAATATTTAGACGTCTTTTGTTAGGGCATGACGCTGGACTACTGTTCATGTTAGAAGGAACGCGTTTTCTTACATCACAAAAGGTCATGCTAAAAATACCAGATGCTTCTTTTATCACAGGTGATGGAGGAGAGCACGGAGTCTCACATGGAGACCGACGTGTCGTCCACCACTGATGATGTTCCTGAGTCACAGGAAGTCACCGGCTCCGACGGGAACGTCGAGATGATCGTAATTGTAGAGAAACTGGATGAGGAAGAAACTGTGGAGCAACTGTCTCCAAATTATGAACTTATGAATAATTTAGAATGTACATCAGAGGATAAATCGCCTGAGATAGAAACACAAGTACTAAAGTCTCCAGCAAAATCCCTAGCAAATTCTCCAGCAAAAACTTTAGTAAAGCTTCCAGTGAAGTCCCCAATTAAGTCTCCTGAGAAGCCCCTTATTAAGTCCCCAACAAAAACTTCAAGTATAGAAACTGAAGTTCCAGATGCTCAAAGCGAGCCAGAGGTGGAGCATATGGTTGTGATAGTCCAGCAGCAGGATGAACTTACACCTGCTGCTAAAACACAGCAAATAAAAGCTGCAGACTCCTCTATGGAACCTGTACCTATCCAATCTAAGGACAAACCAACCCAGATACAAATATCCCCAAAGAAAGAAGCTGAGAAACCTGTTCAGAAGTCTCCTTTTAATGATCTGCAATCCCCAGAGTCTTCAATTACAAAGGACTCAAAACAAGGAATAATTGACAAAATTGTAATCAATGGCACAGTCCAATGCAATGACACAAGCAAAATAGATGATATGAGCACTAAAACTATAATTGATACAATTTCCATAGATATTAAAGAAACATCGAATGACTCTCACCCTGAAATATTGTCTGATGTATCAGAAAAAGAACCCAAGAGCATTAGCAGAGAATTAAAATCTTTAATAAACTCTGCAAAAGAGTCTAAGATTATCAGTGAATGCACTCAGCTTACAAGTAAAACAAGAAAGTCTAGAACTCTAGACACTTCTAGTTCAAGCTTGAATGCATCCCTAGGAGAGCCTAATAAGATACACATGACTAGAAGAATGAGTGATATGTCCCAAAAGAGCAACTGTAGTGAGAAATCTGATAAGGTTGTTCTCAAAAGGTCAATGAGGTCACAAAACCCTGAGTTTGTAAGTAAGGTAAAGCAGTTCCTGAACTCAGTCACTGGTAGGGTTAACCACAAAGACTCGGATGATGAGGAAGAGGAAGGGGATAAAACTGAGCTACTTGAACCTATTCCTAGGCGAACTCCTCCAAAACGCAGAAAGTCTGAAGCTACAGTAAGTAGAGTTTTTAAAAGGTTTAATTCCAAAACAGCAAGTGAAAGATCCATCACAGCTTTTTTTTGGCTTATGCCATAACATTCAGATGCATTTCACACAAGCACTTGTTGTAATGATTTTAGACACAATTTGATGATCTGGTGAAACACCAATGTTTACATCTCATAATATGACATTGTATTATTTTTTCTCTTTACTAAAAATGAGAAAAAAGACATCCTCACCTTGGGCATTATATTCTAGATGCCCCAGTTAGAGTGTTTTCCAATAAGAGGGGGTATGTTTACAATGTATGCACAACAAAATGGCTGCCTATGCTTTTACTTGTCACAATAATTTACCATCAGAAACTTGTTTGACATAAAACAACAGTATTGTATCTCAGAATGGTTAGTCTGTGCTATTATTCATTATCATCTAATGCAGACTGCAACTAATTGAGTATAATAAAAACACTATCAAATTACTCATTTGGTCTGGAAGACAAAAATTTAGTTTTTTTTTTTGTAATTTGAGAGTACTGTTTTCAACTATAACTTTATTAGTGAGGTACACAATGTAGAAAAAACTTAAATACATTCTTACAATTTGTCCTCAGGCTACAGAGAAGAAAAATAAACTTAGGTCTGATCCATACTGCTGGCGGTGTCACTGGGTTGTGGAGCTGAATGAGCTGCATCCTCCAATGCATTGTACGGTCTGCCCGCGGACCTTCCACTACAAATGTCTATCTAGTTCAGAGAGGACCAAGATCAACTTGGAGAAGAACTGGGTCTGTCCTGAGTGTATGGTCGTACTGCAAGCGGAGAGCTCAGAGAGCAGGTGAATGCACATTGTCACTACAGAATTTAAGATTAAATTAATGGTTGCAGGTTCTAAAACATGATTCTCTTATTTGGAACTAAAACATGAGTTCAGCTAATGAATTTTGATTGGTATGTAATCTTTTTGGCCTCAAGAGTAGTCTCTTTCTTGTTTATAACTTAGCTTATGTGTATCTATTTATTTCACTTGTGAGTTCAGTGCTCAAAAAATAGATGGCTTCCAATCAAGCTTAAACTTGTCAAAATTTTCTTTCTTATTTTTAAATTATTTTGCCAAGTAGGTACTCTGTTGGGATCTCAACAGAGTAAAGAGTAGGTACTCTACATACTTGGCAAAATAATTTTATTTGTTGTTTTATGATTTCGAATAATCAGCCATCTTACACTCAACTGCAGTTCAAAGGCCTCTTTTACTACAAAGATAACCTGTGAGGCTTTGATCAACCTCATTCATTTAGTCTTTTAAAAAATCTTGTCAGCTTATGAATCATTCTACAGAATCTAGGATGGAATTGGAAAGGTTTAAGAAATTGTTATCAAAAGCCATTGGGACAGTAATATTTCTGAATATCTCAATGACATTATCACAATAATCTACATAAGAAACTAGGTTATCACTTAGCAATACAGTTTTTAAGCATACCACATTTTCATACACGGTTTCAAAACTTATATAAGATATTATGAACCCTAGATGGTTTTTATAGCATCTTTGCAATGTATCAAATTCGATGTTTGATTAGCTCCATTAAATATCAAACATGCTTTCCATCACTTAATATTTTGGCAAGATATATTAGTGTAAAAAAACTTCTGACATCTTATCTCATCTTTACAGAAGAATATATTTTTATTATCATACTACTGTTCGCGTGCGCGTTTAGGTACTAGGGAGACATAATTGAAAGGATGGAAGATTCATGTCCAATTAGCAAAAGACATTTCGCTGACCCTAAGGATGAGGGCGGGAAGACGGCGACTAAAGTTGATTATAACTGCAACCAAAAGAAAAATGATTGCAACTGTTTGCGATTATTTCCAGATCTCCAGCCATGAAGAAGATTACCCTAGGAATGCTCCGCGATCTCCTGAACTATGCGCTGGATCGTATGATGGACCTCAATGGGGTAATTTATCCGTTTTATTACCTACTACCTACGTTTTACTTATTGGGTAGTCATATTACGTCTGTCCCAATTCAAAAGTCATACGACATGAATTTGTTAGTTCCAGCTATTGTTTTTCGATGTAAGCATGGGTTCTATGTTAAATTTTCGATAGTAGAAAAGGTCGAGACAAAATAATGATTCCACCAAAAAAATAAACATCCTCTTCAGTCTTGAAACTAGACAGATTATCGAAAGACAATTACCCACGTCTTTGTTTTAGCATAAATGTTCTAGAACAAAGGCGAATTCCAATGTAGAGGTACAATATCAGCTATAAGGCATCGTACGCCGTTGTTTGGTACTTTCACCGGATTAGCGCATGAACCAACAGCTGGACAGATATTAAAATGTATGTATGTGGCGCTCCTACAACGGCGGGCCGCGCGTCGCGCCGCGCCGCCGCGCTGTCGACGGCCGGCAGGCGGGACTCGGCAAAATGACCTTGCTACTTATCTACGTAGACGTGGACCCCGCGTAACGACTATCCCCATCTCCCTCTAACAGAAAAATCTATACGGCGGCGTCACTATTGCCGTCTCGCTCCAACTACTGCGCAGCTAATAATAAACGTGTGCGGGTGTTGTACATGATGTATTGTCGCTGTAATGTTTGCTGCATTTTTTTTGATTCGCTATTTTGACATGGTTTTCAATTAGCAGAATTTGTTTATCATACTTTTTGAATGAGCAATGATTTTCAGAAAAGTAGATGAATGCTGTATCACAAAGATTAAATATCTTGCAAAAAAATCATAAATAATCATTCTAATGCTCCACTTTGAATTGCGACCCTCAATTCAAAGTCATCTCGTACACCCCTATGCAATCAGCCATTTGCATACGGATTGAAACAGTGAGCTATGGCCACCTACATCGTTTGCCACGCCTACCTAGATATTGTTCGGTATTTAATGAACGTAGGTGCAAACCGGAACAAGCTAACATGCGCCCGTAGTGTTACGTGGTAGTTAGAATGTTTTTTTTTTTTTTCATATAAAATAACAGGCAAACCATCTTAGAAGGTTTGCCCAAATCAATTTTGGCTTACTTTTGGTACTAAAAACAATTAATCAAAATATAATCTAAGTTGTTCATGTTGAGATATGATTGGTATTCAGGGCACTGCCAATAAAATGAGATTTAAATAAAATACCGTTATAGTTATGGACTAAAACAACTTTTACCGAGGGCGATGTCACGTATAAACAATGAAATACCATGACCGATTGCAAATCTGAGCTGTAGCTCAGAAAAATGAATGCCCTACGCGACTTCTCAATTCAGGCTTCAGAGTTTTCTCATAAAAACTGCAGTTTTCCATAGTTTTTAAGTCGACTAAGTTACTTGCAACACTTGCTTACAACGACGCAATCCATACGCCGTTCTCGCCTACTATACCACGCCACACATTTTTGTCTTCGACTAGAATTAATATAAGTTCACGAAACTTTAAGTTGTAGAAAACAAGACCATAATCACTATAGTATTGTAGTGATGGTTGATAGTAGTAACTTTTAATTAGCAGACACGCACAGACCTACACCTCCATAACCCTTCCAATCAAAAACAATAAAAGCCCAATTGTAGATTGCGAAGGTACAAATTGTACGAAAGTGACGAAGAGGGATTTTAGCGTTGAGGTACGGCTGGCTCATTTTGAGACGGCCTGTACTGTTAACCTTTTGAACGCCAGAGCATAAACGCACGCACGTGCCCTCCACGCCAAGCCACAAATTCACCACAAATACTTGTAAATAAAAAAGGTATTGTTAACTTATTTTTAGAAAAGAAATTGAATATTTAAGACATCTATATACATATACACGGTGTAAATCACCTCATCACGAAGCCGTCAACCAAGCATTCTGTACATGAAACTAAGTAACTTTACGCAAAAATTATTGCTGGGAAACGACTTTTTTTTGGGGGGTGTAAAATCATGTTTTGTGGTAGAACTCAATGTAACGCATTCAAAACATTGTGCTGATGGACGGATTGAATAGTACGGGGGTCGTGGAGGTAATTAAAGTAAAAATCTTAAATTAAAAACTAGTATTTAAAAAATAATTGTCAAAAAGTTGGAACTTTGACCTGTAATATCTCCGTAACTAGAAGGTTCCCAGGTATGGTGTAGAACAAAAAAATGATCGCAATGACAGGGAGAACCAGTGCCTTTCGGCTTCGTTAACACACACAAAAGTTTAAATTGCTTATTTCGTGTTGTAGTGCACCACATTTATGTCACATATTTTTGTCGTTGGCAAGGCAAGCGTGTGCCCTGTACGGCGCTTGCTTGCTTGTCACGTATATGTGACAATGGCGTTCTAAAGGTTACTAAAAAGTGTGTTGAAACTTGTCAACTCGAATGCCAGGTGTGTAGTAGGCACGTGCGTGGCGCGTGTATGAACACGGACTAATGTAAAGGAGTATGCAAAGACTATAGAACATAGTGTTCTGTAGTTTCTCTCTACCTCTAAGAGAAAGCGTGTGTTTATGTTCATATGTATTGTAACTTCTTTCTCATGTTTCCAGGTGGAACCATTCATGCAGCCCGTAGACCGCACAGCCTTCCCTGACTACGACAAGTACGTGGTGCATCCCATGGATCTATCGCTTATGAAGGAAAACATCAACGCATCACTATACGGCAGTACTGAAGCCTTCATTGGCGACGCGCAATGGATACTGCACAACAGTATTATCTTCAATACATGTTAGTATTGCTTGTTTTGTTTTTTGATAAATGTAGCAACACATATGTGGGAATTAGAAAACCTAAAGATCTACGTGAAAAAACAATTGTGCGGTTTTTCCGTCACGTAATTTTCACTAGGTCATCGATACGCTAAGATAGACAGACTATCTGATGTAACATAGAAAACGCTTTATTTTTGTTCAATGTTTAATCATAGCTGTTTCGCGATCTAAGTTTCGTATAAATATTATCATAAAAATATGGAACAGAGACATCTCATGAGTAACAGCCATGAATTCTGAATTCTTATCTTTTCAATCAAAACATTTCTGTGTAATCTATACAGTGCTATAATCACATTGACCAAAACAGATATCTCATTGATAAATTTTGTAGGGATTCTTAAGAGTCAACAGAATAAATTATATTTGATCATTCAATGAAATGGTGTAGTGTTTCCTTGATAAACTGTTAAAATAAGTATAAAAGTGGGGTTGTTATCCTGCTTTCGTTACTCTTTTTGTCCGTATTTTTTACTTTGGCTAATGATATTTTCTTTTGCCCATATTATTTGTTTTTGCTAAGCAAAAAATCAGTACTAACCCGAACTGGGCCCTCGTAGTGTGGATTTCGGTTTCTCTCATGTTGTGTCCCTCAAGCACTGGGAAGACTCAATGTATTAAAAAACATAATCTTATGCATAATAATAATAAATTAGCATAATAATAATAAATTAGCTTAATCAGTATTATGCTAATCCTGAATGTTGTACAAATTATGATTATATTTCCACTGCTTTCATAGATAGTCTATTTATTTAATATTCTTTAGTTTTTTGAACCCCCCCCCCCCCCATAGAAATTCTTCGTCGGTAATTATTGTATGGAACAGATGATTTTTTTTAAATTACCTTTGAAAAATTTCTATGTGCCCCCACATAGAAATTTTCAGAATGGTTTACTGAGTACGTGGTAAGGGTTTTCGCGTAGGTGTCGCTTATACCCCGTACATATCTACCCAACCCTTTGGGGAATACGGGTATAATCTAATGCTATACTACTTGTTTTATTAAAAACTTGTTTCAATCACTTAGTTACGCATGACATTGGTTCTGCAGTGCAGTCGAAGTTGACGGCGGGTGCGCGCGCGCTGGTGCGGTCGTGTCGCGCGGAGATGGGCGAGGTGGAGGCGTGCCCCGAGTGCTACGCGGCCGCGCATGCGCACCGGCCCACCTGGTTCACTGACGTGTGTTCCACGCCCCATATACTGTTCTGGGCGAAGCTGAAAGGTATAGCATTTCTTTGTTATTTGGAACCTGTAGTTGTATCTGAGTTAGTTGTATATGTTACAATAAAAACTGTTAATCGGACTGGACTGGTGTCAGTCAAAAAAGCCCTTATTAAGTTAAATGGCGTTTTCTTTATTAAAAATATTTTGGTTGAAAGACGCCTCAGTTATAACTACCTAGACTTACTACAACACGATATTTTCAAAGGCCACAAAAAAAAACCTTACAACCTAATGAGTTTCGGAATAATTTTCGTTAATCCTACTTAATATTATAAATGCGAAAGTTTGTGAGGATGGATTGATGTTTGTTACTCTTTCACGCAAAAACTACTGAATGGATTTGGATGAAATTTGTCAAACGGGTAGATTATAACCTGGATTAACACATAGGATACTTTTTATCCGGATAGTATTTTCCCGTGGGACAATTATCGAACTCCACGCGGGCGGCGCCGCGGGCATAAGCTAGTGTTAAAATAGTTTTAACCGGTCAAAAGTAGTTTTGACTGTGACACATAGAATCATTGTATGTCTGTTATAGGTTTTGGTTCTCCTGTACTATGATAAATTGTATGACAATTGTTAGAGTAGACATGATTGTATTAGCTTCACATGTGAACTAGCGTTCGAGTGTGGTAAAATTATCATCACCATGGTAGCAGCTGAGAGATCTAGAATACTCCATGCATAGCTTAGTTACGGAAGCGAACGCGTTGTGTGATTTGTGATCCCTCTGACACTACAATACAACATATTTATTTTCTCTCTTCACAAAGGTTCACATAGTTACAATAAATATAAATGTAACAGTATGACAAAATGCATAAAATATGTTCCCACTACACTAATTCACTACTTCCAAAAAAAAAGGAAAACCAAGTTTTAACACCAATATAACTATAGCCCTATGTAGACATACTGTAGTACACCACTCAAATCCAACATCGAATCCTGCAAAGCATAGATCTGAAAACGCCTTCTTCTATCTTCCAGGCTTTCCCTACTGGCCAGCGAAAGGCATGTCAGTTAACAGTGCTGGTCTAGTAGATGTGCGCTTCTTCGGAGCCCACGACCGCGCCTGGGTGCCCGCTAAGGACTGCTTCCTGTACTCTGAGAAAGATCCCAACAACTTCAGGACCAAGCGCCAGGATATTCTTGATAGTATGAAGGTAAAGAATAGAATAGAATATATGTAGTTACAGATCGAAATGTAGAAGTTTTACATAGGCAAGAATGTGGCACTGTAATTTTGTAAGTCTTTTTTTGTCAAACTGTCATGTTTTTTTTTTTATAATGAACCAAGCATGATTATTTTCTAAATAACATGAGGTCGACTCGACTGGTTTCCATGTTACTATGCAAATGTGTCTGTAGATAGCTACTTTGCTGCGGGTTGCCGTTTTTATATCTTCACGTAAAACACTCTTGCTTTTGAAATAAATAGACGTTACGGTTAGCGCAGTGGTTGAGTGATAGACTGCTGCGCTGCGTGTCGCGGGTTCGATCCCCGCACGGAACAAATATTCTTATGGCCTACAGATAGTTGTTCCTACTCTGGCTGTTTGTGTATGTTAGTTTAAATGTTTGTAAACGCACCCACGATACAGGAGAAATTCCAAAAGGCAATGTTAAAAAAAACGTACTTTTACAGACTTATTACAAATAGGGGATCGGACGGGGTAAAGAAAACGACATTCTATTTTGTCCGTCAGACAGGTAATACAAAAATATTGGACACGTATTTTTTGTTTTATCAAAATATCAAAAAATTACTTAGTTAGAACTCATTAAAGTTGGAGAGTGGGGGCTTACTACGTCACAAGTAGGTATAAAACTTACCTACATGTGACGTCATGCGCCATTTCAACTCAATATATCTCCGTAATTTTATGACCACGTGAAAAAAGAAAAAATACGTGTCCAATACTTTTCAAAAAACTACCCGACGGACAAAGAAAAAAAAAATAGGATTATCCCCTATTGTTGTCGTTACTCACAAAAAAAATCTAGTACGTTTGTGTTTCTATGACGGCAAAAACTAAAATCAAGGTCAAACTTTGTTTTAGGAAGCAGAACATCACATTAGTAACATATCAAGAAGGTTCGGTAAATTCGTTTACCCGCCTTTCAAGACCCAGTTCGACCCAAGCAAAATGTATGAGCAACTCAAGATGATGGTAAGCACAACATTTTACAGACATATTTCTATTTCTTTGGCATATACATAAAGGGTGTAAAACACCTTTTAACGAAACCGAAAGGCACTAGTTCTCCCTGTCATTGCGATCATTTTTTTGTTCTACACCATACCTGGGAACCTTATAATTACGGAGATATTAGGGGTCAAAGTTCCAACTTTTTGACAAGTAGTTTTTTAAATACAAGTTTTTAATGTAAGATTTGTACTTTAAACACCTCCACGACCCCTGTACTATTCAACCCGTCCATCAGCACAATGTTTTGAGTACGTTACATTGAGTTGTACCACAAAACATGATTTTACACCCCCAAAAAAAAAGTCGTTTCCCAGCAATAATTTTTGCGTATAGTTACTTAGTTACATGTACAGAATGCTTGGTTGACGGCTTCGTGATGAGGTGATTTACACCGTGTATTATGTAGGGGCAAGCTGTATGGGTTACTATATGTAATCGGTTGTCGTTGCATGGGCATGTGATGCGGAGGAATGAGAAAATCTCGTGAGGAAAGTTTTATGAATGTGGATGGTTATACGAGTAGAGGAAGACCAAAGAAACGATGGATGGACTGTGTGAAGGATGATATGGTAAGAAAGGATGTGTCTCATGAGATGACAAGTAATAGAGAAGTGTGGGAGAAGAAGACATGCTGCGCCGGCCCCAAATGGCAAGAGTATGATGATGATGATGAAACTGTATGGTCACTGTGATTCGCACATCCCTTCACCCCTAAAATTTCATCCCTATTTAACCCCGTTAAGGAATGCTTTTCGAAAAACTTCTTAATACTTACCTTTGATTAAAACGAAATTTGTAAAAAATAACACGCCTCTACCCAACGTCCGGTAATGACTTGAGAAAATTTAAGAGGCCGTAGTTATAAAGCGGCCAGCCCCATAACTTTAAGGATCTAGTTTAACAAAAAAATAAATATTGCCAACCTTAAAATTTACACTCCTCCTTTTTTGAAGTCGTTCAATAAAAGGGACAGATGAATCATCAGTTAGTTTAACCTCTCCAACCTTGCGGCTAAACGGTAAAACACCCAGCCGGCCTCACAATGACGTCATCGAGCGTGTCAAGTGTCCTGCGCTCATAAAAAGCTTATCGCGCGAGTTCTATTAGCTCTTATCTCAAGCGGTAAACAGTTTCGGGTTCTTGATTAACGAGACCATGTATTACAATATAAACAACTGTTTTATAACTACTTGAGAATTATAAACATCGCATAGAATTCAGAGAGCTCGCCGCAAACATACTGTTGTCGTAGTTTGTTTTTTTTTGGTAAAACTACTAAATCAATTTACACGAAACTTTAGATCTAACATAACAAATATACAAGTAATCTAATGACAGTGTTTTTTAGGAGTCCTACATAAATTATTCTTGCAAGATTCCAATTCAAACGTCCTATTAGAATCGGCCATTTTCTAACTGCGCAGTTCAATGCATGAAAATACTTGAAATATCAATAAATATGAATAAATATGCCTCGAATGCATGAAATTATGAATTATCACTATTTTTTCGCTTATTACTAATGTTTCCAAGACCATATTTCATTGTAAAAGAGTCAAATTCATATTTTCAATTTCGACTGACGAACTTCACAACAAAGGAATTTTTGGAGAAATTTTTGGGTCAAAAACATAATTTTTAGATATTTTTTCCAGCAAATGACTATCTAAAAAGTTACATTATACACTAATAACATACTATACATTTACTTACCAAAGTTTAACAACACAAAACACAAAAAATTCACTGCATTCCAAAACAAAACACCACCGTTCCACACTGGCCGCCATGACTCATTTTGACAGACGACAAAGACGCGTTTCTTTATTTTTTTAATAATTTTGTGCAGTTGTTAGGTTGGTATGTTTGGTTTCATTTTAATCGAACTCTAGTTGGCCAGAGACGTAAATTTTTACAAACGAATTAGACCCTTACTCTACGTACGATAAGGGTTTAAGTTTGCTTGTACGAGGCGTTCCCATATGGGAACCTCGGGGCTCAACCGAATTGTTCGGCGTTCCCATATGGGAACCACGGGGCTGGAGAGGTTAAGGATAAATCATTCCATTTGTTCATATGACAAAGCTGACTCCTATTATGACCAGTAAGCCAGTCGGTCGCCATTCACGGCTTTATTATTAGTTTACAAAAGGTCTATCAAAGTAGTCACTGCAATGTGTAGAGGTGAACAGTTTTAACATTTCTCTCGTACCGTTACTTAACTTAAATTCATTGTTTAAAAAAAATGTAATTAGTTTTTTCTATTTCCTTTAAATATTTCGAATGGTAACTGAGTATAGTTTTGGAATAGAAGGAGCACACAGCCTGATCGATGATGATCAAAATTTCGTAATAGGAGATCGGACTGGGTAAAGAAAACGACATTCTATTTTGTCCGTCAGACAGGTAATACAAAAATATTAGTTAATTTTTTGATATTTTGATAAAACAAAAAATACGTGATTTTTTGTTTTATCAAAATATCAAAAAATTACTTAGTTAGAACTCATTAAAGTTGGAGAGTGGGGGCTTACTACGTCACAAGTGGGTATAAAACTTACCTACATGTGACGTCATGCGCCATTTCAACTCAATATATCTCCGTAATTTTATGACCACGTGAAAAAAGAAAAAATACGTGTCCAATACTTTCCAATAAACTACCCGACGGACAAAGAAAAAAAAATAGGATAATCCCCTATTATTGATTTTCGCAAGAATAAAAAAGCGACCATTAGGTTAGACGAGCTGTCATCGATCCTCCTTCCTCCTTGAAGCTTCTGAAGGCACCATAGATGCTAAGGCGATTCTCACGGCACACCGCTCGTCTGCGCGGTTTTGTGTCAGAGAATCGCCACAGCACAGCCGGCAAATCACTTATAGCCTCTAGCTACCCGATCTGTAGTTACCATGTAACGTTTCTGCGATACTGTTGCACTTGTAACGTATTTTATTTGTTACAGATCCCAACGTTCGAGGGTGAAGTAAGATCACTTGTAAAGAAGTCACAAGCCGCCAAGCCGAAGAGCAGGTCCAACTCCTACAAAAGTCCTAAAGAGAAATTTAATGACGGGTTCGTACACAATCTAATATCTTCAACAAGACACAACACACTAGCTTTGGTCTCATATCAAAACAATAATAACATTAAAAAAAAAAAAACAGATTTCTGAATGGGTTCCATTCTAGTTATATCATCATGCAGTAAACAAGAAGCTCGAAGCGACAAAGCGTCGCATCGATGTATACCTTTAACAAACGGTAGTGCAATAAAATCAGTATATTGAACGCTTTTAGCTTAAACATGCGCCTGAACATAACCATCCTTTTGAGCGTCACCGCAGTCGGGTAAAAAATACATAATGCTCAACCAATACCGATACCTCTTTACTAACAAGAGTCACATCATTGACATCAAAACAAACGGTATTTAATCTAAAAGGCCTGTTCAAATATAAGTTTTGCTCACTTCAAATAAGATGTAATATGAAAGCAGCACAGAACACTACAGCATAATATTATAAACATCAGGTTGCTGATTCACTCGGATAGTTCGGATAGTGATGAAGAGGAACTACAGCGACTGTATGATCTTCTTGACAAAGACAGGTACGTGGCGTCGCCGAAGGTCAGTACTTAGTTGTAAGTCACACCACGAGTGCTTATTAGGACTAGAACACATCACTTTGAAACGTCACAAAATAATCAGTTTGTTGCTGGCTTGTCAATACATTTTAGCAGACGATAGTGAATATTGCTGGTATCTGAACAGGCCTTTGTGGTGACTTTTTATCATCTATCTGACACCACTAACCTTATAGCTTACAATAATATGAGCCCAGCTTTACTTTTATCTATCGGCTTATTTTTATTTTGCATCCATCAATCATCCTGTATATTTATAAAGTTTGCTATATGCAAGTAAAAAACATTTTGCGCAAAAAAAAAACAGACTTCTAAAGAAGAAACACTAATAAGAGAAAAATTCCTTAAGTTTCGAAAGTCGTGACTTTGTTTGTTTCAATGACTTTTTGGCACCAACTTCCGAAAGTAAAGGTTAGTTTCACTATATTTTTTGCAAAAATGTTTTAATTTATCCTTTTTTGTTCTGATATCGTTTAGAATCTGATATTGTTTTTTGTAGTGATATTTTTAGATATGTGGTAATCGGTTGGCTTGGTATGGGCATGTGATACGGAGGAATGAGGCAAATGTCGTGAAGAAAATGTTGAGTTTAATGTGGATGGGTATAAGAGTAGAGGAATACAGAACCTCCTCCTTTACGGGACCCTATTACTGAGACTTCGCTGTCCGTTCGTCCGTCCGTCCGTCACCAGGCTGTATCGCATGAACCGTGATAGGTAGCCAGTTGAAATTTGTCAGATTATGTATTTCTGTTGATAAATATTTAAGGGGGCTCCCATACAAAAAATGATTTTTTAGCTCGTTTTTATTATAAATAATAGTACGGTACCCTTCGTGCGCGAGTCCGACTCGCACTTAGCCGGTTTTATTTAGAAGTCAGTAAACATTTCTTTACACAATTGTACAAAATACCGCAATAGTTTTATTAGCCGTTTGTGTCCCACTACACAAATGACTCCCTTCCCTCTTTCTACTTATCCCTATCCAGCGCTGTTGTTCGCCAATCCTTGTGGAAAGAGTCGAGTTCGTCCCGCCATCTCTTCTAGGCCTGCACTCTTCGTACAAATTGTGTCAGCTAAGTACCGCATTAGCTGACACAGTTAGTATGAAGAGTCCAATTTTTTTTTGGCCCGTGTTTCTTAGGTCATGCGGGCCAGTTTGATGGTCTATCACCACCATCGACACACAAATCGTAGCGACGCCTACACGACTTGCATGTTTACTATTCACGTATAGGTTGAAGACCTACGGCGAGGTCAGCCCTCCCTACCTCACCCCGCACTCAAATCTATACGGCTGCGACAGAGTACTCGACCATCGAACGACGTTGGCCTGGTTAAGATACTTGAAAATTTCTATCAGTTCGATAGGCATTGAGGTGTTATTTAAATTTTGCCATAAGATGTCATAGTTCCGTGCCTCGGAAAACACGTTAAGCCGTTGGTCCCGGCTGTCATTTGTAGATCTTTGACAGTTGTTACGAGTAGTCCCAAGCCAAAAAGTCTGACATTCAGTCTTACCAAGGGGTATCGTATTACCCAGTTACTGGGTTGTGGAGGTCAGATAGGCAGTCGCTTCATGTAAAATACTCAGCTGCATCCGGTTAGACTGGAAGCCGACCCCAAGATAGTTTGAGAAAAGGCTAGGCAGATGATAAGATGTCATAGTTAACCAGGTCGAACGCTTTCGAGAGGTCGAAAAAGCAGGCATAAATAGGTGTGCTTCTATCGGAGTAGTACTTGACAGTTTGCTTCAAACACAAGATAGCTGACCCGGCAGACAGTCCCAGTTTAAAACCAAATTGGTTGTCATGTGTGTTTACATACCGGTCAAGCTGTGTACTAAGCAAACTGTCAAGAACCTTAGCAAGTACTGTGGCTAATGAGATTGGCCTGTAGTTGCTCATGTCCAATTGGTACCACCACGTAAGTACGCATGTCCTATACAAAATGTATATAACATGGCAAGAACTGTAGGCAGGTGGACGCCTGCATAATCAATATAGCACATTCTAAACGATACTATGCCTTGGCGTGAGTTAATAATGTTTTGTTGTGCTTTCAGCGATACGAGTGACAATGAAGACAGGACGATAGCGCGTAAAATGGCGGATGGAGCGGAAATAGTCAAAATAGAGGACGATGATTCTATTACTTTGGATAAGAGCATGGTTCGCTCGGAAAAGTAAGAAAAATATTCAACTATAATCACAAAATATACATTCCTTTTTTTGTACGATCATTTATTATTAAACAATATTTTATATTTGCAGAAATATGGAAACTGAGACGCCTGTAATTAACAAAACTAAAGAAGATACTAAGGCTTCTACATTAACAAATTCTTCTAGAAAGCGACGCCGATCGGCGGCCGTGCTCGAGGAAGCAACCGTTACTATCATCGAATCTAGTGGCAGCAGCTGCAGTAGCACTTCCGAGAAACGAAGTAAACAACACGATTCTGAAGATGACAAGAAATCTGAAGAAAATGAACCAAGCAGTAGCAAGACTGATGAGAATCCCACAGCTGGCATATCTAACGAAGAAGCATCTGAAGCGACTCCATCCCAAACAAACGTAACGCCGCCCAGAGCAAAAGACACTGATCCAACAAGCAGTGCCGAGAAAGACCAACAAAGAGTCACTCCTATAAGAATAGCGCTAGTAACAAAAGAAAAACGTAAAACCAGAAATAGTTCCTCCTCTAAAGATACCACCGCTAAAATCATTACACCTATTAGACATAAGGATAATGAAAAAGAAAAGCCGATGCCGTTGAGACGGAAATCTACAAGATCTGAAAACAGAGATAAGACACCCTCTACAAAAACAGAAAAGGTCGAAAAACCTAATCCCAAAGCTGAAAAAACTCCGGCCTTAAGTTCGGATAAAGTTGAAAAACCATCAACCTCAAAATCGGAAAAAGTTGAGAAAACACCAAATTCAAAGGCTGAGAAAACACCAAATTCAAAGGCTGAGAAAACACCAAATTCAAAGGCTGAGAAAACACCTAATTCAAAGGCAGAAAAAGTTGAAAAGATACCAAGCGATAAATCTTCTAAAGAGGATCGATCCAGGGATGAGAAAAGAAGAATTTCTAGAAGTAGCCGGTCAACTAACAGTACCAGTTCGACAAGGTCCACTGAAAGAACCGAAAATAAATCTGATAAGACTTCTGTAAGCTCTAAAACGAAAAGAAGAGGAAGCAGCTCTTCAGCTAAAGAGAAAGACAAGGCTCCAGATACCGATAAATCGATGATGGATAAGCAGATTTCTCCTAAATCAACCCCAGAGGTATTAAGTCCAAAATCTGTGAAAGATCGGTTGCAATTCGACGACGATACTACCCTAGCTGACTTAGCGCGTGAAACTAGTAACAATACCGGCCTTCCATTCACTATCAGCTGTGTGCGCAGCTTATCGACCATCGCTCAGCTCACCGGCGTGACTGTCACTAAAACTACGACCAGTGCCAACACTATAGACATCACAGAGGAAACTACTCCCGACTCCACTCCCACTAGTACGGAGAACGTTACGACGACAACAGCGACGGTGACGACGCCGACGACGACATCGCAAGATGCGGTCGCACAGCTTCAGCGAATACGCACCGACCCGGAACCGGTCGTAGGTAGGGTCGGCGTCCGCTCGTTCGCAAAGATGACGTCACCGGACAGACAAATCACTAACGATGTAGAAGTAGAAATTAAGGCTGAGCCTATCGAAATCGATGACGCTGATAGGCATATGGAGAAGATGGATCTCATGACCGCGTTCAGATTGCGGCCGGTTAATCCGCAGATGATGCCAAATCCGCCGAAGAATTTGCGGGATGTTAGGATAAATAAGGTAGTGGTTACGCCGTTGAACGCCCGGAAGGTGTCGCCACCGATGACAACGGTTACAAAGACGCCTGAAGTCCGTCCTAGGGCC
Organism: Cerastis leucographa; assembly: GCA_963082945.1. Lineage (NCBI taxonomy): Eukaryota > Metazoa > Arthropoda > Insecta > Lepidoptera > Noctuidae > Cerastis > Cerastis leucographa. Next base: position 8,962,198 of record OY720380.1, on the reverse strand, counting down.
AAGAAAACGTTCCCTCAACCGAAGAAGGCGGACGAGGGTCGTTCGGAGCTGAACAGTAAGAACTCGATGGTTTACATCCCGATACAGCCGCCCATGACTCAGGCGCCAGTGCGACTGCCGCGCCCGCATGTTAACGCCCTGCCTACTGTCACGTCTGTGATCAGACCGCCCATCGTTTCTGTTGGTGAGTCTTTTTTGTAATATTCACACATAGATACTGAACAGCAGTGCATTTGCCATAGAAACATTTAATATTTGCATTGTTACTCGTTTAATTGTTGATAATTTCTTGAATATGCATGACCATGAGCATTTATTTTAAATAAATAATTCATATCTGTGTCTCAGAAGTTACTTAAAAAATCTCAACAATCCTCCATTTTGTTCCAGCAAACAACCTAGTGAACACAGTAACAACGCCTCTAATGCAGCAGACGTGCTCTGCTACGAGCACGACCGCGACCGTGACGACGAGCACGAGTATGGCGTACGTGCCCACCGTGCCCAACGGGCCGCTCGTGACGTCCGTCAACGGACAGTGGATGTTCAGCTTTCAGCCTGTCATGTCCGTTGGCCTTGATGTGAGTACAACACGTACGCGCTTCGCCAATCATTGCCCATCTTCTGAAATACGAATGTGGAAAACAGTCCTTTCACCGTTCGTTTACCGCTGGTTATTAAGGGGGAGGCGCTAGGGTAGTCCGTTAAGTTCATTTAAGCCGAGTAAATGACTTTTACGCTGAAAATTGCAAAAACGTTTATTGAAAGAACATTTTAATTTTCCGGGCTACCCGCTTTCACCTTATTTCTTTATGTCGAACATATTTTACATTAATATCAGGTTAGCCAACTTAATAGTAAGAGGTGAAATAACTGGGAAAAGGCAGTACTACTAGCCCATTTTTTATTACCTTTAGATAATTGTAGATTAGCAACTCCATAAATTCGAATTCCTTGTGGGACCGGTGATGGTATCCAGACTAGCGAGAAGAGAGAAAACTTCTTTTGAGTGCAATGATAAGCAAATCACGACAGTACAAAACTTAGTAGTTTTGCCTCTTTGGGTGTATACTTCAAGTAGGTGGGGGTGGGTGGGGGAAGGCCAAATCCGAAACCATGAGGAATAGCGAAATACACTGAAAGGAGTCCCGAGCCCGATTTTGAAAAAAAAAGTATAAAGATACTACTTTAATGCAAACAAATACAAATAAATACTAAATGCATCATTGGTTTTTTAAAAAAACAATATACCTTGCCAGGCATCGAACCCGTTGATTATAACAATAGCAAACAGTTAGCAGTTATCAACAAACAACACAACTTTGACATCAGATATTTAAGCTCTGATATAATTGGCAAACTTCTTTTAGGAGTCATTATTATTATAATATATTACAATTTTAGCAAAAATTATCATTGTGGCTGCTGTGAAAAAAAATCATGCCACTGGTTCATACAAATTTACCCAAACCCCTTTTAGTATCTGCGGCGCCACTGTACCGCTCGTGACGTCAGTCAACGGAGAGTCAGATTCTCGACTAGACCCGCCAAAAAGGAATAAACCTAATTGCAAAGGATTGTTGAATTACTATTCAGAGAACTCTGTAGAGATATCATGGATAATATTATTTGCTAATCAATTTGGGGACTTACATGGTCTGGTCCTCTTTAATACATTTACTACAATGCTCAGGTAGGTATTACAGATTTTAATTCGAGAATCATTACTTGAACTTGAGCTTGACACTGGTTTAGAAAAGTCTGCAATTTATGTCCAACAGAACGCCGTGTCCCCTCCGATGGTGAATGGTATCGCCGATCGCGGCAGCCAGGCGGGCCCTCCCGGTGCCGCGCTGACGGCCAGCATCGTGTCGGGGCTGCCGGCCTTGCCCGCGCCTGTTTCCGGCCCCGGGCCGACCATCACTGTACTGAATAATAGAACGCAAACTGAAAATACGATAGGAGAGGTATGCCATTTCTTTATAAGTATGCTAATGACAAATCCCGACGAGGTTGCGAGAAGAAGATTCTTCATGCCGTCGGGGCCAATTATCAATGCTCATTATAGTTGAATTCTATTTCAGACTTAGCAACAAACTATCTTTGAAAACTAGACACATTACAAAGAAAAAAAAAAAATTGTACACCAATTTCATTGGTAGGACATGGAGTTCAACTAAAATGTATGAATAAGACCTTTATTTTAATACCTGTGTTCACAAATAAAGATTATTTGATTTGATTTGATCAATCTATTTAGTTATTGCACCTTTTAACTAAAAACTTTGTGATCATCAGCCGCCGCGACTCAAGCAGCGTCCGCTACTGAACCCGCTGGACCCCAACACGCCCGTCAGCAACATGCCGCCGCCCTCCACTGCAGGCCCAGTCACCGCCAAGCTCAACCAGAGCGCAGTCAAGGTAACTTTACGTTGGAACACATTGCATGTGACGTTTGCGCTTATAAACCGTGATAGGGATGATGACTGGATAAGAAAACGAAATTCTATTTTGTCCGTCAGTCAGGTAATACAATAATAATAGACACGTATTTTTTGTTTTATCAACTTAACAAAAAAATACTTATTTAAAACGCATTCAAGTTGGAGAGTGGGGGCTCAATACGTCACAACTAGGTATAAAATTTACTCAACCGTGACGTCATGTGCTATTTCTACTCAATATGTATCCGTAATTTTTTGATGACGTGAAAAAAATAAAAATACTTTTGCAATACTTTTTAATAATATACCTAATAAAAAAAAATAGTCATCATTCTTATTACGCCCCACTAGAACTCTTAGTACTAAGGATGGTGATCCTTTTTGAAGCCTCTAGAACTCCTCCAGGATCTGAATCAGGACTGACCGATCGTGTTGGTCTATAGGACATTACCCTGGTGTCTTTCCACTGACCAAGACTCTCCAGACAGTCGGCGCCACTTCTAAATGTATTGCAAAACTAGCGGAGAAAATGCGACTGCGATGCGTCACATTTTCCCCGTTTTTGCAACATTTTTCATTGCTGCTCCGCTCCTATTGGTCGCAGCGTGATGATATATAGCCTATGTCCTTCTCCAGGTTGAAATCTATCTTCTTGCCGATCCGATCAGCCGTTTAGTCGTGAAAAGGTAACAAACAAACAGTCAGTCATCTGTTTGTTTGTTTGTTTGTTTGTTTGTTACCTTTTCACGACTAAACAGGATGAAAAATGTTGCGAAAACGGAGAAAATGTGACGCAGACGAAGTTGCGCGGGACAGCTACTTTATAATATTAGTGATTATGGATTACATTTCGTTATTGCCGAGTATCGCCATTCACAGTCTATTGTGTAGAGTTATTCAGAGAATTTGTAAAAAGTATTTTATGCACTAAGCGAAGATGAAAAAACTAAAAAAAAAAAAATACAGTAACTACTTGTTGTTTCTTTGAGAGATTATTATCCAATCCTAGTGAAACTAATACCAAGCAAATCCACGATAGAGGCAAACCTATTTGTACTAAAACTCCAAACCATTGTTCCAGTTGTCAGATTTCTTCCGCACGTTGCTAGAGGACTCGCTGGAGAAGCTAGACGACCCGTGGTCGCAGCTGACGGCGCTGCGGCTGCAGCTGGAGCAAGACAACTGGAGACACCAGCAGGAGATGAAGGAGATCAAACATAACCACGGTATGTACACACTATGTAATGACATTATAATCTAGATCTCTTCGAAGTTCGAGTGAATTGTTTTCTTCTAGGTAAGCGTGCTCCAGCCTAGGTCGTATCATCGCTTCACATCAGGCCAGTTGCGGCCAAACGCACGCTAATTTAGTATTTAAAAAAATGTAGGCACATAAAATAAGTTATAGTTACTGAGAAAAACTGTACTTATCACTCGCAGTGTCTATTAGCGCAATTTTTTATTCAATACAATACAAGGTGTTGTTTTGCATCCTCGTCAAAATTCAAGAGGATGTCACAAAAGACATAAATAATCAATTAAAATTACGGTACCCAGTTAATTATTAATGAACGCTGATTTGTTTTTATTTTTAAGTTTGTAAATTTTTTAGAATAACCCCCTTTACGTGGTTTAGGTAATAAGAAATCCTCGAATTAACGTTTGAGAATGTTCGTATGTCTGAAGGCGCGGTTATAGGGCCATAATCAGACGGGCCGCGTTTAAACACGGGTGGTTCACACTTACCGATTTTCGTAAATAAGTAAAAAAATAAAAATTACTTTCCCATTTTATTATTGATTCGGGATGAGAATCATTAGCATAGTTACCTCCTTGAATTTGACGAGGATGCAAAACAACACCTTGTATAAAATATCATCTTTACATGGTATAAAACGAAGTAATATTTCGTGTCTGTTTGTGTGACCGGTCTTGATGCGGTATAATACATCAATATTTATCTAATATACCACTGAATTCTCGTTATTTTGATTATTAACATTTTCTTTAAAAATATACCATTTGTTCCGTACCCACAGACAAAACGTGAAAACGGTTTTGTGGGGCATAGTTCAAAGTTAAAGATTTGTAAAATAGAAGCAGAGTCGTTTATACCATAACAAGACATAATTAAGATAACCATGACGCTCGGAAACAACGTATTTTTTATTACGGGTATATTATCGCGTAGCAATCTGTATTTGCTAGCATCATCATCTTCCGGCCCTTGCCCCATGTTACTTGGGGTCGGCGTAACACGATTTGTTTTCTTTACATCCTCTGTCAACAGTCACGCTATCATTTACTCCTTTTTCTTTCAAATCATTCCTCACACAATCTATCCATCGTTTCCTTGGTCTTCCTCTCCCCTCTCCATCCATCAACATCATTATTTTAGTCACATGCGATTCGTTCTGTATTTTCTACAGTTGTTTGTAAATCCCATCAAGTATCGTTTCACTCTTCATTTAATTAATGCTACAAATACGGTCCCTCTGCGCATGCCAGCGCTGTTCGCAGTGAAGCGGCTAAAGTAAATCAATAAACGTTACAGATTTGACGGTAGCGGAGATGCGCACGTTGTTTGAGAAGGAGAAGCTGCGCGCCGTGAGCGAGGCGAGGCGGGCCGCGCAGATCGAAATTGACGCCGCCATCAAAGTCGCCAAGTCAAAGCAATGGTAAGGAATGTTGAGTATACATGTATTTTCAGGGATGTTACATAGTTATGGGAAAAGATACCTCAGTCTTTATCTGTTTTAGCGAAAAAACTACTATTACAAACGAAGATTTTGTTACTAGTTACGTACTTTGTAAAATAAGTTTATTCTTTTTTCGAATAGAAAAAGCGCAGAAGGGATGTGGAAAGGGTAAGATCTGGGTACTAAGTCGCCTATTGAGAGAGGCCTATGTCTAGTAGTATTTTGTTTATGATACTCTTATCTTCTTCGTCTTCATAATTTCTAGACGTTTTTGCGCCCTGAAAATGTTACAAAGGTTTTAGGCAGAATTAAACAAAGACCACTAGTAACTAGAACTGTTTCATATTTTACGCTACATTGGACCCAAGATATAAGAGTGTTACAAGAAACATGTCATGGGATTTTGTAATACATATTACGTACATTCTACAAGGATAACATGGCGCGCTTTTGGAAGTTAGCTGAACTCCTTAATACACTGTCAGTAAACTGTAAATGGTGCGTGTTTCAGGTGTGCTAACTGCAGACAGGAGGCACAGTTCTACTGCTGCTGGAACACGTCGTACTGCGACCTGCCGTGCCAGCGCGCGCACTGGACGCAGCACTTCTCGACCTGTCAGCAGCGCGACCAGGTAACATCTTTGTCTCAAACCAGCCCAGCAACAACACTCATACATCGGCAGACAAGTACCCACGGCCGAGTATAAGGGCCCTCGCTCACGGCGACTTTTTGTACCGATGCTGTCGCGCGTTTGCATCGATACAGTCGCGATACTGCTCGCTTCTGTAGCGCGTTGCAAATGCGTCTAACCCGCGTTAGTAGCGATGCAATCGCGCATTTCGTAAACGCGCGTCAGCATCGCTACAAAAAGTCGCCGTGAGCGAGGGCCCTAAGCCCTCGCGTTCCGTGTTTCCCTGGTCTGTGCGAGTGTCAACTACGCAGACAAACCTGCGGGTAGTCATCGTTATTTTGTTATTATGTCTCTAAATAAATCTGTGTTAAAAACATGTGAAATAAATTAACTAGCGTTATCTGACCCGATCTTTTGAATGTTATTCACTCATCTGGCTATTAGTATTACCACTTGTCTCCACAGTGCTTTGGGTTAGTCGAAACTCAAAATATAATATGTCACCTAGTCAACTTATACATAATTAGGATTGTCACGCTATAGACGATCAGCCTGTATACACCAAATCTGACGTAATTTGTGATGGAAAAGTCAGTACAATACATGAGAAACTGTTATTTGAAAACCAGACAACTGCGAATGTCCAGTTCAAGTCTGTCATAAGCACCGAGTCACGATAACTTCAAGTATACAGGTTTATTTCCTAAAAACCACATCAATTTAGACATCTGAAGCAATATGTGGTTATTGCACTAAACGAAATAATAATAATTTCAGAATGATAGCAATGGAGATCCGCCGATGTCACCGGAAAGCAGGCTACAACCTCAACCGGATTCAATGCCAGTGAGTTTATAATTATTTTATTTCACTTAAAACTCATGTCCAGTGTAGACGTGCTTCTTAACAATTTCGTTGCTAAGTTCAAATAATTTATTTTTACTTGTATACTCAAAATTCACAAGTCATCGATAGCTACGTATAACGACGACTCGGTTTTGCGCACACGAAACAATTATTGCTTAGCACCGAAAGTGACTTAGCAACGTAAAAGAAATAGGACCTCAATTTGAGTTCCACATTTAATTCATGTGCTACTTGAATTTTCCATTAAATGTGCTACTGCATGTGTCAAACGCACTTTATTTTTTTATTATAGTTTTTTTGTAGTTAGTCTATGATCTAATATAGTTTTTTTTTAAAGTGATTTTTTTATTATGTCTGACCAAACCGGACGACTTTTGATGATGTACTTGTATAAAATATAGATAATAGCTTTATTGCCATTTTTTTCCAGTATTGGTCTTGGACACAGAGTAGTCAGTTTTACAAAAGGCACACATTTATTACACAGCTGGGAATAGTCGGTGTTAAAAAAGGCAGTCATATTTATTACACAGCTGGGGTGTATTAGTGTTACAAAAGACACACATATTTAATTACACAGCTGTGGTGTATTTGTGTTACAAAAGGCACACATATTTATTACACAGCTGGGGTGTATTGGTGTTACAAAAGACACACATATTTATTACACAGTTGGGGTGAATTTGTGTTATAAGAGGCACACATATATATTACACAGCTGGGGTGTATTTGTGTTACAAAAGGCACACATAGTTATTACACAGCTGGGGTTAGTCGGTGTGACAAAAGGCACACATATTTATTGCACAGCTGGGGTGTTTTGGTGTTACAAAAAGCACACATATTTATTACACAGCTGGGGTGTATTGGTGTTACAAAAGGCACACATATTTACTACACAGATGGGGTGTATTGGTGTTACAAAAGGCACAAATATTTACTACACAGTTGGGGTGTATTAGTGTTACAAAAGGCACACATATTTATTACACAGCTGGGGTTTATTGGTGTTACAGAAAAGCACGTCTTCCCCGACCCTGACGGTCGGCGGCAAGGTTGCCCCGCCGCGCCTCTTCAATCCAGACCCACATAGCTCGCAAAAGGCTTCTATTATTGGTGCGTATACTATTAATATTGATAAAAGGAGAAGAGAGATAAAGCATTCCTTTTCTTTTCATACACATTAACACTTTCGCTGCTATGTAAAAAATAATAACGACGACTCGGTAGGCGGGTTGTGCGCACACGAGCAAATTATTATTCGTCCCGTATGCTGGGTGCTTCGCACAGAAAGTTTTAAAATAAATCCACGGACCACCGACGTATCCCATATCGCGATATCTCTGAATTATCTCTGATATTGTATACTGACCAGTGTACCCATCCTACACAAAATCTGCGTGTTCATCCCTTTTTAACGAAGCATGAGGAACATTCCACCATGTTCCTAATATTCAAAAATCTATTCTGTTAATCTTATTCATCATCTAGGTTAGGGGTAGAACGCGTTACCGAGGCGAATAGCTATGCTAAAGCTCTCAACGCGACTTTAGTTTCGAATCAGATATCTACGAAACACCAACCATCACCAGATACTCATTACCTTTAGTAATTACGAAAAGTTATTCAAAATGAATTTGCGAGCTTTAAATAGTTCTGCAACGCGAACGCATCCGTAATTTGTAGCTAATTGATGGAGCTTCCATCGCATGCGCGAACATGAACATGAGCATGAGTAAAGGAATCCACGCGATTCGCGGCGTCCAATCGTTGCACTCGCACAAGTAATGGTCCATCGTCTATGGTCGAGCTTATAAGAGCGCATGTGCCAGAATCTAGTCTATCTTTAAAAAAAAAAAAAAAACCTAGTCCTTTCTCAGTTATTTACCGTTAGCTATTAGGTTGGCTTACCTGACGTTTGATGAATCCCCTGTAGAACATTTTTTTTTTATACAAATCTCATGTTGGCCAACTGTACAGGTGAATCATTCAAATTTCAGGTTATCCAAGTTAATTAGCTAGCGGTAAAATTACTGTAAAGTGAAGCTTTTGGCCCTTGAATGACATTGGCTGTCAAGAGGGCGCTGTTGTTTAATATTTTTTTTGTAATTATGTCTGGAAATAGAGAAAGGTATACATATAATTATAGTCCTTTCGCTGTAGGATGGTGCGGGTGACATAAGATGAACCGTTATTTTTCAATAAATTTACTACAGTTATTACTGATTCCGTACTTTGCGACTATGGTATTCACGATGCAGCTAAAATCATGGTCATGATTACAAATCAGGGTAACGTTCAAGATTGAAAAGGAATGTTTCATCTAATGTCACCCACACCATCCTATGGCGAAACCGCTAGCCGACAGCATGATGTAGAGTAATATTTCTGACTATAATGTATAGTTTACCTCTATTATTTTATTGTGGTATGCATTTCAGTAAGCATGGTAGAAGACACAAGCGGCAACCAGACTATGAAATGCGTCGGCACGTACAAGCCGAACACGCCCACCCAGATGCAACCCATCATCATCAACAAACAAGTACGTATATTTATTTAGAAATTCTATGAGTGTTAGAACTCACAGTCTGTTTTTTGTGTGGTTATTCCTAATCTGGTGTCAGAGTTTTTATGCCACCCATAGATAGACCTCTCACTTGGCTTTATATGCTGTCGAGAAATATCTCTCAGGCATGATTGGCTTTCTCCAGATGTATTAACTCACGGTAATAGTATATTGTGTATTAAGGGCGGTAAGTAAAGAATTACGAACGAGGCTCTAGTAGAAGCCCGAAGTCGGAGACTGAGGGCTTTCTGAGTCTAGGTTCGTAATTCCCGTACCGCCCGTGAAACATACAATGTTTTTCATCACATTTGCGAGTTAATAATTATGAATATACACAAGTCAGCACATATTATTACGAAATACGTGAACTGAGTTTTAAGCGGATGGCGGGCTGTTTGCCCACACCACAGATTATACAAATGTTTTGTTCAGAAACGTTACAGGCAAATACTTACCTAGGTATACAGCCATGACGGAGTGTAAAAAAAAAAAAAATAATAATTTCGACGTTTTGATACAAAAAACTATCGATTATTTAGATTTTAGAACATTAGTTGAGTAATTAAATAACATGTAGCGAGATTGAATGAAAATCCAGTTTAGATAACATTTTAAGACAATTTTTCAATTGCGTGTAAACTCCTTGCTTGAACTTGCATGACCTGTGTGCTGTCATGCTGTGCTGTAAATTAAAAAAAAAAAATACTTACCGCCCTAGGGTTTTATATGGGGCATTACAGCCAGGTTAACCTGTATGTTATGACACTGTTTACGTGGAAGTGTGATGAAATAGTTATTCACATAACAAGAGAAAAAGAATACGAATGCGTCCATCCTGTGTGTATCTTAAAGAATGCTTGTTGAGAAAAATGCTCCATAAAAACCTTCATGTTGAGCCAGCTATTCGCCTAATGCTATTACAGTATACCACTCAAAGCCTTGTTTAATATTGTTACATCTTCCAACAGCTAATGAACAACGAAGAGTCCGCGAACGCGAACAAGAAGGTGGTGGCGTCAACGGGCGGGTACCTCATAGTGGGCGCGCCGAACAACACGTCCGTAGTGACGCCGAACAGGCGCACTCACACCATCCAGTACTACACCTGAGGCGGCACTGCTGAGCCCGAGCTACGGTCGATGCTGGCACGACCACCACTCCACCAGCCTAGCAGCCTACCAATGAGTAAGTAGTGCCGTAGCAACAGGAGCAGAGACCATACTACCGTACTCCATTTATCCATAACATTAGATAGAACATTAGAGTTCACCTACGTGATACTTTTTAAGTGCAGTCTTATTTCACATGATCTGTGTACATCCTTTGTTGGAGATCCTAAATAAATAAACACTCCTAAATGGGCCGAAAAATATAGTCATCTGTGGACCACACTTACCGACACAAAATCAGCGTGAGCCGGTTAGAAACAGCTGAAGCGAATAGTCCGGTGCGGTATTGACTCATGTTGTCCAAATAAAGACAAAACGTATGCCGTCTTTTTCTCGATTCTCCCTTCAAGTAACTATTGGAGTCATCGTGTTTGACCTTTTAAGTTCAAAATCTTTAACTGTTGTTATTCTCGCTGGTAGCAAACTTTGTATTCCTGACTAAATTACTTATTTGTCTAATGTTATAATGAATGGTGTACAGCTTTTAAATATATGCGCGCGGTCAACATTTTGATGTCACGTACAAATTGAAAAGCCAATCAGTCAAAATGGTATCGTGTTGTTAAGTAAATTGCATGTAATTTAAAACAGCAATAAGTTTTCAGTAAAAGTTATAGTTCATACGAATTTTTGCAAACTGTTTTGTATGTGTTAGTTAGTAAAGCGGTTATTTTATCATTTGTCTTCCATTGGAAGTAGTAGCCTTTTTGACTGCTAGTTAATTTTCTGTGAACTTCGATTGGTCGCTTTGGATCCCATATTCGCTCCATTCTTGAGGAGTGACGCTAACTATGGATGGCCATGTAGATTGCAATGTTAATATTTTTGACAAACGTATATGTAAACCATCAATTGCCTATAGTACTAATTAAATTTATACATGAATCAATGTCTGTGGCTAAGTTTAGTTGTTGTTGACTGTGACTTGGATGCTGCGGTAACATTTAGCTGTTGTCTTCTATACTTAGCAGTATACTGTACATAGTTAAAGATAATTTCAGTAGGATTAGCTAAGCGCATACAACAAACAAGTAGATTCTCTGTTTGCATTTTGTGCTGTATGGTGTAAAATATCAAATATTTATAAATTTCATGAAAATCACGATTAGCTTGTGCATAGGTACTGAAATAAATGTTGTGTTGTAATGTAGTCAGACACACATTGTTGGCTACAACCAAAGCATGGAAAGCAATAGATACAAGCAGGTTTTTTTTTTAAAGCAACGGTGTATGCGCTCAGGTGCCGTTTTTAAAATTAGTCTTTGGCTAGATTATTTGATTTCAGTAAATGATACAATTTAAAATAAAAATGTAAATAATGTGAGTTTAAGAAAAATGTGGTATCCGTTTGTTTTTGCTTATGTGTTTCGTTATTTTTATTGAGCTAGTCTCATTTGAGTCCTGTTTTAATAAAATATTAATTGTATAGTCGGATAAAACAGTTTTTCAGCACATAAGTCTTTGAAAGCAATAACGAATTGTAAAGAAGGATGTGAAAAGAGTTTTTTATTAAAAATTTATGCAACAGATAGCTGTTGTCTTGTGTTCTTTGAAACTTTGCAAAGCGCGCCCACTAATGAGTGAAGCCTTAATGTAGTAAGCACGTTTTATTAAATACTAAACATAATTTTAGGTTTTATTCTATAAAGAAATGTCGTAAGTTGATCCTATTATTAAGCTCTAAAAAAGGGTTTTAATAGTATTATTTCAATCCTAATTTATGTAAATATTGTAAATTGATTGTTTCATGATGTTTCGAATAATAAGTTGTTATGATACCATGTATTATTATAGCAACAGTGCTATTGTTTAATATGTGTCTACACTTCTACAGAATTCTTTCATGGTTGTCACAATATGGCAGGTGAATCAGATGACTCAGGTTATTATACTTCTACATTAATTTACGAGAACGTCAAGGTCCGTGAATTATATAAACCATGAATAGATATAGTGAGGAACTCGGCGCTTGTCTCATACTGAGAAAGATTATGAGTTACCTGTCCATATGAAATGAAGATGTGAGCGTTAGTAATTTGAGTATTTGTGTTTGTGATACAGGTAGGTACTCGGTACGGCATTCTACAGAGTGGCTTTATTTCTTATAATGTTTATCATTTATAAGCATCGGGATTTTTTATAGCACTCTTTTTCCTCCCATCACTTTTATATGATATAATTGTCTCTGTACTGTTTTAGCCAGTATCCTTTTTTTAATAACTCAAATTTTATGATCCGTTTATACGACTACAACATATTGTTTACAATAATTTTAAGACTGTTAATGTTAAGTTCACTTGTAATGTGCATTTTAGTTGTTATTCACTACCGATATTATTAGAAACAAGTCTGTCAGAGGCGAAAGCTTCATTTATTTAATTGTGTTTTATAAATTATGTTTCTGACTATAAACAAGGCAATCCAAGCACGCGAAGATTAAAAACTAAGATTTCATAAATCATTGGAGTAAAGTCACTTGAGAAGAAGAAGATTTGCATTAATATTAATTTATGATACGCTTCGCAACTTGGGTAGCGTCTTTCTGCAAGCAAACATGCAACTCAATACAATTTCAAAGATCATATTTCATTAGATTAAACCTCTTTACTGAGAACGGAAGTGCACGAGTGTCAAATGATGACGCTGTTTGTAAATAGTAAGGTTACGTTACTATTAAGGGCTTTTAGTACATATGGTACCTACGAAACTGTTTCATTCAATAAATAAACGATGAAACCGATTTCATTCTTTTATTTGTCTGATAATTTCCTTTAGTAGTATGTTATATAGTTATATGTATATCTAATAGGAAGTATATATGTATATGTGTATCTAATAGGAAAAACCTAATTCAATAGGGGTGAAGACTGGGTAAAGAAAACGACATTCTATTTTGTCCGTCAGACAGGTAATACAAAAATATTAGACACGTATTTTTTCGTTTTATCAAATATCAAAAAATTACTTAGTTAACAACTCTTTAAAGTTGGAGAGTGGGGGCTCACTACATCACAAGTAGGTATAAAAATTACCTACATGTGACGTCATGCGCCGTGTCAACTCAATATATCTTATAAACGGCAATTTTAAAATAATGCAGAAATTGGATGCTTGACTTTCCTTGCATTGTCTTTCATTCGATATCTTTTATAATTATAGACGAAGTAAAACGTCCGAACACAAAATTGATTCAGACAGACATGTTGGAAAATGTTTATATCCACTTTTTCGCAAATATACGCAACGATTTTATTGTTATCTTGAACCCAGATGTCAATATTTTGTATTACCTTGCTTTTTGTTTAAATGTAAGTAAACTAAAGTCAGTCCGTCGTTACCCATCAAACCATTTTTTTGTAAGCAATAGGTTCGTTTGCCAATAGCCCTTACTTTTCTAGAAAATAATAATTTGAACGTTACATCATCATCATCTTCCTACCCTTGTACCATTCTACTTGGGTTCGGCGCAACACGTTTTATTCTTCCATTCTCCCCTGTCAGACGTTGTACATAGACCTAAGCTTGATACTTAGAATAAGGCTTGATATTACGCTTGCTTTTTAACCGACGAAAAAAGGAGGTTCTCATCATGTCGACGCGTATTTTTTGTGACTTGAGTTGGTACTTGAAAAGAATTTCATTTGTAAACAAAAACGTTATCGTGTTCCGTACGAATGCAGTTCTCAATCGCTAACTCATCAAAAATAAATATCATACCGTACGGCAACTGTGAGGCGTTTAGCGCGAGAGTTCTCGACTGTGTTACCTACTTTTCCTCGCTCGATAACTGACTTGACAAAAAGGATGTAGGGTACATTACATCCTTCTTTAAACAACCTGTTTGTTTTGATATCCCTTATCTCTAGGTTATGATTGAGACCTTAACAAAGAATCAAGTGGCATATGAATTAGGTATGTTTCAATCACACTTTTTTTTTTGTTTTTTAATTTTCTTAGCTTTAAATATGAATTATTTGGTTTGAATAAAAAGTTTTACTCGTATTTATCAATTAAACTACTACTATTTTATTACACTACTGCGAAGTTTGGCAACCTTGCAAAAGTAAAGATTCGTCATACTGGTGACAATTTTTGACCTAAGTAAATTATGATTGATGATATCTCCGAAACTATGCATTTTTGGACCACCTTATTATTACTATTATTCTAGCAGTTTTAGTATTATTTTTACCTTCAGAATATACCCTACCCTAGAGTTATGGGATATTAAAAAAAACAGGTTGTATAGGAACATTATATTCTTCTTTATAAAGGGTGTAAACCACCTCTTAACGAAGCCGAAAGGCACTGGTTCTCTCTGTCAATGCGATCATTTTTTTGTTCTACCCTATACCTGGGAACCTTCTAGTTACGGTGATATTAATCAAGTTCAAAGGGTCAAAGTTCCACATTTTTGACAATACTTTAAACGCCTCCACGACCGCCGTACTATTCAATCCGTCCATCAGCACAATGTTTTGAGTGCGTTACATTGAGTTCTACCACGAAACATGATTTTACACCCTCAAAAAAAAAGTCGTTTCCCAGCAATAATTTTTGCGTTAAGGTACTAAGTTTCATTTACAGAATGCTTGGTTGACGGCTTCGTGATGAGGTGATTTACACCGTGTATAAGCTAATTGA
This sequence comes from Cerastis leucographa, assembly GCA_963082945.1. Taxonomy (NCBI): domain Eukaryota; kingdom Metazoa; phylum Arthropoda; class Insecta; order Lepidoptera; family Noctuidae; genus Cerastis; species Cerastis leucographa. The sequence continues at coordinate 8,947,174 of OY720380.1, read as the reverse complement.
GGGAAGAACGAATAAAGGCTTATTGCAGATTGATTCAATTTGTTCTATCAATCCTCTAAGTTTTCAAGTTTCTAGCTATGGTATGAACTCCTAAAGCCTTGTATTCATTAGGCAACATTTGTTGATAAACTGTTTATCACAAAGTTTACCGTAAACACTGTTTCTGAAACATGGCCGTCCACACTTGTTAATTGTTGCTAGGATGACACAGAGCATCACTACGTAGTGCTGCTCAAATAATAATTTATTTTTGATGACCTAAGTTTTTTCTTTTCACGAGAAAATTGTGAGCGTAGAATATGCATCTTCGTTTCCATTTCCTTTTACAACATATTCAATTCTGCAGCAATATTTCATAAACAATGCTTCATCACATTTGTTTATGAACTGTTTCCAGAGGTGATGAAACACTGTTTATAAACTGTTTATCAACAAATGTTGCCTAATGAATACAAGGCTTAACACTTGGCTTTATTGACAAGTTGGCATTCAGCTGGCACTTGAAAAATGTTCAAGTGCTTTGCTTGATGTTTTTGTGTGGGACTATTAAAACAAAAAAAAAACGTATGGAATCATGTTTAATCTCGTGTTTATATTTTAACACTCTTGTCCTCCTACTATTAGCAATGAAGTAAAAAAAAAAAAAAAACTTATATGTATCTTCAAAACAACAGGTCTTAAACAATATCATCAAACTTAAACTAAAAGTGGTGGGTACATAGCCAGATTCCCATTTCAGGAATGAATAAATCTTATATCTATTATGTAATAATAACAACTATTGATGAATCAATAGGAATGGAACAGGGCAAACAATATACCTATAGATAGGTATGTATTTGGCATACAAAATACTTGATGAAAATCTCATCCTTATACCTAATAATGATATCCAAAAGAAGTATTAAGTACTAACAACACAAATCAAAAGAAATCAAAAAAGTTGAAAATAATACACCTCTCTTAGCTTCTCCATCATGAATATTAAAGAGAGGTTGAATATTAGCAAGTTGTTTTTATATTTTTTAACCATACATCGAAGCCCCTTCCCTGGCCAGTTGGTCTGCCATCTCATTACCATAGATTCCCTGATGTGCTGGCACAAACTGCCACCTCACAGAAACGAAGCGCATGGCATGGTCAAGCTGTTTGAAGTCTCTCTCATTCTTCACCGGTTGTCCTGATGCTAGCCTCCAGCCATTTTGTTTCCAACCTGAAGTACAAAGAAAATGTACCTATTAGATTATTAATTGATAGATGGTGTTAATGGAGGACAAGGTTTTTTGCATTGTTTGTGTTTTTGTTACAAACATTTTCGCAGAGTACTTTTAGGTAGGTAAGTTACTACCCATCTAACATTTTTATCAAAATTCGGTCAGTGGGTCGTCGTAGGTATTATTATGTAGGTATTTTTAGGAGTTGGAGTAGGTATATGCATAAGGACACTATGAGCAGTAAAGAAAATCATAAAAAAAAATTAGTTAAATAAATTTTTTTGGACAGTCGATATTCCATTTTTTTTTTTTCGGTAATTTGAAGAGATATTACAGTTTTGGGTTAACCTTGTCCATAGAAACCATTTAGGTTCTGAGAAGTATGGCCCTACGACGCACTGTTTCCGAGTAAGGAGCTTTTATTTTTGTTCTTGTTTTTAAAAATGCTCTAAGTATATTTCCAAAATGGTATCTCAGATAAAATCTTTTCTTCTGGAAGTGTGGTCGATTTCGAAGTCGAAGTTGATCATTTAATCGAAGTCCTCGCGCCATTGCGTCCTTATGGCTACAAAATTCAGTTAAGAAAATTATCAAAAATAAATTACCTGGCATCCATTTGGTTACAGCGTCGATGAGGAACCGGGAATCGGTGTTGATCTCTAGTTTGCGGATGCCGTTGTCGTTTGCTAGCTGCAAAGCCCAAGTAGCCGCCTGAATCTCGCCACTGTTGTTTGTGGGTCGGCTCCCTTTCACCGGCGCAGACACGTTCAAGGGATGATCATTACCCCAGAACACGCCGCAACCAGCTTGGGCTCCACTCATGCCGTTTGAAGAACAGGCTCCATCAGTGAAAACTTTCACGAATCCGCCTTGGCTCATCATGTACGACATTTTGATTTATTTATTGCTAAATCACTTCTGATTCTTTCTAGAGCAACAACTTTCGTTGTTAAGTTGCTACAGAACTTCTGAACTCGACGAAGTCTTAAAGTATACTGCGAATCCTTGACTTGAGAAGGGAACGATCGGTCAGACTAGACGCGGGCAAACAAAACAACAACGTCAACAGTACGGCGCGGCGGTCGCCGTTCAGCGCTCACAGTTCGGATTTCAAGTATTCTAAGCTTGTGTGCGTGTCTGTTTGCATACCGCAGACGCTTGCCACCAATCAGGAGTAAGTTTATATCGTGTGATGGCGTAATCCTCCAATGATAGGGGTAGAGAGTTTCATCCTAGACCTAAGTGAGGCTGAGTTACCTACGATCGTTGGAGAAATAGTATTTTGGCGGTAACCGGGAAAATACGGTACTAAATTTGACACTAATGGATGTATTGCCATTAGACTTATTGTTCATAATTTGCCTGTTCTAATGCCTATTCTATATTGCTTTAACGTGTGAAGAACCGAAGTTGCTGAAGAATGAAAGAAAAACGCGCAACCACGCTGTAACCTGATAACTTCAATTACTCAATAACCCATTAAATTTATACGTAGCATGTCATGAAACACGAGAGATTATTTCTTTGGTGTCATTTTGCTTCATAACAGTAGAAATGTAACGAAAGTGGAACTAAAGTTTGATAATTTGTCAGTCGCATTAAAGTAATAAAAAACATCGCACTACGAACAAGCACTATTCAGCAATATTCTCATCAGGACCTCATAAGGTTATACATAAGGGTATACCGCAGTTTATAAAAAGACCTTTTTAAGTCTTTCTGTACCTTTGTACTTCAATATCGTTGCTTTATATGATAACACCAAAACTGGTTCCAGAATCCAGAGGGGACTAAAGGTTACGTAATTTATTTAAAACTAGCTGTCCCGCGCAACTTCATCTGCGTCACATTTTCCCCATTTTCGCAAAATTTTTCATTGCTGCTCCGCTCCTATTGGTCGTAGCGTGATGATATACAGGCTGACTTTGAATAAATGCGACAAAAAGAAATGGGAGCTTCAGTTACGTAACATAGTAATTATAAACTGTTTTTTCTACAATCTAAATCGTTGAAAAAAATTACGTGATTATCGCTTTAAAATGGTCCATTGATGTTATTATTTTTATTTAAGTACGAATTATCGGTACTCCAGCAAAATAAATTAATATGCAAAATAAATAAGAAAAATTAAAGTATCAAAAAATCTCGTCCTACTCATCGCAGTGCACAATAATCCCGTTGCCGTTCATAGCGGTCATTTACCTAATTTTGCCTATTTTCTAGTGTAAGTATCGCGCGACGCGCGACGTTGCCAAACCTCGCATGAGCGCCAGCGCCGACATCCCTTCCCGGCGACCGCCCCGCCGCCCACCCTTCCTTAGTTCATTAGTCGTCCTAAAACGTTTGTAGGTCATGGTCGCGCGCGCATTCCGCAAATCCTACTTTACGTATTGCGAATAATTTGTATTTTTGTCTTGTGTTTGTCATAACAATGCCTAGGACGAGACGAAATAGTTGTGAACCGTTAACAAACCTACAGTATCTTGATATTGTCGTGTGGTACAACACCGTAAGAAATCTACGTGAAACGCAGCGAAGATTTCGGCTAAAATATCCTAATGTCCCACCTTCATTGGGAAGAATTCTAAGAATCAGTCAAAACATGCTGGACAGACGAGCTAAAAAACAAAAAATCAGGAGTGCATTCGAAACTGTAAAATCACAAACTTTAATTAATAAAACTTAAGGACAATTTGCGGCGCCGCCGTGCTCAATTGTGTTTACAAAACTGAGGTGAACATTTTGGACAATTATTAAAATACACGTAAGTGTACTACTGATTTGATTTAGTGTAAATACTTAATAATTATTGTAAATACTGTGATTCCAACTTTTTAAATACGCCAAAAATACAATAATTGATTTGTTGTTGTAACAAACATTATTCAGGTTATACCTCTTACTAAAACATTGTTTTACTATTAATTTTATTGTCCTCAGCCGACAAAAGTATGAAGGGAAATTTGGTTTCACAAAATTTTTATTTATCGTGCGCGCGGGAAAGAGAAGCGCGGGCGGCCGGGCGGACGGGGGCGGCGCGAGAATGTACCTAATTCGTGCCCACTACGCGAAAACGGTAGTACGCGAAATTCTTTGATACTTTAATTATTTTAACGTTTTTCGTAACACTGTTAGATTCTTTTTTAATTTTACATTTGATATGTTCTAAATTTTGTTGACAACACGGGGAAGGACATAGCCTATGTCCTTCCCCAGGTTGAAATCTATCTTCTTGCCAAATTTCATTAAGATCCGATGAGCCGTTTAGTTGTGAAAAGGTAACAAACAAACAGAGTGACTTTCGCTTAATATTAGTAGGTATGGATGCTACTTATTGTTTGAATAGGATGAAAAGTATCTTGTCCTTGACCATGTTTGCGTATTCCTATTCAAGAAGGTATTCATCGATACGGCAGCCGGCCGGAGATAAATTATATCGATATTATTATAATGATACTAGCTGTACCCAGCATGCGTTGCAATGCACTTTTTACTACCCACCTACCCTATCCGACCTACCTACCCTATCCTACCTACCCTACCCGACGCTACCTACCTACCTACTCTACCCTACCCTACCTACCTACTCTACCCTACCCTTACTACCTACCTACCCTACCTACCTACCCTACCCTACCTACCTACCCTACCCTACCCTACCTACCTACCCTACCCTACCTACCTACCCTACCCTACCTACCTACCCTACCCACCTACCTACCCTACCCTACCTACCTACCCTACCTACCTACCTACCCTACCCTACCTACCTACCCTACCCTACCTACCTACCCTACCTAACCTACCCTACCTACCTACCCTACCCTACCTACCTACCCTACCCTACCTACCTACCCTACCCTACCTACCTACCCTATCCTACCTACCTACCCTATCCTACCTACCTACCCTACCCTACCCTACCCTACCGTATCCTATGTCCTTCTCCTGGCTCTAAACTACCTCCCTGCCAATTTTCAGCTAAATCGGTTCAGCCGTTCTTGAGTTATAAGTGAAGTAACTAACACGACTTTCTTTTATATATATAGATGAATTGGTTCAGTACCAGTTAGTCATGTCAGTCGGCAACACTACCGCCAAAATAAATATGAGAAGTGCGTGCTGCAAAATGCTGCAAAATAAAGAATAGTTTAAAAAAACACGCTATTTATAGAAAACCGAACTAATAAATCGAAAATAAATTTGAATAAATTTAAAATAAGAAAAAAAGCGTGGGGTGCATGGTGTCAATAGTTATATAGTACATTACACACCTAGGGCAGTGAAGGAAAAAATGCACCCCACGCTTTTTTTCTTAATTTTTTTTTTTCGATTTATTAGTTCGGTTTTCTATAAAAAGCGTGTTTTTTATTAAAGTGAAACTTTTATTACATCGTCTCAAACTGTTTCGCCTGTGTGTTGCATGTCGCGTGACGCTGACGGCCGGCCGCGGAGTAGGGATAAAGTTTCACTTTTGCCGTGGTTTCAAAAAACCACACAATCCTTTTTTAGTTTTTTAAAACTATTATTTATTTTCTACTTTTTAGTTTGGCTTATTTATTAGCTTGTTTTTTTTTTTAAACTATTATTTGTTCTAATCTACTATTAATCCCGTGATAACTATGCAACTGTAATTATTTTCCAAATTATATATGTGTACAGCTGTAGTTAATAGTAAATTCTCTATTTAAAGCGTGCCTTTTTAGGTTTTTTAAACTATTATTTGCTCTATTGATTTAAAAATTGTCTTTGGTATTCGAAAATTTCCTAATATTAAATAAATCGGTTAAAGATAATGGTTGAAATTTAAAATTAAGAGGGGACTCTAGTCAGTAATTAAAAGTATTTGTTTTGATTGGAACAAACTATTGCCGTCGCGCTGCGCCCGATCAAGCTCCCGTAAAGTGCGAAAGGGACAACTGCAGCTCAGGCTGATTTTACCTACAAAAATCTTGACCAAAAGACGTTTTGTATTCCGCTGTTTTCTTCTTCAAAACTAAACTGATCTAAATAATTCTTATATCAAAACTAGCCGTGCCTGCGACTTCGTCCGCGTGGAATCAGAATTTTTCTAAAATAGAAGTAGCCTAAGTTACTCCTTATTACATAAGCTATCTGCCAGTGATAGGCCCGTCAAAATCGGTCCAGCCTTTCCAGAGATTAGCCGGAACAAACAGACAGACCAACAGACAGACACAGACAAAAATTGTAAAAAATAATATATGTACCGTATATACATTTATATACTTGTAGTAAAAAGCGGTTATTTTAATATTACAAACAGACACTTCAATTTCATTTAGTGAGAGATACATTGAGTGACTTGACTGCCTATCTGACCTCCACAACCCAGTAGTAGTACTGGGTTATACGACTGTCAAAGATCTACAAATGACAGCCATGGGACAAACGGCTTAACGACCTGTCGTCATAAGATCGATGGACTGTGAGCAAGCCCATAACGCACAATCACAGATGGTGGCCGGTGGTCACCACGTGACGCCCGACGCCCGGGGCGTCTCCGACGTGCGACTGGGAAGCGAGGGTCTCTCCCTCTTACGTTCCGCCCCCTACTTCGCTAGCATGACTGCTTCGCAGAAGGAGGTGACTGCTTCCCACTCCCTCTCCGGATCATGGTCCGGAGACCAGGAATCGAACCAGGGTTGGTCGCGAGAGGTCGCCGCCGCCAATCGCCGCTACGAAGACATGGCCGCGCTCCACCGATGCGGAACAGACCTCTACTTTGTGGTCCACCGTATCGTCTGGGCGATCCTCGCAGTGGTAACACCCGGCGTTTCCTCGGTTCTAAATCTCTCAATTCGGTGCAGGAACCTCCCGAAACAACAGTGTCCAGTGAGGGCCTGCATCAGGCGGAAGGTGAGGGCGCCGTGGTGCCACTCCAGCCATTTCTTAAAGAGGGGACTTATCGCCACTATTATGGAGTGCCCTGACCCCAACAACCCCCTGAGGGTAGATTTCCAAAAATAGTCATACCTCTCTTTGAAAATTACAAATAGCCCACTAAACTAATAAGTTTAGTGGGCTATTTGTATGGCAAAAAATATTTTGCCATACAATATTCGCCAATTTTCGGAAGTGCTGTCGCACCATTGACCTAGTAATACGTACTTATCTACATGTTAGCCAAGTCATTTTGTGATTTAAAATATATTGTTATGACATTTGACCGAAACCTAAAAAACGCTGGCGCGATGATATTTTTATAGGTTTTTGTCAAAGATTGGCCGGGGTCCGTGTACTCATTGCTCACAGCCTTTTTGAGGAAATTGCAAGTCTCATAGCTGAAGCTTTCTGTGAACCAAAAGCTGGCATCTTGGTTAGGCCGAGGTAATGTGCCAGCCCATGTTCACTCTCTCTCTCACATTACCAGTTTTTTTTCTTGTTCTTATTTTATTGTATGCTTTTTATTCGTGAATTCATTTAGTTTTATTTGGATTGAAATAAATTATTGTACCTATTGTTTGAATGGTTAAAAATAACTAAAAGGATGTATAAAACTATTTGGTAATGATTAGGAAATCTTAAAGCAAGAAAAAAATAACAAAATGCCTTTTTAAAAAAAAAACCGGGAGGGGATCGAACCATGATCATTTTTGGAAATCATACAGCATTCAAAAATCTAAATAAAATACAAAAAGTGAATATCATACTGGCTCACTGGTTTGATCCCGGAACTTCTGATTTGTAGAGCGGCCGCTGAACCGTCGGCGTCGGGCTATTTACTTTGATGACAATTTATTTAAAATAGCTGTTCAATTCTAATGCTTGTCATGACAGTTGTCAGTTGTCAAACGGTTGAGGAATATGGATATAATGCAATATTCTTAGAATAATAACGCATAGAAACCTAGTACGCGTGCAAAAAATGAGGCAACAAAAACTTTGCCATTATTGGCAAACTTCTCTCAGCGAGCCGTCAGTACTCAAGGTCACGCTCCGTCGAACACAACTCACGAGAAAACAATTAAAATAATTGAAAATGACAGTTTCTGGCGTGAAGGGATGTCGTAGAACTTCAGGAAAACATAAAAAAATGTGATCAAATTATATTTCAAATTATTTTATACATTATTTTTACGTAAATCGATCATCAAACAAAAATTTCAATAACCTAACTTATCACAATACAGTGTTGCTATTTGTGAGGAAAAAAATACCCATATTGCTTACAATTTGTTCTTATTTTTGTTTAATGTTTAGGAAAACAAAATGTTTTTGATGTACCTACTACCTATTGCATACGTTAAAATATTATGCCAGTTTTGAGAAATTAACTTGGCATCAGGTATTTTATATTAGTCTTTATAAATAGGATACTGGTGCCGATTCTGTACCTTCCTTAAAAATATGTCATATTAGATGAAAAATCATCTACATTTTATCCAGATCCTGATAACATAAAATACTTGTTTTGATTTGATCAAGCAACATAGTGGTGCGTTTTCCCATTTTTTGTGGGTAACGGCATGGTAATGGTATCACTGAAAGTTTTATTTGTGTGCGTTTGAGGAACGTAGACACATTCGGCTCACGCACACAAAGAAAATGAATTTGACACGCGATATCGCTCGTGTTTTATACTAGACGCGGCTTCTATGCGTTATTATTCTAAGGCAATATTGCTTACCTCCCAATATTATAAGAGTGATAATTACTACGTCCTTCCCCAGGTTTAAATTTATCTTCTTGCCAAAATCCATTATGATCCGATCAGCCGTTTAGTCGTGAAATGGTAACAAACAAAAAGTGACTTTCGCATTTACAATATCAGTAACGATTTTCAGACTGAAAATACACTCGTTGCCCGCCTTCAAGGTGCACATCAAGATGGATTACTGGTGGATGTCGTTCATGTATTGGGAAACTTAAATACACCAAACGCACAACGCCATCTATCGACTAAAGAGATCAACTGCGTGTCAAATATCTTTTGATAGAGTGAACCGATTGCAATGAAACAAAAACTAAATGTTGCTTCAAGTTACGCACAATTGTTGTGTATAAAAGTTATCTACATTGCTTTAGTACATTTTACGTGATGCCCGAACAAATAAACAGACAAACAGACAAAAATTCCAAAAATGCTGGAAATGGGTTCTGTTGGTTGTCCCCTAACACCCTGGCTATTTTTTTTGGAAATATTTTCTATGTACAAAAACGACTTTTCAACAGATTTATTATATGTATATATATAGATTTAGAGGAAAGATATATCTATGCTTCTATTATTTTTTTTTTTGTTAAAAACTTATCTAATTTGTCTGATAGTCGTAAACATGGCGGTAAAACGGGCTTTTTTTCGGGTTTTTAGATGGTCATAATTCTTTCAGTGATTTCGTTTGAAAAAAAAGGAAATGATAGGGGCATGTATTAATAAGACCTAGATTTTTTGGAAAAAAAACATTGCTCTAGACGCATTATCCACGAAGAAAACAGCGGAATACATTTGTATGGAGAAATACCGACTAGTCCCCTCTTAACATCAATTCCTGCCTTGTGATAGAGATGAAAATTATATAAACAAAAAACTTAAGTATTTTACAAATTGAAAAATGGAATATGTTTATCATGTTAATGTATTGTCATCGGTCCTCGATAAATCTACAGAGTTTGAACGAAATCTGGCCGTATAAAGCTGGTCAAAAACGCAAGTCAAAAATATGAAAGTCATCCATAGATTCCTAACCAGTGAACTCGAGTATTTTTAATTTTCTAATGTTATATTCAGTTCTTTGTATTTCCTGAAAACTTGTCTTGCGTAGTGCGAAATAAATAATAGGTATTAAAATACCTACAATAAATAAAAATACTAAAACTTTCACATACTTTTTCACATGATGACAAGATAGAGTAAAGGGGCGTATACACTGCACTGGGCAGGACACAGGCCAGTGTGAAAACTATTTAATGATTAAAAAAAACGGGCCAAGTGCGAGTCTTACTCGCACACAGGGTTCCATAGCCCCAAACAATATAATAGCAATATTTTGAACAGTCATTCATTAGTAAACTTCCACTCAACTACAAAACTAAATTTGTTTTTCATAGTAAGTTAATGAAAAACAAAGTTACTGCTGCAGTTTGGTGAAAAAGTCCCATATCTCAAAAACTAAATGTCAAAACTTATTCAAACCAATTTGTTTACGTTCTACATCCTCATGTTTTTTTCAGAATGTTTCTCCTCTTACTTTAGAAATTAGTGGGGGACACACACACGTTTTACCACTTTGGAAGTGTCTATCTTTCAAAAGATTGACTTTGAAAAAAAAAATGGTTTTAGGAACCTCTGTTAGATGTCATTTTTAAAGAGATAGACACTCCACACATATAGGTATGATTGTTTTTTTTTATTTTTTAGTTTCTGTTCCATGTGGGGGGGATATCCTTATCTATATTTTTTCTTTGTAAGTACAAAAATCATAAAGTTGTTCACAGAATACCTATCTACCTACCAAGTTTCAGCTGTGTAGTCCTAATAGTTTCGGAATAAAGTGGCTGTGACATACGGACGGACAGACAGACAGACATGACGAATCTATAAAGGTTCCGTTTTTTTCCATTCGGCTACGGAACTCTAAAAAATAGAGGATAAGTTATAATACTATTTTGAAAAATAAATACAAACATTTGAGTATTTATACTATGATATTATTATACATATTTATAGTAATTACAGAAAAATACATTTTGATACAATACAATAATTACTGTTATAAAAGTTTCATGAGCTTGTAAACAATTTTATAAATTAGAAATGCACATCTCATTCGCGTATTTACCATTAAGAGTAGCAAGCTGATGACAATATCATATTTCACATGACCATGAACCAGTCATTTCATGTTTTACAAGGAAGATTATGCAATAGATTATTACAGGTGTTCTACTACCTACCACAGGCGCCAGTGATTCACAACCATGTATATTACTTTTCTAAGCTAATTAATAAATTTATTGATTAATCAACTGTAGAATGGAGTTTAATTGTTGTGGTTTTCCTCATTTATTGTACATTGTAGCCCCAGCCTTTGCCAGCTCATCAGCCATCTCATTACCATGTATTCCTCTGTGTGCCTCCACATAATTCCATTTGATTTGTAACTTATGCTGTACGCTATCTAAGTCTTTGAAATCTTTTTCGTTTTTTACTGGCTCCCCAGACGCCAACTTCCAACCTTTTCGTTTCCAACCTGAAAATATATCGAAACAATTCTTTACTTTATCATACATACTTGTTACACGAATTATGATAATTTTCATTAACTACTTGGTTAATTTGAGATAAATAATTGCATTGTTTTTAGGTAAGCTATGCATTTTTCATGGTTCAAGTATTACCAGGCATCCATTTGGTTACAGAATTGATGACAAACTTTGAATCTGTGTTGATTGAGAGTTTGTCAACTCCATTCTGAAGTGCAACCTTTATAGCTCTGGTGGCAGCTTGGATCTCTCCACAATTGTTGGTAGCCCGTCCGGACACCGGCTCACTGATGTTGAGGGGGTGGCCATCTCCCCAGTACACTCCGAGCCCAGCTCGCGCACCACTCCTGCCATTTGCTGAGCAGGCTCCATCAGTATACACCTGCACATATCCATCATTATCCATTTCAAATTCTTCTCCACCACTTGTTTTCTGTCTCTTATTCTGGGGTGGGTCTATAAGAATGGTTTTCTTGGTACCCTTTTTAATTATTTTATCAAGTCCTTTCTCATTTGTTTGCAGTCTTTTCTCTAGGTCATCCAATTGTTTTACTATTATTGTGTTCAAGTCGTCGGAATCTTCAGAATTATACTCATCAGAATCACCTTTCTCCGTCGCATAGCCTATACTAACTTCAGATTTCCTTTTGGGTTTGACTGAAACACTTTTAACTTGATTATTACTTGTAGTGGAATGAGTCCTTTTGAGGTTACTACTTGAAGAGTTCGCAGTGAATTTAGGTTGGTTATTGGGTTTCTTTAACTTGGCACTAGTGCTTGGTCCACTTTCCGCACTGATGAAATCTTGAGCACCTAAAATAGAATCAAACTTCTTATATCTAGCACCAGGAAAACCTTTTACTTGAGCTTCACAATCAGGCCATGTCATAAATATTCCTGCAGTGCGGCCTTTTGCTACGGCGTAAAAGGGCATTTTTGAAATGAATAGTGGCGCGCTGTACAATGTTTTAATACTTTTTCTAAAAACGTTAGAAGAAAATACCCTCCGCAGTGACATTTATCTATTGTTTACATTTTTGACATTCATTGATTGACACCGTTTGACAGCTGTTCATTGACAATTTTAGTGATGCCATACATACGATTATTTTTCTATTGACATAATCGACTATGGATTTCAAGTCGTTTTTCATGTCTATCTGTTTGTCCGCTTTGTTCGTCTAAACAGGATCCGCATCACGCGCCCTTTTTTGCCACCAGTAAGAGCTTTATCCGTTAGTTTTTTTTACCTATATTCATCTCTCTGTTTTGACATATCACCAGCGCCACATTGTACGCACGACGACCAATCAAGCTGTACAAAACTAGTTTATGCTAATCTCTCATTGTACGGGAAATCTATATAAAACGAGGCTATGTTATACTGGAAATGTATATAATGTGTCGCCTTGTGTACAACCAAGCTTGATGTTCCGTTCCTGTGTCATAACAGACACATAACATACTTACCAACAAGGATGTAGGAGTAATTTTAAAATCGATATCATCGCCCTATGGGTTTCGACAAAACAAAGAAATATAGAAATAAAATAAATATATAAATAGCTATTCTCTCAGGTGTGCCACTTCAGTCTGCCCGCTGTATAAATTACATTACATTAATTCAAGCTGGTAACGAATTAGTAAATAATCATTCAAAAATGTCTTATGTAGGGATCGAACCCCAGAACTGGTTGTTAAAAAGCTGTTTAATTTTGTTTATTAGGTGGAAGTTTCTACAAGGAAATTAAAAAAAGTCAATATTAAATACAGTTATGTACTTTATTAGGAGACTTAACAATAGGTCTGTTATCGTTTATTAAATGTTAACACACCATTTTCTTTGTCACCACTAATGTCTGTAAAAAATCTTATACTTATCTAAACAATGATTCATTGTGATTAATCTCGCGGCACTAAGTTACTCAACTAATTTGTTAATGACAGTCTACAACTGTGCATTATATTGACAATAGTGAAATTACGATTAAAATTTCGTCAAAAAAATGTAAATATACTTATGCAAACTAAAATATTTTAGACCGGTACCGATAAATATAAAAAACGAAATATCGTACCTACCTATTTTAAATTAAGGAAATCTTAATTATTTTATAGTGTTACAATTTTGTAGCTACATAGTTCACTAAAAGATGAACCTAATTTTTAATTATTAGGCTTCTTAGGAACGTGTCTATTTCATTCCATTCGTACCAAATGCATACATTACAAAGGTTGAAGAATATTTTTTTCAAATGCAGTAAATATTATTAATGATGAATACATGAGGGGTAAATTATTTATTTAAAACATATTGCATGTGATATTAGTCTCCTTATGTACTAACATTGCAAGTTTTAAAACAAGTTTTAAATATTGAAGTATTTGTCTCAAACACATTGAAAACAAAATGGCACTATTACGAAACATGGTTGAGATGTTCAGGGGGCCGACTCTCTAAGTCCGTCAACGAAAGTGCGGGTCCGTCCGTAACTAGCTTTATATTTCGAAATGAACCCTACTCCCAAATATTTTCGGATTCATGACTTTTGAAAACACATGGGGAGTAAGGACTACACACACTAAGGAGTGGGGAGTAACAGTCCAATCGTATTGTCATTCATTTTTAGTTCGGGCCCCTAACGAATCTTATGTCCGTAAGTGATAAGGAGTAGGAAACGACTGTAACTTCGGCCGAAACTACGGATTTCGTGCTTAGACAGTAGACCCCCAGATACAAAGTATTCAGATTCGCATCATTGTAATGAGATAAAACATTTAAAAAGTTTACCTGATTATTGATTGAAACACTTATAACAAGACTTCTCAACTCATATAACAACTACTTACAAAAGAACACTACGACAGTCAATCTCTTACTAAAAAAAATACCTTAAAAAACCGGTAACTTAGGTATACAGGCCTAATCTAAATTAATAAACTAAATCATTCCAACTTTAAAACAGCTTAGCTCAAAACTGGTATTTAGAACATACCTCAATAAAATTATTCTAATTTAACAGTACACAACATATTAATAAAATTTGTTAAAAATGTGAACAATCGTTTTGGTTAATACTTGGTAAAATTAGTTCAATAGAGGATTGTAAATAGAAATGATTTACATTTTATGGAAATGACTAGTCTTAACATTAAATGAAGCTATAGGATAGGTAGGTACGGGTGAGTTCGGTGATCTCATGTTACGGTATTATTCGTGATAAAAGTCATAAATGAGGCACAATTTTTACATGTATGATAGATAAGTCACACATCAAGTTTTTGAAACTACACACTTGAAAACAATGGGATTTAAAATCGTTACTAACATTAGAATAATATAATGAAATTCTCATAATTATAACTTAGCAATTTATTATATCGAGAATTCATGAAATTATTACTGAAATATAAAATCCATGAATAATAAAACTCAGTACTTTAGGCGATTATAAAATCTAACAACCGATTCTTTGGCCGTGACAAACTTATGGGATTGAAGACTTGAACAAATTGCTTGGAAGTGGTAGACCGTCAGTTGGCTTGTTACAGCACCTGTAGACTAGAGCATAACGTAATCTACCTAGCATTACCTAGAAGCTTTTTATTTATACAGCTGCCTTCACTATTTTACCACGACCTTTATTATGTCGATACAAACGCACGAAACGTTTTTACGAACATCAATACACTCGCTTCAACTGGCTTTGTCAAATATTCAAATTAATATTTAATATACAATTTAAAAGACAAATTTCATTTAAGATTCGAATTTGATCGAATAAAACAATTCCTTTACTCCACAAATGACTCCGACACACAGGTAAGAGCGACGCCTCTCATCTGATATCAACAGTTTAATAATTTTACTAAAACTACTGTAATACATTTTCACTAGCGTCAATGCTCTCCCAGAAAAGAGCTCACAACAATACAATCTTGTTACACACGTTCACTTACACAACACACCACGTTATATGAATATCTTCGAAAAAAGAAGGTAGATGCAGGGTAGGAGTCAACCCCTTATCAAAAATATTTCTATCTACTATTCTAAAATTAATCTGTGCGTGTTTATTATACTGACTTTTGTCATGATAAATAAATAAATAAAGCTTTATGGACGACTGATTTCCAATGACAGTGTGATTCTGTTATCAATTTGAATTTTATGTACGACCTGGATGGAGGAATGATATGATTTGCAGTTAATTTTAGTTGACGAATACAATATAGATCACATGATCAGAATTTGGTTAAATAAATAAATATAATTTAAAATCAAAACAAATAAACTTCTTCGCAAACAAAAATACCATCGTTTGATATGGTTAATTTGAGACGTAAATTAAAATAATACAATACATAAATACTACGCTATCAAAATGCTGAAACTAGTCTATGCGGTACTAACACAAGGTTCCATACAAAGAACAGTTTTCTTTTGTTCAAGGATAATGCACTTTTTGTTCTAATCCACTAATCGACTAACAACGTCCGAATGCGGAATCGTCTAAACTCGCTACACCGACACAAGGCACGTATCGACCACTAGGATACGCTGAAAAAATATTTCTCTGTTTCGATTAACAGCTGTGACAATATTACACACTATTCTAATTTGATATCAGGTAAGGTAGGTAATCTAACGTTTTCACGAATTGCACGTTCATCGTGTAATCTTTGGTGTTCACTGAAATAAAACCGTTGCATAATTATTGCATATGGCAACATCACTGGGTTCGCATATCCTAAATGGAACATTCGTCACTGTCGCGCGCGTAGTCGTCGTCCTCCTCGTCCTGTCGCGCGGGTTTCTTTTTCACTTTGCTGGAGACGACGCCCGTGTTCACTTTACTGAACAGACTGCTACGGTTCAGTCTGGAGATCTCCCTCTGCGGGCTCAGTCGCTCCGCCACGGCGCGCTCGTAGTTGTCGGAGATCTTGTTGACTCCGTTGACGGGGCTCGTGACGGGCGACTTTGGTTTGACAGGCGACGTGACCGTCTTGTTGGGTTCGCCGGACTTGTCGAAGAGTGCGCCGCTGGTGGCGGCGGTGTAGGAGGGCGGGTCCTTCGCGCGCGCGCCACCCGAACCCAGGAGCTGCGAGTACAGGAAGCTGTTGTTGCCGAAGCCCGCGTATCGGTTGTCCATCTTGCCGTTGACCATCATGAGGCTGACGGGCTTCTCGGGCGGAACCGGCTTCTCCGGGAGCTTTTTATCGGAGAGGCCGTTCTTAGCGGGAGGGTTGGCACTGTTGGCCCAGCGGTCGCCACCGATGGAGTAGATGGAGCTGAGGTTGACGTAGCCGGCGCCGTGCGGGCCCGGGCCGACGGGGCCGGGCGGCGCGGCGGGGCTGCCGGGCCCGGGGAGGCCAGGGGCCCCGGGCCGCACGCGCGCCGCGGGCCCGCACTCGCTGAGCGTGGACTCCTCGACGCTGGAGTCTTCGATAGCGTCCGTGTTGGTGATGTCGTCTAGGTTTGGTGATAAACAGTCCTCGTCTGTCTCATCGTACGAGCTGAAACATCAATCCACATGTTAGTGACATGCAACGCCGCTCGATGCGACTGTCAGTCGAACTCTATGTACTGAATGCAAGTGAAAAGTTCGTCTTTGTTAGTTTCGCTCCATGCGTTGCAGAGTGTCGGTATTATTGACAAACAAAAGCTCAAAATGTTCAGTTGTGTACGGAGTGGGGAGGAATTACATATTTACAGGAATAATAATATGTATTTCATCAGTAAGGCAGACAAAGACTTTCAAGCAAAATCAACAGCAATGAATTCTGGGAGAGGAGATTTAGAAGTTGCTTTCGATAGGTATATCTTTGGTTTAATGTGATTACATTTGAGTGCAATGTTCATTCGTATAAGCGACAAATCGTAAATGAGCAAAATGCAAAATGGAGGGCCGCACAACGCCAAGCTGAGTGTGACGCGCCGTGTGACGCGTCGGCTCGGGCTCGGCGCGACATGGCCGTGCACAACGTATCACAAGACATACACGGCAAATCACCAACACATTCTTACCCTAGCATAGCCAGATCTGTCTTCCTCCCTGATGAAAGAAATTACAATATATAATGATCGAAAGAAAAATATATAAATATCAGAATATAAACATACATAGATAAATATAATAACAGAAATTAAATTACTATATGAGTCTAATAGCTTGTGATGTGTTAAGATGATGTCAGGTAGGAAATATTATCGTTTGCATTCAGAACATATCGCAGAAAATATCTAAGTATATTATTGTTACAAGGAGTTCAGGGGGCCTGAAAGGCCACATTAGCAGAGTCATAATAGGATAATAACATAAATCACGTTACAATTCGTAAAAAGATAACAAAGTTACAAAATTCAAAAATTAAGAGCGTTTACGTGCGTTTTTTTCCGAAATTATTGAACTGATTTTAATGAAACTTCATACGCATAAGTATTATACATAACTGGAAAGTTGCGAAAAATAGTCTTAAGTACAGGTAAATTAGACCGATTTAAATTCTCAATAGAAACAGAAATTTCCAATTATCTTTGATTTTAAAAGACATTTCGTAAATGTTTTTTAGGATCTTTTTAGACCTCTGTATCTTGCTTATGCGTATTAAGTTTCATTAAAATTGGTTCTGTCATTTCGGAAAATAAGGACTTGAAAGTTTGTATGAAATGCCGTACGGCGTAAACGCTCTTAACACTGTGTCTGCGACTATTTTACGAATTGTAACGTCATTCATATTATTATGACTCTGCTTAAGCGGCCTTTATGCCCCAGTAATTGTAAGTAACGAGGGTCTGTGCGGGGCCTACAGTACACAGTCGTGAACAAGTGCCGCCCAATGCTTTAAAATGCTTGATGTTTCTAGTTTTTATTCTAGTGCGAGATGGGCTCAAGACATGTCTAATCTAGAGTCTACTTTACCACCAAGTGACAAATTATTTATTTGTATAAGCCGAATCCATTCAGCCCACTAGCTCTGCACAACTCTAAGAATCGATTCATACACTTCTTTTTCTCTGCCTCTTTCATTAGGCTATATAACTGCCTGTTTATGGTAAGAAACAAACATAATTATTGCATGTGTTTTATTATTAAAAATATAAATAGTAATATAATAGTGATGATTGCTGGCGGTAAGACTGGTGCTTACATTTGGTCTTGTGCGTCGCTGCCTCCCTCTTCGGCGACCAGCAGCTCATACTCTTCGGCTGCGAATCTGTCCCATTCAGACATCTGAAACATGCAAAATGTAACAAGTGGTGGGTATGCTAGATAGATCTGACTTTCAAATATTCAGTTAACTATTTTCATTGTGAGAAGTAAAAAAAGTGCTATTAGAGACAAAAATGAATGGAAACAGCTATTCTGACAAAGTCTCTGCTTTTGTTATGTTTAGATGTAAGATCTGGCGTAGTATTGTTCGATGCTCACTCAACGCGTATTAGAAAAAGAAGAGAAAAAAAATCTAAAACTGATGTCATGCCGTCAGCCGATTGAATAGACCGTCAGAAACCGGTGTAGTGGTACCAGTTTAATGGACCAGTTGGCTCATTGGCTGCATTAGATTAGTCTCCAAGAGCCGGGACAACAATCAATAACACAAAATCCTACAATTCTTTCGAAAATTCGCGCGGTGCGAAAGGCGAATCCTTTAGAATAGAAATACCAAAAAAAACATCAGAATCCTCACCTCACAATCTGAATCCCGCTGGGTAGCGAAAGGATCCCTCTGCTCATGGTCCAGATACTTCTCCAGGTTGAAGAAGGTGTCGAAGAAGATGGGCGTGAGCTTGCAGTGCTTCAGGTCCGACAGCGTCACCTTGCCTTCTGTCGCCGGGTGTACCATGTCCAGCATCTGTGGGGGGGGGGGGGGAGTTGAATCTGAGATTTGTGAAGCGGTGATGTGTGGTGAAGTTGGTATTGTCGTAGCGGAATTCTGTTGAAAGTGTCTTTCAATTGTAGGTTTTATTAGACAGATATAATAAGGAGGAAACGCATGTTACTAAATTAGAAATAAATATGAAAATGATAATGGATTTAGAGGGAGAGGAAAACCAGAAAAGATGGATGGATGGTGTGAGGAATGACATGAAAGAGAAAGGAGTAAATGGTGCGGTGACGTCTGACAGGGGAGAATGGAAGAAGTAAACGTGTTGCGACGATCCCAAGTAGAATGGGACAAGCGCAAGAAAGATGATTATACAGAATTTAGATGGACTTTTGTGAGGACAGGAGGTGCAATCACTAGAAGTTCATGATTATTGTTATTTATTTTCTTGGCATTATAAGTTAGTCATCTTTCAACAGTCGATCTAGCAACTTCACCAGGTAACACCATAATTATTTTGTATAACCTTTAGTTGGGCAAGACCTGTCTGAGTTAGTCTTTTGGGAAACACCGTCGTCATCACGCCAGCGTCTCTTAAGCAAGCGTGCTGATGACCGGGTGGTGAGGGTCGGGTGCAAGCATACACTGCGTGTTGATCTATAAATATCTTGACTAGTCTACAATAATTGTTATGGAGAGCTTATGCACTACAACTACGTCTCTGGCTTGATTTTTCATGAAAATCTTGAATGAGATTTGGGTTGTATGCGTTGTGAGGTTTACGGATTGTATACTATTTGGAATGGGAAACTACAGTTTTTGCACAGCAGCCTCTGCTTTTGCAATTCCTTCAATATGACAATGATATTTGGAGTGACTGAAAAAGGCTTCATGGTCATCCCGATCTTTGACAATTCAAAAATGCTTGTAACTAGTTATTCAAAATAATGCATTAAGTTTTAGATTATGTAATTTGTAGAATAACAGGTTAGAAAAAAAGTCTTGTGCTCAATTTTTGGGCTTGCATTTCACGAATAATAGTGTCAATAGGGGCCGATCACATTTTTTTTTCTTTGTCCGTCGGGTAGTTTATTGAAAAGTATTGGACACGTATTTTTTCTTTTTTCACGTGGTCATAAAATTACGGAGATATATTGAGTTGAAATGGCGCATGACGTCACATGTAGGTAAGTTTTATACCTACTTGTGACGTAGTGAGCACTCTCCATTTTTAATGAGTTTTAACTAAGTAATTTTATGATATTTTGATAAAACAAAAATACGTGTCTAATATTTTTGTATTACCTGTCTGACGGACAAAATAGAATGTCGTTTTCTTTACCCAGTCCGCACCCCTATTGTGAAGCATGGCAATCAGAAGCCGACGTTAAAATAGTTGGGAAAAGGCTAGGCAGATGATGATGAGAAGCATAGCAATCAGAACTCACTTGACACAGGCAGTCGTTGAAGGGCAGCGTCTCGATGCCGATGGCTTCCATCCGCTGCATCTGTTCCTCGTAGAAGTACTCAAGCTCGTACATTGAGATGAAGCCGTCGCCGTCCACGTCCATGCATCTGAAGGATAGGTATTGGAATAACAAACACGCCAAGTAGATTTTCTATTCTTGGCAGGAGCGTATTAAAAGCTAGGTGCTCATTTATACTCATGTTAGAGCATTTTGGGGTTCTAAGCTTTATAAATCATGACTCATGAGTTATTTGCGACTTACGGGTACATAGGTTGCACTTGCAGTAGATCCAAATCTTAGACGGTGGCCTAGCCACCGATTAAACCTACCTGGTGGCCTACCATGACGTCTTAAAGTAGTATTGATTTAATCTTATTCCAGAGTGGAAAAGATCTGGCGCTAGATATCCACTACAGTTTAGGAGTATGAGGAACAGGGTGTAAAGTTCCTCAATACTCCATAGAAAAGGGAGGATCCTCCGGCCAGACAGGTGTTATGTCTGGCGGGCAACTGCCCGGGTAATTTTTTTTTTATTTTTTTTTTTGTGTATTGCATCTCGCAGTTCAGCCTCTGAGGCTGGCTACTGCTTAACCGGTCTTATCCTGTGGATGCCTTTAAGGCCTCCAGCCAGGGCAGCAAAATTATCTGAGTTAAGCGACAGCTCGCTAAGGGCACCCCCTGCGGGGTTCGGGCCTCGGCTTAGGGTGTCGCTTGGGGAGGGCAGCAAAGGGACAGGCTGGATCTGAGTGATTTCATTATTTAGGGGCTGATTTAAAACTAAAGGCTCAGCATCGCGGGCTGGCTCGAGCAAGGGTCGGGGGGGGGTGCCCGGGTTGTTATCGGATTTCTCTATATATACTGAAGTCGATGTAAACTTTGCTTGCGACTTGTAGGAAATTGATGTTAGTTCCTCCGTCGCATCATAGATGGCGCTGTAGTACTTTTTGTAGTATGTCGCTTTTTGTGGCCGCTACAATAGCTCCGTCTCTTTCCCGCACTGGAGTGACATTTTGAACAATACTGCTTTAAGACGTCATGGTATTATACCTCCTGGCTCACTCACTACACACCACTCCATAGTACATACCTGAACCAATACTCGATGGCCGTAGGATGCGTCTTGTCCTCCTCAGCTAACAGGAACCACACGAACTCCGTGTATGACATGCGAGGCTCCCCGTCCGGGGTGACGCGGTTCTGGTTGCCGCGCGTCACGCAACCGGAGAGGACCCGCTCGATCATGCGGCTTGATAGGGCTGCAGTAGAGGGATTATTGAACATGAATTTTAAGGTGACATAACTGTTTTTGTTTTTGGGGTTTACCTTTAATTATTTATATTACATATATACATTATTTACAAACTACAAAACATCTAAAATAATAATAAAATATGTACAAGTATCAAAATACGGGCGTCAAAAAATTCGTCAATATCGCTGTCAACAGGAAAACTGCCCAAAACGCTGGCCGCATTGCCAAAAAAAAGGCTTATGTTTAACATAACACCAGATAAAGTAAATATAACCTTAAAAAACATTTTTATACTGCCTAAAATAGTAAATGATCACCAGAAATAGTAAATGATCACCAGAATTAAAAACCTGAAAATCACAGCTCCGAACTAAGGCGTAGTCGACGGAGCCCCGCTACGCGGGGCTCCTATTTCTCTCTGCAGGGTTTAAAGTAACCTAACACGAAGGGGATGTCGGGGTCTTAGTTCGCTCGCTCCGCTCGCTCACTAGACCCCGCCATCCCCTTCGAACCTAACCTGTCCGAGTCGTAATGCCCAATATCCCGAGCTCGCTTTGCTCGCACCTGCTTCCTAAGTTCTTCTTGGCACAAAATTTGGTGATCATTTACTATATTTGGTGATCATTTACTATATTTGGTCTTTGAATACAATTTTTTTGGTGTTTAGTATTTTTTTTTGGGTAACGTAGCTTAGGATCTCAAAGTATTTTTTGGTGCTCATTATATTTAATCCCCAAAAAAAAGCCCAATGCTCTGGTCACGTGAATAGTCGACCAACCTTTTGGCGATATCTCGAAACACAAGGTGGGCACTCGGGCCCCATGGCCCTAGTGTTTTAACCCCAAACGGCTCAAACACATTATTACCAATTAAGTAATTGTACATATCTGTTTATTTTAAAGAAGGTTTATTATAGGTAAAATAGCCCTAAAGATGGAATAGTTCAAGAACGATTTTGCATCTGTAGCAGTTACTAATGTTACTATAACTCGAATTTGATTATTTAAGACATCGGCGATTAACTTTAAAAAGATCGTCCACAAGTACGAAGAAACTGGAGATGAATTCGATACGCAGGAACTGTTGTCAAATAAAGATTGAAAACAATTGTTGATACCTAATTAAGAAAGTGGAATTTTAATCATATTTATTATAACGCCATTTCAATAAATCACTTTTGTTTATTTTAATGAAGAAATATGTTGTTTCTTTTTTTTAAAGTAAATAGTTTTGAAACGTATCGGGAAACCTCAATAATTCCACTGGAGTATCTAGATAAGTAGGTAGAAAATAAGTTAAAAGTAAATAAAATAACAAGTTCAAAACACCGTTTAAATATCCTTCATATTATGTACCTAGATATATATGTATCTAGATAAGTAGGTAGAAAATAAGTTAAAAGTAAATAAAATAACAAGTTCAAAACACCGTTTAAATATCCTTCAAAGCCATACGCAAAAACGCATAAAACCCTTTTTGTAGTCAAAAGAAACCATATATTCCCCCAAGACTTTCTTCAACAAATAAAACTTTTTAATGTAACATGACAGGAAGTTTGGATGTTTTCCGCGAAACAAAAGTTGATAAGTTACTGCGTGAACGATGTTTCGGGGTTTGAAGGCTTTGAAGCCATGTTTTTATTTTGCATGGAAAAGTTGACGGTAAATATATTATGGGCGCATTTTTTAGCAAGATTCTAACTGTAAGTATGAGTCCTCCTAGCATAATATGAGTAAGTGCTATAGTTACAATCAGCGAACTGATGGCGAATATAAACGGTACATTTTCGCTCTGTACCGATAGTTTTGGAAGCGACAGTTTTTATTGATGCGAATCGGAGCATGTTTTTCAAGCTCAGCTGCCAAGACGCCCAGGGAGAATACTATGACGCTTAAAACATTATTGTTCCATTCCTATTCCAGAGTGGGAAAGAGATGGAGCTACTCCGGACGCCACCAGGTCTCACCACTAAACATTCTTCCCTACAAACTGTTTTTAATCTATACTAATATTATAAAGCTGAAGAGTTTGTTTGTTTGCTTGAACGCGCTAATGTCAGGAAGTACGGGTCTAAAAATTCTTTTAGTGTAAGATAGCCCATTTATCGAGGAAGGCTATAGACTATATATCATCACGCTACGACCAATAGGAGCAGAGCAGCAAAAAATGTTGCGAAAACGGAAAAAAAATGTGACGCAGACGAAGTTGCACGGGGCAGCTAGTTATCAATCAATAAAAATGGTCAAAAGAAAAAGAAAGAAGAAAGAAGCCCTCAAAATTTAATTAGCTTACCATGGTCATTGTGCCTCGCGAGGTCGTGTTTGTCTATGAACAGGTCGTGGTCTCTGTCCAGCTCCCAGAATTTACAATAGATGACGTAGAAATGCTCATAACTGAAATGTAAAAAAGGTAAACAAGTTAGAGTTAAGGACATTTTAAAGAAAATTTGCGGAAGATGAAGATCGAGAAACTTTTATTGGTCTTTTAGGAGTAGGTATGTAGGTACTAAAACTTTTACTTGGTATAAAAATATCCCTAATGATTTGAATATTTAAGCAAAATGCTGCAAAGGATTATTTTCTTAGCATTTATAAAGAAGTGTTTTGCACTTCCTTCAACTTCGTCTAGCTTAAAGCTGCCAAAACAGTTTATAAGGTCTTCAATAACGATATTTATGAAGTATATATTTACCTAAAATATTGTGTAACTTGATTAATGTCTTCTTCGTCTTCTAACAGCTGTATCACCTGCAGGAGGTTCGATCTTCTCAGCTCGGGGATCGATATTCTGCCGGACCAAGTTCGGTTCACGCAATAAAATATCCTAGCGATCACCTGGAAAATCAAAGGTTTACAATATTAAATTTAAGCTTATACATACCTACCTATATTATGTAGTTATCTAACATTGATTCTGCTTTCAGAAGACAATAAATACCTTGGATTATTCCAGAAATATTAACGTATGTAATTGCACTCGATTGTTCTTCATCTCAAGACAATTTCGAATGTAATGTTAAAGAATGTTTTCTGAATGTATTTAATATACACGGTGTAAATCACCTCATCACGAAGCCGTCAACCAAGCATTCTGTACATGAAACTAAGTAACTTTACGCAAAAATTATTGCTGGGAAACGACTTTTTTTTGGGGGGTGTAAAATCATGTTTTGTGGTAGAACTCAATGTAACGCACTCAAAACATTGTGCTGATGGACGGATTGAATAGTACGGGGGTCGTGGAGGTGTTTAAAGTAAAAATCTTACATTAAAAACTTGTATTTAAAAAAATACTTTTCAAAAAGTTGGAACTTTGACCCCTAATATCTCCGTAACTAGAAGGTTCCCAGGTATGGTGTAGAACAAAAAAATATCGCAATGACAGGGAGAACCAGTGCCTTTCGGCTTCGTTAAGAGGTTATTAATGTTCAGTTTTTTTTAATCTTTTATTTCACATGATATAACTACTTATTTGGATTCTTTTTTAAAATTTTCCTAATCTTGTGATAGTTATTTCCTATCATTGTAATTACCCTTTAGCGAACACAAAGAGCCAAAAACAAATAAAAACCGAAAGTGATCAATCAGAACAACTGCCAAAGCTGACCCAAGTGCCCAGTAATAGTTAAAGTGGAGGAAAAACTGGGCCGAACAAATATTTTCAGGTAAAAGTGGGCAGGTATAGAATAAATACGCGGTCCGCTTCCCCTAATGTGTGTGTATCTTTTAGTATGCACTGCGAAATTTCCCAAAGGGCGGAGTTACCGATGTGGGCCACTCCAATATGTTAGTCGCTTCCGGGTACCTATTTTCGACTTGTGGAACAAAAAAAGCGTAAAACATAGTCACGGTGGAAACAACTGTTTGTATGGTGCATTATATTTAAATGTCCGATATCGTATGCGACATTTGAGATTTTCAGCATAAACAGTTTTTGTTTTCGCAAAGGCGCATGGGCTGCAAAAACCGTAACAGTTTTTATAATGTGCGCTCACTGGCAAACGATTTAAAGAAAGCTGTGGCGAGAAAGTGTTTCCCTACTCAATCCATTTGTGCCACTTGCTAAAAATTTCCCATCTGGACACGAGTTGCGATGGCTGACGTGAAAGTCTTTAAATAGATTCTCTGGACACACGTAGATCGAAGCAACACTTGATATCGTGTACTGCAGGTCCTGTTGTTTGCACATCATAGGAGCTGATGGACGCTACTGGAAATGCCAACTCGTCGCCAAGTTTTGGGCAGACTCAATGTAAATTCTCATCGACGCGCTAAGAAGATGAATAACCTATCTTATGACAATCTTTCTATATTTTAATTTTAGTTTATTTACACGTACTGCCAAATCACGACCTAAACGACTGGGCTTTGTTAACATTTTAAAATTCTGACAAGTCTATTCTATTGCTATTGCTATTGCAATAGAATAGTCTATTCTATTGCTATTGCTATTGCAATAGAATAGACAAGAGTCTTAGAAATCCGAACGTCTGGACTGGCATCCCGTCTCATTCATTTTTATCCACAAACTGCGATAGTGTTTTATTTCAAGGAACAGTTGGTCTCCGCTGGTCCCAGTTTTCCGTGCGATAGTCTAGCTCGATAAATGTATCGCCATTTGCTGACCGCACTCGAATCCACGTTCCACAGATAAATTCGAGAATTTTCTTTCAGCGACAGAATTGTGAACCTCGTATTTTTCAACTACCTACAGGAATAAAAGGATCATGACATATAGGCCCATTTGTCGTCTACATCATGTGCTTTCAAGGCTCACCATTCTCGCTATCCTTTTCCGAATTATGTTGGAGTGGGGTCCCAGTATAAACTGATGCAGCTGACCACTTTTGACTCAGTTTTATCATGGATAATTTTTCTGCCTGACCTCTACAAGTTAGATGTATGTTACTGATAATCTTAACGTGCTGGGTTACACGATATTGTGATAACCCTTGGTTTTTACCGAGGTGTATCATCAGTCAGAAGCCCGAAAGTCAGTCATTCAATCTTCTGATTGAAAGAGTTTCGGGCTTCTGACTAAGTACCCGTAACGACTG
Source organism: Cerastis leucographa (assembly GCA_963082945.1). NCBI lineage: Eukaryota > Metazoa > Arthropoda > Insecta > Lepidoptera > Noctuidae > Cerastis > Cerastis leucographa. Next base: position 8,920,129 of record OY720380.1, on the reverse strand, counting down.
CCAGATATCTTTTAATGACGATGACGGTTTACCAATGAACGGAAGGATCTCACTCACTATGTAACTAACAGGCACCCATCCAGGGACCGACTTCGGCTAGTGTTGCTTATACTTATATTAAGTACCTCAAATATCAACTTTCAAGACTATCTCCATTAATACTTGTTTCATTTTTGTCACTCACAGTATGCACATATCGTGAGTGGAACTCGGTGGCCTCCTTGAGGAAGGACAGGCCCGGGTGTGTGTCGACGACGTCCTGCACGAGAGGCACGAAGTCCTCCGGCGCTAATGTGTTGCTCTTCCCTCGCGTCAGGATGTACACGAAACGGGACGCCATGTCGTGGCACTGGGATGCCATTCTGGAAACGAGAATATGGGAATTAGTTAAGTGGGGATAAGATTTCTTTGGTAGATGGTGTGTGTATCCTGCAATCGTCTTGGTAGCAGGAATATGCAGGACCTTTACTTTTACCGCATTAGTCATGTGGAGTTGCCCCGTTCGAACTGAAACGAACCGAATGACGTCTTTTTCGTTTTTATTGAATTGACAAAATGTACTTTCCAACTACTCGGACAGGTTAGGTTTATTTTTTCTACTAGAGTTCGAACCTAACCTGTCCGAGTTGGTATGTCAATGTCTCGAGCTCGCTTCGCTCGCGGCATTATTAGGCATTTCTTCATAGAAATAAGGAACTCATTTATTTATTAGGTCACAGATCTATCATTTTGATGATTGAACGAATTAAATGACAGTTATAGATTGTTATCAGAAACAAGTTATAGGTTCTTTATACATTTTGGGATAGGAGGAGGCATGAGGATTATATTTAGTAAGGTGAAAGATCTGCTATTTTCAATACAATTGTATTATTGCTGCCCGTGAGTTACTTTTTTGAGGATAGACCTTATATCAAGGCTATAGAAAAAAGTAATCAAACTATAATTTAAGATAGATATTTACATTAATTTGATCATTCCTACTTAGAGACCGTTTTGATTAATATGATGACTTATATCTTTCTTGGGAATAAATATTATAAATAGGGTATTTTAGATTAGTGACAAATCTAAACTTTGGTGGCAGAAAATATTGTTCCCGTAAATTAAACCCAGCATGGACATTCATCTTCGTTGGCACAACTCTTATCTGTTCCAGATAGAAGCATCCATCAACAATGCTCGCTTGGAGTTGTATGTCACTGAGCATTTGGGGCAGCAAGACACACCAGTGCTTTAAACGGGTTATATTGCGAAACTATTTAATGGAGCCTGAAACTATCGCTATACTATAGTGTCAATTTAAGACGTTAATAGATAAATAAGGACCAAAGCCGCTAAGCTGAAGTAGGACAGGACTGACCACGTCTGATGCCAGCCCAATGAGCTGAGGGCCAAAAAAAACATTTTCGGGAGCCCTGAAACAGCCAAGGCGTCGAGGCAGTCCTCGTAGAAGATGGAGGGAAAAGCTGGGCAAGACCAGGGACCAGTGGTCCAGATTGGCCCAGGATCAAAAGAACTGGAGATCATGGGGAGAGGCCTTTGCCCAGCAGTGGGATGACGCAGGCGCTAACAGTAACAGTAAGTAAATAAGAACAGCTTGAATGAAGATTGTTTCAGGATGAGCCTAGAGCCAGAGTGCCTAGTTACAATCGATTTTAAGCGGCTCTTATTTCTGCAAACCACTTTCAACAAGATTGACATTCGCTATCATTTCGGTAGCTGATTATCATTATCTGCCTAGCATTTTCCGAACTTTATTGGGGCCGGTGTACAGTTCTCTCGGATTCAGCTGAATACCAGTATTTTGTATGGAGCGATTGCCTATCTGACTTCCACAACCTAGTTAGTACTGGGTAACACGGTACCCCTTGGTAAGACTGGTTGTCAGATTTTGGGGCCACTGACAACCTGTAACGACTGTGAGAGATCTACAAAATATGACAGTCTTTTGACATTTCGCTAGCTGCGACGTCAATTGAAAACATTTTTGTCTTTACCATCATCTTTATCGGTGAGAGAAAATAAAATTTCAGTTTGCAGAAAACAAGTTTTTTCAGGACACATCTTACTAGGTTTATCACTTGATCAGTATGCGTTGGATCGCATCTGTTCTTCAATGCCATGAAACAACAAGAAAGCAAGTTGTCGAGGATAGTGCCAATAGTGCACGCTTGCCTAGACGTAATCTAATTTAAACGTGTCTTGAAAATTCCTAGGTTTTAGTTACCGGTACGGTCTTTCGGAAGCAGTTCCATTTTTTAGCAGAACGCACAGTGAATGCTAACTTCCTAACGATTATAGTTAAAAAAAGTAGGTAAACTCTAAGAGGATTTAGCTACTAGTTTATTTTTAAAAGAAAATAGTCTAGCATACATACTTAAGTAAGTTAAGCTATTACTTTCAGGGGAGGACTTATTTCTTTCTTTCCTTACTTAATTATTTTTCACAGCTTTATTTTCTTAAGATTTTCCAAGGGAACCGTAATTAATACCAGTAAAAGTAACAATGCCGGTCGGGCTCGTTAGATGCCCGTAAACTTTTCAGCCTGAGGAATTTGTGAGATTTATTAATTTTCTTTTATGATATTACTGAACTTATACTACGTATTTAACCTTGATGTTATCGCCCCTTTTCAGAATGTTTCAGATTACGGTGACGGCCGGAGTTTTCGTGTTGTTATAATGGTCCGTAAGTATGGGAATGAGCCTACAATATGCTTTTAAATATTTTTAAATTTATGGATTTTATCCCGGAATATCAGAAATAGTGATGTGATGAAGTTACTATCTAATCAACTGTTAGCTTAACAAACAATCACTGTTTGATTTTACAGGCTTCTGAAGTACAGAGGTCCTGGAATGTCTTTGACGTCAGTATTGATCTACTCTAGACAAACATGATTTTTAACGCACTCCTTCACGGATTGATGCAATTTGCATCATGTGACATGGGTGATTCATTTTTTGCCTTCGTAGTAACGTCGCACGCGTTTCGGTTGAGCGTGGCCAAACGGTTAGCGTATATGTATATTCTTAAAAAAGGAGCTGGTCGAATACATAGCCCCTCTTTTTTAAGAAGTCTGTTAAAAATACAACCATGTTATTTTCATAAAATACTATTTCAAAATCCTTTGAGAATCCCAATGCAGCTATAAGCAGCCTGCCCAATTTAAGGTTGGTTGTATTTTGTAAGCTATTAAACTTAACAGTAGGTACTCACTCTCTCCAGAAGTCTATAAACTTGTGTCCGTCGACCGGCACGTGCAGGTTCTGTTGTGTGGCGAGGAACAGTGGCATCTTCCAGTACAGGGGACACTCGCACGCCTTCACTATGTGCTTGAAACTGTCGCGGGGGACCTGGAGACAAGGAAACACGGGTTTAGTATTGAGAGGACAAATTTATTACTACCACAATGCCCTTCTTCTTCTTTATCTTCTGGTTAGAGCTTAACCTGGTTTCAGAGTTTAAATGCCACCCATGGGCCTCTGACTTGGCTTTACATTCCGACGAGAAATATGGACCTCTCAGGCATGCTGGTTACCTCACGATGTTTTCCTTCATCGAAGCAAGTGATTTATACAATACGCACATGAATCCGAAAAGTCAGAGGTGCGTGTCTTGGGTTCGAGCTCCAGACCTATGACTTGGCAGTCCGACGGTCACACAACGAGGCTATCACTGCTGTGCCATTGATGCTGGACTGGAGTTTGCGTCATCGCGGTGAACGGATAAGTCAGCTAGACTCTGCGTTTGCGAGTGTTAGTTGTCCAGCGTGAACCGGGCTTTTGGAATAGCAGTTCGGTTTGGATCAATATCGGTCGGCGTGGCTCCATTCATTCACCACACCGACCACAATTCGTAATGAACTAAATAAACGAATGGTTCTTGTGAACGTAGAAAAGGTCGAATTTCTGGGAAAAAGGATCGTTTTAATGAAAAACCACTTCTTTCTATTCATAAAAAGTCTAATAAAACTTTAGTCCTGAAGAGATTTAATTCATAAATCTATCTAAGTAAGACGTAAGGATGAGTTTACTTAAGTAATGTAATTTATTATACGTAAAATGGTGAATACTTTTTCTGCTCCCAAAATGGTCCCAGATTTGGTACAAAAAGTGTTACTAATGGTCCATTGTTGTCCAAAAACGACCATCCGACAGTTACATGTCCCAAACCATTCGGACTGCGGTTATCTTTTGCGTTTCCGTTTCCTAAAACGAATGTCAATGGTCATGACAGGTGGCATGGAGTTGCCTGTATACTGTCCTGCGTGTTTCCGCACTTAAGGAATATGGGATTATGGGCCAAGAACCGTAACATGTGCTCTCGCTCATGTCTGTTTAGGATACTAGCTAGTGCCGTAAAAGAATTGACAGTTCATGTTTCCGAATCAGCAGATTGTTGCACCATCTGTCTAGTCTTTACGCAACTATGTTGGGGTTGGCTTTCAGTCTAACCGGATGTAGGTCAAGCAGCTGAATATTCTAGTAGTTTACGAACCCCTATCGAAACAGCTGTTTGTTTATAAGCATTACTAGCTGTCCCGCGCAACTTCGTCTGCGTCACATTTTCCCCGTTTTCGGACATTTTTCATTGCTGCTCCGCTCCTCTTCCACGTAGCGTGATGATGTATAGCCTAAGTCCTTCCCGAGGTTGAAATCTATCTTCTTGCCAAATTTCATTAAGATCCGATCAGCCGTTTAGTCGTGAAAAGGTAACATACAAACAAACATACAAACAAACATACAAACAAACATACAAACAAACATACAAACAAACATACAAACAAACAAACAGAGTGACTTTCGCATTTATAATTTTATAGTATGGATTCGTCAAATAAGACATCGAATGCATTGAAAAAGGATCCAGTTTTTTTATAAATCGGCTAAAGATAGTTGAGTAAAATAATACCTAGGCACATGATACTTCGATGGTCTAAAAAAATGTCAAATAATGCATTTAGCAAAATAGACGTCGGTCAATAGTTTTCGGTGAAATGAAATTCGAGCAAAACAAATTCGGAAAAGTTATCGGTTCCGGAATTGACCAACCATTTCCGGAACCGATAACTTTTCCGAATTTCTCTTTTTTTTTTTTTTTTCTTCAGTGTGGCATCACGCGTCAGCGTATTTTGCCATACGAATTTCTTTTGGTTTTCATTCTGGTGGTTGAGTGAATGTCATGCTCACTTAAATGTCACGCTGATGGTGGTTATTCTCACATTTGTAATTCTCAACACGAATGATGTAACCAAGATTTTGTAACATATTTTGATTTAAAATGAGTGTCCATAGGGTTGTGCGTTGTTTCGTCGCTAATTGTTTCATCGAATTTCGTTTCACATAAATTGTTTCTCATACTATCATTTCATAGAATAATCAATACGCAGAATACTTAGTTTGAAAAAATTTAAATCATCAATTTTTGTTTCAAATAAAGTTTAATGTTAGAATATTCATATCATAGAATAACAAATCAAATATTCTTTATCCACATATTGTTTGTTTCACATAAAACTTATTACGAAGAATTGCATTTTATCGAGTGACAGTTTCTAAAACTCATACCTTTGAAAAATACATACCCTCCTACAAAATTACATCACCGCATTCACAAAAATAATGCGGTTAAATTCTTGTCAAGTAGGAAAACAATCTTTTTATTCTCACTAATGGTGTTCATGCCTGTTGCACGCGGCATGCAAGCAAGCATGTAGCATGCAAGCAAGCATGCAACATGCAGCGTGCAAGCAAGCATGCAGCATGCAACAAGCATGGTTTCTGTCACGGCTCCGGCGCTGCGGGGCTCCGGCGGCCCCACGCGAGTTCATCGTCGCAGATGGTATTAACGCTCACCACCGCAGCTTCGACTTGCTGGCCGGCTTGGATAGATACCACCTGCTCCTCAGCTCGCGGGCCGCCTCATCCCTCCGCGCCTACGCGGGCTTAAATTACACTCTAGGGGTAGGGCAGACAAGACTACGTGGAGTCTGATTTGCAGCCATTCGTTTTTGTCACTAAATTTTGTAGTACAACATATTGAATTTTAAGGACAGTATTTTAATTTAAGGTTAATAATTTCGTTGAAATAAAATACCATGGAAACATACATCGAACAAACAATATTCGTTAAAAAGTAATTCTATTGTTTAATAAATTTGTTAAATAAAAAAATGTGAGTATAAAATTCATTGAAGTGTGTTTCTGTAAAATATGTTTCATTCAAGTAAATAGTAGTTGAAACAAAAATATTCGAAATAAAAATACGAGGACCAAATATTATGTGAAACATTTTCTGGGAAACGAAATTCTTTGAAACTTCTGTCTGCGAAACAAGGTGACACCGTGTCCATAGAGATGTACGCTTTGGAATGGGCAACTACAGTGGGTAAAATAAGTTATTAGCCTTGTGACTGGGACTCGTGTTTTTTTTTTTGTTTTTTTTTTTTTTACTTTCAAATCTGCCGGTAGTGGTCTAATTAAAATAAATGCTTTGAGTTTGATTTTGATACGCTGTGGTCTGTGGTCTGTGGTTTAATAAAAATCAAATCAAATTCCATATTATGCTTACGTTAATCCAGAGAGCAGCTCAGACCATTGATATAATAAAGAAGCAGACAGTCGGCCACTACGACCAGACAGTTAGACGCCTGACTGACTTTATTAGCAGAATTTAGTACCTATCTCAATGTTTGTACGTCTGTTTATAGTTGTGTCGAATTTCGCGTAGTTATAAACTTTTTAATTAGAAATTATTGCTATTTATTTTAATAGGTTTTTGATGGTATTTTATGCTGTACCAGTTCTGTAGTTTTATTTAGAGATGTCATAAAGCTGTGTTTACATTGAATTTGTGAAGAAAACTCAAGATAGATCTAACCTAGGCAATCACAGCTAACACAAGCTCACAATGCCAACACTCCCATGTTACTCAAGTTTTCATTCTAAATTCACATAGGAAGGGCATCTCACAGGCCTCCGCCGGCCGCAGGGCATCAAGCCGTGTTGTCAAACCTAGCCGTCCATCGACTATAAATAGTCACGTCAAGCCGGCGTGACCCACTTACGACCGGTCAGTGACCCCGCACCGGGTACACTTATCGTTCGAATTAGGAATATTAGCCCATTAATGCCATAACGCCTTTTCCGTCAACTGTTTGACAAAAAACGTGCCAGAAAAATTTTTGTTTGTGAAAATTTTATTAGGGACAGAGGGACGCTCGTGTATAATAAACAATAAAGTAGATTGATTAGTAGAGGGATCCAAAGGTAGCTTTATATCAACGAATTAGGGACAGTTATTATAATTATTAGTGCGTGATTCAAAATATAACGTCGAAGTGTGACTGATTGCGTTTAGGGGTGCTTTCATAAAGAAGCAGGTTTCCGGTACAGACAAATCTGTGCGAGTCGGTACCGTTTGGCGCAGGGTTAACTTGCATATTATAGAAACATAAAACAACCTGTTTGCAACCAGTTTCTTTATAAGTGACCGCATAAGATAACATAGAAATTAATACCTGCATCGATCGGTACCGACCCGCCCGTACCGGAAACCTGCTTCTTTATGTAAGCACCCTAACTCTCGGACGGAGGAGGTGGCTGAACTTCAGCGCAGCGTATTTCTGTTGCCAAACATTCGACAGCACATGACAGGAGATCTCAATAGCTGATGAAAAAAATTGTGTACTAGATAATTTTTATTTTTATTTCTCGGTAATTCTGTAGCGTGTATGGCCAGGGCCATCTTTTCCACTGGGCACACTGGGCACGTGCCCCGGACCCCACGATCCAAGGGGCCCCCAAGTTTCTGTAACTGTCAAAGCCAGCGGCTATCAAACAGGCAGCACCTTAGGATACTATTTTTTTTCCTTAAACTAAAGGCAATTTCTTGGATATGAAAAATATATTTCTGTGTTTTATTTCAAATCAAAGTTCTCCGCCGTTCGAGTTTTATCAAAGTTCTAAAAAAAAACACCCGTTATTTTGTATGAACTGTCACAAAAAAAAACCTAACCTATTCGAAGCGGACTGTAAAAAATTTCGAACTCGCTTCGCTCGCTCTTGCATCCTACAAGGGCCCCATTATTCTCAAGTGCTGCATGGCCAGAGAAGTGTGGTTATATTTCAGAGACCATCAAACTGAACAACTTTCTCCATGGGAAGACCGTCGAAATTGCTAAAAAAAACAACTGTCCCATGTTTTTTTTGTTCACTGGTTCTTTTTCACAAGTCCTCTCATTTGTATTTGCGTAAATACACACATCAAAAGTGTCTAGGGATCAACATATATTTTTGCAATAACTTTTCTCCTGATTGATATTAATTAAAATTTTCTTTAAGGATTCATCAAATAAAGTGTTTTCGTTTGTCACAGTAACGATAAACCAAGTCACCTTTGCATTAATAAAGAAATTTGCCATTTTCTAATAAAGGGATTTTTGACATTTGAACCACTAACATTAAAGTTCGAAAAAAAGACTGAAATAACAGTTTTCTTTAAAATTTTATTGGGTAACTTAAACAATTAATAATCCGTGTTTCTACCGCGAACACTAACAACACAAGAACATCGGTTTGGCATACTCAAAATGAGTTCATCCAAATCACGCTGTGGAATGGCCGCCCATGTTTGTTGCAACAACAAAAAAAGGTCTTCTTGCGACTGGATACCCTCCATATTCGGCAGAGCTCTTCTCTGTAGCATATCCCATGCATGCTCAATCGGGTTCAAGTCTAGCGACTGAGCAGGCCAGGGCAGGACATTGATGTTAGCTGCGGCGAGAGTCTGTCTTACAACTCTTGCGGTGTGCGGTCGTGCATTATCATGCATTAACTGAAATAAGGGACCGATTTGCACTTGTAGAGGAACGATGACGTCTGATACAATCGTCTCAGCATAAATTTGAGCGTTGAGGTTGCCTCTGATCCAAATCAACTCAGTTCTTCCGCCGATCCAAATACCCGCCCATACCATGATGGTTCCACCACTATAAGGATGGACTTCCTGGCAGGATTTTAATCGCTGTTGGCGTCCAGGGGTTCTCCAGTGTCGTATACGTCTTGTATCCGGTCTCATATCAAAACGAGACTCATCAGAAAAGCACGCGAAACGCCATTGTTCTTCTGCCCAATTTCTGTGTTCAAGAGCCCATTGATATCGAATCCTACGATTGTGCATTGCTATAGGTGAACAGAATGCGGATTCGTTTCATGAACGGACTTGGCTGTATGTCATTGTCACCATTGCATAAGTTGAATGAAACCGATTCATACAGATACATAGCCATCGGCAAATCGCGCGCATTATTTCTCAAAGGACCTTCACAGTTATGAATATGAATTATTTATATAAATAAGGAGTTGTAATAATTATTATCATATTCACAGCTATAGAGTTAAAGCCCTTTTAGTGCTGTGCAGATTTGGCGACTGTACGACAGAAATTAATTTTATGACTAAAATAAAAATCGACGTCAACATTTTAGTTAAGCACGTTATTCACGTAGAATTCCATTCCATCCATTTACATTCTATTTTCTTGTTAGATCTCAATGTATATTGAGAATTTTATGATGGTACTTCACCAAATTGCGCTAACCAAGTTTGCGCTAAACTTTGTTATATTTTTAACGGTTTATTATTAGTAATCAGAAGTTTAAAAATAAATTTTAGGTTACCTAGAAATAAAACTGAGTTTTTAGTCGCCCGGAAAATTCACACGTGTTTTTCTTTTCGTGGCTCTAGATTTAGAAAATCCTAAGCCTGGTTCATGTTACTCAGAATCGTTTTCTGGTTCGGAAAACATCAGAGTATTATTTTTATATCTAATATAAAATGATATGCGTTGATATAAAACCCTTCGAACCATTGCTATCCGTAAGCTGTGTTACTACTACGTATACCAAGATAAAACGTATACCCAACTGTAATAAAAACTTTAGGGCATATCACACCGCCTGTGTATAAACGATATCAAGAACATAAACTAAAAAATAGATCACACCATTTAAGTTTGGAACCAGTTAAAAGAGGTCGTAACTTAAAGAATTTTTATTTTGAAACTTCTAAAGGATTTCAAAAAAAAAAGAATGTTTTTTTTTGTGCCAGGATCGAATGTCTTTTGAAACATTGAACTTTGAAGTTATTAGTAAAGGAGACGAATTTGATCTAATGGCTTTTCGTTTGGTTAAAAGTAATATCGTGCTTTTTAGAAAATTGCTACGAAGTTGGATCGTATTGGGAAATTGGAATAAGGTCTGTCAAAAGTAGAACATCACTGTCTGGAAATGAAAAATATTAAATGCAGTTTCGTATACGAATATTTTGGAATTCAAATAAGTTTCGATAGATATAGTGCTCTATTCTCGCGAAAGTTGTTAGAATCGATTAGGGTTTACGGGTCAGTCCGATACTTACTCATTAGGGTTGGGCGAGCAACCCGACAATTTTAAACATGTTTCGCTGTGCACCAGGTGCCACACTATTTATTACTAAGTTTACTTTGCTTTACTTTTACCGGACGATTATTTTGCGAAGTTGATTTATTATTTAAATCAGCTCGTCAACAGATGAACACTCACAGACTAATAGACTTCAAAATGACCGCTAAATATTACGATAAAAGGGGATTTTAGGATTATTTAGCCTAGTAGGTAGATGGATGGTCCAGGCGAATGATAGATATGTATGTCCACGTAGAAAATTTGTGGTCCAACAAACTGTGACTGGATAGAAAAAAAAAAAGACAAGAAAATAAGAAGTTAGATGTATTGATAATCCTTTACATAGCGCTGCATGGATATTTTGACACTTGAATGACTATATTAGTAGGGCGCTGTTAGCAATCATGTATGGAATTGTCTGTGAAATTATAATGAAAAAACGAGATGTCGACGTAAGTTCTGAAAATGACCACGCTTCAAAAGATCCATGTAAAACGACATTTCAAAAAAAAGTTTTGTCAACCCTTTGACTTAAAACGATCCTAATTTCATCATTTTCTTTGCTAGAAAATAACACGCATGTTTACACATTAAGCATGAAAAACTATACTAGCATGACTAAGAACAATTACAGCATGTATTAAAAACTTGATATCTCTACACACTGACTTATAGCGCAACATTTAGTTACCGTCACGCTTCACCGAACCGCGACCATCACTCGCCATTAATCGCCTCTCCATATCGATGACAGTGTATACATATGTTACGGGCAATTTGATAAGTCCGGGCACTATTAATAATGGCCGGTCTGTATTCATAATGCCCGACTCAATTGGGCGATGTGATTCAAACAGCATGATTAATCACTTTTCCCGGCCATTAAGAATAATGCCCAACCTATCTTGGGCAAAGTAATAAAATAGGTGAACTGTAGTGTTTTTGTTTATTAAATGAAATTAATCTTACAAAATTTTCATAAAAATTTAACAAAAAATAACCTAACCTAACCCAATTGCCCGGCTACAAGTAGGAAATTATTCATACTGCCCGGTCCAAGGGATAAATTCAAGCTATCTCAAACACTGACTTATTACATGGACCACGGGCCGTCGGGCATTATTAATAATGGCCGGTCAAAGTGATAAATTAATCACTTTGCCCATCGCTCTTGGGCATTATTAATAATGGCCGGTCCTTATTAATAATGCCCAGTTAATCACGTTGCCCGTAACATATACATATAGCTTGCCGCTTATATCAGAAGCTGTAGTTTATTCTACAGTATGGTCCACAATACATCGCACAATAGTCGACATCCATAGACTATGGACGTGTCGCTTCGATGACAGGTCGGAATAAATGCTTAGTGATGCGTGATGACTTCTGTTATTACGGCTTGAGGCTTATGGTATGGTATGGTAATTTAAGTATTATGGGCGTACAAGAATAAGTTAATGGGAATGGAAATGGGAAACTGGTAAGAGTATTATTAATCAATGTAATTAAACAAGGAGTTAGAGACAGCAACGCGCGAACTTTTACCTTAAATTCAATGATTCTAGGGAGACACAAGGTCGAAATGTATGGAACAGCTGTTTTTTTTAATCGACGAAACCTTTCAGATTTTCGTTTAGAATCAAGTGGGTACTTCTACTATCTTCAGTTTACTTTATCTTGTATGTCTAGCGCCATCTTTTTCTCAAACTGGAATAAGATTAAAACAATTCGTAGGCCACTTTAACAAATTATCTGTGTTTCTGCAAACTTTAGTTTGCCATGAATTCAGGGGTTTCTAGATAGGCCGACCACTTTAGACTGTACTTATGAACACAGGCGATTGCTGTTGTACTTAAGGACAGGCTAAGGGTTTGCTCCCCGCCAAAAAGAGTGAATTACGTAAATTAGTTAGATGAGAAATTTAAACTTTCCAATTTGAATAAATACTAAATGATTATAATCCAACGTGTTACAAATTTATGGCTTAACTAGTAGCTGTGCCCGCGACGTCCTCCGCGTGAAATTTAACAAAAAAGTTGTTTTTAATTCGTTTTTTCATTTTTATTTTAATAAGCATTTATTTTTCTAAAATTGGCGTAGCCTAAGTTATTCCTTATTACATCAGCTATCTGCCAGTGAAAGTCCCATCAAAATCGATCCAGCCGTTCCAGAGATAAGCCGGAACAAACAGACAGACAGATAAAAATTGTAAAAAATGATATTTTGGTATATGTACCGTATATACGTCATTCATATGCATGTAGTAAAAGCGGTTATTTTAATATTACAAACAGACACTTCAATTTTATTTATTTGTATAGATAATATCGCGCTCATTTTCACTTTCAACATCCTATTTTCCGCTCAGTTAAACAACACGGATTAAGTTATTTTATTTATTTAGCCAGGGTTGGTACTCGGGCTCAAGCAGCTCAAGCTTGTGTTAAATTAAACTTGCCGTTCCTTCATAGGGTCCGATGGGAAAAGTCTGTAGTGGAGGATGGCACGAATGTAGTGTCATCCACCCCGAATTGCTTTATTTAAGATATTCCTTTTTTGGTTGACTAAGTGTAGTAAGCAAACACTACTGCTGAGCGTGAGGTCTTAGTTTCAATTCCCAGGTTGGGTAAAGTGTAATTGCGCTTTTCGATCAAAAAATGCACAGTAACAGCCCGGAATAATATGCTAACCAGCGATTCTAAAAGGAGCATAAGCGGAGTTTGTGCCTAGTAGATGGCGATAGTCTCACCCAATATTGCATAGGTCTCAAACATAACTGGTGAAATGTAAGTGTAACCTCCGCCTAACCTTTGGACATTACAGACGTGATGAAATTAAGGAGTGGAGTTTAAATTGTAAATCACTTCCAGTAGAGAGATACTCGGTGGCATGTAGGCTCTCGCTTGGGGTAGCGCAGTGCGGTAACACTCGATCCGATGACTAGTTCATGATATACTTAGCTCGTTTACACGTTAATCAGCGATTAGTTCGAGTAAAGCATTTAGTGTTCAGGAGACGCAATTTAGGATATATGCAAGTTGAGGATTACTTAGATTGCCATCTAAACTATGGTAGATGATTCAAGGCATGATGAACATACAGCTAGAGGAGATAGTAAGGATTTAGACGTGTCAGGGTCGAGATTTAATAAAATTTTCTTCGTCTACTTTTTCTGCCTCGTCTTCATCTCGCCACGTGTGAATCTACAATGTAGGTGAATATATAGTTCAAAGCTCCTACTACTACTAGATTTCGAGCCTTTACATCGCTTGTGAAATTACCATTATCATATAGGAACTCAATCTTACAAATTCCTGTTACAAAGTCCAGTGTACCAGCCCACAGGTCGTTGTTTTGTGCCTCAGCCGTCAACATGGATCATAGTTTGAGAGAGACACGAGATATGATAGTACATCATGCCTGTTACAAAACGTCCTAATCTCGCAATCTTTGCTCGTAATCCTTTGTTACAAGGATCATGGATTGCTAGGCAGACGATGAGTATCCTTTGTAATATTAAAATCAGTTTTTTTTTGTAAAGAAATTATGTAACTATTGTTATGTCCAAATGAACATCAAATCAAAATGCGGCCAATAAAAATTCCAATATAACGTTGTGTTCCAGACTAATTGATTTGTTGAATTGGACAATCATCAAACAATACTATTAACCAATCAACTGGCATAGGGCTTTAGATGTATTTCAACAACTGCTGTTTTCAAGAGGCCATGATAGCCACTTACCTCCAAGCAGGATGTGGCCCAGAATTTAAATAGATTAAAGGCGCAGTGAGTGTTTTTTAGAGTTACTTGCTGAAGATTTTGTTATAACTTCGTCGTCCTTAGTAAAGGCTGTTTTTCTTCTTTTCTTGTATTGGTATGAACTATTTAAGAAAACTTGGAAATTCCTGCAGAGTTTAGTGCGTGAGGGGAAAACATCAACAACATATTATCAGCATATAATATGAAGTCTTACGGGCGTTTTGGGGACTGCTTTTTGCTATTCAAAAAGTGCTGAACCCAGTCCCAGCCTAATTTTATAAATGTGTTTTGTTTTTAGTATTTCACATTTCGTAAACAGTTTGTAGCGGGGGACTGGCCATTCGCTATGGTGCGCCATTTAAGTGCAGTATATAAATGGTCCTCAATAAAAAGGTCTTAAAATAGCACAACTATCTAAAATATCTGAATGCTATTTAACGAAACTAGGTAGGATTAACTTCTTCTACGATGCTAACTCTGTGTGTGTGGGCCATAAATGGTATTTCAGATGGTATCTTTTATCTTTTCGATCCACACTTAACCGATTTAAATTTTATGAGCACGCCCTCGTAATATATGCATTTATTAGAGTCTAATAAATGCAGACTGATATTGGACACCCACCCTAGGCTGTGTCTAATAATTAGACACAGCCTAGGGTGGGTGTCTAATATCAGTCTGCCATTGATCAATTTTTTATAAGGCACCTTAAGTTATATTTTCAACGCTTGCCAAAACCTTATCCTAAACCATTTTGCATTATCCAAATTTCTAAACGTTACTGAATCAATTATTCTGATTAACACTTGATGGCTTTACAATAAAGCTATAATGCAATTCTCACAGCCTTATTAGACGCTACTAGTAAGTAAGTAGCTACTGCAGCTAAATTAAATAAGATTTGCTTACTGTACCTTACCCTTATTGCGAAAAATGCACATATGAGATGAATTCTTCGGCAACTTCCTTTAAAAAACTACGAATCTATAACAGCAACGCCGTTGCTCTATGAATTGTTAATCTAGCTCGCTGCAAGTTCTTCCGTACTCCTACAATACGTTCATTCATACTTTACGTCGCCAGTTCAAAAGTCACAAAAGGCCACAAGCTGTATCGTTATAAATATCGCAATAAACTTAGCTGCACTGTGCTCCGATTGACCCAAATGTGTTGAATAGGGAAAGAGGTCGCGAAACGGCTGCCAGCCCGCGAAGTGGGCTCGGCTTGTCGAACAACCGACCCTTTGATGGACTCGCCCGTGATGGCGCTTCCGATACCAAATCGGGCCACAATGACATAATTCTTAGGAATGCGCTCTAGAAACAAATTGCGGAGCGATTTCATTCATCCAATGGATAATTTTGAACGCGTTGATTTATGATTCGTAATTTGAAATTAGAACGCATTTTTATAAAAATCTGAAGGAATGGGTGTTTTTCACTGTTTTAACAACCTGACACTTTGGAAAAACTCTAATTTTTCACTTCAAATTCGAATCCTGTAATTTATTATCCTTACTACTTTTTTAAGACCTAAGCTGTTTGCTTTATTCAAAGATCAGTATCTCACAAAATTGATGATGTCATTGTATTTGGTGGCACCGTTAACAAAAATAATAAGCAATGGCGCTCAAATAACACGGCAAATAAAAATGTTTAGGGGTATGAGGAACAGGGTGTAAAGTTTTTCATCCCCTATAGAAAAGGGAGGATCCTCCGACCAGACAGGTGTTATGTCTGGTGGGCAACTGCCCGACAGTTGTTGTCGAGTTTTTCCTATATCTAAACCGTGTAAATCACCTCATCACGAAGCCGTCAACCAAGCATTCTGTACATGAAACTAAGTAACTTTACGCAAGAATTATTGCTGGGAAACGACTTTTTTTCGGAGGATGTAAAATCATGTTTTGTGGTAGAACTCAATGTAACGCACTCAAAACATTGTGCTGATGGACGGATTGAATAGTACGGGGGTCGTGGAGGTGTGTAGTAAAAATATTACATTAAAAACTTGTATTTAAAAAAATACTTGTCGAAAAGTTGGAACTTTGACCCCTAATATCTCCGTAACTAGAAGGTTCCCAGGTATGGTGTAGAACAAAAAAATGATCGCAATGACAGGGAGAACCAGTGCCTTTCGGCTTCGTTAAGAGGTGTCTTACACCCTTTATAGTCGTAAGTCGATGTAAACTTCGTTTGCGACTTGTAGGAAATTGATGTTAGTTTTCTCGTCGTCTCATATTTGGCGCTGTAGTACTTTTTGTTGTAAGTTGCTTTTTGTAGGTCGCTATAAATGATACCATATTAATTACTAAGTAACGAACGTTTTGTGCTAAATCTCGTCGCGCTTCGGCACAAAACATGTTAATTTGTATAGAAATCGCAATAAATACTTGAATAAAACCACAATTACTTGTAATTACTTCCCGTCGCAGTAAATACGGAACAATGGGTATGTGAGGACGTCATTTGCATTATGTGGTGTGTTGTAATATCCGTGAGAAGAGTCCCACGTCCTCCGGCAAAGCCGACATGCCGACAAATTATTCCAAGTTAAGATTTTTATTGATGGTAGGTATCTAAGACAGATTTTTGGACGGTTTTTGTGCACTGCTAGTTAGGCTTGCCATTTTTTGTGTGTGTGTAATTAATGATGTCTTGACATTTTTATGACCAGTTTTTTTTATGAACTTGAACAAGGCTTGGAATCTTATTTAATAATGCCAGTTTTTTGTGTATATTGTCATCTTAGTACGTAATTACAACATTAAAATAAACAGAAGACCCTTGAAAAAGATGAAGCACAATAAAGTGTATTTAAAATTCAATATAGGTAACTCGATTCAACTTAAAATTTATACACTTAAGTATCTAATAACAAAGATGGTATACTGCCTACAAACAAACTAGGTACCTACATTAACTGTGTTGTTCTTGAAAAGGAAAACATAAATATACCGAGTTATTTCCACAAAAGAATAAACTTGTTTACAGTCGTAGAACTGTAGAAGCCACAGTAACAGCGGAGACAATAATCGTAAAATCTAAATTATCGTCGACGCTCGTTGATCATCGGCTACTGTCGGCTTTTAGCTCAGTGTTGCCAACTTTTCAGGAAATTGACCTAACTCAATAGGAAGGGATAGGGTTCAGTGATGAACACTACGAATAATTACAATGCAAGCACTATGTAACGAGTTGTGCAATTTGGTTTACAATTAAGGATTATAAGTAGATTGATATGAATGAGGCTGGCGCAGAACCGTGGAGATTGCAGAAGAAAAGGGAGGCTTATACCCAGCAGTGGGTGAATTCAGGCTGTGGATGAGGATGATGAGATAGATATACTGACCGACACAGTAATGTCGGTGAAGTGTCATAACACAACATATGAAGGAAATGCATGTCGCATAATTGCTTAAAAAACAGCAGCATATCTTCTAATAGAGTTTGTATACCAAAACTGCACCGCTATAGGTATTTATTAGGGTTGGACATTTCTAACTATACCGCAAACAATATATTTGATAGTTGGAATGTTTGCACTTCGGACGCGAGACATATTGGATAAGTATATTGACTAAATAGGTCATAGGATATCCTAAGACCGGAATACGAATTCAGCAAACGTTGCAGAGAGCAGCAAATGATAGCATCTTTGTTTTCTCCGCTTTCCCTAGACGACAGCTGCGCTTGTTTGCTGCACTGCACGTAATTATACAACGAGGACTCGCAATTGCAGAATTTTAATACATTCGTCCGTCAACCGTATTTGGTCTGTAATAGGATGGTCTATTGCAATTGGCAGGGTTGGCGAACCTTTTTGAATATTCGCGTTATGTTGAATTTACCGCGACACCGCCTGTCAAAGGATTTATGCGATTAACAATAATTACACCTAACACATCACATTCAAATTCCATAATGGATGGTCTTAATACCAATAAAGCATAGATATGAATTTCTCGAAAAGTCTTAGTAGATTTTATATTAAAATGTAAATTGGCCCTAGAATTTTCTCACACAATATATTTTTCGCGCGCGCCATACGTTCGCCATCCCTGCCTGGTCTATGGTAATTACCGCTGGACCTAGGCATGCGTGTGGGATGGACTTGCGACCATAGATAAGTAGACAGATACGCACAATGTCCTCGTTGTCCTTGCAAAGGTGTGAATGTGTTATATGCATAGGAGAATACATTTAAATAACTAATTGTTTAGTAGCGACTCATTCATAAAGTAGGTAATGCTAATAGAACAAACCTGACAATGAATATAAGTAATCATTGTTGTTATTAGCGTTATCATGGACGACTTAGATGCATGTGCGTATGCGGCGTCTTTCCACAGATAATGGCTATGAGCCATTATTAGCTATGCACTTGATACATCCAAGGATATATCAAGTGCCAAGCGCGATATGACACGAATCACCATCTACTTCCAAAATATGGGCTCCTATTGACAAACTTATGGAATAACTAAACTACACTTAGTCCGACTTGTAAATCTCCGGGAGGGGCTAAAAGAGTCAGAAAGATAACCTGCTGATTTGATAGAAAAGAAAGCCAAAGTAACCTCGTCAAAGATTTTCTTTCGCACTATAGCAACTACTTAGTTATGTAATCCTACGTACTTATAGGTAGGTACTGAATATAAACAGCGGTCTGTGGTAACTTACCGTGCGGTTAGCGGTTTACTTGGTACATAATGTGTAAATGAGTGGAACTACTTACTTTGTTTGTAATAAAGACGGTGGAAAGCTCAGGGTTGGTGCACCGATATTGTTTTTACGACCGGGTGTGGTGAACCGAATTGTGTGGTTTTGTGAGGTGATTATACAGAACCTTCACGATTTAGTTAATTTGTGGTGTCATTAAAGATTCTGATCTGATTAAGTTTTGACTGCGGAGTGAAGCTACAGGAGTGCTTTTTTATCTTTTTTATTTGCAATGGGTTTGCTCTTGACTCTGGTCTAGGACAGAGATGACAGAGACGAAGTCGACGATGGTACGAGCTTACCCAGATGAAGCTTGTTTGTTCACTCTAACTTTGAAGAGATTTAAACTTCTTCTTTTTCATCGTGTCAGACCTTTTATGCTACCCAAGTCAGAGTCTTTTCATGCCTCTGAGAACTATCTCTCAGGCATGTTTGGTTTCCACACGATGTTTTCCTTCACCGAAGCTGGCTATTATAAACTTGAAGTGTCCTGTTTTGCAGTCTTCTCATTGTCGAAATCAAATATATAATATGCTGTTATATCGCTCATTGTGCCAGTTTGATTCGGAATAAGTACCTTTGGTTTGCAAACAATTATCTATTTTTAAAACAGCGTTTTTTAAACAGAGAAGATTTGCAAAAGTTGAATTCAGAAGAGCGCAGTACTATTTAGATTATTTATTTTATTAGTTAAAATTTATCTAACATCCACGTAAACAATGCCAACTTAATTTACCAATTTAAAACAAAACTTCTGTGAATTCCATTGAAGTTGGCATGCAAGCCGGTTTTTGAGTTTTCCGGCTCGCGGTAAATTTTCGACAATTACTGCTAATCCCTAGAATTTAATACATACATTACTTTGCAAGCCTCTTTCGAGTAGCGTTAAATATGATTGATCGGCATTACAGACCGTTTCGTACTGTCGAGATGTTAAAATGGCCTGGCCTTATTTCGAAGATTTTATTTCGGACTTCCTGGCTTATATATAGTCTTTATTGAAAGCGGTTAATTTGCGGCTAATAAAAGGCTAATTATAGGTTTAATGCAATTAATGCAAAAAAAAAATATTTTGGTTTCAGTTCCATGTATGGAGAGCCCCCTTAATTTTTTTAAATTTTATATTTGTGTAAAAATCGTAAAGCGGTTCTCATAATACACTACTACTTACCCAGTTTCAACTGTGTAGTCTTAATAGTTTCGGAATAAAGTGGCTATGATATACGGATGGACATACAGACAGACAGACAGCATGACGAATCTATAAGGGTTCCGTTTTTTGCCATTCGGTATTTTTTGCTTCATCATGTTTAGAAATCCTCCGCGTATCCGGATTCCCGCTACCTACCTAATTTATTTGCCCTTTTATCGGAAAGAATCCTAGGAAAGCTGTCAAGGCAAACCTTGATCTTTATTGCACTAGTGTAATTAGTTTTCTTAAAGTGATTGTTCATTTAACAAGCAATAGATACCTACTATCTCAATTAAAATGTTAGTGGTTTCTTTTCATACTACAGAATAATTTTAATCATTTAAGTTGATCTAGTGATCACTCAACTATAGAATATTAGCAGAAGTAGTGTTTACCTGTAGGTATGGGGACATTTCAGTTAGTTCCGCTATAAGTGGTAGCTGTTATAAGGCATGATATAAATAAGGAAGAAGCATATATTTTTTGTAGCATTGAGTTATAGACATTTCACCCACTTTACTTGGATAATTAAAGCAGTATCCGATGTCTGAGTCCTGATCCAGGTCTCATATACTCAGCCTAAGCAAGATTTGAAAGCTGTCTTTTAGGACATCAAAGCGTACTTCGATCTTTTTTCAAGTTACGAAAAATAAAATAAGTTTCTTCAAAAACCCTGTTATTTACATCTACACTCATAAAGAGGAAATATTTGTATTTTTGTATGTAACGAAAAACTTCGCGAGACCATATCTCCAACTATTGTGGTTATGTCACTATAACTACTTTTTTACATTTTAAAAGTTGATAGAAATGGTGATCGAAATCAGACCACGTTATCCATACCTTAGTATTAATTCTTATCCAAATAAACTTTTTCATATTCAAGACAGTTTCAAGACCTGTTAATTACTTTTTGAATTATTGAATTCGGACATTCCATTCAAAAGATATTACGAAATTAAACTACTACTATGTAAACAAAAATTACACGCTGACGCGCCGTTGTGGCTCCACGCAGCGCAGCGAACAACGCGGCGAGAGAGATGGCACCGAAGTGTGGGAGAGGGGTGTTCGCATAGTAGGTACTCCATTATGCTATTGAGAAATTTAAGCCCTCCCAGTATTTGTAATGGTACAAGACTTTTGATAAAGGAATTAAGAGACAATGCGATTGAAGCAACTAAATGATTTGTTTCACGGGCCCCGCGGCCGGTCAGCTCGTTCACATTCCGCGGATCCCAATGATACCGACGGATTTGCCTATAACTTTTAAAAGGTTACAATTTCCTGTAAAGATATTTTTTGCCCTTATAATAAATAAATCCCAGGGACAAACTTTCTCTATGGTTGGCATCGACCTAAGGAAAGAGTGCTTTTCTCATGGGCAATTGTATGTTGCTCTTTCTCGAGTAGGATCTCCTGAAAATCAATGTTTTGTTATCACCTACAATACTACTGCCAACATAGTGTACAGTGAAGCTTTAAGGTAAACTATTACAAAATAAAAACGTAAAGACTTAAAATTAAATATATATAAAGAAATAAAAATTACATGAGTAAAAAAATTACACCCCCTAAAAATAAAATATAAAAAAAAAGTTTTGTTTATTTTGACCATTTGGAAAAATTTAGTCATGTACGTTTTAATTAGCATATTTATAAGTTAAATTATCTTTATTTATTCCATAATGTTTAAAAAAAAAAATTACCACCCGTGCGAAGCCGGGACGGGCCGCTAGTTTTAAATATTTTTTGAAAAATAGAAAAGTTAATTAACAAAGTTCTGCAACTTATTCCAATTAAATCTAAGTAATATTTTTTTGGTCCATAAAAAATATTACAACATAACATTTTTAACCAAAACTAATTTCAACTTTCGATATTGTCTCATTTGATGATAACTAGAGTACAGCGGCTGCAAGACTAACGTAAGGTCAGATTTGGCGAGTTGCCAAGTGCACTAGCATCGTTCGGCCGATAGCCCATCGTACGATACATCGACGTACCACGATGTACAATCATGGACAGTTGCGGTACAACACACTCGGCGAAAATCGGAGTCAATTTGGTGTCCACTAGAAACAGTAATTAGGGTTGTCGGTTTAGAATAAAACCTCTAAATTACCGGTAAGGATACCAACTTAAAGTGAACGTCCAGGCGCTGTTGCCTGAATTATAAAATATTACTTCACTATCTGCATCTGATTATGCTAACAATTTGATGGGTTTAAAATTTTTCTAAGGTACCCTAAAAGTAACCTTATTTACTCCTTATATTTAACATTAGAGATTAGCCACAAAAGACACAGCCAAAAAAAAATGTTTTTTTTTTGTTATAAGTACCGTATGTCGTCATAGTCAGTTAAAAAACTGTTATTTTGACTGACACTTCAATTTTATTTATTTGTGTAGATCAAAGACTTCAGCAAAGTGTATGTATGATAGGAATAACCGTCACTGTATCTCACTGTACACCGAGTGACCGAATCTGTTGTTCTGTGCACGGCTGACTGAAATCGAGCGAAAACGTTGGGAGCGGCTTTATACGGGTAATGGTCCATCAAGCACTGATATATAGCCGTTTTGTGTGACGGGAATTCGAGAAATTGTGTGAAATTAATGACTTTGTTAACCAGCTGTTGGCTTAACGTCACAGGCTCTGAGTTTACGTTGAAGATCTCCCTATTTACCGAAATCTCTTTTTTTTAGGATTTTGCAATTTTTCTGTTATCGTGGTTTCTGAGTCTTCTTTTGCGATTTATGATTGGAGTAATAGTTTTCTATGATTGATATTTACCTAGTTTTATATTTGTTAAAAACAAAACATTAATGACGAAATGTGGTCTGTCGAATTCTTCGGGGATTACAGGCGTGATATTGTTTCATGGATTCCTTTTCCAAACGAATCAATTCTGATTGTCTTGTTAGCCAATAAAACAGCAAAAGATTTTTTTTTTAATGTTTATTTATGAGATTTATAAGGAAGTGAACTTATGGAGTAAATCTGTTAAACGAACCAGCACGAGCATAAGCACTTGAGGCAGTATTCAATGTATCGTTAAATCAATGAAATAGTGGCTAGTGATATTACAGACGGCCCATTCATGAGCACTACAAACGACCTAATTCCATATCCTATGCTTGGTAGTAAACCGTCTCCTTAAATTGGAACGCAATGTGCAATAAGAACCTGCAAGATGCTTGCTTGAAACAGAAACTCTCAACGCTAGTGTACAATTCGTGCACAAACTTTTAGCATCGATGTGACAAAAACAAAACATATATTTTCAGCGTCCTTGAGACAAAGTTCTTTACACTATGGAATTGTGTGGAATGTTGCATAGACCGTCATTGTTTTAAATAAATATCTGTAGTAACACAGCAAGCTGCGTAATAAATATGATTTTTGTCCTATTTATTTCTGTCTGTTTTGACTGTAAAATTTTCACCTACATATCGAAATGTTTTTGCATTTGTAAGTGCACATTTTGTAGTCCTTATGTTGGAACAACATATCTTACAGTAACATACAAAATACATGACGTAGTGACCATACTACATATGGATGGGTTTTAAACTTTGATGGACCACTCACATCTTTACATGACGGACGGCACTAAAACATTATACGACAGAATGGGCCATGCCATAACTTCGAAATCCGATCTTCATGCCCAGGGACTTAGGGAGATCCTCTAATTATGTTCTTCGAGATTTGATGACAGCCTGTCCATTACTGAGTGTGGGCCATATGAATTGTCATGAGAAATTTGCTATTAAATTACGACGCTTGGCCAAGGAAGTGATTTAGGCAAGTTAATCTAGCTGCCCATTTGTTATCAATATTTTGGCACATCATCAAGCGATATTATTTAATTTATTTAAGTACTGATAAATTTACCAAAACAGCGGAATATTTGACAGTTATTTGCGATGTTGCCAAGTTTCAGAATTCGCAGCCTTAATTTGACAATCCCTCAATCGTACCAGATTCACAGAGACAGCTTTTCCGTTTTATTCAAAATGAAGATAATATAGTGAACATTATAATAACTATGTACTTAGTAATATCAGTGTCAGCCTATCAACGCGTCCCTAATTTCTAATTAACACCGGCTTTATTTGGCCCAAGTCCAGCTGTTTCGGACACACGTCAACACTAACGCCATTTAAATTTAATTTCAACTTTGACGTTAACAACTAAAGTAATAATGAACTTTGTTTTGTCAAATCCTACATAGTTTGACGTCTTTCTCGGCCGGTTGATAAAATAATTTTATAGCTAGTTTATTTGATTCAACTAGACTCTCCGTTAGGAGAATAAAGGGAGAATAATGTCAAACTCCTATCTAGTTAAACTCGGTGAACGGTGTTCCATCTGCGACGATATCAGTCTATCCGTCGTGCGGGATTTAACGCCTATCACTGTCTTGCAAACATTCACTTCCCTTCTAACAAAACTGTATAGCATACTTCATGGTAGGAAGGGACACATGGCGACCAATCAAGCTATACAAGCCCAGTTTATGCGGATCTGTCATTGTACGGGATATATACACAAAGCGAGGCCATGTTATACTGGAAATGTATACCTTGATGTGTCGCTGTGTGTACCTACATTAGCTTTCTTCGAACTGTAGGTGTCTCTCTAGGACTCAATGCAAATAAAGTGTTGACAGATTATTGAACGGATTTACCGAATACAAACATTGAGCACTTAATCTCATAATTATGTAAATTTGCACAGAATCAGAGCTCCAAAAATCTCGTCTATCGTCAATCTTTGGTAAATTCAAGCAAAACTATTTTCCAAGAAAATCAATCTCAGGAGATAATCCAAATGGGACCCTTTATTGTTTTTTTTTTCTCTCCTTTCTCTTTTATCCGATTGATGGAAACTGAGGAGGCAATTTGTTTAGGATTTCCAATATTCTGGGAATCAAAATTTGGCTTATAACTAAGAAAAACTGTAATCCTTGTTAAATTTGACCGGAGGGAGATGCGAACCTAAAGTTATAATTAGGACTCGAGACGTTTTTCAATAACTCAGTCTGGAAAGTTAGTTTTTTGTCTAGATCATTTGCGTCAATTTATCACAGTAATATGTTGTAAAATACAAGGAATGTTGTATTTCAACGCATTCATTTTTATTATTGACTGTAATTTTTCATGGCTGTCACAATAATTTATGTACTCGTCTCGTTATATAAACATCATAAGAAAATAAATGAATGGATCCTGTGCTAGATGTTTGCTGCAGTTTTACATTTGAGTAAGAACTTGTTTCATTTTATGACTGGTTTATTTTGATTTTATGAGTTGTACAGGCCAGTGCATGTTCAACCGCAAACAATAGACAATAGGCATCCTCTCTCTTCTAAATGATTTTGGTATAGTATGACAACTTTAAGTGTTCAAGTTGGCGTTGCTTCTCAAGAAAATTAGCATTGATATGTCAAACTTGGTACATTTATTTTAGTTCTGCGTTTTCGCGCCTGCACAGATAAGTTGGTTCAAAGCGAGCTAGGTATTTGACAGAAAGTCAATCCAGGACCTCCGTTGCCCAATCGAGGACCTCCGGTGTTCTATTGTCAACACCTAGTGGTTTTATACCAATCTGCGCCATTTTTTTGTGAAAAGTTATGCTTAAATAGTGTAAGAAACCAGTACAGGCACGTCTAATAATATGTAATAGGTACACTTAGCAAAACTGAAAAGTGATTAGCTCGTGAAATTAAGATTTCTACGTTGAGATAAGACCTATTTCGTAATAGTATGGCTTCCAAAGTTCCATGTTCTTGAAAACGTAAAACCTTATTCAATACAGTAGGAAAAAGTCACTTTTAAAAGTTGCTGCGTGTATACGTATTATTAGACGTGACTGTACACTAAGAAAACAAACCCATAACAAGTACTTTTTTCCAATTACATTCTACACATCTGAACTCGACTTTGCCTGTTATATCTCAATGCTCTTTCAACAAGCCGACTCGGAGCATCGACGATCTTTCTCTAGACCGCCACTTATTAGGTTATCTAAACATTTGACTATAAGCATGCCTTTTGCGGCAGACAGTCGTGCCGATTCCCTTGTAAGGAACCTTAGCTTAAGCAGATAAGCATTTCTCGTCGTATTTGTATTTCGCAGTATTGAAGCTGTTTTTAGATAGGTCATCCTCTGGTACATATGTGTCGGTGTCATATTATATTTGCTGTACTTTGGAAATGTGCAAAATTGAATTTTAAGCATGTAAGTGGATGCACCTGGTGGTTTGCTTTCTTGGGTGGAAAGTGTTGCATATTTTGTGTTTTCGCCATATCAGCCTTTACTACGTTATTGACTTACTGTAGGTACATATTTTTCATATTATGTAATAATGGTTCAGCAATATATTATTTTATGACATCTAAGGGAAAACACTCAAATTGTTTTTCTTTCCATGGTAGAGACCCTATTCCACTTCAACATCCAAACGAATGTCACTATATAAAGCCTTTCTTTGTCGGAAAACATCTCTAATGTATCCAATCTGGCAATATATCAGATATCTATGAACAGAATCGGTTTGAGGTAGGGCCATCCAATAAACTGGCTGACCAGGTTTCGGCCTTCTTCGTCCAATTACATAAACGACCCGCTAGTACTGTCCTCGACGGTAAAATGACTATATTTGGAAGTCGCCCAGCTCTGATTGGTTTTTTTCGACGAAGTTATTGAAATACGAAGGATTCGTCGTCCGCCGATGATAAATGTCGCATATATTTGTCACGGGTCCGTGTTATTGAACGATATGTCCCTTTGTCCGTTGTTTCTGAGCGATGTGGCGGCAGTTTTTGTGGTCGTTTAGTATGGGTATATGTGTTGCTGGTTATTTTTTACGGTTCAGATATCAAATTGTATCCAACTCTCGCAATATTGCATCACTGGGCAAAAACATGGTGCAAGGCAGATAAAAAGATGACGTAAACTTTAGTGACTTTGAATGCATTAAAATAACAAAACACTGTCCTAGGTAAAGATCTCCAATGATATGCCATGCTACGAGTACTACAGTAAAACATTGTAGCCAAACAAAAAGCTCAGCAAAAAGATATAACATTTGACGAAGTAAACAGTTGTGTTTATGCAAATTATTATTTCGACGTGTAACGTAATTTGTGTCAGATTTCGCGTCAATATCGTGAATTCAGCAAATTAATGCAAATCCGAAGCTTAAATGGAATTTGTACTAGATTGGATTTATCGATTCGTTTTGGGGCTGTTTGGTAGGAAAATTGTTTTTTTACGAGCCCGTCGAGGTTTCGTCGATACTCTCGCTCAATCGAGCGTGCAGATAACATTTGTATACTTAATCCGACATTACCCTTAACGGCTTAATTTCGAATAATGATGCGATAAAAGTCAGCCACCTTTATTTCTAAACCAATCAAAAGGTCAGCTCGTGCCGAAAACGAAATTGATTCAAATGGCGTCTAAATGGAAGTACGAACGACACAAATGTCGCGATCGTGCCAATGATATTAATGGATTGTGATCTTAAATAGATGACATTTATGATTCGTTTGACTGCATCGATTACGAATGGACATTAATAGAGAGTAATTACGTGTCTTCAGTCTGATTATCGCCATGAACTTTGTTTTCGAAGCATCTACAGGTATACATCATTTTTATATGCAAGCTATTTACCCTTAATTCGACAATAGCCGCATTCTGTTGAAAGTTTTACTATACCAATTTAGCATAGAAGCATAAAATGGTGTATGCAATTTCACGTATTGATTCTAATATGTGACAAACCTTTTACATTTCAGCAAACATTCACTCTTGTTCTTGTTCTGTAAGTAGGTAGAGCAAACGATTTTGGATTTCTTCTACAAACAAAGTTATAAATCTTGCGTACATGGGCGATACATTTCTAAGAACGGTCCACTCACGTACTTATTTACATGTATTGCTTTGGATGGGGAAATTTCTAGAATGTCTCCAACTTTGCCCACAGTCGTTTATATTGAAAGTAAAACTCTCAGGAATGACTAAAGCTACTTTGATTTTTGCCTAATACAAATGAGTTCGGGAATTCTTCCATTTTGTAGGTAGCATATGAGAAAGACTCTAAGCAGTATGTTCGACTTGTTAATTAATTTAATAGTTGATAGTTTTTTGAATGTAATAAAGAGGTTATATACATGTATTGCTGGTTTATTCAGAGCACAAGAAGAACTACATGCTCAAGTATTAAGAAGACTGAAGAATATCTAGCAGGCTCAGTCGCAAGATCTAGACTAATGAGCCAATTCAGAAAGTAAGTATATAGGTCAAAATGTACGAAGAAATTGAATAAGATGTAGAAACATATATGGAATGAAATGTTTACGTCGAAAGTTCTCGTCTCTAGAAGTTTTAGGAAGAAAGCTCGAAGCCTTCTTAAGCCGAGAAAGTAATTTAATGATATAGAATCTTCAATGCCTTGTCATGATACAACCAAATTGGTTTCTTATAATTCTTTTACGGATTTGCGAAGTTCTTTTATATTGAAAGGGCATACTTAAATATTGACGTGAATCCGTACGTCTGTCGCGAATAAATTAATCGTCGAACGCTGAATAGAAAAGTTGGACCTCTATTTGAGCAGTAAGGGGCTTAACTTGGCATTATTGACGATTTGATTTACTTTTACGTGGTCCTATACAGTCGTAGCTAGTAAATAGGTACATATGATGTGATTTTGTAATCACTTTTGCCCGTACTCTTTAGAGAAAACGGGCAAAAGGGCTTCATTTTAAAATTGAAGGATATAGGTACTTAATTTTTTTAAGTAATTATTATTAACAACAAGTAATTATTATTATTAACAAACTTTTCTAACGCGTATGACGCCATACACACTGCTTATATTGCATTAGCACCCTGACATTGTACTAACAACAATGGAAGACTCCATTTTCGACAAGAATATTTTAAACAGGCATAAATCCTACCGTATTGAAAGAGCTCTTAGTTCACCTAGACGACATTATAATAAAATCAACTCACCTGACTGTTAGGGAAGGTGGCAAACGCAGACTGTACTTTATGAAGCGCATGGTCCTGCTGGTGACCAGGCGGTGGTCTGCCTTTGGGGAAGTGGAAGCGAGGGATGACCCTCGCAGGCGCACCACTGCTGGCTGCGCCGCGCACGCTGCGCTGTAGCGTCGTGTGTGGTGGGGCGGATTGCGGCTTTGGAGGTGCTGAGGCGGCATAGTTCTGTGGAGAGAAAGAGAATATTAATTTTATTACAAACATACATTCACGATTTTTCCCATGTCGATGGGCAAAAATACAAAACGTTCTTTATATACTATTGGTTCTACATATAGTTGACACGCACGCAGGTTGCGAGTACAACGCACCACACATTTTTTTTTTTTTTAATTGATTTATTTAGCAATTTATGTACACACTTAATACAGATAAGAAAAAAGGAACAGAAAATAGGTACAAAGGTGATGCTTATTTCTAAAGAAATCTCTTCCAGCATACCTGCGAAAGGAGATATTTAAGAAAAGAGATGCAGATATAGTGTGTAAAAGAAGAAGAGAGAATTGAATACATACAACTTAAAGCAAATAACTATTTAAAATATAGAATACTATTATACTACTATATTATACTCTTAATTAGACAAAATATTGGATGATGAATACACCGTGTAAATCACCTCATCACGAAGCCGTCAACCAAGCATTCTGTACATGAAACTAAGTAACTTTACGCAAATATTATTGCTGGGAAACGACTTTTTTTTGGGGGGTGTAAAATCATGTTTTGTGGTAGAACTCAAAGTAACGCACTCAAAACATTGTGCTGATGGACGGATTGAATAGTACGGGGGTCGTGGAGGTGTTTAAAGTAAAAATCTTACATTTAAAACTCGTATTTAAAGAAATACTGGTCAAAAAGTTGGAACTTTGACCCCTAATATCTCCGTAACTATAAGGTTCCCAGGTATGGTGCAGAACAAAATAATGATCGCAATGACAGGGAGAATCAGTGCCTTTCGGCTTCGTTCGATGCGATAAAAGTCAGCCACCTTTATTTCTAAACCAATCAAAAGGTCAGCTCGTGCCGAAAACGAAATTGATTCAAATGGCGTCTAAATGGAAGTACGAACGACACAAATGTCGCGATCGTGCCAATGATATTAATGGATTGTGATCTTAAATAGATGACATTTATGATTCGTTTGACTGCATCGATTACGAATGGACATTAATAGAGAGTAATTACGTGTCTTCAGTCTGATTATCGCCATGAACTTTGTTTTCGAAGCATCTACAGGTATACATCATTTTTATATGCAAGCTATTTACCCTTAATTCGACAATAGCCGCATTCTGTTGAAAGTTTTACTATACCAATTTAGCATAGAAGCATAAAATGGTGTATGCAATTTCACGTATTGATTCTAATATGTGACAAACCTTTTACATTTCAGCAAACATTCACTCTTGTTCTTGTTCTGTAAGTAGGTAGAGCAAACGATTTTGGATTTCTTCTACAAACAAAGTTATAAATCTTGCGTACATGGGCGATACATTTCTAAGAACGGTCCACTCACGTACTTATTTACATGTATTGCTTTGGATGGGGAAATTTCTAGAATGTCTCCAACTTTGCCCACAGTCGTTTATATTGAAAGTACACAAAAAAATGATCGCAATGACAGGGAGAACCAGTGACTTTCGGCTTCGTTAAGAGGTGTTTTACACCCTTTATAATATTGAAGAAACAGAAATCAGTAAATATGTCCGTGTCCATGGAGAAGAACGTATTGCGCTGACCACAGCCAGAATGGAATAATTGAAAGAATGAGTATAATATAATAAGTAAATAAGTTATAAGTTGTGTGGGTAAAGGTGAATTTCTCTTTACCAAAATCAGTGAGCCACAGAAAGTTTATTTAATTTACTGGTTAACATTTTATCTTCAATTCCAAACGTCCCAAAACACTCATGTAGTAGGTGTACAACCAAAAACGTATCTCCTCTCATTTTTCATTTTTATGATTCTCTAACATACGTTATCTCCAAAACTGCTACTACGCGCAAACATAATAGAAATAGAATATATCGTTGGCGAGGTGAGTGAGTCGCAATTCTTTTGATTTATTGCGTAGTGGATTGTTGATATTTTTGCAGCTCGCTTGTCGAGCGAGCGATGAAATAGGAATAAACTGATAGATATCTACCGTCGTTTCGTTCGCAGAGTCGCGGTATATCCGCCGGGATGAGCGACAGTGAGGGTTTTTCTATTTGTAATGGTACAAAAATAAATTGATTTATATGAATCAACTGGTTTGGCTTTAGCGAGATTAGCAGACTTTGCGGTTGTATCAATATGATTGAATAAATAAAATATCAATGTTATGTTTTTATTTAGCTTGAACTGATTTCAGTAGTGCTTTTTAAACTACATAACCTCACCCCTGTAATCCCTGAAGGGTTAGGCAGAGGTGTACCAAATATTACACCCACATTTCGCCAGTTGTATATATATATATATATATAACTGGCGAAATGTGGGTGTAATATTTATATAATTATAAAATAATTATTATATTTAAATATTTATATATGTATATACTTAATAGAATAATATAATATAATATTGCCATCAATTGGGCACAAATCTAGACATCGTGGCTGCTACTGCGAAATTCCTGATAGAAAAAAATATTGCGTGGAGTCCCTCCGCGCGGAAGAAGTGAAACGTCGTAATACTACACACATGCGTTCGAGTGCCACGCATTCACTCTCGCTCTGTCTCTTTCTATTCCCCCTCCATGGTAGCGTTATACGTTTAAACTATAACGCAATATTGTTGGAAGTTCGCATAAGAAGTTTCACTTCAAAAACCCAATAACACTTTGCCCTACCTGGGAATCAAACCCAGAACCTCATGCTCAGCAGTCGCGCTTCTTTGCGACCTCTTGACCAACGAGGCACGCTTTTTTAACTAATTTTTAAATATTACCACCCTATCTTGTTTTTTAGGTACATAAGCCTACAATCACTATTCTACTTAATAGCTTTGTATTATAATACTATTCAGAACACAAGCACATTACCCCAATATTACTTTTCATTCTTACATACACTTGTTCAAAAAGATTCACTTTATTTATTTTTTTCCATAAATATAGTGTTTTTGACAAAAACGTTCAGCTAATATCAACCTCTATACCTTCTAGTTCATACATAGGTATGCCACGTAGATACACAAGTGTATAATAATATCCATAATATGTTTTCATTTACCCGCGACTCGGTCGTAATATTTTCAAATGCTTGATATTACCAAGCATACGAGGCAAAAAGTACTATGTATAAAGTACTTTATCTACTGTTTAATAACTTTCTTTCATCTTTTATCTTTTATAGTAGACTTAAGTGGATATAAACTTTTTGGAATAAATTTGGTATAGTCGTGATTGTCTCGACGCGTCGCGTCGTTCTTGTGATTTTAACTAAGCCATCTTTTTTGTTGAGTTAGCTGGGATATAATTAGTGGAATGGAACGATATAACGGAATCAACTGTCCGTCTTCGTCGGCAAGACTTTGAGAAAAAGATCACAACTGAAAAATTCTTATCGTGGTGGAAAGAGAATAATGGAAAAGTCTTTGTTTATCCTTTATTGAAAATTGAATGGGAAATACTTGAAATTTTTCATATAACTACAGTAATGGAAGAACAAGACATGTTGTGCTGACCCCAAATAAATTCAGATCAAGCAGGAGAATAATGATTAAAAAACAGAAGACTCTTTACGTTCAGCCATTTTAGTTTTGGTATGATGGCGTCTCTCAAAAGTTCTTTTCGAGAATTCATTTTCCATTGTTACTAAAAGTTATTAGCAGATCATCCACATAGATAGCATTGCCAGGCGTCCGGATAAAGCCGGACACAGTCAGGCTTTTTGGTGGCGTGTCCGGCCAAATTAGATGGTGTCCAGCCTGTCTGGCTTTTGTTAGGCTTTTTAAATTTGGCCAGTTTTGTTACATTTGTCATGTTTTTACATTTGATTAATAATGAAGAAGACTGATTCCTCGAATGTGATTGTTGTTAAGATAAAAGATTAAAATACCTAGTATTACTTAAAACAAAATGTTTTGTGTACCTACTGCCTAGAAAATAGACATAGACATTGAAGAAAAGATATTTATTATAGAAGGCAACTCATAAACCACCCAAGCAATGTGAATACAATTTATTATTATTTTATATGGGACCACTTAGCGTGCTTCCAAAAGAAAAAAAAACACGTAAATCGCAACAGTAATTAAACTGACATGTGAGTATTATTGTTACAAAAATAAAAAAAAAACCGGATTGGGAACCTCCTTCTTTTTAGAAGTCTGTGAAATAAGTTTAGAAGTAGCAGCTTAGAGTACGCAATTTATTAGGTAACAGGCAGTTACAAAAAAATTGAGGTTGTTGTTGCGAATGAATCAAATCTACTCTAGATTTGATTCATTCGCCATTAAATTAGAAAAATACTTACCTACATTGGTAACATCGGCTAGTAACTGTTCCTAATTCAAATTCTCCATTGGCTTGTATTGACATTCCCATGTGACCGCGCGCCTATCCCACCATATTGGCACGGATGCCGTCTAACAATCCTTTGCCTGAGTGGTAGGTGGACACGCACCTGTGATGTGCTGAATAGTTTCCGACAAATATCTAACTATTTGATGAACCTCATTATTTGTTTCTGGTAATTGTGGGTTTCTATGACCTCCTGTGGTCCTGTGGTCCTGAATCGCTACATGAACCCTTTCGTCTCAGTCTCAGGGAGCAGTTCTCCACCCCTTAACCATTTGTTCGACGCTAACTTGTCGACGTTAGTTAGATTAAGGTCGTCTCTGTGTCTCCCTTGCAGTGACTTTTGGGCCCATTCTGCGATTTTTGTCTGTCGGTCAGTCTGTTGTTCATTACGTTGCCCTGTCATACATATTTAAAGATGTGAGTGTTTTTTATCATTTTAAGCTAGTGCTTTGTGTAGGATTTAAGTGGAGCTTTTATTTTCAAAGTATGTTCTTAATGTTGTTATTTGCTTGTTATGTAGGTTACTGATATCTATTATTCGCTTGCCGCCGTCGTTTCTTGGTAGTGTGAGTCTCTATCCACATGACCTAGGACGGTGTCTTGGTAGTGAGAGTGGTTTTTTAACCGACTTCTAAAAAAGGAGGAGGTTCTCAATTCGGATGTTTGTTTTTTTTTTTTTTTATGTTTGTTCGCGCATTACTCCGTCGCTTGCCAACCGATTTGGAAAATTCTTTTTTTGTTGGAAAGGGTATACTTCCCAAATCGTCCCATAGTCACCAAGTCAGGATCTGATGATGGAATCTTGGCGAAATCGAGGGAACTCTTCAAATTTTATAGGAAAACGTACAGCGATTTTGGTATTTTCTACAACAAGTAAAGCATTTGCGTCCAATAAGAACCATTTTACCATCAGATCTGATGATGAATCCAAGAGACAGGCTTCGGAACTCCATAACAAGGCAATGAGTCTTAGCTGTGTTTGGGCTTGTTGGAATCGTAACGGTATGCACTTTCCAGGTGTACCAATAATAAGTTAAAAAAAAAAAAAAACTGTTTTAACCGACTTCTATAAGGAGGAGCTTATCAATTCGATTAGTTTTTTTTAATGTATGTACACCGATTACGCTGAGATTTATGATCCGATTTGCGTGATTCTTCTTTAGTTTGATGTGGAATACCTGCCATTTGGTCCCATAAAAAATTAATATAGTTTGGCCATAATACAGTTTTCATTTTATTAAAAAATTTGTTATATGTAAATTTTTCACGTATGTACACCGATTTCTCCGTGATTACTGGACCGATTTAGATGATTTTTCATTCATTTGGTAGAGAAGCTTGCCCGGTGGAGCCATATGAATTTTATTATCTTTGCTAAGGTACTTTTTGAGTCATGCTCTATATTATGCATTTTGTCCTTTGTCGTATGCTATGGACGATGTGTCTAGTTACAATGTAAAAATTATACTTGACTAGGATTAAAGTGAGATACCACAACTGAAAAGGCTAAAATAAAAACTTTTTTACAAAAAAAAAATAACCGACTTCCATAAAACACTAAAAAGTGGCAAATAATTTTAGTTTCGGAAGTCGGTGGCAAAAAAGTAAATGAAACAAACAAGTCACCGACTGCCGAAACTAAAATTATTTGCCACTTTTTAGTGTTTTATGGAAGTCGCTTATTTTTTTTTTTGTAAAAAAGTTTTTATATAATCCTTTGTAGGATTTGGTTGTTTTTTTTCCAAAGGAGTAGGTGAGACACACGTGATAGGTGGACATATTTTATGGGTCCGTTTTTTCATTCGGACGAAACCCTAAAAAGCAATGTTAGTTTGCAGCTCGTATACGCACGTCGACGGCAACAAAATACGTGTGCGAATACCCTCTCAGACAATTAACGTTTTTTCAAAGGAATGCCTGACGTTTGGTTGATTTCTGTATGATTATGTAAGTAAACAAGCAAACATCGCTAGACTTAAACAATAAAATTTCTACGAGAAATGATGGGGTCGTCTATTTGCAGCCGAGGCCAACAGCGGGCGATATAAACACAATTATGACATAAATATTTTCGTAAAATAGTAGTTTACACAATTTTCCCAGACAACAGAATAAAACTGATGTTTAAGTGTTCTGTTCAAATGTTCACAGAAAAGGAAGGAAAGGGTGTGAAAAATATGGAAGGTACAAAAGAGTTGACGTCGCTGATCGAGTCTTTGTCGCCCACATACTGCTTCCGAACACAAAAAATAAGTTTTAGGTCGCTTTTTGTCAGCCCAACATCGTAATTAACGTTCAAATGAATTCTCGGTGACCTACGCTCATTCTGTAAGTTTTGCAAACGACACTGATGAATGTGTTCGCGCCAAAAAACTTATATACTAACAGGAATGTGTACAAACCAAGGAACTTTTATACTAACTAGAATGAGTACGAGCAACACAAACGTGTTCTGAGCGAGAGAACTTCGAGAGCGAATGTCAACTTTTTCTAATATGTGTATCCATTATTTTATATTATTTGGGGCAGTTATCATTGTCATTAGAAACTTGCTGGCACCCGGTAATAGTATCATTTATAATTAAAATAATTACACATTTTGTGTGTGATCCTACAGTACCCCTTATCACCCTAATAAGTAGGTATATCAAGCTTTTTTACACCCCGTAATTTTGAATCACCCTCTACCGTAATAACACAATAATAAACTGTCTCAAATATAAGTACAAAATAATGGATACCCTATTAGAAAAAGATAGCATCCACTCTTGAAGTTTTCTCGCTCAGAACGCTTATGCTCACTCGTACTCATTCCAGTTAGTATATTAAAACCTTGGTTCGCGCCAAATCTTAGAGAATAACTCTACAGAGTAAATATCACAAAATGACTGTTGTAGTTCCAACATTTGCTAGGAGAAATTCTTGTTGGAATAATTCATGTTTTACAAAAGTAAATTTCGCCCTCGACATTTTCTGTAATTGCTACATAATTTTCCATTCTGTGGTTGCTTTCGTGATTATGTTCTCAAAACAAAAAGTCTTGCTTAGGATTTCTTTGAAAACGGACGATTACCAAGTGATTTCACTGTAAGCAATCAAACAGTTTTTGTACGTATTAAATATGTTAACTTGTTTCTTCATTTGTGTAAAATTATTCTATGGTCCTTTGTGGAATGGGCAGCTACAAAAGAAGTTATCTAATGCTTAAAAGTCTACCAATGATTTATAAGAATTTAAAGGCCTTTGATAATAATAACAATACCTGCTTACCAAAATACAAACACAAACAGGAAACTACTTTAGTAAAGGAATAAAAAATAGAATCTTCATTTCTTCAATAGCTTCGCACTTGACCTGTTTTTTGTAAAGACGGATCTTAATAATGAGATCCATTATAAGGCCGACCTTAGGAAATTTTTTTGCGAATATTTTATTTATTCTGTCACATTCTTGGTAACTGGCATTATCCAGTGTGACCTTTGTCTAGCTATTGTTAAAATTTTCAACGACGACGGTTCTGGCAAGGGCGCCATCTTGCTTTGCCAAATTTCACACCTAAGTATTAGGACTTTTTTGTTAATTTTGTAAAGTCGATGAACTTGTTGATTGGGTAAATGAAGAACACGTCGTGTTGATGTGTCAAATGGTAGATACCCATATCATAAAGTAGTGACAATAATCCACGTGCCTAGTAACGTAGAAAAGAAAAAAGTTGGAACTTTGACCCCTAATATCTCCGTAACTAGAAGGTTCCCAGGTATGGTGTAGAACAAAAAAATGATCGCAATGACAGGGAGAACCAGTGCCTTTCGGCTTCGTTAAGAGGTGTTTTACACCCTTTATAAACTATACGTTGTTGGTAGAAGTAGTCAACTAATTCAAACTAGGTACTTCAAATAAACGATTGAGAGGAATAAATCGCGTTCTGACCTTCCCAACTCAATTACTTTCAAGCCGATATCCATATCATTTTCCTCGCTAAAGTAACGAAAACAGTCGGAATATTCCTGTTACATAGAGATTATTCGGGTCAGACTATCAGCCTTGAAGCCCCCACAAATCCTCTTATATCCAGCTGTAGGTACCTGGCCAAACTACTTTAATAAATCTTTATTTTACGCAAGTATTTACTTTGTTTTGTGGATCTCCACAATATGCTTTTCTTGTACGCACAGCGACCAATTAAGCTGTGCAAAATCAGTATAAGTAGATCTGTCATTGTACGGGAAATCTATGCAAAGCGAGGCTATATTTTACTGGAAATGTATAACTCGATATGTCTCCGTGTGTAGGTCTCTTGTTTACTTTAAAATAACAATCTCATTCTCTGTCAGCAAGGCTCTGTTACACTTAACCACTAACCTATCCTAGATAAAAACTACATAACACATTATTTAGCTCGACAAACGGAACCGCGATGGACGCTCGTGCGATAAAACTGTACTGCGACTACTGCGAGTGTGCGACTCACTATAGTTCGAATGCACATTAGTTCGACAAACTGAAGCTCGTCATCACGGTAGTGCGACATGAATCTAGTGTTAACTAAATCGCGCTTCCGTTTGTCGACCTCACGTTATACAGTCCATTATTTATAAACTACCTTTACTATATTTATGTACAATTTTACTTGTATTTACTGTGTTCTCTTATGTTTTCTTTTTTAAATATATTATTACTATAACTAACTTTGATTACCATTAAATGTGGTTTAATAATTTCAAATAGTCTCTTAAGGTTGATTATTTTATTCTCACAACAATGAAACAAGACGTCATGCCTAATCAAAAACCAACCATAAACGAAAAAGAATCATCTTTACGGCACCAAAATCGTAAAGCTGCCCACAAAATATTGTAACCGCAACACATAATTCTGGCTAACGAACTCATTAATCTCCTAAGCTCCTGGTAACCACAAAAGGTATCTCGACAGCCTCAGATATTGTTTTCCAATATATAATGAACAGAATGCCGTAACATGTTAGATGTCTTAACAATAAACCAAATGGCCAAGCCGCCTACGTTGACAGTGCCAAAACAAATAAAGACCAATTCACACGATTATGCTACATTTAGCTACTGTAAAATCACGTAACTATTAAAATTTCAAACAATGCGGATGCTTTTCTAAACGTACAATTAAAGCGTCGTTACATTCAGATAATATTAAAGTGTGATAAAAATATTCTATGATTTTATTTTATTTGAGCTACTAATATTTCTGAACACAACCAAGAGTTAGCACTTGAATTCATGCTTTTATGAATAAAAAAAGACTAAATTATTGGTGCATGTTGTTACACACACACACATATTAAACATGACGCTTGTAATCCCCAAATTGTTAGGCAGAGGTGTACCTAAAAACACTCCCGCACTTCGCCAGTTATGTTTAAGTCTCATGTAATAGGGGCTGAGCCTATTGCCACCAACCGGGCACAAATCCAGACTCCATGGCTGCTACTGAGAAATTCTTGATGGAAAAACACTATGCCCAACCCGGGAATCGAACCGAGTATGTACCTGATGCTCAGCGGTCACGCTTGCAACCAGTAGAACAACGAAGCAGTCAAAGACACACATAAATCTATTAAAGATATATATATATATCAACGTATTAAATACATAACCGTGCGTGCATTATCAAAACTGATCACAATGGCAATAGACTAAACTGCTCTCAAAACATTACTGAACCGTGAGAAGCAAGCTTAACAGTCGTCTCATGGACCATAAATCAATAACACCTGTTACTTACCTAAGCAACAATTCAATTAAATTCAACATCCGATTGATTTGACAATATAAATGGGCTCATTTATAAAAGGCTAATGAAATCGTCGATCCATCATTGAGTTCCATCTTTGATTGGGATTAGGTGAAGAGACTGATGAACTCACAAAGATATTGTGATATTTGGCTAAGAATTTCTCCTAATAAGAAAGTTGTTCAAAATCAAAATCAAAAGTCATTTATTCAAATTAGGCTGATAAACAGCACTTTTTGAACGTCAAAATTACAAGAGACAGTCCCCCAAAACGCCCGCCCTTCGCCACTTCCTAGTGTTTTAGCTGGGAAGAAGAAGTGGCGGAACAAACTCCCCAGCAACACATCTGTCTGTTAGGTTAGAAGAACCAGATTCTATACAATAGTGTTCAAGTTTATAGAACCAAAGAATCCATTACATCAAATCAATGTCACATGTCAGCTAGCACACACCAATAATAAAATAAAATATTAAAATATGTTGTACGCACGGTGACCAATCTATACTTAATATTATAAAGCTGAAGAGTTTGTTTGTTTCTTTAATCTCAGGAACTACTGGTCCGATTTGAAAAAAGTCTTTGAGTGTTAGATAGCCCATTTATCTTGGAAGGCTATATATCATCACGCTACGAACAGCAATGAAAAATGTTGCGAAAACGGGGAAAATGTGACGCAGTCGAAGTTGCGCGGGACAGCTAGTCAAGCTATACATACCAGTTTATGCGGATCTCTAATTGTACGGGAAATCTATACAAAGCGAGGCCATGGAACATATAGTTTGATATACTGGAAATATATAGTTTGATATCGTAATCTGAGTCAGAAAAGAGATATTGTCGAAAAACTAATTTAAGGCACCATTTTTCGAAGATGGCGGCGCGAGCGGCAAAGATTCGTAAAGAGTCCTTCAAAATACCAATTTTCAAAACTCCGCCGAAACTTTCCAGGTAAAAATACCAAATGACTACTAACATAATTGTGTCCGGGCTTAATAAATCTGTGCATGGTTTATGACATGATTTGTGAATCCATTATGCTCCTTTTGCCACAAGGACGATACCGCAGGCACACACTAGTTTACAATGCGACAGATTCCACGATGTGAGGGACGGTTATTAATTTAATCAGCGACACAAAGGGTGAATATTTGGTGTCTCAAATGATGGTAATGTGGGCCTATATGTTTTCTGATGTGAAGGTTATAATTAGCGATGACTTTGACTGTATCAGATTAATATAATAAACTACCGAAAAACTGTCAATACTTTAGAAAGTCTTTGTGGAAATATCGAGCACGAATTTGCAAACGATTGTCACTTACAGGACCTCTGATGATTGCCCAAGAAACTCTTTCAACAGATTATGCCTAGTGCCTTCTTAACTTTTATACCATAAATAGCTGTATCTAAAATAATTCAGATTTACGCAAAAACGCGATTTTTTCACTGGCAGCTGAAAGGCACATGAACTCTCTACACCCACGATTATAAGAAGACCCATTGAAGACCAAAATAACCAATTCGTTAAAAAAATAAAATAAATTCGCTCAAAGATGTCTGTACAATTTAGTTGGGGTTGGGATAGTCATAAAAATAAATATAATTATTGTACGGAGAAATATTTATATAGAGGAGGATTTACTCAGAGGAGATCCGAAGAAAAAGATTTAATTAGCGTCCTCATTTTATTTCTACAAACACTGGCTGAAAATAACTCGTTTCCACGAACTTTTGATATTTACCTGTTTTTAAAGATTTGCTTTGTAAGGATAGACGGGAACACGACCGACAACGATGTAATATTCAGGATTCTGGGACCCGACATTTTAGGGATGTTTAGGCATTATGATGATATGACAGATTTTAGGTCTCGTTTTTAATACCCATTTTAGAACCACTGAGGAAATATCAAAAAGGTTTAGAATCATCATTTTCCTCAGTTCATTTTAAAGTATTTTCTTTTTAGGTTACTTTATAGTCGTTGGCAAGTCCTGGCTATAAACAAGCGCCAGCCAGAGTAGACAGAGTATAAATTAAATTTTATAGAAAGGTAGGTAAGACGGTTTGAGAGCGGCTTCCGAAAGTTGTAACTTTAACTTTATAGCCAACCGTGGAGAAAAAAAAACTAGAGCTTTTTGAAATTAGAACTGAGGAACATTTTATTGTTCCTACATTTTCGGGGTCTACTTGCAAATTAATGTATTGTTCGATTAAATATACCAGAGATATAAATTAACCAGTTAGAAACTGCTATAATATGCATTTGTTAACTTTTCTCTTTTCGTATCGACGTTAAAACGAGGTTTAAAAAAAGAGGTTTTCATACATGCATCGAAATAGTCTGTCTTCTGTTGTATGGGAATTTGTTTATTCATGAATTATGACTAGTTTTGGGAAAGTTGTTTAATATGACGGGCAGGCTTACCTCCTTGAAGGTAACTACGAATAAATGGCCACCCTTTATATTAGATTAAATGTATTGGATGGGTTGGGCTTAGTCTTGCGTCTCTGAGGTGCAGGTGTTAGGGCACTTTGTAAACTCCAATATATACACGGTTTGGTCAGGATCACCGCAATCCTAATGGATATAAATGCTTTTATTTTTATAGAATTTGGAAGTGAAAGTGAAAATGAAACACATTCCTCGAATTTGATTTTGGAAAATAATAATACACAGCTAGTGTATTATTATTTTACAAAATCAAATTCTCATCTTCACATCCGAGCATCAAAATGAGGTAACGTAGCCGTAGCATAAACAATGGAATAGAGGAGAGCTCTTAGTCATAAACTTTACATTATTATTTAACGTAAACTGAAATTATGAAACAAGGAGAAATGCGGTCAAAAGATGTATTAAAGGACACGGGCGAGACTACATGTATTTTGCGACCCACTCTTAGAGGTAGCGTTCACTATAGCAACTTATACATAGTTATAAAACGACTAAAGACTATCAGAAAAGTAAATGGAAAGTAAGACTGAAAAGTTGGGAGAAAAGAGATATACGTCTATTTACAAGATAACCTAAAAATCTTACGACTAAGGTTTTTAACAGTGGAATGTCTCCGTAATTAAGATTAATCAAAATATAATAATACATAAGACGACTCATAAAGGAAGATTCGAAC
Source organism: Cerastis leucographa (assembly GCA_963082945.1). Taxonomy (NCBI): domain Eukaryota; kingdom Metazoa; phylum Arthropoda; class Insecta; order Lepidoptera; family Noctuidae; genus Cerastis; species Cerastis leucographa. Next base: position 8,877,511 of record OY720380.1, on the reverse strand, counting down.
TACTGTATTTCCCTCGCAGTTTTAGTTCTGACTTTACGTGTTTTGCTTCTTGTCATAAGCCAAAACCAGAATTTTTACTTCATTGCCTGTACTTAATTGATGAATCATAAAACTGCTAGACTGCAGCTAGAGACTAAACTGATTACCAACCCTGTAATTAGTTCAATCACTATTAAAACTATGTCGTTACGATTTTGATCTATAAGCGAATTATAGTCAAGTAAAACGATTCTTATTACGCTGAGACAAGATAATATTGTTTTACATAAATTATAACAGCCAGAGCTGACTAGCTATGTACAGCTATTGAAAAGCAGGGTTTGTTGAATAAAAAAAGTATGAGTAATAAATCTTATTTTTTGGTATTTTTACATCGTTTTTATTTTATGCAACACAGACGTTACGATGGCCAAGTTGCTGTCGGGTTTCATTTTCAGGGTCGCAGCTTATCAGCCCCCAGCATGAGTGACAAAGGCAGTCGTCTCCTGTTATCTGGAATTAATTAATTATGTTCAAATAAATAAATTCACCTATAATGTCATAAATATAAAGAGTTCCATAAGTAACAAAAGAAAAACAGAAATGTCTAAAGATGATATAGAGGTCGAAGACCACTGATACCTGTGGAGGGGTATATAAATATTAGGTATAAATATTTCATGACAAAATGCGACAGCCGCCCATCTTCTATTTTGATGACTGAAAGATCTCAGTAAAATACACTACTGCTACCTCGGCCAGTCTTTTACTGCATACTGTTTTAGTCCGATAAAGTATAGGGCAACAGTAAGAATGAGCCTAATATAAGATTACAACAGTATGTATTTATACATATAAAAGCTAAACGAATCTCAGTTTGTTGTTCAGATAGATATCTTAAATAAGTTCTTAACTTATGATATAAATACATGTTTTTTTACAAATATACTTACATCACGTGGATACACCCATCTCTGAACTTTTTCAAAGCACCTCCATCAAAGAGACGACACCTTTGTAAGAGCGTAAGTCGTAAGAAGAGAAGAAATTAACGCAACGCATGTTTGTGGTTAAAATCAAAGTCCAAATAAAAACCAACTCATTGTCCAATATCCAGAGAAGAATGCGGTAGGTAGTCTATGACAGGGTGCATTATCTTCAGTTCAAGATGTAAAGGCCAAGTCGTCGAGAATCTACAAAATCGCAATGATAAACATAAAATCCCAGACAAAAATACAAACATAACGATGGACTAGATCATCACAGATCTGACAATGACAGTAGTGACGGGACTCAATCGATCATCATTGATACCGTTCCTTTATAAGAAATACTATAAAATCGTCATTGTTCCATTTTTATTAAATGCTTTTGCATTGTTAATTGGCGTTTTAATATCAGGTTTGCATGTTATTTTTTTATGAAGTTTTGACATAATAGAATGTATAAAAACTAAGAGAAAGAGCCATTTGTAGTAAGAAAACCCTTGAGCAAAAACACATGTCATTGGATTGGAACGTAATCGGAAAAAAGTTGCGTTTTGTAATTGCACGATTACTTAATTTTAGTAAATTGAAAATATTTATAACTTTTGATTCCCGAGTCCTAAAAATTCAATATTTTAAAAATAAATATCTCATAAAACTGTAGTTATAATTATTTTATATTTACACTGGAACGGAGTTTAGTTAATTTTTAGATTCTTTGGGTCCATTTTCGCCAGCCTCCTTTCGTAAGGCAGTAAATCTTTGAATATTACTCGGATTACTTATTCTGATTTTGCACAAGATACCACTGGCTTGCTTAAGACATCCTCGACTCGGGATTTGAACTGAATCGCTTAAGATTCGAAATTCAAATCAAAATATAGATTTCAATTTGAATTTCGAATCTCAACCGATGACACGTATTAGTAGCGCATTAATATCAATTTGACGATGGTCTATGATTCTATTCAAATTCGATTCGATTTTAATTTCAAGAAATTCATAAAACGAATAACCGATATGGGAATAAACGATATGGGTGCTAATCAGTTTATTTTTTCAAAAATATTGTTATCATCAATAAGCCTAACGAGAAGAGGTTTTATTTTCGCCAATAACTACCAGGAAGTCTTCAAGGCATAAAATGTCTTAAGAATTTACGATCTATGTACGAGTACCTACACATATTGAAAGTAGATCAAATAGATTTCATGAAATCGATTTATGAGTTTTGTAGGCAAGGAATGTTGTGTAATGTTGTGCAACAACAAATCATTAAAAAAAAAATTCGTGAAAAAATAATTTAACAAAGCATGATCGCTTTTATAAAAATCCGTCGTGTTAAATTGTTTTTATATCATTGATCAATGATATAAAAACAATGCCGCTTTTGGAAAACCATTTCCTGATATCGGAAAATTCAAGCTAATACTTTAATTATCATCCGGAAAATTGACTTCTGAATCGGGTAAACCGGATATCGCTTTCATAAAATCAACGTTTTTAATTGAGTGCCAATGAGTACTTGTTTGCATACCCTTTAATACTAATAAAGGGACTGTTATAAAATTAAAGGCTTTATTGGCACTTTGTGTAAATTTTCTGACTTCCTGTTTAGGTTTTCATGAAAAAAATCTGTAAGAGGGGATCTAGATTTTTACTAATAATTTCAAAATCTCAAGAAGTTGTGATTAAAAATCCATCAGTTTTCGTATAAGTTCAATGTTTATTTACTAATTGATAGCTCGTTGACGTAAAAGGCCAAAATTCAAGATTTCCGCATTGCGATCAGCAGTATAGAAATATCTCCGCCACACTTCCCAGCAATTCCCCCTGCTAAACGTTAAACATCACATTTTTAAACCATAAATATAATCACGGTTACATACGAGAGGTCGGATTCGCCTTCTATTTACAATTTTACTGTCTGACTCACACGTTCGGGAGTATTCAGAGCATCGATAATGTCCAACAGCGTGCTGTACGTACAATTCGCAATGGATTCCCTCGGTCTATATTTATAAAGAGCGGGATAGACGAGGAGGGCGGTGTGTGAGGGAAAACGGGGGAGGAGGGGTTCGACGCGCCCGAGCACGTGGTATAAATAGTCGTACGCGCATGTCAGCGCGCACCCGCGCACTCGCGCCACACCAAATTGGGAAACGGGAATAGGCGAGCGATGTTTGGGTTCAATGATAGTATGATAGATAGAAAACTGCTACACCTTCAAGACTAAGAATTTAGGTTTAACGCTTGTCGAGGTCGATCAGTGGATGTGCCTACGTGCCTCGGAAGCACGTTAAGCCAATGGTCACGAGTGTCATTTCTAGATCTTAGATGGTCGTTACCTGTATTCAGAAGACCAAAATGCGGGCAACCAGTCCTACGAAATAATATCGTCGCTACCCAGTAACTGGTTTGTGAAGGTCAGACAAGCAGTCGCTCCTATACTGCTGGTATTCAGCTGGATCCTCTTAGAATGGAAGCCGCCGCCAACGTAGTTGTGAAAAGACTAAGCAGTCGATGATAAAAGATAAAGGAACAATTTAAATCTAAGTACTACTTCAGTCTGATGCATTTTATAGTATGTTTGTGAAGCGTGCTCGTCTCATTAGCTGAAAACGTTGTAGACAGCCTGCAAATAGCGCTAGACGACGAGGTATGCTTAATTGATAGTTATTCGTCCTTTCTTGTCTGCGTTAGTTAATCCTGGCTGTCTGTGCTGTTCACCTTTAGCTGAACTTTGACCAAACGAAGATGGGATAGACTGCTTTAATATCTTCAGTGTTTAGTCTTCATTTATTATCCATTTAAGGTTGGAAATTGTTAACCAGTTCGCTGTGAAAGCGTAAATTTACACAACATAACATCACGCCTGTTATATTCGAAGGGTTAAGCAGTGGTGTACCTACCAAATTGTACAACCCACATTTCGCCAGTTATGTTAAAGTAATAGGAGGTGAGGCTATTGTTATCAACCGAGCACAGACTCCGAGGCTACTACTGAAAAATTTCTGATGGAAAAACACAATAACACAAATATTCCTTCTAAAATAAGGTTTGCTGTAAGAAAACCCAATTCTGGGGCTCGCCGTTGTACATTACCTATATATTATTTGTGTGTATATCTTTTAATTTTATGTGCAATAAAGAATAAGAATAAGAACACTTTGAATTACCCGGAAATCGAACCCAGGACTACTTGCTCATCAATCACGTTTTTGACTACAAGACCAACGAAGCAGTAAAAAAAAAGAAAGTGTAAATTGAATGAAATCATTTGTTGACTAAGCCAGTTTTCAAGTAAACCCGTTTCTCGTCTGATATTAATTTGTGAAACTTTAGAACGTCTAGAAAACTCCAAAAGCAGACTCATTCACATAGCATTCCAATATTTATTTATTTATCTTACACACTATCATTACAGGATAACCCCAATACAATAGTGGTTTGCAAACACACACCAAATAAACTGAAAAAATAAACTTACGGCTAATACTTAAAAATCAAAACAAAATACTAATACTTAAAAATTTAAAAATCAAAACAGAATATTAATATTTAAATGTAACTAACATAATTCAACAAAACTTTTGCGAATTCACTCAGATTGCAAGAGAATAGGTCAAGTCTCTCATGCACTTCGTTTAGCACAAATATTGTGCGAGTGAGGGGTGTTTTTGACAGTATAAAGTCAAGATCAAATATTTTGGATTAGCGAAATCTATTAACATGGCGGGAAATACTTCTTAGTAGAAAATAAATTGGAATCTTTTGTGACATGGCGAGGTTTATCTCTACGCCTATAAATCTGATACCCTTTATAGGTTCAGTTTATAGGATAATGAAAATGATGTCGATGAAAGCTTCAGACGGTAAATAAATAGTAAGACTATTTTCAAGTTGACAGACTGTTGCGTCGTTTCTAATTTAAACTAAACAGTGGGTAGCTAATTTATTAATCCTACTTATTCTACTAATGATATAAATGCGAAAGTTTGTGAGGGTGTATCGAAGATAGTTACTCTTTCACGCAAAAACTACTGAATGGAAACGGATGAAATTTGGATAAAGTTTGATAGATAATAGTCTGGAATAGCACATAGGATACTTTTAATCGAGTACGATCCCGCGACCCAAAAATTGCAAAACATTAACAATCACACAAGTTTTGGAATGTTAAAGACTCCCGACATTCCTGAATGCTTGATAATCTGAAAACGAATGTCCACTAACTATATTGTTTGTCAATCAATCAATCACCACAACCAACAATTGATTTGTCACTTGATTTTCAGACAGGGTCTAATCTCATATTATTATTATCTCTTTGGGATAAACAAAAGCAAAGAAGTACAACAATTACCTATGTTGATAGAATAATCTATGTCCCGTATATTAAGGCCGTGACCTCTAAACAGCTAAACTAAACCAGAGTGTAGTCACATCACGACCTAATTCCTACCATGGCGTGACCCCATTACAGAATATCAATAAAGAGTTTTATGTAAAACGTCTTTCCTACACGTGGTACGCACGTGTCTATGACTTGTGCCTTATGGTTTTTGTCTGTGGTTGATTCACTGTCAAATTGTATTTTATTGTAGATACACCAAAATTGTTACACAGCTATTTTAAAATATTGTTAATGTAAAACACGATGAAGTAGACGAGGAAGACAGTTATGGCATATCCTGGCAGGGCCAGTCCATTAGTTATAGAAAGTACATTGGACTGTAATTGATTGATATCTAAACTGTCTTACGTATCTTGTCGAAAAAAAGGCAAAAATTGAGCTTAGTAATATTAGTACAAAGTTTTTAAATAAATAATAATAATTTATTTTGAACACAAGGAAAATGAAGTCATTTTGCAAACTCGGCTTCTAAACTACGCCAGAAACATGTGTTTTAGGAGCCAATGTTCCTTCAAATTTTTGGCAAACTTATTGGATAGTTAGTCATGGAAATATGTTATATACCAGTGGCCCGTAGATATTTTTCTTAATAATCACCCAAATAACCCACAAGATTTAGTTTCAGGAAAGAAATGGTAATTTTTTCAATCAACTCATTTTTTTTTCTCAACAAACAGATATATTCCGACACGTTTCAATTACCTCATACAAAATATATCAAGACACACCGCATCCCAACTCCGTTCCACCCTTTTCAGGCGAATACGTAGGATAAACATTCATGGGCATTCAGCAAGCATTAATATGTACGGGAAACTTGAAAATGTACTTCTAACGTGTGGTTGCAAGGACTGCTATCCCTTTTACACCTATGGGGTTAGTAAGAGACGGTGAATGGGACAGAGAGGATGAGGCGTCACTCTGTCTGCGATTAAGGCGCAGATATACGACTTTTAATGATTTTAAATTGAACATCACGTCTAAACTAAAAGTTTTATTTCTTTGAAAAAAATATATGTTGTACTAGACAATTTTCTTTATAAATTGATAGGTGAAAATGTGAAATTATATTTTTATAACATAGTGTAATTAATTTGTAAATTCATGTCTAACGCGGACAAAAAAACGATAATGACGCAAAAACTATCGGACGTATTTGCATGAAACTTTGACCATCTGAAAGACAATTTAACAACCCATATTTTAGTATACGGCTTTTATTTGTATTGTGTTTGATAAATCAAGGTGGGTTGTTTTTCCGAATAATCTTGGTGCGCGTTGAAGCGTGACGCATGCATTTTTACTCGCTCAAGGTCGCGGGCACTTATTGTCGCCTTAATAACTGTGATCGATCTGTCTACCAAACGTGGTGATGGTGAACACTCCTGTATTGGAAGGGTATATGCTGTAATAACTAGCCAGCTACACTTTCCAGTTGTCCATGTGTTTGCAAATGTCCGTAGCCAAGGGCGAAAACTTACTAAGAGGACGATTGATTCAAGGTTGTTACACTATGCAACACCTAAGTAAATGCTAAAATATTATAATTGCTCTGTTGTGGAACTTTAACTGTCAGTACTAAGCCAAACATTGAAATTTCAGTAGGGCTTAGGTGTCACTTAATGTTAGTGAGCGGCCAGAAGTATCATAAAAAAGTATTCCTACATCCTACGTCGTAAATATGTACACGGTCATTAGAAGGTCAATATTCTAGTCGAGAGGACCGTCAACTTGAAAATAATTCCCCATCCGAGCGAACCGTAAAACAGGGCAGTAATTCAGGATTTGTGACGTAAACACAATTCGGGCTCTCGTCAAAAACATTTAGTATTAGGTCTTTCTTCAGTCGGCAATTACGGGATTTAATTTCGTCATTAATTGACTTTTGTGACGGGATTTAACGCCTTCACCTTAGGCAATGTCAAGAGAATTGCGACCATTGCTTCACTGGCATAAAAGACGTTTATTAAAACGGTAAGTAAGAGAGCAATGAACGAAGGATTATTGCGTCACTTAAAAAGTCGTGTCGTAAAGTCCGTGTACTTACAAGTTTTACATGGTTTTTACTTTTCATAAAGCGCGTAATGTTTAATGTTCTTCTGTATTTGGTGGTTGAATGTTTATTTCGATGATTTGCGACTTATCTGGCCTCGATTATGACAGGAACATTCGCAAAAGCTTGCCTTTTTTGGACACCGTTTTTTCAAGGCTTTATCGTCAATGTAAAAACTTTCCTATGCTGTCGTCGAGTTCATCGACACGTAGTTGAGTTCTTCATCTGTTTTGTTATTAACCTTATACATAGTTCTCTTTATTCTCATGTTATTTTTAATATGCATAAGCTCATCAATGAGAGAATATTAATACTCTATAGATCAAGGAATATAATTATTAATTTATTTTCAGATTATATACAAGGTGTTGTTTTGCATCCTCGTCAAAATTCAGGAGGTTGTCACACAAGACATAAATAATCAATTAAAATTACGGTACCTAGTGAATTATTAATAAACGCTGATTTTTTCGGTTGTTTATGTTTGTTAGTATTTCAGCATAACCCCCTTAACGTGGTTTAGGGAATAAGATATTATGGAATAAACGTTTGAGATTGTGTGTATTTGTGGAAACGCAGTTATAGGGCGAGAAACAGACGGCCCGCGTTTAAAACACGGATGGTTCACACTTACCGATTTCCGTAAATATTTCCATTTTAATTTAGATTCGGGACGAGAATCATTAGCTTAGTTACCTCCTTGAATTTGACGAGGATGCAAAACAACACCTTGTATATCACAAATAATTCGTGGTTGGTAAGCCCTCATTATAAATTGCTTTCACAGAAATAGATACACGACCTGCCTATTTATATGTTTCTAAAAATATAACACAATAAAGATTCGAATCATTTATCGAATGAGATGCTCCTTTACGCTTCAGACTCAGGAATAAACAGTTTTATTACCATGGAAATAAACCTCTGAAAATGTAAATTGTTATGCCTCATTAGCATTTAGAAAAGCTTACGAACATAGAATATATTTGGCACGTTAACTCTCCTACTTGGGCATGTAAATTTATCAATAAAGAGTGTCGCAAAAGGATCGGGTTCCGTGGAGCTTCTTTACATTTACATATTGGTCCCTGTTGGCCGGAATCTTCGTCTAACACGTCAATTTAAGGACACAGATAATCGATCTTTTTCACATCAAATCTTTCTAAACTAGGTTAAGGAATTATCAGTAGAGTCTTCTTTTGTGCTTATATTTATGCTTATTTATTTATTTAACACTTCAAGCACATAGTACAGAGGCGGACTTAATGCCATAGGCATTTTCTACCAGTCAACCTTTGGGTGATGCAGAGACAAACAGTGGTAGGTGTATATCTATAAATTATTATACATTGAATTTTAAAACACACTACAAAGGATTTATACAATACTATAAAAATATATCAAAATACTATAAATATATATCAAAATATAAATAATAATATAAAAGGACAAACTATAGGGAAAATATTAACGATGTGACGATACTGCTAGCTTTTTCCGAAAATACTCGCGAACTTTAATTTTGAAAGATAGGCGATTCGTAGCCATCCTGATTTCCTGGGGAATCGCGTTCCACAGAGATATAGATTGGACAAAGAATGATCGGTGAATGAAGTCAGTGCGGTGAGAGGGACATTGAAGAACACGGTTATGCGAAGAGCGGTTATGGTCTATGAAGCCTGATCATAAGATAAAGCAATCTTCCGCTTTTTCGTGGGTTATCCTTGGAAGTACCTTCTGCTAAGTAGAACTCGAATGATTATGTATGTATACCCATTTTTCATATAAATCTTCAGTTATCGTAAAGTTTAAATCAGTGATAAATTAATTTTATGTTTGGTATTATTGTTCAAATCCAATACATCAACCTGTGGTTCACAGTAACTACGAACCCTAGTAAACCACGTTAAATAAAACGTGATTTGATCACGTTTCCCTGTGACACAATCCTGAATGACGTCAATTTAAAACAGATTTTTCTATTGTCAACAATGACAAATACTGAATAAGGCAAGTTGGTCCACAAAAAAACAGCTGCTGGGTGATTCCGGCTCACACTCGCATTACCAATACTATTTATTTTTACAGTTTGACGATGTTCATTGCGTTCTCGAGCAGACAAATTTTTCAAAATACGCGATGGATTACGTTTTTTTTTTTTAATCTTTGGATTAGTGATAGCAATTGGCTTTCTGTAACCCAACCATGACGTCTTAAAGCAGTATTGTTTCATTCTTATTCTAGAGAGGGAAAGAGATGGCGCTAGACGTCCTCTATAGCTCCGTCTCTTTCCCACAGTGGAATAAGAGTAAAACAATACTGCTTTCAGACGTCATAGTAACCTGGTCAGTAAAGTATGACACAATGAAACAGAAAACGGAAAGATTAGCTTCATGTCTCACTTGAGCTATTCTTTTGATTTCACAACATTCTCTTCTTCAGGTTTTTTAATAAAAAGAAAATATACGAAAGATACCAAAATTTCTTTTTCAAAGAAACTAAAAAAATGTGACAATAAAGTGTATGAAAAACAATATTAGATATTACGATACCGACCCACATGGCATATATCGAAGAATATTTTGATACTTTTGTCGCAAATCTGAGGCCCACCTGTTATTCGCTTTGATACTCGGAGAGCGTGCCCCTCGTTATTATAAAATTGCCGGGTGTGTCCCCAGAGTAATGTAAACTGTTTTTGTCGCCTCTGAAATACAGAGTTATTGCCTTAATTTCTGCGTGTGATAATATTTTTGTGTAATTTTCTTTTTTATTTGTTTTGTAGTTGGGTGATCATTTTGGTTATGGACGCTTGTCTGTATGGCGTAATGATCCCCAGAAGATTCCTAAATACTCGTATAAGGGAATTTCTGATCTTCTCCCTCCAAGTAACGGTAGGGCAATAGCTTAGCTATAGATTGTCAGAAGAATATTCATTCAGTTGAGAACTTTCATAGCAGGCACGTAGCAGCGTAGCACTCAACTCCTGGTTTCTGAAGTGTTTCTAAAACATTCATAACATACCATTTATTCACCTGCATTTTGTATATATAATTAATAATTTATCATAACATAACGCTTGTAATCCTCGAAGAGGCAGAGGTTTACCCAAGAGCCACATTTCGCCAGTTATGTTTAAGTTCCATATTATAGGGGGCGAGTCTATTGCAATCAATCGGGCTGAAATCCAGGCTCCGTGGCTGCTACTGAGATATTCCTGATGGAAAACCCCAAAAACACTTTGCCCGACCCGTGTATCGAACCCAGGACCTGATGCTCAGTAGTTGCGCTTGCGATCACTCGACTAACGAGGCAGTCAGACGTTCAGATGGATTACCTGCGAGTAATAATTGGACATGTTACTTTCTGTTGCTGAGTTAGTTTGGAACTCGATCCGTGTTTGAAACAATACAGACAGTTTAATAAATAAACGCTCTGTACGACTTTGAGAATGGTTTCCAACTTAAACTAAGATACTTTATAAATTAAGTAAGGCAATCGAGTTTTCAAAATTTATAACCAACTTCGGCCTGCGTGCGTCGGCGTTGCGAGCCGTGCGAGTGTTCTGCCTGACCACTGTGGCACGGTACGATAATAAATGAGACAGAAGGGCATCTAGCGGCTAACAGCTGATAGGTCACAGGCACAAGCGCGCGCGAAATTCATACGGCTGTTGTGTTACTTTGAAAAAAGTGAATGAGTTTTAAAAAAAATGTTCCTTTGGGAAAGTTGTTTGTTATCATGAGTAAAATCATGTGTTTAAGTATCGGTAACTAATTACCAGTCATGTTGATGTTTAAACTAAGTTGTTGGGTATCTATTTAGAAAATGACTTAGTTTATCTTATTGTTAATTTTCGAATATAAAGGGTGTGTAATTGTGTAATAAATGATAGAAGTCGAATAACAATAAAATTGAATGAATATTATTGCTAGGCAACGACTTTAATGTTGAAGTGAGTAATCGTTTACATTACATGTATATTTATTGAAATACCTAGCAATGACAAGGCAATTCATTTAAAATTTTCTTATTTAATCGAATTCAAACCAATTCAGGGTCTTAAGCTATCATTTTAATCAAGCAAGTCTGAAGCTATCATTTTAATACCAACGCTGCCTAATTAAGACAACAGCATGTATATTATTATATATTGAGCCTTTTATAGCAAAATTTGAGCAGAGAGACCTACCAAGACCGTTCTTACATAAAATCCCAATATTTGCTAGAATTTTGTCTATCAGCAAGAGTGCTTTTGACTAAAACAAATCAAAATAACTACAGAGGGGATGCCAATTAACAAGAAAGGTGTTTTAGGTAAATAAAATTTTAATTATTTAAAAAAGTTGTATCGTTGTTCCGTGTCTTCTTTCGTGCCAGTTTATTTGGGTTCGCAAATAAATCGGAGGACTGTCGTTTTTTATTATTGCTAAAAGCTGGAGGTGCTTTAAGTTTATTGTCTCCTGGTACCTTCTTACTTTGCAAGCATTTATTTTATTTAAGGATGGCAGATGTAAAGTAGATTCAGTCTACCTCCGCATCATCCCATATAAGTGTAATCCACTATAAGGTTGCAGAGAACAACAAGATCCGTATTACTTTATAATCACTTTATTAACACTGATTACACTATTCTGAGTACAATTGACACGTCTTCACTCAATGAGTGCTCAAACTCGACTGCCACGCTCCCAAGCGAACATAGAGAAGTAATCTAGCGTTTGACAGCTGATAGATGTCAACCGGCAAAAGTCAGTTTAACAACTAAACAACTGTTCGATCCGATGTTATTTCACTTGGGTACATGGCAACCTATCAAAATAAAATACGAAACAAACACGACTAATAAAACAAATAATACTGAGAGCATGGCCTATGCTTTATATAACAACAAAATAATGACAATAGCTAACAGTCGGCCTTTCCTGACACATTCACGTCCCGAGAATATAATAATATAATCTTGTACTCATCATCTCACATAATCTCTTTATAAAGTATTTAATAATTAAAATAATCTGACAATATAAACATACAATTGATTACAATCTCTTTCAACATAATATTTGTTGTTGCTTCTACGTTTCTACAATACGTATAGCTCATGATACATAGTTTTTTAGTGAACGAAACTCTATCATGTTCTCGCCTCATAATCTTAAATTTGATTTTACCAATTACATATTATCTACAATACAATCAATACTGAAGCCCCTTCATGTCTTCAGTATTGCTAAGTCATTCCACTGAAACCTCTACATATGTTCAGTGGTTTGACTGTAACTACAGCATATTAATAATCAATACTGAAGCCCCTTCATGTCTTCAGTATTGCTAAGTCATTCCACTGAAACCTCTACATATTTTCACTGGTTTGACTGTAACTACAGCATATTAATAATCAATACTGAAGCCCCTTCATGTCTTCAGTATTGCTAAGTCATTCCACTGAAACCTCTACATATTTTCAGTGGTTTGACTGTAACTACAGCATATTAATAATCAATACTGAAGCCCCTTCATGTCTTCAGTATTGCTAAGTCATTCCACTAAAACCTCTACATATTTTTAGTGGTTTGACGATTACACAAAATTCATCAAGGGTTTCATTAGCTCATTTCAATCAGCTTACTAATTTAATGGAATCTGCTTTTAAATTATGAACAAAACGTATCAGTTGAGCAAAGTCATTGATATCTCTACAACCGCTTAGTAATTTAAACAATGACTCGAGGTCTTTTTTTTTTCTAAATCAACCCCTACGTTTATTAACGAACCCTCTATAGAAGGATTGGGTAAGTATTTGTTATTACCTACAATTCTGTTAACGCGGTATCATTGCATTTCTGTTAACGGGACTGCATAAACCAATAGTGTACTTGATTCAGAGAGAACACTAGCGTGGGCAATCCTTTCACCACAACCCGACCCTGACAGCATGGAGCATTGACTTCCAAAGTCAATAAAACAATCTAGTGCTGCAGCTTTTAACTAAAGCTGGTTTAAAATGATTTGCAATCATTTTCATGTTCTGCGGATATACCTAAACCGCTTTAGGAGTTGTCTCCTTTTTACCGGGACAGTCGTTAACTAAATGCCCTATTTTATTACAAGCAGTACACTGTTTGATTGTTTGTTTACACTTATAATACGGGTGACCTTCTTCACCACAATTGTAGCATTTAGCTGTGAATTCTGTCATGTTGGTTTTATTACGTTTATTGTCAATTCCGCTTGCCTGCTGAAGCTATTTGTCGATTCTCTTATTAATTTTAACTCCCTTTAAATACACTAGTAATTTATCGAGATCAGAATACTGGGCTGCTTCCGCACTAGTTCTTATGGAACGATCTTCAATACCAAAAAGTATGCAGTCAATGGCATTCTTGCCGATAATATTACATCTATTTAGTAGGACTGTTTTGTCGTAAAAATATTCTTCTAATGACTCTCCAAAGCAGGCTTTACAAGCAAGCATATCTGACAACAACTGAGCGTAATTCTCGTCACTTGGAAAAGAGGAACGTAGTTTGTCTTGCCATTCAGACCAGGAAAACATGACACTGGGAAGTCCTTGGTACCATTTTTGTGCAAAACCTACAAGCTTTGGCAGTGCGTAATGACTTGTTTGCCTGTCCGACCAGTTATAAATTTGTGCACACTCATTTACTTTAGTTATCCACATTTCTATAGTTTGATTTCGTTTCGATGGATCAAATTCGGGAATAACATTAAAAACAGGAAAACGTTCATTGTTTCCATCAGTTTTCATGGTCTGAACAACTTCTTTTAACATTTGTGCTAATAAAATTTTATCACTGACCTGTTCGGCAACTTTAGCGTTACCTTGAGAAAGCCTCGTGTTGATGCGGTCGCTCCTAGTTCCGCTATGCCTTTGGGCGATGTCAACTTGGCTGCGCCTCGCAACGCTCCGGCTGCGCCTCGCACCGCTCCGGTTGCGCCTCGCACAGCTCTGGCTGCGCCTCGCACCGCTCCGGCTGCGCCTCGCACCGCTCCGGCTGCGCCTCGCACCGCTCCGGCTGCGCCTCGCACCGCGCCGGCTGCGCCTCGCACCGCTCCGGCTGCGCCTCGCACTGCTCCGGCTGCGCCTCGCACTGCTCCGGCTGCGCCTCGCACCGCTCCGGCTGCGCCTCGCACCGCTCCGGCTGCGCCTCGCACCGCGCCGGCTGCGCCTCGCACCGCGCCGGCTGCGCCTCGCACCGCTCCGGCTGCGCCTCGCACCGCTCCGGCCTCGCCTCGCACAGCTCTGGCTGCGCCTCGCACACCTCCGGCTGCGCCTCACACCGATCCGGCTGCGCCTCGCACCGCTCCGGCTGCGAGATTCATCGGCACCGAAAGGCGACTTGGGATCAGGAGTATCCAAGTGCCTAGTTCGGTTACTTGCCTGACGCTCCATTTGATTAGCTGTATTATTTCACTTTTGTGGGCGTTCGGTAACACTGAGATACCAAAGTATTCTCAGTGCTATCACACTTCTGAACTGTAATCCACTATAAGGTTGCAGAGAACAACAAGATCCGTATTACTTTATAATCACTTTATTAACACTGATTACACTATTCTGAGTACAATTGACACGTCTTCACTCAATGAGTGCTCAAACTCGACTGCCACGCTCCCAAGCGAACATAGAGAAGTAATCTAGCGTTTGACAGCTGATAGATGTCAACCGGCAAAAGTCAGTTTAACAACTAAACAACTGTTCGATCCGATGTTATTTCACTTGGGTACATGGCAACCTATCAAAATAAAATACGAAACAAACACGACTAATAAAACAAATAATACTGAGAGCATGGCCTATGCTTTATATAACAACAAAATAATGACAATAGCTAACAGTCGGCCTTTCCTGACACATTCACGTCCCGAGAATATAATAATATAATCTTGTACTCATCATCTCACATAATCTCTTTATAAAGTATTTAATAATTAAAATAATCTGACAATATAAACATACAATTGATTACAATCTCTTTCAACATAATATTTGTTGTTGCTTCTACGTTTCTACAATACGTATAGCTCATGATACATAGTTTTTTAGTGAACGAAACTCTATCATGTTCTCGCCTCATAATCTTAAATTTGATTTTACCAATTACATATTATCTACAATACAATCAATACTGAAGCCCCTTCATGTCTTCAGTATTGCTAAGTCATTCCACTGAAACCTCTACATATGTTCAGTGGTTTGACTGTAACTACAGCATATTAATAATCAATACTGAAGCCCCTTCATGTCTTCAGTATTGCTAAGTCATTCCACTGAAACCTCTACATATTTTCACTGGTTTGACTGTAACTACAGCATATTAATAATCAATACTGAAGCCCCTTCATGTCTTCAGTATTGCTAAGTCATTCCACTGAAACCTCTACATATTTTCAGTGGTTTGACTGTAACTACAGCATATTAATAATCAATACTGAAGCCCCTTCATGTCTTCAGTATTGCTAAGTCATTCCACTAAAACCTCTACATATTTTTAGTGGTTTGACGATTACACAAAATTCATCAAGGGTTTCATTAGCTCATTTCAATCAGCTTACTAATTTAATGGAATCTGCTTTTAAATTATGAACAAAACGTATCAGTTGAGCAAAGTCATTGATATCTCTACAACCGCTTAGTAATTTAAACAATGACTCGAGGTCTTTTTTTTTTCTAAATCAACCCCTACGTTTATTAACGAACCCTCTATAGAAGGATTGGGTAAGTATTTGTTATTACCTACAATTCTGTTAACGCGGTATCATTGCATTTCTGTTAACGGGACTGCATAAACCAATAGTGTACTTGATTCAGAGAGAACACTAGCGTGGGCAATCCTTTCACCACAACCCGACCCTGACAGCATGGAGCATTGACTTCCAAAGTCAATAAAACAATCTAGTGCTGCAGCTTTTAACTAAAGCTGGTTTAAAATGATTTGCAATCATTTTCATGTTCTGCGGATATACCTAAACCGCTTTAGGAGTTGTCTCCTTTTTACCGGGACAGTCGTTAACTAAATGCCCTATTTTATTACAAGCAGTACACTGTTTGATTGTTTGTTTACACTTATAATACGGGTGACCTTCTTCACCACAATTGTAGCATTTAGCTGTGAATTCTGTCATGTTGGTTTTATTACGTTTATTGTCAATTCCGCTTGCCTGCTGAAGCGATTTGTCAATTCTCTTATTAATTTTAACTCCCTTTAAATACACTAGTAATTTATCGAGATCAGAATACTGGGCTGCTTCCGCACTAGTTCTTATGGAACGATCTTCAATACCAAAAAGTATGCAGTCAATGGCATTCTTGCCGATAATATTACATCTATTTAGTAGGACTGTTTTGTCGTAAAAATATTCTTCTAATGACTCTCCAAAGCAGGCTTTACAAGCAAGCATATCTGACAACAACTGAGCGTAATTCTCGTCACTTGGAAAAGAGGAACGTAGTTTGTCTTGCCATTCAGACCAGGAAAACATGACACTGGGAAGTCCTTGGTACCATTTTTGTGCAAAACCTACAAGCTTTGGCAGTGCGTAATGACTTGTTTGCCTGTCCGACCAGTTATAAATTTGTGCACACTCATTTACTTTAGTTATCCACATTTCTATAGTTTGATTTCGTTTCGATGGATCAAATTCGGGAATAACATTAAAAACAGGAAAACGTTCATTGTTTCCATCAGTTTTCATGGTCTGAACAACTTCTTTTAACATTTGTGCTAATAAAATTTTATCACTGACCTGTTCGGCAACTTTAGCGTTACCTTGAGAAAGCCTCGTGTTGATGCGGTCGCTCCTAGTTCCGCTATGCCTTTGGGCGATGTCAACTTGGCTGCGCCTCGCAACGCTCCGGCTGCGCCTCGCACCGCTCCGGTTGCGCCTCGCACAGCTCTGGCTGCGCCTCGCACCGCTCCGGCTGCGCCTCGCACCGCTCCGGCTGCGCCTCGCACCGCTCCGGCTGCGCCTCGCACCGCGCCGGCTGCGCCTCGCACCGCTCCGGCTGCGCCTCGCACTGCTCCGGCTGCGCCTCGCACCGCTCCGGCTGCGCCTCGCACCGCTCCGGCTGCGCCTCGCACCGCGCCGGCTGCGCCTCGCACCGCGCCGGCTGCGCCTCGCACCGCTCCGGCTGCGCCTCGCACCGCTCCGGCCTCGCCTCGCACAGCTCTGGCTGCGCCTCGCACACCTCCGGCTGCGCCTCACACCGATCCGGCTGCGCCTCGCACCGCTCCGGCTGCGAGATTCATCGGCACCGAAAGGCGACTTGGGATCAGGAGTATCCAAGTGCCTAGTTCGGTTACTTGCCTGACGCTCCATTTGATTAGCTGTATTATTTCACTTTTGTGGGCGTTCGGTAACACTGAGATACCAAAGTATTCTCAGTGCTATCACACTTCTGAACTGTAATCCACTATAAGGTTGCAGAGAACAACAAGATCCGTATTACTTTATAATCACTTTATTAACACTGATTACACTATTCTGAGTACAATTGACACGTCTTCACTCAATGAGTGCTCAAACTCGACTGCCACGCTCCCAAGCGAACATAGAGAAGTAATCTAGCGTTTGACAGCTGATAGATGTCAACCGGCAAAAGTCAGTTTAACAACTAAACAACTGTTCGATCCGATGTTATTTCACTTGGGTACATGGCAACCTATCAAAATAAAATACGAAACAAACACGACTAATAAAACAAATAATACTGAGAGCATGGCCTATGCTTTATATAACAACAAAATAATGACAATAGCTAACATAAGTAATAACAATATTATTTTTGGAAGAAGTTGCTTGTAAATACAGCATCAGAAACACACAATCATTATGAGTTGAGCTCGCCAGTGTACCCACATAAGCTATATTATTGCAATTATTTTGTTATTTGTATATATTTTTATTTTGTGTGAAATAAGAATTATGGTTTTCCTAAGTGTTTTTTATGGTCTTTCTTGTATGGCCTTCTTTTGTATGAAGAAGACTGCTCAATTTGTCCCAAAAACATCGATTGACGGCAGTCAGCTAATGTAGGTCATTGGACAAAAGAGTAATTAAAACTATAAAACTGAGGCAAACAAGGGGAGCGTAGCAATCGTTAGCACTGGAAGTTAGTTTATTGAAGCGGATACAAATAGATTAGTCTTAAATGAAGAGAAACAACCTAAAAACGAGAGTCACGTGATTGTCGTTTGCTGAGTGAAGACTACGTTTTTACTTACTTCTTTTTATTGTTCAGACAGCAAAGTAATTGTTTGTTTTGGGCAGGACGGCTATTTGCTATAGGTACCGGCACCATTCTATCTGACGTCGTCGGCGATGTCACGTCTACTTTTGACATGCCATCATCACCATCGTATCAGCCCAGAACCACCCACTGCTGAGTATTGGCCTTTTGACATTGCTAGCGACAATTTTAGTATAGCCAATCGTCGAGCAATTTAAGTTTCTGCGAGTGTCCATTTAAGGCCCACCATAAGGCTTTTGCACAATAATAATATGATAAATTTACGACCAGGTCTATCATGACGTCTTAATACATGATTGTTTCATTCTTATTCCAGAGTGGGAAAGAGACGGAGCTATGCAGGTTTAGCTCCATCTCTTTCCCACTCTAGAATAAGAATGAAACAATAATGTTTTAAGACGTCATAGTAACCCCCCTGACCATGGCCCACTAGGCACTGGCTGGAGTGTCCAAAGTGTTCCTACGCCTGCTCTGCCACTTTAGAGGGCTTATAGAGGCTACTGATGCCGCAATTAATGTGACTACTAAGCATACGTGTGGTTATAAGATTTACGTACCACAACATAAAATTACGCTTGTTATACCCGTGGGGTTGGGCAAAGGTGTACCTAATAGTTCACAAATGATTCGCCAGTTATGTTTAAGTCCTATGTAATAGAGGACGCGCCTATGAGACTACTGAGAAATTCCTGTAGGTTCTTATCAAAAGAAAAACGAGACATAAGTACAATGAAAATGTAGAGGTCGTTTCTAGATGAACGAACCCTGAGAATCTTCAGTGCGAAAGTACGAGACGCACTCAAAACGATATTCAATCCATTATATTGGCAACATTGATTTCTATCGCACCTGAGATCGTATCTATTACTTTTTTTCAGCTGTCTATAGTACTTAGAATAAATATTGATGATATTTTTATTGCGTGCTATTGTCATAGGGTTATTTCTGCATGAAAGAGAATCGGCAATGAAGGCAACCAATCGAGCTATATAATACCAGTTTATGCGGATCTCTCATTGTACGGGAATTCTATACAAGGCGATGCCATCTTATACTGGAAATGTATTGCTCGATATGTCGCGTGCGTACTACAGCGAGAATTATGAGCCACGAGACTCCTAGGGGGGCTACTATGACGTCTCAAAGCAGTATAATTTTATTCTTATTCCAGTGTGGAAAAGAGAGCTATAGAGGACGTCTAGCGCCATCTGTCTTCCACTTTGGAATAAGAGTTAAACAATACTGCTCTATGACCTCATGGCCTCAGGCTCACAGGGACTATATTCAGTCGGGTAGCTACTGTAATATACAGGGTGTAACGGAAAGGGTATATACATCCTTAAGGGTGTGCTAAAGACCATCAAACTGAACATGTTTCTCATCATAAAACATGTTTTTTAGCGAAAAAAATATCTGCTGCCCCATAGAAAATTACAATACCTATTCGACCCAAATGTATAGGCAGATGATATTTTTTTTTGGTGCAAAAAAAAATTTATGTTGAGAAACATGTTCAGTTTGATGGTCTGTAGCACACCCTTAAGGATGTATATACCCTTTCCGTTACACCCTGTATAGTGGTTCATGTTTAGTATTATGTTTATTGTGTACCTAGCTTCTGTTTCAAGTTCAAGCGTTTTAAAGTATGAGTATCTAAAATGATGTTGTCTTTTCAGCACTATTGCTGACTTCTGCTACAGCAGAAATCGTACTAGTATCTGTTTTCTCGAATTAAGAATATACCTGTGTCTTGCTTTTCATGAGTATCTCGTTTGCTGAAAGTACGTTGGGATGGATATGTATGACATAGCCTTACTAAAATAAAATCAAGTCTTGCGTTTTTTGAGCATTTTTCCTTTAATTTAAACTGTATATAACTGAAAAAAAAAAAAGTTGAAATGTTCCAGACTAGGAGTTTATAAATACCCGCAAAAAAAGTACCCAAATTCAAATATAATTATTTCCAACGATCATTTTCAAGTTATAAAAACATTTAAATTAATAGAAGGCTCAATCGTGCTACTGATTTGGAACAGTACTCGTTTTTTTTTATCATAATTTAATTTTGTCAACGATTGTAAATTGGATATAATCCGGTCTCTACTACCTAATTACATTAAGTATTTATTAAAACTATTGGACCTATTACTACATATTCACGAGGACTACATTATAAAATAACAATCATCTTCATCAATTACACTACGTCAATCGACCAATACAACTCAAACTAGATACTTACGCCTTTAGGTTGACCTATAAGTCTACTTTAATAGCTCACGACCATCACTACACCGCAAGAAACATTCGTTGAAGTCATCAACGCAATCATAAAAACAGTCATCACATATGAATTAGTGCAGCATACAAACACACATACATACATACGTGCAATGTATGACACACATTGTGATGCACGGAATATTTTTGACGACACGATATTTATAATCTGTGCAGATAAAAAGGTGGTAACATTGTCGTTAATTTTTATTCGTGCAAGTTTTATAGGGCTGTCTATTTTACAATTTCTTTGAATAGAAATGTTGTGTTTTGTCTTTGTTCGAAGATTAGGAAATAGTATCATCTTAATTCAAAAGTTACACGCTCTTGGTGAATGATCTGCATGCAAAGGTCATGGATAGAGATTTCATCGTCGTTCGGAAAATATGTTTAACTAGCTTACCCACGCAACTTTGCCTGCGTCACATTTTCCTCGTTTCTGCATCATTTGTCATTGATGATCCGCTCCTATTAGTGGCGTGCTATTATATAGCTTATTATATAGCGTGATATTATATAGCTTATATCCTTCCTCGATAAATGGACTATCCAACGCTAAAGATTTTTTTATTCGAACCAGTAGTTCTCGAGTTTACACATAACTTCACGACTCGTAAGCCCTGAAGGGTTAGGCAGAGGTGTACCTAAGAGCATACCCACATTTCGCCAGTGATGTTTAAGTCCCATGTAATAGGGGCGAGCCTATTACCATCTACCGGGCTCAAATCTAGACTCCGTGGCTGGTACTTAGAAATTGCTCATGAAAAAACCCAATAAAATTTTGCCTGACCCGGGAGTCGAACCCAATACCGTTTTATAAAAGCCAATGAAACTAGGACAAACACGTGCTCTTGCAGTTGCAGCCCTGTTGCGCTGACAAGCGCTTGCGCCGAGTCCACTGCGCCCACGCACACGCGGCAACCTTGCGCACGAGTATCGGGGACACTCGCAGTCGCCGCTTCCATCAATCAACCCATATTATGTATTCACTATTCACCGCGAGTTATATAAAACAATGTTAGATGCTGTTGCGTATTTCGCCGATGAGTTGAAAGAAATTGGGGCAACCAAGGTCAGGTTGATTTTGTTTTTGTTAGTCATCAACTCATCATAAACTAAATAAGACATGCGTGTATTTTACGAAGATTAAGTTTGTCTTTTTTATGTCTTTCAGTTAAACAAATAAATAAATTGCAAGACACAAAGTCGGTACACCAACACAGTACACACACACTTATTCTATGATCCAATATACAAATGAACTCAGAACTTGATTATTTAATGTTTGTGGTATGATAAAAAACCCGTTTATTTTAGGAATTTAATTTATTTTTTTCATATTTGGGTGTACCGAAATAAAAACCGACGCAACTATAAATAAACAATAGATTTTTGCGGGTTTTTTTTTTTTAATTTGTTTTGTTTGCTCTTGACTCTAGTCTATGTCAGAGATGACAGAGACAAAGTCGAAGATGGAACGAGCTTATCCAGAAAACCCTGTTCATTCTAACGTTTTTTATTTTCTGATAAAGACCACCAAAGTTACCTTTCTAGTTGAGCCATAAAAACTTCGCGAACAAGTTGTAAATAGAGCAACTCTCACCAATTACATAAACAGTAAATGAAAATGCCAATTAAGAAATACGTTTATGTTTTCTTAAATCATTCTGTTCCACACAGTTGTTTCAACAAGTTCTCGCGGTACATAATTAACTTGTAATTCGTCACAGCACAGAGGCAGCATGACATTTAGCCTTTGCCTCGTTCGTGAACTGAATTACTGAAATAATCACCTCCTATAACATTACTCGTTTATGGTCATAAGCCTTGTTACATCACAATTATGTGTAATCTTTGAATGTTAAAGGCAATTAAAGGGCATGGTAAGTAAATAAATTGAAATATTATTGTGTCATCAGAACTTTAAATAAACATAATAGTGAGTAGTATCCCGGTCAACACCAAAGAATAAGGTTAAAAAAAGTAAAATCTTTCAAATGAACTGCTACTTACTCTAAATCTATAAAGGTTTGATACCGAGTGTGATACGTGACAAAGAAAAGTGTAACACCGAATAACATGTCCCCGTAAGTTTACGAATACGAAACACTTAACAACGAATGCACGCTACCACGAAAAACTTAACGCCGTAGCAATGCGATCTCGAATAACTAAATCTCTAATATTCACTTTTTCGAAACACTTAACAACGAATGCACGCTACCTCGAAAAACTTAACGCCGTAGACATGCGATCTCGAATAACTAAATCTCTAAAAGTCATCGTAAAATGTCTTTATTCATATAACAATCAACTAAATAGAGAAAAAAAAAGTAATAATTATGTGTCAATCAACCAAATTAATAGTTTTTCCATGACAATACAATCAACCAAATCGAACATTAAAAAAACCGCTGGAACACCCTATTGGGCAGAAAGAAATGGAATTTATAGTATAAGACCATTGAAGAATTAAACAAGGAACAAAACATACAAAATTTATAGTTGAAAAAATATATTCACAGTCTCAAGAAACCAAAAGAGCAAAGAAAAAAGAAAATAGGGAAGAACAAATAAAAAACTTTTGGAAATAAAAATTAAATTAAAAATTTAAAAAACCAAAAATAAAATTAATCTAAGCGTCGGAGCGTCGGGGGTCCGCTTTGTTTAGTGTTTGTGCTAAGCGGTCTACTTAGCGGTCCCCCGACGCTACGACGCTTGGATTAATTTTATTTTTGGGTTTTTACAGGTTTTGTGTGTCGGGGGACGTGTTATTCGGTGTTACACTTTTCTAAGTCACGTATCACACTCGTTTGATACCATAGATGGTTTTTTATATTCGATAAGATAAGTTATCCAGGCTTTTATAATTTTTTATTATTTTGAAACAGATTAAAAAAAGGAAAAAAAAATAGTAAATGGTTTGTTTTTATAAAAAATAGTGAATGTTATAATTTTTTTTTTTGAGTGTTACTTTTTCCACTAAAATAATTCCCATACAACTGGTTGATATGGATAAAAAAAAATAGGATAGTCATTTATGTTTTCGATGAAGAAATAATTAAGAAAAAACTTAAATGGCATCTCACAAATTTTTGACCGCTAATGGCCAGTGATTGTTTCAATTCTACAATAAGCATCACCAAAAAGGTAAAAGTAAAGTAAACACTGCGATCAAACTTATTTCATTTTTATTAATTATCTAGAATAATTCATAAATCCTCTGAGCCGTTCAGTTTAAAGCCGATATAAAATAAAAGGTGGTTTTTATTGAAAATAAAAAACTCATCGCCTTTACCGAGATGAGTTTTTATTTTATTTTAAAATGAGTTTTTGAATAAGTTTTAAGATATGTAACACCGATAGCGTATGAAAATACTCCGAAGTATATTAGCTACAGTCCCAACACAGCTCATAAAACTATTACACAATTTAGTTCCCACCGGTATTCAAGTCATACTTAATCCAGAACAAATAATGCCTAAAGAAACCTGTATTATCAGTAAACAATACATAGTAGTCACACAAATAATAGATATATCGGGCATAGGTAAACTTAACCAATTACGAAGCGTAATTTGATTAGGACCACCACAAACAGACTGATTAGCGTCTTCACACGAATGTTCGTGAACTGTGCGCCAATTCTGCTACCAAAGTCTGAAGGAATATCATGAAGTTGTGAAGAACTTTGTATATTACTTTATTGACTTAATAAGTAAGAGAATTTAGTAGTACGATGTTCCACGACGACGTTTTTATATGTAGATATATGGTAATAGAGAGTAATTTGATTTTCGGCAAGGAAACCGTATAAAATCTTTATAAAGTGGCTAAAGTAGCATTTGTGCTAAAAAATATTTAAATACAGACATTATGTGGAATTCAGAAGACTAAAATAGAGAGTATAGTGTTTGAAGTGGTTACAATTACAACTGCATCCTATTTTCGACAAAATTATATTGGTTTCTGTAACTAATAGAGAGTGTTATCCAGTTTTCCGGTAGTAGGAATTTCAGTCGCTGTCCGGAGTCTGGATTGGCGTCCCTGTTGCTGGCAATAAGGTCGCCCTTTTTTTTTTTTTTTTTTTGCGGATGGGAAATCATCAAATGACTTCTCCCGCTCTGGGCGGGGCGGGAGGGAGTGTCAGACTTGACTGACTAAAACCCACCCATGTTCCTTCTTAGCCCTTTGTGTTCCAGGGCCGCGGTATCTCTTTCGAACAACCCGCAGCCCTGGCAGGCATTGGCCCTTTCGGACCCCTTCCGGTTAGGACATCTCCTTGAGGGGCGCGTGGAACACGTACGCGCCGTCGACACGGCCTGTCGTCATGTGACGGACGGACGGTGAGCTAGCCCATTACTCACCGTCCACAGGCAATAAGGTCGCCCTGTATACGACGTAGACATAGCTGCTGAAATGTGGGTGAACACCAAACACAGCACGACGTCACGATTGGCGCAGTGGTTGAGCGATCGACTGCTGCGCTGCGTGTCGCGGGTTCGATCCCCTCACGGAACAAGTATTTGTATGGCCTACAGATACCGGGTTTGGCTGCTTGTGTATGTAAGTTTAAATGTTTGTAAACGCTCCCACGATACAGGAGAAAATTCCCAGTGTGGGGCAAAGACAAAAAAAAACCTTTCGAAGACTAAACAGGCGTGATGTTTTGTCATATTATTTAAGTGTTGGTTAGGCCAAAGAAACCAAGGGCTGTCCTAAAGCTTGTTAGATCGACGATATCGTCAAAGTCGCGGGAAACACCTGTATAGGGGACGCAGAATCGGGAAGTGTGGCAGAAAAAGACGACTATACCCAGCAGTGGCTGAAATGATGAAGATAATTTGATATAAAGACATAGCTTGGTCTACAGACGAAAAGCAGTCCCCGAAATCGTCCTACAGTTAAACAGTTTAGTAATTAACGTATAATTTCCAACAGATAGCTAAGCAGGGCACGATTTAATTGAGCCGGCAGTCAAACGAGAGCCTAGCGTGGGAATGGCTCATGAATACGTATCTAGGTATCGAGGTACTGCGACTATAATAGTCGGCACGCTTTGCAAGTTCGCACGACAATCGCTGTTCGATAGGGTTGTGTTGTGAATTATGAGGACTGATGTTGACAATTTTACTGAGAATGTGATGAATGGATTAATGGATGGAGAAGAAGAGTAAGACTAAAGAAAAGATAAATAGACTGTGTGAGAAATTATATGAAGGAAACAGGAGTAAATGATAGCGGGACGAATGACAAGGGAGAATGGAAGAAAAACAACCCTTGTCTTGTATGGGAGGGGAGCCCCCCTTGAATTGTTATTTTATTATTTTTTGCTATTTGTTGTTATAGCATCAACAGAAATACATCATCATCATCATCATCATTAGCCTATATTGTTCCCACTGCTGGGACGCAGGCCTCCTCTCTATGAGAGAGAATGGGCTGTAATCCACCACGCGGGCCCAGTGCGGGTTGGTAGATGTCACATGTCTTCGAATTTTTAGTTCTAGGACATGCCGGTTTCCTCACGATGTTTTCCTTGACCGTTTTGAGAGCAGCGGTGATGAAATAAAATTACACAAAGTAATGCGCCTGCCTGGGTTCGAACCTACGACTTAAGCTTTATGCTCGTAAGTCGGGGTTGCTACCACTGGGCCACCACTCTGCTAAAAAAAATACATAATATGTAGAAATTTCAACTGGCTAACTATCACGGTTCATAAGATACAGCCTGGTGACAGACGGACGGACGGACGGACGGAAAGACGGACAGCGAAGTCTCAGTAATAGGGTCCCGTTTGACCCTTTGGGTACGGAACCCTAAAAACGTGTTTCACCGACCCCAAGTAAAATGGGACCAGGGCAGGAATATGATGACGTGACAATTTTAATAATTGCCATTTAGTTAGTAGAATTGATATAGCCGTTGGTTTTGCTGGAGAGATTTTAGCGCTTTTTATTATTTTCAGCTCAGGCACTAGGAAGTGAATGGTGATTTTGAGGGCTGCCTCTTTTTGCATTTTGTGATTCAAATTGTGTTGATTCTGTCCTTTTTTGTAAAAGTAATTCTATCTACGGATCTAGCTTTTAACATAATCAGCATATAACGTTTCCAATGATGGGACAGGTCTTCCAGTCTATGAGATAAAATGGGTTGTATTCCATCATGTAGTCGGTTGATGTCACATGGCTTCGAATTGTTAGTTCTGTACGATGTTTCTGTTCCCCACTTATGGACCAAGATCCCATGAACGCCATACCTACGTCATTTTATGAAAGCTGAAACTTTATCTGTGGTCAGTATTTATAGATATAATAAAAAACACCATTTATAGTATAAATGGTGTTTTTTATTTAGTAACGCAACTTGGCTCATTTTCATAATGACCAATTGTTCTTACCCCCTCCTCATTCCTCAGAAAAAATTCAGTTTTTTCAAAATGACGTAGGTCTGGCGTTTACGGGAACTACCTCTTTTATGAGAACAGTAGTGATTAAATAAAATAAACAAAATAATACGCCAACCTAGGATGTGACATGTGCATTCTGCCCATCGTAACCTACGGTGCTCAGACCTGGTCACTCAATGGGGCTCAGAAGTTCCGCCTTGAAGTTTGCCAAAGGGCAATGGATTCAGGCAGCATTCTGGGTGTCAAAAGTCAAGACAGGGTTAGAAACACCACGCTGCGTTCCAAAACGGGCATAGTGGACGTTGGGATGAAGGCTGAAAGGCTGAAATGGGATTGGGCGGGTGACGACAGCCACATGCATGAGGATCTCTGGGCAAGGGTCTTCACACGATGGTTGCCGGAAGACGGACGGCGCCGCCAAGGACAGCCCAGAAAGAGGTGGCGAGACAACCTGGACGCGTACCGCGTGGGCTGGTTCGAGGAGGATCGGGAAAAGAGTTCGTGGAAGGAATTGGGGAGGCCCAGCAGTGGGACTGTACAAGCTCCAAAAAAAAACCTAGGATAAACAATCTAACCAATACGGCACTCGACATTACTACTCTTATGTTCTCATTTATTCCCTAATTTAGACATTGTCAGATTTCTGGCCTGAATAGGCAATTAATTAGACTACTGTCGGTGCTAGTTAAATAATGATATGACCTAGATCTGTGGTTTGAAAAAGGGTAATTTAGATGGACAATATAACCTTGGGAAGACTAGATGAGGCTCCAAAAGTAAAGTTAAAGTCAAGTAAAGTCACATCCAATTAAGTTTAAACAGTCCTTGTTAGGTGTAATGTAACTTGATATTTATTACTTGTTCAAATTAATGCTGTTTCGTGGATCGCTGGATCTTTCGTAAGGGAGTGTTACTCCGTATGAAGGTAGACGTCGAATTTTGTTAAGTTGGATATCCAAAGTTAGTTGGCTAGTAGTTGCTGGTAGTTATGAAAGCTACTGCTTTTAAATGAATTAAGTAAATAGAATTACTTTGTGTAATTTATTTCATCACCGCTGCTCTCAAAACGGTGAAGGAAAACATCGTGAGGAAGTCGGCATGTCCTAGAACTTAAAATTCGAAGACACGTTACATCTACCAACCCGCACTGGGCCCGCGTGGTGGATTAAAGCCCACTCCCTCTCATTGAGAGGAGGCCTGTGTCCCAGCAGTAGGAACATTATAGGCTGATGATGATGAAATAGAATTTGTTGAATTTATTAATATCTTGGGTGTTTTGACATTGTAATTAACGCCTTGTTCCGGTGAGTTACAGAATATACTTTTCGTTTCGCTTAATTTAGTTTGTTTTACTCTCCTCTACATATAATTTTCTATTTAGTAATTGAGCTAAAATAAAATTCAGATATGCAAATCTTAGGCAAAAACTGGCAATTTAATTTGTTATTGTATGAAAAAATCTGAAAAAATATACACAACATACAAGCAATTATTAATTATGAATCCTTTAGGACTTAACGAGTTGTATAATTTTTAAAACACAGTTCACTCACCGATTGCTAATTGTCTCAACACACAGGGGATCAAAGTGCTCATTTCAATATTCAGTAACACACACATAGCAACAAATATATACCTAACAAACATACATAC
Source organism: Cerastis leucographa (assembly GCA_963082945.1). Classification (NCBI taxonomy): domain Eukaryota; kingdom Metazoa; phylum Arthropoda; class Insecta; order Lepidoptera; family Noctuidae; genus Cerastis; species Cerastis leucographa. The sequence continues at coordinate 8,848,458 of OY720380.1, read as the reverse complement.
ATAATATATCCACACGTGCCAGTTATATTACCGTCTGGTGCTCTCATTATCCGGGATACGTTTAGACATAAAAATGTTGACATTATATTTAACATATTTTTTTACTTTGAAACGCTTTTCTGGTCTTCGAAGATTTGTTCTGTCATTTGTCTAATGTATGCTGTTAGACTGATAAAAGAGGTTTTTACTTAAAAAGGCTAGCGATCTTTTATACCGTGGGACAGTATTTTTCATGTTTAAACATAAAATTTTTCCGACCTACTTATTCATTTCCCCTGAAAGAATTTTCACACCTCCAACCGTGATGTTTATTAAGAAAATTCACAAACTTAATTATCCTTATGGTATCCTTTTCACAAAGTTCCCCATAAATTTCCCTTCGATGCCCCCTCTCTTTCATACATAAGAGCTATAGTATAAGTTTATCTCTGTCGTGTTTTGGTTTCAGCGTGTTTCAGCAGCCAGCTGAGCGGGCGCGACGCGTTGCCATGGTAACCATTGATCGGCCGCCATCTTGAATGCAGCCGTCTGCAAACCCGTACTCTAGACAATAATGGGATTTGGCGCTCGAGTTAAAAATAGGTTTGGTGTTGTATGGGAATACGGGAGAGGGATACGATTATGTTGCCCTAAATAAGTTGGGAAAATATTGAAGGGTAACTAATTTATTTGGCAAATTGAATTTTATGCTTTGATGTATTCCAAAATAAAAACTCAATTTGTATATCATGTTTTAGTTGAGTGTTTTAGTTCCTTTATTAATTACAAAATGGTTCATCATCTGAAAAACTAATAAGTACTCAAAAGCTAGGTGATCAACCTGGGTGATCAATATGATCATGTGTAACCAATATAAATAGTGTAAACCGTGATTTATTAGTTCTATTAAAACAGACAAAGATTATATCTAAAGCAGCCTAACCCCGGAAACGATCTCAGACACAATAGTGTAGGATCTCTTTGTGTAGGATAGATAGCGAGTCGCTTTCCATGCCATTCTGCGAGGCAAGAGGCTGGATAGATGTCGCATCCTTATCGACCGAATCCGACCGCTATCAATAATACGTGAACGGACCAATTGTATCGTGTAGGCCTTTACTATTTTAGCAGTACAAAAGTCAGCAAGGTAATCGTGTAAAACGCAATGACATGCTATTCAATAACATTCATTGCATAATTTGCATTGTTGCCGATTTTTTCTTGAACAGGAATTTCCTTTAAAAGCCTATAATTATCGAATGGGATAAAAAGCGTGTTACGGAGTTGGGGTGCAGGATAGCTTTTTTATTTTGTAGGCAATCGTTTGAATCCAGACTTATTATTGTTGGTCTAAGTCTACTAAGCGTTATCAACTTATCACAAAAAGTGACTGTTTTTTCAGGAAGTTCAAAGCTAAAAATATGTAAGTTATCTTTTAGTTCGGATAGTGCGTTTTTTGCAGCTGAACTTATTTCGTTTTAGAAAAGTAACATTGGAACTACGAATAAGCCATGGAGGGGTAGCTTTTCTCATTCAGGAAGGCTGAATAGTTTACAAGCGTCTAGAAGTTACGAGGACAGACATTGGGTAAACAATTTGTAGAGTAAAAGAGATACCTAGGTACTAGTCTAGCTTGCAGCAGTTGTTGAATTAGTAAAACGTTGGTTTTCACTCTACTGGTTGGCCAGTGTCTTTTTATACACACGTCTTTGCTGGGTGTAGTGTAGTTCTTGTATATAATCTATACTAAGGTTATAAAGCTGTAGAGTTTGTTCGTTTGTTTGGTTGATCGCGCTAAACTCGGGGAATACTGGTTCGAATTGAAAAAATCTTAAAGCGTTAGATAGCCCATTTATTACAGAAGGCTATAGGTTATAGAAGATCACGGCACGACCAAAAGAAGCGGTGTATCAATGAAATAACGAAGTGTCGCGGGTCAGCTAGTCGTCAAAGACACTGCCGAGTATGCAACGTGCTTACTCATCTATTTTGAAGGCGTCCTATTAGTTTTTGTGCTCAAGCATATTTACCCGATAAAGATAATTAGTGATATGTTTTTTGAATAAGTCAAAATAGTTGATAGTTGTTTGCTAAAACTAAAATGCCTAAACAACCTTCAGACATTTATCCCACACCCATCTCCAACAATTTTGGTCCATTTAAGTAATTACTAAACAAAACTATTTCATAACTATCCCATAGGTTCTCGCTCCCATGAAAATGAGCTCCGTAACAATGTGGGGTATCTATCGACCGATCCGGACTCCTTGACCAATCAATACGGCCCGTGACTGGGCGCCGGCAATCTGACGGCAACCGGCTGGCACCAAGACGGAACCCGGATAGCGGCCGATCAAAATGTTATTGCTACACTACGCTCGACTGGCTTTTCGACCGCTCTGATTCGAAACAGCTGTTAGAGAAAACTTGGTGAAATGATTTGTTGTAATATTATTGGAAATGGAAGATGGGCTATTAACGGATAGACTAAGGAGGTTACAAATGGGAGTCTTGTTTAGGAATAGAAATAAATATTTAGTTTTGCAATTATGAGGCTTTTATGAGTCTTTGAAAATCAAGAAAAAATGTTAGATGTAGGTAACCGAAGAAAAATAACCCTTGTATGAAAGTTCATGATAATTTACATTTATTAACGTTTACTGAGCATATTTTCTCATGAAAGTCCGTATCAAACAGAGCTACGAGAATTTATCCACCAAAATTGTAAGAAAGATAAACTTAGCGCTTTCATTTCTGTCAGCTCGGACGTTAAATTTTGTTTTTGTTTACATTTAAACAAGAGTTTCTCTCCCGACTTGGCTCTGGACAGACGTTTCATTAGCCGTAATTAGTCACTATGATACCGTCTAGACTGTTTACCTCGTAGAAAATACACAGCATAAAATCAACATCATAGACAAAGACAAGTTTTTTTTTTTCAAATGGCGGTCTTGACGTCAAATAGTTGCAGAATGACTTCTCGTGAAACTGCGACCCGTTGAGCGAGTTAATGATCCATAATTTTATCAACTTTCTATAAAAGTGCCGATATTTTTTATTCAGGTAACACCTCCGAAATACCTGTCGTTCCGATACACATTTCGGCTTTATAACGTAGCGTTTTTCGGGAAAAAAATCACCTGTGAATTCCGCACGTACTCTTACAGGGTTTATAACCCAATTTGTCACCGAAAGTGGCCAGATTCGAGCTTGGACAGTTTAATTAAAGCTAGTCTCGTAAAACGTTTTGAGTACACTATAGAGGGAAATAACTTAAGCATAGACACATTTGAAAGGCATTTGAATACAATGGACAAGATGTTGATTTAAAAAACGCAGTATAATGAAGTCTCTGGAATTAGAAATCCATTTTTAATTCCATAGAATCAAATTGCAATTTAGGAAAATCTTAACTATAATATTATAAATGCGAAAGTAAGTTTGTTTGTTACCTTTTCACGACTAAACGGCCGATCGGATCTTAATGAAATTTGGTAAGAAGATAGATTTTAACCTGAGGAAGGACATAGGCTATATATCATCACGCTGCGACCAATAGGAGCGGAGCAGCAATGAAAAATGTTGCAAAAATGTGACGCAGACCAAGTTGCGCGGGACAGCTATGTACAATATAAATTGAGAAACATATTACTGTTTGCATGCCTAAGTAAAGGTTGTTAGTATGATACCACTTTAAACTTAACATCTGTAACTTGTACCTACTTTCTGTGCAAATAAACAACTATTTTATTCTATTCTATTCTAAATTAAAAATACAAAGTGTAGTTTTGCATCCTCGTTAAAATGCAGGAGGTTGTCACAAAAGACATAAATAATCAATTTAAATTACGGTACCCAGTTAATTATTAATAAACGCTGCTTTGTTGCGTAGTGGTGCGTTATTTAAATGTCAGTAAGTGTCAGTTCAGTATTTCAGAACAAAACCCCATAACGTGGTTTAGGCACAAAACCGATAGTAGTTTAAAGAATAAAAAAATAACGAATAAACGGTTGGGATTGTTTGTAGGTATGTGTGAAAGCACGGTTATAGGTCGAGTCTCAGACGGGCCGCGTTTCAAATACGGGCGATTCACACTGACCGATTTCTGTAAATAAGATTGATTCGGGTCCAAAACCATTAGCATAGTTACTTCCTTGAACTTGACGAGGATGCAAAACAACAGCCTGTATAAAATATGAACTTATTTGTAAAATTCCAATAAAAAAAAAAACAATGGTTCAATAACATTTTGCAAAATGGCAACATATCGTCGGAGACGCAACTCTTAATAACTGTCGTTTTAAAACCGTAACTTATTAAAACTAATTTCAAAATAAACGTTATACAGTAATTCAGCACATTCACATTCTAGTGGTGTCGCGTATAAAGTTTAATATTTAATTTGAAGGCTTTAGTAAACGCAACCCGCTCTCCACACCGGTCAAGGGCATTGCACCAGTGCAGTATTCAAACCAGCCCACGCAAATCCAAACCTTAATCCACTCTATTAAAAAGTTACTTTTCGAATACCCAACGAAACCCTAGGAAAATTACTTTTCATTTCCCTGCAAAAGCCACTCGGGAAACTTTAGGAGTTAAAATTGCGGATGAAAACTTTTACGGAAATAACTAGCTTTAAGATAGCCCCCATCCATAAAAGATCACACGTTTAATGTTCTTGGTGCTTCAAAAAAAGGTTTTCCTTTTCAATGTATGTTTTCCCCTTCATGGTACAATTTTTTTTCTCATGCCAGTGTGGTCGTATCGAGGATGAGGTATGAGTTTTTTTTTTAATAATAGTTGTAAATTACTGAAACACCTATTTATTTGGATATATTTTTATGTAGGTTCTTTGAAGAACATTACCGTAGGTTAGACACTTTTCAGCCAGTATTTAATGTCACGATGCCGTTTCGTTGTATTTTTGGCAAAAGTTCTCCATTGATACAAATATTATGCTTCGATTCAACCAACTGCTTTTCTAACTCCTCAAAATTACAATGAAACCATCTGCATCGTCAAACAAAAAGTGATATGTGCCGGACTCTGCAGTGGCTTCTGACGAGGGCGATGGCGAATTTCCTATTTTTTGGCATTGTTTTTTCCTCTGGCAACTCTATGGAACAATGTGCACCAAAAATTAACTCTAAAAAGTTAGTCTAGGTTCATATAAGCGTTGGTACGAGTAGCCACGTTCTTTAAACTTCTAGGATATGAGTAACTTGCCGTTTGTAACTTAGGACTAGGTTTTTGAAGTTCTGATACTTGGATGAACAGACTTGTAACTTAGATGCAGTTCCTTATAATTCAGTGAATGTTGGATACCTTCTGAAAGTATTTCCTTTTCATTTACAGTTTGTTTCTAGTTTACTTAAGTTACGTACTTACGTACTTAAAAGACGTGTGTTTTATTTTTAATGTACTTTGTTCTTTATGGGCTTGTTTATTTCATTGTAGATCAACGTGTATGTTATTTTTGTAACAAAATAAAATTAAACTGAACACATTTTTGTGGGCCTAATGAATTGCCCACACAAAAGTTTATTCGCATATAAATGCTGGCAATTCAAAATAGAACCTCTATCTGTGCGTACAATAAAAAAAAAAACAAAATAAAGTTGCCATATTGGAAACCTAACTTTTTTGTGAAAACCTAATCGAGATAATGGAATTCGCTAGTTAAAATAACAGAACGATAGATACTTACTTAAATACTTTGCTAAGTTCAGAATTCCATTTTCATCATTGTTATCTTACAGCTTATATAAATTACTATTTGCTTTACATATTAACCTTGGAATATTTTAGTTGTATTTTCTATAATGGCTACTGTCTTTCTCGGTCCTCTCAAAACCTTCTTACCTGCACTATTTAAAGAAAGTAGCAAGAGTACATTAAATAAGTGCATTTGCAGTATCAACAGATAAGAATTTAAGTACATAGCAATGTAATCGAATGACTGCTTGTGGTGATTGTCATAATAGACTTGTTCATCTCTCCACCAATAAAATGATGATGGTGCATAGCAAACTAAGGTCGACATAGCTCACAGGCAAAGCAAGCTGAAGCGTCAATGGGTCGGCCATTTTGACATATTTAGAACCGATGACAGTTGTGGTAGAAGTAATCAGCAAACATGAGGTAAGACACCCTCAGAGTAGGTGGAGCGACGATCTTCACAGAGTGGCTGGTACCAGCTAGATGAGAGTTACCAATAGCGTTTGATTGGACAGACCTATCGTCGTTGAAGTTTGTTTCTAAAACCACTTATGTAAATTTTTGGCGGTTTTGACATTCGGATTTTTGCTGCCTGCCGTTTGCTAGACAATCGGAAAACGCGTTGTTTCAACCAAACAGATACAAGCACCGTCTCCATCTCTATTTGAAGTGATCACAACCTAGGTATAATTATGCAGTTTTTGCACTCACCTGTGAAGTTGCTATTTTTAACCCCCGACCAAAAAAGAGGGGTGTTGTAAGTTTGACGTGTGTATCTGTGTGTCTGTCTGTGGCATCGTAGCTCCCAAACGGATGAACCGATTTTGATAAAATTGGTGTCATTTGAAAGGTATTTTAATCGACAGTGTTCTTAGCTATGTTACGAGAAAATCTGCTCAGCCGTTTGAAGCTCATCCCCTCTTATCTAGTTGATGAAGGGATTTAAACAACTTCTACGGGTCTAGTTGATTGGAAATTTGAATTCTTGTCACTTGTCACCATGGGCATCACAAGGGGGGTAAGTTCCCCCCCCTCCCCCCTAAAAGTTCAAGTTTTAAAAAAACAATAATATTATTCCTTGTTTTCGTTAATTAGCGAGAAGAGGCGCAACACCAAGAAAAGTGGAAGGAATGGGAGGAGACCTATGCCCAGGAGTGGGACAGTCAAGGCTAAGAAAAAAGTAAGCAGAACGCTTAGTACATACACTAAACAAAGCGGACCCCCGACGCTACGACGCTTGGATTAATTTTATTTTTGGTTTTTCAGAGGTTTTGTCTGTCGGGGGTTTTTTAAATTTTTAATTTAATTTTTTTACCTTATGTGGTGTTTGAACTTGAACGACGCTATGTCCGGCAACCATGAATGAACACAGGACACGTTTTGTGTTTATGGAAGGGGTCATATAGCAGTAACTACGTGCATTTTCCCCGGTACCAACGTATCTATTAAGCACATTTAAAGCACGGATCAGCATCGACCACACACCTGGACAGGGGGACAGTTAGCCGCTGCATACAAATGGCAACGCTTTGTTCGAGACATTACGCAGCGCGGTCACGTGACCCCACTCTCCTCACGTACGGCTTAGTTCTATGGAATGCGTAGGTAACACCATTGTTGGTCAATACTTAGTGTTGCTGTGATTTATAATGGGGAGTTGTTGCGTTTGGTTTAGGTATTGTTTTAAGTGCGAATTTCAACAGTGCAACTGAACACGATCCGTGCATCTAAAATGCGTTCAAGAGCTGTCAGTAGTGTCAGTGTCATCATACATGCTGTGGTCATTGTATTGTCTCTGTCACATGTTCGGTCTTGAGATATGCTCGACGCTTTCAAATTCAGAATATCAGAATGGTAGTTTCTGTGACTCTACTTTTGAATACAATTTTTTTTCCCATAGACCTTCGATCAGTCGTTAAGACTATAATCAGGTGAGTTTCAAGACGTTGGGGTTTGGCGAGGTGGAGCCACTGCTTCGTTTCCCCTTAGTAAGGTAGCACATCGGCTCTCTTGAGTCTTCTAGTCGGATTTGGCTGCAAGAGCATACTGGATAACAGGTTTGGATGAGTTGTCCAGTACAAATTCATTGATTTAATTAATTGTCTTGTTCTTGTGATCAGCACTGGGGAGTAGTGCCGTTGTCCTAATAACCCGGGTCACCTTGTCCAGCTTAGTAATTAAGACAACACGCCAACATTGTGTGCTGTTGAAGTCCCTGGGTACTTAATCTGATTTCGATACTCGTGTAAGTACTCAAGTGCAATTCGTCAATCCAATACAAGGACAAACAAAAAGGGATGTTGTTACAAACGTCCAGACTGTATATTGCATTGCAAACGAGGTAAGAGACTAATTAAAAACAAATATCTAGTCTGAAACCTGTTGAACTTACTGTTCGAAACTCCAATACTCCCGGGGTGGGAATAGTAGACGGTCCAATTTGCGTCTTCAAGTATCAAACATTCGGAAATATTTAGTTTATTGCCATAGCAACTAATAATGACAGACGGCCAAGAGGGTATAGACAAATTAATAATGTTGATGGAAATGTCAAAAACCTGTTGGAAATGCTTGGTCAAATCTGTTGAAAGTCATTTAACAGAATATAAACGCAGGACCTTTCGTGTGGTGTCTCAGACCATGAAACTGAACCAGTTATGTTCTGTCAATTTTGGAAATTCATAACTTTTTTTATCAGCAGATCGCGTCCAATGCTATTTTTTGTTTTATTGTACAAAAAATGTTTTTCAGTTTCCGTTTTGTATCACCACACGAGAGGTCTTGCGTTTATTAAGATACACTTTGTGTAGCTACGATACGACGACCACTTGTTCGAACCGTGTTGTATTCTTTCACGACAACACCGAATACTAAATCGATACAGGATTACAGTGTAAATTACTGTAGTAGACTTCGTCAATACCGTCTACCTCGTGACGTATTTGCAAGTGATTAAGGTAGCTAGGCAAGGTCAAATGTCAATGTTGCATTAATTTATTTAACAAGAGTCTAAACTATCAGTTGTTCCTGATAGAAAAAAAAACCCAAATGGGCCTGCGTTTGACCGCAACTCGCCTGCTATGAAGCGATGATGCGGCCTAGGGTGGAGCACGCTTGCCAAGAAGAAACCAATGCACGCGAGCTTTGAAGAGATCCAGATTATAATGATCAGGGAACAGAGGTGCCGGCAGTGATTTTTATAGATGGTTATTAATTTTGAAGTTATGACGGTGTCCACCTTCAAACGAGGATTGATGACATTAATATGTTACGTTGTCTGTTGAGGTCTTAGGTCATTATTATGCTCCGGCCCTTATTCCAATTTTATATTGACTTTTTATCGCTTTTATTGAGGTGGGCATTGTAATAGTAGGTTCCAGGGCGTAACGTGTTTTCAACGATTTATTCGGAGAGGTTAGTAAAGTAACACATTTTCCACACCTATAATATTGTTATTTCGGTCTACCGGCTCACTCATCTGATTGCGAGGTCGAAATTTCATCAATTTGCGAACAGTTTTGATGAAATTTCACAGGCGATGCTTTTGCAGTAACAAGGTCAGGGCAACAGCAAATTGGACGAGAATGTTATCAGGGGTGGCATCAAGAATGGTGGAGAATTTGGGGAGTTAGAAGGTTTAGCAATACATAAATTGCTCCAAAACTTGAGCATAGTTTTGAAGCCTAAAATTACGCTTGAGATCTTCAGAGAGGTAGGCAGAGGTGTAGGACCAGGTAACCCGTAGGACACTCATATTTCTCTAGTCAAGTTTTAGTGGATCTTGCACTGCCACTTTTCCTTTCCAGCAAAAGGAAGCGGTTAAAGGCGAGCCTTTTTGGGGAACTAAATCATGTGATTTTTTGAAGTACTCAGCCTTATTTGAATAAATTACTTTTGAATTTAAATTTCAAACCCCACGTCAATATTGGGACCGGACTCCAGGCTTCTACAGAGAAAATCCTTCTGGTAAAACCTGGTGTTGTTTTGTAACTGTTTCATAAACACACTACCGAATACTAATTAGGTACTTTAGTACTATATCTAACCGATAATAAAACATACATAAATTTATAAAAGATAAAAAAAACGCCTGCCATTCTCTGCCAATTCAGCCTACACCATGAAAAAAGAACATTTTTGAATGTACAAAAAGCAATACAAACCATATTTCATCACAACACAAAAAAATCACGTGTCTAAATTGAACATAACACAATAAAACGTCCTTGTTCATGAACGTTTCCAAACAAGAGATAAGGCGCGTTCGTCCGATAGCGGCGCCCGCGCAGGTACGTTGCGTCGTGTCGCGGCGGCACTCGTGCGCGGGGCAACGGACTATCGCGCCGCTTATCAGTGGTTGGGCAACCAGATTATGTGCTACACGGTAATCTTCCTTCCGTGTTTTCTTTTTAATTAAGTAAGGGGGTTTATCTCGGTAGTGATGCATTGTTCTTGGCGGTCGGCATTATTGTTGTGTTATTTTATATTTATGTTGTTGCTGCAGACATCAGCTTAATAAAACAGCTTTACATGCTATCGAGAAATATCTCTCAGGCATGCTGGATTCCTCACGATGTTTTTTCCTTCACCGAAGCAAGTGATAATTATACAATAAGCACATAAATACTTAAAATCAGACGTGCGTGTCTTTTATTCGAACTTGAGATCTATGACTTGGTAGTCGGACTGGCTATCACTGCTTCTCGTGCGATAATATAATATTAAGGCTTTATTTATTAATTTAAACTTCAGAACCTTTACAATAAATGAGTCGGACGGACGAGTTACAAACTTTTTCGACGTTTTTTTGATTTCCAATATTCAATTGCCAAGGTGCAGCCGTGAAACAAATGCAATCAAACAAAAAAAAATTACGTATAGAGTTACTCGTTGATTTCTTCAATTTAGAAACTACGACTGTTGCACAAAAAGTAGGAACAGTACCCGTCTTTAGTTGCTGATTTTAAAATTGCGCTGAGTTTCGTCCGATCCGGTCGAAACGGAATCTCATTATTATTAATATTTTGAGTGGTGTTTTGGACTAATCCTTTTTTAGAGGCAAAGTAGCATCAGAAACATAATGAAATACTATTTCAATTTCTGGACATGGATAAAGATTTCTTAACAAATAGCAAAGACAGTAATAACTTTGTAAACTCGTCGTGCCAACCATCCATTGCTGCATTTCTATACAGTAAGTGCAATAAAACAGCCATTCATCAATCAATGTACCTCGAAGTCACACGTTAGGTTGTAAATCTCAATCTGTCTGAAGCAGTAAGCACTAACATTGCCAGACTGGAAAATAAATGGTTAAATCTTAAGGTGCTTGTACTTGTGCTTGCTTGGTGTCACAGCAGCGACTAGCTTGAAAGTAGACATTTCAAAGCAGAAGCATGTTTTATTTATTTTTATTTTATTTATTTAGGATCTCCAATAAAGGATGTACACAGATCATTTATAAACGTAAGGCGTACTTAAGAGGTTTTTTTTTTAAATATAATTTACAGCGAAATGCCTTTGTTTTATTTGGAGCCTTTACACAGTCGGAAGTCGTCGCAGCAGACTTCGTAGAATTTGGCGGGACCCTGCACCAACAATCAGTGCCAGTGGTCCACATTAGCCCTAGCTCGTAATTACTTGAAGTTAATGACAGATACATATCCCCAGCAGTGGGATGACGCTGGCTAACAGGTAGGTAACTATACTTATTTACAAAAGCCGCGTAACTATAAATATAAAAGGAGTTATTTTGCATCCTCGTCAAATTCAAGGAGGTAACTATGGTAATGATTCTCGTCCCGAATCAATAATAGAAAAGGTAGGTTTTTTTTTGGTCTTAGTTACGGCACTCGGTAAGTGTGAACCACCCGTGTTTTAAACACGACACGTCTGATACCCGCCTTATAACCGCACTTTCAGACATACAAACAATCTCAAACGTTTATTCGATATTTTTTTATTCCCTAAACCACGTTAAAGGGGTTATTCTGAAATATTTTTAATAATTCACTAGGTAGCGTAATTTAAATTGATTATCAATGTCTTTAGTCTCCTGAATTTTGACGAGGATGCAAAACAACACCTTGTATTATGTTATCAATTTACCAGACTAACTTGGTTTATATAAAGGGTGTAAAACACCGAAAGGCACTGGTTCTCCCTGTCATTGCAATCATGTTTTTGTTCTACACCATACCTGGGAACCTTCTAGTTACAGAGATAATATTAGGGGTCAAAGTTCCAACTTTTTGACAAGTATTTTTTTTAAATACAAGTTTTTAATGTAAGATTTTTACTTTAAACACCTCCACGACCCCCGTACTATTCAATCCGTCCATCAGCACAATGTTTTGAGTGCGTTACATTGAGTTCTACCACAAAACATGATTTTACACCTCCCAAAAAACGTCGTTTCCCAGCAATAATTTTTGCGTAAAGTTACTTAGTTTCATAGTACAGAATGCTTGGTTGACGGCTTCGTGATGAGGTGATTTACACGGTGTATAGCAATCCTACTTTTTCGTTAAATAAGTAACATTATTGACTACCTCGTTCATCTAGTGGCCACAAGCGTGACTGCTGAGCATGAGGGCCTGGGTCCAATACCCGGGTCGGCCAAGGTGTATAGTATCTGCTTACTACAGATACTTTATACTCACACTTATCATCCATATTCTTACTTTTATTTCAATTTTATAAATATTTTCTAATCCTTTGTTGTGACATGTTTACTTCAAGCATATTTGTCAGATGTCATTTACTTTTATTTTTGATTGTTACCAGCCAAACTCTCTATGAAGGTTTCATTAAGATTATATATTACTAAAAATTATTATCAATTCGTGAGTTCAATTATTGTATTTTATATTTAATAGCGAATATTTGCTGTGTAAAGATATTCTGAGTTATATTTCTAAAAATATTATGTGCAGGGTTTTTGACCATTGTTACTGGCTGTTTTTAATACTGGCAGGTTGCGTCTTACTAGAGCGCAGCAGTTTTGAATCTAAAAAAGACATTGGAAGAAAAGAAACGGAAGATCAGGGATAAAAGGGATTTCTGACAGATGCCCTGGTTCTAGTCTGGAGTCAAGAGTTCAGTTCTAGTCTGGAGTTAAGAGTCGGTTCAGTCTGGACACGAGAAATCAGTATAGTCTAAAATCAAGAAAACAGCTAAGTCTAGTTTGGAGTCAAGATCTGTCATATCTTGAGTTTTGAGCACAGCCTGGTGGAGTCAAAGAGCGGCCTTCGTTTAGTGCTGCCGTGGCTGTTGCTAACTGTCTGCTGGAAGCTGCTTTGCGAACTGACGAGCCTGGCACTGGGGCTCATTACCTGTCTGCTGGAAGCTGCTCTTCGAGCTGACGAGCCTGGCATTGGGCGGTACGTGTCTGCTGGTGGGTCCTACCAAATCGCCCTGCATCAAGTTCGTCGTGGTCAAGCTCATCTTAATCAAGCCAGCTTTCTACGACTGCAAGTTTGTCTTCAGTTACTATCACGCTCAGAGATTTGCGGAGATATTTAAAACGTTCTCGGTTAACCTGCCCTTCACTTTTGTACTAATTTATTGTATTTTTCATTTCATCATTTATTAAATTCATTTTCCCCTAATTACTTTTTTAATGTATAAATCTGTTTACTCCTTTCATCAAGGAATAAGCAAGTTTGTTACATTTTGGCGCCTAACGCAAAATCAAGTCTTGATCTTAAACATATCTCTAAATTCTAAAACAACTTCCACAAGAGATTATATTTGGAAACTATTTTCATAATATTTTCATCATATTACATCACTTAATCTACTTATACTCTTAAACACTTAAATCATATATTTATCTATATCATCTATAAATCTCATCAAAATAGGTTTAGTGTCGTGGGCTCGAACTATTATCTGCGCTGATTCAGCGCAAAAGTATAGACTACTACACATGACAGTCCTTCAACGCTCTTGAATATTTCAAGTAGGCTGTTTTAGAATCCTTCTTAATAATAACTCAGACTGTCTTGACTCTCTCTCTCTCCCTTTTAATTTTAGACACTTTATTTTTAACTTTTTTATCTTATACTTACTCATGACTCATCTCTATCCTCTTCCCTTCTTCTAACTGTAGAGTTTTATTCGGTCTATTTAAACTCTATAGTTTTTATTTTCTATGTTCTTTCATTGGTTCTTAAACCATTAAAAGATTATTTTTAATCTTCTTCTATATCTGATCTTATCAGATAACTCTTTGAAGTGCTTTTAGGTACAAGTTACCTAACCTTCTATTATACTATTTTCTTATCAACTCTAAAAGTTGACTGAAGCGGGTTGCGACTTCCTTTAAATAAGCCTTCGCTAATCTTCAACTCTAAAGGTTGATTGAAGCGGGTTGCGACTTCCTTAAAATAAGCCTTCGCTAATTTTCAACTCTAAAAGTTGACTGAAGCGGGTTGCGACTTCCTTAAAATAAGCCTTCGCTAATCTTCAACTCTAAAAGTTGACTGAAGCGGGTTGCGACTTCCTTAAAATAAGCCTTCGCTAATCTTCAACTCTAAAGGTTGATTGGGGTGGATCCCTTATTAAAAGTCTTTATATTTCATCTTATTATGGGTTTTAGACGCGAGCGGATTACAACTCCAAAAATAAGCCTACTGTTATTGATTTATCAGGTGGAGTAGTGATCATTGAATGTGAATCCTACCTGGCCTAACTTCGTAAGATGTCGGTGTGTTTGAATGAGTTATGAAAGTTTTGTGAATGTTGTAATACTTTAACCTTACCAAAATTTTTGTTCTAGGCCAAAAATTTTCTCGGGGTCGTTGGGGAAATATAGTATCTGCTTACTACAGATACTTTATACTCACACTTATCATCCATATTCTTACTTTTATTTCAATTTTATAAATATTTTCTAATCCTTTGTTGTGACATGTTTACTTCAAGCATATTTGTCAGATGTCATTTACTTTTATTTTTGATTGTTACCAGCCAAACTCTCTATGAAGGTTTCATTAAGATTATATATTACTAAAAATTATTATCAATTCGTGAGTTCAATTATTGTATTTTATATTTAATAGCGAATATTTGCTGTGTAAAGATATTCTGAGTTATATTTCTAAAAATATTATGTGCAGGGTTTTTGACCATTGTTACTGGCTGTTTTTAATACTGGCAGGTTGCGTCTTACTAGAGCGCAGCAGTTTTGAATCTAAAAAAGACATTGGAAGAAAAGAAACGGAAGATCAGGGATAAAAGGGATTTCTGACAGATGCCCTGGTTCTAGTCTGGAGTCAAGAGTTCAGTTCTAGTCTGGAGTTAAGAGTCGGTTCAGTCTGGACACGAGAAATCAGTATAGTCTAAAATCAAGAAAACAGCTAAGTCTAGTTTGGAGTCAAGATCTGTCATATCTTGAGTTTTGAGCACAGCCTGGTGGAGTCAAAGAGCGGCCTTCGTTTAGTGCTGCCGTGGCTGTTGCTAACTGTCTGCTGGAAGCTGCTTTGCGAACTGACGAGCCTGGCACTGGGGCTCATTACCTGTCTGCTGGAAGCTGCTCTTCGAGCTGACGAGCCTGGCATTGGGCGGTACGTGTCTGCTGGTGGGTCCTACCAAATCGCCCTGCATCAAGTTCGTCGTGGTCAAGCTCATCTTAATCAAGCCAGCTTTCTACGACTGCAAGTTTGTCTTCAGTTACTATCACGCTCAGAGATTTGCGGAGATATTTAAAACGTTCTCGGTTAACCTGCCCTTCACTTTTGTACTAATTTATTGTATTTTTCATTTCATCATTTATTAAATTCATTTTCCCCTAATTACTTTTTTAATGTATAAATCTGTTTACTCCTTTCATCAAGGAATAAGCAAGTTTGTTACATTTTGGCGCCTAACGCAAAATCAAGTCTTGATCTTAAACATATCTCTAAATTCTAAAACAACTTCCACAAGAGATTATATTTGGAAACTATTTTCATAATATTTTCATCATATTACATCACTTAATCTACTTATACTCTTAAACACTTAAATCATATATTTATCTATATCATCTATAAATCTCATCAAAATAGGTTTAGTGTCGTGGGCTCGAACTATTATCTGCGCTGATTCAGCGCAAAAGTATAGACTACTACACATGACAGTCCTTCAACGCTCTTGAATATTTCAAGTAGGCTGTTTTAGAATCCTTCTTAATAATAACTCAGACTGTCTTGACTCTCTCTCTCTCCCTTTTAATTTTAGACACTTTATTTTTAACTTTTTTATCTTATACTTACTCATGACTCATCTCTATCCTCTTCCCTTCTTCTAACTGTAGAGTTTTATTCGGTCTATTTAAACTCTATAGTTTTTATTTTCTATGTTCTTTCATTGGTTCTTAAACCATTAAAAGATTATTTTTAATCTTCTTCTATATCTGATCTTATCAGATAACTCTTTGAAGTGCTTTTAGGTACAAGTTACCTAACCTTCTATTATACTATTTTCTTATCAACTCTAAAAGTTGACTGAAGCGGGTTGCGACTTCCTTTAAATAAGCCTTCGCTAATCTTCAACTCTAAAGGTTGATTGAAGCGGGTTGCGACTTCCTTAAAATAAGCCTTCGCTAATTTTCAACTCTAAAAGTTGACTGAAGCGGGTTGCGACTTCCTTAAAATAAGCCTTCGCTAATCTTCAACTCTAAAAGTTGACTGAAGCGGGTTGCGACTTCCTTAAAATAAGCCTTCGCTAATCTTCAACTCTAAAGGTTGATTGGGGTGGATCCCTTATTAAAAGTCTTTATATTTCATCTTATTATGGGTTTTAGACGCGAGCGGATTACAACTCCAAAAATAAGCCTACTGTTATTGATTTATCAGGTGGAGTAGTGATCATTGAATGTGAATCCTACCTGGCCTAACTTCGTAAGATGTCGGTGTGTTTGAATGAGTTATGAAAGTTTTGTGAATGTTGTAATACTTTAACCTTACCAAAATTTTTGTTCTAGGCCAAAAATTTTCTCGGGGTCGTTGGGGAAATATAGTATCTGCTTACTACAGATACTTTATACTCACACTTATCATCCATATTCTTACTTTTATTTCAATTTTATAAATATTTTCTAATCCTTTGTTGTGACATGTTTACTTCAAGCATATTTGTCAGATGTCATTTACTTTTATTTTTGATTGTTACCAGCCAAACTCTCTATGAAGGTTTCATTAAGATTATATATTACTAAAAATTATTATCAATTCGTGAGTTCAATTATTGTATTTTATATTTAATAGCGAATATTTGCTGTGTAAAGATATTCTGAGTTATATTTCTAAAAATATTATGTGCAGGGTTTTTGACCATTGTTACTGGCTGTTTTTAATACTGGCAGGTTGCGTCTTACTAGAGCGCAGCAGTTTTGAATCTAAAAAAGACATTGGAAGAAAAGAAACGGAAGATCAGGGATAAAAGGGATTTCTGACAGATGCCCTGGTTCTAGTCTGGAGTCAAGAGTTCAGTTCTAGTCTGGAGTTAAGAGTCGGTTCAGTCTGGACACGAGAAATCAGTATAGTCTAAAATCAAGAAAACAGCTAAGTCTAGTTTGGAGTCAAGATCTGTCATATCTTGAGTTTTGAGCACAGCCTGGTGGAGTCAAAGAGCGGCCTTCGTTTAGTGCTGCCGTGGCTGTTGCTAACTGTCTGCTGGAAGCTGCTTTGCGAACTGACGAGCCTGGCACTGGGGCTCATTACCTGTCTGCTGGAAGCTGCTCTTCGAGCTGACGAGCCTGGCATTGGGCGGTACGTGTCTGCTGGTGGGTCCTACCAAATCGCCCTGCATCAAGTTCGTCGTGGTCAAGCTCATCTTAATCAAGCCAGCTTTCTACGACTGCAAGTTTGTCTTCAGTTACTATCACGCTCAGAGATTTGCGGAGATATTTAAAACGTTCTCGGTTAACCTGCCCTTCACTTTTGTACTAATTTATTGTATTTTTCATTTCATCATTTATTAAATTCATTTTCCCCTAATTACTTTTTTAATGTATAAATCTGTTTACTCCTTTCATCAAGGAATAAGCAAGTTTGTTACATTTTGGCGCCTAACGCAAAATCAAGTCTTGATCTTAAACATATCTCTAAATTCTAAAACAACTTCCACAAGAGATTATATTTGGAAACTATTTTCATAATATTTTCATCATATTACATCACTTAATCTACTTATACTCTTAAACACTTAAATCATATATTTATCTATATCATCTATAAATCTCATCAAAATAGGTTTAGTGTCGTGGGCTCGAACTATTATCTGCGCTGATTCAGCGCAAAAGTATAGACTACTACACATGACAGTCCTTCAACGCTCTTGAATATTTCAAGTAGGCTGTTTTAGAATCCTTCTTAATAATAACTCAGACTGTCTTGACTCTCTCTCTCTCCCTTTTAATTTTAGACACTTTATTTTTAACTTTTTTATCTTATACTTACTCATGACTCATCTCTATCCTCTTCCCTTCTTCTAACTGTAGAGTTTTATTCGGTCTATTTAAACTCTATAGTTTTTATTTTCTATGTTCTTTCATTGGTTCTTAAACCATTAAAAGATTATTTTTAATCTTCTTCTATATCTGATCTTATCAGATAACTCTTTGAAGTGCTTTTAGGTACAAGTTACCTAACCTTCTATTATACTATTTTCTTATCAACTCTAAAAGTTGACTGAAGCGGGTTGCGACTTCCTTTAAATAAGCCTTCGCTAATCTTCAACTCTAAAGGTTGATTGAAGCGGGTTGCGACTTCCTTAAAATAAGCCTTCGCTAATTTTCAACTCTAAAAGTTGACTGAAGCGGGTTGCGACTTCCTTAAAATAAGCCTTCGCTAATCTTCAACTCTAAAAGTTGACTGAAGCGGGTTGCGACTTCCTTAAAATAAGCCTTCGCTAATCTTCAACTCTAAAGGTTGATTGGGGTGGATCCCTTATTAAAAGTCTTTATATTTCATCTTATTATGGGTTTTAGACGCGAGCGGATTACAACTCCAAAAATAAGCCTACTGTTATTGATTTATCAGGTGGAGTAGTGATCATTGAATGTGAATCCTACCTGGCCTAACTTCGTAAGATGTCGGTGTGTTTGAATGAGTTATGAAAGTTTTGTGAATGTTGTAATACTTTAACCTTACCAAAATTTTTGTTCTAGGCCAAAAATTTTCTCGGGGTCGTTGGGGAAATATAGTATCTGCTTACTACAGATACTTTATACTCACACTTATCATCCATATTCTTACTTTTATTTCAATTTTATAAATATTTTCTAATCCTTTGTTGTGACATGTTTACTTCAAGCATATTTGTCAGATGTCATTTACTTTTATTTTTGATTGTTACCAGCCAAACTCTCTATGAAGGTTTCATTAAGATTATATATTACTAAAAATTATTATCAATTCGTGAGTTCAATTATTGTATTTTATATTTAATAGCGAATATTTGCTGTGTAAAGATATTCTGAGTTATATTTCTAAAAATATTATGTGCAGGGTTTTTGACCATTGTTACTGGCTGTTTTTAATACTGGCAGGTTGCGTCTTACTAGAGCGCAGCAGTTTTGAATCTAAAAAAGACATTGGAAGAAAAGAAACGGAAGATCAGGGATAAAAGGGATTTCTGACAGATGCCCTGGTTCTAGTCTGGAGTCAAGAGTTCAGTTCTAGTCTGGAGTTAAGAGTCGGTTCAGTCTGGACACGAGAAATCAGTATAGTCTAAAATCAAGAAAACAGCTAAGTCTAGTTTGGAGTCAAGATCTGTCATATCTTGAGTTTTGAGCACAGCCTGGTGGAGTCAAAGAGCGGCCTTCGTTTAGTGCTGCCGTGGCTGTTGCTAACTGTCTGCTGGAAGCTGCTTTGCGAACTGACGAGCCTGGCACTGGGGCTCATTACCTGTCTGCTGGAAGCTGCTCTTCGAGCTGACGAGCCTGGCATTGGGCGGTACGTGTCTGCTGGTGGGTCCTACCAAATCGCCCTGCATCAAGTTCGTCGTGGTCAAGCTCATCTTAATCAAGCCAGCTTTCTACGACTGCAAGTTTGTCTTCAGTTACTATCACGCTCAGAGATTTGCGGAGATATTTAAAACGTTCTCGGTTAACCTGCCCTTCACTTTTGTACTAATTTATTGTATTTTTCATTTCATCATTTATTAAATTCATTTTCCCCTAATTACTTTTTTAATGTATAAATCTGTTTACTCCTTTCATCAAGGAATAAGCAAGTTTGTTACATTTTGGCGCCTAACGCAAAATCAAGTCTTGATCTTAAACATATCTCTAAATTCTAAAACAACTTCCACAAGAGATTATATTTGGAAACTATTTTCATAATATTTTCATCATATTACATCACTTAATCTACTTATACTCTTAAACACTTAAATCATATATTTATCTATATCATCTATAAATCTCATCAAAATAGGTTTAGTGTCGTGGGCTCGAACTATTATCTGCGCTGATTCAGCGCAAAAGTATAGACTACTACACATGACAGTCCTTCAACGCTCTTGAATATTTCAAGTAGGCTGTTTTAGAATCCTTCTTAATAATAACTCAGACTGTCTTGACTCTCTCTCTCTCCCTTTTAATTTTAGACACTTTATTTTTAACTTTTTTATCTTATACTTACTCATGACTCATCTCTATCCTCTTCCCTTCTTCTAACTGTAGAGTTTTATTCGGTCTATTTAAACTCTATAGTTTTTATTTTCTATGTTCTTTCATTGGTTCTTAAACCATTAAAAGATTATTTTTAATCTTCTTCTATATCTGATCTTATCAGATAACTCTTTGAAGTGCTTTTAGGTACAAGTTACCTAACCTTCTATTATACTATTTTCTTATCAACTCTAAAAGTTGACTGAAGCGGGTTGCGACTTCCTTTAAATAAGCCTTCGCTAATCTTCAACTCTAAAGGTTGATTGAAGCGGGTTGCGACTTCCTTAAAATAAGCCTTCGCTAATTTTCAACTCTAAAAGTTGACTGAAGCGGGTTGCGACTTCCTTAAAATAAGCCTTCGCTAATCTTCAACTCTAAAAGTTGACTGAAGCGGGTTGCGACTTCCTTAAAATAAGCCTTCGCTAATCTTCAACTCTAAAGGTTGATTGGGGTGGATCCCTTATTAAAAGTCTTTATATTTCATCTTATTATGGGTTTTAGACGCGAGCGGATTACAACTCCAAAAATAAGCCTACTGTTATTGATTTATCAGGTGGAGTAGTGATCATTGAATGTGAATCCTACCTGGCCTAACTTCGTAAGATGTCGGTGTGTTTGAATGAGTTATGAAAGTTTTGTGAATGTTGTAATACTTTAACCTTACCAAAATTTTTGTTCTAGGCCAAAAATTTTCTCGGGGTCGTTGGGGAAATATAGTATCTGCTTACTACAGATACTTTATACTCACACTTATCATCCATATTCTTACTTTTATTTCAATTTTATAAATATTTTCTAATCCTTTGTTGTGACATGTTTACTTCAAGCATATTTGTCAGATGTCATTTACTTTTATTTTTGATTGTTACCAGCCAAACTCTCTATGAAGGTTTCATTAAGATTATATATTACTAAAAATTATTATCAATTCGTGAGTTCAATTATTGTATTTTATATTTAATAGCGAATATTTGCTGTGTAAAGATATTCTGAGTTATATTTCTAAAAATATTATGTGCAGGGTTTTTGACCATTGTTACTGGCTGTTTTTAATACTGGCAGGTTGCGTCTTACTAGAGCGCAGCAGTTTTGAATCTAAAAAAGACATTGGAAGAAAAGAAACGGAAGATCAGGGATAAAAGGGATTTCTGACAGATGCCCTGGTTCTAGTCTGGAGTCAAGAGTTCAGTTCTAGTCTGGAGTTAAGAGTCGGTTCAGTCTGGACACGAGAAATCAGTATAGTCTAAAATCAAGAAAACAGCTAAGTCTAGTTTGGAGTCAAGATCTGTCATATCTTGAGTTTTGAGCACAGCCTGGTGGAGTCAAAGAGCGGCCTTCGTTTAGTGCTGCCGTGGCTGTTGCTAACTGTCTGCTGGAAGCTGCTTTGCGAACTGACGAGCCTGGCACTGGGGCTCATTACCTGTCTGCTGGAAGCTGCTCTTCGAGCTGACGAGCCTGGCATTGGGCGGTACGTGTCTGCTGGTGGGTCCTACCAAATCGCCCTGCATCAAGTTCGTCGTGGTCAAGCTCATCTTAATCAAGCCAGCTTTCTACGACTGCAAGTTTGTCTTCAGTTACTATCACGCTCAGAGATTTGCGGAGATATTTAAAACGTTCTCGGTTAACCTGCCCTTCACTTTTGTACTAATTTATTGTATTTTTCATTTCATCATTTATTAAATTCATTTTCCCCTAATTACTTTTTTAATGTATAAATCTGTTTACTCCTTTCATCAAGGAATAAGCAAGTTTGTTACAGGTGTTAATGTGTTTTTCCTTCAGGACATCCTCGGTAACAGCCACGGACTCTTGTTTAGGGTCCAGTTGATGGCCATAGACTTAAAAAACATAACTGGCGAAATGTGGGTGTTCTATTAGGCACGTGTTATGTTAATAACATTATACTATTCGCATTCTGTCCTATAGCATACCCCTTTTGGGAAAGGTCAGTCCGCTTCAATTTAGCACTGAAATGTTAACTCTATTAGCTACTAATATCTTGAACCTCTCACCTTATTACCTTTAGTCAATATCTGATCTCGTAGCTATTTCTCGATTCGATTTCGACGTTCAAATATACTTCACCAAAGAGGATTTAAGAGCGTTTACGCTTTACGCCATTTCAAACAAACTTTCAAGTCTTTATTTTCCGAAATGACTGAATCGATTTTAATGAAACTTCTTACGCATAAGTAAGGTTTAAAAAGTAACTAAAACACATTTTCGAAAAATAGTGTTACAGCTACATTAGACCGATTATAAATTATCTATAAATAGAAATTTCCAATTATCTTATATTTTTAAAGACATTTCGAAAATCTTTTAAGGAACTTTTTAACCCCATGTATTCTGCTTATGCGTATTAAGCTTCAGTAAAATCGGTTCAGTCATTTAGGCAAATAAGGACTTGAAAGTTTGTATGAAATTCCATAAGGTGTAAATGCTCTTAACTCAAGCCTGCTTTCATTCCAGATTCTACTTATCCACTAGTTTCTAGCTCTATGCGACAACAGTACGTCTACCATGAGTTGTCATAGTTAGATCGCTTGACGTAACTGCAATAGTTCCATCAATACGCAAATACTATAGTTAGCTTTTTCAATGGTACGATGAGCTGTTGGTGCTTACTACCAAATTCTAAGCAAATGAAGCCCAAACTTGCAGTCGCTGTAGTATAGTTTACTACTCGGTGACGTAGGATAGATAACTATAGTGACTCATACTGCGCATTTTAGTACCCAACTATCCGCTAGAGGCGCTGTAAAAGTTTTCATACATTTTTTTAACTACAGACGCTAGCGAGTATAGCTTGTTATAACTCATGGTAGACGTACAGTACACTTGTATAGTTTCTATGCAACATTAATCAGTTACTATTCAACATAGAAAAGTTGTTTCGACGGCTAAATTATATACCACGAGAAAGCTTGTAATTGCAATGAAAGTTAAACAATTGGAAAATACCATTTCATTATTCCATTAAATTCACAGTTCATAGGAAAGTGTTGTTTTAATTACTTAAGACGATTAACAAGGTTGTTTGATAATTTAAATGAGACCGAAATTAAATTAGAAATTCGATTAACAATGAAAAGAAAATTCCTATTTAATTGCTGTGCTGTTTTTCATGGAATGTAACGCCTTTTTTACGGATTGGAAATCATCAAATGAAGGGTCCCGCTCTGGGCGGAGAGGAAGGGAGTGTTAGACTTGTACAGTCAGCATCAAAAGTCGGTTAACGCTTATAAATATTACTCCAAGTTTTGTGCTGGTCAGTGTATCTGATGCAATATTGTTTTGCGAATTTGTGTAACCATTGATGAAAATATTGTTATGTCTTTTACTCCAGTCTGTTAATATGGATCGTTATAAAACTAAGACGTCTTATAATTTTGGTTATGTAAAGCGACTTTTGCTGCTGACCGTACCTACTGACTAAAACCCATCCATGTTCCTTCTTAGCTCTTTGTGTTCCAGGGCCACGGATCTCTTTTGAACTGTCCCACAGCCCTGGTGGAATGTAATGCCTTTTAGTCGCATCGAATCAAATAACTTCTGGCTAAAGTAATGGAATGTTTTATTTTTGGATGATACATTATTTGCGATGGGCGCGCATCAGCGCTTTTTTTTAAGGCATAGACACAAAACAGCCAGTAGGTTTTACTAATAATGTAAATTAATATTTTTGTGTATTGTTATAGATAAATGGTTGTAATTTATGATCAAAATTAATTAAATTAAAGAATTAAATGTTGATTTAAAATTAATTTTGGGAGATAAAATATAATATTTTATCTCCCAAAATTAATTTTATTCATAAAATGTTGACCACTTTTCTGACATAAAACCCTTTGCTAAGATTTAAAAAAGTATCGTTCATTTTAGACGGAGCATCTTGATTTTACATTACAATAACGCACAAGTACGTAATGAGATACATTACGATATTGAAATAAGAGACCCTTTACGAGCAAATGTGCTAAAAAAGTAGTAAACGCAAGCGTAGTCCCCTTTGAAACATCATGCATTCATGCTTCTTCATGCATCATGCTAACATACGCTGCTCTATCTGGCTGTGCCGTTGCTAAATGGCACCCAAGTTTTCATGTCAATTACCTTTCACGGTAACCTCAAAAACGTCTATAAAAAACACAGGCCTTTCATACAAAAATCATCAATCAGCACGCACTAATTACAGACACTCCTGTCACGAAAAAAAGATACAAGTCTGCATGAGAGGCGGCGTTTACAAAGGGTACTCGTTCACGTGACGTCACTTTATGCGTTCACACCAAATTGCGACACTCGACTTTTTTTGGCACAGCTGTTGACGGACTCTGTTCTCTGATTAAATTATATTCAAGAGAGTTTACGCCTTACCGCATTTTATACAAACTTTCAAGTCCTTATTTTCCGAAATGACTAAACCGATTTTAATGAAACTTACTACGCATAAGCAGGATACATAGGTCTAAAAAGTTACTAAAAACATTCTCGAAAAATTGTGTTACAGCTAAATTAGACCGATTATAAATTATCTATAGAAACTACAAATAATACATATACACGGTGTAAATCACCTCATCACGAAGCCGTCAGCCAAGCATTCTGTACATGAAACTAAGTAACTTTACGCAAAAATTATTGCTGGGAAACGACTTTTTTTTGGGGGGTGTAAAATCATGTTTTGTGGTAGAACTCAATGTAACGCACTCAAAACATTGTGCTGATGGACGGATTGAATAGTACGGAGGTCGTGGAGGTGTTTAAAGTAAAAATCTTACATTAAAAACTTGTATTTAAAAAAATGCTTGTCAAAAAGTTGGAACTTTGACCCCTATTATCTCCGTAACTAGAAGGTTCCCAGGTATGGTGTAGAACAAAAAAATGATCGCAATGACAGGGACAACCAGTGCCTTTCGGCTTCGTTAAGAGGTGTTTTATACCCTTTATATAATGTCCAAATACCTTTTTTTTTAAAAAAAAAGGATATTTGATTTTATTTCCATTTAATGGTAAATGGTTGTAATGGTAAAATATAAACTGGCCAGCTAATGAATATTCTCAGAAACTCCCATATGAATTATTGAGCAAGCGAGAACTTATCGAGGACGGAGTGGTATCGAAATTATAGTGTCGATTGACACCTACTAACTTGTAGTCCGTACACCGGCCTAGACTGGCAACTTGCCACATGGCTATGCGTAGACGTAAAAACTTCCAACTATATACTTAAGTTTATCAGAAAAGCATCGGCGATGGTGTATCAGTATTTAAAATTTCTTTTTTAGGTTCGACTAGTTCAAATTAAAGTGTTAAAACTAAATTCAATTATCACTGAGTTTGAAAAAGCTGCCGAATTCAATATTCAGTTCACAATAGTGTGAAGTAACTACGAGTATATACTATTGAGTAAATCTACTAACTAATATTAAACTTCAACTTTCATAAACGCCTTACCATGACCACCTGATTATTACTGTTCGACGAATGAGAGAACAAACTAATACAATTACATATAAAAAGATGTTTGAATTACAATAGATAGAGTTATAGTTATCTATCCTATAGATTAGTGAATTGTACACCCGGCCAAATTACAAGCAATGCATTTCCAGTACAATGGCGAAGCTTAGCGCATATAGATTTCCCGTACAATGAGAGATCTGCATAAACTGGTTTTGTATAGACTGATTAGTCGCCGTGGCTGGGGGCCTTAAATTCATTTGAGGTCACCACAGGATAGGCCGGTTAAGCAGTAACAACCTTAGCAGGTTGATCTGCGAGTAGCCACGTCAAAAAAAAAAAATATCGCCGTGCATTTGTGTTACAAGTCATGTTACGTTTCGCCATTTGATTTGGTCAAATGCGTAAGGCTAGGGGCATCTGTCCCTACGCCACGCTACGTCCTGTCGTACGCACTTGACCTAATCAAACTTGGTCTTCTGCACTTTTCTCGAACACTGTGGACCGTGGAGGTGGTACCAATTAGCCGTTACGGATGCCCCCTGCTTCTTGCCGCTACGCCGGCCGCTGCCACCGACAGTGAACCTAAATTAATAAAAGCTTTGCAAGATTCTGTAAGAACACGCTACTCTATTGTTTCAGATACTCCGCATTGTTTCAGTTTCGAGGTACCTTATTGAAGTAATTTGGGAATCTAGAAATAATTTTGGAAACTTTAAGTTGTTAGTATTTAATATTTTAGGGAGAACTTTATACATAATGTATGAAAGCGCTTGGAGCGCTGTGAGTATCATTTTCGTTATTTTTTTTTCGATAAAAGTGGATTGCATTCGAGATGGTTTGGCATCAGCCAAGTGCGGCGAAAATACAAACTGGATGTGGAGACCAGAGAATCAGGTGTTCTGGGGTTATTTGATATTTCGCAGTTCGTCCAACCCCTTAAAATGTGACGCAATTTATGGATGGTGTTAAGCAAAGTTCCAAATGTTAAGCAAAGTTCCCGATAGCGCCAAATGTTAAGCAAAGTTCCCGATAGCGTTTATTTAAAACTACCCTATTTATAGTTTCAAAAGATGCCGGTTAGATTTCGGAACAGTGTTCAGTTTCGAACGTTTGTCGCGAAAGACTTTGAACAAAGTCACGACATCAACCACTTACTCTTGGCATATTACCTAAGTATAGTGTATTTTACTTGCTTGCCTTATTTAGTAAACAAACACGATACGAAAATCACGAGTCGTTGCATTAACCACACACTTTGAATTAAGTATATAAACGTGTTTATCTGTGTGATGCTTCACACACACTTTTAAGTTGTTACTGATACTGTTAGCCTGCTTAATCCCACTGCTGAGCAAAAGCCACTTCCAGTTGTTTCGATCCAGGGCCAAAGTGGACCACTGGAGGCCTACTATGACGTCTTAGCTAGCTAGACGACCTGAATAGCTCCGTCTCTTTCCCCCTCTGGAATAAGAATAAAAAAATACTGCTTTAAGTCGTCATAGTAACCTCCCTGGTAGCTGGTCTTGTACAGCTCGTCCCGCAATCTTCTATTAGGTCTGCCTTCTGACTGTGTCAGGGCTCGAGAAAGTTGTTACTTAACAGAAATAATGACACTCAGCGACAACTACATAGTGTGTATATTATGCGCTATTCGATTTTCAACTCTTGGCTTCTAATCTTCATACAGGCTTCCGTTAGGTGTATCCTAGTTTTGATAAACTGTCTGTTTCAGAATTATTGGACACATACCTACTAAATATTTATTTGTTAAACAAAATGGCGTCCAAACAGTTACGTTAGGTGTATCCTAGTTTTGATAAACTGTCTGTTTCAGAATTATCGGACACATACCTACTAAATATTTATTTGTTAAACAAAATGGCGTCCAAACAGTAACTGTTTGGACGCCATTTTGTTTAACAAATAAATATTTAAAAGAAAATAGACTGTAGTACAGATTTCTATTGGTTACTGGCTGATTTCCGATTTCCCCACTAACACAATAATCACCGTACATTACTTAAATGAAGGCATCGTTTCCACACTAACTACTGCCCACATTTAGAACAAAAAGTGACATCAATCACGCCGCAACCGATACCGACGGACGTCGTTAGTCCCGTATCTCTACGAATAACAAACTTCCTTACTTCGACTTCCTCTAACAAATGTTTATTTACGTATAGCTTAGTTTAGAAGTTTGAACGATGATGACTTGACAAAATCTTGGGGAACTTTAAAATAGAAACGATTTTCAAAAGCGCGGTGTTGTCAATTTACTGTTGTCAGAGCTGTGCATTTTTTGGCACTTGAATGACATCGACAAATGGGGTTTGAGAGGTCAGCATTCTTCTAAGTGTTTTGTTTCGGCCAACGCGTCAAAAGATCTTTGTACCGCTATATTGTTTTGAAGTGTAGCCAAAGTCGTGCGCTACTCTAAATTGCAATACGCGATTGACGAAATTGAGAGAGGCTTTTGGCTAGCGGTGGGACATTACAGGTTGATATGATAACGAATAGCCTAGCGCAATAAGACAAAAAATACTCGGTACCTATATTTAGGTGGAACGAAGTTTATATCAGAAGCTAAAATGCACGACGAACAATGCAAAAATTCGATAGCAGACGAAACACAAACAGGGTTAACTTCAGCAAAGTGTTACACTACAAAGGAATAAGAAATAAAGCCGTCAAGTGTCTAACCCTACTAACGTGTAACAAAACTATCAAAAGCAGAAGACACGAGTGCTTGCGACAAAGTCCATATTTCAAACGCGCTGTATACTCGCCTCGCCGTACAAGGCTCGCTAGGGACTATAAAAACTACAAATGCCGGATATACATTTCCGTTACAAATAGACGATGATGTACAAAATACACCCCAATGATCATCAAAGAAAGATTGACAACTTGCTAGATTCTTAGAAAAAAAAAGTGTAATGTTGGGGATACTTATGTATTCGATGTCTACAAACAAACAAGGTACACTTTTGAAAAAAAAAACAAAGGAATCTGAGACTGATGACAGTTTATTTGTACAAACTAGTCAGTTTGATAATAATTATGATGTTAGATCACATGTATCTAATGCATATTATCGAAACCAGACTTTTTGTGGAAAACACACGCAACTGATAACAGTCTAGATTGAAAAATACTCTATTACATAAGCCAACGACTAGCGCTTAGTCTGAGGTGGAACACAAGCCAGACGGTGAATAAATCTCTTCTCCTCATTCCGATTTTTTCGGCACACATTCTGCTATAAACAATGACGTAGGTCGACCGCAAAAGATTTATTTATATAAAAAAAAACTCATTGTATGTAAAATTGGAACATTCGTCACTCGGTACATTTCGCGGACGATTCCTTTGGACGAACGTAAATTACAAGTAATGACCAATTTTAAGGGGAAATTGAATCGATATTTACGATTATTCGATATGTCCCTTTACAGATTTCGTTAACCACCCACGGAGAACGTTTTTTTTGGCAATAAACAACAGTTTTTGGCAAAACCTCATTGTCAGGTCTACAGAAGGCTGTTGTTTTCGGTGAAATTGGGCGTAGCCAACCAATAAATCTTCCATTATATACGCGATCCTCCTAAAACGCGCAAAAATCAGTGATTTCTAAAAGATTTACGGTGTTACATTGTCAAGATGATTGCTTGAACACCTACTCGTACGTTTGAAATAGTTTTACCTATTATGATAACAAGACAGTTATGACTGTCGGACATACCAGCTACGTGTCAAATCGCGCTGTGCCCTCGGCTCACCTGTAACAAGAAAGAAAATCTTGATAAACACAAAATGTCGCGGAACACAGAATTGCAATAGTTATCTGACGAAAACATTGCAGGCTAGACATTGCAATTGTAGAAATTTTAAAATGGCCGCGAGGACTTAACAAGCGGGAGTTAAAAGATTAATTGACGTGATTAAATGAACGACATTCGCGAGCACAATATTATCGTAGATAAAATTAAATACTGTAATTTTCCATTTATACAATACTACCTTTTCTATAACTTTAATCGCAAGTTGACATCTAGTTTTGCAGCAATTCATAGTTTCAAAATAATACCTAGTTAGTACGAAAAATACAATGTCTGCAATAATTTTATGTAACAGATAGGTAAGCTATGTTATCGTGTGTAATATCGCGATGAAAACTCAGTATATTAAGTAAACTAATTCCCTGTAAACATAATTATTCGAAATGTCTCCGCGCAGACGGACACTCTGCTTCGTCTTTATATTTTTATCGCTCAACGTAAGTTCATTAAGATTATTGTTCTGTCTCACTTTTAAGGTAATGTCTCTAAGATATAACATAACTATAGGTATTTGTCTTTTCGCAGGATGGCTTTGTTGCTAGTATACCTGTGGGACCAATCTTGACGGAGTACTCTCAATGGCCGGGTTCATCTCCTCAGCAAGTTAATTCTTTATTAACTGTCACTGCAGGTAATCGAGTGTTACCAGAATGCCCACAGAATGCATTCCCTACTCAAAGATTCAATGAAGTATTTTCGTTTGGATCCTATCCTGCAGGTTTGTCAATCAATACTGTTGCCACATCGAATTATGGTGTGCCTAAACCTAATTCATTTGCCACCTATCCTACATATTCTCCAGTTGAAGCTTCAATTCCATTAGTAGAACCAATGAGAGAAGCGTGCTTATACCCAGCAGACATCGAATCAGTAACCATAATAGAAAATTATCCCCCCGTAACACAAACTATTCAAGTCGAAGGTTGCGCCCCAACCGCAAATGTAGCTGAAATCTATCAGACACCAATTACTGTTCAAATTCCGTCGATGCCTCAGTTATCGCCGTTCGTGGCTGTAGCTTCTCCCTTTCCCGAGATATTGCCATCACAGAATATTATACAAGAGGTTTATACTACGAACATTGTGCCTGAAATCTATCCACAAACAATTGAAACTGAAATAGCAACTGTAACTTCAGTGCCGGTTGAGACCACAACTTTAAATATTCCATCTTGCGATGTAGGTTGTGGATTTGGTGGTCAGCAGTTACCGGTTACTTTACAAATTAATATGGCTTCGCCGTCATTTCCTGAGCCTATGATAGCTGTCATTTCACAACCTGCATCCGCTCCTAGCCCTTACTCGTCATTCAATCCCTCATTAGATATGCCTGCGGCTCCAATAATTGTAATGGAGAAGTCTAAATCTAAGTTGAAGAGTATCCTCCCAATTCTAATGTTGTCTCTCTTTGACGGTGGGTGTGGGAACAGCGGTGGTGGTGGGTGCTCTTGCTCTCAATGCAATGCTCCTACTCCTATTCCGTTCCCCATTGTAATTCCTACTAACAATCCTGTCATTACTCGGGGTCGTAGCAAAGCGAAGCCTACAGCGTCCACAAACACACAAAGTTGAGATGGACTACTAATGTCGAGGTTTATTTTGACCAAGAAAATAATTCCAAAATGTGATTAAAGTTTGTATATATGATAGAAACAGTCAAGTCAAACAGACATTTGACGTGAGCAGAGAATTTAAATGCAGGGTAAGCATTATAAAAGTTTGTACTTTTAAGCGAATTTGTTTTCATCATAGCCCGTTTTAGCAACTTTTGTGTTTTGAAATGTTTTGGCAATATGTTACAATTCTGTGGAAATAAAATGTTATCTAATAAATTACAAGTCCTGTACATTACAATGTTCTTTTATTCCCTTGTCCTTGAAATATGACACCTGTTGGTTTAAGTCCTTCCGACGCAGTTTGTTAAACGCGGGGCAATTCTGACTTGAAGAGGCATAGACAGACCGATCGATAACTCAAGCATTCCCCTGTACCTTATATGAAACAGTGCAATCACTAATCCTTGAGCAAGCGTAGTGACGTTAGTATGAGAAGACCAATATCTGGGATTTCTTTGGTTAGGAAGCTAGTTACAAGCCTGTAACGAAATTAATGGAAACTATCGTTGATAAAATTAGAATATTCCTTTTTTATAAACTTGTAGCCGAGTTTGTTTACTAAAAAGGTCTATATAGGCCTTTGTTCGCACTGCAAGTGAGCTGCTGATTCTATGGGAAAAATGGCGGACCTATCACTGACGGTGGATATCTTCCAGACAACCTTAACCAAAATTAGACAAGCAGAAACCAGATTTTGTCCTTAATTATCAATAGAAATAATCTCTTGCCAATATTACTTTCAGCATCTCCAAGAACGAAAGCATTATTAAATAAAGTTATCAAATTATCCATTTATCTTTCAACCGTTGCGTCCTTTCAAATCTCTGCTCATCTAAAATGTATGAAAGCCATACCTTTAGTTAATCGGTTTATGTTCGGCTCTTTCAACGTGTCTGAACTGCCATTTTCCATGAAGAGACGGTCTATATCACAACTAAGTTACAAGATAACACGATGGGTATAGTGTTATAGAATGACCATTTTAAATGTGCATTTCAAGCTGGCGTTGTTTGTCAAGAAAATTTGCATCGATATATCAAACTTGGTATACT
The DNA here is from genome assembly GCA_963082945.1 of Cerastis leucographa. NCBI lineage: Eukaryota > Metazoa > Arthropoda > Insecta > Lepidoptera > Noctuidae > Cerastis > Cerastis leucographa. The sequence continues at coordinate 8,816,119 of OY720380.1, read as the reverse complement.
TATTTTAGTTCTTTGTAGACACCTTAATATATAAGTTGGTTGAAGTGTACGTGCCAAGCCTGGTTGTCAAACAAACCGGCATTTGTCAAAGTTCTAGAAATGACAGCCGGGAACAACTGTTTTACGTCTTTTCTGCTCGAAGGGAGCCCAGTATGATATGGTACGGTTACCTATTTGTTCGAAAAATATTTGACCGAATTTCATTTCACCTAAAACTTTTCACCTTTTATAGTTTCGTTTTTCTTTACTTCGTCGTTTATCAGTTGACATATTATTAATTCGATTTTTTTCGTAATACCGACGTTTCATTTGGTCGAAAAGTTTTAACCAAAGTTACCCTTAGCCGAAAAAACATTTGCTCGAAGTAAAATGTTTCCAAGTATTATGCTTCAAGCATGCAGCATGCAACCAGGCAAGCAAAAGTGATCGGTTCCCTATGGTACACCACCCCCATCCACCAAGAGAAATGCATGCAGAACCCTAAGGGCTGTTGTTCTTCAGCCTCCTAAACGGCCTAAATTGTACATTTATTATTTCTACGTTTAACTGAATATCACCGTGATGGATGACACTATAAAACCGTGTCCGAAGAGTCTGGAGTCTCATATGCTGGTAATGTGTTCCTTACGTAATGCGACATAGTACGTCAGGGACCACTAGACTAAGATGAATAAAACTGTCTGTGACGAAATATTGGAGGATCTTAAGGGACGGAGTGGATAAGGGTCTGTCGTTATTAAAGTTTATATTCTTGAAGAATTTCTTGTACGGAACTCTACTTTAATTATAAGTTTTTAAACTGCCATGGTCACTTACACTATCAATAACACTTGTAACGGGATATTTATCATGTTTATTATTTGTTTTGAGTTCCCGATATTTCGGCGCTGTTGCAAACGCCATGGTCACGGATAAACAGCGCCGAAATTACATACAGTAGTAAGTTACAAGTGTTATTTATAGTATACTTTAATTCATCATCATCATTATATCAGCCGTAGGACGTCCACTGCTGGACATAGGCCTCCCCCATGGATTTCCAACAGGACCGGTTGGAAGCGGCCTGCGCCCAGCGTCTTCCGGCTACCTTGACTAGGTCGTCGGTCCACCTAGCCGGTGGACGTCCTACGCTGTCTGTCTATTTTAATTGGTTATCCCCTTTTGTTAAAGCTTTTATAGTCGTTGAAGATACCCGAATTAAGATGTCTGTATTGACAATATTTGTGTGAAAGTAATGATGAAAAAAGAAGTAAAAGTCAAGTTCTATCTGGTTTCACTTTTCCAAAATTGACCAATTGGCTGAAATGCATAGTTTTGAGAAAAACATAGCTTCACAAGGCCCTTTTGTTTCGGAAATACCCAAGAGCTTAATTCTTGGATCTCTTTAATATTAAAATTACACACGTCTACCCTATTGACACGTATACTGTCTGTCTCTTTTACTTACGATGTAAAAGCTACCAAGGAGATCTTTATGTGTATTTACTGTGACTGTAATTATACTGGATGGACGAGTCGAGGCATACCGTTAACAGCAATTATTGTCAGATAACAACAATTTGCACGCAAGAACGTTACCCTCACGCAAAAACATAGAAATGTTACTGTGTGTTTATATGTGTATGTTTATTCGCCTATTCTATTCCTCATACCCAAGAAATCTCTTTTTATTCCTTCATTAGTTTTAGTTTTCATTAAAATTGGACTCGAGACTCCTCCGAGTATTTTTTCGCGCCAGCTTGATTTTTTTTTGAATTTCACCAGTGTTTTATTTAAGTAGTCGTAGAAAATCACAGATAAGCGGCACTCACACTTATACCAACGTATCTGTGCAGACCGGAAATCACATAGCTAAAATAAATGTACCACGTTTAACATATCGATGCATCTTGACAAGCAAAGCCACCTTGAACAGCACACTTCAGGTGTCATACTATATCATTTACAAAGATATTTGACAGTATAACGGCCTCCTTACAATAATAATACTGGCACATTTTGTCTCACATGTTTGAATCTGTCCCAAAGGATGCTGTCCTCAGTAACATTCGGTAGCAAATCGCCCGGCATGAGGAATAGGCACCGCAATCTATTACGATAAAACCCTTCTTTTTTCTTACCCAAGGATAAAAGAAAAATATGGCGTGTCATGCTAGCTATGTCTTTCAGACCTTTGATGTAAGATATAACTTTTGCCAGTTAATTAGGTTTTTCTTTTTGGTGATTAACTAATTTGTTGAACGGAAATCAGTTGACAAGGGCATCATCATCTGCCAAACCATTTCCCAAGTATGTTGGATCGGCTTCCAGTCTAACCGGATTCATCTGAATACCTGTATTTTACATGGAGCGACTGCCTATCTGACGTTTACAACCTAGTAACTAGTCTAGTCTACCTGTGTAAGATTGGTTTGGTGGCCAGACTTTGCCAGACGTGCCCCACGGTTTTATTTTAGTCTAGTCTATGCATATGTTTATAATTCCCACGACTGTATCTATTTTATTATTTTTTGGTTTTTAGTACATTTATCTTAAACATTGCAATGTATGTTTAACATAAAACCGTTTAACTTAAAAAGTTTTTTTACCTATTTTTATTTTCTAGTTTTTAGTTTTTATTTCGCATTCTGTTTAATTCATTTAGTGCTTCATTATTGGATTCAGGCTGGATTAATCAGATACCTAAATTACAGATTCAATTTCTAAATTTAAATCTTATTATTATACGCCATTTGGTGGCTGCGCCCATCTTAAATATTGAGGTTGTATAGTGCACTGTATTCTTCTTGTCAAGCCCTTTTATTTGATACCCATATTGGTGGGATTGATAAAAAATTGTTATCAGCCATTTGGTAGCGGCGGCCATCTTAGATTTCAATTTTGCATAGTAAATTGTATTCTACTTGTTGAGACCTTTCATTTGATACCCATGTTGATGGGATTGATAAAACCTAAGTTATCCGCCATTTTGTAGAGGCCGCCATCTTGGATTTTAATTTTATATAGTACATTGTATTATACTGGTTGAGCACTTTCATTTGATACCCATATTGATGGGATCGATAAAACCTACGTTATCCGCCATTTTGTAGCGGCCGCCATCTTGTATTTCAATTTTTTATAGTATATTGTATTCTGCTTGTTGAGCCCTTTCATTTGATACCCATATTGATGGGATTGATAAAACCTACGTTATCCGCCATTTTGTAGCGGCTGCCATCTTGGATTTCAAATTTTTTATAGTTTATTGTATTCTGCTTGTTGAGCCCTTTCATTTGATACCCATATTGATGGGATTAATAAAACATAAATTATCCGCCATTTTGTAGCGGCGGCCATCTTGAATTTATAATGATAATGAATAAACATAATTGTATTGTCACCAAAATCCAAAGCGTATACAAAATTTCAGATTAATCGGTTGACAGGAAGAGGGTGAAATTTGAATTACTAAATTTGACCCAAGAATAAATAAAACAAACGGGGTGAGCTAAATAAAACCGTTTAATAAAAAGGTTTATTGCAGAAACTTGTACAACTTTTACAGTAAATCTTACATAGGGATTGCATTGCATTGCCTCCTTTTAAGTAAAATATATAACTGTGCTAATTATGAGTTAATTGATTGAGATAATCAGTTTACGAAGTTGTAATAATCACACTGATTCCTGATACCAATTTAAACATCGTATATACGATCCTTCTAACTGAAACGAAATACTGAACATGACAATTAATGACGTAGGCGCGAGTTATCATGATTCAAAAACACAATCTTAAGTATATTCAATTACCTTTACCAGTTACATTAAATTCAATTCAACAGTACCTAACTAAAGTTTCCAATTGAGTGAATTGTCAAAGCCATTTCAACTATTATACTGGCACTAGACCTTGTAATAGAACTTAGTTAATTAAATCACAGTTCGATTTTCTGGAATATTGGAAATGAGTGAAGAATTAATAGATTTTCCATTTCAATTTTCAATCCAGACTTCGATAATTTAATTACCGAGAATTTAATCAATTCCCACCTTCAGAAAAAAAAACCTATGTAAAATGTAAAATATCTATTAATATCTAGCATTTTGAAGAACGCAGGTTCAAAAAAAAAAAGATGCACAAGTATTATCTAATGTACTCGATTCAAATATATTCGGTTTCCAAACTCATATTGCCACCTTTGTTGTTATAATAGAAGATCGATTTCTAAGAAAAAGTAAAAAATTAAAGAAGGACCGATAAACTACTACTATCTTTTAGAGCACGTGAGATAATTTATATTTACGATTTTTCATCTAAAGATAAGATAAGATAAAAGCAGAATTCATTGATGTAATCTTCATATAAATATGAAATATCATACCATTGGGATAGATTAGAAGTTTTATCGGTAAAGAGTGGAGACGCATCAATGAGTCACTATTTATTATTAATATAATTAAATATGAAATTAATCATATATTTTAGTGCCATTTATTCTATTATTTTGTTTAGTTATAAGGTGAGTCAATCGAATCTTTAGTAGAAATATGTTATTCATATTATGTATTATGTAATTTTAGGATTCTGACTATATCAGGCAGTACTAGTAATGTAGAGCATTACTATAGTACTGCCTGATATAGTCAGAATGACAGAACATTTCTTTAAAACTACGGAAAATACGTTGTGTGTTTTCCGAAGAAACAAATTCCCGCACACGGTATCTAAGTTGGCAAGCACACACACTTCCTGAAAGTTTATTGACATCTTCTACTACGGCTATCACTTCAAGACGTTACGAGTTTTATTCTTTAGAAGGCGCCAAAATATTTTGACCATTTCATATTTTTTATTAACCACAACCTCCTATGTTGCTTTCTCACTATGGTAACTTACGTAATTTTGTTTTTTTTTTTCAGGAAACCGAAGTGTCAGCACAAGGGCTCCAACAATTCTATGGCGGCAACCCCATAGCATACACACAGAGTAATGATGACGATGACATCGGCCTCCTCCTCACCGTCCTCTTACTAGCAACCAGAAATAGAGGCAACGGCGGCGGTTGCTGCGGTTGCTGCAACTGTGGCGGCAACAACATACCGATACCATACCCGATAGCGATACCAACCAACAATCCAGTCATCACAATGTCTAGAAATAGTGATAACGGAGGAAGTGATGGAGATGGACCAGATCAGATAGAAGAAATCAATATAATAACCGAAAATACTTCAAACTCTGACGCTAAAGCTAGTGCGAGTGAGAATACTGAAAATGATAACAATAATGAAGCAGATTCGGAATCGAATGCTGCTGCCGCTGCAGTAAGCGACAGATAGATTAAAGAAATATTTATTTTTAAGTTAATAATGTATGATATGACAACACGCTAAGGACGATTAATAAAACATGATGAGAAAGCTGTATCATCAATTTTTATTGACAGGCAATTTCCTCTAATATGCCTGTTCTTGTACACACCCAGTTTTAAGCATCCAAGGTCTAAACTATGTAGATTGATGGAAAAACAATTTAGGATATTGGCATTTATCATATTTTGGTGGAAGTTGCTACTGCAGAATTAGATAAAGATTAAAATAACATTATAAAATGGGTTGGTAGGTGACCTATGTTACCATCTGATACTTAATGTTACAGTGATGATCTGCTTACCCTTTTCTCAACTACATATATTGGGGTCAGCTTCCAGTCTGACCGGATACACCTGAATACCAGTATTTTACATGGAGCGACTGCTTATCTGACCTACACAACCCAGTTACTACTACTTGTTACTGGGTAATACGATACTCCTTGGTTAGACTGGTTATCAGACTTTCGGGTCACTGACTACTTAGCGATGGTCAAGGATCTAGAATGTACGGCCGAGCTCCTAAGCTCCTATTACAGCATTAGAAAAAATTGCTGGTAATATTCCCATTGCTGGGACACTTCAATGGCCTCAGCCGCTATTATATGTTTCATAGTACAATTTGTATCATGCTAAATTTGTAGCAAGTTGATTCAAGTAAATAGTACTTAGCTGTCTGCAGCAATCTCAGTCATCATTTCTATTAAGCCATTAGAAGATGTGATATTGTTTATTGCTATTGTAATGGTTTTCAGTTTATTATCTCTATTCTGCGTCGGAAACTTACCCCTATGCACAACATCTAGGAAACTGGGATCTAGAACGTTCACCCGTAGTTTACTTAAGTTTTTAACATAACCTACAATCACGAACTTGAGATAGATAATGTTACGCTGATTGAATAAACTGTTTTAAGACTTCAGCCACTCAGGAAACTGAAACCTATTTTAAATGTCAATTTTCTAATTTGTAGCCAGAAGCTGATAAAAAAAATCATTTCGTTCAAATTCAAATCGTTCTGAGCTCCAAAATGCTTGACAAGTACGAGTAACTGAGGATTGGGTTTCATCATCATCATCATCAGCCTATATTGTTCCCACTGCTGGGACGCAGGCCTCCTCTCTATGAGAGGGGATTGGGTTTATTTACTCATTTTATGCATTTTTTTGTACAATCTTATTACAACTTCGTGACCATATTGCAAGGTAACTTATCAATATTTTAATTCCTTGAGTCAGAAATGATATCTGTCGCCATCTAAATTAGTCCATCCAGCAGATCAAAAATATCGATTTCTCTGAATGCAATCAACTTTTAGATATCCATCTTCTGTTACAAAACAATCTGCATTATGTCCTACCGACGTCGCTCTGAATGAAACACAGGCTGAATTGTTTTCTCTCGTTTTACTGCGATGTTTTTGTTTTATAGTTAGCCAGCTGCGACGAGCTGCAGTGGATTCCTCGTGGCATAAATATTTATAGTGTCAGAGATCATCTAGCAAAATGAAATATTTGGAATACAACTGCCATGTATTTTTGTCAAGATTGTAGGATGTAGGTGCTTGCGGCTTAGGCAAGCTTCACCCTTATAAAATAATTTATTAATCATAATATTATTTATCTGAAATCGACGCAGCATGTCGTGTTCTGTCATAACTCTCGAGGAGTAGTCATTAGTCTTCCTCTCTCCTATAGAGATCCACATTTACAATTAAAAACTTTTCTCATGACATTTCTCATTGAATGTATTATTGACGTGTGTGTAGTATAGAGTATTAAGATTTATCAATAGATGTCTAGATTAAATAAGTAATTAAGTAAAGTTGTACGTAGTGTCAATTATTGTCAAGGGTCTAATTTGAACTCAACAAGGGGGATGTTGTGACATCACTAATTAGTATGTTACTAAGCGCAAGCTCTTGTGATGATCTATGGTACACATGCTTCCGGAGGCCATAACTTGGTCTCAACCCGTCTCGTCTGCGACACTACACACTGTCTAGTGTCTGTCTAAATACAAGATGTAACCTGTGTCCTGTGATAATTAAATTAAGTATACCCAACGGTATCTTTCATTCCAACCATCCAACATAACATGGTGTCATAAGTGATCACCATACCTAACAGTGTACTAATATGAATTTTGTGGTTTAAGTTCCATTAGGTCCGCCAAAAGCACAACCTTCAAATCTTGACATAATATACCACAACGTCCACAACAAGACTGAGAGAAAAAATGATCGTAATTTTTCACAATGCTTTCACATGATTGCGTGTGTAAAAGAAAAGTCTTTCTTCTGAAACTCAAATCATTTGATCGTTGCGTCCGTAATACCCCCTGGAGAGCATATTATTAATATCACATTGATTCCAAGTAATCTGAGGATCTTAGGAAAATGGCTACGAAATTGCTTCGGCGAAAATGTTAACAGATACATTTTGCTTGGCTAGATTTTACTTTAAATCATTTCTAAAGGACTGGAAATATACAAATGTTACGTATATTATATTATACAAGGTGTTGTTTTGCATCCTCGTCAAATTCAAGGAGGTAACTAAGCTAATGATTCTCGTCCCGAATCAATAATAAAATGGGTAGGTAATATTTTTTTCCTATTTCTGGAAATCGGTAAGTGTGAACCACCCGTGTTTTAAACGCGGCCCGTCTGGTTCTCGCCCTATAACCTCGCTTACACACATAATAACAATCTAAACGTTTATTCAATAATTTCTTATTGCCTAAACCACGTTAAGGGGGTTATTCTGAAATACTGACCAACTTAAACAACCCAAAAAAACAGCGTTTATTTATAATTAACTAGGTATCGTAATTATCATTGATTATTTACGTCTTTTGTGACAACCTCCTAAATTTTGACGAGGATGCAAAACAACACCTTGTATTTCTTTATTATGTTATATTCATAGTCCAGTAATTTTACTCACTTGGACGGTTTTTTAAACTCCGATGTTTAATCGGAGTTTAAAAAACCGTCCAAGTGCGAGTCGGACTTACGCACGAAGTGTTCCGTACCATTATTTATAAAAACGAGCAAAAAAATCACTTTTTGTATGGGAGCCCCCTTAAATATTTATTTTATTCTGTTTTTAGTGTTTGTTGTTATAGCATCAACAGAAATACATAATCTGTAGAAATTTCAACTGGCTAACCATCACGGTTAATGAGATATAGCCTGGTGACAGACGGACGGACGGACGGACAGCGAAGTTTTAGTAATAGGGTCCCATTTGATCCTTTGGATACGAAACCCTAAAAACAAGTAATTTAGCTTCACAATCACCAAAAATTTTTACTACACAAATTTTGTTACTTTCTAAATAAGTCCTTTAGCGTTATAATCACTAAAATTGCGTTTTTTTTTATTTTTGACAAAGTTGCGTTCGGCGCTTGAGGTCACAAACTTGAATTATTCATTGGGCCAACATCATAAACAAGTTTGAAAAAAATCAGAACTACCAGATTTGACGCAAACTACCACGTACTTTCAGGCGACAAAGTTACTGGACTATTAGTATTAGTAGAGAGTACAGACTAGTCTCTATCGAAAAAGAACTCAAAGTTAACAAACACACAACACTTTTTCAAGGGTTCCAGTCACGTGACGGTTACAAGATGTCCGTCTAGTTACTTATTTACAAAGATCAATGGTCCCGGTTGGATGTAGGTAGTGTTTGCCACTGAAGCGGTAACAAGCGGAGCAGAGCGGAGACGCAAGATTCGACCGATTAAAGACAAAACGAGCGACGCGATATGGATTTCAATCAGTGATTCCTGCAGACGCAGATGCAATTGATATCATGAGTTGTCACTTTGTGACCATTTTACGAATTGTTACGTGATTCATATTATTATGCTATTATAATTCTGCTGAAGCGTCCTTTTTAGGCCACCTGTAGTACGTTTCCGCTGAGTACCGCTCATCTACGCTCCGCTCGTCTCTTAGTCCGAAGCCTGACGCGTAAAAACACGTGCGTCGAACCGAAAACAATAACAAATATGACTCACGAAAGCCACTACATAAGTGTCATCCAAAGGCTTTATATTGATTGCTGATCGTGTCAGTTATCAGTGTTATCATGCAATATCACACAGTACAGTCCTTTCATATTTATTTTACCGTTGACAGCAGCAATCCAATTACATCAAACTTACATTTTAACACTTAAACATCAAAGTAATTTTTGACAGGCTTGTCACTGATATCAAACTATCAGCAACTGTAATGCTACAACAATATAGATCACAGTGATTTTCACATTAATGCAAGCAGAGGTAAAAAGTGTGAACAGACTGTAGATGACAATCGATCATAGTGCATGTTGACACTTCATTTGTTCTGAATAATGTTTTGTCCAATGGTCATTCGATTTTGTTTTTTGATTCTTTGTCAATTAATATCACTTTCCTTTGTAAATGCAAGTGTTGTGTCTTGATTGAATATTGTTTTTTAGGGTTTTGTAGTAAAAGGTTCCCTAGTGGTTTTTCTTTTAGAAAACCTGGAGTGGATCCCGCGGTGTTGTATTAATTTTAATGGCCACAATGATAATGGACATGTAACAAGGAAGGATATAACGCATGTGACTGAAAGAATGATGGATATGAATGTTGATGAATGGAGAGGAAGGCCAAAGAAAGGATAGACGCGTTGTATGAGGAATGTTATGAAAGAGAAAGGAGTAATTGATATCGTGACATCTGACAGGGGAGAATGGAAAAAAAAAATGTTGCGCCGAACCCAAATAGACAAGGGCGGGAAGATGACGATAGTGATGATGGATGGTTGCCTGTTAGAGTTTCATCTCAAAACTACTGGACAGACTTCGACCAAATTGCATAGATTACAAACACACCAAAGACATAAATCTTGTATATAAAATTCTCGTGTCACAATGTTCGTTCCCGTACTCCTCCGAAACGGCTTGACCGATTCTCATGAAATTTTGTGAGCATATCGGGTAGGTCTGAGAATCGGCCAACATCTATTTTTCATACCCCAAAAAAAACCCGTGAACGAAGTCGTGGGCAGCATCTAGTAATTTCCCGCAATTTTATAGTACAGTGCTTGTGGCACACCTAAATTATGTTTATGGGGCATGCGGTGCTAACCTGTAAAAATTGTTACATTATCCTTAGAATATGGTAGATAGTTACTAAAAATTGTTAAAGTGTAAACAATTGTTGGTTGGTCAATATAGGAAAATAAAAATAACGATAAATTAAACTTTTGGAAACTAGGTAGTAACAATTTAATCTCTCAAGCGACAGTTTTTACTTAACCGAAATATAAATCGAACATAGCCAGAAAGTGGCGTACTGGCCTATAAATATATGCAATATAGCGAAAGTGTTTCATTAAAAAAAAAAACAACAATGACACTGGCTACTGACATGAAAAAAAAGAAAAGTAGCCATTAAATACTGTAGCCAATAAAAAGTAATGTTCTGTCTACTGCAGCGAAACAGAACGAAATAATAATAACTTAGCGATGGATCGAACACGAGCAATCTTGTATCAATTATGTATCGTTCAATTATCTGTTAATGCTTCACTGCCTTTCATTTCTGTGCGCCTGGTAGCTGCTCTTAACTTTGTGCTGACTGACACTACGTCTATTTATCTTGATTAGGGCTTTTATTTAAAGTAAATTATTCTGTTGATTCAATTATTCTCAAATTCCTAAGAGAACTTGAGAAGAAAACTAATTTAAATGTAATCTTATACTTTATTCAATGATCGTGAAGGGTTAGGTCAAGGTGAAGAGCCATCTTGAAAAATCTTAATATCTTCCGTGAGCAAGTGTGCCAGACTTCATATACCTACTACTGTTTTAGCCTCAAGAATAAGTGCTAAGATCTTAGCTTGTAAAAGTTTCAACATACACTCTGCTTAGTCAAAATGTCGTTCAAACTCAGAAGGCGTGAACTAAACACTCGCTTTCTTATTGTTGTGGGCTCAAAATCGATACCTACGGCCTTATGTCGACCGAATCATAATTGCAAGATGTTATACACAAAGGCATATGAGCTCATCAAAATTAAAGGCGCATTATCTTAGCGTTATCTTCCATCGGACATTTCGTTTGATTTCCATTGAAGAGACGTGCCGAGATAATACAAACTCCCACATCTCACGCACAGATATAAGATACAGAGATAATTGACTCGTGATTACGTCACATCTATAAGAAAGATATAATTAATCGTATATAAGAAGAAATAAAAGAATATTGTACAGTTTTTCAATATGGCGGCAGCCATACTTAGTTGTACGATCGTCCTGCTTTTATATCTACAGGTAAGTGTTTATCTTTTTTGCTGAAGTTATTCACTGTTTTTATGTTACTGATATTGTAAATTATGTTACAGGGGAATTTCGCGCAACAAGGTTTACCCAACAATCAAAATGGAGGCATCAATAACGCTCTCGGGTTCCAACAACAAGCGATGCAGCGGACGAACGCTCCAAATAACATGAACCAGACACCGAACGGAGGATTAAACATGAATTTGCCGCAGCAGTCTAATTACCAGCAGCAAGGCAATTTGCAACAACCTATGAGTGGAAATTTCCAGGGGAATTTGCAGCCGTCATTAAGTGTGCAAGCCAATTTACAGCAGCAAGGTGGATCAGTGTCACTTGGTAATATTCAGTTCACTAAACAGGGATTACAGTTGCCTCCTGGATTAGTTATCAGTCCATCGAAATCACAAAGTGGCTCCGCACAGATTAATAACGGTTGCAGACAAAATGCTCAAACGAATCAGCAGCAAAACAATATGGCTGCTACTTCAAATGCGTGCCCGTCACAAACACAAACCACGCCCTACTCATCTAATTCACTCGCGGAGTTAGCAGCCCTAAAGGGTCATCCTTCGTTGTTATCCCTTTTTGCATCTCAAAATAATATCGCGCAGCCCCAACAGAACGAACAGATGGTAAACCTTAATCCCTCGCAGAATCAATTAACAGACGTACAAAAACAGTTTTTGGTGAGAGCAATCCAATCCCAGTCTTCTGGACAAAACCAACCTGGCGTAAACTTTACTCCTGCTCAATTTCGCGTAGCTGGTCCAGATAATCGGCCCGCTATCGCAGTGCAAGGTTTACCAGTGACGCCGCAACAGGCCCAGGCAATAGTGGCACCTATAACCAACCAACCTTCGTATATAACTGTGCAAGCTCAACCTCTAACCAACTACATGCAGAATCAACAACATCAAGTGATAGAAGAGCCTTCAATACTAAACTATATTCTATCAGAACTTCAAGCGTCTGATCCTCAGTATAATATGTATCCTCCTTATCCAATACAAAAGAAGGAGTCGAAATCAAGTCTCAAAACTTTGATTCCTTTGATAATCAACTTGTTGAAGGAGAAAAGTAGTTGTGGCTGCCAAAATTGTGGGTGTCCCAGTAATGGATGCAGCACCAACAATGTGCCTGAACCTACAATATTCGGCGGGTATTCCAGCCTGATTAATTATGGTCAAGGGGCAGTAGAAGCTTCTACGAAAACAAGTAATGTCGAAGAAACAAATACTAAAAGCAACAAGAAAGAAAAGAAGAATGCCAAGAAAAACGTAGTCAACGTTGACAGTGAAGAGGCGTCAGATGAAACTTACTCTGATGAAGTGGAGGAGAGTGAAGAAGAATAAATGTTCGTAAATCCTGACAAAACCTAGAATAGTATTGAAAATGTTGACGGTGATAATAATTAGGATGTTTTTTATGTGATAATAATTACGAATAGACTAAAATAAGGTATTTATTGGAACATTATATTAAGATATTGAAAATTTGTGATTGATGTTTTATTTCAAGTTGTTCAGACTTGGATAACAAGATAACAAGAATTAACTATTAATTGTGTCCCACTAATTTCCCTTCGTGTACTACAATACATTACCTATTTAGTTGAAATTTTAGCTTCCTTCGTCAGTTTTCTATTTCACAACTCTATTGATATGAACAAACACCAGCATAAACCATTATGTAATAGCCGTATGAAGTGGCGTACACACATGTGGCCAGTTACGGCCACATTGTTCGAATTATGAATTGTTATACCATTGTCATCCGCAACCTGTTTGCTGGCCGTTAATCAGATCTCTGTGGCATAATATAGCATTAGCACTGTGGTAATAATACTAGTATAGAGCAAATTGAGGCCCACTGAGCCTTAAATGGATATTTTAAGAGGCTTCACCTAATATCTATAAAATATCTGTTACATACCTAAAAAATAAGCTGAAAAAGAACTTGCTACAAATCCCGCATGATTATTAGTTTATTACAGACTGGCAATATTTATTGATGATTAAAAAATCAATGATTTGGCTGTTGACTGTAAGTTTACTTAGAGACACAAGAAGAAGTCTTCTTAGAAATAAATTGGACTTAAACTAGGCGTCTAAAGTTCCAAGTTGTGTGACGCAGTACGTGAGCCGTACCACCAGATAAGAGCAAACTATCTAACTAAAACGTTTAGTTAACCACTTGAGCAGGAGATTAAGCATAAACTAATAACACAGGTGACTCATTTAATTTATTTGAGCATCGTCATTCACCCACCTGTTCTCTATCTTTTCAAATACCAGAAGAACAAAGACTTTATAAAAGACAAAGAAATATGCGCCTTCATCGTTTTGTATAAAATCTGTGTGCACTTGCATTATACTTGTCATCACCAGAATGTCGTCTTCAAGTCTCATTATTCTTCTCGCAGTCGTCGTGGCCTTTAATGTGAGTTTCTAACTTTATTATATCTACTAATTTTCTTGGGTGGTTGGGTTTTAGGTTCGTTGGTAATAATGTTGTTTTATGGATAGTGTTAATTAGCAGAAATGAGTTAAGTTTTACTGGGGTGGCTGGCGTGGTTTACGATCGTAAGTTAATGATTTCAATAACGGTTACAAGCTACTTCTTATACAAAAGTTTTTTAACAATCTTTTTTTTTTTTTATTTTAAACCGTTATTTAGGTACTCTTTCAAAATATTAAAGAAGATGTGCCTCCTAAACCCAGATAGTTATAGATGGAGATTCAACCACAGTTATATGGACAGTGGATACGCTCCATCAGCCTTTTTTAAACTACAAATATGACAGAAAATAAAACATTTGAAATTAGCCGACGACCTGCGTTGAACCAAATTATAATTCAGTTTAAGATGCTTATGATAGCAGAGCCTACCCAATCATAGTGAGCATATCATAAAACATAATGGCTCAGTTAAGCTAACCTGAAGCAACTAGGTTCTGTGTTGAACTATTCAAAAGTGCCTGTAACTAGCCCACTTGAAATAAATGATTTTGATTTGATTTGTCTTCTGACCATCTTACAGCATCTATTATGAGTTAGAGCATTTTGAACAAGCAGCTATGTGCAGCAACATTTTGCAATTAACCGTGACGGTGTCTAGTAACAAGGCAAGAACAATCTGACTATGAAATATTGATACTTCATGATGTCATTTCTACACTTCTACAAAATTATTAGTACGAGCTATTAACTTATAAAGACTCAGTGCAAGATGTACGTTTGAAACCGTGGATGTTAGTAAAGAATAATATGACGTCACGCCTAAAATTCTAGAAGGATTAGGAAGAGGTGTACGTAAAGTACACCCTTCTGTCAG
This sequence comes from Cerastis leucographa, assembly GCA_963082945.1. NCBI lineage: Eukaryota > Metazoa > Arthropoda > Insecta > Lepidoptera > Noctuidae > Cerastis > Cerastis leucographa. Next base: position 8,801,102 of record OY720380.1, on the reverse strand, counting down.
TTATGCTTATTCCCCATGTAATAGAGGCGAGCCTATTGCCAACAATCGGGAGCATCCAGACTCCGTGCTGCTGCTGAGAAATTCTAAGCAAAATATATTTTTTTTTTGTAAATAATTAAAAAGACTGAGCGGGAGCTCAGTCTTTTTAATTATTTTCAACATCTTATTTTAATTATTATAAACATTAATTATCATAATTTAATGTCACTCGCCTCCAGGATTAAATAGTTAATCTTTATAAGGCTTAGTACTAAAGGTTGTCGAAATATTTTCCTTAAGAAAACGGAAGTATTTGAGGGAATGAAAGACTGTGTCGTTATTATCCTAAACATATATCGAGGCTTTGTTCAATAGATTGTAGACAACGAAAATCTTTGAATATTTTGGAACACCGCGAGAAGGTTTTTAGAAAGTGAGACTACTACTGAACTCTTCTCCTCTATTCTGTAACTAACAGTTTAATTTGCTTTATTTCGAGACTCAAGAATCAGCCAAGGAGTTGTTAATGACATCCAAGATCGAATATTTCAAGAGATTCAGCAGTTCCTTCTACAATTCACGTTCGTCTGTCTGCAAATCTTTCAGGCGTAAAGTAAAACTCATGTTGCTCAATAGGTCATTCACAAGCTCCTTAGCACTCTAAGGGCTCATTTACGCAGGCGCGGCGCGTGGCGCGGGGCGTTGCAATAGGCGTCGCGCGGCGCGTCTGGCGTTTTTGCCGTTTACGTAGACGCGTCGAACGCTTGAAGCCCAACGTGGGACCATTTGATTTGTTATGTCACACTGACAATACAAGCCTAAAGCAGTGCCCAGGTTCGATTCCCATACGAAACAAATTGACAATGTCGTACTTTTATCCAAAATACTCATTTTGTATTTATTTTAATTTTCTTAGTGTTTTTTTTTTCGTAAATTTGGTTCTTTTTTTATTTGTTATTCACGATTACCTAACTGTTCTTTGAATGGTTCACAAACTAAAAGTATATATTATTAAACTAAATATTTTATAATGATTTGAAAATCATACAGATGCATATAAATAAAACAGTACACCTAGTTACAAAAAGTAATATTTTACAGCATAAAAAAAGAACAAATAGAAAAAATACCAAAGCAATTATTTAAACATGTGTGGTTTGATCCTGCATCATCTTATTCACAGTCCGGCCGCAATACCACAAGGCCAATCACTTCACTGACACTTGTGTAAAATAGACGTTCTATTCTAATACATGATAATTGACGGTTGTCAGTTTTCAAACAATTGAAGAAAATGGTCCCACGTTGGGCTACAAGCGTGCGACGCCGCGTCCGCCGCGGCGTTATGTCAAACGCTCAAATACTTGAAAGAAGTGGTCCCACGTTGGGTTGCAAGCGGTTGACGCGGTGTTATGTCACTCGGACAATACAAGCATACGGCAGTGCCTGGGTTCGATTCCCATATGAAACAAATTTACAATGTCGTAGTTTTTTCCAAAAATAATCATTTTGTTTTTATCTTATTTTTATTTGTTTTTTTTTTCGTAAATTTTGTTGGATTTTTATTTGTTATTTACGATTATCTGTTTTTTGAATGGTTCAAAAACTAAAAGTAAGTATATATTTTTAAAATAGATATTTTATAATGATTTGAAAATCCTACATAATGCATTAAAATAAAACAGTGTCCTAGTTTTAAAAAGTAATATTTAAACATCATTAACAAAAAAAAACACAAAAAGAAAATCCCTACTTGTTAGGATTTGATCCTGCAACTACTGATTCACAGTCCGATCATAGTACCATTAGTCTATGTACTTCATTGACACCTGGTTCGAAATAGACGTTCTATTCTAATGCATAATATGAAAATTGACAGTCTTCAAACAGTTGAAGAATATGGTCCCACGTTGGGCTACAAGCGTGCGACGCGGCGTCCGCCGCGGCGTTATGTCAAACGATCAAATACAAGGAAATGGATCCAGGTTGGTCTGCAAGCGGTCTATGCGGCGTTATGTCACACGGACAATACAAGCAAAAGGCAGTGCCCGGGTTCGATTCCAATACGGAACAAATTTATAATGTCGTAGTTTTATCCAATAATAATCATATTATTTTATTAAAAAAAAAAAATGGTGTTTATTTTTTATCGTAAATTGGACAATTTATAATTGTTATTATAAGATGAATGATAATTTCATCTTAATTTACAATCCAATGTAACCTAATTACGTAAAATTTCAGGCCTGTCTTGTTATCCCGAGCTTTTTGTCGACGTTTTACAAGTGCCCATGTAGGCCTATGTGAAATAAAAATATTTTGATTTTGATCCACGCTGCGGAGCATTTGCACAACTCATCACGATATTTAATGATTTTGGGTCGCTTACTCTTTAATGATCAGATAGGCAGTCGCTCCATGTAAAATACTGGTATTCAGCTGCATCTGCATAGACTGAAAATCGACCGTGTGGGTTACATACCACTACACCAACATAGCTGGGAAAAGGCTAGGCGTCTGCCTAGCCTAGAAGAATCACCGCCATATAGCGGTGATTCTTCTATGGCGTAATTACACTAGTCATCGCAATGGAATACATAGAAGCTTACAATAGTGGAAAAAAAATGTAGTTGGACGAGTGTGTTCGCGTACTCGGCCGCGTTCATTTACACTTGGTCGTTTGATGAATTCCAAAGGCAATCGAATTCGGGCAACGACCAAGTATAATTGCGCCATGGACTAGGCAAAAATAAAACATGAATTACGAAGTTGAATAAAACATTTATTTTAAGCAGCATATCATTGTGAACTTATTAGAACTTCTTCAAATAAGAGAGAGCCCGGCGTCGCGGGCATTCTATCAGCATCGGCATTACCATATTCCCCATAGTATGGGAACATCGTATTACGATGTTCCCCACACATGCTAGCCACAACTGTAATCTTTGGCATTGTTTTAGTCGCCATCATCTCTGCACACCTTAACATTCTCGTGTTGTCTACTTCACCACGAAACAAATAAGACGGGTAAATAAATAATATGCAAAACTATTCACAACAAAACCAAACATTACGATTTTTATTGATCAAGACAGAGAAGTGACAATATTTATGACAAATATGGTATTTTTTGTTTTGATTGACGATGAATGTTGCCATATTAGCTAAATTCTCGAAAAAAAGTTTCGTTCGTACTTTACGTTTTTATCATCAGCAATCACTAGTTAATAATTTCAGTGGCCCGAAAGTCTGACAACCAGTCCTACCAAGGGGTATCGTATTACCCAGTACTAACTGGGTTGTGGAGGTCAGATATACAAACGCTCAAAAAAAAAAAAACTATTTTTTTATTTTTAAATAAAAATGAAATGATTATTATTGTATAAAACTAAGACATTATAAATTTGTTCCGGATGGGAATTGAACCCGGGCACTGCCGTATGCTGGAAACTTGTCCGTGTGACATACCGCCGCGTGGACCGCTTGCAGCCCAACGTGGAATCATTTTCTTGTATTTGAGCGTTTGACATAACGCCGCGGCGGACGCCGCGTCGCACGCTTGTAGCCCAACGTGGGACCATATTCTTCAACTGTTTGAAAACTGTCAATTTTCATATCATGCATTAGAATAGAATGTCTATTTCGGCTCAAGTGTCAATGAAGTATATAGTCTAACGGTACTGTGACCGGACTGTGAATCAGAAGGTGCAGGATCAAATCCTAGCAAGTAAGGATTTTCTTTTTGTGTTTTTTTTTTTATCATGTTAAATATTACTTTTTAAAACTAGGACACTGTTTTATTTTAATGCATTATGTAGGGTTTTCAAATCATTATAAAATATCTAGTTTAAAAATATATACTTTTAGTTTTTGAACCATTCAAAAAACAGTTAGATAATCATGAATAACAAATAAAAATCGAACAAAATTTACGAAAAAAAACACAAATAAAATTAAGATAAAAACAAAATGATTATTTTTTGATAAAACTACGACATTGTAAATTTGTTTTATATGGGAATCGAACCCGGGCACTGCCGTATGCTTGTATTGTCCTAGTGACATAACGCCGCGTCAACCGCTTGCAGCCCAACGTGGGACAACTTCCTTGTATTTGAGCGTTTGACATAACGCCGCGGCGGACGCGGCGTCGAACGCTTGTAGCCCAACGTGGGACCATATTCATCAACTGTTTGAAAACTGACAATCGTCATAATTATCATGTATTGGAATAGAACGTAGTAAATGGCCTGGTGGCACTGCGATTGGACTGAAAATCAGAAGTTGCAGGATCAAATCACAGGCATTAAGAATGTATTTTTTGTGTTTTTTTTTTGTTGTAACATTACTTAAATTAAACATTACATAAACGATAAAGAATAGTTTTCACATAAGCTGGTCGCGTGAATGGTAATAAATGCTATAAAAACTATCTTTTATCGTTTCCATTTACTCCAAGATTAGATATCTTCTTTTCGGTGCATCATTATAAAAGTTTGTTTTAAACTTTTTTGATATTTGCTGTAATCGTTTCTGTCACATCATTATCGCAACACTTTTTTCATATCCGTGCTATTAACCGTTGAGGACTTTTGAGAAAAAATCCTGGTCGTGGAAACGACAGGAATTATGTTTATTCAACAAAATGGAACACGTATCTATACAAAGTTTCATGTTTGTGCTATTAACCGTTGAGGAGTGCCCTCGTGAGAAAACGATCCTGGCTGCAGGATGAGTTCATTATACAAATCGTGATTATCCATCAAATATAAACTTGTATGCAAAGTTTCATGTCTGTGCTATTAACCGTTGAGGAGTTCTCTCGTGAGGAGACGATCCAGGCTGCAGGATTAAGTTATGTCTGTCATATTAATATTCTGTTCTTACAACCAAAGGTGTGTGCAAAATTTCAGCTCAATCGGACATCGGGAAGTGGTTCTAATTTAGCTTCCAAAATTCTACCCAAACAAACATACATACATACATTGCAAGTTAAATAAAAGCTAGTAAAAACTGAACAATTTACGAAAAAAAATCACTACAAAATTTAAAATAAAAACAAAATGATTATTTTCGGATAAAACTACGACGTTGTAAATTCGTTCCGTATGGGAATCGAACCCGGGCACTGCCGTTTGCTTGTATTGTCTGTTTGACATAACGCCGCGTCGGCCGCCTATATCTCAAGCAAACGGGCGTCAGACCGCTTCTCCGTAAACGCTCTCATACATCGCCTTATGTTTGAGTTTAAAGCGGAACGCGCCGCGCACCGCCCCGCTCCACGCGCCGCGCCTGCGTAAATGGGCACTAAGGCTTTAAACATGGCGTAAGAAGCATCATCTAATAACATTAGTGGAAATCGGCTTAGATCAGCTTAGCAGGCGCAGTGACCGAGCTGTCCCCTGGGCCTCTGACCTCAGTCCTCATTGTATGAGAGACAGACGAAGCGTTAAGGATACATAATATGAACATTATATTATATCGTCACGGTCGTCCCGAGTGTGGGATGAACTGAATTCTAGCTTGCCTCGTTTTGGTAACTTGAGTGTCAGAGGATTGGGTTTGTGGAGGATGTGGATTTTTTTACCGTTAGGTTTGCGGTTGACGAATGTTGCTATCAAAAGCTTTTGGAAACAATGGAACATATTGGTCGGATTATGTTATATACAAGGCGATGTTTTGCATCTTCGTCAAAATTCAAGAGGAAGTCACAAAATAATAAATAGTCAATTAAAATTACGGTACCTAGCTAATTATTAGGTAATAAACGCTGATGTTTTTGGTTGTTTAAGTTTGTCAGTATTTTAGAATAACTTCCTTAACGTGGTTTAGGGAATAAGAAATTACCGAATAAACGTTTGTGATTGTTTGTATGTATGAAAGAGCGGTTATAGGGCGAGGATCAGCCGCTTTCAAAACACGGGTGGTCTACACTTACCGATTTTTGTTTTTTTCGTTTCGTTACAAGAAAAAAAAAATACCTACCCGTTTTATTATTAATTCGGGACGAGAATCATTAACATAGTTACCTCTTAGAATTTACACCTTGTATAGGCTCTAAAATAGGTCGACATCATACTCGTAGACTAAACATTGTGATTTACACTAACACACCTTAGCTGTAAATCACAATTCATAATTCCCGCTCACCTACGCTTTGGTACGCCTTATTTATCGTTATTCTCCTTACAGATGGCAAACGCGAACCCCTACGGCTACCCAGGGCCGGGCTACCCTGGAGGATGCAGAGGTGGCTGCAACAGCCCAGCACCTTACGGTCAACAACCGTACATGCAGCAACCACCCATCATCATAAGAGAGGATGATAGCACCTTAGAGAAGTTTCTTCCGTTCCTGCTAATTCTGCTAACACAGTGATGTTTTAGCAAGATTAAAGGCCCGTTTGCACCTTAAATCACTCAACGCGTTTAGCGTTAAACTTTCTGTTTCTGTCAATCGTTTGAAGATGGCAGGGACAGAACAGGGACAGGTTTAAATAATTATGTGGTGCAACTGGCCTAAGTAAATGTTTCAAGAAACTATCTCACAATGTGTGTATGAGTGAATGCTATAAAGATTTGAAGCTTGTTTGAGTTATTTTTTTAATAAAAGTATCAAAATAAACATTGTTTGATTCTATATTTTTTATCCTTCTGTCCATTGACAATGAGCTACGGGTAAAGTGATTACCAATTGACGAAGGTAGAATAATGAAGATAAAGTTCGACATACGAAGCGACTATCAAAATATAACATAGTGAAATCACTAGAAATCTACAAATAGAGTTAACATATCGATATTACATATTTTACATAACTTTACGTGACAAAGTTATCGATGTTAAGTAATTTCGGAGGTTTCTGATAAGGAAATAGTATTGTTCGAAGAATATTACTTAAAATCAGTGATATTATGACAAGATGGTGGTATAAATAGTGTAGATTAGTGTCGCGAAATATTAATTACCTTTACAATGGCTTCCCTAGCTTGGTTTGCTTGTTTTGTTGTTCTCTCCAACGCTGTAAGAAACTATTCCTTTTTTATAGTTATTTATATTGTATCGGTGTTATAATTACCCCTATTAACAATATACTTCTTCAATGAAGAGCTCCAAAAGTTTTTGATCAAATCTTATAAATTGGGAATCTTTATAAAACCTCTTATTCGCCACCAGAAACAGTGTGCATTGTTGTTGATATTGCTCGGTAATTCTGTCTAGTACTGAAGTACCGAGCACTATTATACTTAAAACTTTCTTTTGTTTCCTAGGTATTCCTGATCCAGGCCCAATATGCACCACCGGGCTTTGGACCGCAAGGCTACGGCGCCCCACCACCATACCCCATCATTGTGAAGTCCAGCAATGATGACGACGGTATGAAGACCATCCTGCCGATACTGCTCCTCATGTTGTGCGATAATGGAGGCTTTGGAGGATTCGGGGGCGGCTGCGGTGGCGGTTGCAGCGGGGGCTGTGGGGGCGGCAACTGTGGCTGCAGCCAGACCATCCCTGTCCCTTACCCCATTCCCTACCCTATGAACAGCCCTGTTGTCTGCAACTAAATAGAGCTTTTACTCTTCTTATTTGGTAAGCAAATAAGGCTGACATTAGTATAAATTGTTTTCTGATATTCTAATTCTGTATTGGTGTAACGAAACTCAAGAAACCTCTAAAGCTGAAAGTGACTTGCTGCCTAAACTCTTATGACATAACTGGCAAAATGTGAGTGTATACCTCTGCCAAAACCCTCGGGGATGACAGGTGTGATATTTTGTTACATCTAAGAAATATTGCAATAATGATATTCCTTTGTTTATCTTAACTGCGACCATAGTTTAATCAAGTGTTTGGTTCGCAATCGAGAGATGGCGTGTGCAAATCTTGTGATTGATGCTATGGTAAATTCAATTTGAATATTAGTTCACATGTGGGTTGGTTTCGGTCACTGCCATTGTTTCCTTTCACGATTACAGTAAATATTATTTCTGTTTGATTTGTTGAATAAATATATATTTACTTACATAATTTTATTGCTGTTTCATTTTGCAATTTTGGTCGAACAAAATTGTCTTAGAATCACCTAAGTCCAATAAAGTGCCCTCTCCGATTATTAATAAAATTATATATGCCTAGGAGAAATGAAGAAATTGCATTAAGAAATATTTATATGTTACTGCGAAACAGTAATTACCAACATACTTTCATGTTTTGTATACGTGTCAAAGGTTGCAATGGACATTACATCATTTACTTAGTAGCCGACTTAGGTGTAGAAACACACAGTATATATAGAGTACACAATAAGTGTTATTGATCACATGTCAACCTTCAAAATGAGTTTTAAGAACCTTTTCGTGTTTACCGCTCTCTTGCTGATGTGGAAGGTAAGTCTAACAAACCAATAGATTACGAATAATAGAGAAAAGTCCATTTGACGCGAAAGAATCAAATCAAAAGATGATGTAAAGACTCTCTCTTGATCACGATCGTCATCACTATCTGCCTAGTCTTTTCCCAAACAAGTTGGGGATGGGTAGCCTTCCCCAGAAGATATTTTGTGCGTCCGAGGGGAATTAGTCCGGGGAAGCGACGGAACACCACATTATGTGGCCAAAAACTTTCTTCCAACACCAAATGGAGTAGACACGTTGGTATGCGCACCACAAACGCCTTGAAATTGACGTTGCGGTGCGACTCCAGCAGCTGCACTCTTGGCGTGTACTTTAACCTTTGGCGCACGTACTCTTCGTTGTTCTCCGCCTCAGTGGTGAGATGTACACCAGGGTATTCGGCTTAGCGGCACGCAGTTTTACGCTGGGCTCAACAGGAGCCTTGCCGCAGCGGTTCTTACAGCTTCGCTGATGACGTTTCCTCCTTTGCACCGTCACAAAACCGTCATCATCAGCCCACTCTGTTGCCTTTGTAGGCATGGGCTGTGCAGGGAGAGTAGCGGTGGTGCTTGATATGACCACTGGCCCAAGTGGTCGCGTCGATCGGGCAGCGCTGCGGGGAGGAGCTGCGGGGACGGGAGCGGGGCTGTGAGGCGCGCTTGCGGGCGCGCAACGCAGACTCAGCAATCGGCGCCGGCGACAAAACTGCTGACACTAAACTCGCATCGAGGCAGCCCATTCCTCGGCGCGTGTTAACATTACTTACTCTTTTATTAATAAACTTATATTAATTTTTCAGGTATGCAGGGTCTACGGCCAAGCAGCCCGCGTGGAGTACATCACCCAGCCCTGCTCCTCATCAGTAGCGACCACCGTCCAGGCGACTCCTCAGCTCGTAGTGCCGGCCATCATCAAGCCAATCATATCGCCTTATGACCCCTATATCCAAGACTCTGTGCCTTCCGTCCCCAGCTACAACGGCTTCAATGGTTACTCCAACTATGCGCCCAGCTACCCTCAGCCTTTGCCCCCGATCATCATTGAAGATGATGACAATGACAACTTGAACCACCTTCTCTACTTCCTCATTTTTGCGATGAGAAACAGGAGAAACTCTGGTTCAGGAAACTGTGGAGGGTACAACGGCGGTTATAATGGAGGATGTGGCTGCGGAGGAGGATGCAACGGCGGTTGCGGAGGCTACAATGGAGGATACAACAGCGGATGCGGCTGCGGAGGCAACTGCGGTGGCGGCAACTGCGGCTGTGGCTGTGGATACGACAACTTCAACTTCGGTGGATACTCCAACAACAACTACGGATCCGGTATCAACTACATCCCCTACCCCATTCCTTTCCCTATAAACGGTCCCTACCCTTACAGCTTCCCTGGCTTCGGAGGCTACCCTGACAACTCCTGCGGCTGCATTGAGGAGCCCTACCAACCAAACAACGAAATCAGTCTTATAATTAGAACAGATGGTTCATGTACTTGTTAATTCAATTTGCTTTCTGTGTTAAATAAAATGGTGTTTTCAGTATTCGCATTGTTTCATTGTATTCCTAAAATCTACAAAGGGTTCGGTACCCTAGATAGACAAGCTGCTCTACAAGCCAGGGGACTTGGCAATCTTTTTACCAGGGCTTGAGCTAATATTCTTATACCTAGTGCCAACACAAGAGTTGAAAAAGACCCCATAATCTCAAATCTTATCGATCTGTTGGCTACTAGTAATAATTCCATGAGCATTCCATTAATTTCGTGAGCAGGGCACATTGCTCGCAGAACGGATGGCCGATGGGGCCGAAAAGTTCTGGAACGGCGACCGCGAACCGGAAGACGATGCGTTGGAAGGCCTGAACTAGGTGGACCGATGACCTGGTGAAGGTTGCGAGGATCCGCTGAATGCGAGTCGCACGGGACCGGTCAATGTGGCGACTCTTGGGGGAGGCTTATGTCCAGCAGTGGATGTCTTTCGGCTGAAATGATGATGATGATGAATAATTCCATGGTAATAGGTGAAAAATGGAGGCGCTTTGGGTAGCTCTGTCTAGAACATGTTAAGGTGATCATTTTAAACAATGATGATGCATAAACAAAGGATGTATTTTTCGGTTTAGGATAAAATAATTTTGGGTGCACACTAAGAGGACTCTGAAAATTACTATCTGTATTGTTGCGAAATGTACGGAAGACAACATTTCCTAACAAATTATTCATTTTACATCTGTATTGAGCAACTTGGCCTTGACAAAATTTCTTGTAATTATTATTTTGTGATACAATTATTTCGAAATATGGTTTGACCCATATATCGGTACTACGAATTGGAATATAAACAGGTATCGAATGCCGGTGGACGGCATAAAGAATAGTGTGAACGACGAGATGACTCGACCAAAGAAAATTATTTTCAATATATTGCTGTTTATAATTCAGGTTAGTGAGCTCATATTTTAATTAAAGAAATTAATAATAACTGCAGTAATAGTAATGGTTTCATTCGTGGTAATGACAATACAATCTCTTTTACAGTTCAGGCAATAACGTTAATTTCTGTCACATCAGTTCAGACTCTGCAGTTCAGGCTGACGTTAATAAGTCAGCAGCTGCTGTTTAACATTGTATCTAAGGGAAAGCAGTTTGACGGTCTGTCTAGGACGCTACTCAAAAGTTACTTTTTACGAACTCAAGCAATGAGTTGCTAGAATGTTACAGCACTAGTATTTCAGTAGCAATCCAGACGCGACCCGTCTATCTTACGCGTCGTGTAAGTACGAACCACTGTTGAAATACTGGCCTACGACACCTGGCTACTCATTCGTGATTTCGCCATTACTTTAGATTAGAGTAACCATTCTAATTTGTAATAACCATCACCTTGTATTTTATAATGTTATTGTAGCAAAATACAGGGAAGCAATATTTATTCCAACAAGTTCTGGAAATTTCGAGCCACGTACCAATTTCTTGTTGTCACAAGTTCGTAGAAGTTTTTATAGCGAAAAGTGTCAGATGAAATAGGAGCCACCGGTAACTGGAAAAGTCTTGTATACTTTGTAAATGAAACTGTCATGATAAAAAACGAATGTTTACGATAGTTTCGTTAGTCTTGGTAGTTTTGGCTATTATATGTCAGTCTAGGTATACAGTTCAACTATCATTAAAGAGTTTCTGCATTGTTCGTGTTATTCATGTAAATGAAGTAATGTAACGTGATTACACATTATGTCGTAAAGAGTCGGAATGGAATCGATATACTTATTAATCTCAATGGTTTTTGTTTTAGCTCCACCTTGTACTGTGCCAATGGCTGCCCCAAGATCCATACTGTCCATACGACTATCTGTATGGCAACCAAAACAGAGGAGTCTGCGGCAACCTGGACTACAACCCATATGGCAATTTGTACGACACTGGATGTGGCAACCCGACCTGTAGCCTATTAGGAGAGACATGTGGCATTACTAACTGTAACACTTGCCGCAATGGACAAGGTGGGAACTTAAACCTCAATCTGTATAGCAATGGCTGTGGCAATCCAAGCTGCAACACATGTGGTATTCCCAGCTGCAACACATGTGGTATCCCAAGCTGCAATACATGCAACAACGCGTGTGATAACCCGACCTGCAACGTATGTGGAACACCGAGTTACAGCCTATACAACAGCGGTTGCGGCAACCCGTCCTGTAACCTATACGGCGAACCTTGTGGCAACCCGTACGCCGCGTACGGTTACGACGCTTACGGTCAACCAACAATCGCTTGCAACCAACCTTACTGGCAACCTGAAGCTGTCTACCCACAACCACAGAGCAACCAACCACCCATCATTATAATAAATGACGATGACGATGGAAGTTCTAGAGACTGCCGCAACGAAGAGCTTTATACTTTATTACTATCGTCAGCTTTTAATAATAATAATGCCGCTACTCCATTTTTACCTTTTGGCTTCTATGGCAACGGTTATGGCAACGGTTGCAGCTGTTGCAATAATAATAACAATTGCAACTGCAACAATAATTGTAACTGTAATAATAATTGTAACTGTAACAATAATTGTAACTGTAACAACGACTGCAATTGCGGTTGCTCTTGTGGCAATGGATACAATAATTGCAATGATAACAACTGCAACAATTGTAATAAATGCAATTGTAATAGCAATTCTAGTCCCACGTTGCGTGTTACGATTGTTTTACCAAAGGCCGATAAGAATGCTGGAAAACCGATTGTTACTATGGCTTGAAGAAAATTGTGTAATTCCTGTAACTTCTTCTCATCGGCCCTAAAGATTTCCTCAATAGAAATGCTGTATCTTGCTTCATGTTTTGTAAAAACGTGTTTTTGTTATCCTTTTCAATAAAACATTTTATATATTCAACATGTGTTATTGTAATTATTTTCCTTTGTTGTTCTCACTAAGCATATTCGATTTCATACTAAATACTGCCATTGTTATAATTATTTCTGAATGTAAAAAATACTTAGGTACCTACTAGTATTCTTAGATCAGGTAACATAACCACCACCTCTTCACAGCAAGATGACTTTAAAGTCACTTTGGTATTTGAAAAAGATAGAGATATACAGGACTTCTAGCTCTTTCCACCCGACTCCGCCTAGCTCTATATCTTGCGCACGCTGAAGTAAGATTAAACAACACTGCTATATGTGGTGATGGTGGACGGGCCCTCTGTTCTAACAAAGAATAATGAAAAGTATATTGCTATCACATGACACTAGTGTTGGTCTAGTAAGGTTCACCCCATCTAGAAGCGAAGGCCTATTTCCCTAAAGTGTTATAAAGTGTATACAGAATGTTTGATGCATCGCATAGGGATAATTTTCTGTCTCTTCAGCCCCAACAACTCATCCTAGAAACCACGGATTTTTTTAATTCCAATTTTTTTACGTTTATTTTGAAAAATCACCCTTTATACAGGGTGGCCAAAATGTCGTGGATCAAACGCAACTAGGGGTTAAATGGAGTCATCAGCTGCAAAAAATTGTTCTACGGGAAGGTCTTAAGGTCAACCCCTGCAGAGTTATAATTTATTTTGTGTTTTTATGAGAAAATTGACTTTTTTTTACTAATTTTTATTAAAATTCGAAAAAATCTACATCCTGTATCTTTTTTATAATTTTCACTAGATTGGTACTGATGAGTCCTTGCGTTAGACATGCTATTTATGGTTGTTTATTGGGTGTGTTGAAGATAATTTTAAGATTATCAAAATATTTTTTTCTCAGATCATAACTTTTTATTTCACTGTGAAAAAAAAAATACTCTACCGAAAAGTGACCCACGACTTTTTGGCCACCCTGTATATTAATTAAACACTCAACTATGGCACATTCAGCTTAGTAACAAGAAACTCTTTTTTTTTTTAGATTGTTCTATAAATAACGTTATCAAAAAAACTACACAGCCGTGCAAGATCATTGGACACCAAATTTTATTATAGAATTTAAATGCCTTACGGTAATCTCGCTCGGGCTTGTTTCAATAAACCTCAGCTCAGCAAATGTGTAACGCTAGATATATATAGAACACGTTTATCCAACAGATAATACACTAAGCCTAAAATCTTGCGATCATGTAGCTATATTCACATTGAAACCTACGCTTGGAACCATGACAAATAGTGTGGGTATGTTTTTTAGTTTTAAACTAGAATATACTGGAATTAGACTCCGTAAAGACACTAACGATTGTTTGGAGAAAAGATTATCAAGCAAAATATCACACTTGGAAAATGTCTGACATATAAACGTTTTATGAGATTATTTTAAGAAATTATCACCATCTGCCTAACCTATTCCGGATTATGTGGAGGTCAGCTTTCAGTCTAACTGGATGCAACGGAATACCAGTATTTTACATGGAGCGACTGCCGATCTGATCTCGACAAGCACTATAAATAATTTCATAGCATTTTGAGAAATTAAGTATTTCGGTCTTTAAAACTTGCGCCACAGGTCACTGAATGCGTTTAGATCATTGCTTCTGACAGCTTCAAACATTTGCAAGAAATAGCAAGATGTTTTAAATCCGTTAATAGTTAGAATTTCCACAAAAAATATTATGACGATATTCCTCTTATTCTTATCCAGTCAATATTTCAACTAGCTGAAAGAAGAAATTATCCGTAATCTCTGAAGCTCTGTGCTTTACCTGGAGTTTTATAATAATGTTACATGATAGAGTATACGGAATAAAAGTACCTAGCTTTTAGGTACCCTAAAGGCACAGCCGACGACGAACAACATACTGAAACAGACTAATATGATCAGTGATTAAAATCACAGACCGCAAAAAGAAAGAAAAGATTACAGACCATTTTTTAAAAAAAGGTAGTTAAGGTCGTTACATCGAAAAAAAAAACAACAATGGCCAAATGAATTCTTTTTTTAGTAATTAAAATTGAGAAATAGTTTTTAATCAGCAACCTACGTGCTTAGTATGGCACACATACCTATATTTACGAAATCCTAGAAGTCAATTGCCTAATTTCTACCTTGATATTGGACTATGAAAATGTATAAAAGTAGGTTTAATTTGTTTATGTGAAAAGTGTCAACATGACTTCCGTAAAGTTTGTCGCCTTTGCAGCTCTCCTGCTCGTCCTGAACGTAAGTTTAGTTTATTTAATTAAAATAATTTATAAACTTTTATAAATTGATTATTTATTAACCAACACCCAATTTTAAATGATTCACTTATGCCCGGCTGGTCTTTTTAAATGGAAGCTAAAGGTTTTTTATATCGAAATATTTTGATTTATTTTATTATGAGTCTTTTTATCATACAAAACTCTTCTGATCAAAATTTTCCAAAGAACATTGGCGAACTCCACCACTTTTCTATCTTACAATAAGGAATGCTAAAACTCATTCAACCAAATCGTTCAGAAAATTAAATTGGGATTCGTTTAATTGTCTTCACTCCTTTTTCTCCCACGACCCTTCTGTCATTTGCCAAAAATCACGTGTCAAAATACCCTTTAATTTCATGTAACTTATACGTACTCTGTATTGCCTCCGCCACCAGCTAAAATTACAATTCCTTAGAAACATCGAATTCTATGCCCAGCTGACGCAAATAGAACATCAAAGGCAACCTAGTTATTACTGAACATGTGCTGCTCTGGGTGTCAGCGAAAGTTTAAAGATTACGATAATATTGGAAAAAATACTGAATTACAATATTTGTTTCATTATTATTTTATGGATTGCACGAAAAATAATTTGATATTTATTAAGAAAGTAAGTGAACGGGCTTACGTTTGAGATACAAAATCCGCTTCAAACTTTTAACTGAGTAGGAATCAATATCTTTTTGAAAATGCAGAGGATACTGATTTCAAACAGTAGTTTAATTAAAAAAAACATTGATTTTCAATTATACGATCGATTCTGAGTATACTTCAAAACCACACACAATATCCTCGTTTACTCGTAGCTAAATATAACAAACGTCGGTTATATTCACAGCAGTTCAAAAATAATAAGATTAGTGTTAGCTTGTAGTCTTGTACTACTCAACTCTTTAAATTAGTGTCAACATATTAATGATAAATCAGTCAGATATGATTAACAGCAACCTGTCTTGTTCTGTTACAGATGCACTGGGCTCAGTGCCAGTTCTACCCAGGATACGGCGGATACTACCCACAAGTCTATGGGAAGAATGACAATAACGACCTGGACACCATTCTCCCGATCCTGCTCCTGGCCATGTTAGGAAGGAATGGCAATGGTTTTGGTGGTGGTTATGGCGGCGGCTGCGGGTGCGGGAACTGCGGAGGAGGATGCGGATGTGGACGGTGTTAACAACGGTGATCAAAGACAAGTAGACGACGCTTAAAACTTTGATGATCGAACGGAAATATTTGGGTTTAAAGAAAAAGAACAGCCGACTTTTAATTTTGGAATGTAAATAATGCCTATTCGTTTTGTTTTCGACAAGTGAATGATGAAAAAATATAAAACCAACAGTGAATTTGATGACTGTCTTTCATTTCAGCCACAGTTTTATTTCCGTATAATAATGACATGAGTCAAAATAAAACAAATGGTACGCAATGTACTCTGATAACTCGAGTAATCAACTAATTATGTAATAACTGTACTAATACAATTATTGCCATATAATGTTACAATGCAGTAGAGATAACTAGTTGTTTTTGAATTTTTATATGATACAGCACGTCCCAAAAGTGTGTAACTTCGTGATTTCATTTTTGCACAACACTTATTTGTAACTTGCAAATACAATAAAACCAGAAATCTGTTTATAAAAGTAACTACTTTCTAACAATATTTTGCTAGAAATGAAAGTATAATCAGTGCATAAACTATATTTTAATTGAAAAAAATAGCTCTTCGTTAAAATCATTTTTTACAACACTTCACAATGAATTTGGGATATATCATTCTAATTTTGACGCTAACAGTAAGTAAATTCTAATCTTCAGTATATTTTTTGCCATACAAGTTTTGTAAACAAAATCATACATTTATTTTAGGGCCCTATTAAAATAAATTATTTTTTTAGACCATCTTCTGCTACGACCCTAAAAGGCATGCGCAAACATCAACGAGTACCTTCAAAAACTTGAAATCTAAAGCAGACTCAGTGATTCCAGCCAGATATAAAATTACAAGTACGAAAAACTACGAAGACCCAAGTACAACACAAAGTTTTCCAGAATTCTTTCCAGAGGTAGAATACCCAGAAAGTGTAGTAGATTCATCAAAACCTTTCTATATTAGCTCAAGCCCTTTCCCTAACGACGTCAAATCAACATTCAATGCCCTTGTTGCAAAAGAAAAGACCAAAGCAAGGACAGCTACTGATTTTTCTTGGACCCAAAGCGAAAAAAGTAAAGAAAAGGTACCCGTTACAACGCAAAAAGTTGGCGAAAATGAGGTAACAGTTACAAAAGGAAATGAAATCAATTCCAATGATAAGAACACAAACGAAACGCTTCACGAAGATATTACGACGGTAACTGTTGAGGATGAAACTGCGAATGACGTGATTCCAAATACTGGTACTCATATGGACAAGCTGTTCACCAACTTGACGTCGATAGAACAATCCGCTGAATGTAAAAAAATGGATTACGTCGTAGAGCTTTTTAACGACTTGGATGAAGTTATGAAAAACTTAACCAGTGTAGAAACACCAAACTGTGACGAAGACAACCATAAAACAGTGCATACAGTTGAAAGTGAATGCTCAGACGAATTTAAATTAAGTTCAGACATGACGCCTAATAACAATGATTCCATTATCGAATTGAATGGAAATTCCGACCTTACAGAGGAACATCCTGAACCAATAAGGAACCCATTATTTGAAGATTCGGATACAAATGATGCATTAACGAGCTTAACTTCATTATTAAATGAATATATTACGAATGCCACATCTGTTGAGGATATGCAAAGTGATTTTTGCAGCATTGGGACCATTGCCAACGAAACTAATACTTCTTGTACTGGAAGTTAAACTGTATATTTCTGTTCTAGTTTAATATTTTGACGAAAATTTCGTTTAATTCGTTTAGTTAACTAAAAGGAGACAAGGCTTTAACGCGACATTATCATTTTGCGTTTAGTTGACTCTTATGTCATGTAAAACAACATTAGTTATGTATAATTTATAGGAAACAATTAGGTTATTTATTTACTTTAAGTGTTAAGTAACAACTAATACAAATAATTCATTTTTGCTTGGCATTATAGAAAATGTATCGTTTTGTTAAGTGTGTTAAGAATATTTAAATGGAATAAGTACCCACACGATACTAAATTATACGTAAGTAATTCGTCAAAGATGTGTTTTATTATAATTTAAAAATTATTAACTTACCAATAGCTTACATCATTTAGTCTAAACATCATGGAATTTACCTGGAAAATAAAAAAAGTTTTAAGAAATCATCAAATCATAGAATTACTATATACTACATGTTAAAATGTGGTAATCTATTATAATTTGATATGAAACATGTAATCATGATAGAAAGTTTGTCTATAAGAGCAATATGAATAGCTCACGTTTCAATATTAACAAAGATAAATAAACCGAAGCAATATATATACTAAACGCGTAAGCTTTGAAACATTTAAATGAAATGGGACTTCGAGAGAAGGTGACGATAACCTTAGTGATAATCGCGATAACACAGGTAAGAATAATTATTGTTATTTTATTTTAAAATAAATACTACGACTCCATATATTTTTGAAAAATCGTATATTTATCGTTTCTTTATATTTTTCATAATTATAACCACAATCAATACCTATATACAAATAATACCTATATAAGTATCTAGTGTGTTTTAGTCTTTAAAGTTCACTTCGGTATTATTTTGACATTGTTTTAATTTTGAATTGTTGCTTACAAAGAAATAATCAATGTGTCGTATAATTATGTTATACGTATGAGCGAAAAATGAAAATACTAGCTCACATTATTCTGCTAGGGGCAGTTGTCTTTTCAACTTGGTTGCTCACAAAAAGTACGTCTATTTCAGATAGCGTGCAGACATTGCATGCCAAGAACACCAAGAAAGGCTTCTTTGAAACGTTACCTAAACGACTTGAAACCCGTCAAAAACAACCCATTCTCGACGCCGTACTCGTCTTCAAAAGTAAACAAAACACCAAAACAAGCATTTGGAAAGACAGCTCAAAATGGCAGAATTAGCCAGAATTCTCTATCAAAGAAATCTTTGTACAACACATTTAATTTTCCAGAAAATGAATATCCACTGGACAATGCTCCTAGGGATCCTTTTCCGATTGTAATGAACTTTAATGAGAATAATCATGCAAACACTCTACAGAAAACTCGCAATTATTTACAAAGTTCAACAATAAACGATTTGAAAAAGGAAATGAAAATTAAACGTAAACTTTTAAGTAATAAACAAGCAAACAATGAAAACATCCCATTGAAAACAGACATGTCTTCGATAAAAATCGCATCGAATCCTGATTCGGTACGTTTGCTCGATCCTGAAACATTCCCTGAAGTTCAGTATCCCCTAAACACAATGGACACGTGGGGGCAAAACTATTGGAATTATTTACCACTTACACAGGAGAAACAAGTAAATGGACTTGGGCAGCAAGCATTTAACCCCAAAGCCAGAGAAGGTATTAATCAACCTTTCACAAGACTCACGAAAGCAAAAGCAAGTAAATTTCTTCAATCATATGATAAATTAAAAGAAGAGCACAGGCGCACTTCTACAGAAAATTCCAAACGTAGTAACGTAGGTCAAAAAGGATTAAACTTCACAAAAACTGCTACTTGTGAAAGAGTTTCTGACGATTTTATAACTGCTGGCTTATTATCGAATACTCTTGGAAACCCGTCAAATACGAAAAAAATGGATTCAAGTACTATAAATAACGAAAACAGTGCAGAAAATACATGTGCATTTATTGAAAATCCATATCACACAATGCCATTACCGTACAAAGTTATTGAGGAGAATCTGGAAAACGTTTGCCCGGCATTTGAACTGAAAAATAATACACAGGAATTTGAAGATGTGGAGAGTAGTACAATTGCTAAAACATTACAATTGATCGAAGAAATACTGTTAAATGATGACACCGGTTCTAAAGTACCACCCAAAAGTAAGGAACCAGTTAACAATGTTAATACAACTGAGACTGACTATACTGGTGGCTCAGCAAATAAAGATATGCTCATCAATCTGATCGATAATAAAGAAACCTCTACTATCGTCCCTATTGAAGAATTATCACAAGACCTTTCTAATGATGCCCAAGCTGATGATGTTTTACCATACAACTTGCCATCGCGTCCAGAAGAGACAATACCAGCGAATACAGCAATAGTTTCAGCTCCTTTAAATGTTAGAATGCCTCTACCATTCACTGAGCCTATAATTTACAGTGCACTAACAAATGCCTCAAGTCCAAACCTGACTAACACGACTTTATCAAACGTTAACACAGTTACAGGATATACTTCGGTAATTATTATCCCTATGAACAACGACGCTGTTGGTAAGTCACAATCACACATGTTTGAGACTACATCAGAAACACCAATTATTGTCTACTTACCATCCATTTTATCGAGCGGCATACCCACTCAAACTCCGAATCTCAATCATATTGTGTCTTCGTCACTCGGTAATGCCGTGCCAAAAAATCAATTATACGATGTTCTTTCTAATATGGCGCCAGTTCAGAATGATCAACCTTCTTCTACCGCTCTTGTTAGTGAATTACTAAATAGTATTTCAGACAGTGGGTCATCTTTGCCAATGCACGAGATGTTGCCAACAAATTTAAATCGTTACGATAATGAGAACAGTCCGTCATCGATGAGAGAGAAGCCAGTCTCAGACATTCTGATACATAAATCATTGATAGATGATGCACCTTTTGTCACTCTAAGTTACGATGAAAACTTGTCTCAACAACCTGTAGAAAATAATAACTTTGACATGGATCCTGACAATCTGCCACCAACACTAGATTTTGAACATCCAGTCTTTGACTTGGCTGATAGTGACATTGCGTCCTTGAGCCACGGGCCATACAAGAACGTCCCTAACAACGAATTACCAATAATAGAACGTGAAATCGATTCAGACCACCAAATCACCGATACTTCTTCTAAAGATTTGTTTGTACAAACACAAAACATACCGACAGGGCATTTACATAAATCAACTTCTATGAATAGTGTTTCAGATGGCTCTTTGTCTGAAAGTCCGCATGGCGTTCCAACAGTGTCATTGGATAAAGATTTTTCATCTGGAACTCCTACTGATAGTCTACTCAAGAACATACACCTTTCTGATTCTCTTTCAAACTTGCCAGTGTCCACGGATAGTAGTAGAATTAGTAAAAGTTTACAGCAAATCGATAAAATGCCGCCCACTCCTCCTATTGAGACACCTTCTGTCGAGCTACTAATACCTACAGAGGCGCCACTTCCACCTATTTCACTTTCTGAGACTCTTTCTGACAAATTACCAGAAATAATGGATACGAAATTCCCTCTTTCAATAGATTCAAATATCACTTCGGATATTGCTCCTCAACCGATAGATAATACCTCTGTACCGTCTCCAATCTTGAATAGTACTCCAATGACGACAGATTTGTCGATAAAAACGGAACTTTATAAGATCAGAGAAATACTTGACAAGATGCTTTCCTCTAAAACCCCCCCTACTGTTAATCAACCACCATCAATGGATACAACATTATCGCCTATTTCAGAGACTGACTGTCTACCACAGCAGGTGAATCAGCAATTGTCTCCAATTCAGACGCTTACTGATAGTAAACCCCCACTATTGGATAACGTATTGTCACCTATTTCAGACACTGACAGTCTACCATTACTAGAGGACCAATCATTGTCACCCATTCAAACGCCTACTGATAGTCAACCACTACCACTAGACCAAGTGTCGTCACCCATTCAGATGCCTACTGATAGTCAGCCACCACCGCTAGACAAAGTATTGTCATCCATTCAGACGTCTACCGATAGTCTACCACCAGCATTGGACAAAGTATTGTCACCCATTTCAGACACCTACAGTTTACCACTTCTAGAGGAGCAGTCATTGTCACCCATTCAAACGCCTACTGATAGTCAACCATCACCATTAGACAAAGTATTGTCACCCGTTTCCGACACTGACAGTTTGCCACTGCTAGAGAATCAGTCATTGTCTCCGACTCATACGTATACTGATAGTATGGCTCTGCTTCCAGGAGATAACCCGCTCTTACCCCCGCCAGTGATACACAGTCCTATTGATAATTTACACCAAGGCCACGAGACACTTCTAAAAACAACAATGGATGACGGTTCTAAGAACAGTTTTCCTTCAGTTTTAGAGAGCACTGAAAGTCCTCTACAAACTTTAGATGAGACAGTTCCACCCATGCCGCTATTGGAGACTACTATTGACAATAAGCCGTATCTCATAGACAACTTAGTAGCACCGCAAAATGAACCTGTCACTTCCCGCACTAAGGACATTGCTAACAATTGTTTGCCACATAAAATGGTTGACTTGCCATTAAAAACGGATTTAGACTTTCCGGACATCTATGAAGTTTATGATGATGATCTTACTCTTTCTGTTGATGATTTTCCAATCAATATGGATCAAGAGAATCCAGATAGTCCACTATCGATCGTTGACTTGCCAGAGGATGTGGTTGAAACCCCAGATCTACTTTCTGAAACCCCGGCGAGTGATCTGCTGAAATCAACTGAAGTGTCATTGCCATTAGAAGAAGTGTTAGACATTGCCTCATCTGGCTTTCCTTTGGATAGTGACACGGCATTAATGAGCGATTTTATGGACAATAATGACCAAGATTTTCCACCCTCTAAGGATCCCTCTGATAGCTTTCCAGCTCTGCCGATGAATGAATTTAAATCACCAATGCATGAAATGATCCCAAACAGTCCATTTCATGAAATTTTACCCGAAAACCTACCGCAAAAATCTGATTTGCCGCTTTCAGTAGATAAACTTATCCCAAATATGTCCCTTTCTGGTGATCTCGCCAACGAACCTTTTGTAATAAATTATTCACCTTCACCGGTAACTGATAAAATCCCAGAAATTTCAACTTCTACTGCGGATACTAAAGACCCACCACTAGTCGATAATCGTTTGCTATCGCCGGAAGATGGTGCAAGCCCCTATACTTTAGTTACTGACATTCCTACCGAAGTGTTATCGTCTAAAAGTGAGGCGTTACAATCTACTCATCCAGATAAAACTAGTTATGAGGTACTCTCAGAATCTACGCTTTCCAAATTACATCGTGACGATTTACCATTTCCTGACGATAAGTTGTTACCTCTCTCTGACAACATACTGACTAATATATTACCATCTAATAAAACTCCTTCAACTTCAAAGTTACCAATAACTAAGGCACTATTGGATAATGTTCTTTCTGATATTACTAAAGGAGTTTTGTCTTCACAAGTAGCTAAAACTCTACATGTTACACCACCTTCGGATAAGACGGTCTACTATGTTAATGAAAAATCTCCACTTTCTGAGACCGAAGAGATTCCTCTACTGCCGGTAGAAAACTCCTTTTTCAATGCAGAACATAATGACAATCTGATTGATAACTTACACGTTTCGCAAATAACTGAAGATACTCCAACCAAAGATGTTCCTTTCGAGTTGCCATTACCAATGGACAAAATGAACAACGACAACCCTGTGATTTCGACCGATGATGCCGATGGTGAAAATAAGAATAAAACCCTTTTTGATGATCAATCGTTACCTAAAGATAAGATTCCACTTACCGATATATTTAGTGATATTTCAAGGAACGAAAAACCATTCTCTTCTAAATTACCAATAACAAAGGATCTTTTAGAAAATGTACTGTCAGAAATAAACACTAAGGGCTTATCTAGACCAGTATCTACAGCTGTCCCAGCTACCTCATCTTCGGTGTTAGACAAGACACACTACTACATAGATTCACCTCTTTCTGACTTTGCTGAAGACAGTCCTCCACTTCCAGAAGACAAAATCCGGTCCAACACAGCACTTATTGATAATAATTTACCTTTCTCTAGGCAATCCGAAGACACTTTATCGTTAAAAGAAGATAAAACACTTCCAAAAATATCTTCTTCAATTAGTAAAATAGAACCAAACTCTTATGATGATCTAGCATCGCCGACGGCTGAGATAGTTCCTGTTTCTAAAGATAGGAATGAAAATAAAGCACCTTCATCCTCAAAATTACCTATAGCTAAGGCACTTCTAGAAAATGTGTTGTCAGATATTAACACTAAGGGTTTCTCGTTGCCTGTAGCTAAAGCTCTCCCAGTAGCATCACGAACACAGTTAGATAAAACGCTATATTTTTTGGAATCCCCTCGACCTGACACGAGTTCAGTTTCTGAAGTACCAACTGAAAACGATCATGACTCAGAAACAAATGAGAATGTTTTGCCCCTATCGGCAGATGAAGTGATTCCAGGCAATCCAATTATAGATATTCGTACTGACGAGTTAATAAGTGGTAAAATGTACGAAGACAATTCAGATAATATGACCGAAGAGCTAGAAGACTCGGACGAAAGTCTGTTCTCAGAAGAACTGACATATGATTTCCTATCAGAGATGGAGAAGCAAGCTTCCTTTGATGATATGCCAGATGATCTGAGTGTACCACCAACTAAACAATTGTTTTCTTCAAGACTACCAATAACTAAGGCACTATTGCAGAAAGTACTTTCCGACATTAATGATGGGGCTATTGCAGCTAATGATGTCTTAAATCACCCTATTCGCTAAATGATTCCCTAAAAAGGATATGTCGTAGAACACATAATAATTGTTCTACGACATTTCCTTTTTAATTATATACACACATACACATCGTCACGTATAAATATTGGTGCTCTAAACGAATGTTTTTGTTAAGTAATTATTTATTTAATTTATTGTATTGTCTTAGTTTTAAAGAAAAAAATAGAATTGAATGTAATAAAATAATATATTTTTAAATGTGTTTTATTCAAATCACTTTCGTATCGGTATCTAGCAAATTCATTTATTACATTTTTAGTTTTGCTAAAATATTTACTAAACTTTTTTTTTTTTAAACGTTGCCCCGCACTAGGAATTTCTCCTGTATCGTGGGTGCGTTTACAGACATTTAAACTCATATACAAACAGCCAGACCCGGAAAAACTACCTGTAGGCCATACAAATATTTGTTCCGTGCGGGGATCGAACCCGCGACACGCAGCGCAGCAGCCGATAGCTCAGCCACTGCGCCAACCGTGCCACAAATGAATTTAAAAGAACGTGTAAATATTTATTAAAAACATACATATATTGCAAGTTAAATCAAAGCTTTTAAAAACCCAGCACCACAGATTGACTAACAGCAGTCTGCCAGTACAAACATAAGTCATTAGATGATTAGCTTAAAAGAAAGACGGATCTTTTCTGACTTACTTGTATTATACAAAATTATAAATGGTTCCCTAGATGCGCAATTGGTGGAATGTTTTAACTTTAGGACTTGCAAGCGTAGCAAAAGATATCATAGAATTTTCCAATTGTCTACATCCACTTTAAATACCACCTTTAATAGCCCCCTGACACGTATGGCGAGGCTATATAATGAAAGGTCTAACTTGGCAGATTACCCCATCGATGTTTTCTCTATGAGTTTCGCTTCATACAGACGTTCTCTATATAAACAGTGCCAACAATGTACACCTATGTAGCTCAATTTGTTTAATTTGTTTTGTTTTTGTAGTGTTCTGGAGTTAGGTCTATTGGACACACTTTTTCATATATTTTTTTTTTTTTGTCTCTAATATTCATTAGTTAAATGCCATGCATACCTGTTATTTGCAAGGTTACTAAAATGCCCATTTTATATGTAAGTATATTTGAATTGTAAGTGACTGTGCTGTTGGTGTGCTTATTATTATAAATAAATAAATAAATAATATTAAAAGATAACGTCTAGCATTCATGTATCTAATGCAATATGTATTTTGCTCACTTGCGCTTACAGCACTTACTTAAGCGTAAAAGTATACCGGCTTAACCCTTCTTTTGAACGATTATACGTCGTATTTATGTTATCTTAAAACCTATAAGGTTTCACTACCACTCATTCAGCTTAGCATACGCTAATGCATTTAAATAGCGTCATTAGCTCTATACTTGAACAAATAAGTCCACCACTTACTTTCTATGTTCTAGACTTAAAATTTAAAACAAATAACTGGAAACACGCTGAACATAATAATAGGGAAAAGTGTGTCGAAAAAGAAAACGAGATGGATTAAGATCCTTTAGCGAGTGAAGTAAGCCAAGAAAAGGAATTTGTGTCCATAACGAATTCTTTTTCTTGTCTTACTTCACTCGCTCTAGAGAATACGGCAAATATTCTACAGATTGCCATACATGTTCTTTTTATAAACTAACTAAAGTAGGAAGACCTGAAATAAAACTGATGTTGTAGAAGTCAAATCTGCTTCAACTGGAAACCAACCATCATTGCAACGAACAGGCAGAAGCTGAATCAAAATAGTCAAAATAAAATAGGAGGATCAAATCTCATATCATAGAAATAAATTCGACCATAATACATACGAAAGAACATATATTGAAGACTTCGATCAATAGTATTTATAGTATTATTGATCGAAGATTGAAGACGAATCCGGATCCAAATAATATGATAGGAAACATGATTGAATGGTAAGTTGTAGAAAAAACTTGGTTGTATACAAATGAACCGGTTCCAGTGACAGTACGAGAGTGCACGCCACTAAATGTGGAGCTACAGTAGATTCAATCCAAACGACATGAAATAGACGTAGAATTGGAAATGTCTTCGATACTGTTAGGTAAGAAAAAATGAATTTCTGATGCATTTTAGTGGTTTAATGGAGTATTTTCACCCGCTGTTTTACGATCTTTGTTCTTTTGAAAATATGGTTTGGTGCCTGGAATTCCTATAGTAACGTTAAATATCCTCTTGCATTTTTTTACTCTTGGTTTCAAATTCGCTCACATGAACATGACTTTACTGGTATGATAGGGACGCAAGAGCATGACTACATAATTATCTTGCCTTAATATGATCACTCACAGGCAAATTACTCTACACAAATCGCATTTCTTTCCGACCGGAAGATGCATGCCCTTCATTTGTTTGGTCACGCGTACGCGCCTGTCTTCTTGCATTGTATGGCTCTTCTGTAGCGAAGCATATCGTGGTAGCAGGCGACCTTGTGTGATTACATCATATCGACAGGCGCGCTTGGCGGCGCCGGTCGCGCTCCGCTGGGTGCGCGGGCGCAGGCGTGTCTTACTGCGCAGCCTGCTACGCTCCACTGCGCCGCGCCGTGATATGAGCCTCTATGGATCTGGCTGGAGATGCTGGCTTTTGCATTTTTTTAGCTTTGATTACTGATTCATTGGTGTAGTGTCACAATCAGCATGACTGAGCGTGAGTTCGATTCTCTGGTTACGTAAAGTGTCTTTGGGTTGTTCCATAAAGAGTTTCTTATTAGCAGCCCCGAGTCTGGAGTTCTATCCGGTTGATGGTAATAGGCTCACCCCTTTTTATATGGGACTTCAACATAACTGCCGAAATATGAGTGCACTATATTACCTACACCTCGCCTAACACTTCGGAGATTGCAGGCGTCAGATGTATTATTTTGAAAACCGTAATGTTTTTTTTTTTAAACCCGCCTAGTTATATCTCTTATTATAATTTTAGGCCAGACAAGTTTGACTAACCGGTTAACATTCATTCAGTTGATCATAATATGTCAATCTACGGCCTTCGCAGCTTCCCTATTTGTTGATTGATTACCTGCTAATAACATAAAATGCGTCGCAGAACTCATAGATCACCTGCCTTTTACATTTGCGTCTACACAATATTCGCTGCTAATAGCTCTACCTACTTAATACGGGCGATTAAAGACCGCACCCAAACAATTGAGCAAAATGGCAGAATCGCTATGTATGTAGTCATCTGGATATCTGTGGGTAATCTGAGAAGAAGAGAATTGGAACAAAGAATCTGATTATAAATGTTATTTTTTTAACAACTACTATTGTATCTAAAATAATAATGAAAATATGAACAAGAATCAAATTGGGAAAAAAATCGTCCACATCGTTGTCAATAGGAAAAGTACTTACTCAGAAGGCTGGCAGTACTGCCAGCCAAAGAATCAGCATTTTTGTTTGGCAATGCTGATTCTTTGGCCATAAAATGGCCAGAGATATCCCGAAAGAATACTCGGACCATGGCTCTAGCTTTTTGAACCCCAAACTGCACAAATGGATTACCTACGTTCAAAAACCGCTTTTTCGATAAGTCTTATTTGACCAAATCACTTTTGTTTATGTACCTATCACATACTGACTTGTCCATACCGAGAATCTGTCTCTTTATGAAACTACAAAAAAAACACAGATAAAGTCATTGCATATAAATGAAACAGAAGTGCAATCATAAGACACAAACAAAACACCGGCCAATTAAGACAATGCTGCAGATTTTAATGAACGCCCATCTGCAACGACAAGCACAGGAAATGAAGAAGCGACGACGCTATTTATAACCAAAAACATACGTCAAACGTTGTTTACTTACTCTCACTTTCCGAAACTGAAAAATTCTCCCAATCAACCTTAAACCTATTTCTTTAACGATAAGGTTGAATATCTATTAAAGAAAGGCAGATTGTGATAGCTTTATGTGCTGGCGTCTGTACATGCGAAAGTGAATCTTTATCTCCAATCCAGGTGGATCACCATGACGTCTTAAAACATTATTGTTTTACTCCTTTTCCAGTGTGGAAAAGAGATGACACTAGGCATCCTGTATAGCTCCGTCTCTTTCCCATACTGGAATAAGAGTAAAACAATACTGCTTTAAGACGTCACGGTAGGCCAGCCGGATTAATAATATTCAGCGTACTTCAAAGTAGCTCTCGAATCATAAATCTCAATGTTCTAAACATAGATTTAAATTGATTGAGCCGTTTATCTCACGTGGTGCTTGGTACTTGGGAGACACAGCATCCCGGCTCGCTCCATTGAAGCTGTCTCCTTTGTTCTGTCGTGGATTGTCATCCGATTGTTCTTTGTTGCTATAAATGGCTGGATTAGCAGGCGACGTTACATTAATTTTGTATTGAGAACAAAGGTAAGGTAGTTGTGTATCTATAGATTTTGGTTATATGGCTGAATTTTGGAGGTTAAATTGTACTCGTATTCCGTTGAAAATGTGAGAGTTATTGTAGAGAAAACTGATTTTGTAAAAACAAGTCCTGATAAACGGAAATCGTGGGACTGCATTTAACTTGATACAGCTAAATGCAAAACATAACGAACGTATGGATGCTTCAATTTAGAAACACCGTACCTGACGTTACGCTGAATTAATTAATGTTGATTCATTTAATCACAATCTTAAATCCGAAGTAAATTCTAAGAACAAAAAATCATTGAAGTCAACAGTCGTCATTTATACGCAGCGTCGCTAAAAATAGCCACGTTTCTTACAAAGCAATAATTGCTAGTATAATTACGACTGTTTCATTAATTAAACAATATTCATTGTTTGAATTTTTACAAAAAAATCTTGTTAAATCGTTCTTTACATATTATTATCAGTAAGTACTAGTGATGCATTGTGGTGCAACCATAGTGTAATAAAAGAGCCTCCTCAAATGACCATTAGATACTACCAGGAATTAGGTTCTACCTTTCAGTTATTTTACGTGTAATTTGGCATCACTGGAAATTTCATATTGAAATTTACTCTCATAGTTCTAAGGTCACTTTTGAGTTGCTCCCACTGACACTTTTGTCAAAACTACATTGATCTGTTTTCTCGTAACAATAACATTGCTGCTTGCTTGCTGTAGGCAGAGGTAAAATAATTCTGAAAAGATTGAGAAAACTGAATAATTTTGAAAAGGAAGCTCTCGTATGCAACCTGGACTGCACGCTGCTGTACCAATCTCCTGAATGGCTGATCATTCGTTGTTCATGGCTTTGGTAAGAAAAAGAAGAAGTAAAACCTGCAATGTTTATCAGAATCCTACTTCCTACTAATATTATAAATGCGAAAGTTTGTGAGGATGGATAGATGGATGGATGGATGGATGTTTGTTACTCTTTCATGCAAAAACTACTGAAAGGATTTGGATGAAATTTGCCACACGGGTAGTTTATAAACTGGATTAACACATAGGATACTTTTTATCCCAATTGTATGTTCCCGTGGGACAATTATCGAACTCCACGCGGGCGACGCCGCGGTTATAAGCTAGTATGATATATTGTAGTAAGTAGATTATGCGGTTTGGCACAAAGCCCGCAGTTCTGATCTCCCTCTATTTGTCCAATACTATGTATTAAGGCAGCATGGAAGCAAACAGGCTCAGATAAATTGTTTTCGCTAATATGTAAACAATGCTTAATTATAGTAACCTCAAAACCTATACAAGGAGGATTTACTGGCGGAGTTTCCTCGTATGTTACGTCTTTGTACGAGTAAGTGTTCAATTTATGATATTACATCCATCTCCTTTTGTATGGTTTGTTGTGAACAATCGTTTATCATTAGTTTCTTGTACGTTTATAGTATGTCGAGTAAAACTGGCAATTAAATAATTACCCAGTGAGCGGACAACGAAAATACTTACAACAGGGGATCGGACTGGGTAAAGAAAACGACATTCTATTTTGTCCTTCAGACAGGTAATACAAAAATATTAGACACGTATTTTTTGTTTTATCAAAATATTAAAAAAATACTTAGTTAAAACTCATTAAAGTTGGAGAGTGGGGGCTCACTACGTCACAAGTAGGTATAAAACTTACCTACATGTGACGTCATGCGCCATTTCAATTCAACATATCTCCGTAATTTTATGACCACGTGAAAAAAGAAAAAATACGTGTCCAATACTTTTCAATAAACTACCCGACGAACAAAGAAAAAAAAAATTGGATTATCCCCTATTTTCTATTGTTTAAAATAGGTCATCAGAGATGGAAGGAGCTCAAAATTGACTTTAGAATCTAGGTTACGATTTCAAGGTCGACCAAAACGTTTCCAATCGAATTTCTGTAATGAAATGTCTTAATTAAGAAGGTCTAAACTGCTTCAGAAACTATCCTATCAAAATGGCGATATAACCCTCCCGTTGTATCGTTATTTCTCAAGAATAGGAGACGAGGGTTATAACTCGATATAAAAGAAATCTATCTCTATTCTGTTTCACCTGTTATCGGTATCTCGGAGTGTCAAAAGCTTTATTTCCCGAAGGATCCTCTTTGCAGGATTTTACGTGTCTGTAAATAAATCTTTTAAAACACTTTACTCAACATAAAGAGCGAATGTGTAATGTTAATCTATTATTAGTTCAGTTATTTTGGTCGTAACCTTTTTACTCTGATCTCTGACGTCTTATATTTGCGGTAATGCCTATTCAATAGGTAGAGTATTAAGCTTGTAGATACGGCAACTGATCAAGCTGTACAAAACCAGCTTATGCGAATCTCGTATTGTAAGAGAAATCCATACATAGCGAGCTTATGTTATACTAGGAATTTATATCTCGATGTGTCGTCGCCGTGAGTTCTTACAAATATTCACAATACAATAACGTAAATGTCAAAAATGTTTGACGGCACGGTTGGCGTAGTGGTTGAACGATCGACTGCTTGGCTGCGTGTCTCGGGTTCGATCCCCGCATGGAACAAATATTTGTATGGTCCTACAGATAGTTGTTCCGGGTCTGGCTGTTTGTTTATGTGAGTTTAAATGTTTGTATACGCAACCACGATACAGGTGAAGTTCCTAGTGGGGGGCAACGTATAAACAAATGGCGAATTAATACTTTTTTTTTGGTGGTGCGTTTGGGGACATATTACGAAAATGTTGTCTAAAAATACAAGGCGTTGTGTTGCCAGGTGTGACCTCTGTTAATAACAACTTAGGTAGGTAACTAGATGTTAACGTTTCAACTGTGTGAAAATAGTTTTTTTTTTTATAATTCTTAAAATAATACAACTAGAACCATGTAATTTAAAGATGCAAGAGCATATTTCTATAGCGTAGCTTTCGAATCTATACATCAATACAAATAAATAAAATTGAAGTGTCTGTTTGTAATATTAAAATAACTGCTTTTTACTACTTGCATATGAATGTATAATATAAACGGTACATATACCAAAATAACATTTTTTTTAATTTTTGCCTGTATCTGTCTGTTTGTTCCGGCTAGTCTCTAGAACGGCTAGACTGATTTTGAAAGGACTTTCACTGGCAGATAGCTGATGTAATAACGGGTAACTTAGGCTACTTCGTTTTTGGTAATAAGACTCAGATATTTGTTGGTGTTTATTTAATACAATTGTACAAAGGTTTACCAACAATGCTCGCCTGACAGACGATAAAGCGCCAAAATATCTATGCAGCATTAGGTATATCTATGCACTTAATAGTAACAAATCATGATGCCATAACTTCATATAAAAAGGTAAATCATAAAAGTCAGTATGCAGGAACAATGAAACAAATGACATCCGTCATTGAAAAGGACGGCGACGTGCACTTAGGTACCGTGAAGGCGCTTACCATTTAGCCGACAGTTAGATAAGAGCAGAAGTTTCAATAAAAGCGAAACATCTATAAAATCAAGGAATTCGGTACAATCGGTATATTTTATAACTTAAGAAGATATTATTTAGTAAAGCCACTATTGCCTTTATTTACCCTTTTGTTATAATTTTCCCTAAATCATTAATGAAGAGGAAATGGATACAGGGGCTACCATAGACTCAATGGAATGTGAAAAAGATATAGTTGACAAGATATTTTTTAAACGCTAAACATGTTTAAATATGGAACGGTTGAAGTCAAGTCAGAAATAATTTTGGTACTCAGTACTTTATAATTTCATGCTACTACTAAAGTCATATTAGCCATTACCGCTCAAGTTTGAACTATAAGTGTAGTAAACTGAATAATATGGAACGCAACATTGTAGAACTAAGTTATAACTTCGACACCTCCCTATAGAAGTTTAAATACATAGCTCAGCAAGTAGCAAAGTAATTCATGCGAATATGAGAGTTTAAATGTTTCAGTCACCTTATAAAGTTAAATTACCAACGAAATTAAATTGAATATAAGTTGCCCATTTATAAAATTATTAAAGAGAATAACACTGGCAGCATTTTCAATCTGGCATTGTAGGTATTACGAAGACTCCTTTTTGAAAAAAAAAAATAGTGGCTTGGTTGATGTCACTGACACTGTCAATGTCATTCTGCCAATATAAGCATGTTTTATCCTGGACAATGATGAAACTGATTTACTCATAGAATAAGGGACTTGTGCCCTCTTAAAATGTTGTTAAATGCAATGTGCATTGAGACAAAATTCTAATTAAATAAGTGGGGGGTCAAAAGTCAGAACCTTTAAACCGCAATTGGGCATGTCCGATGTTTACCAACAATCCCTCAAAATTTCATTGTCCTAACCAACTCAATCGTGTTTGTGCAAATTGCCATGAAGGAGCGGGTGTCCTTACTGCACCCCTCGTCATTCTGCATTGTTAGCCCTACTGTGCATTGTCTGTATAATAGCTGACAGATAAGCGCCCAATTATACCGTCGCCCACACGGCCCATACAATGGATTCGTTTATAATAGCACTGTGTAGTTATCCGCATAGTTTTTCTTAGACCCACCTTGTAGATTTACAAAGATAGTATATTTATAGTGAATTACGGTTGATAGACGTTGTTTCATTGCTTGTTACTCACGCTGTTTAGTAAATTCTTCTGGCTGCGTTTATTATGAGTGTAATTTGAATAGGCTGTAAGCAAATTCTTTGAATACATAGATCGTTGCCTGTCATACAAAGACTAAACAATTTACAACATTCATAAAACATGTATTTTTTGTCCCTTATTGTTTTATCCTAATTTATGACGTAAATACCGCTTCTATGTCTTCACAATGTATGATTTCTTG
Source organism: Cerastis leucographa (assembly GCA_963082945.1). Taxonomy (NCBI): domain Eukaryota; kingdom Metazoa; phylum Arthropoda; class Insecta; order Lepidoptera; family Noctuidae; genus Cerastis; species Cerastis leucographa. The sequence goes on along the minus strand of OY720380.1, from coordinate 8,767,091 downwards.
CTTGTATGGTTTCACAATAATACAACTTTTGACGAGCTTTTATTTTTCGTCTCTCCGCGGTCTACGTCCTTCGGCTGGAGTTACATTCAGCCGTATAAATCTTCATTAGTGCCCGTATCGGGCACGCCGCTGACCGGCCCTTTTACTCTCAACCAATTTATCGGCCGTTCCGTTCATTGGCTATAACTAGACCACTCGACTATTATTCGGGCTTAGGCATGCCACGCACTACATAAAATGTGATACCGCGGTCGTAAACTGGCGTTGTGTGTAAATGCCTGATGCCTGTGCACGACACAATATTGTGGCATTGCATTCATTAAATAAAAAAAGAAGCCCGTTTGTTTGAAATTCGAATATACCTAGTTGTTCGATTTTTTTTTTCACATGGAATTTAATGGCTTTACATTCAAAATAAAATAGCAGAAACAATAAAACCGCTTTACAAGTTTGCATAACACATATAACTTGTATAACATTAACAGAATATAGCATTTCATTTTATTCTTATTTCATAACCAACAATCTCAACGACAATCAAAGGTCGATTCACAGACTGTACCGTACTGTACATATATAACTGCGAAGGAAATAAAATGTGAAACACAGATATTTTGTAAGTCGCATTTGGCAAAGGATCATAAAAATGAAATAGGAAAAAAAAACATTTGACGATAGGGAAATTTCCTACAATTTCCATGGTTTCTAATACATATATATTTATATATATATATATATATATATGTATTATATATATATATAGATTAGCCTCCGTCTATTATTTGGACGTCTATTTAACATATATATATATATGTTAAATAAATGTGTTAATATATATGTTTGGTTATAATAATAAACGAGATAGGTACAAAGAATTATTAAGGTCTCTTATTATGTCTGCTACTAGTAAACTGGTGACGTCTTAACAGTAATTATCTGAATGCAACAGCTATTTAGCTCAAACGTGAATCATCCGTGCAACTACTTACAAACATGACTATTTGAGGACTTGTATATCTTTCTTATGTGCCAGTTAGCAACAGAACCCTGAGAGCGTAGTCTATGCTTTAAAATCAAACCCTGGTTCATATTAACGTAAACTGACCAGAGAGGAAAATACAGAAAATTTTGTTTTCACAGTTTTTTTTTTTGGCCAAGTGTTATGTGATTTACACTATTTCCAATCAGATCAGTACCTAGTCTACCCTTTCTTAGATTAGAAAACGCATGGAAAAACGTCTTATTTATTTTCAACTTGAATACCTGGTAAAGCACCTACAGGGTTTACTAATAAAATTAGCTGGAAACCTTTTCAGTTTCTAATAAAAGTTTGAAGCCAGCTGGAAGTTCCCAGTTCAAAGTTTCAATAAAACTAACTCCTACAGAACCTAATAAAAACAGACCAATTTCGTTGAATTATTCGGTACCTGACCTTGCAAACAACCATTGGTGGTTTTTTTATTTGCCGGTTAAATAAATAAATGTAATGGTCTATCAAACTGTCTGTCTTGCCGAGTAAGAAATTTATATTTAAAGATAATTTGATTATAAAGTCGTAACCATTTCAAGTTGACGACTTATCTAGGCGTTCAATTTTTTTCGGCTTCATGCCACAGAATTCGCTTTTGGGAGTTTCATAAGCCCCTTGACATTTGAAGTGATCGCCTCCGATCAGCTGACTGTCTAGTCGAGCGATGCTTGTCTGAGCTCGTAGGCATGCTTACTCAACCGAAAAGCGAGCCATAACGATAAATTCACTTTTTAAATCTTCCCGGCCAGTGTTCTAAAACTCGTTTTTAAAAGTTTAATTATCTGTCTCCAAAAATAATGTCGTTTAGATATTTTTGGACATTCGCTTATCTGTGAATTTAGTGCTTACTTTGATGTAGGGCCCCATTTGTTTCTTGTAATTTTGGTTCGCTGAAGAAATAATAATTGGATAAAATCTAGAGGCCTTTTGTGCTCGGTAACTGAAACCGTAACAGTTGAGTAGTTGAACGAGACAGCCAGACGGTGGACTAATGAGCGACAAATAATCCGCATTGGTAGGTTTTCTCTTTCGGTGATTATTCAATATTGATTCTGTAGATAGACGACGGTATTTGTTTGTTACCATTCATTTATTAGATTACTGTCAATATACAACACGAGAAGTGTTAGGTAGGCGATACTTCATTAATATATTTAATGATTTAAATCTACGTCGACGTGAGAATTTGTCAGTTTCATCGAGCATTATTCAAACTGTCTGAATAAAAAAACCAATTTGAATGTCGAAACAGCCGTCTCATCTGCCACAGACTCCCACTGACCCCTATACTTAACTCTTTAAGCCTTGCACAACGAAATAGGCCAATTTTCCCACAGCTTCCTCATTCCTGTCCCCAATTGGGCAGAACACAGCTGACCTTTGCTCTGAGCGAGTGGCTGGCTGCAGGTATCCAGCACGTGATGCAAGCGAGTGGCACGGGGGCGGCGTGGGTGCGAGGTCGCTTGCACAACTGCACTTGCGCTAAGTCCTTCGTACTTAGTAGTTCGGCTTTAGTAACTGGAATGTCGTTAAACTGTACTAATTTGCTCACTAGGTCTATGAGGAAAGAGAAAGGTTTGTCGTATTTTGCGTGAGAGGAGACTCTGAACATTTGAATACTTACATCCTTATTGTGGCATATCTTGTGACTAAAATCATGCTTGTTAGTCAAGGTCAGGGGGGTTACTATGACGCTTAAAACATTATTGTTCCATTCCTATTCCAGAGTGGGAAAGAGATGGAGCTAAACGACCTGTATAGCTCCGTCTCTTTTTCACTCTGGAATGAGAATGGAACAATAATGTTTTATGACGTCATGGTACGCCACCAGGTCTAGATTTAGGTTCAAAATTATCACGACAGTAGGTGTCCTGATGTAGGCTTTAATTTAAGGCACAGACCTGTGTAACTTGAGATTACATTAACATATGAAGATATCAGAAGTACGGAATATATGTATAATGGATTTTCTACGAAATTTCTACAGATTGGATGTGGCTTTCACATCAGAGAGATTACTCATTGAATACCAACTGATAAACTCACAACCACAACTTTTACTTTCGTTTCCATATTTACGTAAAATAAATATTTACGAAACTCTAACGATAGAACAACAATATAGGCCAGAAACTTTGATTTTAAAAAGTATAAGACTTAAATTTTCATATTGCTATAGACGTTGAAAAAACATGAAATGGAGGAAAAAAGAATTAGGTATAACTAAAGCAGCAGAATGTCTTTCATTCAGGTAATATTTACTTCACTTTGTTTTGATAGTTTCACGAAACCATTTTTTTCTCCTTTCATTCCTTTTATCGCACGACAATAACTCTATTTGAATCCGTTCGAAATTCGAATCTAAACTTCTGCTTTACATTCTATGCGGATAAAGCACAGGTACTGCATTCTATTCAGCCAACCTGACTGGCCCTGGGACTAATTTCGCAACTCTTTAGGTCAAAACAGGTGAACATTGTTGATCTAACTGGTTTCTGTGTTAGATGCAGATCCTTTGTTCCATATGAGGATTTGCGACGTAGCTGAACGTGGGAGGTGTGTAGGCAGCTACGTATTCTTTAGATAGGACATCGATCAATGCCTCTATTTATTGCAACACTTCCTAGATAGCTGTTAGCTGACGGTTATTTGTGAACTGTGCATTCATGGTGGAAGGTTATTCTGGGGACTTGGTAACAATTCGATTAGAAGTGTACTTTGTGAACAGTCTTTTCAAAATAAATAAATTGAACTTTTAAGGAATATTTTTTCTTGGCAACATGAAAAACCACAGTGTATTCAAACAGACTTGGAATAACCCATTCAAATACCTAAACCAAAAGATAATATTTATATGACTCTGAATATTGAAAATAAATAAACAGCAATTTTATTATTAGTTCTTGTACGTGTTTCTTCAAGGCAAGTACTTATTTTAACCATATAAAGCCGTATGTACCTCAACCATAAGAACAAAGTAATTAACATTACATTAAGACATACTTAGTACATTATTATGGAAACCAGCTTTATTTTTAAGCAAAGCAGCAGTCCAGCAATATTATGAAGTCATTAACAAGTGCTTAAAGGGCGTTGCGTTAATCTTCCATAAAAAATGTAATTAACCACAAAGAACTTTATGGTTATAAATGCATTGGTTCACTTCTATGGTTCGAATTGGTTCGATTAACGTAACTTTGCGTTCATTAAGACGGTGTAATTAAATGAACGTTCTGAGTACCGAAATTAAATTATGTAAACCATCAATTTAGATACGTACCTACATAATTCTAAGAGACATTGAATATTTCATCTCATAATCATGTCAAAGAATGGGCCCTAACTACCTATCTTACTATAATAATGATCCATAATTAGAATCGAAAATATATTACGAAAATCGGGTATTACATATATTACACAACCAAAACCTAAAATGACCTAAACATACATAACAGACATTTTATATAAATACCTAGTTACATTCGTACATTTTACTAGATCCCCATATTTCCCCAGGTCTACCAAAATATTTTCCGCACAACAATTGCCTTTCCTGGAAGTTACAAAGCGAAGCACCTCAAACACTAACAGTTCAGTAGGTACCTACTTAGACTTACAGTGAAAGCTAACAGCTGCGTTCAAAACAATAACCAAGTCCTCACAGTGAGACCTTTGAATAATTTCTGAACGAGTCTGTCACTCTCGAACTTTGACAGTCAAGTTGTCTTCCCTTTTATTTAGGGTTACCATCCGTCCACATGTTTGCGGACATTTCCAGGTTTTTAGCCAATTGACCTTTTAGACCAAGAGACATACGGAATTTGACCATTATTGACATTTGCCTGGATTGTTCGTATTAAGGGGTAAGCGCCAGGGTAGACCGCGTAATTCAAATTTACAACCGTTTTCTGCAATTTGCATGTCAGTGTCAGGCTATATGTTGAACAAAATATGATTCGCGCCCGTAACACGTATGGTATTTACATAATTTTAAAAAATAAATTTATCAAAATATTTACTATAATCATCAATACAACCCTTGAAGTTCATTTAATCCCATTTAATGACTAGCTGCTCCGTTTCATGTCTTTTTGTCAGGGCTTTTCAAAGGACCGTATTATGGTAACACTACTTCCACTTTACCTTGGAGGATTTGTGCGACTTCCATGTCGAGTATCACTTTAGTCACCGTTCACGGAATTGATAACAAGTTTGATAATTAGATTTAGGTTTATTAATGGTTTTGTGTAGCGTGAGTTTCAATTGTGTATAATTTTAGATACGGTTAGATAGAAATTAGAAGCATTATATTGCTAGGTATGAATATGACAAGATAAACAAGGACGTTTACAAAAACTTGCATCATATCTACTATGCGATCATATTCGCTTTAAAACTAAATGTCTTTAGAATGTGTACTAAGTACTACTCATTACAAAAGAAATCGATCCGGCTGATTACTTTACTCATTTTGGCTAAAACTGACGTGGTTGTTCGTATTTTTCAGTTTTCTCATAAAACAGTTATCGTATACTTATTTCATGTTATGTGCAGATTCTACAAGGGTCTAACATAGGTGACAATGGCTTTGAAAAACGATTTTTTTGTGATGTTGATTCTGTGTGTGACTGATCATCTACTGCATTACCTATACCTATTCTCATTATTAATGTTAGTGATATACTTACCTCGCTAAATACGAAATATAATTGAAAAACAAGTATGTTTACCTTCCTCATGCTAATAAGTTCCTAAATTCAACTCTAATTCAACTATAATTCAACACTTATTAAATAATAAACAATTCAATAAAAGATTTTACCTCTGAATTAAATAAAAGTTAAAAATAAGCGGAGGTCGCTGTACATATAGGTACATAGACCGTACCGGTTTATACATTTCCAGGTACCACGTAAATTTTCTTGAATTCATATTTCTATACTTGATTGATTTATGTGCTCAAAACCCCTCATATATCATGATTGCCTAAACTTTTACCTTTCAGAAGCTATTACGCAAGGTACGTGATTAAATTCCAGCCTAGGCAAACAAAGGAAGGTCGACTGCAGACTAATTTCACAAAGGTATACATTAGACGGCTATGTCTTATGTAGGTATTCATAATGTTTACATTTTACATAACGCGGTATACACTGCTATTAATTATATTATAACGCATCGCATGACGTCTTGTTATATTTTAGCTAGTGACGCATCATTGGAACCAGGCCACTGAAATACGAATTGCGGTCTGATCTTATTTAGCTGTGGAACGGCCTTTTGAACCTAAAAAATATTTTATAAATAGTTCTGCTTCTTCATAAATTGGCCGGTCGATGTTTAAATACGTATTTTCACGGTTCTTGAACACAATAACAAATGTTGGTCACGCCTTTATATTCAAGAGCAATTGCACTGAGTCATAACATCAATAACAAATGAGACTATTTATATTATATCAAAAGGCAGGATGCTATTTATAAAAAAAAATCGTAATCCACCTTTATAAAAAAACACAGATCTTTTTAAAACTATTATAAAGTTCCATTGATGATTCAAATAAAGAATGTCAGTCATAGACTTCCTAAAAACAACAAGAATGGCGGCGTAATCTAAACGCTAGCTCCATATTAAGACGATTGTACGGTTAGAGGAAAATAATGTAGATCGCATGAATGAATGCTATGTCCTCTGCTAGCGTGGGCACACGGTCTGAGTAACATTTGATTACGCGCGGAACAAAGTCGATGTTACATATGTATTTTAGTGTGTTGCTAGCCTAAAATATACGTACCTAAAGACGAAATAGCTTTGAAGGCAAAATAAGAAACATTCGTCTTTTATTGATCAACTAGCTGTACCCAGCATGCGTTGCAATGCACTTTTTACTACCCACCTACCCTATCCGACCTACCTACCCTATCCTACCTACCCTACCCGACGCTACCTACCTACCTACTCTACCCTACCCTACCTACCTACTCTACCCTACCCTACCCTACCCTTACTACCTACCTACCCTACCTACCTACCCTACCCTACCTACCTACCCTACCCTACCCTACCTACCTACCCTACCCTACCTACCTACCCTACCCTACCTACCTACCCTACCCACCTACCTACCCTACCCTACCTACCTACCCTACCTACCTACCTACCCTACCCTACCTACCTACCCTACCCTACCTACCTACCCTACCTAACCTACCCTACCTACCTACCCTACCCTACCTACCTACCCTACCCTACCTACCTACCCTATCCTACCTACCTACCCTACCCTACCCTACCCTACCGTATCCTATGTCCTTCTCCTGGCTCTAAACTACCTCCCTGCCAATTTTCAGCTAAATCGGTTCAGCCGTTCTTGAGTTATAAGTGAAGTAACTAACACGACTTTCTTTTATATATATAGATTTATCGGACTATAGTAGGACCGTAAGAAACAAAATCTAGACTCGTTCTAACATCAGACAATTTAAGAACCAATAAAGAAATCTGTTAACACCTTTTATCTCCTCAGCTTTTACTTTTAACATTTTCACATAACCTTTAATCAAATCTTCGCTCAGCAGACGATTTCACCTAAAGTCGGCATCAAAAGTCAAGTCCACGCATGGTTGGGCGCCATGCTATCGTGTCGTCTACGTCACGTGACCGTCACGGTCAATTTACGTTTCCCATAGAGCCCACTCTCACCCGCTTTGATATTCGCTATGGTAGACTAGTACTTACCGACGCCGTAGGTCCGTGCTTGGCCATGTAACTCATGTAAGAATTTGAATGAGGAGGAAATTGCGTAAATTAATTGATTAGGTACCTATAGCAAAGTTTATGATATGCGTAATTGCTATTTTTATAGCTTCAGTCGGGGGGTTTCTAAATAACGGGTTTTCCAAGAGTTGTTATTTCGATATTCAAAGAAAAATGCCTTTTTTTAATATAAATGACCGGATGTTTATGTCATTATAAAGAGGAAGGTATGCCGTTATAGTGGAAATAAACATCAGGTAAATGACCACCACGACCACGCTTACAGGACCATATCATTTTCATGAAATTCTCCATAACTTCATAAGAAGAGGTGATCACAATTGGCCGAGATCTTGTGATTTAACACCTTGCGACTTCTTGCTTTGGGGCCACGTGACAGAGAAGGTCTACGCCAACAGCCCAGCGTTGATTCAAGACCTCAAAGATGGAATTCGTGAGGCTATCGAGGACGTAGGGCAGCTACTTTGCGATTTGGTTATGGAAAATTTCATGAAAAGGATATGGTCCTGTAAGCGTGGTCGTGGTGGTCATTTGCCTGATGTTATTTTCCACTATTAACGGCATACCTTCCTCTTTATAATGAAATAAATATCCGATCATTTATATAAAAAAAATGCATTTTTCTTTGAATATCAAAATAACACCTCTTATTGGAAAACCCTGTAGTTCGGCACCTTTCTATATTGACAAACAAGTTCTAATATCTACAAACTATCAAGCGTACACAACAATCAAAAAAGCTTTATTAATATGTTCTAGGAACTAGGAACTTGCTAGAAACATCTTTACGTAATTATAATGTCCATAAAAATATCAAGTTAGGCTAGGGTTGTTTCCATTATCCATAATCGATTCAGACATCGGGTGGTAACGTGTCTAACAACCCTAAAAAGGTGTAGGGGTATCTAAATTGAAAGCGAAAATCACTTGCTACAAAAAAACAAACGCACTTATCAATATTTATTTCGTTTCTCATCCCAATAAATAACAGGCAACATCGCTTCCACTTTCAAAGGCCAAATTTTTCAAAGCTGGCAACTCGGCGCCGAAATACCAAATGTTGGCGATCTATTTCTTAAGTAATAAGTTCGGATCATGGAGCTTTCGGCACCTAATCAATCTGAACTAGCGATATCAAAGAGCTTACAAGATCGAAGATTAAATCCTGGAGTTTGGTACCATTGAGACATTTTCTTTTTTTATCTTTCGGCAACCTTGACTCCGTTGTTGCGTGGTTAGAGCCGCATAAGCAGTGCGTGGGTTCAAGATCGCTTGATAACATTGCAACAGCTTTCATTATTGGCCAAATAAATATTTAAGGTCTTTATTAAACGGGGTTTATTATACTTTCAACGTGTTTTGCTCTTTCGTTGAAATTAAACGTGGTGTAATCTCTTTTAAATGGTTGTTGCATACTTTCCAGAGCGTACGCAAGCAATTTCTTGGCTTATTAAGATAAAAGAGTTCATATAATAAAAACTGAATAAATATTGTGCAGAATCAACTTTATCTGATAACCTTTCTTCATGGGCTGTACGCAATGCTGAGAATATTTTACGTAAATGTGGAATAATAAATTTAAGTGAATTATATTAAAAACTTTTGCAACGTAGGCCGAACTCCTTGTTGTGCTCACGCTAAATTCACATTGAATAAATGGCAACAAAAAAATGATAAGAAAAGACAAGTTCAATAAAATTGGTATTTCAACAACAATAACATGGTATAATTACAAACTTACTTAAAACAACTGAAAGTACCAACGTAATCCCAAGTCCACTAACCGTTGCCCGAAACATCCCGACAAATCCCGACCCATCCTAAGCTACCATATTATAAACAAATGACTAACCTAACCTTCACCATCTGTACAATATCCTGCACTTAACATATTGACTTTGACACACTTCTCATATTTAAATGAACCACGTTATATCGCATCTGTACAAATATAACCATAGAAAAGACAGGTATCGCGAAAGCGTCCATAATTACATAACTTCAATAGTCTCCTGCCCTTATCCCTATTTATTTGGGGTTGGCGCAGCATGTCTTCTTCTTCCATACTTCTCTATTACTCGTCAACTCAGCAGTCACCTTCTTTTCACCCATATCATACTTCACACAGTCCATCCATCATTTCTTTGGTCTTCGCCTTCTCTTAAAGCCATCCACATTCATATTATAAACTTTCCTCACTTCAATGTCTGTAATTATTATAGCAAATGTCCATTAATTGCTATGCACTTGCATACTGCTGTAATAGAGCGGAAAGTAGTAAGAGTTTATAATTGTTGATTGAAGTGCGTTTAGTGACCACTGCGTTTATACTGGCTTTACTAGTAAAAGGTTACCAAGGTTTTTTCTTTTGATCTGTCATTCTTATCGGGTACCATAGACATATAAAATCTGCAGGATCGACCGAATCTTAAAACCTCTTCCATCTCATCTCTTCAATGCATAACTAGACAATCATTTGCAAAGACCAATTATCTAGAAAGGCAATGTGAAAACAACTCTTTAATTACCTTAACAAGCCGAAACAAGCACTCTATGACCCCTTAATTAAGATTACATAAAACTTTATTGGTGTACGCTCACGGGGCATTTCCCGCCGTCCTGCATTGTTCTCCGACAGCACAGTTTCACACGCTCTACATATCTACTTACATGGAAAGCAATGTACATACAATATACATAGTCTACCACTATATAGCCATTTTATACATGAGTATTCATAATTTTGTTGCATGAATGGACGCAGCAGAGAGGAATGTTCATTGTGGACACGCGTTGTGTTTAGCTTTCAATACATTTATATTCATACGGTTTTTACAATACAATTTGATTGTTATGAAATCGTGATAAACATACAAGGGCAGGACTGAGCTTGGATTTCGTCGAAGCCAGTCTTCAAATAATTAAACCAAACGGTATTCCAATAATGTTAATCTAATACTGAGTACCTACCCATATTGGTCAAGCCAATATAATCATAAGATAATAAACTAGTTATTTCAAAAGATTAACACTTAATCAATAAATAATAATAAAAAAATCTTACTTAATCAATTAATGAGAGCAGCGGTGGCCCAGTGAGAGCAGCGGTGGCCCAGTGAGAGCAGCGGTGGCCCAGTCGTGGCAGCCCCGACTTACGAGCAGTAAGCCGTGGGTTCGAACCCAGGCAGGCGCATTACTTTGTGGAATTTATTTCATCACCGCTGCCCTCAAAAACGGTGAAGGTAAACATCGTGAGGAAATGAATGCGTGAACTAAAAATTCGAAGACATGTGACATCTACCAACCCGCACTGGGCCCGCGTGGTGGATCACAGCCCACTCCCTCTCATAGAGAGGAGGCCTGTGTCCCAGCAGTGGGAACATAATAGCTAATGATGATGATGAACACTTAATCAAACTAATAAAAAAAGACATAAAACAAAATGAATACACACTGTTTTTGAATTTATTATATCATGGCGATAACCTCTCAACCTTAACAACGAGAATAGCGTTACTATCTTCAAAAATGAAATGTTCTACCATCGCGAGCTTTGAATTTATTGCCACAAATAAAAATATTAAATTACATTGGGAACCTCTTTGCTTAATGGACAAGAAAATTAAATGGACGAAGAAATACATACGGAGTATTCTTCATCAAAACAGAGCAATTTCTCAGGGGATTTAAGAATAATATGTTATTGTGGCTCTAGACGAGAAACTTATTAAAGGCACTATAAAAATATGGACCGTTGTAACAAACTTCGAAAGTTACATAAAGTGGAGGTTCCAACGCAAGTTAGTTCGGAAGAACTGGTAATATCAGAATATAAATAATATCAGAACCTAAACATATAGTCATACGAAGCAGCCAACGCTAATTTCGAGCAACAGAACCATTTTGATTTCCGAGTTTTTGGGGGATCTAAATAGCCGGAGGGAGCTTCTATCATGTCTTTGGTAATGGTATGACAACTGGAATCGAAAGGGTCAATGTAGGTTGTCTTTTCTCAGAAGCAAATATTCTGCATGTCGAATATAAAAATTATTTAGAGAAACTCTTCAATATTAGTATCGCATTAAAAAAACCCAATCTCTGGAAGATTTTTAATAAAATCGTTCATTGCAAAAGCAATTTGGACCGCAATCGTCTTAATGGGACAGTTTTTGCTGCTAAAGAAGCTCGATGCGATTATTCGCGAGGCCTTCGTCTCTTCCATTGTTTAGACAGCTGTATTTATCAGATAACTACGTATTTGCTACATTATTTTAGTTTTTATGTTGTAGATGTGATAAAACTGCTTTATTTTAAAAAGTTTATGATCAAGTATGGGATGGAGACATGGTTTTATCATCATCAGCTTACAGCATTCCACTGCTAGATATATTTTCATTCCCAAAAGTACCCAGCCTGACGTTTCAATAGCGGTTGTTTGGAAATAATGTCTTTGATAAAGAGTACCAACCTTATAAAACTAAAATCTAGAGTTTCAACTAGTTTCAAGGCGCCATATTATTTGTAGTATACGTAGTATTATTTGTGTAGTATTCATCATAGTGAACACTATCACTCAATTTATGAACATGGAAAAAATTGGTCACCGTTGCGTGATACAAAACTTTCATTTGAAAACTTCAGTCCGTCTACTTCAGAAGAGTCTGCCACTTCGTTTATAATAATAAAATATTTATCTTATTACCGCACTTCATTTAGTTCGATCCATGGCTAATCTAACCTAGCTCTTACTGACACCCTGCGAAAAACTTTGTTTCATATAGCTTCAGGGCATACTAACCTATGTTTGTTGATTTGCGATCTCCACTCAAAAATACGTTTTCTCTAACCGGCATAGATTCTTCTAAAGCCAATAACGGCTGACCCACTGCCACTGCCTTCTGCTTGCTTATTGTATGGTAGGCCGCTTAATTACATGGTTCAAATGAGCATGTGTCCTTAGTCCAAAGCGTTAACACTGCTTAAGCTGAAACTTTCTTGGTCATGAGTTTTTCTACGTAAAAATCTAGAGCTCAACAGTAATTGCGAAAAGCCAAAGTATGTTAGCATAATTTTTATGCATGAAAAATGAAATGTTCAATGTACTGGTCATTTTCAAGTAAAACATGACTGTTTTCTGCAAATGAACAAAGGTATTTTTGTTTTGTATGACTATGACTGTACAAGTAACTAATTTTGTAGTTTGTCACCCGATATATTTTGTGTTTGAAGCACACAGAACTCTTGTTCATTGTTTGACGCTAAAACGAAGCAAATTTCAAACGATTTTTAAAGCGTAGAATTACTACAAAACTTGCTGAATATGTTTATTTCCAATATCTCAAGTGTTTGCCGATCTCTCTGTAGCTCATCTGAATCAATTTCGCACAGTCGCGATATTTAAATAACATTGCAAATACGTCAAAACATCTGCTTTATATTTAAAATTATTCCCGATTTTATTCTAAGTTATTTTTATTTTAAGTCAAGATCAAGATCAATAAATACTAAGAAAACAAGTTTTTTAAATGAGAATCCTCACAGACTTTAAAACTGTTAGCTTGTGAATTTACAATTCAAATGTTTTCTTCGATCGTTTCTAAATAGTAAACAGATGCTTAATTATATTTAAACTTAATCGTGCTTTTTCATTTTATTAACAACATAATAATCTTTTACATAAGCCACAAAGTTTTCTAACAACAACATTGCGGAATCCTTTTGGACTACATGAAAGGGTCGAGTCAGCATGGTCGCAGACCGAAAACGAAAAAGTACTGTTGTAATACGAGCACTATATCGTTAATCTGACACAATATTGTGCTGCTTCTGCTTATCTCGGACTTGTATACTTTTTTAATACAGTTTGTGGGTTGTTTATGGTAAGTGGCTCCGGAATGGTGACATTCAAAGTTTCCATTAATGGATTAATGCTCCTGTACACAATGGGAGATGATGGCGCTCTGATATTAATAATTTATTAACCGTTAAATCGTCCCTAAATATTCACAAAATTTCAAACCAACGCTTCAATGTTATGTATGTATTTTACAAACAAAATAGCAACACAAAAATGTTTCTCCTCACAGATTTATGTTTGAATAATATTTGCTATTTTCGACGCGGGTTTGTGAGTCAATGACATATGACAGCACATCACTTCGACGCCATTTCGATGTTAATGAACCTAAAACATTAAACATTCAGCTACAGCGGGATATATGATCAGATTAAAGGATAAAATCAGTGTAACAAGCAAACATAATTAGTAGTAAATATTAAAACAGTTTTCTGTATAATATCGCGTTACCAATTGCTTTCCGCCAGTGTTTGCAGCATGAGTGCGTTCAATGGCACTGGGCTTTATAAACGAGGTTGTACGTTACTGAAAATAAGGCTATTGCTATCAATTAAGCATTTTAATAACAAATTAACCACACAGATACATTAGAATCAGCACAAACTTCTAATATATAAAATTCTCGTGTTGCAGTGTTTGTTACCAAACTCATACATGATTTGTATGAAATTTTGTGTACATATCGGGTAGGTCTGAGAATCGGCCAACATCTATTTTTCATACCCCTAAAACCCATCAAAGTTTCCATGCGTACGAAGTCGCGAGCAGCAGGTAATCAATTCAATAAAAAATTTCCACAGCCTTGCACTTCGCGACTTTGTCAATGGAGTCCAGTCCGCACAGAAATGCTTACCTTCAAGCCACCACCCAAATGAGCTTTTCCTCGACTTGGAAGGCCAAAGACGGCTGCAACGTCCAAATCACTAATTTGCATGACCGTAACTAGTAATAGCAATTTTGGGCTGCCTAGTTGATGGCTTTAGTCACCGATTAGCCAGCCATAAGGGCCATGGGTGGCCATTATCAAGTAGGTATAGTAAGTCAATGGTGGGTTTACAGTCGTCAACAACCAACAACTATATGTAACCAATATAGTTATCAATTACATAATGTAACCGCAAAGTTAATCTGTCGCTTCAATAAACGAACTGCCAACGAAACTGGTAGTACTAAATGATGAAAGCAAACAGTCTCAGAACACTTTTACTAATAAAATTGTAATTTGAAATGATTAGGTTATAGAAAGCTATTTAGAAAAGGTTTAGTACCCCAGCGGAAATTATAGGCGTGTGTAAGCTCCATGTTTATGGATATTAGTTCATGCGAGGTAAGGCGGTAAGCTGCCAGTGTTGCAAGACTTTAATATTATTCCCAGTATGTTTTATGAGTTATGGCAATACCGGTAATTGAATGGTGCACTTATTTGATTGCAGTAAGCTGCTGATTTATTTCTCTATTTTATTTAGTTGCCTTTTTTGCTGTTTAACGCTCTTACGCTCATCTGTTTGTGTTAATGTTTTTTAAATAAAGACGAAGGTTTTTCATAACCTCTTTTCTTCGCTTTGCGTTAAAACGACCTATCACGAACTCTTGCCATTAAAGAAAGGTTAAAAGCATAATATGATTACTGCCAAAATGCCGACCCTTAAAAGCTCATCGATAATTTATTAAATCAAAGTTATGTGGGCAAACAAATAAATGAAAACAGTACATATTTACAATATTTAGGTCTCAAGATATTTGCCTACAGTCCTCAAGATGTTTCATGCTTCTTAAATTTATTTTAAGTCGATTTCATTGAAACTGATGTTTTTGACTAAACAACTGACATTTGAGTGACACGACTCACAATAAAAGTGTTAATTTATTCGATATTTTGAGTTTCGAACACATTCCATGTTGATTTATAAGCAGCCTTGAAATCACATCGGGAAACTGAAACCTATCTATAGATGAGTAGGTGTATTATACTACGTCACGATTCAGCTTATTTCAACACGCAATTAACACTGCCTAATGACATCAAATCACTTGTTCAAATAAAGAGGCTCCTCGCAGTAAGATAAAAACATGACACTTCGTAAAATTGTGTTTTACCGTCTCATTACGTCTACGTCGTCTAAATATAATTTTCTGGTAATGGTATGGCTGTAATTTCTGTTAGGGAATGATGATCTGCAATTTCTTATCGTAGAGCGATCGTTTATTTCAGGAATCGAATGAGAGGAAGGTTAATGATCTTGTTTCACCTATAAACACCGTAATTGCCAGTTTCGTCGGTAATGAGGCTTTAACAGGCTACAAGTTAGAACATTTTAATCTCTTAATTTGTGACACTTGAACTTTGCACTTGACTTAAATTCCGTGCGACCAGTACGTAGTGACCTGAATAGCTCTGCCGTTCTCTTTCTTTAAATTAGTTAGGTGTATTTTGAGTATTGACGTCACATCGCCAACATCAGCCATTGCTCATGGTTCATGTACCATCACAATCCAAAGCCGGATCCGATGATAGAGCAAAACCTTCCTAAAAGTCGTTTCAAAGTCATCGATGCAGGATTCCGCTAATAAGGTGATTACGGAAATGATAATTCAATTATTTTGGAAGCTAGACAGTAATTAACATGAATAAAAACACTATTTACGGTGTCCAGTATTTTTTAGTTTCCTAATTTTAAATTCGCATCAAGGTTGTATGCTTGATGAATCAAGCAGTAATTAAAAGCAAATTATACGGAGATTCGCGGTAATTCTGATGCTCGATGGTGTTAATTAAATTCTTAATCCCTTGGAATGAAAAACAAGCAAGTACCTTTCAAATGTCCAAATCGTAATGAAGGTAGGTGAGTATAGTGTGCATTACACTGAAAATTAAAAACCCCGCTCATGAAAAGGCTGAAGTTAAAAATATAAAGTTAATGAATAATTGTGAAATCTCAGGAGCACTAGAGCAGTAAGAACACAAGTTTTTACATCGTAAACTGTCCACAAGTATGCATATTCATGTCAAGTTGTGCTCAAGAGACACATTAACATGTTCCACATGTTTACAAAAACGACAGAAAATGTAGCCACTAATAACACATTGATCGATTGAGATTGAAGGAGGCACTCGCTTGCTTACCTGTGCCTCAGCAAATAGTGTTCGGAACTCTTTACTTACGAGGGATGTGGCGGGAACTTTTAGGAGTAAGTAAAAAAATATTTGTTGCTGGCAACTTATAAAACTGGATTTGATTTTGGAACGTGACAATGCTACAAAGAACAAACAGCTTACAGTCTATTCACAGTTGTTTTACCTGGACATTTGAATGACAAATGTCAAAATTGCATTGATAATTATTCATGTTACAATAAGCTTGTTGTAGGATTGCACCTGTCAGAGGCCCGTGTTTTTAATAGTGTTCATATTTCAAAACAGATGAAAACCAATTTGGCTGCCAAAGTATGACTATTGCAGAATTCAATATTAAAGTCTAACAGAGACGTTTCAGCCACTGAGGGGCGAACGCCAAATTTCGGTCACGTGCTGTGAATACTACAAGTAGTCGGGGGCGCTGACTTGCGATGTTGAATTGCCCCCTCGAGACTTGCTAAGACACTGCACTGAGACGAAACTACTAGACTAGCTAAGGTACTATATTTAACTCTAAAAACTGAAGTTTCGTCTTAAACATCTTTAAGATGAAGGCAGTGGTAGTAAAAGTCTTGTTGATAATTAATAATAAAAAACAATAGTACGAATGTTTACTACACGATTATTTTCAATGCTCATTCATCAATAATGTAATAAAATGTAACTGCATACAATACAACCTCACACAGTTCAATTAAATATAACACCCATTAAATGTTACCAAAATCCCGTAATCCAAGTATGACGAGTTGCTAATAAAATAATTACTTACGCAACGGCCACGGACGTGTGAAAGTGAAAGCATGATAAAACCGTCACTATTTTAATCTTCGTAGCAGCGCGAATTCGGAGTTATGGACTCGCTTCCTCCTAAAGACGAATTGGATGTTTGAAACTTGTTCGTTGTTACCTGTTGTCATTTTGACATGCATTGAGGAGCCTCCAGTGACTTCACATTAGTAGCTACATAGGGAACTCTTTGGGCTGATTGCTAACCTTGGACTTGGGTCAAATTAAGTATTTGAAAGTTTTGCATCGATTTTGACCTTTTTAATGTCAGTTAAGAAGACATTCGACGAGAATTAAATTACAACAAATTAGTTGATCTAGACTAATTTTGACGGACTACCAACTATGCTCTATTACTGAGTGGAATTTTAAATTAAGTTTACCCCTATTTTGAAGAAGAATAACCCTTATTATATGCCAATAGAATCTTTATTATACAAAAGTTTAGCATGAGCCTCTAACTAACCACTGAAATCCTACCTATATTATAAGAAAAAATGAAAATCAGTGTCGTTTAAATAAAGTAATCAATGTCGTTTCCACCAGAGAAGAGTCCATTGTTCTACATTGGAAGACAGTCATAGCATACACCTATACATAATACATATTGTAGACAACTGGTGCTACTTTCGTACACCCGATCAATCAGCCGTCGCTCGCTGCGATGCATGACTGATTGCCACTGCAGGACGCAGGCTCTAACAAAAAGGAAGAAAGATTATGCATCACGACTAGCAGCAGCTGGTGATCACTATAACTATAGCATTATGCACGCAGGTAACGATTGTTTTGGCGATAACAAAACGTAAGTGACACATCCATTCAGCTATTGTTGAAAACCATTAAAGATAGCCATCACAGAAGGCTCTGTATTCTTTAAAATCGGCTGTCTACCAAAGTCATGATTAGTATGTTCCTTTTCTATGTGGATATTGGTGTGGGTTGCATGCCTGGTTAAGCTTTTAAGGATTTTTTTGTTTTCTGTATCATGTAACAGTTTTATGTCTCCTAGCATTGCCATACGTCCGGATTTTTACAGACAAATCCAGAATTATAGCCTTGTATCTGGAATGCGGGGAAAATTCTAAAACATCTGGAATCCTAAACTTTGTTTTAGGACACACTAGGATTTTCTCCTGTATCGTGGGTGCGGTAACAAACATTTAAACTAACGTAAGCACGAAAATAATAGTCTATGATAATAAAAAAAAACGTTACGAAATCAACATAGGTATGGAATCAACATTATCTCTCATAAAGTCATAATAAAATAATGTAAACTGGTAAGTAGCGTGTAAGAACTATACCTACATATGTTAAGCAAACCGCAATGTTCTGCAACAAATCTTTCTCTATTCATATATCGTTGTAAAAAAAAGCAGAATTAAATGAACTGTAAAAAGTAAGCTCCGGAATTTTCGACAAATGTCCGGAATTTTCGAAAATTCCGAAACATTTCGTCGGAAATCTTACTTATGGATCTGGAAACCCAAATCTAGCCTTAACAGAATTACATTGGATCGACCAAAAATGTGTTATAGTAACACGAATGGATAAATGAATGAATAGAATGGATGTATTGGATGAATGTTTGTTACTCTTTCACCCACGAACTACTTAAAGGATTTGAATGTTGACGCACAGATAGTTTAAAACCTGGATTAACACATAAGGTGCTTTTTATCCCAGTAGTACGTTTCTCCGTGGTACGATTACCGAACTACACATGCGAAACCGCGGGCATAATTGCTAGTTTACGATAATACAAGAGCGTTAGTGCAAACTCTCAACCAATTACCGCCAGCAAGTAATCAACAGCCGACCAGTCATCTTATACCACGCTATCGACCAAAACCAATAAGGAAGGAAGTGAAAGCCACTATTCACCGCTTCAATTTATTTTGACAACCCATAAATCGACTCTAATCATTCATAATAAGATGGACAATCGTTCAGATTACTGTTATGTAATCAGACATGTGTTCGTATATGATATTGATTAAGTAGATAGATGAAAGTTTTCACATTGGTTTGGATCTCTCTTCCATGCTAATCGGATATTGAGAATTTGCTACTTAATCTGCCTGCTATGGCAAGTTGAAGTTACCAAGATTGTTTCCTCGATTGAATGAAATGATCTTTGCTATTGTAAAACATAAACAGTCATCATCTGCCTAGCCTTTTCCCAAACTATCTTGGGGTCGGCTTCCAGTCTAACCGGATGCAGCTGAGTACCAGTATTTTACATGAAGCGACTCCCTATCTGACCTCCTCAACCCAGTGAATGGGTAATACGATACCCCTTGGTAAGACTGGATGTCAGACTTTCGGCTTCGGCTACTCGTAACGACTGTCAAAGATCTACAAATGACAGCCGGGACCAACGGCTTAACGTGCTTTCCGAGGCACGGAGGAAACTCGGTATGTAATGATGGTCACCCATCCACGACCAACCTCGGCAAGCACGGCTTAACCTTGAAGATCGACCCATGCGGCTGTTAATATTTAGCCACGAGCTCCGCCTCTGTAAAAAATAAACAGTGTTTCGTATAATAAGTCTACTTCATATTAAGTACCGGCTTTCGTCTAGTGTGCAACTACGAATATTAAAGTTCTTTGGTCACATCACTAGAAATGAAAATTCGATGGAAAGACCGGTGGTTCAGGGCCAGATGGAAGGCAAAAGATCACGCGGTCGATCACCAACTCGCTGGACTGACCTGATCAAGAAAGCTACTGAGTCTACCATGGTCCAGTGTACTCGCAACGTCTCCAACCGGCAGAAATGGAAGCACATCGCTGAAAGAGCTGTCCTCGGGGACGTCAACGACCCACAGAACATCTCTCCATGTACCTCGTCTGCGTAACCACGACCACTCTGACAAGAGTATTTCGACTAAGAAGATAATAAGTCTATTGCTCCAAACACATAAAGATAATCGCATTTGACTGCCTCATTGGCCGAGTTGTCGGGTTTGATTCAGGTGTGGGGTAGTGTGTTTTTGGATTTTTTTCCACAGGATTTTTTCAGTAGTAGCCACGGAGTCGAGCCATTTGTGCCCGCTTGATGGCAATATGGCTCACGTCCTATTGCATGCGACTTAAAATATAAATGTCGAGATGTGGGTTTACTATTAGACACTATAAGTATACCGCTGCCATTCAAGGATTACAGACGTGATGTTATGTTTTAATCAGATTTTTAAAGGGGTGTGTTTTTTAAGTCTTTTATTTATTTACGGAAATAGGTAAGTGTGTTCACCACCCGTGTTTTCAACGCGGTCCGTCTGATCTTTGCCCTATAACCATGCACGCTTTCACAAACAATCGCAAACGTTTATTCGATCATTTCTTATCCCTTAAACCACGCTAAGTTTCCTTAAACCACCTTTATTAATGATTAACTAGGTACCGTAATTTAAATTAATTAATTAATGACTTTTGTGACAACCTCCTGAATTTTGAAGAGGATGCAAAAAAACCAGTATACAGTACATTACGCCTAGTTTATCTTTGTATGCTGAGACGACCTTCTCATTACAATGGCGCAATCTTATGCAATTTTAACACACTATGTATGTTTACTTTATCACCAGACTATACTTCGTGATTTGATTGTGTACACACCACGACAAAGCAAGCTATGCATATGCAGTATAAGCCTCGCTTTTTTATAGATTGCCAATATAAGATCCGCGTAAAATGTTTCTGTTTAGCTTGATTGTTCGTCGAGCGTACAGGTTAACTAGAATGCAAACTATCTACCTCTTTTCCACATAAACATAATTTATAAGTAGTAAACGGGACAGGAAAATGTTTAACAAACAATAGCATATGACTATTGTTTGTGTATTTCCAATTTGCACATTCTGACGTTAAGTTTGTTTTCAGATTTGTAGATAACAAAGTTTCAGGTATAATAAGTGGGCAAACTACGATTGATTTTAGTTCTCAAATCGAAGAACGCATGGGTAACGCGGGTAACATTGATGTGTTACCCATATGTTAATTGATTGTTACTTAGCAAGCCATAAGGAAAAAGTGAAATAAAATAAACTTTTCGCATGCATCGATGACATAATTCTCAACACGTCATGCAACAAAAAGGTTGCAATAAAATTAAGAACAAACTTTAATTTACTAGTACTTAAGTTTGAAGTCCTTACACTTAAGTAAGAAATATCAAGAGGAACCGCCGCGCGTCAATAACGTTGTAGTCAGACTATATCGGTCATTGACGTATATTAGTAAAACAAATATCTTGTAATAGCTATCGAAATATAGGTTACTGATAACGTTATCTAATCTCTAATAGGCTGAATTATTATCATAGAAAATTCATGCTGGCAATGGCTTTATTACGTGGAACAAGTGCTTTTTCTAGCCAGTACTTATTGACCAAAGAACCATACATACTTCATTGGTCCCGTAAGCGAGTATCAAGTATCAAGGTCCTGGGTTCAATTTTCAAGCTGTACAAAGTGTTCTTGGGTTATTCCATCAGATTTTTTTTCTGTAACTGCCTTGGAGTCTAGATTTGTTCCCGTTTGATATCAATAGGCTCCCCCTCTTTTCGATGGGACTTAAATATCAGGCGAGATGTGGCTGTACTATTAGGTACAAACCTGCCTAACACTTCAGGTATTACAGGCGCCATGTTATGTAGAGTTTAACATAGAAAATTCATGCTGGCACAATGGCTTTATATTCACAATGAGATATTCTAATTAGTACTTTCTGTCATTTAAGTGCCTAAATTATTATTCATTAAAAATAATAAATTTGTTTTTTGTTCTCATTAATTATTATTCCACCTTCCAACAGTGTAACGACCTACAAATTATAATAAAGCTTCAGTTATTATAAGTCGGAATTGCGTGACTTAACTCTATCACAATTCCGCTGAAACTAAAATATTTTTTTCCATATAATAATGACTGGTTGTATTAAATAAATAATAACTTTTGCCCTTGTGAACACTTCAAGAAAATTGCGGAAAAGAATAGCCTCTTGAACTCTTGTCATTGATGATGTTCAAAGAAAATATTATTTTGGAAAAAAATCTACGAAAAAGGCAAAAATTTTAAACATAGGCTTTTGGCCCCGATTTCCACTAAAAAAACGATAACAATAACAGGAGAAACGTGGTTAAATAATAACAGCCGGTCGGGTCCATCTTTAAGTAAAGCTGTACTTGCCTAGTTTAGTCCCTCGGAAAGCACAGTAAGACGTTGGTCTCGACTGTCATTTGTAGATCTTTGACAGTCGTTAAATTTAGTCAGTGGCCCGAAAGTCTGACAACCAGTCTTACCAAGGCTTGGCATTGGGTTAGACTGGAAGCCGACCCCATCATAGTTGGGAAAAGGCAGATGATGAACAGGAGAGGCGTGGATTTCAAAATGTGATTGGTCGATTCTCCCACGTCTTCTTTCTACTCAACTCGTCTCCGCGTTAGCGAAAACCGGGTCTTAGGCCTGTTTAGTAATCCAAAAGCCGAATATGTAATTTTAATAATAAAGCTACGGTCGATAATTACATCTCACATTTACATTAACTAAAGAACAGTTCATAAATCATTTTAACACTTTAATAACACTTTTATAGGATTAAATGGCTGTACGAGGTGCAGTTGTGTGACCAACGAGCTGAACTAGCGATTTGGCCACGTTAGTAATTATATCCATTATTTTGCGTAATTTTCACTAAGATTACACACTACCTATTTGAAAGTAAACACACATGGTATGTTTTATAAAAGGAAACGGAAAATTAAAATTAAGAATCGCGAAGATCCATAAATATAGTTTTTAATTTGTTTTTTTTGGCGTTTGTAGAATGGATCCCAGGGGCGCGCTGCTGGTAAACATTACAGAAATGGTACCTATTGAATAAATAAGATGGCGGTGTTAGGCACGACTATAGCCCTAGTACTATAAAACAAGGAGGACAGAAAAGAGTACAGCGAATCGTAAAAACAAAAACCAACCAGCCAGACCTAATCTAAGATTAGAAGGAGGATAGTTTCTACACAAAACTTTCATTTACATACAAGTGTCGGCGCAAAGACAAAGTTAACAAAACGTTACGTGACGCCCAGTGATAAACCCGCCACACAATCGTGAATAGTGAAACTTGTGCACTTACATAGTTTAGCTTGATTTCATGGCACGCCAATGAAAGGTCCCTGAGAACTTTACAAGTCATAAAACAGCTAGGTAAGTAAGTTTTAAAGGCCGTATCTACCCAGAATTAACGTGAGCCAATGAACAAGATAGTCACAATTTTTTACAGAAAGGAGTTTGCAAATTAGAGAAAAATGTAATGTACGACAATAATAAATATTGTACACCTCATGGGTATGTTACAGCGAGCTTTATGTAATAACTATAAGAACCTATATATCACCTGTGACAAACAATAAATGAATTTGAATTTGAATTTGAATTTGAATTTGAATAATTTGGAAAAACAAAACGCAATTCATTCATGCATTATTATTAAAAACAAAACACATTTGTTTTGGGAAATCGTATCGTTCCACAAATAACGTAATAAACAGGATAGACATTGATCAATATTTATCAACATTAAAATTTCGAGCATGAAACTGTTATTAAAGTAACATTAGCATTAAAATGCATACTACGATATGTTGGAGTAGCAACTCCGACATATCGTTTTTGAGCCCACAAGACCATGAGATTCATAACATAACATAACAAAGCTATGTAGCACGTTACCTTCAACGTTACCGTCCAAGATAACGATTAAAATACTTATGGTAATGTCGGTAACGTTATACGTAATACTAATTAACATAATATTATCACTACATAATCGTAGCTATAAGATCATTATCGCTACATGAAACACTTTCTCTTTAAATTCGTTTGGTTACTTTTTTAACTATGTTCGTTTAGAAATATTGTCTTAAAGCACTGGTAGAGTTGGTAGTGTACTTAATAGTGCTAGAAATTTTATTGAAAAAAAATGTAAGGACACAGGCAGTCTAAAACCTTTCTGCAAGCAAGCATGCTTAGTACATCCAATGAATAGTGCCTTCTAGCTGCAGGACGATTAGCTATATATTTAAACAAACACATAGAAAAATTACATTGTCAATCTGTCTTCATATCCACTATCTGATCCCTAGACTCAGCACGTGCGTCAGAATGTAATATTAATAAATAAAGAAAGTTAACGACACTAACTAGAGTTGTCCGAACATATCGCACTATTACTGTTTCCGCTGGCCCAGCATCGCGTGAGAACATGCGACCATCGGCCTTGGGTCCTTCGCGTTCGCTGCCTAGCCTAACTACTTCAAATCAACTTTTATTACTATACTATCGCTTCGGACCAGTTTCTGCTCCATACCCGCCACATAGGGCACTAGTCACTACTCGCTTTACGTTTATTTATAACCCTCTCGCTAGACAGTTGCCAACTGATGAAAAGACGAAATGTACGCGGAAGGAGCAACTCTTTTATTTAAAACATAGGTAACACTCTTTTTTTGGGCAGTCGTGTAAAAAGAGGCATTGACTTCTCAGAATGGATTTAACGGACGGAGTTGGCAAAGCCACAATTTAGCGATAATTATTTACATGAGTGGTAATGAGGAGAGATAGTATCGGAATACGTCCGTATAGTACGATAGCTGTTGTTATTTTTAAAATTGAAAGCTTAATTCAGAAATCGCTGCTGACCAATATTTTGAGTAGTGTCTTCAAAGAAAACGTCATGGAGTAAATTTATCGATATGCTCGACACGACACGTGCGAGATAAAACGCAATTGTTCTGGATTCATGACATTTGGAACTGTTCTCATTCTCGCAACATGTTGCACAACACGACGTCCCAAT
Source organism: Cerastis leucographa (assembly GCA_963082945.1). Taxonomy (NCBI): domain Eukaryota; kingdom Metazoa; phylum Arthropoda; class Insecta; order Lepidoptera; family Noctuidae; genus Cerastis; species Cerastis leucographa. The sequence continues at coordinate 8,741,633 of OY720380.1, read as the reverse complement.
TACTGTCGACTGCACGAAAGATCTCGCACGACACCTATGTCATACGCAACGGCTATGATTGTGAACAATCACTTCCGCCCAATTTGTCGGCCACTTCCGACCGATTATATGTAGGTGACACTGCAGTTTTGGTTTCCTGTGTTTTTATTCACGCAATTTTCATAACCTACATACAATGGGCAAGCGTTTACAAACCGAATCTAATGGAGGTGTAGAGATTTATACTGATGAATCTGTATTCCAACTGGCCCGGAATCATTCGGATGCATTCGGATGTCGGTCGGCTCTAATCGGCTAACACTGCTGGGCGTCAGCCAAGCCATTCCCGCCGTTTCGACGGATTTAAATTTGGAACACAATTTTTTCTGTGGCCGTAGTAGTTTGACGAGGTGAACAATCTCTTTCAGTTTAGAAATCACACGTGTTAAGGGCATTTGCTGTAGATGGTTGAAAGATAAAATATGTCCCCAATTTATGTACATAGTAACAAATATAGTGGGTGTTATTGCACCTTACTAACTATGTGACACGAATACCTCGAACACGTATCCTGCTTGTCGTGGTTTATGATTCCACGTGCGTAAATGTAACGGTTATATGAAAACGCGTGTTTAGGCAACACCTGACGAATTATAAACTTTCGGCGCAGTGTTTGCTGCATTTCTTTATTGACCTGCTTCCATTGTGACACCCATTATAGACATGAGGATAAGTGAACTATTCCGATCATTGCTTTTGTTGTATTTTCCTGTTACATCAATATTATAAACAAATTATTTCTGATTGAGGAAAATATCATCACCATAACTTATTGTTTTGTTTACCATTCAGTGTTATTTTGTTTGCATAAGCATATTCAAGAAGGATTTTTAAATAAATAGGTTTATTACCATTATTCAAAAAATGGTAGGGGCTGCACTAGTTCTGTAAAGTCGTATTATTTAAACTAGGTTGCTTTTCAAAAATAGAATCAATTCAATTGCTATTACAATTTATTCCTCAGAAAAGCCACTCGTTTAGCCTCAATGACACTAGCTAAAGGATAATAAACAACTGTGATGAATCTCAATTACACAGAAGATGACTGGACACTGTATTCATTTGACAAACACACAATATTGTTCTAAAAGCGCAGCTTATCTGTGGAGCACGTTATACAGTGTCGTGCATGCGGACCCTGTTCAACGACGAACAAATTGGCAATTTGACAAAAATGCAACGAACCGACTCGTACAATGTATACACTTACATATGTACAGATAGTAAATCAGAGCGCACGTTGCGCTCGATGATTGAATAACATCGATCTGGACTAGTTCATTGGACTCATTCTATTCGACAAGCTATCCGGAGTTGTCATTACATCAATCGACACAGCGCTGTCTATGCAACTGACACATGGCATTCAATGAAAAACTCTCAACTTTGTCATCTCCTAACATATAGCAGAAGCTACAGAATCTGCGAAGGCGTATGAAGCAACCGTTTAAACTGTACAAATAAAACTTAGAACGAATATTAGAAGTGGGCAGATATGAGCAGTATTTGCTTGTGACCTTCTGTTGATGCTCATTATGGACGAAGTCGAACGTTTATAATCCCATTCGGCATTCTACTTCATTTACACATAACAACAAACATGTGCAACTGTGCAGACCATGTCAAACATTTTGCTTAGAGGTTTGCACCAAACAATACATCATCAACGTTACATATTTTATAAGTGTTCATGGAACAGAGTAGCTGATGTCACTGTGTACTTGAATCACAAAATAATCGCGATATCTACACAAATAACACCGGCTAACCTGCGCACGTACGCTTAGCTAACCTCGCGCTCACAGCCCGTGTCCGCTGCGTCTGTGACGCGACAACGAACGTCAAGCAGCGTACAAATAACTACTGTTTGCTTTGCTCCTGCCCCTTGGTTTAGATCTCGCTTGGCTGGCCTTTACCCCCCTCGCTTTTTTATGTTTACAAAAGAGATTCGGCAGCGAGCTAAATAAAAACATACAACTATATTCTAGAAAACATCAGCTACATCTCACCTGTGCTCTATTGATGACATCGTGTGGTCCCCGCCAAGTGGTGGCTGCTGGAGATTTCCTTTTGGCTAGCTCAAGTGTAGCTTCACTTGGGCATCGTTCAAACATAAGCACACGTTCTGCGACTGATCCACGCGTGAGGAACGGGCGCACCGGCGTCACTCCTCCCGCTGCGGTGGCGGGCTCGCCGGCGCCAGCGCTGGACGCGCGCCGAGCTCGCGCCTCAAACTTCGAGCGTGCTTCTGTGACATGGGAGCCCAGAGACGCTCGGCGCTCGCCGCTGGCGCCAGCAGCCGGCTTCCTACTCGCTCCAGTTTCGAGCCTGTCCTGGTATCTACTCTTTGCGTAGTCCACCAGCGACAACGGCGGCACCACGTCCGGCCTCTCCGCAGTGCGCTCGGCCACCACACCACCGGTGCGCAGTGCCCGCAGCAGGCGCTCCTCCTCACGGGCAACCTCCAGCCGCATGGCAGCGGGGTCGGCCCGTCTGGCGCCTGCGCCTGCTCCTGTTGTGCCATTCCGCTCCGGCACTAAGTCCGGAGGGAGCATCACCTCTATGGTCTCTCCTTCGGGCTCGAAACTTTCGCGACGTGTGTCGGGTCTCTGTTCTCTTCGGACGTCTGGTCTTTGTTCCCTAGCCGCGTCCGGGCGATGAACCTGTCTAATATCGGGTCTCTGTTTTATTTCGGGTTTAGGTTCCGGCCTAGGTTTAGTCCTCAGACTCTCTGCCAATTTGAGGCCTGGCGTGGGCCTGCACGATAATATTTCCGTGGGTGCGAGGCCACGCGCCTTCCAAGTCTGATATATAGCTTCGGCATGGTCTGAAATCTGTTTAGCGATGGCGGCTATGTCCTCCTCACCCGTATCTATCTCGCGGCGGGCCGTAGCCGCCATGACCGAGCCGCTCACAGCCTGCGAGCTAAGCAGAGGTGTTGGTACGCACCGCACCGGCAGCTCTAAGGCCGCTCCGCTAGCCCCATTTACACTCACAGCTCACAGAAACACCACAGGATGTGCACTTATAAAACGAAATCACTAAAAAGAACAGCACTGCGGCAAGTCGCGGTGCAGCACTGGGAACAGCTGTAGAGCGCGCGTCCAACAATAAACAAAGGCGACGATTGCGAGCGTGGTGCGCGGCACACACGAGCGGCCGGCGGAGACAACGCGCGCGGACTGCGGCGCGGCGCCGGCCCGAGCCCGCCGCCGTCGCCTCCCCGCCTCCTGGTTCCCGTTCCCGTCCCACGGCCTCCTTGCTCATTCACTGACACTAATTATTAGGCATTCCGTTTAAAGCTTACAATAAACAGCTTTCCTGAAACCGGAAGTAGTTAGGTGATCAACCAAGAATATCTTAGTTTTTAAGTTTCTCGGGAAACCTCTGGATTAGCAAACCGTTCGACGACCGCTCTGAAATGGTCAACGCGATGATAGACTTAGTTTTTGTCGTGTTATAAATTCCGGCCTTGGGCTTGGTTGTATTGGGTGGAATCAGGTGGAATGCATTTGGGCATTTAGCTGCAGGGCGATGACAAGGACAATACCACGAGTCCGCAAAGATTAAACAATTCCAGACAGGACGGTAATGATCATGAAATCTATAGAAGAGAATCTATAGTTATTCTATATTTTCTCTTATTCATTAATAATATTATGAATAAGAGTATTGTACGGCTTTTGTAGAAAAAAATTGTGTCAGATAAAAGGTTTTACAGCATCAAGCTTTTTAGACAGCTTTTATAAGAATTAACTAAATCTATTTCGATCGTCTATAGGACGTTCTATTTAATCATAGTTTTTTTAGCACAACATCGCAACGTGCGACTGTGCGGTATGCGTCACAATGCCAGTGATGTCTTATCTGTGACGGTTGAGTCTGTGGCGTGGCCGCGCGTCGGGCGATGCGTCGCGCACGCGCGTCTCGACACAAATAGCACGCGCCTTGTATTTATTTACACACTCCCTACTTTTTTTTTATTATTCTACGAAGCAACGACACTGCACCCGGCCTGCCTAAGAATACAGATCGGATATTCAACACGATACTAATTTTATTAGTTTTAAATTATAAACAATGAAATCATTGTTTTAGAAAATGCGAGCGGCTGGAACTATTTATTTGCAAGTGGAAATAGAATGGGTTGATATTTTAATCGAGGCAGCCAATGCTTTTACTCGCGATGCTTTCTCGACCGTTTTGTGATAAATATCAATAAATAGAATAGTTTACATTTTAAAGAAGGCTAGCTCTAATATCCTAGAGATAGGCAAGCGTTTTGTGGGCCCCAGCTAGACTGAATGCGGAAGAAGGAAGCCATGGTATTGTTGACTGCGATAGTTTGAATTGATTGACTGATTGATATAATTATAAATCTACCCACAAAATTAAAGTAAAATCCTATTCTGACTCTATTCAAGTATTGATTCCTATAGAGTTAACAAGAATTAGATACGTTTTAACCGATTTCTAAAACAGGAGTAGGTAATGTTTTCCACAGGCATATTTTTTTCACCGATTACTCCGGAATTACTGGTCCAATTTTGGTAATTATTTTTTCATTTGGTAGAGGAGGACCGCGCCGTGGTCCTATTTAAACATTTTAGTCATTTAATACGTATTTTGTCGTACAGTATGTATTTTGCACTTTAGTGTTTTTTTGGAAGTCGAAAAAGGTTTTGTCATTACTATAACATTATTCAGACGTTGTACGGAATTCAGGCAGACTAATGGATACGAATTTAAGCATAAAATGTTCATCTAAAAAGTACACGACGATACTATAGACTTCGTCTCCGTCAAGTTTTTCTGTTGGCGTCTGAAATCCTTTGATTAATCTTGATAATAAGTCACTGGACGAAGATAAAAGAGACAACGTTTCGGTGTCGTCGCCTCGCTTATTTGTATCATCTCGGTTTAGAACCCCCTTAAGTCGAATTTACTTGGACTTGGATAATTAGAAGTTTTGCTTACTTGAGCTTAGCTTTTGTTTGTGTTTTGTTAAGTCTTTTGAATTAAAATGTGGTTATAGAGTAAAGAAAGCGTTCAAAGAATTAGAATCGGAAAAGAATTGGATGCCAAATATGAAGGATAAACAAGGAAGATGTATTACGAAAAGATCAGATATGTTAAATATAGCTACGGAATATTATAAGGATTTGTATAAAAGCAAAAATAATAAACTTGATACGACTATAACAGACGACACGCAAGATACTGAACCTATACCACCTATTCTAAGAGAAGAAACAGAAAGATCTATTACTACACAGAAGTTAGGAAAAGCACCCGGTCCCGACAAATCACCAATGAACTTCTTAAAATATCCATGCCAGTAATTGTCCCGAAGTTAACCAATTTATTTAACGAAATAATGAAAGCAGAAGTTATCCCAGAAGATTGGACGAAATCAATGATAATTTTGCTGCACAAAAAAAGGGGCAAAGGAGACATTAACAATTATAGACCGATAAGTTTGATGTCCAATATATATAAGATCTTTTCTAAAATAATATTGTCTAGACTATCTAACACCCTTGATGAAAATCAGCCGAAGGAGCAAGCTGGATTTTGGAGTCACTTCTCGACAATTGATCACATACACGTCCTACGCCAGATACTTCAGAAATACAGAGAATACAAAAAATATATTACTTGGGTTTCGTAGCCTTCAACAAGGCGTTTGATTCTTTGGAACATCATTATATATGGGAATCATTAGAACAGCAAGGGGTCCATAAAAAGTACATACGCATACTAAAAATTATTTATGGGAAAAGCAAGGCACAAATAAATCTGGAAAGGTTAGGTGAAGAGTTCCCGATTGAAAGAGGCGTCCGTCAAGGTGACCCTATTTCGCCGAAGATATTCTCAGCTGTGTTGGAGTTGATCTTTAGGAGACTGGGTTGGGATGATTTCGGACTTAACGTGAACGGAGACAAGTTGAGTCATTTGAGATTCGCTGATGATTTAATACTTTTCTCCGAATGCCCGAAGAACTTGGAAATAATGCTACAGCAATTATCAGATGAAAGTGCAAATGCAGGTCTCACAATGAATATAAAAAAGACAAAAGTAATGAGCAACTCTTCACAAAAAACAGCTATTACGATAAATAATCAGCAGTTAGAATACGTAGAAGAGTACGTTTATTTAGGACAATTAGTATCACCGGCAGAGAGTATGCAGAAAGAAATTGAAAGAAGAATAGCAAACACGTGGAAAAGATTCTGGTCGTTGAGCGAAATAATGAAAAATAAAGAAATGCCAATGTCGGAGAAACGAAAAGTTTTCAATGCTTGCATATTACCGTGTCTTACATACGGATGCCAAACTTGGGCCTTAACCGAACAACAACAAAATAAATTAAATATATGTCAAAATGGAATTGAGAGGAGCGTATTGGGAGTAAGGAGAAGGGATAAAATACAATTAAAAAAGATCAAAGGAAAGACTAAGTTTGGTAAAGTTCAATCAGTATGCAGAAAATTGAAATGGCGGTGGACAGGACATATGTTGAGAGATAAGAAAGAGAAATGGACCAGATTGATAACGGAATGGTACCCTAGAGAAAGCAGAAGAAGTAGAGGAAGACAGCCAAAGCGATGGGAAGACGATTTGAAGAAAGTAGCTGGTCCAGAATGGTTACGTACAGCAAAGGACAGAAACAAGTGGAAATCCTTAGAGGAGGCCTTTGTCGAAAGACAAGCTGTTAAGATGAGAGATAAATCGAATGCCGAGAATATGTTTTAGTTTAAGTTAATATAGATTCTTACCTTTATTTTCGTAAATGTAAAGTTAAAATGTAACAGCAATAAAGGCTTATTTTATTTTTATTTTATTTTATAGAGTATCGGGCTGATTAAGGCTGGCAGTGGAAGGAATGAGAAGGCCTTTATGGAACATTACATGATAATAAAAAATAATGTAAGTAATATGGCAGTAATATTATTTCCGTTTCACGGCCCAAGGCTGAATATTGATTATTATTAATATTATAAAGCTGAAGGGTTTGTTGAAGCAAACAGCTTGAACGCGCTAATCTCAGGAATTACTGGCCCGATTTGAAAAATTCTTTCAGTGTTAGATAGGAAATTTTTCGAGGAAGACTATAGGCTATCATCACGCTACAGCGGAGCAGTAATGAAAAATGTTGCGAAAACGGGGAAAATGTAACGCCGACGAAGTTGCGTGGGACAGCTAGTATTGATTATTTCATTCGATTTTATATTAATTCGTTACAATACTTAACCCAGAACAACATTGCAGGTGCCTATAGTTTTTCAGTTTATTGTTCGTTATAATCTAGGAATTGGAACTCTTCAAATAGTAGTCATTTTTTTTTTAATCACGTGTAAAATAATGTCAACTAGTAACAGAAATAGTACATTGTTACCCTAGGGGTGAAAGTAACTTATCTATACCTGAGACGAGGTTTGGCGCCCGAAGTGAGACCGCCAAAAGTTCGAGGGACTAAATAAGTCTTTAACCCGAGGTAAACACTGTGCTTTTCATTACGAATACAAGGAAAGTAAAAATAAAAACATGAATTAGCTAAAATAGTAAATTTTATTTTAAACGAACAACTTTTCCCGCCCATATATTGTTTTTTTTTTCTGTGGCCAGCCAGCTATTCAGCCTTTATTTTTCATTTTCATCATTGAAAACATGGTGTATGTTTTGCCCAAATCTATGTTATTTTAAAGAAATTATTTAAACTAAATTATAATAGTGTAATTAAAAAAATATAGATTCTTTAATCAATACTTAATTTTAAGTTATTTCAATTTTACATCGTGGCAGCATAGAAAGTTGGAACATGGTTCAATAAAAATGTGAAAATAGAACTAGTTTTTTTTTTATAAATTGGTATCTGTCAGTTGAAAGCGATTGTCCCTAGGGAAGAAAAGTATTACTTTCAACCCGCTCCTCAGACAACTTCAGACCTACTTTCAGAGTATGAGTAATGAAAAAAATTTTTTGAATTTCTAGTCTAGCTTCACAGATTCAGTTCCTATATGGAACGCCATGAACATAGCCGATGCCTCTTGAACTGCACCAAAAGCAATGATTGGCTTGAACGACTAGTTGGTCAGTCGGCCAAAGTCATAGTCGGCCATCTCTATTAGTTAGTTTATTAGTTGCATCGGAGATGTTTGCGAAAGCTCGTACCGACGAGTTTCATTGATTGTTCGGAAGAAAACTGCTTTGCTACTCAAGTGTATCGGGGAGCATCAGCCCTGCACTTGTAAAACAGTTTGTGCGGAGAGAAATTGTTACTAGTCTATGAATTATGTGCCCGAAATAAAAAACAATCGTAATTAAAAATAATTCAATTTTGCATTAACAAAATAATCTATTTCAAGCTCAATTACAAAATCGGAACACAAACATTTTAAATTAAAACGCGAATTTACCGAAACATCACGGTTCTGAGTACAGCGGCCATTCGATACGGTTCTTAATAAGATTAACTCAATGTAATCACAACTTGCATCTACTTGCATTATGTAAGTTTGTGTAACGAGCTCGTGCTATACTTGGCTGCTTTCGTCAGCTATTTATAGACAAAAAAACACGCTAAAACGCTATTAAATATTCACGCTCATGAAATGAACTAGATAATGAAATTAATTCCGAATTGCTTCACCTAGACTTTATTGCCCGAAATATGAACGCAGTTTTTAACTGTTACTTTAATTGAACCTTCAAGGACAGGTACTGCTGTATTCGCCTACGGAACTACTTCCTATCCTGGCCTCAGTGCCAAAAACCATTCAGTCAAATTGAAATCCTCGTTGCCACCACAAGACTCTGGAAGGTACAGTTTTGAGAAAGAACGAAAGAAGAAGTACTAGTGCGTTGTCATTGTTGCCGTATACAGACATTGCGAGGCATGCGCCGCGAACAACGCACAGCGAATGCCTCACAAGGTGTGTACCTTTGTATTCGTGGCGAGGCATGTGCTACGCACGTGCGAGGGCGAGCCAACGTATGGCCGCGACATTCGTTGTGCGCCGTTCGTGGCGCATGCCTCGCAAAGTCTGTATCCACCTTAAGAATGTTATTATATTAGAAAATTACCCTGTCTTACCTACTGATAATTTAACCTACTGATTACTCTTCTAACTAAAATAATTAAAAGCAGGCTACTTCGAAGCATAGAACTTGGAATGACATAGTAATACAACCTAAACACTGTCACTGTTTGGGGGTACAAACAGTGTCTTTATTCTGCAAGCATTTGACGACAATGTATTGGAGTCTACTCTAGTTTATTTGGTAAAGCAGGACGACTGTTCATGATTTTACCAGAGGAAAACAACAATGTAGAGATGACACAATTTCTATCTACATAACTACCGAATAAGGTAGTGTAAGGTAGAGACGAGGAGGAATAAAATAACACTCGATTATATCAAGCAGCGCCAGAGTGGGAGCATTATGTGGGCCGCGGGCCATTTGATGCCTTCATGGAGACAAAACATTTCTAAACGCTAACGTACCAGCCCGGCGTAGGCTTTCAACAACAATGATGCAACTACTATCATAAACACTGAAAACGAGATGTTTCCCAGGTTTGCTATTTTATTTTTTGTAGTGCCCGATATTAAACAAAACAAATAGTAAACAAGGTAAATATCCCGTTTTCTGTGTTAATGATAGTTTAGTATTAGTGACCATGTCAGTTTCAATATGATGCAACGCTTTTTTAGGGTCTTTGAAGCCTGGTCCTTGCTGGTTTTAGGTAAGTCTTGGTACTAATGGGAAATTTCCCTTATCGGTCGTTAACGCTTGAACTGATTTCAATGTTCACAAAGACCAGATCATGACCTAGGTAACAACAGGACAATCGTTCCCCTGGGATAATTTTCAACATCCATGCGGGCGTAGCCGCAGCCAGAAGCTATAGTTGCAGTATAAAGTAGCCCTTATATTGTGGGAAACAATCTCGTAGATCCAAAAGTTTCTGGCCTTACATTCGATTAGTAAGAGATAGAAATCTATCATATCATATTAAATTATTGAACGTTACCTACTATGAAAAATGTTTTGAAACAAAGGCAGATTGCTAACATACATACTTGTTTCGACGTCACCATGTAGCATTTCTGCCTTCTTTAGTGGTTTAAAAGCCGCGGCTTTAAATAGTCTGTAGTGGTATTATCTTCACAACATGGCGACGCGGTGAACGACTAGATTTCTAAAAACAAGGTACCTACTCTAATATTGTTACGGATGACTCTGCCATAACTAATATGGCGAGAGGAAAGTGAAACCGAATGCAAATGAGCGCCGCGAGAGTGACACGCGGCCACAACTGAATGCAAACTCAACTATGTTTAATAAAATATTTTGGTACGGATTGGTACCCAACAATGTAGTTTAAAAACTTTTTTGTCAGTATTTCAGAATAACCCCGTTAACGTGGTTTAGGGAATAAGAAATTATCGAATAAGTGTTTGAGATTTTTTGTATATCTGAAAGCGCGAAAAAAAATGGGGCGGGGATCTGACGGGCCGCATTTAAAACACGGGTAGTTCACACAAACTTACCGATTTCCCTAAATAAGAAAAAAGTAAAAATACCAACCCTTTTTTTATTGAATTTGACGAGGATGCAATACAACAGCTTGTAAATAAAAATGAAATCTAGTTTGTTAGTCTGTAGGTAGGGCAGGTAGGGCAGGTAGGGCAGGTAGGGCAGGTAGGGTAGGTAGGGCAGGTAGGGCAGGTACGGCAGATAGGCCAGGTAGGTCAGGCAGTGCAGGTAGGGCCGGTAGGGCAGGTAGGGCAGTAGGGCAGGTAGGGCAGGTAGGGCAGGTAGGGCAGGTAGGGCAGGTAGGGCAGGTAGGGCAGGTAGGGCAGGTAGGGCAGGTAGGACAGGTAGGACAGGTAGGACAGGTAGGGCAGGTAGGGCAGGTAGGGCAGGTAGGGCAGGTAGGGCAGGTAGGGCAGGTACGGCAGATAGGCCAGGTAGGTCAGGCAGTGCAGGTAGGTCAGGTAGGGCAGTAGGGCAGGTAGGGCAGGTAGGGCAGGTAGGGCAGGTAGGGCAGGTAGGGCAGGTAGGGCAGGTAGGGCAGGTAGGGCAGGTAGGACAGGTAGGACAGGTAGGGCAGGTAGGGCAGGTACGGCAGGTACGGCAGATAGGCCAGGTAGGTCAGGCAGTGCAGGTAGGGCCGGTAGGGCAGGTAGGTCAGGTAGGGCAGGTAGGGCAGGTAGGGCAGGTAGGGCAGGTAGAGCCAAAATCAATGATCTAAAAAAGATGGATGGATTCTCATAGAAATAAAAGATATAGAAAGGTCTAAGATGATGGCAAATAGATATTTACTAAAGAAAATGGACAATGTTTTTGCTTTCAGTTCCATAGTAATTAAAGTCAAGTCAAATGTATAATTTTCAAATTCCATTATCGATACGCCCTTAATATTATGGCATTAGTCGATTTTTCAGGATCATCATTCGTTTTTTTCCAATATTGCAACGACGAATTTTTAGGCTTTCACCCTAGATAGATCTTAAATGCCGCAGTAACCTATTGAGTTACACGCACGCATTGCCCTATAATAAAATTTAGGCATCGCTATTAAAAGAGCAAAGACATTAATAACCCTGCCATCATTGCGAAAGAGTACACTAAGGCATTGTTTTCACTATTTTTATTCAAAGTTACCACAGCTCTACGCGTCTAACGAATTCATTACGATATCCGCACTATTCCACATCATTAGAAAAAAAACGAGAAAAAAAACAATTTTCGTATGGGAGCCCCCTTAAATATTTATATTATTCTGTTTTTAGTATTTTTTGTTATAGCATCAACAGAAGTACATAATCTGTAGAAAGGAGACGGGCGAGACTACATGTATTTTGGGACCCACTCTTAGAGATAGCATTCATCATAACAACTTATACGTAGTTGTAAAACGACTAAAGACTATCAGAAAAGTAAATGGAAAGTAAGACGGAAAAGTTGGGAGAAAAGAGATATACGTCTATTCACAAGATAACCTAAAAATCTTACGATTAAGGTTTTTAACAGTGGAATGACTCCGTAATTAAGATGAATCAAAATATAATAATATTTAAGACGACTCATAAGAGAAGATTCGAATAAACTACTGTATTTCCCTCGCAGTTTTAGTTCTGACATTACGTGTTTTGCTTCTCGTCATAAGCCAAAACCAGAATTTTTACTTCATTGCCTGTACCTAATTGATGAATCATAAAACTGCTAGACTGCAGCTAGAGACTAAACTGATTACCAACCCTGTAATTAGTTCAATCACTATTAAAACTATGTCGTTACCATTTTGATCCATAAGCGAATTATAGTCAAGTAAAACGATTCTTATTACGCTGAGAGTAGATAATATTGTTTTACATAAAAAACAGCCAGAGCTGACTAGCTATGTACAGCTATTGAAAAGCAGGGTTTGTTGAATAAAAAAAACTATGAGTAATAAATCTTATTTTTTGGTATTTTTACATAGTTTTTATTTTATGCAACACAGACGTTACGATGGCCAAGTTGCTGTCAGGTTTCATTTCCAGGGTCGCAGATTATCAGCCCCCAACATGAGTGACAAAGGTAGTTGTCTCCTGTTATCTGGAATTAATTAATTATGTTAAAATAAATAAATTCACCTGAAGTGTAATAAACATAAAGAGTTCCATGTTTAAGTAACAAAAGTGCCTGACTCGCAGAGTGTATCCAGGTCCCCACGAAAAGAAAAACACAAATGTCGTTTGATATGAAAGATAATATGACCTCTGATACCTGTGGAGCGGTATTTAAATATTTCAAGACAAAATGCAACAGCCACCCATCTTCCATTTTGATGACTGAAACATCTCAGTAAAATACACTACTTCTACTGCTGCCTCAGCTAGTCTTACTTTATACTGTTTTAGTCCGATAAAGTATAGGGCAACAGTAAGAATGAGCCTAATATAAGATTACAACAGTATGTATTTATGCATATAGCTAAACTAAAGCTAAACGAATCTTAGTTTGTTGTTTAGATAGATATCCTAAATAAGTTCTTTACTCATGATATAAATACATGTTCTTTTACGAATATACTTACATCACGTGGATACACCCATCTCTGAACTTTTTCAAAGCTCTGAGCACCTTCATCAGAGAGACGACGCCTCCGTAAGAGCGCAAGTCGTAAGAGAAGAAGAAATTAACGCAACGCATGTTTGTGGTTCATTCAGATGTACCTAACCCGTATGGGCGGTAAATTCAGAACAATGTGCACTAATTGAAGTCAGATAAACGAAGTGGTTAAAATCAAAGTCCAAATCAAAAGCAACTTATTGTCTAATGTCCAGAGAAGAATGCGGTAGTCTAAGACAGGGTGCATTATCTACATTTCAAGATGTAAAGGCCAAGTCGTCGAGAATCTACAAAATCGCAATGATAAACATAAAATCCCAGACAAAAATACAAACATAACGATGGACTAGATCATCACAGATCTGACAGTGACAGTAGTGACGGGACTCAATGGATCATCATTGATAACGTTCCTTTATTAGAAATACTATAAAATCGCCACAGTTTCATTGTTATTAGATGCTTTTGAATTGTTAATTGGCGTTTTAATATCAGGTTTGCATGTTATTTTTTATGAATTTTTGACATAATTGAATGTATAAAAACGAAGAGAAAGAGCCATTTGTGGTAATAAACCCATGAACAAAAACACATGTCATTGGATTGGAACGTAATCGGAAAAATGTTGCGTTTTGTAATTGCACGATTACTTAATTTTAGTAAATTGAAAATTATTTATAACTTTTGATTCCCGTGTCTAAAATCAATATTTTGAAAATAAATATCTCATAAAATTGTAGTTATAATTATTTTATATTTACACTGGAACGGAGTTTAGTCAATTTTCAGATTCTTTGGGTCCATTTTCGCCAGCCTCCTTTCAACTGGCTAACTATCACGGTTCATGAGATACAGGCTGGTGACAAACGGATGGACAGCGAAGTCTCAGTAATAGGGTCCCGTTTGACCCTTTAGATACGGAACCCTAAAAAGATGTGAATCATATTTCGTTCAACCTACTCCTGACACTGACCTGCAAAAAAATGTAAGAAAAAAATAATTTCGCGACCTACCCTGGAGCTTCAACCTTAAATCTTTATAATTCAATATAATTTCAACAGACCATTTTACAAATGTTTACCCACATCATCCTCCTGACAAAGTCAAAAGAATCATGCTGCATTTTAAGAGCGTTTACGCCATGCGGAATTTCATAAAAACTTTCAAGTCCTTATTTCCGAAATGACTGAACCGATTTTAATGAAACTTCATACGCAAAAGCAGGATCCATGGTCTAAAAAGTTACTGAAAAACATTTTCAAAATGTCTTTTAAAAAAAAACATAGTTGAAAATTTCTGTTTGTGTGGATAATTTATAATCGGTCTAATTTAGCTGTAACACATTTTTTTTTTTGTGTTAGTAGCTTCTTAGACCTATATCTTGCTTAGGCGTATGAAGTTTCATTAAAATCGGTTAAGTCGTTTCGGAAAATAAGAACTTGAAAGTTTGTATGAAATGTCATAAGTCGTAAACACTCTTAAGTCAAGTCAGCACATGCTAAGTAACACTTATAAATCCAGGCCCAAAGCAACCCGCAAAGTTCCTCCTAACAATTGACAGTGTAAAGACGAAGCAAGTTTTTTGTACAGAAAACGGAGGGAAACGTAAAAAAATACTACTACGGTAATGAAATGTGAAGTGGTACCACGACCAACCACCCTTGCGGGGTGCGGCGACCGTTGACCTCAGGTGAGCGAAGTGGAGTAACGTTAACTAAATCAGGTGGGATACATAGGTCGGCGTAGTTTTATAATTTAACTAACTGTGCCCGCGACTTCGTCCGCGTGGAATTTAACAAAAAAATATTTAGTTTTTTTTTCGATCTTGGACATTGCAACATTACTTTTTTATAATAATTTTAGATTTTTTCTAATATAGAAGTAGACTAAGTACTCCTTATTACATCAGCTATCTGCCAGTGCAAGTCCCGTCAAAATCGGTCCAGCCCTTCCCATAGATTAGCCGGAACAAAAAGACAGACAAAATTGAAAAAAATGTTATTTGGGTGTATGTACCGTGTACACATTCATATGCATGTTAGTAAAAAGCAGTTATTTTAATATAACAAACAGACACTTAAATATTTATTTATATAGATATAGATTTATTTATTTACTTACTTCAGACACAACTATCCATAATATAGTTAGTAAGTACACATAAAAATAATGTTAGTATGAAATCAAATAATCAGAGACAAACACAATACTATTAATATAACTAAGTTGTAGTACACAAAATGAAATTTAAATTAAATGAATACAAACATTATAAAATTAGATTACTTTACATTTTTTTTTCCTAGTGCCTGTTTTAAGTTGTGCAAGTGTACGAGAAGTGTTTGGAAAATATGCCAAGAATTGCAGAATATATCTTGACTAGCTTTGGTCAACGGATTCACCTGTGGCCGCGATGTGTTTGGTAATAATCTTGCAAGACCGTTCTACCGGGATTAAATAGTAGATTGTATCATAAGGGAGCAAAATATTATTTTTCATTACTCATACTCTGAAAGTAGGTCTGAAGTTGCCTGAGGAGCGGGTTGAAAGTAATACTTTTCATCCCTAGGGAGAATCGCTTTCAACTGACAGATGCCAAATTATAAAAAAAAAACTAGTTCTATTTTCACATTTTTATTGAACCATGTTCCAACTTTTTAAGCAGCCACGATGTAAAATTAAAATTAAATAAAGTTAAGTATTGATAAAAGAATCTTTATTTTTTTATAACTTTATTCTAAGTTTAAATTTCTTTAAAATAACATAGATTTGGCAAAATATTTACCATTTTTTCAATGATGAAAATGAAAAATAATGGCTGAATAGCGGGCTGGACACAAAAAAAAAAACAAAATAGGTGAGAAAAGTTGTTGATTTATGTAAAATAAAATTTACTCATTTTTACTTTAGCTAATTCATGTTTTTATTTTTACTTTCCTTGTATTCGTAATGAAAAGCACAGTGTTTACCTCGGGTTAAAGACTTATTTAGTCCCTCGGCGACCCTATTGGCGACCTCACTTCGTTCGGCGTCTCGGGACCACAGAACATATAGGACTAACTAAGTTACTTTCACCCCTAGGGTAACAATGTACTATTGCGCCCGAGTGATACACTCTACTTTTCATTTCATTTTCTCATAGTGGGTATTAGGAGAAAATAAAAGGTGCCTCATATTTTATTTTAATATTATTATTCAATAAAACATAGAGTAACAACTAAATAGTATCTAATAATAAATCAACTATAAACTTATATTTACATTTAAGACATTTTCGCAAATGAAAATTTATTGTTGTTCAGCTGGCGCATGGCGGTGTGACTGTCTACGGGCCGTCGTACCGGCCAGTCTTTGTTCAAACAATATTTGCGTTCGATTTCTTTCGATAAACACTAAGATGTTCCAGATTCAAAAAGTGCGCGGCAAAGATGATTGCGGCGCACTTTTTGAAATAAAGAGGATTAAAAACTCATTACTGCCCACTAAAAGTTTCTAATAGAAAACACCACCTTTCGGTGCACTTAAAGGCGAACCAATTCGTCCTTTTCGAATAGATGGGATGAAAAATATGCTATAGCCTAATCCAGTGTGCGACTGTAAACAGGAAATAAACAACACAGAAAAACATGTTTGTGGGACTAGCTGTAGAAGAGCTGAATTTGGAAGCGCCAAATGTTGGCCTAAAGGGGACTTCTTTGTACCTATGACTATGATTTTTATTCTCTATTCTATTCATCAAAAGTATTTTTACCAATAGAGTATCCTCACTTCTAGTTTTATTAACTGCAAATATCCTGTTGAACCGAAATTACAATCGTTATGTTCGAAAACTTTGAGACGGGGCTCTCTCAGGGGTACCTTCTTACTTTGTTGATTTGCTTTTGTATCATTCACGATCGATTACAGCAGGACAACAGCTAATCCCCCACAACAGCTAATCACTTACCTACTGAAGAACTCCAGTCTCTGGAGGCAGGGAAACCCAATCCCCTGTGGATTAGCGGGCGCCGGCATTTTGTTATGATGTCCTTAATGATTTTATAGGTACTGTTATTTTGATAAAATAAGTTTATAGTTTCTGTGAATAAACTATAAAAGCCAAAAATAAACTGTTCTGAAAACAACAAATTCTACGTTCTTAAAAACAATAAATTGTGCTGAAACACAAGTATCCAAGTTCATAAAAACAACAGTCCTGTATTGCCAGTTATTGACATGGAATATTTTCGTTTGAGTTAGAATTTTTTGGTACTATGTCTATTAACTTGTGTTCTCTTCACTTACCAACCAATAAAGGACAATGTGTCATGTAAGTTTTTAAACTAACATGGTCACTAACGCTGGAAACGGGATATTTACCATGTCTTCTATTTAGTAAAAAAAAAAATACCTTTAGAGCCGTTTTTTCATTGGCTAGTCTGATTTTTCCACAAGAGAATAATATTTCGTTTTGACAGTTTCGTGCAATTGCAATAATATTTCGTTTGCAATTTATTCTCAACAAAGTAATTGACTATTAAAAAAAAAAACCTGTTAAACTTATTATTAAGCTGTTACTATATAATTAATAGAATATAGCAACCAATTAAGTCACTCAATTTACAAAACACATAATCAAGTAATTTAAAAATAATATGGGAATATACTAAAATAAATAATGGCAAGTCCCAGCTATAGTGTCAGATCTGAACTAAGAGAAATGTTGCGGTATTTTCAAAAATAATATGAATATTTACTAAAAAATTATGGTACAAAACTAGTAACGATAATAGAAACGTTCTTTTTTATATTAAATGGTTACCAAGAGAACGATATTTTGGATGTCATTTAAAATATAAGGATCTGTTTAAAGAAATTGAGAGCAAAATCGTCTACCAAATCGTCAGTGTGTTTACTAAACCCAGTGCAACAAGTTGCTAAAGTTCTATGGCTCGTGATATTTTATGAAGATTGGTAGAATGAAATTCTTTGTGTGTGTTAGATAATGAACGTAGAAGAAGCTAGAATCCCAATTGTCGATGCAGACTGGTCCATCGAGATATTTTTGTTCTCAAACGGTCAGCAATTTTCCCCTCCAAGAAAGTATTACCTACGAGCTGACGAGCTGAACTCGTGGGAAGAAGCACTAAACCATTTGGCTAAATCACATTATGGGCTTGAGTAAGCTATTATTACGTTATTATTTTTGACCTTACTAGCTGACGCGACAGACGTCGTCTATCAAAATTCTCACAAAAAACAGCACCTTCCCGAATTATTCTTGCTCTTTCTGTGCAACTATTATATTTTTTCTCTCCCTAAATAAAACAACAACATTTAATAAAAACCTAATTTAGCTCTGTCGTTCTCAAATGATGTGTTTTACGAACGGATACCATTTTACCGGTTTTACCGGTTTCCCACAAATATTTATCAAGATGAAAAAATTGCAGATGTCCTAAAATAAGTTTGTTCACTACTTATGGACAACTTGTGGAAGGGCCCCTGGAGCTCCAAGGTGGCCACGCGTATGTGGCCGTCGCAGACTCAGACAGATTCGTTAATGCTGGCTATCAGAAGTATCTGATAAAAGCTTCCAGGTAAGCAGTCGTCATCCTCTTCACTGCTAAACGATTTTTTTATTTGTAAAAAAGACCCATTATGTACTTACACATTCTGTACATAAAACTAAGTATTGAGCAAAAATTATTTCTG
This sequence comes from Cerastis leucographa, assembly GCA_963082945.1. NCBI lineage: Eukaryota > Metazoa > Arthropoda > Insecta > Lepidoptera > Noctuidae > Cerastis > Cerastis leucographa. The sequence continues at coordinate 8,722,772 of OY720380.1, read as the reverse complement.
GGAAATTACTTTTCTTTTTTGGTGTGAAAAAACTAAAACGTAAACCTGGGGCAGTGCGCAATGTATCACACGTAAAACATTTAAAAATAGAAACATAATTATACAAATTTGACCCACGTATGGTCTAGTGCTTATCAAAATAATCACAATATTTAACGGGAGGAACAAGCAAATCATCGTTACTTATTACTTGATACAGCCAACCGTAATTGAGGTAGAACCTAAATAACTTTCATAATTAACAAAAAACTATGAATATTTTAGGTCCTGGGAAAAGCGACAGGCAAGAAAGAAAGTTGCAGGTACAATTATTGTAAAGGTGTTATTTTAGTATAGTAGAAAAGACACACAGTTTTAGGCCTTTAGACCTGGTTCTTATGGTGCATTCACACATGTCCGGCGACACGGCCGGCGGCCAGGCCGCCGGTGTCCCCGCCAGCCGTGCCGCCGGGCACGCCGGGCACATGCATCTTTTAGCACATGCATCTTCTAAGTCGGCGGCAAATTCAGCGGCAAAGCCGGCGGCAAAAGCCGGCGGCATGTGTGGATACGCGTCTAGAAATAATATCAACAAAAGAAAAGCTAACAAATAAACTGTTGTGATTATTTGAATAAATTATCAACAGCAAATCGCATAACTTGACTTACATTTAATTTTGACGTGGTAGAACCCGTCGTGTCACGTCGTGGTTCGCTTCTTCGTTTATGAATCGTCCTCAATTTGAACCAATAAAAGAATTGGACATTTTTCTAAGACTCTGACAGAGGTCTGAGTCTTAGAAAAATGTCCAATTATGACATAATTGCACTATTGTAATTATCATTATCTTCGTGGCCTTGTTCCATTCTACTTGGGGTCGGCGCAACACGTTTTCTTCTTCCATCTCCTTTGTCTTGCATATCATTCCTCACACAATCCATGCATCTTTTTTTTGCCTTCTTCTTCCTCTCCATCCATCATCATTCATATCCATCTCTCTTTTAGTCACAAAGCAATCAATCTCTCCTGGGCACTTCCAATCTTCCACTAGTATATTCGTGCTCATACTTTACTTAATCCGTTCTTGTCACTCCAGACGTAGATCTATATTTACAATTACGCTAATATGTTTATCTTTTTAGAATGTATACCTGATGGTGATGACCCATGTTACATATGTCCCGAGAAAGAATGTAAGTTTTTTTAAACTAAGTTTCACTTCTTTATCAGTAACTTATTATTGCAAGAGATGTCGAAAGATTTAGTATGTACCCAAGTTCGTGTGTAGGGCTTGGCCATGGTTCAATATCCCAGGACCAGTAATTTTTCGCGACCTTTAAATCGGCTGGCAGAAATTTTCGTCATCGGGGAGTGTTTGGTAGTGTTGATTATGAATGTTCATATATTATCCTTATTCTAGACAACATATTATTATACAAGGTGTTGTTTTGTATCCGCGTCAAAATTCAGGAGGTTGTCAAAAAAGACATAAATAATCAATTAAAATTGCGGTACCTAGTTAATTATTAATAATCGCTGTTTTTTTTGGTTATTTATGTTTGTCAGTATTTCAGAATAACCCCCTTAACGTAGTTTAGGAAATAAGATATTATAGAAAAAAAGTTTGAGATTGTTTGTAGGTGCGGCAGCGCGGTTATAGGACGAAAATCAGACGGCCCGCGTTTAAAACACGGTGGGTTTACACCTACCGATTTCCGTAAATAAGAAAAATAAATTACCTACCCATTTTATTCTTGATTCGGGTCGAGAATTATTAGCATGGTTACCTCCTTGAATTTGACGAGGATGCAAAACAACACGTTGTACAAAAAATCAGCACTCAGATTAAAAAAAAAAGTTTAAGTAGTATTTTTATGTAACTTTAGCACCCCAAATCTGAAAATTGACTGTCGGCTCAAGCTAGCAGATATACATACCATCACTGTTCTTACATACTAACACTACTCGATCCTAAACATGTTTTTAGTTAGAAAGGCGGCCCTAGGATATTGATTGCTGTTAAATCGTACTGCCACCGAATGTTTATTATTTTATTACTTTTTTAGGGTGTTGTGATCCCGAAACGTGTTGCGTATGCCCTGAAATAGAAGGTAAATGAATCGAGAGTTAAATTGTTAGTTAATATATTTACATACTAAAGCACTGTTAGTTGGTTTTTCAAGCTAGTCGGTTGAAAGTGCATAACTGTTTCAGATTCATATTCTCAATACCCTGTGTCACCTGCTAGTGGACTTGTGGGGTTGAGGCCAGCCGGCGGGCACTACATGAGCTCTGTACGTGTTATTTCAATACACTACGTAATTGTGTTTCCTGGCAAATAGAAAATTTTTTGTTTCTACAATCATAATCATTCGTTTGCCACCATCCAAATTTATTTGGGGTCGGCGCAGCATGTTTTCTTCTTCCATTCTTGATACTTCTTTATAACTCGTCACCTCAGCAGTCACATGTCGTGGCTACAATATATAATGTTATTAATTACTAAAATATGTAGCGCATCATCATCATCCTTCAGCCGAAAGACATGTACTGCTAAATATAGTCCTCCTTGAAGCATCGTCATGTGCTTCTTTCCGGCTGGTTTTACCTTCTTTTGCTTCATTTTTTATCGTGTCGATTTGACAAAAACCGATTAGCTGACTCATTGTTTGCCAATTTCTGAACTGTGTAACTACTTACTTGTTTTGTCATTTTTTTAGTTAATGCTAGTTATTATAAGACGTATCATTTTACAGGCACCTACGAAACCAGTCGCAACTAATGCTAATGATGGACTCAGATCAGGAAGAATTGGACCTACTATAGCTGAACATGAAGTTAGGTCAGCTGATTACGGAGCTAGCCCGGCTGAATATTTAGATCATTCGCACGTACCAGCTCAAGCTGAACCTGATCAATATAAGGCTGGATTAAGTGTTAATGAAGTAAATTTGGCTGAAGAAGCCCCTAAATTGGATGAAAACAGACCTGGACCGGGTGAATATAGAGCTAGGTCAAATGAATCTGGAACTAAACTAGATGAAAATACAGGTAGACCCGATGAATATGAAGCAAACCTGAGTGACCGTGTAGCTAGATTTAATAACAGTAGAGCTGAACCGGGTGAATATGGACCTAAACTGAATGATCATGGATCTAGATTTAGTCAAAGTGGAGAAAGACTGGTTGAATACGTAGCTAGATTGAGTAAAGAATCCGTGAAACCTGGTGCATTTGGAGCAAGACCAGGTGAAAATGTGCCTAGACCAGCAGATTATGAAACTACCCCGAGTCGAATTGGAGCTAGGTCAGATGAAAGTGGAGCTAAATCTGGTGAATATGGAGCTAGACTAGGTGAAAATTTGTCTAGATCAACGGATGATAATACTAAACCGACTCAAAATGGTGCTAGGCCAGATGAAAGTGGGGCTAAAAGTAGTGAATACGGAGCTAGACTTGGTGAAAATGTGCCTAGACCAACGGATTATGAAACTAGACCGAGTCAAAATGAAGCTAGGTCGGATGAAATTGGAGCTAAACCTGGTGAATATGGAGCTATACCTGGTGAAAATATGCCTAGACCAACGGATTATAATACTAGACCGAATCGAAATGGAGCTAGGCCAGATGAACGTGGAGGTAAACCTAGTGAATATGGAGCTAGGGCAGGTAGAAATGTGCCTAGAACAGCGGATTATGAAACTAGACTGAGTCGAAATGGAGCTAGGCCCGATGAAAGTAGAGCAAAACCAGGTAAATATGGATCTAGACCAGGTGAAAATGTGCCTAGACCAGCGGATTATGACACTAGACCGAATCGAAATGGAGCTAGGCCAGATGAAAGTGGAGCTAAACCTAGTGAATATGGAGCTGGACCTGGTGAAAATATGCCTAGACCAACGGATTATGATACTAGACCAAATCAAAATAGAGCTAGGTCAGATGAAAGTGGAGCTAAACCTGGTGAATACGGATCTAGACTCGATGAAAATGTGGCGAAACCAGATGACGATGAAACTAAGCCGAGTCGCAACGGAATTAGGTTTGATGAATATGGAGCTAAACCTGGGGCATATAAACCTAAACCGATTGGAAATCGAGCTACACAAAATAAACCGAGTGTAAATAGAGCTAAGTCAGGTGAATATGAAACTAAACCTAACAGAAATGAAGCTAGGCCAGGAGCTAAACAGAGTGAAAATAAAAGTAGACCGAATGTAAATAGAACGAGGCCAAATGAAAACGTTCCTAGAGCACGAGAATACGAACCTAGATCGAATGCACATGGAGTTAAACCAAGTGAACATGAAACGAAACCAAGTCTTAATACAGCCGAGCCAGGTGAGTATGCGACTAAGGCGGCAGAATACGCAGCTAGACCAACTGAAAATGAAACTACACCGAGTGTAAATGGAGTCACACCAGATGAACAAGAAGCCAGACCGATTGAGCATGTCAATAGAGCTGAGCCAGGTGAACAAGTAGTTAAACCGAATGAATGTGAAACAAGACCCAGTGTAAATGGAATTAGGCCAGGCCAACATGAAGCAAGGCCGGGCAAACATGTAACTAGACCCATTATAAACAGAGCGAAGCCGGGTGATTCTGGAGCTGGACCGGGCAAAAATGAAGTATGGTCTGTTAAAAATGTAGCCAGACCAATTGTTTACGATTCGAGAGCAGAAAATGAACACACGCGCAGAATAAGTGGGCTGAGAGGCGGAGAAACTCAGCAGGGTGGCAAAACGGGTGAATGGAGCAGAGAATTTGGTAGTAAAGTTAGCGAGCAGAAAGGCAGAGAAACTAATCCCCATGGCAGTGCTGGCGCACAAAGAGCCAGATACAACGGTGCTAGACTGAGTGCACAAAGAAACAAACAAAGCGATATTTTACCTAGCTTGGGTAGCCGTGAAAGTAAATTGGGTGATCACAGAGCCAGGCCTGCTGATCATGGATTGAAAAATATTGATCATGATACTAGTTTGGGAAACTCTGTTAATAAAATAACAGACCTTAGTATGAAAAAGGCTGCACCTGAGTCCAAACCCAATGACAGAGACAGAATGAATTCTGAAGTACGAATAAGCGCTTTGGGACAACCCAAATCAAGAACACCTTCAAGAGTAGACGAAACTGCGGCCAAGTTAGATGACTCAGGAATTAAAAACACAGTGGGTTATCCTGGGGCCAGACCAGGTAGCGCTGGAGGAACTGCAGCAGCAGGGGCTCCCCAAATATCTGAAGCTCAGCAACATGCACGAAGAAGTAGTTTATTTTCGGAAGGACCATCCACTGACAAAAAACGTTTTTCCATAGGACAAAACTCGACATTGCTAAAGAAACCAACTCCGATTCTATCCGTTCTTCGTGAATTAGAAGATAAACAACAAATAAAATCTAAACAAGACATTCTATTTCAGAAAACTAATGAAACAGTCAGTGTTGTTCCTGTCCCGGCTTTTAACGAAGTTGTAAAAACAAAAACTCTGCCTGAGTGTACTCCAAACAAGCGATCCCCATCTGAGCTCCCATTACCTACTGTCACAAGTCTAGAGAGTCTAACAACAAATAAAGCTCCTCTTGAAAACATTATAACTGATATACCTATCAGACCAACACCTTTATTTCATATCAAAGACCCGGAAAGTGAGATAACATCGTCTATGAGGTTAGATTCCGTGAAACAAGCCTATCCCATTAATAACTCCACAGAAGAAACACAAACAGAAATGATATACGTAGGAAAGAGCACGGCGTCAGTTTCTATTAATGTAGAAGTCCAAACAAGTACAGAAGCTTTAGACACAAAACAACTCGCTCAAGAGGAATCCGCGAGTAATAAAGGGAACGTCGACTCACGCACATGCTGCCTCTGTGGTCAAAAAGACCATAAACTTGCTACCGTAGATCCTGACGAAAATACTACACCAATCTTATATAAAGGGGATGGGGGAACGATCAACCTAAAACTTGATATTAAGATCCGGAACATAGTTAAATCAGTGTATTCTTGTCAGAAAAATTGTAAGGGGACGCGGTCATTAACAAACATAATGACATCAGAAAAAGAATCTCAGATATCTATAGAAGATTACTTTTTTGTTCGTGATTCGTTGCATTCTTTATTTAGTAATAAATATTCTCGTTACGGGTTCGAGTATTCTCCAAAGGTGATGGTTGTCCAGTGTGCTGGTTGTGGAAGGCTAAACAACCCACCTGGGTGTGATCCGTCGCAGTGCTGTGAGAATAATAAAAAGTATTTCGTATTGTTGACAAACTCAGTGAACGAAGATATGGATGAAAAGTGAGTTATTCACCAATACTTTCTTTTTTTTTTGTAAGAGTTTACGTCTCATATTTAACTAAATAAAGTCTCTATTTTTATTTTATTAATGAGTTGAATGCCGGCTGCTTGTGATATAATGTTATGTCTTAGGAGACAAAATAATGACGCTATTGAGCACTCCTGCCTATCGTTAAGTATATCCATACTGGCCGAGTATCAAATGTATGGGCTACAGACTACGGCCAAGCAGTAGCGGCGTTAGGGTAGAGGTTGGGCGGCCGCCCAGGGCGCCGGATATAAAGGGGTATCGCCTGCTTTTGAGCTAGGGGGGGGGCAGACAGATGAGATAAAGAAAAACATCTTTTAAGGGTTAAATTTACTATCAGATGCAGCTGAAGTTCTTCTAAGAATCTGATTGCAATAGTGACCGAAGCGATCACGAAAATTTTTAGATCATGCCTTGAATTAATTCAAATATAATGTAATTTGAGATCTAAATGTCCCCATGCCTCATTTTTTGCAACCTTATGGCCTATGTGCGAGGCGACCCTGTGTGCGAGTAAGACTCGCACTTGGCCCGTTTTTATATTGTGTGTACTTGTGGCATGTACCAATAAACGTTTTTTTATTTTCTTTTCTTTCTTCTTTTCTATTTAGGAATCGGGGCAAGATGCTCCAAAATAATTCTAGCATCTGTCTATATTTTCGTGCTTGCTTCGCTCGCTCTTGCAGCTTACTTTCTCTTGAATCTTATCTTATCTACAAGTCTCCCATGTAACTGCTGTATGAATGGTTAAAACACATCTAACCTCCCAAAGTAGTGTTTTAAATTTTTTGAGCTCGATTCGCTCGCTCTTGCAGACTATCTTGAATCTTGATTTTGTCTAAAAGTCGACCAACTAACTGCTGTATGAAAGATCGAAACAGTTCGAAAACGTCCAAGGAAGAGTGTAAAAAAAAATCGAGCTGGCTTCAATCGCTCTTGCATCCTACGTCCTCTTAAATCATGTCTTGGACTGTAAGTAGACCCAGCAACACCTGTATGAAGGATCAAAATTCTTATCTGTCCAGGGTAGGATGTTAAAATTTTCGAGTTCGCCTCGCTCGCTCTTCGAACCTTACATCATTCGTTCGTAAAATAAATTGTCACCGTGAGTTAATGAAGTAACATCTGTTTCTAAATAAAAGGGCTATAGAAAAACTAACTTCTTTGGAATGGACAGCTTTCATCTTGTTTTAGTTCCTAGATAACTAAATAACTCAGGAACCAAACCGAGGTTCTAACACTTTTAGGCGGCCATTGTGTTTTAGATACTTAGAAGAATTTCAGCTGCATCCGTAAGTAGTAATCGTGCCCCCCCCCCCCCCACCGTAGCTCAAAAGCTGGCGTCGCCCTTGTTTCTTACGCTTACATAGATTGACAAACTTGGCAACTTAGTAAATTGAAAATGAAATTGCTGAAAACATCGACTTTGATAACCTAATAAAAGCGTTATCTGATAGAAAGGCTACAAAATAAATTAAAAAAATAGTTATTATTTTAATAAATGGTTATTTTATTGCATCCTTTGCCTTTTTTCGTATGGCTTTGAATCGCAGTAAGGAGTCGCCGTAGAAATCTCGCCCAGGGCGCCGGTAGTGCTAAAACCGCCAATGCGGCCACGTTTATTTTTTGCCAATTTGTGCCGTTACGGATTTGTTAATAACATTGAATGATCACATACATCATGTAGCTTTGAAATTGTGATTAGAAGTCTACAATGCTTATTCAGTCGGTAATCTTAGTATGTCATGAAAATATGATTATTTTCAGTTGTAATAGCGATCCAGCATGTCACGCAGACGACCTAAGGCAGTCACTATGTAAAAGACAAAGCAGTACCAATCCAGCAAAAAAGAGTTATTCAAATATGATATTCGACACTATTACTACAGTTACGGTATCGGGAATCCCATTACCGAACCGGGAAATGAAGATGTGCAACATAAAAAACTCGTCATGCCAAACTGATGAGACATACGAGTGTAAGATAACCAAACAAACTAAAGTGATTATTACAGAAAATACAGTTACGACGCCGACGAGCGAAAAAAAGAGTGTCTCTTCGATATCTCTAGCAACACAGGCTGTTAGTCTTACGGCAAAGGGCAGCCGCTTAAATATGTTCCAAGAAATATGCCCAGAACTAAAGGAACATGAAGGTTCGCCAGTATGCTCTCAGACTGACCAGGTACCATGTCAAAAAGTACCGTCAGCATGCTCAAAAGTAAGTTCACTTACATGTTCAAAAGGATCAATGGGATGCCAACAGACATGTCCACCAGTGCAGACACAAGAACGCTTGCCAGAATTCACCATTGCTGAATCGGGTCATCCTGCCTCAGCGTGTATACAAATACACACACATGTATGTCCGCACGGAGCACAAGTTTCTGACAAGGAGACGCAGACTCAGTGGAGAAGTGTTATAGTAAGTATAAAACCGGCCAAGTGCGAGTCCGACTGGCGCACGAAGGGTTCCGTACCACTATTTATAAAAACGAGCAAAAAAAATAACTTTTTTTGTATGGTGGTCTTTTTTTTCTTTCCCCTTAAATATTTATTTTATTCTGTTTATAGTATTTAGAAATTTCAACTGGCTAACTATCACGGTTCATGAGATACAGCCTGGTGACAGACGGACATCGGACAGTGAAATCTCAGTAATAGGGTCCCGTTTGATGCTTTGGGTACGGAACCCTAAAAACGACTCATCGACAAACGAGGTTTTCTTTTGCCAGCTTGATTTTATTTTATTTTATTTTTTCAGTTGCAAGCACGGCTTCACGGTGACGGTCGATACTCTTTCCATTTGCCGCCGTTGAATGTGTTGAATCATTTGCAGTTTTGTAATAATTGACAATATACTACATTGTAAAGGTTTTTTTTTACTTTGATTTATCCGTGATGTAGTATAGGTAGTTCTTAAAAAGTACCTCATATACAGGGTGTAACGGAAAGGGTATATACATCCTTAAGGGTGTGCTACAGACCATCAAACTGAACATGTTTCTCAACATAAAAAAAAATTGGCAGCAAAAAAAAATATCAGCTGCCTATACATTTGGGTCGAATAGCTATTGTAATTTTCTATGGGGCAGCAGATATTTTTTTTGCTGAAAAACATGTTATATGATGAGAAACATGTTCAGTTTGATGGTCTGTAGCACACCCTTAAGGATGTATATACCCTTTCCGTTACACCCTGTATACACGGTGTAAATCACCTCATCACGAAGCCGTCAACCAAGCATTCTGAACATGAAACTAAGTAACTTTACGCAAAAATTTTTGCTGGGAAACGACTTTTTTTTGGGAGGTGTAAAATCATGTTTTGTGGTAGAACTCAATGTAACCCACTCAAAACATTTTGCTGATGGATGGATTGAATAGTACGGGTTGTGGAGGTGTTTAAAGTAAAAAACTTACATTAAAAACTTGTATTTAAAAAAATACTCGTCAAAAAGTTGGAACTTTGACCCCTAATATCTCCGTAACTAAAAGGTTCCCAGGTATGGTGTAGAACAAAAAAAATGATCGCAATGACAGGGAGAACCAGTGCCGTTCGGCTTCGTTAAGAGGTGTTTTACACCCTTTATGTCTTAGTAAAGAAGGTACATGGTCTTTGTCCCAATTGTGGGGACATTATAGATTGGTTGTCCTCATGACTATGCGGTAAATCGTAACCGTTTGACAACCTAACACTCCAGACAAAGGTCAACCCAAAACATAATGCCACATTTTACAAAAATCATAATCTATATTGTTTCTAATACAATTAGAATTACAATAGAAATATAAATAAATGAAATTAGCGGGAACGGCCTGTCTGCCGGACTGGATGCTTCAAGCTGTTCCATCTGGTAGGAGATCAGCTTGCGAGCCAGGATGTTCAGCGGTTTCGGTTCTAGGTAACGGAGCTGCATTTCTGAGATCGCCTTTATACTGTGGATCGGCATTTCTAGCATCACCTGTAAAGTCCAAAGGTTTCAACTACCGATAAAATAAAGTATCAATATCCAATCTAAAATGCTATTTCAATGCATTTTAGATTGGATATTGATACTTTAAAATTCAGGAGGTTGTCACAAAAGACATAAATAATCAATTAAAATTACGGTACTCAGTTATTTAATAATAAACGCAGATTGTATTTCAAAATATCGAATACGTTTGTTTCAGATTGTTTGCATGTGTGGAAGCGTGGTTATAGGGCGAGAACCAGACGGTCCGCGTTTAATTAAAACACGGGTGGATCATACTTACCGATTTCCGTAAATAAGAGAAAAAAATTAAAATTACTACCCATTTTATTATTGATTCGGGACGAGAATCCTTAGCATAGTTATCTCCTTAAATTTGACGAGGTTGCAAAACAACATCTTGTATTGAATATTACTTTTCATCACACTTGCACGTAAACAGTGTCATAACATACAGGTTAACTTGGCTGTAATGCCCCATATAAAACCCTAGGGCGGTAAGTATTTTTTTTTTAATTTTCATCACACTTGCACGTAAACAGTGTCATAACATACAGGTGAACTTGGCTGTAATGCCCCATATAAAACCCTAGGGCGGTAAGTAATTTTTTTTTAATTTACAGCACCGCTTGACAGCACACAGGTCATGCAAGTTCATCAAGCAAGGAGTTTACACGCAATTGAAAAATTGTCTTAAAATGTTATCTAAACAGGAATTTCATTCAATCTCGCTACATGTTATTTAACTACTCAACTAATGTTCTAAAATCTAAATAATCGATAGTTTTTTGTATCCAAACGTCGAAATTTTTATTTTTTTACACTCCGTCATGGCTGTATATACCTAGGTAAGTATTTTGCCTTTAAAGTTTCTGAACAAAACATTTGTATAATCTGTGGTGTGGGCAAACAGCCCGCCATCCGCAAATCAGTTCACGTATTTCGTAATAATATGTGTGCTGACTTGTGTATATTCATAATTTTAACTCGCAAGTGTGATGAAAAACATTGTATGTTTCACGGGCGGTACGGGAATTACGAACCTCGACTCAGAAAGCCCTCAGTCTTCGACTTCGGGCTTCTACTAGAGCCTCGATCGTAATTCCTTACTTACCGCCCTTAATACACAATATACTATTTCACACCACCTGCTCGATAATGTCAAATTATATGTCATGCAAACCTAACCTAAAGCAAGTCATTAAAGACCTGAGGTCTAGCAGGGCAATAATATTGTACTGAATTTCATTATGACCCGCTGGTCAATAATGTGATTTGAATTTGGAACATAAATCGCATACGAATATTCACGCATTCACCATTAATATCTGCACAAAAAAATTAATTGTTCAAAAATCGAACTGGCCACCACGAGATAGAATATAATTAAAAGAAAAATAGAACACAAATTAAAAAGAGGCGCGAATACTGGAAATTGCTTTGCTTTGTTCATTGTTATGTACAACAAATTACTTAAAATATTGCAAATTCTCACAAAAATGTTGAGTGACGATAGTGATTTGACTCCGGAATACTTGATTCTAGTACTACTGCTTTTATTCTCTCGTAGATGGTGTGAAAAGTACTGTATTCACCTCGGGGATAAAGGTGCCTTCGTCTTGGGCGACCTTGATTCCCACGCTGCACTCAGGATTCTTGTCTTAACTCCCGAGCAAAGCGAGGGAGTTAACTCTAAACTCCCTCGCTCCGCTCGGGAGTTAACGCTAAAATCCTTCGTTTTGCTCGGGATTCAATACGGCGCCCGTTACATAAGACACTACTTTATCCCCTTGGTGCATAATCTACTATTTTTACTGTGGGTGGTATACTAGAGAAAACTTCAGTAGTTTTGTGACATCGATAGTTTATATCCCTGATTAATGTAATGTGTGTAGGCTGGAAATTTTTGAGCTTATTGATGTTTGTCTCGTGAACGTCTTTTAACCTATCATCATCACCTTGGCGTTACCCAACTATGTATGTCGCGATCAAATTCCAGTCTAAACGGATGCAGGTAGCTACCAGTATTTTACATGGAGCGACTTTTGTAAAATTTACCTAGAGTAAAGTACTTGTCTTCGGTGCTTTAACGTGTGCGAGAGCGGGGACAGTTATATTTACAGTCTGATCATCGTCCATCAACGGATTAATCGAGGGCTCACTAGAGATCAGAGTTAACTTGGCTTATGGTTGGGTTTGAAAGGAGATCTTAATTATTTTCAGCGTTTACCCAAACATAAGGCAAAAGGTTTCGGTTATAATGGCAATAACAAAGGCATTTTAGCTTTCACCTGCAACCTAAACTAAACCCAAATTTACAATTCCAAAGCCTTTCATTTTGACAATTCATGAACTTTCATTACGTTTTTATATTGTAGATTACACAGGATATAAATCCACTTGTCTTACGCATAAGTGCAGCATGTTGCTGATACTATTAAGGAAGTAATAATAAATTTCTTACTTGTGCGGTAATACCCGACATCGCTTCAGGATTGATGGCACTCAGGTCCTCGCCACTAACCTCTGCTAGCAGGAGACCCAGTCGGGATACTTCGCGAGCGCTCCAACTGTATGACTTGCCTAACGCCTAGTGGAAATACCATGGCAATAAGTTATAGTTAGTGATGAATGTGACAACAGAATCCAAGTAAGATCAATAACAGTAAATGAGTCAAGTATCTTCAAATGGGTTAACTTAATCCCACCTAACATTAGAACTGAGCCTCATTACATTAGTGAAACTACATCATATGTAACAGGACATTTTTGGTTAATATTTGCACTTACCTGCGTTCTCATCATCATGGTTAGATAAAATCTGCGCTGTAATGGATCACACGCTCGGATGTGGTAAAATATCTGGAAATATTAAGCATTATACACCGTGTAAATCACCTCATCACGAAGCCGTCAACCAAGCATTCTGTACATGAAACTAAGTAACTTTACGCAAAAATTATTGCTAGTTTTTTTTGGGGGGTGTTAAATCATGTTTTGTGGTAGAACTCAATGTAACGCACTTTAAACATTGTGCTGATGGACGGATTGAATAGTACGGGGGTCGTGGAGGTGTTTAAAGTAAAAATCTTACATTAAAAACTTGTATTTAAAAAAATACTTGTCAAAAAGTTGGAACTTTGACCCCTAATATCTCCGTAACTAGAAGTTTCCCAGATATGGTGTAGAACTAAAAAATGATCGCAATGACAGGGAGAACCAGTGCCTTTCGGCTTCGTTAAGAGGTGTTTTACACCCTTTATAGACATCATAATACAGACATCATGTCCTTCTATTTCTATTGTATTCATTATAGATTTCTAGCCGATGAAAAAATAGAAGCAATGTTTCTTTAGTGATCGTTCATCATAGATTTCTTTAAGGCGCTTTTGCCAGCAGTATTCAAATCACAAACCTGGTGCGTCAGCTGCAAGTACGTGTTCTCCGGTATCCGTCTCATGAAGATCATGGGCACTCCACACAGCAAGTTGTTCATGATGTTTAGATACTTTGCCTCCGTCCAGTAAGGGTTCAGTGTTATGTACTTGTTCGCCACGACACCTACCTGCAATACATAAAATGTTTATAACCGAATCTGTATTATAGTAGATGGTAAGTGGTTTTTACTTTAATATTACTTGAGTCGCTAGAATGTCGAGATGAATAAGTGGAGAGAAGTAAATGAATACAAGATAAGTTAAGTATATATACTAAGTAAGTTTGAAAATGATACCAGTGACAAAAAAGTTGAAAGGGAGTTTTTTGTCTTGCGATGGACGTGTGATAAGGATGGATGAAACCCATGTGACTAAAAGAGTTACATAAGGGGACAAGTATATAAAGACAAAAGATGGATGGGTTGGGCAAGGAATGATATTTAAAAATAGTGCGTGGAGTCCCTCCGCGCGGAGAAGAAGTGAAACTTCGTAATAATCGTAATACTACACGCATGCGTTCAAGTGCCACGCATTCACTCTCACTATGTCTCTTTCTATTCCCCCTCCATGGTAGCGTTAAACGTTTAACGCTACCTTGTTGGAAGTCGCATAAGAAGTTTCACTTCAAAACGTCGGGAGTGAATGTTGTGTGATAGTGGACAGGGGGACGGGATGAAAAAAAAGTGTAACGACGACCCCAACATGATATTGACAACTGTAGCTAAAAAATAAAAGCATATTGCAAGTAGCAAAAACATAAGCCTAAGAAAATATTGATTTTTTATATAGCATCTCTGTAAAGAATACCATGAAACATTTCGCGCCTACCTGATGCCTATTAAGATCGGGATGCGTGCCGATAAACGACAGTATCTTGTTATCTAACAGGTTGAGCCTGGCCATCTCCCTGCCGTTGACGTACTTGAACAGCGGCCGGTACTTCTCCAGGGTCTCGTATGTCACGTCCTCAGTGTTTGTGGTCCCTTTCACCACGTTCCAGGTCGCTGCAAGCTTCTCGCGTGCTACCCGCATCATTGCTATTGTTCTTGCCTAGAAAACGAGCTTATTTGTCTTAGCTTTATTGTTTTTCTTTATTTTTCTTTAATTAATCAGAATTATTGCTCCAATCACACGTATCAACGGATTCTAGTCTACTTTTCAGGATGGAAAGAAAGAAAGTGGATAAAAAAGAAAAAAAAATGAAAGTGTCACACCGCCAACTTTCTAAATCCTGATTGCTACTCGGAAAACCGCAATAACTCTCTTTGCCTTTTCCGGGAATCGAAACCAGAACCCCACGCTAAGCAGCCGCTATTCTAAGAGAGGAACGAGACATTCAAAAGTGCAGTAATAACGTCCCTATCTTTGGATACCTTGAAAGCCTAACATTTTGTTGGTTTTTCCATCAGCAAATTCTCAGTAGCAGCCATGGACTCTGGATATGTGCCCAGTTGATGGTAATAGGCTCGCCCCCTATTACATGTGGGTATGCTAATGGGTACACCTCTGTCTAACCCTTCGTGATGTTATGTTATATTAGAACATTTATAACTTGTATTTTTTTTTACGTATAAAAAACGTAAAACTGCGATCGTCAATATATCACCGTAACTATAGAAGATATGCTCAAGAACAAAAAAATATCGCAATGACGGGAGGAACGAGTGCCTTTTCGGTTCTTTAAAAATATTTTTAACACCCTATACAAGGTGTTGTTTTGCATCCCCGTCAAAATTCAGGAGGTTGTCACAGAGGTCATACATAATCAATATAAATTACGGTACCTAGTTAATTATTAATAAACGCAGTTTTTTTTGGTTATTTAAGGTTGTCAGTATTTCAGAATAACCCCCTAAACGTGGTTTAGGAATTAAGAAATTATCAAAAAACGTTTGAGATTGTTTATTTGTGTGGAAGCACTGTTATAGAGCGAGAATTAGACGGGCCGCGTTTAAATCACGGGTGGTTCACACTTTCCGATTTCCGTAAATAAGAAAAAAAATAAAAATTACCTATCCATTTTATTATTGATTTAGAACGAGAATCAGTAGCATAGTCACCTCCTTGAATTTGACGAGAATGCAAAACAACACCTTGTAGACTAACTGTGATTTTTTTTATATCTAATTAATTTTTCCGAGACCTGCCTATCCTCAGCGAGTTACACGCAGTAACTTACAGACTGCAACACGTAAGACCCTGGCAACCGCTCCACGTCGGACAGATCTCCAGAGATGAAGATGGCGAAGGCATCCACAGCTGTCTGCATGAAATCCTTCGTGATTTTCAGCCTGCAGTGGCCTCGGTGCATGTACTGCAAGAACGGCAGATGGACACTGCCCTTGCCTTGAAACGTCTCGGCCCTGAAGATCAGGAACAACATTTATTTATTTAAATATTTATGCACAATATAATTTCAGAACTATGTCTATAAGTTTTACAGTTAAACATTAATAATAAAAAAAAACAAAATTTATGTAATACATTTTACAAAATAAATACAAAATTACTATTAAAATTCAAGCAAAAGAAGAGTAAAGACTTTGGTATGTATTTAATCCAACATCGCATCTTCAATATGAACTTGTGGCGCCATCTATACGGACGCATACAAACTAGACTAATGTATATACCAAATTATGAGTGTTTTCCACGAGATTTAAGATGTAGACTAAATCCTGACAACAACCTTCGGGCAGCAACCGACGAAACACGACACCCGTCTGATCGACAGATCCCTCTAAGGGGAATGAGAAACTTGACACTCTGGTGACTACTCCTCATACCTCTAAGAACTTTTCCGCAAGGGGTAGGCAGGTATCTAAGTAAATAGATACGCCTTTTTCTCTATGATCTTTAATTCCTTTTGCTAAATATCCACATTCATGCGCTGGTTGTACTTTACTAATTTACTCTACATGACATAACATCACGCCCGTAATCCCCGAAGGGTTACGCAGAGACGTGTACCTAATGATACACTCACTGTAAATCCCATGTAATAGGGCGCGAGCCTATTGCTATCAACTGAGCACTATTCCAGACTAAAGAGACTACAGAAAATCCTGATGGAAAAACCATTAACACTTTGGCTGACCCGGGAATCGAAACCAGGACCTCATACTGAGCAGTCATGCTTGCAACCACTAGACCAACGACGCAGTTACGTCCTCTACATAACAAACTTCTAGTAGTTTTGTTTAGCTCTGCTTCTAGAGAAGACTGGCAGAAAACACCTTTCTTTCTTTTCTTTTTTAAAAAACATTGCTCCACACTAGGAATTTCTCCTGTATCGTGGCTGCGTTTACAAACATTTAAACTCACATACACAAACAGCCAGACCCGAAACAACTGTCTGCTGGCCATACAAATATTTGTTCCGTGCGGGGATCAAACTCGCGACATGCAGCGCTGCAGTCGATCGCTCAACCACTGCGCCAACCGTGCCTACAACCTAAGCAATAGGTTCGCCCTAAAATCTTATATTGCACGGCCCGACTTCTCCACGTAAAGTAGGTTGTTCACGGATTACTTGTCGTGTATCAAAAATCAGAACTAAGGTTGATAGCTTGATAATTTAATACAATTGCACAATAATATTAACCAATAACCCTCGATCAATATATAATTCATGCGCCAATAGATAATTGGAGCTCTGTCGAAGTCCGCGTGTCACTGGTCAGTTTCTCGCATTCGTCAGTTTATTTAAAGATCATCATCATCTTCCTGTCCTTGTCCCATGCGACTTGGGGTCAGCGCATCACGTTTTCTTCTGCTTCCTCCCCTGTCAGTTTATTTAAAGATATATCTATTTATTTTTTTAAACACGATTATGATATACCGTGAATTCGCCAGTTTCGTTGATAAGTCAGTTTTGCTGATTGGACAATTTTGTGGGTTAGACATGTTGCGCCAATTCGACATTTATCTGATGTTTACCAGTTTCTTGACGAGTGAAGGAAACAGACTAGTGATACGCGGACTCCTCTGTGGGTTGGTTTGTTTAAATATACAGGCTCAGGCAGAACTTACCGCATAACTTGTCCCGTAGGCCAGTGCATCAAGTATTCGTCACCGGCGTACACTTCTTTTGTACTTACTGGCCGTTTAATATCTAGCTGGAAAAAATTAAACCTGTTGTAGCTCAAAATCGAGTAGACAAACAGAAAAATGTATTTTTCGTGTTATTTTATGGATGAAATACAAGGTTTAGACCATTTATTTGCCATGATAGCGGTAACAGCTTTTATTGTTTTCTATCAATATTTTAAATATATCAGCCCAAATCCAATTTAAGAGTTTTAAATAAGTGGGCTAAGCCTGGACTGAGAAATTCGTCATGGAAAAACCTAATGACACTACCGGGCCTTGGAATCGAACCTAGGACCACGAGCTCAGCAGTTATAGCAACGAGGAATGACCTCAGCCACGTTATCGAAACCGGTCAGTCTGCCCAGAGCCCAGTGCCCTGGATATAAAGTTACATAGCCACTTTCAGTGGGTCGCGAGAGCTTTCGCTGACAGGTTCCATAGCATTACGCAACGTTGTGTCATTCACATTATTACTTACGATGACGAATTTTTAAATATTTGGTCAACTTTTTCTTCCGAATTTTCACTACGTGCTTTACCTTGTGTGTTGCAATTTATGTTTGCGTGCGCTTTCGTGTAGTTGAGATACCTGAAGATTAGGAAAAGGATATGCTAACAATATAAAATATAACACGGGAAACGTACCGGCTTTTGGTCCATATAAAGTTTCATAAAAAATCCTTTCAAATCCGATCAAAGGATCTGAGGAAGAGATCAAAAAAAGGAAATCAATCGAATGCTACGCATTAATTAGTGATCGAACTTCTATTAACAAAACTAATGGATCAACATTAAATTATTTTTTGTCATTCACCACCATGCTATTGGCAGAATTTTAATTCGTGCAAAATCATAATTTACTATGTTCCGAATTCGTAGTTTGGTAATAATTTAACGAGAAATTTAAAATTAATGTGTTGACCCAGGTTAAAAACCATACGTGTGCCACATTTATTTCAAAATACAGGTCAGCCAGGAGAGTAACTAACATCCATTCATACATTTACCCACCCTCACAAATTTTCGCATAATTATAATAGTAGCAAGATTAAACATAACTTTGCATATGAAACAGTCATAAATGACTAAATATTCCGAAACGAGCAAACCTATCGCCTTCGTGGTGCTGATGGCGACGAAGCTGAATCCCGAAGCCCCGGGCGCGAGGGTGACCCCACCTTTGCCGGTCTTGTTCTTCACGGCTTTCATCTTGACCACGTCTTGGACAGGCTTGGCGTCGGTGTTCATGCCGCAATGGGACTCTTTAGAACATAAAGCAGAAACTTATTAAGTTAGTAAATAAGCCTCATTGGTCTCTGCAGTGCTTGTGCGCGACTGCTGAGCATGAAATCCTGAATTCTATTCTTGGGTCGGGCAAAGTGTTATTGGATTTTTCCATCAGAAATTTCTCAGTATTAGCAAACTTGGAAACAGGATCTGATTCTGGATTAATAGATTCAACCTACATACATTGAGGCGATAACATAACCAACGAAATATGAGTGTACTAATTAATAGGCACACCTCTGCGTGACCACGTGGTATACACTTACCAATTAGCTACTAGAAAGCCTATGTTAAACAACGGGTCGTTCTTCAAGGTTAAACAATGCTTACCGAGGCCGGTCTGTGGATAGGTGACACATATACCGAGACTACTTTGTACCTCGGGAAGCACGTTATGCTGTTGAGAGTCAGAGCTGCTTATTCGTAGATCTTTGACAGTTGTTAGACAGAATCCTGAAAGTCTGACATCCAGTATTGCAAATGTATGTTTTTACCCAGCAACTGTTAAGCAGTCCCTCCAAATAAACTACTGGTATCCAGCTGCACAGTTAATCTGGAAGCCGACACCAAACATAGTTATAAAAAAGGCTGGGCAGCTGATGATGAAACTTACCACTAATGTTCTCATAGCTAGTCAATGTGAACAATCTGTTGTTGTAACTTAGTACTACTTTTACGCATATTATGGAAAATACTGAAATATATTGAATTAACATGTTTCCTTCGTCCAGTAGCATCTGACAATTGACTGATCAATATAATTCAGTGAGGCTCTGAAATTTAACACATAATTAGAGATAAAACTGGAAGACTTGGTGGTTGAATAGAAATTGATGGCACGGTTGGCGCAGTGGCTGGGCAATTGGCTGCTGAGCTGCGTGGCGCGAGTTTGATTCTCGCACGGAACAAGTATTTGAATGGCCTACAGGTAGTTGTTCCGGCTCTGACTGTTTACGTATCTGAGTTTAAATGTTTGTAGTAAACGTACTCACGATACAGAAGAAATTCCTAGTGCGGGGCAAAGTTTACCTTTAACCGTTTCTTTCTTCACTTTCATTCTTATTTGACCCCTTTTGACTAACTCTAGGAAGCACCTTAATAGTAGTTCAGCTACGGTGGAATTTAATCTAACATTTGAATGTTTTGTCCAACAATGTGCTTGCCCGGAGCAAAAGCACACTGTCACCTATTACTGTCACCTTTATAAATTTGTTCGTGAAAACGGGCAATGGTCTACCCATTGGAAAAAGCTAAGTTATGTTATTAATTCCCGACACTACTATAAATCTATGTTAGGAATTGCACCGTCCTCGAAACCTCGTTGAAGCGAAGTTGATACGGTACGGTGATCTGGAGCAGAGGAGCTTTACATTGAAACATATCGATAAGTAAATACATTAAATACTTTTTAGTAAGTATACCTCAAACATGCTAGAATCCGTAGAAAAAATTAGTGATAGCAATCTTGACAGAAACCAAGCAAGTCATGTTACTTTGGTATACGTATTCTATAGTATTCTACTCTTTGCATGTAACCATGTTACTTCTATATACACAACATTCTCCGTAAAGATATTTTAAATCAAATGCGTTTTCTAACACTGCTATGTCTTCGACTACCTCCAGTGACAGTGAGAGTTGCGAATGTTCGCAATGTACGTTTTCGTTCGAAAATAATCACAATGAATGCATGACCAGTAGTCGCCAGGTCCCTATCTACGCGACGATGGCTCAGCCCCTCATATACTACGCTCAAGTTGTAAGTTCAGGAATTTTGTTAATGCTAAGGGCCATTATAATCATCTTATATGTAAACTTCACATACAGTATTAGTAGGTATATAGGCAGACTTAGTGCCACAAGGCTTTCTCTGCCAGTCATCATCAGCTGCCTTTTCATAGCTATTTTGCAGTCGACTTCCAGTCTAACCGGGTGCAGTTGAATGACTGTACTTTTCTTGAAACGACTGCCTATCTGACCTGTACAACCCAGTTGGTTGGTTGCAAATCTGTTACATATTTTTGAGTTTTGCATTGTTGTTTTGCAGCGTCCGATTAACAGGAGGCAGAATAACGACCAGGCCAAGAGAGAGAATCCATTTAAGAAAGCTTTTAGATGGTACACACAGGTAAACTTTTTGTTACCTACCTCAAGTAACAAAGTATATTTAGGAACGTTTACCCAACTTTAATAACAACGTCGATAATGCCACACCTAGCATACATCCCCTGTAAGACAATCTGCTATTTTTACTAGAGAAATAGATGAAACTGAAACAAAAAACTGAAAGCGATTTACTATGTCTCTTTAGGAACTTTGTTAAATCATCGTTTAAATACTTTTCCTCGATTCTTATGCAACTAATTTTTTTGGGGATCGTTGATTTTCTTGCTCATTCTTATCATATACCAAATAACACGAGTATTTTATCTAGGAACATAAAGCGAATCGCAGTAACAATGAAGTTGCCTCAGAAAGAAGCGGATTCGCGAATTGGCTAGACAACAAATATTGCGAGTACCTGCGCGAAAGTGGCCAGCAGCCGACTTCAAACGAGCCTCGGGCTCCGAATACCGGCACCAATATGTGCCAATGGTAAATTAGACTCAGTATTATTCCTCTAAGATGGACACTGGCGAAGTTCCATAAAACTTTCATCCCCTGTAAAATTTCTGGGAACTCTGTCATTACGGTAATTTTCTGGGAAATCTATTCAAATTCTGACTGAACATCCTGTCTTAGTGCTGTCCATAAATAACCTATGGTGCTCACTATTATTTAAAGGATCTCTAGTGAAAAACTTCAAGCTTCAAGATCTAGTGGTTCAGACTGTGCGTTCTCTTTTGGTGGTAATAATACTGTATAGTATAAATAACTAAGGAATTTGGGGAATGATAGAGGTTGCAGTACCTACCCTTTCCCGATACTGGTTTCGATTATACTTATTCTTGACCGACGACAATCATCTCATATTCAAAGAGGTTTTATGAAGAAGTTTCTGCCTACTTCTTCGGAAAATGAATAACGCATATTTTTAACATAACTACTACTTCATACTAGACAAGATGTAAAATAATAAACGCAAGACCTCCTGAGTGCTCTCTCGGAACATGAGACCGAATAAGAATTGCTCTACGAGATGTTGAAATTTGCAAAAAACAAAATTTAGTTTTTTTATACGAACTAACGCGATCAGCTGATCGACATAAGTAATATATCGTAACACTAAAAAAAACTTATGAATTTTCAAAAGTCGTAAAAAAAAGTAGTTCAGTTTGTTGTATTTATTTACATATTTTTGCATTTCAGTCCAAAACCACCAAAAAGATTTAGAACATTCAAAAGGTGAGCAATAATCAGATAAGTTGGCTTTTTAATAAAAGATTCAGTGTCTGCACTTAATAATATACTGAGCTGCAAAGCTGTCCAATGCCTCGTCCTCAAAGTCTTGTTTGTTTTTTCTATTAAAGAGCCGTATATAGAAGTAACTTTAGTTTTCCTTATTTGAAAATCATATTTTACCGCAACAATAAGGACTGGTCGGAGTCGTTGATATACATGGGGTAAAGCTTCACGAAGTCGTAAGCATTTTGTACACCAAATAAAGTTTGAGAGTGAGATGATAAATATTAAAGAGTGTTAAATATTAACATTCGTTTAATTCTACTCGACAACACCAGACATCTTGTTTCGTACCCCAAGTTAATACTGGGAAACAACTTTTTCATGCGGTAAAAATCACGGAAAAAATCAAAATCACGAGTAGTACGTTTGTTTACTACTAATATAGCGCACTCAAAACACTGTGCTGTTGGATGTATTGAATAGTACAGGGGTTGTGGAGGTATTTAAAGTAAAGTTATCATAGTATATTTGTATTAAAAAAAAAAATGTGCATAAGTTGAAACTTTGTTGACCTTTAATATCTCCGTAAGTAGAAGGGGAATCCTTTCGGCTTCGTTAAGGTTATTTATTTTACACCTTTTATTAATCATAATATTCATATTGATTTTTCAGTCCATGGAGAAAACGAACGTGTCCGGCCAATGATTCGGGGGATATACTGCAGAAGTCAGTATACCTCGTACCCCTTATAACTATTGACACATTAATATCCACTAACTAGTATTTATTAACAGGTATCCTGCTGGAAGCTGCCAATATATTCTAAAACCAAAGGAGTTGTCGCGAGCTGCATCCGAAAATTGCTATCGGTAAATTCTTACGGCACTATGTATAACCACAGATTATGCTGCATTTAATTGGTACCTCTTGTTAGCTAAGTATATCTTTTTTCAGTTCCCCGACATCTGCGAATAAGTCCAATGTAACTGTAGAATCGTCACAATTGCAATGCAACGCTAAATGCTCCAAGAGATCCCAAAGCCTGAGCGATGTCAGTCGCGACAAATATGTACATAATAAACATGTCGAAACAATACCTCTCATCGTACACGAAGGTACTTATATCAGCTGTGAATGTCCCCAGCAACAAATCGTGTTTTCACCACAAAAAAAGTGGAATGAAGGTTTTGAATGCTCGCGGGAAAGAGTACCAGAAGCAGTGCAAGTACCATGGAGTCAACAAGATCCAAGGAATCAGCCGGAAGCACCTGGTACATCAGTGCAAGTAAAGTCCAAAGAATATGAGTCAAAGAATAAACCGAAACCGCCTTGTGCATGCCAAAAAGAAAAAATATCGGCGATACTAATAGTAGCATCGAAACAACTAGATTCAAGAAATCGACCAGAACCGTCATGTACGTGTCAAAAGGATATAGTACCGGAAAATTTGAAAAAACCATCTGTACAACTAGATTCAAGAAGTCAGCCGGAACAGCCTTGTCAAAAAGAAAAAGAACTGGAGATAGTGAAAGAACCATCGAAGGAACGAGATTCAATTAATCAGCCGGTACCGTCTTGTAAGTGCTCGGAGGAAGAAGTACCGACAGTAGTGAAATTACCATCATATCACGAAGAAGCGCCACAAGTAGTGGATGTAAAATTAACAGAAGTGGTGGAGGTACAACAGGAAAAAATACCAGAAGGGGTGGGGGCACATCAAGAAAAACTACCAAAAGTGGTGGAGGTACAAAAGGAAAAATTAACAGAAGTAGTGAAACTCCCATCAAAAGCACCTGAACCAACAAATGAGACAAATCCATGTTGTAAATGCGAAAAGAAAAACGTCCCAAAAGTGGTTCAAGTACCATCAGTAGATCAAGATACAAGGAATCATCCGGGACTCTGTTGTAGTTGCCACGTAAAAAAAGTGCCTGAATTAGTGCAAGTACCATCGCAATGTAGAGCGGTTGAGGGTTCGTGCCAGTGTCCAGAACAAAAAGTAGTTCCAGTGTGTGAAGAGACTCAATGTGAGACTGCACCACTGCGTAGTGCACAAAACCATGGACCTTGTTGCATTACTTGCAAGCCGGCCCCTCCACCCGCACCCCAACCACTGCAGCCGCAGATATTTTGCTTACCTGTTAAGGTAATTGAATAAACTTGAAAATATAAACTAAGACCCGATCATTAAAGCAGATGGCTTATTACATAATTTAAATATATTTTAGGTACAAGACAGCAAAATATTGAACCCTGGCATGTGTCTTACAGTTGCTCCTTCTGTGCATTGTGATTCATCCAAGAAACAAAAAAAGGTGAAACAATGTACAATAACTGTAGCAACTGAATGTGGTGAAGAAATTAAATCAAAAGTTGTCTCTCAGTGCCAGCGTGAAATAAGTGTATGTTGCAAAGATAACCCCAGCTCAGTAAGATTTGTACCCATTTTTCCTATTAACAAAGTGTGACGTTACAATGTGTAAGTATCAAATCAAGTATCTTATAAAATACACGTTATTTAAATTAAAATGAATGTTTTAGTGTAACTGTCACGAAGAAAGGCAAGGGTTTGGTGCAATCCCAATAAAACGCGAATCTTACTCTACTGTTGCCATAAATAAAGAAACTGGTGAATACAGCATCATGAAGGAAGTCGCAGTAGTGAACAAGTTAACTCGCTGTCCCACCTGCGTCTCGCATGGTGCCGCGCAAACATCCGATCATTCCATACGATTCGTAAGTATTTTATCACATCTTACGTATCTTCGGCTAATGTGTGTGACCATGCCCATGTGTTTCATAATCATTACAAACTTATGACATCCATTATGTACTTTGTAGGAAAATGATGGCGCCTGCAGCTGTCCATATCCACTCTTTTTCAAAATTGTCTACGCTGATGTAGCGAAGAATGAATGATGTAAATTTATAAAAGAAATATTATATCAGACTGCTAATTTTTTTGTTAAAATATTACTGTTACAATTGTAATCAGAAAATAAAACGAACCATAAAATATAATAAAACGTTTACTTCGTATTTTATTTACAAAAGTCTAAAAAACTCGTCTATTTACAAAGCTTTTTGTACAATAACAATTTCTAGGAGTAACCTAAATCAGTTTGGTGGACCGTAAGATATGGCTGGCTTGTTCTGTGGCAGGAAATTGAAACTACTCTGCGCTGACTCGGCTGACTGGGAGCTGGATGCCGCTGGTCCAGACGGCACACCGTAGTCCGTTGAAGGAATCAATGCTTGAGAAGACGCTACTGATGAACTCGATGATGATGAAGCCTCGGAACTAGACACAGAGCTGGAGACTAAAGGAGACGTGTGCACAAAGGAGGTTATCTCTACACTGGGCTTGGCTTGCCCGAGGGACACTCCTGACACTAAAGACTGGTAACCAGCATTACGCGCGACACTATGCTCATCGTCTTTGATGATATTCTGCACGCGGCCGACAACGATGGAGTCCAGAGCATCTCTGTGCGTCTGCTCTTGAAAGGTGTTGTACTGATTCGAGTCAGCCTGGTAGCTGGACAGCACGGGTGCGGAAGACTGGAACTGGGCCTGAGCCTGAACCTGGGGCTGCTGGTACTGCACTTGGGGCTGCTGATATTGCACCTGGGGTTGCTGATACTGCACTTGGGGTTGCGTGTATTGCACCTGAGGTTGCTGGTATTGCACCTGGGGCTGTTGGTATTGCACCTGAGGCTGCTGGTAGTTGTAACCTCCATTTTGTGAGTATTGTTGTTGCGAAACTTGTTGTTGTTGTTGGTAAGCTATGGGTTGGAAGTTCACTTGAGGAGCAGGTAGAGGCTGGGCCTGGATTAGTTGTGGGACCGGTTGGGGAGCAAACAAGGGGGCGGGAGCAGGCTGTGCGCGAACGAATGACTGAGGGATGCCGTACGACGTGCTGGGTTGTTGATATTGTGGCTGCGGCTGGAACAATGGCAGTGGCTGGGGACGAGGTAACGGTTGAGGAGCCAACGGGAGAGGCTGAGCAGCTGGTGGCGATGGGATGTACACTGGCGCGGGGTGGTGGTGGTGATGGTGGTGGTGCGCAGGAGGTGGAGGGGGATGCGAGTGGTGCTGGGGTGCGGGCTGAATGTACTGCGGGGCGGGCTGCGGAGCCGGATAGTTGTAGCCGGAGTTGGAGCTGAACTGCTGCTGTGGCGCGAACTGCGGCGCAGGCGCTACGGGTGCGGGCGCGGAGGGGTAGTTGAACACAGGTGCGTGCGCCCCCGGCCGGGGCAGGTGGTAGGGCGCCTCGCCCGCTATCGCCGCCACTACCGACAGTATTACTAGCTGGAAAAACAAATATTAAATTAAGTAGAAATCCACGGTGTCCTCATTAATTAATTGAGTTAAATATGCAAAGTGTGGGTACACAGTTTCACTGGGTGTGTTGTGTGACTTTTGTGTCTTATGTCGCGTGTGTGTTGTGTCAACTCACCGCTCTCCTCATGGCTGCAGATGCGTGCGGCTGTGTAATGCCTCGTCTGGGCCGCTTATGGTTTTATACTCGCCACCACTTCGCCCAAAATTGGGGAGCGTCGCTGATCTTACACATAAACAAAACAGTATCTATTGTCCGTTTATGATTTCGAAATGCATGCGTTTATTCGCTTTGCGGTTTTGTCGTTTGTTTATAAAATTGTTTTTTTTTTATTATTAAACGATTATGAAATATGAATACAAAAATTATACATCAGGAAATTAAGCATAAAAATCCAATTGTTATGTATCTCTTATATGTTAATAGCATATCATAAAATTAATCGAACTTAGATATTTATATTTCTGCAAATACCTAAATCATCTTTATCAATAATTATTTTTCTATGCTAAAATGCATTTAGAAAATTAAAGAAAAAAACTATGAAATGAGCAAGACAAGCAAAGTAGGGTAAAATTACAAGTTTCGTCAACGCACCATCTATTACACAAATGCGTATGTTTACAGACATAATTTACAGGATAACAATTGACAAAGTTACCGTTAAGTTAACGCAATCACTTAGACCTTACGGTAGTTACAAATTATGATTTTACCTTTAGATAAAGTAGATAATCTGAAAGTTTGGTTTGATGCCTATGTTTATGCCTTTCTTTGATTTGTATTTATGCAGTTCTAGATTAGATCTTTAGAGCAGATCAGGTGGCCTAACATGACGTCTTTAAGCAGTATTGTTTTAATATTGTTGCAGTGTGGGAAAGAGACGAAGCTATTGAGGACGTCTAGCGCTATTACTTTTCCACTCTGGAATAAAATTAAAACAATACTGCTTTAAGAGGGTTAGTCCATCTAGTCATACTATTAGTTATACAATATAACAGCATGGACAAAAAAAGTCTTATTTATTATACTGCATCTAGTTATACTATTAGTTGTACAATATAGGTAACAGAATGGACAAAACATGTCCTATTTGTTATACTGGATTTAAAAAAAAAAATAGAGGTTTGTCCATGTAGTTACGTCATGGTAGGCCACCAGTCCTATTTGTTCCACATTTGTTTTGTTAACATAATACTAATCAGAATTTAATATGCTTTTTGTCAGTTATAATAGGAGACAATCCAAAAACGATTAAATTATTATATTATTAAAGAATGAAAAATCATAACTCCGTAGAATAGGTAGATTTGTCTGTGGTACCTAAATAACTAAAATAACATTTTCATTTCAAAGTATGTTCTCCTAAATCCATTGACCTTACATATCGCTTTTCCTTTAAAAATGAGTACCGCAGGCTATGCCCATAGATATTCTAGATATGAGTTGAAATTGATACCAAATACATCATATGAAAATCGGTTTCCTTGACAACATCATTCTGCACATCAGGCAAATATTTTCTCAAAACATTTCGCAAGCGGTATCAAATTACATTGAAGTAATATTTGTCCCTCTTAAGTCATCATCTCTGACTGATTAGTTTCTCTGCATCATTGACCATTTAATTAATTTCAAAAAGAATACTATGTCTATTAATCAGTTTATTTTTAGCATAATATCTGTCGATTCGCCGACATTATGTTCATCAAGCGGTCATTCAACACTTTGTGCCGCCATAGTTCGAGGGACATTCTGCAATCAAAAGAGATGAATAGGCCTAACTGTAATAAGATTAGGTAATAGGCCGAATAATGTGTTGCAAATCTTCGTCTAACTATTTGAAGAAGCATTCGAAGAGTGCGTGCTCTTAGAGTAAGTCTAGGATGGTTTCAGAAGATACAAGCCATTTTTTCTCTTCTCACATTGCAGGTCAAATGCCTCTTTTACAGAGCAGACACGAGCTTCCATCACCACACTTGCTTAAGATGGATTAACGATTTCGGAGTTGATTCAGACTTAATTTCAGATTTCGAAATGATAGATTGGGATTTGATGATGATTTATTTAGTATGTAAGGCTTTAAAAACTGTTTTGTTGATGAACTGGATGGTAATGTCGAGAATTTCAACTTGCAATATCTTTACTGAATGCCAGCTTCAAATAATTTAAATTCCTCTTTAAGTCGTATTATGTATATCACCGACACTTTAATCTAGAACTGGACCCTCGCCAAACGGATGGCTTACAAAGTTACAATGAAGAAGTCGTAATTCTCCGACCTGTACATACAAAGATAATAAATTCCTATGTCAAAGGTCTGCCTTAGCCTACTTTGCATAGAAAGGGAGGTAACGAAAATATTTTATGTTTGAAACAGTGTTGTGCATAGGACGTGTTGGGACACTAATAGTTGACTAATTACCGAATATACGTAATGTCCAATTGTACAACAGTTTGGCGTCGCAAATGGATGGCAGCAGCTCAATTAGTAACCAGCACAATAGCACTAATTAGTTGTCTATAGCCATGGAATTATTCTGCACATTATTGTTGCGTTTGCTAAACTGTATTTCCCACCTACACTGCTTTAATTTTAAGCATTCTACTTCAGAAAATCGTGACTGCAGCAGTGATTGTTTAACTTGGCGTCAATTGGTCTGAATTAGATTTAAGCTTTGGATTAAGCTTTGTCAATATTTGTTAATAAATCCAATGTTAACCACATACAAACACTATAGATAGCACTTACTTCAAAGCATTAATACTACCACAAACATCTCAGTTTGAGACAAGAGACTTTCAGGATAAAATTCGGGTTCAAACCGCGGAATAGACCTTTGAAACATTCTGGGAACGCGTCGATTGAATAAGTTTTCATCAAAATTTCGAAATGATAGTAAATATATATAGTATCCAGTAGTAGCACAGAATACATACTAGTATATGTAGTAAGTATTATTATCGTATCTATCAATGGATGTTATCGCACCCACATTAAATGTCGGAATAATTATCATAAATCTTACAATAACGCGGATAAACATATCTAGTAATGACCTTCATTCATACCTCGGGTCATTACTTAGCGTTTGTCAATGGATAGTCGGCGAAGTTAGGAAAGAAATCAAACATAGTATTTGCTCACACTTGTGAACAATAATGCAACTTAAAGATAAACATTAAACAGTAAAAATATATCGAAGCTTTGAAGGTTCTTTTTCACGGTTTAACGGTGGTTGATTATGACCATAATAAGAAAAGCAAATAAGTTCTATGGGTTCTATGGACAAAGCATAATTTATTCATGTTAAAACTAAATAGATTTAGGAAATGCTTGACGTGGTCACATAACAAGAGCCAGTAAGTACAAAGTGGTAGTAACCAAGTAATAAATTTATCTTGTATCATCAATGCTTGTAGCCTTTAGCTACGGTTCAGTCGTTTTCAGGGATTTTTTGTTTTGTAAAATGGAGAAGCTCGTAGCTAAATAATAACAGCCGCACGGGTCGATCGTTAATGTTATGACGTGCCTGCCGAAGTTGGTTCGTGGATGGGTGACCATAATTACATACCGAGTTTCCTCCGTGCATCGGAAAGCACGTTAAGCCGTTGGTCCTGCCTGGCTGTCATTTGTAGATGTTTGACAGTCGTTACGAGTAGTCAGAAGCCAAAAGACTGACATCCGGTCTTACTAAGGGGTATCTTATTACCCAGTTACTGGGTTGTGGAGGTCAGATAGCCAGTCGCTTCATGTAAAATACTGGTCCTCAGCTGCATCCGGTTAGACTGGAAGCCGACCCCAAGATAGTTTGGGAAAAGGCTAGGCAGATGATGAAAATGAGGGTTAATACCGGAGGGTATTAACCCTCATTTTCTTCAACTTGTCTTGCTCTCAAAATAAAGTTAATTTGATTCTGTTCTATTCTAGAGTAGTGTTCCCATTTTAAGTTGATGGCTTGTTACAAAAACATTGTTAGCTCTGC
This sequence comes from Cerastis leucographa, assembly GCA_963082945.1. Lineage (NCBI taxonomy): Eukaryota > Metazoa > Arthropoda > Insecta > Lepidoptera > Noctuidae > Cerastis > Cerastis leucographa. Next base: position 8,691,994 of record OY720380.1, on the reverse strand, counting down.
AATATTTACTTAAATAGTTTACTATCTGAAAACATCGAATCGTCATGCAATCTTTTGTTACATAAGTGAGTGCATGGCATTTCTTCTGTTGGTAAACATTCATGTTTGGCATCGGTAAATATTTAACTAACTACTCATTTCTGTATTTTCCATAATTTTATTTGATTAACTAAACCTTATTTCATAACGGATTGGAGGTAAATAAAATTAAAGGTAAAATGGCATCATATTTGTCTAACCGAAGTCGTGCGGTGGGTAACCCATTTAGAGGTTCCGTGCACAAACAATGAGGTAAGAGAGAAAAGTGGTCAACTCCGTCACTTCGCACCTCTGTTTTATCTAACAATTTGGTACATCAGTACATCTCCTCAATACATCTTATTCTTAGATAATATCATGCGTAAGATGACAATTACAACGCCGAAAGCATTTTTTTATTTTCTCAATGAAAAAAAACTTTTCTGTGTCTGCCCATTTGTCTCCGCCCCCGCGTCTTTAGCATTTTTATATATATGTATATATAAAAGTGAATCGCCACAATTTATGTACGCGCATAACTTCTGAACGACTGCACCAAATTGGATAATTCTTTTTTTTTTGTATTCGTTATTGTCCGGGACACGGTTTGTATAAATAAGAAAATGTAGGGTAGGTAGGGTAGGGTAGGTATGTAAGGTAGAGGAGGGTAGGTAGGTAGGGTAGGGTAGCTTAGGTAGGGTAGGGTAGCGTAGGCAGGTAGGGTAGGAGGTAGGTAGGAAAAAGTGCATTGCAATGCATGCCGGGTACAACTAGTAAGAATATACAAATCGTTCATAATTTTACGTTATCAATAGTTAACTGCGAATTTTCATAATGGAGGAACTTCATTGTAGGCGTGGAATTATATTTCCTGCGCTGTCGGAAATCTTAATGAGCTAAAAGCTAATATTTGCTTTGCGGTTAAACTGTCGGAAACGAGATCTACTAAAAGCTGCAATATCTCTTTGACTAATAGATTTCCAATGAGTGAAGGCGTGTCAAGTCGACTTATCGTTAGAAATCGGCTCAGCAGTTTTTCTTCGAATTATGGATGACAGTTTATCGATAACAAAGGTCAATTTAATTTGAATACAAACACCCATCGTTAATATCAATTTACGCAATCATACGCATATTTTAACGACCTCTCCATCAGAACGTTAAATTGCAGAAAAGCACGACTTTCTGATAGCTTTTTCCACTCTATGCTGTCATCTCATGTGAGAAAAAAGCCCTGAGGCTTAGACTGAGCAATTTAATATCATCATAATCCTTAAGGCGGGTGATATTTAATCAATTATTAATCATTTATCATTATTACGTAAGTATTAGAATTATTACAGAAGCATGTTAAAAATAGGCCTCGTGTTATGTGAATTAATAACACTTCAAGTTCTTTTAATGGGTGTCTTGAATAATGGATCGTTCTGATACAAGTGACCCGACCTGACCTATAGAAAACGACACACTTATCTGTCTTCTAGTTGAAACTCTTGTAACATTTGAACACATTGTGTTTTGGCCGTCATGTCACGGTTTTAGGCCTCTGTGCCCTCTGGCCATATTACCTTTGCTGACATGTGTTTTGTTCTGTGATCACCGAAACAGCTTGCACATGTGGCTCACTAACAAAGATCATAAGAAAATACAATACATTTATAGGCTAGTGTACCAATCTCTTACAGTGAGCACATCATGCATTACTTGTTTGTCATTTAGTGCCCACTTAAAACTAGATGAGTACCTACTTAATTACTTATCGAACACAATTATGGAGTACATAGAATGTAAATCAACCGATAACGAAGCCGAAGGGCACTTGTTCTCCCCGTCATTGCGATCATTGTTTTGTCTGGACCATACCTGGGAATCTTCTAGTTACAGAGATATTGGAGGTCAAAGTTCCACTTTTCACATATTAAAAAAAAAAACTTTTTTTAAGGTTACAACTTTATTTTAAATGCCAGCATTTCACTTACAATAGTTATGCCAGTAATTTTCCAAGTTCAAAATCATTTATTTCGTTATTTAGCATACAAAGCATTTTATAATTTTGATTATGATCTTTATTTTCATTATAATATGCCTACATTTGTCTATATTCAGAGTACTGGGTTGGTCAGTCTATTTTCTAATAGGGTAGTTCCTAGGAGGCGTCGCCGGAAGGATGCGTCCCTTGCCGGCTGCCAGTTGTGCCTCGCGTTGTTTGCGCTTTGCTACAATCTTCTCGTGAGTCCGCTTCATTTCCAAGATCTCCTTCATTTCTTCTTTGTCTTCATCCTTTGAAAAAAATGTTAGTTGTAAGTGTGAGTGTGAATAATATAGTAGTGATGGTGTTCATCACGCAAGATAGTGTAGAATCTCCACGGTGTTAACCAAAAAAAATATTTTTTAATTAAAAAAAAAAAAAAAATTTACTTATATTATTTTTTTTTTTTTTCACAAAAACAAGAAGATACCCGTACAGCTATAACGTACCTAAGTGCTTGACGTTATTTTAGATAATAGCTGGTGTCACTATCTAAAATAATAGATATGCGAGAGGTGTGAAGTAGCGTAGTTTTTTGTTTTTTTTTTTATACCTGTAGGTACCTACAATAGAAAGAAGTGTTACTAACTTTTTGAACCGCTACACAAATACAAAATATTGAAAAGAAAGTTAGAAATCAAAATATTTTACAATATTAACACCTATGACATAACTATTCAACGACCAATTTATGTGTTGGCATATTTTCCCGAAAGGTATATTGGATATGACTGAGCAGCTTTACCTGATCCCACCAGGAGAGTGGTCTGGTGTGATGTTCTTCCACTTAATCTCGATAGTCATACGCACTTTAGGCTACCGCAGAGAGGACGACGCGACGCGACGGTGTAACGCGATTCCGGTAAAACAATTTCCATGAAGTTTTCATATAAATTGATCTACTAGAGTCGAGTCGCGCTGTCGCGTCGCGCCTATCTGCCTTTACCATTCGTCTTCTACGGTTGACTGACAACTATTGACCACTGACATGTTACCTTTTGATTAATCCTCAGCACCAGTGCTCTCTTCCCATTAGCCATCGGTTGACTGTAAGTCAGTAGGTTCTTGAGCCGCTGCGCCGGCGGTACCCCTCGCTCCACCACCAGCACTATCCTAGCCCACTGGCGCTGCCACTCGTTCCTAGTCTCCGCTATCTTCTGATACGTGTTCCCCATCATGGCGATCAACATGTTCACCAGTAATATCGCCACTATGATCATATACACCACGAAAAGGAGCTGCAATAGTGTTGCAATCATTACAAAAATTATAACTGGTTTCTTAAAATTATTATATGTTTTAGGGAATTCGAAACTTCTTAATAGCAGTATCCGATTAGTTAATACAGAATTTATAAGTGGATGACCGAAACGGGTTCTATTAAAATTGTATCAGTAGCTACATACTGCAGTTATCGAGATGGCTCTGAATATTAAATGAAAAACACGCGGCAGGGAACTTTTAATTTAAATTAATTTTAGTTTTACGAATTCTCTTATTTTATTTATTAGGGACAAATAAACAGTTACATGTTCAAGTTTAAAATTATGTGTCGTTAGAAAAATTGGTAAACATAAAACCCACACCGTTGTCCACAAGTTAATAAATGAACAAATATGGAACGACATTAAAAATTTTGTGAGTTAATTAATTCATTTTTGTTTTAGATTGTAGTGAAAGAACATTTAACCATGTTTTATTTTTTTTTACTAGAAAGAGAGAAGATATCTATGTCCATGAAGTGTGTGTTATAGGTTTTCACAAGTTGACGAAGAGGCACTCGTGTCCCGGCGTTGGTCCTGAATCCACGTGGAACAGCCGGGACACGCATACATTATCTTCTCAGTTCATTTGGTACAGATAACTAACAAAAATTTCATTTGAACTCGTAATGTAGTTACTAATGACTTTACCGTCTAGAGAATCTTTGTGTAATGAATAGATTACCTAACACCTAATGTGACAAATAGTCTAGTCTGTTTGACTCATTAATATTCTTTCAAATCTCTAATACTAACTAAATAGCGCTGACTCAAAGCTATGGCCGCTGTGGGAGCAACAGCAAAAATTAGCACAGTGTCATAACTCGTCAGTGTCGGCGTTAACCAAACACGATGGGGCGTCGGGCGTCGCATACACGAGTATAACCTTTAGTTGACATAACGCTACGGGAGAAATATCTGTTCGTGTATAGTGTAGCCTCGATAACTGTACCGGATGGCGCAGATTAGCAGTTGACGAGAGTATGCTGCTGATTTATGGATGTGAAGTATGCATAGATGTGTGTGGCGATCCTCAGAAAGGGAAAGCTAATGTTTGACATGAATTAAACACACTACAGTTAAACAGTGATTTGTTTTAGGCATCTCATCCTGGGGTTAGGTTGGAGGCTGGCGCAAAGGCTGCAAGGTCCAATTAAATAGGCAAAACAAACACGTTTTTAAACACAGTGGTTCTTAAAATTTGTTTTATGTTTGTCTTTGACCACTAAAAGACCTATATGTTGGCAGAAAATAGATGACAAGCGATTATCGATTAAGAAATACCGCCTTGAATGCTAATGAACATTTACGGAATAGTGATTTTCTAATGGAAAATTACATAGTGTTTAATACAGTCTTAGGACGAAACTATGTCATAACGTCAAAGCCTACCGTTTCGTAGTAGCAAGACGTAATATGTTTACCATGTCTTAGGGTCCATGTCAACGTTTGCGAAATGTGTGAAAATCATATACATATTGCGTAGAAATAAGAATTCTACCGAATATAAGGAAAGGGATCAAGGACGATCACAGTTTCTGTTTAGAACGTGTCACATTTCGACACGAAATTCAATGTTATAGAAACATGGTAAATGCTTCTTCATTATTTAGTTATTTATGGAACAAGGTGCGTGTCATACGTTTGTAGTTCAAAGCGATCCTTTTGTCTTCAAGCTTATGAATATGTATTTTTTTTTTATTCCTATTGATCGTTATGAACTGATTTGTCTACTGTATTTGATGTATAAAACAAGTTTACTGTTTTTAACAGAAAAATGAGTGAATAAATCAATAAATGTTTTGGGCAAGATCGTGTAAATAGGCTCATTCAGACGCGCTCCTTAAAAAAAAAACAGCAACACTTAAAATCGGCTGCGTCCCGACTGGTTCTTTCCCATTTCGCCAACTAAACAAAATAATATTATAAAACTGCCGTTTCATAACTATTTTGATTTTCATACATTGAGTCTCGTTTCGTCAACTTTTGAGTAGGTATGCGTGTATTCATTCCCGTATAGTAAACTTTTAGTATGGCAAGTACAGTTAGGACTCAGGAGAACTACTAGAAAAATACCACAATTATTATCTGTAAGCTCTTATTTATTTTTAACTTGCGTTTATACCCAAAAAAGGTAGGTACCAAAAATCAAAACTTCTCGCTATGAGAATAAAAAACGTTCATATGACTTTGTAACTAAGATAACAAATAAATAGTTAGAATAAAACTTGAAGTAACTAAACTCACAAAAAAATAATAACAATTAAACAAAAAAGTCTTAAATGGTAACAGATCAACGGCCTATAATTTATGCACCCAGTACTTACTGTCTAGTACTTTGACAATAAGTAGGTCCTACCCAGTTTATGTGTGTGCAGACGGAACTGTAAGAATAAATACCACATTGAAAGTCTAGTACTTTTTTAAGGCTATTCACTAAAAAGAAGATTTTAGCGGCACCAACATCGTCTTCATGGTTCTGATCTCCTAGTACTTTCTGTTAAAATTCTTAGTTAAGTTCTCTCGTAACAAACCTTAGTGTGTCAGAGAGAGACAAAAATAGCAACGTCAATAAAAAGTTACCAGTTGGGACAAACGAGAGATATCCGTTTGTATTTCCTTTGAATCGGTCTAGAGCACGCAGTAAGTTACAATTTCCGTAATAGAATACGAGTAAAAATAAATCAATTTACTGTACTGCGCAAACTCACAAAACATTTGTAATTACTTGCTTGAAAAGCAGTGAAAGGGATAAATTCCAATTTAAATTGACTTTTTCTATCAGGAATTTCTTAATAACAGACACGGAGTCTGGATTTGTGCCCGGTTGATGGCAATATGGTTGACCCCTAATTACATCGAATTTAGACTTAACTGACGAAATGTAAGTACTATTATTAGGTACACCTCTGCCTAACCCTTCAGGGATTACAGGTGTGCTGTTATGATGCTGATCTCTATTTTATTGGAAACAATGACTGGTACCAAAGTAGATGACGTTGTTGCCATCTTTCTTCACATAGTATAAAACAAAGTCGCTTAGATCTTTTAAACTACGCAACGGATATTGATGCGGTTTTCATCAGTAGACAGAATGATTAGATGTATGTATAATATATCCCTGAAAATTTTCACACGAAAGAAGTCGCGACCAGCAGCTAGTTTTATGAATAAACGCATAACGTACCTTAGCCTCGATCTCATGGTCAGTGCGGTCAAACGCTCCATAGTAGTCGGAGAATGAGGTGAGAGACATGAGGAACATAGCCATGATGCTCTCCATCGGAGACGGCATGGGGTTCGACACCGAGTCGTCCACGCCTTCGGGGGTGTTCGGGTTGTCGAATGATAGGAATATTATGTAGTATGCTACGGAAAAAGTGGGGTAGACGGTTAAGTATTCTTAATCTGTGGTTAATTTAGAAACAGGATGTGATTACGCCATTTGTTCTGAATACTTCTACAGGGTGTAACGGAAAGGGTATATACATCCTTAAGGGTGTGCTACAGACCATCAAACTGAACATGTTTCTCATCTTAAAAAAATGTTTGCAGCAAAAAGAAATATCAGCTACCTTGCTACATTTGGGTCGAATAGGTATTGCAATTTTCTATGGGGCAGCAGATATTATTTTGCTACAAAACATGTTTTATGATGAGAACATCCTTAAGTATGTATATACCCTTTCCGTTACACCCTGTAGATGAAGCATAACGCCCGTTTGAAATTTGCCACTCCAGACCCATGTGAAAGCTTAAATTACGTTTCTAGGTTTACACGACTGCGCAAAAAAAATGAGTGTTAAGTTTTTACCTTGTGAAAAACCCATGACAAACACCAGATAAATGCAGACGAATCGAAGCAGATCACCCATCACCATCCTGTAGATCATCACTACGAATGGACCAACAGTCTTGAAGCCTCTATCAAAAAGAAACAATCTATATATATAAAAGAAAGTCGTGTTAGTTACTTCACTTATAACTCAAGAACGGCTGAACCGATTTAGCTGAAAATTGGCAGGGAGGTAGTTTAGAGCCAGGAGAAGGACATAGGATACGGTAGGGTAGGGTAGGGTAGGGTAGGTAGGTAGGATAGGGTAGGTAGGTAGGGTAGGGTAGGTAGGTAGGGTAGGTTAGGTAGGGTAGGTAGGTAGGGTAGGGTAGGTAGGTAGGGTAGGGTAGGTAGGTAGGTAGGGTAGGTAGGTAGGGTAGGGTAGGTAGGTGGGTAGGGTAGGTAGGTAGGGTAGGGTAGGTAGGTAGGGTAGGGTGGGTAGGTAGGGTAGGGTAGGGTAGGTAGGTAGGGTAGGGTAGGTAGGTAGGGTAGGTAGGTAGTAAGGGTAGGGTAGGGTAGGGTAGAGTAGGTAGGTAGGGTAGGGTAGAGTAGGTAGGTAGGTAGCGTCGGGTAGGGTAGGTAGGATAGGGTAGGTAGGTCGGATAGGGTAGGTGGGTAGTAAAAAGTGCATTGCAACGCATGCTGGGTACAGCTAGTTGAAGATACAAATTAATGTTACCGCTTCTCCTGTCTTGGACTAAAAGGACAAGAAGTAGGCGAGGAATTATTTTAATGCTACCTTGAGCCTAAAGTAGAAATTTGAATCGAAAAAAGAAAATATTATGCCTGCAGCATAATTATTCGCAAGATTGTAAAATATAATTAAACACGAGGATAAAGACTGTAAAGTAAAACCTACACGATAGCACATAACAAGCGAAAGTGGAAGAGATATGGGAATAAGTACCTAGATTTTATCTTCTGCCGCTTCGTGCTTTTAGATGCTTTGAAGATGGAAATTAAGATTTTTTATTAAATTTTGTTTGAGACTTTTTGCGTTTTATAACTTTGAGCAAATTGCGGGACGTTGTTGTATTTTCATTTTAATAATTATATAATATAAAATGCATATTAATGCAGCACTCGATGAAGTATGTTAAAGGGTGCTTTCAAAGTCAAAGAAAGGATACTTATTCAAGCGAACGCATGAGAATTGATGCTTACGCATGCGGGTGCGTCTTAACTCAGCTAGGAAGCTAGGAGGCCGAGGGGATGGGCATCGGAAATTTAAATCATACTATTTTAGCCACTTTTAAGTAAGTTAAAGGAGACGATAGTATCCCTTTGACTCACGATGCGAATAATGTCACCAATCTATTTGTATAGGTACAATATTCTCTCTATTAAGGCACTCTCACTTCTAATTTTAACTCAACGCGGACAACGGGCATAATTTGAAAAGCATATGTTACAAGAAATTAACGGGGACAGCGTACGGGGACAACGGGAAGTAATTTTAATTATTTTATTAAATTCCCTTTGTCCCCGTTAACGGGGACATGGCCAACGGGGACAACGGGAATACATCATAATACCATCCAGCTATTAAGATTCAATGCTGAAAAATGTGATTTCACCCTAAATGTGTAAATTAATGAAGTTGAAGGACAAAACACAAGGATACAAATAATAGAAAACAATTAAGAAGTCCTCTGCCCATGGCAGGATATTACAGACTAGCAACAATTAAGACAGCAGAAGTAAGAGGTAAATAAATATTAAGGGTGTAAAACACCTCTTAACGAAGCCACTAGGCACTGGTTTTCCCTGTCATTGCGATCATTTTTTTGTTCTACACCATACCTGGGAACCTTCTAGTTACGGAGATATTAGGGGTCAAAGTTCCAACTTTTTGACAAGTTTTTTTTTTTAAATACAAGTTTTTAATGTAAGATTTTTACTTTAAACACCTCCACGACCCCCGTACTATTCAACCCGTCCATCAGCACAATGTTTTGAGTGCGTTAAATTGAGTTCTACCACAAAACATGATTTAACACCCCCAAAAAAAAGTCGTTTCCCAGCAATAATTTTTGCGTAAAGTTACTTAGTTTCATGTACAGAATGCTTGGTTGACGGCTTCGTGATGAGGTGATTTACACCGTGTATAGAGGATAGTACCTGCAAAAGAACAAGAAGTAGGGTGCGGTGGTGAGCATGATGATGACGGCGAGATGATCTTCCTCCTCGTCGGCGCACCACAGGCGCAGGGTTGGCAGTACTAACATCAGGATGCAGGATAGCAGGAACATTACCCTGGGGACACAGTCATCAAGAAGACAGAATTCGAATTTTGACTAATTTTATCGTTACACCGAGGACTCAGCCAGGGGCTAGGTTTGAAATTCATACAAAATATTCTCGCTAGAAAGAAACAAAAGTATTAAATTGTCTCGTACAGGACAAAAAAAACTGGTTAAATTAACAATAAAATAAAATACGTAGTACAAAACATACGTGAAACATAACTGGAACTAAAGCAGTAACATTAGAAAGATTAGCAGCAGTAGTCAATTCTTTTTTAAAATTGTAAATTACAATATTAAACAGCAAACATTGACCAGCAAACGTTTTTCCAACCCTGATGAAAAGGTCACTTTGTGTTGTAGCGTAGATCGTAGTTACTCACCGTGATGGGACTGTACTAAGGTTCTCTATAAACATTTTAATTCCCAAGAACCGAGCCTCTCTTAGCGCAGCACCCACATACGCTAACGCACCCACCCATAGCAAAAGCTCGGCAGATATTCTAACCTGAAACGAAAATGTGGAGCAAGACATTATTAAGTACGTAGTATATTAATGTCCTGGAAGTTAAGTAAGTGCCTGATTGCAAACAAACTCGGGTTCCTTCGAACAGTACCCAAAGGACTTACTTTTGCTTGCCAAGACTCAAAGTTCATTAGTCTACAGTCTTCAGTGAGGTCTTCCCACCAACCTTCCATATCCGATTCTCTCTTCCCTGGAAATACAAAGGTACAGCTGGATTTACAACGCACTATTACAAATTGAAATCTTCATTTCAGTGATGCAGTAGTAGTGGCTCTAAGAAAACCAAATAGGCAAACTGCAGATAAATGTTATTTTCCTGGGAATAAATTAAGACAAACGCACAGATATGCAGCACATTATGCTAGTCATCATCAACTTTGCCATTCTTGCTCTTATCAGGCATCTTGTTCTGTTTTGCAAAATAAAATTCTATTCTGTCCGATTTTTTTTTCATCCACTCTTATGTACCCACTTGTCTGTTAGTTAACCGCCATCTCATGAGTCATCCCCTTTCTAGTCAAGAGAGAATTAAAGTTTTACTTACGTTTGTCTTTATCCTTATCTTTTCCGTGACTCTTGAAACGCGCACACTGCGGTCCATCAGGTTTGCTCCCATTCATAATCTCAACAGCCCCCGGATCAAACTCTGAGCCGTTCAGCGGTATTGTACAATTCTCTACAATACAAATAAACTTTCGTGAATGAAAGTTGTAAAAAGAAGGAAAACGAAACAGATTATTATGTTGGAGATTTTGCAACACTGCATTTTACAACCGATGACGAAATGGAATCAGGTTCTCATGATTACGAGAAACAAGATCGATTTCCGGTGATTCAACTTGACCCTTCGACATTCTGTTAAATTAATTCAGTAAACACGTTATATAAATAAGTACCAAGCTAAGCTTAAAACCTTCGTCAAATAATAAAGCATCGCAAGGTGAAAGTGACAACAAAATGATTGTGTTTGGTGGTTTTCGAAAATGAAAAGTCAAAGGTTAGACCATTTATTATAGCAATAAAACCTATACCTTGATGTGGTCTTTTTGAAGACTTTGTGTTGATTATGTAATACATGGAATACTAATCATAGGATACAATACGGAACAAGTAACGTGAAGGGCCTGCCATAAAACTACCGTGTGTATTAAAATGGGAGGGTAAGATAGTGGTATAACTACGCAGGAATAAAATATCTACACCTACACCTACATAACAGCAGGCGAGGAGCCTATTGCCATCAATCGAGCACTACAGTCCGTATTTGTAAGTTGAGAAATATGTAAAACAAAATAATCTATCTTAAAAGTAATGTGTGGAAAATCGAAAACAACGTCCCTACAACAACATGGTTAATTAAAAAAATGATAAGAAAAATAACAAAACTGTCTATTCCAAATTTTCCAATTGATAGATAAACAACAATCTTAAATTAACTAAAAGCATTTTTTTTCTTATTCGGACCACACTATTCCCAAGCCACTGCAACTCCTGAAAGCCAGGATCAACAAGTAGTTTCCAAGATTTATTGACTGTTAGCTTCAAATAATATTTATTTTATTATTCTTTGAACAAATTGTCCCGTTCCCACAGACAAACCGTGAAAACGGTTTTGTGGGCATAGTTCTTAAATTAAGTTTTGTATTAACCTTGTTTTTTATATATACAAGGTGTTGTTTTGCATCCTCGTCAAATTCAAGGAGGTAACTATGCTAATGATTCTCGTCCCGAATCAATAATGGGTAGGTATTTTTTTTCTTATTTACGGAAATCGGTAAGTGTGAACCACCCATGTTTTAAACGCGGCCTGTCTGATTCTCGCTTATAACCGCAATTTCACATTTACAATCAATCTCAAACGTTTATTCGATAACTTCTTATTCCCTAAACCACGTTAAGGGGGTTATTCTGATACACTGACAAACTTAAACAACCAAAAAAATCAGCATTTATTAATAATTAACCAGGTACCGTAATTTAAATTGATTATTTATGTCTTTTGTGACAACCGCCTGAATTTTCACGAGGATGCAAAACAACACCTTGTATAAATAAAAATAATAATAATGGCGACTACTAGAATAGCGACGAGACAATGAAGCTCGACGAAGATCCCAGAGAAATAGTTTAACTGTCCTGGATGAAGTCAAAGTCAAAGTCAAAAGTCAAAGTCAAAGCATTTATTTCAATTAGACCATTACAGGCACTTTTGAAAGTCAAAAAACAAAATAAAACGCGAAGCTACAGTCCCAGTCACAAGGCATAATAACTTGTGAAAGTACTGTAGTTGCCCATTCCGTAGCGAAGATCTCTATGGAGAAGAATGGGCAAGAAACTCCATGGACACTCTTTTAAATCAAAATATGTTACAAAATCTTGATTACATCATTCATGTTAAGAATTAAAAATATGTGAGAACAATGTAGAAATACGGGCAAGTTAAGAGCGTCCAGAGTAAAATATTAAATTCGTAATAAAAAAATAAAATAATTAAAATAAACCGTGGCAGCTAAGAGAAGATGCCGCAACAAAATGAATCAGAAAAAAATAGCTCAGGACTAGGAAAAGATAACTGATGGGGACTTACCAACTTCTATTACCAGATCCGTTTCATTGACTGGTCCAACAGTAGCGTTCAGTGCCGTACTATTAAGGGCCCTGTCAGGTGGTCCCGGTCTTAACGTGAAGCAGACCAGAGAGATCAGGAAGTAGCAGGAGAACAGTATGAACTGCCGGTAGAAGCGGAACTTGACGAATGTATTCCATTTAGTCTTTAGCAGGTCGATCAACATCCCTTCGAGTAGACCCAGATGTTCGTCCTTCTCCTGTAAAAGTGTGGATGTGGTTTGGTGAAAAAAAAACATCGTAAAGCTTTCTAAGAAATCTTCTTTATTAATCATCATCAGCCTATAATCTTCCGACTGCTGGGACACAAGCCCCCTTTCTATGAGAGGGAGTGGGCTGTAATCAACTACGCGGGCCCAGTGCGGGTTGGTAGATGTCACATGTCTTCGAATTTTTAGTTCTAGGACATGCCGGTTTCCTCACGATGTTTTCCTTCACTGTTTTTGAGGGCAGCGGTGATGAAATAAATTACAAAAAGTAATGCGCCTGCCTAGGTTCGAACCCACGGCTTGTTGCTCGTAAGTCGAGGCTGCCACCACTGGGCCACCGCTGCTCTTTATTAATATCTAAGATCAATAGTAACACAACCTCTGGATATGTTCCAGATATCATATACGTGTATCTAATTGAATACCATTATTTTACGATACCCAAAAGGAGGGTAAGGTTTTTCTATTAGTGCATAACCGAAGACTGAAACTGTGACTGTCTCGTTGGTCTACTCATCTAGTGGTTGCAATCGCGACTGCTGAGTTTGAGGTTGTGGGTTCGATTCCCAGCCCGGCCTGACAAATTGTTTTTGAGTTTTTCCATTATGAATTTCTCAGTAGCCGCCACGGAGCCTGGGTTTATGCTCGGTTGATAGCAATGAGGCTCGCCCCCTTTAACATGGGACTTAAACATAACTGGCGAAATGTGGCTGTACCATTAGGAACATCTGTGCCGGATCTTCCGGATCTCATCGCGGATTACCGGCGTGAAGTTATGTTGTGTAAAACCATTTGAAACTTACGCCAAATGTCACCAAATTCAACGCAGAATCCTTGCATATGCACCCTGTTTCCGTATCAATAGTATCGACCTGCCCCAACGGGTAGGCTGCACACGTGGTAGCGCCGATCTGCCAGTAGATCTCCCGCTCGATGTTAAGGATGTGGAAGAACATGTCCGTCCGAGCCAGCTTCGCAGCCAGGGTCAAGGGTGTGAGGTTCAGCACGTTTTTGATGTTTAATGAGGCTCCCACTTCGAATGCCATGTCGAATGTTTCCTGTATTAAAATATCACTATTTTAATAGTATTTCTAGTGTTGTAAAACTATACTGACTGTTGGATTGTACATGTACATCATTTTTGAAACTACTAACATCTACTATCATGTTAAATGGTGCACTGATCAATAATTTGCTGGTCTCTTAAAAAGCCAGAAGAGACCAGCAAAGTCTTTGAGTCACATCATTTATTGCACAACTTCGGTAAGAAACTTTCGGTATGAAATTCTAAGTTTGCCGACAAGCATTTGCAGCATCTAATGTGTGTAAAAGTACGTCTAACAAAGCCGGAAGGCACTTGTTCTCCCCATCATTGTGATGTTTAATTCTAGATCATACCTGGGAACTTTCTAGTTATGGAGATATTGGCAAAATTCCAACTTTTACACAAGTTTTTTTTTTTTCTTAATACAGGCTTTTAACGTTATAGCTCTAATTACCTCCACGACCCCGTACTATTCAATCAATTCATCAGCATAATGTTTTGAGTGCGTTACATTGAGTCCCACCGTAAAACGTGATTGTTCACCCCATAAACAAGTCGTTTCCCAGCAATAATTTATGATTATCGTTACTTAGTCCGATATACAGAATATATGGTTGACGGTTTCGTGAAAAGTCCGTTTACACCGTCCATAATAAGTTGATAAAAGCCCTGCTGTAGATGATGGTACTAAAAGTCGCATCGTCGACAGCTGCATCAAGAAATTCAGTCTTAAAATCATTAATTTAAAGTTCATAGTCACCATCTTCTCATAAATGACGAGCATGTGCAGCACGGTATTGCCGTTCGTGTCTTGTTTGTCGGGGTCGGCGCCACGAGCGAGGATCAGTCGATAGCATTCCTCCTGACCCAGACACGCTGCGAAACTAAGAGGGTACTCGCCCCAGTATACGTAACTGTAACGAAATTGATTTCGCTAATGACTCTTTTTTACCAGCTGCCTATTCAACTCTTTATAGTTAGAAGCAATGTTTAAATGCTGATTTGTCCCCAAAAAGTTTTACCATGTTCTTTCAAAATCTATTTCGAAAAAGACTTTCCTATGACATGAAATCCTTACTTAATTCCTTACCTTAGTAATTCTCACTTCATCATGGAACACCAAATCGACATCATTTTATTTTATTTCTCTGTTACCCGAAGGAGTTGTGATCAGGCGAATTATCTCAGTGCTCACTTCCATGCATATGATTTATCACACAAATACATCCTCATTTCCTTAGTCTGATTTACTGGTCAATGACAGTGGAAAGTAGCGACTACAGACTACAGTGGCGAAAACCTGTAGAGCGTCTTTTGACTGACTAGTGTCCGATCGGTTTACACCACTGTCCTTCATCATCAGCCTATAATGTTCCCACTGCTGGGAAACAGGCCTCCTCTCTATGAGAAGGAGTGGGCTATAATCTACCACGCGGGCCCAGTGCGGGTTGGTAGATTTCACCGGTTCGGTCGGTTTCCTCACGATGTTTTCCTTCACCGTTTTTGAGGGCAGCGGTGATGAAATAAATTACACAAAGTAATGCGCCTACCTGGGTTCGAACCCACGTCTTACTGCTCGTAAGTCGTGGCTGCCACTACTGGGCCACCGCTGCTCTCCTGTCCTTACCCCACTGTATTCATCTACTTTGCTAAACACTGACCAATATAAATCTGGCTTTAGACAACTCGTCCACCTTCGCCTTACCCGTTATAATTAGTCTCCGGCTGTACATTGACCCACTCATGGTCAAAGGAGTCATTTCGTGAAGCCTTCTGATCTTCAGGACACATAAAGTTGCCATAACATCGCTCATGGTAGTTCGCACCGGCGTCTAGAAGGAACTTCACCATTGTTGGATCTTCGTTTACTATTGTTATGTGCAGTACACTCTCGCCTATGGGAAAAGAGTCAAAGCATTTATATGTAGACAAGCCGTACGCCTTACCTAAGGATTTCCCATTGGCAAAAATGACGAACTTCCATACAGACTTTCATCCCCTAGTTAAACCCTTTTTTTGGGAGTGAATTTCAATAAAATAGTTACAAACAAGCTGTGATCAAAACAAGTAAATTTCAAGCTGAACAGACCATTTTTGTTATACTAATGTTTCAACCCCTTTTCTCTCCATGGGGTAGAATTTCCAAAAATGAAGAAATATGTATTCATTTATTTTTGCTCAGCAACATCATTATTTCATATCATTATTCTTACTTAAAAAATGACGGATTACGCATATAAACTCTCAACCCCTATCTTACCCTCCTAGGGGGTAGATTCTCTACGACTGAGTGCTGCGCGCCGACCTCCCTAGCGGTGTCAACGTAGTTTGCTACGCTGACGATACGCTGGTGCTGGCACAAGGGACGTCGCACGAGGCGGTGGCCGAACTTATGACACGCGGGGTTGCGATAGTCGTGGAGAGAATCCGGCAACTGGGTCTCGAGGTGGCATTGCACAAGTTCAAGGCCATGTACTTTCATGGGCCTCGGAATGCGCCACCGTCGGGATCCATACTGACGGTATAGGAGGGGTTCCCATCGGCGTCGAGTCGACGCTGAAGTACCTCGGGCTTGTCCGCGACAGCCGGTGGAACTTCGTGGAGCACTTCCGACGTTTGGCCTCCAAACTGGAACGGGCAGGGGCTGCTTTCAATCGGCTCTTGCCCAACCTGGGGGGTCCAAACGCCTCCTGCCGGGGTCTCTATGCGGGGGTCGTGCGGTCCATGGCCCTTCACGGGGCCCCGGTGTGGGCGCGTTCTTTGAGGTGGCGATCCGCCCATTACCTGAACGCGCCCCAGAAGGTGGTAGCCGTAAGGCTGGTCCGGGGGTACCGCACGATCTCCGGCGAGGCGGCGAGCCTCTTGGTCGGATTGCCACCATGGGATCTGGAGGCGATAGTCATCAGGGGTAAACTCCGCTGCCGCGGCAAATTGTCGCTCAGCGGACAGACCTCCGGTGCGATCTCATGGCGACATGGCGACAGCGACTGTCGCAACCACGTGTAGGGCACGCCACAATAGTGGCGATAAGTCCCCTCTTTGAGGAGTGGCTAGAGAGGCGTCACGGTGCCCTCACCTTCCGCCTGTCGCAGGTCCTCACCGGACACGGTTGTTTCGGGAGGTTCTTGCACTGAATCTGGCGGGAGGAAACGCCCGGGCGTTACCACTGCGAGGAACGCACACCGTGGAGGTCTTCCCCGCTTGGGCTGAGCACCGCCGTGTCCTCGTAGCGGCGATTGGCGGTGGCTACCTCTCGCGTCCGGCCCTGGTTCAATCCACGGTCCGGAGCGAGAGGGAATGGGAAACCGTCGCCTCCTTCTGCGAAGCAGTCATGCTAGCGAAGGAGGTGGCGGAACGTGAGAGGGAAAGGACCTCACGTCTCAGCCGCCGCAGGAGACGTCGGGGGGCAACCAGTGGCCTCCGGCCACCGTAGGCGCGGGCCTGTGGACGGTGAGTAATGGGCTAGCTCACCGTCCGTCCGTCTTATGACGACAGGCCATGCCGACGGCGCGTTTGTGTTCCACGCGCGCCTCAAGGAGATGTCAGCAAATCGGAAGCGGTCCGAGAGAGCCGATGCCTGTCAGGACTGCGGGTTGTTCGAAAGAGATACCGTGGCCCTGGAACACAAAGGGCTAAGAAGGAACATGGATGGGTTTTAGACAGTCAAGTCTGACACTCCCTCTCGCTCCGCCCAGAGCGGGAGAAGTCATTTGATGATTTCCCATCCTTAAAAAAAAAAGGGTGTAAATTCTCAAAATCACTTAAATACGTATTTATTTATTCCAAACCAGAAGCTTGTCTATGAAATTACATGGTTCTAACTTTAAAAATGACCGTTTTCCATACAATAATTCATCCCTTGTTTTACCCCTTTAGGGGTTAAATTTCGAAAAATCCTTCCGTATCCCTTTATTATATTATAAAGGGAACCTCTGTGCAAAATTTTAGCTTTCTAGGTCGAAGTGTTTGGGTTGGGCGTTGATAAGTCGGTCAGTCAGTCAGTCAGGACTTTTTTTTATTTATTTAGATAGATAGAACCTTGACCAATTTGAGTGTAAAGTGTTTTAAGTGTAAAAAACATCCATAACTTTCATCAATAGGTATATGGAAAATGCCTGCATTGTAATATGGTCGTAGATAGGAATCTTCCTAAAGTAATTAATGGACGGGATGGAAGCACTAAATCACTGTCAGATTAATTTTGGGACTTGATTGACATTATCAGGCGCTTTATCAGATTGACTATGCGAAATTATGGTAAAATAAGCGTTAATGTTCCTAAAAGGGTACTTTCATCTAAAAATAGCCAATATTGTCAACTCATTTGTGGGAAAAGTCTCAGCTTGGACTGGGCGAGTTAGGCCGAAAACTATCAATATTATTGAACAAGTACTTGAAAAGCGTTATATCTGTCACAATTCCATCATTAACGGTGAGGTTAGTGCAGTGGCAGAGCGATTGACTGCTGCACTGCATGTCGCGGTTTCAATCCCCGCACGAAACAAATATTTGTATGGCATAAAGATACTTAGTTGTTCCGAGTCTGGCTGTTTGTGTGTAAGTTTAAATGTTACCACGATACCTCAGGAGAAATTCCTAGTGCAGGGCAAACTTTTTTTTAAAACAAACAAGCAAAATTGCAGCAGTCACACTAAGTTAAAGAAAGCGCTAAATAACAATTGTAAATCGACCTTAGATTATTTATACCTACGACGAAAGACAACTGCAGCTTGTGGATAAAGAAAGCATTTATTATAGGGCTTCTTCAATCAGAGAAAACTTATGAAATATCGATGTCCAGTCGTTATCATCGACACAAGAGCACAAACGAGCACAATACATATATCTCATATAAGCACTGTTTGAGTACAAATCGATTCCGTACGTGACTCCTTGCCTGATCCAAAAGCAATGAATCCTATATCGTTGGATTTGTACGAACATTATGCGGACCAAGCACAGACGCTTCGGCTGCAAATCTCGCCGATATTTTGGTAGGATATCATATTTTACGGATTATTAGGAATAGCATAGATTACCTATAGAAATATATTTATTTTGCTGTGACAACAACAAAACACAAATGTTTACATCAACAGAACCCATTTTTAAAAAAAAGGAAGCTTTCATCAGTAACTGATGTACAATAAGAATGGGATTGATGCAAGACGAAATACAAATTAACAGTCATTAGTCAATCATCCTTATCCCAATTTATCTGTCTCTTCTCTCCATTATTCATCATCTTATGAGAAGCCTCCTTTCTTGCCATATCATATCCTTCACAAAGACCATCCATCGTGTCTTTGGTCTTCCTCTGCTCTTAGACCCATAAAAATTCATACTCAAAACTTTCTTCACAACATTTTCCATATTAACAGCAAACTTGCACACTAAGTTAACACAACTGTTGACTGATTATCACCGATATCTTGTTATTTATTAAAAGTAAAAAAGAAAGAAGTCTAAACTAACGCCACCATCATGTTTTTGTCACCCAACAACGGAATCAACGTCATCTTATTCGACCGTTCATAGACAACTACATACATTAAGTAAGGGTGGTGTAAAAGTTACTACCAGCATTATTGCTATGCTTACCGTAATACTCGTCTCCCATATAGACGTCGTTGATGAGCTTAGGATAGAACCGTAGAAGTCTTTTAGCAAGATTAGCTAACAGTGAGGAGGCATTCAGCAGACATAGGTGGAGGATGGTCTCTCCTACAGCCCCGCGTTCCTGCAAGCAAAAGTAAGACCAAATTACTTCATCAGCACGATAAATCTTACTATGTTTTTAAAGTTTGAGCCGTGCGTTTTTCGATATCATAATCTGCTTAGACTTTTTCCCAGATGATGATGTCGAAATTGCCCGTAATGAAATAAGGCTCCATGTATTTTTTTCCTCTCGAAATTGTCTGTTTATGATAACCCTAAATTCAAGTCTGTTTACAGATAATTTAAAAAAAAACTTTATTTTAATATAGTAACAACATTTAGACATCATAAAAGATACAACATACTGACATTATATACCACAGATAATTCCCTTAGCTCCCAAACTAGGTTTTCACCTGTGATTTATAATGCAATTCTTTTAAACAAAGGAAATTTTCGATAAGCAGAGTTTGCAAAAAAAAACTCATCTGGGCGAACCATCCCAGTAAGGCATTCGTTTTTCATCACCTTGAGATCCCAGCAGAGTTCCCTGTAACCAGATGGGTTGGCGTCATACTCCGCCTGAGTGACCAGGGGCCAGTCCTTCTCCACGTCAAATTCATCATCTGGGTTCTCCATACTCCGCAAAGGCGGTAACTGCGAAAAAAGAAGTCATCTCTTATCATGTTGCTGACATGGTCAACAAAATAATAGCAGTCAAAAAGTAGTGCACGAATTCATTTAAGAATTGGTACAAAAATTGAACAGGATTTTACTTAGTCACGGCAAACCATGCAATGCAATCAGGAATTATCGATACTGCGGTTACCAAAACACCTGCTAAATGGGATTTGTTCAGGATTATACTCCAAGGATCACTTATGTAGTGATTTATATGAATACGTGGCACATAAATAGTCCTCAGTGGACAATTAAAGTTAAGTGAGTATTTTTTCTGATTTTATATTATTTCCCAGAACGAAAATCTCCAAACGTCCGATCGAAGTGTTAAAATAAATGTCCCAGATCTTTCATCATTTCATGACAATATTAACCAAAACATAGAGTGCAGACAGCAATCTTCTGCTCGAGCCTATATCCTGTATATACAAATCACTTCCCAGAATTTAATCCTTATAAATAGCGACGCGATCGAATGGTGTAGGTACTATACAGAGTTTTTTTCAAAATTAACGGCTGCTATTTCTGGTTAAGATTATTGAATTTTCAAGAATCCAATGGTGCAGTATTAGTTCTCATCAATATCGGGTTCGACACTCCTTTGAGCATTTTGCACCATTCCTCTACTTTCTGATTTGGTCACCCACGCCCACTTGAAAAATCAACCTGTACATTTAGCAATAGTTTTACATTTTTTGATAAATATATTATGCAGTATAATTTTACAAAACTTTGAATGGACTGTGTGAAGAATGACATGGCTAGAAAGGAGGTGACTGCTGAGATGACGAGTAATACAGAAGTATGGAAGAAGAAGACATGCTACGCCGCCCCAAATAAATTTGGATTAGGGCAGGAGAATCCATACTTCCATACTAATATGTTGTTACCTTTTCACGACTAAACGGCTGATCGGATATAAATGAAATTTGGCAAGAAGATAGATTTCTACCTGGGGAAGGCCATAGGCTATATCATCACGCTACGACCAATAGGAACGGAGCAGCAATGAAAAATGTTGTGAAAACGGGGAAAATGTGACGCAGACGAAGTAGCGCGGGACAGCTAGTAATGATAATAAATGTGTCTTACCAACTTATGCCTGGAGCGCTCCTTGTTCCTCAACAGCACTAGATGCGACACGGGGATGTACCGGCCCCGTCCCTTGTTGTACAGAAAGGGCTCCACCTTTGTCTTGATCGCGTGGTCTATCTCTGCGTACTGCTTGTTCTGGAGAGCTCGCTTCATCATGTCTACTAACAGACCTCCACCTGGGGCACCAGCCAATTAAAACTGACATCAAACTCACGGATACTTTGTATTATTGAATATTGTTCTATCTTTTACACAAATAGATCATGTAGTTGTTGTTAGTTCTTAACCGTGCGATATTTTATGCCCGTTCACACTTAACAATAGGAAGCACCTAAATGAACGCCTATATCATCGTCATCTGCCCCATCGGCTTCCAGTATAAGACCTCCACAACTCTGTTTAGTTAGTAATGTACGCCTACCACGTACATTTGAATTTTTAACTCTCGACACTGACGTCACCGTAGAAAATCGACAGTGTTTTTTTGTATAAGCAGCTCCCATTTAATAGTTGCTTAGTGTTTTTAAAAAATCGGGCATAAAACCGTTTTCTTAAAATGACAAACGACGACTGACGACAGACCATTTTCCACCTACTAACCGTATGAAATGAATGCTGTCTTACCTTTAATATCTACAAGTTTGTATAACTTCTGCTGCGAAGTCCCTGCTTGTTTCTTTACACCGCTAGTTACATTACTTTCAGTATTACCCATGGCTACTAAGTGTAGATGCTTTTTGTATTTTTCTCTTAATTTTTCACTTCAGTAAATGAATGGGAAGTTAACGCTAACAAAGCTTTACTTATCGACCAAACATTATCGGTTACCATAACAATAGAGTACCGTCGTTCTAACAACCAGTGAAATTATGGTGCAGGATATAATGATCATGGTAATTACGAAGGAAAAATAAAATATAATGATCTCGCGTATTGACGAGAAGAAGCACCCCATTGTGGGAAGTGGAAGGAATCCGGGAAGGCTCTTGCCCAGGAATGGGACAATAAAGGATTGCAAAAAAATAAAAAAAAATATAGATCTGTTTAATTTTATTGATTGTTAGGAGGTCGAAGAATAAGATAGAAAATTTCCAGCAAACTCAAGATTGAAGCACTGAAGAACAGTCCAACGATTCCACCGACAGTCACTGAAACAACAAGCAATGCTATAAGATTTTAAAAAAAGAATACGATAATTTGAAAGTTACCAATGGTTATGTTGGGATAGGTTCGAAACTTTCACTTTAGCATGCTAAAACATACGCAAAGAAGGAAGGCCAATCACACTGACTTTTTTTATAATGGCATCTCGCAAGTTGCTGGCTTCTGCTTAATCGGACTATCCTCTGGGTGCCTTGATAGTAAGGCCTTCAGTCAGGGCAAAACACTTACTTGCAAACTAAGCGACTACGGTCAGCGCACCCTCTGCAGGGTACGAGCCTCGGCTTAGGCCCTGACTGGGGGAGGGCAACAAAAAGACAGGCTGTATCTGATCGATATTAAGGGGCAGATTTAAAACAACAAGCTCAGCATCGCGTGTTGGCTCGAGCAAAGGGACTCACCAACTAAATCCAAATTGTCTCTTATCAAGTTCCTCTGGTACCGTAGTGTAGGCAATGAGACCATTCTGACTTCCACAAGAGTACCTGCACCGGGTTGATCCTTTACCCATCTCCTGTAACAATTAAATGTCTGAAACTCATGTAACAAGATATTTTCGGAAAGCCCTTCCAAGTAAACAGTAGGTATGAACATCAAGCATTACTGAACGATTACGTTGGGGTGAAATTTTGCAGACAGATAGTCTAAAACCCGTTATAACACGTGGGATACTTTTACTCTGGGTACGATCTCGTGGGACAATTACCAAAGTTCAATCTGGCGCAACCGCAGCTTAAGCTAGTTATATATAAGCTTTAGACTAGGACTACTGGGTTTTTCATTGAGATCAGTCATATCCTATACCTGAAAACTCTTTTACTTTAATATGAACTAATTACATATCAAATCAAATCAAATCAAAATCATTTATTTCAAGTAAGCCAATTACAGGCACTTTTGAATAGTCAAACAACAATAAAAATGAAGCTACAGTCCCAGTCACAAGACATAATAACTTGTGAAAGTACTGTAGTTGCCCATTCCAAAGCGTAGATCTCTATGGAGAAGAATGGGCAAGAAACTCCATGGACACTCTTTTAAATCAGAATCTTGTTACAAAACTTTGGTTACATCATTCATGTTGAGATGGTACATTATGTGAGAACGATGTAGCATGACGTGCACGATAAAAGTGTCCATAGTAAAATAAAAAAGACAATTAAAAAATAAAATAATTAGTTCGAAATAAGCCGTGGCAACTAAGAGATGACCAGGCACAACTGATAGCGCCCGTTCACGAACATGACGAATGGATCAGCCATCATTCAACTCAACCATTTTGAAGGGAACTAAATGACCCGACACACCCGCCACCATCAGCGTGACATTTAAGTGAGCATGACATACTCTCAACCGCCAGGGCACATTCAAGTCAATAAAAGACGCAGGTTTCCAGTAAATGATAGCTAGTACATAGTACTCACACAATACGTAAGACGTACATAATAAGTAAGATAGCTTACTTTGTGTAGTGAATAGTTTTAAGTTCACTCTCGACGCATGAAGGTACGCAGTCGTCTTTAGCATTCTTATCTACGCCTACTTTAGCCTTTTGAGCTGAAAATGTAAAAGGAACTTTTTAGTAAGTCGTCATTCTCTTGGCCTTATAAGTACCAATTCATTTGGGGTCGGCGCAGCATGTATTCTTCCATACTTCTCTATTCCTCATCATCTCATCTGACACCTCCTTTCTTCAATTGTCATATCACCCTTCCATTACACAGTCCATCGTTCATCGTTTGTTTGTTCTTTCTCTTCTCTGGTACCCATCTACATATAACTCAAAACTTTCCTCACGACATTTTCCTCATTTCTCCGCTTCACATTAAACTATGTTATACTTATATCACTGTTTAGTAATTGTATTTCACTCATCACTTAAAGTTGATTAAGTTTTTGTGCTTCACATATCATACCTTCATATACATTCCAACAATTGATTCCAGTGTAATTGCAGAAAATCTTCTCATCTGAAATCAAGTAGATGATACTTCAGAATGAATTGTAAGAAACGGTTCAATTTTAGACTATTGTTTTAACAAAGTTTATGTTACTCTAGTATAGCAAGGTGTAAACAGACAGATCCTTCACGAAACCGACAACCGAGCATTAGATATGTTTTTACATACACAAACAAGTAACCCTACGCAAAAATTATTGCTGCAAATATTTTTTTCTTGGAGTGAAAAATCACGTTTTACGGTAGTACTCAATGTAACGGACTCAAAACATTGTGTTTGTAACATTGAATAGTGCAGGGGTCGTGGAGGTATTTAAAGGAAAGTTGTAACATTAAAAAGTTGTAAGTTTGATGTTTGGACATCTCCGTAACTAGAAGGGTAAGTAGTAGGGTCCAGGAGAAAAAAAATATCACAATGACTGACGGGAAGAACAAGTGCCTTTCGGCTTAATTAAGAGCAAATGTTTTGTAGTAACTTTTTAAACCTATGTATCCTGCTTATGTGTATTAAGTTTCATTGAAATCGGTTCAGTCATTTCTCATATTAAGGACTTGAAAGTTTGTATGAAATGCCGTAAGGTGTTAACGCTCTTAAGGGTATATTCACACCCTTTATAGGTACTAAGGTACTGAATACCGTGAAACCGGCTAAGCGCAATGCTCCAGCGCCTAAGTCATTACGTTCATTTACTCCACGTTCGCTATAATGAGTGTGCATAGTGGTGAATTGCTGATATATTCACAGGCGCATATACTTACACGAAAGATCTCGAGCAGGGTGTACGCATCCGCAATGTTGATAGAACTCCTTAGTAGTCTGAGCTAAACGACAGGCACCATAAGAGTAGACCTAAGAAGTACACGCATGAATATTAATCTACAATGTAATATGGGTGATCTCTTAAAAACACAGATGCGACAAGATAAAAGCATTAATATTGATAAGCTTAAATTCTATTGAGAACACAAAGGTTCAGCATGACAGGAACATAATGATAAACGATGTACATTTTGGAAATAGGTTTTTACAAAAACTTTTACACATCGTCTTTTTTTTTAACTAGATGAGACAGGGTTTAATCATACAGTCTCTTTAAGGTCCAGACATAATCTTGATGAACTCACATGAGGATTATGCAGATAATGGTAATGTTGGGAATAAATTAAATTGAAAGAGTGGTTAAAAATCTAGGGTTTTCCTCTGAGCAACGATTTAAATAAGACGGCTTTGCTATGGATGACCATGAAGAGACAAGCAATGTTATAAACCGACTTTCATGCTCCGAATTAAGTAAAAAAGTTTTAGCTACTCCTTCTTTTTCTTCGTGTCGATGATTCCTGTGGTTATTTAATCAAATATGTTTCGACCAGAACTCAACCACTTCGACGGTTGGCGTTGGTATTGGCTACGGACAGGTCCCTTAAAATGCAGGTGCAGTTGCAAAAACTGTATCAATTTACCGGGTAGGTATGCATCAGTCCAGCGGGCACGTCATGCAGATACCGGCACCCCCTATCCTCAATGCTCTCCCTCTGCAGCTGGGCATCGTTCACGATCTCCACCACTGAGAAGAGCAGCCCCACCCAGTTCTCGCTATACGTGTGAACCGTGTGCTTCAGCTTCACATCCAAGTTGTTCGTCGATAACTCTTCGGGACTGTGGATTGATATCTAGAATGGAAGTAGATTGATCCATCATGCTACTTCTCAATTCTGTATTTCTTCTAGGTATGAGCTATGATTTAAGTATTGGTCTTTCGTCCAAAGACTCAGGTGAATTCAAACCGAAGCTGCGAAGTTACTTTTAGTAACTGCTGGGATGCAGGGCCTCCGTTCTAAGAGGGAATGGGCTGTAACCCACCACGCGGGCCCAGTGCGGGTTGGTAGATGTCACATGTCTTCGAATTTTTAGTTCAAGGACATGCCGGTTTTCTCACGATGTTTTCCTTCACCGTTTTGAGAGCAGCGGTGATGAAATAAATTACACAAAGTAATGCGACTGCCTGCGTTCGAACCTACGACTTACTGTTCGTAAGTCGAGACTGCTACCACTGGGCCACCGCTGCTCCTAAACCACCGTCATTATAGGTAAATATCAGGCAATTAATCAATCAGCCGTGAAGAAAATCTAAAAAGATTACGTAAAAATCTACTCTTATAATCCTTACTTCAGCATTAGACAGCAAACGAAACATCAGCACCCCAGGTCCAGTAGTCATGTTCACAACGAACAAACTATTTTCTGCCCTGAAACAGGTTAACAAACAATATTCCACAATTAGGCGCCCATATCAGCTGCACGATGATCTTATCATTGTATAGGTACAGATTAGATTGCTCGCTAACTCACTTGTGCTGTAAAGTGTTGAAGGAGAAGCAAGGCCCGTACTCCGAGTCCACTACACGAAAATACTCGCAACATGGAAATACTAAATCGTTGTAACTGCAGTCGGAAACCATTTCTGAGCAGCTTTTGTGCACCTGGAGGAGCAACCATTAATAACCTCTTTGAGAACTTGAAGGTACGTTACAGCTATATTAATTAGACGATGTATTTGTGTGTTGTCATTAATTCCAATCGTTTTTGTAAGTGTTTTATTTATTTTGACCTAAAATATTGATCAAGGATCATTTTGAAGTTGGAATTTTGAAGCAAAAAGAAAACCTGAAGTGTCTTGATAGTATTTATAAATGTATGTAAAATTTACCGCACGCTTAAGACTGAAAACGGCCCCAACATATTAAAAAAAGGTTTCACAGACAGATGACAAACCGTGTGTTACCTTGATTGTAAGCTTTACTTCCTGTTCCTACTGACTTACGAAGTTCTTGGGTAATATTGGGTAGGTATAGATTTATTATACTTAGACCATGTTTCCGATTGCTTTCTGGTTGTAAGTTACCTATGTGTAATGCGTATCCTATATTAATCACAATCTTTACGGAAGGTCATTGGAACGGAAATTTAGAATACAGCATTTCCCTTATTTGGCGACACGCAATGACTAAAGCGACTACGCTTAAGTCACTGCGTGCGAGTAGCAGTAAGTTTAGTAAGATGCCGATTGAGAGTCATAGATATTTCAAGAAAACAATGATAGTCAACTGAGCAAAATCAGGTGCGCGAAGTCCCTAAATCATGAGCATGGTTTGGAATTGACACAGGATATCTGTGGGTTGCCATGACGTCTTAAAGCAGTATTGTTTTAATGTCACTTCGATGTGGGAAAGAGACGGAGCTATAGAGGACGTCTAACACCATCTCTTTCTAGTAGCCCCCCGGATCGCGTTCAGTTTCGCTAGGTACCTAATGAAAGGAGATAAGTTCTCTTACACGTTCGATGATGTTCCTCCACGGTAGATCGCAAGCGACGGTCGTGCCACAGGGCGCACAGTGCGCGCCGCTACACTCTCCACGTGCAAACAGTACGTCCGCCAAGTACCGTTGGTGATCGTAGTTGAGGGGTTTCAGTAGATCCGCTATTGTGTGAAAGTAATTTGTAATTACTAGCAACTAGCTTTAGTTCAAGTTCATTTATTTTATGAAAACATGGGTGGTAAAATTTATAAAATTCAGAAACAATCTATGGTCCGCCGCTGAGCAAACAAAATGTTTACCTATCAAGTTTTATCAAAACTAATTGGGAAACACAAATACAATAAGGGAAGAGGCTAAGAAGACTAAATAAAACATATTAAATAACTTTACATTAAATGACAGCTTTGTCAATATTGAAATAACATACATAGAAGTATACAGGTGATTTTTTTAAGTGGGCGTGATTGGCCAAATCTTTTAGGGACTGACTACATTTCAAAGACGCAAAATCGGCTTGAGCAAGACAAATAGACGTCAATCGCCTCGTTTCGATTCAGACGACGCGACGCCATTTGACACCTCGTCAGGCTATTCGCTTTTATTGCATGGACATATTGGAAATTATCGCCCTTTCTGGCATTCTTCAGCCGATTTTGCGTCCATAAGTGTGAGCAGTACCTAGCAACGTGTAACATTGTCAGTCGGAAAAAAAAAACTGTGCAATGTGTTCCGGTTGAGAAATGCTAGAACCAATTTATTTTTAGAGATCCTATTAATTCTTAACATGAACAAAGTTAACTAAAAATACCTACCTAATAATAGTCGCGGTACGTTTTCATGTTACCCCTGTATTTGTTTACTTACATTTCAATTTCAGTCGAGTTTGAAATTCATTAATCAAGCGCGCCATTACGCAAAATGTCCACAGAATTTTATCCTAGTGCCATGTTGAAAAAGAATTGATATTTTCTCATCAAATCGAATTATTGATCTTTACCGAGTATTATTTACGAGTTTTGCTAACAAGTTGCAGTAGGTCTCTGCTAACATAAAAAAGGTACTTGAGCGAGGCGAACTTCACCAATGTAACTGAACACGATCAGTAAATTAGAAACGCAATCAAGATCTGCCACTGTCACAATTACTATAGAAAAAAAAATGGTTTATATGCTGATCCCGTGCATTTCAACGGCGATATTTGCTCGGCCATAGTCCTATATGAATGTAGAATTTTATTGCAGTGTTCAAATCAAAACGCATAGGTGTATCACCGAGTTCACCGACGGTCGACCACTTTTCAACCTTATAACCCAGGGCATAAGGGTGACTTCGCTAGTACCTACGGGCCATTTGCGTAGTTAAATATCGCATAATGGTATCGTAATGACCAACAACTACTTATTTATGAGTCAACAGTTCGCCCTAATTGAACAGTAAGTACCTAATTAGAACCGCAATAGTGCGAACCGCAAATTAGGTAACACAGAAACCGCAAAATCTATTTAATGACGTATTTATGTCAAGATAGCCCACAAGTATTAATGCGAAGGTTCCCCAAAAGGAACTTTGATGGCTTTTGGCTTGCACATGCAGTAACCGCAATCAGTGACTAGTAGGAAAACAAAACTCGTAAATAAACCCAGGTACCTACTCTTCATCGATACACTAAATTACCTGTAATTAATTATTTAACATTCTTATCAGCAACGAACTAAAAAGAACCTGTTCTAAACTTGGTCCTGGTCATTCCTGGTGCATCCCTTTTCCCTAATTTTGTGTATCATCACATTTTTGTTGCACTGCTACAAGTGGTACTTACTTGTAACATACTACGAACTATGTATATTAGGTATCTAAGGGACTAACTTATTCGGCTCTGTTCAGCTTTTGTCCATAGAACAACAACGTTTTTGTATGGAGATGCGTGCGCACCCGTTCAGCTTTCCACGTCTATTCAGTTTTCGCGGCAAATAGGTATAAAATGAGGACAAATGTGTTTTTATCATTTGAATGCTATAAATAGAGTTCATCAGACAGAAACATCCGAGTACAGCGGTTTTCAGCCACGTTCGGCGCTGTATGTGGAATTGTGGACTGTTCCCGAATCCTCGTCGACAATTTGCGACCGTACGCGGCTGATAGAAACAGAACTGTATAATATAAGTGTGACCAAAATTGTTCAGCGAATATGGAGCTGGTAGTTGGTCCCTAAGTCTGGATATCTTATAAGATACCAGCTCTTCTCTGTTGCTAGTTGGGCCACTATGTTCTTACATACCTACATAGACTTGCTTATCCATGTATACTTTATGGATAAAGACATAAGTAGTAATGTTATCCTCCTATACAATTTGCACTTGAAACGACTCTACTTACCATTACGTTCGTTACATACTTACGGTACAACGCATCAAATCTCCGTAAGGCATACTTGGTGGCATGCTCTTCACATAACGTGACTCCTGGAAACGTAGTGGTCCAGTTCAGATATAGGGTGTCAGGAGTAAAGTTCACGTCTACTTCTAGTTCCCCTGTGTGCTGCATCAGTAGGTAGAGGCAACCCAGAGACGCTATCAGTACCAACAGCCAGAATAGCCTGGAGCCATGAAAGTTGCCGTAGAACTTCTACTGTTTGGATCAGGACTAACCGTCCTGGATAGTGGAGACGATTGGAGCGAAGACCAGACGTGCAACATTCGACCAATCACAGAACAGATGAGAGACGAGATGTCGATTTCAACCAATGTGGTTGGTCGATTCCTGTACGACCACGATCTTTGCTCCGCTCGTCTGGCCAAATTCGGTGGGAAAGACCCCGATGTTTGATTTATGATACAATATCCAATTTACTCGAGATAAAGACCCAAAATGTAATATTACACTATTGAGCTTGTTCTAATCTAATGTTATCATTATCAACAATGCAAAACGAAAATTGAACACGCATTCCACAATGTATATTTAGGTGGTGACTTTATGGATCCTGTCGGGCATGGAAAAATAAAAAATACCAGAAGTAGGAGGAGGAGAGAAAGGAAGTTGTAGAGAGAGAGAAGAGGGCTTGAAGAAAAGATTTGGGAAAAAACCGGCCAAGTGCGAGTCGGACTCGCGCACGAAGGGTTCCGTACCCGTACCATTATTTATAAAAATCACTTTGTTGTTACAGCATCAACAGAAATACACAATCTGTAGAAATTTCAACTGGCTAACTAGTTATAACTACTAAGATACTAAGATGTATCTTAGTAGTTATAACTAGTTAGCCAGTTGAAATTTCGTATACAGGCTGTAGCCTGGTGACAGACGGACGGACGAACGGACGGACGGACGGACAGCGAAGTCCCAGTTATAGGGTCCCGTTTGACCCTTTGGGTACGGAACCCTAAAAAAAGAAATCAAAGATATATGAAAGTAGGTATACCTGGAAAGCAGACTTCTATGAGGCTCAAACACATAATGCAGACCATGTACGCCGCTGTTTCTCCCAAAGAATATAAATCTCTTCCTGAGACGTTGTACAACTTCAGCGCCCCGCATTTTCGTGACAAGGCCCAAACAGTTTACTACACAAGTTTAGAAACACTAAACTTGCTAACTTTGTGATTTATTACTGATACTTGAACTAAACTATCGCGTGCTCACTAAGGGTATGATTAAAAAGCTCTACAATAACTTTAAAAGCTTTAATAGGTAACGATTATGTGCATGGTGGCTTGTTAATATACAGGGTGTAACGGAAAGGGTAATATACATACTTATGAGTGTGCTACAACCATCAAACTGAACATTCTCCATCGGACAAACATCGTAATAGCGAAAAAATACCAGCTGCTCCATACATTTGGGTCGAATAGGTATTTCAATTTTGTGTGGGGCAGCAGATAACTTTTTTTCACTGAAAAATATGTTTTATGATGAGAAACATGTACAGTTTTATGGTCTGTAGCACACCCATATGTATGTATACAGTATGTTAGGTTAAACGAGGGACATATTGAGGGAGGGTATTCAGTATTCGATTCTCGTCCCAAATAATGTAAAAAACCTATAACGTATATAGAAGAATGTTTAATGTTTTGTTTAGTGCCTAGATATTTTGGACTGTCCTAAGCCAGGTAAGTTTAAAGTATGAAGGGAAAATGGATTATACCTAAGAGTCATTGACCCGCTCACATTTTCTGTGATAGTATTAAGTCGCTAGCGCAAGGGTGTATACACCACGTTGCGTGAAATTTGCGAAAATTTTGGTATGGTTCTGTCTGTTATTTATCAGTGTTTTTTTTTGTTTATATTTTTAATAGTATCATGTTAGCATGTAGTATTATGGGTTTGAATATGTCCCTCGTTTAAACTAACATACTGTATACCCTTTCCGTTACACCCTGTATAATGCTATTGTAACTAGGTACTTGTAATTAAAAGTAATTAATTAGTTAAAGTACCTACTTAAATCACCCTGTAACAAGTAAAATGTTTTTTTGTGTAATGACATTTTAAATATTGAAAATAATAAAAACCAATGCTTAAGTAAATCTAAAGTAATACTTTTATTAAAAGTCATAATATTTAAAATACATTAATATTTCTATGAGTATCAATCAATAAATACATATAAAATTCAAATGCAATCGTATAAGTACATACAATATAAATACAAAACTATAAAATCAGTACAAGATCAATAAACTACAGGCAAGCGACGATATTTGTTCAATTAGTTAAAACAATCGAGATCCTTCACTAGATAAAGTGTACAAAACAACACTGGATACTGGCCAGCCCCAAGAATCACAATTCTCAAAAATATAAACACCAACAAGAGTTCACCAAATTGTCTACAATTTGTGTGAAATGTTTTGTGGCAACAAATTGTACAAAGTTTAATTCAATGATTTTTTGTCGACGTCAGTATACATCTTATTGAGGCGGACCTGTACCATAAGCTATTTTACTTACGTATATACATGTAGTTATTTTTGTTCGGTCCCTCTGCTTGGCAGTCAACAATTTTTTTAATTTTTAGCTATTTACGTAAAAACATTAATTTAGCATCTATTCATTAAACATTTGGCTTTCCTAGAACTTTCAATTAGTAAATAAGTAATTACAAAGATAATAAGAACTTAAAAAACTTAGCCATAATTATAAAATTAGTTTTCAGTCAGTCCTAAAGTTGCATCAAGTCTTTTGTTTAAAAAGGTTTCTGTATTTTTTCTGTTTACCCAAACCATCTTTGGAACCAGCTCCTTTGCGTGGTTGTTGTAAAAGCAGCCAATACAAGACTCTTGCCCATGGGATCCGCATATGACGCATAATTTGTGGTAGGAGCAGGAGTGGTGGTCTTACTTGACAATCTGTCTAAACGGAACCCCTTTTGAAGGTCTGACAGTAAGTCAGATTGCGGGTGACTACGCTCCCATTCCGTTGCTGGAAAGAAAGAGTTTTTAATGATAATTGTGTTTGGGACTAAGGCCTATTTCAACATAAGTATTATCAATATTTAAAATATCGTTCTGCCTCTGTTTCTTCATGATTTACATTTCGTATGATTGCCAGAAACAGCATGACGTTTTAAATCGATTTTAACGGTAAACGCATTATTAATTTACTAGCGACCCGGCCCGGCTTCGCACGGGTGCAATGCTGATAATTATCCATTATTTGTCGTAAAAAGTAAATGAGGATATCCATAAGAGATAGACATATACCATCGCGGAGTTTTCTGTAGACCTTTTCAATGTATACAATACTTAGTACATTATTTTGATAAATCTCGTAGGGTTCAGCCTGCGTTTGCAATGTAAGCGGAAAAAATTTAATTATTTACGACATCACATAAGAAACCTCAAAAATAACAGTATTTCTCCACCATTCAATGGATGTTATTATACATATAAACCTTCCTCTTCAATCACTCTATCTATAAAAAAAACCGCATCAAAATCCGTTGCGTAGTTTTAAAGATTTAAGCATACATAGGGATATAGGGACAGAGAAAGCGACTTTGTTTTATACTATGTAGTGATGGTAGAAGCAGGCCTAGTGCAGACATTGTGGAACTCCCTGCTAGTATCTGTGTTCCCACAACGAACAGCTCGCTAAAATTAAACAGAACAGAAAAGGGATCTTGTGAATACGCTCGTTCTAACGTAGAGCTAATCCAAAGCTTTCTACCAGGCGAGTTCGAAGTCAAGAGCTAACACTTACGAATAATAGGCGCCAACAGGTGATTCAAGGAGCTTTAGTTTTATCAAGTATAGAACCTTAAACTGGCGTGTGAAGATCAAATATACAGTCAACAATGAGAAATATTATTCAGCTGCATCCGATAGATTGGAAGCCATATCATATAAACATAATTGAGAAAAGGCTCGGTTATCATTTCTATTATATCATCAGATGGGCAGATAGCAATACTAATCGAAAAAATCTTTTGAAAATCGTCTCTCATAAAAATATAGTAGTAAGAGCAATTGTTATTGATCGAGTACTTGGCACAATAAACGTCGCGTAGCGGAAATCATTACATGCCCTTGATTATTATAACAGAGATAAAACACGAGTACTA
The DNA here is from genome assembly GCA_963082945.1 of Cerastis leucographa. NCBI lineage: Eukaryota > Metazoa > Arthropoda > Insecta > Lepidoptera > Noctuidae > Cerastis > Cerastis leucographa. The sequence continues at coordinate 8,657,757 of OY720380.1, read as the reverse complement.
CACTATAATTAAATAAAAATAACTCACAGTTAATTATTGATGCTTTGAAAGCTACTTTTTGTATCGGTAGTTCATCGCTACGTTGTTTTTTAGAAGAGAAGAAGTAACAAGTATGATTTTCGACAGGGATTTATTTGTTTAGTCCTGCCTTACTTCCGCCAATTTATATTAAGTATTTTTAAAATAGCGGCCACGCATAAAAACTAAATTTTATCAATAGAAGGTATCAATAAAGACAAATTTTGTATTTGCCTCATACAAAATTTTCACATTTCCGAAATATTTCCTAAACCTCAGCCACAAAGACCGTGCTGTGCTTGCCGTATCCAACGAATTCCCGTGACAAACTGCTTTTAATGATGAAATCATGTTAAAGATAAGATAGCAACTTACGACAGTAAGGCTCCTTGTCCGTGGTGAGCACGAAGTAGGATCCGATCGCGCGACGTAATCGGCCAAATCCGATAGCCCTGATGCCCATCTCCGAACATGAATCTACTCTGTCACAAGCCGCTTTTAGACTCGCGTTTACTCTGGAAGACAAAAATAATATAGGATTGAAGTTCAAATTCAAATTCAAATTCATTTATTTTGTGAACACAGGGTAGGTACATACAGTAGATGTTATAATAAATAGGATCCGAACTGTGTCCCGCAAAAAAGCATACAAAATTTCCAGTTTTTCTTATAAACATTATAGGTAATCAAAATTAGGTACAATAACCACAAGCATAAATATTGTCCAATTATGATAAAATTGATAAAATGTCACGTTAATTAAAGTAAAAGTAACCAAAAAATACGAATAAAATAATAATGTCACTAATTCAATAATACAATAATCAAAATTAACAAAAATCATTAGTATGTCATAAAAAAATAATAAAAACAGATTCGATTTAATTAAATAGGAATTGAAATTAAAATTTCAAGTTCAAAGATAAGTAGCAAGATATTTGATAAGGCAAAGTCTACAAATGGCACCAGTGACTAATGGTATCATATATGATGCGGAGGAAAGAGGAAAAAGTCGTGAAGAAAGTTTTGTATAGCAATATTAGCAAAAAGACTCGGAGAAGACCATAAATACCATGGTTGGACTGTATGAAAAATGATATGTCTAGAAAGATAGTAACTTAGTAGTTACTATATACTTCTCCATTAGTTACCATCTTAGTAGATAGTAACTAATGGAGAAGTATGGAAGAAGGAGAATCATGACGATTAAAAGTATTTGGACATCAAAAACCTTTCAAAGTCATCCAAGAGAACCTCATGGGTTTCAAACTTACCCTTCGTAAGTCAAGTCCCATTTGTGTCCTCTGAAACTGCAGTTGTTGTTAATCAACGACTCAGTGAACAGCAGATAGGCGCGTCCATGACTGCATATAGCCTGCTGCAGTTCTGAAAAAAACGAATTTGTTCAAGAGCTGACCAACGAATAATTTTAGTAGTAAGCTACTTTGACGACGATGACAGAAACTTAGAGTTAAATCCAAATCTGCTAAACTTACTTGATGCAAATGGCAACATTGACCAAATGGAGTCGTTCTTGCAGCCCGGCTGCTTCATGCCACCATTTGGATAGAAATCGGCATGACCTGAAAAATTTAAAAGGAAAACTAATAATTTTGTAGTTGGAAACATCGTGTAACAAATCAAAAACATAATATTAGTTCATAAACTTAGCAGGAAGTAAGTTATAATAGAAAAACCTTTACCATTACGTTCAGGAAAGCCGAAACCGATCCTTGACAGTAATCGTCCATTAGTGTGGATGATGTCCACAAAATCTGCGTCAGTGGCATCCAGCCGCTCAGTATCGTCGCTGGTCCTGAAGCAAGGCTGAGCGGGATCCAGACCTGAGACAGCAAAGGCATGGAAGAATACGAAATTAATATTAAGTTATTTCTGCGAGCGTAATTGAAGAAACTCAAGAGACCTACAGGCAAATGTTACAGAAAAATTAAAATGTCTAACTTGGTTATTGCTATAGACATGAAAGAGTCAAAACGCCTGTGTCTAAATGAGTAATAAATTTTGATGGATAGAAAGGGAGACGAAGACCAAAGAAGGAGTAAATGATAATGTGACTTTGACAGAGAAGAATGGAAGAAAGAAAAAGATGGACGAGAAGTAAATGATAACGTGACTTTGACAGGGAAGAATGAAAGAAAGAAACATCTTGCGCAGAGCGCCAGAATCATGGGACAAGTTCAGGAAGATGATAAACAGTTTTATCAACCAACTTGACAATACTAAGTACAAAATTTTTGCAAGAGATTTACATGCACAGACATGCTTACCTGTAACTCGGGCAACTTTTCCCAGGTGATAAGATGCATATGATACGATGTGCGCTCCTAAACTGTGCCCGACGAAATGCATGTCTTTAGTCCTCGCACCAGTTGCTTTTATCAACTGACGCATGAAACTGCAAAACGACAAAAAAAAACAAAATAAAAACATCTACCATTAGAAGTCTGAACATATCTTTTATCAGTCTAACAATTAGACTGTTTGGCAGTCACTATACATTGACGCAATTAATACTGGACCATCACAAGACAGCAATTCCAAATTCCAACACGCTGTTTGTAATCCGGCTCGAAGGACCACAAACAGTTTTATCATACATGTTGATTAGCTGAGAAATTAGCAAAAAAAAGATTTGATGCGATATCAATTCCAATAGATCTTTTTTTTTTGCTAATTTCGCTAACTCGTAGAACAAAAGTTGTTCAGTTGCGTGGTCTGAGACTGGTGTCTCAGACCACCAAAACTGATCAACTTTCAACTTTCTCTAGAGGTCTCCGGTATACTTTGTAGTGGATCGTTCGTTATCTAGTATTCCTTACCCGACAACATCGGAGCCAACTCTTCGCGTATTCGCCACTGCCCTCCAATACTTCCAGGTGTTCCCACCTCCGCTCCAATCTACGGTAATGACATTAACATCAGCCTGAAAATAAAAAACAAAATTAAGAATGTTCGATGTCAGGATTAAGAAATTTCAGGGTGTGTGGACCAGTGAAATCACTTTCAAAGTATTTCATATGTCTGCAAAGACTTTCAACAGACATAAACTTTACGGTAGTTATGTCAATCGAGCACATTTTTGACTTTTCTTTCATCGTTATCGCTAACAGTCAAGTCACAGACAGTTTACCTCTGACAGGGGCAACGGGCAACGCATAGCACCCTCATAGAAACCAGAATAAGGAATACCGTGATTCCGGCTAAAATGTTATGTACTAAACTGAACTCTGTGCGTGAACCGGTTATTATATGCTGATTAAACTTATAATTCAGTTTAACATTTATTATAAGGTTTTTGACCTAATCCTAAATAATAAAATCGATCAAAACCCGAATACCTTTTCGGTCCCTGGGTAGAATTTAAAATAATTAGGGAAAGATTTTAAAAAGTCACTAAATATACCCTTAGGGCGCGAAACTTAAATATGAATATCCACATACCCAAACCAGAAATGCTTCAGCCATTTGATTGACCCAAGACGCGTTGCTGTGGCTCATAAACCCATGCATAATCAACACCGTCTTCCTGTTCGGCTTGAAGTCAACCCATTCAAGGCCGAACTGAGGTCCGGGCACAACCTGGAAGCAATTAATCTTGTAGCGTGCGTTCCTGTCATCTACCTTTGGGGGTAAATTAAAGTCATCGGTATCGAAGCAATGAAACAGCGGGGTAATTGACACGCTTACAATGGCAATGCCCTTCAATTTGACAATTCATTGCGTTGTTTAGGTTGGCGGAATGAATTAGCTCTTTCCTTAAAAAAATTCAGAAAGTGTGTTACGGTGCTGATCTCCAAAATCAACCATGTAAATGCCAAGCACTTTTATCTTTTCTATTATGGATTGTTCTATTGTTATACTTATAAAAGTGTAGACAATCCGACCCAGGAGGCCTACTCTCTTTCTCCGAAACGTAACTTCGGCAACGAACGAAAATTAAACGTAGTTACGTTTGTCACCCTATTCTATATAATTTGAGGACGCAAATTATAAAGAGAGTAGGCCTCCAGACTTGGACAGATAATGTAAGTACTTATATCAGAATGAAAATCATCGAAACATCAGTCAAAAGTCCGGAACCAAAGAAGCAAAATGGAAAAATATGAGGAAGCAGTTATCCTTACCTGGACCCTCGTTCTGTTATTTCGTGACACGAAGTAGAATTGCGTGTTAACAGAGCTGGCGGCATCTGGCTTCATGTTGAAGAGACTCATCACCGACCGCGAGATTGAACCCAGCCCGAAACAGTCCACAAAGTCTGGCACTGGCAGATGGGTGGTGGTTTCCTGAATAATTTCACGACAGTTTAAGTAACGGATCATGTATTAATAAAATAAGATTGTTAACGAACCTATTAGTATTAAGTTCCACAGATTCCACTAGGAGTCACATATAATAAATGAAAGAGCTCTGTTGGTTTTGCAACGCTCGGTTCTGTGATGAGGGTCGAAGCTATAACATTTAGGTGTAGCTTAGGTGTTAGAGGAAGGCATTGAGTTAGATTTTATAACTCGCATAGGTGTTTTTAACAATCGGTAAAGTAAAGACCTATATGGAATTCTAGAATTATCTAGATAACGCTGGATGGCTGTCATATTTTCATACCAATATTTTCGAAATTACAATTATCTATAATATTTCTTTAAAATTAAAAAAGGGTCATCATCATACCACGGGATCAGCAAAATTGACACGATTCGCGACGTCGGCATCGTTGGCTTCTGTAGTAGTGCTGGTATTCGTCTCCATGTGCAAAAACTCCTGCAAGTCCTCCGGGTTTATGTGATTCTCCACTGCGTAAACAAGTTTTTTAAGGTTAAAAAAATACCTTGAAAATAGGTGGTGAATATTAGGTACCTAGTGTTGCAGGACTCTTATCAACGTTTCACCGTCGTCAAAAATAACTGACAATGGTTCAGTGTATAGTTTTCCTTAAATGCAATGAAGGAAACCCTACATTCGGCTCATTAGATAGCATCTGATAGACTATGAGGAAATTGTCCAACACACTGTTAAATGACTTCTATATTTACAAATGGGCATGATCTTAATAAAAACAATGATTAACACACGACAAGGGGTTATTAAAGTAGCTCAATAAATCCAAAAATTGGTCATCTAGCAACGCTGTTTGTTCAAGCGGGTGGAAAATGTAACACACGAAAAACCGCATCAGTATGTGAAAGCATTACGAAGCCATTGTACGTGGAAGTTCAGCCTGCCATCAGGCCCGGTTCCTACCAAATCGAAGACGAACGGAGCGGAGAGTAGAGACGTACGGGAAACATATTGGCCACATTGCGTCTCTCATCTATCCTGTGAAAATTGCACGTCTCCGCACCGTTCAGTATATCTCCGCTTGGGTAGAAAATTGGCCTCATCGTTGCGTGGTCGTTTTTATTTCCATGCGTCCTTGTATGAAAACGAGCGCAGTTTCCACGACGACGGCTCGACATTTTCCTGACCTCGACAAAATAATGCCGTGAAGACGTATTGAATAAGGACAGTTTCCCGCGAAGTAGCTAGCTGCACGCCAGCCAGACGCACGCGATGCGCTCGTACGAGTTCGTCTTCGAATAGACAGTTTGCGTTGCGGCGACCCTCGCCAAATCGAACCAGTATGCAGTATTGCAAATAATTTTACCAGTTTATTTTAAAAAGAACAATAATAGTCCAAGGGCAAATTCCACCAGTGAAAACTAACCTGATCAACATAATTATCTAAGCCGCGTTCAATAACTGCCAGTTAATGCGAAATATTGGCTCTGACAGCTCTTGAACGTGGTTAAACGGCGCTGATCGCCCTTAGTAGTTAGCAAACGAGACAATGCTTCGATAAATCCGTGTTTTTGTGCAAATTCAAAATGTGAACACTGTGTGTAAATGTTTACAACTTCAGTCTTTTATGGTGGCTGTTCGTAAGTAGATATTAATACGTATTGATGTGTTCTCACACAATCAACGACTATCGTAAAGCATCATGAGACTGTGACATGCCATGAATAATATTAAATGTAAGTATTACAATACGCTAACTACCTATAGGTAGGTAACACACAGGCAATGTTGTTTATGTAGAACGGTTTGACATTACTAGACATTTCTTGTTTATAGTTTTTATTAGCAATGAAAACGGTATCTATTGTGAGTCATTTTAGTGGCAGACAAAATTAGGACTGTCTGATTTCGCTCTCTTTGTACCTACTTACATCTATCTATTGATTTTTAAAGTGAAACTTTGATTACATCGTCTCAAACTTTTTTGTGTGTGTGTAATAGTAAGTAAGTAGTGCATGTCGCGTGACGCTCGGCAGCGGAGTAGGGATAAAGTGAAAGGCGCTCATTAGAGCGCCTTTCACTTTATCCTTACTCCGCGTTTTATACGTTTTACACCCTTAATGGAATATTATTCCAAAATTTTTGTGAAAAAAAGATTCACTTTTACCCTGGTTTCATAAAACCACACAATCCTTTTTTTGTTCGTTTTTTGGGCAAAAGTAACAAATAAACAGAAGGTATCCCGGTGACTACAGTTAAGTATTTCCGGGATTGCAATAAATAAATACAATAGTTATTTGAATTAGGGCTAAAGTTTTTTATTTTATTGCTGACTATACTGACCGATAACTATCTACGAGAAATGGTCTCAGAAAATCCCTTGGATACCAAAACATATACATAAAAGTTGGCTAACCCGCAAGAACCTTACCTCCGCGAAAACACAACACAGGCCAGAGTAAAATGATTGCAGTCACATCTTTAACTATCATAATTACGGATAATTAACACTAAGTTCCAATTCGACGGCATTTCGCAAACCACTTGAAAAACAAACAAGTTTAAAAACTACTTACTTACATTACACAAGCACGACTTTGTAAACATAAGATTAATACTACACTGTTTCATTAATTACTTACATGAAACCAAATTAATTCATTTGTAATGCAGTTTCTTCTCAGATCGTTAGAAGTTAAGAATTATCTACACGAAATCCAATCATGATTCGGACGTTCCGTCTAAATTACGGTAGATTAATATTCTTATCATGTTCGATAGACGAAGGTAAGACAAACAATAATCAGTTGCCCCGCTGATGTTTATGTCAAGGACAACTAATGAGGTATTGTGGCCAATACTTAATATTAATTAATTAAAAACTAAAACTTACATTCATCAGTAGTCATCCACAGACGTTGAAAACTTTCTTCAATATTTAACAAAAACAGAACACCAATCAACAAAACGTAACGAGAAGAACACTCCATTTTTGAAAATTTACTTTTTTTAATGATGTACTAAAGGCCGCCCACCAGTACTGGCGTAACTAGTCGTGCAAAATTGTATTTATTTTGTGGCACAAACTCGGGCACGACTACGGCACTGCCTGCCTTTGACATTGCCTACGACAAACAAACGCTTTTATACAGTGATTCGCATGAGACACTAGTTAGGTATTTAAAGCTCTCATTATCAGCGTCCTTCAGGACATCGAGGTATTGGCTCGATATAATTACTCAGCAAATATTGCCTGGTTAACACCAACGTCAACCGAGACCTTAAGGGAAATCCCTAATCCGTATAGAATGATTAAATTTCGTGCGATTTGCGAAAAACTCCGTCGTAGTTCTAGGTTTCGACAGGAAGTGACCGTGAGATAAAACGGCTTCATGAATCACCATAATGTCAATGACTGAAATCGTTCCCTACTTCTTAATAAAATTTAAGATAGTGGTTATTAGTCAGAATATTCTTACCAGTCTAGACTTAGCTTTGACTCCGATACGTAAGAATAAAAATAATCCCTTATACAGGGAAGAAAAAGGATTTTAAAATTGGGTTTAAGAACTTTAAGAATTAGAAGCCAAGATACGAGGCAATAGAAGTAAGACTTTATCATACGCCATGCCAAAATATGCACAAGGCAGATATCGTACCGTACGTCCGGAATTTTGGCGGTTTTTTCCTAATAAACTTAAATCAGACTTTAACAAGCAAAGCAAAAAAGACTTTAACAAGCAAAGCACTTTCTTTATGTAGGTATTGCTCGCAACTCGGAGGCTTTCACTCAAGCTTCACATTCCGACAAAAATACTAATTAGAAGTTCAAGATCGGAAAAACCGCTAAGTTACGTTGAAGTTAGCATGCATCCCCGTAAAAGCCGATTTAGGGGTTTTATTTTAGCATCCCTCGTGTGGTTAACACTATTTTGTCTTGCTAAGAGCTGCTTATCGTGATACCCAGTAACTAGGTTGTGGAATCAAATCAAAATATTTTTATTTCATATAGGCCTACAGGGGCAATTGTAAAACGTCGACAAAAAGGTGCTCGGTTCGGGTTGGTCGTTTCCTATGGAGATCAAGAACCGGCAAGAAACTCCATGGTTACTCTTTTAAAATCATTTGGCTTTACAATTTTTCTATGTTACAGCGTTGGCACTTAAGTATGAGTGGACATCGTTGTGGAGGTCTGATATGCAGTCGCTCCATGTAAAAAACTGGTATTCAACTGCGCCCAGATAAACTGGTCGATGCCAACATAGTCTAGGCAGATATTAAAAAGACCAAGTATTCATCACAAAAGATTGCAGTAGAAACCATCAACACCTGCCATTCACTCGAAGCTGTTGCTACTGTTGCTGACACACACACTAGAATCTAGTTTGTACGTATAAGCAATGAGTATTTAAATTATCTGAATATCTGCTGAGATCATCAATTTGTTTGCCAAACGTCAATATGGTATTTTTAGGAATTCTTTATCGTGTCGAGTGTAATTAGCCAACGAAGCTTTTGTAAAAGAATTATATAAAAATAACAAGGAAAATTATATTTTATACAAAAGGAAAGGGATCTTTTTTCCTGCGGAATGCAGGATGGGATAGTTCGAGTATCAGAAAACCTTAAAAGGATAATATGTTAATCAATGGAAGTTTCCAGACGGATATCGCCACAGGATAATAGAATTACATTAGCTAATTAGAGATTAGTTAAATCCCTTTAGCTCTTAAAACAGGAAGTGAGCCCATACCCTCAGCGGATATGGCCAGATAAAATAATTATAGTAAGTTATCGCACCACATTCGCAAATACAAATAAATTAATGTGTAAACAATTGTGACGCACTACTAATTTTAAAACAATAGGTTTATTTACTACGACAGCGCAGCAACTAGGCTAGCTGATAATGAACCGTGACCTACTTCATGAAGACAATTCAATGGGGTACCAAGAAATCTTAATTTTAAGTCCATTTAAAAAGAACCTATTGAGATATTATTGTGTCCGATGAACGGTGGTAAATAGTGATAAACGCCAAACGGCAACTCGGCAGCTCGCCCTGTTGATTATTTCCAATAGAAACAGAGAAGGGTCCCTAAAGCTGGACAATCAGTCAGACAACGTGCAAGTGACTAAGAGTAAAAATATTTCTAACTAGAAAACGTAGACTCGATAGTAAAGGCAATCATGAATTCATAATAGCTGAACTCATACGACCAAGCCAGGCCATGGCGTGCCAAGAGTAGAAAGGCGAATCCGTTCGGGTTTCCAGGTGAAAGCCTGCTAACATTTCAGTTATAATCACACATTTCCATTTGTTATGTTTCGCTCTAAGTTGTAAAATTCATGTCACAGAATTAAAGAAATGCAAATTCCTTACCTACATAAACCACCATTTAGTGAGTACCTACATCTTTCATTGACGCGAAATTACCCTGGTGGTTGAGTGAATGTTATACTCACTTAAATGTCACGCTGATGGTGGCGGGTGTGTCGGTTCGTTTAGTTCCCTTCAAAATGGTTGAGTTGAATGATGGCTGATACATGCGTCATGTTCGTGAACGGGTGCTGTCAGTTGTGACTGGTCATCTCTTACCTGCCACGGTTTATTTTAAACAAGTACATTTTTTTTTTATTACTGATTTTCTTTTGCTCTGGACGCTCTTAAATTGCCCGTATTTCTACATCGTTCTCACATATTTGTTATTCTTAACAGGAATGATGTAACCAAGATTTTGTAACATAAAAGTGTGTCCATGGAGTTTCTTGCCCATTCTTCTCCATAGAGATCTACGATACGGAATGGGCAACTACAGTACTTTCACAAGTTATTATGCCTTGTGACTGGGACTGTAGCTTCGCGTTTTATTTTGTTTTTGACGTGACAACGTCTTATAAATTGGTTTGCCGGGTGACACTTCAAGAAACTGCGTTACGCTCCGCTCACGTTATGCGCTCACAATGAGAGCGAGTGAGAGGCACGCGTCCCTTCCACTCGGGCATGGTTAGCCCGCCTAAGAGCGAGAGAGACAGACATAAAAAGTGAAAGGCACGCGCAAATAAATGTTTTAAATTGTTACTATTATTTCATCCTTCTTCCTACTATACGAATGAATATTCACATTAAAATTATTTTTCATCACACTTGCACGTAAACAGTGTCATAACATACAGGTTAACTTGGCCGTAATGCCCCATATAAAACCCTAGGGCGGTAATTTTTTTTTTTTTAATTTTCATCACACTTGCACGTAAACCGTGTCATAACATACAGGTGAACTTGACTGTAATGCCCCATATAAAACCCTAGGGCGGTAAGTAATTTTTTTTTTAAATTTACAGCACAGCATGACAGCACACAGGTCATGCAAATTCAAGCAAGGAGTTTACACGCAATTGAAAAATTGTCTTAAAATGTTATCTAAACAGGAATTTCATTCAATCTCGCTACATGTTATTTAACTACTCAACTAATGTTCTAAAATCTAAATAATCGATAGTTTTTTGTATCCAAACGTCGAATTTGTAGTTTGCACTCCGTCATGGCTGTATACCTAGGTAAGTATTTGCCTTTAGCGTTTCTGAACAAAACATTTGTATAATCTGTGATGCGGGCAAACAGCCCGCCATCCGCTTAAAAATCAGTTCACGTATTTCGTAATAATATGTGCTGACTTGTGTATATTCATAATTATTAACTCGCAAGTGTGATGAAAAACATTGTATGTTTCACGGGCGGTACGGGAATTACGAACCTCGACTCAGAAAGCCCTCAGTCTTCGACTTCGGGCTTCTACTAGAGCCTCGATCGTAATTCCTTACTTACCGCCCTTAATACACAATATACTATTTCATCACACTTGCACGTAAACAGTGTCATAACATACAGGTTAACTTGGCTGTAATGCCCCATATAAAACCCTAGGGCGGTAAGTATTTTTTTTTTAATTTTCATCACACTTGCACGTAAACAGTGTCAACATACAGGTGAACTTGGCTGTAATGCCCCATATAAAACCCTAGGGCGGTAAGTAATTTTTTTTAAATTTACAGCACCGCTTGACAGCACACAGGTCATGCAAGTTCATCGAGCAAGGAGTTTACACGCAATTGAAAAATTGTCTTAAAATGTTATCTAAACAGGAATTTCATTCAATCTCGCTACATGTTATTTAACTACTCAACTAATGTTCTAAAATCTAAATAATCGATAGTTTTTTGTATCCAAACGTCGAAATTTTTATTTTTTTACACTCCGTCATGGCTGTATATACCTAGGTAAGTATTTTGCCTTTATAGTTTATGAACAAAACATTTGTATAATCTGTGGTGTGGGCAAACAGCCCGCCATCCGCAAATCAGTTCACGTATTTCGTAATAATATGTGTGCTGACTTGTGTATATTCATAATTATTAACTCGCAAGTGTGATGAAAAACATTGTATGTTTCACGGGCGGTACGGGAATTACGAACCTCGACTCAGAAAGCCCTCAGTCTTCGACTTCGGGCTTCTACTAGAGCCTCGATCGTAATTCCTTACTTACCGCCCTTAATACACAATATACTATTACCACTCAAAGTCGTTGTCACGTAAAACTTTCGCCCGTATACCGACTTTACAGGCAACCAATTTTTTGACTTTCAAAAGTGCCTGTAATGGTCTAATTGAAATAAATGCTTTGAGTTTTGAGTTTTTTTTTCTTACAAAAAGTAACGGGATTTTCAAATGCATTGTCTTTGCCGCTAAATTAAACTTATGATTTCTAAATAATTCTATCTCGTTCATTTTGAATGAGACAGAAAGAAAAAGAAATGAGACAGATATATAAAAACAGTTGGGAAAAGTGTTGCAAGATAAAATTGCAACTCCTACTAATTGTAAATTTCCTAACAAGCATTAATTTATCATTTAGTAATCTACATTAGGAAACATTGACATAAAGTGAAAATTTTACTATTTATCGATTATTTTACTACTTTTACAAAATTATTTCATACAGTCATAAGTTTAATTAATTTCGTGTGATTTGATATCTCAAATACATAGTTTGCAAAATATATAAAACTATCTTTAATAACATTTCCAAAGTAAATTATATAAAAAAGATTAAAATTTAGTTCACACGATAATATAAATTCAGTATATTATTAAAATATCTTCCTTATCTTTGTCCGACGAAATAAAAAGGAAACATTTTTGGTAGAAATCAGAAAATTGCCAGTAGCCACTTGAGTAGAAAATGCTATTCTGCTATTGGCCGAACAACTCAAACCGTTCAAACAGCCTTCAAAGTTGCTTCAAAGTTCAAACGTATGGCCGTTTGAAATCTCCTTTGTGAATTTGTCAACAATCATCAATAGTTTATTGTTATTCATAACTTTATTTGACTTGTAATTTTATATTTTAAGCTAGTTTAAAATGACGTCGATCAAAGAAGACGAAAAGAAGGAAATTCCGGAAATTATACACGATCCCCAAACGACCTGTACCTATCAGAGGTTACGATTTTTCGGCAAGGTGAGTTTCAATATATTTCTTTTAATAATTACATTGGCATTTGTTATATGAGTGTTTATATAAAATGTAGGTAACAGTTGTAAGCAATTTGTGCGAACTGAATACTCAAAAGTCAAAAACTTCCAACGATGTTCGCACCTGGTATGTTAGAAAAATCTCAATGAATGTATGAAACCGTTATTCGTTAAAATATCATTAATTGATAACTCATTATCCCTGCGGTCAACTGTGTGTATGAAAGGTGATCGTAATAAATTATGTTCTAAGTTTCTGTTTGTGACATAAATTGTAATTGTCGGTTACATTTCAAACGCAACACAAGTTGGGCAACAGGTGCACCTGTTATCTTTGCTAATCAATACGAATGTACAATAATAACTTGCTTTGGGGCTTCATCACAAGCTTCCCTATTAAATTATTATCTGGGGAGTGTTTTTGTAATTATTTTAGGCTGTATTATGCTTAGAAAAGAAATGCTACTAACACCTCACAGAAAACCCAAACTTAGTAACGTTATTGTAACTAAGGATAACGGGAAATTGCATCAATTAAAAGTTCTCAAAAGATAATTAATTACAAGCCATGTGTCTTAGTTGTTCTAGATTATAATCTTTTGCTATCAGCTGGAATATCTATCAAATCATCAAATGAAAACTACACATCAATTTATTGTTGCATTGCATTCATTCATATAATCCACTTCCATAACTAATATCAAACTTCATTCTCTCGGATGCTATCCATAATCCAAATGTCAAATTTCTAGGGTGGATTTGCAAAATGCTACGAAATCCAAGATATCCAGACAAACCAGGTATGGGCGGGGAAGATAGTTTCCAAGAAACTGATGGTGAAATCAAGCCAGAAGGAGAAGATGGCACAGGAGATCTCCATCCACCGTTCTCTGCAGCACAAGCATGTGGTCGGCTTTCACAGCTTCTTTGAAGACTCGCTCAATATCTACATCATACTTGAGCTGTGTAAGAGACGGGTAAGTTAACTAACTTTATTGGTCAACCCAATTCAATTTCTTTGGTGGTTCTTTTTCCCAGCTAAAACACTAGGAAGTGGCGAAGGGTGGGCGTTTTGGGGGACTGTCTCTTGTAATTTTGAATTCAAAAAGTGCTGATTATCAGCCTAGTTTAAATAAATGACTTTTGTTTTGAACTATTTTGTATTCAGTCTGATTAGGTAAAGAAAGGTCTTTGACCGTTTTATGCAAGTAAGTAAAATAAATGATAACACATAGTTTAGAATGAACACCAAGTAAAATAAAACCATCAGGTATATCATCAGAACAGTAATTTATTTATTTGATACACAATTTTATAGAATGTTGCACAAGATACAATTTCATATATTTATGTTAATTTTACCTACAGTCAATGATGGAGTTGCACAAGAGAAGAAAAGCAATCACCGAGCCAGAGACAAGGTTTTACATGCATCAGATACTCCTTGGTGTGCAGTACCTGCACAGCAAGCGCATCATCCACAGGGATCTGAAGCTTGGCAACCTGTTCCTTGATGATGACCTCCATGTTAAGATTGGAGACTTTGGACTTGCTGCCAGGATTGAATATGAAGGTTTGTTTTATTTCACTTCATTTACCATATTGTTGATATTCAAGGCAACTTTGCCTTCATAGTTCATTGACCTGGACATAAATTACTTGGTATGTTGTTCATACTCAATCAGGTTCTAGTATTTTATTGCAGCCTTTTATGTTTAAACCACATCATTTTGACTTTGCTGTAAATGAGCAACATTTGGGAAAGACTCAGGACTGCATTTTGTGCAATATTCATAGACATAAAGTGCAATTTTTGAGAAAAAGAAACTTTGTAGCTACACCTAATTATTCACATCATTGCAGGAGAGAGAAAACAGACATTATGCGGCACACCCAACTACATAGCGCCAGAGATACTGACGAAGAAGGGGCATTCCTTCGAAGTGGACATCTGGAGCCTGGGCTGCATCATGTACACACTGCTCGTTGGCAAACCGCCGTTTGAGACGTCCACGCTCAAGGACACCTACAAGAGGATCAAGCAGTGCGAATACAGGTACATACATACACAACACGTAACATCACGCTTGTTATACCTGAAAGGTTAGACAGACGTGTGCAACTATGAGCACTAACAAGTGTATTATATGAAGCAAGTTTTAAAGAGTTTTTTTTGTTGTGTTGATTGTAATTTGATGTGTTAGTGCTTGTGGTAGCCATCAACCAGGCACAATTCCTGACTACAGGCTGCCAATGTGAAATTATTGAGGGAATACCCAAATGGCCACTTGACATGAAATCGCCAAAGTTTGTGCATGAAATTCTTTGACTGGTCAACACTCATCATGTTGATCTTATTAAATCACTTTGGTAAATCCAAGTATCTGACGTAATGCATCACCTCTCTGACGTTCGTGTTGAAATACCCTTTTATATAGACCTTGTTTGGCGCCAATTCTAACAGGTTTAACCGCGATATAATGGCGAACGCTCTGGCGGCGTTAACGCTCTTTAACATAATATTGTGGCTAGGCCAAACCAGTAAGTGTTTTATAAGAACATATTATAGTTTTTTAATGTGAACTAAGTAACATTAGTCATAATTTGTACAATTGAGTAAAGCTCATTATGTTTTCTTCAACAATAATTATCCTTTTTAAACTTCTACTAATGTTGTTAAACTGCAGATTTGCTCTTATCTATCTTATTAAGTCTTTAATGAATTTTGTTAAAGACTTTCCTGTTAAGGATTACAAAGAAGTACAGCTGCTAAGGACTGCAAACAAATTAGTTTTATTAGCCCATTTAGCTATCGACAACCCCGCCATCCAACTTACTTGTAAAATAATGAAGGAATACTTTGTATTGTCAACTAGCGAGGGAGTGCACCTAGCGATGAGCGTGTGTTGCACGGGCCCCTGGCATTCGTTGGGTAGTCGGTACGCGAGCGCGTTAGTCAACGATAATACCGTCAACCAGCGATACAGGTGGTTACAGCACTTACGGTGATGGTATCGCTGATCGTTTGTAACGTGTAACAACCATGAGATCATACTGTTGCTAATTGGCGAGAGGCAATTATTATACTGTCTTGTTGCTTTATTGATGTTGTTCATCTAAAAGTTTGTAACTTCAATCATCAGTGTGATGTTAATCAGCTTTTGTGAACTAAGTGTCTAATTTTTAATGTTTATATTTTTGTTGACTTTAAAACTCTGTTCATTCTCTCACTGGCTAATAATAATCTCTCACTGACTAATAATAGTACTCAAATGAATTTGCACTCCCCAAAAACTCATCAGCTCACCCCAAAACACATACAACAAAAACTAACTCGTCACACAGGATCCCATCATCGCTCCGCAAGCCAGCAGCATCGATGATAGTGCTGCAACTGCAGTCGAACCCCGCGCGGCGGCCGTCCGTAGACAAGCTCCTACAGCACGAGTTCTTCGCGGCCGGCATCATGCCCGCCGCGCTGCCGCTCTCGTGCCTCACTACGGCACCCAGGACCGATCAGCTCGAGGGTGTCTCGCTGCACCGCAGGCCGCTCAACGAGGTTAACACTAATGGTAAGTTTACAGATACTGATGAACATATTCTGTCTTGTAACAAAACAAAGTTCTTTTTAAACTTAGTTCGAAATACAAATCTGACTCTATCTAATACTGATTCGTAATAGTTTTAGATCCATCTCATAATCCATCAATGGTCCTACCAAAGGTTGGTTTTTATAATAAAGCCTACTCCACTATACTGTGTGATATAGGCCTTCTCACCATCGTCATTCATTAGTATAGAAGTTCACCAACTTTTATATTTCCCATTGAAGAGAACACATACAAAACATCCAAAGTTGTAGATCACGTGGCGATGGCGGTGGACTCGCCAGTGAAGCGCGATGCGATGGCCGCGGAACCGCGCGCTGTGGAGCCCACGTCCCACAGGCAAAACCTCATCGCACTGCGCGATCAGCTCAACACGCTGCTCGTTAGCAAGGTAAGAACGTCACACTGACCATCGGGACTTCTTCTTTCGTGGGCCCAGGATGTGGAGTCCTTAATGCTCTAAAGTGCAGGTGTTGGGACACTTGGACAATAAGTGGGACAACGCCCGGTCGAGAGCACCGCATTTACACTGCGTGTCAGAAAGACCATCGGGATTAGACAAGCCCCAATCGCTTTCTAAAAGTTTCGTTTTCGACACTGAATTTCAATAGTATTTATTTACTTAACCCTTAAACCCTACCCGGGGGTCCAGCAAACCCCAGAGGATGAATATTTCTAAATATTTTTGCAATAATTGAACGTACTTTTATGTCACTCGAGTCTAATCTCTAGTGACGTTGGCGGTCATCTTGTAATTAGTCGAGCGTCAGCGCTTTCACTGTTTTGACGGATTTATTGCAATTTATGGGTTTGTCAGACCCCAGGGTAGTAATAACGCAATATATTGTCATTTCATTTCGTCGATTTATTGGTGAATGCTGTTATTTTTTATATAATATTATAAAGGGTAAGTTTCATATTTTGATGTAGTTATTACAATAACAGTGGTATTTCATTCTTTAGAAACAATTATATAGACAAATCAAGCAATTTTGTTGTTTCGTTTTTACAGTTCATTCAATATTGTGTTTTAGTCTAGGAGATCAAAAAGGTGGCCAATGGCAATTTTTTATGGCCTTCTGAATATAGTAGGTGTTAATTCATATGTCTTGCTAAAAATGACCACGAAAAGAGCTACAAAAAGACGTCATTTCTTGAAAAAACTTGCCTTAGATCTGATCACCCTTCAAATGGAAGAACGCTTTACATGGCCCTCTTTGCCCATGAATTTTCAAGTTCTCTTAGGTGGAATCTTGCAAAAGAAGCGGCCATTGCAAGAACCAAGTTCTGCTACCACTGCTAAGAAAAGATGTGCCATGTGCCCAAGGGGTAAGAGCTACAAAAAGACGTCATTTCTTGAAAAAACTTGCCTTAGATCTGATCACCCTTCAAATGGAAGAACGCTTTACATGGCCCTCTTTGCCCATGAATTTTCAAGTTCTCTTAGGTGGAATCTTGCAAAAGAAGCGGCCATTGCAAGAACCAAGTTCTGCTCCCACTGCTAAGAAAAGATGTGCCATGTGCCCAAGGGGTAAGGACCGGAAAACCAAGGTCAGCTGTGGCATGTGCCAAAAACCTCTTTGCGGTGAACATACTGAGGCTATGTGCCAAAAATGTGTTACCAAAAACTTTTTTTTTTTTTTTTGTATTGTTAAATAAGCGTTCATAATATTAAAAAAGTAATTGTAATTGAATTGTAGTTTTATTTTGTGAGCATAAATTTTTATGTATTGGGGTCCATAAAACCCCTGGGTAGTAATAGTGTTTCTCCAGGAATGGGTAGGGTTTAAGGGTTAAGCTTTTCGATAACTTGAGACAGACCCATATATATTTTTACATTTCATAATCTGGTTTCTGACTGGATAGTGGTTATGATTAACAATATCAATCAACTTGGGAGTTCAGTCACTTCTTCTACCCAGCTTAAACACGAGGAAGTGGCGATGAGCGGGCGTTTTGGGAGACCGTTTTGTGTAATTGACATTCAGCTTCAGCCTAGTTTGAATGAATTACTTTTTATCTGACAGAGTTTGGTCATCATTAGGAGAACAAAGGTCTAGGGCACTATAGAACCGACACCTCTGCCTAGAGTCCAGACAGAATTGTCAAGTTTTTTTCAGTTATGCTATAAGTTGTTTAAATGAACCTTGACCTCGTTTATTTGTATCATAGCCGTTATTGTTATTGAGAACAATCATCACTTACCATATTATGGTTGTTTGACCCTAATTCAAATCAGTGGCAAACGAATTTCTAAGAAGATAGTTAAAGAATGTTGAAGGTGCTCTTAAGAAGGTTGACAATATTGCCACCTAACACCTTTTTATGAGCGACATAGAAAACAGGAGTGATATTACAGTTCGTTACATTTCGATTTGGCGACGTGGCCGCTGCGAATTGTTATCATCTTTTGAAACAGCACATTAAGAGCGTTTACGCCTTACGAAATTTCATACAAACTTTCAAGTCCTTATTTTCCGAAATCACTGAACCGATTTTAATGAAACTTCATACGCAAAAGCAGGATACATAAAATAAATAATAATAAAAATAATAAAAGTTTATTTCGGAACAAAAACAAGACTAGGTACAACAAGTAAAACGATGGTAGCTGCAAAATTATAAACTGTAGCGCAGCTAACAACGCCCTACTACTACATTACTTCTAAAAAGTTACTAGAAAAATAGTGTTACAGCTAAATTAGACCGATTATATATCTATAGAGAAAGAATTTCTAATTATCTTATTTTTTAAAAGACATTTCGAACATCTTTTTTAGTAACTTTTTAGACCTATGTATCCTGCTTAGTTTCATTAAAATCCGTTCAGTCATTTCCGAAATTAAGGATTTGACAGTTTGTATGAAATGCCCTAAGATGTTAACGTTTTTAATGCAGTAATGCTATAATCAACCATCTAACATCTGCACCTGTATTTTGACAATTTGAATTTATTAAAATTTATTCTTGAATAAACTCTAAGTTCGTCGAACTTGACTGACTCATAAGTCTTGTGATCGCAATTGCTTAGCTTGAGGTCCATGCAAATTGTTATTGGGCTTTTCCTTCGGGAATTTCTTAGTAGCAGCCACAGAGTATTTATTTGTGACAATAGGTTCGCCCCCTATTATAGGGGATAATCCAATTTTTTTTTCTTTGTCCGTCGGGTAGTTTATTGAAAAGTATTGGACACGTATTTATTTCTTTTTTCACGTGGTCATAAAATTACGGAGATATATTGAGTTGAAATGGCACATGACGTCACATGTAGGTAAGTTTTATACCTACTTGTGACGTAGTAAGCCCCCACTCTCCAACTTTAATGAGTTTTAACTAGGTAATTTTTTGATATTTTGATAAAACAAAAAATACGTGTCTAATATTTTTGTATTACCTGTCTGACGGACAAAATAGAATGTCGTTTTCTTTACCCAGTCCGGTCCCCTATTACATGGGACTTAAACATAACTGGGAAAATGTGGGTGTAGGTACTATTAGGAACACAGTTATGTCATGTGTTGGCTATACTAAAATTCTTTCCACAGCTGAAATGCCGGCCAGAAAGCCTGACTGACGAGCTGGGCGACCCCGCAGCCCAGCCACTGGTCTGGGTGGGAAAGTGGGTGGACTACAGTGACAAATACGGCTTCGGCTATCAGCTGTGCGACGAGAGCGTCGGCGTCATGTTTAATGATACCACTAAGCTTATCATGTTGGCTAATGGACTGTGAGTATGCTTGTGGAAAAATAACGGTTACATGAATCTTAATAAATATTTTTTATCGATCCAATAACTTCTAATTTACAAGAGTTAAACAAACTAGAATTATGGGTACATATCTCATACTATGTACATATTATTTATATTTTTACTAAATAACATTATGTGCCTTGTGGATTTATATCCATAATCAAAATCTTGTGTACAAAATAGTTAATCTTTAGAAATTGTAAATGAAATTACACAACGAACTTGCGACAAGTCGCGGTACTTTGCATTGGCTATAAAACTGCCTTATCTTTACCTCTCCTGATAGAATACTAGTTTAAAAAATAACGAATTCTTTCTATATTTTTGAGTACAGAAAACAGTCGTAGTGATCGTCGTTAATCTAACTTTTGACTTATCAATAACACTGGAAATAGAAAACATGGTAATGTCCCAATTCCAGTGTTATTGATAACTTATAGAAGTTCATAAGCAAATTTAATTTGACATTATACTGCAATCTACAAAATCTCGTTTGCACACTAACCGACTCCTCTTTCGCTCAGGAACGTGCACTACATCAACCGGCAGGGCCAAGAGCAGTACATGACGATGCGCGAATACCCGCAAGAGCTCGACAAGAAGATGAAACTCCTCACTTACTTCAGGAGATATATGACTGAGCACCTCATGAAAGCTGGTAAACTATCACCACTTAGTATACATATACAATACAACACATCTAGCAATCTTACCACATGGGATGGGCACGACCTACCCGCGACTGCGGAAAAAAACAAATGAAATAGAGTAGGGATGCGTCGATACACACTTCAGTCGGTACGATACGGATACAGATATTTATGAAAAGAGGATCGCCGATTCCTATATATCAGAAAACTCGCGATATCGCCGAAATATCGGAATCGGATGCATCGCTAAAATAGAGCATGCCACGCACGAGTCACAGCGACTGACGAAAACTGGCGGCGCGCGCGCTTCTTGTTAAGTTGAACTTAGCGTTACTGTTTGGGCACCTCTTTGATAGCCATGTTTATTATAGGTGCATCGGTACCAGTGAGGGAGAGTGACGGACTGTCTCGACTGCCGCATCTGCACCAGTGGTTCAGAACTACACTGGCAGTCATTATGTACCTGACCAATGGAACACTACAGGTAAAATATATTTATTTAAACTTTATGGTAAAAGAAGCTATGTTGTGGCGTGATAGTTTTTTAATTCTGCATATTATTGTGATTCTATAAAAGTCTCTTACAATAATAGTTTACCCTACAATGGACTAATATTCTCTTTTACCCAACAGATAAACTTCCAAGACCACACAAAGATAATCCTGTGTCCACTCATGCAAGCCGTGACCTACATTGACGTGGAGAAGAACTTTCGAACGTTCCGTTTCAGCACCATCGAGGAACACGGCTGTGATAAGAAGCTATACACAAACCTCACGTACGCACTAGAGAAACTCAACAGTGTACTAGCCAACAAACTCTGCTAGTAGCCACACAAAACATTACAATTAATTAAATGAATTTAATTTTACCTATACTTAATTAGACAATGTCGCGCGAGATTCATGTTTTACGTATAGGGTTAGTACACTCAAGGTGATTCTACGCCCATTGTTTCAATTGTTAGTTTATTAGCCACATACAAGATTTTTTAAAAGTTTATTTCGTCACAAAAATCAATTTCAGTAGGTTTTTTTTTCTAAAGAAGTCTTTTATGTCCACCGATTGTATCTCTTAATTATTTATTTAGTAGTCTTCTTACATTATATCTGAGCATTCTCGGTGACATGGTGCACTACGCGGCGACGGTCATGACTGGTCGTGGTTCCGACCAAGTAGCGAACTAGCAAACTAAAAGTAGGTACACAACGTTTGACCGCAACTGGTCGGACAGCCAAACGTCCCAGTTGGTTGTTATGGCATTCGGTTGGTCCGTGCAGCCACGGGCCGTGCTCGTAGCCAAGTAGAGCGCAAGGTCCCTGTTGCTAATTTAATTTACCTTCACTACTAGAGCACTGCTACTCAAACTTAGGACAATATATTCTGTCCACTATCTGCCATCTTAGATTTTGTATGTAATATCCAAGTAGATGTAAAAATAGTGAATATGTATTTTACTTCACTATTCTAATCTGTCTTGTTACTTTAGGAGCTGCCAAACCAAGCGCGATGCAGTGCGGTGCACTTGCGTACTATTGATTTTTCATGACCGTATCGAACCCTTTCGATTTTATAGGAAACTCTAAAGCAAGCCGTTACGCGCCGCACCGCGCTTGGTGTGGAAGCTACAACGGTCTAATTCATAACATGACATTCTTATGATGGACACTTTGTCGCGTTAGTGAATACGTTAGATAAGTTAAATTTTAGTTGAACCTGTTGACGTAAGTGGGTTGATTGAGAGCACCATGACTGAGGGCTGCGGTGCGAGCGGGTTGCGTTTGGAGTTTTTTTATTTAGTTTTATAACTATATTTTTATAACTTGTTTCCGTGCTTCAGTAACATCGGATAGAAAACGTGGTTAGGGAGACAAATCGAAGCGTTCAACTAACGCATAGTGAAAGCGTTGGTATGACCGTACGTATAGTTGATTTACACAGTTACAGACACCATCGAGAAGACGATGACACTACACCATTTATTTCCAAATTACGCTAAAACCTCACAAGCTGGAGATGCAAAGCGACAGTATTATTTAAAATTCGATGGTGTTGAAGCACTCTTAATTTGTAACAAGTTTCTCAGGGGTCTGTTACTCCACTCATTGTATAATATAATTACAAACTATTTGACAATAAAGTTATTACGAAAATAAAACTTGTTCATATTTCTTTCACATTATTTTAATTCATTCCAGCCTTATTGATATTATTATAATGTCAAATTGTCATATTACTAATTTATGAGACCGCAATGAATTTATAAATTAGTGTCTGCACCTGCACCATGATCGGAATGCATTGATGTTGTAAGTGTAGGAACTTTGTTGCTGTCATGACTACCTACTCAGAAATGAGGAAAACAATAGCAAGACATTATCACAAACAAATGTTTTAGCAGAATATCGTTGTGCCTCTCACATCTACATTATCACTGAGGGTTTGTTAACTGTTCAACAAGTTAATCATTTATTTAATTTTTGACCCACAAAAATCAAACATTGAAAATAAAACTGAAATTAGTGAATCTTGAGATAAGTACAGGCATGTAGACAAATCTACATTGATTTGTTCCTAATTATGTACACGAGTTTTCAAGCAAACCCTGATACAACCTAATAATATTACAAAACATTTATTATACAATAAATAATAAGTTAAAATTATAATTCAGTATGTATTGCGTGCTCGAACGGTAGTAGTTCACCGGGGTGAATGAAGAGTCCTTCTTTGGCTTGCCAGTCGGTGTATGCGCCATACTGAGAGTTGATGCCGACAATCTCGCCCTGCCCGCTAATTGGTCGCCCAAATGTACGCCCAGAGCCAGCAAGGAACCTGTAAGATAAAAATTGTTTTGTTTAGTTGGTCCACAGAATGGTCTCTTTTATGGTGACTGATGAATGATGGGTTTTTGCTCCATCCAGTCTGATTGGATGCCAATTCCAAAAAAAAAGATTGACAGCTGATGAATTAATTATTTATTAATTCCTTAGCTATTTTATTAAACATCCCACTCTGGATATGTCCCCTGTAGCGTGGGTGCGTTTACAAACATTTAAACTCACATATACCAACAACCACACCTGGAAAAACTATCTGTAGGCCATACAAATATTTGTTCCGTGTGGGAATCGAAACTGCGACACGTAGCACAGCAGTCAAACGCTCAACCACTGCGCCAACTGTGCTGTTTTC
This sequence comes from Cerastis leucographa, assembly GCA_963082945.1. NCBI lineage: Eukaryota > Metazoa > Arthropoda > Insecta > Lepidoptera > Noctuidae > Cerastis > Cerastis leucographa. Next base: position 8,633,699 of record OY720380.1, on the reverse strand, counting down.
TTAGCTCTATAAGTCATGTAAAGCCCAATGATACCCAACTTAATTTGATCTAGTTATACTCAAAAGATAGATACTTACGCTCCAGTATCAACATGCCTAAACTTCACAGGAGTGTCTCTCCTCCAGAAGTCATTATTGCACACAACAGTCCAGTGGTCTCCGCTGTCACCTTCACCACCCTCATCACCATAACACGAAACCTCCTGGTTGCCCGACAGTGGGGACGAGAAGTAGTGCGAGTGCAGGTTCTTCCTGGTTGATACATGCTGCAGACGCAAGTTTGTGTTGCATTTTATGGGAACCCTGCAATGTAGTTATTGAGACAGTTAGTGCACTATTTCGGGTTTTGTCAAATATTTTAAGAAACAATAAGTAAATATGAAGGATATCACATGTACGACAGAAACATGAAAGGCACATAACAGTGTAAAACGCACTGGAAAAAACATATATGCTTTATCAAGATTGAAAAAAATATTTGTAGCCAATTTAATTACCTACAACCAACTGTTTCATGTTAGTAGCGCTTACCCGCGTTTGCACGACTCCGCCATGGGCGACCGCACCAACCAGTGGCTGTTGTAGTCATCAGACACATCCACTGCCGTCACCGACTGCTGGCCCGAGCCCGAACCATACTTCACGTCGTGAGAGTGAAGTCGTAATCTTAAGTCCGTGTTTACCAGCTTCAGAATAGAGCCGCATGTTACGAATTCTGCTTTTGATCCTGCAAAACACAATATAGCTAAGTTAAAAATCTTAATTAAATATGTTTTCATTAATAACACTTATTTTTTTAATCGAAATCTCGTATCCTCCCATAAGAAAAGGACACGTAATTTTTTTACAATCACTGCGGTGCGTTAGAAATTGGTAATAAATTTAATTGTAAAAAAACTATACCTTCTGAGATTTGTACTGACAAAAGGGTGAACAATAAAATGGATAAAACACAGCTAAATACGTGGGAATTTGTTGAAAAAGCCATAATTTCGCCAAAAAGTTCTCACATCCACACACCGCAGTTTGACTTGAGCAGATAGTGATAATGAAAATGTCAAGTTGACAAGCTACCAGGCAATGTTGCCAGAACAAACTATGTTAAAATCTGACCTAATGTGTACTACACACGTGGCCAGTTTCAGCGATTCCCATCAGTGAGTGGCACTTTTCATCTGCCTAGCCTTTTCCAAAATAATCTGGGTTCGCGTCCAGTGTAACAAGAACTAGACATGTATCATTCTTAGAGCTTGCATTGGCCTCGCGTTTGAATACGGTCAGTCGGAAATCTTACAGTACTAAACCAAACTAACCGGCCTCTGCCGGGATTAGGATTCCGTAGTCGAATGGGCAATAATGATGGAACCCTTATGGATTTTTACAGTCCAATTTGTTTTTTTTTTTTTAGGAGATGGTGGAACGAACTGGACACGTTCCGTCAGAACTGAAATGTGGACGCATGGGTTCGCGAGAAGTGGAAGGTGTGGAGGGAGGCCTTTGCCCAAGAGTGGGACAGAGCAGGCTGGATAATTATAACCTCATGGTTAAATCTTTGGTATATGCGAGAACCGGACCCGCGAATTAAATTAATTACGGCAGTTAATTAATTAATTCAGACTGCGCGGATCCACGTTCTGGCATTCCAGAAAACCTAATCATTGGAGGCAGGGTGCAAACAATTCGCCTTGTCCCTAGACAACCGGCTTTACTTATTTTACGGAAATGAAATGCTTAAGATTGTCAGCTCTCATTCTGTTCTGTCTGTCAGTTTTTCAATCAATCTAACTGTCAGTGTCAAAAACTTGCAAAGTTTACTGAAAATTGAAACTGCAAGATTTTGCAAAATTGCTATCTTTGTAGCATATTGTAAAGATAAAATTGGTCCAAACTGAAGTGTAGTTGTTCATTGCTTATATTTGTGATTTCATTGTTACCTAAAAATGAACAACAGCGGTTATACTCCCAATACAGGTGTTACAGGTACGTAAACAAAATATCATGAAATTGATTATAAAAATATCATCATTGAATAGCGATCATAGCCTCACTAAGTCATCTGACTAACAAACTGTAATTTCTATTTTCAGCGCCAATTGACCCTGGTTGGAACGACCCCCCGAAATTTGCATACAATCCGCAGACGACACCAAATAAACCGCGAAACATTTTAAATAAACGAGTGGCATTTCCATTATCGAGCGCCACGTCTAGTCCAGGTGCCATGCCCTCTGTGAACCTGCCACCAATACTTGCAGGTTTCCCTCCTGCACCGCCTGTGCAGATTTCAAGGACAGAACCACAAGAGGTGGATGTGGATCATGAGAACACTCTAAAAGAAGTGAAGGGAATACTTCTGGAGCTCTTAGACAACAGTACAGAGCTTGGTGCCAAATCAAATGATATCAGAAGACGAATAGGGGTGATGGAGGAAATGTGGTCTGCTGGGAAATTGGACTGCAGAATATTTGTGCAAATGAAGAACCTGGCATATGGTGAGCCCTTATTCTTTAATAACAAAACTTTGGAACTTCTTTTGATATCTTTTGTGATTATCATTGTTTTTTTTTCTATCTTAGAGTGAATTTCGCAAATTAAACTTAATGCTGTCAGTGTGTATATTCCAATGAAATGATGACTTAAACAGCTATGGAGGATAGTTTAAATGTACTAATCGACAAGATGGGCAGACAACATAGTTGCCATCAAGGAAAAACCTGAGGCTGACACAGGACCATGGAGTTTGTGGCATAAAAAAGAGAGGCCTATACCCAGCAGTGGGTCTTGATGAGAAATGTTGGCCCACACTAGTATTAGTACTCTATATCCTGGTGCGTTTACAAACAGATAAACTCACATACATATACAAACAGCCAGACCCGTAACAACTATCTGTAGGCCATACAAATATTTGTTCTGTGCTGGGATCGCTCAACCACTGCGCCAACCGTGCCGTCTAATGATGAATCATGTTCAGATTCATTGGTGAAATTAACCCAAAATAGCTGTTAATTTCAGTGCACTGTTATTGTAGTGAATAATCTAAGCTGATGAGTCATAATGTTGTTGATACAGCTGAGACCTACATTCATGCACACTGCACATTTAGAGCATTGAGCATAGCCAGTGAACATTTATGTAATGTTCCATTACTTTCCCTTTCAATTTAGTTATGTAACTAAATTTTTTAAACACTCATTGTAAACAATACAATGGCTCATTCATATTTAAATAGAATACAAATTAGTTTACCCTTTTTCAATTGTAATATACAAATAAGCGCTTTCCCAAAAAAACAAAACAATGAACTGATACTATATTGATTGCTGCCAAAATCTTTGTTCAGCGGTGTAAAGCCAGAGATATTAATTGTTATGCATATTGATGGTTTTAACAATATAAAATTGCTAGGGTATCAAAATGATAATTAATTAATACCCTTGCCCTGAAAGAAATCTGATCATGCAGTTAATGAAATAATAATAAATCATAATCATTTCAGCCGAAAGACGTCCACTGCTGGACAAAGGCCTCCCCCAAGTGTTACCACATTGACCGAATAATAATTAATGTTAGTTATTTATGTATGAATTATTGGTTTACAGCGCTCCGGGATGACACTCCAAGGAAAGCAGATGACATACACAGAGCACTGATGATAGACCATGTGAGCTCTGTTGGCACATGGATGCCAGGCATCAAGCAGCTAATACACAACTGTATAGCTCGCTCCGACCTGCTCTCTATTGACAAGGAATAGAAAATACATAAAAATTAAGCCTTAGTATGATGAAACACAGATCTTCCTAAGATATAATGGAATAAGGGCTCGAACTTTTTTTTTTGGAGGCAGTGGGGTGACTATCAACCCACCGCCATTTTGATTGTTCTTGAAACTGGCATACAATGAAACCAGCATCCAGCATTCATGCGTAAACAGAACATTTGAACTAAAAAAAAAAAAACAGAGATTTGGTTGCCTAAACAAATGTGTTGCCCAATTATATGGAGGCACAGATCGCTTTAAGAACTTTTTGAAGTGATGTTGATACATGAGAGAGAGAGAGAGAGAGAGATAGTAGAATAAAAACAATGGCAATCAAGTGACTGTGCTTCTTTGGTTCAGTGCCCTTTAATTTTGTCTGAAATTGCATTCAAGAGGTTAAGTCACTCAGCAGCTGTTTTCCTAACTTGCATTTAAAATATTCAATTACCTCTAGTTGCTTCCATTTTCGCTTGAAGACTGCTGTATAAATCTGTAGAACTTATGCTTATTTCCTAAAAATTGTGTACACACGGCGCCACATCATGCTATATATTTCCAGTATAACACTTGCATAGTATATATTTCCCATACAACAAGAGATCCAAATAAACTGGTTTTCTAGTGCTCGATTGGTTGCCATGCATACCTCTGAAAAAGATAACTTTACAAGAAACAGGAGGTGTTAGGATGCTTTTTAGTAAGATAAAGTAAAGTTAGTTTCTCCCTTACAGCCAAAAACCCAATATTTTTTTTGTATACAAATAAACAGATTTATGAAATAAGTTAACCCTGCAATAAAAATGTATACTTATCATATTTTTAAGAAAAGTATTGTGATTTTTAAATTAAGTTAAAAACTTCTAAGTTTGCCATGTGGAATATGAGGTACAATAATAAGCTGTGTGTTGTAAAAGTTGTAAATAAAATTAAAATAATATAATTATATATCAATACTTTATTTCTTCTTATTTCTAAGTAGTCCATAACATAATATTCGTGAACCTGCTCACTTTTACAGTCACATAAAAAAATATTTTTATGAGATGTTGTACTTGATTCACTGTACTTCTCTGAATTACAGTTTTCGCGAAATGGAATTTTTGGTTATTTACGAAGATTAATTTTACACGAATTTTCCATTCCCAGTAAGAACTCGTCTATACGATACCAAATAGAAAGTTAACAAAGTCCCAGTCTGACCAATGAGGTCAAGCTATTTTCATAAACAAAGTGGAAGCGACAGCGACGCACAAACGGTTACCACGTATTTAGTACATCATTCAATACCCCCTCCCCCCCCCACATAAAAATTAGGCATTGATAATTAAAAAAAAAAAAACAGTTGTTTCCTACAAAGGTGCAGTGTGACCTAGTGAAAGTGACCTACACAGTCAAAATGTATGGAACAGCTGTTTTTTTTTAAATTACTGGTGAAAAGTATGTGGGTGCAGAATGATGTACGGTATAGTATGACAAGTGTGCAGGTCAAGGTGGCGTTGCTTGTCAATAAAATTGGTATTGATTTGTCAAACTTGGTACATTTATTTTAGTTTTGTGTTTTCACACCTGCACATATAAGCTGGTTGAAGAGTAACCATTTGTGCGTCAGTGAAACGTCCACGCTGTATAAAAAGACATTAACAGATTTACAACCTATCGTCATAGGTTGTAAATCTGTTAATGTCTTTTTATATGTTCGGATCTACCTAGACCACGATTATCTTCCCCACTGACGAGTTCCATAACGAATACTTCTCAACCCCCTATTTCTTTTCACGGTCTATATGCCTCGTTTGATAGGCTTGGGCGCGACAGTGACTCGCACGGGTCGGCACAGTTCGATGAGCTGCGCTGGCTCGCGGCTGCCGCCCTCTTCGACCGCGAGGCATACTGAGATGTCCACGCCGCAGGGCTCCGTCCATACGCCGTGAGATATTAACACCTTGGTTAAAAGACGCACGTTCTGGGTGCCGTCGTCATCTGTGTACAAAAAAAAAATTGGTCGGTTGGTCGATGGGCGGGGTCGAATGGCCGATTCAAATTAGATTGCCATTGACACGCTAAGTTTGATACACAAGATTAGTTTTTTATATTTTATTTATCAAATGAGATTTTATACAAATTAAAAAATTCGATACATTTATTAATTTGAAAAAAAAAATGCAATTGTCAGGTGGCTTGATTCCAAAGGATCGCAAAACAATGTTAAGTTTCTAATCGTTCCTAAGACAATAGTGACCATTATAAATAGTGATCTATTAAAACTGGGAGGACAGTGGTAATTATTGTTGCTGTTAGCCAGCATCATCGCACTACTAAGGAAAAGACTCTCCCCATATTCTCTAGACTTGACTTCTTCAGTTCCAGGGCTAATATCGAGAACTAATTAGTTTTTTGATACTCGGCCTACCACTCTAAATGCAGCTGACCCGGCTATAGTAAATACTAGTTTATGCCCCCGGCTTTGCCCGAGTTTCGTTCGGTAATCACCCCACGGGGATTGTACTACCGGGATGAAAAGTATACTGTGATATTCCAGACTATTATCTATCCCTGTGACTTTGTCATCCTGGTTCATTCAGTAGTTTTTGCGTGAAATAGTAACAAACATCCATAAATCCTTTTTTTTACGTATTGGAAATCATCAAGCGACCGCTTCCGCTCTGGGCGGAGCGGAAGGGACATCCTCACACTATCCCAATTATAATATTACTGGCTGTTGCCCACGACTTCGTTCGCGGTGAAATTTGAAGTGGATGTGTTAAGATGCATCCACACAGCCCGCCAGCACTGCCATGCCGGCAGCTTGACCACAAGCAAAGTCGCCAAAAAAGCCGCCGGGCAAGTGCGGCTGTGAATCGATATTCTCAGTTGTCATGTGATACTGGAGAAAAATGGACGATAAAATCGCAATTGCTACTGCAATTTTGGTGTAATATAGTCTATACAAGAAGAAAAAAAAAAAGAAAAAAAAATTGAAGAGAGATTTGTCAAGAGTTAAGAATGGATGACATAAGCCGTGATTACCGGCGGGGCGCGGCGGCCTCGCCGGCAGAATGCTGCCCCCTTTATGTGCGGCAATAGCAACAAAGCCGGGCACCTGCCGCCGGACTGTGTGGATGCACCGTGAGAAAAAAAGCCTACGAACTATTCTCAGATTTACGAAATATACACAAAAATGCATAAAAATCGGTCAAGCCGTTTCGGAGGAGTTCGATAACAAATACTGTGACACGAGATTTTCATATTTATTTGATAACTAGCTGTCCGCCGTCCCGCGCAACTTCATCTGCGTCACATTTTCCTAGTTTTCGCAACATTTTTCATTACCGCTCCGCTGCTATTGGTCGTAGCGTGATGATATATAGCCTATAGCCTTCCTCGATGGAAATGGGCTATCTAACACTTGAAAGAATTTTTCAAATCGGATCAGTACTTCCTGAGATTAGCGCGTTCAAGCAAACCAAACAAACTCTTCAGCTTTATAATACTAAGTATAGATTAGAAGGATCTTTGACTGACTCGTGTTCTGATGGTCGAGCGGCCGCAGATGGTCCTTGTGCGGCACGAGCGCGTGCACGCGCGTGTCGGGGTAGGCGACGCGCACGCGCAGCTGGCGCGGCTGGCGCACGCGCAGCACCTCGGCCTCCAGCGCCACGCCGGCCACCAGCCCCGCGCTGAACCGCACCACCGTGTCGTTGTCGGCCGCCGGCTCCAGGATGCTGGCTGTGCACATGCGGATCTGGACATACCGAACATTTTTTTTTATTTTAAGGAAAGTTTGTTTATTCCTAATATAAAAGTGGCCTAAAAAACCACATGTGATGAAAGGAGGGCTCCCTAGGTAAAAATTCCTGCACCAGTTACTTAACTGCGCAGTTTCTTGCTGGTCAACTTCATAGGAAACAGTCAACTCGAGCCGTGCTACATAGCCTAGCTTCTGACATTTCATAAGTGCACATGTGAGTTTATGTAAATGACACACTTTGAATTGAATTTCGAGGACAAAATCAAAATAACTTACCTTGATATTAGGTTTAGGTATGACTGGCAGCGGTGCGGACTGTAACAGCGGCAAGATGGCGCGAGCGAGCGCGGCCGGCTTGTGATCCGCGTTCATTGACAGTTGTCGGAACACTGCGATCGTGAACGGATCGGGCTCCACTCCTGTGTGCGGAGAAAATACCACATTATTAAAAGACTATGGTAATGGGATATGCTTTTGGTAGGTAATTGCTGAGGTAAGAATGCTAAGAGGGATCGGCTAACCGGATCCATCTCAATACCAGTATCTTACATGGAGCAACTGCCAATCTGACCTTCACAACCAAGTTACTACAGGGTATTACGAAACCCCATGGTAAGACTGGTTGTCAGACTTTGCCAAAGATCTAAAATTGACAACCGAGTTCAACGGTTTAATGTGCTTTCCGAGGCATGAAGAAAACTGGGTATGAAACGGGCGGTCCCTCATCCACGGACCAAGCCAAGCGCGATTTATCCTGGAGATAGACCCGTGCAGCTATTATTATTTACCCCTGGAATTCATTGTAAGAAGGATGTGTAGCTGCCAATGTACGGAACATCATCACCAAATAGGTTCCATATAGACAAAAGTTTTGTATTAGACTTAAGCGTGTACTTCATATCCACCGCATCACACATGCGGTAACCAACGTGGCCCTATGTCACCTCAGACCAAAATCATAACAAACCAGTAGAAGCCAAAAGTCTATACTAGAACGCAGAACGCTTTTGTCAAATCTCGAAAAGAATAGGTACAGTCACGGCACAAACTCAACCAAAGCCTCACCTGCAGTAGCCAGCAGTCTATCAAGCAGTTCAGCGTGATGCGTGAGCGCTGCAGCGGCTGAGAGGGCAGCAGCCTGGCCGGCGACAACAGTGGGCGCTCCGACGGCCACGTGTGTGGGCGCCACGGCCGGCGTGGGCGACGCGGCCGCGCACAGGCGGGCGGCACTGACCCGGAGCGCTAGTTGCCACACACAAGCGCTTTCCTGCTCCGACACGCCGCTGAATTGGTGCTGTAGTCTGGTGACATAGGGAGGAAATTGTCAGCGAGCTTTTAAGTACGGGTTCGCCTGCGCGATGGACGGAAATTATCCCACAGGAACACAAAAGTGGGATTAATAGTATCCTATGACGTGACCAAGGTCATCGGCTAACAGGCAAGAGCGCTAAACTGTCTCGAAATTGAAGGCATGAAATTATGTCTTAATCATATTGGTATAGATGTTTGTAAATGCTTATATCTGACATAATGAGACTGATCACAATCATTATATTGCTGTTTAAGAGCTATAATAGAACACTGTTTAAAGCGTCTCCCAGACAGACACGGCCTGCAATGGCGGCCAGTTGTATTTGCTTGCAATGTAAGCGAGTCTTCAAACACGGGCGATCATGACGCGGCCTGCAAGCGCCTGCATGCCCCGCCCCCTCCGCCATCGCGTGTGTGAGCAAGCGCGACCACAGCGTGGTCAGTTGCATTTTTTTACAATAGACCGCGTAGGTACAGACAGCCTCAGTATGTGCTAACCCCTTTACAGTCCCGCCGAGTACGCCAGGGGGGTAACTACTTACTCACGCTGTCTGTACGTGTGAAAAATGGCGCCAAATAAGAAAATTCTAATATAGGATAATTTTAACAATACACGGTTCCCATTAATTCAAACGACAATCTTAGAATGGTAATTAACCTGAGACAGTCAGTGGTAAGATGTGCGAGTGCATGCGAGGGCGGTCCGTTGGTGCTGTGTAGCGCGTTGTTGAGAGCTAGTACACAGCGCGCGAACACTGACGTGAACTGCGCTGCGCCTGACACGGCGGGCTCCATCTCCGCGAGTCTGACGAACATGAAATCGTTTTAAACATAACACACATCACGTCTGCAATCTCTGAAGGGTTAGGCAGAGATGTAGCCAATAGTACACCCACATTTCGCCATTTACGTTGCCCATGTTATAGGGGGGAGGCGAGCCTATTGCCATCAGCCGGGTCCAAATCACTTGCGACTTTTGAATATGTTTTAGTTATAGTTTACTTATAAGTACTATTTATACCATTGTATGAGAAAATACTAAATAAAAAAACTACTACTGAAAAATACTACTGTGCCTAAATGTAAACTTTTTGTAATACCATTTTTTGTGTCTTTAAAGTGAAACTTTTATTACATCGTCTCAAATTTTTTCGTCTGTGTGTTGCATGTCGCGTGACGCTCGGCCGCGGAGTAGGGATAAAGTGAAAAGCGCTCGTCAGAGCGCCTTTCACTTTATGTCATCTCCGCGCTTTAGTGTGAAAAAAAGTTTCACTTTTACCGTGGTTTCATAAAACCACACAATCCTTTTTTTGTAAGTCATTATGGATTTTGTGCACATAAAAGTGTAGCCTATATCTCCCAAACGATAGTAACGAATCAATTGACCTCATTCAGCAAAATCAGCTCAGCAGTTCAGGTGCTACCGAGGAACAAAATTAAATGTTACAGACACATATATTTACATAAATAGATAGCTTAGTTGATAACTATTCCTTTTAGCTATGCCGTGATCAGGTAAGGAGGCCTTTAACTGATTAGAATGCACAGACCAGCACATCAATCTACAACAATCTATCAAATTTCTTGAATAGATTTTCAACTTTATGATGAAAGAATTAGGTTCAAGGTTGATTGGGTGACAGTTTCTGGTAGCTTGATGTGCTGGCAACTGTACGGATATACTGACTTGTTGAGCTGCTCCTCAGCCGAGTGCAGCATGTTGAGTCGCACGCCGGTGGACAGCGTCACGTTGTCGATGTGCTGCAGGACGGACGAGAAGAAGCGCCGCACCGCGCTGTCGTCCATCGCAGACTCGATCTTCTCCGCGCTCGACTGGTGCGCGTCCCCTGACACCGATTAAGCATTACGAAAAGATCTAGATCTATATCAGCCAGTAACCCAAGACGTGTTCTAAACAAAATATTTTTTGAGAATCATATACTATTTTTTAAATGACGTCCAGTACATTATGTTAAACGTAAAACCCGATTGATAACTGCTTACTTCGACCAGATTAACTTTAAAATGGACCAAGTCGAAAGTTGAGGTTAGTTTACTGAATACTATTTAGTTGAGTGCCTAAGACATTAAGTCCGCCTTTGTACCTTTTTTATGTGCGAAGAGTATAAATAAATAGCGCCCGGAGGTCTCGTTTGCTTGTTGTCTTTTAGTCGGTTACATTTCGACGAAGGCGAGCACCGCCTAGTGCCTCGCCTAGGGCCTCGTGAGGTAGATTTCAGTAGAAATCAGAATACGTTGCGCCATGCAGCCCTGCGCCGCGCTGCGCCTCGCGGCGTAGAGCGACGCAGCGCGAAATCACTGGCCTCTTCAAGTATCGTCGCGTCGCGTCGCGTCTCGGTGTGAACTGACCCTTACGCAAAATGTCTAACGACTGAATTTCAAGCTAGGTACTTACTTCTAGGATAAACTCACCTATAGGTAGATAGGGCACGAGATGCGGCATGGTGTCTCGCAGATACGTGTAGTGCTTGATGGTGTGCTCCTCGAATAACGGTAGCATCGTGGTGCAGTGCTGTGCTGCGTTCAGTACTAGGATCAGTACGCACATGTCTGATAGTTAGTCAAGAATTTATTATTATAAAATACTTTGGAGCTGAAATAAACTTTACTTTGCCATGAGTTTTGCACCATTAGGGATCGTCCATTAATTACGTTAGGCAATATTGGCGATTTTTCGACCCTCCCCCCCTCCCCTTAGTGAGATATCGTGAGATTTGACATGACCCCATCACCCCCCACCTCACGTGAGATATATCAAAATGCGCAGTTAGGTGTAAAAACATCATTTGCTTAATTCTTTTTGATTAAATATATATATATATCGTGTGGGATTAAGCTAAAATATGCCTGTGGAGACGATGTGGAGAAACATGTTTACTTAAACCTAGTTTTTATGCAATTTTACACTGCTCCTTGCAGGAAAAAGAAACGTGATATTTGTTGAGACCCACCCCTCCCTCGTGAGATTGGGTGAGATTCGGCTGGACACCCTCCCCCCCCCAACGCCTCACGTAATTAATAGTCGTCCCTTTCCTAGCGCCACCAATTTAGCAGTCAGTATAAAGGATACAGGCCGGGTCCTCGACGTCGGGCTCGGGCATGTCGAAGAAGGGATGCACGGCGAGCAGGCGCGTGGTGAGCGGCAGCACCAGCGCCGCGTGCGAGCTGCCCAGGCGCTGCACGCAGCGGAACGTCGAGCGCTTGTCCTGTAGTAACGTTATATGCTGTTACTCCAGTTTGGTTCCAGATCATCACCTGCCTAGCCTTTTCCCAACTATGTTGGGTCCCGCTTTCAGATTAGCTGGATGTAACTGAATACTAGTCATTTACAAGGAGTGACTGCCTATCTGACCTCCACAACCCAGTTAGTACTGGGTAATATGATACCCCTTTTTGGAACGAAGTTCCTTATCGCGCGTTGTGAAAGGGGGCTAGACGGAAAAAAATCTTTGCTATTGTAAGCTGTGCGGCGTCGCATGTTTCTCTGTCTGTCTCTCTCTCTCTTATAGAAAGCAAGCCAGATATTTTCATTTCTAATTCGCATTGAACAGTGTGGTGTCGCGACGATTATTTTTGGAACTTCGTTCCATCTGGGTGTCCCTTGACACCTCTCAAGTTTTTTTTTACGGATGGTAAATCATCAAATGACTTCTCCCGCTCTGGGCGGAGCGGGAGGGAGTGTCAGACTTGTACTGACTAAAAGCCCATCCATGTTCCTTCTTCGCCCTTTGAGTTCCAGCCCCCCCCCCCCCCTCATATGATACCCCTTGGTAAGACAGCTTGTCAACCTTTCCGGCCACTGACCACCTGTAACGACTTTCAAAGATCTACAAAAGACAGCCGGGACCAACTGCTTAACGTGCTTTCCGAGGTACGGAGGAAACTCGGCATGTAATGTACTGTCACCCATCCACGGGCCAACCTAGGCAAGCGCGACTTACCCACGGGCTCCTCTATAACTTCAAGAATTGTTTTAAACTTGGGTTTAATAAAAAAATATAGTTTTTCGGCCACCAAAAAGCTTAAAATCTCAGTTCCGCGACGCCGACGGCTGAGAATATTGAAAAGCGGGTTGTCAGTCTCTTTCACAAGCAAAGGTTTCCGTTGATAAGTTACATTTCAAAACCTTTACAAGGATAAGTATTATTAATGCAAACTTCGAAAAAGCGGCGATAAAATACAACAGAAATTAAATAGATATCGATTTTTGACTTACTTGTGGATACCTCTTGAGATTCTCCAATATCTTGTCGACGCACATTTCGAGACAGGTCTTGGACGCGACGGTGCAGGAGGCCAGCATGCGATGTAGGCCTTCTCTCACGTCCATGGAATAGTCCTGAAAATTATATTACTAGATCAGTTTTATTGCTCGCGGAATTTTGATAAAAGTGATTGGTCATACATGAGTGTCTATCCGTGATCATGTGGATGTCTGAATTACGCGTGTATGATCTCGCCGATGACAGACGAGACAGAATGAGATCACGTGATTGACTACCTGATTGTCTGAGATCTAGTGAGTGTCCATCTGACTACCCGAATGTCCGAAATCACATGACTGTACACCCGTGACACTGTCTGACACAGATTGTCGATGGTACACCCACACATGTACAACAGTCATCTGCTACTACCTACCTCTAAGGCTCCCAGGATGGTCTCGAGCTGGTCTTCTCTCAGCACGATGTGGTGCGCGATGCGCGTGAGACTGTCGATGGCTCGCAGGCGCACATCTTCTATCTCGTCGTTGAACATGTCGACGAGGAAGTCTAGCGAGGTGGTCGCGAACACTGCGTTCTCCATCGACAGCTGGCATACTGCGTCCACGGCTGCTGTGCGGACCTCTGGATAGGAATAAGAAAGTAACATTAATTAAATACATAACATCACGCCTGTAGTCCCTGAAGGGTTAGGCAGAGGTGTACGTTATTTTTAGTACACCCACATTTCGCTAGTTACGATTAAGTATAATGTAATAGGGGCGAGCCTATTGCCAGCAACCGGGCACAAATCCAGACTCCGTGGCTGCTACTACATTAAATTAATATAATTTTATATTCGTTTAAATTATCATCAAATTCGTGACATTTGACGTCAGTCACTTAGTTCATTCCAATTGCTTGCGTTTTTGAAGATGATCGAAGGGCAAAAAACAGAAGAAGCTGTTGAAATTGCTCTGAAAAGTTTTTATTCTCTTCTTTGTTATCTTTTGATTAGGTGCTACTATTATTTCACTTCGTGAAACAGACGGTTGTTGGTGACAGGCGACCACGCCAAATATGGAAGCATTATTATAGAAACCTTTATTGCCAACACCATATACATAATTTAAATTACATAGTCAATAATATGTTTTTTTTTTTTTTTTTTTCCGGTTCCGGTGTTCGTTAAGTGAACACGTACGTCAAAGTCCTCCGCAAAGTGATAACTAATATTAGTGTAAGAAATGTGTAGTAAAAGTGACACAACACGAAATTCACCAAAATAGACAATAGTGAACGATATAAGAAAATGAAGGCTTAATAAAAACTAATAAAAAATTATAGAAACCACTGCAGTTACGGCTGCTTCGGACGAGCCAATGACTACAGTGAAGTTGTTAGCAAGGTTAACTGCCACGTCATAGCCCTATCGGTGGCATACCCATGAGCTCGTCCTCCAGGCCGTGCACGAAGGCCCCGGCCGCGCCGCCAGGCAGCAGCTGCACGGTGGCGCTGTGCAGCAGCTGGCCGGGCGCGTCGTCCGCCCAGCGCCGGCCCGATGCCCACGCGCCGCTACGCACTAGCTCTGCGCCGCGCTCGTGCGCAGTGCGCTTTTTCTGAAAGTTTATGAGGTTTTATATTTCGAGGTCATATTAAGAAAAATATTTGAAAACGAACTTGATTGTTTTGAAAAAAGAGGCTGTGGACCAATAGCCTGCCTACGAACAGTAAAAATTACATGATAACGAACAGAACAAAAAAATAGACACTACTAACAGATTTTTTTTTACACCATGCCGTGTTCCAAGTGACCAGGTAAGTCAAGTTGGCAAAACCCCTACAAGTTAATTTGTGTTTCTTTGATCCTAAACAGCAGAATAGATCTAAATTACATTTACGGAGGCAGCTTTTGAACAGTTTTAACAACAAGATTCTTCTTCAACTTCTATACAGAAACTAGCAAAAGGAAAGACACATATTTTATTTGTCTGTACATTAGCACCAACCTTCATATTACTCATGAGCTGTTTATCCAGGGTTTGCAGTAAGAAGCGGTCGGACACCCCGCGCGTAGTTCCGAGCAGCGTGCACGCGAGCGCACGCACTTGCATGCACAGGTCGTTCACCGCCGAGCATATGCGCACGAAAGCATCGTCTACTAAGCGCATTGTCGTCTCACCGTCGCACAGGGTTATTGTGCTGAGGAGATCATTTAGTCATGTGGGTGATGAGCAGAGAGCGGAATATTTGCATCAACTACAAGGAAGTAGGTAAGAGGAATATAATAACCATCCATAAGTTACGTCACACGTTAAAGGCGTCGATGAAATGTGACATTGTGAGACAAGAGGTCCTAAATTTTTTGACGTCATATTTCAAAATGTAATAAAATTTAAGTCTTAAAATACGAAAGTTGAACCACTAAAGAAAAATTTAAAAATATTTTCAATTATCTGTATGAACAAGTTAGCCAAAATATGAGACATCACATTAGCAAGGGAGAATAAATGTGACCAGCTGTGACAAGGACAGGGGGTTCAAAAATCATGAAATTCGTGTGATTTAATTTATGGATGGCCCCTAAGTAAAATGTGGATTTTGCCTCCCTATAAAATCCCAGAATGATTTTTAAGGTTCAAAATTAAAGTTGTTAAATTAGAGGACAGTAGGTATTATCCAGGTTTTACTTAGTTCCTTGAAGTTAAAGCAAATAAACTGTATCTATTCCGAGAGATTGGAATAGAGTGATGATGATGGATAAATACAATTGTATTTGCGGAATCTGCTTGAGTTGGACAGAAGGAACTTTGTCTTTACAATAAAAACGATCACGCTGACGCGATTTCGAGTCGCGTCGTCAAAAAGAGACGCTTGTCTTGAATGACCAGTCTTTTTAACCAGCTCAAGCCTATTCCACGACGATAAATGGCAAACACTAAACTTTTGCAGTTACATAGTAGCCCAGCAATATGAATCATACAAATATAAAATTGATTTCTACTCTACTTATCATTTATGTTATTACTTGTATTGAAATTGGGTGAAGGATGAGAGTAATTGAGAAAAAAGTGACAAATACTCTTATATACATTTTTTTTTAACTACTTTTGAATAACTTACTTGTCCGGGTATTTGTTGCCCAGCACCCACACAAGCTTGAGGGCCACCTCCCTCACAATCTCATAGTCATCGGACAGAGCTATGCACACCAAGTCGTATAGGCCTGCGCTCAGTGTCTGTCCCCTCTCATGCATCGTGAGGAGAGACTGGAATGCTCCTGAACGCACTCTGGCATCCTGAATGGTAAAAATTAGTTTATGACGCAATAATAAGAACTGATGTGAAGCACTGCAGGGCGACATTTGGTGGTAAACAAATAAGTACCTTGTGGTACTGAAATAAGGTTTACAATATGTTATTCAATCTGCCTTACCGCATGAAATCAGAACAGTACTAACTACAATGATTATATTTACTAGAACTTCTCGGACTAGCATTCAGATTTTCGTATTAACAAGTGCATATTGTATAATAATTATCACTTGCTTTTTAGTGAAGGAAAACATTGTGAGGAAACTATCTCTCAGGCATGCTGGTTTATGCCTGAGAGATATTTCTCTTTAGCATGTAAAGTCAAGTCAGAGCCCCATGGGCAGCATAAAAAACTCTGACACCAGGATAGGCAATACCCGCACGAAAAACTAAAAAGAAGAAGACTAGAACTGTAGTTCAAATTGTTAATTAAAAAAAAAAAAAAACAATATCTTCATGTTTCAAACAGTAATATCAAGGTAACAAACATTTACACACCTCAGCATGTGAATAGTCACCAAGCAGTTTCACAATAGCATCAGCTTCCAGTGCCATCTCCGTAGTCCTCTCTGACTCAGGGTGTATAGGGTACAGCTCACTGATCAGCTGCAGGCACCGGCACTTCACCTGGTGGCTGGTATCCTTCAGGTTATCCTTGGCTACGGCTACCAGGCGCATCATGAGGATCTTGTCATCACTGAGCTTATTGCCAAGCTTTAGTAGAGTGGCTATGCCTTGCGCAATAACCTGGCGAAATGATGGTGTTGATTATGGTGCTCTTTGATATGATTTTTTATATGTGAGTCCAAAGATAAAACACTTTTATTTATATAAAAATGTGTACATTTTTATAAATAAAAGTGTTTTAATCATGGTTAAAAGCTGGGCTTTAATCTAGCTAGAGAGTACATAACCCTGTTAGGGCGCAGCAAAATAACTTAAAACTAATTTAATAATATTGCAGCAAGTCTTTTATGTAATATGACTTAGGCAAGGAAATGACACAAAAAAAAAAAACAAGCACCTGAAGTGCATATACATAAAAGAAAAATATTTTAAGTAACACAAACCTATACATATTATATATTTGAGCTCTATTTTAAATTATTGTTGTCCATAAATTCTTGTATAGTGTTGTAAATTTTTTTAAGAGCAATATTTTTAATCTTCTTTTAAATACACAGTGTTTTTGTGGACTGTATATTTTCAGGTAATTTATTGTATATACAGATGCTTCAACAATTTTATAAACATGTGTATCTTTATTGCATTGTACATCAAAATGTTTTGTTGAAGTATAAATGCCTATTCTTTGTGAAACAAGTAAGTTATGGGAACTCTTACCTTGTGGGAAGTTTCATTTTTAATTAAATGAGCTGTCTCATCAATCAGATTGCTCAGATTGGCTCCAGGACACTCCAACCCAATGTCACAAAACAACCACAGTATCTTCACACGCACCACAGCTTCCTCTTCAGACTGGAAGTGTTCAGACAGCTTCTTTATAGCCTCTTCCACATCAGATTCTTGGAACTGAAGGCAATCTGATATACGCAGTAGTAGTTGCAATGCCTCGTCACTAGACTTGCATTTCTCCAACAGGCCAACAAAAGCTGCAGCCGAGCTGCCTATCAGCGGCTTCTTAACAAGATGTAACTTCTTTGTAGGTGGACCATCCTGAAAACAACTCGTTGATTGAATAAAACTCAAATAACCAGATAGGGTAAGTACAGCCACAAGCTAAGGTTAGGTGCTAACTTGAAAGGATTTGTTGTACTCCGCCAGTGCTCTCTTTTTAAGTACCGCAGCCATTTTATATTTTCAGATCCTTCTTATATTGTTTATCTCGTAAATATATACAATAGGAAAACTAAAACAAAAACAGTTTAGGTCATGTTTATATTTTAGTAAAATTGAAATTGACAGAAAGTCAGAAATGGCAGAACGTAACAACGCCATTCATTCATTTCATTCTGTCAGTAATCAACAGACAGATTATAAATAAGTCTTTGCCATTTTCGAGGTTGAGATGACGAGCTATAGAATAGTTTTAAAGAAGACATGCTGCGCTGACCCCAAATAAATTGGAATTGGGGGCAGGAGAAAGATGATGATGATGACTGCGGTTGATACGCGTTCCATCATCTCAAAGTACACATGAAACTACAAAACTTTGCAGAATGAAAAATGTCAAACTTGTCAAATTCTCTCACTGTCATTGTGCTGTCACTTGTCAAGTTGCATATGGTCGGGATGTTCGCTTTTAATCATTGAATATTATTTTTTATTATTCAATTTAAAATAAGCTATAATATAACTTTCACTTGTTACTTAATAAATACTAAAATAACAGTGTTTTGATAAAGAACAAGTGTAGATGCCGTATATTAAGAAATAAGGATGAAGCCACTTGCTCTTCATCTCACACGTAACAATTTATATAATTTAGTTATTAATTGTAGTTCGTGAAAGGTAATGTATTCTACTATTATGTAAAAATAACCTAAATTTGTATCTATAACTCGTGTACTTTGAGGTGGGTGCACTGAAGTTGTTTATGTTGCACTCACTCATTCAGTTTGATCTTTAACACTAAAATTCATCTTCTAGTACTATTAGTAGTAGCTTTCTTGATAGACGTTGTATTTGATGAAAACGAATGAAAGTGAAATACTTAGTGTTTTTATTTTCAGATCATGGAAGACAAAAAATAATGACATGTGAAGGCAAAGAGCAGGAAATGTCTGAAGGGCCTCTCCTCGAGGGCGCGTGCCTCGGGGAGGGCACCGTGGCCGTGCCCGCTGTACGCGCGCTCCTCCCACAGCACTGGAAGGAGTTCATGTGCGGAGGAGGCTCTGCATTCTGCAACATACTCATCAGCTATCCACTGAATAAACTCATATTTAGACAGGTAACTTTAAATCTGATGCATCCAATCTGATTTCTATACCTACCAACATACACACAAAAACTAAACAATACATTAATCATACTAAGGAAAACATATTGTTTTAAATTGGAAAAATCCTTTGATAAACTATTGTCATAATTAATGTCACAACACACATATTTTTGTTGGCTGTAGTCATTATTATTTAGAATGGTTAAATATTTTCCAAGACTGCTCCCTGTATTTAAAAAAAAAAT
The DNA here is from genome assembly GCA_963082945.1 of Cerastis leucographa. Lineage (NCBI taxonomy): Eukaryota > Metazoa > Arthropoda > Insecta > Lepidoptera > Noctuidae > Cerastis > Cerastis leucographa. Next base: position 8,614,192 of record OY720380.1, on the reverse strand, counting down.
TGCAGCATTCAAAACAATACAAAGTATATTTTAAGACAGATGATAGGTATTTATCAAAACTTCTGGGGGCATGTCTTATCACTACAGTGATAAGGTTATCTTATCACAATATTTTGCATGCATACTTAAAATCTTAGCAATTAAAGAAGACTGATCATAAAATTGTTGTAATTTTAAAAGCATTTCATTAAGAAAATAAATATACTGTGTAAGAAAAAAAGCTTTGTCCCTTTATGTGTAAATCAAGGGCATCAACATGGCTACAATGGTGTTTGTGATTCATGTTCCAGATGATGCATGGAGTTGAAACAACATTTGCATTAAACCAGTTGCAGAAGGAAGGCCTGGCTTTCCTCTACCGTGGCATGCTGCCTCCGTTGTTGCAGAGATCACTGTCAATGTCCCTAATGTTTGGAGTATATGATGAATGCCTTCAACCACTGTTAGAGAGACAAGTCAATTCTTACTTAGCAAAAACATGTGCAGGAATGGTTGCCGGGGCTTTCGAAGCTACACTCATGCCTTTTGAGAGGTTACAAACCTTACTCATACATCCAAAGTACCACAATGAGTTCAAGAACACTGCAGATGCAGCCAGTTATATTGCCAAGCACTATGGTGTCAAAGAATTCTACAGAGGATTATTACCAATATTATTAAGGAATGGCCCATCAAACGCAATGTTTTTCATAATTCGTGATGAAGTGCGTGATAGGTTACCCGTGCAGCAGAAGGTACTCTATCAAAGCTTACAAAACTTTGTAGCAGGAGCTACAATTGGTGCATTGCTCAGCACACTATTTTATCCTTTAAACGTTATTAAAATTGCCATGCAGTGTCAAGTTGGTGGTCCTCACAGGACAATTGTGTATGAGTTTAAATATATTTTACGCAAGCGAGACTTTAAGCTGGCCAACTTTTACCACGGAGCCTTACTGAACATCTCCCGTGCTTTTCTAAGTTGGGGTATCATAAATGCATCATATGAAGTTTTAAGAAAAATTTTATATGCCTAGTCAAGTTGTTTTATCTTGTACAGATATTATTGAACTGTGTTTCAAATATTGTTGAATCAAATTTTTATTTATTTTGTTTTGAAATATTTATATTTCTTGGGAATACATGTTTGTGTTGGGAATATTCAGTATGCCATCCAAGCACAAAAATGCTACAACAATAATTCTGCTATATCATGTCAGGTTGAACCTTGTTTTGTGTATGTACTGTATACATACATCAAAGGATAACAATGAAAGTGAACACTGGAGTCAATGTTTTGAACTTATAACTCTGCTGACATGCTACAGTTTACTAAATATTTCACTACACATCCATATAAAAGTTTCAATAACTTCAGTTCATAGTAAGTTAAACTGTGTTTATTCAATAATAATTATGAATCGAAATTCACTATTGAAGTTGTTAAAATTCCACTTGTATGTATAAGTTATTTATTTATGAGCTTATTTGGGAAAACCAAGGGTTAAATCTGTTAAGTGCCGTTATAGTTTATTTACTGTAAATGTTATTTTTAAGTAGACAATGTTTATTTATACATTTGGAAGCATTTACATGAATGTTGTTATTTTCAACATTTACCTGATTAGCTCGATCATGGTTATTGTGATCGCTCGTGTATGATATTGTGTTAGTGTGGCTCTGCGTTTAAATACCGGATGTTTGATAATAGTACAGCCGACGCTTGTAGTGCATTGTAGCCTATTTATTACATTATGCAGTATTTTACATGTCTATAGCCGAACCCAAATACATAACAGTATATTGATCTGTGTTATATAATAGCTGAATTAATTAAATGTAGGTTCCCACCTATTTGCGCAAGTTATTCTTAAAGAAATAAATGCAATGAAACTCAGTGTGTATTTTTTTTTGCGCGCTTTGTACCTGGACTTGCGGACACCAGCCCATACAATATAATGTTTATAATTTTTAATTTCGAGCGCACGGTGATGTGAAATCAAAAAGGTTATTGTGCTGAAAATTATTGTATGTTAATGAATAATTTAATGTGTCAATATACTTTATTGTACCTAATAACTCTATGACTGTGTATTAAAAAAATAAACACGGCCATGTAGTCATCCTTTACACCGGCTCAAAGGATGACAAGGATTCCATAGGCGTAGAGTAGAAATAGGTAACCAAAACAAAAAACTACATATATTAATTAATTGCTAAACTCATCAACACTACTAAATAAATACTTACAACTATCTTTTGCCCGTGGATTCAAAATTACCCCACAGGATCGTACCTCTACTGGGATAAAAAGGTTGAAAAAAATAAAATAAAGGTTGACTGGTAGAGAATGCCTTGTGGCATCAAGTCCGCTTATGTACATAGCAACATACCACTATGGCTGACCCCACATTTGGCGTGCGCGATCCTCGGGCGTGCGAGAAGCGCGAGCGCCGCGCACGCGCTGCGTGAGCGTCGTGTGTTGCCGCCGTGTGACGTGTGTGCAGCGTGCGCGCGGCGCGCTCGCGTCGTTCGAGTCGCGTTCTTACCCCTTCGCCCGCTATCCCCGCCGCCCGCTACTGTTTCGGTCAGTCGTATGGTGGACAGTGTTATTATTATTACATGTCTTATTTCTTTTTAGTAGCAAAGCTAATAGTAGTGATTCCTCGTCTGAGTCCATTTTGTTAGTAATTGTAGAACAGTAACGCAACGACGTGTGCTAACACGGCACTGGCCAAATTGTGACTGACTTGTCTGAAGGGGGTTAAACGCCAAGGCGCGCGCCGCGCGCACGACTCACACACGTCTCACGGCGGCAACACCCAACGCTCACGCAGCGCGCGCGCGGCGCTCGCGGTTCTCGCACGCCCGAGGATCGCGCACGCCAAATGTGGGGTCAGCCTATTGTACATGAAGTTTAAATAAATAAATAAGTGATAAAGTCCCTTTGTCCTATAATTGTAACCCAGGTCAGCTGGGCCAAATTTCGTCAGCCTATAAACAGTTACTTTTGCATTTTTATTACGTGTGTCGAAATTAGTATAGATTTTCTTTACATAATAACTATATTCAATTTGCATACCAATCTAAGTTATTGGTAACATTTGTATTAGAATAGCGTGTGTAACATATTCAAACATATTATCAAATCATTTCCACCTTGACTGTTATGGCCTTGTTCGAAATTATTCGGCGAGGAGCGAGCAAGTACTTATCTTAAGAGGGGACTCTAGGCTCGAGGAATTTGAAGAAACTATTGCCGTCGCGCTGCGCCCGATCCAGCCCCCATAAAGTGCGATAGAGACAACTGCAACTCACGCTGATTTTACCTACAAAAATCGTGACCAAAAGACGTTTTGTATTCCGCTGTTTTCTTCTTCAAATCTAAATAACTCTCTATGCTTCTATTATTTTCTTTTTTGTTAAAAACTTACCTAATTTGTTTGATAGTCGTCTGAACATGGCGGTAAAAACAAAAATGTTTTTATTTTTCGGGTTTTTGGATTGTCATAATTATTTTAGTGATTATGTTTTGAAAAATAGGAAATGATAGGGGCATGTATTAATAAGACCTACATTTTTTGGAAAAAAATCATTGCTCTAGACGCATTATCCACGAAGAAAACAGCGGAATACGTTTGTATGGAGAAAGGCCCACTATAGAGTCCCCTCTTAAGTATTATAAACAACGTTTGTCACGAAATTGTTTTGTTTAAATAGAAATATATACCTACATATACGCAAGCCCTTTTCCCATGGGGGTAGGCAGAAACCAGAGAACGCCACCTGCTAAGATGCCTGCAACGTGGAGGATGCAAAAAGAGTATCAAAGGGCGCCTTACATACTCTTAGCCTAGTCCATGTCCATGTTTTTACAAATAAATTAAATAAGTTTGTGATTTGGATACATAACTTGGGATAACCACCAACTCCATCTCAAATTATAATTTAGTAGGACACGGAATCTTGAAACGCCAGAATTTTCGTCGTTTGTTATAAGATTTTTGGAGTAGTGTGATTTTATGTCCCTCTATACCTAATTAAGCACTACCATCTTCACTAAAATTAAGCGAAACCTAAACGAATGCCTAAATGAAAGCGCTCACTTGGATTATCCCACTGCGATTTTATTTAGGCATCCATTTAGTTGTCGCTTCGTGTTAGTGTAAACGGTCAAAGCAGGTAGTATCTGTATCAAGCATCTGTTATGTACGTGTATATGTAGGTAAAAAATGCTTTGATCTTAAATCCAATTGTGCTAAGCCAGGATACTAACGAGCTAATAAAGACGAGGCCAGACAAGTGGAATCCAATCAGGAGCTGTACTGTACAGATACACTGTTAGCATTATATTATTAGGTAATATAATGCTAACAGTGTCTCTGGCGTTAGATTCTTTGATCTACTTTGATCGATCGACTTTCTTCGATCTACTTTCCCTCAGTTTATTTTATGCACACTCCGTGTATTACATAATAATATAGGAATGAGGCGCCAAGACCTTTATTTTATTGGGAATCGTGGACTTTTGGGATATTTAAAATAAAAAATCGAATAAAACATTTAATAGTTACTTAATAAAAGTAGTAAGGCTACATTAAATATATTTAGGTAATACTTAAAATACGTTCTGTAATCACATTAATTTGGAGCGAGCAACAATCTTCGCAGGGTGGCCGGTGGCCGGTAGCAACTGGATGAGAGTTGCCGAAAGTCGAGTTCAGAGGCGTACGATTGATAGGCCTTTATGTCCAGCAGTGGTTTGCTGTAGGCTGATGATGATTCGAATCACATTCATATAAAAAAACCCTATTCACTTAGTTTATAAGGAAATTATGTAAGTTTCTGTAGCTGGTAATTTCTTCTAGAACGACATGGTATGTGCTAGAAGAAATTGTACTTGAGTGCTCAATGCTACTTGTACCTAATTAAGGTGCAATATAGACCAAAAGAAGTAGCGCGCAGTTTTTCCTGCGCCCCCTCATGGGAGAACGTGCGCCGAATTTGCCGTAATAGTGATGCCGCCCACCGGGCATGGCGGGCTGATACCAGGGTTCGCGCAAATGTACTTTCATCTCCCGGGCCCCGACTCAGGGTAATATAGTAGAAACAGTGGGGTTTTAGTCGGTTAGAGTCCGATATAACCCTCCGTTCACCCAGAAGAAGGGTATCCATGAGGATTTCCCCACTATAAAAGAGTACAATTTATCTAGTTACACCCTGTAAAAATGCGTCCTCTCCAGGATTTTGGTCACCGAAAGGATTATATTTATCCAGGTTTAGTTTCAACGCCTGAATTGTGAGGTCCCAGAGCCTGGCAGCTTGGGCACCATCTTGGCACTGTTTAGATGGCCTGGTCACCGCACAATCACTGAAACAGAAGAGATTAATGCATCAGTTTTAATTGAAACAATGACCAATTTGTCTTAAAATCGTTATTGACTGTCAATATAATATTTGACTAAGCTAAGTAACTGGTAATTGAAAAACCCGAGAATATTTTGCCCGGCCTGGGGATCAATCCCAGGGCACCATGCTCAGTATTAGCGGTTACGACCATTGGAACAACAGATCAGTCCCCTTTGTTCCTAAACCGTAGGCAGGATTGCCTGTTGGAATTATTATTACTGTTTCCTGTAACTAACTACAGTCCCAAGAGAAAGGATACAAAAAAAATAATTATTATATTGAAATCTGCATTAATACCTATAATAAAGTCCGCTCTCCTCAGCACAGGCATCATCCACCACACAGTAGATGGAGGTCTGCGCGCCACACCGAGGCGACTTCAGGAACCCGAGCCAGCCTAACACGTTGTTGAACAAGAACGACGTCCCATAGACAAGTGCCTCGTCGAAGTGACGGCTGATCTCCGTGCGAATGACGCCCGGGTGAAGGCTATATGTCGTTACGTTTGATATTTTGTGTTCCTGTAGTAAAATAAAAGGAATGATAGTGGTTAAAAATGTCGGTATACTTAGTCGAAAATATATAGATATTATGGCGCGTGGCTATAATCGAAGCTAACGCCGCCATCTTGCTTTTTCATTACAATTTTCCACAGACAATTTCACAAATGTTTACTACCTGGAAGTGCCAGGGAAGCCCACGTAATTCAAATTTTCTTACGTTTTTTTGCCATTTTCCGGCCAGTGTCTCTCGCTCTGTGAGCTGATCTCTATATTGTTATACACTTACATATATTAGACTACCTGTACTTAGGTACGGTACCTACAAAGCTCGGTAGTTCCAGCTGGCTGCTTTAACAGAAAAGCAAACTAAAAAGTAGAAAATATTTTCGATAAATTTAATTTAAGAATAGTGTGATTAACAAAAAAAATAAAAAGAACATTTCATTTACTATTTCATACTGACTCTATTGTGTCCGTTTCGACCGCGCGGCCATGACGTTTTTTTTAAAAAAAAACTATATCAATATTTTGTAATAATTTGTAAAAGTTGATTCCCAAAACCATAAATTTGTCAAAGTTATGGTTAAAAAGTTATAAAGGTTTGAACGTGGCCGCGCCATTGAAACGCGGAGAACCGCGCGGCCACGGAGATCTTTAAAACTACGCGTTGCAGAGACCTGAAATTCAGGTAAACAACAGATTGAATTTGTAGAAAATTTGTAAAAATATAGAAAAAATACCTAGGTTTATATTTTAGGAGCTGTAAGACTAAAACCCCATGGCCGCGCCATCGAAACGGTGACAAACACATTATCGCCGATATCTCGCTGAAAAAGCATCGCAGAGGTCTAATTTTTTTTGTAAAACCTAGATTTGAATTTGTCAAACAATGTAAAAATACACAAAAAAATCCTAGGTTTATATTTTAGATGCTGTAGTACGGATTCGCGTAGAAATTAGTCCTGATTATCTATCGAAGAAAGTAAGTAATAGCGAGTGTTTTTTTGTAAACAACACCTATTTATATGTAGAAATACCGATAATAGCCAAAAAAACATTTTTTTTTCAGAATATCAAACCTTTAATACGTTTTGAAAGTTTCGATAGGGTGACCATGGCTTAGAGTTTACAGAAAATTTATTATATTTTATTGTATTAGATATTATATCTCAAGGATTCTAAATCGCCCAAAGACAATGACGATTTTTTCAAGTATCTTTCAGATCCAAAGGAACTTATGTACACTAATATTATTAATTATATTTTTAACACAACATCTTTTATTTTATTTTTTGGCGTTTGTCAGGATATATTGATGTTGGGATACATGAGTTAATTACTGGGGTTATTTCTGGCATAACATATTTTTTTAATTTCAAATCCTTAGGAAGGATTCAAAACAATGACTTTTTTTATTTAGGTGCTATGTTTACGATTCACAGTTACATCAAGTTACACAAGGATAACTCTTATCATGCGCGGCGTAAGTGGGTGTTTCAAAGAATAATCGGTCAAATAAAATCATTTAGGTATTTCAAGTAGGCCAGTTACAGGCACTTTTAAATAGACGAACCAGTGCGAGTCGTACTCGCACTACTCGCACACACAAGGTTCCGTAGCACCATAAAATATAATAACAATATTTTTAACGCTGATTGTTTAAATTTAAACTCAACTGCAAAATAAAATTTGTTTTTCATTAAGTATTTTTATGAATAACAATGTTACTGATGAAGTTTGATGAAAAAGCTTTTACGTTCTACAAACCTTTTTTTTTTCAGAATCCTACTCTTACTTCAGAATTTAAGGAGACACACAACGTTAACGACTTTGGAAACAAATATCTCATTAACATGGATTAAAAAAAAGTATATATTTTTTTAAGAGCCAGAGATCGATAACCCCACGCAGTTATATACGTAGTTTTTTCAACCCTCTGTTACATGTATAATTATTTCACATCATATTTGTGTAGTGGTTCATAGAACGCACCTGCTCTCCAAACAACTGTGTGTGTGTGTGTACTGGAATTACGAATGTTGTGCAAAGTTATTTGTTATGGTACTCAGAACCACAGTATTTTCAGCTATCAAGCAATGCCCCTCCATTGCTTGATAGCTGAAAATACTGTGGTAACTAAATAAGAAAACTCGAGACTTTTCTGTAAACCCTAAGCCATGGTCACACTATCGAAACTTTCAAAACGTGTTAAAGGTTTGATATTCTGAAAAAAAATGTTTTTTTGGCTATTATCGGTATTTCTACATATTAATAGGTGTTGTTTACAAAAAAAACACTCGCTATTACTTACTTTCTTCGATAGATAATCAGGACTAATTTCTACGCGAATCCGTACTACAGCATCTAAAATATAAACCTAGGATTTTTTTGTGTATTTTTACATTGTTTGACAAATTCAAATCTAGGTTTTACAAAAAAAATTAGACCTCTGCGATGCTTTTTCAGCGAGATATCGGCGATAACGTGTTTTTCACCGTTTCGATGGCGCGGCCATGGGGTTTTAGTCTTATAGCTCCTAAAATATAAACCTAGGATTTTTCATTGTATTTTTACAAATTCTGACAAATTCAAATCTGGCTTCTACAAAAAACTTCAGACGTCGGCGATGCTTTTTCAGCGAGATATCGGCGGTAATGTGTTTGTCACCGTTTCGATGGCGCGGCCATGGGGTTTAAGTCTTACAGCTCCTAAAATATAAACCTAGGTATTTTTTCTATATTTTTACAAATTTTCTACAAATTCAATCTGTTGTTTACCTGAATTTCAGGTCTCTGCAACGCGTAGTTTTAAAGATCTCCGTGGCCGCGCGGTTCTCCGCGTTTCAATGGCGCGGCCACGTTCAAACCTTTATAACTTTTTAACCATAACTTTGACAAATTTATGGTTTTGGGAATCAACTTTTACAAATTATTACAAAATATTGATATAGTTTTTTTTAAAAAAAAACGTCATGGCCGCGCGGTCGAAACGGACACACTCTATTTGGGGAGCAGCGGTGGCCCAGTGGTAGCAGCCCCGACTTACGAGCAGTATGTCGTAGGTTCGAACCCAGGCAGGCGCATTACTTTGTGTATTTTATTTCTTCACCGCTGCTCTCAAAAACGGTGAAGGAAAACATCGTGAGGAAACCGGCATGTCCTAGAACTAAAAATTCGAAGACATGTGACATCTACCAACCCGCACTGGGCCCGCGTGGTGGATTACAGCCCATTCCCTCTCATAGAGAGGAGGCATGCGTCCCAGCAGTGGGGACCTTATAGGCTGATGATGATGATGACTGACTCTATTTTACCAATATCTGCCATTAAAATATTATAACAATTGTTTGTAGACTAATAAAAGCGTGTTAGAAAGAAAGCATTAGGTTGTAACGCCAGTCAAAATAAACATACACACCGTTCATTTAGTTTTGTAAAATAATGCTTTTTTGGTAGAACGCGAAATTTATTTTTGCGAGTCAGTTGTGGATAATGCTTTCCTCTACAGACAAGATGCTTGATCTTACGAGTAGAGAAGGTATCGTGTTCCATAACCTGGGCCATTGTGTAGCATGTAACGCGTTAAAGCGTATTTTTTAGTTTTTTTTTAAACTATTATTTTTACCTTTAGTTTATCGGCAAGAGCTCTGGCGAAAAGAACATTGGCAGCCTTACTCCTGCAATATGCTTCGAAGGCGTTGTATGGCTTCCGGTCGAAATTCAGGTCATCCAAGTCTAGTTCATGTTCTGAAAACAAGAAAGAAATTGATGATAGTTAAAACGTTTTTTTAAAAAGAGGGGATTCCGTACACTAAGATTGAGAGCCCATAAAGTACGTGGTAAAAGGACCAATCACAAAGCCGTCAGCTAACTAACATCAAACAGAGTAACAGTGTGCAAAAAATAATGGGAACAAGATTTATTATTTGGTGTGAAAAATTACGCTTAACGTTTGCTCAATTTAACGCTCTCAAAATACTAGTGCTAATTATGCTGATAGAGGTATTGAAAGTAAAGTTACATAACATAATTACATAACTTCTGTAATCCCCTATCCCCGAAATGTTAGACACAAGGCGAACCTAATAGAACACCCACATTTCGCCATTATTTTTAAGTCCCATGTAATAGGGAGCGAACTGGCCTATTGCCATCAACCGGGCACAAATCCGGACTTCGTGAATGTTACTGAGAAAAATTCCTGATGTAAAAACCCAACAACACTTTGGCTGATCTGGGTATCGCACCCAGACCTCAAGCTCAAGACCAACAAGGCTGTTACAAGTAAAGTTATGCACTATAATACAAGGTGTAAGGGAAACCAACGCGGAAACGCTTATTACATACTCAGTACATCATTCTGAACCCCCCCCACATAGAAATTTTTCATAGGTTATTAAAAAAAAAACAGCTGTTTCATACATTTTGACCGTGTAGATATTGCACTTTTGTAGGAAATAGCTGTTTTTTTTTTAAATAATCGTTGAAAAATTCTATTTCGGTTCAGAATGATGTAAGTACCTACCTACTGAGTTTAAGGTAAGCGTTACCTAAAATTAAAACTCGCATTGAAATAAAAACGTGCGAAAAATTTAGAACCTTGATATTATGCATACAAACAATTTGCGCAAAGACAATGGCGAAAAAACATGTCATTAATTTGTGCCTCTATCCTATGGCCTCTAGACTTTGATAAGGATTATTTTTCCACCCGTTATTAGTCGATAACTCGGAGGTTTAGGTTGTACTGAAAGCCGATTCGACCTCAACGTAGTTGGAGAAAGGCTAGGCAGAGAAAGGATAACTTTAGGTATAGGTAGGTACTGTTTTTTAAACTCACTCGCATGAACGTATGATGAAACGAACACAACTCTTGATGGGCCGTTCTGTATGAGAAGTGGCAGCAGCAGCAGTGTAAGCAGCACGTGTCCGAGGTGGTTGGAGCCGATGTGCGTCTCGAAGCCGTCGCACGTGCGGCTCGCGGGACACATCATGACGCCGGCGTTGCAAACCAACCCGCGCAATCGCACCCCGCGTGACGTCACGCGCGAGCAGAACGCGCGAACACTATTCAAGCTGCACAGGTCAAGTTCCTCTATGAATATCTCTCCCGTACCCTGCTCCGTCTTAGAAAGTGTTTCTATATCTTCTTTAGCTGCTTTAGCTTTTTCCACGTTTCGGCAAGCCATTATTACGTGCGCTCCTGAAAAGTTTTGCATTTCACAATTACAAATAGGGTACCTAAGTAAAGGCTCCCGCAGACGGGCGCAACGCGACGACGCGCGAAGGTGCGACAGTACGATTCTGGTAGAACAATTTCCATGAAGTTTCCAGATAAATTATTCTACTAGAGTGGTGTCGGGTCGCCCGTCGCGCTTGCACACCACACCACATTACGTGGGGCATAGATACCTAATTATGCTCTAGATAGAGCATAATTAGGTATCGATGCAGGTATTCCACAATCAATAAAAAGAGGTATTGCCATTCCCAACTCGAATAATATTCTGTAAATTAACAGAACGGAAAAGAAGATGATACCGGCGCCTTCATTCGCTCCAAATTACACAGATAAGTTAACTAAAATAAGTATTAATACAAAAACAATTTACCTCTTTTGTAAAAATCCCAAGCAGTTTCTTTGCCGATGCCAGTGTTGCTGCCTGTGACGATGACCGAGCATCCATCCAGGCGTTTCTGGCTCTTGCACCAGCCGCTTAGGAAATCCATCATAGAATACTACAGAATTGTAAGAATCTAAAGCATTTACAATAATTTTAAAGTTTATGTTACACGTTTTTACTGATAAAACTGATCCTAAACTATGATGCACAAAAAACACAATTTGGTACCAGCTGTTGTCTACATCAAAAAACACAAATCCGCTACGCGTTCCATGTCCTACTGGACTAAACCGATTCCCTATTTACACGATGGTAATGAGTAGGTGCAGTCGCGATTATTAATCGTAGCGTCCGTCGTAGGGTTAGCGAACGAGAACGCGGCTTAAACATTAGTGCTAGATCCACAGCACTGTAGATCAGCGTGGCAAGTTGAATATGTGTTAATTGCTTATCTGCGTAATGTATTGCGAAATACGTTCCCCTCCAAATTGTTTGATCAAACGGCGGGCGAGGCCGTGGAGCGGTAACCTATCGGCGAACTAGTAGGGTCCACCAACCACAATGAACGTATGTCACATTTGTAGCGAACTACAAAGTACTTCTACTTCAAGCGTTTAATTAAATTAAGAACAAAGCTACGTCATTGAAATAAAATTAAATAAGTACGTAGACTAAAACACAGACTGATACTTTGTATAACGATACTCGTGTGAGGTACTACGTACCTACGTTATGTCAAACTGAATTTAGGTTTATTAAGAGACCCTACAACAAGCACAAGATTAAACACAATGAGACGTGAAGAGGAACTGAGATTGAGGAAACTGATCCAAGGATATCAAGTGATATGATAGGGCCTTGCACTTTCAAAAACATGCACTTCGGCGCCCAAAGTTGTGCTGACATATATGTGAACATCAATTATTTCTCATTGAAAAAAAAACTATTACCTTGTTTACCTTCCAAAAGACATGTCTTTTGTTTGTCATCATTGTCTTTATTTTCAACTCTGATGCTACAGTACCTAGTCACAAAAATAATTAACCTGTGTTTTACTACTGCGGGTCAAACGTATCCCTCCATCCATCAATACAGTGTCCGCTTGGCGTAGTGGTTAAGAGCTTTGCGATAAACGCAAAGCGGTCGCAGGCTCGAATCCCGTACTCGGCTTCTGTTTTTTGACGCATAATTGTGTGCAAAAGGGGCACATTAAACGAAGGTACATTAATTTAAGTAAAATCAATTAGAATAGTTTGAATCTTCTTACAAGACTATTTTTTTTTTCAAATAACTTGCCTATCTACTTAAATAATAATTGTAAACGATAGAGGTCACTCATATACCCCTTCTACACAACAAAGGCACCCCAGCCACACGTCGGAACTTAACAAAAGAGTTCTGAATCGCGCTATCAACATTTTCACGCGACTTAGCATACATACTCGACCCAAGACTCTTACATCGGGGTCCGCAGTTTCGAGGGAAACCAGTCTCACCAAGCTGGTCTAAGTTGGTGGTACACTCCGGGATGTGGGAGTACAAGGGTATACTAGTTAATGTTAGTAAAGATATTAAGTTAATTAAGTCTCTCATCCTCCGGTCAGTCAAATCGCCTTCATACAGTGCACTCATGTCAACATTCTCACTAGTCACTCCTGACCTCAGGTTGCTCATTGCTCACGCTACCTCCGAAATAACGTCAGAACAAACCGTCTGATCGACCCCTATTTTGTATTCTTACGTTACCATTCTTTTAGATATTTTAACAGGAAGTGATATTTTATAATATCTTTATATTAATTTAATTAAGTCTCTCTTCCTCCGGTCAGTCAAATCGCCTTCACACAGTGCACTCATGTCAACATTCTCACTAGTCACGGATGCTCATTGCTCACGCTACCTCCGAAATAACGTCAGAACAAACCGTCTGATCGACCCCTCTTTTGTGTTCTTACGTTACCATTCCTTTAGAGATTTTAACAGGAAGTGATATTTTATAATAATTTTACGAGGACGAAAATCTCGGGCAATAGCTAATTTAGAATAGATCCATATGGATGGACCAACTCCAATTTGTAATTATGTAATTACTTGCATATGAATAACGACCTCTTGATATTCAATATGAAATTGTCAAAATATGCATCATACCTAAATGCTTAGAATGGTGTCACCTTGTTTCGCAGACAGAAATTTCACAGAATTTCGTTTCCCAGAAAATGTTTCACATAATATTTAGTCCCCGTATTTTTATTTCGAATATTTTTGTTTCGACTATTATTTACTTGAATGAAAAATATTTTACAGAAACACAATTCAAAGAATTTTACTATCACATTTTTTTATTTGACCAACTTATCAAACAGCAGAATTATTTTTCAACGAATATTGTTTGTTCGATGTATGTTTCCATGTTATTTTATTTCAACAAAATTATTAACCTTAAGTTAAAATATTGTCTTTAAAAGTCAATATGTTGTACTACAAAAGTTAGTGACAGAAACGAATGGCTGCAAAACAGACTCCACATAGTCTTGTTTGCCTTACCCCTAGAGTGTAATTTAAGCCTGCGTAGGCGCGGAGGGATGAGGCGGCCCGCGAGTTGAAGAGCAGGTGGTTTCTAACGATCGCCGCCGCGGCTGAGGCTGGCCGGCTTGCCGGCCAGCATGCCGAAGCTGCGGTGGTGAACGTTAATACCATCTGCGACGATAAACTCGCGTGGGGCCGCCGGAGCCCCGCAGCGCCGGAGCCGTGACAGAAACCTTGCCCGTTCCATGCTACATGCTTGCATGCATACTGCAAGTTGCATGCTTGATGCATGCAACAGGCATGGACACCATTAGTGGGAATAACAAGATTGTTTTCCTGCTTGACAATAATTTACCCGCATTTATTTTGTGAACCCGGTGTTGTAATTTTATGCTTTTTTCAAAGGTTTGAATTTTAGAAACTGTAAGTCGACTAAAATGTTATTCTTCGTAATAAGTTTTATGTGAAACAAACAATATGTGGATAAATAATATTTGATTGGTTATTCTATGATGTGAATATTCTAACATTAAACTTTATTTGAAACAAAAATCGATGATTTAAATTTCTTCAAATTAAGTATTCTGCGTATTGATTATTCTATGAAATGATAATATGAGAAACAATTTATGTGAAACAAAATTCGATTAAACAATTAGCGATGAAACAACGCACAACCGCTTAGAATATTTAACAAAAGTACCAAAATATGCAACATAAATTTGAAATATGTATATTTCAATTTTATATACAAAACACAAAATATTGTCTTGAAAATTGAGTAGTGTTCCAAATGATCAATAGTACGAGAGCCTTCTATTTTTAACCGACTCCTAAGGTCGTTATGAATTCCACTAGCATTTTTTTTTCATGTTTTTTTACCGTTTTCTCTGTGATTACTGGTCCGATTTTCGTGATTATTTTTTCATGTGGTAACTTGCGCGATGCCTTTTTTGTGTAGAAGGGGGATCTGAGACCTCCATCTTATACAATTATTATTTAGGTAGCTAGAAGTTATTTGAAAAAAAAGGCTTATAATAAGAATGTAAACGATTAAAATTTATTTTACTTCATTTAATCTACTTAATTTTAATTTGCCCCTTTTGAACATAATTATATGACAAAAAACTGTAGCCGAATGCGGGGTTCAAACCCGCGACCGCTGTGCGTTAATCTCAAAGCGCTAAACCTACTTACACCAAGCGGACAGTTGTATTGAATGGATGGAGGGACACCTTTGACCCGCAGTAGTAAAATATTGTTAATTTTCGTGACTATATTTCGACTATTTTAAGTAGGAGTTTCTTGCCCATTCTTCTCCATAGAGATCTACGCTTTGCAATGGGCAACTACAGTACTTTTACAGTTATTATGTCTTGTGACTGGGACATCCTGGTAAAATATCTAAAAGAATGGTAATATTACAAAAGAGGGGTCGATCAGACGGTTCGTTCTGACGTAATTTCGGAGGTAGCGTGAGCAATAAGCATCCTGAGGTCAGGAGTGACTAGTGAGAATGTTGACATGAGTGAACTGTGAAAGCGATTTGACTGACCGGAGGAAGAGACTTAACTTAGTTACTACCTTCACTAGCCTTAACTAGTATACCTTTGAACTCTCACATATCCCGGCGTATACCACCAACTTGGACCAGCTTGGTGAGACTGGTTTCTCTCGAAACTGCGGACCACGATGGAAAAGTCCTGGGTCGAGTATGTATGCTAAGTCGCGCGAAAATGTTGATAGCGCGATTCAGAACTCTTTTGCCAAGTTCCGACGTGTGGCTGGGGTGCCTTTGTTGTGTAGAAGGGGGATATGAGTGACCTCTATCGTTTACAAAAAAAAAAAATGGTCTTGTAATAAGAATGTCGACTATTAAAATTGATTTGGCTTCATTTAATCTACTTAATTTTAATCTGCACCTTTAGTGCATAATTATGTGACAAAAAAACTGAAGCGAGTGCGGGGTTCGAACCTGCGATCGCTGTGTTCATCGCACAGCGTTTATCTACTACGCCAAGCAGAAAGTTGTGTTTATGGATAGAGGGGGACTGTTGACCCTGCATCGATCCCGGTAACTAGGTCACTCGGCTGAGCGTAGAACTTCTATAGGCAGCACTAGGACGTTAGTAAAACACAGGTTAATTATTTTTGTGACCACTGTAGCATCATCTATAGATGAAAAAAAAGTCAATCCATCACTGCGGGTCAAAGGTCTCGTTAAGTCTCGGAAAGTTGTGTTGATGGATGGAGGGAGACCTTTGACCCGCAGTAGTGGTACAGATTGGTTTTTTTTTGTGACTGTACTTCGACTGTTGAAAGATCCACATGCTACATGTATTTTGGAAGGTACACAAGGTGAAACTCGGTGAAAGTTTTATTTCAATGACAAATAATAATTCATGTTCACATAATTATGTCAACAAAACTGGGGGTTCCGAAGTGCCTGTTTTTGAAAGTGCAAAGCCCTATCTGCATATCACTTGATATACTTGGATCCGTTTCCTCAATCTCAGTTCCACTTCCCGTCTCATTGCGTTTACTCGTGTGCTTGTTGTAGTGTCTCTCATAAGGTGCCGCTCCGTAACTTTACTTGCTGCATTTAACAATATTACAGACATGCAGAGTGTTTTAAAACTTTTAAAAGTCCTAACAAAAACCTGAACTCAGTTTGATATGAATATAGTCGTAGCACGTAGTACTAGTAACGTACCTACTTTTAGTTTTATTTCTATGACGTAGCTCTGTTAATTAATTAATACAAAATATTGAGACGTGCATTTGAAATATAAAATACAAAAAAGAAACAGTTATTTTTAAAACATTTTACTTACACTAGGGCACTTACGACACAGTCAATGAATTTGGCATTTAGGCTGATATTCGAAATTACAGTAAGAACAGTAGTTGTAGCATAAATAAAATGCCTCATGTAAGTAGATAGATACTGTTATGTCACTAGTGCGTAGTGTCCTATCTCTTTCTTAAACAGGAACTAACTTTTTAATATTTCATACCAAAATAACATTTTTTTATTTTATTTGTCTGTTTGTCTGTCTGTTTGTTCCGGTTAATCTCTGGAACGGCTGGACCGATTTTGACGGGACTTTCACTGGCAGACAGCTCATGTAATGAGGAGTATAATAGACTACTTCTATTTTAGACTAGCTGTGCCCGCGACTTCGTCCGCGTGGAATAAGATTTTTTAAAATTTTATGCGTTGTAGATGTATCTATATACAAATTAAAAAAATTGTGCGTGGAGTCCCTCCGCGCGGAAGAAGAAGAAGAAGTGAAACTTCGTAATACTACACGCATGCGCTCGAGTGCCACGCATTCACTCTCGCTCTGTCTCTTTCTATTCCCCCTCCATGGTAGCGTTAAACGTTTAACGCAAACTTGTTGGAAGTCGCATAAGAAGTTTCGCTTCAATAAAATTGAAGTGTCTGTTTGTAATATTAAAATAACCGCTTTTTACTACATGCATATGAATGTATATACGGTACATATACCAAAATAAAATAGTCTGTTTATCTGTCTGTCTGTTTGTTTCGGTTAATCTCTGGAACGGCTGGACCGATTTTGACGGGATTTTCACTGGCAGGTAGCTCATGTAATAAGGAGTAACTTAGGCTACTTCTATTTTAGATCTATACAAAATAAATAAAATTGAAGTGTGTTTGTAATATTAAAATAACCGCCTTTTACTACATGCATATGAATTATGAATGTTTATACGGTACATATACCAAAATAGCATTTTTTAATTTTTTGGCTGTCTGTCTGTTTGTTCCGGCTAATCTCTGGAACGGCTGGACCGATTTTGACGGGACTTTCACTGGCAGATAGCTTCTGTAATAAAGAGTAAGTAACTAAATGAAATACAAGGGGAGAATGCAAAGAATAAAATGGTAAGTACCTACTTAATACTTTATGTACTTACTTGTTATGTAATAAAAAAAAATACACGAGTTCATACCATACTTATAGAATTGCAACAACTTTTAAATTAGGTATACACAAAAATTAATAGGTATACGGTATAGAGTCTATACTTACCGTATAGTCTATAACATATACTAATACGAAAAGCGAATTAGGACTTTATTACTTAACCATAAACGGTGAAAATATTTTTTTTTACCAAACTAGGTAAGTACGCAATTTGCTAAAATAAATTATTATAATATAAATTATTCTCAGAATCCGATGCATAATCGAATTACACAGTTAACTTTATAAAAATAAGGTCTTGTTTTGGTCCAATATTTTCATAGTATAGGGCACCTCAAAAAAAAACCTAAAATATAAAGGGTGTAAAACACCTCTTAACGAAACCGAAAGGCACTGGTTCTCCCTATCCTTGGGATAATTTTTTTGTTCTACACCATACCTGGGAACCTTCTAGTTACGGAGATATTAGGGGTCAAAGTTCCAACTTTTTGACAAGTATTTTTTTAAATACAAGTTTTTAATGTAAGATTTTTACTTTAAACACCTCCACGACCCCCGTACTATTCAATCCGTCCATCAGCACAATGTTTTGAGTGCTTTACATTGAGTTCAATCACAAAACATGATTTTACACCCCCGAACAAAAAGTCGTTTCCCAGCAATAATTTTTGCGTATAGTTACTTAGTTTCATGTTCATGTACAGAATGCTTGGTTGACGGCTTCGTGATGAGGTGATTTACACGGTGTATAATACTAAAGCTCATTCATCTAAAGAAAAAATCAACTCATTATTAATGTAAATAAATAAAAATAAACTATAAATTATACATACATAATTAGATAATATATTTTACCCTCGCTTTCGGTCTTGGACATTCAATAGTACATTGTTACCCTAGGGGTGAAAGTGACTTATTTAGTGCCGAGACGGGGTTTGGCGCACGAACGAAGTGAGGGCGCCAATAGTTCGAGGGACTAAATAAGTCTTTAACCCGAGGTAAACACTGTGCTTTTCATTACGAATAGTGCAAGGAAAGTAAAAATAAAAACATGAATTAGCTAAAGAAAAAATGAGTATTAACCGTTTGCCGCTTTCCCGCCTGTTTTGTTTTTTTTTCTGTGGCCAGCCAGCTATTCAGCCTTTATTTTTCATTTTTATCATTGAAAAAATGGAAAATATTTTGCCCAAATCAATGTTGTTTAAAAAAAAACTGTTGAAACTAAATTATAATAAAGTGTTTTAAAAATATATATCCTTTAATCAATACTTAACTTAAGTTATTTCAATTTTACATCGTGGCTGCATAGAAAGTTGGCACATGGTTCAATAAAAATGTGAAAATAGAACTAGTTTTATTTTTAATAATTTGACATCTGTCAGTTGAAAGCGATTCTCCCTAGGGCTGAAAAGTATTACTTTCGACCCGCTCTTCAGGCAACTTCAGATCTACATTCAGAGTATGAGTAATGAAATAGTATATTGTGTATTAAGGGCGGTAAGTAAGGAATTACGATCGAGGCTCTAGTAGAAGCCCGAAGTCGAAGACTGAGGGCTTTCTGAGTCGAGGTTCGTAATTCCCGTACCGCCCGTGAAACATACAATGTTTTTCATCACACTTGCGAGTTAAAATTATGAATATACACAAGTCAGCACACATATTATTACGAAATACGTGAACTGATTTGCGGATGGCGGGCTGTTTGCCCACACCACAGATTATACAAATGTTTTGTTCAGAAACTTTAAAGGCAAAATACTTACCTAGGTATATACAGCCATGACGGAGTGTAAAAAAATAAAAATTTCGACGTTTGGATACAAAAAACTATCGATTATTTAGATTTTAGAACATTAGTTGAGTAGTTAAATAACATGTAGCGAGATTGAATGAAATTCCTGTTTAGATAACATTTTAAGACAATTTTTCAATTGCGTGTAAACTCCTTGCTTGATGAACTTGCATGACCTGTGTGCTGTCAAGCGGTGCTGTAAATTAAAAAAAAATTACTTACCGCCCTAGGGTTTTATATGGGGCATTACAGCCAAGTTCA
This sequence comes from Cerastis leucographa, assembly GCA_963082945.1. NCBI lineage: Eukaryota > Metazoa > Arthropoda > Insecta > Lepidoptera > Noctuidae > Cerastis > Cerastis leucographa. Next base: position 8,594,143 of record OY720380.1, on the reverse strand, counting down.
CCTGTATGTTATGACACTGTTTACGTGCAAGTGTGATGAAAATTAAAAAAAAAATACTTACCGCCCTAGGGTTTTATATGGGGCATTACAGCCAAGTTAACCTGTATGTTATGACACTGTTTACGTGCAAGTGTGATGAAAAAGGTTTTACACCTCTGCATTAGAGACATCTACTGGAAGCGATAAGTAGATAGCATGCGGCTCGGGCGGCGGCGCCGCCACGGTGGGCTGAAATCGCGAAGTTGGGACTTAAGGATTTTTAAATATATATTTGCATTGTATATACTTATACCATACTTTTATGTTTTGGAACTTTTTTTTAAAGTAGGTTATTACCCTAAAATTTCAGAGATTTAATTTGTATGAATAAAACAAAGAATTCGATGCATGGTGCATATTATTAGGATTATTATTATTAGTTTGTTGTAAATATTTTGTGCAACTGCATTCCACACCACTCTTTCCACAACACCAAAACCGGTTTTCTTATCAGTAGACGAGTCGTCATTAGTGACGTGCGCCAATCAGAGGGCAGTAAATTTGCAGGTAAAAAATATTTGGGGTAGCAAGTTGAAAACAATGATATCAGTTCGTTGTAACCACCCTTTACATACGGACTACCCGCTCGTTACTTGATTTTTGTTAAAAGTTGATTTTCGAGAATTTTGTGAAAATGTTTAGTGATTTAGTTACTAATGTTGATATGTTTGTGAAATTGAAATCAAGTGGTAGTATTAAGGATCATAACTTTTTATACAGTGCTATCAAGTCAAAATTGTGTGATTTAAATCAAGATAATGATAATTTGCTAAAGGAATTCTGCGCAAAGTATTGTTATAATACTTATAAAAAATGGGAAAATGCTAAACGAAAAGAACATACATTTAGAAGTAAATACAGTGATTGGTTGGCATCGGAGATAGTTTGGCCTGAGTTTATGAAAGATTTTGCAAAAAACGACGACGAACCAGTTCCTAGCACATCAACTACATCTCATGAAAAGGTGTCTGTTGGTACATCAACTCAAGTAAGTCCGAGAAAACCATTTACAGAATTAGGTCCTAAACAAAAAAAGAGACGTACGGAACTTACTACGCAAACTATTGCTTCAGAGGAGTTGTCACATGCCCATGTTTTTAACTTAAAAGCAGAAGGAAAGGAAGATGTTGCTGACATATTACAGCATCTGCTCAAGCATCCACAGGACGTGCAAAAAGTAAAAGATTGTCTTTTTGGAAATAAAAAGAAATCAGTATTCTCTCCAGATGAAGCTTTAGGCTTGTTTTTGTCTTTGAAATTGTCAAAATGGCAATATAATACGCTACGAAAAAGTATCGCAGAAGTAACTGGTACCAACGTATATCCCTCTTACTACGCACTGCAAAATGAAAAAATTAAATGTTATCCACCTAAAACTGCTATTGTAGTAACAGATAAAACGGCTATGATAGAATTGCAGGCACTATTGGATATTACTGTGAAGAGAATTATAATGTCAAACGAAATTAGTGAAACTTGTAAAGATTTGACACTGATTAGTAAATGGGGATTTGACGGAGCTTCGAATCAAGCCAATTATAAGCAGAAAGTTGGAAGAGAAAATGAAGAAGATGAGGACTTTGACGATTCTAGCGTATTTATGGGTAGTTTGATTCCTATCAAATTAGTGTCTGGTGACAGAGTTATATGGGAAAATGATTCCCCAAATTCCTCATTATGGTGTCGTCCGCTGTTTTTTAAATTCATGAAGGAAAACAAATTCAGCATTTTGCAAGAAAAAAATGCGATTGAGGCAGAGATTAACAATTTAGTTAAGACAGTGGTTGATGATTTGACCATCTCGCACAACCTAATACTAACCATGATAGATGGTAAAGCGACTGCAGTTCTTTGCGATACATCAACACAAAGATGTGACATATGTAAAGCTACTCCAAAGGAAATGAATGATTTGTCCTTGGTTTTGGCAAAAGAAATTGATGTCGATTTATATAAATATGGTTTATCGTCGTTACACATCTGGATACGATTCATGGAATGCATTCTTCATATAGCGTACAGATTAGATTTGAAGACATGGATGGTGAAAGGTGACAGTAAAGCTATTATGGAGAGCAAAAAGAGAAATATTCAGGAAGCATTTAAATCCGAAACAGGACTTTTAATTGATGTTGTGAAACAGGGTCATGGTACAACAAATGATGGGAATACTGCGAGGAGATTTTTCGAAAACCCCGATATTGCAGCTTCGATCACAGGAGTAAATGAAGAATTAATAAAAAGATTTAAAACTATATTAGAAGCAATTTCGTCGGGTCACCGTATTGATATATTGAAGTTTAAAGATTATACCGAAACCACCATGGAACTATACATTGAATTATATAATTGGTTTTACATGCCTGCAAGTGTTCACAAAGTTTTAGCTCACGGAGCAGCTATTATTGAAAGCTTGGGTATAGTGCCCATTGGAAAATTATCCGAAGAAGCAGCTGAAGCACGCAACAAAGATTTTCGGAGATATCGTGCTCATAATTCGAGGAAATTCTGTAGAAAAGCTACTAATGAAGATATTTTGAACAATTTGTTAATCAGCTCTGATCCACATATTTCAAAGATACGACACAAACTGGTGCGAAAACACAAAGCCTTTTCAGAAGAAGCAACAGCTTTGTTGATCGTTAAGGATACATTTGTTGACGATGATGATCAAGAAAATTTAGGGGTTTTAACTGAAGACCCGTTATTGTCAGAGCATGGTGTTGAGCATGGTGCAGGCCCCTCCTAAAAATATTGGTAAATGATTTGAATTTTGAATTTGTCTTTGTAAGTCTCACACATACAGAACACAGATTTGTAGTCGTGGATTAGGCCTATTGGGGAGACCACTGATAAAAAAAACGCGCCTAGTTCTCTACCTCTGGGGTGGTGTGGAATAGAGAATACAATAATTATCACTGCTAAGTATTCTAAGATTTAGGTGACTTTTAAGATATTTTCGTTCAAAAAAATCTAAAAAAGTCTAACTACCTACTAAGTCACAGTAAACTACAGTAGACGATTAGATGCAAATAAATTGTACTATTAAAATACTTATCCAACAATTGGAAGAAATTTGAGATTTTGTAGACTTAAATGCGATTTTAATAAGAAAAAAAATTTAAAAAAAAATTCTCCTAAATCGCAGCAAAGCGCAGTAGCTGACTAGTTGTAAAAATAAGCTAATAAATAGTACTATTTTAATATATACATCGCAGTTGGAGATGTTTTCAGATTTTTGAGATTCTTTAGATTTTATGATTTTTTCTATACAAAAAAATATTTAAAAAATTGTAGTACTAAAAATAATGCGTAAAATAAAAAGTCATAGAACAATAATTTACTGTATTAGATAGTAGAACAAATTTGCATCATTAATCAGTAAAAATAAGATGACTTTTTTTTTAATGTCCTAAGTCCACTACGTATATAAATCAACCCACCGTGGCCGCGGCGTGCGCCGGGCGCTGCGATGCAATATAATTGAAGTTCGCGTTGCACGAAATTATACCCCCCCCCCGACCCTTGATCGAGCCAGCCCGCGATGCTGAGCCTTTAGCTTTAAATCAGCCCCTAAATAATGAAATCACTCAGATCCAGCCAGTCCCTTTGCTGCCCTCCCCAAGCGACACCCTAAGCCGAGGCTCGAACCCCGCAGGGGGTGCCCGTAGCGAGTTGTCGCTTAATGCAGATAATTTTGCTGCCCTGGCTGGAGGCCTTAAATTCTAGGCATCCACAGGATTAGACCGGTTAAGCAGAAGCCAGCCTCAGAGGATGAACTGCGAGATGCCATACAAAAAAATAAGCACGAAATTATTGTTAGGGGTGGGAGGCGCAGCGGGGGACGTAACGCCCAAATGACCAAGGTCACTGGCGTATATCCAGCTCTTAAACATAATAATTATTGTGCAGATTCGAGTCTATCAAACTTGAGTAACGAGCTTTACTTCCTCGGGGTTCCTTCCTTAGGCCGGGCCTAGCGGCATGGCAGCGTGCGTTATCGAGAATTGGGATGAAATTATTCCCAGCGCGATCGACATATTACTTATTATGTTATGAAGTTGGAGAACTAACACACATCGAAGAAAACAAGTTTGGTACAAGCAAAAACTTCACAAGTGATGTCTCTCCATATCATGATCGAGGTTCTCTGACAAACCACTGTTTCTACTGTGACACGGAATAGAACTCTATGCGTTACCCGAGCAAAATAATGTCGAAAATAGTCATTTAAGTGTAGTGTGAGAGCAGCGGTGGCCCAGTGGTAGCAGCCCCGACTTACGAGCAGTAAGTCGTAGGTTCGAACCCAGGCAGGCGCATTACTTTGTGTAATTTATTTCATCACCGCTACCCTCAAAAACGGTGAAGGAAAACATCGTGAGGAAACCGGCATGTTCTAGAACTTAAAATTCGAAGACATGTGACATCTACCAACCCGTACTGGGCCCGCGTGGTGGATTACAGCCCAGTCCCTCTCATAGAGAGGAGGCCTGCGTCCCAGCAGTGGGAACAATATAGGCTGGTGATGAAGTGTAGTGTAATATTGTGCACTTATAGTTTTTTAATTATTTCACAAAAACATTTCTGCTGGGGTAACGTCACTGCAGTCAGATATTATCTTTTTTAATGGTTATACAAGTCGTTGTTTTGCATCCTCGTTAAAATTCAGGAGATTGTCACAAAAGACATAAATAATCAATTAAAATTACATTACCTAGTTAATTATTAATAAACGCTGATTTTTTTGGTTGTTAAGTTTGTCAGTATTTCAGAACGTTAAGTTTTCAGACGTTAAGGGTACCCCTTAACGTGGGTATTAGGAATTACCCACGTTAAGGGGTAACCTTAGTGGTGGTTTAGGGATTAAGAAATGGTCGAATAAACGTTTGAGATTTTTGTTTGTGTGTAAGCGAGGTTATAAGGCGAGGATCAGACGTGCTTTGTTTAAAACACGGGTGGTTCACACTTACAGATTTCCGCAAAAAAGGAAAAAAAAAGAAAAATGATCTACCAATTTTATTTTTTACCTCCTTGAATTTGACGAGGATGCAAAACAACACCTTGTATTAATTTTATTTTTAATAGCTATGTAATTAGTTGTCTAGACGAGGTAAATGTTGCAACTTAATTTAGATTATTTTGTTCTTTTCGGCGATCTACGATTATTCACCAGCTTTTCCAGCGATTGACGTCATGCTCCCTGGCGAAACCACCTTTGCTGTAACAAGTATAAGTTACATGAACAATTCTATGAAATGTCTATAAAATTCTAGTCCTCTTAAAAAAAAGTCTATATCTCTAGTTTCGACGTAAACTTTTATTTAAAGTGGTTGCGCTGCGGAGTATCCTTCCCGGCGAAACCACTATGATATTTCTATTACTATACATATTACAAGCTAATTATGTAGTATCAAATAATTCTATAACAATTCTATATTGAACTAGTACCCCTTAATCCTCAGTCTAATTTAAATATACTAACAAAATGGTGCCTCAAACTTTGTTTTCGAAATAGTAGCTAAGTGCCTAGATTAAAGTTCTTAGCAAATAAAGTTTACGTTAAAATATCAAATAATGTCTTCTAGGCGTTTAGTTTATAAGCATACAGATAAATTATTTTCTTGTTTCAATAGATTATTGTAATATAAAATTATATTAGGTGAAACATCTGTACATCCATCACTGACTAATACTGGCCACTGATAATAATAAAGTGATAACCGAATATTGTCGTTTACTATTGTCAGTAAAGTTCATAATTGGAATTTTATTTAATTGTAGAATAATAATAGAATGGTTATTTCCTTTTACATTTTCGCGTAATGGCTTATTGTGTGTTTTTAATGGACTTTACATAAAGGATGAGGTTCTCAACTCGGTTGTGTTTTTTTAAAATGTTTATTACCTCAGTTCTCCGTCATTTATGAACCGATTCGGATTTATGTTAAATTCACACAATAAGCGGTCGGTTAAAAACACACAATAAGCCATTACGCGAAAGTGTAAAAGGAAATAACCATTCTATTATTATTATTAAAATTAAATTCCAAATATGGACTTTACTGTTAATATTAAAGGATAATGCCAATATTTGTTTATCACTTAATTACTATCAGTGGCTAGTATTAGTCAGTGATGGATGCACAGATGTTTCACCCTAATATCATTTTATATTAAAATAATATATTGAAACAAGAAAATAATTTATCTGTATGTCCTATAAACTAAACGCCTAGAGGACATTGTTTGATATCAGTGGCTAGTATTAGTCAGTGATGGATGCACAGATGTTTCACCCTAATATCATTTTATATTAAAATAATATATTGAAACAAGAAAATAATTTATCTGTATGTCCTATAAACTAAACGCCTAGAGGACATTGTTTGATATATTTTAACGTAAACTTTATTTGCTAAGGACTTTAATCTAGGCACTTAGCTACTATTTCGAAAACAAAGTTTGAGGCACCGTTTTGTTCGTATATTTAATTAGACTGAGGATTTAGGGGTACTAGTTCAATATAGAATTGTTATAGAATTATTTGATACTACATAATTAGCTTGTAATATGTAAAGTAATAGAAATATCATGGTGGTTTCGCCGGGAAGGATACTCCGCAGCGCAACCACTTTAAATAAAAGTTTACGTCGAAACTAGAGATATAGACTTTTTTTTAATAGGACTAGAATTTTATAGACATTTCATAGAATTGTTCATGTAACTTATACTTGTTACAGCAAAGGTGGTTTCGCCAGGGAGCATGACGTAGCGATTGCGATAACTGATTTGGATGGTGGGTTTTTTCTCTTTTGTGACTGGAAGAGTAATAAAAACAACACTTTTATTTCATTGTACTCTTTATTGCCCTTTTATTTATACCCTCTTTATGTCATATAGTTTTCCTACACACCCCTACCACCACCTGGCGTAACATCGTGGTCAGCCTGGGGCATTGCGGTAATTGGACCCCGTTACCAGCTCCCCTTAGTACCGTCCATCCAGGTATTTAAAGCTTTAGTGATGTTGTTTAACTGCCTCTTTGGTCTGGGTCACAAACACTACTACTGACCATGACGTCCTGAGTATGATTCCCACTTCGCCGCGTCGCGTCGGGCAAAGTGATAATCAGGTTTTTCTGTTATGAATTTTCAGTAACTGCCCAAAGTTTGGATTTGTGCCCGGTTTATAGTCCGGGGAATTTACGGCGAAAATTAGGCCAACTCTGCATTAATTAAAAACAGCGATTTTTTTCATTGAATGTGTAGGGTATGGACAGGAGAGTATGTTAAGCTGTATCCCGCGTAAAGTTCACCTCCGCTTATGTGTTTTTTTTAAGAAAACGTCTAATATGTTATAACTTGGTGGAAAAAAATATAAACAGGTATTTTTATTTGGAGTATAGTAGAACAGATTGAGTATACTACAAGTAGGTCAGTAAGTAAATTAAACATTTTTCGTCCACGGAACAATCGGTTTTTTTTTAAACCTTATAATTTGACTTCGTACTTAAGGCATAAATATTAACAGGACAAAAATAGTGCTAAAATAAAATGATTGTTACCAACATATCTATTATTATGAAAATTAAACAAATTCTGCTCCGGACTTCACAGAAGATCAAGAAAATAAAAAAATCTTGAATACTACTTACGGCAAAAATGTAACAGGACTGAAATTTATTTAATAATGGGATATATATAAATCCAAACCTTAATCTCCCAAAATTAAACAGATTAGAGCGTTAATTAATAAAGTAAATGTAAAAAATAAATTACGATAAACGTGACGTCAGCTCTAAGCAGCGAGCAGCGTACGGCGTGTGCTAGTGTGCGTATCCAAGACAAGCACTGCGTTCATTGTGTGCGAATGACTGTGTTCTTGTTTGAGAGTCGGTGTGTTTTTATTGTGTTACTCCTGTATTTGTAAAAGCAGAGGAATAAAAACGGCAAGCCATCAGTCGGCCAGTGGCGACATACTGATTACAAACATGATCGTCATTAACGTTCAATCTTCATTTAGACAACCGGTCAAGTGCGAGCCGTACTTTCACACACAGAGTTCCGTAGCACCAAACAATATAATAACAATATTTTTAACGCTAATTAATTCGTAAACTTACACTCAACAGCAAAACTAAATTTGTTTTTATTGTATGTTAATGAAGAACAAAGTTACTGCTGCAGTTTGATAAAAAAGTCCCATATCTCGAAAACTAAATAATTATTTCAAGGGTGGATTATTTCCTGGGTTGTTGAAAAAATGTAGCACCCACCTCGTTTTCTTTTGGCTAAAAATACAGAAATTGTGTTAATTTATTAACCACGATAACAACACAATTTCCTAACATGTTAAATGCAGATGAGGTAATTATTTTACTTATTTCACCATTACAGTGCAGATAGCTACTACATGCGTGTAAGCGGAAGGGTAGCCCGCGAAATTCAAATTGTTCTTTTGCAATTAGAGGGCCAACAAATGTCTTTACAAAGTTATAATCTATCTATCTATCTATATAAATAAAAAGAGAAGTCCTGACTGACTGACTGATTGACTGACTCATCAACGCCCAGCCCAAACCCTTGGACCTAGAAAGCTGAAATTTTGCACAGAGGTTCCCTTTATAATGTAGACACGGAATAAGACAGGATTTTCTTAATTCAACCCCTAAGGGACTTAAATAGGGGATGAAAGTTTGTATGGAAAATCGACATTTTTAAAGTTAAAAGGCTGAAATTTCATATACAAGCTTCTGGTTAGAAATAAATATATACGTATTTTATCGTTTTTAAGAATTTACCCCCTAAGAGGATGAGATAAGGGTTCAAAGTTTTTATGCGGAATCTGCCATTTTTGAAGTCAGAAGAATGACATTAAATATTGAAGTTTCTGAGCAAAAATAAATGAACACGTATTTTATCGTTTTTGGAAATTCTACCCCAAAAGGGAGAAAAGGGATTGAAACATTAGTATAACAAAACTGGTCTGCACAGCTTGAAATTTACTATTTGTGTTTCTCGATTGTATTGATAAACACTTATCAATTTTTTTGGAAATTCCACCACTCAGACGAAAACAGGGGTGGCATTTTTTTATTTTTATTTTGTAGTGTTTGCACGTTTGTATGGACAAATACGCTAAAAAAATCTTCATATAAGTACACACTTCTAGGGAATCTGGGTCATTTGTGCGAAGTACACTTGCGGGAACCCATTCACGTGAAAAGATATTTGCGCGCATGGACACTTGCGTGACAGACACTCGCGCGACTGGACACTTGCGCGACTCAATGGCTTCATGGGTGTCGTTTTCGTGGTTTTAGCGGGTCGCTGGCAATGAAAATAAAAATCCGAGATGGCGCCGAGGAAAATTTAGTTTTTCGAGTTTTTCGTTCATGGGTGTCGTTTTCATGGTTTTCGGGGTCGCTGACCAAATTGACGCCGAGGAAAACTTTCGGTTTTTCTTTCACGGGACTTTTACACAACTACGAGTATTAAAATTTACCCTATACTTACACTTACGCGCGAGCGAAGCCGCGGCCAGCAACTATTATCTATAACATTTAAATGACAATTGTAGCCATTATTTTTGGGGCTTAACGCATCCGTGGGCAATTGTCGAACTACACGCGGGCGAAGCTGCGGGCAAAAGCTAGTCATTAATATTATCAATGCAAAAAAATTAAATTCGCGCGCGACGAAAAATTTTATTTGGCCCGTGATTTTCAAATTTTCTTACGTTTTTTTGCAATTTGCACAGCAGTGTCAGGTTTTATATTGATTAAAATCAGATTCGCGGCCGTAATACCCATGTATTAACAGAATTATAATCAATAAAATCATCAATACCACTCTCTGAGTTCATTTAATCCCATTGAATGTTTTTTTTCATGAAAAAGCCTTTTAATGGGATTAAATGAACTTAAAGTTATAATCATTTACAATAATCAATGATACCCATCATGGATTATTGTAAATGATTATAACTTTGTAAAACCACATTGTTTGCGGCCGCAAATCATATTTTAATCAATATAAAACATGACATTGACGTGCTTTTAGGTGTATGAGGAACAGGGTGTAAAGTTCCTAGGATCCTCCGACCAGATAGGTGTTATGTCTGGCGGGCAACTGCCCGATAGTTGTTATCGGGTTTCTCTATATATACTAAAGTCGATGTAAACTTTACTTGCGACTTGTAGGAAATTGATGTTAGTTCCTCCGTCGCATCATAGATGGCGCTGTTGTACTTTTTGTAGTATGTTGCTTTTTGTGGTCGATACATCACTCCCCCCCGGAGACCGGAGGTCGATAGTCGAATGAGTCATCTTCTGCCGCATTGTTCACGGTGAGTCGGAACAGTCTGCGGTGGTGAGGCGAACCCCAGTGAGTCGGGGCCGGCGCTACGTTTTTTTTTTTGCTCCGGTGTGTCGGACGTGGTACAGCGCCGCGATGTGGCAGACAGCTAGAGAGGTGTCGGCCGGGAGGTAGAAGCTCTCGACCGGCCGAAAGTGCAGTGTGCTGTGCCATGGTCGCTTGATGAGAGGCTGAGGGTGCTGACCGGGAATGCGCTTCCGCTGCATGCTGGTGGTCAGGAATACCCATTTGAAGCTGGCTGGCTGGCTGTGAGACTCGCTGCTCGAAAGCTGGAGGAAGTGATGTTGATGATGATGACGTCACGTTGCTCGAAGGCTGCGCTGACGTCCATTTCGGGGTCACCAGTTTAGGTGTATGAGGAACAGGGTGTAAAGTTCCTCAATACTCCATTGAAAAGGGAGGATCCTCCGGCCAGACAGGTGTTGTCTGGTGGGCAACTGCCCCGATTGTTGTTATCGGGTTTCTCTATATATACTAAAGTCGATGTAAACTTTACTTGCGACTTGTAGGAAATCGATGTTAGTTCCTCCGTCGCATCATAGATGACGCTGTTGTACTTTTTGTAGTATGTTGCTTTTTGTGGTCGCTACATGCTAATTGCAAAAAACGTAAGAAAAATTGAATTTCCTAGGCGACCTCGTCGCTTCCACTTTAAGTGTATTTTTTACTTTTGAATGCTTACGAAATTAGGTATATATATACAAATACGAACAGTGGAAGTCAATGATGTAGGTACTAGGGATGGTTTGAATATTTCCATGACCACAGGCCCTAGACAGAACGCGCGCGCGTGGTTTAAACGTATCGTAAATACGTCGATTTCAAAATGGAAAATACTTGTTTCACATACAATATACATACAATAAGACTCTGATTGTGCTTGTTGCTAACAACGTAACGTGAAAATCGACATTTTACGTTTACACCATGCGCTCGTGCTAGGGAACCAGATATTTACTTGAAAGTATGACAACCGAGGGCACGTCAAAACATTTGTAAGTCTTAATAGTGTTTTGTTACGTTTACGCGATTGTACACCTTATCTCTATTAAGGAAAGGTCAAATTCCTATGAAAGCGCTGCAGCAAATACAAGAATGAAGCTTGGAAACGTATTTTACGTAAACATTAATTGATATTATTTTCATTATTTGCTTTAAAGTGTTTAATTTTCGTGTAAATAGGTTAGAAATAGCCTTAAGATGAAAGTTAATCAAAATTAAACGCAGTTACATTTTTGCCCCGACCGCGCGCTATTGTAAAAAAACTGATATTAATAACTTCCGTTAGTGAAATTTGTTTAATTTTGTTTAATGGAGGTTTAATATATTAATTTAAGTTATTTTATGTAAAAAAAAACCGCTGTTTATATTTTTGCCTCAAGTACAATCCAAAAATGTCGTAAATGATTTTTTATCGTAATTTCCGTGGACGAAAATGTTTAATTCTGAAAAAATATATTACTGTCACCAATTTTTTACCTTAAGTAATTAAATTTGTCCTATTAATCATTTTGCCCACGTTTTTATTCACAAAAACGCGTTTTCGTCTTTTTGACCTTGATCCGGCCTTGGACAATGTTTATTTTTTTTATTATTTGGAGAGCTAAGGTCAAGTACACGATTCAAGAAAAAAATCGCTGTTTATATTTAATGCAAGGTTCAAATCTAAAAGCCCCGTACTAATAGGGATAGGTACATGGGACTTAAATATAACTGGTTTATTGTTGGTGTGTTATTTATAATACAGGTCTGCCTAACCCTTCGGGGTTTTATGTTATGTATAATGTTAATGTATAAACACATAATATAGCTGCCCCGATCTTAAAAATCCCATGTTAAAGTAACACCAGTCTCATAGTCATATTCCAAAACCCTGTTTCCAATTCATGTCATATATATCCAATATATAAAAAAAACACGTTTACTCAACTGTGAATTACGATGAGGTCAAAAACTTGAAAAAAAATATAAAAATATTTTAAGTGTTATGGCAAACTGAAATTAATGTGTAGGGGCTAGGGACTAAAGTAATTTCTCCAAAATCACATATTTAAATTTTTAGAATCAGAATTGTGCGCAATTCTGATTCTAAAAATGTAAAGAAATATGTGATTTAATTCTTCATTATTTTCGATGAGTCCTGTGTGAAAGGGTCATAGTCGCGCATGTTCAGCATGTCTATGGTCACGTTCCACAGTTTCTCCGCCTCACTCTCACTCTGGCATTGTCTCGAAGGTGTACTTTTTGCACAGTCACTGGAAAAAGACAATATAACAAATGAGGACAAGGAAAGTAAAACAAATGCAATCTTTTGGAATTTAGTTTAAATAATTAATTAGCTTTTAGTCTTTATATCGCATTTCTATAAGGCTTCGCAAAAGTATGTCTGCAATTAAAACAATTCTTGGGTAAGTTTAGGTCTGAGATCTATAGAGTGAACTTGGACTTTGGTCAAGGTAAGCACAGGAACTTTTTTGTTTATAGTTTACATTCATAATGCGCAAATTAACTTCATATAATTATGTGTCAAGCTAACATTCGTACGAAATTACTTTACTATTACCATATTTAACTAATTTAGCGTTTAGAGTACCTAATTAATTAAGGCCTCCTTCAGTAATTGATTCTAGTTTGGTGTCTTTGTTTCACCGTTTACCGTATCTTGTCTTTTCCAAGTTCTAGCCGCCTTTTCCTGATCTTTGGACATCTGGCTTTGTAAAAACTTAAGAGAAAATATTTAAAATAAAAAAAATTGTGCGTGGAGTCCCTCCGCGCGGAAGAAGTGAAACTTCGTAATACTACACGCATGCGTTCGAGTGTCACGCATTCACTCTCGTTATTTTATTGAGCTTCTAAATAATATTTTATTGTTTTATTGTTGTACACTTTTTATTACATAAGTTTATCGAGGTTATTCTACTCATGGAAATTGAGCGAAGGCTGGTCACACCGAAGAGTCGAATGCATGACTGTTTGCACGCCATCTTGCGTACCTAGGAGAACTACGTAGTCACAAATCTTGTAATAGCGCCATCTCTTAGTGGGTAATAGAAAATATTCCCCCTTCATTATAACGTTAAACTTGTTGGAAGTCGCATAAGAAGTTTCACTTCAAAAAATAGTACGTGGAGTCCCTCCGCGCGGCAGAAGTGAAACTTCGTAATACTACACGCATGCATTCAAGTGCCACGCATTGACTCTCGTTATTTTATTGAGCTTCTAAATAATATGTTGTTGTTTTCTTGTTGTACTATTTTTATTACATAAGTTTATCGAGCTTATTCTACTCATGGAAATTGAGCGAAGGCTGGTCATGTATATAATGCATGACTGTTTGCACGCCAGCTTGCGTACCTAGACCTACGTAGTCACAAATCTTGTAATACTGACATCTCTTTGTGAGTTTTAGAAAATATTCCCCCTCCATGGTAGCGTTAAACTTGTTGGAAGTCGCATAAAAAGTTTCACTTCAAAAATAACATACCCCCGGAGGACACGGTGGAGCTCACCGTGGAGCTCTGCTCCGCTTGGTGGAATGGGAAGCCATCGCTTCCATCTGCGAAGCAGTCATGTGCAAAGAAGGTGGCGGAACGTGAGAGGGAGAGAGCCTCAAGACGGTGATTAATGGGCCAGCTCAACGTCCGTCCGTCTTATAAAGACAGGCCGTGTCGACGTTTCAAGGAGATGCGCATTCATTTTTGGAAGCGCGCGTAGTCTCGTATGTATACGCGGGTTTTGCCTAAGCACAATTCGTACAGGCGTTGAAGCTCGTATTAACGTACTAAGCTGCGAGAGCCGATGAGAACTCTAAAGCGCAAAAATATAGGTTAACCTACAACACCTCTAGCGAGTTTATCAAGTAGTTGTTCCTCGTGCTTCTGTTGCTCACAAGCGCTACTGCTGAACATGAGGTTCTGTGTTCGATTCTCTTATCAAACGCTATTGATCTTTGCCGTTAGAAATTTCTCAGTAGTATCCAGCCAGCCAGGTCCCCTAGAAACATGTGGGTGTGCACACATCTGCAAGGAAATACAGGTGTGATACTAACCTGTAATAGAGCCCACTCTCATTCTCGCAGTTCTCATCGACGGCGCAGTAGATGCTGGTCTGTGCGCCACACCGGGGCGTCTTCCAGCACCAGTTGAGCAGAACGTTCTGGAAGCCGTGGTTGACGATTCTCCAAGCCGTCTGCGGGAAGTGCCGCCCAATGCTCGTCTTCACAATACCCGGGTGCAGGCTGTACGTCGACACGCCTGTTATATCACGCTCCTGAAATTCAGATTCGTGTGGTCATAAAATTAACTCTTTCCTTCTGGCGGTACTTTCAAATAAGCCAAAAGCATAGCTTGTCCTTATAACCTTTCTTCTCTTCATGATGTTAGGGTTTCGGAACAGACTTTTTGCGTTACGGGCTTGCCGTATTGTTGGATCATTCCCACTAGTCCCACTAAACAGTTCTACGGTAGAACTAGTGGAAATATTTTTTCCCACTAGTCCTACAATTTTGTACCCCCTCAAATCTAGTGAAAAAAGTATTCACACTAGTTCTACCATACAACTGCTTAGTAGAACTTGTGGGAATGATCCGTATTGTTGGCCCCGAGGCATGCCACTTTCCTGTCTTCTTCTTTGTAAGAGGGGTATTATAATGTACCAATACTACTATTGTCATACTCTAGGCCAGACTCCCGTTGATTTTCGCTGTCTAAACAAATTGTCGCCCGCAATAAAAATGTGTTGATAGTGTTTTTTTGCAATAATTAAATATTGCATAAATATTGTTTATACTGCTGACACTCCTTTTAGTATTAGTAATTACCTAAGTGCTACAAATTGTTTTTATTAGATTGAATGTACATGTTTGACCTAGATTATTTTTGTTCGTATAGCGTTAATGTCCATTAGGTATATCATAATATATTAACTCATACTAACTTATTTCACAATTATGTTTTTCCATTATTATGTTAAATATTGCTAAGAAATCTAGCCCAAATAGTAGTTATTAGATTTAGCCGCCTGTGATACAGGATTAACCTAGTACAGGCATCGAACTTTGTTATACCTTCATTATTTTTAAGATTTAACTGTATTTATTGTGCCCATATTATTTTTGAATAAATATATTATTATTATTATTATTATTAATACCTAGTAAAAAACTCTACTACTTGTAGAAAAAGAAAACTTAGTAGTGTTGCCATATGTTCTTATGTCACATATGTTTCTGTGACAAAATCAAATCTTGGAATCATCATCTGTCTAGCCTTTTCCCAAACTATCTTGGCGTCGGCTTCCAGTTTAACCGGATGCAGCTGAGTACTTTACTTGAAAAGACTGTCTATCCGACCTCCACAACCCAGTAACCGGGTAATATGATACCGGGATAACAGTATCTATATAATCCCGGTGAGGGACGCTTTAACTGACAAGGTTTTTGAAAAAAGAATTAAATAACTTCCATAAACAAACAAAGGTCAATTTTCCTAGTTGTTTGAATATTCTGTTGGAAACTTCTCAAGCGTGTAGGATGTAATTCGCATATCGTAATAGAATACAAATTAGTGTCTAATGTAGAACATAGTGCATGGCTCATCCATCAGGTCACACTACATACGCAGTTTGGTCACGTCTATTCGCACCACCTGCACTCTTTGCCTTGACATAAACGCATATTCATTATTATTCCCCAGCCTACCTTTTTTTTGTTTTAATGAAGTGGTGAAAAATGCCTAACGCATATCGCGCCGTCCGGGGATACGGTTTGGTTATGTGGGCCTTGCACCACCGTGAGCCTACTGTCGCCTTGGTGGATGGGCCACGAGAACTGTAACGCATGACATTCGCGACCCATCAAGCGCAGCCCGCCTCCGGGCACCAACTCCTTTGGCGGTGTCCGGGCTCACATGATAAATCGTGTGAGAGCACGGCGCTGCACCACCCAAGCAGGACAATACTCGAAGGTGTGAAGGGCCGTGTCCTCGCTGCAGCCACAATGGTGACAAACGGGAGTCGCCTCCCGTATTCCCCAGCCTACCTAGCCCAACCCTACCTAAACCCAATTTATGTAATTCATTGGACATACCCAAAAAACTAACCGACTTAAATGATAAAGCCTAGATGATGTCAGTCGGTAAAAATACCGAATGGCTATATCCGCGTTTTCGGTCCTTTTTTACTCATAAACGACTACAGAACCAAATAGACAGTAGCAGCGTAATGGGAGCGGGGAAGGTGGTCAACGTCAACCCCGGGTGTCAAGCTCCAAGGGTTGACAGTCCGTGCCTATGGAGAGCCACCAGCCACTGTCACGCACTTAGCTCAAGGAAATTAGGAAATCGTCCATAGCGCAGCACAGATTGCTCAGCCAGAAGCACATTCATATATTTCATCTCTTTGACCAGCAAGTAGGCCATATGGCCGGAAAAACGGGGAAGGTTCCGGAATGTTACTTCTAGTAATTAGTATTTAATGTCCCGGATGCCTTACACCGTTAGTTCCCGTTCATTTACGCGATGTTGTGTTACAATTTGAACCTATTAGATTTTTTCGCAAAAATACGAGCCCTGGCCTAGGTACAAACATATTATCTTCAACAACAACAATAATATTATCTTCTAATTGAAGCAGTCATACTAAGGAGGTGGCGGAACATGAGAGGGAGAAAGCCTCACGTCCCAGCCGCCGCGGTAGAGAACCTACTACATAAAATATATTATCATCTACATACCTTTAGTTTCTGATCCAGAGCCTTGGCAAACAGAATATTGGCTATTTTGCTGTTTGAATAAGCTCGCAGTGGAGTGTACTCAGTATCATTAAAGTTGATGTCTTCTAGATCCAGATGGTAAACTGAAATACATTTGCAAGTTAGGTATAATATATACTGCTTCGCAGAAGGAGGTGACGGCTTCCCATTCCCTCTCGCTCCAGACCATGGATTGAACCAGGACCGGACGTGAGAGGTCGCCACCACCAGGAGGACAGGGCGGTGCTCAGAAGCCTCAGACCAAGCGAAGCAGACCTCCACCAGACGTTCACGATGTGCTCCACCGTGTTCTCCGGGTGATCCTCGCAGCGGTGACACCCGGGCGTTTCCTCCCGCCCGATTCCGTGTAGGAACCTCCCGAAACAAACGTGTCCGGTAAGGACCAGGGTCAGGCGGAAGGTGAGGGCACAGTGGCGCCCCCAACCACTCCTCAAAGAGGGGACTTATCGCCACTATAGTGTCGTGCCCTACAGTCGTACCTAACTCAAGCATATTCTTAACTTACATTGGTGAATCCGAGACGAGACGAACACAATCCTCGAAGGGGCATTTTGTATGAGAAGCGGCAGCAGCAGTAGTGTAAGCAGCGCGTGTCCGAGATGGTTGGAGCCGATGTGCGTTTCGAAGCCGTCGCGCGTGCGGCTCGCGGGACACATCATAACGCCGGCGCTGCACACCAGCCCGCGCAAGCGCCCCCCGCTTGACATCACGCGCTCGCTGAACGCGCGAACACTGTCCAAGCTGCACAGGTCAAGTTCCTCTACCAGTAACTCCCCCGTGCCCACCAGGCCTCGGGCAGATTGCTCTATGTCATCTTTAGCTTCCTTCGCTGCAATGACGTTACGGCACCCCATTATCACGCAGGCGCCTGTAGAACAACATTACTTTTAAATTTTTTCTTTGGAATTAGTTCTCGCATCAGTGATTTTCTCATTTCTGTATAAATGAACAAAGTACCTAATTTATACCTATTGATCAAGTTGGGATGCTAAAATTATTTTCGCTCGCTTTGGCACTCTCTTATTTAAGTCCATACTCCTAATTCTGCATCAGTATTCAAAATAAAATGCAAAATTTTCCGCTGTGTCTTCGCAGTTCAGACGACAGTATTGAGCGCTTCTCCTTCCAGTGCCTTCAATCTTGTCTTGCTGCCGGTAGATTTACCTACCCTGACAGTCTGGTCTAGTTCTTTTTCTGATTCCTAAGACCTCGATGATGTATAAATTTGATTTTACCTCAAATACTCATCCGGTGCACAATTGCTTTTGTTAGGGGTCGTTTACACTTTACGGGCAGAATGTTTTGAGTGAAACAGTGAACAAGTGAAAAAGTGAACTGAGTTTATTATTTACGGATGCAGAATTAAAACGCAACATAGCCGCTTCAAAAATGTTAGCACCTTGGTGACCTCGGATTAGTTAAACTAACCATACTTGTTTGTTTAAATAGAAGTAGTTTTATAAATAAAACGCCGAAGATAATAGAAGTAGAAGTTAATAATTTTGAAGAGTTAGTTGAAAAGTCTAGGAACTGAAAGATTTTTTTTCTTTACATCATTTTATTCAGTTACAGATGTTAGAAACTTAATAGACTTAGGAATACAATTTTAAGAACAAAATTAAATAAGGCTGCAAGAGCCAACGAAGCGTTACAACCAGCAAAGATTTCTGTTTATTGGAAAATTGCGGGGCGTCTAACATTATTGGCCCGGGGCGCCAAATCTTAAAATATTCCACTGCCTATTGATACTACTCAATCAAGCTTCCCAACTGCACTTACCTCTTCGGTATAAATCGGCCGCTGTCTCTCTGCCCATGCCACTGTTGCTACCTGTCACGATGATAGTGAACCCCTCCAGCCTTTTCTCACTTTTACACCAGCCACTAAAGTAATCCATTATAATCCTTGTCGTATTACTTTACGTTAACACTTTTAATTATTTCTTCATAAAATGTCTATAGCTGACGATCACATTACTTTGTTGTTCATACTGATTAAATGACTGGTTTGTATAACGCCTTTATATAAGGTAGGCAGCTCATTAACGGCGTGTTTACGTGAAGTGATTTGATGACAAAGTTGCGCACGAACAATCATGGACACGCAATGAAGTCGATATTTAGATAAACTGGATTTAAGAACATGTTTAGGTTGTAGTCACAGCACTTAACCACGTTTTTGACGTCTCATAATAAAGAAACATGGAAGCAACCAGCTCTGAGAAGAACTTTTGGCGTACCTATAGTTCTTCTCAGAGCTGTATTGGTACACCAAAAGTTCTTTTCAGAGCTAGTTGCTTCCATGTTTCTTTATTATGAGACGTCAAAAACGTGGTAAAGTGCTGTACTGTGCTGTGCCCTTATTGAAAACTGAAAGTGGGCCCCTGGCCGAAGGGCTCCTGTCCGAAACTTTTCGTAAGAATTTAAGCGTTCTTTCATCACGCTCCTCCTACTCAAATATCAAATTTTCTTGCCGAATATTGTTGGCTTGCTAAAAAACCCTCTGGGGTTTCCCCTACCATAAATAGTCCACAATGCTGTGGTCGGATAAGTACATTTTCAATACGATGATCGAAAACTGGCTATAAATAATCACACTACTATTAAGTTCAGTATGCAGTGTTCACACTCCCTGGGTTGTTATTTTCATTTATTTGAACCTACTAGTGATTTATTTTCACAGATAACTCTCTCAACTCTTAGTTCAGTTATAGTCGGCGGTATTTTTTTTTCATCTCAGTTTAAAAAGTTCCTATCCTTGAGGCATTTAAGTTGTGTTTATAAATAGAAGATCAATGTAACGCTTGTTTCCCACACTCCAAGGTTTACTACTCTCCGATTATACACGACAATAAGTTTATGTAAGGAGCCACGAGGAACTTGGCACGGCGCGCACTAATATTACAAACACTCTATATTACGGCGAATAATGTGCATATGAAAAATGGTTTAAACACGTGTTCGTTCGTCTTCCGCAATCATTTTGATCCGGCTCGAAGGACCAAAATGTTAGGGTCTTAACTTGGACTTTAAATTAAAGGCAGTGGACTGTATAAACTGAGAAGTATATCCAAAATTATGTACAGAATTAGAAATAAGACGCGCGTGTATCGTCGATTGCTCTCGCTGATGAAGTGCTGCTCGGCTCCTGTACCCCCGCGCAGCTGCCCGTTCCGTCGCCCGCGCTGCCGCCCGAGGTCTGACGAAGATAGCCGACGGCGCCCGAACAATTCATTAATCTAATGAAGAAAATTTTCCCCTACATTAAAATGAATTTGATTCTTTAACGAACAGAACGAACTACACCACACTCTGCCTCACACAAATCATAAATAAGATACTCACAGAGACTCTAACTACCCTCCTCTCACTTTATAATTAGGCATAAGAGATTCGCTTCTTAAACCGTAAAATGTGCTCCCCACATGTTACGGCTTTAGCAAATCTCTCATCAACCATTGACTTAAGAAAAAGTATTTTATGTGCCTCTATAATTATTATCTTATAAGAGCAGGCTGTTGATAGCCACCCCACACAGTTATACAGGGTGAAAGAGATAACGGCGCTAAAACGGGTACAACGTATTCAGTATATCATCATTAACGAATGATTACTAGCTGCCTCAAACCAATCCCAGTCAGCGCACATAGCACCTCCACATGTCCGAAGAGAAGTCGCAAGCGCAATGGAAAAACACAAACAAGAGTCGGACACCAGACAACCACTATTCGGCGAACAACTGCCAAAGCAACGGCTAAAAATTAGGCAGGTTTTTAAAAACTACAGCGTCCCTTTCGGGAAACCCGGCCGACGCGACGCTCGACGTAAGCTGTGGGGAAATAGCTGTCCGTTTTCCAATTACTACTTACCAGCAAGTGAACATCTTCCTACAGGGTCTAACCTTCTGTGACCCACCTGGAAGTCCTTCAACCGTCTCCGGACTCAAGTGGGAAGATGTAACTCCAACCTCGTGGGGTTACCTCAATGAAAAGGCAGCGGGGTGGGGTTGTGGAGGTGCATCGCAAACTATCCTATCCTGCCCTCTTAGCCCAATAACATTCAGCCGAAGTGACCTTTGCGTTGTCACCGACGACACGGTGGAAGTAGCAAAATTCTGGGCTAATCATCATCATCATCAGCCTATAATGTTCCCACTGCTGGCCCGCAAGCCTCCTCTCTATGAGAGGCTCCCTCTGGGCTAATAAGATATAAAAATCGTCGTGCCAGTGACACGAAGAAGACGTATTGTACGTCATTCTGAACCCCCACCCACATAGAAAATGATCGTCGATTATTAAAAAAATTGCTATTTCCTAAAAATGTGCAATACCTACAAGGTCAAAATGTATGGAACAGCGGTTTTTTTTTAAATCGTTCGAACCGTTTTAGCATCGGTGTCCCCTCCACCTTGTATACGTATTAGACACAAAAACGAAGTGACCTTTATCGCAGTCTAGACGATCAAATCAAAAATCACGCACGATAGGCATGCCCACAACCCTACCTTGCATTCAGACAAACACACTTTAGTCATTTTCATAATGAAACAGGATAACATTTCACAGGTTCAATATTAATTAGTGTCCGCCCCACGGTGCGTGGACCTATGCACACATACATGTATTACGTACATAATAATATATCCAAGGCCCGGCTCACTTCGCCCGCTGTTGAGTGTCTTCATCATGAAACTTTAAAATTTAACTCATCTCAGGGGCAGGGCCGTAGGCAGTAGGGTTGGGAGTTAACCCCCTCCCCCGAAATCTCGGAGAACTGTATTCACAAAGAAATCAACCTATGTGAATCGGAATACCTATTTTTTCTAGCTCACTTCCCTCGGCAATACGTGCTTTGTGCCTATCCCTATGCTTTCTCAATTCTTCAAAACTTGACAGAGTTCCTCACACTCCATTTCTGAGTGTAGTAGTTCTGTGTGAAGTAATCCAAGAGAGGTGCTAATTTTTTTGAGCTCGATTCGCTCGGTATTTATACATCCTGTACTTTTCAATTCTGCATAAGTTCCTCCTATTCTCATTCCTACCCAATGTAGTGCTAAAATGTTCGAGCTCAAGATGCGAAAATAAACTTGTTGGCGCCCATGATCGTTTTGTACGGGCAAATCCAGAGAGGATTGTTATAACTTCGTTTTTCAATCTGCCTGTTTTTTATTCGGGATAACCCCTCCCAACGAAGTTTCTGGCTACAACCCCCCTGACTGACCCCCAAAGTCATAGACTCTCGCATCCTACTGTCTCATAATTATTCAGAAACATTTATACGTAATTATTTCGACAGTAATGCCTAGTTAGAATAAAACTGCAACATTTTTCGATCTCGTTTCGCTCGCTTACGCATTCTGGAGTCCAACACACTTATTCTATTCACTCTGCAACTGTTATACATAAGCCGACAAAGTAAAATATATATATAAAGTCTAATATTTCCGAGGCTAGGTGAAAAAAAATTCTCTGTCTTGTCTTTTAAACTCTACTTGTTTTCCAAAGTCCTTTTTTCGCCAAAGTCGGCATTAATATATAATGTCGAGTCGATTTGTAAGGTATAGAATTTGCGCAGCTCCGACTTGTAAGTCTGCTAAAATTTTTGAACTCGCTGCACTCGCTTCTGAATTCTAAAGAATGCTTCTGAAAATCTAACATATCAGTTCGCTGCACTCGCTCTTGCATATTATTGGTTCCTACTTGTAAAATTTATCATTAAACTACAACCACTAGATTGCGCTTAGTTTTATGTTTCAAAGTCATTTTGCCGATTTTAGGGCGGCCGTGACAGCCCGTGACCACAACCTATTTTTAGGGCTGGATCCGCGCCTGCACAAGTGTGGATCTACACTCGACAATTCACGGATCTGTGTTCAACCTGAGATCACATTAATTATGATATTTTTTGCGATACCAGTGATGCCCTCACACCGAATATATTTTAAACATTCATAAACTCACGCCTCACGCCAGGGGGGTAGGCAGAAGCTACAAAACCCCACCTGCTACGATCCTTACGTATACTCCTTTTGCGTCGCCCATGTAACATATCTTTTATAATCAAACAATGCTATCACTAAAGCCTGTGTGCATAGGCCACTCCTTCCGGGTTGCAATAGCACCCACCAACTTGTCGTCGGTGTACCTATTCGTTTGTTTTAAAATAGATGCATCTGCTGATCTTCGTTTCTTTGCTATAATGTCCGTGGGAGCGTTGATTCTACAGCCGATAAATAAATGTTAGCTCAATGCAATAAGTGCAAGATTATAACAACTCAATTCATCTCATACATCAAAATAATAATACATTAACATATATTTCATATAATATATTTAAAGGGTTTAGATTTAAACATTTTATAAATGCGAAAAATGTAAACCAGTTTCTATTGAAATTAATAAATAACAAAATTGTTTTTTGAGTCTTAGATGAAAACAGGTAAATAGCCTTTTTTTTTGACATCGCCACTCGCAGATCAACCTGATAAGGTTTTTACTGCTTAACCGGACTAGATGGTGAAGCCTCGGCGGCACTATTCATTCAATAAAAACCCAGCATCACCGTTTACTTGCACTCATTAAGATATACGTATGGAGACGGCTTTTCGGATTTTCTACAATAGAAAGAATCTTAAACATCTACAAAATCGACACACACTTGTGAAAAACCTTAGATGAGTCCTGTTTGAAAGGGTCGTAGTCGCGCAGGTTCAGCATGTCTATGGTCACGTTCCACAGTTTCTCCGCCTCGTTCTCACTCTGGCATTGTCTCGAAGCTGTCTTTTTTGCACAGTCGCTGTAAAAAGACTTAATACAATAAATGAGGACAGGCAATGTAAATTTACTACAATCTTTGTCAATTATTTGGATAAGCATTTAAGTAATTAATTAGCATTCAGTATTTGGCAATCGGCCTCCTATAAACTTTAATATACTTACCTAGAAACATGTGGGTATACACATCTGCAAGGAAATATGTGTGGTGTGAAACTAACCTGTAATAGAGCCCACTCTCATTCTCGCAGTTCTCATCGACAGCGCAGTAGATGCTGGTCTGTGCGCCACAACGGGGCGTCTTCCAGCACCAGTTGAGCAGAATGTTCTGGAACCCGTAGGTGACGATTCTCCAAGCCATCTGCGGGAAGTTCCGCCCGATATTCGTCTTCACGAAACCCGGGTGCAGGCTATATGTCGACACGCCTGTTACACCGTGCTCCTGAAATTCAGATAAGAGTTTAGTTATAAAGTCACCCCTCTTCCGAGTTGATCAATGCTCACCCGATTAAACACCAATAAAATCTTACATGAGAAACAGTACGGTTTCACCACAGGACGTTGTACGACTGACGCCGGTGTCACTTTATTAAGACATACATATACCGCGTGGGAAGAGGCACAAGATGCCATAGGAATCTTCTGTGACCTTTCCAAGGCATTTGATTGCGTAAATCACCAAACCTTGCTCTTGAAACTTGAGCATTATGGTTTAGGTAAACTTGCGCTCAGTTTAGTAAAATCGTATTTGAATGATAGACAGCAGCAAGTACAAGTAAATGGTGTAAGTAAATTCAATGGGTTTAAAAGTAAAAATGGGTGTACCTCAAGGTTCGATATTGGGTCCTTTCCTCTTTTTAGTATATATAAATTACCTACCCCATTTATTTAAAAACCAACCACAAATGTTGTTGTTTGCTGACGATACTTCTTTAATATATGATCCAAAAAAATGTGTTAGAATCCTGGCGCATATTGACAATACCGAAAGCTGTAAGCCATATTTTGTTAAATTAAAACTCCTAACTTTACCTTCTATATACATTCATGACCTTTGCATATTTGTATTTAAAAATAGCAACATTTTCCCTAAAACAAAAGACATGCATAACGTCAACACACGCCATAAAAATAGACTATATCTATCATCAAAATGCTTTACCATAACCCATATTACATGGCAGTAAAAATCTTTAACAAACTACCGGAACAAATTAAAGAAGAACCCAAATTCAATACATTTAACAGGAAATTAAAAGAATATTCAACACAAAAATGCTTTTACTCGGTTGCAGAATACTTAGAATCAAAAATGTGAATATGATAGATAGATAGTACAAAAATAAAATAATACATAGAAATTAATAAAATATAAATACAATGGAGAATATAAATTAATAAAATATAAAAATTCATACAAATTGATGAAATTATAATAACGGATACAAATAAATAAACTACAATAATTAATAAATACACGTTAACCGTTAAGTTATTACCAATTTTAAAATGTTTATGTTGCCGTGCCCTAACCGGGTTTCATGTTGGAACTTACTCACGTATATGTAACAACTAAATGTATACACATGAATGCAATAAAGAATTTGATGTTTTTGTAATATTTAGGATAAACAGACGTGCCACAAACCTTGAAGACGTAAATAACGCTCAAATGCAGGTTCATAAATGGTTTCCCGCTAATAATTTAGTATTAAATGGGAAAAAAAAACTAATTGCATAAGATTTTCTCTTCCAAATGTCAAATGTAGTGATTGTGACATAGTATTGAATCTAGAGAAACTTTAATTTGTCGATGAAACTGTTTTCTTGAGGATTACGCTCGACTCAAGGCTACAATGGCTCCTTATTTTACATCCGAAAAATCCGTCAATTTACTGATGTAAATACCCCGAGGCTACTTTGTTTTAGTTATTTTCATAGTATTATGTCATACGGTATTTTACTGTGGGGACGGGCTGCGGAAATCGAGTCTATATTTATTCTGCAGAAAAGAATCATCAGAGCCATATACAGGGTGTTTGGTGCATCGTTTGCCAAATTGAATAGGCCGAAAGGAGAGGTCATTTGCTATCTCTTCACGCCCCTTTTTTTTTTTTTTTTTTTTTTTTTTTTTTGTTTTGGCAGGAGTGGGAAATCCCCACGGACACTTCGTCTATCTCACGACTTGTGAGACAGTCGAAGTAGTGCCGGACTCGAACCGGCTAAAAACCACTCCTGCTCTGCCAGTGTCCTCTGACATGGGTCATCAGAGATCTTATTGAGACTTTTAATGTTTTGGATACCATTTTTTATATGTTTAAGAATCTTCAATTTTGAAAAAGTTGCAATTTGAGTTGAATTTCAGTTTCTAATTTATTTGATTTTCTTGATTTTAAATTTTTGCTGTTTAATTGTTTCTGTGCTTCTTCACGCCCTTTAACTCATTCCTTGCCATACCGGTTTTTTTATAACAACTTTTTTATTTAAATTTTGAAAAATTCAACATTTTAGGTCAAATAAAAAAGTAAAAAATATGTTTAAACTTAAAATTTCGATTTAATTTTGATGTGTACTGTTGTATGATTCTATAAAATTCAAAATTACTTGCTTTGAAAAATTACTTTCATTTTTAATAGCTCGTAAAGTTTTTGTAAAAGAAAAATACTCTTAAAACTTAACTTTAAATGGCTATAAAAAAAAAACTAAAAGCGATCGGGATCTTCGAATTCTTTTAAAAAGTTCTCTTGTCTGTCCTTTTTCTAACGGTATGCAATATGCCCAAAAAAAACGTTTAATACCTTTTAATTTTTAACTAAATGTGTAATCGAGACACTAGGCTGATATTCAAAATTACAGTAAGAACAGTACTTTTACTCAGTTGTAGCATGAATAACATGCTTCAAGTAAGTAGATAGTTACTGTTATGTCACTAGTGCATAGTGTCCTATCTCTTTCTTAAACAGGAACCAATTTTTAAAGAACCTGAAATTGAAAAAAAAACTATAATTCAGAAATCACATATTTTATTCGAGTTGTCCGCCACTGTTGCGAATGCACGCGCGGCATCTTCATATTATCTCGACTGCTGCTGACTATATTGTGCGTAAACGTATTTCTGCTTTGATAGTCACGAAAGCCACATCAATGTGTTGGACTAAATCCTCCCTAGTCTCGATTTCCAAGGCGTAGACAATTTATTTGGCTAGACGTGAAAATCTAACGGAGTTAAGTCTGGGGAACGTGGAGGTAATGAAATAGCCATCCCAAAACACCGAAACAGACTTCCCCTTATTGTTAGCTGAGCTGCTAATTTTCCGTGAAGACATTTCTTTTGTATTCCAACACAACGGTTGTCCCGCTCACTGGAGTTTTACTATCAGGGAGTACCTTAATGATACGTCAGTTTCCAGAATCATGGATTGAGAGCGATGGCCCTATTCTATGGCCTTTTTGGGATGGCTATTTCATTACCTCCACGTTCCCCAGACGTAACTCTGTTAGATCTTTACGTCTAAGAACGAGCCAAAGAAATAACGTCAGGGAAGTTGAGACTAGGGATGATTTAGTCCAACGCATTGATGCGGCTTTCGTGACTATCAAAGCAGAAATACGTTTACGCACAACTACAGTCGAGATAAGACGAAGATGCCACGCGTGCATTCGCAACACTGGCGGACAACTCGATCAAGATTTGTGATTTCTGAAATTATGTTTTTTGTTAGTTTTAAATTCTTAAAAAGTTGGTATCCTGTTTAAGAAAGAGATGCGACACTATGCACTAGTGACATAACAGTATCTGTCTACTTACTTGAGGCATGTTATTTATGCTAAAACTGAGTAAAACTACTGTTCTTACTGTAATTTCGAATATCAGCTTAGTGTCTCGATTACACATTCAGTTAAAAATGAAAAGGTATTAAACGTTTTTTTGGGCATATTGTATACCGTTGGAAAGGAGACAGACTTGAGAACTTTTTAAAAGAATTCGAAGATCCCGATCGCTTTTAGTTTTTTTTTTATAGCCATTTAAAGTTAAGTTTTAAGAGTATTTTTCTTTTACAAAAACTTTACCAGCTATTAAACAAGACCGTAATTGTGACTAGCAAGTAATTTTGAATTTCATAGAATCATACAACAGATTACATCAAAATTAAATCGAAATTTTAAGTGTAAACAATTTTTTTATTTTATTATTTGACCTAAAATGCTGAATTTTGGATATTTTCAAAACTTAAATTAAAAAGTAGTTATAAAAAAACCGGTGTGGCAAGGAATGAGTTATAGGGCGTGAAGAGATAGCAAATGACCTCTCCTTTCGGCCTATTCGATTTGGCAAACGATGCACCAAACACCCTGTATAATCTACGTAGACGCGATTCTCTTGTCAATACATCTATGAAAACATCATGTATGTTAGGAAAAATCTGCATTTATTTAGTAAAAGAGGTGACCGGCACCACTATAATACTAGAAACAGGGATCAACTAGTTCAGCCAGGTTTCAGGTTAGCTAAAGCAGACTCATCTTTCATGGGGTACTGTTTAAAATGTTACAATAAAATACCTTCCCCCATTCTACAACTGAATGAAACGAAATTTAAATCTTGTATAAAACGCACACTATATAGGCAAGCATATTATAAGTTGGGGGATTATATTGAAGATAAAAATGCTTGGCTCAATGCTGGTCCTGCTCCACAACCATAGGGGCAATCTGAATCATCTGAATTTTTAATTATCAAGTGAAGTTATTGTGAAAGCTGCAGAAGATTGTAAAAATATATTTGTATTGTACTGATTCAATCTCTTAGTATTATTTAATTGCATAGCACATGTGTGAGTACTATGTACTGTAAAGCCACCATTTACTGAGTACCTACTAGGGCACGCAAACCGGATACCCAGTTAACCGAAAAAACTGGTTAACCGACTGATTTGAAACCCGGTTTTTGCGATAGTAAAACCGTTTTTTTCGGGTTTTTCGGTTTTCGGTTATATATTTTTTTAATAAATAAGTAAAAAGGGAAGGGAAAACAAAAAAATACACATGAATATTGAACATCAAGTTATGTTTCTCCTATCTTCTTGATTTAATAATACTTTAATTTTCCCAAATAAAATATTGAATTGAATATATTTATTTCAGAGTAAGCACACATTAATTCATAGAAGTCCGTATTATGTTGGTAAGCAGATACTTACAGCTATGTTACTAAAATTTAAAATAATTATTATTTTGGGCATGCATGAGCGATCAATGCCTCAGGATTTGGCTGTCCACTCTGTCCGACACCACGATCAGAATCGTGTTAGTGCTACTTTTTACCCTTGACCACAGGGACGCCGTTCTTTTGCGAAGAACCGCCTGGAAGCTGTCCGTACTGTGGTTGGCGGTGCAGTGCCTCCGGCATTTTCGCCGACCACAGTACGACGGCTAACATCACGAAAGCACTGCACAGCCATGGAAACCCGAACAAACCCCTGAACGCGTTGTTATACTGGACACGCAGAGCATTGCAGGCTTTTTTTAGTCTAATTGCTCTACAGGTTGCACATCAAACTCAAAGCATTTATTTCAATTAGACCATTACAGGCACTTTTGAAAGTCCAGAGTAAAATATTAAATCAGTAATTCAAAAATAAAGTAATCAAAATAAACCGTGGCAGCTAAGAGATGACCAGTCACAACTGACAGCGCCCGTTCACGAACATGACGCATGTATCAGCCATCATTCAAGTCAACCATATTGAAAAGAACTAAATGACCCGACACACCCGCCACCATCAGCGTGACATTTAAGTGAGCATGACATTCACTCAACCACCAGGGTAAATTTGCGTCAATGAAAGATATAGGTACTCAGTAAATGGTGGATTTACAGTACAAATATATTTTTATAATCTTCTGCAGCTTTCACAATTATTGCACATGGTAATTCAGATGATTCAGATTACCCCTATGGATGTGGAGCAGGACCAGCATTGAGTAAAGCATTTTTATCATCAATGTAATCCCCCAACTTATAATATCCTTGCCTACATAGTGTGCGTTTTATGCAAGATTTAAATTTCGTTTCATTAGTTGCAGAATAGAGGGAGGAATTTTATTGTAACATTTTAAACAGTACCCCATGAAAGATGAGTCTACTTTAGTTAACCTGAAACCTTGCTGAACTAGTTGGTCCCTGTTTCTAGTATTATATTGGTGCCGGTCACTTCTTTTCTTTTCATAGATGTATTGACAAGGTACCATCATGATGTTAATTTCCTTAAACAGTTATCTTAGAGAATCGCGCCTAGGTAGATTGTATATGGCTCTGATGGCTCTTTTCTGCCGAATAAATATAGACTCGGATGTTAACGTGCATAACTCCTGTATAACGTTTGGCAATAGCTTTTAAATATAGTCTGACTTTAACATCACGTGAGCATCGCAAAAACCTGCGAGAAAGCATATAATTACCCTTTATCGACAATGCCATGCGTTCCCTATCCGTATCATCATTTTGTGTCTCATTGAACCAGTGACCCAAGTACTTAAATTTGGACACTTGCTGTATATTCTATGATTTTAGACCTTGGTGTACCTACCAAACGTTCCTAATTTTGTATGTTAGTCTTATAGTACCTTACATTTTAAGAGTATGTTGTTTATGTAAATAATAAGTTTTATTCTATGTTATGCATAAAGAAAAAAAACTTTTTAATGTCGTTATTTAGTAGTTGTAGGTTATTGAAGTCCAAACAAATGCTCATTTTTATAAACGTAGGTAAGATAAACGTTAAAAATACATATTTTGATTAGACTTTAGCATTTTAAATTCTTTCTACACATTTTTAAATACAGATTGAAAAAAAAAACGAAAAAAACGTTTGAGACGGTTTCACCGGTTTTGTAAAAACGAAACCCGAAAAAATTGGTTATTTAAAACAACCCGGTTTTTGCATGCTCTAGTACCTACATCTTTCATTGTCGCGAATTAGCCCTGGCGGTTGAGTGAATGTCATGCTCACTTAAATGTCACGCTGATGGTGGCGGGTGTGTCGGGTCATTTAGTTCCCTTCAAAATGTTTGAGTTGAATTATCCCACTGAGCACGAATATGTTGCATAAACATTGCTGAAACTATAAATTGGGTGGGTGTAAGTTACAAATGCAAAGGTGCAATCTTGTAGCAAGGTTACAGGAACATAGATTAAATAGCCCTAACGGCAACGCCAGAAACATTAGATGCAATGTTGCTCATAAAGATCAGATAAAACTTTCAACAACTATAATTTGCAACGTTACGTGGACTTAGCAGTGGTAACATACTAGAAAGGTTTTATTGTATGTTTCTGCAAGTTAATTTAGATACATTACAGCAACTATACATTTGAAATTTTTCAGAAATTTCGTAAATATATGTTACAGTAACGTCACATTCGGAAGTTATCTGAAAGTTTAAGTATTAACGTTACAACGCCATTTTAATTGAACCTTACCGGCAACCTACAAATGCAATGTCGTGTAAATAATGCACATGTAACTTGCACGTAACTTCCATTTAGATTGTCATGGCAACGTTACATTTGTAATATACAGGTTACTTGCGCATTTAATGTCGCGTTAATGATGCACATGTAACTTGCACGTAACTTCCATTTAGATTGTCATGGCAACGTTACATTTGTAATATACAGGTTACTTGCGCATTTAATGTCGCGTTAATAATGCACATGTAACTTGCACGTAAGTTCCATTAAGATTGTCATGGCAACGTTACATTTGTATTAAACAGGTTACTTTCGCATTTAACGTCGCGTTAATAATGCACATGTAACTTGCACGTAACTTCTGTTTAGATGGTCATGGCAACGTTAGATTTGTAATATACCGATAACTTGCACATTTAACGTCGCGATAATAATTCACATGTAACTTCCATTTCGATGGTCATGGCAACGTTACATGTGTAATAACAGGTAACTTGAGCATGTAGGGTTCATGTAACTTGATTTTTTGTTGTTGTTATGACATTGCAAATAAAATCTGCATTCAAGTTGCTTAATTAACTTCCTTTCAGTTTTGTAAACTTACATGCAATGCAACAAGTTCCAGAATAGTAATAGAGGTTTTCTATAGGTAGGTACTTTTCTGCAACTTATTGCATGTAAGTTTACAAAACTAAAAGGAAGTTTATGCCTGTCACAGACTTAGCTATAATATACCGGATGACTTTATTTACAGTCTCGAAAAAATTGGCTATATTATATTTAGAAATATCAGAAAATGTATACAGCAAATAAAAACAAAACTTCAAGTTAATTAGTTGTAGTCGACAGAATATTAAAAAACCAGTCCATTTGATAAAGGCCTCGTTTATTAGATAAATTTGAAGTCGGTTAAAAAGAATAAAACAAAAACAACTACACAATTTAAAAAAAAAACTCAAAAGTACAAGAAAAGAAATAATATTATCTAAACACACTAACATTGGTAAGGAAAATTGTATGAGTGCACACTGTGCACAGAGCAGCGGGGTCGCGGACCCAAAGGGCACCTTCTGCTCGGTACATGTAAATCAGACAATAAAGTGTATTACATTGTTTATATAATGGATACGTATCCACATTATAGGTATGTGGCATGGTTACAAAAAGAAAAGAAATAATATTATCGAAACACACTAACATTGGGAAGGAGAATTTTACGAGTACACAGAGCAGCAGGGTCGCGGACCTAAAGGGCATCTTCTGCTCGGTACATGTAAATCAGACAATTACATTGTTATTGTATTGGATACATATCCATATTATAGGTGTCTGGCATGGTTACAAAAAGAAAACACCAACACCAAATCAATCAAACAAAGGTCAAGCTTCAGAAGTCGGTGACAAAAACACTAAACAATGGTCACCTACTTCGAAGCTTGATTTTTGTTTGATTGATTTGTTATTGGTGTTAATTTGGCTTCAAAAGCTAGTTATTTTTCACTTTTTTGTGTTTTTTGTTGGTGTATTTTTTTTTTGAAGTCTGTTTTTTAATAATCAGAATTCTAACCAGTATAATTTAAATATATGTGGATGGACATAGCAAAAACAAACTGTTCTAATTATAAAATACATTTTTGGAGACCTCCAATTTTGAGAAAAATCGGTGTGAATTTACACCTAAAACGAACAAACCTTTCCAAATACAAGAAAAACGGATTTCAGAGTGTTTTATTTGTTAAGATTAATGCAAATTTTGATTTGATTTTTGTATCGTTTTTTTTGAGATTGATTCAAGAGCATACGATCCGATCCAAGAATCGGTCCGAGGCCTACGATCCATTACGATCCAAAAAATCGATTCAAAGAGAAAAATCGTGCATCCCTATTGCCAACTCGGAGTTAAGGCTGATGCTTCAGGGTAGCCCGCGAAATTTAAATTTTCTTACGTTTTTTGCAATTTGCTGGCCAGTGCTAGGTTGTATGTTAATTAAAATATTGTTCGCGATTGTAAGACGTGTGTAGTTACAGAATTACAATCATCAATACAACCCTCCAAGTTCATGTAACTCGAGGAACGAGTTTTTCAAGGTCAAAGTCATTCCTCGACCTTTATTAACTTCGAGGGTTGTATTGATGATTATGGTGATCATAATTCTGAAGCTACATAGGTACGTCTTACAGCCGCGAATAATATTTTAATCAACATACAACCTAGCACTGGCCTGCAAATTGCAAAAAGTCGGTCAGCCGTATAATCGTGAAAAGGTAACAAACAAACAGAGTGACATTCGCATTTTGCTTATCTGTTTTTTTGTTTTATATTATTTGTAAGGGTATTACTAACATAGATTGTAAGTGTATTGTTACTAACGCTCTATGAGTCGTGTTGCTCGCGAAATAAATGATTTAATACTATGTAGGTAGTCAAATTTTCTTTTATTTATTTAACTACAGGTACAAATATATAGAAGGATATAACGCCCGTAGCTTTTGGGGGCAGAGAAATTAAGCGACGGGATGGTAAATAATGGTTAGTATTCGGGCACACAACATATATAAACTGTACAGGCTAGCCTAAACTACCCAAGGCGGTATACATAGGGCTCGCGTACAACACTTTAGGTATCGGCGCCACGCAGTTGAGCGTGCACACTCGCTAGTAAGGTGGTAGGCCGACTGTCGACGCGGGCGGCGTGCGGTAGTGGGGCGCTGAACCTTGTACGAGCGGGCGACGCGGCGCTGGACGAAGTAAGTTTGGAGCGGCAAAAGGGGACGCGATTTTTACGCGTTACACACTCCCCCTCTAGTTCGAACATAGCGCCCTCGCGTTCGGGCTAGCAATCGTATCTACGGGTCGACCACGTCTGCGCTTTATGCTAATCAGAACCTCAACATCACCGATGAACGGTGTCAGATGAGAGACATGGTAACGCCCAATGTGCTCACCTTTGACGGTTCCCTCCACTAGGTAAGTAGTGGGACTTACGACTTCTCGTATACGGTATGGGCCATCCCTACGAGGTCTACATTTCGCAGACTGTCCGTGGCTAACATCGTTCAACCCTTGCGTCCTCAAGAAAATAAGGTCACCTACCTTATAATCGGGAGACCAGCCTCTCTCTGACCATACCCTCCCCCTAAAGGGTTCGTCGGTCGCCTCTAAAATGTTCTTCAGCTCGAGGTTTTTGAGCAGGTTAGTGCACACGTCATCAGGTTTCCTGAGCGGCAAATCTACTTTCACTAAGCTTACCTCGCAACCACCTGGATTTTCCTCGCAACAGGCTGGGCGGCTTAGTGCATCAGCAATCAAGTTCACGTTCTCTATTTCATCTTTCTCAAACTCACCGGCTAACAACTGCTTCTTACCTTGCGACATTATACAGGGTGGTGAAGTGGTCGTCTCCTGCTTCTCGTCAACCCGAATGCGATGAGTGGCATACGTTGTAGGGGATCGGTGGCGAAGCGCTCAGCTCTATTTATTATGAGCTGGTTGAGCTGCGTTCTCTGGGCAGGTGACAACTTCGTTCCTTTATCCTCTCTCAGCGCCAGGCTGGTGGTGTCGACCTGCATCAGCCCTGTGTCACTGGTGGATGTGAGGCATACAGCCTCACATCCACCAGTGACACAGGGTAAACTTCTGCCCAGGGGCATCACGAAAGTACCAACAGTTATGTTGGAGGTCCAACAATATACCTGCTCTAGCGATGAAATCTTGTCGTAGAAACGTCCTATTATTCGCTTCTGGTATCACTAGGTAAGTGGTGGGGATAACGCGTTCCTGAATAGTGACCTTTGTGGTACATACCAGCAATTCACGTACCTGCCGAGTTCCATCGGCGAGACTGAGATTTCGGCATGTTTCCGTGAATGTAACGCCGCTGTCGAGGAGGATTTTATATAATCCAGGGCTAGCGAGACTCTCGGTGGCACCAGTATCTAACACTGCGACACCTAATAAAGACGCAACTCCTATCTTTACTGTGGGGTGCGACAGGTCAGATTCGCGGGAGACGGCACTTTGGAAACTCACCTTGTCAGCGGATGATGTACCTAAACACGTCGGACACTTAGAGCGTATTATGTTTGGAGTGTAGCCTTAGGGGCGCTACGGCGCGAGGACTTAAATTTTCTTTTCATTTTTTCTCAAAATTTTTGGGTATTTGTACATCATCTCATAGTTTTCTACTAGAACAACAGTTTCTTTCCAGAAAATATTTTCATCTGAGCTACCATTTTGGAAATATAGCGCATTTTGTAAAAACAAGAAAAAAAATTAAAAAGCTCCTAACTCGGAAACGGTGCGTCGGAGGGCCATGCCTCTTAGAACCTAAATAGTTTATATGGACAAGGGTAATAAGGTTCCGCAAGAAAAACGGACGAAATCAGTTAGATTTTTTTTTCCGATTTTTCTACTCAAGCTGAAAGATCGACCGACACAGAATATTTATTCAATTTTTTTTTTTTTTCTCTTTATTTCTCGGATTTTTTACACCATCTTATAGTTTTCTACTAGAGCAACAGTTCCTATCTAGAAAAGATTTTCATCTGATCTACCATTTTGGAAATATAGATAGTTTTATAAAAAATAAATAAAATTCGGAGGCCTATAATTCGGAAACGGGTTAAAATTTCCATTGTTGACCGTCGATTTAAGGGGCGGGATGGGTGGTGGAAGGAAGGGAGGGGAGGAGGCTACCCCCCTGTACCACCCAAACACCGCGCAGCCCCATGGTTATGGAGATATTCATAGTTAAAGTTTTTAGGTTAGAATTGCGCTATTTAGTCAAACTGGGGGGAGAACTGGCCCCTCCCCCCCCCCAGTTTGTCTCCGCCTTATCTCCGGCGCTGTTACTACTACTGTAGGCAATGTTACTTTTGCTGCCAGGAGAATTTGGATGATAACCTAAACTTAAAATATATTCGCCTATAAAGCGTACTCGACGTAGCCCCTATTTCTGTTTCCGTTTCGGGCTCCTATTTCTGTCTGCAGGGCTTACAGTAACCTGGTGCCACCAGTAAACTGGTGCCCCAAGTCTAGATCTCGCTTCGCTCGCTCTTGCATCCAAATTCTACTGGTGGGTCATTATAAGTTAAGAGGTCATATGTTGTATGAAGTGACGGAATGGCATTTTTTTTTCATATTTTTACTTAACTATACATATTTTTTATGGAAACTTCTAAGTTGAAAACGTTTACAAAGTGGCCAGTCAATTTGTTGGTTTTATCTCGTTTTATAAGTGACCAGGGTAAATACTCAGTACAGGGTAGAGACAAAATGCACAGGGGAGGATACTTTATGGACAGGGAAGAGAGATGGGCATATTTAAAACAGGGTTATTTTTAAGAATCAACTTTATTTATTTATTTTAATTTATATTATTAATTATAAATAATCAGACTTGTCATTTCTTAGCAGTCTTTTTCAAATTAAGTCGTAATTGTAAGCAGTCGTTTATAAAGATAAATGTTTCTTAAGCGCTAGGTACAAAACATAAAAAGGTTCTTCTTTTACCTTTCCATAAAAACAAAAATATCTATAACTTTACTATCAATAGTCAATAATTAAATAAAAAGAAACAAAAACTTCTCTGTGTAACAATATTAAATTTTTCTTGTACTTAAACTCTAAAAACATTTAAATAAAATCTTTTTCTAAAACCCATGTTCAAAGACATCAATAGATTCATTAAATGCATAAAAAATACGCTGCCCTCTCATTTTTAAGTTAGGGGAGGGTAGTTTTTTTAAAACCTGATCCCAGGTGATGAAAGAAATATCGTCATCATTAATTCTGAACTTTTTTCCAGTTTCATCACAGATTTTACAAAATATAACTTGAAGTTCATCATCTTCTTCAACACCTGTGCACATAGCAACATAACGATATTCTGTTTTTGTATCTTGAAGTTTAACCAGCACAAAGTCCCCATTGC
The DNA here is from genome assembly GCA_963082945.1 of Cerastis leucographa. Classification (NCBI taxonomy): domain Eukaryota; kingdom Metazoa; phylum Arthropoda; class Insecta; order Lepidoptera; family Noctuidae; genus Cerastis; species Cerastis leucographa. Next base: position 8,556,780 of record OY720380.1, on the reverse strand, counting down.
AGAATGTTTTCTTTCCAGATGTTGAGGGCTTTGAATCATCTTTGTGCAGTTTGTTTTTAATACTGGTAGGACCAAAATGCTGTAGTGTTTCTTCAGGCTTCTCCCTGTGTTCTTGAGATGTGAAATTGATTAGTGGTTCATCTTCTGAATCGCTAGCTCCGTATACATCATCAACTCGTAGACGATTTTTAGAATGTGTTTGAGGATAATCCAAAGTACCCAAATGAAAATGACGACATAGCTCTGAGTCACAGAAGCAGCTCAAACTTTTCAATGTCAGGCAATTAGGTATAAATACGCAACCGGTAACTTGGTGAACCTTTAGTGTGCCTGAAAAAGTCTTTATACCTTCAGTTGAACCTAATTTTGCTGCTTTTTCAGATATGTCTGCATCATCTATGGTGAAAATTTTAATATTTGGGCAGGTTTTCTCTAGGGCTTTAGCTAAATCATCTATTCTAAATCTTCTTTTCATATTTCTCCCTTTCCTTGATTTTTTGTTGAGCGTACTTATCTTTGTCATTTTTAATTCTTTGGTATCTTAATCGTTCCGCTATCCTTTTTTTTTCGAGCCGTTCTTCGCGCGTCATTTTTTTTCTAGGTGCCATTTTTTCTGTAAAAAAGTCATATTCAATTGTAAAGCTAAGATAAACATAATGCCAAGCAAAGGTTCAGAGAAAAATGTAGAAGTATTCATGAAAACGCATACAAATGTATCTCCCCTGGACATTAAGTATCTCCCCTGCCATCAAAAGAGCCAGGGGAAATACGCCAGGGGAGATACATTTTCGACTAATATCTAAAATAACCGTTAAAGTGTTTCTCGTACGCAATTCACAATCAAACGTAACAATGTATGCACTATTCATAGTGAATATTTAAGTCTATATTAGTATTTTAACAAATAAATGCTAAATAAAACTTACCAGAGGAAAGACTGCATTCACTCAACACTTCTACACCCAGCGAGCGGCGTGATTTAAATGGCCGTTAAAATGGCTGGGCAGTCGGCTTATGCGCCGCTTGCTGCTAGCTTCACGTTACATCCTATGCACTCAAGGTCACAACTTCCTCAAACTAGCAAAACAAAATTGATTTTTAAACGAAAACAAAAAGCCAGGGGACGAGACGCGAAACACGGAGGACAAATTTTGGCGTTGATATTATTTATGAAAAATTTGAATATAAGTAATTTTACTTATAAGACATTGCGACTAAGTTATTTTTCTGTATAAAATTAACGATGATAAAGTAATTATTGAATTTTAATACATTCGTAATAACTGGTTTACAAATAAAGTCGGTTTGGGGACAGACCAGGGGAGAGACTTTTTTCTTATATTAGTACTTATTGTGACTAAACTACGTACATTTCTGTAATAAATTTAAGTGAGCATGAAGAAAACATTTAGTTTTAAGTAATAAATAGGTTATTATGGAAGTTAGTATTAAAAAAAAGTATTTTTTTGTCCTGGCCATGAAAAGTACCTCTTAACTTAGAATGACCCTGGTAGCAAAAGTAGTCAAACGATCTGAACCGCAAGGGCAACAAACGATGACTTACACTGACGGCTAACAGATAAAAAAAAAGACGCTATAAAACAAAATGCCGTGACGTTCCATTCACAGTGTAAACAAAAATTCGTAATTTTTTTGCAAAAAAGTAAATATAATTGCATAATACAGCACGGTTATTGTGCACACTAATTACACACCAAATTTGATTTGTTGATATGTGAAAATAAAATTATATTTAAGTAAAAAATATGACATAAAATTAAATAAAGGTTTTTAAAATACACCTCTACCGTCAACGGAACGTGAAATGTCAACTTTGACGTCTACCATGACAATTTATCCAACCTAAAAATTGCAAATGGCGTGATTTTTTGCTATTTGTATAGAAACTTTAAACAATTATATATCGTAAACCGTGAAGTTACGCAGTTTGATAATTTGTGAGAACCTTTCTATTTATGAGTACTATCTACAAAAAAAATATGAATTTCCAAATCAGCGGACTACAATGGAAATTTTATCCCGTTTTATTCCTACACCCATCTATAGAATGACCAAACTGTTTACAAAAAGCGCAGCGTGGTCTAACACGTTTCGAATTCGCGTCACTACAATTATTCGAACTAGAGTTGCGTGTGGCATGCGAAGGGTTATTTTGAATAACGTTCGCAGTCGGAGGGTTATTGTTTACATTTCGAGATTTAGAACTTTCAATGTTATTTGCGTGATAGTGGCTCGTGTTATTATCGCGGGGTGGAATTAATGATTGAGATTGACTTACTTCGCCCAGCGTCTCCTCTACGTATCTTGCTCGCTCGAGTAGACTACTTACACTAGGTATCGCGTGACACTCTTTTACGGATTTTACGATGCAAAAGGCCGTATACAATATTTAGTTGCATTATTTCCGATACATTATATGGTATTCGCGACATATTAGCACGCACTCGCGATATAAACGAATCGGCACTATCACTATCACTTTATTCTCGTGCGAAGATTTCTCGAAAGATCCGGTGAGCGGGGCGAGGGGCACCGTACATGAACCGAAGTCGGCGTATCGCGTCGTCCCAGGTCTCCACGGTCGATTACTCGATTTGATGCCTTGCCACCACACGGCGGCTTCTCTTGTCAGCAACATAGGCAAACCTCGAAGAGAGTGTTCGTCGGACACGTTTGCGCACTCTTTGTAACTAAGTAGGTAGGTACGCTCTCGACGAAAGCTTCTAGGGATCCGCGCCGCGTGCGGCTCCGTCGTAGCAGGCCGTGCACCGGGTGAAGTTACTATGCAGGGTTAGCGTCAGCGATCCAGTGTATGTGGCGGTGGGATGAGTCGGTCCTGTTGTTTCGCCGGTTGGCGAGCTCGGCGTTGGCGTCATGACGCTTCGCATCACGTTGGCTAGTAGTCGCGTGAGTTGTTCTTCGGTCATGGAGATCGTATTACTACCCGTTGGCGGTGTTGGCGTCACCACAGTGCTCGTACTCGCGTGGTTAACAACCGCGTGGCTTTCTTCGTCACTACTGGAAACATCGTGGTTATCCTTGGATACGTGTCGGCGTGTCTTCGGCGGCATCTTCTCGTCGATGACGCTCGGCAGCGAACCAAGATGATAATAACGGCAGCACAGTCCAGTAGGAATATCACAGTAGCCCGGTTTCTTTCGCGCTCGCGTCGGAGCACGTGCCACTAGTTAGGCGCAAATTTATAACGCCCGTAGCTTTTGGGGGCAGAGAAATGAAGTGACGGGATGGTAAATAATGGTTTGTATTCGGGCACACAACATATATAAACTGTACAGGCTAGCTTAAACTACCCAAGGCGGTTTAGGGCTCGCGTACAACACTTTAGGTATCGGCGCCACGCAGTTGAGCGTGCGCACTCGCTAGTAAGGTGGTAGGCCGACTGTCGATGTCGAGTGTCGACGACGCGGGCGGCGTGCGGTAGCGGGGCGCGGGACGCTGAAACTTGTACTGAGCGGGCGACGCGGCTCACGCGGCGTTGGACGAAGTAGGTACCTAAGTTTGGAGCGGCGGCAAAACGCGTACGCGATTTTACGTCGTTACAAGGATAATTTGCGGCTGTTTGCCCTACACACTACACTACATGTACCTACGGCTACCTACCTAATTTAATACTTAATTTTTCATGTAGACGTGTCTTTGTGTAGTGTCATGTATGACAAAATAGCCGCGAACGATGGACGATCTGACCCTTCGATCAACAATAATATTAGCAACTAGGTAGATAGGTACCTACCGTGCGAGTCATTACAAAATTGTTAGATACGGGAGTAATAGGTACTTAGGCGGAAGGGAAGTGTACACGTCAGTGAAACTCGCTAGATCGTTGCATAATGCCCATATAGGTATATATATATATTGTAGTCTTTGTTGCATACCTACTGTTTATTAGCTAGTGCAGAGGTACCTAAGTGCCGCGGGCGCAGGGCGGGGCGGGTCGCAACACTCGCAGCCCACTCGCCGAACGCACATTATCTAACATTCCTTCCCCTTTAATTGGAGAATACTCTTAACTAACTTCATACTAATACTACCTAACTATCACGCGCTAAACTTATTCTATGGTTGAATCGTCACCATCACCGTCATAGTCATCGTCGCCCGCCGTAGGTGTCGCGAAGGTCGGGCTGATTGCCTGTCGCCTACGCGTTATCGGTGCGGCGCGCGGAGTCGCCGGACTATCTGGTCCGAGGTCCGCCACCGGCCCACCTCCCCCTTCTGGCTGCCCGACGGGCTCAGGGTGACTGGCAACAAGTGACGCCAAATCGGGTACCACGTCCGGGTCCCAGTCCTGATCGTGGCTTGGTGATGAGTGCTGTCTCTTCCTTATTTGATCTATGTGCCTGGTGACTTCAATTTCTGTATGTGGTACGTATACCTAATTACGTACCTATACATAACATTGGCGATTTTTTTTCTTATGATTCCTTGAATCCACTGGATTTTTTTATTATTCATATTTTTGGTTATCCAAACATTTTCGTTGACGTTAAAGTCTGTTCTGTGTTTCCCGCGATAGTGTTTAGCCTGTGAGGACTGATTGCGTGCGACGGTATGAATTAGGTCTGTGTCTGTGGACGAAGCTGACATGACGGCGCGATCGGATTCAACAAATCCAGGCGCGAGCGCATCGCACGCCCGAATACCTACTATCTCCGCTGTTGATTTATCAGTGGTAGGTACTATTTTTAGAGTTCCTGTAGTTAAATAAATTTTTTGCAATTTTTCATGTACTTATTGTTTTTTTATTAAGTACAACCCTCCAATATTATAACCTTAAGCCCCTTTTTAACAATCTTCACAAAGCTCTCGGCTTGCCCATTACTGGCCGGGTGATACCTACCTATACGGGAGATAAGACATGCTCGATACCGTTAGGTTAAAAAAGTCCCTAAATTCTAACGAATTAAACGATGTACCTACCGTACCTACTCACCAACTGTAACGTATGTGGAATCCCAAACCGCGACATCAATTAATCATATAATTTACATAGAACTGCCTTTGAATTATAAATAAGTCGAGGACATCTCGTAACATTCTACCCATTTACTATACGCGTACACGACACGATAATTAAAAATGGAATGGGCTAGAGATGAGTCCGATATCATGTCACATGTAAAAATCATCGATGTTTTAAAATCTTAGAATAATAACGCATAGAAACCTAGTACGCGTGCAAAAAGTGAGGCAACAAAAACTTAGCCATTATTGGCAAACTTCTCTCAGCGAGCCGTCAGTACTCAAGGTCACGCTCCGTCGAACACAACTCACGAGAAAACAATTAAAATAATTGAAAATGATAGTTTCTGGCGTGAAGGGATGTCGTAGAACTTCAGGAAAACATAAAAAAATGTGATCAAATTATATTTCAAATTATTTTATACATTATTTTTACGTAAATCGATCATCAAACAAAAATTTTTATAACCTAACTTATCACAATACAGTGTTGCTATTTGTGAGGAAAAAAATACGCATATTGCTTACAATTTTGTTCTTATTTTTGTTTAGGAAAACAAAATGTTTTTGATGTACCTACTAACTATTGCACACATTAAAATATTATGCCAGTTTTGAGAAATTAACTTGGCATCAGGTATTTTATATTAGTCTTTATAAATAGGATACTGGTGCCGATTCTGTACCTTCCGTAAAAATATGTCAAATTAGATGAAAAATCATCTACATTTTATCCAGATCCTGATAACATAAAATACTTGTTTTGATTTGATCAAGCAACATAGTGGTGCGTTTTACCATTTTTTCTGAGTAACAGCATGGTAATGGTATCACTGAAAGTTTTATTTGTGTGCGTTTGAGGAACGTAGACACGTTCGGCTCACGCACACAAAGAAAATGAATTTGACACGCGATATCGCTCGTGTTTTATACTAGACGCGGCTTCTATGCGTTATTATTCTAAGTTTAAAATCATTTCATCATGCAATGACAAAGAAAAAATCATCAATGCTTTTAAATCATTATTAGAATGAACGCGAACTTCGGTGATTCGGATCGGACGTTCCCGGGCCGTCTCGGGGGCGCTGTGGTGTGAATTGCGACTTTGCGATGCTGCGCGATCGGCGATACTGAAGTCACAGAACTCACATATTTCGATAAAATGACAATGACTGGCGCAAGGAACGGCAATAATACTTGCACTGACGTTGTTTACGTCGTTTGCGTGCGAAATGTGCTGCCTTAAAATACCCTGCCATGCCAAATTGAATTACGGGGCTAAGTGACAAAATCAACCCATGCCTACATAAATAACTAATGATAATTTCACTAAGCCGTTCCGCGATCATTTCAGTATCTACTCACAATTGAAGTGACGAGATCTAATACTCAAATAAAAATCATTGATGATTTTGTCATTGTTCCCGTCACCGATATTTTTTTGTCATTGTCATGCAGTCATCGATACAGAAAAATCATCACTCAGCCCATTACTAATACTTTATAATATACAAATGAGTATCGCGAGCCGTCCGTCTGGCGTCTCGCGACGCATGTCGCTTAGTGTCACCGGTAGGTCCCCCTCCACTACAAAGTTGACGTAGGTCGCGCGATCCTCGCAGTCCGCGAGCTCGTCCAGCGCCTTCGTCCCCTTCTAACCCACGCTTGCCCGCGATAGGTAGTCCGCGCTGTTTAGCAAGCAGCTTGCTACTAATATACATACTCTATGTATAATTATCTATCTATATAAATAAAAATCAATTGCTGTTCGTTAGTCTCGCTAAAACTCGAGAACGGCTGGTTGGGTAGGGTAGGGTAGGGTATGTAGGGTAGGTAGGTAGGGTAGGTAGTAAGGTTGGTAGGGTAGGGTAGGGTAGTGTAGGGTAGAGTAGGTAGGTAGGGTAGGGTAGGGTAGGGTAGGGTAGGTAGGTAGGGTAGGGTAGGGTTTGGTAGGTAGGAAGATAGGGTAGGTAAAAGGTGCATTGCAACGCATGCTGGGGGGACAGCTACTACGCTGATAAAAATATTGCATATCACTGCAGGCGGTTCGCGGACACTTCTGGAAATGCCTTTGTGAGCCCCGAAAATTGCTAGCAGGGGTTTATGGTCCGTTCGTAGCACAAAGGGTTCTGACTGACCATATAGGTATTGATGAAATCGCTTTACCCCAATAATTACTGCAGTTGCTTCCTTTTGAATTTGTGCGTATTTTTTTTTAGCTGACGACAGTGTTCGCGACGCGTATGATATTGGTCTTTCTAATCCATCCCCGCCTACTTTTGATAATACGGCTCCTAGCCCTGTTGGCGACGCGTCTAAAGTTAATATTATTTTAGCTTTCCGATCAAAGTGCGGTAATGTTTTATCGGATGCTAACATATTTTTTATTCGTGTGAACGCGTCATCATGAATGCGAGTCCATTCCCACTTTGTATTCTTGTTTAATAGATTATATAATGGACTTGGCGGGTCGCTGCCCGCTCTTATAATAGATCACATAGATACATATTTAACAAAAATCAAAGCTGTATGCTGTCCGCGTGACAGCTACATTGGTTTACTAATAAACGGAGATAAATGTTAGTTTAATAAAAATATGTTGCAAAAATGACATTCCAGGAACGTTATTAATTGTAAGTTACAATAATTTACATTTGCAAAGTAACAGCAATGTTGTCTAAAGAAGTTGCAACAACGTTGTAATGGTGACTTGTTTACAGTTTAATAAAATATGTTGCAAAAATGACATTCCTGGAACGTTAATAATTGTAAGTTACAATAATTTTCATTTGCAAAGTAACAGCAATGTTGTATAAAGAAGTTGCGACAACGTTGTAATGGTGACTTGTTTGCAGTTTAATAAAAATATGTTGCAAAAATTACATTCCAGGAACGTTAATAATTGTAAGTTACAATAAGTTTTGTTTGCAAAATAACGGCAATGTTGTATATGGAAGTTACAACAACGTTGTAATGGTGATATTGTATATAGTTTAATAAAAAAATGTTGCAAAAATAACATTGCAAGAATGTTAATAATTGTAAGTGACAATAATTTTCATTTGAAAAATAACGGCAATGTTGTATATGGAAGTTACAACAACGTTGTAATGGTGACGTTGTAAAAAGGTTAAAAAAAATACGTTGCAAAAATGACATTACGGGAATGCTAATATTGAAAGTTTTCATAAGTTCAGTTTGTTATGTACCTGCAATGTTTTAAAAAATATGCTGTAAAAATTAGGTTGCTACAATGTTTCACCTGCAATGTTATAATAGTGACATTGTAGGAATATCACTAACATAACTTCCAGTAACTTATTAAAAGTTTGTTGCTTCAAAGTTTAAAAAACAACTTTTATACGTAATATTGTTGCGACATCTGTTTAAACATTTTGGTAAGTTAAAACATACATGTTAAATGAAAATAGCCGTAATGTTTTTATGATCTTTCTTTTTAAACGTTCATATGGGGGGTCTATCAACATTGTAGAAAGTTTCTGTAAGTTTCATGCTTAGTGGGATGTCTAATACATGCGTTATGTTCGTGAATGGACGCTGTCAGTTGTGACTGGTCATCTCTTAGCTGCCACGGGTTATTTTTCGTATTTTTTTTTTTGTATTACTTATTTAATCTTTTACTCTGAACGCTCTTAACTTGTCCGTATTTCTACATCGTTCTCACATATTTGTAATTCTTAACATGAATCATGTAACCAAGATTTTGTAACATATTTTGATTTAAAAGAGTGTCCAGTCCATGGAGTTTCTTGCCCATTCTTCGCCATAGTGATCTACGCTTTGGAATGGGCAACTACAGTACTTTTACATGTTATTATGCCTTGTGACTGAGACTGAAGCTTCGCGTTTTTATTTTTGAATTTCAAAAGTGCCTACAATGGTCACATTGAAATAAAAGCTTTGAGTTTGAGTAGTGTTGGTACTTTCACACAAGCCTAAAAGCTTAATTTGCCCTTATAACTTACTACTCTTCATTGCTCTTCTTCGCTGGTTGTTGGACCATATGCATGCCACTTTCCTCTCTTCTTCTTTGTAAGAGGGGTATTGTAAAGTGGATTTGGATTGTACCAGTATCTTCTAGTAGAGATTTTTGTGGAAGAAGAAAACTCAGTACTATTGTCATATTAATTGAACTCTGTTTAACCAGAATTAATACCATAGGTAAACGCGGTCAGCCACAGGCGTCAAGCTCAATCAGAGAGAGAGCCACTGTCACGCACTCAAGGAAAATAGGCAATCGTCCTCAGCACAGCACAGATTGCTCAGCTAGAAGAACAGTCGGCAAGAAGGCTTGCCAGATGCCACTTGCCAGATGCCAGTCGTCTTAAGTTGGGGTGTTGCTCAATAGAGAATAGCCCCAGGGGCAGCACATGCCACGCCACCACTGCAAATAGGTGTGTTGCATTTTTTGGAGCTGGACTCTTCGATAAAGACAGGAATGCCTAAAAAGGCCAAAACTCAAGAAGTGAAAAAAATAAATGAAGCTAAGAATACATGTTAATATGATATTATCAATATTATCATTTACATACCTTTAGTTTCATATCAAGAGCCTTGGCAAAAAGAATGTTGGCTATTTTGCTGTTTGCATAAGCTCGCAGTGGGGTGTACTCAGTATCATTGAAGTTGATGTCATTTAAGTCCAGTTTGTAAACTGAAATACATTTGCAAGTTAGGTATATCTAGTATTTGCAACATTGTCAATATTTGTATTAAAGACATTAATAGAAATATATGTGCGGCTTGAACGAAATGTATGCCAATAGCTTGAGAGCCGGACAGTCGTACCTCACTCAAACATATTCTTAACTAACATTGGTGAATCCAAGACGCGACGAACACAATCCTCGAAGGAGCATTTTGTATGAGAAGCGGCAGCAGCAGTAGTGTAAGCAGCGCGTGTCCGAGGTGGTTGGAGGCGATGTGCGTCTCGAAGCCGTCACGCGTGCGGCTCGCGGGACACATCATAACGCCGGCGCTGCACACCAGCCCGCGCAAGCGCCCCCCGCTTGACATCACGCACTCGCTGAACGCGCGAACACTGTCCAAGCTGCACAGGTTAAGTTCCTCTACCACTAACTCCCCCGTGCCCACCAGCCGTCGGGCAGATTGCTCTATGTCATCTTTAGCTTCCTTCGCCGTAATGATGTTACGGCACGCCATTATCACGCAGGCGCCTACAGAACAAAAATATTATTAAAATGTTACTTATAAATTAAGAACTCGCCTCAGGACATTTGCGTGACAGACATTTGCGCAAAGGATACTTTCACGAATCCATTTACGCGAAAAGACATTTGCGCACTAGGACTTTTGCAGAGTTAGTTGTTGAAAAGACTGGGTACAAAGAAAATTTAAGCTCTCCACTCCAGACAAGTTAGCTTTCTTTATATCCTTTTATTTAGTAATAAATGTTATCTATGGGCTTAGGGAGATAATTTAGAGAGACGATTTTGATTTTAGGAACAAAATTAACTAGGTAATGGTTCCAAAAGCGAGCTCGTAAATTTGGGGATTGATATGTACTATACATACTTATGACATCAATATGTTCACAAGCTCCATTTGTTGCAAGTTTGCAAAAAAATGAGCATGTGGGGCAAGGGGGCTTATATTTCAACCTCTGTGTTTACCGGTCGATCATACGAAAGTCCAATAGCAATTCCAATCCAGAGGCAGAAAAAAAAAGATAAAGCCTGATAAAAGTTTTTTCACAAGGTTGAAAGACCGAACCGCGCGATTTTGTTTAAAGAAAATATCTAAGTTTATAGTAGTACTCAGAGGCTCATTTTTAGTCTTCAACATGTTTTAGTTTTAGAGTGATTCTACTGTACGGTACAATTTATTTCGTACTTACTAATTCTGTGGCATCCGGCTGGAAAAGATATAACTTTCAAAAATCCTGAACCTCTCGAGAGGGCAGTTAAAAAAGTTGAAAAATAAAATGGCTTCGCGAAGGGTCCGTGTACGCCTTGATTTGAATAGGTCGATAATTAAAATTACCTATTGATACTTACCTACTCAATTAAGCTTCACAACTGCACTTACCTCGTCGGTATAAATCGGCAGCTGTCTCCCTGCCTATCCCGCTGTTGCTACCTGTCACTACGATAGTATACCCCTCCAGTCTTCTCTCACTTTTACACCAGCCACTAAAGTAATCCATTATAATCCTTGTCGTATTTCTTAACGTTAACACTTTTAATTATTTCTTCATACAATGTCTATAGCTGACGATCACATTACTTTGTTCATACTGATTAAATGACTGTTTGTATAACGCCTTTATACATATATGGTTGTTTACATTTGAAATAATGTGATGCCAAATGTCGCGCGCGAAATGTCATGGACGCCCAGTGAAGTCAATGGATTAGATTGGATTTTAGAACATTTTAGCTGCAAATTGTACACGGAGCCTTCACGAAGCCGTCAACCAAGCATTCTGTACATCACCATCTGCCTAGCCTTTTCCCAAACTATCTTGGGGTCAAAATCAAAATCAAAATCAAAATATTTTTATTTCACATAGGCCTACATGGGCACTTGTAAAACGTCGACAAAAAGGTGCTCGGTTCGGGTTGGTCGTTTCCTATGGAGAAGAACCGGCAAGAAACTCCATGGTTACTCTTTTAAAATCATTTGGCTTTACAATTTTTCTATGTTACAGCATTGGCACTTATGTATGAGTGGACATCGTAGGCCCGACAATAAGTCGTTGCTTACTACAAAACGTAGAACAAGATAAAAAGTTACCAAGGATCTAGGAATCTATAAGGCCTACAACCATACATTTACAAACAATCGGTAAATAAGAAAAAGAGTCTATACAAAAAAAAAAAAAAAAGATATTGCAAAAAGACTAGATTAAACAAGTGACACAAATGTTGTCATCCGTGCTGTAACTATTCTAAACAAAATGGTGTAATGATTAAGAAACTATTGTAAAACATCTGATTAAAAATAATGGAAAAAAAGTAAATAAAAAAAAAAAAAAAATAAAAAAAAAAAAAAAAAATTAAAAATAAGATTGAGAATAGTTAGAGACATCCACACATTTGTGCCGTTTTATGAGCTACCAGGGAAGCCGCATGTGCGTAGGGGCTCAGGCCAAACTTCTCTATCTTCAACGTAGTCCTTAATTTTGTAATATGCTTTTTTAATTGGGACACGTTTGATATAATTTTTAAACTTTCCATCGGTCAGTTCTGTAACTGACTTCGGCAACTTATTATAAAAGCGTATACTGTTTATAAGAAATGACTTGCTAGTTTTTGTTAATCTAAATTTTGGTATTACAATTTCGTGTTTACTGCGCGTGTTTATATTATGGAAGTCGCTTCTAATTCCGGTCGTCTAGTTCCGGTCCTTCTAAGGTCGGCTTCCAGTCTAACCGGATGCAGCTGAGTACCAGTATTTTACATGAAGCGACTGCCAATCTGACCTCCACAACCCAGTAACTAACTGGGTAATTCGATACCCCTTGGTAAGACTGGATGTCAGAACTTTTGGCTTCTGACTACTTGTAATGACTGTTAAAGATCTACAAATGACAGCCGGGACCAACGGCTTAACGTGCTTTCCGAGGCGCGGAGGAAACTCGGTACGTAATTATGGTCACCCATCCGCGGACCAACCTCGGCAAGCACGGCTTAACCTTAAAGATCGACCCGTGCGGCTGTATTATTTTTAGCCAGGAGCTCCGCCATTCCAAGCATTATGTACATCAAACAAATAAAAAAAAAGTGGTGAAAAAACACGTTTTACAGGATAACTTTGTACATTAAACAATCGCACACTCAAAACATTGTGCTGATGGATTGCAGTAAATAGTACGGGATGGGTGGAGGTTTTTAAAGTAAAGTTATAACATTCAAATTTGTATTTAAAAATAAGACTTGTGAAAGAGTTCAAACTTTGACCCTCAATTTCACCGTGACTCAACATTTTTCCCAGGTATGGAGTATGGAAAAAAAAAAAAACAGAATGACGGAGAGGCCTTTCAGCTTGGGTGTAGGGATTTCTACACCCATTATCTTCGAGAACTGATGAGATGAATATCAACGTTGCTGAACAGCCCGTTTTTAGTATTAAGCCCTTTTTGAAAACTGAAAGTGGCCCCCTGCCCGAAGGGCCCCAATCCGAAACTTTTCGTAATATAATTTATGCGTTCTCTCATCACGCCCCCTACACAGCTAAGTCAAGTTTTCATTCTGAATGTGCTGGCTTGAAAACCCTCTGGACTGCTCTCTTAGTCCGTCATGATGACCAGATAAAATCTTATAATCACCGTAACAAAACCTTGTGACAGTGTGTAAAACAAGCGTTACATTGATATTCTATTTATAAACACAACTAAAATCTTCTATCTATTTATTCTATCTATCTTCTATAAATACAGAGTGAATTTTTCATGTGGGCGTAGATGGCCAAATCCTAAACCATGAGGAATAGCGAAAAACACTGAAAGGTGTGTCGAGTCCGATTTTGATGAAAACTAAAAATGCATCATTGGATTTTTGTATAATCAATATTTCTAGCCAGGAATTGAAACCGTTGATTTTGAAAAAAAATATTGACCCTGTATTAATACACCATACGATAGTGTCGCTGCTAAGGACTGTAATACTGACTACCGATGACCGCAAGGAAATATGGCAAGGCAAGGTTCTTCAAGGGCGCTTTTACCAAGCTCTTCATGGGCCAGATGTAGATTTTCTAGCGTCTTTGTCCTGGTTACGTTTCGGCGACCTCTTTGGGGAAACTAAAGGTTTTGTTTGTGCGATTATGGACGAAGTTATGCTGACGAACAACTACCGGAAACATATTATGAAGGACGGGACGGTGGACGTGTGTCGGGCATGCCACCGTCCGGGTGAGTCCATCAGACATATTATTTCTGGTTGTTCTCGTCTGGCTAAAGGCGAGTACTTGCACAGGCACAACCAAGTGGCTAGGATTATTCACCAGCAACTTGCCTTGAAATATAAACTTGTGGAATCTGAGGTATCGTACTACGAGTATGTGCCCGACCCAGTTCTCGAGAAAGACCATGTCACGCTGTACTGGGATCGGCCTATCATTAATAACAGGACTATTGTTGCCAATAAGCCTGACATAGTGGTGATAGACCGATCAACGCGCCGCGCAATGATAGTCGATGTTACCACCCCGCATGACGATAACCTCGTTAAAGCTGAGAAAGAGAAACAGATAAAATATCTCGACTTGGCTCACGAGGTTGTCGTTATGTGGAATGTGGACTCGGCTATCATTGTGCCGATTGTCGTAAAGGCCAATGGCCTTATGGCCAAGAGCCTCGACGAACATCTGTCGAAGCTCTCACTTGGCAGTTGGATCAAGTGCCAGATTCAGAAGGCAGTACTCCTTGATACGGCCCGCATTGTGAGGAGGTTCCTGTCTCTACAGCCCTAACCACCGGTAGCTTGGACCCTGCTCCCGATACCGGCGGAAACCTGTTTTATTATATTTTAAATGTTTTTTTTACCTTTTTTGTTTTTTAAGAAATATTTAAAAATATATAAAATGAGATGTAAAATGAATAAAGGAGATAATAATGTAATAGTAATGACATACGCAAACATTCAGTAGTAATAAAATATTTATTATATTTTACAAATTAATATTATTTTTAAAACTAGATAACTAAAATAACAACAAATTATAAAAGGGCGTCAAAAAACTCCTCCTCAACGCTGTCAACTGGTAACGTGCCCAAGAGACTGGCGGCGTTGCCACGTTGTATGGCAATACTTAGCCTCTGGGCAAAGTAAAACCCAGCCATTGGGTCACGGGAAGTGTCAACTAGGCGTTTAGATATTTCCTTGAAAGGGCTGTGAGCACTCGGACCCCACGGCCCCAGAGTTTCAACCCCAAACGGCTCAAAAATATAGTTACCACAAAGGTTATTGGATATTTACGCCGCTTGAGGTTCTCCGCAGCCGCAGCGGCAGCGCCTGTACAGCACGATGAGCTTGGAAGATGTGATGGCGCAAGAGTATCGACGCAAGTTGCGTCCCACACTAAAGGCCTACCCATCTTCCAAGGAAACAAAGACATGCCGTCCGGTCTTTTGCCAACGTCGCGTGCCAAGCCATTGGGTTCTAAAATAGCTGGAACGCCGACGGTAACCAGCAGTCGCGCACGCTCAGCAGTAGTAGCAGACGTGTTGAGTAAATTGTCCTGAACTATTCTGCAGAGCGGCTCGTCCCACCGTCTCTGGGATAATGGATTGTCGGGTTTTTTTAGTATTACGGCAAGCGAGTTTCCAAGCATCGATATAGCCTCGGAGAAACACGGCACATCAAAATCAATCAGTGTGGAAGCCAGGATATTCCTGATTAATTTTTCAGTGCCGTAGACCGAGGATATGAAAGCAGGTAAACTAATACTAGAAATTTTGCGGACGCCGAGTCCTCCCATGCGAATAGGAAGACTTGCTTGTGCCCAAGCTCGGTCGTCCAAAGCCACATTTAAAATGGATGATAAAGTATGTCTGATAATTTGATCCATGTTGTCCAAGAGATGTGTGTGTTTCCATAAAGGGGAAGCACGAAGGAAGTATGTTAATTTAGGGCCGAAACAACAGTAACGAATTATGGTGATAGCCGAATGCATGTTAATTTGGAGCAATCTTTCCGAAACATCATTAAAATTTTGAATCTTTTCCTCTATAAAATCGAGAAAAGAATTTTCAAGGAATAATAGTAATAATCAACCAAACTTCCAACAAAATCACTATTTCTTGGACTGCATTTTAGCGCCTTGCTAAGGCTATTTCTGTGTCCAACCTGGGAATCGAACCCAGAAACTAATGCTCAGGCGAAGCCCTTGCGACCACTAGACCAACGAGGCAGTCCCAGTCTAGAACGTCTGATCATTTAAAGGTTATTTTCTCCATCTTTTCAATGTAGTCAAAGCATCCCAACAGAACTGTCTCACGGCACTAGAACGTCACTCGAGATCTCTTCATTAGCAGCATTTGTTCTACTTGTTAGCTAGCTTGTGTACCACTTACTGCACAACTGTGCCTGCTAACCATCGTATTTCGTTATTACTTACTTATTTATTCACTAAAACAATAAATTCATTTAAAATGTTTAAAAAAAATACAAAAACCAGCTAAGCCCGACAGGGATTTGAACGCACATGTCTTATGGGGTAAGAAGATGTAAGAAATTAATGGAGCTGTGTGTAAGTAGGGTAGGGTAGTAGGGAAGGTAGGCAGGCAGGTAGGTAGGTAGGTAGGATAAGTAGGTAGGTAAAAGTACATTGCAACGTATGCGGTACAGCTGTCCCGCGCAAATTCGTCTGCGTCACATTTTTCCCGTTTTTAAAACATTTTTCATTGCTGCTCCGTTCCTAGTTGTCGGGATCATATATAGCCTTCCTCAATAAATGGGCTCTCTAACACTGAAAGAATATTTCGAATCGGAGCAGTCGTTTCTGATATTAGCGCGTTCAAGCAAACAACTTAACTCTTCAGCTTTATAATATTAGTATAGATTTATTTATACAAGGTCTATTTTGCATCCTCGTCAAAATTCAGGAGGTTGTCACAAAGCACATTTAGCAATCAATTAAAATTACTGTACCTAGTTAAATATTAATAAATGCTGATTTTTTTAAAGTGGTTCACACTTACCGATTTCCAGAAGAAAAAAAAAATTACCTACCCATTTTATTATTGATTCGGGACGAAAATCATTAGCATATTTTGCCTCCTTGAATTTTACGAGTATGCAAAACAACACCTTGTATAGGACAAGCGTCTATTTTGCCGAGATTAAAAATAAACAATTGACTTTGTCTCTGAGACCTCTGACCTACACTAAAGTCAAGAGCAAACCAGTCTTAAATTAAAAAAAAAAACAATCATCTTCGGGCGCCGACTATAAATTGAACTAAAAAACCACGAATATGGAATACTGTATACTGAACTTTATATGCAATTAAAGCCTTATGAGTATTGAAAACGTACTTTTCAATACACTTCCTTGAAAACTGCTTTTTATCGCGGTTTTATTTTTTTCTAATCTTGCCACAGTTAACACTAAACAACTGTAAAATTCTCTATAATGGTGATGGTTTTTTTTCACGGCAAAGAGGCGCAGGTTTTAAGCCTTTATAATACATATTTAATGCAAATTTTGATTGTTTTTATGAATAGAATATCATAAATAAACAATGTTATTTATAAAATAATTTGCTTTTATCAACAAATTAATATTTATTTGTGTCCTAAATTCAATAATATTTGAACATTTCCATTTTTAATATTAGCCTGTTTTGCGGCTTCATAGTAAAATCAGTTGGATATGATTCAAAATAAGGAGCTGAATGCACACTGTCATTTTGCGGTGACCGGTCTCTTATGCCGGCCACACACCTTACGATATACTGGTGCAAGTCTAGACTTGCGCAAACATAAGAAATTTGAGAGTGACCACAGACGGCTCAAGTAAACTTGAACGATTTCATTTCTGTGAAAGTCACCCTCCAGATGCGTTGTGTTGTGTTGCGCGGTAATGGCTTCCTTTGATGATGCTGTGGCAATAGTTGGCTTAGTCTGCTATAAAAAAAAATAGACAAGACGTAAAAACCGAACCATATAATGTAAAGAGTGGTTAATGAAAAGAGAATATTATCCACACATCATATTACTTCTTTTTTTTTTATAACGACGCCTAAATCAAAGTCTATACAATAATTTCTCTTTTTGGGACTTATATAAATTATTAAGTTAACTAGGATTAGCTGTGAAAGGATGTTTATCCTTTCACAGTATAAGCATTGCTTAACCTACTGGAATTGATAACACAAAATATGATCTGAAAGAAAATCGACGAATCCCGACCCTACCGCAGGACGTGCATACAATCAGCTGGCTGAGACACGACTGACGTTGAACGCGAAAATGCCACACACGCTTCGGTAAACTTGCGCAAACGCAAATTAGCACAAGTTCGGAATCGAAAATTGGTCAAGTCTAGAAACTTGCGCAATTATCTAAACTTGCGCAATTATCTTCCAACACACGTAACTGTATACTGGTGCAAGTCTGGACTTGCACCAGTATATCGTTAGGTGTGTGGCCGGCATTACACCCTGTACTACATCCCAAAAATGTGTATGTTCGCAGTGTTACCCGAATACCGGTAACCGGAATACCCGTCCGCAATCTGGTCACCATCTTACATAACTCACACTAAACACTTGGAAATACTTGTAATCCATACAACATACAACGCTGTTTTACACCGCCCATCATATGTCTTTATCTTTTATAAACAAACGTATTAATATGACTGGAGGCTGTGTGCACGGCCACTCCTTACGGGTTGCAATAGCTCCCACCAACTTATTGTATAGTATATTCATTTGTTTTAAAATGGCTGCAACTGCTGATTTTAGTTTGTTTTGTTTAATCACTGGCGCCTTGATCCTACAACCTACGCCAAATGCTAGCACAATGCGCGATAGTGCGATATTATAACAACTCAAATCACCCCATACATCGAAATAATACAAAAATAATGCTTTAACAATATCCAAATATATTTCAAAGTGTTAAAATTGTAAATATTTTATAAAAGCGAATAAATCTATAACACGATTTCAATTGCTCTTATAATTAATAGAGTAGATTTTTGAGTCCTGGATGAAAACAGATAAATAGCACAGAGCAAGGAGACGCTTCGCCGGCACTTTCCATTCCATACAAATCAAGCTTGTTACTGTTTACTTGCACTGCCAATTTTATTAGCAATACCATATCTAGACGTTACAGGCGGTTCCATTCCGTGCTCTGTGATAAATAACTATCAATAGATAATGAGTATAAGAAAAATAGTACAAAATACAGATTAAAACTTTATTTAATCTAATCTACTACTACTACTTATGACCTAAATTAATCCAATCACCGATTATTTTACATGATATTATCACATTACATTAAACCTTAGTTTATTCAATCTTATTACTTAAAATATTAGACTTTATTTATTATAGTCCTCGATAAAATGAATGACAATCAATATGAAGCACAATTTGCATAATGCATTGGATGCATAAATAACTTTTTACATAACTTAAGTACCGGTTTTAAAGGGCACTGGATAAGTCTCACCTAGATTGGACGGATTCACTTTTAGTAATTTAAGTTCAACACACACTTACAAGCACTACACGGGATTTGCAACGCATCACCTTATTTTTACTAGCAATGCTGTTACCGTTGCGTATTGGTCTGTCATAGAAAGAAACCTGAAAGGCTGGACTTGAGGCGATACTTAGCCTGTGTTATGCAATCGTTACTATGCGGAAATCCATTACATTAAAGGTTTTGCAATATATCTGGGGGCACGGCAGTGCCCCCGCCAAGACGAGCCAAGCGAAGCGCAAGGGCACTACCTACCTTTTCTCGAGGTGTTTCGTCGTTTTTTTGAACCCTCATAGAGTTGGTTTCCGATGTACCAAACAGTTCATATTCTCAGGATATGACGTCAATAATAGACTAATTAAACATACAACGTTTCAATTGATATAGCTCTAATAGGGGATCGGACTGGGTAAAGAAAACGACATTCTATTTTGTCCGTCAGACAGGTAATACAAAAATATTAGACACGTATTTTTTGTTTTATCAAAATATCAAAAAATTACTTAGTTAGAACTCATTAAAGTTGGAGAGTGGGGGCTTACTACGTCACAAGTAGGTATAAAACTTACCTACATGTGACGTCATGCGCCATTTCAACTCAATATATCTCCGTAATTTTATGACCACGTGAAAAAATAAAAAATACGTGTCCAATACTTTTCAATAAACTACCCTACGGACAAAGAAAAAAAAAATAGGATTATCCCCTATTCTTTAGATTTTATTGATATCTAAAATACACCGATTTCGTCACTGACACACTGATAATCATCAAAATGTTTGGCTACTTCCTGAAGTGCTTGAAAACTGAAATTTGGTATATAATCTAACTTTAGTATACTACCAACCAACCGAAATTTGGTATATAAACAAAGTGCAGTATACAAAAAAAACTACCGTGCTCCCAGATAAACTTATAACTTTCGTCCCCATCCCCTAAAATCGGGGGGCGGGGGTGGAGTTTGAATGAGACTTTCACCAATTTTATGAATTAGGACATGAAAGTTTACACGGCACGACTGTAGACAGTAACTAAAAAACCAATTAATAAGTTTTTTGATATCTTTTTCACAGGGCAAACCTTATGTGGTCGTCTTGGCAACATTTTACATGAAATGTTTTTGGTGGGATTTAGTTTAATTGCGCCCGAACGGTCGTCGCGTCAAAACCTCCTTATGATGCCCTATGAAGAGGCGAAGCACGTGTCTAGTATAGGTTTGGGGATGCATAGCACGCTAATTATTATTGTTTCTCGTGCATGTGCATATTTATGAAGACGGGGCAGGTTTTGCACCCTGCATACACGCTTGGATCTTTTTTACGGAATTCAAACTAAATATTTTGCATAACATTTAGAGCCCGTGCTTATAACTGTGCGTTGACCTCAAGTTGTTTGAATTACATTATTATTTATTTATTGCCACTAAATTAATGATGGCAATATTGCTAAAATTAACTAACAATTATTTTCACGTTGCCCAGTCTTGAGTTCGGGATCATGTCCATTTCGTTTTGTAGTAGTTCGTTGATAGTTACAGCGTATCTTTTTGAACTTCAAGGTCATTTAAAAGTTGAGCGAGTTAAAAAAGTTAAGAAAAAACTTGAGCGACCTTTTGCTGTTAATAATTCGTAGTTTTTGTGATTATTTTGCCCGTCAACATTCGAGTCTCGCTGACTTAATGTTTTTGCGTCTTAAAACTGTGGACTAGTGCCAAATTAAAACTCCGGTTTTCTATAACTACACAACTTGGTTTAAACCCTCATAATGAGTCACGGTGGCTTAAATAAGTATGATTGCATTGATTTCTTAAGCAAGTCAAATAGCTCAACTAGTAGTAGTACAGTATTACAAGGATCTTTTGGCACTCTAGTTCCTTTCATACATAGAGGGTCGGTGTTGGTGAACATACGTTAAATCATTACGTGAGCATAACATCACGCCAGTAATCTCCCAAAGGTTAGGCAGAGGTGTACATACGGCGACATATCAAGCTATTAATCGCCAGTATAATATTGCCTCACTTTGTACAGTTTGCTCGTTCAATGAGAGATCCGTATAAACTGGTTTTGTATAGCTTGATTGATTATTATTATTTATATTTATTTATTAAACAATTTTAAAACAAACACTTATTTGAAAACTAAGCCCCACAAAACCGTTTTCACAGTTTGTCTGTGGGAACGGAACGATATTTTAAAAATAATGTTAATATACTAAAATTAAAGTTGAAACTAACAATCAATGATAGCCATGTATACCTAATAGTAAGCCATTTTGTTACGTAAAATTTCGTGAAAAACAAGATAGTGGCCGGTGTTAGTTCTAAATTTAGCCACGTGCCTAAAGATCCGTGTACAGCTATGCCTATGAAGCCTCAAATAACTGAATGATTAACTTAGGTTTAACATAAGTTAAACAGTTTTGACGCCCGGATCATTAGCAGTGAACGGGTCGAAGTCTCCTAACTTTACGAGCTCGACGGACATGTCCCACAGCTTCTTGGCGTATTCGTCGTTTGCGCCCTTGGACGCAGGAGCGGTTATTGCACAATCACTGGAAAAAAAAACAAAGGTTATCTTTACTAATATTATTAAGTTGACGAGTTTTTTTGTTTGTTTGGTTGAATACGCTAATCCCAGGAACTTCTGGTTCCAATTGGAAAATTATTTTAGTGTTGGATAGCCCCTTTATCAATAGTTATTTATTATACAACAAGTTATTTATTAAGACAAGAATCCTGAGTGAGGCGTGGGAATCAAGGTCGCCCAAGACGAAGGCACCTTTATCCCCGAGGAGAATACTCTACTTTTCACACCATCTACGAGAGAATAAAAGCAGTAGTACTACAATCAAGTACTCCGGAGTCAAATTACTATCGTCACTCAACATTTTTGTGAGAATTTGCAATATTTTAAGTAATTTGTTGTATAACAATGAACAAAGCAAAGCAATTTCCAGTATTCCTGCCTCTTTTTAATTTGTGTTCTATTTTTCTTTTAATTATATTCTATCTCGTGGTGGCCAGTTCGATTTTTGAACAATTTATTTTTTTGTGCAGATATTAATGGTGAATATTCGTATGCGATTTATGTTCCAAATTCAGGTGTGAAATAGTACATTGTTACCCTAGGGGTGAAAGTAACTTATTTAGTCCCGAGACGGGGTTTGGCGCACGAACGAAGTGAGGGCGCCAATAGTTCGAGGGACTAAATAAGTCTTTAACCCGAGGTAAACACTGTGCTTTTCATTACGAATAGTACAAGGAAAGTAAAAATAAAAACATGAATTAGCTAAAGAAAAAATGAGTAAAACCGTTTGCCGCTTACCCGCCTGTTTTGTTTTTTTTTTATGTGGCCAGCCAGCTATTCAGCCTTTTTTTCATTTTCATCATTGAAAAAATGGTAAATATTTCATCAGCCACGATGTAAAATTGAAATAACTTGAGTTAAGTATTGATTACAGGATATATATTTTTAAAACACTTTATTATAATTTAGTTTCAACAGTTTTTTTTTAAACAACATTGATTTGGGCAAAATATTTACCATTTTTTCAATGATGAAAATGAAATATGGCACACAAGCAGGCACCCGAATGACAAAACGAAAAAAACCCTTATAACGGAAGCAGATGACGTTGCTCTAGATACTACTTAGAAGGTCTCACAGCTACGAAAGCAACTGACTACTCACTATGGAGAGCCTGTAGAAACCTGAATCGACCATTGCACCACAAACCACCAATTCGGAACCCAAATGGAACCTGGTTTAGAACTGATCAAGAAAAAGCTGATGTATTTGCAAACCATCTCAGCAATGTATTTAAGCCTAATAACCCGAGACCAAACGCAGATGAATCTGATATCGACATTGTCCTCAACCAAGATCTTCAACTGGATCTACCCTTGAAGTTAGTAACACCTAAAGAGATATGTAGGAATATAAACTCATTGGACAACAACAAGGCCCCAGTCGACAAAAAAGTCCTACAAGAATTACCTCGCAAAGGAATTGTATACCTCGCTATGCTTTTTAATGCAATTCAACGAGTAGGTTACTTTCCAGATATATGGAAAGTATCACAAATAATAATGATCCATAAACCCGGTAAACCAATACATGATGTTACCTCATACAGACCAATCAGTCTCTTACCGATTATGTCTAAGCTCTTCGAAAAGTCCCTACTGCACAGAATGCTACATGTTCTTAATGAGAAGTCCATTATCCCGGATCACCAATTCGGATTTCGAAAAGAACATGCTACAATAGAACAAGTCCATAGAGTGTGCAGAACGATTAGGAAATCCTTTGAGCAAAAGGAGTACTGCTCAGCTGCTTTTCTGGACATACAACAGGCCTTTGACAGAGTCTGGCACAAAGGATTGCTTGTCAAGATAAAAACCCTATTACCACATACTTTCTATGGTGTAATGAAATCCTACATTACAAACAGAATATTCCAAGTACGAGAAAATCAATCTACCTCGGGATTCCACGAAGTATCCGCAGGAGTACCACAGGGATCGGTCCTCGGACCTGTGCTATACACCCTGTTTGCGTCCGACCTACCACAGAGCTCGGACGTCACAACGGCCACCTTTGCAGATGACACTGCCTTACTTGCTTCGCACAAATGTCCAACACAAGCATCTCGCATATTGCAAACCAGCTTAAATGAGACTGAAAAATGGCTAGCCAAATGGAGAATTGCCGCCAGCGTGTCCAAGTCTGTGCACATCACATTTACTCTCTGCAAAAATGACTGTGCCCCGGTCACACTAAATGGCAGTCAACTCCCACATCAAGAGTTTGTGAAGTATTTAGGCATGCATCTTGACCGCAGGCTCACTTGGAGGAAACATGTTGAAACAAAAAGAGAAGAAATTAACCTAAAATATAGAGAGCTCCTCTGGCTCTTAGGGAGAAACTCAAAACTGGCGATAGACAGCAAACTACTCATCTACAAGACTATACTAAAGCCAATCTGGACATATGGCATCCAACTTTGGGGATCAGCCAGTGCCTCCAACATAATGAAATTGCAGAGAGCACAAAATTATATACTAAAACACATATCCAACGCACCATGGTTTATTAAGACAACAGAGATCCATGAAATCCTCAATATTCCATTGGTCAACGAGGACATAAGCACACATGGTGAAAACTACAAATCTCTACTCCTAAAGCATCCAAATAAGCTTGCGGGGAGCTTACTATCCCAGAAAGCATCCGTCGATTAAAAAAGCGACGGGACATCTTCGACCTAAACACTCAGTACGAAGAATGACTTCGTAAAGTTAGGGCAGACTCTACTGAGAGTAGCGACCAATACGCCATTCGCACCATCTCATCTGCTCATAGTCTGAAAGACTGATCGCAAGATAAAAGAATAAATAAAAAAAAAAATGAAAAAAAAAATTCAATGTTCAAAAGCCATCATTTAAAACAGCTACACAACAGGTATGTTGTGTAGTTGATATGATATTAATTTTGAATTTTTGACTTGTAAAAAATGCCTATGGCATTAAGTCCGCCTCTTTGCGTTCGAAGTGTTAAATAAATAAATAATATTATTTATTTATTGAAGTAATGACTTCAATAAATACAAACAGCCTGGCTGTTTGTGTATAATGACTTCAATTCCTAGTGTCTGGCGACGTTTTTTTTTAAAAAGAAAAGAACGTACCTGTAATACAGGCCAGTTTCGTTCGCACACTTGTCGTCGACCGCGCAGTATATGGTGGTCTGCGCGCCGAGCTGTGGTGACTTCATGAAGGGCGACATCAAGAAGCCGATGATGCGGCGCGCGCCCCAGAACAGAGTCTCGTCGAGGTGCCGCCCTAGCTCCGTCTTGATCACGCCCGGGTGTAAGCTGTATGTGTTGATGCCTTCGATCTTGTGCTCCTGACAAGGAAAAGGGTACGTTATTAAGTTCCATAAATGATTAATTTGAACCAATAATGTGGTAGGATTAAAATTGATCCAGATTAAAATGCCGCGAATGTATCGGCAACATCTCCCGATGCAGCCCCGTGGAGGGACGAAACACGTATCAGATATAGCTGTTTAGATTTGGGTTGCATTATTATTGTCGCACCTTCAGCAAGTGCACATTTTTGCAGGCAAGGCTGAATTCTACATCCAAGAGTGGATCAACTTTACTAAAGATATGCGATTTTTGCGGGTATGACAATACTTATAAAATATACCAAGCACAGCTTTTATAAGCTATATTTTATTTTTAATTCATCACCATCGTTTTTTTGCTCGTTTTTATAAATAATGGTACGGAACTCTTCGTGCGCGAGTCCGACTCGGACTAGGCCGGTTTTTTTTCTTATATACGAAAATCGGTAAGTGTGAACCACCTGTGTTTTAAACACGGCCCGTCTGATCCTCACCCTATAACCGCGCTTTCATGCTTACAAGCAATCTCAAACGTTTATTCGATAATTTATTATTCCCTAAACCACGTTAAGGGGTTGTTCTGAAATTCTGACAAACTTAAACAACATAAAGAATTAGCGTTTATTAATAATTATTTAGGTACTTACCGTAATTTAATTGATTATTTATGTCTTTTGTGTGTTGTTTTGCATCCTCGTCAAAATTCAAGAGGATTCTTGAATTTTGACGAGGATGCAAAACAACACCTTGTTAATTGTTGAAATAAAATCAATGATTGATATCCATGGGCGGCAAAAAAACTCTCGACACGCACTAAGCACACGATAAAGCAGGAGAAGAATGATTGGTACAAATCTACTACCTTTAGCTTCGCTGCTAATTCTCGGGAGAACAGAACGTTAGCAAGCTTGCTTTGGGAGTAGGCCTCTGCTGCGTTATAAGGTCGCTTCTTGTAGTTCAAGTCGTCGAAGTTGATGCCATACCCTGAAATAGATAGTGAAGATCTAATAAAAGACAACTGTGAGGCAAGTACGAAAGCGCGGAAATTGATCGCAAAAAATATTTTACAGAATAGTTAAATTCTCAATGAAAAAATCGTTAGACTTTACGTCAGGCGTTCATGCTGGGTCCTGATAAATTAATCAATATTTAAACTTACTAATATGTGCCCTAGACGAAACAGTTACAATTCGGGCTGGCGTGCTATTCCTGATACGCGGTAGCAAGAGCATGGTCAGCAAAAAGTGTGCCAAGTGGTTTGTTCCGAACTGCATCTCAAACCCGTCCTCTGTCTCGCTCTTGGGGCACATCATGACGCCAGCATTGTTCACCAGAATATTAATCTGAGGTTCAGTATCTAGAATATTCTGTGCAAAGTCTCTGACTGACTTCAAAGAGGTAAGGTCGCATTTCGCTAGTACTATGTTGCCAGTATCTGGCAAATCCTTGCACAGCTTCTCAATGTCGGTTTTCGCCTCTTCTGCCCTTTCCATACTGCGACACGCCATTATTACCTTGGCACCTGTGGAATTTAAACTTTTACTTTTATTATGACATCAATTTTCTTAATTGTACAGAATTGACTCAAATCAAATATTTTATTTTATACAGGATGTAACGGAAAGGGTATATACATACTTCAGGGTGTGCTACAGACGAACAAACTGAACATGTTTCTCCATCCGACAAACATCGTATAGCGAAAAAAATATCAGCTGCCCCATACATTTGGGTTGAATAAGTATTGCAATTTTGTATGGGGCAGCAGATATTTTTTTCGCTGAAAAACATGTTTTATGATGAGAAACATGTTCAGTTTGATGGTCTGTAGCACACCCTTAAGTATGTATAT
Source organism: Cerastis leucographa (assembly GCA_963082945.1). Classification (NCBI taxonomy): domain Eukaryota; kingdom Metazoa; phylum Arthropoda; class Insecta; order Lepidoptera; family Noctuidae; genus Cerastis; species Cerastis leucographa. The sequence goes on along the minus strand of OY720380.1, from coordinate 8,529,805 downwards.
ACCCTTTCCGTTACAACCTGTATAGGCCTACATGGGCACTCATAATACGTCGACAAAAGGTGCACGGTTCGGGTTGGTCGATCCTATGGAGAAGAACCGTCAAGAAACTCCATGGTTACTCTTTTAAAATCATTTGGTTCTAAAATATTTTTTAATATAACTGCCTCTTTGGTCTAGTGGTCGCTAGCGCAACTGCTGAGCATGAGGTCCTAGGTTAGATTCCCAGGTCGTGCAAAGTGTTATTGCCTTATTGGGTTTTCCATCAGGAATTTCTCAGTAGCAATCACGGAGTCTGGATTTGTGCCCGGTTGATGGCAATAGGCTCACCCCCTATTACATGGGCCTTAAACGTAACTGGCAAAATGTGGGTTTACTAATAGGTACACCTTTGCCTCACCCTATGGGATTACAGGCGTGATGTTATGTTTTAAGTACCGAATTCATTAATGTTTTTTTCAATAATTATCTTTATTTCAACACTTAAAAAATTATTATGAGTTATTCAGATACTGGTTTAAATTAAGGGAAATAACAAGTGAGAATCATTATTGTTCATTGTTTCGGCGTATAGTAATTATAAATCTGAGGTTGAAACTATTAGCCATTCACTACTTTACTACATTACAGCCAGCATTAAAAAAAAATGCTATATTCAACATGATATTCGTGATCATTATTTTTTATTTCCTACATGTGCTAATGTGTTGTTGGTTTTCCAAAAGGCTTTATTTTTATACTAATTTATACAAGTAGTTTATTTGAGGAGCTCGTAGCTAAATAATAACAGCTGCTAGGGTCGATCTTTAAGGTTAAGCCGTGCCCGACGAGGTCGGTCCGTGGATGGGTGACCATAATTACATTCCGAGTTTCCTCCGTGCCGGAAAGCACGTTAAGCCGTTGGTCTAGGCTGTCATGTCTAGATCTTTGACAGTCATTACGAGTAGTCATAAACCAAAGAGTCTGACATCTTGTCTTACCAAGGGGTATCGTATTACCCTGTTGTGGAGGTCAGGTAAACTGTCGCTTCATGTAAAATACTGGTACTCAGCTGCATCCCGTTAGACTGGAAGCCGACCCCAAAAGGGAAAAGGCTAGACAGATGATGACTTAAGTAGTTTATACAAATTTTGATAAGAATCAGAAACTTATAAAATAATAATATTACCTCTCTTATAAAAATCCAGAACAGTTTCTTTCCCAATGCCCGTGTTACAGCCGGTCACCAAGGCAGTCTTGCCCACCAGCTTGGCAGTGCTGAGACATCTTCCACTGAATAAAGGCATTGTGCTGTGATGGTGACGTGAAGTGTTCTGCTAGTCTGTAATAATTATACACAGTGAATTATAAACAAAATATTTTGTGTGTCAGGGTTTTCACTGCAAAGTTCAAATAATCAACTTTTACTTGTATGCCAAAATCTATAGCTATGTATAACACGAATCAGGATGCAAGTTGTGGGCACATAAGCGAATTATTGTTTGATACATATGCTGGGTGTTTACCACGGAAAGTGGTAATTAACTGATGATGGGGCAAAATGGTTAAGTTGTGAAAATAGTTTTAGATTTTATGATGAAGTAACATTAATACATTACATTAATCTTTCAAGTACATACAGTTAGACAAGGTATAAGGGACAAAGACGGGAAAAAAAAAATCTGCTGCTACCTACAAAAGTCCAATACCTACACGGTCAAAATGTGTTAAACAGCTGGATTTTTTTTATAAATAGATATTTTTTTTTTAACTGCTGAAATATTTCTATGTTGGGCCCACCCCCACATAGAAATATTTCAGCAGTATTTTTTCTAAATCATGTACTGAGTATGCGGTAAGCATTTTCACATTGGTGTCCTTACACCCGGTATATTTTTGATATAGCTATATCAAAGTTATAAGCTAGTTGTATTAAAAAGTTCTCCTACAACTCATTTAAAAGGAAATTTTAAGCAATGTATGTTCTTTGTCAGTGGTAAAGAAAAGTGTATTGATATATATTTTTTAAATCATGCAAGTTTATGTCCGTTAGCTATTTTGCCCCAGAAATGTTATCAAACGGCTTTACTGAGAATTTATAGTTTAGGCCTACTTTTACGCGATAGATGGATATAACGGAACTTACCATTATCATAAATTAACTGTTTAAAGTTATGTAGATATTTATGTTCTATTAGCAGTTAAATGTATAGCGATGAATGAAAGAAGCATTTATTATTCACTACAAATTGAACTCAGTCCCTTCTTCTTACCAAAAGTTTCAATAGAAAAGTTTTACAGCAAGTAGTTGCTCTACTTTGCCGGTCGCGGAATACATCCTCTATTGCGGAATTTTTGTTTTAAATATGGATCTACTCACCTTTAACCTGTATTGTCATTTAAAAGTTATGATTTCTATTTCGATAACTTCTTATACCGAAATAAAAATTAATTTCTCGTAGCAATACGTATGCGTACTCTGTTACAGATTTCTGATGGATTTCTGAATGAATTCTGACTTTCTGTAACTGTTTGACTGGTTCTGGTTTGACATTGACGTTTAAATTTCTCAATTTCTGACACTTCCCACGGATCTAGGCATGTTCATACTTCTCATTTGCAATGACAGGCCTTTAAAAATTCCAAGTATGCAAAAAAAAGGGTCGAAAACCAGATTGGCGCCCGCCACCCGCACTGCGAGACTCGCGCCATCCACGCTGCACCCTTTACTTCAGGGTTTGAAATGCTTGCATAGGATAACAATCCATGTCGTCTTACAAATAAGTATCATAAGCGTATTCGCTTAAAAAATACTTTTAACACCTAAGTATTTTTTTTCGTAAATATGATTGTGTTCCTTATTTATGGGTTAATTTCCTTTGAAAGTACTTTTCAAGTGTTCTGGTTTCAAGTTTCAAGTTTTCTGGTTTCTTCTAACTTTACCCGCGCGCCGCGCGGCTGCGGCAGACTAGCAAAAACTTTCATACCTGCAAGTCGTTCCCACTCTTACCAGGGCGCCCTAGTTGGAAGCAAAGCACTGGTTTCAAAACCTAGTTGCGTAAATACGTCTCATCCCAAATACGTGTCATCACTGTCATCCCTACCAAAGACCAAACGTCAACCTTATTTTATGTGACTTTATGTCAGTCAATCAGTCTGCAAGGAACCGAGGTGCGAATTTGTTAATTAATTTAATGTATTGTCATTAATAAAAGACTGCGTACTTCAGCATTTAATGCTCTCTTACATAAGCTTTATTTAAAACCCATAAAACCACCAGATCACTTGCAAGAAGACGTTCAGTGTCCAAACATTCCATGATACTCGTATTTCTTCGTAATGTGAAAGCAAAAACTTAAAATAAGCATGTACTGTTGTAGGAGATAAGTGCCATTATTTGTATTTCTTTATGTAACAGAACAGTGTACTATTATCTTTCATTCGTCACAAGGTTATATTTTCACTTGTAAACCTTTGTCTATTGTTGTGTATAACTTTATTTATGTATTCAATTATTCGCGACTCAGTGCCAATGGAGTATGATAACGATGAGAATACGTGGCGTAGGCCTTCGACGCCAAAGGTGGAGCGCTCAGCGTGTCACCAGATCCCAAAACGGTCATCAACAGTTGCTGTAGTGGTACTTGGACTAGCAGTACTTAGCTGCTTGCTCGGATATTGTGTGCTCAGTGAGACCCTGCCTTACGAGTCTAAGACCCTGCGTCTTGTTATTATTGTAAGTATTTAACAGGTTTTTCTATTTGCTACTGCAAAAATTTTAAAAATTAAGGTTTGTAGAATCTTGTTTCAGAATTTAATTGAGACCTAGTTTCAATTAAATTCTGAAATAATTAATGTGTTTACAAAATTTTAAAAGTAATTCTATGCTGATTTCATTAATATCATGTACATACATTTTGTAATTTTCTATCCTCCCATTGATATTGTCAATTAAGGTTAATGTGCAGAACTGACCAGATATTACTCCTATACGCAACATTAACAATTACTTTAATTCCCAGTTGCTCCGCCATGGAGCTAGGACCCCGGTAGAGACCTACAACAGTGACCCATACAGAAACTATCAATGGCCTGATGGACTTGGCAGTCTGACTAATGTAAGTAAACATTTTATCATTTCAAAAGTATAGTATTATAATTGGTGTAGCTGGTGTAAGTTTGACCATGGTGCAAAAGGACCTGGGCTCAATTCCCTGGTTGGGCAGTGTTAACGGATTTTTCCATCAAGATACATTGTGCATACAGTGTTTTATACTATGTTATTTATCATCTGCAGTCCATTACTGGATAGAGCTCACCAGTGAGCTGGATGCTTAGTTTAGCACATCCATTCAGTACAAACCACCAAAATTTCATTAATATTACATCAGAAGTTATTATTATAACTTTTACTAGATAATTTGTGGTCAAAACATGATTAAACAAAGTATGATATTTAAACTTGTTTGTTAAATTGAGTTGTGATAAGAAAACTTAAATATGTACCTAATGAAAAAAACAGCTGTTTGATGAAATAAAATACCAATATCAGTTGTACACTTAAAAAACCGGCCAAGTGCGAGTAGGACACGCGCACGAAGGGTTCCGTGCCGTTATTTATAAAAACGAGCAAAAAAGATTTTTGTATGGGAGCCCCCTTAAATTTATTTTATTCTGTTTTTAGCATTTGTTGTTATATTAGCGGCAACAGAAACACATAATCTGTAGAAATTTTAACTGGCTAACTATCACGGTTCATGAGATACAGCCTGGTGACAGATGGATGGACGGACGGACAGCGAAGTCTCAGTAATAGGGTCCCGTTTGACCCTTCGGGTACGGAACCCTAAAAACAATTCTATTATCTAAAACTATGGAAACAATAGTTACAAATGCTCTGTCCTCTATTTTAGAATCTTTTTTTTTTCTTTTTCGTGCAATTGGTACCTAACCTGGTGTCGAGAGTTTTTATGCCACCCATGGGGCTTGGCTTTAGATGTTGTGGAGAAATATTTTTAAGGCACACTGGTTTCCTCACGATGTTTTTCTTCACCGAAATTAGTTATAATCATACAAGATGCACATGAATAAAATCAGAGGTGTCATGGGGCGTGTCTTGCGTTCGAACTCTCCTATGATTTGGCAGTCTAATGGTCACACCACTAGGCTAGGCTTGTTTTAGACTGAAAATCATTTTGATTGTTTTTTTAGGCTGGCAAGCTTCAATTGTACGAGCTGGGCAAGAAGTACAGAAGCTACTATGCCAACTTCATCCCCGAGGAGTACTGTGAGAAGGACGTGTTCATCCGCAGCAGCGACAAGTCCCGGTGTCTCATGAGCGCGTACACGTTCCTCGCGGGGCTGTATCCGCCCACGGAGCGACAGATGTGGCATCCTGAGCTGCCGTGGCAGCCGATACCTGTGCACTCTCTGCCAAAGGAACTGGACAATGTAGGTCATAAATTAATGTTATTTTCATAGCTAACATTTTACCTGGTGTGTACCGAAAATACAGCTTTGGAAATGGAGACCACAGTCCAATATAAAAAATGTACTGTACACTACGTATAAATACAAATGTGAAAGATGTAATAATTTCGACTACCAAGCGAAACCTGGGCAAAAGCTATAATAAGCTCAGCACGGCTGTATATGGAACCTTCATTCTGATAAAACAATTTCGGATCGACGTCAGCAGGAAAGACCAAAACGTAATATTAACATATAACGTATCAACAACAGAAGCGGGACGTGCCGATTCATAAACCCGTATTTCCTTTGCTCCCGCCATGTCGCAAACTGCAATCTATACTTCTGTTATAAAGCTGAAGAGTTTGTTTGTTCGGTGGAACGCGCTAACCTCGGGAAAATTCTCTTAGTGTGGGATAGCCCATTTATTGAGAAAGGCTATATGCTATATAACATCATGCACGACCAATAGGAGCGGAGCATCAATGAAAAATGTTGCAAAAACTTAAAAAATGTGACGTAGACGGAGTTGCGCGGGTCAACTAGTCCCGGAATAAAACCCTAAAGTTTCAAAGCAGTGTAACATGAACTCAACATAATTCCTTTTCAGATAGTTGCAGCAACGAAACCCTGCAAAGTATGGAAGGCGATGTACGAAGAGCAGCTGGCTGAAAAGAATAGCGATCCGAAGTTCACAGAGCTATTCGACTATTTGAGTAAACATACGAATCAGAGCATGCGCAGTATTCTTCCTGTGGACTTCTTGTACAGCACACTCCTGGCTGAGCAGGAGGCGGGCCTGAAGCTGCCGGAATGGACGAGAACTGTGTTTCCTAGTAAAATGCGGACGCCGTTCATGCTTAGTTTGGCGTTGCTGTCTTATAATGAAACCTTGCAGAGACTACAAGTTGGTGAGTAGTGAGAATAATAGCTCAAACACTTTTAAACGCACCTACATAAAATCTAAGCCTTATCAGAAAAGTTTCTTAATTAACTGATTGTGTGCAATACTATTGACAAACACAATTCACCATGTATTTTCAGGTCCGCTTCTAAAAGAGATAAAGCACTACCTAGACGAGACAGTTGCGCACGAGAACGTGGACCGCTCTCTGTACGTGTACTCAGGACATGACGTCACGGTCGTGTCCGTCTGGCGCGCCTTCGGGTTCAACGACCTACTGGAGCCGGAGTACGGATCCAGCATCGTCATCGAGTTGCATGAGGATGTTGAGCAGGAGGCGTTCTTTGTAAAGGTATGTTCTGGATGCCATTATAATACGAAGTCCTTCAAACTTCCAAAAAAGATTATGCTTTATGCTATTATTTTAGTCATTACTTTACCAAAATTTGATCCTTTTTTAGCGACGACACTATCGAATGGTGTAATAAAAAATCGATCGATCTATTTTTGCCTAAGAATATTGATTTTTCAAAATTCCAATGATGCAGTTTTAGTTTTCATCTAAATCGGTCCTTGAGTATGTTAAGCTATTTCTCATAGTTTCGGTTTTGGCCATCCACTGCCACTTGGAAAATTCACCCTGTATAGCTCTGAACGGCTAATATCCGGGACGATAAATTTTGTCAATCCCTAAGTCGCGTTTTCTCATATTTCAGACATTCTACCGCAACAACACAAAGGTGGAAGTTCCCTTGGAGCTGAAGTTACCATTCTGCGACGATCCATGTACTTACACTCAATTTAGTGCGCACGTCACCAAGTTTATTTCTGACGATTGGGAGGCCGAATGCGGCAATGACAAGTAAACCATTAAAGTTGTTGCAAATCACGAGCTCGCATCATGGGACTTTAATGTCATTGACATGAGGTTTAAATTACACTGGTTGCTCGTGCAATGCAACAACTATACTATGTACGTATAGAGAGTATGCCAGCAGTCCAGTTGCGTAGTGTAAGTAAAATCGCAACTTGTCGAATATTATCTTTTATTTATGTATAGTTTAGTTTTGTAAGATTTGCCCCAACATAGTTGGAAAGAAGCTAAGTGATGGTCGTTTTGTAACCCACGTCTGCAAAAATGATTAGCTATATTGAAACTGCAGATTGCGTTGGAAATTCGGTCCTCACTCCCTGTTAAAGTAATCTGTGATTGTTTTTTTACATAGGTAAAGATCTGCCATCACAGTAATTAATCTTTACTAACTACCACTGTACCTACCCAATTCGTGTTATTTTTAGTTTATGAACACAATAATTTTAAGTTACAATGCCATACTTAGTTATCATGTTTGCCAAAATCTTAGTATGGGGTGTTTTCTAAGAAGACACTTCGTTTTTTATTACAATTTGTTATCACAAGCTTATTTTATAAGACTCAAGTAGTAATGAATATGATATGCCAAAATGTAGCTTATTGTGTGTTGGTTTAGATGTTAGGTCAGCTTAACAGGCTGAATGTGACTAAAGTATGCTATTTACTCAATTTATGTATTAGAGTTTTGTATTACTCACATTGATATTATACGTATTTCGATCTGCATTTATTGAATATTTATATTGTCTACTACAGATGTATTAATAAATTGAAGAACACTGAATTCTTTGTCTTAACTATTTGGATCGGAATCAAGGGCGAGCCGCTTGAAGATACGTTATAGTGAATGTTTGAGCAAGTTCACCTTGATCTCACCGTTCTATACGCGCGGACTTATGGCGCATTTGACTTTTAAATAGCAAACTTTTTATTCAAATAAAGAAAATCGGTAGAAATTGGTATTGCACTTTTATCAATTTTATTGACACAAGGGGTGTGTGCCAGATGCATTCAATATTACGACACCTGTGATTTCTGAACTATTTACATTTATCTGTCCACTTTTAAATCTACACGATTTTTGTAAAGACTGTATTAGGACATGTTTCATTGATTTTAATGGTGATTGATATTTTTCTTAGACTCCTTTAAAGAGATTATTTTTTAAGAAGATGCCTAAACTTCTTATGAACATTTGATAAAGTATTAAATTGTTATTGTAAAGAATTAGTTAATATTTAAGAGACATGTTAGAAAATTGCAATATTTTGATATACCCAATAGGCTTCAGCATATATTTAATCAATGTTGAAACTCATTTAAATCTATGATATTTAAAGGAAATTAAAATTTATCTCTATGCTGACAAATTATATGATGCACAGATCAAAAGGAGTACTCACAATTTTGCCCCACTTGATATTATATAAAAGCCATGTTTTATATGACTATGTATAATGTAGAGAAGGCGTATCTTAAATATTTGTGTAAATCTAAGTATTTTACTATTTATATTATACTGTAATCTTCTTCACACAAGGTATTTTGTCTGAATGTATGAAATTAAAAATTAGCGGGATGTTTCAGCTGTTCTGGTTATAAATGTACTTATTCTACAAAGTATTTAGCTTGTTTAAGTCACAAATTCAACTACAATTGTTTTACACAAAATAAATGTAGGTAATATTGATGTTGTATTCCATGAGCCAAAGAGCCAAAAGTGTATAATGTTTGAGTGGAAACTATAATTGAACTTTGTAAAGAGAAAGTGCCACGGTAGCGCCCGACATTCAAACTTTTTTTTTTGTAAATATTCTGGTCAATGTCGGGCTGTATGTTGGAACAAAATATGATTTGCGTCCGTAATACGCCTGTTTTTACAGAATTGTAATTATTCAAATGACCAATACGGGTTGTATTATTGGTCATTTGAATTACTAAGTTAATTTGACCCCATTGAATGACTTTTTTATGAAATAGTCATTGATTGGGATTAAATGAACTTTCAATTTCGCGGGCTACCACTGGCGCTTTCACCATTTACACGGTGAGAGTTCCTCACCCCAAAACATGCATAGGCGATTATCGCACCCAAGTTATAACATTTTGAGAAGAGGTATTTCACTCTCCGCTTTTTCGAGGTGATAAAGTATCTCCATGACAATTTGCTATTACTCTGTCTATAAGGCAGCTGATACCAAGTGACTTTGATTGAGTCAAAAGTTAGAGTCTTGTTGTCTCTGATATTATACAGGAAATCCTTATACTTAGGTCCTTTATTATTTGTTGAAAATAAATGTTAGAGTTTAATTAATTGTAACATTATAATGTTGTTGTTTTTGTAATGTTTACTATTAAATGTTTTATGTGATATATTTTGGTATTTTTGGTCGTAAGGCTATAGTCTAGTTTGAGAGTGATTGGGAAGCCGTCGTCTCCTTCTGCGAAGTAGTCATGCTAGCGAAGGAGGTGGCGGAACGTGAGACGGAGAGACCCCCACGTCCCAGCCGACACGGGAGAGGCACCAGGAGTCGGGGGCCACCCAGTGAATAGAATAATATTTATTTCTGAGTGAATGGTACATTAGGATTTTAATCTAAAAAAAAGTGGCCCGGCCACCGTAGGCGCATGTCTGTGGACGGTGAGTAATGGGCTAGCTCACCGTCCGTCCGTGTTATGACGACAGGCCGTGTGTTCCACGCGTGCCTTAAGGAGATGTCAGCAAATTGGAAGGGGTCGGAGAGGGCTAATGCCTGCCAGGGCTGCGGGACTGTTCGAAAGACATACCGTGGCCCTGGAACACAAAGGGCTGAGAAGGAACATGGATGGGTTTTAGTCTGTACAAGTACGACACTCCCTTTCGATCCGCCCAGAGCGGGAGGAGTCATTTGAGATTTCCCATCCGTAAAAAAAAGCCCATCGATAGGTGATCATATTATTCGAATTTATGGAAGCGCCAATGTTCAATGACTTGATATGAAAAAGAAACCATTAAAATTGAAGTAAAGTGAAAATTATTAGTATACCAAAACTTAGTTTATATACAGAAACGCCTGCCATATTTCCTGGGTACCCACCTTGCGGTCACGGTAGTAGGACGTCGGAATATGGTCAATAGGGGATCGGACTGGGTAAAGAAAACGACATTCCGTTTTGTCCGTCAGACAGGTAATACAAAAATATTAGATACGTATTTTTTATTTTATCAAAATATCAAAAAATTACTTAGTTAAAACTCATTAAAGTTGGAGAGTGGGGGCTTACTACGTCACAAGTAGGTATAAAACTTACCTACATGTGACGTCATGCGCCATTTCAACTCAATATAACTCCGTAATTTTATGACCACGTGAAAAAAGAAAAAATACGTGTCCAATAATTTCGGACCTGACGGACAAAGAAAAAAAAAATTGGATTATCCCCTATGTTTTTCGGACTTCTCATCTCACTCGCACAAGCATGCTATCGCACACATGTTATGTCGTGCAGGTGCTTTAATATTAGTTTAAACCGATTGCAAAGAAGGGTTTCGTTTTTAAATATGATTTTAATTTTTTTATACATGCGTGGAAGATACAAGCTGTACACTTGCAATAAGATTCATTACGATTAAAAGAAATCAAAGATAGCGGCTACGAAAACTATTGAATTTTTCGTCATGCACCGGGTGTCATTTTTATGTTAAACGAAGGCGATCTAAACGAATATGGGGTCAAAATAGACGATGGCTGAAACGATACCTGTCGAATTTTACATCGTTTTTGTTATCATCGACCCCCAAAAATCACTAAAATGGAGAAAAGTCCAGAAAATTTAATTGTCACCATCTTGGATTTTCATTATCATCAACCTCAAACAACAAAACTGGTTGGCAGACTTTCGGGCTACTGACTGCCAGAAATGATTGTCAAAGATCCAAAATAGACAGTCGGGACCAAGGGCTCAACGTGCTTTAAATGTGTGATCTATAAGGCATATAACCAATATTATGTTGCACTATAAATAATTGCAATTCATTAATAACTTTAGTCGAAAAAGCTTGTAAATCAGCGCGGATATTTTGAGGGGCTGTTAGTTTACTAGACTGGGCCCCTATATAAACAGCAAACCTTATTCTAGTTTTTGACTTTACAAAAAAGGAAATAAAATAAGCTAAGTACATTTTAATTGTATAATTTATTTTTGTAAAATGATTAATTAATAGATTGTGGTAAAATATAATTAAAACATAGCTTACATCTAAGTACAATAATTGGACGGCACATGGACGACAATTTATTTTTCTTTCTACATAGAACTTTAATGAAATATACATCTATGTAAAAATCTTAATATAATAAATGTGCTATAATCAAAATTATAGCTTTTAAAATCCAGACAAATGGACAAACATTTAACTTACAGTTACTTAGGGTCAGTTCACACCGAGACGCGACGCGACGCGACGATACCTGAAGAGGCCAGTGATTTCGCGCTGCGTCGCTCTACGCCGCGAGGCGACGTGCGGCGCAGCGCTGCATGGCGCAACGTATTCTAAATTCTACTGAAATCTACCTCACGAAGCCGCTCGACGCAGCGCGACGCCGCGAGGCGTCGCGCGTCGCAGCGCTGCATGGCGCAACGTTTTCTGAATTCTCACAACGAAATGTGTATCTTTTCGTGTAGAAAATAAAGTTATATTTTGAATCGCTCTTTAAAAGTGTGCGCGCAACGTCGCGTCGCGTCGCGTCTCGGTGTGTACTGACCCTTATTCATACAATAATAAAAGGTTACAATACCAAAAAAATGGTAATAAGAATAATATAAAATTGTGATATAAAACTACTTGTTAACTAAGTTGTTCACATGTTCGGTGGAATGTTAATTTTGTTACGATGCTAATAAAGTTAAAATATAACATTACGGTTTAAAGCTCAGTCTTCGCTACTTGACTCGTACATCTATGGCTTATCTGGTAATAAATAAAGTAATACTTACAATAAATTGGAAGTTACATTGTGTGAAGTTCTATCTATCATAACTTCGTTGTTCGGAAATATTCGTATTTCAAGGCACTGAGGCAAAACGCTGGTCTCGAATTGTTCATTGTTGTAAAACAGATATAAAAAAATATTTCGTTACCTAACAAAAAGCAGGAGCTTTTCCTTCTAGATGTCACATTAGCATTAGTCACATTAGCTGTTTACCAAGCTATTAATGTGTGTTATCGAAATCTTCGCAACTGAATACTAGTACAAAAAACCTATGGTTTATTTCAGTTACCGCAGCATGTGAGTACATGCCGTTCTTTAAATGCTCTCAAGGCTGTGAACACAACAATTGCTACCCATATACCCACAGCCAACCAGGCGGTGATCACAGCTAATTGTAAAGCCACACCAGTGTTAATGAAGTCACCTCGGCGGCTATTTGGCGCGTCCTTTTGTAGGTAGTCCATAAAGTCGTAAATTGCTTGGCATGCTAAACGAAAGTGTATCGCGGTCGCATGGTCCCCAGTGGCACGGAGCTCCTGTAATATGTACATTATATGATAATGAGAATTATGTTGATTAACAGTCATAATTACCACTAAGTGATTATGAAGGTTGCCAATTTCTTGTTTTTTGACTGTCTCTAATTGAGAGTTCTTCTTAATTAGAGGCACACTGAACAATTGTTTTCATTGTTCTTTTAAGCAATTACTCATCTTAACGCTAATAGTGATAAGAATGGTAAGATTTCAACCCAAAAGCTCGGGAATCGGGTAAACACTTGTAGTGCTAAGCACCCAGCATATGGGTTGAACAATAATTTGATTGTGTGCCCACAACCCTTCTCCTGAGTTGCACTATAAATAGCCATAGATAGGCAGATTCAGCATATAAGTAAAAAATAATTATTTGAACTTTGCAAATTAAAGTGTTAGTGTGTAAAAATGCCTGAGTGCCTTAAATCTAGTGTTCCCAGTTTCATAATGCTCAGACTGAATACATCCCCTTTGATTCAATTGATGAATCTTTACAACAATAAATTTTCTTACCCTGACTAAGTACCCTCTGTACTGTGTGCAAGTCTTGAGGAAGCCATCAGTCAAAATGGCAGCGTGCACTAGGGAGTACACTGCAAACATAGCTGCAATACATGATGAGGGGATCCAGCAGTAGATGACAGAGTCATTACTCCTGCTCACTCTAGTCCGAGTGCTCACTACGATTGACTCACCCTCTCTGAAACAATGAGTCATAATGTTAACAAACTGATATTGAGAAGTTAGATTAGTTTTTTGAGAGTTATAAGATAACTTACATTTCTTCCATAGTTGTAGATTTCTCATCCTCATACTGGCCCACATTGTTGATACACACTCTGTACATATGAAACAGTGCCATGACTACTGCATACACAAAGACAGGCAGCGGCGCGAACACCGCATACAGGCAGTATGAGTTGTGCCCGCCATTGAAGTACTGGAATGTGCTGACTCCATACAGTATGCAGCCGCAGTTCGTGTTCTCGAAGTATCCGCCTGGACAGACGTCCAACGTGGTGCGCCAGTGGTTGTACGGTATCCCAATGCATAGAATTGATACAGCGACAAACACCGCCACGAACAAGTAGCTCCAACAGAGACGTCTTTCTGTTTGATACTGATTCATCGTGAATAGATTCCTGGAAAATAGACCGCCACTTTAATAAGAACTTACTTAAAGCAACGATATGATACAATTTAAATAAACACTTCCTCTGAAACATGCAACTTACAACAACAATAACTTACTCAAGTAAAGCTTGACTTAAAAACCATTTATTAACTTGATCAACACCAAGACAATGTATTACTAGGTCAGCACATAAGCCAGGTAGGTTTGTTGATAACGATTATAAAGGGCAAAGCGAAAATAAGATAAAACATTTGCAACGATAAGAATCCGATAAGACAAGACAACGTCAACAATGGACGCCGATTTTGACAGAACTGACTGGTTCCATCTATATTACTATACTCTTTGGACTGGTGAGTCGAGCGAGTGGTGGGTGAGTATGGTACTGATAGTCTTTGGTACTGATTTACTGAATAGTGAGGGCAGCATAGACATATAAATCATATGGACTTGGCATACCTACAAGAAAAACGTGCATACCTACACTTTAGTGAGCTGATAAAATGGCGGCTAATAGGGCAGCCCTTATCGATATTTCTATATAATAACATCGATAAAAGATTGTGAGAATGTTTTCATAATGTTACGGTACAATATCTACGGGTGAAAATACCCCAAGTTTTCTAACATAATAATATGCCTTTCATTTGTTGTTGTTTGAGAAATTTCGTCCTTCTCCTCTCTTCACGGTTAAACCGTAGAACTTATTTTGATGTTTCCTATTAAGACAGGCTGAAACTTGGAGGACAGATATATTATGCTGTTTTTTATTGACCTAGTATTCTGTAACTGATTTCACTCTATTGTATAATTTAAGCAATAAGTTTATCTAGTTGCCGGCCCGTTGAGAACCTCCTCCTTTTTTGAAGTCGGTTTTTTAATTTTATGCTCTTAGAATTTATTCTTTTAGCTATTACAAGAAATGAAAAGCAGTAAGTACAAGTCGTGCCATTAAAGATGAGACTTGACCACGCCTCCCGCCGCTCTTTCGCGGGTATCCATGAGGATCACCTCAGCGGTATCTATCAAGATACCGCTAAAACCACGTGGTGCGTCAAGTCTCAACTTTAATGGCACGACTTGTACTACCCGTGCGCGATAAGTTGAGACCTGTAGGCTGTAACAGTGGCGTGTTTGTACCGCCACGGTACAATACGGGCGCCATCGGGAAGTGCGGGGGAAGCGGGCGGGGGGAGTCAGGTCTCAACTTATCGCGCACGGGTTAAGTACCTACTTACATCGAATAATTTTTTAATCGACCTTTTTGCTTGACTTGCTGTCCCCACGGTTTCTTTATACTGTTATTGGGGGATGCGCCAAGGTAGCCTGCGAAATTCAAATTTTCTTACGTTTTTTTGCAATTTGTAGGTCAGTGTCAGGTTGTATCTTGATAAAAATATGATTGTTACTTTATTGAGTGTTCAGTTGAAAGACGATTCTTCAAAGTGAAGAGAACAAATAATTATTGTTTTTGTTGTAATTTTTATATTTTCCACACCGATTGTTCATAGCCTTAAAAGTAAAACATAAAACCAATAAAGAACCATAAAATTGCATTATCGATAAATATAAAAATGTCTGAATGCACTACTCTATCCCTTCAATAACAAGAAAATGATTTCATGTAGTAAAACTGTTAAAAATAGAGGCAAAAGGGAAAATATGAATGCTTTACTGTTGAAACTCTTCAATAAATGCAGAATACTTTGTTTATCATCTTGAATCCACAAATTTTAACCACAGCTACAGAGCATTTGACAGTTGACGTACCCAACTTAGGTATCAAACAGCGAGCGGATAAAATGGCGACCCGGCCGCAAATAGGTATTTCAATGACTTAGAAATGTAGGGTTGCCATTATAGTAACTGTCAAAAACACTATTATCCTTTTTCACTTACGCAAAATTATGAAAGTTAAAAAGAGATAGCAGTATTTTTCTGATTTTGGCGTCGATATGCCTCGTATTTGTATAACTGTTTTTTCTATAGTCAAACATTTCAATGACAGTGTCTTCTGTCTACACCATAGATTTTTAATGTCAACAGCAACTGAATTTTTATAAAAAAAACACCATGCCTTTGGGTAGAATCTTGAAAGAAAATAATTATTAACTCGGTCAAGTATTAAAGTTGGTCGAGGCAAATCGAATAATAAATCAAGTTTAAAAGGCAAAAATGTGCACACAATAAAAAGTTAATTTGTTGGCAACACTGTTGACAAAACAGCTGATTACAATGAAATATCAAAATTCGAAAAATAAACTTGTGCTTACAAACAAAATGTTATACCGTCATTAAATTAAAATTGAAGATGAAACTCAATAGCAATACTCGAATTATTGGACGGAACATAATACTGGTACCTTACAGGGAATATCATGTCCTTAGGTAAGTGTTTTCCTCTCTGCTGATTTTTTTATATGTAATTGCCGAGTTAACCTCCGTAACTTTGTGCAGGTACCACGAATGGATGAAGTCTGTAGAACTCCAGAAACTTACGGCATCTGAACCACTGACATTGGACGAGGAATATGAAATGCAAAAATCATGGCGTGAAGATGAAGATAGTGGGTTTTATTCATAGTACTTACGGTTGCTAGCCATAAAGATTCTGAATATTTAAGCTCTTATTTTCTTTTCGAATTATTTGTTTAATAAAAATAACATTTTATTTTCAGAGTGCACTTTTATCATATTAGACAAACACATTTATGATAAACATACTGATGAAACAGGTAAGTAATACTAGTCTGCAGCTAATATCAATATAGTCACTCATCTTACCAAACATTTTAAATGTAAACATCTTTATTTTAGAAGCAATGATCGGAGACACAAACATATTCATAACAGACAATGAATTAGCCGCTGGTGAAATAGAAATAATGATAGCAGAGGAGTCAGCTCGGGGCAAAAAGTTGGGATGGGAAGCTGTAATCTTAATGTTCCTCTATGGGATTCAACATATAAACCTAAAGTTAATTGAAGCAAAAATATCTCTGACCAATGAAATCAGTATCAAAATGTTTAACAAATTAGGCTTTCAGGAGAAATCCATAAGTGAAGTGTTCCAAGAAGTTACTTTAGAGAAGAAAGTGGATGATGAATGGATAGAATGGTTGAATAAAGAAGCACATTATGTAAAACAAACTTGTTGATAGATATTTTGTTTTTTACTGCCACCAAATTAAAAATACTTTAAATAAAAACTGATTTTCTATTCCTCAACTTGCCATGAATACCCAAATCATCATCTTTTGTCTGAATTAGAATTATTAGAAGTACGTAAAGTACAAGTTTGTACCAATTACAATGGCTTGGTTGCTTGTTTCCATGTAATTTCCTTGCTATGGATCAACTGGATGCACAATGCCTTTTGCGATTCTGCATGCTGTTTCGCCAAACATGTAATTTATTGGTTTACCACTTTTCTCAACGGTTCTGACTTGGACATTACTGGTTCTGACTTGGTCGTTAGGTATCTCACCCAAGGCAAAAGACACGTATTTGTAGACAAAAAGAAAATTGAGTGGTCAATACATACTTGTCACCTCCTATTATTATTATACTCTGTTGTACTCTTTGCTTGTCACTGTCAAATTTAGTTTGACAGATTGCCGAATTTACAGATTTGTTGAACCAGTTTTGGATTTATTGCATTAATCGATTTGTAAAATGTTTTTCAAAGTTGTTTGTGTATACTTTTTATTTATAACGCAAATATTATGTCATGGTGAAACAGAGGTCAAGTCAGAAGAAGACGTAGGCGTTAAATATGCAAACCGGTGTGAGGTGTGCAAGATTCTAGCTACCGAGCTGCAAAGCAGGCTCGAAGAAACCGGCAAAGTTCACGATGTCATCGAAATTGGATACTCACTCGACGACGTGCAACCTAAGAAGAAGACAAAGTATCAGAAATCAGAGCTGAGACTGATTGAATCGTTAGAAGGCGTTTGTGACAAAATTCTAGAATATAACATCCACAAAGAACGTCAGGATAGTACTAGGTTTGCCAAAGGCATGAGTCAGACGTTCAAAACTTTACACGGGCTGGTTGACAAGGGGGTGAAAGTGGACCTTGGTATTCCACTTGAGTTGTGGGATAAGCCATCTGCTGAGATTACACACATGAAAACACAGTGTGAGAGTCTTCTGGAAGAGAATGAAGCTGCAGTGGAGGATTGGTATTGGAACCACCAAGGAGAGATAGAGCTAACAAAACACTTGTGTACCCAACATGCCCTGAGGGGAGCTGATGACTCATGTTTAGCCGAGAGGCTGACCACTTCCAAGGGTGAGCGAGGCTACTCTGAAAAGTCAGAGCTATGAGGGTCAATGTTTTTTTAGAAATTAAGTACAAGAACAATGTGTATTCCGATAAGTCTGTGTTTATGAACTTTGTGATAACATGGAGGCATTTCAATGATAATATTATTAGTATTAGAAGTAAGCTATAATGTAATAATGATAATGTAGTTCATCTTCTCATAGCTATGTTTGTTGCTATGTGTAAGAAACAGTAATACTTCACTTATTGCACAGTAAAGTTGACGAGGATGTTAATATAATATGATCAAGATTTTCTTCCATTATAATCACTTTTGTAGAACATTGTGTAAATATTATCTGTTTCGAAATAATAATATTATGTATAAAATATCAGGGCAATGTCTTGATGATGTAACACCCTGAAATATGTTTTCTACTTGCTTAATAAAAACGGTTTCAAATAGATTTTCCATCATTTTAGTTTATTATGAACTTAAATACATAATACAATAAACTTAACTTTTATATTATTGATCTAAACATTTTTAATAATGTTTTTTATTTCACACTATAAATCTGATTTTAAAGGTCGAAGAACGGCAGGCTTGTATGGGAATTTTGTACCGCATATTTTTGTTGTTTTGTAATAGAATTTATACCACTTACTCACATTTATTTTCATGTAAGGGTCGATTTATACTAGCGCAGAGTCGAAGCGCATCAAAGCGTCTATCCAAAACTGAACATAACAAATTCAACCTTAACTCCACAGCGTAACGCACACATTACTTCGGAGATTTTAAAAAGACGCGCGCATTCGTCGGAATTGGCGCGTCTGCGCGCGAACAACGCTGATTGGTGCGCGCGCATTCTCGCGTATCCATGCGCCCACTCGCGAACCTACGCGTCATCAGTCGCAACACTATAATTCCGCTTTCTTTTTCTCCTTTCTTCGTTTTTTTCTTCTTCAACTTTCGATATAAGTAATATCATAACAATATTAATGTCAACCATTTTACACACGTTTCAGCTACGAGAGTGAACTGGCAAGTGATTGAATAGCACTGCTGTTGATGCCCATTAGTACACGTAAAAGAATGCGCGCGTATACTGGCGAATACGCGCGCATTCGTGCGGCTTCGCTTTAGTTGTAAAGAATTTGACGCTTCGATGCGCTTCGACTCTGCGCTAGTATAAATCGACCCTAAGTGTACTATTTTTAGATCATGGGATTCATTAATAAAATCAATAAAAAGATTTGAATAAATAAACGTAATACAATCGTAAACTAAGCGCAATTATGTTTTTAGAAGTTGTTTCTTCACTTTTACTCATCACATCACATTAATTTAAACAACATCATACCTGTAATTCTGGGTAAAGTAGACGTGTCAATGTGCCCTCGACTTTGTTCGTGTTCGTTTTCCAAAGAATGAGGAAGTAGCCTATGCTATTTCAGGCTATAAGCTATATCTCTGTGCCAAATTTCATCCAGATCCGATCAGCCGTTCTAGTGATTAAGTTACAAACATCCATCCTCACAAGTTTCACAATTATAATAGTATTAAGACATATTGAACAAACCTATGAGTGTTGTGAATGGCGTTGGCCAGGCTGTATGATTCATGCGTCACCCTTGACTCCTAGTAAACAAAATTCCACGACGTCACAGCGCTTCTTTTGTATATATTATACGCGAAGAACCTGGCAGGCTGTGATTGCTAAAGGCGGTTTAGTGATGGTGTTGTGTATGTAGATCGATCCACTTTTTCTTCTTTTCGTGGGTTGATCAGATTCTTCGTGTCCTAGTGGTTGCAAGCAGGACTACTGAGGTGTTCTGGGTTTGGTTTCCAGGTCAAGCAGCATTGTTATTGGGTAGTCACATCGGATTGTAACTATGCCCAGTTGATGGCATTAGGGTTGCCCCTATTACAACAACTGGTGAAATGTCTAACGATCCCTCCGGGATTACAGGCATCATGTCATGGGATAGTTCAGATGCAGGATGTGTGATCATTTCTGCTGCAAAAAGCCTGTGAAGCGTACTTCATGCGTCGTATGTCGACTTGTCCTTGTTTCGTTGGTAATTTACAAAATAAAACAAAATAATCATTAATAAGCACCTTTTTAATAGACTGTCAAAAAGTGTCATTTAAATTATAAATAAAATTAATATCTCAACTCTATATTTTGCACCAGTTATCTTACACAATGGTATTAATAGGTGCTAATAACATGCAGCCATCCTGCAATCTTATTGGGGCGAGAAGGAAACTAAATTTACTTAACAAGACAAATAAATAACTATAGGATTAAGGTTTTAAGAATTCATATTATGATCTCATAACATGAAATACATTCGCTCTTGTACTCAACGCGCATACAAAATTTAAATGACGTAATTCACACTATAATTTATCTCTTGAGGACACCGAGAAAGGCCCGTGACGCGTGGGGCGTCGTATTGAATCTCCTTGTTGACTGCTAGCGGGCGGCGCACACGGTAGTGTGGTCGCGCCACTATCCTGTGTCTATGGTCTAGAGGTAGGGGCTGGTATCTTGGTATTCGTCGTCGCTTTCGTCGGAGCCGTCGTCCGTCAGCTGTCGCTGTGCGGCCGCTTCCGAGTCGCCAGCACAGTCAGAGCTCGATGCATCTGTGGACAAACGGTATCATAAGTCTCCTGTGTAACTTTCACTCAATGGCAACAATGTAATAAACCATAGAGAAATAGCATTATAGAGTATTACTACGCATTTTTGTATTTAGTTGCCAAGAGCCCCCTAGCATCAATTTTGTACTGCATTGCACACTAAAATCTAGAATGCACTAACACTAACATCTGCACACAAATTGAATGACTGGACAGGTGCCAGAATATTGTTCTTAGTTGTGAGCATTTTGTAATACCTACCTTTTTAACATTATGGAACACAAATAAATTTAATATGAATATCACTTTATATTAAAATGCAGCCTAGAATTGCTTGGGTTCCTGTCTTTTTTTTAATCCCACATTGTTTTCACATTAGTTTTGAAATGATAATAATGTTATCAACATAGTTTTTCTTCCTGAAATTTTACACTATGGAACATGCAACTAGTTATTCTTGGGCATTCAAATTCAAATTTTCGTGGCTGTTCGAGCGTGCTGTAGGCACTTGGCAGCTTATGTGAGTGAGGTGTACTGTCGCGTTACAGTAGCTTATACAAGCGGTGCAATAATTACCCAGTTACCTGCTTGTGGCTCATAGAGGCTTTCATAGCGCCGGGACTTTGCCGGGGGCGGTGACACTGAACTCCGGCTAAAATAGAAAAGATTTCATTTAGATTTTTTTTCTATTTTTTTTTGCATTTTCATATGAGGAAATGGCTGAAGTTTCAATATTGTCACTGCAGATCAAGAGAGGCAAGGTTCATAGCAAGATAGGCTTGGATTAAGTTGTCGTGGCCTATTTCTCATACCAAATAGGCCATGATAGATATCTCTATTAGCTATAAGACCGCCATTGTTTGCCATATTGTAAAACAGCTGTTTCAATTCTGGTGTACAAAAAAGTATATTCCATTCCATTCTCCGTACAAACCAGGGCATTGTTTTTTTTTGTCTCATATTCATAATAGGCCGTGAGTCAAACTGGCAGAAGGCCCAAAAACCAAGAAATACCTCCAAAACACCCCGCATTTTACCACACTACGTATTACAGTAAACCAGCCAAAAATACTTTGCACAATTAGCTTGCAAACTAAATAGACCAAACAAGCGTGAATCTACGAACATAGAGAAACAGTCGCCAAACAGAAGCTTCAAGTGGGTGATTCTACAAGTTATACTATTACGAATCGGAAATGAGTTTTATAGCGAAACTGTTTGTTATAACAATTGACCTCCTTGATACCTGCAGGGGGGTTACTATGACATCTTAAAGCAGTTGTCATTCCAGTGTGAGAAAGAGACAGCTATAGAGGACGTCTAGCGCCATCTCTTTTCTACTCTGGAATAAGATTAAAACAATACTGCTTTAAGACGTCATGGTAGACCACCAGGTGTCTGAATCGAAATGATGAAACTACAATAAACCAATCGGAGAAGTAGTACCTGTGATCAAGTTCATCACCATGCGCGTCTCCGTTCTCGCTGGGGGACGGGGAGCCGCGCGGCGAGGGCGGCTGGCTGAGCGCCTGCATGAGGCGGCCCTTGGACTCGTTCCAGATGTTGGACAGACGCCCGTCGGGACCGAATAGCAGTAGAAACGCGTCGATCAGCTCCCGAGACTTCTCCTCCCATTTCGTTAGGATGTCGACTCGCTTCTCGCCTATGTTTGTCATCACCTGGAAGGGAATGGTAGGTAAAGTTATAAGTTTATTTATTTATGTACACACAAAATACTTAACAGGACAATACATTAAGATAGAAGAGCACCAAGGCATAGTTATAAGCTTTGTAAACTGACATGGTCACAAACACTAGAAACAGGATATTTCCAGGTCTACTATTTGTTTTGAGTTCCCGATATTTCGGCGCTGTTGCTGATAAACAATTAGTAAACATGGTAAATATCCCGTTTCTAGAGTTTTTAATAAAGTTATAGTTATTTCACTTATTAGGGATAAATAAACAGATATTTATGTTAATGTTTAAAATTATGTGTCGTTAGGAAAATAGGTAAACATATAACCCACACCATTGCCCACGAGTTAATAAATGAACAAATATGGAACGGCAATGTTTTAAAAGTTTGTGTATGAGTGTATTAATTAATTTTAGTTTAAGATTGTGGTGAAAGAATATTTATAGCCGGTATGCCAGTGCTATTGTATTAGGGGAACAAGGTTTTCTTAGATTAACTTAAAGAACATCCTGCTTACTATGTGATAGCGATTCCAATCTATATCTGAGCCGATTACTAATTGATTGATTGTCTAAGTACCTCTATTAACCTACCTAACTACAGCCTATTAGTCTACAACTGAATAATTATTAAAGCGCATCACACAAACAGGGGTCGGGCGCGGGACTACGGAATCTGTATTTCATGTACTTATATTGGAAAACACAGAGAGCCTGCGCGAGTCGAGTGACGCACGGGTCCCACTCTGTTGCTCGTGGCGGGCGAGAGGCACGCCCACCCGCGCATCACCCGACCCGCGCCCACTTCCTTACAACAAAATAGCCTAGCCTACCAAAAAATAAGTGCAAAAAAGAACTACACATCCTCTTACTAAAGTTAAATTACCGGGAGACTGAAGATCTTCCCAAACCAATCCAATAAAAGTATTTAAAAATCAGACATGTTGACAATTGTTCTCATGTTGTACTTCAGTTTATAGTACCTATTTTTTTTTGTATTATTTCTAAATTACTTTTACTGTTTGTTTATATAAGAGTTCACTTTGTAGCACATTTGTTTTTTTTTTATTTTTTTTTGTATGTACATTTACAAGGCAGTGGGGTCTGTGATACAATGATTTTCATTCATTAGTACAGGCACCAACGATAGCCTTATGTCTGTTATGTTCATTTTTATTACTAAAAGTATTGTAAATAAATTTATTATTATATCCTTTTATTATTATATCTTTTTCTGTGTGTGATGCGCTCAGAAACTTAGGTATATCAACCTAAACTCAAATGTTGACTCATGTGGAAACATCTAGCTTTATATCAGACGGTAAATAATTATTTAATTTCTTATTACACGAGATAAAATCACGCCTGTAATCCCCGAAGGGGTAGGCAGAGGACCAGGGCTGCGGGTTGTTCGAAAGAGATACCGCGGCCCTGGATCACAAAGGGCTTAGAAGGAACATGGGTGGGTTTTAGTCAGTCAAGTCTGACACTCCCTCCCGCTCCGCCCAGAGCGGGAGAAGTCATTTGATGATTTCCCATCCGCAAAAAAAAAAAAAAGGGTAGGCAGAGGTATACATAGAGTACGCTATCATTCCATCAGTTACGCACTAATACAGACATAGCTATAGAAGCCTTTCAACAACAAATTCACCCTATCGTTTCAACCTTGATCAAGTTCAATAACTCCAGGCATCCGTGATTCGGTTGTTTAGTCAAAAAGTTCGTTGAATCCGCAACAGGTCTCCGATGGTAACGACACAAGGTCAGCCGTTCAGTCGGCGATATCTAGCTATTTTTGCGAAGAGAACGTTGACGACGTAAAGCTTTTGTTAGTGATAATACAAGGTTAAATGTTATGTCTCGAACTTGTTTGATATCGGAATTACCTAACATGATATTTGATAGGAACATGTTTTGAGAGCAGGCGTACTTAATATAAATATTCGACCATCATCGGGCAGTATCTCGGAACTCTATACAGATTTGCGAGCAAAAAAAATTGCTCAGTATTCTTCCAGAATCTACTTGCAATACAAAATCAACCCAAAGATGAATTGGTAAAATTTCGAAAGATCCTGTTAAAAATCAGAATGCACTTCTACATCCTTTATCTCAGGAACCCATCACTAGACTGCGCGATATTTGTTAGTCAAGGACTGTAGGTCTTAAGATAGGTCATGGTCTATCCATGTTTTGTTTGCATCTTTTGTTGCATGCGATTAGAATTTAAGGCGTACAAAAAAATGTCTGCCAGGGCTGCGGTACTAGTTGAAAGAGATACCGTGGCCATAGAACACAAAGGGCTAAGAAGGAACATGGATGGATTTTAGTCAGTACAAGTCTGACACTCCCTTCCACTCCGCCCAGAGCGGGAGGAGTCATTTAATGATTTTCAATCCGAAAAAAAAGGTGTGAAAAATAACAAACAGACAGAAACTTTTTTTGCGTTTCTAAACCATACTAATATTATAAATGCGAAAGTCACTCTGTTTGTTTGTATGTTCGTTTGTTTGTTTGTTACCTTTTCACGACTAAACGGCTCATCGGATCTTAATGAAATTTGGAAAGAAGATAGATTTCAACTTGGAGAAGGACATAGGCTATATATCATCACGATACGACCAATAGGAGCGGAGCAGTAATGAAAAATGTTGCGAAAACGGGGAAAACGTGACGCAGACGAAGTTGCGCGGGACAGCTAGTATTAGTATATTACTAGAAAGAAGGTAGACTGTGTGAAGAATGATATGGCAAGAAAGTCAAAGTCAAAGCATTTATTTCAATTAGACCATTACAGGCACTTTTGAAAGTCAACAAAACAAAATAAAACGCGAAGCTACAGTCCCAGTCACAAGGCATAATAACTTGTGAAAGTACTGTAGTTGCCCATTCCGTAGCGTTCCGTAGCGAAAGGATGATGATATGAAAAGTAATAGAGAAGTATGGAAGAAGAAGACATCCTCCGCTGACCCCAAACACATAGATTGGGATAAGGGCAGCAGAATGGATAGAAATGGTTCCACTCACTTTTTTGCCCTTCTCCTTGAGGTCATCCATCTTGTTCTGTAGACGGAACTTCTTCTCGTTGAGGAATCCCACGTTGAGCTCCTTGGCGGAGTAGCCGCGCGCCAAATTCCGTCGCACGTAGATGTCGTAGTCACGAACTATTCGCGCCACGATGTCTGATGTTGACACGCCTGGAACAATCAAGATGGCATGTTACATTTGGAATAAACCTTGAAAAACTTGCTTGTCGATAGTGCTGCAAACCGATCAAGAAAATACAGGTTTAACATTATGATGATGATTTGGAATAAATAAGAAGGATAAAAACTGATGTACAAATACAGATGTTTTGTACATCCGACCTTCTTACTTTCTTCTTTTTTTTTTCGGGGAGCGAATTATGTAATCAGGACTACATAATTCGCACCCCGGCAAAAAAAGTGTCTATTAGCATAGAAAAATAAATAAATAATACTTCGAAATTCTAACGAGTATTTAAAAAAAATCGAAACATCCGTTTCAGTTAAGTGGATGGAGGTATGATACTTCTAGTTTAGATCCTGTACAAAATATACTGTATTCCAAATATGTTGAAAATATTTCAGCTGATATACCCAGCACATTATATTACCTAAACAAATCAAATCAAAATATTTTTATTTCACATAGGCCTACACGGGCACTTATAAAACGTCGACAATAAGGTGCTCATCATACTGATGACCTATCGTTGAACAGCATAATTGTATGTGTTCTGTTCGGCCTCCACTGATTTGACAGACGAAACCTTGGCCACGCTTGATCCTTACACCGTTTTTTAGAAAGGTATGGACTATGTACCCCTAGCTGTAGCTAACCTTAGAAGCTTGCCGCCTTCGGTTGCTCGGTTACTCATGCATGAACAATTATTGCACACATCGACCAGTGATTCTCAAACTGCGGCCCAGTTATAATATATGCGGCTCAACAATCTTAACTAAGTTATACAATGAAATGACCATAAAAGGCCAAATACTCCATTAGTCCACGTAACATGAATTAGGCCAGAGAATTATCAACTTTAGAAATGTTTTTTTTAGGTACCAAGATTGACAGGCATATATTTTGAACATTGCCTTTGCAGTAGGCGTATTTTTTATGGAACACTTTTCGAATACGTTTCATTCATAGAGCGCCGCTTAAAACACTTTCGTTTTTAATTTGTTCGTATGTTCACGACCCGCCTCGCGAGTCGCTATACGTAGCTATAAATGACGAGCATACTAGTAAAATGGATTATTAGAACTTAGCAGCCAAAGTTTTTAACACCTACAAGACGTATTTCAATAGTGTAAAGTTGATATGTAGTCAGGTATCGCTTTTCAGATCGAATTGATTACAACAAAAAAAAAAATAGGCATTCATAGATATGCTATTCCGAAACAGGTGGCTTTGTGTTCGCTTAGGTAGGTAACAAAAAGCCACCGGTTTATTGATTACCGACGTCAAGGTCATTTATATAGGGAGTTGTCTTTCTTGTAAAAAAAAATCTTTCAGACTTTTATATCATTAAAATTCGCAAATTGCAATCTTTGATAAGGTGTACCAATCGCAGTTTTGCTATATTTATATTACTCTAAAAGCATTTGTGTGCACCTGTAAGTTTTTATAAATTTGTAAGTTTCTACACAAGATAAAACATTTTTTGATGAAATGGCTTAGAGCCCAAAATAAACTGTCTTCATAAACCGGGTTAAATACTTAAAGAATTAAGAACGAAAGAATACTGATAAGCAGAGCTTTATGTACCTTCCGTCCTCTGAGTGGCGACGAACATGTCCTTAGCCTTAATGAGCGCATACGTGTCCTCGCAGTCTTCGGTCGTGTAGGGAATGTCGTCGTGTGCCACGAAGTCTATCTTGTGCTTCTCTAGGAACTCCTCGCTGTACTCCCACGGCGCGTCCATTACTACCTGCGAACAACGTGACAGAATATTAACCATCATCATCTGCGGAGCCTTTTCCCAATTAAGTTGGGATCGGCTTTCAGTCTAACCGGATGCAGCTGATTACCAATATTTTACATGGAGCGACTGCCTATCTGACCTCTACAACCAAGTTAGTACTGGGTAATACGAAATAACGAACGATGTACGTTTTTAGATAAAAGGGGATCTGATTCATCAACGCATTTGGCTGCCTTGGTGTACCATGCTTCGCTTGTCTGCGCGAGTCTCATTCAGATATGGTGACAGAAATATCCTGTCACTATACGGTGCTAACTACGATCTGATTGGTTTATTAAAAATAAATAACCCCTCACTGTTCCCCCGAGTGTTTTTATTTTGTTTCTCTACGCCATGCAAGGGTCGTATTCGGTGGTAGGACAAAAAGCCGGGGCGGCCAAGAATCTGGTGGGATTCGACCAGTACAATCTTTTACACAATGAACCTGCCGCCGATTTTATCCGTCCCTGATAGGTCATTGAGCTCCGACTACATGAATTCCGGAAGACCCTGACCGTAATGGAGTATTTATAGCGTAACATAATATTATTCATTAGCCAGATATTATGAAAATTATGATAAATTAATTTTAAGTATTATCGTTATTTTATGTAAACTAAAATAAAATGAAAAACGTCGAAGGCAATTTAAATAATATGGCGTGTTCGGTGTCGAAGTTCACTTTATTTGCATTTAAGGAAGTTTTTCGAATCCATCCTGGAAAACTGAAGTGCCCGCCATTGTCTATAAACTTTCGGTTTAAAATGCTTACTCATGGACTTATAAAAGAATAGTTATCAAGTTGCTATGACGCAAGTATTGTAATTAATTGGGATCGGCTTCATGTATTGATTTAAACTGACAGACTGCCTGTAAAAACTTAATTCATTTTTTACTTATGCAAAAAAAGTGGCAACTTAAGCGCCCTAAAAAAGTGAGATGTGTTCAAATAAAAAATGAGTAGCACACACCTGATGCTCCTTTACAGTCAAATGCTGTTAGTTAACGGTGCATTCATTATTGTTAAGCTAAAATGAGGACAATACTTTAGTTATTTTTAAAAATAAATTATGTAGTTTACAGTAAGATTATTTGTGGTCTTATATGTTAAGAAACATGACCGTAAGCAGTGATTGAATGCAATTTGAATTCCCCGTATCTGTGAAAGAGCGCAATAACTCAACCATCATCATCTGCCTAGCCTTTTCCGAAACTATCTTGGGGTCGGCTTCCAGTCTAACCGGATGCAGCTGAGTACTAGTATTTTACATGAAGCGACTGCCTATCTAACCTCCACAATTCAGTAACTGGGTAATGCGATACCCCTTAGTAAGACTGGATGTCAGACTTTTGGCTTCTGACTACTCGTAACGACTGTCAAAGATCTACAAATGACAGCAGGGACCAACGGTTTAACGTGCTTTCCGAGGCACGGAGGAAACTCGGTATGTAATTATGGTCACCCATCCACGGTCAACCTCAGCAAGCACGGTTTAACCTTAAAAATCGACTCGTGCGGCTGTTATTATTTAGCCACGAGATCCTTAGTAACTCAAACATATTGTGTGCATATTCATTGTAGAGGTTTCAGTTATCTTTCAAGCGAGACTGTATAATGTAAAAAAAATACTGTATCATTCCTACTCGGTTGTAAAAAACAAAAAGAATACTTCAACTTCGAATACCCTCGCCCCAGCCGTGCGGGTCAAATTGTTCTTTATTGGACGTGATTGGGGCACAAATTATCATAATAAATCTTTGCATCTCAAACAAAATCTCAGACAAAATAACAGGTTTTTCTTAAATGGTTTAGCTATAGGTAGCTATATATTATAATATGTATCTATATGCATTACGTAAGCAGTATGTAAATGTCGATTTATTTACTCCTTATTTCATCATGTTGCAAAGGAAATATTTCTTTTATCAAATATGTATGTATAATCGATAGATCGATGACCTTGGCGTTTGTCATTTTCAACCAGTTTTAAAACTTAAGTGCAAAGAGGAAACTCTAAAATAAAAAAATCTGTGAATAATTAAGATTATACCAGAAATCACTTTAAACAGCGAATTTTGTTGAACTTGCATACGTTTAAGAGGATAAATATCCGCATTTTGTTAGGTACATCAAATTTAGATTCCAAACAACAAAATTCTGATAATTTTATTTCGGCGCAAGCGCATATCAGACAAATCCCCTGAAGATAATTATAGACACTCGTATGACAACAATGGAAGTGTTCTTGTACTAACAAAAAAAAAAGCTTGAGTTCTTCCGTATCTATTTAGTTTTTCGCCATTCAAATGCACAATAGTGCTCTTTGACCCAGCATCTCACTGTTAAGTACATGCGACTTGGAGGTCAGAAATATAACTGAAGTACTCAAATGAACCGTATAAACTTCACCCATTAGGAGAAACGTGTTTATGATTAATTATCTGTACTTTCAACAATATTGTATGTTAGCCAAGCAAATTTGAACTTTATATTGTTTTGATATTGCAACCTTATTTTACAAGTATTGTACCTATTGTGTATACAAATTTAAGCATCTATCGCACGATGATTCCGAGAATAGAGTTGAGGACGTTGAGGTCAAAGATATAATTGAGAGCAATGATGATTAATGACATCATTGGTTTGATAGTTTTTAGTTCAAGCGCCACCATTTAAACTCGTGCATCAAGGAATCATACTTAAGACGAAATTGGGGTGAATACTCTTTTGAAAACATCTGTTCTAGGGACAATCCTTTCGCTAGGAAAATACTTTTTTACTTGTGATATGCCCATTTTGTAAGCTTTTTATAAAACACATAACATCACGCCTGTAATCCCCAAAGTGTTAGGCTGACCTAATAGTACCCCCACATTTCGCCAGTCATGTTATTAAGTCCCATATTATTATTGGGCGAGCTTATTACCATCAACCGGGCATAAATCCAGACTCCCGTGGCTGCTACTGAGAAATTGCCGACCCGGGAATCGAATCCTCAGGCTGCATTTCCACTGAAGCGGAGCGGAGACGAGCTGTGCCGCGATTCACCAATCACATAGCTTGAAGTGAAGTAGATAAGAGATGTGGATTTCAAGCCATGTGATTGGTGAATCGCGGCACAGCTCGTCTCCGCTCTGCTCCGCTCCGCCTCAGTGGAACCGCATCCTCATACTCAGCAGTCGCTTTTTCGAACACTCGACCAACGAAGCAGTCCGAAGAAGCCTTTTATTTGAAATTCAAAGTCCGTTTTCGCAGTAGTGTATATCGGGACATGAAGTAAATAGTGAATCATATTTATAACAATTACCTCATCGACGTATCTGCAATGTCGGACTGCCTCATACCTCTCCTCCTCCGTCATGACTGTGCGCCCCTTGCGACTGTGCGTCAGATTGTCGCTACATACTGGAGACAACAAATAAATTCTTATTAGACATCTTAAAGGAGAAAATGATAGCGTGACGGCTGATTAGAGCAGAATGGAAGTCTTGGAAGGAAATAAATCCCTTTAAAATATCCTGCGCTTTGTCTTTTCTACACACTGTGTCTTGATGTCTAATCCAACTTCCCTCTCGCAGGTTTGCTGGAATAAATTCCTTGTGGAATTAGCAGTACCTTTATGCTCTTCTATCTTAATGTATTGTCCTGTTAAGTATTTTGTGTGTACTATAAATAAATAAATGTATTGCGCCGACCCCAATAAATATGAGACAAGGGCAGGAAGTTGGTGATAAGTCATGTAGGTAGACCAATGGGCCTACAATTACGTGTACTAGCTACGCCATCAACTTAAATTAAAGTTATTATCTCGCGTATCTGATAATATTCCCCAATGTTTAACTTCCTGATAATAAAATGAATTTACGCAATTAGAAGCAGCGTTTTTGTAAGGTCAGCGATTCTCAACATGAGGCCTGTCTGGGCTTACCGTGCGGCCTGTCTAACCTTACCGTGCGGCCCGTTGAATTAAAGCTCAGTAATTTATTATGAATATGAATGTTCATGGTACTAACTACGGCAAAACATTCCAAAAGAGCAATCTTATTAGATCAAATAGACAAAATAAATTAGAAATTGAGGTTAAGGTTGGGAATGACTGTCCGATTACCTAAATATTGCGGGCTAGTGGCCGCATTCAAGGACAAGTACAATTGATTACACTAATCCATTTATCGGTGATTAAACATGACCAGCTATTCTTAATAGTGCCTACAATATTATCGCTAAATGCTAATTTGTTTAGGGACTGGGGCATTTTGTTTATTGATTATCAGAATCTTATTGTTTACGTATTGTTTGCTACGTCGTGCGTAATCGATTGGTCATGTATCGTACGACCGAGGGACCAATAGAATCGCTTTATTTTTATCTTAATTTTAATTGTAGAACCACGCGGCATTATGCCAGGTAGGCCGCAAACTGCACGGTGCCTTGCTGTTTACATTAAAAATAAGATTGGCACTCGCCATTTTATTGCCAGATTGTGTAATAGTAATCAAAATTACATTACGTCGTATTTTTAATCACTTCTCTATTCAATACTCGTTAGTTCAGTACTATTGCGTGTGGTATCCTAAAGAAGCATTGCGATTCTTTTGTCCCAAGCGACATTAATATTTGGATTGGGGTCAATGATCGCCTCTTAATTATCGGACTATTGAATTCAGGTACTTTGCTAATGGCTATTTAATTTTAGGAATACAAGTCCAAGGACAGTATATTTGTACCAGTACGTACTACGAACACAAAGCTACTATTTAATCGGAACTCGGTCAGGTAGTCATGGTAACGTAACAATTATTTATTTACATCGTTATTTGTAGCTGCGCCATCGGCATCCACATCCACACCGATGGCGCGTCGGTGTTGACGTGAACTAATTATAGTTCGTGTCTAAATATTTTCCAAGTAATTGTTTACTCAGAGTAAAAGTGTTACTTCCTATCTTGCATGAATGGTTTGAGACGTCATAGCCTGTAGTTCGATTGTCGCTATGCTATCATTACGCATCGGGAGTCATGCAATGCGCGAGAACTCAATGAGTCAGGCTAGAATGTTTTGATGCAATAAGTACAAATGGGCGAGGCGTAATATCACAGGGACGCACTCACCACCAACAATGAGGTAGACATTGGGGAAAACTGTCTTAGCCTGTTGCAGTTGCCTGGCGTGTCCTTGGTGGAACATGTCGTAGATGCCGTCTGAGTAGACGCGCACCTTGCGGTGTGCTGTGCCCGCCACGGCGGCTGCGCGGGGTATGCGACCATAGTGACATTTTTCCCGTTCCGATATTGCATCGGGGTCTGTACTGAATGGTGCCGCTTGCCTTAGTGACTGGAACAAGAAAAGAAAAAGTTTAATTACCTTTGAATGTTAAACTGGTAGGTAAAGTTAAAAATAGAAATTGGTTACGATAACCTGCTATGGGGTGAACGTTCTTTATAACTAAGGAACAAATGCCGCCTACATAAAACACAATACAGCGAATGCAAATTGAGATCAAGAATAATTTAATGCGGGCTGCATTAATATTAGCTTGTATTCAATACTGCATGTCAGAATGTTCAAAGCAACCTACACTTCAGATAAATGATTGTAAGGCCGCTGTAATAAAATTCTTAGAAACCAATTTATGTGCTTATTCCAAATCTGTGAATGTAATGAATGATTCCATATCAGATATGAATGAACGATGAATGATATTGAAGAATAGACAGAAATTGATAGTATTAAACCCGGATCTTAATTGGTGGTTGTTATAAAATAATTAATGAAGAGTAAGTACTGTTTTTCCCTTAGTTAATTATTTTGTTGTGTAAGTATGAGTAAACCAGATTATGTTATATTGTTCAGGCGTCAGGGTTCAAACGCTGGATGTCAGCCGGTAATGATAATGAAGTGGCGCGATGTGACGTAACGCTAGTGGCCAGCATAGATTAACAACAATGATTGATGGAGCGTTATCTAAACGCGCAATGAGTGTGTCGGGGCGCCTCTATCAGCGGACATGCTTATGCAAATGACAATGATTACTCCATGTTGATATTTATTGTATAGCTCATTCAGAATTCAAGGGCCATCTTTAAACCGAAGCGAACAAAATACTCAAATGTTGTAAACTTGTAAAACGTTTATTTCTTCATTAGTAGTGCGAATGATATATTTTAAAGTTCTTAGGAAATGTAAATTTGGATATGTTTTTATCTTTTATAATGAGTTGCAAGTTGCAAGTGGTCATTAGTAGTGCATTGGATAACAAGCCCAATCGAACAATACTCTCGGCGAAAAAACAATGCTTGTTGTTTTTATCACTTTTTTACTGAACTACTTTCAAGTAGCTGGTTGTGACTCAAGTAAGTGATTACCCTTCCTAAGCAAAGCACTCATTCACTGAGAAATATGTAAATTGTTTTACACTCAAGAAGACTTTCTAAATGCGGAAGCATTTCGTGGAAAGATCAATATGCATGGCGTATTTACACATAAGTATGCTTAAGCTAACGACAACAGCATGACAATTCGAAAGTGGGTGTACTGAAACTCTGAAAGCTCATTTACTTAAACTTTACATAACTTTAAGACAAAGATTATGACGTAAACCCAAGCAAAGCGTTGCAAAGCTGTATGTACCAACAGTCTACAAAATTTATATCTTTCGACACAGCGCGTAATAGAAGAATGCAGGCTAACATTTTTGCATAGTGGACATCCAGCATTACACTTCAATTAAGACTTGACAATCATGTGATCATCAACAACAATAAGTAGTTTTACTTATGTCGTGACGGGACGCAGTGTTCGCATCGTTCACTTTAGAAATAATTCGTATCACATAGCTATTCCAACCGGCTACACCGTACGAGAGGCACGTATTTTTATCGCAATTTTCCATGTAATCAATAAATTCCATAAAAAGTATAAAACCTCGTTACGTTATTGGCTTGGTACTTTCTTTTCAAAAGAATTGTTTTTCAGGGATCCGTACCCAAGGGGTCAAACGGGACCCTATTACTGAGACTTCGCTATCCGTCCGTCTGTCACCAGGCTATATCTCATGAACCGTAATAGTTAGCCAGTTGAAATTTCTACAGATTATTTATTTCTGTTGCCGCTATAACAACAAATACTCAAAACAGAATAAAATAAATATTTAATGGGGCAAAAAAAAACACTTTTTTGTATGGGAGCCCCATATATGATTTTTTTGCTCGTTTTTATAAATAACGGCACGGAACAGGTGCGCGAGTCGGACTCGCACTTGGCCGGTTTTTTTTTAATGCATGACGAATTTTAGAGCACCCCGCAAAGGCAAGTCGTCGCAACGGGCCGCATATTGTTGAAACTCCTGTCAGTATGCGGCCCGGTGTCTTTAATTTCGTTAGTGCGGGTCGTTTTACTTGGCTGTGTAATAATGGTTTAGAACCACTGTCCAAAAAATTATTAAAAAAAACGTGTTGTTATGCGAAAATGGAATTATGATTCATTCGTCATTAGTGGAAACATCAATTCCGGTTGTGGTCAGATTATTTAATATTTATAATTTATGTATTAAAAACTTAAAAGGAGGGGATAAAATGAACGGATATTAATAGACATGCTGCTTTAGGACAAAGATAGAAGTAACGTAAAAAGAGTAAAGATAGAAGAACTTCAGGAACATGAAGGCGCCAAACTAGTGTCTCAGTTCTGGGCCGACACAATTTACATTGCCATGGACACGCTTAGAAGAAAAATAATATATACAATAAATATGTAATAATAATTATTATATAATAATTTATATAATAATATGTAATAATAATAATTATTATTATTTATTGTATAACCTGTCTGAAAAATTAATAATTTACATATATACACCTTGGTGATGGGTTTATCTAACAATAATTTACGTAGGTAAATTTCGGTAGGTGAAATCACACCTGGCTAAAATTATCAACATGATTGATTAGGTATGACTAGAAAATTAATAAATAATTTATCTATTTATTATCTATTTTACAATATGATATCGTCTGAAGTGTCTACGTGAATCTTATACATATGCGCTATGTACGTAATAATTTAAAAATAATCTAATAATTAGTTGGTATGGCTTGAGATAGCAACTTTCTGCATCAATGCTAGTTCATAAGGTGTGAAATCCTTTGCACACAATGTCACATGTCGAGGTGAAAAGATGTCAACTTGCTTATTATAAATAATGGCGGCTGATAACAGCGGGTGTGACACACGTTTATATCAAACATTTAATTCAGGTTAGACTAACCCACAGATATAATAAACAAGTTTTTTTTTTATGGACTAACCTGCCTGTAATTAATTATTTATTTATCTACATATGTTTATGCACATCGGTAACGGTTGTTTTGTTTAGGGATACTACGAAAATACTATGTTATGTAATTATTATAGTTTTTTGTAAAATGAGCAAGTGATACAAGCAGAGCAGATTATAATTACTAAAATGAAATTATTTTTAAAATATTGGTAATATTTTATTATTCATGGCAATAGACTAGTTCGTTGATTAGTCAGATTCGCTGATTGGACAGTTTAATGAATTGGACAGTGCGTCAATTCGACAGTTCCCAGTGATTGTCAGTTTCTTCGGTTCGACAGCTCACATGCAGTAACAGACAGACAGTCGTTTTGACTATCGAAACTAGGGAATAAGTATACTGACGAGTGAGGGAAACGGGCCAGTTATTCGCGGACTCGTTTAACCAGCTATTTTTTATTACTGTACCTCATCATCTCCTGCCCTGGTCCCATTTTATTTGGGGTCGGCGCATCACGTCTCTATCTCCCATTCTCCTCTGTCATTCGTCATATAAGTACCTACTGAGAAAGGGCTTGTCATTTCAGCATTGTATAGCAAAATACATGAACCTCGCATCTCATTTTATAATTATAATATTTCATCGAAAACCTGTCATCAGATCATGTCTCACATGGTATTGTTAAAAAAATTGTTCGTCTTTAATTTGTCCGGCCAGATTGATCTTAAATGCTGATGGTACCATTGAAAGCCATTGGAACGAACACAATCATCTACCGCCAAACATTCATAAGTCTACTGAGAAAACATAAATATTATAATGTCAAGTCTTTTCTAGTCGCAGACAGCCAGAGACGTTTTAATTGATCGAGTACCTAATTGCAATTAATAAACTCTGTAATAATTATGTACTATAATAAGCATGATTATGATTACACAGTTACAATAATAACTTAATAACTCAAGTACATACCATTTATAACTAAGAAATAATTAACTAATCTATTTAATAAATAAGTCGATGTATAATTATATGATGACCTTGTCTATGGGGCGAGTCTATGACTTATGAGGAAATAGCTACAAATCGATATTCTTTAATAATTCCTATGAACAGTCGTTCGATAACTCACAAAAAACCTACACACGCAGAGACCTCATAATCGTGTATTAAAACTTCCTATAGCAATTTTTTTATTGGTAATTTACTTGCAGTAAGTACTTATTTTATTTCACCATTAATTATCATAA
Organism: Cerastis leucographa; assembly: GCA_963082945.1. NCBI lineage: Eukaryota > Metazoa > Arthropoda > Insecta > Lepidoptera > Noctuidae > Cerastis > Cerastis leucographa. The sequence goes on along the minus strand of OY720380.1, from coordinate 8,492,800 downwards.
AATGAATAGTAATTTGAACTTATGGAAGTGAATACGATGAGGTTCATGCAATAATTTAAAGAAGAGTTTAAACGATTACATGTGTTAACATGGAGCTAACTGGTAATACTCAGTTTTTCCTAATAGGTACTTTCCGTAAGGAAAGTATTATGAAAAACTTTATTTATGGGTAACCCACCCAACTGGCTTCTGTTTAGTCATAATAATATAAGGGAATAATAATTGATTTTAGCGGTACTCCTGGACACGGTTCCTATTGTTAGTAGTGTTACGCCGACTGCTTTACGAGAACATTCTAGGACTACGGTCGAGTCTAGAATGTTCCACGATGGAAGTGTCTAGAAAGTTCGAGAAAGTTCTGGACCTTTCTGGAACCTTCTAGAAGGATTGGTTCCACTATAGAGCCATCTAGAAGGTTCGGGAAGGTTGTAGAACTTTCTCGAAGGATGGGTTTCCCCTAAGGAACTACCTAGACATTCACGGAAGTTGTGGAAGTTTCTCGAACATGGGTCGGCCGTATAAATAGGCGACGGGTCAGCGGAAGTGAGTTAGTCTGATTTTGGCTACGAAACGAAGCGATCGAAGTGAACGACTAGTGCGATATCTAAGTGATTAGGGATAAATTCTGTAATTGTGATTAAGTTTAAGTGTTTGTGAAGTGTTTTAAGTTAATTAAAGATTTTTAGTGTTTATTTGGTAGTGTGTTAATTTGTCCTATACCCAGCTCGTAACAATTGGTGTCAGAAGTGAGGATAAATTATGCCAATTCTACCAAAGGACGATACAGACGGTGTCCGCACCAGAAGTCATCGACAGCAAGATATGGACCAAAGGAGGTTTGGGGATTCTGCGACACAGACACCGGCTGGTGTCCAGCCTACGTCGGAGCCAGTCGCTGGCTCATCCGGAGTTTCTCCAGCACCTGCGGTGCCAGACTTGACTGTTTTAATGGCACTACTGCAGGACCAGGCTCGCCGTCAAGAGGAGCAGGCTCGCCAGTTGCAAGATCAGTTGCAACGAGATAAGGAGGAGCAGGCTCGCCGTCAAGAGGAGCAGGCTCGCCGTCAAGAGGAGCAAGCTCACCGGTTGGAGGAACAGTTACAGCGAGATAAAGAGGAGCAGGTCCGCCGCCAGGAAGAACAGATGCTCCTGATAAAAGATCTTCACGCAACCTTTGGCAAAGATCTTAAGGTGATGAAGGAACATGTCCACCAGCATGAGAATCGTATCTCGGAGGCCGAGGTTCAGATTGCTGGTGTGAAGAAGGCCTTAGACGAACTTAAGGCTGGAGATGGGACTGTGGTTTCCATGGTTGCTGCACCTTCAGCACGTGGGTTTAAAGTGCCTCCATTCGACGGAACATCTTCGTGGTCGGCCTATAAAATCCAATTTGAGGCCGTTATGAAGGCGAATGGCTGGACCAAAGCGCAAGCCATGACCGCGCTCACCTTGGGCCTCCGAGACCAGGCCCTAAACATCCTTGAGGCGCTCGGCAAAGATGTGACCTACGAGCAGCTGCTGGAGGCTTTAGAGTCCAGATACGGCGATGCGCACCTGGAGCACGTATTCCGAGCTAAGTTGAAGGATCGCGTTCAACGCAGTGCCGAGAATTTGCAGCAGTGGGCCCTGGAAGTTGAAAAGCTGGTCCGCAAAGCATACCAGTCTGTCCCTGCACTTATCAATGGGAATCTGGTACAGGCTTTCATCGACGGAATACGCGACTTGGAAGTTAGAGCTGCTGTGAGACTTGGGCATCATGAGACGTTGAAAGACGCCTTGGCCCATGCCTTAGAAGTAGAGGCAGTGAGGCAGGACCACCGAACACACCGCATCAGGGAGGTTGTGGCGTCACCTGTACGTGACCGTCCGCAAGGGTACAGCCCTAGGTGTTACACCTGTGGAGAAAGGGGTCATCTTCGGTCAAGCTGTCCTAAGCGAAGCACACTGAGAGAAGATCAATCTCAGCAGGGGAGAGTAGCTGAAGTGACTGCCCAGCCACAGCAGGGAAACGAGTAAATGCCAGGACTGGGGGGCGGGTGCTGGCTGGTATTGAAAGAGCCCCGAGGATCTTGATCTCACAAGCTCATGACGGGAACAGCCTGACCATCAAAGGCGAAGTCAACGGAATACCATGCAAACTGACGTTAGATACTGGAGCTTCTCACACGGTCGTCAATTCTCACCTAGCAAGTCGGTTTCTTGGGGACTACTTCAATAACCACGACCGTATGCAATTGTTTACAGCTACCGGTCAGCACATAACCGTCCGAGGCAAGAAGGAAGTGAAGTTAAAATTGGGTGACAGAATTTACTGTCACAATGTCATCGTGGCCGACATAGTGGACGATTGTATCCTGGGTTTGGACTTCATGCGGAAACACCGTTGTGAGATCGACGTTGATCAGGGAGTACTGAAATGTGGCTTAGAGGAAGTCTTCATGGAAGGTGCACCATCAGGGAAGGTGTACTGCTTGAAGAAGATTGTTCTTCCTAGCAGATCAGAAACGATCGTGCCAATTCGTCTACCTCAGTATTCTGGACACAAAGTTCGAAGTGTTCTGATAGAAAGGGCGAACAATGACTTTCCATGGAAGACGGCACGAACTCTGGTAAAAGCCACCAACGTCGCAGCAGTACGCATACTAAATCCAAGTGACAAGGAGCAAGTGATTAAGAAGGGCACCTTGATCGGCACTTGCGAAGAAGTAGCTTGGATGCGTCCATTACAAGATCGGCCTACCGGAAATAAAATTCGTTGTGCAAAATTTGACGTGTCAACGCTTTTGGAAAACTGCGATTTATCTGAAGGAGAAAAGGACAAGGCTATGAAAATGTTACTTCAGTACGCCGGCATTTTCTCTACAAATGATGCTGACATAGGGAGAACTGGACTGGTTCAGCACAAGATTAATACAGGCAACGAGTTACCTATCCGTCAGCGACCAAGAAGACTGCCTGTTGCACGGGAAAAAGAAGTGGAAACCATGATTGATGGAATGGTGAAGGACGGTGTTATAGAGCCTTCATCCAGTCCATGGTGTTCTCCTGTAGTCCTGGTGAAGAAAAAGGACGGCAGCATGCGTTTTTGTGTGGATTATCGACGACTGAACGACGTCACGAAAAAGGACAGCTATCCACTGCCTAGGATCGATGACACACTGGATACGCTGACTGGAATGAAGTGGTTTACCACGCTGGATCTGAAAAGTGGCTATTGGCAAGTAGAAATAGACCCCAAAGACAAAGAGAAAACTGCATTCTCAACAGGAAAGGGGTTATGGCAGTTTAAAGTTATGCCATTCGGATTGTGCAATGCTCCTGCAACATTTGAAAGGCTGATGGAGCAAGTACTCGCCGGATTGATTGGAGACGCATGTCTTGTCTATCTAGACGACATAATCATCGTGGGCCGTACATTTGAAGACCACCTTAAAAACCTCAACCGAGTGCTGTCGAAAATCCAAACAGCAAATCTCAAGTTAAGTCCGAAGAAGTGCTCGTTTTTCCGGAAACAAGTGAACTTCTTAGGACACATAGTTTCGGGGGAAGGTGTTCAAACAGACCCGGAAAAAGTAGTCGCCGTCAAGGACTGGCCAGTTCCGAAAGACAAGACACAGGTCAGAGCATTTTTGGGTTTGTGCTCCTACTATCGACGGTTCGTAAAGAATTTTGCCGACATTGCGAAACCTTTACACAAGCTCACTGAGGAAAAGCGACAATTCTGTTGGGACGAGAGCTGCGACGTCGCATTTCAGGAATTGAAGAAACGTCTGTGCAAAACACCTATTTTGGGATATCCTGACACTGAAAATGACTTCATAGTTGACACAGATGCAAGTAATACTGGAATTGGGGGCGTACTCTCTCAACGGAAAGGAGACCAGGAGGTTGTGATTGCTTACTTCAGCAAATCTTTATCCAAACCGGAAAGAAATTACTGCGTTACTCGACGGGAGCTGCTTGCCGTAGTAAAAACATTGCAGCATTTCAGTAAATATTTGCTGGGGCGGAAATTCCAGCTGCGAACTGACCATGCTGCCTTGAAGTGGCTATTACAGTTCAAAAATCCGGAGGGACAAGTGGCGAGATGGATTGAGCTACTGCAAGAGTTTGACTTCGTAACTGAACATCGCAGTGGGAGAACTCACGGTAACGCAGACGCCTTGTCAAGAAGACCTTGTCCTGAAGATTGTAAGCACTGTGCCAGGCAAGAGACTAAGGAGGTAGCAACCGTGAGGATGCTTAGAACAGATCTCAGCGATGAATGGAAGGAAACCCTACAGCAAGCTCAGCAAAATGACTTGGACATCAAACCGATTTTCGAGTGGATCACAGCTGGTGCTCCTAAACCCAAGTGGAGTGATGTCATGTGGCAGCGATGAGTTCCATCACAAAGAGTTATTGGGCACAATGGGACAGCTTGGTTATCCAGGATGAAGTCTTGTGCCGTAAATGGGAAAACGCTCGAGGGGACAGGTGTCATCTACAAATGGTTGTCCCTAAAGCTAAAGTACCGGATGTTCTACGGCTATATCATGATGGATGTTCAGGCGGACATATGGGGGTAAAACGGACTCTACTGAAGATCCGAGAGCGGTTTTACTGGATCCACTGTCGAGAAGATGTGGAGGACTGGTGTCGCAAATGTACCACTTGTGCGGCTGTGAAAGGACCCCAAACACGCAGCAGAGGTGCATTAAAACTGTACAACGTTGGAGCCCCCTGGGAACGGATAGCACTCGACGTTGCGGGACCATTTCCGGAAAGTGAAAGCGGGAACAAGTACTTCATGGTTGTCATGGATTACTTCACCAAGTGGCCAGAAGTGTTTGCCATTCCTAACCAAGAAGCTACAACAGTCGCAGATAAATTGGTTCAGGAAGTTTTCTGTCGTTTTGGAGTACCCTTGGAAATTCATAGTGATCAAGGAAGGAATTTTGAATCACAAGTATTTAAGGAGACTTGCCGATTGATGGGTACCCACAAAACCAGAACCACCTCTTACCACCCACAATCTGATGGAATGGTGGAACGTTTCAACCAAACGTTGGAAAGATATTTGGCAAAAGTCGTGGAAAGCAGGCAAAGGGATTGGGACAAGCACATACAGCCGTTTCTTTTGTCCTACCGTAGTGCAGTCCACGAAAGTACGACTGTGACACCAGCCTTCGCGAACTTTGGAAGGGAATTACGGTTGCCAGCAGATTTAATCACTGGAACTGCTCCTGATGCTCCACGCAGTGTAACCGATTATGCAAGTGACTTGCGTAACAAGTTGAATGACGTGTATGAGCATATCAGACAATCCGGCCAACAAATGTCTGAGAGGATGAAGACCCGTTATGATCGGAAGGCAAACAGTAGAGGGTTCGACGTGAATTCACTGGTGTGGCTGCATAACCCAGTGCGTAGCAAGGGGAAGTCTCCGAAATTGCAAGCAAAATGGGATGGACCATACCGAGTCGTGACCAGGATCAACGATGTCACCTATCGGATACAGAAGGGTCCACGAGGTGCGCCTAAGATCGTACATGTAGACAGATTAGCGCGATACTACGGGACTAACGATGCTCGGGACGAGCATGTCTAAGGAGGGGGCAGTGTTACGCCGACTGCTTTACGAGAACATTCTAGGACTACGGTCGAGTCTAGAATGTTCCACGATGGAAGTGTCTAGAAAGTTCGAGAAAGTTCTGGACCTTTCTGGAACCTTCTAGAAGGATTGGTTCCACTATAGAGCCATCTAGAAGGTTCGGGAAGGTTGTAGAACTTTCTCGAAGGATGGGTTTCCCCTAAGGAACTACCTAGACATTCACGGAAGTTGTGGAAGTTTCTCGAACATGGGTCGGCCGTATAAATAGGCGACGGGTCAGCGGAAGTGAGTTAGTCTGATTTTGGCTACGAAACGAAGCGATCGAAGTGAACGACTAGTGCGATATCTAAGTGATTAGGGATAAATTCTGTAATTGTGATTAAGTTTAAGTGTTTGTGAAGTGTTTTAAGTTAATTAAAGATTTTTAGTGTTTATTTGGTAGTGTGTTAATTTGTCCTATACCCAGCTCGTAACAGTAGGTTCTTTTCTCTGGAGCCCTGACCGCGGCCGCCGGTAGCTTGTTCCCGATACCGGTGGGCTACTATTTTTTTTTTAATATTATTTTATACAGAAATATTTAAAAATGTTAGTGTCCGACCGAAACTGGTTTTTACGACCGAAACCAAAACCGAATTTCGGAAACGGTCTCAGTTTCGGCCGAAACCGAAACTGCCCTACAAGGATCACGTTTTGAGGGGAAAATGAAGAAAACGTTACTATAATCAGTCAGTTGTTATTTTTTTATCTTACACACATATTTTTTTATCACATGGCTATGCAGTCTTCGGCATAGGTACCTACTTAATATTTAAGTAATAAACATAAAACAAAACAAAATAAATCTCTTTTATCTTGACTCAACGCACCGAACATGACCGATCGCTGCGCGAGAACTCCCGACGCAGTTTCGGTTTCGGTCGTACCGAAACTTAACCGCAACTCGTTTTTTTGCCGAAACTCAACCGAAACCGAAACCGAACACTCGGTCGGACACTAAAAAAATGAAAATTATGTATATGTATAGAAATAAATAAATGAGAATAAAAATATATGTAGTATGCAAATATTTTTGCGTCATCACGAATTTCATAACTACAACTCCATATAGAAATTATTTAAAAATAATTTAATTGCAAATACTATTTATTATCTACTCGAAGTTACAAAATTGACAGGTTATTTAGTTTGTGATCAATTTTCAAACAAAACAATGTTATTAGTTAAGCTGTAGTAAATCAGTTTCTCCAAGTCTAGGCAAGCGTGCTCCACCCTAGGCTGCATCATCGCTTCGCATCAGGCCATTTGTGGCCAAACGCAAGCCTAATATTCAGTATAAACAAAAAAGTTAGACTCGCGGAAGATTCCTTTGCATGAGCCGGATATACGACAATATTATTATTTGACTAGGAATAATAAACCCACTGATAGCCCCACAACTAGAGGTCACTTATGTTGAAATCATTAAAAACTTTATTGAAATTGAACTTTACTGAATTAAAAACAGTACTATCGTCACATGTAGGTAAGTTTTATACCTACTTGTGACGTAGTAAGCCCCCACTCTCCAACTTTAATGAGTTCTAACTAAGTAATTTTTTAATATTTTGATACAACAAAAAAATACGTGTCTAATATTTTTGTATTATTTGTCTGACGGACAAAATAGAATGTCGTTTTCTTTACCCAGTCCGATCCCCTATTACTTAGCTGATTGTATAACGTTCTAGTATTCAATGGCAGCGGTTACAGTTTAGGCAGCACCGTATTAAGCTCAAACCTCCGGCGGAGGCACCAAGCGAAGTGATTCATTCGTTTTGGCATTCAAGGGGCGAAGGCGACTAGTTAGCGATACAATGAACACTGAGTTTATGGAGTCAGGAATGCATTGGCGTAGGTTTTTTGATTAGATACCTCCATCTGGGAAGTATAATATGGCACAACTGCTAGATAATTTATTCGTAAAACACACAATAACGTGAAACATGGCTAGAAGGGAGTTCCAACTAGAAGAGTTACAATACTTTATAATGTGAAAATTTATATTTTGCACGAATAACATGTATCGAAAAATATAAGGAGTGAGTGTAAAAATTAAAGGAGTGTACGTATCTATATGTATGTTTAGTTTACAAGGAAAACGTTTAGGGTAAATGATATAAATTAATAACTCGGGGAAACGTACACAATAATCACAATCGATAAACAACATTTAAAAGAAGACAGAGAACCCTACGTAAAGAATGAATGAATGGAATGAGTTCTGTTTCCTGAAAGAAGTATTAGAAGCGAAGATGCTACTATTATAAGTGGCAAAGATAATTATTACCATTCATAATGAACATTGGAAGCAAAGGCACTGCAGTCACGGTACATAATTCTGAACTTTGCATAGGAAAAAATAACTGTTTATCATTCGTTAGCCTTACCATAAACTAGAAGCTTCATGTTTCTCACAAATCACGAGACGCTTCCGAAACATACCTATTACGTACTCGAACAAAGACCAATTAAGTTTTATTTTTTATGACACCTTCAAAGACTCAGCCAGCCAGTTGCCCGTTGATCAACCATGACTTAGGTATAAACTTGACCAAGATGTGAAAGCCGCTTTGGCCCATTTTAAACAAATCCAAGTAATTTATTACTGGCTGATATATTTGACATTTGCTGTGAGAAATGTTATTGACTTATTACGAATCCCGCGGTTGTGGTCGGAGGAGAATGCTGCCTGATTGACGTCAAAAGATTTTGTAACCTTCAGTTTCAATAAAAAAGGCAAACGAATACAAAGGTGTTTTACGAGGCACAATTGCACAAACTTCGAGTTAGTCGCCAAGGTTTTACGAGAGTAATGGATGCAATAAAATTAAATGAAACACAAGCCCAAAATAAACGAGGAACTTCGACATCCACAGCCAGTGACATAGAACTTGAACCTGGCTATTTTAAGCGTGAAGAAATCGACTGCATACGTTATCCAATCACAACACTTGGGAAACAGCAACCTTGGGCAGCAAGGCAACAACCTGTTCTAAATATATTCAACATAATGTAACTCGATTTAGTACGTGCACCCAACTTAGCAAGTCAGCAACTACAAGGCACGCGCCAAATGCTCTCAAAAACACCAATTGCTTAACTTGGCATTTTTTGTTGTTCATTTAAATGATTTCTCGACGATCTATGTCACGCTGTTTCATGCAAATCATCTTTGTGAATACATTGTGGATTTGTGGCCAAACTTCACTTCATTTTCAGTTAAACATTCGACAGAAACAACGAAGAGATAACTAATCCCAATGATGTTATCAGCAGTTGAAATGTTTAAAATGTTGGTTTAGCTGGCGGTGAGTGACGCAACTTGCAGGTGTATTTAAACTGTATGAAAATTATACGTAAGTCACGTGAATTTCGTTTTGGAGCCTAAAGTTGGAAACTATTACTGAAACTCTTATCAAAAACCGTATAACGGTGTTCCGCACTGGAGGCTAGTCAATAACCGCTGAACATCAAGACACATAAGTTATCCCACGTAATTGTATAGTCGTGCGCAGCAATGGTGTATTCAACTACTATAAGTAATAAATAACAGTTGTACGTTAACTGCAATTGACCATAAGTATAGGTTACTTCATCATCATGGTCGTTATGTTTACTAAACACCAATAGAAGTCTGGCGCGTCAAACATTACTGTAACATGTAAATAATTACTTTAGGACTTTACTTCACATTTGTGTACAAAGACACTCATCACTGTACCGCCTTTCTAGAGACTCGTTGTCAGTAGTGTCCGTTTCTTCCATAAATAAGTTTCATAAGCCGTCATCTTAACTTCCTTCCGTCCATGTATATTCTAAGTTTTCGCTAAGGGCGTCGCTTATCTCTCAGGCATCCACAATGTTAATTTACGTATGTTCCCGTAACATGCTTCGTATTCCTATACATGCGTCACTTCTCCATAGCATGGTTATTAGCCACCGACTGTTATTTGACTTTTTCATCATCGCTGTTACTTTCAAACTCCTTGACTTGGAAGAAACGTTTGCTCTCAGTACCTTCTTAATGCGAGTGTCGTATGGCTGTGATCTTTAAAGGATAAGCTGAATAACAATGATTATAAGGCTGCACTTGCCTTGATTAAATGTAACTAGTGCAGATCGTTTCACAGCTCATCCTCAAATACAAGAAGGTGATACTACCTAGTCTTTATCTTTTCAAAATTGTGGGCTCACTGCGCAATTCAAATCTCTAAATCGTGAAGCTGAATTTAGAAAGTGTAATAAAGTTTAAAAGTCAGAATGTAATTTATTTTTTCGTATGTCTGTACTGTAACTAATAAATGCTAATGAGACAGTCATTTAAATTCTACAGACAGTAAAAGTGCATTGTCGTTCACTAGTATTTTTTTAGGAACTGATCTGTTTCTATAAATGTACTGTACCAAGCGCGCTGTTTATCAGTATGAAGAGTATAAATTATTTGCTATGCACCTAACCTTATTTATGTACGAGAATTTATGTACGAACTTTCTATGGAGTAGACAAACATAGACCACCTGCTGTGGTGCAGTGGGTAGCTTAGCTGCAACTTTCACTAGTATTTGAGCAAACAATGTAGTCTGTCTGCAACTTATCGTTCACAGAGATTTCCATTTCACACGGTTTAACTAACTGATCTATGTATCACATTGTGAATTTCTGATACAAAAGTGAACTGGTGAAGAAGTCAGACTGTGTGATAGTGTAAACATTGCGCATAGCTCGCGAAGGATCCGTAAAGAAAGCTGATACGGCCGGCAATTAAGGAAGGCTAGGATTATACAGCGGTACTTACAGTGTGATCTTTGATTTCCTGTTTGACAAATCCATTTTTTCTGTATCCATTGAGGGAAGTCTCCAGCTGACCGTTGACATGCCCGTGCCCGTTCGTGAGCGTCGTGGTTATCGTCAAAGCTGACATCATCAACTATTTTATAATGTCTTTCAACTTGAACTTAATAACTTGTATGCTCGTGAGGAATAGTAAAGCTATCAAATAGGAACTTGCATAATTCTTTATAATATTATTTGTTTAAAAATATATCTTAGAAAAGGAAAAGTATTATTTGTCCAAAATAAACTAATTTCAAATCTGAGAGAAGATTTACAAAATGACAAGTCGCAATTTTTTTTCGGTTTTCTTATGTTTCGGGCTATGTATTTGATAACCGGTATTTTAGGTAAACAACGGAACACGCGAACTCCACGAAACTGTACGAGTGACTAAAGACTAAACCGATACGAGGCACGGAGTCGGCATGAGGAATGTTTCTGGTGCGAGCGGCGGGCGTCAGCGGGTGCGCGGCGGGCGCGGGGGCGGTCGATGCCGGGTGGCGCGACGCCGACGTGGAGGCTCGGCAGACACGCGACGCTCCACGAGTAGCCCCGAGCGGGGACTTAACTTCACTTGACAAACCGACGAGCGACGACGACGGTGCCCACGGACGACCCTAGCAAATAATCGCAGTGTGCAATGCACTCAGACCAGACATCGCACGATAGGTACAGCGCTAAGTCGGGCTGTTCTTGCATGCATCTAAGTAAACGAGAGACTCCACCTCATCATAGTCTAAAAATGCTAAAGGAAACACATTTTTTGCGTCATTTCCACTTTACATTAGCAAGTCGTACTTAGGTTGACACTCTAACAGAATGCACCAAGGGGGGATTCCGGGGACAAACTTTTAAATACTGCTGAACCGAAGCTATTTCGAACCCCAGGCGGCTTACAGACAAGATTTCGGTAGCTTGCCCACGCAATGCTGCAACTCCAGATGACATTGATGAAAGTTAGAGATAAGCCCAGAATTAAAAAATAAGCTCAAATCGTTTGCGTAACAATTAATTACAAATTCAATATCCGTTTATAAACATTTATCACAACATCGTACGATGTTGATAACATTTAAGTACATAATTATAATATGATATCAACACGTCTTCACAGTAGCGGTGATGACACATTTTAATTTGTTAATAGCTGTGGGTCTGAAGGCACGTTAGTTCCAGGAATGTTGACAGCCCTATTAACAGCTAGGAATGTGTGTGATACTGATAAAATAAGTACAATGGATAATGTTACAGGATGTTTTATATCCTGCTAAGCCAGAAGCCTTTGTTTGTGCCCCCTTGAACAATTTCACGGATGGTAAGCGACAAAACCTGTTCTTAATTTTACGAAATTCTTTTTTACAAAATTATTGATAACGAGATTGTTACGTCGTTTACGTTACGAAATACGCTTCATACTACTGTTTACATTATGAGTTCAACATGTTATAATTTGATATGGTGTGACAACGTGTCCTTGTTCTACATTCCAGCATGCCTCTTTATTTTCGAGCGCACGAGCTGCGAGTGCATCGTTCACTGATTCAGTATTATCCATCATCAGATCAGCATCAATGGGAGCAATGCAATTCTCGACCAACGCGAATACTGCGCTTACACAATTTTGACATACTTCGGAAAAATTGACAAACAGACGGCCAGCCAAATTCTCCCATCTATTTTTTTAAACACATACATCCTGCGCATAATGACAGTACTTATTGATGAAGTAAGAGCTGTTTTGCAGAAGTCCTTGTATTTAGCAAGTTATTACGTTACTCTACATACGAGTACATTTTACACCTGAAGTACGTGACTTGGATGTGCTATTAACTTCCTCGTATAAATTATTGCGGAGACTGTCGCGTTTAAATTGTTCAGTAGACGAGAGCATAAGGAATTAAATCTTATTGTCACATCCGATTTCTATTTGGAGTCTCTATGAATGTATGTTATTTGGCCAGATGTTAGGAGCTGCTAACAAGCTTGGTTAAGTGGTGCTAACAACAGTAAAAACCGTTCGCACTCAATATACGAGTACTATTGCGATTTTCCGATACCAGTCAGTTATTCTACTGTGTAAAGTGGAACTGGCTCACCTACTTCAGTTAGCGATTACTATCGTTTCTAGTTTGGACCACCCGAATCTCCAGTATTTCTCATTAGAATTCGAACAATTCATGCGCGTGCGGTCTGCCCAAAATTTCTGACGTAGTAACCTCCTCCTAGCCTGTTTTAAAAGTTAGCAACCTTGAAGGAGTAAACCTTTCCAATTCCTTCAATTTTACAGAGACAGCCGAGTGTCTGACGTTTCCAAAGATTCCTCGTTTATATCGTTTTTAGGGTTCCGTACCGCAAAAGGAAAAACGGAACCTTTAGGGGATAACTTTGTTGTCCGTCTATCTGTCTGTCAAGACTCTTCTTTTGAAATAGAAATTAAAACCATATATGTAGATCTACAGTCCCTTCAAGCTGTGAAAAATCGAACTTCTAAATTAAAGTGGGAAAAAAAGATACGGCCATTTTGGCCGCAAAAAACGTATATTTCGCCACTCTCAAGGGAATCAAAATGTATTAGGATACTTCTCATTGATCTAGTACTATGAAATTAGGCAAGTAATATCCTCTTACACTACAAGTACAGGAAAAAATCTGAAAACTATACAAATGCAATAATATCATTAAAAAAAAATACGTATATTTTTTTATGATTTAACTAACGCGCATAACTAAAGTGAATTTGTACGGAATCCTCGGTGGGCGAGTCAGACTCGCTCTTGTCCGGTTTTTTTTATGGTTTTGGTTAAAGCTTCCCTAAAGTTATGATGCTTTGAATCTTTAGGATTTACTTTTTAATTGTATAGGTACTTGTAATGTTTTCAACTCATCTGCAAAATTCGTGATCAGTAAACATGTTGTTCATTACGATTTGTTTTTTGTTTTCACATAGTCACAAACAATCGTTTTAAAATAATATCGTCAAAGTCACCTTCTACACAGCGGCTAAAAATAAAGGAGATTAAGCCTATTCCTCCTAATTTGGTTCTTAACTTTTTTGAACGCTGTTGTACATGTACATATAAGATAAGTTATTATACGTGAACATTGAATATTAGTCATGCTGTCTCAGTTGATAAAATATGACTCAAATCCATCTATTTTGGCAGTTCAAACTTCAAACTTTACTTCAGCTGTTTGATAGCATGAAGTAAACAACGACACGTGTGATGAGATCAAAGTCACATTTAGGTGGTGTAGTAATAATGGTAAAGATAATGTCGTTGGTCTATCACCTGTTTTCTATATTTAGAATATAGGTTTCCCTCACTAGACTCGGAGGCAACGACCGGCCCACTAACCGAGTGGTGGGCGCCAACTCGCCAAGCGAATGTCTCGGAGGAGTGAGAACAGCAGTGCGCTGGCTTGCCAACACTGACTTGACACACTCAAATGATTTTATTACAGATAGCTAGAAGCCAATAATACTCGTGGGTCTAAATTTTGAACTGAGAGTAAGGTTCAGATCTCAGGTACGCCTACATCGATCACTATAGTGATATGTACGCCTACGATATTACGATTGCGCAATAGTCCCACGTTCAAATCTTACAGGATGGGACCCCGCAGGGCTAAGTGCTAGTGTACTCGTCGCAGGAAGCAAGTCATAAAAGTAGATTATACATTATACAATCTAGCGAACAATTAATTTGTAAGCGCCAATTTTATAAACTTCGTTTTAAAAACTGATTGTTTATGGAATGTCGCTTCTTAGTGACCCCATAATGGTTCAAGGATGCTTCAATTTGTTCATCATGGCATGGCATGAACACGATACGCTTGCATGACGTGATTACTGACGAACTGAAGATAGAGTAGGAATCATTTCTTCAAGTGCGTTACGCAACGCAATTGTTATTATGATTTGATTAATTTTCTGGCGATACTGTACGGTACTTCTCTCAACTCCTAACTACAAAATATTTATAGACCGACAGGTAGTACATTACCTTACCTAGTTCAGTTACTTGTGTGGAGAACGTTATCGCGTCTTATCAATGCCGCACTCATTCGAGCATACGCAGCTGTACAAGTGAACCGCTATTCCGTTCTTTGTATTAGTAGTGCTTAATGAAATACAATTCGCAGATGAATGAAACGATAGCAAAGAGTTGAATACAGTCAGAGACTGACAGAGACCTACTTGAAAGTGTCACGAAATCACGAGTGTAAAGTTTCCTGCTTGATTTTTTAAGAAGCACAGACTTGACACTGATAACGTTCTTAATTTTTTAAGAAGCACAGACTTGACACTGATAACGTTCTTATTCGTGTTTGTTACCCTATGCTATGAACTGGATTTGACCATCGACAAAGCGTGGGTTTTTTTAGATAAAAATAAACTACAATCTGCTTCCGTCACGCGCCAATGGGAAATCCAAGAAAGAATATTACGTAGTCAGTCGAATTGTGATTCGTTAGGCTATTCATGATTATTTATGTTTATGCAGTGGCACTGTAAATTATAATTGGCAGTTGGGTTGTTGATTAGTATAGCAGCACGCATAGCATGACCGCTGTAGAAAAGGGCTATGTCGACGGAAAAATCGACAAACTGACACATTGTCAATGTCTATCTGTCATTATGTCGATTCTTCCGTAGACGAAACTCGTTGCTACAGTGGTCGTGCTACGCGTGCTGGTTAGCTAGTCAACTAGCGTATTAGTATGTGCAGCGTAGAGCAGCGTTGGAAAGGTACTCATACGAGTGGCGCGGTCAGGAATCACGCCACACCACATAGTTGGCGGCGAGCCCAAACTATTGATTCATTTAGCTTTCATTTTCATATCCCTGCAGAATGAAAACACAATGTATACGCAGCAACTAACGTCGTAAGTATTGTCCAGCGTGTTTTTATTTTGCACAGGCGGCCTGCAACGCGATTAAATGCAATCACTCAATTTTCCTGAAACATTGTCAACATCGATAATATTTACTTTTGATTTTTATAAGGAAATTATTATTATTTACAATGTATAGGCTATTTTAATTAAAAGACTACCGCACATAGGACCAACATCGCTATTCCAGTTACTATAAATAAATCACTGCACATATCCAAGAAAAAGTAGTTTTAATACAAAACATACTTGCCAGTTTAGTATGAAACATTTAATTTTCTAATACCTCAAGTGTAATCATAACTTAATGACATCTAAAGAACCTTGCAAATAGATGCTTCAAATAGGACATCTATCTATATGATGTACCTTACTTGATAAAGAGACTATAATTAAAAGATAAGCTTTACAGTTAAACAGATAATGTGATTATTGTGTTAGTTAGTCATCTGATAAAGTTATTTTTGACTTATAAATCCTGTATATTTCAGTTTGGGTTATTCCTTAAATAGGGGGCAAGCTTAACTGATTCAGTAAAGATGTTTATTGGTGAGGAAATGTTGAAACATGCCCTGGAAACATGATATCTGTTTTTATTAGGGGTGCGGACTGGGTAAAGAAAACGACATTCTATTTTGTCCATCAGACAGGTAACACAAAAATATTAGACAAGTATATTTTGTTTTATCAAAATATCAAAAAAATACTTAGGTAAAACTCATTAAAGTTGGAGAGTGGGGGCTCACTACATCACAAGTAGGTATAAAACTTACCTACATGTGACGTCATGCGCCATTTCAACTCAATATATCTCCGTAATTTTATGACCACATGAAAAAAGAAAAATATGTGTCCAATACTTCTCAATAAACTACCCGACGGACAAAGAAAAAAAAAAGTGATTATCCCCTATTTGAAACACTTGCATTGGAATGAGTTTTGAATCACCAAAACGTGTGGTGACAGTGTGGGACAGTAATAGGCTGGTGGGCAGTGTTATTGGATTTTTTCAACAGGAATTTTTCAGTAGCAGCCATGGAGACTGGATTTGTGCCCGGTTGATGGCAAAAGGCTCGCCCCTTTTACATGGGACTTACAACATAACTAGTGAAATATGGGTCTCGCTCCACCTTTGTCTAACTATATGGAGATGACAGGTGTGACAGTATGTTATAAACATAATAAGCAATCATTTAATTGCAAATGGTGCATGCATATAAACAACATAGTCACTTGAGATTTGAAAAATCCCTTGTACTGTGGAAGTTATAATTTTAATAAATTAGATTAACCAAAGCCTGCTTGTGCCCACTTACTGATTATGTCATGAGGTTACTGGAGCAATGAACTACCTGAGCACTGATCCACTTACAGAATGCATAATGGACTTGCATTTTCACTGTACTTCTACTATTGTATTAACTTTTCCAGGAAGGTAAATATTGTTTTAGTTTTATAAATTGATAGTGATGATTATGAAAATGAAATATTGAACAGAGACTTCATATCATTCCAATTAGAATCATAAACAATATAAAACTCTTGTGAAAAATTGTTCATAATTATTACTCATGCAACAGATACAGTGAATCATCATCACTCTATCAATGGAACTATATACCTAGACACATTCCAATTCAGTGTGAAGGTTGCTTAGAACATATCAGGCTGTAACAATTTAAACCATATTGCATACACAGATGGTACAGATTTGAAAGGCACAATGGTAATGTTGTTGCTCACCACTTTCATACAATACAATGATATGGCATAGAGAACAATTTATGGGAAATGACAATTTAACTTGATTGGTTTATAACTACCTGTATGTACTGTAGTTGCTTATGCTGTATACTGATTGTTATAGATATTATTCTATGAAAAGCATAATATTGTGATATTGGTTCTTGCCTTCATGGAGTCACAGCTAACCCCTATTTTGTGGTGATGGCATGCTGTATGGTACTAACCTGCAAATCATCTATCGGCGTCTGACTGGTGCCACTGGTGACTATACTGGTCTCACTGCCATTTTGCCCCTCAGTACCTCCTCCTTCAGATAATTTGGAACTCATTTCTTCTTCGCTGCTGAGCCGGGACCTCTTGCGGGACATTATCACATTGCCTGCCGGCGTAACTGACTGCTTCTTATTTTGCACTTGAGAGCAATATTGTGCACTTTTTGGTGTTTTTTTATTAGGAAGAAATTAACTGTTATCTTCTTTGTAACTGTTTATGACGACTCGACTGCCCAAGCATAGAGCTCTGACAACGTGCGAGCGGTTAGCTACCTATTTGATTTACGGTTACGAATCGCAGAATAACAAAAATTAAACTATTACGACAAAGTTTTGATTTTTCTATTAGAGTGTCTCACAAAAGTGTCAATCTGTTTTTTTTGCCTTTAATGTGCATTACAGCAACTTAGAAATAAATGTTCAGAGCATATATATTAATCAAATACAGGTTAAAGTAAATAGAGAATTTAATGTTACGACACTCGACTTTGACAGGCCAGAACGATTGCCATTGCTTTCATGCTTTGAAATTTGAATTTTGTGACACTGACATTCCATTGAGTGTTGCAATATATATATCATATATGTCATGGAGTATGTAAAAAACTGTAAATTATCAAAACAATTGTAAATTAAATTATAAATCTTTGTAGTAAAATAAGATCCAAGTTTGTTCTAAATACTAGCAATAATAAATATTATTAAAGTATTTTATTTTTCTTCAAAATAGAAATATACTATAATAATTCATGAAAAAAAGCAATAAAAAAAATACAATGTCACTTATAGGAATTGAACCTCATTTTGAACGGTCATTCATAAGTAAACTTCCACTCAACCGCAAAACTAAATTTGTTTTTTCCATAGTAAGTTAATGAAAAACAAAGTTACTGCTGCAGTTTGGTGAAAAAGACCCATATCTCAAAAACTAAATATCAAATTTTATTCAAGCCAATTTTGGTTGAAAGTTTTTTTACGTTCTACATCCCCATATTTTTTTCAGAATATTCCTCCTCTTATTTTAGAAATTAAAACGTGTGTCCACCCCACACGTTTTACCACTTTGGAAGTGTCTATCTTTCAAAAGATTGACTTTGAAAATAAATGGTTTTAGGAAACTTTGAGCCATTTTTAAAGACCTATCTATAGACACCCCACACGTATAGGTTTGATAGCTTTTTTTTTAGTTTCAGTTCCATGTGTGGGGGGGGGGGGATAACCTTACAGCTATTTAAATTTTTTTGTACAAAAATCATAAAGCGGTTCACAGAATATATCTACCTATCAAGTTTCATTTGTGTAGTCCTAATAGTTTCGGAATAAAGTGGCTGTGACATACGGACGGACAGACAGACATGACGAATCTATAAGAGTTCCATTCGGCTACGGAACCCTAAAAACCGGCCAAGTGCGAGTCGGACTCGCGTACGAAGGGTTCCGTACCATTATTTATAAAAACGAGCAAAAAAATTCACTTTATACAGTATTTGTTGTTATAGCATCAGCAGAAATACATAATCTGTAGAAATTTCAACTGGCTAACTATCACGGTTCATGAGATATAGCTTGGTGACAGACGGACAGCGAAGTCTCAGTAATAACCCTTGACCCTTTGGGTACGAAACCCTAAAAACCAACTAGGCCAAACACGGATTTGAACGCACTATGTCTTTTGGGGGGGTATGAACATAGTCGTATTAGGGAACTCGCGCACTATACGCGGCTACGACCACGACTTTTGGCCGCAGAAGCTTCGACTGGGACGTAAAGTCACACAACTACGCGTCCGACCAGTTTTCTTGATGATAGCGGCCGGTCATGTGACAAGTCATGGTCGTGGCCACACAGTGCGCGAGTTCCCAAACAGTACAAACGGCGATAAATCAAGCTATACATTTGCAGTATAAAATGGCCTCGTTTTGTATTGATTTTCCGTCGAGTGACAAATCCGCTACTGGTTTCATACAGCTTGATTTGTCACCGTGTGCTGTGCATATCATAATTCTAAGAGTCCGCACTACGCGCCGCGCAACGTCTTCTACATCTTCCGGGCACCTGTCTCACTACCGGCGATCAGTCAGTAGAGCTAGCAACTAGCGAAAACGAGTTGACGAGCACGATGAGGATTCAGGTGAATACCTGCCTGTCTCATCTCCACAACCCGGTTAGTACTGCGTATATACGATGCCCCTTGGTAAGGCTGGTTCTTTATGATTTTTATATTTATATCTCTTTTACACTTGGGACCTACAATATTCCTGTTGTTATGATTCTTGAGTGATAAATTCGTTTATGGCTTTATGCCGGCGGTAGTAATATCTTGGTGTTACTCTGGACAGGTCACGGAACATTCAGAAAGAACTGCAACAGCAAGCAGAAGGTGCAAACTCGTAATAGTTTACGGCGACTAATCTCGTCAAAGTGAGTGCTTCGCCTGACGTCATGCGGACTACTGGGCTGGCGCTATCTTTCTCTGCGGGTGAATTTGCGTGCCCTGTGTTGAGTCACTCTGCCTGCCCATGCAAAGTTAGTGGATACGGCTCTGAATGAAACGTACTGGATCATCACTGGTTTCTTCAAACCGACCCCAGTATACAGGATGTAACGGAAAGGGTATATACATACTTAAGAGTTTGTTACAGACCATCAAACTGAACATATTTCTCCATTGGACAGACATCGTAATACCGAAAGAAATATCAGCTGCTAGGTATTGAAATTTTGTATGGGGCAGCAGATATTTTTTTCGCTATTAACGAAGTTTGTTCTTGAGAAACAGGTTCAGTTTGATGGTCTGTAGCACACCCTTAAGTATGTATATACCCTTTCCGTTACACCCTGTATATGCTGTATCCACTGGCAGGCATAGCGCTACCAGAAGTTTGCAGAGCAGTGGCAAGCTCTAGTAAAATTTACACACTAACATCTTCGTGCCGCAAAGGCTGAAAAGCCGCAACAGTTTTTTAAAGTGTGAGTCTCCGCCACTGGCGAACGCTCTACAGAAAGACTCGAGCACTGGCGAGAAAGTGTTTCCCTATCCAACACATTTGTGCCACCTGCAGAACATTTCCCACCTGGACACGAGTTGCCATAGCTGACCTGGAAGTCTTAAATAGACTCCGAACACAGGTTGGCCGAAGCAAGGAAAACCTGTTCAGGTGAAGGTGTTGTGATTCCTGACCCGAGCACGGCATGGAACGAAGATTTCACTTTAGCACAAAATAGTTACTTTAATCGTGTTCTATTGTGCCACTTATCCCAGGAATTTGTGCCTTGTACTTTTTGAGTAATAAGTAAGAGTACGATTGTGGTTGGGCTTGGGATCACGGTTCCTGACCCGACCACAACCAGATCTAATAAAATATCAATAATGGGATGTTACTGATTATGCCAAAAAATGTGTCAAATTGTGCCCATGGCACACGAAATTCTTTTACTATTCAAAACACAGAATATATCTTGATTCGGATAAAATTTAATAATCAAGAAATAATGTGTGTCAATCACACGCTATGCAATTTTACTACGACTTTGCAAGCGGTTTTATTTTGTGAAATTATGCTATATAAAGGGTGTAAAACACCTCTTAACGAAACCGAAAGGCACTGGTTCTGCCTGTCATTGCGATAATTTTTTGTTCTATACCATACCTGGGAACCTTCTAGTTACGGAGATATTATTAGGGGTCAAAGTTCCAACTTTTTGACAAGTTTTTTTTTTTAAGATTTTTACTTTAAACACCTCCACGACCCCTGTACTATTCAATCCGTCCATCAGCACAATGTTTAGAGTGCGTTACATTGAGTGAGTTCTACCACAAAACATGATTTTACAACCCCCAAAAAAAAGTCATGCCCCAGCAATATTTTTTGCGTAAAGTTACTTAGTTTCATGTACAGAATGCTTGATTTATACGTTCCGTTACCCACATCATCATCATCGCCAAAAAACAAATAAATACATCGCTGAATCCTGAATCTTGAATCTGAACGCGCTGATCCCTAAATTTGCTTCGGTGGTTTTATTTAATTATTTTTGAGTTTCCCAACTAGTTCTGCCTTCAACAGACAAATATAGTTTGAAATATCTCAGTCATAACATAATTGTATTACATATTGCATCCTAAAAGTGTTTTATATGAAATAGATATGAGCGCTGCGCCGGCGCGGCGCCGCCGTGTGCCCTCCGCACGCCGCCGCCGCCGCCGACATTCACCGCGCGGCGTGAGTGGCGTAAAGACGTGTATTTGTTTTCGTGATTGTCTGATCCAAAATGACTGAATTATCAAAAACTACAGTAAATAAACTTTCCATAGACATTTTTGTTCAGTATGGTGTCGGACGTAAAGAATAGCACCACCCATATCTTCCCGTGGGTGTCGTAAGAGGTGACTAAGGGACTTGCCAGAGAATGGCCAGCGGCGTTCTCTGTGCTTTTGCATCAACCGTACTCCGATCGCCAACCCGCCTGCCAAGCGTGGTGATTATGGCAAAACCCCCCTTATAAGCTCAATACAAAAGTGGCCCCTAGTACCCGGCAGCCCGGCTACCCTCGACTAAGTTAGCCGTCGAGGTTACGGCGTGGCAAGCGGTGCAAAGAATCTCCAGAAGGGATCCGGCTGCCTATACCGACGACTTGACCTGGCAACATATAACACGCGAGCGACGAGAAGATAACGGAACTGAGGGGGAATTGAGCAGGTTGCGATGGAGTATTGTGGGATTATCTGAAGTCCGAAGAGAGGGGGAGGACATGATCATCCTGAAATCCGGCAACCTGCTCTATTCTCAAGAGGGTGACCGGCAGCCATGCATGGTTTCAAAACTCACTTCACCGTTGTCATGGGGACTTCAACGCAAAACTGGGCAAACGAGACGGGGATGAGCTGCAGGTGGGGCAATTTAGGGTTGGATGTTGGAACCACTGGGGACACCAACTGGCTAGTTTTATGGAGAAGGAGGGCCTCTTTATGATGAACTCCTTCTTCAGAAAACGTGAGCACAGGAAGTGGACCTGGCAGAGCCCCGATGGTGCAACTAAAAATGAGATTGACTTCATCATGTAAACCAAGAAGCAAATGTTCAATGATGTCTCTGTGATCAATTCGGTGAAAACTGGGAGCGATCACCGCATGGTAAGAGGCACATTGAAGATTAATATTAAGCTTGAAAGGTCTCGACTCATGAAGTCTACGCTCCGACCAGTACAAATCCAGATCCAAAACCCCGAGAGCTTTCAGCTTGAACTCCAGAATCGTTTTGAGTGCCTAGGAAGCTCAAAGAACGAATACAACGATGGATTCGTGGAAACTGTCCATACGCCAGGGTCTAAATTCTTCAAGACACGTCGTGCACAGAAGAACAAAAAACTCTCTGATCATACCCTCAAGCTCATGAAGGAACGGCGTGAGATGATCCTACAGTCTTCAAAAGACGCATGGAAATACCGGCAGCTCAATAGGCGGATCTCTAAATCCTTGAAGAGCGACCTCCGCCGCTTTAATACCGAGCGTATTAAAGACGCAATTAAGCGGAATAAAGGCTCCAAGGTATTTGCAAGAGATCTGGCTATTGGGCAGAGCCAGCTCACGAAACTGAAGACCGGCGGTCCCAAGAGCTAGACTGACCTGACACTATACCGAAGACATCCCGGACATCGGCCTGTACGAGATCAGGATGGCTCTGAAACAGCTTAAAAACAACAAGGCACCGGTTGATGATGGAATTACGGCCGAACTTCTGAAGGCGGGTGGAAAACCGGTACTTAAGGCCCACCAGACGCTGTTTGATTCCGTCATACTCGAGGGGAAAAAGGCATGGTGCAGGGGTGTGGTGGTACTCTTCTTCAAAAAGGGCGACAATGCCCGGTTGAAGAACTATAGGCCCATCTCACTTCTAAGCCATGTCTACAAGTTGTTTTCACAAACTGTCAAGGAAACATATAATAGTATGAGTTCATGCCAAGGCATTCAAGGTGATCCAATAGAGCAAGAATGTTGGCATTACATTGCTGGTGCTGTTACTACAGAACCAGAAGATGGTGATTTATTATGCTATTGGAATAATAAAAAAGAAGCATTTCCTCATCTTGCTGCTCTTGCTAGAGCTTTACCGTGTATACCTGCCACTAGCACTCCCAGTGAGAGGGTATTCTCGGTAGCTGGGCTAACAGTTACGGCCAAAAGATCTCACTTGAGCTCGATTCGGGTTTATATAATCATATTTATTCATGATAATTATAAAATATGTAAGATTTAAGATTGATGAAAATGAGGAAACTTTAATTTGTATCTACGAGTATGCTTTGATTTATCTGAGGCTATTAAAGTGTCACTTTGAAAACTGTTTTTTTTTGTACCTGATCACCTGAACTGGACAAGGTATTTACTGTACTGTATAGGACTGACATTTTCCTGTCGTCCGCCTGAAACGATATTAAGGAGCCGGCCGGCTTAAAGAAGATAGGGAGTAGATTGCGAGTTTTAGTTTTAGGAAGTAGAAAACTACGCCGCCGGCGCTACGCCGCCGCCGATTGAAATTGGTCAGCGCGCCGCCGCCGAGAATTTTTAAGGCGGCGCCCACGTCTAATATGAAATGCAAAAAAATTGATGGTTTGACAGCGCGAGTCAACTCGTAGCAAAAGTTTATATGAATAAAATTGTTGTGTCGCGGTGTTTGTTACAAAACTCCTCCTACTCCTCCTCCTACAAAAACGGCTGAACCGTTTTGTATGAAATTTTGTGTGCATATCGGATACAATCACGCAACGCGACGCCCGTCTCACGGCATCGGTTGTCAGGGTTACGCAAAACGCCAGCGTGGTCGGCGCGGCTTGTGGCGCCCTAGGCCGCCAGCGCGACTGCGCATCTTATGACAGTCTATTTAATGACAATTTTATTTTGTGAAGTGTTTGTTTGTAAAAATTATTGTATTTTATTATATAATATGATAAGTTTTTAAGTACCCCTGTAAGTTTTTATCTTTTTGTTTTTCATGCAAAATAATGTCGATTGTAGTGACGTCGAAAGGACTGCCAGTCAACCTTCCACTTCGCTGGATAACCTAGTGAGGTGTCCACACTGTTCCCAAGCACGCTTTTTTAAGGGTGAAAGAGGTTTGAAGATACATTTGGGGAAGAAACATAAACCTTACAATGTACCTTCATCCTGTCCGGTAATACCCACTTCCTTTACACCTGATTCACACAAGCCACCCTTTTGGAAATATCTTTCAAAATTAAAAACTTCAACTCCTGTTTTGAAGAGAGTTCCTCGCGGTGCGAGACCTTCAGTGGCTTTAAGTTTAGCGCGCTGCGTCCGCCTTGTTGTTCAAGAGAACTCTCAAAGCGCTTGGGAACAATTACTCACCTTCCCCTTTAGAATTCTACATGTGCAAAAAAATTTGGCAAATAAAAAAAAAACTTTAACAGCACAAATCAAAGATAATTGTAATATTTCGGCCCAAAGTTTCGACCCTAAATTAACATCGTATCTCCCCCAAAGAGGGTTATTGCATCATGTAGAATCCAAATTAGGTGAGGGTGATATAAGTGGTGCAGCTAGGATCATTTTTAGCAGCGATGTGGTTGCGCCGTTCTCTCCAGAGATTCTTACAGCTCTGGAAAGCAAACATCCCGCCCCGGCAGATGACCTTTCCTTCCCTGACCCCCCCAATTCGGAAACTCACTCTCTCGAAATTACAGCTCAGCAAGTATGTGCGGCCGTTTGCTCCTTTCGAAGTGGATCTGCCGGTGGCCTCGACGGCCTGACTCCGCAACATCTTAAGGACTTAATTTGTTCAGGCGCTGGGGCTGCTGGTGAGTCCCTTTTGAAAGAACTGACGGCCCTCATCAATATCATGCTCTGCGGTAATGTGAACGAAGCCATCATTGATATTTTGTACGGGGCCAATCTATGTGCCCTGCGCAAAAAGGATGGTGGCATTCGTCCCATTGCCGTAGGGTCAACCTTTCGTCGTATCGCAGCCAAAATTTGCTGCGCCTTCTACAGTGAAACATTGGCCAGCAAATTTCAGCCCTTTCAGCTGGGCTTCGGGTCCAAAGGAGGTTGTGAGGCTGCGGTACACGCTTTATCCACCTATCTTAATAGTGGTAAAGGTGAGGTCATCCTTAAGGTTGACATAAAGAATGCATTTAATTCTGTAAACAGGGACACCTTGTTGGCAGAGGTTCAAAAAGAAATCCCCAAAATTTACAGTTTTCTCTATCAATGCTACAGAAACCCCTCAAAACTACTCTATAAAGACAACCTTTTGGAATCAGCCGTTGGTTGTCAACAGGGTGATCCTTTAGGGCCAGTCATTTTTAGTTTAGCAATAAATCCAATTATTCGACAGTTAAATTCTAAATTCAACGTATGGTATTTGGATGATGGAACTCTGGGAGGTGATGTGGACACAGTTCTAGAAGATTTAACTTTTTTAAAAGAAAAATTTAGTTCTATTGGTCTAGAGCTGAACTTGTCAAAATGTGAAATTTATCTTCCCCAGACCACTGACAGACTGAGTACCATTTCAAAATTTAATTCTATAGCTCCCAATATCAAAATTACAGAAAAAGATTCTCTTCACCTCCTGAGGTGTCCAATTTTTGATGAGTCATTTCCCTCCTTTATTCAGGAAAAAATTCAAAATTTTAATGATGTCTCGGAAAGACTCTTCAAAATTAATATACATTCGGCTTTCACTCTTATTCGTTTTTGTTGCTTTGGACCTAAATTTACTTATAACCTTCGCTCCTCCCATCTTTGGAAACACCCTCAACTTTTAGAAAAAATTCGTATCAGATCATAATGTCAACTTCGCAAAATGACAACCGATCGCAAAATGTCCACTTCTCAAAATGTCAACTTCTTAAAACGTCAAATTCGCATAATGACTATTTCTCAAAATGTCCATTTCTCAAAATGACAAACTCTCATAACGTCAACTTCTCACAATGTCAACATCTTAAAATGACAAATTCGCATAATGACAGCAATTAATAGTAATATATTAGGTGTGTCATCTTAAACACAAAATCACCAAAATTTTGAAAAACATAACAACATTAACTAAAAAAAAGTTTCATTTACTTTATTAAAGTTTATATACTTCAGTTTCATATATTTTATTGACTTTTTCAGCACCATCTGTCTGCAACACGGTGAAACGTTCCAATATAAAACTTTATTATCTGTTATTGCCTATACAGAGAGTTATCACAAATACTAGGTACTTACCGTGATATCCTATAAGCATTTTATTATTTTGTCGACAAAATGAAGCGCTTCCGTCGCTATTTTGAAAGTCAATGGTACCCTAAGTTTTCGCCAAATATTTCAAGATGTGAGGGTTAGCGCCACCGTACAACAAATTCTTAAGAAGGTTGGCACCGGCCTATAAATGGCCGCATTCCAAAGATTCCAAATTTTTCGTACTTTTTATTTAAATTAAAAAAGAAGCAAAATATTACAGTGGATTGAAAATTTTGGTACTTTATTTTTAAAGTTTTCAGATATCTATATACCTACCTATGTACCTACATACCCTTAGTATATGTATAATTAGCTATACCTACTACCAAATTCAAATTACCTAGTAAAAGTAAAAACTACGTGGAGTTGTCATTATGCGAATTTGTCATTTTAAGATATTGACATTGTGAGAAGTTGACGTTATGAGAGTTTGTCATTTTGAGAAATGGACATTTTGAGAAATAGTCATTATGCGAATTTGACGTTTTAAGAAGTTGACATTTTGAGAAGTGGACATTTTGCGAAGTTGACATTATGAGCTGATACGAAAAAATTGACCAAATTATTAGGAATACACTTTCTTCAATCCTAAATGTGGCCCTGGACGACCGTGCGTGGCAGCAAGCCACGCTTCCCATCCGCCTGGGTGGTCTTGGCGTCCGCAAAATTTCAAGTATAAGTTTACCGGCCTTCCTCTCCTCGGTCCACGGTGCCGAAAAATTAACCAGGAACATCTTATCTTCCTCACTGGTTCATTTTGAGGTACCGTTTTTGTCCGATGCGTTGAACGCTTGGAAAATGGCTTGTCCTAATACAGATTTGCCTGACAACCTGTCCTCCCAGAGACGCTGGGACGAGCCGCTCTGCAGTATTATACGGAATAATCTGTTAAATACGTCAATTAATACTGCGGAGCGTGCCCGTCTCCTGGCCGTGGGGGAATGGGAGTCAGGCTTATGGCTTCAGGCACTTCCGTCATCCACCATAGGCACCATGATGGATGATATGTCATTTCGGCTCGCTACAAGCCTTCGTTTAGGCGCATCTTGTGTTGCTCGTGTACGTTACCCCAGCAAGAAAGTATCTCCTAGAGTTATATGAGTAGATCGTATAGTTGGTGCCTTATCTGCTGTAAATGTGCCCCCACATAAAAAATGTGTGCCCCCTGTCGTTTTGGAAAAAAAAGGGAAAAACGATTCTTGCTGGGGTAACGTTTTTCTAGCAGGAAAATTCTAAACGAATGATCGGAGAGAGAAAAATTGTGCATGGCCAGAGAGCTTATATGTGTGCCAAAATGTGCCCCCAAAAATAAAATCTGTGCCCCTTCAGATTTTCGAGATATTGCATTTCCTGCTGGAGTAACGTTTTGATGAATCGTATATCTCTAAAACCATTGCATGTGCCCCTGTAGAATAAACATACACGAGTAGCTCTTAATGTGTGCCCCTATGTGCCCCAATTTAGATTTACGAAAATATTTATAGTTTTCAAGTTATCGCGGTTTTATGAAAACCCGAAAAAACATCGCAGCGCTTAAATGAGACAAGGTATAAGTTCGCTGAAAACTGTATTCGGTCCTTCTTGACGCTAATAATAACCATACAAAGTTTCAAAACTGTTCATGCATGCGTTTTTGAATAATCTTGCTAAAAGTCAAAACGATGGTGTCATAACTTTGACGGCAAAATACAAGGAACTGGCTCAATCCCAGATGTGTCGGTGTAAACCAAAATAGTGTGCCCTTAGTCAACAATATATGGTGAAAATATTGAGCTTGGAATGTTTCGCATTAAGTAAATATAAACAAAAAACCAAAATATGTAAAAACGGCTGGTTATCCGACCAAATTCCAATGACTACTAAAAAGCGACGGTTTCATACATATCGATGACCTTCTTTACTTTACACACGTGTTGTTGTGCCTGAGTACACTGAAGTAGAAAAGTAATAAGAAATAAAATAAAATTGTTATTGAATTATATTCTACTAGCTGTTTCTATGACCTTACACATGATTAAGTACATTATAAATAGTAGCCTAAGTGCTATTCCAAGGTAAGCTATCTTCTCCATTCTAAATTTCATTAAAATACATCCAGTAATTTGCCAATTCTTTGACCCAAAATTGATTGGTCCCGATGTTTAAAAAAAATATAGTACATGAAATGGGTGATGCTACTAATAAAAAGAGGTAACTCTTTTTTGTATATAAATAAAAAAAGCCCGTATTTGTCTTTATATATATATATATTTATTGATAAGCCGTATGTTAAAGTAAGTTTTTCATCATTATGTAGTTACAGAATTATAATCATCAAAATCACCAATACAACCCTCCAAGTTCATAAAGGCGAAGGAACAAAAAAAAAACAGAAAAAGTCATTCCTACAGCTTTATAAACTTAGAGCGTTGTATTGATGATTTTGAGGATTATAATTCTGTAACTACATATGTCTTACAGCCGCGAATAATATTTTAATCAACATACAACCTAGCACTGGCCTGCAAATTGCAAAAAACGTAAAAAAATTGAGTTTCGCAGTTTGGTTGGAGCATTCACCTTAACCAAATAAATTTTGGTACCTACAGTTTTGAGAGTTGTATTTAGTGTATACCTATAGACATAGTCAACCGCACAATGATCTGTGTTGCAACGTGTTTCCATTTTGTATGTCGTATTATGTACCTATGAGGGATTTATAATTATTAACCAACGATAATACACCGTGTAAATCACCTCATCACTTAACCGGCAACCAAGCATTCTGTACATGAAACTAAGTAACTTTACGCAAAAATTATTGCTGGGAAACGATTTTATTTTGGAGGGTGTAAAATCATGTTTTGTGATAGATCTCAATGTAACGCACTCAAAACACTGTGCTAATGGACGGATTGAATAGTCCGGGGGTCGTGGAGGTGTTTAAAGTAAAAATCTTACATTAAAAACTTGTATTTAAAAATATACTTGTCAAAAAGTTGGAACTTTGACCCCTAATATCTCCGTAACTAGAAGGTTCCCAGGTATGGTGTAGAACAAAAAAATGTTCGCAATGACAGGTAGAACCAGTGCCTTTCGGCTTCGTTAAGAGGTGTTTTACACCCTTTATTAAAGCTGATTATGTAGTGTCACATAATTTTGATTTGATGGCGTTTTAGATATTTATGTGTCATTCCACAGTCAGGTGATGAAATAAATGTTGTTACGTATATGGGATAAATATGTTTATTTATAGCCAATTACCAGCAGATGATTTGTGCACATTCGATGTTTTCTGTTATATCTTTATGCGGTTTACTATACTAACACACTTAATCTGAATCTATGTATAAGCAAATTACTCGTAAAAAAATTATTTATCTGTGATTTCAAATTTAATATTTTTTACACAATATTATTATATCTGTGATTTTTTGTGATGCGAATTTACTAATTATATGTTAGACTTAGATGAAAAACTGATCTGTGATTTAAATGACTACACAACGTGCAAATAATTTCTAATATTTTATAGGTAGGAAATTTGATCTGTGATTTGATGCAATAATTACTTTAACCTCTCCAACCTTGCGGCTAAACGGTAAAACACCCAGCCGGCCTCACAATGACGTCATCGAGCGTGTCAAGTGTCCTGCGCTCATAAAAAGCTTATCGCGCGAGTTCTATTAGCTCTTATCTCAAGCGGTAAACAGTTTCGGGTTCTTGATTCACGAGACCATGTATTACAATATAAACAACTGTTTTATAACTACTTGAGAATTATAAACATCGCATAGAATTCAGAGAGCTCGCCGCAAACATACTGTTGTCGTAGTTTGTTTTTTTTTGGTAAAACTACTGAATCAATTTACACGAAACTTTAGATCTAACTTAACAAATATACAAGTAATCTAATGACAGTGTTTTTTAGGAGTCCTACATAAATTATTCTTGCAAGATTCCAATTCAAACGTCTTATTAGAATCGGCCATTTTCTAACTGCGCAGTTCAATGCATGAAAATACTTGAAATATCAATAAATATGAATAAATATGCCTCGAATGCATGAAATTATGAATTATCACTATTTTTTCGCTTATTACTAATGTTTCGAAGACCATATTTCATTGTAAAAGAGTCAAATTCATATTTTCAATTTCGACTGACGAACTTCACAACAAAGGAATTTTTGGAGAAATTTTTGGGTCAAAAACATAATTTTTAGATATTTTTTCCAGCAAATGACTATCTAAAAAGTTACATTATACACTTATAACATACTATACATTTACTTACCAAAGTTTAACAACACAAAACACAAAAATTTCACTGCATTCCAAAACAAAACACCACCGTTCCACACTGGCCGCCATGACTCATTTTGACAGTCGACAAAGACGCGTTTCTTTATTTTTTTAATAATTTTGTGCAGTTGTTAGGTTGCTATGTTTGGTTTCATTTTAATCGAACTCTAGTTGGCCAGAGACGTAAATTTTTACAAACGAATTAGACCCTTACTGTACGTACGATAAGGGTTTAAGTTTGCTTGTACGAGGCGTTCCCATATGGGAACCTCGGGGCTCAACCGAATTGTTCGGCGTTCCCATATGGGAACCACGGGGCTGGAGAGGTTAAGAATTAAAATTAAGAGAATAAAAATAATAATTTCCACATCAACAAGCTGTTTCATTAATATAGTCACAAGGTGCATTTAATATATTTTTTAATTAGCCCCTAAAACTTTTGAACGCGACTGTACGGACAACAGCTTAGGTATAATACGTCCAATAAAGAAGGTCATTGATATGTATGAAACCGTCGCTTTTTAGTTGTCATTGGAATTTGGTCGGATAACCAGCCGTTTTTAAATATTTTGGTTTTTTGTTTATATTTACTTAATGCGAAACATTCCAAGCTCAATATTTTCACCATATATTGTTGACTAAGGGCACACTATTTTGGTTTACACCGACACATCTGGGATTGAGCCAGTTCCTTGTATTTTGCCGTCAAAGTTATGACACCATCGTTTTGACTTTAAGCAAGATTATTCGAAAACGCATGCATGAACAGTTTTGAAACTTTGTATGGTTATTATTAGCGTCAAGAAGGACCGAATACAGTTTTCAGCGAACTTATACCTTGTCTCATTTAAGCACTGCGATGTTTTTTCGGGTTTTCATAAAACCGCGATAACTTGAAAACTATAAATATTTTCGTAAATCTAAATTGGGGCACATAGGGGCACACATTAAGAGCTACTCGTGTATGTTTATTCTACAGGGGTACATGCAATGGTTTTAGAGATATACGATTCATCAAAACGTTACTCCAGCAGGAAATGCAATATCTCGAAAATCTGAAGGGGCACAGATTTTATTTTTGGGGGCACATTTTGGCACACATATAAGCTCTCTGGCCATGCACAATTTTTCTCTCTCCGATCATTCGTTTAGAATTTTCCTGCTAGAAAAACGTTACCCCAGCAAGAATCGTTTTTCCCTTTTTTTTCCAAAACGACAGGGGGCACACATTTTTTATGTGGGGGCACATTTACAGCAGATAAGGCACCAACTATACGATCTACTCATATAACTCTAGGAGATACTTTCTTGCTGGGGTAACGTACACGTGTTGCTCCACATCGTTGTCACTGCGGTGAAGTTGTCGACAATCTCGGGCACCATGGCCTGTCCTGCTACAAGAGCGCAGGTCGCATAGCACGGCACGCCAGCATCAACGACATTATTCGTCGAGCTCTTGTCACCGCCGGCGTACCAGCGGTTTTAGAACCTGACGGTTTGGTACGTGACGATGGGAAGAGACCAGATGGTATGACGCTGATGCCTTGGAAGGTGGGTAGGCCTTTGGTGTGGGACGCAACTTGCGTCGATACCCTTGCGCCATCTCATGTTGCAAGTACGGCGGGCTGTGCTGCAGCTGCTGCTGCTGTTGCTGAGAGCCTCAAACGGCGTAAATACTGTAATCTTAATGGCAGTTACAGTTTTGAGCCGTTTGGGGTCGAAACGCTTGGCTCATGGGGCCCAAGCGCGCATTCTCTTTTTAAGGAAATATCTCGTCGACTGGTTGACACTTCACGAGACCAGAGGGCTGGCTATTTCTTTGGGCAAAGAATTAGCATTGCCATTCAACGTGGCAATGCCGCCAGTTTTCTGGGCACGTTTCCAGATGACAGCGATGCGGAGGAGTATTTTGACGCCTTAACGTCCTGTTGTTTTTAATTTAGTTTATATTTAGTTAGTTAGTTTATGTAAATACTGTTATTTTTATTTTATTGTAATAATTATAATAAATACATATATACGCGTACGAAGTCCTGAACACATCCAGTAAAAAAATTAAAAATTTAAAAAACCCCCGACACCCCGACAAAAATAAAATAATCCAAGCGTCTTAGCGTCGTGGGACCGCTAAGTAGACCGCTTAGTACAAGCACAAAACAAAGCGGACCACCGACTATTTTTGGTTTTTTAGAGGTATTTTGTGTCGCGGGTTTTTTAAATTTTTAATTTAATTTTTATTTCATGCTTTTTAAACTTATATTATTTTATCTAAGCCTTAACTGTCCCAATCTTGGGCATAGGCCTCCCAATTGCTTCCCCTTTTCTCGTTGTTGCGCGACTTCTCGCCAATAAACGAAACAGCTAAATAAAAAAAATGGGGTGAGGGGGGGAGGGTGCAGCCACCCCCCCCCTGGCGATGCCCATGTTGACAAGTGACAAGATTTCAAATTTCGAATCGACCAGACCTGTGGAAGTTGTTAATTTCCTTTCAACTAGAAAAGAGGTGATTACCATCAAACGGCTGAGTAGATTTTTTCGAAACATAGCTAAGAACACTCTCGATTAAAACACCTTTCAAACGATACCAATTTCATCAAAATCGGTTCATAAGTTTAGGAGCTACGATGCCACAGACAGACACACAGATACACACGTCAAACTTATAACACCCCTCTTTTTTGGTCGGGGGTTAATAAAATAATAAAGTGCTTTATATATAGCATAATTTTACAAAATAAAATTGCTTGCAACGTCGTAGTAAAATTGCATAGCGTACATATTTCTTGATTATTCAATTTTATCCGAATCAAGATATATTCTGTGATATGAATAGTAAAAGAATTTCGTGTACCATGGGCACAATTTGACACATTTTTTTGGCATAATCAGTAACTTCCCACTATTACTATTTTATTAGATCTGGTTGTGGTCGGGTCAGGAACCGTGATCCCAAGCCCGACCACAATCGTACTCTTATTACTCAAAAAGTACAAGCCACAAATTCCTGGGATAAGTTGCATAATAAAACAAAATTAAAATAACCATTTTGTGCCATAGTAAAATCTCCGTTCCATGCCGTGGTCTGGTCAGGAATCACAACACAGGTGAAGATTCATGGATGGCTCTGCCCTGCACTCGTAGCATGACGCCATAGAAATGGGCTATGTCGACGGAAGAATCGACAAACTGAAATATTGTAATTTCTATGTCATTATGTCAAAACTCGTTTCTACAGTTGTCATTCTACGCTGCTGGAGTGTATATGTGGTGTTGTCCCACAAACGATGGGACACTAATTGATATCGTGCCCTGCCTGTCCTCTTGCTTGCACTTCATAGGAACTGATGGACGCTACTGAGAGTGCCAATTTGAATTCTTATCGACACGCTAAGATTTAGTTTTCGATATTTGGCTATGACTTTTTGACGAAAAAGTAGAGCAACTTGGTTTTTCATAAACATTCTATGAAAAACTAAATTTGTTTTGTACTAGGGGGTATAAAAGCAAAGGCGCTTCAGTCACAAAATACCTAGACTGAGTAAACCGCAAATTTCCACTGTGTTGTAATAAATTGCATTTTTTATCAGAATCCGATGTTGGTACATTCAATAGAATACATTTTTCAAATAACAATAATCAAAGCAAATTAAATATACTTATATTCTTTATAATTTAAGAAATAGTGTAGGACTGAGGTGTTTTTGCATTCAGGGCCGCGCCGACCCCCCTAAGCGCCTGTGTGCGAAACCTATGAAGCGCCTCTTTTTTTTCACGAATCGTCATGTTTCAACTTATTTTTTATTATTATTTGTTAATTTTGATCTAAATAAATGTTCTCCGGTTTTATATACACCGTGTAAATCACCTCATCACGAAGCCGTCAACCAAGCATGCTGTACATGAAACTAAGTAACTTTACGCAAAAATTATTGCTGGGAAACGACTTTTTTTTGGGGGGTGTAAAATCATGTTTTGTGTTAGAACTCAATGTAACGCACTCAAAACATTGTGCTGATGAATGATTGAATAGTACGGGGGTCGTGGAGGTGTTTAAAGTAAAAATCTTACATTCAAAACTTGTATTAAAAAAAATACGTGTCAAAAAGTTGGAACTTTGACCCCTAATATCTCCGTAACTAGAAGGTTCCCAGGTATGATGTAGAACAAAAAAATGATCGCAATGACAGGGAGAACCAGTGCCTTTCGGCTTCGTTAAGAGGTATTTTACACCCTTTAGATAATATTTTCTAAATAGGTAAAACCAGTTCGCTTCCCCTTGCCAATTACTGCGAAAAATAAAACACGAATTTCAATTATGATGTTATTCCAATTGTATAATTAGATATTAATAATAAAATCGCTGTTTTTTTTCTAATAATACTAATTTAACTATTACGTAGGTATGCTATTAAAAAAAAAACACGTGTGTAAGAATGTAAACATAGGTACTTAATTTATATTATTTCCACTCTTCTCGCTTTTCAGTTTGCGAAATCCTTAATAGTTTCGTGTGTGTCTATACATATAGTCTAATATGGTTATATGGGCTCCTCTATGGATATTGTTGCTATAATCTTTCCTGGCTCATTGTGGAGCGCAGGTAATTTTTTACAAGTTTTAATTTAGAAAAGGACCTTTCCGCGCTTGCTACGGTAAAAGGCATAGTTAGCAAAATTCGTAATGCTATAGTGATGTTAGGGCATACAGCTGTCAAATTGTTTAATTATACAAAATCGAGAAAAAAAGACTGCCATGACATAGTTACTTCACACAAATCATCGGCGTTAATATCCAATGAATGCATTTGCTGAAAGTTTTTCCTGCAAACGATGACAGTTACTTGCTAGAAAATTAAATAAAAAGGACATACCACTATATGAAGGGTTTTTTGAATCAGATTTTATAACACCTTCATCGTAAAATATTTCTTATCCAGTTGTATTTTTATCACACATATTTTTCCTTATTAAATTCTGGTAACCAGATATTTTTTTTTTTTTTATCTTGAGTACTATATATCACTCATCTTGAAAACACGTTAAAACAATTATTAACACCCAAAGGACCCAAACTATATAATTGTTTTTAGCGTTAGAACTTATTCTTATTATAAAAAATCAATGCGCACCTTGCACACACTTTCGATTGAATGATTGTTTAATTGTTTTGGCTCTCAAAGTCGGGGAATCCCCGTGACCCTACCCCGCTTGCGTCGCACGCATCGCATCGGGTTGCGTTCATAAACACATTCAAACAAACTCACGGCGGGCGCGGCGGTTCTTTTGATTTTAACGCTGAGCTCCTTCGATCAACTGAGCTCGTAACTAATGTAAACTAAAACCCAAAGCGTAAAATTAAACCACAAACGTAAATATTATCTTGCGATACTTGTACAATAAGCGCAATATAAGTTTTGTTAGTTACAAGGCATTATGTTGCGCCTATTGTACCTACTTACTTATTGATACTCCACTAAAAAACATATTTTGTGTAGTATTACAAAAATAATTTCGATGGCGCGGGCGCCCCTATTGTCTTGGCGCCTGTGTGCGCCGCACACTTCGCACACAGGGGCGGCGCGGCCCTGTTTGCATTTAAGCGTTGGACTAAAGCATGTTTGCTTTTCATTGCTTTGGATCTAAGCGAATTTGTATGTCACTATTTAATTCATCAACTGTCAATAAATGGCGGTAGCGTAAGGTACCGATTGCAAAATAAAACAAACTTTTACAAGATTATGAATTTAATTAATTTTCTTAACAAATTAGTTACAGGTAAGGTACGTTACGTATATTGTATTATAATTATTTATGGAAAGTAAAGATAAAATAATATTCTTGCTCATTGTAAAAAAAAAAAGAATTAAATCATAATATTTGAATCAGCTGTGGGTGGATCGCAGATAGGCTCATCCTCTTGAACTAAATCACTGTTATTATACAAACGTGGAGCAAGATATTAGAGTTCCGTTTCCTTACAAATAATTTCGTGGAGTAGTTCGCCTGGCGTGCTGGCCCCTGTGTTCCCGGCCTGGGACGACGACGTTGAACATCAGCTATTTCACAATATTTTAAAAGAAAAGCATCTTGACCTTCTTTTGATTTATTAGCATAAAAAGCGTCATGAAAATATTTAGCATCAGTCAAACTTATATTTTTGCAGTCGTAAATATTTTTTTTATTGTGCTGACATGCAGGTAGTTGTGGGAGATCTTTTGCAGAGTACCTTAAGCAAGCGAAAATAAAACCCATTACCAAAAGCAGAAAAAAACTGTTTAGTATAGCGTGAATAAAATGTTAGTACGTTAGGTGCTTTTTACAATAATTATAAATTTAATGAAAATTGAAATAAAATTTAGAATAAGCTTTCTATGCAAACCCTACTTTACCCTCTCATAACGGCCAAAATATTAGTAAATTGTTTGTTACCTTTCTGCTTTTTCCTTCACTCGTCGCCACTGATTTTTATTTACCAGACGTTTCCGTGCTCGTCCTGAACGAACTGGTGTAATGTTTTCTTCCATTACAATAAGTAATTTAATAAAAACACAAATCAAACACGCGCTATGCAGTCAACTTACTATGAAAAGTAACTGATTCGCCATCTTAGAAATTTTGAAATGGCTGCTTCTGATTGGTTGATTGTGATTGAGGCGGATTTGCACTTAAAAAATTTTGGATCGAAGCGGTTTTGCATGTAAACGTTACTTTCTAAGTGAGTTTTATGTAGGATTGAGGTGGATTTGCATGGTGACGATTTTAATATATTTTTGCAATTTTTTATCGCTACAATTTGGTGTGCTCAGTGTAATAAAATGCATTTTTGGACTGAAGCGCTTTTGCTTCTATACCCCTTGTCAACTAAAAAAATTGGTTGTATGCAAAGTTAGTTTACGGACGATAGTTTAACGTGACAACGTCATAACTAAACATTAATGCGGCGGAAGCGTACAATGAGCGTAACGGGACAATGAGTCATCCTTTTTCGTGCATGCAGCCGGTGTTAATCGATTAATTAGACGTTGTCACGTCAAAAAAAAACCGGCCAAGTGGTTTTTTTTAGTTGACAACTAGTGCAATATTTTCTACAAAAACAAGCAAAATAATGTCAAATAACTTTTATTTTAGTTAAACAAAGAAATGTATATATAATAATTATATATATTTATTGAATAAAATTATACCTTATAAACAGACATGACGCCTCATCCATTGCGAGAAACAGCCACCTAGTTCCCATCATAGCCAAAATATGGCAAACTATATAATAAAACGTAAATGCAGACGGCCCAATAGTTTCCAAAACATTTATTTTCTTAATAAAAAAAAAATAAAGAACATGTGACAAATGTTCTACAACTAAAATGTTAATAAAGCTGCTTTGCCTTTAGGCCCGGCCTAATAAATAGTCTTTGCTTCAAGAGCCCACAATTTTTCACGACCATTTCTCTATTATGGAAAATGATTATCCTAAAGCATTACGCAAGTGCTATAAGTAACATTCTATCAAGAAATAACTACGGTTATAAAAAATAGCGAATATACGTA
Organism: Cerastis leucographa; assembly: GCA_963082945.1. Lineage (NCBI taxonomy): Eukaryota > Metazoa > Arthropoda > Insecta > Lepidoptera > Noctuidae > Cerastis > Cerastis leucographa. The sequence continues at coordinate 8,454,338 of OY720380.1, read as the reverse complement.
GTGAAACAATATTCCAATGTGTTTCACTGTCGGCACATGATATACAACATAATTATACAGTTGTAATAATATTTGCGTATACGCTTAACATTTTTATATATATCACGTCGATAACCACAATACTTTTATAAAAAATTGGACCATCCCCATTATAGTTGCTTAAAAACTAGCGACATTTAAGAAAAACAACTACATATAAAGACAATCAATATTGCTCAAAGAGGTACTAACAATTTATGGCTCAAGCATGAAGTAGCTTCAAAAATTTGTATAAAAATATATCACAGCAATTCAAGTTATAGCCCAACTGGTATTTTGCTGAATGAGATCGAAGAAAAATAATTCTCGAAAGGAAAGAACAACTCGTTAAATACAGTTACAATATTATAATTTATCTGATATCAGTCATTTTATGAAACTGGGTTAAAACTCGTCCAATTGACAAAAAAAGAGATATATTTTTCAATCATTAAAACATACAACTTTATACACATAGTAATAGTTGGCTTAAAGGCGGTCAATGGTTTAGTGATGCACGAGAAAAGGGGCGTGATGAGGCGAGCGTGACTGGCAACGGAGGAGCGCAGGGTGCCGAGAGAGTGACGTGGAGTATATGTGCAGCAGCGCACTAGGTGGTCAGCGCCAGCTGCAGCGCCTCCTTGTGCTCGCTGCTGAGCTGCATCAGCACGGCGTTGAATAGTTCCGCATTGCTCTGCAACAACACTCTCTTGATATATTGTGCGCTTTGTGACACTTGTCAAAAATCATATTAAAAAGTTGTTGGAGATGCCTACCTGTATTTGCCTGACGAGAGCTACCATCTGCGCATAAACTGGGTTGTCCGAGGGTACTGCGTCTCTAAGGAATGCCTCTGCAAGTGTGGCGATAACGTGTTTAGGCGCGTCGGGTGACGCGAGCGCTGCGTGCCCACTTGCTGCTAGTTCACACAGTAGTGCGTAAACGTGTGGCGCTTCTTCTGTGTCTTCTGTTACTGGCAACCATGTGAGCCTATCAAATGGAAAATCTGAGTTTATAGAGTGTATTCTGAGAATAAATTAGACCATTCATTTGTGATTTAAGCAGTGAACATAATAACGACGTTAGTCATTTTTTCAAAAACAATCACTGGTGTAATGCTCGATTCTGAACTGTTACATTTTCAGGCGAATGCACCCGGTACGGGAACGCCTTAAAAGCTTTATGGATCATTGGGGTGCGTACTCACCAGTGCCTAATAATTTCATCCCTATCGATCTGCGAGTGGTTATACTTGATGATCTTGGCGACGGCGGAGATGGCGTTCTCGGTGGCGTTGAGGTTCTCGAGCGCGCGCGAGCTGGGCTCGGCCACGAGCGCGGCCAGCAGCGGCGCGGCGCGCGCGGCGGCGGGCGCGAAGGCGGCGCCACCGAACTGCGCCAGCACGCCGCAGCCGTACGCCGCCGCCTGCCGCACCTCCGCCTCGCCCGAGCGCAGCCCGCCCAGCATGGGCTCCAGGAATATGTCTTGGTACTTTATACATGCGGGACCTACGGACACGAGTACCTTACTATAATTAGGGCTCATTTTCGACGATGCGAGCGCTGGCTTTAAGTAGGATCGAGTCGATAGAACTTGCCTCCGAATTCAATAACGTCGTCAAAAATGCATATGGCCCATTGGCGGTCAGAGAAAGGGCGTCCGGGCGCCAGCAGCTGCACGAGGTGCGGCAGCAGGCTGTCGAGGTGCGGGAAGAAGGCCTCGCGGTACGCCGACATCAGCGCGTGCAGCACGTCGGCCACGCGGGAGAGTCCGTACACGTCCTCGTTGTCCTCGTCCGCTAGCTGCTCTTCTACTACCTGCAACACAACATTTGATAAGAAAAACGGCAAACGTACACCTTAAATTACTGGTAAATCAGATTATTTGCTATTTCGCCCCATATTATGTTAAGTTGGGTGACCCACCTCATCGTAATCTTCGTCTGCGCGCTTTTGACGGCGCTCAGTGGCACGTTCGAAATGTTCTGTGAGTAACTTGTTTAGTATGCGCAGCACCTCGGCCATCATCTCGTCTGGGAGACAACCACCACCCAACAGTTCAATGCACTGGAACCATAATAATGAGATTAGTCTTCATTCTGTGTTAGCTTGATAATTTCTATACTAAACGTACTTGTTCTCTATTCACTATAGATGTGACCAACTCTGTCTTTTAAATACGGCCGAACATACCTTAGCGAGACTGTTGAGCAGTTCAACTTGCACCTCTTGCTCAGGTTCCGAGTCGATGGCCTTTAGCAATTCTGGCAGGATGTACGCCCACATGCCCTGTATGTACTGCGGGCCGCGGATGCGCGCGCACTCCAGCAGGTACGGCAGCGACTCAGCCGCAGCCGTGCGAACATTGTCGTGGAAGTAGAACTTCAGCATAGGCACCATTAGTTTCACAACGTCTTCAGCGTATTCCGCAAATTCCTCTTTAAGCTCGCGTGCGTAGCATACGAGCATGTCACATGCCGATGCCTTGTCTTCGAGACCTGGGAAATAACAATGTACGTTAATAAACAGCTCAGTTCTGCCTGAATAAGTTCGTACTGTAAACTAAGCTCTTTAGCAACATAAACCAGTAAATGACATTAATTAATGCTGCGCTTTTATTACAAACATAGTTTATGGACCAACGAGACACTGGCACGCTTTTTATTAATAAAAGGCACAGTTCCTGAGGGATAGACTTCGGAAAGGAAAACGCTCCTAATATGATGAAATAATGGATGAATCTTACCGGCAGTCTTGATACCGAAGTTCTGTTGTTCGCCAAGGGTCACGAAGTGCCAGTCGAGGTCTCCCTCGATGGTCTCCAGGTCATCGTTGTCGAGCAGCGCCACTTCGGGTTTCATGGCAGCTGTACGCATCACCGGTTCCATCACCATGGGCAGGTATTGAGCGAATTTCTTACCTATTAAAGATAAATAATAAATTAATAGTTAAATTACTTTGTTTGATTGTAAAAGCTCTGGAATGTGGAAATACTGATCGGAAATATTTTCGGTTACTATCACTGATAGGTATTTCTATCAGTGATAGTGACCGAAAATATTTCCGATCAGATAGAATCAACTTTATTGTATAATATCATGTGGGTGTGATGTCTACATACCCATAATTCTACAGATGCGCGACCAGGCGGAGATAAGGTAAGATGTCTGCGGGTCGTCGGCGGGCAGCTGTTCGCCTTCCGTGTGCGTCTTCAGCAACAGGTCCATGATGTCTGACGCGTCCGCTGTGAACTTCTCCTCACCTACGGCCAAACCTGGAAACAGATGCATGCATATTATTATTTATTGATGATAAGCACTAACGGCAATAAGTAAAAAAAAATTACAACTTGAGAATCTGCAACAATTGACTTATAACATAAAATTAATATTTAGTTTTGGATTTTCAGACAGCTAAAAGCGAATGGCTTTTGATGATCTAGTGGCATCATTGAAATTCGAATGTTCTGTTCAAAAACTGTATACTGAAACTAACCAATAAGACTGACGCATTCAATAGTCTTCCCGCGGAGCATCTTGAGCTCTTCAGTGGTGGCGTTGGCGATGATGTACTTGAGGCAGGGCATCAGTCGGTCGTAGTACACCACGAAGTCTTTCTCCACCGTATCAGCGACAGAGGCGATCGTCGTCACAATCTGTTCTAGCACCAGTTTTGTGCCGCGTTCCACTAGCTACAATAATAATATGTGGATTAGTTAAAATTCTAATCATTATCAGTTTATAATGTTCCCATTGCTGGGACATAGGCCTCCTCTCTAAGAGAGGGAGTGGGCTATAATTCACCACACAGACCCAGGGTGGGTTGGTCAAAATTCTAGTGCTAAATAAATACTCCAAATTATTCATGTTTCAATGTCTGTGAACTGAGATCCATGACTGTCTATGAACTAGAGAGAAACGGAGCAAATGCCACATTTAATCTCCCAATGCTATGGAAGCGATGTAACCTTAGATATGGTTATATCACTAACGAACATTGGGTAAAGAATGTTTATAAACAATGACAAACCTTACCTCTTTGAATTTTGTGGTCAAGATTACTTCCAGCTTGCACATCAAGGCGTCGAGGTACTGGGTCAGAATTGGTTTGGGACAATCTTCACTGAAGTTTACTAAAGCAGCAGCCGCGTGAGCCTGTGAAAAGAGTAAGATGTGAGAACAGTTTTGTGTGTTTTTTACACATTATTTTCAATATAAATTCTTGCGGTCTTGCAACTGTTTCTCCCCCTTCTTCAATGACAACAACTGCCCCTACCCCTCCTTCAGTTGTTCACCACTGTACCTGACGACTAACTTTCGGATGTTCTCCCACGGGTCCAACGAGTCGTCATGATTTTGAATAAACTTGGTTTATGAGCCGGTAACACAAGCTTCATTGTCTTTATAAAAGTTTATAAGTAATGTCAAAAGTTCATAGCTACCTGCACGCGGGGGTTAGCGTTATCATCGAGCACCATAAGCAGGCCGGGCACGACCTTGTCGTGGAACTTCTTCTCGAACACCGGCGCGAAGTCCGTGGACATCTGACCCACGGCGTTGCAGGCGGCGTAACGTACGCGGGGGTGCTGGAACAATTACATTGGTATTCTACATTCTAAAGGCTTATAGCAGCGCGTTATCATTGTAAAAAGTCATAGTCGTATCAAAATGTGAATTCGTTATTATTCGTTCGGTAAGTTAACTTGTAATGTCTGTGAACTGAGATCCATGACTGTCTATTAGCTAGAGAGAAATGGAGCAAATGCCACATTTAATCTGCCAATGCTATGGAAGCGATGTAACCTGAAACATGGTTATATCACGAACGAACATTGGGTAACAAAACACAGTGCAGTGACATAAGTGTATAACATGCGAGTTTAAACTTATTGACATAGGATAATTTTTTTGATTATTACAGTGGACACATGTTTCTGGAATGAAACTTGCTAGTCATTGACAATGGTTTGGTTTTATAGAAATGAGCTACAGAAAAACAGGTGTGATATGAAGTTTATGTATTACAAGTGAGCTTAGACAACATAGAAACATGATACTGAATATAGGCTTGCGTTTGGCCACAACACGCCTGATGTAGAGCGATGATGCGACCTGGTTGGAGCATGCTTGCCTAGGCGCAAACGATTCATTCGAATTTTGAAGAGATCCAGATATTAATGATCATGGAAAGAGAAGCCGGCAGTGAATTCCACAGACTGGCGATACGCACAATAAATGTAGAAACTTTGTTAACTTTCAAAATTGTGAAATCCTACCGGGTCAGTAAGATAGTTGAGGACAGCAGACACAACTTGGTCGAGCATCTGCTCCATCTGCTTGTGGCAGCCCTCGCCGGCGGACGACACGGCCATGAGCGCGGCGTGGCGGCGGCGCCAGTCCTCGTGATGCAGCATCTCAGGCACCTGGCCCACGATCAGACTCAGCATGATCTTGCCGCCCAGGCCGCAGCACATGCGGTCCAGAGCTGACTCAGCTGCTACATAGTTCCTGTAAAGGTTATTTATGTTTTAGATTAGTTTACTTTGGTAATTTAAGTAGAATTTCACTAGTGAAACTGAACAAGAAACAGCACATCTAAACCTTGTTCAAGAGCTTTTAGTGTCAATATTCCAAAACCATGATACCACAGACTTCTGATATGCTTATGTATTTTCGTTGGCTAGAAGAAAAGTTTTAATGTTGTAGGTTCAGTTCTTGAACACACATTTTAGATGTGAAACCACATTCGCTTCCTTGTGGTTGATTAGAATGTTATCAAGGGACTGACACTCAAATGTATAAGGAACACCGAGTGCTAATTATCTTGTTATTTTCTCTAGTAAGATTCTCTATAGCTCAATCATAAGATTAAGCCTGAGAAAAAGAACCTTACAATGTTGTTAGATATTAATAAATGATTGTTAGATGTTTCTACAAAGACTAAATACAATGTCGAATTAAATTACCTAGTGAAACTCCACAGACATTTCAAAATAAAAGTGATTTGATGTTTTTATTATATTGGAGTCAATTATCACAGATAGTATATTTACTTTTAATTATAAGTTACGAAATTGCTCCGTTATTTTTGCTTTGTTGTGTTTACGGATTTTTAAATAGACATATCGATCAACTATCATGTGGTTATTGTCCCTGAAAAATGTTTGTTTGTTTCATCTTGTTTATAAGTACCAGACGTCGATACCCATCACACCAGACGAGTTTCGCTAGCTAATTTAAGTTAAACTACAATCGAGCCACAAGAAAGTTTAGTAAACTGTCAGAAATATTAGTAAGCTGCATCAAAATCTTAATATTTAAAGTATGCGAAAAATCACGTATGTTCGTACATGCTAATCTAAAAAACCACCCAACCCATTTCAGTTAAATTTTGTGAATGTGTATGGTCGATTCCATCTTGAAAGGTAGAATAGTTTTGGACCCGTTAGATAGCGCTGTGCGACGCAGGAGCGTGGTCGCTAGAAAAAGTTATATAGATGTTGCTGTTCATAATTATAGTGATGTGTGAATGAATACAAACTGTTCATTGTCGTCTTCGGCGGCGTCGTCCTGCATGGACCAGTCGGGCTCGTCGTCGAGCTCGCACATCATCTCCAGCACCAGCGGCGTCAGCATGCTTACACCGTTGGGCACCTGCTTGCGCACCATGGCGGGTGCTGTCTCGCACAACGTCACCATTGCTTCGAGGGCCAACTGGCGCCAGTTATCCTCTGAGTTTTTGTCGCCTACCACCTAACAACAAAAATTTCATATTGGAGTTTTCATATAACATTGGGCATTCCTCTTAGACAAACAGATTTGTAGGTACAGTCCCGAGCAATGAAATGTATTCACGTGGCAAAATTCAAAATATTGATTTAATCCTCCTGTATTAATTAACGTTTTCGCAAACAGTATTTTGGAAGCCATACTATAACAAAATTGTCCTCTAGCAAAGTGTTATTTCATGAGAAAAGTGTTTTTATTATTATGTAATTCTGCTATTTCGTTTACATTTCATTGCTAGTGACTACATATAGCACACATTTTGCCAGCTATTTTTAAGACCCAGACATGGCGCACGAATTCCGACTCGTAGACTGCTGACCTGAGGACCCTAATGATCAATAGTCACGCTTGCAAGGATTTACAAATGTAGCAGTTTTCTTGTCTGCCAGAAAAAAGAGAGGTATTTAAACAACAAACTCGCGTGATACTGCTCGTGTTCATGTCGCAGAGCTAATTTAAATAAAAGCATGTTATCAAGGGACTGACACTCAAATGTATAAGGAACACAAAGTGCTAATTTTCTTGTTATTTTCTTTAGTAAGATTCTATATAGCTACGTCAAATTAACATAGCCAAAAAGACAGAATCTTACAAATCAGCAAAATATATTAGAATAGCATGCAACTCTCATTATTTGTATACAATAATAATAATAAATTATTTATTTCAAGTAACTATGACTCATATAAACGGTTAGTAACAATAAAAAGTTGATCAAATAAAAAAAGAGATTTACATAAATATGCGAAAATGGCATTATAATATTCCAATATTTTTTTGTTTATCTTCAATGTAAATATTCTTATCTATATTCATTGGACCAAAACGCACCCAAATGTACCATTACGCTGTAATTACAATAATTCAACTGAATCACCCGCCTCAAGGCCAAATTATTTGCGTCAGACGAAAATCTACAAAAAAAAAAAAATGGAAACATTAAGGCTCCTCCCACACAGACGCGACGCGATCTTATATCTATTCCTAGTACATTTGTGGGAAGTCACGCGTGATCCAACGCGCGGCGCGGTGTCTGGATCAGCTTGGGTTAGCGTGACTTTTGAACCCCACAAAGCAGTTTCGATTAAGAACAAAGATTTAAAAGATAAGGAATTACCAACCTTTATGCAGACTTGGAAGATGGGCTCCAACTGCGGGCGCAAGAATTTAGGTGCAGACTCTGCGAGCTCAATTAGCACTTTCAGGGCTGAGTCATCGTCACTCTTCTCAATGGACTGAACTACGACCTGTTAAAACCACCTTAAATTAGGAAATATCCTATTTCATTTTATTACATACACTTAATAAGACAGAATAAATGTCTTGAGAGGTACTATCAAACTCCGCCCTATTGAGAGGGTGGTGTTAGCGAATTCCAAATTTAATCTAGCACATTCTGGCAGTAACACAATTTATAGTAAAATGTTTACGTAAATGATGTGCTGAAGCTTAAAGAAACATCTGGTGCTAAGTTTATAACAGTAAAGTCAATTATTTACGTGTTTGTAAGTTTGGAATTCCACATTTTTGACCAACTTAAGAGAAATTTAGTTTTGGTAAAAGAAACAAGAAAGGTTTATTTTTTTATTAAAATGATAATTCAAGGATGTTTCAGATTATAGAGACAGTAAAGTCGTATTCATTCGTTTCGATATCAAGTTCTAACAGTATCTATACAATGGAGTGATAAAAATCAAATATCAACCACTGTCAGTCTAAAAATAGAGCCAATTGTGATCATTCAATGTCGAATTCATGGCGCTTTGAATATACAAGTGGGCAATTACAAATTGCGTGCTATAAAGTTATGATTTCCAATTACTTTTTATTGAATGATATGTCACCAGATTTCAAGAACTGAATTTTTTAAACATTTATAATAATGATGAGATTTCCAATATTTAAAGCTAAATCACTCATTGACGTGGAATGGGCTTGAGCCACTCAGATATCACTCATTTGACGTTTTTAGTTCAGCGCGGTGTCAAGTCGCGTCATTCGTACCGAAACCAGGCTTATAACTTTTTCGCTTTTATTGCAAGGACATGGAGCTCTTGCTGACTGGCTCAAGCCGATTTCGCATCAGTTAACTTGGTCACTCCCAATCCATCACTTTCTCAAGAATGAACCCACCTGCATCAATGGGACGAGTAAATCACTAAAATGTTTGTGTATGGCAGGCTCCTTGTCGTGAAGCAGTATGAACGCGCCCACTGCCTTCACGGCTTGCACGCGGAGAGCATCTGACGCGGACTGGAGGGCAGTCAGCAGCATGCGCTTGATGACTACTAGGTTCTCATTCTGACGGTGCCCAAACACACCAGGCACTGACCTGTTCAATTGTAATTGATCTCCAATAACAATTAAATAAGCTATATTTATTACCTAGTGTAAGAATAAAGTATTTAACTTGGCATTGAGCCAAACTTTAAATAAAAACAAAGAAGGTTCAAAATAAATTGGTGTCTCAAATATTTATTGGGTACATAAGTATCTGATCAATGTTTTTTTTTCGGCAAAAAGCAAAGTTCTGTCTATCAACTTTTCAAAATAATGTTCAGTTAGATTTGTCTTGTTGTATAAAATTTAATAACTTACGTAAACATTCGAATGCCAGCCTCTTGGATGTTGGGGTCTTGGGCACCAGCACAATTGAACATAAACTGTAGGAATTCAGGCCATTGGTTAACACCATCGTCATCTATGTGGTTTCGAGCCAGTTCGGATACAACATCACAGATCTAAAAGGAAAAAAAATTATATAGATTAAGTTGTGTATAGAATAAATCAATCATATTGTAAATACCAGAGGAAAAATGCTTGCGTCGCAATTTGACGTAGGCTATTAAGAGTTCACTCATATAATACAAGATAATAAGATATTATATGGAATTTAGTAAATGTCTTGAGAGATACTATCAAACTCCATCCTATTAAGAGGCTGGTGTTAGCGAATTCCCAATTTATTTTTGCACATTCTGGCAGCAATACATTTTATAGTAAAATGTTTACGTAAATGATGTGCTAAAGGAAAAATTTCATGAACATGTAAATGACCTTCCAAATCTGATAACAACTAGTACTTTTTCATATATTTGGTAATTTTTTCATTAGATTCGTCTTTTTAGCGGTGCTGACATCGACATTTTACGGCACGCAGAATGTAATCTAATCATGGCCCAGGGCATTCTAAATAAAAAAAATACTATTACCTACCTGTTGTCATGAACTCATGACACAGTGCAAAATTTAAAGTGCACAAGTAGTGATAGACTGATAATCAACTTAGCAAAGTAGAACCCTGACCCTCATCTAATTCTTATAGTTCACATCACACATGTGAAGATAAGATAAATTGAATGCTCATAAAATAAGACTTGATACTGAAATCTTAGTGCAATACAATATCCATTTATTAAGGTACATACACACAGCAGTTACTTTTTTAGAGCAAAATTTTGCAACATAACGGTTCTTACTTGTATGGCTTTTTCTAATCTTATTGTTTTTCATTGTTGACTGCTGCTACTAGCAAATGTTGCCCCATAAAGATTAAATTCAGTGTGAATGCACCTTTTCATTACAATCATTATAATATCCTCAAATACATTCAGTATTGAGCTTTTAATTCTTGTGAATGATATGGTACATTTGCTAAGCCAACAGAATCTATGTTAATGATGATTTTTTTATGGCTTCAAGCTTCATAGTAGGCAGTTGGAATGCGGATGAGTCACCTAGTTTGTACTATACATAGAATGAAATGAAATTAGATTAAGAGTACCTACTTAACTGATTCAGTGCATGACTCAATAGAGCAATTAACATTATACATCTGATAATTCTGGGGAAATAACTGTACTCTTTTTTGGAAGTAGTTTAATGCCTGTTATTATTTTTAAAGGTTAAAATGTCAAAAGCAAGCCTGTGAGCCAGCAAGAGTAATTTTATATCATAAAATTGCATTCATGATAAGAATAATTTTTATGATCTAAGTTCATTTTCTTAGTTTTATGCTAGAGGAATTAATAAAATAAAAAGCTTCAGATTTGATTAAAATGATTGAATGGAATAATTAATTTAGCTTTAAGATTGCAGTCTTGACCTAAATAGCTAAGTTTAAAGACATGCTGAGAAGTCTATCACTTCACCTTTTATGTGTCAAGTGTCAGATTCAAAGACAAGAGTGCTAAGTCACAGCTGGTGCCAAGTTTTTTGTTAATGAATGAGTAGTTTTGCTATTCAAATTCTGTTAGTACGGATCAGAGCATGAATTAAATTGATGCAAAAAATCTACTGCTCTGCTCTCTTTTTCATTCATAATTTAATTTGCAGAAGGCAATAGTTGTGCAGCAATGACATGACTATATTTGGCTCTTTTTTTTTTCTCTTACAAATCCACTAACTTGTTTAAAAAAAAAAGAATATTTAAAAATTAACTGACCTTTCGCCGCAGCTGTTGGCTCACTTCCATCTGCAGTGTAAGCAGTAGCTGTTCCCTGAGTACTGTTTGCTGCTCCACTGGTAGCTTTGGGAAGAATTCAAAGAACTCTGCACTGAGCAGTCTACGGAGCAGCACAGCGGCTGTTTGACGCCCTTCTTCACCAACATCTGCATTTTGGATAGCTCCTACTAGGTGTACCACCTTTGTCTCAGTTGGAATATTATTGTATGCTTCCTGTTCAATAAAAATAAAAACCTTAGTAAAATCATGGTGTAAGAATTTGTAAGTAATATAAAAAAGAAATTGATAGTTTGAATAAATTAACCCATTTTGTGCTACAAAGCATTAATTTTATCATAAAAATAATTAAATCTCTCGATTTCAGAAATTCTTCTAGTGTTGTTTTTTGTTTCCAGTCCTTCTATTTTGGTGATCTTGCCCCTCAAATTATCTACTACTAGATATTACGTTAGGTCCCCCCCTCACAAAATTTGTGATAACTTAATCAACAAAAAAATATTGCAAAAACAATTTAAGCCTTTTGGACCACATGTACTGATTAAACGTGAGCCCGGCCGCAACAATAGAGGCGGTTAGAAGCAGTTTTTTAATATATGTAAACATAAAAGATTTAATTTTAAAAACTTGCAGGTTTTGTGCGTTATTAATTTTTTCAGGAATATTACAAGCTACAAAAGCATAATTCATTAGAACACACATATTGTCATTGTTTTAAAAGTAACATTAGGATCCTCCATGACCACGTTTTGACACGAGGCTAGCAGAAGACGTTCACAATATAGGCCGGTCATTTTCTATGTTTTTTCGCGATTAAACTAATAAAACGTTAAAAACAATAAGTACTTACTTCTGCTTGGGATCTTAAGTCGTTATCGGTTGATAATAAAGTATTTAGTAACTGGTAAAATTGCGCCTGATCTCCTGCCATGTTGAACCTCTTCGAAAAGGCCCAATTTTTTTTCATAAACTTTTATCTGGCTGGTCACTTCACTTCACTGTCGTGTTGCCAGTATTATTTTTCAGTTTTGATTAGTCGAATTATTTTTCGATAAGTGGTATTGGTATGGTGGCATTTCAATAAAATAATCTTGATCTCTATCAAAGGTGAAAATTGTTTTTTTAAATAATATATTAACACTCTATTCCATGACGTAAATTATAAAACCATTACCCGAATTTTCCCACCCCAATTTACATCGAGGAATAAGGCCACTATGTCAGACTTCATTCCATGGATAAAGTTATCAGCCGTTGGAAAAATCAGACCTCAAACGACAAGAAAAGTGAGAGGCTTTTATCCAGCTGTTGGAGCGGAAAATTACAAACTAAGAAAAAGAAACACAAAAAGACGAATTAAAACGAATAACTAATAGGAAGGAAAGGTCATTGCCCAGCCGTGGGAAAGTATGGTTTAGCTATAATAACAATTTATTAACATTAGCAGTCTGTCTAAAGCCAAAATAGAAATCTCCAGTCTGGACATTTCCAAAAAGCAAAGTTTTGCAGCTAGTCCGGCCCTGAAGACTAGGGGCTGGACTCCATCACAACTTTTCGATCCAATAGCCCATAAATATTGTACCCTGATGTAGTGGTGGCGGTAGATCGATTAATGTGTAAATATTATCAACTTGCAACCTGCATATTCAGTTCATAAATCCAACAAAATAGTAGTTTTATAGCTAATGCTTGCGCTTGGACTGATTTTATGTCACAAAATATTGTGATTAAAAGCCGTCCAACAGAAACCGCCGTGGGAAACTACTTAATATTTAGTCGATTTATTCATAGATTTCAAACCTTAAATCGATTGCGCTTTCCATTGACAATAGAAACCGTAACCGTCAACTCTTCTTCTGAAAACTTCACTAGAAACTGTCAAAATCAGTGAGTGAAATGCGTCTTAGCTCAAAATATTGTAACTTTTACACTTTTGGTGAAATATAGGTAAAGAAGTATGTTTGTGTAGTTATTGAAATTTTTAGCTATTATACAGTACAAATAAGTGAAAATAATTCGATTCAGTAATGGTACGTATGCGTCTCATACAATTTTTAAACAAAAAAATGGAATTAACCTCTAAATGCCTCTAATAGAACTTATCTGATCAGTTAACCTTTGGTTTATTTGTTCGAGAGAATCATCTGTCAGCTCAGCTATGATTGTGCACCTTGCAGTATGTTGGCCTGATTTTTTAATACACAGTAAATCACTTATTTTAACATTTACAGGCAAGCTCAGTCATTTTAGCAGGCCTAGGGATGGCAGCAGTTGGATTTGCTGGCCGCTACGTGCTCCGACAGATGCCTAATGCCACTTCGAAATTCGCCGAAGCTGTAAAAAATTTACCGAAATTCGATGCCGAAAGTTTAGCTAACTCCAAATATTATAAAGGAGGATTTGAATCGAAAATGACTAAAAGAGAAGCTGCTTTAATTCTTGGTGTGAGTCCTACAGCAAACAAGGCTAAAGTAAGGGCATGACTAGTTGGTGGTTACCGTATAGACTGGTTAATTTAGTATTAAATCTCTTTTTTTTACTTTGCAGATAAGGGATGCACATCGAAAGATTATGTTACTGAACCATCCAGACAAAGGAGGCTCTCCATTAATTGCAGCTAAGATCAATGAAGCTAAAGACCTGTTAGAAGGTGGCAAGTCATAACGTCTTGTTTTAGTGAAAATTGTGTGTAAATAGAGGAATAACAAATTAGAACAATTAACTTAGCAGTCATATGTAGCTTATTACTTGGAGTAGTTACATTACAAATATTGTTACTATGTTTTAAGGATATAAATAAAATTCAGTTGAACATCTCAATACTCTATTCGGTCACATTGAACATCCAAACATGTACTATGGCATATTCTAACAATGGTTAATTGGGATTGGGCAGAACAGCTTACTAATCACAGCACATACACAAGTATCCAAGAGAGAAACCATCAAAAGTGTATTTTATAAAAATACATTTACACATTTCTATAATAAAATGTAAGTGAGATGATAAAATACAATTTATAAACCCTACATACTAGTTATCTTTGAATAATGACGATTTCTATGATGTTTATTATTTGAGAGCAAACAGCTTGAAATATATTATATTACTTGATAAGATGATTTGTATTTTTTTTCTTGAACTAAATGAAAATATTGTATTTCTGATTTTATTGAGTTCAATAAGTTACATGTATTTGATACTAAAACTGTTTCTGTGATTTAGTTTACCAATGTGTAATGGATATGTGAAAATTATTGTCCACATTTGTGATACTAAATGACAGATGGCCCTAGGGGTAAATAGGTGGCCTAAGCTCAATACAGATTGCAGAAAAACTATTAAGTTTCCAGTAAATGGACAAGCAATCTGTTCCATGAACAAAATATCAAGGGCAACCCTTTTATACATATAGTGATAAATTCTAGTGGCGCAATAAATCCTATACACATACCTAACAGATAATTTTGAGCAAATAATTTACTAACTGCTTAACGAAATATTTTTCAAGCCATTTAAAATTAAGGTTAAATTAGCATAGAACTTTGTTCCATGAAGATAACGTGAATAGGCATTCAAGCAAAATGAACACTTGTCAAAACAGTTAAGTTTGGGTCTACATTTATAATTTCGTTGAACTATTAATGCAAGTTTTTCAATCATAGACTACAGATTTCCATAGCTACTTGTAATTACGTACATTAATATATTTTAAATATATTATACTTCCTAGCACCTAGATACAAATGACATACAGAAAAATATAATTATGCAATATGCAAATAAATAAAGTAAAACCCTTCAATTGATAAGGTTGCCAAGCTAAAACTAGATATTATTATAAAAATATCAATTAATTAGCCTATATTAATAACTAACAATTTATTTTTATCAACAAAGAAACTGAATCCCATTGTGTAATAAATATAATTTATGTTACTACTGTAAATAACAGTAACAAGTTATTTGATCAACATATCATTATTTTTTTAATTTAGCTAATAAAATGCTCACTTTGTTCATACCCTACTAAGTTATTATTACAGGTACAAATCTAATAAAAACCGACACAGTAATAAACAACAAAAATAATACTACTAACAAAAATACTTTAATGATATGCCAAACAACATTACAACTTAATTCTAACTTAGTAAAAGACGATTGCAAATATATGTAGATAAAGCCAAGATCACACTATATCATCAACAACCAACGATATAAAATCCACATAAATAACCAATAATTTAGAAGAAATACATCAAGAGGGTCAACCATTGGTTTCAGTGATGATGTAGTATGGGTACATTAGCCTTAGGGTCAGCTCACACCGAGACGCGACACGCCGCTGCGCGCACACTTTTAAAGAGCGTTTCAAAATATAACTTTGTTTTCTACGCGAAAAGATACACATTTCGTTTACACAATTTAGAATACGTTGCGCAACGTATTCTGAATTCTCACAAGTGCGCGCAGCGTCGCGTCGCGTCGCGTCTCAGTGTGAGTTGACTCTTAGTAGTTGTCATGACGGTAAGAAAAAAAAAAGTATTGTCAATTAAACTCTTTCTTTGCCGGTTTGTATGAATAGCTACTAAACATGCAAGGCTATAAAGACTAGTATGGTTTGTACAAAATCGCAAACAAGCTACATAAATATATTTTTGATTCATAATAGGGGCGAATAAAACTTGCGCCGTATAAAAAAAAAGCTTTCGAAATAATTCCGCAAGCTATCAATGTAAATAATTCAATAGCGTATTGCTAATATTTGAAATATTCTAATAATCGTGGGGCAACATAACTTCTTGCGATGAAGAGTAGACCTCTTTTTGTTGTTAAAATGGAGATCAAAAATAAATGTTGTCATTGTTTGTTACAACTAGTTGTTAAGTAGTTTATGATGTACAATTTGGTTGTGTGTTGAGATCAGGACTGGAGCGGCGCGGGTTGTTCACCGAAGGGGCTCCTTCTGTTGTTGCTCGCGGCGCTGCTTCGCGAACCGCGCACGCAGCTTTATTATTGTTGCGTTAGATAGGGTGCCAGGTACTTTGAAGATCGACTGGAAAAGAAAAACATTATATTTAGAAATCCCAACTATAACCTTCAGATGTGCCGAAAAATATCCTTACAGAAATACAAATATTTGTAATATTGTATCTAGGACTCCTAATATTGTGTACAGTCGAAAACCTGACAGTGGAGCAGATTGATACAGTATGCTATTCATCAAATCAGTCCAGAGTCACCCACTGCTGGGTAAAGGCCTCGCCTTTTGTCTGCCACACTTCCCGGTTCTGTGCGTCACTTTTTCAGGTGTTTCCCGCGACCCACGATAAAATCAACCCAACGAGCTTTAGTACTATTCTATTAGCTCTGGTCTAATCATTTAGTCGTTTAAGTCAAGAAAGTCCCAAACCAACCTGCATGAACTCATGGCAGTGTAGAGCGCTGGCGTTCTTCACGATAGCCTTGAAGCACTCCGCCAGGGAGGTGAAATCGTTGCACGACATAATCTCGGCTCGGTTGTTCTTGATCAGCGTCAGACACACCCGGAACAGGATCTTGGATCCCTCATAGAACAGACAGTCCCATATCCGTAGTACTGTTTCTATGGGGAGGACTTCAGCGAACAGACAGACGAACCATTTGGTTGTTATCACTGCCCATGGGAGACCTAGAAATTTTTTTGGCAGTTAGAAAATGGCCATAGAATATGCGCTTCATAGATATGAGATCTCCAAAATTGTTATTTAATTTCAACAAATTGACATAGCATCGATAACCCCCAAAGGCTGACTGTAGAGAATGCCTTGTCCGCCTATGTAACACTCTTGTACATGAAGTTAAAATAAATAATCATCAACACTACAGTGGTGCTTTGGAGTGAAGAAAACGAAACAAAAACAGTTCATGGGAAGCTATGAGGGCGACTTCAGTCTAGCGATGGGATGATATAGGTTGAATAAAACAAAATCGAGCAGGAAAAAGGGGCTCATTCATATATTTCGTAACAACCAAGGTACAGTATGATTGTTTTTCATATCTCAGAATAGCTATCAAAAGATAGCTGTTATCAATACATGCCAGATTGAGCATAACTGTGGGATGTAAACTACTTCAAAGTACATGGATTATAGGATTATTTTAAAAGATAAAGACCTACTACAGATTCAAAGTGTAACTGTGCCTGTGTTCATGACTTAGTGGTTGAATCGATTTTGATGTAATTTGGCACACAAGTAGACCATGACCGAGGTTTAGAATAGTTTCTGATCTTCATGCTGGCAAAAGCTAGGCTACAATACTAGTTTCCCACAAACGATGGGACACTTGATATCGTGTCCTGCCTGTCCAGTTGTTTGCACGTTAAAAGAGCTGATGGTCGCTACCGAAAGTGCCAAAATGTTTGCTAAATTTTGGACTAACTCAATTTAAATTTTCATCGATTCTCAGCCAATTAGTTTGGCAATAAGAAAAGCCTACCTTGCCTAGAATTTTCGGTAACTGAAAAAAGTTTTTACATACCCAAGTTAATAACATGTTGGTGCACATCAGGCACCTTGGACTTGACTAGTTCAGACAGCACCTCAATGTCCACAATGAGGCCATCCATTGTCCTTGTATAGTAGTCTGGCAGGATCTTCTCCACAAGCACTTTCAGCAGCCAAAATGATGTCTCCTCGCTTTTTGTTGCTAGTAACAGCAAACCTGAAAGGTGACAGAAAAAAAAGTTAAGATCTACATAAATAACAGCCGGCTTCTTTGTTCCCTGATCATTATAATCTAGATCTCTTCAAAGTTGGAGGGAATCGTTTTCTTTTAGGCAAGCGTGGTCCACCCTATGCCGCATCAAAGCTTCACACCAGGCGAGTTGCGGCCGAACGCAAGTCTAATTAGTATAAAAAATGGTCGTATGTTTGTCCTTTAAGCATTCCTAAACCATTCATCCTTACGCGAAACTTTGGTGGGTTCTTTTACGTCCGGTGCCCAGTTTACGCGGATCTCTCATTGAGCGGGAAATCTATACAAAGCAAGGCCATGTTATACTGGAATGTATAGTTTGTGTCGCCGAGTGTTGGTATAGCTAAGGGTCAGCTCACACCGAGACCGACATTTCGTTGTGAGAATACGTTGCGCCACGCAGCGCTGCGCCGCGTGACGCCTGTAAAGAAATGGGTATCTTCTCGTGTAGAAAATAAAGTTATATTTTGAATCGCTCTTTAAAAGTGTGCGCGCAGCGACGCGTCTCGGTGTGAGCTGACGCTAAGTCTCGGTTTGAGAATCGGCCTTGTAGCTGTTAGCCTACATATAATTTGTGTATTAAGAGAGATTAACGCATAATCAAGTATTTCTACTCAATTCTAGTGAATTGGTTCTATCAATAACATTAATGACAATTTCAATGTCTGTTTGAATTAAATCCTGCTTATCGCCAAAAACTTTTACATGTATAATATTATTAAATCCCTGATAAACTATCATTAACATTATACAGAGTGGGGGCGATTTAATTGGCTTCATCCATCAAGGAGGTGAGTCTACCCATCATATTAAACAACTTTGCCAAATAAACTCATTTCGAAATTAAAAATTGCTTTTCATACATATGCATTTTCATACATATGCTTCTTGGATGATCATCTGATGATCGTCGGCTTCCAGCCTAACCAGATGCAGCTGAATACCAGTATTTTGCATTGAGCGACTGCCTATCTGACCACCATAACCCGGTTAGTACTGGGTATACTCTTTGGTAAGACTGGTTGTCAGACTTTTGGGTCACTGATGGTTTTTTTATTATTATCCTGACATTTACTGAATTACTTAGTCTATACAAATAAATAACATTGAAGTGTCCGTTTGTAATATTAAATTTACCGGTTTTTACTACATGCATATACCATAATAACATTATTTACAATTTTGTCTGTCTTTCTGTTTGTGCCGGCTAATCTCTGGAACGGCTGGACCGATTTTGACGGGACTTTCACTGGCAGATAGCTGATGTTATAAGGAGTATAACTTAGGCTACTTCTATTTTATAAAAAATCAATAGTAATAATAGTATTATTTAGCCACAAGCTCCTTTAAAGGAGGTAACAAAAGCGCCACCCTGTATATTTATTATTGTACCTATTTTATATAGTTACATAATCTCTTTATAGTTAGTTATTATTTAACTATCTATAGATTGCCGGCCGATGATAACAACAACACATTATTCTGGCAATCCATTATGCTATTATCATAATCAGATAAGTGTGACGAGTTGGTGGACAAAAATAATGTGGTATTATGTTAATTGACTTAGTCATTAATTTAATTCTGGGTAGTGGGAATAGCATTAGTTGTCAGTTCAATCTATACTAAGCAGAGTTGCCTAATGAACTATTTCATTGAATAATTGACTTGTTAATTTTCATCTATTTAATGAACTTCAGTGATTAACATTTAATGGAATAAGTCTTTAGTTACCTTGGAGTATTGTAAATAGGCTAAATGAATTATGGACTTATTATATATTATAGTTGATTAGCTAACAAATGAGTAAAGGGAAATAATATAAACTTTTAACAACTGCCTGTAGAATTTTTATGGATGTTTGCTGTTGTTATTTGCAGCTGTGTAAGGAATTGTATTTCATACATGGTTTTATTGCCCAAATTGTAACTTAATGACATTAATTTTGAATATTATTTAGTATTAGTCATTTATTTAATTTACCTTATCTACCATAACTTTATTTATTAATAACACATTACATCAGTATTGAGTCATGTCTGAAAATTAACAAATTGGCCCCACTTGGCTAGCTGACCTGACTTGATTGACAAGAATTTAACAGCCAAATGTATAAATCAGTGTAGGTAATTGGTTCAAGGCCACCGGCTAGGATGAACAGGAGATAAGGAAAGGTCACACAGTCACATTCTTTTTTAAGTGTTGCTCCACACTAGGAATTTCTCCTGTAATGTGGGTGTGTTTACAAACATTTAAATAATATGGTGAGTGATTTGGGTAGTTCCCCAAATATCTTATGTTATTTCTGCTGTTTAAAATTTATCACAATCTTTCTGCCCTTCCTTGTCCATGTTGCTTGAGGTCAGTACAACACATTTGTTTTATTTCTTCCATTCTCCCCTGTCAACCATCAAACTATCATTTACTCCTTTATTACTAGTTTTCTTGGTCTTCCTCTCCCTATCTCCATACATCCAACACAAAAAAAATCTGATCATCAAAAACTCACCTGCAATATAATTGAGTCCTTGACAGTAACCAACATTCCTGTTGTTGTGTGCGTACGCTATGAGTATGTTAAACAAATGTGTCTGATGGTTGGCCTCCTTCGTGAAGTATATGTTGTCCGGGAACGTACGAGGCAGGTCCGTCTTCACAAGATCAACCAGCTCCTTTTCAAATGGGCCATCTAGTATTTTATGGTAGAGGTCAGGAGATTGCTCTTTCATCATTTCTGCTTGGGAAATAGCCATCCATACTGAAGGTCGGTGCTCACCTATAAACATGACAATTTGGTGGAATTTAGTTCATGAGTCACCTTTGTGTATAGATTTCATGAAACAGAAGGTTTGAGGAAGTATGTGTGTTATTATATTATGGAGTTGAGTTATTTGTTATTTATGCATTTAAAGGTACAACAGCTGACTATATTTTGTAAGTTTCCTCAAACTGTAGACATGAAGTAAACAGTATTAAGTCAGAAATTAGAGGAGTAGTTTTGACATGCGTTTTTTTTAAGAAACTGCTCAAAATCAAGTTACAGTTCAAAGCTAAATAACTGCAACAATTATAATTAAAACAAGATACGAATTCCCCTACACTAGGAACAAGTTCTAGACCCTCCATGGTATTTTAAAACTTTAAATACAAGACGCAAAAATGAAAGTGCGGTAAAATTCACACGGCATATAAATGTAAACAAAGAAAGACACTCACTAGGTACTCCTTTACGGACGTATCTCTTCACAGTGTTAGTGCGTTTGACCGACTTTCCTTCGCCAAGCAGCGTGGACCATTTCTGCGCCCTAGTTGCCAGCACCTTCAAGTAGTTCGACATGAAGTCCTCATAGCTCTCATAATCGAAGTCCTCGTGCCTCTCAAACCCGTATTCATCGACCGCACTAAAAGCAAAAGTAAATGTTACAAACACAATGATAATATGCTCAAATAAATTACAATATTGTAATATGGTTAACGTAGTACCTGAAATTAGATTGAGCCATGGTGTCGTCTATTCTGGATTAGTATTCACTTATAAACATGATAACTTTAAGAATTACAGTTTTAATTTTTGTTAGATACGCCCCAAATACCCCACTTCGATCACCCCCACATGATGATGAATGAATGAATCAATGAATAGGGAATGATTTATTTGTCATTTTTGACAATAGTGACATTTTCATTCACGTCCAGAAACCCACGCTTCAAAGTCACTTGATGACGGTTTTTAAGAAGACGGTTATTGAGCAGTTACTCTAGGCATAAACATTGAAGTTAATTTTTCATTCTTAAAAAATACACTAGTCTATGATATAAAATTTTTACATCTGTGATCTGTCACGTAATGTCAATAATGCCAATTTGACATCTGATTTGTTTTGTGATTACGATTTCCCTAAAAATATTTTTATTTTTACTTTTATTTAATAGGTAAAAGTATAACGATAACACGTATTACGTGGTCAAGAACGGTCAAATTACATCTGTACTTTATCTGAATCCATTAAAGCCATAAAATATGGGTCCACCGCCTGTAGTAACAGGAATATCTCCAAAAGAAGGACCTCCTGGAACTAGAGTTACGATTCGTGGGGAATTCCTGGGCACGACCGTTACTGATTTAATAGGTATATAATAACTTTAACTAATCATTAATTTTCTAAATCAAGGTTACCGAGTTTAATTTCCACCAAAAACGAAGTTTAAAAGGTGGGCGTAACAAAAATTTGCCTTATTCACAGGGTTAAAGATATGCGGCTGCGACTGCTTACTGTCTTGCGAATGGAAAAGCAAGAACAAAATAGTGGCGCGTTCGGGACCCTGCAAGGGTCGGGGCGATATTATAGTAACTACTCGCTCTGGTGGGGAAGGAACATCCACTGTGCAATTTAGAGGTAAACAATCGTATTATTTTCTGTTATTAACTTAATTTAATAGTACAGTCAGTGCACTACGTTGCCTGACTTCTCTCCTTTCTTCTTCATAGTATGAGTAGAGCAGTAGTGCAGTTCAGGCCTTGACTGTATAATTAACATGAAGAAATTCAAAATAAGAAAGTGAAATTAATGAAGTAACACTTTAAATATTATTTTTCCAGGATACCATGAATCAATAGGCCCTGTAAAAGAGAGTGCAGTATGGGTTGAGGAGGCTGCCCCACCCTCACTGCCATGGGGCCGGAGACCCATGTCACCTACAGCCTACACCCCTCCTGACCCACTGGGGCTATCCACTGAAGGTGATGACTGCAAGTTTCCAGAGGAAGAGCTAAATGAAATGTTTCCAGATGGGTAAGTAAACATATTTGTCACAATTTTAGTGAGAAATCTTTGATATTATAAATTAGGCCTGAGACTTGGGATTTATTTAACATCCCTTTTTAAAACAAATACATGGAACATGGTTGCTTTCAAGGCATATAATTTAATATCATATTCAATAAATATTATTCTTATGCACAATATAACATACATGAACTCATACCTTTTCTACTGAGGGAAAAGCCCAAGGCATTAAGTCCACCCTTGTACATAAAGTTTTAATAAACAATAAAAGCCCCTCCCCTTCCCCTTCTGCTTGTACTTAACAAAGACAAACAGAAAACCATAAATCTGTCTATATTATGTTTCAGTTCTGGTAAGCTATCTGATGATAACTTCCAACCTGGCTGGTATCTGCTGGAACATCACAGCAACACTTCATATGAGGACCTCAAAGCTGGAATGGTTTTTCTTCAGAGAAAGGTATGAATCAAGAATCATTTAATTACAGTGTTACCAGTTGTTAAAGTTGGTAGTTTATGTACAATCCATATTCTGCATGTTTAAGACACAATTTACAATCCTTAACCAGGGGGACACCCTGTTGCTTTGTTAGATTTTCTTTATTCATAAAAATATTACGCAACATGTATAAAAAAAAAAGAATCGACAAATTTGAATTATGACCCACCATAAGCTTAGTTTCTTACAGACATTCAAATACAATTAGGTCGACATTCGCGTAAACATACATTTCCATGGTAACAACCTTATTATCTGCCATTTAATTACACAGAGAATTATCTGTTGCAGTCTCCATCTTTGTTAAGAGCTTTTACACAAGAGTGCAGTATAAAGCTGAATGCATATCCAAAATAAATACGACGCGTACGCATTGTCGTACTAAAATCAATGTGTTTTTAATCCAATATACCTGACTTATTGTTTATTTTAATATGCGTTCAGCTTAAATGTGCTACAAACAAGATTCCGTCATCTGCGCATACATCTTCACTGAATTTTGTTTGCAAAGTGCGTTAAGACAACAATTAGAAATGGGGAAGTAAAACGCTTAAAAAATATAAAAATTATATTGTTGAACACATTATTATTTAACAATAGTTAATATCGAGTGTGACCACCATTGCTTGCAATAACAGCCAAAGTCTCGAACGAATTGATCCAATAAGGCGACTGCAAATATCACTTCCTCTTATATAATCCCAAATTTCGTTGCAATGTTGCTCAATTGCTTGCTTTGTCCTCTCGTTTCTGTTATCCCACATTTGGACCATCAGACCCCATAAATTTTCAATTGGATTTAAGTCCGGGGATTTAGACGGCCAGGGAATTAGCGTAACTTCTGGATGCTGGCTAAACCGGTTAGACACAACTCTGGCCGTATGCACTCTACAGTTAATCGTGAACATAATAAAAGCTTGGAACTTCTTCCCGTGGGTAAACCGTTCGCACTCGGTAACATAGATTCTTTTCTTCTAATAAATCCACATAACCTATTGCATTCGCATGAGAAGAAATCTGAACCAGTTCGCCTACACCGAATTCCTCCGATTCCCATCCAGCCCCACATGTTAGCTGAGATTCGGCCAGATAATTGATTCGACACTTCGTGATCCTCGGCGTATCGTGTATTATTGTAACGCCACAAGGTTATGCGACCGTGCTGAGAAAATTTAAAAGATTTCTCGTCTGAAAGGATAACGTTAGTCCAGTCAAAGTTTAAATATTCACGTGCAAAATTTAATCTTGCAAGTTTGTGTGCATCTGTTTAGTCGACTTTCTTAGCGTGATGTCTATAGTGCAGTCCAGTAGAGTGCAAATGATTTGTTATCGTTTGTAGACAAAAGTTGTAACGTGCCGCAAAATACCGAGTGGGAGTAAACGGATGTTCTTCGTAATGATGACGCATGTCGATTTTCTGTTGATTCGTGATTTGACGAACGCCATGATTATATCGTCGTCTATCTTCCAGGGTATCCTTTTCTTCATATCGCCTGATCCAGGTCCTCACTGTGTTTCGAGAAATATTTAACTCTCGAGATATTTCTCGTATACCGTAGCCTTGCTCACTAAGAACTATAATCCGAGCTCTTTGTTCTGCCATTATACGATATAAATATAAACGAATTATTTTTATTCTCATAGAAATTATTATTTGACACCAATTTCCGAGTGACTTTTTGACTCTATGTCATTTTATATACGAAAGAGTTCGGAACATGGTTTTGAAAAAAAAAAACATTTGTTCTGAGTTATAGTTTATTTCAAAGAGTTTGGATTTAAATATGATTATTAATGCTTGATCTAAAATATTATCTATTTCAGTGATGACAAAGGTTAAAATTGCATAGATGTGTATTCACACAGACTAGTATTGGAATTCACTGCCGGCTTCTCTGTTCCCTCATCATTTTAATCTGGCTTTATTCAAAGGTCGGTTTCTTCTACGCAAGCGTGCTCCACCCTAGGCCGCATTATTGCTTCCCATCAGGCGAGTTGCGAACACACGCAAGTCTATTTACCATAAAATAAGTGTCATCTTTTGAAGGACATGATGCTAAAAAACCGGCCAATTGCGAGTCGTACTCACATGCACACAGGGTTCCGTAGCACCAAACAAAATAATCAAAATATTTTGAAGGCTCATTCATATGTTGTATTCAGTTGTATTGTATTACATTCAACAGCAAAACTACCTGTTTTTCATAGTATATTACAATCCTACCATCTTTTCATTTCCTCCTCTTACTATCTTTCAAACGATTGAGTTTGAGAAAAAATGGTTTAGTAATCAGAATGCCATTAAAATAAAAAGTATCCTGACAGATAGGTATGATGTTTTTTTAATTTAGTTTCTGTTTCCTGTATGGAGTTCCCGTTATAGAGTTCCTGTTCCTGAGAGTTCCCTTAACCTTTGAATTTTTTAGTTTTTGTATAAATATCGTAAACCGGTTAACAGAATAAACCTACCTACCAAGTTTTAACTGTGTATTCCTAATAGTTTCGGAATAAAGTGGCTGTGATATATGGACGGACAGACAGACTGATATGGCGAATCTATAAGCATCCTTAAAAGCAGCTGATATTTTCAGGTGGAGAGTCAAAAGGAAGGGCAGTTGAGTTTCTTGAAGGCTAACACCGGGGCCGTGATGGATCAACTGGATCGGCTTGTACTTCTCAAGAACATGTATGAGGAGGATGAGAGGAAGAATGGCAAGGAACCATTGCCTAGTCTGCAGGCTTCTATTGAGGGTATGGATGGTTTACATAAGTATTAGTATGTCTTTTAATTAATTAACTGTTCATTAATTACTCCTGTTACAGGAGTGAGACTCTAATATACAAGGTGTTGTTTTGCATCCTCGTCAAAATTCGAGAGGATGTCACAAAAGACCTATATAATCAATTGAAATTACGGTACCCAATTAATCCTACTAATATTATAAATGTGAAAGTTTGTGAGAATGGATGTGTGGATGTTTGTTACTCTTTCACGCATAAACGGCTGGACCGATTTGATTGAAATTTGGTATGTAGATAGGTTATACCCTGGATTAACACATAGGCTACTTTTTATCCGAAAAAAAAAAAAAAAACTGCGGGGCGCAGTTTGATATAAGGTCTCTTGGCAAGCGCGTCTGGGGCGGCGTGTTCGGGATTGAGGTACTAGGAGAACATAGTTTACCGGGAGATAGTTGAGCGTGGAGTTGGTGATGCCCTGGCGCGTTATGTTCTTGGCGAACAAGTCCGGGGCGGCGTGGTCGGGATTGAGGTACTAGGAGAACATAGTTTACCCGGAGATAGTTGAGCGTGGTAACCTTACCTACCTACATTATAATATCAGAAAAATGAAGGAATAGGGTAGGGTAGGGGTAGGGTAGTTAGGTAGGTTGGGTAGGGTAGGTAGGTAGGGTTGGGTAGGGTAGGTAGGTAGGGTTGGGTAGGGTAGGTAGGTAGGGTTGGGTAGAGTAGGTAGGGTAAGTTGGTAGGGTAGGAGGTAGTAGGTAGGTTGGATAGGGTGGGGTAGGTAGGCTAGGGCAGGTTAGATAGTTAGGTAGGGTTGGGTAGGGTAGGGTAGGTAGGTAGGGTTGGGTAGTGTAGGTAGGTAGGGTTGGATAGGGTAGGTGGGGTTGGGTAGAGTAGGTAGGTAGGTAGGGTAAGTTGGTAGAATAGGAGGTAGTTAGTAAAAATAGAAAATAGTCTGGAATAGCATATAGGATACTCTTATCCCGGTACTGTGATCCCGCGGGACAATTACCGAAAAAAGGCGGGCGAAGCCGCGGGCAGAAGCTAGTTATTAATAAACGCTGATTTTTTTGGTTGTTTGAATTTTTCAGTATTTTAGAATAACCCCTTAACATGGTTTAGGAAATAAGAAATGATCGAATAAACGTTTCAGATTGTTTGAAAGCGCGGTTATAGGGCGAGAATCAGAAGGGCCGCGTTTAAAACACAGGTGGTTCACACTTACCGATTTTCGTAAATAAGAAAAAAAAAAATTACATACCCATTTTATTATTGATTCGGGATGAGAATCATTAGCATAGTCACCTCCTAGAATTTGACGAGGACGCAAAACAACACCTTGTATATATTTTTTGGTGGTTGGTGGATGTGTGTTTAAATGTCGGAATATGCACTCACGATACAGGAGAAATTGGAATGGGCAAAGTTTTTTTTCCAGAACATTTTCCAGTTGTTGAACGCCATTACGTCATAGCTTTACGACACATGACAAAAGATGGAAGGTTATATAACAAAAAAAACAATTATCATATTCTAATTTCAGAATCGATAACTCTAGCAGACTCGCTCTTCTCGGAGATTCTGTCTCGTAAAGACAACGCGGACAAGACTCGCGAGGCGCTGTCATTGTTGACGCGTCACAAGTTCCTGTTCCAACTGCCTGCGTCCATAGACAGGAACATTCGGAAGAAGGAGTATGATCTTGTGGTCAACGACTATACTAGAGTCAAGAACCTGTTTGGAAATACTGATGTTAAGGTTTGTTTTGAAATTGTTTTCTTTTTCACTGGTGTAATAGTCCCACGGGATCGTACTAACGGGATAAAAATCCAGGTTTTAAAGTATCTGTGTACCAAATATCCTCTAAATCTGTTCAGCCGTCTGAGCGTGAAAGAGAACAAACATACATTCATAGTCGCAAACTTTTGCGTTTATAATTTTATTAAGATAAGAAGGTAAGAAGAGAGATCATTATTAAAATCGCAATAAGTCTTCTTCCATATATTCCAATCTGCCTACAGCTCTCTTTTGGAACAACCTTTTTTTAATGCTTTTTGTGTCCCACTGCAAGGCAAAGGCCTCCCGCCTTTGCCTTGCCATTTATCTTTCCCTCTTTCCATTTATCTATTTGGTTATTTGGGTCCAACCCTTCTGACGAGTTGGGCCCAATCCTTTTGACGAGCTGGACTCTCACCAAACATAATCATACAATAAGTTATTTTTTGCACAACATTTGAATGAAAAATTTTAGCTAAGATTTTGATGTTGTTTTCAGTTATTCCAAAAAATTCTAACCGAGATTGACAAGAAAATTGAAGATTTGAAAGAAAAGTTGTACACGAGAATGAAAACTATGCCTATCAATGTTCAGGAGCAGACCAAGTATATCAGGTAAGGTGTTTTGAAATATTGTGTACCATCAACTATGTATGTTGTAGAAAAATGTCCCAACTAAGAAAACCATTGACTATTTTTCACCTAGCATCTAAGATGACCACGCTACCTAGATAACATCATAACATCAATGGTTTTCACCATTGACTATTTATCATCTTGCATCTAAGATGACCACGCTACCATCTAGGTAGCATCATAACATCAATGGTTTTCACCATTGGCTATTTTTCACCTTGCATCTAAGATGACCACGCTACCTAGGTAACATCATAACATCAATGGTTTTCACCATTGACTATTTATCATCTTGCATCTAAGATGACCACGCTACCATCTAGGTAGCATCATAACATCAATGGTTTTCACCATTGACTATTTTTCACCTTGCATCTAAGATGACCACGCTACCTAGGTAACATCATAACATCAATGGTTTTCACCATTGACTATTTATCATCTTGCATCTAAGATGACCACGCTACCATCTAGGTAGCATCATAACATCAATGGTTTTCACCATTGGCTATTTTTCACCTTGCATCTAAGATGACCACGCTACCTAGGTAAGATCATAACATCAATGGTTTTCACCATTGACTATTTTTCACCTTGCATCTAAGATGAACACGCTACCTAGATAACATCATAACATCAATGGTTTTCACCATTGACTATTTATCATCTTGCATCTAAGATGACCACGCTACCTAGGTAACATCATAACATCAATGGTTTTCACCATTGACTATTTATCATCTTGCATCTAAGATGACCACGCTACCTAGATAACATCATAACATCAATGGTTTTCACCATTGACTATTTATCATCTTGCATCTGAGATGACCACGCTACCTAGGTAACATCAATGGTTTTCACCATTAACTATTTTTCACCTAGCATCTAAGATGACCACGCTACCTAGGTAACATCATAACATCAATGGTTTTCACCATTGACTATTTATCATCTTGCATCTAAGATGACCACGCTACCTAGATAACATCATAACATCAATGGTTTTCACAATTGACTATTTATCATCTTGCATCTAAGATGACCACGCTACCTAGGTAACATCATAACATCAATGGTTTTCACCATTGACTATTTATCATCTTGCATCTAAGATGACCACGCTACCTAGGTAACATCGTTACATCAATGGTTTTCACCATTGACTAGTTTTCACCTTGCATCTAAGATGACCACGCTACGTAGATAACATCATAACATCAATGGTTTTCAACATCACGCTTGTAATCTCCGAAGGGTTAGGCAGAGGTGTACCTAATATTACACCCAAATTTCGACAGTTATTTTTTTAAGTCCCATGTAATAGGAGGCGGGCTTAATGCCAACAACCGGGCATAAATCAAGACTCCGTGGCTGCTACTGAGAAATTCTTAATAGAAAAACCCAATAACACTTTACTTAACCCGGGAATGAAACCCAGGATCACAGGCTCATGCTGAGCAATCGTGCTTGCGACCACACGAAAAAAGAGGCAGTTACCTACGTATATATATATAAAAAAAAAAAAACAGATTTAAAGTTAACAATAACACGTGTAACGGGATATTTTGTTTTGTTTTGAGTTCCCGTTATTTCGCCGCTGTTGCAAACGCTATGATCGCCATGTGTTTATGAGCAGACAAATCGGTCTACCCTCGTTTTTTGCGCTCCGTACCACTACCACTGTCACTCACAACTGGATTCTGTTCCCGACACACGAAACTCACTGTGTCCACTCGCGAACTTATTACGGCACTTTTTTGGTTTTACACAGTTCAACCACTGGATTCCATCAACAATCATAAACATGGTAAATATCACGGGATATTACATATACAAGTGTTATTGATAGTGTTAGTGTCAGTTTGAAAACTTAGATTTAAAGTTTTTTCGAAATTTTTTAGAGTTTTTTTAGGTTTTTCTCGACATTCATGTATATCAATCTTCATACTACCTATGTGTTACAGATTATTGATAAGTTTGAATTGGGAGGGTGACGCGGCGTGGGTCGCCATCACGAGTCGCAAGGAGTACCTCATGAGCCTCATGAACAAGGTCAAAGATCATTTCAAGCAGAAGGAGGAACTGGAATCCAATGAGAAAGGTAATTTGAAGATTTTGAAGTTCTAGTTCATATAGATTTCCCGTACAATGAGAGATCTGCTTAAACTGGGCTTGCATAGCTTGATTGGTTGTTGTGCGTACTTTACAAAAATATCTTTTTCCAAAACTTGAATCTACTTTTATGAAGACCACGACTTATTGCTTTGGCGTCATAAAATTTAATTAATTAATCCCAACCTGAGAATCTACAATATTTAATTGTTAAAATCTAACTATTACTAGCATGGAAATTTTATTCTGTCAACAAACACTATGTATTTTATCACAATCAACACCACGGCGTTAACGTATGTGTACGTTAAATTACTAGAGAAGAAGGTCGCAATTAGATTTAAAGCGTGATGACTTTCAGCTATACCCTTCAATGTCGTCAATCGTGTTCTGACATGTCCGCTTTGTGCTCGGAGTTTTTGGGCCAAAGTTGGATATGCTAGCCACTTGAGAGCACATGAAAGAGCAGCACACCAAAGCGCTCGACAACGACAGCCACCCTAGAAAGCCATCGAATGCAGTCGCTATGTCAAAAATCGGCTAAAAGGCATCTTCATCAAGTTTTAAGTGATCGGCTGTTCCCGTGGTTGGGGTCCAAGGAACTTCTTTATTTGTATAGTCGAAAATAGTTGAAAGACTGTCAAAAACTAACATTCTTAAGAGGGGACTATAGTCGGTATTTCTCCATACAAACGTATTCCGCTGTTTTCTTCGTGGATAATGCGTCTAGAGCAATGATTTTTTTTCCAAAATATCTAGGTCTTATTAATACATGCCCCTATCATTTCCTTTTTTTTTTAAACATAATCACTAAAAGAATTATGACAATCTAAAAACCCGAAAAAAAAACACATGTTCAGACGACAAATTAGATAAGTTTTTAACAAAAAAGAAAATAATTCAAGCATAGATATACCTTTCCTCTAAATTTTGATATAAGAATTATTTAGATCAGTTTAGTTTTGAAGAAGAAAACAACGGAATAGGTAAAATCAGCCTGAGCTGCAGTTGTCCCTTTCGCACTTTACGGGGGCTTGGTCGGGCGCAGCGCGACGGCAATAGTTTCTTCAAATCAAATCCTTTCAATTACCGACTAGAGTCCACTCTTAATCTGGGTCTGTGTTGCAGGCAAGCGCAAAGTAAAGGAGAGCGAATGCGAGGGCGGCTGGAGCTCGGTGCGCGGCGCCTGGTGCGCGGCCGCGGCCGGCGCGCTCGCCGCGCAGCTGCACGCGCTGTGGCCGCTCGCGCGCCGGTACTTCGCGGGCGAGCTGGCCGGCCAGCCGCAGGCCACGCAGCGCCAGCATGAGCTTAAGGTACGGAGGAGCGACATGAATCAAAGGCCTTTGTGATATTCAAATATTTATAAGTTTTAAAACTGACTTGGTCACTAAAACCATCCGGTCTTATGCTATGCTATACTTATGGGTATGGTACCGAGCGCAAAAAACGAACAAGAAAGAGGATAACCGATCTTTCTGCTCATAACGCCCACCCGCAATAATTTCAGTTTATCCTTGATCTGTTATCGGGAACTCAAAACAAATAGTAAATAAGGTAAATATCCCGTTTCCAGTGTTATTCTAATAGTTTAATTATTCCTAGAATCAATACTTTTTTTAAATAAATTTTCCCGACATTGTCTTGTCAGATCTCACAATTCAATTTTATTGTCCATTCACTGTTTATTTACAGCTACGCTATCCATTTTAAGTTAGCTAAATACATAAAAATGGGTCTATGTCTTTATAATATTTGGCAGTATAAAACCGTAGAGGGTAGTAATGTAGAAACAAGCAAGGTAACAGAGGATAAATGTCGAGATTACGGAGAGTTGGAAAGTATCGTGGTTCAGAGACAACAATTTAACGTGTTTAATATTCAGAGTGACAACAATCGTCTAAAATCTATTGTAAAAGAGCAAGAGAATGATGATGTTTTTTCTCAAACTTCGTAAATGAGACACCTCCTATCCGTTATTGTAGGAGATGATAATAGCAGCAGTTGAGCTGTTCTCCGAGCACATGCGGTCTTGCCTGCTGTCTCCGGGTGGGGGGAAGTTGGTGCCGACAGACGCGCTGCGAGTGCGTCTCGTTGCCAACCTCAGACATCTGAGGGAGGCTTACGACTCGCTCATCAAGCTTGATCTGCCGTCACAGGTACCTATGCGTCAAATAAAGTTGTGGTTCGATTGTAAATGTGTGTATATTGTAGGCCATGTAGATTCCTAGATGCTTGTTAACTTTTCATCTTGTTTTACGTTTTTTTAGAGCCGACTATGACTTTGGCCGACTAGCCGATTAGTCGGTTGTAAAGAGGCTAACTAATATAAAAATAAAGAGTAACCATTGAGTTTCTTGCCAGTTTTTCTTCATAGAAAACGACCAACCCCAACCGTGGATCTTTTCTCGACATTTTATAAGTGCCCATGTACGCCTATGTGAAATAGCATATTTTGATTTTGTTTGTTACCGGTTAAATGAAATAGGATCGCCTTCTTTTGTTTAGAATTTGAATTTCACCTCTAGTCTGCCTTACTCTTCTGCTCGGGGAATAATCGTGGTGTAATATACATATATAAACATTATTTTGTGTTTTGTTCGAATAGCTGGCAGTCCCCTTACTTTACGGAGCCATTTTTCGTGTCAAACCGGTTTTTGAGGTACACCCCAAACTCTTTTCACGGACGGAACTTAGTACCGACAACGCAACTAGATGGCGTTGACGTCGAATTAGATCGCGCTATCGTTTGCTGCACGGCGTTTGGTTGGGTCGGCTCAGCGAACTTATAATATTTAACTTTGCGCAGAGGCAATATCGTAACCAATGAGGTTAATCCGAGGTGCGATTATTGCTAGTTGAAAACTTTACCAATACCCCGCCGTGTGGACGTGAAATACCGTCCGCGATGGCAATTTTTGAATGGCCGTAGTTGGCCTGAGAATTCCAGATTCCTATATACACCGAGGCAAGTCCTTGTATTTTCCTGATAACCCGCTGTTTAGAGGGCTCGAATAGGCATGTGATATACTTGCCACATTCAATACCAGGGCTTCCAAGTACCAGTATGCAAGAAAACCAGGTTTTAAAACGCTTGAAAGTATTTGGTTGAGTTCGGTCTAGTTCCTACCGTGCCAGAATATATTTAGACTATACGTATGTTTAGGCATTTTTATAGAATTGTTATTTAGTGTTTCATTTCCTCGCTATTTATTATTTACAGCTCAAAAATCGTCTTTCTATAAACCCGCGAAATAAATTTTCATATTTACAATTCCTAACTTGTTAACAGAATAAACACAAAAAATGTTCAGTTTTATTAATTACACATCTTTTCTAATTGTTCAATAAACACACGAAATAACTTCTTAAAAATGAATTACGTTACGGTCAGTTCAACGACAACTGACAACGGCGCGAACAAGTCTACAAAATGTCCTCGCGCCCTGCGCCAGCCACGCCGCCAGCCCTGCACCGACCGCGTCCCAAGCCCCGCGGCTCAAGCCTTGTGCCGCCTGCGCCGCGCGCCCTGCGCCCGCCACACGCGCCGCCCGCGCTGCGCCCTGTACTTCCAGGGTTTAAAATGCTTGCATAGGATAACAAACCAAGTTGGACCGAACAAATAAGGATCGAAATCGTATTTTCGTAAAAAATACTTTCAACATCCAAGTTTTTTTTTTCGCTAATACGATTCTGCTCCTCATTCATATGAAAACATGGGTTAATTTCCTATGCAAGTACTTTTCAAGTCTGGTTTGTTCTAACTTTGCCCGTGCGGCCGCGCCAGACTAGCAAAAACTTTCATACGTGCAAGTCGTTCCCACTCGTACCAGGGCGCCCTGGTTGGAAGCAAAGCCCTGGTCTCAAAACCTGGTTGCGTAAATACGTCTCATCCCTAAAACGGGACCCTATTACTGAGACTTCGCTGTCCGTCCGTTCGTCCGTCCGTCCGTCCGTCTGTCACCAGGCTGTATCTCATGAACCGTGATAGGTAGCCAGTTGGAATTTCTATAGATTATGCATTTCTGTTGATGCTATAACAACAAATAATAAAAACAGAATAAAATAAAGATTTAAGGGACTTTTTTATATGGGGGCTCCCATATAAAAAAGTGATTTTTTTGCTCGTTTTTATAAATGAACCCTACGTGCGCGAGTCGGACTCGCACTTGCCCGTTTTTTTTTTAATGTTTTATTTTTATTGTAATGGTTTCATAAATCATAAAATCATACTTTGCCTGAATTTTAGTGATTTCAGTTCGTCAAATTCTAAAATCAATTTCGGTTTTGGTTATCCCAGCCTCTCAGCATAGTAGAGAAGGTGATATTCGACTACCGCGTCCACGGCATGACGGTGTTCCTGCAGCGCGCACACAAGCGGGTGAAGGGGCTCGGGGAGAAGGAGACGTGGAAGATCGAAGAGTTCTCCGACTACGGGGCTATAACCAACCTTGTGAGTATAGTAGGAGGTGGCGGCAGGATGTTGCTCATTGCATGGTGATGTTCTTACAGCGAGCTAACAAGAAAAAACTGTTTTTTTAAGACTTCTCATACGAAACATGGCATCTGCTGCAATTAGAATGAAGAGTCCATTTTTTTTTTATTTCCCTTATGGAAAATTGACCAGTTTGATGCTCTAAAATTCTATATCACCGCCTAAGAGGCATTGCGTTTTTTCCGTTACACCTGTATACTTACGTTACTTTCTTCTTTATGCTATTAACATTACCTACTATTTTTCACATTTTTCTCATTTTTAACAATAAAAATATTAAAAATAGTATCCCACCGGCATCGTGAACAGGGTCCGGTGGACAGGAACCTCCTAACAATACGCGCCGTGTCCAGAACTACTGCTTTTTGAATCAAGCCTTTGCTAATGCCAAGTGGAAGTCTGAATGTTACTTATCATGAACAACCGCTGACATTTCCAGCCTCACCTCCTAGAGAGCTACTTGAACGAGGCGTTCTCCGCGATCCACAAGTGCGTGGTGAGCAGCGGGCGGCGCGAGGCGGCGCTGCTGGCCGACGGGAGTGAGCCTGCTGCCACGCTGCTCAAGCACACGCAGCTCATACTGCTGGCCTATGTCGCTGTGCTGCAGGATCTCGCGCTCAATCATGATGACCAGGTAATAATAAAAAAAAAATATAGTATTTTTTTTTTTTAGAATGAATGCAATGCGGGTAATTTTTATGTTTGTGTGTTTTAAATATTATTATGCCTTGGGCTCTTTTAGTTTGAGGGGAATCGCGTAAGTTAGCCCTCGGGTGGCCTCAAATGTTATCAAATTGTCCATCAATTGAAAATGTTTAACATAGTTGTATTGATAATTTTAGTTGAAATGTTTTATTTTGAGGAAACTTCGTTGCTTCGAGGCTATCTGTAAACGGACGACTCCCCTCTAGCATAATCCTATTTAGATTTAAAACCAGCATGAGTATTTTTGTGGTTTATGGGGCTTTTTTAACGCCAGGTTTAAAAGTATATTTACGTAATTGTAAATCAATCAATTTTAAATACATAACTTACGAGAATCATAGAGCGGTTACATAGTATCACGACCCTTCCACGCAGCAACGTTGCCACATAATAATAGTCCTCCTGACTGTTTCTTGTCATGGCCGTTCAACCTCAGAGAATACTTTTGACACGGGTTATATTATAACGCTAAAGTGTTTGCACTGACACACGCACACTTCCTTTCTCTAACTCTCAAAAGTCCGATGGGACGACATTCCTCAACGACCGGAGAGAAATCAGACGAGGAATAAACGGCTTCACTTGCGCACCGAGGCACGGGAGTATCCTACCA
The DNA here is from genome assembly GCA_963082945.1 of Cerastis leucographa. NCBI lineage: Eukaryota > Metazoa > Arthropoda > Insecta > Lepidoptera > Noctuidae > Cerastis > Cerastis leucographa. Next base: position 8,417,962 of record OY720380.1, on the reverse strand, counting down.
CTGATTTCCACTTGCGTTCTGCTGTTTCCAGGAGTTCAACAACAGCAATTTGTCAGTAGCGCTCGAGCAGCGCTTGGAGGAGGGCGGCAGTACCGCGGCGCGCAGCTGGCAGACGCGACTACTAGTCGCTGGTGCTAACGCGCACTACACAAGACGCGTCACGCTGCCCAACATAGCTACTGCCGTGGAGAAGTATGTAGTCTTTTTGTAATCTTCCCAGGGTGTAAGCTTTTTGAGTTATAAACGGATTTTTTTAATGTCTGCTGTCACCACTCATCATGATAATTATCATCCACAGTCTGAATTCACCCACTTCTGGGAATAGGCCTCTCTTTTTTTGTGCTAATCTCCACGTTCTTGTGCCAGTCTCACCCAGGTTTTTCCTCCGATGGCAACAATATCGTCTGTCCATCTCGCCGCGGCACGACCAAAATTTTTTTGTTTAATTCTTGTACGCCACTTGGTTACAGCTAGACTCGACCTGTCACGCCGCTCCTTGCTAGGTGTCCTGCCCAACTCCATTGCCAATAAGGCACCACTACAATATTGACATATAATCTCAAGTAGTACACGCACTTGATCCTATTGATCTAGGTTTTTGAAATATGCGTCGGGGCAGAGGTACAATTAGCCTATGAAAATATTGACCACTAGAACTTGTACTAATGTTATGCAAATGGCAATGTCTAAGTGATGAATCGGTGATGCTAAACAACGAGTGTAATGTGATAAAGTTCACAAAAGTGATCAACGTCTATCTAAGGTAATTTTACTGAAAACACCAAAGCACCCCGTTTCGGGACGTCACAAACATAAACCGCCGAGTACACCAAAAACTTTGCAGCAAAACCTCACTAATTCCTCCTAATTATACTTCCAGCTTCGGCTTCCCAAAACAGACACAAGCTCTACTAGCCACGAAGGAAGCCCTCATTACCCTGGAGACTACTATCGCTGAAACGTACCTGGAGCACAAAGGAGATCCTTTAGTGGGTACCATTGAGCCTAGCATGGATATGGGAAGACATAAGACGGATGCTGATGCCGTTGTGGACGATGCCAGGCCTTATGTCTACGAGATTATCAACAATCTGATTGCTGTACACGCTGAGGTAATTAATTTTGGTATTAATTTTTTGGGTGTACTATGAGATACACTTCTGCTTGAGTCTTCCGGGATTACAGGCGTCAGTATAATTATGTTTATATCAAATTGTAAGAAGTTAAAAAGGAAGCGGTAAGAAAGATGAATAAGGCGTAGACATCAAAACATGTCTTCTAATTTTTTAATTTTAAATATAATTATGTAATGAAAACATTGAATTGCAGTGAAACAATAAAAAAAAATCCGAGTTCACACTTTTTGAATTTCCCGCAAACTGAATTAGTACCGCGAACGCAACTAGATGGCGTTGACGTCGAATTAGATCGCGCTATCGTTTGCTGCACGGCGTTTGGTTGGGTCGGCTCAGCGAACTTATAATATTTAACTTTGCGCAGAGGCAATATCGTAACCAATGAGGTTAATCCGAGGTGCGATTATTGCTAGTTGAAAACTTTACCAATACCCCGCCGTGTGGACGTGAAATACCGTCCGCGATGGCAATTTTTGAATGGCCGTAGTTGGCCTGAGAATTCCTATATCCACCGAGGCAAGTCCTTGTGTTGACCTGGATCCCGCTGTGCTCAGTGCGTAGAGGGAGGGAAATAAAAGTATAGATTTTCAAAATCTCGGTGCTTAGAAAGGCCGTTATTGAACCTAACAATGCATTGATTGAATTGTAGTTCCATTCCGTCCGTAGAAAACGTTTAATAACGATCAATCTTGTTACTAAACGTTTTTGAAGTGAAACTTATGCGATTTCCAACAAGTTTAACGCTACCATGGAGGGGGAATATTTTCTATTACTCACTAAAAGATGGCAGTATTACTAGATTTGAGACAACGTAGTTCTATTAGGTACGCAAGATGGCGTGCAAACAGTCATGATGCATTCGCCTCTTCGGTGTGACCAGCATTCGCTCAATTTCCATGAGTAGAATAATCTCGATAAACTTATGTTATAATTATGTAATAAAAATAATACAACAAGAAAACAACAAAATATTATTTAGAAGCTCAATAAAATAACGAGAGTGAATGCGTGGCACTCGAACGCATGCGTGTAGTATTACGAAGTTTCACTTCTTCCGCGCGGAGGGATCCACGCACTTTTTTTTTAATGTAGTCGGTTATAAGATCATTTTATTTGCCTCGTTGACGTCAATACCGTCCGTGAGGCTCTGTATCGATAGGAATAAAAATTTAATTTATAGGAATAAATAATTTATGATCTATTCGAGACAATAAACTAAACCAAATAAAATTAGAAGACGGGATGGCGGATGTCATAAATCTTCGATTATTTGGTTTTGAGGAAAGTCAAAGAATTCCATTTTTATTTTGAGAGTAGTGGTGATGAAATAATTTACGCTATGTACCTGCCTGCATTAATATATGCCTAGAAATTCCGATGGTGTCATGGTGTTTCAAAATGTATGGGAAAAGTTTTTTTGCGATTTCTTACTTTTCTAGTACTCAAAACTCAGGGGCTCACCCATAAAGTTTTATGATCCAATGGAATCGATAGACACCGATTTTTTTTTTTTGTGAAAATTAGCTTGATTTTAAATTATTTCTTGCGGTCTGTAAAGTTTTTTTCGAAATCAGTAAAAGCAGGCGAAATTTTAAAAAAATAACCTCGTAAGACCGTTTCACTTTAGCTATAACGGTTAAGGTCTAAAATTCTACCCTGTGTACAAAGTGTTGTTTTGCATCCTCGTCAAATTCAAGGAGTTAACTATGCAAGTGATTCTCGACCCGAATCAATAATTAAATGGGCAGGTCTTTTTTTTCTTATTTACGGAAATCGCTAAGCGTGAACCACCCGTGTTTTAAACGCGGTCTGATTCTCGCCCTATAACCGCGCTTTCACACATACATACAATCTCAAACGTTTATTCGATAATTTCTTATTCCCTAAACCACGTCAAGGGGGTTACCTATTCTGATATACTGACAAAACAACCGAAAAAATCAGAGATTATTAATTATTAACTAGGTACCGTAATTTAAATTGATTATTTATGTCTTTTGTGACAACCTCCTGAATTTTGACGAGGATGCAAAACAACACCTTGTATAGTTCCTTCTGAGAACCGCGCGTGTAGGTCGTGTACGTTACCCCAGCAAGAAAGTATCTCCTAGAGTTATATGAGTAGAACGTATATTTGGTGCCTTATCTGCTGTAAATGTGCCCCCACTTAAAAAATGTGTGCCCCCTGTCGTTTTGAAAAAAAAAAGGGAAAAACGATTCTTGCTGGGGTAACGTTTTTCTAGCAGGAAAATTCTAAACAAATGATCGGAGAGAGAAAAATTGTGCATGGCCAAAGAGCTTATATGTGTGCCAAAATGTGCCCCCAAAAATAAAATCTGTGCCCCTTCAGATTTTCGAGATATTGCATTTCTTGCTGGAGTAACGTTTTGATGAATCGTATATCTCTAAAACCATTGCATGTGCCCCTGTAGAAAAAACATACACGAGTAGCTCTTAATGTGTGCCCCTATGTGCCCCAATTTAGATTTAAGAAAATATTTATAGTTTTCAAGTTATCGCGGTTTTATGAAAACCCGAAAAAACATCGCAGCGCTTAAATGAGACAAGGTATAAGTTCGCTGAAAACTGTATTCGGTCCTTCTTGGCGCTAATAATAACCATACAAAGTTTCAAAACTGTTCATGCATGCGTTTTTGAATTATCTTGCTAAAAGTCAAAACGATGGTGTCATAACTTTGACGGCAAAATACAAGGAACTGGCTCAATCCCAGATGTGTCGGTGTAAACCAAAATAGTGTGCCCTTAGTCAAAAATATATGGTGAAAATATTGAGCTTGGAATGTTTCTCATTAAGTAAATATAAACAAAAAACCAAAATATGTAAACAACGGCTGGTTATCCGACCAAATTCCAATGACTACTAAAAAGCGACGGTTTCATACATATCGATGACCTTCTTTACTTTACACACGTGTTGTTGTGCCTGAGTACACTGAAGTAGAAAAGTAATAAGAAATAAAATAAAGTTGGTATTGAATTATATTCTACTAGCTGTTTCTATGACCTTACACATGATTAAGTACATTATAACTAGTAGCCTAAGTGCTATTCCAAGGTAAGCTATCTTCCCCATTCTAAATTTCATTAAAATACATCCAGTAATTTGCCAAGTCTTTGACCCAAAATTGATTGGTCCCGATGTTTAAAAAATATATAGTTCATGAAATGGGTGATTCTACTAATAAAAAGAGGTAGCTCTTTTTTTGTATATAAAAAAAACCCGTATTTGTCTTTATTGATAAGCCGTAGGTTAAAGTAAGTTTTTCATCATTATGTAGTTACAGAATTATAATCATCAAAATCACCAATACAACCCTACAAGGCTACAAGTTCATAAAGGCGTAGGAACAAAAAATAATAGAAAGTCATTCCTACAGCTTTATAAACTTAGAGCGTTGTATTGATGATTTTTAGGATTATAATTCTGTAACTACATATGTCTTACAGCCGCGAATAATATTTTAATCAACATACAACCTAGCACTGGCCTGCTCGGTGGCTCCGTGCATAGCGATTTGTCTTTGGGACGGGGGCAGTCTGCCGTACCATGGTCGCCTAGACACTTTACGCATCTGTGCGGCGCATGGCAGTTGGCTTGGCTGTGTCCGTACAGCTGGCAGCGGTGGCACTGCCCTACTACGGTTGAGCGGTAAGGCTTCTCTATTGAGATGCCTGTGAGGGAGCATACCGACTTCACTTTGAAGATCGGGTGGTGTCCTTCTACTGGGTCACAAACGACCAGTACCATGTCGTACTGGTTGTGTATTGAGTGCGCCGCTCAACACACATTTTGGACACGTCTGTCCATTTCCGTTTGTCCTGAATGAACAACGGGGGAGGGGGCTTCAGCTTCTTGGAAGAAGCGGCTGAAGAGTTAGCCTTAGGGCTGGTTGACCTGCTGGTATGAGCAGCGGCGGACTTTGGAGCGGGGACCCGGGAGGTGGGGCAGGAGGCCTCGGGAGAGGGGATGAGAGGGAGCGCGACTAACTTTTTGGCCATGGCGGCCTGAGAGTTTTTGCCCTTCTTCCTGTTGCCCTTTCCGACAACTTGGTAGTCGTCTTCAGAGGACGAGGAAGCGGAGCAGGAATCTATAATCGATTACACAACGTGCAAATAATTTCTAATATTTATAGGTAGGAAATTTTATCTGTGATTTAATGCAATAATTACTTTAAGAATTAAAATTAATGGAATAAAAATAATAATTTCCACATCAACAAGCTGTTTCATTAATATAGTCACAAGGTGCATTTAATATATTTTTTAATTAGCCCCCAAAACTTTTGAACGCGACTGTACGGACAACAGCTTAGGTATAACACGTCCAATAAAGAAGGTCATCGATATGTATGAAACCGTCGCTTTTTAGTAGTCATTGGAATTTGGTCGGATAACCAGCCGTTGTTTACATATTTTGGTTTTTTGTTTATATTTACTTAATGAGAAACATTCCAAGCTCAATATTTTCACCATATATTTTTGACTAAGGGCACACTATTTTGGTTTACACCGACACATTTGGGATTGAGCCAGTTCCTTGTATTTTGCCGTCAAAGTTATGACACCATCGTTTTGACTTTTAGCAAGATTATTCAAAAACGCATGCAGGAACAGTTTTGAAACTTTGTATGGTTATTATTAGCGTCAAGAAGAACCGAATACAGTTTTCAGCGAACTTATACCCTGTCTTATTTAAGCGCTGCGATGTTTTTTCGGGTTTTCATAAAACCGCGATAACTTGAAAACTATAAATATTTTCTTAAATCTAAATTGGGGCACATAGGGGCACACATTAAGAGCTACTCGTGTATGTTTTTTCTACAGGGGCACATGCAATAGTTTTAGAGATATACGATTCATCAAAACGTTACTCCAGCAGGAAATGCAATATCTCGAAAATCTGAAGGGGCACAGATTTTATTTTTGGGGGCACATTTTGGCACACATATAAGCTCTCTGGCCATGCACAATTTTTCTCTCTCCGATCATTCGTTTAGAATTTTCCTGCTAGAAAAACGTTACCCCAGCAAGAATCGTTTTTCCCTTTTTTTTTCAAAACGACAGGGGGCACACATTTTTTAAGTGGGGGCACATTTACAGCAGATAAGGCACCAACTATACGTTCTACTCATATAACTCTAGGAGATACTTTCTTGCTGGGGTAACGTACACGTGTAGGTCGGCGCGTTGTAATTTTGGACAAACAAACCTGCTTCACTCTAGGTGTACGGCACTTTGCAAGACCAGCCAGGATCAATAAGTTACATTTATTACAGAAAGTGTTTTAGGTCTTTCGACGTTTTCTTCCTAGGTGGATAGCGTATGCGGAGCGGCATCGTCTCGCTACGTGCGCGACATCTGCGAGACTGTGTGCGAGGAGCTCGCGCGCCTGTGCGCCTGCGCCCCGCCCCCCGCCACCCCCGCCGCCGTGTTCCAGGCGCGCCTCGAGTACACGCTGCTGCAGGTGGCGTGTGCCGAACATCTCACGAGGAAGGCCGAGTGAGTAGTGTAGCTATAGTGTGCGAGGAGCTCGCGCGCCTGTGCGCCTGCGCCCCGCCCCCCGCCACCCCCGCCGCCGTGTTCCAGGCGCGCCTCGAGTACACGCTGCTGCAGGTGGCGTGTGCCGAACATCTCACGAGGAAGGCCGAGTGAGTAGTGTAGCTATAGTGTGCGAGGAGCTCGCGCGCCTGTGCGCCTGCGCCCCGCCCCCCGCCACCCCCGCCGCCGTGTTCCAGGCGCGCCTCGAGTACACGCTGCTGCAGGTGGCGTGTGCCGAACATCTCACGAGGAAGGCCGAGTGAGTAGTGTAGCTATAGTGTGCGAGGAGCTCGCGCGCCTGTGCGCCTGCGCCCCGCCCCCCGCCACCCCCGCCGCCGTGTTCCAGGCGCGCCTCGAGTACACGCTGCTGCAGGTGGCGTGTGCCGAACATCTCACGAGGAAGGCCGAGTGAGTAGTGTAGCTATAGTGTGCGAGGAGCTCGCGCGCCTGTGCGCCTGCGCCCCGCCCCCCGCCACCCCCGCCGCCGTGTTCCAGGCGCGCCTCGAGTACACGCTGCTGCAGGTGGCGTGTGCCGAACATCTCACGAGGAAGGCCGAGTGAGTAGTGTAGCTATAGTGTGCGAGGAGCTCGCGCGCCTGTGCGCCTGCGCCCCGCCCCCCGCCACCCCCGCCGCCGTGTTCCAGGCGCGCCTCGAGTACACGCTGCTGCAGGTGGCGTGTGCCGAACATCTCACGAGGAAGGCCGAGTGAGTAGTGTAGCTATAGTGTGCGAGGAGCTCGCGCGCCTGCACTGACTATACACAATGGGTGCGGCAATCTTATTTTTGATACTAATCATACTTTGAAAACTTGAAGTACTTTCATAGACAGTTTTTATTTCTCTTTTCAGAAATTACTTGATGGAAGCTTTAGCTGGCTTCCCACAAATCGAAAGCGAAGAAGAACAAAGGTAAAATTGCAATAAAATTAATAATGATTAATCGGTTAACGATTAGTCTCCGACAGGCGGTCATGCAGGAATTCTGGCCAATATTAGGTACTGATAGTCTTCCATATGAAGGTTCTAGCCTTGTTTATTTACTGCAGCTTTGCTACCAGGCATGAGCTGTAGCAACAATTAGCTACTAGCACGTTTCATCGCGTTTTTAACAGTATAGGGATCTCTCGGTGAAGACCTCGTGTCATCTTTATGCTGATGAACGATAATTATCACCAACGTTTTTTTGTTAGTCTTTGGTGCTGGCTTTATTTTGCATTGCCAAATTTTAATGTAAATGTATGTTTTCTTTGATGACTACTACTTTTCCAGGATTAAAATAATTTTTCGATTGCTTGTCAATCTAATACATTCGTGACATTTGCATCATCATTATCTCTGACTGGTATTGACTGTCTTGTTTAGGCCTAATGTTAGAAGGCGTTCCCGTCCACTTTTATTTGATTCAACTTTATTACCCACCCGTTTTTACCGATAGTTTACGTGCTTCTTCTACTTAATGTGTCGATGACAAAAAAAAACAAATTTGCTAAAACTCTGCCACCCGAACCCCGCTCACTGACGCAGCCATAAGATCATCAAGTGCGCAGGTGTCAAGGCGTGTGGTACAATGTTGGGTTTACGTCCTAATCAAACAGTTGCTAAATACAGCTATCTCTGTTCCGCAGAAGGATGGACACTATAGTGTCCGGCTTCAAGAAAAGGATGGAGCTACAGCTAGCCAGCCTGAACTGTAACATGGAGACTGTGTAAAGTATACATTATAATATTTTGTATGTCTAGAACATAATTATTATAGCCATTGTATACTCATAGATGTATTTGGTTTGAAACCAAAAGCTTTAAAAGTATTGTTATGCGATAGAACTTCTAAATGTCTTATTGAACAGTTATTATGTATATTATTTGTTAGTTGTACCATTTTGGTATCGCCAAGGACATTAATTTATTTCATTTTATACAATAGGTGATGATCCCATTTTTTTGTCTTTGTCTGTCGGGTAGATTATGGAAAAGTATTGGACACGTATTTTTTCTTGCATGCGCATGACGTCACGTGTAGGTAATTTTTATACCTACTTGTGACGTAGTGAGCCCCCCAGTCTCCAACTTTAATGAGTTATAACTAAGTAATTTTTTGATAAAACAAAAAATACGTGTCTAATATTTTTGTATTACCTGTCTGACGGACAAAATGGAATTTCGTTTTCTTAACCCAGTCTTCACCCCTATTGTCATAGAATGACAGTTTTGATTGTAAATGCGGAGTCATTAAGTTTGTAGTCAAGTGGCTTCTAGCAATCAATCAAAAACTAAAAATAAATTTTTGTTTTTAATTGTTTTCTATGATTTTTACCACCTAAAAGACAATCAAATGTTACGTCGAAGTTATATTTGTACCTATCTTTATAAAGCGTGTATTATTATTTAAAAAAACATTTATTTAAAATGCATACTATAAGATAAAGTTAAATTATAAAATAAGTTACGTATAAAATATATCAGTTATAACCTCAAACATTTTCAGTCTGTTTCATTGCGTTCCCGGATTGCATGTTCTTGTAACTCTGAAAGAAATGGACATTATTTTTAATTCAAAACAATTAAATGTGCTAATGTTGTCGCACAAGCCTAAAGATTGATCCAAGAAAGTTAAATTATTTCTTTGGAACTTCGTCGAGCTTCATTGTTTGTGGTGGTCGCCCCTATTGATTCTGATTTCCAGGAGTTGCAGTGGTTTGGGAATAGTCTGGCGGGCTTGTCCAATAAAAAGCGTAAAGAGTTTCAATTAGTTTGGTTTGCAGACCAAAAATTATTAAGTCTACACTCAATACTGATACGAATGCTGTAAGCATGTTAGTCTTGCAGATGCTTCCTAAATTATAAAACATAATATTCATTACACACCTACATATTTCAATTATTCAGAGCTGTTTGGTTTATGTAAGATTTCAGCCTTCTCCAAACTCAAACTCAAAACATTTATAACAAACTAGAGGTTACCCGAGATCTTTGTCTGCGTGAAATCATTATAAAAATATTACTTCGCCATTTGAATTGGATCAAGTTTTATTTTTTGCATGAAACTCTAATTCTTTTTCTAAATTAAAAGTCGCGTAAGTTACTCCTTATAACATCAGCTTTTGCCAGATACAGTCCCGTCAAAGTCGGTTCATCCGTCTAAGCCGGGATGAACAGACACGTAAAATGTTTTTTATTTTATTATAATTACCGTATATGCTTTCATAAATACATTCAGAAAAAGCTGTTATTTTGAAAGTACAAATAGACACTTCAATTTTATTTATTTATAGAGATAGGCACTTTTCAAAAATAAAAATATGAATCAAAAGCGTAGCGTAGAACTCTATGGAGAAAAATGGGCAAGAAGGCTCCAAATTTCTGAATATATCTCATTATTACGACAAGAATCATACGAGATGAGCTAGTGAGATATAAGAAGCTTACCTGTGCCGCCTGCTTGTGCAACATGGATGTCATAGTGGGTCCGGTCTCCGACACCATCTTGCGAAAATATCCCTTTTTGTTCTGCAGCAATATGTGCGGGTGGTCGAACTCCATCAAACGACCTGCGTCTAGTACTAATATCTGAGGAAATAATTATTGTTATAATAGTAGTATCGCCATTATTTGTTGCCTAAAAAGCCCTGCTGTGATGTCGCTACTTTTTTTTTAACATTAGATAGTAGACAGAAGATTTGTCTGAATTGAAGAGGTCGGAATTTCAATACTTGATTTTTAGGGTTCCGTTCCCAAAGGGTCAACGGGACCCTATTACTGAGACTTCGCTGTCGCTCATGAACCGTGATAGGTAGCCAGTTGATATTTCTACAGATTTTGTATTTCTGTTGCCGCTATAACAACAAATACTAAAAACAGAATAAAAATAAATATTTAAGGGAGCTCTCATACAAAAAAGTATTTTTTTGCTCGTTTTTATAAATAAAGGTACGGAACCCTTCGTGCGCGAGTCCGACTCGCACTTTTGGCCGGTTTTTTATTTTAATATTAATATTGATTTAGCCTAGATATCGTGAGGCCCGTGAGGAATCCAGTTTATCCCTACATGAGTCATGTCATTCGAAGCTTTAACTTAGAAAGAATAAAGAAAATAATAGTTCACGTTTATCACGGCTCCATCGACTGTGTGGAGTATGATATGGCACGAAAGGAGGTGTCAGATGAGACGACAAGTAATAGAGAAGTATGGAAGAAGAAGATATGCTGCGCCGACCCTAAATATTGAGACGAAGGCGGAAGAATGATGATGGATTTACACGGCTCAATTTATTACACAGTTTAAAAAAAAAACACGTACTTTGTCAGAATCTATGATTGTATTGAGCCGATGCGCTATAGTGAGCACGGTGCAGCTGTTGAAGTGTAGCCTGATGGCTGTCTGGATCAGCTGGTCCGTCTGCGCGTCCACGTTGGCTGTAGCCTCGTCCAGCACTAGGATGCGGTCGTTGTGCACGATGGCTCGCGCTAGGCAAACCAGCTGACGCTCTCCCACGCTGAAGTTTAAACCGCCTTCTGAGACTTCTTTGTAGAGGGGACCTGTAGATATATAAAAATTACTCGTTTTGCCCCACTAACACTGTTACATTGGACTTTCTTTTTACTTATTTATTTACTATTTATTTCAGGCATACGTACATACACAACAGTTATTATTACATCAAATAAGAATTAGAATAGAATAAAATAAAATTACATTTCACTACATTACAAAATTACATTATTATATACATTACGATTATAATTACAATTACATTCAGAATTAAATAATCAGATACATTAGGATATGATAATATAGCTGGAACATTAATTGCCATTTACGAAGAAGTAGTTTACCTCGTATATAGCCTTCAATATTCCATTGTCAGACTGATGTATTCGGCTCATAAAGGAGGCCTATGTCTTTCTCATGACTGCGTAAAAGTCATCTACCCTGTTCTCGGCATACATGCCGGACGCACTACACCGCCATGGCAGCCCCAGTATGCATCTGAATGCGTTGTTATATTGAACTCGCAGCGTATTGTAAGCACGCTGCGTGTACTTGTACCATAGGCCACATGTGTATAGGTTCCGGCAGTATGCGTTAAACAGGGTTATTTTCACTTGGTCAGAGCATTTCCCAAATCGTCTTGCCAGCATTTTACTTTTAGCAGCGAGGGAACGTCTTTGTCTTTCGATGTCCTCATCATCTTTAAGTTTCTCGGTAAATATGTGGCCCAAATAAATGAAACATATACCTTATTTAATCATAATCGGTAAAATTGGGTGTACTTTGGTCGTGCTACCCAACACGTCAGCACATAAGGGCATTACATAATGCGATATGGTCATGATTTTTGAAGTGGTGGTGATGTTGTCACCTGATTTACTCAGTGGGCTAGACTCTAGAGGGTAGAGACTACTTTTACATTTAGGAATTCTCAGGCCAACTACGGCCATTCAAAAATTGCCATCGCGGACGGTATTTCACGTCCACACGGCGGGGTATTGGTAAAGTTTTCAACTAGCAATAATCGCACCTCGGATTAACCTCATTGGTTACGATATTGCCTCTGCGCAAAGTTAATTATAACAAGTTCGCTGAGCCGACCCAACCAAACGCCGTGCAGCAAACGATAGCGCGATCTAATACGACGACAACACCATCTAGTTGCATTATCGGTACTAAATTCCGGTGCAGGCTGAAAGGCTGGCGGAACGGTGGAGGCTGCCATATGTCGTAGTACAATAGCACCCTTACCCAAATTGTGTTCATAAAACAGGTTTGTCCCAAAGAGTATTTACTAACTTTCATCTCCTTCAGCCTGAAGTTCCACATTGTTCAAAGCTTTCACCAACACTGAATCGGGATACTGATCGAACGGATCCAAATTCTTCCTTATATTGCCACTAAACAACACTGGTTCCTTAAATTAGAAAATACACAATATTTAATGGATGTAAGATCGTTATCATCACCATATTTTCAAATTTCTAAAGATTGCATTGGGAAAATTCAACGCACATCCATCACGCAAAAGTTAAAAAGTTCTTAGAATTTAGGTTTTAAATATCTTACTTGCGGAATTATAGATAACTTCTCTCTCAAATCGTGTAGTCCAATGCTTGTGATGTCTATTCCGTCAATAGTGATGCTTCCCTCTAAGTATGCCAGTCTAAACAAGGCTTGGATAACTGATGATTTGCCTGCACCTGTTCTGCCAACAATACCGATCTAGAATAATGAGCAAAAAGATAAGCGTTAATCAGTAGTTCATTGTTTTGTTTTAGTTTCTTTTCTTTTTTTAAAAACGTTGCCCCACACGAGGAATTTCTCCTGTATCGTGGGTGCGTTTACAAACATTTAAACTCACATACACAAACAGCCAGACCCACCACAGACAACTATCTACAGATAGTTGTTCCGGTTGCCATACAAATATTTGTTCCATGCGGGGATCGAACCCGCGACACGCAGCGCAGCAGTCGATCGCTCAACCACTGCGCCAACAATTGTAACAGGACAAAACCTTTACGGCAACAAATCTTCGGCCACCTTGTGTGATAATTAAAAATAAACAATATTAAACCTCATTCAACTGTCAATTTACACTCAACAACTAAACTAAATTTGTTTTTAATAATATGTTGAGGAAAACAAAATTGATTCTAATAACTTAAAAAAAATTAGAGGTACCACTGACTAAAGAAAAACTATAATTTAGAAACTTAGAACTATTTTTTCAACAGCTGTGGAAAGGCACCCCTCACAGTTATATTCAGACACTTTTTTTTTTCAACCTTCCAATGGTAACCCCTTTTTTTTCATAATTTCTCACCACTTTTGTGTAGAGGTTCATAGATGAGAAAACTCTCCTAATTTTAACTGTCGGGTGCCAACAGTCTTGGAGAAAAATGGCTTTGACATACGGATGGACAGACAGACGGACGAATCTAAAATGGTTTTTTGACATTTGGCAACGATTAAAAATTACTGTCAAGGTGGCGGTATTTACCTTTTCCTGTGGTTGTATGGTAAACTGCAACCTCTGCAGTACGTAGCCTCCTTCCGGGGAGTACTTCAGGCTCAAGTTGTCGAACTTTATCATTCCTTCTGCAGGCCAGTCGGCTGGAGGCTTTTTTTCTAGAGGCTACAGATGAAAAACAACATTAAACATGATAAGAAGGAGTTTCATTTGTCAGGCATTGTCAAAATTATATTCGTCCGAAATGATTTTCATGACGTGGCTCACTCGTTTCACTAAACTACTACTGAGCTACTAGGGTACCAGCTGTTACTGAGCATTTTTTGGTGAATTTTCATTCAGTAAAGTACCTACAATCTTCAGGACTGGATGATTGCCTGACAAAATAAGGTGTAAGTCTGTGTCTTCACGTGAGTAGATCTGTCTTCTGATTGAGGTTTTAAAAGACCCCACGTCTATATAAATAATGTTTCCTTACACTTCTTAATGCAGACTCTTGTGGTATCTTGGTGTACTCCAAAATTCTTTCCACGCTAGTCATTTGGTTCTCCATCTCGGCAGACTGTCGCATCCCCCATTGGAAGATACCAGTTAGGGATATGGACTGGGTGATTGCTAGGCCGACGTTACTGCCGTCCATGTCTGTATTTTAGAGTAAATAGTTAAATGAATCAAGACCTTTATAGCTGCAAAAAGTGGAGTCTCAGGTAACAAATACTCTTGGTGAAAATTTAGGTTAATTCACTGTGGATTGAACTGGTGTTTATTTGGCTCTCACCGCCTTTACTGTTAGACTGTATACAGCAGATTTATTGTAACACAATATATATATATATATATATATATATATACATATATATTCTATAATAAAGTGATATAGAGATTGTATCCTAGAAACTAAGGCTAAGGCTGACTTGCACAGAAACCACAAACGGCGCTAAACGAATTAAACTTTTTTTTTGCCAATCTTTCCATGTCGGAATATTTACATACAATAAGCACTAAATCCAATTAATTATTTTTGGTGCGGTAAGGCCCACTGGCCTTACTAACCTGTCTTCATCAAACAGCTAAAAGTAACGCATATGATGAACAGTAAGCAGATGAGGTCCAGGAAGTAGCCAAAAGCCCGGCTGCAAGTGATGAAGAGGTACCACGCAGCGCTGTGCAAGTCCTGGTGAAGGTCGAACTCTTCAGCCAGTAGGAACTCGGAGCCGAACGACCGAATTGTCGCCAGACCAAGAATGGTAGCGTTCACGTGACCAAATACTGGGCTGCGAGCTGATGAGAATATTTTTGGTACTTAGACAACTTTAGATGTTGATGATGTTAAATTAAGCGAAGAATGATCTGAGTGAATGTTTTGATGTGGGTGGTGTTTTGGCTTTGAACCCAATGTAGGTTCAAAAAAAAAACCGCACCGCGATTTATGACACCAACTATGACAGAACCAAGTGAGACAAAGAATCTTCCGCTGATCAATCCGAATAGTAATTATATTGAGTTTTATAAAACACACTGCCATCCTAGGTCTTGCCTCTTAATCTAAAGTTTCTACATATCTATTTCAAGGCGTCAGGAGTTGAGTGGGATCGTTTGGCAAGTAGCAAGTATTCCTATTCTCCATTTAAGTTATGGCTTGATGTCTTACTTACTGATCCCTTCCAAACGTTTGACAGCTCCACTGGTCCTGATGTAGATTACTCGAAAGATGTAGAATATGACCATTGCAGCAGCGATCGGAATTAGGAGAGTAATGTCTGTCATCAATATGACAATGACTACTCCTATAAGGTTTAATATTATCTGAAAGAAATTGAATGGCCATTTTATGCTATCTTCCAAACATTATGAAGTAATTTGATACGACTTCCAATCTTCTACTTCTTTATTGTGTGGTTAGTGGCTACTCTGGTGTCAGAGTTTTTATGCCGCCTCATGGGCCTCTGACTTGGCTTTACATGCCGTCGAGAAATATCTCTCAGGCATGCTGCTTTCCTCCGAACCAGTCACTTCACCACTTTCCAATAAAACCATCTTTTCTTCTACTATAAACCTCCTCCGAAAAATACACGAAGGTTTTATTATCCAATCATAGCAATGTGACTAACGTTTCTTACCTGAAAGCAATCAATCATAGCTTGCGGTAGCATTTCATCAACAGCACCCATGTCTTTGCTAAATCTATTGAGAATGCGTCCTGAGGGGTTGCTATGAAAGAAACTCATTGGAGACCTCGAAATTGACTCAAACATTTGGTCGTGTAATCTAGAAGATGAAACGAAATAATAATTAAAATATAAAAAAGTATTAGGTACACAGTTTTTGTTTTTGTTTGATACTGACTTGATGGAAGATTTCATACACAAGGAAAAGAAGAAGAAAGCTCGTATCAAAGCGACTATGATTGTCGCCAATGTTATTATGCCGAAAATGAACACAAATTCGCTTCGCCCCAGACCCTGTTCTGCCCATACAAGAACGTCCATTGTTGCATCGCCTGATAATCTATCTTCGGCGTTACTCCTGAAAACAGAAACGAAGGAAGAAAAATATCAAACATTGAAGTAAATGGGCCTGATAACGAATCTGGGAAGATGTATTTTTTTTCATTCGATTCTTAGAATTACCACTCTGTCTCACGAACGGAAAGGAAATGATTAAAGCGATTTGAACCTTACCATCGACTGATCCAAAAGTCGCAGGCGCTGGCACAGAACTGCGCTAGTAGGAACAGCAAACAAACGATGACCACGAAGAAACAAGGAGCACCTGCCATGAAATAGTCGCGGTACACAGACCCGTGAACTCGACCTATCGTTTGTGTCTCTGCCTCAGGCTTTTGATCCTGGAAACATTATTATGACGATGAAAACCGAATAAGTAATGAATCGGCATCTGTACCATGGGCGATGTTTAGGGAAAAGCAAGTCGAGCACCTGGAATGGAAATGTGGTGTTTGTTTGAGAGAGTTCTCGCTTGGAGTCATGTAAACACTACATCTATCATACGTTCCTTTATTAAAAAAAAAAATGAGCGATAGGTAGTCGTATTCTAATTCTGTAGTAAGTAGGTAGTAAAGGCCAAGAGCATATGGAATTATGTGTTTTCGATATTTATAATTAGACATCTTACTGCAACGCTCAGGTCCATCATCATAGACCAATGTCGTCTGTGCAAGCTTAGGGTGCTTGGTTGGAAAAGCATTGACGCGCTCTGGACGCTGGGGATATTATCTTCTTCGTGCACTTCTCGCGCTTTCTCGTTCATCAGCTGAATTATCTTCAGTTCTTTTTCCTACAAATAAAACATTTTTGTCAATGTTTATGATTTTTTTTATGTATTGTTTTCTCGAAGTCCTATAATGTAATTGTGATATGAATATTTAGTATTTACGTCTAATTCTTCAAAGGCACCGTTTCCAATTATTTTTCCTTTGTCCAAGATAACAACTTGATCGACTGACTTGATGAACTGTAGTTGATGGGTCACCAGCACAACTGTCTTACTGATCAAGTATCTGATTACAAAAACAATCACCATTGAAGTAGGTACCTTTAAACATTCTGACTTCAAAATTAATTCTTATTACAATCGTATGTTTACCTTTTAATACATCTCTCGAAGATATGTTTCGCGACCTGAGTATCTACCGCTGAAAGTGGATCATCTAACAAATAAATGTCAGCCTAAAACAGTAACATATTTGTTGCATTATCGATACCAGCTTTCATTATTTTAATGTCTTAAATATAATTTGTTTTATGTATGTTACCTCCTTGTAGACTGCTCTGGCCAGATTAATTCTCGCTCGTTGTCCTCCACTGAGGGAAACGCCGCGTTCCCCAACAACAGTCTTGTCTCCATGAGGGAAGAGAGATATATCTCGTTCCAATGCGCACACCTTACAGACCTCCATATACCGTTGCTTTTGAAATGATTGTCCAAACAGAATATTTTGTCGGACAGACCCTGTAAAAGTAGGACTTTCTGTATTTATACCCAGTCTAGCTGACTCGCATTTAGTCGTATCTTGTTTTTTTACAACAAGTAGATCAGATATCAGTCAGTTAGCTTTCATCTAAAAATGGTACTACTTCGCATTGTCATGAATCTTACCTACGAAAAGCCATGGGTCCTGACTGGCATAACTGACGGTTCCATTGGTCTGCATACTTCCACTGGTACACGGTAACTCGTTCAGAACCATGTGCAGTAGCGTAGACTTGCCTGAACCTACTGCTCCGATCACAGTTGCTAAGGAGCCCGCGAAAATCTGGAATATGGTACTCGTATAAGATGTATCCAACTACGATGTTCGATCGAAGTTTGAGCATTTAGAATTTTAGTTATAAAAAAGTTGTACCATTTTTGCCGGAACTGTAATTTCTGGATAGTTCACCTCCACATCATCGACGAAAAAATCAAACCACTCATCACACATTCTTCAAAATAGTAGGTATACTGACGGAAGAATTAAGCGAAGTCTTACCGACAATTGCAAATCCATAACGTCGTTTTTATTCGAAGATTTGAGCCACCTGCTCGACGCATTATCAAACTTTATTGCTATTTCATCTGTGCGAATTTCTGTATCACAAAACAAACAAGTAACTGTATTACATCTATCAGCTATGATAAAAAGACAAACACAGAAAAGAAATGTTTTGTAATAGTACATTGTTACCCTAGGGGTGAAAGTAACTTATTTAGTCCCGAGACGGGGGGTGCCAATAGTTCGAGGGACTAAATAAGTCTTTAACCCGAGGTAAACACTGTGCTTTTCATTACGAATACAAGGAAAGTAAAAATAAAAACAAGAATTAGTTATAGAAAAAATGAGTAAATTTTGTTTTACATGAATCAACAACTTTTCCCGCCTATTTAGTTTTTTTTTCTGTGGACAGCCAGCTATTCGGCCAATATTTTTCATTTTCATTATTGAAAAAAGGGTAAATATTTTGCCCAAATACATGTTATTTTAAAGAAATTGTTGAAACTAAATTATAATAAAGTTATTAAAAAAATATAGATTCTTTAGTCAATACTTAACTTTAAGTTATTTCAATTTTACATCGTGGCTGCATAGAAAGTTGGAACATGGTTCAATAAAAATGTGAAAATAGACTAGTTTTTTTTTTTTTAATTTGGCATCTGTCAGTTGAAAGCGATTCTCCCTAGGGAAGAAAAGTATTACTTTCAACCCGCTCCACAGGCAACTTCAGACCTGCTTTCAGAGTATGAGTAATGAAAAGTACCTTTCACTTTCTCTTTCGGATTATCCTTATCCTTTGAAGTGCTGGGCTCAGGCATTGCTGCTGCTGTCATATTCTTCTGAGGTTCTACAAAACACATAAGGCGTAAAAGTACCCTAAAAGAACCCGAAAAGCACGTTTTTTTTTATCCAGACCATACCTAGTAACCTTCTACTTCCTATTTTTTTTTATAATACATTTTTTTACTTAAATGCCTTCACGGCCCTGTTCTATCCATCAGCACAATGAGTTGAGTGCGCTACATTGAGTCCTACCATGAAACGGAACCCACCCCGAAAAAAAAATCTTTTCCTAATAGCAATAATTTTTGCGTCGAGTTCCATGGTAACACACTGGACGCCTGAGGAAGGACAGCGCCGTAGAGGTCGACCACGGCGAAGGTGGTTTGTTGTACAGAGAGTTTGGTTGACAGCTTCGTAAGACAGTGGTTTGTCCAATACTTCACAAATCACAATGAATACCTATGATGGTTACTCGTTTCTTTCTAGTCATTGGTGAAGTAGCTTCTTGCGTTGAGGCAGGCACTCTAGAAGGCAGACTACATTCTTCACTGAGTAAATAGTCCCGAATCCTTTGTACAGCTACGTTCATCTCTGCTATCTAAAATAACAGGTATATTCAAGCATGCATCGAGAACCAAAGGGATCATCGTGTGTTTCTTCTATTTACAAATAGATACCTAGTGACTAGCGGGTGAGTGATTTAGCTACAACTGAATAAAAGCCTGGACTATAATTATAAACTACTTTCAAGAAGAATGGACTACCACGTTGATCTTGGGTTAGATTCCCAGGACGGGAAAAGTGTTATTGGGCGTTCAGAAATTTCTCAGCAGCAGCCACGGAGTTAGGAATTTTGCCCGCTTGATGGCAATAGGCTCGCCTTCTATTACATGAGATTTAAACATAACTGGTGACATATGGGTGTACTTTAAGGTACACCTCTGCGTAACTCTTCGGGGCAATCTGTATTTGAAGTTATTGTGAAAACTGCAGAAAATTGTAAAAATATATTTGCATTGTATAGATTTAATCCCTTAGTATTATATAATTGCATAGCACATGTGTGAGTATTATGTACTGTAAAGCCACCATTTACTGAGTACCTACATCTTTCATTGACGCGAATTTACCCTGGCGGTTGAGTGACTGTCATGCTCACTCAAATGTCACACTGATGGTGGCGGGTGTGTCGGGTCATTTAGTTCCCTTCAACATGGTTGAGTTGAATGATGGCTGATGCGGCATGTTCGTGAATGGGCGCTGTCAGTTTTGACTGGTCATCTCTTAGCCGCCACGGTTTATTTTAAATCAATTTATTTTTTAAATATTGATATAATCTTTTACTCTGGATGCACGTATTTCTACATCGTTCTCACATATTTGTAATTCTCAACATGAATGATGTAACCAAGATTTTGTAACATACCTATTATGATTTAAAGAATGTCCATGGGGTTTCTTGCCCATTCTTCTTGCGATCTACGTTTTGGAATGGGCAACTATAGTACTTTCACAAGTTATTATGCCTTGTGACTGGGACTGTAGCTACGCGTTTTTTTTTTTTACTTTCAAAAGTGCCAGTAATGAATGGTCTAATTGAAATTAATGCTTTGAGTTTGATTTTCACGTTTTGTTTTAAGAAGAAGCCAATCAGCATATAGCTTACCTGTCCAACGGCCTGAGGAAAATACAAAGTCATACTTTGCTTCGTAATATTGTAGTAACAAGTGAGGAAAAAAACGTTTTCGACGGTGATACGATTGACGTAGGTCACGTAGAGTAGCACGGTGATGAAGATACCGAAACGCGACGTGAACATGATGAAGGACATTATCACGCCGCGGATGTATGACGTCATCTTTATATAGAAGATTTCCTGGCTGCCGGTGATAAGGAGAAATGGTTACGTTTACTATTTGTAGTGTTAATTATTGTTATTTGTTACATGATATTGATAAAGTTATAGATGATAAAATATTTTTACCCATATAGTACATTTATTTATTTATTTATTAAAATTTTATTACAATCATATTATTATATAAATAAATAAAATTTATTTATTTATGACTGTAACAAAATTTAAAAGGGCTCTAAACCAGATATTAATTGTGAAAAGCTATTACACAATGGCTTATGTTTAACATAACACCAGATAAAGTAAATATAACCTTAAAAAACATTTTTATACTGCCTAAAATAGTAAATGATCACCAGAATTAAAAACCTGAAAATCACAGCTCCGAACTAAGGCATAGTCGACGGGGGCTCCTATTTCTCTCTGCAGGGTTTAAAGTAACCTAACACGAAGGGGATGTCGGGGTCTTAGTTCGCTCGCTCCGCTCGCTCACTAGACCCCGCCATCCCCTTCGAACCTAACCTGTCCGAGTCGGGGTGCCCAACATCCCGAGCTCGCTTTGCTCGCACTTGCTTCCTAAGTTCTTCTTGCCACAAAATTTGGTGATCATTTACTATATTTGGTGATCATTTACTATATTTAGTGATCATTTACTATATTTGGTCTTTGAATACAATTTTTTTGGTGTTTAGTATTTTTTTTTTTGGTAACGTAGCTTAGGATCTCAAAGTATTTTTTGGTGCTCATTATATTTAATCCCTTACTCAATTGACTATTTCTCTGGACTGATTGACCAACTATTATTATGATTGAATAGGAGCTCCTATTCTGACACTTTTTTCCTGATTGACGTACTTAATTCCTTTGGACATTACTATTAAAATTTTACTACTATTATTAGTCAGACATTATTTTTTGTATTTCAAATGATTTTAAATTAAAATTTATCTGGTATTACAATTTTATACAATTACTATTTAATTTTGGAGTTTAATATTATTTGCATGCCCACGTTAAAATATAGACGAGTAAGTATACTAAATAATAAAACATCTATGTACAAATTACCCATGTTTGCAAAGAAATAAATTATTTGATTTGATAGCCGAGAGTTATGACCGTCCGACTGCTAACTCATAGGTCACGGGTTCGAACCCAAGGCACCTATGATTTTTCGGATTCATGTGCGTACTCAGTAATTATCTCAAGTTTCGGTGAAGGTAAACATCGTGAGGAAACCAGCTTGCCTGAGAGATATTTCTCGGTATATTAAGCTAAGCCAGGGGACCATGGGCGGCATCATCTATACATCTAAACAAATAAATAAAATTGAAGTGTCTGTTTGCAATATTAAAATAACTGCTTTTTACTACAAATAAATGTATATAAGGTATATACCAAAATAACATTTTTTACAATTTTTTGGATTGTCTGTCTGTTCGTCTGTCTGTTTGTTCCGGCAAATCTCTGGAACGGCTGGACCGATTTTGATGGGACTTTCACTGGCAGATAGCTGATGTAATAAGGAGTAACTTAGGCTACTTTTTAAATTCCACGCGGATGAAGTCGCGGGCACAGCTAGTAGATATAATAAAAACAAGATTTATATATTTCTATGGGCGGCATAAAAACTCTTACACCATCAGCAGGTTAGGCAATAGGCACACGAAAAGAAGAATCTAAAGTTCCGATTTTCTACTTAACATAGTGTTTTTTTTGTTAATTGTATTCAGTGCTGTGCTGTGTGCAGTGGTATCTTTTCGTTTCTTAGGCTAGAGCAATAATCGAACGTCTAGGAACTGAAACTGACTCTCCATCGGTATTGCCACTCGTTGTTAAACAAGATTCTAGATTAAAAGTGAGCAAAACTGCTTTTGGTCAAGTCTTTTCTACTAACCGTCGAACAGTATCAATAATTTTCCTAAACGGCTTCTCCCAGGTGTACATTTTGATCACTTCCATTCCCATTAGAATTTCTTTCATCAGTTTTACTCTTTCGTCTGATTTCTCCGCTGTTCCTCGTCTGTAGTAAGCAGTGTTTACTCCCAAGAATACTGTAACATTTTCATATGATGAAACCATCCGAGATTATTATTATTCTGCTGACATTGTCCGTAGGAAGTAAGTACAGAAGTTATTTAAATCTGTCTGAGCCATACTTCCTCTTATAAAATTGATCTATCACTTGGAAATATGTATATGTTACCGGCCAAACCCGATTTCAGGCCAAACTAATTTCAGGGTTGCGGGTTGTTCGAAAGAGATACCGCGGCCGTGGAACACAAAGGGCGAAGAAGGAACATGGATGGGTTTTAGTCAGTACAAGTCTGACACTCCCTTCCGCTCCGCCCAGCGGGAGAAGACATTTGATGATTTCCCATCCGTAAAAAAAAAGGCCAAACTATTTGTCCTAGGTCAAACCGGTTTACTGGCTTATCGTGTATAAGGTTGTATAAATACCCAAACAAAACATCTAAAATGCGCCCAACTTGCATGCGGCAACGCTCGTTACGCGGCGCTCGCTCGGCTCGCGCGTTTATGGTCACTGCTCTAACCTAACCTAACCCAATGGCTGTATATGATCCTGTTATGATGAGCACTAGTTTGGTCTAGGACAAACTAGTTTAGCCGGAAATCGGGTTTGGCCGGTAACATATACACCGTGTAAATCACCTCATCACGAAGCCGTCAACCAAGCATTCTGTACATGAAACTAAGTAACTTTACGCAAAAATTATTGCTGGGAAACGACTTTTTTTTGGGGGGTGAAAAATCATGTTTTGTGGTAGAACTCAATGTAACGCACTCAAAACATTGTGCTGATGGTCGGATTGAATAGTACGGGGGTCGTGGAGGTGTTTAAAGTAAAAATCTGACATTAAAAACTTGTATTTAAAAAAATACTTGTCAAAAAGTTGGAACTTTGACCCCTAATATCTCCGTAACTAGAAGGTTCCCAGGTATGGTGTAGAACAAAAAAATGATCGCAATGACTGGGAGAACCAGTGCTTTTCGGCTTCGTTAAGAGGTGTTTTACACCCTTACAAATATCAAAAAGTAACTGTGGTGTAGTCAAGACTGTCTTGTTGGCCTGGTGGTCGATTCCCAGAACGGACGGGCAAAGTGTTATTGGGCCTTCAGAAATTTCTCAGTAGCAGCCACGGAGTCCGGATTTGTGCCCGGTTGATGACAATCGACTCGCGACTGGCATCCTGTCACATGGGACTTAAACATAAACGGCAAAATGTGGGTGCAGGTACACCTCTGTTTAACACTTCGGGGATTACAGGCGTGATGTTATGTAGTAACTGTATTCTAGGTGTCCCGAGCCCATTATTAGTCAGATTTCAAAGGTTTTTTGTTTATTAATTTTCTTACTCTGAAACGGAATTACTGCTATTATGATCAGCGATCCATAGACGGCTGGCATTCCCATTTCCCGGAACAAGTAAATTGTCATGAGCTGTAAAAAAAAATACATTTTAACAGAGCTAGAAAAAGTTAATAGTTTGGTACTTCATTTCAAAAGACTTATTGAATTTTACCGCAGTTTCCAATGGTCCTATCCAGAGATAGTGCGCGAAAAGTGGTCCGGTATCAAACCGGTTGACGTCATTGGCCATTAGATTCAGGACTAAGCCACCGCTGCTTTCAGATGTGGCTTGGATATTAACTTTTAGAGCCTGAAACCATAACAGCTGCTATGTGATTAATTTAAATATACTGAAAATACCTACTGATAGAAATCCTTAAGTCCAGAATTTTCCGACTAGTCCGGAATGCGGGGGGAATTCTAAAACGTCCGGATTTTCCTAAACTGAGAGAATAACAAACACTTCATACTAAAATAAAATAGTTTTTAATAAAATTAACTTTATAGAATTGTGAAAAGTTGTAATTGTAATGCACAATCAACATGGCTGCATCACGCGACGTTGCGTGAAGCGATCTGTTATGCGGTGGCCGTTCATGCGACGTTGCGTGATAGTGCACTTAAATTTTGTACGAGCCATAAAATAGCGGCCGTCCAAGTACGTTCAGTATTTTGGCTTGGCAATGAACGTGTTAAAAGAAAAAGTTCCGGTACCTTCTTCAAATGTCATGACATTATTATACAGAAAATTATTATATTACCATACATCCAATTGAGTTATACCTTTCTGTAAATAAGACTGCAAACGCCAACCCTCATCTTCATGCCCATGTGCATGACTGCCATCATGAAGGGATGCTGCACCATGATATTGAAGGTGCTGCAGAAGATGATGCTGAACGCGAAGAACACGGCTTCTGCCCAGGACACGCTGCCTTCCATGTTGTAGTAAGAGAACAGGCGATACAGGTACGTCGAGTTGCTCCTGGAATTCCTGATAGAGTTTGAAACGAAGGCTAAGTACACACGGCGGCACATCATGTTACACATTTCCAGTATATCATGGCTTTGCTCTGTATAGATTTTCCGCACAATGAGAAATCCGCATAAACCGGTTTTGTACAGCTTGATATATCGCCGTGCCTACATGTAGTCGTAAGTTGATTTTATGATATTGATAGGATCAGGGGCGCACCGGGTGCCATCCAAGGTAGCTACGCCACTGTATAGGATAAATACCTAGATGCCTTTGGATTAATATTAAGAGTTGAATGATTAGATAGTTCTACGTGATGTGCAACACTCGATAAAAATATGACTGATCTTTTGAACGCTATTGATACATATACGTGACAAACAAGAGCCCCTGCCCTGTATGCCAACAACAGAAATATGTGACAAAAAATGTGGTGCACTCATCATCATCTGCCTAGCCTTTTCCCAAACTATGTTGGGGTCGGCTTCCAGTCTAACCGGATGCAGCTGAGTACCATGGCAGTATTTTACATGAAGCGACCGCTTATCTGACCTCCAAAATCCAGTAACTGGGTAATACGATACCCCTTGGTAAGACTGGATGTCAGACTTTTGGCGTCTGACTTTAACGACTGTCAAAGACTGACGACTAACTTTAAAGATCTACAAATGACAGCCGGGACCAACGGCTTAACGTGCTTTCCGAGGCACGGAGGAAACTCCTTATGTAATTATGGTCACCCATCCACGGACTAACCTGGGCAAGCACTGCTTAACCTTAAAGATGACCCCGTGCGGCTTTTATTATTTAGCCACGAGGTCCTCCACTATAACACGAAATAAACAATTTAAATTATTACTTTTGAGTGTTTATTTATACAAGGTGTTGTTTTGCATTCTCGTCAAATTTCAAGAGGTGGTCACAAAAGACATAAATAATCAATTAAAATTACCGTACCTAGTTAATAATTAATAAACGCTGATTTTTTGGTTGTTTTAGTTTGTCAATATTTCAGAATAACCCCCTTAACGTGGTTTAGGGAATAAGAAATTATCGAATAAACGTTTGACATTTTTTGTATGTGTGTAAGCGAGGTTATAGGGTGAGAACCAGACGGTCCGCGTTTAAAACACGGGTGGTTCACACTTACCGATTTCCGTAAACAAGAAAAAAAATAAACATTACCAACCCATTTTATTATTGATTCGGGAAGAGAATCAGTAGCATAGTTACCTCCTTGAATTTGACGAGGATGCAAAACAACACCTTGTATATTTTTAAAATGTGATCTAAGTTTATGTCTTAAATATTAAATGTCTTACCAAGAAATAAGGTATTAAAAGTTTTGAAACCCCGCGCCCCGTTTTGTATTTGTAAGAATTTGTGGCTTGGCGTGGAGGGCACGCGCGTGTGTTCATGCTCTGGCGTTCAAAAGGTTAAATAAACACAAATGTATGTAGGTTGTGAAATTGCATTTGAGGTCGGGCATCCTGGACAGTCGTTAAATTACAGGCTTCGGAAACTTAAATCTAAGTATTTCTTCATTTTAAAATACAAATCATTTATTCGTCCTCCGCGCGTCCATCATGTTTCTTAGTACTATTGTTTATGTAACTACTTGGAATTACTTACACATTATTATCGTCTTGAACAGGGCTGTAGTAACGCAGTAACAATCCAAGAAATAATGGTTGCTGCAACCTATTGATACAAAACGGTAGATAAACTAACTAGGTAGGTATTTATTTTATTCAGTGTAGAATTAAATGGGCGTTGTGTAGAATATCATATCACCACCGTATTTTGGGACCTGTACACGCTAAACACTGACGAAAAATTAAAAATAGTGCTTCTGAAGCCGAATATCTTCCTATTAGTGAAGAGGACGATATTTAAGGATGAAGGTAGAGGTTGACCTGATAAGAAACTCCATAGCAGCCAGGATAAGACCATACAGCATTAGTTCTGTCCCGAACACTTTGAAGAGAACTCTCCAAAGACTTGGTATGGATGTCTCTCCGCGCCGCCGAGCATTCTGCACCTCGCGGTCCCATGCTTTTTGTACGGCATCACCTAAAAATGGGAGGCGTGTGTTAAACTTACCTAAGTTTGTCTATCTAGGCATGGACACCTACTGATTGAAGCTTGTACCTCATCTTAGGCATCTTCGGCCTCCAATATAAGACCATAATTTTAAAATTTCTAATAGTTAGTTTTATTTTTGGATTGATAGTCTCACTTTATTTACAGAAATTAGGTTTGTGTGGTACTCGAAACGTATAACTTTAGCTGGCTGGGCTTTGCAGTACTTACTACCGGTATAGGTACAGACTATACTGGCCGGGAATGTTGGCGAACTGCGCAAGCACTCCAGCACCCCGGCCCAAGGTAATTGAAGAACACCGTGTGGTTTTTGTCAGTAGGTGTACTCCTTCGCCCGGGTGGGCCTAATGATGATTGTGTGATGGACATCCATGAGGATATACAAACGACAAAAAGGAAAATAAACTTGTTGGTACTTTTGGGTAAAAGAGACGTAAAGCAATGTTCCAGACTAAGGTTACCTAAGCACTACTAAGCAGACCCCTTTAACCAGCTATGGATGGTGCTGTACCTACTCGTTAACAAATATTTTGAGTTATTACCTAGCACATTGGAGCGATGCTCAGGCAGGGGTGCATAAAGATCAGCATCTTTAATATCGCGATTGTAGCCCATTTTAAATGTTTCTAACGTCCACCTTTAGGAAAACAAATCTCATTTTAACGTGAGCACAAATGTAGCTGCCATTAATCACATAACCGAACGCTCGAACAGCATAAAATTTGGATTTGCGGTTTTGGAAAGCGTGCCACTAAAATCTCTTTTTGATCTCGATTTCCGAAAATGAGCCTATCGTAAGCTACTGCTGGACTACTAGGCCTCTTCGAATCTGTGCTACAATACCCTGTCCACTGCCTTCTACATCCAATCTGAGCCAGCCACCAGTTTAAGGTTGTCGATATATCTAGCTGGGGCACAACAGGCACAACCAAAATGAGTACAGTAACTGTTGAAAGTGTTTTAGCGGTTCTCCCTAATAATGTCGTCTACATACCCGAATGTCAAGATCGAGAATAAGTTAGCTCCATGTCGGGGATTCATCTCCCTTCTCTGTTTTGGTCCAGTATCCATGTTAAGCAGAAATTATAAAATAATAACGTTCTCATACAATTACATAAGTTGAATTACGCAATCTAGATGGTTACGGTACTTGTAGCAAGTTCATAGATAAAGTTGCTTTAATGCAATAAAAGCAATAATGACTGATAAACAGGTAGGGGTTATATTACTCGTACATAAATAGTACGATATAGGTACGATTCAATCACATAGGGATAGAAATTATAATTAACTTCCTATGATTTAGGTGGTTCCAAAGACTATAATCTGAGCTTGGAGCCCAGCCCTTAACCCAATTCATTTGAGGTCGACATAATATCATGTCTTCTTTTTCCATATTTCTTTAATTATTACTCTTCATCTCAGCAGCCACCGCCTCTAGCCATATCCCCCTCCACACAATCCATCCACTGTTTCTTTGGTCTTACTATAGTCATGGAGCCATTGACATTCATACTCAAAATTGTGTTAGCATATTATGTAGGATAGATTAAAATTGAATCATGTCATCAGTCAAGTCATGTTGAGTGCCCATGTAACACCCACACCCACGCCTATCAAGATCGGAGACTCTACACTCGAAGTTGTAGACGATTACGTCTATCTGGGACAAACGGTCCAATCAGGTAGGTCTATTTTTGAGAAAGTGGTCAATCGTCGAATCCGACTCGGCTGGGCAGCGTTCGGGAAGTTGCGTGGTATCTTCTCGTCCAACTTACCGCAGTGTCTCAAGATGAAAGTCGATGTTGTGTTTGTTGCCAGTGATTTCATACGGGACCGAAAATGGTCCTCATCAGAAGGCATAAAGTCATCCAAAGGGCAATAGAGAGGGCTATGCTCGGACTTTCTTTGCGTGATCAAATCAGAAATGAGGATATCCGCAAGAGAACCAAGGTTACCGACGTAGCCCGAAGAATTGCCAAACTTAAGTGGTAGTGGGCAGGGCACATTGCTTGCAGAACGGACGGCCGATGTGGCCAAAAAGTGCTTCCAGTGACCGCGAACCTGAAGATGCTGCGTTGGAAGGCTTCCCATTAGTTGGACCGATGACCTGGTGAAAGTCGGCGGCAATCCAGGTGAAAAGTTTACTTAATATTTCTTCCATTGTGATTAGGAATACTGACAAGTTTGATGCTGTGGTCTATAGACACATAAGACAGTATGACCTTCAACCTCTGCACATGCTACCTCACATAAGCGATCAACAGAGTAAGCAGTGATATCCTTCCTTTCCTTATATCTAAGACAGCTATTATATCTTAGCTACATTAAGGCTTGCTTTCGGCTGAAATGATGATGATTAAAATTGAAAATAGAACACATTGATTTGTCCTACTTACAACAGGTTACTACGTGACTATAAGCTTAGTTTTTAATTCCAATTAATTTAGCATTGATATGAATAACGAAATTATTGTACTTATGTTGCAACCAAATCTATAAAAGCCTAGTTCTACTGGCACACAATTAAGTGTGAACAATGCTCTACGTTCGAATTACTTGTCTCCTTGTAAGCATTTGTCTGTGTGGGGTAAGTTTTCTTGTACTTACTTAAGTTTCAAGTTTTTTTTAAATATATTATAATAGTAGATTCCTTCTCTAAAAAAAAAAAAACTTTACTTCACTAAAATAAAACCTTTATTTTTTGGTATCGCAGGCACAGCAATGGGTGTACCCAACAAGAACCGTGTATCCAACTCGATGTCGGTATGAGTCCTGTAGCTCGGCGATGGAAGACCTCAACGTGTTACTGCAACTCGCTAAAGCCCTCGACGACGACGACAAGGGATACTGCAATCCCCAACAGCAGCCGAATAGCGGGCTCAGCGACGAAATTATCATGAAACTGGTGAACGCACTCATATACACAGCTACGCAGAACTGTGGTCCAAAGCGGGACGATGGTTGCCAGGAAAGTAGAGGAGGTCAAGGAACAGGAGGTGGGGGAATAGGTGGGGGAACAGGCGGAGGAGTAGGTGGTGGAATTGGCGGAGGACTCGGTGGTGGAATTGGCGGTGGAATCGGTGGCGGACTAGGTGGTGGACTAGGTGGCGGACTAGGTGGTGGACTAGGTGGCGGACTAAGTGGCGGACTAGGTGGCGGAGTAGGTGGCGGACTAGGTGGCGGAGTAGGTGGTGGACTAGGTGGCGGACTAGGTGGCGGACTAGGTGGCGGAGTAGGTGGCGGACTAGGTGGCGGACTAGGTGGCGGACTAGGTGGCGGAGTAGGTGGCGGACTAGGTGGCGGAGTAGGTGGTGGACTAGGTGGCGGACTAGGTGGTGGAGTAGGTGGCGGACTAGGTGGCGAACTAGGTGGCGGATTAGGTGGTGGACTAGGTGGTGGAGTAGGTGGCGGACTAGGTGGCGGAGTAGGTGGTGGACTAGGTGGCGAACTAGGTGGCGGACTAGGTGGCGGACTAGGTGGCGGATTAGGTGGCGGACTAGGTGGCGGACTAGCTGGTGGACTAGGCGGTGGACTTGGTGGTGGATTAGGCGGTGGACTAGGCGGTGGGCTAGGCGGTGGACTAGGCGGTGAACTTGGTGGTGGGGGTGGAATAGGAGGGGGTGGTGGATCGGGAGGGGGTGGTAGCCTAGGAGGGAGTTATGGACTAGAAGATGTGATGGAAAAGGAGCGAATTTTGGACTAGAAGATGGGGGTGGTAAAGGAGGGTTTGGTGGTCTAGGTGCAGCTAGTGCACTAGCTGGTGGACTAGGAGGGGCCTAGGCGGGAGGCTTGGTGCAGGCGGAGCTGGTGCACTAGCAGGCGGAGCTGGTGCACTGGGCGATTACTTAGGAGGCGATTAAGGCGTCTGAGTTATAAGTTTCAAAAAAGTAAATATTTGATGTCATTACATATTTAGAATTTTTCTTTTGTATCTAATTATTATGAAATTAAGTATTCCAACAAAAATGATTTTTTTTCGTTCAGACGAGAATATAAGAACAAAGCATTTTTATATCTTATTCTGTATGAATAAATAAATATATATACCTACTTATGTAAATCTTTAATTGAAATTTTAATAATAAACATACCTATTGAAAAACCCTTTAATTCGTCTCCTTTTTTGCATACGATGGATGGATAAAACTATTAATTACATATATCCCACATGTAATAAATAGTTTTATGCAAAAGGCCAGCGAAATAATTTCCTAATAAAATAAATAAACAAAATACATAAAATTATGTTTAATTTGTTCATAACCCTTATGGTTTATATCTTTTTGTATCGCTTTGTTCAAAGTCAAAGCATTTATTTCAAAAAAACCATTAGAGGCACTTTTGAAAGTCAAAAAAAAAAAAAAAAAACTACAGTCCCAGTCACAAGGCATAATAACTTATGAAAGTACTGTAGTTGCCTATTCCGTAGCGTAGATCTCTATGGAGAAGAACAGGCAAGAAACTCCATGGACACTCTTTTAAATCAAAATATGTTACAAAATCTTGGTTACATCATTCATGTTAAGAATTACAAATATGTGAGAACAATGTAGAAATACGGGCAAGTTAAGAGCGTCCAGAGTAAAAGATTAAATCAGTAATTAAAAATAAAGTAATTAAAATAAACCGTGGCAAACTATATATAGCTCTTAACTATTGTTTATCGTTGTCTATACTATGAACGTATTTATATGTAACAGTATTTATATATAAACAGTATTTATATATAAAAAGTATAATTGTAAAACTGTGCAGTAATGTTTGCGTAGAGGAACTCTGGTGGCGGCCTCTATGATGCCTCTCTACATTGTAATGTTCTCATCTGCCCGAGATACAATAAGCGTACATTATATGAAATCGTACGAATTGCTTATAGCGGTTGTTTGAAACCTATCCAATCTCCGCCCTTAGATTTGATACCTCATTGGATCACGAAGGTTTTACTATACGTATCTAAGTAGGTAATAATAGCACGACTTACTACTTTTAACCCTCGACCAAAAAAGAGGGGTGTTATAAGTTTGACATCTGTGTGTCTGTCTGTGGTATCGTAGCTCCTAAACGGATGAACCGGTTTTGATGAAATTGGTTTCGTTTGAAAGGTGTTTTAATGGAGAGTGTTCTTAGCTATGTTTCGAGAAAATCTGCTCAGCCGTTTGAAGGTCATCACCTCTTTTATAGTTGAAGGGAAATTAACAATTTCCACAGGTCTGGTCGATTCAAGATTTGAAATCTTGGCAATTGTCACCATGGGCATCGCCAGGGGGGGTGGCTGCAACACCACCTCCCCCAGAAACTCGTTTTTTATTTTATTTTGCTGTTTTCGTTAATTGGCCAGAAGAGATGCAACACCGAGAAAAGTGGAAGCAATGGGGAGGCCTATGCCCAGTATTGGGACAGTCAAGGCTAAGATAAAACAATATAAGTTTAAAAATGATGAAATAAAAATTATAAGTACCTATTAAAAATTTTACACAAAAAACCTCTAAAAACCCAAAAATAAAATAATCGGGGGTTTTAGTTAATTATTTTTGTTTTTGTATGTTAGAATTACACTGTTTCGGATCAAATTATAATTTACACTACTAGACTAATAAAACTAAAATAGTCGACTGATATGAGTAAAACCTTGACTCTAACATTCGCTTAGAATGTTGCTGCCTGTTGCATTTTCTGTGCTGCCCCTCACTAGTCGAGTAATCGCTACTGGGTCTGTTGCTGTCATCAAATACGTTGGATGACGTTTGTTTGATTTTTGAATGTTATTGAATTTTCAAGTACAAATTAATTCGTTAATTTAGTTGTAGTTAAGTTATACAAACTATTTGATTAAGTAATTTTGCTAGAAATGTAAATAAAAACTTATTTTCTTCATGTCAAATGTCAACATGACTTCAGAGACAGAAGCTATAAAAACAAATGAATTCTTACGACGACGAAAGCTGAGACTTCAACAGGTTTGAATTATGTTATGATTTTTATTTTGAAGTATATTTATAAATATATAAAAAAATTGTCAAGTACCGATCAAGTATACAATTCGCGAGAATTTTTAGGTCCGTGAGCAGTCTAAAGACGTCGCAAAGAAAATAAGACAGCGCGCCAAGGTTGAAAAGTTACGACAAGTTGTCGATCTAGACTCGAAGAAACAAAAGGAATATATTGAATGTCAAGAGAAACTGGTCAAGCGACTGGAGGAGCTGTATGCGAAAGGGTTGGAAAACGTTGGCGCGAGTCATCATAGTGCTAACGAATTCACTGAGCAGGGTAAGTTGGGGTTAGGTAGGAATCAAATATGGTTTACCTATCATCCTTCTGCTCAAGCTAAAGTTGTTGGGGTTGCTTTCTTATGTATTGACCTATCTTGCTAGTGAAAATTAACCTTCATCTACCTGCATCAATTTTATAACACATAAACCCACGCATGAAGTGACAAACTGAAAGTTGGATGAGAAAAAAATGTTTTGGTACATTTACACGCTTGAAACCAAACGTCACAAACACAAGCGTGTGAACGGGGTGTTTGGCTTGGCTTGCGTGAGCTTGTCGCCGATCTGGATTAATTATTTATTTATTTTCTCCATCTTACGACTATCTTTACAGGTTTACCTAATGCGATAGTGTATTAATGTCGGTATTTGAACATAGATCAAAGGAAGCTTGCGGCAAGCATATGCGACGTATTTACACATTGGCGCGTGTTTAGTTTAGGTCACAGGTTCGCATCAAACGGACGTATTTAGATTTACGCTACTATTTTTTTGTGACAACAGCCAATACGAATTATTAGATTTTGCAAAAAAAAAAATGTCAAATGAAAAGCAATAGCCAACACAACTTCAGCGTCTACGTCCGCCATGCTTGCCTGTCTGGAACACACTAACGCACTCGCAAGCGTGTAATCGGGATCCAAGCGTTTGTAAAGGCTTGGAGCTTGTGGACGTTTGCCAAGCCTGGGCAAGCGTGTAAAGGTGGCATTATGTTTGCTGGGAATATACTATGAAATATATTGTATACTTACAAGATAAATACTAACGGCATACCCTTCATTCACTTTACAAACCTAAAAGATGCCTTATGAGCAGTTATCGGATAATCCGATGCATATTTACCTAAAGTGTAGGTGTTGGTTATTACGGAATGCACTTTTGTATTGAAAAAATTCTGAGAATTCAGAATCGACAAATTTAGTTTTTTTACTATAGAATCAAATCAGGTGTAGGAATATTTATTTAGTTTAAGGTGTTGGATAATATTATAGAATGCACTTTTGTATCGAAAAAAATCCCGGGATTTCGGATTCAACAAACTGATGCAACACCATCATGTTCAACACAGACAGAAATGTTAATGTCAGATTTCAGTGACTAAAGCACAGTGATATAGTGATTAAAGTTTTAGTAACCGAGGTAATATTTATGCCCAATCAGGATATCAGTAGGGCTGGTCGGAAGATATCTCTTACTCACCTTTGGACACTTTAATAATGAATATTTATAGTACTTATGTGCAATAAAGTATAATTGTATTCATTTTTTTTAAATTAGCACCTACTACCTACTATTCCTCTTACATTCAACATAGTCATAAATTGATGGGGAGCTTAAAATTACCTTCAAGTAAATATCTATTAATAATTATGTAATCCTCCGTTTTTTTTTTCTTTAATACCACATACTAAAGACGACGTTTCTTCACCATGTTACAGACTAGTTTCGCATTCCTGAATTTTCTGGAATCCCGGGATTTATATTGAAAAAAATATGTTTTAAGAAGCCGCTTCCATAATTTCCTAACCAAAAATGAACTTTAGGTGAATATGCATCCGATTATCCGATCACTGCTTATGAGCTATGTAAACACACAATAATTATTTTTGACATTCATCATTTCAGTTTCAATACAAAATCACAACAATTAATTTGACAGATTGTCATCAAAATGCCATCATTGATGCTGAGAACAAATCATGAAAGAGTGTGTTATATGGTATAATAGCTGCCCCGCACGCCTGTGTCACTTTTACGCTGTTTTCATAACATTTCACATTAATGCTCCGCTCCCTTTGGTCATGGTTTGATGTTATATAGTCTTCCTCAATAAATGGGCTATGCAATACTAGAATTTTTGGATTCAAACCAGTAGTACCCAAGGTTAGCACATTCAAACAAATAATATAAAAAAGACTTTACAAAAAAATATAACCGACTTCCAAAAAAAAAAACAGGGGAAAATAATTTTACTTTCGGAAGTTGGTGGCAAAAAAGTAGCAGCTGTGAAATTGGTTGATAAGATGTAAGTTTTTGTTAATAGATGAAGTAGTGAAGACAGACTTGTCTAAGTTGCGAGGCAAGGAGGCTACAGCTGAATTGAGAAAGAAAAAGCAAGAGAAATTAGATCAACAGAAAAAAATACTGGAAAGAAAAGTGCAAGCCAGGTGAGAATCTTAAATAATCTTTATGGATGGATGTTTGTTACTTTTTGATGCTAAAAATGATTGACCAGATTTGAAATTTGGCACATAGATAGTTCCTGTGATAATTGTACCTGGATTAACATATGGGGTACTGTTTAACCCTGTAGTACAATCCCTTGGAACAATTACCGAACTCCACGCAGGCAAAGCCAGGCATAAGCTAGTATCATAATAATGGTGCTTTCTATAGAATAACTTCACAAATGAATCATTTTAGGGATTGTATGACATAAATTGCTTTTTATTCTTAACAAAATTCTGTATATTGATATGATAAAGCAACAGCTTTATCCAATCAAAAAATAGCCAGATATACTTACTGAAGTCTAAATAAATGTAATCTGTGGGTAAATAAATGATTATTTACTTAACTTATTACTTTACTGGTAAAACAAAAACTTCAAACAAAGCTTTTAATTATAATTCCATTAAACTACATGTGTATGTCTCTGTTCCACAGAGAGGTTGCTAATGAAATCAGCCGGGAAAAGTCATCAGTGGTAGCTAATAGGCTTTTGGCCAAATCCTCAAGCACAAAGGTTTCTGATGATTCTGTCCAAAAAGCAGGGAGTTCCTCTGAGCTTGCAAACTCAAAGGAATTAAAAAAAGATGCAGGAACGAGTAATGATGAAGGAGAGGCTGTGAAGACAAGTGACATGGCCACTCAGTGGGACACGGCGACCATTCCCGAATGGGAACATTCTGTGCCAGCACTCTCACTTCCTACTGACAAAGACACTCCTAAAGATTCTGATGACTTAATAGGAAGTAAAGCTGACAAGAGCATTAAAATAGACTTGTTTGCCCTCAGCAAGGACATGCCATGTAATTTACGAGGCAAGCATACACATGAAATGAAAGAAAGAGAACCAGGAAGACCTTCTTTAACTATTGTATCTGAATACCTGCAAAACAGAAAACTGCGCCTACGCGAAACTGAACCAACATTCACAAACAAGAAGGCAACGGATGATATGCAAAGCTTGAAACAGACAATAGAACGCACAAGATCTACTAAGCCTGAAGGTATTCCTTTTAATGTTTGCCAAGTGCATGACCAACAAATCATTCCAGTTCCAGCCTGGAGAGCAGAAAGGAACTGCCAATTTTGTTCTCAGAAAGCTAACTATGGTAGTCCTGTACCTAGTAGACATTTTGAATCTGTGACTAATGGTCAAATTAACCAGATATTTAGTTCCATAAGACCTGTGCGTCAAGCTAATATTCAACCAAGCCCAGTCGTAAGAGGGAGAAGCCCATTTAGGAGGAGTAAAGTTGATCCAGGAATTAGTAAGCAAAATTGTGTTGCAAGTAATAAGCAATGGTGGCTTTGTAATCCATCGGAGTTGGGTCCATTTATCCATTACATCTTATTTCAGCTTTCACTTGTGTCATAATATTTAATTTATCATGTACTCTTGTATTCATTGTCATCGTTTAAGTATGTCTGATTGTGTATAAAAGTTGTATTATTGAATAGACATGCATCAAGCTTATTTAAAGAATTAGACTTGATGAAATCATGAATAACATCAAGATAGTTATAATATCACTGACAGTTCCAGGTAAGGCGCCTACCTCTAACAACAATGCTAAGACCAGAAAATCTCCAGATCGAGAAAATCCTGTTCAAAAGAAGAGCTCTGTTTTAATGTACAACCACTCTACCAGAGACACCAGGGACTTGCCTTACGGTGACAGGCTTGTAGTCAGAGACCTGCAGTCGGAAGAGGATGCATACTCCCAGGCCATGAGGGAGGTGTCAACCCTCAGTGTTAACAACAAAGAACAGAGGAAAGTCCAGGATATGAGGAACAAGGTGGCAGTGACTAAGCAAAATGTTGAGAAAGAGTATAAGGACACTATGAATTTCTTGAACTCCTTGCCTAAGGATAATGGTAGTAAAGTTATTGTGAGTATGACAAAGTTTTGTACATTTTATGGCAGTGTTTAATTCCCATACACTTATTATTAAACATTGGGAAATTATAAATCTAGCTACAAATTTTTAGTGGGCACACAACCCTACCTTTAATTTTATATGTAAGCCACGGAGAAAATAAGATGGCTTCTAATAAACTAATTCCTCTTTTTTACAACGCCAACCAGATATTTCAAAGAGCGCTGCAAATAAAGAGCAACAATTATTTTTACTTGTCTCCTTGATTTGTACATCACCATCTAAATTACTAACTCAGCCACCATCAATGTGCATCTAAAAAGTACTATCTCAGCCACCATTTATCATCAATGTCAGCTATTGTAAATACATCTCAGCATGGCTTTTATTTTATAGCCATGCTGAGATGATATTTGTGATATGTATTTGAGCTATAAGCTTCTAAAATAACTATATGACATTTATACAGTAATTCTATCGACTTCTAATTTTATAACTTAGTATGTTTAAAACCTAGTTAAAAAATTTACTTCCATACTCAGTTTCTGTAAATGATAGAACACTAGCACTAGCAAAATGGTTTAATATTTTAGAAAAATGTGTATATGGGTGAGCATCGGCAGCAAATGCAGCATGAGAGTCGCCAGCAAAAGATGCAACAAGAATACAAGAAAATAGAAAAGGAATGCAAAAAACATAACTGTTCGGTAAATATTCAGTTGGAGTAAAAAATAACTTGATAAAACTATACTATTTACAAATTCTCTTAATTTGACTACAGTAATATGTTATTATTTTCAGAAAAATCGCAACTATTCCAAATCACCTGTAGGACTTGAAATGGATGACAATTTTGACAACAGAGACTTCCAATACTCTTGGATGCCTGTGCCTGAGACGGATGGCAACCTCGCCATCCATGCAATACCTAACACAGTGAAACAGGGAAAGTCTGGCAACAGCGTCAAGTTTAGCCAAGTTGATAGTTACCACGAATACAGGTCACGGCATAAACACACACCTCCAACTAAAGATACGCAAGACAAACCTCCTGGGAAAAGAATAATTGAAGCTGTAGTAATAGATAAGCATATCTCTGATTCTTCTGATATCTCCTCCACTTCAGACACAAGTTCACTAGTAAACATGAGAGTTGAAAAGAAAAGGAAACATAGAAATGCTAAAGAGATAAATCAGAATCTATCTGATGCCGAGAGAATAATAATATACAAAGTACTGGATTCAAAAACGACAAAAAAGTCGAAAAAACAAACAAAACTTTTGAATGAAATTGCAAAATCTTTGACATGTATTGGAAAAAGTCAGAAGCAGGAAACTGAACATACAACCAACAAGAGAACCGAAAATACAGTGTCATTTGAACAACTCAATGAAGGTATTTTTTTATTCACCATTTTTATATTTACTATTACTTCAATAAATCCATTCAATACATACCTATTAAATTATCTAATGTCTGTTAAAAAAATAGAAGTCCCATTTTTAACTGCTGAAATTCAAAGAATGTTTTAAAACCCTAGCTGCTGCCCGCGACTTCGTACGCGTGCAATTTTCTTATATGTTTTTCAAGGCTCTTTTTTTTAAATGATGAATGTTGATAAAAACCGCATCAAAATCCGTTGCGTAGTTTTAAAGATCTAAGCGCACAGACGGCGGGAACGACTTTGTTTAATACTGTGTAAAGATTATTAATTATTTTTCAGGTATCTACAAAATGGTGGAGGAAACGGGGTGAGTTTGAATGTTTTGTAATGATCGTTTCTATCCCATCCCTCTTCCTTCCCTTTTATTACCGATTCCTATCCTTCTGCAGGGTAGGCTACAAGATGAGTTGTTGCACTACTAATGTTGAGATGTGGAAGTCCACCACGCCTCGCAAACCTTGGTGGTAAATCATATATTATGTCGTTTATATTATTAACATTGAATAAGTAATTAATGTTATAGGATCATATTAGTGTAGTGGTTAAGGCATAGTGTTTTATACATAGAATCGATTTTAATCACCTACATATTCTTAAACAACACTAAAATGTCTTTCTGTGACTACATTAGAGTTACACTCTGTCAGAGACAGCTTAAGCGGTGCAGATCTTGGTAGCATTCAAATGTTTCACTGATTTCACAAATGAATCAAAATGACTGAATTAAATTATGATTTCTCTCTGTATTGCACTAAAATATTGGTTTGATTTGCAATAATAAAACTGGATTAGGTGTTGAAACAGTTTAAGCATAGATAAAGTAATTGAAAGGTTCCCAAGTGCTTTTTTGCATCTAATTAAATTATTATAAATTTAAATTAATTTTATTAATAATACATATTTTTGTGCAACACTGACAGACATTTCATTCAGTAATATTGATTTTTTATCAAGACAGGGAAACATTTTAAAGCTATCTGCTACTTTGACTGGGAAAGTATGGGTGCAATCAAAAAATTTTCTTACAAGGTACTTATTTTATGTCCAGGGACAACGTAGCGTCGATTTACTATGACGCCCCTGACAATGTGGTAGCTGCGCAGTCTGAAGACATACATCTTCGATCGTGTAACAGCCCATGCAAACGTCCACATGACAGAGGTTAGTATTATCAGTTAGACAGTCGTATTCCATTGTTGTCGATTCTTTAATTATATTATTTGAAATGTTTCAGGTACTCCCCTACAATGGGAAAGCGGCGATTGTCCTGCACCTGCCACGTAAGCATTGACCACTCTAGGTTTTCACGTTCAACGCCGCGTCGGACAATGGTGGTTGACACTCTCTTTTCATCTGGAGCCAGACAAAAATTTATAATTTTGCCAAATTTCATCAGTGTGTTTTATTGGCTCAAGGGATATATTTGGCGTCATAAAACATGGTTTAATTCTCACAAGCAACATTTTATACTAATTACAAGTGTTAATAAGCATCACCCACCATTGTCCGACACGGCCTCTGCGCAAGGAATACCGGGAATCTGTTACAGGGGGCCGCGCGGGCGCGATGACGCCCACCCGCCCGCGAATTTACTGAGGCTATACTATTTGAGTCACGAGCCAGACTCTAATAGATGAGCTTTTGTTTGTGCATATTACTCGCAAAACCTAATCTATCTCAGTAAAAAAAAATACTCAAATGGATTAGCTTTTTGCCTGGATATTTTCAAGAAAATGTACGGACAAAACCTAGTACTGTATTATGCATATCCACGAGAATTTGGATGCAGGAGCGAGCGAAGCGAGCTCTGTACTTGGGGCACCCCGACTCGGACAGGTTAGGTCCGAAGGGGATGGCGGGGTCTAGTGAGCGAGCGGAGCGAGCGAATTAAGACCCCGACTTCGTGTTAGGTTACTGTAAACCCTGTAGACAGACATAGGAGCCCAAAGGGCTAAGAAGGAACATGGGTGGGTTTTAGTCAGTCAAGTCTGACACTCCCTATCGCTCCGCCCAGAGCGGGAGAAGTCATTTGATGATCCCCCATCCGCAAAAAAAAAAAGGTTACAATAATTGGTTTTTCTCAAGAACGGTGCATTACCCCTTTTAATGGGAGTGGTGCCAGGGGAGAAGGTGTACACGCCCCCTCCACCTGCCAAAGAATTCTAGATTTCTACCAAAATAATAGCAATTTCCATGTAATTATTCATCTATTATTGAAAATTACGACTATTTTATGAAGATAATGTCAGAAGGATTTTTTCTAGCAGAGTAGGCGATTTCAGTCAATTTCTGTACTAGAATGGATTATGGTTTCGGCAAGTTTTTGTCAAACAAAAGCTAAGCCAGTTCAGTTTGCACTTTCACTCTAATGGTATAGCCTTTGTCCCGCCCCTAATCCATTCTAGTACAGAAATTGACCGAAATCGCGTAGACTTTGTTAGACGAATTCATTCTAATATTGCAGCAACAAATGCTATTCAATTTGATACCGATATTTACCGATCGTTAGCTTCAATAATGGCTAGATAATTACATGGAAATTGTTATTATTTTGGTAAAAATCTAGAATTATTTGGCATGTGGAGAAGGGTGAGGGGGGTGTACCCCTTCTCCCCTGGCACCACTCCCATTAAAAGGTCATGCACGTGCATCTTGAGAAAAACCAAATTGTAACCTAGCCTCAAAACATTTTATAATAGTCGACGGAGCC
Source organism: Cerastis leucographa (assembly GCA_963082945.1). Classification (NCBI taxonomy): domain Eukaryota; kingdom Metazoa; phylum Arthropoda; class Insecta; order Lepidoptera; family Noctuidae; genus Cerastis; species Cerastis leucographa. The sequence continues at coordinate 8,376,180 of OY720380.1, read as the reverse complement.
CCGCGTACTTCTATTTCTATCTGCAGGGTTTACAGTAACCTAACACGATGGGGAAGTCGGGGTCTTAGTTCGCTCGCTCCGCTCGCTCACTAGACCCCGCCATCCCCTTTGGACCTAACCTGTCCGAGTCGGGGTGCCCCAAGTCCAGAGCTCGCTTCGCTCGCTCTTACATCCAAATTCTCCTGGTCATGTATGATTCAGTAAAGGTTTTGTCCGTGCATTTTCTTTAAAAATATCCAGGCAAAAAGCTAATCCATTTGAGTCAATATTTTTACTGAGATAGATTAGGTTTTGGTGAGTAATATGCATAAACAAAAGCTCATCTATTAGAGTCCGACTCGTGACTCAAATAGCCTGGCCTTTGTAAATTCGCACCCCGGCTAGTCGCTGCGCAGTAATCACATGTTTATAGTTATATTATAACGTAGGTCGTCTTTGTAAGTTTACGTCGTAACGATGGATTTCCTCCTTCGGGAAAACATATAAGTCGCGAGCGAAGCCACGAGCGGAAAGCTAGTATTTTTATTCGATCTAACATTGCGAAGTTTAGTCCATATTTTTTGTCAAAATTGTTCAGGCTACCGCTAAACGCTATTTTTGTATATAATTATAACACACAGGTACAGTTAAAGTCGATACAAGTAGTCCACTATAGTGAAAATTAGATCTCACAAGTAAAAACACGAGATATATTTTAAACTTGTCTTGTTTGCAAAAACCAAGCTAAACAGGATAAAGTGCAGGGCCGCGCGGGTCCCCTGTCATACAAAAATTAAAGACTTTTCTGTCCGTTGGCCTACAGTTCCAGTTTAAAAACACGTCTGACGCGCGGTCACCATTGGGCGACGCGGCCCGAACAGAAATGTTTGTTGTCGCCCAACAGTGACCGCCACGGCCTGAATGAAAAACACATATTTTGTTAGTGGCAGAGAACGTGTTAATCCTATATCCATGGAGACTTAACACATAGATAATATAAAACGATTGCTTTTAGGACAACAAACAAGAGCCAGTTGCCCAGCGAGTACAAAGAAAAGCCGACCAACCCTCCTCCATCTTTGCAATCTTCTTTGCCATCAACATCCTCATATGTAACAGTCGCCAACGACAAAGGTACATCTGAAGGTGGGTATATTAAATTAGTTGATGAAACTGGCCAGGAGGCAGGAAAATTCTTTATAGATTCTTCTGGGCTCCTTAATAATAATGCTTACGAAGTGGTCATACAACTTCGAAAGAAAGATAAAGCACCACAAGGGAAAATACCAGATGAAAACACAGTGCTCAATCATAATTTACAATCTGGAAAGGAAATTAATAATAGTGCCAATGGAAATAATCTACCTGCTAGCTGCGAGCCCGACGTGAACGATGTAAAGCTAACTTCTGACCAAGACAAACGCAATGTATTGGGCAACAGAGATTATATTGATAAACAGTCCACTAAGACACCACCTCAACCCGATCCCACAACCACAAATGCCTTACCTAAAGAACCAAATATGCTATCTGACAATAACGAAAAATGTCACATCGAAACTATTACTGAAGGAAGTAATGAAGGATTTTTACAATCTACGTCGGAGAATAAAAAAGATATGCGTGATAAAGGTGTGCATACAAGTTTAACTGAAGGAACAAAAATTGACCCACTCGCTAGACCTTCGACAACTACATACACTCAAACTACCTTAGGCTCTCCGACACATAGACCTGTTTTCTTTCACATGAGTTCCTCAACTTCTACTGCTTATATGAGCCCACCAGAAATGATTTTACCAAAATTCTTAAGACATGATCATGCCAAGACCGAAGAAGAAACATACCATCCAATACACACTATTAAACAAATTCGAAAGGAATACAGCGAAGAATTGGCTGACTGCGCGTGCCGAAAATGTGTACTCGCTAAAACTGCGGGAAAAGCCAATGTACCAGTAAACTGTACTAATAGAAAATATGAAAGTAAAAGATTTATAACACCGCCGAATACAACAAATAATTCTCCTGAAAGACGGCAAGCTCATGATTTTCTAAAAGAAAGAAATGTGTCCTGCAAAAGGCCAAATATTGAAAAACCAATGTGCACACATCATAATCGTGGAAAAGGTGATCATGTAAAAGGGCATTGTCATAAAATCAAAAGACCCAAATCGTCCCGAAACGGTAATATGCACGTCGGTATGGATGCGACTTCAGGTAATAGATATAAATTTGCAAGCACATGTCGGGATAATAAACCCGACCAATCTAGGTTAAATCCCATTATTAGAGATTACGTGAATAAATTATTGGCCCTGAATAGAGAAGGGCTTAAAGCAGTTGAAGTAGCAGATCAAGAATGCAGCTCAGTAGGCACTCCAAGCAGCTCAATAATTAACGTCCCATTTAATGTTGATGAGAGGAAATCTTCATTGGTGAATTCGATATCGTTAGAACAAATAAAACACTTGATAAAACGGCAAATTATGGAGGAGCAACTGACACAAAATTCATGGGTTCATTCAGTTGGTAATAATAAGAGGAATCTGAGAAATTCTTCATCGCGAACATTCCGCAAAAAGCCTGTACACAAAATAAAGTCCTTAAATATTTCCAAACACTTTCTAAAGCAAATAAAAACAGGTCCGGAGAAGTACAGAAAATCTGCGTCACAGTCATCGACTGAAGGTAAAAACAAACTGGCTGAAACTCGTACAGTCAAAAGAACACGCAGCATAAGCCCAACCACACCGAGGCAGGTTTATATGGAACCATCCGCCAGATCCAATGATTCTGAATCTACAGCGAAACATTCTGCTGCCGGGACTGAAAGATTCAAAACTCGCACCAGAAACGGGGCCCATAAAAGGAGAAACGCACCACATTTGAAGCGCCATCAAGCTACTGCGACAGAGACAACAGTCGATTCTGAGTCAACTGGACCATTCAACTCAACAGATGTTCCCGTAAGTATGCCTACGCAGACTACCCAAAACATTGATGTTAACACTGATACTAATTTTATGAAATTAGCAGAAGATAAATTGCAAAACATGGAAAAAATTGCTGATTTGACCGAAAAATGTACTAAAAGATTATCAAACCTTGCCAAAGTATTAGAGGAGGTACGAAAAAACAAATCACTAGCTTATAGTCAAATTTCATCTGCTGAATCTGACTCTCAATCTGATAAGCCCGTGGTAAGCCCTATTACGTTCGACTCTATCGATGTTCCACAGAGGCTGGAAACGAAATCTCCTGAATCTACTCAGGATCAGAAAAACATTAAAGAAAACGAACTTCGGCCTGAACATATTAATATCTTGGCAGATATTCCCAAACCAGCTTTTAAAGCAACAGAGCCGAATTTACCTCAAAGCCCAAAATCTGTTGAAAATTTGGATTCGCCTTTACATGTATCTAAAAATACGGCGGAACTGGTGGTTAAAAGTAGACCAAAACCACCACCGGCATTATGTCGACATACTTTAAAACATGGACAAGAATTTATCATTCCGCACGAACTATCAACTGTCATAGAAGTAGACTCTCCTATGAGTACGAAACACAAGAATCGGTCCGCACGCAACGATGCTAAAGAGGCTTCCATCAATTCTAACAGATCATCCTCTGGGTCTGGGGACAAAATTGACAAAAACGGGCAAAGTGAAGTTGGAAAAGACTCTTCCGTGAACCCTGACTTGCTTCAGACTAAGTCACATTTATCAAAAATGTATAAATTTTCGTCAACTGAATCATCAGACGATTCTAAATTCCAAATGATAGATCTAAAACAGTTTAATGAGATTATGTTGGAGCCTTTTATTAGTATTCAAGAATATGCAAAACAATACAACATGGAGCCACCAGACGAAGGTTCTAATCTGGACGATATACAGAGAGATGATGCTATTCGTGATGACGTCAGTTCTTTACATTCAGATGGTAGTTTACCAGATGTCATAGCAGAATTATTGAAGAGAAATATTATTACTGAACCATTCAAATTTGACACTGCATCCAATATTAACTCTACTACCGTTTCTTCGGAATCTACGTTATCCATCCTAGCTTTGACAAAAGCACGCAGGGGTAAGAAGAGATCGAATCTTGTTACCAAAAATAAAGAAAATATCGCCGAAACGTCCGATACCTTAAGCTTTTCTTCAAACCCTGACTTAGAAAATGCTTTTAAAAAACTTGGTATGGGCTGGGCATCCTCCACTTTGAAAAAGACAAAGGAGCGTTTGGCTTTATCGTCATCTTCAAACACCTCTAGTTCTAGCTTAACTCAATTTAAAACGAAAAATTCTAATCAGGAAATACCAGCCCCAGTTTCATCTGGAGGAAATGTATGTAAGGGCACGCATAATAAGAATACTGTAGACAATTCAAAAAATGCAGAACAGCAAACTACTTTCTCGAACACAATGACTGTTAAAGAATTTTTGAGAAATGAATTAGCTAAGAAAATTACCTTTACAAATAAATCTAATGTTAATGATACTCAAGAAGAGTTTGTTTCTTTGTTTGAGACGAAAATGCCTGAGGAAATGAAAGAATCATCACAGGTAAATCGCGATGAGCGCTCCACAGAGAGTGCGCGCAGCGGCACTAACAGAGCGCGGACCTCCACCCCCGTCCAGCTATTCAAGTCCTTGACGTACCGCTCGAGTTCCAGTTCGAACATGTCTAATGGCTTGTTTAGTAATGCCGATGAACTATCATCAGTTAAAATGACGTCAAATTCCATTAAAAATCATTCCACATCTGATAAGGATGACCTGACCATTCCTACCTTCAGTCTGAGGGTCAAAAAGAATTCTGACTGTAGTAAAAGTGATTAAATGTTAATTTGTTGCTTGTATAATATATTTATTTATAAAGTGTAAAAATTTAATGAAACAAATATTTTTGTATTATTGTAATGATGTTGTTTGGACTTGTATGTATATTTTGAATAAATCAATAAGAGCCAAATTTAAACATTTTTATTTTTTTCAAGAAATAGGACAAACAAGGTAATACAAGGTGTTGTTTTGCATTCTCGTCAAATTTCCGGAGGTGTTCACAAAATACATAGATAATCAATTAAAATTACGGTACCTAGTTAATTATTAATAAACGCTGATTTATTTGGTTGTTAAGTTTGACAAAATTGCAGAATAATCCCCTTAACGTGGTTTAGGGAATAAGAAATTATCGAATAAAGGTTTGAAATTGTTTCTATGTGTGTAAACGAGGTTTTAGGGCAAGAACCAGAAGGGCCGCGTTCAAAACACGGGTGGTTCACATTTACCGATTTCCGTAAAAACGAAAAAAAAGAAAAATTACCTACCTATTTTATTATTGATTCGGGACGAGAATCATTAGCATAGTTACCTCCTTGAATTTGACGAGGATGCAAAACAACACCTTGTATACCACAACATTTATTTTTTATTGCTTTCACAATTTCACTTGACAAACTATACACAACATTGCATAAGATCTTAAGTACAGCTTCATATTATTATTTATATTTGAGATTAATGTATTTTTTAATGATACCTTTGGTATATAGATTAATATTATCAGAACAATGATTCATTGTAGATCTATAGTTAAATAAAATTTGTATGACAATAAATTATTATCTTGAGACTTGCATAATTCTAAAACGCATGACTTGTGGACTGGCAGCAAAAAAATACGTTTTTGTCAGAGATTCAACAGAAAAGTTAGACCAAAGTGCTTAGTATTTTGCTATGTTATAACTTAACCAATAAATAACATTATTACATACATGTAAATTAATACCTTCTAAATGATCACAGAACATAATTAGCTACTAAACTATACTAGCTAGGGAAACTTTTAAGAAGTTTTATTAACACATTAATTTTATAAAAGTAGGGCTTTAGATTAGATTATGAGATTTCTGGTCATGTAAGTGCAGTAGGTATCTGAGTAGTAACAAAGTTTCCCTATACAATTTTGATAAATAATCTTTTTAATAAAATTATTCTTTTTTCTTATCAACCTTTAGTACATGATCCCTCACAAGTGTATATGCTAGTCCTAATGTTAACGCTGACACTACTGTGCCTTGGGCTGCCACTCTCAGCTGCATTAGGAACACACTGGTGCTCATTTTGCCCTTCGTCTTGTATTTGTATACTCCAAAACCACACACACCCAATAATCCCAGGATACCTGAAACAAATTAAAATGGCATTCCTTTTATAACAGAAATGATGACAAGGGTTCTTTTTCAATGATTGTCATTTGTTTTTTGGGTACTGTGCATATAATATGCAGCATGCGTAGTTTTATAGAAAAACATATGGTTGAATTAGGTAATGAATTTATTGTTAGGTTATGAAGTGATGAAGTGTCTTACCTATGATCATAAATGGTGAGTCTTTGGACTTCCTTGCTAGCTTATCTGATTGAGATTCATCTCTATATTCAAATACTTGCCTTGGATTTGACATTGTGCATCTGAAACACAAAAGATATGCTAAGTATAAAAGTAAAATTATAAATTTAAGCTACTGAGATACGAAAAGTGTAAAGACTGATAATGCAACTTGAAATAAGGTGACTTTATAAAGAGACATACCTACAAAAAAAAATGAGTATTTTATGATAAAAAGCGACTAGTATTGGCTATATATTTCCGTGCTATTATATTCGTATCATTAAAAATCGGATACAGTATCTTGAACATCAGGGAATCAAACCTGTATTATTATTTTGGCTCTAGCTTGTCAGAATAGTATAATATCACTACTGTTATGATACTGATCTTGACCAGTTTTTGTGCTATCAAGGGTCACAGCTTAGATCTATATATGTTATTATCTATTTATCTTCAAGACTTATCTGTTAACAATTCCACTCACAAAATTATATAACAAAGAACATTTTATACTTTTATTACATCACTATTATACATGGATACTTACACACAGAGTGACCGCCACTGCTACAACTGCTGAAAGAAAAGTCCTGTTATTGCTGTCCGCTGCTTTTCTAGTCCAATCTATTTCTGTCTCGACTGATTTTTATCAATGGAAAAGGATGAAACATCAATGTAGTGACGTAGTCCAACGTGAAAATTTCCAACTTCTACGGTAGTGCTGTAGTACAGTAACCGTCAAAACTACTGAAGGTCAGGATTGTCAACATGCATTACTTCACTTGACATTGACATATCTAAATCGATGATGACTATTCTATTCTATTTTTAATTATGGCAAGCAGAGCCGATGTCGACTATTCTGCCAATGTCGAAAGTGATTTGGAAAAGCAAGTGTGTATACAAAAAGCGTTGCAAGAAAACAATTTATAAGAAAAAAATTTGACGATACATAATCAATGATGACATATTTTTTGTTCAGAAATGGTAATAGTAATTACGTTTTTTTTTTTGCTTTGTTTATTTTTCTATTCAAGATCTATATTTTATTCATTTTCTTACAATATAAGTTTTTTTTCCATCTCTTGAGTATCGCTTGTACTTTCAATTTTTCATTCACCCCTTTCATTACAATTACGTCGCCGTTGCGAGAATTTGGCATGTGATCGATTCTAAACTACGACAGATATGAGGTAAGATTAAGAGCACGTGTAAAAGGTATAAATTCCATGGCAAAGCAAGGCCATGGCAAATCGAATCAAATTAGTTGGCCAATGAATCCGCTACGGAAATATTTTAAAAACATCGCTACGCATCGCTGCGCGTGAATCTACGACACCAATGTCGTTGGCATGAATAAGCATTTAGGTAAAGTGCATTAGTACTCGAGGTATACTCTCTTTCTCCGAAACGTAACTTCGGCAACGAACGAAAGTTAAACGTAGTTACGTTTGTGACCCTACTCTATATAATTTGCGGACGCACACAAGAAGTTCGAATTTACAGACAACGAATGTATTGAATGTTATTGTGTGCGTCCGCAAAATCCACGCCGCCGTCTTTTTTCATTATAATTCCGACAGACATTTTTACAAATGCTTACCAACAGCGCCCTCCTGACAATGTCATTCAAGCGCCAAAAGAACTATGATAATTTTTCCAAAGGTCTATTTAATATTTTCTGCCTTAATTAAATGCACACAAATGCGTTGGAATGTTCTGGACATAAAGTAGATCAAGTTACGGGATTTTTAAATAATTTGGTCGAGGCGAAATTGATAACAAAAACTATATATAAACTAAACTATAATTTTGGTCCCAAAATCAAAGGAAAGACGTTACAAATAACAATATGATATTAATAAATAGACTTATAAACAAAACCTTATTTTTTTTTTTAAGTATATAGAATCTTATAACTAAAGTAAAAAAAAAACTTGAGAGGTGTCAAGGGACACCCGGGTGGAACGAAGTTATTTAATTTAATTAAATAAATAAATTAAATTATAATGTGCGAAATAGAAAGACGAAACGAAAATAACTGGCTTGCTTTCTATGAGAGAGAGAGAGACAGACAGAGAAACATGCGACGCCGCACGGCTTACAATAGCTTACTATAGCAAAAAGTGTCGTGACAACTTTTCGTAAGAATTTTTTCCGTCTAGCCCCCTTTCACAACGCGCGATAAGGAACTTCGTTCCAACAAGTTCATAAAAGCAATCTTAAAATAAGCGTTAGCTGTAGATACAGTAACCAACAAAAGTAGATTTACAATAACACTGATTTATCTGAATCATGTGCATACGTATTTAATAGAGAGTTTTACATAAAATAAAACTTACCTATTATTTTTTCATCTATATCCGGAATCCATCTTGAGTCTAGCACCTGTCTTTCAGCCTGTTGACAGCGATTTCCTTTGCCTCTCCGCTGGTCGCGCCCTCTAAGCTTACTGTTGGTACTAAGTATTTCAAGCGCGCCTCGGGTGATCGCCCGATTTATCGTCATTATGGAACTCATGATGCACCAGGTAGACCTTACCTGGATTCCGGATATTGATGAAAAAATAATAGGTAAGTTTTATTTTATGTAAAACTCTCTATTATTTGTTTTGTATCAATATCCGGAATCCATCTTGAGTGATGTGTTTGTTATCACCTGGTGCGCTAAACCCAAAGACGCTATAATGTGTCGTATGATATAAAATATTGGGTTAATAAAAAACATCGTCAAAATTATGTTAATGTATTACAATAATTAATCTGGTATGACACACTACTTTTAGTCATAATAATATAACAAAACAAATGCTTTCGAAAATAATAATAAAAATATAATTCTTAATGAAGAGGATCAAAATAATTAGACAAAGATGTAGAATGATTGAGAACATTTGAATCATTGTGATGTAACAGTTCTCTCTGATAATAATTCTGGAAGGTATGAATCGTTTTCCAGTTACGGCGGCAAGAATTTGATCAATAGGAAAATTCTCTACGAAATTGAGAGAAGCAACTGCATCTTACTGAACCTGGAGTTGCATCAATACCAGCAGCTTTTAAAAGATCTCACCCATCCACCAATAACAGTTCTAGAAGCAGGTTTAATATCCCCTCTAGCTGTAATAAACAAATGCTATATATTTCCTCGACAGTTTGAAGTAATGCATATTAATTGTCTCAACCAAAAAGTCAGATTTAATTTTTATCAGGGTGTTCTCTAAGCCTCCATCCAGACTGTCTGTGGTTATGGTTGTATGTTTTAGAACCAAATGCTGGCCACAATACGATAGACGAATGTTAGTCGACTAAGCTACTGCTATCAATTCGCAATAGAGTAAGGTCGTGGACCCTACGGCCTGATGCTAACAATAAAAGTGTAGCCACATGTCTTGATACTTGAAATATGTTATTTTCACCAAAATCAAAAGCACTCATGTGTTGCAATAAAACTTTAGGGTTCCAAATAGGTGGTGTACCAGATTTCTCTCTTGCTACAGAAATAGCTTTTAATATGTGCTTTATAAAGAAATTTAACGACAAATCAATATTAGATGTTATGTGTGTGAAAGTTGAGATAACAGATTTGTGTACCAAAATAGTTCTGTATGCAAGACCTATATCATATCACAGTGTAAATGTGCTAAATATGGAGCTACCCGATCCGCATTAATGTATTTAAAATCTATCGAATTGGACTCACACCATTGCTTCCATCGGCGCCACACTGGTCTGTTGGTATTGATTGTGGAGCCCCTCCAGCTTGACATAAAGAATTTTTGTTCTTTATCTGTCCAGTCCGTCAAAATATCTTGCCACCCGAAATCAGCCATGCTTCCAACTGTAGGTCTTGCACTTGCGGCGGATGCGTCCCTATTCTGGTATCTATTAGAGAGCAGGCTAGGTCTGAAATCAGATAAGGGGGATGTTGCGATCGCCGTTGAACATCTGCCTGCCAAAATACCTGGCTCCACTTCGGGGCAATCAATATATAGTCTCCGCTGGCTTGGTTCAGTTGTTGGAGAACGCGGGGAATCAAATTGGGTGGTGGAAACAACCTAGCTAGGTCGTAGTGCCACTGATGACAGAACGCGTTGTGATGTTGGGCTTCCTGATCGTTGACGTCCAGTGATATGTACTTTGGTACTATGTGGGCTCTTCTCGACGCGAAGAGGTCTATCTCCGGCGTACCCCACATTCGAAAAATGTTTGTCGTTGCTGACCTCGTGAGGTGCCATTCTGGACAAGCCTTCTGGCGAGAAAGAATCTACCTCGGCATTGAACCTCCCCGGAAAATAATGGTGTCAGATGAATGTTCTGCTTGTCTTGAAAAGCAAGAAATTGTCGAGTTTGATGAAGCAGTTTCTTGGATTTTGTGCCGCCCTCCTTGTTTATGTACGAGACTACTGTCCGATTGTCGGTTTGCAGCAGTATCTGTGCATCTTGGAGTTGCTGCTGGTTCTGACGTATAGCTGCGTAAACGGCAAACATCTCTTTTTTGTTGGCATGCCATGTCTTTTGAGAATCTGTCCAGGCTCCCACAATATTTGTGTCACCGAGTTGAGCCTCCCATCCGATGTCTGATGCTTCTGTGGTCAATAGTTGTGACGTCACTGAGCTCAAGTGTATCGGCATCGACTTGACACCACCACTCCATCTCTGATCGAGCTGGTTGTGGCACAGTGATCGACCGATACATGTGTTTCACCGACAGCTGTCGACTAGTATTGTAGAATTGCAGAGTACGCCAGTGAAGGCGACCTCTCGGAGTCACGAACGTTGCAAAGTTAAGTCTCCCCATTAGAGTTTGGTACTGTTTGAGGGACCACTTGCTTAACTGAAGCTGTTGGTGAAGTGCTTTGCGTAGCGTTAGGCACTTTGGTTCCGACAGGGACTTTGCGTTGCGTTTTGTATCCCATGTAATAACGAGAAACTCGAGGCATTGTGTCGGAACCAGTACAGACTTCTCGTAGTTGATTGTCCAACCTAGTAAACGGAGTATCTTGATCATGAATGCGATATCGTCTTCCAACTGCGATTTTGACTGGTTGGCCAAAAGAAAATCGTCTAAATAAACTACGCACCTGATCTTGTGACTCCTCAGGAATTCTGCTACCCAGTTGGTTATCGAGGCAAACGTTCTGGGTGCCGATGAGAGGCCGAACGGGAAACACGTCACCTGGAGTAGCTGATGTTGATGTGAATTTTCGATGATAATTTAGCCTCAGGAACCTGCGATGGCCACGTGGAAATATGCTTGGCTCAGATCTAGTTTGGCCATCCAATCTTGTTGTTGTAAAAAACTTGGTACACGGAAGTGACTGAATAGGTGAAACGGCTTGGCTACTACGAACTGGTTTAGTTTTTTCAAATTGAAAATAGGACGGTAGGTCTGATCTGACTTGGGTACCAGAAAGAACGTGGAAAGGTAACTGGGTGTCAGTTCTGCAGGTTCTAGTACCCCTGACTCGAGCATAGATTGGATTTGTATGGTCATAATATATTGGGAGAGTTTTTGGTTCTGTAAAATTTCAGAACTGTGGGACTCTGAAATATTAGGCACTTTGGCGGTTTGAGTATGAAGGGTATGCGTGCCCCGTTCAACAGTCGGCATATTTTGTCTGGCGCATCCAGATTGCTCCAAGCATATTGAAATTGCCTTAGACAGCCGCCTTGAAATGTCCGACAGTCATTCGCGACGCTTATTTTTAGGGATAGCCTGCGATTGCGATTTCTTACCCTAAGGTTTTTGTTTTGGTGTGTAGTGTTTGAGGCCTGTCTTTGTCTTTTATTATAGGTATCTCGACGAAAAAACCTGTCGTCAGCTTGTTTACTAGTCGATGGTTTTTGATTTTGATAAAAGTTTTCCTTAGAATATTCTTGTGGTATTGATTTAGTTGATACCGTAAGTTTATCCACCTCGCCAATTTTTTGGAGGTAGGTTTGAACTGCCTCATCATTAAAAAGATATTCTGTACTAGGAGGAATTTTATGTAGGTGTATCACGATGAAAATCTTTGGAAATTTGGCGGAACAGCCTCTCTAAGGAAAGCTTTTTGTAAAGATTTGTGCAATTCGTGTTTTTGACAAAGTAAAGCATTCGTTAATCCAGCAAAAGATCTTTCCAATAAATATGAGCGCGAATCTTCTTTCAACATGTCCGATTCAAAACGCTTTAATTCGTTGTTAACATTTAACTCGACGAAACCGGGAGTAGCTAAATATTTCTTTTGTGCATCCGAAAACCGAACCGCATTCCAATCATCACACTTAAAACGCTGTAGCTCCGTTATTTTTTAAGGTATGTTTCGTTTGCTCTAGGGTAAATCGGATCTTTTACTGTTGAAGGTACCGACTTCCGAAAAAATCTGAAGTTTGTTATTCTGAGACATGTTTTCAGGTCGTCGTAGATTTAACTCGTTTGTGGTTACGGAAACGGTATTAATGTTAGCACTTCTTGATGTGGTAATATTTTCAATAACGGAATTTTTCGTAATGAGGTTTGTTATATAAGCCACTTGTTGTGACAAAAAGTCGAAGTGTGCGTACTCACGGTTTGGGAGTCCCTCCTTACCTTACGTTTCTCAGGGCTGGGTCCACTGCTTGTAGAGGAACTGCTATCACTATCTCTTGCACACGGCGTCGGAGAACGAACACGTCTACTGGCTCTAAATTATTATTAGGATTTTCCATAATAAAAACGGAGAGGTACAATTTCACGAATTGAAACTATAATAGTTTTACCAAACTTAATTAAAGTAAGCGGGTAGCGGGTAGTAACTTTTCGCGAAGTTCAAATAGCGCTATCAACCGCTATACTTAAGAGACAGGCACCGGAACTCCATAATAAGACACTGTATCTTAGCTGTGTTTGGGCTTGTTGGAATTGTAACGGTATGCACTTTCCAGCTGTAGGTACAAGTAATAATTATAAAAAAAAAGTTTTTTAACGGACTTCTAAAAGTAGGAGGTTATCAATTCAATTAGTTTTTGGTGAATGTACACCGATTACGCTGAGATTTATGATACGATTTGCGTAATTCTTCTTTAGTTTGATGCGGAATAGTTGCTATTTGGTACCATAAAAATGTTATATAGTTTGGCCCTGTAGTTTTCATTTTATATGTATTTTTTTTTATATGTCAATTTATCACGTACACCTATTTCTTCGTGATTACTGGACCAATTTACATGATTCTTCAATCATTTGGTAGAGAAAGCTTGCCCGGTGAGCCCATATGAATTTTATTATCTTTGCTTAGGTACTTTTTGAGTGATCCTCTTTATTATGCATTTTGTTCTTTGTCGTATGTATGGACGATGTGCTGGTGTCTAGTCACAATGAAAAATGATACTAGACAAGAATTTAAGAGAGATACCACAACTGAAAAGGGTAAAATAAAAACTTTTTACAAAAAAATATAAACAAGTCACCGACTGCCGAAAGTAAAATTATTTTTCACTTTAGTAGCTCAAACATGTAGGTAGGCAAAATGCGATTTTGCTCACTGAGTAAGACAAAGTAACTTTTTAATTATTTTTTTCAGAAAGCCCCGAATTTCTTATTCAGCCTTGGGTTAATCATACAATTCGAAACATTCACACTCTATCTCTTTCCCGCCCATTAGAAAGAGAGAGAGACAAAGACCAGCCCTTTCGAAGTTCCTTTTTTGAATTCGAACACGTTCGGAATTTCGTACTAACTAAAGAGATTTTGAAAAAATGTCTTTTAATGTAATTTATTGAATTTTTAACTTATTGTTGTATTTAAACGAAAATAAGTATTTACTGCAAATAAAACTGATATTTAACCTATAAATATTTATTTCTAGTTTCAATAATGTTACGTAATATATTTTGAATAATAAAATATGGGTGCTATTTCCAAACACGCCTTAATTTAAATAAAAGAGCGGGAAAAAAAAAATCGTGGCTGGTGTAAAGAGTTGGATAAGTTAAAAATATTAAAATAATCGTAAAATATGAGTGAAACTAACGACGAGAACAGTATTGTAACACCGGAAGAGTTAAAACAACAAGACAGTTATTAATGCAGAATTAAGTTTCCTACTTACCTGAGAAGTCTCGCAAGAAATATCTGAAAGCATACCATGTCTTCAACGAGACTTACAAAGGGCGCAAGCAGTTTTTCGGAGACGGTGTTGCTATCTTATTTTTTAGATTTATCACAGACGAGGTGATCATCTATAATGTTAATTATTTTAATTCACAATAAATAGTTATTTCAATCAATTCCTGTTTATTATTTTATCTCGTAAAGTGTTCTCGCTGCTGAAGTGAAAAGTTATGTGTGTTACACGAGAGCAAAGATTTTTGCATCTCGTGCCATTGAATCCCTCGCCACGCTCAGGATTCAAAATCAGCACTCGCAGCAAAAAACAACTTTGCTCTCTTGTTGCACAAATAACTATTATCTCCTTAAGTGTTCTCGCTGCTGAAGTGAAAAGTTATGTGTGTTACACGAGAGCAAAGTTTTTTGTTTCTCGTGCCTTTGAATCCCTCGCCACGCTCAGGATTCAGCTTTAGAATCACTCGCTACGCTCGTGATTCAATCGTTGAATCCTTCGCCAGCACTCGCAGCAAAAAACGACTTTGCTCTCTTGTTGCACATTTTGCTCACTGATTTCAGGCAGCAAAACCTTCATGTTTGAGCTACTGAAGTGAGACAAAGTAACTTTTTAATTTTGTTTTTCAGAAATCCGCGAATATCTTATTCAGCCTTGGGTTAATCGTACAATTCGAAACATTCACACTCTATCTCTTTTCCGCCATTAGAAAGAGAGAGAGACAAAGTCCAGCCCTTTCGAAGTTCCGATTTTGAATTCGACCTCAAAGACAAACACGTTCGGAGTTTCGTACTAACTAAAGAAATTTAGCAAAAAGATAAATATGTCTTATAATGTAATTTATTGAATTTTTAACTTATTGTTGTATTTAAACGAAATTAAGTACTTACTGCAAATAAAACTGATATTTAACCTGTTTATATTTATTTCTAGTTTCAATAATGTTATTTAATATATTTTGAATAATAAAATATCATGGTTGCTATTTCCGAACACGCCTTAATTTAAATAAAAGAGCGGGAATAAAGTCTCGTGGCTGGCGTAAAGAGTTGAATATTATGTTAAAAATATTAAAATAATTGTAAAATATTAGTGAAACCAGCGAGGAGAAGAGTTAATACAACAAGTTATTAATGCAGAATTAAGTTTCCTACCTGAGAAGTCTCGCAAGAAATATCTGAAAGCATACCATGTCTTCAACGATTGGAGACTTACAAAGGGCGCAAGCAGTTTTTCGGAGACTGTGTTGCTATCTTATTTTTTAGATTTATCACAGACGAGGCGATCATCTACAATGTTTAATTATTTTGATTCACAATAAATAGTTATTTCAATCTATTCCTGTTTATTATTTAATCTCCTAAAGTGTTCTCGCTGCTGAATTGAAAAGTTATGTGTGACACACGATAGCAAAGTTTTTTGCATCTTGTGCCTTTGAATCCCTCGCCACATTCAGGATTCAAAATCAGCACTCGCAGCAAAAAAAGACTTTGCTCTCTTGTTGCACAAATAACTATTAAGCTATCTGCAAGTCTATGCGAAGCAAAAGAAATCGATAGTACAATAGTGAGGGAGCATAGTCGTAACATTTAGAGCGTTCAATTGCAATACTTTTATTTTTGTATGAAATTCTGATGAACTAAAATATGACGAATTTTTAAAATTCATAGAACAAAAGTAGTTGGTTATGATGTTAGTAACATAGTCCTGAGAGGTTGCCGGTGTTTGACAAATAACCCTGTATACACGGGCGTAGCCAGGTTTTAGTGTCGGGGGTTCAAAAAAATAAAACGACTAAAATTGCATGAAATAAACCGTAATGTATAAATGAAAAAAAAACATGAAAGATAAAAAAACAGGTCCATTTGATTATACGCATTAATATAGAACTAATCTTCCGTTTTTCTTTTTAATTATATACTACTTCATTCGCATCAATTTCATTTTTCCATTACAAAAAAGGGTCGGGAGCAAGCTGGCCCACCCGCTGATCGCCCCGTTTTAGCTTATCACCTTTTCTTTTATTTTTCTCCATATTTTCGTACCCTAACTAAAAAAAATGCATTACAATTAAATATGACTAAGGCCTCATTTAAGGAGACGTGGGGCGTCGCGCGGTGCGATTGCCGGCGCGGCCCGCACTGAATTCAAACATATGGCGTTGTATGAGCGCGTTTACTGAAAAGCGATTTTACACGAGTTTGCTTGAATTGGAGCGTTTTTTGCGGTGGAGCCCACGGAGGGCAACGACGCGTCGCGTCACACGCGACGTTTATCGCGGCTGCGCACGCAGCGGCAATTTTCGAATAAGCGACGCCCGCGGCTGAACTTTCTGCACGTTTTATTTGAAAATCGCACAAATCGCGACACACAGACGTAGTCCGATCAAAGAGTAGGTACCCCGCGTGCGCCAAGGCGATGCCCGCCGCGTCTTTTGCTACACGCTTGAGGAATCGCCGTGGGCGCCGCGGCGGGCACCGCCATTCTTTCCACCCCGCTATGAACAACATTGCTAAACAGAAAAAAAAGGGCCGCGAGACGCCACGCCACACGTGCAAATCCTTTTTTTTTAAATTTCGGTTCGATGATTCGTATCATAGTAATCTGGACAATTTTTTACGATATTTGATTAATTACCTGAATAAAATCCGTTAAATATATCTGACAAATTAACAACCTAATTAAAAAAATAGCCGAACAATTTTTACTCCTCTACTGCACGTATCGAATTGATTAATTAAAATCTTATTACTATTTAGTTACTTAACACACAATAATCGTCTCGCGCGTAGGTTTGACGATTTTCGGCCTCCCGAACAAGCCGGATTCCGAAAAGGCTTTAGCATACGCTGCGACAGGTTATACAGAAGACCGAAGAGTACAACCTGCCTCTCTGTTTAGCGTTTGTGGACTACGAGAAAACCTTCGATTCGATCGAGACTTGGGCTGTACTGCAATCTCTCCAACGGTGCCAAAACGCCGCCATGTCAGTCAAACTTCACGACCAGACCTTGTAACCTATCCTTCTGCAGCGAGGTGTTCGATAGGGAGACGTCATATCTCCGAAACTGTTCACCGCTGCACTGGAAGATGTCTTCAAGGTTCTGGACTGGAGACGGCTAGGCATCAACGTCAATGGCGAGTATATCTCTCACCTTCGATTTGCCGACGATATAGTGGTCATGACTGAGACCACGGAGGACCTCAGTACAATGCTCGATGACCTCAGTAGACCTTCCGAAAGCGAAGGTCTTAAAATGAACATGGACAAAACCAAAGCCATGTTGAATGCCCATGTAACATCCACTCCTATCGCGATCGGAGACTACACTCGAAGTAGTAGACGATTATGTCTACCAGGGACAAACGGTCCAGTTGGGTAGGTCTAACTTCGAGAAAGAGGTCAATCATCGAATCCGACTCGGCTGGGCAGCGTTCTGGAAATTGCGTGGTATCTTCTCGTCCAACTTACCGCAGTGTCTCAAGATTAAAGTCTATGACCAGTGTATGTTGCCAGTGATTACATACGGGACCGAAACGTGGTCGCTTACATTGGGTCTTATCAGAAGGCTTAAAGTCACCCAAAGAGTCACCCATCAGTAATAAAAAGAGAACATAGTTATGTACGGTTCAAAAAGTTACTAAAAGCCCACACAATTAAAACATACAAATAAGATAAAAAAATAAATCATGTATGCAACAAAAATGTATATAACAGAATTAACTGAAAGCAAAATGGTAACAAACCTGCTCATTACAGACTATGCCCTCAATGCCACATCTAGTAAAAATCAACCTATATCCATGTTGTGTTTTGCTAAACACAAGATCGAGTTTATGTTATTATTTATCTGTGTACCCACATAATCTGTGCGCTCTAGTTATAAATCTTAATTTTAGTGTGTTTCTCAGTAAGTGAATTATCTATGTAATTCTTATGAGAAATAAAGTTGTTCTTAAACCAAAGAGCAATGGAGAGGGCTATGCTTGGAGTTCCTTGCGTGATCTAATCAGAAATGAGGACATCCGCAAGAGAACAAGGTTAATGCGATCGGAGTATCGACAGCCGCTGGCGGCGATCCAAAATACATATAATTATTAATGTAATAATTAGTACTAAGTTATGCCACTCGCCTCTCATAATTTTAGTATTATTAATGTTAATCTTAACATTTCGGGGAGGGGGGGGGGTGAACCCCCTAAACCCTCCCCCTGGCTACGCCCGTGTCTGTATATTATATCATCATCATATTATTATTTTTTTAGAGGTAGCTGCGCAGTCTGAAGATATAAATCTTAGTTAGTATTATCAGTTAGACAGTCGTATTCCATTGATGTGTGCGCTTCGTTATTTTTTTATTTCTTTATTTATTATTTAATTTTTCAGGTAATGGGAAAGCGGCGATTGTCCTGCACCTGCAACGTAAGCATTGACCACTCTAGGTTTTTCAATCTTATATCCATGGGAAGAGGAGAATTAACACATATATATACAGGGTGTAACGGAAAGGGTATATACATCCTTAAGGGTGTGCTACAGACCATCAAACTGTACATGTTTCTCATCATAAAACATGTTTTGCAGCAAAAAAAATATCTTCTGCCCCATAGAAAATTACAGTAACTATTCGACCCAAATGTATAGGCAGCTGGTTTTTAGGTAGGGTAGGGTTGGGTTGGGTAGGGTAGGGTAGGTAGGTAGGTAGGGTAGGGTATGTAGGGTAGGTAGGTAGGTAGGGTGGGGTATGGTAGGTAGATAGATAGGGTAGGTAAAAAGTGCATTGCAACGCATGCCGGGGACAGCTAGTACATAATATAAAACGATTATTTTTAGGACAACGAACGAGAGCCAGTGGCCCAGCGAATACAAAGAAAAGCCGACCAACCCTCCTCCATCTCTGCAATCTTCTGTGCCATCAACATCCTCATATGTAACAGTCGCCAACGACAAAGGTACATCTGAAGGTGGGTATATTAAATTAGTTGATGAAACTGGCCACGAGGCAGGAAAAATCTTTATAGATTCTACTGGTCTCCTTAATAATAATGCTTACGAAGTGGTCATACAACTTCGAAAGAAAGATAAAGCACCACAAGGAAAAATACCAGATGAAAACACATTGCTCAATCATCATTTACAATCTGGAAAGGAAATCCATACCTACTAGCTGCGAGCTCGACGTGAACGATGTAAAGCTAACTTGACTGACCAAGACAGACGCAGTGTATTGGGCAACAGAAATGATATTGATAAACAGTCCACTGAGACACCACCTCAGCCCGATACCACAAACACAAATGCCTTACCTAAAGAACCAAATATAATGCTATCTGACAATAACGAAAAATGTCACATCGAAACCATTACTGAAGGAAGTGATGAAGTATTTTTACAATCTACGTCGGAGAATAAAAAAGATATGCGTGATAAACGTGTGCATACAAGTTTAACTGAAGGAACAAAAATTGACCCACTCGCTAGACCGTCAACAACTACATACACTCAAACTACCTTAAACTCTCCGACACATAGACCTGTTTTCTTTCACATGAGATCGTCGACTTCTACTGCTTATATGAGCCCACCAGAAATGATTTTACCTAAATTCTTAAGATGATTATGCCACGACCGAAGAAGAAAGATACGATCCAATACACACTATTAAACCAATTGGGAATGAATACCGCGAGGAATTGTCTGACTGCGCGTGCCGAAAATGTGTGCTCGCTAAAAAGGCGGGAGAAGCCAATGTACCAATAAACTGTACTAATAGAAAATATGAAAGTAAAATATTTATTACACCACCGAATACAGCTAATAATTCTCCTGAAAGACGGCTAGAGCGACAAGCTCATGGTTTTCTAGAGGAATGAATTGTGCCCTGCAAAAGGACAAATATTGACAAACCAATGTGCACACATCATAATCGCGGAAAGTGTGATCATGTAAAAGGGCATTGTCATAAAATCAAAAGACCCAAATCGTCCCGAAACGGTAATATGCACGTCGGTATAGATTCGACTTCAGGTAATAGATATAAATTTGCAAGCACATGTCGGGATAATAAACCCGACCAATCTAGGTTAAATCCTATTATTAGAGATAACGTAAATAAATTATTGGCTCTGAATAGAGAAGGGCATAAAGCAGTTGAAGTCGCAGATCAAGAATGCAGCTCAGTAGGCACTCCTGGCAGCTCAATAATAAATGTCTCATTTAATGTTGATGAGCGGAAATCTTCATTGTTATTTTCGATATCGTTAGTACAAATAAAAAACACGATAAAACGGCAAATTATGGAGGAGCAACTGACACAAAATTCATGGGTTCATTCAGTTGGTAATAATAAGAGGAATCTGAGAAATTCTTCATCGCGAACAATCCGCAAAAAGCCTGTACACAAAATAAAGTCCTTAAATATTTCCAAACACTTTCTAAATCAAATAAAAACAGGTCCGGGGAAGTACAGAAAATCTGCGTTACAGTCATCGACTGAAGGTAAAAAACAAACTGGCTGAAACTCGTGCAGTCAAAAGAACACGCAGCATAAGCCCAACCACACCGAGGCAGGTTTGTATGGAACCATCCGCCAGATCCAATGATTCTGAATCTACAGCGAAACATTCTGCTGCCGGGACTGAAAGATTCAAAACTCGCACCAGAAACGGGGCCCCTAAAAGGAGAAACGCACCACATTTGAAGCGCCATCAAGCTACTGCGACAGAGACAACAGTCGATTCTGAGTCAACTGGACCTTTCAACTCAACAGATGTTCCCGTAAGTATGCCTACGCAGACTACCCAAAACATTGATGTTAACACTGATACTAATTTTATGAAATTAGCAGAAGATAAATGGCAAAACATGGAAAAAATTGCTGATTTGACCGAAAAATGTACTAAAAGATTATCAAACCTTGCCAAAGTATTAGAGGAGGTACGAAAAAACAAATCACTAGCTTATAGTCAAATTTCATCTGCTGAATCTGACTCTCAATCTGAAAAGCCCGTGGTAAGCCCTATTACGTTCGACTCTATCGATGTTCCACAGAGGCTGGAAACGAAATCTCCTGAATCTACTCAGGATCAGAAAAACATTAAAGAAAACGAACTTCCGCCTGAACATATTAATATCTTGGCAGATATTCCCAAACCAGCTTTTAAAGCAACAGAGCCGAATTTACCTCAAAGCCCAAAATCTGTTGAAAATTTGGATTCGCCTTTACATGTATCTAAAAATACGGCGGAACTGGTGGTTAAAAGTAGACCAAAACCACCACCGGCATTATGTCGACATACTTTAAAACATGGACAAGAATTTATCATTCCGCACGAACTATCAACTGTCATAGAAGTAGACTCTCCTATGAGTACGAAACACAAGAATCGGTCCGCACGCAACGATGCTAAAGAGGCTTCCATCAATTCTAACAGATCATCCTCTGGGTCTGGGGACAAAATTGACAAAAACGGGCAAAGTGAAGTTGGAAAAGACTCTTCCGTGAACCCTGACTTGCTTCAGACTAAGTCACATTTATCAAAAATGTATAAATATTCGTCAACTGAATCATCAGACGATTCTAAATTCCAAATGATAGATCTAAAACAGTTCAATGGGATTATGTTGGAGCCTTTTATTAGTATTCAAGAATATGCAAAACAATACAACATGGAGCCACCAGCAGACGAAGGTTCTAATCTGGACGATATACAGAGAGATGATGCTATTCGTGATGACGTCAGTTCTTTACATTCAGATGGTAGTTTACCAGATGTCATAGCAGAATTATTGAAGAGAAATATTATTGCTGAACCATTCAAATTTGACACTGCATCCAATATTAACTCTACTACCGTTTCTTCGGAATTTACGTTATCCATGCTAGCTTTGACAAAAGCACGCAGGGGTAAGAAGAGATCGAATCTTGTTACCAAAAATAAAGAAAATATCGCCGAAACGTCCGATACCTTAAGCTTTTCTTCAAACCCTGACTTAGAAAATGCTTTTAAAAAACGTATGGGCTGGGCATCCTCCACTTTGAAAAAGACAAAGGAGCGTTTGGCTTTATCGTCATCTTCTGACACCTCTAGTTCTAGCTTAACTCAATTTAAAACGAAAAATTCTAATCAGGAAATACCAGCCCCAGTTTCATCTGGAGGAAATGTATATAAGGGCACGCATAATAAGAATACTGTAGACAATTCAAAAAATGCAGAACAGCAAACTACTTTCTCGAACACAATGACTGTTAAAGAATTTTTGAGAAATGAATTAGCTAAGAAAATTACCTTTACAAATAAATCTAATGTTAATGATACTCAAGAAGAGTTTGTTTCTTTGTTTGAGACGAAAATGCCTGAGGAAATGAATGAATCATCACAGGTAAATCGCGATGAGCGCTCCACAGAGAGTGCGCGCAGCGGCACTAACAGAGCGCGGACCTCCACCCCCGTCCAGCTATTCAAGTCCTTGACGTACCGCTCGAGTTCCAGTTCGAACATGTCTAATGGCTTGTTTAGTAACACCGATGACCTATCATCGGTTAAGGCGTAGATATACGTGAATTGGGCTTCATATAGGATACATTAGAACCTTTTTTTTTCGTAACCCTTACAAGTTATATTTTCAAAATAATATATAATTATTAATCTACACAATTTAGAGCATGACCTCTTGGCTTCAAAAAAATGAAAAAAGTATTTGAAATATCATAAATAAATATGTAAAGTGGCCTCTGTTTTTGTAACTTACTACCATTTTTCTCCTTAACTATCAATCACAGGATCTTTTAATTGCCACCAATATATTATATTTAGTAATGCCAAGGGGACCTTTGGCTTATTTTTGCCAATAACTTTCTTATTTATTTTAAATATGGATTTTTTACGTAGTCGTTACTCGCAAATCGCGTAGCCACCCTTCCGGCGCCCAATAAATCAGTGCGGGACGAGACGCTGTGCTGAATGGACCTGTGACACTTTTCTCCGCAAACAAAATTATTTTCGGTAGCCCAACCAATAGGGGACCGGACTGGGTAAAGAAAACGACATTCTATTTTGTCCGTCAGACAGGTAATATGAAAATATTGGACACGTATTTTTTGTTTTATCAAAATATCAAAAAATTACTTGGTTAAAACTCATTAAAGTTGGAGAGTGGGGGCTCACTACGTCACAAGTAGGTATAAAACTTACCTACATGTGACGTCATGCGCCATTTCAACTCAATATATCTCCGTAATTTTATGACCACGTGAAAAAAGAAAAAATACGTGTCCAATACTTTTCAATAAACTACCCGACGGACAAAGAAAAAAAAGTTGGATTATCCCCTATTACAAATGTTTTGGGTTTATGTATAGTGTCTGTTAATATTAGGTTATTTTGGTATGAAATTAGGTATAGTATTCTTATTATAATATCAAAATGGGTGACAAAATCAATAAATCATACAAATCAATAAAATTGAAGTGTCTGTTTGTAATATTAAAATAACCGCCTTTTTAACCGACTTTTAAAAAAGGAGGAGTTTCTCAAATCGGATGTTTGTATTTTTTTTTATGTTTGTTCGCGCATTGCTCCGCCGCTTCGCTTGCCAACCGATTTGGAAAATTCTTTTTTTATTGGAAAGGGTATACTTTACACATGGTCCCATAGTCACCAAGTCGGGATCTGATGATGGAATCTTGGCGATATCGAGGGAACTCTTTTATATGAAAACGTACAGCGATTTTAGTATTTTCTACAACAAGTGGGGCATTTGCGTTCAATAAGAACCATTCTACCATCAGATCTGATAATGCATCCAAGAGACAGGCACCGGAACTCCATAATAAGACAATGTATCTTAGCTGTGTTTGGGCTTGTTGGAATTGTAACGGTATGCACTTTCCAGGTTTATGTACAAGTAATAATTAAAAAAAAATAGAAATCTTTTTCTTTTTTTTACCGACTTCTAAAAGGAGGAGGTTATCCACGGCCGTAGCTAGGGGGGGGGGGGGGGGGGGGGCATTGTGGGGCAATGCCCTACCTTGAAATCACAATGCCCTACCTTAAAAATACCAAAAACTAAATTATAATAATTAAATTGTTTGTTCTTGTTGAGATAAAAAAAAAACTAGCGATATTCTCCGTACCATAGATTACAATATGGGCTATAAGTCTATCATTGAAGTAATACAATTTCTTTTTAAATTAGCTTTGCGTGGAAATTATATTATTTAGAACTTTATGCAAGTGTGGCGACCATAGGATGTAGCACTGCAGGGTGCGAATCTACGTTTTCAACTTGGCAATCAATAGGCCTCAAAGGCTGTCAATGGGTCACGAGAAAATGGCTGGTATGGTTTTTCTGGCCTTTGAAAAAAAAGATCTAAATCAGTTGATCTGAACGAAGTTCTTCGCATTTTTAATAACATGGCGAATCGTAGAATTCAGCTATGTTGTCAATACTCTTCCTTACTACGCAAAGCGAGGAGCCGACTAGACTTATCACACTCCAATCTGGTAGATATCCTGACGCTGTAACAAGGGAAATTGCGTGTCTTGAAGACGAAGACGATTTCACGCATTACGACGAAATGGTTGATCTAGCCGCCCGGAGATGGCAAAAAGACTTATGGGACCGGTTAGGTTAGGTTGAAGTCAGTGATATACATGGATGGTGATTGATTTAGGAGCCCGTGCTTCGGAGCAGATCAATTATGATATTTTTTAGGGTTCTGTACCTTGGAAGGAAAAAACGGAATCCTTATAGGATCACTTTGTTGTCCGTCCGTCTGTCTGTCTGTCAAGACCCTTTTTCTCAGAAACGCGTGGAGGTATCAAGCTGGAATTTATATCAAATACTCAGGTCTACTGACCCTTGGAGGTGTGAAAAAATCAAACTTCTAAGCCAACGCAATCAAAATATAAATATATAATAATAATAATATATATAATAAAGCCGTTTATGCCGCAAATTTCCGACACTCGCAAGGGAATCAAAACCGTGTACTTCCCGTGAACTCAGAATCTTGAAATTTGGTACAAAGCAACGTCATATAGCACAGAAAAAGGAAAAATTGCGAAAATCGTAAATTTGAAGTTCCATCATATAATAAAAATATTTTTAATAATTTTAAACCTACTACTCTTTTCCTCATGAACGCGTAAAGGTATTAAATTGAAATTCATATCAAATACTTAAGTCTATAATACCTTTAAGCTGTAACAAAATCAAACTTCTATGTCAACGCAATCAAAAGAAACAGCAATTTACGCCGCATATTTTCTAACTCGCAACTACTCGCGAGAAATCAAAACCTAAAGGGTACTTCCAGTCGACCTAGAATCTTGAAATTTGGCAGGAAGCAATGTTTTATACCACAAATAAAGGAAAAACTCCGAAAACCTTAAATTTTTAGTTACATCACATATTTTTATTTATATCTTCAGTCATTTTTGTTTGTAAGGAACCCTGGGTGCGCGAGTCCGACTCGCACTTGGCTGGTTTTTTTTACTTCCGCCGTACCTGTAACCAATGCTGCCCTACCTCAAATTCGACTCTAGCTACAGCCCTGAGGTTATCAATTCGATTAGTATTATACTACATGCATATGAATGTATATACGGTACATATACCAAAATAACATTTTTTTTGTCTGTTTGTCTGTCTGTCTGTTTGTTCCGGTTAATCTCTGGAACGGCTGGACCGATTTTGACGGGACTTTCACTGGCAGATAGCTCATGTAATAAGGAGTAACTTAGACTACTTCTATTTTAGATTAGCTGTGCCCGTGACTTCGTCCGCGTGGAATAAGAATTTATCAATTTTATTCGTTGTATAGATCTATCTATACAAATAAAAAAAATAGTGCGTGGAGTCCCTCCGCGCGGAAGAAGTGAAACTTCGTAATACTACACGCATGCGTTCAAGTGCCACGCATTCACTCTCGCTATGTCTCTTTCTATTCCCCCCCATGGTAGCGTTAAACGTTTAACGCAAACTTGTTGGAAGTCGCATAAGAAGTTTCACTTCAATAAAATTGATGTGTCTGTTTGTAAAAATAACCGCCTTTTACTACATGCATATGAATGTATATACTTACGGTACATATACCAAAATAATATTTTTTTAATTTTTTGTCTGTTTGTCTATCTGTCTGTTTGTTCCCGTTAATCTCTGGAACGGCTGGACCGATTTTGACTGGATTTTCACTGGCAGGTAGCTCATGTAATAAGGAGTAACTTGGGCTACTTCTATTTCCGATCTATACAAAATAAAAAAAATGAAGTGTGTTTGTAGTATTAAAATAACCGCCTTTTACTACATGCATATGAATTACGACCCGCCCCGGCTTCGCACGGGTGCAATGCTGATGACGGGTGAAGAACTGTGAACGTTGTATATAAAAACATAGCGGCCCTTTCTGGCTACGCACGGGTATAAAATATATAGTTATTATTCATATAAACCTTCCTCTTAATCTATATCTATTAAAAAAAACCGCATCAAAATCCGTTGAGTAGTATTAAAGATTTAAGCATACATAGGGATATAGGGACAGAGAAAGCGACTTTGCTTTATACTATGTAGTGATGAATGTTTATACGGTACCTAGACCAAAATATCATTTTTTATTTTTCATTCTGTCTGTCCGTCTGTCTGTCTGTTTGTTCCGGCTAATCTCTGGAACGGCTGGACTGATTTTGACGGGACTTTCAATGGCAGATAGCTGCTGTAATAAGGAGTAAGTAACTAAATAAAATACAAGAGGAGAATGCAAAGAATGAAATGGTAAGTACCTACTTAATACTTTATGTTCTTACTTGTTAGGTAATAAAAAAAAATACACTGTCCTTCAAAACTTAGTTGATACCATTACTTATAGAATTGCAACAACTTTTTAAGTAGGAATACACAAAATTAATAGGTATACGGTATAGAGTCTATACTTACCGTATAGTCTATAACATATACTTATACGAAAAGCGTATTAAGACTTTATTACTTACTTAACCATAAACAGTGAAAATTAAAAATTTTACTAAACTAGGTAAGTACGCAATTTGCTAAAATACTTATTTATTTATTTATTTATTTAAACTTCACGTACATTGGTGGTACATAGGCGGACTTAATGCCACAAGGCATTCTCTACCAGTCAACCTTTGGGTCAAATAGGACAGCATTGTGGTAGAGTACAAAAAAAAATAAAAATAATATGAAAAATACCATTTAGCTAACATAAACTGATATGCATAAATAGGTACATGCTAATAAATATATATACTGATCAAATAAACTAATATATAATATAATACATACAAATAATCCCTAAAACGAGAAACCTTACAATAAATACTAAGACTGACAAACTAGGTTGCGAGCAATCTATTCTGACTTCAAATAGTACTTCCGAACTGCTCTTTTGAAAGCCATTTCGCTTTCAGCTTTTTTAATGCCCAGGGGTAGCGCGTTCCAGAGTTTAACTGTTGAGACAACGTAAGAAGTGGACATAAAACCAGTACGGTGTGAAGGAATTTCTAGGAGTAGGTTATTAGAAGCTCGAAGGTTACGACTGTGAGAACTGCCCAACACTTTGAAACATTCTTTTAGGTAATCTGGAGCACAAGGATCGTTCATGATGTTGAAGAGCATACAGAGAGATCTGAGGGACCTCCTACGCCGGATAGGCAGCCATTTAAGCTGAGAACGGTATGAAGAAATGTGATCGTATTTACGTAGGCCAAAAATGAAGCGAATGCAATTGTTGAGAAGACGATCCAATTTGTTCAGAAACTCTTGGGATAGATCAGAATAACGAACATCAGCATAGTCGATAATGGGAAGCACAAGTGACTGGACTAAAGTTACTTTAGTGCTCGATGGGAGAAAATGTTTGAATCTATAGAGAGACCGCAGTGAGTATGTGACCTTCTGGCTAATCTGAGCTACCTGCTTATTCCAACAGAAAGTATCGTCTATATACAGGCCCAAGTCTTTTACGTGTGGTGAGTGAGGGATCACAGAATAGTCAAACATAAGTGGCAGTAGCTGGCTAGTGTCCAAATTTCTCAGGAAGTACGAACTACCAATGAGGATGGCCTGGCATTTCCCGACGTTGACAGCAACCCCAAATTTGCCAGACCATTCACTGATAGCTCGCAGATCAGCATTCAGTGATGAGATACAACTGCTAAGGTTGGCAACATCAGATTGAGCGTAAAGTTGCAGGTCATCAGCGTACAGATGGTAAGAGCACTTGAGGATAGAGGTGATGGAGTTTATAAATAGCGAAAATAAGAGAGGAGAGAGTATACCGCCCGCGCCTTGTGGAACACCAGTTACCAGGTCACACCAGTCAGAAAAATCCTGATCAGCACGAACCGCCTGCTGGCGACCCCAAATACTTCTGAGAATCCGATGCACAATCGAATTACACAGTTAACTTTATAAAAATAAGGTCTTATTTTGGTCCAATATTTTCATTGTAAAGACACCTCAAAAAAAAAAACAAAAAAGACCTAAAATATATATTACTAAAGCTCATTCATTTATAGAAAAAATAAACTTAATATTAATGTAAATAAATAAAAATAAACTACAAATTATACATACATAATTAGGTAATAATTATATTTTCCCTTGCTTCGGTCTTAGGCTAGCCGCACACACAAAATAATATCGTCAATGCTAGATTGTCGAAAATCTTCATCAATACATGGTCCCCGCACACTACGCAATATTATTGGCAATTTTTCATGGTACAATCTGACACAGTCGTTCCGCAGCTAGATTAATGTGCCGCACGCCCGCACACGTCAATATTATTGACAATACCCCTGCCTCCCCCCGATATTGACGTGACAAAATCTGAATTTCTGGATAATCCACAATAATATTGAACAATACCGCAATACAGGCCGCACACACACAATATTATTGACAATACGTACTTTATTGTCAATATTATTTTGTATGTGCGGCTAGCCTTAGACATTCAAAAGGTTTTATACCTCTGCATTAGAGACAGTACTAGAAGCGATGAGTAGATACTAGATAGCATGCAGCGGGCGGCGGCGGCGGGGGCCGGGCGCTGCGATGCAATATTAATTGAAATTGAAGTTCGCGTTGCACGAAATTATTGTTAGGGGTGGGAGGCGCAGCGGGGGACGTAACGCCCAAATGACCAAGGTCACTGGCGTATAATAATAGCTCTTAAAATGACGTCAAATTCCATTAAAAATCGTTCCACATCTGATAAGGATGACCTGACCATTCCTACCTTCAGTCTGAGGGTCAAAAAGAATTCTGACCGTAGTAAAAGTGATTGAATGTTAATTTGTTGCTTGTTAATATACTTATTTATAAAGTGTAAAAATTTAATTAAACAAATATTTTTGTATTATTGCAATCATGTTGTTTGGACTTTTATATGTATATTTTGAATAAATCAATAAGAGCCAATTTTAACTAAAGAATTTTATTTCAAGAAATAGGGCAAACAAGGTCAAAGTCACTTGACAACTATACACAACATTGCATAAGATCTTAAGTACCTCCTCCTTGCGTCGTATTCCTCAATGCTGAGGGTCGTGACCTCCCATCAGAATCACCTTCTCGCGGATGATCTTTCTCCAGCTGTTTCTGTCTCTGGCTGTGTGAAGGGCGCTTCTTAAGTACAGCTTCACATTATTACTTCTATTCGAGATTAATTTATTTAATAATGATACCTTTGGTATGTAGATTAATATTATCAGAACAATGCTTGATTGTAGATCTATAGTTATATAAAATTTGTATGACAATAAATTATTATCTTGAGACTTGCATAATAAAATTCTAAAACACATGACATGTGGATAGCTGACAGCAAACAACATTTTTGTCAGAGATTCAACAGAAAATTTAGACCAAAGTGCTAAGTATTTTGCTATGTTATAACTTAACCAATAAATAACATATTATTACATACATGTAAATTAATACCTTCTAAATGATCACAGAACATAATTAGCTACTAAACTATACTAGCTATACAATTACATATGTACATGTAAATTAATACCTTCTAAATGATCACAGAACATAATTAAATATTAAACTATACTTAGCTATACAATTACATATGTACATGTAAATTAATACCTTCTAAATGATCACAGAACATAATTAAATACTAAACTATACTAGCTATACAATTACATATGTACATGTATATTAATACCTTCTAAATGATCACAGAACATAATTAGCTACTAAACTATACTAGCTAGGGAAACTTTTGAGAAGTATTATTAACACATTAATTTTATAAAAGTAGGGCTTTAGATTAGATTATGAGATTTCTGGTCATGTAAGTACAGTAGGTATCTAAACAGTAACAAAGTTTCCCTATACAATTTTGATTAATAATCTTTGTAATACAATTATTCTTTTTTCTAATCAATCTTTACTTTAGTACATGACGCCTCAAAAGTGTATATGTTTGTCCTAATGTTAACGCTGACACTACTGTGCCTTGGGCTATCAGTCTCAGCTGCATTAGGAACACACTGGTGCTCATATTGCCCTTGGTCTTGTATTGGTATACTCCAAAACCACACACACCCAATAAGCCCACTATACCTGAAACAAATAAAAATGGCATTACTTTTATAACAGAAATGATGACAAGGCTTCTTTTTCAATGATTGTCATTTGTTTCTTGGGCACATAATATGCAACATGCTTAGTTTTATAGAAAAACATGGTTGAATTAGGTAATGAACTTATTGTTAAGTTATGAAGTGATGAAGTGTCTTACCTATGACCATATGTGGTGTGTCTTTAGACTTCCTTGCTAGCTTTTCTGATTGCGATTCATCTCTATATTCAACTCTTTGCTTTGAATTCGACATTGTGAATCTGAAACACAAAAGTGATGCTATGTATAAAAATTAAATTATGAATCTGGGCTACTGAAATACGAAAAGAGTAAAGACTGATAATGCGACTTGAAATAAGGTGACTATAGGAAAAGACATACAAAAAAAATGGTATTTTATAATAAAAAAACCGGCCAAGTGCGAGTCGGACTCGCGCACCGAGGGTTCCGTATAAACCTGTATATAAGTAAAAGTTCACCCATCACGACAATCGAGTCATACTTAGGGTGTTTTTATTGCAAAAGGAAATCCGTAACATATTTACAATATGGGAAGCTGGAAGAGCATAAATTAAAGACAAAGGACTCTTTATCGTTTCAGTAATCCTTTATTTTATATTATCACATCATTTATTTTATAATATATGAAAATGAAAATACCTACACTAGCCTTGCAAAAGTCTGCTGATGAATGATGGCAAGTATTTTTTTTCAAAGTTATTTATTTATAAAGTTTTTTAGTCACTGTTTAGAAATCTAGTACAAAAATACTAATTAAGTATTAAATTTGAACCAGATCTGTAAATGGTGACTGAAAAAGGTATGAATAGTACCATTAAACATTGAAGTTCGAAAAAACGTTATCTATAGTTGTACTACTTTGTGTAGTGCTAGTGTTTATTAACGGAAACATGTTTATAGATGAAAAATGAGAATTAAAACTTAGAAATTTGATTTATTTTCACAGCTTAAAAGCAATTAGACCTAAGTATTTGATATGAATTCATTTAATACCTCTACGCGTTCATGAGGAAACGGGTAGTAAGTTTAAAATTATTAAAAATATTTTTATTATATGATGTAACTAAAAATTTACGGTTTTCGCAATTTTTCCTTTATCTGTGCTTTATGTCGTTGTTTCGTACCAAATTTCAAGAGTCTGAGTTCACGGGAAGTACCCTGTAGGTATTGATTCCCTCGCGATCGAGTAGTTGCGAGTTTGAAAATATGCGACTTAAATTGCTGTTTCTTTTGATTGCGTTGACATAGAAGTTTGATTTTGTTACAGCTTAAAGGTATTATAGACTTGAGTATTTGATATGAATTTCAATTTAATACCTTTACGCGTTAATGAGGAAAGGAGCAGTAAGTTTAAAATTATTAAAAATATTTTTATCATATGATGTAACTAAAAATTTACAATTTTCGCAATTTTTCCTTTATCTGTGCTATAAGACGTTGCTTCGTACCAAATTTCAAGATTCTGAGTTCACGGGAAGTAGGTTGGCCCTGTAGGTTTTGATTCCCTTGCAAGTGTCCAAAATTTGCGGAAATTTGCGGCATAAACGACTGTATATTTTGATTGCGTTGGCTTAGAAGTTTGATTTTTTCACAGCTCTTAGGGGCAGTAGACCTGAGTATTTGACATAAATTCCAGCTTAATAGCCCCACGCGATCCAGAGAAAAAGGGTCTTGACAGACAGACAGACGGACAACAACAAAGTGATCCTATAAGGGTTCCGTTTTTTCCTTTCGAGGTACGGAACCCTAAAAGTGACTAGTATTGGCTATATATTTCCGTGAAAGTATATTCTTATCATTAAAAACGGATACAGCATCATGAACATCAGGGAATCAATCCTGTATTATTATTTTGGCTCTTGCTTGTCAAGATTAGTATCATATCACTATTGTTATGATACTGATCTTAACAAGTTTTTCTGCTATCAAGGGTCACAGCTTAGTTCTTGATATATTATTATCTATTTATCTACAAGACTTATCTGTTAACAATTCCACTCACATATATTTTATACTTTTAATAAATCACAACAATTACACATGGACACACTGAGTGACCGCCACTGATACTACTGCTGAAAGTAAAGTCCCGATAATAATGCTCTCCGCTGCTTTTTAAGTCCAATCTATTTCCGTCTCGACTGATTTCTATGAATGGAAAAGAATGAAACATCAATGGAGTGACGTAGTCCAACGTGAAAATTTCCAACTTCTACGGTGCTGTAGTACAGTAGAGATGAGTCCGATATCATGTCACATATAAAAATCATCGATATTTTAAAATCATTTCATCATGCAATGACAAAGACAAAATCATCAATACTTTTAAATCATTATTAGATTGAACGCGATCTTCGGATCGGAACGTCCCCGGGCCGTCTCGGGCGCCAGCGCCCCGTAAGTCTACCATGAGTTTTAACAATCTATACTCGCTAGCGTCTGTAGTTAAAAAAAATTATGAAAACTGTTTCAGCGCCTCTAGCGGATAGTTGGGTACTAAAATGCGCAGTATGAGTCACTATAGTTATCTATCCTACGTCACCGTGTAGTAAACTAAATTACAGCGACTGCAAGTTTGGGCTTCATTTGCTTAGAATTTGGTAGTAAGCACCAACACAGCGCATGGTACCATTGAAAAAGCTAACTATAGTATTTGCTTATTGACGGAACTATTGCAGTTACGTCAAGCGATCTAACTATGACAACTCATGGTAGACGTACCGGTGTGAATTGCGACGTAGCGAGGCAGCGCGATCAGCGATACTGAAGTCACAGAACTCATATATTTCGATAAAATGACCGGGACTGGGCGCAAGGAACGGCACCAATGTTTTCACTTGCGTTATTTACGTTTGCGTGCGAAATGCCCTGCCATGAATGTCACAAACTAAGAAAATTTTTACTACGCGGCTAACTGACAAACTCGACCCATGCCTACATAAATAACTAATGATAATTTCACTAAGCCGTTCCGCGATCATTCAGTATCTACTCACAATTGAAGTGACGAGATCTAATCTAAATATATACAGGGTGTTTGGTGCATCGATTGCCAAATCGAATAGGCCGAAAGAAGAGGTCATTTGCCATCTCTTCACGCCCTGTAACTCATTCCTTGCCACACCGGTTTTTCTATAACAACTTTTTAAATTAAATTTTGAAAAATTCCAAAATTCAACATTTTAGGTCAAATAAAAAAATTAAAAAAATGTTTAAACTTAAAATTTCGATTTAATTTTGATGCGTACTGTCGTATGATTCTATCAAATTCAAAATTACTTGCTAGGAACAATTACTTTCTTTTTTAATAGCTCGTAAAGTTGAGTAAAACTCAACTTAAAATAGCTATAGAAAAAAAACTAAAAGCGATCGGGATCTTCGATTTTTTTTAAAAAGTTTTCTAGTCTGTCTTCTTTCCAACGGTATGCAATATGCCCAAAAAAATGTTTAATACCTTTTCATTTTTAACTAAATGTGTAATCGAGACACTAGGCTGATATTCGAAATTACAGTAAGAACAGTAGTTTTAGCATAAATAACATGCCTCAAGTAAGTAGATAGATACTGTTATATCACTAGTGCGTAGTGTCCTATCTCTTTCTTAAACAGGACCCAACTTTTTAAGAATTTGAAACAATAAAAAAACATTAATTCAGAAATCAAAAATCTTGTTCGAGTTGTCCGCCACTATTGCGAATGCACGCGCGGCATCTTCGTCTTATCTCGACTGTAGTTGTGCGTAGACGTATTTCTGCTTTGATAGGAGTCACGAAAGCCGCATCAATGCGTTGGACTAAATCATCCAATCCCATAAATTACTAATACAAACTAATTGAGTAAAAATAAATTTATAAGAGTTAAATGTAAATAAAATAAACAATAAAATAAAATTACAATAATCAAATTACAAAGATAAAATTACAATAAAATCAAAATAAAAAAACAAATAAATAAATTACAAATTTCGCTCCAGCATAGGCAGAGGTACATGTCTGTTGGAACAATGCTGGATGAAAGGGCAGTCCAGCCTTCCGCCAATCGTCGCCAAAACGGTGTTGGAGCTGGCCCGCACTCTGCGCACCAGAGACGCGGCGCGTTTACGCATCGTCGCGTGAAAGCAGTCAGTGTGCGCATCTGCGAACATACCCGACGCGCTACAGTATCCAGGCAACCCCATCACCGCCCTGAATGCGTTAATGAATTGGACGCGGAGGGCGCTGTAGTCTCTTTTAGTGTAGTGCGCCCACAAACTGCACGAGTATAGCGATGTACAGTACGCTCTAAAGAGCATAACTTTTACCTCGCTTGAGCACCGCGCAAATGTGCGGGCGATCATATTCGCTTTAACAGACAGCGCCCTCCGTTCCCTTTCCATGTCTGCGTGGTTTGTGAGGTTTACGGTCAAAATATGCCCAAGGTATTTAAACTGACTTACTCTTTCCAGAGGACCACCATAGAGCTTGACAGGTGGTATGCTCTCGGGACATTTCGCACTGGCGGTCTCAAAGATCATACACTGGCTCTTCTTTACGTTATACAATAAACCACAAGCATATTCCTCGCATATCTTTAACAACTTCCTCAAGCCGCAAACCGAAGCGCTCATCAGCACCATGTCGTCAGCATAACTTAGATTATTGACACAAGTACCGTCAATGTGACAACCGACATGCTGACTGCTAAGCGCCACGATCAGCACGTTAACATATAAATTAAACAGGGTAGGAGATGTTAAGCCACCCTGCCTGACTCCGCATTTGAGCTGATACGCATCCGAGATTGCCCCCGCCCACCTAACACTATTAGACTGGTGCGCATACCAGTACTGGAACATCCTGATGAGCTTCGGTGGCAAATTTATGCTTTTCAGCTTGTCCCACAGCAGGTCATACGCTACAAGGTCAAAAGCCTTGGATAAATCAAGGAAGCACGCGTATATGGGTGTTTTTCGATCTGTGTAGTATTTGACGGACTGTCAGTGGACAGCTGAGGACGAAACCCGAACTGGTTATCGTGCACAGTTACCGACCTATTTAACTGTTATAGGACGTGAAGAGATAGCCAATGACCTCTCCTTTCGGCCTATTTGATTTGGCAAACGATGCACCAAACAAACAATACAAACAATAACTCAAAGGTGACTGACTGATATAGTAATCTATCAAACGCACAGCCCAAACCACTGGACGGATCGGGCTGAAATTAAAATGGCATGCAGGTAGATGTTATGACGTAGGCATCCGCTAAGAAAGGATTTTGATCAATTCTACCCCCAAGGGGATAAAATAGGGGATAAAAGTTTGT
Source organism: Cerastis leucographa (assembly GCA_963082945.1). Taxonomy (NCBI): domain Eukaryota; kingdom Metazoa; phylum Arthropoda; class Insecta; order Lepidoptera; family Noctuidae; genus Cerastis; species Cerastis leucographa. The sequence goes on along the minus strand of OY720380.1, from coordinate 8,339,753 downwards.
ATGAAACTTTGTCATTTTTTAACCGATCGGGCTGAGACTTTGCATGCATAAAGCTACTATGACGTAGGCATTCCCTAAGAAAGGATTTTGATAAATTCCACCCCTAAGGGGATAAAATAGGGGATGAAAGTTTGTATAAATCTTCTTAGATTTTCGACTGATCGAACTGAAATTAAAGATTGGAGCTACTATGATGAAGACGTCCCCTTATACAGGATTTTGATAAATTCAACCCCCATGGGGATAAAAAAAGGGATGATGGAGGATGTAAATGTATTAGTTTGAACCTATCAGTACCTAATGGAACGAATAAATTAAGACGAACTTAATATTTTTTAGTTCTATGTTGACAATAGATTGCTTTAGTAGTATTTTAAAACGCGCTATCGTTGTGTTTTCACTGAGTTACATATACTTGATGATGAGTGGCCGCCGTATCTAATAGTACACACTATACCTAAATATTTCTAGCAGATTATATTTTACGATTTTGGCTGTTCTTTTCTTGGCATATTTTGGATTACATTTGCTTTGTTTCGGTTTAGTAGTTTTGTTTATAGACTCTGCTTTGTATTTGGCATTTGTTTTGTTTTCGTTTGGTTTAAGTATAGGTTTTGGTGATAACTACATAATGCTACTTAAGGTGGATTTTGTGAGTTAATAGCAGCAGGATTAATATTCCCATTTAAGTTTGAAGTATATAGAAACCCACACACGCACACGCCATGTGACACGTATGCACATGACTCGATGGCCCCACCGAATAAACGTGCAAGAGTTCTTACACGTTTTTTTTTTTTCATTTTTCGTTTTTTTGCCTACTTAATTTTTTTTATGAATTTTAGACTTATAACATGCGTATTATAATAGTGAAAATCTTTATTCTAGGGAAATAAATAATTTAAAAAATACAGGAATAATAGTTCATGCTTTTATTCCATGCGTTTTGAGCCGCCAAATACACAAGAATAAACGTGTTATAATCTACAGACGTTTGAGAAGATTTGTGATTGTTTTCGAATTTGGGTAATATCTTCTTACACGTTTATTCGTGTAACAATGTATGCAAATTTTATTAGTAATGTTTTATCCCACAAAATTGAAGTTTGAATATAAATAAGTTATTAAAATTAAAGTATTGCATTGTCTCTTACTATAATTATTTATTTCAAAAAATTGTGTTCAAGTCTAGAATGCCTAAATTACTAAATAAGTTATTATTAAATTTATTCAAATTGCAAGGTGTTATTTGTCTTGGGTTTATCTGGATTTTTGTAATGGTGTGTAGGACTCGAAAACAACGGTTTGCCCACTGTGACTAATCACAGTGGGCAAACCGTTGTTTTAAACGGAGGTAATTAACAATTGATTTATCTAAGTAGTCGCAGCAACAAAAACATTATCAATACATGTAGCAGTATTTGTTTTAATTCGGGTTGGTTCCGAAAACATATTTAACAAATTAAATTATTTAAAAAGATGTAATAATCTAATGCTATTAGAATTTTTGTCTAAAATATTAAAGTCTCCACAGGTAACATGATTTTTTCTGTAAATGCACACTATTATACAGGGTGTAACGGAAAGGGTATATACATCCTTAAGGGTGTGCTACAGACCATCAAACTGAACATGTTCCTCAACAGAATTTTTGTTTGCAGCAAAAAAAAAAATCTGCTGCCTATACATTTGGGTCGAATAGGTATTGTAATTTTCTATGGGGCAGCAGATATTTTTTTTGCTGAAAAACATGTTTTATGATGAGAAACATGTTCAGTTTGATGGTCTGTAGCACACTATTGAGGATGTATATACCCTTTCCGTTACACCCTGTATATGCTTATACAGCTCAACAAGACATTTTAATATTATTCTCAACCGATAGATCAACAATAGCGTGTCGATACTTAAATTTAATACAATTTTTAACTATGATTAATGAACCCTTATGCATTTTAGATTTTCGGTTAAAGCAACTGCCAACACTGTGTATTTACGTAATTAAGTAGCATTCCATAGTCATTTACCAATGTTCAGTGAAAAAAACAGTTTCAAACTTTGTTTTTTTCTAAAAATAATTCAATCTCGAATTGCTTTGAAGAGAAACCTTGAATGTTTCGATGGAATAATTGCAAGGAATTCTGCTTAGCTCCTTTTAGAATGTCAACTTTAAGTTGCATTCCATCGAGACTTTAGAGATAAACTCTGACCATCGCTCAGTGCAGTGCCATAGTGCTCATGCACTTAGTTCCCCGCTCGGGTCCTTCTGACCCCAGCTAGCCCCCGCCGACCCAAGTGATAACCAACTGGAGGAAAGTCAGCGAAAAGCTGAAATCCACCACGTCGCCTCTCCTGGAGGCCATCCCACAGTGTCTCAGTCGCTGACACGACGGCCGCCATCAACTCGTTTACAGAACACGTGCAATCCGTACTGAAGGATTGCTCACGGGAAGTCCCAGCAATGAGCGATCAACGCTGGGTGTGGGTACTACCCGCTGAGACTAACACTGCCATCCGTGCCTACAGCAACTTTCCGTGTGACGCGAACAAAGCTCACATGCGTTATTTACAGCGTGCTTTAAAGAAGCGCACTAGTGAGCATCGTTCAGATCAATGGCACAAGACGCTGAACGAACTCGAGCCTACCCACCTAGGTTTCTGGCAGCTGCAACGTAAGTTGCGTGCCACCGATGAGGCTTCGATGCCTCCCCTCACTCGACCCGATAAGAGCGTTGCATTTGACGACTCTGAGAAGGCTGAGTGCCTAGCCGACAGCCTGGAGTCCCAGTGCTCCCTCAGCTCTCAACTAGTAGACAAGCGACATCTCGATGAGGTGAACGCATTCGTTGTACATAGAGCCGCCCTCCCCCCCCTGTAGGCTTCGGCCGAGGAAAGCACCCGGCTCCGACGGAATCACCAATAGGGTGTTTAAACTCCTCCCCGCTCAGCTCGTCGTGTTAATGGCGGCCATATTCAATGGCGCCCTGAGTGTCTAATACTTTGTGTTCACGTGGATAAATACATAAATATATTTTTTTATTCTATATACATCTGTATTTTATTTCGTCCTTTTACTAAGTTATTTATATTTTTATACCATGCATTAACAAAGAGGTATTACATAAACGAAAACTGATCTCATTAACACTAATATAAATGCATACGATCGTTCCAATCTTATAATAGCAGAACAATGTACTGTAAAGAAGCGTGTTAAAAGTTATAGCTGGGTTCCAAAACAAACTTGTTTTACGCAGAATAATAGTGAAACATTACAGTGCGTTTTATTCGTTGTGCATTATTACACGAATAAACGTGTAATGATATATTACTGTGACCTAGTCATGCAAATTTCACAAGAGTAAGAAAATTAAATAGTTTTTCATGAATTTCTTGAAACTCGTTGATGTTTAAAAAAAAGTAAATATACAAGTCTATAGTCTCTTTTATTACCTATAATTTGATTATACATTGTTTATACCTATTTACAAGGAATTGAGCGTTATTGAAGTTTAAACGTTTTTATTTTTTGCTGAAAAGTTGTCATTTTTCTCTTACACGTTTATTCGGTGGGGCCATCGATGTGTGTACATACGTTTTCACTGAATGGCAATACTCTACGTTCATGTGAGCGTTACATGTACTTAATAGCACAGGATTATAATGAACTTGCCTTGACTGATATTGACAGAGAATTATCCACCGTCATCCAGAGAACGTCTCCTGTACTGCGGTTAACCATCATCACACAACGTTTGCTGCACGAATTATCTTTCATGCATGGAGAATGTCGGTTTTAACTTCCACAGGGGCCATGTATCATATTACTTTTAACAATTTCGTAAAGCTCAGGATCACGATCGGGGTTATAGCTTGATATCGGGGCAAAAGCTAGTGCTCAAATAAAAATAATTGATGATTTTGTCATTGTTCCCGTCATCGATATTTTTTTGTCATTGTCATGCAGTCATCGATACAGAAAAATCATCACTCAGCCCATCTCTATAGTACAGTACCCGTCAAAACTACTGAAGGTCACTATTGTCAACATGCATTACTTCACTTGACATATCTAAATCAATGTTGACAAGGAGTGGGTAATTATAGCTTTTTCACAGTATCAAATCGAAACTATATATTGATATTTGATATCGGATTTTGAAACTATATATTTTCTGAAACTATATATGTACAGATACGCGTAATATGGTACGTCTTCATGATGTATCGTTCCATATAGCGTATTGTGAGAACCACAATACGCTATATGGAACGATACATTAAGTTAAACAACAAGCAACGATTTTCTCTAGATACTTAGCAGAAGTTTGTTACGTGCCCTGCCTACACCAAATCGGCTGAATAGCGACATGATAGCTATTTACGTACAATGGACGTTTTCACATGAAATTGCAACACAGCATCTCTGCTGACTCAACGCCTCGTGTCGATGCCGATCACCTACTTTGAAGTACTTTGGACTTGGACCCGCTATTGCTGCACCCCGCTATTGTTAACAATGTATTTTTAGGATAATTAATTTTAGGCACTTCGGTACTAGCATCGTCCAAGTCTAGACTTAAGATTGAATTCTGTAATTTTAAAATTTAATTAAATTCATATTTAAATTAATCTCGGTTTTTTTAGTCCTCCGGCTGTCACCTTCGTAATTGGCGCAGTCGGTAGGATATTCGAGGCAGTGCGTGGCGCGGTATAGATTTCCAAAAATCGTTAATCTGCTGACTCCGATAGTCGATGTCGGTATTTCTAAGTACCTCGTCGAATATCCGAACTTAAGAAGACGCAGCTGAGGACGTATCCAGGCATCGATACAACAAAAAAAAAACTTGTATATGTAAGTCCTTGAAACTTTCTTAAAATGTTGCTTCCTTGTCCTTCCTTTTACCCATATAATATAAAATCAAAATTTTCCACCCAAGGGAAATTAGGGAGAAATCTGTCTCCTCCACACAGAAAAGTAGGAGCAGGGAAGTTGATTCAAATAGGTTTATAGATTCTGATAACTTAGGGTTAGGTTTATTATTTGATAGTAGCAATATGGCATTGAACCCCGATACTATATACAACGCTTTGCGCGCGGTTCCAAATTTTGATGGCAATCCGAATGTTCTAACACGTTTTATTAAAATATGCGATCAGCTCGTATTACAATATGTTAGAGCCGACCCGGGTCACGAGTTAACTAACTTATGTCTCATAAACGGCATCCTAAATAAAATCACCGGACCAGCAGCTTCAACTATTAATTCCAATGGCATACGAGAAAACTGGCAAGGCATTCGTGACGCATTAGTTAATAATTTTTCGGACCAAAGGGATGAGACCGCCCTTTATAATGACATGTCTTTACTGACACAAGGAGGTAGCACTCCGCAGGAGTACTATGACAAATGCCAGAACCTTTTCAGCACTATAATGACATATGTTACATTACACGAGAATGTAGCAACGACTATCGAAGCAAAACGCGATCTTTATAGAAAGCTAACTCTACAATCATACGTTAGAGGTTTTAAGGAACCTTTAGGGTCCCGTATACGATGTATGAGACCCGAAACTATTGAAAAGGCACTGGAATTTGTACAACAAGAATTAAATGTCATATACCTACAGCAACACTGACTACACAGCAAACACATTCGACCCAAGGAATACCACCCGTGGTCCCTATGGCCACACCAAAAGTTTTTAGCTTCCCTAGCCCAAGCCCCAGCTGCCTTTAGGTTCATAACGACAACTTCCCAAAACGTTCACCCTCCCAAATCGTCCACTTTTACTTGAAACACTCCAATCAGGCACTTGACTTAGGGAGTCCGTATATAAAGACAATGAACTAACTCTTCAGAATGACTGCATCCTAAAAGGCTTGAGAGTTATAATTCCACATAAACTACGTCCACGTATCTTAGATGAACTTCACGCCGGACATGTCGGGATCTTGAAAATGAAACCTCTTGCGCGGAGTTTTGTGTACTGGAAGAACATTGATAAAGATATCGAAACAAAGTTAAATCGTGCAGAACCTGTAGATTGAACCAGAATGAACCACCAAAAGCCTCTCTGCATCACTGGGAAGAACCTACTGGCCCGTGGCAAAGAATACAAATCGATTTTGTAGGTCCGATATCCGGCTATCAACTTCTAATCGTCGTAGATGCATTTTCCAAATGGGTAGAAATAATTCCTACAAAAACTACGACGAGCGCATTCTGTATTCAGAAACTTGACGATTTATTTGACACCTTTGGATTACCCTACACGCTGGTCAGATAATGGAAGACAATTTGTCTCTCAAGAATTCCAGACGTTCTTAACTAGCAATGGCATTGTTCATAAAACGATCGCACCTTACAATCCCGCAATTAATGGACAAGCTGAAAGATTTGTTCAGAGGTTAAGAAATCACTGCACAAATTAGAAGGGGAGAGTGGTGGGATACTGTACAAGGTTCGTACAGTTAGAAGTATCCTCCGGGCTACGCCAGTCATCTCAGGCGACTCGCCCTATATGCTCATGTTCGGAAGAGAGGTAAGAACGAGATTGGTAGCCAAGATTAGACCTCCGCCAAAGGCACTACATAGGCATAAGCCTATGCCTATGCCGCCGCAACAGCAGCAGCAGCAACAGTGGAGGCCACCCTTCCAGCATAATCAGGTACCTCAACGGGTCCCTAATATGTTTAGCCGTACTCAACAGATGTTTCGTGCACCCCCGCCAAACTACAACCCCCATAGCGACGCATTTAAACCGCCAAATAGGAACCCCCAAACGCAGTACACCACCGGTCCGAAACCGATGAGCGGTGTTAGTCATTTTGTACCGAGACCACTAGGGTTACCAGTACACGATTGGCGTAGGTTAGGGAATCCACCACCTAGCAACTACTTCAAAACGCGCGAAATGAATTTTAACGAAATGACTGACTACTATGACACTTACAATTATCCCGACTATTATTACGAACAACCAGACTACTACTATGTCTGCGACCCTTGTGACTATCACGACTTTTAATTTATTTATTTATTGAAAACACATACACTATCATTACAGGCTTACCTAATACAATAGTGCAGTTATAGTTTTAATAGCTTAAATTAAACGTAAATCTAGATTAGCGGTAGGTATTACGAGTATTTACCAACTACAAGAGAAATTGAACAAAATGCGGCCCGTGTGAATTTACTTCAGAGCTATGGCTACCAACAGCAGACCGACCCCGAAAATCAATCAATTGTACCGGATCAACTGAATAACGTAAAATGCACAGAAGCACAGCCGTCCGCTACTTCCAAAACAGACCAGGATTTTCGCAAGGAGAAAGATCGAAAATAATTAATATAGAACTAAACATCCAATCTAAAAGGGAATTACGTTACATACAGATATAAATTATTAGTAGATACCGGAGCTAATCAGTCTTTTATTAGCCCCGAGGCAGTCGAACAATATTTTGCTCATATGTCTTTAAACCATGATCCTTTCAAAGTAACAAACGCTCGTGTAACTAGTATGCATGAACATTCTATTACGATTCCAAACTTTGCTGAAATTAATAACCCTACAAATGTAAAATTCTTTATCTATAGGTTTCATAACTACTTCGATGGCCTATTAGGTTTAGATTGCCTTGACGGAGCACAGATTGATCTAAAAAATAATTATCTAATTACAGACTTTACAACCATCCCTATACGCTTCTATCAATGTAAAACATCAAATAATCAAGAAATCATTCCTGCTAACTCGTCAAGACTAGTAAATATCCCTATTTATAGCCCAGACGGTGACGTTACGATAGCTCAACAAATTCATTGTAATTGCATTATTCACGAGTGCATTACTTACGGTACCGATTGTACTGGAATTGTAGAAATTGAAAACCCGACGGAATACGAAGGCGGCACTGAAAATTACGGGAATCAAGGAAGTGACACAACATTAATATTTAAAAATGTATTTATTGCTTTTCGAAGTATTCTCCGCGAAATTTGACACATTTTTTCCATACGATGGAACCAATCATTGAAGCAACCATTCCATTCGGAAGTTGGGGTCTCCAAAATGGCCGTTTTGTAGGTGTCCACAGCTTCTTCAGGTGATGAAAATCTCTGACCACGCAATTTATTCTTTATTTTAGGGAAAGTATGGAAATGATTAGGGCTTAGGTCGGGGCTGTGTGGCGGATGGTCTAATAATTCTATGTTTTCTTGTTCTAAAAACTCTTTTGTTCTGTGCGCGGTGTGAGAATTCGCATTGTCGTGATGGAGGATGATGCGGCGGTTGCAGTTCTCTTTACGGAGTTCACAAACGACCTGTGGCAAACAAATGCTAGCATACCATTCTGCATTAACCGTTCTTTGTCCCTCAAGAGGAATAGTCGCAATATGGCCGGTTTTGGAGACAAACGTGGCCACCATTTTTTTTGCAACACTCCGTGAACGAACAATTTTTGTTAGCTTTAACTCATTTTCGAACACCCAAACTCGTGACTGGTTTTTTGTTTCGGGTTCGTACGCGTATCCAGGATTCGTCACCTGATACGATGTTGTATACAGCATTTGAGGATACTGCGTGGAATCTTTCGAGAGTTCTGACGCACCAAGTAACGCGACCCGCTTTTTGCTCTTTACAGAGCGAATGCGGTATCCATCGGGAAAACAACTTTTTTACACCTAATTGTTCATGCAAGATTATTTGTATTTGTTGTTGTTGCCTGAATTTCGCGGTATGTCACATGTCGATCTTCCTCAATCAGCTTACGCACAGCATCAACGTTTTCTTGGGTGACTGCAGTTTTTGGACGACCTTGACGGGGATCATTACTGAGCTTGACACGTCCACGTTGAAATTCAGCAAACCAGCGATAAATTGTGGTTTTGGATGGGGTTTCATCACCAAATGCAGAAATCATCCGGTCAACACACTGTTTTTGTGTTAAGCTACTTCGAAATTCATAATAAATCATCGCTCTTGAATTTTCTCGAGTCAATTCCATTTTCTCAACGACTAAACAATATAAATGGTAATAATAATAAATGGTATTCGATTTTTAAAACCAAGGAGTTTTCAATTAACAAGATTTTAATATGATAGAAACAGTGGAAATATTCCATTCCCGATACTTTTAGTGCAGCTCTCGTATGACTTGACTATTACATTGGACCGACCTTTACAAGCCGAGATATTTAATACTGAGTGCATCAAATGCAGGTACAGTCAATCAGTGGTCATAACCACCCACTCATTGACTGTACCTGCATTTGTATAGACCAAACTCCATCTATAAGATACCTTGGTATTACAATAGACGAAAATATTTCATATAAACCTCACATTCAAATACTTTCGGCGCGCGTCAGGAGACTTATTTATGTCATGAAAAAGTTACGTGACTGCACTCCTTATAAGGTTCTCCGAACAATATACCTTGGTCTATGCCAATCTGTACTTCAGTATGGAATTTCCATCTGGGGCTGTGCTGGTAAAACCACATTCATAGAAATAGAAAGAGCTCAAAGAGCGGTAGTCAAAGTAATGCTTAAAAAACCTTTCCGATTCCCAACAGAATTGCTTTATAAAGAATTTCCTGTGCTGCGAGTGCGACAGTTATTTATTTTAAGTGCCACACTACGTACTCACAAATCCATAAAAAATAGGCCGGATTACCAAATCATAATATCCAAACGCACTTTACACATCCCTCTTCCCGATGCAACAAGTCTCCTGGCTAGCGGTGTCCTCCTTACTCTCACACTCATGTCTACAACAAAATAAATAAATACTGTAATATAAAAGGCCTAAGTGATCACCCAAGTAAAAAAGTGATCCAGAAACTGCTTCTCTCCTTACCTTACGATGAAACCGAAGACATTATCAGTTAACAACACCTAATCTGTGCTAAACCTTCACCACACATACCCACTAACATACAGACACATACACACCCATACAGACACACACACACACACCCATCATTCCTAAACATTAGAATTGTTCTTATTTTATTTGTTTATTGTCTCCTAATTTTCTGTTAAATATCCAATTTCTGTTAATCCAATTTATTAAAATATTTTGTTATTTTCCAAAATGTCTAATTAGCATGACTACAAATAAATATTTTTAATTTAAAGTTATCGCAACTCCGGCCCCCAAGATACAGGCACAGCCTAGTTTGGGGTCCACTGTTATCTAAGTTTGTTAAAATAAAACTTGTTATCGATATCCTTAATGATGTTAGACTAAGAAAATTACCGTAACTATGGCTTAATAAATTTATTCTTTATTCTTATTTATTCTTTAGCACCGAACAAGATCCCATGCACGCTAAAGAGGTCTTAACCCGATTGCGTACAGATCATTTAAATATTGAGGAAAAATCTAACTTAGAGACATTATGTGCCCCGTGTGCCCGGTTAATATATTAGGCTGTAAAGAGAAAAAACTGTATATGACCTCATTAACGACTACACACTTACTGACCGAACGAATATTATACAAAATAGGACAGACAGAGAGCCCGAAATAGAATACCAACCAGAACAACAAGTCCTCATTAGAAACCCAGTAGCTAGTTGACAGAAATTAGCACCGCGTTATACTCATGACACTGTGCTAGCTGACCTTCCGGTTCACATATACACATCTAAAAAGAAAGGTCCCGTTGCAAAGTCCCGACTCAAGCGTATCCCTAAGACCACAAAATTGTTACAGCCATGATCGTTCACTCTACACCGGCGCTCGAGATAAAACTTGAAAGCTTAGACGAAGGACCCGGACTCTTACCTTTCAACCTTGGACAAGCAAGAATCATAACACACTATCATTCTTTCCTGCAATACATAGTCTTAACCGACATCGAACATAGACTCAACTCTGTATTTAATCAACTAGATCATTTCGAGACTAAGCTAGATAATAAAACCTTTGTTTTATATGAACTTCAAATAAACCATTTATCTAATAAGTTCGATAAGATTAGGTCCCAGCTAAGGACACTAGAATCTGGCCGTAGCAAAAGAGGCCTCATAGACGGTTTAGGATCAGTTATAAAAAGCATAACTGGTAATTTAGATCAATCGGATGCCCAAACTTACAATAATGCCATTCGACTTCTAGAAAAAAGTCTCAATAAAGTCTGGATGACCAGACACAGTGAGATACTTTAAAAAATTGTAAGCAATCAGGAGAGAATTAATAGTACTCTAAGGTTACTTTTACGCGAGAAAGCTTCTGCTACAAACGATCTTATAAGATACGCAAAGTTTGCTCAGTTGTTAACTATAATTAGCGATAATACAGATGATTTATTTCTAGAGATAACTAGGATAGAAAGGCTAAGGTATTAGCCTTTATACGTGCATCGAGCACTCACCATCTATATATATATAAAAGAAAGTCGTGTTAGTTACTTCACTTATAACTCAAGAACGGCTGAACCGATTTAGCTGAAAATTGGCAGGGAGGTAGTTTTTTTTTTTTTTTTTTTTTTTTTTTTTTTTTGGCAGGAGGGGAAATCCGGTCGGACTAACACCCAGGCTGTTTCACAAATCGATCCAGTCTGGGTAGTGTCAGGCTCCAACTGACTAAAACCACCTCCTGCCCCTCTCGTGTCCCCCTGACATGGTCAGAGACCTTTTTTAATGCATTACAGGTTTCTTACTGCATATTTTTCATTTTCTTTCTTAATAATTAAAGTTAATACAAGTTTATAGTTCCAAAGTTTTCAAATTTAAATCAATATATAAGTTACGTTAAACTATGCCTATTTCTAAAATATCCTTTCTGGAAGAGAAATATATATATTTGTAAATAGCATAGATTCTAATTTACTTTGTTGCGCTTAATGACTTTAGCGGCTAAATTTACGCAGTATTCTATTAACAATTTTCTTTGTTTTGATTCTAACATAAGTTTACTAATATTGTTAATAGTTATTACAGTCTCTAGCCTTTGCTCAGCTTCATATCTCTCAGTATGATATACTGGGCATTCTGTCAATATGTGTGCGATCGACTCCGCTTTATCCGGCTCGCAGATGCACGCTGGGCTCTCCTTACATTTGAAACGGTGCAAATATTCGGAGAACCCACCGTGCCCCGTCAAGACTTGCGTCAATATGCCAGCCGGTTTTAACTTAAGGACAATTTGGTGCGCGTCGATCGCATCGGGAAAGAAGATTTTTGTTCCAGAGGCTGTTTCACCGTTCTGGTACCTCCGATTCCATTCGTCGAGCGATCCCATACGGATCTGCCGCTTGACGAATGAAACCGGGCAGCGGTCGTAGTCCGGCTTCTTTTTGGATCGGAGTGCAGCCTCCTTCGCGAGGTGGTCTACTCGCTCATTGCCTTCTAGACCAGCGTGTGCCTTTACCCAGAACAAAGACACATCTTTGCCCTGGGATAAAGCCACGGCAACGTTCGCTCTCGTCTCCACGGCCAAGGCGTGGAGGGAACCCTGATTTGTGACTGTTTGAAGTGCGGCCTTTGAGTCACTATAGATACCGAAGGTTCCCTCCTTGCGCTTGAGGATTTCGCGCGTGGCTACGCATATGGCCAGAAGTTCAGCCTGGTAGACCGTGCAGTACGGAGGCAGGCTAAGTTTGGCGGACTTGGTCTCGGCCTCACCGTCCCAAAATGACAGTGCTGCTCCGACCTTGCCCTCAATCTTGCTGCCGTCCGTGAACACTCTGACTGCTTGACGGTTGTGGGTCTCCACAAGCGCCTGATCTTCCAAGCACACGAACTCCATGGGAATATGTTTCGCCGGGTGCGGAGTCTCCGTAAATGCCACCACCCGTTCCACCTCCCTGCCCGCGAGTGCTGGCTGTGGCACCCCTCTTTTTGCCTCATACAGAGCGGCTGCTTCCTGTATTCGGAGGTCGAGAGGGAGTATCCCAGCCAGCACCAGGGACGCGTTCAGCGAAACGGTGCGGTAGGACTTACAGAGCTTCTGCGCGAATCCTCGTTGGACCGTGTTCAGGCTTTTCTGCACTCCGATCTTCTTCGCTGCCGGCGCCCAGGCGCTCGCTGCGTACAATATAACCGGCTCCACTGCTGCCGTGTAAATTGTGTGAATGATCTCCGGGTTAAGGCCCCAGCTCACTTTTGCTGCACGTGCCAGCTGTTTGTAAATATTAACAGCTTTTCTGCACACATTGGCGACGTGGGTGTTGAAAGTGAGCTGGTGGTCGACGGTGAGCCCCAGTATTTTTATTTCCTTAGACATGCCAATGTCTACCCCGCCCATGCTCAGGAGCGGGACATCGTACCGAAGCTTCCTGGTAATCACCATTGCACATGTTTTATGCGGTGCAAACTTCAGCTTGTTACGAATGCCCCACACCCGGACATACTCGAGGGCGGCATTGGCCTGCCTCTGGACTTCCAACGCTGTGTCACCGTCGAAGATCATCACGACATCATCGGCGAACGCTTGGCAGTGGACGCCTTGCTCTTCCAGCCCCTTCAGCAGGGGATCCAGGATCAGGTTCCATAGGATCGGACCGCCAATGGACCCTTGCACGCACCCCTTGTTCGTCTCTCTATGGCATTCGGCGCCCGCGTACCTCACTCGGACACTCCTACCAGTCAGGTAGCTGTCTATCAACCTTCTGATATTCACCGGGCACTTTTCCTCAGCCAGTCTGGTTCTGATGGCCGGCCACCATGCGCTATCGAAGGCTCCCTCTATGTCCAATGATACAACAGTGATCAGCTTCTTTTCATTTAGCTTTCCCTTGATATGTTGTATCATGGTGTAGAGGGAGTCTTCGGTGCTCCTCTGTGGCATGAAACCAAACTGGCGAGTACTGAGCCTCGGGATAAGGTGCCACTTCAGTCTTGCTACAAGAAGTTTTTCCAGCGTTTTACCTAAGACCGGTAGAAGGCCAATCGGTCTGTACGACTTAGGGGTGGTGTAGGAATCCTTGCCAGGTTTGCGGAGGACTACCACCGTAGCCACTTTCCAGGCCCCAGGAAAGTGTCCGTGCTCTAGGCACTTGTTGGCCAGTGCAAGGAACGTTCCTGGGTCCCGGGATATAGCCTGGGCACAGATATCGGCTGAGAGACCATCTGCCCCAGGTGCCTTCTTAGGATTGAAACTATCCACCGCGGTTTTCAGCTCTTGAAGTGTAAACGGTGGGTCATGTTGTTCATCATGCGCCCAATCGTTTACACGACTGGCCGCTTCACGTGTCCGACGGTGGTCTTCGGTTTCACCCTCCTCTAGGTCCTCGGGGTAGAAGGTCTCGGCCAGTAGCAAAGCCGATTCCTGCGCACTCAGTGGTACTCCATCCTTCACTAACGGCAGGTCTTCCTGTCTTTTGGCGGTTCGTCCTATGACCCTATAGATCCCTTCCCACATACCTTCCCTATCCTGTCTTCCGCAGAACCCCTTCCATCCTTCTGTCTGTGCCTTCATAGCCAGCGACTCATAATTCCTTTTTGCTTGCAGGTACTCATCGATGACTTTTTGTCTTCGGACTCTTGCAGCGCATCGGATGCGGCGTCTTCGGGTGTTCACCTCCGACATCAACTCAGCGAGCTCTTTGGACCACCACGGAATGGTGAGTTGGTTATTGTTACTAATTTTGACCAAAGTTTCTTCACACGTTTCTTTAATTTTGTCTACATATTTATTTACATACTGTTCTAGATTAATGCTGTTATTAATTTTACCTATTTCTGTTGAATTTAAATTTGCATCAGCGTTTAATTGGGCCAATTTCGAATGAAATTGGCTCCAATTTGCTTTTTTCGTGTTGTATACTCTGGTCGTCCTGTTTATACTGATTCCTTTTGATTTCTTGAGGTTAATTTTGAAAACAATACCGTTATGGTCCGAGCTCGTGAGTCCTTCCTCGACCCGCCAGTCCTCCACCAAGTCCAGCAAGTCCGTTGAACAGGCTGTTACGTCAACGAAGCTGCTGTACAGGGTGTTACCTCTGACGGTGTCGAAGGTCGGTGTGTTGCCGACGTTGAGTACCTGCAGGCACATATCTTCCAGGGTTCCCGACATATATTCGCCCTTAGTATCGGTTACCAGGCTGCCCCACCAGGTGCTCTTAGCGTTGGCGTCGCCGCCGATAAGAATCCTCGCGGGGCCTATTTCCTCACGAATCTGCATGAGTTGCTCCAGGTATGGCTGTATGGGCTGGTCTGGTTCAAAGTAGAAGGAGACTACTGCGATTTCCCATGCGCTGGTACGGATCCTCACCACCACGATGTTATTGGTGGTGAGTTTCGGACACTGTGTCACGTCCAAGTCGTGATCAAAGACAACTATTGCCGCCTTCACAGTTCCACTTCCTTGTTCAGCGCACTGGTAGACTCTCGCTCCCCGGTAGTCCCGCATCCTCTTAACCCCACCCACATACGGCTCCTGGAGCAATGCGAAAGCAACCCTCCGCTCACTAGCCACAAGCATGAGTTCTTGGGTTGCAAGGTTCTTCCTCTGCAGATTCGCTTGGATTACCTGGTAATTCTGACTGGCGCTCTGGTGCGTTCGAGAAACCCTGGATGAGTCACTCCCTGTTTCCGCCGGCTTGCCCTTAGCAATACGCCACCGACAGTCGCGCCAATGCGTCCCACTTCACGCGGACTGGGCACTCGCTGTCGAAGGCGTTGTGCTCGGTCTTCCCCAGCTTTGCGGAAACACAGTTCCTGCACTTTGGTGCTTCTGCTAGGGAGGTAGTTTAGAGCCAGGAGAAGGACATAGGATACGGTAGGGTAGGGTAGGGTAGGTAGGTAGGATAGGGTAGGTAGGTAGGGTAGGGTAGGTAGGTAGGGTAGGGTAGGTAGGTAGGGTAGGGTAGGTAGGTAGGGTAGGGTAGGTTAGGTAGGGTAGGGTAGGTAGGTAGGGTAGGGTAGGTAGGTAGGGTAGGTAGGTAGGTAGGGTAGGTAGGTAGGGTAGGGTAGGTAGGTAGGTAGGGTAGGGTAGGTAGGTAGGGTAGGGTAGGTAGGTAGGGTAGGTAGGTAGGGTAGGGTAGGGTAGGTAGGTAGGGTAGGGTAGGTAGGTAGGGTAGGTAGGTAGTAAGGGTAGGGTAGGGTAGGGTAGAGTAGGTAGGTAGGGTAGGGTAGAGTAGGTAGGTAGGTAGCGTCGGGTAGGGTAGGTAGGATAGGGTAGGTAGGTCGGATAGGGTAGGTGGGTAGTAAAAAGTGCATTGCAACGCATGCTGGGTACAGCTAGTCTATATATATAAAAGAAAGTCGTGTTAGTTACTTCACTTATAACTCAAGAACGGCTGAACCGATTTAGCTGAAAATTGGCAGGGAGGTAGTTTAGAGCCAGGAGAAGGACATAGGATACGGTAGGGTAGGTAGGTAGGTAGGTAGGTGAGTAGGGTAGGGTAGGTAGGGTAGGGTAGGTAGGGTAGGTAGGGTAGGTAGGGTAGGTAGGGTAGGTAGGGTAGGTAGGTAGGGTAGGTAGGGTAGGTAGGTAGGGTAGGTAGGGTAGGTAGGGTAGGTAGGGTAGGTAGGGTAGGTAGGGTAGGTAGGGTAGGTAGGGTAGGTAGGGTAGGTAGGGTAGGTAGGGTAGGTAGGGTAGGTAGGGTAGGTAGGGTAGGTAGGGTAGGTAGGGTAGGTAGGGTAGGTAGGGTAGGTAGGGTAGGTAGGGTAAGTAGGGTAGGTAGGGTAGGTAGGGTAGGTAGGGTAGGTAGGGTAGGTAGGGTAGGTAGGGTAGGTAGGGTAGGTAGGGTAGGTAGGGTAGGTAGGGTAGGTAGGGTAGGTAGGGTAGGTAGGGTAGGTAGGGTAGGTAGGGTAGGTAGGGTAGGTAGGGTAGGTAGGGTAGGTAGGGTAGGTAGGGTAGGTAGGGTAGGTAGGGTAGGTAGGGTAGGTAGGGTAGGTAGGGTAGGTAGGGTAGGTAGGGTAGGTAGGGTAGGTAGGGTAGGTAGGGTAGGTAGGGTAGGTAGGGTAGGTAGGGTAGGTAGGGTAGGTAGGGTAGGTAGGGTAGGTAGGGTAGGTAGGGTAGGTAGGGTAGGTAGGGTAGGTAGGGTAGGTAGGGTAGGTAGGGTAGGTAGGGTAGGTAGGGTAGGTAGGGTAGGTAGGGTAGGTAGGGTAGGTAGGGTAGGTAGGGTAGGTAGGGTAGGTAGGGTAGGTAGGGTAGGTAGGGTAGGTAGGGTAGGTAGGGTAGGTAGGGTAGGTAGGGTAGGTAGGGTAGGTAGGGTAGGTAGGGTAGGTAGGGTAGGTAGGGTAGGTAGGGTAGGTAGGGTAGGTAGGGTAGGTAGGGTAGGTAGGGTAGGTAGGGTAGGTAGGGTAGGTAGGGTAGGTAGGGTAGGTAGGGTAGGTAGGGTAGGTAGGGTAGGTAGGGTAGGTAGGGTAGGTAGGGGTAGGTAGGGTAGGTAGGGTAGGTAGGGTAGGTAGGGTAGGTAGGGTAGGTAGGGTAGGGTAGGTAGGTAGGGTAGGTAGGGTAGGGTAGGTAGGTAGGTAGGGTAGGTAGGTAGGTAGGGTAGGTAGGGTAGGTAGGGTAGGTAGGTAGGGTAGGTAGGGTAGGGTAGGTAGGTAGGTAGGGTAGGGTTGGTAGGTAGGGTAGGGTTGGTAGGTAGGGTAGGGTAGGTAGGTAGAATAGGATCGGTAGGTAGGAAAAAGTGCATTGCAACGCATGCCGGGTACAGCTAGTAGTAAATAAATAGTACATTTTATTTAATAAAAAAAGGAGATTGTAGTACATGAGGCATACACAAAGTTATACGTATAAGTTTTTACAATTTCAATCACAATCTGGTGCGTGGAGTTCTGCTTTCCTAGCTAGGTTATAGAATAATCTGTATTAAGGAAAAACAGTCCCTGTCCCTTACAAAAAGTTACAATAAACTAGTACAAAGGTAATTTACTACAATAATGTTTATAATTGAATACGTGCGAGTGTGTGTGTGTGTGTGTGTGTGTGTGAGAGATTGTTTGTATTTGTGTAAGTGGTATGTGTGAGTGTACGAGTGTACATGTGTGTGTGATGGAGTGAGAGAGAGAGTGTGTGTTTGTTTTGTTTGAAATCGTGTATGGTAATATTAGATCTGTCACTGTTACTGTAACTTAACGAGATAATTTTCTGTTTCTACATAGCTTTTATTTTGAAGAAATGAACGTAGAACCTTTTTACACTTAAAGTTAGATAATCCGTAGATCAAGCAGATTTTGTTAAATTTATTGTACAGAGTCGGACCTAAGTAATTACAAAATTTACTTGCAAATGATGTGCGAACCTGTGGAACAGTGCAAATTAAGTCTTTCCTACGCTTTGTTACTATTTTATAAGGGGTTTTGCGGTGCTGTAGGAGAACTGTTTGAAGTATGAAGTGTTGTCGAACGTTAAGAACATTACATATACTATACAATAGGTCAGTAGGAAACATGATAGGTCTCGAAGTAGCTACTTTCAGTATCGCTCTGTGTGCGATCTCGAGTGGTTTTAGTTGTATTGTATTGAGTGAGTATTGAGTAGTTTAGTTTTTGCAGCACCACCCCAGCATGTGATACAATATGTAACAATAGATAAGCATAGGGAAAAATAAACTACACGTATAATATTTGGGTTCGCTATACTTCGGAGGGTTTTTAATATATAAATTAACTTGCGGACTCTACTGGTTAGTTGGTTAATTTGAGTTTTAAAATTAAGATTTTTGTCTTTATATACTCCTAAGTATTTTATATGATAGTACTTTAAGCATAGATACTTTAGGTAATATGACTAAGCGGTTGAGATCTATATACAGTTCAGATCAATAACTAGAGGCAGATCTAAGAGAATACTATACTATACCGTTATAAAACCTGGTTATTATTATACAGGAAAAAGAATAGTTATCATGTTTAAAGTCCCAATAATCTCCCCTGATAAGTTTATAGTTCCCAATAAATTTATGCATACCTTTATTCCTCCCTACCCTTTCATTGCAACCAATGGGAAAGCTTCCAAGTACATAGAAGCTGAATGCCCGAAGTTCAATCGGATACACCTCTGTGAAGAAGAAGTCAACCATCAAACGACGAGAGGACATCTAGACTGCATCCAAGGGCTCATTTTCAATCAATCCCTAGAGAAGTCATGCCTGCCTACTAAACGCACACTGACCAAAGAAGCCATGGAACAACTGGACGACAGACGCTATACACTCACCTTTCCACAACCTACCCGAACCTTGCTACAATGGGAACGTCAAGAATTCATCTCTCTAAAAGGAAGTTATCTCGCCACCATTCTGCAAAAATGCTTACTACGCACTGAGCAATTCTCATCAACACGAACGAACATAATTATCAAAGGACAACCGCTAAAAATCACCGAAATACCCATGAACCTGAACGTTGGCGATGAATCTATTCCACACCTAAAGCTAAATACACTACACCTGAAAAGTCTACATGAAATCGAAGATAAAATCTTAATGCAGCAACCAGTACAAACCGATCACGCAAACCTGGACCAATCGATTTACCATACGACTATCCCACTATATGTCGTAATAGTCGGTGCAACTTTACTGATCGTTACCCTCACCATACGTCGGTATAATGTTTGCACAAAGCTCAGAAAACCACAATCTTCAGATGAAAGTGCTGAAAATCATCAATACGAAGTTGCAGAATCTACTACAAGCAAGAAAAATGTACCAGCATCATTCTCGCTGAAATTGCTCAAATAGTTGCTGTTCTGAGGGGGAAGGTGTTACGTGCCCCGCCTACACCAAATCGGCTGAATAGCGACATGATAGCTATTTACGTACAATGGACGTTTCCGCATGAAATTGCAACACAGCATCTCTGCTGACTCGCCCTTCGTGTCGATGCCGATCACCTACTTTGAAGTACTTTGGACCCGCTGATGCTGCACCCGCGATTCGCCATCGTTTAGCAATGTATTTTTAGGATAATTAATTTTAGGCACTTCGGGTAGTAGCATTAATTAAATTCATATTTAAATTAATCTCGGTTTTTTTAGTCCTCCGGCTGTCACCTTCGTAATTAGTTTCCAACTCTACATTTGACATACAATGTTTGTCGATTACGTAGTTACAGAAAACATACAATCGTCGTCATCAATGAACAGCCCTTCATTGGTGGTTAATCGAGTGTAGTTTTTATTGTTTAAAAGAATTTATGGATAAAGAATGTTGATGTTTTTTTTTTAAACGACTGTTTTTGCTCTTGTTTTTAGAATTTTGCATGCTATGTTTTATCCTAGCTAAACATGCACGGATGGGAAATCATCAAATGACTTCTCCCGCTCTGGGCGGAGCGGGATGGAGTGTCAGACTTGTACTGACTAAAACCCATCCATGTTCCTTCTTCGCCCTTTGTGTTCCAGGGCCGCGGTATCTCTTTCGAACAACCCGCAGCCCTGGCAGGCATTGGCCCTCTCGGACCCCTTCCGATTCGCTGACATCTCCTTGAGGCGCGCGTGGAACACAAACGCGTCGTCGGCACGACATGCTTGTGCCTTAATTTGTATTTAACACCCTTGTATACCATGTTTTACGCAAATAAATTTTCTATTTCTATTTCATACTTTTACCAGGCTTAGGACTGGCTGCATTATTGTCTGTTATGAAAAGATTTTGGAAGATTAGGTAACTAATAATAAATTTCAAAACTTTCTTAACTAAGTAATGAGGATCAAAATAGGGCGAGTTTTCGGAAATGGCTATTATGCGGTAGTCCTACCACTGGTGATATGTATGATAAGATGTGCGAAAGCAGAAAAATATTTAAATCACGGTTAAAATGTTGTAAAAGCCATCAAGATCAATTGAAAATGGACGTGCTCGCTGCTAAGCATAGCGTGAAAGATTTCAGTGGGTTTTGGAAAAACACCAATCGTTTGGGGTCTCGGCCCGGTCTTCCTGTGAGCGTTGAGGTTCGAATGATTTAAAAATCATTGTTGATAAATTTAAAAATAACCTTACTGTTAGGTCACCCTTAGGACCATTATCGTCGTCTCAAAGTGAGGGTGGGATGAGTGGGGAATATGTTGATACCAACATGATACCAGATTACGGCCAGGGACGTATCAAGGTCGGTCAAATTTATTTCAAAAGGCAAATCGCCTGGCCATGATGGATTAAGTGTGGAACATGTGCAGCACGCTGGGCCTCATATTTGCAGAGTGCTGGCCATGTTATACAACTTCTGCATATCACATTCATACCTACCTAGCGACATGATGAGGACTATTGTAGTACCGGTAGTAAAAAATAAGGCGGGAGATATGTCAGACATAACAAACTACAGACCTATTTCCTTGGCAACAATAGGCGCGAAAGTGTTTGACAGCATTCTGAATACACAATTAAACAAGTCCTTGATTAGTACCCTAGTTTCTACTTGTCTTACATGGGGTATCGTAAACTTAATACATTTGGTTTTTTTCTCATTTAGGAGTAGATTATTAACATTAAAACAATTAACGACTTTTGCCAGGGCGCTATTAACCTCGTCCGTAACTATCTGCTGACGTTTGAGTTTAAATAAAAGAGAAGTGTCAACTGCAAACAAAACTATGTCATGATTATCCTTTATGAGGTAAGGCAAGTCATTTATATAAATAAGAAACAAAAATGGGCCAAGAATTGAGCCCTGGGGTACCCCCATTCTTACAACGGATCCGGGAGATCTTTTTCCATTAACATCAACTCTCTGAATCCTATCACTCAAATATGAAGTAAGAAGATCCAGAGAGGCGTTACGGATTCCGTAGTGGTGTAGTTTTCTGATTAATGTTTCATGAAGAACGCAATCGAAAGCCTTAGACAAATCGCAAAAGATGCCCAAAGCATCGCATTTGTCCTCCCGTGCATTATAAATGTGGCCTAAAAGTTCAACACCTGCATCAGTAGTTAAACAACCCCTTGTAAATCCGAACTGTTTTTTATGTAATAACTTAAGTTTATTAAAAAAACGTTGCATTTGTTCTAAAGATAGCTTTTCAAAAATTTTACTAAATGTGGGTAGTACTGAAATTGGTCTATAATTAGTGGGGTCTGATGTACTACCCGATTTAAACAATGGTATTATTTTACTATTTTTCATTAGATCAGGAAACTCACCACGGTCAGCTAAAGAGGGAGCTACAATGTTTATAATGGACTTAGCAACGTCCACGGAATGACCCCATAGGCGTGGAGACCTACATAGGCGGTCTTTTTAACATTTAAGGTGTGAAAAGTTTTAATTATATCTTTACAAGTGACGTATTGAAAATTAATACGATATCATCTAGCATCATACTCTTACTCGGAAACGTGATACGGAGCAATATAGTGTTTCGCCCGATATATAGATTCAGATTAAGCCGATATCGGATTTTAGATATTGCATCAATGTATAGATTCAATATCTATATACGTTTTGTATCACCCACTTGATTTTTTGTTCAGAAATGGTAATGGTACTTACGATTTTTGCTTTAATTATTTTTCTATTAAAGATTTAAGTTAATTAATTTTCTTACAATTTAAGATGTTTTTCCTCTCTTGAGTATCGCTTGTATTTTCGATTTTTCATTCGCCTCTTTCATTACAATTACTTACGTCGCCGTAGTGAGAATGTGGCATGTGATCGATTCTAAACTACGACAGATATGAGGAAGTTTAAGATCACGGATCATGGCAAAGCAAGGCCATGGCAAATCGAATCACATTAGTTGGCCAATGAATCCGCTAGGCACATATTTTATAAACGCTATCGCTACGGGGTAGTGCGCGTGAATCTACTACGTCACCAATGTCGTTGGCATGAATGAACATTTAGGTAAAGTGCTTGCTTGCTTCTCTTGGCGCGTGGCCATAGTTGGAATTCATGCCGCCCCGTCTTTTTTCATTACAATTTCCACAGGCATTTTCACAAATGCTTACCAACACCGCCCTCCTGACAATGTAATTCAAGCGCCAAAAGAACCATGATATACTTTTACCTATTAATAATTATTAAAAGGTCTATTATTTTTATAACTTTGAATGTACCTGTAGCGACCACAAAAAGCAACATACTACAAAAAGTACTACAGCGCCATCTATGATGCGACGGAGGAACTAACATCAATTTCCTACAAGTCGCAAACAAAGTTTACATCGACTTTAGTATACATAGAGAAACTCGATAACAACTATCGGGCAGTTGCCCGCCAGACATAACACCTGTCTGGCCGGAGGATCCTCCCTTTTCTAAGGAGTATCGAGGAACTTTACACCCTGTTCCTCATTCACCTAAATACCTACTGGACATAAAGTAGATCAAGTTACGGGAGTTTCAAATAATTAGGTCGGGGCGAAATTGATAACAAAAACTATAATTTTGGTCCCAAAATCAAAGGCAAGACATAAAAAACACAATACGATATTAATATAAATAATGACTTATAAGCTAAACCTTACTAATTTAATTTTTTAAGTATACAAAATCTTAAAAATAAAGTAAAAAACAAGTTAATAAAGGCAATCTTAAAATAAGCGTTAGCTGTGGATACAGTCACCAACAAAAGTAGATTTACAATTACACTGATATATCTGAGTCATGTGCATACGTATTTAATAAATGATTAAATTATGATTTATCATAACATAATTCAGAAGTGTTGTTGATGACTTTCATTGCTGTCTGTACCTGGCTACAAATGATAGTAAACTTGTTTTAATGTAAGTATAAAAATTGTGACATTTGATTCTGTTTTATGCTACATTAATTATGTGGAAAATTGTATAGAATGTTTAGTGTTTCCAATCTTTACGAAATAAATAACCCGTATTTGACAATCACGGACAATCGACATTTTGAAAAACCTATCTATAATTTTAGTAAAAGGAACTTGGAATTGATTGACCCCCAGGCGCGCATTTTTTGCGTTTCTACTAACCGCACTGCTCTAACTAAAGGTACACAATGAGGCACTTGTTAACCTCCGAAACTAGTAAACACACATAGCAATCATAGTATTATGAAAAACATTGGCCGATTATGGACTTGTCCTCTTAGTCGATGATAATGCCGATTAAGTGACCGAGAAAAATGTAGGCAAAATACGTTCGAGACCGAGAGTGCTGAGCAATAAGTATTATAAAAATGCTAGGAGTAAAATCTTCTGACTTCAGCCAATATCGACTCGTAAGATGACTCGTCAATGATGATGAACCGCTTGGCTCGCCTGCTGAAATAGTAAATGTCCCCGGTGTAGATGTCGAACCACAGCGCGTGAATGTGGAGGTCGTGCTTCTCTAGACGCTTCTTCAACATTCCATAGGATGCGACGTTTTGTAACTGTTGTAGAGTGTTCACCTGAAAATATTAAAGTAAATAATTATTACGTTCTAACCTTTTTTAAATGGTCATTAGACATAGACATTTAGGAACAATGTGAATTTTGCGGGCGGTGACGTTGACGATTATCCCGATCGGAGTCAGCAGCTTTGCTTTGCTTTGCTATTAGGCAGCTTTCAGTCCGCAAAGCCCTATCTCGGGATATAATATAATATATAGTTTAGATTATAGAGAGAATAAGTACAATAATTCGATAGTGTTATGTTACCTGAGATAGTTTGTCTTCTATACAAAATCTATTGTCTGGGTCTATATACGCCACGAATTTTCTTTGCGGTGTTTCAGCCGTGAAAAGTATAGGTTTTGTAAAATCACCTTTCATTGCCAAGAACTTGTCTAAACTGGTGTGTGCATGCGTGCACATCCATGATTTAAGAGGAGACAGTCTTCTTTGTTCCTGAAATTAAAGCAAAATGTTAGCCACGTATGTACATATTCATTAGAAACCTGACTATGCCAACAACACGCTCGCATCATGTTGCTGAAACAACTTGGCGAAACTGAGTGCAAGCCGTACAATTTATGCTTCCCTAAATATGGGGCTTACTTTTCTTCGTTTATCACTGCAGATGATTGATGAGCATGATGTAAGGCATGCGATACAATCCTTACATAAAATCACGCCGGGGTTGACGTGCTTGAAGGGGTTGGGGTAAGTGTATACACACCAGTGTGTACACTGACTATTATGATTTATGAAATCAGCCACACAATAACCTATCTATGTCATTTTAAAAATTAATGGGGATACTAACTATGCTCGATTCTTCTTTACTTTTTAACTTATAAAGAAGGTTCATCGCTTTACAGTCGCTGTGCCCACACACAATTATGTGTCTTATATCGTTCAATATACAACCAAGCTCCAAGGCAGCTGGCTCACAGCTGGTCATCTCATCAACAAAGTACCCCGAGTGAGGTATAACATTCCCAGCGTTCCGCACTGAAATAAATAAAGAAATATATTTATTATATGACATTTAAGTTGAAACCAAAAATAGACAGTTATACACTTCACAATTATGTTAATTACGAACCAACAAACATATCGCCGACACTTGTCTCTGTGAACCTTGTCGGAATCATTCTGCTGTCCATGCATGTGTAAAATACTGCTTTAGGCTGAGGTAAAAAACAGAATGTTAAGTTAATAAAAGAGGAAATGCAAACATTAGTAACATTCACTTTATATTTAAGTACCTCTTACACAAATTAACCCCAAGAAAATTCTGGTGTTAAGAGGGAAGCGCCAGGGTGTACGTAAAATTAAAATTTTAACAAACATACAACCTGAAACTGACCGGCAAATTGCAAAAAAAAATGAATTTCGCGCGCCGCCCTGGTGCTTCTATGATCTTAACAAAAACTGAAACCATTTGAACGCAGTTTAATTTTTGTAAGGTTGGTATTACTTGATGGGAAACTGAACGAACAAACAATCCTTACCTGTCAGTGAGAAATTAAATGTCAAAATAAATGTAATTTTCGATGAATTTGCATCAATAGTATTGTTGCAGATACCGTAATTTATTCATACAGCGCAAAATTAGTGCAAAGTCATATTACAACCATTTTTATTTGTCAATTTAACATCCATAATAGCATTTCAGAATAAAAAGGTCAGTAGAAATTGATCTTACCGTAGGATTGTTTTTTACTTCTTGAAATTGTTTTACCATGCTTGCACGATCTAAAACACGATATCTCATAATACCTCTTAGTATTTTTTCCATGATTTTAGTATTGACACGCTCACATCAGCTTTTCACTGTTTAAAAAATGATACAAAATAAAGAAGTAAGGTAGCATGTGGTAAAACTACGATTGACATCTGTGACCTTCATTAGCGAAGCTTATCGTGTCCGCAGCGGACTTGTTCCACAGAGGTAATACTAAATTATTGTGGGTCAACGTACACACGACATTCTGTATGTTTCTGCAAGTCAATTTTATTTGGCTTGTGTATATCTTTATCTAAATCATTTAGATAGTATCAGTACACAAAACAGTTTCTAGGTGATTCTACAGTGGAAAGGTCTAAAAGCTATGTTGAATGAAATACTTCAGAGTAATAGAATTAGTGTGTAACTTAATTATACTTCACTCTTTTGTTATCCTCTGTTTTAGATGACTGCCGAATCTGTTATTGGTGATGTAGGGATAAATGAGAATTTTCCACAAGAATTACCGCTTAATCATCGGTTCCTTGAACCTGAAAAAGCAGTTAAAACACTCACAGACATGGCTATATGGGAGAAATCTGAAGCTTATATGGAATACACGGGCTTCATAGCTACTCTGAATGAAGCTATAAAGTCCAAGCCACTATCAGTTGACTGTAAGATCTCAGAGAATGTAAAGAAACTCTTAGATATACTTGACTTAATTGATAAACTCATTGATGAATTTCCACCTATTGAGCAGCCACAAAGATTTGGTAATATTGCTTTCAGGTCATGGCTCTCAAAACTTCAAATGAACAGTACAGTATATCTGCAAAATGCTCTGCATACCAGAATACACTTAGCTATACCTGAAGTCAAAGTTTATTTGGAAGAGAGTTTTGGTAACTCTACAAGGATTGATTATGGGACAGGCCATGAGATGGCCTTTGTCATGTTTCTCTGTTGTCTGTATAAAATAGGAAATTTAGTAGCTGAAGATAATGTGGCAATAGTATTCTTGGTTTTCAATAAATATTTGAGTATAGTCAGACGTTTGCAGAAGACATATAGAATGGAACCAGCTGGAAGTCATGGTGTGTGGAGCTTGGATGATTACCAATTCATACCTTTTATTTGGGGTAGCTCACAACTTATTGATCAGCCAAGAATATATCCACCTTCCAAGTTCTTGAATGAAGACATTATTGAAAAATATCATACTGAATACATGTTTTTATCATGTATTAAGCATATTAAAGAAGTGAAGACGGGTCTCTTTGCAGAGCATTCAAATCAATTGTGGAGCATTAGTGGAGTTGGCTCTTGGACAAAAATCAATCAAGGTCTCATTAAAATGTACAAAAAAGAGGTTTTGGGAAAGTTTCCAGTTGTTCAGCATGTTCTCTTTGGCTCCTTGCTTCCTATAAGGAGATTCCCTATCAGCCATTAAAGTAATATGCAGCAGAGAATTGTGAGTATTCATTGAAAAAGAGGATTGGCAATATTTTTTACACTACTGAAAGTAGAAATGTTGGGAATGCACAGACTGTGGCAACATGTGGAAAGAGAGTCGAAACAGAATTATAACATGGAATTTATTTCAGTAATTTAATATGTTGTTTTATTAATGTACTCAATTATGTTAGCTCACTGTTACTGCCTAATACATTTTGTCTTATTTTATGTGATAATGGTATAAAACTATAAAATGTCAGTATTATGAGTTGTGCAATTTGCTCTGTCACTATTATTTAATAACCAATTATTATGATTTTAACAATGACAGTGATTTTTGGGCGGGTAAGCATATCGGAATGCTAAATGAGCCAGATGTCTTATCAGATAAAGAAATTGGTATTCAGTTGGTTTCTTGAATTTACGCTTGTTTATCTATGTATTTAATCAGTAGTATGAATTTAGAACAAATACCTTGACCTGTGTTTGAGGCCTCTTCTGAAAAGCGTTCATCTATTAGAATCACGCTGGAGTCAAGATGATGATATGCGACGGAAATAAAAGAATTAATTGTTTAATTTGTAGATGAGATATTGACGTAACATTATTTGGAATTCCATAATCTAGCACATGGCTAAAAAACAGCAGAATTCTTGAAAAAAGATTTTTATTGAATTATTCATAATAAAATAAACAAATTAATAAAAAAATACATCAATCATATTTTAGAACTCAAATGCTTTACTAGGTCTAAGAAAAAATAAATATACCTCAGATTTGATCCAAAAAAACATCATCATCAGCCTATATTGTTTCCACTGCTGTGACGCAGGCCTCCTCTCTATGAGAAGGAATGGGCTGTAATCCACCACGCGGGCCCAGTGCGGGTTGGTAGATGTCACATGTCTTCGAATTGTTAGTTCTAGGACATGCCGGTTTCCTCACGATGTTTTCCTTCACCGTTTTGAGAGCAGCGGTAATGAAATAAATTACACAAAGTAATGCGCCTGCCTGGGTTCGAACCTACTATTTACTGCTCGTAAGTCGGGACTGCTACCACTGGGCCACCGCTGCCCTGCAAAAAAATATGATTAATATAAAAATTACCAAAATTGACACTTGTTTATTTTCTTTTAGGGAAATTTACAGTAATCGTGTTTTTATTTACAGCCATGATTAATAAATGTTATGAGTTTTTATAAAATAATATTATTATAAATTTTTCGTATATAATTTTACCAATATGTTGCATCTGCTTAAAACGTTGAGCGTTAGTTTAAAAGAGCCTTGAAAAAAAGTTGTTCTACTTAATAAGAAAATAATG
Source organism: Cerastis leucographa (assembly GCA_963082945.1). Lineage (NCBI taxonomy): Eukaryota > Metazoa > Arthropoda > Insecta > Lepidoptera > Noctuidae > Cerastis > Cerastis leucographa. Next base: position 8,310,981 of record OY720380.1, on the reverse strand, counting down.
CGAATAATTCAAAATATTTTTTCATCCATGTAGGTGCTTACTCGATTATGAAATTTCAAAATAATACTAGTATGACTTCATTGTCTTTAACTTATCTATAAATGAAACACATGATTGTTTTATTTTCGTTTTTTTGACAGATGTACGCTCTAAAGTTAATTGGACACACTCACTTAGCTCTGTTGTATAATCGTTGAACAATGTAGTACATTAGGTAGGTATGTACTTTGGCCAGTCTCATTAATATGCTGATAACAATATCTATGTATACATTTAATTTGCCATTGTTTTCGCTTTGCGTGCTTTAGTTGTACTGTATTATGTGATCAATTATGATTGATTACCCGTCCTTTATTTTAGCATTTAATCTTAATGTCTTGTCGTTTGTTTCGAATAAAATAACGTACTTATCAAATATCTTGATTTTTTTTCTATGGGGTGCTATTCAGTAGCTTGCTGAATGAAAGAAAACAAAAATTCCAACACATCATTCAATAATATTCGTTTATTAACGCAGAGCGCATAAATTAACACAGCCATTCACTTTACGCCACTTACAATTAAATAATACATACATAAAAGCGGTGCTACATAGGTATGGAGCAGCAGGGTTTGTAAAGAAAATATGCATGTTACACAATCTCATCATTTACACTCGGGTACCTATCATGTTCACCACTTTTACATGGTAATATTGATCCCGAGCTCATTATTTGCTAAAATGTCCTTTATTAAAACTTATTTGCCGCCATATCACCGACCTTCGACGTGATGCTCACGATACTAACGAAATTGATAGATAGGCGATAGCTCGAAATAACAGTTATCAGCGTGTAATGTACCGCAACGACAAGTATGTAGGCACCCACTGTCGATTTGTTAAAATAAATGTTCTATTTCCAAAGAACCGCACATGGCATAGGTAGGCAAGTTCAATTTAATCATTGTCATCTATGAGTATAAAGAACCACTTGGGTTTCAATTATTTATTTTTAATACATCATAGAGTGTTGAATAAACTACGCTACCGCGATTAACACTCGATAATGAATTTTTACGTGTCTGTGCCGACTACCCACATTTTGAACAATAAAAACAAAACGTTTAATAGGAACATCAGCAGTTGCTGTATTTCGATCAGTAGAATATCGTAGTTGAAGAATAACACCTCAGCGGCTTCACAAAGTGGCCATAGTGACATGAGTTATAACTAGTTATAAGTCTTATAAGATTAGACCATCTACATAAATACCTAATTATTCTAGAACTTGGGACTCGTTCTTAATGCTCGTTCGATTTCGGTAATATGGCGAGGTTTTCTTTCGGTTTGTTGAAGTGGTTGTTGTATAAGGTGTAGAGCATGCCGCCACAGAGGGCGCCGACGGCGGTGCCCTGTGCGATCACTCGGAACTGCATGAGGAACACACTGGTGCTCATCGCGCCGCGGTTCTTGTAAGCCCAGCTGCCGTAGCCAACGGCTCCCGCACAACCTGCGATAGCTGCGAAATAAACAGTAACAATCATAAGTAAGGAAACACTGAACTGGTAACGTGGGCAAGGGTGACAATAAACAATACAGTCATGCTGTAGCCCTAACTAGGAGGACATGCCATACAAATACCTCATATAAAATCTGTCCCAAAAAACTAGCCCGACTACTTGAAGTCGACTCGACTATCCCATTAAGACAAAACATGAAAGCAGGAAAAAATACAGAGCAGCCCCCGTATTCACAAACGCTCGCTTTTCTCGCTCGCTTTCGTAATGCCAAAACAAGATAGACATACGACTTATCGAATTAAAATAGAATCCGAGCGTTTGTGAATAGGGGGCCAAGTAAGCATTTGATAATAGGGATGGTGACTCATTTTTTTTTATTTGTCTATCGGGTAGATTATTAAAAAGTATTTGACACGTATTTTTTCTTTTTTCACGTAATCGTAAAATTACAGAGATATTTTGAGTTGAAATGGCGCATGACGTCACGGCTCAGTACATTTTATACCTAGTTGTGACGTAGTTAGCTCCCACTCTCCAACTTTAATGAGTTTTAACTAAGTATTTTTTTGTTAACTTGATAAAACAAAAAATACGTACCTATCTAATATTTTTGTATTACCTGATTGACGGACAAAATAGAATTTCGTTTTCATTACCCAGTCATCATCCCTATTGAAGGCACAATCGAGTTTAGGGAGAGACAGTCGCAGTATGAGCTGCGTGACTAACAGACAGACGTTCTGCAGGTCCGAAGTTAGTAATGCTAGTTTCCACTAACACAACATCTAAATGAATGTAAAAAGTATGTAAGTGAATGTTGAAATTAAAAATTCCATCAATGGAATTTCAAGTACAGAAGAAAAGCCGTGCGATTTTATTAAGGCATTCATTAAGTGTCGCTTAGTTTTTAGCCGTTACTCGACGCTCTCCTATAGTTTCATCTTTGTAGTTAAACTAGCAGACAGCTAACAATGCCTCATCAAAGCTGACCTACAACCCCATTAGATAAATTGACAACAATATGTACCTACCCAAGTATCAAACGACATGAATGACAATGTTTTCGTGACGATTCCCACTATTGTTTAATTTCGTCCACTTGGTTGGCTTTAGCTACGTCACTGGCTGAAATAAAACCATCTTAACGACTACATAGCTGCTATGTTGTGCACCTTTGTTTTGTTCCACTAGGTACCTACCCTCGGCGACACATCAAGCTGTATATCTCCAGTATAACATGGTCATCCCCTTGTATATATTTCCTGTACAGCAAGTGATCCGCTTAAACTGGTTTTGTATAACTTAATTAGTCACCGTGCGAACTAACCGGCATTTAATTCTGTTCTAGTTTTTACGACAAGGCAACCCACAAGATTTACGGTCGCGTTTTTATGTCTATTTAAGGGCTTGTGGCTCAACTGTACCTAACGAGATCGTTCAATCACTATCAATCTTCATAGTAAAACACGTCATTCGCTTCTAGACAAAATGGAATCTCCGAATAAGAGATTTCCCATGTTGTGAACTGAATTATGTAGGCGAGAAATCGGTTTACAGAAAAATAAGTTTAAATATCATTTATCCTAAAACGCAGTCGGGTAATATAATAGGCAGCCTCTTGCCACTGTTCGGTAAGGGACCATGACGAGAGGTTAGAATCCGTTTTCTAATCGTCAAAATATTTTGTTCAAGAAGTCAATACTTTGCCACTGCTCATTCTTTACTATCTAACGTACTCACCGTAATCAGTAGCATAATCTGCATCACTTAGATCGTTCCGACAGCTGGGACACAGGCCTTCGCTCTGTGAGAGGAGGTGGATCATAATCCACCAGGCGGGCCCAGTGCGGGCTGGTCATCATACCAATAAGTTCTACATACCTAAGATCATAAAGGGAGATTCCTTGGTCTTGCGCATCAGCTTCTCGCCCTGACTCTCCTCGTGGTAGTCGAACACGGGTTTTTCCTCCGACATGTCTGCGGCTGAAATGAGGAAAATAAACATGTTTCATCCTCGTCATTGAGTTTATGACGTCAAACCCCAATCATATATTATGTTTCATTAAACGAGTTGTCGAAAAGATAAACTGCATTTATGTAGATCTCTAAGGAAGATAATAATATTTGGTAAGTACGTGTACCAGTTCAATTGCAGTTTTGTGAGTTTTAACACTCGGGGATTTTAAACAGCTAAATAAAAGGTTTTGGATAAAGTTGGTCTATTCAATATCAAAGTGCTATAAGAGCTATTTAATTGGATTTGAGTGCTGGTCAGTGATAAGATCATGAATCTTTGATAAAGGCTTGCTATAGGATCTCTGCTGCAACGGTTTCCCGAGCCGGATACTAAATTTATTATCAATATCTTGCTGCCTGTATCTTGTTGTTCGTCACCCGATTTTCTTCTTGCACTATAATATAATGTTTGTCTAATCGATTTTTAAATTGGTTTATATTTTGGGCTGAGACTACATCTTCTTGGAGCTTATTCCGCGCTCTGACTATTAGGTTACTTAGAAAGTAAGTGTTTGTGAGGGTTTTAAACTTGATGGTTCTTCGTCTATCGTATTAGTATAGTAAACTGACCATTTTTTTTTAACTCAAATTGGGAAAACGGTTTCAATATGTTTAGCAGGACCTAATGACGAAAATAAACACAATTTTAAATGATTTTATTTAGAGCAAGTGTAAATTAATACAATTAGTGTTCACGATATTATACTCAGATTAATTATTTTCATTAAAACAAATGGTGAAAAATAAAATTGATCACTAATTTACCAGCTTCAATACTTATCACAGTTCCTCTGATATTTTTTTAACATTTTTTATATTTGTCACAGGATTTGCTTTACTAAAGCTGTTGATGATTTAAATTAGGTTGAAATTCTTGGCATGACTATGTATCTTCGCGCGGTTTCGGAACACAGGACTATTTAACGTCCCAGAGCTGTGTTTGGGATCAACAGGACAGGTGCCCGAGAAAAGGGACAGTCCCGTTGAAAATGGGACGTATGGTCACTTTAGTCTTGACCAGGATGCAATGACAAATATGTATAAAGCTTTAGGCGACAAGACGATCCTTTCCTGTTTGGTGCAAAACTCATGAAATGCAGGTGGAAAACTATGAGTCGGTATGTACATGAGCCTTATCGGGCATGGACAAGGAGTAAATCTGTTTACGATAAGTCGCTGACAAGGAAACGATTCATATCTAATCGGCAAATACTAAATGTTCTGTAACAGCATAGTGCATAGTCTAAAGAACTTTAGGGTTGGTGCAAGATCTACGCTACCTACGAGGGTCATAGAATTCAGCATAATTGGTGGGCCTACACTACCTTAGGTACCCTTCGATCAATATAGTACTATTATTGTTCGAAGTAGGTACCCATATTAATTAGCGTAGGTTAATAAGTTTATGGGTTTGAGTGACTATTATACAGGTAGGTATTACGAAACAACTCCGAAACCAAGTCTTATAATACAGTAGTTCAAAAGAAAACAATCAAGTCGACTGCATCATGTCAAGCTATTTGATAGACAAGATACCTACATCTATTTTAAACCAGTAGTAACGTTTATATTAGAACCAACATATTAACACGTTTCGCCAGTTTCACGGACGTCTATGTTTAGCCTAATAAGCTATCTGTATTATGAGGATTTTCCTGTATAAGTACAAAACTGTACCTAGTCCTAGCTAATTGATTTCCTAAAGTAATTTCTAGGTAGGTATAGCTTGTTGCAAACACTTACGGACCTAACACTTATGGTATTTATTTGCTGTAGCTAAAGCTACCAAGGGATATCTTATCACGTTTGTTCCCATCAATAACTTTCAATCAATACAAAAATCTATTACACCATAATAATGGAAAAGTCACAATCTGATAGTAAAACACATGATGATGTGTGACGGTTTTCACACGTTAGATAAAATGTGCAAATATTTTATACAAACAATCAACTTGTTTTATACCTTACACTAGCTTCCACAAATAATTATTTTAAACACTTCAATAAATAATTGTAAAATTAAATAAAAAAGATTGCGTCACAATTCACAGAATAACACAAACGATAACTAACCTTGTTACGAATCAAGGACACCGAAATTAATACACTAGATATCACCACGACACCTACACGTGCAGCGTCTGTCGACCGAATGAGCTCAATCAGTTACAGCAGCTACACTGCGATGATATCACCGACTATTGCCACTGGGGAATCACCAAGATATCGCAACAAACAATGGGCAATACAATTAATTATCCTAGTGTACCGTTACTCGGAAATACACTTTCTATCACGTACCTTGGTACCTTGCACGTAACTGCGGTAAGGCTGGAGTCTCACTGAAGTCTGTGCCGCCGAATGCCAGTATACCGGTCACCTCACGTGTGCAGATAGCGTGCGCAACACGGCAAGACGTGTGCTATGTGCACTCGGTTCTACAACTTCTTGTATATTTTACGTCATTTCTAATTTACGACGAACTTGATAATTTTGTTATGATGCAGCTAAAAGCGTTGATAATGTCAGGGGCCTGGTTTCCTTTCATCTTACATTAAGCAAAAACTAATGAAGTATCAATCTCTGACACAATGAATATTTATTTCAAGGAATTTTGGCTAATGATGGGCCAATTTACCAAAAATCTAATTATAAGTAGGTAGTTCTTTCGAAAACAGAGGGGCTTCTGTGATAATTACCTACCTATAATGGTAGATAAAAGGTGCGAATCTACCTATAACAGATTCCACTGTTTATGGAATAATTCGTGAGCCGAAGGTCACACTAATATAATAATAACTCGGTAGTTTATCGTTATTTTTCTTCATACTCGACAGAGACCTTGAGGCTGAGAGGAATCAAGTTCGCAGCTGTTATGACTCGGGTTTTTTATTGCTTTTGGATATCATCGACGTTGATTTTAATCTCAGAATAGAATGACCACTATAAATATTGTGCTAGAGCTGTACAACTTATAAATAAAAATACAAAATAACTTTCGCTAACCCGTCGTTTATTATCTGGTGTTATCACACCAATCGATCGATTGTCGTAGTTTTACCTAGTAGACACTATCGATCAACGTCGACTAAGAGTCAGCTCACCGAGACGCGACGCGAGGCGACGCTGCGCGCACACTTTTAAAGAGCGATTCAAAATATAACTTTATTTTCTACACGAAAAGATACACATTTCGCTGTGAGAAGTGCGCGCAGCGCCGCGCGACGCTTCGTGTCGCGTTTCGGTGTGAGCTGACCCTAATCCATTCTACCATCGATCGATCAATTGGTGATATTAATTAGCTGTTTCCCGGGGCCTTTGTCTGCCTGAACTTATTTCTTATACTTAAGAGTCGGATTTTGTTAACAATTTCAAGGGGTTTTTTGCACGGAACCCTAATCTCTTTTCTAAAATCTAAAAAGTAGCTTATCAGTAAAAGTTCTGTCGGTCCAGCCGTTTCGGAGATTAGCCAGAACAGACAGAAAAAATGTTCGTACAATTAATTCATCTTCATCTGCCTAGACTTTTCCGAACTGTTAGTTAGGGTCGGCTTCCAGTCTAACAGGATTCAACTGAATACCAATATTTTACATGGAGCGACTACCTACTTGTTAATTGTAACTGTTCATGTGTAGATATATCAATAATGTAGGCACAGCTTAGGTTTTATCGTCTACGATGAATGATGAGTAAGTCCTAGACATCTCGAGTGTTTATATAATATTGAATGGATCCAAGTCATCGTTATTGTATTGGCCAGTCGAGTGTCGCAACTTTATTAATGAGACATCATGAAACATAATAATATATTTTAAAGCAATAAAATATAAGATAAGTAGGTAGTGACTACTTGTATTTTCGGTAATAATAAATTACAAAATATGTCAAACTTCCTAAATTACCTACACAATGTGTTTTTATTAAAAACCCACGATAAATAAGTTTAAAGAAAAACAAAAAGATGCTCTTTATCGATATTGGATAGTAAGTTTATGGAATCATTACAAAACAATAATATAACATCACGCATTTTTCTCGAAATTTTAGGCAGAGGTGTACATACCATGAAGTGTTGTGTATGTGAAACAAAAGACATCATAATTCAAAATTAATTTTATTTTAGTCAGCTGTTGATCGTCAGTTGACGATTTGTACGAAGCGATATATCTACAAACAAATATTGTCAGAGCCGTTATTCTGTAAATTCAGCCACTTGACCTTATGAACGCTGTCGACAAGTCGTTCACGTTCATTGTGCTAATGATGACACAAAAAGGTTGAATCAATGTTTCTATGCCCACTTGCAATAACGCTGGAAATACGATTCGCAAAATACAAAGTAATTTGCCCGTTTTTTGTCATTAGTAAACATTAATGACTTTCATAAAAACTCAACAGAAAAAAATTAGACTTACCACTAATTTAGACTTGTTGTAATGTATTCCACATTAGAAACCATTTAAAAAAAATATATCTCAGAAGCGTTAGCTATTTCAAATTGGTGGGGTGCAACGTAAAACTCAGTAAGTTATTATAAAATTTTTTAATAATAGGCTTGTGTTTTAAAATCAGCAACAGATGTTGCTGACCATACAATTGTGCAACATAACATAACGGATACATAGAACTTTAGTCTTGCATGCTGACTGTACTGCAATAAATACTATCATAGAATATTTAAATGAACAAAAATAGACGGTCTTACGAACGTACTTAATTATACTATAACAGATAAAAATATTTCTTTAGAATACAATTTCAGTAAATGATAGATTTTAGTATTTTATTGATTAACAAATACTTACCTATTTGAGTATAAGCATGAATATGAAAATCCCAGTGATTTAATATGTCTGTAAAATCGGTTTTTGAAGAATGAGATCGTAATACCCTCATCATTTGCTGAAATTGTAATACTAACAAAATCACAGTTACATTACACTTACTTAAAAAATCGATAAAGCAGCAACTTTAACATAATAATATAGGTACCTACATCGGTTATACATATAGACATCAAATTGTGAATTCATTGGGTTCAGGAATTTGACAGTCAATAATAGACCTTAGTATAAGTACATGAAGTTCAAAACAGATCGCCTAGCTCATGAGTGCGCTCAAGAAATTCATAGAACAGTTTATGTTCATCCAAGTTTACATTTTATGAGACTTATAATAAAGTATATTTTTTAATGTCGGCATAAAATCCTCTAGAAACTCGGCGCCCATAATAGGTCAGAGGGAAGCCTCAGGAACCCAATCCGCCTAAAGTATTTTTTTTCTTTATTTGAAATAAAGTAAAATGCCAATTTTAACTACTTACCTAAACAAGTTTCTACAAATATTATGGTAAGCCATGGTATTCGCGTAAATAAGTAATTGTTCCAGTTAGTATGAGAGCGTTTTGGTGGACAAATGTTTAATTACTACAGTTTTAGTAGAATCACAGCTTTTGGAAGAGTTCGTTTGGGAAAGGATCGTCATTCCAATGACTACCGCTAAGCTGAATTTATCTAGTCTGACTATTAATAAGTATTACTTTAATTATTAAGAAGTACCTACTACATTCAAGTAAAGTCAGGGAAATTAATTGTTAAGTAAATTTACTACCAAATGGAAAAAGTCGTCCTTCAAAAATTGTGTTTCAATGGAACTTGGAAAGTTAATAAAGGGTGTAAATTTGGTTATCAATTAATGTCTCCGACTGAATGTTACGATCACAAACGAAGAATTCCCTCTATCTTGACTTGTCTACAAAAGACGGACCAATCACGAACGCTACTGTGGTCACATACATCAAGATTTTCAACACGGCCGCTTACCACAAGTATGAAAAGAGCCGAATATAAATATACTTAAATATGTATACATTTTTTTTAACTATAAATATTCTCAAATTTATACCTATTTAAAGTTTACCTTAGAGAAACGACAAAGTATGTTAAATACTTTGATTTAGAAGAAAACCACAGTTTGTGGCATAAATATATTTTAACCAACAAATGTATTGGCTTAGTATTGTCTTCGTCCATTTGTTGTGGCGCGGTTTTTAAAAGACATCCCGAACAGTAAAATCAAGACATCGCATCAACTATTAAAAAAGACAAAAGTATCATCTATTTAAGGTTTATATTTGTCAGTGTCGTTGAAACCGAGACAGAAGCAGCGTGACAAATTGACAATACTTTGGATGTATCATATTCATAAAAAGAGACCGGAAAATGTACAGTGTATTTATCTAAACTTCAAGGAAGTAATAAGTAACAATATACACCGTGTAAATCACCTCATCACGAAGCCGTCAACCAAGCATTCTGTACATGAAACTAAGTAACTTTACGCAAAAATTATTGCTGGGAAACGAATTAATTTTGGGGGGTGTAAAATCATGTTTTGTGGTAGAACTCAGTGTAATGCACTCAAAACATTGTTCTGATAGACGGATTGAATAGTACGGGGGTCGTGGAGGTGTTTAAAGTAAAAATCTTACATTAAAAACTTGTATTTAAAAAAATACTTGTCAAAAAGTTGGAACTTTGACCCCTAATATCTCCGTAACTAGAAGGTTCCCAGGCATGGTGTAGAACAAAAAAATGATCGCAATGACAGGGAGAACCAGTGCCTTTCGGCTTCGTTAAGAGGTGTTTTACACCCTTTAAAACCTCCCTATAAAATTCCCTATAAAATTCCGTAAAGATTTTAAGTTTTTTTACGTAAGTACATACACTTACGCCTTTTTCCCATGGGTGTAGACAGAAACAGAACGTCAACTTATTTTCGAAATAAAGCTGTTAAATAAGAGGGAGGTAGAGGAATTACGAGAATACACATGATACTAACTTCCATGAAGTTTAGGCGAAAAAATCATTTCCGATTTCCGATCACAACATCACGCCTGTGGCCCACAGCGTACCAAAGTGTGTGCAAGTCTGCTACGCTGTAACACTATGTGCTACGCGCGCACTTTTTGCGGCACATTTTACACTCACGGATCAACCTCGTTTTCTGTGAATATTAATTATATTAAATCTGTCGTGAAATATTATGTAAGCTTATTAATATTATGTATGGGAGGGTTGGTTGACCGAAAGAATAACAACCAGTCCTTTGATTTTAAACTGGATAAAGTTCCGAGGTTATTCAATTACTATTAATCATAGCTTACAATGTTTTATAGAACTTAAAATTATGTTTTTAAATTAAATCTCTTACCTAAAATAACAGTTTTTGGGAATAACGAGTTCAGTGTTTTATTAGTTTTGACACTTTGGTATTTGAACTGAAATAGAATACCCATTTATTCAGAATATTGTCGTTTTTTCTTTATTTTAGCTGCAGCAGCTTTTAGTATGATATGGGGTACATTTGTACTCAAGATAGATCATTTTATTATTATGATTATAGAATAAGTTTTTGTTTTAAATTTTATCGAGCTGCAGCAATTAAAAATGATTTTTAAAGGAAAGATACTTCTGTGCAATAATGTTAAATAAAATTAAACGTTATTTTTTCCTAAATCTCCATTAAGGCGCCTACAAAATTACTCGACTATTTCGATCAACAATGACAGTTGACAGATAGCAATTGCACAGTTTGCACATAAGTACACACACGTGCACAAAGATTACTGTGCACAGGCACATTGCGATATGCGAGACATATGTCTATCATCCAATGGACAGTCGTACCATTACAGAGGATCGTCAAAACCGAGCAATTTGACAAACCATACTTACCTATAATTCACCAGAAGTGTAACAAACCTGGTGATAATGCTAACAAATTGATCCTAACCCACGTCCACACGCATAAAAAACGGACTATCACTTGCTTTGGCAAGACCTCAGTGCTTCGCACTCAAAATTTAAAATAATAAAATTAACTACACAGTTCTCCACCATTGCACACAATTTTGCACAGTTGCACAGACATTTTTGCACAGTTTCATTGGTACTGGCTGGGGGCACTTGAGGACACCTTCTCGAGTTTCTCGAAGTGTTTGCGCGCATTCCTGATGTTGATGAGGGTGGCTTCTGACGGGATCTTGGGATCAGACATCTCTACCATGACGTATGTGTTGCTCGTGAACCCGTCTATGAACGCTGCGAATACGCTGTTGCGGACCTGGAATGAAGAATGAAACAATTTTAGTTTCATTTCTGATAGAAGTTAAGCTCCTTCTTATTGAGACGAGGACTGTATCCCAGCAGTGGGAAGGTTAGGGTTACTTCAGAAATACATTGAGAACCTCTCAGAGAATGCATTGTACCACTTTCCAGAGAGGCAATTGATTTTATTTTGGCTCTCTGGGCGCGAATAATTGCAGAGGGCGAGTAATTACATGGCATACCGCATACTAACCGACTCTGTGATTAGACAACATGTTTTGACTTGTGCCCAGTGCTACATGGTTCATTTATTTTGACATTAGTATGACGTTGACAGTGGGCACTGTTGGTAAACATTTGTGAGATGTATTGAAAACACAGGATGGTGGCGATTAGTGTAATTTTTGATCATGCGCAAAAGATTATTTTTCGATCCACAACATTTGAGAAGGTATTCAAAGGATTTATACGGTACGAAAACGAACGCGAGGCCAGGTGGCCTACTATGACGTCCTAAAGTAGTATTGTTTTTAATCTATCTATGTATCCATCCATAGTGAGAATGAGATGGCGCTAGACGTCCTCTATAGCTCCGTCTCTTTCCCGCAATGGAGTAACATTAAAACTATACTGCTTTAAGATGTCATGGTAAACCCTCTGAGCTCTAACACCCGTATCTATGGACGGGTCGAAGTGATTACTTGAGTAAAACTTATTATTTTTAAGATAAGATTTTTATTCTGTTGTTTAGTGATAGCTTGAAGTTAGAACTGTCAAAAGTTAGATTTTTACTTTGCTTTCTTTGACGTTTCTTACCTCTTTTAAGTTCTCCTATTGCATAATAATGTTTACATAGGTAACTCAAGTAATTACTTTAACTTGACTGTAGATACGGGTGTAAGTATTTCCTCAAAGTATATGATTCATATAGTAAACAACTATAGTCAGCAGATAGTAAAGTACCGACCTCCATGCTCTGGAACTGCGCGGCGAGTTTGGAGCACGAGAGCTTGAACTGCTTGACGATGTTGGAGACCTTCTCGAAGCGGTGCGCGTCGCGGTGCGGCCGCTGCTGGCAGTGAGACACCACCAGGAACGTCGCACGCTCGAACAACAGAACCTGCAGATGAGGTTAACATGTTTTATATCTTATTAATATGAAGATAATGTACATATTCCTACACGCAACTGTGATCAAGCGTATCATACGAATAAGAACATTAATTGTATGGCCATAAGATTAATTTTCGGATGAAGTGTGACTGAGCTATGTCAAAGTTTGCTCTATAGATCTCAGCCTGAGACACAAACGTGAACCCGCGCTGCAGCCCTGGCATGACCGTTCTTTCTATATTCTACCAAGAAACGACAAAAATATTTTCTATACAACTTGACATTTCTTCTGCCCGAGCATGGCGCGCCCCGTCGACTCGTGTTTCTACGAAGACATAGACATAGAAATTCCTTCCATAGGACGTATCTAGTGATGTTTATATTCCCTGAATCTTACGATAATGTCGATAATATCACGTTTAGTTAGCAAAAAAAGGTGTCAATTGCACGAGTTTTTCATTTTTCGCGGGCGGGATGGTGATACTGCATCCTGGATGATCCAGGCCTGGATCTTTTTCGCGAAATAAAACCTAAATATTTTACATAACATTTCAACCTTTTGAACGTAACTCAACGCAACCACATTTCTCGTATTTAGTTTTTAATCTGTGGCGGACTCAGATGACATGTTGGATTGTTTACAAACAAATTAAACTATTTTTGATGAATGATTAAAATAATAGGTAGTGAAACATTGGCGACGGTAGGACGCCGACATGTTTTTTAAAAATCACGAAAGCTCAAGAAACCCAAGTAATAGCTAAAGAATCTTGTCTAGGTACGATATGATGAAATGTCCAACCCACAAATGTCAAAAGTAGAGAAAATATGGTCGTCATGCTCGACGTTGTAGACTTATGTCGACTGAAGAATAGAAACATTTCTTTTCTACATTCTTAATATCGCCATGCTTAGGACGATGGATATATCAGCTGTCACATTGTCGATTCTTCCGTAGACATAGCCCGGTTCTACCGCGGTCATGCTAAACCGGCTGGGCTCACGTGCTGGTTTACGGTCCACTCCCAACCTAGGTGAGGAGGCGTGTCCTCAAAGTAGAAGTTTATATAAATTTTCATTTATATTTTTGCAATTCATAAAAAAAAACAGTGTCATGGCTGTTACAGTCGTTTTAAAAGTATGTAAAGAGTACTATACCTCGTCTGCGTCCACGATTTCAGCGAATTGCTTCAGCGACGACTCTAACGCCTTCACGTTAGGTATTAACTTGTATACTATACTTGACCACGCCCTGGAAAAAATAAAATCAATTTTTATTTAATAACAATTGCAATGGTGATTTAAAAATCTTAACCCTTCTTTTTGCTTCGCCGTAGTCGGGTAAAAAGTAGGATAATTAGGAACATTAGAATCCCCCTAATATACACGGCACACAACTCATGTGTGCATTAAAATGTGGCAAATGTCTAGAACAAGATTTACGATCATTGATGATGTTTGTGTTTTCATTAAAAAAAAAGCGGGAGGCAGTGTCTGAATGTCCCAAATCATACATCATGTTCGAGCTTCACCTACAATGGTCAGAAATAACGTATAAAATGACGATTGTGTGAAATGGGGTATAGAAACTCTAACAATCAAATCAATTATTTATGATACTGCCAAATCTAACCATGATCAAGCCCCGAGAAGGTAGAAAATCAGCTGCTTTTCTCTCGACCTACGCCATTTCTTATAACCTTAGGACAAGCAAATTATAAATGGTACTTGAACAATCGTAAACATGCAGCAATCACAGCGCACCCGCGTCCGTCACGCAGATTTGCGATAAGAGTCGCGGCTGTTTATACCGAGATATATTAACATGGCCGGCGTTTCTTAATGTGTTACTAGGGAAAGCGTACTGCAGTTTCATAGGGTAATTTATGTTGCTTATCCTTTTTCCTTATTCATCCGATTTATTATTTAAAATGGGTAAATTGCATTGTAAATGGGTTAATGGTTTAATTTTAGACACGAATTTTCAATGTAGTGTAGCCTATTACCATCAACTACTCACTTAAAATTTAGAAATATAATAATATCGAGTTGAGTGACAACTGCTTCGTATAAAAAAAAGCTTATAGTTACTTGAAGGGCTTATAAAAAGCATACTTTCATACTAGAAGCATTATCTTTGTGCTCTATTATCTTAATGTACTGTCCTTTTAAGTATTTTGTGTGTACATAAATAAATAAATTAATTAATACACTCACTTGTATAAAGTCTCATCCCATATGCTAGTCCTGAAGCAGGTGCACTCGAGTGGCTTGGACAGCCTCTTCAGGTCTTCCTCTCTTTCCTTGAAGATCTCCTCGCGCTGTTCCTCTGGCACCAAGTCCATCTTGTGCACTAGGCAGAATATCCTTGCCTCTGGAGAATTCTGCAAAATAAAAAATAACAACTGTTATAGACCTTTAAGAAACAGTCTGGTAGTGGTCAAAGGCAGGGTAACATAGATCCTATCCTACTGTTTTTTAATGCCATGCCATAGAATCATGCATTTTTAGATGAATCAAAAGTAATTTATTTGGTTAATTGATATATGGTTTCTGGTTCTAAAATTTCTACAAGATATGAGGATTCTGAATTATGTCTAATCCAAATATAATTCTTAACCTTATACACATGACACATGATAAGGGGTATCATATTATGCTGCCGAGAGCTATTCGCTATTCATGTCTATGAACTAACACTACACACTTACACTACCAAACATCTGCATTGAACTATCATTACTTGCCTTTTGAATATGTTTTAGTTATAGTTTACATAAAAGTACTAATTATACCATTGTATGAAAAATAATACTAATGCGCATAAATGTACACTTTTTGTAATACTTTTTAAATAAATTTTATTATTTTTTATTTTATTATTATTGATGATGTAATCTATCTAATGAAATTATAATATTTGGTAATACACAAGTTTTTCTTCACGTTGTTCTCTTGATGACAAAGATTTTTTACCTATCCAATGTGACAAATAGGGCTCACAATATTTGTAGATGTGTGTTTAGATTTAGACACTTATCATTGGACAATCATCTAAGCATAATTGCTAATTACTTCCACTGATATACCAGTTACAGCTGCATGCTACATTACACAATATTTGCTTTGTCATTGGATTCAGTATATTATTTTAATATATGTGATTTGAAATGGAATAATACATGCAAAACACCTAGAACCAGGTGGAGACCTTATTTTAGAGTCTATTGAATTAAATGCAAGCAAACGGCTATTTCAAGTGAGGTAATGGCCTCATGGATGCTGTCATATTTATTGAAACAATCACAATGATATTATGACTAGAAAGGAGGTATCTGATGAGATTACAGGTAATACAAGGTGTTGTTTTGCATCCTCGTCGAAATTCAGGAGGTTGTCACAAAAGACATAAATATAATCAATTAAAATTACGGTACCTAGTTAATTATTAATAAACGTTGATTTTTTTAGTTGTTTACGTTTGTCAGTATTTCAGAATAACCCCTTTAACGTGGTTTTAAGGAATAAGAAATTATCGAATAAACGTGTGAGATTTTTTGTTTGTGTGAAAGCGCGGTTATAGGGCCAGGATCAGACGGGCTGCGTTTAAAACAAAGGTGATTCGCACTTACTCATTTCCGTAAATAAGAATAAAAATAAAAATTGTCTACCCGTTTTATTATTGATTCAGGACGAGAATCATTAGTATAGTTACGTCCTTAAATTTGACGAGGATGCAAAACAACACCTTGTAGAGAAGTATGAAAAAAAAAGACATGCGCCGACCCCAAATGAATTGTGATAATGGCACGAGAATGATGATGATGAATCACAACAGGTAGTTTAGATACTTAGGGTGCTTGTACACGGTGCAAGTAGCTTGCGCATGTTGAGGCACTTGCGGGGGTTATATGCAACGTAAACATACATCGTTTAAAAACATGTGCGGGTCTAGTGAGTAACTCGAACAAATAGCTTGCGCATATTACTCACGCGTGTAACCCGCATCTTTACTTGCTCCAGCTACATGCACCGTGTACAAGCACCCTTACTGATCTGACGAGTAGACCAAGCATTCAAAAAAGGAACATATTCATGAACTAAGGAAAAATTGGTTGCCAGTTTAAAAATAAAATAAATAAGTACCTGTAAGATAGCTTCCAAACAAGACTGATAGTAATGCATATCCTTTTCCATCTCCCTGCTCTCAACATCAAATACATAGATCAGTACTTCCACATTCCTGAAGATGTTGTCTCTCTGTGATGCGAAGTAATTCTCCATGAAGGCCTCCTGCCCCCCGCAGTCCCACAGGTTGAGGACCAGGTTGCCGAGGAAACGGACATGTGAGTGTTCTACGTCAACTGGAATCGAAGGTGCAATTATTGGTCTGAGGGTCGCGGTTTTTTGGAGTTCAAGTGTATGCTAAAGGAATAATAAATTGTCGAAGGCCCATGTTTCAGAACTGTTGTGTCGTATGGCCATACTTCTCAGAGTATAAATGGTTTCTATTATTATATATATTATATTGGATAAGGTAAATCCGATGTTGTCCGATGTTGAAAACAACATTTTCAAGTCCTTACTGCCTAGCACTTATAAAGCTACACTTTAACACAATAGGGGTGAAGACTGGGTAAAGAAAATGAAATTCTATTTTGTCTGTCAGACAGGTAATACAAAAATATTAGACACGTGTTTTTTGTTTTATCAAAATATCAAAAAATTAGTTAGTTAAAACTCATTAAAGTTGGAGAGTGGGGCTCACTACGTCACAAGTAGCTATAAAAATTACCTGACGTCATGCGCCATTTCAACTCAATATATCTCCGTAATTTTATGACCACGTGAAAAAAGAAAAAATACGTGTTAAAAATACTTTTAAATATACTTTTCAATAATCTACCCGACAGACAAAGAAAAAAAAATAGTGATCATTGTAGTCCAACTCAATTTGTATTATTGTTACATAAATAACATTATGCCTAACATGATCCATAACATCGGTGAAATGGAGAAACAATGTTAAAACGAAAACAAACGGTGAAATGTAACCTGCAGGCAAACAAAGAGTGCAGTTCCGGAAGCATCAATAAGACTGGCCCGCAGGATCTTGCGAATTGTGTCCCGTTCCAGTCTAGTGATGACTAGACTGAAACGGGACACAATTCTAAAGATTATAGGTAGGTAACATAACTGGCCACTGTCCCCTAAACAAACAACTATTTACCATAGGTGTGACAGACAGCTCTCTGTACAGAGGATGCAAGGAGGCGGATATACACCACAGCACATGCTCATGGAGTGCAGAAGCATGGCAGATCAACGGGCACGGACTCTTCATTAGCCGGTATCACTCCCGGAAGCCTGCAGCAGCCTGAAAAGGCTGCTAGCTTTCTGGGATGATCTGGGATGGTTAACAAGAGGATTTTTTAGACTTACAATGGCCCAAAAACGAGGCGAAGTGAGCAAACAGCCCAGCTTACCTAACCAACCTTCAATAGTAACTATTCTGATAAAAAGTACAATCTACACATATTTTTCATTACTATTCACCTTAATATCTTTAGTTATGTCATCTTGTTATTATCAACATACTTACCTGTTCTTTAGAAGGAATGAACAAGATATCCAATGATCATTTTACAGTCAACTTAACATCACACTTTGTATGGTTTACGTACACACCGTCAGGCTGCAAATGCAGCAACCTACTTTTCTCTTTTATAATTTTAAGTTAGTTGTCTAATTACATACTTATGTGAACACCACCGTATGATTATGGTGTACCAAATCTGTGTGTGGTTACGTCAACTCACCTAACTCCCAGTACTTACTTGCCACTACTGCAAGTGTAAGGTGCCAACTACTACGGAACCTTACAGACCTAATAGATCAATCTATATTTCGCCAGTTACGTTTAAGTCCCATGTAATAGGGTGCTAGCCTACTGCCATCCACTGGGCACAAATCCAGACTCTGTGGCTGCTACCGCTGAATTCCTGATGGAAAACCCCAGAAACACTTTGCCCAACCTGGGAATCTAACTCAGGACCTCATGCTCAGCATTTGTGCTTGCAACCACTTGGGCAATTACCTAAAATCTACCCTCTCCTCATAAGACCTCCACGGGTTCAACAATAGGGGATGGTCACATTTTTTTTTCTTTGTCCGTCGGGTAGATTATTGAAAAGTATTGGACACGTATTTTTTCTTTTTTCACGTGGTCATAAAGATACGGAGATATATTGAGTTGAAATGGCGCATGACGTCAGGTAATTTTTATAGCTACTTGTGACGTAGTGAGCCCCACTCTCCAACTTTTATGTTTACTGTCATATTGAGTACATTTTTTTTATGCACTAAATCCCATACTGTACAGTCACTCCCGAAAAGGACAAGGAACCATTTAATTGTTCCTTGTCCATCCCAACCGTTTTGTGCTTATATTATTATATGTTTTTTTATTATTTTAATAAAAGAGCCTCAACCAATATTTGATGAGGCTCTCGTTAGCTGGATCAAGGGCTTGATTCAGAAAGGGGTACTCCTGGACACGGCTCGTATTGTTAGGAGCTTGGACCTTGTTCCTGATACTGGTGGGCTACTATTTTTATATTTTTCTTTATGAATTATTTATAGACTCTATCAGACATAAGTAAACAGTTTTTTTTTTTAATATATAGTTTTCTTTTTATTCTGTGTGCCCTTTGGCAAAGGCCTCCTCCAACACTTTCCAATCTTCTCTCTCCCGCGCCAGTCTAGTCCAGGTTTTTCCAGCTGTTTTAACCACATCATCTTCCCATCTTCTGAATGGTTTCCCCTTTTTTCTCTTTCCCTCTCTTGGGTACCACAATGTTACTACTTTGTTCCATTTCTCTTCTCCTCTCATTATGTGGCCAGCCCATTTCCACTTTAGCATTCTTAATTTCAACACCACATCCTGAGTCTTTGTAGCTAGCTAGCTTTTCTAATTTTGCTGTGATTGATTTTCTCTATTTTCCTTTTCCCCATCATGCTTCGCTCCATGCTTCGCTGGCAAGTTCGAAGCTTGTCTTGTTGAAATTTAGTGAGTACCCAAGTCTGGCATCCATATATTAGGATAGGGAGTATGCAAGTGTTAAATAGCTTTCCCTTAACCGCCGTATGTATTGTTTTGTCCTTCATTATTTCTCTATGTGCCCAGTATGCTTTCCTCCATGCCCCAGTATGCTATCTTTATGTATAGAAATAAATAAATGAGAATAAACATTAATGTCATTATTCTCTTACCATTTCCCCCCAAAGTATCTCAGACTTGCATAGTTTCACATTTCTTATGCTTTTAGAATGGATACATACTTGAAATATTAACTCATTTTACAGCTGAGTTACAGTGCATCATATTTACTATGTAATGTGGGCATGCATGGGCAGTAGAGGGAGACTACATAATTATGTACCTACAGGCCATGATGAGTCAGCTGACATTACAATGCAACAAACTGATAAATGTTGTTCCATCTCACAATAATTTCACTCGACATATAAACAAATATGACTCTCTGCCCTACATTTCATGCTATGTTGTCTTAACTCTAACAAAAGACTTTCGTTTTAAATACATTTTCAAAGGGTACAGTATAAAATTCCAAACCACAACTTACTTGTTGCGCCCAGTCGTCTTGTGTCTCTGGCGATGTAGTTGGCAAATATTATTGACCTCATGCTCGTTTTACCTGAGCCACTCTTGCCCATCAACAATACCTGAAAATGGAATGATAAGACAGTTTAGAAAAATACACTTATCTACCATGACTTCCATTCAGTTCTAATGAAGTTTGTCCTTTAAACAACAAACTAGGCGATTAAAATCATGTTTATCTATTTGAATACGCACCTTCTTCTTCATGTTGACTATGTTTCACTAGGTCAAGGGTCTAAAACTTTATAGGTTCCAGCTCGAAACACAAAACAATTTTGAACAAAAATAATTATATCAGAAAACCAATTTTCATAATTTCATTATGTTGATATTAAAGTGAGATAATTTGAAAAAATAAAATGAAAAGTAGGCGTAAATTTGTAATCATTTACGACGAAGTCAATGAAATTGATGATGATGAACGACAGATGATACAATTTCTCACTGACATGACATGATTGTCGACTGACCTGACAGAAACTATGACGTTAGTAATAATAGTTCGGAAATTGGAAAAATGTTTCAATCAATCGTTAAAACAAAAAATGTGTGTGCCTAAACATTTAGTAACGAAACCTACCATCAATTCAATGCATTAATTACAAAGTCTAAAGTTCTATTTTTGTTTCTGTTTCTCTTATTTGTATTTACTAACCATAAATATTTTGATTGTCTGAGCAAATAACTTTCGACTTTTGGTAGTTGCGTTCCGAATGAGTTATTTGAGTTAATTTTCACAGATTGTAAAAGCCTTTTTTAATTTATTTTGTTATGGAAAACCCAATTTGGTTTGAACTACATACATAAATACGATTTAATAATAATTGATAGTTTAAAATCAAAATATTATTTGCCAGTTTTCAGTGAAAACTTATTTCTAAAATATGAACGTATTGTTTTCATGCATGTGTCATACATACTGTAGTTTTTGTCACCCTGCCTGAACGAAAAAATGTCAAAAAGAATTTATAGAAATAGAAACGTGTGATGTGATTTTTCTAAACTATCTCGCAATATGTTTGCTATTAAGTAAAACCTGAATATTTGATACGAGTCTTCACAATGGCTCGACACCGCGATATTAGAAATAGGAGTTATTCCGAAGACTACGACGACGACGATGTTTACGGATATTCTGTTGAAGAAGATAGCTGCCTGTCGCCGAGCGACACATCACAGTGGATTTATGACCGAAATCGTAGCCAGCAGGTAGATCTCTTGCAGAGCCACAATGACATACAAGAAGAGCCCGAAGAAGATAGTGTAGCAGATACAAGTCAACCCGGCCTCGAGCGACGCGAGTCTATGGACTTTCGGAGTCTAAACCTCGACGAAGAGGATGAAGCTAAGCTCATGTCATGCTTAGACGAACTTAGGAATGTTATAGGAGACACAGTTTCAGATAACATTCTCATACAAACTGTTATAAGGCACAAGTTTGACTTCAGTAAGTCACTTGATGATATACTCAATAGAAATAGCAGAGATGCTGAGATTCCTAAAACAGAACCCGTGAAGCCTGTGATCATTGTAGATCCTTTAAAAGCTCCAGTTATATCTACTGTAGACAAGGTTCCAAAAGTTATAGCAACCAATGTAGAACCAAAGACTGTTGGAATAGTGAAAGGGTTTAAAGTTGGGCAGGATGGCAGCTCTGGTAGTTGTCCACAGACTCCAAGAGACCAATCACCTTGCCCTGAAAGGGTATTAAAGACTGATCAAGCTGATGAAATTAAAGTAACACCTAAGGTGAAAGAAAACAAACTGGATCCCAACACACAGTATGCAAATGAGAGAGGATCAGACAAAGACCACTTGTACATAGTTGTTATTGGTCATGTTGATGCTGGCAAGTCTACCCTGATGGGCCGGCTGCTCTGTGAGCTAGGAGAAGTTAGTCAAAGGACTCTGCACAAATATGAACAAGAGAGCAAGAAAATTGGCAAACAGAGCTTCATGTATGCGTGGGTGTTGGATGAAACTGGTGAAGAGAGGGTCAGAGGCATCACAATGGATGTAGGAAGAGCACAATTTGAATCAAAGACAAAAAGAGTGACTATATTGGATGCACCCGGTCATGCAGATTTTATCCCTAATATGATAACTGGTGCGGGTCAAGCAGATGTTGCTCTACTTGTAGTTGATGCTACCAGAGGTGAGTTTGAGTCCGGTTTTGACTTTGGAGGTCAGACCAGAGAGCATGCTCTGCTAGTGCGTTCACTTGGAGTAAGTCAACTTGCTGTAGCCGTTAACAAATTAGACACAACAAATTGGTCTCATGAGAGGTTTAATGAGATCACTAAAAAACTAAAAGCGTTCCTGAAACAAGCTGGATTTAAGGATTCTGATGTTACTTACGTGCCTTGCTCTGGGTTGACTGGAGAGAACTTGGTCAAGCCGCCAGCTGAAGCAGAATTAATTAAATGGTATAATGGACCATGCTTACTAGATGTTGTTGATAAATTCAATGTACCCGAGAGGCCTGTATCAAAACCTTTACGTATGTCTGTAAATGATGTGTATAAAGGAACTGGCTCAGGATTCTGTGTGGCTGGACGCATTGAGAATGGCTTGATCAATAAAGGTGACAAGGTGTTAGTATGCCCCACTAAAGAAATGGCTGAAGTTAGAAATATAAGTATCAATGAAATGACAACTAATGTTGCATTCGCCGGAGACCAAGTCAGTGTGACATTAATAGGAGTAGACATGCAGAATGTGTCCGTTGGGTATGTACTGAGTGACCCCATCCAACAAGTACCTGTCACCACAAGGTTTGAAGCCAGGATTGTAGTTTTTAATATCAAGGTTCCTATCACAAGAGGTTTTCCGGTACTTATTCATCATCAATCTCTAGTTGAGTCTGCAAACATTGTGAAGTTGAAGTCATTGTTGAACAAAAGTACAGGCGAGCTAGTGAAGAAAAAGCCACGTTGTTTGGGCAACAACTGTGTGGCTGTGGTCGAGATAGAGGTGTGTCGTCCGATCTGTGTGGAGCGCTACAAGGACGTGAAGGAGCTGGGCCGTGTCATGCTACGCGTCGCCGGCACCACGATAGCCGCCGGACTCGTCACGAACATCGTCAACACCTGATCGATCTGATAAGCTTTATCATTGTTTAAACATTATGGCATCTTACATAGATATTAGCCTGGAAATTACAGTAAGTAATGAAGGCAGTTAATAGACTTGATTGTTTTTAGTAAGTATATTTTTTATAACACATTTTTCAGTCTTCCATTCCTCATTGTTAATACCTCACGTCGCTTTTCGCGCCATATTGTGTAACAAAGACCGATGACGTAAGAGATTCAAATTAATTTATTAAACATATTGTGGCCTTTATTTTTAGCAGTTTTGAGTGATAAATGAGTTAGAGGAACTATTCTTAAATTGTCAAGTCTGTGTTAAGTTTATTTAACAGTTGCCTCAACAAGCATCGCAATGCACATGAAGAATGTACAATAATGTATCGTGCTAAAACAAATGGTTATATTTTTAATTATTACCTATTATATTATTTATAATGCCAATAAATTTGTTGTTATACTTGATTTATTTTATTATTTTTTCTTGTAAGTCACGAATGAGACATAATTAGTGATGGTAAATTCCCGAGAATATTCTCCTTGCGAGAACTTTGCTGTTAAGTTCTCAAGAATATTCTTTTGGAAGGGAATTTACGAGAATTTAAAAATTGAATGACTCTTTTGTGTCGATCTAGTTTAAGAGTAATAGTTTTTAGTGCATTTGAAAGTTTCACGAAGTTTTAGTTAAAATAATCTACTCCACAACTTAAATTCTCAATAAATTCTCTTGAGCAAGAACATTCCCGAGAATATTTCCGAGAAAATTTTCATAAATTCTCTTTAAGTTCGTAAGGTATTAACGTTAAATTAGGATTTCTGTATTAAAACAAACTTTATGAGTTATACAAATCATCAGCCTTAAAAAAAAAAAAAAGTACATCATAAAAATTGTGTATGGTGAAATCAAATCAAATTGCTATTGCAGTAATGCTATTCGTCCATTGATAACGATTGATCCATGCCATCTAAGTGTAGATGTAGATGTAGTCTGTTTCCACCAAGAGTTTCTACCTCTGTTTCTACCTCTTCTTCAGATGTGCTCTCTTTTGATTCGTTGTCTAAATTAATTGTAAGCTCTTCTCCTTCGCTTGATTGAGGCAGAGGCAGTTGGATTTGGTTCTTCAGACTCTTTGTTTAAACATTGTGGTTAGTTCATAATTTTCCAATTGTGAGCAATCAGATAAATTTTGCCTGTGCTTTCAGTGTTGAATTTATTACGTTTTTGGTATGAATGTTTGAAAATGTGGAAACAGAGCGTTCCACATAAACCAGTGCCACATTTATATTCAGACATTTCTTCGAACAATTGTTGAACTGAAATACTGTGTCTTTCAGCCAAGCTAAGAACGAACTCCCATCCATGTTTTCACTTGATGTCATTGTTGTACCACGATTTTGCGGGTTTAATAATACCACAACATAGTAGCTTCTGGCTTAAGCGCTGTAACTGTTCTATTGCTGAATTTCTGTTTTAAATGATGGTGTGCTTCTTCGACCAAAATTACATCTACGATAGGCTTCTCTACCAGTTCTTTTAATTCGCCGAATTCCGTATTTATCAAATGGATAGAACAGTAATCTCCTTCAAACTTTGTTACCCAACCTACGATTTCTTTTAGTATTTTTTTTTTTTTTTCGTTCACTTTTTTTCATTTAAAAGTAATTGTTTACATTTCTGTACACCTGGTGAGTTTAACGCCATATTTTGAAGAACAGATTTGCATTCCAATAGACTTTAAATAAACGCAGTTCCCCATCTTATTGTCACTGGTAACTCTAATGATTTCGTAACTCCCTTTTCCCGTTCAATTCATTTAAAATCTTCTGACAGAATATGAGAACGCTGAATTCTCTACGGTTACTTGTTGGTTTTTTAATATATCGCCAATTATTAGATGCAACGTGTGAGCTAAGCAGCCAGCCCACTTCACATGGGGATATTCTCTTTCCAGCATCTTACCACATTTTACCACCACATTTGTTGGTAGCATTATCTGCTATAATCAGCATAATTTTATTGTGGCAAACATGGTTTGATTTCAGCCGAACGTCAGGTAGAGCAGTCAGTTAATTCTATTTTAAATTCTCGTAAATTCTCCGTCGAAAAGAATATTTCAGAATATTGCAGAATATTCTCGAACCGAGAACATTCTCCGTGGGAGAATATTCTCTCGACCCATCACTAGACATAATATGTGAGTAGATAGTACATATTACCAATAAATCCATCTTTGGTAAAATACCCTGACAATTTTGATTTGTTTAAGTATTCATTCCATATGGACTGTCCTGCTACCAGAGGTGAGTTTGAGTCTGGTTTTGACTTTGGAGGTCAGACCAGAGAGCATGTTCTGCTAGTGCGTTCACTTGGAGTAAGTCAGTGCACTCCCGTACCTCAGAAAACTTGTTGAGGGAAACACTGAATAAATCGGTTTCGAAAGATGTGCAGGAACTATTGTAGTTTCTACATATTCGTAGCAAGGGAGCGCTGAGACCAAGGTTTGAATTTCGGTAAGGAGTATTTAAGTCTGGTGATGGGATATCTGGGAGGTTTTGAAGGGACTGAATGCGAATACGCTCAACTAAATCGCTGCATTTTACGATTCCATTGACGATTTTGTAAAGAAAAATAAGATCCGTGTGAACGGCGACGGTCTCGCAGCGTCTACGGATTCCGATGGCTTATTTTTCTAGTTATCTTCTTATGAAGGCAAGATGTTTGGTGAAAGCTCGTTGAATTCTCTCAAGTCTTTGCGAATGAACAGCGTAGAACGGATTCCATGCAACGCAGCGCTTGCACATTCTAACCGACTACGCACAAGAGTGTTGAACAAAACTATTCTGGTCTTAGGAAGTTGAAAGTTTTTTACGAAACCCGGCATTTGTGCTGACTTCTTGACAATATCGTTGATGTGTGGTTTAAAACTCAGCTCATCGTCGACTATGTAAGATGTGGGAAGAGATGGTTTTTTTTTCTGGAAAAACGAATAAAAAAGCATTTTTGGATATTTTTAAAGTCGTTTTGAACGAGCCTACTGTCAGCAGGTCCCGTGATCTTTCTATGAATTTAACTTGGGGCTACTAGCATGGACATGCTCGGTTATTGTACCAACTGGCCTGAAATAAATAGTTTTTAAACTACCCACCTAAGCGCATTTCAAGTTACCTACGTGTTTCTGTTGAGACTACGAAGTTGGTTAAAAACCCACATTAGTTTACTTACATTATCAGAAAGCTTATTTAGGTTAGCAGTCCATTAGCCATAGCGCTGCAGATTATTATCCGCCAGTCGTTAAATTATCCTTAATGAACAGGCAGGTAGGTAGCTATGCATGGTGTAGAGAGCGCACGTTTTCTGATAGTGCAATACGTGCGTCTCTTTGGCTGACAGCACGTAGGTATATTTCGTGCAATAAGCGTCAGCTTACACCGAGACACGACGCGACGCTGCGCGCACACTTAAAGAGCGATTCAAAATATAATTTTATTTTCTACACGAAAAAATTTTACATTTCTTTACAGGCGTCACGCGGCGAAGCGCTGCGTGGCACAACCTAATCTTTTCGTGTAGAAAATAAAGTTAAATTTTGAATCGCTCTTTAAAATGTGCGCGCAGCGTCGCGGCTCGATGTGCGCTGACCCTAAGAAGTGTTACAAACATGTGAATGTTCTGTATGTTCGGGTTGTCAAGATATGGCACTGCAGGGCGGCAAAATCAGCAGCGCCGGAGTAACCCGCAAAATTCAAATTTGAAAATATCGCCTGCAAATAAACAACGCCAAGCATCTAAGAATATTCAGGATTAATCAGGATACTAAACACAAAGCATGGAGTCAGCAGCAACTAGAGGTCCTGTCACAATTTGTTTACGTCGTATCTTTTTATACTGTCAAGTTCACAATGACAGAACCAGGCGTAATGTTAATGTGGGCCTGTGGACGGTGAGTAATGGGCTAGCTCACCGTCCGTCCGTCTTATGACGACAGGCCGTGCCGACGGCGCGTTTGTGTTCCACGCGCGCCTCAAGGAGATGTCAGCAAATCGGAAGGGGTCCGAGAGGGCCGATGCCTGTCAGGGCTGCGGGTTGTTCGAAGGAGATACTGCGGCCCTGGAACACAAAGGGCGAAGAAGGAACATGGATGGGTTTTAGTCAGTACAAGTCTGACACTATGATTTCCCATCCGTCAAAAAAAAAAAAAAAGGCGTAATGTTAATTTATGAAAACCAACGGAAACTGTTTTTGCAAGGCGTTTACACTTTCGATTGGGCAGTACCTATTTGTTCATACCTGCAACAAAGGCGACCCAAAGCTATTACTACACATTACTATTGCTTTATTGAATGTGCCGACCCCCCGAACATGTGTGCATCATCCTTAAAGACAGTTTCAAGTGTCACCAATGACGTGCAGCCCCGTACGTGCTCAAAAATGGCGACTACCTGACCTACTCATATCCAACTTATTTATACGAAAAGAGTCATTACATCACGCTTTTGGTCATCGAAGGAGTTGGCAAAAGTGTAAACGTCTCAGAAAAAAACAGTTTTCGTTGGTTTTCATAAATTAGCATTACGCCTGGTTCTGGCATTGTGAATTTAACAGTAATAAAAAGATACGACGTAAACAAATTGTGACAGAACCTATTTGCTGCTGACTCCGTGCTTTGTGTTTAGTATCCTGAATATTCTTAGATACTTATCTTTATCCTGTGTGATAAATGTGTAAAACATTAACAAAGGCAATGCAATTTCGACTAAGAACGTTGACTAAAAAAAAAAACAAACAGTCGAATTGAGAACCTCCTCCTTTTTTAGAAGTCGGTTAAAAACACATAGCGTTGTTTTATTTGCAGTTGATATTTTCAATTTCCTTTAAAAAAATCCGATTGTGATTAAGAGCGTGTTACCCAATGGGGGTCTTTTGTATGCCTTATCTCATTATTTACACGTTTAAGACTAGAGGAAGGTAGGGTAGAAAAATGTCGCCGTAACACCTCTCGAAAGAACTTTTTCTTTGCATACAGATATTAACTAGTAGGTAGGTATCACGTTATGAATAGGAATCCGCAGAAACAATAGGGGATCGGACTGGGTAAAGAAAACGACATTCTATTTTGTCCGTCAGACAGGTAATACAAAAATATTAGACACGTATTTTTTGTTTTATCAAAATATCAAAAAAATACTTAGTTAGAACTCATTAAAGTTGAAGAGTGGGGGCTTACTACGTCACAAGTAGGTATAAAATTTACCTACATGTGACGTCATGCGCCATTTCAACTCAATATATCTCCGTAATTTTATGACCACGTGAAAAAAGAAAAAATACGTGTCCAATACTTTTCAATAAACTAGCCGACGGACAAAGAAAAAAACATAGGATTATCCCCTATTATGACATAAAGAAGGCTTCTGGCTCAGTAAATTTATAGTAATATTTGCAGAGTTGTATACTGTGTGTCTGTGTAGTAAGAAGTAAAGTGCGGCAAGGAAACAGTTTCCCGCCAGGACCAAGAGATTTAATTTAGATAAGTAGTTTGCCGACGACAGCTTGTTATGTCGCTGCAATCAACAGAGTCTTGAACGTTTGTAGCCGTCTCCAGAAATATCATCTGTGTTTTCATTATGATGTCCTAGGTCTACGCCTTTGTAAGAAAACGTATAAAGACGTTAGGGTTAACCAAATTGTATTAAATATCCAATAGGTTTAGGTACCTACTTATTCCTGTATTGCTAGGATGGTCAATTAATTTTAACTTATCTTAGACTATCGTATCGTTGATTTTTCTTAATTTATTCTATTATAGTAAATGTTGAAAAAAGAAATGAAACAGGTGTTCAACGTAGCCAGTTACATTTAAGAATAAAATCCATCCATACTAATATTATAAATGCGAATGTCACTCTGTTTGTTTGTTTGTATGTTTGTTTGTTTGTTACCTTTTCACGACTAAACTGCTGATCGGATCTTAATGAAATTTGGCAAGAAGATAGATTTCAACCTGGGGAAGGACATAGGCTATATATCATTACGCTACGACTAATAGGAGCGGAGCAGCAATGAAAAATGTTGCGAAAACGAGGAAAATGTGACGCAAACGAAGTTGCGCGGGACAGCTAGTTTTAAATAAAAGCAAAAAATAGGACGGATCAAGAGACGTATAATATATTCATGACGTCTTTCACGACTTGCGCTGTCAGGACCCGTCTCTATATTTAAAATAGTTTCCATGTCCGTCCGCTTGAACAAAAACAGAAATTAAACTATATTAAATATTTCCAAATTAATAATAAACTAAACACAATATTTTCACATTTATGAAAGAAATAATTTTCACCATACTATGGTCGTAAGTATCTATAAGTAATTTCGAATGCGCCTACGGGAAAAGTACTGTAGCATATTCTTCTCCTGATTAAAAAAGCAACTTTTTATAGCATGTAGTGGCCACACATTTATTTACTAGATTCGCAGAATATATAATAGTACAATACAACATCTTAAAATATATTCTGCATTAGGTAAAGAATGCCAGAAGCAGCCTTGCGAAGCGCTGCGATGCCCTGTGTCAACGATTGTGCCAAGTGTCGCGGACTCGCGGCGCGGGCGGCGTGGCAGGCAGGAGTCGTGAAATTTAATTTCCTACTAATTTCCCAACTCTCGGTATGTAGTTCAGTGTTTACTCCCTCAACTACAGGCGGAGTCTCCAACCTTTCGCTATTTTCAATTCCGTTTCATCGATTTCCATTTACAATTTTCCCAATGTTCCTTTTTGAGAAGTTTTCTGGCAATTAATAAGTCCCTTTATTTTAGTTTTTTAACCTCAAAGAGCAGCTAATTCATTATTCTTAATGGTTTCGCGAATTGCATGAGTTCTATTAATTAAAAGTTGAAGCCTTTTAAAGTGTTTTGGAAGTTGTTACTAACTTAACGGTTGGGAATTATGGAGCAAGTGAAACTTTGATTGCAGAAGTCATAACGGGTGGCATGGCGAAGAGCGAGCGCCTCTTAAAATGTTTTGAGCAAGAATTATTACGACCGCTCAACTTGTAACTTGTACAACTGAACATGCAATTTAGAACTGAACCATCTGGGTTATATTGTTTTGAAAGTAAAAAGCGTAAAGCAATTTTTTTATAAGTAACTAGCTGTCCCGCGCAACTTCGTTTGCGTCTCATTTTCCCCGTTTTCGCAACATTTTTTATTGCTGCTCCGCTCCTATTGGTCGTAGTGTAATGATATATAGCCTATGTCCTTCCCCAGGTTGAAATCTATCTTCTTGCCAAATTTCAATAAGATCCGATCAGCCGTTTAGTCGTGAAAAGGTAACAATCAAACAAACAAAAAGAGTGACATTCGCATTTATAATATTAGTATGGATTGAGAACCCTCTTAGGATTTTCAATTACAATCGAACCCTCTCAGGGTTTTTGGATCACAATAAAGTAATTGCTTAATGAAGTAAATTCTATTCTTCTTAGCGTGTCGATGACAATTTAAATTGAGTCAGCCCAAAATTTGGCGACGAGTTTGGCACTTTCAGTAGCGTCCATCAGCTCCGGTAATGTGCAAACAACAGGACAGGCAAACACGATATCAAGTGTCCCATCATTTGTTTTTGCTATTTATTCTAGGAGCCTAATTTTAAGGCTGTTATTATAAGTCAATCCGACAACATATTATCTAAAAGATCTGACTAATGATAGGTATGGTAAGGACTAAGCAAGTATGCAGTGTTCATAATCATATCGTAGCCAGTGTCACCATTTTTGGGGTATCCAAAAATGGTGTAATTTCGAGAACAAAATACAAATATTAAGTAGCTAGCACAGCTGTCTTTTTCGGGGATTCCACCACAAGCACTAGCTCAGCTCTACCTATAATTCGAAAAAACTTAAAACCGTAGTTTTACAGTTTCTGATTGGCTATCTCTAGAATTTATAAAGATTATTGTAGAATAGGATTTTACAGAATCTCTTCCAGATCTTATGATTGCACTAACGTGGTTTATGACGGTTTGTGTGTCCGGAGCTTCATGTCAGAACTAAAATTAATAAAAAACTACTTGCGGACAACAAAGATCCAATCGCGGCTTAGCAATCTTGGTATATGTATTAGCCATAGAACACGAGGCTAAACAAAATATAAATTTTGAAGAAGTGTTTTCCGAGTTTGCAGCTGTCAAAGCTAGAAAGAAGAGATTTGCAAGCAATAAATCAAACCACAGGTCCTGCAGGGACGGAAGTTTTCTTGGAGGCCTCTATGGGGCCTCTGATTTATTAAAACTCCTCTCTGGATTCCTACTAAGTAAATTTGGTGTTTGAAGCTATTAGAAAATTGAGGTCGCGTATAAATCAGTGTCGGTCGACCACCTCGTACGGGTTTCGCAATAATGCTACACAAAAAAAACCTACCTACGCCATGCGACCTCATTCATCCCTTAGCTTCAAATAACCACAGAGTTTGAGGTAAAATACGTAACCAAAAACCTCATTTTTGAATGAGTCATAATACTGGTTGAAGTTCTCGAAAAACTTAATCTTAATGCCATTAACATGAAAAAGAAGAAACTCTTTTTTTTTTCTTCGAACCAAAATGAATGGCGTTTGCCATGTATTTCATGCAGCACGGCCAGTTCGATTAAATTATTAGTACCTATTGTAATATTATAATAACCAGTGGATGTTCTACTTTTTTTATCAGCTGAAGTGATGAAGCTTTTCGTTTATATGTACTTTACCTATAAAAGAAAAGGTACCTACATGATTCCTAGACACACAAATATGTAATAAATGTCGGTTATTATAAAAACAAAACAAATGTAGATATACACTCGCGAGCAATGAAAAAGTTCCAGTGACATAGAGCCAAATTATTCCTAAACGGGAAAGGCTAGCTTAATGACGCCGTCTGCAATATTGAAGTACATTTAACAGCGCATCGGAATATTATCAACTAAAAACGTAAATATTGTGTTCAAATTTTAAATTAAATGTTTTAAAAAATTGGGGCCATTTGGCAAATAAAACCAAATCTCTAAGTAGGGGTTTTATTAGGTGTAGACGTAGGTTTTGTAAACTCAGTACTTGGTGTTTCCTCCATGTGCTCTCAATACAGCTTCTACGCGATTGGGCACGCTGAATACCAAATTCCTCAGCATATGCTGAGGAATGTTCTCCCATTCATCGATGACCGCGTAATTCAAGTCACGAAGAGTAATTGGAGGTGGAACTCGGTTTCTCACACGTCTGTCAAGCTCGTCCCAAGCATGCTCAATAGGATTCAAATCGGGGCTCCTTGCTGGCCATTTTGTGGATTCCTACGTCCTGAAGATACTCATTTACAACCTGAACAGTGTGGGCCCGTGCATTATCATACATGAACACTGCATTGTCGCCCATATTGGCCACAAACGGACCACCAGCATGTTCATTGAGAATATCATTGATGTATCTCACAGCAGTTAGGTTCCCGTTCTCGATTGGAACTAACGCTGTTCAACCCTCTGCAGAGATACCAGCCCACACGTGAACCGTATCTCCGCCGTGTGACACTTTTTCTTCAAAACATGCTTGTGCAAAACGTTCTCCTGGTCGTCGGTATACTCTTTTCCTCCCATCATGATGGTACAGCATAAATCTTGACTCATCAGAGAACATCACTCTGCCCCATTCGTCCTCACCCCATTCTGTATGCTCGCGGGCGTATCGCAAATTCGTAAGACATTGAATCTAGCTTCATAAATTAAAAAGTATAATGAAATCTATTTTATTATGCAAACTTAACCTCTTTTAAATACTTGGTCTTTTTGAAACCATGGATAAAAAAAGTAGAAAAACAAAATTTTGGGGTTTGAAAATTTCGGAATACACTTGTTTCGTTTTTTGTTTTGCTTTTGATTTCATCCTTGTTTTCGCCGTTGTGAAAGAATTCTTAAATTGTAAAGTCTTACGGCTCTCGTACCCATTAATCATGCCTCTATCACCCGAGGATTGTACGAGAATCAACACTGTGGTGGAATTGGGGACTAGCCAAAGAAATACGGCCAGGGTAATGGGCGTGACACATACTACTGTCCGACGAGTGATCCAAAGGTTTAGACAGACTGAATTAAACCCGCGAAGACCAGGTACTGGCAAGCCAAGGAGCACAACAGTCCGAGAAGATCGTTTCATTGCGGCAGCCATGTTAAGAAATGGACATCAGACGGGAGTTGCGGTTCAACAACAACTTCTGCAAGTTCGAAGGGAGCAAATAAGCGAGTGGACAGTCGGGAGACGCCTTGCCGAAAGAGGATTGAATCCTTACAGGCCAGCAAATGGCCCAAAACTGGAACTGCCCGGCATAAAGTTGCCCGATTGCAAGGAGAGTGCGCGGGTGAGGTGTGGGAGTCAGGAATCTGTATTTCATGTACTTATATGAACGACACAGAGAGCGTGCGCGGGCGGGGGTCGGGCCCGCGCGTCGCGGTTGGAGCGCGGTTGACGCGCGGGTTACACTCTGTTTTTGGTGGCGGGCGAGAGACGCGCGTACCCGCGTCTACCGCGTTTCACCCGACCCGCGCCCGTCCCCCACCCGACTCGCGACCGCTTTCTGTGTGTGATGCGCTTAAATGTGAGTCATATAAGTAAGCTACTATAGCCTTGGTAATATTTTCTTTTCTGTGTAGGTAAATATATCCCTACCAGGATTTTCATATAAGATTTTGAAGCTTATAGGTTTTTTAATAAATAAGAAGTTACCTACTGCAGTAGGCCGTGACGTGTGTGTCTTTGGCATAGAAATGGATACAAAGATAAGCTCAAAAAGTAGTTCGAAGTCTGAACTAGATAATTGAATTGAATAAATCATTTCTCATATTCGTTTTCCTTTGTTCTAATTTCAGGTTAGTCACCTTTTCGTCGAGTCTATCCAAGCGTTACGAACAAAGCACTGCAAACAAATTCAAATAGTTTCAGTGATCAATTTTAGTTTATTTTCTAAGTTCTTGAGCAGTTTATGAAAAGGGATTTATTCGTCTAACTTCATGGTTTGAGAGCTTTGGAAATATTAGTTTTTTTTTACTTGTTTAAATAAGTCTGTAACCAAAGGTCTTGAAACCATAGAGCGTCATTTGATTACCTACGCAACACAACAGAATAATTCCACAAAATCATGACGAACAGCACAATCATTACATAAAACAATTTATTTAAAATTGTATTATGTAATGAAATATTTTGAAGAAAATTCATAATACATTGCTTCATAGCTTTGTAAGTAGACAGTTTGTCGCACAAGCGTGCATTCGACCTATAGTGAGTCGCAGTACAGTTTTGTCGCACAAGCGTTAATCGCGCTTCCGTGTGTCGACCACACGTTATACACTCATCATGTGTAAACGTTCGAAAAACTCGTCCGGTTAAATCATCATAATCTTCCAGCCCTTGCCGCACGGTACACACTTGGACCGGCGCAACATGTTTTTTTCGTCCATTCTCCCCTGTGAACAACTTAAATAACGCAATAAATATTGAATTATCCCATTTAATAGCATTTAATGTTATGTGTTGTGTAGTGTGTTACGCGATTACCCCCCAGTTCTATCAAACGGTTTAAACTGCAAAAAAGGACCATAAACCAATATCGGCGTGTACTAGCGCATGAGCGCTCTTCAATCTGTGGTATCAGACTCGTGCTTATTCTGTCCAGACAGTATGACAGACAGGTCTGTCTGGCAGTTGCGCCGTGCATCCATCGGCATTTCGGCATGCGGGTTGGGCGGCTGGCTAGCTTGCTTTGTGTGCACTAAATACATTGGATCCTGCAAGGGTTAGATAATCATCAGTATGTATCCTACACGATCCAAGTGTCTCTGTAATCTGTAGGTATCTATCAAATTTTTCCTTTAATCTTTTTTACAAGCTTTTTATTGGCTTCACCTGTATTACATACATATCAGTAAAAGTGTATGTATGTAGGATTCCATTTTTCAATTTGCAAAATAAGTTTTTTGTTAATTTATACAGGGTGTAACGGAAAGGGTATATACTACAGACCATCAAACTGAACATGTTTCACAACATAATTTTTTTTTTGCTGCAAAAAAAATATCTGCTGCCTATACATTTCTGTCGAATAGGTATTGTAATTTTCTGGGGCAGCAGATATTTTTTTTGCAGAAAAACATGTTTTATGATGAGAAACATGTTCAGTTTGATGGTCTGTAGCACACCCTTAAGGATGTATATACCCTTTCCGTTACACCCTGTATAATTTTCATCTATAGTCTATAAGGCAGGAATTGATGTTAATTTTAAAGGGTATTGTTCATTCTCGGCTTTAACGTGGACAAGTTGTTCAGTTAAAAGTATTTTTACTATTAAATATAATTAAATCTAAAATGAATATTTTTTGTATACTCGTAGTTGGAAAGTAAATCTAAAAACATGTCGTTTAAAAAGTATTTAATCCGATTGAGTTACAAAAGAGTCGCCATCTTTTTGGTTACCAGCTGATTTTGTGTTGCCACATTAATAATGATAGTGAGTTGTCTCTTTTTAAGATAATAATCGATTTCTAAATCCGAGTAAAAAATATGTATTTTCTTGAGAATTTATTATCAAATCAACTGATTTTCAAACGCATCTGTGTTTATTTTCCTTTCAGTACTTTAAAAATGAACAAAACACTAATCGTTATTGACCTGCAAATCATTTTCCATTCGATTTTAATAATAAATCGATTATTGCACAATCGATTTTTTTGGCAACACCTGTCATCTGTCAATAATGACGTACAGTGAAAAATAAACATTACATTCGCTTTGCCTCGAGCAAAGACTCCCTCATTGCGAAGTTTTCTGTTTTTGTTTTAATGGACTCTGATACCGCTCTAATTGAAGACCCGGGTTTACCTTTGGACACTGTATCTGCTCATGATGATGACCCTGGCGCTATTTTGTTAAATATTGAACCGGCTTGAAATGAAAACCTTGGCATGAACATTGACGCTCCTGTGCAGGATCTTATTGCCCAACGGGAATGACGACCCTATGCGCTGTGTCATTGCGGCATTGATATTATTTATCGCAGAAGTCGCACTCTGGAACCCATTGAAATACTAACAGTAATTCGACATTGGACTGCTCCACAAGTGGTAAGCTAATGTTCTATTATTATTTTTAAAATAATCATTGCTATTAACCATACAAACTGAATAAAAATAAATATGCTTATGTCTTATTTGTAGGTTACAGCCCAGAGCTTTGTCTGTCATTCTTGCTGGATGTTGGCTCTCTACAACGCAGCGGCTCAAGAAAATGAACCAAGCACAAGTAGTGGTCAGCAACGACAATTATGTGTAAATTGTGGATGTTCAATACTACATACTAGATATCATGTTTTGCATACAAATTCCAAAAGAGAAACACACATAAGAAATCTAATTATGGAGTGGATATCACCATGGCTGGTACTGTCCTTTTTATGTATTTTATGTTTGCATTTAGAATATAATAAATAAAAAATACTATTATAGAAATGAAAATATGCAATACATTATGTGTGAGGAAAAGAAAGATGTCAGTTTGTGTTTCAACCAGTGACTATGAATGAAATTCTTTTAGGTTCATGGATCTGACCGCATCTGCCATCCATGTTGGCAATGTGCTGATAGAGCACCACTTCCTGCTTTAATATCTGCAAATGTACCAGCATAAGCAGAAACAATAACCTTACCGGATTATACTAGAGCACCTGATACACAGGCTTTTTGTTTTTGTCCCTGTTGTGACTCATCGCAGAGATTGAGTATCCCAACATTGCTAAGGGGGAGAGAGCCAGCAACCTCTTTGAAGGTTTACCTTTAACTGGCAATTGCGCTTTGTTACGAGGAAAAATTCAAAGCGGGCACATAAGCCGAAAAATATATTTATATCATAATTAATAATGATCTGCAAGGCAGAGAAGCAATAACTCAATATTGTTGCAATTGCCTTGAACAGCTAAAAATGGTGGGCTGCTGTGCTCATGTTATGACCATAATATGGTACTTAAGCTGGGCAAGGCACAACAATAGGCAGGCAAAATAATATTAGACTGCCTGCCCAGTTTTTAGATAATATTTTATTTATTTATGATTCGGAATAAAAGTTATTGAAAAAATATATTATTTTTATTTTTTTCCATTTAAATGACCTCAGGATGAGTTACTACCACATTAAAAGGAAGAGAATATCATTATAGGAAAGCTACAAATCATGTTTTTTGGAAATAAAATACTCATAACTAACTTTTTTTCAGCGACAAGCCTTATCATTACACATGCTAAATATGAACTATTTTTACACTTTCCAGCAATCTTATTACTATAATTCGTTTCTTAGAGGTATAAACTATTAAAAACCCCTGTCATAAAATATTATAGCTAATGTCCACGTTAAGCCAAGTTACCCTAACAAAGTGAGCAATTCCCTTTCAACCATTATCTTAAACGATTTATCTAATATTAGGAAATTTTCGAATACTAAAGAGAATCTTTAATTCAACAGAGCAAATAATAGTTAAAAAAAAAACAAGCAGTTATAAATAAACCAAACTAAAAAGTATGAAATAAATAAAAATGCACCCCACGCTTTTTTTCTTAATTTAAATTTATTTTCTATTTTTTAGTTCGGTTTTCTATAAAAAGCGTGTTTTTTAGTTTTTTTTTAAACTATTTTAATTCCTAAGTTTGTTATAGAGTTAGATAATTAATTTAAAGATAACGAAGAGTTATGTATGACCATCAATCAATCATTGTCATGTTTTAGGCTCCCGCAGAAAAAGCCGCAACGCGACAGCGCGACGCGGCATAGCAGTGTTGCCGCGTCGCGCAGCTTCGCACACAGGGGCGACGCGGCGCGGCGCGGCATAGGAACGATTACTCGATCCTAAAGTATCAAGTGATAGATTAGGATAGTGTCCATCTGCCTAACGAGAGATTGAATATCTATACTAATATTATAAAGCTGAAGAGTTTGTTTGTTTGCTTGAACGCGCTAATCTCAGGAACTACTGATCCGATTTGAAAAATTGTTTCAGTGTTAGATAGCCCATTTATCGAGGAAGGCTATAGGGAAGGATATATCTTCACGCTACGACCAAAAGGACCGGAGTAGCAATGAAAAATGTTGCGAAAACGGGGAAAATGTGACGCAGACGAAGTTGCGCTGGACAGCTACTTATTATCTTTCTATCTATTATTATTATATTATTATTATTATCTATCTATATTATGTAAATAAAAAGAGAAGTCCTGACTGACTGATTGACTGACTCATCAACGCCCAGGCCAAACCTTTGAACCTAGAAAGCTGAAATTTTGCACAGGGGAATCTCTGTGCAAAATTTCAGCTTATAATTTAGACAAGGAATAAGGATTTTTTTTTTTCGAAATGCAACCCCTAAGGGACCTAAATAGGGGATGAAAGTTTGTATGGAAAATCGTTATTTTTAAAGTTAGAAGGCTGAAATTTCATATACAAGCTTCCGGTTAGAAATAAATAAATAGATATTTTAGCGTTTTCGAGAAATTACCCCGAACAGGGCGATTATTCCCAATAGTCCCCTCTAGCTCTGTCCTCCGGGGTGACAGCTGGGAATTGTCTTCCCAGTTGTCACCGGGGTGACAATTTGTGCCAACTGTTCCCTTTGAAAACTGACTAGAGGGGACAAATGGGAAGTCTGTTTCTCAGTTGTCACCGGGGGGGGTGACATTTGCTACGATTCCTTTCTTCCCAGAAAAAAATGTAATTACTTTTCAGCTTTTTTATTTCTTATGCTACATAGAATCAAATAAAAAAAATAACATAATGTCAACACACTTACAACATTAGAAAACTATTATCTATTAAGTAAGTAAATAAAAATGTCAAAAAAGTTATACAGAAACCAAAAAAAAAACAACATTATGTTTCCTTTATTAGGAGTACAATCACAAATAATCATTAAGGGTAAAGTTACACGTGCTTATTAGTCGCATGCTTAGTTGAAATCTTGCTCATTGATTTTGTGCCTTGAGCCGCAGATGTCATGACACAAAATAGAACGTCCGTCGATCTCATTTGTACTTGCTTATTTCAAGAGTGCTTTGAGAGAGATGGAGGAATGAGATCGATTCGAGTCGTTCAATTTTGTGGCATGCTACCTGCGGCGCAAGGCACAAAATCAATGAGCAAGTTTAGATAGATAGATAAATCAAAAGTTTACAAACAAGCATGCTACTAAATAAGCACGTGTAACTTTACCCTAATATTTACAATGATGTTTTTTGGAACACTATACAGGGTGTAACGGAAAGGGTATATACATCTTTTAGGGTGTGCTACAGACCATCAAACTGAACATGTTCCTAATCATAAAAAAAAATTGCAGCAAAAAAAATATTAGCTGCCTATACATTTGGGTCGAATAGGTATTGCAATTTTCTATGGAGCAGCAGATATTTTTTTTGCTGAAAAACATGTTTTATGATAAGAAACATGTTCAGTTTGATAGTCTGTAGCATACCCTTAAGTATGTATATACCCTATCCGTTACACCCTGTATACCTACTTATTATGTACTATACTATAGACATAAACTTAATGCCTAAGTGTTTCCAAAAAATGTCCAACAGACATATTCCCATGCAGAAATTCCATCTGCATTTCTTGGATGAATTCGTCCTTGAGATTATTTCCTCTGCCTTTCTTTCAAAAAATAAAATTGTTTTTTTATTATCGTGTGTCAGACTGTGACCAATGATGCATGCATTTGTATAATATTAAGAAAATGTCTTCTCGTCTTCTGTTTGTTTCCTTGTGATATATGACCAACCGTCCATAACTTCGGATGGCGGTACTAAAGGGAGTACAGCGCTCAATGCCACTTCCCGGATTTTTGCTGGATTGCTCGATATCGTGATTTCGAGCTCGCGTCCTTTACGCCTAATAGCCTTTTTAAAATGATAGTAACATCCGCTCACTATTACAGATGGAAAAACTTTAGCGATGGCGCTCATAGCTGGTTTTTCATTATCAGTTTTGTATTTTGTGGGATTCCATCCAGGTACTTGGAATTTAATTAAAGAAAATAAGGAATCTTAGCAAATGTCACCCTCCCCTGGTGACAATTGAGAAACAGACGTCCCATTTGTCCCCTCTAGTCAGTTTTCAAAGGGAACAGTCGGCACAAATTGTCATCCCGGTGACAACTGGGAAGTCAATTCCCAGCTGTCACCCCGGAGGACAGGGCTAGAGGGGACTATTGGGAATAATCGATGATGGGGTTTCAAAGTTTTTATGCGGAATCCGTAATTTTTGAAGTAAGAAGAATGACATTAAATATTAAAGTTTCTGATGAACACGTATTTGGCCGTTTTTGGAAATTCGACCCCAAAAGGGAGAAAAGGGGTTGAAACATTAGTAAAACAAATATAGTCTGCACAGCTTGAAATTTACTATTTGTGTTTCTTGATGGAATTGATAAACACGTATCAATGTTTTTGGAAAATCGACTCCTCAGACGATAACAGGGGTGGCAATTTTTTTATTTTTGTTTTGTAGGGTTAGCACTTTTGTATGGACAAATACGCTAAAAAAACTTCATATAAGTTCACACTTCTAGGGAATCTGGGTCATTTGTGCGAAGGATACTTGCGGGACGAAAATATATTGCGCATTGATACTTGCGCGAAAGACACTCACGCGACTGGACAGTGGACACTTGCGCGACTCAATGGCTTCATGGGTGTCGTTTTCGTGGTTTTAGCGGGTTGCTGGCAATGAAAATCAAAATCCGAGATGGCGCCTAGGAAAATTTCCTGTTTTTCGTTCATTGGTGTCGTTTTCGTGGTTTTCGGGGTCGCTGACCAAATTGACGCCGAGGAAAACTTTCGGTTTTTCTTTCACGGGTGTCGTTTTTGTGGACTTCAGGGTCGCCGATAACGAAAATGATGACCTCATTTTCTAAGTGCAAATAATAAACTTTAAAATACGCATTGTCTGAATATCCTCCCCTAGGCTACCTATGTCTGGCATTGATTTAAGTGAGAACTGCGAAGCCGCGGGCAACAACTATTATCTATAACATTTAAATGACTATTTTCGACATTACTTTGCGGTGTTAACGCATACGTGGGCAATTGTCGAACTCCACGCGGGCGAAGCCGCGGGCAGAAGCTAGTATAATTATAATTACCTACTTTGGAATATAAAGGCCATGCTAACGTGTTGACGAGACTATATCTTATTGGGTTATCCCATGGACAAATAAAGTAAATCTTTTTGGATAATTATTTTTTTGCCTTGCTCTAACTTTCAAAATAAAAATGAATCAAATAAAACAAATAAAAAAGTCGATTTTCAAAATACGATAAACAATAAAACAAATTTCGTAATTTTCGATCGCATTTCAGTC
This sequence comes from Cerastis leucographa, assembly GCA_963082945.1. Lineage (NCBI taxonomy): Eukaryota > Metazoa > Arthropoda > Insecta > Lepidoptera > Noctuidae > Cerastis > Cerastis leucographa. The sequence continues at coordinate 8,269,048 of OY720380.1, read as the reverse complement.
GCAGTGTGTGTCGCGCTCTCGAAAAGTGGCTTTAAATCTGAAACGCGTCGCGTCACGCCTGTGTGAACAGTAGCTTGCGTTTTTATAGAAATTGTTCAACGGAATTTTGGCAGCCGCGTGCCGCGTCGCGCGGAGCCGGGTATTCCTGCCTGATTAGCATTTCGTGCTAAGCCGCTTACGTAGGACAGAGTGATAAGTCTCCTAACTGTTTGTTGTGGTAGGTAGCGGGTATAATGTAATGTCCCAAGCCTTAGATCATAATGGCTGTAGTGAACCTTCTTCTAAGCCTTTAGAATACTCCGGGTTATGAACAAAAAAGGGATGTCGCATGTCTCGTTCGTATCACTTGAACTGAACACTACTTATAACCTTCTAAATTATCCCGGCGACCTTATACAATAGAATACTCCACACATACTCTTCTGACAGGAAAATTGTTATAGGTAAGCATAACTCTAAGCAACCCTTTTGCTGACAAACGGAATTTAGAAATACGAATAATCACGATATTATTATTTGACTTTGCTTCCACATATACAAGATGTTGTTTTGCATCCTAGTCAAATTCGAGGGGGTAACTATGCTAATGATTCTCGTCCCGAATCAATAATAAAATGGGTAGGTAATTTTTAATTGATTATTTATGTCGTTCTTGAGCACCTCCTAAAATTTGACGAGGTTGCATAACAACACCTTGTATACCTAATGTGTGAATAGCCAGTCTGTGAAATTCACTGCCGGCTTCTCTATTTTCTGATCTTATAATCTGGCTCTCTCAATGTTCGAGTGAATCGGTTCGAACCAGTCTGGGCTGGTGGATGTCACATGTCCAACTTTTTGGTGCTAGAACGTGATACACTAGTAATCGACCGTAAACTCCAGTCGTGTTCCATTTTGACGTGAAGCGAAGCGAGACGGCCAGCGATTCTAATATCGTATACGCGTTGCATTTCAAAAATATGGATGAACTGACCCAAACCGAATGCACTGGGAAAATATGTCGATATTTTCCAATTTTCAAATATTACCTCTATTTTCCCAAATTACCTTCTATAAGAATATAATACCTATTCGCATTCGAGCTTCTTACCATGATATTGTGATCAATTTCCCCCAAGTGCGAACATCGTACGTTCATGAATTTCGCTCCGAAGAAATAGCGAATATAAAGTTTCTCTATGTGTAGTAATGAAAAAACATGACGTAATATACCGCCTGATCGATATATTGGATCTGAGCGAGACGTGCTCCGGATTATATCAGAGAATATAGTTTTTCTACGCCTGAAATATTTGACTTCGATTTCATTGTGTTACTTTTTTGCGCTGGTCTGGATTACATCTAAGTTTTATTGCATGCACACAAAAACGTGACTAAAACCAAAGTGGATTATTTTCGTGGGAATCATCAAGAATAACAACGTTTGGAGAAGCAGCAAATTTCACAGTTCAAATTGACCAATCACGCTTGTTCATTCATCGTTCGACGCGCCGCCATGTTACTTAACAGTCACCTGGTGGTTCACAAGTGCACACTGTCAAATAAGTGTTTTACTGCAAATTGTTTATCATATTTTCTTCCGGTTTGACGCGTGACTGTGGTTTGTTATATAACGTTAGCTGGTGAGGTGTTGCTGTAATTGACGCTTAAACTAACCTATAATAAGGTAGGCAGTTAGTTTCCTTTAGATTGTTGGCTGTTTTCTTTTTTTGCTTTTTTTTTATAAATTGGTTCTGCAGGCGAGATGGGGTAACGGGGTACCCCACCTTGAAAAAACATAAGAAAACTACTACAAAAGCTCAAAATAAAAAAATAAACAATGAAGAATATAGCCGATCAGCGAAAACAGCAAAACGACGAAGAGTCTCATCATCTGGAGATGAAAGTGAAGAAGAGGAGGACACACCATGTATGTATTGTGAGGAAGTATATTCTGTTTCCATTGAAGGGTGGATATCCTCATCATGTAGAAGATGGGCTCATAATAGCTGCGCAGGAATATATGATGATGATGACGAAGCCACCTATGTCTGCGAGTTCTCCTAGCTCAAATAATCATCTTTCTCTGAGATCATTCTCATCACCCCATCTTACCTCAGGGGGGTACCCCATCTTACCAGCACCATGGGGCAAGACGGGGCAAAACAACTTTTTTTTTATCTTAAATGTGTTACTAAAAGTTCCTAATGACACCAAATATTAGAATAATAATGATTAGTTGTTAATTAAAAAATAAATATGATTGTTTCACTACGTAATTTTTTATATTTTTGACCTTTAAAGCTTAAGTACCCCATCTTGCCACCCTATCCTCTATGTCAGAGGAATAAAGATTTTTTCTTCTTTTTAGTGTGTCGATATTTTTGGAATAGTATAGCGGAGTAAATAAATAAGGAGTAATATCGTGTTTATCTATATGAGTAAAGTATTACCCACGTGGGTAAACGTTCATCGCTGACCAAGTTTTCCGCTAACTGACCGCCATATATTTTTATATAGGTAGCAAGCAAATTTTCGTTGGACCCGTTCTAGCATGAGTTTTTTTTTAGTTTATATTTTTGCTCATGCGAATCCAATACCAGAGCATTGTCTCTAGTTTGCTACGTACAAAAGAGTAATAGAGAGATTTGCCTCCATGATAACAAAACTAAGAGATTGGAAAGCCGTGCCACAGATATTATACATGTGCTGATTAAACGTCATATTTGTATCTATGGTCAGTCCCAGATCTCTGATTTCATTTAAATGCTCCAGAGGGACACCCGAAACGTTGTAGAACAGTTATGTTGAATGGTTGTATGCAGACGGGTAAAAGAAATAGTTTTGCACTTACAAGTGTTAAATTCTAAGTGGTTCGTTTCACTCCATTTTACCACCATATCAATGTCCCTCTGCAGCGCTTCACAGTCCTGTTCACTATCAATACCCAAAAAAGCTTTAGATCATCTGCAAACATAAGACAGCGCGACGTTCTAACGACCTTAGACAGTTAATTGGCCATTACAATAAACTGTGTAGGCCTCAAGTTGCTTCCCTGACTCGCACCAGAACTAGTTGTGTATGGGCCAGACTTGTGCCCAGAAATTTGGACATACTGTATGCGGTTAGAGAAATAACTCGCGAATAGTTTAAGCTATTTTGGGGTGAATCATATATAGCTGATGGCTTTTTTAATAGGACATAATTTTGGACACGGTCGACTGCCTTTTTAAAGTCAAAGTAAGCCGCATCAACTTGCTCATTTTTATCCATCTCAGTGTCGGCAAAGTCTAAAAAAATAATGTGATTTGTAACTGTAAATTTCCCGGCTCTAGAACCATGCTGACACTCGGCTATTTAGGTCTTGACCTGCCTGGTGATGTACCGATTAAGTATCGACTCAAATACCTTGCCGAAGGCAAATAGAACTGTAATAGGTCTGTAATTGTCAATTTTTACCTGATGCTACCCTTGGGCACAGGGATAACCCATGAAATTTTGCACTCTGCCGGATAAGTAGGACTGTTTGTAGGGCTAAGTTACAGACAAATAGAAGTGGCTCTCAAAATATTTCGAAGCAGTCTTTAAGTACAAACAGTTGAATTCCATCGGGCCCTGCAGATGAATGGGCTTTTAGGCTTATAAAAAAATTGTGCGTGAAGTCCCTCCGCGCGGAAGAAGTGAAACTTCGTAATACTAAACGCATGCGTTCGAGTGCCAAGCATTCACTCTCGTTATTTTATTGAGCTTCTAAATAATATTTTGTTGTTTTCTTGTTGTATTATTTTTATTACATACGTTTATCGAGGTTATTCTACTCATGGAAATTGAGCGAAGGCTGGTCACACCGAAGAGTCGAATGCATGACTGTTTGCACGCCATCTTGCGTACCTAGTAGAACTACGTAGTCACAAAAATCTTGTAATACTGCCATCTCTTAGTGGGTTTTTAGAAAATATTCCCCCTCCATGGTAGCGTTAAACTTCAAAAAAGGCTTTCGAGAATTATTATTTTTGGCTTATAAAAGCAAATGCAAGTTTCCTGACATAGATTTGCGTCAAGACCTTGCGGAGCGTGCTTAGTCCTCGTTAACACGGTAGACAAAGATGTAAGATAACGCTCTACATTAATTAGATGTTCTTTTGACATGCTACTCGTAATCAATCATCCACGTGCTTATATACAACGTGGTGGTGTTATTTTTCAGGCATCATCCTCAAGGTAAAAAAATGTTACTCACCCGCGAAAAGCCACTTAGGGTTGATGACATCAAACATTCTTTTATTCACTTGCTTTTATCCTTTTCTACAAAGTTAAAAAAATCTTTTTGAAGCATCCAAGCTCAGTAAGTACGTTATCAATAAATTGCGTTCAAATCGTTTGCGTACATAAAGTTTATCGTAAATACGAGGAGGCAGAGCATAACGCGAGCGAACTTTGTTGGTTCGTTAGATGAGATGTTAATGTTCAAAAGTAGTTAAAGTGTTATCTATGCGCGAGTCTTAATTGCTAGCCAGCCGAAGTTGCCGTCTCCTGAGGCTAATGTTAATTTCAATAGCGTTGAATAACGTCACGGAGGCGGCAAACGAACTTTTGTGGTTCCGCATTAAGCTAAGAACAGATTTTGAACACGCTTCGCGAATTACTGCACTCCCGACTTTTATTGTATGACAAATGTGTTCGCAGCTTTATGCCAGCCGAGTATTAGCGCCCCAATAAAAATGAAATTAATTATTAAAAAAATATTTGGTGTTGGTTTTCGTTCAACGAATTTTTAATAAGATATTTCGCTTTTACGCAGTATGATTTCCAAATTAGATGTTTTGTTCTAACAAAAAACAGTAATTGGTTCCGAGAAAGATTAGAATCTAACTTGAAACCAATTACTGTGTAGGCCGAGTTTCCTTTCCGAAGTTGTATAAACAAGAAACTTATATAAAAAATAATTATACTAATTTCAACATTTTCAGTTTTAAAGTAGAAAGAAGTTGGTAATCGCTTTGGGGGAAACTTAGAACCTTTACGAAGAAATCGCGTAATACGTTACCATTTGTATTTGATCGACGAGCTTTACGTCAAAAATGTTTCTTGTTATAATGGGAATGTTAGTGTGGGCAAATCTTCTCGTAAGCGTCGTTTGTCATGCGATATAAGCCTGCCTGCGATAATTACGATCTGCTCACGAATGAATACGTGCCTAGTTGTCATGAATATGTAAATACATCGCGACGGATTGGTATTCGTTATAAATGTAATCTGATATTCTCGTTAGTACTAGTCGAGTACTCGAAACTTGTTGATTACTTCGGCTTATCGGATTTGGTTAAATCTCACACTCAATAGCTGAATGGTTTGGCGAAAACTTTTATGGTATCTGAAAATGGGATAGTTTTTCCCTTCGACTCAGTTTGAATGGCTGTTGGTGTTTATTTTTATATGGTACTGTTTGATCTTTAATGCGTTTCTTTGCACCACCAAGGGATGTGTTCTAAAGCTATCTTCATGTCACTGTCATAAAGTATATCAAGATTGTTAAAGTAACGTTTTCAGTAAATACTAAATTGATGTTCGGCAACGAATAAACACAGGCATGATACTTTTAAAGCTTTTGGAAGCTTCTATGGAAGATGGAGGAGGCATTATTCATGAACATTAAGAAGTTAAGGAACAGTCTACTCCAGATTTTCTTTATATAAAGATTTTAGACTGCTGGTCAATCCGGCATTATCTCCACGTAATTCCTGGTAATGAAGCCGCTGCCGGCAAGGCCGTGCTGAGTCAATGTAATCACTTGCAATTTCTCACACTGGGTGTAAAACTGACGAAGAAATAACTTACCATGTATGTGTCATGTAGCGCAAAATGTTTTTTTTTAAAATAATTGTTTAATAAATGTATTCATAGAAAAATGGGAAAGAACGCAGCTGTTAAATTAAGTCCGTTTTTGGTATTTAAATTTGATAATAAAAATGAAAAATATAACTAACGTTGCGTCAAACTGGATTAGTAATGCAATGTAAGTGGAATAAAGTGGTCGCTGATTTTTAGTGAAGAAATAAGCTAAGAGCTTTTATATCACCACTTTAAGTTTTCCTCGCAATCTCGGTCGACCGCTGGAGAGGTTAATCCCATCTTTGGTATCCCAAAAACTCTTCAAAGGAAAATTATTTATTTTATTGAGTTGTGGTCAGATTTGTGAGCCTTTTAAAATTAGAATTTCTGGGAAGCTGCATAGATTTGACTGGTTGACCTCTTATTTTCAGCATGGGAGTATATAAATGTTTATTTCAACATGAAGGTAGCCTTATACATAACAGAATATTCGTAATCGTCTTATAGTTTTTGGGCACTTAAATAAGTAACATGCCAATTATTATAAAGCAGAATGCAGATGCACGAAAGAGTATTTTTTTGATGCCAAGCAGACTTTGTCAATTATTTTACCTAGAATTCTTTATTGCATTCCTCATAACATACAAACTAAATATTTTCTAGATACCTTAGTAAACACTCCAATCTATATGCGCGTAATCTAAATAGTTTGTTGGGTAAAATATTCATAGTGGCGACGGTAATAGCACGGTCGAGTTACGCACGAAGGAGAACCATGGCCCGTCAATCGGTCGGGACGATCCGATGATCCAGCCCGCATATCCGCATGAACAATGTGATGCGCCACTAGATTAAATTGAGTCCAATCTCCACCAGTATTGCATGGATTACTCCGTTGATACAGATTCTTTACTTCCTTGTTTCGATGGTCGGGAGCACGTACACATTTAAGTGCTGCATGGATCTTTTGTTGATGACGTTGACAGCAGACGCTTTTTGAAGAATCCTTGTACAGCTACTTATATAAAGTACTAGCTGCTGCCCGCGACTTCGTACGCGTGGAAATTTTTGGGTGTGAAATCGTGGATATGAAAAATAGATGTTGGCCGATTCTCAGACCTACCCGATATGACACAAAATTTAATACAAATGTGAGTTTATGTTATTTCATGCAAGCCTATATTGACAATATAAGTTTTTAAACTGACATGGTCACTAACATTATTAAAAATGGGATATTTACCATATTTACTGTTTGTTTAGAGTTCTCGATATTTCGGCGCTGTTGCAAGCACCATGATCACGGATACACTGAAGTTATCGCGTATAATATCGCGTTTTCAGTGTTAATATTTTGTCAATGGTCACAGTAGGTACAGCGTGAATATCCATACTAATATTATAAATGAGAAAGTCACTCTGTTTGTTTGTTTGTTACCTTTTCACGACTAAACGGCTGATCGGATCTTAACGAAATTTTGCAAGAAGATAGATTTCAACCTGAGAAAGGACATAGGCTATTTACCATCACGCTACGACCAACAGGAGCGGAGCAGCAATGAAAAATGTTGCGAAAACGGAGAAAATGTGACGCAGACGAAGTTGCGCGGGACAGCAAGTTACCTATATATTTGGCTTTGGAAAGGCACTGGCACACAGGTGACACTGGTATCTTATGCCAACTCTTTTGTCTACAAACGCAGATTTTTAATAAAATTTAAAATTCTATTATTCTCGACGGTCATATTACGTAACTTCTTAGTGAAATGTACCTCGAGTCCCCTATACCCCGTTTAATTCCAACTAAATCATTGGTGTGTATGTGTGGGTGCAACGCGCGTCTGTATATTTATGTAGTTAATATTCAGTGCTATCTATGGTATGGATGAGAACGAGTAACTGAGTATCAATCACAGGACGTCAAGTAGCCATTGTCTAAACAACACTGATTGTATTCTTGCCCAATAGTAATGGGTGCGTGGGAATAGCTCTTAAGTGTCTGCGAGTGGTGAAAATGTTGAAGCGTCGCCCATACATAGAGCTGTCAAATTTCATGTGGGTTCCTTGGTACTTGTTACCTTTCACATTTGTTTTTTTGAAACTTCTTATGCGACTTCCAACAAGTTTACGTTAAACGTTTAACGCTACCATGGAGAGGAAATAGAAAAACACAGAGCGAGAGTGAATGCGTGGCACTCGAAGGCATGCGTGTAGTATTACGAAGTTTCACTTCTTCCTCGCGGAGGGACTCCACGCACTATTTTTTTTTATATTATGCTAGCGACTCATCTTTCCTTCGCACAGGTGCTATAGTCACTTTTCCTAAACGTCGAGATATACAAGGTGTTGTTTTGCATCCTCTTCAAATTCAAGGAGGTAACTATGCAAATGATTCTCGTCCCAAATCAATAATAAAATTAGTAGGTAATTTTATTTTTAATTGCTTTTTTTTTTTTGCGGTTTTCGGAAAGTTTGAATTACCCGTGTTTTAAACATAGCCCGTCTGATCCCCGCCTTATAACCTCGCTTACACACAAACAAAAAATCTCAAACGTTTATTTGATCATTTCTTATTCCCTAAACCACGTTAAGGGTGTTATTCCGAAATACTGACAAACTTAAGTAACCAAGAAAATCCCGTTTATTAATAATTAACTAGGTACCTTAATTTAAATTAATTATTTATGTGACCCCCCCCCCCAATTTTGACGAGAATGCAAAACAACACCTTGTATATTTCCATGTATTAATCCTTAATATAGTAGGTCCAACCGCATCAGTTCTACTATCACGAAAAGCGGCTCTATTATACATGAGTATAAAGATAGATTAGAAATTGCAAAAAAACATTAACGTTTTACATAGTTTTCTTCTCATGGAACACAATGACTGTCGATAATATCGATGTAGCAAATCAATGAAACTACCCTGGAACTACAGTAGGTTTGAATTCGTCTATCTTGGGGTATTACTTAGGGTGTTACCACACCAATCGATCGAACGTCGATCGAAGCCATCGATCTATGGTAGAATGGATTAGTCGACGTCGATCTACAGTTTCTATTACACCATTCGATCGATCAACGTCGACCGATGGCATCGATCGGCGGTCTATTAATTGTTTATCGCCTGGTATCCGTCGATTAGCCAAAGCTACCACACCAATCGATCAACGTCAACCGATATCGATCAATGGCATCAATCGACTATCGATCGATTAGTGTGGTAACACCCTTAGTCAACATTATTAAAACAAAAGTAGTTAAGAAAATTAGTTCTCAGGTCTCTCTCCTTTCCTCTTGTTCAAGTACCACTCGGGTTTATAATTAGGTAACCTAGTAATTTCCTTAAAATCGAATTACTCTTTGCCCGACATACCCGTAAAGTCAGGTCTAAACTACGGTCCTCAACCGTAACAGGAACATTCGGTTTGGTATAACTTAAGTAAATGTCTCTTAACCTCACTATTTTGAATAAAACGGTACTTTATATGTGAGCAAATAGTCCCCATGGTATACAGATTTGCTACTTCATTAATATGTATAGCCTTTCTCCGAACATAGGTTTGGTTAAGTAAATATTTGCGCAAGTGAACGCGCGGTTAAGTTAAGCAGGGACACATCGCGGTTACAACAGAGCGCCAAAAATGTTGTTAAACCACTACGCGATTATTATTCCCCGCTCCTATTTTTCGTCGCCCTATGAGCACTGCATTCAAAATGTCGTCGTATTGTTGTTAGTAAAAGGTCGATGACTGAAGGCGCGCTGCTACAGGCGTAGTCTCACTGCTACGCGCGTAGGCGTCCTACTACGCTCGTAGGCAACATGCTACGCTCGTAGGCAACCTGCGCGTAGCACCGATTTGACGTATTATAAATTTTCGACCTACTTAGCTGTGCTCTCTACGCACGAAATCGCACGGAAAGCTTGCGAACATGTGGATAAAGGACATAGAACTTGCATCCGTTGCTGTTGAAGTTCGTGTGAAATTTAGCTTAAAGTAACTGCAATAACCGTAACTTATTTATGCGTATTATCTGCTACGACATTACGTTAAAGCAAATAAATGCACTTTAAAGCACACTGAAATAGAATGTCTAGTAGATTTATATTAAATTTTCACCCGTACAACAGCCTGCAGGCTTCATTCGCAAAGTTTTTGAACAGAAGTTCCACATCGAACAGCTGCGACGCGTACCTAGTACCTATTTGTAGGCTACAAATATGTAGGTAGTCGGGAGGCGTCTCGGTACGTGTTTCGTTTGAGCTGATGATGCTGTAACAAATGTATGACTTTCTTCAAATCTTATCTTTGTTTACTAACACACTTCCAGTGAAGTTCCTACATCGTGTTATCACTAAGACGGCAGGGATTTTCATTGGTAAGTCTCACAGCAGCATAACTTTAATTTCCTCCACTGAGTTCTACAACTTGTACACTGTGTGGTAAATTAACTGATCATTTGTTCTTTAATATCGTATCAAACGGCATGTGGGGTTACTGTACCGTTTATTTTGTGCATCTTTAGCTCGGCGTGTATTACGGATATTTAACGTATTTTATAGGCTTCGCTAGACGGGTCGGACGGCCGGTGTAACTTTAATAATAGCAGTCTAGTTCGTATACATTTATTGTTTTTAACAGCGAATCCTTTTACAATGCGTCCTTGTTTAGACTTTCGTGATCGTAGCCCAAAGCTACGCCGACGGTTTATTTCAATCTGCCCGTCTGCTTGCCCCAGAGCTGTGTATTATTACGAGTATGTATGCCTAATAATTGTTATAAGACTCACACCACTAAAAAGCTTTCTACAATTGGTAGTCGGCATTCTTGGAAAAACAAAGAGAAAACAACAAGATCTTTCCAAGAAGTTATTTCCACGAAGTTTTTGTCTCTACACGTCTGGAACACGTAACAGAAGAAAATTATCAGGAAAGCCTTATTACGTCAAGAATACAAAATGATAGGTTGGCGAACAGTTTCAGGGCGACGTAATTTTTTGCGTCATGTTCCTAAAATGTTAAAGGTTAGCAGAGCCCTTTTTGTGTTCGACCGAGGACATTTGACTATTACATGGTTTTCACATTTACTCCCTTGACTGTATTTTCGCTTCCTTCGTCGAGTTTTTTCTCCTCTACGTATTTTGTTTTTTGATGGCCAGGGAATTAAGTGGTCGAAGCCCGGCTTCACTTAAGCTTAGCGGCCAGAAATATAAGCACGTTCTATAATTCAAAGGTTCGTATAAAAACATGGCTCAAGAAGGCTCCACATCGCAAACATTCATATTTTCTTAGAGGATGATTGATGGCGATCGAGGAGCCAGATATCAAGTGATCGGATTTCAAACTATTCAGCCAATGAGTATCATTAACATTTCCTAATGTTGATCAAATAAAGATTGTGATAATCGAATCCATAAAAATTCCAACGTACAATTTTCATTTTATTGGAGATCTTATCGCCTGCTTCATTTAATTAATTGAGAAATTAACATTTTTAACTAAAAATATTTCTTTATTTATTACAATTTTTACCGGCAAAGGAGCAAAGGTGTGATTTTTTGTGCCTCACGTATTTTAATAAGCGGAGGTAATTTCGCAGCCTCGTAAAACCAATGGCGGTGTCGCATGGCCAAAGAACCGCGCTTTGTGGCCTTTTATTTTTTATGTCAACCTTTTATTTGAATCTTACAACACATTTAAAATTATGGTACTCCCTTATTTCACTTGACCTCGTTTGACCGCTAACGTCTGTCGAATTTGTAAAAAAGGTCAAATGGGCGAATATTTTCTCAGGATGATATTTTGTAAAGTTGTTCGTGAACAAACTTCGTCTGATTTCTAGTTAGGTTCTGTGGTTGACAGACGTAACATTTCAGTTATTATACTTGAATAGAGTTTGCCTTAAGTTTATATCATCATAAAGGCGTGGTTATTATTCAGACAGGTCTGAACATAACATTACTTCGACGCCGTAAATGAATTAGTTAGTTTAATAACAAACTAATTTCGGCAGGTGCTAGAACGCCAACACCTTCACTTCAGATGATTGAAAGTTTTTGTCAAAACCGTGGGCTTTCATATTAGCCTACTGGTTTATATTTTGGTGACTAAAAATATGGTATTACTCACTGACGAGGGAAATAATTTAGTGATCCACATACCATCGTGGATGAATGATGATAACTTAAACGCATAGAGAAAACTTTCTCTTTTAAAGTGAAACTTTTATTACGTCGTCTCAAACTTTTTCGTCTGTGTGTTGCATGTCGCGTGATGGTCGGCCGCGGAGTAGGGATAAAGTGAAAGGCGCTCTTCAGAGCAGCCAAGGCCATTGAAAAACGGATCAAAATGACTTAACGATAATAAAATATTGTTTTCAGTTTTTTATATGTGTATATAATCTAAATAATTGTTAAGTATTATGTAAGTCGCACTCTATAAGACACAGAGTTCAATAAAAATATTAGTTGGAGATTTAGTCTACTTTTATTATTTCCCATTATTATTCCAATTTTCCAAGTATAAAATTAAGATTGATAAAGCGATTTTTATACCCTTAATGGAATATTATTCCAATTTTTTTTTGTTAAATGTCTATGGTGTGAAAAAATGTTTCGCTTTAACCGTGGTTTCATAAAACCACACATTCCTTTTTTTTAAATCCCCACTATTTGTCGTTTTTTCCATCGAATGTGCTCCAAACGTAATAAGTGTCTCGCGGTGTTGCCGAGCTCCGCTACGATTCAGATTTATTTGCAATCAGCCCGTTCACTGTGAAATTGGCCCACAATCACACTCACGTTTAATCAACTCTGTTACTCTGTGATTGAAATGGATACCCGTCACTATATGGTAATTTAACTACGTATTTATATACCTAGATAAATATATGCAGCATTTAGTTGGGCTGCTATTAAATACGCCTAAATTACCTAGCAATGTCGTTAGAAGGCTTTCTGGTCTTTCTGCAATGCAGGATCATTAGTATTATTACTGCTTTGCAAGTAGGTTATGCATGTAGTAGAAGTAAGCACTTGGAAGGTGCGATGTTGTAAATTATGCTGTAATGTAGCTCTACACTATTAATTACTACCTACCTACGTGTACGTACCACTGGATTGAGCGCGTTGACTTTTGAACCTGCTTGGGATGTAGACCAACTGACTTGAACACGATGCATGCTGTGGTCTCCTGTAAGTGAAGGAGTACACCAACGTGATACTTTTGTCATCCATAATTTATTTCGCATGATCTGTGGACATTCTTTGTTGGAGATCCAAAATAAATAAATATATTAATTGAATTTGTTAACGTATTATCGTAAATTCTTACTTGTAAACAAGAAGAATTAATTATAATTAATTAATATTTACGATTTGAATTAATTAGTAACACTACCAAAATGATCAGCGTTACTATAATATGATGAAGTGAGTGACTGCCATGAAGACATGGTGATAGCCGGATGCAGTGTTTTTATGTTTAAACATGAGGCAATTTATGCTTATTAGCGGCAAAATTTATCCGTCGTACGGCGTACCCAACTGCCTGACGCTCGGTACTAATTAATGTATAGTTAGCTTATCAAGCAGGCTCAATCAAGATGTATCATTCAAGATAAGGGTATTAACGGTTTTTGTGTTTATAAAACGCGCTTTTTGTTTTATTTAATGTTGATATATCCTTATTTTGGTGGGTTCATAAAGTCCGATGAACGTAAGCTTCGGGCATAAAAGTAACGTTTCTTTTGCAATCTCTTCTTATCGGGTTATTAACATGGCAACTTTGGACACATATGCATGATTAAGATAATGAAGTATCATGTTTATGTATTCAGGTTTTGGGACCGTTTTTGTATTCCTTTCTTACTTCAGCTTTGATACGAATTAATTAGGCTATTTACATTCGGTTGTTTTCTTTGCTTTTGGCCTCAATATTAAGGACAAAGCTTTTCATATAATTACGTATTTTGTATTCAAAAGGACATAGTATTTTAGCCCTAGTGCGCAAGTCTAAACATTAAATCCGGTAACTATGATAATTCTAGAATTTCCCAAGCCAGTTCTAGTTGACTTTCCACTTCCAGTTGTACTAGATAGGCAGAATATCAGCATTAATAAGTGCAAAACTAATTGTGGTAAACAAGCAGCTGGTTAAGTTGGTACACAGTTACTGGTGATGGCTGGCTGATAGCGGGCCAGTCGGGGGCGGAAGCTGGCGCGATAATGTGGCGGGGAAATTTATCGGCGCAGGCTTGGCTGTAGAGTATAGACTGTGCCTATTTTACGTGTCTACGTAATGAGATCAGCTTTGAACTGTACTTAATTGTACTGTTAGTGTTGCTTTACTGTGGTTTTGCCGTGAAAGGGGCGTGCTTCGTAAAAAAGGGTGGTTTTGGGTGCTGAAACTACGCTTTTTGGTTATTCCACCTAGAAAGCTTATGGCAGCTGGTTTGTTTTTATATATATTTTCGTAAGCAAATAATACAAACTAGGTTTCAAGGTAATATTGGACTGTAAATGACTGCCTTTTGTGAAATTTCATACACAATAGAGATTCCTTATTTCGATAGCGTAACTTAAGCTATCAAACTCTCGATAAAGATCTATTTGTTCATACATCATCCATACACACGAATATAATCTAGATTTCCTTGTCACGTAAGGTCACGTAATGACATAATGGAATAATATAAAACTGAGAAAAAAACATAAAGCGTAAAATATAACTCAAACCTACCAAAATAAATATAATATTGAGCTGGGTTTATTAAAATGAGTATTGATTACTCCATCAATATGAAAATGATACCACAAAAGCCTTACCGTAACACAACTATCGAGTTTCACGTTATCATCAACGGATATACAAAGCTAATGCTCGCTACATTTCGGTGTGAATACATGTCCGCCTGTCCGGGGTCTGAGGCGTCCGGCGAGAAGACAGCATTGTGTCCGCGTCCGGACCGGACGGCGCGAGACAGTTTCATGATTAATTAATATTCCTAATGCTTCCGTGCCAACCGGCCTTTACAAAAACATCGAGTTTGTGTTACTTGAGCATGTGTGTGTATGTGTGTGAGTGAGAGAATATGAGAAAAGGGAAACGAAGCAAAAACGCTGTTTCATGACCATGGGCTGTGATTTCTAATTCTGCTCAAAAGAAATGCTGTGACTACGAAATAAACGTAGGCAATATATTTCTTTAAGGTTAAACTGCAAACTAATCGATATAGCTAACTAAAATAAAGATGGGTATATCTACAAGGTGTTGTTTTGCAACCTCGTCAAATTCAAGGAGGTAACTATGCTAATGATTCTCGTCCCGAATCAATAATAAAATGGGTAGGTTTTTTTTTATAATTCACGGGTTCGGTAAGGGTGACCCACCCGTGTTTTAAACCGTCTGAATCTCGACCTGTAGCCGCCATTCCTCACATACATACAATCTCAAACGTTTATTCGATCACAGAGCTCCATAATTGTATTAGCTAATTTAAAAAAAAAAAAACTGAAACTGTTCCTAGGGGCTATTTATTATTGTGTAAGTGATCTTAAACAAAACAATAATTGCTAAGATTAATCTTATAATTTCGTGGTAAATAGTTTCAGTGCATATGTTCTGAAACAAATATCGTATCGTTGCATCTGCTATGTCTAAAGCAAATGCTATTTTTCATTGAATATTCAACAAAATAAACACGATAACTGTAGTATCAATATCAAGTAACAATGTCGTTAAATGTAAGTTTTCAAGATCGCAAAATGGTTTTTATAAATTGCGACAGTTGCAAGATAAATGGACCAAGGGAGGCTTAGCTAAAGCTCGCGCGAGACAGGAACATGAAATTTTTATGAGACAATAAAATCCCATGCACTTTTCAACTTAACATTGCCGTTAAAGTTAACTTGGAAGATAATTAGGTGAGTTAACTGAGTTTAGTTTTATAGTTAATTTGCTGTAACTGTTTGACATAAAGTTATTGAACTATCGGCTGGTCGTGACATGACTGAGATTTTTAACGCATTTTGATCTTAAGAAGCTGCATGTTAGGAATTGATATTAACTTAGGTACATTTTGCTTTTTTGGGGTTAATGATAAACTCGTGGCTAAATAATAACAGCCGCTCGGATCAATATCAGGTTAAGCCGCGCTTGCCTAGGTTAGTCTGGGGATGGGTGAACCATTACATACCGAGTTTCGAGTTAAGCCGTAGGTCCCGGATGTCATTTGTAGAATTTATTTACTCGATACATGGAAGCAGTTTGGGGTTCTACCTATAAGTTGGAAGTAAGGCGCTACCTCGCTCTATTAAAATGTCTTTTTATGGTTTTTCGTGGTATGCTGAATAATCCACAAATATTGGAATAATTGTGATTGCTTGTTCCAGACAGAAGGCACACACACAATAATATAACTGCCGTATGAAATTCGCGCGCGTGCGCCTCATTTTTTTTATCATGTGATAAAAGCGAATGAGTATAAAAATGATGTTTCTTTTGGAAAGTTATTTATTATCATGAGTATAATTATGTGTTTAATTACCAGTCAGTGTATATACAATCACTCGAAAACGTGATTACATAACCCACAGGCGACATCTACATTTAAAGTTTAGCGTTTACAGCAATTTGTGTCGCACATTTCTCTGTAAATTACATTACGGGAACTAAATAATGTACCCATTTGTGTAATACGAAATGTGAAATTGGATTTGGTTTACGGATTAGCGTAAACCAAATCCAGTTCCACACTTCGTATTCGTATTATAACAATTCAATAAAATAACACATCATTACATGTGTTATTTTATTGAATTGTTCATTGGAACTACATGTTTGTTCAAATGGGCTTCTGTTTTTTGCTAACAGAACACTAAAATGATCTAGGTATTAGTCTTTTAGGCGTTTGTCGACTTTGACCGTTCAGATACATGCTGGTTTTAGAGAATAACTACCAGAGTTACAACAGCAGAATATCGGAAACTGTAAGTACAAGCTGTAAAACTGTAAGTAGCTACTGTACGTATAAACAAACCTGGAAAACAGTAACCACCTTTACTTCCCGTCACTAAGAAAATGCAGAATATAAATGGTTCGTACCTGCTTAAAATGGGCGTCACAAACCAGGTCAATACAACAATAGTGCTCATCTAAAAATACATAAAATCACTTCAAATTAAATATTTAAACGAGACACAGTTATGCAGAAAAGCGCCACACACGCCATAAAATTGAGACACCACCAGATATATTAGCTTATATTTCGTTTAGTTCAGCCTCATGTGTGGGCGGCGGAAACGCGAGTTTTCGAATGAAAAATGACACAAACGCCTTGGGCCCGGTTAATTGTTCGTCGACCAATGTCGCAACCTGCATGGGACATCTGTCTGAATGAATAGTGGCCATTCGTTTAGGAAATCTCTAATACCTCACACGTAGGCTTTATCTCCAAATGAAATATCTTTATCTAAGAATTTGAATAAAGACATTAGTTTATCGCGTTGCACGGGTATACAGGAAGACTGAATTGACATGTCGTAACGTCAAGTTCATAAAGAAGTTATGGTCAGAAAGTAGAATACTTATACCAAACGGAGTGCAACATGGCTCTTTTGCCGCTTGGTCATAGACGGAACTGTCGCAGCCATCTTGTTTTTCATAGAATTTCCACTAACAATTTCACACACATTTTTACGATCAGAGGCCTCCGTAAAATGTAATTCAAGAGAAAAAGGAACTACGCTGCAATACATATTTTTAGATAGCTCTGTTTTCAAAAAACCTATCTATCTACGTATACATTTTGAAACGATAGATTTGCAAGTAGGTAAGTATATTGAAAACATAAGACGCAAAATCCGGGGATCTTATGAACAAAAAAATTAAATTAAAAATTTAAAAAACCCCCGACACAAAAAACCTTTAAAAAACCATAAATAAAATAATCCAAGCGTCGTAGCGTCGGGGGACCGCTAAGTAGATCGCTTAGTACAAGCACAAAATTTTTAATTTAATTTTTTTGTTCATAAGATCCCCGGATTTTGCGTCTTATGTTTTCAATATACTTACCTACTTGCAAATCTATCGTTTCAAAATGTATACGTAGATAGATAGGTTTTTTGAAAACAGAGCTATCTAAAAATATGTATTGCAGCGTAGTTCCTTTTTCTCTTGAATTACAATTAACAAACAATTTTTTGTGTCGGGGGTTTTTTTAAATTTTTAATTTAATTTTTATTTCATGCTCTTTAAACTTATATTATTTTATCTTAGCCTTGACTGTCTTGTTCTCGGTGTTGCGCCTCTCCTCGCTAATTAAAGAAAACAACGAAAGTTATAACTTAAAAAACCCGAGCTTTTAGGGGGGAGCGGGGGGATGCAGCCCCCCCTCCAGCGATGTCCATGGCTACAAGTAACAAGATTTCAAATTTCGAATCGACCAGACCTGTGGAAGTTGTTTTTTCCCTTCAACTAGAAAAGAGATGATAACCTTCAAACGGCTGAGCAGATTTTCTCGAAACATAGCTAAGAACACTCTCGATTAAAACACCTTTCATACGAAACCAATTTTATCAAAATCGGTTCATCCGTTTAGGAGCTACGATACCACAGACAGACACACAGATACACAGATACACAGATACACAGATACACAGACACACAGATACACACGTCAAACTTATAACACCCCTCTTTTTTGGTCGGGGGTTAAAAATAGAATCCAGATTAGCAAATTCTCAATTCAGCGAAAAGTTAATAGGCTTTGTCAAATGACCGGAACCGAGAGCTCTTTTGTCACAAAGGGCCAATTTTAAATATTATAATGTCTACTCTTATAGCCATCTATATTCATAATCAACATAGTGAGGAAAATGTTGAGTATAAATGGCAATAGGAGTAGAGGAAGAGCAAAGAAACGATGGACGCACTGTGTGAAGGAATCATACTTCACACAGTGCTGATGGGTGACTGCTGAGATGACGAGTAATAGAGAAGTATGGAAGAAGAAGACTTGCTGCGCCGATCCCAAGTAAATTGGGTTAAGGGCAGGAGAATGATGAATTGATGATAAATGATTAAACCTGACTATTATTATACACCTTTTACGTCATAACTCACAACAAGGCCAGATTGTAACAAAAATACTCGTAGCTCTGTATTGTTAAACATACAAGGTGTTGTTTTGCATCCTCGTCGAAATTCAGGATTGTCACAAAAGACATAAATAATCAATATGAATTACGGTACCTTGTTAATTATTCCAAAACACTGCTTTTTTTGTTGTTTAAATTTGTCATTATTTCTGAGTAACCATATCGTGGTTTAGGGAATAAGAAGCTCACCTTCCGCTTGACGCAGGACCTCACCGGCTGTTTTGGGAGGTACCTGCACCGAATCGGGCAGGGGAAAAGCCCCGGGCGTCACCAGTGCGAGGATCGCCCGGAGGACACGGAAGAGCACACGTGAAGCTCTGCTCCACTTGGTATGTGCTCTGCTCCACTTGGTATGAGCACCGCCGTGTCCTCGTAGCGGCGATTGGTAGCGGCGACCTTTCGCGTCCGGCCCTGGTTCAATCCATAGTCCGGAGCGAGAAAGAATAGGAACCCGTCGCCTCCTTCTGTGAAGTAGTCATGCTAGCGAAGGAGGTGGCGGAACGTGAGAGCGAGAGAGCCCACGTCCCAGCCGCCGCGGGCGACGCCCCGGGCGGATGTCAAGAAATCGTCCGAGAGGGCCGATGCCTGCCAGGGCTGCGGGACTGTTCGAAAGAGATACCGTGGCCTTGGAACACAAAGGGCTAAGAAGGAACATGGATTGGTTTTTAACCGACTTCTAAAAAAGGAGGAGGTTCTCAATTCGGATGATTGTATTTTTTTTTTAATGTTTTTTCGCGCATTACTCCGTCGCTTGCCAACCGATTTGGAAAATTATTTTTTTGTTGGAAAGGGTATACTTACCAAATGGTCCCATAGTCACCAAGTCGGGATCTGATGATGGAATCTTGGCGAAATCGAGGGAACTTTTCAAATTTTATAGGAAAACGTACATGTACGTGATTTTGGTATTTTCTACAACAAGTGAAGCATTTGCGTCCAATAACAACCATTCTACCATCAGATCTGATGATGAATCTAAGAGACAGGCTTCGGAACTCCATAACAAGGCAATGAATCTTAGCTGTGTTTGGGCTTGTTGGAATTGCGGTATGCACTTTCCAGGTGTATACACCGATTACGCTGAGATTTATGATCCGATTTGCGTGATTCTTCTTTAGTTTGATGTGGAATACCTGCCATTTGGTCCCATAAAAAATTAATATAGTTTGGCCATATAGTTTTCATTTTATTAAAACTTTTGTTATATGTAGATTTTTCACGTATGTACACCGATTTCTCCGTGATTACTGGACCGATTTAGATGATTTTTCATTCATTCGGTGGAGCCATATGATTTTTATTATCTTTGCTTAGGTACTTTTTGAGTCATCCTCTTTATTATGCATTTTGTCCTTTGTCCTATGTATGGACGATGTGCTGGTGTCTAGTTACAATGTAAAAATTATACTTGACTAGGATTAAAGTGAGATACCACAACTGAAAAGGCTAAAATAAAAACTTTTTTACAAAAAAAAATAACCGACTTCCATAAAACACTAAAAAGTGGCAAATAATTTTAGTTTCGGAAGTCGGTGGCAAAAAAGTAAATGAAACAAACAAGTCACCGACTGCTGAAACTAAAATTATTTACTCCCCTTGACCCCTAACCCTCTATTACATTTTTTATACATTTCTAGCAAAGTGAAATAGGATGGAGTATTGCAGTCCATCAGTATGCAAGTAGTTCATACCCCGGTAATGTATTGGAGATACTATTAATGGCGCCTTCACTGAACATCGTTTGGCATGTCGACCGGCGGCGGCCAAATGAGATTCAAATATTGAACTTAATGTGAGTAATAATATTCCGAAGTGCTTTTTAGAGGGTTTGGTAGGTTGGTAGCGATATTACGGTAAGATAGGTACTTTATACTAACTACTCTGTTATGGAGCTTTAGTACCTAATGGTATGAAGTAATTTAAAGAAGACAATTTAATAAAGATAAATGAGTTATGGTTGTTAGAATTATGTTTATTAAATTAATTACATTGTATTAAAATATTTGATAAAAGATTTTATGTAATTTCTAGTTATTATTAGTGGGTACTTATTATAACTCCTCGAACAGCCTGAGGTCATCGGTGCGATTCCCAAGTATGAAAAAATGTTATTGGGTTTTTCCAGCTTGATTTTTTCGAAGACATGTGACATCTACCAACCCGCACTGGGCCCGCGTGGTGGATCTTCACTTTATATCCTAGAATGTATTTTATATGTCCGCAAAAACCGAGGGCTTTTCAAAATTAGAAGCGACTTCCATAATATAAACACGCGCAGTAAACACGAAATTGTAATACCCAAATTTAGATTAACAAAAACTAGCAAGTCATTTCTTATAAACAGTATACGCTTTTATAATAAGCTGCCAAAGTCAGTTACAGAACTGACCGATGGAAAGTTTAAAAATTGCATCAAACGTGTCCTTATTAAAAAAGCATATTACAAAATTAAGGACTACGTTGAAGATAAAGAAGTTTGGCTGTAGTTCCTTCTGCTCATGCGGCTTCCCTGGTAGCTCATAAACGACACAAATGTGTGGATGTCTCTAACTATTCCCAATACTATTTTTTTCATTCTTTTTATTCTTTTTTTTTTTTTACAATAGTTTTTCAATAATTGCACCTCTCGTTCATTGTTCAGAATAGTTACAGCACTGATGATAACATGTGTCTATTGTTTAAGTTAGTGTTCTTTTATTGTTTTATTTTTACTTTTGTATAGATTCTTTTTAATTACCTATTTTTTGTGAATGTGTGGACATTGTAGGCTTTGTATTTTTTTTTTTTTTTTTTCTCTATTACTACCGTCTGTAGTAAGCAACCGACTTATTGTCGGGCCTACGCTGTCCTCCCATACTTAAGTACTAACGCTGTAACTTCAAATATTGTAAAACCAAATGATTTTAAAAGAGTAACCATGGAGTTTCTTGCCAGTTCCTCTCCATAGGAAACGACCAACCCGAACCGTGCACCTTTTGTTGACGTTTTATAAGTGCCCATGTAGGCCTATGTAAAATAAAATATTTTGATTTTGATTTTGATTACAGCCCATTCCCTCTCATAGAGAGGAGGCCTGCGTCCCAGCAGTGGGAACAATATAGGCTGATGATGAATGAATGATGATGATTTTTTAGTAACATAGGTAGTAGTTTTGATTGGTGTCCCGTTGATGGCAATATGCTCGCCCTATATTACATGGGGCTTAAACATAACTGGCCAAACACGTGTGTGTCACTATAGGTGCACTTGTGCCTCATTCTTCGGGGAAAATAGGCGTCATATTAAAATTCTTCTGTGGAAATACCAGACTGATTTTGCTCATGTTTTGTTTATGTTTAAAGGAAAATTAGGCTGATTTCTCTCACCCAATTTTCAAAGTGCTTCTTCTGCTTTTTCTTTCAAATGTTTGGCCCTAGTAACTGGCCACTTTTACTGCTTTGGAGGCGCTATCGTCAAGCATGCAGGAGAACGGACACCTGGAACACAGGAGGGACATCGTCTGATTTTGGGCTACGCACTTGCACCTGGTGTTGGAGGAATCGATAATAAGCGATTTAGCCATTTCAAGTTTTAAAGCTTCCTAAATAACATCTAAACTGTAATAGTCACTTAGAATATTGTGTTGCACATTATATACTCGTATAGTAAGCTAACCCGTTCAGTTCTGCTGATTGTGCTTATGTTAGGTGTCGGCTTACCGCAGCGGTGCAAGTTGGGTTAAATTAGATTGTTAATGGAGTGCTCGGTTATTAATACTAGTGTATGTATATTATTCATAAATGTTAATATAATACTTACAGGTGTCATCATCTGCCTATTATTTTTCCAACTATGTTAAGCCTTTGGGTCGGCTTCCAGTCTTACCAGATGCGGCTGAATGCCAGTATTTAACATAGAGCGACTGCCTATCTGTCCTCCCCCACCCAATTAGTACTGGGTAATACCATACCCCAAGGTAAGACTGGTTGAAACACTTTCGGGGCTTTGACTGACTGACTTCTTGTAACGACTCTCAAAGATCTACAAATGATAACCGGGATCAACAGGTACTGTTCGAGGCACGGAGGAAACTCGGTATCTAATGGGTGGTCTGGTAACCCATCCACGGACCATCTTTGGCAAGCGCAGTTTAACCTGAGAATCACTATCACACTGTATTGGGATCAATCCATCATCACTGACAGGAGTATTGTAGCCAACAAGCCTGATATAGTGGTGGTGGATCGATCAGCGCGCAATGATTGTTGACATAACGGTTCCGCATGACAAGAACCTCGTGAAAGCCGAGAATGATAAGCAAATTAAGTACCTGGTTCACGAGGTTATCGACATGTGGGATGTAGACTCTGCTCTCATAAGTATTTAGTAATTCCATTTATCGCTTCAATCAAGAAGAGATTAAATTAAAAACAATTTCTATCACAACCTTTCATCATCACAATCTTTGTACAATATTCTGACACATAAATGCATTCTATTCTATTCAAATTACCTACGCATAGTAAAACGGAAACAAAGCTTTGCTTTTAGGTACGAGTGTCTATGGCAAGTATACCATATAAAACAGAGCGTAGTGTTGAAAAGTACGAGTAACCAAATGATTTATTATTTTTATTCAGATGTTTTACAATAGTTTTCTAATCATTGCACCGTTCATTCATTGTTCAGAGTAGTTACAGCATTGATTTCTTTTGATTGACTTCTTTTGAAAGATGGAAGTCAAGTCAAATCTAACATACTAAATAAAAAATAAGCTTTTTCATCTACAATAAAGTACTGCGAGGCTCGCACTCCATTACCTGGACAATTCCCGATCCAGTCATAAAAATGTAATGACTTTTCAAATAACGGAATTCGTATCGCATTTTGTGATCCGGCCAGTAATTTACTGGACTTGCACATATTGAATCCGTAGAAACTAGATATGCCTTGACTTTATTTACATGTACGTATTATGCACATGGAAATAGGAACTGCATGGAATGACTACCGGAATTGACGTTGATAACCTTTGAATTTAGAATTTTAGTCCAACCGTCCTTTAGTTGCAATGAGTTGTATAGTTTTTATTTTGTGCAATGAAAATTTGTTAATTACTTATTTGAATTGAATTTTACCGATTGAATTGTTCGTAAAAAAAATGTACTTAAGTAAAATACAAATAAACATGTAATAATAAAATCTTTGCAGCTCCGAACTGGAAAGATAACACGAATTGGTGGTAAATGTTGTGTGTAAACAAAAAGTGTGAAACTGATTAATGTTAACAATTTCCTATGGTGTTTTGAAAATAAAACCTTTGATTGCTTAACTTTGGGTGTAGGTAATTCAACGACGCGCTATTTCGTGCGCGACTCGTATTTCGGGCCAGTCATCCATCAGCGACCCTTCAGCGATGACGTAGTTTTGAATGCTACACTATATTGACGAATCATCGTGGTTAATATATGATCACAAGTACAAGTGACTCTACATAAGTTACATGCACACCATGTAACTTATGTAGAGTCACTGAATTACCTGCACCCAAAGTTAAGCAATCAAAGATTTTATTTTCAAAAGACCATAGGACATTGTTAACATTTATTATCAAAACATAAAGTATACAAATAACCAACATAATACAGGATAAAAAATATGAAGAAAATAAACAAAAACTTGTAGAATACCTAGACAGATCTCTAAATTAAATACCTATATTTTATGTCAAAATATTGTTAATACACATTGTCAAACTAATCTAGCAAGAACGACCATGTTGACAAAAATAAGAACGTAATCTATAATAACGGTTTACATAATAACACAAACAAATAAACTAGCCATATCGTCTTGAAACATCGCGCTACAAGCCATTTCGCAGTAGATTCTCATAATTTTGCATTTTACTTCTGTTTTGGAGACTCATTTGAATAATTTAAGTGGGTGTAACGAGGGGCAAGGGGAATTTGAGTAGCAACCAGTTCGCGATCCTCCTCAATTTATAGTGTTGGGTGTGACAGGTCCTGGTCGACCCATCGCCTGGCGCCGCGCCGCCACCAGACGCCCGAACACAAAAATTTGCGGTGAATCGCCGGCCATTTAGACCCAAAAACTAAAACGATGTTTTACAAAATTGAATCGGAGCTCGATTTACAAAAACGTTCGCGCGGAGACATTCGCCTCGGGTTGAATGGATGGGGATAACGACTTGAGAACCACTTTTTGGCCACAAACCCGTTTCGGCTGTCCGCTCAAAAGACGCTATCTGTCGCGGAATCTCGATATCGATTTAAAACCACGTACGTTTTGCATTGTAATTTCATATGTGTGCAACATTATATCACGATGGGACAGCAACAAGTGAATCACGTTCTAAATGACTGTCCCAATGTTATATGTTTTTATTTTGGGTCCGTCCGCTAAGTTATGCGGCTCGACACCAGACCCGGCATTTAAATCGACTAAGTAAAAATACCTTTTCTAAAAACCCTTTTTCTGATTTCACGATTCAAACACGTGCTAAAATTATTACTAACCTACTATAGTTTTGAACTTTCCAGGCAGTTTAAGAACGACAAAAGAGATTCCCTGATTTGGTTCCGTGTAGCAATAAAGTAAATCTTATCACAAATTAGGGATTTAGACAACAAATTTATTAGTTCATAATAAATTTCTCAGTTATTTGCATAATTAAAGCTCGTTATGATTTCCTAATGCCCAATAGAGTTTGTTAAGAAGGATGTGTCAGCTTAACGTCGTTCGTGGGAGCAAGAAACAAGACGGTCGGCTTAGATGGATACTGACATGTTCTTCCGCTGAGAAATCACCGACGACCCCCACTGATCATTAATAAGGAGATAGAGAAATAAACCCTGTTTTCAGAGTACAGACGAAAGACTGATTTATTATAGATAATGATTTTGGCGATTTAACCACACAGAAACGTGACAAAGGTAATGAAGCAGGAGAGATGGGTAATTATGTAGAAGATAGATAAGTAAAGGGAGATAATTTAGTAGCAAACATTCAGTCTCATAAATAAACTCCAAACGTTAGAGAAAATCTAGTTAAGCTTGAAGCGATTAACCACGACACAATTACCGCAGCCACGCCATTTGATTTCCAGTTCCAAATAGATTTATTTGTAACAGGCTGCCTTCTAATTTAATGTAACCTGCCCCAAGCACGTAAATAGTTTTAATCTAAATTCGAGCAAACATTTTGTTTTAACATAGCAATGTAATGTTCGTAGATTTCTGTGGAATGATAATTGGAATTGTAAGCTTAAGCGAGTAAATTATATACAAAGAGACTAGTGAATAAATACTTGGTTATAATGTCGTCTGACAGGCATAATAACAAAATTCTCTAGTTTGTGTAGTTTGATCTGTAGTTTAAATGTCTTCGGCACGAATATAAAAAATAAGCACCAATAAAAACAGATGTAGTCGCGAGTCTAACAGTGGCAGTGGAAAGATTGCCGCAGCATAAATATTAAAATTACGAGCGACGCAATTCCGCGCTCCGAGGGCCCGCCAGCCCGCCACTTGAGACCACATTAACACAATTTTTGAAACACCCGAAATTGACATTTGTCGCATTATAGCATCCACGTGCCATACCAGAACACAAAGTAATTTAATCTATTATACATAGAATGGAGAATTTATCGCCACGTAAGAATCGGAAGGTCAAGCTGTAGTTTCGGAGTTTTATGAACTTTCTGCCTCTGTTTTGAATTTTTTATAAGATTGGATGCGCGGCGTTCATCATAAAAGTCTTCGTATATGGCGGTAGCATTATTGTGATCGTTGGAAGTTGTGCGACAGTTAATTTTACGACTGTCGCAGGCGCAAAGGTTATGGCATTCGCAGTTAGTCGGGCTAGATAGTGCAGGTATCAGTTTGCTGTCGTGTATATGCTACGGTCGGTCACGGGACTAAGAGCTGGAAGTTCCGATTTTATGGAACGATATAAAAGCGACACTATTTTACGTTTCTTGACTTGGCCCCGTTGCGATGCCGTGACCAATTTAAAGCATAGTAACGTGCATTTATGAATTCTTGAAGTACTACTGCATGTAGTTTTTTACGCATAGCCGTTAGTAGTATGAAATAAAGATTGTTACAGCAGCTAACAGAAGAGGAGAAAGAAGGAGAGAGAAAACTAAAGTACTGGTTTTATTCTGTGTTTGAAGCATATTTTTTTCATTTGAGTTATTTATACGCTTCGCTGGCTGAGAGTCTCTATTGCTCTCTCTATCAGTTTACCAATAAATCTCAATCCTAAAAGAATTATCAATTACAACTGAATGCACATTCACGCCACACATCACAGCTCACACGCTTCGCCCGATTACATATCCTTTCAACGCTCATATTTCATCTATCATGATTATTGACGGCTTGTTTTACCCACAATAGGATCGGCACTTCCTTCTCTTTGTGAATCATGCGCCCCTAGTACATGGAAGGTCTTTGACCCAATATTGAAATTTTTTGTTTTTCGTTTTTGGTATATTTTGTGTGGGCATTTTCTCTGTTAATGAGTATGAACAATGGTCTGGCATCAGATTGCATCTCAGTGGGCGTCTGGGCTCTTCGTGGGAGTAGATATTATGTACTGAGGCTTCATTAAAGATAGGAAATACACTCATCATTGCTTCCCACTCGTGTTTGGAGTGCTTCAATGGCTATTATGAGATTTTGCGATTCTATATCAGTGTTATTTATTGGATACTGTTTCAGGAACGGAGATGAAGACGAATAAATAAGCATTTGTATTGATTGAAGTGCTCAAAAAGGTCTCCGTTAACTTTATCTTTGATCTGTAAAACGGTTTTTGGCACAGGACACTTTAAATCACCAACTTCAAACCTTATTCCTGGAACAAATTATATTTCTGAAGTTTTTAAACTGTCAATTTCACTAGCTAAGCTTATTTGTAACTTGTAAGTCATAAATTTGCATTTAGCGCTGTAACTTGTGGAACTTTGACACAAAAACGGCAGCGAGGCAAAGCCCTGACATGCACTTTTCGAAGTTTCAGTTATGAGTCATCAAAGTGTATGGAGTCTTTGGGCAAGTAAGATAGTATGAATGGAGTGTACGGCAGATACTATAGAAAGCACTCGCTTCTAGTGTATATATTGTGTATTTAATTTCTTGGTTTGAAAACATTATCAAATCCAAAAGTTACTTATTTTCTCGTCATTGCGATATTTTTTTTTTGCTCTAGTTACGATTTTTAACAAATG
The DNA here is from genome assembly GCA_963082945.1 of Cerastis leucographa. Classification (NCBI taxonomy): domain Eukaryota; kingdom Metazoa; phylum Arthropoda; class Insecta; order Lepidoptera; family Noctuidae; genus Cerastis; species Cerastis leucographa. Next base: position 8,240,839 of record OY720380.1, on the reverse strand, counting down.
CAACTTGCATTTGTGAAAAATCGTAACTATTTAGTTGCCAAGGGACGGTACCCTTTTTTATTTAATGTGATAGTGAACGGAACAGAACAAAGTGACTATTACCCGCGACCTAGCCTAGTGATTATTATATGTATTAACTGGCCCAGCTGTTTTACTTTACTCTATCTACCTACCTATTTGCTAACGGCCTGCGCAGCCTACCCTGCGCAGCCCTAACCGTTACAGTGGCAAGTGGTAAAAAAAGTTAGAACATTTGTTCTAACTTTTTTTAAATACCTCAAATGTTATTTTTGCATCTGCTCCGCTTTTTTTAAAACGAATTATTTTGCATAACATTTAAAGCCATTTAATGCCTAAGAATAAAGGAATGTTGTTATATACTTCACGAAACTTTTCTCACTAGTAGAAACAGACCATGTGGTTTGTTTAAAAAAAAGCAAAACTTAACACATTAATTTATTTCTTTTGCTTATTTGGGACTTCGGAAACAACAGTATAATTTTTAAGATAATTTTTTTTTTTTTGTACTTCATTTCTGGAGCAGGGGATTCAAAGCATTTATTTTCAATTAGACCATTACAGGCACTTTTGAAAGTCAAAAAAAAACAAAATAAAACGCGAAGCTACAGTCCCAGTCACAAGGCATAATAACTTATGAAACTACTGTAGTTGCCCATTCCGTAGCGTAGATCTCTATGGAGAAGAACGGGCAAGAAACTCCATGGATACTCTTTTAAATCAAAATATGTTACAAAATCTTGGTTACATCATTCATGTTAAGAATTACAAATATGTGAGAACAATGTAGAAATACGGGTAAGTTAAGAGCGTCCAGAGTAAAAGATTAAATCAGTAATTAAAAATAAAGTAATTAAAATAAACCGTGGCAGCTAAGAGATGACCAGTCACAACTGACAGCGCCCGTTCACGAACATGACGCATGTATCAGCCATCATTCAACTCAACCATTTTGAAGGGAACTAAACGACCCGACACACCCGCCACCATCAGCGTGACATTTAAGTGAGCATGACATTCACTCAACCACCAGGGTAATTTCGCGTCAATGAAAGATGTAGGTACTCATTAAGTGGTGGCTTTACAGTACATGGTACTCACACATGTGCTATGCAATTATATAATACTAAGAGATTGAATCTATACAATGCAAATATATTTTTACAATCTTCTGCAGCTTTCACAATAACTTCACTTTGTAATTCAGATGATTCCGATTGCCCCTATGGTTGTGGAGCAGGACCAGCATTGAGCCAAGCATTTTTATCATCAATATAATCCCCCAACTTATAATATGCTTGCCTACATAGTGTGCGTTTTATGCAAGATTTAAATTTCGTTTCATTCAGTTGCAGAATGGGGGGAGGTATTTTATTGTAACATTTTAAACAATACCCCATGAAAGATGAGTCTACTTTAGCTAACCTGAAACCTGGCTGAACTAGTTGGTCCCTATTTCTAGTATTATAGTGGTGCCGGTCACCTCTTCTACTAAATAAATGCAGATTTTTCCTAACGTACATGATGTTTTCATAGATGTATTGACAAGGTACCGTCATGATGTTAATTTCCTTAAACAGTTCTCTTAGAGAATCGCGCCTACGTAGATTATTTTGCTGTGCCTAACAGGGCAATAAATGATTGATTTGATTTAGTCTTGATTCATGGGAGAGGTCTCCTCTATGTCTTGCCGTGGACGACGTGAAACTCGTTCAGCCGAAAACTCGATGATTAATTTAGAACCTTTCTAAATTGTTGTTTTTTTCTGTGTCAGTCTGAAATTCTGAATCTTATAACTTTTCTGGAACTGTTTATTTAAATATCTAATTAATACCTATCTGTGTCACTCTGAATCTAATAACTTTGTTGGGTCTTGAGTTAAATAACTCCTTGTCATAGTTCCCTGCCGGACATCATCATGTTTATAAACTGCGTTCATTGCCTTTACATAACAATTTTCTATTTCATAACCATGTTTGTTCTATCCATTTTCATTTAAACAGCACTGTGAACTATTCAAAAACAAATATAAAATAGATTTACGACGCGACGTCGAGACGGGGTGTGTCTAGCACAGCGGGTAGGTATCAACAAATTCATTGTGCACTTACAAGGCGTAAGCAGTAAATATGGATGTTCCAGAGTTTCCTTCTTAATGTTCGGGAAGTGTGGTTATTACAGACTGTTATGTGTTTTAACTAGAACTGGAGTCATTTACGTTTCGTATGATTAGTTGTGGCGTTTATTTAAAGAATTAGGTGACTCGACTCAGGAAAAGTTACCAATTTCAACGATGAAAATTTTTACTCGTGTAATTATTAGGAAAGTAAGCTGAAAAATATCATTATGTAGATACAACAAGAGAAGGTGTTTAAAACACCCCATACAAAATTGCATAAACAGTGCCTTACATAAACAAGGTTATCTCGGTCTTTTTGAATTTTATTATAGGTAACAAGATTTTCAAAAACAGCCCACGAAAAAAAAAACAAAGCTTTTACCGCAACTTCGAAGTTATTAATTGTTTTAATGAGAGTGGCATAAAAGTATTAAATATTTGCTCTGCTATGTCACTTGAGAAAGTGTTCTCGGAAAAATCAGCGTATATGGGAGTAGAATGAAAGCTGTCCTATTTTTGTTCTTAAAATGGGCAAGATAATGGTTGTTTCTTTTAATTACCTTTTGAAATCTCCTTGTCTCTGATTCAAGTGTCGCTTTTGGAATTACTCCAGTTAATCCACTTCCTAGAAGATAAAGGCCTATTATCGTGTAGGTACTGAATATTTTCATGAATTTTATACTTAATAAAATACTTATGAAAACTTTTAATATGTATACAGAATCCAAGGTTTATAGTGATCGATTGTTACTTGTAAAAAAATTCCTTATGGCTTGCGACCTTTTTGAGTTTTTACATAAAATAGCAATAAAGTAACGACATGTCGTTCAAAAATTGTAAAACTATAAAAAGCGCCTGTCAGCGTTCGCGCAACACCGCCCGCATGATCGACTCCTGCGCAGATACACTTCAAACCAGCCCAGGAATGCGGGAACACTAAATTTATTGCTGCGTACTTCAAAGTTATATATTTTACGTTTTTTATTGTATGTGTAAATGTACTGGTTTAGTGTATAATTTAGCTTTTATGGGGGCCTGTGTTGTGACTTTATTTCTTTAAGGCAGGTGTGAAGGGTAAAAAGTGGTGCAAATACCTAAACCAGTTAGACACTTTGTTTTGTGTATATTATTTCATCATCACTGCTCTCAAAACGATGAAGGAACTGATTGTGAGGAAACTGATATGTCTTAGAACCAATCATTCGAAGGCTTGTGACATTTACCAAATCTTATTTGACCCGCGTGGTGGATAACGGATAGCACGGCCGACTTCCATGGATGTGTAAATGTGTTGAGAGATACAGAGACAGAGAATATTCAAGCAAAATGATTCCAATAATACCGAAATTAAGATTTCCGTATTCTGCTAAGGTCCGCAATAGGTAATAACAAGACAGAAAAGAGATCGTTTGCTTAGCTGAATCTAACCTAATTAATATAATAAGAAAATTTTCCCATTATTACTAAGCACGAAGTAAACTAGCGATGTTTCTCTTTAATTAAGCGGAGTGCAGATGGTAACCTGCGTGACCAGTTGTTATTCCGTGCTGTCTGTACCTCGCCTAACATGGTCTTAGTTAATACTCGCCGCGGGTAGTGAGGAGGTCCTATGACCAAGTACAGTGCATGACTCATTAACCAATGAACCTGAGAGGTATTTTACCGGTAAATTTCAGAAGGTGAAGAACAGTGTTTTAGTAATGCTTCACCGTCTTCTGCTGAAAATAAGGCTCCTTATTGACTTATGGTCTCTCAATTGAATGCCAGGATTTGTGTTTGCCGTCCGCATTTGTGAACGTCGATTGATTATTATTGGCGACAGAAACCACGAATACCTCCTGATGAATCTCTGTGGACAGATCACACACATAGGTACATTGCCTTAGGCCTTTTCCCTGAACAGATCATGTTAATAATAAAGACTAACGCGCATCTGTGGCCACCGAAACGACTTCATGTTTTGTGATAAAAATGAACAAAATATCTAAAACAATATACACATAATAATTTAAACCATGCAGCATAAGTACCTATTTGTCTTTTTGCTTCAGTGGAATTACTGCTTTCATCTATGTATGTATCTCTAATCGGTAAAGTCTAAGATAGTGAGCGATATGACCTGTCCTCGAACAAACCTGGGAACCTCATAATGCACTAATAGGAGACAAATCTACTGTTTGCTGTATTCGGGCAGAATTTCTTTTCCTACTTTACCTACGAGTCTTCAACGAAAATGGAGACTCTATTAAAGGTTTTATAGTTTTGCTATTCGTTCCGTAATTGCTGAGTAATTAAGCGCCAAATCTATCATTCTATAGTAGGCTTAAAGACATGTTACAATAGGTTTACCAGAAGCCGTTTCCTTAAGGTATAACGACCGTAGAAACCCATGATAGAAGAACTTTGTAAACGCCTGAGTAAATCTGCTTATGCACTCTTTCAATTATCAAAAAAGGTTAATAAAGATACGTTACTGGTAGCATACCATGGACTTGTAGCTTCTGTGTTGCGATATGGCGTAATTTTTTGGGGGCAGTCGACTGACCGTGTGCTTATATTTAAGATGCAAAAAAGATGTGTCAGAGCAATGTGTAATATAAAAACAACGGATAGCTGTAGACCCTATTTTAAGTCTTTAAAAATACTGACGCTTCCAGCATTATACATATTGGAAACTGCGTTGTTTGTGAAAAGAAACACGCAATTGTTTGAAAAAATATCCTCTACTAAAAAAACTCCATTGCGTGCCCAATACGTAAATAAACTATGTCATCTAAAATGTAAGACCGCATTGATGCGAAAAAGCTTTTTTGGTATGGCACCTAAAGTGTTTAATAAAATTCCTGATGAAATAAAAAACATGACATTAAATAAGTTTAAAAAAGCTCTTATCAAATTATTAATTGACAAATGTTATTATGATGTAGATGAATTTCTGAACGACCAATTATTAAAATAATGCATTATTTCCTTTCGATAAGAAGTATTATGACTATTTATTAATTTTATTGTATTTGATGTTTCTTTATTTAATGACATAATGTAATGACACCTACTGGGTCACTTATAAATTTGTATGTCTTAATTATGACAAAACATAGCGCACCCCTATTTATGTAAACACCTATGTAAACACCTATGTTTCACAAATAAACTGATTGATTGATTGATTGTAGATTTGTGGTAGATCGACGAACCTCATATCTATTATAATCAGGCATTACAAGACGTTTTTCACAAAAATGTCTTCTAATCAAAAAACTTCAACAGTCGCAATACGCATTGATAAAATTCTTGGCGTTGGTACAAAATAATTAAGGAAAAAACATTAAAACTATTATGAGTCAGTTCCTGTTTATTTGATTTGCGTTTGGGTCCGGAGATACCTCCTGAAAGTACCTATCCTTCATTATAGAAGAGTATTTTTTTTTCATTCAATAAGCATATAATAACAAATATTGTAAATTCCATAAAAATCCGTGACCCTTTTCACCCATGAAAATGACCATGGAGATATCTTCAATTATACTTCTTGCCCCATCTTCGAATAATTAATAGGAGCCACAGATACCGACACTGCCAAGGCCGGCTGGTCGTCTGTCGTCCCAATCGATACTATTTCATTATGCACGACAACACAAACGGGTGACACCAAGCTACCTGTAGGTACATATCGGGATGACCAGCACACAACCTGCCTTGGTTATTAACTGCATATACAACGTGTTGTTTTGCATCCTCGTCAAACTCAAGGAGGTAACTATGCTAATGATTCTCGTCCCGAATCAATAATAAAATGGGTAGTTATTTTTTTTTTCTTTCTCATTTACGGAAATCGGTAAGTGTGAACCATACATGTTTTAAACGCGGCCCGTCTGGTTCTTGCCCTATAATCTCGCTTACACACATACAAAAAATATCTAACGTTTAATTGATAATTTCTTATTATTGACAAACTTAAACAACCAAAAAAATCTGCGTTTATTATTAATTAACTTGGTACCGTAATTTAAATTGATTATTTATGTCTTTTGTGCCCACCTCCTAAAATTTAACGAGGATATAAAACAACACCTTGTATTTTGGGTATATGCTAGTATTTAGTATATTTCTATGTTAATGTAGATACCCGATGATAGCCACGTTTGTAGTCAGTGCTACTGCTATACATGAGGTCCTAGGTTCGATTCCCAGGCTGGGTAAAGTGGTATTGGGTTATTCCATCAGGAATTTCTCAGTTTCAGCTACGGATTCTGATTTCCTCAGTTGATGGAAATACGCTCACCAATTCTTACACGGGACTTAAACATAACTTGCGAAATGTCGGTATACTATCAGGTACACCTCTGCCTAACCCGTCGGAGATTAAATGCTTGTTTTTTTTTATGTTACCTAGATATTTATATATTCCTATGTAGATACACGGTGCCCGGATGGATCTGCTTGGTAGCTTGAAGTGACGAGTCCCATGACGACACGTCATTAAAATAAATGGATCAAGAAATGTCGCGGATGATAGCATCTTCAATTTATTTGACACTCCTTCTCATTTATGGTAACGCGACTGATGTAAGATGATCCTTTATTACAATACAGGTACAAAAGCGTAGGGGGTCATCTTAAACTGGTGCTCATGGCGTATAAAAACATGGAGTCGAACGATTTGCGGAAATTACTGTTTAATTGGGTACCTATAGGCGTCGCACACGCAACCGGTTGGTGGCGGATGCGCGGTACATGCGACTGTCTCGTCCTATAATCGCGCCAATAATGAGACTGCGCAATTCGGTCGGTTATTGTCGTATCGACTAGCGATCAGTGTTCGTAATGGAACTGGATCCAGTCGAGGGCGACTCGAGATTTTAATTAATATTAAGGCCCGTCGAAATGAGGTTCAAGTTGTTTGTCTGATCATAAATTTGAGCTGGGAAGGGAAATATTATCTATTCTTGCGACCGATGTTGCTACAGTCGCGTGCGAATGGCTCGGCCAAAGACCTCCGTAATGAAAGCTTCACCAGTCATTAGATGAGTTGGCTCAGCCAGTCTTGCACTTGCGGATGAAAAAAATAATGTAATTCTGCAGTCGAAATGATACGTTTAAATACAATTAAGCTTACCACATCGTGTTAAAGTATTGATTAAAAATAATATGAATTATTGGTCACATTTGGGCGCCGCGGCCGCCCGGCACGAGCAACATAATATATCGTCGGGTTATTCTGTCACACATGACAATATGAAATATGGCCGCATTACGAAGCTCCTGACTGAATTTTTTATACAATAACGTAATTTGTGAAAGCCATTATGCTAATTTATTGACGTTTTTATGTTCTCTGTCGCTTCGACGGCGACGCGGGACGTTTTGCGTTCAAACGTCGTCTGCTTGATAAATAATTGTGATTCTGTGACAGCTGAAATATAAACCCGTCACATAGGTCAGTGGCAACACTAACTTTTATAATATGATAATTGCCAGAATATAAAAATGTCTTACTGGCTAATATTTTGATTGGTTGTAAAATTATTAATGTGTTTGTATCGGAAACTCGATGCGGATTTTATCGTTTGATTGTGAAACTATAAAACGCTCCCCATTTTATTAGACTTTATTCATTTACTGTAGTAAAAGTAAATAATACGGATTCAGTAGCGTTGAACTCATGTATGTGCAACACCTAAACAAATAGTGTTCAATTAGACATATCATACATAGGTATATTGCGTTTAGTGCCTACCTTGTGTCGGAGTTTTATCCCGCCCATGGACCTATACATGCCGTCGAGAAATATCTCTCAGGCATGCTGGTTACCTAGCTCACCGTCCGTCCGTCTTATGACGACAGACCGTGTCGACGGCGCATTCGTGTTCCACGCGCGCCTCAAGGAGATGTCAGCAAATCGGAAGGGGTCCGAGAGGGCCGATGCCCGCCAGGGCTGCGGAACTATTTGAAAGAGATACTGTGGCCCTTGAACACAAAGGGCTAAGAAGGAACATGGGTGGGTTTTAGTCAGTACAAGTCTGACACTCCCTTCCGCTACGCACAGAGCAGGATAGGGGGTCATTTGATGATTTCCCATCCGTAATAATAAAAGACATGCTGGTTTGGTTCTTCACGATGTTACTTCACCGAAGCAAGTGATAATCCGAAAAATCAGAGGTGCGCGTTTTAGGTTCGAACTCGAGACTGACAGTCCGACGGTGACACCACTAAGCTGTCACGGCTGCAGGTATAATATAACAAAACAATGTTTTGTTTTTAATAGCAAAAATGGCAATATAATAAAGTTTTAAATGTTCATCAAAGGCATGTACAAAAATGTTTAAGACAAAACCAAACCCACAAATCGAAGCAGAAACTAAAAAAAAGGTATTGCACGAAAACGGAAATTAAATCATCATAAGAAAAAAATACAATTAAGTAAGCAATTATCACCTGCTCTAATAGCCTATAATTTAACAACAATAAATAAAGACCAAATACGGTTTGCCGCCTTTTTGGCGAAAACTTATCTATTGGACCACGAATAAAACCCAAAAAAATACGGAATGTATTTTTGTTTTGCGATAAAAATCTTGAAAACTGACCGAGTTTTTTTAAACCCATTCGAACCTAGCTCTAACGTAACTGAACTGGCGGTATCCGGCGCCACTGCCTGGTGACAGAAATAGGAAACACAAACATATTGATGTTTACTTCGATCTGGTAGGATTTGTCAGTGATAAAACTGTCATTAGTCCCTCAGTTTGAAACTGTGTCTGTTATCACTACGAGGCGGGGTTTTTGACAACGCATGTCATTTTCATGCAATCTGTCAAAATTGCAAACCTTTTTGTTTATTATTTTATAAGTTGAAGTTGTTCCTAATTTTTCTCTTTTCGCCGCCTCTCAAGTTATTCTAGCAACTTGTTTTAAACGATCGTGAGGTCAAAACAATTATGAATTTAAAATGGGCTCCATTGTGTTAGCCGCGTGACACTAGGTATAATCATAGACGATTCGTTACGGTTTTTTGCCCAATCTATAATAAACATAGGGGTCAACGTTCTTCTTCTTTCTTTTCGAACAAAATACCGTACATGGCTTGTTAACTTTTGAATACTAGAATTTTAAAAATAGAAGAAACTCGTTACGGAGACATTGTTGTTTTTTTTTGGATAGGTAGGTAGGTACCTATCCTACTTTCTTATTATGTTTTGATTGTTGTAAGAACCGGTTTATATATATATGATAGTTTTGGCTAAAAGAGCTGAAGAGTTTTGTCGATTGTGATGATAACGAACGTTCTTTTAAAGCAGATAATTTTTTGGTAATATGACGTTAGTGTAAATGTTGTGCGATTTACGTGGTGTCCTGCGTGAGCGACGAATACGACGCGGCACGACGCTGAGAACGCGACGAACGTGATCAACTCAACGGCATACCCTGCTTGCGGCCTATATGACAGTCTGCGACGAGACGCGACGTAACGCGTACTTGTTTTGTGGGCGTCCAGACGCGTCACCACGAACTACTACTTTTAATATGAACTTTCGAGCAAAATTGTACTGTACTTAGCAAAATTGTACTGTACTTTCCCATGTCTCGAGAAGTAATGACCGAAATCACGTAGGACATTTGTCGCGTGTAGTATTGCATCGCGTCGCGTCGTATTCGTCGCTCACGCAGGACACCGAGTGTGAAAGAACGAGACCCGAGCTGTTTCAAACTAGGAACGTTTGAAACAGCCGAACTAAACCTTAAAATATAGCTGGTTTCCAGAATTTATTTAAGAAAAAAAATGAATAAATGACTTTTAGTTTTACTTGTACTAGATTTTTTGAAGAACCTACAAACTTATGCTCGGATCTTTACCTACATATCTGGTACCTACTTATGTGTTGTAACGTTAGGTAAAAGGTACGTAAACCTGAAAACGATTAACAGGAACTTTTCTTTGTGAAACTTTTAGTTCTACTTTCCTTTTCATTGCGTAATATTCTTGTATTGAAAATAAGAGTCCTGTCAAAAGCTGAAACCTCTGACGAAGTACCTAATTCAACTTTACGGCAAACTTCATTCATACTGAACTTTTTAACAGCTGTTTATTATTTCTGATTTTATAACGAAGTAGGTGTTCATTATGTAAGACGCGAGAACGTGACTTAAGTTTACCTACCTACCCCTCTCTACCACTGAAATATTTAAAGGACGTGACATGAACGCTTCGAGAATTTAATTTAAAGATCTAGTTTTTTTTTACTACCTTGATGGTCTACTGGTCACAAACGTTAGCAACTACTTAGGATGAGGTTCTAGATGAGGATTTCAAATCCCAGGTTGGGTGTTATTTTCCCTCTGCTTTTTTTTTCTATGGAATTTGAATCTGTGCGCTTATAGTTGACTTTTTAATTTGACTTGCCATTATAACCCACCAGTAATTTCCATGATGTTAGGGTTTTTGAACGGTCAACTTGTGTTATGAGCTTGCCATTTTATTCGCCAATAGGCACATAATACATAAATGTCTAAATGTGGATGCCCTACAAGTTACCTCTGCCTGACCATTCAGGGAAAACACACACTTTTTTCATAACTCTATGTAACTTACTTAATCGCCAATAATTATAAATTTATCATTTAATTTTAAAAAAACGGTTGTAATGATGATATCATTTATTTAAAAAAAAAACGGGCCAAGTGCGAGTCTTACTCGCACACGGGGTTTCAAAGCCCCAAACAATATAATAACAATATTTTAAACGGTCATTCATTAGTAAACTTCCACTCAACCGCAAAAATATTTTGTTTTTTTTTTTTTTGTAATTTAATGAAAAACAAAGTTACTGCTGCAGTTTGGTGAAAAAGTCCCATATCTCAAAAACTAATTATCAAATCTTTTTCAAACCAATTTTCGTTGAAAGTTTTTTTTACGTTCAACATCCCAATATTTTTTCAGAATTTTTCTCTTCTTACTTTAGAAATTAGAGGAGGGGGATCTTTCAAACGATTGACTTTGAAAAATGGTTTTAGGAACCTCAATATCATTTGATTTTAAACACCTATCAATAGACAACCTACACGTATAGGTTTGATGTTTTTTTTTTTTTAGTTTCAGTTCTTTGAGGGAATATCCTTAATTTATATATTTTGTTTTTGTACCAAAGTCGTAAAGTGGTTCACAGAATACATCTACCTACCAAGTGTCAGCTGTGTAGTCCTAATAGTTTCGGAATAAAGTGGCTGTGACATATGGACGGACAGACAGACAGACATGACATATCTATAAGGGTTCCGTTTTTTGCCATTCGGCTACGGAACCCTAAAAAACGGTACGTAGCCACTCCTATTCACTTGCAGTTCAGAATTCCTAGTTGTCGGTACAGTGCCGGTCGGAAGTGCAACAACTCCTACACGTGTGAAATAGCGGTGTCGGCACTGTTGGCACCGCGCGTCGCAGCCTACCTGCCTCTAATAACTTCCTCTGCTCAAAATTACCTGCTGTTTGTTACTGTACACTGCCTAAGGAGTACGGACAAGAAGGTGCCAAAAGCAAAAGTTGAATTTCTATGTCATGCAGGGTACAGAAGAACGATAAATTATGTAAAGAGATTTTTCTAAAAATAAGAATAGAGTCATATTAAAAGATAATAGATATTGATAGAGATATTAAAACTTTTGAATAAAATTCCGGTTTTTGAATTTTGATTTTAGAGATGAAAACTTATGAAACTCTACTATATGGTCATTTTTTTGAATTATTAATTTGTTAAGCTAAAAAGTTAACATTTGAGAAATTGTGGATGTTGCAAGCTGTATTGAAAGCATCAAAGTAAAGTAGCCTTTGACAAGTTCAAGACTTAAAAGTCCGTTGTCGGAGTTGGTTGTCAAATAAGATTGTGGATTGTGTGGGTAGTCACCGAATTTTGTTAAAAGTTGATTTTCTTATTACTGATTTACGTGATCTTTACGACCAATTATTGTCCGATAAATCAAAACGTTTTTGTTAAGAACTTAGTGTACGCACTAATTGATTTTATTGCATCTTGTTTTCGATAAATGTGACAGTTAGATTTGTTCAAAACAATTGATGATGTTTCTTTAATTTTAGAACGATTTACTTTGTTAATTTACCATTGCTTATTTACGACAATTATTCTTGAATTATTTGATTGCTGGATAATGTTTGTCTTATTAGATTTAGCACGTTTTGTATCAAGTAAACGCGTGACCTACTTTCGTACGTCAACGGACAGAGTTGTCATGGATTGCAAGGCGGGAATATCGTCTTATAAAAGAGCATGCGCTCCGTAAGCTCATCAGTCGGTCTTCGGATTCGACTCGATACAGAGCTCCCCTGCTCCCGACAAAACTGTCGGTTTACTCGGTACAGCACTGCTGTATATTGAACATAGCTGTATAAAGCTTGCTGATAGCGAGCAATACACTTTGTTTGGGTGGCTTGGCCACTGTACGAACTGTGACCTGAAAAGGTCTGTTCGCCTGTATTGTTACCTTTTTACTGTGTTGCTTTCTTTTGTTGTAACTGATTATTATTTTGTTGATTGTACCATTTTCTTTTGTGTCATTTTCCATTGTGTGTCTTTTTCTATTGTGTACCATTTTCTATTGTACCTACTGTCATTAAAACTCTGTAATTCATAATACAGTCTTGTTTATCCCAATAAAATGGGAACGCAAAACCCTGACGAGATACCCCTCGGCTCTCCTGATCCTACATCAGAAGTGGGATTAGGTTTAGCCCGGGAATCGGAAGGTGTTGCTGAATCATGGCGGGTAATGTTGGAGCTCCAAAATCAAAATATGACCCAGTTGATTGAAGCAATTAAAACTAACTCTGCTTCATCTACTGTGATTGCTTTGCCCGTTTTTGACCCAGACCTAACCGATTCCGATGCTCAGTCTTGGAGCACAACCGTCGATATTTGCCTGTCGGAAAAACCTCTTCAAGGTAGCTCCCTTATTATTGCCCTCACTAAAGCCTTAAAGGGTAGTGCCAATGTATGGCTTTCCCAAGTGTCATACGCAGGTATGACCTGGACAGATTTTAAGTCTCTTCCTCTCTCGTTATGCCGTTTCGGAAACTGTTGCCGCTACCTTAATTAACCTTCATAATGGTCAACCAAAAGAGGGAGAATCTTTAGCCGCATATGCCAGTCGACAGATCACTTCACTGACGTCCAAATGGAATAGCTTGAGTGTCTAACATATTGCTGTTTCAACTGTATTGGCCCATGTCTCCAAATTTGATTCCCGAGCTCATCGACTAGCATTTACTGCCGAAGTACATACAAGGCATAAACTTCAACAAGAACTGAGTGTCTTGTCCCACCTTAAGAGAAAGTCTGAGATTTTTTCTGACCAGCAAGATTCTTCTGACCCTAAGAAGTTCAAAAAAGGTACAATAGTATGTCACTTTTGTGGTATAGCTGGCCATAAATCCACAACTGTCGCAAGAAGGCTGAGAAAGCAAACAAACATCCTGGATCAGCCAGTTCGTCACATGAGGCGACATCAAAGCAGATCGTCTGTTACCGATGTGGGGAGTCTGGACACATCGCTCCTCGCTGCCCAAAGGCCACTGGAAGGCGGCCAGGAGGTTCAAGTGAAGATACCGGAAGTCTGCCTTCGAGCAGCTAATCATCCGTGAAGCGAGTTGAAGCTTGTGATGTACGACCCATCACTGGTGTTCTTCGGCAATCTGGTGAGTCGCTTTCATTTTGTTAGGACTCTGGGGCTGAATGTTCTCTTTTTGCTGATAAATGTGCTGTCGGTACTGCTGATTTAGTAAAATGGCTAGACTAGTGTGTCTCTTTATTTGGAGCACCTTCTCGGGTTATTGCTGACCAAGGTCGTTGTTTTGCTAGCAAAAACTTCAAAGAATTTTGTGATACCCATAATATTGCTTTGCATTTAATTGCTACCGGTGCATGTAGGGCTAATGGGCAGGTTGAACGCATAATGAAAACATTAAAAAGTATGCTTACCGCCGTTGAGACCAGTGAGCGCTCATGGCAAGATGCCATTGAAGACATTCAAATTGCTCTTAATTGCACAATTAATCGTGTCACTAAATCTAGTCCTTTAGACTTGTTGATTGGACGAGTTGCTAGACCTTTAGGTTTGATGACTATAGACAGTGATGAGATACAAGTAAATTTGTCCCGTGTAAGAGAACAAGCAGCCCTGGGTATAACTAAAAGTGGCGAATACGATAAAGCTCGTTATGATAAGTCTAAAGCTATTTTGAGAAAGTTTCAAGTTGGAGACTTTGTAGTTAGATCCTAAATTTAAAGGTCCCTATAAGATTTTAGAACTATTAGATGGCGATAGATATTTGTTGAAAGGTTTGAATACCAATAGAATTTACAAATATGCCCATGATCGTGTAAGAAAAATGCCTGAATGTCCAGTTACTATTAGTGATGATGTCAATACTGACACCGATGATGATTCATCTGCTGCTGACATAGTATAGCTGATCTGTCAAGATGTCTATGTTGACTCTTGTTTAGCTTGATGCTTACTCGGATGTCTATGTTGACTCCTGGATTTGGACGTTGATCTTGACGCTTATGCGGGTTGTCTATGTTGACGCCTATGCGGGTTGTCTATTCGACTCCAAATTACTTGTCGAATCCCATGGTGTGATTTCGGCTGGGAGACTATGTCTCTACTTTGGTCAAACTATGTATTGTCAGTAGCAGTATGGTGATTTTGAATGGTTGCGATGCAACTGATTTTGATATTGATATTATATGACTAACTCAGGATTTTTCTTTACAACACTTTCTGTTAAAGCTTTTTGTTAAGGCTTTCTGTTTGTCAGAAAGGCCGATCGATATTCACAAGAGATTTTCTTTTTCAGGATCACACGAGGTCGTGTAGAACGTCAGTTCTGGCCGTGTCGGAGTTGGTTGTCAAATAAGATTGTGGATTGTGTGGGTAGTCACCGAATTTTGTTAAAAGTTGATTTTCTTATTACTGATTTACGTGATCTTTACGACCAATTATTGTCCGATAAATCAAAACGTTTTTGTTAAGAACTTAGTGTACGCACTAATTGATTTTATTGCATCTTGTTTTCGATAAATGTGACAGTTAGATTTGTTCAAAACAATTGATGATGTTTCTTTAATTTTAGAACGATTTACTTTGTTAATTTACCATTGCTTATTTACGACAATTATTCTTGAATTATTTGATTGCTGGATAATGTTTGTCTTATTAGATTTAGCACGTTTTGTATCAAGTAAACGCGTGACCTACTTTCGTACGTCAACGGACAGAGTTGTCATGGATTGCAAGGCGGGAATATCGTCTTATAAAAGAGCATGCGCTCCGTAAGCTCATCAGTCGGTCTTCGGATTCGACTCGATACAGAGCTCCCCTGCTCCCGACAAAACTGTCGGTTTACTCGGTACAGCACTGCTGTATATTGAACATAGCTGTATAAAGCTTGCTGATAGCGAGCAATACACTTTGTTTGGGTGGCTTGGCCACTGTACGAACTGTGACCTGAAAAGGTCTGTTCGCCTGTATTGTTACCTTTTTACTGTGTTGCTTTCTTTTGTTGTAACTGATTATTATTTTGTTGATTGTACCATTTTCTTTTGTGTCATTTTCCATTGTGTGTCTTTTTCTATTGTGTACCATTTTCTATTGTACCTACTGTCATTAAAACTCTGTAATTCATAATACAGTCTTGTTTATCCCAATAAAATGGGAACGCAAAACCCTGACGAGATACCCCTCGGCTCTCCTGATCCTACATATAAATATTTCAAGACTTAAAATTAAGTAGAAAATGAATTTTTCTCCAATTATAATTGGTTTACTTTAAACACGATTAAAACAAAACATATTTGAAGTTAGATACACATAACTGCGTCTATTTTCGTGAACCTAAACTCTGCCAAAAATATTTAGGAGAGAAATAAGAGCTCAAATAAGTCAGCAAGCTTCGTACTCCGTAGTTTCTTATTTACCTGTCGCATTTCCCCTGAGGTGCTCCTTAATATTTGAACGAACAATGAGCGAAGGCTTCCTTCGAAGTTTCAATAGAAAGTTCATGCCAAAATGGAAACATGATTTTTGGCAAATATTTAGGTTGTGTTTTGTTATTACAGTCTACTGATAATTATAAGATTCTCCTGCTAGTGCTTCGAAGTCTTGGTCCACATCGACGTAGACCTTAAATCGAACAACGTTTTTCAGGTCAGAGTCTAGTCCAATCTGGCCGAGTCAGAACCTACATCGCCATCTTGATTTTTCAGTTCAATTTCATGGCACT
Source organism: Cerastis leucographa (assembly GCA_963082945.1). Taxonomy (NCBI): domain Eukaryota; kingdom Metazoa; phylum Arthropoda; class Insecta; order Lepidoptera; family Noctuidae; genus Cerastis; species Cerastis leucographa. Next base: position 8,224,406 of record OY720380.1, on the reverse strand, counting down.
ATTTAAAGATACACCGTGTACAAATCACCTCATCACGAAGCCGTCAACCAAGTATTCTGTACATGAAACTAAGTAACTGTACGCAAAAATTATTGCTGGGAAACGACTTTTTTTTGGGGGGTGTAAAATCATGTTTTGTGGTAGAACTCAATGTAACGCACTCAAAACATTGTGCTGATGGACGGATTGAATAGTACGGGGGTCGTGGAGGTGTTTAAAGTAAAAATCTGACATTAAAAACTTGTATTTAAAAAAATACTAGTCAAAAATTTGGAACTTTGACCCCTAATATCTCCGTAACTAGAAGGTTCCCAGGTATGGTGTAGAACAAAAAAATAATCGCAATGATAGGGAGAACCAGTGCCTTTCGGCTTCGTTAAGAGGTGTTTTACACCCTTTATGATAGGCAGTCGCTCCATGTAAAATACTGGTATTCAGCAGCATCTGGTTCGACTGGAAGCCGACCCCTAATATAGTTGGGATAAGGCCAGGCAGGTGATGAAGATGAAACTATTATATATAATATGTATACCAACAACGCCGACCCCTGTCTATACGCTATGTTATAACAAGAGAAAATAATTAAGATATAATAGCTATGTTATAGGTGCTGTAAAAATGAGTTGACGTACCTACCTGTTACTATGCAAAAAAACAGTGATAGCCTAGCGGTGTGCTCGTCGGACTGCCAAGTCATAGATCTCAAGTTTAAACCCAAGACGCGCACCTCTGATTCGAATTTCGAAAAATCAGAGCTGTGTGATGTACAATTATCATTTGTTTCGGTGAAGTAAAAGATTGCGCGCAAAGCATGCCTGAAAGATATTTCTAGACGGCATGTAAAGCCAAGTATAAGCCAATAAAAACTCTCGGTTAAGCACTAACCATACGATAAAGAAGACTTAACATTTTTAGCAAGAAAAATCTATTGGTAAAGCAACAGAAAACTTTTAGAACCAAACATAGAGCAAGTGGGTTTTTGACCACCAGGAGGCCTACCATGACGCAGTTTTAATCTTATTTCATAGTGGGAAAGAGATGGCGCTAGACGTCCTCTATAGCTCCATCTCTTTCCTAAACTGTGCTCTGGAGTGACATTAAAACAATACTGCTTTAAGACGTCATAGTAAGGCCCCAGACCATTTCAGCAGAACAAACATGACTTAGCGAGATGTAAATATAGATATTAAAATGTTGTACCGCATTCAGTAATTAACGGCAGTGCTCCCGGTGTTTTGTTCAAGTGATTTATATTCTGTGGCCGCGAATTAATTGCCTGGAAGCCGTTAAAGATTCTTTGAATAAACAAAGCGTGCTCATTTTCATTTTTGTTACGCTAAATATACGAATTTACAATTTTGGGAGTTGTTAGTAAAAACTATGAATAATTTTGTAGACTTTGGCTAAGGAGGTACGAATTTGAGAAATTGCGGCTAAAGTCAGGAACAAGCCATGGCCTTGATATGCCTTGGTCTGGGTGAACTGAAATTACATTATATCTAATTTTGACTGCTCCGTTGGTCCAGTGGTCGCAATCACGGCAGGATGCTCAGCCAATAAAACTTAATACGCATAAGCAGGATACATAAGTGTAAAAAGTTACTAAAAACATTTCAGAAATGTCTTTTAAGTCTTTTATACTCGGTCTAATTTAGCTGTAACACTATTTTTAGAAATTTTTTTTTGTAACTTTTTAGACCTATGTATCTTGCTTATATTGATTTGGGGGGACAGGAGGATTACCAAGAAGACGAAGGTCAGTTGATGAAATGCCTTGTCTTTCCGATCTTTCTCTATGGTGCCGAAACTTGGTCTCCGCGAGTGCAGAATCGCCGTAAAGTCGACGCATTGGAGTTGTGGTGCTGGAGATGGCTCCTAAGGATTCCGTGGACATCGTTTCGCACCATTGTTTCTATCCTCAAGGAACTTCGTATTAAGGACCGGCTTTCGTCTAATGTGCAACTACGAATATTTAAGTTCTTTGGTCACATCACTAGAAATGAAAATTCAATGGAAAGACTGGTTGTTCAGGGCCAGGTGGAAGGCAAAGATCACGCGGTCGATCACCAACTCGCTGGACTGACCTGATCAAGAAAGCTACTGAGTCCACCATGGTCCGGTGTACTCGCAACGTCAGAACCGGCAGAAATGGAACCACATCGCTGAAAGAGCTATCTTCGGGGAAGTCAACGACCCACAGAACATCTCTCCATGTATATACCTCGTCTGCGCAACCACGACCACTCTGACAAGAGTGTTTCGACTAAGAAGATCTTGCTTATGCGTATGAAGTTTCATTAAAATCTTTCATTCGTCGTTCAATCATCGTACAGTCATTTCGGAAAATCTCTTAATCAAGAAAGCCACAAACCTTGTTCTTTTGTACTAATTACTATTTGAAGCATGTAATTTACTAAAGAACTACTTTCTGAAACACGTGTAGATTAGTTAGTACTAAAACTGGAGTCTGTGTTTAGTCATGATATTATTTTGTTTGTCCTCGTGGGTAACGTGGACAAACAAAACAATAGCGTCCTAGATTTGTTTGAACTTTAAGCTTGTTTAGTTATGTTTATTTTAAAGGGTTAAGCTTGGATTTCTAGAACCTGATAACAAATGTATTTTGCTATTTTGGATAGTCGAAATTATAACTGTTTGACATGTTAGACCACAGATTAATTCCAGAATAGGTTTTCACTTTTTAGAAACCGAAGGTAAACTAGGTTTTGTTTAATCCTAGTTATACAAGACAGTGTCGTACCTAGGGGCCAACAATACGGCAAGCATATAAGGCAAGCAAACTGTTCAGAAACCCCATCACTCAGATCCAGCCTGTCCCTTTGCTGCCCTCCCCCAGCGACGACCTAAGACTAGGCCCTTACCCCACAGGGGTGTCCTTAGCGTGTTGTCGCTTAGTTTATAAGTTTTATGCTCGGGCTGGAGGCCTTCAATTTAAGGCATCTACAGGATAGTCCGGTTGAGCAGAAGCCAGCCTTAGAGGACGAAGTGCGAGAGGCCATAAAAAAAACGAAAACTCTTACATTATGAACTAAGCTTTCGGGCTTGTATGAAAGTATCACCACTCACTTACCAGGCCATACGATGCGAATGTCAACGTGTGGAATTGCCAAGCATATTCTCTTAAAGGGCGATAAATCTTAAGTAAAATCAAATACGAATGACAATCAAACTGTATCCAGTATGGTGTAGGATAAGCTTTAAAGACGTCAGAACCTGATGTTATTGTTACGAACGACAAATATCACACATAATCTTTCTAGAAAGTTCCACAGCATTCCCGAACCTTCTTTACAAATCTTTTGTGGAATATTCTAGGATTATTCTTGAATCTTTTGCACAGTTCCGTGGTGAAACATTCTAGACTCTTATGTTATCTAGAATGTTTTCGTTAAGTAGCCAACGTAACATTATGTTTAGTAATGTCATGCCTACACATAACGAGGAGACAAATCTTCTTGATCGCAAATGTCCATCGTCCAATGACCCTTACTTTCAATTCCGCATTGTCCGGTCTAAACGCTGATAGCATCTAGAGTGGTGCCGCCGGCCTAATGGGATCCCGGGGTTACGCTTAATGCTCTTAATAATACAAACGCGGGACTGACAAATTGCAGCATTCCCGCGGGATTGGGGATGGAAACCATTGCTGTAATCGGTTTAGAGGGTAAACAAAGTTTGTTTATGTGATAGAGGGTGAAATTGCTTAGTATTGCTTAATTTTAACTTAGTTGATGAGTTGTTCCTACATCGATATTAGTAGCAGGTAAAACTTCATTAAAAACATTTAGTCCTGGCTCTTGTACTAGGAATATCACAAGAAATTATTTTTTGTTCTGATATTTCATTTAATTCTACAAAGGATAGCCTGTAGAAGGGAGCTGGGGTACTGTAACCTGCGTCCCAGAGCTCAAATTTGCTGAATATTGTCATAAAATTATCCATTTTTTGAACTCTGGCATTAAATAAGTAGACCAGCTTGTTGAATGGTACGAGATATTGGACTGATATTAACCTGTATCCTGTTAGACTAGGAGCTGATCCAAGCATAGATGGGAAAAGGCAAGACAGATGATGATAATGACTGTCATAAAACATTTTACGTCAACCATGAATTTGTAATTCCGCTTATCTTTCTTTATCCGAGAAAAATCTTAGTTGACCTACGATATCTTCCTATTCAGTGACAAACTCAAGTGAAAACTACTCAATAATTCCGGAACTACTCAGCAGACAAAGCTCAAACATTTTGGTTGCGATCTTACTTCGATAGCTGTCAATTCTGTTTACATCTGTACTTACTTACCAATCAATGTTAGTATCGGTCACTTGACTATTGTGGTGATGCCGTCAAGATGACAGATGAGACAGAGACTGTACAAAGAATTATAAAATATCGGTACATAAATAATAATACCTGCCTATTACTGGCCCACAGCAGGGCGAAGGCTTCTTCTCATTTCGAGAAGGCATTGATCACTTGCCGAAAGCGGATCTTCCTAAGTTTATTTTGGAAATCAGTGAAGGAAAATATTGGGACAAAACATAGATTTATAAATGTATATGTATATCTAAGTCTGAAATCGATACATGATTTCCACCAAATGTCTCCACACAAAATTTAATCGGCCGATACAAAAGTATCAGATATTTATTATGTATTAAAAAAGTTACAGAGATGTCAGGCATAAGCCTCGATACAGTTTGTATTGCAACTTGTGTCGCAGAAAGGACGAGGCTGAAGAGCAATGAAAGAGGTTCAAGTGTTGCTTTGATTCGGAAAATCTCTCTGGGTGCTTTCAATGTCTGGCAGACTAAAAAAAACCTTAAAGTTTTTTTTTCTATTTGGCAAAGTCTAACCCGATGAAAAGAAATTGCAAAAAATTTAAAATTCGAATCCATGAAAACAAATTGGAATGAGTTAATGATTTAGCTTTTAACCCTTGGTTAAAAGTTCAAACAAGAATATTCATTTTTTTTATAAAATATCATTCAACTCAGTGAAAATAATTTTCATCAAAAGCTAGCTCAAAGGTTTATTTTTAGAAATACTTAACCTCAAAGGAGTATCTTAACCTTGATCGATTTTATAGGCAGCTGTAGGGTGCAAAAGTTAAGATACGTTTATAGAATGAAAAACGTAAAATAGATAATTTTATACAAAAACCTTGTCTATTACGCGTTTAGTTTTATAGGTCTCCAGGCATTTGATATACTATCGTTATTTGGAAAATGAATCCAATGCATTTAAATTAAATGCATTTTGAGTTTTTCCAATGGGAATCAAAACTTTAATAAAATTAAAGAAAAATGCCCTGAGAGTATAAATTAAAGTAAATTAATAAACCATCGGTCAAAATAATTTAATCGTCTGTTGCATTTTCAAGCATTTTTAATTCTTAACGTTTCAGTGCAACGAGCAGACTATAAAAAAGAAATATGGCTGCCTGGTTACACAATTTAAAAATGCAACGTTCTTCTTCCCATAGTGTTGTTGTCTTTTTATTGCTAGAGATACGGAAAATGTAAAATAGTAGCAACTCTTCGAGAGTAGTTGATGGATGTTCTGACAAAGCTACATTGTTTTTTTTATCCCAATTTTCAATTTCTTGATTGAACTTTCACAATATTAGCTTGGCAGTGGGCACGTTTATTGCGAAACATGGCTTCTACGGGCATGAAATAGAAAGAAAGAAAACAATAGAACATTGTTACCCTAGGGGTGAAAGTAACTTATTTAGTCCCGAGACGGGGTTTGGCGATAATTCGAGGGACTAAATAAGTCTTTAACCCGAGGTAAACACTGTGCTTTTCATTACGTATACAAGGAAAGTAAAAAATAAAAACATGAATTATTATATTATTATATTAGCTAAAGAAAAAATTGGTAAATTTTATTTTACATAAATCAACAACTTTTCCCGACTATTTTGTTTTTTTTTCTGTGGCCAGCCAGCTATTCAGCCATTATTTTTCAATTTCATCATTGAAAAAATGGTAAATATTTTGCCCAAATCTATGTTATTTTAAAGAAATTGTTTAAACTAAATTATAATAAAGTTATTAAAAAATATAGATTCTTTAATCAATACTTAACTTAAGTTACTTATTTCAATTTTACATCGTGGCTGCATAGAAAGTTGGAACATCCATACTAATATTATAAATGCGAAAGTCACTCTGTCTGTTTGTTTGTTACCTTTTCACGACTAAACGGCTGATCGGATCTCAATGAAATTTGGCAAGAAGATAGATTTCAACCTGGGAAAGGACATAGGCTATATATCATCACGCTTCGACCAATAAGAGCGGCGCAGCAATGAATAATGTTGCGAAAACGGGGAAAATGTGACGCAGACGAAGTTGCGCGGGACAGCTAGTAGTTCAATAAAAATGTGTAAATAGAACTAGTTTTTTCTTTTTATAATTTGGCATCTGTCAGTTGAAAGCGATTCTCCCTAGGGATGAAAAGTATTACTTTCAACCCGCTCCTCAGGCAACTTCAGAGCTACTTTCAGAGAATGAGTAATGAAAAAGTTTTTTTTCTAAAATCAAATTCCGGTGAAAATACTTCCAACCGAATCTACCAATACTATCACTTTGAACAAAACTGGAATATTGTCACAGAATTTCACAGAATTTCACTTGCGAAAATCTTGCCTCATCTACGAGCTGTCGAAATTCTTGAAGTAGTGACCTCTTTCTATTATGAACTCTCTACGCCCATATTTTATACAATCTTTTGTGTTATAGAATGTTCCACCTCATCGTCGTGGGCGATTATGGCCCGCCACACGATGGCCCCATACCTTATAGAAAACATGATCGCTTGACCCCATGGCGCCCCGTGCCGGTTTCGCAGCGGTACTTCCAAAGCGGTAGTAGGTATTCATATGTAAAAGCATATAAATTTCATAAGGTTAAGTGGTATAGGTGACTCAGATTCTAAATTATACTATTGTAGTGTTCATTCAGAATATATTGTATGCGAAATAAATTGCTTTTTGTGACCTCGCGTAGATTAAATTGAACTTGTGAATCTTTAGTTCGTTAGGCTAATTCTCCTTCAACAGTTCTTTTATATTTAAATCTGGATGTTTCGAATAGTTTTTTTTCCGTTAGGTTCGCTTTGGTTATCTTTTGCGCTATCTCCTTGTCTCGGTGTTTGCCCGGCTCGCTAATTAAATTGCGCAGTGGGCTGTGATCAAATTATAATTGGTTAGATATGGTTTTAACTTAATTTGAGGTTTAGCTGTGTGCTTTGCAATCGTAACAACTTCTCTTCAGAAGACCATATTTCAAAAACAAAGTCATATTTTTACCAGACTAATTTAGCAAAATCTCGCAAACAAAAGATAAAATCAGTAAATTTACTCAAAATATCCATGAATCCCAACCAAGTGCTGTACAAAAGCTGGTAACTGAACACTTCACAATGTGCCTGTACACATTTGTTCCGCTGAAACATGAGCATGCCCTTGCTTCGTGATTAGTGGCAGTTAATCCATACAAATGTTGTCCCTAATTGGAATAATAAATATCACGTTACACTCTCTCTTCCTCGTTCAACAGTACTTGTAAACTTGTAACTGGATGTTTTGTTACGTTTTATGGGCCGAGGATCAGACTCAAGTACTTTTTAAATGGTTGTGTACCTAAGGTTGGATTGGTGCCTGGGAACTGGCACCTAATAACATATGAGCTATATATCTTAGGTTGTTATTAAAATGCTTGCATAACATTTTGATTAGTTGGTTTGAAAAACTCTAGGTAGGATGATTTCCAACAGCGAACTATTCCATCTTCGACCGTCCAATAGCTCTTTGAAAAAAAAATTACCCCTGATCAACGTTGTCTCTTCAAAAGTAATCTGAACTAGGATTATGATATGAAAATTTGTATAAACAGCGCTCCACTTAGTTGATAAGAACGAAATGTCTGGCAGTTATTGCAAAATTAAATGCTGAGACCTCGAGCTGTCGTCACTAACAATAGTTTACAAAGACAGCCGCAGACAATATCTAACTATAATTTACTAACTTACAAGAACGGATTATTTTGAATTATTTCAGTCCAGAATCAATCGATATCTTCTAGAAAAGGTGATATTGGCTGTCTGTGTTATATTAAAAATAATGAAAACGAATGACTATTAAATATGATGAATGAGGGAAAATGATGTATTGAGTTCGTATCAAGGAGATATTCGGCACATGCTTAGACGTTACTTTGAAGCTTAAGAACTGGCTGCGTTTTTAAAATTAGTGTCTACAGTTATTTAAAAACCTTGTAAATGCATATCCTAGATAGCAGTGAACAGTCGACTTTTCAGTTCGATTAAATTCGGCGGATTGATATTCGCCCAATCATACACAAACTCGTTAAGACTAAATTCCAAATTCGGATTAATCCTTTTGTTAACTGTTGGATTTAAGTATCATCATATTGCGATCAGCCAAATTCTAACTTTCAACAATACTTGCTCCAGTCACAATGAAGTTCAAGTGTAGGACTTATTTCAATTGCGTTTGAGATGACCGTTGGCCGATTATCAACGTGGCCGGATTATTGTCAGATACCTATGTCCAGCAGTAGAACTGATAATGATGATGAGATGGGTATAAGAGTAGAGGAAGACTAAAGAAACGATGGATGGAATGTGTGAAGGATGATATGGAAAGAAAGGAGGTGTCTGATGAGATGACAATTGATAGTAATGGACGAAGAAGACATGCTGCGCCGACCCCAAATGAATTGGAACCAGGCGTAAAAGACGACGGTGTTGTGTCAAGAGAAAACATGCATCATACGCATAATGTTTTCATCGTACATTATTTATAGATCCATACCATAAGCGATAGAAGTGAGTAAGCCTTAGGGTAGGTAAGGTTAAATTTATGACAGGTTGAAAATATAAAATAACCATCATTATGAATCCTAATCATCAAAAATCCGTTAATCCAATTTTAATCTTTCACATAACTACAAAGCGGAAAAATGTTAATAAAATCCAAATTAGACATTTACTGTTGTTATAAAGTCCCTGATAGAATCGTTGTAAAGCTAATTTACAATTCAAAGTGAATCGACGACTAAAGTATTTACATAAGAATAGGATCAGCCATTATAATACAAAACTTATAATTAATGGTAAATAAGACAGTCTCGATTCTCAAAGGTAGGTATCCTGACGTAACTGAGAAATTTTAGCATTTACATTCAAAGGAATTTGATCTTTGATCGGAGATGTAGCGCACCCATATAATGTCTGGTTTAATATGTAATTTCGATTGAAGATTGGTGTTTTAGAAGATTTTATGATACTTATGTCTGGCAACTTACATGGTTTTTATTGTGGTAATAAAAGTAATTTATTCAGTATCGAAATGTCTGCATTGTTGCTAGAATTTACTTTTGACAAATGTAGGATCCGAACAGCCACGAAATTGTCAGTGCTACTAGTTTTGAAAGACTCTTTCCCTTTAATATCTGATTCCAATGGGCAAGAAAAGTTAATGGGCAATTGCTTTCCAAACATTTTGTATTTCTGCATTCCTTTTCAACGGGACGGACATAAGCTTTTCAGCAGCGTATGCCAATCCAATATATTTTTAAGTTTTTCATCGTCGGCTGATACAATGACACTATATCTAGGCACTCTGGAGTGGATATTAGTTCTTAACTTAAAGAAAATAGAATTATAATATTATATAGTATTGTTTACAACAAAAAATACCTATCGCGAGATAGGTATAAAACAGATAAAACAGATCTATGTCCATTTACTTATTCTAGCCTATCGGCTTAATTTACCTATCTGAGGTGTAACTACAGTTTCTTTTCTAAATTCCCCAAATCATCCGATCACCTAGCCCTCAACAAACATCTATAAAGCGGTACCACAAACAAGAACCTACCGCCTATCGTCTATTCGGCCTCTGATCCACTAAGGGATGGGCGAGGCCGAAGCCGAATGCCGAGCTATTTGAATACCGAATGACGCCGCGCGATTGTCAATATCCGCCCGATATGGGGATATTAAGTTGCCTTATGATAAAATGGACGATTCATGCTTTTGGTCGAAGGGTGAATGCATCGATTTGTGTTATGTTTTTATACGAGCCGGATAGTGTCCCAACCCTGTTTCTATTTGTATAGGGTGCGGGAATTGGTGTAATATTTTAGTAAAGCCATGACTGTATTAGCGGCCGTACTTTTCAACACTATTTTACGCTGGGTTGTCCATACGATATTGTGTTAGTGCTACAAAAATAACCGGAGAACTCTCCAAAATTGTGGAAGATATTGTCATCAAATTCGTGGAAAACACTTGGACGAGTGACGCTCATTTCCCAGGAGCATGACAGAAAAGAAATGAGCCCAATATGAAGCAGTGTTTTTGGGTCCAGGCTAAAATGAAAATGATTATACTGCTCTCAAGACATCACTGCGACGAACTGAGCTGATTGTTGCAATAATGCCAAATACCATCTGCTTACACATTCTCCTTCGCATGCTCCGTAACTAATTCCTGATGGCCCCTCCAGACGCGATCAGGCGATCATACATGATCCTGATCAATCAAAGCTTAATTAACGTTAACGAAGAACAATTACCGCACGATCATCTCTTAGTTACTCCAATTAGGGTCTGGCTAACTTTGCAGATTGTGAGACACTTGGTGGTCTACCGTTTATGGTTCGGAAAAGGTTTTATCTAACGCTATGTGGTCTTGAAATAAATAGACCCGTTTAAATTGAATAACTTGACTATTAAATTAATCATACTAAAGGTAAGGTGGCTAGGATATTTTCAAATTGAGAACACAAATTCGTTCTTTCTTTTTAAAAAAAATGTTGTGTCTCACTAGTAATTTGTGCTGTACCGTAGGTGCGTTAACAAACATTTAAACTCACATACATAAACAGCCAGACCTGGAACAACTGTCTGCAGGCTATACAAATATGTGTTCCGTGCGGGGATCGAACTTGCGACACGCGACGCAGCTGTCAATCGCTCAGCCACGGCCTCAAACGTGCTGTCATTCAACTTAGGTGTGACTTGAAACTTATCCAATTTAGGTAAGTATCTACCTATATAAGGTCTAACTATTCATACGATATATTTACAGAGAATCATCTAACGGCTTTATCGAAGCCATTTCAAGAGATTGTTTCTATCCAAGTGCATTTTTATAAAAAAAATAAACAATTTAAAATGACTTGACCCACAAAATAAATACTGGCTCCTTATTTTGCAACATCCATTACGCTAGTTTAGTACGTCGTATTTACCTATGGTCATTGAATAAAGGTTTTATGCAAAATATCACAAGAAATTTTAGAATTATAATAATTTCGTATAACAAAAACATAAAATTTTTTTTTTCGTTGTTTTGGCGACTTTACGATTTATAGAAGTACGTAACTCTTAAAATATTTCGCGTTTGAAAATATAGACCATCAACCAACGTTTGAACCGTTTTCCGTTTGCGTTTGACAGCAACGTTGTGTTTTACATTCTAGGCAAGTATTCTGTATGCGCAGAAACTATTGTTAAGAAAATTTCTATTGAAACAGGCTTCTCACAAATCTCGGCTAGATTTGTGCGAAACGTCTCATGTACGTAGGTACCGCGTAGATACGACATAACATCGTCAAACTTCTAACACCACGTAAGTCAATTTTTGGCGGTTTTGATATTTGATGCCAATTGCTAGAGATCTGGGTTTGAAGGTCAGAAAGGCAGTCGCTCCATGTAAAATACTGCATCCGTTTAGACTGGAAGCCGACCCCAACGAGAGAAGTTGTTTCAGCCAATCAGAAACAAGCATCGTCTCTATTTTTATTTGAAATGAACACAAATAATAAAATGGATACACATTATAATGAACCATTACCGGTAGTATTAGGTATAATACAGAAAACTGTATAGTCAAAAATACCAACTTTACAGAAGAGTGGAAAAATGCACTCTCTGGTAAAGTTGCTATTTTTGACTTACGTGGTGTTAGAACTTCAATGACGATAAGTCTTATAAAATTATTTATGTAGGAGCACGTCCCTAGGTGCGTAGTACGTGACGAGCGTCTGCGAAACACGCGGTCCGTGAAACTGACGAGATGAGGAATATATATGGTGACGAGTTATTAACTTAGAGAAAAGATTTTGGGAAAATAGATCTGATCATTTCTAGATTTTAATTTAGGTGCTTTGGCAAGCGATTGTGCTAGTAGAGGGATGGTTTGAGTATTTATTTTTTAAATTAGTTTAAAAAATGAAGTAGGCAAGTGTGCCTTGCAACCTACTTATTTTTTATGCCATTTAGCATATGATATTCGAGAATTGATGTGAGCGATTAGATTGCGATTTAGAGAATTTCGTTCTTTATCGAAAATCAATCTCAACTATTTTTACGTATTTTCGTAGTTCTGAGTTCTGGAACAGAACCAGCATAAAGAATGACGAGTATACCTCAAACTTGAGGGATTCGTGACTCTGGTCGCCAAGCGATTTGACATTTAGTCTGACAGCTTTTTCCATAGACATATAAATTTATACACGGTGTAAATCACCTCATCACGAAGCCGTCAACCAAGCATACTGTACATGAAACTAAGTAACTTTACGCAAAAATTATTGCTGGGAAACGACTTTTTTTTAGGGGGTGTAAAATCATGTTTTGTGGTAGAACTCAATGTAACGCTCTCAAAACATTGTGCTGATGGACGGATTGAATAGTACGGGGGTCGTGGAGGTGTTTAAAGTAAAAATATTACATTAAAAAATTGCATTTAAAAAAAATCTTGTGAAAAAGTTGGAACTTTGACCCCTAATATCTCCGTAACTAGAAGGTTCCCAGGTATGGTGTAGAACAAAAAAATGATCGCAATGACAGGGAGAACCAGTGCCTTTCGGCTTCGTTAAGAGGTGTTTTACACCCTTTATGTCTATGGCTTTTTCCTATTATAGCGCGCGTTACGCGCACTTCATTCAAGGCGCGTATCATTTTGCATTCTATTGTTGTCATTTGAAAAAAGAGCAAACAATAGATGTTTTTTTATTTTTTTAAATACTTCCTCTTTTGTTGGAATTGTAGTGATTGTTTATGGCCAGTCTTTTTCTTTTCCCAGGACTTTTGTTGAGTTCGCTGAGAACTATGAAAGTGTCTATTAAAGCTGAGACGAGTTTTTTATAAAAGCCCTAAAATAAAACAAAGTCCTGAACTGTAAATTATATGGTTAAACATAAAAGTAGGATAATTATAGTTATGGTTGCCATGCGACCGAAATTTTCTCTATAGATATTGCCATTTTGCTGAAAGCAAGTTTCAGCAAAATGCCAATATCGTGTCAGAGCACGTGCACTTACGAAATAATAAAGCAAAACCAACAAAGTAATTTACATTAGGTATGTACGTAGCGCGACCAACTTCAAAGTACAAGAAATTCCTAATCCTAACTCCGGGCCTACTCGTGATTGAATTAGTTTTCGATTTGTTGATGGAGGACCTTCAATTTGGTAGCACTAAGACGATTAGAGCTCAGATAAGTCTGGGTGACGCTCCGTAAGTGTCTTCTTAATTAAAACTTTTGGGGATTATCTCTGGATCGCCTTCAATAAGTAATTCTTAAAGATTTAGAATAAACTTTTGAGATGGAAATAGATTTTAATTATGTTCTAATAATATCTTTCACAAAGGTAAAGCTGAAGTAGAAGATATTTAATTCACTTTTAATTTCAATAATATAATACCAAAAAACTTCGTCATATTTTATTCAACTCACGACTTCAGAGAGTCATGCGCTTTAGAGCTGAAAGCTACATTCGAGTGCGAAATTAATCGGGCAACCATAAAATAAATAACTTAATCATACATACTCGTAAACTCACGCCTTTTTCCTATGGCGGTAGGCAGTAAATACAGAACGCCCCGTGACACGATTCTCATATAGGTACTCCTTTCGCGTCGTCCACGTCCAGACTCGTAATTTAATCATACCGTCAACATTTATACTCAAACAAACAACTAATCAGGACTTAAACATAACTGGCGAAATGTGGGAGCACTAGGTACACCTCTGCATAACACTTCGGTGATTACAGGGGTGATGTTATGTTACAACTAAACAGGCCTTAGTTGAAACTTGTTTCCGGACATCAAAGAACCTCAAAACTACAAAAATCTTGCGACTGAAACAAAGTGACGACATCGTCAATTAATCCTGCGCCCCTTTCTACACTGCCTTTAATTAAATGGCCGCTTCTACAGGATCTTTGAAACTAAACTTGAGCAAAGTAGTTCTTGTTTGAAGTTGTTTGGGACAAAAGACTTTGCATAGACACGAAATACTTAAGCCCCAATCAGTCACTGAAAAACAAAAGAGTTGGATTAGCACACGGAGGGTTCCGTACCACAATTCAGATCGAGCAAAAAACGCCGCACAAACACGTTTCTTGTGTCCCCTTTTATTTAATTTATATTATTCATTGTTACAGCTGCTCTACTTATATACACCCGTTGTGAAAATGTCAACATAATATAAAATCACGCCTGTAATCCCTTACGGGTTAGGCAGAGGTGGACCAACAAGGCAGGAGAAATTTCAACTGTCTACTTAATGCGGCCCAAAAGATACAGCCCCGTGACTTAGACTTAGTAAAAGGGTCCCGTTGGTACCCTTTGGTTGGGTCAGAACCCTAAAAACTAAAATGCCATAAACAACAGAAACCGTGGGCGTCCCTGACTTATAGTAGTTGGCCGCACGCGCACAATTATTGATTACGTATCTTCTGACTCGTCTCATTATACTTACGAAGGCATTAATCAGTCATGGCGCATTACCGGGAAACAAATTGAAGTGTGGGCTGCTAGAGGAGACATTTTTACGACTAAACTGCTATTGGACGGTTTTAAAGTTCGAATGTCAATTAACACCGTTGCCCAGCTATTATATTTATCATCGGCGCAGACGCCATGTTCTGCCCACGGCGCGCGTGTCGTCACGAAATGGCATTTCATCATTATTAGATGTTTAGTTTTAATTAATGATTTTCTCTTGGGCTTATTTCTTGCTGTGTTAAAAGCTTTCTCTGCTGAATAGAGTTATGCGTTTTGCAGCGAATTTGTTGGCTATTTTAGAAAGGTTTTCCACTTGGGGATTTTTCTTTCCTCTGATGTATTCACTTGCTGAAAATCGTTGCTAGCTATTCCAAAGTCCTGAAATATCGAGTACTGGGTGTTGTAGGTACAAAGATCTGTATTGTTAATTTCCTTTCTTAGTAAATATCTAATATTCGCTCATTGAAAGCCAATGTTACACCCTCATTCTTTACTCTCTTTTGTTTTTACCTTAGTCGCAGAAAAAATAGGGATTCTCTCTGTTTTCGTTACACCTAATCAATACATTTTTTTCAGAACATCTAACGTTCCATTAAGTTCCAACACCTCAGGTAAAGCTCTATTAAATATGTATACAGATATGAATAAGGTGGTACAAGATGCGGTAAGCGTTGTATTAATATTCTCTTTACTGTGAGTCGGCGCGTGACTGCGGCTGTAATCGGCTTCTTTCGGCTGAAATCGGTTTTATCTCGGCGTGAAACTTTTCTTTGATGGCTTTTACATGTATGATTACATTTATTTTTTTACTTACACGTGCTTTTAGCAGATTTGTAGATCAATTTGGGCTTTGATGAATTTTACTTTGATTGTATTCGAAATCAAGAGATTGGAGACGAGGGTAGGGCTTATCCGAAAGAAGAACTGTCAGACCTGTGGTTCTGGATGCTGTTCGCTGGTCAGCATAACTTTCTTTATTTTTTATTTTCTCTCCTAAAACTCAAGGAAGATCGGAAAGCAATGGAAATGGATTGCCCAGCAGTGGGATAAAACAGGCTGATATAAAAAAAAAAACTGTTGATCTTAAAAACCTGAAATCCTTCTAAGCTGTCTTTCTTTTCTAATAATGCAGGTTTGTTTGAAATAAAACGGTCTTTCATGACGGATCAGTTAGAAGTTTCAGAAATTATGTAATTTGCATTCAGGTCTGTTTAATTTGTTTAAATTAAATAATCGTTTAAGAAGTCCGGGCCCGAATCAATGCAATTTTGATGATCTTGGAAACTTGACGCTATAGAAGATTTTTTCTAGTGCAAAACTTGTTTGTACTAATGCCAGCTATTAGTTTATACAAGTTTAATGCGTAGCCCCTATTTCGAAAATAAATTAAAATGGCGGAAGTCAGGCAGGCTAAATAATTCAAAGCCCTTTCAATTGAACTTCCTCGTAGGAACTGATCGAATCCATCCTCGCTAGCTACCAACCATTAAAGCGTCCATGACCATCAATAATAAACCCATAACCTCAATTGTAAGAGCTCTTAAACTTCCTATCAAATAGCTATAAAAATAGTTTAGAACCTGCGTGTGCTCTGTAGGTGCGTAGGAGTGACGCGAATGCACTATCTTAGTCATTATAAATAATGTTGAGATAAGCCAGAGACAATAGATCGTCGGCGGGTGGGAGGCACGTACCGCCAGTCCACTCTGACCTTATGTAAGGCTGCTTTACATGGCTACAGTTTTATTAGGGAGGAAATTAGGTGATTGATTGTTACATCTTTGCTTGTAAAATGCATATTAATGTATTAAGATTATTAAGATCTACAAAATGTATTAGGATCTACTTTTTAAGCGAAGGAAGGCGACGCGGCCACATTGGCCATAGGTCGAAAGATTTGGAGTCATGGTGAGAGGCCTTTGCTCAGGAGTAGGATGAAACACACTAACAGTAAGAGTAACTTAATTTTATATGCATTTTACAGCAAATCGCTAATATTTGGTATATTTTTTATAAGTTCTGTAAAATGGAAAAGTCTGGAAAAATTGTAAATACAAAAAAGTACCTACCTAATATGACTTGACAGATATTCCAATAGTATGGTAGCAGCACGTTGATTTGGATGGTAAAAATCTAGGAAAGCTATACGTTCTAAATAATCACAATTATGCCTTCTCTTGTTACCTGGTTGTTCACACATTACAAATTGCAAATTCATCGTAAGATACGATATTCACTTTCTGACTGATATATGAAGTTACTTATGTTACGTAAATAAGCCTTAAGGCTCTGCCGAGGAAGTACAGGTGGGTCCGCGGGTCATAATAGAGTGGTTTGTTCCTCTCCCGTGGGAGCACGTCATCAGCCGCGAAGAACAGAGTTGTACTCATTGTTGTGATATGCAAACAGTGCAAACTTTGTGATTTAAATATATAAATTGTTTTTGATAGATATATATAGATGTCTTTGCTTTGGAGTGTGAGAAAACGTGGGATGATACTTATTGGTAACTTTTTATACTTACAAATAAATAAAATTGAAGTGTCTGTTTGCTACTACTACACGCATATGAATGTTTAAATGTTACATATACCAAAATAACATTTTTTCCAATTTTTGTGTCTCTGTCTGTTTATTCCGGCTAATTGATGTAATAAGGAGTAACTTAGGCTACTTCTATTTTAGAAAAATTCTAATTCCACGCGGTCGAAGTCGCGGGCACAGCTAGCTCTAAATATTACAAAACATTTTTGGCGTGTCATGTCCGATAATTACTATTCCTTAATTCTTTAAATTCATGTTTTTTTTTATTTGCGTTCACACTGTTACGGGATACCGTTCCACAAACGTATTATCGTCGCTTATCACCTCAATGTTGCCCCATAGTTCGGGAAAATTCTAAATATGTTTAAAAAATACGCCTTTGGCCAAGACAGAGCACGATAGAAAAAAAAATGGTGAAAATTGTCACCATTTTTGTTTTTCAATTGTCAACAAAGAATCAGCTACCTGGGGCATCAATTCAACCCATAGTCTTCCTACCACATTCCTACACTCCTGAAGTTATCAAGGCACTTACCTAAGCTGGCACTAACCAATCCCCAGCCATCTAAATACCTTTCTCTCATTACAATGCACATCTCCGTAACGCTCAGTGCTCATGAACTGCCAACACAATAAAATAACAGTTCTGCGTCAGCGGGCGATGGTCGCGGCTGCGGATCCTCATTCATTATTCAGCCGTCACACTACGGTTGGGGCAGAGGGAAGGTAGCAGCAGAAGAACCACGGCAAGGTCACTTGGACACTTGCCCAAGTTTTTTTTTACCCTTAAATCCTTATAATCCTTATCCTTACTTATGAGTAATATTGAATCACGGTATTGTGATGGCATACAGCCGATATCGTGTCTTTCCTTCACTTAATTTGAGCCTATGCGTCTTTTTTTAATACATATATTACATACTTAGTAGCATTTCTCAGTAACTGCCTTAGTCTGGATTGATGGCAATAGGCTCACCCCTATTAGGTACATGAGACTTCTTAATTTTTCTTTTTTTAAAACACGTTGCCCCACACTAGGAATTTCTCCTGTATCGTGGGTGCGTTTACAAACATTTAAACGTTTAAAGTCACATACATAAGGGTGAATTTCCCAAATGACTTATTTTTTTGTCTTCGGTGAAATTTGTATTTGATAAAAGGAATATCGTTCTGAATTATATTTTTTAGTATTTAACAGGTAGTTATTGGGTTGTGGCAAAAATATAGTTTGCCTAGGACTATTTACAAAGGTTGAAATAAATTCATAAACCTCTATTTTTTTCAAATCGGTGCTGTCCCTCTACTTTTTTTACAAACAAAAAAGCTTATACACTAATAGAAATAAGTAAGTTAAGTATATAACTTATTCTATTTTATAGAATATTAGTTTTGTTATGAATATATAGCATATTTTATTACATAATTAACGATTATTATTACTGAGAGGCACAAACGTACCTGTCCTGCAAAATGTTCTCATATCGCTGGACAAAAGTAATTTAAACCTAACTTTACATCGACGAGTCCGACAGCGTCCCCACCCCAATTTTATTTTCCTCGTTAGTGTGTGCTAGTGCGCAGTCAGGACGGATTTGTGTCAAATCACTGCATATTCTCGCCAATAACATAAGTACGCCATTTCAGTTGCTCTCGGACAATTATTTTATATTATCGGTGGTTGCATTTTTCTAGTGTAATGAGTAGTTTTATTTTTGTTGTTTGGTTCTAACACAGGTAGTAAGTAAATTAGCTTCATTGACTGTTATTGAATTTATCCTAGATATTATGCATTTTTTCTAATTTTCGAAAAAGTGTGTTATTTCTCACGTCGCTGTTCTCATATCGCTGTAATCGGTGGTCTTTATTACCACCGATGTGATAATTTACACCGAAAAAAGCAATCGGTGTCTTATATCTAATATCGGTGTTTTGATTAATGATCAACGCACAGTTTTGTCACATCGGTGAATTACTTTATCATATCGGTAGATCATTTTATCATCTTGGTGATTCGTTTTATCATATCGGTAGATCCCGTGTCATTTTTTTAAGTAAAGTATAATACTATTACAAAGACAATGATAATAAAAATAAACATTTTTTTTAGTACCTATAGTAAATATAATAAAAAAGAAAGTAAGTATAATAAAATTCTTCTTCTTCTTCTTAGTCGTTCACTCTTGACAGAGTGGTCGTGGTCATGGAGGGTCGCCCACAACTGCGGTCGCTGCCTTCGCGATCCTTTTCCACCGCTCTCTATTGGCCGCATGGCGAGCACATTCTGCTACAGGTAACTTGGTGACAGATTTGATGGAGTCTGTCCATCGGGTTGGTGATCGACCACGCGGTCTCGTGCCTTCGACTCTACCCTGAATCACCAAGTGCTCCATGGAGTCTTTGTTCCGGGTAACGTGTCCAAAGAAACTGAGGATTCGTAATTGCACAAGCGACGACAGTCTCTGTTTAATGTTGAGTCCTTTGAGTATTGACACGTTAGTCCGACGAGCGGTCCAGCCTATCCTGAGCATGCGTCTCCAACACCACATCTTCAGGGCGTCAATCTTGCGTCGATCCTGCATTCGCAATGTCCATGTTTCCGCACCATAGACGAAGATCGGGAAAACAAGGGCATTCATAAGGCGTATTTTGGTATTTTTAGTTATGCGACGGTCTTTCCAGATTTTGTCCAACTTTTGTACAGCTGATCGAGTTATGGCGCAACGTCGTCTAATCTCGATGTCACAGCTCCCGTTATTGGTGATGGTAGAGCCCAGATAGATGTAGCTGCTGACGACGTCACAGTTGGCAATAATAATTAAATAGATACATAATAAAAAAAAAAAAACAAAACTGTATTTCTAAGAACTCAGTTCTCTTTGGATGTGATCTACTTACATAAGAACCTCAGTTCAGGTCTTCAGTTCTAAGTCACTCTTGTAAAAATATATAGGTGCCTACTAACTATTTCATTTTTTGATGTTCAAAGGGTGATAGATTATCATATCGCTGGATATGTACATCATTTCGGTGGATAAACTTATCATACCGGTGTACAGAAAAAATAATCGGTGCCGGTTTGTCATATCGGTGGAAACCAGAATTCAAACTGAATTTTCTCCTTAGTCTTAAATGATACGTTGATGATATTAAATTTGGGGATATTTGATATCTTAAAGATTACATTAAACCTGAAAAATATACAAAAAAAACATAAATGAAAAAGTTCACCGATATGATAAAAAAAATTGCATTTGTTGAAATTCACCCATAAACAGCCACACCCGGAAAAACTATCTGTAGACCATACAAATATTTGTTCCGTACGGGGATCGAACCCGCGACACGCAGCGCGGTAGTCAAGCGCAGCATGTATTGGAAAAAGCTTGTAGGACGTTAAAAAAGCTTTGATGCTTCATGGGCCGCAGTTCAGCTACCATCTCTGTTTTCACGATATCAGCTATTCTAGTTTAACTCATTAATTTGGAATTCTTAACGACTAGTCTTGTGTTCTGACGTCGGTTTTGGTCAGTCGAAAAATCAATAATTAAGTGTAGTTGTTCTATTTTCAAATATTTCTTCTTCTTTTCGTGTAGCTGGTACTTTTAAGATCAGGTGGGCCCTAGGTGGATGTTAATAGCAACATCGTGGCGTTTAAATTAGGGTTTCAAATTGGCAACTGAGATTCTGTTCAGCAAAGGTTCTACAATTTGAGATCTAGATTTTGGTTTCTACAAAAATTTGGCCTTCGGAGCTGTCTTTCTCAATGTTCCATCTCCAATGATGGCAGCTTCATTTATACGATGCCCCGAGGACACGGGACTGTCGTAAAGTACCAGGGATTGCTCACAGCTCGCCACTGCGCCGCTGAGGTTTTCACTCAACTCTCCTCTTTTTATAGACGCCATTAATTGCTGTTTGGTGAGATAAGTTACATTACGCGACAATGTTGCCTTAGGTATTTATTTATGCTCTTAACACAGAAAAAAAGAAAGCCTTTAAACTAAAATAAGTAAAGAACAGAAAATACCAAGTTAATGCTTTATTAACCGATTTCTAAAAAAGTTTTTGTATTCCACCAGTTTTTTTTTTAAATTAGTTTGCAATTCTTTGACAAATAATCATAGTGGGTGTTTTATATTTCCTTGTTTTCTTTTAATAAAACATACAGAGTAATACAGCGATTTTTTTGTTTGTCTATTCAAGCAGGCGATTTTATAAGATCAATCCTGCAGCTGACTACCTACTACAAAACAAAATAATTGAATCAATAATTCAATCCTAATTCAAATATTAGATAATATCATGCTTGTAATCCCCGAACGGTTGGATTGGGTACCTATCTATTAGTACACCCCCATTTCGCCAGTTATATTTAAGTCCCAAGTATTAGGGGTTGTTTATGTACAAATTCAAATATTAATGATTGAAAATACAGGTTCACCACGAATTTTACGCAACCAAAATCTTAAAGGTCAATCTATATCGAGAATCTCCAACCCCTCCCATTTCTGGCGATTATATTCGATTCATTGCTCATAAAATAAGTAGGTAGAATTTACTCGTCGCACGTCCCTGAAATGATAAATAAAATGGAGTGTCAATGGTTAATTGACTTGTACTAGAATGTGGTGCTCCATAGGTGTGCAGTATCGTGTTGCAACGCTGCAAATGTTTCAATTGATATTGGGCACAACCAGTTGGCAGAATTAGTAAGGGCGAACAATCGGCTCGGTTTACTGGCAGCCTTGGTGACTGCGGGTTTATTTTGCAAGAAATGTGGGTGTAGGTTCTATTTTTAACCTCCGCTTAATCATTCGGGAAAAACGTCGTGTTTATTAATTATAATGTATACTCAGTTACACAACAGTAACTAATTCAAAATCAAAATATTTTATTTTACATAGGCCTACATGGGCACTTATAAAACGTCGACAAAAGGTGCACGGGTCGGGTTGGTCGTTTCCTATGGAGAATAACCGGAAAGAAACTCCATGGTTATTCTTTTAAAATCATTTGGTTTTACAATATTTCAATGTTACAGCTTTAGTACTTAAGTATGGGAGGACAGCGTATGCCCGACAATAAGTCGTTGCTTACTACAAAAAGTAGAACAAGATAAAAAAAAATAGGAATTTACAACGCCTACAATGTCCACACATTCAACTGACTCTCTGACTAAATAACTGACCTCCACAAACTAGTAACTGAGTAGTAAGATATCTTTCGGTAAGACTGGTGGTCAGACTTTCACGAGTATCATCATCATCATCATCAAATTTGACAACAAAAAAAAGTAAAATGTTCTGTCATGCAGTTTAATCAAACGGTTTAGCACAAAATGTCGGCAACATTCACTATGCTTTACCTGTACGACTAGTTTTAAAACTCATACATAAACTAGAATAGAATTTCAGATCCCTCTAGCATGCGCTAAACTAGATCTCGTTGACAAGGCACAGGCCTCAGGCATTCTTTGTAAAATGTAGTACCTTCAGCAGTTGCCGTGCTAACAGAATAGATTGAACGGCCATAAATAATACAATACTATTCGGAATGGGCGCAAATTAAACTGGGACGTGTTCGTAATCGATTCGTCCTTCCTTTGTTTAGGGTTTGCACGCGTTTTAGGGCTAGAAGGTAAATAATATTCTAGATATAGATATAGAATATCTTCGTGGTTCTAAAACCAAGGTGATATTATGAAATTGCCTTTTTCCAAGACTGTCTAGGACTGGAGATCTGGGGGTGGAAGTCCCACTGACCTACAAACTTATAACATATTTCCCAAGGGGGTAGGCAGGAACTACAGGACGCCCTTTCGTCTCTTCCACGTTCATACATCTGACCAGACACACATCATCATCTGCCTAGCCTTTCCCCAAACTATCTTGGGGTCGGCTTCCAGTCTAACCGGATGCAGCTGAGTACCAGTATTTTACATGAAACCCAGTAACTGGGTTATACGATGCCATTCAGTAAGACTGGTGGTTAGACTTTCAGGAGTATCATCATCACACACATCTATTGATATTATCATAATAATTAATAGGAGCTTCTACTTAACTAATCACTGTGATGTCAGAACAAGTACATTGTATTTCTAATCGTAAAGTCATAATACGGACCTCTAAAATTATTATCTCTATTATCATTTCCTATTATGACTAATTTACGATTAAACCTACCTGAGTACTAATTTCACGTAACGCAATTTACTTAGCAACTTTTGGAGACTTAATTTCATTTAAAAAGCTAAGAAATCACTTAAACTCTCGGCAGTACCAAAAGCGCCCACATAAAACGAACTAAAATCACTTTTCGGTAACATTTTGGTATTTTCAAAGGTTCAATGGAGCAAATCTTCCAAGTTTCGTTGTTCCCGACGACAGATAGTCTCGGGCGCGAATTGAATCGGATTCAGACGAAAGATTAGCTCCGAATAAGTTACGGGAAAAGTTTGATTATTTGCTCTGTGTCTATTTGGAGTCGCGGGATCGTTATCTTTGGCGGAATTATTAGAAAGGCGAGGAATAATGTTTATATGCGCGAATGAAGGTGTTGAAGTTTGCAGAAGAATTGATATAATCCTTAATTTTGTAGAATTGACGCACGTAAGCTTTTCGTTAGGTTATTGCAGTTTGATTTTCGCTTTGCTTCAACTCTTTGGTCTTCTGGCTTCTAAGTAGTCAATATGCCAGCCACTTGAGAGTACATGAAACAGCAGCACACCAAAGCTCTCAATAACCACCCTTAAAAGCCATCGAATGCAGTCGCTGTGAGCGAAATCAGCTAGATATATGGCATCATCATCAAGTAGTCAACGTCATATTATCGGGAAACTGGTTGAAGTCAGTATGCTGAGCGTTATATGCTACGTTGTATTAAAAAAATCTTCTTCTAGATTTGTGCAACCTTTGTAAGAAGAACCCAGTTTAACTGCACATATATTGGGTTTATTTAAAGCAAGTTTATAGTAAAAGTAATTTCTTCATGGTAATTGAACCATGAATATTTAATTACATTTCCAAATAGGCCTTTACTGAAATCGATTTATACTTTCTTCGATTAATTGGTATTTGAATATTCTTAGAGTAAGTTAGCTCTCGTTATAAAAGGTGTTGTTTTGCATCCTCGGCAAAATTCAGGAGGTAATCACAAAAGGCATAAATAATCAATTAAAATTACGGTACCTAGTTAATTATTAATAAACGCTGATTTTTTTGGTTGTTTAAGTTTGTCAGTATTTCAGAATAACCCCCTTAACGTGGTTTAGGGAATAAAAAATGATCGAATAAACGTTTGAGATTTTTTGTTTGTGTGTAAGCAAGGATATAAGGCGAGGATCAGACGGGCTATGTTTAAAACACGGGTGGTTCACACTTACCGATTTCCGCAAAAAAGAAAAATGACCTACTAATTTTATTATTGATTCGGGACGAGAATATATATCTCCTATGGCATATTTATCTCCTTGAATTTGACGAGGATGCAAAACAACACCTTGTATATTGTAACGTAGTCCTATCTGTACTTATTGATTTTCACAATAAAATGTGACCCTTATCCAGACATAGAACTACTTCTTAGCCGTATTTCATCAAAATTGCTACCAGCTACAGTTTGATCAAAGCTAATTCACCCGAAACCCTTCCACTCGACGTAAAACATAACGACATTAATATAAGACGCGGCGACCCTACGGTAGGGCTGTCACGGCGGCACATGTGACTGCGATCAGATATAATTGGTACGACGCTCGTTACCATAACACGCAGGGTTCGAGACGCGTCACGCCACGCTGTAACGAGCCATATTGAGCAATGACATGTCATCCATCATCGAGTGCTGACGTGAGCTATCGGGTAGCGTGATTCTCACGGACTGACGGTAGTTGAGAATAAACTAGTGTCAACCAAAATCAATTGCGTGACCCTACGGTCATTATATTAGGAGAAACCATGATTTTAGTTTTTATTGCATTGCAGTCCAGTGTCAATTGTTTACAGCTAACATTTAGGACCTCCTAAAAAAAGAACAGTGATTTGTAGACTAACAATGTTGCCTTCAAATCATTATTTTTAGTTGATACACTAATGCTATAGATTTTCCAAAGTTTTCTGTCTCCATTTCAGTGATTATTATTATTTTCATAGATAAATGACCCCCTTTACCGGTTTACGTGCTTAAAGAGAGTGTACCAGACAGGCGTGGTCATTTTTAAGGGTGTGAATCGGTGATGGTCTGATTCACATCCTGAACAACTTTCTCACTTCCACCACACTTTTCTGGTACACGCTGTATACTTCGATCGATCCTTTTTCATTATCTCCTTCCTTATTGCATGTAAACAAGCATTGTAGAAAAGCCACTCACACTGTCTTAACCACGATCTTTTTTATTTACCTGACACTTCTTTACGCCCGCCTGTAATCCCAAAGGATTGGAAACCATCACACAGGATGAAATAGGCAAAGTAAATTAAAGTATGGGTACGTGAAATATCCTGTAGCCCCCCTGTGGGTACGACAGATTTAAAAGATTTTTTATCTAAGAACAGCTGTTTGGCTGATGGAGTTCCCCAACGGGATAAAGGATGAAGTATTAAATAAACTTTGATCAATTTGGTACAATTTGATTAATTTGGTACAATTTGATTAATTTGGTACAATTTGATTAATTTGGTACAATTTGATTAATTTGGTACAATTTGATTAATTTGGTAAAATTTGGTACAATTTCACTTGGCAATTTGGCATACAATGAAGATGGCAGAATTTCATTTGGAATTATTTAATATTGTTTTAAAAAAGGATAAAATATTTATTAAATTTAAGGTTAAAAATGTTATTTTATAGAAATGGCAATCAGCCTAATAAAATTTAATTATTAGTGATATGAATTGAAATGAAATCTGTGAAATGAAGTTTAAACTATCCGTTGATTTGCGAAATAATATTATTGCAGAAAAAGTTCTGCTTTAAATGGTAGAGCCGCCTGCATCTTTCCAGTATTATTTGGTTTTTCCATCAGGAATTTCTCAGTAGTAGCTACGGATCGAGTTTGTATTTGTGTCTGGTCTTTGGCAATAGGCTCGTACCCTATTACAGGGGACTTAAAACATTTTTTTTTAAACCTTGCCCCGCACCAAGAATTTCTCCTGTATCTTGTAACATTTAAACTCACATACACAAACAGCCAGACCCGGAACAACTATTTGTAGGCCATACAAATACTTGTTCCGTGCGGGGATCGAACCCGCGACACGCAGCGCAGCAGTCGATCGCTCACTGCAGCCACTGCGCCAACCGTGTCGTAACTGGCGAAACGTAGATGTACTATCCTGTACACCTCTGGCTAGCCCCTCGGGGATTACTGGCGTGATGTTATGTAGTTTATAGTATCTGCCTACTACAGACACTCTATACTCACACTTATCATCCATATTCATACTTTTATTGGTTTTACATTAGCATATTACCAATCATTTCGTTTTTATAAATATTTTCTTTATATCCTTTGTTGTGACATGTTTACTTCAAATTTGTCAGATGTCATTTACTTTTATTTTTGATTCTTACCAGCCAAACTCTCTATGAAGGTTTCATTTAGATTATATATTACTAAAAATTATTATCATCAATTCGTTAGTTCAATTGTTGTATTTTATAATTAATTGCGAATATTTGCTGTGTAAAGATATTCTGAGTTATATTTATAAAAATATTATGCGCAAGGTTTTTGACCAATTGCTACTGGCTGCTTTGAATACTGGCAGGTTGCGTCTTACTAGAGCGCAGCAGTTTTGAATCTGAAAAAGAAAATTGGAAGAAAAGAAACGGAAGATCAGGGTATAAAAGGGATTTCTGACAGATGCCCTGGTTCTAGTCTGGAGGTCGGTTCAGTCTGGACACGAGAAATCAGTATAGTCTAAAATCAAGAAAACAGCTAAGTCTAGTTTGGAGTCAAGATCTGTCATATCTTGAGTTTTGAGCACAGCCTGGTGGAGTCAAAGAGCGGCCTTCGTTTAGTGCTGCCGTGGCTGTTGCTAACTGTCTGCTGGAAGCTGCTTTGCGAACTGACGAGCCTGGCACTGGGGCTCATTACCTGTCTGCTGGAAGCTGCTCTTCGAGCTGACGAGCCTGGCATTGGGCGGTACGTGTCTGCTGGTGGGTCCTACCAAATCGCCCTGCATCCAGTTCGTCGTGGTCAAGCTCATCTTAATCAAGCCAGCTTTCTACGACTGCAAGTTTGTCTTCAGTTACTATCACGCTCAGAGATTTGCGGAGATATTTAAAACGTTCTCGGTTAACCTGCCCTTCACTTTTGTACTAATTTATTGTATTTTTCATTTCATCATTTATTAAATTCATTTTCCCCTAATTACTTTTTTAATGTATAAATCTGTTTACTCCTTTCATCAAGGAATAAGCAAGTTTGTTACAAGTTCAAGGTTACATGAAAGGTTTTCAAATCTATCGAATAACTTTAACAATCTCTCGATTGAATCTCTTTTCTTTACTACCCCTATTAAAATGTTACTTCTATAAGTGTTTAAACTGACATAGTCACTAACACTATTAATAACACTTGCAACGGGATATTTACCATGTGTATTATTTGTTTCCGTGATCATGGCGTTTGCAACAGCGCGGCAGCGCCGAAATATCGGGAACTCGAAACAAATAATACACATGGTAAATATCCCGTTGCAAGTATTATTAATAATGTTACTTCTAATTAATACACAATAAACCTTCTTTTGGGCTTCACCGCAGTCGGTTAAGAACAGCGTGTTTCGTCCCACACGATATCATTCACTTCAACATTGTAACTTCGCCGCGGGGCACATACATCTAAAGAGTTTCAACATTTAATATTTTTGTTTTTATCGCCGATAAGCATGATAAACTTCATTATAATTATTCTTTTCTAATTATAATTAGGAATGCACGTCGTTAAATAATTGTCATTTTTGTATAATTGTCGGCAAAGCTTTTTGTTTTTAGATATTATTTCGAGATAACTTGGTATCAAACTGAGATGTTTCTTGTTATTAATTACTGGTTTTGAACATTATTTTAATATTTTGTAACGACATTTTAGTAGCTTTGTAAATTATTATCAAAAATTATAATTTATCGCACAATAAGCGGTAATACGAAACAGTAAGTACAAATGTCCGAACATTTGTACTTACTGTTTTGGTTGGTGATTTGGCTCTTCAATGAAACTAAGTGCACTGTATAAATGATGTTATAATAAATTACTGCAATGGTTGAAAACACAGAATTATAATGCGCGCTCGCTTTCGACCCATTCGCACTTTATTATACTTATTGTAAATCTTTGCTGATTAATCACTGTTCATACTGGAAAACTTAAAAGGGGACGACCTATTCAATAACTAAGGACTACTTAGTTTTTGAATATGACTTAATACCTTCTCATAGCTATAGGCATCTCTAATTTCTTTGGAGTTGCAATGAATACTAACATACAATGTGAAGATATTCAAAACTTATTTCCAACAAGTTTCCTGCCGCTTAGTTCTTGGCACAACCAGCAGCTTCCACATGTTAGCCGCAAGCACCTGTCATGGTGACCGGCGGCGGTACTAACAGCTGACTACCCAACTGTGCACACTGACTAATCACTGCGGTTTGTACATTATTACGTGACAATTAATAATCAGTGGTCGCCGCACACATTGGTGTTCTCCATCATTCGAATCATCAACATTCACTGATTATAATATTATTATTTTTACGGAAAAGTTCTCCTTTACTTGGGTATTTAATTACAAAGAATACGCTTCAGTTTTAGCAAAATATTTGTGGGCGTTAGGTATAAACCAAAACCACACACTACTTCCTATCTAACTGCAATGCACACTGGATGCTCATCATAGAAATCGCGGAAAATTGGCTTTATAAGTTGATGTTCAATGCAAATCTAGGTTAAAGAAGATAAGTTTGTTGTATGCTATTTCCAAGTCCCCATCTACCTAAACAATCTGAGCTATTAGATTCTATTCTCATCTTGTTATTTATCATAGAACAAGCAAGGCGACATTATACAGCTTTTACTCAAGCCCCGCGTTACTTTGTGGCTGGACTCCACAGTTTATTGCCTTTTCACTTCCTAGAAAACGTTTTAACCATAATAGGTTTGTCATAAGTTGTGTTTATCTTTAGTGTGGTTAATATTATGTGAAGGAACTGGCCTTGAGGTCACGATATCCGCTATTCTTGCGTCGTATGGCCAAGCTCCGATTTTGAAAAAGACACGATGAGATTTGTACATTGGTGTGTGATTCATAAGTAGCCGTCAGGGTAGCCAGTAAATTTTTTCTTACGCTTTTTGCAATTCAATCCAGGAACTCAGGGGATTTAAGAACAGACTCGCACTTGGACAGTTTTTTTTTTGCCCAGCAGTGTGCAGTGTAGGTACTACATTGAGTTATTCATCATAATTAAACTAGTGTTTACAATTAAACATGGCCGTTTCATATGAAACGTATGTAATCTGGGTCTGTGATAGTTAACGTCAGATTTCTCGTTATCACCATTCAATCCGTGTCAATCTTTTACGATTCTCAGATACAGTATTGTCTTATATCTATATCCGATTGGTTCTTGCAATCGTTTTACGACTGACATAGACTATGACATCCGTCAAAGATATAACATTATCTATAGAAACTGCTTGCACAATGGTACAGTCATTTCACAATTATTTTACCTCCTCTAACAGCTGTTGCAGTACAATATCAACCTTTTATGTTACGAAAATAAAGTTCAGTACCTATAATTTGGAAAGACTTTTCAGTGATAGCATAATCAGCCTATACTGGGTGGAGGGGACACCGACGCACGAATGGTTATAGCTTATTTAAAAAAAATCTGCCGTTTCATTCATTTTGTAAGAACAGCTGCTTTTGCATAGCATTTTTGTAAAAAACAGCTGGTTTTTTTTAACACCCGACGAAAAAGAGGGTTGTTATATGTTTGACGTGTGTATCTGTGTCTGTCTGTGGCATCGTAGCCCCTAAACGTATAAACAAAGCGGACCCCCGACGCAACGACGACGCTTGGATTAATTTGTTTTTGGATTTTTAAAGGTGTGGGGGTTTTAAATTTTTGAAATCAGTGGTGATGAAATAAATTACACAAAGTAGCGCTCCTACTTGGGTTCGAACCCAAAAACCCAACCTCTTAAGATCGTTTCCACTGGACAGTCATTGCTTTCTAGTAGGTACAGCTTTCAGTGATAGCAGCACAATAACTAGCCTATTGCTTCGTACATAAAGATCATGGCGTGTTTGACAGCAATGCAAGGGTGGATGTAAAGTACTGGTGAGGACGGTACAGGGCTTTGTGTCCGTAACTCATTTCGCGGAATCCACAGTCTCGTGTTGACACCAGTTGACCTACAGGACTGATCCTAGATACCGCAGATTGAAGTATTAATTGTTGCGAGAATCTTCTAGCCTGTGACCTGCAGGTTAGGAGGTACCGTTCTGGGAAATTCTTAGGATTGGACTTGTAGAACGGTCCTTTTTGTATTGTCTGGTAGGCGCCTAGGCGGTCAGGTAAAGTATCGTTTGAGTCATCTAGTTCTTGAGAACGACTAGGATTTGTAGATATGTAAACATAAAACATATATACCATTTGCTCCGTTCCCACAGACGAACCGTGAAAATAATTTTTCATTACTCATACTCTGAAAGTAGATCTGAAGTTGCCTGAAGAGCGGGTTGAAAGTGGTTGAAAGTAATACTTTTCAGCCCTAGGGAGAATCGCTTTCAACTGACAGATGTCAAATTATTAAAAAAAAAACTAGTTCTATTTTCACATTTTTATTGAACCATGTTCCAACTTTCTATGCAGCCACGATGTAAAATTGAAATAACTTAATTTAAGTATTGATTAAAGGATATTTATTTTTAAAACACTTTATTATAATTTAGTTTCAACAGTTTTTTTTTTCAAACAACTTAGATTTGGGCAAAATATTTACCAATTTTTTGGTATTCATTATTCTACACAACTTGCCTATGAAAATACATAATGCTGGAAACAAAGGGCTCTCTCTGAATGTTTTTTATTACCAATAGCCTCGATTATTTATTTCGCATAAACATTTTCTGCTAGTACGAATAAATGTATTATTCTTGTAACAATATAGATACATCATTTAAATCAACATTCCAACCATGATGGAACCCGCTGTAGGTACGCAATATTCCTATAAACACGTTTCAATCAATGTTTCGCATACATCGCTAGTCAATAACTCGGGAATCTATTAATCAACTATATTCAATCATTTTGATAAAACGGTAATTGTTTCCAATTTATTTAACATGTGATTGGTAGCTACTTTGCTTGCTTATATTTCGTAGATAGCAACGAGTTTATTGATCTTAAAAGCTTGGCCCTCAGCTTTTAAGATCTATAAGCTCGTTTCTATCTGCAATAACTCTTGAGGAAATCGTTGTTGAAGTTGCACTACGTAAGTCAAAAGTAGCAACTTTCCTGGGGAGTGAAAAAACTGCATAATTATACCTAGGTAATGGTACCACTTTATAATATTTGTTCGCTGCAAATTACATAGAGACGTTGCTAGTTTCTGATTGGTTGAAACAACGTGTCTTCCGATTCCTTAGCAACCTCCATGTTTATGTCCTTTAGTCTCATAACGTTCAAGTTGCAAAATAACATATGGTAGCAAAAAGTTCAAATCTCATAAGACCCAAGTCTCGAAACCTCCAAGTTGCAAAATATCTACATCTCAAAACTTTCAGTTTGACATTAATTTTCAGTCAATTTTTGGACATACGATGTGCTATCGAAAAGCGTTGCATCAATCTTGTTCAAAGTTACAAATGGAAACGATTTGAACGTTTCTTGCCCTTGTCTAGACTATCCGGTGTAAATATTAGGTATTATCTTAGAGAACTTTGTGAATAGTACCTACTCAAAAATGTAAAGGTCGATTTTCTTTAGAAATAGGCACTTAACAGAAATCTTTAGAAATAGGTACTCAAATGTTTTTCTTTCAGGGACTATCATTGATATATCTAACAACAAAGTCAAAGTCAAAGCATTTATTTCAATTAGACCATTACAGGCACTTTTGAAAGTCAAAAAAACAAAATAAAACGCGAAGCTACAGTCCCAGTCACAAGGCATAATAACTTGTGAAAGTACTGTAGTTGCCCATTCCGTAGCGTAGATCTCTATGGAGAAGAATGGGCAAGAAACTCCATGGACACTCTTTTAAATCAAAATATGTTACAAAATCTTGGTTACATCATTCATGTTAAGAATTAAAAA
The DNA here is from genome assembly GCA_963082945.1 of Cerastis leucographa. NCBI lineage: Eukaryota > Metazoa > Arthropoda > Insecta > Lepidoptera > Noctuidae > Cerastis > Cerastis leucographa. The sequence continues at coordinate 8,191,665 of OY720380.1, read as the reverse complement.
TATGTGAGAACAATGTAGAAATACGGGCAAGTTAAGAGCGTCCAGAGTAAAAGATTAAATCAGTAATTAAAAAATAAAGTAATTAAAATAAACCGTGGCAGCTAAGAGATGACCAGTCACAACTGACAGCGTCCGTTCACGAACATGACGCATGTATCAGCCATCATTCAACTCAACCATTTTGAAGGGAACTAAACGACCCGACACACCCGCCACCATCAGCGTGACATTTAAGTGAGCATGACATTCACTCAACCACCAGGGTAATTTCGCGTCAATGAAAGATTTAGGTACTCATTAAATGGTGGCTTTACAGTACATGGTACTCACACATGTGCTATGCAATTATATAATACTAAGAGATTGAATCTATACAATGCAAATATATTTTTACAATCTTCTGCAGCTTTCACAATAACTTCACTTTCTAATTCTGATGATTCCGATTGCCCCTATGGTTGTGGAGCAGGACCAGCATTGAGCCAAGCATTTTTATCATCAATATAATCCCCCAACTTATAATATGCTTGCCTACATAGTGTGCGTTTTATGCAAGATTTAAATTTCGTTTCATTCAGTTGTAGAATGTGGGGAGGTATTTTATTGTAACATTTTAAACAGTACCCTATGAAAGATGAGTCTACTTTAGCTAACCTGAAACCTGGCTGAACTAGTTGGTTTCTGTTTCTAGTATTATAGTGGTGCCGGTCACCTCTTTTACTAAATAAATGCAGATTTTTCCTAACGTACATGATGTTTTCATAGATGTATTGACAAGGTACCGTCATGATGTTAATTTCCTTGAACAGTTCTCTTAGAGAATCGCGCCTACGTAGATTATATATGGCTCTGATAGCTCTTTTCTGCAGAATAAATATAGACTCGATGTCTGCAGCCCATCCCCATAGTAAAATACCATATAACATAATACTATGTAAATAACTAAAATACACTATCCTCGCGGTATCTACATCAGTAAATTGACGGATTTTTCTGACAGCATATGCCGCTGAACTCAGCCGTCCTGCAAGAGATGTTAAATGAGGACCCCATTGTAGCCTTGAGTCTAGCGTGATCCCCAAGAAAACAGTTTCATCGACAAATTCAAGTTTCTCTTGATTCAATACTATGTCACAGTCACTACTTTTGACATTTGGTAGAGAAAATCTTATGCACTTAGTTTTTTTCCCATTTAATACTAAATTATTTGCGGTAAACCATATGGACCTGCATTAGAGCGTTATTTACATCGTCAAGGTTTGTGGCACGTCTGTTTATCTTAAATATTAACGAAGTATCGTCCGCAAACAACACCATTTGTGGTTGGTTTTTAAATAAATGGGGAAGGTCATTAATATATACTAAAAAGAGGAAAGGACCCAATATCGAACCTTGTGGTACACCCATTTTTACTTTCAAAGCCATTGAATTTACACCATTTACCTGTACTTGCTGCTGTCTATCATTTAAATACGATTTTACTAAACTGAGCGCAAGTTTACCTAAGCCGTAATGCTCCAGTTTCAAGAGCAAGGTTTGGTGATTTACGCAATCAAATGCCTTCGAGAGGTCACAGAAGATTCCTATGGCATCTTGTGCCTCTTCCCACGCAGTATATATGTGTTTTAATAAAGTGACATCGGCGCCAGTTGTACAACGTCCCTTGGTGAAACCATACTGTTTCTCGTGTAAGATTTTGTTGGTGTTAAAGTGGGTGAGCATTTGATTAAGCATCACCTTTTCAAACACCTTGCTGGGTCTATAATTATTCGTATCTTTACTGTCCCCAGATTTGAAAAGTGGTATTACCTTGCTGTATTTCATAAGGTCTGGGAAGACTCCTTGGTCCACAAACAAATTAAAAATTAAAGCCAAGTACGGTGCTATAGTGTCAATAATAGCTTGACACACTTTAATAGACATTCCCCATAAATCTTCGGTTAATTTGACTTTGTTTTCCTTAAAAGCTTTAATACGACAACGGAACTATAATATTGTTTATTTATTTAAAATAATCCCTCAAAACAACTTGCATTCCTAAGGTACAACCTTAAGTACGTGCTTACTACTTTAAAGATTACGCAATATGATCGATTCAACTCCGCGATCGAATTGAAAGCCAATAAGCGAGTATTGATTATAGATAAAGCATTGAAGGTCCTGCTAACACCAGAGAATATGAAGGAGGTATTACGAATAGAATGTTCATGTTATCTTATTCAATAAAGTCTCGAAGGTTAGAACGGTGTAGGCCAGCACAGGCACACTGTTAGCCAGACCATCGATACTGAATATCTATTTATACGCTTCTATCTAGAAGCGTTATAATTTGTTTTTCTGAGTCCGTAAATGAAAGGCTGTTTATAGATTTGACAGTAATAGTTAGGAGTACCTACTACAATGGCGATATAAGAACTGAAATAATCACACATCACTTTTCATCAGACGAAAATAAGAAAACGTAAAGAAGGCGTAATTACAGCCACGTCGCTTAAATTACGATTGCTTCGAGTTATCGAATTCGAATTCGGCTAACCCCGCTGCACCGTTTGACCCGGACATTAGCACTCCATTCCTTCCTACTCTGCGTTATCGGGCTCATGTAAGCAATTGTACAAATTGAGTGGAGTCGCTCGACCTCGGGCTAAATGATCCGTGAAATGGGCGTCTGATACAGCTCTTGACTTATTCTATCCGTTATTCGATTCGATTGCCCGATTCCCAGACGATACACTAAGAGATACCAAATGTATTGGAACTTACTTATGTGGTACTTTCGCTTCGGTTTTATTATATTCGAAGTAATCTTGGTTACGGGTTACTTTCGGATCGTTTTGTTTAGTATACATTAGGGTTTATAGGGTCTTACAAACAAATTCTTTTACTAGCCGGCCGGATGGCAGAACTATTTTTTTGTCGCAGAAGTATCTGTTAGTGTATTGGATAAAATCCGAAGGGATCTAGTTTAGAAAAGCAATATACGTTTCTTTTAGGGTTTCCATTCTAAGCCTAGTTATTTTTCTTGTCTCAAAGAAATTGATTTAAACACGCACTTCCCGTGGGAGCTCGAGAACTGGAAAAGAAAATGTCGAACTTATTTCTTTTTGGTAAAAACTAGGAATCCCCAGAGGTCGCAGAGGTCAGCCGTTACCAGTTACAGAACTATTCCTATCATGGATCAATACAATTTAAGTTAGGAAAACTAAAATGAGTGTGCAAAATTCGAGATTATTCAGTTCCTACTTGTGTTTGGATATAATCTGCACCACCACAGTGCACTGTTTTATTCACCAAATCCTGAATTTGTAAAGCATAAGTACTGCATGTTAGTTCAGAGTTTCATAATGTTAAAAGCGTTGGTGGAGTCACACGTTACTGGTGTTATTATGACGCTTGCCGACTGCATACAATGGTCTCTATGAATAAAATATACCGAAATGGGGACACCATGTTGCCATGGATGAAGGAGGGAATGAAGTGGTAATATTAGTCGAAGCAGTGTGTGAAATATTAATGAAAATGTGCTGGGAACTACTTATGTAACTTGCTGTTATTTTTTTCCGATCCTATTTGTTATCGCAAAATAGAAAAAAAAGGATTCCATCGCACCAATTTACTTTAATTTTAAGCTAGTTTAGTTATGATAAAATTACCGTTTAATGCTTTGAATTTATGATAACAATACCACGCATGTAGATTACGCACGTGTTGTTTTTTTTATTTTACGACTGGTCAAAAAAGAGTGTTGTTTCCAGTAATCATTTACCTATTGGTTGCAAAATGCATAATTGCAAATATTATATGTTGTATGTTCAGCTTTTTGTGCTCTACCACTCGTCTGGTCACTTGAAAGCCTTACCAGTTGTACTACCACTAGCAATATCTAAGTGTCTGAGTACTCCATTTACCAACTCCTCCGTGTCCGCTGCGCTCCCAATGCGTCCTATGCAACGCTTCATATCTGCTGCACATCCTTTTATCGTCACTACAATGTACTTAGTACGGCTCTTTGTGTGCAGTGTATACCTCTGTTGCTGTAACCAGGTCAAAATGTAGTGTATGTATAATATAGAGGCCTTATGCAGTTTTCGTAGGTTTCCTACATAGTTCTCAGAAACATGAGATGAAGTTGAGCTTGTTCCGAATTTCACAGGTAAAACTTTTCTATTGATATCTTATTTTCTCCATATTCGACCGAATTAATACTAGTGCAAACATACTTCCATTTTATTGAGTCCCACATGTTGGTATTTGATTAAATGTTCTGAATACATGTGAGTAAAAACAGTAAAAAACAAAGACTTATGAAAATCAACAGCTGCTCCATGGCCCGTATAAAACTGCAATACCTACGCACTGCTACACCATAAAAATACACACATCAAAAGTGTCTAGGGATCAAGCATTTTTATGCGGATTTCTTGAGATTGAGATGTGGCTTTGTAATAAATTTATGATTTTATAAATTTATATGGATCCTTTTTGGTGCATTTCATAATTTGAATCAGGAACTGTGAATCAAATTCGAGTAAAAGATGAAAATCAGCTGTCAATATTTTCCCTATAAAAACATACAACGCATTGAAGACATTATTAGTGCTACTGTTTCCCTACTACTGATTAAAACCAACGTTATTATGGAGCGGCGACGTCATTTAAGCAGGGAAGAAATGCTCAGAGCCGTGGGAATGATAGAAGCTGGTTCCCGGCAACGTACTGTGGCTTTAGCTCTGAATACAAGTCAGAGTGTTATCAGTCGACTTTGGACACGTTACCGAAGCACTGGTACCGTGGCTGAGCGCCATGGAGGACGGTATCGCTGCACCACACGGAGACAAGACCGATACATTCAAATCTTAACTCGAAGAGCTCCAACAATAACCGCCATGATGTTAGCCGTGAGGCTTCATCACTCTTCAGGGAACTTAATTAGCGACCAAACAGTCAGAAACCGCTTGCATGAAGTGAACCTTCATTACCGAAGACCGCTACGGGTACCACCTATAGCAATGCACAATCGTAGGATTCGATATCAATGGGCTCATGAACACAGAAATTGGGCAGAAGAACAATGGCGTTTCGTGTGCTTTTCTGATGAGTCTCGTTTTGGTATGAGACCGGATACAAGACGTATACGACACTGGAGAACCCCTGGACGCCAACAGCGATTAAAATCCTGCCAGGAAGTCCATCCTTATAGTGGTGGAACCATCATGGTATGGGCGGGTATTTGGATCGGCGGAAGAACTGAGTTGATTTGGATCAGAGGCAACCTCAACGCTCAAATTTATGCTGAGACGATTGTATCAGACGTCATCGTTCCTCTACAAGTGCAAATCGGTCCCTTATTTCAGTTAATGCATGATAATGCACGACCGCACACCGCAAGAGTTGTAAGACAGACTCTCGCCGCAGCTAGCATCAATGTCCTGCCCTGGCCTGCTCAGTCGCCAGACTTGAACCCGATTGAGCATGCATGGGATATGCTACAGAGAAGAGCTCTGCCGAATATGGAGGGTATCCAGTCGCAAGAAGACCTTTTTTTGTTGTTGCAACGAACATGGGCGGCCATTCCACAGCGTGATTTGGATGAACTCATTTTGAGTATGCCAAACCGATGTTCTTGTGTTGTTAGTGTTCGCGGTAGAAACACGGATTATTAATTGTTTAAGTTACCCAATAAAATTTTAAAGAAAACTGTTATTTCAGTCTTTTTTTCGAACTTTAATGTTAGTGGTTCAAATGTCAAAAATCCCTTTATTAGAAAATGGCAAATTTCTTTATTAATGCAAAGGTGACTTGGTTTATCGTTACTGTGACAAACGAAAACACTTTATTTGATGAATCCTTAAAGAAAATTTTAATTAATATCAATCAGGAGAAAAGTTATTGCAAAAATATATGTTGATCCCTAGACACTTTTGATGTGTGTATGTTAAGTCGTTACACCATAAAAATATGTTAAGTCGTTACACCGTAAAAATATGTTTAGTATAGTAGTCGATTAAAAAAAGTACGTATTTTTTTTTAATCGACTAATCATTTCATCTCTGGGAAATCTAGATGCTAGAATCGTGTACTGAATTCATGGAAAACTTTGCGTCATAAATCATGATGTTCGTTACACCGTGATTAATCTTGATAATATTTTACATAAAAATGTAGTAAAGAAACTTGGGTCAGTGGGTCATTTTAGAGGCGGATGTCATTTACTGGGTGTAAAACGCTTATGCAAACAAACCTTTTAAGCAAAGCGGGATTTAGAACTCTAGCAGCAAAATAAATTTAAAATGAGTCGGTATTTTTACTAAAGAGTTGGAGTTTCATTAAAAATGAAAAGGATTAGTAACACTTTTTAGCGTTTAAAACTTTAGCACTACAAGGTTTTTACATTATTCACTTTGCACTGGACGCTGTGAGCTGTGAAGGATTACCTAAAGTAACCCACCATCCATTGGATTTCTTTTACCTGCTGCATGAGTAGCATGACTACTGTAGACACGAGTTTGTCTACGGAAGAATCGACATAATGACAGATAGACAATGACAATTTGTGTCAGTTTGTCGATTCTTCCGCCGACATAGCCCGTTTCGACGGCGGTCATGCTACGCGTGCAGATCATTGAAACCAAAATGTGATGGACAGTTGAAGTTAAAACTGCACTTACCATTGCATTTCTCGGTATTGAAATTCATGTTTATTAAAAATATGTCCTCTTTTCATAAATTCTCACATTTTCATTCGTCTGGTATTACATTAGTTCTCGGAAATTGCATCGAACCAAAGTAACCTTGACATCCATTTTTTTTTACGGATGGTAAATCATCATTAACCCTCCCTCGCTCTGGGAGGAGCGGGAGGGAGTGTCAGACTTGTACTGACTAAAACCCATCCATGTTCGAACAGTCCCGCAGCCCTGGCAGGCATCGGCCCTCTCGGACCCCTTCCGATTTGCTGACATCTCCTTGATGCGCGCGCGGAACACGAACGCGCCGTCGACACGGCCTGTCTTCATGAGACGGGCGGACGGTGAGCTAGCACCTTGACATTCCTTAGTCGCCATATTGCAGGATGTTGTTTTTAGGCAATAACTTAATCATTAAATGAAAAAGCTCAGATCAGGCTCGTTTCCCCTGAAGGGCAGAGGCGACTTACAACAGTACAGCCACGTTTCTCCAGTTATGCTTAAGTCCCATATAATAGGGAAACTTAAATCATTTAGGTAGGTATATGAAATAAATCTTCTAGCTGGTTTTACGTCGTCATAGCGAAATTTGCGAACATAAAAACGAATAGGAGTAAGATCGTAACTCGGAAGGAATATGTAAATTGTATAAAACTTTTAGGGTTGTCAATAAAACAAGAACGCGTATAGTACAGAATTTATTTCCATATTATATACTCAGATATAACAGCAATTGTCTCGGTTCCACTCTATATACTCTCCAACAATATTTACATTGAGTTTTGGGTTTCATGTCGCTACAGTTTGTGTCGCCTTTATGAGAGCGATACGTTTATGTTATTCGAGGGTATGTATACACACATGCGACTTTTGTTCTTTTCATTACTCGCCATTCCTTGTATGTACTTACTTTTGGTCATACAGAGATCACCTTATTATCAGAACGTAAAATACTGATTAATCAACCATAGTTATAATTTACGGCCGAAACGTCGCTAGATCCTTCTAACTAAAAGGATCACACCGTTTCGTGTCTCTACGAGTGTTGGATGTTGCATCCTGTCCTAAAATAAAACATGGTCTAATAGACAAAATCTTATTTTCTTAGTACCAGTTTATTCATAGACTATAAATAAACTGGTATCTAATTATGAAGTATGCAAACTTCCTTACACACAATTAATTGGTGACCTGGATATACGAATCAAGAATACGTTGTACCGTCTCAAGTCAGGAGAAATCGTAAAACGAAATCCTTTGTTATAATCATAAAATATCTACGTGGATGATAAAATATATATACCGTAACAAAGTCGCATCTGTGCTCCAAACTTTATTCGAACAATATATTTTATGGTGAACTCTTTGACGTTTTTTTTAAAACAACGAATATTAATACAGCTACAGTACAGTCACAAGCACTAATTTTAATTCAAAAGACCTAATTCATAGTAGGGCTTCCAATTAAAAAAAAAATAGAAAACGTTAATCAATAAAATAGGACATACACTTTTAAAAGTTGCTTCGTGTATTATATTAGTGTTTGTAACTGTACCTCACATATACGATAGTTTTCGAGGAAAAAAAAAACATTAATTAAAAAAAAAAATCTCTATTAGACAGATACATTTTTACTAAAGTGGCTTACTGCTACTTGACCGCAGCTTATTCAATTTTCGTCGAGTACATAATGTCGGCCAAGGTTAGAAGTTCTTTCCTTGTTCCAAAGAGCAGAACTTCCTAAACCGCACTTGAAACTGATCAACATACTCGAGTTCCTCGGCCAAAGCTAAGAGGCTGCGATCAAACGTGAAAAGATCGAGGTAATGATATTGTTTAATATATAGGATTGTTTATTAAATGACTATAAAAAAAATTGAATTTTAAGTTTATTATTCTTGTATTGTTCTAATACTTCTATATCGTAACATTGGAGTTCCAGAACAATAATTTATTATTATTTTCTACGGATTGATGTTGTTTCCTTTTTTGGTATTGTTGTAGTTTTTAGGGTTCCGTACCCAAAGTGTTAAACGGGGCCCTATTGCTGAGACTTCGCTGTCCGTGTGTCACCAGGCTGTATCTCATGAATCGTGATAAGTGACCTGTTGAAATTTCTTCAGATTATATATTTCTGTTGATGCTATAACAACGAATACTAAAAACAGAATAAAATAAATATTTAACGCTCCCATACATAAAAGTATTTTCTTTTTGCTCGTTTTTATAAATAATGGTACGGAACCCTTCGTGCACGAGTCCGACTCGCACTTGGCCGGTTTTTTTAATAATTTTCCTAAACTAAGATTTTGGATAGTCGTTAAAAATTAAGCCTGTATATATTTCATCTGTGGTAGCGACATGTCCCAACATTCCATCCTGGTCCTCACGTTAACAATCCATATCTACGATACATACAAAACGCAGCCATTACATGACCGCAACACTTTATTATAGATATATTCACTAATCTTTAAAGCAATTTACAAACATACTTTATTGCTACATATAACTTATATTTTTATTAAAAAAAAAACTTGACATTTTGTTTCTTCCTACATAACTGGTTTATTGATATTGAAACTAAATATTTTTATATATCAGAATAAACATAGGTATTTAGGCCTGCAGTAAATAAATTATGCACAACAAACATACAGCTATTTATAATAATATCTTTTATATTTTTTGTTAAGTATGGAACTTTTTTTTTGCATTTAGATGATCAATTTTAAATACGCTTTATGCAATGAGAATTAATAAACCAATTCTATTAAAAACACAATACAATGCAACGAGTGCTGCAACTTATGAACTAATCAGTATCACATAACATAATATTAGTTTAAATTATGACTTAATTAATATTATAAATAATAATATCCGTAATATTAATATGGCAACGAAATATATTTACTAGCTAAGCACCTAGACCAGTAGGATTTCAGGTATTTACACAATCTGTACACAGAATCCTTATTTAAGAGTTATCACTCGCTTCTAATCGTTATACATTTTTCTTAATAAAATTATTGCCAATCAGCTAGTGTTCAACAATGATTAAAGATTTCTCAAATAATTTATTTATTATTATGACAATAAATTTCACAATCACCTCGAAGTTTTTAAATGCAGAAGTATAGTAAAGCTTCCATTACAATGTATATTTCCACCTAATCTAGAAGAATCTTCAAAAACAAATATTTACAAAATGAAGACATCATCGATATGCACTGTACATTAACTGGGATATGCACTGTACATTTACAAACATTAAAATATCTTAAATGCATCGGATTGTCGCATGCATCGTTATGAGATTTCTTTATAAAATCTTATTTATCTTTGTAAATACGCGGAAATCTGGCATCGGATACTACCGTAGTTCAGGACTAGCTACAACGAACGGTCGCACTACGTATCACTCACGTGTCTTTTATTACGTCACTACACTATGTTTGTCGCGCACCCGTCTCCCTCGCACATCGGGCCACTCGTGCGTGCGAGCGGGACGGCACGACAGAGTCGCAGTCGTTCACACGATCACTCATGACGTCATACAAATGATATGGTTATTCTTACGTGTGTGCGCGCTGCTTAGATCAGGCGAGCGAGGAATGCAGCCGTCAGTAGCATCAGCACTGATGTGGTGGATCGTGGTGTCGCGCTGTTCATGACCTTCGGCGTCGAGGAGTCAGGGGGAGTCTCGTTGGGGTATGTTCTGCTTTCTGTTGTGACAATAAGATGGATTTCAGATATACTTAACTCATTTAAATAACAGGCATTGTGTGTGTCTAGGCAGTTCTGGACTACTGGAGAATTCCAGTTTATCAATGCAGCAATGCATTGATACCGCTGATGTCAAGAACGCCATATTAGCGTCATCAATCGTAAACACATGTTTTAGTCACATTTTTTTAAAGGCGATGGTTATCTGGAACTACTGCTTGGTTTTTTAGAGCTTTCAGAAGTCAGATGATTTCATAAGATCTACCCCCGTATTCACGAACGCTCGGATTCTATTTCGATATATATTGATAAGTCGTATGTCTATCTAGTTTTGGCATTACGAAAGCGAGCGGGATAGACATACGACTTTCCAAATCAAAATCGAATCCGAGCGTTTGTGAATACGGGGGCAGGTCTGAATACTACCAGAATATTTCAAAACGCCAAAAAAAAACAGTTCAAACTGCTTTACAGAATAGCATGTCAGGTTATAACGTCGCCTGCCAGGGCTGCGGGTTGTTCGAAAGAGATACCGCGGCCCTGGAACACAAAGGGCTTAGAAGGAACATGGGTGGGTTTTAGTCAGTCAAGTCTGACACTCCCTCCCGCTCCGCCCAGAGCGGGAGAAGTAGAAGTCATTTGATGATTTCCCATCCGCAAAAAAAAAAAAAAAAGTTTACCATGGGCCGTGATCGTCCACAACCTGCATCATCTTCCTGCCATTGTCACATGTCACTAGGGGATATGGTAGCTTGAAGGTTGACAGAGGAGAGTATAAGACAAATGAAAATACGTTTTGCATCGATGCAACACGTATTTTTCTTACTCTCCTTCCTTTTTTCCTTCACGCTACCATATCCTTCACAATCTAATAACCATCATATACTCACGTCCATCATGATCCCCGGAGCCGTCGTCTCCCGAACCCTCGCTGTCGTAGTCGTCAGGGTAGCTGCGACCAGATCCTGATCCTTCCTCGCCGGCCTCGTCACCTTGCATGAAGGCTTCTGCTGAGAGTTCCTTGCTGCGCGAGTATGACACGAGCAACTGTGGAGGGAAAGTGAAGATATGAGATTGGAGTTTATCAAATTGAATAAACTTTCTTTATCGTGTGGTTAGTGTCTCTTGTCGGAGTTTTTATGCCACCCTTGGGCCTCTGACTTGGCTTTACATGCCGTTGAGAATTTTCTCTCAGGCATACTGACTGGTTGAATAGTGAAATGTTGGAAAAAGTGTAGGAAATAGATATGGCGGAATCACTGTGTATTGAGTTTAATTCTTCAAAAAAATATATCCAAAAGGGAAATAGCGACGCTTATTAAATAATGAGTCTTTCTTAACTGATCTAGCCGTGATCTTGTGCTTGCCTTGAGGCAATTTGGTTTTTTGGAAATTGAAAACTGAGAAGATAAAAATTAAAATTCATATGAGGAGGAGAAAAACATTCAAGCTGCTTGAATATTCTTTCATTGATAGGGCCAGTTAACATATTGACAGATTGCCAGAACCCAAGTCAGTTGCAACGGAATCATGTATCAGATTTTAAAGCTAAATTCTCGCCAGTTACAATAAGTTCCTCGTTTCCTTAATAACAAAACATAAATTCTTGGTTATAGCCCATAACAGAAGATTTATGTTGTAGAAAATTTCAATTATGCTTTTTGCTTGAACTTCGCAATCAAAGTACTGGGAGGCGATACTTGGCTTTTTTCCGGAGTTGAATGAAACCCCTCTCTATAAACGGGCTTAAGTAGTTAATTAAAAAAGGGACTGATGTCAATTAGCCACAAACACTTATCCCCGAGTATTTCCCTTCTTCCATTACACAAGTTAACGCTTTTAACGACATCTTTAACTGTGCATTTCCTTCCTGTTGAGCTAGAACCTGTTTCTTATCTACAAAGCTTGGCGTTACATTCGTAGTTTGGAACCACTTTGAGCATTGTAAAATGTTGATAACTTTTTGTCGTCGTTTTTTCAGAGGACGAATATGGTGCTTCACTGATACGTGGGAGATGTTACAATTGCGCTATTTGTTTTAGGCAATGCGAAAGCGTCTTTCGCGTAAGTGTATTCTAGTGAGTGCCTATCGCGAAAATGTTTTTTCCTTTCTGGTTACCTAACGGACGATTTCACACGAACTTGGCGTAGCGGAGATTTTCTCTAATAAACATACATGTAGTTTAATTCGGAGTTTATAACAGCCTTGATATTCGAGTAATAATAATAATGCATTGGCTCGTACAGGATATATGTTTATTATTTCTAGGAAGCTAGCACATATAACTTTTGTGTCGACATTTTGTCATCCGGCATTGTATTCCTCATTGCTGAGGATCGTGACCCCATTCACAGCTGTCTTGGCATGCACTCTTTGGCGCCGCGTTGTTTTAAATCAAAGTCAAAGTCAAAGTCAAAGTCAAAGCATTTATTTCAATTAGACCATTACAGGCACTTTTGAAAGTCAACAAAAACAAAATAAAACGCGAAGCTACAGTCCCAGTCACAAGGCATAATAACTTGTGAAAGTACTGTAGTTGCCCATTCCGTAGCGTAGATCTCTATGGAGAAGAACGGGCAAGAAACTCCATGGACACTCTTTTAAATCAAAATATGTTACAAAATCTTGGTTACATCATTCATGTCAAGAATTACAAATATGTGAGAACAATGTAGAAATACGGGCAAGTTAAGAGCGTCCAGAGTAAAAGATTTAATCAGTAATAAAAAAAATAAAGTAATTAAAATAAACCGTGGCAGCTAAGAGATGACCAGTCACAACTGACAGCGCCCGTTCACGAACATGACGCATGTATCAGCCATCATTCAACTCAACCATTTTGAAGGGAACTAAACGACCCGACACACCCGCCACCATCAGCGTGACATTTAAGTGAGCATGACATTCACTCAACCACCAGGGTAATTTCGCGTCAATGAAAGATTTAGTTACTCATTAAATAGTGGCTTTACAGTACATGGTACTCACACATGTGCTATGAAATTATATAATACTAAGAGATTGAATCTATACAATGCAAATATATTTTTACAATCTTCTGCAGCTTTCACAATAACTTCACTTTCTAATTCTGATGATTCCGATTGCCCCTATGGTTGTGGAGCAGGACCAGCATTGAGCCAAGCATATATTGTAAGCTGTTGTTCTAAACCAAACTAACTAAGTGGTGTATTGCGTAAAAAAGACGTTGACGTCTGGACCATAACTGAGAACCCTCTGGTTACAGAGATACGTAAGATACTTTAAGATAAGTATAAGATTTATAAGTAGATAAGTAAGATACTTTTATTGTTTTTATTAAAAAAAAAAAAAACATTTTAAATCGCATTACCCTAGGACTCCTATGCCGCTGCAACTACATGCTACAAACATAATACACCGTGTAAATCACCTCATCACGAAGCCGTCAACCAAGCATTCTGTACCTGAAACTAAGTAACTTTACGCAAAAATTATTGCTGGGAAACGACGTTTTTTTTGGGGTGTGTAAAATCATGTTTTGTGGTAGAACTCAATGTAAAGCACTCAAAACATTGTGCTGATGGACGGATTGAATAGTACGGGGGTCGTGGAGGTGTTTAAAGTAAAAAACTTACATTAAAAACTTGTATATAAAAAAATACTTGTCAAAAAGTTGGATCTTTGACCCCTAATATCTCCGTAACTAGAAGGTTTCTAGAAGGTATGGTGTAGAACAAAAAAATGATCGCAATGACAGGGAGAACCAGTGCCTTTCGGCTTCGTTAAGAGGTGTTTTACATCCTTTATTTTACGTGTCTTACACTATGCGCTTCCGTTATGGCTATCTTAAACAGCGTTTTTCGGACGACAAGGTGTTATGTTAGCATTTAATTAATTTAAATCGTTATTAGATTGAAGCACTTGACTTTTAGCTGCCTTGTTATACTAATGGTTTTTATATTAAATTACGCGTTAGACACCATCATACAAGATAATCTGAACGACGATAATGTATTTTTCCTTCGCGAGTTTGCCGTATCCAATATCCCTCGTATAAACTTATCATCTTCATGCCCTTGTTACTTGTAACTTGGTGTTGGGGCTGCACAATAAATTATTCTTCCATTCTATCCTGCTAACAGTCACGCTATCAAGCATGCTGAATTAAATCAGCGAAATATGTGAAACCTTTTTATTTTTAAGACCATAATGAACCATATTTCATGCAAATAAAGAATGTTATCTTATAAATCAGTTCCTTTTCTTCCATACTCCATTTTATTTCACACCCAATCCACGTTTAAAAAGCTCCCTCAAACAAAAGTAGACCTATTCTTAAAACTACTAATAACATGTTATTTACCTGTCTGGCTTGCTGCAGTCTGTCTGCCAAGGTGGCTACTCTTGAATCCTGTGGGGCGCTGCCGGTGATCTCGGGATTATATTTCTGGTCGCTTAGCGAGGCCGACGACACCAGGGGTTTCGTATAGCTAGACAATAAAATTAAGTAACATTAGTTTGACGGCACGGCTGGCGCGGTGGCTGAGCGATCGACTGCTGCGCTGCGTGTCGCGGGTTCGATCCCCGCACGGAACAAATATTTGTATGGCCTACAGATAGTTGTTCCGGGTCTGGCTGTTTGTGTATGTGAGTTTAAATGTTTGTAAACTCACCCAAGATACAGGAGAAATCCCTAGTGTGGGGCAACGTTTAAAAAAAAAAAGTTATAGGTATTTATCATCACGCCTGCCAACGGGGATTCCGTTGGTTGGGTTAAGCATAGGTGTACCCTGTAGTGCACTATCATGTCGCCAGTTATGCTTATCACCCACGTTATATGGGCGAGCCATCAACCGGGCACATAACCAAACTACTACTGAGAAATTACTGGTAGAAATCCCAATAACAATTTTGCCGACTAGGGAATTGAACCTCAGGACCTCAAAATCTGCAGAAGCATTTGTGATTACTATTGACCAACGAGGCATCGTAGAAATAGATAGTTTATAATTAGATCTGTATGTGACAACTGTCCGCTTTGAACTGTGCGTGCAATTTGTCAGTCAAATTGAAATGAGATTAGCATAACATGAATGTCACGTTCCACGTAATTAAATGTGAATATAATTTTACTGGGCCATTCAAACACTAAAGTTTAATTAAGTTGGCAAATATAATATTATTTAAACTAGATTTCAAAGTACATTCTTCCCATTTGAATTGAGCCTTTACCATCAACGACGATATTATAACAATGTGTGCTCCAATCAAAGGTCTGAAGGTCTAGACAAAGTGGCATGCAATCAGCGATTACGGTTATGGAAAAGTCAAAAATATATGAAACTGACATTTTAATCTCCAACAATTGTATAAGAAATAAGACATTGACTTACGTAGACCCTGTAGTCTTTCAACGTCGCTACCATACTACAAGAGGTTACTTTAAATAAACAAAAGGTAGCTACTCACTCTGCAACAGCGTTCCCATTCCAACAGCGCTCATTCTCGTCAGCAGCGAAGTCCGGTTCATCACACAACCGATCAGCCAGGCCTGCGAACAGTTTCTTCGTGGAGGCGAGGGTAGCAGCAAACTGCAGGAGTTCGGTGTCTGGTGGTGGTGCCCGGAGGTTTTCACGACGAATAGAACCTGGTGTAGGTTGTGATGATGAAGAAGCTGGACTGTCCATTGTGGCTGGGGGACCGCATTCTTGACGCACCTAGGAATAAAAAGGTTTTGGTTAGTTAAATGTGTGGCGATAAAGTTACTACAAAATTTTTGGAATAACAAAGATCATTGTTGTTTATTGCATAATTCAGCCTATATTGTTCCTACTGCTGTGATACAGGCATCATCTCTGTGAGTGGGCCATGATGATTGGCTAATAAGCAAACTGATTGGTTTTGAAGGTAACTGATTTTTATGCATGGACGTCTGATTCTGTGAACACGTTAAGCTTTCGTCTCGGTAACGGTAAGAGTTAGTCAAACGTTAACATTGTAACAACAAATGACAAACAATCATTGTATACCTTTACTGAAAACAACCCGTAATAGCAATAAGGTCGAAGTTAGAACGAGCATTACAACAGGAATAATCGTAACTTCGCACTCAAATCCAAGTATAATTTTCTCAACAACATTAGGACCTGTAACATTATGTGTCCGTGATCGTAAACGCAAACAAGGAATGCTGTACCGCTATCCCTATAACTAGCAAAAAGTGAGATGTAATCAGCGCGCGTTCCAGCGTGTTCCAGCTGAGATGAAGACAAACGACGGCGCAGCTTCGATACAGTCATGTCATTTGTCAGCGGCTAGAGACCGCTGCAGAGCACCGCAGACGCTGGATTATCAGTGGATCAGGGATAGAGGTGTGAATAACTGGTTAACGAGTAACTTTACGTTATTGAGTTACCTGTATTGATCGGTTTAAAATATAGCACCTATGTCGATCTGAATCTGACAATTAATAGGACTGCGGTAAAGATAGCGTGACATTGTCGCAGGGCTAACCTAAACCTAAACTGAAATCTAAATTTTAATATAACTTAACTCATATGCGCAATGCACACTCATAACCACACACACACACACACACACATACACGCATACAGACTCAAAAACTTACTCGCACACACCACATGACGGCTGTATATTGTGTTGTTTTTTCAGTGACAGCACCTAAAATTTGTCGTTACTAATTTGTTCATCATTTCCAGCTACTAATACTGTAGGTAGGAGTCAGTTAGCTAGTATCATGTTTATTTCTATACTTATAGGTTGACTGGTAATTAGTGACCGATACTTAAACACGTTATTGTTCTCATGATAACAAATAACTTTCCCAAAGAAACATTTTTTTATACTAAGTCACTTTTATTATAACAACACAAGAGGCGTATGAAATTCGCTCCTTCGCGTATTTCGTGCGATCAGCTGTTAGCCGCGTGACGCCGTTTTTTCTCATTACTATCGTACCGTGCTACAGTGGGGTGGCAGAGCACCCGCACGGCTTACAACCCCAAATTTCATATGACTGTTGTGTTACTGTGATAAAATTAAATGAGTAGGTATAAAAAAAATGTTTCTTTGTGAAAATTGTTTGTTATCACGAATTTAAGTATCGGTCACTAATTCCCAGTCACCCCTTAAATAGTTTTCTTATCATATACCCGACTACCCGTCAGCAACTTCTGGGTTCTTCTGTCCCACGCTATCGTTCAATCCTTTTCCCATTCCATATCATTTAGCTATACAATCATCACATGTATCGATACAATCGTCATGGTAACATTCCAGTCCTCACTCCCATCTCTAGTCTAGATATATTGGAGTGCTACATTACCAGCGCGTGCGCCGACCGCCGAGTGAACGGCCTCAACGACTCGCGACACGCAAATAAACCACAACAACTCAGACGCAAATAGGCGCATAGTTCCGACGCAATTATTGCAAAAAGTACTGTATAATACCACCAGGCGACGCCACCGTGAATAAGTTTTACATTTTTCTGCTATTTATAACACGTGGCATGTTTGGACTCTTTCGAAATGCAGTTTAAAATGTGCTTGAAATTGTAATTGTTTTCGCTTTTTGCTAAGAGGCATTCATGACCTTTATAGGAGAGGTACAATGCTACATGCTTCTTTTTTTGGTGCTTGAATGCTGTTGACAAGAGGGCGCCGCCATTTTAAACATTAATTGTATTTTAAAAAAAAACAGACATCCGAATTGAGAACCTCCTCCTTTTTTAGAAGTCGGTTAAAAAGAAGGCGGCTTTAGTTCCGGCTAAGGTCAATCGCCAAAGGCAGCACTGTACCTATGAAATGGACTGTGAAACTCGCAATCTAAAATAGGCAAATTTAAAATATTACCTTTTCCATGAATTCTTTATCATTAGGTTTCCCGTGAACTTTCCATTAAAACCTTTTATAAATGAAGATTTCCGTCTAGCAAGCTGCAGATGAAAATCAGTATTTCCCATGTGATACCTTATGTGTTCCAAGTAAAGTTAGCTACGCAAAGATTCCGCAACTTAGCAGTAATATCATGAATCCCGCAGGATTCAGGACAAAGTTTTATTACGACTGTGACATCTGTCGCGAAAACATACATAGAAGGGATAGCTATATACATAACTGCTTTTATTAATATTGGGATATATTCGTGTCAAATTCTACAGACAGCTTTGCTCGATATTCCACCAAGTAAAGCAAGAAATATTCAACTACAATAAATGTATAAACTGCAAGACTACTTTAACAATTGAAAATGAAGTGAATTGAAGTGTAGCCACTTTTTTGACAGAAATATGAGTTTCAATAAATCTTATTTTACAAGTTTTAAAAGTAACTCATATTTTCTTTCCAGAACTGTTTTTCACACAGAGATAAAGCTAAACAAAGCAAAACATAATGACGTAAACACCACAAGAAATTAAAACTTTAATTAAATGTGGAACAGTGATAGTGCAAGTAATAAAGCTGCTATAACAAAAAGTAGACATCAATTAAAACTTAACAATCCAAAACTAAGATAGTCGGTACAAACTCTTAACATTATGTGCTAATTACTGGATTTTTTTGCCAACAGCTCTCAAGACAGGCATAAAAAGACACCGACAACTAAATATAGTAAATATTCATTAACGCATTCAGTTTGCACGACCGCAACCGGATTGTACCGCCTTTTTTTTTTACGGATGGGATATCATCAAATGACTTCTCCCGCTCTGGGCGGAGCGGGAGGGAGAGTGTCCGACTTGTACTGACTAAAACCCACCCATGTTCCTTCTTCGCCCTTTGTGTTCCAGGGCCGCGGTATCTCTTTCGAACACCCCGCAGCCCTGGCAGGCATCGGCCCTTTCGGACCCCTTCTGGTTTGCTGACATCTCCTTGAGGCGCGCGTGGAACACGTACGCGCCGTCGACACGGGGATTGTACCGCCTTGGTTACACAAATAATTTAAAAAAAAACTATCTGCTTATATGTATAGTCGAATAAGCTTTTTGATATCCAGGCAGCTAAATTGCAACTACTCTTAAACTCAAACTCAAAGCATTAATTTCCAATAATAGACCAAAAACAGGCACTTTTGAAAACAAAAAGATGAAGTCTACAGTCCCAGTCATAAGGCATAATAACTTTTGCGACGGAAGTTTAAATTTAAATAATGTTGTGAGTGCTCTAAGTAGTCAATAGTTTTATATCGCTTTCATAAATATGCCATAAGTTTAAAAACTTACACTGACAAAAACTAGGTACTATACTTACACGGATAAAAAGAACATTGGCAGTGTAGTATTTTTGTCTGTTTATCAAATAACTTGTTCAACAGTACCTACATAGACTCGCGAGAATTTGCTTGCCGCGGGTGGGCAGTGAGCATGCAGGTAATTACAGTACTAAAGAAACTAGATAATACAAACCGATATAAAAGCACCGCTTGGGATCGCGATTAACGGATAGATAGAAGTTATTATGATTGCGAATTGAATCAGCTGTAGAATAACTGTAGTTTCGCCTTGATAGTTACTGCCTTTTTTTAGTGATTAACTTAAGTTAAAAAAAGATTAATAGATTGATAAACAACTGGGAATATTTCGCAAAGAAATGTAATAAGGTGTTGGGTAATAATAATACCTAAAAAGGTGCACCACAATTGTTTTTATCCTTATTAAGACATGAGGCTCCATTTGACACTAAAGCCTAATTTACATATTTTTTTATAACTTGCTTCTAAAACCATGGATGCGGAAATCGCTAATTACTCTACTAATGGCTTAGCATTGTACTTTTTCATATGTTTTAACGATTCGTGGATTTTAATCAGAAATCCTAAAGGTAAAGATATTCATCAAACAATTCCTGCGAGCTACTTTCTCTTATATATAAGTCTTGTTCACTTTTTGCTTAAAAGTTTAACCGCCAATTTTTCATGAACACCGATAAATTGTATAATCGTTCAGTAGTTACCTGCACTAGTTTCAACTTCCAACAGTATTTCAATTGGACGCTACATAACCGAATCCATTGTTGATTGGTTCGCTAGCCAGTCATTAATTAAACGTTAATTATAAATGTATGACGTGTCCGTCACTGCTATTTATGGCAGGCTCTTCGTTGGACGTCACTTAGTAAATTAGATGACCATATATAATCCTTTCATACCCTATTTACCTCTGCCTTGGCATCACTGTCAATGAAACATTGATCTTATTGTCGTTGATGTAAGGTTGGTGCTGGATTGTTTCCAATGAAAAGTGTACCAAGATTACAGTGATCTTTATTAACGTTGAATAAGGTTTTTGTTGGTTGGTAAAATAACTGTATAAAGACTGTACAACGAATGACTAACGCATTGTACAGCCAATCGATAAATATTATACAATTACAATAATTGTAACATAAGATCGTCTTTGTTCGCTATGAGTCATACGCAATTGTGCAGTGTGTATGAAAATGTGATATTTTGTACCACTTAGCAGTAATGATCTAAAATTACTTCTATTATGCTCTGTTTCATTGTTCATGTTAGACGTAGAGTTTATAATAGAATACAGTCAGTTGTAATAATAGTTATGTACCTATTTAATTTATAACAGCTAAGCTCGGTTTGGAACATAATTATAAAGGGTGTAAAACACCTCTTAACGAAGCCGAAACGCACTGGTTCTCCCTGTCATTGCAATCATTTTTTTGTTCTACACCATACCTGGGAACCTTCTAGTTACGGAGATATTAGGGGTCAAAGTTCCAACTTTTTGACAAGTATTTTTTTAAGTACAACTTTTTAATGTAAGATTTTTACTTTAAACACCTCCATGACCCCCGTACTATTCAATCCGTCCATCAGCACAATGTTTTGAGTGCGTTACATGGAGTTCTACCACAAAACATGATTTTAAACCCCCCAAAAAAAAGTCGTTGCCCAGCAATAATTTTTGCGTAAAGTTACTTAGTTTCATATACAGAATGCTTGGTTGACGGCTTCGTGATGAGGTGATTTACACGGTGTATTAATCTTAGGTTTTGGGATGCGTGACTGTAGTATTTATCCTTGTTGTTTTCAACTTGGAAACACTAATTTCAGAACACCCAGTGAGTGACGGACAGAATAGTGTATTCGCCGCTTATGACTACGAAGAACCAAGTAAGCGTTAAACGTATTAGGCATAATTTTGGTATAAAAAATAACGTACGGAATACCATACCGGAATATTAGCAAAATATAAAACCCAATAATATATGTGAGAAGTGTTAAGAAGGTACGGTCAGCAGCAAAAGTCGCTTTACATAACCAAAATTATAAGACGTCTTAGTTTTAGAACGATCCATATTAACAGACTGGAGTAAAAGACATAACAATATTTTCATCAATGGTTACACAAATTCGCAAATTAATATAACATCAGATCACACTGACCAGCACAAAACTTGGTGTAATATTTATAAGTGTTAACCGACTTTTGATGCTGACTGTACAATAAACGGAACATCCTGTGTCAAAGCAGCTCGACATTGAATTTGAATGTCTTTTTGAACTTGAATGGCATCTGTTCTTGTGAGTCGGCGAATTGTGTTACCGTATGCCTATCGCGTACTCACTTAAATTACGGTTGGATCTATATACAGGGTGTAATGGAAAGGGTATACAGGGTTATTGATTAAACACCAACAACCTCTAAAGAGGTCGTTGTACTCATCATTATGAACAACATTTACTATGGGACCAAAACCAGAAATCGCGAAAAAAAAATCTGCTGTGCCGTACTTATGTTCACATAACTCGTCAAATTGTAGGGAACAGCTGATTTTTTTTCACGATTTCGGTTACTTCTCATAGTAAAAGTTGTTTATAATGATGAGTAGAATGACCTCTTAGGAGGTTGTTGGTGTTTTTCCAATAACCCTGTATACATACTTAAGGGTGTGCTACAGACCACTATGGAGTACCATGGAGTTTTTTGCCGGTTCTTCTCCATAGAAAACGACCAACCCGAACCGTGCACCTTTTGTTGACGTTTTATAAGTGCCCATGTAGACCTATGTAAAATAAAATATTTTGATTTTGATTTTTGATTTTGACTAAACTGAACATGTTTCTCCATCATAAAACATAAACTGGCGGTTGGGTTGGCCTAACCGCCAGTTGGGTAAAAAGGGTCTTCTGCGCATAGAGACAATACCACTAGACATGTTATACAAAGAAAACCCATAATTTCATATTAATAATACAAAGTAATACCAACATGGGTCTGTTTATCCCAAAACACGATAAACAAGGCGAGCCGAGCACATAAATCATATCACATCTGAACATCACAAAAAGCAATCCGGCCCGCAGTCCAACTCGCGTTTTTTGCTCCCGTCTGTATAACTAGATTGTACGAGATAAATAATAAATGGCACTTTTATAGGTGCTCCCAACATGACAATAAATATTTTAGGTTCAGACGTAAGGCCGTCATATAAATGGCCTATCATAAATCGGCAATACACCTATAGCCATATTTCGAGCCGTGTAAGATTATTATACTTAACCTGTTTGCTGGCAAATCTTATAAATTGCACGTATGTTATGTTATAGTCGTGAAACGCATCTAAGTGTGGTAAAATTTATTACTTGGGTTAGGTTAATATCGCTCGAAATTACGATCTATTTTACTTGAGGCGTGGAGCAGTCATAAATTACTGAAAGTGATTTATTCTGCTCCGTGCTATTGATTTATGAAATAAAATATGAATTTGCTGTATTCAATCAGAACGAACTGTTATAAATGATTAAAAATAAAATTACAAAATGGACAAACACATATTTATAAAAATATACCGTACAAAATTCCTTTTAATATCAAAACAAAAGCTGTATATATTGATACTTAACTCTATCAATAAACGACAGCCATCTTTAACAAATTGGCAGAATAGGTGACGATCATTGCGTCAGAAACTACAATAGAAAAAATATAGTGTGACGTCATAGTCCTTTTACGCTGAATGGTTCGGGAGAGCCATTTGTGGGAAATGAGGCAATTACAGGGCGCGCCGGCCCGGAAGATTACTTAATAGAAAATAAGAAAAGTTTTCCTTGCGATTGCCTATTTGAAATTAATTAGGTTTAACAACTTCTTCGGCAGGTGGCTTAAGGTTATGTTTATTTCGTAAAGGTTTTGCGGCTTCATTTTCTCGAACGATTTGTGGAAAACCATAAACAAGGCGGCAAATAACTAGTCTGTTGGAAAAAGTTGAATTAGACCCTCTTCACAATTCTTACACAATCGTTTTACTAATAGAAGTAATGTGATAGACTGTAGTCAGTGCAAAGTACATAATGTTTTCCATAATACCTGCTAGATCGCTGCTGATGAAAAAAATATGTAGTTCGCTAGTAGGTAGCATGGTCCTTCATACATAGGCACATGATTGTAGACCTTGTGGTCAATTAAAATTAAATGTAATTGCAACTATGCAAGTTGCAATTACATTTAATTTTAATTGACCACAAGGTCTACAATCATGTGCCTATGTATGAAGGACCATGCTACCTACTAGCCTAGTGGAAAAACATAGAGACAAAGCGTGGGACAAAGAGTATCATTCTATGTACTTCAATGTTTACAATGTCACTGGCCATTGTGCACAGATAAACAGACAAACGTGACATTTGCTATTCAGCGCAGATTAGCGCTTTAAAGCGGTAAATAGTCGCTCAATATGTAAACTCTCCATTGAGTGCCTTTGTTATAAGGTGAAAATTAATTATACTGCCTTTGATGTAGTATTTAATCAAATAATTGGTACTTCTGTAAGAAAATCTTCTTTTTGTTTAGACATTTTGACTTTCAAAAAGTTTGGTTCAGGTGCTAAATGATCAAAAGTATTTAAGTAATATTATGATATCATAAACAACATTAAAACGAAGGAAATCAAGTGAATTCAATTAATTATTTAATAGATATTGGGTAATTAAAAGTGTTTGAATATCAGCATAATAACCATGAATGTCGATGATTAATTCTAATTCGTATTAACTTGAACTACGGATGATTTGCTTAATTAATAGTAATCATTACTACACAGCAGAGGTAACAAGTAATACTTGCTACTGAAGACAAGGTAATAAATAAGAAATACTTCGCTTAGACTTAATCTACGGAAGGCGAATCAACTTGACATTACCTGTTCATACATCAGTACAATATTGGTACGATTTTGTATCTATTTTATTAAGTTTACTTTAGTGATTTCCTAAAGTTAAATTTTAATTTTATCTACGAGTATGTAAATAAGATTTATGAGTTTTAGGGCAATTAAAGGAAATGACCTTTCTACAGATCGAAACTGAGTAACGTGCCCATTACGCGACAAAAACTGCTTTAAGGCGACAATAAGTGCCAGCGACCTTGAGCGAGTAAAAGTGCATGCGTAACTCTTCAACGCGCACCAAGATTATTCGAAAAAACAACCCACCTTCATTTATCAAACACAATACAAATAAAAACCGTATACTAAAATATGGGTTGTTAAATTGTCTTTCAGATGGTCAAAGTTTCATGAAAATACGTCAGATAGTTTTTGCGTTATTATCGTTTTTTTGTCCGCGTTAGACATGAATTTACAAATTAATTACACTATGTTATAAAAATATAATTTCACATTTTCACATATCAATTTATAAAGAAAATTGTCTAGTGTAACATATATTTTTTTCAAAGAAATACGACAAGAAGTTTAGACGGGATGTTCAATTTAAAATCATTAAAAGTCGTATATCTGCGCCTTAAGACCCACTTCAAAACCCGTAACCCTATAAAACTAATTACAACAATACCATTAATTATTTAACGACCCAACTCATATAAACGTGTTTCTATTTACGTAACTGCCCACCAATCGCGGCGAAACTTTTATAACAGTACAATTCTAATTAATCATAAGTCCTAATAAAAAAACGTCAGAACCAGAAGTCGTTTCATAAACAAGTCAGAGGATTACAATAAATAAAGTCGGTGGGACAATACATCAGTTCTGCGATTGGTCGTATCGAAGTTCTAAGTTTTCGCCCACGTAAGTCATGACCCAAGACACGAGCGGTACAATCTGCCACACGCCAAACCCACATTTCTAACTAATCATGCATTATGTGGAAAGTTTAGAAGGCTTACTTCCTTTCAGGCACGAAAACTACCAAGAACTTAACATATTAAATTAATTTCAGTGCTAGTGCTACTTCTTGGAAAAGCAGATTTAGGAAAACAGGCCTTTTGGGAATTTTTGTTTTGTATTCTCAAGTGGCAACGATGGCCTTAACTTGTGAGGTTTATCATGGAGCAATAATATAAGTTCACGAAAACCACGGAACACAGGCTAAACTTGCATAGCCTGTGTTCTGCAGTGTGCTAAGACGAAGATAGACTTTACCACAGTCACAGCAACTTGCACATGTCGAAATTTTCGTTTTTCCTAAATCATATTAATTCTTAAAACTAAGGTCGGTTTCCCCATTTATTGTTGCGTGAAAGTATGCTTGGGTTGCATTCTTCGAGAATGGCTCTTCTGAACTTTTCTTCCCAATTTTATAAGCATTTTATATAAGGTCGTGTGCCATACTGTTTATTATGCGTAGGCGCCGGGGAAATGCGTTGAGAAATTAATATTAATAGCTTTACACGTTACATGTTATCTTTAACGTTGTAAATTTCGGTATACCTATCGAGTTTCGTGATATGTGGAGGCATTTAAATAGTTATTTACACTATCAAGCTTTTGGTACTTATTTTCAAACAAATTGAGTAATGATTTGGTTATTTATAGGCACACGGCAGTCACGACCTGATATAAATAACTTGACTTTAATAGCCCTAAGAGTAGTGGAATTTAGTTAAGTATTTCAGGTAAATGGAATGGCACAATTAGATGTAATACTATCATATAATATTAAATTTAATTTAGCAAAAAGCACAGAAAATTAATATCATTTTATCGGATCACAAACGTGACGTCCACCTGAATTGTCTTAAAGCCTTTTTCTCATGAGGGGGACAAAAACTACACGCCACCTGCTTCCATCCTTATCGTCTCCATCGATATGAATAGTTTTTTAGTGCAAATTATTAATTTGCACTTGCCGTCTGTTTTAGAAGAATTTCAAACACCTTACAGAAAAAATAAAAAAGCTTCGACTCCACAATACTTTTCCCTCGCTATCGTCTGCACATTGCGCCTGCGATTCGCGAGGTGAAAGCACGCACTGGCGTGGGCGGGCACTGGCGTCTCACTACACAAGAAGGGCTCCATAGTACACGGGCTGAGTTCATAAGAACTACGGAACACTCGACGTGTGTCAATGACACTATTCTTTTGCCCCGGTCTTCAATCGCTTGGAGTTAGGACAAGATCCCACGACATCGTACGACTGGGTTAAAAAATATCCTATGACCGTAAGCGACTATCTATCCGTATGCCTAATTTCAAAAGACTGATAGACACAGTAGTGTCTATTTACAAGGTGTTATTTTGCATCCTCGTTAAATTGAAGGAGGTAACTATGATAATGATTCTCGTCCCGAATCAATAATAAAATGGGTAAGTTTTTTATTTTTTTTCTTATTTACGGAAATCGGTAAGTGTGAACCACCCGTGTTTTGAACGCGGCCCGTCTGGCTGGCTCTTGCCCTATTATCTCGCTTACACACAAACAAACAATCTCAAACGTTTATTTGATAATGTCGTATTCCCTAAACCACGTTAAGGGAATTATTCTGAAATATTGACAAACTTAAACAACCAAAAAAATTAGCGTTTATTAATAATTAACTAGGTACCGTAATTTTAATTGATTATTTATGTCTTTTTTGACCACCTGAAATTTGACGAGGATGCAAAACAACACCTTGTATAGTCTTTGGCAAGTTAGCCGAGAACTCGAAAATGTTATACAAAACTTAGGAGAAATAATGGCTGAAAATTACTGTTAAGCTAAAATGTACTGTACCGCTAGCACGAATATTTGTAGGTTTCGTATCGTAAACGTTTCGAGTTGTCGATACGATAACGGAATACAACGAAAGTCGGAAGCACGAAGCACTTTCGAACTAGTATCGAGAGCTCGATACGATAACGTTGGTGACGTCATACTAACGTAAGTAAGGATGGGAAAAATAGAACGAATAATCTTACCATTGAATGAATGTTTCGTTCAGAAACTGCATAAGTATTTAGTTAATAAAAAAATTAGTGATTTTAGGGCATTTGAAACTTTAAAACTGTTTAATTTATGACTCAATACGAAGAAACTGCATAAAAAGTTAATATTCAGTTAGATAAATGGCATAATATTTTAACTGATTACTAAAACGTTGTGTTTGATTTGACTGTATTCCTAAACGAACGACGGACGCTCGAAGCTCATTCAAGGCCAACTTTGTTTTGAAGTGAACTTGTGTCTTGTGTTTTTATTTAATTTGTAAAAAGTTTGAAACAATTTTATTGTTCTGCAATGAGAACCAGCCACCCGCAGTACACCATTATGGTAGAATTTATGGAAAAGTAAGTGTATTACATTTAAGATTTTATTTTCATAAGCATATATGTTGATTTGAATAGTGTTTCAATAGGATATTTGGAATATATTTTTGTAAAGTTTAAAAGATCTAAAGTTTATTTGTATACTCCAGTTAAAATAAAGTATAACGCGCTAGTCATGTGAAATCTGTAAAAACAAAGTTGAATAGAAAGGTAACACATATTATTACTATAAATATTGGAGCAGACGGTCCTATAACTCACTTTAAATTTATTTCAGGCATGGAGACTTATCCAAACCCAGCGGGGGCCCTCGTGGCAGACATTATGTGCAGCAAAAATGGAAGGAGTTAGCAGATATGCTCAATAGTGATGGCACTGGGGATTCTCGAACAGAGCAAAAGTGGAGGAAGGTAAGCCTATTATATCCTAATTACGCACATTTTAAGGAAATAAACTTACTTCACACAATAAGAAATACATGCACACATTTATGTTGGTGCTGACATCATGCTCTTGTTCATATTTGTTAAGGTATGGAGTGATTTCAAAAATAATGTGAAGAATAAGTGGGCGAAAATAAATAGGTCTGCTCAGGGTACAGGCGGTGGTCCACCGATTCAGATAACTCTAACAGACCTTGAAAATAGAGTCTTAAATTTAATTGGAGTGCAGGCTGCTACTGGGATGCCTATACAAGAAGCTGGATTTGTTCAGGTGTGATATTTTTTGCTTAGTAATGTAGTAAATATATCTCTACTTTTTTTTATTTTCATAGCAATCGTTGTAATCTCAGGGAAATATAATTAAGTGATAATAATTAATGATTTTAGGATTATCGTAATTCCGTATTGGGACAGAATATGAACAAAAGTTTAACTAGTCTGCAACTTACCTACCTAATCATGTAAAAAAGGGTCACCACTTGAGTTTTTTTGTTAGTATTGTGACACTTGAAATTCTTGTGTGGATGACTGGCTGGGGTTTGACTGCCACATAATGCATTCAATTATGATTTTTGTTAATTTACAATGTCTAAACTTTGATGTTTCTATGAGCGTTAATGAATACTCTGGAGTCGTATTTTGTTTAATTAAAAAAATACAGTAGGTATGTAAAACAGTAAAGGTGGCCTTTACTCACAAATTTTAAGCAAGTACTAATATTCAATTATTGTTTTTTTTTTTTAAATAGGTTGTTGGTGGGGAGAACGATGGTCTACATGTACCGGTCACAGAAACTGTAGACGAATTTACTGTGGATGATGTTCCTCATGAATATACACTAATTCCTGAAGGTTGAACTAAGTTATAACTCTTTTGTTTGTCATAACTACTAGTAACAACAAAATATTTAAAAATAAGATCTTCAAGTACCTAAAGTAAAAAAAAGATCCTGATAACTAAAGCTTACATTGATTGTTGAATCACAATTTTTCCAGATGAATGGAATACTCCAGGAACAAGCAGTGAACCCACAGTCGCTCCACCTCTTCCTCCACCTACTCCGCCACCAGCAATTACACCACCACCAGCTCCAGTGCAAACCCAGTGGCAACCGCCGAAAAAAAAGAAGAAGCCAGAAGATTATCTTGTTAATATATTTAAGGAGTGTGAGGGGAATGCTAGGGAGTATGAAAAGGAGCGTGACCGAATTGCGCAAGAATTAGAACGAGAGAGGATTCGTCAGCGTGATGTAGAGCTTCAGTTGCAAGCTCAGTGGTTAGATTTTATGAAAGAGGCGTTAAAGTTATTTAAATCATATTTAGAGAAAAAAACTGAATAGTGTCTGATTTTTCATTTTATTTGTGTTAAGGTTTGTTAACAGACTTCACATACAGTATTCACTTCTAATAATTAGAAGTGAATAGTGTATGTGAAGTCTTAAAAAGAAAACATTTTGTTTATGTAAGAATTAAATTTATTTAGCTTAAGATACTTGAGGAAGGCCTATGTCCATCAGTGGGCGTCGTACGGCTGAGATGGTGAAACTATATTCATGAAAGTAATATCTTAAAGGTACTTAATTCTGTTTTGTAAATAACTAACATTACTTTTGTTTCAAACATATTTAACTATATTTTTATTCTCCAATGGTACCTTTATTATAGAGTTCAACATGCTTACACAAAAACCGAAATCAATTATTTACATTATGAAGCCGATTAATCCTATCTACTAACATGTTTCTTATGGCTCTACCGCGAATCAATTCATCTCTAGAACCACTTTCGCGAAAAGATTCTTCTAGAGAAGAAAACGTTGAAACGCCTAATCCTGAAGAATATATTATATCATCTTCAGGATCAGGCAACATAAAATCTAATGCTAGGTTGTGTAGAACGCTACATGCCATTATGATAGAAGCACACCTTTCAGGGGTGTAGTGTAATGTGCGGTCCTTACAAAGGCATCTCCACCTATTTTTAAGTCTTCCAAAAGTATTTTCGATCACAACTCTGGCCTTCCCATGGATGGTAGTATATTTTGCCTGTGGAGTGCCTTCAGCAGCATCTGTGATTGGTGTCATCAACCAAGGCCTCTGTGGATATCCAGAATCACCTGAAAATTTTTTTTTTGTTTGTTGAATTAAATAATCTTACAACAGACAGTAACCTTATCACTTAAGTGTTTATGCCTTTATTTATAATTAGAACAACATGTAAAAAAATAGGTACCTAAAAACCACACTTGTTCATTATTCTGGTGTAAGTCTTGGATATACCTATTGGCTTGACTATTATCCCAAATAAAAGCGTCATGGGTGGCACCTCCATACTTGGCATTAACATTCAAAATTCTGCATTCACTGTCACATATCTACAATTTAAAAACGTAGAAAATTTATAACTGTGTAACATAATATACAGTTATAATTTTATTAGTATAAATTATTAGAGTAACATCTTACCATTTGCACATTCAGTGAGTAGAAATGCTTTCTGCAGTAAAATAGGTGTTCTATTTCTCTTTTCGGAGTGAATATATGAAAATGAGATCCATCAATGCACCCTATTACTCCAGGGAAGCCAAATTTTGTATAAAATCTGTAAATAAAGTATTGTAAGTAAAATTTTCTAGTATTAGGTAGGTATCTATCATATTTGTGGTTGTTCGGTTGATCCTCCTTTTGCCGTTTAACATTCTGCACTAAATTTGTTTTTATTGGCCTACTTATTATAATTATTACTTACTTGTTTTTTACAATATTTCGCTGCTCTCGTGTTGTTGGAAATTTCACAAAATTATTTAACATTAAAGGGTTAACAAGAGCATCAGTAACCTGCCTCACATATTTGCTCACTGTTGTTTGCCCTAAATATTTAGCCATTCCTACAATTCTTTGGTAGGAGCCTGTAGCATAAAATGACAAAGCACACAGCACCTAGAAATAAAAATGTTAAAGAGTTAATAGTTAGTAGTGTAGCTGTATATTATACTCACATAGTATGTATTAGTTAATGTACACATTATAAGTGTAAAAAAAGATACCTACTTAAGGAGCTTATTTATTACACTTACTTTGTGTTCCAGGCTGATCCTTTTACTTGATTTTAGACTAGATTTTTCTTTTAATTCGCGACATAAGAACAAAAATGCTTCCTTACTTAGACGAAATCTATTTTTAAATTCTGTGTCGCTAAGGTTTTGTAGGTTTATATTTGCCAAATTCTTTCTGAGTAGAGCTCGTCTTGAGATTTCTCTGCAAATGTAATAGTAAATTTAAAAGAAAACTTCTTTTTATTTATAAAAATATATAGTGTTCAAAAAAAAAACACTCACCTTGTTTCTCTTCGTACATTTCTACTTTCAACAATCAATCGCGCTGCAAGATAATAGTACAATGCACTACGTCGTGGGGTGCTTCTTGTTAATCTAAACATTTTCTAACAAAATATATCAACACAATCACTTAAATTATAATTTTTTGCTTAAAATAAACCCCGACGAAAGTTTTGTCACCGTCAAATTTAAAGTGAATAAACATTCGTGAAACTCGTAAGCCAGCCTTCGACAATTACGATACTATCCGTCATTTTATGCCTTCGTGCTAGCTATCTTCATACAAACGGCTAAGTTACGTTTCGTATTCGATACGATGACGATACGAAACTTACATTATTTTGTTCGTGCTCTGAAAATTAGTTCAATTTATGCACACCAGAGGCGCTGTTCAAGTTCCCATACAAAATGCTTTCGATGACGATACGAATGTTTTTTCGATAGTGATTCGTGCTGGGGGCACTCTTATAATATAATTCAGTACTTAACTATGCAATAACGGGAAAAGTTGGATCTCAATGATTGGATGACGCTGAATGCTTAATATATGATATTACCAAAAATATTGGGATTAAATCGAATGGTATTGCTGTGCCGGTCCGAATACATAAGTTTCATATAATGGCAGCAACGGAATTACACAGAGTAGCATAGCTGGAAAATTCGAATGGTATCAAAGACTAAATTCACATTTTCGTTCGAAGTGTCATTTACGAAATAAAAATAAACAATGTCAGTAACCTACATTTAAATTTACATTTAAAAAATGGTGTACCAAGTATAACACTGATATTCAGCTGCACCCGGTCAGACCAAGCTAAAAAAAGCTAACACTAATATAATTGGGAAAAGGCAGACACAAATAATCATGATTCACTATAAATTGTATGCATTGTATGAATCCTCTATTCATAATTACGGGTATTCTCCCGTCATTACCTCATGTCCTCAGTGGGTGGGAGATTAACCGAGGTATGATCAGCGAACAACCAGCAAATTGCTCCGTAGGAAGCGAAGAGAGGCGATGATTACCGGTGTCGAGTTCTTGACACAGATACGTGACGTCTGCGCCGTGTGGGATCCAAAGATCTACTGCTAGATATGCAAGCGTATATCTCTGTTTTACAGATTATTATCATCTTTCTATATTGTGCTGATTTTCGATATGGATAGTATGTTTATTTATGGCTTTTTTTAAACACACTTTACATGATATTGCAATCTACTAATATTATAAATGCGAAAGTTTCTGAGGATGGATGATGGATGTCTGGATGTATAAGTGTATGGATGTTTGTTACTCTTTCCCGCAAAAACGACTGAATGGATTTTGATGAAATCAGACAAAGCAACAGATAATAGTCTGGAATCGGATAGAACTTTTTATCCCGGCAGTACGATCCCGTGGGATAACGACGGAACAAAACGCGGGCGAAGCTGTGGGCTGTGGGCGTGCTTATGCGTATATATGCATATGTTCAATAATAATCTTTATATTGTTGTAATTCTAAACATTGTCTTACAATTTAAAAGGTATAACACCTTCCCTAATTTACTATTGAACATTTTAAGCAATAGTAATATAAATTGATTATACTGTTCGAAACAGAAATCAAATTGGAAAACTAATACATCAAACTTTTCCGTTGTCAAGTTTCTACACACCCCACACGTTAATTTTTCACTTCCATTCCACTATTCTATTATTCAACTATTTGTTTCGCAATTACTAGCTCATTCTGCTTGATTAAAAGGGCGAGTCGACTTCGTCGTTACTAGTTAGGTAGTGCAGATTGAAAGTCAACAACCTCCAGTCTGGGGTACAATGTCGGACTTGTCTGGTAAGTGAAAAGTTTTTATAAAGCGCCAAAGTCTGGGTAATAAAGCTAAAGTGTGTATATTCAGCGTCGTTTATCTTTTGTTATATTGCTAAGGCGATAAAACAGGATTTTAAAAACTTTATTGCGGTACGCCTAGCTGAGTTCGCTCTAAGTCTTTCGGATGAAAAACCTGGTCTTTGTTTTTTTATCTATCTAATATACAAAATTCTCGTATCGTGGTGTTTGTTACCAAACTTAACCGAAACGAATAAATCGTTTTGTATGAAATTTTGTGTGCATATCGGGTAGGTCTGAGAATCGGCCAACATCTATTTTTCATACCCCTATAAAACCCATCAAAATTTTCACGCGAACGAAGTCGCGGGCCGCAGCTAGTACTTTAATAAAAATTGAATCATCCGAGTAGGTAATAGGTAGTAATAATTTTCTCATTCACAATCATTACGTAAACTAGTATTAAAAGATCGCAGTTCTTTCTTCAATTAAGTTATTTTGATTTATTTTATTTTTTTTTCCGATAACAGACTGTTTAGCTTCCATCAGTGCACATTAATGTTTCAGTAAACACGCAATGTTTTTCTAAAAACTTTTTCTTTTAATAAACTAAGCGCTCATTTGCGATTTCTCGGATATAGCATGTTTATCCATTCTTCCTCTTTTTCCATGTTCCGTTGTTTACTCGCTATTTAATTTTCTCAATCGTGTTTCCATGGCAAGCAGTACGGAACAAAGAACATTTTTATTTCATATCTAGCTAACTTTATAGATCAGCTGTCCCAGCAAATAAAACCTGAAGATACAAACGTATGCTGTCACAAGTTTATTCAATCAACCGTCTGTATACGAGGAAAATGATTGAGACCGAAACAAGATTACCTATATTGGCAATATTGCCACAGCTGATTACGGGAAAGGACACAAAATAAAATATTTTCTCTTACAGAATATATTCACGAAAAAGAACAGCGCGGCATTTTTTTATTTTTTTACTTTACGCTTATAATAAATTGGTGTTCCGATTGAGTTAGTCAATCTCTGCGAAACGGTTTTGTATACAGATGAACCTATTAAGCCGGAAGACGGAAGTGATGTCCTTGATCCGAGGTGCGCTGTGACATAACTATATGAG
This sequence comes from Cerastis leucographa, assembly GCA_963082945.1. Classification (NCBI taxonomy): domain Eukaryota; kingdom Metazoa; phylum Arthropoda; class Insecta; order Lepidoptera; family Noctuidae; genus Cerastis; species Cerastis leucographa. Next base: position 8,156,990 of record OY720380.1, on the reverse strand, counting down.
ATATAGGTGTTTTGTCACGTGTGACTCAACGGGATGTATCCTACGTGTGGTGGCAAATGTGGCAATAAGACTATCCGGAGTCATTTTGGCCGAATTTGGCTGTCACACTGTCTTGCGATATAAACAGCAAATAGAAAACCTTTAATATATTTTGGAAATCCATTTAATGATTGCTATTAAAATAGACGTAAAGTAAATGAAAGTGCGATGTTAAAGCGTCGTCCTACAATAACCGTAAGTTATATTTCTGCGGTATTAATATTCATGAAGCGAAACGCATGTTGTGTGATATTTTAACGCGCTGTGGATGCATACCGCTAAATAAAGGGAGTCTTTATGAGCCTCGTTATTTCTAATATAACGACCATAAACCATTCTAGACTGCGTTTAAATCCACGAGCTGTAAGCGACATTAGACGAGCGACGGGAAACGAAGGAAATTGGCATCTAAGTAAGGACATAATACTAAAAGTCGACGCTGAGGTAAGTCACAAATTTTATTCGGAAATCGATCTTTGATGTAGACGAGACAGGTCAATAATTGATTCAATCAAATCTTCGATCCACAGATAATACTGAGAAAAAGCATTTATTTTGAATGTAATATTTCAATGTAATCGATTATCGGTTTTGATTTAAGCTTTTGACCGCCACCCATCACTGTGGCGCTAACTCACTTTGAACATTAGATGCGAAGATAAAAAGCTCACTTAGTGTAAAAGCAATTTCTCTTTGTTGTATGTGGTGGGTGCAGGCGGGCTGCGGGCTGGCGGGCTCGACCCGCGCCCACCGCTGACCCGAGCCGGCCTACGTCGCTTTTAACTGTTTATGGTCTCTTAATGCCTTGTAAACATTCAGACAGTGAGATGCTTCACTATACCACCGGCCAATTTGGAAATATCGCCGTTCTAAGTAATTGAATTCTTGTTCAGATCGAGTTTCAGTACGTAAATATCTCAAATCATGCAAATCGTCGACAGCACTTTCAGTTGGAACCAGCAGTAACTAAGGAATAATTGAAACGTCTCGTGGAGGTATTCGGGCCACGTGTGGCGAGCTGCCAAACTGTAGGGCGCGTCCGGCTACTTTATATTATTCAAGTTCTCGTGTTCAATTAGAATATATTCGCCCATTTGATGGCCTCTAAGAGCGCGAAGTAGCCGTGCCACATTTCATAGCTCCTAGTTGTAACAGCAATTTCATGCTAAAATAGCAAACTTCTGTTGGCTACCACTGCACCGGTAAATCAAACAAAATTATAGTCAGCCGTTGTGAATTCAGAGTCATATTTTATCATTGAGGAAATTATCATGTTGAATCGAAGTCGAAAGTTGTCCAATTAGAAAGAGGGCGGTGATCAGATTGACCTGTTCATCGAGCTATGATTATCTTTTTAAATTGCTTCTGTATGTAAATATTATTTTAGCTTTAATGTGTTAGATTAACTTGGCTTAAATCATCAAGTTTTTAAGTAGTTACTTAAGATATCTTAATATTTTATCTTTGAGATAACGGTTGGTTTATCGAGCCAGTCATTAGCTTTTTTTGTTATTTTTGAGTAAACTTACTTTGTTTTCGGAGACGGCCCTGTTCTCAAGCGCGTACATGATGGCTTTAGACACCTTGGTCTCCAGCTCCCTGAGGGCGACATCGGCGTCCACTTTGGTGAGCCTCTCCACACCTTCCACGTAGCCTGCCCACGGACCATCCAGCTCAGACAGCAGGGAGCCTATGCACCTGTTGAAAAAATATTTATGAGAACTTTTCGTCCAAGTCTTGGCTATTTTGGCTTAAGAATTTGGTAGAAAATAATAGTAGTTAGAACTACGAGTTCTTGATTAATGTACCCTGAGGACAATGCTGTTTGTCAGTGTGTCCTGTCCATTGTCAAAGACTGTCAAAGAGCATCACAAGATGTCAGGATAACATTTATCACACAACAGATAGACCTAAAAGAAAAATGTGACCAGAAACCTAACTTTTCCTTTATAGAACACAACAAAAAACATAAAAAAAAACTTTTATACGTTTTCTTATAGAGTGCAGTTTTTGCAATTGTCTGCGAGACTTTTAAAATGTTGACCGTGCTTCACTTTGTTGTGTTCGCTGAGGAAGTTCAAATGCTCTCGGTGCCATCCTTAGCTTCCTTTTGATCAAATTTGTTATGGATTGCACTGCATCCTCTTTGAACAACGAGCGAGTGTAACATTTTGTATAAGTTTATACGTGTGCTTTGATCATTTTATAGTTTGATTAAATTAATAGAGTTTGCATTAGCTGCTCTGGTTTTCGCAACAGAAATGTGTATCTTTGTAGAATTTCGCCATTTCTATAATTTAGTAATAGTATTGGTTTGGTTTGATTTATTTGTTTTGGTTATTATACGATTCATCGGCTTATTCCCATGCACTCCAAAATTGTATTCCCGACAGCTCCAAAACAAAAAAACAATAGAATAACCATCCCCTGCCAGACTTCACCAAGTGCTGGGCAATTGGGCTTGGCTAGGGTTATTTTTGTGCCTATCTCCGCCAGAATCAGCCTGGTTCTACCGGTGAAGGCAACAATGTTCGTCCATTATACGATTATTATTATTTCACCATTCAAACTTGTCAACAAAGCTAGCTTTTCCGGGAAATTGAAGCAGTAGAGTGAAATCTTGGAGAAATGCTTTCAATCGGATAACTCAGTTCAATACTGGAGCGGAAAACAATAGCCAACTGTGATGTATATCTTATATTTCCAACTGGAATCCGGCACTAGGATTTGTGTGTAGCCTGTGTTAGACACATTTAACTCAATTCCTAGCCAGTCTTACTCGTAGCTGGGCACAGATAATCTATCTAACTAAAATCTTGGCTCAGAGCACTGATATTCTCACAACCTAATTCTCACATAGCTAAAGGCAGTACTCAAAAAATATGAGTTCATATGAAGGTATGTATATCAATCAGAAGAGGCTATTGACAATAGGCAGTCGTCATACAACACACGCCAAGTTGGGTCCAAAAAGTGGGATTTTTCTTCTTAATACTTATAAAAGTCTCTAACCATGTCCAAAAAGCAGAGGGGGAGATTGCATCCCAGATAAACAATAGCATCAATTTAACATTAATTTTCCTATAATTTATAATTTTGGTCACACCACACATTATTGCCTCTCAATTCCAGCCAGTCCTACACAGATGCTCGCACACAGTCCGTGTAACGTCTCATCCACACAGCAACACGCTTGGTGTACCCGTACACCGACTCACAGATACACAGCAACAAGCCGGGTGTACACCGCCTGCAATTAATCCGCACGCACGACTAGAACAAGTGTACATACACCAACCAAGCTTGTATATTACTCGCCTCGCCTTGATTACTTGCCTCGCTCGCCACAACTGATATTGAACATTTTTTAAATGAAATTGCAATTTATTTTACTGGTGCTTTAGCTTTTTAAATAAAATTGCAATCTGTTGAACTGTAGCTTCGTTTTGTGTTTGGGATTAATGTTATGAGCATTTATTTAGGAGGTTCTTTCTTTTGATAGTTCTTATTTTGAACTGGTTTGCAAAACAGTATTTTGTTAGTCAGTATCAAGTTATGAAAACTGGTGTTGTTTATTAGTCTACCTACGCTTATTCATCAAAACATCGACATCGTCTGCCTATTCTTTTTCCAATAATGCTGGGATCTGTTTCATGTCTAACCGGAAGCTGAATAGCAGTATTTTAGTGACTCTTTATTTGAGTTCCATAATCCAGAATCTAGGCAACGATTTTGGATTTCTGACTAACCGTACGTAATAGACTGTTGTATACTTATTGTCAGGCTAAAATATTCTCAAATTAATAGTTTAAAACCCAATTTAAAAGACATTTGTCTTAATTATTTCATCAGTTTTGACTGAAAGTTCCTAGAACTACAAACGATGTGGACCAGTAAACCTTCCTACACGATTGGCTGACTTGCATGACGATACGGGATGGCGGTTGCATTCCGACCTAGCGCCAATTTAAGTCAATAGAGCCGAACACACGACATTACAAACCAGAGACACTGCTCTTGGATATGAAGATCTAGTGATCACTTAATGTCACCGTTAAACACATCAATCATCATACAATTACGTGATTAAACCAACTTACCTAGTTAAGACACTGGAATAGAAATACAGTGTGGTTTTTATTCTATTAGTTTTATATGGCGGGTTTGATTTTAACGAGTAGGTTTTTTTCATAAATAACATTAGGATTTTTTTGAAGACCGATTTTCTTGTCTAGGGTATCGTGCTACCCAATAACTTGCCTGTGAAGGTCAGATAGGAAGTTGCACCATGTAAAATACCTACTAGTATTCAGCTGCTTCCGATCAGACTGGAAGCAAACCCCAAAATTGTTGAGGAAAGGCACGGCAGTGATGGTTTTTTTTTGTAAAAAATCTTTTTAAGCACATAAAAAACTTTTCACTTCAGTAGCTCAAACATGTAGGTTTTGCTGCCTGAAATCAGTGAGCAAAATGCGATTTTGCTCACTGAGTGAGACAAAGTCACTTTTTAATATTTTTTTTCAGTAAGCCCCGAATATCTTATTCAGCCTTGGGTTAATCATACAATTCGAAACATTCACACTATCTCTTTCCCGCCATTACAAAGAGAGAGAGACAAAGACCAGCCCTTTCGAAGTTCCGATTTTGAATTCGAACACGTTCGGAATTTCGTACTAACTAAAGAGATTTTGCAAATTATGTCTTTTAATGTAATTTATTGAGTTTTTAACTTATTGTTGTTTTTAAACGAAAATAAGTATAATTACTGCAAATAAAACTGATATTTAACCTGTAAATATGTATTTCTAGTTTCAATAATGTTACGTAATATATTTTGAATAATAAAATATCATGGGTGCTATTTCCGAACACGCCTTAATTTAAATAAAAGAGCGGGAATACAATTTTGTGGCTGGCGTAAAGAGTTGATAAGTTAAAAATATTTAAATAATCGTAAAATATGAGTGAAACTAGCGACGAAAACAGTATTGTAACACCGGAAGAGTTAAAACAACAAGACAGTTATTAATGCAGAATTAAGTTTCTTATCTGATAAGTCTCACAAGAAATATCTGAAAGCATACCATGTCTTCAACGAGACTTACAAAGTTTTTCGGAGACGGTGTTGCTATCTTTTTTTTTAGATTTATCAGAGACGAGGTGATCATCTATAATATTAATCATTTTTATTCACAATAAATAGTTATTTCAATCAATTCCTGTTTATTATTTTATCTCCTTAAGTGTTCTCGCTGCTGAAGTGAAAAGTTATGTGTGTTACTCAGAGCAAAGTTTTTTGCATCTCGTGCCTTTGAATCCCTCGCCACACTCAGGATTCAACTTTAGAATCACTCGCTACGCTCGTGATTCAATCGTTGAATCCTTCGCTTGCTCAGTATTCAAAATCAGCACTCGCAGCAAAAAACGACTTTGCTCTCTTGTTGCACAAATAACTATTCTCTCTCTCTTAAGATATTTACGACAAAAATTATATCTCGTTTTTAACGGTTTTTCAGCTGCTATAGTTACTGAATTTTCTGTTAAAAACTCCCTCGGTATAGATCCATCACAGATTGTGGCATACTTTTGAATAGCCGCCGCCTCATTGTTGAGTTTTCTCACGAGTTTCGGGACTCGTTAAAGTTGAAATCTCTTTGTTTGACAGAAGTTAACGAATTTAATTAGTGACGTGTTTGCAGTAGCGTACCTTTCATTTTGATTTCAAAAGGTAGGTTGGATTTTAAATCGTTATCTGCCAAAATAATGCAAAGAGTTTAATTTATCATAGGTTGGTATTTTATCTCATAAAAGTTACATAAGTATGGAACCAAAGATTCAAAGTACTTACACATTTTATAAGTTCGATTATTAACACATAAAAATATTAATCTATAATTATCCAGAAAGATTAGGCATATTTATACTAAAATACACCCGCATTTCTCCAGTAAAACAACTTACTCACATATAAAACTGCAAGTGAGAATACCATAGCAAGAATTCTTGGCAAGTCGGAGTTTCTCTCTGTAAAACCGATTGTATAGCAAGCGACACCATGGGTGCATTCCCGGTATATTTCTTATTCACAATAGCGCGATCCTGTCGTGCCTACGCGACCAGCCCTAACATTCTGAAGCAACTCTAGTTTGAAATGCCTAGGCTTTAACTTTAAACAATTATTATACGTAATATTATTACGAACTAGTTTTAGTCCACGACTTTGTCTTTGGAAACTGCACAATAGATTTCCCAAACAAACCTTGAAATCCCATTACAACCACTTAGGAGTATATTCGGGAAAGTGATTGACTGCTAGATCACCTAAAGAGCAGTTAAATTTCTGTGGTTTTTAATGTGCATTGTCATTCAGTCAGACATAAAATGTTTCAAGTGCAAGTTTCAGTCGCCACCCAAGTAACAAAAGCTTCTTTAAGCAAGGCGTTTTATCACCAAATAGTGATATAGTAGGCCTACAATGGTAACCACTGCGACTGCTCGTACTATGAAGGTTTTTAACAGATGGTCCACATAGACGAAAATTTCGTCTATGAAATTAAACTTTCAACTTCTAAACTAACAATATTAGAAGTTTAACTAGTGAAGAGAATATGTTTGCACAAATTAGAAGCACAGATAGGCATAGAGAGCATCATGTTTAGAATCAAATTATAAAGGAGGACCTAACGTTGCAAGCCTTGCAAGTTTGGCTTCGGACGAAACGGTCAAGACTGATAGACTGAATGCATTTAACTTGGTACACAGGACATGGCTAGCTAATTGGAAGGGGGTCTAACCTTCTCGAAAGCATTCCTAATTGGAAAAGGGAATATAGTTAGTTCGGAAAAGTATAGACGCAATTCGGAACAGCCTAAATGGAAGGACTGGACGACGTGAAGACATACTGTCTTATCTTAACAAGAACAGCTCTATAAAGATAATACTTACAGCGTAAGTAAAACTGTTAAAGCTAAACTCGACAGCTCACGATAACAATATAAGAAGAAAAACATAATTAAAACGCTGCCGAGATACCTACTTTAAAAGCAAAACAGACTATCTTATGTACAAAGCTTTGAGATTACTCTAGCACTAGCTAGGACATTATTCGTACAATTTGAGTAAAAGCTAAATTAATCTGAGAGAAACTATCGTGGTCAAAGCGCTTTTACGTTTAGACTATAGGGTCGTCAACCAAGTTACTTCTTGGTAACTGGCTTATATCAACAGCATGAATTCATACTAATATTATAAATGCGAAAGTCACTCTGTTTGTTTGTATGTTTGTTTGTGTGTTACCTTTTCACGACTAAACGGCTGATCGGATCCTAATGAAATTTGACAAGAAGATAGATTTCAACCTGGGGAAGGACATAGGCTATATACCATCACGCTGTGACCAATAGGTGCGCAGCAGCAATGAAAAATCTTGCGAAAACGGGGAAAATGTGACGCAGACGAAGTTGCGCGGGACAGCTAGTTATTCATAAAGCTCGGTTTCTAAAAACGTAGATTCTAGCGGAGCGGAGAGGTGATCTGCATGGTTTACTCTATCACAAGAGTGACAAGACACGCGATGTGGATATAGAAGCAATGCGACTTGTCGATTACAGCACGTTTCCACTTCTCACCTGCTCGTCTTTGCTTTCATGGAGCCCGGGCCTTAGAGTCTTTGGTCAACTGGACCCACGCGAACTAGACCTGCGATATCACTCGACCGAGTCACATTTTGAATCTGTCGCCTGGACCCACTGTCCAATGTCATAATTTGTACAGTCACGGAGTAAAGCCGAATCTTTTAGTTTTTATTTAACATAGAATTTAGAGGAAAGTACTAAGTAAGCAGATATACCTATACGGCAGAAAAAGAATAGGTACTCACCCTCTAGCCACATTGAGGCAGTAGTTCCTGCAAGGCCGTGCATCATGACCTTCACACCGTGCACACCCGCCTGCCCGGAGCAGTCGTTCAGCGCAGTTCTCAGTGCCACTGGCGAGCACTCGTTCAGTGGAAGCCAGAGTGTCGGCCCCTACTGCTAACATCTGAAGCAGCGCACGCGCCGCTTCAAGTGACCGTGACAGAGATGTACCCAGCTGTTGACAAGACAGATTAATTGATTATAGAAATGCCATTTTATGGAAGTTTCACGTTTCGGTAGTTAAAAACACCCTACGTTCAGCAGGGCGGTCTTTTAGGGGTATGAGGAACAGGGTGGAAAGTTCCTCGATACTCCACAGAAAAGGGAGGATCCTCCGGCCAGACAGGTGCTATGTCTGGCGGGCAACTGCCCGATAGTTGTTATCGGGTTTCTGTATATATACTGAAGTCGATGTAAATTTTGCTTGTGACTTGTAGGAAATTGATGTTAGTTCCTCCGTCGTATCATAGATGGCGCTGTAGACTTTTTGTAGTATGTTGCTTTTTTTTTTTTGTGGTCGCTACAGTCTCGTGACCAAGTGATGATTATGAATAAATTATAATAAATCAAATAATCCAATTAAAACTATGTTCATCGTTCCTACAAAAGTGATAGAAAAGCTTTAAATATCAAACAACTTTTCCCGACCAACTTGTTAAAATAACTAGAAAATGATTTATTATGGCGTCGGCGACAGCTATATTGAAAGAAATCCGATTTAGCGCTTTACGAGCCGGCCACCGGCGCTGTAAGGAGCATTAAGTGTCCGTCATTTTTATATGTGAGCAGTATAAATAAATAAACGCGAAAATCTCTGAATAGTGAATAGGATTTAGTTATATGGGGCCAAGCGTTTATCGCACTTCCGCACTCTGCGTGTTTCATATCCGGGCTTGTGCTCACTCGCTCGCTGCCGTATTAGCGTTGCAAGTTTTCAATAATAATCTATGTATCAACGCCTATATTATTATTTATTTGGGTGTAAACAGTAAAATATTATACAATATGCAAAATGGATTTTTCACCACTCCCGCACGAAAGAAGTGTCTTTCCTCTACGAAAACAGTGAGGAAAATTGGTTTTTCCTCACTGTTTGAACAGTGAGGAAAGTAATGATCCCGATCAGAAATTAACTTTTCACCACTCCCGCACGAAAGAAGTGTCTTTCCTCTACGAAAACAGTGAGGAAAATTGGTTTTTCCTCACTGTTTGAACAGTGAGGAAAGTAATGATCCCGTTCAGAAATTAACTTTGCTTGATATTTTTATGTTAAGTTTTAAAGATATTTTCAAAAATAAATAATTTTATGCTTAGAATAGAAATATTTATAAGTTAAGATTAATGATTTTTATAAAATTTATCAAATTATTGTAAGTGTATATATATATATAAAATATTGAAATTTAGGATTATAATTTTTGAACGCACTCAAAGAAAGAAGCCTGTGAAAGAAGGACATTAGAAGCAAAAATTCGAAAAAATAATTATTTTGATTTGCTTTGTGACTATTTAATTTATTAATCTATGATGACTGAATACTTTCTTGCTGGGAGTGGTGAAAACTTTTGTATGCAACATGTGAGCAAGTTCATTTGCTATTCGTTTTGTTGAGTCTTTCGCTTACTCAGGATTGAAATTTATAATCACTCGCTGCGCTCGTGATTCTATTTTTCAATCCTTCGTTACTCAAGACTCAAAATCAAAACTCATAGGAAAAACGAACTTTCCTCACATGTTGGATAAATAACTATTGCTTGATTTTTTTATGTTAAGTTTTAAAGATATTTTCAAAAATAAATAATTTTATGCTTAGAATAGAAATATTTATAAGTTAAGATTAATGTTTTTTATAAAATTTATCAAATTATTGTAAGTGTATAAGTTCAGAAACATTAAAAAAGTTTGATAAAATATTGAAATTTAGGATTATAATTTTTGAACGCACTCAAAGAAAGAAGCCTGTGAAAGAAGGACATTAGAAGCAAAAATTCGAAAAAATAATTATTTTGATTTGCTTTGTGACTATTTAATTTATTTACCTATGATGACTGAATACTTTCTTGCTGGGAGTGGTGAAAAGTTTTGTATGCAACATGTGAGCAAGTTCATTTGCTATTCGTTTTGTTGAGTCTTTCGCTTACTCAGGATTGAAATTTATAATCACTCGCTGCGCTCGTGATTCTATTTTTCAATCCTTCGTTACTCAAGACTCAAAATCAAAACTCATAGGAAAAACGAACTTTCCTCACTTGTTGGATAAATAACTATTTCACCACTCCCGCACGAAAGAAGTGTCTTTCCTCTACGAAAACAGTGAGGAAAATTGGTTTTTCCTCACTGTTTGAACAGTGAGGAAAGTAATGATCCCGTTCAGAAATTAACTTTGCTTGATTTTTTTATGTTAAGCTTTAAAGATATTTTCAAAAATAAATAATTTTATGCTTAGAATAGAAATATTTATAAATTAAGATTAATGTTTTTTTATAAAATTTATCAAATTATTGTAAGTGTATAAGTTCAGAAACATTAAAAAAGTTTGATAAAATATTGAAATTTAGGATTATAATTTTTGAACGCACTCAAAGAAAGAAGCCTGTGAAAGAAGGACATTAGAAGCAAAAATTCGAAAAAATAATTATTTTGATTTGCTTTGTGACTATTTAATTTATTTAAGTACCTATGATGACTGAATACTTTCTTGCTGGGAGTGGTGAAAAGTTTTGTATGCAACATGTGAGCAAGTTCATTTGCTATTCGTTTTGTTGAGTCTTTCGCTTACTCAGGATTGAAATTTATAATCACTCGCTGCGCTCGTGATTCTATTTTTCAATCCTTCGTTACTCAAGACTCAAAATCAAAACTCATAGGAAAAACGAACTTTCCTCACTTGTTGGATAAATAACTATTTCTACCTTTACTGCTCTTAAAACGATGAAGGAAAATACCAGAACAGAAAATATTTTCCTAGAAAACAAAATTCGAAAACATGTGAAATCTAACAAATCTCTATCCATCGCAGTCCGTGTCATAGTCAGGAGTCCTGTATCGCAGCAATTAGAACAATTTATCAGTTTGAGTCATGTCCAGTAGCATCTAAAGTAGTTTTGTAACATCTTGTTTAGAATACCTAAAGCATTATGTTTTATGTAAATGCTTGTGTTATCTCAGTGCCAACAATATTTCATGATGGCACAACTGCAGTATTCTGCAATAGTACTCATTATGCTATGCATACTGTGCTTTGTCCTGCTGCGAACAACAGCTCTCAAAAGACACTTGGTTGCAACATCGCGACTCGCGACCCACTGACGGGCTTATTGAATCTTTAGTTAACTTCGCATTACGAAATTCCAAAAAATTACTTCATCCATAGGAGCTCGTGGCTAAATAATAACAGCCGCACGGGTCGATCTTTAAGGTTAAGCCGTGCTTGCCGAGGTTGGTTCGTGGATGGGTGACCATAATTACATTCCTCCGTGCCTCGGAAAGCACGCTAAGCCGTTGTTCCCGGCTGTCATTTGTAGATCTTTGACAGTCGTTACGAGTAGTCAGAAGCCAAAAGTCTGACATGCAGTCTTACCAAGGGGTATCGTATAACCCAGTTACTGGGTTGTGGAGGTCAGACAGGCAGTAGCTTTGCGTAAAATACTGGTACTCAGCTGCATCCGGTTAGACTGGAAGCCGACCCCAAGCAAGTTTGGGAAAAGGCTAGGCAGATAAATGACTATTGTTAGACACTTGGTGCCTGTGTAACTAGAGGTTCAATGGTGTACAAATCATAACCCTGTTTCGACATTCAAATACTTATTAGGTATACTGCACAATTATGGAAAATTGTTGGAAAAACACGGAATTTATGAAAATGTAAGAAGCTTCAAAGGCATAAAAATAAAAGTGAGTTATCCCACCCCGGTATGAATATGACACTGCAAGGCACAGGTTAATTCGGATAATCCCGGGGTTAACCCAATTAAGGCACATGCCAGTACTCGAGCAAAAGGTGTAATGCACCATTACTTTTAATGACCGAAACCTACTGCCTACCTGTTTCGCCTAACGTCGCGTGCCTCTCGGAATTTGCTAAGAAGTTTTGAATTTTATACAAGGTTTTGGTACTTTATACTTATTATAACATACCCCCTAGTACTTTAGGGGTGTTTATAAACGTAAATGCTTCGGAGTTTTTCAATGTTTTGTGATGAGAAACAGGACGAGAGCACTTTGACAAAACATTTAAAAATTTGCAAGACGAGACAAGAACTTCTTAAACGAAACAGCGACGGTGCGTTGTTGTACAAACTAAAAACTGTTTGTAGAACAACGCACCATCGATCGTTCACATAATTACACAAAACCGATTGATAGACGTGTGTTTGTCACAAGCCGATTTATACGGTAACGAAGCTGTGTCACCCCAATTCTCTAAACACAATCGACATAATTAGCAAGCATAATTTACCTGTTGCGGCACATCCCCAAACGGCTGTACTGCATCATAAGCATCTTTCAGACACACTTCATACTCCGACGTGAACTGCTTCGAGTCCAACTTCAGTACATTGTGATAGGCCACCGGGAACAGGTCCCTGAAGAAAGTCTTCGTGGTGACTGATAGATCCTTGGGTGGGCCTGCGCTGAGGCTCTCGCTGGTCAGGTCCCCTTCGGCTCGGAGGATCGTTCGGATGTCGTCGTATAAGTTCGCTAGGGGCTGGACCGTCCGCACTGCGAGGCCTCGGTACAGCTGGGTGAAGAGAGTCGCAGTCTTGTTCTGCGAAGAGTGTGAGAGCCCCGTTAGGTGGTCTGTAGGAAAAAAAAACATGAATTTAATTGCATGCCTGAGATTAATATTATGTATACAGAGCACGAGACAGGTATTAGTAATTATATCCAATAATTATTTGATTGGCAGCAGGTCCTAATTCAGTAATCAACTAGACTCTATTTCATAATAATGTAAGTGAAACCTCCAAGGGTATGTATTTACTTTGCGTCTTACCAAAATTTGGATACATGTAGTTACGAAACATTTGTGTACAATAAATTAGACGTAATGTTAACAGAGCCTGTGTAAATACGTTTAGTTGGTTAAACATCCCCCGAGTATTTGGCGTCATAGTTTGTGGCACCTGCTCTGGGTTATAAGAGTAACTCGTGTTATCTCACAGGAATGCAGGGCCAAGTCGCGGGATCAACGCCTCGACGCATTCCAACGAACACACACATATCAAGACCTCAAAGACGACGTTATCCTACCAATACAAGATAACTAAAAGATATTTTTTAATTAAATAACGTAAGACCTGTTATCAAAATGCTACTACGAGTAAATCCGAGTGGCCGTGCGTTTAAACTGTAAGGAAAGCCTACTATGTTTATACCTACGAAGGATGAAAAGCTCCTTTGATCTGCGGAGCTTGACGAAAAGCTTTTTAGCCGGCGGCGTTTACCGCGTACGTATCTGTATACCTTGAACCGTACGCTTGAAGGATTCATTATGATTCTAGTTATAAATCTCCAAGGATTAATTCCGAGGAGTTAAATGTCACATGGTTTAATTTTTGGAGGCAGTTAACTGATATTTTGTGTGAGGAGGATTTATGAGTGAGAAAATTACGACTTAGGATCTACTTTATTACTATAATATGTGGTTTCGATGACTTGACGTTTTTATGACGAATACAGGTAAGTAAATACATTGATTTTACTTCCAACAAAAGGATGCCTCAATTTATCAGTTGGTGTAACAGCAAAAGGAATAATTTTCAATTTCCCTGAACTTGTGCTCAACTGTCTTCGGGAGCTATAGACAGTACATTAAAGTAACACTCACTGTGCCCACCTGCACAATAGAGGATTGATGACAGTTCGCAGTGCTTCACAGTAAATCCCCCGCATTCAGTGTTTCGTGGCAGAAAATACGGAAGGTATTGTATCGCAGAACAGGGGCAGAAGGTTCACTACCTCATTAAAGTCTGCTTAAACAACGCTGAAGATACTTACATGATAAAAAATTGCCATCGTAACGACTCAAGTAGGTAATGTAAGTAATTACTTATTTCGCGAGATATTTAGGCTTCCTAACTTAGAACAAAGAGGGATTTTGCAGTCCAAAATCTTTGCGTAATGTTTTGCACTTTAAGTAAAAACACCTATTCCTGGATTTTCACATTTCAATGGAAACAAAATGGCTACGTGATTAAACTAATACTTCAATAAACTAACCATAAAGTTGAAATTCTGTAACTCTTTAATTTATAGTGGCACGGGATGCTCAATAAATAACAAGTGTCATTCGTCTTTTCAGAGGGAGCCCTCCAGACGCCCTTTTTCCAGCGGCCGCTGAACTGACAATATTTGACCTAACTACATATTTTACAGCTATGTTTGCAAAAGGGCAAACACGTTATCTTTATATGTTGTACTAAAAAAACAGTTTGAGTTCTGGCCGTAAATAAAAAGGGCATGCAAAGCAAAACAGTATAATCTGGCAGGAAATTGAATAACATAAAAATTAAACAAGGCGCAACAAAAATGTTTAATTCAAAAGAAAAATACGGTTTGAAAATAGAAAAGAAGAAAAAGCACCACCAGAACAGAAATGCTTTTAATTCATTATCCCTTTTCTCGCTACATTCCAAAATTGTATGTAAATAAAGCTGACCTAATCAACGAACTAAGCGCTCTTTGCAATTAACGCCCTTTCATCAAAATCGTGACATTTTTCACCGCCCACGCTTTTACCACTCATACTTTAAAAGTCATTTAGTTAAAGAATCTTATATTTCATTACAGTATAGTGGCTCAAACTGTGAATAGTCTGCGGAAAGTGGACTAATTACTTAGTTATGCAAATTCTGCTACAGAGGTTGTTTTAACAAATGAAGTTAGTCAAGCGAAGAGGTTTTTTGCGTTTTCATCTCGTAGAGCAGGACTGAACTATAGTAACGAGACGCCAGGGCGACGGTAATTTAGACAGGATTGAGACGAGGGAAAGTGAATATAAACGAGACTGTGTAGGAGCTGCTCAGGAAAATATATAACCTCTCTTTATCTCCATTCATTTAGCTAGAAAGAAAAGGTTTTTACTAACGACTAGGTAGTTTCAGAATCTTTTAATGTTTTTATACAACGTCTCATCTAAGTTTATGTTAAAGGACCAACATAAACAAAGTTTATCTTAAGAAAATCCCGTCTGCACCGAGTCTCTACGGTTCATATAGCAGGGCGGATAGTATCTTCACACCCAATAAATCTGAGGTGTGCACACTGTAGAAAATACGTTTAAGGAAATTTCATACTGTCGATAGTGGGGATTATATCCTGTCAGAGGTTATGTATGAAGGCAGCCGGGACCCCGTACCCGATCACACAACTGGATGAATGGGAGCAATACACTGCAATGTCAACTACACGGTATAAAAGGGTTACTTTAGATATCAACACAAAGTTTACCAAATTCACTATTCCGTAAAAGTAAAGCATGAGACAAGATCTGTTAATGAGAACTCTATTAATATTAAATGGTCTGTATTAACGTTAATGTGGGGTACCTTCATAAAGTACAAAGGTAAATTATTTTAGTGCTCTAATGAGGGTCCGTGCGTGTGGTCGGGAAGGCCCTTAGGCATTCCCTCCACAATGGTATAAAAGGGAACCCTCCGCGTGAAGCACACTCTGATTATTTCCTCTCAGAAGCAGGGGTTGAGCTCATTGTTTCATACTTGTTAGTCGCGGGGTCGTCGCACCGAATATAATATTTTTTATAGATAATAACGCGCCACTCGTGTTGATGGAAATCTTTGAAGAGTACTTTGCAGGTAAGTAGCACTTGAACGAGAACCCATTTAAAGATGGCTGCGAAATATAAATAATAAATACCATCAGATTGCAAGTCGTTGTCTTTAATCTATGTGATGGCTTATATTGCTTTTGTTTGTAGCGTAGGTATGTTATTTGACTGGGCTATATATTATGCTCGTTTGCGTGTTAAACAGAGATTAATCGAGGGTTAGTCAATGCTTGGCAGTAGATGTATCTACGTTGCGTTTCTACCCAACCAACAATATAACGACTGTTTAATAACAATAAATTTTAAACACTACTACACACATTACAACAAAACTTTATTTAGCTAGCATATAACTCAAACAGATTTTTCGATGTTGTTTGTATTTTAAGTAAGTACTAAATAAAGGAGAGCAGCGTGGCTCAGAGAGCAGCGGTGGCCCAGTGGTGGCAGCCCCGACTTACGAGCAGTAAACCGTGGGTTCGAACCCAGGCAGGCGCATTACTTTGTGTAATTTATTTCATCACCGCTGCCCTCAAAAACGGTGAAGGAAAACATCGTGAGGAAACCGGCATGTCCTAGAACTAAAAATTCGAAGACATGTGACATCTACCAACCCGCACTGGGCCCGCGTGGTGGATTACAGCCCACTCCCTCTCATAGAGAGGAGGCCTGTGTCCCAGCAGTAACACAACAGCAGGAACATAATAGGCTAATGATGATGATGATGACTAAGTAAAGTAAAGAAATACGTAAAATAAACCTTTTAACTTTTGTTAACTTTTGTTAAAAGGTTTCTATGCAAAAAAGGGCAGTAAAATGAAAATAAACTTAGTCCAACTTAAAAAAAAAACGCTGTCTTTGTATTTCTTATTTTCCGAGTTATGTCATTATTGTCGCAAATAAGCGATTTATTCTCTATGGAACTTTTGTAGAAATGTTATCTCTGGTTCATAATGCAAATACTAGAGTTGCTAGATTGTTGAAAACAGTCGTTAGTTAGCCGATAGGTCACCACGACCGTTCCCAGAGAAATTCCTAAGCATTTTAGAAGCCTTATATGGCAGTTAATTTATTTACGACTGTTGTAGTAAATCTTGTGGCATTTATTGGAAAACACAATTTAATTAATTTTCTAAAGGCCAAATGTTTCGGTCATTCATCAAACAAATATATGCATGGATTACGTACAGGCTGTTTAGGCAGTGACTGACAAAACCTTTTGGGAGGTCTTACAGCGTTTATTGGGCCAATACATTTAAGTGGTACATTGGGGGATATCAGCACTAGCTAACCGAATTGATGGCTCTTTGGATCTATGCATTTCATCAGACTAACTTTTATTGCAAAGTGCTTCTTTTTAGGCAACTATTATATTTTCTTTATTTTTAATTTAAATGTTGGAGAATTCTAGGGATACTTATTATCACAACGTTTAAAATTCACCATCAGTGTTTGCCCGCGGTCTGCAGCATTTAGTTTTTGTTAGCACACACAGATGGCACTAGATCCACGTTCACTCTGCCTGCGCCACAAGAGCACTAGCAAAACCCTCCAGTTTTGTTAGTCCCGGCCAGTATTTTTTAGTGTTCCATTTCTAAAGAGGTTTTACTCGCATGAAATACGATATTCTAGCAACGTAGCAGGTGGGTGTAAATTAAACTTTTTCTGTTACTTCGTTTCTTTACTTGAATGTTGCGCAAAAGGAACACATATGCCTGATAACAACTAAAATCTATGAGAAAAACTAGGTTTTCCAAGTAAAATTGCTTTAGTTTCGGCCGGTTAGTACAGGCAAAGGCATAAAAAGTGTAAAATGCCTGAGCTTTTCCCAACATCTGTGTCAGAAGTGGGTACGGGAAAATGTAATATTTTTCTATGAATATTAATGCTATGTATTTTTTTTTATTAATGTTATGTACAGTCACGTCTTCATTACTAGTTTTACTAAAAAACTTCGCCGTTCTCTAGATCTAAGCACAAAGATATTAGACACCATTTTGTTAGAGATTTGGTATAACCCACTGATGTAATGATAGCGGATGTTTTCCGTCTCGTTAAACCACAAAAAAACATTTGAAGTATGTGTCTCAATTGTTTAATACGAGTAAATAACTGGAATAGGGGTTGTAATTGATAGTCATAGGGACCATTATTTTATTAGTATCTGTTTTTGAGGCCTAGTGGTTATTAGTACCTATTATATGTTACATTGTTCTTATTGTGATAGTTTAAGCCCTAGTGCTGGATTTCTAAACACAAAACAATATTTAAAAAAAATATGACGGTCTCTATGGCCACCGGTGTTCTTGGCATCGTACATCCTTTTAATAAATTCTATGTTAATCTTAGCTAATCGTTTGATTAAGCACACAATCCATCTGAAAACACCCAGTAAAATATTTATTTAATACCCAATGATAATACCCCGTTCGGTAATAAAATCATTTTATATTTATTTATTAAAAGAAAGATATCATATCGAACATTATTTATAATTACAATTATATGTTTAGGTGTATGAGGAACAGTGTGTAAAGTTCTTCATCCCCTATAGAAAAGGAAGGAACCTCAGATCAGACGGATGTTATGTCTGGTGGGCCACTGCCCCGTATCGGGTTTTTTTTCTATTTACTCTTAAGTCGAGGTAAACTTCGTTTGCGACTTGTAGGAAGTTGATGTTAGTTCTTCCGTCGTGTCATAGATGGCGCTATAGTACTTTTTGTTGTAAGTTTTTTTTTGTGGGTCGCTACATTATGCTATAATTCTTTGTTTCTTATTTAATTTTCCTTTTTTCGATCCAAAGCCTAACTTTTAATTATCTTTATATCTAGTCTATGTAGATAATTGTAGAACAAATTTCAAAAAGCGAATGACCAGAGGCAATCATAGAGGCGAAGCATACAGGAAATTAATACGAATCAATTTTCCTTCAATCGATCTCAGTATCAATGAATCGTGTATCGGATGTTATTTGTCGAGAGTTTCGTGTAAAAACTAGTGTATCAAATTATCTTTTATGAGGGTACACGTGTATTAACAGCGTGTAAGGGTCTACACAAAGTGCCCAATTTGTCGGCCGTTGGGAGCGTTTGTTAAACAAGTATTGTTCTCCCGACTAACACACGGCCGCGGGCCCGCCTCTACTTCTTATAATTATTTATTGTTGTAAGTACCGCGGGATGGGGGACGTGGCCCAAGTTGCGGTAGGCTCGGAGTGCCACATGATATGCCGCATCTGTTTGATCACCGATTGATCTTTGCCCACTGACATAATAAACATATCTATGCGCTCAGGCGTCTTTTAATAACGTCTCCTTTTATAACGAGCATACAACGAGGTTACAGATAGTGTTTATTGTATAATGCACGTTTACAATTTATAAATTAATGCATGTGTGCTATTTTTAAAGCATCTTTGATTCAAGAATGTGAATGGAATTTTGAATGGAGTATTTGACTATCGATAACATACTAGAAGTAACGTTTATACCGGATGCAGCTGAGTACCAGTTTACTTAATGGAGCGACTGCCAAATCTGACCTCGACAATCCAGTTAGTACTGGGTAATACGATACCCCTTGGTAAGACTAGTTTATACCTAAATATAGACCTTTTTCCAAACAGTGCCCCAATTACATTGAAAAAACTGCATTAT
This sequence comes from Cerastis leucographa, assembly GCA_963082945.1. Taxonomy (NCBI): domain Eukaryota; kingdom Metazoa; phylum Arthropoda; class Insecta; order Lepidoptera; family Noctuidae; genus Cerastis; species Cerastis leucographa. Next base: position 8,137,590 of record OY720380.1, on the reverse strand, counting down.
ACCATTAACCATTCAAAGCTTCCACTCACTTATATTTTGATTTGAAACCGAGATAAGCATTAAATTTTTTCGATATCTATGGTCAATCATTGTAATCTACCTACACTAAATCCCAATCTATTACACGAAATCCCTGCAATCAAGTTGATGGCAACAACACAATGTTCGCTCACCACTCCGTACAGATATCCATCCACTTTGATCTCGTTCAATATTGATGGTTAGCGCAAGAACCAGAGCATAACCAGTAACCAAGCGTTCCTTTAATCTAGGTACTTTGTTTAGACGCTAGATGCGGTTAGAGCCGGCTTGAGACTTAACATGTCTTGGTATTTGCATTCATTCATTCACGATTTTCTGGCAGGGCGTCGTGTGCTGCAAAACGGTATGAAAGAAAGCAAGTATGCGTAAGGAGACGTTCTTAGTTTTGTTCTATAGATGGCATAGATGCAGCGCTAAATGTGCACCAAATATGTACCTACATGTACCAAATTTTATTAATGATCATGCTGACACTCTTTCCTGTCTCTTCAACATAAGCGTATACATACAATATCGACCACCCAATTACTTAAAAACTGAATATTAAGTTTCCTACTAGATACAAGATGCACGGTTTTAAACTAAAAAAAAACAAATTCTATGCGCTTCGGTCCTGTTAAGCTGCTGTATTAGGAAACAACAAAAACGTCCCATCAGAGTTTTCACAGCAGTAGCCCCTATTACAAGGGACTTGGCGAAATATGGGAGTACTACTTAGAAGACGTCTCACACTTCTGCCTAATCCTTCGAGAAATACAGCCGTGGTTATGTTGTAAATCACATGAGTAACTCAATATGTTACCTTGTAACGATATCTTGGTATTGAGCAGCAGCCTAGCCGTCCTCTTGATAGGCACAGTCGTGCTGACCTCGGCAGCCCGCCGCAGTGCGGACTGCACCTGGATCTCGCGCCCCCGGCCACAGCACTGTCCACCACATATTTGACCTGGAAATAAAAGAAAAACTTAATAAGAATAAGTTACCTATTTGAAATGGCCCAGCACGGAAATATTTTTCTGGGTATTTTTAAACGACCAGTTAGATAAGTTACAAGTCTAATTACACTGACATCCTTTACTTTTTTTTTTTTTAATTTGATATTTTTCGTACAAAGTAGGAGCACAATATATTATTAGGTAATAATAATATCTAGTTTAGGAGCTATTCACCAACATTGTTTCTTGTCTTCTTTCCTCAAATATTGAAATATTTGGTGGCAATCTCATTGACGGTTCTTCAATACGTGTTACTACGTGACATTTACGAAATTGTGGTCTCAAACAAAGCCACAAATCAACAGTTGAAGTTTATGTGTGTAAAGCCTTATTATTGTAATGATGAGGTAGCGATCCGAAACGGTTGATTGGATCCGTTTCATTCGTAATTATGTATTGAATCAACCCTCTCGGAAATATTCGGGAAAATTATTATCCAAATAATTGGTTAGGCAAAAAGGCAGCTGGGATTTATTTGGCTGAATATCGGTTGTTGTTGAAGTATTACATAAATTGGGTTTGGACCGCGAACATTATTTCCGTACATTGTGCAAAAGCACGTAGCTATTTAATTCTCTTTGTATCATTATTATTCGTCATGAATGTAAAATTTTTGAAATTTAATTCTATTTAATTTAGTTTTGGCTTTACTTGCCTCCGGAGTTTATGAAGACCATTTTTATGACGGTTGTTAAGAACAAGACAAGCTATATCTCCGACAAGTCCAACTACAGACCAATCTCACTGGCTACAAGAATTTCAAAGATGCTGGATGGTTTGCTTGATAATCAACTTAGCAGTCTCGTTTTGGCTTTAGGCCGGAGCTCCCCACTGAGACTGCTATTCTGAGACTCAACCATACTTTTCAGTACTACGACACCAAGAAAACACCCGTATTTGCCTGTTTCTTGGACTTCTCGAAGGCAACTGACCTGGTCTTATAGATCTGGAGTTTATAGATTCTTTTATCTGAAAATAAATGCTTAATAATAATAATTATGTTTCTAAATACCATAAAAATGAATGCATTGAAATGAAGTCCCGAAATTAAATAATTTAAACACAAAACTGCCACAAAAGTTTCCGTGTACACAAAAGCAGATAGCCACAGAAACCTCACAAAGGGCAGTGAAGTAGTGCTTCATTTCCAATTACTATTTAATATGAGGTCAGAGGTAAATTGTCGTGGAGTGAGGTCGCGTGACAGGTGTCGCTGTGATGAGGGTCCGCCCACTTAACAGCCTCCGAAACACTCGCATTGATCACTTCTTCTATTAACTAACTCCCGGACTACAAGAATAATTATGTTTTGTAAAAGAGGTTTTAATCGATTGGAAATTTACATTTTGATCTACCAACAATAAATCTCCTGAAATATTTATTCAAAAAGGAAACGTCAATAGCTATATAGGAATATTTAAGGACTCTAGGAAACCTTTCCTGCACATTAAGTTTAAGGAAATAATTTTAAAATAAACATCATCAGTCTTATGATGATATCACAGCAGCTGACAGACAGACATCCATTATTACGTCAGCAGCTTAACTTCCCACATAGAAATTGCAGGAATGACGTAAATCTGAACTAACCAGACATATCGGTATGCAGCTAACAAACTTATAGTCTGGCAATTTCTATCAACAAACTTTATTTACCAATACCCGTTCACCTTTGGTGGTTTATATGTACGAGCAATATGCAAGAACACTATAAATAGCAAGTGTCAACATTCCTTATTTAGATAAATCAACACATTATCTAAATACAAGATACATTGACACAATAAATGACGCAAGATAAGTGGTAATGAACGCTCCTCCAGACCTCTAGTCTAAATAACTCTAACTAGGTTGTCAAATAGTAAATAATATAATATCAATAACGAAGTGTCGCGAGCGTGGTACCGAAGTATTTCGACCGTTGTCGTTGGACATGGTCCAACATGGGCCAGCCTGCCAGCCATTGTACACGGTGCGTAAAAACCGTCGTCTGGTTAGTTGTGGTATGCCAACACATTTATATGACTATAAAACATCATGTTGTAGAAATAGAACTTAATATTCGCTGAAATAGCGAAATTTATGTTTGGGTTAATCACAGGATGTGACGAATGTGCTAGCCTTTTTATTGCGTTGAGCAATCGTTTAGTATCTTTTTAGTATAATTTATTAAATTAAAGTACTAACCTAATCTGTGTTAATTATAATTAGAAATATTTCTGAGCTAAGTCTAATTACATAATTATTTACTTTGTCTCAAATCTATCTCGTTTACCAAATATTATCTAGAGTAGGTAAACAATTATAAGTGAACCAAATCCACGAGTTTCTACTTCTACAGATAATATTACATTTAATTAGTTCTCAAACTGAGGTATTCCACGAAGCACACCCAAACGAAGCACACCCAGATGAAGCACACCTAAAGTATTCCACTTAGCACACCCGTAGGTGGGCTTCAAATAATTTTTTTAAATAATTAATATCTTATTCCACGAAGCACACCTACGAATATTACTCGCATAGTGCGGGGACTAAGAATTAAAAATGTCGATAGAAGAAAATATTTATTATTTAAAAGACTAACTAAAAACTAACATCATTTAGTTTCATTAAATAATAATGTGACACAATATTTGTCATTTTTGTAATCTTACTATTTAAAATCACAGATTGTTTCATAATTGCAATAAAAACTTGGACAAATATCAAAAACATTGTAAATATTGTTTTACATAGAGATCTATGTTAAACTTTTCTTATAGCTACCTGTTTAGTGAATAATAAAAATACTCTACTTTAACATAAAAAATCACAGATAGTTTCATAATTGCAATAAAAACTTGGAAAAATATTAAAAACATTGTAAATATAGTTTTCCATAGAGATGTTGAAGTTTTCTTATGGCTACCTGTTTTACGTCTTATCTATGGGATTAATATATGAACATTATGAAAATTACAAGTATTGTATCACATTATTATAATGAAACTGAAAGATGTTAGATATTTAAGTTAGTCTTTTAAATAATATACAGTATGTTAGGTTAAACGAGGGACATATTGAGGGAGGGTATTCAGTATTCGATTCTCGTCCCAAATATGTAAAAAACCTATAACGTATATAGAAGAATTTTTAATGTTTTGTTTAGTGCCTAGATATTTTGGATTGTCCTAAGCCAGGTAAGTTTAAAGTATGAAGGGAAAATGGATTATACCTAAGAGTCATTGACCCGCTCACATGTTCTGCGATAGTATTAAGTCGCTAGCGCAAGGGTTTATACACGTTGCGTGACATTTGCGAAAAATTTGGTATGGTTCTGTCTGTTATTTATCAGTGTTTTTTTTTTTTGTTTATATTTTTATTAGTATCATGTTAGCATGTACTATTATGGGTTTGAATATGTCCCTCGTTTAAACTAACATACTGTATATTTTCTTCTATCGATATTTTTATTTCTTAGTCTCCGCACTATGCGAGTGATATTCGTAGGTGTGCTTCGTGGAATAGGAAATTAATTATTTAAAAAAAATATTTGAAGCCCACCTACGGGTGTGCTAAGTGGAATACTTTAGGTGTGCTTCGTCTGGGTGTGCTTCGTTTGGGTGTGCTTCGTTTGGGTGTGCTTCGTGGAATACCTCCTCAAACTGGTACCTAGTAGGTTTAAATTATTTCCAAGTAATAGCGTAAGTCGGCCAACACAAAGGATAGTGGAGTACAATCGAAGGGTTGAATGCTCTATCGATTGATGACTGTAAGAAATGTAGGTAAGTATACGAATAGAATTATAGGAGTAACCTACCTAGGTTAACTAACATTTTTGCACTAAAAAAGCATCGTTCTAAACATAAAAAAGCATTAAAGCTTTAAACCAATTCCCATTAAATTGTTCCTACTAAAAAAGAGCCATTAAATCATTCTTTATTCAACTCATATAATAGGAACCTTACAGCACTGCAGACATTAACTCATTATTAAATCAAATGAAACCACATTTCCTAGAAAAGTCATGTCGTTTAGATTCCAATTACCCTTTTTACTTTGGACTCGTTCCAGACTGACAAGAAAAAGACGTTTTAGTGATGAAAACATTTTAACTAGCTCCGTCAATAGCAGTGATATATACATGTATATAGAAGCATGTATATTAAATTACATTTGGCACAATGTCGTGTAAGAGAGCGACGCCCGCCGCAGGTTCAAGGTTGCGTCGGCGCATTGTTGTGTGTGACAGCTAGACGAGAAGCCACAAATGATGAATACCGAGACACGGGCTCTTTTTATAAATTAAACTCTTGACAAAAATTTAACTTTATTCTGTTCCCTGAACCATCTGTGTTGCTGGCTACGTGGGCAATTTTATACACTGCAAAAACTTGCAATATTACAGGAGCTTTAACTAATTTTGTTGCAAAAGACCTGTAACCGATATCGACTACTGTTATCTGAATTTATGTCAGAAACTGTATCTCTGCAAAGCCAGTATAATTGCAAGTTTCCTACAAGAGTAATGTGGTTCAATAATATCAGTGGCTTATGTAATGTTCGGTATTAGTGCTCGAGCTCGGGCCGACAGCTGTTGCGGTACAAGGCCGCGCCTCCAGACTGAACGGTGCCTACTGCCTAGCACACAGCACCCACATCTATAAAACCTATTACATAAATTGGATAAATAATGAGAATCCGCGATTAGCAGGAAACACCTACATTCGTTACAAGACAAAGGTGATAAATGATGATTGCTGACAGGAAAGTCGTGTCGAACACTTCACTAACAAGATCATAGAGATGCCATAAACAAGTCAATTTTGATTGATGCATACAGCCTTTGCATTTCTTAGTATTATTCCGTTGTTTGCACTTCAACTACTGTCCGCTAACTAAACAGTGGCCTAGTGTTAGTACAGTCAACTTGAGTCATAAATCTAATACCACATTTACAGCAAATAGATCGGTAATAAAGTTGTCTCGGTAAATTGCTGGCTTGGTTTAAAACGACTGGCCAATCAATCATTTGTGAATGTATAAGTGGTAGTAAAAAAGTGGGATTACTATGAATAACAACTAGTAACAAATTGATACTACCTCGAGACGGTTATGCGATAATAAACATTGGAGTGTTTATATAAAACCGTCTTCAGCCCGTTTCTCTGGAGTCGTCCATCACTGAATGTTATTTAAATTTGGATGACCCACGGCTGTAGGTACTTCAAACTATGTGTATGATGAAATTTTTTGTACGACAGCGTCAAATTGATTCATACTTGAAGGTGCGCGGGCGTCTGGCATGATCGAACACAGTGAGGACAAGGTGACAAATGTGTCCGGCATACAGAAGCGGTACTATCGAGAAAGAAATAAAAACGTTGTAAAACGAATGAGACATTGAAATGAAAAACGATGAAAACATACCAGAGTCTAAAGTTATTTCTCTGTGTTTACATTCCGCAATTTGAATGATGGCTTTTCGACCGTTTTCTTCGAAGACTAGTCGAGGCTTTGCGATGTGTTGACATTTTGTTCCGTGCCTACTCAGCGTGGGCCCTGGACCACCACTAATACCGTTTCCACTCATGAATATTCCGCCCAATTGTCTCTAAAACGTAATAAAATTAAAATGTAACGTCAACAACATCCGCCATTAATTCTTTTTACGATTATTTGATTATACCTTGTCGCGTATCTCTAATTCTTTATACCTGTGTGTAAAATAGTTAAAATAAGAAATAGATTAACACAGGTGTGCTGAATAAATGAGTTATAAAAATAAAAAGTTATTTATTAGTTATGATAAAAACTAGTCTAGATTTTGTGAATGATAAACTTACCGTTACATGTTATCTATTAGTCTGGCTTTTATGGCAGCAAAATTGAAATAATTAAATTTTATAATAGGCTATCATCATATAAAAAAGAAAAATAGACATAATCAAATAACACCGTTACTTTTTACGCCAATATTTTGAATGAATGAGATCCTCGATTATACTTACAAACAGTTGCAAAAAGCTGTCTTTAAAACCACTTAAGATATTAATAAGATTAACCCACACTGAAACCATAAATAAATAATAAGCGACTTTGAAATTTCCACACAAACAAATATAAAAGTAAAGATCGCTGATCTAAACGTAAGCTACTCAACAGAATAGATTACAGAACCAAAGTACGAACGCACACGAAAGCCCTGCTCTAAGTTAAGTACAAATTGCATGTTGGCCCGAGAACTCTATTCCCCTAATGTTTGTACAGTCCAGATAATGATAGTGTGAAGAGCAAAGCGCGGCAACAGCCCGAAATAACGATAAATAAATATGGCGCTCATTAAATGTGAAAACACTTACTACTGCTCCCTTGTCGACTTTTCCGGCCGAGAAATATTTTTAATTTTATGGAGTACTATATTTTTTCGTTAGCTTAACAGTTTTTTTGTTAAGCTTTAAAAAGACGTACTATATTTTATTTTAACTCTGCTTGTGAAAAGCGGGAAAATGTTTGCTCCATTTTGGCAGATGTTTTTTTTTCTTCCAGCCAGCATTTCAAATTGTCTGTGAATAATTTTGGAATAAAACCTCCTGACTTTTTGTTGTAATTAAATAAAATCGAATATCTTCCTCCATAAAAAATGGTACATTAAAAATCAGATTAAGCCGTTTTACTAGCGTATCACTACAGATCCATAACGAGTAATCAGTAGTAAATCGGTAAGTGGGTGTGTTGTGCGTTAGCTCTCTCAGCGGGAGTGGTAAATATCAACACGTTGGTGTTAACCGGTGCAAGCGTGTATTTGTGCACTGTAATAATATTTCGTTTGCCACTAATTTTAACTTAGAACAACATTTAACATTGAAATACGAACTCGAGTTTTTGTTTGGTTCTTAATTCTGGGAAAACTAAATGTAATTATTCTGTAAATGGGATATATAGCACTTTAACACATATTAAAAACAAGTTTGATGAAGTTGACATCATGAAAGTGAAAGTAATGAGTCATTTCGGAATAAGGAAGGCTCACACGACCAGCAATATCATCATATATTTCCTCCTATTTTCATTCGTATGCAAGCCACGAGCTCAATGTTAATATGAACTCCCAAGAAATATTAACAGCTTACTATGTTTATTACTTCGCCTTTATGAATTTTATTATATCTTAAGACGCTCAGTTATGATCGTAAAAAGGTTATGCTTCCGAAAAAAATAGGCTTAGTATAAAAATTACGCTTATTTTAAAAGCTACACAAGACTAAGCTCACAAAAGCTCACAACAATGAAAAACCTGAGACTCGTGGTTTCTGGGGACAAACAATATCGTGTACCAAGAGAGAAACGAATAGCAATGTCTTCTGCAATATTTATGAAGCTTGGTATTTATTTTATCGTAAAAATGATATCTGCAATGTATACATAAATAGCACTCACACATTGTTTTTACAATATTTATGGAAAATTATATTAATTACATACAACACTTAATTTATAGTATACGACTAGCGTGTCAGCCGCAACGGCATTTTACACCTCGGTTTTCTTTTAAAATTATCCTACATCACAAAGCACTTACCGCGTATTGAATAGTTCTCATAAATGTCTGAAATATCAAAGAAATAAAGTCAAGGTTATGAATAATTGCATAGAAAAAGTATTATTTCTTCCTATTATCCGAGCTTGCATGCTTTTCCACTCTTATAACCATTGCGAAACGGTTATGCGGCATTATCGAAGCACTGCAACACAGAATAACATTTATTTATTAAGCTATTTACCATTTTAAAGGTTATGCCACTAAATATAAAGGCTATAATCCCGTGCATGTGAACGGCAATGTTGGCAGTTTAGTATAATTGACATTGGCTGCCGCAAGGAATATTTAAAATGCAAACGGTTCTATCGACAATTAAAGGTAATCTTCGTTTAAATATGGTTGAAAGGATAAATTTATTATACAGCTCAATATTAATTATATCCATTAAATTCTAATTGCGTATAAATTTATTAACTGGCAACGTGAATATGAATTTCTAAAAACCTCATTCATTCTTATTTCCTTTTAAGTAATTCCGTCGTCAAACGTATTCAAATGATTCGATCGTGATTTGTTTTAGTTTTAGAGTCTCTGGTCCCTGACAATTGAATTTCATCCAATACTGATTTAGAAGGCAAAGGAAAAAAGAAATGTAGGTACAAATAACGAACATGTCCTTTCTCTTCATTCGGCCCAAATTGTATGAGTTTTCTAAGAGCTTTCCTTCAGTCAAGTACTCTAGAATAAAACCCTTTTTCTAACTTACTATTGTAAAACTTCTATGGTACTTTTTTTCTTTTCTTTTATAGAGATTGTAGGCTTCTGCTGATTTACTATCTACTATGACGAATTTAATTTAAAATAACTATAGTAAACAATAATAATTTAAAAAAAAAAAACTGTTTATGTCCGTCACTTTATTTCACAGATGGGCGCGATGCATAGCTGATATATAAACTAGGAATTATAAATGTTTTCCTTATTTTAAGTACCCATAACACAAAATCACTAACAGTGTCCCCAGTCCTCAAAACAGGTACATAGCTAATAACATCGCCGTTAATCTTTATGACTAGTTATAACAGCCACAATGAACAATAAATTATACCTTTACATGTATGCAAATCGTAATGGCGGTAAGCTTATGGCACATAACACCACGTAAAGCGGTGTGGCGAGTTTGAAATAGCATAGACAATGATAAAGTCTACGCTAACACGCGAGGCACTATCTGTTACCGACTACAGTTCCATTTTCAAACAGAAAAAAATAAAGGCGTGGAATACATAATTTGAAAATTGGCTTGGTCTTGTACTAGTTCTAAATGTCAAAGAAGCAATTCGTCTAGAGACTTCGGTATAACTTTCAATCGATTTTGCAAACTTGTCAAAACATTCGAAGTAACTGGGCACGTAGAAGTCGAAAAAGAATGGCCCTTGAGATTTGAGCATACGTTTTGTCAATACAAAGTGCCTGTGGAATAAACTAGGCTCGGTATTTATTTATTGTGCTTTCTCAACGTTTGTGCCTAATAATATCTTTTTTGTAACACACCGGGTGCATATCGAAATTAACAGAACAATTCAGAGTAGATACGAAAACAATTAATAACAAATTTCTAATTTAACACAAGCTGCCGTTTCTATTTACTTTTCAGAATATAAACACCGTGGAAGCAAATGTTTACCGTTATCACAAATTTCATGTAGTACATACAATAAGTAATATGCTATAGCAACTGGGCAAATGTGGAAACGTTTTAGTGATGCACGATCCGATCCGGTACTTTACAGTAGGTAACGATAATTATATCGGATGGAATACTTCAATATTTTGGATCGATACAAAAGTATCGTTTTGTGTTACGAGTACATCGTCCTAAAGTTTAGGATCTAGACTCTTATAGGACAACGTGGCAGAGGCGAGGACAATACGATACGATTCGATATTAGGATAATTGGATCGTTCCGATATGATCCTAGAATCGTATCGCTAACTTGCAATCCAAAATATCGGAGTATCGCATCGATCGAAAGTTTTGATTCAAAGTCAAGTATCGTGCATCCCTAGCACGTTTGTCCAGCGCCGTTTGCTTGGCTCTAAAATAAGCACAATACACGATTGTGGTGTGTTAAGCATCGGTCACTAATTACCAGATATATTATGATATTTTTTTCAACATACAACATGTCGCTACTGGCCAGCAAAATTATAATAAACGCAATTAATTTCGCAGGGTACCTTGCGCTTCCACCATAACTGATTTGGACAGACACACGAGTAGACTTAAACAGTATTCCAAGTCATTTCCTGAATATAAAGTTAATTTAAGTCTTTTTGTTCGGGAATATGAAGAAGTTTCCCTGCTATTCGAGTAGAACCGCGATCATCAGCTTGTTTACGCATTTTCCGATAAAGTTACTCATTATTATTTTTCAAAACTTTGTAATCGCGCAAACCTATTCAAAATCTAATCTTCTATCGAATAACTTCAGCATACTAGATCTATTTTTTTGTCACGTACGGGAACACAACCCAATTCACAAATCACTGCGGGGTTGCTTTTGAATCGCACAGAAATTGCGGTGTTAGTGATTGTAAACTATCCTTTATTGGAGCACAATCTAGGCTATTCTAGCCAATATTCTAGAACCGACCTAAGCGTAGCTAGCAATGTTGCAAATGTATTCTAGTTCTAGTTAAGTTTAAACCTAAATAGAAATGGACCAGTTTATTTTGAGACTGAGTAAAAATTTTGACCTGCAATTGCAACAGTTGCAACGTTATTTAATTTTCGCTTAAACTGGCTTTGGCTCTATCTACTATATATGGTTATGATTCACTATTTTACTATTAGGGATCAGTAACTTTACTTTTATGTTTTATGTACGGAAGCGTACCTCAATTAGTGCATAAATACTTTCTGCTTTATTTTTATCAACTGACTGGCACAAAATTTACAATGGTGGACAAAAAAAAGCACCATAATTAAGTCTCATCTATCCGTAGTATTAAAAACCACAGACATAGCTATATAGATATATATTTTGACCATATTAGATAGGTAAGTATTGCACTTTCGTAGGGACAGGCAGTTTAAAAAAAATACCAATGGAAACTTTGTACGTGGATTCAGAATGAAAGTAATTTGACAGATTATAGTTGCTTGATTGGCGTCTGTACTGACTGAATACGTGGTATGCGTTTGTGCTTCGGATTGTAACATTTTTTTTAATGTGTCTGTGGGTGCCTTGAGTGTAAGGCCTCCAGCCAGGGCAAAGAACTACTTACAAACTAAGCAACTACACGCTAAGGGCACCCCCTGTGAGGTACGAGCCTTGGCTTAGGGTGTCTCTGGAGGAGGACAGCATAGGGACAGGCTGGATTCGAATGATATCATTTTTAGGGGCTGATTTAAAACTACTGGCACAGCATCGTGGGCTGGCTCGAGCGAGGGTCGGGGAGGGAGCGAGGGTCGGGGAGGGAGCGAGGGTCGGGGAGGGGGTTTGTAACATAACCCTGTGTAACATATATACATACACCGGTATAGCCACTAAGATTAGTTCAAGACAGTTCAGGTGGCGTACCATGACGTCTTAAAACATAATTGTTTTACTCCTTTTCCAGTGTGGGAAACAAATGGCGCTAGACATTTTGTATAGCTCCGTCTCTTTCCCACACTGGATTAAGAGTAAAACAATGCTGCCTTAAGACGTCATGGTAGGCCAGCATATCTCTACAAGATAGTACAATAGCGATAGATAGAATTCATTCTGCACATTAACACTAGCCAGTATAACCACACCCGTATCATCCACAATCTAATTCTATCTGAGAGGCCTTGGTTTGCTGGCGAGTAAGTCGATTGGTCACATATGTGTCTAGGCATGTACGAATAGATATGTAAAACCGTTTGGAAGTGACATTAGCATTTAACATTAGCGTCGAGTGCCTCTGCCAAACTATGATTATCGCGGGTGTTACGTTTAACTTTAACTAGAACATTAGTATTCCTGTATCTAGCGGTAGAAATTAGTGGTTTTAGTGTAATGTTATTGCTTTACTTGCTACGTGACGGTAGAATTTTATTCGTTGGAATATCGCTCATTTAAATGAATTAATTATAAAACGTGACTATTCCAGACTTAATTAAAATTGCCCTATACATCGATAAAAGCCATGGATAACAAAAATAACTAATGAGTACACCATTTTAATTAATATTTAACAGCAAATCGGCCGTTACTAACCGACATCTAACACAAAAAAAAAACATGAAAATTGAAAATTCCTCCACAATCAGAGCGTTCCACTTCCATTCCCCATTCTACGTAAACCTATAACAGTTTTCGCAAATGAAAGTCATGAAAACATAAATTAAGGACCCTTAACTTCATTACCTGAACGCGCCCCAGAGGGTGGTAGCCGTAAGGCTGATCCGGGGGTACCGTACGATCTCCGGCGAGGCGGCGAGCCTCTTGGCCGGATTACCGCCATGGGATCTGGAGGCGATAGTTCTCGCGCGCCTGCACGAATGGCGCGCGGAGGCACTACGTCGGGGGGAAACTCCGCTGCCGCGGCAAATTGTCGCTCAGCGGACAGACCTCCGGCGTGATCTCATGGCGACATGGAGACAGCGACTGTCGCAACCACGTGCAGGGCACGCCACAATAGTGGCGATAAGTCCCCTCTTTGAGGAGTGGCTAGAGAGGCGGCACGGCGCCCTCACCTTCCGCCTGACGCAGGTCCTCACCGGACACGGTTGTTTCGGGAGGTTCCTGCACCGAATCGGGCGGGAGGAAACGCCCGGGTGTTACCATTGCGAGGATCGGCCGGAGGACACGGTAAAGCACACCGTGGAGCTCTGCCCCGCTTGGGCTGAGCACCGCCGTGTCCTCGTAGCGGCGATTGGCGGCGGCGACCTCTCGCGTCCGGCCCTGGTTCAATCCATGGTCCGGAGCGAGAGGGAATGGGATGCCGTCGCCTCCTTCTGCGAAGCAGTTATGCTAGCGAAGGAGGTGGCGGAACGTGAGAGGGAGAGAACCTCACGTCCCAGCCGCCGCGGGAGACGCCCCGGGCGTCGGGGGGCAACCAGTGGCCCCCGGCCACCGTAGGCGCGAGCCTGTGGACGGTGAGTAATGGGCTAGCTCACCGTCCGTCCGTCTCATGACGACAGGCCGTGTCGACGGCGCGTACGTGTTCCACGCGCGCCTCAAGGAGATGTCAGCAAACCAGAAGGGGTCCGAAAGGGCCGATGCCTGCCAGGGCTGCGGGTTGTTCGAAAGAGATACCGCGGCACTGGAACACAAAGGGCGAAGAAGGAACATGGGTGGGTTTTAGTCAGTACAAGTCTGACACTCCCTCCCGCTCCGCCCAGAGCGGGAGAAGTCATTTGATGATTTCCCATCCGGAAAAAAAAAAAAAAAAAAAAGGACCCTTAACTTTTATTATTACCAGCTTAACATGCAGCAACCCATTCTTAGACTATATCAACAGACGATCAAGACAATAAAACATCGGAAAACAAAACACGCGAACCTAATACATTACACTGTAATTACTGTAATTAAGTATTTATAGAAATACAAACTCTAGCATTAAAGACAGATGGTTGGTATTCTCTTGCTCGGTTAGTAGTGCGATGATGCGGTATCACTGTAATTTATTCCAAATATTCATTGGATTACAACCTTTAGGTGTGAAAGCAGATGGTTGGTAATCGCTTGGTCGGTCAGTGTGATAATGTGGACACTATAATTTCTTCCAACTATTCATTAGATTACAACCTTTAAATGTGAAGACATATGGTTGCTAATCGCTTGGTCAACTGGTGCGATGATGTGGTATCACTGTAATTTCTTACAAATATTCATAGGATTACAACCTCTATGTGTATAAGCAGATGGTTTGTAATGGGTTGGTCGGTTAGTGCAATGGTGCGGTATGGTGTGGTACGATAAGCGATCTCGTTACGATCGCATTACATATCGGAAGTAAGGGGTTGGTAGAAACGGTTTTATTGTAATTTCGCATGACAATTCACCGTGACAGACAATGTGCAGATAGTGCAGTATTTGCGCTGCTGCTAAAAATGGCAATAGTACTTCATGATTCTTTTGGCGGCGCTCGTGGCTAAATAATAACAGCCACCAGATTAATGCGCTTGCCTATTACTACTAATTCGTGGCTAGCGTTTGTGTATTTGGCGCAGCCGTGAGACACACAGTATTTTCTTTTTGAAGTGAAACTTCTTATGCGACTTCCAACAAGTTTAACGTTTTCATGGAGGGGGAATATTTTCTATTGCCCACTAAGAGATGGCGCTATTACAAGATTTGGGACTACGTAGTTCTACTAGGTACGCAAGATGGCGTGCAAACAGTCATGCATTCGACTCTTCGGTGTGACCAGCTTTCGCTCAATTTCCATGAGTAGAATAACCTCGATAAACTTATGTAATAAAAAGTGTACAACAATAAAATATTATTTAGAAGCTCATTAAAATGGGAACTATATTTTCTATCACCAAAATTTATATTTGTCATCAAGTTGTATCACCTAATAAATAGATCTATCGCCACGAAATATTTTCGTTCTCAGATAAACAAAAATTGTTCCCAGGTATGAATTATCAGTAAAATAAGAGATCGATAACCAATAAAATTATATTGCATTACATGAATATAAACTTCGTTCTTATAATAACAGTTTTGTTACTTAAATAATAGCTCTGTGCTCAGAATGGTAGATCTGTCACCAAATAAATAGATCAGTTCCTTAGAGACATAGGGCACATCAACTCGGACAGGTTAGGTTCGAAGGGGATGGCGGAAGGGGAAATAAGACCCTGACATCCCCTTCGTGTTAGGTTACTTTAAACCCTGCAGAGAGAAATAGGAGCCCCGGGGCTCCGTCGACTACTATTTGAACTTAATGCAATTTTCTAGTAACATAATATGATTTATTGGTGATCTCTTTAAATTAGTTTGCTTAAATACTTATTAGGACACACCTATTATAATACATACAAAAACATTTATTTGGTACTAGATCTTATATCTCAGGATTTTAGGTGATTTATTGTGGAACTGATTTTGCATTGTTTGGTGACTACATTTTGGTGACAGATCTACTATTTTGAGGACAAACCCTATTATTTAAGAAACACAAAACTAATTAAATTGGTGATAGCTTAAATGATACCCCATTAAAATAACGAGAGTGAATGCGTGGCACTCGACCGCATGTGTGTAGTATTACGAAGTTTCACTTCTTCCGCGCGGAGGGACTCCACGCTTTTTATTTTCTGTTTGATTTAAGTTTTTTTTATTTTTTTTTTTTATTGTGTGCACTTGTGGCATGTGTCAAATAAATATTTTTTCTTTCTTTTCTTTCTTTCATCGGTGTCACTTCCATCCTGTATACACAGATCCTTATATCAATTGAAAGTATCAATTACTAACCTGTATCACATACTTACGTCAACTCACGATTGTTTCCTGTGGGGGTAGCCAGAAACTACAGACCGCCAAATAATAAACAATATACAGAAACAAAGAGAATACGCTACACAAGTATAACACAGAAACAGGTGTCAAATATCACAAGTATCGTATAACCCTTTAATACGCGTTCCTCGTTGCGCTGACAGAGGGTTAAGCTACGAGCGCGAACCGTTAACTAGTAAATATTGTATTTTTGTAAATAAGAGGCCTTCGAGGTGGAGGAAACTTACTAGAATTGATATTATGTAACGGTGAAAAGATTTTTTATAGGATTTTTTTTGTAAATTTATTGTAATTTCGTTCTTTTCTGTGGTACCCTTCGATTTAATTTCTTCTACACTATTAGGACGAGAAAACTACGGATATATGTATATACCAGCCAATAATTTAGTGACAATCATAAATTAAAAATCAAAAGAAACATGCTTAGTGTTTGAATTAAATTCGTAAAATTGTATTGAAAAAACTAAATTATAGAACTGTCACAAACAATTCAAAATCCAAATACAATTACAATCAGAAATTCAAACAATAATGTAAAATCATCCAGTATACCGCAAAAAGCCAATTAATTTACTAAAAGCAGAACCTGCCAGTAAAACTACACAAAATGCAGTAATTAACACAAGGGAGCTGCTGTTACTCGCACTGACGCCAGCATCAAACTGTTTCAATTTCAGCTTTACCTTTAAGAAATTGGGTTAAAGGTTGATTGGCAAAATTTGGGAGTATTTGGGCAGTTTCGGGTAACATGTGCTGGCATTGTGTCTGTACATTGCGCTTGCGGTTTTCATACTTAGCCGGCAGCTCAAATTGTACTATAGATTTTAAACAGGTTAAACTGCCGTGAAATTCACTGATAATTGTATTTAGTAGCGACTAGCTAGTAGCTAGGCAATTAAAATGTGGCTTGTAATACAAAAACACGGTATTCCAGAAAGTTACTTTATTTTCAGGATGTTGTGGTGCAGTTGGGAGGCGTTTATAGTCCAGCAGTTGACAGCAAAAACGGGGGGCAATCAACTCAGGTTTTTACATTGACTTTGATTTCACATAATTAGAGATGGGTTGGCAATGAAAACAGTAAAACGTAACTTTTGAAGTGACATCAAAATACACAAAAGATAGCCCAAAAAAAATGTCTGCGGTTTACCACTTCAAATGCTCGCAAAAAGCTGGTTTATATGTATGTGTCTAATTAACCTCAATAATCAAACACTTTGACACAAAGATTTCTATAAAACTCCTCTATGTAACCCGTCAAAGACAAGGCAAAGAAAAATGAAGCGTATACAAACTAGAGAAAATGTAAAGGAAATGTCACGTTCAGATATTGAAATATCAAGTCAGAGATGAGAAAAGAGACGTGTTATTGCATCGTTATAACAATGAGAACGATCCACAAGACAATGATGATAATAACGTCAAAAATATATTTCATTTATTTATAACGAACTTCGGGAGAAAATGCTTCGGGACGTGAATCTGATGAGTATTCACGTCCCGAAGCATTTTGCCGCGAAAAAAAAGGAAGACGGATTATAATTGGACCTCCATAGCTCCGCTGAAAGCTTCGGCAGCCGAATAGTCGCAAAGTTGAATATGAGCTATCCAGACGTTATTGAGTTTCCATTATAGTTTTGCATTTTTATTTGGGCTTGCCTATCGAATAAGCCAGCTGTATTAGCTTTTATAGCAGGATCAAAAATATGAGAATCAGTCACCGCCATCATGCTTTTAAATAAAACTTTAACCAACCTAATTAAAAATCTCCTCCCCA
This sequence comes from Cerastis leucographa, assembly GCA_963082945.1. NCBI lineage: Eukaryota > Metazoa > Arthropoda > Insecta > Lepidoptera > Noctuidae > Cerastis > Cerastis leucographa. The sequence continues at coordinate 8,119,743 of OY720380.1, read as the reverse complement.
TAGGTAGATACTATTACATATAACAGCCAACCAGTAGTAGTTAGTAATTTTCACGCAATACATAACCAACTAAGTCAAACTTTCCATGTACTACCGGTCTGAAAGTTGAACATCATAGCTGTGGGCGCCGCATTCACGGGGCTATTATACACCGGGCTATTTACATGGAGCTATTTCGACCGGGCTATTATACACGGGTGTGGAAGGACTTATGAATATTAGATCGGCGTATATAATGCGCTTTGTTGGACACATTTGCACTGGATTATGTAAATTACTGGAATATGTTTGAGAAATATCGGTTTAAGATTTGAAACGGTTTCTTATTGAGCAACTTGTATAAACTATATGGCGTGCTGTCGTACTGGAGGCCTTGATACATCTTATATTGGAGCACCAATGATAAACATAACTTCCAGGATTTGCGTTCAATTTAAAACCACATAATTATAAACAACAATTAGGCAGATTTTATTATATTTACAAAACTTATTATGTCCCAAAACTCAAACTAACATGCACTGAAGGGAATGATTCATAAATCACAAACAGTAAGTGGGTTGTAAAGGTCAAATAGCTAGTAGATCCACGTAAAATGCTGGTTTTTGGTCACAAAACCACATACAGTTAAATTGGAAGCCGACCAGACCAGGAAGCCGGCAGGAGTTTGGAGTAAGGCGAGGCAGAGGTAGATGATGATTAATACAAATTTGTATATAACTCGTTAATTAAATTTGCTTCTGAAAATAGACCTAGATTGTAAAACTACGTATAAAGCTGCTGTATGAAAATAGATGTCGGCCGGAACAAGATAGCTCGTTATTGTATTGACAGGCAATCGGGAAAGTGCCCCATAATAGCTCACGTGATGGTTATCGGCACACATTATTATGTATACACGTATAAGCGAAGAAATGTGATCTTTTTCTGATTTAATGTGTATTGTGTAGATAACAATTGTGTGCTACATCATTATAAATTCTGCTACTAAAATATTAAGGTTCAATTCAGGTCTCAATTTAGATTTTCATAGACACTCATTCATCTTCACATGAAGCGACTGCCTATATGACCTCTACAACCCAGTTACTTTAACCCAATACCTCTTGGCCCTTGGTAAGACTGGTTGCCAGACTATTGGGCCACTGACTACCAGTAATGACTGTCAAAGATCTAAAAATTACACTCGGCACCAACGGCTGAACGTGCTTTTCGAGGAACGGAGGAAACTCGGTATGCTATCTAATGGATGATAAACCTGAATATCGACTCGAGCGTAGAAACGGTTGACATTATAAAAAGTTTTTCTTTTTTCGGATCATAATTGTCAGATGAAACTACCAATATTGTTGGGTATTTCTTTTTTCATTGGCTAACTGTAACTGAAGCCTTGGTTTTTACTGCTTGTGTTAGATACTTTTATTTACAATCCAAAGACTGTTCTCCTTCAAAATAACTTTATTGTTATAACCAAAAACAACTAGCTTCGTAGCTCAAAAATTATTATTAAAATTCCAGCAGTTGCTACTCAATCGACTACTCCTCCTTTTTTTTTATTGGCGCCATTCGGTAATGGCGCGCAAATCACTACCGTATCGGTAGTCAAAATTGAGCCACGAATAATATAACAGTAAGAATAATATTACAAATAAAATATAAGATTATTCAAAAAATACAAGTAAAAATAAACATCATTTATAGTAAAATGTTGTGAAAGTTTGTATTAAGTAAAATAATTAATAATAAACTTCCGTAGATCAACAAGTTTTGATAGAATTCACAACTTATTTATAATGAATTTGGCAAATGTATTTTTACAATTCACAATATTTAAAAGAAATTAAGACATGAATTTTAATCAAGCTTACACTTGTAAAGTTGTCCAGCTATCCCGTTGTAAGCTATAGGGATTACATGAAATAAGCAACTTTTGAAACGTTACAATTGAAAAGTGCCCGTAAAAGGTTCCATTTACAAAAACCTTCATATTTTTTTACTTTTCAGGACATAATCGGGGATGTTTGTTTAATTACATGGGGCCCAAGTGCGCATTCCCTTCTTAAGGAAATACCTCGTCGACTGGTTGACACTTCACGAGACCAGAGGGCTGGCTATTTCTTTGGGCAAAGAATTAGCATTGCCATTCTACGTGGTAATGCTGCCAGTCTTCTGGGCACGTTTCCGGATGACAGCGATGTGGAGGAGTATTTTGTCACCTAAGCGTCCTGTTGTTTTTCAGTAAGTTTATATTTAGTTAGTTTATGTAAATATTTAGTTTTAGAAATAATGAAATTTTGTAAATAAAACTCAATATAACGCACTCAACTAACATTACATTGTGCCTTAGTGCAAACAAATGTTTCTATCATCATTGAGGCATGTAAATTAACATCAAAATTACACATACCAAGTTAACGTATGTGTGAATTAAATCAAAGGCGACTAGGAAATCTCAAGATAGGCACATAAAGACGAATTTCTAAACATTTTTGCGCTCTGTTTGTCACAAGAGAATTAATTAAATTCCCTATACATACGGAGCCAGGGGCAAATGTACTTAATATATTAGGCAAATGGAAATCGTGAGCCTGAAGTAATGCTTTTGATTTAGAGACATTTACTGACACGAAGAAAGAAAATAATAATGAAATATTTAGTACGTCGTAACTCTGTTTCTTGTACTGAAAAGCACTTACGTCATTTTAGGGGAAAAAAGTTTCTTTTTTGCTATGTAAAACCTATTTGCACCACAAATAGCTTATCAAGAGACGATTTCACCAAAAAACTGATAACAATCAGCACATCCAAACAGCGTTCAAGTCCAGAACTGTCAGTGTCAAAAACGTGTTCATTGGTGAAATCCGCAGATAGAAACAGAACGTTGTTTTAAATACCTTTATTAATATTAATGCAATCGGATATAAATAAAAGTTAAAAAACAAAATTATCCTGTGCACTATATTATTTATCGTAGCCAGAATTAACAAAAACCATTTTTTATGATTATAAATTATACCTAACCTACCAGTACCAAGTAATAAACGAAACAAATCGAAAACAACATCGTAATAATTCGGACATTTCATGAGACAGCTTCTACACCATATAACAAAAGATAGTGGGATATTTTCCTCACGCCAAATCGCATAAAATATCGGCGAGTAATTTATAAATTGGATTCTCCGAAGGTAGGGCAACGATTTAAATCACTAGATGTGCCCTTACTTAGATCGCGCGAAAAAGTGTTCACAATGAGTGTGAGCTCGCACGGTCCGCATGGTACAACTGACACCATTTTCAGATTTTCAGTATGACCATACGAGGGTACTCCCTTTCTTCTCCTAAAATTGTTTGTCCGAAAATCATTATCCATAACACGTTTGCTATAAACTTCAGTAACCATAATGTTCAAAATCCCGAAATTTTGTTTAACATAATTATCTTTAGTTCTAAAAGTATTCTGTCATAATATCGAGTACTATAATAATTGAATCTCCTAACTTTACATGACCTAAAGTCAGATGTCCTAAGTATTGTGGTAAATAATGGGTATTATTCCGAATGGTCATTTATAATAATTTGTTTAGTCCTAAAACATTTGCTAAAAATTAGGTTTTAATGACAGAAACGAATCGCTGTAAATCCGACTCCACGTAGTCTTGTCTGCTCTACCCCTAGAGTGTAATTTAAAATCGCGTAGTCGCGGAGGGGTGAGGCGGCCCGCGAGTTGAGGAGCAGGTGGTCGTAACACTCGCCGCCGCGGCTGAGGCTGGCCGGCGAAAGCAAGCCGAGGCTGCGGTGGTGAGCGTTAAACCCATCTGCGACGATAAACTCGCGTGGTACCGCCGGAGCCCCGCAGCGCCGGAGCCGTGACAGAAATCATGCCTGCTGCATGTTGCATGCTTGCATGCTTGCTTGCATACTGCATGCTTGCTTGCATACTGCATGCTTGCTTGCATGCTGAATGCTGCGTGCTTGCTTGCATGCTGAATGCTGCGTGCTTGCTTGCATGCTGCATGCTTGCTTGCATGCTGCATGCTTGCTTGCTTACAAAAACCACATGTTCACAATCAATTGCTTTGTTGAGTACATGTATAAAATATTTATTTAAGTATGATAAAAAATATATATATTAAATTTGTTCTAAGAATATTAGTATTACAAATAAACATTATGTAATTTGAATTTAGGACTTATAACTTTTATTGAAAACGTTTTTATGTCTTTTGTATATTATTGATTGTAATATTTATGACAAATGGATTTAGGACATATTATATTTATGGATTTCAATTTTATGGCAAGTGATATTATGTGATGTTAAGTTCGGGTAAATTATCATTCGGACAAATGATGATTAGGACAAAAAAGTTATGGCATTTTAAATTATGGATAAAAAAGTTAGGTGACACAATAGAGAACCCCATACGAGAGTATAGGCAGAAACCACTAACTGTTAAGAAATTTATTCCGCCTCGTCGACGTTCATCTAAATTAAATCATTAACCCAACCTAACCTAAACTTTCTGAAGAACAACCAAAAAGGTCAGTTATAACGCATTTTCTGTTACATTTCTGAAGCGGTAAAGCGGATCCAGGGATTTAAATCTTTGGGCATATACTCGTATAAAGGGCACAATAAACCCTCAATGCCAAGTCAGTCGTAAAACCTTTTGACCTTATTCGTAGGTATCTGCTATGAAAACTTGACAATTAATAATAAAATGTTATATCCAAGCGATCGTTATTAAAGCTAAGTACGTACCTACCACTCATTTGAGAGGATTATGAAGCTCCGTTATAAGTCTGTTAAGTGGCCGATACTTTTAATAATTTCATTACTTAGGCGAAGACTGACTTTAATCTAGCTACTTTATTTCGGCTTAGAGGAATTAGAGCAAATGTAATGAATTTCTTAAGGCTTTTCTTAGAAATGTTTTATTTCGGTATAAAATGTACTGTGGTAAGTAAGTTTATTTAGATTAAGATTTCATCTGTTCTATTTCTGTAAAACTTGTTTGATATTCTTTTTCTTCATGTTTTTAAACATAATTGAAAACCTTGGGGATATTATTTCTTGTTTTCTGGAAATAACATTAGGTTGAAACAGTTCTTATACTAAAAGCTACAGGTTATCAAAAATTTAACAAAATTTTTTAACAAGGAAACAGTTACTTTGTTTTATCGTGTCTCTAACAATGAGACTTATTTTCTTTTGTTAATACTTTTGTGTGACCGCGTGTTTATTCTAAATACACTCGCAACGGTAAGATTATCCGACTAATATTATAAACGCGAAAGTTTGTAAGTATGGATGGATGGACGGATGGATAGATGTTTGTTACTCTTTCACGTAAAAACTACTGAATGGATCTGGATGAAATTTGGCACAGGGATCGATAATAGTCTGGAATAGCACTAAGGATACCTTTTATCCCGGTAGTGTGATCCCGCGGGGCGATTACCGAAGAAACGCAGGCGAAGCCGTGGGCAGAAGCTAGTATATATATCATCATCTGCCTAGCCTTTTCCCAAACTATCTTGGGGTCGGCTTCCTATATTTTACATGAAGTGACTGCCTATCTGACCTCCACAGCCCATTAACTGGGTAATACTGTACCCCTTGGTAAGACTAAATGTCAGACTTTTGGCTTCTGACTACTCGTAACAACTATCACAGATCTACAAATGACCACTGGGATCAACGGCTTAAGTGCTTTCCGAGGCACGGAGTATACTCGGTATGTAATTATGGTCACCCATCCACGGACCAACCTCGGCAAGCACGGCTTAACCTTAAAGATCGACCCGTGCGGCTAATCTCAATGTTTTGTCAAAGCGTGAGAAGCGTACAAATTAGCATGGCATGTCGCTAGTTCTTCATTAAAACAAAAGACAATAATAAAATAGCGTTGTCAAAACTAGAAACCTTTTCGGTAGATATCAAACCGTAGGTATCAGCTATGAAAACTTGACAATTAATAAGAAAATGTTATATCCAAGCGATTGTTATTAAAGCACACGTACGTCAAATCAACTAAACAAAACTAAATTAATTTTTAACATAAACTCTAAAGTACGTCACAACTAAGTATGCCAAATCAACTAAAGAAAACTAAATTAATTTTTAACATAAGCTCTAAAGTAGTAGGTAAATAAGGATATAAATAGGACGTGAAAGACAAAGCAGTTTCGTATCGGCTATGTACCTAAGTATTAGTACATAAGTCTTTATTTACACGAAGTGGGGCAAAGTCTAGCCTTATTTACTAGTGCCGGGAAATCCCTTATGTAAGCATCGATCGGCTGTTGTTGACTTACGCTAAATAAACTTGCAACTTTTGGTGTTTGACTGTGGTTAGTTGCAGTATAGTAGAATATTACGAGAATTAAATATTTAATTATTATGAACGACTTTTATTGTGATTATTAGTCAGGTTATCTAAGTCACAAAAAACTACTGTTTCCATTTTCAAAGTTGTTTTTTTTTTTTTTTTATTAAAAATTTATTTTAAGTCTCTTTGGAAATCAGAAAAAAACTCGCGAATCCAGCTGGGAATGAGTTCGGAGCGCCGATATACATATCCCAAATCTATACTGTCCCCTACACGAACAGGAAAAATAACAAAACGAGCGAAAAATATATTTGATATTACGACCTTTTCCGTCCGACCAATGTCCAAGAGCCATCATCGTGAATTGAAACAAAAATAATATCCCACAAATCTTTATATCAATATACAGTGCAATTTCATGGAAATGGATCCGTATTGCCTCGTCCATCATCTCTTATAGGCCGTAAAACAAATACGCATGCCCACTATAACATGGTAGACGGCGAAAAACGGTACTACAGTAAACATACAGAAATTGACAAAAAAATATCAGTTTCCTTCACCAACTGCGCCATCTCGACGTATCAAGATATGCTAGACACCATGCAGAGCAAGCATATTCAATACGTTCCAGGAAATCTGAACAGTAATGAAAAATTGTTTGCTACGCCATCGACCCGTAGCAGGCCTACGGGCCGCTGGCTACGAGTAGGAGCTACGGTGCTACGCCGCGTAGCAGTGAGACTATAAGGTTTGTGATTGTAAGTTAATAACATTGGATTTTGTTCAGTTTATTTTTTATGTACACATAAAACACTTAATAAATCAATAATACTATATTATAAATATACAACAGCACCAAGGTCCTATTGAATACTAATATCCAAGGTGGTTCTATTTAGGTTTTACAAGGGCAATTTAAATGATAGTCTTCAATTTCAGTTTTCAAAAGTAATTTTACATGGAAAATATTTGAGAAATAATGTCCTAATTACACATTATTACTACGTTGGGTGACGTGACGACACAAAGGAGATATTATAGGTTTTTATAAACCATTTTCCTCGAAGGAATTTATTTAGAGGAAAAATACTACTTCATCAGTTGGAATATTTACTTCCAGATAGCAAAAAGCTACTACAAATTATATATATTAAAACTACTTTACGATTCCTTTCATAAAATGTTTATCACAAATGAGTACTCGCTGTTATAAATTATAGATACATTTTCGAGACCTACTAAGCGAACTTCAAAAGCATATTCAACGTGAAATTAAAATACTGAACGACATTTATCTAACGTAGGCAACAATTTATTAATGACAACCAATCCCACAACAAAACCAAGCAAGAATAGACCTCATTCCTTCATGAATAGAGTTAAAAATCGCAAAGGCACAGTTCCGAAACTCAAATAAAATAATTTACGCGCACACTACTTCTCACAACATAATGACAAGAAACAATCTTAATTAACTTGCGCCGTCCAAAAATGTCGCGAATAACACAAATACCGTTCCATATACGGGGTACACCTGTACCCCAGCACGGGTTACTGGGGTACTGGGGTACCCCACCGCGCCACCTTCTTCCAACGGTGCCTTTAATTACACCACTTAGGGTCTCTTAATTAAATCCCTGGGTGACACGTATATTCGTTCCCGGGATTTATTTGCCGTTCGCGTGAAACTGTATGAAGTGACACTTTAGGAGAATGTGCAGAATTGTTGAGGCTTGTGTGTAATTAGATGTGTTAAAGCTCTTTTACACGTTTGTGGAGTTTATAGTAACTCTCTGCTTAAATAACTGGTTTGTAGTGACTCTCGACGAAAGAACAAAACTAGACTTGCTTATGTAAAGATAGTCTGCATGGTAAAATATGGGTAAATCAGGCTTTTTAAGTAAGTATTTGTTATAATTTAAGAACATTGACGTACAACCTACTTGCAATCAGATGTATAATTTATAATGTTCGTTTCACGTGATCTAAAAAGTACAGCTCTGTCATACTTTCTTCGATTTCCTTATACATACTCAAAGTGTAATCCTGCATGTAAACAACCTTTATAAAATAATATAATCAGACAGCAGCAGTTAAAATCGTACAATAATTTAAATAAACTCGCTTGCTCCACAAAAAGTTTCACGATATGTCAATCGTCACTTACTTCAGACACGTAATTTTGGATTACATGACTCAGGCATTCCCATTACTTTGATATTTAGCTCCCCATTCGCCAATTACCTGGAAAATAAAATAAAAAAATGTTATATGTTGATGCAGTCAGTCAATCATCGAGTGCTGACATATGAAGTCGGCGAGAGGCAGACTGTATGGCGAGGCGCGCGGAGCATGCCGGCTCAATTCTAAATTGGTCGAGTTATATGCGTTCGCGCCGACGACGACGCCGCATGCGAAATTAGCGTCAGAGCACGCCCCGTGTCGTTACCCCGCCGCGCACACATTAAATTATTTCGAGAACGTTTGCACATGTTCCTTCCACGTTATAACTTATAAACTTAACACATGCGACGTGATTGCAGAACAATTAGCGCGAATGTATCAACCGACTTAGTCCAACTTAGTTAACGAGCGCGCCACAGCCACCGCTCGCTCCTATTGACAATGGAACGATAAATATTAACATTGCTGCGGCTAACTTTCTATAATAAAACGCAACACGACAGTTATTGCTGTCATTTCGCTGGATTTAACATTTGCTTCATCTATTTGAATGACGGACAATATAAGCGATGTTTTAATGCTTAATACGGCGCGCATGGCAACCAGACTCCGCGGCATGTTCGATACAAGGCGGAGTTTTTTGAACGCCGGCGTGCAAAAAAGTCAACTAAGCGATACGAGGCACGCAGATTTGTAAAGGAACAACAAGATAGGAGCGCGCCCAAGCCGAGGAACGGGTTCCGTTCGTGAGAATGCACGCTAATGTATGCGGCATAAGAACACAATGCGCCGCGGAGCACGAGCGCCGCACCCACACCCCGCGCACTCGATATGTGCACGATATAATAACGCAGCAGAACTTCACAATTAAACACGAATATCAAAATCGTCGAGAAAAAGTCGGACAATGCAGTATTGTGGCGAGAAGTGATAACGATTAATACGGCTAAAATGGCAGCTGCACACGCGGCGAGCCTTTCACATGCAACAAGAGCTCGGTTCGTTAGAGCTACAGATTTAAAATAAAACTCTTCGCGGCGGAACAAAAAGAAGAACCTGCGGTACGAAGTAGGCGCTTGACCTGCGCGCTCAAATGACATCATCGCGAAACGCGCCAGAGTTAAAACGATCCTTGCCAAATTGTAATAAGAATTAATTTAGCGCGACGCGGTCTTTGCTTCCAGCTTTTTGCAATCGGCGGTGCCAGCTGCACTGACGTTTTATTTCAATTGTCTCTGCGGGTGGATTGCCCTATTTCGAGAGTGCATATGCGAACAATTTTCGCCCAATCAAATCTAGTGCACTCATGATTACCGCGGGCGACGGTTCTCGACTAACAGTCAAGTGGAAATCATATTTGTTTTAGCGCATAGAACCACTAACATTGTTTCAATTAACATTTTATCGTTGGTGTTAACGATACTTGTTATCAGTTATTATTATCTCGGAACGGGACAACGGACAAATGTTGTCCAGACGTTCATTAAAAGCTCTTTATCTGTGCTCGCGATGAAGCAGATATCAAATTATAAAGCTCCGGTTGGTTTAATGAGCGCTAATCATGTTACAGTCAAGGGCTGTCGTTCGTTGATTGAGTTAAATTAGTTGTGATTGCGGATCAGGTTACGGTCGTCGCCGCAGACATCCGATTTTCTACTTAGTTGCTTTTCCCTTGCATGCGGTTATGCAGCAGACGTGGCGGCGCGGCGCGCTGCAACCTGACTAATAATAATAACACTTTACAGCTGGATTATGCAAAATAATACCAAAGTACACTCACCGACGGCTGCAGAATCTCAATTTGTGAACTCGACATGTTTTCGAACGTGATTTGGAAGAGCGCCCGGGGTTCAATACCAATTGAAGTTTTATTAACAGGGAATATAAAAGCAAGTACCTATCGACTCTAACGTAATCATCCGATGTATTGATGAATATACGAGAGCAGAATTTGTTTGGCAAACAATTGATTTATTAATAAGCAAATGTTGCAGGATGGTAATAATTTACGGCGCCTACAGTAGGGAACACGCTACAAATCTCCGTGTAATCCTGACAAAGTCCAGTCAGATAGCGCGTTGTCAGCATGTATCGCGTCGGACGTCACCGGACGCCGCCGGACGCGGCTGGACGCGGCCGGGACCGGCACGATCGATACGACTCGATCCCGCTACTTATTTACCCAAACCGGCCTGTAATTAAAACCAAACAATGACCCAACTTAATCAGCGGATTCAGTTTTAAACGTAGTCATTACGAGTTATAATGAAAACGTAACATAAAGGCGGTTACTGAACAGATAGAATGACAATGTTATTATTACTACTAGTCACGAACCGCTATTAAAACGAATTAAACGTACCTACGTAAACACTCAAACTGATCACTATCTTTAGTAATGCGAGATTTCAAACGATTATTTTCTTAGTTCAAAATCATTTGAAAGGAAAGGGAATTGCTCACTTTGTTAGGGTAACTTGGCTTAACGTGGACATTAGCTATAATATTTTATGACAGGGGTTTTTAATAGTTTATACCTCTAAGAAACGAATTATAGTAATAAGATTGCTGGAAAGTGTAAAAATAGTTCATATTTAGCATGTGTAATGATAAAGCTTGTCGCTGAAAAAAAGTTAGTTATGAGTATTTTATTTCCAAAAAACATGATTTGTAGCTTTCCTATAATGATATTCTCTTCCTTTTAATGTGGTAGTAACTCATCCTGAGGTCATTTAAATGGAAAAAAATAAAAATAATATATTTTTTCAATAACTTTTATTCCGAATCATAAATAAATAAAATATTATCTAAAAACTGGGCAGGCAGTCTAATATTATTTTGCCTGCCTATTGTTGTGCCTTGCCCAGCTTAAGTACCATATTATGGTCATAACATGAGCACAGCAGCCCACCATTTTTAGCTGTTCAAGGCAATTGCAACAATATTGAGTTATTGCTTCTCTGCCTTGCAGATCATTATTAATTATGATATAAATATATTTTTCGGCTTATGTGCCCGCTTTGAATTTTTCCTCGTAACAAAGCGCAATTGCCAGTTAAAGGTAAACCATCAAAGAGGTTGCTGGCTCTCTCCCCCTTAGCAATGTTGGGATACTCAATCTCTGCGATGAGTCACAACAGGGACAAAAACAAAAAGCCTGTGTATCAGGTGCTCTAGTATAATCCGGTAAGGTTATTGTTTCTGCTTATGCTGGTACATTTGCAGATATTAAAGCAGGAAGTGGTGCTCTATCAGCACATTGCCAACATGGATGGCAGATGCGGTCAGATCCATGAACCTAAAAGAATTTCATTCATAGTCACTGGTTGAAACACAAACTGACATCTTTCTTTTCCTCACACATAATGTATTGCATATTTTCATTTCTATAATAGTATTTTTTATTTAATATATTCTAAATGCAAACATAAAATACATAAAAAGGACAGTACCAGCCATGGTGATATCCACTCCATAATTAGATTTCTTATGTGTGTTTCTCTTTCGGAATTTGTATGCAAAACATGATATCTAGTATGTAGTATTGAACATCCACAATTTACACATAATTGTCGTTGCTGACCACTACTTGTGCTTGGTTCATTTTCTTGAGCCGCTGCGTTGTAGAGAGCCAACATCCAGCAAGAATGACAGACAAAGCTCTGGGCTGTAACCTACAAATAAGACATAAGCATATTTATTTTTATTCAGTTTGTATGGTTAATAGCAATGATTATTTTAAAAATAATAATAGAACATTAGCTTACCACTTGTGGAGCAGTCCAATGTCGAATTACTGTTAGCAATTCAATGGGTTCCAGAGTGCGACTTCTGCGATAAATAATATCAATGCCGCAATGACACATCGCATAGGGTCGTCATTCCCGTTGGGCAATAAGATCCTGCACAGGAGCGTCAATGTTCATGCCAAGGTTTTCATTTCAAGCCGGTTCAATATTTAACAAAATAGCGCCAGGGTCATCATCATGAGCAGATACAGTGTCCAAAGGTAAACCCGGGTCTTCAATTAGAGCGGTATCAGAGTCCATTAAAACAAAAACAGAAAACTTCGCAATCAGGGAGTCTTTGCTCTTTCTTTAGAGGCAAAGCGAATGTAATGTTTATTTTTCACTGTACGTCATTATTGACAGATGACAGGTGTTGCCAAAAAAAACGATTGTACAATAATCGATTTATTATTAAAATCGAATGGAAAATGATTTGCAGGTCAATAACGATTAGTGTTTTGTTCATTTTTAAAGTACTGAAAGGAAAATAAACACAGATGCGTTTGAAAATCAGTTGATTTGATAATAAATTCTCAAGAAAATACATATTTTTTACTCGGATTTAGAAATCGATTATTATCTTAAAAAGAGACAACTCACTATCATTATTAATGTGGCAACACAAAATCAGCTGGTAACCAAAAAGATGGCGACTCTTTTGTAACTCAATCGGATTAAATACTTTTTAAACGACATGTTTTTAGATTTACTTTCCAACTACGAGTATACAAAAAATATTCATTTTAGATTTAATTATATTTAATAGTAAAAATACTTTTAACTGAACAACTTGTCCACGTTAAAGCCGAGAATGAACAATACCCTTTCGAAAAAATCCAATAATCTTAATCACAAAACTACGTGCCTTTTAATTAATTTGTCTTCTATTCTCCTAATGAAACAAATCGCCTTACAAAGGAATTTGATCCAACGGGGACACAAACGTAACGAGTTTTACAAAACAAAATATCAGGATTTCAAATTAAAATGAGAATGCTTGCCCTAAAACAGGAAACATTAGGATTGGACCGTTAACGAAGACTCTATTTCCATCTCAATATAGCGAATACCTTTCGTGTCCTGTGACACTCCTTAACACACGAATTTGGACTCTAATAGAAGCAGTTCCAAGTATCATATTCGCTTGTCGAGGTATCTAGACAATCAGTTCTTGAATAAAGCTGAACTAATCAACTAAGTGCCTGGTGAAGTGACCGGCTGGACATAAAATATTCAATGTCCGTCAGCTTTCTGTATTAATGTGAGCGGCAATATGATATACATGTAGATGTATATGAAGTAGACAACTCTACTTCTGTTATTTAAAAATTTTGTGTAGTACACCACTGACTACCCCCTTTTGGTATTTTAATTCGATAATGTCCATCCAAAGGTTGTCTGGAAGATATCGCTATAAGCGATAAGACCGTCGTTGTAACCATAAAATTCGCAGTTTTGTAAGCCCGTTGTTTGATTTTTGGTGTACAATAAAGTTTTATTCTATTCTATTCTAATACATATATTAATTGGTAATAACTTAATCCATTACGAACTTCGCTATATACAGTATTATCACGACTAAACATTCTTAGAAAGCACCTGCATGACCATAATGAGTGTACTAGGATAAAACATATTGTTCACTCATTTAGAGTTAGAGTGAACAAAAACGAAGGCCTATGTAATTAAGGCACGACCTATTGCTTTTCACAAATCCCACATTAAAAACTGAAACTACGGGCACCTATTTACAAGGAAAGTCCCCTAATTTTTTGAACAAAAATCAAACTGAAAACCCCGTTCTCATAACGAACACAAGACGTTGCCACGTTGCTAAAACAAAACTCAAGAAAATAAAATGTTAAAAATAAACCATGATAAGTACATATAGAACTTGATATGTATTGCATACTCATCTGCCTAGCCTTTTCCCAAACTATCTTGGGGTCGGCTTCCAGTCTAACCGAATGCAGCTGAGTACCAGTATTTTACATGAAGCGTCTGCCTATCTGACCTCCACAACCCAGTAACTGGGTAATACGATACCCCTTGGTAAGACTGGATGTCAGACTTTTTGGCTTCTGACTACTCGTAACGACTGTCAAAGATCTACAAATGACAGCCGGGACCAACGGCTTAACGTACTTTCCGAGGCACGGAGGAAACTCGGTATGTAATTATGGTCACCCATCCGCGGACCAACCTCGGCAAGCACGGCTTAACCTTAAAGATCGACCCGGGCGGCTGTTATTATTTAGCCACGAGCTCCTCCAACATTATCCTGATATGTATTGCATAAAGATATATAAATAAATATCAGATATTATAATATTCTGTCTCATCTGGTTAGACTGAAATCCGAAACCAATTTTCTCAGAAAAAGGTTGGACGATGTTGATTGGAATTTACAAGCAATCTTCTAGAATTTCACCCTTCATGCTACAGATACAGGGTGTTGCAAATTCATTAGTGGTCACGTAAAAGCTCCTTTGGCAGAGGAAGCGGTAAATCTTGTTGAAACTTCAGCTGAATCCTGATTTAACTTCAGAAAATTATGCTTAGTTATCTGTTTCTTGAAAACTTAAGGATTTTGCGAGTGCTTTCACTTCAAGACTTAGTTACCAACCAAAATTGTTAATTTTACAGTTACCTTCTTTACAGTGTACACTCGGCGATACATCAAGCAATGATTTTTCAGTGTAACATATATGGCCTCATTTTGTATAAATTTTCCGCACAATGAGAGATCCTCATAATAGACAAACACATGATTGGTCGCCGTGCGTACTATTTATCCAAACTAATATTATAAAGAGGAAAGATTTGATTGTATGTTTGTTACGATTTAAAGCTTCAGCTTTACCGAGTTACATATGCTATATTATATTACAATTTTCGCGGACGAAGTCTCGGGCCAAGTGCTAGTATTTTATAAAAATATGCAGTATAATTTTAACGTTATAAACGAAATAACAGAAAGGTACACAATTTCAAATTCTAATACCGCCACCCGGTGGACTTTAATATCGCTTCTGAGGCCTAAATCGAGAAAAGCGTCTTCAAAATGTAAGCTTTCTTATTCTCTCTAAACTAACACTGAGTTAGCTCAAGATGAAAATCGTGAGGTATATATTATGTTTCTTTGAAGTCGTTTGTATTGGCAGACTACGTAGTACTTTCACATAAACCTAGCAAATTCCATACCTACTTCAATTAAAATTAAAATAACAGTATTTACATAAACTAACTAACTAAATATAAACTAAATTAAAAACAACAGGACGTTAAGGCGTCAAAATACTCCTCCACATCGCTGTCATTCGGAAACGTGCCCAGAAGACTGGCGGCATTGCCACGTTGAATGGCAATGCTAATTCTTTGCCCAAAGAAATAATCAGCCCTCTGGTTTCGTGAAGTGTCAACCAGTCGACGAGATATTTCCTTAAAAAAAAAGAATGCACGCTTGGGCCCCATGAGCCGATTTCGACCCCAAACGGCTCAAAACTGTAACTGCCATTAAGGTTACAGTATTTACGCCGTTTGAGGCTCTAAGCAACCGCAACAGCAGCTGCAGCACAGCCCGCCGTACTTGCAACATGAGATGGCGCAAGGGTATCGACGCAAGTTGCGTCCCACACCAAAGGCCTACCCACCTTCCAAGGCATCAGCGTCATACCATCTGGTCTCTTCCCATCCTCACGTACCAAACCGTTACTTACGTTATGTTATGTTTACGTTACTTCTATTATACTAATATGTATGCAAAATTCATTTTGTCTGTGAGCTTGTTTGTTGGCTTTTAAACTTCCACGTTGTTTGTCGTTTTTTTACTTAAGATTGAAAAACACAACAGATTCCTAGTACGAGAGTCAATAAATCCAAAACCGTTTTATATCCTGGAAATTGTCAATCAACTAACATACGTATACGTCAGTTTCAGTACCATTCACTCAGTGACGTCATTAACCCTACTTGCGTTACCTTCATTCATTTTCTTATGTTCAACTGTATTGATACATCGCATGAAATCGTATCCTAACTAAAACAATCAAGATAACGAAATGGTTCGCAACACAGAAAATGAAAGAGACTGTTGCATAATGCATGTTCTCACGATGATCGCTTTGCCTAGGACGCGACCGCATACATAGTATAACATAACATCACGCCTGTAATATCCCGAAGGGTTAGGCGGAGGTGTACCTAATATTACACTCACAATTCGCCAGTTATGTTCAAGTCCCATGTAATAGGGGGCGAGCCCATTGCCATCAACCGGGCACTAATCCCGACTCCGTTGCTGCTATTGATAAATTCCTGATGGGAAATCCCAATAACATGTTGCCCGACCCGGGAATCGAACTCGGGACTTAGTGCTCAGCAGTCGTGATAGCGATCAATAGATTAACAAAGTCTTACGTAGTATCTACTCATAAAATCAAAAAGTATCTTCTCATAAAATCAAATAGGTGTCTACGTCAAGAAAAGTAGATAAATAATTCACATTTTCTTTAACCAACCTCTCTTTTTCCACTTAAGTCTGAAAATTCAACTTAATCTTACTGTGAGAGTAAATAAAGCAAAAACGTTTTATATCCTGGAAGGTAAGCATCGATTTTCAATTAATTATTCGACGTATACGCCAGTTACATCATTAACTCAGTGACGTCATTAACCCTCCTTGCGTTACCGTCATTCATAACTGCCTTTGTCTTTTAATGGACGCGAATGAAAGACTTTCGTTAATGGTGGAGGGCCTTTTGTGTTCAACTGTACTTTCGCCTATAGATTTTGTTGGTGTAGAGAATTGAATGGCATTTTGTTTTGTTGGTACATTTTGGTTTCTGTACACTTTTATAGTACGCTGTTTTGGCATATTTCAGGACTTTCAGGTCCATTTTGCACAACATGATTTAAGTCGATTTGAAAGATTTCTTAAAATTGTCTTGTTTACTGAACCAGAAAAGCAAAGACTACTTTGAAGATTACCACGATTTTCGACGCAGTCAAAATACAAACTGCTAGAAATAGTAGTAAACATAAAAAAATACATATAAAGTGTTATACTTTATATGTATTTTTTTTATATAAAATAAAATCCATTTTAAATCATTTTATGTTATCTGTTGTGTCGTATAATTAACTGTAAATATCCTGTTTCCAGTGTTATTGATGGTATAAGAAATTATTATAACAGACAGGAGTGACGAGAGCCTCCATTTTACAAGCTTTTATTTAACTTGTTCCACTCCAACTTACTTTGACACCAAGTCACTCGTCAACTCTAAACCACTCCTTTATCAAGCCCAAAGTCTTCCAGTCTCGAATTCTAGGCAAAGGAGCGAAGTTCGATCGCGGAATGTCCGACCCGTTGCCGTCTGTAACCGGAGCGAATTGAAGGGTGTAATCTCGACGGCACCGGGACCGGGCCGAGCCGGGGCCGGGCCGGGAAGAAGCCATGTGTCCAGTTCAAACGACGGAATAGGGTTGAATATCGTCTGCAGTTTTCATTTAAGAACTTATAAGTACTTTGTGCAAATTTTATCGCTGATCGTACTAAGTTGGAGGTGATAAGAATCGTCTGGTAAGTGTGAAATGTGCTTGAAAGTCATAGTTTTAGGGGCTGATGTTTTAACTCTCAAAGTGGCAATCTTACTTTACTCAGACGCTTTTGAAACAAATTCTAAGGAAACTTTAGATCATCACCTTATTTTTTTAAATAACACAGTTTTTTTTTCTCAGAATTTTCTTTTTTTCCAGAGACTGATTAGTCTCATCAAAACTTGTGGTGTTGCAGAATGAACCTTCGCGTCACAAATATGGCGTCCCAATCAGCCGATGTATCTCCTATCTCTCATGCTTCGCTATGCCGATCACGCGAACCGCTAAGTGTAATTAAAACCATTCAGCTCAATACGAACTGATGCTAATAAGAGCTCAACCTTACTTGGAAACTGCATAATTAGGTACAGTAAAGACAATACCTTGTTTCCACTTAAATTTTTTCCTCAATCCCCTACCAAAGTTAGCCGCGTTATGACCACGACAGCTCTGTCAAGAAAGCCACGAAGAAGAAGAATTATAGACATTGGTGTTTTCGGAAGGACTACCTTTATTGAAATAGTCATATATACCTATTTTTTTTTATGTCGTACCACAAATTGAACTGTATGTATAAATAAGTGCTAAAGTTATTTTTCCAATGCGAATGCAGTTAACACTAGAAAGACCAAAGTCGTCAAATTGACGATTTTGTGAAGTAAAATGATAATATTTTTAAAGTTACGGCTTGTTGCAACATGACACTCTGTGACTTTTAATATTTTGTGGTTTTAAACACCCTATTGATATATAACGTTGTTATCTTAATTAGTTCTGGAATAACAATGAGTAATACCTACAAAGACCACTATCGTCAAAATGACCCAATCCAAAGGCTCGGTTAACTTTGATACTTGAGGGTATTTAGAAATATTTTGTTTACATTATCACTCAATATATTGTTGTGCTAGCTTGTTGTTCGACTAGTGTCGAATATCTTAGTGTGTGTAAGGAGGATAATTTGGATTCGTTTTGAATAAAATCGATATGAGTGCTCGTAGAAATAAAATCTGAGTTTGAAATACAGAAACAACTGCAAAATCTTCGGAATTTGCGTAGCTCAGAGTCTAAATCGGGTGGAGAAGACATCCAAATAGAATCACCTTCCACAAGTGACGTGGGTCCTAATCGTCACAGTATCGCATTGAGAAGCAGGCGTAGAGGAGGGCGAGGTCGACGCGGTGGGAATTCTACCAATCGACAATCGGAACTACCTGCTACAGGTGATACTTTGATCGCAAGTGATGGCACCGAATGGAAGTGTGTAGCACATACCCAGAGTAGAAGCCAGACCGGACGGCGTAGTTGTCAAAACTTGCTTTGTGAAATTCAAGGCCCAACCCTCTACGCAAAACGATTCGTTGAAAATGGTAAGGTGATTACTGCTTAGCGTCTATTCCTTTATGACACAACTCTTCGACTCATAAAGTCGTGCATAGAAACGGAAGAGAACCGTGAGAGCTGATGGTACTAGTAGATGGCGCATGCACATATTTTATAATATTTTAGATATAGCTGTTATCAACTCGTGGGTTATTTACAGAAAAATAACTCAAAATAATATTTCTCGGCACAGTTTCATACTCCAGCTCGTTTCTGAGTTACGAGCCGAACATATAAAAAATCGCCCAGGCCCAGCTCGTCTAATAACTGATCCTGAAAATGTTAGCATGGAAGTAGAAGACACGGGGTCGAATAAAAGACGAACTTGTCAAATAAATGTAAAAGAAATAAAACGTCTTACTTTTGTGACAGATGCACGAAACCCGTTTGAGGAAAATGTATAAAACAAATTTTAAAAAAAACATTATTTGTACAAAATATGTCTCTTGTAAAAATAATTATAAGCTTATAAATAATAACTGTATTTTCTTTAATACACCTAACAATAATTTGACATCAACGTCAATGGATATCCTAACGTCAATATGACGATCTTGGTCTTTCTAGGTAGGGCACGAATGCGTCTTTCTAGTGTTAATATACTTGTTCTGAGACAAGAAAGGAGGTATGCCATTGACAAATTCTAGAGGCGCTAGATGTGTTAATAGAACTTGGAATTGTAAAGCTTTCCAAGCTTAAGGAAAAAAAATACAAGACTAACACGAATGGTTAGGTAGTTTGAACCTATGATGGTGTGGAGTTAGTATGGCTGCTGGGTAGGTCGTTGAATCCTTCTTGCCAAAAGGGCGGGCCGAACTAGCTTTAATATAAATTGACTGTAAAATACAGATTTTTTATTTCAGCCATGATATACGTACTACCTACCGATAACTAAGTCGAGTTTTATAACACTTCTTGTTCAGACCAAGTAACATAAGATTTCCTACTTGTATTTCCTGTTGCAAAGTAAGTAGCAGTACTTTCCTTCCTACTTTTAGATGCTTTAATATTTTAGGAATATTATAGTTTTCAATAAAATTTAATTTTAATTGAAAACTTAATTCTGTTTGCAGACCATAATTTCACATTCAACACAAAACGAATATTAAAACCGATTCCAATAAAACAAACAACAAGGGAACACGAGTTGTGGCGTTTAATCTCATCTGCATTATTTATATCATATTAATTAATATGCGCGCAACATTCACATCGAGTATGAATGATAAATATTGATAATGTAGCTATTATTCGAGCCAGTACTAGCAGCGAGTAATTGCAGCTAGTAATAGTACAGGTATGATAATGTAGTACTAGCTTTAAGTATTTACTGGTTGATGGTACAAGCACTCGCTGTTTATGACTGTACGCCACTTTGTAATGTATAGCATATACTATTTTACGTGATTGCCGTAACATTATCTTAGTAAAAATAAAAAGTTTCAGACATATGTATTTCGAAATTACATTGAAGACGTTATTCATATTACCGATAATAATAACGAAAGTAATTAAAACATGAATGTTGTGTGAAGACCCCTTCACTCAACACAATTTTTCCAGTCTGGTTCCGTAATGGTAGGTAGGTGTCGGATTCATCAAGTTTCAAGTCGAATTGATAACCTCCTCCTTTTAGAAGTCGGTTAAAAATAAAACAGGCTGTTTGACATGAAAAACTAGGTAACGCCATATAAAATTAAAAACAAATAGATATTCTTTTTTTTTCACTTTATTATCACTTTATTATTATTTATGTCATCTCAATTATGTTTTTGACAAATTCAGCCAGTTATAATTTTTATTAGTCGCCAATAAAGGTTTCATTCAAACTATTAGATGAAGTCGTAGCATGTAGGTTTGTTTGTAAAACTGTATTAAATTGCAGTTGTGCCCAGGAGTTGTGCGGTGTTATTCGGCTGACGATTTAATTATGTACCTGACAGCTTCATACATTTCGATGTCTAAGGCACATGCATAATTAAATCGTACATTTGGTACTACTAATATTAGTATTAGATGTACCAATTGTACAAAAGACACGTTATTAGAAGAGCTTAACATTATTTTCAGTCTGTTTTTACAGTTTTATTTGTTAGCATTTTACTTTGTGTCTTCCGTTAAAATATTTGCTGTAGCTGATAGCCATATATCTCTTAGCATAGGTAATGTTACACTTCAAATAATAAAATCTCGCTCAAGAATCCATCATTTTCCCGCAGTTTTCCCCGGGCGTTAGCAGCAGAAAATGGAAGGCAGTTGAAAGCGGGCGCGCGGTGATTTTTCAAACGAACGCGGTTCTGAGGTGTCGGTGTAATTGCCCTACTTTTACACAGGAAGCCGGTTCTACATTAATGTTGCGATATTGATAAGAATGATAAGTCATTCGGAGACTAATGGATTTTATTGAAAGGTGGAAGGAATTAACTTTCAATATGTTTTTGTATTAAACAAACTAGGCAATGGAAGAGTTGTGATAAAAAGTTTTTAGCTCTAATGAATAGAAAAAAAACATGCTGTGCAGTGTTCATAAAAACTTAAATAGGACTCCTGATTTACTGATAAAGTTCGAGTTTACAAAACAGGCAATAAAACCCTTCGGCGGATTTAATCTCACCCACATTCGTCTCACAGTCATCAATCCATGAATGCGAAATGGTCATAAGTAGAACTTGAAGCCTTGTATGAACAATACAGCAGGAAAAGCGACCATAACAGTTAGCAAACATTCATCTCTTTACGTTATTCTGAAGAAATATTATACCAGCCCTGAATGTGTTAATGGCTTAAGTTCGTGTGTTAAGAGAATTAATAGCTGTTTTCTAGTATTTACGCTTGTGGGTGTAGTTTGGAATACCCACAAGGAGGAGCTCGTGGCTAAATAATAACAGCCGCACGGGTCGATCTTCAAGGTTAAGCCGTGCTTGCCGAGGTTGGTTCGAGGATGGGTGACCAGAATTACCGATATATACCGAGTTTCCTCCATGCCTGTCATCTTTGACTGTAGTTACGAGTAGACAGAAGCGAAAAGTCTGACATCCAGTCTTACTAAGGGGTATCGTATTACCCAGTTACTGGGTTGTCGAGGTCAGATGTCGCTCCATGTAAAATGGTCGTCCACGTTTTTGTGTTTTAGGAACCACTGAAATTCCGAATGTAGGCTACAACTACTGAAATTAACTCGGGAATGTTCTACACACTGCCTCGTTGGTCCAGTGGTCGCAAGCGAGACTGCGCTGAGCAAGAGGTCCTGGGTTTGATTACCAGTTTGGGCAAATTAAAAAAAAAAAGCCATCGTTAATTTGTCAGTAGCAGCCACGGAGTCTAGATTAACCCGTAGCCTGGTTAACCGGTAGCCCGGTAGCCCCGAGCCTAGCGTCATCAACCGGATAATGGTACTTAAACATCCTCATCAGCCTATAAGGTCCCCACTGCTGGGACGCAGGCCTCCTATGAGAGGGAATGGGCTGTAATCCACCACGCGGGCCCAGTGAGAGTTGGTCTTAAACATAACTGGCGATATCTGTGTACTCTGTCTAACCCCTAGGGAATTACAGGCGTGATGTTATGTTTATGTTTTACACACTAGGTATTCAGCCGTTACTTTCGTGGAGAGAGTCTAAATAGAATGTAGAACACACCTACAATTAGGGTCGCCACCTTTTTTTACGACATTTTTTTTTTTGGTAGAACAAAAATAAAGTACACAACATAAAAAAAGAGTATTTTTATCCTACATGGCGTTTAAGCTCATGGCAATTACCATCGACAATTTAACATTTTTTTTTTCTCTTCTGACAACTGAATGTGAAGAGTGGCTAGAAATTTTCAGGATTACATTTACAATATCATATGATAAGAATTTGATGGAGTGTCTCATGCAGTTACACACTATGTGTGCATGACCTAGGATTTCCTTTTATTAAATCTGGAAATAACTCTTTTATGTTAGCCAGACGAGCCAGTAACAATAAGTTTTACTTAAATAGAGTATTTTAGAGAACTTTATTGGTGTCGCAGATTATAAAATACGCTAACATGAAAAAGAGGACAATACTCTATTTTAGAGTACGGTTGATAACCCTACCTACAATTCATGTTCAGAAACCTGGTGCAGATAGTTCCACTCAGCAAACTAATGTTTTCGAATGAAGTAGCCCAGCAATATGAAGTGGTGCATGTTATCGATATAAATAGGTAGTCGGTGGGCCGGCCATCGACAACTTGTGAACTGCAGAGCAAATTTACGAGTATGTAAACTTTGTATAGCCATTTAAATAACTTGGCCCAACTCTGTCGAGTGTGCTCCTACGCGTGTTTTAGTCTGTTTTACGTGTGGTAACCGAGAAAATTGTTTTTAAAGTTTATTTTTTATGATAATGATTGTGAGTGAGCGAGACAATTCGCAAAAGGTGTAAACAGAGCCTTCACAAAGCAACTCTGAGCAAAAATTATTGCTTGGAAACATTTTTTTTTTAAGTGAAAAATCACGTTTTTCTGTAGGACTGAATGTAATGCACTCAAAACATTGTGCTGATGGATGGATTGAAGAGTACTGGAGTAGAGATACTTAAACTAAAGTTATAACATGAAAAACTTGCATTTAAAAAAAAAAAACTTGTGAAAAAGTCAGAACTTTGACCCCCAATCTCTGTAACTAGAAGGTTCCCAGGTATTGTCTAGGACAAAATAAATATCGCCAATGACGGGGAGAACAAGTTCGACCTCGTGAAGGGTATTTTTACACCTATTATATTTTAATGAATATGTTTCTGTAATTTAATTATTTAAATATTTTTGAAAATATTAACAAACAATTAAATCTTCAGAGATAACATAAATACGTACAGTAAATAACATAAATTAAAAAAAAAAACCTGCGTCCTGTTATTTAATTCCGAGATGTTAAAAGTGAAACTGTATTTTTTACGGAACGATGTTTAATAAACAAGAAAACAAAGTAATAATACCCCGGTTCTGAGTATTGAGATGTTTTCAGAAGATGATTCCTTTTTCAAAAATATTCCTTTCATTTTTAACACCCACGAGAATGAGCAAGCGAGTAAAAAAAACACACTAAAATTATTTCTTAAAAGACTATTCATGCGTTTCAATCACTGAAAATACAAATGTATTTTCATTTCGTGAATGAGCGCTTTTATTACGTCTCACTTAGTAAATACGAATGTGTGAAAAGAAAAACGTTATGAATCATTTCAATATTTGTGAGCAAACTACACATCCACTACACTTGCCAAATTAAAAAGTTAAATAATAAAACGTAATAGTTTTCGAGCACCAAAACTGCAAATGTAACTTGTACGGTCAGCAAAGGAAGTCGCTATACATACCCAAAATTATAAGACAGTCTCAGTTTTAGAACAATCCATATTAACAGACTGCAATAAAAGTCATAACAATATTTTTATCAATGGTTACACAAATTCGCTAAACAATATTAGATCAGATCACACTGATTAGCACACAACTTGGAGTAATATTGATAAGGTTTAACCGTCCCCTGATGCCGACTGTACCTGCATAACGGCTAACAACCCTAGTGTCATTAATTTCGACAGTTAAATATTATTCTTTGCGCTATTTTCGTTGACTAACAGACGACTTTTTCAAACTAACTGATGAAGCACTACATTACAAATGCCTTTAAAATCTAGGTTCGGATAGTTATTTCAATTATGTATCCATATTCTGAGGATAAAGCTCATTTAACAATTTTTTACCCCTTCAATACAACATAACACATAAAAATTACAACACCAACAACACACGTGCCTCTTTTTCCGTACAACTCATTAATTAGTTGCTCAGAGGCGAATGCATGCTGATTATCAATGCGACTCACTCCTTGTGAGGTCACCACAATGCTATCAACAACCGTGCCAAGGGAAGAAACCTCAGAACACCTGCACCTAAAGGACGTAACTTTTGGCACGTGTTATTACACGTGCCAAATGATATATTTATCATCAACGTCATCGTAACATCACGGCTGTAAACCCCTAGAGATTATGCAGAGGTGTACGATACGTCCACATTTCGTCAGTTATGTTTAAGTCCCGTGTGTACAAACTTATCGCCATCAACTGAGCACAAATCCAGACCCCGTGGAGGCTGAGAAATTCCGGGTGGAAAAACCCAATAACACTGCCCGACCCGGGAATTGAACCCAGGAACTCATACTCATCAGTAGCGCTTGTGACCACTAGACCAATGAGGCTGCCAATAGTAATGTTATTATTTACAGTCTAAATAATCCTCTATCGGAATGGTTAAAATCACAAACATACGATAAAATTGAACCAGGATTTGCTAAAGTAGAACCGGTAACCAATCTTAACATACATCAACCGAACAATCATTAACACACACACACCTACTCATGCCCGCACATCCACCTTCCACACACAGTCACACATCACACAGACCCACACACACTAGACATACCTGAACTTGCTACAATAATTTTGTAACATCCTTGAACCATATTGTTATTTTTCTTTCTCCTTTTCTTTTTTAATTATATCTCAACATCGTAAACTGTAACCCATGGGAAGTTGCGAGGTAACCCCACTACAAGTATCCTTATAGTAGAACAATAGGGGATGGGACTGGGTAAAGAAAACGACATTCTATTTTGTCCGTCAGACAGGTAATACAAAAATATTAGACACGAATTTTTTGTTTTATCAAAATATCAAAAAAATACTTAGCTAGAACTCATTAAAGTTGGAGAGTGGGGGCTTACTACGTCACAAGTAGGTATAAAACTTACCTACATGTGACGTCATGCGCCATTTCAACTCAATATACCTCCGTAATTTTATAACCACGTGAAAAAAGAAAAAATACGTGTCCAATACTTTTCAATAAACTACCCGAAGGACAAAGAAAAAAAAATTGCATTATCCCCTATTGTATGAAAAACAATAAAAACTTTTCTTTTTTTAATCGTTATTTTACCTCTGTCTCTGCAATACTGTTAAAATTAGAATAATCTTTATTTTCCTACCATTAAAATTGCTGTTTGGTTGCAGTCATCAACAAGGTTGTCAAACTCACAGTGATCTCTATTCTTGTATGAAGCTGTCAAAGGTAAAAAACTGTGAACAGACGGTAATGTAAAATTCCAAAGCCCACCTCATTTGTTGGCGGGAGGACTTAACACACGGGTTTCGGCTTAACGTTTATGTATATTTGTTTTTTTTTATACAATTGGCGGCGTTTCAACATTTGGCACAATACACCGCTTATTTGAGATGAAATTAGGTATAATATGATTATTCTATGCAAATGCGTTAGTTGGTTTGGCTTTCCAACTGCAGAGAATATAGTAACTGTATAGTTCTGCGACAAGCTCTTGAGCTTACACACAACACATCATCATCATCATCATCATCAGCCTATAATGTTCCCACTGCTGGGACACAACCCTCCTCTCAATGAGAGGGTGTGGGCTTTAATCCACCACGCGGGCCCAGTGCGGGTTGGTAGATGTCAAATGTCTTCGAATTTTTTGTTCTAGGACATGTCGGTTTCCTCACGATGTTTTCCTTCACCGTTTTGAGAGCAGCGGTGATGAAATAAATTACACAAAGTAATGCACCTGCCTGGGTTCGAACCCACGGCTTACTGCTCGTAAGTCGGGGCTACCACTGGGCCACCGCTGCTCACAACATATATTTTAGTTTATTATCTCTAGTGCAAGTCCAGTCTCTCGGGAAATTAATGAAGCCTATTTCCACAATACTGTAGATTTTCCTTCAATAAAAATCCTTGTTAGAATCCAGTATTGAGTTCATGATTTGAGTTAAGTTTTCGTCTCTGATTTTCTCTTCGAAACTTAACTTACTTACGTACATGCTACACCTACCTAGTTCCTGAATTGACAATTTAATGTTGTGATAATTGATTTTTATTTCTCAAATAGGTTTTTACAAATACGTTTTTACGCGTCTTTTTTTTTAAACTAGATGAGGCCGGTTATTCGGATCTGACTACTCTGATAACAAACACCTGGAACAAACTTAGAGGTCACTGTCTCTTTTGAACTCCAAAAATTGGCAAAACCATATGAGGACCATGCAGATGTCTGAGATGGTCTTTTGAAGAAAGAACCACATAGGTTTGAGTGGACCTGTCCAGTCAGTGAGTGCAAGCATTTGTCAGTTATCTGTATGTAGCTCGACTCATATGATCACTTATCTGAAGTAATCGCCAATAGTAATTTCTAAAGTAGCGTTTGACAAATTCTCATCTTGAAATTCTGAAGCATTCAGAAATTACTGGGTGCTAATCTCTTTTCGTAAGTACACGATGCCTAATAGTTTGTAAGACGTCTTCAACGACATGTCGTCATTAAATACATGTCCCGCAAGATTTTGTAAAAGTGCTCTCAGATATTAGATCATCCATCATCGCTACCGTCTTGACACATTTCACAAGTACTGCGGTACTGCGGTACTAACCCGATACTTTACGATCCCCTAGTAAAATAACTAAGATTAGACTCTCGATATGTTCAGTTATTCAGTGAAAAATTGTAACTGGAAATCTGTTTTACTTTTATTGAGAATTTTTATTTCAAAATTATTATTTTTTTAAACTTTATCTGTGTCTTGAGCTGTCAACTCAAAATAAACTTTGAATAGGCGCCTAGTTAAAGTTATTTTCTAAAATAATAATGTTTATCAACCATGTTTAAGGTTTTTGTGGAAGTACGATACGCTTTGAAAGTGGTTGCCACTTGTCTACTCCTCAGCCCCCCTAGCATGACCGTTCTATCTCTATTCTACCAAGAAACGACAAGAAATCTTTTCTATACAACTTGACATTTCTTCTGGCCGAGCATGGCGCGCCGCGTCGACTCGCGTTTCCACGAAGGCATAGACAGAAATTCTTTCCATAGCAACGGGGACGTATCACGTGATGTTTATATTCCCTGAATATTATTACGTATAGTAAACAAAAAAAAGTTGCCAATTGCACGAGTTTTTCATTGTTCGTGGGCGGGATGGTGTTGCTGCATCCTGGATCCAGGCCTGGATCTTTTTCGCAAAATTGGACCCAAATATTTTACATAACATTTCAACCTTTTGAACGTAACTCAACGCAACCACGAAACGTATTTAGTTTTTAATAAGACTACTTTGACATTTGTCAGAAGTAATGTTTCTACCCCCAAATGCAAAAGAAGAGAAAATATGGTCGTCATGCTCGACGTTGTAGACTTGTGTCGACTGAAGAAAAAAACATTTCTTTTCTACATTCTTAATATCGCCATGCTTGGGACGATAGAAATATCTGTCAAATTGTCGATTCTTCCGTAGACATAGCCCGTTTCTACGGCGGTCATGCTAGGCCGGCTCGTGTGAGTCGCGGTAATCCAGTGGGCCGGTCGATGCGACGACGCTTGAGGTAGGTCCATACGACGACGCTCGAGGAAGGTCTATGTTCAGCTGAAAGCTGTCTTTCATCTGTTTGTATCTATTTGCCTACCGTCATTGAAAAGTCATTTGAGATTAAGTTAAAGCTTATTTCAAAGTGCCAATCTTCCTTAGCCGTTAAGAACGAGACCAGCTGTTGCACAGAATCTATTATTACGTCCAGAACATTCACAAATAACAATAATATAAACATTTACTCGCTATTATTGTTGACGTCGCCTTATCTGCGAGTCTACTCCTCTTACAGACGGTCAATAGCTCTGCCTGTCCCAGTTTGTATTTATGTCGTAACTTGACGACTTAACGTATGAGTTGGATAGGCAGAGGTCTTCCGTTGTGTTTTATAAAACGTAGACCAGTCAGTACTTTAGTTGATAGATCCCATCATTCTTTCAAGAGTGTCGCAAACTATATATCCAACTAACTACTATAATCCAACTGACTTCTGTCCAAAACTTAGGAAGGTTAATAATCTGGACCGATGCATAACATGAACTGGGATGTAGAGTTTAATCTGCGACTTATACTGGTTTTAAGTTGAAAATTGATATTTTTTAATGTGCACGGCACTTAAAATTGCCATATTCCCTAACGATTAGAACACGACGTTAGGTTCTTCAAAAAACTCAGGTGCGTAGTACTCGCAACCGGCTTGCGTGTATGATCAGCACGCGTAGCATGACCACTGTAGAAACGAGTTTTGTCTGCGGAAGAATCGACATAATGACAGACAGACAATGACAATGTGTCAGTTTGTGGATTCTTCCGTCGGCATAGCCCGTTTCTACGGCGGTCATGCTACACGTGCTGATGTATGAACGTGGACGAGGCAAAAGGAGTATGTAAGAATTGTAGCAGGTGGCCTGTGGACGGTGAGTAATGGGCCAGCTCACCGTCCGTCCGTCTTATGACGACAGGCCGTGCCGACGGCGCGTTTGTGTTCCACGCGCGCCTCAAGGAGATGTCAGCAAATCGGAAGGGGTCCGAGAGGGCCGATGCCTGCCAGGGCTGCGGGTTGTTCGAAAGAGATACCGCGGCCCTGGAACACAAAGGGCGACGAAGGAACATGGATGGGTTTTAGTCAGTACAAGTCTGACACTCCCTCCCGCTCCGCCCAGAGCGGGAGAAGTCATTTGATGACTTCCCATCCTTAAAATAAAAATAAAAAAGGATTGTAGCAGGTGGCGTTTTGAGGTTTCTGCCTACCCCCATTGAAAAAAGGCGACAGTGTACGTATGTATGTAGAACACGACACTAGAACGTGCACAAAACCAACATTACCTGTTAGAACAAAAACTTCTCCCATGTGCTTTTGACATGACATTAATGTGTCGTAAAGGCACATTGTAATATATCCGGCAGGTCTCAGTCGTTCTCATTTCATGCCGCGGTTTCCTGAAAGCTGTTACATTATCTAATATCTAATATACTTGTAGATACAAGGTCGGATGGTTACTACACTACTGCAGATTTTTAATTTAAGATATTCTCTTGATCTTGAGATTCTTGATATTTCCTTTTTTGATTCACAAATCTTCGTCATGTCACTTTGACAGTAACCATTCCTTGTTTATGGGTCGGTACATATCTGACGGAAGATACGCCCCGCAGAAGCATAACGCTAAAACAGACAAATAGATAGCAAAACATCCTACCTTACAAACTTATGCGAAGATGCGTTAGCGATCATACTAACTACGATACGTCCAACGCATTTTCCGTCAGAGAGGTATCTACCTTATGTGTAATGTGACGTATTCCAGGGGCTTTACATTTACTCTTAAGTAAAGATTATATTATTTTCATTCTTTACCATCACAAATGTTTATCGAGGGTCTCGTCAACGAGAAATAAATCACACGCAGATCAGTTTTTCTACCTAAAGTTATATATATACATACCTATTTACAGATTTATATACTAGCTGACCTGAGCAAAGGCTGGCCTGCAATCATTTGTTTCTACATAAATTAATCAAGACAGAATCGATCGTTAAATTAAGTTTTATGTCTCTATCGTAAACGAAGCGCTTTAAACTAAAACACGATCTATTCGCGTACAATCGCATCCAACGTTGCTCGATCCCTATAATAACTCACAAATAAAAATGAGTTGGCATTTAAAAATGGGTGCATCCATCGAGTTTGTCACATCGGGGAAACGCGGGGAAACTCTGCGTATTATAAATAAACGTAAACTTTCTCATTCACAACGTTATTTCGGGCACACGTAACGTGGATGCACGTTATGGACGCCCACTCCTCGTGGTGCCGATGTCTTAGTGCGAGAGCCAAACAGCATTGACATATTGCTGTTGTTTTGACGTATTGGAAGATGAAATCTTAATTTTTTTCTTCTTTGGCAACTAAGCCGATGTCAACTATTGCGTCATGTAGTGATGAAGAAGAAATCTTATGTTACATTTTTATAATAAAAAGAGAGCTAGATGTTCCAATCCCAAAATTGGAACGCCTAAAAAAAATGTTCCTATGTTTTTAGAATTTACGAAAAACAAATTTTCGTATGTCTAATTAAACTATTGACGTAATTTGATCATCGATATTTGAATCCTTCAGCAAGCTTTTACCTACATTTCCCAATCTTGACGAGCAATTAATTGCTCCATTTAACCTTTTGGACGTCCTAATCATAGGCGCCGCCGCCGGCAGGATTATTTCTAGGGGGGTGCATTTTCAGTTCAATGCAAAAGAGAAGATGTCTGAGCGAGCTCGATTATTTTAGTATATTCTCGTATAAATTAGGTTCGTTTTGTTCATACATACAGAAAAGAGAACTGAGTATACGAACGAACGAAGCGAGCTTGATTTTTTTTCCGTACTGAGTTTCTGCCTGGGATAGATTGGTTTCTCTATAGTTTCCCAAGATTTCGCTCCCTCCCCCTGCCTACGGCTCTGACGCTAGAAGACGAGAGGTGCGAAGCGTCCTGCACTCCTGTGCATGCTGTCATCATAGTAAAGAGTAGCGGATAACACTAAATATATTACCAAGGTGATGAACAAATGTGGACAGTAACCCAGACGTCTTAGTTTTTATTCTCACAGTAACTTATTAAAACAAAACCCTATTTTGTCCATCTATTTTCTTTCCAAACAGGGGGTGCAAGCACACCCCCTTGCACCCTACTGCCGGCACCTATGGTTCTAATCATCATCAGCAATAACGTCTCAATATTACAAGATGAAATCTGTCAACAGCACAGTTAATCCATTTACTAGGCACGACAGTCCAGATTCCGGGTGCAATACTATTAGTCTCTTCCATTTCGGTAATGCCATCTTTTGTTCGCGTCACGACATTTTCTTCGTTTTTTCTTTGACGTCCACGGAAAGTTTTCCATTGAGAGACGCATTAATTTAAACAGTGCCCTAAGAGAGCGGACAAGCTCGTGGATTATGAGATTTTTAACTTATAAAATAAGTTTCCTTTTCAAGTGCAGAGGGATAAAAGATCACGAGAATCGATTATCTAATCATATCATCCATCAGACAATCTAAGTGTTTTATTATTTGCAAATAGGGTACGGTCCGTCTAAAATACAAATATTTAATTGACAATATTTACAAAATAGATCAGGATTAAATAAACGGAAAATTCAATAAACAAGATCATTGCATATTAAAAAAAAAAACATTATATAAGCGCATGATTAGGTATAATGTGAACTGAATTATTTATTCAATTTCAAATAGAGGGGAAAAGACAACATGATTATATGTCTTAGACTTATAATCATGTTGTTATAATCTTTGCTCGTTGAAGATAGATAATAACTAACTACATGCAGATAACACAGTCCCCTGACTGAGCTGTCGCCATCTTAGTGGTCACTCCTTATAGACATCCGCGAGTCATTTGAAAGTGTCATTACCGTTCCAAAGCTATTCTGAAGGGTTTCTTGTCATAAGTTGTACGACACTCGCTGGCACTCCTGACACTCTTGAAACAACGCCAGATTGCATTGACATTTGTTAATGATACGCTACGACACGACACAGAAAAAGAATCGCATTTTGTTGAAACATCTTTTGTAAACGACTGTACTGTATACTTTACGAATAGAATGGTCGTTCGAAATAATTATTTCGATCTTCCTTAGAACTTTTGAAATTGGATGGAAAATTAGATCGCTTTTAGTAATTTACTTACTTATATTGTTTTTACTACCTACAATACAAAGTCAGAAGCCCGTGGGCGGAATAAAACCAAAACGATTAAAAACTAATTTCTTGGTTATTAATACAATAATTACGTACGTATAATGACAACATAGTATGACAAATTAATCTATTCGACTAATCACATTAAATCTCAGGTGAATAATCGTAGTAATTGGCTCAGATCATTGTTGAAGGAAACCCATTAATCTAATTATCTATCTCATTCGAATTTAATAACAAGGAACACATGCTGTAGTAACTACACTTCGCAGGGTTCAATCGAAGTTTCCCCTACTCAAACCGTGCGTAGGTTTGTAAGCGATAAGTTCTCGATACAAACTTTAGATCGAAACACGTCATGTACCTTGTACTGACATATTGTAGGTGTTGATCATATGTTGTTGCAACGAACAGGTGAATCAAGAGGTTAAAATGGGACTGCGTGGGTCACATTTCCAGGATGGGTCTGCGTAGATGGGCCAGAATCGTCACACAATGGGTGCCTAAAGACGGTCTTCGCCACCGAGACAGGCCCAAGAAATCCTGGCGAGACGATTTGGACTCGTTTCTGACTGATTGCCCAGAGAAGACAACACCGAGAGAGTTGGAAAGGAATGGGTGTGGCCTTTGCCCAGTAGTGGGACAGAATAGGCCAAGTAAAAAAAAAATGAAAAGAAGTCGGTCAAAAAAACAAAAAATATGCGTTTCCAGGCTCAACAGAGCGAGTTATGATTCTGATAAGATTTTTAGATGTTTTAGATCTTTTAGTTTATTTGTTTCAGAAAGGTTTACGATTTATCCGATTGAATACGCCTTTATATCTAGAAATTCCTCGTGTTTCAAATAAGTGCTATAATCTTTTTGAACTTAACATTACATATGTTTAAAGTCTAATATCGATGTTTCAGGTCATTAAACTTACTATCAATCATTAATTCATTCAACAACGTCTTGCCTTAGATGGCACAGCACTTCAAATTCATGCATTTCGATACTTAATGTTGATAAATAATGTACCTAAGTAAAAATATTTACCAACGACCAGCAGATACATAGTTTGATGTCATAAGTATATCAGTACATTATTTACAAAAGCGGTGCAAGTAATTATTGACCATTCTTATTTACTAAGCACAAGTATCATATAAACAAAACACTTACTGTACATTCTTTCCTCAGCATATTCTGCCATTCATAGACATTCTTTTAAAAATTTGAGCATAAAAAAAATGTGGTCTAGTTCTTACACTCAATACTCATACCAATTTTCCTGAAGCCTGTTTGTGGTCTTTCAAAAGGAAGATCTTACTATGGAAGTTTGAAGTGTTAGAACATTTTTTTGAAGTAAAACTTCTTATGCGACTTCCAACAAGTTTAACGCTACTATGGAGGGGGAATATTTTCCAATACCCACAAAGAGATGGCGCTATTACAAGATTTGTGACTACGTAGTTCTACTAGGTACGCAAGATGGCGTGCAAACAGTCATGCATTCGACTCTTCGGTGTGACCAGCTTTCGCTCAATTTCCATGAGTAGAATAACCTCGATAAACGTATGTAATAAAAAGTGTACAACAATAAAACAATAAAATATAATTTAGAAGCTCAATAAAATAACGAAAGTGAATGCGTGGCACTCGAACGCATGCGTATAGTATTACGAAGTTTCACTTCTTCCGCGCGGAGGGACTCCACGCACTATTTTTTTAACACCTTCACCGCCGCTCCGGTCACCGGTGACCTTAAACAATACATTTTCAATTGTGTCTATTGTCTGGCAGGCGCAGCCAACGTGTTAAACCTAAATGAAACATTACGCAAAGCCTGATACAGATTTGTTTAAAACTATGTTCATCGTAATCATCTCTATGATTACGTCTTTATCACTGTATGTTCATAATTAACAAGCTAGTCGGTAAATAATTGCTGGCATATTCATGAGTCTTGTTTGACGCAAACAAATAAATTAATAATACCACGCGTTGTTGGAAACTTAGATAATTGTATAGAAGGCGTACTTTATGAAAATGAAACATGTAATTTTCTAAAACTTCTAAGTTTATGTAGTTTCATTGTCCAAAATAATTTGACCTGTCCAGGCGTTGCTGCTTGCTGACGTAAATGTCACTTAGATGTCAAACACACATTTTACACTTTTTTCCTTGTTTTCCCGCATGCCAAGATATACCAGACTTATAGTTTCTAATACAAGTTATGCCAGTTGATATAACACGCATGTAAGTAGTAGAACCTAATAAATATTCAAAGAACAGTTTGCTGCCGATGTCTGATTGATACCATCCTCCGCGCGACGACCTCGTCATCATAATAACTGGCTAGGTACATAAATTATGTTCTTGTTTTATTAATTAGTTCTTTGTTGGCCACAGGGCTAGGTCGACAGTTCACCGGTTAATTTTCTTTAAGACATTATTAATATTCTCCTTTATTGCTAAAGAAATACTTTACCTAAAAAGAACTGGAGCAAAAGTAAAGTTATTTTCGTCAAAATGTCTTTATCAAACTCCGCGAAATCCTTTAATAAAGACAAAATCGATAACAAATAGTTTAGCCCCTAGCCGAAAACAAAAAAAAACTTTCGCCTTTGAATTTGGAACGTCGTAAATCTCTAGGGCCCTTGGCTGTTTGCTGGATTCTATGATAGCACAAATTTCAATTTGTGCAGTCCCATTTTTTATAACAAAAGCCTGATATTACCTTACTACGGCCGCTCGTAAAAAGAATATAAAGGCTCTTGCTGTCCTTTTAGACATTTCAGGACTTTCTTACATAATATTTAGGGTATGATTTCACATAAAAAATGGGGCGTAATAGTGACCAGCCAGAATAGCGAAAGTAAAAGAACTCCTTTGCATTTATTTTTATGTAAAAAAATGCCTACCATTGTGTTTCTACTCGAATGCTTGTTTTGCAAACAGAGAGCCCTCAGGCAAAGAATATAAAAACGAGTAGTTTATTGTGGAAAGAATATAGTTACTTTTATTTTTCTGAACCCTGAAAGTCTAAATTTCTGAAAGGCCTGTACCAACATTAGTCACCAGCAATACAATGCGATTTTTATCTACCAGCATATTCATTCATCAAGGATGGGGTTGAGGGTTGTGTAGGTATTATTAAGGCACACGACCCCTGTCTACCCCTTGGGTGAAATATGTTACACTTGTAGTTCATCAGAACCCCATCTTTACGTCGAATAAATTGTCAAAAAAAAAAAAAATACAATCTGAAAAACAACAGATTTTTACGTTACAAACCAGCAAATACATCGATGTTACATTGATAGGCAGCAGTACTTAATTGGAACCTAACAAAACTGTTCATCTGGGGATGTTCTCTGCTAATTGGCAATCAACGATGCATCGCACGCCATCACAGACATGACTATACTGGAAGGTACACAGAATGCAAACACAAAAAGAACTAGCAAAACTTAGTGGGGGGAGGAGAAGAATAGGGAAAACGAGATTTGCAAAAGCATTCGTACACAGAAAAAAAACAGTCATAATCACCATTTCCGTTCTGTTCGGCGCAGGGAAGATTTCAGATTTCACCTACATCAATTTTTCTTCAGTATAAAAAGTACGGTAAAGCACACTGGTGCTCCTGCCGCATGTACGAGAACCAATGTGAACTACTGTACTTTTTAAAAATCGAATTCAAACCAGTACAAAAGTATTTTATTACCAGTAGTTTTAAAGGAAACTAAGGTTTTGCCAGCGGCTTCACCTGGGTGGAGGTCGGAAATGATCCCACGGGAAAGTACTACCGGGACAGAAAGTACCTTATGAAAACGATACTGTAGCCTGCGTCATCCCACTGCTGGGCAGAACCCTGTCCCCATGATTTCCAATTATTTCCAGTGCGAATGTGGACCACAGATCGCTGGTTTTCTCCTGCTCGTCTCGCAATCTATTCAACTTCGTTTAGTCGTGAAAAATTTACTGACACGCATACAGACGAGTTGTTTCCGCATTTATAATATTAAAAAGGGACCGTCCATTAATCACGTGAGGCTTGAAAGGGGGGGGAGGGGGTTTAGTGAAAATCACGAAATATCACAAGGGGGGAGGGGGGTGTAGTAAGATATCACGTGTATTTATTTTTTCGTCAAACGCGCGTTTCTAAACCGAAAAGCGGCTTGTAGTGTGACCTTGACTCGCCGTTGCCAGGCAACGAACGAAGTACCTGTATTTAAAGATAATATTCAAAAAAAATTAAGATTCTGTGTAGGTACTAATAATACACGTGATTTTGGGTGGGGGCGGGTGGTTAGTCTTAAACCTCACCACGTATCACCTATGGGGAGGGAGGGTTAAAAAATGCAAAAAAAAAACATCACGTGCTTAATGGACGGCCCCAAAGTAACGACGGTTACTACCCCGTTGACTACCACTTTCATTGTACCTAAGTATACAAAAGTAGCCCCGTGTTCTTGTTTATAGTCACGTTGCACGTTGTTTCAAGTTACAGCTGTGTATATCCCACGGACGCTCGTGTTTGAGTTGGGGAAAAGTACTACAAAACTAATTGTTACCCTGTTACCGTTGTATCACAGGGTTGGGGTAGGGGGAGTGAACAAAGTTTCCTACCTAAGTACACTTTATACAAAGAAATCCTCATCAAAAAATGTTTGCACGATTTGTGAGTTTAGCTCTCTAACAGAACTTAATGCATTCGTTTCTTTGCTAATTTGAGACTTTTAAAACTTCATCAAAAATGTTCTACTGTTGATGAAATTAATGTTACAATTTCATTTTTTTTCTAAGCATCAACCGACAACGCCCTATGTCAATGTCATAAATAAGCGCCAAAAGTGCTTATTGTGTCAATATTATTATGTATACCTAATGTATGAAATACAACGTCCAACAAATGTTATAATTGATGAAAAAAAAACGGTAATTAAAACTGATTTGTTCCAATATAGTATTAATTATTATAATCAATGTACGATACCACACATTAACAACGTGTTTGTTTTAATTATGTGCAAATAAGCTTCAATAATTAACACAGATCGATTGAAAACAGCAATTAATTATTATTATTAAAATAGAAAAAAAGAACTGCGTCGTTCGTTATTAAAACATCATTAGCTAGACTAATAAACAATAAATACTAATATTTTTTTAGTTTCAAAGCATGTACTCGAACGTATGTTTATTTATTTGACATAGGTACCTCATGGCAGAAACTACTAGTGTAATTTAATTTGTTAAATATTTTGTGTAAGTACCATCCAACAATTCGTTTTATGTGCATAGAAACGGGCTATATCGACGGAAAAATGGACAAACTGACACATTTTCACTGTCTATCTGTCATTATGTCGATTCTGTGGTCATGCTACGCGTACTGGATTAGACAGAACAACGCGAAGAGAATCGGCCAGAGCCAAGTAGTTGCTGCCGATACAAGTGTAACGTATCAAACTTGCCAATTATGGATAACTAGCTGACCCGCACAACTTCGTCTGCGACAGATTTTCTGCGTTTTTGCAACATTTTTCATTGA
Source organism: Cerastis leucographa (assembly GCA_963082945.1). Taxonomy (NCBI): domain Eukaryota; kingdom Metazoa; phylum Arthropoda; class Insecta; order Lepidoptera; family Noctuidae; genus Cerastis; species Cerastis leucographa. The sequence continues at coordinate 8,081,274 of OY720380.1, read as the reverse complement.
TTCTCCGCTACTATTGGTCGCAGCGTGATGTTATAAATCCAAAACTGTTTTTTTTTTTTTTTAATTCAAGCCACCTTTCCCCTGATTAGCACGTTCAATGTAACAAAAAAACTCTTCATCTTTATAATATTAGTATAGTTTTTGATAAACGGACTCGCTAAAATAGAGCCGCCTTTTTCTATGACATTTACTTGTAGCCTTACTAACTGATAGCCTTTCTATAGTATCAAAAATCTTTTTCCTCCACGCTTAGCATGACCGCCGTAGAAACGAGTTTTGTCTACGGAAGAATCGACATAATGACAGATAGACAATGACAATTTGTGTCAGTTTGTCGATTCTTCCGTCGACATAGCCCGTTTCTATGGCGGTCATGCTACGCATGCTGATATACAATATTTTAACAAACCAACTTATCTTCCTGACATATCCAGCTAACTCACATCTCCTTGTCAGTGCGAATACAGCTGCGCGTCGTGCGCCTGAGTGCGCACAGCAGTCCGCCGCAGATCGCATGCGCACACACGGCGTGGCCTTAGCACACATACTGACCGCCTGTTTGTCATCATTACACATCATTTCATCGGCAAACACGACTATTCCTATGTTTGCGTATAATTTGCAGAGTACATAAATATTACGGTAAATGATAATGTTTTAAATTATTGGTAAATGGGGTGTGCTACTGCCCTGACTAATTGATCCATAAAGGCCAAATTCACCAATTAAATTTACGCGATAAGCTCATCCAAACAACACAACACATCTCTCACTCATATATCATCATAAATATGGAACACTGTCAGTAATGTCTGCCCTTAAACTTGGTTTATCGCGTATAATTTAATTTGTCAAATTTGCCCTTACTCTACTTTTAAAGTCGACTCTGCGAATGACGTTCATAAATGTATTGAAACAAGACTTAAAGGAACGGCTACATCCCGTCTGGTAACTTTCCCATTTCGTAACAATTTTTCTCTTCAAAAGGAACGTTTAAACACGGTGACAACATCAGTCTACCTTTTTATTCATCAGACAGTTCCGCTACTTAATTTGGCATGAGTCACTCGCAGAAGTCAAATATTATGACAAATACATAAGAAAACTCTTTTTTTGCATTTTAACATTTTATTTAAATCATTTGACATTTTTAGTATCTAGCCATCAATGAATCACCGATAAGCCTTTATTTGCGAAACTAATAAGAAGTTCGTTGACATCTTATAAATAAGTTCAAGTTAGTCATTTCACCTTTTAGCAACAAAACAAAAATTACTTCACATCTTCTCAAAATAACGTACATTTCACGTTTTCCCCTAAAACTCGTTTAAACAAGCGGCTTTGGTGCAACACAACACAACTACAAAAACTTCGGTTAATAATTCGGCATAATTCCGAATCACGTTCGTCCCGCGTTCAGGCCCCAATTACCCTTCCCGTGATAAATTATCGCGCACGTGTCATTAATTACAACTGTTTTGAGAATAACCATCGTTACGGTTCACTTTCGTTAATAACATAGCTTCACGCCTGTTTTCCACTAAGGTTTAAGCAGAGGTGACCCACAGCTTGCCAGTAATGTTTAAGAATCATGTGAGGCGAGCTTAATGCTATAATACGGGCATAAATCTAAGTTCCGGGGCTGCTAATGCGAATTTCCTGATGGAAAATCGCAAATACACTTTGCCTTGAACTGGGAATCGAACTGAGGACCTCATGCTCAGCAGTCGCGCCTGCGGTCACTAGACCAACGAGACAGTTCACTTTCATTAAGTAATATTATTATCAAATCGGGTTTTCCTGAACTGCTTCATGCATAATAGCAGGATTCGTTTAATGTTAATCGTCTTTTTATCAAACAGATCTTTAAATTGAGGTATTATTAGTATTGTAATCAAAAATGTAATCTAAACATAACAAAAAATGCACGCTTTAGAAAACACGAGCAACTTATTTGCGAACTCTATATTGCATTCTGCACACGTTAATTTGTTCATTTTTACACTAATTGTTTCGTACAACACTATGATTTGATCAACCCACACTACAAACCGAGTACCTCTACACTCATCACCTACGTTTCAAAACAATGAGTACCGTGTAATGACCGGTAATGACATAATAAAACCGCTAAAACAGTGCGGTCCGTGTGTGGGTGTTTGTCTGTGGACTGTAGGACCCATTACGTCAATAAAATAATTACTTGTTCCACGAACAGGCGATACGATCCACATCTCGATGTAATCGGTCAGCTTTTCCTGTCACGCTCCCGGTAATCGTCCACAATTAACATCTAGTTGCACGTTTTTTTCTGTACCGCTCACAGATTCATTTACATTGATAAAACTTGAATGTCAATGTCGGTTTTTTTTTATTTTTATTTTTGCAATTATTAGGCTGTGGAAATAGAGTTGTTGAGTTTTTACTGTCAACGTCAATTTGAATAAAGATTAGTATCATCGCAATTGCTCAGTGATTGCGTTTATGTTTCGCACTGAATCACGATTGTTATGCGAAGTCACAAAATTTTCTGACAATGCCTTATTCAAGTGTCAGAAAATATTGGTCATGAACACAGCCCACAGACACTTTAATTAAACCTGCCACTATTTTCCTTGTTTTTTACGTCAAGATCTTCGTTAAAGTAATAAAAATTAAATTACAACCAAATCTAATTCACACAGATTCGATAAAATGCATAAATCACTTTTAAAACATTAACACTTAATTAAAACGCTGATCACAGCGGCGCCTGAGCCACAAACACTGGACCAGAGAAAAAAAAAACAAAAAATGGGCCAAGTTCATTAGTTGCATTCGCACGGTGGCCTAAAGGTATGCAAAATATAAAAACAAAATACAAAAATGTGGCTAATTTACATAAAATTCCTTTGGGCTGAGTTATCTTAATGCTGGGTTCTCAGTCGTGGCTCGAGGTGTCAGATTGTGTGTGTTGTGAAATATGCGGCGCGCCTGACAAGGGTTGTTTTAATTTAATTCAAAGGATAAGCCGCCGCCGTTGTCGTAGTATCGTATATAAATCGTTCGCAGATAATGACGAGTGATAATTCACGCGCGAACTTGGCTCACTCTACCGATGCCGTCTTAATATTGGGAGCAATAATTAAAGCTGATTATTTTTGCAATATTGCATGTTGGGTTCATCACAAATTAAATAGATTCCCTTCATTACGAATGATTTAAATGTTATTCAGTATAAGTATCAACCATTCTACAGTGCACAAATGTTTTGATGTTGCATTAAAAATTAAAAAGAAGTCGGTAACTTCTGTTTCATTGATTTACTGGTTTTGCCTCCTTGTTCTGACTTCTAAAGCTAAAAGTTATTTTTCACTATTTGTGTTTTTGAAGTCGGTTTTTGTTTCTGCAAAAAAGTTTTCTAAATTTCCATTTTCAGTTGTAATATCTTACACGACATTTCTGTAATGCATTTATTTTACCTTGTTAACAATACATGTCATGGTAATAGGATTATCCCGAATCAAATGGAATTTAACAGAAATAACTATCAAAATGTCGGCGTGCTGTGCACATCTGCATACCTCTCAGAGCATACAGGTGAGATATTATGTTATTGTGTAAACAATAAACATCTAAGCAATCTCGACGGATTTAGTTAATCAAAATACAATGAAACTGTTTTATAATAGATTGCCATCCATACTATTCATATCCATACTAATATTATAAATGCAAAAGTCACTCTGTTTGTTTGTTTGTATTTTTGTTTGTTACCTTTTCACGACTAAACGGCTGATCGGATCTTAATGAAATTTGGCAAGAAGATAGATTTCAACTTGGGGAAGGACATAGGCTGTATATCTTCACGCTACGACCAATAGGAGCGGAGCAGCAATGAAAAATGTTGCGAAAACGGGAAAAATGTGAAAGTCAAAGTCAAAGCATTTATTTCAATTAGACCATTACAGGCACTTTTGAAAGTCAACAAAACAAAATAAAACGCGAAGCTACAGTCCCAGTCACAAGGCATAATAACTTGTGAAAGTACTGTAGTTGCCCATTCCGTAGCGTAGATCTCTATGGAGAAGAATGGGCAAGAAACTCTATGGACACTCTTTTAAATCAAAATATGTTACAAAATCTTGGTTACATCATTCATGTTAAGAATTAAAAATATGTGAGAACAATGTAGAAATACGGGCAAGTTAAGAGCGTCCAGAGTAAAAGATTAAATCAGTAATTAAAAAAATAAAGTAATTCAAATAAACCGTGGCAGCTAAGAGATGACCAGTCACAACTGACAGCGCCCGTTCACGAACATGACGCATGTATCAGCCATCATTCAACTCAACCATTGTGAAGGGAACTAAACGACCCGACACACCCGCCACCATCAGCGTGACATTTAAGTGAGCATGACATTCACTCAACCACCAGGGTAATTTCGCGTCAATGAAAGATTTAGGTACTCATTAAATGGTGGCTTTACAGTACATGGTACTCACACATGTGCTATGCAATTATATAATACTAAGAGATTGAATCTATACAATGCAAATATATTTTTACGCAGACGCAGACGAAGTTGCGCGGGACAGCTAGTTTATTATAAAAGAGGTTCAGTGTATATCTGCGAAGATCAGCATCATATATTCGCCGAATTTAAACGGGACCTAAGTGGAATAATAGTCTTCCAAACAATAAAATGGCAAAGATATCGCTGAATATACAAACAAAACATTCAGACGAATTGATAAACTCCTCTGTTTCTCAATTTTCCTGAGATCCCATCATCAGATCCCGACTTATACCTTTCATAATCAGATTAGCAACATTAAATAATGATTACCAAGCATAAAGCCTATGTGTACCTTTAAAATTTGGAGAGTTGCTTCGATTTTTCCAGGATCTCATCATCAGATCCTGACTTATACCTACAATCATCAGCTCGGCAACATGAAATGATGATTACCAGGCACCAAAATCTGAATTCCATTAGAAAGTATGTAAAAACATTGAATATTATGCCTATTCAATTTTATGGTTGCCCTCAGGAAATCCTAGGATCTCATGATCAGTTTCTGACATGGTGTCAATGGGACCACCTCAGGAGTATAGCCTAACGAATAAAAAATAGTTTTGAAAATCAGTCCACAAAAAGATACAAACAGTCAAATTGAGAACCTCCTCCTTTTTGGAAGTCGGTTAAAAACAAATGAAACAACTCAATGCCCACATTAAACAATGAGAGTATCGTTACACTACATTTTATTACACACACAAGTATCCACTTTACCTATGTACACAAAAATAAAATTCAAACGAACTAAAACACTGGACGCAATAAAGATGGTTATAAAATGTAATGCTACCGTTATTTCGTACACTGAAACATTTAGAAAGAATTATCAGGGAGGTATGATGACAGCCATGAAGCCGCGGTCATTGTCCTTCGAGCCGAATGTGCCCTTCACTTGCCCTAAACAAACCCCACTTACATATTTATGTAGGTAACTAAATCATGTCTGGGCAAGAAATTACCTTTCGTAAATATATGAGAACTGGGCCGTGATTGCTTACGTCAACTTTTGTGAGAATTATTTTATTAGATTTACATATTTGACGAATCGTACCGAAGGACCAAAAAGTTTACGCTTTGTGAGAACAAAGGCTTTGACACAAATAATGAGTTCATATGAATTGTGAATCTCAAAAGAATTCGAAATACCTTGTAAAGAGTACTTAATTTGGTACATATGTACTATTATCCTGTTATAGAGAGGGTTACACAGATATAATATCACTATATTCTAATAACATTTTCATCAAAAGCTACTACGCCTCTATCTGTTAATTTAATTCAATATTTTACGCCCCGCCGTTTAATAAGCTGCCAATAATGACAGCTCTTAACCATTTATGGGAACTTGTAATTATCATATAGTCGTAAAAACCTTTAATTACCTGCCGATTGGTGTTTTCCACCCACCCATAGATTGCCAAGTGGAAAATGATAGTCCAGGTCAAAAGCCAGTCTCGTAAAATTTACAAAACGCAGAAACAACATTATTTTTATCGGTCTTTTAAAAAAAATCTGAAGACGTTTTTAATGAAGTTATTAACATAAAGAGATTGCTCGAATGATCTCAAGGGTTTAATACTTTAATTATTATCGCAGTGGGTGAGATGATTAAGTCGAATTACTGAGGCCGATGCACTGGCGTGGGTGGTGCCTAATAAGTGCTGATGAGTGCACCTAATGTGCGTTAAACCGTCTGATGTATCTTTTTAGAGATGCCTTGGCTTGTGCAACACTTCGGGTTGATTTCCAATCAAGAACGACGCGGGAGTTGCGATGATTGGTCGTATTTAAAAATGGAATATGAAACAAATGACGTTTCATTTTATGGAGTCCATTATGTTTGCCAATCTTGCCAACCAATTTGGGGATATCAGGCGTATTGAACATTTTATAACAGAATTCTGTTGATTGCTTTCGACCTTAAAATTATTATACTCATTTAGGCAGTTACATAAGCGGTTTAGAACGCCTAGTTAAATACAAAGTCTTAAAATATAGAGGTGTAGCGAGTATTACTTGAATATTCATAAATTAAGGGACTGAATATTTATTCTATACCTAAGTAGGTTCTGGGAACTCGATTTAAAGCTTATTCAAAGTATAAAATAACTTAAACGTTAGTATTAAAATAATTAATATTCAACGTAACACTCACATCATTTTAAATATTAGAATTAGGTAAATCTAAACATAACGATATTCGATATACCGATAATACGTCAACTATTATGACAAAAAACTTCAATTTAAATGATAGGAGTGGTTTTTATATCATGTACTAATGACTAAAAAGGTTATCTTTAGACAATCAATTGGGTTTGTTCCGCCACTTCTTCTTCCCAGCTAAAACACTAGAAAGTGGCGATGGGCGGGCGTTTTGGGGGACTGTCTCTTGTAATTTTGACGTTCAAAAAGTGCTGATTATCAGCCTAATTTGAATAAATGACTTTTGATTTTGATTTTTTTTTAATCGCCGATTTCTATGTGAAATACCTAAGCGTAAGTGCTGAAGCTTTACAAGAAGTTCCACACAGCTTATTTTGTTAACTGACCATTGCAGTTTCGCAAACTATTTTGTAACTGATCTAACAACTATCGGAGGCCACAGCACAAGCTTATGACGCGACGTAAATGTAACGAAAATTCGAACAATTTTTAAATGAAAATGCGAGTAGGGTAGTTGCATTTTCTATTCAAAAATCGTTAGGTTGACACTTTAACAACGTGTACAGCACAACACAAGCTCACAAGTGTGCCGTATTAGCATAAAAGTAATTATAAAGTAACCCTGGCTGCTACAGTTACTTTAAACATCTTCGCAGCATCCGCTGTAACGTTTCATTTACTAGAAGTATACTCCTTTTTAGAGCGAATTTAATTGTATGAATAAGTGCTGGTAGTCTTGCATAATTATAAAGGGTGTAAAACACCTCTTAACGAAGCCGAAAGGCACTGGTTCTCCCTGTCATTGCGATCATTTGTTTGTTCTACACCATACCTGGGAACCTTCTAGTTACGGAGATATTAGGGGTCAAAGTTCCAACTTTTTGACAAGTATTTTTTTAAATTCAAGTTTTTAATGTAAGATTTTTACTTTAAACACCTCCATGACCCTCGTACTATTCAATCCGTCCATCAGCACAATGTTTTGAGTGCGTTACATTGAGTTCTACCACAAAACATGATTTTACACCCCCAAAAAAAAAAGTCGTTTCCCAGCAATAATTTTTGCGTAAAGTTACTTAGTTTCATGTACAGAATGCTTGGTTGACGGCTTCGTGATGAGGTGATTTACACCGTGTATAGCAAATGTATACACTTAAAAGACTACAGAAAGTTAACAAGCAAATAGCATATTTAAATAAAGATCCGTCTTTATACCCACAATCATCATAAAAAAAATAACATAAATATCAGCCTGTTAACTGTGAAACCCTAAACAGAAGGCCACCCTCGTCGCTTTAAAGAACAAATCGTGGAAAATTGTCATGATCGCCACGCGCAACACGAAATTGATGATAAAACACGGGAAAATGAGGGAACTCGCCCCCCTGACACCTTTTATAACATTACGCCAAGAAAGAGGGTGACTTATTCTTTGCGCAGACAGAATTGCTCTAGTGAAATTAATAAAATCAGTGTTTTACGGGACGGCCGGAGCATGGTAATGAGAGCCGGCCCTCCTACCCCCGGCCTCCTGCCTACTCGGCTGAGGGCGGCACGTAAAATTGCCGACTTTAAGACTTCTCTGAAAGACAATTTATTTAAACTTCAAATGAAGAAAGGTTAGAAAAGAACTTTTTTTTACTAAACGGAGTAAATAAACATTAAGTTCTTTGTTCAAAGCTGTAAATTATCCTCAGGCAAGCTTCTCGCTTAGATAACGTTTAAATATTCGCATAAAATCCGTTCGTAAAACTTATTTGTCTAAGATTTATAGTTTTGTTCACTTTAGTATCTTGGTCGCAAGATTATATAGTAGCAATATATTTGTATGCTCTTTACAATCTCATCAAATTTGCCACTCCTTGTGCCATTAAACGCGGTGACTTTAAATACAGTCCTCCTCGTGATGCAACAACTATCGTCCGAGGTGGGCCCGGCTATAAAACAAACGGCGATAAGAGAGGCGATTTAGAAAATAAATATACCATTTTATTATCATATTATCTCAAATATCACAATGGCCACAATAGAATAACAATATATTATAATGTGTAAGATCGCTCAACATGTTTATAAATCGATAGTTTTACATCGATGGCACGTCTCCCAAATAAATAGTGGGTGTTGCTCAGATAGTGTAGATTCTTTTTGTATAGTTTCTTTTAACAATTCACATATATTCGTGAGCAAAGGAGTGCCGATTGCCACAATAAATATAAGCGCAACTATCCAGCCAACATTGTTGATTAAGCAACTATTTCCTTGCGTTAAATACTAACTGTTCACTCGAACAATTTTCTCTGGAGAGCGCTAATTGTTAAACAAACTTTCGAAGATTGGAATCTTATTAGATCGCGAATGTTCTTAGAATTAATACCTAACTAGGTAAGACATTTATTATTACAAGTCTTGTATAGTTTACTATTGCTGACCTGAGAATAAGTTTCTCTGAACTTCTGAAGCTTCAGTTATTATTACGTCTTACGGTATTACTCTGATGGAAATGACCATATAAAGACAAACTCTGCCATTAAAGACCTACCTATAAACTCCCGTAAAACATTCAAGTAAACTCGAAATAGCAGCGCAATATAGCCAACAAGGCATTCTTTGTAATATTGCCTAAGATTACCTACGGTCGGTAAAATAATTGCGCTAGTAAAATTTCATAGTGGTACGTAGCACTTAAATGGCGGGGAGTGCCAACGGATGGACGGTAGAATGATGGCCACTGACTCATCACGGCCTCACTGTTTCAAGTCATTTGATCATTGGTCGCCGACCCTGTCTGGCAAAATTCTCAATTCATCAGAACGTAGACAAGTTTTATTGCAAATGACTATGTTAGACGCAAATATATAGATGTAGAGCATCCGGTTTTTTTTTATTTGAATACGCTCTTTATAGTTTTTTTGACAGTTCATTGGCTTTTTTTCGTATTGCATTAAATTCTGTCAGTAAACAAAAAAAATGCACGTTTATACTGTCGGCTTTACGCTTTTTATATCCTAATCGCAAATTCACACTATGTTGACAGCCGCATTTTAATACATATCGATTTAATACATCACCGCCTACCTCAGTTCATAAATAACACATTAAATAAATAGTTTGACATTATTACAGTGTAGGTGAAAAACATAAATAACCCTAAAATGCTGGCCGGTTGCGTGTCGAATGCCCCGTGGTTGGTAACACGGCGTGCCGCTACTAACCCATATCGCAAGAAACGGATTTATGAGTAACTAGCTCCTTCCTGTGCCGTCGCTCGCATTAACTAGTTGACTATGGAGCTATGACGAGGGTGACCTTCCTTCATGCCTATTACGTAACTCAATGCCGGATTATGGGCACTCATGGCTGGCATAAATCAGATAGCATTTTTAACGTCAAAATAAAGCCTAATTTGTAGCACAAGAGAATTTTTGTTCTTTTAAAAATGTGTATTGCTTCCTTCATGACAAAATACCGACAGAAAATTATAGCACACGGCATAGTTTTCCAAAAAAAGCTGCTGCATTAAACTCATGTAACCCGGTTCTATGTTCATTAATGTAAAAGTTTTACCGCTGAACAGCCATTATTATAGTTTCCGCGATAAAAACTAGTTATAAATGAATACAGCGAGTTATTACGCTGTTCGCTCGTCATATCGGCCACAAAGCAACGTGGAAGCATTGTTGCAAACTCGTAAAGCCGTGCAAATAAGTGTTTTTTTATTAGGGAACAAATATTCTCAAAAATGTAAGAATATCTTTCAAACTTGTGCAAAAGTAGGAGCAATTGAAACGAAACTACTTCGCCAGATTACTTTGAGAGTTTAAGTCGACATAATATGATACTTTTGAACTGCAGTTATGGGGTTAATAAAAAGTGAGTTAAAAAACTGAGCTTTTCATTCGCTTTTCTTTCGAACACGATTGCGAAATGTTTACCCATTGTAACAAACTAACCCTGCAAATGCAGATGAGTTCACAGCGGGTTCAACACTCGCGCTGGTGACATCAGTCGGAAACTTTCGAACTAAGTGCAGCTGTGGAACAAAGCAGTCAATTAAATCAATACAGCTCTATTTCTGTCCATATCTAATTTACAACAACGGAAAGGACAAACTTGGCAAAGTTATTAAAATTGAAACATCACCTATATTCTACTTAGTCACAAGATACAAGCTTCGCTTAGTTTGTGGCTCATCGAATAACATTGTAATGTAACTTTTGAGGTTTGGAAGGATAAAGGGGAGTCTTTGGCCCAGCAGTAAGACATCTAAGACTCTACAGAAAAAAATACTTCACTTTTTATACTAAGAAAGCTTTAAAAAAAAGTTTTACTTTTTAAATGACTCTCACATTAAAGGTAAAGTACGTATTGCACTCCTTTTATGAGAATCTCATAAGTGAGCAATATGCAATATAAATCCATATAATTTTCCCTTAATCTCGAAAACTTTTCCAAGAAATGAGGTTCCAGGAAAATCTTATAAGGCGCTGTTTAAATTAGGGAATGACTCACTCATCGTTACGTGTCGAAGGCACGTGTGTGGATGTGTCCTTGCCTTAAATCGCACGGTCCGAGGTAGCGTGTCCACATGATTGGACTATTATCCGTTTGACGACACGGAAATGCGACGGCCGACTTGATGATTTTATTATTGTGCTCGTAAAGGAATTTCTTTTGCAATATAGCCAGTATTTTTTCCTGAGAATGTCTTTAAGACTTGTTTGTGGCCTAAATGGAACAGCGGTGTACATTTAGTAAAATGAAAAGGATTGAATCAAATAACAACATAAATTCGTTTTTTACTAGCAAATACCAGATAAAACTTCGCAACTTCAAGTTATTTTTTAACTTCACGTAAAATACGACAGAAGACACCGATCCTTTACAAGCGACTCGTACAGAATTTTGAACAAGCAAAATTTCAACGTTTAAGACTCTGTAGCCACAGCGAAGTTACAAAATACATTTGTTAGAGGACAGTTGCAGTCAGTGACATCAATTGTTGTATGGAAGCTGTATGGATGTTGTATGAAAGGTCATTGGGGGAATGCAACACAATAGACATTTTGCAATACGCTGCACGTACAATCTGCCACTAAAGTTTATCACAGTACTTACGGAATACTGAAGTGAATAACGCTAATTCCAACTTAGATTGTGATAAACTTTATCTGTGCACTGTATCTTATCAAGTTGGGAGTAAGTACCGGTTAATACAGTTAATAGGCACTTGAGGTTGGTTAAGTTAATAAGTTGATTAAATAAAGTGCATGCTGATTATTGCATTCCGATTGTATCAGGACTCTATATTTTGGGCAAAGGCCTGTCCTTTCTTCTTCCATACATCTGCATTTAGAACGATCTCTGGCCACATTTTCCCCGCAAACACAACATATTAGAAACATAACATCACGCCTGTAATCCCTGAAGGGTTAGGCAGAGGTGTACCTAATAGAACACCCACATTTCGCCCGCAAGTCCCATGTAATAGGGGGCGAGCCTCTTGCTATCAAACGAGCACAAATCCTGCAGACTCCGTGGCTGCTCTGAGAAATTTCTGATGGAAAAACTCAATAACACTTTGCCCGACATGGGCATCGAACCCAGGATATCATGCTCAGCAGTCGCGCCTGAGACCACTTGACTAACGAGGCGTAATAGATTTCACTAATTTCAGTATCGTAATGTATCTCATTACGCACTAGTGCGGTAATGTAAAGTAAAACGCACGGTTTATCAAAATGCTCCGTCTAAAACGAACGGTACTTTTTTTTAAATCTTAGCAAAGAGATTTTATGTCAGAAAAGTGGTCAACATTTTATGAATAAAATTAACTTGGGAGATAAAATACAATAAATAAACATTTAATTCTTTAATTTAATCAATTTTGATCATATCAAAATTGATTAAATTAAAGAAAAAAATTACAACCATTTATCTGTAACAAAACACAAAAATATTAATTTACTTTATTAGTAATACAGGCTGTTATTGTGCCTTTGCCTTAAAAAAAAGCGCTGATGCGCGCGCATTGCTAATTTCATAATTTGTGAACAAGTTAAAATTATTCCGCGCGCTTTTTCTTTTCGCTGTATTATTTTTATTTGAAAATGTCGTCCGAGTTTTATTTATTTCCTCACAAATATGTTATAAAACGTCGTATGACATACGTGCGCTTTGATAATTACAGCCTCTTTTTTTTGTAGCCCTCGCCTACGGCTCGGGCTGTCAATATCGCCTCGGCTGTAATTATCAACTTACCGCACTTATATCATAATGTACTATTACATTACAAATCAATCAAATCAGTCACACATTCTTACAGCCACGTAATCCCCATTGTTTCTTGTGTGACACGATTATAATATGCGTTTTATTAATTAAAACATCGTAGGCGCGTACAATTGAGTGCCAGCCCTACATTGTAGGCTATGTTAACACAGTCATTGTTTCAAAACACAGTAACTTGTCAATGTATACTTACGCTCGCGATAATGAGGATTAGAAACAACTGTATCGAGTATCAACGGATGACGCACTTCAATAGCGGATCGGATTACACGTCCAATTAGATTAAAATAAAACGTTAACAAAAGCTTCACAAAGGTAACTTACTGTTTATTTTGAAAATATTCATAAGTATTCTACTACATCACGCTATGACACTGTCAAGTCATAAGTCTCCAGTTCGAACCTTACACAGGCACGTCTGATTTTTCGGATCCAGGTGCATCACTTGCTTCGGTTACGGAAATCATCGTGAGGAAACCAGCATGCCTGATAGATAAGTCTCGACGGCATGTAAAGCCATGTCAGAGGCCCAGGGGCGGCATAAAGACAACAGGTTAGTCATTAACCACACGATAAAGAAATAAAGATGCTATGACCGGAGTTTTACTTTATTTTTTGTTTAATTTTTTTTTATTCATTTCCATTACACTTTTCTTTTTTTTGTAACTTATTACACTCGTAAGATATAAAAGAGCGGCGCCTCCTGGTACAGGCATTTATATGCTTAAAAGGAGACACCATCAACTGTATCAGATTTTATAACGTGTAATAACGAAATAAACATTTTTCATTTTTTTATTTTTGAGTGCAAATTTGACTGTGCAAAACCTCTTTCAGTGGGAAAAGGAGATTAATCATATACTTACCATACAAAACACAAGAGCTGACAAACGTTGATTGGTAAAGAATGCCTTTTGGCATTGAGTCCGCCTATGTACCACTACATCCATACTTCCATACTAATATTATAAATGCGAAAGTCACTCTGTTTGTTTGTTTGTTTGTTACCTTTTCACAGCTAAACGGCTGATCGGATCTTAATTAAATTTGGCAAGAAGATAGATTTCATCCTGGAGAAGGACATAGGCTATATATAATCACGCTACGGCCAATAGGTACGGAGCAGCAATGAAAAATGTTGCGAAAACGGGGAAAATGTGACGCAGACGAAGTTGCGCGGGACATCTAGTCAAGTATAAATAAGAGCTACCTACCTAGATAAACATTCAAAACAAAAACCAAGGAAAAATAGAAGATGATTGACAACCTACGATGTGACAAAACATTATAAAATCAATGATTACTATTCATTACCTTACAACGATGACTATAATAGGTAGTAGTGTACCTATCCTCTACACGTGTTTAAAATGGCGATCAAAGTCTATTAATGACATAATCCTCCTGTCGCCAATATGTTTCCCAGGCCTATAACAATCAGACTCAAGCGCGCCGGTCTCACAGGCCCCGAGTGGTCCGCGTTGGGCGCTGAAGCAGCTGGACCGGGAGCTCCTCCTGGAAGCCTCGATAGTGCAGGCCTGGGTGACATCACCGAACAGGCCTGCCGACATCAACAACGAGGTAGGGTGGTTCCAGGAGGCCATGTCCGACATATGCGACGTGGCAATGCCCCGAGTTCGGCCAGGACGCGCCCGGCGTCAGGTGTACTGGTGGTCGCGAGAGCTGAAGTCTCTGCGCGAGGCGTGCGTCGCCGCGCGGCACCTGTACGCCAGGCATCGCAGGCTCCGCATCCGCCCTACGGATGCGGCAGCCATTGAGGCGGAGCTGTACGAGGGATACAGAGCAGCGAAGACCGCCCTCCAAGAGGCTGTCCAGCGGGCCAGGGACCTGGGCCGCGAGGAGATGCTGGGGACTCTCGACAGAGATCCGTGGGGGCGCCCTTACAAGATGGTGCGGGACAAACTCCGCACCTGGGCTCCCCCGCTGACGCAGAGTCTCCGCCCTCAGCTCGTGGAGGACGTGGTGAGCGCTCTGTTCCCTCTGCGAGGGGAACATCCTCCCCCGCCTATGGCTCCGCCGCTTGCGGTGCCAGATGTGGACCACATCGAGGACGATGACGACATTCCGGAAGTGACCGGGGTAGACCTGAGAGTGGCGGTAGGCAGGCTTAAAGCCAAAAATACCGCCCCGGGACCCGATGGCTTGCCTGGCAAAGCCTGGGTCCTGGCCTCGGAGGCTCTCGGGCCCCGACTGGAAGGGCTCTTAAGCGCATGCTTGGAGAGAGGCCAGTTCCCGCTTCGTTGGAAGACGGGGAAGCTGGTCCTTATCCGGAAGCCGGGGCGCCCTGCGGACTCTCCGTCCGCATACCGGCCCATTGTGTTGCTCGACGAGGTGGGCAAGCTCTTTGAAAGAGTCATTGCGAACCGCCTCGCCGGGCACCTTGTGGGGATGGGGCCGGATCTTGCGGATCACCAGTTTGGTTTCCGCAGGGGGCGCTCGACGGTGGACGCCATCATGCGCGTGAGGGCTCTCACGACGGGGGATGCGGTGTCCCGGGGTGGGGTCGTCGTGGCGGTGTCTCTTGACATCGCCAACGCCTTCAACACCATGCCCTGGACCTGCATTAGGGAGGCACTCCGGTATCACCGGGTGCCGACCTACCTTCGTCGTGTGGTCGGGGACTACCTGACGGACAGGGCCGTCATCTACCCTGGTCGCAACGGAGAGTGGAACCGGCGAGAGATGTCATGCGGTGTTCCACAGGGATCGGTTCTGGGGCCGCCCTTGTGGAACATCGGCTACGACTGGGTGCTGCGCGCCGACCTCCCTAGCGGTGTCAGCGTAGTTTGCTACGCTGACGACACGCTGGTGCTGGCACAGGGGAGGTCGCACGAGGCGGCGGCCGAACTTATGACACGCGGGGTTGCGATAGTCGTGGAGAGAATCCGGCAGCTGGGTCTCGAGGTGGCATTGCACAAGTCCGAGGCCATGTGCTTTCATGGGCCTCGGAATGCGCCACCGTCGGGATCCACACTGACGGTAGGAGGGGTTTCCATCGGCGTCGAGTCGACGCTAAAGTACCTAGGACTTGTCCTCGACAGCCGGTGGAACTTCGTTGAGCACTTCCGACGTTTGGCCCCAAAACTGGAACGGGCAGGGGCCGCATTCAAGCGGCTCTTGCCCAACCTGGGGGGTCCAAACGCCTCCTGCCGGAGGCTCTACGCGGGGGTCGTGCGGTCCATGGCCCTTTATGGGGCCCCGGTGTGGGCGCGTTCTTTGAGGCGGCGAGCCGCCCATTACCTGAACGCGCCCCAGAGGGTGGTAGCCGTAAGGCTGATCCGGGGGTACCGCACGATCTCCGGCGAGGCGGCGAGCCTCTTGGCCGGATTGCCACCATGGGATCTGGAGGCGATGGTCCTCGCGCGCCTGCAAGAATGGCGCGCGGAGGCACTACGCCGGGGGGAAACTCCGCTGCCGCGGCAAATTGTCGCTCAGCGGACAGACCTCCGGCGCGATCTCATGGTGGCATGGAGACAGCGACTATCGCAACCACGTGCAGGGCACGCCACAATAGTGGCGATAAGTCCCCTCTTTGAGGAGTGGCTAGAGAGGCGGCACGGCGCCCTCACCTTCCGCCTGACGCAGGTCCTCACCGGACACGGTTGTTTCGGGAGGTTCCTGCACCGAATTGGGCGGGAGGAAACGCCCGGGTGTTACCATTGTGAGGATCGGCCGGAGGACACGGTGGTGCACACCGTGGAGCTCTGCCCCGCTTGGGCTGAGCACCGCCGTGTCCTCGTAGCGGCGATTGGCGGCGGTGACCTCTCGCGACCGGCCCTGGTTCAATCCATGGTCCGGAGCGAGAGGGAATGGGAAGCCGTCGCCTCCTTCTGCGAAGCAGTCATGCTAGCGAAGGAGGTGGCGGAACGTGAGAGGGAGAGAACCTCACGTCCCAGCCGCCGCGGGAGACGCCCCGGGCGTCGGGGGGCAACCAGTGGCCCCCGGCCACCGTAGGCGCGAGCCTGTGGACGGTGAGTAATGGGCTAGCTCACCGTCCGTCCGTCTTATGACGACAGGCCGTGTCGACGGCGCGTACGTGTTCCACGCGCGCCTCAAGGAGATGTCAGCAAACCGGATGGGGCCCGAGAGGGCCGATGCCTGCCAGGGCTGCGGGTTGTTCGAAAGAGATACCGCGGCCCTGGAACAAAAAGGGCGAAGAAGGAACACGGGTGGGTTTTAGTCAGTACAAGTCTGACACTCCCTCCCGCTCCGCCCAGAGCGGGAGAAGTCATTTGATGATTTCCCATCCGGAAAAAAAAAAAAAAAAAAAAAAAAAAAAAAAAAAGGCCTATAACAATACCTTTATTACTAGTAATGAAGTAGGTACTTGCAGGAAATTTAGTTACGGCTCTATTTATAACTTTTCTGTCTTTCTTTTCTTAGTTGAGGAATAGAAAACACCGTTTGACAGCATTTCTATCGAAAATATGGCAACACTAAAAGTTTATTCTTCAAATACAAGCTAACCATTGAAAATTCAGGCCATAAAGAAGTAAAAAATAAGAAAATGCGAAAAATGCGTATTTATTTTTCCAAAGCCATCGATTTTCCGTTTCCCGAAGGACAAGAGGCAGTCTGGGCCACAGATTCCAGTCCCATCCTTGCTATTCTTTTCTCGTCTTATTTGTTGACGTCACAGCACTTTTCTATCCGATCTCCTCCAAGTCAATACTCATTGTGCGGAACCCATTGTGTGTCCAGTCCTTCGAGAAAACTCTCCTGTATAGAATTTTATATGACAAGCAATTTTTGAGCGAAAACACTACGAGTATTTTATCTTTATGTGCGCTGATCTGTTAGGAGTTTTAGTCTTCACTTTCTTTTGAGTATATTTGAATGTTTTTAGACGTAACAATAAATAGATATTACAAACTGTTTCCTGTGCGACTTCAAAGCGTTCTGTCCACTGTGAGGTTTGGCGATGTTCCATCACCATGCGACCTAGTCTAGCAAAAGGTCAGCGCGACTCAACACTTGACTGGTATAGGAGTTCCGGAGTATAAGGACGACGTGTAGTTAATGTATGAGTTTTAATTAGGTTATTTATTACAACAGGCCCGAATGGAGGACTAAAACAACGTATATGGTCTTTTTCTTGTTTCACCAAGTCACCAAGAACCCAAACCAGGCAAAACTAACCACGTGAGCCGATTTTGCCTCACAGTATTTACGAAACGGTTTCCATATTACCTTTATCAATGCATATGGCAAAAGGACAAACGTTTTGTTGATACAAGACGTCGTTTCAGAGAACATAATGCTGTCCCTACCTGTCCAAATGATCTTTCAACATCTCAGTCACATTTTCCAAACCGGACTAGACTTCAACTTAAAATTCGTACCAGCACTTACTATTTACTCAGTTATTTATGACATGATAATACAACCGGCCACTGATTCGATTAAATTATAAATTAGACTATCGCCGATCTGCCTCAATAAAGTGCAAATTGGATCTAATCGGTAAATAGGCGTTACGCTCGATAGAACAAGATATTTCTATTACAGTGCAAATTAATACGTTGAATACCAGTCTAACAAGATTTCGAAACTGAGGAATTTCGAAACTTTAACTACCTTAGCCCTTATCACTGCTAAAACACATCAAAATTATTTACACACGGTTGAGAATTTCGGCAACACCACGTATCTTGTGCGTACAGTGGGTGGCACCAATCACTTAACGTCACTTCACCACATTATTAGTCGCTTCGCCCACTATTTTCATATAAATAAACATCTTATTAATGCCATCCGAAAGTTGACCTCAGTAAACGAAGCCCATACTAAGTAATCTGCCCGTATAAGGTATGCGTAGGCGCATACACGTGGGTGTCTGAATGCGGCACCGCACTACTAAGCCCCGTATCACGATACATCCGACAGGTATCGCGTAATAACAAAAAGCTTTCGCGTTTCCAATCATAAAGACATCGCTACACAACAACATACGTAAACACAAGCCTTTTCTTGTAGGGGAGGTGGAAACTGCAGAACTCTAACGATCCTCACATACTTTACAAATTCATTCTTGCTATACAAATCTATGAGAATATATTTTATCGTGTTACCCTATTTTGTTCGCCACTGTACTCGCTTAACTTTAGACTAAACTTGGGACTTTGGACTACAAATACATAGCTAAGATAAAAAGAATACAGATTAAATTAATTAAAAGCTCAAGACTACTATCAGTTTTAAAAGCATACAATTTTACTTATTTGCGTTTTACAAATGTCTGCAGACGAAAGCACTAAAAACCGAGATTTTATTTCATTTCCAACCGGGCAAAAATATATTCGATATCATATCAGAAAGTAATATTTCCCAGACAGACACTTCCAGCGTTGCCTCATAAAGTTAGATTATTCGGCGATAATAATCAATTGCGCCAAAACTTTAATGTATTCCAATACTAATTGAGACCGGAGAAGTGGGCGGTACTGCTTACCTAGCCAAGTCGCTACAAGCGAGAGCTCAGCGTCAGCTGTCGAATATTCCCGATACTATTCCATCCCATTCCGATACTTAATTTGAATTCACAAACAGAAATGGATATACATATTGTGTCTAAGTGGGCTCATAAATTTATATCAAAACGGTATAGCAATAAATAAATTAACTTTAATCTTAATTGTTGTGTTATTCCATTTATTCAAAGTCCGAGCCAGTTTAGCAAATATCAAGCCACTTAAATTATTGTTTGTCAAACAATAAAAGTACTTCAAAAAGAAAAACAGTTGTAGAACGACTGAAAGTCCACCTACTTAGGAGTTGATTCACCGTTTGTTCTGTTAAAATCTAAAGAATTCCACTCTTTCTTTATCGTTGTTACTACCTAACCTGGTGGAGTGTTTTATGCCACCCATGGGCCTTTGACTTTTCTTTACATGCCGTTGAGAAATATCTCTCAGGCATGCTGATTTCTTCACGACGTTTACCGTCACAGAAGCAAGTGATAATTATACAATACGCACATGAATCCGAATAATCAGAGGTTCGTTTCTTGGGTTTGAACTAGAGACCTATAACTTGGCAGTCCAACGGTCACTCCACTAGGCTATCACTGCCATATTTTTATTGATTTTAACTCACCATGCATGTATGTACCTGCGGTAAGAGCGCATGTATATGGTGAGTACTAGCAAGAATCAGTGCGTGGAATCCCTCCGCGCGGAAGAAGTGAAACTTCGTAATACTACACGCATGCGTTCGAGTGCCACGCATTGACTCTCGTTATTTTATTAAGCTTCTAAATAATATTTTGTTGTTTTCTTGCTGTTTTTTTTTTAAGTAATTATTAGATAAGTTTATTGAGGTTATTCTACTCATGGAAATTGAGCGAAGGCTGGTCACACCGAAGAGTCAAATGCATGACTGTTTGCACGCCATCTTGCATACCTAGTAGAACTACGTAGTCACAAATCTTGTAATACTGCGATCTCTTAGTGAGTTATAGAAAATATTCCTAATCCATGGTAGCGTTAAACTTGTCAGAAAAAGCATAAGAAGTTTCACTTCAATTACTTTAATCGAAACTAGTACATAGCAATAACTTTAATCGAATCCAGAATATGTATTATCTGCATCGTAAGAAGCAGAACACATTAAGAAAACCTTCACATCGTAAAACTTAACGCACTTACAAATTGTAACTCGTAACTTTAAAGCGATCGTTAAAAATGTACATTAATCACCTCTCTGAAGTTGGCATGGCAAAAATAGCAGGCAAAAAAATGAAGTACTGGATAATTAGCCGTTAATTAACCTCTAATTAACCATGGAAACCAAAAATTTTCCGCTCTCCGGAAAACCCAAAAATCGGTTTGTATGCCAACTTCAGTGGAAGATAGCATGCAAACATTTTAAAATCGGTTAGGAAAGACCTAGATAACTGTACCAAAGCTCATAATTAGCCGTTAATTAGCCGCAAATGAACCGTGAAAACCAAAACTTTCCCGCGTGCCGGAAAACCCGAAAATCGGTTTGTATGCCGATTTCAGTGGAAGTTAGCATGCAAATATTTTAAAATTGGTTAGGAAAGACCTAGACAACTGTACCAAGGCTCATAATTAGCCGTTAATTAGCCGCAAATTAACCGTGAAAACCAAAAAAAAATCCGCGTGCGGGAATACCCGAAAATCGCTTAACATGCCAACTACACTACAAGTTAGCATGCAAAAGTTGTAAAATCAGTTAGAATAGACCTAGACAACCTAACCGAGGCTTATAATTAGCCGTAAATTAACGAAATAAATCAATTTAACGTTAGATGAGATAGTTTTTAAAAGAATTATTACGCGTTTCATAGATGTTGATAATAACGAGAGCAACTTGAAAATGTGATTTTTTGTTTGTTGAGATATCTTAACAACTTTGGTGTCAAATGGAAGAAATAAGTCTAAAACCATTTTATCTCTTTGGTTCATGTGTATCGGTCCACGCGTTTAGGAGATAAATTAGAATTAGTATAGTGAAAATGTAAGTCGTTAAGATATCTCAACAAACAAAAAATCGCATTTTCAAGTTGCTCTCGTAATTATCAACATCTATGAAACGCGTAATAATTCTTTTAAAAACCATCTCATCTAACGTTAAATTGATTTATTTTATTATTTCGTTAATTTACGGCTAATTATAAGCCTTGGTTAGGTTGTCTAGGTCTATTCTAACTTATTTTACAACTTTTGCATGCTAACTTCTAGTGTTGTTGGCATGTAAAGCGTTTTTCGGGTATTCCCGCAAGCGAATTTTTTTTGGTCTTAACGGTTAATTTGCGGCTAATTAACGGCTAATTATGAGCCTTGGTACAGTTATCTAGGTCTTTCCTAACCGATTTTAAAATGTTTGCATGCTAACTTCCACTGAAGTTGACATACAAACTAATTTTCGGGTTTTCCGGCGAGGGGAAAATTTTTGGTTTTCATGGTTAATTAGCGGTTAATTAACGGCTAATTATCCAGTACTTCATTTGTTTGCCTGCTATTTTTGCCATGCCAACTTCAGAGAGGTACATTAATCGGAGTTAGACAAGTTAATATAACTATTGATTTTCGTAACAGGATCATTTTCCTGTGACAGATATATTGCGACACTAGTGGACATAAACTTCTCACGTTACCTTCGTTTACAAGAACTTCAGACTGCAGCCATAAATTCTTATCTGCTGGACACTGTTGGTTTTGTAAGTCAAATTCAGTTTGAAACCTGCTATGATCATGTTAAATTTATAGACGAACAGTTCTCTAAAAGACCATAAAATCGAATTTACAGTCAAGGCTTTACCATTTGGAAAAAGTGTCTTTCGTCTTCTGCCCACTTCATTGCTGTGTTAAGTTGTTAATCTATTGTTAAATATATCTTACACTTGTCAGCCGATTCTTATGTAGATAAGCTGAATAAATTACCTGCAAAAGAAAAAAAAACACGCAGTTAATAAAAAAGCTAAGGATTACCAGCAAAATAAAAAAATGTTATCATGACGTGACGACCTCATTTGCGTAAAAAACCAAATCCCGTGCGAAAAGTTGGTGAATTTCTAAAACGTCAACTGCCGACTAAAAGGAACTTCTCGTCTGACCTCTAAAGTTTACGGTTTCAATGAATAATTCAACATTTTTTAAGTTTCATGTCTCCATAATTTTTCATGCTGAAAACACGGTTATTTTATGAATAGCATCTCATTTAAAGTCGGAGGATCGTCCCGGGTAAGCTGGTGACTGAATTAGAGAGGGCTTAAGCAAGACTTAAAGAAAGGAAGATGCCAATCTTAATTAATTAAGAATCCTGCTGCAAATATTGAATTCTAACTAACAGTTATACAAATAAACGTAGTCGCAGGTTTATGTGAAGACATTTTCGACCTACTCCATCCAAAGGTTGTCTTGAAAAGATTGCTCTTAGCGATAAGAGCGCCCATTGTGTCAGCCGATATAAAAAGATATATTTCATGTAAATCGAAATTTGTATTGTGTACATATTAAAGAATGTATATTCTACTAGCTTATGCCCGCGGCGTCGCCCGCGTGGAGTTCGATAATTGTCCCACGGGAACATACTATCGGGATAAAAAGTATCCTATGTATTAATCCAGGTTATAAACTACCCGTGTGCCAAATTTCATCCAAATCCATTCAGTAGTTTTTGCGTGAAAGAGTAACAAACATCCATCCTCACAAACTTTCGCATTTATAATATTAGTAGGATTTATCTATCTAATCTAACATTAACTCCTCATAAAATAAACGATTAAAATAACGACGTATTTAAAAACACAAAACTTTACAACTAGAATCGTAAATCAGTTCGCTATACAAACACTAAGAAATCTCAATAATAATTAGTAAAAGAAGTTAATGGAGGACCAAGTTTATCGGCGTAAACACGAGAAGAGAACTTTTTAATGGGCAAGTTCTCCCGAAGTTCACTTTGAAGTCTGAACAATCGCCGAAAGCGGTGCTCCGCAACTTCGAACACGGTTGTAAATGAAAAATTGGCTGCGAACCATGACCAACTACAAAATGTTCTTCTTTTTCGTTCTAGTTTTGAGTTAAAGAATTCTTTTGCTATAAGATCTTATTGGACTTTAGGACAATTTACGTCGTCCAAGTGTGTCTATCTTAAAGCGTTTGAGAGTCTTCAATGTCGTTATTTTTTCCACTGACCCCTGACTGGCACTTGAACGCAGTCAATATGTGCTGATCGTGTTTTGTTCAGTAGAATTCATCCTATGTTGCATTGCACAACTCGTAAAGTCCACCTTACGTTGGCAGATTAAAAAGGAGATTAAGCTATATTTTCACTGGAAAATACGTTAGTAAAATATTATCTTTATTTTATAAACTGAATTTCTACTAGAGTTGCTTTATTACATACGTAGTTATTCCTTTTGTAGTATGTTATCCGCATATCCTTGTTTCGACGAATTGCTCTCCGAGGAAAGATAACGAGAAGATCCTCATCTAGGTTACTGTTTTAACGATTATAATTGCCGGTTCTCATAATATAGTTCTTTAATTATATTGGCAAATAGTCCCGTTGTTTTCATTTAGCAAATGAAATTACAATTTTGTATGGACATTTACTATATCCTGCAGGCAGCAACAATTTGTTGGCTTCCTAAGATGATATTAATTACATAGAACGGAGAAATAATTTTAAGAAATAAATCCAAGATCTTTTTGCGAGATACGGAAGAGTTAATAGCCAAATAATTAAGAATATCCGCCCACGATCAATTGAATTACTCGCAGTAGTTCGTTCGATGATCTTCATTCGCAAATTATCACCGAAACGTCTATTACTGGAGTTGTTTTATCAACAAGATGATGACCCGAGAAATGTTTAATCAATTATCATTTTACACGTATCTGTCTTTTTTTTTGTTTTATCTATGACTCAATCCCTGATATGGAAACATATTTGTTAATAGGTTCAAATGTGATAATAATAACTCGGATCATGTGACACTATTAAAATTATAATTGAGATGAGATCACTGCCAAACATTTTGGTAAAACCTACTGGAAGTTCAGCTGTCCATATGTTTGCCATTTATAATATATAGAAAACATTACTTTATAATGCTCAAGAGTGTTGACATTTGGATGTAATTCAACCGACTATTCTTCAGCTGTTTAGTTTTTTTGCGTGGTATCTTGCTCGGAAATCTATTTGGCTACACGTATAATAATTAACTTTTAATATTTTTTGCTGAATACGCTTATGAGTTTTCATGAGAATATCTAGCTAGGCGTCGGCTAGACTTTGATGATGAAACATATTATAGACAATACGATGCTGAACTCAAGGCTTGATTCACACATGTTCACGAAGACCTTAACCAACAGGAAAGAAACATTTGGAGCATGTAGCTTACTACTTATAGTACAGCATGGTGAATCGATCACTGATGATCTGTAGGTTCCTCATTCTTATTCTTTACTAGCTGTCCGTAATATACAAATTGGGTACCTACTCTTACAGCCAACGTCATTGTATTATCGAGATTTCAATAAATTTGATCTGATTAGTTGTCTTCAATATTACTTGACAACATCTGTGGACTGAAATAATCGACTAAAAACAAATCTTAGAGCTTAAAAATATCGAACATGACAACTGCAATCGATGCGTGAGGCATGTTGTGACAGAACTTACGAAAGAATACAAGTTACAAACTCTACCTGTCAATTTCTGGAGTCAACCGCGAAAAGCTGTATCATATTGATTGACTGATAGAAAACATAATATCGAGAGCAACTAGTATCGACAGAATCCGCACCACAGTGAGAACTACCACATTTTGTATGTCAAACGCGTGCTGAAAATCACAAAAGCTAATTGTTAATTCCTTTCCATATGCATGTGCATAAATCTCCTCAATTATGTAACAAATAACAAAAATTACCATACATTTAGCATGTTTACTATTGAACATAAAATCTATTACTATCGACGATTACAATATGTAAATAGCTATCGAATCCGACGGAATAATCATTCGATCGTGTTAAGTTTTTGTGCACAACGAGATTTGTCAATCAATCAGGCAGACATGGCGGATACGGATTACGGCGATCATTGATATTATAGACGCAAAAAATAGTTTAAATGCGAGATAGATTTTGTCACGTCAATGGCCTGTAAGAAGTTGGTATAGTCGCAAATATAGCTTTGCTGTACAAATAAAACCGCGTGTCATTTACACCGGTAAGAAATGATTATTTTTTGTGAGAAAAGTCGCTAATGTTGCTCCAGGATGTGGCCTGCCATTGGTTGATTTGACTGCTATTGAACCCAGATGTCAGTGATGAAAAAGAATGGTATTACCGCGTTAGGTATGAAATATATATTCAGATTACCAGGTGTAACGTTGCGCAATACTTATGTACATACATTAAGTTCTGTAAAAGAGGCACCGTTTGCCTACATTTTCAGGGCAAAATGTTACTTTTAATAAAACACCGGTCACATTTTCTTTTCCGCGTGATACAAAGAATAAATTCAGCCGCTTACAACCCAGTCCACGTTGCAGGAAAATAGATTATTGCGGAACTTGAGACCTGACGTACTTACACGGGCGACAGTTGCTAAACCTAATGCATTATTACTACACGTTGCTGTACTAGCGCACTTTCAATTGAATAGTGGATCAAGCATAATGGGTATACCTAGATAGTAATCGTAAACGTGTCGCCATCACACGACGTATAAATATTGTAATAAAGCCATACATTTATCTGCTTTATGTATGAGAACGGCTAATAAAAAAACAGTTTACTGCAACGATACATAAGTCCTTAGGGCCTAGACATTATACAAGGTGTAAATCACCTCATCACGAAGCCGTCAACCAAGCATTCTGTACATGAAACTAAGTAACTTTACGCAAAAATTATTGCTGGGAAACGACTTTTTTTGGGGGGTGTAAAATCATGTTTTGTAGTAGAACTCAATGTAACGCACTCAAAATATTGTGCTGATGGACGAATTGAATAGTACGGGGGTCGTGGAGGTGTTTAAAGTAAAAATCTAACATTAAAAACTTGTATTTAAAAAAATACTTGTCAAAAATTTGGAACTTTGACCCCTAATATCTCCGTAACTAGAAGGTTCCCAGGTATGGTGTAGAACAAAAAAATGATCGCTATGACAGGGAGAACCAGTGCCTTTCGGCTTCGAGGTGTTTTACACCCTTTATTAGAGATAACGACGATGATAGGAAAGTTAAAAATGTATGAGATAGACATAGCCTATCGGAAAGGTTGCTTGTTTTTAATGTTTGAAACCGATTGCCACTTGTCTTCCATCTTTTTCGTGAAGACCAACAGTCCACAAGTTTTTGTCTTTGCTTTGTTTCAGTAGTAGGTGAGTTCAATGGTATAGTTCGGTACTATAGTAGGATAATGTGTACAAGTGAACGTGTCACGTGTGTTCGTGAACTTTCAGACCGAGGTTTCAGACATTTTTCGTAAGCAACAGCCCTATATCAAATTTGAATGTGTTAGTTTGACCCTACAATTTGAATTAAACATATCAGCTCTGATCAATCGTTATTGGTTAATTTCCAATTCCTAAGATTGCATCGGAATTGATCGGAATCACAGGGCATCGGACATAATACGCAAATGGTGAGAAAACAGTGGCTTTTTATGGGACAAGTATAAACTTTCTACTACAAGTGTGAGTCGACAATCGACATTTTCAACACCTACTTAAGCACATTTGTGAGCCCACAAAACCCCGAAAAAGCACGAAAGCACCCGAACAAGCGTCAGTAATAACTCGAAACGTGTCGTGAATGCGTCCGAAGGCATGTCGCAAGCCTCTCCAGTCCGCCCACACAAACATGCTGTTACTCCAATAGCTTTTAAAAATACTTGAAATCGCCCTTATTAGTATTAAATAGGCAATGTCGGGTAATGGTGACAAATTTGTCAGATAAAACGAATGTATCTTGAATATTAATTTCTTTTAATGAAAATTCCTTGCTTTACGTATGCGGTAATGGTTTCCGATCGAAAGACATTTGGACAGTTGTGTAATGGTCATTTGGATGACGATAATTTTAATTGTTAATGACTTTTTGGTCCGTGTTCGTATCGCTATGGCCCGTTACAGTCGTTTGGTATTATTACTGAATTTGACTAAATTTTAATTATGTTAATTCGATACGTAACGTCCAGAACACGCCTTGGTGTGAAAATTGCTTTAGAAATTGATGTCGTAAAACCATTTCAACTCAGTTTCTAATTCTAATCAATTTACCTGATGCTCATTCATCATTCATGATAATTGATTTACAATTAATACGTGGTAAAAAACTGAAGACAAACATTAGTACCAAACAGGTACATTTGTAGTTAAGAGCGGACGGACACGATCGAACCAAATACGTCAAAATCAACGCGTGTCAATTTTATAAATGAGTTGTGTCGCCTTTGATCGGGGCCGCGTGGCTCCGGACCGTGGGACCCCGGCACGTCAGCTCGCGGCCCACATCGCCGGCCCAAGTGCCGCCAAGTGCCCACAATGACGCACATTTGGGACAACAAGTACTATAGTTAACTTGGTAAAATGGGCTCTTATGGCGCTAGTGGGCGGCGAACAACTTGTATCCACGTAATTGTGGTGAACTTTGATCCAAGTTACTGATGGTTTGAGACGCCGCCGCCGACGCCGACGCCAACGGAAGCGAAACGGGTTCTGTTATATCATACTTCTGGTCCCTCAATAGTTAGCTGAGTAAACATTTGTTTTAAGGTCGATAAAATTACTAGAGTTATAAATATACCATTTACCAAATCAAGAATCCACCGCTCTTTCTGGAATAGGAATGGGTCAAAACGCTAGGACTTCCATAATAGGATCAACCCGGAACGTAAAAATACATTCCAAACCGTCATTCACATAAAGAGACAAGTCACAGCGCAACTTAAAAATCAGGACGTGTCACGAAACGTCTAGCGACACTTGGCCCGTCGACCTTCGCCGACACTGATTGATATTGATAGAGGAAGCCCGACACCTAGGCGGCGGCGGGCCGGAGCCCCGGATCAACCGCGCCGAAGATTGATACGGTGACCCTACGTTTTCGTGGGCCCTCGCTAAACAAATATTGCGAGACTTTCAATTACGAAATGCCTGCGACATTCCTGTCTGTTGCCGTCACTGTATGAACTGAAGCCGAGAAGGGAAATGTGGGTTGATTCTCATTGTTGAACTTGACAGCCATCGTGTTGGGATACGAGAAGTCTCTTTTGCTGTCTAGCTGTTTGCTGAAATTATTTTGAGCTTATTCCGGCTTTCAAAGAAAAGATGGATGGATTGTGTGAAAAATGATATGAAGGAAAAAGGAGTAAATGATAGCATGACGAATGACAGAGGAGTATGGAGGAAAGAGACGTGTTGCGCCGACCACAAATAAAATGGGACCAGGGCAGGAAGATGATGATGAGCTTATTCCGGCTTCAAAGTTTGGGAAATGAGTTGACTTCTATATAGACACGGTGTAAATCACCCCATCACGAAGGCTTTCAAGGCTTTCAAGGCTTTTCAGGTTTATCAGTTACAAAAACTTTGCACCAGTTTGGCAACCTATACGGTTGCTCCGATTAAAACAGCTATAGCTCACATGTGGCGCCTGATGCCTGAAGTGCTTGAAACCTCGCAAAGTTCAATCAATCTCATTTAAAGCCCGGCTCGGCTGTACATCTATAATGGATGTCGTATCGAACAAAATTGCCGAGGTTACGTAAACCGAACACTGTCTAATGCCGTGTTCAGAGTATACATCGATTAGGTATATAATGTTGTACCAGACTTTGTTAAGTAATATATATGGTAAAAGCCTTGTTAGGTAGTGGACGTGAAAATACTGAAATGTGCCTCTCATCTCGCCCCAACCACAATTTAAAAATCTCAGTGAAATTTGCACGTTATAAATTCGTGATGATTCCCCTTTACAAAATATCAAGATATTTACTAGACCAGCAAGATTGCCAAACCATCAAATATCAAGATTCTAACATCAACACTAGATAGCATAAAGAAGTCTGTTAATAAAAATAAGACGCAGTGCACAACGACGGCGCGCCTGTTTGTTTTCCCGGGCGCGTCGCTCCAGGCGACATCTGTCGGCGGGCAGACGACTCATTAGCATTGTTACCGAGGCTTGCAACACTAGCCGCCCGACGACAATTCAGTTTCCACGCCAGCCAACTATTGCGGTGTCACTAAGGGCATATCTTACAAAACTAGAATTTGCATTGCTTAGAATATTGTATAGAAAATGTTATGTATAGTGTACCTGGTTATATGGACTACTAAAAGGTGCTTAAGTTCTCTATTAGTTTCAGTTTACTCGATGTTACTGTAATTAAATTACCTAATTTTATTTAAAAGGTTCTATAATAACCTACTCAAACAAGTCTTGAAAAGACTGAAATAAGCGTTTATACGTTTTCTTGAATCCCTGCGTACTTTTGCGTCCCATAATTGCATTCAATGTGCAGATAATTACCCAAATATTTTTATTGGTTTGAGATAAACATCTGTGGAGTTTTACATAAAATATGCAGATTGCACTTATAATCTTCATATTGTACGACTTAGTATTCCAAGTTAATTGCGACAAGTGCTTGATAAACATGTCTATTCTTAGCTTAGTAATTTCGAACCCTTTGTAATAAAATACAAAATCATTCCCCATTTCCAAGGAACCGATAAAAAGTCCCGTGGAAGCGTGTGTGCATGGCTTTATAGTTAGGTCGTTACAGTTTCAGCGGTGAAGCGGAACTTTTATAGAGCGCCGAATAAGAGCAAAAACTTGTGAACGCTGCCGCCTCGGCTTACCGAAAAATGACATGTCGGGCGATAGCGAGCGATGTCCAACGAACACTTTTTAAACGGAGCACTTCAAACTTAATACTCTGCAGAAATAAAACGTAAGAGAAACCCGACACGAAACACTTTCAGTATATAAAATGTGAGGCCATCCTTAAAAAGCGTATACGTTGAATCATTTACGAACACTGTTGAATTCGAGCCAAATGGATTTAAATTATTCGATTAGTTGGCAGTTTTAATCGGGTCCACATTACGCAACGCTCGTTCATTGATTTGATGAATATGCTATATAACGTCGTGATACAAAACACATCAAACCGTGCCTTCTGAATGAAGCTAAACGGCCGGAGGAAGTTCATAGCACTTGCAACGTGACGAAAGTGGAACACTCGGGGAATATATTACTGCTCCAGCTGGGCGAAGCTCGCCCTTCTGCCAAATATTTGTTAAACTCCGGAAGGTCAAGGTGTCGGAGAAGTAGGCCACGGCGTGAGATACAGCCCATAAATCCGACCCGGGCTGGTGTTGTCACTTCACTCAGTGCTTCCGTTGTAAAATCTTCGACGTATTTGGAATTTATTTCAAATAACCTCATAAATATATATTAGATCGGAGTAGAACTCTTCCTCACATATCAATTACCATAAATTCCGGGAATTATGCATCGCGTCGTAAGTGCAAATCGAATGTTTCCAAATAGGGCAGTCGCTTCGTAATGTTGTAAGTCATGTGCATTCAAGTCGCACACGTTACTTAACGCGCATTTTATATAAATAACTCCCCTTTTACATTCGTAAACAGGGTTTACTTGGAGATTGGTTGTCCGCAACAATCCAAACTTATAATTACTTTGTATTCCACAAATGCAAACCATATAACTGTGTGCTCAATTTTATTTCCGACGGGACCTTTGCGTTTTCTCTATTACGTCCGCTTTATCAAATATGTAAAAGAAGGTATTGCAATACAAGACTTGTACAAAAACGATTTTATTACTTCAGACGAACAAGAAAAGTGAGAAATATTTTCCGAGATCGCAGACGTAAAATTGAAATAGTTGTTGAAAGAATTTATATTGAAGCAATGTAGTGTACGATCGCTGACTCAGCCTTCCACCGTCGGTACCTAAAAATCGAACAAAAGAGAGCAGGAATCGATACCGCTTGCCGTCGGGAAGTGAATCGGAACGAAGTATTCGAGTTATCGCAATATTATATCGAGTGACAATTCGATCGGCGAAGTGGCTTGTCACGCACTGATTTACAAGGCATGTGACCTGCCGTGCTCCATTATGTATGTACATACATGAATGTGCTTCTCATATACACTTACGGAGACATGCACTTAGCATAGCAGAAGTTTGTATTGCATTACCTATCTTTTATTTGAATGTTGGAAAAAGCAAAACTGAGATGTTCGGAAATACACCAATTAAACTTAAAAAAGATGCATAGTTTAAGTTTAATTTCTTTCTCTGAGTTTTACGTACAACTCCAAAGAAAGAACTCAATCTCCATATTAAGCCATGCATGTAACTAAAACTCCTCAAGACATATTCATACTTTTTTCCTCTTTTATTATCTCATGCTAGGTAAAAGCGACTTCAGAAGACGATAATAATCGCACATGTGGTTTTCACCGCGTGACGCGGCCGGATCTTCTAAATATATATTTATGTTGAACGGACGCGAATACAGGAAAACGGTGAAACACATGACCGATAGGTACGCACTTTCTTATGCGAAACCATTCAAGGCACTGAATTTCTCTGACCACAGAGATCAGACGAAATATGGAATGGAATCGGAAGAAATACATCTGGCAAAGAGCAGTCCCTAATGGATTAAAGATATAGAAATAAGATATAACAATATGTTAACGTCATTGTTTTAGTAGCATAAGATCCCGGTGTAACTTTGAAATATGCTTATTTTTCTGGATAACTAGAGAAAATGATAAAATAACACCCAACGAATTGCTAACCAACCCAATTTGCCGTATAATTTTATCTAATATATAATATTCTCTTGTCTCGGTGTTTGTTACCAAACTCCTCCGAAATGGCTAAAACGATTTATATGAAATTTTGTGTGCATATCGGGTAGGTCTAGGAATCGGCCAACATCTATTTTTCATACCCCTAAAACGCATCAAAATGTCCACGCGAACGAAGTAGCGGGACGCAGCTAGTACAACTATAAATGAATGAACGGGAATTTGAATAAACGGGTACTTTAAATTAGTGGTGAATTTGCTAAACAATAAATTTCCGTGTGTTTCAAACCACCTTTATTTTTAAGCTGTGCATAAGACAGTCCAGCATCAAACTTCAACATCTTGGAACGAATAAAGTCTGCATATACCGTCGGTATGCACGTAATTGCAACCTCCCTGCTAGCGCTGATGTGCCTAACTTCTTACTAGTCGGAGTACTTCTAATTAATTAGCAAGGTACATGTGAACTCCAACACTCCAAGTTACTCCGGAACCGCGCTGAATTTCGATGTCTCTTCTATGGGAGTTAATGTTGATAAGTTACAACAATCTGCGATGGAAATTGACAATTATAATGGAAATGACTGCTCCACTTGAAACTTTTTCTTTCTTTCATATAACTTCTACATTCTACTGAAAAATGGAGTCATCCTAAGCCACTACGCACTTTGATAAATAATTGTGATCATTTTTACAGTAAGTAGTTTTAGCAGCAAGTTCACACTGAAACTGTTCAAAAAAGAAGGAGAAAGACCTCTGCCTATTAAGTACCTCTACTAATAATAGTCCTCTGTACAAAATACCATTGTTATAAACAAATGAATAACGCTCCACTTTGGTTTGAGGGCAGCGGTGGCCCAGTGGTGGCAGCCCCGACTTACGAGCAGTAAGCCGTGGGTTCGAACCCAGGCAGGCGCATTACTTTGTGTAATTTATTTCATCACTGCTGCCCTCAAAAACGGTGAAGGAAAACATCGTGAGGAAATCGGCATGTCCTAGAACTGAAAATTCAGAGACATCTGACATCTACCAACCCGCACTGGGCCTGCGTGGTGGATTACAGCCCACTCTCTCTCATAGAGAGGAGGCCTGTGTCCCAGCAGTGGGAACATTATAAGCTGATGATGATGATGATGATTGGGCCTCTAATAAATACACAACTCGAAAGCCATCATCACCCTGTGTCTGGAAGCAATCAGAAAGATGACTCGCTTAGAAGCGTTTGCCATCGAGATTTGTGTGACGGGGTCCGCAGTCAGCCAGACAATTTATCGCTTGATTAGATTAATTTAATCCATGACACTGAAATGGCCCTCTTCCTGTATCATCGGAACTTACCATCATACCTCGTTAAAGATAAGATTCGACAGAAAATGACGGGTCCCTGTTGAATAGATAGATTGAATGGGCCCCGGGATTTGCAGCCGTGAGAACGTTATTGAAATTCATTTTTCGTTTAAGATAACCCGGTTACGGGAATCGTGGGTGCGAACCCAAACACTTCATGTTTGAGGCCCTTTTATCTCAGCTTTTTAGCATTCCAAAGAGGTGTGAACAAAGAGTTCTGTTTTATCTCAGAAATTCGTAAAATATTCTAAATTGAACGTACCGTGACTTAATTACCCAGAAAAAAACTTAACAATAGAGAAGTGTTAATTAAGATGTAAGACAGTGTTATGTAATTAAATCAAGTTTCTGTTAGACAAGACCCGAAATTACTATTCACAGACCACAGTGCGTTATAAACAACAGTTTCTTAAATAATAAAAATTTCTTAAAACTCTGGACATTATCTTAAGTTCTTAAGTGCTACTAAGTTAACAATATAGAGAAAAGTAAAAGAGCTTTTGTCACGTCAACTGCGAGACACAAATTAGTCATAACTTACAGGTAAAGAGATTATTTGAATAGGTACCTTCATCATAAAAAAGATGTCAGTACTGGGAACTATTGACAAAAAAAGTAGATTAAAACTTGTTTAGTTTAACGAAGCTTAAATAATGTTCATAGAGCAAGCAAACATTTAGCTGGAAAGTAACCGATAGCTATAGGAAATGGAGCGGACACGAGCGAATTAAATCGAGCTCACATATTACTGTTTATAATGTGTGTAACAGGATGAACGGAATCTGCAGTCTGACGGCAAAAAAAGTGGCGAAATAATCATGCGTCTTAGTAGTCATAGAAGTTATAGCAAGTCGTCGAAAAGCGCAGAAGAAGCGTTGTATTTAAGACCAAACCATAGACTATCAACGGTTATTGTCCTGTGCGATTGGGTGCAGGAGGTAGCAAATGACCGTATTAATAGTATTGAAGCAATAAAATCTTACGTATCTATTAATACTGTTATAAAAATCTATAAACAGAGTGAACGACTAAGCTTTTTTTTTTCATCCATGAACCCCGAAATATTTATCTGGTATCAAAAAAGATCAAAGGATTCTTTTGATATTTTGAGCCACAAAATAAACACGTAAATGTCAATATTTTTAGCATCAGGCATTAAAGCCTCATTAGTTTTAGGGTCATCCGGGAGCTTACGACCATCGATCGGGAAGTTTTACCAGGATCCTTCCCTTGGTTGTTACTGACGCGTCACAACTATGATAGTAAAAGATGAATGGAGATAAGTATACACAAGGAGAACCCGTTTCCTAATCATATGGCACTCAGCTCCTTGGCCTTCAACATTGGATCATCTTTAAACGATGCCTGAGGCTCAAGAACCGAATCCTTGACGATTTTGGACCCAACGGACTTTTGTTCCTGTTTTCGATTGTCTGCAATCATCAAAATCGATGCGAGAAATCTGGCTCGACAAACACTCGAGAGGACAACTGTCTAAAATGTTTCCGTCCTGTGTGGTACTTACCTTGTTGGTGGTTTCCTTTAAAGATTAAGTGATGAAGGTGTTTAAAGGGACGCCGAATTCGGTAGCAAAGTGCTATCTGATAAGGGCATGATTCCCTTTTCGCGACCATCCATTCATCCTGCATTCTTATTCTTACAGGTACAAAGTAACTCGTTCGACATTTTCAGCTCGTTTTCTAGTATAAGTAGCAGAGGAACAGGTGGTCGGGACCCGTCGGACTCGTCGCCTCGGTCAGATTGTGTGGTGACCCGAACACTATCGGTTTCACATCAGACCGCACGGGGCTTCCCATCTCCGATTACTTCGACCACAATGACTCACAGGGTTAAACTGAAAGGACCGATCGATGGGAATTAACCCTTGCTAACGATATCCGAAAATTCTGTTTCACACAGAAGAATATCCGACAGGCTATAATTTAACTAGGAAAATTACTCGGCTAATTAGCATTTAAATTGACGGTGAAATGGTGACTTCTATTCTTCGCTATCTCGCAAATATTTCTCCTCGCCGTCACAACAAACATGTTTGTCTATAGCAACAAGAACAAATTAACCTTTATTTAATCTAACATCGGTACATCGTACGGTACATACCTATGAGAGAGTATGTCTGCCGTGAACCTTGGCGATAACCCTCGCCTACCGCACTCGGATACAAACACGTCTCCCGGACCACACGAATAATTAGCACAACTGTCTTATCGTACTTTAATTAATTCTATTCGGAGATTGGGAGTTCCCGATCGATGAAAACCCGCACAAGTGTATCACTGAATTCAATCTAATCCCTAATCGTTAGAATACAGTTCACTGATCGGGTTATATTCAATTACTTCTATATCAAATTCTCCAATGTTTGGAATAGTGATATTATATAATTGTAAATTATGAGGAATAACTATCCCCGATGTTAATATAAACGTACTCGCCATTCATTCAGACAGTTGACCAATAAAAAAAGCTGTTAACACTTTAATTGCTCGTAATCACGCTATTCACTAAGCAAGTTCTTTTAAATGACGGCTGTAAATATCAAAACACATTCACCTTACATCAGAGGAAAGTATATCATGTGTCCCATGAATAACAATTACACATCTACCCCCCACCGGAAGCTCTTAGTATAAACGGCTATAAGACGCAACTTCCGTTATAATTCCACCTTCTTTAATATATTCCTTCAATTTATTTCGGTTAATGGCTATTATGATACAGATACGTTTCGCTTCAGAAGCGATTCTGAGAAGACAAAGGAAAACAAGTGTTACAAAGATAGCACACAATGGGCCGGGTGCCACCCTTGTTGATAATAACACTTTTTAACGCTCAAAAGTTTGTCAAAACGTATAAACAAAAGTAAGGCTGCGCCTGCCAGCCGCGGCCGTGGGTGTACCTGCGCTCAGGTAATGGCGGCGCCCACAATGGCATTCCGAGCATCCGAAATGAATCAAAATTCGGCGCAACAACGATGACTAACGCCTCGGACCCTTCTGATAAATTACAATAATAATGGCCACCTCTATTGTTGTTATTGGGGATGATTTCATTAGGATGCGCCCGCGCACCTGCCCCCCCCCCCCCCCCCCGACCCGACCCG
This sequence comes from Cerastis leucographa, assembly GCA_963082945.1. Classification (NCBI taxonomy): domain Eukaryota; kingdom Metazoa; phylum Arthropoda; class Insecta; order Lepidoptera; family Noctuidae; genus Cerastis; species Cerastis leucographa. Next base: position 8,044,417 of record OY720380.1, on the reverse strand, counting down.
AGGCGACCGCGGTGCTCCAAAACGTTACCGTTAACTGTCAAACATATGATTAGTGTTCCTGGTTAATTGGATAACAAAAACTACCATCCGTGACTTTAAATTACAAGTCAGTTAATAGCAGCGGGGTCGGCAGGGCAGCGCCACGGAATTAACAAGTGTATCCCTAAATGTCTTTATGGACAGGTCAGACGTGTTTATTGGAGTGAGCCAACAAGTCGTCCCCACTAAAACGACTGGTTCCATTATTTGTACGCGGCGGCGACCTCCCGCGCCGACGGGAACAATGAAAGTGAGAGAGGGCAGGAATGCAGGCGGGGGTGAGGGCAGGTGCGGGCCGCATGCGGGGTGCGCGGGGGGGCAACGTTCCCGGTTCCCAGGCGAGGAATGCCAGCACGAGCAACAAAGCCTACCCGCCGCCATTCACCCCGCGCCCCCTCCCCGCGCCGCTAGCGGTTCCGTCCCAGACACGTAATTTTTCGTGACTTTCCCCTAAGTAGCTTTTACGATGCCGTGAATCGGTACTCGATACGTTCGATATTCAAAAATCGTCGCGTGCCCTCATTCGTTAGGCCGCAAAAGGTAAATTCGCTTTATTTTTACCGACGTGATCGGCTAATAAATTATGTACGAGTTGCGGTCTACAGCTACACGGTACACTGTACGGAATTCATTATGAATCGGCGTCGCGTCAGCTCATGCGACCCGCTGTTATGTAGCGCAAAAATAATGTACATACTGTGTGATTATAATAAGTGTTATTGTTCCATTCATGCAGACCGGTCGGGGTTCAGGGTCGGGTATCGAATAGCGAACAGCTGACTCTTAATTTATTGCTATTTTAATAATACACACGTATCAGCTATTATGCTATGCTCAGCTATGGACTGTTACCTGTTAGAGTAGGTTTACTTGAAACACATAGTCATACTTTAAAACAATGGGCATCAATTTACAGAACGCACATTACTTGAATTGGCACATTTTTAGAATTAACCATCATAATACCAACTTGTTTTAAAGATTCAACATGAACATGTAAAGGAGCTACCTAAAACACCTGTCCAACTGAGCATGAGCAAAGTAATTTCAGTTTAACTATAAAATACAACTATTAGTACCTACTCGGTTCTAACTAATACTATAGTTCATCATCATCGCCAACCACCTATTACAGATATTTATAGATTTCAATCAGCATGCAATTATTCTTTTTTTGAAATGCTCAGCGGGCAGTGGCCAGCATTGATTCAAATGTCACCATAAAGCTTTTAAACGCGTTCGTTCCATTTGCTTTTTTCACTAATGGAAATACTTCATGAATTTCCAAGTAGATACTTCTTTTGTTTCGTTGTTGCCAGGTTGTCAGTTTTCATTATGTGTAATTTTATTCCTGCATTAATTTATTATTGTTTAATTTAACGCATTCATGGTGGTCTTTAATGTATAGAGGACAGTTTGCGTCATTATTTCTGCCTCATGTTATAATTCGTTTATTGTTACAATTTTTTCACCTGTTATGTTTGCAGAGTTAATGTTGTAGTAGAAGCAGGTAAAAATGTCCTCAAACAAGAAGACTGATGTGAGTTTTACGAGTCGAGGGACAGTAACGATGTTTTTATCGGGAGCCACAGATAAACTGACAGGTGAAAACAAACGTTTTAATTTTAAACCTTTTTACTTCATTTGGCTATCACGACAGTGTTGCCACTATGTTTACCGAATGATTCATGTCAATCATTAGCTGTCTGGGAATGTTTTATGTAACTTTACATGAATTCTATATATTAACTCCTAATCAAGCGTTATCAGAAGTTATGTAAATACAATGTTATAGATGCTAGTTGCTGAGGGTTCGTTTGATGCTTCAAGTGAATGTTCCACAATCTCATAGTTTTCTTTTTGTTGAAGGAATGACGGCCTCAATTTTGATATAAACGGACATAGCTATCTACAATCTAAACCGTATAATTATAAAACAATATCGCATCTGTTACACATCCGTATTGATCATACTGTGTCTATGTTCTCTCACGACGACAGATATTGTTACTCCACTGGCAATGAGTAATAACAGCATTAAATTGACTCATCATGTCACTGACAAATGAACATCTTTCATTTTGGTACCGCAACTATTCTATTCATGCAATTTGGTAATGATCAGTAACAATATGACAGCAATCGCCAACAATCAGCATGCAAATTGCGCAGTGTAGCTTATGACATGATTCTTCCAAAAACAGAGGTAAAGCTTCTTGTCTCTGCCTGGCAGTCTGCGATGACACTGATTGGGTTGCATGGAGAGAAATCGACCTCTTTACCTGGCAGGCAGCGCACATCTTGTCCTGTGGTCTTGGCACACAACACAGCACAGACAAGTTTGGTCTTTAGAGGTATATGAGGTGAATTTTGACAGTATTGTTCGTAACTCAAACTATTGACGATCGAAATTTAGAAGGGGACATGTTAAACGCAACAGCAGGATTCTGTCTCTTATCTTCGATCAATAATACTATTTATTATTTATCGAAGGCATTATGGAGAAAAGTTGGATACTTTTGGATCAGTTAGTCAAAGCGTTCATAATGACTCAATTCTTGACTCATTACTGCCACCCTTCACCTTCACCCAACAATCATTATAATCTGTGGTATCGAAGTCCATCTGACATATAAGGGTGTCACCAGAGATCAGCTGAGTGGCGCGTGTTTGCCACCCGATTCCCGCAGACTACCAGACAATATTGATATCATCTGTTAATACTCGAGACACCACTATTTGATCATCCAACCAAGACATTCTAATTGGACTGCGGTTTCCCCAGTTAAATTGATTTTGAAGAAAGTGAGCTGTAGAATATAATATTCATCAACCCGCACAGAGCCAACATGGTGCGGTGTGGCCCACTCCCTCGCAAAGAGGAGGCTTGTGTCTCAGCAGTAGAAACGTTACAGGCTGATTGTGTTGAGGTGTAGAAAGGCAATGTCATTGCCAAGGTCTCGAAGGTTCCTTTGCCAATGTATATGTACATATATCTTGAAGGAAATAGGCAACACATCGACACATCTTTAAAGAACGTTTTTCGATTGAAGTGAGTGATGTGTCGTCGCGATATACAAATTATACTAAATGAGGAGAGGAAGCAGAGAAAGGAAGCATCATCTAAAAAGTATCAACCGAAAGGAAAAGAAAAAAATTGCAAAATTTCTAGCAGAGATGATGGATATCAAAAATGTGACGAATTGCCAAAAAAAAAGTTAAAGTAGAGAAATGTGACCCTTTCTTCTTAATTTGCAAGATCACCAAGAAAACTAAAAAGGAAAAGGGGAAAGTTTGCAATCCTGAATGATTATTATCATTCAATGTTTTCCTGTAACTCTAGCAAGTCAGGGAATTTGTAGTGATTACGATAGTATCCCCATGAGCCCTAAAGTTATAACTTACCGTTTCTCTAAAATTATATCTTACAATCGCTACTACTTCTATTTGAGAAACTGCTCAAACTTAAAAGGCAGAAACAAAAATTACATATATTGGAATGTTTTAAGTTGAGCATGCCAAGAAGTCATTAAAGTAAGAAGTTTTACACTTAACCCTAAAACGCCAGTTGTAAAACATAAGTTAAACGAAAGCCTATAGTTAAGTTAATCGCTCCCGTAATAACTGGGGCTCTTAAACATCAGTGTGTTTCAGAGGAAATAACAGTCGCAAATACCGTAGTTAAAATTACCATTTACTGGTAGAAACTAGAATTAAAATACCACGTATTGGGTGCTTTAAGTTCCACGCAGTAAGTGGTAAAAGCATCAGGGTACTTAAAAGAAATGCATAGAAGAATAGTCTTTGAAACTTGTCATTAGCGTCGACATATATGAGTTCCGGAATCCGCGAAGAGATCAAAAAGGTAATCAAGGAGATAAAGAGGTTTACGTCGAGCAAGGGAGAGGGATGAAACTGGATTTTCCGTTTCTTGCAAAACGCAGCCTAACGACTCTATAGGGAGTCGTACGCGTTCCCTAATACCGGCAAACAATGTATTATACATGACATGCAATATGCATATCGTTGCATATATACAGAGTCTTATGTACGTACTGTGAAACTCAAGTCGGCAATCTACTAGTGCATTGCACTTAGTAATATTTGTTTACTGATAATTACGGAATCCATATACCTACATAATGTTTTTTTTTTTTTTTTTTAGATTTCTAGGGCGATTTGCTAAAAAATAACTCAGATTAATATTGGAAAAATATATGTAAAGACCTATCGTCAAAACTTCTTCACTCAAAACTTATTTGTGAGTTTAAAAAATGGCAATCTGAAAGCTTTCCATCAATGCCTTCAGTCGGAGTCCCTGAACATTTGGAGGTGTTTATATAACCGCACCTGGTACATCGTTATCATCAGCTGTTACGTTGTGCCTGACGAAGAACTCGCCGGAGAGGGCGCACGGCACTCCTGCGGCTGAGGACAGCCTCCCACTCGCCACCACCAACAACATCAACACTAAACACCTCATGGTCACCAACACTTATAAAGACGAAAACAAAGTTCTCAAATAAACTCAGTTCTGTACACTCGCGAGCGCGCGTTCGTCGAGTCGACCGGAGAGCGCGGCGCGTGCTCCCTCATCGATGCGCCTTCCCGGACTGACGGACTGACGGCCGACACAGCCAATGAGCTCGCCCAACCACACCGCGCACAACTTTTATTAGAACTCAAATAAAATAAAGCTTTTTGAATTCCGAAACTGGTATTAATTTAGCGATCGGACAATTATTTGGGTGACGTCACGAGCGTGAAAAATGTTAAAGATGTAAAAACTAAAAAGTTTCCGAAATTGTCGAATAGCTTGGAGCGCCGCGAATTGTCAGATTTTGGTACGAATCATCAAATCGGTGATTGTCGGAGCTTTTTATATGGCTGTAAAGTCTAGTAAAAAGTGTAGGTATAAAGGTAAAGGTTTTTTGCGTGTCGGTGTTGTTTGTAGCGTTCTCGTCAGGCGGCGAGACAGTGGTAGCGTGTCGTGGCTCTGCGGCGATGCGCGCGCAGCCTATCGAGCGTCCGCCACTAGTCGCTCATCCACGGTCAGACATCACGGTGAGCGGCTGATCAACGCACATGCAACGATATACTAAATAAAATATTAGCACAAGTTGAATTGTTTTTAAATGTGGTTTAAATTGACTTGATATAATTGTTCGGACGATAACCAGTATTTTGATCAAGGAACTTCCGCTGAAAACTTCCTTAATAACACTTTGAAGAAAGTTTCAGAGAAAACATCTAATTTTCCTTAAATACAGATTACAGGTAAACATGAAGAGCCAAAAATGTAATAACATCAGACTAATACCTATAAACGCTTTTTGAAAAGAATCACCGCAGCGTTCACAGGTAGTTTTTTCACAATTTATCCGAAAACAATTGACAATATAACCATGAACTCCCAAAACACAAGTTATTAAAATTTATTTCATCAAAATAATCAAGTTAACAACTACTAAATCGTAAAAGTTATGGCTGTATCATAAATAGTTTATCTTTCATCTACATAGCTCACCTAATGTTCTAAGATATGACGAATATAATGAGGTAGACATGCTTCGAATACCGAACACAATAATTAAATGTTTTAAAAGGTACAATTTCCAATGTCAAGGATGGACTTACGACTTGCATACGAAACTAAAGCGTCCATAGACAAACCAGCCTTCTTCTTTTAACCTTTTTTCTCGTAATAGACAATGGTAGAGCGCCGAAACTGGGATGATGAATGCGTGGAGATGGCATATTTTTAATTTATCACCGATAGATAATCCAGGTACGTTCATTGACGCTCTTTGGTCGCCTCGCCGCCCGCCGCGCCACTATTGTTAGCGAGGAGTCAGTGGAGAAGGCACAGGCGGTAGCGGGTGAACTTTTCGGAAGAGATAACTTGAATTTTGTAAAGATTTAAAGAATTATTAGGACAATTTAAGAGTGTCTTAACAAGCTATCACCAGGAGTAAATAAAAAGCCCTCCTCTGGTAGTTTGGAAGCACAAAACTTTGAGGTACGCTTATTAATTTTCACATGTATCAACCGACACCTCCAAAGTGCGTAGTAATTAGCTTAAATCTTATAAGTATTCCTTTTGAAGGTTACTTAGTATGTTAATAAGTAATAATCATAATCCCCATGCTATACTATAAACGGATTACTGAAGAAATGTTTTTGGAAAAGTAATGTTACTGCTACTTATTTTCTTTACATTAATAACTCCATTATAGTATGGTTTCTAGAAATCCATTGTAAAAAATAACCTATACCTAAAGTAACCTATGCTTGAAATTCTTTAAACACATTATTTGCCATTATTTTTGTTTCAGTAGGTAAAATAAACATACATATTCTTTATTCCATAAAAAAAAAATACTCACAAATTGCAATATATAGCTTATGTACAACGGCAAGCTTAACCCAGAATTCCTTAAGCCACGAGTTCCTCCTAATGTTAACCATACAATAATACAATTTTCAGGATAAGCCACGCTTGCCTAGGTTGGTCCCTGGATGGGTGACCACCCATCACATACCAAGTTTTGCTCCGTGCGTCGGAAAGCACGTTAAGCCGTTGGTCGCGGCTGTCATTTGTAGATCTTTGACAGTCGTTGCAGGAAGTCAGTGGCCCGAAAGTTTGACAACCAGCCTTACCAAGAGGTATCCAACTCAGTACTAACTGGGTTGTGGAGGTCAGATAGGCAGTCGCTCCATATGACATACTGGTATTAAGCAGCATCCGGTTAGACTAAAAGCTGACCCAACAAAGTTAAGAAAAGGCTAGGCAGATGATGAGGTAAAATAAACATTCCCAATATCGCTTGTCGATTGCACCTCACGTCACGTATATTTATGTGGTCCCAAACTACAGTCCACAGCCACACCGGCCATGGCCGAGCCTTGACTGTTACTAGTAATAAAAGGGACGTCTCATTTATTATTGACAAATATTTCGCGCTGAAAAAACTATTCCTTATCCCTATTGTACCCTAACGGAAGGCGCCACATTCTAAACTTTATTGTGTTTATTATATGAGGTACTTTGGCGGTACACTTTTATGTCATAAATAATAAAAGACAGGAAATTATATCAATTCTCGGTGCAGTTGCACGCGGGGTGCAAACGGAGGCATGTCTTGAGTGCGTTTATGTCTTTTGTATGTAGCAGCGCCGGCGCATCCTTAGATGTAGCCAGCATTCTTATTGAAATCGTGAATGACTCCTTGAGTATTACTTGATAATGTATTTTACTTATTCAATTGGTGGTAATGGTGGGTTTTAAGATAAGTTTAGATATAAAAAAAAATATAAAATAGATTGTGTCTTAGTTCAACTTTTATAAGGAAAATCTAAAAATCACTTTATCATCCTAAATACTTCTTCAGATAAAACTATCAAGACTTGAGTTTAGGCAAATATTGCGCACCTGATTTGGGGCATGAAATCTCCTGTGAACAGAGTACCAAAAATGCTCCAATTGTTCTCCAATATTTAAGTTCTTACCTTTTTATCCTTCAACCTCTTTACTAAACACCCCTATATATTGTAATCAAATTAAACGGTTCCTATATATTAAACATTAGAATCGCGTGAGACGTGTCTCTTCGTGTCGACACAAGTCTAAACGATTAGCACTGGCCGGACAAACGCATAAAATCTTTTTGAAGTAAAAAATAAGTTGAGAGAGAAAAAAAAACGAACCGTGCACAATGGCCGGTGATACCGTGAAAAATGTTCACAAATAAAACAAGTCTTAGATCACCCGGGAAGGCGGTTACACGGTGCTCAATACGTGTGAAACTTTTAGACTTGATAATATAGAAAGAAATATTTATCAGCTTAAGCTTTCTTCTTTGCGGGTTTTAGTTTTTACATTTCTAAAACGGATTATTTGTCCACTTCGAAAAGGAAAGGAGTCTGGCGGATAGACAATTCTTTAAAAAAATGTAGCATAGAATTAGACTACGTTCATGTGCAAAATGGTCATTTCGAAAGCATTTGGGTCTTTATCATAAAGATCAACTGACCTTTGATATTTCAGTTCCGCAATGACACCCCAGAAATTGCATGAAAATGTAACAAAGCCGAAACCTCCTTCCCTATTCATTCAAACGCACCCTCCCATTGCCAATCAAAGAGCCAGTTAAGTGCCAAGTTGTGTGGCATCACCACGCATCCGCAAACACGCTGCGTCATCATTCACGTCCAAACAGTTCACCTGATGAGCTCACAATCACCCCACAATGCTAATGGGTTACCCGAAACCTTACCTGATCACTCGCTTACTCGACAACTTCAAACCAATTAATCATTTCAAAACGTAGCTTCAATTTTTGACAACTAAAGGAATTTTAATCGAATTCAATACGATGAAAACGATTCCGACATTCTAGTGATTCACAATCGAATAGTTACTCGATGAATGGAGATTTTAAATCTTTTGTGTCGTGTTTGGGCAATTTACTTGGTATACAAATTAAATATACGAACACCTTTATAATTGGATACCCGTCAACAGTTCAACACTTATCAAAAATATTTGTTTTTTTTTTTTTTTTGGCTGATTCATTACGAGTTATACTTTCACTGCAAAGGTTTCTTAAAACCGTATTAAATTAGTTATTTCTCTTAGGACAACAAAAACACAATTGACAACATCTCTCAAGTTCTACAAAACATTAAAACGCCATCGAGATGGTTTCAATTCTTTTGAAGAAACACAAAAACAAAAGTGAACTTGCTCAACAAAAGCTTGGTGCCGCGCGCACAAAAAAGATATTATTACGGTGAATATTTCCTTGTAACTGTGTCACTGCAGTTAAATGCAACAAAACCAGGATAAAATGGCGGACTGGAGGATATTAACGACGATGTTATTGAACCGGGTGGTCCGTAAGAAATAAAACGCCTCAAATCATCACGTCAGCCACGTGTTAACTAGATTAGATAGCAAGGTGGCAGTGACATCCTGATAAATATACCACACTTATTTGCAAACACGTTTTCATTAACTTTGGCAGCTGGATTTCCGAGGAACCAAGACCGAGAAACGTCTGTGTCTGTCTTTGAGATAAGAGATGACTCAGGGATTAGGATTAGAGAACTGGAAATGTTGAATGGAAACGTTTCAATAGTACTTTTTTCGAATAACTTTGACCCAGAGAAGGTGACTGCGCTAATCTCAATAATTCAGTGGCGTTCATTAGGCTCTCAAAAATAAGCAATCTTTATCATTCCCACTTCTCGGATAAGTCACGGATACCTCATTTCTGTAATTCTGTTAGAGAACCTTGGACATAATACACCACGTGGGTGGGCACAGTGCGGGTTGGTAGATGTCACATTCATATCTTTGTATCTTTGGTTCTAAGATATGCCGGCTATATCACGATGGTTTCCTTCAACGTTTTGAGAAACGTTCAGATGAAATAAATCACACGAAGTAACGTGCCTGTATGGGTTCGAGCCCACAACCAGCGATATGTCGCGGGGCCGTTACCACATGTTCTAAGCATGTGTGGACTCTCATAATGAATGTCACTAAAACAACACATATTCCCACCTTCCATTACAGTTGTCTCGTAAGAGGGATCGCTTCATTTGTAAAGCAGACCCCCTCAATAGACCGAGACCCAGAGAGCTCTCAGCTCAGAATATAACAAGTGACTATATATCACGTCAGCCCGCATAGCAACCGTCCAGTTAACTGTTACTAATGTTTTCCTATTGTCAGGTTCACTGACTCATTAATTTCGCGCTAAATGGTGAAAGAAATTCGACCACTAAGGTTTTAGGCATACGCAAGACTTTTGCGTATTCCGATTCGTCGCAATGTCACGAGTATTATAATGGAGCGATGAGAGAAATGGAGTACACAAATAAAATCTCCATGTTTCATGATCATTGCACCGTAGACCTCTCAGAAAAGGTAAAAGCTACTCTGTTTAAGCACGTTGGTTTTGACAATGCGGAGTCAGCACAGATCCTCAGTTATCGTGATACCAAACAAGTTTTCATGTCAGCCCGGGTGCTACCTACAACACGTCGAATCGCCAACGTCGTTCTGTCATCGATGTTTATTTTTGTAAGCCAGCGATTCGGCGCATCCGCCAATCGCGATGGCCGCCACCAAAAGTATGGCGTGCTTGGACCCTAACTCATGAAGACATGTTGTTTGAAACTGCCGAACAAAGAAGCACTTTGTTTAAGATATTGTTTCTCTTTTTATTTACTCGCCAGTTTACTGCCCTTTTAGGGAGAGCTTACTCTTATTTGTTTTCATTGCAAAAAATGAAAAAATGTTTATGCTACAATTCGGCGATTATGAGATTATGCTTCGGGTCGAGTTGTGTTTGTTCGCCCTGATTTATATTCTGATTTCATATTTTAATATTACGCTACAAGAATTTATTAGGACTATTTGCTGAATTATATTTTGCAAAAAAAGGATCGCAATCTAGACGGAGTTTTAAATTGTTGGTACCTAGTTATAATATGCAAGCTCTTTAGTATCTAGTCGTTTTCAGAGAAAGCAAAACGCGCTTTTTCTTGCATTAGACGCATTTATTGCAGTTTTGAAGGTTTGAGTTGGCAGTCGTCAAAAAAAGCAACTTAACAAGATAACTCAACAAAACCATACCAGTACTCTATCATACACGACCATACATACATACAAAACAAACAACTCATAATACCGAAGGTGCCCTAGCACCACGAACGGACATTACCACTCCATCATCACGCCTCAATGGATGGGCGTCATTTATCTGTCGTGTCGCCACCACAAGTAACGTTCCTCCATCAGATACCATGCATACAATGTAGTCACGTCACCGATATCATAGGGGCTGTTTATACATAGTTGCGATAATAGTTTTGTAGATAAAGACATTTACGACTTAATAAAATAATTCATTCACTAACGGACTGCCGCAACATTGGTTACAGTAGCATGAAATTTTCAGAGTTCCTTTTTACGAAAGTCAGCATTTTATATGGATTCTTGTCAATTCATCACCTAAAGGAGTTGAATAGGAAATGAAAGTTTGTACTGAAGTAAGTCATTTTTGCCGATGGGAAGTCCCAGTGGGTCTTTTGCACATAGCTTATAGAAATATTAACTAACACTTTATACAGAGTGGGAGGGACACCGGCGCACAAACGCTTACCACGTATTTGGTACACCATTCTGAATTCTTGGAAATTCATCAAATATTTAAAATAAGAAAACAGCTGTTTTTTAAACATTTTGACCGTGCAGGTACTTTTTTTTTATTACTGCTGAAATTTGTCTGTGGGGGAAACATTTTTCAAGATTCATCAAAACACCAAATGCTACTTGATATAATTGGCGAATGCTAGTTGTACAGTCGTGAAAGAAGTCCTTAATTAATGAAGTTGTTGATTGATCTCGCGGCGAAACAGTAATAGTACATTGTTACCCTAGGGGTGAAAGTAACTTATTTAGTCCCGAGACGGGGTTTGGTGCCCGAACGAAGTGAGGGCGCCAATAGTTCGAGGGACTAAATAAGTCTTTAACCCGAGGTAAACACTGTGCTTTTCATTACGAATACAAGGAAAGTAAAAATAAAAACATGAATTAGCTAAAGGAAAATTTAGTAAATTTTATTTGACATAAATCAACAACTTTTCCCGCCTATTTTGTTTTTTTTTTCTGTGGCCAGCCAGCTATTCAGCCATTATTTTTCATTTTCATCATTGAAAAAATGGTAAACATTTTGCGCAAATCTGTTATTTTAAAGAAATTGTTTACACTAAATTAAAATAAAGTTATTAAAAAAATATAGATTCTTTAATCAATACTTAACTTTAAGTTATTTCAATTTAACATCGTGGCTGCATAGAAAGTTGGAACATGGTTCAATAAAAATGTGTAGTTTTTTTTTTTTATAATTTGGCATCTGTCAGTTGAAAGCGATTCTCCCTAGGGAAGAAAAGTAGTACTTTCAACCTGCTCTTCAGGCAACTTCAGATCTACTTTCAGAGTATGAGTAATGAAAAAGAACTTTCTCGAAGGCACCGCAGGTCGGCCACTGCTCTACAAAACAAGGAACCTTAAAATTGAGAATTCATCAAATTTTACGTACTAATTAGGTACATACGGCAAATACCATGGCGAAAGAGAATCTTCACGAAACAGGAGGTCTACTCTCTGTCTCCGAAACGTAACTTCGGCAACGAACGAAAATTAAAAGTAGTATCGTTTGTGACCCTACTCTATATAATTTGCGGATGCACACAATAACATTCAATACATTCGTTGTCTGTGAATTCGAACTTCTAGTGTGCGTCCGCAAATTATATAGAGTAGGGTCACAAACGTTACTACGTTTAATTTTCGTTCGTTGCCGAAGTTACGTTTCGGAGAAAGAGAGTAGACCTCCTGGACCTGACTTCGCCTGCGTGGAGTGCGGTTATTGTCCCACGGAATCGTACTACCGGGATAAAATTATCTTATGTGTCTTCAAGTCATGAAGGTTGGACTGAAGATGAATATGTCGAAGACCAAAGTTATGTGCAATGAAACACCTAAAATAATAAAAGTAGACGCGGAGATAATAAATACAACATGTCCAGGAATACCTTTACTTGGGCCAAGTAGTTTCTTTCCAGGCGAGGTAAGACAAAGAAGTCGCAAGACGAACTGAAAACGCCTGGAAGAGCTACTGATCCAAAGGTGAGTTGCCTGTGGCACTGAAACGCAAACTTATGGACATGTGTATCCTCCCCGTCTTAACCTATGGTGCACAGACTTGGTCTTTGACATACATCTAGAAGTCCAAACTCAGGGTTTGGCAAAGAGTAATGGAGCGCAGTATACTAGATGTTAAATTAACGGATCGTTTAGTTTGAGTAGGTAATTTTTATATTTTTTCTTATTTACGTAAATCGGTAAGTGTGAACTACCCCTATTTTAAACGCGGCCCGTCTGATCCTTGTCCTATAACCGAGGTTTTATACATACAAATAATCTCAAACGTTTATTCGATAACTTCTTATTCCCTAAACCACTTTATGGGGTTTATTCTGAAATACTGACAAGCTTAGACACCCAAAAAAATCAGCGTTTATTAATAATTAACTAGTTACCATAATTTTAATTGATTATTTATGTCTTTTGTGACATCCTCTTGAATTTTGACGAGGATGCAAAACAACACCTTGTATATAGCTGGCGTGGCTCAAAAAGCTGCCCAACTCAAATGGGACTAGGCAGGACATGTCTGCCGCAGCTGAGGGCCAAAATAGCAGGAAACTGGTGCCCTGACACAGTGGGGCGAGGTTACGGAAGACCACGAAAGAGATGACGGGACAAACTGGACAGGTTCCGTCAGAATTGGATGGAGGACGCGCGGGTTCGTGAGAAGTCGAAGGAGCGAAAGCTTCCCTCCTTTGCCCAGGAGTGGGACAGAGCAGACAAGAATAAAAAATGTGTTAATCCAGGTTACTAGGTTATCTGTCTGCCAGCCATCTGCAATCACATCTCATTTTACTCCTATTATTAATGCGAGTATGGAATCAGTAATCTCATCAGATTACTTCAAGTACTCCACCTCTTCCTCGTGGCACTCAGTGCGGGCCGGGAAAGAGATAGAGCTATGCAGGACGTCTAGCTCAGTCACTTTCCCTTACTGAATTAGTGTTAGAATAATTTTACAATAACAGGTGACGATTGGCTCCCTGGCCACGAGAATAACTTCAAAAACATAACATAGTATGGTTATTAAGTATTTATTTATAACACAAGAAATTTAGGTAATTTTCGGCAGTTCGTGGTTTTATCCCATATACTCGTAAAGCCTCTGGTTGGTTACTAATTAATCCTAGGTTTCATTAATATTGAAACTGAGAAGCTTTACGATTAGATTAGATAAAGAAAGAAGAAAGAAAGTTTATATAGATTTTGCAAGATAACTAGCGAAATGTGGTTGGGACCATACAACATTGTCGGTTTGCCTGACTGTTTGTTCCGGCTGATCTCCAAAACTGCTGGACCAATTTTCACGAGACTTTCACTGGCAGATAGCTGACGTTTTAGAGTGAGCGTCATCATCTGCCTAGCCTTACCCCAAATTTTGTTGGGGTCGGCTTCCAGTCTCCCCGGATGCAGCTGAGTATCAGTATTTTGGGAGCCTGCCGTTTTGCCGAAAAGATTTTGACAAAATTTCACTACCCAAACAAATTTTAGCAACCTTTTTTTATACCAATGCAATGTTTGGAATGATTTTAGTACGCACTTTTTCATTTGGTCAAATTTTTACTTGGCAGAATATTACCAAAGATAATTTCATTATGGCATTTAGTTTTTAATTAAATGATTTATTACAGCAAACATTCTTTAGACAATAAACGTTAGGTCAAAACATTTGCTATGACAAAAAATATAAAGGCAAAAATAAGATTGAATTTGTCTGAAACAATGGTTACTAGGTTATTTATAAGGAACTATATAAAAAAAAAGTTAGGTAAGGTTACAGGGAGCCGGACGCCATGTGTCACCACTGTCACACGAGCCGAGCGAGTACCAGAAACGACCAGAAAAATATGGAAAAAAGAGATTATTTCTAGCAGGCTATCAAAAACTAAACTAGCAGGCTAGTAAATTGAAAACTGGCGACACTAAATATTTGCCTTATTTTGTTTTGCGTAAAATGTGTTATTCCAACTGAAATATTTGACTACATGAAAATTGGTAAAAGTACTAGTTGGTAAACAAGTTATTGTTTAAACGTTCACTCGCCAAACATTAGGTTTGCGTTACAATTATTTGTGAAAAGATTTTTTGCTAAGTAATAATTTGGCAAATGAAATTATGCGGAAAATTGTTTGGGAAGTGATAATTTGTCAATTTCTTTTCGGTCAAACATAGGCAATCCCAGTATTTTACATGAAGCGATTGCCTATCTGACCTCCACAACCCAGTAACTGAGTAATACGAAACCCCTTGGTAAAACTGGATGTCAGACTTTCGGCTTATGACTACTTGTAACGACTGTCAAAGATCTACAAATGACAGCCGGGACCAACGGCTTACGTGCTTTCCAAGGCACGGAGGAAACTCGGCATGTAATTATGGTCACCCATCCACGGAGCGACCTCGGCAAGCTCGGCTTAACCTTGAAAATTGACCCGTGTGGCTATTATTATGTAGCCACGAGCTATAGTAATAATTTTTTTAATCAACAAACTTAGCAATATTTTACAGAAAAATTTCTATGGCAGTATTAGTTTCTTGTAAATGGATGTAGCCACTGCAACCGAACTATTGTTACATTATATAATACAAGTTGCATATAAGTAAATGAATACGTGTACCTTAAGTAATATTTTTATAATAATTCCAAGCGGACGAAGGTATCGAGGCACAGCTAGTTCTAATTAAAAGCTCCCTGTTAGATTTTTAACTTTCCATACTCAGCTATGCGTTGAAAATGCAACAGCAAGCTTTTATACAGGCATTCATTTAATGTCACCTTATGTTAGTAAAATTGGCCACTAAGTCTCCAAAATATCTTAGAATATACAGCAATTATAACCCAGTTTAGTCTAGCCGCGTTAAGCCCATCGTTTATTACTTAGTTAGGTCTAATTTCTATTTAATTACTTTGTCCTAGGCCACTTTGTCCCCTGCAGAGGGTAAGGCAAGGATAATTGAGTCAACCACGACAGTCTACATTTTTAAACAGGTTTTCGTGGTTGAGTTTTTAAAGGGGGTAAGTTTTAGGGGCAAAAGCATTAGAGCAATGAAAACTCTTATTATAAGAGTAAAGCAATGGTGGGTAGACTCGTAAACGTTATATTTTGTAGAATATTATTTTTTGAAAACGTAAATAAATGAAAGCTCGAGTGAATCGGTTTGCCACCGATGACGTCATAAAAGTGGTAAACTTTTTGGCTAGCAAAATCTATACTTCCATACTAATATTATAAATGCGAAAGTCACTCTATTTGTTTGTTTGTATGTATGTTATTTTGTTACCTTTTCACAACTAAACGGCTGATCGAATCTTAATTAAATTTGGCAAGAAGATAGATTTCAACTTCGGGAAGGACATAGGCTATATATCATCACGCTACGACCAATAGGAGCGGAGCAGCAATGAAAAATGTTGCGAAAACGGGGAAAATGTGACGCAGACGAAGTTGCGCGGGACAGCTAGTTTGGAATAATTTTGTGCCAGTAACACGCAGAAGAAGATTATACAGTGTACGGTCTAGTTCGGTATTATAAAGTAATTGCTGAGCGCTACTCATTTTGTGAGGTTCTTGCCGGATTCATGAGACTGTTACTCGTCTCATTATCAAATATTGACTATGGACAATCAATATGTATCCATTGAATCAGGTTGCCATTTCGCGTCTTTTTTATGTTCTATCTGGGCCAGCAGACAAGGACCCAATAGGGGATAATCCTATTTTTTTTTTCTTTGTCCGTCGGGTAGTTTATTGAAAAGTATTGGACACGTATTTTTTCTTTTTTCACGTGGTCAAAAAATTACGGAGATATATTGAGTTGAAATGGCGCATGACGTCACATGTAGATAAGTTTTATACCCACTTGTGACGTAGTAAGCCCCCACTCTCCAAATTTAATGAGTTCTAATTAAGTAATTTTTTGATATTTTGATAAAACAAAAAATACGTGTCTAATATTTTTGTATTACCTGTCTGACGGACAAAATAGAATGTCGTTTTCTTTACCCAGTCCGGTCCCCTATTGCTTATCGGTATCTTATTACCTTTACCCTTACCTTTTCACGACTAAACGGCTTATTGGATCGTTATGAAATTTCGCAAGGAGATAGATTATATCTTCGAGAAGGACATAGGCTACTTTTTATCCCTAAATAAAACATCCAAATTTCCACGCGAACGTAGTCGCGGGCAGCAGCTAGTTTGTTTATAAATTGACATATAAACGCTTACTTTTCATATGACAAATTTGAAGTACATCTTTAACATTGATTAAAGTGACATCTTTAGCATTGATTGAAGCAGAATGCAACTATGGGTTTGGCAAAGATAGGTAGCTAGAGGAGGTACCTTATTTGAAGGTCCACCAATTGCGGCCAAGAAATTCTAAGAATACGATTTGGTGGGTGTTTTCAACTGTTGTCATGGCAACAAAAGGTCAAATTAGTTCAAAAAAGGATTTAGGGAGGCTCATAAAATATGGGTGTTGGTCTATGCTCTCTGGTAACTCTCATATAAATTTTATATTTTTTTATATTTCTCATAAAAATTGCACGGCCAGACCAGTCGACACCTGAATAACACATGCAACTCAGTCTATTTCTGTCTGTGTGCTCCCAAAAGTTTCGTTACGTAACATTGATTGTCTTTCAACCCATAAAGGGTGTAAAACACCTCTTAACGAAGCCGAAAGGCAATGGTTCTCCCTGTCATTGCGATCATTTTTTTGTTCTATGCCATACCTGGGAACCTTCTAGTTACGGAGATATTAGGGGTCAAAGTTCCAACTTTTTGACAAGTATTTTTTTAAATACAAGTTTTTAATGTAAGATTTTTACTTTAAACACCTCCACGACCCCCGTATCATTCAATCCGTCCATCAGCACAATGTTTTGAGTGCGTTACATTGAGTTCTACCACAAAACAAGATTTTAAACCCCCCAAAAAAAAATCGGTTCCCAGCAATAATTTTTGCGTAAAGTTACTTAGTTTAATGTACAGAATGCTTGGTTGACGGCTTCGTGATGAGGTGATTTACACGGTGTATGTAGAGAAAGGTCAAGACATTTGATTGAAATAGGGTAGATGGGCATCTTCTTTCTTATTGTTTTAGGTTTAACTGAAAACTATTGTTAAGAAATTTATTCTTTAGGAGCTTGGATCTCAGACATATCAAAAACGACCGCGGGTCGCTCGGTTGTCTTTTTAAGAGAACTGCTTGGTTGTGTTGTGCAAACTGAGGCTTATTGAAGTGAAACTTCTTATGCGACTTCCAACAAGTTTGCGTTAAACGTTTAACACTACCATGGAGGGGGAATAGAAAGAGACAGAGCGAGAGTGAATGCGTGGCACTCGAACGCATGCGTGTAGTATTACGAAGTTTCACTTCTTCCGCGCGGAGGGACTCCACGCACTCGAGTCGACGCTGAAGTACCTAGGGCTTGTCCTCGACAGCCGGTGGAACTTCGTGGAGCACTTCCGACGTTTGGCCCCAAAACTGGAACGGGCAGGAGCTGCATTCAAGCGGCTCTTGCCCAACCTGGGGGGTCCAAACGCCTCCTGCCGGAGGCTCTACGCGGGGGTCGTGCGGTCCATGGCCCTTTATGGGGCCCCGGTGTGGGCGCGTTCTTTGAGGCGGCGAGCCGCCCATTACCTGAACGCGCCCCAGAGGGTGGTAGCCGTAAGGCTGATCCGGGGGTACCGCACGATCTCCGGCGAGGCGGCGAGCCTCTTGGCCGGATTGCCACCATGGGATCTGGAGGCGATGGTCCTCGCGCGCCTGCATGAATGGCGCGCGGAGGCACTACGCCGGGGGGAAACTCCGCTGCCGCGGCAAATTGTCGCTCAGCGGACAGACCTCCGGCGCGATCTCATGGTGGCATGGAGACAGCGACTATCGCAACCACGTGCAGGGCACGCCACAATAGTGGCGATAAGTCCCCTCTTTGAGGAGTGGCTAGAGAGGCGGCACGGCGCCCTCACCTTCCGCCTGACGCAGGTCCTCACCGGACACGGTTGTTTCGGGAGGTTCCTGCACCGAATTGGGCGGGAGGAAACGCCCGGGTGTTACCATTGTGAGGATCGGCCGGAGGACACGGTGGAGCACACCGTGGAGCTCTGCCCCGCTTGGGCTGAGCACCGCCGTGTCCTCGTAGCGGCGATTGGTGGCGGTGACCTCTCGCGACCGGCCCTGGTTCAATCCATGGTCCGGAGCGAGAGGGAATGGGAAGCCGTCGCCTCCTTCTGCGAAGCAGTCATGCTAGCGAAGGAGGTGGCGGAACGTGAGAGGGAGAGAACCTCACGTCCCAGCCGCCGCGGGAGACGCCCCGGGCGTCGGGGGGCAACCAGTGGCCCCCGGCCACCGTAGGCGCGAGCCTGTGGACGGTGAGTAATGGGCTAGCTCACCGTCCGTCCGTCTTATGACGACAGGCCGTGTCGACGGCGCGTACGTGTTCCACGCGCGCCTCAAGGAGATGTCAGCAAACCGGAAGGGGCCCGAGAGGGCCGATGCCTGCCAGGGCTGCGGGTTGTTCGAAAGAGATACCGCGGCCCTGGAACAAAAAGGGCGAAGAAGGAACACGGGTGGGTTTTAGTCAGTACAAGTCTGACACTCCCTCCCGCTCCGCCCAGAGCGGGAGAAGTCATTTGATGATTTCCCATCCCGAAAAAAAAAAAAAAAAAAAAAAAAATCTCCACGCACTATTTTTTCTAATACATTTTCTTGTGATTGACTAACGTCATCTTTGTTAAAAACTAATATGGTTTCATGACCTGACCCAAGCATGCAAATCTCACACTCACTGGGATCTCACATGCATGGGACTTTAACATAACTGGTGAAATTTGTGTTATGTTTTTTATCGGTCTAACTAAACCATCTTGGATACACAGATACACAGAGTGTTATGCGTGACACGAACCAAGACTGATCACTAAAAAGCCCGTTTCAGAATCATCCTAACTATTCTCAACTGCCACAAAATTAACAGTCTACTACCAACACACTCGCGTAGCCAAACCAAAGAAATACTTTCCCAAATTCACACGGCGTCCAAGCTATGAATTACAATATTACAATAAAACCGTCACAATACAATCTAATATAAGTCCGTGGCTGAATGGACCGGGTTCACGGAAGGGTCCCACAAATCATCGCCGCCTCATACGCGTGTAATTATCTCGAGCCGGACCCGCCCGATAAGATCTCTATAGCCGCTAATCTCTAGGGGTAACGTTGAGAAGTTCCACTCTTGGCTTTACATCCGTGGGATGTGGAATGTGTGTATGGTAGGTTGGTATTCTTATGTTTACATCCGTGAAGGCTGATTTGTTAGATGCTACGGTTAGACCACCTTACAGAGTTTCCTCAGTGCATAATAAGTGAAAGACTATCAAAAAGTCAGCACCAATTTATTATCACTGTGACTTTTCAATCAATATATTCTAGATTTAGGAGAAATACCAAGAACCGTTGCTGAAATCAAGTCTAGAATAGAAAGATCTAGAAAAACATTAGTTCGAGTCACAAATTATTGCTATCGGTCTATTTCGTTCTTACCGATCTCCTTGAAATTGACCTGCATAATCCTCTGTAATCCAGCAAAGCAGTGCAAACCTTCTGTTGCTCATAATTCGGTGCGGATGATCCAACGGTTGTGTGACTAAGGCGACAGGAATGTGCGCGGGCGACACGTTGTCCCCCGGGAACAGCCTGCGCTTGTACACACAACAGATAACTTTGTACAGACTACTCCGTTTGACCGACTAGGAATAGAACATGGTATCACGGTTGGCCGAAATGATAAATATATATATAAAGCTCAGAATTCCAAGGTGATGAAAAAGATCTATGATGATTGAAGGACGTTTTCACAATATTTTCTAGGTGATGTGACATGAATTATGTCCAGGGTTAAAAACCCGACACTATCCTGAAGAACTCTATTTGCTTTGAACATGGACAAATTGGGATTCCAACAGCAATAACTATTTCGCAAACGTCAAAAGTTGTATCGAACTGACACAAGCCGTATGTCGATCCAGTTGAAAAGACATCGTAGAACAACGTAATTCTTTTAAATCTTTTGCCACCTATCTGAGCCCTCTGCTGCGGTACATTTTATTCTTTCTGGATGAGTTGGATTTGAACCACTGCTCATTACTCTATCTCATTGGACTGCAGGTTTAGCCCTTTCTGAGTAAGCTTTCCGAACCTTCTTAGTTTCCTAGCGCGCTGCATGCGCCAGCGCCTCGCGATCGAGATCCACCGCGCATTCCAGCCAGTCGCGATCCCGCTCCACAGATGAAAGGGCTCTCCTTTATTTGTAAAGATTTATAAACTTGTCTTAACGTCGGGATAAAGCGCATTTTTATTCAAATAGGGATTGCTTGCTTTATTTCATGCAAGTCTACAATAAAATTACAATATCTGCAATTACATTTTATGAGTCTAGTGTCGGTTAGTTGCGTAGTCTTTTGGACTCCTGTATCTCTCATAACAATTGCGTCAGCTCCAAGGACGCATTGGACGATGATCTTATAGACCGACCTTTAGCAAAAATCGCACAGGCAGGACTAAACTAAAAATCCAGGCTCTTCCTATTAAGTTAGAAGCGATAGGGTAGCCCGCGAACTCAAATTTTTTTACGTTTTTTGCAACGGCAGTGTCAGGTTGTGTGTTAATTCAAATTTGATTCGCGGCCGTAACAAATATGGTTTCACAGAATTATAGTAATTAAAATGATCAATACAACCTCTATAAAAAAGCTCATTTAATTCCATTAAATGACTATTTCATCATCACAACGGGGTGGGATTTATGATTTGAACGACTACAATTATGTAAATACATAATTTATTACGTTTTACGTCTGCGAATTATATTTTGTTCAACAAACAGACTGCCACTGACCGGAAAAATGCAAAAATCTAAGTACCTAAAATTGAATTTCGCGGGCATCATGTCGCTTCTACCTTAAGGTCAGGGTTTCGAATTCCTGGTTACACAGCACAGCAAACCTGCAGGACCTGAGTCCTGCAATGAAGCCTGAATTCATTCATACATTATCTATTCGATACACAATTTCATTATTTAACAGCCAACCCAATGACCTACAGGCTCAAGTAAATTGATTCGCCACAATTGGGCATACATTAGCAGCGTTCTCCAGACGCATCTCACATTTGAGTCCATTCACAAAGAGCATCCGTAGCCAGCGACCGACAAACTCCAGACATAACAAAGCAACTCATACATGTAGGTACAGGTCTGTGGTACAAGTATATTAGCGTACTAGCAGCGAAACTGTCTAGTACGACATAGCTTGAGCAGAAGACAGTCATTGCACTCGGTTAAAGATTAAAGAATCGCCTTTAAATAATTCTTAAATCAGCCTGTCAAAACATTATTTGAAAGAGAAAGTGCGAATGCAATGGTGGATGATCATTAAGGTCGAATAGCAGGGAAAACGTCAAATCTCTGTTGCAATACATAGGAAAATGAAATCCTAATCGACAACCATTGCTAGAAGTGGACCTTCTAGCGACCACTATACCAAGCAGAATGCTACAAACAACCGTGAAAAGCTACAATAACCATTTTTGTCTGATGGATCCCTTTTTCTACGTCTTTCACACTCTCAGGTGTTAAAGTTTTTATATATTAATCACGTGGTATCTTCTGGGTGCACACTTATCGCCGTTGCCGTGTGTACAGACAGCGTCAGTATGTGCTAACCCCTCAAGTATTAAAATGTTACACAACTACAACATTGAATTCAATCCGGATACTATTCCAAAGAATACTTCAAAAAGAGTTCATTGAAAGAAAGAAAGAAAGAAAAAATATTTATTTGTCGCAGGGACATGACGCATCATCATTATCCACTTGGATTCTTTTTGGATTAGCATCATTGCATCCACTTGGATTCGAACCATCGCATCACCAAACTTCGTAATACTTAGCATTTAGCCAGCGACCCCGTGTAAATCGTGATGAAATTGTGGGTCATGGGGTCATGTCTAATCGACAAAAATTTGAGGGTATGATCCATAAATTTTGCTTACTTACGTTGTCTTAATAAAATTAATCCTAACCCTCAAGTAAATAGAACGTTAACATAACTCAATCTGAAATATTTCTAGCGCCTATTATCAAAAACAATAAAATAGGAAAGTTTATCGTTTTTGTTAATAGGAGTCATCCTATTAACAAAAACGATAAACTTTCCTTTAAGTGTCAACTTATCTAGGGACTCGGTTGTGTCCGTACGCAAAATTTATGTATATTATAGTAAATTATCAAAACAAATGGTAAAATATAAACCTTTGTAGTAAAATAAGATCAAAGTTTAGTTAAATAATAGTGTTACGAGCTGGGTATAGGACAAATTAACACACTACCAAATAAACACTAAAAATCTTTAATTAACTTAAAACAGTTAAAACACTTCACAAACACTTAAACTTAATCACTAATCACTTAGATATCGCACTAGTCGTTCACTTCGATCGCTTCGTTTCGTAGCCAAAATCAGACTGACTCCTTCCGCTAACCCGTCGCCTATTTATACGGCCGACCCATGTTCGAGAAACTTCCACAACTTCCGTGAATGTCTAGGTAGTTCCATAGGGGAAACCCATCCTTCGAGAAAGTTCTACAACCTTCCCGAACCTTCTAGATGGCTCAATAGTGGAACCAATCCTTCTAGAAGGTTCCAGAAAGGTCCAGAACTTTCTCGAACTTTCTAGACACTTCCATCGTGGAACATTCTAGACTCGACCGTAGTCCTAGAATGTTCTCGTAAAGCAGTCGGCGTAACACTGCCCCCTCCTTAGACATGCTCGTCCCGAGCATCGTTAGTCCCGTAGTATCGCGCTAATCGGTCTACATGTACGATCTTAGGCGCACCTCGTGGACCCTTCTGTATCCGGTAGGTGACATCGTTGATCCTGGTCACGACTCGGTATGGTCCATCCCATTTTGCTTGCAATTTCGGAGACTTCCCCTTGCTACGCACTGGGTTATGCAGCCACACCAGTGAATTCACGTCGAACCCTCTACTGTTTGCCTTCCGGTCATAACGGGTCTTCATCCTCTCAGACATTTGTTGGCCGGATTGTCTGATATGCTCATACACGTCATTCAACTTGTTACGCAAGTCACTTGCATAATCGGTTACACTGCGTGGAGCATCAGGAGCAGTTCCAGTGATTAAATCTGCTGGCAACTGTAATTCCCTTCCAAAGTTCGCGAAGGCTGGTGTCACAGTCGTATTTTCGTGGACTGCACTACGGTAGGACAAAAGAAACGGCTGTATGTGGTTGTCCCAATCCCTTTGCCTGCTTTCCACAACTTTTGCCAAATATCTTTCCAACGTTTGGTTGAAACGTTCCACCATACCATCAGATTGTGGGTGGTAAGAGGTGGTTCTGGTTTTGTGGGTACCCATCAATCGGCAAGTCTCCTGAAATACTTGTGATTCAAAATTCCTTCCTTGATCACTATGAATTTCCAAGGGTACTCCAAAACGACAGAAAACTTCCTGAACCAATTTATCTGCGACTGTTGTAGCTTCTTGGTTAGGAATGGCAAACACTTCTGGCCACTTTGTAAAGTAATCCATGACAACCATGAAGTACTTGTTTCCACTTTCACTTTCTGGGAATGGTCCCGCAACGTCAAGTGCTATCCGTTCCCAGGGGGCTCCAACGTTGTACACTTTTAATGCACCTCTGCTGCGTGTTTGGGGTCCTTTCACAGCCGCACGAGTGGTACATTTGCGACACCAGTCCTCCACATCCTCTCGACAGTGGATCCAGTAAAACTGCTCTCGGATCTTCAGTAGAGTCCGTTTTACCCCCATATGTCCGCCTGAACATCCATCATGATATAGCCGTAGAACATCCGGTACTTTGGCTTTAGGGACAACCATTTGTAAATGACAGCTGTCCCCTCGAGCGTTTTCCCATTTACGGCACAAGACTCCATCATGGACAACCAAGCTGTTCCATTGGGCCCAATAACTCTTCGTGATGGAACTCATCGCTGCCACATCACTCCACTTGGGTTTAGGAGCACCAGCTTTGATCCAATCGAAGATCGGTTT
Source organism: Cerastis leucographa (assembly GCA_963082945.1). NCBI lineage: Eukaryota > Metazoa > Arthropoda > Insecta > Lepidoptera > Noctuidae > Cerastis > Cerastis leucographa. The sequence continues at coordinate 8,019,551 of OY720380.1, read as the reverse complement.
AATGTCTGTGTCATTTTGCTGAGCTTGCTGTAGGGTTTCCTTCCATTCATCGCTGAGATCTGTTCTAAGCATCCTCACGGTTGCTACCTCCTTAGTCTCTTGCCTGGCACAGTGCTTACAACCTTCAGGACAAGGTCTTCTTGACAAGGCGTCTGCGTTACCGTGAGTTCTCCCACTGCGATGTTCAGTTACGAAGTCAAACTCTTGCAGTAGCTCAATCCATCTCGCCATTTGTCCCTCCGGATTTTTGAACTGTAATGGCCACTTCAAGGCAGCATGGTCAGTTCGCAGCTGGAATTTCCGCCCCAGCAAATATTTACTGAAATGCTGCAATGTTTTTACTACGGCAAGCAGCTCCCGTCGAGTAACGCAGTAATTTCTTTCCGGTTTGGATAAAGATTTGCTGAAGTAAGCAATCACAACCTCCTGGTCTCCTTTCCGTTGAGACAGCACGCCCCCAATTCCAGTATTACTTGCATCTGTGTCAACTATGAAGTCATTTTCAGTGTCAGGATATCCCAAAATAGGTGTTTTGCACAGACGTTTCTTCAATTCCTGAAATGCGACGTCGCAGCTCTCGTCCCAACAGAATTGTCGCTTTTCCTCAGTGAGCTTGTGTAAAGGTTTCGCAATGTCGGCAAAATTCTTTACGAACCGTCGATAGTAGGAGCAAAAACCCAAAAATGCTCTGACCTGTGTCTTGTCTTTCGGAACTGGCCAGTCCTTGACGGCGACTACTTTTTCCGGGTCTGTTTGAACACCTTCCCCCGAAACTATGTGTCCTAAGAAGTTCACTTGTTTCCGGAAAAACGAGCACTTCTTCGGACTTAACTTGAGATTTGCTGTTTGGATTTTCGACAGCACTCGGTTGAGGTTTTTAAGGTGGTCTTCAAATGTACGGCCCACGATGATTATGTCGTCTAGATAGACAAGACATGCGTCTCCAATCAATCCGGCGAGTACTTGCTCCATCAGCCATTCAAATGTTGCAGGAGCATTGCACAATCCGAATGGCATAACTTTAAACTGCCATAACCCCTTTCCTGTTGAGAATGCAGTTTTCTCTTTGTCTTTGGGGTCTATTTCTACTTGCCAATAGCCACTTTTCAGATCCAGCGTGGTAAACCACTTCATTCCAGTCAGCGTATCCAGTGTGTCATCGATCCTAGGCAGTGGATAGCTGTCCTTTTTCGTGACGTCGTTCAGTCGTCGATAATCCACACAAAAACGCATGCTGCCGTCCTTTTTCTTCACCAGGACTACAGGAGAACACCATGGACTGGATGAAGGCTCTATAACACCGTCCTTCACCATTCCATCAATCATGGTTTCCACTTCTTTTTCCCGTGCAACAGGCAGTCTTCTTGGTCACTGACGGATAGGTGACTCGTTGCCTGTATTAATCTTGTGCTGAACCAGTCCAGTTCTCCCTATGTCAGCATCATTTGTAGAGAAAATACGTACTGAAGTAACATTTTCATAGCCTTGTCCTTTTCTCCTTCAGATAAATCGCAGTTTTCCAAAAGCGTTGACACGTCAAATATTGCACAACGAATTTTATTTCCGGTAGGCCGATCTTGTAATGGACGCATCCAAGCTACTTCTTCGCAAGTGCCGATCAAGGTGCCCTTCTTAATCACTTGCTCCTTGTCACTTGGATTTAGTATGCGTACTGCTGCGACGTTGGTGGCTTTTACCAGAGTTCGTGCCGTCTTCCATGGAAAGTCATTGTTCGCCCTTTCTATCAGAACACTTCGAACTTTGTGTCCAGAATACTGAGGTAGACGAATTGGCACGATCGTTTCTGATCTGCTAGGAAGAACAATCTTCTTCAAGCAGTACACCTTCCCTGGTGGTGCACCTTCCATGAAGACTTCCTCTAAGCCACATTTCAGTACTCCCTGATCAACGTCGATCTCACAACGATGTTTCCGCATGAAGTCCAAACCCAGGATACAATCGTCCACTATGTCGGCCACGATGACATTGTGACAGTAAATTCTGTCACCCAATTTTAACTTCACTTGCTTCTTGCCTCGGACGGTTATGTGCTGACCGGTAGCTGTAAACAATTGCATATGGTCGTGGTTTTTGAAGTAGTCCCCAAGAAACCGACTTGCTAGGTGAGAATTGACGACCGTGTGAGAAGCTCCAGTATCTAACGTCAGTTTGCATGGTATTCCGTTGACTTCGTTCGTTTGATGGTCAGGCTGTTCCCGTCATGAGCTTGTGAGATCAAGATCCTCGGGGCTCTTTCAATACCAGCCAGCACCCGCCCCCCAGTCCTGGCATTTACTCGTTTCCCTGCTGTGGCTGGGCAGTCACTTCAGCTACTCTCCCCTGCTGAGATTGATCTTCTCTCGGTGTGCTTCGCTTAGGACAGCTTGACCGAAGATGACCCCATTCTCCACAGGTGTAACACCTAGGGCTGTACCCTTGCGGACGGTCGCGTACAGGTGACGCCACCACCTCCCTGATGCGGTGTGTTCGGTGGTCCTGCCTCACTGCCTCTACTTCTAAGGCATGGGCCAAGGCGTCTTTCAACGTCTCATGATGCCCAAGTCTCACAGCAGCTCTAACTTCCAAGTCGCGTATTCCGTCGACGAAAGCCTGTACCAGATTCCCATTGATAAGTGCAGGGACAGACTGGTATGCTTTGCGGACCAGCTTTTCAACTTCCAGGGCCCACTGCTGCAGATTCTCGGCACTGCGTTGAACGCGATCCTTCAACTTAGCTCGGAAGACGTGCTCCAGGTGCGCATCACCGTATCTGGACTCTAAAGCCTCCAGCAGCTGCTCGTAGGTCACATCCTTGCCGAGCGCCTCAAGGATGTTTAGGGCCTGGTCTCGGAGGCCCAAGGTGAGCGCGGTCATGGCTTGTGCTTTGGTCCAGCCATTCGCCTTCATAACGGCCTCAAATTGGATTTTATAGGCCGACCACGAAGATGTTCCGTCGAATGGAGGCACTTTAAACCCACGTGCTGAAGGTGCAGCAACCACGGAAACCACAGTCCCATCTCCAGCCTTAAGTTCGTCTAAGGCCTTCTTCACACCAGCAATCTGAACCTCGGCCTCCGAGATACGATTCTCATGCTGGTGGACATGTTCCTTCATCACCTTAAGATCTTTGCCAAAGGTTGCGTGAAGATCTTTTATCAGGAGCATCTGTTCTTCCTGGCGGCGGACCTGCTCCTCTTTATCTCGCTGTAACTGCTCCTCCAACCGGTGAGCTTACTCCTCTTGACGGCGAGCCTGCTCCTCTTGACGGCGAGCCTGCTCCTCCTTATCTCGTTGCAACTGATCTTGCAACTGGCGAGCCTGCTCCTCTTGACGGCGAGCCTGCTCCTCCTTATCTCGTTGCAACTGATCTTGCAACTGGCGAGCATGCTCCTCTTGACGGCGAGCCTGGTCCTGCAGTAGTGCCATTAAAACAGTCAAGTCTGGCGCCGCAGATGCTGGAGAAACTCCGGATGAGCCAGCGACTGGCTCCGACGTAGGCTGGGCACCAGCCGGTGTCTGTGTCGGAGAATCTCCAAACCTCCTTTGGTCCATATCTTGCTGTCGATGACTTCTGGTGCGGACACCGTCTATATCGTCTTTTGGTAGAATTGGCATAATTTATCCTCACTTCTGACACCAATTGTTACGAGCTGGGTATAGGACAAATTAACACAATACTAAATAAACACTAAAAATCTTTAATTAACTTAAAACAGTTAAAACACTTCACAAACACTTAAACTTAATCACTAATCACTTAGATATCGCACTAGTCGTTCACTTCGATCGCTTCGTTTCGTAGCCAAAATCAGACTGACTCCTTCCGCTAACCCGTCGCCTATTTATACGGCCGACCCATGTTCGAGAAACTTCCACAACTTCCGTGAATGTCTAGGTAGTTCCTTAGGGGAAACCCATCCTTCGAGAAAGTTCTACAACCTTCCCGAACCTTCTAGATGGCTCTATAGTGGAACCAATCCTTCTAGAAGGTTCCAGAAAGGTCCAGAACTTTCTCGAACTTTCTAGACACTTCCATCGTGGAACATTCTAGACTCGACCGTAGTCCTAGAATGTTCTCGTAAAGCAGTCGGCGTAACAATAGCTATGATAAATATTATTGAAGTATTTTATTTTTCTTAAATATTACTAAAACAAAATAGAAAAATACTTCACATTGAAAATAAAAAAAAACAAGACGAACAGCACATGTCTGCCCTAGGATTCAAACTTCCCGCCTCATGCACGTCAAGCGATCTTAAAACCTCCGGTCTAATTATAAGTTAAATAACTTCTCGTAAATGTTAACCCTCATTAATGCTTGCCGTTATGACCAATAATAAAAGTATTAACGTTTTATTGAAAACGCAATATTTAAAACAGACTTTAAAAAAAATTAGCTAACTTAAACTTATTTATTCACTAAAGTAATAATAAAAAAAAAATATAAATATAAGTAATTAATTATAATAAAATGTTTTTGCAAAATACAAAAGAAACTAGGCCCAACACGGATTTGAACGCACATATCTTTGTGTGTGTACATGCACTGTGAAATATGATCGAGAGAACTTGCAAACAATAGAACTATAAGTCGTCGTAACAGTGACGTTATATCTTTTGAAACAATCATGAAATACCCGCACAATGGACCGCCGTAATTGCGACTCGGTAACGGGTTTCAACTATTGTGTTAAAACTTTAAAACCTGAGGGTCTAAACAAAGTGACTTTCTATAAATAATAACGAGGGTATATAGGTCCATAATAATATAAATAAAAAGAGACAAATGTATGGGTCTGAGATAAGCTATCGAAAAGTCTTATTCATGAATGTTTTAGGCGCCTGGCTAGAATCGGAACCTTCTAGTTTTCTCATTACAATTCCATGAAGCACTTACACAATGTAAAAAGACTCCAGCTTCCCAAGAACTCGAAAAATTAGAGGTCTTGGTTCGAACTCGAGACCTACTCACTTGGCAGTCCGAAGGTCACACCACTAGGCTATCTCGCTTAGATCCTAGCTGTAGCTCCGTGTGTCAATCCTGTTGTAAAAATAGATAAGGCAAGGAAAAGCTTTGAAATAGATCGTCACTGGTCTAGAATCAGTATGACTGACGAAAATAATGGGGGGGGGATTTGGTAAACAGCCATTTTCTTAGGTAAACTTTCTTGTCTACATAAACATTTCATTTTCGTCTCTAACCACATAAGAAACACATTAGTTGAAACCTACTTCATTCATTCCTTGTTTTGAAATATCTCTTTTTATCTAATTAAATATAGAGTACCCCTGCAAAGATATACAAAGTATCCTTTACGAAGCTATCCCAAAAAATTGACAAGCTCTTAAGCATATAAGTGGTGTTTAAGTAGCTCCATACGTATTTGTCAAAAAGGTGTAACGCAACGCAAAAAAAAAGGTTTCATGAAAGTAAAAAGTTTACCTACCGGGACACTGGCTGGTGTCCCGGTTATGCTTAGATAATAATAGGGCCTACCTTTTCCACTTAACCTAGGCATAGGTTCCTAGGAGAAGAGTAAATAAAACAGGTAGGTAGAAATTCGGAACAGTTATATTATATAAAAAAGGTCTAGCTCGGTAGATGGTCAGATTGGTGGGTTAGGGCCTATACAGTGATTACAACTTGCCCCCACTGGTCTAGCACTAATAAATCAGTAACGCTTTGAAGTCATTTAAAACATAACAAGGGAAATAAATGATAGGTAGTAAGAATGATAGTAGTACCAGTCACGGGTTAGGCGTGAGAAGAGTGGACTTTTTGCTGAAAACACTGGCCGAAGAAGCGGTAAACAGTACTTACAGGATTACTGGAGAAACTTCAATTATAAACCCCGATTAAACTAAATGGGAATGACTTATTGCGACTGTACCAGTTCAAGTTCTTAGGGCATTATGTAACCGTGGACATTGAGAGGGAACGTAGGGCGCTGGTCCGATGTAACAAGTTGGGTCGCAGGTTTGCACGCTGTAGCAGGGCAGTAAAAATAACGCTTTTTAAAGATTTTTGCCATATTGTGTTTTACACGTGCAGCCTGTGGATCAACTAAATCAGCGGGCTATCAGCGCCCTACGGGTCCAATATAATAACGGGTTCAGGATGTTGATGGGGCTGCCCCGTTTCTGCAGTGCATCAGATATGTTTGCGCAAGCACACGTCGATAGCTTCCACACCATCATCAGACAGAAATCTGCCTCTTTGCTCTGCAGCGTGCAGGGCAGCTCCAGCTCCATCCTGAAGACCATAGCAGGCAGGTACGATTCTCCTTTGTTAGGTGATGTTGTTCAAAGATGCATTTTGAACAACAACCTACATAAGTTTACTTACATAGGTTTAAGTTATCTTTTTGTATACTAACCCATATTGCTTATTCGAAATAAAGATTATTTGATTTGATATCGCTCGTATAATGCTTCACCCTACCCAAGCAAAAATCTTTTCCAAGGCCAAGGTTACCTTCTCATTTAGGCCCCGATTACGTAAAACCGATTGAATAGAAGCGCCCACAGGGCATGGACACGCGCTCAGACAGCTTTCAGAGACGGCAGTAGGGACGCACGACCACCAATCAAGCTATAAAAACCAGTTTAAGTGGATCTGTGGACGGGAAACATATACAAAGAAGCCATGTTATTGTCGCCGTGAGTATAAATACAAATTGCAGTATCAGCTGTCATGGACCATATCATCATCTGCCTAGCCTTTTCCCAAACTATCTCGGGGTCGGCTTCCAGTCTAACCGGATGCAGCTGAGTGCCAGTATTTTACATGAAGCGACTGCCTTAGCTGACCTCCACAACCCAGTAACTGGGTAATACGAAACCCCTTGGTAAAACTGGATTGTTCGATGCGCTCAGATTTCGTTATATTCAAATATTTGCCATCTTGTGCCTAAACGGTTTTGTGTTAGTTTTCACTATGGATTGTGCACAACACTTAATTTTTACAACTAATCTATAGCTTTTTTTCATTTATATCCTCGAGAAGTAAGCACCAAGAAACTGCTATAAAAAAAAACGGGAAATAAAGGAATTTTTAATATATTTCTCATCGTTTCTAAGTCAAAACTCCAGTGGTTTTTTATAGAGTAGACCTTCTAGTATGTAATTAATTGCAAAACAGCCGCCCGAAACCGCCCCTCTATTTTTGGTAATTTTTTCCATAGACACTACCCATACTCAGTAAATGAATTTTACTTATATTTTAGTCTATTTTCTTTATAGGCTCTTCTGGAATGAGAGTTTTGACTCGAAATCATCGGTTCAATATTATAGAACGCTCAAATACTTCTTCGTTTGATGAAAAGTTTCTATTTAATAGAGGGGGAACTGCTCAAACAATATGCAGAAAATGACCAAAAAATTATAAGGTTAAGCAAAAACTATCGATCATCAGACATCAGTTTAAACAGAAATGGTCAGCTGCTCACAAAACAAAAGCCTGATTCCTGGTTTACGGACTAGAAAGAAAAATACTGTGGCAAAACCCTACCATTTTCACTACGTATTGTCAGCCAATAAGAATCATCATCTGCCTAGCCTTTTCCCAAACTCTCTTGGGGTCGGCTTCCAGTCTAACAGGATGCAGCTGGATGAGTACCAGTATTTTACATGAAGCGACTGCTTATCTGATCTCCACAACCCAGTAACCGGGTAATACGATACCCCTTAGTAAGACTAGATGTCAGTTTTTTAGTTTCTGACTACTCGTGACGATCGTCAAAGATCTACAAATGACAGCCGGGACCAACGGATTACCGTGCTTTCCGAGGCACGGTAATCGGCCAATAAGAATATGAAGGTGTTTGAAACATGATTGACGAGAAACGGCAAAGTTATACGTTTCCTTATACAACTTTTACCCTATGTCTCCGACATTAGGTATATAAAGTATTACGTCATCGGGCTGAAGTGGTAAGGGAAGCAATTCTTCACATTGGACAACTCTCGAAGCCCCGAACCTCTCAGCCTCGCCCGAAATTTTTCCCGGGTAGAATGCAACGCAGATGTCCCTGGCTCTGACCCTGTCCTGACGGACATGAGGAAGAGGAAGTATAAAAATATCTCCAACTTTCAGCTGATGTTCTGAATTTGTTACAAGAAACTGACATTTCAAATGTAAGTTTTGAAGATGACGACGAAAATGACGAATAAATGCTTGTATATATTACCTATGTATTTTTTTTACCTTTTCTAAGCTAAAACTGAAATAAAACATTGTTAGGCAGCCCTTAGGCGTCAAAAATATGCTGCCCTATCTTCCGACACCCATGTCGATGTCGCTGCGCCGGCCTTCGGCCTACGGTCCTCATGACCCCGAGTCGGGGTAAAAGTTGGGTTGCAAATAAAGAAACCAAAGTCAACTGCCGAACTATTTATCGAACTGCCCATCCCATCATTTATTTATTAGTCTGCTTGCGTATTTTTAGTCCTGACATTATAAGACGAAATAACCGGCCAATTCTTTTTTATTACTTTCTGTTTTACCGTCGCAAAAATTTACTAACCGGCGGCGGCGGTAACAAAAATAACTGCCCATTAAATAACAAACGAATGTTTAAATAGCAGTTCAAAAAATTTGTTCTCTAAAATAACATTGGAGGAATAACTAACATTTTATTGAACAAACAAACAACATTTAACATTTATTGAAGGTTTCCCGGTACTTTCTTGACAGAGTAGTATGTATGTCACTTGAGTTTGTATGTTCGTAGGTAAAGTCTTGACGATGCCGCCTCTTACAGCGGCCGCCAAGACATCTCCATGATCTGTGGCATTACCTAATAACGCGTATATAAGTCTATTCTAATCGAATTCTACATACACTAGCAATAGCAAATCGATTTTATGTAAATTGTAGAAACCTAATGGATTGATATTGCTCATGTAAATGAAATAATGATTGTGGCTCTCCTAGTCTAATACATGACTTAGTAACTGTATCGGCCCATACACGGTGTAATTAATAAAACATTGATTTCATTGATCACACGAAAAAGGTTACAAACAATAAGAGAGTACCTACCTACAGAAAACAATACCCTTTTTCCCTATTTTATTTCGTAGTCTCGTGGGAGACCACGAAATATAAAGAAAGTGTACAATGCGATACACTACAACCTATTTCCGAGTCTTAATAGGTTTCCTCTATCGTTTTTTTGACAGCACATTCACTATCAACAAGGTACAAAAAACAATAAACTAAATTAATAATAACTGCAATTTTTCAAACGCCTCAATTCCCTGCAAAATAGAAACCGCTGATAAAAAAACTGGCCAAGTGCGATTCGTACTCACACGCACATTGGGTTCCGTGACGCCAAACAATAAAAAAATATTATGAAGGCCCATTCTTATGTTATATTGTATATTCATTAGCAAAACTAAATTTGTTTTTATAGCATGTTAATGAAAAACAAAGTTACTGCTGCAGTTTGATGAAACAGGCCCATATCTCAAAAACTAAACATCAAAATGTATTCTATTCTTATTCTTTATTGCACACCAAATTAAAAAGAACTATACAAACAGATTGCAATTAAACCACTTATGTACAACGGCGAGCTTAACCCAGATTTGGGTTTTCTTACAGCAAACCATTTTTCGATTGCGAGATTTGCAATAGAGGATAAACTTACGAGCATGTGCAAAAACAGTACATTCAAAACTTAAATTAACGACTACTTACGTAATATATACAATACATTTATATAAATAAACATACATATAAAATACTACATACAAACTATTAATATATTGACAGGAAATGTTCTGAACACGTCTAACGACTGGCTATCCGGCAAGGAGTGTGGAAGTGAATTCCAAAGGCGCACAGCGCGAACAGTAAATGATCCATCATATCGACTTGAGGAGTGGGGAGGAAAACGAAGGAGAATAGATGATGATGAGCGACAGGGTTTACCTCTAGGTACAAGATATTCAAAGCGTTCCCGAAGGTACGAAGGAGCTTTAGGGTTGTGAAGAACAGAAAAGAGAAAAGAAAGAGTGTGAGAATCTCGACGCTGCCGAATAGGCAGCCACTTCAACTGCTTCCGAAATTCTAAGTTAGTTAGTAGTTAAGTTTTTTTTTACGTTGTACAATCCTACATATTTTCAGAATTTTCCTGCCCTTAGTTTAGAAACTAGAGAGGGGACACATTTTACCCCCCCCCATCCTTTATCTTTTTTATTATATTTTTAAAAGGGTTCAGTTTTTGCCATTCGGTTACGGAACTCTAAAAAGTTGCCATAACATTTCCATAAAGGGTAAATGATGAGTTCGAAACACTTTTAGCCCTGGCAAACACTTTCTTGCGGAAGCCAGGTGTAACTCGAGCCGAAGAGCCGAAGTAATAACTTTTTCTTTGCGTCATTAATCATTGCCAAAAGTCCGCTCAACACTCGTTGAAGAAAATGACTGTTTCACAGTAAAGCAGGTATTTATACTTTTAATTTTCAGCCGCTTCTGTAGTTTGTTTAAGTTACTTCAAACTTTTAGAAAAATGTGCGTTTTGTGAATATGACTAGCAGAACGGAGTGAACACTGAACATACACATTGAAAATAAGTTATGTGTACCTGGTACACTCAATTTCAATAAACTGTCAATATGCACAAACATAATAAAACAGGAGCGCAGAAGTCGCGAATTTGTGATCGCTTTGACGAAGCCTGCACTCACTGATGGTATTTAAATCAGTTTTTTACAGTCAATACTACCGTGTACGTGATTGCTTTCCTACTACGTACTTGTCACCAGTACCTACCTACATAAAATAAGCCAGAAAATTAATATTACGAAATGAAGGGCTTTACAGGGCTTCGCTAATGAACATTCCGTTTCTTCGTACAGCAAGAAACCTTAAAAATGACTCTTGTCCGAAACTCAATCCTACGACCCTGTTCTCTCTAAACTAAACATTTTGTGTAATTAATCTCACTATTTCATGAGTTACTGTTACTGGCGAACCGGGGAAGTGTCGAAGTGGGAATCAAAGTAAAGTTTTCATGGTAGGGGAACCAAGCAGGGCCAGATGCAATACGTGGAGCGGCGGCCCCGACAGGCCCCGGCTAGCCCAGCCCGGTCATAAAACTTTTTAAATTGCTTTCTTTTTACATTTAAATAAATGGTCGTTGTAAATAATTGGCGGATTCCTTTATTTTCCCTCCTTTAGCGGCGCAGTGTATAAACTTTATTTTAACAAACGTTTTGCTAGTTCTATGAAATACTTTTCTTGCAGTCCTTCCAGATAACATTTTTAGCGCTCGCTTGGGTGTTTATTTTTATTATAAGACCATTCTATACTATTTTGGTATACGTGCGACTAGTACGAGTAAGTTTATTTCGCAGTCATTCAATGTTTGGTTTTAAAAAAACATTCCGTTTTTGCTGGCACGGAATATTGTCTATTATCATCTATTAAATTGTAGGAACGCACGGGACAATCAAACTTAACAACACCGTTTATGCGGATCTCTCACTGTAAGGAAAATCTATACCAAGTGAGGCCATTTTATACTGGAAATGTACTGCTGATGTGTCGCCGTGTGTACAAAAGAGGAAAATTAATTGGAAATGGCCTTGGATATTTAAAAATAAAAAGAGCATCCCTATTTGCATCCAATGGGTACCTATAAAGCAAAATCATCAAATGAAACTATTCACATTTCAAATGTTGTTGTATTTTGTCGGTAATAGCTTCATAATGGACGAGTCTATAATGGTGCTATAATTGGTGGTAAATAAATACACATGCACCAGCAAGTCGGCAAGCAGTGAAGGTCGTATCAAATTCGTCCCTGTACGCATCCCGGTTTCAGGTGAGGGCGGAACTGTTCACCTTTGAACTTCGCAATCTCTCGGCCCACACGAAGCCTCCTTTCTTCAAACTTCACGAGTAGGTATGTAATCCATTTCGGGCTCGTGACCTGACTTCGGGTATCGCTCAAACTCAAACAATTTTTTTTGCTGCCGGTAAAGAGGTACTCATGGACGGATATAGTAATACTTTTGAGTGTGGCAGTACCTGTAACTTGTAAAGGATTTTCTACATGATTGCTTTTTAATCGAAATGTATTACAAATATTTTACCTACCTACCAGAAGATATATACAAGTCTGCAGTTACCATACTGACTACAAAAGTCATTCCACCTTTTCGGCAATAACTTCCAACTCCTTTGCTGCATTAATAACGCAATAACGGCTGAAAATTCCTTATTAGATTGTGTAAAAGATTATAAATATAAGTATAAACAAATACTTATATTATAATATGAACCCATGGTACCATCAAAGAAACTAAAAAGGCGCTACGTGGCTACGAGCACGCTACGAATTTGCTACGAATCTCGTCTATCCGTCCATGCATCCTATTTTAAAACTTTACCTAGGAACAGTTTATTCAGTTTGTATACAGAGTGCACACTTCATTGCACACAAATACACATCAATAGAGATATGAATACCAAACGGGATTTATACCAACATTTATATGATCGATGTCGCTATACATTTTCAATTACGATTTGATATTTTATTTTTTTTAATAATGAAGAACCATTAGGCAGATACCTACTCATAGTACCTACACATACACAGTGTACATATCCAGAAAATCCTTGGCAGCTAATGAGAAATGCTTGATGGAAAAGCCCAATAGCACCTTGCCCAACCTAGGAATCGAATCCAGCACCTCGTGCTCAGCAGTCATGCCAAATGAACCTCTGGGGGGGTACTATGACGCTTAAAACATTATTGTTCCATTCCTATTCCAGAGTGGGAAAGAGATGGAGCTAGACGACCTGTATAGCTCCGTCTCTTTTTCACTCTGGAATGAAAATGGAACAATAATGTTTTAAGACGTCATGGTACGCCACCTGGTTCTTTTGGCATGACCTCATTGGTCTAATTGGTTAGTTGGCAAACCAATGAGGCTACGAAGCAGTGTTATTTTTCAGGAGAGAGAGTGGTAACTACTGCATGGAACACCTTTCGAATAAGTTTTAGTATTTGGGGAGTAATTGTCTCCAACATTACCGATGTTATAAATTACAAATACCTTCAGGCCAAGATCGTGTTTATTCAGCACAATAGCTCCGTAATTAACTAGATCCATTCATTCGTTCGTGTCAGCAGTGAATGAATGAAAAGTCGTAATCACTCAGTTATAAAGGATCGTGGCAGACATGATGGGTTACGAGTTGGAGTCAGCACAAAACAGTTAAAGAAGGCTCACTTTTACTTAACAGTTTTAAATAGCTTCGCATAATACTAGATGCTTGTAAAATCGATTCCGAAGGGTCAGTTCACACCGAGACGCGAAGTGACGCTGCGCGCACAGTTTTAAAGAGCGAATCAAAATATAACTTTATTTTCTACACGAAAAGATACACATTTCGTTGTGAGAATTCAGAATACGTTGCGCCACGCAGCGCTGCGTCGAGCGGCCTCGTGAGGTAGATTTCAGTAGAAATCAGAATACGTTGGGCCATGCAGCGCTGAGAGCGCGTAGAGCGACGCAGCGCGAAATCACTGGCCTCTTCAAGTATCGTCGCGTCGCGTCGCGTCTCGGTGTGAACTGACCCGAAGTGGTCATCATCAGCCTACCAAAAACGGAACCCTTATGAATTCGGTCTATCCGTATGTCACAGATTTTTAACGTCGAGATTATTGACACCACACAGTTGAAATTTGGAGATTACGTGTCTTCTATGAAGTGCTACACAATTGTGGTGTGAAATAATAAAAAAAATATGAATAGGGATGTCCATGTAACAGGGTTGAAAAAAATTATCCACGAATAAGTTTTCATGTATACTACTAATTTGTTAAGTCAATGGTTAAAGAAGTATTTGCATCCAAAGTCAAAATTTGTAAATTTACAAATAAATGCACGTTAAAAATATTGTTTGGTGCTACGGAATCCTTTATGTGCGAGTACGACTCGCAATTGATTTCTTTTCCATTCTGTGGTAGGTACCCATTACGTACGTGGTAAATACAGCAGACCTGCCCCCGTATTCACAAACGCTCGGATTCGATTGCGATTCGGAAAGTCGTAGCTCCATCTCGCTCGCTTTCGTAATGCCAAAACAAGATAGACATGAAAATTTAAATGTTGTTTTTAAACGTCAATATTTTGTGCTATAAACGTTAGTGACAGAAACGAATCGCTGCAAAACCATAGACATATAAATTATATGGACTTGAAATGTTTGACTATAGAAAAAACAGTTATACAAATACGAGGCATATCGACGCCAAAATCAGAAAAATACTGCTATCTCTTTTTAACTTTCATAATTTTGCGTAAGTGAAAAAGGATAACAGTGTTTTTGACAGTTACTATAATGGCAACCCTACATTTCTAAGTCATTGAAATACCTATTTGCGGCCGGGTCGCCATTTTATCCGCTCGCTGTTTGATACCTAAGTTGGGTACGTCAACTGTCAAATGCTCTTTAGCTGTGGTTAAAATTTGTGAATTCAAGATGATAAACAAAGGATTCTGAATTTATTGAAGAGTTTCAACAGTAAAGCATTCATATTTTCCCTTTTGCCTCTATTTTCAACAGTTTTACTACATGAAATCATTTTCTTGTTATTGAAGGGATAGAGTAGAGCATTCAGACATTTTTATATTTATCGATAATGCAATTTTATGGTTCTTTATTGGTTTTATGTTTTACTTTTAAGGCTATAAACAATCGGTGTGGAAAATATAAAAATTACAACAAAAACAATAATTATTTGTTCTCTTCACTTTGAAGAATCGTCTTTCAACTGAACACTCAATAAAGTAACATTGCGTGACGATGCTTTACCTTCACGAACCTTATTGGTACGTACGTTTGATACGGTCGCAAATCATATTTTTATCAAGATACAACCTGACACTGACCTGCAAATTGCAAAAAAACGTAAGAAAATTTGAATTTCGCGGGCTACCTTGGCGCATCCCCCTTATGATAACAGTATAAAGAAACCGTGGGGACAGCAAGTGAAGCAAAAAGGTCAATTAAAAAATTATTCGATGTAAGTAGGTATTTAACCCGTGCGCGATAAGTTGAGACCTGACTACCCCCGCCCGCTTCCCCCGCACTTCCCGATGGCGCCCGTATTGTACCGTGGCGGTACAAACACGCCCCTGTTACGTCACCGCGCTCAGGGTCTCAACTTATCGCGCACGGGTAGTACAAGTCGTGCCATTAAAGTTGAGACTTGACGCACCACGTGGTTTTAGCGGTATCTTTATAGATACCGCTGAGGTGATCCTCATGGATAATGGATACCCGCGAAAAAGCGGCGGGAGGCGTGGTCAAGTCTCAACTTTAATGGCACGACCTGTACTTACTGCTTTTCATTTCTTGTAATCGCTAAAAGAATAAATTCCAAGAGCATAAAATTAAGAAACCGACTTCAAAAAAGGAGGAGGTTCTCAACGGGCCGGCAACTAGATAAACTTGTTGCTTAAATTATACAATGGAGTGAAATCAGTTACAGAATACTAGGTCGATAAAAAACAGCATAATATATCTGTCCTCCAAGTTTCAACCTGTCTTAATAGGAAACATCAAAATAAGTTCTACGGTTTAACCGTGAAAGAAGGACGAAACTTCTCAAACAACAACAAATGAAAGGTATATTATTATGTTAGAAAACTTGGGGTATTTTCACCCGTAGATATTGTACCGTAACATTATGAAAACATTCTCACAATCTTTTATCGATGTTATTATATAGAAATATCGATAAGGGCTGCCCTATTAGCCGCCATTTTATCAGCTCACTAAAGTGTAGGTATGCACGTTTTTCTTGTAGGTATGCCAAGTCCATATGATTTATATGTCTATGTGCAAAACCGACTCCACGTTGTCTTTTCTGCCCTACCCATAGAGTGTAAAGTTAAACAAACTAAAATAATCTTCCTTTGGTAATAATTGCAAAATTAAAATCAGTAATTAAATCACCCTAAGGTAGAAAATGCCTAAGGCATTAAGTCCGCCTTTGTACAGTGTTTTTATACTTATGCATAAAGTTTTAATAAATAAATAAATAATTATTTATTATTAAGTACATGTGAAGATACATTTTTAAGTAAGTAAGGTTTTTTATTTAATTATGGATTTATAAAATGCCCCACATGTTAAGCTTTTCAAATTATATTGAATTAAAAATATTGTTCGAACTGAAGAAACCGTTAGTCGGCTTCTTTCATTCGACCATTGAGCCCCCATGATAGAAAAAAACTCTTTCTAAGTTTGCAGACGAGAAGAGAGCGACGTCCGCAGTGTAGGTATATAAACGATAATATTGCAACTTTTTTAATTTTTTATGTAAGTTTGAGAGAAAATTCTCAAACTGTAAAAAATCTCTGGATTATTCAATGGAAATCAGGTCTTTTCTCCGGACTTTTGATTTTTTCATAAACCCTATGTGGAGGAGCGAGGTGGCCCGCGAGGCGAAGATCGCGTGGGATCTATGAGCCCCGCAGCACCGGAGCCGTGACAGAAACCATGCCTGCTGCACGTTGCATGCTTGCTTGCATGCTGCATGAAGAGTGTATGCTTGTTTGCATGCTTGTTACATGGAAATAGATGAGTGTGTCAATTATGATGAATATGAAATGTATGCCAAAAGATGATTCTGGCTGTGAACTTCCTACGATATGATGGTTCTACTATTTAATTTAATAGTTATGAAATTTATGCGTAATGAATGATTCTGACTTACAAAATTATGAGTTTTGAATGTATGATAAATGAATGTCTGTCAAACGATTTTCTGCGAAATGAAGTTTATGTTATCCGCTGATCTGCAAAATAATATTATGACATAAAACGTTCTGCTATAAAGGGTAGACCCAGATGACGGAACTAAAGCATTCCTAATGAAAGTAGACCTACTGTTTCTACATTATGGTGTAAAGGACTTTCGTATAGTCTGTCTGGAGGGCGTGCAATGTCGGCTTGTAGACGCTTTGAGAACACTAAATTACTATACATACGCTACTATACAGTACAGATAATTTAAAATAAAATTTTCTGTGTGCAAAAATGCAATACCTACACGTGAAAATGTAGGTAATAGCAGTTTTTTTTTTAATTATCGTTAAGGAAAGTTTCTGTGTAGCCACACAGAAATTTTTAGCCCAAAACGGTTTACTGAATACGTGGTAACTGTTTATGCACCGGTGTTCCCTCCACCCTGTGTTATGCCATTGCTCTACAGTTGAATAAAAAAATAAATGCATTTGTTCTGTTGTTAGTCTTCTTGGGTCCTACTTAAAGGACCGAAAACAAATAACTGAAATTTCGTTAATTAATACAGTTAGCAGACGAGAAGAGATATATCGATCCTCAGAGCGTGATGTTATGTTTGGAGTACCGCAGGGGAGCGTATTGGGTCCGTTTATATTTATCCTATACATTAATGATTTACCTGAATGCATTGAACAACCAATAACACTCTTTGCGGACGATAGTACTTTGACAATACCATGTAAAAATGTGGAGACATATGAAAGGGACATTAATAATTGTTTGAAAAATGTTGTTAATTGGTTAGAATCAAATTAAAAATAAACTTGAATAAAACTAAAGTTGTCCATTTTAGTCAGCGGATTCCTCGCTTTAGCCCTAATATAACAATGATGACTTTAGCCCTAATATAACAATGACACTATAACAATGATGTTGTAGAAGAATTAGAAAATACAAAATTTCTGGGTCTCGTAATAGATAAAAACCTAAATTGGAAAGCACATACAGATACTTTATGTAAGAGAATTAGTCAATCCGCGTACGCTCTACATTCACTATCCCCAGTCATATACATGGATGCACTTCTTACTGCCTATTATGGCATAGTAGAATCCCACCTACGTTACGGTATAATATTCTGGGGAAATTCAACCGAAAGAGAAACAGTTTTTAAAGACCAGAAAAGATGTTTACGGGCGATGTTTAAGCTTAAATCCACCGATACAGCACAAATTACTAACACTACCCTGTCTATACATAATGGAAGTAGCTGTATTTGTGAAGTCGAACCCAAGTCGTTATAAGCGTCTGGCTGACGTAAGTAATTACACGCAATAGACGCGACAATAATCAAGTATGTTCCCATCCTGCCAAAACGGCTTTAATGCGCAAGAGTGTCTACTGCATGGCTCCGGTCATTTATAATAAGTTACCTAAGCAATGGAAAGAATTGCCGCTATCGTTGTTCAAAAACAGGCTCCGAAGTTTTTTAACGCATAAAGCTTATTATACATTATATATTATATATACTGACTACAGCAAATGTTTTGATCGAATAGATCATGCGCTTCTAATGCACAAACTGTCAGGGATTGGTGTGAGGGGTAACTTGTACAGATGGTTTGTTTCATATGTTGAAAATAGATGCCAGACTGTAGTCCTCAATGGTTATACCTCGAGAGCGATGTACATTCCGTCGGGGGTTCCCCAAGGATCGTTATTAGGGCCTCTTTTATTTAATATCTTCGTAAATGACATCGCCTCTTGTTTTCATAATTCTAAAATATTATTGTATGCAGACGATATGAAAATTCTGAGTCAGGTGTCAACCATTGAGGATGCACACCTATTGCAGAAGGATCTGGACCGGTTCCATGATTACTGCAATAGTAATAGGTTGGATTTAAATATCTCAAAATGTTATGTATGTACATTTACTCGTAAGCCAAACCCTATCAAGTATGATTACAAATTATCGGGCATCTCAATTGCCAGAGCCAACGTCATCAAGGATCTTGGGGTAATTTTTGACTCAAAGCTTTTGTTTGATGCGCACATTGACAATGTAGTCAACAAGGCTTCTAAAGCGTTAGGTTTTATTTTTAGGGTCTCTGCTGAGTTTAAGAATGTCAAAACCATGAAAATTTTATACTGTGCTTTTGTCCGTAGCCATCTCGAATATGCTTCTCAAATTTGGAATCCAAATTACAATGTTTATATAAACCGCCTTGAAAGCATACAAAGGCGATTTTTAAGGTACACTCAATATCGTTCAAATTGTTATCTTCCTAACTATACTAGTCGGTGTAAGAAATTCCATATTCTTCCCTTACACGAGCGAAGAAACATTGCAGATCTTGCTTTCCTATTTAATATAATGAACGGATCTACTGACGTCCCTGAGCTGGTGGCCAAGATTGGACTTCGTGTACCGTCTGTGTTTCTTCGAAGACCTCATCTACTTCATGTACCTATTGTGAAAACCAATTACAGACAAAATTCATACATTTTAAGAGTATGTCGAATGTTCAATATGGTGTGCCGTGATGTCGAGCTTGATCTATTTACAAACAGTGTCCAGAAACTTAAAAAAATGTTAAGTAACTTTTTCTTTGAAGTGTAACAAATTTGTTGTGAAATGTATTTTATCTTTGTTTAATCCCTTCTAATGCTTATTTCTATGTTTATCTCTCACGTTGTCAATGCCGTCTTTTCAATGTTATACAATAGTTTATATAAGTGGAAACTTGTAATTGGCCTTCTTCTACATGTTACTCCTAACTACTTGTTTGTATTAGCTGTAAGTTTTCTTAAAATTAATAAAATAAAATAAAAATAAAATAAAATACTGTGAGCGAATTTCTTACTGAGAAAGAATTTACACATACTGACACTATCCAGCTTTTATAAATTATTGAAATTTCTGCAAATAGCGCTTGCTTAGTTTAATGAATTTTAATATTTTATTTTAAGGATTTTATTATTTTGCTTGACCTATTTTATTGACTTGGTAGGGTTTATTGTAGTGATTTTATTTAAATGGATTGGTTGCAGTGATTTTATTAATTGATGTTAATGGTTGTAATTCACTGGTTTTATTTAAATTATTTGTCTGTAATTGTAATGATCTTATGATTTTATTATTTTTTGTAGCTATACTTTAATGATTTTATTTTTCGAATCTGTATGCTTTTTGATGCTTATTATTGAAAAAATCCGCTAAGTAGCGATTTAAAACTCTTGATGTGTTTCTAGTGCATTTATTGTTTTAGCTTCAAACTATAACTTTTGCATGCCTGTTGGTAAAATATGGCTGAACCTACCTGTTATCAAATTATCACCATTTACTGTACCCATATTTGCGAAATAAAATACTTACTTTATTTGCGCAAAATTGATAGTAAGTACTTGGCATAAATTATTAGATGAGAATTATAGTGATTAGCATTTAGGTACGTGCACTTGCTTATAATTTTTTTTTACGTTTTGTCATTCATTAATTGAATACTAGGCGTGTTAAATGTCAAATTAATTGGATAGATCCTTATTTGTAACCCGAATTAATTCTTAGAATCCAATTCCACTTACAAGTGGATGAATACTCGGAATTGGCCCAACGATCCCCTGGGACATTACAATAATTAAGGACAAAAGTCTATCATAACTCCCATTCGCCATATTCCCACCTACCTACTATCCTATCAACTGTCTATCTGTATACATAAAGTAAAACAAACATTATGTGAACCTACACCAACACACCACCTACCCTTATGAACCTACCTACTCCATCTCTATACCCCCTTTATGTTTTTCTTATCAAAACCTGCTATGTCATGCCTGCATACTAAGTACAAGACAACACATTTTACAGCTTAAATAAAACGTATTACGTGCAAACTCCTGCAATATAACGCCATCAAAAAGTTAGCGTCTGCTGAAAAACAAAATAATAAAAGCGAACGCATTGTCGGGACAACTTCGTCACAAATCTCGACGGGCGAGGGCCATACTTACATCTGCGCTAAGATATTACTTTCATAAGAGAAACTTGGGGAACACAAATTTATTACTCCACTTTCGCCCGTGTACCCATGTCCTTACGGTCGTACGGTAGCAGGAGCAGGGGGCCTACTCTCTAAGTCCGTCAACGAAAGTACGGGTCCGTCCGTAACTAGCTTTATACTTAGAAATGAACCCTACTCCCTAATTTTTTCAGATTTATGAGTTTTGAAAACACATCGGGAGTAAGGACAACTGTCCAATCGTATTGTCATTCAGTTTTAGTTCGGGCCCCTAACGAATCGTATGTCCGTAAGTGATAAGGAGTAGGAAACGATCGTTACTTCGGCCGAAACTACGGATTTCGTACTTAGAGAGTAGACCCCCAGGGCAGAAACGCGAAAAAACAACTTTCCCTTTATGAGGGCAGGTAATTGTTGTAATTTAGTGGAAGAGTAGAGAGCTAAACGGAAATTGCTTGCCATAATATTGCGTATTACGGAAATGGACTCAAGGAAATGTCTAAATGAATTCCGAAAAACCTTCATTACTAGTATATACCTATTACCGAAAGAAGACTTCCTACCTCCAAAATATATTTATTTAAACTTCATGTACAACAGTGGTACAAGGCATTCTCTACCTGTCAACCTTTGGGTTAAATAGGACAACATTGTGATATGGTACAAAATAATATCTATAATAAATAAGAACTTGTTTTCGAAAATGTATTTCATTTAAAAATGTAGGGATATAAAAGTTAAAAAGAGTTGTGTGAGCTGAAGCGCTTCACATTAATGACACAATAATGGTGTTTTCAAAGAAAACGTCCTCTAAACTAATGAAACGCAATATTTTTATAAAATAACTTTATTAATCATTAATTAATCATAATTCACAGTCAAATCATCGATAATCGTACACACTCAGTTAAAAGCACACTTGATCAACTCTTATTACTAGTATAGGCTTAAATTTCAAAGGTACAAAACAAATCATTGGTGGGTCGTTCAACATCTAAGCAATCACATGAACGTGATCTTGGTTCGCACCTGGTTCACTTGCCATACGTTGAGATTCTCGTACTCCTCGATACAAGCGTCCACCTGAGAAGGAAACGGAATACTTACTTACTTATGTTTTTAGGTACAAGTCTATAAGACACCAATAGATTCGAAAATTCAGTTTAGCCCGTAATACGAAAGAGAACGTTCACAGAGAGGTCGTATTTACTTCGAGCACAAATCACGAATGCGTTTCGCGCTAATCATCGTGCTGTATCCGTCAACCGTAATCGTTGGATAATTTCAAAGATAGAACAATGTTTCGATTTCGTTCAGCGTTAAAGATAAATATATTTATTTAGTTGGTTGTGGTGCAAGCTGTCCTGTCCTTAAGTTTTTTTTTTTAATGTATACATACATAAGGCAGGTCCAAGAAACTCTGGCGTGACGATTTGGACTCGTTCCTGACTGATTGACCAGAGAATGCAAAACAACGAGAGAGTTGGAAAGAAAATAGGGGAGGTCTTTGCCCAGCAGTGGGACAGTATTGGCTAAGTAAAAAAAAACATACTTGATCCGGCTTGAATCCCTTGTCGACGCAGCGCTCGATGACGTCGGCGATCTTGACAGTCTGGTTGGAGCCCGCCAGATCGCGCACGATCGCGAAGATTCGGTCCGTCGAACTAATACCCCTGGATAACAAAAAAGTATTTATTTAAAACTTTGCGCACACGAAAAGGTATAAAGACGGACTTAATACCTTGGGCTTTCTCTGCAAAGGGCGGTAAAATAAGTATACTAATATGAAATACACTGGCGGTCAAAAAAAATTAGGGTACCTATTAAATCAGTCCTCGTAACTATGTTTGATAAAAATTACTTTTAGAATATTTTTTATTTGTTCGTTGATTAATAAATTGAAATAAGGTACTTTTAAGTTGACCTTTATTTTAAAACAATATATTAATGTCGTAAAAATAGAGGTAGCTTAATTTTTTTGTACACCAGTGTGTTTAGTTTTTTGTTTTATCGTGTTAACATATTCTGGCGGGTTTCATCAGGGCTAATTTATTTATCTTGTACACTACACGTACATTATTCTTGTATATTTAACGTGTTGTTTCGTTTGTTATCTTACCTTTGCACGTTTTCATCAACAGGTGACAGCGACTGTTTCGACATCTCCACTAAACGGATAGCTTCAGAGACATCCTCTTTCTCCACTATGTCTGACAACCTATAAAT
The DNA here is from genome assembly GCA_963082945.1 of Cerastis leucographa. NCBI lineage: Eukaryota > Metazoa > Arthropoda > Insecta > Lepidoptera > Noctuidae > Cerastis > Cerastis leucographa. Next base: position 7,996,520 of record OY720380.1, on the reverse strand, counting down.
AGCAAACAGTGATTAACAATATTTTATTTCCTTTCCTCTTCTTATTACTAATAATAACAGTGATCTGGTGTAAAAGGGAATGGCGTGCTAAACAAATATCATTATTGTCTTGTCAAATTGTTCTTTCTAGAATTGGGCACAGTTGGTGCAGTGGCTGAGCGATTGACTGCTGCGCTGCGTGTCGCGGCTTCAATCCCCTTATGGAACCAATATTTGTATGACCTACAGATAGATGTTCCGGGTCTGGCTGTTTATGTGAGTAAAGGCACCCACGATAGATGAAAAATTCCTAGAGTCGGACAAAGTTAAAAAAAAAGAACAGCTTTCGAAGCGAAGAATTCACGAACACTAACAAGGTCTGGCACTGAAAGCGATGCCGTCGTCTGACAGTTTCCGAACGCGACTAAAGTTTTATAAGTTTGTATTAAATACAATTTATTTATCGCACTCACTAACGTTCGGCCACTTTTCACCCTTATATCGTGGGTAATAAGGTTGAAAGTGGCCGACCGGCAGTGGGAGCGTTAGTGCATTACCTGAGCCTGGCAAGCGCGGTGGACAGTCGTAGTATGGCGAGCAGGTTCCTCGCCGACGTGAACGTGACGTCGCGAGCGTTGCGTGCCTCGCGACGAAGCTCTACGTATGATGCTGCAAAAAAAACATACATTATTCAGATTTCGTATTCAAACTCTCCCTGAAAACTAGTGTCAGAACAGATTGGTGTAAAAATAAGCTTCCTGAATTAAATTGGTTTAAGTATCGTGACCGTGTGGGTTATTGTACTTTTGTAGAAACAGCTGTTTTTTTACCGACTTAAAATATAGGTTATAAATTCGACCTGTATGTATTTATATGGTCGTTATGATGAGGCTGACTTGCCTTTGAGGCTAAGCCTCCAATAAAATAAAAGATTTAAAAAAAAAATACACAGTTTTTGATATTATGATGTTATTCTGTCTGTCAGACTGGTTCAAAATTTCTAACCAGATCTAGTAAATTAGCCCAACTTTTTAGGATATTAAAAGTTTAATAGAGTTTTGTTTATTTTTCTATTATGTTTACTTCTTTCTTTGAACTCCACACCGCCGCAGGCGGGCAGTCTGCAAGATTTGCACCTACTGACTAAAAAACATGTCGTACTGACGCCAGCAGATACAAGACTACCCGAAACTGTAAAATTTTTCCAATCAACCTTGAATCTAATTCTTTAACGATAAGGTTGAAAATCTATTAAAGAAATTTGACGGATTGTTGTATCTTGACGTTCTGGCGTATGTACCTCCCACGTATGTACCTCTAGCTAGAAGAGCGCCCAGGCATTCATCCTCACTATTAATGAAACTTGATTTGATTTAGAACTTGGGCATTAAGGGTTATACTCACAGACAATGTAATCAGCAAGATGATTAGGTACAGCGGGATGCTTCCTCTTGGTGAGCGCGACGTAGCGTCGCACGAGACGCATGGGCAGCGCGCGCACGGCCGTGGGCGGCTGCGTCGAGTGCTGGTGCACGTACGCTATGTGCTTGGCGAGCTCCAAGTCTTTCTCACTGTACGAACAAGGCTAGTGTTTTATTTTTGTTAGGGATCTTCCTCTGAGCGTGTCAATGACAATGTAAATTCTGTGGCCCAGAACTGAGTCACTAGTTTGGTGCCTCCAGTAGCGTCCATCAGTTCATGTAATTAACAAACAACGGGACACGCAAGACACGATATTACACATTTACACTCCAGGGCATAAGTTAGGGATAATATTTTAAATGAGACAGTATGGCGCCGTTTGCTATTCGTTGAATGTTAATTTAAATTTAAGATAGCTCTGGCAGCGAGAACACTGTTTATTCTGCCAATTAGGATGCCCTTATCACAGAAGTTATGTTTTTTTTTTGCCGAAGAATGTCGAAGACACCAATATAATTATCACATCCACGCTAATATTATAAATGCGAATGTCACTCTGTTTGTTAGTTTGTTACCTTTTCACGATTAACCGGCTAATCGGATCTTAATGAAATTTGGCAAGAAGATAGATTTCAACCTGGGGAAGGACATAGGATTTCATCTGGGGAAGGCATATCATCACGCTACGACCAATAGGAGCGGAGCAGCAATGAAAAATGTTGCGAAAACGAGGAAAATGTGACGCAGACGAAGCTGCGCGGGACAGTTAGTAATATAATAACGTACGATAAAGCAGCCTGTAAAGTCTTGTTAAGCAGATCTAACAGTACATCTACATTTCGCCAGTTACATTCATCCATAATAATATCCATACTAATATTATAAATGCGAAAGTCACTCTGTTTGTTTGTATGTTTGTTTGTTTGTTAGTTACCTTTTCACGACTGAACGGGTGATTGGATCTTAATGAAATTTGGCAAGAAGATAGATTTTAACCTGGGGAAGGACATAGGCTACATATCATCACGCTACAACCAATAGGAGCGGAGCAGCAATGAAAAATGTTGCGAAAACGGGGAAAAACGCAGACGAAGTTCCGCGGGTCAGCTAGTGTCCCATATAATAGGAGGCGAGCCTATTTGCTATCAACCAGGCCCAAATCCCGACTCCATGGTTGCTACTGAGAAATTCTTGATGGGAAAACCCAATAACAACTTGCCCTACCCAGTAATCAAACACAGCACCACTAGATCAACGAGGCAGTCATATCAGTGGAGGAAGTAATTATGATTCTAAGTAATAGTAACAAGTAGATACCGGTTAGGTTTGTCCTGTATGAGCCACAGCAGATCGAACCGCGACAGCAGCGCGGCCGGCAGCTGGATGTTCTGCTCGATGGTGCGCTTGGGGTTGTAGCGGCCGTACGCCGGGTTCGCGGCCGCCAGGATCGACACGCGCGCGTTCAGGCATGTCATTATACCCGCCTGGGACCAAGGGTTCAGTATAAGATTGAGTTATCAAATCATGAATTAATTAATAGCGTTTATTATGTTTGACGTTTGTCATTCGCATTTACTCACGCGAATTTTAATATAATCCAAAATTAAAAAAAAAAAAAACTAAATAATTAGTATATCAAATTGTTATTTTTTATTCTAATTCTGACTTATTTCATGTAGTTTTACTAGTTTTTTTTTATGTTGAACGAATAACTAGGTATCTGTGGTGTACCTGTTAGTATAAGTTGGTTATAAATAAATAAGTTATAGCTCGGCAAATGTGGGCAATAACCTTAGCAATACTGATGGTCTGTTGCTCCATGACCTCGTGTATGGCGGTGCGGTCGTTCTCGGCCATCTTGTCGAACTCATCGATGCAGCACACGCCCTGGTCCGCCAGCACCAGCGCGCCGCCTTCCAACATCATCTCACCAGTGAATGGGTCCTGTAACAAAACAAGCAATTACCCGTGTCAATGACATTAGTAGTCTTTAGTAGTTAGAGATCCTTGTAGCACTGTACCTAGCCTTCCCCTTATGATTTGCGCTTATATTCGGTTTCCCAATGTGGTTGAATAATTTGTCGTCAAAACTATCTACTTTTTCATAGCTGACCAGTAATAGTGCCAATATTCAGGAAGACTTTAACCCTACCAAACAGAATGCTTTTAAGATGATGTAGCTGTTTTGATCAACCAAACACGACATCTAACATGATGCATGGTGGATCAGACGCCTATTTCTGGCACATCATGTGATTAATGTTTTTTTTAAATATGTGACAATTGACTAACATCCAAACTCAGGGTTTGCCAACGTGCTATGGAGCGCAGTATCATGTTCGAAACACTGCACTGCGCTCCAAAACGCAAATCATTGACGTGACTCAAAAGGCTGCCCAACTTAAATGGGACTGGGCAGGACATGTCTGTCGCATGCCGAACGAGCTGTGGGCACGCAAAGCTCAGGATTGGTGCCCTGAAACAGTGACACGGGGTCGCGGCAGACCACGAAGGAGATGGCGGGACGAGCTGAATGTTTTCCTTGAGAATTGGAAAGAAGCAGCACAGAATCGTGACTGTTGGAAGGAATGGAGGAAAGCATTTGCCCAGCAGTGGGACAATACAGGCTAGCTATAATAATAAATGTGACAAATCAGTGATTAACTCCACGAACTTTTCAGAAACCTCCACCTTTTGTTTACTAGCCTAAAAAGAGCTTTTCTAATATCGAAGTTCTACAAGCTCTGCAGTCTGTTAAGGTCCTTCTATTTTGGACTAAGTTGATTAGTTTCTCGCCTTCATAACAGCAGCCGTTAGACCGACGCCAGAGGATCCTCGCCCTGTAGTATACTGAGAGCGCGGCGCAAGGCGGTCGATGTAGTTCAGGAGCTGAGACTTGGCCACACCAGGGTCACCCATCAGACAGATGTTTATGTTGCCACGGATCTTCATGCCATTCGGGCGTCTAAACAAACAAACAATTTGTTAAATTAACATAGACTTACTTTAATTAATTTCATTGGTATCGCTATATAGAAGGAATAAGGTTCAATATTTTAAGATTAGGGTGGGCAACCAGGGAAAGTTGCCTTTAAACTTTATTACAGTTTAATAAAAACTGTCTTGATCTTTTGGTAACCATTTGGTAGTGTGCAAATAGGGGTTACATAAACAGAAAATAGTTCCTTACTTATCCACTCCTCCGACGAGCAGTAACAACAGCGCCTTCTTCACGTCCTCGTGGCCATATATCTCGGGCGCCAGGCTCCGAGCCATGCGCGAGTACAAGTCTTCATCGGCTAACTCTGCCAGTTCCTCCTCTGTTAACGCCTCCGCTAGTTCACTCTCGTCTGCTTGGTTGAGGCAGTTTACGGACTGATAAATGATAGCAAAAAATTTATTAAAGCTGTGACAGAATCCATTTGTTGTATTGATGGTTTTCAAAAATAGGCATTATTTGATCCATAAGGGCCTTTTTATTGAGATGCGTGTTTGTGCCCGCGTGCAGGCCAGGCAGCCATGCTTGTTGCGGGCCGCACGCAGAACAGATTATTTTCGCCGGCGCGCGTGTGGCGCGCATGACAATAAAAACATTTATGATACGATAGGTTGCGGGCAGCACGCATGCGTGCCTGGCCTGCACGCGGGCGCAAACACGCATGACAATAAAAAGGCCCTAATGCAACAAAATAGAGCTGGCACGGAATGTTAAATATATATACTCATAGTTTTTAACTGGCGTGAGTGAAGTATCGGGTCCAGTTTCAGCGGTTACAGGCATGATAATATGTGTATGTACATAATTATGTGTCTATGTGAACCCAAGAAACACAAAAGTAGCAGCAGTTTTTTAATTTTCTAGCTACTTAAATATGTAAGCAGAGCCTAAACAAAGTAGCCATCCCATCGTTTTGTGATTGGCGGAACAAAGTTCCTTAGAAGTGTATCTACTCACATGTGCCTCCAGGTAGGTATCAGACAGTAACCCCTGCACGATCTGGCGGAAGCCAGAGGACAGCAGCGGCAGGAACACGCCAGTGACGGCCACGTGGTCTCCAGGCTGAGCGCGACGCGTGGTCTCTCCGCGGCAGTACACGGACAACTGGCGCGGGATGTGGCCCACTGGCACTTGGTCTGACTGTGATAATATAGTGGTTTAGCCGCTGGACATTAGTAAGTCATACAGATTTCCAAAGGAAGATATTGATTTTTTAAGAAGTAAACTGAATTTACTATGGTTCATCAGTCCCTTTGCGAGCAAAATAGTGTAGTGGTATGTAACCCACACATGCACACATCCTGCAAACTCACCTACTAAGACGTTGCAATCTGTGAGTTCATGGCAGTTCAAAAAAGCTACCACACACAGCCGGTCATAACCGCTAAACCGCGTCACCTCGCGTCATTTAATATATCCGCGTTACTCGCGTTAATTTATATTACTTTAATCATAGTCATAGTTTATATACCTACCGTGTTTAGTTATAGTAACTCGCATCATTAAATTCAGTGTGTTATATAAATGATTATTTCATTTAACATTAAATATAGAACCTATAACACACCCTAACAAAAGTTCTATAATAGCACCAATGAACAATAGGTATTTGGTATGACAACTGTAAAAAATGCAATGCCTGGCCAACATAACTTTGATCACTCAATTTTACCATCATCAGTTTAAACACTATACTATTACTAGAGTAGTTCTCTTACATAGAGATGGATACTGTTTCCATACAAATACAAATCAACATCATTCACTCTAAAAAAAAATATTGAGATAAGTCTCACAAGTATTATAAATAAAACTTACATGCTCCTGAATCTTCAACTCCTGGAACTTCTGGAACCGTGAGCCCCTGGTCTGCAGGTGCAGCTGTCCGGCCGTCTTGTTGAGGCGGCACTCGTCGGCGGAGCACGAAGGGGGTGGCGTGAACTGGAGCGAGCGCACCGGCTGGTAGGTCTCCGCGCCGCACGCGCTGCAGGAGTAGGTGGCCACGACCAGCAGGGGCTTCACGTCCGTGCAACGGGTTACTATGCCTGCCAGGGGAGATGATTGTGTCATACTTTATTACACAGCATACCAGCAGCCTACACTTGTGGGCTATGGCTAGGTGTGTTGTGATAAGTAAGGTACTGTGGTTTTTGTTTTGTGTTGGATTGAAAAATTTAATATTTGTTTGTTATGTATTCAATTTTGTGTCTTTGTAACTTGACTTACAATGGACAGAATGAGAGTCTAAGTGAGCACAATAGACTCCAATACCTACTCTTTATTCAGATTTTGTGATTCTTAAGAAAATCAGAATATGTTGTACCCTAAATATTTATGAAAAACCAGGAACCCTCAAAACTAGAATAAAGAATAAATTAAACACATACCATAGGGTGTTTTAATATCAATAGAACTATAGGAGTCAGTGCCCTCCTTTACCTGATCGCCTTTCCCTCTTCTGCTGTAAAGTGTGTGTGTGTGTGGGTCAGATAATGCAAGGCATTAGTTGTACTATAAATAAAGGTGAGTGAACCTTACCTCTGATTGTCACTAGCTTGCCAATGTGCTCAGCCTTGACTTCTCTGATGGGTAAGGACTTAGATGAGGACAAGTCCTTGAAGTACACCTCACTGTAAACAATCAAAAATTAAAATATCACTGGATTGAAGCCTTGTTACCCTTTATAACACCATAGGACCATATTCTTTAGCACCTTGCTGGCAACTAAACTGAACATATTATACTTACAATCTTCGGATAAGTTCTGGTGGGTATCTGTTACGTGGGTCCCTCATCTCTCCGGGGATCCTGTGGTTCCTCGCCTCCAGCAGGATCCTGTGCTCAATGTATACATCCAAGGCATCTTTGGCAGCCACCTACAAGCAGTAATTGAATTATTTAATGTTTTTATAATCATTATGTGCCCTCCCCAGTCCCATACTACTTAAGGTCAGCAAAATGAGTCTTAACTTGCATTCTCTGCTATAATGTAAGCATTTTATTCATAGATTTAGTTTTAGGCAGTCTTTAAAGGCAAGCAACTATACAATGCATTACTTAAGTTACTTTCTAAAATCATAACATAACTGATACTCTACAAAACATATGCTTTGGATGCACACCCAGTTCCAGACACCAGATTTTCAAAAATACAATACCTTGTTGAAAATTCAATACTTGGCAAGAACTGTGCATTATATCCTTCCATGCCTATAAAAAACTCCTTTTAATATATTTTGTTGTTACCTCTCTATGTTTGTAATCGGGCAGCATCTCATACACTACATCTGACACCATGTTGGTGTACCGTCTCGTGTTCTGTCGCACGGCCTCCGCCAGCTCCTCGTTACTCTCATGCAGGTCATCCAGCTCCACAATAAAGGCATTCTGAAACATTATTTTTGTTTTAATACTATTTGTGTCTGCTAAGACTTAGACAAAACTTAACTTTGCATATCTGAAATTTATAGTCTTTGAATACTTTCAATATCCAAATAACATACTTCACAGACCTCCTGCTTTTCGGAAGTTTATTCATTAGTGTAAAATCTTAGGATGTTTTTACGATTAGGTATAACAAAAACCTGATGCTGATCTTACCTGTTCCCTGTGTGCAACCTTGGTGAGTTGCTCAGCATATTTGAAGTTCTTGTTTCCCTCATCGTCGGTTTGGCAAAAGTCCACAAAGAAGTTCTTCAATGCCTCTGAAAAATCGTTGTTTGGTTGTTGTTATTTTAGGTTAGACGACAAACAGAAACAAAGTAATAGCCACACAAAAGATGTACTTACCACTATCTGCTGCATAGTCGCGCATAGCCATTTTAAAAACTATTTAAACGAACTTTTCACGATAAACAACTTCCAAGTTTTGTAAAATGTCTTCTTAACAAACATGAAACAGGCCGTCCGGCTACTTTGTTGACAGTTTGATAAAATTGGCGCGAAATGATCGTTGTATTGTGGAAGGTTTTGGACATAGAGGGTAGAGGTGAGCAAAACCGCAAGCGCACTTCTTATTAACCATAAACAAAATATCCGAAAGTTGACTTTTAAGGGAGCCAGAATTCGGCTAAGCGATTCGCATCCCTATTGCAGTTTTGCTTTTGTTTTCTTTCCCCGTTTTCCCGCCAATCTAAACGTCAATCAAAATTGCTATCGAGTTTCGCTGACTTTTTGTAAAAATTAGAATATTTAAATGTGCGAATGAATTAATAAACAAAACATGGCAGATTCCTTAGGTAAATTCAGTGGATAGGAAAGATTCAGCCGTGTATAAAATTAAAACTCCATACCGTGTTGTTCAATGAATCCATTTGTAACCTTTGTTTTCAGCTGGTCAAAGGGCCAAGAGGCAGAAAGTAGACAAGCACGGCCGTTTATCTGCTTTCGAGAGGCTAAAACAACTGAAAGGCAAGGGCGTGAAGAATAAGTACGATGTGGACGAGATGGACAATGTTTACGACACGGTGGACGAGAGGGAGTACTCTGAGCGAGTGATGCAGCGGCAGGAAGACGATTGGATTGAAGACGATGGTATGATTTTAGTACTTAAAATAGTTAAACCCCAAAAAAATCTAGCATTTGTTTTTTGTTGTATTGTTGTGTTGTATTGTAATCATAACCTTATAATGTTTGTTTACCATTAGTTTGTTGAATTGAACTTTCTAAACTGCCTCATTATCATTTTATAAATCTCTAGGCACTGGTTATGTAGAAGATGGCCGAGAGATATTTGATGATGATGAGATTGACGACACTTATGTGGCATCTAACAGCAAAGAGTCAGGACGAGGCCAGAAGAGAAAAGCAAGAGTTGCACCACCTACATCTAAAGGAAATATCAGGAACCTTCTTGGATCTATGCCCACCAAGAAGAAAGAGGTATTGCCATAATACATTACACTCTTTTGTCAGTTTGTAACTAGATAACTTCAGTGGTTCATCTTTCTCTTCTAAAGTTTTGTTATACACATTTAGACAATGTTCTTATGAAGTCTACTAACATTTATGTCTCCCATGCAGGGTCTGTATGACTTATATTAGCAATGAAAATGTAATTGAAAAGTTATAAAGTAGAAAAGTATTGTAGTTTTTTCTGTTACATTTCAGGATGTGAAAATATCAGAAGACAACATCCTCTCAGACATTATGTCTGATTTGGACGGCAATGCATCAACTGCAGTGAAGCCAAAACCAGTAGTTACCAAGGCTAATATAGTGGAGTCTAGTAAGAGGGATGCCCAGAACTACTTCAAAAGCCTGTCTTCCGCTGCTAAGAAACCTACTACCACCACTAGCCTGAGCAAGGAACAACCAGCTGTGAAAGTAGAAAATGTTAGTTGAAGTTTTTTATAAGTCTGCAACTTTATTTATTGTACAGTGTAGCAGTTGTTATCTTGTTAACTAACTTGCTCAATAATGTTTTTTTGCAGAAAGAAAACCTGATATCCCCAGATAAAACAATTGAAAAGAAAGTACCAGTAAGTTGATATTTGTTGCATTACCCTTTCTTAGTATTATCACTAGAGATTGGATATTTGGATGCATATTTACCTTAAGTTTAAGTGTTGACTAGTATGGATTGTGTATCAGTACGGGAAAAGTCCCGGTTTGTTTAAAAAAGAAAAAAATTTTTCATTCCATTGTTTTTATTCGAATGAATTATTCCCAGTCATATTTACCATTTTGTACTATTTGAAATTTCAGCAGCAAAATTTTAGTAAAAATATGTAGTTGTGGGTCTGGCTGTTTGTGTATATGAGTTTAAATGTTTGTAAACGAACCCACAATACAGAAGAAATTCCTAGTGTGGGGCAACGTTTTATAAAAGAGAGAGAACAGAGTTATAGTATTTTTTACATGGAATTTTCAACAAGTTCATTGCCAGGTTTTAAATGGATTATAAAAATTATTTATGCTTTTGAGTAATACATTTTATACACGCGCTACACACACACACGAAATATGTAGAAATTGGCATTTAAAGATCCGCTGCCATTACTAATCAACCATTTGCTACTGCATACTTTAGGTAAATAAGTATATGAATATCCAATGACTAATATTTTCTGACTCCATCACTCTGTTTCTATCTACTGTTTACTAAAGTGTTCCAACATTACAGGTACAAAATGGTGAAACATCTAAACCTAGAATAGAAAAACCAACTCCTAAGAAACCAGAATGGAAAATAGACAGAGAAATAAAGCAAGAATTAGAAGACTCGGCCACACAGAACATTGAAGAATTTCAGACACAAGACCTGAACTTTGACGATGACTTCAGTAATGATGCTGCCCCTAAACCAGAGGAAATAAAAAAAGAAGTTATACCCAGCACTGCAGAAACTATTGGCGATGTTGCTGAGGAGTTTTTAAATGAAGATTTTGACATATTCCCAGCTAAAAAGGAATCTCCTAAACAATTGAAGCCATTAACAAGCACCTGGTCTGATCAAATGGGTGAGAACCAGGTAGCAGCCACAGTACAGCTGGACGGGCAGTTGCCTCTGCATACTAATGAGAATGGGGACAAGGTATTAAAGTTCTACTGGCTCGATGCTTGGGAGGATAGGTTTGTGAAGCCAGGGGTGGTGTATCTATTTGGGAAGGTGTATGCTAACCCATCTAATAAGAAAGCAGGATGTGTGTCCTGCTGTCTGGTTGTGAAGAACGTTAATAGGCAGATGTTTCTGCTGCCAAGGGAGTATGTAAGTATTGAAACCTAATATTAATTTCCAATGTGTTCTTGTTGTTATTGTATTGTGATGTATATGTAAAACAAGAGCCAAAAACATGTTTTTTATAACTTCTCTAAATTATATCTTGGAATCTTAAATCCTATTATTCCTTTCCATGTCTGAAATGATTTAATTAGGAAAATGGTATGAAATAACAAATACAAAGATTTTACCATGCTGTTCAAGATATAAACATGAATTTTTAATATTAATATTTTTTTAGAAACTGGACCCAGTAACATTAGAGGCAACAGACCAAGAAGTGACGATGATGGACATGTACGCAGAGTTCAACAGTGCTGTCGCCAGTGACCTGGGACTCAAGGAGTTCAAGTCAAGGAAGGTTACAAAGAACTATTGCTTCAACTTGCCAGACATACCAGCACAGTCTGACTACCTGGAAGTTAGATATTCTGTAAGTGCAGAAAATAAATGTTACCTAATAGAATATGCATATGGAAACTCTCAATATAGGGAGTGACCACACTTATCGAAGCGGAATCGGCTTGAGCTGATCCCGTATCACCTCATTTGTTGCATTTATTTTGACGCATCGTCAACTGGCGTTGTCCGATCCGAAATGAGGCGAATAACGTCTTTTTCGCTGCTTTTGCATGGGCATGAACCTCAATAGTCCTAATGACTAACTGATATGCCATTTCTGCACAGGAGTCTTAGCCCGTGGTATCACTTTCACATGCAATGTGCTAATGCGTTGCTCAAGCTTACTGCTAAAACTTGTGTAGTGGCTGGCTAAAGTGTAAAATTTTCAAATTACTCCTAACATAACTTTCAAGTTATGATTAGTGTGTATAAGTTGATTTTCATATTTTTTTTCCGACAGGCCACCTTCCCCCCGCCTCCAAAAGACAAGAAATACCTAACATTCTCCCACATCTTCGGCGCGACGACCTCTTCGCTGGAGACCTTCCTGCTGGAGCGTAAGATCAAGGGTCCGTGCTGGCTGGAGGTAAAGCAGCCGGAGCAGGTGCAAGCCAAGATGTCGTGGTGTAAGCTAGAGGCAGCTTGTGATAAGATGGAACATGTCTCTGTTATCAGAGATGGGGCGGACTTGGAACCGCCGCCTATTGTGGTAGCTACTGTGAGTACTCAGACTTTTTTTTTTAACTTGACTAGTTAAGTACAAGATCACAAGGTCTTTGAATTCAATTTAGGGATCTTGGGTACTATTGAGACTGTCCAATCGCCTTAAGTTTAAAACCATATAGAAAACTTCTGGTGTCCTTTTTGTAATGTACTATAACGAACTTTCAAACATGTAGCTTTAAATTAAGCTATTTTGCGAATTCGCAAAAAAGCCTGTTAAGTTGAGGTATCATGATATAGTCCTTATTTTTCAGATAAACATGAGAACTACGATGGATCCTAAAACAAGGAAGACGAAGATATTAATGCTCAGTTGTCTGTCACACACCAACTTCCACTTACACAAGCCGCCGCCGAACCCGCCATTCCAACAACATTTCTGTGGTAAGCAAGGATTATTTAACATTTTAACTGACTACAAGTTACTAAAAGCCGTTTTAGCACCTAATCTTGAAATTATATTTTTCAGTTATGACAAAGTGCAATGAAATCTGGCCCCTGGACCTAAAACAATCACTACCTCAGTACAAAGCAACGAAACTGACCAAATGTGACACTGAGAGAGAACTACTCAACTATTTCATGGTACAGTTCTGGAAGATGGACCCGGATCTAGTTGTCGGCCATGACTTACAGGGATTTCAACAAGATCTTCTTATTGGGAACATTCTCGACCTCCATATACCTAACTGGTCTCGTTTGGGACGACTCAAGAGATCCAACGCTCCTCAAAAGAAGTACGCAGCAAAGGACGCATTTCTCGGTCGCTTGGTTTGCGACATAAAGATATCTGCTATGGAAGTAATACGGTCAAGGAGCTTTGACCTCGACACTTTATGTGTCAATGTACTGAAGATGAAAGAAGGTGAACGTGTGGAGGTTGCGCTTGAAGATCTGCCAAGATATTATGAGAGCAGTAATGATTTATTCCAACTAGTTTCGCTAAGTATGCAAGATGCGTCCTACATACTCAAAATGATGTGCGAATTGAACGTCATACCGCTAGCATTACAAATTACTCAAATCGCCGGAAATATAATGTCTAGAACTTTGCTTGGAGGAAGGTCAGAAAGAAACGAGTTTCTATTACTCCATGCTTTTACCGAGAAGAATTACATCGTACCTGATAAAGTTTACGGCAAAAGAGTCGTAGCAGACGATGATAACGACGACCAAGAGGAAGGTGCCACCAATGTATCCAAAAAGCAAGGGAAGAAAAAAGCGGCATATTCTGGAGGTCTCGTTTTAGATCCCAAGAAAGGCTTCTATGACAAACTCATTCTTCTCATGGACTTCAATTCTTTGTATCCTAGCATTATTCAAGAGTATAACATTTGCTTCACCACTATTAAAAGGAAAGCGGCCGGATCGTCTGACGAAGATGTCGCTAATCTAATTTTACCGAAGTCGAACACAGATCTCGGTGTACTTCCAACACAAATTCGTAAGCTTGTGGAGAGTAGACGAGATGTCAAGAAGTTAATGAAGACGCCTGACTTGTCGCAAGAGCAGTACATGCAGTACAATATCAGGCAAATGGCTTTGAAACTCACAGCTAACTCTATGTATGGTTGTCTCGGTTTCACACACTCAAGGTTTTATGCAAAACCCCTCGCAGCCCTAGTCACCATGAAAGGTAGAGAAATTCTCATGGATACCAAAGAAATAGTACAAAAAGCAAATTACGATGTAGTCTACGGAGATACCGACAGTTTGATGATCAACACCAATTGCTTAGATTATGACAATGTTTTCAAGATCGGTGTTGATCTGAAAAAAGAGATCAACAAGAAATATAAGCAAATAGAGCTCGACATAGATGGCGTGTTTAGATATTTGCTTCTGCTGAAAAAAAAGAAGTATGCTGCCGTATTAGTTACCAAGAACAAAGCTGGTGAGTTTATCTTTACACATGAACATAAAGGTTTGGATATTGTTCGTCGTGATTGGTCCCAGCTGGCCGCAGAAGCCGGAAAGTTCATATTGAGCCAGATATTGTCTGAACAATCTGCAGACGAGAGACTTGAGAGCATTCAAACGCATCTGAACAAACTTAAGGATGATTTGATGAACGGTAAAATGCCACTTTCAATGTTAACAATTACGAAACAACTGACAAAGAACCCTAACGAGTACGCAGACAAACACACGCAGCCTCACGTACAGGTAGCTCTAAGACTGAACAATAAAAATAGCAGGAGGTTCAAGAAAGGAGATGTAGTGCCTTACATCATCTGTGAAGATGGTACTGCAAACTCTGCCACACAGAGAGCATATCACATTGAAGAGCTAAAGAATTCAGAACATCTCAAAGTTGACTTCAAATATTACTTAGCGCATCAGTTACACCCTGTTATATCCAGAATATGTGAACCCATCGAAGGTATGGACCCCGCCCGAGTTGCCGACTGCCTCGGCCTCGATCCCTCTGGATATAGACAAATAGTTAGAAGAGATAACTCAAATACAGAAACCTATGAAGTAGAGAATGAACAAGAAAAGTACAGACAATGTAAAGACTTTGTGTTTGTATGCATTAACGAGCATTGTAAAACTGAGAACAAGATCAGAGAAACAGTTGTAAAGTTGGATAAAGAGAGTGTAACATTTTTAGATAAATGTCAGAATGATAAATGTAATGTGAGACCGGTGGATTACCTGGCGAGTATTCAGAACCAGTTGAGTCTACAAGTGCGTCAGTACCACGCTCAGTACTACGCAGGCTGGTTGTCTTGCGAGGACCCCGCATGCGGGCACCGCACGGCGCGTCTGCCGCAAACCTTCGCAGGCGGTTACCCTCTGTGCAAGTTATGTGAGAAAGGCGTTATGTTCAGAGAGTACACTGAAAAGGACTTGTACTTACAAATTAACTTTTTCTTATTTTTGTTTGATCTGAGCAAGAATACTAATTCAAGTAAGTTCAAATTTCGCAGTACTGAAACTTTTGTAATTTATAATACGGGTTAGGGGTTTAAATCGAAAGGCTCTTGTTTTCCCCGTCATTGCTATAATGTTTTTGCTCTGGACCTGGGAGCCTTGTAGTCACGGAGGTATCGGCGGATAAAATTCTAACTTTTTAAAAAGGAGGTGGGTATGTATTCGAGCAGCATCTGTTTTTTTTCATGTATGTACACCTATTTTCTCGTGATTACTTGTCCGATTAAGGTGATTCTTTGAGGAAGCTCGCGCCTAACATAGAAATATTGTAGTATTGTTGATTATTTATTTATTTTCATACAATTTGATGTTATAACTTTACTTTAAAAAAAAGACTCGTGTACTATTCAATGCATTCATCAGTACAATGTGTTGAATGCGTTGCATTGAGTCCTGTCGTAAATTGTGATTCCTAACCCCAAAAAAAAGTCGTTTCCCAGCAATCATTTTTGCGTTGATGTTTTACATAATGCTTAATTGACGGCTTCGTGAAGGTTACGGACCCTTCACCTATATAATATGCAATTTCTAATACATTTTTATTTTTCGTTACAGAAACTCGTATGTCGCCTCAAGTCTCGAATGCTTTTCAACAGCTAAAGGAGATGGTTGTAGAAGACTGGCTGGCACAGTCCGCATACTCAATTATAAACCTATCGAAACTTTTCCGATTCTTCACCATAGATTCGAAAGCAGGCAGCAAAGTAAAGTCTGAACCGATCGAAATCGACATTTTACCTGAGACTGAGCAAATAGATGCGCTATTGGAGATGGGCGTGTATTAGCTTTTGTATAGTTTTTGTTAGAATCATGTTAAGTATTATAAGCTGTAAATAATAATAAAATATTCTTGTATTTAACATCTGTTTTTGTTTCTGGTGACCTGTGTCGTACAAGGATGGTTCTCGACTCCTCGTCGAAAAGTTACGACCGCATACAGCCCTGAACGTAACGGAACAGCGCTGTACACGGATGGTTCTGATGAACTCTATCTATAGCATTCGCATGATAAAATAGTTATTTATCCAACATGTGAGGAAAGTTCGTTTTTCCTATGAGTTTTGATTTTGAGTCTTGAGCGAACGAAGGATTGAAAAATAGAATCACGAGCGCAGCGAGTGATTATAAATTTCAATCCTGAGTAAGCGAAAGACTCAACAAAACGAATAGCAAATGAACTTGCTCACAAGTTGCATACAAAACTTTTCACCACTCCCAGCAAGAAAGTATTCAGTCATCATAGGTAAATAAATTAAATAGTCACAAAGCAAATCAAAATAAGTCTTTTTTCGAATTTTTGCTTCTAATGTCCTTCTTTCACAGGCTTCTTTCTTTGAATGCGTTCAAAAATTATAATCCTAAATTTCAATATTTTATCAAACTTTTTTAATGTTTCTGAACTTATACACTTACAATAATTTGATAAATTTTATAAAAAACATAATCTTAACTTATAAATATTTCTATTCAAAGCATAAAATTATTTATTTTTGAAAATATCTTTAAAACTTAACATAAAAAAATCAAGCAAAGTTAATTTCTGAACGGGATCATTACTTTCCTCACTGTTCAAACAGTGAGGAAAAACCAATTTTCCTCACTGTTTTCGTAGAGGAAAGACACTTCTT
Organism: Cerastis leucographa; assembly: GCA_963082945.1. Lineage (NCBI taxonomy): Eukaryota > Metazoa > Arthropoda > Insecta > Lepidoptera > Noctuidae > Cerastis > Cerastis leucographa. The sequence continues at coordinate 7,979,710 of OY720380.1, read as the reverse complement.
TCGTGCGGGAGTGGTGAAAAAAACATTTCTTGTCATTTTATACCTATTTGCCGCGAAAGCTGAATAGACGCGGATAGCTGAACGGTGCGTACGTATTTCCATACAAAATTGTTGTTTTCTACAGACAAAAAAAAGGATTGTGTGGTTTTATGAAACCACGGTAAAAGTGAAACTTTTTTCCACACTATAGCGCGGAGTAGGTAAGCCACGGAGTAGGGATAAAGTGAAAGGCGCTCTAACGAGCGCCTTTCACTTTATCCCTACTCCGCGGCCGACCGTCAGCGTCACGCGACATGCAACACACAGACGAAAAAGTTTGAGACGATGTAATAAAAGTTTCACTTTAAAACTGAACCTGAACAATTGTGGTTAGTCCATTATTAGTTTACTACTCCTTTTGCTCAGTACAAAATGGTCTTCACTACCAAAAATGGATGGAATGGTGTCTGTTATCTGGTATTCGAGGTCTATCGAATTAAGATTGATAGAATGTTGTACATAAATATCCAGGGGGGTTACTTTGACGCTTAAAAACATTATTATTCCATTCCTATTCCAGAGTGGGAAAGAGATGGAGCTAGACGACCTGTATAGCTCCGTCTCTTTTTCTCACTCATGAATAAGACAGTGGTACGCCACCAGATTTCTTTTCTCTATTGACTTATTACATCATACATTGAATATAATGTTTCTTGTTGAGCAGTTGACACAGGATTCATGTCTTACAACGATTTGATGTTGTAATCTTTATAGAAAAAAATATATATAAAAATCAATTGCGGTTCGTTTGTCTGGCTAAAACTCCGAGAACGGCTAGACCGATTTAGCTGATTTTGGTTTTGAAATGTTTGGCATAGTCCAGGGAAGGTTTAAAAGGTGGGGTATGGTAGGTAGTTAGTATGGTAGATAGGGTAGGGTAGGTTGGTAGGAAAAAGTGCATTGCAATGCATGCCGGGTAGCGTGTTTACGAAGGCTATACCATTAGAGTGAAAGTGCAAACTGAACTGGCTTAGCTTTTGTTTGACAAAAACTTGCCAAAACCCTAATCCATTCTAGTACAGAAATTGACCGAAATCGCGTAGACTTTGTTAGACAAATTCCTTCTAATATTGCAGCAACAAATGCTATTCAATTTGATACCGATATAAATTACCAATCGTTAGCTTCAATAATAGGCGGATAATTACGTGGAAATGGCTATTATTTTGGTAAAAATCTAGAATTCTTTGGCAGGCGGAGGGGGGTGAGGGGGTGTGTACCCCTTTTCCCCTGGGACCACTCCCGTTAAAAGGTAATGCACCGTTCTTGAGAAAAACTAATTATTGTAACCTAACCTCAAAAAATTTTATAGTAGCTTATAAAGCATAGTCGACGTAGCCCCGCTGCGCGGGGCTCCTATTTCTGTCTGCAGGGTTTACAACAGTAACCTAACACGAAGGGGAAGTCGGGGTCTTAGTTCGCTAAACCTAACCTGTCCGGGTCGGGGTGCCCCAAGTCCAGAGCTCGCTTCGCTCGCTCTTGCAGCCAAATTCTCCTGGGTACGTATGATACAGTACTAGGTTTTGTCCGTGCATTTTCTTTGAAAATATCCAGGCCAAAAGCTAATCTATTTGAGTTATTTTTTTTACTGAGATAGATTAGGTTTTGGCGAGTAATGTGCACAAACAAAAGCTCATCTATTAGAGTCTGGCTCGTGACTCAAATAGTATAGCCTTTGTAAATTCGCTGCCGGGTACAGCCAGTACTTTATAAAAGAAACAAATTAATCCAATAAAAGTGTTTAATAACTCAAAATCTTATCATACAGAGTTAAAATACATTGAGGTTCTTATACCAAGTCACAAATACGTGAAAATACATCTATCTAATTATAATAAAAACGTATTGCAGGAGCAATGGTAATCTTAATAAAATGCTACTTCATTCACGCGTAACTAAAACTTACAGTAGGTGGCCGTGAATACACCTCATATTAAAAAAAAAACAATGTTGCTGAGCGTTTTTCTGTCACACATGCCTCTTTCACAATCTTTTAAAACACGATGTGCCATGTTATCGACCGTGTACTGATCAAAATCAAAAGTATCCTCGGCCACGACCCCTATTAGGCCCTCCGAAGTTACCCCCGCCGCCACGACCTCTGAAATTGTTTTGATTATTATTGTAGTTGTTATTACCGAACTGTTGGTTCATCTGAGGCCGCGTGTCGTAGTTATCTTGACCTCTGCCATTCATGAAGTTATTTCTAGGACCTTGATTGTATGGAGCAGAGGGTCCAAATTTGTCAGGAGCCGGTCCCCTCATGGGTGCCATGCCCATGTTAGGGCGTGGTTTCCACTGCCCTTGGTTGAAATGATCATTGGGCATGTTTCTATTGTCGTTAAAATGTTGTTGCTGATGCTGCGGGGTTTGGTATTGTTGCTGATGTTGCTGAGGCTGGTACTGCTGGTGCTGTGGTGCCTGGTTGCGTTGTTGGTGCGGGGGTAGCATTGGTTTGTGTTGGGGCCCTTGATTATGTTGCTGGTGTTGCGGTTGTTGATAATTCTGCTGCTGCCCTTGATTATAAAGTGGTTTCTGTTGGTTCTGCTGAGGTGGTTGATAGTTTTGCTGTTGCAGCGGTGGCGATTGATAATTTTGCTGTTGCTGCGGAGGAGATTGGTAATTCTGCTGTTGCTGTGGCGGAGATTGATAATTCTGCTGGTTCTGTTGAGACGATTGATAAGTCTGCTGATTCTGTGGTGGAGATTGATAGTTTTGTTGTTGTTGCGTATGATTCTGGTGCTGCTGCTGTTGTTGGTGCTGCTGCTGTGGTTGTTGGAGCTGCTGCTGTGGTTGTTGGTGCTGCTGCTGTGGTTGTTGGTGCTGCTGCTGTGGTTGTTGGTGCTGCTGCTGTGGTTGTTGCTGCTGCTGCTGCTGGTAACGTCCCTGAGGGCGCAACAAACTTTGCAGGCTTTGGAAGGGAGTCGGTCCTGGCCCTTGCGCTTGGTTATTGAATGGAGACGGTCCTGGTCCTGACCCTTGCGCTTGGTTATTGAATGGAGTCGGTCCTGGTCCTGACCCTTGCGCTTGGTTATTGAATGGAGTTGTGGCCGAAGCACTTTGCATTGGCTTCGACAGTTCTTGTACAACCTTTTGCTCAGGCAGGTCTCCGAAGGACCTCGGCTGAGTGTTACTGACCACGAGGCTGGGGGAGCGCGCCAGAGGCGCCGGGGTGGCGGACGTGGACTTGATGCTCGCTTGCACTAACGCGAACAGGTCAGTAGCTGAGCTAGTAGACAAGCTCTTAGTTATATCCGCGAGAGAATTCTCTAGTTTAGCCGGGCCCACCGAAGTCGGTTCTGCTTTCGTCTCCTCCAAAGACTTCTTAACTATTTCCATTTCTTGACGTATTTGATCTTCTTTTACTTTCAGCGTCGCTGATTTGAACACCTGGCGACAGAGAATTTTAGATAGATAAAATATACTTTTCACACCACCTGCTCGATAATGTGAAATTATATGTCATGCAAACCTAACCTAAAGTAAGTCATTAACGACCTGAGGTCTAGCAGGGCAATAATATTGTACTGAATTTCATTATGACCCGCTGGTCAATAATGTGATTTGAATTTGGAACATAAATCGCATACGAATATTCACGCATTCACCATTATTATCTGCACAAAAAAAAAATTGTTCAAAAATCGAACTGGCCACCACGAGATAGAATATAATTAAAAGAAAAATAGAACACAAATTAAAAAGAGGCGCGAATACTGGAAATCCTTTGCTTTGTTCATTGTTATACAACAAATTACTTAAAATATTGCAAATTCTCACAAAAATGTTGAGTGACGATAGTGATTTGACTCCGGAATACTTGATTCTAGTACTACTGCTTTTATTCTCTCGTAGATGGTGTGAAAAGTATAGTATTCACCTCGGGGATAAAGGTGCCTTAGTCTTGGGTGACCTTGATTCCCACGCTGCACTCAGGATTCTTGTCTTAACTACCTCGCTTTGCTCGGGAGTTAACTCTAAACTCCCTCGCTCCGCTCGGGAGTTAACGCTAGAATCCTTCGTTTTGCTCGGGATTCAATACGGCGCCCGCTACATAAGACACTACTTTATCCCCTTGGTGCATAATCTACTATTATTGAATACCATAACCGCCACGCCTCGTTGGTCCGTGTGTCAGCAATATCTTACAGACACAATTTGGATGAACTCAACAAACTCAAAGAGTGGTGGGGGTAGTAGTAGTTGTATACTGCTAATAATACCTGTTTAAAACCAAAACAATTATACATTACAGTGAATGGAATGGAAAGCCTAGGTTTTTCTGGAAGTACATTCAGCACGAAACCTTTATAGCTAAGTGGGTGAGGAGTGATGAGAGACACACACACACAGATACATGAAAAGATTTAGTTAGGAGCCCTGCGGGTACGGGCCCACTTTAATCCATATAGGCCTGTACCGTCCAATCTTAAACTTCGCCACTCATTACCAACTCAAACTAAAGTGTGTATTACCTCTTCAACAGTATAATCATCGTCGTCGCTCTCAAGGACCACAGTGTTGGCTGGTTGCTCTTCGGTCTCCGTCTTCTCGGGCGTGGGTTCCTTGGGCGCGGTGGACGCGGCCTCGCTGACGTACTGCCGCAGCCTCTCCACACGCTCAGGCTCTTTAGCCTCTAACTTCTTCAAGTAAGCGATGAGGCTGTGTTGCTCTTCCGCTGATAACTCGTTAAAGTTCTTTAGTAGGGTTTCGAGGTCCGAGTCTGAAAGGCCGTCCATGGCGTCCGGAGTGCTGCTTAGCTCTAACCTGATTGGACAAAAGGGCAAAGATATTATACAAACAGATAGAAGATTTACGAGACTTTATCTGGAGATAAAGACCAAAGTCAAGTAAACTCAATTTGGGGAGAAAAATAAATCAATTTGTTGTACGAAAATTTAATTTAAAAAAAAATCAACTTACTTCCTATCGTTCTCATCGTATGCCGACTGTAGCATTTGCAGCGCAGACGCGGTGCCACTTTGCTTGACAGGAGCAGGTCTGGGCGCCGGTTCGACCGGCGGAGCGGCAACCTCCTTGGTCTGCTCGGCCGCGCGTTTCTTAGCCTCGGCCATGCCCACTACAGCGTCGACCAGAACTGCTAGATCTTCAGAAGACACGTCCGTCTTGCCCTGGGCTATCAAAGCTTCTGCCATTTGTTGGGCTATCTGTGCGCGGTCTACTTGACCCACTCCTGCCACTGCGACTGGTACTGTTGCTATTTTGCTAGCGCCAGTCGATTGCTGGAAGTTCAAGTAGATATATTTATACTTAAGATATATTAGAAAGGAGAATCGGAATACAATATTGTTATTAGATAGGTATTTTAAAATAATGTAATAATCGCCGTGTAAAAAACCTGACGATGATAAATGCAACGAAATCCTTGAATGACTTCTAGCGAGCTCATCAAGTGTGAACACATTAGCTGTATCTTAGTAAGGCCATTTAATTTTACCTGAAGTCTATATCATCCTCACGGATTCTATTCTAACTAAATAGAATCCTTCAAAAAGACTAGTAAACTCATCAACTACAGTTATGTTTTAGTCAAAGAAGGCTAAAATTGATGCCACATTATCAGTTTTGTCGTCATAATAATAAGATCCTTCCTTAGGTTCGTAATAGGACATGTGGAATGTGAACTCGGCTGTCATTGTGCAGATTGTCGCAACGGCCAATGGCCTGATGGCCTAGCGCCTCGACAAGCAACTGTCGACGCTCTAGCTTGCCGGTTGGATCAAGGGTTTGACGGCATGGTTAGCGCAGTGGTTGAGCAATCGACTGCTGCACTGCGTGTCGCAGGTATGTATGTATGGCCTACAGATAGTTGTTTCGGGTCTGGCTGTCTGTGTATGTGAGTTTAATTGTTTGGAAACGCACCCACGATACAAGAGAAATTTCTAGTGTGGAGCAACGTTTTTAAAAAATAAAAAAAGTGCCTGATTCAGAAAGCCATACTCCTCGATGCGGCTCGCATTGTGAAGAGGTTCCGGTCTCTAGCGCCCTAACCACCGGTAGGTTGAACCCTGCTTCCGATTCCAGTGGGCTACTATTTTTTATATTTTTTAATGTTTTTTGAAGTGAAACTTCTTATGCGACTTCCAACAAGTTTAACGCTACCATGGAGGGGAGATATTTTCTAAATCTCACTAAGAGATGGCAGTATTACAAGATTTGTGACTACGTAGTTCTACTACGTACGCAAGATGGCATGCAAACAGTCATGCATTGGACTCTTTGGTGTGACCAGCCTTCGCTTAATTTCCATGAGTAGAATAACCTCGAAAACTTATTTAATAAAAATAATACAACAAGAAAACAACAAAATATTATTTAGAAGCTGAAGAAAATAACCAGAGTGAATGCGTGGCACTCGAACGCATGCGTGTAGTATTACAAAGTTTCACTTCTTCCGCGCGGAGGGACTACGACCACGCACATTTTTTTTTTAAGGAAGTTTTATAAATGTTTCAATTTGTATCGAAATAAATAAAGGAAGTAGACAATGTTCGTCCGGCCAATATAAAGGCATACCTTCTGCTTGAGCCGGCTGCGCTTGTCGGCCTCGTGCAGCGTGGCGGCGGCGCGCACGACGGCGGCCCGCAGCGCCTGCACGGCGCCCGCGCCCACCAGCCCCGCCTGCACGGCGCCCTTCAGCTTCTCCTTCGCCGTCTCGATCAGCACCACGGCGCTCTCTCGCACCAGCAGCTCTTCTGACGAGTTCGCTTTCTCCTGGTGACGTCGTATACGTTATGACTTACAAGGTACTAGGTTCATGAAGGTTTGGTACTTTTACCATAGTAAAACGGCTTAAGAAGATATTATAAATGCAATGCGACTCTGAATGTCTGTTACCTGTTCACGCCTGAACAACTGAACGAATTTGGCATACACATAGATCATAATTATAATTGGAAGATAGGAGATTCCGGCTGTCACGCAAGTGATTAAAAAAAATATTAAGTGTCCATAGTGATATAACAAATTGTGTAAGAACCTGTCAACTGAACTAACGAGCATACATCTAAATCTAACAAAACAGGGCATCAAAAATATAAAATGAATAATGATCAATGGAAAACCATACCTTCTCCATCTTCAGCGCATCAGCAAGCAGATCAACAATCTTGGGTCCCAAGCTCCCCAAGTAGTCTTCCAGCGCGACCAGCTGCCTCAGCGTGGCCACGACGTCGTCGGCGGCCGCGCTCGGCGCCCGACGCCGCTTGTCTCCGCGCGACACGACGCTGCCGGCGGGCCCGGACGCCACCGACTCGATGTCGTTGTCCGAGTTCCATGGGGAGAGGCCGTCGTCGCTATAGTTAAGGAAAGAACTACTATGGCAGCATTAATTATAAGCCAAACTTCTTGTGAGTAGTGGTGGTACTGGCCGGTTCTTATAAATAAATAAACACAAGTGCTCCATAGAAGCTCGTTCATTTGCTTGTCAGCCTTCGGACGGTAAGGTTGTCAGTACCAATGCTATTTTGCAGTAAGTTCGTTCCATATTTTACCACAGTGGTCTTTATTGTTTATTGCTTCTTACTTTGAATATTACTTTGTGTGTTGAAAATTATCGGTTGTTTGTGATTGCTCGAGTTATGATGATTTATTGAGTTATTGGTAAAATTGAGTCCATTTTATAATAAATTAGTTTTAGGTTATTTCTTTTTATTTGTGTTTCACTTCTGGTCGCTAAAAATATATATGTATAAGGTGTTGTTTTGCATGCTCGTCAAATTCAACGAGGTAACTATGCTTATGATTGTCGCAATATAAATAATCTCTGTATATAAAACAGCATTGCAATGGAATTTGAACCCCTGTCATGTATGATATTGAAATTTTGGTTAAAAAAAGCATAATTTATAAATGTGAAGCCTTGTGTCTACTCACGGCTTGAGCTCGTCGTCGGAAATGAGCACAGTCTGCATGGAGGGCGCGAGCGACTGGCGCGCGTGGTCGGGACTGCGGTTGCGCTGCTGCTCGCGCTGCGACAGCGGGCTGCGGCTGCTGCGCCGGATCGACTCCAGCGCGATGTGCGTGCGCGCCGGACTGCGTCTACACAACCATTTATACTATTAAACCTTTCACTGCTAACTTCAAATAAGCCATTTTACTAGTATGCGCGTCATCTATAGCTACGTATGACGAATTATTGTCCGATCCTTTCGGTCCGCCCAGCATATGCTCCCAGCTTAGCACCGAAAGTGTTAAACCTTTCTTAACGTTTCGGCACAAGTTATACATAAATATTGCATGCAGTAGTAAAACGATTCTGTGAAGAATGATATGAAAGGGAAAGGAGTAAATGATGCTTGACGTCTGACAGGGGACAATGAAAGCAGAAAAGGTGTTAGGCCGACCTCAAGTAGAACGGGGCAAGAGCAGGAAGATGATGCAGTAGAAAAAAGATTAGACGTTTGGAATGTCGGTGACTAAGTGTACCCAGGTCGACCAGGACGAACATGGTACCATCTATCATGTGAATGTGAATCTGAAGCAGATTGAACTCTTCAGGCTGTTTGTCGTTCCATTTTGTAGGAGTTAGGTTTTTACTTAGGTACCTAAACATTACATTGACTTTATTTAATATATATATATATATATTCAAAAATTATTTAGAAAGGATATCATTCAGTTATCATCAACATTTTGTGCCAAATAGTAGAGTGGTGATTTTTGGTGATTCTTCAGCGTGTATCAAAAAGGTGTGGTAGTATTGAAGGGTTTTCGCTCACAATAAGCCCCGCCATCCCTTTCGTGTTGGGTTACTTTAAACCACTAGGTTGGCATTTTGCACTACCACATCATAACTATAGATATTTTGAAGCATTTGGTAATTCAGCGGTTAGGTATGTTAACTTAGGTTTTTTATACTTCAGTGTTGTAATATTAAGTTTTTTGAAGTGTTAAGTTTTTTTTTCTTTTTTACATAAAATAGGCTTGCGCTTGGGGAGGGTGAGGGTGGGGCACGCTCGTCTAGAAGAAACCGATTCACTCGAACTTTGAAGAGATCCAGATTATAATGATCAGGGAACAGAGAAGCCGGCAGTGACCACACCTTTCTGACACATGCTGTACATTCGCACAGCCACTATGGGTTAATGTCGTAGGTGGTCCCTTGCGTTAGTAAGAAATCTAACATTATTTCCCGTAACAGTCTACGATTTATTTATCAAATTTTGGGGTAAGATACGATTGATGTCCTTCCATGTTCGGTAAAAAGTGCTTCTGAATAACATACCTATTGGAACTGTGGCCATGGCGTATTTTTACAGACGTCCGTGTTTTGCTACTGAAGGACAGACTTTTTGTAAATACAGAGAAGGTATAATTTAAAGGAAACTAACTACTAATTATTAAGGAATAGGTTTGTGTATCTTATTTAAACCGATACGCCCATTGGTCGATATAGGCTTACAAACTCCTTCATTTGCTTGTGTCAGTCTTTACGAAAGAAACTTAATTGCCATGATTGAAAGATTAGGCATTCTTATGAGCAAACATCCAAAGAAACAGGTTACGAGGTTGTTACCATGTGTTACAAAAATAGTCGTGAGGGATTTTGTTGTAACCAGGATATCTTGTAAAATTGTAGGCATAGTAAATGGTCAAATATACCCATAACTCAGGCGTGACATATGAGGCTCCTGAAAGAGACTTCCACTCAGGTATGAGTGACAGAGGCTACGCCCTACACAGCCAATCTATCCCTCAAACTCGACTTGCCATATCCAGCATATCAGCCAGGAACCCACATCCTCTAAAATGTTCTATCTCATACCACATTCACTTTGATGAACGATGCCGAAAGTATGACAAAAATGAACTGAAAGTGAAGCGTATGATTAAGCACTAGCTAGATGTGTAGTAGAATGATAAAAATTACCTGTGCAGTGGACTCCTGGAACGTGTGCGTTTGTGATGCAGCGGCGGCGGCGAGCGACGACGCTCTGGTGAGCGGCGCCGCGGCGGGGAGCGGCGCGGGGGCGGCACGGGGGATCTGCGGGACACTCGTTGTAAGTTAGCTTTAATGCAGTGGCTGGGATAGACAACAAGGCAGATATCTTAGAGAAATTTATCTGTGAAAGTATTCTTCAATCATGTGTTGTGAACAGTTAAGACAAGCAAAATGAAAATACTGAAATGTCTCTCCAAGCAACGTATCCTTTGTTTCGTAAGCCATTTTTCGTGTTAAAAGTTTAAGGTAATGGGTTGTGGAAGTCAGGTAGGCATCCGCTCCGTGTGAAATACTAGTGTTCGGTTAGAATGAAGGTCAGGCCCAACGAAAAAAGCCTGGCAGATGATGATGATATTGGCTCACGAAATAAAGACAGAATTGTCTTTCCTTGACTGTCTTCCCCCTAAATTTAATTCCGCTTAACATTTTTCTTACCTGCGATCCCGTCTGTCCGGAGTCAAGCGTGACCTCGGTGGTAAAGGCTCACGATCACGTTCAGGTCGGTCATATCTGCTCGGTCGGCGGCGCTCGGGTGAGCGCCGGCGCGGGTCAGGCGAACGTCGGCGCAGCTCGGGTGATCGTCGGCGGACATCGGGAGAGCGTCGGCGCTGTTCGGGAGACTTTCGGCGAGGTTCGGAAGATTTCCGTAACGACACGAGCAAGCGCGACTTCTCAATAGACACATTTCGTGGTTCCAACGGTCGCTTGCTCATGTCGGGCGGGGACAGACACATTCGGCGGTAGATCTCGTTTACTTGTATACGTAGCTCCTCTTCGTGTAATTCTTTCATGCGCGCCGTCCAGAACAGGATCCATTCCGGCTTGAAGTCGTGCTTGGATGGGTCTTTGCCCTCTGAAATGACATTAATGATTCAAACTGAAAACTTATTGAAGAGTAATTCCGAGAATGGTAATACTATGATTCAGTATGGGCAGCACAAATTGAGTAGACAAAGTTTAATTACGGGTCTTTGAAAACTGAACGAATAATAAAATGATCCTATCAAGAAGCCAAACAATTTGTTAAACGATAGGAATCAAATCTTCCAAAGATAGGGCCTGGATGGGACAGGCACGGAAATATCACCCAGTGATGTGAGTGAAGTCAGTACATACCAGCCTGTATCTCCTTGTAGCGCCGGTTCCAGAACTTCTTCCACTCCTCGGGGTAGAGTGGGTGCTTCTCCGGGTTCTTCTCGTGGTACGCCAGCGTCTTCTTCAGCGATTCTTCGGCAGAGAGACGCTTCTCATCCGCCAGCTTCACCTTGTACTCGTTCTTGTGCCTTTGTTGCTGTTGATTATGATGGCCTTTTTAGTTACATACGCCTTTATTGCACAGTATAATTGGGTTTGCAAAATGCTAGTGGATTGTTTGCAATAAGATCCGTCTTCTGTGGTCAACGAAACTTGGTTACGAAAGTAAGGCCGTGTTTACTTAAACGAGTCACCAAACTTTTTTTTTTCATTTATCTGAAACTTTTTGTACCGCATTTGGAGAGTGATCTAACTTCCTCGGGGTGTTACCTGACCAATCGATCGATCAATGGTAGAATGGATTAGTCGACGTCGATCGATATTTTCTACTAGGTAAAACTATCTATCGATTGTCGACTCACTAGTTTCACAAACTTTTTAAGAACAAGTCGATTTAACACCGAGTATTTTGTGTACTAAAGGTTGCTCGAGTTCGAGCGCTGTCCGGATCACCTACGTTATTTCAGATACGGATATAGTTGTTACGATATTTTGTCTTTTGGTGTCCTGAATCGACACCATCGTAGTCCTTAAGATTGTTTGAGTAAAAGGCAATGACCGCGATTGCATGCCGAAACGTAAAATGTATACAGTACAGTAATTTAAAAAACATCTGCTGTTCCATACATTTTACCCTGCATATAAATTTTTCATAGGTATACACGGTCAAAATGTCCAGAATTATGTACTGAGTACGTGGTAAGCGTTTTCGCTTCGGCGTCCCTTACAACCAGTATAAAACAGTAGTTTTGACGTTATGTACCTCCTCCTGCGCCTTGCTGAGCTGCGGCTGTCGGCTGCGAGTGGGCGAGAGCGGGCGCCGCTTGTCGTACGGCTCGTACCGAGCCTTGCTGAGAGACTCGTGCCTGCCTCTGGAACAATAGCTTGTTCAAACTAATGTGTAACACATACATCATTTCAATTTACTAGAGCAATCAATATAAAACGGTTAATGAATGACATACACTGTTCCATTGCTGGGCAAATGTATCTTCTAATACAGACAAGAGATGTGCTCTCCTCGCATTCTCAAAATTTAATGTTCTAAATCACAACAAAGTACCACTGCTCTTAAAACATATAACACTCGGCTTTTAGTAACAAAAAACAAACACTTATCATACCGCCAACATTTAAACTTCGTGCTCCTACTAAGATATTCTTAATGGACAAACCCAATTAAACATATTGCCCGACCCTGGAATCGAACCCACTACCCCATGCTCAGCAGTGGCGCGAAAACTAAGGTTAAGGGTGGTAGATCATCCAACTGAACTTTCAGAACCACCCTTCTGTGGTCTGTTCTGGTGTGGTCTGGTCATATTTATTTGAGTAGATATGACCAGACCTTTCTGCTACATGCTGTATAACCATGCTATATAATTTTTGAGTAGCTTAGTAACCTTGAGATCCTCTTGTCCCTGCCGTGGTCCCGGCGCTCGTGCTCCGCCTCGTCGCTGATGTCGGACAGCGACTCCACCGACCCCGCGCGCCGCTCCTGCCGACCCGCCGGCCGCTATAGTCACATTATACATACAATGCTCAAAGTAATAAACTTTACTAACGATGCTTGAAGGTAATTCATTGATTTATATACATTAAGTAGTATTGTTGTCTCAGTGCCAAGCTATTTATAAAAATGAATCCCTAGCCTAGTATTTATATTTGTAATTCTTTTAACTGCCATTGGTTTTTTAATCTCTAGTATAAAGCCGGTCCAACCAATGTCCGAACTGATCCGACCTCTGTCTAATGTCTATTAGTTCTAAATGTTCTGATTAACAACACTGGTTTCCTAAACTTGACAGTACGACGTCCATAAGATACTATTATAAAAAAATCTAAGTATTCAAACACTACAATGCTGTGTTGTTTTCTACTCCTGTCCCGATATTTGAATCAAGCCAACATGCCTCTGCCTAACTCTTCGGGGAATAAAACATAAAACTGTTTAATTTCGATAAGAATGAGCGCCGCAAAACTAAGTTAATTTTACCAGCACCTAGATTAGAAATGTATAAAAAGAGTCCAGAATACCGAAGCATACAAATATATAACAAATTACCTAAAAATATCCGGCCCACAAAGACACTATGTGTATTTAAAGCAAGGCTGAAAACATTGCTTTTAGAAAAATGTTATTATAGTGTACAGGAATTTATGGTCGATGGAAAACTAAAATAGAGCTCAAATTACATGTATGTGTTTGTGTTAATTACAATTATTTTCTTTTATAGTATGATGAGGTGCTAGATATGTTTTTTTATGTTTTATATTTTTTATTGAAATGATAGATATGTTTTTTTTATGTTTTATATTAATAAAAGAACTATTAAGTTATTTTTAAGTTAGTTTTAAGTTATTTTGCTGCGCCCTAACAGGGTCATGTACTGTCTAGTTTTAAGCCCATTGCTTGTAACTGAGAATTTGTACATTTTGCAATAAATAAATAAATAAATAAATACATGTTTTAAATACATTTAATAACACATTTGCTCGTAAAGGGTCTCTTATTGCACCAAGTTCAGTATCGTAATGTATCTAAAACGCACGGCTTATCATAATGCTCCGTCTAAAACGAACGGTACTTTTTTAAATCTTAGCAAAGAGTTTTTATGTCAGAAAAGTGGTCAACATTTTACGAATAAAATTAACTTGGGAGATAAAATATAATAAATAAACATTTAATTCTTTAATTTAATCAATTTTGACCATAAATTACAACCATTTATCTGTAACAAAACACAAAAATATTAATTTACTTTATTAGTAATACTGGCTGTTTCTGTGCCTTATAAAAAAAACGCGCTAATTTCATAATTTGTGAACAAGTAAAAATTATTCCGCGCGCTTTTTCTTTTCGCTGTTTTGTTTTTATTTGAAAATGTCGTCCAAATTTTATTTATTTCCTCGCAAATATGTTATAGAACGTCGTATGACATACGTGCGCTTTGATAATTACAGCCTCTGCTTTCTTGTTAGCTATTACATATCCTCTTACATATGCGACCGGATTGGAATATATCGGCGGTGTTGGTGCCTTGACGGTCGCGGTCGCAGCGGGAGCGCAGCCAGGGTTCAGTACCACGGGCGCTGTGCCGCCGCGCGTCCCGGACACGAGGGGAGACGTCGTCAAATCCATTTGATGGACTACTGTGACCGGTTTGGGAGTAACCGAACGGACTATGTTATTTGTGTCCGTGGGAGAGGTTCCGGGCAGCGCGGCCGCGAGAGTGTCGGGCGGCAGGCGCTGCGGCCGCGGCTGGCGGCGGCGCTTGGCCGGGCGGCAGCGCCAGGGGCCCCGCCGCCTGGGCTCCTTCAAATTCACTGGTTCGGCGACGTCGGGATCCTACGACAACGGGTACCCTATCTATAGTCTGTCTGTGTAGAAATGGTTGGGTTGCGTGATAAACGCCAAATCCACTCACAAGACACAAATCGAATAAGTTGGTTATTCGATCAAGATTCGTTATTGGATATTTTTGCCTTAATTAAGTTTTATCGATTTGGTTTAACAGTAAACATGTTTGCAGGTGTCACGCAAACCATGATCGAATGAACAGAGTAACAACTTGCGTTTTATTAATCGCTACACCGGCCACACATAACATAACTATATAACTTAATGCTTACCACACATAACATAACTATATAACTTATGAACGACTACAATCATAGGTATGACTGTATTCAATGAACGTACATACTGCCCTGTGCTACAATGAATCGATCTGATCTTTAACGTATTTACACCCCAGGAAGTGGAATATCAAACTTTTAAATTAAACTACTTCTACGAAACTTGTTCGTAACTTGGCATGGCACTGAGACAAGAATTGGCGGGAAATTTATTTTTTATATTAGGGTCATGAGTAAAAAATATAGCTTCATTCAAGTCAGCAGCATAGGTAAGTAGAAATTTGATAGCACATGGATGTATTGGTATCCCTCTCAACAAACAATGTGACATTATTATTATATATCATGTGACGTGATTATCACTAGAGACCAGATTATATGCAACTTACAATGGTCAAAATATGCATGCAAATATGCATCATTTCGAAATGTACAAAAACACAAAAAATTGCAACATAAAATTTCAATTAGTAAAACAAAATAATGTATTTTTAAACTAAACAACTTTATATAACCTAATACAATTTAAATAAATAATGAAACTAGTTTTGAAAAAAACTAGTTTTAGCAATATAATATTTGCTATAAAACTCGATTCGCATCGGCAAACATTGTAAGCACCGTTACAGGGAAACCATTGCAAACAGAAGATCATCATCATCAATATCATATAACAATATGATAATTTCCGTCTGTGCCTTCTACGATACCCACTGGTAGATGTGAATCAAGCTAATAGCATAACATTAATGATAGCGTCCTTACCGAGAAATTATTGAACAAGGGTCTCGCCGGCGCGGCCACGATGGGCGGAGAAGGCTCTCTCTTCTCTCTGCAAAATAAGACACCATTGTTACTTGTTCTACAGGCTAAGGCTGTTACCACACAAATCGATCGATCGTCGATCGATGGTAGAATAGATTAGTCGACGTCGATCGATAGGTTTCTACTACACCATTCGATTGATCAACGTCGATCGATAGCATCGATCGATTAGTGTGGTAACACCCTTACCGTTTTAGCTGAGGCGATGCCTGAGGAGTACGTGCGAAGTGCGGGGGGGGGGGGACTCTTTTCAGTAATTTTACCTCTGATAACCTCAGATCTATAGACTGTAGGCCCAATAAACAACTGTCACAATGAGTCGATAAGCAATTAATACTGTACAAGATTAAGAGCGTTTATACCTTACCGCTTTTCATACAAACTTTCAAGTCGTTATTTTCCGAAATGACTGAACCGATTTATATGAAACTTTATACGCATAAGCAGGATACATAGGTCTAAAAAAATATTTTCAAAATGTGTTAAAAAAAAAAGATAATTGGAATTTTCTGTTTCTATAGAAAATTTATAATCGGTCTAATTTAACTGTAACACTATTTTTCGAAAATGTTTTTTAGTAACTTTTTAGATCTGAGTATCCTGCTGATGTGTACGAAGTTTCATTAAAATCAGTTCAGTCATTTCGGAATGAACTAAATGAAATGTCGTAAGGTGTAAACGCTCTTAAATAGATAATTATAAGTGTTAAAAATTCTTACTTCGCCAAAGTCTTTGCTTTACTACCATCATCTGTAACAATACAAAAATTAGTTAGTCTTCTCATGTCCAAGTAGCAAACGGTTGAGAAATAATTATAACGTTTGTGAAAACAGTTTCTCTACGGCGTTTTGGGGGACTGTCTTGTGTAATTGACGGTTAAAAAGGGGCTGATCTTCAGCCTAATTTGTATAAATTACTTTTGACTTTGATTTCCTGGAGACCCTCAGGTCAGATCAAGAGGTTCAGATCCCCTGTCAAATTACCTTACTGTTAAACAATCTTAACTGTATGTATTGGTGCTTGTTTCTGTAGTATTGTTTGTTTATGTCTGTCTGCACCTAACTTATAAAAACTTCTATGTAATAATAAAAATAACTAAACAAGAACTTACTGGATTTAATCAGAGAGTCAATAAGTCCAGTGTCTACAACTTCAACGAAGGTCTGTCCATCCTTCTCCGAAAAGTGATGGCTTCGGAAGACCCACTCGTGGATTTGCACCCTGAAAAAAATTGTTTGCTTTATAACTTAACGTTAGAAAAGATACGGCCGTTTATGCCGCAAAAAACGTATATTTCGACACTCCCAAGAGAAACAAAATTTATAGGGTAGGTAGTTTTGGCAAGTAATATCGAGGGAAAAGTCTGAAAACTCTATATATTTTTAATTAAATCATAATAAAAAAAGCTCGAAAAAAATGATTCCTGAACTGTTTAGGTATAATATGTACCTGTCTACAAATTTGTACGGAACCCTCCTTGGGCGAGTTCGACTCGCACTTGTCCGGTTTTGTATTACAATAGTACTGGAATACTCACTTGTCTTTCTCATACTCCTCCTTGTCGATGTTGACGGGTAGCTTGCGGCCATACTTGTCCTCGATGCGCTGCGCCAGTCGGTTCATGATAACGTTGACGCCTTCGCGGTACTTGAGCTGCGCGCGGTACGGCGTCAGCAGGCCGCATGCCTGCGGGAAGTGTCGCACCTGCGACGGAAACAAAAACACATCAAAATTTCCATGCGAACAAAGTTGCGGGCAGCAGCTAGTATCTTCATAAACCTATGCTTTGTCAGAAACGTGGTTTTAAGTCAC
This sequence comes from Cerastis leucographa, assembly GCA_963082945.1. Classification (NCBI taxonomy): domain Eukaryota; kingdom Metazoa; phylum Arthropoda; class Insecta; order Lepidoptera; family Noctuidae; genus Cerastis; species Cerastis leucographa. The sequence continues at coordinate 7,962,177 of OY720380.1, read as the reverse complement.
ACAGAAACGGACTTTGGTAAACGAATTCCTGTAAAGGACAAGGATAGAGATGTGGTTGGGTTTTTCTGTCATGGCACGAAACGTGCGAGTTAGATTTCTAAAAGCTATTGTATAGTTTTGCTTTTTATGACTGCGGTTTTTTTTCAGTGGGATAATCCTCATGGAGATGGGATGGTTCCCTCTCATAAAGAGGAGGCCTGCGTCCCAGCAGTGGGAACAATATAGGCTGATGATGAATCCTCATGGATACCCTCTGTCTGGGGCTAGCGGATGGTTAGGTCGGACTCTAATCGACTAAAAACAATCAGGACATCAGAAAAAGGTGGCTGGTGCAGGACAGGGTGTGCGGCAGGTCTACGTCCAGCAGTAGAGTGCGACGGGCCGAGTTGATTGATAATATACTCACGAGGTAGTTGAACCGGTGCCAGAAGCAGGTCATGTGGTTGATGATGGTGCGCGGGTGGCCCTGCTTGGTGCAGAGCGTGCACATGTACGTGGGCTCGTAGTGCGTCTGCTCCGGCGGGTGCTCGATCAGGTACTCCACGCCCAGCAGCGGAGCCCTGCCGATACAACATGCGTCAACAAACAAGGATGCGGCATTATCATCTTCCTGCCCTTGTCCCTTATAACTTGGGGTCGGCGCAACACGTTATTTTTTTTTTTGTTTTATTGTCCCCTGTCAGCCGTCACGCTATCATTTATTCCTTTTTCATTCGAACCATCTTTTCTTTTTTCCAGCCATTAACATTCATAATCGAAAAATCAGCAGCGAAACCGCACGCTGCTGAATTTTTGATCATGCCAGCGAAAATACTGTGAACACTTATTAGGATTATAGGAAATCTTAGCTTATTGCTCACTTGACGGCATCCAAGGAGTCCTGGATGTGGCAGGTGACAGTCCTGTACTTGTTGTACTTTTTGTCCAAGTCCGACGGGTTCTTGTTGTGGTGGTCTACCTCCTCCGCCATCTTCTGAAGAACTTTTTCAGTGGCTGTAAGAAGATTTCAATACATCTAAGTTAAGCGGTTGTTTCTACATAGGCTGTAATATTTCATAATCTGTGATTTTATTGAATTTAGGTGTATACAAAAAAGAATAAGACTGTGTGACTGTATGTTTTGTTAAGTAAATATTTGGTTGAATTAAAGAAGCCCAGCCCAGTAAGTCGGTTTGAACGACCCTACAATCCTTAGTAAAGTGTGCACTTACCAGCTGTCTTGGCAACAGCTTGATGGTTGTATGGATGATCGTCAAAGATGCTTTTGGGCCAGACGTTTCGCATCGCCAGCTTGATCTTGTGTTTCTTTCCCGATATATGAGTCTGAAAGCAAGAAAACGAATATGGGTGAAAGGCGTCTTAGATTGACGACAGTGTCACTCTTTTTACTGGATTTAGAGTTTAATGGTGATTAGAGATAACAAAATACCGAAATTCTAAAATGTTGTTATTTCTGAGGGGCGACTGCAAATACTCTAATATGAAATAACGGTTATTCGTAATTAGATCCTATCCGACATGTCGCTTATGATACCTAAACGGTATGGTGTAGTGCTGCCTCACCTGCAAGATGCTCTCGCCGCTGCACACGGCGGCGCACGGGTAGCACAGGTAGATCCACTTGCCCGAGATGTCGCGCCCGCGCCGCTCCACCATAGACCTCGAGCTGCCATCCTCCAGCCGGATCTTCAAACTGTTCAGGTGCTCTTGGAACTCGTGCTCCGCCTACAGAAACAACCACAACGATCACTATCATATAACACCGTCACAAGAACAAGCCAGTGCAACAACTGACCAAAAACCCGACAATTCGTCTTCCAGAAAATAAACAAAAAACAGTTAAAAGCGATCCGCCCTAATAAGTGGGATAAATCAAATCAAATAAAACAGTTCACAATGTTATTTTTATTCGTTTATTGAACGTATTTTTATTTTTAAGTTATTTTTCACTAACTTATACTTACCTGTGTACCGTGCCACGGAGAAATAAAATGTAAACGTTTCACACATTTAAGAGTGTGTGTGATACTGATAACAATTAACCCAATGAGAGGAAAACGTTACTTAACACAACGCGGAGAAGTTTATGATAAGCACAAATTTTTATTTTCTCATTTCCCGACATCAGTGCACACTGATCATAATTAATATACAAGGTGTAAATTACCTCATCACGAAGCCGTCAACCAAGCATTCTGTACATGAAACTAAGTAACTTTATGCAAAAATTATTGCTGGGAAACGACTTTTTTTTGGAGGGTGTAAAATCATGTTTTGTGGTAGAACTCAATGTAACGCACTTAAAACATTGTGCTGATGGACGGATTTAATAGTACGGGGGTCGTGGTGTTTAAAGTCAAAATCTTACATTAAAAACATGTTTTAAAAAAAATATTTGTCAAAAAGTTGGAACTTTGACCCCTAATATCTCCGTAACTACAAGGTTCCCAGGTATGGTGGTGAACAAAAAAATGATCGCAATGACAGGGAGAACCAGTGCCTTTCAGCTTCGTTTAGAGGTGTTTTACACTTTATTATTGGCAGAACGTTTCAAAGAGCGGCGTTTTGTATATCAATGGAAGCTACCATGGATGCGTTAAATAAACTGTAAGATAATCTAGAAACCGACAACTGTTTCACTCACTATCGAATGTTGAAGTCGCGACTTAGGTTGGTAGGAACCAGAAGAAACCTTTATATACTTTCACACTATAAAATGCAAACTGCCACAAAGAAAATTCTTTACAAAATGGCTCGTTATCGACCGCCGCCGCGGCGGCGGTCGATAACGGCGGCGCGCCGTCGCAATACAGTTTGTTCAAACACGGTATACTTTCCTGAATAAAATTGAGAAAGCACAACAAAAAATTGCCTGTTTAATAAACGATAGTTTTATTTTTTTACTAGAACTCTACTTACATTTTCGCAGATTCACTTGCCATAAAGCAGTTTATATTAAACCTAATCCAAGTTTGAATGAATATCCTTCAGCAGTCTTACAAAACCTCAGAAGATTTTGGAATAATATCTAAAATACTTCACATCATCCAATCAATCCATAGGTACTAATATAAATGCAAATTTAACTCAGCCTGTCATACTTTTCCGCCTTAGCGGCTGAACAAATTCCGATAAAAGGCGTTTGCAGATTTTTGTATGAAGTGGCCTAGCTAACTTACGCCATTTTATTATATTTTTAAAATAACGGCCACGTGTAAAACCTGTATTTATCAATAGCTTATATCAATACAAACAAGGCTTGTTTGCGACTGTCTTCTAAAACGTCACCTTTTCACGATAAAAGCTATCAAAGTAAAAATCTTTTCACTGATGACAGGCATCATCAGTAAAACGTACGATTTTATTAGCTACTAGTAAAACTTGTATAATCAATCAATAGCTGGCATTAATAAGTGGCTGCTATTTTGAAAATAAATTAAAATCGGGAAGCTTTTTTATTTCTATTTAAGTATATATTTTATTCAAAATTAAGGTTGTTACAAACCTAAACAAGGCACACAAATAGACCCCTGGGGTCTGTCTTAGCATGCCATGGCCTGAGATTTAATCAACGCGCTATTAACAGTTAAGCATTCATCAAATTAAGAAATGTTCTTTCAGCTTATGCGAAGAAATGTTCTTTCAGCTTATGCGAAGAAATGTTCTTTCAGCTTATGTGAAGAAATGTTCTTTCAGCTTATGCTTTATGTTTTTACTGTTCATTGAGTCTCTAATGCCTATAGGTATTTTGTTAGGTAAATTGGGTATTGTGAAAGCAGCCATAAATGTTATTTTTGCGTGGCACTTGATGTAATTTCACGTCATATTTAGCAGGAATTTGAACATCACGGTTATCAAACCGTTCAATGTTAGGTAGGCCAAATTATTCAAAGCCCTAATGCATACAGTGTAACCTTGACCAGAGGCCTAACGCAGGTAATGATCTACCTATGTTTCAAGTGTCAAGGGAGACGTTTAGAATACATAGGATACGTTTTTTATCCCGGTAGTTGCAGCGGAATAATTTCCGACCGCCGTACAAACACGGGAAAAAGCTAGTACAAATAAGCCCTTTTGGATTTGGTGAGTTCTGACCCTTTATAAATTCTTTTCATCTTCCTTAAACTTAAATTAAAAATATGCTGTCTTTCTATCTTCCATTTGTGTGCTTACAACTTGATAAGCACTAATCTGCTATTTGTTTAATTCATAGATATAATGTATCTGACTGACTTATAAACGGAAGAGATGCATCAAGCAAGCACAGCTGACATTCATAACTGACCTTTCATACATATCTCATAACATACATCCAAATCATATTAACTATTTTGTTTATTACTTAAATACTGCAGAGATGAAGAAAATTAATAATTTCACAAAAAAATGTTTCATGACTGCAATTAAAGAATTTGGCCGTCGCGAGTCACCAGATGTGAAACATCTATGTTAATATTAGAATCCATAATAAATTTTTTGTATTGTAATGTTACCCGATATTACATAATAAATATTACATTACATTAATGATTTTCTTCTATCGATACTCATTGATTAAATCTGCATCCGACCTAACTATATCACTAATTGAGTAGAAATTGGAACATGGAACTTTCAAAAACAAAACAAAATCAACATTCAATCCAAAACAACTTTATTGTAATGGGAAAAGGTTGATTTTACGTGGCATAGGGGTCCACCATTTCCCACCACGACATACGAGTCTATTTTACTGCCTAGTCGCGCATATAGATATTTCACATCAAAAATGTAATACCAACTGTCAAAAACAATAAATAATAGATGTTCTGGTGAGGGAGGTGATATGAGTTCTTATCTGATAATCTTTACTAGTCTTATATAATAAAGGTGAACTGGAGTCTGAAACTATCAGCCAGATTTATAAAAATCTTTTTGCATATAATAGGCCAATTCTTGTGGTGAGCAAAACGAGAATCAGCAAGAGAAAAGGCGGAGCTCAGCTAGTAAACTTCATAAATCTAGTTAAAACTAGGTTTCTCTAGGTTTTTTTTTGTCAAAGTCCCATACTCAGAGGCTGAACCCTTGTATGTTACCATGTTCTGTAAAAATTACAGGATAAAATGTAGAAAATATTTTTTTTTTATTTATTTGAAAAATTGCATATTAACTGCCTCGTTTGTCAAGTGGTCACATGTGCAACTGCTGAGCATGAGGAACTGGGTTTAATATCCGGGTCAGGTAAAGTGCTTTTCCATTAGGAATTTCTCAGTTGCAGCCAGAGTCTGGACTTGCGCCCCGTTGATTAAAGGCAATAGGCTTGCCCCATATCACAAGGGACTTAAACATAACAAGTGAAATATGGGTGTACTATTGGGTACACGTCTCCCTAACCTTTCAAGGATTACAGGTATGTTATGTTTATGCATATTGATAGATTCTTTGAAAATATCAATTCAAAGCCACATTGAAATTACAGTTATTTCATGCAGATTATGTACAAGTCATGATATAAATAAATGTATATAATAATTGTAAATACATACGTTTATTTAATATACCCCTCCAATTTTGGGTTTATATTTACTGATTTTTAGTAACATGTAGATATTTTATCAAATGCCCAAAAAGATAGTATCTTTACAATTTTATTTTTTGACTGAATTAATGAACGCATGTAGTGTGAATTTTTTTTTAAGTACCAGATGTGCTTTCTATCAAACACAATAATTGGCTGTTACTATTAAAGAATGCTTTTGAAACCTAGAAATTGTTTGCACTACCTGCACACAAACTTATTTGCCATAGGATCTTGACCTTTAGCTAACAACTCTCTCTTTTGAATTAAGTCTACAAATTAAAAAATAAGCAATAATGTGTCTGAATAGCATGAATGAGTTCCGGTTAAATTTAAGCATTCAGTTTCAATAGTATTAAATGATATTTGAGAGCTTGTCAGTTTTTTTCGAATATTTAACATTTAGAATGTTTAAAATACCTTAGGATTAAAAGGGGAATATAGGAATCATTTTTCAATATTAAGCTCTCATAACTGTAGCAAAGGATGCTCTTTAGTGTCTCAATTTGAGGATAATAAACAGTTGACATTAATATTAAGATTTATTTGAGTTTCATTACTTAAGTATTATATTTATCGAATAAGATAAAAAACAATATTTACCTTGGTACAGGAGGATTCCTCTAGCTCAGGTTTCTTAGGTACTTCGGTGACAGAATCCTGATACCCCTCTGCCCCTGGCGGGCAATCTGGAAGGTCCATCTTGAAGCACTACACTTGGTAGTTTATGACCAGAAAACGGTCATAAACTATTGTCACAATTCTTAAGAAATTCTTCTTTCTTCTGAGTCTTGATTCACGCACAACTGTAACCCAAACCATTTGATATCAAACTAAATGGCCATATTTAGTATTATTAAAAAATCTTGATTATAAATAAATTGATACTTACAACCATCCAATATGATGAATACTTACATGCGGTGAGGTTGTTTCTAAGCACTCTGCTATTTGACTGAGCACATCAAATGTGCGTGGTTGTGACTGATATGATATAATTTACAAAATCACACAAATCAGTTATTTTATTGCTATATTATCATACCTTTCTAATCAAAAGAGTATTCATTGATCATAGAATTCATTATTGCCTACCCAATTTCTATGTTCATGCAGTTTCACATACTCTACTGTATCGCTTTGTGATAGATGTAAAAGGCAAACATAGTGATCATAATCATACACCGCAGACCTAACCATCACCAGCAATTCAGATGAATTGATCATCTGGATTCGTGTGTGCCTATTTATAGTAGGAGTCATATTTTTATCACCTGTTATGAATTAATTTAAGGACATGTCTGTATATTTCCAAATAAGTACTATTTTTTTATTTTTTTAATAAAATAAATCATACATAATAATTATAAAATAAGAAATAGTTAAGTACTGACTTGTTTGAATTAAAGTTCTGCCTATGGATATTTTACAGATCTTTGTTGTAGACTACACAAAGTTACAAAAAATATTGTTCCACTTACCACTTACACTAAAACGCTATAATGATTAACCGAAATTTAATACTTAGCTAATAATTCACTAGAATTGAAACTTGGCAATAATAGAACGAGAAAAGCCCCTTAATTTTTATTTCAGCAGTAGAATATTACTTATTAGCTTTCCTCCATACCTATAGAAATGATGGTTTCAAGTAACTAACAATTCCATTAATCGTTAAGTCGAAAAAGATGCAAGTATCGCTTAAATATAATCGTATTCCCAATTTGTTTTTGTGTTACAACATTATTGTGTACTGACCTTTTGAAGCAGATGAAACGATGAATTCCGTCAATTGTTTAGAGAACCAGAATCTGTTTTTGCATTACCAAAAATGAATTCATCTCGTGATAACTGTTGGCAAAACTTCTATAAATAGTAAAATATAACCGTCATGGACGTCCAACAAAATAGTAAAATCTATTGATTTACAATACACGCTCGTTCGTTCTTGCAGCAACCATCAAGATGTTAGTCCATACAGTTTGAAATGTCTCCTATGTGTAGAAGTAAAAAGAATTAGCAGTATACTATGTCCTTTTGTAAGTTGAAACAAAATATGTGTAAGTGTCACATGAACTAGCTATTTAATTCAGTCGCATAATAATACCAAGTGGCAACACCATAGACAAGAACAGCAAGTGTCACAGCCGGCGAGTTACCTCTTTGTCTACGGTATAAGTATCCTTTTCCGGTAACTAGACATGGGCAAAATGTGTCAATAAAAAGAAAAGATTGATTTGTATCTTTCGATCACCTGGATATGTATCACTCTTTTATATCTTTATATCCTTATGTATCAGTACTTCAGTAGCTCACGCTCGCGCGCACGACACGCAGCAGCGTGGCCCGCTTCACTCAACTCAATCCAATAAATCAGTAAGAGTGATAGATAAGTAGCTATAGCTGTTTGCACTTTGCTTGATGGTTACAATTAGGTATCTTCCTGACTTATTTGGCTGCTGTTTTTTCGAGATATGTATCGGATGATCGGATCAGATATATTTGTGATTGATAAATGATAAATAGGCACTCGAAAAATGAACTTGAATTTTTAGTTTAAAATAATAATTAATTAAATTTAGGATAGGTATTGTTTTTATTTATTTGTAGAAAATCTTTATGTATAATAGTCTACCAATTTCCCTTCATACTTTTCCAAACCAGGCTTAGGACTGGCAACCTATTTACATACGTAGTTATTTCAGTTAGACGATGGATGTGGTTGCGACACAGATAGAAAAAGACGCCGTGAGTGAATGAGTTGTAAAGATACACTGATACATTCAGATGTGAATGGATATAACGAGTGATTGATGGAAATGGATTGATACATATCTTTTTTATCTATCTCTCCTGAGTTACCCATCTCTACCGGTAACCTATTTTTGGTTTGTTACTCACTCGGTATTTTTTGTTAGTCAACATACATTTTTATTAAATAATACAAAATAGTCATACTCATTGTCATTATTAAACGAACTTGAAATCATATAACCTTATCTGTACTACCTAAACTACCTTTTTTGCCGATTTTATTATTACGATTAATAACTGTTTTTCTTATTCTAAAATATTATTTTACATAAATCCTACTTCAGTAATATTAAAAATGCAAAAGTAAGTTTGTTTGTTACCTTTTCACGACTAAACAGCTGATCGGATCTTAATGAAATTTGGCAAGAAGATAGATTTCAACCTGAGGAAGGACATAGGCTATATATCATCACGCTACAACCAATAGGAGCGGAGCAGCAAGGAAATATGTTGCGAAAACGGGGAAAATGTGACGTAGACAAAGTTGCGCAGGACAGCTGGTAATATTATAAATGCGAAAATTTGTGAGGATGGATGGATGGATGGATGGATGTTTGTTACTCTTTCACACAAAAACTATTGAATGGATTTTGATTGAATTTAGTAAATTTAAAAAAAAACTACAACTCATGATAATATCATGACTTCATGAGTGGCTTATTTTTTTCTTTTTTTATTATTCTTCGGTACTTACAGCACAAAGACATTCAAATATTTTTAGGAGTACCTACAGCACCGCTATGCATAACTGTGTTGTATACCTAGCTAACCTAGGCCTCCTTGCTTGTGTCATGCAAGCGGCTTCGCTTTTGTTCCCTGCAGATCCTTTTTAAGGACCCGTCGCCAAATGACTAAAACGGATACGCCTCTCTGTCTGTCTGTCCGTCCGTATGTGACAGCAATTTTACTTTAAATACTGTTGGCGCCATATACTTGGAATTTGGAGAGTAACCGAGGGTTGAAAACAAAAACAATGTAACGAACTGAGTATGTCTATCGACAGCTCTTATAAAGTGATAAGGAAGTTCCTAACACACATGATTGATGAGAAATTTGCTTGTAAAGCCGTAAAAATTGTGCCTATCTGAAAAGGTCTCTGCAGGTTTGTTTGCAGAACGTAAAAAAACTTTCAACGAAAATTGGTTTGATTAAGATTTTAAATTCCGTTTTTGTGCTAAGCGACTTTTTCGTCAAACTGCAGCCGCAACTTTGTATTTCATTTACATTATTAATTTTTATTTTATTTATTTGAATACGTATTTAGTTTCCTGATATCCTGACTAAAGATAATAGTCCATACAACTGCGGCGGTCCTACCTGAAGCCCTTTGAGCAACTACCGCATTACAGTCAGTTTTTTTTTATGATCGTCTTATTTTCGGCTCCGATGGTCTATATTACTTCTAGGGCATGCAAAAACCGGGTTGTTTTAAGAAACCGGTTTTTTCGGGTTTCTTGTTTACAAAACCGGATAAAAACCGTTTTTTTCGGTTTTTTCGGTTTTTGCAATCTTTATTAAAAAATGTGTAGAAAAAAAATTTAAATGTTAAAGCCTAATCAAAATAATTTTGTTACGTTTATCTTACCTATGTTTATAATAATGACAATTTGTTTGGACTTCAAAAACGACTAAAAATCAATATAAAAATATTTTTTTCTTCACATTCACATTTAAAAATATTTTTTTCTTCACAGTAAGACATTAATTTTAATATTTCCAAAATGCATCGGAGCCGAGATATACAGGGTGAATTTTTTAACTGGGTGGTAGGCCAAAACAGAAACTATGAGGAATAGTGAAAAACGATCAAAGAAGCCAGGAGCCCGATTTAAAAAAAATATGCTTTTGCCATTGGTTTTGTGAAAAATCAATATTCCTAGCCAGGAATCGCACCCGTTAATTTGAAAAAAAAACACACCCTTTACCCCGTTCGATAGTGTCGCTGCTAAGTATCGAATTCTGGAATGTAATAGCATACGGCAAACGATAGGAAATAGTTATTTTTTGATAAAATACATAAGAGTATGCAAACTGCTAGTAGGAACAACACAACTTTGAAATCAGATATTTCAGCTCCGATATAATTTTCGGAAAAATTATTTTAGGAGTCATTACTATCATATATTCCACTATACGTGAGCATCTTTGTGGCCGCTGTGAAAAAAAAACATGCCACTAGTCTATACAAACTTACCCAATGCCCTTTAAGTACTTGGATCTACACTACTACACTGGGTCAATGAGAAGCAAAATAATGATATGGACATGGATAGGGAGCGCAGGGCATTGTCGGTAAGAGGTAATATGCTTTCTCGCAGGTTTGCGCGATGCTCACGTGATATTAAAGTCACACTATTTAAAAGCTATTGCCAAACGTTATACACGTGCAACCTGTGGAGCAATTACACCTAAAAAAGCCTGCAATTCTCTGCGAGTCAGGTGTTTGTTGACACACTTCTGAGCGTGGTATCGGACAGAGTGGACAGCCAAATCCTGAGGCCAATGCCTCATGCTGTCGCTTATGCATGTCCAAAATAATAATTATTTAAAATTTTACTAACATAGCTGTAAGTATCTGCCTTCTAACATAATAAGGACTGACTTTTGACAATTCATGTTTGCTTAGTCTGTTGTTTGAGAAAATTATTATTGAATCGATAAGATAGACAGATAGATAGATCAATAGGAGAAACATAACTTGTTGTTCAATATTTATAGTGTGTAATTTATTGTTTTCCCTAATATTTATTTATTAAAAAAGATATAACCAAAAACCGAAAAACCCGAAAAAACTGGTTTTACTATCCCAAAAAACCGGGTTTCAAATCAGTCGGTTAACCGGTTTTTTCGGTTAACCGGGTATCCGGTTTGCATGCCCTAATTACTTCATCTGCTGATAATTGGCCCTCGAGTTTCTTGTTAGGCACATGACCGATTACTCGAGCCTCTATTTAGGGCTCGAGTAATAGCGCATGTGCCTTGCGTTTCTGGTAAGCAAGTACTTGCATCTCGATGTCTTTATTCGCCAATTTTAGCAAGAAATTTGAAACATAATGTCGTTTTATTATAATTTGTTCTGCGATAATATTTCTAGTAACTTCACCATTATCACTAGATAGTATATAACCCCTTTTTTTTGGTCGGGGGTTAAAAACAAAGTCGCTTTCTCTGTCCCTAAACTACGCAACGGATTTTGATGCGGTTTTTTTAATAGGGAGAGTGCTTATAGAGGAATGTTTATATGTATAATAACATCCATTGATGGAGAAATATTGTTATTTTTGAGGTTTCTAATGTGATGTCGTAAATTATTACAATTTTTCCGCTTACATTGCAAACGCAGGCTGAACCCTACGAGATTTATCAAAATAATGTACTAAGTTTTTTTTTTTTTTGTCATTTACTTTTTACGACAAATAATGGCTAATTTTCGAAGCGATTTTAACCAATACAGCATTAATCCTTATCCAATTAAATACCTTAGATACATTGTTGATTTAATATAGATCTATATGGATCTTTACAGCATATGATTTAAATGAATATTTTCGAAGATATTACAGATTTAAAAATTGCGGGACGTAGCGTTTGCGACGGTACCGGCCGGCCGGGGCGGGATGTTTGTATTGTCTAATGACAAGAAAGCTGTGAACGTTGTATATAAAGAAATTCTGTAATATATTAATTTTTGTAAAAATAAAATAAATAGGTAAAATGTAAAAGTAAATAAGTAAAAATGTAGTGCATGAATTTAGATATTCCAAAGATAGCAGGAAATCTTCATGGTATAGGGAAAGGGGAATTATTTTACTCCAAATTTAACGCGTGCGGGCCACGGGCAGTAATGAATAAATCAAAACTACTGGATCGATTATAATCATTTTTTCAGTGAGCGACATAGGCTATATATTTTATACCCGTGCGAAGCCAGAGCGGGCCGCTATGTTTTTATATACAACGTTCACAGTTTTTATGTAGTGTATTTAGTATCAGCATTGCACCCGTGCGAAGCCGGGACGGGTCGCTAGTTAATAATAAATTGGCACTATTTAATCATGATCAAGTCTGTATTTTACAAACGATGGACCAAAATTTGCACTGTGACCGTAGTCTTGCTCTTGGCTATAACTTATACACCGGTAAAAGAATATCTCCAAGGCTTGCGGCGAGCAAAACCGGCTTTAAAGTGAAGCGGTTAATTGGCACAAAAAGTGTTCCGTACCTATTAATATGTCAATTTTGTTATTATTTTTTCATGAATCATGAACGGTCTGTTTTAGCAGTTATACCCGCAGGTGTTTGATCACTATTAATAATGGGTACTTATGCGTTATCATACCAGAGTATTAATCCCACGCACAAAACGCAACTTTAGCCCAGACCATCAGAATGTGAGCTATGTACGAATCCTACGAACTAGATACCGCGAGAATTAAAAACCAAGAAAGTACTTACTAAGCAACACTCTTCAATTCACGAATGTAAAGGTAAACATCAGTTTAGTCATTCTTATTTATGGAGGTCTCTATGTTCAGTCAAGAATCTCAACAAGTATATAGCATGTACATCAGTACGTTGTACCGTACGGACAACAATGCAACATATAAAACAATTCGCACAAATTCGCCGAGGGCATTCACCGAAAAGTTCGGGGTCTCAATGCTAATTAGCTACGAAGATTAGCCCAAGCGCCTCGGTGGACCCGAAGCCGTAACCCGTGGTCAGCGGAGCGCCTCACAACCGCGGACAACATGCGTGCTAACGGACGCGTGCTAAGTTTTCGTTTGGCGAGCGTGATCTTGCGCGCCGCTTCTATTTACGCGTGCATCACAATTACTGCATCATCAGAGTACGGAGTTCCAATAGAAATAAAATTATGGGATACTGGAAGAACGCCTTTAGCTCATATGGTCGATGTAACAAACGAATTTGGTTTGAAAGTGCTGGCAGAACATAACTTTTTAAATGATAACAACATCGCGTTCTCGCCGTATGGACTAATGGGGATCATGGTGGCCCTGTACGAGGGAGTGGATGGAGAGGCCTCGTATCAGATCCAGCGCGGGATGCAGCTGCCGTGGAACAGGAATGCCATGAGGATAGGCTTTAGAGATATACACCGCACTTTAAAAGTAAGCAAATATTTAATTATTTACTAGCCAGTAACAAATTGGAAGTGTTGATTCAGGTGTGTGTTGAATTTTTCAGTTAGATTTATTAAATGCAGAAAAATAAGTCTGTCAGTATCATACACCTATGATATTATGGTCAGTATAGTAGGTTGAAGTCGTAAAATCCCGTTCAAATAAAAGCATATTGTGACCCACCAAATAAACAAATCGTTAGGAACTCTCACCGGTGCTATTGTTTAGATTTGATCTGTGACTAAATTATATATCTAACTCATTTGTAACTTTAGGAAGTACGGCCAGCTTTAACAATTGTTTCGATCACATAATATCCGTTTCGTTTTCAGGCCGTTAACTTAGACGTGATGGGTGAAGTAGTAGTCTAAGCTACCTGAAAGAAAATAGTTTTTCATAATTTCCTTAAAAAAACCGTGATATACACTACAGGTTCTATACTTGTCCAGTGGGAGAATCAGTCAAGTCAAATAATTTTTATTGTCTCCCAGTCTCAAACGCGGCTTGAGTGAGGGTGACTGCGCAAGCAACCCTGCCCCCTAGCTAGAGCGACTTTTAAGGACACTATGTTATTTTGATCAGTAATAGTATGGCTTGCTAAAAACACCCTTCGACTGCTATGAAATCCTCCTTCTACCAAAAATAATAACTTCGCAAAATATCCTTCCCCTTAGTTCCAATAGCTGGTAGGTACCGATAACCGGGATAACTACTCTAACGATAGTCAGAAGCAAGACATGATCAGTTTGAGTTTATCGCGATCGATCGATTTATGATCGCGATTTAACACACAAATCTAATTAGATAAGTACCCATTAGACACACTTTCGCTAGACCGGTATCGAACTCATGTCGTATATTTGCTACACGTCTTGACAATTCTTTTTAAGAATCCTACTCGAAAGTATGTTAGGAGTTTCTTGTCTACATAGGTATCTATGTCCACCTTGTCGAGTAATGGGAACAATTTTGGATTTATGGCTAAATGACGATATTTCTAAAGTGCCACAATAAAAGTAATTTTAACAATTTCAGACTTATTTCGTACCGGAAGAGGGATTTCTGGCGGGGTTAGCGTTGAACAATGAAAATGTCACTTTCAACGAGCCATACAAAAAGATTCTACGGTTTTATGGTTTCGATTTAGAAAACGATCAGTTGCCGACACTTGCACCTGAAACTAACAGCACTTCAAATGACACTAATTCAGCGACGACAACCATGAGTCCTGCAGGGTCCAGTGATGCTACCACAGTGACTGTAGCAATGACGGCAGAAAGTAAACCAGGTCGAGAAGATACAAGTACTACTCCCGCGACCAGAGAAGAAACTACCAGTACAATCAATCCAAATGCTGAAACTATAAGCACGATAGATATAAGAGGAGCAACATCAACCACTGCTAACCCATCAGCTGCACCAAATGCAGAGAGCACACCCATGATGAGCACAGTCACCACGACAGAAACAACCAGCGAAAGAATTACAGAGACAACAACACAAATAACTACTACATCGCAGATTCCGGAGACTACCACGCAGGCTCCAGCCCCTGAAACAGAACCGACCACTACGACAGTAGCGCCAAGCACGGCGGCTGAAATGGAACCAGTTTCGATGAGTTCCCAAGTCACAAATGCCTTAACGAATGAGCCGACCACAAACAACGAAGTGGATTCATCTTCAACTCTTGAAACTAACACAGTGCCAGCGACTACTCTTGAAACTAGCACAGTGCCAGCGACTACTCTTGATGAAACATCCTCTACAGCTCAGCCTAGCACGCCTGATGCTACTAGCACAGCACAAACCACTCTGACTGATATGACGCAAACACCATCATCAACTATCGATAGTTCTACAATAACATTAACGTTGATAGAGAACACCCCAACAGAGAGTGTGATGACTACAATGACTGAAACACAGCAAACAGAACAAATGTCTACTATGACTTTGGATGTCATGACGACCACATTAAATTCCGTTACACCAGCTAATGAATCCACGCTAGAGACTCTTGAACGAAAGAAGAAGTCGATAGTGGATTTTATATTCACAAATCCTCCTTACATAGACGACTATTTGTATTACAGAGCCTACGATATTGGTTCGGATGCGTCTAATCCGAGCTTTGACGACCAAATGTTCTTAGCGAACGGATTGAGAAGCGTTCAGGTGAGTCCTTAAACTGTTACGTATGCCTTAATAGCACAGCTGCCATAGTAGTGTTTGAATATTGTTGGGAATATTTACTTATTTATTTAAAATATGATTGAATGATAAAGCTCTCTGATTTAGCTAATTTAGAGAGCATTTGGTACGCTCTTACGCCATATCATTAAAATCGCTAGCTCGTGAATCGCGCATCCTAGCGACATTGTAAATACCCTTGTTATATGGTTAGCGTAACAACACAATTTACATTATAAATTCGCCACAGCATTGCTTTTCATTATACAAATTGATGATGGGTCAATTATTTTCAACAGGTCACGTATATGCGATACGATACTGTGTTGGAGCATGCCTATCTGCCTCATTTGGAGGCTTCGGCCTTAAGACTGCCATTAGACAGTGATCGTTACTACTTGCTGGTGGTGCTGCCTAGTCGGGGCGGCTCACCGGAGCTGGGGAGGCTGATGTCCCGAATGGCACGCGAGTCCGACTTGTCAGACATCTACTCGGTGTTGCGGCCGCGTCGTGTGAAGGGAATCGTGCCGAGCTTCACTGTTAAAGGTCATGTGACCTTAACTACGGATTTACAGAAGGTAACAACTTATTTTTATCTCGAAGATCGTAACAAATAAATGCGGTATTTTTAGAAGTGTTATCAAAAAGAGCAACTATCCACCCACTGTTATTTTTCTAATGCACTTTGTAACGAGAGTAACGACCTAAATTAAAAAAAGTACCTAAGTACGCAAAACGATTAGTTTTTGATCTAGTTTCGGCCTGTATAACAAAAAAAAAACAGAGATTATGGCGCGCTCTATTAACATAATAATTAGTTTTGTGTGCTAGTATTTACATACACCCACCTAATATCTACGCACAATGACACAATGGAACACTAAAATTTGCTCTTGGAAATATCTACTACCTACTCGTACTTAGTAAGTACCTACCTATGTAGGCACACCTAGATGACTAAAATGAAAAGCTAAAAAGTAAAATCTACGCTAATACATAAGTTTATGAATTTCACAATGGTTATACATTTTGTACCTTCATTGCGATAAGATCACATATTATAACGTTGCCTGCTTAGTTTTTGGCATTCAAGCCAACTGAAGGTTTTTTGACAATAGACTCGTTTAGTTAGATGAATATCTTATTACAGCTTGGCATTAGAGACGTTTTTGAGCCTCGACAGCGCGACTTCACGCTCATGACGAGGCAGCCGGGCGTATACGTGCGAAGCATTGAACAGGCGGTGTCCGTCGCAATCCGCAAGTACCGGCCCGACGACCAGAAGAAAAATAGTAAGTATCCAACAGCTACGAGTAACAAAGGAACATCGATAGACCTCTGTATGAATAATATGCCTGATTATATGTTTAAACGGAGGCGTGGTAACGAGGCCCGGACCCACCAACGCCGTTCCGGCTTGATCCATTTAATTGGCTAGTCTGCTGGACATGCCGTGGCTATGTGTGCATGTGGTCACCACTCACCCATAAGACTAGGGTCACTCGTCGCCGTCACGGCCCGACGCGCCCTCATATGCCCGCCGCCCGCCGGAAAATCCTTGAGTGACATTGATGTGCTCCTAAAATATACAGTTTCTGTCCGCGGCTTCGCCCGCGTGGAGTTCGGCAATTTTCGACATTATTTTGCGGGGGTAACACACATGTGGGCACCACATGTGTGCTACCCCCGCAAATAATTTCGAAAAACGTCATTTAAATGTTACAGATAATACACCGTGTAAATCACCCATTGATATAAAAAAAGTAGGAATCACCTCATCACGAAGCCGTCAACCAAGCATTCTGTACATGAAACTAAGTAACTTTATGCAAAAATTATTGCTGGGAAACGACTTTTTTTTGGGCGGTGTAAAATCATGTTTTGTGGTAGAACTCAATGTAACGCACTCAAAACATTGTGCTGATGGTCGGATCGAATAGTATGGGGGTCGTGGAGGTGTTTAAAGTAAAAATCTTACATTAAAAACTTGTATTTAAAAAAAATCTTGTCAAAAAGTTGGAAATTTGACCCCTAATATCTCCGTAACTAGAAGGTTCCCAGGTATGGTGTAGAACAAAAAAATTATCGCAATGACAGGGAGAAACAGTGCCTTTCGGCTTCGATAAGAGGTGTTTTACCCCCTATATGTTGCCCGCGACTTTGCTCGCGCGTAAGGGTCAGTTCACACCGAGACGCGAAGCGACGTGACGCTGCGCGCACACTTTTAAAGAGCGATTCAAAATATAACTTTATTTTCTACACGAAAAGATACACATTTCGTAGTGAGAATTCAGAATACGTTGCGCCACGCAGCGCTGCGCCGCGCGACGCCTCGCGGCGTAGCGCGACGCAGCGCGGCGTCGAGCGGCCTCGTGATGTAGATTTCAGTAGAAATCAGAATACGTTGGGCCATGCAGCGCTGCGCGCCGCGCTGCGCCTCGCGGCGTAGAGCGACGCAGCGCGAAATCACTGGCCTCTTCAAGTATCGTCGCGGCGCGTCGCGTCTCGGTGTGAACTGACCCTAAGTGGTCATCATCAGCCTACCAGAAACGGAACCCTTTTGAATTCGGTCTATCCGTATGTCACAGATTTTTAACGTCGAGATTATTGGTACTATTATTGATCGAAGCACCACACAGTTGAAATTTAAAGATTACGTGTCTTCTATGTGTTTAGGATATAATTGTGTATGGTTGTGTAAAAGTCTGTGATTTTCAAAGTAAGAATAATTGAAAGAATGCATTCTGGTTTTTTAGGGTTCCGTACCTCAAAAGGAAAAAACGGAACCCTTATAAGATCACATTGTTGTCCGTCCGTCTGTGTCTGTCAAAACCCTTTTTCTCAGGAACGCGTGGAGGTATCACGCTGGAATTTATATGAAATACTCAGGTCTATACTGTCCCTTGGAGCTGTGAAAAAATTAAAACTTCTAAGCCAACGCAATCAAAAGATACAGCCGTTTATGCCGCAAATTTTCGACACTCGCAAGGGAATCAAATCCTACAGGGTAACGTACTTTGACGTGAACTCAGAATCTTGAGGTACAAAGCGACGTCTTAAAGCATAGATAAACGAAAAATAATAAAAATATTTTTAATAATTTTAAACTTGCGATTCAACTTTTAAAAATGACCAATTTCTATACAATATTTCATTCCTTATTTTACCCCATTAGGGGTAGAATTTCGAAAAACCCTTTGTTAGTGGATAAGTACCTACTCTTCACAATAAACACTCTAAACAAGTCTCTAGGACCAGCGGTTAAGGCTGTGCGTTGATATGTCAGTCAGGCACGACTTTGTATTTTATGTAATACTAGATGTACCGCGTTGCATAATGCACTTTTTCTACCTACGAAAATTCAAATACAAAAAATCTAAATATATTTATTTGTAGAACATAGGTACAGATATATATTGATATTAAAATTATGTTAACGCTGTCTTGCCGTTAACGGCGTACACCCTACTTACCCTACCTACCTACCTTTCAAACCTTCCCTGGACTACGACAAACATTTCAAAATCGGCTAAATCGGCCCAGCCGTTCTCGAGTTTTAGCGAGACAAACGAACAGCAATTGATTTTTACTTGAACTGACAACTGTGTAGAACACACATCATGATCATAATATATTGTGTGAAAATCTAAGCTTTAATTAATCCGATCAAAACAAGCAGAGCCACTTGTACTATTATTACGAAACCGTTGCGACATTATAATCGGCGCTCTATATACACATTCTTAAATGCTTACAACGCGCGAAGACAGATTTCGTGTCCTCGTTTTCCGGCGCAGGGGCTGACATAATTGTTATTACTAAAAGAGTGCGAAGCTGAGGTGTCAAGTGGCGAGAGCAGGCCGGCCGCATCCATTGTCTCGCGGTGGTGGCGCAACGCGGCGACACGCGCATTTGCGTCCATTGATGCGCGGGCGCAGTGCTCTCCGTGCGCCATCGACAATTAGGGAAATCACCCGCTGCAACATCAATGCGACCTCAATGCTTAATCGCGAGATGAAAATGATGATTTGCAGATAGTCCGTCATTTCAATTACATAAATGAGTTAAACTGAAAAAATCACGAGATGATTATTTCCGGTGGCTACAGTTGGCTTATTGTGTTTCGATTGTTATGATAAGAGCCCCGTATTTGCATTGCAAGGACGTTCATTACGAAATGTAAATAACATTATTTTAGCAGATAGTACGTTTATGACTTCTATAGATATCTAGGCTACGTTAGAGCGTATTAACTTGTAACTCTAACCGTTTCAAGTTATGGGTTGGGGCCGCAGCAGTGGCTGAGCGATTGACTGCTGCGCTGCGTGTCGCGGGTTCGATCCCCACACGGAGTAAATATTTGTACAGCCTACAGATAATTGTTCCGGGTCTGGCCGTTTGTGTAGATATGTGAGCTTAAATGTTTGTAAAGGCGATACAGGATAAATTCCTACGTTTCCTTCGTGGGGCAACGTTTAACCGAGTAGCCAGTAGAAACTTTCAGGTAAAAACAAAAATCTTATGTCTGAATGTCACTAAAGTATAATTATATAACAATTCAGTTTTTATCCTGAATAAATAAAAAACGAAATCAAAATAACATACTAATGCTAATGATTCACGAAGGTAAATGTTTCGTTTGTTCGTTGCTGAATGTACAAGTTCGCGTGCGGCCGTTGACAATCTAATTCTCAAGCCACCACTATGAGGACCGGCCTATAGGCCATGCTGCAGCCGTCAATCTGTCGCCTTATTCCGCCACCCGTTTTCACAGAAATGGTCGTTACTCGTGTCCATAAAACCGCACTTTTGAAAACCTTATGAACGTAACTGAATCTACGCTGCTATTGGCGAGGCCAATTACTAGCAATAGCGAGCAGGGCTTACCCATCGAGTACAGTAAGCGTTGAACTGCGCGCCTGTGATAACAATTTGACATTGAAAATGCTTCTGTAAAGGATTTTCATGATTACTTTTGGTACCACTGGTTTCATTTTATACAAACTTTTAGTCCTTATTTTCTGAAATGACTGAACCGTTTTAATGAAACTTCATACGCACATTCGGAATATTGTTACAGCTAAATTTAGACGAAATATAAATTATCCATAGAAACAGAACCAATTGTCTTGTTTTATAAAAGACATTTCCAAAATGTTTTCTAGTAGGTAACTAAGACCTATGTATCCTGCTTACGCGTAAGAAATTTAATTAATACCGGTTCAGTCAATTTGTATGAAATGCCGTGAGGCGTTAACGCTCTAATGCCTTTAAGTCACGTAGCTGTTGCCACTGTTTCAGGGTACGTGTCAAGTCGTGATCCTGTCGTATTCTCGGCCACCTACCCGTTCCTGTACTTCGTGATGGACGCAAACATCCACGTAGCGCTCATGGCCGGCAAAATGGTGGACCCGCTCAATTCTAGGATATTATAGTCATGCTCAACCTTTACCAGTTTCATTTCTGAACCTTTGATCAAATCATTTAAGGCGCTGTACCTAGCCAAAATAGGCTCTTCTTTGAAGTTTCTAGGGTTTCGTACCCAAAAATCAAACGGGATCCGGTCAACAGGGATTACTGCGAATTCGCTGTCCGTTTGTCACCAGGCTGTTCTCATGAACTGTGTGTGATAGGTAGCCAGTTGAAATTTCTACAGATTATGTATTTCTGTTGATGCTATAACAACAAATACTAATAACAGAATAAATATTTAAGGGGGCTCCCCTAGTGATTTTTTTGCAAGTTTTTATAAATAATGGTACGGAACCCTTCAACTCGCACTTGGCCGGTTTTTTAGCTATTCTGAAACTATTGTCATCTTATAAATAGCATGCTGCAGAGGAAAATGAATATCACAGGACATGTCAGAATGTTCATAAAAATGTGTCACTATTTGGATGGAAGATGCAGCTTTTTGTATAAATGATGGGGAACTGAAATAACTATGAAATGAAAAAGAGAAGATATTTTTTTACATTTATTTCTACCTCATACATCTCACTTCGCCCTCTTGGATTTGATCTTTCTTAAGTAGAACTCGAGTTCCTTGCCTTCCAGGATGTAACCATCAGCGCGGCCGCACTGGCCAGGCCGACTGGCTACACATGCTGCAAATAACACAAACATCTTAATAAGCATACTCTAGTTAGGAAATAAACATTTATTCATAGAATTAAATTCTCAGAGTAACTATGACAGAATAGATCATACAACTGCTAGACTGTTCCCAAAACGGTACCAGTCCATGATGCAGTCTCAAAACTTCTCGATCACATCATTGAGGTAGGCAAAGTTATTTTACTGTATTTAGAAAATTAGACTACCATAAATCTACTAAGAATGATTAGAGCAAAAGCCATTTGTTTACTACTGTTATTAAAATGTTAATGAATTTTACCTAACAAACGTCCAGTATGGAACTGCTCCTCTAATGCACCCTCAACCTTTGAGAGACGTTGCCTTGCCAGGTACTTCTTAGCCGTCTTCTGGCTGCGTTTCTTGTTGATGATGGCATCTTCGGCCTCGGTCTATAACCATACAATATAATTAGTTTACAAATATAATTTAAAGTTGTTTATTACAATGATGGTGCACCTCAGTTTTTGCAATAATCACTGTTCAATCATCTGACACGCAAACATTCATCATTTGGCTATGCAATAAAGTAACTAGTTGTACTGACGAAACAGGCAAAAACTATCAGAAATACTGAATTTAGCATCAGAAATATCTAATTAATTACCAGTGACTTCTAGAGGCACTTCTTTTATTTGAACAAAATGTTAAGTTATAAACTCAGGTGCAATAACCATATACATATGTTTAAAAGCATTATGCATGGCTAGGGTAGGTTGTGTACAAAAATGTAAGACCACACCACAGGAGATAGAACAGGGAATCTGTCCTACACTAGCGTGCACTTACTATCACGCTCATACTTTATCACAAACCAATATTTCTTTTAAAAGAACCAGCTCAGTATAATAGAAATAAGTGCCCATCATAACTATGTTTCATAGCAGAGCATACAGAATCTTAACCTACACAATTGATAACAATAGTGGATAAATGAATATATTAGTTATGCTCACCAGTTTGGCACCCTTCTTCCTTCCAAGTGGCAGCAGGTAGTGGGACTCAAACCACTGCCTGAAAGGGGTGGCATCCACCACAACAATGGCGTTCTTCACCAGTGTCTTGGTACGCACCAACTCATTGTTGGAAGCATTGTACACCACATCAATGATACGGGACTTGCGGGTGGAGCCTGCAATGAGATTAGGTCAATATTATTACTACTTACACTATCCTCATTGTAACTCTAAACATCACACTAACCACTGGCACATGATTAAAAATACTCACATTCTGATCCCCATGAGAAATTTCCAGTGTCTAAACGCAGTGCACGATATTTCGTGTTACCACCGCGAGAGCGCACCGAGTGAATGCGCTGGGGGCCAAGCTGCAAGACAATCACATAGAATTATTATGACTTATACCTTGAACTCCGAGTAAACACCGTCAAAATAGGTACAGAATGAAAGAGTTTTAGAACAAATAATATAATTGAAGGGGTGATTGATAGTAACGTCAAACACATGGTAGAAATAAATAACACAACTTGTCAAAATAGGTTATGTATCGAGGTGCTCACCTTTGTGTTGGCAGCCGGGCGACCCAACTCATACTTCCTCTTCTTACGGATGGGCGCACGCTTGCCGCCAGTAGCTCTCCGTTTATGCCAATGATCACGACTGATACCTGTACCATACAAACATCATCATTTCTGACATACAACACTTCACCGACAACCCATTCTTGTTATCACAATCTGTCGATTTCACAGTGTATTACACAAAATACAAACAGAACTTTGTTCACTGATTAATTCACAATGTTGTGAGCTACATGATTAAAATGAAAGAGAAACCATGATGTAGATATTTTCTGATAAATTTTATTTTATCCCAAACTAAAGTTACTCACCCATCTTGGCTGGGTCGGAAAAGAAAAGATTGTTTGACAGACGGAACTTCTATACCTCCACTACTCTGTAGTCTATGGTCGATAGTCTAAACGCGACGTGAAAATCGCTTTCAGACAGGCTTTTTAGTACACTCCGATATTATGTTACAAAGACGAAAAAGATTAATATTATGTTTTCTTCGAAAGTTCTTGTAGTAAATTGTTACGAAGAAATAATCTTTCGAAGACATTAAACTATTCTTTTGAGTCGGAATATAAAGGACTGCGTCCACAAGGCGCCCCTTTGGAATAGTTATAATTTCACTTAAAGTAAAATTTCAGCTTAGATATTAACGCAAAACATAATTATCTAACTATTATCTAGAATTTTACTTATATTACTCCATAAAATACACCAGACACAGTTCGCAGACGTTCAAACACGGCAAAAAACAATTGCATACATAATTCTATTGTCAACTATTTGAAATAAGAATTTAAGTGAGGAACTTTAGTCTGTTTATTGAGATTTAATACTTTTTGCAGAAAAAAATGCGCTCTCCTTTTACGAGACGAAAATATGAACTTTAATAAAGATTTATTTCATGTCTAGGACAAATCCAAATACCTATCTCTGTTGTTTGAACTGTGCCTGTGGTAGCAACTTTTAATTCGAAAACGAACGACCTCCTCTGGCTGTCTAATCATGTAGGTAGATCCGTAGCCAGGAATTCCTTTCAGGGGGTTTCATCCTCATAAAGAAGCAGCAAGACTGATAAGAGGAGGAATCATTGATAAACAAGAAAACCAATTTCCAGGAATAATTTGTTGGATAAGGTTTTAATAATAAATAATATTTTTTATTAAATCTTAGGTACTTGTTAGGACGTATCGCGGGAGATAAAACACTGGACAACCATCACAAATAATCACAATCATGGACGCTGAAAGGATCATTATTAACAAAAGATGTCTGACCGCGGCCAAAATTTTTGCAAACCTTGGAGTCCTATGCAGAAAGTTTTCAGAATTAGAGTATGCAAGAGCGAACGAAACAAACTGGAAAATAGGGGTGAAGACTGGAGAAAGAAAACGACATTCTTGATTCTATTTTGTCCGTCAGACAGGTAATACAAAAATATTAGACACGTATTTTTTGTTTTATCAAAATATCAAAAAATGACTTAGTTCAAACTCATTAAAGTTAGAGAGTGGGGCCTCACTACGTCACAAGTAGGTATAAAAAAGGATTGTGTGGTTTTATGAAACCACGGTAAAAGTGAAACGTTTTTTCACACCATAGTCATTTAACTAAAAAAATTTGGAATTATATTCCATTAAGGGTATAAAACGTATAAAACCGCGGCCGAGCGTCACGCGACATGCAACACACAGACGAAAAAGTTTGAGGCGATGTAATAAAAGTTTCACTTTAAAAGAAAATGTAATGTTTTAGAGAGCAAAGCAAGTTCAAAAGTTTTGAGCCTCTTACGACGGATAGGCTAGTAATCTGTTGCTCTATGTTTGCCGTTTGATAACAACTGCTTTCTAAAGCTTCACGCAGTCGCCCAATTATTATAAAATTTCTTTGAAAACATGCTGTTTAGAAACCGAATGTGTGCATCGCAAGAAGGTTGTTCCAACCTTGAATTTAGGACTCAAGGCGGAAACACACTTATGTGTCGTGGCGTGTCGTGACGCAATCGGTTTCATACACTTAATATGGTTAGGGACATATTTGCATGGCGTGTCGTGTCGCAACGATGTATGAAACGGAATGATTCTGGCGCGTCACGACACGCCACGACCGTAAGTGTGTTTCCGCCTTTACAGTTGATTCACCTCTAGTTGAAAAAATGCAAAAGTTTTGCACAACGTGCACATCACTAGCTGACGTCAACAAACAACGAACACAACGAACGTTATAGTCGGTCAGTTGTTTATGGTCTAGGTTTTGCTTGGGTTCATAACTTCAATCTCATTCATTCATTATTTCATTCCTTCAACGTTTGCTTCAACGAAAGCAAAGCAGTTTGCCGGATTAGCACCGAATTTTCTCTTTGCTTGCTTGATTGCTTTTTGTGTAACTGTACGGTTGGCGTGATTTGGAGTTAATGAAAGTGTTTGCCAGCAAGATTTATCTTCAATAATGTCTTCAGACTTTTATATACGTTATTATGTTGGTCATAAGGGAAAATTTGGCCATGAATTTTTAGAATTCGAATTTCGCCCTGATGGCAAACTCCGGTATGCAAATAATTCCAACTACAAAAATGACACAATGATTCGTAAAGAAGCATACGTACATCCTTGTGTAATGGAAGAGCTTAAAAGAATCATTGTTGATTCGGAAATAATGCATGAAGACGACCGTTTGTGGCCACAACCAGACAGAGTGGGAAGACAGGTAACTATTACAACTAATCTATTATTATTATTGGAGTAAACCACTACTTCTAGTAGGAACTGCAAAGTAATAAAGGCTGAAGTAGTTATAAAACTTTTTCCCTGAAATATTTACAAAGACAAGTCAACTTTAAAAACTTAGGTTATAATTTTGATCGGGTAACAGTAATCCGTGAATCGTTTATGTTGTTGAAGCAATATGCATTTGCGTATTGTGCAACTAATAGCTCGCTTGAATAATTTACACTTTTATGTGTGAATCTCTAAAATTCCTTCCTTGTCTCATGGGTCTTTATCATTTTGTTATTCATTGTTTGTTTTTGTTTTCCCCACAGGAGTTGGAGATAGTCATTGGTGAAGAACATATTTCTTTCACCACGTCTAAAACTGGATCACTAGTGGATGTAAATCAGTCTCGCGATCCTGAAGGACTCCGTGGTTTCTACTACTTAGTTCAAGATCTCAAATGCCTGGTATTCTCCCTCATCGGTCTCCACTTTAAGATCAAACCAATATAAGCAGTAGATCTAATGTATTTTAAGTGAAATAAAAATTTATAATAATTTTAGCCTTTTTTATTTACAATGCTTTGTGATTTTTTATAAAAGGTGAGTACCATGCTCATCTTTTCCCAGTGTAGAATCAAGAGGAATGTCTTACTTTCACAAACTGACGAAAGTACCTCAAATTAAAAAATTAGTCTTAAAGTTCAACTTACCAATGAATTATTGTTAAAGTGGAAGCGACAGGGTGGCCAGGCCCACGAAATTCAAATTTTCTTCATTTTGCTAGTCAGTGACAGTTTTTGTGTTGGATAAAATATAATATGTGGCTGTAACTAATATGGGTTTACTGAGTTATAATCATTATTGTCATCAATAAATCCTCTAAGCTCATTTAACCCCATAGAATGACTTTTTCAGGAAACAGTCACTCATTTGAATTAAATGAACTTTTATAGCATTGCAAAAAACGTAAGAAAATTTCCAGAAAAAAAAACATCTTCATTGGGTCAGATTTGTAGGTGGAGAATTAGTTACCACTTTATTTATAGCAAAGTTGCTTACAGTTTCAATTACTGAAACTGTAAGCAACTTTGCTTGCCCAAACTGGGAATCGAACTATCTCAAATGCAAAAAAAGATCAACCTGTACTTTTTGCGCCAGTTAGTTGGTTAATTCATTTGTGAACAATGCGGCCACGCATTAGTCACTAATTGCTGCCATCGCATCGACTGCAGCCAATGGTGGCGTGTAGCTACCAGAGTAGCCGGTCGCACCGGTGGAATCTGCAGCACATTGCGCCACCCGCAGGGATCTACTATTGCATCGGTATGTAATATTTTTAAACGACACATTATTTCCTATTTCTTAAGCAAAACTGTGGTAGTTATTACGATTCCCTGAGGCATGAGGCCCTAAACAGGCTTACAAAATTTATTTTGCGCTGGCAAGACACAAACACGCCAAAAAATAACAACTGAAAGTTGAAATGTTTACTTTCTGTGGATTATTTGACAACTACATTGCGTTCCTTTTTACATAACAATTTACATAACAAAAAACAATCAGAACAAATGTTTATAAAAATCAGAGGGAAAGACAAAGTTTCAATAAGTTTTTTTTTTATTAGACTTGCATATAATAAAAAACGTGCGTATTGTCATGCTTATTTACTTTCTTGTTGCCAATCAGAGTAAACACTACTTAGTCTGCCTTAATATTTCAAACGATGGATTTTTTTAAAATTTGAGTTATTATTTTCAAAATTCTTGACGTTTTGCCAAAATCTCATGTTAATTGGCATCAAAATTACTTTTTTATTTAATTAAATACTTGTAGAGGAACGTGTCTGGCATTATGTATTTATGTTTATAGTATAGTTTTGCGCGTTGCGCGCGCATCGCATCTGCCCGACCGACCGATTATGGCGGACAGGCAGTGAAGAATGTTTGTCGTCTTTTCTAAATCAGAAAGTATCGACAGCAGCCAATGGCATAAACCGGGTTTTTTGTAAAAATTGTACATTGTAAATAGTTCTGTGTACATATAGTAATTATATTTGTGCTCGTTTTGTTTAGAAATTCTGTGAATAGTGTATTATTTTGAGTGTTTATTCAGTTCAGTTTTCGACGCCGACTAATAGCTATATCCTAACGTTAGTACATTAGTAAAACCCATATAACTTCTAAATTCGTCAGTCTAGTAATTTTGTATCCTAGAAATCATTGATTTCACTTCTTGTCTTTGTTTCGATCCGTCAAGGAGACCGTTGCAGTAGGTGCAATATTTTGGTTTCCCTTAGCGGCTGTCATCGTGCATTGATAAAACTACTGTCATTACAAAGACAAAAAGACAGATTTAGTCGCCAAATGTATTCAATATCGAGATCTGGTTGCTGTATTTAGTCATTTGATCATGTAAATCGGTTTACTTGCACATCTGGCTGTATTATTATTATTGGAAGTAGCCCTATAATATCTATAAAGAGTAGATCGCGAGACATTTTGTGTTTACGGTTACGAAGGATCGAAGTGTTGTGAAACTGAATGCTCGAACCCCACGGTAGCCCAATGAAGTGGCCGGGAACGGGAGAAGAAGACGCGGGCGAAGCAGCTTTGCAGGGCACGCGCGCTTCCCAGGCCCGAACCCAGGACGATGCTACAGTGCATTACGTGTTCCAGCGAGAACCACAGGAGGGCGAGTTGCCCTCGCTAGCGCCCAAGCAGCGTTGGGCCGTTGGAGAAGATACTATTGTTGAGGTTGGTTGACATCTCGATCATTTGTCATTTAGTTTTGGAACAATATAACCTAAAATTACATGTAAATGTTTTTGTTAATCTCAACTTGTTGACTAACCAATGTTTTTATGTTAATATTAGTGAAATTTATTTTCATTCAATGTTTATTTACTATCATTTCAGAACCAAGATAAATGGAAGAATACCAATCCTATGACCATGAACAATATGCACCAGCAAGCTCAAGTGCAACTTAAAAATTCGCAAGCAAGTCAACAACAGTACATTAACCAGGCTATTGCTTCATCAGTTGGAACACTAGCTATGAACCCCTCAGTGATTGGGAGTCACCCAGCTCATTTGACCACCAACATGGTACATACCCAGTTGGCTCCATTGCAAAATCCAACACTTGGAAATAATTTGATCCAGAACAGTGCAGTGATGATGCCACAGTTGCAAGGAATGCAAAATGCTCCTCAGTTGGGACAACAAGGATTGTATGACATTCATCAGCATCATGGCAATCCTATGCAAGCTATGAATGGTATTGGAAAGAACACGGAACACCTCATGTATTTGAGCCAAGCTGGCATGCTGGCCCCTGGTACCAATCAGTATCTTCAACAAGGACAAAACCAACTTGGTCTGACACAAGTTGCTGCTATCAGGAACCAGGTAAGAAGTGCATTATTATTGATTACTAGTTAGACAGCATGTGTTTATGCATGAACCTATGTGCAGTGCAGTAATTACCTCTCTTTAGCTCTGTACACTGTAAGAATTTGCATGATTAGTTTATTGCCTATCTATTCACAAGGCAGAAAATATGTTAGAGGTATTCAACTTTATTTTATTTATTATTTGAGTAGATTTTGATTACCAAATTTGTAAAATAGCCTTGCGCCTAGTTAAAATGTATGTTTTGGAATTGTAACACTAACAGACTATCTGTCAGCTTCACTTTAATTTGGTTATTGTTTGTTCTTTGTTTATTATTATCAGTTAATGTCTTGGTCACTAATAATATTGCAGGAAATATGGTCTGCATACATTATTCTATTTCATGTAATTCAGATTGCTAAAAAATATCCTGAATTTCAGCCTACTAGTAGACTGGACAGGAAGTATTTATCGTAGACTAGGCTATAACACTGTATTATTTTGCCACACCTTCTATCATGAAAATGCATGATTCAGAGAATGTTATAAATGTACTGAATACTGGTAGTTCCAGCATTTTGGTCTTATATATTCATACTAGTAGTTGTGTAAGTAAATAATAGCCTGTAAGGATATTTGTATGAGTAAATAAATAAATAAGGACTTGAGATTAGAAATAATAGGCTTTATTAGTTGTGTAGTATCACTGTATCATGTGGGATACTTCCTTTTCATATTTTGTAGTCTGTATAACAGTCTTGAATAGGATATCTGTGATCTATGTTTGAGGATAGTGAACTTACGTTTTGTGGATATCTGGCACACACATCTTAAGTGAAGGTTAACACACACTGACCATGATTCTCTAGTGCACCAACTTAATTTGTAGTATAAAGAAGTGAGAGGCTTCAAATTAGAACAGAATGGCCTATAATCAAAGGTTATGTTCGTCAATCTGAACCAATGCCTGTATAAATGTATGGAAATGTTGCTGTCTTGCTATAGTTATATTTTCGTGTTGTTTATAAAGCACCAGATGCATTGTTGTAAATCTCGATACCAACTCCTCAAGATTTTGATAAAAAAAACTTTATTGTGAAAATTAAAGTTTTTTATGGACATTTTATAATTTTTGCAGTTTATACATATTCAGTTTATATTCATTGAAATGTGAGTTTTCTATCAATATTTCTGTAAGCCTCCATCTAAGCTAAATATGCATGTAATAAATGTGGGCTGTTGTAAATGGTTAGGGTTGATTAATTGAGCCACAATTAAACACAACTGATCCACATATGTTACAAATAAGAGGAACTACCCTAGACCCAGGAGTAAATCCACTAACTGAAATAGCTTAGATTAATAAATGACTACAATATAATGTAAACAAAACAAAAGTCAATTTGGCCAAACCTAGTAAACAAAACAGGAAATAACAAATAAAAGAACAATATATCTCCAACAATAGAATTAGGAGAAGGTGATCCAGAGAGGCATTCAAATTACCTTCCTTTGTAAATAACAACTGTTGTTTATTCTAAAAGGACATGCTTTGAAATAAATGCTAAATTTCTACTTTCTATTATATAGCTTAACTAGGTGTGACCCGCGATTTTCGTCCGCGTGAAATTATCACTAACTAGCTGTCCCGCGCAACTTCGTCTGCGTCAAAATTTCCCCGTTTTCGCAAAATTTTTCATTGCTGCTCCGCTCCTATTGGTCGTAGCGTGATGATATATAGCCTATGTCCTTCCCCAGGTTGAAATCTATCTTCTTGCCAAATTTCATTAAGATCCGATCAGCCGTTTAGTCGTGAAAAGGTAACAAACAAACAGAGTGACATTCGCATTTATAATATTAGTATGGATATGTTACTTCCCTATTTGAATCGGATTTTGTTAACAATTTCAAGGGTTTAATTTTTTTGAACAGAACCCTGAAGTCTAAGTTGCTCTTTATAACATCTGCTATCTCCCAATAAAAGTCTCGTCAAAATTGGTCCAGACGTTTCTGAGATTTGCGGGAACAAACAGACAGACAGACTATTATTTACTTATAGAGATGTGATGTGACATGCTGTGCTATGATCAAAACCAAAAATCAAAAGTCATTTATTCAAAGGTTGTTAATTAGCACTTTTTGAACGTCAAAGTTACAAAAGACAGTGATGGTAATTATAAAAGCACCTATTGTTATAAGTTTATATATACAGTCACACTATAGTGAAGCCTTCATACACATGAAGGCTTCTCACATTCAGTCACGATACGAATGACATATTCCTCAAAGTCTTAGTCACGTCAGCCAAACCTAGAACTCGGAAGGGTGGCACTAAACGCCTGGCGAAAAGCAGCGCTTCTCTCAATACCATTTTGCCCTCGTAAAGTCAGGACGAGAACGACGCTTAGCAGTTGCATCCTCGACTTCTCGATAGCAATGAACCACAATTTATTTTAAACTAGCTGACCCGCGCAACTTTGTCTGTGTCACATAGAGATGGAGAGGAATAAATTCCTAGGCTAGCCTTTCTTGATAAATGGGCTATCCAACAATAAAAGAATTTTTCAATTCAAAACAAGTAGATTTGAGCTTTCAAGCAATCAAATTCTTCACCTTTATATTATTAGTCTGGATTTTATAATGGTTTAAATTCTGTATTTAGAACTTGTTGTCGCATGCGCCACGTTAGTTCGGGATTTGATTCCAAGGTTGGGTAGTGTCATTGGGTTTTCATTTTGGGTTTCACCAGCTTCTAACTCCGGCTTTACTATCGTTGATTCTGTGCCTGCTCTCTCCCCGGTCGTGTCCGATCGCCGTTCCATCAGACTATGAGAGTGAGGAGGAGGCAACAATGTACACGAACTTGTACACAATATCTCCTGCGCACTTGGCTCGTCTCGGGTCAGACTGGCCACCGTGACCAAAATTGAGTCGAAACTAAATATTTATGATCTCAATAATTGAATAGTTATGGAACATAATAAAATGTCACGAACCGGGTGGTTCGTTCAAGTACAGACATTTGTCTTGTCTTTTATACTAAGTTAACTTGTCGCTTTAAGAGAATACGCACACAGTCACACACTAAAGAGGTCCGGGAAAGTATGATCTTCATACTTAGCACTAACACCAAGCAGTGTTGCTGTGTTCCGGTATGGGAGGTATGCCAGTGTAATATCAAGCACATGATACATATCAGTGATCTCTGACAGAACAATGTATCCGTGAATGGCTCTGGTATCGTAGTTTTCTAAAAGCGGTGGTAGCCAGTGAACATCAGATCATCAATTCTACTTATTAACAAACAATTAATTAGCCTCAAACCTACTCCGGTAGAGATGCTGTTTCAACTAGCAGGCATAGCGCCATGCTCGCAGAACGATGGCAAGCTATGCTGAAAAGGCGTAATAGTTTTTTCAAGTGTGTCTCTCGCTCACTCGCGAACATTCTAAGGAGAGCGTTTCCCTACCCAACCCATTTGTGCCAGTTGGTAAAAATGTTCTACCTGGACACGAGTTGCTATAGCTGAGTCTATAAATAGACTCTGGACATCGGTTGGCCGAAGCAAGGAAAACGTGTTCAGGTGGACATTCATAGATGCCTTTGCCCTGTAAAAAGGGGTGTTGTTCCACAAACGATGGGACAGGTGAACGTGTTTTGCCAGTCCTTTTTTTGCACATTACAAGAGCTGATGAACGCTACTGAAGTGGTAGTAGAATATTGTTATAGAGTAGTAAGACACTGCTGCTTACGCCTTTGTACTTGTTCGAGCTATACAAGGTGTTGTTTTGCATCCTCGTCAAATTCAAGGAGGTAACTATGCTAATGATTCTCGACCCGAATCAATAATAAAATGGGTAGGTAATTTACTTTTTTTTCCTTACTTACGGAAATCGGTAAGTGAGAATCACGTGTTTTAAACACGGCCCGTCTGAATCTCGAGCTATAACCGCGCTTCCACACATAAAAATAATCTCAAACATTTATTCGAAAATTTCTTATTCCCTAAAGCACGTTCACAATCAAAAAAATCAGCGTTTATTAATAATCAACTTAGGTACCGTAATTTTAATTGATTATTTTTGTCTGTTGTGAAAACCTGCTGAATTTTGACGAGGATGCAAAACAACACCTTGTAGAGCTTAGACTTCGTGACTATTCGTGAGAAATTCGTTTTTGGAAGACATTTAAACAAATTTGTCTCTTCATCACTATTGCCCTTGTCCCATTCTATTTGGGGTTGGCGCAACACGTTTTCTTTTTCCATTCTCCCCGGTCAAACGTCACGGCATCATCATTCTCTTCCATATCATTCATAATATCACGGGAACGTAGGAACATACATACCAATAACCCAGATACAAATGCATTTGTTATAAATTAACGCGCTGCAGCGCCGGCGGCACCACAAATTAATTTCATACTTGTTGTGGAAGATCCTGATACTGTGAGCTACTTTTGTTTTCCCAGAAAGCTTTTAAACAGAACCCCCATCCTCATTTTAGGCCTCTTAATGCTCAATAGGATAACAATTTAAAATTCTGTTGACAAGATTAACTGCTATTGCGACATTTGGTCAGGTCGCTAAATACAAGCATACTGTAACGCTAACGGAAATATAAATATCGTTCTAAAAAGCCCGAATGCAGAACCTCAGTCACGAAACTCCCTTAAAATTTCTAACGTTTTTTTTTTAGTTTTGCCTGTCTTTGTCAAGCTCGTGTTGAAGTAAATATGATTTTCGGCCGTAACAAATGTGGTTTTACTTAGTTGTAATAATTAAAATCATCATTACAACCCTGTAAGTTCATTTAATCTTATTGAATGACGCTTATACGATAGTCATTCGAAGGGATTAAATATTTTTGTAAAGCTTAAATATGCAACTCCCTGGAAATTTATATGTATTTACATATAGTCAATGCATAGGATTAAATTAATATTTTTCGGCTGTTATCCTATTTTAATCAACATACAGCCTGACAATTACCTGCTAATTACAAAAAAAGTAAGAAGATAATTTGAATTTTGCGGGCAACCCCGACGCTTCCTGACGCAGATTGTAACTATCCATAGAAATAAACCCAAAATCTAAGGAGCTGCAAAAAGAATCAGTGCTGCTGATTCTGTAGATGATTATTAAATACTGTAGTCGCCGTTATTTTGACGCCATCGAGTTTTTTAAAAATGTCAAGTATACAATATGTGTATGGGTTATGTGGAGAATAATATAGGGGTGTGAATGTTAGCGTGACGGTTTACAGGGGAGATTGGAAGAAGGAAACTTGTTTCGTCGACTCTAATTAACATGGGATGATGGGACAAGGGCAGGGGAGGAGCAGGGCGACGAATAATAACGATAACATGTGATTCGAAAGTAAGGGAATGTGATGTGTCAATTAAAGTGCTGAAATGGGAATGTAAATATAGAGGCAGACCAAAGAATATGTGCTATGTATTGTGTGAAAGACGATAATTATGACTAAGAAGGGCAGGAAGGTGATGATCGTGGAACAGT
Organism: Cerastis leucographa; assembly: GCA_963082945.1. Lineage (NCBI taxonomy): Eukaryota > Metazoa > Arthropoda > Insecta > Lepidoptera > Noctuidae > Cerastis > Cerastis leucographa. The sequence goes on along the minus strand of OY720380.1, from coordinate 7,927,174 downwards.
ATGAAGTTTTTCTCCCGGTCCTGCTGCCGGATAGTCAGCGACGATGTATCCGGTAGAAAATAGTGCAAATACATGGGTAACCCTGTATTAAAGTACACACAATAACACAGCACTAACGTAAAAATATTATTAGACATAGAACATTATAGTATGGTATGGAGTCGTTTTGCTTCAGGCCTCGTACCACGAGATGAAAATCAACGTCCCTGAACGCCTTTGTTATATTTTGACTGCCCGTCTTTGGATCCTCTTTATAGGATGGGTCTGTACTAACCATCTTTAATGTTATGAAACCGGCCAAGTAAAAAAAATCGAGTATGTTTTATCGAGAGAATTCGTGTGTAAGCTTTCATATTAAGTTAGCAGTACTGAGCGTGAGAAAAGATTAGTACTGAAGTTAGTAAATACCTTGCAAGATCATGGCGCTTCGTCTATTGCGCAGGTTCCCGCCCTCTGTCTTACCTCCGATGTATGGAAACGCGCTTCCCGCGTCCCTCATACGTTCCTCGAATAACACATCGTCATCGTATCGGTTTTCGGATCAAGTTATTTGCCGGTAATATACTAATGACGGATATTCCTTGGAAGCTCAGGTTCGAAAGCTTTATCATACATTGTAATCAGTTATCACCATAAACTTACAATACATTGCCCAATCTGCTTCAACTATTCTTACTTGCTGAGGGTTGGCGCAGTGTTTTTCTCTCATTTTCCCTATCAACCATATTATTATATGTTGCTATCTTGTGGCCCGAAGGGTTATTTCGTAACTAATTTTACCGTAGGTAATGGTACCAAATATGTGTTCTGTATATTAAAAAAATCTTTGTTTTAAACACGTTTCAAAATGCCAAACTAATTATTTTTCATAATAAATAGTGTATTCCAGAACAAAGTCGTCGATTAGTAAATAGTAATTCAAAATCACTAGCGCTTTGATGACATATTATTACTTTGAGCACTTCCGGATGGCCATAGACTAAAATCGTTCCTCAAAAGAACGCGCCTCCAGAAGTTTAGGTTTTATGGTTACCCAGTTTTGGTTTGCACGCCATCTATCTGAAGTGAACACTAAACTTTGCTCCGTGCGACGCTCCCTTGTATGGGGAATTTTAACGCAGGCGCTGTGGTCGGCGTACGTCCTTTGTTCGAAACAAGTCAACATTGTATTATTTGAGTTTGGATCTTTCTAGTGTTATTTCGCAGCTAAGAACATTTTAGTGTAAGAAATGTGCTTTTTAATTGTTGTGGTTAGTGTATATGTTAAATAGAACTAGTGTTTCACGTAAAAAGTGTTATTTTCTCACGATAAGCTTTCGTTGTAGTTCATGACTGAGCTTTAGGCGGATTGTACGCATGAAACCCTTGAGCAACTTTTTTTTCGAATCTGATGTTAAGGATATGGGCCCCGACATGGTGAGTTTTATGGTTTTAAATAGTAGAATATACAAGTTGGTTCCAGTTTTAAGTCATGAAGTCTCTGAATTCCTGGTTTTTTCGCGCAACAGGTCCGTTTTTGTTTTGTTTACTTGTCACCGGCGTCCGCCATTTCTGATTCAGAATTTGTTCACCGGTCTAAATACCTAGATTTTTTTTGGGGATGTAGCTTGGGAAGTCGAACTTCTATGAAGTATTAAGTGGATGCTATCAAAACGATATGTCTCAGTCATTGATTTTGTAAAAATGTTCGTATGGTTTTACAAGTTCGGTCTGTTATTGTCGCCATTGAAGCGACAACGGTGTGACCAATTTATTACCCATGTACTGCTCATTTCTAGTTATTTACAATGCCAAGTAGCTACCCATTCGATTTACTTGATGAATTCCTCTTCCTGTCCTATCTTTTAAACACTTTATGGTTTCAATGACAATAGGAAACATAATATTTTGTAAAAAACTTGATGTTATACTGTTTCTCAACAATATTTTATTATTATTTTCAACCATATATTTAATCAAATTTTCTAAAATATTTTGAGGTGCATTTTGGTTCGATGCAGCATAATGAACTATAAAATGTATGTAAAGAACTTAATTTTCATTAAAAAGTTCCTTCACATAGATTTTGTTGATAGAGACATCCAATTCCTATTGGGCAGCATGCATGAGTGAAGCTACAAAGGGGAAACCAACCTTACTATGAATTATGATCTAAGAAAAACGAAAATTTTATCAGCCTAGGGTATGAAGACGCTTCTAGTTTTTGGCTAAACTAATTCTACTAAAGAATTACAAACTATAGTTGAGATTTTCAACACATTTAAGTAAAAAATTGTTTGAAAATATAACAGACGGTATGTTGCCCAAGGTTAAAATATGCATAATATGTTGCCTTGCTCATTTGAATCCGCACATAATGTTTATGGTATTCTCAATCATATTTTGAAAAATATGATCTTGCTTGTTGTTTTACATGAACATCAAACACAACATTTTAGATTGAAATCATACTTCCATAATTACAAAGCTCGAATTTACTTGTTAAAATGAATTCAAGGAAATATTTTATTACCTATCCAACTTGTGTTCCAGTCTAAGTGTTATGATAATAATAAGTGACAACACATGCATAAATTAATACTAAAGCCTATCCATACATACATAGGTATCTAACCATTCATAGGTATGTATGGATGTAATAGTTAGTTCAGGTTACATCTTGATAGGGCCACTGCATCATATTATTATAACTTCCTTCTCCATTACTTATAACTTCAATAACAACACTAATAGATATTAAAGCGCTTACATTCTAAAAATATCTGTATTTGTGATGCACAAAATATTTAGTGTGTTGTGTGCCCCACATAAAAAAAATATATTATGATTTTATCTTTATGATTTATTGGAAGTTATTCTAGCTAAAGAAAAACTAACTCACTTTGGAGGTGGAGTCACAAAAAAAGCCTGTTATCTTATATAAAAATCAATGCCACTTTTCGTTGTAATTTCATAACTCAAGAACGGCTGGGACGATTTAGCTGATTTTGGTTTTAAAATGTTTGTCGTAGTCCAGGGAAGGTTTAGGGTAGGGTAGGTAAAACGTGCATTGCAATGCATGCCGAGGACAGCTAGTACAATATAATTTCTTATTTGACAACATGAATGTCCATCAACATAGGTCTATCATCATATGGCACAGGAGTCAGGGCCTTCACACAACTTTGTAATCCACTTTCATGTAAAGATTTGTGCTTATTATAAAACACTGACTTTGAGAAAGCAGGGCTAACTGTGCATTTGCACAAGCAGAACATTAGAATATGAACACATATATATGGCACAATTAGACTAAACATGTCAACAAAAACAATTTAAACTACAGTTTGTCATGTTCGTGAACGGGTGCTATCAGTTTTGCCTGGTCATCTCATAATTGCCATGGCTTATTTCGAACTAATTATTTTATTTTTTAATTGCCTTTTTTGTTTTTACTATGGACACTTTTAACATGCACCTCTTGCTACATCATTCTCACATAATGTACCATCTCAACATGATTGATGTAACCAAGGTTTTGGTAACAAGATTCTGATTTAAAAGAGTGTCCATGGAGTTTCATGCCCATTCTTCTCCATAGAGATCTATGCTTTGGAATGGGCAACTAGAGTACTTTCACAGTTATTATGTCTTGTGACTGGGACTGTAGCTTCATTTTTATTGTTGTTTGACTACCGGTCGACCCCTATTACATGAGACTTGAAAATAATTTAAAAAATAATCGGGAATTACAGGCGTGAAGTTATGTTAATTATTACGTATAATATATATTTTCTGTGTTATTCAAATCCTGCATAGGTTTTCAGGATTTCATTAAAAAATTAGAAGATATTCAAGCTGGCAAAATTATTTGAGAATCAATAACAAAGCCCCAGGAAACATGCATGGAGCTTTTTATAACCAATTTTACTATTACATTTATGAATTGCAATCCTGTCACAAATGTCATGTCATTTAAAATTTAGGTTTGCATCATCTGCATCTTCATAATTAACAAGTAACACTCCCATACTTTTTAAACTTAAAAAAAAAGCGTGGAAGTGTGGAAAAGTTTGATTTTATGAAACCACATTGCGAGAAAGGTTTAGTCCCATCTCATCCCACATTTCGATTCGCCAAACAAAAGACATCTGTATCGAAAATAAAAAAACGCTTGACCTGGAGGTTGGTCAAGACACTTAAAACTAAAAGTGAAATGCTTTTAGTTACTGATAAGTCGAGAGTAAGTTAGTTTCTTACAGATTGTTAAGTCCCATCTCTTCCACCAAGCGTTTATACTTGTATAATAACCCATTCATTAGTGGCCGCAAACTTAAGTTGGAAGCGCTAGGGTAGCCCGCGAAATCCAAAGTTTTTTTCAATTTGCGCAGCAAGTAGCAGTGTCAGGTTGTATGGTGATTAAAACATGATTTGCGACCGTAATATGTATGTATTTACATAATTATAATAATTAAAAACAACTAAACCACCTCTGTAAGTTCATTTAATCCCATTAAATGACTATTTCATGAAAAAGTCAATCAATGGGATTAAAAAAGCTTAAAAAGTTTGTAAAACCATAGGTGTAAAACCATAGTTGTTACGGTCGCGAATTATATTTTAATCAACATACAACCTGTTACTGTTGTGCAAATTGCAAAAAAATAAGAAAATTTGAATTTCGAGGGCTCCACTCTTCATCCACCTTAAATAAATCATGCCACTTTTACCAAACCCCTTTTGGTAGGTCTTATATGTGTATGTTTCATTTGTTTATTCGTTTGTTTATAGTCTTGTTGATTCCCTGTTAGAATAATAAAGGGGTTTGGGTGAAAGTAGCATGATTTTTGTAAGTTTGCAGCCACTAATGAAAAATATTTCATTAGTAAGAACACAATAAGACATTCATTTTCTTCTATGAACAATTACTTCCAAAATGCATCGGAGCCAAGATATACAGGCTGAATTTTTCAAGTGGGTGGAAGGCCAAATCCGAAACTATGAGGAATAGCAAAAACAAAGTAGTCACTAGCCCGATTTTGATAAAAACTAAAACTGCATCATTGGTTTTTAGAAAAATCAATATTCCTAGCCAGGAACCGAAACCGTAAATTTAAAAAAAAAACATCCTGTATTATTACACCATTAGATAGTGTCACTGCTAAGTATCAAATTCTGCGAAGTAATGACATACGGCAAAAGATAGGAAAGAGTTAATAATTTTGATAAAATACATAACAATAATGCAAACTGTTTGTAGGAACAACACAACGTTAACATCAGATAGCTTCGATATAATTTACGGCAAAATTCTTTAGGGAGTCAATATTATCATATATTCCACTATGCATTGGCAACTACGGCTATCTTTGTGGCTGCTGTGAAAAAAAAACATGCCACTGGTCCTTACAAACTTACCCAATGCTCTTTATGACTTGTGTAAGATAAATATGATTTTATTGGTAACTAAAAGCATTTCACTTTTTGTTTTAAGTGTAGATATTTGACGAACCTCCATGTCAAGCGTAAACTTTTAAACAGATGTCATTTGTTTCGCAAATCGACAGGGGGGATGAGATGGGAAGGTGATGAGATTGGACTAAGGGTCAGTTCACACCTAGACGCGACGCGACGCGACGATACTTGAAGAGGCCAGTGATTTCGCGCTGCGTCGCTTTACGCCGCGAGGCGTCGCGCGGCGCAACGTATTCTGAATTCTCACAACGAAATGTGTATCTCTTCGTGTAGAAAATAAAGTTATATTTTGAATCGCTCTTTAAAAGTGTGCGCGCAGCGTCGCGTCGCGTCGCGTCTCGGTGTGAACAGACCCTAATCCACGAGAAATACTGAATTTTAACACGGAAACAAGTTCTAAACAAAACAGTAATGACTACATGTCCTATAATAATTGTCAAGGTATATTGGGTTTTCATAGCCATGTAAGCAACCAACATTTTTGTGATATGAAAAAACATAAAGCCACTAACACATACACATGGACAAAAATATGCAAGTAGCTTGGTTGCCATAACAACTTCTGATTACTCAGAAGTCTGGTGAATGTTGTGAAGTTTGGTAAATGTTGCTCTGGCATGCAATCTACAAGCAAAACTTTGTGCAAGATACATGTGTATTCATGCTTTAGTTGCTATGTTTCTTATCTGTATCCCTAGACTGAGAAGCTTAGCCTTTAATAGAATTATACTGAGTGTAGGCACTGTGGGTGTTGTAAAATAAATGTTTAGTCTGTCAATGGTAGTGTGTTGTTGAGCCTATGCTGACCCTTGCATAGATGTCTGCCCAACAAGTCTTACCAGTAGATTGCCTACTTTTATTTTTTTATCTCTTGATGTGTATGTGCATGTCTTTAGAAGATCTAAATAAGTTTAGTGTCATTCGCAATTACTGACACTAAACTTATTTAAAACATCATTCTGTCTGGGCTATTCTCTCTTTAAATACTTGAGAGAATGATGTTTAAAATTTGTTTATTCTGGATAAATAAATGAAATTAAAAAATTGGTGCTGCAAGTGCATATTAGTATGTCATAATCAGTAATTGCTACGGCTAAATAGTAAAAAAAAAAACAATTCATAAAGTCCTGAGCTAGTTGGTAGCTTTATACATATAGCTGATGCAAGTGAAAGTAACATATAAATATACTTTGAATTATTTTACATTACCTAATATATCATTCCTAAATGTTTTAGTGTACGAAAATCTGGGATGTTCAAATTTTAATTAGCTTTTCCAGTATTTTATTCTTAATTGTATTTTAAGTAAACAATTTATAATTCACTGTTTCCATTGCTTCGGTTTATGAATTTTTAGAAACTGTTTTATCGTTTTTAGATTGCACCTGCTGCAAAAAAACTATGGGACAAAGGCCCCGGCGCTGGCGGCGACAGCAAGGGCCCACCCCACCTGCCGCCGCTACAGTTGAACCCTGAGCAGATGTGGCGTGATCCGACCTGGTCCGCACAAGGTTCGTTACTCTTCAACACTTTTGTTATATCATCAGAAGGTATGACGATACTGTTATGCTACTCTAAAAAAATATCCTTGCTTTTCTGTTTTTCTTTTATTAACCCTTACAAAAACATCTGTTTGGTATGTTAGCAGATTGTTAAGAAAACAATATTAAAATCCTTTCGTCAGACGACTCTTTTTCTAAGTTTGTCAATCTTAGTTATTTGTTTAACAAAATTGGTATTATTATAGCTGTGGAACACAATGTGGGCGTGCCAATGATGGGCACGCGACGCGGTGTCGCGTTCCCCGGCGGCGATGCCGGCAGCATTCTGTCACCCCGTGACTCGGCCGGACTCGGCGTCAAAATGGTCGAATATGTACTTGGAGGATCTCCCACAGGTATGATCTGCGCCAAGCTTAAAATTCCGTCTTATCTTTTGCCAGTCCCTGCTTTTACCTTCTAGTATAATCATATTAAATACTAATGAAAAGTAAAAAAACGTTAAATTCCAATGTATATTCTTTGTTTTTATACTACAATAATTATGTTCATGAACTTAAAAGATTTTACTCTCTATGAAGATAATAATATCCATTGTATACCACTTTGTTACAGTTTCATCAAGAATTAATTATTCACATCTCGTAGAAGCAGGTGGCGTACCTACTGGTGGAGGTGAAAAGGTACCCGGAGTGGTCACTGGATTACGAGGCATGGTCTTAGAGGAGCGTCCTGAGGATAAGTCAGCCTCTCCATTCGAAAAGGACTTGCACGATATGCATGAACATGGATCTCTACCTAATGGACTACATAATGGACAAGAAGATGACAAAGCTTTCAAGTAAGTATTTGATTGGAAGTGTTACGAAATTATTTCTTCTGTTTGTCGTAAAATGTAGGCTAAAATATCTGAAATCAAGTTGCCTGTGATTGGTAGAACATTTTATTTCATTACTTCAATTACTCTATCGTTTTTCCCATTTTGACTCATATTTATTAAATTTTATAATTAGGCAAAGCTATTTAAATTATAAGGCAATATTAGAGACATGTAGGTAGGTGTCTTCTTGTTTGTTTGGTAGGAAAAGTGAGATTAATTTAAAAGTTTTTTATCTTAAAGTATAAAATTGAATAAAAAGAATAACAATTTACAAGTCCAATTCATAAGTGAGTGTCTTTGATGCGGATTCGTAACTTATCGATTTGTAATATTAGTATGCAACAGAGGTGAAGATTGAGATGTAGAAGCCTGCTAGTAACACTATCAGAAGGCGCAAAACGCGGGGAAGTATGTTTAATCTGCAATCAAATTAAGAAGATAATGTACTTAATTCCCAAACAAAAACTGATAACGAAATCGCAGCCCAAATGTCAAATCTAATCTACATCAATACACAAATTACTACGAGTTGTCGATACGTAAGATCGTCGCGAAGGCCATCGAGTGGCGAGTGCGAAACCGTTTGGCGCATGGCGGAGGTACCGAGGTAGCGACAGCGGGTGTGCGTGCGGCGGCGGGTCTGGCGGGCAATAACCGCGCGCGTGGATCATGGCCTCTGTCAATGCCACTCGCCGCACGCCGCACAACCTGCGCGAGAGCGCGCCCGCACGGTCGGGACACTCCATGCTTTATCGAGCGTCGAGCGCCCCGCTCGCTATGATTCACACGGTAAACAGATTTCCTCTGATAAAGAGGCGTTTAAGAAGCGATCAAAGGTTTATCTGGTATTCAGAGGCCAGTTCGGAATTTTCAGTATCTTAAATTTCTTTCTTCAGTCACGAGCAATGAAATGTATTCACTTAACAAGATTCAAAATCAATTTTCTCGTGAATTAACGGTTCTACTTTGAGATAAGACCTATTTCGTATTATTACGAAATATGTCTTATGACAACTAAACCATGAAAACTAAAACGTTAATCAATACAGTAGGAGAAATCACTTGTTGCAGTATTCCTTCATTGTTCATAACTGTAAATGCCCGCTAATTGCAATTGAAACAAGATTGAATAATCATGAAGTCTCACAAAGGCGAATCCGTCTGAGGTACACAAAGATGTACCAGTAAAAAACATTTCATCTTCTCCCAACATATTGGGATCGCCTTCCAGTCAATGAAAAGATGTAAAACTTATTGATGAACTTCTTGTTTGATTTTATTGTAAGTAAGTCTTGCTGACTTACAATAAAATCAACCTTTTTTCAATGAAGTATGGACCGGTGGATAATCATTAACCTAACAAGTACATTTTTTGGTTTCATTCTTGCCGTTCCCCCAGTGCTGATTAAACCCTACTCTTAACTTTTTTAAACTGTTCTGAATTTGTTTTAAGTTCGGAGCGGTCCTTATAATGTCGAATACATTATGAGGATTGCTCGTAATGATTATGAACAGATGTATGATCGAAGTAAAAGGAGCACGTAAGGATCATACCAAAGTGTAGTTTGTGCCTACCCCGTGGTTGTTGTTTATGGTATATTATAGTGCGGTGGTCTGGTTCCGCAGCCGCACGCCGGGCTCGCGCCAGCCGTCGCCGGCGGACGAGGAGGGCCCGCGCAATGGCGACGCGCAAGCCTTCCCGCTGCTGCCGCCGCACGCCATGCCACAGCCGCAGCCGCAGCAGATGCACCATCTGCCGCATCTCTCGCATCCACAGGTAACTTGCCTGGTTACTCATTAATTATGTATTTTCTTTTCTTACAAGCAATTTTGGATTATATTAAATGCTCAAGGCATTTAGTCCGCCTATTTTAGGTTTTGTTTTTTTTTTTTACTTATGCATAAAGTTTTGATTAATAAAAATATATTTATTAAAAGAGACTACATCATTATAATTTAAACTCTCTATAAATCTTCTTTTTTTTATCATTTAAAAATGATTAGCTTACACAACACCAATTAATAACACAATAAACGAATGGTCTAAATGAAAGCCAATCAAAATTAAGTTAAATAAAATTGTTAACGGAAGTTATTGCTAGTTTAATGTGTCTACTAGATACTGAGTGAATGTATGTTATTTGGACTTTGTTGTTAATCTCATTTATTACATCTATTTCAGCATCATCCAGGGATGTTAGGTGTTGCCCCTTTGCAAGGATTGCCGCACCCACAACACCCTCAAATCCACCCTGGTTAGTAACAAATTGATAACAATATTATTTGTGTGAGCACTATGATTAACAGAGTAAAAACACAATGAATTTATTTCAGGTATGACATTGAACGACTCTATGAATCAACACATTGAACTCGTTTTACAAATGGAGCAGCATCCACAATTTGACAACAACAGTTTTGCAAGCTCACAGCAGGTTAGTTTGAACGTAGTTCTGAAGTAAGTACTTGATCGTTAAAGTGTTGTATAGTGCAAAAAAATCTTGTTAAAATTGCGTAGAGACCTATACCTATACAAATAGTCCTTTTTCGTACCAATAAATACCAAGAAAAAATACCGTGAACAAAAGAGCTCATAGTAAAATAATTATTATCTATCCTTTTAGTAATCACATCTAATGTTAGAAATAATACTTTGGTGACCGATGGAGCTACTGACTGGAACAAACTTTCAGTAGTTGGATTTGAATAGTATGTTGCTGGGGAGTTTGTTCCGCCACTTCTTCTTCCCAGCTAAAACAATAGGAAGTGGCGAAGGGCGGTCGTTTTGGGGGACTGTCTCTTGTAATTTTGACTTTTATAAGGTGCTGATTATCAGCCTAATTAGAATAAATGACTTTTGATTTTTTGATTTTGTAAATTTGGAGTGGACAAAATGTGCATTTGTCAGTCTTATGACAACAGGTTGTGTCGACGACGCGTTCGTTTTCTACTCGCGCCTTAAGGAGATGTCAGCAAAATCGGAAGTGGTTAGGGAGGGTCGATGCCTGCCAGGGCTGCGGGACTGTCCGAAAGAGATACCGTGGCCCTGGAACACAAAGTGAGAGGAGACACAAGAAGGAACATGGATGGGTTTTAGTCAGTACAAGTCTGACACTCCCTTCCGCTCCGCCCAGAGCGAGAGGGGGGGGGGGGTCATTTGATGATTTCTCATCCGTAAAAAAAGACAATTAACCATTACCAGTTTAAAGCGTTATATGGCGAGCCAAAGCCTAGTAAAAGCCTACTCTCTAAAATGCACGAAGAGAGGCTGGCGAAGAGCATCTATTCTAATCTGAACTGCAGGACTACCAGGGTACCACTTTTACATTTTCAAATGGAAAGGTGGTACCCTTTTCCATTTTCCCTGGAACACAAAGTGAAAGGAGACACAAGAAGGAACATGGATGGGTTTTAGTCAGTACAAGTCTGACACTCCCTCCCGCTCCGCCCAGAGCGGGAGAAGTCATATGATGATTTCCCATCCGGAAAAAAAAAAAAAAAAAAAAAAAAGGTGGTACCCACAACCTTTCCAGTGTTTGCATTTCAAGGACGTTCAGGATAGACACTTCAAAAGAGGCGAAATTGATAACTTACCATGCTAACTAAATAAGCCCAAAATCGGCCTGATTTTGGCGTCATGTCCGACCTTAAAGCTAGATCGCCTACAGCTAACTATAATAACATAAATAATATCGTCAATGGTGATTTGACATGTCTGGTTTGTGGTCGGAGTTTTTCGGACAAACTCGGACAGTTGCGTTGTTTAGTCACTTGAGAACACATGAAAGAGCAACCACCGCACTGTAAAACCTATAAAACGCGGTTGCTTTGGCCGAAATCGGCATCATCAACAACATAATTAGAAAAAATATCTAGACAAATAAATAAAATTGAAGTGTCTGTTTGTAATATTAAAATAACCGCTTTTTACTACGTGCATATGAATGTATATACGGTACATATATCAAAATAACATTTTTTACAATTTTGTCTGTCTGTCTGTTCCGGCTAATCTCAGGAACGGCTGTACCGATTTTAACAGGACTTTCACTGGCAGATAGCTGATGGAATAAGGAGTAACTTTGGCTACTTCTTAAATCCCACGAGGACGAAGTCGCGGGCACAGCTAGTAGAATTTTCTACTAGCAGTGCCCGCGACTTCGTCCGCGAAGAATAGAGAAGAAAAAATAGAGTATCACCCTTATTTAGTAGACCGTTTTAATAGTTTCATCAGCTAAGTAAGTCAATAGCGCAAAATGCTCTGTCTGCTTCCACAATAAAAAACAAACACCATTTTTTGTCTCGCATCAGGCCCGCAAATCCTGCGCAGAATTAATCGCTTAAATTACGAGATTAATCTCGCATATTGCTTGCGGTTCCCCGGAATTGCATATCTTACCCACTGTCATCAGTGACAAGTTTCAAACATTCCCGAGTCCATTTTCTAGGTCAACCTTACATTGTTGCTTTCAAGGAAGTTTGGTTCATGCTCCTACTGAGCCCTACATAGAAGCCATGTTTACTTGTTGGCTATGTAAACTGAATGTTGTCATTGTTTTCTATTATGTGTAGTTATGTATGATGTTAATTTATCGTATAGGCTGGTTATGTAGCTGCTGCATAATCAATCTGTAACATTCCCAATCCTAGAACATAGGCTTGCTCTCTGTGAGAGGGAGTGTGATAAATAGTAATACCAAGCAGGCGCAGGTGAGAACTCGCTATGTCTTATATTTTTTGGCATTACGAAAGCGAGCGAGATAGTCATAGAACTTCCCGAATCGATATCGAATCGAAGCATTTGTGAATGCGGAGGCAGATGTCAGGAATCTGTCACATGTCTACGAATTGTTGGTTCTAAGACATGGCCGGTATTCTCATTCACTGTTTTGTGAGCAGTGGTGATAAAATAAATCAAGCAGTGTTTGCCTGGGTTCGAACCCACTTCAAATACAACACGTAAGTCGGAGGCTTTACCACTAGACCACTGCTCTTCTGTGTTCTCGTCATGAACACAGTGATTACTTGCACAGATAAAAACTTAGCCAGAATTATCAGTCAGGAATTAGATCAATCATCTAAAATATACAAGCCTATAAACTGCTACACAAGAACTTCAAGTTACCGTCATGTCTCAGACTAGTATTGTATCTCGGATTGTATATGTCCGAGATTCCAAAGTCCCAAGCGTGTATTTTGCGTACTAAAGGGTGTAAAACACCTCTTAACGAAGCCGAAAGGCACTGGTTGTCCCTGTCATTGCGATCATTTTTTTGTTCTACACCATACCTGGGAACCTTCTAGTTACGGAGATATTAGGGGTCAAAGTTCCAACATTTTGACAAGTTTTTTTTTTTAATACAAGTTTTTAATGGGAACTATATTTTCTATCACCAAAATTTATATTTGTCATCAAGTTGTATCACCTAATAAATAGATCTATCGCCACGAAATATTTTCGTTCTCAGATAAACAAAAATTGTTCCCAGGTATGAATTATCAGTAAAATAAGAGATCGATAACCAATAAAATTATATTGCATTACATGAATATAAACTTCGTTCTTATAATAACAGTTTTGTTACTTAAATAATAGCTCTGTGCTCAGAATGGTAGATCTGTCACCAAATAAATAGATCAGTTCCTTAGAGACATAGGGCACATCAACTCGGACAGGTTAGGTTCGAAGGGGATGGCGGGGTCTAGTGAGCGAGCGGAGCGAGCGAACTAAGACCCCGACATCCCCTTCGTGTTAGGTTACTTTAAACCCTGCAGAGAGAAATAGGAGCCCCGCGTAGCGGGGCTCCGTCGACTACTATTTGAACTTAATGCAATTTTCTAGTAACATAATATGATTTATTGGTGATCTCTTTAAATTAGTTTGCTTAAATACTTATTAGGACACACCTATTATAATACATACAAAAACATTTATTTGGTACTAGACCTTATATCTCAGGATTTTAGGTGATTTATTGTGGAACTGATTTTGCATTGTTTGGTGACTACATTTTGGTGACAGATCTACTATTTTGAGGACAAACCCTATTATTTAAGAAACACAAAACTAATTAAATTGGTGATAGCTTAAATGATACCCGTTTTTAATGTAAGATTTTGGCTTTAAACACCTCCATGACCCCCGTACTATTCAATCCGTCTATCAGCACAATGTTTTGAGTGCGTTACATTGAGTTCTACCACAAAACATGATTTTACACCTCCCAAAAAAAAGTCGTTTCCCAGCAATAATTTTTTGCGTAAAGTTACTTAGTTTCATGAACAGAATGCTTGTTTGACGGCTTCGTGATGAGGTGATTTACACGGTGTATAAATAATAAAACAGTCGTGTGACACAAAGTGACTAGCTGACCGCGTGTGCGTAAAATGCACTGAAAGTCTACTTATTCAGTCAGTCTACTTATTACGTTTTCCAATAAAGTCAAATTAGATGTTTACGTGTGTAACTAAAAGGCATACATTGCGCAGTACGGAGGTGGCGTCGGCGGCGTGGGCGGGGTGGGCGGCGGCGCGTCGGGCGGCGCGGGCGGCGGCGTGGCGGCGCAGGCCGGCGGCCTCGTCAACGGCGCCTCCGTCGTGCAGCAGGCGCCCGACTCCTCGCAGCACCACCAGCCCTTCGATGTACAGGTCAGTCAATAGCTTGTGTACCTTACTCGCCTATTCCTATAGCACAACGAATTGAAAGGTGTTACTTAACCGGAGCGTTATTCGCCTGTAAAGTAAAAAAAAAGGTTCGATTTACGAAAACAAAAGATAGCTTCAAATTGTATGTCGCTACAGGTTGCGCACTGTAATGTTCGGTTCTCCTTAAACATTGATGAAATGATCATATCTGAACTGTTATATTACAGGCGAATACTGCCGGTGAAGGAGCGCCTTAAGAGGCAACAGGATTCTCCATACTTATGTATTCCCCTTTTTTTCTTCCTGAATTATGTCTATCTTTTCAAATTCAAGGTCTGCCGTTCACTACATGTTCCTATCAGTACCTTATTTTCAGCATCTAAGAAAATATGACACAAAATACCTAATTTTTAACGACAGAAGAGACAACACTTTAAATAAGACAACAACCAGACAGATTCGTAAAGTTTTTAGTAAAAATTAATTGAATCGGCCCAGTTTTCGAAGAGAAAAATGGGACCACGAACGTCGGTCTCGTCAAAAATTTTATGATGTGATCGGTTTGCAGCTATCCCGTTGCAGTTCAGACCTGCTGGCCTACCATGACGTCTTAAAGCAGTATTGTCTTACTCTTATTCCAGTGTGGGAAAGAGACAGGATGTCTACTCACACCAGTTATATCATGCACCACATAGACTCTCTTTTCCTAGTGACGGAGCTTGTTGAACCTGGATTGTGTAGGGGTACACTTGATAAATGGCGATGGGGTGATAATGCCGCTTCAGTTCGATTCCTCTTTCATTGATACAGTCCAAGTAGTATTCTTTAAATTTAATGGCTATGTATAATGGCTATTTAGTCTGTGGAACCCTAAAAAGCGTCTGTTCACACATTTCTTTTAGGGCAATTTTCCCCTGCTTTTTGATTGTTTACCTTTGTTACAATAGTTGCCAGCTACAGGGTACAATATAAACCTGAATTTAGGCTTGTATTACTTGCATTCTTTTCATCTTGTAAATTCTCCCTGTAACTTAATTGGTAAAATTTACTTAACCAAAGGGGGTAATAAAAGTGGAATATTTTTTATAAGTCTGCAGCCACTAATGAAAAATATTTCATTAGTAAGAACACAATAAGACATTCATTTTTTTCTATGAATAATTATTTCCAAAATGCATCGGAGCCGAGATATACAGGATGAATTTTTTAACTGGGTGATAGGCCAAAACTATGAGGAATAGCGAAAAATAATCAAAGGAGTCACGAGAACGATTTTTATAAAAACTAAAACTGCTTCATTGGTTTTTTGAAAAATCAATATTCCTAGCTAGGAATCAAACCCGTTAATAAAAAAAAAAAGACCTATATTATTACCCTATTCGATAGTGTCGCTGCTAAGGATCAAATTCTGGGAAGTAATAGGCCATAGGGCAAAAGATAGGAAATAGTTAATTTTTGATAAAATACATAACAGTATGCAAACTGCTAGTAGGAACAACACAACTTAGACATAAGATATTTCAGGTCCGATATAATTTTCGGCAAAATTATTTTAGGAGTCATTATTATCATATACTAGCTGTCCCCGGCATGCGTTGCAATGCACTTTTTACCTACTCTATCTACCCACCTACCATACCCTACCCTACCCTACCCTAGCTAGGTAGCTAGGGTAGGTACCCTACCTACCTACCCTACCCTACCTTTCTCACCTTTTAAACCTTCCCTGGACTACGACAAACATTTTAAAACCAAATTCAGCTAAATCGGCCCAGTCGTTCTCGAGTTTTAGCGAGACTAACGAACAGCAATTGATTTTTATAGAGATTAAATATAATGAGCACCAAAAAATAATTTGAGATCCTAAGCTACGTTACCCAAAAAAAAATACTAAACACCAAAAAAATTGTATTCAAAGACCAAATATAGTAAATGATCACCAAATTTTGTGGCAAGAAGAACTTAGGAAGCAAGTGCGAGCAAAGCGAGCTCGGGATATTGGGCACCCCGACTCGGACAGGTTAGGTTCGAAGGGGATGGCATCCCCTTCGTGTTAGGTTACTTTAAACCCTGCAGAGAGAAATAGTCCGTCGACTACGCCTTAGTTCGGAGCTGTGATTTTCAGGTTTTTAATTCTGGTGATCATTTACTATTTTAGGCAGTATAAAAATGTTTTTTAAGGTTATATTTACTTTATCTGGTGTTATGTTAAACATAAGCCATTTTTATATATATAGATTCCACTATACGTTAGCAACAAATATCTTTGGCCGCTGTGAAAAAAAATCATGCCACTGGTCCATACAAACTTACCCTATGCCCTTTACTTCAACTTGTCGACACTGGCAGGTACACTCGTCAAAGTCAAAGATTTATTTGCAGATAAATTGTCGTTCTTTTTTTGTTTCTTTCTTATATATTTGCATCTCTTGACTAATTTGGTTTTATTTTCTCTTCTCATAACTTGTGGTATCGCTAGTTGTGTAAAACGGTGAGTCTGTTTCTTCTGCCAATTAATTCCGACGCGTGTTTGCAGTATACTCCAGTTCCTATTTTTCAAAGCGTTGCCGTCAGGGAATTTCAAATTTATCAAAAATACCTTGTAACGTGATATGTACCATGTTTATTATTTGTTTTGAGTTCCCGATATTTCGGCGCTGTTTAGTTAATCCGTGATCATGGCGTTAGCGAAGTATCAGAAACTCAAAAAAAAAAAATAACATGGTAAATATCCCGTTACAAGTGTTATTGATAGTGCTAGTGACCATGTCAGTTTAAAAACTTAATTTCAACTTTCTATCTTCTCCATCGCGAACAGCTATAAACCTCAGCATAGTCGGCGACAGACTTACAGAGAGACTGTTGGACAATAATCCAAGTATATTTTCAAGCGTCAATTATTTTGGGAAGACATATTTAAAATACCCTAGTATTTAAATAGACACAAAAATTTAAATTTTTGTGAACTTATTTTGTGTTTCGGAGAGCCTTTCATAGGTAATATTACTGAGGTCTGTCAAAGCCATTGGGTGGCTGTGCCGCTCCGGTTTGCATTTTCTGTCGTTTTCCAAGTCTCTGTAATTTTAGTTGGATCCTGTCAAAAGCAGTTGCAGTGGTTTGGGAAGTATCGGTCTTACACATACATACACTTCGCTTTCTAACTAGTATACCTACCAAATATTCTTGCGCAACTTCGAGGGCCATTCCTTAGCCGTGGGCCGGTTCTCGGAGCGGCATGATCATTAAACTAGACCTTGGTCTTATCCAAGTGCATTTCGAAACCGATACGTCTGTTTTATCTATTAAATTATGCTTGCTATGTTTATTCTCATTGGTTGGATGTATTTTCCTTATAACACTGTTAGGATAGTGTGTTAAGCCGTAACACAATTATTATAAATTATCATAATTCTCTGTTTGTTTTTAAATCAATAACTATAAAACTCTGCTGTGATTAACTGTTCGATTCTACTCAAGATAAAACATCATTGAAAAAAGATAGTTACGAACGAGCCCTGGAGGGTGTATGTAAAGTATAGAGGTGAGAAATCACCCCCTTAGTTGGTGAAACGGAGTAGAAAGGGTTCTAGTATGCGCAATGGGGTGTATCAACTGAGATGATATCGTTTTGTTTCGTCTTCAGTGGTGTCGGCATCACGTTCCGAGTCAATAAAAATCATGAAACTTCTAAATGTGAGACTTAAACGATTAAACACTTTACAATTTTAAGCATTACGTAAAAGATTACGGTTTGAAGATACGCCTACAATTGGCACAATGTGATTTTCTCACATTCAAGAATTTTCCAGTTAGCTGGATACCTATTCGCTCCTGTGACTCATTGAAGCGGTCACAAGTAGATTAACGCAGTAACTACTTCCTCCAGTGTTGAACAGCATTCCAAGTTGGTTTCAAACAAGCGGTGGCAGTCATTGGGTAAATATACTAATACTCCATTATAATTATGTATATCATATGTATTTTAGAAAAAATATTACATAGAGTAACACGGCGGTCATATTGTTGAAAGAGATTTTTTTTAAGACAAGCTCTTTCTCTATTTTGATTGACCGGAATATATAAGAATGTAGGTACCTGTTTGTTTTTCAACTGGAGTTCTCGTGTGTGAGGCTTCCAATATAAAAAGGAAATTCGCAGAGCACTTGGCAATATTACACGTCAGTAAGAAACAGTGTATCTCAGGTCATGTGTCTTGCCGTGAGAGTAGGCTGACAATAGTAAAGAACGCGTCGACTTTTTATAGACGCGCCTTATTCATAGAACCATGGGAATTCTATGATATTGTAATGATATTCAGTCATTCATAAATGACTAAATCCCAATTACTCAATACCAAACGACATGCCAAAAAAGTTCCTTTCCAGACAACCACTCATTGTGGTGCATGTTAGTTAAACCATGTTTTAACAAACACATGGTTTTATCAAACACATGTAATGCTGTCACTTAGTCGGCGTAAAGATAGTCTTACGGATGGGCAGGCAGACGATCGTAAACATCGTAAGACGAAGTCACATTCGTAAGACCTTTCGTCCTGCACTTATGGAACTGTAATGGCTTGATTCACCTTACGTTAAGTTCCGTGTCTGTCAGATAGGATGTATCCATCCGGACATCGTAATATTAAAAATAACTAAATTATGCAATGTACTTATATCTAAATTATGAAGTAGTCCGGTCAATATAGACATTTCAAATAACAATAATTCCCGGAGAGCCAAATATTGGTGGAGAGCTGGGGTTTACCATTACAAATAAAGTTTTAAAAATCCCCATCGATCCTATGTGTGCTACAAAAGTTATTCGACGTCAAAGGTCAAAATTTGAGGTTATTTGGATTTGAAAACGGTAAGTTTTATCAAAAAAAAAACCTCAAGTCAAAGTTGTAGATCTTAAAATTCTCTACAAAAATGGTCTTGATGATTTTTTCCTAAGAGTTACCATTCCTGAGATATCGCGATTCTAAGAGTCACATAATACATGATATGGACACATTTCCACGCCACCTGTGAGGTAGTGTACTTGGCGCGTTTTTTTACCGTGGTTTCCCCTGTAGGCCACTAACTGTCATGACAATTTTAGAATAATTTAAGGGAAGAATACCCGTCAAGTTCTAGATATTACCTTATTATTGATATTGATTATTAATATTGCTATTGATTATTGGGTTAACTATTGTTTTGATTTCTTTAGATATTTTAATCAGATTCATACTCTTGAAAGTCTACTTCAACAGTCATGTCTTCTTCGATTTCTTCTTCTCCCTCTTCCTCTTGCTGGATGTTCATAAATTGTTCAAATGTGGCTGATTCTATGGTCTCTTCATTAAAATCAAAGGAATCTTCCTCTATTGTACTCAACTGGACATTTGAGCAAGACTGACCTTGGCAATTGGTACACGCTGGAAAATACAGCAACCCGACTTTTTTACTGCCATATTTGGCACTATAACCTTTTTTGCAATTGCAAAAAGTAGTGTTGAGGAGTTTTTTCTGCAGCAGGTAGAAGTAAAGTTTGAATCGGTTCCAGAGTATTATCGTTCAATTTCCAACCCCAGTCTTCTGGGTTCAGTTGATTGTCTAGATTGTTTAGCATTATAAATGTCGACAATTGCGGAAAGTCCTCGCAGACTATTTTCTTGGCGATTTCTAGTCTAATGGGAATAAGCCATAGTTGGCATCAGTTGACTAGTTTCATCTCCTTCATTATCGCTTATAGTATGAAATTTAATAAAGGATGTTATTTTATACGTAATTTGAGAAGGTATTTTATTCTCATACACTTTTAACATACACTGTTAATTACTTTTGAAATGTTATTAATACCATGTATCTATCAACCCAATCTGCACGATAGTTATCGGAGTAAATAACAAAAAATAAAATGAAAAAAGGAGCAAAATTTCAATGACCAAATTTGACCCAAACAAACAAGGCAAGCTAAATAGAACCTTTAAAATTGGGTATAAATAAATAGCATTTTATTTTTGCTTTAGTTACTTGCATATTTTCATTCATGTGAACTAGTTGTCGATTCCCTCATTGTTAGCAAGTTCTCAGTCACCAGTAAAAACAATCATACATGTAGCATCAAATAATTTTGAAAATGACCATCGCAAATACTCAAAATCTCTCGCTTTAAAGTCATCGGACGCCATCAAATTAAACGGTATTTTCGGGGTTATTGACTCATCAAGCACTTTTTGTAAGTTAAATACACGTTGTTTTTTCCATTTTAAAATCTTTTATCTGTTATTAACATCGCAAAGCATATTCATATATTATTATATATTTCGTTTTAGAGGTTTTACGTCGGCAGCATGTGAGCAACATAAAATGCGTATTACTCCCACAACAGTATTGACGTCGTTAGAAATAATTGTCCACACAATTATTATTCATGGTGGACTGCAGTTGTTGTATTACCATAACAGGTGTGTAAGGCAGCGTGTTATTACGCTACGTTTGGTGCATTGCATTGTCGCATACGCGCCTGGCCGAGTGTAGATAGATAGGTGGCGCGGTTACCGTTAGTCCGTGGAGCGTCGCGACGCGTGCCCCGCTAACGAGCGCCTATCTCCGGCCCTGTTCCCACGCCGCCGCCGCTAGACGACGAGGAAGTAATAAACCTACACCTTAACTGCACACACCATTACCGATTGTAACGGCTCACATGTGTGATAGAATCTTCACGATCACACTGTGCCATCGACCGACAATGCGATGTATCAATAATGTCTTATCGAATTGGCGTGCCGTCACACGGCTGGGGACTCCTATCATAACCGCCTAGTGGTTATGGCGTGCCACAAATTTTTACATCCATTGGTATTGAATGAGCAAGCTTGAGAAAAGTTCGGTTTATACATATGTATATCCATGCAAAAACATGTCTAACCGTAACGTGATTGTCCAAAACAAATCCAAATTCCGAGTTTTGATATATGCTATAACTGCTATGTTATAGCATATATCAAAACATATATCAACATCTATATATAGCAGCTATACAGGGTGTAACGGAAAGGGTATATACATCCTTAAGGGTGTGCTACAGACCATCGCGTATAGCGTTGCCTAGTCTTATACAAATATGGTTCTAAGAGAAATAATGGTCTCTTAAATATTATGACACGGGCTAATGAGCGAATCACCCCGACGTGTAGTATCTATGTATCCTTCAGTTTTATATAAAATCAAAAACAGAAGGCTTCAGCAATTTTTCTTCTGTTGCAATAGCAAATGAGAAAGGTTAATTATATCCATTGAGGCCCTTTTGTTCTCAATTGTAATATTATAATATTACACAAGTGTAACAGTGATAGTTGGATGAGTTCACAATGTCGTGAATCATTCAATTTCACGGATAACAAGTTAATTGAAACTGTTTCAAATGAATTCGATCGTAAAGATTTCTTCTCCAGGGTATTTGCAAACTTCTTCAACTTTCAGTATTTTAAATTGCTTTGTTAACGACACAATTTACACTTCTAAACAAGAGTGCAGGGTCATTGAACTGCTAGCGACAATTTAGCAAGCTAGCAGCAGCTACCTGCATTGTTCCAAGTTAGCAATCCGTGTGAAAACTGCAATGTGGGTTAAAGCACGACTATGTGAGACAATATAGCGTGCTAGTGTTCACTTGCTGAACTCATGTCACCTTCAGGTCCAGAAAAAAGCACGCCATTAAGGATGATCACATCTTTTTTTTTCTTTTTTCACGTGGTCATAAAATTACGGAGATACCTATATTGAGTTGAAATGGCGCATGACGTCACGTGTAGGTAATTTTTATACCTACTTGCGACGTAGTGGGCCCCCACTCTCCAATTTTAATGAGTTTTAACAAAGTAATTTTTTGATATTTTGATAAAACAAAAAATACGTGTCTAATATTTTTGTATTACCTGTCTGATGGACAAAATAGAATTTCGTTTACTTAACCCAGTCTTCATCCCTATTTCACCCAATCTTCATAATTTTTAAATAATTGTGTTCACTTTGGTTGAAGATGTTAATGATATCTTAAAATTTCAGTATAGATGTACATAATTAACGGACGTTCACTTGACTATTCATTAATGGCAATTAATTCCCGCGGGTTGCGCTCCGCGGCGCTGAGATCGACCTCGTGGGAAATTAAACTGTGCACGGGCCGTCTTCTGCCCGCCGCCTCTTGCCGGCCTCGCCGCCCCTACTCCACATATGAACACTTTCTCCTGCTGATTTCCCGATTTTTCCACGTGCACTTAACGTCGGTGGAAGCAAACGCTTTCAACATAATGAACTAATTGACGAAGTCATTATATTTTCAATTGTCTTATAACCTACGAGAAAATTGTATACTTCACGTTCTTAGATTACTACAGTTTTTCAGTGAATGGGCATGTAGGCCATCAAATATGTAGACACATATTGAAATTAGTTAGCTGGCTCGTTGCTAGTTGCGAGCCTATGTGAGTGGCTCATTAAATATGGAGCTGTAATCAGTGTGGTGCTCGTAGAGTCCTCTCGTGCCTCGCACCTCTCGGTCTCGCAACCGCACGTTCATTGTACTGTTTTTGATACATCCTCCTCATTTTCTAACATACACCTACAGGTCGAATGATTCAAGTTTGGTGCAAGGCCAAATCCAAAACTATAATAAAAGTGAAAAAATATAGGTCTAATAATATCTTAGCCTTAAATAGAACCTGATGATTTTGGAAAAAAAACAAATTCCTCACATATTAGGCAATTTCTGCACTATCCGATTAAGGATCAAATTCTTATAAGTAATTCATTTTGTAAAGACAGTCTATAAAATCAAATATTCCATACGGAATAAGAATAAAATATAGTTAATAAGCCAAATAAACTAAAATGCATACTGTACAAGTACACCCAAGCGGTTAATAATTATACATGCAAAAGTGTTTGTTAACTTAATTACTCTTAACTACATTCCATAACCACATGAACGTTTCTGTAACACAAATTTTCGTCCTGTACAACTAAACAGTTCATAAAGAAATCTAAGGTGACTGGACTGATTAAAACACAAAAACCGGCAGAATATACAACTGTAGTTTTGTTAATAAGCGTTGCAATTTAAATCGTGTTTTATTGAGTGTTATCGTGACGACGCTTTCATTTGCCTTGTGTTGTCGGAAGGGGCACGCAGTTGAGTGTTGCAATGAGGTAAACTGCCGCCGCGAATCGGATCGGAATCGCTCAGCCGCGCCCGATTGCGCCGCCACGCATCACCGGCCGCGGAGAAATTGAAGTATACGGACCGCTAGAATACCCAGCTCAGCTAGCAACCACTTGCGAAACTTCTCGCCGCTTAATTGTCCCGCACTTGCTAAGCCAAAATTGCGGGAATTCATCGTAACGTTAACTTCGATGCGCACGAATAGTCGTCGAGTGGAGAGCGACCGAATAATTACATAATTTTAAAAGTTAATAAGTAATGAGCTTTGTTATATGTAGTCGACGCGAACTCGGTGGTGTTTGTACAAAGAACGATCTCAGTAAGCCTGAGGGCGCTCGGCATAAGCTGGCCGTGTCGTCCGGGCCGCGGTTATGAGATTATTCTCGCTTTGACGGCCCGCCTCGTCCGCACTCCGCATGCACCGGGTTGCGCTTTTAGGTTGTACTCGCCTAGCTTACATTTAAAAATCTAATTAGCTATTTCATGACTTTCGCTTCTTTGCATTTCCTTGCTATAGTTTCAAGTGAATGTTTTTTTTAATAACTTGTACACAACAGGAATACCTATAAATAATGAGTCTATGTGTGACTAGATAAACTTGGTTGGGTTTTTTTGTCTTTATATCCATAATAAATGTCTCATAACGTCTTTATTGACAAAAGCAATAGTGCCTAATTGAGGCAAGTAATAAATGACAAAACTGAACGATTAGCGATGCGGGGCTAGAAGCGAGAGCGATAATTTGTTCAGCACCGCCACACCGGAGATAACAGTCGCCTTATTGCCAGCGCCGCGCCTCCGCCAGCTAACTAACGCTTATTAAACTTCAACAACGCTCCCGCTGATCACTTCACCTTCTTGTTTACTCTCTAAACTTAGATTAATCGTTGGCCTGGCCTCGCACGTACAGCTATTTATCTTAGTGAATAAAAAGTAGCTACTTTTTTTCTACCTTGCTTTAAATTTAGTTAACATAATCCAAAACATCAAACCGCTTAATAAATCTAGACTTTCAATAAAACAGATCTATTGACTCAATGCTAACGCAGTGAATATACTTACAGCACGTAACGTCGTATTACGTACACATTTTGGCTTTACGTGCAAGGAGCGAATGGTGAAATAGATTATCATATAAACAACCAGCTCGTTGGAAATTTGCGATCGAATCGTGTTCCGTGTGAATGTCAATTTAAATACAAGATTTTCTAAAATCATTTACACTACCCACTAGTAATTGTGTAAATGTTTGGCAATTATGATCGAAACAGAGCAAAAGTTCCTTTGATGAGCCTGGACGGTCAGTCGAGGCTCTCATGCATGTTCGGTGTAGCGATGGATAGTTCTACCCAAAACGGTATAATAGGGACTCGACTCATCCTCCAGGAGCATAGGAATTTTGTCTGGAGTCATGCTTTCCGATTGCTTTAACTTTAACCTAGAAGTCTTACAATTAAAGGCTTACTACTCGGCATTCTTGCACCACTGTCGACCGAATCATCCTTCACGATGCTATGCCTAACCCCTAAGTGCATTGCAGGCTTTCTATCACCATCCTTTTTCTCTCATTTCTTGAAGCACAGTAATACTTTTTAGAACCATTTTGCACAACTTCGTCAACACGAAACTGCAGTTTTTGCTTTAACGAACAATAAAAAATTATGTAATCGATCTGATGAGCGATTGATTTCATTCGACAATCATTTGAGTGGATTGTAAAAAAAATTGAGAAGTTTTTTTTTATTACTTCGAATGCGGTAGTATTGTGTTTCATTGGCTAATCTTAAAGCGACACCTGTCCCCCTATTCACAAACGCTCGGATTCGATTTCGATTCGATAAGTCGTATGTCTATCTTGTTTTGGCATTACGAAGGCGAGCGAGATAAACATACGACTTTCCGAATCGAAATCAAATCCGAGCGTTTGTGAATAGGGGGCCTGTTGTCTTAATGTTCAGGTTGAGACCAATATACCAAAATTCCCAAACGGGTGTGGAAAAAGAGAATTGTCCTGTTATTAAATAATTTGCCTCGTAGATTTTCATTAAAATGTAGCTAGAATCAGAGGCATTAATTTAAGATTCCATACTTTTTTAAAAAAAAAGCTACTTTGATATTCCTACAAGCGTAGTTATTTCGACGGAAGAATCGGCAAAATGAGATAGACAATGACAATCTGTCATTTTGTCGATTCTTCCGTCGACATAACTCGTTTCTACAGTGGTCGTACTACGCGTGCAGATGTTGTTTTCTGTTTACATTTACTCATACAGAGTCATTCATGCAAAAAATATTATGATAACGGCATCTATCATTTAATTGTGACATGTGGAGTAGTATCGACCATTAGGTTTTATGGTATAAGTGATATTGTTCGCGCCAGGTAAATTGCCACTTTACAAAAGTTGTGATTTATGTTCGGCTTTGAAAGTGTACGATGCGAGCTATTTGAAGAAACAAAGGAAGTCATTTAACCGCCCGCGAGACAGTCACGCGACCGACGACGTGCACAGTGCGGTCTCTGCTATCTATTGTTTTATTTCATGTTACTACCCCTTTTGATAATTCACTCGGTTGTTATTTTGACTTTCGATCTTATGCTCTGCTAGAGTTATTACGTTTTGTCCCTGACATAAACGACGTACTTCATTTGCGCGTGGTAGTAAAATATAATTATAATTAATAACGAGGCGGTCTCACAGCACGGGCTGTTGACTCAGGGGTGAGTCGCAAACTCAGGTGAAACATTGGCTCCACCGTCAAGGTAGCAACACGCACAATGGCCACTATGTTTGCTCGCCTCGGCCGTGTTGTGCTGTTGTGTCGTTTTGGTATAGCCATGAGCGATCGCCACCTAGTGTTTGTGGCCAGAAACGTGATTAAATTTACAACGACGTCAATATTTTATGCGTGTTTACAGAGCCGTTGCCTATTTAAGCTAACTCGTGTTTACTATCTCTGTTAACAATTGTTTAATTTCATCTCTTATGTTCTAGTGAAATAATCATTATTTACTTTCTCCTGTTGTCAAGGAATTTACTAGAGAAATTCCTTATTATGATTCAATAGGTAATTTAAAATTATAATACCTTCATTCATGAAAAAAATGTTTCACCAATGATTGATGTAACATTTTTTTTGCATAACCAGGCATCAATGAAATCGAGTGAGCATCAAAAACGACCAATATCGTCTAGAAACCTCTTTATACATATTTGTAGCAGATTTCACAAAAGGATTTGTTGCCGCCAACCCGCGGCCACAGCCAGGCTTTTCGTTGTCACCATTGGCACATCCCGGCTTAATGTACAAACCCAGATTAATGTGATGAGCCTTGCTCTGCCCGCTACCCTGTGCCCTGTCTTTCGACTTACATTTTATGAATGACTGTGCGTTTTGTTTGACGTTAAAGAGTCATGAAATATCTACTCGTGTCTAAATTTTAAACGACTAACTATTGCATAATTTCCGCCTTACCCCTGTTTTATTGAAAATCATTAAATACATCGCGTGTTTGAGTGAAATGATTATTCTAGATATCGAGCAGTATTCGCAACGCACAGCCTCGTATAGTCAGGGAGAAGCCGTACTGTCCAAGTTATTTGCACGTAAGTTGCGTGTTGAACTTACTGTTTTTCTATACATGCCCATTTGTGAACAAGTTAGTTGTTAACAGTATTGGGGACGGAAGTTTTCAATAGGCACGTACAGATTTAACACGTTTCAATTCACGTGTTGTATTAAACTGGATTGAAGGATCGAATTATTTAGGGTAGGTTTTCATCGATATACCTCCCCTGTCGGCAGTTAAACTTACCTATCAGAGCAAAGTATAAATCAATATCGATGCCTTTTTGTTGTAAATACAGAGCAAAAAGAACTATTTACTTTGACATCAGTTTCCGTTTTTTCCAATTAATTAACAGATACCAGTTACGTTGATCTCGTATTCTTCTTCTTTAGAAGGGAATGTAATGGCTTAGTTTAGGCTCCAGAAATCCCAAAATAGTACAATATTTTGGGACGAAATTCAATCGATCAAAGTTGTTGGTTTTTATTATTGGTCTTTCGATGGTAGTTTTGCCTATACTTGCCCTGTCCTACAATAACAACAGTAAGGTCCATCACCTTTGATATTACCAAACGTGTTTCATTGAGATTTAATCAGTTTAGCTAAACGGTCAAGGTTTCCATAATTTAACCGTGTTCCATACACCACCATAATATCATTTATTTGATGCCTACTTGGTGTAGTTATTTATTCGAAATTGTTTTTGTTTGTTCCAAATGGTTTTTGCTCAATGCATGTTTATTGGTATGAGGAACAGGGTGTAAAGTTCCTCGACAGGTGTTATGTCAGGTGGGCAACTGCCCATCTGGTCGAAGGATCCCTCTTTTCTATGGAGTATCGAGGAACTTTACACCCTTTT
Organism: Cerastis leucographa; assembly: GCA_963082945.1. Classification (NCBI taxonomy): domain Eukaryota; kingdom Metazoa; phylum Arthropoda; class Insecta; order Lepidoptera; family Noctuidae; genus Cerastis; species Cerastis leucographa. Next base: position 7,899,053 of record OY720380.1, on the reverse strand, counting down.
CCTCATACCACTGAACTGGTGACCCCGTTACGATACTGAACTGGAACTGCTGCTCGACAACAACACGTCATTAAGCCTCACTAAAGTAAAACTGCCAGGATCTGAGACCGAACTGTACTGCGATGAGAGAAACAAGATCTCTCGACCATATGTCACAAAAGAACAACGTCGTCGCTGACAGTTCTATAGAATTGAGGAGATAACTCAGCCGGTAGCCCTGTACAAGCATACCTTAAGAATAACGCTAAACATGTGTTCAATTTCTTACAAAATCTTTTCCCCAATATGTGAAAATGAAATTATGAATGATTTATGTGACTTCATTTCACATACATAACGTCGTTTTCGGCAATGAATGTTAGTATTGCAACGTAGATTTATGTCTATTAACGTAAGTAAGACTAGGCGTTGTCTGCGAGGTATTCCATGAAGCACACCCAAACGAAGCACACCCAGACGAAGCACACCTAAAGTATTCCACTAAGCACACCCGTAGGTGGGATTCAAATAAAAATTTAAAATAATTAATTTCCTATTCCACGAAGCACACCTACGAATATCACTCGCATAGTGCGGGGACTAAGAAATAAAAATGTCGATAGAAGAAAATATTTATTATTTAAAAGACTAACTTAGATTTCTAACATCATTCAGTTTCATTATACTAATGTGACACAATATTTGTAATTTTTGTAATCTTACTATTTAAAATCACAGATTGTTTCATAATTGCAATAAAAACTTGGACAAATATCAAAAACATTGTAAATATTGTTTAACTTAGAGATCTATGTTAAAGTTTTCTTATAGCTACCTGTTTAGTGAATAATAAAAATACTCTACTTTATCATAAAAAATCACAGATTGTTTCATAATTGCAATAAAAACTTGGAAAAATATCTATAACACTGTAAATATAGTTTGCCATAGAGATGTTGAAGTTTTCTTATAGCTACCTGTTTTACGTCTCATCTATGGGATTTATATATGAACATTATGAAAATTACAAGTATTGTATCACATTATTATAATGAAACTGAAAGATGTTAGATATTTAAGTTAGTCTTCTAATAATAAATATTTTCTTCTATCGATATTTTTATTTCTTAGTCTCCGCACTATACGAGTGATATTCGTAGGTGTGCTTCGTGGAATAGGAAATTAATTATTTTAAATTTTTATTTGAATCCCACCTACGGGTGTGCTTAGTGGAATACTTTAGGTGTGCTTCGTGGAATACCTCTTGTCTGACTTTCGTTCCTGTGAAAATCGGTCAAGCAAGGACAGCATTTGCAGAGTGTTTTTAGACGGAGTTATGTTTCCAAAGTATTTTCGGGTCTTCACTGTGCCCGTTGTGCTGTTTTGTTGCCCTTCAAGGCATTTCGTTTTGCGTAGTTAGGCGACACGAATCACCGATTGTGACATTTAAAGTTCACACTGATATTTGCAATGGGGTTTGAAGAGCCCCTCGACGATCCATGACGAGGACGCCGACAGGCTTTTTTTTGTAACGATTTATTTGGCTGTTTGTATATCATTAGCGTTAACAATGAACATTTTACCAACTGCAAAATGCGCACTTGTTTGGTTTGGTTAAAGGCTTGCAGACCGTTAAGCCAGGAAATACAATCGCACTAATTCAGTCGCGGCTTCAGATCTGCGCCGCCTAATTAGCTGAGCGTTTGCGCGACTCCCGTGCAACCGGTCAAAGGATTCGCTGCTCATTACGCGCGTAGCCAAAATCCCGGTAAACCTGAAACTGTCTCTGCTTTTAACTAACTTCGTTTTATAAAGAGTTGACGGCCCGAATTAAAGTTTTGTGAAAGTTTTAGAATCAAATTTAATTTATGGCAAAAGAAAACTTGGCTATAGGGCAAGGCAGTCACGGAACAGACACAAGCGGGCAGTGCGATGCGATGTTCGCGGAAGGCGCGATAAGATCGCGTGAGAGGCGGGCACGCGGGTACGCTCTGGCGCGCCGCCCTACAAACAGGGTTGCCTAATAAATATCAAGAAGCTGAAAATATTGCAAAAAAGAGACGGATTTCACAATTTTTTTAAATTTCTTTTAATAACATAATTGAATCTGTCGAGAACCATTTTAGGAAAGACGATAGCAATTTACCCACCGATCATCTAGTCATACATACATTTGCAGTCCTCCGACCCACCCTCAACAGACGTAGGCTACCACCAAACAACATCACAGATACTGTGACTGCGAACCTAATTCCAGAATTAGGTTTACATGTGCATATTTTGAGGTATGACATAGTTTGACGGCAACCCTGGGCTCGCGCCACTCTCTGCTGGACGATTCGTCACGCTGCGTTAATGGTCGCGCAGCACGCCACACTTGACTATCTGCTTGCACCGCTATTTTCGTTCTAGTTATCGATTCGTAACAGACTATGCACACTAAACACGATTTATTGTAAAACTTATCTAAGCACTAGCTGTCCCGCGCAGCTTCGTCTGCGTTACATTTTCCCTGTTTTTGCAACATTTTTCATTGCTGCTCTGCTCCTATTGGTCGTAGCGTGATGATTATAGCATATGTCCTTCCTTCGGGTTAAAATCTATCTTTTTGTCAAATTTCATTAAGATCCGATCAGCCGTTTAGTCGTGAAAAGGTAACAAACAAATAAACAGAGTGACTTTCGCATTTATAATATTAGTATGGATTATATTGCAAAAAGTTTACAAAACTGAACTGAAAAAATTAACTAAATTTTAATCGGATCATAACATGGTAAACTAGTTTATAGTTAGCACATTGCATTGCATTTAATTTTGTGTAAACGAAATCTATTACAATTTTACACAAGCCAATCCTGCAAAGCTGTACGCTACAAGCTCAGCAGCTATACAAGCGTTTCGGATAAATACCTCAACTTTGTAGTGTCGTTTTACATATTTTTTTGTAAGATGTGTTCGCTCTGTTTACGTTATAAAAAAATCTCTAGGCTTAAACATTCTTGTGTCTGAATAGTAGCGATTTCTTTTTGTTCGTTTCTAATTGGTTTCAGTTTCAGATAGTTAATCCATCGTAATTTCAAACTTTATAGTATCCTTTGTCGAACATATAACCAAATTTTGAACAATAAAATTTTATCTGATTTTACTATGACAACTTATCGTATAACCGCCACATATTTAATGGAAGTATAATTGTCTACTATAATACCATATTACGATATTATAATAGGTAAATTAGTTCATAACTTGAATCTAAGTGAATGGCGCAGCAAAGGCTTTGAAGTTATGATATTATCTTGAAATCGCTGAAAATTAAGACCTTCCAAATAAAACGTCAATGAAATTATACAATTAAAGGGAAGGGATGTAGTCTGCAAAAACTTATTTTTTTTTTAATTTCATTGATAAATAAATGTAACCACATGTGGTTTGCTGTTGTAACATAATATGGGGGCGTAAACAGGCCGGCAGATGGTCGCCGGCCGTACAACAGGCATAATGGCACTGATTAAACTTAATTAACTGAAGCCATTTACACGCGGTGGGGATAGGGCGCGTCGTGCACCCACCGTCACACGTCATGGCGTGCGTGTCGCCACACGACGCCGCGCGACGCTTGCGTTACCGCCGCCCAACGCAACGCAATGTAAGGCATCGGTCACTGACATCACTCACATACTGTTCCTCCCGTAGTATTAATGTAACAGCAGTAATACAGCACCGCCACTAGCGATAACTATAATGTCGAGCCAATTAATGTTTGTCGACCTTGTTGTTCTCAATGCCAATATGCAAACAAGCGTATAGGTACCGACTACCAATTCATTTTTGTATGTTAAAATACCTTTTAGTTCATTACGAATGTATCCAGGTCGGACTCGCCTAGGGAGTTGGAAAGTTAGGGGGTCAGGCAGCGCTAGTGATGGGATCGGCGTCGGTGGGGCTTCTGCAGCGGCCGCGGGCCGACACGGAGCGGGAGCGTCGCGGGCCGCTCGACGCCGCCCGCGAGATTTATCGCGCGGCCGCACGCAGCTGGCGCATTGCCCATCGCCCTCGCGCCCTTTTATCACCGAGTAAAACACGCCCGTCGCGTTAATTTGTTTGTTCTGACGCGGTCGAGCTAATGAATCGCCCCGAGCTGGACCCGTGTCCACGCGCGACCCGCTCTGAATTAAACGTTTACACCCTTAAATTGGTACGGACCTGTAAATAAATCGTTAATCACGCTATTTGATATTAATTGCTAAGATTTTTTTGATGTTCTAAAGACGTTTTGTTTTAAATTTATAACTTATCACAAAATGTGTGAGACGTGCAGAGGAGTATGGCATGAGCGAAAAAATACCTCAAAATAAAACCCAGCAGTGATGATATGATATCAAAGCATGACGAACGATCATGAGGTTAATAATAAAATAAGAGATATAAAAAAAATGTTAATAATTGTCCTGTGATAATAGGTGGTCTTTAAGTGATCGAGCTCTCCCTATCAAAGTACTTCTACACATTATTATAGGAATAGCAATTTTCAGCCCTTCTTAACAAATAAATAACATATGTATGTGGAAGAAAAAAAGCAAGATTTGTGACGGAGTTAATTTACAATAGGATCGAGGATCTCTCAGAACATATACCTATTTTAAATTAACTGAAGAGTGGTGATGGAGCTATGAAAGCAATTCAGCCGCTCTGTATTTCTACAAACATACTCGGTTTAAATGTGGCATCAAAAGTAGGTGATGTCTAATAAATATGTTGAGCTCACTGATTTAGCGCGAGTGAATCAGCAACGCTCAGGTGAGGTCGCATTCCGGCGCGCGCCGCCCTACCTGCACGCCAGAAATACTCCCGCGCACCGCCCGCCCGAACCAACACTGCTACTCATTTTATTTTCGGCAGACACACGCTATTTGCACAAGCATTCCTGGATTTCATAGCTTTTGTTATTGCGGAAACTATAACATTACATAATTATTTAAAATGTATTGCTCTTCATTTGCGTCAAATGTACTATTTATTCATGAAAAGTATCCGTCCTTGACAAACAAGAAGGTACTTTAATACTTAATATTCTAAAAAGTTTGTATGGATATTTGTTACTTAATCAAGCCAAAACGGCTTCCCGAATCTAGATGAAATTTGCACAGAGGTATAGGTTTAGTTTGGAATACCACAAAGGATACTTTTTTCTTCACACTTACACAACACAATTTCCACGCAAACGAAGTGGCGGGCAACAGCTAGTCCAACATTCAGGTGACACATAGAGCAGTTCATACGACTTTAGGAATAGATAGATAGGTGTAAAACTGATCACACTATTTACCCATCGGGGATTACCCCCCCCATGAGTTATCACCGATTTTTTAATTATCTATCTGTCATACAAAGAAGGAAACTCTTAGACGTTGGTGCTTTGCTTTTAGATTAACCCCTACATTTTAGTGAAATTAAATTATTAGTTCAATGTAAATATATGTATTTAATTCATGAACGTATTAGGTACCGCTGCTTATTTCACTGTAAACATTTATTTCGTTTGCCGAGTTCACCACTTAATTAGGTGCTGCTCGTAAAACTGTCTTCCTCATCTTATATTTACCGCGTTTGCCCTTTTTATTATCCGATTACATGGGCCGCGCGGTTTGCAAAGCGTTTTCCTACGCGAGGGGAGCAGTTTCATTTGTTTCTTCAGAAATTACTTCAGACCGCCGTCTCACACAGCGCGAAACGCGTCCCTTTGTAGAAAGTGAAACGACTCACTTCCAACAGCCACGTTAACGTTATAATTAGCAAAGATTATTGTCGCACTCGCTGCTAGTGTCAAATGAGGTAATTAATGTTCACACCGATATGATTGCGGTTGGTCAGAGGCTTATCAGGACGCCCGTTGGGAGATGCTCACGCGGCAGTGTACCGATAATGGAACTTCGCTTATTCATTTCAGTGCAGGCGTATGTATGTGGAGCGGTTAATAAATAAAGCGTTCGCAGTTTAATGTTTGTATTGTAGATCCGCAAATAAATGAATGTACCTACATACATATTTGATGATCGGCTGAAGCGATGAGGATGGTGTCGGTCGAGGAATAGCGTGGCGTTGCAATTAGCAGGGCACTCGACGCGTTCCCCGCAAACCATGGCACAGAGTCCACTCGTGTGTCGTCGCGCAAATTAAAACGCGACACTCGACCCGATCGCGTCCTCAAACTGCAATTCGTTCATCGAATGAATCGTTTAAACAACTAAGTAAAAAACAACTCGTTTGTAGTTAACGGTATCGTATTTCATGAATTAATCGGGCAAATAAGTCTTTCAACTGAACGTTTTTTAATACTTTCTACTATCATTGACAGTCGTCGTTAGGTGTAATCAGATGCGCGACATCAAGTCTTAACCGAGGGGTACCGTCGTGTCTTCCAGTTACTTGTTTGTGGAAGTGAGATATACTGCCACACCATGTAGAATTGGTATTAGAGATTAGTTTGGAAAAGGTGATCATGGTGAAACTAGCTTCTTCAAAAAGAGACCAATTAGTGTCGAACTAAAAGCAAAACATCTTATTTGTAAGTGTTATTCAATTAATCAATGCGTGATAAGTGAAGATAACCATTAAACTTCTGTAATTTTATTGTTTGATAGTGGTCGTTATAATCTGTGAAGAATTTCAAAAGCTCATATAATGGTAAAACTAATCCATATTCCTAGATAAATAAAATAAGCTTCATTGTCCTTTTTGTATAATTGGTTCGACAGACTAAATACATAATTAAACTAAAGCACTATCTTTTCGAACGGGGCTGTATATAGCAACTTGTTGGGTTGGGCGTAAGACAGTAAGACTAAGAGATTTGTGGTTGGGCCCGGTCGGTTCGGAGGTGTTCCCACGGGCGCGCCTCTTCGTAATTGAGAGCGCCCGCGGGCCGATAATTGTGCTCGCGCGAACCGACCGCGCCTGAACCTTCTCGATGCCGCGTAAATCATGCCCGTTACTCTCCATTACCTCATAATATCAAATTGACTTGCGAGGATTTTTGCCTCATCCTCTGGCTGTTGTTTCTCTGCGCAGTTATATTTATTTATAAGATATTGGTTGCAGTAGAATTCCCTTAGGAAGTTGAAGAAAAGTTGGAAGCTTTTAAAGTTCAGATGTAATCAGATAGGCTTGGTCTTTTTTTCTTTTAACAAGTCTTCTCTTATCATTCTTAGAATTATTGATCTAAACCAGTTGTATTTTGTAAAACTACCAATATTGATGTAGACTGGTGTTTCATAAAGATATCTATTATATTGAGATATCTATAATATATATTTGTGTGATAGCTTAGCTTCTAAATTGACGAAAGGATGTAAAATGTTTTTTTTTTACATGTTGCTACATCAGTAGGTACTTACATTGTGCAAACATTACAGCAGAGATGTGTCGTCAGCTTGAATGAGGGGACGACCTATCCACTCTTAAACAAGTGCTCCCCTATTTGAACACTAAAAAAAACTGAAATTTACACCTTTTGAACAACTAAAACCATGAAAACATTGGTATAATTGAGTGCCTACTGTATATAACGATTACTTCCAAATTGCTAATTTTAGACTCTGCTTTAAAAAGCTCTGTTTTGTTCATATTAGGATGTCGAGGGTTACACCACTTGTCACGACAAGGACGTCAATGTAGTAAAGACATGCGAGCTTTTTAAACAAACTTTATCTGTCTATAAAACAGAAAGAAGGTGTGCGATAAAACGATCGCGTGACTTAGCCTCGTGCCGGAGCGTCTGTGAATGCCTTGATTAGACGAGACAACAAAATATAAAAACAACAGTTAAAACTGATGTCTTTTTTCGATTGATTCAAGCTGACTGTTATTGGAAGCATTTGACTTGATTACAGATGTTAGAAGGACGTAATCCGTAAGCTGCATTGAAGTCGTGAATCGTAAGTGTGCCAGAGCAGGTGGTACCAAGTGGTTAGCTGGCACTATGAGCTTATCGGCGTGACGTCAGTCCAGGGGCGGTGCCGACGTAGAGGCATGTAGATCGCGAAATTGATTGCATGTTATCTGATGGGGCACGGGTTCTTCGCTAGCGTTTAATACGGGCGTCCGCCGCTAGGCACGCGATCCTTTTGACAGGAGAGCGTCCGTGCCCCAACCCCTTCGATTGTGGTAATTACCGCCCCAAAGCCGTGTGCAGCGGCGATGTCGCGCGCGCTCCTGGATACCCCCCGGTAATTACCGCCTACGATGTAACCATATTCGCACTTCGTTCTTGACTTAATAACACACAAGTATATCTACCAAACTGATGCATTCGATCTCCGGGTCGTGAAGTGTTATTTTAGATTTTCCACTAAGAAATACTCTCCAGAGTCGGGCTTGAATTTGTGGAACAGTTAGAGAAATAGCATCCTACCCGTTATTTGTCAGTGTAAGCATTGCAATCAGGTACAGCCTTACTAGACAAAAAACGTGCTAAAACTATCATGGCTGCAGTATCAGATCTTCTGCAACAAAAAAAAACACTTTTCAAGTTTTCAACTTGTCATCGGGTCAAGTTGCTTTTAGAAAATTGAATTTGATCGATAAAAACGACCTTTTCTGTGTCGTTTAAAACTGTATCAAGTCCATTCAAATATCTCCTGAACCTGCGCTCCACGACCAACGCAGGAATTTGTAAATAAGGGGGTTAGCAATCAGAATCTCGAAAATACTTGCCACGACTAGGGCATGTGGGTTTTACTATGGGACCGGAACCGGGTTCCGCATAGCCACTGCCAACAGCAGCAACCTATTCAAATACATAGTTATGAGAGGCTTAGCTCTGTAGAGCACATTTGCAGATCATGACAACTGCTAAAATTTTGTAGCCAGCTGTGAGCTCAGAAGGTTTCAATGTTAGACATATAGCTCTAAAAAGAAAAAAACATAAAAACCCTTAAGTAAATATATAGTTCTTCGAACGAAAATAATTGACATTTTTTGGTTTTCCGGTCCATCATTAATTGAAGTGTCGGATGTAGCGACACGAATTTAAACGTTAGTTAAGTTTGGGAGGGTGAGTGCGGTTTTCTCGCATTTGATTGGCGGTAGCGAGAGCGGGCGGGCCGAGCGGGAATCGTGGCGCGTCCGAGTTGCGCTAATTGCCCCGCGCAATATAGAAACAATGACAAAACTTAGGACCGCTTCGGCCGTCGCCGACCCTCGACGTCTCGCTCTTTTATTTAAAATTCACTTACCCGCCTCGCAGATTGTTATTCAGCCAAGTTCCGTCAGACGTTATGAAAACAAGAATAAACTTAATTACATTCCTATTTTAAGTATAACTTTAAACAATTATTACAACAGCGATCCGTTAATGTGTTTTTTCTTGCGATGGAGCATTCGATAGGCTAGTACTTTAAGCCAAAACACAGAATAGCCTGATTACCTTAGTAAACATCCACATAGAGAGGCGGGGTGGGTAGTGGCGGTAATTGATTGTGACATTTGATGGACATACACCAAGCGTAAACTGATCCACTAGGGACTACATTTAACTAACATCGACTCCACCACATGCACGTTATGTACGAAGCTACTATACAAGCTGTTGTTTTGCATCCTCGTCAAAATTCAGGAGATTGTCACATAAGACATAAATAATCAATTTAAATTACGGTATCTAGTTAATTGTTAATAGACGCTGATTTTTTGGTTGTTTATGTTTGACAGTATCTCAGAATAACCCCCTTAACGTGGTTTAGGGAATAAGAAAGTAGCGAATAAATGTTTGAGAGTGTTTGTATGTGTGGAAGCGCGGTTATAAGGCGAGAATCAGATCGGCCCGCGTTTAAAACACATGTGGTTCACACGTACTGATTTCCGTAAGTAAGAAAACAAATAAAAATAACCTACCCATTTTATTATTGATTCGGGATGAGAATCATTAGCACAGTTACCTCCTTGAATTTGACGAGGATGCAAAACAACACCTTGTATATGTGGACTATCTAATTATAATGAAGGCAACAATGCAAATGGTTGCATCAAAACAGCAATCTCGCAATAAGAATGTGAAAAAATGTTATGGGTTTGGTAATTGGTGAATTTTAAACAATAATAGTGGTTATTTACTTGTATTTGGATTTCTTGATTCTATTAAATGATTGGTTCATAGGTACCAAGTTGGGCAGTGTTGTTGACATGGCCACAAAACAAACTCACCCAGCCTAACCTCATGCTTACCTCTGTAAACTAAGCCCGCCCTAAACTTTTAAGGTACGTCTAATAACGCGAGCAATTTGTGGGTCTCCCCTTGTTTGCATTCTTGCTTTACCTACTAAGGTGATTTGATGATTTTGACTTATTCAACTTGTTGGGATTGTGTTGACCCTAGTGGAACAGTCGACTCCGCTTCCAAGAATTATTAATGACTTACAACCAGATTGTAACATTTGCACAGCTTCTTTCGTACAATTTTAAAGCAACCCTTGTGGGGCGGCCTACCTTAGCGCAAAATATTTATTTCTTTTAAACTTCGTCTGGTCTTTTTTCAAACAGAGAAACGCTTAATAAAAACGAACGGGCAACGTCTTCATCGTACCGATATTAAAGCTCGGTTTCACTGCCATCGAGTGAAACTAAGAACATTTCTCTCGCGAAAGCCACGTTACCAGTCTGCCATGTACTGATATCTGCCTATACTATAGGATATATAACTTAAGGTATTAGACTACAGAGTAAAGTAACGGTTACAGCTGCAGTCACACTCAAAGACGTGGAAAACATAATCTTAAATGTAACCTCGTTTTGTGCAGTGTATTGTTATATTTTTCCCATATTTCAAAATCAAAATATTTTGCATAGGCCTACATGGGCACTTATAAAACGTCGACAAAAGGTGCACTGTTCGGGTTGGTCGTTTCCTATGGAAAAGAACCGGCAAGAAACTCCATGATTACTCTTTTAAAATCATTTGGTTTTATAATATTTGAATATTACAGCATTAGTACTTTAGTATGGGAGGACAGCGTAGGCCTGACAATAAGTCGTTGCTTACTACAAAAGGTAGAACATGATCGAGAAAATAAAACAAGGAATTTACAAAGCCTACAATGTCCACACATTTACAAATAAAAAAGAACCTCTACAGACGTAAAAATAAAATATTATAAGAAGACTAAATTAAACAATTGACACTAATGTTGTCATCAGTTCTGTAACTATTCCGAACAATGAATGAACGGTGCAATGATTTGAAAACTATTGTAAAACATCTGAATAATAATAATTAATAAAATGAAATTGGGATTAGTTAGATTAATCCACACATTTGTGTCGTTTATGACCTACCTGGAAGCCGCATGAGCAGAAGGAACTAGAGCCATTAATAATCAAAGTCAGATTGGATCGCTTGCCTTGTGTGTTAAGTATTAACACTAAGCCTAAGTATTATTTTTTAATGTTTTAAAAAGAAAGGCAGTCCCATAAGACAAAAGCCTTAAAGACGTAACTCAATAAAAATGAAAGATGAATTTTATATGAAGTAGCAGCAGTCGTAATTTTAGTAACGCGGCATATAAAGATAATGGTCACATATGGAGAGGTCGCAGTTATTGCTAAGTGATATTGATTGGCGGTGGTGAGGTCGCGCGTTCGCTCTTCGGAAGAGCACGCGAGGTGAGAGAGATGTTTTTATTCGTCCGACACGTCCACGGCCGCTCGTCTCGACGATGTGTCGTCCTCCCACGGGACACTGGCCTTACTTCCGAACGGAGATATTTATAGCCGCCCCAGAAGCCGCTGTTACCTAATGTAACGTTTTATGGTGGCCCTTATTACGGTTACCAGGCCTGTAGTCTATACCTTGCATTCGTACTTCTTCTCTGAAATTTTATTTATTCAATCGATCCGGATAAATATTGAGTTGTTTTCCTACTCAAATAAGTAGCGATAGTGCTACATAGCCTTCCTCCAAATAGCTCGCAACGGTCACTAGCGGCTCGCAAAAATGCCATGTCGAAGATATTCTTTGCAGCAATCGTAAATTGGGCAGGTCCCCGGGGTACGCCACGGCCGCCTCCAGTGCCGCATACGCTAATCGTAGGCGGCCACCCGCCGCGCCGCCACCGCCTGTGCTCGCGCCTCGCTTTCCTCTGTGCGCGTCGTAATGGCCGCAAGAAAGCCTCTTTTGTTACGCTAGCGATTTGTTATATCTCGCCGCGCTTTTCCGAGATATACCTGCTTTGACTCGCGTAATTGTTCTTACGAATCGGTGGTTTTGTTGTGTATAAAATGCTTTGTCACATAAATCTGTTAAGTTGCCCTTTATAGGCGGTATAGCCTTGGTTTCATTGTTAATAATCCACATTCATTAGCATGCTGTTGGATCGATTTAGAAATGAGTCATCTTGTTTTCTTCTTAAGTAAATAAATTAAGAAAGGTAAATTAAAGAAATAAGATTTCTATTTGCACAGACAATTTAATTAAAACAGTAGTTGGTTGTCATGACAGCTTGGGCTAGCTCAAGTATATTATGTGTTAGGTGCGAAGCCGTACTCGCCACGCTCGGCTGCGTCCCCGGCCGTTCAACTTGCTGTTGTGCTCGGTTTGCAGTTTGCTGCTCGAGAACCATCACTTCCTACATTCCTCTAACAACACATGTGCTACTCATAACAGTAACTACTTCAAGATAATTGTGAATTTCTTCAAGTCAGAGAAAAGAGAAATCTGGCATTAATATTACGGTCACATTAATGAACTTGATTCGTGCTTATAAACGTTGTATTTATTATTTAATTAACTATGAAACCTGGGAATTATAAATGTTGCGTTGTTCGTCGTGATGGAATCAGACAATTTTGTTATGAAGGGCACCAAAATCTCCCCTGAATTAAGTTGCGGCGTATGTTTAAAGGCGTTATCCGTTTAATAACCGAAATATATTCTGAGGGCCTCGCTGCGATTAGGATACCAAGACATGTAAAAATCAAAAGGCTTTTGCCTTCGATATTAACACCTACACCGCCCCTCCGGTCACCGGTGACCTCAAACTACATTTTCAGTTGTGTCTATTGTCTGGCAGCCATCGTGTTTTACCTTTATGATTTCAGATTTTTGATTATGTCTTCCATAGTAAGTTCCTATTTTTAAAGCAAGAAACACGGTAAATGAAAATTATTAGAGACTTCGCACCTTGCCAAATAATGATATAGCCCCGTGACATACTTTGCTGTGTGACAATTTTGGCCGTAAGGGGTTGTTCTCTAGCTCACAATGACTGGGCTACCGCTCGTTACTGTCTCACCTGTCCTACACAGGCTTGATGTTTCCACTAATGATCTCGTGTCAACATATTTTTTAGTAAACCTTACCTTCGTAAACATTTGTTTTTTTTCCGCTTAGGAATCTAATCCCGTAGCGCAATGCTTAGCGACTAATTACTTAGCCGCCTCTGTATGCACGCAACAACACAGTATCTGCAGCTTTATTTTTACATTGTGGTAGCAAATATGCATATGATGTAAATAGACTTTTTACTTCGGCGCCACTATTCATCCCTGTTCATTGTTCTTCGAAATTGCTCTCCGCTGAGGATAGTGCTTTTGGGTCTAGCTGTTAGTTGCCTTTTTCACCGGCAATGTTTGTACCTAAACAATCTAAAGATATTTTCACTATGTGGTCTTAAATAAACTTCCTGACATTATAGAATTTATAGATAAAGTTATTCTGTTTCCAAAACATGTCCATATAACTTGCATATACATGTGAAAAAATCACAAGACGCCAATTTTATGAATTTCACATCTTTTTACGTTGAACGCAGAAGTAGAGAACCCCACGTGATTAGATCATTACATCTTCATTTATCATTGAAAATAATTTTCGTACCAGCAACCATGTCATTTCAATGACTAATGGTTGAAGAGAAATTCAGGATTTATGAGTGTAGTACTTCTTAGGGCTTAAAAGTGCACAAGAAATAAATATTATATTCAAGTAAGAGAGATAAGAAGAATACGTTTTCAGTGTTGGTTTTACATGTTATAAAGTGCATATTTTGCGATCAGCAGTTTTATCTGCATTCGCAAATAGATAGCCGATAGAATGATAAAGTGTGTTGAGCTGTATCTAGTTGTTTACTCGACAGCGGTAAAAGGTTTGCGAGTCCCTCGCGGCGCGGGCCCGCTTGTTTTCATTTCGTTATTTACTTTTAATTTGGCAGCAAGCGGATGATGCGGTGGGTGGGGGCGTGTCGTGTGAATAATTGAGCCGACACAGAGTCGAGTGTCGGACCGTCCGCGCACTCGGCGGAGGTGGTCTGCTCGCGGCCGTAAGTCATTGTAAACGTGACACAAATTGACAACATTTCACATTGTCAACATAACAAAATATAAAAAAAGTACATCTAATAGCTGATTTTAAATGCTGAGGTCATGGGTCGCTCTACAACACATGTTTCCCCCGCAATCCCCATTAAAAAAATATCCTATAATTTTTAGCTCAAGCTGATTTTTAAGCTTTATAGCTGAAAAATAACTACATTTCCTTTGCTATGTTATCATTTATCATATATACAAATAAATAAAATTGAAGTGTCTGTAATTTCAAAATACCAGCTTTTCTAATCTCTTAAGTTTTGTTAATGGCTTTCGAATAAAGAACCAATTTTGGCTATTGACTTTTCAAGACAACTCCAGAAGTAACCGCTGAAGTGTTGCCCCGTTCGGGGACGAGCCCGGTTATTGGCTTTAAATGGACAAAGGGATTTTTTCACTAAAACAAGGGTTCTAACCGATGAAAAATTGTCTTTTTAACCGACTTCTAAAGGGAGGAGGTTATCAATTCGACGGTATGTTTTTTTTTTGTGTTTTTTATGCGATTACTCCGCCAATTGTGGACCGATTTTGAAAATTATTTTTTTGTTCGAAAAGAGATACTTCTGAAGTGGTCCCATAGTCACCAAGTCGGGATCTGATAATGGAATCTTGGCGAAATCGAGGGAACGCTTTAAATTTTATAGGAAAACGTACAGTGATTTTGGTATCTTCTACAAGTGAAGCATTTGCGTTCAATAAGAACCATTCTACCATCAGATCTGATGATGAATCCCAGAGACAGGTACCGGAACTCAATAATAAGACAATGTATCTTAACTGTGTTTGGGCTTCTTAGAATTGTAACGGTATGCACTTTCCAGGTGTAGGTAGATACAAGTAATAATTAAAAAAAAAAAACATTTTCTTTTTTTAACCGACTTCTAAAACGAGGAGGTTATCAATTCGATTAGTTTTCTTTTTTTGAATGTACACCGATTACGCGGAGATTTATGATCCGATTTGCGTAATTCTTCTTTAGTTTGATGCGGAATAGTTGTTATTTGGTCCCATAAAAAATGTTATATAGTTTGGCCCTGTAGTTTTCATTTTATTAACATTTTTTATTTTATTTTATATGTAAATTTATCACGTACACCTATTTCTTCTTACTGGACCGATTTACATGATTCTTCATTCATTTGGTAGAGAAAGCTTGCCCGGTGGGCCCATAATATGAATTTTATTATTTTTGCTTAGGTACTTTTTGAGTCATCCTCTTAATTATGCATTTTGTTATTTGTCGTATGCATGGACGATGTGCTGGTGTTTAGTTACAATGTAAAAATGATACTTAACAAGAATTTAAGTGAGATACCACAACTGAAAAGGGTAAAATAAAAACTTTTTTACAAAAAAATATAACCGACTTTCAAAAAAACACACAAATATGTGGAAAATAATTTCACTTTTGGAAGTCGGTGGCAAAAAAGTAAATGAAACAAATAAGTCACCGACTGCCGAAATTAAAATTATTTTCCACTTTTTATCGGTTATATTTTTTTGTAAAAAAGTTTTTTTTTAACTTAAAACATTCACGCATTCACGTTTACATTGGGTATTTATTAAGTTACATTGACATGAGGTGATAACTGCTATTATATTCCAAAAAGCTTATACTGTCCAACAATTTGATTCTATGTGGGCTCGCCGGTTCGGGATGATATTACCGCTTGTGCGACGATGTCCTTTCCACTCTGAATAATATCGTTTTTAGTAGATACTGTATCAAGGCATTGCATTTGCAACTGTTGGAAACAAAGAATTACAAAGTTCATTTAAAAATCCAGAGGAAAAGAAAGTTAATTACGTTCGCAAGAATGACAGTCGCTGTCCGGATGGACTACTTCCAAAAATCCTTTGAATTGTGGAATAATTGATGATGCAGATTTCTTCCATTTGTGTTTCAGTTATACAAGGTTTTGTTTTGCATCCTCGTCAAAATTCAGGTTGTTGTCACAAAAGACATAATAATTAATATAAATTACGGTACCTAGTTGATTATAAAAAAAACACCGTTCTTTAGTTGTTAAAATTTGTCTGTATTTCAGAATAACCCCTTAAACGTGGTTTAAGGTATAAGACATTATCGAATAAACGTTTGAGATTTTTTGTTCGTACGGGCCGGGTTTAAAACACAGATGGTTCAACTTACCGATTTCCGTAAATAAGAAAAAAAAACCTAGTTTATTATTGACTAGCTGTCCCGCGCAACTTCGTCTGCGTCACATTTTCCCCGTTTTCGCAACATTTTTCATTGCTGCTCCGCCCCTATTGGTCGTAGCGTGATGATATATAGCCTATGTCCATCCTCAGGTTGAAATCTATCCTCTTGCCAAATTTCATTAAGATCCGATCAGCCGTTTAGTCGTGAAAAGGTAACAAACAATTTTACTTTCGCATTTATAATATTAGTTAGGAAGTTAGGATATTAGTTAGGATTCGGGTCGAGAATCATTAGCATAGTTACCTCCTTGAATTTGACGAGGATGCAAAACGACACCTTGTATTTTCTACGACTTATTGTTGCTTTCTTCTTTAATTAATAAAGTTATTACGTTTAAGAGTAAAACCACTAATAAGTACTTATTTTTACTACATTGGAGAAACATAATAATGTAGTACATTTTTGTTTTCAGTTTTTAGTGTCATAACTCATAAATTGGCGTTAAGAATCACTGATACCTGTTTATTTTTTTTTTCTTTAG
Organism: Cerastis leucographa; assembly: GCA_963082945.1. Classification (NCBI taxonomy): domain Eukaryota; kingdom Metazoa; phylum Arthropoda; class Insecta; order Lepidoptera; family Noctuidae; genus Cerastis; species Cerastis leucographa. Next base: position 7,882,014 of record OY720380.1, on the reverse strand, counting down.
TTTGTTTGTTGGTAGTCAACAACATCTAGTTTACTCATAGATCGCTGTTTTAAAATTTCACGGTTTTATTTGAGTTTAGTTATCGGGAACTCAAAACAATAAATTATCACGGAAGATATCCCGTAAGTGATAGAATACGGGGTGTAAGGGACACCGACGCGAAAACGCTTACCACGTACTCAGTACATCATTCTGAACAAGAAATTATTCATAGGAAATTAAAAAAAAAACAGCTGTTACTTACAAAAGTGCAATACCTACACGGCGAAAATGTACGGAACAGCTGTTTTTAATTTTTTTTAATGTCCGGTGGTCGTTATGGTCCGAATCCAAGCTCAACTATCGCATCGCGTACAAAGAAAGTGGATTAATTCTACACATATTTTGTTGATTTGTAACATCATCTTGTTTGTAAGCGTTTTATGTAAATGAAAACCGCGTTTTCGAGGTCGGGGGTGCGACGACGACGTGGCTCGCGTGCTGTAAAACATTAGGTCGCTGTCTAGGAGTTCACGGGGGGCTGGCTTATTGTCTCGCGTCTATTAATACCAGTGTTTATGGCAAATTAATTTCTGCGGCATACACATTCTACTTCTTAGATGTGCCGCTGCCTCAACTATTAATAGAGGTTATTACGATTCTTTTTCACTTAACTTTAGTCGTGTCTTTATTTACGATTTCATCCTTATGTACATTTGTGAGTTTTGTTTTTTAAGTGTAACACTTTCCCAAACGCGGTATAGGACCGATAGAATCGAAATATTTCTCCAAGTTTTATCATTGCTTCAACATCTCCAGGGAACAGTCTTATAAATTGGATTCAACTTTGAATCACGCACTTCGATGACATTTTGTTTTCGCCGAGTTTTGTTTTGGGAAATGTTATTTAAAGAATTGTATATCCTAATTATCGCTAAGGTTTGTTCTTGCGAGTTCAAACCAAGTTGCCTATGGACCGTTAATTATTGAGAGTTCGTTAATTGTTTGGAAGTCGTTGTTGTTTAGAGACGGAATGTTTGAATTATTGAAAGAAGGAGGGGCTTTAGAATATTGGTCACGTGGCGAATAGAACGACGCCTCGTGCATCGATAAATCGGTTGAACTAATTTTCAGGACCTTATTCAGTTATTTCTATTGTCTTCCCTTAATTGCTTCCGATTTAACGACGACTAAAGTTTTCTATATAGCTAGGATTTCGAGAGAATGTTTGTTTTTATTGGTTATCGCCTATATTTAAGTAATCTGGTCGTATGTCCGTGGCATCTGTATATTATGTGGGAACTGGATCCGGTTGTCACTATATTTGAGAGTTGGAAAAGTGGGACGAAAGTAGTTTGCAAAGCTTTGTAGATGCAGGGCGACCGCTGCAGCAACGGTGTTTGTTGACGAATCTGTAGGCGGCGCGAGAGGGGCGCGGGTGGCGCGGCCCGCGGCAGGTGCGCGCCGCGCCAGTTCCGCGACTCTCGCCGCTCGGATGCCACGTATCTTGTGAGAGACATGTAGCTCCGACCCGTGATTGCCGGCTGTGAAGTGACTTCAGTGTTGTGTTTTGAAACTTGAAGTGAAAATACTCATAGTACTATGGTGGTGTTAGAAGGCGGTGGGGCCCTGCTCGAGCCGGCACTCGCACTAGACGGTGCAGCCGCCGCGTGCCTAGAGCGCGCATATGCACAAGCGGATGTTTCGCTAAAACTTTTACCGAAACGTTATATCAATTTACACCAGTGGTTATCGCCAGTGACGACATCTGTCACAGCCGCCGCTGCTGCTGGAAAAGATCTTAAACTGCAAATTGTAAGAGCTTTTCCTTTAAGTTATTAATGTGTCATTGTTTATTTACTAGTAAAGCACGTAAGACATTGTTTATTTACCATCTAGAAGGTATTCGTTCATTTGTTCGCCAAGACGGTGTTATTAACTGATCGGTATTCAATCCCCTAATTATTTTTGCACTGTAACCTTTGACATTTAAAAGGTGTGAGCTTTCAATACGAGGAAATAATTGGTCTGTGTTAAAGTAGGCTATTTTTACTTTTTATGAACATATCTTTGTGAATTACACAACACAAAATAAAATCTAACACCTACATATTTGGAAAGCCTTAGTTTGTTTACTTGTTTTATTAATGCTTTCATCACTTAGTGTTTGATTTTCTTGAGGATCGTTACTGATGAAAACTCGTGATGGTTTACATGATACTTTAGTTTAAACCTAGCGCTTCTTTTGTTGTTTGTAAGCAAAGTTAATTACCGTCGTAAATTCTAGTAAACACAGGGTTCAACTTGAGATTAAGAAATCAAAACATACAAGTGACTAATACAAGGTGTGATTGAAACCCCGAAAAATCTACTGTTCCGAAATCAAAATATGTGTAATTGTAAAGCCGTTGTTTTTTTTTCATGTTTGTATCAAGAGTAATAGTTGCTATGAAAGATTAGTAAAACACTCTTTTCAGGTTTTCTGTTATTTCAGTAACAGGTTGTATACTTACTTTCCAGAAATTATAAGTTTTTAAACTGACATGGTCACTAACACTATTAATAACACTAGCTACGGGATATTTACCATGTGTATTATTTTTTTTGAGTTCCCGATATTTCGGCGCTGTTGCAAACGCCATGATCACGGATAAACTCCAGAAATTATTGTCCAAATTTGGCTTATAAAATATCGTTAAAACCGTACATATTTACTTTGATTCCTCGATTAGAATGAAAAAGATTCTCATCGTCTGATTAATGCCCAAAGACTTGAATTATTATCACCAAGTTAATCGCTTCTCGCATCTCTGCTTCATGTAAAAATATTGGAACTATACGTTATTTTTTAATTTTCACCATATTAGTAGTTCCGTTGTTCGAAATAACACTTCTTTACTACGCTTATCATCGTTAAGCCTGTTTTATAGTTATTCACATATCCTGGTCGCGACTAATAAATCACTTTCATAAATCTTCATCTACCTATACTCTTTTTCACATATTAATTAATATTGATCGATGACCGAAATTGGAAAATGCAGTTCTCTCTTTGCAACTACTGGAGAAAAATAACGTTCTCCAGTATTTGAATTAATCATATGTATAGAAAGTTATGTTGGTAGCTTCTGTACTTTCAGTCGCTACAAAATGGAATCGAATAATTCATTCAACAATATGACAGTCTAAAAAGTGATTCATGTCCGTCCCTCATATCAACTGTTCGATTGAAAATTAAATTGCAGTTTTCTATGTTTTCCCATATTTTATTGTAATACAGCTGTTCTACAAACATTTCAACGCTACATATTGTGTGAAGTAATAAATATCTGATTGATCTGATTCTATTGTTATTATAATAATTTAGCCCAGTAGGTAAGCACTCTAATTGCGTATTCAGTAGGCCAGTGGCCTGGTTGAATGCAGCCCACTGCGATGCACAGCTGCATTTCACTGCTATTGATAAGTTAATAAGTGAACGCTTAAAATACACCTAGCATCTTAAATTGCTCTCAACACTATTTACAATTTTATGAATCATCGCAATAAAAACAATGTAGTAGATCGTTTTTAAAAAAAAATGAGCTTTTCACCATGGCCAAAAAAATATTCCAAAGATTCATAACTCGTGAACTATAACTACTTGAGTAGTTAAGTCGAGAGCAAGTCCAAACGCGTGTTCCAGCCGTTCAGATTTTATTAATATTTACACAATTCTAGAGTAGCTTTAACTAGATTAATTCACTAGTTACAGCAATTAGTTTTTCAATTCCAAACACCGAATCTGATACCGAAATACTTTAAAAACACGTAGGTAAGTCTTGTCTTAAATATCTCTACTGCTAGTAGTAGTAATTGTCTTTGCAAACCAGGGTATTTAATTTAGGCTTCCATGTTGGCAGCTTTTGCCCAGTTTGGAAGCTCTCTGATGATTCGATGTAGAAAAGAGGAGGTTTTTTAGGAGCTCTCGCAAAATTTCACATGTAGACTCCCGCTTCTCATTCTAAGCCGTTGGGGCCACTGAATTGTAATTGTGCATTGGGTGACGTGGGTCATTCTGTACCCCTTTCGATGCGACTTGCAATAAGTTCCCGGAATTTCTAGTGGTGCAATGTTAGTCGAGTGTATACTGGTATACAGCATATGCGCCGACTGATTTCAAGCTGCCAGTGGTATTCTGCCACACTTCATTTAGAGCTATACACTATTTTAGCATAGACAGATCGAATTATTCTTCACCGAACATTTACCGGCAAAAACAAAACTGGCCGTTCCATCTGCTGTATATTAGTAGACAGTGTCGGATCAGATTAAATGATGTTCCATGTTGGTATCGCAACTGCGCCATCATAGTTGAGCATTCCGGTGTTATACAGGGCAAAGATTTGACCATAATTATGAATGAATATATTTGTCATGACATAATTATTACAACAATAAAATGACACGCTCACGCTCGTAGCTCCGTAGCGTCGTAGCGCGTAGCCTGCGAGTTGTCGCTAAATGTAGTAACCAATCGTAGACGTATCGAGTCTCACTTTACTTATGTATACCGTTTTACGAAAATCACGAATTTACAAGAGAAAACTTTGAATAAGTGGCTCTTGTAAAAAACTTCACTAGCTTGCTACAAAGAAGTTCTCAATATTTTTATAACTTGTTATTTTCTTAAAATTCTTGCATGTCGTAAAGTTTCTGGAAACTCATCCAGATGTACCTGTGCAAATACTTATTACTCAGTAGAGAAATCATTTTATTTTTGTATTTATTGAGTGGAAAAAGTGCTTTGAGGACATATGATATATATATCAGTAATAAAAAGAAGCCGGTGTAGCCAACTCGACACGGTTAATGTAGCCGCGATTCCTGCGCGTTCAACGCAGACGCGGTGGGCCGCCCGCCGCCGACCATATCGCAACGCCCGATCTGTCCGTATTCATCGCTGCGCCCGGAAATCGCTGAATGTAGAGATACTCCGACCAACCGCCTTACCTCCTAGCTTTTTGAAAGTTCACATTTACCGTGGAAAACTTACATTACACAAATTGGATAGTCTTTGTATTTCAATGTTATTCATACCGGCTCCCTTGTAAGAAAACCGGTGAAGTAAAATTCGACTAATAGATAACTCTAGAGACGTAAGAGAGAAATTATTTCAAGAAACGTGTTCGAGTAAATCACGTTTTTAGTGTAGCTTGTCTACGATTCTACGGCTACGGCGTAGGCAGGGTGTGCGTACAAGTTGGTTCTCCGCAGCGCTCGTTTATTTGTGACTTCCTAGCTCTTTTGTTGTGCTCTGACGCTTGTGTCTGCTTTGAAAAATTGTAATGCAGCCGCATTGTAGACGCGAACTGCTGCGATTGTGCACGTAAAAGACGACCTACCTACTTATACCACACCCTCAAATTTATGTTCTACGGAATCACTGTGATCTATACTTCACACGATATAATGCCATTAGCTTCGTATCACTATCAACGCACTGGGTCTTGTAGACTATCTATATATATAAAAGAAAGTCGTGTTAGTTACTTCACTTATAACTCAAGAACGGCTGAACCGATTTAGCTGAAAATTGGCAGGGAGGTAGTTTAGAGCCAGGAGAAGGACATAGGATACGGTAGGGTAGGGTAGGGTAGGTAGGTAGGATAGGGTAGGTAGGTAGGGTAGGGTAGGTAGGTAGGGTAGGGTAGGTAGGTAGGGTAGGTAGGTAGGGTAGGGTAGGTTAGGTAGGGTAGGGTAGGTAGGTAGGGTAGGGTAGGTAGGTAGGGTAGGTAGGTAGGTAGGTAGGGTAGGTAGGTAGGGTAGGGTAGGTAGGTAGGTAGGGTAGGGTAGGTAGGTAGGGTAGGTAGGTAGGGTAGGTAGGTAGGGTAGGTAGGTAGGGTAGGGTAGGGTAGGGTAGGTAGGTAGGGTAGGGTAGGTAGGTAGGTAGTAAGGGTAGGGTAGGGTAGGGTAGAGTAGGTAGGTAGGGTAGGGTAGAGTAGGTAGGTAGGTAGCGTCGGGTAGGGTAGGTAGGATAGGGTAGGTGGGTAGTAAAAAGTGCATTGCAACGCATGCTGGGTACAGCTAGTTTATTATATATTTGTGCACTTACCACAAATATTAGTTAGATCATATTAATACAATTAGTAGTTCACTTAATACCCACTCACTCCGTCTCCACACATTACGTTTATTTCAATTATATCTTTAAAACGCATTATTAGGAGCCAGTAATTAAGAAAAATGTAAGTAACGAATAGTTTAATCATAGTTTTAATAAAAAAATTAAACGGCCGATATTTTGTTACAGGCCAAAAACTAAACTTCTAGAATTATTTACCTATTGAATTTAGGGCATGCGGAACCTGGTTTCACTTTGCGACCGACATGGTAACATTTGGCGCGTCGATGTCCTTTACACCATGTATACAAAAAGTTTCACAGAGCAAAATAAAAACATAGTCAATATTCTTACAATGTCCGGGAGATTAATCTTCTAACAGATAAATACTTCAGTGAAACAGAAAAACCTACAATTATTTGGCAGATCAGGTCATCAGGTTACTGGAACTTATCCGTCGGCTACACAACAGTTCCTTCAGTAAAATTTTCCAACATATTAATTAAATGTATAAATACTAAAATATGCGTATCAAGTATCAATTAAAAACATGATCATTTTCATGGCAAACTTGTTACCTTGAAACAAATAACATTAACATCAATAAATCCTATTATAATATACGCAGCTTTAATCCATAAAACATACATATAACGCAATTTCATTCTTTACCGTGTAAAGTTTGATAGCGTTAATTTGCATTAGGCTTAGTGTGTAGCGTGAGGACATACATATGTGCAGGCGCTACGAAGTACACAAAGACGGCGGTGTAGCGAACGCGAGGGCGGGCGGAGCACGAGCTGCGGAATACATTAGCCGCCACCAGCGGTGTTCGCGTCCGTACGCCATAATATATTTCACTGGCGGTCATTTTCGACAATTAACCACATAAAATAAGTGAAATTATGCATGCGGCCGACGACGGCGTATATCACGTCCAGTTACGGGCTACGATACCTAACTACATTCATTATTCAAAGAAATGTTTCGCTCGACCAGGTCGCGTCCGGAAGCGCGGGCTCTGTTCGTGTGATTGATGGAGACTTCTTTATTTTGAGTCCTTTTGTGTTTAATTCAGTGTTTGTTCATAAACAATCAGTTGCTTGCTTGTTTCATCTTTTGACAGCAGGGCATTACAGCCGTTGTTGTATGTCAAAGCTTTTGTTTAGACTGCGAGAAAATCGATTAGGTTACTAAATTAAATTTAAACGTCGATTTGGGAGTGCTCATTCATTTAGCTTGTGTTTGCAAAATAAACACCGTCATGTAGGAACTTACATTCCATGCATGCGAGTCCTAAATACCTCTCGTATAAGCCTTTACTTCAACCGGACCTCTCCAACCGTCGGATTCATTTTCTCTTGCAATTTCCTACAATTTCCGGACAGCGTTTGGTACGTTGATGTGCTGGAAAATTATTTTCATGTAAATCTTGCTTGTGGCCTACACGGCGTATGATAAAAGTATAGGCGGTGGGATTCACGTTGCGTTTCACATATATATATATAATTTACAAAATTTACAAATTGTATAAAATTTTACTAAAAAGGAGTGTAAATGTTAAAGTTAAATAATAAAATATGATCGGTGTTTCAAGTTCAAGCACGAGATCAACGTCCTGTTGTGTGTCGGCGTCGCGGCCCGGTTGCGTAACGCAACTAGGCCGCGCTCGACGAGCATGCATGCCTCGTGCGTGAGCCTCCGTGCGTCGCTTCTCGCTGTTTGACTTGCTATCGAACAAACTTGTTCACTCATTTACATTAGATTGATCGGTTTTACATACTAGATTCACTACTAGTGCTGGATTTTTTAAACTAGGTATACTCTTTTATCCTCGTTTCTCGAATTCATAGTTGTGAAGTTCTCGAAACCTTGAAAAGAACACTATGAAACCAAAATAAAATAACAGATTTATTAATAATATCATTGACACTTGATTCCTGTGAGCCAGAATGGCCTGCACAATAACCCACATATGATTGGAGCTCCCGCAAGCTTTACCTTGAGGTGTGCGTGAGTCAGCAGACGGCACGATCGCACCGGTGTGACGGCAGCAGGTCGAGAATAGAGTGCGGTCTATTTAGGACTCCTCTATGTTTGTTTGCCAGCGAAATGTGTCATTGTTAACTAATTTAAGTAGCAACCACTGCCAGCTGTTACGACACCGATGTGTAGATGCGGTTCATAGGCGAACTTCGACATGCTTATTAATCACCTTGTAATTCTGAGACTTATCATCTACTGGCGGCAGATATTAGTATCAAATCATTCATACATTAACAGGTAACATTCAAGTTACATACCGAGTCCAATGTTCATGATTCACGAGCTTCGGTAACGGTAAATTTTTTGACTGGTTTTATTACTTCCTCATGCTCACCCAAAAATATTTTATACGTAGCCATTCTGTTACAAAGTGTTCCATATTAAACCTATAAGCAATAAATGTGACAGTCTACTTCTTCGATTAAAGTTTTCTCACTTTTCCTCATTTAAATAAGCAATCTGTATGCACAGAACGTTAGTGGCCATAACGAGCTCAATAATGAAACTCTTTAATTTTTTAGTGAGGTAGGCCAAGTTAATAATTAATTAATTAATATGAGTACCGTCGGCGCTGTCATTTCGATAACCAGCGACATTATCGCTGGAGAGTTACGTAAACATCAGAATGTAAAACACGATACCGTTTAGCCAGTTAATTAATTGCCGTGACCGGGACTCTGGAGCGGGAGCGAGCGGCGGTCGTCGCGAGCTTGTTATGGAAATAATGAGTGCGACCGCTGCGCAGCCAGCCACCCGCCTCTGCACAAGTTGCTCGGCGCTTACCGCTTCCGAGCCTACCTTCACTTTTATTGTTACCATCGGATCCCTGGATGTTTTACGAGTTTCTCCGACTGCGCGGAATTATTAGTGTGTTTACCACAACTGCATTTTATCTGGAAATATATCATATTGGTGACTTTTTACGTAATAAATTAACGTGTTTGAAATTGAAATTCATGGCGGTTCGCTGAACATACGTGGTCGATCTGTGAGGAATTAATGAACGATTGAAATGAATCACAGTTCCAAGTATTAGCTCTATTATACCCACCGATTATAATTGCACCGAGCAATAGCTTTATTTCCAAAAAAAAGTTCGTAGTCTTAAATAAAACGATCATTAAAATTTCGAAGATTTATTATGTTTTTGTTTTTCACACATTTAGAAATCAAAAGCTCCTCCGGCTCTTATTGCTAAAATAAAAAAAGGTCTCGAGAAAATGAGACGTGAAACGTTATGATATGGCGAGCCGTGGGGTTGCATACACGAGGGCTTATTAAGTTATGCTTATAGTGCTGCCATTGTATACGTTAACGTATCAACCAAATGCATACAACGAGTATTGCAGAGTACAGCATAAACCGTATGTCTTTGCTTGTTTCTTGGAAGGTTGCTTACAAAGGTAAACCAAATCTTTTACGGGCTCCTCAGAAGACTATTTTTTTTTTTTTTTAAGGAATAATTCTGCTATAATTAGACCTAACAAGCACAAGACATGAATTTCTCAAGCAGTCAAGCGCCTTAGGAGCCCATTTCTTCCATGGGTAATATGACATGATATAAAACATTTCCGTTTGGCACATGGGTTTATTGGGGTCGTGTGATTGAGGTAACCTGCGACGAGACGTGTCACTTGATTTAATTAAGAGCCGCTTTACCGCCCGTTCCTCCAAGCTAAAGCTTTATACGGCGCCCCGGTTAATTTCGAACAGAGTCATTCTGCTAGAGATTTATTTCAATATTGAACACGTCTTACCGTTGCTAGTATCCACTTGCAATGCCACTTTTTACGTCCTCGTCTTTTTGTAATATTTAATTAAATAAATACGTAATTAAAACAGGTTTTTCTGTACCTACTTTTAACGAGGTTAGCTATTTTTCCTTTATTCTTGTATCAGATAACAAGAAAAAGGATAGAATGACTAACGAAAGGTGGAATCTCTTAAATCCGCTAGTGATTGCATCGTTTAGTTCAAATAGTCCTCGTATTTCAACTCAGAATCTCTGACTTACAATTTAATAAATGGAGTCAATTTGTTATCTGTAGACCCCGTGTTTTCACCTATCTCTTCTGTTATAATCTTTTGAGTATATTTTTTTTATTTTTCGAATTAGTTAGTAGTTATTGCAATGAATATACCCAAAAAGTTTGTTTTCATTATTATACAGTGAATATACAGGTTGTGTGTTGTTTAATCGCTAATTGTTTAATCGAATTTTGTTTCACATAAATTGTTTCTCATATTATCATTTCATAGAATTATCAATACGTAGAATTCTTACTTTGAAGAAAATTAAATCATCGATTTTTGTTTCAAATAAAGTTTAATGTTAGAATATTCATATCATAGAATAACAAATCAAATATTCTTTATCCACATATTGTTTGTTTCAAATAAAACTTATACGAAGAATAACATTTTAATCGACTGACCGTTTCTAAACTTCAAACCTTTGAATAATGCATACCCTCCTATATAACTACAACACCGGGTTCACAAAAAAAATGCGGGTAAATTCTTGTCAAGCAGGAAAACAATCTTTTTATTCTCACTAATGGTGTCCATGCCTGTTACATGCAGCATGCAAGCAAGCATGCAACTTGCAGCATGCATGCAAGCATGTAGCATGCAATAGGCATGATTTTTGTCACGGCTCCGGCGCTGTGGGGCTCCGGCGGCCCCACGCGAGTTTATCGTCGCAGATGGTATTAACGCTCACCACCGTAGCTTCGGCTTGCTGGCCGGCCTCAGCCACGGCGGCGGCGAGCTTTAGGAACCACCTGCTCGTCAACTCGCGGGCCGCCTCATCCCTCCGCGCCTACGCGGGCTTAAATTACACTCTAGGGGTAGGGCAAACAAGACTAAGTGGAGTCTGTTTTGCAGCCATTCGTTTCTGTCACTAACTTTTGTAGTAAAACATATTGACTTTTAAAGACAATATTTTAATTTAAGGTTAATAATTTCGTTGAAATAAAATACCATAGAAAACTTCCGTCGCACAAAAAATATTCGTTGAAAAATAATTCTGCTGTTTGATAAATTTGTCAAATAAAAAAATGGGACTGTAAAATTCTTTGAATTTTGTTTCTGTAAAATATGTTTCATTCAAGTAAATAGTAGTCGAAACAAAAATACAGGGACTAAATATTATGTGAAACATTTTCTGGGAAACGAAGTTCTGTGAAATTTCTGTCTGCGAAACAAGGTGACACCGAATATACAGGTTAAACGTGCCGCAATTTATTTAACCAAGCGTATCAGATATACATGAAAATGTACAACTATTACTAAAGACATAACCTGAATTTTGAATAAAAAAAATGCTGTTCCCTACAAAGTGCAATTCATCCTACGTACGTGATCAAAGGAAAAGCATTTTTTCTGAATAGGGGATAATCCTATTTTTTTTTTCTTTGTCCGTCGGGTAGTTTATTGAAAAGTATTGGACACGTATTTTTTCTTTTTTCACGTGGTCATAAAATTACGGAGATACATTGAGTTGAAATGGCGCATGACGTCACATGTAGGTAAGTTTTATACCCACTTGTGACGTAGTAAGCCCCTACTCTCCAACTTTAATGAGTTCTAACTAAGTATTTTTTTGATATTTTGATAAAACAAAAAATACGTGTCTAATATTTTTGTATTACCTGTCTGACGGACAAAATAGAATGTCGTTTTCTTTACCCAGTCCGATCCCCTATTGTTGTCAGTCAGGTTGTTCAATTTCATGAGCTACTACACTTCCTTAAAGTACGTATGTCCCTCGAACACACAACCTGTAGACCAGAAGGTAGTTCTAAATCAAACATTGCCACTTTCTCTTTGGAAACGGCAATATCGATTTTCTGTTGCTATTCACGACTTCGTTTTACATTAATTCGTTGTTGTTTTTAAAGTTGAAATTGATACTTTTATGCATATTATTTGTATGAAGTATTTTACCGTTGTCTTAATTTTAAGGTAAATCTTAAGTGGAAAGTTAGTTGAGCTGTTTTAAATAATAAGTTATTTGGGGTTCCGTGGGGTACTTAAAAATTATTGGTCAGAAGACGTTTGCTGGCGAAGTTCATTCATACATTTTATTAATTCAATACATTGTAACATGCATTTTTTTCTAGTTACCTTCTTGACTTTGCAAAATAAAAATATTTTTATTTTTTATATTTATCTTAATAATAGTGATTCACCCCTACCTCGCACCCGGTACAGGTGGTCATGAAAATGCAAACTTTTACTATGTGATCAACTCTGTAAACTGAAAAGCTGATAATATTATTACTTTACCAATAGCAATCAAATTTTGCTGTTAACTAATTAACAGCAAAATTTCATCATTTTTTTACGAGGCAGCCAAGTTCGAATGAAAAAACGGTTTTTATTGATAAAGGCGATCATTTGATGGTACAGTTCATGGAGCACTTGTGCCTGAGAAGGACTCGCACTTAACGTATTTTTATATTTTGTGAATAGAAAAAGTATAAAAAAGATGTAATTAGCTTGAATTTTGCAAATTTCCTCTGTTGGCATCTAATGCGCTACTCGTGTTGGCCGTCATCACGCGTCGCGGGAGAAGTTCGTTATTAATTCACCGCCTTTCAACTTGGACACTTTTACTCGCTTAAGGCTTTACTTTTCGTGGAGATAGGATCCAACAGAAACTTGAGCGTGTGTCGCGTCAAGTCGTATGTGCCACTGTACTTGCCAAAATTGTATCCTTATGTCATACGAATGTTGCTGCTTCTATTATTACAACAATAACCCACTCTGATTTGTTATTTTGCATAGTTTCGTAACACGTCTAAAAAAAATTCTATCAATAATTCTTATATTCTCCTATTCTTAACTAATACAAAATGTATAATGTTTACGTTATTGAATCGACAGCGACTCTTGGTAATTGCAGCGGGTTCTATTGATGATGTTAAAATTAAAATGCATACGTTCTTGGTGATTATGGTGGTCCACAATCGGCAATCACATGGTGACCAAAAAGCGGCCACGCGGTGTTGATTGTGACATTGTCTGTTGCGGGTGGGGCGCCGTACACCCGTACCACCCGCGCTGTACGGGCCGGCGGCGCAGGGCACGCGGCGTGGCGCATCGCGACTACCACCCGCATTTGTGATGCAAATTGTTGCGCCCGCCGCAGCGCCTGTGCTTCGCACCTTACCTGCTGCAACCACTGTAATTATTGTGAAAAATATTCATTTGTCGCTTTTAGACCCTCATTATCATAATGCCGCATTTTGTTAACAGGACTTAGAACTGCTTTTCGCTATTTGCCTACCTATTGGTATTTCTATGCATCGGTAGGTCTATCCGTATTATTTCTTTTGTAAACTGATACCTGTGTCTACCGTCGAGCCCGTTAGCTATAATCGCGGGAATTCAATAGCTAACTGAACTGGCTGCAAGAACTTCGTGTGAAGTTTCGTGAGAACCTAGAGCAGCTCGGCAATCGAATGAACGTTATCATATTTCAAACGGTTTCGCAAAACGAATAAATAAGAACGGAGGCAAGAAGCGTGCGGTGAAACCGAGTCAAAGCGTGGGTATTAGAAACGCTCCGATTACCACGCTGAGACAAGACGCTGCCGCAGCCGCCACGTCCCTCCATGAGGGAGGCTTGAATAGCATATTTCATTGTTATACCAAACACAAGGTAATTGTTGCTTTGGCGTGACCAAATCAAAGTAAATCCGAAATTTTGATTTGTTGCAATGGTTGTCTAGTAGAAATTAGCACGCAACTTAAAAGTAGTGGGTCGTAGTTTTGAACCTAGGCAAGCACTAGGCTTTTATAAATTATTTCACGTCTGCTTTTAAAAAAACATCGTGAGAACACTTGCATGTCTTAAGGGCAAAAATTTTAAGACTTCTGACATTCACCAACCCGCAGTATGTTGCTATGCTACCCGGTTGGTATGTTGGTTACGACCGACTTCCTCTCCAAAGAGACTTGTGTCAAAGCAATGGAAACACTGTATGCTTATTGAGCTCTATCCTTGATCCTGCTGGTCTCCGTTAGTTAAAGACATGTGAATTATTTTAAAAGACATCATTTCTTGTCATTGACCCTCTCGATTGCTGCTATCATGTTTGCGGTTTCGATTCGTATGCAAAAAACGTAAAAGTAATTATACTATTTTATAAATACGGTATCTTTCCTATGGTTAAGATTTGCTGTTAACAATATTTGTCTTCTAAGGAAAATTGAGAGATATAAAAGTTTAAAGCCTTTATTTATGTAGGTATTATCTGTCTGTGGCATTGTTAATCACAAGCGTTTAGTCGATCCTGATATCGACGTGGCCGGTTGGTACGCTGGTTATTATCTAAATCCTGAACACACAATAGCAGTTTAAGCGTATGATTCTGTAATGAAAAAAATAATGTAGGTTATAGCTGAATAAACGGTGACGAGGTGGCAGTGTCGGACACGGGTACCGCTGCTGGCTTGACCGCGTTCCACTAACGGTACTCACTCCGGAGTGTTTCTCGGCGCGTGGCACACTTCATGCGTACATTCACCTCGCCCATCTCGCTGTCTCCGCATCGCCTGCGTAACGGCACACTATCCTTGACTCCTTCATATTTGTTTGCTTATTATATTTTGATTAAATAAACTGTCTATAACGATATTCAATTCAAGATTAATGGATAGCATTAAAAAATTATAATTATATCTCAAACATAACATAAAAAAACTGCTGAGCAAGTACTAGCCTTACTTGAGATACTATAAAATTAGCAGGCCAATTATTTCTTATTCGTGCTTATGTATCCGTAACAAAGAGGTTTTTCTAGCGTAAAGCTAGCTTTACTAATGAATTTGGATCTGAGTACCGTTAGAGGTTGTCGAACTTTATGCGCTTGACGAATAAAAACATACCTCCTATCAACTGAGAATTGTAATATAATTTGGAACCTCTTATGCTTTCGAAAGTTCCCATCTTCTTATACAGGGGCAGACATATTTATGTTACCATTGAGCCTTGCTCTAACTGACTAATTTCTTCTTACTTATTTTGTTACTAAAACATTGTAACCAACTATTTGATGGATTGTGCAGTAGTGACTATAATAGGGATGATGACTGGGTAAAGAAAACGAAATTCTATTTTGTCCGTTAATCTGGCAATTCAAAAATATTAGATACGTATTTTTTGTATTATCAAGTTAACAAAAAAAAATACTTAGTTAAAACGCATTAAAGTTGGAGAGTGGGGGCTCACTACGTCACAACTAGGTATAAAATGTACTGAGCCGTGACGTCATGCGCCATTTCAACTCAAAATAACTCCGTAATTTTACGATTACGTGAAAAAAGAAAAAATACGTGTCCAATACTTTTTAATAATCTACCCGATAGACAAATAAAAAAAATGAGTCACCATCCCTATTGGATAAACTTAAATTTATTAAATTTTTACCCATTTCTTCACGAATTCGAAATCTGCATAATAATAGGTTGCCTGCCAACCTTGCAGCAGAAACGTGTTATTCGGGCACAGGTGTGGTGGTTACTGTTGAGTGTTGGCGTACCATGACGTCTTAAAACATTATTGTTCCATTCTTATTCCAGAGTGGGAAAGAGACGGAGCTATACAGGTCGTCTAGCTAAGCGTCATAGTAACCCCCCTGATAAGATATAGTTTTGTTCTTGATTTATTCCGGTTGTCCCGACTGCCTTAATGCTTCAACCCTATACAAAATGCGGTTCGGAAAATAGCTTAGGGCGAAAAAATATTCTAGCCTTTATTGGACTGCAAGCTTTTAATTTGCATAAATTTTACAAAATAATAGTAAATGCTACCATTTCTCCAAGAGTAATACTAAGCCCAAAATCACTAAGCCCTTTCTAAAATAAAAGTTATCTAACTGTGATAACAGGAGAATTAGGAAGCTATTTCGCTGTCCCTCTACCACGTCAAGCGGCATAATTAGATTGACTTTGCTCACTCTCCTTTCGTTTATTTTCTGAAAATGAGCTTTCTGTTTTAATATCTTAGGAAAATTTTGTTTTGCTTATCCGTGAAACAAACTTTAAAAATCTGACAATATTCATTTTAATCAAAGTTATCAGTACCTATAGCGGCATTTTATGCTAAGTATAAACCAATAATAGTATGTATTTGTATAGTACCTACCTATTTCATAATCTAATATAAATTAATATCTCCTAAATTTCTTACCCGAATTAGTTTAGAGCCATATCCGTAGTTTGCTAAGCAAGTGGGAGCAGTAAAAGCCCGGAGGTCGTTGCGTTAAGGGTTCAGTTAGCGCGAAATTGGAGTGAAGGTGCGACCCATGTCCTAACGTGCCACTTCATTATGTGGCCTCGTTGCCCGCCTATGTCCATACCATCACTCAATGTGATATGCCTAGCGATATACCATAGTCTACTAGACACTTACCGTTTACCCTACATCAGATACCTATATCATTTACCATAATAAATTATGATGTATTTTAAGTCAATAAACTAAACATTACAAATGTTTTTAAGTCGTAGGTGGTTTTAGTACGCAGACAGCTATTAAGTTAAGAGCGTTTACGCCTTACGGCATTTCATACAAACTTTCAAGTCCTTATTTTCCGAAATGACTGAACCGATTTTAATGAAACTTCATACGCATAAGCAGGATACATAGGTCTAGAAACTCATTTCGGAAAATAAGGACTTGAAAGTTTGTATGAAATGCCGTTAGGCGTAAACGCTCTATTAGAGGCTTAAGGCGTAAAGGATATTTACTACGTTTTATTATTGCCGAAGAAACGTATTTTTCCTATAGGTATGAATGGCTCAAAATTAAAGTGTATGAAGGTGAATTATTGGTTTTAGGAGAATAATTCCTGCACAGTTATAAAACGCCGCCCGTTTCTTGCGTGCGTGTGATTACATTGCCGTGTAATATATTCACATTTTCACCACCTTCGCATCCTTAATGTTTCGTTTCCTACTTTGTTTACAGTGTTCCATTGCGCTGCTGCTATTTAATTTCTTTGTGTGTAGTGAAAAGTTGCGCTGTAAACACATATTGTTGTAACACTATTTCAGTAGTCTAAGTAGACAAAAATAACTGAGTACATTTATATAGTTTGGCGTAAGATAACCGATGTACACTTTCCGGAACTTCGTGCACGGTACGGCCTATGAGCTAGCGAAACGACTCTGCTACTTTACTCGTCTGCCAAATCGCAACCCTATCGTGTGTTATTTACCAACGGATTTGTTTGGGACTTTGCCAGCGAATCGCAAACATAAATTACCCCTAGCAAACTAATTATTACGTGTTTATTTACAAATCAAGTCTTAAACTCTGTCAACGTTTGTTATTTTGCACCCACTGTCATCGTGGTGTGCCTGCTAGAGTGATTTGACAAATGAAGAGTTAAATAATAGTCGAGTATTGACTATAATTTTAATACCGCTTGACTAAACCTAAACGGGGTTTCTTGTATGAGTAAATAAAAGAGTCGGTAGATGTGAAGCGCTGTGCATACAGATTACGTTGTAATCAACGCGTGTAGTGCAAGCCTTACCTCGGCCGCATGACCAACTTTCTGTATCACACGTGCATTTCGGTCATAGTTTAGGACCATTACCATTCAGATCATCTAGTGGCTATTGTTCACCTGAAATTAGGATCACGCTGATATTACGAAATACTGTTTACTACGATAATAAACTTGCATTACAACACGTCGCGAGCGATACTTTCCTTTAATACGTATCCTGCGGTTAAGAAAAATATTTGAATAAATACCTACTCAATTGTACTATCTTTTTATGTGCATCAAACTAAACTGTCCTGGTTTTTTTGTACAGTCCCAAGAATATTGCTTGTAAAAGAGAAAGTCACCGCAAAGTGGTCACGCATGTTACTTGAGAAACGACAAAACAAACAAATGCCCTGTAACCCTTTTTGCTTGCTACTTTAAGCAGATCTCACTTCTACTTTCTTTTAATAGTGTCGATGTGCTAAGAATGTATGTTACATATTTATGCGGTTTGTGTCAAGCTTATTTACTCACACTCGTAGCCTAGTGACTTACCGAGCTCGGCCCCGAGGACGTGCCTGACTGAAGCAAGCGGTTACTTTAACTGTGGCCAACTGATCCCTATAAGTCCTCAAGCTGTTATTCGTCTTGAAATCTGCCTTATAAGAATTCCGCTAAACTTTTATCATCTTTAAAAAGCTGGGATGCGTTCTCTTATCCCTTAAATAGCGGGTCTGGCTTTAAATGGAATAGAAATGTTATTTTTTTTGTAACCTAAATATAAATGTGTGATACAGATAATAACTTGTATAGGGTGAGTTGTTAGGGAGCGACAGCTAGGTGTGGCTCCGGAGCCGTCGTCGATGCGATGCCGGTGATGGTGTTTTTACGATTGGGGTGCGCCATGGCGCGGGCGCGCCTGCTAATTTTGATAAAAGCTCCGTTCGACCGCACCCAGCTACCGTCGCCACCACTGCGACCAATAAATACCCGTCCATAACCGCAAACGTATACTTGTCTGTACATGTAGTGCTGACGCTAAAGTTTCTCGTTGATTTGACCATCCATGAAGTATAGATGGATTGAAAATCTAAACTTAATATTATAAAGCTGAAGAGTTTGTTTGTTTGCTTGAACGCGCTAATCTCAAGAACTACAGATCCGATTTGAAAAATTCTTTCAGTGTTAGATAGCCCGTTTATCGAGAAAGGCTAGAGGCTATATATCATCACGCTACTACCAATAGGAGCGGAGCAGCAATGAAAAATGTTGCTAAAACGGGGAAAATGTGACGCAGACGAAGTTGCGCTGGACAGCTAGTAATAAATAATAATAATCTCATAAATTGACATAACAGAAAACTTTTGAGTTCACTTCGGAATCTCTCTAGCTCTCTCACCGTAAGCATTTTGACGAATTTCTGCTTTTATCAAAAATTTCACCTGAGTGCTTTTAGTAAACTGGAAAAAACTTTATTTTTGGACCTTGGTCAAATAATAAGTCAGCATTTGCATGAAAATTGTTTGATGCTATGGGCCTGTGGCACGTAACTGCTCTTTTCTCTAAATCGAAATTTTGCTCTGGTTAAATTGCATTAGGAGGGTAGAACTAACGAACAGATGGATAGACATGTTGTAATTATTACAAGTGTTTGTTTTCATTTCATTACGCCTGGGAGTTTCTGGACAATTCCTGATGTCCTGGATCGTCTAGCTTCCTATTTCTAAAATTCAGGGTAATGGAATATGCTTAACTGTTGTATCGCTTGACCTAACTTATAAACTGAGGTGCATTTTATTTTGAAGTGATACTACGATATTGTTTGCACCATACTGTATGCAGTTAGTCCCATTCGAAGTAACTGGGTTGCGTATCTATGTTTGATTGTCGCAAAACGATGTAGTTCCGAATTCTGGCCGGAAATGGTTGATTTAATATTGGTATTGGCGGTTGAAATTATGTGGCTGGATAATGTTTGGAATTTGACAGGTGACTTGTGATTGTTGTTGCGTTGTGGTAATGGGTGATTATCAGATAGATAGTGTGAAAAGGAAATAAAAGGTAGCAGTGAATAATGATGATAACTGATTTGGATAGTTTCTGCTGTCGAAACAAAAACAAACATTCATACGAATGGCAACTACGTCAGCGTCGCGGTCAAAGTGAGTAAAATTGGAAGCAATCCATAAAACAATAAGAATAATTTACATCTATTATTTATTAGGGTTTTACCACACCAATCGATCGATCGTCGATAGATGCCGTCGGTCGTCTCAAATGTGTATACATATCAATGTGGTGTATCAAAAAGTAATACCACTGCTTTTTGTTTCAACCACCAGTATTTGAAACAAGTAATACACGAGGTATTCTTTTTTGTTATTTTTTTTTATTTTTTTTTGGTAGCCTACATAGTGTCCCACTGCCGAGCAAAGGCCTCCCCTTTCTTCTTCCATACCTCTCTATCCTGCGCGATCTCTGGCCATGTTAGCCGAACAGGATCAGATCGTCACGCCACCTTCGCCGTGGTCGACCTCTACGGCGCTGTCCTTCCTCAGGCGTCCAGTGTGTTACCATCTTTGCCCATCTCTCCGGGTGCATCCAGCACGTGGCCTGCCCACTCCCACTTCAGCCTGGCTGTTTTTTCTCCGACATCAGCTACTTGAGTTATGGACCGCAGCGTGGTGTTTCTAACGCGATCTATTCGCTTAACACCTATTATGCTGCGCTCCAATGCTCGTTGGCAAATCTTGAGTTTGGACTTCTGTTGTTCAGTAAGTGACCAACTGGTCACTTACTGAACTATAGTAATTTTGTTTTTACAGGCTTTTTATTAGCTTCACCTGTATGTTTGTTTGTAACCGACTCCTTTGGGCGCGATTTTGACCCACTTTAAATGGCCAGGTTTCGTTCAAAGTTTGTAGATTTATCGAGGACCGATGACAATACATTAATTTGATAAAATGTATCAATTTGATAAAATTTATCAAAGCAGTCGGTTACAAAAAAAAACTTATTTTGCAAATTTAATACTATTCCAGTATTCAATTTGCAAAATAAGTTTTTTTGTAACCGACTGCTTATGGGCGCGATTTTGACCCACTTTAAACGGCCAGATTTCGATCTAGACTTTTCGAGGACCGATAACAATGCATAACTTGATAAAGTTATTCGATTTTTCAATTAGCAAAATAAGTTTTTTGTTAATTTATATAATTTTCATCTATAGTCGATAAGGCAGGAATTGATTTTAATTTTCAACCATTATCTTTAACCGATTTATCTAATATTAGGAAATTTTCGAATACCAAAGAGAATTTTTAACTCAACAGAGCAAATAATAGTATTAAAAAACTAAAAAAGCACGCTTTTAAATAGAGATTTTACTATTAATACAGCTGTACACATAAATAATATGGAAATTAATTACAGTTACGGAATTAATAGTAGATTAGAACAAATAATAGTTAAAAAAAACAAGCTTTATAAATAAACCTAACTAAAAAGTAGAAAATAAATAATAGTTTAAAAAAACGAAAAAACACTAATTTGAATAAATTTAAATTAAGAATAAAAGCGTGGGGTGCATTTTTTACTTAACTGCCCTAAGTGTGTAATGTACTATAAAGGGTGTAAAACACCTCTTAACGAAGCCGAAAGGCACAGGAGGCCTACTCTCTTTCTCCGAAACGTAACTTCGGCAACGAACGAAAATTAAACGTAGTTACGTTTGTGACCCTAATCTATATCATTTGCGGACGCACACAATAACATTCAATACATTCGTTCACGTTAATTGTCTGTGAATTCGAACTTCTTGTGTGCGTCCGAAAATTGTGTAGAGTTGGGTCACAAACATAACTACGTTTCATTTTCGTTCGTTGCCGAAGTTACGTTTCGGAGAAAGAGAGTAGGCCTCCTGGTTCTCCCTGTCATTGCGATCATTTTTTTGTTCTACACCATACCTGGGAACCTTCTAGTTAAGGAGATATTAGGGGTCAAAGTTCTAACTTTTTGACAAGTATTTTTTTAAATACAAGTTTTTAATGGAAGATTTTTACTTTAAACACCTCTACGACCCCCGTATTATTCAATCCGTCCATCAGCACAATGTTTTGAGTGCGTTACATTGAGTTCTACCACAAAACATGATTTTACACCCCCCAAAAAAAAGTCGTTTCCCAGCAATAATTTTTGCGTAAAGTTACTTAGTTTCATATACAGAATGCTTGGTTGACGGCTTCGTGATGAGGTGATTTACACCGTTTATAACTATTGACACCATGCACCCCACGCTTTTTTTCTTAATTTAAATTTATTCAAATTTATTTTATATTTTGTAGTTAGGTTTTCAATAAAAAGTGTGTTTTTTAGTTTTTTTTAACTTTTATTTATTTATTAACATATTATAAAAACAAAAATGTTTGTGTGGTTTTATGAAACCACGGTAAAAGTGAAACTTTTTTTCACACTTTAGACATTTAACCAAAAATTTTTGGGAGCGCCTTCACTTTATCACTACTCCGCGGCTGACCGTCACGCGACATGCAACACACAGACGAAAAAGTTTGAGACGATGTAATAAAGTTTCACTTTAAAAAGGATTGTGTGGTTTTATGAAACCACGGTAAAAGTGAAACTTTTTTTCGCACTATAGACATTTAACTAAAAAATTTTGGAATAATATTCCATTAAGGATATAAAACGCGGAGAAGCTACTCCGCGGCTGAGCGTCACGCGACATGCAACACACAGACGAAAAAGTTTGAGACGATGTAATAAAGTTTCACTTTAAAAAATAGTTTTGCTGTTGAGTGTACATTTACATAATATGAATGAGAGTAAAATAACGTACGTGACGTTATTTTATTGTTTGACACAACCCGACTTTACCCGACTCGCCCTTGGTCGGTTTTTTAAATTTTCATGTACCTATTTTAGGGAAGATATTGTAAACATTTATAAAAATGATTCGTACTTAGCTTGTAACTCTTTGGAATACTTAGTTGGAGTTCCCGAGGCGTCGTGTGAGTGGCTTTCCTGTGTCATACTGGTTCGGACGCGTTAATTTCCTTCTGTACGTCTACCATGAGTTTTAACAATCTATACTCGCTAGCGTCTGTAGTTAAAAAAATGTATGAAAACTTTTACAGCGCCTCTAGCGGATAGTTGGGTACTAAAATGCGCAGTATGAGTCACTATAGTTATCTATCCTACGTCACCGTGTAGTAAACTAAACTACAGCGACTGCAAGTTTGGGCTTCATTTGCTTAGAATTTGGTGGTAAGCACCAACACAGATCATGGTACCATTGAAAAGCTAACTATAGTATTTGCTTATTGACGGAACTATTGCAGTTACGTCAAGCGATCTAACTATGACAACTCATGGTAGACGTACTTAATGGAACTAGCACCAATTTCATATCCACCCTCTTGTTGACTTTGCCCACTAAAGTGTAATTAATATGTATCATACGGTCACATCCAATATGATCTTTTTTAAGTAAATTTAATTTTTAACCGACATTTGGTCGCCATCGAATCATGCCGTTACAGCATGCTCTGTTGGGGTTCGAGTGTTAAATTAGAGTTTACTTGTTCATGTGATATTATGTCCGATGTCCCAAATAAGACAAAATACAATGCGTTTAGTTTCGAGCACGTTTTTTTGTATAATTCTAGAGAAGTTGCAATCAGTCGGCAGTGTTGCAAGACACTGATCATAGAATTCATAGATCTCTGGCAGAGAACACCGGATTTTGTCTTTTTGTTTTTGGGTACTGCAAAGGTTGAACTTCTTTAATTAGCTCGTACGTAACAGACTTGATAAACTTACCTACGTTTTTTCACCAAATCGAATGTAAAAAAATGTAATAATGGAGTGTTATTAATTTGGTTTATAATCGATTGAGAAACAATCTCTGTAGTTAGGCACCTAACTACTAGCAAGTGGTGAACTGGTGGTAGGCTGACAATTTGACATCCTTATGTTATAATTAAGAACTCTACAAACAAACCTTTTATTTCTTCTGTTATTACGTATTGCATGAGTAACAAAACTTTCTTTGACCATTCAGTAGATCAATAAAGCTAGAGAATGTAATATTGTACAGTAGTTTGATGCCCCAGCTAGAGTGATCGAGTCGAGTTACGTAGTTTGTAAGATGCTCTGAAACGAGGCCTACGTGAAGAATAAAGAAACCAGAAGGGGTCTTCGTGATTAGCTAGCGGAGTTATTTGCGTAATATACTCGCAATACTTACTAATGCAATTCGTTGTGAAAATACAATAATGATCCAATGGATCAAAATTTTCCTAAAAAAAAATCAAAATTGTGAGTGGTACTCAATTATGCTGATGTTTTACATTGCTGCACTAAACTTATTTATAATGATCATAAAAAGTTTAGGTTATTACTTTGAAGGTATTAAAATAAGCACATATTGTACCTCTGTGTATTCGTACCAGTTTATCTGTTTGATTTGATTTCTTGTCTGTAGTTAAGAATTTCTTCGAAAATAATTACAATTGAATATAATATCAATAAAAAAATCCCAAGGAGAAATTTGGGTAGGGCGGCGACGATGTGGGCGTGTCTATGCTCCGCCCAGTCGAGCCACGCCCTCGCCCTTTGCCACCTTTTCGCTGAAAATCTGAAAGCGCTGTTTCGTGTAGGTATTCAATCAACTAAGTAATCAGGATTAAAATGGAACCTTTGTTTTTGGCAAACACTCACTCGTACAAACCGCAAACGTCCAATGTGAGTTCCGACTTGAATTCAACAGTAAAAAAAGCAACAAATATGGCTCTCTATTTAAAAAAAATATTGCACAAAAAGGATGCAGCATTCAAGCGCCAGTATTGTTCGCTTGAAAAATGTATAGTCTAGAGGTTCAAATAGCGTTGATCAAGAATTATTATAAGAAAGAAAGCAATTAATTTTATTCATAGAGCATAGGTCATTTCCAAACCTATTTCAAAAGTCAGACGGATCTCTCACTCAAAGTCGTTCCGAAAAAATGATAGCATCAGTGCGATGAAAATTGATTACATTCGGATGCTGATAAGAAAAGAAATGAACGTTGTCGGGGTCGCAGCCCGCGGGGCAGATAAACTCGTTACAGCAAGATACGCCACCGACGGCATTACAGCGCGGCGGTGGCAGCCGCACGCCAGGGCCCACGCCGGTATCCC
Organism: Cerastis leucographa; assembly: GCA_963082945.1. Taxonomy (NCBI): domain Eukaryota; kingdom Metazoa; phylum Arthropoda; class Insecta; order Lepidoptera; family Noctuidae; genus Cerastis; species Cerastis leucographa. The sequence continues at coordinate 7,857,181 of OY720380.1, read as the reverse complement.
TGTAATCTCGTTGTACACTCCCGACCCCGGCGTTTCCGATTCCTTCCCAAATTACCTTTCTTCTTTCTTGATCGACAATCAAATTCGTTACAACATAAAACGCTTTTCTCTCTCAATTTGCGATGCTCTTCGCTATTTGGAAAACAACGGCAGTATCTACCAAGACATTAAACCGGGAGGTGTTGGGTTTGCATCAAGCACGTAGCACCACGTCGACGCCGCTAAAAGCTTCTTGTTGACGTAGCGTTCGATTCAAGAGGCATGAACTACGTCTTGTCCTTGTAATTGATTGCTTTGTCGCGTAATTTGTTTGTCGACGCTGCCGGGCGGAGCGTGCGATTCTCACGGGAGCACTGAGGCGCTCGTCCTCTCGTCATCTTCCTCGTAAATAATAAATGGCAAACGACGGCGGCGACCACCCGCCGTGTGCCTATCGCCTGAGAGCGCCGCGCCACCACGCCACCACTCCGCCACTCGCATGCCCACTCCGTGACTCAGCACCCACATGTCTCTCTAGCGTTGATGAATTGCGTCACTTTACCTTAGGTCTCGTACTTAACTCAAAATATAATTATGAATTCAAATGCAATCAATTACATTGTATAGCTAGTTTTATAATGCTCTCCGAGAAAAAGAAGGAGTCACGGTACATTACAGTGGTAGTTTTGTAAAAATCAAATAGCGTATCGCAACGGCGTGGCGGGCTGAGCCGCACTGGCGTCCGGGTTGAGCTGAGCACGATCGCGCGTTCCCTCACTAATAACCCCGTAATTGGTATCGAAGCTCGCCGCAGCCGGATTACTGAACGTCTAATTGAATGCGAGACGCTTACTCGCCGCCCGCACCACCTCCTCCACTGCCACCAGTGCCACCTTGCAGTGACACAGTAGTTGGTACGACTTCACTTTGTTGCGGTCAAGTTAGTCTGTTTTGCGCACGTGTACAGGCCGCGCTTATCGTCTCGCCCACCGTTCAATTACAGCGTCTCAGTGAATTAAATTGCCGTGGAATCGGGACGAAGCCGCACCAGGAGATCAAACGTTACTCCCCCCGACGAATAAGACTTTAGATCTACCCGTGACGGCTACGCAAACTTTACGAAGTTAGATAATCATTTCATGTCAATTAGCTAATGAAAAATAAAATAGGCTTGGTTAATGTACTAGCACCGTAATTAAAATTATGGTGATGATTCGTTGGCATCTGTTTTAGTATGTATCTTCATTAATTAATGCAATTGAATTTGAACTTACGTCGCGCTATACCTGATCAATGAAGATCTGAGGAATGAAGACATAATAATAATTTTAAAAAAAATTGTCTAAGTATATTGAATCAAACTGAATACGAAATATTTAACTTTTTATTCTTGATATTTGTACAATAAGTTAGTGGAGCTCGTGGCTAAATAATAACAGCCACCCTGGTCGATTTCAAGGTTAAGCCGCGCCGCTTGCCAAGGCCACCATCATTACAAACCGAGGTTCCTCCGTGCCTCGGAATTCACGTTAAGCTGTTGATCCCGGCTATCATTAGTACACTATCTTGAGGCTGAAGATGGTCGTACTATTACAACGTCTTGTATCTATTAAGTTGCTGCGCACTGCCATATATGAAACTTAACTAACAAAGCTGCTTCAATGTGAAAATTCTCAAGTGATGTAGTATGCTTAAACGTCGGATGCGGGCGGGCTGCACGGGTGCGTGCGAACGCGGCGCGCTCCGCTCACTGTGTTTACACCGATCACGCTCAGTCAGAAAAGCCTGGAACTGCGCCAACTAATCTTCTCTCAACAGGTAGATAGAGTCCGCACGTTCCTAATGACATCACACTCTAGATCTATTTCACTCTGATTCACTTCATTCAAAATATTACGACTACTGGTGCATTACCCAAATACCTTTATTTAAATAGCAGCAATGAATAGCAGTGCAACATAAATATACTACTATCCCTTAATTAAATCAATGTATGAGTCATAGATATACTGTAGTCTGGAATTTTTGAGATGGGAAAGACCAGGCACCTTAATGTTAGTACAGAAAACCTTCTCATAAGACATTCGTAAGCTTGATGAGTAATTGAAGTGAAGGAACGGAATAAAATGGAGTAGTTAATCTAGAAAACATTTTTGTTCTTTAGGGCCCGAATCGATGCAGTATTGCAGACTCGAGACCAACATGAGTTCGATTACTATACCAGCCGAAAATCGGAAAAATACCATAGGTACCTACATCATAAAATTAATTAGGTGCCTTATACATTTATGTTCACGTCACCCGTCAACTTTTAGGGCAAAGTGATTTCAGAGTTGGTGGAACCAACTCTGAAATCACTTTCAACAAGTTCAAATGCCACCGAATGGAAAACTGTTTCAAATTGTTTTCTCATAATTTTTTACTGGTCGCTCTAAATCAGCGGTCGACTAAACGGTTTGGTGTGAACTTAGCCAAAAGGGAAAGTTTCAGCCGCTCCCGCAAATCTACCATTTCCTTTCAGTCTGCGTTCATTTTGTGCTTGGGTATGTTAAAAATAACTCAAACTTTAACAGTTTGAGTAATTTTTAAATATGCTTTAACAGCATATTTTTTTAATAACTGGATTAGAAAGAATGCCATGGGCAGCGGCCACGTGCTTTGGACAGCACACAAGCCTGTTATTAACTTTTTAAATGATTGTGTTAATTAGCGCACTTCACGAGGAGTTGCCCTCGAGCGCTGCACCGCGTTGTGCCGAGCAAAAAACAATAAACGATACGTTCCGTTATATTAATTAAACCGCTGTACGATGCACGATTGCTTCACCAATAACCGTGCTCGATAGGCAAATGCAATTAAAATATCTGTTTTGAGTCCCTACGCTAAAGTTTATCTGTAAACTCAACGTAAACATGTTGCCAATGTAAAGTCGCATCAGGTAATAGTTTATGTTGTTGCGGAGATAAGGGCGGAACTTATTATGATGCTGGTAGTACTTTTATGCCAAAAAAGCGTGCGACGCAAGCTTGAAAATCACGCAGCACCGAAGGCGGCTATATCTTGTCAAATCCTGGATCCATTGCGGAAAGTGCAGCAATATCTTGAGTTAGCTCTCTAATTATTATTATTTTTTCGAAAGAAACAGCACGGAGAAGAGCGAGAGAGCCTTAACCCAGCAGTGGGACAAGGCTAAGAACAAAAAAGATTTGTGGATTTGGTAATTACTAATTATGTTGTAAGTTTAGCGTGGCTGAGGAGCTCGTGGCTAAATAATAACAGCCGCACGGGTCGCTCTTTAAGGTTAAGCCGTGCTTGCCGAGGTTGGTCCGTGGATGGGTGACTATAATTACATACCGAGTTTCCTCCGTGCCTCGGAAAGCACGTTAAGCCGTTGGTCCCGGCTGTCATTTGTAGATCTTTGACAGTCGTTACGAGAAGTCAGAAGCCAAAAGTCTGACATCCAGTCTTATCAAGGGGTATCGTATTACCCAGTTACTGGGTTGTGGAGGTCAGATAAGTAGTCGCTTCATGTAAAATACTGGTACTCAGCTGCATCCAGTTAGACTGGAAGCCGACCCCAAGTTAGTTTGGGAAAAGGCTAGGCAGATGATGTTGTAAGTTTAGTGAATTTGTTATCACATTTTTTTATTCTGGTTTTGATATTTAAATAAAAACCCTTATTTTTAAGATAAGTATTCAAGGTAAAGAAAATACACCAGCACGACGTGCCCAGATCAAAGTGCCGAGTGTAAAAAACACCATAACCAACATCTTTTGCAAATTTACTTTTTATAGTAATCCGAATAATAATATAACAAAACTCTGTGTTGCTCCGAGGACTCTTCGAGAAGCGGTGGATTAATCATATCGGAGCCCCGGGGCGACAAAACCTGTGGTGAAGCTCCCCACCCCTTTACAAAAAAGTTTCAGAAATGGGAGTATGTAGGATGCAAAGCGAGCGAATCGAAAATTTTAGCACCATCCTTTAATATTTTGCATACATAAGGGGTCTCCTTGATTAAAACATGACATTCGAAGACAGGCATTTTTTAACTATATTCCTAGATGAGACTGTAATTAAGTTTCAAAAGTGGTTACCTTTTCCTTACAATGGTTTTCTTTTGTTACAGCAATTGTTCCGGTCTCAGCAAGCAGCGGCAGCGGGCGGACAAGCAGCGGCGGCGCAGCTGCAGCTCCTGCAGCAACAACAACAGCAGCAGTTTCAACTGCAACAACAGTTAGCCGCCCAGCAGGCTTTTACACAAGCGCCGTACGTTATTAACGCGGGGCAGGAGGGTACGCCATATGTGAGCGCATTAATAGCGGGCGTACCGCCGTACTACGGCGTCGCCGCGCCATGGGGCGTGTACCCCGGGCTCGTGGCGCAACCCGCGCAGCAGCAGGCACAACAGCCGCGCCGGCCGCTCACTCCGCAGCAAGGAGAGCAGCAAGTGAACGGCCAGGGACAGTATGTGATCCCCTACTACGACCCCGGCTCGCTAGTGATGGGCGGCCGCAACGGTACCCCCCTGCGGCTCGTGTCGCCGGGCGGCGTGCTGGCGCCGCGCCAGTACCAGCCCGCGCCCGCGCACCCCGCCGCCTCCGCCGCGCCGCCGCAGGCCGCGCAGTCGCAGCAGCAGCAGCCTGGTAAGAACTCAAAAGCCAGCATCACTTACTTAATTGAAAGCCCACTTGACACTCACTGTTGCAGCTTTTTATTAACTATGCTGAAGTGTATCCTTGTTAGTTGTTGCCTAGGATTTTATTTACTACTAGTAAGTAGTACGTACGCCTACGCCGATGCCTTACTAGATGCCTGTTACCTGATAACAAAAAAGGTACAAATGGGGCTGTACTTATTTCCCACCATTGAACAACCATGTTATGAACTGTACTGGGAAATTATTTAGTTTACCAGAGAAAGCTCATGTCGGTAATTAACAATATAGCAAATTAAATTCTGCTCATAAAAAAAATTACCTTTCTCTTAGCCCTTAAAAAATGTATGCCAGCAAATCTAATAACAACGACCGATCTAATAATGAATCCCAGTACTAATCAAAAGCTTACTTAACGCGCGTGTTGGAGCACTGCACCGGATAAGCATCGCGTCAACTCGAGCCGAACCATTATTTCTTTAAAACTACATACTACAACACACTCTTCTAATCATCTTAAGAGCATTGCCACGTATGGGGATCAGCAAATAAGTCTATAATGGTTCTGTTTTTGGGCTACGGAACCCTAAAACTTAGATGAGGTGAGGCCGTTTCGGGGCATTACTTACACGCATTATCTATGAGCTTTAAATGTCTACAATTGAATTAGACTGATTTTAATTTCGGACGTTAAATGTATCAGTTAACTAATGACACTGGGGCGCATATTTTACTGTTAGTGTCACTCGCATTGATCACATAGTTATGGTATAAAAATCTGAAACAGTGAGTTGGTCAAGAAGATATTTGTCTATGTACATAAATTCATATTTACATTTAATAACAACGTAATACTAAAACATTGCGCATGGCGTGATACGATACATTCTCTGTAGACAATTAGACAAATTTTATTATTAATTAATTACATACAGATCATTAATAACGTTTTGTAGAACCGACAGAAATTAATTCATTCTAATAACTATTTTACTTTCAGTAACCTGTAGTTTTTTTTTAAATAGTTGCTACTGAATTAGGAAAGTAATAATGTAGATAAACACTGACGTCTTAAAAGCACACATCTTATTTTCTTTAAAATATAATGTCAGTCTATTGCTTGATGAAGTTGTTGCTTGCTGAACTTGTAACATTATTATCTATTTATCTAGTGTATTTAATTAATATGCCGATTTTCGTTTATACTCGCATTGTCTATTAACTGTATATATGTAATACATACTTTCAATGTTTAAGACGTATAATATGTGTATAGCTATTGACTTGATACTCGTGGTAACTGTAATTACTTACTGTTTGAATGCTTCAAGGTAGAGGTAATAGTGCGCGTCAAAAATGAGCCATCTCTTTTCCTCAATTTGAAATCGATGGTGACTTATAGCTCAGAATTATACCCCACAAATATTTAACACAACAACGTCTAGGTATCCTGTAAGACGAAGTGGATATGTCAGGTTACTTAGGCTGTCTCCACTTGGCGAACAGTGAGAGGCTGACTGTTTCCTTCCACTTCGCCTCTCTATATTTATTCTATGAGTGTACTGCACAGTTGGTTGCGTTTCGCTTGCCGACTCATGAGCGACCGAATTGCACAGAAATAACGCGCGTGGCAGTGTACGGTCGCCGGCGGCGATCGGCCTTCTCTGGCAAGAGTTCGCCAGCCTATCACGGCTAATTTGCTTCAGTTCGGTGCTCACTCGATATTGAGTATAAAACGATTTGCCACTCCAATCAGTCAGCGGCTTACTTTTCGTTGAGGACACAGCCTTACTTAAAGGTATTTTAAATGACGTTTAGATATCAGTTTTGTTTTGTACCCAGATGTCTGTCAACTTTTCTTGCCACACGAAAATCGAAACCGAGGCTCGAAAGTAACCTTTAAATCATCATTAGAACAAAAAGCCCAGTATGCTAGAATTTTGTAAAAACCCGACTGCGTGGTTGAAACAAACGAAAATGTAACTTACGCCAACAAAATCCTAATAAATCGCGGAAAATAATAATGTGAGTAGTAAAATAACTTCATGAGCTATAAGAAGAAAATGATATCAGCTTTATTGTCAGGGTAGAAAAATGTTTATTACTTATTCAGTTTTTAGTAAGCGGCCATAGTGAAGATGTTAAACTGCATTTCATGTATCATACTCAAAAATCAGCTGTGCTTAACTGGAATACATGGTGTATCACTTATACAATTTTGTATTTTCTAACACGAGTTTACTAAGGTTTGGTGTAAATATATTTACCGAGATGTTTTTTAATATATTTAATTGTAACTGGTTGTCATTGAAAACTTCGATCATAAACTATTATATTGCGTCACATACATTGGCCACGCTGGATAAAGGTGGTTCTTATTTAACAGTAAACAGGTTTTTTCACAAGAGCGACGGGGTCGAGTTCATATCAAACACACCATATTATGTCATCTCTTATATAATTAGTTCGGATGAGAACCAGTACATTCGTGTAGGGCGCGCCGACAGCGCGGTCGGCTCCCGCGCCGACGCGCCGGTGTTGCCGCACACGGTAGGCCCGGAGACTGGAGCGCGGAGGTATGTCCTGTTGCAGGCGGCGCCACTTCAGGTCGGCGCGACTCGCTGGAGTTCGGCGGCGGCGGGCCGGCCGCGGCGCTGCAGGAGTACGCGGCGCGCAAGTGGGGGCCCTCGCCGCTGTCGCCGCCGCTGGGCGCCGCGCTGGGGCCCGTGGGGCTGCGGCCCGTGTCGGCCGCGCCCGGCGCCGAGACCGCCAAGTACAGGTGCCCGCACTGCCCGCCCCGCTCGCGCATACTTGCCGCACCCGCACCCGTCGCAGAACTTTATCGCGTACGAAGCCGAGGCTTCGTCGCAAATTCAGTCGGAAATCATTCAATCGTCAAGTCGTGCCGTTAGCATGCATGCATGCTATTCAGTCTCAAATTGAAGCTGATAGCTTCGAGAGCGCACGATCGCGCGTCACGCAGATGTTTCTGCAGAACTATCTTATCGTCGATGAATAATACCAGATGGACTAAAATCCGATATTCTAGAACGCTATACGCTCACGCATTTACGAACAGACAGAGCAAAAATTATCGTGCATTATGATGCAGCCGTAACGAGAATAGAAGCGACGCGATTGGGTGCACGGTGAAGCTTTGAGCGGGACACTTGTATATTGTAAATAATTGTATGCCATCATTGTTTATATGACACCGCAGTCTTGAATTTTGTACAGATCTGCCGATGGCGGCATTTTAAGCATGTTCGTTTATTTACTTAAAACTCATGCCCTTTGAGAGTGGCCGTTTCCTTGAATAGCGATATATTTTTCTTTCAGAGCTGTGAGCAGTTTAGCGCAAGGTCTGACATCAAATGGAATGTTTGGATCATCTTCATCCCTCCTCAGCAAACTCAGCGGAGTAGGAACTATATCAGGTCTGTACCACGCGCCATTATCATTCACTAACTCTTGTACATTTTGTAAATAGTTTGTATTTTATGTATAATATAATAATACTGTATGTTTAACACATCATTAATTTTTACGGCGGTGTTTTAATCCCGACATGGGTTAAATTTTTATGAATGGGTATCGGTCGATATAAGCTACTAAGTTCAGTCTAGGTCTTTTGCGTTGCGTTAAAGCACGAGTGATATGATAACAGTTTATTTGCATTCCTATGGCAGCATTTCGTATATAAATGATGGCGTATTTATATGAATGGTACCCGTAGGAAATACTCTATGGGGATAAGTTAATTAGATGTGTGTTTGATGTTTCCAGAGCTGGTGGGCGGTGGCGTGGGGGTGGGTGTGGGCGCGCTGGTGGGCGACAAGCCGGCCGCCGGCCGCTCGCGCCTGCTCGAGGACTTCCGCAACAACCGCTTCCCTAACCTGCAGTTGAGAGAACTCGCCAACCACATTGTAGAATTTTCACAGGATCAGCATGGCTCTAGGTAAAATATTTTCCTAATAAATTACTTATATAATCCACAGCACTTTTTTAAACATACAAGATGATAAATGTTTTTGCCTTGTTAAGCACATGCTGATTTTTCAGTTCAGTTCTTGATATGGGTAACTTCACCCCTGTATCAACCGTTAATACACTTATCCCACATCATTCTTGTAGCATGTTAATAAGTAATCGTTTTTGTTGCTCCCCAGGTTTATTCAACAAAAATTAGAAAGGGCCACAGTTCAAGAAAAACAAATGGTTTTTAATGAAATAATCGGCGCTGCGTATAGTCTAATGACAGATGTTTTTGGAAACTATGTTATACAAAAATTCTTTGAGTTTGGAACTACAGAACAGAAAACCACATTGGCACAAAAGGTAAGACTAACTCAAAGCTAAGGCCTAAAAGTCGACTACCTGAAACTCGAGTTGTATTACAAGTACTTAATCTTAGGACTCCATTGATGATTATACAGGGTGTAACGGAAAGGGTATATACATCCTTAAGGGTGTGCTACAGACCATCAAACTGAACATGTTTCTCAACATAAAAAAAAAATATCAGCTGCCTATACATTTGGGTCGAATAGGTATTGTAATTTTCTATGGGGCAGCAGATATTTTTTTTTGCTGAAAAACATGTTTTATGATGAGGAACATGTTCAGTTTGATGGTCTGTAGCACACCCTTAAGGCTGTATATACCCTTTCCGTTACACCCTGTATATGAATATTAATTTATCCTTGTATCAGCGTAGACAGGTAGGAAGCCCTCAGGCATCAAGTCCACCTTTGTTCAGTATTTTTTTCTATTGCATCAATTTTAATAAATAAATAACCTGGCCTTAAAATTGTATCATACTCCCCGCACGGCTCATATTACTTTTTCGCGACACTGAGATCAGTAGATTTTAATCGTTACTAATAATTAATAAAAAGCAGTTGAATATTGGTGCTGAGTATAACGAGTTGATTACGTGCAGGTGCGCGGGCACGTCCTGAACCTGGCGCTACAGATGTACGGCTGCCGCGTCATCCAGAAGGCGCTGGAGTCCATCCCGGCCGAGCAGCAGCAGGAGGTGGTGCGCGAGCTCGACGGACATGTACTCAAGTGCGTTAAGGACCAGAACGGGAACCACGTGGTTTGTATATTAGTATTCTAATCACCATCCGCCATATTGGTACTTTTGGAAAAGCCCCATCAAAAGTAAGCTGTCTCGAGCAAACAATGCCAACATCAATGAACATCCAAGCACGGAAATTATACAAGGTTTTGTTTTGCAACCTCATCAAAATTCAAGAGGTTATCCCAAAAGACATAAATAATCAATTAAAATTACGATACCTAGTTAATTATTAATAGACGCTGATTTTTTTGGTTGTTTAAATTTGTGAGTATTTCAGAAAAACCCCCTTAACATGGCTTAGGGAATAAAAAAATATCGAAAAAACGTTTGAGATTGTTTGTATGTGTGGAAGCGCGGTTTTAGGGCGAGAATCAGACGAGCCGCGTTTAAAACACGGGTGGTTCACATTTACCGAATTCCATAAATAAGAAAAATAATAGAATTTACCTACCCATTTTAGTATTGATTCGGGACAAGAATCATTAGCATAGTAATCTGAATGATGAATTTGACGAGGATGCAAAACAACACCTTGTATACAAACCTTTCCCCACTACCTTTTATATCAAACTGAATCCTCTTGGCAGGCTGACGATCACTATTTGAATGGAAGGATGGACTAACTAATACTTTCATTGAAGTACACCCGACGACACATCAAGCCATACATTTCCAGTATAACATGGCCTCGCTTTGTTTAGATTTCGCATACCATGAGAGATCCGAATAAATTGGTTTTTTATAGCTTGATTGGTCGCCGTGCGCCGCCGTCTTAAATCATATCACTCGCTTTATTGAGAATTAAAATGAATAACGAGTTAAGAAGTCGTCTATACAAAGAATAAAAATGTGAATTTCTTACTCAGGTTCAAAAATGTATCGAATGCGTAGAGCCCAATGCTCTGCAGTTCATAATCAACGCTTTCGCGGGCCAAGTGTACGCGCTGTCGACGCACCCGTACGGCTGCCGCGTCATCCAGCGCATCCTGGAGCACTGCACGCCCGAGCAGACCGCGCCCGTGCTCTCCGAGCTACACGCGCACACCGACCAGCTCATACAGGTAACACTAATAAGCCAGTTTACGGTACTGGAACTTCTCGGAAAAGGTGGAAGGTTTTCCCAGTCAAGCTCTCTTGTGTTATGGAAACGATTATAATAAATAAGACTTGCTAGAAATGCCCCTGAACTATAAACTAGGTTTATGTGACAAAGGAAGCAGGTATAATACGTAATGTGATCGGCAGGACCAGTACGGCAACTACGTGGTGCAGCACGTGCTGGAGCACGGCGCGGCCGAGGACCGCTCGCGCCTGGTGGCCGGCGTGCGCGGCAAGGTGCTGCAGCTGTCGCAGCACAAGTTCGCGTCCAACGTCGTGGAGAAGTGCGTCAGCCACGCCACGCGCAACGAGCGCGCGCTGCTCATCGACGAGCTGTGCGGCTTCAACGACAAGTGCGTGCACCTACCGACCTTATCATTTCATTCTGTTTGGCGTCTCTGGCTGCTGTTACTATAATAAACCGTGTTTGTGTTGACAGTGCTCTCCATGTGATGATGAAGGATCAGTATGCCAACTACGTGGTTCAGAAGATGATCGACGTGGCGGAGCCGACGCAGCGTAAGGTTCTGATGCACAAGATCCGACCGCACATCGGCTCGCTCCGCAAGTACACGTACGGCAAGCACATAATCGCGAAGCTCGAGAAGTTTTTCATGAAGGCGCCGGAGCTGGGGCCCATCGGTCCTCCGCCTCCTAATCCTGTGCTGTAGTCTGTGTAAAGTATTAAACGTCCGCGGGTGTAGGCTGATGCGACGGCGCGGGTATCGCCCGCCTATTATAAATTTTGTGAATATTTGCGATTGTACATTTGTAACTATAGAGCTCGCCGCTCGGCCTCGCTCGCGCGGCCGGCCGGCGGGCGCGGCCCCTGTACATACGTAGCGGCAGACTCCGGTGCTCGGCCGTCGCGTCACCGCGGCGTAGCGTTTATTGCGTTTCTAGCTCTTAAGTGTTCTAGTATTATTCGTTGTTCGTATGAATCTATGTATAAATATTTGAACGTCTCTCATTCTCGTGTAATTTATGAATCGAAGGAAAGCGGCGGTTTAATGGACCCCGGCGTTTCCATAATTTTAGCTCGTTGTAGATTTACTATTAGCTGGGCTAGGGGACCTTGAATCTTCTAAAGCGATAAAGAGATGCCGCAGGCAGTTCTGGACAATCGGCACTATAGTCGTGATTATTATATTATTATTTTGTACTATTCTTCAAGTCAAGCTCTCGTTTAAGTTATAAACCGGCTTTAAAATCGTACATAGCTTATCTCGTTTAGTGCCGGAGTGTATAGTTCGTCGATTATAATTTTGTGAAAATGATATTTTTGTATATTTTTTATGTAATTAATTTAAGTTATTTAGTTAATGAGTCTCCGAAAATGATCGGAGCGAGCGCTTACGAGTGGGCAATGCTTATGTTAGTGTGTAGGCGCAGCAGTGTCCCGCGCTGCGCATAGGTTATAGTGATGATTGTAAAGTCCTGTACTGATAGTTGTAGTCCCGAGGTCTACCTTGCCGGTTGCACGTCACAAGCGTAGCTACTCCTCATTCCCCCTGTGTAATTAATTTTTATAGGAAGCGTAGTTTCCTACGACACCTCAAGATTTTTTACGTTTAGATGTAATTGAAAATAAAATTATTGTATATGGCTGTACAAAAATGTTAACAAAATGATTTGTAAAACCCGTATGTGATGGAATAAGTCGAGGCGTCGAGAGCGGCGACGTGTGACTGATCGCGGCTCTGTACGTCGCGTCTTGTAGGTTGTACTAGATAACATTTATATGATGATCCATCTATTTAGACATTAATTATAATAAAGCATTTCTGTAATAATATTACAAAGAATCTGTTGTTTTATTTATTACTATACATACATTCACAGTCCACCCTTTTATCCACTGCTTGGAGGGTTAGCGCAGAACATCACGAAAAGATTATCTCGAGAACAGAGGATTTTCTCGACTGGAACGTTGGCAGCATCACAGTTACTGATTTGGAGACCACGCGGGTTGCACGACATTGGTCAAATCAGATATTCGTCAAATCGCCAATTTATCAAATTTGATATTGGTCAAAGCTGTAATTCGTCAAATCGTCTTTTTAATCTTTTTTTTTTTTTTCTTTTTATTACTGTTGATTATTGTCCGAAATTAAGCGTTCACAAGAAAAGAAAACGTGTTAAACTTTAATGACAACGTTTTCACTATTTCTGATGTGGCCGTCGTTTGTATAAAAGTTCGGGTTAAATAAGTAAACGCTACAACATGGAACACTCAAACGGGACGTTGAAAAGAAAGTTATTTAAATTTTAAATTATACTCGTAAAATAGAGTAAGGATATTAAGAATTTATTTAGCAAAATTAGGAGAATTTTGGAACACTCCGTCTGCACTGAGGATTGAGTGTTCTAAATAAACCTTTATAAAATCCAGATAAACCGTTAAAATCCCTTGAATATTTGTGAATGGTTGTCACAAATGCAATACAATTATCCCACATCAAAAGGTTAAACATATATCTAGTATATATTTTGCGAAACTCAAGTTACAGTATTTTCTCAGGTGAGCAGATTGAGTGTTCTAGTTAATTGACCACGACTTTCTCACCATTGACGTCACAATTTTTTTTTATCTTCATCATGAAGTCTTCACAATTATTTCTTAAATCCTTCCTTGATTTCATTAAAAATATCATCAACTTTTAAAAAGGAGCACTCAATCCACACGCACACGTGTCAAACACCACATTTCGTAATAGACTGCGGTCGATCGAACACTGGCATGGCCACCATCAGGGATTTTAAGGTTGATAACGAAAAATTAGTCGCCAAATACATATAAGAATTACTCTGTCACTGGTTCAAAAGTTATAAGGGTTTATAGATGTCTGATCTGGGGAGCATCTGCTCCTCAGATCAGACAGTGAGGGCAATATCTTCCCAGTCGCACACCGGGAGGCAATAACTTCCCAGTCGCCCACCCGACGGCGGCAACTGGATATTTTATTCCCGTTTGCCACCTGGGGACAATCCATGTGGAGCTGACTGAGATTATTCCGATATCTGACTGGATTTATATCATTAATTCAATATAGAAACAAAATCAAACACATGAAACGTTTATAGAAGGTATACTTATAATTTATTGAAGATCGTTACAGCTAAATCCCATGCTATAAGAAAAAATATTTTCATAACACACATAGTTAACATCTATTTATCTTCGACCTTTTCCTTGTCCTTGGTCTTAGGTTTAACACTACGTTCTCGATCGCGCGATGTTCGCTCGCGGTCTCGGGACCGGTCCCGCTCGCGTTCCCGCGGAGAGCGCTCCCGGTCCCGCGAACGTTCACGCTGGCGCGGCGAACGAGACCGTGATTTGTGACGACGAGACCTCGAACGAGATCGCTCTCGTCTGTATGATCTGAAAATTAAATTACAAGTTATTTTGTTACAATACATCCATAATAATCGTTCTAGAAACAGTAACACTCAAGTAGTATTAAAAACGACGTTTTTAGCCAAATGGCAAAAACCGGAACCCGTACAGATTTGTCATGTTTGTCTGTTTGCCCGTCCGTGTGTCACAGCCACTTTATTCCGAAACTATTAGGATTACACAGTTGGAACTTAGTAGGCTAAGTTTAAACTGTGTATTCTGTGACCACTTTACGACTTTTCAACAAAAAAAAAGAAAGATAAAGTGGATTCCCCATACATGGAACGTCTATAGATAGGTATAAATAACATTGAGGTTCTTAAAACTATTTTTATTCAATCATTTGAAAGATATACATTTCCAAAGTAGTAAAATGTGTCTTTAATTTCTAAAGTAAGACGAGGAAAGTTCAAGAAAATTGTTTGGAATAAGATTTGATGTTTAGTTATTGAGATGTGGGACTTTTTTTTTATCAAACTACAGCAGTAACAGGTTGTAACAGTTGCAGTTTTTCATTATCATTTTATGAGCTTTAATTTTTTATTTATTTTATTGTTTCGTGCCACAGAATCCTGTGTGCGTGTGAGTACGACTCGCACTTGGCCTTATTTTGTACTTACTTTTCTCTTATCCTGTCGGGTTTGATGGAACGAGACCTATCTCTTTCCCTGTCTCTATCTCTTTCCTCCTGTGAAACAAAAAACAAAATTACTAAACGTAAAGTTGTTAATTCATATAAAAAAAAGGAGAAACAATGTAGACTCCTGACCTCATCCCTTCTATCGCGGTCTCGCCTGTCGCGGTCTTCTCTCTCGCGCATGCGGTCTCTGTCGCGATCACGGTCGCGGTCCCGCTCGTGCATGTGCGGCGGCGGGTGCGGACGGTACGGCGACACGTAGGGAGGCGCCGCCATCATGTGCGGCGGCGCGATGTGCGGCGGGCCTAGCGGCTGTCCCATGCTCATCGGCGGACCCACAGGCGGGCCCATCGGCCCTGGGGTTAGCTCCTTTATTTCACTTGGCGCCCAGCCAGTCGGTTCAGGGTGACCTGCAAAGATAAACAAGTATTTTACATTACTCATACTCTGAAAGTAGATCTGAAGTTGCCTGAAGAGCGGGTTGAAAGTAATACTTTTCAGCCCTAGGGAGAATCGCTTTCAACTGACAGATGTCAAATTATTAAAAAAAAACTAGTTCTATTTTCACATTTTTATTGAACCATGTTCCAACTTTTTATGCAGCCACGATGTAAAATTTAAAAAACCTTAGTTAAGTATTGATTAAAGGATATATAATTTTAAAACACTTTATTATCATTTAGTTTCAACAGTTTTTTTTTAAACAACATTGATTTGGGAAAAATATTTACCATTTTGTCAATGATGAAAATGAAAAATAAAGGCTGAATAGCTGGCTGGCCACAGAAAAAAAAACAAAACAGGCGGGTAAGCGGCAAACGGTTTTACTCATTTTTTCTTTAGCTAATTCATGTTTTTATTTTTACTTTCCTTGTACTATTCGTAATGAAAAGCACAGTGTTTACCTCGGGTTAAAGACTTATTTAGTCCCTCGAACTATTGGCGCCCTCACGGACTAAATAAGTTACTTTCACCCCTAGGGTAACAATGTACTATTTCATGGCAGTGTTGGGGCGACGACACATGGTTAATAGTTCGACTAAAGCAAGATCCCAGGGACGCCTAGACCTTACTAATTTCCTGATTAACAAAATGTGTGGCATCGAGTAGTGTTAGTATGTACTGTCAACATATGCTGGCAGTGCACTGCGCGGTCGAGTACGGACGTGTTTGCGCTGACCGATACGAATAATATATTCGCGTGTCGCGCGGCTTTAGCCGTTGCTCGGTTAACGTCGCTATGAGTTCACAACCGCTCATAGACAACGAGGTTCTGGCATGTATCAACCATGCCATCGACTACATGGACGAGGTCAGCATCTTGTAGATCTTCAAGTCCAGCTTCAAGGAGGAGGAGATCAGCAGTGCCAAGCTGCTGCTGTTCCAGTCGCTCCGCAAAGTCGACCAGATGCAGTCCCGCCGGAGGGATGGTGGCCAGAAGTGTGTTCAAGACATCATAACGTTGTTGGAGAGCACCGACCCAGACGACGTGCCCGCTTTTGTGGCGAAGGAGCATCATAAGTTGCCCCCAGTCACGTTTGACGACGTCGACGTCACCAGGTTGCTGAAGGACATTACAAGGCAAGCCTGGCTGAGGTAAGGTCCACATTGGAGGTGTCGAATAACACCATTGGTGAACTAGAATTGTTGCGCAACTGTGTTAAGGTAAATAGGTCGCCTGATGCCTACAACGTGAGCACACGTCGCGGAGCGAGAAACGCTACCATCGGCAGTTTTGACTCGGCGAGCTACACGGCGTCACCCGCTGCTGATATTGCACCCGTTGCAACTTGCGCTGCCGGGAACTCGAGGCCGATCCAGGTAGTGACTCGTGTATGTACGTCATGTAAACGTGCCTACGCTGCTATTGTCGCCACGCACAAACCTGCGACAAGTCTACGACAGCAGACCAAGAAGGGGGATAAGAAGAGCTGCTGTGAACCTCCCAACAGGGCTTCGAAATAGCTAGGCCCAGCTTCAGGAACGTGTGGCAAGGATGGCTTCGTGAAGGTGGTGGGGAAGAAGAGGAAGAAGCCTTCTAGTCGGAACCTGTGCGGGACCGCGCCGGCAAGACCCAATATGATGCTGCGTCCGGCATTACCAACGACGCAGCTCTATGTGTCCCGGCTACATCACACCACGAAGGTTGAGGATATCGTGGAGTATGTACGAGTGAAGACCAGCTGGATTTTGAGGCTCGAGAAGTTGGAGTCGCGCCACAACACGAATTTCAAGTCGTTCGTGGTGCGAGTTCCGACTCATAAGATCGAGATTTTCGAGTTTTGTCCGAAGGGTGTGATATATCGGCGATTCCGTGGAAGGCTACGCGACACCACGCAGCGTAACACGCTGTCGCTGTCACTTCGTGTACAATAGTTTAAAGATTTAGTTTTATATAGTATGTATTAGTTTAAAGTGTTTTTATGCTTATATATGTATTGTGTTCTATGGGCCTAGTTGCCTGAAATAATGGATTGTATTGTATATGCTAATTTTTAGATATCAGGTGCCTTACGTAAATACATATATTACTGACTGACTTTTATTGGAGTCTGAGACAAATTAACTAATGATTGAAATACTAATAGACAACCAATTACCCAGATTAGCCAAGTGAATATTAACACAAAAAGGGAAGTAGTATATTCATCTGACTCTAGAGTACTCCATTCCGGTGTTCCCCAGGGTTCTATATTGGGGCCTTTGCTATTCATCTGTTACATAAATGACTTTCCCCAAGCAATTACACACCAGATGTCTTTATTTGCAGACGACAGCGCAGCTGTGTATAATAGTGGTAGTGAGAAAGAAATAGAAAATGACATTGACGCTAGTCTGGTTACGATTATTGACTGGTTAAAAGCTAATAATCTTAAAATCAATCTTAACAAAACTAAAATTATGAACTTCGAAATTATACGGAAAATACAATCACAAGTTCATATCGGTTATAAAGGAGATCCAATACTTGAGTCTAATGCTACAAAATTTCTTAGCCTATACATTGATAACGATATGTCTTGGGGGACCCAAATTAATAGTGTGTGTGGGAAACTCAGTAAGTTTTCATATGCTCTTTGAATGCTAGGTAAAATTGCAAACATGACCGCACTCTTAGCAGCTTATCATGGTTACGTTGCGTCCACCCTGAGATATGGCCTGATATTTTGGGTCAATGCTGCAAAGGTTGATCAAGTACTTATAGCACAGAAAAAATGCATTCAAGCTATATGCAAAATAAAACGGACGGATTCATGTAAGCCACATTTCCAGAACATGAAAATATGGATCATGCCCTCACTTTATATCTATGAAGCCTGTGTTTTTGTAAAACACAATATGCACCTTTATAGACCTGTCGAAAGTCAACAACGCTCAAATAAGCTGCACTTGCTATATACAAAAACCAAATTTCTCCATAGAAGCATATAAGCAATAGCTCCCAAAACATACAATAAATTACCAAATCAAATTAGATCAGCTAGCACCCTAAATAATTTTAAACGTCAGCTTTTTAAATTATTGAACGAAAAAGCATATTACTCTGTCAATGAGTTACTTAATGAAAAAAATGATTAGCTAATTTTTGTCCAATATAATTTAATTTTGACAAATCTAATTTGGTGAATATATTATTGAGACATTTGATACGGATATAACTAATTTAATTTTTAATAATTGTTATAATTCATTTAATTTTGATGATTTTAAATTTTGTTGATATTGTATTTTTTCATGTTTTTTTTTTGTACTGTTAAAATTAATTTTATTTTGACAATTGTAATATTGACATTGTATTTTCTTTTTTGTGCGATTTTGTTTTGTTCCATTTTAGTTTTGACAATATCATTAGCTGACATTGTATTTTATAAGATTTTCTACTATTATAATTAATTTAAATTTGATTATATTGACTTTAGCAACACAGTAACGCCACTATTTTGTATGCCTTTCGGCGGAACATAGGATGGACCAAACATTTTTATACAACATCAATTTGTACCCTGTGTTCACAAAATTAATAAATGAAATGAATGAACTATTATCTTAGTTTGTATTATTACGTGGTTTGATCAGCCCAAAATCCCTTATGTGCGTGGCTGCTAAAGCCTCAAGTTTAATTGACTACTATAGCCACAATAACTAATGCCACTTGCTAATGTGAATAGCATTGTTTTTGCCAAACAATCAGTATGTTGTTTTTATTTAACTTACCCCAAGGTTCTTCATAGGGAGCGTGAGGCGGTGGGGGGTAGTAGTGTTCACCGGGCGGGGGCCCGAAGTAGTCCGGCGCTCCCATCTCACGCTGGTGACCACTGCGTCCGTACTCCCGACGTTCAGCAGTCATGACCTGGACCGAAAATCAATATATTTGATTTAATAATTTATTACACTAAAATCGGTAGTCTGCTACAATAGGCTTGGCTTACAATCTAGTAACAATTGCAGTAGTGAATCTGGCGTCCTGGCTGTTATACTATACAGTAACCTGTACAAGGCACGGCAGCCCAGGTCCCCAAACAAAGTCCGAAAATAAAATAACACTAACTTCTTCACTGATTAACATAACTTGTTTATTTTTATTTGTGCTACTGACAATGCTTGAAATATAAACTTTTATACTGATTTAGATAACATACCTGTATAGTGTTTTCTCTAGCTTGATAATTATTTGACATTGGTGGTGGCATCATATCATCATTTCTCGGACCTAAATAAAAACGCCTCATTTTAGTAAAGGAGTCTAAATAAGCAAGTCAGGAGTAGTTTCCCATCTATAGCATATCAGTGTGCTGTGGTCATATAGGGTGAGATACAGACCATCAAACTGAACCGCTTCATGTATGGGACTGACATCGTAATAAAATTAAAATCTGCCCTAACATACATAACATCAGGACTGCATTTCCCGAAGTGTTAGGCAGATGTGTGAGGTGTGTGGGTAATAGTACAGCCACATTTCACCAGTTAAGTGTAAATCCCATGTAATAGGGGGGCCAGACTCCAGGGCTCCTACTGAGTAATGCCTGATGGCAAAACGGGATTAAGCCTGTCACAGATTCAACATTGACTGTTGATCAAGATTTTATACTTCTTGTCTCTTTGCACTGGACCCATAGTGGATGTATGGCTCAAGCTCCTAAAGAGAAAGAAGCCTGAGTTGCCACAATGGAAAAATTGGACAGAGTTTGTATGTAGGTATAGCATAGTTGATTACCAGGCGGTCTCCGTAGGTCGGGCAGTGGCGGGCGGGGCGCCGCGCCCGGATGCAGACCCACGCCCGCCTCGTTAACTCGCATGCGCCGCTGTCGCTCGCAGTACGCACTCCACGTCACCTCGTTGAAACCATAGTTGAAGTAATCTGAAAATATATGTGTTGTTGTGAAGCCAGACAGATACCAGGCCCTTGATTCTTTTTGCAGTTGGAATCAAAGAGAAAGAGATTAAGCAGTGGATTGAATAAGTCTCCCACAATTTTTCATTATTTGATTCTATTATTTAAAATGCCATCTCATAAATGTCAAGTGCTAAATCAATCCTGACCCCGAAATGTTTGCTCATTCATGTAGACAGGACTTCATTTATAAACTCTGCCAAGAAAACATACACAAGAACATGGAACCTCCTCCCTATTAGGAATATTGTTTAGAGTACGACTTTTTACAAATATGTACCAGATATGTCAGCCCCAGGCTTATTCCATGGTTTATCTTCAATGGTGTCAATGTTGAACTCAAGTGCAGGCACTCCATTGATGCTCCCAGGTCCATCCAAGTCTTCTAATGTTACTTTTCCACCGGTGATGGTGCCACTGCGAGGTTTTTCTGCGGCACCAGCGGCTACTAAACCTACACCACGCTGAAAGTTCAAAAGGAATGAGCATTTAGTAAGTCATCCTAGGTGAATAATTACGCTAAGCTAAAGGTATCAAATTGGTGATTGATGGAATTTTATAAACATATAAGGGACAATTTCTGCCTATAGTTATTTTATTTTATTTATTATGGGACAATAAACAGCTACAATATAAGTTTTAGAAATAATAAATAGGTTGGGTAATAACAATATTGCAGCCCACTACATTATCCTCATGTTAACAAATTTAAGTTTAGGTAAAAAAAAGGTGCCACTAGAGTAGCATTAATGAGATATGCATTAAAAAAAATGGCTAATAAAATACAATACGATTAACTAATTATTAAAAAAAAAATATTAAATTTTTCAATTATTATTTTCAGACAGCTAAATAAAAATTAATGTGGGATTTTTCCTTATGTAGCATAGGTAAGAAGTAAAATTATGAAAAAAGGAATTAACAGTACAAACAATTCATCTCCAAAAATAAGTAAAATAGTTGAAATAAATTAAATTGAGAATAAAGGACTCATACTACTTGTTATTGTCATTAGATAAAATTATAAAAACATTGGACTTAAATTTAAATTTCGAACAAACAAAAATATCAACATCAATGAAGTTGCAATTATAAGATTCCACTATACGGCGGATAGGGCAACGCAATCCTGAATTAGTCCGACAAGTATTTACAGAGAACAATGTACCTGCACGGACACTACGCTTATTTACAGTGCGGGGGACTACATAACATAATTTACTTGTGAGATCAATGGAATCAAAGTGATTATGAAGAATACCATGTAGTATATTGGCTTCTAAAAACTTACGTCTAGATTCTAATGTTAACATATTGTATCTCCTTAGTAATTGTGAGTACGACAAAAACCGTTTATAACACCTATAGTACATGGCGCGAAGAAATTTACGCTGGACCTTCTCTATCACATCTATATATTTCTTATAAAACGGGTTCCAAATTGGGACCGCATATTCGAGCTGAGAGTGTACAAGCGTTTTGTACAAGTGAAGATAGGTGGAAGGCCGTTTGAACTCAGTAGATGATCTCATGACAAAGCCATACATCCTAAAAGAATTATTAACAACTAGCTGTCCCGCGCAACTTCGTCTGCGTCATATTTTCCCCGTTTTCGCAACATTTTTCATTGCTGCTCCGCTCCTATTGGTCGTAGCGTAATGATATATAGCCTATGTCCTTCCCCAGGTTGAAATCTGTCTTCTTGCCAAATTTCATTAAGATCCGATCAGCCGGTTAGTCGTGAAAAGGTAACAAACAAACAAACATACAAACAAACAGAGTGACATTCGCATTTATAATATTAGTATGGATTCTCTCCACATGCTGATTAAGCGATAACTTATTGTCCAGAAGAACACCCAGATCTCGTACAATTGGGGTGTTACTCAGCAAGGTATCATTTAGCCTATAATTATAATTGGTTATAGTTTTTTTTTTTTGTAAAATTTATATAATGACATTTGGAGATGCTCAAGTGAAGTTTGTTGTCAAGACAGTAAGCTGTGAGTCTATTTAAGTCTTCTTGAAACATTAAGCAGTCTTCTATGGTTGTAATAGTTTTAAAGGCTTTCAGATCATCAGCATACATAAGAAATTTGGTACTTAAGAAGCATCTCCCAATGTCATTTATATATAGTTATCTGATGCTTTCAAGTGTGTAGCCATTAGACAGAAAACTTATCAACTTTAGATAGTTTAGCTAATCTTCTTGATTAGCGTACTTACTTTTATTGCTAAACTAGCGTAAGATTGAGGTCCCGATTTGATCTCCCCAATAGTGACTTTGATATCATCACTGTCATCCGAATCAGAGTCTCCGTTATTCTGACTGTCGGCGTCTCCGTTCCGGTCATCACCTTCGCGCGCAACCTCCGCGAAGTGCTCATCGTTGAAGTGGGAGTCATCATTAGTAGCCTCGTTGTCCTCCTGATCTTTTTCTTCGCCTTCCTGCAAGTGACGAGCTTGTAAACAATTGGCTTAGTACAAAAATATAATAATTGACTTTAAATCAAAAGTTTAAAATTATTTCATTTTATTTAATTACGAGCGTTAACAAATACAGTTAAAAACATTTAAATAGTCGCATCCCACACGTAAACTTTCGATAAAACAGTGTTAGAGGTTATGTTATACTTACTGTAGCGGCGTCGGCTGTATTAGTCTGTTGCTGCTCTTTTTCGGTACCTTCAGTAGGTTTATCCAATGCCTGATCTGGATTTGATTCACCATACAACCAGCTATCGTCATTTTCATCTCCTGGCGCCGTCTCTACATCCGCGTCTGCCATTTTTATTTTGCTAAAATTTTGTTTGACACTACAGAGTACAGACGCTTCATGTTCAGAGTTGACAAACGGGTCACCCGTTTACGAACGCACCCGTTACGGGTGCGTTCCGATTCCGAGCAATGTTCCGAGCATAGAGCTAACTGCGAGATCATTTTGGTATTAAAGTTATTATTAGAAAGCTTTTAAATAACTTGCAACGTATGTATGTATGTCTGTTTGTTACGGTGGAATCTTGGAAGCTAAATTAGAACCACTTCTCGATGTCCGATTGAGCTGTTTTTTTTTATATACTACTCTTTGGTTACAAGTCACGTCAAAATCGCTATTAGCGCTCTATAATGGTGTTACCACACGATCGATAGATTCTACTAGGTAAACCTATCGATCGATTGTCCACTAATCCATTGTCCATTATACCATCAATCGATGGCATCGATCTACGATCGATCGATTGGTGAGGTAACACACTTAGCGCGTCAAAAGTCAAAACCCGTTACAAATAATACAGGGTGTTTGGTGCATCGTTTGCCAAATCAAAAAGGCCGAAAGGAGAGGTCATTTGCTACTGTTCACGCCCCATAACTCATTCCTTGCGACACCGATTTTTTAATTAAAAACTTTTTAATTTAAATTTTGAAAAATACCAAAACTTAGCATCAAATTTCGATTTAATTTTGATGTGTTCAAAATTCCTTGCTAGTCACATTTACTTTATTTATTAATAACTAGTAAGGTTTTTGTAAAAGAAAAAACATAAAACTCAACTTTATTGGATTGGAAGATGACGATCGCTGATCTTCCAATCATTTTAAAAAGTTCTTTAGTCTATCCCGTTTCCAACGTTATGCAATGTACAATAAAAAACGTTTCATACCTTTTAATTTTTAACTAAATGTGTAATCGAGACACACTAGGCTGATATTCGATATTACGGTAAGAACAGTAGTTTTTGCATAAATAACATTTCTGAAGTAAGTAGATAGATACTGGTTACTACTTGACTTAACTGCTTAACTCTGTTAGAATTTTACTTCTAGGGACGAGCCAAATCAATTGTCTACGCCACGGAAGTCGAGACTAAGGATGTTTTAGTCCATCTATATTACTATACTCTTTGTTTTAGTCCAACGCATTGATGGGGGGGATGGGAACGTATTTCTGCTTTGATAGTCACGAAAGCTATCAAAGCAGAAATACGTTTCGCACAACTACAGTCGAGATAAGACGTAGATGCCGCGCGCAACAGTGACGGACAATTCGAAAAAGATTTGTGATTTCTTGATTAATGTTTTTTTATTTAATTTCAAATTCATGAAAAGTTGGTACCCTGTTTAAGAAAAAGATAGGCACTACGTAAAAGTGAGATAACAGTATCTATCTCTTACTTGAGGTATGTTATTTATGCAATAACTACTGTTCTTTCTTACCGTAGTATCGAATATATATATAAAAACTTTTTTGTAAAAAAAATAACCGACCGCATCATCATTATCATTCTCTTGCCCCTATGAGCCTATCCCAATATATTTGGAGTCGGCGCAGAATGTCTTTTTCTTCGGTACTTCTCTATTAGATAGTCTTGTCATCTCATCAGAGACCTCCTTTTTTGCCATATCATCCTTCACACAGTCCATGCATCGTTTCTTTGGTCTTCCTCTACTCTTATACCCGACCACATTCATACTCCAAACTTCCTCATTCCTCTGTATCCGCAATAACCGTATTCTAAAAAAGAAACTAAAAAGTGGAAAATAATTTTACTTCCGGAAGTTAGTGACTTTTGTTTGCTTCATTGATTTTTTTGCCACTGACTTCCGAAAGTAAAGATAATGTCCACTTTTTAGTTTCTTTTTTGGAAGTCGGTTTTTTTTTGTTGCAAAAATGTTTTTATTTATCCTTGTTAGTTGTGGTATTTCACACAAATCCTTGCTAGTACATCATCCATATCCTTAAAGACGAACAAGAAAAAAATGCACATTTCAAACGCAAAAAGTGCAAAATTAATATATTGGACCACCGCGCGAACTTTCTCTACCAAATGAAAATGCTGACCGGTCACTAGCTAAACTATGGAGTCTTCTCGGAGGATCTCAATGTCTACATATGCACACCACTGGGGTCCACAACACAATGTTTCAGACAGAATGCATAGGCATTTCACTGGCCGCATCAACCGTCTTAGCCAGGGAAGTATGCGAATTCGCATTCTCTCAGACAGCATAGCTGTCCTGCAAACGCTAAACAGCCAATTCTGGGCTAATGTCATCACGAGTTTCACCAGCATCCATACCAGTTGGTAATCACTCAAAGGACTCAGCGATTCCTGGGGCAACAATGCAGCGGACGAAGGTGGGTCATTAGAAGGGGATCGAGCATGACACCAGTGGGACCCGTACCCATCGTGAGACTCCCTTTCGGGAACCTACGCTTGGTATGAAAACACACCAGCCTAACACGTGTGTGTGGCTAGACCATTTTGAATGCAGGCTTTATAGTGAATTTAATCGATCCCCGTTGTCTTCACCAGTGGGGACAACGACAATACACCCAGGCAGGCTAAGGAAGCACTTCCTACTATCGTCGCGACGATCAGCAGCTCATCTATTGTCAGATGGGCAATCAGCCTAAGTTCTAGAACGAGGCGCACGATACGATACAATACACAGTGAGTGGAACAGACCAGTTTAAACGCACTGTTGTATAAGAATGGGACATGTCGGGGGAGGCATTATGGGTGAGGAATGAAGGCATTTCAGGAAAGGGACATTATGGGTGAGGAATAGAGACATTTTCCCTGTTCCATATATCCCCGCTGGTAGGGATACTTGCGAGTTTTTTCCATTGCCGACTCGTAGTCACACCAGATTATCACACCAGTGTGACTAACAGGATTTTTGTTCTCGTTTGTCACACTACTGATTTTTCCACACCATGTATTCCTAACTAGTGCTGTCCAAGTTATACAATGTACTTGGTTAAATTAAAAACCTTTGAATTACGTTTTTATTAAATTAAAAACCTTCAAACTACGTTTTTCAATGTTTCAAGGAAATGTCCCAATGATATTTCACCATTGAAATGTTTTAGTTGGCAGAAAATGATAAAATTATCTTTATCAGTTTGGTCGGCCCTTCTTTTTCGATATTAATTTATTTTTCATTGAATAATACTGTTAATAATTTGAGTATGGTTACGTAGTTTTTATTTTTATTTAATTGTGAGTACCAACTTTCACAAACTTCGTTGGTTCTGTGCCTTTGACCAACTATATTCCAGTCGGCACGGCGGCATTAACCATTGTCGGGCTATGTGTGCTTTAAACTGTTTCATCTTTTCCCCGCTAAATTCAATATTCAGCAAAGAGAAATTTTAAGTTTTAATAAATCATCATCTGCCTAGCCTTTTCCCAAACTATCTTGGGGTCGGCTTCCAGTCTAACCGGATGCAGCCGAGTACCAGTATTTTACATGAAGCGACTGCCTATCTGACCTCCACAACCCAGTAACTAGGTAATACGATAGGTACCCCTTGGTAAGACTGGATGTCAGAATTTTTGGCTTCTGACTACTCGTAACGACTGTCAAAGATTTACAAATGACAGCCGGGACCAACGGCTTAACGAGCTTTCCGAGGCACGGAGGAAACTCGGTATGTAATTATGGTCACCCATCCACGGACCAACCTCGGCAAGCACGGCTTAACCTTAAAGATCGACCCGTGCGGCTGTTATTATTTAGCCACGAGCTCCTCCTCCTTCAAGTTTTAATAAATAAATAATAATAAATATTGCTTTGAAATACAGTAGTTGTGGAATCAGAGGTGCCATACTAGAAGTAAGCGCCCGACACGGTTCTCGATGACGGTTCACGTTGTATTGGGATCGACCTATCGTCACTGACAGGACTTTTGTTGCCAATAAGCCTAATATTGTTGTGATAGATCGATTGGAGCGTCGCGCAATGATTGTTTATATAACGGTCCCGCATGACGAGAACCTCGTGAAATCAGAGAAAGATAAGCAATTCAAATATCTAGATCTAAATCGCGAAGTTGTCGATATGTGGGATGTGAATACAGCAGTGATTGTGCCGATAGTCGTGTCGGCCAATAGCTGAATTGCCAAAAGCCTCGACAAACGACCTGAGTAGGCTTTCGCTTGGCAGCAATGGCTTTATTTAGAAACCAGTACTTCTACTTCCGGACATGGTGCGTATTCTTAGGTTTCTCTCTCAAGAGCCCTGACCGCCGGTAGCTCGGACCGTGTGCGTAGTCGCAGCGGAAAAATGTCGAATTTCTTAATTTCAGTTAAGCAGATATTTAGTGTATGACGTCGTGTAATTGTGTATGCTAATTACAAATTTGTGTATCCAACCATTGGGGAGCTATTCAACAAAAACTGTTTCCGCTGGAACTACGTCATCCTAGCGGCACTTTTTTTATCCTATGCACGTACATGAAAAAAAATACATTCAATAATTAGTGTATAAGGAGAGGTAAATGTGTATGCTTGAATGAAATTTGTGTGTCATAAAACTGCGAAGATAATCAAGTTTCCGCTGCGCTGACGTTTGGCTATTTGATGAAAATCATATAAAACAGCTTAGTGCAGAGTTGAATTTTTTTACGCACGTTGCTTTGAATTTGTGTGTAATGTGTGTGTAAACAGAATTTAAAAAAAACATACTGTTCAGAAGATATACACGTAAAAGTAAAATAAGGTAATACGTACACGTAAAAAAAAAATAAGGTCCAATTACTTAAAATAGGAACTCTAGAGCCTAACTTATTACGTTTATTTGTTTCTTGTAAGGGTCTACAATGCCTTGCCAAGTTTCATTTATGTGGTCTTAGTAATTCATGAGCAATGGCACAATTTACTACGACTCGACCACTATATTGTACGACATCCGATTGCAGGACTTTTTACAGGAAAAGCAAACTAAACATAGTCCGATAATTAGTGTATTAATGCAACTATTCACATGTCAAATTTCAGCTCATTTCACTTAATAATTAAAGAGATGGAATAAAAATACCAGAACAACCGCAATTCATGAAAAAACCGACCAAGTTTGAATGGCTACAAAAAAGCGGCCGTGCAGTATATAGAGCTAACGTTCTAAAATTTCCAGTGTTGTACCATAATTGGATTGGTACAGGTGGGCACACAATTCTTGAACAAGTAACAAATAATTTTCGTAATTAAAAATAGTAGGTCTCTTGTTTGTTACTCAAATATAAGAAATTATTACAATAAGAATAGCTTCTGTATTATATCAGAATATTACAAAAAGTTGATACACTAGGTAATTATTAGGTTCTTCCTTAATATTCTGCTGCTTCCAGCGTGCAAATGATTTTTATTTAGAATAAATGACATACCTCGTATTATTGAACTCAATAATAAAATTTATTTAAGATTGGCTATCCTACTATTTTTTTTTTAATTTTAAATGCGAAAGTTTGTGAGTATGGATGGATGTTTGTTACTCTTTCACACAAAAACTACTGTAAACATTTGTACAATATTTAATAAAAAATCTGTTTCTTTATCAATGTTATTATTACCTACTTTGTTAATAATGTGGAGCTTTTTCATTTTAATAGTCATTACCAAATAAATACTTTTACGAGTATAAAGTTAATCTACATCTGAATGAAATGAAATTTAAATCTTGCATAAAACGCACACTGTGTAGGCAAGCATATTATAAGTAGGGGGATTACATTGATGATAAAAATGTTTGGCTCAATGCTGGTCCTGCTCCATAACCATAGGGGCAATCTGAATTAACAAGTGAAGTTATTGTGAAAGCTGCAGAAGATTGAATCTATTGTATAATTGCATAGCACATGTGTGAGTACTATAAGAGTAAAGCCACCATTTAATGAGTACCTACCTACATATTTCATTGATGCGAAATTACCCCGGTGGTTGATTGAATGTCATGCTTACTTAAATGTCACGCTGTTGGTGGTGGTGGGTGATTTAGTTTCCTTCAAAATGTTGAGTTGAATGATACGCCCGTTAAAGAATATGACGCATGTATCAGCCCTACATGCGTCATGTTCGTTAACGGGTGCTGTCAGTTGTGAGTGGTCATCTCTTAGCTGCCACGGTTTATTTTATTTACTTTATTTTTGAATTACTGATTTAATATTTTACTCTGGACGCTCTTAACTCTTATTTTCTGCTAAACAATTGTGTACGCACCTGTACGAAATCATTACAGACAATAACGATATTATACTGGAAATTTTAGAATGATAGCTCTACATACTGCACGACCGCTTTTTTGTAGCTATTTAAACTTGGTCGGTTTATCCTTGTATTGAGGTTGTTCTGGTATTTTTATTCCATCTCTTTAATTATTTAGTGAAATGAGCTGAAATTTTACATGTGAATAGTTGCATTGATACACTAATTATCGGACTATGTTTAGTTTGCTTTTCCTGTAAAAAGTCCTGCAATCGGATGTCGTACAATATAGTGGTCCAGTCGTTGTAAATTATGCCATTGCTCATTAATTACTAAGACCACATAAATGAAACTTGGCAAGGCATTGTAGACCCTTACAAGAAACAAATAAACGTAATAAGTTAGGCTCCAGAGTTCCTATTTTAAGTAATTGGACCTAATAACCTTATTTTACTTTTACGTGTATATCTTCTGAACGGTATGTTTTTTTCAAATTCTGTTTACACACAAACTCAAAGCAACGTGCGTAAAAAAATTCAACTCTGCACTAAGCTGTTTTATATGATTTTCATCAAATAGCCAAACGTCAGCGCAGCGGAAACTTGATTATCTTCGCAGTTTTATGACACACAAATTTCATTCAAGCATACACATTTACCTCTCCTTATACACTAATTATTGAATGTATTTTTTTTCATGTACGTGCATAGGAAAAAAGTGCCGCTAGGATGACGTAGTTCCAGCGGAAACAGTTTTTGTTGAATAGCTCCCCAATGGTTGGATACACAAATTTGTAATTAGCATACACAATTACACGACGTCATACACTAAATATCTGCTAAACTGAAATTAGGAAATTCGACATTTTTCCGCTGCGACTACGCACACGCTCGGACCCTGTTCACAATGCCGGTGGGCTACTATTTTTATATTTTTAATTTTTTTTTTTAATATAATATTTAAAAATGTAATAAGTTTGTAAGTAAATAAATAAACGATACTTAATATTACTAAAAGTAGAAAAATATGAACAGTCGGCAAACACCGATCAGCAGAGCGACTTTATATTATAATATAAAGGTACTGCACTAGCAATTATCGTATACATGGTGTGAAAAAATCAGTGGTGTGACAAGCGAGAAAAAAAATCTGGTGTGACAATCTGGTGTGACTACGAGTCGGCAAGGGTTTTTCGTTTTTTCCAAGTATCGATACCGGTTGGGATGTGGAACTTCCTGCATTCCGGGAAAGGGACATTCTGGGTAGGTGTTACCACACAAATTGATCGATCGATGGTAGGATGGAATCGTTCGATGGTGGAATGGAATTGATCGATAGGTTTACCTAGTAAAAACGACGTCGGCTAATCCATTCTACCATCGATCAACGATTGATCGATTGGTTTGGTAACACCCTTAACGATATTGATTATATTACTTTTTTGACTAAATTGCTTTAGTGACGCGGCCAACCAATTGCAAATAATCTGTATCAAGGCAACATTGGCTTTAACCACAGGTGTAACATAATATCCAATTGAGAAAAAAGAATGAAGAAAAATACATAATTATAAAAAAAATACTTTTTAATTTAGCAGCTTTGAATAAATTAATGACTTAAATACATTATCATTAAGCAACATAGACGCAATTTTCAATGGACAGTTATTAGTCAAGTCCATTCCTTCTTCGTGGGAACAGCTTTTGTTCAGCCTGTTCAACTTTCTGGGCCACATTGGCTAGTTGTTCAGATGCATCGGAAGCCGCTGCGCCGCAAGTTTCTGCCAGTTCTTGGACACCTTGAGATACCTGCAGATATTGATGATCATGTTAACTGCAAATTGTATTTAAATAAATATGTTTTCATTTAAGTCAAGAAGAAATTCAACGTGGGGAAAAATAAATTCTACGAGGTGTTGTTTTTCATCCTCGTCAAATTCAAGGAGGTAACTATGCTAATGATTCTCGACCTGAATCAATAAAATGAGTAAGTAGGTAATTTTTATTTTCTTTTTTATTTACGGAAATCGGTGTTAACCTCTCCGGCCCGCGCGAGCCCATCGGGGATCGCGCCAAACCCTCCGTTGAACCCCGGCGAACCCAAAAGGGACCGCCTCGTACAAGCAAACTTAAACCCTTATCGTACGTACAGTAAGGTTCTAATTCGTTTGTAAAAATTTACGTCTCTGGCCAACTAGAGTTCGATTAAAATGAAACCAAACATACCAACCTAACAACTGCACAAAATTATTAAAAAAATAAAGAAACGCGTCTTTGTCGACTGTCAAAATGAGTCATGGCGGCCAGTGTGGAACGGTGGTGTTTTGTTTTGGAATGCAGTGAAATTTTTGTGTTTTGTGTTGTTAAACTTTGGTAAGTAAATGTATAGTATTGTTACGAGCTGGGTATAGGACAAATTAACACACTACCAAATAAACACTAAAAATCTTTAATTAACTTAAAACAGTTAAAACACTTCACAAACACTTAAACTTAATCACTATTACAGAATTTATCACTAATCACTTAGATATCGCACTAGTCGTTCACTTCGATCGCTTCGTTTCGTAGCCAAAATCAGACTAACTCACTTCCGCTAACCCGTCGCCTATTTATACGGCCGACCCATGTTCGAGAAACTTCCACAACTTCCGTGAATGTCTAGGTAGTTCCTTAGGGGAAACCCATCCTTCGAGAAAGTTCTACAACCTTCCCGATCCTTCTAGATGGCTCTATAGTGGAACCAATCCTTCTAGAAGGTTCCAGAAAGGTCCAGAACTTTCTCGAACTTTCTAGACACTTCCATCGTGGAACATTCTAGACTCGACCGTAGTCCTAGAATGTTCTCGTAAAGCAGTCGGCGTAACACTGCCCCCTCCTTAGACATGCTCGTCCCGAGCATCGTTAGTCCCGTAGTATCGCGCTAATCTGTCTACATGTACGACCTTAGGCGCACCTCGTGGACCCTTCTGTATCCGATAGGTGACATCGTTGATCCTGGTCACGACTCGGTATGGTCCATCCCATTTTGCTTGCAATTTCGGAGACTTCCCCTTGCTACGCACTGGGTTATGCAGCCACACCAGTGAATTCACGTCGAACCCTCTACTGTTTGTCTTCCGGTCATAACGGGTCTTCATCCTCTCAGACATTTGTTGGCCGGATTGTCTGATATGCTCATACACGTCATTCAACTTGTTACGCAAGTCACTTGCATAATCGGTTACACTGCGTGGAGCATCAGGAGCAGTTCCAGTGATTAAATCTGCTGGCAACCGTAATTCCCTTCCAAAGTTCGCGAAGGCTGGTGTCACTGTCGTACTTTCGTGGACTGCACTACGGTAGGACAAAAGAAACGGCTGTATGTGCTTGTCCCAATCCCTTTGCCTGCTTTCCACGACTTTTGCCAAATATCTTTCCAACGTTTGGTTGAAACGTTCCACCATTCCATCAGATTGTGGGTGGTAAGAGGTGGTTCTGGTTTTGTGGGTACCCACATCAATCGGCAAGTCTCCTGAAATACTTGTGATTCAAAATTCCTTCCTTGATCACTATGAATTTCCAAGGGTACTCCAAAACGACAAAAAACTTCCTGAACCAATTTATCTGCGACTGTTACAGCTTCTTGGTTAGGAATGGTAAACACTTCTGGCCACTTGGTGAAGTAATCCATGACAACCATGAAGTACTTGTTCCCGCTTTCACTTTCCGGAAATGGTCCCGCAACGTCGAGTGCTATCCGTTCCCAGGGGGCTCCAACGTTGTACAGTTTTAATGCACCTCTGCTGCGTGTTTGGGGTCCTTTCACAGCCGCACAAGTGGTACATTTGCGACACCAGTCCTCCACATCTTCTCGACAGTGGATCCAGTAAAACCGCTCTCGGATCTTCAGTAGAGTCCGTTTTACCCCCATATGTCCGCCTGAACATCCATCATGATATAGCCGTAGAACATCCGGTACTTTAGCTTTAGGGACAACCATTTGTAGATGACACCTGTCCCCTCGAGCGTTTTCCCATTTACGGCACAAGACTTCATCCTGGATAACCAAGCTGTCCCATTGTGCCCAATAACTCTTTGTGATGGAACTCATCGCTGCCACATCACTCCACTTGGGTTTAGGAGCACCAGCTGTGATCCACTCGAAAATCGGTTTGATGTCCAAGTCATTTTGCTGAGCTTGCTGTAGGGTTTCCTTCCATTTATCGCTGAGATCTGTTCTAAGCATCCTCACGGTTGCTACCTCCTTAGTCTCTTGCCTGGCACAGTGCTTACAATCTTCAGGACAAGGTCTTCTTGACAAGGCGTCTGCGTTACCGTGAGTTCTCCCACTGCGATGTTCAGTTACGAATTCAA
Organism: Cerastis leucographa; assembly: GCA_963082945.1. Lineage (NCBI taxonomy): Eukaryota > Metazoa > Arthropoda > Insecta > Lepidoptera > Noctuidae > Cerastis > Cerastis leucographa. Next base: position 7,823,589 of record OY720380.1, on the reverse strand, counting down.
ACTCTTGCAGTAGCTCAATCCATCTCGCCACTTGTCCCTCCGGATTTTTGAACTGTAATAGCCACTTCAAGGCAGCATGGTCAGTTCGCAGCTGGAATTTCCGCCCCAGCAAATATTTACTGAAATGCTGCAATGTTTTTACTACGGCAAGCAGCTCCCGTCGAGTAACGCAGTAATTTCTTTCCGGTTTGGATAAAGATTTGCTGAAGTAAGCAATCACAACCTCCTGGTCTCCTTTCCGTTGAGACAGCACGCCCCCAATTCCAGTATTACTTGCATCTGTGTCAACTATGAAGTCATTTTCAGTGTCAGGATATCCCAAAATAGGTGTTTTGCACAGACGTTTCTTCAATTCCTGAAATGCGACGTCGCAGCTCTCGTCCCAACAGAATTGTCGCTTTTCCTCAGTGAGCTTGTGTAAAGGTTTCGCAATGTCGGCAAAATTCTTTACGAACCGTCGATAGTAGGAGCACAAACCCAAAAATGCTCTGACCTGTGTCTTGTCTTTCGGAACTGGCCAGTCCTTGACGGCGACTACTTTTTCCGGGTCTGTTTGAACACCTTCCCCCGAAACTATGTGTCCTAAGAAGTTCACTTGTTTCCGGAAAAACGAGCACTTCTTCGGACTTAACTTGAGATTTGCTGTTTGGATTTTCGACAGCACTCGGTTGAGGTTTTTAAGGTGGTCTTCAAATGTACGGCCCACGATGATTATGTCGTCTAGATAGACAAGACATGCGTCTCCAATCAATCCGGCGAGTACTTGCTCCATCAGCCTTTCAAATGTTGCAGGAGCATTGCACAATCCGAATGGCATAACTTTAAACTGCCATAACCCCTTTCCTGTTGAGAATGCAGTTTTCTCTTTGTCTTTGGGGTCTATTTCTACTTGCCAATAGCCACTTTTCAGATCCAGCGTGGTAAACCACTTCATTCCAGTCAGCGTATCCAGTGTGTCATCGATCCTAGGCAGTGGATAGCTGTCCTTTTTCGTGACGTCGTTCAGTCGTCGATAATCCACACAAAAACGCATGCTGCCGTCCTTTTTCTTTACCAGGACTACAGGAGAACACCATGGACTGGATGAAGGCTCTATAACACCGTCCTTCACCATTCCATCAATCATGGTTTCCACTTCTCTTTCCCGTGCAACAGGCAGTCTTCTTGGTCGCTGACGGATGGGTAACTCGTTGCCTGTATTAATCTTGTGCTGAACCAGTCCAGCATAGCTATTCACAACCAATCGATTGGACAACTAATCTAATCGAGTGACCGTGCAATCGATCAAGTCCTCCAAACGCTATTCACACAACCGATGTCGATCGATTTTGACCAATTTTGACATTTTCCATCGATTGTGATTCGGTTATGAAGACATCAATTGACCGACAGCTATTAGCAGTAGAGAGTAAAGTCGAATGAAAGTTAAAAGCACTTTATACTAATATAAGCAGTGTCTGAAGTATGTGTACATATTGTATAGATGGTTAAACTATTGTTTTGACTATTGCATAAAGATTTACACCAGTTTATGTGGTTACATACGTACGTTACATAAAAATTTGTTCTTGAGTTTGATTTTAATTATTTGGTTAGATGAAGTTCGTGATTGTGCGATCCTGAGACCGTGAGCGTGCCGCAGAAGGACAGAGGCTGGAGATTATCTCTTCATCGAAGAAAACGAGACATGATGGATCCATTTGCTGACCCGCGCTTCCAGTCTGTGTACAGGCTATCGCCTGACATGGTCCTTAGCCGAATTGTAGAAATAAAGCCCTATTTCCCAAGCGTCGATTCATCAGCCGCAATCCCCATTGAACTCAAAGTAAGTAATAGTAAATATAAAGTAAGTAATGAAAGTCATCACAATAACAGCACGGTAGAGAAAGTATACAACGAGGTGTCATTATTCACTCACATTAAAATTTGTTATTATAGCCTGCAATCAGGAACAAACTATACTGTTACTGATAAACTCATCCCTATAACCCTACCTCTATGTAGTACTGCCTTAGTGTGGTTAAGGTTTAGCTAGACCCTCCCTGGGTTTAGGTAAAATTCAATCCCTAGTATACATATAATAAAACGTGAATCCTATGCAGTCATCTGACATGCGTATTTATTTACACTCTTTTATTTTAGGTGTTAGCTGCCTACACTTTTATGGCCAAAGCAGTTGCCAGAAAACTGACAGGAGCAATGCCTTTGTTAGCTTGAACCAGCATCTGTTTCCAGGGCCATAACGGAGACCACGATGGCACTAAATACTGCACTCAAACAGTGCATTCAATTCCCTTGCCAAGTAAATGAAAGGCAACAAATTTTGCAAAAGTAAGAAGTATTCTTTATTTAGATTACAAAAATCACAGAATGTTTTACTAATACACACATAACACAGTTAAAAATAAAACACTTTCTTAGACGAAATACATCTATTTATTGTACAATTAAATGTTTATTTTCAGAAAATACAGCAAGTTCGGGTTCCCTGGTGTTTTAGGATATGTGGATGGGACACATGTTCTGCTGCTACATCTTGCTAGCTTCTAGGTCAGTAACTGTAACAATAATGATAAACATTCATGTTAAAAAAATAAATACTTAATTAAAATTTAATGGTTCCAGGTGATTCTGGAGCTTTGGATTCTTACCCCGATTCTTAATGCTGAGCCAAATTGCTCGGAAGCATGGTACACAGAACTGCAAAACATACATAAGATCATGCATCAAGAGTTACTTCAAGGTGTAGAAAGGGTGCTTTAGGTGCTTGAATACAGCCCAAATAAAGTAGGATGCATCACCAAGGCATGTGCAGTTCTGCATTACATGTATAATATGGGGCCGCTTGCCTGAACACTAAGAAATTGAATTGAAGAAGCAACCCCCTACAGAAACATCACGGATTCAGGAATTGAGCAAGATGGCTATAGTAGAGGACTTCAATTTAGGGCCAATTTAATAAATAGATTATTTTAATAATTACTTGTGTATCATTTATTTCCATACCTTATCCTTCCTCCAGAGGCAAACAAATTTCAGGCTACAATTTGGTGAAGGATAGCTTCGATGCTATGCATTCCAGTTGCCACATCTTCAATTGCTGCTGCGTGCCGTGCGAGTATAGCATGAAGCGGGTCTGGGCGGCTTCTTGACTGTTGGGGCTCTTCTGTTACATATTTTTTTGACACAGGTCGCATCCTGACCTGAGACTCGGCCCCGGGCAAGTCCTCATGCCCCTGCGTGAACGCAAGCATTATGTTTCTTGGCTCCAAAGACACTTTTCTGAAAATATGTAATGTCAATTATGTTTTGTAATATGTAATTGATGAGTAAGAAAAAGGATGATGTTTTATATACTAGTAAAATACTTACACCATTATTGTTTGTATATGTGTTAAATTAAACCCAAGTTTCGCACAAAACACTGTTGAAAACTTTTGAGTTTGAGGTTATCATTGAAATTGCCAGTTTGACATTAAATCACATTTACAAAGCAAGTTTGATAAAAATCTGGTAAACTTATTTAATAAAACAATCAGTGTTTGCTGTTTTGTTTTATATATGATTACTAAATGTAGATTCTGTAGCCGTACATAACAAAATCCCTAGTAAAAATAATATATTTGCCACTTTAAGCTTTTCTACCACCAATTTCTATTTCCTACCATTTTGTAACGATCTCCTTAAACATAATTGTCAATATTTCAAATATTTAAAAAAAAAACCTTACCGCTCGGATCTGTGAATAGCGTTTTGATAACCGTTCGGTCGCGTTTTGACAACCGTTCGGTCGCAGTTCGGTTATAACCGTTCAGTGTCTATGATTCATTCGGTTTCGATTCGATTGTTTGTGAATAGCTATGCAGTTCTCCCTATGTCAGCATCATTTGTAGAGAAAATGCCGGCGTACTGAAGTAATATTTTCATAGCCTTGTCCTTTTCTCCTTCAGATAAATCGCAGTTTTCCAAAAGCGTTGACACGTCAAATTTTGCACAACGAATTTTATTTCCGGTAGGCCGATCTTGTAATGGACGCATCCAAGCTACTTCTTCGCAAGTGCCGATCAAGGTGCCCTTCTTAATCACTTGCTCCTTGTCACTTGGATTTAGTATGCGTACTGCTGCGACGTTGGTGGCTTTTACCAGAGTTCGTGCCGTCTTCCATGGAAAGTCATTGTTCGCCCTTTCTATCAGAACACTTCGAACTTTGTGTCCAGAATACTGAGGTAGACGAATTGGCACGATCGTTTCTGATCTGCTAGGAAGAACAATCTTCTTCAAGCAGTACACCTTCCCTGATGGTGCACCTTCCATGAAGACTTCCTCTAAGCCACATTTCAGTACTCCCTGATCAACGTCGATCTCACAACGATGTTTCCGCATGAAGTCCAAACCCAGGATACAATCGTCCACTATGTCGGCCACGATGACATTGTGACAGTAAATTCTGTCACCCAATTTTAACTTCACTTGCTTCTTGCCTCGGACGGTTATGTGCTGACCGGTAGCTGTAAACAATTGCATACGGTCGTGGTTATTGAAGTAGTCCCCAAGAAACCGACTTGCTAGATGAGAATTGACGACCGTGTGAGAAGCTCCAGTATCTAACGTCAGTTTGCATGGTATTCCGTTGACTTCGCCTTTGATGGTCAGGCTGTTCCCGTCATGAGCTTGTGAGATCAAGATCCTCGGGGCTCTTTCAATACCAGCCAGCACCCGCCCCCCAGTCCTGGCATTTACTCGTTTCCCTGCTGTGGCTGGGCAGTCACTTCAGCTACTCTCCCCTGCTGAGATTGATCTTCTCTCGGTGTGCTTCGCTTAGGACAGCTTGACCGAAGATGACCCCTTTCTCCACAGGTGTAACACCTAGGGCTGTACCCTTGTGGACGGTCGCGTACTGGTGACGCCACAACCTCCCTGATGCGGTGTGTTCGGTGGTCCTGCCTCACTGCCTCTACTTCTAAGGCATGGGCCAAGGCGTCTTTTAACGTCTCATGATGCCCAAGTCTCACAGCAGCTCTAACTTCCAAGTCGCGTATTCCGTCGACGAAAGCCTGTACCAGATTCCTATTGATAAGTGCAGGGACAGACTGGTATGCTTTGCGGACCAGCTTTTCAACTTCCAGGGCCCACTGCTGCAGATTCTCGGCACTGCGTTGAACGCGATCCTTCAACTTAGCTCGGAATACGTGCTCCAGGTGCGCATCGCCGTATCTGGACTCTAAAGCCTCCAGCAGCTGCTCGTAGGTCACATCCTTGCCGAGCGCCTCAAGGATGTTTAGGGCCTGGTCTCGGAGGCCCAAGGTGAGCGCGGTCATGGCTTGCGCTTTGGTCCAGCCATTCGCCTTCATAACGGCCTCAAATTGGATTTTATAGGCCGACCACGAAGATGTTCCGTCGAATGGAGGCACTTTAAACCCACGTGCTGAAGGTGCAGCAACCACGGAAACCACAGTCCCATCTCCAGCCTTAAGTTCGTCTAAGGCCTTCTTCACACCAGCAATCTGAACCTCGGCCTCCGAGATACGATTCTCATGCTGGTGGACATGTTCCTTCATCACCTTAAGATCTTTGCCAAAGGTTGCGTGAAGATCTTTTATCAGGAGCATCTGTTCTTCCTGGCGGCGGACCTGCTCCTCTTTATCACGCTGTAACTGCTCCTCCAACCGGTGAGCTTGCTCCTCTTGACGGCGAGCCTGCTCCTCCTTATCTCGTTGTAACTGCTCCTCCAACCGGTGAGCTTGCTCCTCTTGACGGCGAGCCTGCTCCTCTTGACGGCGAGCCTGCTCCTCCTTATCTCGTTGCAACTGATCTTGCAACTGGCGAGCCTGCTCCTCTTGACGGCGAGCCTGTTCCTGCAGTAGTGCCATTAAAACAGTCAAGTCTGGCGTCGTAGGTGCTGGAGAAACTCCGGATGAGCCAGCGACTGGCTCCGACGTAGGCTGGGCACCAGCCGGTGTCTGTGTCGGAGAATCTCCAAACCTCCTTTGGTCCATATCTTGCTGTCGATGACTTCTGGTGCGGACACCGTCTGTATCGTCCTTTGGTAGAATTGGCATAATTTATCCTCACTTCTGACACCAATTGTTACGAGCTGGGTATAGGACAAATTAACACACTACCAAATAAACACTAAAAATCTTTAATTAACTTAAAACAGTTAAAACACTTCACAAACACTTAAACTTAATCACTATTACAGAATTTATCACTAATCACTTAGATATCGCACTAGTCGTTCACTTCGATCGCTTCGTTTCGTAGCCAAAATCAGACTAACTCACTTCCGCTAACCCGTCGCCTATTTATACGGCCGACCCATGTTCGAGAAACTTCCACAACTTCCGTGAATGTCTAGGTAGTTCCTTAGGGGAAACCCATCCTTCGAGAAAGTTCTACAACCTTCCCGATCCTTCTAGATGGCTCTATAGTGGAACCAATCCTTCTAGAAGGTTCCAGAAAGGTCCAGAACTTTCTCGAACTTTCTAGACACTTCCATCGTGGAACATTCTAGACTCGACCGTAGTCCTAGAATGTTCTCGTAAAGCAGTCGGCGTAACAGTATGTTATAAGTGTATAATGTAACTTTTTAGATAGTCATTTGCTGGAAAAAATATCTAAAAATTATGTTTTTGACCCAAAAATTTCTCCAAAAATTCCTTTGTTGTGAAGTTCGTCAGTCGAAATTGAAAATATGAATTTGACTCTTTTACAATGAAATATGGTCTTGGAAATATTAGTAATAAGCGAAAAAATAGTGATAATTCATAATTTCATGCATTCGAGGCATATTTATTCATATTTATTGATATTTCAAGTATTTTCATGCATTGAACTGCGCAGTTAGAAAATGGCCGATTCTAATAAGACGTTTGAATTGGAATCTTGCAAGAATAATTTATGTAGGACTCCTAAAAAACACTGTCATTAGATTACTTGTATATTTGTTATGTTAGATCTAAAGTTTCGTGTAAATTGATTCAGTAGTTTTACCAAAAAAAAACAAACTACGACAACAGTATGTTTGCGGCGAGCTCTCTGAATTCTATGCGATGTTTATAATTCTCAAGTAGTTATAAAACAGTTGTTTATATTGTAATACATGGTCACGTTAATCATGAACCCGAAACTGTTTACCGCTTGAGATAAGAGCTAATAGAACTCGCGCGATAAGCTTTTTATGAGCGCAGGACACTTGACACGCTCGATGACGTCATTGTGAGGCCGGATGGGTGTTTTACCGTTAGAGCCGGAAGGTCGGAGAGGTTAACTAGGGTTCATGATTTCTCGAGCTTTTCAATTTCTCGGGTCTCGAGAATTCTCGAGGCTAATTTCTCGGGGCTTCTCGGGTTGTCGAGAAATTTACACTTACGTACGTTTTCTCATATTATTTGGTTCCAATAACGTTAACAAATTCAGTGGTCTTCCTCTCAATTTATTTGAGAGGAAAATCACTGAATTTAAGTATCAATTATTCAGTAGTTCGGCGGTCACAGTACTAGGCTATCACTGCTGCTTTGTCCTCGCTGAAGCACGATAATAGTACAATGTCCTCGCTTCACTAGGTGCTTGCGTATTAGACAATACAAAAGTAACATTCAGAAATAGCGTTAGGTACAGATGAAAGCAGATGAATTTTGTAGGAACGTTTCAGAAAAAGAGGCCATGTGTGAGCAGCATAAGATTCCCACAACACTTGAAAAAGTCTAACGAGACGCTTCTTGTCTTGTCTAAGCCGTTTGAGCCAGAGTTTTCACATTTTAATTTCAATTAAAGTGAAATGTCACACGAACATTTATTTTTTGAAATCGGCTGACGTAGTTCAGAATAGGGGATCGGACTGGGTAAAGAAAACGACATTCTATTTTGTCCGTCAGACAGGTAATACAAAAATATTAGACACGTATTTTTTGTTTTATCAAAATATCAAAAAATTACTTAGTTAAAACTCATTAAAGTTAGAGAGTGGGGGCTTTCTACGTCACAAGTAGGTATAAAACTTACCTACATATGACGTCATGCGCCATTTCAACTCAATATATCTCCGTAATTTTATGATCACGTGAAAAAAGAAAAAAATCGTGTCCAATACTTTTCAATAAACTACCCGACGGACAAAGAAAAAAAAAATGGATTATCCCCTATTAGCGCTGAACAAAACAACTACAACACACATTCACATTAGAGCATGCAAACCGGATACTGAAATGAAACCCGGTTTTTCTAGGATAGTAAAACCGGGTTTTTCGGTTTTGTTTATACATATTTATAATAAATAAATATTAGGGAAAACAAAAAATTTGGTACACACTATAAATATTGAACAACAAATTATGTTTGTCCTATCTTATTGATTTAATAACTTTAATTTTCACAAACAAAATATTGAATTGAAAATATTTATTTCAGACTAACACATTAATTGATACAAGTCCATATTATGTTAGTAAGCAGATACTTTCCGCTATGTTACTAAAATTTAAAACAATAATTATTTTGGACATGCACGAGCGATCAATGCCTCAGGATTTGGCTGTCCACTCTGTCCGACACCACGCTCAGAAGCGTGTTGGTGCTACGTTTTACTCGAGACCGCAGGGACGCCGTTCTTTTGCGAAGCACCTGGAAGCCGTCCGTGCTGTGGCCGGCGAACATGCCGAAGGCACTGCTCCGCTATAAGAGCCCCAACAAACCCCTAAAGACGTTGTTATACTGGACGCGCAGAGCATTGCAGGCGTTTTTAGTGTAATTGCTCCACAGGTTGCACGTGTATAACGATTGTCAATAGCTTTTAAATAGTGTGACTTGATACATGATTTCTCGAGTTCTCGACTTTTCTCGAGCTTGATTTCCCGGGAACAAAAGCCAATATAATGAACCCTAGTGTAAACCACCTGTGTTTTAAACGCGGCCCGTCTGATCCTCGCCCTATAACCGCGCTTTCAAACGTTTCTTCGATCATTTCTTATTCCTTAGACCACGTTAAGGGGGTTATTCTGATAGACTGTCAAACTTAAACAACTAAAATAATCAGTGTTTACTAATAATTAACTAGGTACCATAATTTTAATTGATTATTTAAGTCTTTTGTGACAACCTCCTGAATTTTGACGAGGATTCAAAACAACACCTTGTATACTTAGACAACATGTATTTTATTTTACACCTTTTCATTAATACACAATATGGCCATTAGACTAGAAGAAATTAAAATGAAAAACGGATTCATTTTTATCTCCTCGCCTCCTTAGGGTGAAATCACATTTGTCAGCAGCAATAAGCATTTAGCTGGTTTTGGCCACACTTACACACATCACAAGTCAAAGGCTACAATAGATGGCTATCGCCAGCTTCAATCACATTCAGTCGAGAACTATTTCTGTTTATCCATCTGCACATGCAGCTGATTGTTGTGACCAGCTGATCTAAGATCCATTCTCATGGGTCAGCATCCATTCGCTTGAATAAGCATTCACTTTCATATGTTGATGTTCAGAAGACCCTTTTTTTCAGATTGGAAATCATCAAATTAGTCCTCTTGCTCTAGGCGGAGTGGAAGGGAGGGTCAGACTTGTACTGACTAAAACCTCCTTCTTAGCCCTTTGTGTTTCAGGGTCGCGGTATCTCTTTCGAACAGTCCCGCAGACAGGCATTGGGGCCCTTGTGGACCGGTAAGGATCCTTTGTTAGGGGTTTATCATGTAAAATAGAGTACTACATTCAAAGAGTACTGCATTTTAAACACAAATGCGAAAGCTGAAACCGTGTAGAAGGGAGAATTTATTGAGGCATATACAGGGTGTAACGGAAAGGGTATATACATACTTAAGGGTGTGCTACAGACTATCAAACTGAACATGTTTCTCATCATAAAACATGTTTTTCAGCAAAAAAATATCTGCTGCCCCATAGAAAATTACAATACCTATTCGACCCAAATGTATAGGCAGCAGTTTTTTTTTTTTGCTGCAATTTTATTTTTATTATGGGAAATATGTTCAGTTTGATGGTCTGTAGCACACCCTTAAGGATGTATATATCCTTTCTGATACACCCGTATATACAAAATTGCCCTTTTCCATAGGCAAAATGCTAATCAATACTGACAGTTGTTATTTCACCTTTAGTATTAGAACCCTGGGTAAGGACATTTTGCTCTTCCATAAAATAAAAATTGGGAATTAAATAAAGCAAATGGTGTTGCTTACAGCGTCAGCTTCGACCTTCACTTCAGCGGCAGCAGCTTGCATGTTGTTCACTACTTCTTGCATCTGGGCCGCATGCTGAATAGGTTCAGACTCAAGCACTGGACCTGCCTGAAATTAGTAAGAAAATTATTTTGATGTTTTTTTGGCATTTCCATAAACATTTAATTAATGAATCAATCTATCTATGAAAAAAAAGTTCCAAGGTCATCTACCATGCAACAGCAAAATGTTTGGCTTATGATAACTCCCGTATAGTTTTCTGGGCAACTTATGGAATATTTTTAGTGGAGTGTTAAAAGAGAGACATTGTTTATCTTAGTGTGTTGATGGTAATCTAAACTGTAGCAGAAGAACTGAACCCAGAAGCAGCACTCCCAAAAAGACAAATTCTAATATATTTCTGAAAAGCCTCAATTTCACAGAAAAGTTACCTGCAATGACATTCAAATATATACGAGTGATAGTTGGGACAAGATGAAAAAAACTGTAACCCACCATGTCAAAATCATAAATGTTTACATTCCTAAAGTCAACTCAAAGTCTTTTAGATCTCTTTGGTTACCTGTTTACAGCGGTGCATGCAGTGGCAGTGATGTTTGAGGACAGGCTCTGCAGCACCAACTTCATGCATGTGCATTTCATTCTGCTGCATCTGAAAATCAAACACTGTGATTATAGGCTCTATTTTACCATTTGTGTATTCTTAAAAAAGTCTTTCAAAATGGGTGGTTCTTGTACAACTTGTAAGTGCTGTGTATTATCTTAAATGTTTAAAATTTTAAGAAATACATCAGTTGATTATGGAATAAGTTTATTCCATACAACACTGGAATCATGCATAAATTTAAATCATAATAAACAAGTAGGCTTCATGTCTCTATTGCAAAAGTGAATAATAATATCAATATGAGTCATCATTCTTCTGGCATAAAGACCAGAATTTTTACTTATAAAGTATATGTCTACTTATAAACATCTATGAAACTTTATCCTGTAATTTGTACATACATTCACATAATTTAATATCAAAACTTCAATGTTGATAGTGAAATAGCAATGTGAAAGTCTTACATTTTCAATAAAATTAGGGTCAGTGTAGTTGTTCAATTCAGAGGCCATATGCATGGCTTCATTGAGTTTCTCATGTCCAGCGGTTGCATTGTTGACAGCTTGAGCAGTATTCAACAAATTGGCGGTTGCAGTGTCTCCTTGTTGCCCATCAATGGGGGCATTCGCTGCCAAACCAAGTTTAGCTTCCAATTGTTCAATTCTGTTCTGTAAAATTGAAATGGGGTCCATTTTTCAGTAGCAATCACTGATGAAAATTAAATAAAATAAAACTAATCTATGAAACTATTCAGATTTAATGAAACAAATGAAAATCGAAGTTTTCGAATCCAATAGTGTAATTTTAATTTCTTTTGACATTACGTCAAGGAGCGTCAAAATATGAATAACAGTTTCGAGTTTCGACTGTTCCAGTTCCACACGTAGAGTTCCACAGTTCCGCACCTTTTTAGTGGACGGTGTGACTAAAAATGTTTGAATGTTTTATAATCTGCAAGTTTGTATCTTCCATAATTTACTCTGCATTTCTTCACTATTCTATTAGTTTTTACTTGGTGTTTCTTAGAGCACCCAGTGAGTGACTTAGTAAGTGAAAATTGAAAAGCAAAGCGAAAGTCAAAACGTCAGTTTGTTCCAACTCGGTTTCTATTTTCCAAACGAAATACTTGGTGTCAAAACAAAAAGAAAACATTTTGACAGTGTCAGTGTCAAGTGTCAACCAAAGAGTAGAGTTTAGTAGTATGTTTATGTGTCAACTTTTCTAATAGCTACCTATTGTATTGTGTTTATTGTAAAATGTGCAGTTTATTTTAATTTATCATTTTCAAACTAAATAATTAATAAAAATGGATGAAGAGTTAGGTGAACTGACGGAGGACGATTTCGTGATACCACCAGTTAAATATGAGTGTCAGTATTTGTGTTTATTTAAACAAGTTATACAAAATTGTAACACACATGAAAAATTCATTGGGCGAATTCGCGTATATTTATGATATTTTGTTCTATTACAGACTTGGACCACACAGCTGATGTGCAGTAAGTATAAAATAAAAAAAAAATGTTAAAGAACTCATTTAGTTTAGAACATGATGCAACAATAACTTCAAGTCATTATCTGTTAAAATATCTACATATAATCAGAACTTGATTATGTATTACATACCTACATCGGAGAAATACTCTTCAAAGTTGACAACTGACTTAATTTTTTGAATTCTAGTTTTCCTTTTGAAAAATAGTTTTCCTGGTAGGTTATTGCACAAGTATTTTGATGATTCATCATTCATTTATTTATAATCTTCCTGTTATTATTTTTGAATAATAATTCTGTTTAGTTCTGCTCTTCTTTAGATTACTTGTGCTATTTCTTTACAATTTGAAAACAATAAATTCAATTATAGTGGGCCTGGCTTCCCAAGGCCAGCAGGCGCTGAACAGGGTCCCTGTTGCGAATGTAAATGTCTCGCCCATTCCATGGAAGCAGTCCATGTATGAAAATGTGATGTGCGCATATTATGGGGCTACAGAGGGAGCAATAAACCTTACAGCAAACCAATGTTGGAGGCTCTCTGTTTAAGGTTCTTGAGCATGTCGTCAATGTCTCTGCCCAACAATTGTTGGATCAGGTGTACGTCATTCAACATAATGATAGGTTGGATGATGTTATATTTGATTGACTATGCCAGGAAATGCAAAATAGCTCACATGTGTCTGCTGCGTTACGACTGTGGGCAAATCAGGCTATATCTGCAGATAACCTGTACAATGTGGAATTGAGTGCTCGGGGGATGCGATTGTGTCTGACAGTGCTCCACGACTGAAACCGGCCATGGTAGCTTGGCAATGCAGGTTTGAGCGTCGTATTAATGAGGCCAGGGCACTCATCGCGAAGCTCATCCGCTTCTGGGTAGATAGTAGACGCCCAAGGGTGATGCGCTTTATGAGGCGGATATTCTCGGGAACTGGATTAGTCCTGGAGATTAAATGTCACGTGTCACAGAGAGCATCGACTTCCTGAATCTGAACTGAATGGGCTATCCATATCCATCAGTATATGCAAAGAGTGAATCAATATACTCAGAACTGCATGTTCCAGAGTGACAAAAAGTATACAGAACATGGGCCCATTCCCATTCAAGGAGTAACTGCCATGCGTCTGCCGGATAACGACGCCGTGAGTGCTTTTTGGCCAAGTATTTGGTCGGTACTTGTCTGTCACCCTCAGGGTAATTAGATTTGTGTTATTGAGCGAGCGTGAAATGTAACTCGATCCCAGAAATGGGGGCAATTTCTATTAGTCTACTGGACGTGGCCTGTGCAGTCTGTCCGTTACCAAACTAGAAATCTCCAGGGCCGGACTAACTGCGCAACTTTTGGATTAAATAGCTACAAAGGTCACACACTTGCTTAGCCTCGCAATTCCAGTCATCCTTTGAGATTGGGTTTGGGTCTCTACCACCGTTCTTAACAACAGGAGTTACCCACCTGCTCCATAAATCGGGTAGTACTGCGGAACCTAAAAACTATCGACCAAGAACGTGTTTACTGTCGGCCTATAAAGTTCTTACATACATTCTCAGAGATAAATGGTTCATCATATGGATAGTAATTCAAATATGTCTGTATCACAAAATAAACGTAGGAATGGGTTCCGCGGTACAATGGACTTGCTCCTTATCGACATGGCCGTAAACCAACAGTTTTGTCGATCCCGGAGGGATCTCTCGACGTGATGGATATATTATAAAAAGGCCCAGGTGCATGTAAATATGTGGCACTGAGTCTATGAGGGTGCTGGAGTTGTACAAAATAGATGAAACTTTTTACACCTTCTTGGTTTCGTTTATGGGTCAGTGGAGGACTGTCATTCTCTATCCAGGATATCGGCAGATTCTTTGAGACGATGAACCAATCAGGATTGAGCGAGGAATGTAACAAGGTGAGAGTTTGAGTCCGCTTTGGTTTTGCTGTGCCTTGAATCCTCAGAGATTCAGGTCTATCTAGTCAGGTTATACGTATCTCACCTCCTTTACATCGATGACTTGACAATCTTTGCCCCCAATTATTTGCGATTAATGATACTCAAGTAAACTGAAACTTTTAGTAGCGCTACAGGATGAAACTTGGTGTGGACAAATGTGCAGTCATGCAGGTAAAGCCCCTCGCTTTGTCGCTTGATATAAAGGAATCCGTGGGAACTCAACTCTCAGATTTGATATTCCTTAGACCCCTCTCCTCAACCGAGACCTACAATGTATATGTAATATGTCAAAAAATTAAGCGTCAACGCTGCCGACATGAAGCAATCTTTGAAGGAGCGCTTCTTTGGTCATCTAAATAAGTTTAAAAAGTCTTTAGCTGAAGTAAGGTGCGCCTTCAATGGGTCATTTTTGGGCGTTGATGTTTTCATTCGGAATAATCAAAAGGCTTCAGACAGAACTTGACGCCCTGGATAGGCGTGTCCGCACACTGCTGACCGCAAATCGTATGCATCACCTACTATCATTGGTGTTGAAATTGTAAATCATGCGAAAGGGTGGAGGTCGTGGCTTCTTAAATGCACAACCAAGAGATGTGTCTTAGGGAATACTACGACGCCGACGACGACGTAGGGGTGCACCGAGACGTGGTCTGTGTGGACCAGGGTCTCGCCCCACTCTCCTTGGCTAATGAGAACAGGCGCAAATCGGTGGTATTGGATACTAATGACTGCAGGGAGGTATGGCACAGCGAGGAGCGAGGACCGACACTATCGATTTTTTCGGGCCCTTAAGGGGCTGATGTAGGCCTATTGGCGTCCGTAGCCTGGCTACGTTTCAGTGAACTGTTTGGGGTTTTGTTTGAGCTATTATGGATGAAGTTATCATGACGAATAATTGTCCAAAATACATTGTCAAAGACGGTACGGCTGACATCCTCTCGTTCATGCCATCGCCGACGTCCCGGTGACTTGATCCTACATATTGTTTACGGTTATTCTTGTCTTGCTAACGGCGAGGACTTGCATAGACACAAAGTAGTAGCTAGTATTATCCACCAGAAACCTGCCTTTCAGTACAACCTTGTAGATAATGAAGTACCATACTACAAGTACGTAAGTATGTGCTCGACCCAGCTCTCGAAACGATTATGCCACATAGTATTGGAAACAACCTATCATCACGGTCAGGATTATAGCAAATAAGCCTGATATTATGGTGATAGATCGCCGAGAGCGCCGTGCAATGATTGTTGACCCCGATGTCCCTCAAGTCGAGAATCTCGTAAAAGCTGAGAATGATAAAAAAAAACAAGTATCTGGCGGTTGGGTCAAGGGCATGATTCAGAAAGCATTACTCCTGGACAATTCACGTATAGGAGGTTACTCCCTCTGAAGCCCTGACCACAGGCACCCTGGACCCTGTTCCTTATGCCGATGGGCTGTTTTTTTTTTATATTGTTACTACATTTCTTAAATGAAAAAAATATGTGTAATTATATCTTAAAAAATAAAATAAGGTGTGCAGTCAATTTTAAATGTTTAATGCTAAGAATGTTCAATTAATACAATAAAAATAAACACATAAATATTAACAATTTCAGGCTACACGCATGGGGCAACACCCTGAAGGAAGCATTTGAGCAGTGCGGCATGGCTATGTTTGCATACATGACAGAAATGCCTTACGTCCAGATCAAAGAAGTGCATACAATAGAAGCAAACGCCGATGATCTAATGGGCCTCCTGTACCACTTCCTCGATGAACTACTGTTTCTATTCTCCGTTGAACCATTCCTAATCTGTAAAAAGTTAGTGATCACAGAGTTTAATACACAAGAATTCAGGATAGTTTGTAAGTGTTACGGTGAAGAGTTTCAACTGGGCAAACACCCGCAGGGTACCGAAGTAAAGGCTATCACTTACTCGGCAATGCAAATTGTGGATGAACCTAAGGATAATAAGTATGAAGTATTTGTTATTATTGATATTTGATAATTATATTTTGGTTGAATATTTCCTTGGTTTTCTGTTAAACACACTGGTACATATCTATATTATTAAGGCACTTGCTTATCATTTCTATTAGATTGTAGCTGACCCACGCAACATCGCCTGTGTACGCAGCGGAAGCTATCAATAGGAATAAATCCCCATTTTTGCAACATATTTTATTTATGCTCCGCTCCTATTGGTCGTAGCGTGAATAGGGGATGATCACATTTTTTTTCTCTTTGTTATTGAAAAGTATTGGACACGTATTTTTTCTTTTTTCACGTGGTCATAAAATTACAAAGATATATTGAGTTGAAATGGCGCATGTCACATGTAGGTAAGTTTTATACCTACTTGTGACGTAGTAAGCCCCCACTCTCCAACTTTAATGAGTTATAACTAAGTAATTTTTTGATATTTTGATAAAACATAAAATACGTGTCTAATATTTTTGTATTACTTGTCTGACGGACAAAATAGAATGTCGTTTTCTTTACCTAGTCCGCACCCCTATTTACATAGCCTAGTTTTTACATAGAATTTCATCAATCAAATCAATTACATAGAATTTCAATCACCCACGATACAGGAGAAATTCCTAGTGTGGAGCAAAGTTTAAAAAAAAAAAAAAAAATTACATAGTCTTCCTTGATAAATGGGCTATCCAACACTAAAATAATTTCGATTCGAACCAGTAGTTCCTGAGATTAGCGCGTTCAAAAAACCTTTATAATATTAATATAGTATAGATTTTAATACTTACTATTTCAATTCTTAATTTTATCTTAACTTATATTTTTGCTTTTCTAAGCCCGAGAGATGATCTGTACCTCACAGGTACGCTCCGATCCATCGCGAGTTGGTTTATTCGCCACTATCAAAGGCGATACGATAGGGTGTACGCACCAGTCTGGACGGCGATCGCAGCATGCAAGCATTGCAAGCTGGTATAAGAATCTTCTGTAGCCAAGTAACGCAAAGTTATGCTTAATCTTTCTTGTAGCGAAATTGATTTTCTGTATGTGATGTTACGGAGAATACGGGCTATTTTGCGTTGGGGCGGCTTTGCGTCCATTTATTGGATCGCGTGGCTGATACAAAACGGAGGTATGTTACGGATAAAAGAACATAAACTAGACACAGCTTAAGGAGTCCAGCTTACCTCGACCCCGCTGTCTAGATGGTCACTTAGATCTCTAACTGGCGGATCGATTGATGCATCAAAACATAATTATCGCAAAAAAGCTAATAAACTGAATTTCAAGAACTCGCTACTTGTGTTATGACCTTATGACATCCATACGCGGAGGGGATGACAAATAATAATTATTATACATAGTAAGTAAAAACAATAAATAGACAAATTAATAACCTCTTCATTCTGGAACACACGTAACATGACATTACTCCTTAACCCCCTAAGAGTAAGGCAGAGGTGTACCTAGCCATTAGTATACCCTCATTTGGCCAGTTATGTTTAAGTAGTTTCATTATCATGTTCAGGTTGATGGCAATTGGCACGCCCCCTATTACATGGGCGAGCCTATTGCCATCAACCGGCCATAAATCCAGACTCCGTGGCTGCTACTGAGAAATTCCTGAGGGAAAAACCTAATAACAGTTGGCCCGGTAATCGAACCCAGGATGTCATGCTCAGCAGTCGTACTTACGTCCACTAGACCAACGAGGCAGACAAGAACGCAAGCGAGACAAGAAGTCGGTTAAAATACAATTGAATTGTATGTACTTGAGTTCCTCCGTGCATTAGTGTAGATATTGTAATGGCTCAAAGTCAAAGCATTTATTTCAATTAGACCATTACAGGCACTTTTGAAACTCAAAACAAAATAAAACGCGAAGGTACAGTCCCAGTCACAAGGCATAATAACTTGTGAAAGTACTGTAGTTGCCCATTCCGTAGCGTAGATCTCTATGGAGAAGAATGGGCAAGAAACTCCATGGACACTCTTTTAAATCAAAATATGTTACAAAATATTGGTTACATCATTCATGTTAAGAATTACAAATATGTGAGAACGATGTAGAAATACGGGCAAGTTAAGAGCGTCCAGAGTAAAAGATTAAATCAGTTATAATAAAAAAATAAAAGTACTTAATTAAAATAAACCGTGGCAGCTAAGAGATGACCAGTCACAACAGCTGACAGCGCCCGTTCACTAACATGACGCATGTATCAGCCATCATTCAACTCAACCATTTTGAAGGGAACTAAACGACCCGACACACCCGCCACCATCAGCGTGACATTTAAGTGAGCATGACATTCACTCAACCACCATGGTAATTCCGCGTCAATGAAAGATGTAGGTACTCATTAAATGGTGGCTTTACAGTACATAGTACTCACACATGTGCTAAGCAATTATATAATACTAAGAGATAGAATCTATACAATGCCAATATATTTTTACAATCTTCTGCAGCTTCCACAATAACTTCACTTGGTAATTCAGATGATCCAGATTGCCTCTATGGATATTGTGGAGCAGGACCAGCATTGAGCCAAGCATTTTTATCATCAATATACTACTGGCTACTAAATTAATAAGGCTCTAAGTTGATTAGTTAGTTTACTAGTTACATTAATTGAGGAGTACGTGGTTAAATAATAACAGCTGCTCGGGTCGATCTTCAGGAAAGGCCGCGCTTGCCTAGGATTTTCCGTGGATGGGTGACCACCATTACATACCGAGTTTCCTCCGTGCCTCGGAAATCACGTTGTGATACATCTTTGACACAGGGTTTGTAGGTAGTATAATGTTCCTATAGACGAGATCCATAAAAGGATGTAGTAACAGAAGATTCTCCCCTCGACGACCCTATCACCCTCTTCCCAGAAAGCAGTAGGGAAATCAGTACAGTAAAGTGGAAACACAAATACAAACCGCCGTCATACCAGCCTCGGAGGCCCGGTGCGACGTCTCCGTTCACGCCCCTACCTCCCCCCCCCAACGACCCTGTTCGAGCCAGGCCCCCGATGCTGAGCCTGTGGTTTAAAATCAGCCCCTAAAAATGGAATCATTCAGATCCAGGTCTGGTCAGTATATCAGGTCCCTTTGCTGCCCTCTCCAGCGACGCCCTAAGCCGAGGTTCGTACGCCCTTAGCGAGTTGTCGCCTAGTTTATAAGTCCAGACACTCCAAGCATCCACAGGATAGTCCCGTTAAGCAGAAGCTAGCCTTCTACGTTGAACTGCGAGTTGCCATAAAAAACAGATACTGCAAATCTATCGAAGCGGGCTATATGCTACGCCAAAAACTACGACGCTACGAGATTTTGGCGTAGCTCGTAGCACTTTGGTGGAATCATGTACGAACAACGGCATTTAACTACTATTTAGTCGTATTTAGCCAGTGAGTTTATTTAGCTTATAAGTAACAGGCAGTGCATCCTTTGGACCACATGGTAAATATTCACCTTATAAAAATCCTCAGATTTCCGATGTTATATTTAGATGCAGGTATGAGACATAGCTCTCCGAAACAACTTCTTGTAGCAAGTCTTTCGAAGTTGAAAGACATTCTGGCTAGGAAACCGATAGTCAATTTTCAAGCACATGATAATAAACATGTACTGATACAAGATGCCAGACAATTAAAGCTAAAGGGCATGAGTAGTTTACTTCAACTTATAGAATCCCTAACAAAACTGACATGATTTATAGGCGCGTCGCTCACACGAACTAAAGTCGAGGCGGGGCGCGTCAAAGCTCGACTTTAGTTCGTGTGAGCGTCGCGCCTTACGGCCATTATGTTCGGAAACTTGCATTAAGTTACTTATCGCATGAACGGCTGAACAGGCTGAACGCAGTGAAACCTTAAACTCATGTGATTTGTGAGTAGGTATACGAGTTTTAACCTAAGAAAAGATGGCTGGATTTATGCACACGTAAAATACTTAGCAGGACGTTACATTAAGATAGAAGAACACAAAGGTACTGCTTATTTCATAAGAAATTTCGTCCAGCAGGTTCTGCGAGAAAAAAGATGGATTGTTTGAGAGGTGACCTGAATTTTAAACGGTCTTTATTCTTCTTCTTCTGTATCGGTGACTTAAATAGCTAGAACCTTGCGACCCGTACAGCTCTGTCGTTTGTCTCATTTAAGTCATATCCTGTGACGGGGTTCCACAGTCATACTGACTTTGGTACGGTCTATGGTACTTTTCATCGTACATACCTATGTATGTCTATATCTTAGGAGCGTGCTGCTGAGCATATTATTATCATCGATGCTGCCCGCTGGCCCGTGCGATAGCAGTCTCGTTGTGCGACGACGGAAAAGGATAAGAGCATGGAAAAATGTGTTTCGAATTCCGTGCTGCTAGATGAGGCGCAGCCCTTAGATTGACTACGATCACTCAGTCTGATGTAAACTATGAGTTCAAAGATAGGTAATGAATGGATAGCTTATCATTCAAATAATTTAGATTTTTGTGCCATTCGATTAATTTTGTATTTTTTTTTTTAAGCTTTGCATGTATTTACAAACATTTAAGCAACTATCTGTAGGCCTAACAAATATTTGTTCGTGCAGGGATCGAACCCGGGACACGCGGCGCAGCAGTCAATCGCTTAGCCACTGGCCAAGCGTGCCGTCTAATTATAATTAATAAGTACCTAGGTATTTTTGTCATGCTCATAGGTATAATTCACACCTATCAGGTATCACGTTAAATATTGACTGGAGCCTGCCTAACAAATATTGCAGCTTTGCCTTCATAAAAATTTGTTTCATCTAATCATTTTAATGTCATATAAAGCCTTACAAAGGGGTATCGTATTAATCTGTACTAACTGGGTCGTGGAGGTCAGATAGGCAGTAGCTCGAGGTAAAAAAAATCAGTATTCAGCTGCATCCGGATAGAGTGGAAGCCGATCCCAACATCGACTGGCTGCTCTACTTTTATAGCATCAGTGATTCATACAAAATATTTCTAAAATTGCGCCAATTCTGAAAAATCGTCACTGCCTTATGCCAGCATTGCCAAGTTTTTGTGAACACCGATAACTACCTGAATAATTACACTACATAAAATAACACGCTCACCATCTTTTCAGCAAGTCGGTATCAGCGGCCCGCATTGTGCATTTACTGTTTAGTAAAAAAATGGGGCGAAATATAATCAATTGACGACAGACGTACCCAAATGAGCTCAACACCTTCAAAAAAGGACGCCTCGACGAAAAAAATACCTACCTGCATAACGAGGGGTCGAGGGGATAGTTTAATCGACACGACGCCGAGATGGGTCATACAACACCCGAAAATAAAAAACAATAGGCATCACTATCTACGGATTTGAAGAGAAAGACTAAGTAAGTACTTAGGTGAAGAGGGGAGTATGATCTTCGATGCTGCAAGATATAAAACTTAAGGAAATAAACAAAATCATCTGGAAGATATCAGATGTGTCGGTGAATTCAACTGACGATGAATTTATCGAACCTCTTACAACAATAAAACAGCAAAGCAGGAAAGTTACCCTGGATTATATGTAGAGCCCCTGTGATTATGGTATTTTGAAAGCCTATAGCAGCAACCATCTAAGATTTACCTGATTGCTAAACCAGCAACATTAATTGGATGAAATTCTAGTCTACTCTTAAATTTTTCATCGGACCATGCTATAAATTAATACTCACTCCATTGCAATATTAAAACTGATCGCGCTGTTTTATTTGGTATTAACGAACCACTATACCACAAGGCACGATGCACGGTGCACAGACATCGTTTAGTAGAAGAGAAGACAGCTTTTTCTCGCAAGTCAAACCAGATCTGCCTATGTAATTGTTTAAATCCTATGCCAAAACCACATTTGCGCACACATGTATTGGGCCCTCAACAAAAGATTCTTAACGTTCTTGACAAAACACAAACAAACAATAACAATCGCTTTTATCTCCGTACGGAAATACATTGGTAAGCATATAAAACACCACGCAAAAGTGAAGAGCGTAAACGAAAGTAGATACCCCGTATGTTATTTTATCTGATGTAAAATAGAAAGTAAAAGTAGCTATGTTTTCAAAAATTTCAAAAAAAATATTAAATATTCAACGATTTCATCAACCGATTCTTATCGTTTCCAAATTAAAATTTTGTATCTTATTTCCAGACTAAATACTAAAATGTTTCCATAAATTTTGTTAATTAATCGTGATTTAATGTATTTCTGAACGATTCTTGTCTATGATGCAGATGTATCTTCCACTATACGTATAGTCATTTCCGCTTTGTTCGCGGTTTCACTGATATCCGTATCCTTTACTAAGGATGCTTGAATAACTTATAAAATCATATCCCATCAAATACATTGGTTTATTAATTACATCCAGAAAGAAAATTAGCATTGTTATTTTAAGCATAAAACTTATACTGAATTCTCTTTGATTAATTTTCATCTTTTATAAGTAAACAATGTACGGTTTACTTTACTTGATCCGAACTCCGGGAATCTCATTTATGTACTTAGTAAAAACTAGTCCAAACTTAAATTCACGTTACAGCCCATTTCTTTATTGTGTAATTAAATAATCGAGAGGTTTGACTGAACCATACAACCCATTATAGTTTTTAGCAAGTAAAAACTATTCTTTCATTTTAAGTCATTTTCCATACGCCTTACCGATTAAAATACCAACAAAACTCATTTTGATGCTATAATTTATTGTTTGTTAGTTTCATTGGTTTGATTTCTATTAACTTATTTACTGTCATTATTCACAAAAAAAATGTGTATGTTCGTTCATTTTTAAAGTGCGTCAACATGCATGCATTCAGGAAAGCACTGATCTAGGCTTAGGATCTAGGTTTCTCTTTGTTAAATATCTAATTTCTATCTTGAACTGAACATAATGTATAGAGATATTATAAATTTCTTTAATCTGTTTCTTATCTTCAATGTAAAATTCTGGTTGAAGTATAGGTGTTTTGTCAAATTGTCATGGTAATAAAGTACAGATAGATCTCGCTTCGCTTATTGAAATAGTTACTGTTGATTTAGTTTAAGAACCGATTGGACAAAGTGAATGCATTTATTTTTAAATCTCAAAGGTCTGTAAAGTAGTAACTATTTATAAAATAGTATTAATATCTTCAGAAAAGTAAGACAAAACAAAATCAACAATAGCAACTATTTAAATAAAATCACATTACTCGCGTCGCTACACTCGCTACAAAATGCTAACAAACGGCTAGGGAGACGCATCGGTTCTGTAAACCGGTCGAACAATGGAAATTCAAAAATTCGTTATATTTTTTATGGCTTCTTCAACGAGGGGAGGAATTTGGATCGCGAAGCGGCGTCCGCTAGGGGTTGCTCGCACGGTCGCTTCGCGCCTGCGCACGTAGTTCGCGCCACTGCTACGTCGCTTGCAAGCCAGATGTTCTGAAAAGCTTCCTGTCGCCGTTCCAATGCTCCGCATTTTTATCTAATAAGTTATTGTAAAATGTGGACTAGGACCTTTTTATTATTTTCTTTTATTAGTGAAGTAATCAGTGAATAAATATCATGTGTATTGGATAAACTGTGTTAGTAACTTAAAATTATCGAGCGTCTCGATGTCCACGAGTTCACTCGGGACCAACAAAGCGGCGGACATTTTATTTTGAGTACTCGATAATGTAGCGTTCGCGTCGAAAACATTAATGTCGTTTTATGGTTATAAATTCGGATATCGTTCGCTTACACCTTTTGTAAGTATTGTTATTTCATAGTGGGTATTTTGTGCGTAATCCTTGAAAGTGTACACTTAGGTTTCGAAGCGGTTATGCCTAGGTATCACCGCTAGGTTGTCGATATTTTGGGGAAAATGTCGTTGAAAAAGTGACGTAAGCAAAACTGGACAGCTGGAAGTGTCGCCTTGGACCTTTGGTATTAAATTCAGTCTGCTAAACTTGCTATCGACCCACTCCGCTTCGGACGCTTCTCGTTCGTGATTTCCGCGCGCGCGGCACCTCTAACCTCTTCACTAATTGAATTGTGATGATTATGATGTGTTACTGTAGAAAAACTAGATGCTCAATGGTTCTAACATGTTATTGTGTTATTTAACAGCGATGCCGAGAGGGGTGAAGCGAGGGCCGGCGGAGGGCGAGGCCGAGGTGGTGGTACGCGCTGCTGCGTCTCCTTCGCATACCACGCTACTGGACGACAGCCCTAGCCAGCCCATCAGCTATCACCTGCTCGACCACGGCTATGGAGCCACGCCACAGCATCAGATACGGCGCGAGGCGCCAACGGCACCGCCGAAGACGTCTGAAGTAAGTTCCCCATTAAATTTAGTTTGGTTCATCAGGGACTGAGACCAAGCTTATCTGGTTGAAATGGTGACACTAAACAGTTACAGGTTTAAATGAGAGTACTTCCAGATACTTAAATTCATCAGGTTTACTTTGATTTAGAATTATTTTAAAGCAGCGGGTTTACTAAAACCCGCAGCATCAAGAAAAGGCTGAAACATGGCATGGAATGAAGCTGAACTGAACTGTAGTATTCTATGTCCTACAAACTTGATCCACGGGGATTTCATAACAAAAAAGCATATGGGTTGCTAATGATGCTGATTGTGATGTGGCAATCGGGAGGATGTGGTAACAGTTGTGGTTTATGTGGCAATGCTGATATCACATATTATTGCATTGATCAAATCAGCTATATTAAAAAAAATAAGTAATTGAGACTATCAATTTTATTTGTTTGTAGTATCAAAATTGTACTTTTTGGGATTGATAGCATGTGAGTCTTTTCTATTGAACTGATTAGTGAAGTCGAGCTTGCTAACAGATTCAGTACTTAGATACTTTTTACTATTGTAGACATGTTCTATTTATGTGATATAAAATATTCCAGTATTAAATTACAAAAAGTCATCATCATTGCCAGTTTTATGCAAATTGTACATTGGACTGAGTATTACATCATTGGGAGTTCCTGTATATGATTTGAAAGATATGTGTGGCTAAGTTATTTTTCAATAAATAAATTTAGCTACATTATGTAACATATGAATGAAAATGTTTGGTCATTGAGTTGGGAATCTTTTATTCAAATACATACATTATTTTGTGGACATATTTACTCAGTGATATTTCAACCATACAATTTTTACTTAGATTTCAAGGAGAAAAGTTTCTGTTTGCATTGGAATTTTAAAATAGTCTATCTTGTTGAAATCTCATGGGTTCCATAGCAGAATAGTTGATATTGATCTTGTGTCTTCAGAACCTCAAACAATGTTGTTGACATATTGCAAAAATATCTAATACTATGTATAAGTTGGCTTGATAAGATTCTGCAATCATTTGAACATTCTTAATTAGATACCAGACTATTATAGAGGAGCCATTGACCCATATTAAGCATGTAAGAGTTTTGACTTTAAGGTTAGGTTAATGAAAGTCTCAAATAAGTTACTTGTTTTGGAAATTTAAGTAAAAGATATAACTTGAAGTGCAATGGGAGGCCTGTTTCAGTATATTTCACTAATTGAAAGTATAATTCCATTATAGATATAGGAAACTGATAATTATGAGTACATGATTAGCCATAAGCCATGGTCAAGCAACAGTGCTACAACAATTCAATGATTTATATATTTATTGCTCATTTTCCTTAATATTTATATAATCACATCATAAACTTATGTAAATGGTACATAATTTTCATTAAAAAATCTGCCATAGCTTATTAATAATAATAAGCATGGTTTTAGAAACAGGACTGAACTTGATGACTTCTAAAATAATAATAATGAGGTCATTGGTCTCTGCGGGGTCATTGAACTGGGCCAACAGAAATCTGGAGGTTCAAAAAGAGGGTGATATATGACAGAATCTTCTACTGAATTTTAATTGCAATGTAAAGGGTTTACAGCAATGTTACTGCTACTAATTTTATTTACCTTTAATGTAAAGGTTTTTTTTAGCAATTATCTTAGGCTTATTTTTATCAACAGCATGTTGTTTCTCCCCCAAGTATCACATTTGGTATTTGTGGTTCATTTTATATGTTTTACTGCATACAGCCCTATTGAATAATACCATAATTATCATGACCAAGATAACACATTTAATGCAAGTAATATTACTCTACTACCTTTTTATTGTAATAATTTATTATCAATCCACATAGCAATTCATCATTTAAAACGCATTTAAAATTATTTAACTAATATCGTACAATAATAATAAAAGAATAATTCCATAAAATTAAAAATAAATTATGGTCAAATATAATGCAAAAACCATAACATACGCAATTCGTATAATGATTAAGACAGTTCAAAATGGCGGATCCTAGACGGCATAATTTCGAATGTGTAACGGTAGCGGTACGCAGAAAAGTGTTTAGTCGGTGGGACCCTAAACGGGACCGGGGTTCGGAATTTCGGACCAATCGCGGGACCGACGCTTTCGACTACATGCATATTTTCTCCGACACACTCTATCAACGACTCGCATCATCGAAAGTTTACTAATCTTATCTTTCAAACTGATTAATGTAATTATTTGGATTTATTTGTTTTGTTTTAGAATAATTCTATAAAATTTACACCTATATTTTCGCGGGTTTTTAATGCTATTGAATCGAGCGAGTGTAGTATTAACACTGCTGCCGTTTCATTGAAGATTAGGTCTAGTTCACATGAAATAATCGTTTCGAGAAATACGATTGAATTGTTTTGATAGGCGTTCGGTTCACATATTTCATTCAGGAAAAAGTACGTTAGTCTGGTGCCTCATTTTTGTAGATAACGCAGCCTCGATAAGTCTGTCACTTGATTTCTAACGGTACCTATACAACTAGTTTAGAAAAAGATTACGAATTAATAATAATATGATTATTAATTTACCAATGTCTAATGCTAAATAGCTATGTTTTTTCGTGTCGTTGATTCCGTAGATCTAAAATGATTTTAGATCTTCGAAATAAAAATAAACTAAAATCCGTAATACGTCGAGCACGCTTTATTATATTGAGCGATTTGTATAGCGCCTGTACCCTATTAGGTAAACGTGTCGGCTTCACGCCAAATTTGAGCGATACCTTTAATAGCATAGCCAAACTTTTGCAATAGCCATTCAAATACCTTAAATGCTTGTGACCGCAAAATATTATAAATAAAGCCATTTGAGAATCTTTCAACCTCAGTAAAAAATTTCAATAATGTACCAATAGGTACCGATCGACAATGCTGAATGCTTATATTCATTCGAAGAGTTCTAGGCAGTCCAAATTTGCATTTAATTGATTCTAGATACACCCCATATTTTGTGTTTCATTGAAAGAGGGCGGTTACAAATCGCGCAAATAGACCACCCATGAATTTTTATTTCTGAACCTTTTTTACGTTCTTGAATATTATGGCTGTACAAAGGATGATGCGCATTAGGACACGTTCTATTACGTTATGTTCCGGATGACCGTTATTGTTTTATTCGAGAGAACTAAACGAAAATTTATGAGGCATGCTTGATTTATGTTGAAGGCGGTACGTTGCATGCAGACTTTATGATAAACTATTTTTCATGAAAGTCAGGGTATAACCTTAAACTTGGCCGTTACGTGTGGAGCGAACACAAGAATGGCGGGCGGCAAGTGTACGGGAGACACATATGTTCGCAGTATATCATGTGAAGTGGCGTTCACCCGCACCCGGCCATGTGGCTCCAGCACTAGGAGGTCACGTGGCCAGGTACAATGGATAATTCAATATTAATAATAATAAAATAATTAATAATAATATTTATTATTAATTCACCACACTTGTAATGCACATTTTCGGTCATTGTCCTTAACGTCTCCTGCGAACTTTGAACTTTCGCCAAGAATAAGAGCATCTTAGCATCCCTTTTATAAGGATTTGGGTTGATTTCATTTATCAAACGGATAATAGATTTTTTTGCTCGTATCAAGTTAATGTAATTTATTCGATCCGTACCGTTTGCATAATTATTATTACGCGGGACACGGTGTACGTTTGGGGTTGTATTGATGATGCGAGCAGTATTGTGCGGACAGAAGGGATGTTTTGTCTGCTTAGACAGCGAGCCTCGGGTCACATCTGCTCCGGTTTACTTGCGCGGGGCCCACAAATCCGGCAAATTAACAATAGCGTCTACTTCTCTATTAATAATAACACAAATATTTCGAGATAGAAATTGCCATTCTTTCGCCAAAGGTCCCTTCCGAGAGCTCGGCTTTTGTGTTGATTCTAATTTATGTCATGTATTGTTGTTACGCGTACCCTCCCCACACTTCCTTTTAGGGGCTTTGGCCCCGTTGCCTGTCGAAATTGAATTTGTTGCATGAGCTTATTGAAAATGCCTCTTGCATCTTCCACTTCGCTCTTCGTGTCTATTTCGGTGTGCTCTGTTCTTTTACTTTCGTAAAATAAATTAAAAAGACGCCTTGTCATAATTTGCCGATAATTATCATTGTCGCTATTAATTAACATGGGGTCAACGTACAATTTAGAAATGAGAACAATAAAGTTGTCATAAAATGTTCCGTTGAAGTTTAGTTTAGTAGTGTATGGAGTGTGAAGTAGGCGCTTTAGTTCTTGTAGTGAGTGATGCTCAATTGAAGAGATTAACAATGACTTACTTTGTGTTAAGAGTGAGTAGTAGTTTATCATGACTAGTGATATCCCGGTTTACATTGCGACACATGCACTATTGAGTGTCTATCTTGTTTTTTCATTAGTGTGACCAACCATTTATGTTTAGTAGGTCTGAACTTAGCTTAAAAGTGGGCAGGGAGTGTGTTCTTTGTCATATGAGTGCCATATTTACCTCAAATCAGGTGACACTGTGAACCTTTTAGTGATTTTTAAGTGCAAAGTGAATGTCATGGGGGTGAGTTAATGGATAAATGGTCAGTGTTAATTATAGTCATAACAAAAAGCTGTATGTAAGCGCGATGATGACACTGAACAATCGTCATCGCTTCGCATCATGCGAGTTACAGCGAAACATAAGCATCCTAACTAATATACTAACTAATATTATAAATGCGAAAGTAAGTTTGTTTGTTACCTTTTCACGAAAACGGCTGATCGGATCTTAATGAAAGGCAAGAAGATAGATTTCAACCTGAGGAAGGACATAGGCTATATATCATCACGCTACGACCAATAGGAGCGGAGCAGCAATGAAAAATGTTGCGAAAACGGGGAAAATGTGACGCAGACGATGTGGCGCGGGACAGCTAGTATCACTTTAAAAAAGAAGACTCTCATAAATATCCTACCTGAGCATACGTTATTTGTTTAATTAGCAGGTGCAGACGCGTATTCAGTGCCTATCTACAATAATGTAAATAGATATCGAATCTCAGTCCGTTTGGTTTGCTGACGTCATCAAAGCTAGCAACATCATAAAACATTACAACATTGTTCATTAACTTCTTTCTACGTATTTTAATCGATAAACGGATATTCCATGAATTCGGTGTTCTAAATTAAAAGGTTATTGATAAAAAGTACGTATGTAGGTACCTATCTTGGCCCTTTAAGCCAAAGGTTCTTTCCAAGTAACAAAGTGAATTTTAAAAGCAGAATGTGAGCCGATTCACATTATCTTATTACATTGCCATCCGTCCATCCGTCTGTCCGTTTCCTGAGAGGTTTATAATACAGATTATTGATTTATGTTATTTATTTAACGCTATTTAGTAAAATAGAACATTCCTTCATCCACTCTGCAGTCTTATGATTGCATGGCATGAATTAATAGGGAAGCCGTCAGCAAAAGCCGTCAGTTTTATTCACGGAATGCATTAAAAACGTGTTTGCTAATGCATTGCAAAAAGTTGTGCAAATGTAAATCACAACACATTTCTTATTTAACCGTCTACCGCATTTTTATTTGCGGTTGTCATTTGAGGTTGCGCCAAAAACTAGGTGTCAAAAAGGTTTTAAGCCCGGGCCGGATAACTGCGAAATTGCCATTAAATATGCAACGCATTTTGCAAAACGTGAATGTTAGGAGCATGCCTTATGCAACTTGAATGAGAGTCTTGCACGTCAAGTTCTCGGTAAATCCTAACACATATTATTATGCTATAATTTTTAACACATGAACGATGAGCTAGATGAGAGTGGCCGAGGATCGTGCTCAGTGCCATGTCATGGGAGAGGCCTATGTCCAGCAGTGGACGAGTACAGGCTGATGATGATGATGAACGATGACACGCGAAAACGCGTAGAATCTACACTTAAACCAGTCTGCAGTTTCAATAGCGTTGTGTTCCGTATGATAGATGGACTGGTATTCGTACTTGTCTTAAGCAGTGCGTGGTTATCTGAGATCTGCCCCAAATACTTCCAAGTGATTCAGAAATCAGCCTCCTTCGACAATACGCACGTTTCAATTTCTCTTCATTTGTGGTAATGATTTTACGACTATACTAGGTATTGATTCACGCTAAGACGAAATCATGCATGTAACAATAACAATAATACTGAAGATTTTGTTATGTGCATTTATTTGAGCACGCATAGCGTAAAACAGACAGTGTCTTATCGTTTGCAGAACAGTGCGACAGTTTGTGCTCCGCCTGTCACTTTTTAGTCTGTGGTCTGTTTAAAGATTTGCAGACAAGCCGAGGCAACCTCGGGTCTATATACCAATCCCCTAAAGCTCAGTAGTGGGAACTACTGAGCAAAGGCGTCCCTCTTAAGGCCACACTCGTAAAAGGACAATTGTAGAAACGGCACAGTTGCATCGTAGACGTTTTTTTAACACTATTTATATTATGCCATGATATTATGGCAGTTGCTGGGGTCGGGGCTCGTCCATGTGAAGGTCACGTGTAAATGTTGCTTGCCTACCTCGATCAATCGGCGCGAAAAGCTACGTGTCGCTTACCTTGTGGCATTCTAGCTTGTATACTTAACCACTAGGCCGAAATGGCGTAATCGTCAGCCGGTATGGTATGTCCCAGAACTTTGATAACTGCCCACTCCCTCTCATATAGAAGAAGCCTTGTCCTTGCAGTATTAATAATTAAATTAAATGAAATAATATTAGTGTTGCCAATTGGAACATAATATGTAGCTTTAAAATGTTATCAAAGGTTCCATACTTACCCCTTTTTAACACGATTGTGATTTCGCCTGTCTCCAGGCGGTGAAAAGAAGACTGAACCTGAGTGAGAGCAGTTCCGGCAGCCAGGGTCACGTGGTGCCCATGAAAGCAGACTTCAAAACGCCCAAACAGAAACGCGTGAAAGTTCTCACGCCCTACAGTCGACCGTCCAGTTCCATGAAAAAGTACACCGAACGTTCCAGGTACTTGTCTCAGTGAGAGGTAAATTTCCATTTTAGAGAGTAGCTTTTCTGTAGTTATAGCGGCTCGCCCGAATAAAGCCGGTCCAAGTTGCCGTGAAAATAGTGCTGAAATCGACCGGGCACTTGAGGCTACAGAACTTATAGCCGTAGTCGAAAACATAATAGAAGTGGCACTGAAGATAGAAGACGAAGGAAATTCGCGAACTACATTGACAAACGTAGTCAACAAGCAAAAATGAAACACCCACTGACCTCCACAGAGGCGAAATCGAAACCGCTAGTTGCTTTCCAACAACGATGTGTCCAAGCAATTAGTTACGAGGCTTCAGGGAATCATCCGGAAGACGTCCACTCTCACCCACACAGCACCGAACCTGCTTCCTACTTACGCCATTACGATGATCAAAACAGAAGCAAATCAAATGAACTGACTCCAAGCTACTTCAATAAAATAAAAACCTATTTTATTTAGTTCCTACATGTACATTATATCTAAAACGTATATTGTTTGTTTCAGGTTTGACACATCATTAGGTTTACTCACAAAAAAGTTTGTTGCATTGCTGAAGTCCTCGCCCAATGGCGTGCTCGACTTGAACATAGCGGCAGAACACTTATCGGTCCAAAAACGTCGTATATACGACATCACAAACGTTCTAGAGGGTATAGGAATATTAGAGAAGAGATCCAAAAATAATATACAGTGGAAATATGGTAAGTTTGAGCTTTCAACAAATAAATAAAGGCTACACAATGTTTTGTGTATTTTAGAAATTTAGAGATATTGTAACCCTTCAGTGAGAATTTTGTTTTACCTAATGGGCGTTTTACAAGGTGAATGAAAAGCATTCAATTGCTGATTTTTACTTCATATCTTTGAACTAGACGACAATTGATTTCATCTGTTCTAAAAAAGGAACAACAAATGAATGGACGACATATCCGATTTTATCACGGTACTTGGAGTGTTCTGTAAAAAGGGCTAAAAACATCGCCGCAACATGCTTTGCAGGAGTTCAAGCCACTGCTGCAAGACAAGAATACATGTTGATACAAATAGCTGATAATTCGAAAGTTCATAATAACTTGCATAATACATTTACTTGAAACCTGGCAGTTCGATTGGCCAGTTGTTTATATTGTTGCTTGTAACTATCAATCAACCGTTAAATAGAGGAGGCTTATGGACTAGCAGACTGGTGACCACAGGGTGTTTTCTAGGTACGAGACATTATTATCCATGTAATGTAAGCTTTATTCGAAACATGCAACTTGTTTGGTTATTGTGCCACCTTTTGGGTCGTCCCAACAGAATGTGTTGGCCATGCATGAATTACAGAACCTGGACTACTTATTTTCTTCCAATTAAAAGCTTTTGTGCGTCGTGGGAAGTTACCATTATATATCAACAGATTCGAAGGTAATTTAGTTATCAAAATTGCAGATTTTCGAGCTATTTTGGTGATGCAGTAAAGGTGCCATGCAACAAGTGTCTTGTTGCTCTATTTTTGGTGCGAACACAGACAAAGAAAGCTAAAGTTACAAACACCTGAATTCGACTCTCGGGATCAATTGTAATTTTTGTAACGACGTTCTTAGTAGCAGTTTCAATTCCATCTGGAGAAGCCTTGAATGTTCAATCTTGTCTTCATTGACATGTTTTTATCACGGACTGCTCATTCTTGACCATTTTGTTCGACAATAATTCAAAATATAATGCTTCCTCTCGGATCCCTGTGAGAGGAAATGGGCTGTTTTCCATCACGAAGGCCTAGTTTGGGCTGGCAATAAGAACTGCACTTTAAAAAGCTAGGCCATCAGCAAGGCTAGTAAGTAGCACGGGCGACGTCGTAAGGTATCAGCAGCAGTGGGTCTCACGGCTCGGTGGTGTGGCAGGCGCGGGCGGCGCGGGCGGCGCGGGCGCGGGCGGCGAGGCGCGCGCGCGGCGGCTGCGGCGCGAGGTGCGCGCGCTGGCGGCGCACGAGGCGCGCGTGGGGCGCGGCGTGGGCGTGGCGGAGCAGGCGCTGAGCGCGCTGTCGGCCGGCCACGGCGCGCGCGCCTACATCACGTACGCCGACCTGCGCTCCATCCGGGACTTCCGCAACCAGACCGTCATACCCATCAAGGCGCCGCCCGACACCCGGCTCAGCGTTAGTTCATCTCTTTTTACTTATCTTCCTTACGCCCCATGCTTTTTACTATAGCTCGCGACGAAGTTCTCGTGCCGTCATCTTATGACCCAAGAAAGTACCCAAAACACGCCTGGTTTCAAAAATACAGAACCTCTAAGTTGCCTTACTTCTATTATATTTAAAGTTTTTTTTTTTACGTTCGAAATTACTGTATTACTAAATGCATATGATATTATTTACCATCTTTACAGGTGCCCCATCCTGATGAGAAAGGTTTCATGATACATTTGAAATCTATGTCGGGAGAAATCGAAGTCTACCTCTGTCCAAAAGAACGTCCTGCTTCGCCTGCGTCGTGTAAGTTCAATTTAATATTTAGAATATCAGAATGTATTAAATGCACAAGACAACATCATAGGTTTAACAAGTATTATAAATTGCAGTAACAACTATTTTTATTGAAAGACTTCTCTGATCTATAGCCAAAGATGAGAAGAGAGCTAGCTATTTGAGTAATTACTAAGCAGTGGGAGACCCATTTCTCGAAGTTATCTGTAATTGAGTAACCAAGTTTTCAGGGACCACGCCTTTTATCTGTGCCTATTTGCTATCATTTAGCTATCAATCTTGTGCTTACCTCATCAAGGGGGTTTCCACAACCCTTACTATTTTTTCGAACCACTTGGAGGCCACCGAGTTCGTCAACTCCCTGGATGACTCACTTTTAAAACCACAATTGGTGTTCGTTGTTAAAAGTCGGCTAATGTGTATTATGTTTGTAGCGACCGGCCAATTACCGGCGGACCCGCTGTTGGAAGACAACAAGGCTCTGCTGGCGCCGCTCATAGCATTGCTGCAGTCCAAGCCCTCCACCTCCATCACCGCTGATTTCACGTGAGTTTGTACTACTTACATTATAATGTTAGGCAAAATTAAATCTTAGAAGAAATAGGCCGACTCCACACGAAGTCAGGCTTGCGGGGTAGCCTACGACACACCTCAGAGAGCTTATTACTGTTTATTGTTTATTTTGAGTTTACCCTACTCCGTAGAGTCCATGAAGACGCAAGTCTTACACGCCTCAGTCACCAACGTCTAACTTGGACAAAGCAATACTGTTTTGCTTGGACAAAGCAATAGAATAGGGAGGGTATCGTTTATCACAGGAAATACTGTTTTCTTGTCATTATGCGACCCATTTCAGAGGAAGTTGCTCAACATTCAGTTTTCATGACTGTACCTGTAACATACGGAGCAGTATAACCAGGAGACTTGCATGTCGAACAATGAAAAAGCAGAAGCTTAATGTATATTTTTTCTGTACAGGACGCCAATAAAGCGGGAACCAATGAGTTCGAGTTCGTCGTCGTCGTCGATGACGGTGTGCACGCCGTGCGTCACGGACCCCACGCTGCCGCTGGGCGCGGCGCTGTGCACGCCGCACGCCGCCCACGCGCCGCTCACGCCGCTCACGCCGCACACGCCGCACACGCCGCACACCTCACACAGCTCACATAGCCATCACGACGCGCTCAACACTCCTGATAGTCAGTATCTTTCTCTACCATTACTGAGATAAACCTGTACCACTTTATCAAGGATCTTTTGATTGACAGAAAAATACAACTATGACTTAGAAACACAATCGTTGGTGTTACACCACATGTCAATAAGGCTTGTGTTTTGGAAATAAAACATTTGAAACTACATTTGATGATAGTAATAAATAATATTTCGAGTTTATCATTAGTAAGGAGGAAGGCGAGGGAGGTAGGGGAGGGGTATCATCAACTCTCGACAGCTTCCTACTGTTTCTCCAATTTAAATGAATACTTAATGCACAGGCGGCGGCGCGCGGGGTCGTCTGCGCAACGCGTTGATAGCGGACAGCGACGACTTCGCGCCCATCATGGGCGGCGGTCGGTTCCAGCTGCAGACTGAGGACCAGGAGTCAGGTACGACATGTAGCTCTCACTCATACGCACTCAACACAAGATCATTTGAAGGTGCGGTCGTACCAAGCGGACTGGAGAGCGGACAGTGGACTTTGACAGATAACGTACTGAAAAATATCCGCAGCCGGTCTGCTCGGTTTGAGCGCACTTTTATCAGAGGCCTAGTGGCACCTCTCAAAGTAGTAATATTTCAAAATCGCTTCAGTGAAAAAAATTGAGCCATATTTAGGTCCTGTATAGCTTCATATTGAAATAATACTATAAGAGCTGGTGGTACAATCTCTGGTCTAAAAATACCTTATTTGGTCACCATAGTCGCGAAAAGAAGACAGGCCCTTCTGTGCTCATCACGATAAGTTGGAGATTGTAGTGTGCTGGACACACACTGACTTGTCTTCTTTTTTTTTTATTCTGGTGGTCAATAGGTTCGCTCGGTTCCTTTATTACTGTGGTTTATGGTTAAAACTAATAATAATATGCTCATTGAGACCATTTAATGAAAGTTAATAAATACTTGTTGAGTAAAAATCAACAAAGCAGCAGGGTTTTATATATAAAACTCACCTTCTACCAATTCAATGCTTTTTTTAATGGCCTCCAACCATAACAAAAGCTTGAATTGGTAAGGTGAGTTATTAGATTTCATTTTTATTAACAGGAATTGAGCGTAAAAAGTTTATGTATGTAGTATCTCATGTATACCTTAAATTGAACTCCCATCACATTAGACACCCTATTATTATCAATTGGTGTCATTTTCATAATTATATGTATTATTTTGAAAGATAACTTTCAACCAAATGCACAAACCGATAAGGGTACATCACCCCTTTGATTCAATTCTGTTTTGTCTAATCTTGTGGTAACTTATGTCAACAAGACTGATGACTATTTTGGTGAACCAATCACAAGAATAAACATAAAAATTGATAGCAACTGATCGCTGATTAGAAACTGTGCGCCGATAATTAGTCTCTGATGACGATCAGCCCCCTTATTCACAAACGCTCGGATTCGATTTCGATTCGGAAAGTCGTATGTCTATCTCGCTCGCTTTCGTAATGCCAAAACAAGATAGACATACGACTTATCGAATCGAAATCGAATCCGAGCGTTTGTGAATAGGGGGCCAGATCCTTCTGATGCCTATCAATTTTTATAAAGCTGTTTTGGATTGCCTCGACAAAATAACAAATCCAATAAAATAAGTTGTCATTAAGATTTAACAGCAAAATATTAACAGGAGGTTTCTTTTTGACAGTTCAATATGAGGTATCAATTCAATAAAACTAAAATGACCATGTTCAATGACATTCTAACCTTAACTTATATTTCATAAAGTCATGGGTACGCTAAGTCACGCTATAGGCAGGCGGGATCGTCGAGAGCGCACGTCTCGTGGCTAGTACTTTGGCTGTGAAGTGTGTCGTAGTCACATCACAGTCAGAGTTCTAGCTACGCGGCCGTGCGGACCGGCGCGAGGACTCACCACATTAGATTTAAGTCATACGGCAGCGGAATTCACTAGGTTGGTTGTTTATTTAAGTGCCGACGCACTTAAAAACGGTGCGAAACTAATGTATACGCTAAAACTGAGGAAATCTCCGCAGTTTTTATGTTGCAACGTCGCTATGCTTTTGTGTGTGTCGGCCCTAACTGATTCACTGTGTACGGAAACACGATGGACTAAAGTTTTGATTATCATAAAATTCTACATCTAGTAATAACTTCTCACTTTACTTCAATTCAGTTCAATTGGGAGTATATATTTAGCCTATATCTGGTTATACTACCAGTAGCTAGATATAGGCTTAATAGACTTCCAAGTTACGTGGAGGAACCTAGAAGAATTGACATCTCTTTTATTATTGTTAAGTGGAGATGGTAGTAGTATCAATCTTTTAAGATTTTTTCGCAGAATGTCCACAAGTCAATCGTGTTTTCGAATATTATCGCGTAATAAAAATGAAGGTACGAATATGTGTCATCATGTAACATATCTATACATGCATGCTTACATCACGGTGCTCACGTCATCATCACGAATGCTTCACTAACTGTAATACCTGTCTCGATACTGAGTCTATGACAGGAATTATGAGAGGAAGGAATTGTGTTACATCTTCCTGCCTCTCAAATTGAGTATGTGGTTTTTGACTCTGTATTAAAACAGGCTCTGTCAAGCACTGACAAGACTAAAACTAAGCTATAGTCTCCGCCAGGTAAGAAAAAAATAAAGGTCATTAATCCGACTTGTACCAAAAAGTCCACAAAACTTCGTTAGATCGCTCGTCATTCAAAACTGTCGCTATTACTACTTCGGTCGAGTTTCATAATACCAAACACTTATCCCAACGGAATAAGTAAGAAAAACGAAGAATTATTGTGGTATTTCTTTTAGGTTTCAACATTACATATTCTGTCAATTAAATAATGTAATTGCTATTGTTTATGTATTTAAAAAATAATTTTCGTGGTGTTTTTTCTTCTTCGAGATTACTTATGTTTTTAACTACTATTTCAATGAAAGGACATGCCATAATTGGATTTATTTATTTAGCTCTAACTTATATTCATAGAAGTATACAATTAATTTGAATAACCGAATTTTAAAGTTTGAAGTTAGACTTTTTGGGTTATGTCCTCATATAAGCCGCTAAGTGTGACAGAGCGAGTCAGGGGCGCATTACCTGTGCGCCATTTTGGAATTATGTTTACCAATTTTAATATTTTTTTCAAATTTGGTTTGCTCGTTGGATTGACTGAGCGTACTCCATACACAGAAAGTTTTCACGAATTTTAATGATTCGACTTAGAATTTGGTTTAAGAGTTTCATTGAGTATTATTTAGTACCTTCCAAAATAAATACGACTGAATATGTTTTTGACCAAAAGGTTTGTAACTCAGGTCCAGTGAACGCGTCAAGGACGCCCCTAACCGCGATTCGTTTTTTTTTATCGTGTTGGCACTTCCTTTATATTTTTTCGTATTGTTTTGAAATATTGGAATACACCTTAATTTTTTTCTTATCTGGTGGACACTATAGTTGCTATCTTCTACGTGCAGGTATAACAAGAAAGAGACGACAGAAAATTCGAATTGTTAACTTAGGTTGTACTAAAGTGGCACATAAAATGGGCTGAAGTTACATGAAACATTTACAACATCAGCAAACTTTCAGCCTGTGAGTAAAAGGTAGCAAAAGTTTATTTTAACTTAGTCCTGTGTTAGTGTTCGACAGAGTCATTAACATTAACACTGTAATAGATTTTTTTAACCAAGATGAATTTGGCCTAGAAACGCCAATATGATTGTCAATTTTATGTTTTTTTTTTCTGTAAATAATGTTTTGTCTCTGATGTGGATTAAATCGGTTTTGTATTGTGTAAATAATTTGCTACGATTCCTATTAACATTCCCACAGATTTCTCTGAAACATCAAGTGTTTGTATAAAAGCGCAATTATCTTTTAATGTTTTTTTTTTTTTAATTGTAAATAAGTCTACTTGGTGCATGCTCACATCGCGTCACGGCAATCTGCTAAATGTTGGCATGCGTTTTCATGTGAGTAAATTCAAAAGTGGTCGGACTCTTACACTATAGTCATATTTAAAGATTTTATTTATAAAAATGACTGCTTTGAAGAGATTTGGCTGTGGGACACAAAAGTTATAACACCCACTAGTCAGTAACATATTGTAACAGTATCGTCACTTCGTGGATGTCGATGTGAGCGTTCCCCAGCGGAGAGCTTACAGCAGTTCATGTTCGGTTCAGCGGGCTCGTCGGTCGCGGTGTTTCGGGAGACGGGAGGGCGGCCGCGAGCTGTATCCCGTGTGGCTCCAGTGCTCCGTGTAGCACCATGGGATTCAGCTCACGGACGCTCGCCACTAACAGCCAACTCATCTACTAACTCCACAGACAACCATCGCCAATGTAACAACGCTCTCATGTCTAACTATGTTTGCACTGTGGTCTAACCTTCGGAAAACGTCGTTTCATTCATTCATTTCTCACAACTAAGCCATTTCATCAGGTTATTGGGTTATGCTTCCACTAAACCTCATCACAAGATAATTCATACGACATTTTTCGAAGACCTTACAAACTCATTTTGAATAGAAATACCACCGTTACAGTTAATTTTAAACTTGATTTCTGTTTATATTCAAAATGGGTGTCGCAATTCTAAAATTACAAGCAAAAATAGGCAAAATTTAACTATTTTCGTTTGAAATCTTTTAGTTACACGCAATATTCATACAACGCGCTCGCTTTCCATCACTTAGGCCTAATTTTCAAGCTTTAAAACCTTCAGCACCTGTATTGTCAGACAGGTGCTGTAATATTTGTCTCAGTGTGTTTGTTACTTAAAGCAATCGTTCAAAGGATGCGTGCGCGTTGCAGGAAGTATTGCACATTTTTTCCTTCGCCTCTGCTTCGCCTGCCAAAATCCAATAATGCTTACTCTTTGTGTCCGTCTGACTGTTATTACAGATTTTGCAAGTGAAGTCGGGGGGGACGGGGATGTGTTTGAAACTAATTTTGTAAATAATTAATTTGTAAATTGTATTTATGTTTGATGCGGACGTGGGCACACGTGATATTAAATGTATTAGGCGCACTCAGGACATTCATTGTCTGGTCGGGTTTATCTCCATATTTAACTGACTGATGATTGGTTGATGGAACTTGTGATTTTTATAATATTTTTGATCAATGTCAATTTAAACAAAATGTAATCATGATTGTGTGTAATCTTTTTGGTGTGCATTTGCGATATTATGAGAATAACAACGTAAACGCAAAATGATAACACTATAGTGACATGGATGTTGTCCCGTGGCATTTCAGAACCGCTGGAGTTGGAGCCGTTCCTGGCGCTGGAGCCGCCCATGTCGGCGACGGACTACGGGTTCTGTCTCGACCACGACGAGGGCCTGTCGGAGCTGTTCGACTTCGAGTTCTAGTGGCGCGCGCCTGCGAGGCGCGAGTCGCGACCTCATCGCTACTGTTTAGGATACCGAATGCCGGCCGCGGGCGAGTTGTGACGACCGCTCCAGGTGTTGGGACGGGTGCGACCTGCTCCCAGGCCTTGAACATTTGAAGTGAGGGTGGGACGACTGGCGTCTTGTTTTCAGAACACTCTCACGGTTTACTTGCGTTGTGCTTCTGATTGTGTTGCGGGCAACATTGTGTTGAGCTTTGGCTTTTATTGTAGGCACTATAATACCTAGTAGAGGCATGCACTATTGCTCCAATTACGTAGGCCGGTAGACTGGCCAGGGAAACGCTAAGATAACTTGAGCAATACATAATGCCATTACCTAAACTAGTGTTTTTGATGAATATTTTTAAAGTTTATTTCGTTACGTCGCGTATGATAATGATGCCATTTTATTTACGGGTATAACACTATCATCATGTTGGACTTGTTTTTGTTTATCCGAACACTGATTTCGACTAGACTAGGAAATCATTGTGTTTACTTATTTGTCTCCTAAGGTCAAGTAAAATATGAGAGTGTTCTGTAAAAACAATAATGTGTGTTTATGAACATTGAACATCGCGCTCGTAGTTAGTTGTTGAAATTGATTGCAACGTAAATTATTTAGTTGGATTATTTGTGACGTAGATGTCGAATATTTAACTAATGCTCGTTCTGTGGGACTGCAGCCGGCGCGTGCTGTTATGATACGATAGTTTAAAACAGATCACCGAGGTTCCGGTTTTAACTGAGAATGTTTCTCAACTCGAGTAACTTTATGGAGAATAATACGTTATAACAAATTTTAGAAAGAAGGCACAGGTAAGAGTACCAAATATCTATTGATTTGATCGGTGTGTTCTAACATTCTCAGTTACCGCCTGGTTTATAGACACATCAGAATATAAATCATACTAAACACAGTTGACAACAACAGACAGCCTCTAACAAACCAATCTGAAAAACATGGTGCTAATTTCATTTCTTCATCTATACCCGTCGGCTACAGTCCCACATTAGTGTTTAAACTGAACGCTTATAATGAAAATTGTTCCTTGAAGTTATCGAATTGATTTGTTTATGTTATTGGCATATTGCGTCGAGTGCCGACACCACTGCTTGTGTACCACTGTCTGCGGACACGTGGTCGGTATCCGATGTGGGCGCATACTTCAGATACCATGCCTTAAGACTTTATAGAACTTTGTACATATTACACATGCCAAGTTTTTTATGCGATCTCTATAGTTTGTTTTTCACATATATGTAGGAGAATAAAACTAGAATTTGCAGTATGCGTCCGTGCACACATGGTGCGAGCATATAGTATAGGTTGTGTCGTGTCGCAGAGTGTGGAGCGGCAGGCTCGCGCGCTCGCGGGCTCGTGTGCTCACGTGCTCGTGCTCGTGCTCGTGCGCTCGTGCGCTCGCGAGCGGATGTGCTCGCCCGCTGCGCGCTCGTGTACATAGTGTCGCTCAAATCAGAGGAGCGCGGGCGGGCGCGCCGTGTACATATTACACACTAATGAACGGTGATATCTTAGCGGCCTTCGATTTTACTTGTAAAGCTAGCTCTAGTGTTCCATACGTCATACGTTCACGTTAGGGCTGTCGTTTTCGTATTGCACGTTGTTCCGTTATCAATATAACTGATTTGCCAAATATTTAGTTACTACCTGAGTTTGTCATTTTAGTTTTATTATGGGTTCGTTTAGTTGTCATTGTAAATAGTGGAGGCAGGGCGGGAGCGCAGCGAACGTCAACATTATGATTTCTATAAATATAATTTTGAATGTTTAAGTACAAAGTGCGATACCGCGATAGCCGTTTTACCGTAATGTAAGTACATTACTCGAACTCGTTGGCACGCCTTCGCTCTGCCGTTTTTGGATAGTGTACAGCACAAATGTCATTGTAAAAAACCTATTAATAAGTGCATATCAAAATAATTTTAATGTTAGAGTTAATTTGGAGAAGTGTGTGAGCGGCTTGAGTGAGGGAGGCGCGGAGTGTCGGACACAGGCAGGAGGAACCTGGTTGCAATACTAGTGCACGAAGTACGAACGAGGGCGAAATCATTATTTTAACGTTTAATTTTCAGACTACATTAGTTACATTCCGTGCCCTTGTAACAACAAACACAAGATCCCGCGTCTTCCAGGCATTTGTACATATTTAGATTTTGATGCATTCACGAGATTAGACTGAGAACGTGGATTTTAAATATCACGTTACTCGATCAACAACAATAACTGCACGTCGCTGTACGCAGACTGTCCGCGACAGAGATGTTTATCACAAGGGCGCGGAACTACTCGCCACCGAGTGTGAACACGTCCGCCAGACTACCCGCTAATAGTATTAAATCACTAATATGTTTATTTATATACTTGTTTGCGTTACGGGTAAGCTTATGTTCCGCGGTACGATTTTATTTCACCAAATCTGTACAGTACGCCAGCTCTGTTGAGGTAAATCGTTTTTAATGAAATTCAATCTTAATACAAATGAATTTTTAACATTTTTCGTTTCAAAATCGTTATCATTAAGTTTTATTTCAGT
The DNA here is from genome assembly GCA_963082945.1 of Cerastis leucographa. Lineage (NCBI taxonomy): Eukaryota > Metazoa > Arthropoda > Insecta > Lepidoptera > Noctuidae > Cerastis > Cerastis leucographa. The sequence goes on along the minus strand of OY720380.1, from coordinate 7,780,385 downwards.
TTGATAGGATTTTATTTTTTCGTTTTAATATTGTTTCCGTACAAAGCAAACTCTGTTGAATACGTTTTTTTGAAATCATACCATTGAAACAGAATTTGCTTTTAGCGGCGCTCGTGAAGTACCTTATTCTAAAGTGAAATTTTATTACTGCAGGATACTTTAGTTACCTCATGTCATGTTCCTTAAACATCGCTAGTGATGCAATATTATCAAGTTCTCTAATATATAGTATTTTGCTACTGCGCAGTGAACTATCCCCTGATAGTCGCTGAACATCGGTACTCGGTACCCGAGTGTCGATTTTTAAGGAACACGTGCAAACAATATGTGGGTTGCCAGTCGCCTATATTAACATTTTGTTCGGCATAACGCCGCCTCTCGCGAGAGGCGACGTTTTAATTTTAAATTAAATTGTTTACGACACAAATTCTGGGGCCAAACGTACGAGAAAAAGAAGTACAAATTATAAACAAAAGTTTTCTCGTAATTTAGTTAGGGATTTACGCTACTTCCATTGTTGACATCGATCGATGTCTTGTTTTTAACGAATGATTTTGTGTAATGAAACAGACATTACTTGATGTAATGTCAGCTCAGGTTTGACTCTTCATTTTTCATGTGGAGCTTGGTAACTTATTGGAATTATTTATTGTAGTCGCCAATGTCTGAAGTCAGTAAATCTATATTATTTGATGTTATGTTACTTAAGTAATTCAGGCAGTCTCCGAGTGCTATTTATTTAACGTCCGTTTTGCGATATAATTAGTTCAAATTCCTAAATCTACCAAGAGGTAGGTCACATAGGTACACACACTTTATACACTTTATATTTACCTGTCCGGTAGACTGCCGTTTAAATCAATCTGGTGAATTGTTAAGATAACTTCATAATGTTAATTACGCTTATACAATAGCTTTCAGTATTTTTATGGTTGATTCAATTTGAATACATTGGAATATAGTCCTTACTTGTTTCCACTCCGCGTCGATAGTTTGATGAGATCTCAAGTTAAGTGTTGGTATTGTTTGTCTAAGTTATGTGTGGGACTATCGACGTGGGGCGCTACTGTTACAACGATTTTAGTCCGTACATAATAACGTCAGCTCGACGGTCCACAGGGTCCTAATGTAGTATTTCAATACAGACAATATTAAAGTTAATTGGAACTTCACATTGAGGAGCGACGCGCGACGTAGGCCCGTTACCTACAACGTTGTCTTCACACGTGTCATGCGGGATACACAGATATCACTGGTAGTCTTCTATCTTAGTTTCTGTCTGTAGATGTACCTTATTTTATAAATCTGCGAGGTAACCTAGTGTGAACATTGTCGATGAACGGTTTGTAACTAGACAAGTTTCTGTTTGCTCGTAGATGCAAACGAGCGCTGTTATATGAAATCGAGACTTTTCGACGGCATGTTTTTGTGTAATACTTTATCTGATTTTTTAATGTAACAAATTGAAGGTGCAATGTTATAAATATGTATTTATAGTGTGTGTGAGCGCGGGAGGGACGCGCGAGGGATGCGGGGGGAGCGGTGGGACGCTCGGAGTAACGATACGCTTGTTTGCGCCATTTGTTGTTGGTGTGAGGCCTGTTTGATTTGTATTCATTTGTGTTGAAAGACTGAGGTTGATTATTCCAGTTTCGACGAACGTGCGAGTTATTTGTTGATTGAATTTAAATATAAAGTCATATATATAGTTAGGTTATATTTTTTAATAAATATAATATTGAGATATGTAATATATTCCGGTCTTTTCTTTCGGCTTGTCCTGAACCCAAAAACGAAATTAAATTCGCAAGTTGAACATTGATGACTAGTATATTTAGTATTTTATCTGTGTTAAAAAGAAGTGAATGCAAAGTGTTGATGACTGAATATGACTATAATTAGTTGACCCTTAATATAAGGTGATGATTATTCTATCTTAAAACAACGTTCATATTTACAAACTGGCACTTAAAAAATTCAACACTTATGAAGTAAGTAAATACTTTAAAAGTAAGACGACAAGATCAGTCTCTTATAAAGTTGTCAATGGGGAAGTCCTTGAAGGAGTGACTCCAGATGTCTGTGAAGGCTGTGCTAACCAGGTCGTTGATGAGCGGCCTGATGACTGCAAAGCCTGGCTTCCAGGTGGCATTGATGAGGCGGTCCAGCATGCGCTCTGAAAATAATAACCTGCGTGCTTAATGTCTTTTTGGGCGTCACAAATCAGCTAACTGGTCATCAAAATTCAAACATTCTACTTTATACCACTAGCACTTAGTGGTAGAAATGGTGCGGAGTAATCCTAAGCTTCAAACAAGAGGGAAAAATAATGTAACAAAGCAAGCAATCAAATGGTGCAGTGACACAATTTTAAGCACTCAATTACCATTCTTCCACAGAATACAGTGCTAACTACAATCATGCAATGTGCAAATCTACTCACTACCCTAAAAAGACACAGACGTGTCTAAAAGTATCTTACGCATATAAGTACCGAGTATTCCGTTGCCCCTGACTAAGTTGCCGACGTGGATCTCCATGTCCCCGATGTGATCAACTTCCACATGGACATCTACTCCAGTGCCGTTGCGTTTGATGCGCGTCGTCTGAGAATAGTCCCGGAGTGTCATGTTCCAAGTACCGGAGCGTAGGACGCCTAGGCCGAATGCATCACCCTGAAAACGGAAAGTGTTGTAAGTATTGGAAATCGGGTCGACCTAATTAGGCACGAAATCGTTTGCATATTTCTGCCGCCCGGCAGCAAACAGACGGCGCAATGTTGCCTCCAGTTTCCTTCTAGTAAGATGAGATTTGTGTAAAAAAAGCTGAGAATCATTCAAACTTGAGCTTCCTCCAACATTAGCTACCCATCAGGCCCGGACTCCACTGATGCGGGGATGACAGTGTTGTAAACTACCACGAATAGGATTCGTTATTGACAGTTCTCTTCTCGGCTTAGCTTTAGTGGGAGCGGTTGCAACTAGGAGAAGAGATGTCTCATAATTGTTTAGTCTAACACGCTCTCGGCGGAGACAGTAAGAGAATTTATTTGTGTGCAGTGAGCTGTGAGAGAGTGGTTTATGGCGGTTACTAAACTCTGCGTGAGTAGCCTGTACACACATGCCATCTCTGCTCCAGTCTAGCCATTACGCATCTTCGCACAGCTTCGGTGGATACACCCTAGCTTATAAGTATCTCCTCTCTAGTGCGTCACGTTTCCACTTTAGTGTAGTCCAGGCCTTCAAATCGACTTTTACTGTACCTGAACGCCATGGAACCACGGGTAATTAAAATTACCCATGGACCCGGTAATGGGTCAACCGACCGGGACCACGGTTAACGAGTGATTTTTACACTAATTCACAGTGCCTTCAATAAGCTGAGTAGGTACTTATTATCTGCAAGCGTGGTTGTCGTGTGAAGCTTCGATAATAGCACATACACAAAATTATGTATCATAGGAAGGTCGATTGGATTAGGCCGAATTGTATCCGCTAATTATTTAGATTTAGAGATAAACCTTGGCTAGATCCGTGTATGTATGACCTAGGATGGGTAGGTGCCCTCGAACCAAAGGTGGATCAGGCCTCTTACTTATTTATTAGAGTCAGCTCACACCGACATGCGACGCGACGCGACGCTGCGCGCACCTTGAGAATTCCGAATACGTTGCGCAACGTATTCTGAATTCTCCCAACGAAATGTGTATCTTTTCGTGTAGTAAATAAAGTTATATTTTGAATCGCTCTTTTAAAGTGTGCGTGCAGCGTCGCGTCTCGGTGTGAGCTGACCCTTATGGCACGTTGACAATAATTTACCTTGAACTCGTAGTCACCGTTCAGCCATTTTTCTGGGAAGTACTGTGAGTAAACTATACGCTGGTTCTCCCAGTCGGTTCTGTAAAACAAGTAATGTATGTTATAATAATCAAGTATTGTATACGTAGAACGATGTAGTCGAACATCTGGCTAGCTTCCACATAGCGGAGACATTCAGTAATTTAGTTCAAATTTCATCCACGTGGCGCCGTTAACGCAAAACCATATTTTGTAAATAATAGAAAGCTGATGGTACATTTGAAAAGAAAACGTTAGTTCCAACAATGACCACGTGCCAAAAGAACTATGCGGGACTAATCCTATTAGAGACAAGACTTCGAAACTCACTTGTATTTAGTGACAGTGGATTGCGACCATCCTCTTTCGTACACGCTGGTCAGTGTGAGCGTGTATCCGATCCCGTTGATAGCGCGAGCCTGTTTGATCTCCCGCGCGAAGTGAGGGTCAAATGGAGCTACGCCCATCTCCGGGATGCCTGAAACATGTGTAAAGATTTTGTGATCACTGTCCCCGTATTGCTAAGCCGGCCTTCTAACCAAAGCGATCACATGAACATGAGACTGTCATTTGCTTTTGTTAAGACGACGCCTAAGTACCATACCAGTATTCATAGAAAAAAATGTTTGGAGGATAATGCGCTATCAGAATTTGTCGTTGTATCCAAAAGTTGTTGGTAAACATGTTTCGCCATCGGTCATAGTATATCAAGGCCTGCTGTTAACCGCCATAATTCCAACTTTTTTTTTATAGCTTTTATGCATAATATGACACTAAAATAGTCTTAAGAAAAAGTATGTAATAATATACAACCTGTTATTTTTTTATATCCCATAATTCTAGGATATGTGTGTGACCATATCAAAGAATCAACGCATATTATGAATTATGTTTCAATCATACATTTTTTTTTTTCGCATTTTCTAAGCTTTAAATATGAATTATTAGTTTGAATACAAAGAATTACTCGTACTTATCAATGAAACTGTAGCGACCACAAAAAGCAACATACTACAAAAAGTACTGCAGCGCCATCTATGGTGCGACGGAGGAACTAACATCAATTTCCTACAAGTCGCAAGTAAAGTCTACATCGACTTTTTTTGGGCAGTTGCCCGCCAGACATAACACCTGTCTGGCCGGAGGATCCTCCCTTTTCTATGGAGTATCGAGGAACTTTCCTCCCTGTTCCTCATCCCTCCTAAAAAACTACTACCATTTTACTACACTACTGCGAAGTTTGGCAACCTCGCAAAAGTAAAGATTCGTCATACTGGTGATAATTTTTGACCTAAGTAAATTATGATTGATGATATCAACGAAACTATGTATTTTTGGACCACCTATTCTAGGAGTTTTAGTATTATTTTACCTACAGAATATAAACCTAGAGTTATGGGATATAAAAAAAAACTGGTCGTATATGTTTCTGTTAATGGTCATTACTAAAACTTATACCTATGTGTACCGCTTGACTAGCGGTCAATCTTGAGAGTTAGAGTAACTTTGTGTGCAAGATAGATTGGGCACAAATAACATCATACCAACTTTTACAAAGTACATATTAAAGGAGTGTGTCTTACTTACCTATTTTGAAATAAGGTCGCACTTTGTTAAAGGCTCTTTTTATACAGCCATCGAAGTCTGGGGACGTTTTCTTACACGCTGCAAATATTCTTTCTGAAACATAAGTGTAGGCTTTAGATAAAAGTCTACCCTTAATCTAGGGATAGGTAACTGCTACGTTATCTACGTCTACGTTATATTATAATATTACTTATAAAGAGTTTGTAATTACGGGTGTTGGGGTACCTATCTTCGGAACTATTGATCTGATATACAGTTAATAATAAAAAATAGAAAAAAAAAACCCTAAAACATAGACATAAGTACGTTGTTCCTAAGTAGTTATAGGTTTTGAGCACATAACTACCAGACAGTTTCGATAAGTTTATGTAACCTTGTGATTTCAGTGAGTGGCCCTGGAAAAGAAACTCTTATGTTTGGATTCGAGTAAACCATTGTGAAAAAATAAGTATGATAAGTGATTTTTATGTATCTAATTAGGCATGCATAAGTATGGATTAAAGAAAACAAAATTCCCGTTATGTTTTTTCTAGCTTTGAAGCGTCTGGCAGAAATTTCCACCAGCAGGAAGTGTCTAGCAGCGTTTGTTACTAATTTTTAACAATATTCTCTGCAATCAAAATGGCGGTGTTTTGTGCAAACACCTTTCTTTTTTTGACACAAACTCGGCACAGTTGTTCCTTGAGTCAAAATAAGCCGATTAAGATCGGAAGTCCACGGGACCACTGCTAATAAATTATTTGTTCTCAATCATAACAATGAAGAAATGTATATTACCCGACTGCCGGATGTAGGGTTATGTTTTTCGAGCGTATGTATGTACCTATGTCTGTCCGTTTTACTGTAGCCTAAACGGTTAGTTTGACGGATTTCAGTATATGAGGTGTCATTAGATTTGTCCTAATTGTGGGAGTGACATAGGGCATACATTTAAGTACATTTTAATGCTTCCACAGTGCAAAGTGCTACATTGATATCGCGTTTTGCATCCCGCTTAATCACGCTCGAAATGTAATAGGCCTCTGAAACATTACTGGCAAAATGTGGGTGTACCTACCTACAATTAATGGTACCTACACCTCTGCCTAACCCTTCGGGGAAATACAGGCGAAATGTTATGTTAGGTTGTTGATTGTACTGTGAATCAATCACATGGATGCTTTAGATACCGTACTTCCCCATTGAGAGTCACATTTCCCAAGGAGGAGCTTCGATATAAAATGTATGGTCACTCATCCACGGACCGTACCTCAGAAATTGTTGATTAATTTCGATCTCTGCCACTATTATTATTTAGCACCCAGTCCTAACTTAAGGTGCTCAGATCTTGATGTCTTTAAAAGAGAAAGTGACCTCTGCTTTTGTTTCGGCTGTTTCTTCTGAGTGTAGTCAGGTACGAAACACCGGACTCATATTGCTTATTTAAATAAGACGACGTTTAAAACTGTTTGTAAAAAAAAAAATTGAAAGTAGCTACCCTGATGGTGGAAGCAGGTATAGAACAGCGATTGCATCAAACACGTTTTTATCGCAGATAAAATTATGTAACACAGTCATTTGGTCCTCAGAATACTCTCTTCGGATGGATATTGCCGGTGAGAATAATTTGACGGCGCGCGTTTTTTTTTTTTTGAAAAGGTGTATTACATAGGGTTCTTTAATTTTAGTTTTTTTTTCAAATCTGCATGATATGGGTCTATTTACCATATTTTTTAATTGCAAATAAAAACACCAGTTCAATATTGAAGACAAAATAAAAAATGTGGTTGCATTTTTTTACATCAGAAATGAATTTACGTTATTGATTTATAAGAAAATGATACCATACTTGACCTATTAACTAAACCTGGATACTTATAAATTTTAGAATGAAGCCGGGCGGAGCGAAACTTTGAAATCCCCCACATTTTTTTTGACTTTGTTCGGCCTTTATCGGTATCGATGAACAGTAAAAAGCCACAGTTATAAATAATAAACGACAGTGACATTCCACCATATTGACATTACACATTACAATACTCGTCTAAATATAGACTCATTGCAAAATGAAACTCAAACAACATTTTTACCTATCATAAAATTCGACACCAAACCGAATCATTGCTAAATGCATAATTGGGACAGATTGCGGTAGACCATCACAAGAAACAATCTGCGAGTGTAATAACAAGACTATAGATTTTAATTAACATACCATACTAAGGTCTTCGCACATTACACAAACTCGACGTCGAGGCCTCTCAGATGGTAAGTACTCACAGTGAAGCATCGAAATGTGAGCTCTATATTGTGATAACTGTAGAATTTTCTTTCATCATTATCATCCACAGTCGAATTCACCCACTTCTGGGTATAAGGATCTCTTTTCTGGTGACCAATCCCCACGGTCCTTGTGCCAGCCTCATCCAGGTTTTTCCTCCGATGGCAACTATGTCGTCTGCCCATCTCGCCGCCGGACGAGCCACACAACATCCACATTGTATTGTGTTCTTGTTTCAACATTTACTTTGCTGAATTTCATGCTTTATGCTGAACCGAACTGGTTTTGGATTGGTGTCGAGTCTGTGTTATGTGCAAAGACCTTAACATAAGTTGACTGCCTCGTCTGCCTCGATGGTCTAGTGGTAATAGGTGGCGTACCATGACGTCTTAAATAGTAGATTGTATCATAAGGGAGCAAAATAATATTTTTACGGCGACGGCGCTTTTTTGAATCCAGAGCGAAGTGAGGGATTCTAGAGTAGAATCCCGAGCGTAGCGAGGGATTCTTTAGTAGAATCCTGAACGTAGCGAGGGATTCAAGGTACGTCGCCCGAGCCAAAAATATATTTTGCGTCCGAGTGATACACTCTGCTTTTCATCATCCACTATGAGAAAACAGGCGCCTCATATTCTATTGTAATATTATTATTTAATAAAACATAGAGTAACAACTAAATTGAAATTAAATAGTATCTAATAATAAAACGACTAAAAACTTATATTTACATTTGAGACATTTTCGCAATTATGAAATATATTTTTTTCAGCTGGCCGCGACTATGGGCCGTCGTACCAGCCAGTCTTTATTCAAACAATATTTGCGTTCGATTGCTTTGGCGCTGAACACTAAGATGTTCCAGATTCGAAAAAGTGCGCGGCAAAGTTAATTGCGGCGCACTTTTTGAAATAAAGAGGATTAAAAACTCATTACTGCCCGCTAAAAGTTTCTTATAGAAAACACTACTTTTGGGCGCATTTATAGGCGAACCAAGTCGTCCTTTTCGAATAGATGGGATGAAAACATTATTGTTCCATTCTTATTCCAGAGTGAAAAAGAGACGGAGCTATACAGGTCGTCTAGCTCCATCTAGATATAATAATGTTTTAAGCGTCGTAGTAACCCCCAAGGTGCTACTGCTGAGCATAAGGTCTTGGGCTCGATTCCTTGGACGGGCAAAGTTTTATAAGATTTTCCAAAATATTTCAGCAGCCCTGATTCTGGATTTGTCACCATTTAATGCAGTCCTCATTAATATTTCAGCACATGCCAATGTTTTCTTTCTTATGTAATACTAGCTGATCCCGGCATTCGTTGCAATGCACTTGTTCCTACCCACTACCTACCACTACCTACCTACTTCCTACCTACCTACTACCTATCTACCTACTACCTACCTACTAACACTACCTACTACCTACCTACTACCTTCCTACCTACTACCTACCTTCCTACCTACTACCTACCTACCTACTACCTACCTAAGAACCTTCTCCTGACAATAACAAACAAAACAAAAAAAGAATTATCGAAATCGGTCCAGCCGTTCACGCGTGATGCCGTGACCAAGGGAAATAGGGATTCATTTTTATATATGTAGATATTATTGAATTATCGAGCTTGTAAAACCTTCAGAATTTCTTGTTACAGATACAGTTCTGTTGTTGCAACAAAACTAGGACACACCAGTAACTGACCTTTTAAATGACCTTTTCTGACCTAAATTACAAACATTCCATAACTTGTTTGGTCGTAAAGAAAGTCAATTATTATTGCAATGGCATGATATTGAGATCAAACTGAAAGTCCGCGTCCCAACGCAATTGTCGCGCGAGCACGCGACCGACGCGCGTCGTCGTGTTCATTTTGTTCGACGGACCCAGTTGCGCTGAAAGATAGCGCCTTGTGGTTTTCCGAACAATTGACCGACATACTTAGAAATTAGAATACAACTGTCGCATATATTACCACGTAATATAGTACCACAGCCACAATGCGACAAAAGGTTTTCAAGTAGTTAGTGGTGTATATGTACGCGTGAATAGTAACGCTGCAGCTTCCTGCATTTGCGTTGTGGTGACTACAAAATGTTGATGTGGTTGCGTGGTGTATTAGCGACGTTGTTTCTCGTGTTAGCAGTCTGAGTTGCAGCCAGACAAACATAGGGGCGTAGGGGTGCGCACGGGTGTTCATGCATGCATCTTTGCGTCGACGCGAGTACGCGACGCAACATTGTGTTCGCGACGTGGCCGGGCCTCTAGTGCGAGGTGTCGCTGCTGGTCTGGTTGCATTGTGGTTGCGAATTTTGCGATGTGGTTGATATCGCACAAACAGATGAATTTGGCAGCAAAAAGTGGTCCGTGAGAATTAAACTATTTATTTTCATACAAATGCTACTTGCCCACGTGTTGTTTTTGTGGTAAAGTCGTCATACGTACGAAACAAGACTTAAAGAAACATAATTGTTGTACCTGTCCATTAAATAACAAAAGCCTTTTCATCATGTAGGTACTTATATGTATAAGTATCGCGTGGTACTAGAATAACATAAAGTTTGATCTTAAAAGTTTATGGCAATACGAAACAAAAGTAGACGTGCTCCATGGTAAACCTTGACTAAGTATTGTGAAATATTAATTGCATTTTTATTAGAAAATAACAGAGGACGGACACATTTGCATTAAATGGGTGCTTGAGTTAGCTATTTATTGAGTTGACAATGAGCTCGCCCATATTTCGTGGGACCTAAACATAACTGGCGAAATGTATGTAGGTAGGTGCTATTAGGTACACAGGTAGGGATTACAGGCGTTGTATAATGTTATGTTAATTAAATAATTACACTTTTCTCTCCTGCAACTGTGCTTTAGTATCTTGTATTTCCACGAAAAATCCTGGCGCAGAGCATCTTACTGCTCACATAAGAGAAACAGCTACGAAAATCGTTCAGTCGTTCACACTTGCTGATGACCATGTTGATTGAACCATATTTTTTTCTAATCTGAATTGAACTGCCCAAGCCCTTGGCCCAGAAGGAACACCACAGTATTAGCCAAACGCTCATCTCACCTTGGTTGTTCTTTGCGTCACTGTTTGTAGATGCTCGCTGTTCACTGAGCAACGCATGCTGATCTTGCTCAATGCATCCGTTACGAAAATTCGACGTTTCATTATGGTTTCATATATCTGTCGACATGATATTAAGATTCTATGTTATGACCTTTTGACACGGGCAATACTTACCTATCTGTGTTATTGATTGAGATAAATGTTATGACAAAATAAGATTTTTTTTGAAGTTTCTGGTAAACGTATTAGTAGTAGTCTGCAATTGGACATTTTTGTGCAAAAATCAAATAAAAAAAATCATAAGTCATTTAATGAGATTATGCTGATAATCAGCACTTTTTGAACATCAAAATTACAAGAGACAGTCCCCCAAAACGCCTACCCTTCGCCACTTCCTAGTGTTTTAGCTGGGAAGAAGAAGTGGCGGAACGGAACAAACTCCCCAGCAACATCAAATTAATGTCCGTTTTTGAAAATAATGCATAACTTAGCTAAAATTGGCATGTCGTACATTTGTTGGGCTTATGTCCTTTAATTTTAACTGTATCTAACTGAAAGTTAAGAAGCTAATGTCTAGTAGTGATTAAAGCGGATGTAGAATGATCGTTTTCAACTTATAAAAATATTTAAATTAACCCTTTTTGTCGTCTGAGGGGTGGAATTTCCAAAAACGTTGAAATACTTGTTTATCAATTCATGACAAACGCAGATAAAACAAAACTTTTTATCTTTATTTTTCTCAGCGCCATCTTGGATTTTTTACCTCATTTCCCTTATCAGCGAGCGACCCCGAAAACAACAAAACCGACACCCAAAAAGCCATTGAGTCGCGCAAATGTCCCGTTACGCAAGTGTCTGTCGTGCAAGTGTAATAAAAACAATTGCCATCCTTTTTGTCGTCTGAGGGGTGGAATTTCTAAAAACGTTGAAATACATTGTTTATTAATTCAATCAAGAAACATAAATAGTAAATTTCAAGCAGATCAGACAACCTTTTTTTCATTTTTTTTCTACATAATAATTATTGCCACCTCATTTCTCTTGCTTGGGGTTGAATTTCGATAAAACCCTTTAACCCCCGACCAAAAAAGAGGGGTGTTATAAGTTTGACGTGTGTATCTGTGTATGTGTGTCTGTCTGTGGCATCGTAACTCCTAAACGGATGAACCGATTTTGATAAAATTGGTTTCGTTTGAAAGGTGTTTTAATCGAGAGTGTTCTTAGCTATGTTTCGAGAAAATCTGCCCAGCGGTTTGAAGGTGATCACCACTTTTTAGTTGAAGGGAAATAAACAACTTTCCCGGGTCTGGTCGATTCGAAATTTGAAATCATGTTACTTGTCACTATGGGCATCGCTGGGGGGGGGGGGGGGCTGCAACCTCCCGCTCCCCCCTAAAAGTTCGTTTTTTTTTTTAATTTTTAACTTTTGTTGTTTTCTTTAAGTTTAAAAAGCATGAAATAAAATAAAATTAAAAATTTTAAAAACCCTTGACACGAAAAACCTCTAAAAACCTAAAATAAAATAATCCAAGCGTCGGGGGACCGCTAAGTAGACCGCTTAGTACAAGCACAAAACAAAGCGGACCCTCGACGCTAAGACGCTTGGATTATTTTATTTTAGGTTTTTAGAGGTTTTTCGTGTGTTTTTTAAATTTTTGTTTACATACATTTATTTATTTTTGGATACATACTCTTCCCAAGCAACACACCCTCCAAATTGCATGTCTCTAGGACCAGCAGTTTAGGCTGTGCGTTGACAGTCAATCAGTCAGTCAGGACTTTGAATTTTATATAATACTAGCTGTACCCAGCATGCGTTGCAATGCACTTTTTACTACCCACCTACCCTATCCGACCTACCTACCCTATCCTACCTACCCTACCCTACGCTACCTACCTACCTACTCTACCCTACCCTACCTACCTACTCTACCCTACCCTACCCTACCCTTACTACCTACCTACCCTACCTACCTACCCTACCCTACCTACCTACCCTACCCTACCTACCTACCCTACCCTACCCTACCTACCTACCTACCTACCCTACCCTACCTACCTACCCTACCCTACCTACCTACCTACCCTACCCTACCTACCTACCCTACCCTACCTACCTACCCTACCTACCTACCCTACCCTACCTACCTACCCTACCCTACCTACCTACCCTACCTACCTACCCTACCCTACCCTACCTACCTACCCTACCCTACCGTATCCTATGTCCGTCTCCTAGTTCTAAGCTACCTCCCCACCAATTTTCAGTCAAATCGGTTCAGCCGTTCTTGAGTTATAAATAGAGTAACTAACACGACTTTCTTTTATATATATAGATATACCTAGACATTCCGAGCATATATGATCAACTAGCTGTCCCGCGCAACTTCGTCTGCGTCACATTTTCCCCGTTTTCGCAACATTTTTGATTGCTGCTCTGCTCCTACTGGTCGTAGCGTGATGATATATAGCCTATGTCCTTCCCCAGGTAGAAATCTATCTTCTTGCCAAATTTCATTAAGATCCGATCAGCTGTTTAGTCGTGAAAAGGTAACAAACAAACAAACATACAAACAAACAAACAAACAAACAGAGTGACATTCGCATTTATAATATTATATAGTATGGAAGTATGGATAACACTTGTAAGGGTATTTTTACCATGTTTATTGTTTGTTTTGAGTTCCCGATATTTCGTCGCTGTTGCAAACAATAAGCTACAACAAGTGTTATTTAAGATGCATGTTTGCTTGCAAATTTCGAAGATTTTAAGTTGCATATATGTAGGTAATCCGGACTTTATTTAATTACTATTGACCAATTTAGAAACCAACAGGAAAAAAAAAACAACTGCTGAAAGCAGAAGGTCACATTAACAGCGAAGAATAACATGCATAATAAAACGATCGTTCTAATAGTATGGTATCTATAAACATTGGTTATTAAACTTTTATTGCTTGCGGCAATATTCTGCAATATTGCTCAACGCTCACGTAACCGGTAATGTATCCGCACTGACTGTTATGGCTGCCGTACCATTAGGAACTCATTAATGGTGCACCTGCTTCTATGTCAAGGAGTCTTCGGCAAGGAGGAAAGAAAAGAAGGTCTGTTGCTAAATTGTGTGGACCTCTTGAATGTGGCGTAGTCAAAAGGTCTCTATTTTTTTTTGTCTCTATGGTAATCCCGGGAGCATGGTGTCTTTGTTCTTTATGTGAGCATAAATATCTACTTACTTGTAATGGTACGATCTGTCGATTGGTCGTTGATGCGAAAGTTGGAAAAAACGGTTGTAATAATCGATAGGTAGTCCTATGTGGGTATAAAGGAACGTTAACCGAGCCAACTCGAAAACTGACTTACGAAAACTTCAAGGTGTTGGAAGATCAATTATAAAAATAACTAAGAAATAGTTATCAATTCAAATAAACTTGCATAACGTTTGTCAAAATAAAGTCGGCCTAGTTATCTAACTCCGTTACAAAATGTTACACAAATGAAATATCGAGGCTTTTGATAGCAAATAGCTATATGTTGACGCTATAGGATACCTAATACTAAAAAAAGATAAATGAATGCTTTATTTTGAGAAGCTTAGATACAAAACTACTAAAACCTGATGAGATCTGCGGGCACGCTTTTCCTACTCCCGTCCTTCTGATGCACCTTGCAGGTCGCATCTTAGGAAACTCCTTAAATCCCCTTCCCACTCTACCGACTCCTACACTTATTCCTTCACTGTACACGCTGTGCGGTTATGGAATTCACTTCCGCCTGACATTAGAGACTGCCAGACTGTTGCAGTTTTCAAGAGAAGAGTAAAAGAACATTATCTTTCCATTCCGTCATAGTTGCATAAATATTTATTTTATTGGTATAAATTTTGCCTTTATACGTAAGTTAGTATTTTTTTTTGTATTTTATATTTTAAATAGTTATTTGCTAATTCCATTCTCTCTACTTCTTTTACACACTATGTCTGCATCTCTTTTTTTTTATATCTCCTTTCGCAGGTATGCTGGAAGAGATTTCTTTTAAAAATATGAATCACCTTTGTACCTATTTTCTGTTCCTTTCTTCTTCTCCGTAGTGTGTACATAAATTGTTAAATGCGCCTTTCTAGGCAAAACATGTTGAAACTATTTTTTTTTGTAATTATTCCAACTGATTGTAAAACTACACGTCTCTTATCTTATCTTATCTCTTAAATGAAATTATAAAGAACAGTGCCCGATCGAAGGTCGATTTTTGGCCGAAGCTGAAGCCAATTAATCGGATATCGCCACAACCTTTTCCGAAGCCGAAGGCGATAAAATTCATTTTCAATTAAAAGTCTATGTTGTCTGTATATGAACAACTTTAAAACATGTTTAAACTTATCTTGTAACTTGTCTAAAGAAATAACACTTCGTAATGTGTGACAACTGCTTCCAGCGCGTCGCCTGGTCGCCTCTCCAACCGCCTCCATCCATCGACCTCTTGCGCATTCATATCAGTTCGTTCTAATTCGGCGCTAGCTAGTAACCTTCAGCTTCTGCTAAAACTTCGCTATAAGTTGGCCGAAGCCGAAGCCGAAGCTTCGGTCTGATACTAAAAAACATATATATATATATAACATCATATATGACGGAACGGAATTTATTTTGATAATTTAATTAAGGTCAATTTCTCTTAGGTTAATGAGTATAAGGCCGTGTGAAGAGGCAAAGACAATAACATGCGGTAACTTCCGTTTTTGAGCGGAATCTAGCATTTGCGTTTGTTTCTTTTATTTTGATCATCTCCTAACTTGAAGTCCAGCTAGCCAGCCCTGTCTTTATTGTCGCGCAGTCTGACAATAAACTGATTGGTGAAATTTAAATTTAGCCGTCACGACATTAATATGCTCTTGACTGATAGATCTTACTTATTGATCACTAGCTGTCCCGCGCAACTTCGTCTGCGTCACATTTTCCCCGTTTTCGCAAGATATTTCATTGCTGCTCCGCTCCTATTGGTCGTAGCGTGATGATATATAACCTATGTCCTTCCCCAGGTTGAAATCTATCTTTTTGCCAAATACAAAACAAACATACAAACAAACAGAGTGACTTTCGCATTTATATCCATACTAATATTTATTTATAATATTAGTATGGATTAGTATGGATGTCATAATAGGTAGACTTATCACATCTCATCATCCGCAAGTCATCATTTCATAACAAAAGAGGTGTTATTGTGTGTTGCAAAAAAACATTGAAAATCGAAAATCGGTAAAATGCAATTTAAATCAATCAAAACATTTATTGAAAGGAATCGAAATATCAAGATATATCGAATAATCTTTCCACTATGATGATTTAATGACTGTATGTTTGTATTCGTATTTTAACTATGAAGGTCGACGTAACTCAAATATTTGCATGAAGAATATTTATTGGACTTGTATGAGATTAAAATAAATAACGGAAGTCAAAAAAGTTTCTAGCTAAAATCTCGACTCGATCGATGGTCTTAAAAATGTGTGGTTTATTAGGACAAACTGGATGCGGTTGACGAAGGACAGGGTGTCATTGCACAGCTCAGGAGAGGCCTTTGTTCAGTGGGATGCCATAAACTGAGTTGATGCACCAGGCCTACCATGACGCCTTAAAGCAGTATTGTTGTAATCTTCTTCCAAAGTGGAAAAGAGATGGCGCTAGACGTCCTTTATAGCTCCTTCTCATTCCTACTCCTCATTCTTACTTCCTCACTGGAGTGAGATTAAAACAATACTACTTTAAGGCGTCGTTGTGGTTACCCAGGACAATTTTACGTCTTTCTACAGTGTCGAAGCTAGCCCCAAAGTATAGCCTTACCAACCACTTTACTTCCTTACTGAGATTGTTGGCTTTGAACAAACTTGATTTTAGGCTATTTTTAACTTCAGCCAAATCTGTTAAAATGAGAGTTACTTTATACTTTGATATTTAAAGCAATACTGTGCTGCATAAACTTGAACAATATTGTAAAATCTCATAACGCACAGGTCACCTTGGCAGAATTCACCATCGCTCTACTTAGCCAACCGGACGATTTAGATGCCTTTACTTGAAACCACTTGAAGCTTACTTGTGCAAGCTCTTGCATTTTGTACAATTATGTGATTACATCATACAAGTTTTTGTTATTTTGAACGTTTTATATGAATCATATTGCTTTGGGTTTTGGCGGAAATTTTATGACCGGCCGCAAAGGATGGACTGATGAGATAACAAGTAATAGAGAAGTATGGAAAAAGAAGACATTAAGTCTAAAATGTATTCAATAAAGAATGTGCGCAACATGGAGTATAAAGGGTGTAAAACACCTCTTAACGAAGCCGAAAGGCACAGGTTCTCCCTGTCATTGCGATCATCTTTTTGTTCTACACCCTACCTGGCAACCTTCTAGTTACGGAGATATTAGGGGTCAAAGTTCCAACTTTTTGACAAGTATTTTTTTAAATACAAGTTTTTAATGTAAGATTTTTACTTTAAAGACCTCCATGACCCCCGTACTATTCAATCCGTCCATCAGCACAATGTTTTGAGTGCGTTACATTGAGTTCTACCACAAAACTTTTATGGAATTAGTTATTACATAATTTTTATGTCTCAGGTATACTGGCTAGTTTTAATGTTTATGGGTTTAAGAAAATAGTTTTATAATAAGAATGTTTTGTAGTTTGAAGGATAGAAAACAAAACTAATGTTAGTGTGCAGTCTGAAAGTGTGGCTCGTTTTGATATGGTGCTTTTGGGAATATTTTATATAAAGATGTAATTTGCTATTTGATTTAAAGTAAATTAAAGTGTATACAGTGATCTGAGTTTTATATAATGTAGAAAGAAAGAAGGGTCCCAATTTAAAGGTATCGTATTTAAATATGAGGAACAGGGTCTCTGCGGTTTAGGAACCAGCAGTGTTTAAACCGCAACAAAAACATGATTTTACATCTCCCAAAAAAGGCGTTTCCCAGCAATTTTTGAGTAAAATTACTTAGTTTCATGTACAGAATGCTTGGTTGACGCCTTCATGATGAGGTGATTTACATGGTGTAATGCTGAGCGATGTAGGAGGGGTGACCAGACGCTGCGTGAGCGAGCGTGATCCAGCGCCGCTGCCGGCCCGCGGCCGTTCGTATGATGACGGAAGATCAACAGCTGAATATTTTTAGTTATTATTGTGCTTCATTGGTGTAATTGCTAAGTGTGGCGTTCCAGTGTAACATATAAATAAGTAAACAAGACATGCTGCGCCGACGCGAAATAAACTGGGATAAAGCAAGAGAATGATGAAATGATGATACAACGTTTTATAGTAACAATGTCAGTCAACTACTTGCGTTCATTCATTATGTACCACCAAACAACTATTATCACCAACTATGTTGGGGTTGACCACCAGTGTAAATAGATACAGCTGAATACCAATATGGAGTGACTGCCTACCTGACCTTCACACTTACCAAGTTACCGGGTTACATGGTACCACTTGGTACTAATGGAACTTGGTACCTACTAAGTATTATGCGGTTAAAAATATTGATAAAAATATTACTTGCAAGACACGTGATATGATAAAACAGGGGTGCATTTGGTGGCATCTATGCTTTCAGTGATTAATTAAAATTTACATTTTGGTTTCAATTAATACTAAAGAAAAGCATGAAATACTTATCCACATAAGATGTATTTTTATAAAAATGCGTTAAGTTCTAACAAAAATATCGGTTGAAGAAATAAGCGTGTAAAAACTTACTTTACTGATAAAATAAACAGTGGTGATGAAGCGCTTCATCACTACTGTCCATCACACTCTTCGTCACCACAGAGACGTTTACCACAATTACCTAGCATTGGGATGTTCTCATCATCGCCTTTCTCTTGCCCTTATTCCATTTTATCTGCGGCCAGCGTAGGTACCATGTTTGTGGGCCATAAATAAAATTAAACAATAATAAATGACTTACCAATCTCAAGAACCTCCCGTTCAGTCTTCGTCACTTGCGAGCAGCACACCACCATCGCACTTATGCTAATTAGCAATCTTAACGAACGCATATTTAGGACCTATTTTATACGTTACATTAATCAACTAATGGGGTATTTAAAATAGAATGAAGAAACGTTTTATTACAAATTTGGTGATAATGAATGTGGTTATTTTAAGTTATAATAAGTTCGTTTTATTAACTGTTTGCAAATATTTTTTATTGTAGGCTCACGCGCTACGGTCAAGCACAATCTGAGTGCGTCTGCGAAAGTGCACGCCCCTACCAAGGTGCC
This sequence comes from Cerastis leucographa, assembly GCA_963082945.1. Taxonomy (NCBI): domain Eukaryota; kingdom Metazoa; phylum Arthropoda; class Insecta; order Lepidoptera; family Noctuidae; genus Cerastis; species Cerastis leucographa. The sequence continues at coordinate 7,761,343 of OY720380.1, read as the reverse complement.
GTCGAGCGTTTGCGACATGTTGTCACTGAACTATCGAAGCTGTTGCAAAGCGCTTATAGACACCAACTTTGTTTATGTCAACAATATTACGACACTAGGTTTTGTTATTGTAGACTAGACTTATATTGAAGTTCGGCATGACTGTTACTTCTGCATTGTCTTAGGAGAGCGGGTGATTTGACGAAAGGTACACCGGGTCAGCTCCAGGTCTGGGTTCTGGATGCAGAAGGAGGAAGGCAGTGTGTTGTGGAACAGCTTAGTAGAGGCCTATGTCCAGCAGTGGGCAGCGGTAGGCTGAGTTGAAAGGTTCACCACAGCAAATATTATTTAAAAAACTTGCCATTTATTTTATTCTGTTTTTAGTATTTGTTATAGTATCAACAGAAATACATAATCTGTAGAAATTTCCATTGCCGACTCGTAGTCACACCAGATTATCACACCAGTGTGACTAACAGGAATTTTTTTCTCGTTTGTCACACCACTGATTTTTCCACACCATGTATTCCTAACTAGTGCTGTCCTAGTTATGAGATACAGCTTGGTGAAAGACGGACGGACGGACAGACGGACAGCGAAGTCTCAGTAATAGGGTCCAGTTTGACCCTTTGGGTGCGGATAAAAATGAACATTGTTGAGAATAGAATGTTTAAAATTAAGCTGCACTCAAAACCATGTATAAAAGCAGGCATACAGGTTATCTAAAGCGACACTACAAATTTTCGTGCTATCGTTTTATTTTATACTAGGTTATGCCCACGATTTCGGCCGCGTTTTGTTGGCTAATTGTCCCACGGGATCTTACAACCGGGATAAAAAGTATCCTATGTGCTGTGCCATACTATTATCTAGCCCTGTGCCAAATTTCATCCAGATCCCTTCAGTAGTTCATACATCCATACATACAAACTTTACGCATTTATAATTTTAGTAGATTTGATTGGATACCAGATTTGACAAGTCAGCTTTAATTTTAGTATAACCAGCATTTGAGGAGCTACTTAAAAGGTCGCTTCACACTAGGTATGTCTTTTAGCTTCACAGCGCCACAATGGAAACTAAATGAATTCCTCAGACGGTACACATTACCATTGCAGCCATTTGCCAACTTATGCAACATATGGCATAATACCATTATTCCATACAATATAATATACGTACAGCTGGATATCTACCTACCTACTGCACATGTATATAAGATCTTACAAGTGTTACATAGATACTCTTGTGCAACTAATCTCTTGTGACGCGAATGATCTGTGCGTCCGAGAGGTGCATGAATGGCAGGAAGACCACATCGGGAAGAAAAGCTTTGGCTGTCGTAATATTGTTTGTATGGTACACTTTAGAGGTAGATTTTACCTGAGATACGAACAAACCTTCGTAATGCATGTAGAATCAGACATAGGTATACATAGGTCTGTGAGCGCCATCTACCGGTGGAAGTATTGAGTATGTACAGGAGCCGATGAAAACCCAAACAAATGAAATAAAAACACAGTTAAAATCTTAAACCTACCTTCAGAGACAACTAACCCCAAAATACTTGAAATAAAAAAATAGAGTTAAATTCAACTTCGACAAATAACGCCTAATAATAACGAATCGATTAAAACCTCATTCATCAAATGTTTTAGGTGGAGGAACACACGTAAATACAAACACATGGACTGCTAAAATTATAATTCTGGCTTTGCTTTTCCGTAGCATAAAAAATATTAGAAGTTAAAATTGCTTGCTGAAGTACAGTAACAAGCAGCTAAGAATAAAGAAGTGACGGCTAGTAGTAGATGTAAAGCAACGACCCAAAAAGTATGGAGCACCAAAACTTTTCATCATCATCATCATCAAAACTGTTTAGTCTACTAAATATTTTGCAAATACTCGTAATATTCCCAAATATTAGGTACTTCTTGACTCCTCAATCGAGCTTTTCTGCTAGTTTCTCTAAAATTTCTATAATTTTTTAACGTATTATAAAAACAAGACGCCTTGTAGTACGCGGAGTACCTATAGTCCTTTACCAATATTTCGCCATTTTGTTTTATTTAAGTCTTCTCAGAGGATCTCAACATCCATATAGCCGTACCACTGGGGGTCCACAACACGGTATTTCAGGCGGAATGCATGGGCATTTCCCTGGCCGCATCAGCCATCTTAGCCAGGAGGGCTAAGGACCACTCTATCCGTATATTTTCAGACAGCAGGGCTGTACTGTTAGCACTAGACAACCACACGGTCAACTCCGGGTTAATATACGAGTGTCACCAGCGCCTAAACCAGGTTGGTAATCACAACAGAATAACCATACAATGGATTAAAGGCCACAGCGATTCCCGAGGCAACGATGCAGCGGACGAACTCGCTAGAAGGGGTTCCAGTATGGCAGCAGTGGGACCGGAACCCATCGTGCCATTCCCTTTCGGGTATCTACGGACTCTGGTAAGGAAACGCACCAGGGATCAACACCACAAACTGTGGCTAGACCATGGTTAGTGTAGGCAGGCCAAGGAGGCACTTCCTACTATTGATGGCGGCCTCACCAAACGGGTGCTTTGGCTGACCAAATTACAGCTCCGCATAGTCACAGCCGCAATCACTGGTCACGGCTCTTTTAATAAACACCTCTTTGTCCTAGGAGTCACAGATAGCCCACTGCCCAGAGGTTGCAACATACAGGGCAAAGTGCTTAGGTAACCCAAGTACTCTCCGCGAGATCGTCAGCAACACCAAGGAGCTGCTGGCCTTTCTCGGGGAGCTGGGGTGGTTGGAGTAATGTTCCCACCCGTACGGAAAATACGCGCTTAAGACGTGGAGTTGCGGAAACCAGCCCGCTATACAATACAATACAAATACAATATGTTTAAGTCCCATGTAATACGCCGAGAAGCTAAACTATAAAAACTATAAAACTAAAAACTATAAACCGGGCATCACACCAGACTTCGTGGCAGCTACTGAAAAAATCCGGATCTATAACACTTTGCCCGACTCTGGAATTGAACCCACGATCTCATTGCTCAGCTGTCACACTTGCGACCACAGTGTGCTGTGTGCTGTAAAATTTTGCTGCCATCTCAGTAGGTACTTCTAGCCGAAAATTTTCATCTTTCACAGTCCATCCATCGATTATAATTACTTATTGGTCTCCCTCTACTCATGCGAATAAAATAACTCCATAAATTAAATACTTTATTACAGTTGTACAAATTAACGTAAAACTAATAATACAAAAGAGACCATCGCGGTCGAATCGAATGTATCCTAGAAGTTCTAAATAAATAGCTTAATATCTACATTTTACAAGAAAAAAACTTGTCTAAGATGCGTAACTATTTGTATCTACTATTATATTAATGTAAACACCAGTGTATTTAAGTTCTATAGAACAAGACTTAAAATCTGCCAGATATGTAATTCTTGGATCCATACGTATAACTACTTTTATTTTGTCATTTTGTGGTTTTATCAGCTATGTTTGGGTTGCCATCTTTACCGGTGTTGCTAGGTTTCTAAATGAAATCATCTTTCTTGGTTTATGACCGGCTACAATAATCCGTTGGATTTTCTCTTCTAACATTTATAGATACCAAGATGCCGTGCCTTTCCACCCCTGCATAAACAAGAGCTATCTGAAGGTTGCCTTTGCATTTGCGGTGATACCTTCTACATAAGATGAAAGTACAAGATATCGACCATCAAGTTCTGATTACTTCTGATTTACACCTTTCAAAATTTCATAAGAAGTCTTTATTTTTAACGATGGCAACCAACCAACCATATTCACGTCTCACTGTGTCCTCCCTATCACCTAACCTAACCTACTCCTTATGTTCTAGTCCACAATCCAGTCGTCGTAGGGTATCTTCTGCAGGATGTTGTCCAGGAAGCGAGACATCTTCTCTGCGAGGTCCCTCTTCAGCTCGGGTTTCATTTCTTTGAGGAGTTCTTGTGCGTTCGTGTTGATGAACAGGTTTAGGGCCGCCTCTGTTGGTGGGAAAATGTGGTGTTATTAAATTGAACCATTATTATGCTATTGGGATAAAGGCAGGGTCTTAAATTTGAGATGCTAGAGGATTTAGATTACTTAATATTAATCGAAGCTTTCAAAGCCAATAAAGGGGCTTTTATTCCAGTTCCAGATCATTAACAAATATTTACTTTTGAACTTCAAAGACTGAGATACATTGAGAAGATTTTGTATTTAAATCTTGTTTAACTACGAGATCATTTGCTAGATTGCAGTTGAATCATTGGCTAGATTGCAGTTGAATCATTTGCTAGATTGCTAAAATGCTTGAAACTATTCCAGCATTTTAGCCAACTAAACTGAGCTCAGTAGCTTCTCCATATGCTTTAACTGCTTACATGTCAATGTCTAATACATTCCTTTGAGCGTGAAAATCTTGCTGGCCGCTGGCAGTTTTTAGTTATCAACGTTCAAATAAACATTTCGCTGAATCTGTTAAGATTGCAATATAACTAACAAAATTTCTGACATAGTTAAGATTGATCATTTGTTTTTTCTGTTTAGAGTTAAGATATTGATCATTGTAGTATACTAACCGAGCACAGCGTTACTATTCTGCAAGTTCTTGACGCCCATCTGTATGTCCTTGACGGAGAAGTCGAGCTTGAGCTGTTGCAGCCGCAGGAAGGTGCGGCCGTCGCGCGTGAACGGTTCTCCGCGGAAGTACACCTTCGCTTTTACACCCTCTGCAAATAACACAAGAATGATGACTTACAAAGTCTTTTTAAGCAGCCTTTTGTTACCTCTATAGGGGTTCTTCCTAATAAAGCCAATAAGTATGCAAAGAAGTTGATTATTTTATCCTATGTTGTACGTGTGTTGTGAGTTCAACAAATCTTTACATGGTTTGTCGGAGCGTGTTTTCTAAAATAGCATTGCATGCTTACTGTAAAGATGTACTTTGCTTTCCAGCCAGTTCTTTGTTGGTGATAGATGTCGTATTTTTCGTTTCTTTCAATTTTGTCGGAAAACGTGAAGACCTAACTTAGTGGAAAGTAATTGATGCTGCCGATATACACCACCTGGATTTGTCATTTTAGCTTTAACTAACCATAACAAGAACATAGATTGTGGTGATTGTGATTTCAGATTAATTGATCATTTTCATAACATTTGCACAGAAACGAACTTAAAAGTTTTACAACGCGGACTGACAATCGGGAATTTATAAGGATTCGGGCTAGAGAACACAATGATTAACTAATAAAAGTACCTGTGTAGTAGACTATGCTTACTCACCGTATTCTCCCCAGTATTCGCCACCTCCGGAAGCACGCACGAGCAGCAGAACTCCTGAGGAGCGGTAGCGAGCGCGCGCGCTGATGTGAGGCCCGAACAGTGTCAGCTGGAACTGGTGCGTCTCCAGGTCTGATCTGTGTGGAAGAAGAATATTGTCAGGTAGGCCCGGACTGGGACCCGAAACTGGCCCGGGCATTTTAGAGACAATCGGCCTTCCTCTCGCAAGAGAAAGAAAAACTACTGATGTAAATTTTGAATTATATGTATACATTTTGAATTTTAACTATAGAATGGTTAATTTAGTAATTACTCCCGAAGAAGCTCAATGCTCTCGGCTACTTTATCAATTATGTCGTCACTATCTAAATTCATTTTACATGGAAGTAGAAGTTTGAAAAGTCTAGGAATTAATAGAAAATTAAAGCTCTCCAACTCCAGACAAGTTAAGTTTTCTTTAGTCCTTTTATTCAGAAATAGGTGTTACTTAATTACCTTAAACACAATAATTTGAAGAAGTAAAGGAACTAAGGCTCCAAGAGCGAGCGCAGCGAGCTCGAAAATTTTAACGCCCTACTAGAACTTGACAGGTCAGAATTCTTCCGACTCGTAATGCAGGAGAAATTGGTCGACTTACAGACAAAATCAAGATTCAAGAGGAAGTAGGCTGCTCCGAAGACCGAACGTGGCGAGCTCGAAATTTTTGTAACACTTCGTCTTGGACAGGTCCTCGACTTGACGGTTGAGGACGTTATTTTAATCAAGGAAAAAAGGAGGTGGTTATTTAGGTATTCCACCAGCATACGGTCCTTTCAAAATATCATTTTAGTTGGCGATATTAATATTGATATTGTGGATAATTCTCAAGACAATAGATCCTATGAATATCTTAACCTAATCGCTTCCCATGGTATGCTTCCAGCTCACACGATTCCTACTCATAGTCGCACATGCCTAGATCACATAATGTTAAAGACCAGATTATCGGCGCTCTGTTATGTGGCTCAAACTACGGTTACAGATCACAATAGCGTCATTCTATTTTTAAATCGCACCCCAATAAAAAACCAAGGTCCCAAAACCATTAAACGATTAGACAACGAAGGACTTGATTCAGATGTCAAGAACATAGACTTTAATAAGATTTACAGCATGTTAGATGTAAATGAGGCAACAAATTTTTTTGTACACTCGCTAGGGCAAGCTATAAAAGATAACACAAAACAAATCCCGACACCTAGACGTAAAATTATTTTGAAACCCTGGATAACACCAGGCTTACTTAGATGCATGCGAAATCGTGATAAACTACATGTTAAAACCTTAAAGAATCCAAATGATGAAGTAGCACTTTGCATTTACAAAAGGTATAGGAATTCTTGCAACGATGTTTTAAAGAAAGTTAGACAAAGTTACGAGCAAGACCTTATTAAAAAAGCAGGGAAAAATAACAAAAAACTTTGGGAAGCAATTAAAGACATTACATACACAAATAAAACCAAACAACAATCCACACAGCTCATTTCAACAGAAAATCCTACTGACTCAATTAATACAGTAAATTCATTTTTTGCAGGTGTAGGTAAAAAATTATCAGATAAATTGCTTTCACAAATTCATAATTTTCCCAATGCAGAACCCTATAGTCAACCAAATATTTCTTTCAAAAATTCTTTAGTTCTTCTACCTACCGACGAAGAAGAAATACGGTCGTTAATACTTAATTTAAAAAACGAGTGTGCAGTTGGCGTCGATAATATATCCGGACTTTTCTTAAAACGATTTGCTGATATTATTGTTCCTCCACTTACATTCATTTGCAATCTCTCTTTTTCCTCCGGGGTATTTCCATGTGCCTTCAAGAAATCCAGAATTGTACCCATATTTAAATCCGGAGACAGATACTGTGTCAACAATTATAGACCAATCTCTATACTCCCAACGCTATCCAAAATATTAGAAAGATTAATGAATTCCAGACTAACTAATTATCTTGAACAAAATTCCCTTTTATCTCCATCACAGTTTGGTTTCCGTTTTGGTAGATCAACAGCTGAAGCAGTCCATGAACTAACTGATCACTTAGTCAATAAACTAGATAGTAAAAAAAAGACCTTAGCCATTTACCTCGATTTAGCTAAAGCATTTGACACAGTATCTGTTCCCATTTTGATAAAAAAATTAGAAAATATGGGTGTAAGAAGTCAGTCACTTCAACTTTTTACAGACTATTTGTCCAACCGAACGCAAGTTACTAAAATAGATCATTGGATCAGTGATGAACTACCTAACCAATACGGCGTTCCTCAGGGCAGCATCCTCGGCCCAACGTTATTCTTAGTTTATATTAATGATTTATGTAATATTAAGCTGCAAAACGGAAAGATCATAACGTTTGCGGATGATACTGCATTGGTATTCGATGCTGATACGTGGGAAGAGGTTCAACATTATGCCTAACAAGGCTTCGATACAGTGTATCAATGGTTGTATGCTAACTTACTTACCCTAAATGTAGATAAAACGAAGTACATGACATATTCCCTTAGACGGCACGACCAACCAAAATTCAACTTGAAAGCCCACACATGTAATTTAAACACAAACCTTTGCTGCTGTCCTGTTTTACTAAAAACTGAATCAATCAAATATCTCGGCATAATTATAGACTACCGTCTCAGCTTCCAACAACACATTGAAACTTTAGTTAAAAGAATCCGCAAATTAATTTACATATTTAAAAATCTAAGACATATATCCGATACTTCAGTAATTAAATTAGTTTATTTCGCGTTATGCCAGTCTCTGCTAGTCTACTGCATCACTACCTGGGGTGGTTCCTCTAAATCATATTTAATTAATTTAGAGAGAGCTCAAAGAGCTATATTAAAAGTCAGTTGTTTTTTCCCAATTCGCTATCCGACCTTTGATCTTTACCAACACTGCAAAGTTCTAACGGTCCGGCAGTTGTTCATACTCATGACGGTATTAAAAAAAACACTCTGAACTTCCCATAGATCACGATTTGCTGACTCAAAATAGAAGATCAGCAAATGTTTGTCCAATCATACGTTTTAACACCAGTTTTTCCCAAAAATTTTTTGGTTTTCTTGGCACTTTTCTTTATAATTTAATTAATAACAAAATATCTATCTACACACATACTAAAGCTATTTGTAAAAGAAAATTGCGCACCTGGCTATTAAGTCTTGACTACGCTTCCACAGAAAATTTACTTAAACCTGTGTCTTAACACTCACACATATACACTTACACACTCACATTCGCACACTCATTTTCACACACATCAACTAACACATTGCACCAATGCACGTTCATCACACATACCATTTTCACTTTCATTCATCCTTTTGTTTAGAAATGTAGTCTTATGAACATCTAACCCACTTTGTTGTTCAATCTATATATATATATATTTTTTTATTATGCTTGCTAGCATAATTTATAATAATTCTTTCTTTTATATGTTTGTTCTTACTGTAGTACAACTTTGGAACTATTGTATGTTCAGTAATTTTATGTTTTATGTCAATTTTATTTTGATTTACTTTTGTTTAAAATTGTAATTTTACTATTTTCTTCTTTTTTATCTTTACTTCTATTTTTGCAAACATTAAAATGTTTAATTATAAGCCCGAGAGGTGATCTGTACCTCAGGATCTTCCTATCTCAGACACCTTTCTCTATATAAGATGTACAAATGTGAACCAGCACCTTAAAGTTTTGATGTGGAGATAAAATAAAGATTTATGATTATGATTATGATTATACATAACCACCTCCTTTGCCTTTGCCGAATGGGCCGGTCCAGTCTATCGACCACAACGGCGCATTCGGCATCCGGCTCATCGGGCATTTGCCCGTATGCCCAATATGGGACTGTTATCAGGCATTTGGTAGGTTAAAATAATGTTTTTTTTTTTTAAATTAAATGCGTTGCCCTTCTCATTTAATTTTAAAAAACTACACGTGTCTAGGAATTTCTCCTATATCGTGGGTGCGCTCACCACATACACAAACAGCCAGACCCGGAACAACTATTTGTAGGCCTTACAAATATTTGTTCCGTGCGGGGATCGAACCCGTGAAACGCAGCGCAGCAGTCAATAACTTAGCCACTGCGCCAACCGCCGTCAAACATTTGTTTTAATGTTGCTGAACTTAGTTCTCTAGCTAGATTTTCTAGATATACGGGGTGAAAGTGGAATTGCCGCACAAACGATTACCAAGTACAGTACATCATTACGAACACAGAAATTTTTCACTGGCATTTTTAAATAAACAGCTATTTTCTAGGTCACGGTCAAAATATATGGGTCATGTGATTTTAGTAACCGTTTGTACGTCGATGTCGTCTTTCAGCCTGTATATTTTTGAATATGGCTTCTTCCAGACCAGGCTTTGGTTGAGGCAAATGGGTAGCTAAATACTGGTTTGTTGGACAGAGTATTTATTAGTCAATCGATACGAAAAAAAGAATAAGAAGCTATTGCGAAGTACTCGAAGTAGGCTACATGTTGAGAAATAATGGTTCAGAGTTTAAGCAGTTGGCGATTCTAAGCAATTTCACTTCATTTATTCTATGAAATACTTTATACGAGATCAACGAAACATCAGTATACAACATCGAAGACGAACTGAACAAAATTTTGTAGAAATGTCTGAACATTAAATAGAAAACAAACCTAATGAATTACTGCAAGAAACGTAAATGAAAAAATTACCATACAAGAATGAATCAAACATCGTAGTGAAGTATAATCGAGTAGTGATGAGAAAAACAATTATAGGAACCTATTGTATTGTATAACAGGCTGGTTTCTGCAACTCTACTTCTTAAGCGCGTATTTTGCGTACGGTAAAAGTTACTTCTAAATAATTACACAGTTATGTCAGTCAGTGTGACCTATTAGATCTTCTAAATCTAAACTGTTTGAGAATTTATTTCGAAAGGTTTTAATTTAACTTAGATTTAGTAAAAAGGTCTCAATGTTTTGATTTGCCGCCATTGGTCCGACGATGGGGAGCATTAATATAAAGCAAACATCGGTACACTTAGGTGAGTAAAGCAATATTGATGAGAGAAAACATTAGCAGATGAAGAGTAAATAGCAGCAGATTAATTTATTTAAGTAAATCGATGGAATAGGTGGGTTCCTACTATATAGGTAACCACTAACAGTCGTGTTCCTCATACTTTACATATTTGTTCTAAGAATAGCGTTCTGTGTTTATAAGCAAATGATAGGTATTATCAAATATCGCCGGGTGTTTTGGTCATTTCCACATGATTTATCTGATGTATCTAATGTTTACCAGGAATTAATGTGGTTCTGGGAGTATTAAACTTTCACGATGAATAATGTATGTAGTTTAGATCAAGTAAAGAAGGATTTAATTATAGCATAGGAGTTGCAACAGGAGAATGGATGAAGAAAACGTGTTGCACCGCCTCCTAGTAACCTAGGAAGGTGATGATCATGAAGTAAATTCGGCTTACAATTTAAGATGGTTCTAAATTTAATATCTCTGGGTTTCTCATTATGTCCATATATTATATCATATAATTTTAGGAACTCGTTTTATTTTGTTATTTCGGGTTACGGCCGTGAAAGAGGAAAGATACAAGGTAGCAAGAAGTGGCACCTTCACAGTACCTACCTAACTTCAAAACCTTGAAACCCATAGATAACATTGAAACCTATTGTTGTTTAAAGGTCTTATCTCAAAATCACAAAAGGTTAACCCTGTGTTATTTACGTTATGAGTCGTCAAGTCTTTGTCCCCTACGACCCCGCCGGTAAAACTTGTATAGACATGTCTGCCGACGTGAACAGAATATATTTCTTTTCCTAACATTCCAATATTGACTGTCATCGTGTTTGTGGCTTTTGAAAACAACGGTGGTTTAATTTTGTGGTCTTGGAATTAATTATAATGAGGTAGGCAACTCAAATACCAGTTAATCGTTGAGAATGAAAAGGTAACGGCTAGCTCTAGTTGTACCGAATAGATTCTGTCATTCTTCTCATTAACATAATATATTACCCACTGATGGATATGGGCCTCTCCTTTTTCTGTGCGTCTCTTATCCATGTGTTTCCCGCGACTTTTACGATATCGTCGACCCAATGAGCTTTTCCTTAGATCTGCGAAATATTGCACTAGATCCAAAAGTGTCTGGAAGCTTTACAGTATCTTTAGAGGTAACACATGCAAGAAGCAGCGAAACTTCAAGAATATTTTATGAGACAAATATAACACAGGGTCGTATAGGGATGTAGAAGAAGAAAAACAATAAAAAACATTGGAGCATGATTTCAAAATCCACCACCTAATTTATTCGTAAGGAAAGGCGAGTAAAACTGATTAAAAGTTGGCCAATGCTAATGATGATTAGGGAAAGATGAACACTCATAAATCACGTTGCAACAATAGTGTTGCGAAAACACAAATACTTGCTTAATTAGTATAATTGGTCTTGCTCTTTGTAAAGATTTTTCATGTGGGAACGCTTATTATGTAAGGGAATTACATGACAAAAGACATGAGGTGTTGGTGGCGCAACTTTTTATCTGCACATAATTTTTACGGTCAATTTTAAGTTAACTAGGGTCCTATGTGTTGTGCGTGCTAATACTTCCCCACATATGTGTAGTCACGGAACAAATATTAGAAGGCTACGTAAATATGCATAGCTCTTGAGCTAGTGTTGGAATAGCGGTAGTATTTCTCATTTATTTTAATTGACTTCGTAGTTTGATGTTACGGTTTGACACCTTTCTCACTGAAAAGATTATAAAGATATTTTCCGATAAAGCACTAAACAATTGACAGACTCATTTTTCATCGATGTTGTCTTTAAAGATCAGATCTGATCGGATGTTAAAAATATGGTCTGTTGTTTCGATGATTTTAAATACCAGGAAACCGTGGCCTAAAGGAAGGATGTGGGTGCAAAAAGGGTATTAACGTTGACTCTGATACTGACATGACTTACGATGGTCGCCACACGCGTCTTCATTGTTTCTTAAGTGAAGATAATAATATACTGAAAAATATACGTAATACTGAAAAACCCGACAATCCATTATCCCAGAGACGGTGGGACGAGCCGCTCTGCAGAATAGTTCAGGACAATTTACTCAACACGTCTGCTACTACTGCTGAGCGTGCGCGACTGCTGGCTGTGGGTGAGTGGGAGTCGGGTCTTTGGCTTCTCGCACTGCCATCGTCGAGCATAGGCACTTTGTTCGACGACACGACCTTCCGCCTCGCTGCTTCTTTAGAGTCTTGGTGCCGCCTGCTGCTCTCCTCATCGCTGTCACTGTGGTGAAGCTGTCAACAGCCTCGGACACCACGGCCTGTCATGCAACCGAAGTGCGGGACGTTTTGCGCGGCACGCGAACATAAATGACATCATCCGTCGAGCTCTTGTTACCGTCGGCGTTCCAGCTATCTTAGAACCTAATGGCTTGGCACGCGACGATGGCAAAAGACCGGACGGCATGTCTTTGTTTCCTTGGATGATGGGTAGGCCTTTAGTGTGGGACGCAACTTGCGTCGATACTCTTGCGCCATCACATCTTCCAAGCTCATCGTGCTGTACAGGCGCTGCCGCTGCGGCTGCGGAGAACCTCAAGCGGCGATCTAAACGCCTAGTTGACACTTCCCGTGACCCAAGGGCTGGGTTTTACTTTGGCCAGAGGCTAAGTATTGCCATACAACGTGGCAACGCCGCCAGTCTCTTGGGCACGCTACCAGTTGACAGCGTTGAGGAGGAGTTTTTTGACGCCCTTTTATAATTTGTTGTTATTTTAGTTATCTAGTTTTAAAAATAATATTAATTTGTAAAATATAATTTTTATAGCTTGTAAATTATCTTAGTTTAATAAAATAGTGAAGATCAGCCAACTTATTTAGGAGGAAGATGGGACGGTTTATCCAGAGTTCTCTTGCCAAGCTCCTGCAGTAGCCAACTTAAGTCTTACCTGACGTTAGTGATCGTCATGTTGGATGCTCCCGTCGCGTGGATGTCCTTGAAGCTGGCGCGGTAGCCATCAGGTCCACCTCCCAGCGCGATCGAAAGTTCATCTATCACTATCGGTTCCGACTGGAAAGTTAATAAAGATTTGTCAGAAGCTTTCTATGAAGTAAGCTTAAAAATAAAAATATAATCTTGAAACTGTTAATAAGATTGTAGGTTTCTTTTTGAAATTGGAAGACACTTCCAAAAGTAAACCTAACTTTTAATGTTAGAAATTCTGGAGCGGTTCAACTAAACTTGAGCGGGAGTCGGCTGTAATCCACGCGGGCCCGGTGCGGGTTTGTAGATGTCACATGTCTTCTAATTTCTAGTTCTAGGACATGCGGGTTTCCTCACGATGTTTTGAACCGAGGTGATGAAATAAATTACACAAAGTCATGCGACTGCCTAGGGTCGAACCCACGGCTTATTGCTCGTAAGTCGGAGCTGCCACTACTGGGCCACCTATACTCTCCGTTAAATAGTGTCACGGGAACTACTCAAATTAAAACTATATATTACCTCTTCAAGGCCCAGTTCGGGCGCTCCACCTTTCATATATTCGATGAGCGAGTTGAAGCTGCGAAGTAAGCATGCATCCACGTTGGGGTCCCGCCGGGAACACCGCCCGCCGAATATGTCTGAACAAGGAAAGTTCTAGATTAAGAACAATGTTTTATCACACTAATTCAGACGTTCCTTATGAACCGTTGTAAGGGTGCAGTATTTTAGTGCTCACGAGCCACGGAAGAAGAAGTGAAAAAGACTTCATAAGTTTAACTAATAATTTTAGTAGAAGTAAAAAGAGAGTTGCTTTTTGTTGCTAGTTAATTTTTAGACAGAAGACCTTCTCAATTACATCTCAAAATAAGCTTTAATGAATGCGTCACACACTTCTAAACCAACGGTGATCATAAAAAATATTCCATAGATAATGTTTCACGTTATTTTATTTGTCAGCTGTTATGCTAATCAGGCTTTCGTTAGTAATATGGTGACTATCATATTCATTAGTATGCTACTTGCACCAGCTAACGGTAGCCAGGTATCGACGCGGTGAAAACAATAGGAACTGATAGACAATGCAGGCATCAGTGAAGCCTTGGGAGCGATCGTGCGATTACCAAGGTTTTAGCAATGATGCTTCTGAGAGATACTCTTTGTTCAACTGTTTCTTGGCGATGTTAATGCCGAATGACCGTTTGATAACCTCAGATATGACATTGTTGCAGAATGATCCATCTCGTTCTGAGAAAGGATGTATTCATCAGCTTTCTTCGAAATCAAAGATGAATGACAAAGCAATTTAGTTATAGGATTAAATTGAAACATCGTGCGAATGCAGTTAGAATTGGTACTTAAGCTCAATGACCGGAAATTATCCTTTCTTTACTGACTGTATTGAGATGAGTAAAAAAGAAACCGATTCCAATAATGATTAAAGATGATTAATAATTGAAAAGTACTTCTTTCATAGATTACTAGCTGTACCCAGCATGCGTTGCAATGCACTTTTTACTACCCACCTACCCTATCAGACCTACCTACCCTATCCTACCTACCCTACCCTACGCTACCTACCTACCCTACCCTACCTACCTACCCTACCCTACCTACCTACCTACCCTACCCTACCTACCTACCCTACCCTACCTACCTACCCTACCCTACCTACCTACCCTACCTACCTACTCTACCCTACCCTACCCTACCCTTACTACCTACCTACCCTACCCTACCTACCTACCCTACCCTACCTACCTACCCTACCCTACCCTACCTACCTACCCTACCCTACCTACCTACCCTACCCTACCTACCTACCCTACCCTACCTACCTACCCTACCCTACCTACCTACCAACCCTACCCTACCTACCTACCCTACCCTACCTACCTACCCTACCCTACCTACCTACCCTACCCTACCTACCTACCCTACCTACCTACCCTACCTACCTACCCTACCTACCTACCCTACCCTACCTACCTACCCTACCCTACCCTACCTACCTACCCTACCCTACCGTATCCTATGTCCGTCTCCTGGTTCTAAGCTACCTCCCCACCAATTTTCAGTCAAATCGGTTCAGCCGTTCTTGAGTTATAAGTGAAGTAACTAACACGACTTTCTTTTATATATATAGATTTGTGTTTAAGTTATATTTGATCCTCATGTGCTGACATAGCTATTTGGGTTTCTGTTACAAGTGTCAATAGAATAATTTTTGATGGCTTAGTGATGTGGATAATAAAAGAAACCAGTCATACAAACAAATGAAAGTTAAGTGAATATTGAAACTCCTTTCACTTTGTCATTATGTTTAACTGTCAATGGGTCTTTTGGAATTACTGTACTAAAAGGCTTAAAGACGGTAAATAAATTAATACTTTTTTCATTAATTGCAGCAATGCAATTTTACTCGTATATAGCTTAAAGCCAATTCTAAAATGGAACTTAAAAATAAAAACTTTCGCCAGCACCATTTTAGAGTCGGTCAAATCTATAAACTAACGACGAAGGGCCTATACTCCTATAGCCAACGGCTGAACGTGTCCGAAATAATTATGTTTTTTAACTGGTTGTGAAGTAACGGATCGCTGTAATGCATCTGCCGGGTCGATGACCCACCGCGGGACCTTGTCCGCGAAACTCGATCTCGCAAAAACCATTTACTGTTAGCTCTAGTACACTTTATCCGTTTATATAGGGTACACCATCATGAGCTTGAAGCCATATTGCATCAACGCAATCAGCAATGGGGCAGGGTCAGGTTAGGTTGGGTTGGCTGGACTGTTTCCGCACTTAGCCTCTTTATTGGGCCATTGTACGTCGGAAAATCCTCTTTGTAGTTTAATCGTCTATGCAACATTTTTTTTGCTGTTCCGCTCCTATTGGTCGTAGCGTGATAATATATAGACTATAATCCCCTTCCTCGATAAATGGGCTATCTAACACTGAAATAATTTTTCAAATCGGATCATTACTTTTTGAGATTAGCGCGTTCAAGCAAACAAACAAAGAAACTCTTCAGCTTTATAATATTAGTATAGATGCAGTACCTCTAAAGATTGCAAGAAGGATAACGACAAACCACCCATCGGTCCATTAATAGCCATATCATTGACTGGTTTGACTAAACTTGGTGATCACTTAGACATTATCCAAGAATCTATATTTGTATCTACATCAGGTCAAGGTATAGGTAGTTCTGAAGACCTCGGACGAAGACTAGGTGTTAATAGTAGCCTCGGAAGCACTGAATCATTCAGAGTAGGTCCAGTGACACCAATAGAAGCCTAAAATTATATCGTTGCGTGTTAACAAAACCTCATGTAGGTATGCGTTAACGCAGCAATACCAAGGTATTATAGACTATTATGTACTTTATTATATAACTGGCAAGGACAAAATTGTGTACTTACATATTTAGGACGGATGTGGCGATGCAAGTAAATGATAACTTAACAAGTGACAGGCTACTTACCATGCCTTTAATGAATGGCACCTTCAAGATATTTATGCTTCAGATGCAGATATAACTTGAGCTGTTTATGGATATTTTATTCCATCCAACGCTTTTAAAATAATAAAACTTATGATATGAATCTATTAGTCATGTAAATTAACACACAGGGATTGAGGAAAATTAAATTTTGTTGGTAACAGGGTTTACATAGTTGTCAATGCTTCCCACCTTTTAAAATCCTGATTCTTTGGTTGGAAACTGAAGGATTAAATTAATATGAAGACTATGGCATGGCATGGAGACTTTGGATTAACCAAGTTTATGGATTCTTATCAATACACAAGTGCTCATAGATATATTCGTGAACTGGTCATGGCAAAAGTAAAATGGCAATATTAGCAAGACGAAAAAGCAGAGATCTTCTACGCAGATTTTTTCTAATAGACCCATCTTGTTCAATTTAATTACTGTATTGGTTGTTTCCTTTCACAACATAAGTGACATGACATTTGAGAAATACTCTACACCAAAACCAAGCAGTAACGACCACAATCGTGAAGTTTTTGTCGAAATGCAAGCAACAGTAATTTACGTTTCGATAGTTTAGCAATATGACTGAATGTCACAAGAATGTACTTACAGTCCAAGCATGCCTTCAAAAGTGTTAAAGATGGATCAAGACACAAAATTATTAACAAGTACGTTGGTTAAGCAATTTCTATAAGAGAGTAAATGATGGAAAAAAATATGTTTTCTACATCGAAAGACGAATGAGTTGCCAATGATATATTGCGATATTTTCTAGGTTGCATTGGATGATAATAAATACGTATCGTTAGACAACCTTCACAACTTTAACAAGCAACCAGAGTCAAGATTGAAGGTCAAAAGAATCTAGAATCTAGGGACGACCAAATAAATTATGGGTGGATTGTATGAAAGATGAAATAAATGATATATAAAGGGAGTGAGGTTCATAAAGGTTAAAGATATGAGAGAAGATATAAGCGCACGATAAATTGGACTAAGGAAAGGAATCGTCGATGATGCTGGTTATTTTAATTGCTTCAGCAGTAGAAACCAAATTATATTTAGAACGAACGAACTCTTTGTGACTCGTGTCTCAGAGCAAACGACACGAATATTAATATGATCAAAGGTGCACCAGAATTAAATATGTAATTATAATATACGTATTATAATAGGTCTTTACCTATGAAATTGCCGTATTGCAGTACAGACTTTTTCAAACAAAAAAAAGTTTTGATTGGCTATGAGTTCTAAATTCAAATTAATTTTGTTTTAAAAATATGACATTCTATTTACAAAATCAGTCTTTTGTTTATTCATTAGCGTTGTATTTTCATTACATTTCAACATTTTTCCTCATAATGGATACTTTGAAATTTCGTGTAATTATGGAATATGAGTTCCGTCGTGGCACCAACGCGGCACAAACGACCCGTAACATCAACGACGTTTACGGAGAGAACTGTACAAACGAACGCACAACCCGTTATTGGTTTGCTCGGTTTCGTTCTGGGAATTTTGACTTGAAAAATGAACCTCGTGGTCGTCCGGAAACTTTGGTCAACAATGATGAATTAAAGGTGATTGTTGAAGCTGATGAAACTCAATCTACAGCTGAGCTGGCAGCAGCTTTTGATGTTAGCATTAAAACAATATTGGTCCTTTTGCGACAGATTGGCAAGATAAAAAAGCTTGATAGATGGGTGCCCCACGAACTTAACGATCGCCAGCGCAACGTACGCGTCGAGACTTGCCTTGCGCTGCTTAACAGGCACAGAAATGAAGGAATTTTGAACCGAATTGTTACGTGCGACGAAAAATGGATTCTTTTTGACAATCGAAAGCGCTCAGCAAGTTGGTTAGATCCTGGTTCGGTACCAAAGCAATGTGCAAAACGAAAAATGACCCCTAGAAAGGTGATGGTCACAGTTTGGTGGTCTAGTGCTGGTGTGATTCATCATAGCTTTTTACAAAACGGCGAGAGCATTACTGCAGATGTGTACATTGAAGAACTGACCACAATGATGGCGAAACTCGCACGTCTGCAACCAGCTTTGGTCAATCGGTCGTCTCCACTGCTACTTCACGACAACGCGCGGCCCCATACTGCACAACAGACCGTCTCTAAGCTGCATGAGTTGGGTTTGGAAGCTCTCCCTCATCCGCCATACTCACCAGATCTTGCGCCTTCCGACTATTACTTTTTCCAAAATTTGGACAACTTTTTAGCGGGAAAAAAATTCAATTCCCGAGAGGCAGTACAAAACGCCTTTGAAGAGTTTGTTGTCTCCCGTCCAGCTGATTTTTTCAAGAAGGGCATCCATAAACTGCCACAGCGTTGGCAAAGATGCATTGATTGCAGGGGTGATTACTTTGAATAAAAGAAATAAACAAGTTCGAAAAAAAAAATACTTTAACTTTTTTCAAACAAAACGGCAATTTCATAGGTAAAGACCTAATATGATAATTTATAGATACTCAGACAGACCTAACATAATAATAATTTAGCGTGTGTGTGTGTTAATTTTCATTATTAAATTTTCATAATTAATTCTGGAGTGGTGTGCGAAAACCCGAATTACCCTTCTCATGAGAAAAACGTCTTATTGTTATCTTTGAAGAATTGAATTAGGAGAATCATTCTGCTGCCCTTAATCCAATTTATGTATTTGGGCTCAGAGCAGCCTCTCTTTGTCTTCCATACAATTTTCTTTATTATTTGTCATCCATAGCCATATCATCCTTCACACAGTCCATCCATCGCTTCTTTGGTCTTCTACTCTTATTACTACATTTTCCTTACTATGAAATGAAATAGGATATCCGAATGTATCTTTGCATACCACAACATTTGTCTTATTTTAATTGGAAATCGTGAAAAAGAAGAACTGTTCTTCATCATTTTTAACAGACTTTGCTCGCTATCTATTTGAATTGCATGTCTAGTTTCGTACACAGCCGTCCTGGCATTAGTATTACCATCGCATAGCACTGTCATGGCGTCAGTTCGTGTTCAAGCATCCCTATTACTCAACCAACATAATACACATTTCTCCTACTTTCCCAGCCTTCCGTATTTAACTGAGAGTTTACGCAATGAATAATTTGTGTTCTTATAATTATTAAGTCATTACTGTTGTCACTTCATCGTTTTCTTGTGCTCTATCATCATTCATCGTACCATGATCATAATTTAACGTGAATTTTCTGATGTTGATCTTTAGGGGTCTGTAATAGAATGAAGTCTAAAAGATTTTAAAGAGATTTTTGTAGATTTTTTAAACCCATCAAAGTGCCAGGGTTTAGTTAAAATCCTTGCTAACCTTTTTTTAAGTTTGTCATTTAGTAAATTTATCTACTATTACTTTTTTTCACTGTATTTCAGTGTATGAACAAATAAATGTAGGTAACCTTGCTCACGTATATTATTAGATTTTCAGTACAAACGTTTTGTTGCTTTGTTCCATTTAATTACTATTAATTAATTCAGAAACTCGTGCATAAACTATAATTTTAGTTTTACACGGTCCCGCTGAAGCCATAGATAAAATAATGTTTTTGAAGTTATTCCCTTGCTAGAACTTTTCAGAAACTCTATCAGGGTTCCGTGCCTAAAAAACTTTCTTTGGCCTATTTGTACTTAACGTGCAGTAAGCCTCAATAATATGTAAAAACGGACAAGGTTATTGGTTTTTATTGTCTACAGCCATTATTCCACAGCTGGGTACAATGTAAAGCTACAAAACATTGTAAACAATTGTTTTCACCAAAACCTCGTGCACAAGCCGGATATATAATAATATAAACACCCTATGACCAAAACAAGGTATATGTACACAGACTGACAATATTATACGACTTGCGACGATTGACTGTAACACGTGAATGCTCCCATGAAGTGTGTGACTACCTAAGATGTGATCATTGTGATGACAATAAATGTCGGTCTGACGCGTAAGAGTAAATAGATAATCTATGATTTCGCATTTTCAGTTAAATACTTATTTCTAACAGTCTTTTAGATTTTTTACCTCGTTTCTGAACGATTATTGTTGTCAAATTTGTGAGATTTATGTAGATTACCCTGTTTTGGACATAAAGTGTTTATATTTTTAAGTATCCAGCCGATTCCTGGTGTTTATATTTTTATGTATCCAACCGACTCCGGCCTGTGTTTGTATGCCAGGAGGTTATGGTTACATGAATTGTTTACTAAGTTTTGTAGCTTTACATTGTACAGTTATGGAATTATGGTTCTTTTGTAGATACTGAAATTTTATGAAATGGTAACCTTGTCCATGTTTACACATTATTGGAGCTGACTGTACAAAATCCCTCGTTTTTAAATTATACCTATCTGCGTAGTACACACAAACCTGCTCCTGTAATGTAAGCACACACAGAATCTCCTAGATTAAAGCAAGTTTTACTAAAAGATATCAAGGGATAATTTTATCCAACTGGTTTCATAATGGCCGATTATTTTTATCTTGCTTTGTGCATGATGTCAGACAGGATTCGCTACTCCTTGGTACAAATGAAAGTGTCAGAAAATACGCGAGTGAAAGTCTTTTGACTTTCTCGTAATGGTCACTTTTATGAAGTAAATATCAATTAGTATCGACTTGGTATTGTGATACTTGATATCAGGGGTAATAAGTATAATATTCGAAAGTGAATCTTAAACTAGGAGTTTATTCACGACAATATTGGTTGTATTGTAATTATACGGGATTTAATTATTTATTCATCAAACAGGTTTTTGAAGAAATTCAGATAATTCAACTACATTATCTAGCATTTAGTCCAAATGTAGGCACGTGATTTTGCTCATTTTCCTCAACAAGATGAACATAGGAAAATATTAAGGTAGGTTTTAGGCATGTGTTATACCTACGGTTATACCGGTATTATCTAATTATATCAATGTGTTGTTCTAAATCTCACTCCAATCTCGGATCTCATTAACATTTGCATATCATTCTTTTGACCGCAAAGGAGGTCGAATATTGGCGTCAAAAAACCGGTGTTGGCTGTTTGTATTTTTTATTTTTGGAACATGTCCCCTAAGGGTCGAGAGACGAGTAGGTAAGTCTCTTGAAAAAGTTCCTTGGATATAAAATAAAATGTGGCATGGTATAATAAATGACCTAAAGGTAATTTTAAATGAAACATGCACTTAAAAATACGAATCATGATAGGTAGAAAATGCAACAATGGTGCATTCAGTTAACAGTAATTACTAAACTAAATCATCCATCGTCTTTCTCCTGACCTTATCCCGATGTATTTGGGGTTTTCTTCTTCCATACTTCTTTCTCTATTATTTGTCATCTCATCAGTAACCTCAACTCCTATCTAGTGACTAAACCAAGTATTTACTATACATTTAAGTAGGTACAAACCATGATGGAATAAACTTACCGTCATATAAAAGTTATATAATAATATACCAACAAATTAATTGTTATTCGTATGAGTCTTGAATATTCATTGAAAAAAAATATGGTATTCTAAATATTTCGAGTTAAATTGCATAATATTCAAACTGCAGTTAGAAATAAACATTTGTGTACATATCTAATTGTTATTATGCGTTATCATAAATTGCCAGAAAAGCAGTAAAAATACTGAAGCTTTAAGTTAGTTGCCTGCATATTTGATTCGCATATCGGAATAACATAAATTAATTACTGTCTGAAAAACAATCTTCGTGCAGCTTTAATATGTTCAGAGACAATAAAATAAAGTGACACAGTTAGTAACACTCGTCCGTCTACTTTCTTCCATCTACTTACGTGTATTTGAAGTTCCCGATGCTATCACAGCAGCGAAGAATAATACTAACACTGGGTAATACGCCATTTTTTTTATTAAATTATATAAACTTTAAAATTAAACGTGAAGCGACGCGCTTTCGGAGAATTCCACGTTTAAATTTTTGGAATTGACAATTTAGTTTGTTTTTTCTAAAAGCCGGCAAGCGTCCGGCGCGTGCTGCCTCGGCGGGAGCAATGGTGTAGGCTGAACCCTCTCCAAGGCATAAGATGCGTTGACCGCAGCAAAGGTTTTCTATACATTTAATGCGAATGCGGTTTTTTTCATTTTGTGTCTTTAAATTGTTTGAGAATAACATTTTGATGAACTTCTCAGTTTCTCACATCATTTCACTTTCTTTTGTTTGAGAAAGATGCCAATTATTTTCATTGTTATCTCTGCCTCGTTGCTCATAAGTTACCCAAGGAATAATATCAAAACAAAGAAACTCTAAAGTAGGCATGTAGGTGGTAGATCTTTTCTTATGTAAGTATTAAGTATGTAAAATAATTATATAATATATTTTTATGCACAATTAATTATTTTAATTAAATACACTAGGCATTACTAAAGTATACATTTGGATAATTAATAGTTTTAAATATTAGCTATGGCTATCCTATGCAGCCTTGTTTGTCGTTGTTGTTTTTTATTATTTTAATCTAAATCATGGTTTTGAGCAAAAAGGTAGACCAAATACAAAATTAAATGAAGTTTCGATTCTACTTTTAAATAAATGGATAAAATAATTTTGTTGAATGCAGCACTTTGTTTTCATCGCTAAGCTTCATCTTTCTAAAGGGGTAAGTGACACAAAAATCCTATTTATCAGCCTATTTAACAGAATTCTAAAACTGCTAGCAAGCTAGAAGTGGTGTTAAGACAATTTAATTATGTGTATTAGTGTAGGTAGGTGCTTGCATTATATTTATTAGCTGATCACACGCGATCGTTCACGCCATACCTTCATCGCCGTGTGATGAATTTGAATCGACGTCGAATTATTCGATCGTTAACTTACGCAAAAGCTCGGACGTTTTTAGAATAATCGAGCGATGAGAACCTTTAAAAAACATTGTGTTAAGAAATGAGAAAGATTTGAATAGGTTTTTATTGTCAATGTTACGCATAATATTGTATATTACCTATGCTTTTGATGAGATCGAGATAAGAAGGGAATATTGACCTCGCGCCATTTTGTGAATTGTAAAGTTCTGGCTGTCAAGGCGAATCCTTTTCTCGCTTATTTTAGAAGGGTATGGGTAATAAAGGTGTACAGAATCAAGACGAACTCAGGGAAAGATAAATATGAAATATAGGATAAGGAAAATTTGAGACTGACAAATAACATGTTTCGAATGGAAATACCTATAGTCCTCCTGACCGTTTTCGGTCACGACGCTGACGGCCAATCTTGGTGGAGATTAGTGTGTGTGCGAACGGAGAGATCAGGCCAGGACCAAAGACTTAACTTAACGAGGCACGGGGAACTACCACCAACATACATACCGCATTTTCCAACTGACTTCAAACTCCGAATGGAATGGAATCGAAGTATAAAAGTTAACGCAAGCTGAAAGTATTTAAAGGTTTAGTTAGTTAATTTTACACTAAAATGCTTTCAGTAATCCATACATTTTTTGTACGTAACACCTGATATCTTCAAGTAATTAGGAAACATCAGGTAAACATGATAAAAAAAAACATAGTACAGTCGCCAACACATCACCTACAACAATCTGTCAAAATCCTTTATAGATTTTCAACTTTATTGTTAAATAATTAGGTTAAAGGTTGATTGGGAAATTTTGACAGTATCGGGTAGCTTGACGTGCTGGCGTCTGTACATACAGATTGCATGTCCATTGTGAATTAATCGATATTTCACTTTAATGATTTTCCGAAACGATTCTCGATACAGCCAAATCGAATCTCGATACCGTTACTACTGGTTTGAATTGAATGCATTCGTGACGAGTAATGTCGGTCATGTTTTTTATGTGAGGTTCTTGATCTACATAGACTTTTACTATTTTTTGTAATTTTCGGCTGATTTTAAGAAGATAAAGTTTAATATTAATGGTTGGTGAAGTACCTGAGGAAGCTCTCGTTACGCAGCTGGATCAAGAGCTTGATTCAGAAAGCGGCACTCCTGGACACGGCTTGTATTGTTAGGAGGTTCTTTGGTTCTTTGTAACCTCGACCGCCGGTAGCATGAACCCTGTTCCCGACATCCGGTAGGCTTTTTCTTATTGTTTTTTTTTATGTAAAAAATTAAGGAATAAGATGAATAAACAGAATGGTTGGTACTAGTAAAAACCTTAATCTAAAGCATCTAAGTTTGAACGGAACGAAATGCTGAAAAGTGATAGCCAAATCTTTTCTGACGTAAGGTGTATCTACACATCAAACAACATTCAATTATTTTCAAAGAATGGAACTTGCCGTTAGTTCTTTGTTTAATGAAACTTTAATTAATTAACTAATTATTATGTAATTCCTTCTATACTTTATCATCAAGACGATGAATCACAATATAAACAATGGATACTGAATAAGTTGGGACGTATAGGATTCCTTTTGGCTGTGTCACCTTCATTGAGTAGCTACACAAAAAATTATCATAATTAAAGAAAAATTTTATCACAATTTTTTTTTTCTTAGTGTATTCGTAAGTACACAAGCACAAGTACACAAATTGCTAAATAAAAACAAGCAATATTTAAAAATTAAAGAATTCATCTTCATCATACTGCCCTTTAGCAACCACCGGACTTTTAAGAGAAGATAATTTGAAGCCCGTCTCCTGAATTTGATCAACTTTAGGCAACTCTTGCTTAATCAGCGCATCCACATTCAGCTTATCCAGCTCTTGTTGTATTCTTTCCTTCAGAGGGCCTTCCAAACCATCCATTATCTGGTACCTCAGCAGATTCGGAATGACGTTGACTGCAAATTCGATGACATAATCTATGGTGCCAGCGCCGTTCCACCGAATTTGAATATTGCCGATATCGAAATCTATGTCCCTAAACACAGGAGTTTTTCTCGTATCGAGCGGCTGTGCTACTATTACTCTAGCACTTAAGTATTCTATCGTGAACGATGCGGTGCCAGCTCTCGACATAAGACCCAATGCTTCAACCTCCCATTGAGTTTGTCCTTCAAGTTTTTGGGTACCAATTTCAAAGTCTGCCACAGCCGTGTTGTTTTCCATCTTCAAAGTTATGTTGCCAACTCTTTGGAAAGAAGATATGCCGAGAATCCAGGTGTTGGTCAAAGAGACAGTGAACACGCTCACAGAAGTATTGTAATCTTGAACGCGGTATGGATCTAACTTCATTTCGCTTACTTTAGTTCTGAGGTCACAGATCACCATGTCTAGCGGAGAAATAGAGTTAGGGAACTGCAAATCGCCAGCTACTTCTTCCAGTTTCTTGTTTATTTCAGTTCTGGCTTTAGGGTAGACTTCCTTGAGGATCGATGGTAAACTGGAGTCAAAGATGGCTGCTCCTCCATTGTTGATGAGACTCTGCACCATGCCACCAACAAAGCCTAAGTTTTCAAAGTTGGTGGCAATACTGCTGAAGCTCAGGTCGACGTGTATGTCTTGTGCTTTTAGTTTTCCGTCGCGCTCGACGCCAACATTAGCCTTTGCTATTATCTTCAAGCCAGTGATGTCAACGGTGAACGGTCCCTTGGTGGAACTGAACCACGACGATATCGAGTAGTTGCCCCGAGCTTGCAATGCATCTATGCGAAGAGCTGCTGTGACCTGAAATAATGATTAAGTGGTATAAATAAATATAATTGATCTATTAAAAAAATAATTCGAGTTTGGTTTAATTAAGAAGGTGCAATTTATTTATTGCTCTCTTCTAACAGCAATTTCACCCACTTCAAAAGCATTCTTCTTTCAAGCATTCAGTGGTAATCAGAAATTGCATAATCTTTAGCTTTAAAATGTGAAAGATATTTTAGAATGGAATGAGTAGTTTCAGATATAAGCTCTGTCATCCAAACGCACCTCTTTATAATATTAAAGAGATTTGAAATTTCACTCTAAAACTATAGAATTGCATCACAAACATTACCTCTAGATCTTTAATTTCAGCATTCACATACAAGATCCGAAGCTTACTGATGCCGTAGACATTTGTTTTGGTCAGATGTAGCGTGCCGAGTGACAGGGACTGCTTCATGTCTGCAACGGGACAGGGGTCGGGGATCACATCTCCTGGTAGCCCGACAGGATCAGGCTGCTTGAAGTGGTTCAGCATTAGCATTATGTTGTCACTCAGCTTTTGCTCTCCTTCAGCCAGAGCTCTCTCCGTTGTATCTTCATCCGACTCATAATCTGAAAAGTTATGAGCACGGATTTTAAATGATTCGTCTACTCATCTTTTAAATACATGCTAGGTATAGTAGGATTCCAATTCAATTTCATAAAAAGGAGCTATGTTGAATGGCTATATTGAATGTCTTTTCAATATTAAATTAAACTGAAATGTTCCACGGAAACAATGTGGTACATTTCAATTCCTTCCAATATTTTTAAAAGAATCTCCAAAAATGTGACGATAATCTGAACTGTTGTAACATTTCTTATGAAATACACATAGTACACTATCAGAACTTTGGTCTTGCTTATCAAACTAACCGTCAGAAACTTGTACCTACGTCAGACAAATACGCATAAAGATCTAATATTGACTCATCGTCATCACACATGGACAAAACCATCACAGCAAGGGCACGAAAACCAAATATTATTGAAAGAACACGAAATAATGACACGCTGATTAGGCACACACCCCAAATATAAGGTCCACAAATAAATATTTTGATGCACATTTGGTCATAACCTAATGAAACACACCTTGGGCGTTCACCGCGAGAAGCACAAAGAAGAATAATATTTTTTCTAACCACATCCTCACTTTGGTTTGGGTTAACAGTGACTAAAAAGAGCCAAATATATTGTTTATTAGTCGTACGAGTCAGGGGTCACAATTTATCAGTGGATACAATGGCTTTATCAACAGTGCCAGGGATTTCCTGTTTAATAATTTGGGATTCTTGCTAAGTGATTTGTATAGTTACAATTATTGGCATCTTGGCAGAATTGGCTTGATTAGTGTTTACAAGCTTTTTCTTAGAAATTGTCATTAGCGGAACCGAAATCGCGTGTTATGTTCAATAATGAAGAGAATGGTCGCTGTTGTGCCATTTTTATCATTTGTATCGGTGACGTTTTTTTAGGTACCTAATTTCTGAAACGTACGATATGCGTGATTTGATTTTGAGCGTCTTTGTGTTAAAATCGCTGCCTACTGTAGCCTCAGCCTTTAGCATTGGCAATAATACAATCCCCCTTATGACACTTTCCCCTTTCAATTTTCAACCGTCCTTTTCTTTCGAACCTTATTTTTGTCCCCACCTTTCATGAATTTAGTATTTAGTTCATATTACAAGAAATGTAACCCTTGCATGACGACATAAGTAAAGATTTTGATATTAACTGAGTTTATAATCAATTTAGCTGCTTCAATAATGAGTTTGTGTTTCTTGTTCGTTTAGTATTTCAACTCGTACTTCCTTGTTAAATGCTATGAGTAATCGAACAGGCACCAGTGGTGTGTCTTTGTTATTGAGTTATGACTGGACTCCTCAGACATTACTTTCTTTGTTCATTCTGCGATTTAAGTTACTTCTTCAGTATAAATATTGCAAACAACAATAAATTTTCTCTTCGTGTCTTTTGTATCTCTTGCTTTGCTTTTAGTTGTGTTTACTTTTGTATTCATTTCGTTAAACTATGTAGTGATTTCTTTAGCGCCATCTATTGATGTAATAAGACATCTACGTAGTATATAGTTATCAAGTTGCTATTGAAAACATGTTCTTTGATATCTTCGATCGAACTGTGTTGCGATCAAATAAATGACTACAGATGTCGTGGCTATTGCTGTTGACATTAGAAAATACCCAAATTCTTGCGCAAAGTATAAATACTGTCAATAAGGTTGATATTAGGAGATGCCAAAAAGACATCAAGGGAAAAAGATTCCATCTCTACTATTCGATATGCGGGTAAAGATTACCAGAAATAAAAATAACTAAAAAGACTCCCATTAGGCTTTAATTTGGTGACTTTTAGCTCTATATTTCAAGCTGTTGCTCTTTATAGATAAATTGTGGTATAACAATTAATTAGTCATAAATAACACAGGAAATAAACGGAATAAAACGGAATTAACAATGTGTTATTCAATAAATAAGTAGACGAGCTTATTATAATCATATTTTTCTCTATAAACAATAACTAAGTAATCACTAATTAAAAGTTGAAAAACTCATCTTCATCAAACGGTCCATTTTCTGCCACAGAATCTTTAAGATCTGATAATTTGAATCCTGTCACCTGCATTTGATCTACTGTTGGTAATTTTTCCATTATCATCTCTTCAACATTGAGTTTATCTAGCTCCTGTTGAACTCTTTCTTTCAGAGGGCCTTCCAAAGCATCCATAATCTGGTACCTTAGAAGATTTGGTAAAATGTTGACTGTGAATTCAAGCACGTAATCTAACGTCCCTGCACCGTTGCAACGAACTTGAATATTGCCAACCTCAAGATCTATGCCCCTGAATTTTGATTTATTTCTGGTGTCAAGTGGTTGTGCCAAGATTATCCTTGCACTGATGTATTCTACTGAGAACGATGCAGTGCCAGCTCTTGATACAAGACCACCTATTGCAGAAATATCCCACTGAGTTCTTCCTTCCAGCTTTTGGGTGCCGATATCAAAGTCTGCTACTGCCGTATTGTTTTCCATCTTCAAAGTTATGTTGCCAACTCTTTGGAAGGAGGTAATTCCAAGAACCCAAGTTCTGGTTAAAGATACAGTGAATATACCCACAGTAGCGTTGTAATCTTTGATTTGGTACGGATCCAGTTGCATATCACGTACTTTCTTCCGGACATCAATTATCACCATGTCCAATGGTGAAATGGAGTTGGGGAACTGCATATCACCGGCGACTTCGTCTAGTTTAGTATTGATTTCAATTCTAGCTTTAGTATAGGCTTCCTTAAGAACGTATGGCTTGATGGAGTCGAAGAGAAAATTGCCCACAGTGTTAATAATTCCTTGGAACATTCCACCAAAGAAACCTAAGTTTTCAAAGTTGACAGCGATGGTGTTGAAGCCCAGATCTATCTCGATGTCTTGTGCTCGGAGTTTTCCATCTCGCTCTACGCCAAGGGTGGCTCTCGCTGTGATCTTTAGACCGGTGACGTCGACTGTGAATGGGCCTTGTGCCCTGTTAAAGAAGGTTGACAACGAATAATTTCCGCGAGCTTGTAACACATCTATTGTCATCGCTGCATGGACCTGGAACACATTTAAATGATTGAATAATATTTTTAACAAAACTGAAATATTCAGTTAAGGATATCTAATTCAGACATCAAATATCGTGTCTGATAATCTGATACGATATTTGATGTCTGTTTCATCCATTTTATTCTAGTAAAAAAATATACACAAGGTGGACGGGGGATGCCGACACTAAAACGGTCACCACATATCCATTACATCATTCTGAACTCATTCCATCATCATATTCATTATGAATATCATTCAGAATTATTTCATCGTATATTTTAAAAAATCTGCTATTTCCTACAAAAGCGCAAATGAATGATGTATGTACTGAATACGTGAAAGTGGAAACCTTTTTCGCGTTGGTGTCCCTTCTATTCCATATTATAACATTTTCGGTCGGAAACTGATATTTTTTTTCGAAAAACCTACCTACCTGCGACCTACCTGCTACCTGCACCCTGCGAGTACATACTCAGCATGTACTCGCAGGTATATTGCGTGATTTTCCAAAATTCTGAACCTACCTGCCTCCAGTTCGCAAACATTTATTTATTCGCATTCAGCTAAAGTTTTCTAACACCAAAGATGGCCCTTTGTATCTGGCAAGAGTGTTGGGGTCCTACAAATATCAGATTGTACACTTCGATGTCTTCAAGAATGGAAGTATATAAAAAAAGTAAATCCCAGCATAATTACCTCCATTGCTCCAATTTCAGCATTCACATACAAGATGCGAAACTTGCTAATACCGTGCACTGCCGTATTCTTGAAGTATAACGTGCCAAATTGCAGGGATTGTTTCATGTCTGGTACGGGGTACGGGTCCGGGATCTCTGCTCCCGGCAGACCTATGGGGTCTGGCTGCTTAAAGTGTTCCAGCATCTGCACTATGTTTTCACTGAGCTTCTTCTCTCCCTCCGCCAGCTTGATTGCTGTGTCATCAGTTTCTTCCTCTGTATCTTCTGCATCTGAAATATTTTTGGCATTTTATTTTTCTTTGCGTTCGATACTGCATTTTGAGTCAGTTTCTTTAGTTTGACCCATAGCTAAACGTATATAGTATATCCTTAATAATATACTACCTAATTGCAATTTATAACCAAACAGTTTAGTAGATATAAAATGCATAATAGTAATGCGATTCATACAAGTATATAGATCGAACATTATCAGTTTTGTTATTGAAATATTTGAATTATATAAACTTTCTACGAATCAAAGAAACAATAAATAACACATCTTCAATTTGCAATTTTTATTATGCAACACTAGCTGAGTAGATGCTTATAGGACTTGGCAAATTCTTTACGTATAACTGCGACTCAAGTTTCAAATGCACGTGTTGGTTTATCTAGCTCATTAAATACCATAATATAAACTTAAATTAAATAGAAAAGCAATCAAAGTCATTAATCTGGATAGTTCACTAAATAAAAACACCAAAACAAGAGAAATACACCCAAATATCGTTATCACACTCAAACAAGACGTGATGCATGTCACTACAGACGCAACCGACGACACATTTATTGAAGAATATCACAAAATCGATAAAAATATATAATGAAAACACACCTTCACAGAAAACCGCAAGGAATAAAGAGAGGAATATCAGTTTGTGTAACCACATCTCGATAACAAGATGGCACAACTTCGAGTGAGTAATGAATGGTTCCTGTCGGTCGCTCCCGTGGCAGGGGTCACAAATTATCAGTGCACAGTGCATTTATTTGTTATCTTTGTTTGTTTGTCGTTTCAATGAATACGGTTAGTAGGTGATTAGAATAGTTTTGTGGTAATGAATGCATGTGCATGCTAATTAGGATTGACAAAATTATGTTAAATTCATTTATGCATAATCGTATTTATAGGAAAGATGGGGATTTAGAACTCTTAATTCCGTATAAGCAACTATAAGGGTTAAATCTTTAGACCATACTGATATTTTAAAGAGGTTAAGTTTTTAAGTATGTAGGGGATATCCTTGGGAATTGCTGATCCGATTCCAAAAATCCTTTCACTTATAGTAAATTACAAAATACAACACATTATCCCAGAGTGCATAGGCACTGTTTACGACGTTCCCGTGGGATAATCACCGACTATAATGAATCCGTGTCCAAAAGCTAGTTATGAATAAAGTAAATCGCTTAGATCTATGTTAAAAAATAAATTAAAAAAAGAACACAATAACTCTATTGTTTTCAGTTTTCACTTCTGTCGGCAGTCCTTATGACTGCCTCTATATATATATATATATATATCTCTATATGTTCTTTTTTTAATTTTTAAGTCTTATGCGTTGCGTCTGGCGCAATACGTCACGAGCATGTCGGTGTCGCAAACCCATAGGTTTTTCCCGTACCAAAAAATTGTTCAACGCGGCTAAAGAAATTTTCACTTCAAAAATTAAAACGGACGTTGTAAAATATTGAAACTATGGTAACGACAACAGACTGACAAAGTATTATGTCAGACGCTTATTAATCATTAACTAAATACCGTCATTTTAATTGATTATTTATGTCTTTTGTGACAACCTCCTGAATTTTGACGAGGATGAAAAACAACATCTTGTATATTTAGATAATGACCAATGGAAACCATTCCCTAAAAATTTTGTGTCGTTATGTATAGAAATTGTAAATCAAAATCAAGCACCATTACATACCATAGCGTTGCTTAACCTTGATCACCCATTCACATACTGACCAGGGCAACCGTTGGTTTACCTTGATCACCCATCCACAGATTGACCTTGGCTACCGTTGCATTACCTTGATCACCCGTCCACAGACTGACCTTGGCTACCGTTGCATTACCTTGATCACCCGTCCACAGACTTACCTTGGCTACCGTTGCATTACCTTGATCACCAATGCACATACTGACCTTGGCAACCGTTGCTTTAGCTTGATCAGTGAAAACTCAAAACAAGGGAATTGCAGTGTTCTCATTTGAATTTTTAATCATTCACGTCGCTAGTCTGGCGCAATACGTCAGGAGCATGTCGGTCACGCGAATCCATAGCTTTTCCCTTTACAAAAACTGCAAAACGCGGCTAAAGAGGTTTTCACTAAAAAAAAAACTACAAAGAACATTGCCGAAAAGTAGGTGCCTACTTTTGGTACCTGTGCCTACCCCTTCAGAGTAAAAGCGTTATATTGTGCTGAACTTTTTGTATTACTAGTTATATTTCATGCTTTTTGTTTTGCCTAATATTCCTGGCTATAGAAGTGTAAGAACTAAAATGAAATCGATTGGTTGAACGCCATCTATATTTTGTTTGAAGTTGCAAGAAACACGACTTGAATAGCACAAGGTATACAACGAGTTTTGCTGGCGATAGTTCGTGGTTTATGTACGATTCAATTGTGTTTAAGCGAGTATAGATGTCGTTGCAATCCGTTGGTTATTATAAACCACTTATTCGGATTCAAAACATAGGTGTTGTAAATATTTCTACTGCAAAAAAATAATCTTATCGTGCTATCATTGTTAAGTTCTGTGTGTGTCTTCAGCGCTAGTTTAATACGACCATCTTCTAAAGGGTTCCTGAAATAAGGGAAAGTTTAAAAAACAAATGTTGGAACACACATTCAGATGCAAACTTTAATCTTTAAGAAATCCACAGATAGCTCCAATAGACTCCTGTTCGACGCGCGCCTCAAGGAGATGTCATCAAATCGGAAGGGTTCCGAAAGGGCCGATGCCTGCCAGGGCTGCGGGACTGTTCGAAAGAGATACCGCGGCCCTGGAACACAAAGGGCTAAGAAGGAACATGGATGGGTTTTAGTCTGTATAAGTCTGACACTCCCTACCGCTCCGCTCAGAGCGGGAGGAGTCATTTGATGATTTCCCATTCGTATTTGTCTAACTGCATGGGGATTGAAGGCTTTATGTTCTGTTTAATAAGTGCCTTCATGGATCTCACTTGACATTATTCTCTACAGTTTAATTTTCGATACTGTACACATAGGAGCAGCGGTGGCCCAGTGGTAGCAGCCCCGACTTACGAGCAGTAAGTCGTAGGTTCGAACCCAGGCAGGCGCATTACTTTGTGTAATTTATTTCATCACCGCTGCTCTCAAAACGGTGAAGGAAAACATCGTGAGGAAACCGGCATGTCCTAGAACTAAAAATTCGAAGACATGTGACATCTACCAACCCGCACTGGGCCCGCGTGGTGGATTACAGCCCATTCCCTCTCATAGAGAGGAGGCCTGCGTCCCAGCAGTGGGAACAAAAATAGGCTGATCATGATGATGATATACACATGGCGACACATCAAGCAGTTCCAGAAGTTCAAGGTCTAGCTTTGTATATGTTTCCCGTACAGTGAGGGATCCGAATAAACTGGTTTATACAGCTTGATTGGTCGTCGTATGTACCAGCCGCGAAGGGCCGATCGGCCTGACATTAGTCTTCTTGGGAACTTCATAAGCGGACAAATTGCGAATGAATTTAAATTGATGAATTAAATTATAAGTTTGAAATTAATTGAATGAAATTATAAGCTAGTAGAAAATTGTTTCACTCGTCTCGGTTTTTTTATGCAAGCTATTTATATTGATAGAGCTTGATGATTCAAAATGACATACTTACCAATTTTAAATGACAAGTTCTCATGTTGCACTTCATGAGTTGCAAAATGTGTTGTAGATATAATGTATATGTGTAACAGAGACCTTTGACTATTGATTGCCAGCTACTGGTTGTAACCTATTTATATTGTTGGTATGCAATTACTAGGAAAGTGGCCCTAGTTCTGAGCTAAGTGTATGGTATTAAAAATGCGGCTTCCTATAACTTATCAACTATTCGTTCCTGATTCGAATCTATTACCAATTTATAGAAATTATGTTTTGTCTAACAAAAGACATAGAAGCATTTCTCACACAACAAAGAAAATTAGACTGCCTTCGGTTCGATAATCTGGTGCAAAGCTTGGTCATAATGATTACCATCTAGTTAAGCATCTTTAAGCGGGAGCAGTGGTATGGTTACTAGTTCGAATTATGTGGCATTTTACATTTTTTACTTTATTTAATTTAGAACGGTGACATTCCCCGAAACCGGCATGTCCTCTAGCATATCCACGAATTAGCATGAGACCAGAGTAGTACATATAGCCAATTCCCCTTCATAGACAGGAGCCCTGTGCCCCAGCAGTAAGAACGCTACAGGCTCACTCTGTTGAGCACCTTTGTAAGCATCTGACATATATTATTATGTGATTTGGAGCAGATGAACGACGTTCAAGAGCCATTAATGTAAATTTTCCATAGCAATTATGACAATCATTGTATAAAAAAAAAAAAAAAAAAAATTCATTCGGTTTAGTTGTGCTGACCGTTTTTAGTTTTATTGGTGATTTTCTCACTTAGTGACAGTGAAGTACTCCGTAAGCAGCATATTACTTAGCTACATCTATCTATATGTTTTCTTGAGTACCTACTTGACCTAGCCTCACCCAAGAAATCATTTTCCTGTCGATCATTTCTGACGCGCGAAGGTTTTCTATTCTAATTGAATGAGCCTATAATCAATAAAAGACCCTTAGAGATCCGTATCATTTGATGTAGGTCAAGTTTATTTCCAATATGTATGAGTACTTACTTGAATTACAAACCTACTACCTAGTGAGTGTAAAAGACCCTTAACGACGCTGAAAAACACCGTGTGATATTTTTTTTTTTTCTGAACCATCCTCCATCATTCCAAGACAAAGTTCCATTTTCACAAGTTATACAAGTTTCATCTACTATTTAATACATCCAACAGCACCATCTTTTGAGTGCGTTACATTGACTCCTACCGTAAAACGTGATCCCTAAACGTGGATCTGTAATATGTAGAATACAGGTTTGTATACAGGATATTTTTTTCAAGCGGGCCTCGATGGCCAAATCCGAAACTATGAGGAATAGCGAAAAACACTCAAAGGAGTCTCAAGCCCGATTTTGAGGAAAAATTAAACTGCATCATTGGATTTAAAAAAAAAAAACTAATATTTTACCATTCGATAGTGTCGCTGCTAAGGATCACATTCTGGGAAGTTACGACGTACGGCAAACTAAAAAAAAAAAGTCAAGTGAATTATGATATTATTTATTTATATGGAATTATTTTATATGCAAAACTTCTTGGCAAAACCCTACGCTTTAGACTGGTATAGAATGCCGACAAAATTAAGTTCATTTTACACTATAATATTATACAGGGTTACTGGTAGCTCGACGTATTCCTTCCAAGACGTAGAGGTAGGTACAGTTTGTATTTTAGATGTAGGAAGTAATCTCTGGACTCTGGAACTACTTAACCTATTTCAAAAAATATTTCTCTGAAAAAAAGCCACACTGTTACCGAGTGCAGTACATTTAACGCGGGCGGAGTCACCTGTAGAAGTTAGTATTGCAAAGCTTTAAGTAAATTAATATTATGAAGAAGTAAGGAAAACCTTTTGCCTAAGTGCTAAATAGGAATTCTTACGAGACACTTGATTGAAATATCCATACAATAATGTTGTCAAAACAATCATATTTCTTGGAATAATTCCATTATATTACATTTAATGATAACATCAATATGCTAAACGTTGGGACAGAATAGAATTGATTGCGATGTAAATGTGGCTGTCAAGTAACATTATAATTGCATTGTCTGTGTAACGATGAGAGCATGCGTCACTTACAGCTGGGATTGATCACATCACAAAACAAAACATCACGTCTGTATTAAAACAGAGTTGTAGGTACCTATTTGTACACCCACATTCCATTTAATGGGGGGTGAGTCTATACATTTATGTATACGTCACATCACAATTTATGCAAAGTCAGCTTCTCTTCCTGCACTTGTCTCATGTTAGTTGGGGTCGGCGCAACACGCTTTTTTCTTCCATTCTCCTCTGTCAACCATCACGCTATCATTGCCTTCTTTTTCTTTCATATTGTTCCTCACAATCCGTCCATCGTTTCCTTGGTCTTCCTCTCCCTCTCCTCCTATTAACATTTGTATTCATCACTCTTTTAGTCACATGTGATACGTCGCCTCCTTATCACAAAACGAATGCTTCCCACTTCTGCGAATTTTTGATTCTGTGACATTTCCTCACGATGCTTTCCTTCCTCGTTCTGAGAACAATGGTGATAAAATGTAAATTATACTAAGAAAAGTGCCTGCCTAAGTTTTAACGGATGTACCACTCGCAATACGAGTCCCTACTTATAAAGTCACCCATGGGAGTCACTGTGCTGACCTCTCTTTGAAGGTGACTTTATGAATGTGGGTAAAAGTAAATATTTACAAGCTATGACAAGCGATCTTTTTCAACTGAACTAGTAAGAACTAACATAATATAACATCACGCCTGCGTTCCCCGAAGGGTTGGGCAGAACTGTACCTAATAATACACCCACATTTCACCAGTTATGATATAAGTCCCATGTAAGGAGGTGACCCTATTGTCATCAACTGGGCACCAATGCAGTGGCAATAAAAAAATCCTGATGGGAAACCGAATAAAACTTTGCCCGACCAGGGAACCGGGAATCCAGGACCTCATGTTCAGCAATCCCACTGGCGACCACTTAACCAATGAGGATAATTAGAAGAAGAGATTTTTTTTTTAGTTAACCTGATCTTTCCCACTCCTGTGTTCCTCAGGGTGGCGTCCCCTCTCCTCTTCTTTTCTCAGTTTTCATTAACGCTATCACTAAGATTTTGACTTCTCATTATCATCTCTATGCAGACGATTTGCAGCTTTATCGCCATTTTAAACTAGAAGAGCTTCCAGGAGCCATCGATGCCATCATCACGGCAAAGCCCTCCCCCCATTCCTTCCACTTTTCTCTGTTTTTTGCCTCTTCTCGCCAATTAACGAGAAAGCAATCCAAGGCGTCCCGCCATCTTCTTCTTGGTCTGCCGCGACCCCGTCTAGCTGCCTCAGGGCTCCAGTTTTGTGAAATGTGGGCCCACAGCTTTGCCGCCATCCAGCAGACATGGCCAGCCCAGTCCCATTATAATTTGAGATAATTTGCCATGCGAAATATCTCCTACTCTCATAGTAAACAAGACCTTTGGCCCAAAAGATTGTAACAACGATCAAAACCGGTCCATCTATGTACGTCATATAAAATACCCAAGTGCCAGAATATAATCACAAAGAGAGCTACGTAAACATTCGAAAACACGCGGAACTTTTTTCATACAGCAGTTCAAACACTTGTTTTAAAGTATAAAAATTTTCCTTAATAGGACATGGGTAGCGGCCGTATTCTGAGACGCAACTCACTCTTATTTTTATTATGTATGCACAAACCACTCCATGTAAAAAAAATTAACACAGATGTGCTGCTTTTTTAATTAGCAATTTCTTCCAGCAGATCAGCGACAGGAGAGATGGATAAGAAACCTAGCCTGTAAAAAGGAAAAGTCGGATATTTTTTTTTTTTAGTTATTTTACGTATATCACACATATCGTTGTCAGGTTTTACATCGTAAATAGAAGCTCTACATAGGAAAAAAAATGCATATTTTAGAGGATAACTTATAAAGTTTCGACGCAAAGTTAATATAATGTATATTGAACCACAACACGAGCTTCTTCTACCATGTGAAAAAAAAACACTTAAATCGGACCACTATTCACGGAGAAATCGGTTCATACATGAACAAAAAATAGAAGGTAGAACACATAACCACCACCTTTTTAAGAAGTCGGTTGTAAAAACAAGGTGCTTAAAATTAACTTTAATGTTTGAGTTCTTATGTTAGAGCTGCTAAGCCTCAGGCTGATGATGCACTAATGTTGAAAAGCAGTTGACATTCTGTAGACAAAGATGATGTTTCTCTTGTGCTTCTAATAACAGCCAGCAACCGCACAATACCTATACCTGTTGCTGGCGGCAGCAAAGGTTAGGTATGCTGGCAGGATTTCCCCAAACGAACTCCTTTATCAAGATACACCTACCACTCTATTATACCTTCAATTTCCTGGAACGTTTTTAAGTTAGGTAAGTGTTGTTTGTCCTCCTAACCCTCTCAAACTTCTTTTGTGACCTTCGTTGTGGTTTACAAGATGGCGTTTTTCTAGCGGCCACTGATGATTCTGTTTACCAGGAGTTCCAGTGATTGGGAATAGTGTAGCAGCCTTGTCCTAAATTAAACATTATAAGTGTCGTTTATGAACTCGCTTGTAACAGATTTAGATATAATGCTAACACATCTTTTCGTCAACCTTCATTTCTTAATGAGACGATTAGCACTTGGACGTGACCAGTTTTCGTTATGTCAATGTCTAAACCAAGGCAACTAGGAAGGAGAGAATTGTTACGTCCCAGCTTCATTGTTGCTGATAGGTAGGTTCCTGTTTAGCAAGCTCTCTGCTTGGGAACATTTTAAGCGTTGGAACCCACGTTCTAAGGAAAGCGATTGGGCGCTCGAATACGCGATCATAAGTCACTTATTCATTTGTTCGAAAATTGAAAAAAATCGAAGCGTCCTCCAGGATAAAATAAACGCATTTTCATCAAGCGATAATCGCTTTAATTAGGACACGACCGAAAAGATCTTGGATTTTTGATGATTTTAGTCGCGGGTAGATATTTTTCAGCAATTTCCACCGACACAGAGAATGAATAAGTGAGAGACACGGAGAGTGTAAAAATACATTAGTTTTATATTTTAAAGTGATCTGTTTTAAAAATCTAAAGATTTGTATATTCTTTAGCTTACTTTGAAGTAGTAACAATAAAAACAAGATTATAAAAAGTTATAACAGTTTTGAATCAACTATAAATAAAAGCTTGACTAATCAAGATCAGACCTTCCTCTAAAGACGTCAGTTCTATTTTAAAAAACTTACACGAACTGTTTCCGATGTAGTTTTCCTTAAAATTTTATGTGTGACTGCCTCAATAGTCTTGTGGTCGAGAAGAACTGCTGACCATGAGGATCTGCGTTAGATTCCCAGGTCGGGCCAACATGTCCCGCAAGCTGCTGAGCAGTCCGTCTGGATTTATGGCCGATTGATGAAACAGGCTGGCCTACTATTATATGGGCCCTAAAAATAATTGTCGAAATTCGGGGTATACTATGGCAGCACTTCTGCCTACATTATCCTGGAATATAGGCGTGATGTGATTTAAGAGTTGTTGGAGGAGCTTGTGGCTCAATAATTTCAGCCACTCGGGTTTGTTTTCAAGATAAGCCGCGCTTTTCTAGGCTGGTCCGTGGGTAGGTGACCGCCCATACGTCCATAACAAACCGTGCTTCCTCCGTGCCTCGGAAAGGACGTTAAGCCGTTGGTCCCAGCTGTTATTTGTAGTTCTTTGACAGTTGTTACAGGTAGTCAGTGGTGCGAAAGTCTGACAATTACCAAGTAGTAACTGGATTGTGGAGCTGACCTCCACAATCAGTTATTACTGGGTAATACGATGCCCTTTGTTAGTGGTAAGATTGGAAGCCGACCGTGACATATTTAGGAAAAGGCTAGGCCGATGATTAAGAGTTGTCGTTTTGGTTCATCAAAAAATACTTCGTTAATTGTCTATGCAGAAAAAAGTTATAGGTAATAAAACCACATCACTTGATATTATATTGTGAGCCGCCAGTAACAAGAAAAAAAATCTAAATTGAAACTTAATTCACTTGTTGTTGTTATTCGCATAATAAAATGGCAGACAGTCAATTTGTCTTACCTATGTTTTTTAGTGGAATTATTCATAATCTAGATAATATCATACTAATATCTTAACCAACCAACTACTAAAACTTTTTGTACTTCTAGATATCAGTACAAAGAATAAAAAAATGTTTATTCTAAGACAACAAAATAGGTAAAAAAACTACATACAACAACACAAAGTAATGGGTACGTGGGTACTTAGTATAATGGGTGTAAATATCTCCTCTCCTATCTCCATAGATGCTCAAAGGCACTTCCGTCTCATTGCGATCACTTTTTTGTTTTGGATGATACCTGAGCACCTTCTAGTTACGGAGATATTTGGGTCAACGTTCCAACTTTTGCACAAGTTAAAAAAAAACAGTTTTTGATGTTATACTCCATGACCCCCACAATATTCAATGCATCCATCAGCACAATGTTTTGACTGTGTTTCATTGAGGCCTACCGTAATCGATCTACCAAACGGTTTCGATCTTTGGTGTGTGTTCAAATTGCGAAAAATACA
Source organism: Cerastis leucographa (assembly GCA_963082945.1). Taxonomy (NCBI): domain Eukaryota; kingdom Metazoa; phylum Arthropoda; class Insecta; order Lepidoptera; family Noctuidae; genus Cerastis; species Cerastis leucographa. The sequence goes on along the minus strand of OY720380.1, from coordinate 7,720,126 downwards.
CCTTAAACTACATGAAAAAAAAAACTTGCTTTAAAGATTCAACCGAAGATCCACAAGGAAAGTTTTTGTATTTTTAACCGACTTCTAAAAAAGGAGGAGGTTCTCAACTCAGATGTTTGTATTTTTTTTTTTTTTTTTTTTTTTTTTTTTTTTTTTTTAATGTTTGTTCGCGCATTACTTCGTCGCTTGCCAACCGATTTGGAAAATTATATTTTTGTTGGAAAGGGTATACTTCCCAAATGGTCCCATAGTCACCAAGTTGGGATCTGATGATGGAATCTTGGCGAAATCGAGGGAACTCTTCAAATTTTATAGGAAAACGTACAGTGATTTTGGTATTTTCTACAACAAATGAAGCATTTGCGTCCAATAAGAACCATTCTACCATCAGATCTGATGACGAATCCAAGAGACAGGCTTCGGAACTCCATAACAAGGTAATGAATCTTAGCTTTGTTTGGGCTTGTTGGAATTGTAACGGTATGCGCTTTCCAGGTGTATACACCGATTACGCTGAGATTTATGATCCGATTTGCGTGATTCTTCTTTAGTTTGATGTGGAATAGCTGCCATTTGGTCCCATAAAAAATTAATGTAGTTTGGCCATATAGTTTTCATTTTATTAACATTTTTTTTTTTATATTTATATTTTTCACGTATGTACACCAATTTCTCCGTGATTACTGGACCGATTTAGACGATTTTTCATTCATTTGGTAGAGAAAGCTTGCCCGGTGGAGCCATATGAATTTTATTATCTTTGCTTAGGTACTTTTTGAGTCATCCTCTTTATTATGCATTTTGACCTTTGTCGTATGTATGGACGATGTGCTGGTGTCTAGTTAAAATGTAAAAATTATACTTGACTAGGATTAAAGTGAGATAAAACTGAAAACTGAAACTGAAAAGGCTAAAATAAAAACTTTTTTACAAAAAAAAATAACCGACTTCCATAAAACACTAAAAAGTGGCAAATAATTTTAGTTTCGGAAGTCGGTGGCAAAAAAATAATGAAACAAACAAGTCACCGACTGCCGAAACTAAAATTATTTGCCACTTTTTAGTGTTTTATGGAAGTCGGTTATTTTTTTATGTAAAATACATGTTATTTTCAAGTAAGGAGCCGACCAAAAAGAGAAACGGCAGGTGAAACTGCGGCGCACAGCTAGTAATAAAAAAAAGTCCGCGTAGTTCTTTTCTACGCATCGTTCTAAGCAACGAATTCTTGATGCGGTTTCAGTGATGGTTAAAATTTGTCAATTTTGTTAATGTGTGTTTATTATACTCTTAAACTTTCGTTTATGACTACCGTAGTAGTATTTTAGTTATTCATGTATCGAAACAAAACTACAAAGAATTTCTTAAAGTAGTCCTCTATTGAAATCTAAATTTATAATTTTAAAGACGAGAAAAATCATTTTTCGATATAACAACTTCTGTAATAAAATTGTGAATTTACAATAACTCAAACGGAATGTATCGCAGAATATTATTCCAAATGATTCTGATCTGTCTAGTTACTAATATACAACGAATGTTCCTTTAATATTTAAGTTAAAAATAGACTTAAGTTTAAAATCGAACGCAGTTCTCAGTAGCTATGTTCTTTTTTCAAAACACGATACAAAAACGCAAAACTCACTGTTTTTGTTTAAAAGCAATTCATTCTAGCAAGAGTAACCAATGATCATCCGCGGTTTTTTGCTAACTTAAAAAATGGTTATGTAACTGTGGTTCAAATTGAGCACGTGTTTTTTTGTAAATGCTGTTTGATAAATGTGGTTCTTCTACAGCATGATCTATTTTTCCCTGACTGTGGAGGGGTCGATAGGGAAGAATGGAAGAAGAAAATCTGTTGCGCTAACCCCAAGTAGAAAGAGACCAGGGCAGGAAGATGCTAATGTTTTTCTTTCGAATGGGCATTCGAAAGGAAAAACATTTAGGATGTATTTCGATTTAAAGTAGGTTCAAAAAATCAAGAAATTAAATCTCTAAAATTAGTCTGTGAAATCACACACAGAGTCACAGTCACATTATTAAAAAGAAGAGCTTGTAATAAAAACCGGCCAAGTGCGAGTCTTACTCGCACACAGGGTTCTGTAGCCCCAAACAATATAATAACAATATTTTGAACGGCCAATCATAATTAAACTTACACTGAATAGCAAAACTAAATTTGTTTTACATAGTATGTTACTGAAAAACAAAGTATCTGCTGAAGTTTGGTGAAAAAGTCCCATATCTCAAATATAAACGTCAAATCTTAGTGAAATAAATTTTTATTAAAAGTATTTTTTACGTTCTACAAATTCACATTTTTTCAGTGTTTTCCTCCCCTTTCTGTAGAAATTAGAGGGGGGGGGGACACATTTTACCACTTTGGAAGAGACTTTCTTTCAAAGGATAGAATTTGAAAAAAAAAATGGTTTTAGGAAACTCAATGTCATTTTTAAAAACTTATATATAGACATCCCGCACTATAGGTTTGAAGTTTGTTTTTCATTTCCGTGTATGGGGAGCCCCCCTTAATCTTTTATTTTTTTTACATAATACATCTACCTACCAAGTTTCAAACGTGTACGCCTAATAATTTAGGAATAAAGTGGCTGTGATATACGGACAGACATGACGAGTCTATAAGGGTTCCGTTTTTTGCCATTCGGCTACGGAACCCTAAAAAAAGATAAAAATTATAATAATGTTAAGGTAAGATACTTATTTAAAAAATCTACTATTCTATATACTTCGATCGTGTTCGTACCTACTTAAGTTTTGTATGGAGCAGTTGATTACTTTTATGGAAGTGAGTCTATCCGACATATTACACCACTTTGCCAGAGCAACTCATAACCGAAAACCGTGAAAAAACGAAACGAATTCCTATACAACATCAGAAACTTATATCTGATTCATTAAAAAATGAAGCTTTTCATGAATCTTTTTCCTTGGGAAAACAGTTTTAACATAAAATATTGTGAGCACCAACAATATTTATTGCTCACTTTTTTTCTATTTCGTGAAGTAGGACGTGCATTCAATGGACACAAAATAAAAAAAAAATACAAACATTAAAAGAAAAACACGTGTTTCTATGAATAATAAATTGATAGATATATTTATCATGGGTACAGTCACGAGCATTTTTATCTTGCAGTTAGGTAAAATTCAAAAACCCAATTTTCTCGTAAAATGACGGTTTTAACTTTTAGAAAAGATGTATTTACGATAGTTGCTATGGTTCCAAAACGCATTAACAGCAGCACATCATGCAAACGTTAGGAGGAAACTTACTTAAAGCAGCAATAAAGTTTGAACAGAACTACATATAGATAATTAGATATTATGTAAGGTATGATATAATGTTATATGAATGTTCGTGTATGTGCCTATGGCCAATCAACGTTGCCGCAACCACAAACTACTTACATTTTCATTATAAAATATGACGTGAAAACACTTAACTGGACTCTAGGTGAATCCCAATTGTCGAAATAGACATCTCTGAGAAGAAGAATATTTTTATTTTACCTCAATTGTATGATAATATTTATTTGTACAGGGTGTAACGGAAAGGATATATGCATACTTAAGGGTGTGCTACAGACCATTAAACTGATGTACTGTGTACGTAGTAAGCGTTTTCGCGCCGGTGTCCCTTACACCCTGTATACATTCATCATCATCATCATCATCAGCCTATAATGTTCCCAACGCTGGGACACAGGCCTCTTCTCTATGAGAGGGAGTGGGCTGTAATCCACCACGCGGGCCCAGTGCGGGTTGATAGATGACACACGTCTTCGATTTTTTTGTTAGGACATTTGTTAGGACATTTGGTAGGACATGCCGGTTTCCTCACGATGTTTTCCTTCACCGTTTTTGGGGACAGAGAGGCCCTTTTTACATTATCACGAGCTTATAAATAGTCATTTAATGGCATTAAATGAACCTAATTTAATGGGGATGTATTGATGATTTTAATTCTGTAAATTCATACGTGTTTACGGTCGCCAATCATATTTTATTCAAAATATAACGTGACACTGATCTGCTAATTGCAAAAATCGTAGAAAAATTGAATTTCTCTGGCATCTCTGGCATTTCCCCCTTTTTTTTTTTTTTTTTTTTTTTTTTTTTCGGATGGGAAATCATCAAATGACTTCTCCCGCTCTGGGCGGAGCGGGACGATCTCATGGCGACATGGAGACAGCGACTGTCGCAACCACGTGCAGGGCACGCCACAATAGTGGCGATAAGTCCCCTCTTTGAGGAGTGGCTAGAGAGGCGGCACGGCGCCCTCACCTTCCGCCTGACGCAGGTCCTCACCGGACACGGTTGTTTCGGGAGGTTCCTGCACCGAATTGGGCGGGAGGAAACGCCCGGGTGTTACCATTGTGAGGATCGGCCGGAGGACACGGTGGAGCACACCGTGGAGCTCTGCCCCGCTTGGGCTGAGCACCGCCGTGTCCTCGTAGCGGCGATTGGCGGCGGTGACCTCTCGCGACCGGCCCTGGTTCAATCCATGGTCCGGAGCGAGAGGGAATGGGAAGCCGTCGCCTCCTTCTGCGAAGCAGTCATGCTAGCGAAGGAGGTGGCGGAACGTGAGAGGGAGAGAACCTCACGTCCCAGCCGCCGCGGGAGACGCCCCGGGCGTCGGGGGGCAACCAGTGGCCCCCGGCCACCGTAGGCGCGAGCCTGTGGACGGTGAGTAATGGGCTAGCTCACCGTCCGTCCGTCTTATGACGACAGGCCGTGTCGACGGCGCGTACGTGTTCCACGCGCGCCTCAAGGACATGTCAGCAAACCGGAAGGGGCCCGAGAGGGCCGATGCCTGCCAGGGCTGCGGGTTGTTCGAAAGAGATACCGCGGCCCTGGAACAAAAAGGGCGAAGAAGGAACATGGGTGGCATTTCCCCCTTAAAACAAAAGAATAAAACAATAAGTAAGTAATTAAAAATGTCTTTCTTTACTTTATATTATTTTAGTCACGTAATTATCCTTTGTGTGTGTCAAAATGTCAAGTGTCAAAATTTATGTTAAGAGATCAAGTTAAGAAACATTAAGAAAAAAAATATCTAGATCATTTTGAACCCTGAAAACTAGCACTAATTTCCATAAAATTAATATAAACAAAAACATGATACCTACTGGCAACAAATTAGTGACGCAATCGATGGCGAACATGCAAATCAGGTTTTAATTCTAATGGATAGGTTAAAGATTAGGCTAGGTACACTTCTCCAAGGAAAAGAATGCGCTTCATCGTCCACCTTCGGAAATATGAACAATCGACGATCAGATCTATTAAAGATTTTAATCATGAATGTACTCACTTATTTTGCTCCGCTTCCAAGATTGGGTTCACGATCTGCATAATTTGATCAGTTCTAAATAACTGTTCAAAACTTGTCAGATGACGATCTACGGCCAATGTATACTATTTACAAACTCGCAATGGAATTGCGCTACTTCAAAGTACGGCAGGAAAACAGTTCAGATTTGCCTCTGTTGTGTTACTTTGTGGCACGACATTCGTACTAACTCGAAAATTAATGAAGCGCAATACTTTTCTGGTTTTTATCTATATTTGTGCAGCTTTTAAAAATAGTAAATGCATTTATCTGAAAACTTGTTTTTTGACAAATAAATGAATGTCCTTGTTCGATTTTATTTTATTGCAATTTATGTTAGTTTTAATTTAAGCCTGACATTGTAGGGTTCGTTCGTAGGCATTTCGTAGATTTCATTTAGTATTACCTTTTTTATTTTCGATTTTTATTTTATTGAATTTATGGTCTAATGATGTTTATTAGGAATATAGTTGAATAAATAAGCAAAAGTCAATTAATGACAAAAAATCGTCGATTTAGGCACTATTCTTCTATTATTAGTACATACCTAGGCAAACGTATAATTATTAGTAGGTTAGCATCCCACACATAGTACACACTAGCAGTCTGCGTCGCATTTTACCCGTTTTCGCAATATTTTCTATTGCTGCTCCGCTCCTATTGGTCGTAGCGTAATGATATATAGCCTATAGCCTTCCTCGATAAATGGGCTATCTAACACTGAAAGAATTTTTTAAATCGGATCAGTAGTTCTTGAGATTAGCGCGTTCAAGCAAACAAACAAACTCTTCAGCTTTATTATTAGTATATAAATATGGCTCATTGTTGATTTCATACGGATCGTGAAACTTCCGAGGTATATCTGTGAGATAGAACAAAGGTCGTTGGTTACTACATACTAGACTTATTTGGACCGGCCTACTCAAACCACACTGTTAAATATATAAATACTTCAGAATATAAAAATAGATTTATTGTTAGAAATCCTGTTTCAAGAGGAAGTTTTATGATATTGCGGAAATACTTAAGGTGTTGTGGTTACTAATTCTAAGTGACATCTAAATAAACGAAACTTTAAATAAGGCGACGCAATTCATGTTTGGTATATTTGGCAACTTATATTTTTAAGACCATCGAATTGGAATAAGTTTTTTATCAGAATCAGTTTCCAGTAGATAATTTTCAGAGTGTTTTTCTTAAAGTGATTTACATAATGGAAAACTCCGTTTTATTCGTTACATAAGTGAATCACATGTAAATTAAATTATTCATAAGTTAATATTTACGGAAGTACTAAAAGACTATAAAATACAACAGTGCATTTAACACCTACATCATTATAAAATTACATAAAATAATTGCAATTTACCACCTGTGGGCCTATACCTACATTATATTAGCGATACCGGTTATGGGAAAGGTGAAGATCTATTCTACATCATCTGCCTAGTCTTTTTTCCAACTATATTGGGATCGACTTCCAGTATTACCGGATGGGGATGCAAATAATAGCAGTGTTTTACATGGAGTGACTGACTATCTAACCTCCACAACCTAATTAGTACTGGGTAATACGATACCCTTTGGTAAGACTGGTTTTCAGACTTTCGGGCCACTGACTATCTAACGACTGTCAAAGATCTACATATCACGGAGGAAACTCGGTATGTAATGCACGAAGCGACCTATGCAAGCGCGGCTAAACCGGAAGATACGAAACTCGTATGCTAAGTTTCGTGTCCACGCTATTAACCGATGAGGAGTTCCCTCGTGAGAAGACGATCCTGGCTGCAGGATGAGATCATGACAGAATTCATATTTATCCATCAAATATGAACGTGTGTACAAATTTTCGTGTCTGTGCTATTAACCGTTGAGGAGTTCTCTCATAAGGAGACGACCCTGTCTGCAGGATTAAGTTATGGCTGTCATAAGAATGTATTGTCACCAGAACCAAAGGTGTGTGCAAAATTTTAGCTCAATCGGGCATCGGGAAGATGTTCTAATTTAGCTTCCAAGATTCCACCCGAACAAACATACATACATACATTGCAAGTAAAAAAAACCAGCCAAGTGCGAGTCGGACTCGCGCACCGAGGGTTCCAAACAAACCAATGTGATGTAAAACAAAGAATTTAAGGTTTTCGGAATTTTTCCTTTATGTGTGCTATAAAACATTGCTTCATGATCAAATTTCAAGATTCTAGGTCGACTGGAAGTACATTTTATTTTGATTCCCTTGTGAGTAGTTGTCAGTTTGAAAATATGCGGCTTAAATTGCTGTTTCTTTTGATTGCGTTGACATAGAAGTTTGATTTTTTCACAGCTCCAAGGAACAGTAGATTTAAGTATTTGACATAAATTCCAACTTGATACCTCTACGAGTTCCTGAGAAAAAGGGTCTTGACAGACAGACAGACGGACAACAAAGTGATCCTATAAGGGTTCCGTTTTTTCCTTTCGAGGTACGGAACCCTAAAAAGGACCCGATCCTCTGTTATCTATTATTTTATTATTTAGGCATTGGATCTCGTGCCTAAATAATAAAGTTTCTGTTTTTTTCTGTCCCCCTCCTGGGCAAAGGCTACCCTCCACTCTTTCCACTGCTTACGAAACCAAAACCAAAATCAAAAATCAAAATCAAAATATTTTTATTTCACATAGGCCTACATGGGCACTTGTAAAACGTCGACAAAAAGCTCGGTTCGGGTTGGTCGTTTCCTATGGAGAAGAACCGGCAAGAAACTCCATGGTTACTCTTTTAAAATCATTTGGCTTTACAATTTTTCTATGTTACAGCGTTGGCACTTAAGTATGAGTGGACATCGTAGGCCCGACAATAAGTCGTTGCTTACTACAAAACGTAGAACAAGATAAAAAGTTACCAAGGATCTAGGAATCTATAAGGCCTACAATGCCCACACATTTACAAACAATCGGTAAATAAGAAAATGAGTCTATACAAGAAAAAAAAAAAAAAAAAAATATTGCAAAAAGATTAGATTAAACAAGTGACACAAATGTTGTCATCCGTGCTGTAACTATTCTAAACAAAATGGTGTAATGATTAAGAAAATATTGTAAAACATCTGATTAAAAAATAATGGAAAAAAGTAAATAAAAATAAAAAAGTAAATAAAATAAAACATAAAAATTAAAAAATATAAGATTGAGAATAGTTAGAGACATCCACACATTTGTGCCGTTTTATGAGCTACCAGGGAAGCCGCATGTGCGTAGGGGCTCAGGCCAAACTTCTTTATCTTCAACATAGTCCTTAATTTTGTAATATGCTTTTTTAATTAGGACACGTTTGATATAATTTTTAAACTTTCCATCGGTCAGTTCTGTAACTGACTTTGGCAACTTATTATAAAAGCGTATACTGTTAATAAGAAATGACTTGCTAGTTTTAGTTAATCTAAATTTGGGTATTACAATTTCGTGTTTACTGCGTGTATTTATATTATGAAAGTCGCTTCTAATTTTGAAAAGTCCTCGGTTTTTGCGGACATATAAAATACATTCTAAAATATAGAGTGAAGGCAGAGTAAGTATATCGATTTCTTTAAATTTTTCTCTGAGGGACTCGCGAGGACCCATTTTATAGATGGCGCGGACTGCCCTCTTTTGCAGTATGAAAATTGAGTCAACGTCTGCTGCCGATCCCCACAGCAGAATGCCATAGGCCATAATACTATGGAAATAAGCGTAGTATACTAACCTAGCCGTGGCTACATCAGTTAGCTGCCTTATTTTCCTAACTGCATAGGCAGCTGAGCTTAACCTTCCCGAAAGAGTTCTAATGTGCGCCCCCCACTGCAGTTTTGAATCGATAGTAATCCCCAAGAATACAGTTTCCGCTATAACATCAAGTTTTTTGCCGTCAAGATTTAAATTTAGGTCACGTTGTGGTACATTTGGTAAAGAAAACTTAAGGCATTTTGTTTTATTCGTATTCAGTAAAAGATTGTTGGCTGCAAACCATTTTGAGAGAATAGTTAGGCTTTCGTTGACGTGTAAGACGTCCGTATCTTTTCTATGAATTTTGAAAATTAGCGAGGTGTCATCAGCAAATAGAATTATATCCGAAAATTTGGCCATCATGTAAGGGAGGTCATTAATATAAACAAGAAACAAGAAAGGGCCGAGAATTGAACCTTGGGGCACGCCCATCTTGACTATAGACCCGCAGGACGTCGCCCCATTTACATTTACTTTTTGCTGCCTGTCCGATAAATAAGAAAGTACAAGATCAGCAGCTAGTCCACGAATTCCGTAGTGGTGTAATTTACAGATCAGTGTTTTGTGGTCGACGCAGTCGAACGCTTTTGAGAGGTCACAGAAGATGCCAATAGCATCCTGGGACTTCTCCCAGGATTCCAAAATGTAACTGATGAGTTTCACTCCCGCGTCCGTTGTCGAACTACCCTTCGTGAAACCAAACTGCTGACTATGCAGTATCTTATTAGAATTGAAGTGAGACAACATCTGGTCCAGCATGATTTTTTCATAGATTTTACTCAATGCTGGAAGCACAGATATAGGTCTATAATTAGAGGGATCACTCTTACAACCTGATTTGAAAATTGGTACTACTTTACTATGTTTCATCAGGTCAGGAAACTTACCGCTGTCTAAACATTGATTGAATTGACCGCGCGTTTTCCTTCCACTTCTGAAGGAATTAAGTTCGTCTCCCCTTCTCCTTCGTGGATATAGGCTTACGTAAGCATATAGTGTAGAAAGAATCACTCAGATCCTGCCTGTCCCTTTGCTGTCCTCCCCCAGCGACGCCCAAAGCCAAGGCCCTGCCTGTATCTCACAGGGGGTGCCCTTAGCGTGTTATCGCCTATTTTATAAGTTTTATGCCCTCGCATGAGGCCTTTAATTCGAGGCTTCACAGGATCAGGATAGCCCGGTTAAGCAGAAGCCAGCCTCAGAGGTTGAACTGCCAGATGCCATTCAATTCATAAAAAATGTTTAGTAGGTATACCGACACGCAGACACTTAACAGAAATAAAAAAAAACAGCTGTTTTCTTAAAAAATGCAATACATTCACGGTCAAAATGTTTGGAAAGGCGGATTTAAAAGAAAATTACGAAGTGAGAGATTCAAGTGAGGGGTACCACCTTATATCAATTCTGTTGACAGTTGTTCTACCAATGCGAAAAGCATTATAAGTTGTCGATTGTCACTTGCCAGACACCTCTAGGACAGCTCTTCTTTGGCTAATTGGATAACTTTAAGGTTGCGTCTGGGTAGCCCAAGAAACACATACCTACAAACACATTTTTTTTAATGTCAGATTTTATGTTGATTGATATGATTCACGACCGTAACACAGAATTATAATTATTTAAATCATCAATACAACCCTCTAAAATGACTATTTCATGATAATATTAATTTGGCGGGCTACTTTGGGGCTACTTACTTTTATTACTTTAGTCGTGGTCGGGTTTTCAAAGTACATATATGCAGCGTTTCTTCGCCGACTCGTGGTTTGTCTTTTCATCTTATGCGGCATGCCTGCAACAAGTGAGGATCTAGTGGCTGTGTAAGTAAAAGGAGAACGCTGAAATTGAAACAAATATACTCAATTTCCTGGGAAACAACAGGTGTATCGTGGGACCTCCACGTAAATTGGGATGATTGAGATAGACTGGACGCGGAAGCAAAGAGGCCTATTTCTAGCTGTAATTTAAAACAAAAAATACAAAGTGCTTAAAACAAAAAATGAATGTACTTTATCATTGGTAGGTACCTACTACCTATGTACCATCTCTTTAATGCGTCAGTTCGGTTTCCCTTGACTACCAAAAAAACCTACAAACTAAAGTCGATGGTCAAGGTCCTTTCCAAAGTAGGTATACACCTGTACAGGCATTTATTACTAGGCTACTATTGGATAGTAGGTATATATACTCATCGCATCATCTTACTTATTTTAATTTACTTCAAATATGGATGTGTAAATTTATTTAATTTAAATAACTACTATGTACATTACAACGATTAACAAACTAATAAATTAAATAACTAAAATAACAATAAACTATAAAAGCGCGTCAAAAAACTCCACCTCAACGCTGTCAGCTGGTAATGTGCCTTGGGCTATTTGTTTCTAATACTAAGAAATTTCCGCAGTTTCACATTTATCGACTAAAATGAACTATATTTTCCCTAAAAATATGACTACGCTTGATCTAGTCAGTCTGTAACGCGTACTGGTTGCCATGGGGATTTCAGCCTGTGTAGTTATCGCCAAAATTATACCTAACAAAATTGCAATTACGTTTTTTATCTAATAATTGCGGTGTAATCCGTGTGCGTGTGAATCTTTTTTTATTAGTACTAACATGTTATGTACCTACTGGTGGTTTTTACTTCCGATTTGTTTTTTTTTATTGTAATAATTTTGATTACATACCGAGCCGTCAACCAATCATTCTCTACATTAAACTAAGTAACCCTACGTAAAAATTATTGCTAGGAAACGACTTTTTTTTGCGGGTGAAAATCACGGATTATGGTAAAGCTCATTATAACGCACTCAAAACATTGTGCTGATCGATGCATTAAATAGTAAACAGGTCATGAAGGTATTTAAAGTAAAGTTTAAACTTTAAAAGCCAGTATCCAGTTCTAACTGTGAAAAAGTTGAAATTTTGACGTCCAATATCTCCGTAACTAAGAGGTTCCGAGATATGATCCAGAACAAAAAAATGATTGCAATGATGCGGAGAACTATGACCATTCAGCTTCGTTAAGGCTCTATTTACACCCTTTATTATTATAACATTTTGTTCTAACATTGTAGTATACTTTTGTCTGTTTTTAACAAAAAGAACTGCTTACCGATCCATGACCGAGGTTTGGTGGCTCATCTTAGACTGTGCTCACACTAAAGACAGAAATATATACATACATATCTATAGATAAAAAAAAACTGTGTTGTACACCAGAATTGTTAGACAGTTCTAGGTTTTCTTTGCGTCTACAAGACTACACATATAAACTGCTTGATATAAAACAGTTTTTAATTTGATTTATTCCATTCTAATACCAAAAACGAATACTAGTGCTATTTGTTTCAACTACTAGTGTTTGAAACAAATACTTGCAGTCAGCACCTTAATTTTAGTAGATTTAAGGAAGTTATGAAATAGTAAATATTCTTCTTGGCAACTTTGTCACTGTAGGTTTTAGTAAACTTTTGAAAACTTTGTCACCGCAGATCATACAGTTGACTTTTTCAACTTTATGACATCTTTGATCATTGTTTCGGATACCGAGTTAAAACCGTATTGGCCTAGGACTGCGTACTATATCAGCAACGCAAGTTTATTGCATAATAATAATTCACCTAGGTAAACAGGCTTCGCACTATTTAGCTTCTTTTTTTAAGATGATGTCCTCTGTATCATATGGACCTCAAGCACAGCTTGAATAATCTACCACCTGGCCGGTTTTAAAATATTTATTACGTCTATTAAATTACTTTTTACTGTGTTGATGAGATAAATAATTGTGTCATACATAACATAACTTACTTTTACCTTTTTGAATGTTTTCTAAGTATTTCGGTGTATTTGTTTTTAGACGTATACGATACAAAAGGTCCAAGGGACAGCCCTCCGCAAACTGACAGTGTGTTTTTTCGCGGAGGGCTGTTCCTTACACCCTATATACGATATGATATAAATAGCTCAGCAAAAAAAACATAATATTACACAAACGATTCAACCGGCGTTTTCGTACTGCTTTTTGTGTGAATAATTGTTTTTACTTATGGTGTGCCTCCTAATAATTATCTATGTTTTCTTATGTGTGATGCGATTATTAGAGTACTTAACTTAATCAGATTGTGATGATAACGTCTTTTTAGGGTTCCGTTGCCAAATGGCAAAAATTGAACCTAAACTTGGTGGTTAAATATTTTAATCTGTTTGTTTTGAACATGAATAAGTTCTAAAGACGAATAGTTTGGTTGCATGCTATTTTGGCATATCCTTTATATGCATAAGTTTGCGGGCGGGGGGCGGTGCTGCATCCTGCATGCAAAGCTTGATCTGGTAGCGAAATTAAAAATTAAATATTTTGAATAATATTGTAGTTTTAAAGCCGTAAATATCGGAGGTTTCGCATACTTGCCTCTTTAGTATAGTGATCACAAGCGCAACTGTTAAGCTTGAGGATTTGGAATTTTCACAGTTAAAATACTGAACCTCTCTATCCTGAGCGATCTCTGGCCATGTTAGCCCCGCGAACAGGATTAGATCGTCACGGCACCTTCTCCGTGGTCGACCTCTTTGGCGCTGTCCTTCCTCAGGCGTCCAGTGTGTTACCATCTTTGCCCACTCTCCGGGTGCATCCGTGCTACGTGGCCTGCCCACTCCCACTTCAGCCTGGCTGTTTTTTCTCCGACATCAGCTACTTGAGTTATGGACCGCAGCGTGGTGTTTCTAACGCGATCTATTCGCTTAACACCTATTATGCTGCGCTCCATTGCTCGTTGGCAAATCTTGAGTTTGGACTTCTGTTGTTCAGTAAGATAGAGATAAGATAGAAGAAAGGGGAGGACTTTGCACAGCAGTGGGACACTATGTAGGCTACCAAAAAAAAACTACTGAACGGGATTGGTCGTCAGGATCCGCGATCAGCAATTAGTCAGTGTACCCGCTGTAAACATCTGCAGGTACCTTCGAGACATAGAAAAAAGTATTCAAGATTCTTTATGAAATATGGTACATAATGGTCTTATAAATAGAAAACATATTATATACAGGGTGTAACGGAAAGGGTATATACATCCTTAAGGGTGTGCTACAGACCATCAAACTGAACATGTTTCTCATCATAAAAAAAAATTCAGCAAAAAAAAAATATCAGCTGCCTATACATTTGGGTCGAATAGGTATTGTAATTTTCTATGGGGCAGCAGATATTTTTTTTGCTGAAAAACATGTTTTATGATGAGAAACATGTTCAGTTTGATAGTCTGTAGCACACCCTTAAGTATGTATATACCCTTTCCGTTACACCCTGTATATTGTATATATTATATAAATTTTATATATATTGTGATAGAAAGTTATGTTAATGGTAAAAAGCTTGCCATCTGTCACATGCGACTTCAAAATAAATGGCCCAATTTGGGTGTACCATCCCACCCATATCTAGGCAAACGGGCGTCTAAATCGCCCCCCAATTACATGAAAATCAAACAACTACTGCGTGCATTAGCATAACATTCAGCGAAATGTGGATATTCCATTAGGTACACCTCTGACGAACCCTTTAAGCCGCGTACAGATTTGCGAAACGTAGCATGCAATGTAACATGAAAGGAGCATTTCATAAAGTGTGGACGCAGGGCGCGCACGAACCGAGCATGTAGTACGTGCTCACATCTGTTTCCGGCATGCGCGCGGCGAACATAGCTCAATCTGTCGAGAACACACGTCCATGGTTCGCGCGCGTTCCGCAGTACAGACACACACAACCCGTCCACACTGACGCTCCGTGCACACTGCGCGCCCCTTTGTGTTCGGCGAAAAAACCGACAGTTGGCGGATCGCGGCGCGCACGAGTTGTGAAATGCTCTGTTGTTGCGCGTATTGAGCACGGTTCGTGCGCGCAAGCCGTCCACACTATGGGAATTATGTTACATTGCATGATACATTGCGACAATGTGGACGGCAAATTCTTTCATGATACGTTTCACCAGTCTGTACGCGGCATACCTAAGGGTTTACAAGCGTGTTGACATGTTACGTTAAGTAATCATTTAAACCAACTCATAGCAACTGCACTTAGTCACCGTCCTTCGCAATTTATTACAATTAAAAAAAATGCCGAGTTATGAAATGTATTCTTGGTTAATTAGTAGGGAAACTATAGTTATCATACACATGACGATTGCAGGGTTAGTAAATTACCAGTGACACTAGCGTCGCAGGTCATAGCTAGTTGCAATCGCAGAAATTGTATCACTCTTTATCTATATTATAACATAGCGTAACATCACGCCTTTAATCCCGGAAGGGTTAGGCAGAGGTGCACCTAATAGAATACCCACATTTCGCTAAATGTGCCATTGCCATTGGGCCAGTTAGACGCCCTTTTGCCTAGACATGGGTGCAAAATACCGCTGATCCTGTTTTCTAGTTAGAATAACGGAAAACTGGGGTTAACCTTCTTCTATTCAATACCCCATAATCCTATTTTTTTTTCTTTGTCCGTTGGGTATTTTATTGAAAAGTATTGGACACGTATTTTTTCTTTTTTCACGTGGACATAAAATTACGGAGATATATTGAGTTGAAATGGCGCATGACGTCACATGTAGGTAAGTTTTATACCTACTTGTGACGTAGTAAGCCCCCACTCTCCAACTTTAATGACTTCTAACTAAGTAATTTTTTGATATTTTGATAAAACAAAAAATACGTGTCTAATATTTTTGTATTACCTGTCTGACGGACAAAATAGAATGTCGTTTTCTTTACCCAGTCCGATCCCCTATTGACATCACCTTAAAGAAAAGAAGTTAAAAAAAAAAACAAATCAGATTCTTTGATTCCGAATTCAAATTTGCATCGAATGTGACATTCGTTTTTTTTTTCTTCTTAATAATGGGAGCTCTTGATTCTTTTTTCTTGTTTTTTCACAAATCCTTAGCAACAAAAACCTTCTATCAATCAAGCGTTACAAGATCAAAGATTTTGTGACGTTTGATTATTTGATACACTAAAACTTATCTGCAAGGACCAATTGACCAAAGTTCCATCGTCGAACGTCAAGACTTTTTGTAAGGTTCTAACTTTTTTTGGTATTTTCATACATGTGTGTATTTTATAAGTGTGTTCTAAGTCTGGTCACCTTGATTTTCGCAGTGGATAGCGCTTGGTACCTATATAATATCTTTGGTCTCTGGTCGCGGCATAGTGGCGGTTGAGTCTTTGACAGACGCACTAGGTACAAAGACAGTCGCGTGAAATTCGTCCTACAGTGAAAAATGTTTTCTTTACATAGATTCTTGATTTCTTCCTTTGTTTTCTTTTGTGTTTTTAATGCCGGTTTATCTAAAGAATTACGTGAGTTTTTATATTTTAAATATTATTTAAAAGTGTTATTTGAACGCGAGAAAATTATGAATTTTTTTAATTAGTTTGACATGGGGACATTGGTTTGAAATATTTAATTAGAATTCCAAGTTCGGGACCAAATAAACTCCAAAGAAAGTTTTATTTAGTTATAACATTAATTTTTGGTGTCTAGGTTTAAGGTGTATAGGTTTTATTTAGTTATAATTTTAATATCTTTAGATATAGACACTCAAATTTAAACGAAAAAGAGAAAATAATTACACAAAATAGAAAAAGTGAATAAAATGGTAGTGTCTCTTCGTAATTTCAAAATAGCAGCTTTTTACTGAATGCATATGTAAAAAAAAAATGTTTTGTTATATGTACCTGCATATAACAAAACATTTTTTTTTTAAATTTTGGCTGTCTATTAGTTTGTTCCGGCTTATAAATATCAGAAACGGCTGTACCGATTTGGATGGGACTTTTACTGGCATAGCTAATGTTATAAGGAGTAACTTAAGCTATTTTTATTTTAGAAATAAGATAAGGGTTCCGTGCAAAAACTTAAAGCCCATGTGATTAGTTTAATAAAATCCGGTTCAAATCGGGTCGTAATACTTTAACTACAATTTAATTTAAGGTCAAAGGCAACAGCTAGGTTATGATAAAATATAGACGAAATTAAAACCAGCTTTTACAAAACTTAAGCAATAATACGCCTGATAAGCCTGATAAATAATAAAACGTAAAATCCAAGCTGAATGGCATAAAAACTAAATAACTTCTGGGTCTGCTGAGAAGATCATAGTTAATATTCAACTTCCTTATTTTGTTCACCAGTCAACAAATTAGCGTCAATCAAAAACAAGCTATTATTATCTAAAAATAATAACAAGCGATCATTATTTAATAACAATAACACCATCTATTATTAAAATGTTACAGTCTATTTACGTCGGGGAAGTGAATAACAGTTATAAAAGTTATTCATCGAATTTAAATGTTAAGATTAGATTATATTATGTCCTAGGTTTGTCTAGGTTATTTCCTGATTCCACATTTTTCTCCTATTTTAGGAATAATTAAATTATTTTCATGGTCTTAATTACAAATACGACACTGGATGAGGTTAAATGATTTAAGACAGCTTTTATTTATACATGCATGTTTATTTATAAAATGTAAATTGGTTTATTTTATTTATTTAAGCGCGGATTTGGAATTTTCCATAACAATTATTTCAGTGTCAGCTTTTGGACTAGATTTAGATGTGCTGTTGATGATTGGGATGTTTTATCTGTGAAATTCGCCCCAAGTAGGTAAAGTTGCCAGAAATAACAGTTGGGCAGACGACATAGTTGTCATCGGGGTAAAAGCTGTTTGAGGCTAGTACAGGCACGTTAAGATAGCAAGCAGTGGCTCAATTCGGCACGTTGAGATACTCAGCAGTGGCTCAATTCCGCATGTTGATATACCCAGCAGTGGCTCAATTCCACATGTTGAGATACCCAGCAGTGGCTCAATTCGGCACGTTGAGATACCCAGCAATGGTTCAATTCAGGCTGTGGGTGTTGATGATAATGAGTCAAAATTTGGTAGAAAATAGAATCACTTACATTTTTGGTATAAACTTAATGAGGTTAAATTAAATAACCCAATGAGAACGCGGAATTCTCTAAAATGCAACAGTAAAACCTACACTTAAAACATAAGTTTTAGTTAACAATACAGGCTGTATGCTAATTGAAAAAAAACTTTGTCGTTTAATGCTAGCTGGTGTGTATTTGTAAAATTACTAGAAAAGCTCATGTAGGTATATCAATCAGGACTTATTTCAACAGAATTTATAGTAACCTCACGTCATAATACTACGTGTTATTAAAATTATATGTAAATAAAGTTGCAATAATAGAAAATAAGGGTCTTAAATAGAACCATGTTTAGCTTAAATGGAAAAAAACATTAAAGTACATTTATAAACTTAATTTTAACTTCGTACATGTAACAAAATAATATTACCCGACGCTGTTTTTTTTTTTTAAATTAATTTGCTCTATATTTTAAGTTAGTCAAGCGGTCTTACAACCGTCAATTTATCAGAAAATAATTATAAACAGCACTTGATATTAAAAACAAACAATTATTAATTCACAATAAACAGAAACATCTAGATTATGAAACAACACGATATTAAGGCGCGTCCCCGAGCAAAACGCAGCGGTAGCCGTTTTTTGTGCAGTTTTTCGGAGCTATCTACTCGTTATCCAAAAGATATACCACAACTAATAAAATTTACATTAAATTTCTGTATAAATTTATTTTAAGTAGTATAATGTTTAATTAATGTCCTCACAACGAAACCACAGAAATTAGAAATAATTATAGATAAAATGCATCTCCTCGTAAAGTAACCACTATTTTGATTTGCTACTTACACTAATGAATACGAAAATTAAGCTAGAAAAAAAAAAACAAATCACCAAAATTTTATTGTATAAAGATTTTATTCTAAAATCTGAGCGTACTCGTTACGTATCTCGGAGGAGATAGAAGATAGAATTTGTAGGGAACGAATGCTCAAGGTTATTTGGTCAGGGTACCGCCTTAACATATTCAGCAATGGATAAAAAGGGCACAGTAAGAGGAACCACTGCTGCCCATACCCCAAGCCCAAATAAAATCATAGCTGCGTAAGAAAACCGAGGAAACACACCAAATGGAATGGAGAAAAAGTGTAACCTGTAGCAAACAAAGAGTGCAATTCCGGAATCATCAAAGAGACTTAACCATTGCCAGATTGAAATGGGACAAAA
This sequence comes from Cerastis leucographa, assembly GCA_963082945.1. Taxonomy (NCBI): domain Eukaryota; kingdom Metazoa; phylum Arthropoda; class Insecta; order Lepidoptera; family Noctuidae; genus Cerastis; species Cerastis leucographa. The sequence continues at coordinate 7,700,866 of OY720380.1, read as the reverse complement.
TGCGCAAGGTGACAGGTATTATAACCGACCACTGTCCCCTAAACAAACACCTATTTACATAGGTGGGGCAGACAGTCCTCTGTGCGGAGGATGAATGGAGGCAGACACCACAGCACGTGCTCATTCATGGTAGCGTGGCATATCAACGGGCACGGAGTCTTCAATCGCCGGCATCGCTCCCGGAAGTCTGCAGCAGCCTGAAAAGGCTTTCTGGGAGGACCTGGGATGGTTGGAGAAACAAAGAGGATACGTACAATGGCCTAATAAAGAGGCTAGGAGCGGAAACAGCCCCGATAACCTAAACCTAATATATTCGCATCTTTAAGTTCAAGATCAAATAATTTAGGTATTCAAATGACTTAAATTAGCAATTCGCTATATTATGTATGATTATTATCACTTTTACATGCATTATACCTTATGTTATTGCGTTATTACATTGTATAACAAAATTCAAGTGTCACAGAGTAGCGAATTTAATACCACAGTTTAGTTAGCTACTCAGCTAGTCTCAGCTTACTGGCTAGTAGGGTTGCCAGATTGTATAATTAGATAGAAAATCTGTATTATTAGGTTATCTTACGGATTTCACAGTTTGCCTTGTATATTTGGATTCTAGAATAGTAATTCCAATGTTAATTACTTTACATTCGAATTACTATTCTGTTTATTTTTTATCGGTTATTTGCGCCACATTTCACTAAAAACTCGTAGTTTACAGTCATTTTACACCATATCATGGTACCTATATCTTTTTTTTGACGATATAGGTACAAAAAAAAGTATAAGTGTACTTCAAACTTGTTACTAATAGAAGGTTCTTGTTGTACGAACCAAAGTAAAAAAAGTTCAGTGTTCGTTTTGTTTAATCAGTCTTGATTTTGTATAATTTCTGGATCCTAGCAGTATAATATAGGTGAGGTTTACTGACAGCCCGGCCAACAAGAACGCACAGGTCATGTCATACTTAAGTACAATATAATAATAAGGCATTGTCGTATATACCTAATGTGCGGTTTCTGACGCGAATTACGAGGCATTAGGTACTGTGAAGTGCAATTACTTCATAAGTAATTTTATTGTATGTGTCATAAGTACGTTGCAATGTTATGATCAAGTTTAAGGCCTATGGGCATGGCCCATGGCCATTGTCATTTTGATTTTAAGTGCTACATAATATAATTGAAACTTGTCAAATAATAAATCTATTACCTGGTACGGCGAAACGCTCTGTAGGTACACCTGTTCGAAAGTTGTGCGTTAAATACTTATAAGTACTTTAATATTGTCTCTTCCAGCGAGCTACATCCAAATATGCAAGCGAGACCCGAACACGCTAGACGATTGTGTCGTCAACTCGATCAATGCGCTCCGTGAACAGATGTCCACCGGCATCGCGGAGCTGGGCGTACCCAGTTTGGATCCCTTATTTATTGCAGAGGTTAGTACACTCAGAATCGCCATTTTCTTGAGTACCTACTACACGCCCTGAAAGTATTGCCAACGTTTAACAAATCCTCCTGTATAATATGGTGTAAGGGATATCGTCGCGGAAACTCTTATGCATACGCGTAATCACCCTATATTGTTCCCACGCCTGGGACACCGGCCTCTTCTGTCTAAGACAGAGTGGGCTTTACCTATAATCCACTACGTAAGTCCAGTGCAGGTCCAGGTTAGTAGATGTCACATGTCTTCGAATTTTTGGTTCTACGACATGTCAGTTTCCTCATGTTTTCCTTCACCGATTTGAAAGCAGTGGTGATGAAATAAGTTTCACAAATTATCAACACACTTATACCTTTTCGTATTACTTTTATGTGAAATAATTATACAAGACAAGGTTTGCGCTTCGGTAAAATCTTTGCTATTCCGAATTAGCTTGACTATCGCGCCTCAGAGTAACCCCCACAGAGCTAAAGCTTCATATGCTAACTTTTGTCTTGCCGTGTTTGTATTTCTGAAGATAGACATAGATTTTCGAAGCTTATACTTTTTATTGCAGAACCTAATAAAACTACGTAAGTATTTGGGATTGAATGAGTTTTTTATTGCATGATGGAGTTACTATAAGACGATGAATATAAATGTGACTAAAAGAGTGATGAGTATAATTGTTGATGGATGGAGAGGGAGAGGAAGACCAAAAAAAAAAGGAATGAAAGAGAAAGGAGTATGGTATCGAGGCTTGAATTGAGTTGTTTGACTTTGACTTTGAGACGGCTGTCAGAGGAGAATGAAAGAAAAACAAACTTGTCACGCCACCTCGAATACTAAGGACAAGGGCAAGAAGGTGAACATCACGATGAAGACAAGATGTGCAAATCTGCTTATCTCAGGCTGCTCATGACGTTTCAGATCAAAGCGCTGACAGCTGACAACACGCCGATTCGCGCGACAGGTCGCAACATTAAGGTCACCGGCGCCAGCGGCTTCGTCATCAAGAAACTCTCGTAAGTGTTGTTTATCGATATTTAAGTTGACATAAACAAAATAAAAATAAATTTTACGAAACTAGGACGTAGTCAAACTAGTTCTGCTAGTACTTCTCTAGTTTTGTGATAAACCTCCAAAATTTTAGAAAAGGTTTGAAATTATCAAAATAATTATTTTCAGATATGATAATGAATTATGAATTAGCGTAGATAATTATCAAAATAATTATCAATGAAAATTATATTTTTTTTGATAATTTGAGAGTGATTTTAGTTATGAATTAACAACATGGATAATTAACAAAATAATGATTAATGATAATTATCACATCGAGCCCTGCAAAAAAATATAATCTTTACGTATTATAATAGTCGCTCTTCGTGTCTGTCTGTGTAATCACGTTTTTATCCTAAACAACGGCTTTTGTTGCGATTTTGATATTCTATCACGTCGCGCGTCGGGAAAAACCGTGTCACATAGGTTTCATAAAATTTTAAGCTGGTGGGACGCATTTTTTTGCTGCTCTAAATAGAAAGAAACAAAGAACAACACTGAGCATTCATTTTTCGTGCAGTTAACTTTTAACTGTGTTCGAATTAGCTGGAGACAAGGTAACTCTGTGGGCTTTAGGTATAAAGTTAACAAAACAAAAAAGAACTATTTTGTATGAAGTTTCAATACAAAAGTAATAATGTTTAATAGGGGATCGGACTGGGTAAAGAAAACGACATTCTATTTTGTCCGTCAGACAGGTAATACAAAAATATTAGACACGTATTTTTTGTTTTATCAAAATATCAAAAAATTAATTAGTTAAAACTCATTAAAGTTGGAGAGTGGGGGCTTACTACGTCACAAGTAGGTATAAAACTTACCTACATGTGACGTCATGCGCCATTTCAACTCAATATATCTCCGTAATTTTACGACTACGTGAAAAAAGAAAAAATACGTGTCCAATACTTTTCAATAAACTACCCGACGGACAAAGAAAAAAAAATTGGATTATCCCCTATTGTAACCATTTCATGCAACAGCTAGCGCCATCTATCGACAACTATAATAACAACTGAAGACTGCCGCATACGATGTAGTAGGACAGGCTTTAATTTAGCAGTTAACTATACAAGTTATGCCCGACAGTATAGATGACACTGTGGTGAATCGCACATGCTATGAAATGCAGAACTTTCATTGTTGCATAAAAAACTAGCAACGGTGCAATATTCTAATGAAGAAAATAAGTGTACCTAAGTGTGCTTAGCAAAATCAAAAAAAAAAAACAAGATTTTCTTTCGTACCAACTTTGTTCTGACAATTACAAACACGAAAAATCTGGTCGAGCCGTTCTCAAGTAATGGTCCGTCATTTTGTGGCAATTGATTTTCATTAATATTGGTAGATCGAATTGTCAAAAGTAAAAAAAAAAAAAAGTCCTGAAGATGCATTGTAGGCACTAGTAGGGTACATACTTGTTTTTTTTAAATGAACAAAACGTGTGCCTTATGTGGTATTAATAGCAATGTCACCGTGTGAAGGCTAACCAATGTTATTGACAAGATTTATTTATGTGCAATATTGGATATTTTTTTTAATGTTTTTGTGTTAATTAGAATAACATGTTAGTTGTTAATTTAAAATAATATTGTATCTAATCTACTAGTTTTTATGAATTTGAATGCCGTAAGGTAGAATGTAGTACCTTCAGCTATTGTATCATCTTAAACTTGTACCTACATTGTGGGAAATAAATAAATAATAAAAAAAATCTGAACGTTAGAACGGGGGCTTCAACTCAAATTGGTTTCTACTTGAGCTTCCTTCACACTGGCACTGAGTTTGGGATGGATTAAAGGACTCCATTTGGCCGAATACTTCTTCGGCAGCCAACCTGATTCCCAGATAGGCCTGCCGTGTGCCGTTTGCCGTTTGTATGTTGCGGCAGGTGTTGTCTATATGTGGTTATCATAAGTTCTTATAGCAACACGTAACGTTCACTTTACAGTTTGCTATGCGCGGTGGTGGTGGCGGCGATACCCACTGTGTTGTTTTTTTTGTCACTTCTATATGTTCCTTTTGAGATTTGGCACTGCAGAATTCTGCTAGAGTGTTGAGTTGGGTGTATCAACATACCATACATCTCATTTTTTGGTCTTTAACAGTTTGTAGATTCTAATATTCTTCTACGACAGGGTCCGAATAGGTTACCCGTTTAGGAGGTACAGTGGGTTATTTTTAGGGTTAAATGAAAAACCCCAGAATACAGAATAACCTGTAGGTATTAAAAGGATAATCTGCCTGTAATAACCGACCGAACACAGAAAATGAACTCTGTGCGAGTTCATTTTTACGCACGGCTACCGATCAGGACATACTAAACCAGTTTAAGCGGATCTCTGATTGTACTAGAAATCTATATAAGGCGAGGCCATGTTATACTGGAAATATATATTACAGTGTACATAAATATGCAAGAAAGTGACGGACTTTGTTCTTTTTATTCTGGTTAGTCAGCTGTTTAAATGGTTGTTTGAATGGTTGGCTGTTTAATGGTTGGTTTATTGTGAATATTAACCCGTATAATGGTTAATCAAACATATAGGTTACTAGCTGTCCCGTGCAACTTCGTCTGCGTCACATTTTTCCCGTTTTCGCAACATTATTCATTGCTGCTCCGCTCCTGTTGGGCGTAGCGTGATGATATATAGCCTATGTCCTTCCCCAGGTTGAAATCTATCTTCTTGCCAAATTTCATTAAGATCCGATCAGCCGTTTGGTCGTGAAAAGGTAACAAACATACAAACAAACAAACAGAGTGACTTTCGCATTTATAATATTAGTATGGATAGGTCTAACCTTTTAATCTGATCAATCGTTTCCTGGTTGAAGATCCTAATATTTGTCTACAATTTTTCCAGAGTGGACCCAGACACGTTGAAGATCAAGGTGCTCGTGTATTTCCCGAAGCTTCACTTTGAGGGAGAATACATGTTGGATGTCAGCCTGCTCATTGACATAGCCGGAAATGGAACAATGGTTGCTGAAGCCAGTAAGATATAATTAGTTGCATTATAATAGTTCACACATTACTGCCTCTTTAGTGTAGAGGTCGCAAACGCTACTGCTGAGCACAAGGTCTTGGGTTCGATTCCTAAGTCGAAAATATTGTTTTTGGCCTTTTCCATCAAGCATTATTCAGAACTAGCTGTCCCGTGCAACTTCGTCTGCGTCACATTTTCCTTGTTTTCGCAACATTTTTCATTGCTGCTCCGCTCCTATTGATCGTAGCGTAATGATATATAGCCTATGTCCTTCCCCAGGTTGAAATCTATCTTTTTGCCAAATTTCATTAAGATCCGATCAGCCGTTTAGTCGTGAAAAGGTAACAAACAAACAGATTGACATTCGCTCGCAGTATGGATTAGCCAAGCCCAGCTCCGCCTACCGGTTGATAGTCTTTATAATATGCTGCCCATGGGCCTCAGACTTGGCATTGCATGCCGTCGAGACGAGAAATATTTCACAGGAATGCAGCACGCGTAGCATGACCACTGTAGAAACGAGTTTTGTCTGCGGAAGAATCGACATAATGACAGATAGACAATGACTTAGTATGTCGTTTCTTCTGTCGACATATCCCGTTTCTACGGCGGTCATCTACGCGTGCTGGTTTCCTCACTATGTGCCTTCAAGTGATAAATTGCAACCTCGTCAAAATTCAGGAGGTTGTCAGAAAAGATATAAATAACCAATATAAAATACGGTTCCTAGTTAATTCTTAATAAACTATGATTTTTTGGTTATTTAAGTTTGTCAGTATTTCAGAATAACCCCCTTGACATGGTTTAGAGAATAAGAAATGATTGAAAAAACGTTTGAGATTATTTGTATGTGTGGAAGCGAGGTTATAGGGCGAGAATCACACGGGCCGCTTTTAAAACACGGGTGGATCATACTTACCGATTTCCGTAAATAAGAAAAAAATAAAAATAACCTACCCATTTTATTATTGATTCGGGTCGAGATTCATTAGCATAGTTACCTCCTTGAATTTGACGCCGATGCAAAACAAAACCTTGTACAATACGCATATGAATGCGAAAATCATAGGTACGTGTCTTGAGTTCGAATTTGAGACCTGTTGCTTGGCAGACCGAGTGTCGCACTAAGTAGTGCGTGGAGTCCCTCCGCGCGGAAGAAGTGAAACATCGTAATACTACACGCATGCGTTTGAGTGCCACGCATTCACTCTCGTTATTTTATTGAGCTTCTAAATAATATTTTGTTGTTTTCTTGTTGTATTATTTTTATTACATAAGTTTATCGAGGTTATTCTACTCATGGAAATTGAGCGAAGGCTGGTCACACCGAAGAGTCGATACCTAGTAGAACTACGTAGTCTCAAATCTTGTAATACTGCCATCTCTTAGTGAGTTTTAGAAAATATTCTCCCTCCATGGTAGCGTTAAACTTGTTGGAAGTCGCATAAGAAGTTTCACTTCAATAAAGATGAAACTGCGACTTTTTACAGCAATCCAGTATCGCGAAAATACCGCGATAATATCGCTATGCTCTCGTTTATCCTATATTCACCCTCGTAACCACGATTTTGTATTGTTCCTGTCACTACAATAAAGATTAAAATTATATTATTTATTTACGTTACAGAGAAATGCACCGCTGAGCTGACGATCCACTCGGAGACGTTCACTAAGGACGGCCAGGAGTACCTCAGGTTCAAGAAGATAGACGCCGACATAAATATCAAGGATTACAAGGTCGAGCTCAAAGGACTCTTCAAAGGAGACAAGACTTTAGGTCAGTTTGTTTCAAAGAATCCAGATCGAATCATTTTTAATTGCCTTCTTAAAAAAGCAGGAAGTTTGCTCATCAATGCTTAGGAGTACCTTTACCTAAGTAGGAGCTCGTGGCTAAATATAAACCGCACGGTTCGATCTTTAAGGTTAAGCCGTGCTTGCCGAGGTTGGTCCGTGGATGGGTGACCATAATTACATACCGAGTTTCCTGCGTGCTTCGGAAAGCACGTTAAACCGTTGGTCCTGGCTGTCGTTTGTAGATCTTTGACAGTCGTTACGAGTAGTCAGAAGCCAAAAGTCTGACATCCAGTCTTACCAAGCGGTTTCGTATTACCCAGTTACTGGGTTGCGGAGGTCAGATAGGCAGTCGCTGCATGTAACCTGCTCTCGCCCCTTTTATTTGGGGTCGGCGCAACACGTCTCTTTCCTCCATTCTCCACTGTCATTCGTCATGCTATCATTTGTACTCTTTTTTCCTTCATATCATTTTTCAAACATTCCATCCATCTTTTCTATATAATAATACAAGTCATCGGTACGAGAAAAAGAAGTCTGTTTGAAGCAAATTATCCAAACTACAGTTGCATCATTCGTTTAAATATGCGATAGGCTAAATAGTTTTGAAGATCTTTAAAACTTAACGTTATTTTCACAGGTAAAGCCGCAAACGATATCATAAACCAGAACAAAGGGGAGATCTTGCAGGTCACCAAACCTCACCTGCAGAAGACGGTTGAGACGCACCTCCTGGATATTGCCAACAAGGTCGTGGAGGGTCTCACGCTGGACCAGGTGCTACCCAAGCCATAGACATAGTTCCTAGTGTAGGTCTACATTTATAAGCTCACTGTGATTTTAACTGGTTGAAAGAGTTGTTTTTAACCCTTTTTTGGTTTATTAAACTATTGATAGAAAACACTTTTGTTTTATCTGGTCTTGTAATACAACAACCAATCAAGCAATACAAAACCAGTTTATGCGGATATCTCATTGTACGGAAAATCTATGCAAAGCTGTCTAGCTTTGCATAGATTTTCCGTACAATGAGATATCCGATATAATGAGATATGTTATAATGGAAATGTTGATGTGTCGCCGGGTGTACTTTTCGCAGATTAGAATGTACGACAAATTTGGTGTAAAAGAGAAATATATTGACTAGACTTTTTTTTTGACTGTAATTCTTTTTTATATTTAAATGAACATTAAATTATATTTGGAGGAAAATTGAAGTTGTCGTTTTTATTTAGTCTCCTATTATCAGCTGATGCAGGTGATGAAAAATCTATAAAGCAAAGTTAATGTCTGAAGAATGAAAATCATCTGTGAAAAGAAAAATAAACGCGTTAGTTTTTCTTTAGGGCGGTTCTCAACTGCGACTTTTTACTGCGATTCGGTTTTACTAAAACACCACGATAATATCGCTATGCTGCCACTTTTCCTACCTTCGCCCATGTAACAACGATTCTGCATCGTTCTTATCATGAAACTGCTTCGAACCAGTCGCGATGCTGAATTCATACAGAGTTGTCTGCTTGTCTGTACTCACCCAAATTTTGACTTTCCAAGGTCTATAATGTTTGGTTTTGAATTCAATTACTGTACATTTTTGTGTTCTTGAAGAATTTTATGAATAAATATTGTTTTTAGTACACAGTAGACTAGCAACCTCCACTGTTCCATTGCCTTGTTTAGCCTGAAACAGTCGGACATTTGCAATTCTGAATCGCTACTGAAATCGCTTCTATTGCACATTGCAAATGCGACTTTAAGGGTGATGAAGAACAGGGTGTAAAGTTCTTCATCCTCGGACCAGAACGGTGTTGTGACTTCAGCGCCCGACAGTCCTGTCGGATTTTTCTATGTTATGGAGTCGTGGAGAACTATATCGCCATTTTAGGAATTTAATGTTAGTTCTTCATTTGTGTCAGAGATGGCTCTGTAGTACTCATTAGAGTTCCGATTTTTGCCATTCGGCTACGGAACCCTAAAAAGTACTACAGGGCCAACTTTTTTTTTCATTATCATACTATGAAAAACAAATTTAGTTTTGCTGTTGAGTCTAAATCTACTTATCGTTCTAAAAATTGTTATTATATTCTTTGGGGCTACTGTACCACGGGCCGGTTTTTCGAACAATGTCGCTGTAGTACTTTTTGAACTAAGCCGTTACATGACAAAGCGTGATACTATGTCACCGAAGCGACCGCCCTTTTTCGCTCAATGCCTACATTTTATTGCACAATATATTGCATGAACTCATTTGTTTAGTGAATTGCTGGTGGTTTGGCCTCTGGGCGTTATAGTACAATATTATTATTTTAAACTATGACAAGGCGAGCTCTATGGTTTAATATCTTGTTATTAACCTAGATATGTCAACATGGTATATTATCAGCCTGTATTGTCTGATTTTCGAGCTCTAAAACCTCTTATTTAAAGAGGACAGACAACCGATACTCACACATCTACAAATTATTTTACATTTTTAAAATTTGCCCCACACTAGTCCTGTATCGTGGGTGCGTTTACAAAAATTCAAACACGCTTACACAAACAGCTAGACCCGGAACAACTGTCTGTAACCTGTAGGCCTTACAAATATTGGTACCGTGCGGGATTCGAATCCGCGACACGCAGCGCAGCAGCCAATCGCTCCGCCACAGCCGCAGACGTGCTGCCAAAAAAAGCTAACATAAACTGAATAAAACGGGTTTTTGGAACTTCGATCCCGATAGAAATCAAACCTAAACTTTGACTTGTATCGGGATAGCAGTAGCAGCGGAGTAGAAATAAATAGTATAATTAATTCTATATTTGTAATTTATTAAGTGCGTTTACGCATTAGTGCATTTCATACAAACTTTCAAGCTTTATTTTCCGAAATGACTGAACCAATTTTAATGAAACATCTCCCGCATAAGCAAGATACATAGGTCTAAAAAGTTATTAAAAACATTTTCGAAAATAGTGTTACAGCTAAATAAGACCGATTATAAAATATTCATAGAAATAGAAATTTACAATTATCTTTTTTTTTTAAAGAAATTTCGAAAATAATTTTAGTAATTTTTTAGACCTATGTATCTTGCATAAGCGTATGAAGTTTCATTAAAATCGGTTCAGTCATTTTGGAAAGTAAGGACTTGAAAGTTTGTATGAAATGCCGTAAGGCGTAAACGCTCTTATGTTACAGAGAGTAATTAACAACATGGTTTTCAGTAGTCTCATATTATACTAAGTACATTAGTATAATAGAGCGGCAATAGGGGATAATCCTATTTCTTTTTTTTCTTTGTCCGTCGGGTAGTTTATTGAAAAGTATTGGACACGTATTTTTTCTTTTTTCACGAGGTCATAAAATTACGGAGATATATTGAGTTGAAATGGCACATGACGTCACATGTAGGTAAGTTTTATACCTACTTGTGACGTAGTAAGCCCCTCTCCAACTTTAATGAGTTTTAACTAAGTAATTTTTTGATATTTTGATAAAACAAAAAATACGTGTCTAATATTTTTGTATTACCTGTCTGACGGACAAAATAGAATGTCGTTTTCTTTACCCAGTCCGATCCCCTATTGAGCAGACGTCAAACACAGTTTCTAGAACAATTCAGATCTCCTTCTTAGTTGTCAGCCACAACTATGTCCTCAACATTTAACTAGGGTTGCCATAGGTCCAGGATTATCTGGACAAGCTCTGTGTTGTTGTCAGGAATGTGGCAGGAATTCTAGAAGGTCCGGAATTTCCTAAAAGCCTACATATAAACTTAACATCGCCCCGGGGATGACCCCGGTAATCCCTGGTGGTCCTAATAGCACATCCACATTCTGCCAGTTATGTTTGAAGTAATAGGGGAGAGGCTTGTGTCCCCAACCGGACACAAATTCAAACTCCGTGGCTGCTACTAAGAAACTCCTAATGATGGAAAATCCAATAACGCTTAGCCCAGCCTTGAAATCAAACCCATGCCAAGCAGTCGCGGTTGTGGTTGCGTCAACGAGGCAGTTATATCCAGAACTAGCGTATGCCGGCGGCTTCGCACGCGTGGAGTTCGATCACAGTCCCATGGGATTGTACTATTGGGATAAAAATTATCCTATGTGTTAATCCAGGTTATAAACTACCCCTGTGCCAAATTTTACCCAAACCGGTTCAGTAATTTTCGCGTGAAAGAGTAACAAACATCCATCCATCGATCCATACTTAGTTTAAAAACTTATACTAGTAGGATTAGTTGTTTGTAGTTATTTATGGATCTTGAAACCCTATATTTAACCGAGGTTACCGCTCTGTCCATAACATAAGAATATAAGTTAGGTATCTCTGAGCTATTAAGTATGACCGACATCTTGCAAACCAGTGCGTGACTTAGGCAATTAGTGTTACAAGTTTTATATAATTTAGACATATTGGAGTCTATGTATTGTAGGGACATGTTATACAATGGATTTGCATCATTTTCATGGTTACGAATTTTGTTTTGATCTAGCTGGTAACATTATTGAAAAGGCTGCGATGATATCTATATTTTAAAACTAGCATATACCCGCGGCTTCGCACGCGTGGAGTTCGGTAATTGTCCTACTGGATTGTACTACCCGGATAAAAAATATCCTATGTGTTAATCCAGGTTATAAACTACCTGTGTGCCAAATTTCATCCAAATCCGTTAAATAGTTTTCGCGTGAAAGAGTAACAAACATACATTCTCACAAACTTTCGCATTTATAATATTAGTAGGATTTTCTGTAAAGGTAAAGGTTTGTAGTCATCATCCTAGTGCCTAGCCTTTACCCAACTTTATTGGGGTTGGCTTCCATTACGATTGGATGCAGCTGAATACCAGGAAACATGGAGCGACTGTCTACCTGACTACCTCCACCCGAGACCAGTTAGTACTGGGTAATAGGATACCCCTTGGTGAGACCGGTACAGGTTTCCAGTAAATATACTAAACGAGGATGCAGTAACGGACTGGGAATATTCTGGCTTCACGCATAGTCTGTTGATTGTGTTCTGCAATTTTCGTTAGTCGAGAGTTATTATTTATTTATTATTGTACTTAAAACGGCGTGAAGTTGTTCTGTAAACCTATTTGAAACCCCACAGCGCGCCATATGACACTTGTTTTCTTTTCATTACAAAAGAGTTAAAACTTTCCTAAGACAGTTTACGTGTATCACTGTTAGAGTGTGTTTTAAAGATTAATAAAATAACTATAAAAAAGTTGTGAAAATCACTTTCAACTGGCAGATGCCAAATTATAAAAAAAAAACTAGTTCTATTTTCACATTTTTATTGAACCATGTTCCAACTTTCTATGCAGCCACGACGTAAAATTGAAATAACTTAAAGTTAAGTATTGATTAAAGAATCTATATTTTTTTAATAACTTTATTATAATTTAGTTTAAACAATTTCTTTAAAATAACATAGATTTGGGCAAAATATACACCATTTATTCAATGATGAAAATGAGAAATAATGGCTGAATAGCTGGCTGGCCACAGAAAAAAAAAACAATATATGAACGGGAAAAGTTGTTGATTTATGTAAAATAAAATTTAATATTTTTTTCTTTAGCTAATTCATTTTTTTTATTTTTACTTTCCTTGTATTCGTAATGAAAAGCACAGTGTTTACCTCGGGTTAAAGACTTATTTAGTCCCTCGAACTACCGTCTCGGGACTAAATAAGTTACTTTCACCACTAGGGTAACAATGTACTATTTAGCCCTTCAATATGAGACGTGCTAGGCGGGATTAAAATTTCTATTTTTGTTTGTAACTTTTTTGGCAACAAAAAAATTACATGATTAAAAGCTGGCGATGCCCTTCCCGATATCACTATCCGATAGTGCTCTATTTATCCTACTGAAAAATCCTACATTTATAGCTTCTTTTGGGCTTCCGAAAGCAGGGCAAGCCTTGAAATTATTTTACGTGAGCTTAAGCTTTGATAATGCGTTTCACAGAAAAACCGCGTACGAATCTTACTTGTACCCACAGAGTTCCGTAGCACCATACTATATAATAAAAATATTTTAATGCTCATTTATATACATATATAATTTACACTCAACAGCAAAACCATTTTTCATGTTCTGTGTAAAAACAAAGTTACTGTTGCAGTTTCATGAAAAAGTCCCATATCTCAAACACTTAATATCAAATCTTCTTCAAAACCAATTTTCGTTGAAAGTTTTTTTTCGTTCTTTTACGTTCTACTAACCAGTAAGACAAGCAGACGGACAGGATCAATCTATAAGACAACGGAACCCTAAAAGTGTCCGATATAAGAGGGCGATGTGTCGTTTCGCAAATGTCTTCGTTCATAGATATTTGAGTGTTGGCAATGCGTATGATATGTCAAGAGATGCAGATCGCCTTGACCAAAAACATTGCTTCATCGGCGCGCGCGCAGCGCCCCTATGCCTTTCTCACCTCTAGTAATTTGATATGGTAGCATATTCAATTATTACTTAGGTAAGGTCTGTCTGCCTAAAGGGACCTTATTTATTAATTAAAACTAGCACAAGTAAAAATATCGTACAACAACGGACAATGCCTTGGCCATTATCCACCCTGAAAATAGGTAGACTGGTAAGTCTACCTATTTCCAGGGTGGATTTTTTAAATTGGGCAGCCAGGGCAGGTATCTTTATAGTTGTAGCTACAAGAAAACGTTCTTGCAAGCAGTCGCCGGCAGTCGCCCTTAACTTTTGGAGTTATTAATAACGGCATTTGAAATATATCTTACAGTCATTTAGAAAAACAACCGATTCGCACGTTTTATTTGTATCGTGCTAAGTGCTAATCGATGCAGTCTCGAAAAAAGTGAAAATAACTTTAGCTTCAGAAGTCGACGACTTCTGAAACTAAAGTTATTTTTCACTTTTTTTTTTGAAGTAGGTTTTATTTTCATGTTTTTTATTTTTTAATTTTAGTTGTAATAAACGAAACAAATATTTGATATGCGTTTATTTTACATTGTTCACAATACATGCCGCCGTGTCCCTCCTTTTTTTGGTAAGCGTCAGGACCCCTGGACCAATAGAGATATTTGATGTTAAGCAAATACCAAAATTGACTACCTTTTTGCTACTATTTGATACCTAACTTCAAATATTTCGTACCTCGACTGACAGCAAAAAAACACGTAAAGAAAGTGGTCAGACATTCTGACATCAGGATGTCTGGACCATTATTTTTTTCATAGTTCGAGACAACACAACGAATTTATCTCTTTGTAAATATTTACTTTTTAGTACCTCAACATATATTTTTATCAAATTGTTTTGGTATTCCAGAAAAATGTTACATTTTTTTCGGATTTACCAGAAAAGATATCTTTAAAAGGACAAGAGTACAATCTATTGTCTGTCATTGAATTTGTCCCATCTGCGACTCCCGAAGGTGTAGGACATTACAAATGGCATTGCCGACGATAGTTGTAATGGCAATGTTACGACGATATGTCTAGTAGAGTTTCTTCTTTCTTCTGTTTCTTCAAATACCTATTCTTGAAATTCCTCGGGCCTACAGTCCTCTCTTAATATACGCCAAGAAATATTAATTATTTATCATTCATCAATAACATCATGTACGGCACACGGCTATACTTTTCCAGTATAAGCTGATCTCGCATTCTATAGGATTTCCTTACAATAAGAGGTCAGTATAAACTGGAAATTTTAGCATGATATTGTATATACAGGGTGTAACGGAAAGGGTATAAACATACTTAAGGGTGTGCTACAGACCATCAAATAGCAGCTGATATTTATTTCGCTAGTACGATGTTTGTCCGATGGAGAAACATGTTCAGTTTGATGGTCTGTAGCACACCCTTAAGTATGTATATACCCTTTCTGTTACACCCTGTATAGTCTACAATTCTAGTTATTAAAATTATTTTCTATATTCGACTATGATTTTCTTATCCACTATGCAAATACCTATATTCTAATGTGGCAAATTAAATATCCATAATAAAAAAAAAAACATACTTAATATTTTTTGGACCGCCAAAAAAATTTGAAAAAAATATATGTTGAGGTACTAAAAAGGTAATAAATATTTACAAAGAGATAAATTCGTTGTGTTGTCACGAACTATGAAAAAAAAAATGGTCCAGACATCCTGATGTCAGAATGTCTGACCACTTTCTTTACGTGTTTTTTTGCTGTCAGTCGAGGTACGAAATATTTGAAGTTAGGTATCAAAAAGGTAGTCAATTTTGGTATTTGCTAAACATCAAATATCTCTATTGGTCCAGGGGTCCTGACGCTTACCTTTTTTGGGTTGTATTGAAAAAAGTGCGTTGATGTCTTTTTATCCGCCGATCAGGCTATCATTGACAGTCGTTTCAAGTAGTCAGAAGCCGAAAGTCTGACATCCAGTCTTTCTTAGGGGTTTCGTATTACCCAGTTACTGGGTCGTGGAGGTCAGATAGACATGAAGCGACCATGTTAAATACTGATATGCTGCATCCGGTTAGACTGGAAGCCGACCCCAACAAAGCTTGAGAAAAGGCTAGGCAGATGATGATGATCAGTTGATGGCATTTAAAAAAGCCACTAGAAATACGGACAAAATAGTTTGTCTTTAAGAATAACTGCTGGTATCCATGAAGGGATTTGTACAATACCGTAATAAAGATACGTATAGACGCCAGCTGGTCAAGCTACCCAAAACTGTCAATCTTTCCCAATCAACCTTGAACCTAATTCTTTAAACATAGGGTTGAAAATCTATTAAAGAAATTTGACAGATTTATACAGGTTGGGTGGTGCTGGCGTCTGTACAATGCATACCAATATAATATATGCGAAAGTAACTCTGTTTGTTTGTTACCTTTTCAGGACTAAACAGCTGATCGGATCGTAATGTATTATTTAGCAAGGAGTTAGATTAAATCCTAGGGAAGGACATAGTCCGACATAGGCTATATTTTTTTGCTTACACATCAAAATTTTCACGCGAGCGAAGTCACGGGCAACACTAAGTACAGTAATATGAGTAAATTTGATTGGGTTGCAATTACTGTGGCACGATAAGGATTGTAAAATAAAATGTTGTTATTAAAAGGTTCAATCATCTTGCAGTAATGCCAATATGATTACAAAATGATGGGTGAATTATTTATAATTGGAAAAGCGGTTAATAATACCGTTTTTTAAAGTGCTGATGGCAAAAACACGCTATAATTAAAATATACGCGAAATTACTAGAAACTATTATCACGACACTAAAAAAATTATCGTTCCACGGAACGACAAATTTTGATTGATTTTCTGTGGTACCTTGACTGTGGTACTCTGACTTTTTTTTTAATGTTACAGCACCATGCTGAGATACCTTTTGGCCTCGTACAGGACCACTTTTACTTGTCTTTTTTTTACTTTTTAACCGACTTCTAAAAAAGGAGGAGGTTCTCAATTCGGATGTTTGTATTTTTTTTTTTTTTTTTTTTTTTTTTATGTTTGTTCGCGCATTACTCCGTCGCTTGCCAACCGATTTGGAAAATTCTTTTTTGTTGGAAAGGGTATACTTCCCAAATGGTCCCATAGTCACCAAGTCGGGATCTGATGATGGAATCTTGGCGAAATCGAGGGAACTCTTCAAATTTTATAGGAAAACGTACAGTGATTTTGGTATTTTCTACAACAAGTGAAGCATTTGCGTCCAATAAGAACCATTCTACCATCAGATCTGATGATGAATCCAAGAGACAGGCTTCGGAACTCCATAACAAGGCAATGAATCTTAGCTGTGTTTGGGCTTGTTGGAATTGTAACGGTATGCATTTTCCATGTGTATACACCGATTACGCTGAGATTTATGATCCGATTTGCGTGATTCTTCTTTAGTTTCATGTGGAATACCTGCCATTTGGGCCCATAAAAAATTAATATAGTTTGGCCATATAGTTTACATTTTATTAAATTTTTTGTTGTATGTAAATTTTTCACGCGTACACCGATTTCTCCGTGATTACTGGACCGATTTAGATGATTTTTCATTTATTTGGTAGAGAAGCTTGCCCGGTGGAGCCATATGAATTTAATTATCTTTGCTTAGGTACTTTTTGAGTCATCCTCTTTATTATGCATTTTGTCCTTTGTCGTATGTATGGACGATGTGCTGGTGTCTAGTTACAATGTAAAAATTATACTTCACTAGGATTAAAGTGAGATACCACAACTGAAAAGGCTAAAATAAAAACTTTTTTAGAAGTCGGTGGCAAAAAAGTAAATGAAACAAACAAGTCACCGACTGCCGAAACTAAAATTATTTGCCACTTTTTTGTGTTTTATGGAAGTCGGTTATTTTTTTTTGTAAAAAGTTTTTTTATACATATTGTTTGATGTGAATTTTAATCATTTTAGTATTGTGTCCTGGGTGAGTCCAATAAATACTTTTTCGTTCTTTCTTTATTTTACCTAAGAGAAAACCCATATTTTAATATGTATTCAAGAGAACCGCATTAATATCGCTTTCAGAAGACATAAAACAATAACATCTGTAATTTGAGTATGATTAGGTAGAAAACCCCGCATTCCTCTTTTTATTTAGCATTCGGTTTATCTTTAATTAAACGAAGTGAAAAAATTACAAGAAAAGTTCTGCTTTTGTAAAAATTTACGGACAGAATAAAATTATATATTCAGTCGTTAAAATGACAGCTTAAGTCCTCTTAAAACACCGTTAAGGACTATAAAGGTGTTAAACTTTCTTCCGGTTAACGTTACTCAGTTCTTCCGACTTATTGTTCAACTTTTACTTTGGGTGCGGACATGCGGAAACAGAGTAAAAGGTCAAACGATGATGTATGTATAACTGAAAGGCTACTGCAGCACGTCTACAGTTATACAAGGTGTTGTTTTGCATCCTCGTCAAATTCAAGGAGGTAACTATGCTAATGATTCTCGTCCCGAATCAATAATAAAATGGGTATGTAATTTTTATATTTTTTCTTATTTACGGAAATCGGTAAGTGTGAACCACCCGTGTTTTAAAGGCGGCCTGTCTGATTCTCGCCCTATAACTGCGCTTCCATACAATCAATATCAAACGTTTTTTCGATAATTTCTTATTCCCTAAACCTTATTAAAGGGGTTATTCTGAAATACTGACAAACTTAAACAACCAAAAAAATCAACGTTTATTTATAATTAACTAGAAACCGCAATTTAAATTCATTATTTATGTCTTTTCTGACAACCTCCTGAATTTTGACGAGGATGCAAAACAACACCTTGTATTTGTTTACCACCCATGACAATAAAGCTGGGAAATTTAAGTTTGATACTTTATGCGGCCTACCCAAATGTCCTTTTTTTTGGAGTCGTTCGTCGTGTCTTTGAGCTTCTTGGGTTATGAGTCGAGCTACACGATCACTGACAAATTCTTGCACAAACTAGACAGGTTCACTCAATGGGTTCTTTCTTGGTGCTTTCTTCAAAAGACCATCTCAGACACTTATCTGCAAGGTCCTCGTATGACTTGACCAAAAAAGGCCATGCCATAAAAATAAAGTAGATTTGGCCTCTCACACCAAAAATCAAAATCAAAATATTTTATTTTACATAGGCCTAAGGCCTACATGAGCACTTAAAAAAGGTGCACGGTGTTGGTCGTTTCCTATGGAGAAGAACCGGCAAGAAACTCCATCGTTACTCTTTTAAAATTATTCGGTTTTACAATATTGTAATGTTACAGCGTTAGTACTTAAGTATGGGAGGACAGAGTAGGCCCAACAATAATTCGTTGCTTACTACAAAACGTAGAAAAAGATAAAGCAAAAAAAAACCTAAGCGACAGTCGCGCAAACCCGAACACTTGGCCAACACTGCCTTTCGGTTTTTCGAACGAATGCGTTTCATAATAATATGTCACTCTAAAAAACAACGCGACGATAGCGTCTCCACAGGATTAATCGCTTTGGCTAGTACACAGAGTCATCATTCAAACTGTAATTTAACATTAGTTAAGTTGCCATATGTAAGTAAGTAAGTAAGTAAAGAATGTGCTTACTCACCCATGTTATGACAGCGCACTTTAGGTCAAGGCCAGATAACTATTCTGTATTATTGTAGTTACATTACAACGGCCACAACATATATGTATGTAAGCGAGAGAGCAGCGGTGGCCCAGTGGTGTCAGCCCCGACTTACACGTAGTAAGCCGTGGGTTCGAACTCAAGCAGGCGCATTACTTTGTGTAATTTATTTCATCACCGCTGCTCTCAAAAACGGTGAAGAAAAACATCTTGAGGAAACCGGCATGTCCTAAAAATAAAAAAATCGAAGACATGTGACATCTACCAACCCGCACTGGGCCCGCGTGGTGGATTACAGCCCACTTCCTCTCCTAGAGAGGAGGCCTGTGTCCCAGCAGTGGGAACATTACAGGCTGAATGATGATGATGATGATGATGATGTAAGAGAGTATGACTATATTTGTGGACGAAGTAAACGGAGAATATAAGGGTAGTAGTAGGTTCTATAGATTCTACCTACCCCCGTTGGGAAAATATGTGGGTTTGTGTTGTTGATGTGAGTTGACTGCCTCGTAAATCTAGTGGTCTGCTGTGCATGAGTTCGATTCCCGGGTCGGGCAAGGTGTTATTGGGTTTTTCCATCAGGAATTTCTCAGTAGCAGCCACTGAGTCTGGATTCGTTCCGGTTTTTTTTTATTATTATAAACTAGCTGTCCCGCGCAACTTCGTTTGCGTCACATTTTCCCCGTTTTCGCAACATTTTTCATTGCTGCTCCGCTCCTATTGGTCGTAGCGTAATGATATATAGCCTATGTCCTTCCCCAGGTTGAAATCTATCTTCTTGCCAAATTTCATTATGATCCGATCAGCCGTTTAGTCGTGAAAAGGTAACAAACAAACAAACATACAAACAAACAAACAAACAGAGTGACATTCGCATTTATAATATTAGTATGGAAGTATGGATAGTATGGATAGGCTCGCGCTTGACCACTATCTCACCTGATGGTAAGCGATGATGTGGTCGACGGTGAAGCACGCTTGCCTAGAAGAAACCTACTCACTCTTGACTTAAAGACCCCCAGATTGTAGCTAGGGCAATAGTCCCACCCCATTTTATATGGGATTAAACATAACTGGCGAAATGGGGGTGTACAATTAGGTACACTTCTGCCCAACCCAACGGGGATTACAGGCGTGGTGTTATGTGTTATGGTTGTATATATATTGTAGTTAAAATCTTATCCATACTTCCATATCCATACTTCCATACTAATATTATAAGGGTATGATTTTATCAATAACCTAATAAATGCATTTTTATTAACCTAATAAATAATATTTGTTCCCAAAATAGTAGATCTGTCACCTAAATGGAATCATCAAATAATATCAAAACGCTTACCTAAATATTAATTAAGAATTACTTGGAAATAATATCAATCATCAAGTAATTTTATTAGGTTTCAAAATAATAGAAGTGTCACGAAAATTGAATCATCAAACAATGTAAAAATGTTTACATAAAACTCCAAACCACAGGTCCAAACTAAGGCGTAGTCGACGGAGCCCCGCTACGCGGGGCTCCTATTTCTCTCTGCAGGGTTTAAAGTAACCTAACACGAAGGGGATGTCGGGGTCTTAGTTCGCTCGCTCCGCTCGCTCACTAGACCCCGCCATCCCCTTCGAACCTAACCTGTCCGAGTTGATGTGCCCTATGTCTCGTATTAGGCATTTCTTTTTATTTGGTGACAGATCTACCATTCTGAGCACAAAGTCATTATGTAATAAAACTATTATTATAGATAAGAACGAAGTTTATATTCATCTAATGCACTAAAATTTTATTGGTAATTTATCTCTTATTTTACACATATATCAACATTTATTTGATAATTCATACCTGGGAATACTTTTTATTTATCTGAGAACGAAAATATTTCGTGGCGATAGATCTATTTATTAGGTGATACAACTTTGATGACAAATATAAATTTTGGTGACAAGAAATATAGTTCCCATATTATAAATGCGAAAGTCACTCTGTTTGTTTGTATGTTTGTTTGTTTGTTACCTTTTCACGACTAAGCGGCTGATCGGATCCTAATGAAATTTGGCAGAAGATAGATTTCCTGACCTGGGGAAGGACATAGGCTATATATCATCACGCTACGACCAATAGGAGCGGAGCAGAAATGAAAATTTTTGCGAAAACCGGGAAAATGTGACGCAGACGAAGTTGCGCGGGACAGCTATAGTTTTTTATATTTGTTTTGCGGAATTCACAACATCGTACTTTCTCTCAGAGAAAATGGCGGAAAAAACTGACAGATGAAAATGATAAGTAATACTTCTTCTTGTCGTATCGATGATACTTCTTTGTTATATAGTTTGGGCCCAGTAAGTAGCCACATTTACTGCAGCGGTAGAGGCGATATTTAGATCGTCGAGAGTGCAGGTTAACGGACACCTTGGACACTCCAGTAGGTGAGGCATAGTTTGATCCGGAGCGCCGCACTCGCACCCGGTGTTGGAGGGATTAATAATACCCAATTTTGCCAGATTATGTTTGCAGCGGCCTACTTGGGTACGTAATCGATTTAAAGATTTCCAGATAGGCCACTGCAGATCACTACCGGGAGCTAGGTGTTCTTAGGGCTTCACGAAGTTGTGAGGTGGTGGACATCTTTCTTGCCACAGCTTGCTTGCTTGCTTGATAAGTAATTAAAAGCAAGGGAATTTATAAAGAAAAAAAAACAACAATTTAAAAATATTTTTGCGTTGATTATTCTATTCATGTATGATAGTAATCTCAACTGGAATAGAGTATTGAGACATCGAGCCAATATTGTTGCAATATTAAAATTATGTTTAAAATAACTGACTAACCTTTTACAAATGGCAGCACTTTAAATATTTAAATATAGATAATGTTAGTAAGTATTTATTTTTGTTTATGTTACAACACCGCTGTTCATTCAATGTTTTCGTATTCATGGTTTGTAATTTCGGTAATTTCAAATATTACTACATCAGCATTTTTGTTACGAAATATTTATTATGTGTAGTGTTACTTTAATTCATAAATAAAAGCATTTTTGTGATTGTTTTACATTGTTTTGGAAGGCAAACAATCTCTTGTTTACACATGGCCTAACAAAGAATAGTTTCTGTGAAGCGTTCCTGTAGGTAATACATAGTTACTGAAAAAGAGTAAAAACCCGCCTATAAAGGGTGTAACGGAAAGGGTATATACATCCTTAAGGGTGTGCTACAGACCATGAAACTGAACATGTTTCTTCATTCAAATGCGCTCTTTTTTTTGGTATACAGGGTGTAAACCCCGTATACCAAAAAAAAGAGCGCATTTGAATGAAGGCGGGACCCCTTCCATCTTTTAATAATTTTATATTTCAATGGTTCCCGCCTGCCTCCAAATGTGTTTGTTCATAGCATAGATATAGTAGTATTTTTTTATATTTTCACTAGCTGCTGCCCGCGATTTCGTTCACGTTTCGCGACGATGTAAGCCCAACAATTCAGGAAACTACGAAAAGTGTCCGCTATGCACTGTTTCACCGCTTCGCTACGCATAGTGGCACCGCACTGGTTCCTCGCACTGCTTTGGTGGAAACCATCATACCGTTACACAGCACTGCTACACATTTTCGCTCCGCATAGCTAATTCCCACATCTCTGGTGGAAAACCAGCCTTAAAGTTTGTTATATACTCATTTTGGGGCTAACAATCCTGTAAAACCAAATAACCTAAACTGGAAAATTTTATTCAGATCGAGTTAACAATGGCGGAAGGTCTTCATGTAATCACGTGTGCAAACGGAAGCATGCGCGTACGCATCCAGGATACCGAGCGCGCCCGAGTTTCCCCGAAGCGTGGTGCAACGATGCCGACGGAACTCGGTCATCATGCTGTGTTGTTATATTGTTGGTGCTTATTGTTTTTTACATAATTTCTGTTTTTTGGTAAGTTAGTTTTGTTCACCTAAGATTTTAATGTGTGGCCAACATCTGCCTCATCTGCTTAGTCTATTTCGAATAAAACACTTTATGGTACATCACATCACATTATCGCTCACTCCATTTAAATAGTCATCGACACGCTAAGAAAAATATACATCACAATATCATTCGCATTTATCTATTGTTGCAACATGTCTTCTTCTTCCAAACTTCTCTATTACTCGTCATCTCAGCAGGCAACTCCTTTATATCATTCTTCTCCCGGTCCATCCATGGAACAAAGGACAAACCGTAGCAAAGACAACCTCTTTAGATGGGGGTTTTTGGACGGCTCAGATCTCAAGTGTGTATGCGGCATGCCTCCACAGACAATGGCCCACCTTCTATCTTGCGCTGCATGCCCCGTCACCTGCGCACTTGAGGATCTTATGACTGCATCAGCGAGCGCAGTTCGCTTGGCTGAGTTTTGGGCTAAACAAATTTAGTGATTTGCCATCGACACGCTAAGAATAAGGACAAACATAATTAAAAAACTATCGTATGTACAACGGGTACCGTATGTACAATTTGGTAATATCGCACAAGACGAAAGTTATATACTTAGGGTTCGGCTTCAAGCCTAACTGGATGTAGCTCATATCGGATTCGTCACTATGGTTTCCTCCACTGTTTTGAGCACTGGCGAAGAAATAAAATCATGGTATGTAGCAAAGTTCCACCCCGGATTCGAATTGACGATCTTTAGTAGGTCGGAGCCGATACTACTAATTAAGAGTATTATTTCTTAACGTCAACTTCGTACTGAAAATTCTGTTATTGTATGCGTACTCAATTATATTTTTTAGTTCATTTACATTAAACCTAGGCTATTAAATGGTCTTTTTATGGTTTTTGGATTTGGTCATAAAACTTAGATTCGAATTTCTGTTTATTTTAAACCAATTTCAGAATGTGTTCATGTTATTATTTTTTGGTATGTTTACGTATCAAACAGGCTTCCTTAATTCTTCAGTTAAGTATTACAAGCACTTTAAACTTACAACAATCACCGTTATTAAAACTGAAAAGTCTTCCGGTTAACGACAAAAAAAAATCGAAGGTCAAGGCATCGAGCCCCTCACTCACACTACACTCTTACAAGGAAGCTTACAGAGACGTTGACAAGAACGAATGATAAACATCAGATGGCCAAAGGACAAGTATATAGTTCAGAATAGGGCTGATGCACGCTCACATGTCCTTAGCTTAGTGCGTGGTGGTGGAGTGGTCGATTCTCGCCAGTGCCGGCCGACCAAGCGACCCGGCTGGCCGATTCCACGGCTCCTCGATCGGTTTCCACATCTTGTGAGAATTGAGACATAATTCCACGTACATTGTGCAAGCTCTATCGAAATGTTGCCTACTACGGTGCTCCTGTTTGTGCTGCATTTCGTCGCCGCTGATATTCGTAAGTTCTTATCTATTGATTTTTTGGAAAAATTGGTGGCTTGTTTTTTTAGTGGCAATATTCGAACTTTGATACCGTTTGGGAGATTTAGTCGGTGTCGTTAAAAATACGATTAAAAATTAAGTAGAAATTGCATTATAAGGAAAGCTATAATTGCAAATTGTTAGTAAAAGGTTGGTTATAATCTTTTCGTCTTAAGATTTACTTATTCAAGCAAAACAATTTGCTTAATTGGCCTAGTTAAATAATTACTATCTGTAATAACTTATCCAACGCATTGGAATTTACATTGCAAAACAAATTCAATCACGTATTTATTTTCCCTTTTCTTGCGTCGCAATGAAAAGACTATCGTTCTCATTTTCCATGACTACGCAAAAACAGGTAATATTAAAACTACTTATAGCAAAAAGTGCGTCCGTTTGTCGTGGAGTAAGTAAGTGTAGATCGTGTTCACTCGCGTTGGGACATTATTGCAGAACGCGGTTGCGATAAACGACTATTATACCACTGACATAGATGCTGCTCGGGTAAAAACAACTTACGAATGATTTAGTTCAGAATCACTCGATTTTCCTACACGTTATTACGGCATGTTATGTTTAACACGTATTTTAATAGGTTTTCGCAATTATTAGGTTAGAACTTGGTTTATTGCAGTCTGTTGCTGGATTTGTATACATTCTAAGACTACTTTGAGCCTTCCTAGACGATGTTTTTGACAACTTACAATTTGTAAATTTCTTGATATTATGATCCTTTTTGAAAACCCCATCTCTTTTCATTCCCTGATATTTTGCAATGGTAGGTACCTGCTACATTTCGTACGCTTAGAATAACACATTGATACTTGTGGGGAATCTAATTTACCAAGCATTGATAAGAAATCACTTCGTTCTTGCCATTGTTTTGGCACTGATTTAGGTACGTTATTTGTCTAAATGGCCACATTCTATGGATTCCCTTTAAGTCTTGAATAGATTAGATAGCATTGTTTTTAATTGTGACTGGAAGTTCGCATATGATCATACAATAGTTAGCCTTTCCAAGTTTAGTCTTCATACGCAAGTGCTCTAGGATTTGAAGAGTACTCTGACTGTGTATGAAAATAGTTAATTATCGTGATGAATAGATAAACCAGTCAAAAAGGTTTAAGTAGAGGCCCTAGTACGCATGATTGACGAAAACGTAACGTAAATTCGAACGGTTTTGTCGACAACTACAACCAAAATTCGTAACGCAAAACCGAATTTTATAAATCGAAAAAAACAACTATATACCTTACCATTTTGTTTTTTCCGACAGCTATGAATTTTATCGTATAACTAAATAGATAAAATGAGTGGCAATCTTAATTCGGCTCTAAATCCACTTCATACATTTAATTTTACCAACAATTTTTGCGAAACCTATCAAAGTATATGTTATTTTGTATGGCACATGTGACCAGTTTCTGAAACCGCCATTTCTTAATATTTGTGATGACACGCATTTATCGGTTGGGTCATTGTAACTGAGAAATATGTTTACGTTTTGCATAATTAGGTAATCATTTTGTGCACTAATCCTATGTCTTCATCATATATTTTTCCCCAGCCTATTGCCTTGAATAATTTGGCCAACGGGTCAATTTAGGTTATTTTGTCGGCTTACATTTAATTTTTACTTTTTACTATCAGTAACCTCAAAAGTTGTTCGTTCCCTTGTGGCCTCGGTAAACACTCTAAGCAGTTGGTTGTTATTTCGAAGACTTTTGCCAGTCGTAAAGGGTAGTCTGAATCTCAAGTTTGATCACCAGTCTTATAATAGTGGTATTATGCTACACGGAATCTTGTTTGTAAAGATCAGATAGTTTCTTTTTATGGCATCTCGCAGGTCAACCTAGCAGGTTGTCATCTACTTAACCGGACTATCCTGTGGGTGCCTTGAGTGTAAGGCCTCTAGTCAGCAGGGCATAGCAACTTACAAACTAAGCGACTACACGGTAAGGGCACCCCCTGTGGGGTACGAGCCTCGACTTCGGACGTCGCTTGGGGAGGACAGGCTGAATCTGAATGATATTATTATTTAGGGGCTGATTTAAACTACTAGCACAGCAACGCGGGCTGGCTCGACCGAGGGTCTAGGGAGATCAGTTAGACAGTCGCTCTGAGTTAAATTTTGGGATTCAACTGCATCCGGTAACACTGGAAGCCGACCCCAACATGTTTTGGGAAATGGCTAGGCTATTGATGATGATTTTATGTTAGTTTGTTAAATGATAAGACCTGTTTTCAAGGTTGTATAAAGATTTCGAGAGGCGCGAGCAAGATTATTTGTGATAATTAATGTATGTAGTATAGTTTTTGCTGTACATTGTACAGACAACTGTAAATGACAGTAATATGTGTTTATAAAATCATATTACATTAATCTTGCGACCTTCACCAGCTGCTTATATCTTATAATAACTTTGTTTACCACAAAATACTGTAATACGCACTCTAAATAAAGCCAACAATATAAAAATAATTAAAAAGGCTCAAAAAGTTTCAAGGGTAATAACTGAACAAAATAAGAAAAAGATTGCCAAAGACTTTTTTGTTAGACATAAGTGAGGCATCAAATCTCTTCAAATCTAAACCAAAGATTATCCTGTCAGCTCTTACTAAAATACTTAACTGTGTTGTTCCAAATCGGTGATGGCAATAAGCTCGCCCAATCTTTCATGAGACATAAATATAGCTTGCAAAATGTAACCTTTAGTACTCTTTATTATAGAGTATCGACAGCTCTGCCTTACCATTCCTCCAAAAACAGGCTAGATGAGCCTATGTACCGAGCGCGAGTGCTGGAGTGTTCCAGGTGTCTATTTACCTGCGCTCGCGACGATCAATAAACGTGGCCACCTACTAGGCCCAAACATCTGTGTGCAAACTTCTTTTCTTTTCCTTCTTTCCATAATATCGTTACGACAAAAAGAACTTGAACCTAATTCTTTAACGACTAAGTTGTAAATCTATTAAAGAAAATTGACAGTATTAAGTCACAATCGGATAACTCATCTCGCGCTCTGTTGCGTCCTTCACGTCGCGTTTCCGCACCCATCCTCATTAAAAAAACGACCAAATAAAGCAAATTAATTCACAACGCAAAGAAAACAACTAACTGCAGTACATTAGAATGCGTGTGCGCTGATTCCGGCGCTGAAGCCGCGCGGAGTTAAGCTGTATACGAACAACGATGTAACTCGGTGACATAACTTCAACACGCGTATATTATACCTGTTCTCAATCAGCGAAAACGGGATATCTTGACTTTAGACTACTATTTAACTTACTAGGTTTTAAACATAAGGTTGTAAGTGACGCTGACGGTGCGATTCTAAAGACCAGCAAATTATTTTTGTAAAGATAAATAAGAAAGCAGCTTCGTATCTCATAAAACTTCATAATTAACATTGTATCTAATAGATAGACAAAAAGAAAATATATTATAAGCACTTTAAAACGGAGGTCAAGTTCTAACCAAAGCGATAGACACACAGCATGTAACTGTTGTATTCATTGTCTTCGGCGAACGTGTGATCGCGATGTTAGACAGCTCTTTCCACATTTCCGATCAAGCGAGTGACATCTGGACGCGATGGAACGTAAACTCGTGACTGATCGCTTTTATTAGGACGCGGGGCATAAAAGTCTCAAGCAAAATCATTTAGTGTAGTTTTCCAATTAATAACAACGTTGCATATAATCATATTACAATATACAATACACACAATGCACTATACTTACACAATATACTTTAGTATATTGGCAATATAGCAATTCACAAGACAAGCATGCTTGTTTGTATTTTGGTTTCATTCTATCTTGTATACAAGGTGTTGTTTTGCAACCTCGTCAAATTTCAGGAGGTGGTCACGAAAGACATAAATAATCAATTAATATTATGGTACTTGGTTAATTATTAATAAGCGCTCATTTTTTTGGTTGTTCAAGTTTGTCAGTATATCAGAATAACCCCTTTAACGTGGTTTAGGGACTAAGAAATTATGAAATAAACGTTTGAGATTGTTTATATGTGTGTAAGCGAGGTTATAAGACGGGCCGCGTTTAAAACACGGGTGGTTCGCACTTACCGATTTCCGTAAAAAAGAAAAAAAAGAAAAATTACCTACCCATTTTATTATTGATTCGGGACGAGAATCATTAGCATAGTTACCGCCTTGAATTTGACGAGGATGCAAAACAACAACTTGTATATTGTACATGTTATGTAATGTCTGACCTTGCAAGTTACTACTGCAATAATATGTTTAACCTCGTGTTCGAAACGCTAAGGCTGATCATTAGGTCTTGGGTTCGAGTCCTATGTCGCACAAAGTGTTTTTAGGTTTCCCCATCGGGAATTTCTCAGTAATAGACAGTCACAAGTCTGTTACTGAGAAATTGAAAACAAGCTGATGGCAATAGGTTCCTTGCTTATGGACTTAAACATAACTGGCGAAATGTGGGTGTATCAGGTGCATCTCTGCCAAAAACTTCAGGGATAACAGGCGTAATAATAATATATACAGTATGTTAGGTTAAACGAGGGACATATTGAGGGAGGGTATTCAGTATTTGATTCTCGTCTCAAATATGTAAAAAACCTATAACGTATATAGAAGAATTTTTAATGTTTTGTTTAGTGCCTAGATATTTTGGACTATCCTAAGCCAGGTAAGTTTAAAGTATGAAGGGAAAATGGATTATACCTAAGAGTCATTGACCCGCTCACATGTTCTGCGATTCTATTAAGTCGCTAGCGCAAGGGTGTATACACGTTGCGTGACATTTGCGAAAATTTTGGTATGGTTCTGTCTGTTATTTATCAGTGTTTTTTTTTGTTTATATTTTTATTAGTATCATGTTAGCATGTACTATTATGGGTTTGAATATGTCCCTCGTTTAAACTAACATACTGTATAATGTTATTATTTTTGTTGCAGCATCATATATCAAAGTATGTCAGCGGAACGACCCCCAAGTTGACAAATGCATCATGAACTCTGTGGATTTGCTACGGCCGAAAATGATAGAGGTGAGTTGTTTATCATAAATTGTTAAGTAACTTTATATGTTGCGATTCTCCAAGTTCTACTGTGATCTAACCTGTAAGGAGATTCATACGTTAACACGGAAAAATCTATGTTTAAGTTAATTTGGTGAAACTGCATAAAATTATACAAACAAACACGTTAACCAAAAAAAAATACGTTTTTTGAACATTATTTTTAATAATTATATCTAATACATAAAAATCTCTAAGTAGCATAATTTTCTACATAATATACAGTGTACAAACTTATTACTTACATATTTTTACCTTACGGTATAAAACGTTAAGAATTGGCTTCAGCCTCGGCTGTCGACTCAGCTTTTGCCTTAGCTGTTGAATCACCATCACCACTAGGTTTGTCCGCAGGTTTGTCCGCAGGTTTGTCAGCAGGCTTGTCTGCAGGTTTATCAGCAGGTTTGTCCGCAGGTTTGTCAGCAGGCTTGTCTGCAGGTTTATCAGCAGGTTTGTCAGCAGGTTTATCAGCAGGTTTGTCAGCAGGCTTGTCTGCAGGTTTATCAGCAGGCTTGTCTGCAGGTTTATCAGCAGGTTTGTCAGCAGGTTTATCAGCAGGTTTGTCAGCAGGTTTATCAGCAGGCTTGTCTGCAGGTTTATCAGCAGGCTTGTCTGCAGGTTTATCAGCAGGTTTGTCAGCAGGCTTGTCTGCAGGTTTATCAGCAGGTTTGTCCGCAGGTTTGTCAGCAGGCTTGTCTGCAGGTTTATCAGCAGGTTTGTCAGCAGGCTTGTCTGCAGGTTTATCAGCAGGTTTGTCCGCAGGTTTGTCTGCTGGTTTATCAGCAGGTTTGTCAGCAGGCTTGTCTGCAGGTTTATCAGCAGGTTTGTCATCAGGCTGGTCTGCAGGTTTATCTGCAGGTTTGTCAGCAGGCTTGTCTGCAGGTTTATCAGCAGGTTTGTCAGCAGGCTTGTCTGCAGGTTTATCAGCAGGTTTGTCCGCAGGTTTGTCAGCAGGCTTGTCTGCAGGTTTATCTGCAGGTTTGTCAGCAGGCTTGTCTGCAGGTTTATCAGCAGGTTTGTCAGCAGGCTTGTCTGCAGGTTTATCAGCAGGTTTGTCCGCAGGTTTGTCAGCAGGCTTGTCTGCAGGTTTATCAGCAGGTTTGTCATCAGGCTGGTCTGCAGGTTTATCTGCAGGTTTGTCAGCAGGCTTGTCTGCAGGTTTGTCAGCAGGCTTGTCTGCAGGTTTATCAGCAGGTTTGTCATCAGGCTTGTCTACAGGTTTATCAGCAGGTTTGTCAGCAGGCTTGTCTGCCGGTTTATCAGCAGGTTTGTCAGCAGGCTTGTCTGTAGGTTTGTCAGCAGGCTTGTCTGCAGGTTTATCAGCAGGTTTGTCTGCAGGTTTATCAGCTGGTAAATCCGCAGGCTTGTCTGCAGGTTTATCAGCGGGTTTATCAGCAGGCTTGTCGGCAGGTTTATCAGCAGGTTTGTCCTCAGGTTTGTCACCAGGCTTGTCTGCAGGTTTGTCAGCAGGCTTGTCTGCAGGTTTATCAGCAGGTTTGTCATCAGGCTTGTCTACAGGTTTATCAGCAGGTTTGTCAGCAGGCTTGTCTGCCGGTTTATCAGCAGGTTTGTCAGCAGGCTTGTCTGTAGGTTTGTCAGCAGGCTTGTCTGCAGGTTTATCAGCAGGTTTGTCTGCAGGTTTATCAGCTGGTAAATCCGCAGGCTTGTCTGCAGGTTTATCAGTGGGTTTATCAGCAGGCTTGTCTGCAGGTTTATCGGCAGGTTTGTCCGCAGGTTTGTCTGCAGGTTTATCAGCAGGTTTGTCAGCAGGCTTGTCTGCAGGTTTATCAGCAGGTTTGTCATCAGGCTGGTCTGCAGGTTTATCTGCAGGTTTGTCAGCAGGCTTGTCTACAGGTTTATCAGCAGGTTTGTCAGCAGGCTTGTCTGCCGGTTTATCAGCAGGTTTGTCAGCAGGCTTGTCTGTAGGTTTGTCAGCAGGCTTGTCTGCAGGTTTATCAGCAGGTTTGTCTGCAGGCTTGTCTGCAGGTTTATCAGCTGGTAAATCTGCTGGCTTGTCTGCAGGTTTATCAGCGGGTTTATCAGCAGGCTTGTCGGCAGGTTTATCAGCAGGTTTGTCCTCAGGTTTGTCACCAGGCTTGTCTGCAGGTTCATCAACAGGTTTGTCAGCAGGCTTGTCTGCAGGTTTATCAGCAGGTTTGTCAGCAGGCTTGTCTGCAGGTTTGTCAGCAGGCTTGTCTGCAGGTTTGTCAGCAGGCTTGTCTAGAGGTTTATCAGCAGGTTTGTCTGCAGGCTTGTCTGCAGGTTTATCAGCAGGCTTGTCGACAGGTTTATCAGCAGGTTTGTCCTCAGGTTTGTCAGCAGGTTTGTCAGCAGGTTTGTTAGCAGGCTTGTCTGCAGGTTTGTCAGCAAGTTTGTCAGCAGGTTTGGCCGCTGGTTTAGGCTTCGGTTTGTCTGCAGGTTTAGGTTCTTTGCTTGGTTCTTCGTCTTCGTCATCAAGTTCAGCTGTGCTTCCTGCCCTCGCCTCATTGCCCTCATCATCACTTGCTGATGCAATACTCGTTACAACAATTTCTTCATCTTCATCTTCATCTTCTCCATACTCAGAGGTATCCGTTTCCTGAATATCTACGGTAACGTCGACTTTATTACCATTTTCTTGCGCCGAAGATTTGCTCGTTATACGTTTCCCGTCTTTGTCCTTTGTTGCAGACACATCAGTTTGAGCAGTAGGTGCTGACTCTGTACTATTTTCCTGTTTTCCCTTATTCGAACTGGCAACCTGTACTATTACATTCACATTTGTTTTCTTTTGACTTCTCGGTCTATTTTCAGTCGTTGCGTTAGGATTTTTCCTAGTATCAATTATTATGTTTGCCCAGCCAGATTTAGAGGCAGTTGGAACTGATATTTTGACTGCGGCTGGTTGAAGCCTACACTTTGGTGTATTACATTTCTGCTGGTTGGGTGGAGCTTTGTTGTTGGCATTTATGTATGGGTATGGCAAAGGAAAGTAAAAAGGGTAAGTTCGTGGAGTATCTAAGTTTGGAATCCTAAATTGTAATGTTGTCGGTCTGCGGTTGTTGCAATTACATCTTGCAGTTTGAGACAGATCGCACTGTAACAATAGATAAAAAAATGCTGTACGCACAAAATAATAATTTAACACAGCCACATAGTTGTGCTATATATTGATAGACTAGCTGTCCCGCGCAACTTCGTCTGCGTCACATTTTTCCCGTTTTCGCAACATTTTTCATTGCTGCTCCGCTCCTTTTGGTCGAAGCGTAATGATATATAGCCTATGTCCTTCCCCAAGTTTAAATCTATCTTCTTGCCAAATTTCATTAAGATCCGATCAGCCGTTTAGTCGTGAAAAGGTAACAAACAAACAAACAAACAGAGTGACCTTCGCATTTATAATATTAGGATGAGAGGTTAGGATGATGGCATTAAAAGTTAATGATAGCAAAAAACAACAAATTCTGCGGCACTTTTCCTATTGACTACGATGTGGACGAATTTTTTGACGCCCCGTAATTCTTTACCTATTTTGATACTTATTTTTACTATTATATTAGATCTGTAAATAATGTACGTACTTAATTCAAGTAAATAATACATATAACTGCGATAACACTGTTAAAATTTTATTCTTTGTGACTTACTTGTAATATTCCTATATAGGCCACCAACACTAGAACTCGACACCACCCCATTTTGGACATATGAAAGGAATCACATATTCAAACAAGCTTATATACCTTCGGAACAGAGCTGATAACTTAAATTGACGCATTTGTCACAAACTTTGGTCATTGTTGGTGTCAAATCGGAAGCTAAAAGCACGTAGGAATCATTTGGAGTTTACTTAAAACAGATAACAATGTCAGGTGTTTAATAAATACTTCATGAGACTCGTGTTATCGTGTGTAGTAGCGTCATTAGGTCGAATTCCTAATTCCGATAGCGGTGTCAATACGACTAAATTGCTCTAGTTTTAGAACCATTTACACGAGGCAAAATGTATGGTGTGTTTCGTTGTCTAGAGGGCACGTCGCAACAATAAACGTGTCAAAGTATCAGTCATGTCTAAGGATGCATTTGAATCAGCGCGAACCGAACTTGTTATTGCTTCTCACCGCTTTTCAACTCTGGTTGGCATCCGTTCGGCAAAAACCGCTCGCCGAAAAGCGCTGAAAACGTCGACGCGGGAGACCAGGTTTCTGTCAGCTATCTACGTTGTTAAGGTGCATTTGCATTCTAGAAGCTAGGCTTTCATTCACTGAACTCCTTGAATCTTATATAAAACACAATCACACGCACGCACGTTATTACTCGTGGCTTGCACGTGATTTACTATACAGTACACAGTCTGATATTCATAGTTGGTTGACCTCTCCAAAAAACCGCACTGAAAGGTCTCATTTAGACAAGTATGCAGTTTTCAATTAAGCTCAAAAACCTTTAATGAATTCTAAAACATAATGTATTACTCCAAAACCGCGTAAAGTAAACAAAACCAATTGATTTTATGAAAGTAAACATGTTGCAAAAGCGAAGGGACAACACACGGCGTCGGGTACTCAAAGTTGTGCAAATACAAGTAGGCTCATATCCTTGGGCACTGAATTAGGGTGAACGGCTGGACCGGTTCATTGGGAAACATCTAACACTAATAAATTGTTAATTTGTTAGCTTACTCTGCGCAGATTCGGTTACTGGATGGAATTTGATGTATGATGTACTTTGTGTTTCATGATTAGGTTCTTTCTAGTGCATATGAAGTTTAGTCTTATTGTAGAGGAAAAGTTATGAGGTCAAACAAGGTTTGGATATACGCTAGCCACTTGAGAGCACATGAAAGAGCAGTACACCAAAGCTCTCGATAACCACCATAAAAAACCATCGAATGCAGTCGCTGTGGCTGAAATCGGCTAGATGGCATCATCATCATCATTATGGAGGACTAGCTGTCCCGCGCAACTTCGTCTGCGTCACATTTTCCCTGTTTTCGCAACATTTTTCATTGCTGCTCTGCTCCTTTTGTCGTATCGTGATGATATATATGATATAGCCTATAGCCTTTCTTGATAAATGGGCTATCTTACACTGAAAGAATTTTTCAAATCGGACCAGTAGTTTCTGAGATTCGCGAGTTCAAGCAAACAAACAAACATCAGCTTTATAATATTAGTATACTCGTAGATATTACGAATCGACAATGAATTTACATTTCCGTTACATATAATGCGAATACTGTCTTGTGAGCAAAATCGCGGACACAGCGAGTACCTATTGTATTTTTTTTTCTTTATTCTGGATAAAACGATCGCGTCCATAGAGCTTATAGTACGAGTTTGTTCGGATTTAGGCACTTAACATAGATATTAGGTATGTTTGCTGTGTTTAATTAAGATTTAATGCTCGGTACAGTTTCTCATCGCTCTTTGCGTAAATTTATTAGCAGATGTTGGCCAAAATTTTCCAGATTACAGTTTCAATTTGCTCATAAGCACCCAGAATGTTCCATAGCAAGAAAGAAAAATCACCATGACCTTGGCTAGACCGCAATCAGGGAGAAAAATGTTTTTTGTGCTTCATAGAGAATTTGAAAGTATGTCATTGTCAGTTTAATCAAGAATTCCATTGTCAGTAGTTTCAAAACCAAGTGAAGTGTGTCAAGAGTATGGTGGGTGCAAAACGTAATCTAAGCAATCTGCATCTTGTTTTATGTTGATATGTCAGTGTATTCTGAGAGTCATTTATATGTTACTAGCGACCCGCCCCGGCTTCGCACGGGTGCAATGCTGATACTAAATACACTACAGAAAAACTGTGAACGTTGTATATAAAAACATAGCGGTCCGCTCTGGCTTCGCACGGGTATAAAATATATAGTTATTATACATCTATACTTTCCTCTTCAATCACTTTATCTATTAAAAAAAAACCGCATCAAAATCCGTTGCGTAGTTTTAAAGATTTAAGCATACATAGGGATCAGAGAATCATCATCAATCAGGGTCAGAGAAAGCGACTTTGTTTTATACTATGTAGTGAAGTGCTAAGTGGACGTTTTGAAGTGAGTATAATAAACGTATTTACGAAAAAAATACATCTTAAATATCTACACCGCGTTAAGCGACTGTCTCGTTGATCTAGTGGTCGCGCGACTGTACAGCAAGAGATCCTGCGTTCGAGTCCCAGGTCGGGCATAGTGTTATTCGGTTTTTCCAACAGGAATTTCTCAGTAGCAGTCTGTATTTGTGCCCGGTTGATGGCAATAGGCTCTCTATAAGGCTCTCTGTCCATTGAAGCGGAGTGAGGCTGCGGAGCGGAGAAACGGAGGAATATTATCCAAAAGGATAGCGGAGTGGAGTCGGAGCGGAAATTTTATGCAATCCTATTGGTTAATATTTCTCCGTTTCTCAGCTCCGCAGCCGCGCGCTGCTTCGGTGGACAGGCAGCCTTAAATGAGACTTAAACATAACTGGCGAAATGTGGTCGTACTATTAGGTACACCTCTGCCGATCCCTTCTGGGAGTAAAGGCGTGATGTTATGATATGTTCAATATCTACGCACGTGTTGCTTTGGTAAGGAACGAAAGTTGTGTGTAACACCTATCTTATCAGTATTGCTAAAAGCAATATTGTCTTCATCTTCGTCTGCGTCAGATTTTCCCCGTTTTCGCAACATTTTTCATTGCTGCTCCGCTCCTATTGATCGTAGCGTGATCATGTAAAATTATATCAAATCAAATCTATAGCCTTTCTCGATAAATGGGCTATCTAACACTGAAAGAATTTTTGAAGTCGGACCAGTAGTTCATGAGATTAGCGTGTTCAAGCAAACAAAGAAACAAACAAACTCTTCAGCTTTATAAAACTAAGAATAGATTCATTTTAATTTGTTAGGTCGTTATCGTAAATGCTAGTGATTAACATGAGATTCGATTTTCGGGACTGGTAAAGTTTTATTGGGTTTTTCGGTCACACATTTTTCAGTAGCAGCCAGGATATACGTGCTCGGTTGATGGCAATATGGTCGCCCCTATGTACACGGCACTTAAAAGATAAGTGATAAATGTGGTAGTAATATAAGCTCACCTCTGCTATACCTTCGAGGGGATACTGGCGTGGTATGTTAATAGTACTTAAACGTTTGTTGAAGGTTTCAATCATTGTAAATTGTGCAGCAACTACTTACTCGTAATCTATTCGTGTTCTCTGGTCAGGGTTCTCTTTGGGACCTGCCAGTAATTTTAAATGATGTACTTGCAAGGTCTGATCTGATGCAATGCGAGTGATCTAAGCTATTCTTAAAGATTTTAATTAACAAAGAAATATGTATGAATGAAGAGTTCATTAAGATTCCTACTGTTTGCTTCGATACGCACTGAATATACATAGCCTGCTAACAATAAGCCAGGGTCTTATCTATTTGGTATTCTGGAAACAGTTATTGCCTTAAAGGGCTTAATATATGATGTAGGTACGAGTTAATTGACATGGTGAGCATGTAATTAATAAGTCATTGTTTTATTTGTATTCGTTTATAGTACACACAGCTCTATTAAGTTCTTACCCCCCAAAACACATATGCGTTCAAATCCGTGTTTATTTTTATTTTGCAAAAACAGTCGATTATAATTAATTTATTGTTTTAGTGAATAAATAAATTATGTAGGTATATATCTTTTTTTAAACTCTGTTTTTAATATTGTTTTTTTTTTTCAATTAAACGATTATATTTCTATTATTGGTATAACGACTAGCAATAATATGCTTATTAGCATTTACGACAAGAAGCTTTACGTTTAAATAGAACGGAGGTTTCGTCGCTAATTGTTTCATCGAATTTCGTTTCACATAAATTGTTTCTCATATTATCATTTCATAGAATAATCAATACGCAGAATACTTACTTTGAAAAAATTTAAATCATCAATTTTTGTTTCAAATAAAGTTTAATGTTAGAATATTCATATCATAGAATAACAAATCAAATATTCTTTATCCACATATTGTTTGTTTCACATTAAACTTATTACGAAGAATTGCATTTTATCGAGTGACAGTTTCTAATACTCATACCTTTGAAAAATACATACCCTCCCATAAAATTACATCACCGCATTCACAAAAATAATGCGGTTAAATTCTTGTCAAGTAGGAAAACAATCTTTTTATTCTCACTAATGGTGTTCATGCCTGTTGCACGCAGCATGCAAGCAAGCATGTAGCATGCAAGCAAGCATGCAACATGCAGCGTGCAAGCAAGCATGCAGCATGCAACAAGCATGGTTTCTGTCACGGCTCCGGCGCTGCGGGGCTCCAGCGGCCCCACGCGAGTTCATCGTCGCAGATGGTATTAACGCTCACCACCGTAGCTTCGACTTGCTGGCCGGCAAGCCGGCCAGCCTCAGCCGCGGCGGCAAGCGATATATACCACCTGCTCCTTAGCTCGCGGGCCGCCTCATCCCTCCGCGCCTACGCGGGCTTAAATTACACTCTAGGTAGGGTAGGGCAGACAAGACTACGTGGAGTCTGATTTGCAGCCATTCGTTTTTGTCACTAAATTTTGTAGTACAACATATTGACTTTTAAGGACAATATTTTAATTTAAGGTTAATAATTTCGTTGAAATAAAATACCATGGAAACATACATCGAACAAACAATATTCGTTAAAAAGTAATTCTATTGTTTGATAAATTTGTTAAATAAAAAAATGTGAGTATAAAATTCATTGAAGTGTGTTTCTGTAAAATATGTTTCATTCAAGTAAATAGTAGTTGAAACAAAAATATTCGAAATAAAAATACGAGGACCAAATATTATGTGAAACATTTTCTGGGAAACGAAATTCTGTGAAACTTCTGTCTGCGAAACAAGGTGACACCAAGAAAGAGGTTGGAAATTCAATTCCAGCTATGACATTTGTTTTTTGTCATGCATTAAATTTTTAAATATAAAGTATTTTTCTCTAAGTAATATTTATGAAAGATAAAATACTTTAATAATATTTATATTGCTATTATTTAACAGAACTTTGATCTTATTTTACTACAAAGATTTATATGTTTTTTTACAATTTGATTTGATAACTTACAGTTATCATAATATACAAATTTTGCCTACTGACACAAACGGGGCCCTAGACAAGTGACATTCTTTTACGCAAACTATAAAATAGGGAGCGCTATACATATTTTAGATTGACATAAGCCATCTAAAATATTTATAGTGCTTTTACAACTCGAGGGCCCGTGGCTCTGAAACACAAAGGGCTAAGAAGGAACATGGATGGGTTTTAGTCAGCACAAGTCTGACACTCCCTTCCGCTCAGTTATTTGATGATTTTCCATTAGAAAAAGAAAAAAAAGGGGTTAGGACCTTCGATCAATAATAGTAGTAGTACTATTATTGATCGAAGGTTAGGACATACTAACGCTGTCTGTACATCGTCGTTTTTTTATGGTCTAATGTCATGTCGAGTTGTAATGTTTTGTTGTGTGGTTGGTATTATTGTATTACAACATCAAACATATTTGAAGTTTCACCACCTCAAGTGAGCAATTCAAAGTCGCGTTGCTTTTTAGGAATCGTATCGTACGTATCAAACGTGGTACATATATTTTAGATCTGTGTGTCCCGCTTGCACAGATAAGTTGGCAGATTTGTTGACTTTGGGTGCTAGATTAGGTCTCGGACTGTTTGATTCGGAGGAATCTGTTCTGCTGCTTCATCTAAAACAATAGGAAGGGGTCATCAGAGCTAGTGGCTGGCGTGAGGGACGTCTTTCTCATTCTAAAAGTGCTGTTTCATAGTCAAATTTGAATTTAGAATTCTTATTTTTTGTCATCCTGAAAGACTTAATTTTTTTTTCATCTTTTTCCAGGGTATCCCAGAGCTAAACGTACCAGGTATCGAACCTCTAAGCCTTGGCCAGATCGCCTTGGCTCGAGGACCTCAGGGCGCCAAGCTGACAGCCGTCGTAAATGATGTCAAAGTGCGAGGACCTAGTAACTTCATCATTGAAGAACTCAAGTGAGTATGACGAAAATTTTAGAATTTCATATTTATTTAAAGATTATTGTGGATTGAAACGAAACCTATGATTATGGCTTTAATGAAGCATCAGACAGTCGACTAAGTGAAAAATAAATCTATCTTATATGTTTATTCACTGTAAAAAGCAGATGTTTCGAAGAAAAAAATGGTATGTTTTTATTTTAGGCAAAAGTATAATATTGGTATTTCTAGATAAAGGTTTTTGTAACACCTCAACTCATGATTAATTCATCGTGAAGTTATAAACAAAGTCATAATAAAAATGCGTTATTTTATGCCGCACGTGCTTGGCATCAATAAAGGCTGTTGATTCACTGACAATACTAACTGATGAGAGCACTATAATGCGGAAGGTCGCATTAGGTATTATTTTTAGTTTCAGTGATAATAGATTCCTTTAGAATCTGAATAGCTCCTATTGATTTTTGTAGACGAGATTTACAACGACCTGTATTAGGAGTCTATTTGCTAGATACGTACAAGGAAATTTAGTTGGATTCTAGTTTCTAAGCCAACGAAACTGCGATGTACATGGGAAAATTAGATTCTTAACTGCTCCCTCGCCGGGAGTACTTATTCGTCTGTAATATATCCAAGATTTGATTTTGTACAGAAACAAGCGAATCTGAACGGTTACATTACAAGCGACGGTTCACGGTGAGGGAGCGCTTTTATAAATCCTAAAATAATGGAGAAGGCTTGTTCAAACAAACAGGGGTCGGAAAATAACACAAATAAAGCTGAAGAGATAAAGAAATTATACTGTGCACAGTATAGTTTATTTTTTACTTCCGCATTTTAAAAGTATGTAAATTCTTACCC
Source organism: Cerastis leucographa (assembly GCA_963082945.1). Lineage (NCBI taxonomy): Eukaryota > Metazoa > Arthropoda > Insecta > Lepidoptera > Noctuidae > Cerastis > Cerastis leucographa. The sequence goes on along the minus strand of OY720380.1, from coordinate 7,660,225 downwards.
TTAATTGTAAAACCAACAGTCATTTGCCTTACGAAATGTGTTTGTATTACACATATATATATTACAGGAAATTACTCCGTATTTCAGCACCTTACATAAACGCTTCCTGGCATAATCCAGCCAAAGGAACTGTTAACATTTCCGATGGTTAATCGATTAAATTATTTATTCGTCATTAATGAAGGCCGCGAGTTAAAAGAGAGTTCGATCAATTAAGTTTTCTTACGAAACTTTAGGTGTTTATTGTATGACTTGCTGCCCCGTGCAACTTCGTCCGCGTCATATTTCCCCGTTTTTGCACTATTTTCATTGATGCTTCGCTTCTACTGCGTGATGTTATTATAGTCTTCCTCGATAAACACTAAAATATTTTTTCAATTCTAAACAGTAAATCCCGAGATAGGCGCGTTCAACTAAACAAACAAACTCTTAAGCTTTATAATATTAGTATAGATACTTTACCAACAGCTATTTCGGTTTACAATATCTACATCAATGTTATTGTTGGTTATTACAAAAGCGACAGGGATCTTCTTGCGATGGAATTCTTCTAATGATAATGTAACAAAGACAATAGAGCCATAATTTGATTATACACAAGACTTGCTTCTCATAAATCTCCCAACCACGCCTCAAAAGCACGAGTAAAAGACCACAAAAGGGTTTCATGAGGTGGTAAAGTATTTTGTATCTAAACAATAGTTATGAAACCTCTTATGATCAACTTATTTCAATAACAAAATTCATTGTTGGTACTAACCTTCCGAATAGTTTAAACACTATAATTTATTTTGTGGTTTCGAGAAAGTAAATATCTTCGAGGTTAATGAACGAGGTTTGGCATTGACTACGACGTGTGTAATTGTGAATCTTAAATTAAGCTTGCCGAAATCAGTAGCTTTGTTTTGATTACATTCATGCATCGTGCGTGACACGTGAGTTAATACTCACGTGCCCAGGTAACTTGTGAGCACGGTCTGCCCTTTTTGAAGAGTATCGCCAATAATACCGTATACCTATTTCCTCCTAAGCTTGTGTATATTTTACCTTTTTTAAAGGCATCACCGTCATTATCGTATTGCCTATGAGGCCCTAGAAAACTCCCTAGGGGTACTCCCTAAACTCCAGGCGTTTTTTTAACTGACTTGTATGGCGGCTTATTTAAAGCTTCTACGATTTATCCGAAGGAACCTTTCTTTGTTTTTCATCATCTGCCTAGCCTTTTTTTAGGTTGGGCAGCGAAATACCAGTATTTTATTCTTTACCACTTACTTTCTTAATTTCTAATGACAGAAAATAATGCTATTAAGTCAAATTATTTAAGATAAAAAATAGATTCTTCACTTACCCTGCCACTTACTGCTATTTTTCTCTCTCATCTAATCCTAAGGACTAATACTATTTTCTTGTTTGATTCCAGATCTGACCTGGACAATAACAGGTTTGACTTCAAGCTGTTGCTACCGAAGCTGGACTTCGCCGGGAAGTATAAGATGGACATCCAGGTGCTTCTGCTGCGTCTGCAGGGAAGAGGAAACATCACTGGGACTTTCAGTTAGTATCTTGCTTATATGATTTTTAATTGGCTGGTTGTGTATGTGGTAAATGTAGCTAAACGCGCACCTATGATACAGGAGAAATTCATAGTGAGGGTCAACACACAAACTTTAACAAAATCAAAGTTGAAGGCTGTCATAATTGTCCAAACACCTGCACTTTTGAGGATCTTAAAGTCTCAACTGATGGCATGACTCGTAAAAGCAGAAGAAGAATTGACGAATAAGTATGAATTTGGTGTTCACGCTAAGTATGGGATTGTTTTCCTGTACACAGTTGTTTGAACTTCAGATTTTGTCGGATTTTCGATCTTATTTTCTATTCGCTTACGTTATTTAGATATTGGAAAGATTTTGGTGCTTCTCATATCAAGCTTAGATTATTTCACTGCAAGGCAGCAAAAACGGGATAATAAATCAGTTCGATCCTTTTCTAAGCATCACATCAGAAACGTCCTTTCTTGCCATATCATCTTTCATACAGTCCAACGATCGTTTCTTTGATCAACCTTTACTCTTATACCTATCCATATTCATTTTGCATTTAAGTCACGTTTCGGAAAAGCATAGTTCATCGAAATATTTTCATTAAACTTAATAGTCATCTTTTATTCCAACTACATATATTGTGGTAAGTGCATAACAACTAAAACAAGTATAACTAAACTTGATTATGTAAGAAAGTTATAAAACAAGTTGATCGCATGAATCGATTGCGAACGATATTATACAATTACATTTCTATGTCAAGATCAAACGTTTTTCGTTACAGTGTAATAAGAAAAAAAGTGATATAAGTCATACTATGAAGTTGTTACGAATAAAAGAAATAAGTGGTTTAAATGGTCGCGAAACATGCACGCCATCCATAACACTACCAACTTCCTGACATACTGACCATAAACATAAAATTCAAATATATTTTTTAATATTAAATAGACCAAGCAATAGGTCGTGTCACAGTTAGTTTTTTTTTTAATGCAATTAATCATGCTGATTCTTGGGTGCCATCTCCATAGGTGAGAGACTCTTGGGTAAATTACTCCGGGTTTACGTCAGCAGCATTACAGCTTATTGTTGTTTGGTATTTGTCCTCGAGTGTCGATATTTGTCCGAAACTAGTACGGTCTGGGACTTTGTTGCCCAAAGCAATGAATTGTGCAGACACGAGAAGAGTCCGTTTAAAACAAGTACAAAATTGCTTTTTGTTCAGAAAATGAATCGGGTTTCAGGAAGTCCATTGTACTTTTACTTTGCTATCTTAATATATTTTCGTAACTTATATTAATATGTTTTTCTTGGCTGCCTTCACGTGAAGACGTAACGTAACGGTGCAAATGTAGGCGATGCGTGACATTCCAAGAAACTTATTAAACCTAATTTAATCTTAGTCAGTGTGAGCAAGTAGCGCCTTTTGTGTTAGTACTTTCACTTTAAATAGTTGAAAAGAACGTTAATATCAGCCTGAGATTAAAAAACATTATAAGAAAACAAACTTGGTTTCCAAATTACTAGGTGATTGATTTTAATTTGGGATTAAATATAATGAGCACCAAAAAATACTTTGAGATCCTAAGCTACGTTACCAAAAAAAAAATACTAAACACCAAAAAAATTGTATTCAAAGACCAAATATAGTAAATGATCACCAAATTTTGTGGCAAGAAGAACTTAGGAAGCAAGTGCGAGCAAAGCGAGCTCGGGATATTGGGCACCCCGACTCGGACAGGTTAGGTTCGTGTTAGGTTACTTTAAACCTTGCAGAGAGAAATAGGAGCCCCGCGTAGCGGGGCTCCGTCGACTACGCCTTAGTTCGAAGCTGTGATTTTCAGGTTTTTAATTCTGGTGATCATTTACTATTTCTGGTGATCATTTACTATTTTAGGCAGTATAAAAATGTTTTTTAAGGTTATATTTACTTTATCTGGTGTTATGTTAAACATAACCCTTTTAATTTTAGAACATTAAAAAAAATAAAGCCTATTTGACGATGTTCTAAAATTAAAATCTTCGAAGATTTCCAAAAAATCTACGTATTCAATATAAACCATCATTGAAATTCCTCGAATGGCACAACAATTTGAGTTTTCATAAGTAAGTTAGGTAGTTTGCAATAAAGAATTTGAATTTGAAATTTGAAGTTAAGTGCATTAGTAAATAGCGTAATGGCAAAGTTTGTTGACCCGCGTTGCTTAGGATGACGTAGCCTACTCACTGTTGCACGTGTTGCACCCATCTGTGGCGACACGTGCATGAATTGCTGTAAACACAGGGCCCAAGGAAGAGAAGGTTGAGACAAACAGCTTTGGAAATGAAAATAAACCTCAACAATGGGCTTTGAAATAATTTGTCCTGCCTGAGTTCCGCCATTTTATTTTCAGAATAGCTGCCACGTATTAAACCTGTCTAAATAAACAGCCAGCTATTGATTAAGACAGGTTTGGTATGACACCAAATCTTCTAAAGCGTCACGTTTCCGAGGTATAAGCCAACAAAGTTACTATTTACGCCATCAGCACTATTTTGATAGCTCATATTTCGGAAAAGCGACGCAGAAGATTTTGTTTTAAACAATACTAATTGTTTGTATTGATGGCAGCTATTGATCGATAGAAGTTATACAGATTGTGCTATCAGTGAATAGAAAAATCTTTCACTATCAAGCCAGATTTCATAAGTGCGTTAGTAAGTAGTGTGCAAAAGCAAAGCAACTGTATCAAAGGTAGTTGCCCCACGTTGCATGGGATGACGTATGACCATTTATTGGTATTGGTACATCTCAGCCATACGTGCTTACATTGGGATGAACAGAGGGTCCGAGGAAGAAAAAGGCGCGGTTAGTTTTTCCCGATTTGAATGGGTTGGTTCCACCACATTGTAAAAGTTGAGCCTGTCAGCAAGCTTTGTAGCAGGACCAGGGTTAGCGGCCTCTTTGCGGTTGCCTGAGAATTTTTCTTCGTGTTTTCTTTTGTAACTCAAATGTTACAGTGGTGTAGGCGTGATAAAGTAACAGACAGGTAGACAGACACAGTTTCTGTCGCATTTATATTATAATTAAAGATTTTAGTGACTTCATGACAAACGAGTCGAAGATTATGTGGATAAGTGGGTAAGCTGGAAGATAGGCTTCACTATTAGGTGCAACCTGTTCACCAAGTTTGATATTAAGAACTTGAACGTTCATTTCAAGTCTACGGGGTCGTATTTATATGCTTGCAATTTGGCTAAAAGAATTTCTAAGTTGTAGTTAGTTACCTATAAGTTTAATAAATAAAACTTGAGCGTTAAGGTCATGTGGCTTCTGCAAACTAAAATCAATAGCATAATACTTTTGGCAAATATAATAAGTCCCATGTAGGTAGGAGTAGTTGACTTAGACAATAATAAAATATTGATATTAGCTGTAACATCCTTGCGAAACAAACCATTTTACCTTGGCCTTGCCGTTGCTTGCTAGTAATAAAGATAAAAGTATTTACTTAACCATTTGAATAAATATCCTTAGTGTCTAGGATAATAATGAATTATATCTAGGAAATAAACATAGCTACATTAGCAGCAGATAAAATAAAAATCATGAATAAGTTAAAGAGGTAACAAGAGCATTTGATGAAGCATGCCATATAAACGAAATTAGGACAGGGTTGAACTCAATTAAACTCCATAATACGTTTAGTCTTACTAAGGGGTATCGTATTACTCAGTATCAACTGGGTTGTGGAGGTCAGATAAGCAGTCGCTCCATGTGAAATACTGGTATTTCAGCTGCTCCCGGTTAGAATGAAAACCGACCACATCATAGGAAGAGGCTAGGCAGATGATGGTGTGTTTGGGACAAAATATTCTAGTATTTCGAAGAGAACATAATTGTGCAGAATATAAACCAAAATGCAACTTTTATGCGACTCAGCAACGCGTTCGTCGCTTGCGCCGCTACCACCGTTTACTAATGCGCCATGCAATGTTTAGCACAGGTGTTAATGTTACAAGCTTACACGTGCGTTCTTACTGTGTTACCATGTCGCTTTATGTAATCTTAATCACTGGTACTAATGAATAAATTACTGTGAACCTGATTGTTATTATCAATTTAGGGTATTTAGGCCTGTAATGTATGAATGCTTCTTTTAGACATTTGTTTTTATCTTTTTCTTACGTTGCCGGTACCTATTCAACAATGGATTCGGTTATTATTGTGAAAGTTACTTCATGACTTTACTTTTAGTTTTCCTTTACTTTCATATAGCCGGAGGCACTTTATATGTATCGAGCAAGAAAATTTAGAATTATAATACGTAACATTATCTAATATCAATCTTCTTACTTGGGTACCTGCCGAGGAAGACAAGATCATGTAAATCAGGAATTATCGTTGCGTAGGCGAAACTTGACTATACTTATCTAACTGCCACTTCCTACATTATGTATGAAGCTCCATATATAGCTCAGATTTAGCTCAAATTACTTATAATGATAACGTCATAATTAGTTACTTTAGAGATAACTAAAACATTATATGTGTTATGAACGTTAAAATGATATTAGTCAACAATATTTAAACTTGCTGTATTTTTACAAGATCTAATAATGTTTTTATGTAAACTATCTATGTCGTTACATAGCTGTTTTTGTAAATTAATTCAAAGTTGTAATGTAATAATAAAATGATTTTTGTAAATTAATTCAAAGATGGCATCTTTATCCTATGTTTCTGGCAAATATCATATATTTTGGCAAAACTAATCATTTATATCTATTACTTTTCAGGGGACTACGCTTGCAATGTCACAATGAGAGGACACAAAGAAATGATCGGTGAGGACGAATACTTACAGTTCGATCCCTTCAAAGTGAAGCTCCGTGTCGGCCAGTCCTCCATCTACCTGACCAACTTGTTCGACGGCGATCCAGTCTTGGGACCTGCCACCAACAGGGTCATCAACGAAAACTCACAAGTATTCCTTTCAGAAATAAGTCCGGTCCTAGAAAAGAGCCTTGCGGACCTCTTCACGGAAATGGCGAATAAAATAACATCGAAGTTTACTTATAAAGAACTGTTCCCGTGATTTGTGGTCATATAAGGGTATTGTGTAGTGTTAAGTTATATGTGATGTTGTATGTACGTCTGTCTGTGAACTGAAGATCGTTAACAGTGTCGAAGGCCTGTGGAAATTCCAAAAATATTTTTAGGGTTGGATCGTCACTTTACACCACATTCCATTTTCATTATCTAGTTTAACTAACTGTATCATTTTCATTAATAATTTTTAGGTATTTCATCATTTTTCGTATTCCATACCAGCCCTGCTAGACGATTTTGTACAGTGATTAGTTTCAAAGTATTTACACAGATACTAGTTGTAAGGTATTGGTTATTTAAGTGGTAAAGTAAGATTGTAAATAAATAGTTTAGTATTATTTAATAGTACATGTGCCGGCTGACGCTATAAGATTGTGTAAATAAATTCTTCTTGGAAACGGATGAAGTGTATTAATTTGATCGAAAAATTAACAGAACTATTATGATTATCTATTCGTGCCCTACGCTTTAAAAAACGCCTTTCGGTACAACAAATGATTTGTCGTGCCTATTATAACTGTTAATTTTAAAAGAAAGGCCACGACGCAATGGGTAAATATTGTAATGTCGTTTGTAGAAATTAATTTTTGTGTATTACACGTATTTTATTTATTCATGTATATTTCATCTATATTGGATTTCATTTATTATTTGTATGTATTGATATATACTACATTATTTTTGTTCCCATTATTCATCTTAAATTTCACGTGCTTATTTAAATATTCATCTCTATTGGATCAATCTAGTTAATAGAACAACTACATTTTCCATATACTGCCTGGCTTTTTTTCATAATACGAATATATCTAAAACACTGTAATAATATTTTATTATTTTTATTTTTAAACTTTTTCCTTTTAGATGATTGTGCCTCTTTAACAAGCTGACCATCATTGCTATATTTACTTACCTACTCAGTACTTTAGTTTACCTACTCATAGGTCATAGCAATATAATATGTATTTATCATTGCAATATTATATATTCATTTATCATCATTTAATTCAGTGCTTGTCCGTTTCTTTACGACCTCAAACGTTTCAACTACGCTTGTGATTATCATTACTATATCATTAACTTGTGATATCAGGAGATAATGTAAAAATAAATTTTCTTCAGTAAAATTGTCATTTTTGTTTTTTTTTTAACCTCCAATGGTTACTTCGTTGTTGTTGTTTTTTGTTGTTGAGCATGTAATGTAACAATCCAAGATCCACCAGGCTATCACTGATTTTGATTCTGAACTGTTACGAGTAAATTAAAGTTGAAGGAGCGCCTTACGAAGATTTAAATCCCAGATTCTGACATTGTACTGTAGGATTCCTTAAGTCGTTATCAAACCCTCCATTATCTATGAGTAACCTATAAAAGGTGAGTGGTTGCAACTTCAGTCGACTTCAGAAGACTTAACTGGAGCTAGCAGTAGTCATATCCACTCTTTCAGAATACCATAACCTAACAAATTTGTGTTTCTGAAGTGTTTTCTGAAAGTCTACAAACAAATTTAAAGCATGTAGAGATAATGGATCCTTATTTGGATACCTAAATTGTTATTTTTCACGGGTCATAAGATATTTAGATCAATAGAATGAAATAGATGCCCACAGTGATCGTAGTGCCCCTAGCGGAGAATACAAAAACTTGATGAGCAAAATATTATTACATTGCTGCCTAAGAAGTTGTTACTGGTAAGGTGGCGGATTGCAGTTACTGCAATTGCTTTTGAATACAGCCTGTCGCCGTTAGATGGCAGCAGCGAGCGGTAATGAAATAAGCTTTTATAAGCGGAGCGCTATTTTTTAGGAGCGGAGTAAGCAGAAGTAGTCGGGTAATAGTATGTTCAGTACAGTATGACCCATAACTTAATTTTGATGCTTTTTTGGGCCACCGTCTATTTAAGTGGACTGATCTTAAAAGAGTGGTTGGGACTATGGGACAAACTGGATGCGGAATCCGGAAGACTGATAATTGTGACACAGGCTTCAAAGGCCTAAGGTCCAGCAGTGGACTTTGCTAGGCTGAATTCATTGATTGATCTTATGTCTATCCGGTAGTTACAGGTAGTTATTGGTCCGAAAGTCTGACAACCAGTCTTACCAACGGATGTCGTTTTACCAAATAGACACTGGTATTCAGCTGCATCCGGTAAGACTGGAAGCCAAACCCAACGTAGTTGGAAAAGGCTTGGCAGATGATGATATATTCTGGATATACTCCAGACTCATTTTACGATTAAATAATTTTAAAGTAAGATGTATTATACCTTTGATCTTAAATATTTAGCTGTTTCATGTTTATGTATGGCTTACTTTACAAGAGTTGGCAAACTGTGAATTATTTTGCAGTGCGTCCACAAGGCCTTTATTTTTAGTGGAAACACATTTCGTATTTTACGCACTGATGCATTCTAAGTTTATAGATATGTACCTATTCGAAATGAGACTTTATCTTTTTATGTAAGTCGTCAAAGACTAATATGTATGTAATCTATGTATGCCTGGCATTAAATTCAAGCAGTGATAGCCTAGTGGTCATGTGAATACATAGGTTTCGAGTTCAAAGACACGTTGATTTTTCGGATTCATTTGCGTATTGTATAATTAAGACTTGCTTCGGTTAAGGAAAACATCGTGAGGAAACCAGCGTGCCTGAGAAATATTTTTCGACGGCATGTAAAAGGCAACTTGTATTATTTTTAACCCCCGACCAAAAAAGAGGGGTGTTATAAGTTTGACGTGTGTATCTGTGTGTCTGTCTGTGGTATCGTAGCTCCTAAACGGATAAACCGATTTTGATAAAATTGGTTTCGTTTAAAAGGTGTTTTAATCGAGAGTGTTCTTAGCTAGTGCTGTTTCGATAAAATCTGATCAGCCGTTTGAAGGCCATCACCTCTTTTCTAGTTGAAGGGAAATTAGCAATTTCCACAGGTCTGGTGAAATATTGTCACTTGTCACCATGGGCATTGCCAGGAGGGGTGGGTGCAAACCCCCCTCCCTCCCCCAGAAAGTTTTTTTTTAAATTTTTTGCTGTTTTCGTTAATTGGCGAGATGACACGCAACACCGAGAAAAGTGGAAGCAATGGGGGAGGCCTAAGCCCAGTATTGGGACAGTCAAGGCTAAGATAAAACAATATAAGTTTAAAAAGCATGAAATAAAAATTAAATAAAAATTTAAAAAACCCCCGACACAAAAAACCTCTAAAAAACCAAAAAAAAAAAACGCTTAGTACAAGCACATAACAAAGCGGACCCCCGACGCTAAGAAGCTTGGTTTTTTTTTTTTTTTTGGTTTTTTAGAGGTTTTTTGAGTCGGGGGTTTTCTAATTTTTTTTGAGAAATGAATGTCTTAAACCTCAAAGACGAAAGATTAAGCTTATTGTCATTAGCTTTTAAAATACACACACATGTAAGAAGACGATTCCGCTGCTTTCTGACATCGATAGTGGCTAAGAATGTTTTGTCAACCAGCCGGCCTAGCATGACCGCCATAGAAACGAGCTATGTCTACGGAAGAATCGACAATTTGACAGATATTTCTATCGTCCCGAGCATGGCGATATTAAGAATGTAGAAAAGAAATGTTTCTTTTCTTCAGTCGACACAAGTCTACAACGTCGAGCATGACGACCATATTTTCTCTTCTTTTGACATTTGGAGATAGAAACATTACTTCTGACAAATGTCAAACTAGTCTTAATAAAAACTAAATTATACGAGAAATACGTTTCGTGGTTGCGTTGAGTTACGTTCAAAAGGTTGAAATGTTATGTAAAATATTTAGGTTTAATTTCGCGAAAAAGATCCAGGCCTGGATCCAAGATGCAGCAAAACCATCTCGCCCACGAAAAATGAAAAACTCGTGCAATTGGCAACTTTTTTTTGTTAGCTAAACGTAACCTTTTAACTTTCCATAGCAACGTCCCCGTTGCTATGGAAAGAATTTCTGTCTATGTCTTCGTAGAAACGCGAGTCGACGGTGCGCGCCATGCTCGGGCAGAAGAAATGACAAGTTGTAAAGAAAAGATTTCTTGTCGTTTCTTGGTAGAATAGAGATAGAACGGTCATGCTAGGGGGGCAGAGAGTCTAGGCAAGTGGAAATCGTTTCCAAAATATTGCGTATTTCTTCAACAATTTTCGACGGAATCGATAGAGTTGCATTTCTTTTCCACCACCGCTGCACCGTTACCGATGATATTATGGCACTTTGTCACTCTAGAGTCAAGAGGGACAAAGTGTCTAGAGTCTAGATAGACACTTAGACATTGGCTCTGTATTGCTCCATTAAAGTAAAATGACACTTATTGCATCGTTAATTAATATTATTCCATGACATTTTACTTGAATTACAAAGGCGTTAATTCACACTTTTTATGTACCTAGATAAAAATTTGAATTCCTCAAGTATAAGAAACACTTGCGCAGGACATACTCGAAAAAAATCTTAAAATCGTCCACAAATAGCAAAGTAAGCAAAAGCTCAGAACTGCTTTCAAAACAGTGAAGGAAATCAAAGTAAAAAAAAAGTCAAAGCATTTATTTCAATCATGTCCTACTATCCCAAAAATCCGACGGAGCTCAGTATGGTAGAACGTCACTCTGTCTTGCACCAAAGGTTCAGAATGCCTTGCATTTACTGAATTCTCTTTGGATGAGACAGCTTAGTGCAATGTTTCAACAAACAAGGACTGACCCACCGTCTAGACTTCTGATTACTTAACCTAAATTAATGAACAGCGAAACAAAACTGAAGGTTTATGTTGCCCAACTTATTAAATAAAACAAAGTCAATAACTTTATTGATCTGCTAGCAAACATCCATACTTACTTACCTACCTAATTACTATAAAATCTGTCTGTTTGTCTGTTCAATTTTCAAATGTAACAGACAGATTCGGTTAGATTGGGTCGACAGAACGGCTGAACGGCCGACCTAGGTTGGGACATTGGATACTTACAAAGTTACAATCACGGTATTATGTTTCGTGGAATTATTTCTGACCTACGCGAGCAAAAACCAAAGCAGATATCAGCAAATAATAAACAAAGAACATTTAGTAGTACAAACAAAAACATAAATCCTGAATACACAGAGCAAATTTCATAATAAACTGCCGACCAAACATTGCGTAGCCAGTTCTTTTGAATGAACATGTCCGTTTTGTAAGAGGAAAAAAATATGGCGAGACTTTTTTATTCATTTAGTAAAATATTAATGTCGACAGTGTTGAGCGGTCACGGCCTGACTAATGGCGGATGTGTCGAGTTTGACATTTCGAGCCTCCTAGGAAGAAGCGGTGAAATTACCCAATGATAAAATACTTTATCTAGAAGTATTATACAATATTAAACTACGAATGCAGCTTACTGGTACGACGAAATTTGAAGACTCGTTTTTATGGTCATCATCTTCCTGTACTTGTCCCATGTTGCTTTCTTCTATTCTCTTCTGTCACTTCACGCTATCCTTTTCATCCGTTTCTTTCATATCATTATATTAATCACTCTTTTAGTCAAATACGATTCGTCCCTCCTTATCAGATGCCCATACCATGACAGTCGATTCCCTTTCAACTTTTCTGAAATTGCGCAAGCTTTCAAGCTCCTTAAGCAATGGATAAGCAAAAGTTGTTTCCAGCTACATCAATTGTTGTTGCAGGCAATATCTACTCAAAAACTAACAATAATGCTGTTGATGTTTTATGGTTTAACATGAAAATTTGGCTCTAGTATTTGACTGCATAAGAAAACAAAGCATTATTAACAAAAATAGGTTAAATTAGTTAACTAAAATGAGTAGTCCAATAGTCTGTCGACGACAAACTGTCAATGTTTGGAGAAAATCAGGATACTTTGGTAGTATGGATAATAGGGTTATAGGGTTGTGCGCTGTTTCATCGCTAATTGTTTCATCGAATTTCGGTTCACATAAATTGTTTCCCATATTATCATTTCATAGAATAATCAATACGCAGAATACTTACTTTGAAGAAATTTAAATCATCGATTTTTGTTTCAAATAAAGATTAACGTTGGAATATTCATATCATAGAATAACAAATGAAATATTCTTTATCCACATAATGTTTGTTTCACATAAAACTAATTAAGAAGAATAACATTTTATCGAGTGACATTTTATAAAATTCGAACCTTTGAAAAATACATACCCTCCTATAAAATTACAACACCGCATTCACAAAAATAATGCGGTTAAATACTTGTGAAGCAGGAAAACAATATTGTTATTCTCACTAATGGTGTCCATGTCTGTTGCATGCAGCATGCAAGCAAGCATGTAGCATACAAGCAGGCATGCAGCATGCAAGCAAGCATGCACCGTGCAAACAAGCATGCAACATGCAACAGGCATGGTTTCTGTCACGGCTCCGGCGCTGCGGGGCTCCGGCGGCCTCACGCGAGTTTATCGTCGCAGATGGTATTAACGCTCACCACCGCAGCTTCGGCTTGCCGCGCCGGCGACCGTTAGATACCACCTACTCCGGCTCCTCGCGGGCCGCCTCATCCCTCCGCGCCTACGCGGGCTTAAATTACACTCTAGGGGTAGGGCAGACAAGACCACGTGACGGCTGTAAAACAGACTTGTTTTACAGCCGTTCGTTTCTGTCACTAACAACATATGTAGTACAACATATTGACTTTTCAAACAATATTTTAATTTAAGCTTAATAATTTCGTTGAAATAAAATACCATGAAAACATACATCGAACAAACAATATTCGTTGAAAAATAATTCTGCCGTTTGATAAGTTTGTCAAATAAAAAAATGTGATTGTAAAATTCTTTGAATTGTGTTTCTGTAAAATATGTTTCATTCAAGTAAATAGTAGTTGAAACAAAAATATTCGAAATAAAAATCCGAGGACCAAATATTATGTGAAACATTTTCTGCAAAACGAAATTCTGTGAAATTTCTGTCTGCGAAACAAGGTGACACCAGGGTTATAGACTGTCCACGCCTACTGGTATAAAGGTTAATTTAATTTCCTTTTTAAAAAAATTGATGAGAGACAACAAGACTGTATTTTATTTCTTCATCACAAAATTTGAGGAATACCAAGAGGTCGTCGGTTCCTGATAACGAAACTGTGCGACGAAGCGGACATAGCGACGACCTGACGGCTACGTTTTGAAACTGATGTACAGAAAGGAGGCGTGTTGGTTGCGACAACCGGATTCGGTTTGTTGATTTACTGTTAAGAATGGTTAGTTAAATTGCTGCTTATGATATACATATCACTAGCAATATTTGTGTATGTGATACCTAATCTATCTCTATTATTATCCTACAACAGGTTGATAGAATTCCAGAATTTGAGTTTGCAATTCATTAAAATACCGTTATTTACCACTTGTATGTACTTATGTTTAGGGTTGGGTAAGAATTGTGAGTACCGGGCATACAGAGTGAAATGGACACCGACGATAAAACGGTAACCACGTTTTCAGTAAATCATTCTGGAGATTTAAGGTCAGTTTAAAAAAAAAAAACTGCGGTTCCCTCAAAACTGTATCACGGTAAAAATTTATCAAACAGCTGATATCATTTATCTCAAGTTGGATAAAGGCCGTTTTGATGAAGGTTTTCTTTCCTGTTTAAGTGCAGCTAGGGTTTTCTTCAGAAAAAAACCTCGAGGAAGGTAAAGAAAAGACTGCCTCGTGTGAATCTACAATGATTCATACCACTGGGCAAGAAACGGTTGGGTTTACTCACAAAGTCTTGCACAGCCACAGAGCGGTCTCAAAATTCTCGAAGATCCTATGTATTGTCCAACTGCGGGCCAAAAGCGTTCCGCTACTCTCTTATTTCTATCTACAGCGATTTGGGGTTAAGCAAAATGGGCCCTTGCAACAAGTTTGTACTCATCATCATCATCATCAGCCTATATTGTTCCCACTGCTGGGACGCAGGCCTCCTCTCTATGAGAGGGAATGGGCTGTAATCCACCACGCGGGCCCAGTGCGGGTTGGTAGATGTCACATGTCTTCGAATTTTTATTTCTAGGACATGCCGGTTTCCTCACGATGTTTTCCTTCACCGTTTTTGAGAGCAGCGGTGAAGAAATAAAATACACAAAGTAAAGCGCCTGCCTGGGTTCGAACCTACGACTTCCTGCTCGTAAGTCGGGGCTGCTACCACTGGGCCACCGCTGTTCCCCTCGTAAGTCGGGCAAGTTTGTACTACCACAACCTTTTAGGCCAACCGCACTGCCGTTTGCTAACATCGAAACCATTTTGTGGTCGTTTCGGCTATAATATCATATCTTGGCCAAATATGTGATGACTCATTCAACTCCTTTGTTTTGTTTGTTCTTCTACCGGTCTATGATCGACCGTAACAGTATCGGTCGGTCCGTAGTTCCGCGATCTGTTGCATAAAGGTGTGACCGCGGCCAGCGTCGGCCAGCGTGGCCAATTACTATTACACAACGGTTATCTCACCGTTAACAGATTGGGAAGTACTGGTCAAGTGTGCATGCTGCAATATCCGACACTAGTTGTAACTAGGCCTGCTAGGCCTGTTAGTGTGCAGTTGGAAATAAATTGGGTCCCAGTTTAGAAATAGGACTCAAGATTTTTATTAATCTTTAACAGGAAAAAAGATGCACTACTTTTCACGGACAACTTAAACATAAATAATAAAAAATAATTATTTAATAATAGCAGCAATGCTGTATTTTCAAAATTACATATGTCCTTCTGAAAGCAGTCATATGTAATTTTGCTAATTACTAGCGCGTATTTATTATAATTTATCCGAGTTGTCTCGGTTTTATTGTGTTCCTTGTGTTCTCATTTAAAATACAATACTTAAGCATTGCTTTTGTATTTAAATCGAAGCCTATTCGCATTACAGTTTATTGTCCTTCTCATCCAACATGTAAAACAGAGTAAAATGAAGCGTCTTTTAATCAGACACGGACGTCGATTAAAATCAAAGACGTAAACATATCTATGTGCATCCGTATGTACTAATTAGTAGTTAGGTAGCGCTTGCATAAGGGAAGGTTCACGTTTCCTGGTTCTTGACTACGCGTCTGCTATTGTGTGGAGTAAGATGTTGTACAATTACGCGTAATGCCTTAATCAGCCTTTGAAAATGTGATTTGTTTGAAAGGATGATTGATGATTTTGGTGATATGGTTTTGACAGATGGAATTCAAGACTTGAGCAGATTTTGGCATTTTCGGCGCTAGTTAATTTGTAGTCCGGTGTCTACTGAATATTTAGATGGAACTTGAAGATGTGCTGGAGTTCAGTCATTATATTGGTTACGTCTTTATTGCCACGGATGAAAAGCTAACCTCGCTTAAGTCGATAGAATTACAAGCCAACAGATTCCAACCTGTTTCTGCAAAAAAAAAGGAAGCCTAAAAGCTTACTAGCTTTTCGGCTTCCTTTAACTTATTGATTTTAAAATCTCTTTAAGAAAATTGTGGACGTTGAGTTCGTCCTGCCGCACGTTGTCTCTATTATTTTAGGATATCAAATGTACTTTCCAAGTTTCATACAAAAACGCAACTACAGTTTGTCTGCTATGTGGAACGTTTATACTACTTATTACCGCTTTAATAGTTATGACGTTAAGTTATTAAAAGCGTGATATAATCACCTTTGTAATTCAAGTAAAGTGTCATGTAATCATATTAATTACCTGCCGGCCTAGCATGACCGCCGTAGAAACGGGCTATGTCTACGGAAGAATCGACAATTTGACAGATATTTCTATCGTCCCAAGCATGGCGATATTAAGAATGTAGAAAAGAAATGTTTCTTTTCTTCAGTCGACACAAGTCTACAACGTCGAGCATGACGACCATATTTTCTCTCTTCTTTTGACATTTGGGGGTAGAAACATTACTTCTGACAAATGTCAAACTAGTCTTATTAAAAACTAAATACGAGAAATACGTTTCGTGGTTGCGTTGAGTTACGTTCAAAAGGTTGAAATTTTATGTAAAATATTTAGGTTTCATTTCGCGAAAAAGATCCAGGCCTGGATCCAGGATGCAGCAACAACATTCCGCCCACGAAAAATGAAAAACTCGTGCAATTGGCAACTTTTTTTTGTTAACTAAACGTAATAATATTCAGGGAATATAAACAATTAAACATCACGTGATACGACCCCGTTGCTATGGAAAGAATTTCTTCGTAGAAACGCGAGTCGACGGGGCGCGCCATGCTCGGGCAGAAGAAATGTCAAGTTGTATAGAAAAGATTTCTTGTCGTTTCTTGGTAGAATAGAGATAGGACGGTCATGCTAGGGGGGCTGATGTATAAAGTGTCATATTACTTTAACGCTGTATTATTACAGTATGAGAGCCGAAGACATAGTGGCCTAGGTGGCTGGACACTTTAGCATCCTTAGAGCTTTAAATATGAATATGGAATAGTTACAAATGTATTGGGTTAAAATGGGATACCGAAAATCGTGACATTACTGTGAAAGGTGGTTATGAAAACACTACAGCACGTTCAAGATTGGATCGAAAGGCATGAATGGAGGTTCTACCTGAATTCAGATAGAAGATGATTAGAGATAGATGGCGGTTATGTGTCATGGCTATCCAGTTTCTTCCGGCCACTTTAATGAGATCGTCTGTCCACCTAGTCGGTTGCCTTCCCACATTCCTCCGTCCCGTCAGTGGTCTCCACGTGAAGAGATTTGGAAGAGACCTACACTCAGCATTGGGTGGCCAACGGTTGAAGAAGAAGAAGAGATAGATGTCAAATGACGGAAGAATGTATGATAAGTAGGTATGAAAAGATGCAGCCACCAAACAATGATTCCCTCTTTGACAACAGGTTCTAATGGTAAGTTTAACTTTGAACTCTTACGGGCTAAGATTAATATCTACTTTACATAAGCAAAAAAAGTTTTTGTTGCACTTTCTTTGAATAAAAAAAAATAATTAAAACTTTTACCACACTACACAGCGAGTACTTCTTATTCCTTGTCGTGTGGTTAGGGCCTAACCTAGTTTTAATACAACCCAGTGAGAAGTCCAGCCTCTGACTTGGCTTTACATGACATTTAGAAATATCTCTCAGACATCCTGGTTTTTTCACACTGTTTTGCCCCACCGAAGCAAGTGCTTTTTTTATTATCAATAGGCTTGCGCTTGACCACTATCTCACATGATGGTAAGCGATGATGTGGTCGACGGTCAAGCACGCTTGCTTAGAAGAAACCTATTCACTCTTGACTTAAAGACCCCTAGATTGTAGCTATCGGGAAACACAGACTACGGCAGGGAATTCCACGCCTCAGCGGATTATCCAACACACACTTGAATCTGAAAAATCAGAGGTGCTTATCTTGGGCTCGTACTCGAACCTTTGACTTGGTAGTACGATGGTCACAGCACTGGGCTGGCACTACTTACTTATGTAGTAAAGGGTACTTATTTATGGAGTTTGGGGTAAGAGAATGATATTAGGCAGAATTGGTTCAAACTAGTTTGCAGTTGTGTTTGAGTATTGAGTGACGTTCCGCATATAATAAATACCCAGTATCTAGAATACAGCATTCCGTATACATGCCTAAGTCTTGTGTTGAGTAAGACCCTGAAAGGGTTCATACTACGACAGCAGGAAAGTTATTTGTTTAGCCTTGTTTGGATTAAAAACTTCAATCCTCACAATACAGTGATTACCACCTTACTAAGGCTAGAACTATGCTATATACACCGTGTAAATCACCTCATCACGAAGCCGTCAACCAAGCATTCTGTACATGAAACTAAGTAACTTTACGCAAAAATTATTGCTGGGAAACGACTTTTTTTTGGGGGGTGTAAAATCATGTTTTGTGGTAGAACTCAATGTAACGCACTCAAAACATTGTGCTGATGGACGGATTGAATAGTACGGGGGTCGTGGAGGTGTTTAAAGTAAAAATCTTACATTAAACACTTGTATTTTAAAAAATACTTGTCAAAAAGTTGGAACTTTGGCCCCTAATATCTCCGTAACTAGAAGGTTCCCAGGTATGGTGTAGAACAAAAAAATGATCGCAATGACAGGGAGAACCAGTGCCCTTCGGCTTCGTTAAGAGGTGTTTTACACCCTTTATACTGCAATGGTCCTCAACCAGGTCAACATACAACATTAAAAACCTGGTTATCCTCAAGTGACATTCGTTAACTGCATGATATAATAGAGTTAAGTGTTAAATAACTGACCTAATTGAAGACTAGTTAAACGTGGTTTGCCATGACAGTATGATAATGGGAGATAAGCGTTAAGTTTACAAATAAAAATTAAAAGTACCAGCTTGTAATCGGGATTTATGTCCGGTTGATGTCAATAGGCTTGCCCCAAATTAAATGTCGAAGTGTGGTTGCACTACACCACTGCCTTTTCCGTCCTCCGGGGAAATACAGGCGGATGTCATCTATATTTATACTATAAAGAGGTAAAGCTTGGAAGTTTTGATGTCGGGCGTAATTTTTGGAATTCCGAAAATTCATAAGTTACATTATCCCCGAGTGTCATAGGCAATATTTATATCTCGAGTGAAACCGGGGACAAAAGCTAAAATTAAACATTTAGCTATGCGATCAAACTGATGGACGGGTTCAAATTTTTTGTGTGACAAACTTATAGGTGATGAGGAAGGATTATCGTTGCCTGTGTGTCGTACTCGTAGGCGTTGAAGGTCCTTCAAACACCAGTGCCTCCAGCCTATAATATGCTACTTACTATATTGGTTCCCTTGGGCCATCGGATACGGTAAAAAGATACGCCTAATGCACAACGAAAAAATAACACACCCAACAGAGTGCAAGAATGTCTAAAGTTCAATAATTTTCGTACTAATTAGAATAGCATGTTTATTTATTTATAATTGTTGTTGATGGGTTTTGCCAAAGATTTTGCCAATTTAATGTGAAAGATATATACGAGTATTTTTCTATACTAAATAGGCTTGCGTTTAACCTCAAATTGCCTGATGTGAAGCGACTCTAGGGTGGAGCACGCTTGCCGAAGAAACCGATTTACTCGAACTTTGAAGACATTTAGATCATAATGATCAGGGAAGAGAGAAGCCGGCAGTGAATTCCATAGACTGACGTTTGTGTCTGTCTTTAGTGCTTTTATTTTAAATTAAATAAAAGCACTAAAGACAGTTAAAGACGATCGAATGTCCTCAAGCTACAAAACCGTATCGAAGGTCATCACATCCTAGTTATATAGACTTAAGAAAAGTGATTGTTTTCTTTGTATTAAAAACATTGTTTGTTCATTTACTCAAGGGCCTTTTAACTTAATGTAAATTTTTGATATGTTGTTTTTTTTTAAAATTAATTATATTTTTATGTTTCGGTTGTTACCCGAAATATACGGGGTGTGAAACTTACGCACCGCATCAGAACCCATGTTGGCCTTGAAGCTGCTGAGTTGCATTGGAACGGGCTATTTACACCGCATGTCGAAGGCGCAATGGGCAAAAGTAACCATACAGTCGATACCAACTGGCAAGAAACGACTACGTGGCAGGCTTAGAAGGAGGAAGCGGGATGAGCTGGATTTAAAGGATTGGCCAAAAATCGTGGAAGTAAGGCTTTGCAGTGGGACGATCATCATCTGCCTAGCCTTTTCCAAACTATGTTGGGGTCGGGTTCCAGTCTGAAGACCAGCATGTTACAAAGAGCGACCGCCTATCACACCTCCACAACTCAGTTAGTACTAGGTATTACGACACCTCTTGGTAAGACTGGTTGTCAGACTTTCGGGCCACTGAATACCTGTAACGACTGTCAAAGACCTACAAATGACAGCCGATACCAACGGCAGTGGGACAGTATAGGCTCATTATAAAATAATTGTTACCAATTTAGGCTCTTTTTTGTGAAGTCGTGGAAATGCCAAATAGCCAAACAAACCGACGGGGACACTTACTTTGACCTTAAACTATTCATTTAGTTGTTACTAATTTAAATAATAAAGTAACTAAATTGTAATTTATTCCATATTGCAATAGTTTAAATGAATGGAAATGTGAAATAAGTTACGAAAAGATTTATTTTAAGTATCTTAATTCTTTAGTTAATAAATTAATTAGAGAGAATGTTTAAGATAGTTTTTAGAGGTCAGTGTTTTCTCGTGTTAGTAAGGGTCATTGGAAAAAGGTCAGAAGATTTTCTTTTAAGTTTTTTGTTCATAAACTGCCTTAAAAAAAATTAAAATTCAAGATGTAGATATTTATCTAAGTACAAAGTGCCGACTTTGTACTTAGATAAATATCTACATCTGAAGATTATTATTACTTCAGTAATTGCAGTCGTATTTTTTCAACAAAACTAAGCATTTTCCTTTTAAATGTCGACGCAGGTCATACCAACCTTCAAGAAAAGCTTAATCTTTCTGACAATCTATCTTAAAATTCAGGTCACTTATTTTCAGGCAGAGCAGATTACCTTGTTTAATAGGCGATAGGTATACTTAAAAGTGCTTTTATGATTTATTTAATACTAGCTGCGCCCCGCGGTTTCACACGCGCAGACCGGGATAAAAAGTAGCCTATGTGTTAATCCAGGGTATAAGCTATCTACCAAAGACCAAATTTTACCCAAGTCCGTTCTGCCATTAAGGCGTGAAGGAGTGACAAACACACACACACTCACTCACAAACATTCGCCATTATAATATTAGTGTGATTTACAGAGCCCAAATAAAATATGAGGTGGTATTTCCCCAAAGCATTTTCCCTAGGTTGCCCAAGCTTGCTACCTCGGGGCGGCATTCACGCTACTACAAATATCAGTTTATTCGTCGCGGGCGCACATTCGCGATCAACTTGTCGTTGCAACCTCACCAATAACTGCACCCTGTAAATTTAAACCGAACAAAGACAAAATGAAAGTGTTTTTAGTTTTTTTGCTCTGTGTTGTCTGTGCTCAGGCTAAAGTGACGCGTAAGTATTCCTTTTTTGAATTTTGGCGGGAACTGGATTGAGCGTTCAGTGACTTAGTGCTGTTACCCGTTTTCCGAAGATTTCGGATATTTATTAGTGATGTAAAAGTGGATCTGGCAATTTTAATTGGACAGTTAAATATGGAAGTGGTTTGTATAAATGCGGATTAAGCAGTGTGTCCTTCACATTTGTTTACTTAATTATTGTTATGCAAAGAGGCTTAATTTATTCAGTTTTATTAACTGTTACTCTATTTTTTACGCTTAATGCGTTATCGTGATGATATTAATATGCGTAATTATTGCTTGTTTTATTTTTAATTAGAGTTATGGCGTGAATTTTATGTTCTGACTTATCTTTTAGTTATACATTTACAACATTTAAGCCAGTTTAAGTCAATTTCAAGAACAGTCTTGTTTAGCAATGATACAATGGACTAAAAATCTAATATTTTCCAAAGTTTATATCAAAACAATGTAAGAACCGATTTCTATATCACTTCAGATTGTAAAATAACAAGAAGAATGTTTTGCTCTATTTATTCGGCTCAAATTCAAAGATTGCATTGTCGTTGTTACGACATCTTGTTAGCCGTTGTTATTTATGTAAAACTAGACAGTATCTATCTATAATAGGCAGTTTTATAAGTGGTTGCTATCGGAATTATTTCTTAATGTTTGTTTGGAAAGCTTTTAAGAACAATGAATATAGCTAAGTTGACAATGCTAGACGAGACAAGAGTTTTTACTCGCCAG
Organism: Cerastis leucographa; assembly: GCA_963082945.1. NCBI lineage: Eukaryota > Metazoa > Arthropoda > Insecta > Lepidoptera > Noctuidae > Cerastis > Cerastis leucographa. Next base: position 7,637,890 of record OY720380.1, on the reverse strand, counting down.
TTATGTTTTAAGTACCATGTAAGGACAAGGTTATCCCAAACTCCGAATTGGTATTGAGAAGTTCCTAGTAGAAAATCCTCATTACACTCTCCGACATGGGAATAGAACCGCAGACTCCAAACTCAGTAGTAGAGCTCCATTACAGAAAAACCAGACGGTCATTAATTCAATTAATTAAGACTAGCCTATGCCCGCGGCTTCGCACGCGTGGAGTTCGATCACTGTCCCACGGGATTGTACTACCGAGATAAAAAGTATCCTATGTGTTAATCCAGGTTATAAACTACCCGTGTGCCAAATTTCATCCTAATCCGTTTAGTAGTTTTTGCGTGAAAGAGTAACAAACATCCGTCCATACTCACAAACTTTCACATTTATAATATTAGTAGAATTAACTCAGTTCTAAGGATGACCTGTTGTGTTTATTTCTTGGCCTGGATTGGTGTCCTCAATGTCGGTCCCGTGTCACCTATGCTCGAGCCTCCCTGAAATAAGCTGCTTTAAAGGCTGGAGGAGTGAATCAGTCCATCGTTTTAGCCGGCCTCTTGGTCTGTGCGACTTATAATTCTAGATAGACTCATTTAATTTAACATCATCATCATCAGCATCCTCATCTGCCTATAATGTTCCCACTGCTGGGACACAGGCCTCCTCTGAGAGGGAGTGGGCTGTAATCCATCACGCGGGCTCAGTGCGTGTTGGTAGATGCCACATGTCTTCGAATTTTCAGTTCTAGGTCATGTAGGTTTTCTCATGATGTTTTCCTTCACCGTTTTTGAGGGCAGCGGTGATGAAATAAATTACACTAAGTAATGCGCCTGCCTGGGTTCGAACCCACGGTTTAATGCTCGTAAGTCGGGGCTACCACCACGGGGCCACCGCTGCTCTCTCATCTTATTTTAACAACAAAGCATAAAATGCGTGACCACATGTGGTCTCGCCATTACATACCGTGAAATCGAAACTACTTTCGATTTTATATTTAGCATAGTTCACTAGACTAAGTATACAGTTTTAATGCCTTCATAATTTCAAGGATAGCCGTCAATCTGGTCCAGTAGCATGTATCAATCGTTACGTGCTTGGGCATGTAAAGTATGAGCTTAAGGCTTGATACATAATATATGTATAAAAAAGGTAGTCTTTATTGCCTGTATGTATGCCTGTATGGTATTATTTTTATCGATGATTGAAATGGAATTATTTGAATTTAAATGTTGGACCACCTGTGATATTAAATTCAAGGATTGTTTGGTAACTACGAAGATCCATCCATGAATATTTAATAAGAATATCGTTAAACATATATTGATTCAACAAATCTTACACTCCTCTTGTTTGGCTTTTGATTATTTAAAAGATACTGCATTCTCATCTTTATTTACAAAATAGCAGAGACAAGAAAAATACTAGCATAGTCCAAACCTAATTCAAATATTCAAATATTTACTTCGATTCATCGTCACACAGCTGGTCCTGGAAGTCAGGGTTTCGGAGCATTTTCTGAATTAAAAAAAAAAATACCAGGTCGACCCGTAGCGCGAAAGTCTCTTACCCGGAACTGTGTTTAAAGAGCTTTTCGTCCACTCATCACAACTCTGGCAGTTATCTATGATTTGTTGTAAACCCATAATATTTGCGTTAGTATTTAGTAACTCTGTTTTTCTTCTACCTTTTCAAGCCTATAACAGATTTCGATGCCGAAAAGATAGGCCAAAAACCTGGATGAGGACATAGGATACTTTTAATCTCTGTAGGGCTGCCGACCAAATCAACTACATAATTGAAAACGATAACGCAAATCGGAAATTATTTTTCAAATAAAAAAAGCCTAAAAATAATAAATCATCGGCTTGAACTCGGTCATACCACAGGTCATGCATAAAATCGCAAGTATGAATTAAGCTTTACCGCAAAGGAAATGCATCTAGTCCAAGGCTTATCCGTTCACCGCGACCCTGTTTTAGGGCGAACCTAATGATTAATTATAAATTATCTGTCCCCAAGTAGTGTGATGACAGGAAACTTGTGCGGTTGGATGCACGGCAAAATAACCTGCTTGCTATGTTGCGGTGCTATTGTCTTAATAAGTTAATATTCTTCTTTCGTTGTTTGGTATTATCTAATATTGATGCGGTTTTTGCGTTGTTCGTGACTTGGCTAGGTCATGTTTTTTACGATATGTTTGGTCAAATAAGAAAACGATTTACCTATTCTACTAGTATGTCGGTTGCTTACCGCATATAATGATTCGGGAATTCCTAATTTAGAATAATCTTAGTCTTAATTAAGGACATAACTTCATGCTTAAAATCCTCAAAGGGTTTGTCAGAAGTGTACCCTAACGTACACCCACATTTCAATTGTAATGGGATGCCCCATATAATAGGGGCGTATAGTATTTCCATCAACTCTTAACTGATCCAAACTCAGTAAATATTAATCTAATTGGAATCCCTTCTTTCATCCACAGCCGACTACTTCCCATCATGCAAAAGGAGCGATCCTCAAATAGAGAAATGTGTCCTGAACGGTCTGGAGGCAATGAGGCCACACCTCAAGGAGGGTATAGCTGAGGTGAACATCCCTCCTCTAGACCCCTTCACCGTGCCAACGCTTAAACTGGACAGAACAGCCCCTAACCTGAGGATCAAGGCAACCATCAAGCAGGGGAAGGCGTATGGAGGCAGCGACTTCAAGATCGAGAAGCTGAAGTAAGGAACTATATACGTTTATTAAACAAATCTTGATTTTAGGCAGCAGTGGAAATCTAGGCAACACGAAAAAAAATTGTTCTCTATCTCTATAAATGCGCACGAAATACGTACATTATGCGGTAACGTGCCATGTACGAATGAAATAACTAGTAAATTGCATATTATGTTACCACTTAGCTTGTGCATGACTTGCATTTAAGTTTCTTTAGTAGAAAAGTTTAGAGTTAATAATACCACTTAATATCTCCAAATGATTGACCGAATTAGAGCGATGTTTCAAATGCGATGGGCTGAAGTACCTACACTTAATTAGGGATTTGCGGTGTAAGTTCTAAGACTAAACAGTTACAGATTCGTCTAGAATAACGTCTTAACTTCAAGTATCTAAAGAAACTTAGCTCCTATTAGTATCATGATTTTAAAAGTTCATCCTGTAACTTCCAGATTGAACCTGAACAACAAATATGCTGGAGAGCTGAAGCTGACGCTGCCGAAGCTGATGGTGGTGGCCAATTATGACGTGAAGGGATCCAGACTCCTCGCCCTGGACATCAACGGCAAGGGACGCCTTCGAGGAAACTTCAGTAAGCGTCTCCATCTACTTCTTAGCGTGTCGACGACATTGCAAATTCAGTCGACCCAAACGTTATCTTCACTTTTGGGCTCGGACCCGGAAATTCTCCCCAATTGATGCCGCAAACTTACTACGACATTCGACATTATTACTTGGACATTCTTTGCGTCCAAGAGACCCGAGATGAAACCCAAAGCTGGTCTCACATCGATGGATTCACGCTTATCGCAATTAACCCGAACTTAGAACAAGAGATAAAGCAAGAAATTGTTGGTTGCTGGTATTAAGCTGCATCCGTTTTGACTAGACGTCGAACCTTATAGTCCGCAACAGGCTAGGCCGATGAGACGAGGACAAGGAGATGAGGCATATAGTACATAGACACCCAGAACGAACGCGTAGGCTAATCATTTATATGGAAACTGGCTGCGCAACTTCGTTTGCGTCACATTTTCCCCGTTTTCGCAACATTTTTCATTGCTGCTCCGCTCCTATTAGTTGTAGCGTGATGATATATAGCCTATGTTACTTCTAATACCACCAAGGATATGTGTAAAAAGTTTCATGATGATCGGTTGAGTAGTTTCCGCGTGAAAGCGTAACAAACAAACTTACTTTCGCATTTATAATATTAGTTAGGATACTCGTTTTTCACAATGCCATAGCCGGAAAGTTAGCCGAGTAAAGTATTTTAGGGGATACATACCTTTTGATTGTTACTATCAAAAATCCTGAAAGAAGTTTGAAACGATAAAACAAATCACGATTTAAATGTAAGAATTAAATGTGATTACCTACTTAAGGCAATATTTAGAAACTTCTAGACTGAATTACCTTATCGTGAACAATGTATCTAATTTTGCAGTAACACCGGATTTGAATAATTTTTAACCTGTGATTCACAAAATTACATCAATTATAAACAGCTTAGATTCAGTAAACAACAAGTTCTAGGCACATAGATTAGTAGTGCAATGACTCGAAGTGTGCAGAAGAATTGTTTACTGTAATACAGAAAATGAAGAAAACTAGAATCTTCTTCCAAAGGGTCTTATGATAAATATTCATGCTCAATGTTGCAGAGTGATAGCCTAAATGTCAAATTATCTTAAATGGTCCAAAATATTTAACGTCAGGAAAAAACACGAAACTAATAGCTTTTTCTGATACGTAGTGATGCATTTAACACACCTACATCATGTCTGTAATCCCCGAAGTCAGAGGTGACCCCATAGATATAATAAACAAGGAGATATTCAAGGCGAAAATGTATCGGAAACCAATCCAATGTCCAGTCACTTAGCGACAAACTTCGGCAATGGCAGCTCCGTTACACCCTGTATACTTGAGCAATGTATACAGGGTGTAACGAAAAGGGTATATACATACTAAAGCGTGTGCTACAGACCATCACACTGAACATGTTTTTCAGCGAAAAAATTATCTGATACCCCATACAAAATTGCAATACCTATTCGACGCAAATGTATGGGGCAGCTGATATTTTTTTCGCTATTACGATGTTTGTCCGATGGAGAAACATGTTCAGTTTGATCGTCTGTAGCATACCCTCAAGTATGTATATACCCTTTCTGTTACACCCTGTATATTGCAAAAATTGTACAGTCGCTGTGATATTTGAATACAAAAATAACATTGTAAGAGCAAGAAATATTTTACGATTTGTTGTTTTTCATGATTTTAAAAACAAACATAGTATAACACTTGTACTTAATTATGGTAAGTGATTCCATGATTAGCAAAGTTTTGAAATAGGTTTCGGTTTTTACAAGAAACCACTGAACAACACGACATTCTTTTATCTTGTCACGATCACGGTCGAAAGCGTACTAGTTCGCGGAGACCTCCATTTGCCTATGACATGGCCTGGTGGCGTACCATGACGTCTTAAAACATTATTGTTCCGTTCTTATTCCAGAGTGAAAAAGAGACAGGTCGCCTAGCTCCAACTTTTTCCCACTCTGGAATAGGAATGGAACAATAATGTTTTAAGCGTCATAGTAACCCCCCTGAGCGCACATGTCGCACGCACGCTAACACGCCCCCTTGCCACTTCTCCTGATTTTTATATTTCTGTGGGTGAACCTAATAGCACACCCACATTTAGCCAGTTATGTTTAAGTCCCATGTAAAAGGGAACGAGCTTATTGTCATAAACCTGGCACACCTCCAGACTCCGTGGCTACTACTGAGAAATCACTAATGGAACAATCCAATAACGCTTTACCCGATCTGGAAATGAACCCAGAACCTCCTGGTCAGCAGTTGTGCTAGCGACCACTAGACCAAAGAAGGACTCAGGCAGTGATGTAATAGTACAATGTAAACTCATAACTCTTTATTTTTTTTATTTTTTTTTTCATTAACTCTTTATTGCGTTCATGTGTTTACATTTAGTTGTTACATACATGTTCAATAGTTACACTAGTTAGGGTTTAGAATAAAACCACCAAATTATCAGTAAGTAGGAATGACTTTGGAGGAACGTGCTCTCGCTGCCCGGGTTAATTGTTGACTGTTTGAGACGTTACCTCAAAGCTCACGCTACGTTTATTAGAATACCACATCTCTTCCTTTTTATATGAAAATATTTATTTCAATCAGGCATATATATTTTCCCATTCGCTAAGGTAGTTTGTATGGAGAGGAATGGGGAAGAAACTCCATACTTACTTATATATGTTTAAGTAAGTTCCAACATGAAACCCGGTTAAATCAGGCATGTTATCTAGTCAGAGGCTAGGCAATAGGCATCATTGTTACCAACTCCTTCAATGCATTATTTAACGTATTGCACCAATACATGCGAATGTGCTATACAACAAGGATACCTAGTTAGAATTTTGTTATAACCTAATCGAGTGGAAAATCGTGATTGGTCGAATTAATTTACTTTTGTTCTATTCTCTTTGTTTCTGTTTGTTTGTTAACGGAACCACATCGCGACTGCTGAGCATAGTCCTGGTCTTGTTCCAGAGGTCCTGGTTGCGATTCCCAGGGCCGGCAAATTATGATTGTGTTCTTGCATCTAATTTCTTAGTAGCAGCCCCGGATTTTGAATTTGTGCCCGATTTATGCCAATAGGCTCGCGCCCTTTTACAAGGGACGTTATTGCCTTCATATCGATGATTGTGATAAGAAGTGGCGTTGCAAAAAAACGCCAGTTTTTATCATGATCTGGCAGCCAAGATTGACAGAACAGACGGAAACATGATAGGTATAGGTATAAAAAAAAAACAGAATTTAGCTCATTGTAATGTCAATGTATGTCCATTTTGTTTTTTCACCTAGCGTTAACAGACCAACTATGTTGGGGTCGGCTGCCAGTTTAACCGGATTCGGTTGATTACCAGTATTTTACATTTCTGACCTCCACAACCCAGTTAGCACTGGGTGATACGATACCCCTTAGTAAGACTGATTGTCAGACTTTTGTTCCACTGACTACATGTAACGACTGTCAAATATCTACAAATATTAAATCGCCATCCGTGCCGATTGACGGCACGGTTGGCGCAGTGGTTGACCGATCGACTGCTGCGCTGCGTGTCGCGGGTTCGATCCCCGCACGGAACAAATATTTGTATGGCCTACAGATAGTTGTTCCGGGTCTGGCTGTTTGTGTATGTGAGTTTAAATGTTTGTAAACGCACCCAAGATACAGGAGAAATTCCTAGTGTGAGGCAACGTTTTTAAAATTAAAAAAAAAAATGACAGCTGGGACCAATGGGTCAACGTGCTTTCCGAGGCACTGAGGAAACTCGGTATGGAATGTGTGGTCACCCATCCACGGAACAACCTAGGCAAGCGCTTATCCTGAAGATCAACCCAAACGGCTGTTATTATTCTACTCACGCGGTGCTCCTCCTTTGCCTAAATATTTACATTTTTCGTTTACAGCCGGAATTACTGTCGTCGCAAAGGGCTTCGCGAAAGCAATCGCCAAGGACGGTGTAGAGTACCTGCAAGTTGACAAGATCGTCTCCAAAGTCAGGATCAATCATGCGCAAATCGCGATCGATGAAACCGAGAGGCCGGTAGCAGGTAAATATCATGTCTTTTTTTTAAAGTCAAAAAGAGTGATTCCTCCATGTGTCGTGCTTTTCGACCAGCACGCGTAGCATGACCACTGTAGAAACGAGATTTGTCTATGGAAGAAACGACATAATGACAGATAGACAATGACTATGTGCAGTTTGACGATTCTTCCGTCGACATAGCCCGTTTCTACGGCGGTCATGTAGCATGACCGTGTAGTTCTTAAATAGGTGGATGTTAGAATCTCACTATCAGTTTTTAATACGCTTGCTATAGGAGATATTTTATCTGATCTAATGGTACGTAAGGCCACCTTGTTTCATCTAGAAGCATCCATTCATGACATAATATTATTGCCTTTGTTTTTCAAAATATAGAAATCTTGAATTATTGGATACTAGCTTCTGCCCACGGCTCCGCCCGCGTTTTATCGGTAATTTTCCCGCGGGATCACACTACTGGGATAAAAAGTATCCTATGTGATATTCCAGACAAATAAAATAATCTGCTAAATTTCATCCAGATCCATTCAGTAGTTTTTACGTGAAACAGTAACAAACATCTATCCCTCCATCCATACTTACAAACTTTCGCGTTTATAATATTAGTAGGAAGGATGGGTATCTATGGTCAACCGACTTGAATTCTTGATGAATTAATATTTTTGTTGTTATCCACAGCACAATCAGCCGCATCATTCTTCAACGCCAGCCCCAACGTGGTGCTGGACATCCTGAGTCCTCTCATCGATGAGACAGCAGCAGCAGTCATCAAGGCATTCGTTAACAAAGTCTTGGGAAGCATACCCATCATTGAGGTGCTCACCGACGATGCCGCCTAAATTATAAATAGGTTAGGTTTTACAGGTTTTATATATAGTTGTGTGAGAGGCCGTTTAAAAAAAAAAAAAAAAATATATAATTTGGCGCCATGTTGCGTTGTGATTTGAAAATGGAAAGAAAATCTTCTACAATGGATGAGATGAAAATGTTATTGATATTCGAGTAATCAAACACAATACTAATTCAAGGCAATAATAAAATTACAAATTAATTAGCATTTTATCGTCATTATTGACCAATTATTTTGGAACATTTCGATAATTTAATCCATATTGGCCAATTATGCTCTCAAATCCTCTCACATGATACTAACTTAGTTAAGAACCATTAGGTAGAATATTTATTAATTACAAAAACGTATTTTCAACTGGTCAAGGACTTTAACTTCTTAGGTGTATTTAAGTTTTTGAATAGACAAAGACATCCAGACCAAATCGTCGATTTATCATTGAGTTATTTTTATTTTACGTACACACGACGACACATCAAGATATACATTTCCAGTATAACATGGCCTCGCTTTGCATAGATTTTCAGTACAATGAGAGGTCCGCATAAACTGGTTTTGTAAAGCTTGATTGGTTGCCGTGTGTTAGAGTCGAGTTCAACTTATTTTGATTGTTGGATGTATGAGTAGGTACCTATAGCAAAGGAATTATGTGATATTCAATTCGAAATCTAATTTGAGGAAATAAAGAATTGTTTATGTATAAATTGTAATTTATGGAAAAAAGAAAGTTTGTATTTGCAATCTTAGTTTTTGTTCAATCTAGGACATTTACTGCGATATGAATGCGTGAAAAATCAGCTATTCCAATACATTTTGACGGTTTATGCGAGCACAAATATATGACACACAAACTTTTTCCCGATTTCAAGGTTGGTCCCCTAATATTTTACTACTACTAGTACATATTCATATTGGTTGTTTATACTTATAAGTATAAACAATTAATATAAAAAATGATCCTTATGAGGGTAAACAAAAACTAAGTTTGTATTGAAATAAATTTGCTCCTACTTAAAGGCATCAAATGTCTCGTACCTGCTTGATTTGATCAAGGCTATCAATTAGGTTAAGATTGTAAATAAATTAAACTTTATCATTAGCTGAATAAAAGTGTTTTATTTTAATTGTTTAATGAAACCTCGAATTTAGTTTAGTGTTCGCAATTCCTGTAAACCTATTATTTTTCCTTGAGGCACAGGGTGCAGGAGTTCGTACGTCCCTTCTTGAAAATGCTCCACACCAAATGTAGACTCGTGCTGTAAACTTTAGGGGTATGAGGAACAGGGTGTAAAGTTCCTCATTACTCCTTAGAAAAGGGAGGATCCTCCGACCAGACAGGTGTTAAGTCTGGTGGGCAAAATAGTTGTCAAATTAGTATGGTTTTTCTATATACTCGAATCTTAAGTCGATGTAAACTTTGCTTGCGAGATGTAGGAAATTGATGTTAGTTCCACCGTCGTATCATAGATGGCGCTGCAGTACTTTTTGTAGTAAGTTGCTTTTTTGTACGTCGCTACAAAACATATTGCAAAGCTGCCTCTACCTAACCTCTGAAATCCTTGCGATAGATTTTATTATATAGTCGAGATATACACCCTGAGTTTAAACCCAGACAAGCAATTACTTTGTGTAATTTATTTCATCACCACTACTGGCACTACTGACAGAAGATCGTAACGACATCCACCCGATATTCACGCCACACTAAGCCACATCCACGTTGCATGTACGGCACATCGACGCCACTTCTACGCCACATTCACGCCATATCAACGCCCACGTCCCACGTTTCCGGCCCTCTTCTTCTCATAGAGAGGAGATCTGTATTCAAGCAGTGGGAACGAAATAGACTCCTTTTGCTATACGTCGAGTTCCTTGGCATTCTTTGGCAAGGTTAATAGAATACCATAAAATGGATGGACTGTTTAAAGACTAATTATGGCTACAAAGAAGGTATCTGGTGATATGATGAGTAATAGAGAAGTATGGAGGAAGGAGGCAACAATACCAAGGCTGGAGAATGATGAATAGAAAACAATAAAAATAAAAACACTACTAAAGAAATCGTAAATTATGTTGCAAACCAGTAATTCACAGATTAGTAAATGCTTTTAAATAAGGATGTGAACAGACATCAAGAGCACGACAATCTCGTGTAAGGCCGGGGTCACACAGCATGCACTCCTTCCTTATTTCATTCGCACTTGTAGTGCACTACTTCCTGATATAATCTACATATGTGGAGCAAAATTCCTATATTCTTAAGATATTATTTTTATAGCAGACATGTTATATTGCGGACTGTTAATTTTAGACAAAAAAAAACTCGGTATACACTTGAATAAAAAGTTTGTTTAACATATTCTGGAGTAGAAAAGAATCTTCGTCACTCGATCTTCTGCCCATTTCTCAGTTTAATTAGTGTCATTTCAGCCTGTCTTAATTCTTGTTCTTGTCGTCATCTCAGCAAGCAGTTTCTTTAAAACCATATTTATATCATCTTGCACACAGTCCATCTATCCTTTCTTTAGTTGTCGGAAACGCATTACCTAAAAATAATGGGTGTAAACATACCCTTAACGAAGCCAAAAGGCACTTGTTTTTTTTTCTGGAACATACCTGCGAACCTTCTCGTTACGGAGATATTGGTTTGGGGGTCTAAGTTCCAACTTTTTCACAAGTTTTTTTAATACTAGTTTATAATGTTATGACTGGCTTCGTGAAGGGTCTACAACTTATACAGGGTTATTTGTAAAACACCGGCAACCTCTTAAGAGGTCATTCTACTCATCATTATGAACAACTTTTACTATGAGACCAAACCTGAAATCGCGAAAAAAAAATCAGCTGTTCCGTACTTTATGTTCACATAACTTGCCAAAATGTAGGGAACAGCAGATTATTTTTTTCACGATATCGGATTTGGTCTCATCGTAAAAGTTGTTCATAATGATGAGTAGAATGACCTCTTAAGAGGTTGTCGGTGTTTTACAAATAACCCTGTATAGTAAACAATTATCTACCATAAAAGTTGAACAAATCAGATACCCTACAAGGTGACGATAGTGAAACATGCAGAGAAGACTATTTGCAGACGAACTAATTAACAATCGCCAGAATGATGATGTAGCCTTGCCACGATTGAAATATGTAGGCAAATGGAATAACCTGAAAATCATTTAAGTATATTGAAGTCAGAACATAGTAAAGAAAGAAAGAACAATATTTATTTGGCACATGCCAAAAGTACACACAACACAAAATAAAAAAGTAAAAATAACAGAAATAGAAAAAAAATAAGGTATAATTGTGTGTATCACGGCTGCGCCAAATAGGTGGGCCTATTTGACGCAGCCGTGAGACACACAATTCGTTCAGAAAATAAAGGTAGGTACGTATGCGCAGATGTTAAGATCTTAACTAAGCGAGAAACTGGGAGACCCAGCTAAGATCATCCACTTAAACATAATTAATCTTAAACACATACACATGTTTGAAATGTGTTACGAGTATAACTAGAATATATTTGCAATGCAGCCCTTGCGACCTTATTCGAGGTTGTATACTATATAAGGTAACTAGTCGTACCATCAGAGATATTAAAAGGTACTATTCTCTATTCAGTCTCTTAGATGAAGTATAATTCTGGACCAGCAAGTTGTCAGTATGAATTACTTAAAGTTAACTTTGGTACTTGTTTACGTGAGCTGTGTGTCTGGAAGACGGACCAGCAGGAATGGGACGGATTATGATGATTATCATAATAGTAATAGCAGCTCCGATATAAGTAAGTCGTTATTTATTTCTACTAGTTTTCTAAGTTTATAATATTAGATTGTAACACAGCATTATTTGCATATTTTTAGTAAATGATGTTTACAATTAAAAATTAGTTTTAAAATATCACGATAAAAGTCAATGGACCATAACATAACCGCACCTGCAATTCTTGAATGGTTAGGTAGAGGTGAACACATTAGTACACTCATGAGCACCAATACAAGGTGTTGTTTTGCTATGCTAATGATTCTCGACTCGAATCAATAATAAAATGGGTACATTTTTTTTTTTTTTACGGACCTCGTTAATTGTGAAAAACCCGTGTTTTGAACGCGGCCCATCTGATTCTCGCCCTGTTACCGTGCTTTTCACAAATACAAACAACCTCAAACGTTTATTCGATAATTTCTTATTCCCTAAACCACGTTAAGGGGGCTATTCTGATATTCTGACAAACTAAAACAACCAAAAAAATCACCGTTTATAAGTAATTTACTAGGTATCGTAATTTTAATTGATTATGTATGTCCATTGCGACAACCTCCTGAATTTTGACGAGGATGCAAAACAACACCTTTTATGAAAATATATTTTTCCTAAATTTAAAAGCGATGTTCACAAGAAATAACAATTTGTAACTTTGAGGTAGGATCAATTTCTTATTTATATGAGTTATAAATTACTATGTTCGCAGCACAAATTTTAATCAAACAGTAATAGTAATCAGAACAGTAGGAGATAATCTTTTTTTAAGTTGCTTGGTGTTTATATTTTGGTGCTCGTGACTGTACCTACACCAAAGGACCAGTTTTGGATATTTATAAAACTGATTACCGTGTTAGCAGTGATCCAGTTTATGAGGTTATTTTAATCAGAGGCGCCTTTTTACTATCCCCTGACGTCTGACGAAGAGAATTTTCCTAGGCTAGGTTTTATGTTACAGTTACTAAGAAGAATAGTATACCTCTCATTGGAATGATTCTTCATTTCACTGAAATGATTCTTATGACATTCCAGCCAAGACAATATGCCACTACACGGACCCAAATGTAGCGGACTGCATCCAGCGCATCGCTGAACAAGCGAGACATCTCCTGGCTCAAGGAGTTCCGTCTCTGAACATTCAGCCGCTGGAGCCGCTGAAAATCCCTAGCATCCGGCTGCGCCAGCACAACATACCCAAGAACAGCTTCAAATACGACGCCTGGCTGTCTGATGTCACCTTGGAAGGACTTACCAATTATACCTTCAATAAGTTGGAGTGAGTAACCTACCTAATTTTGAACTTTATTTTTATGGCCATTGAGTTTAAACTTTTGGCCAAACTAAAGATGGGAACTACTAGATTATTCGGAGGTCCCAAGTTCGATTCCCGGCTCGGGCAAAGTGATAATGGGTTTTTCCATCAGGAATTTCTCAGTAGCAGCCACGCAGTAAGGATTTGTGCCCGGTTGATGGCAATAGGTTCGCCCCCTATTACATGGGACTTAAACATAACTATGGCAAAATGGGGGTGTAGGTACTATTAGATACACGTCTGCCCAACTCTTTGGGAATTACAGGCGTGATGTATGTATGTAAAGATAGGAAGGACCAGAGCGTCTAGTTTTGTGACATTGTTTCAGTAAAAAACGATGATAGAAATATCAAAAATGACTGGGACTATTCAAAGTGTTGTTTTGCATCCTCGTCAAATTCAAGGAGGTAACTATGCTAACGATTCTCGACCCGAATCAATAATAAAATGGGTAGGTAATTTTAATTTATTTTTTTATTTACGGAAATCGGTAAGTGTGAATCACCCGTGTTTTAAACGTGGGCCGTCTCATTCTCGCCCTATAACGCTTTCACACAAATAAACAATCTAAAACGTTTATTCAATAATTTATTATTCCCATGACTACTTTAAGTGTGCAGTTCTAGGTGGCGTCGCTTGTCATGAACATTTTCATCTATATGTCAAATTTGGTTCATGTATTTTAGTTCTGTGTTTTACCGCCTGCACAGATAAGTTGGTCGTAGTGTGCTACGCTACCGAAATGCTTATATGTATAATATTAATTATGTTGAAAGTTGTTGCTGAAATAAGGAAATGTTTTGCGTAAGCAATTGTCATCTAATTGCCTTCAGGTTCCTTTCCAATGTTTTTCCAAGTTAGTCTATACGTTTTACAAATATCGATGGAAAATAAATGGATCGAAAATATCAATGGACGATGAACAAAATCTTCGCCCAGTCTACGCTTTCTCCGACAGTGTTGATTCATAAATCTACAAAAGAATCGTTGCTAACTTACTCACTGTAGGCATATTAAAAAACATGCGTAGAAGTTAAAAAATGATGCTGGTGGAATACATATCCTCCTCCTTTTTTAGAGGACATTCAAGAGAAGGGAAGTTCTATATTCCAAATCAACCTCTTAGCACAGGTATATTTGTATATTTTACTTAAATGGACCCTATGTAAGATTTACTCAAGTCCTTCCATAGATCCTAAGTCATTATCAGTCTAAGTCATAATGTTCCCACTGCTGGGAAACAGGCCTCCTCTCTATGAGAGGGAGTGGGCTGTAATCCACCACGCGGGCCCAGTGCGGGTTGGTAGATGACACATGTCTCCAAATTTTTAGTTCTTGGACATGCCGGTTTCCTCATGATGTATGACTTCACCGTTTTTAAGAGCAGCGGTGATGATATTATACAAAGTAATGCGCCTGCCTGGCTTCGAACCCACGGCTTACTGCTCGTAAGTCGGGCTGCCACCACTGGGCCACCGCCCTTTAGATTCTAAGTAACGTTACATAATTTCACACCTGCAGTCCAGGAAGAGTTAGGCAGAATTTACACCCAAATTTCGCTTCTTATCTTGAAGTCCAATATAAATTACAAGTCTCTGACCAGTTTCTGTCTATTGCAGCGTATACCCTGAGCAGTTGAAGGTGACAGCTAATATCAGTCTGCCACATCTGATGATGTCAGGGGACTACGTGGTGCTCGGAAACTTTCAGATGCTGCCCGTTGAGTCCACTGGCAAGATGGCCGCTAACTTCAGTAAGTGGTTGATTTTGTTTTGGAATTAGCTGTTGGCAGAGCCCTGACTTATCTGACTGGTTTTGAAGAGAAGAAGACTGTTGTCCTCTCTTCTTACGATAACTACGAAGGATCTGTGATTAATGATTGATCCGATGTTTAGGTCAATGATTGTACTTTTCAAATAGGTATGTCATCATATCCTCTGTGTGATATTGTCGTGGTCAAGGCCTTTTAATGGCCTTATAATAATTTAAACATTATGTATTTGGACTTTTGATAATTTAATGCTAATTCAACTAGTCCATCTACTTTCGACCTGATTAAATTTTTATCAATTTACGTAAAAAGAGCCGCTATTCCGAGCCTAAAGCAAGGCCGTTTTCAAGACTTACTGTTTAAAAATACAAAATCGAAGACACAATCAACTCATAGTTCACTTTTTGTCGTTGACATTTACCACAGTACCCAAAAGAGCCAGTCTTCCGCTTTCCGACTTCAGTCGACCTCAATAAGCTGGTTGACGATACCCAGATATTTATGGCATATTTTCCACAGCACAATGTACGGCTGCACTGGAAGCGTTGGGTGCTAAAGTACATAAGAGGATGGTGATCCGTGATGCGACTGTACATCTGCGGTGCACTGGACCACTGAAAGCTAGTCTGATGGAAGCACACTCTACTACCGGAGAAATGGGTATGTTGCCTTGATTCTGATTAATATTGAGCCAAAAGCCACATTTTGTTCACTGAGTTAACGTTTTAACAAGTAAAGATTATGATAACAGCCTGTTAATTATGCTGTGGGAAATGTGCAGAAAACATGGTAAAACAGATCATCATGCAAAGCCAAGTAAAAGAAGAACATGCATCTAATAAATTTTCTTTGCGTGTGTTTTGGTATAACCATCAGGTTAAAAAACTTTCTGAATTTCCTCTAATATTTTTTTTTTGTTTAAAAAAAAACTTTGCCCCACACTAGGAATTTCTCCTGTATCGTAGGTGCGTTTACAAACATTTAAACTCACATACACAAACAGCCAGACCCGGAACAACTATCTGTAGGCCATAAAAGTATTTTCTTTTTTTTTAATTCACTTACTAGTATTCAAACTACAGAACGAAATAACTATCTTTGCAATCATCTATGTATGTAGTCTCTAACTACAGACATCATCATTTCTGAACGTTAGCCCGTGTTAGTAAATAGTTCTAGGAGTATCAATATATTCCTTTTCCATTTCAGAAATGATAACCGACCACATTGCACAAATGCACTCGGCAGACATCGCGAAGGAGGTCCAGCCGGCTGTGGAGACTGCCCTCGGCATGGTCCTCGAGGACATAGCCAACAAGTTCCTCAAGCACATCCCTCAAGACATGGTCTTTCCGAACTAAAGACGCAGCAATTAATCCGAACGACCGTGTATGTTTAAACTTTCACCGAAGATTTAACGAAAATGCTCCTGTATCTGGGTCTCCGGTCAAATAAGAAAGAAACATAGGGGGTCTCTGGTGCTTGTTGTGTTATTAATTATTCTAGAATACCAGAGATTTTTTTGTTTGAACAAGTAATAAATATGTCTCGTTGCTTTTGTTATTTACTGTAGTAAAGTGGATACTTTTTTAGGATGGACGAAACATTGTAAATTGTCGTTAATGTTTATCCTTTCTAGGCGATATTTTAGAAGCAAGACAACAAAAAGTGTAACGTTGTACTTTCAGTATCTTCATCCTAATATATTTATTATAAGTTATGTCCTTAACATATTATGTAGTAACTTATTATTGTAATTTATTTCACATGTTGTTGTAAATAAAAGTTTAACAATTACCACATACCCTTTTTTACTGCACGTCATATGTATAAGAAGGTATATTATAATTACATAAGTAATGGTTGCTAAAACAGTAAATAATATAGATGGGTACCTAGTACCTACTAGTGTCTTCACGTTCTAATAAATATTTAGCAAACTACCTATCAAGTTTTTTCGTGTTTCGCTTTGTTTTTTTTTTCTTGAGAAAGACCGGATGCGGTTTCGTGAATGTACGCTGTTATTTCATTCAATATGAGGTGATAATTGTACGATGCTAAGGAATGAATGATAGAGTGACGGCTTACGGAGAAGAATGGAACACAGAAACGTGTTCTGTGACCCCAAAAAGATTATGATGGTGATTTTAAGAAGATGATTATCATAAGTTTTTAAAGTGAAACTTTTATTACATCGTCTCAAACTTTTTCGTCTGTGTGTTGCATGTCGCGTGACGCTCGGCCGCGGAGTAGGGATAAAGTGAAAGGCGCTCGTCAGAGCGCCTTTCACTTTATCCCTACTCCGCGTTTTATACCCTTAATGGAATATTATTCCAAAAAAAAATAGTTAAATGTCTATAGTGTGAAAAAAGTTTCACTTTTACCGTGGTTTCATAAAACCACACAATCCTTTTTTTCATTCGTTTGGAGTGGTGCGAATTTAGATCTGATGCATAGTTTTTTTTAAGAATGTTCTAGTCTTGTTTTTTGGTAAAACTGCTATGAACAGTTTCAGTTATAAGCAAGTAGGTTAATAAGGGATTGAGCAGCAGATTTATAGAACCTGAGATTATCGGCTCCAGAAAATATTAACTTTCTCTGTTTCAGAACCGAGTTCTCGATTTCCAAAGTACCTAAATGAAGGCTTATTTCATTCTCCACCATAATTTTCATCACCTGAAGCATTCTCATCTCAGTCACATGCGATAGCGTTTTACTCATTCGTTTTGTGGCCCAAAAAGATTTCATTTTCGTTCTCCAGTATGTGATGTTATTTATGAAATTGTTTTTAAATACAGTTTTAATCACGCCAACACAACACTATTTTCGATTTTCACGATACTTCACGATGCGATACCTTTTCAACAAAGTTTGTTCAACAAAAACTTATTGTGTAACGTGCCTTAAGTGTGCCAATGTGCCGACTGGGCCACGCGGTCAGGCCTACTAACAATTACATCAGACATAACTTACAACATTTAAATTACAACCTGCTGCGTCAATATCAACTCTAAGTTTGAAGAAAGAAGGTTCTAGTTTTTAGGTCAAAGACCTATCATGACGCTGCTAAAATGCAAGTTGCATTGTCACATAGTTTCGCTTTTGTTTGTGACGGCGGATTGTTTAATTGAGTTTGAAATGCATGAATTTAGTTTAGTTCTATGATGGGAATTAGCCTTAATAGGTAAGTAGGCTTTACAATAATGCCCGGAATTGTAACTTTGTTATACAACCTGTTTGAATAAGATTCGCACCAAACTTGGTAATAGAGGTCATCCCTTTTGCTAAGTTTGGTGTTGTGCACTGCGTAAACTAATCATTGATCTAGTTCTGGGAAGAATCTGTATTATAGGTGAATTAGATTTTTCTTTATACTGCAGTTTTAGAGGTTTCTAGCACACCTATACATGGTACTATCTCATAAAGACTTATTTGCTTTATTACCTCAAATTATAATACTGGGCCCTACCACATGGTCCTTTGCCACAACAAGAAATAGTGTCCCGTCTTTTCACCCGACTGCGACGAAGTCCTAAAGAAAGGTTACATGTTTGATTTTCCATGGATATCGAAAAGTTTATTAAATCAAGTATTACTAACCCAAATCTACATACTAAGATATCACAGACGTTATTTGAAACAGTCATTGTGAGGCTCATTATGTTGTGAACAAATTGGCTGTTGGGAAAAATAATGTTGTTTTTTTTTTGCCACTATCTGAAACCACTAAAAGACCTGAAAGCCAGAATCAGGGGCGACCACCAGAAAACCGCCCAGACAATGAAGCCCGCCGAAGCCCCAGAGAAAAAAATTAACTGTCTTGGATCCCGCAACCAAATCAATCAGAAAATAATAGCGCAGGAGTAGGAAAACATAAGAATGTTGGATTGTGTGATGTCATCATTCTTATGAACGAAAAGAAGTTTATACAGTGACGGTTGTCAGGGCAGAACCGAAGAATCGTTCTGCCGACCTCAGAAACATGGGACAAGGGAAGCTGATGATGACCGGCTGATAAGATAAGGTATTGCCTAATTTCTCACTAGCCCAATCGAACATCGTGATTGATGAATGATTTCGTAATTAATCAAGCATTATCTATCCCCCAGATGACGATAAAGTGATGTTGATGTGTTATCATCACGTCTCTTTTTATTTAAATTAGAAGTGTAAGTACTTTTCTGGTAGAAGTGAGTAAATAGGACGAAGATGTGGTCAGTGTTGTGGTGTTTGTCTGTGGTGCATTTGGCTGTTGGGTTCGATAAGAGCTTTATCAATTGTGAGTACCAATCTTAAATCTTATAAGTATTAGGTACAAACATGTGGAGTTAATAGGACGAAAAAGAGTTTTGACAAGGTGTTTTGTGTGCTTTAACATAATTGTCGAATAAAAGTTTAAAGACGGCAACAACTAAGCAATTTTTAGAGTTCTTACTTTAAAGTGTTCCAGATTTATAACTTTCACGTGTTCTAGAATTCTATACCAAGCTATTAAAACTCTTGTTTCGACGTCACCAACACTCGCTTGATATTTTTTTAGGTAGAACACAAAAAATGAGATATTATTATTTTGTTTCAGTCGGTGGCTTTATATGTCCCAGAGAAGAGAGAGCGCTAGGCAGGTGTCTCAGAGATGCCCTGAACGCCTACATACCACAATTAGCAACAGGTAGGTGGATCGTGAATGTTTCGCTAGTTTATTAATATTTTACGTCAATTTTACTGACGAAGCAATCATGAAGAACAGTTTTTAAACTACTCAAACGTGCAGCTGCCTTGGAATAAAAGTGCTAAGCAAAGAGTTTTTTAAATATGGCACTGCAAGACTAATGTTTTCGCTGTTGTCACCGATACCGTTATTGCTGTGTGCTATTTGAAGTTATTTGTTTCCTAAAATAAATATTTTTTTGGGTGCGCTAAATAACAAATGGCAAACAACTTAACACGCCCTTAAATTTTCTCTCGAAGCTTCTAACCATCTCATTTATTCTTTAGAGTAGTTATACTAACTTGAGCAGCATGATTAGGAATACAATCTATATAACTAATACCCACAGGAGTGCCAGAATACGGCGTGCCACCATGCGAGCCTATGGTAGTGCCAGCGCTGTCCATCCAGCAGTCCACGGGGCCCATCTCAGTCAGATCTAGCTACTCTGATGTCACCGTCAGGGGCCCCTCGTCTATGCGCGTCAAGGATGTTGAGTGAGTATCAAAACTCTTTCAACAGGATTGTTTAGACAATATTTTGGGGAACTTTGAAAATTCATTTAAATGCGGTCACTGTATCCAGGCTTTTCAATGGATCAGGTGACCGTCACCCAACTTAAACATTTCAATCTCCTTAACTCTATACTTCTGTGGTAGCTGGGTCAGACTGGATGTGGGGGGCTGATGACGAGGTGTTGTGGCACAGCTTGGGAAAACCCCATGTCCAGCAGTGGACAGTGATAAGTTGAGTTGATTGAACTTATTTATGCTTCCCGCTAGCCATTATTTATCAACCAGTCTTACCAAAGGGTATCGTATTACCCAGTACTAACTGCATTGTGGAGGTCAGATA
Source organism: Cerastis leucographa (assembly GCA_963082945.1). Classification (NCBI taxonomy): domain Eukaryota; kingdom Metazoa; phylum Arthropoda; class Insecta; order Lepidoptera; family Noctuidae; genus Cerastis; species Cerastis leucographa. Next base: position 7,617,277 of record OY720380.1, on the reverse strand, counting down.
GGCAGTCGCTCCATATAAAATACCGGTATTCAGCTGTATCTGGTTAGGCTGGAAACTGACCCCAACATTCAACCAGTGGGGAAAAGGCAGATGATGATGCCATCATCAAAATTCGTCAAGATACTTTTTAACTGCTAATATGGTTATATGGCGATATTAACCCATTTTTGGCATTATCATTTCAGTGTGGACACCCACCAGCACCGTGTGGTGGCCAGGCTGTACATACCCGAGTTGAGGATGAAGGGCAACTACAGACTCGAGGGACAGCTGCTGATGCTGCCCATCGATGGAGAGGGACAGTTCTCTGCTAAATATGGTAAGCACGACCTCAACTGTTGGGTGCTTTATAAGTAGAAACTATGTAGAATTACGCACTTCACTATTTGTGCGTATTTATTTTAAAATACGTTCGACACCAATGGAAAAAAAAACCCATACTTTTAGTTTATAGTAATTCCGGAAATACAAAGGCCTAAGTATGTGAGAATTGGTTGATTGTTTTTCCTGTACTTTACCAAATAAATAACCAGCTGCAGGAACGACATTCTCTTTGACTTTTTCATTGCCAGTCTTAAAATAAGCTACAGATTTTAATGTTTATTTTTTACTTTTTTTTCCTCCAGGTGACATCGATGCGACAGTGACCATAGTCCTGGGTCGTCAGCTTCGTCACAACGAGGTGGATTCCCTAAAGTGTGAGGAACTGGACGTGTCCTTCCACGTGGGATACGCCTCAATGAAGCTGGAGAACCTGTTCGGTGGTGACGGGGATTTGAGTACGTATACTGTCCTAACATCTTTCTTATACTACAAGGGACTTCTGACTTTACAGTCGAATTGATAAAGTAGGTACCTCTTAGAGAGTTACAACATTGTGCATTGTGGATGGATTTGAGATCGCAGTATGATATGCGCAACCCCTTCACCCTTTCTTTACCATATTTTCATCTCAAACTGGGCTTGTAGTGGATTGGAACCATACTTAATGGCAAACTTTTGTTGTTGCATTCTTCCTTACCACTTATAGGATGTAGTAAGTCAAGCAACCCGCACTGGGCTCACGTGGCCGCGTATAAAGGACCACTACTTCTCACACAGAAGAAACCTGTGCTGTGCCCCAGTAGTGAAAACGTTATAAGCTGACTCATCATCAATCTCTTGACCTTATCCCAATTCATTTGGGGTCGGCGCAGCATGTCTTCTTCTTCCATACTTCTCTTTTTTCTCGTCATCTCATCAAACACCTCCATCATCTTTCAAACAGACCATCCATCTTTTGTCTGGTCTTCCTCTACACTTATGTGCTGACTATGCATGTAATAAAAAGTTTTTAGAAGGATCCGACAGTATACGAAAAACTACGCTGCGGTCAACGACAGGAATTACACACTGGCAAAAAGACTGCTAATAAAAAAAATGTATAGGTATTTTTGTCAGCAACTCTCTTCACACAGCTTTAACTTACCTTTTACAACAAAGACGCAAAGATTATGCCTTTTTGTAGTGCGTTGCCAAAGAAGTGACGTGTTCCTTTTGTAATAAATATTAATAATACATGAATATACTTACATAAAAAACACTTGTACACGGAGATTGCATCGCAGCTAGTTAGGAAATAATAAGCTTCAAAGAATTAACAATGTGGCAACGAAATGAGATAGAATTTCTTGATTTGTTAATTTTATTTATATTTTGCCGCAACTCGTTTGTCATGAAGAATAGAAAGGAACTGTTTATTCTGCCAGTTTAATGGACGTAAAGAATAACGCTTTAAATACTAATCAAATGTTTGACAATACTGTAACAGTATTGTCAAACATTTTCTTGTTATCGAAAAAGCTAAAAAATGTGTCACCCATAAAGTAACCCACAATCAAAAAAAAAATACTAGAATGACCAACATTTCGAGATCTATTTGTAAATGATATACATAAGAGCTTATGCTAACATATCTTTTTTTACTTCTAGGTAACACCATGAACCAATTCCTCAATGAGAACTGGCAGAAGCTGATTGAAGAGCTACAGGCGCCTATGGAAGAAGCTCTGAGAGATTTCTTGAAGCCGCTTGCAGATCACGCTTTCTCTACCCTTAATGCCGATGACATATTGGCTAAAGACTAGGTACCTGGGATACTTTGGCAAGAAAAAACTGATGTAAGAAGGGTTCTTGTTACTGTTAGATATCTTAGTCCCATGGCAGGGGTCAAAACAAAACTTAAATACTTGTACTAACTAAAACGACGTGCCTCACAAATTGCCTGAACAAAATCTTGTGAATTTAAACTACAGCTCATCATCTTGATCTACCTAGCCTTTCCCAACTACGAGTATGTATGTCGAGGTCGGCTTCCAGTCTAACCGGATTCATTCATTTATTATATATATATATATTTTTCATTTAAACTACAGCTATACTATATTTACCTAGGGTGACTGGTAATTAGTGACCGATACTTAAAACCGTGATTATGCTCATGATAACAAACAACTTTCCCAAAGAAACATTTTTTATACTTATTCACTTTTGTCACAATAACACAACAGCCATATGGAATTCGGGGTTACGAGCCGTGCTTTGCCTACCCACTGTGACGCAGTACGATAGTATTGAGACAGAACGGGGCGTAACGCGGCTAGCAGCTGATAAGGTTGCAGGCGCACGCGTGCGCAAATTTCATACGGCTGTTGTGTTATTGTAATAAAAGTGAACGAGCATAAAAAAAAAAATATTTGGTAAAGTTGTTTGTCACAATCACGTGATTAAGTATCGGTCACCCTATGTGTATAAATCAGGAACGATGATGTAGATAGAGAGCATGTGTGATGTCTGCAGAGTAGTTCATATCTATGGCTGCGAGTACATCTAAGTTCTCAAAGACAATAAATAGCTCTTTTCATCAGTCGGTTTTTACGACTGGCCTAGGATTAAAGCAGGCAAAATTCGGTTATTTAATTTTTTTTGTTTTAATTATTTTGATATTTAATTAATTTATGAATAAATTATTGATAAACATGTTTTGTGTTTAATTTTATACTTAAGTATTGTAAAAAGTCATTCATGAAAGTTTTTGCTTCATAGTGAGATACCTACTTAGGTTAAGTTTTACTCCTTTGCGGAAAAATCTTCAGTGAAATTGTGATCTCACGTAATAAAAACAAAATAAAGTTGTAAATAATAATATATTTTTACAACTAAGTACATTTTAGTCATCACAATTGTTTACAAATATTTTAGCCTAGTGTTTTAAGTACAAAGTCTAATTACATCTATAGTATCGGGTGATCACTTAGTAACTTAAATAAATAAAGCTCACTTATGCCCTATGAATGGCTAATTATCCCTGTACACAATGGTCCAAGATGGTCCAACTTTGGCCACTACTTGGTTTGTTTCATACAAATGAATAAGTAACAGAAAAGGTCAGGTGCAACAGCTGCCAACATTAGGCCATTGTATACAGAGATGCATTTATAAAATTAATCGGTACTTAGGACTGTCACTATACTGTCCCAATTTCAACACACGTTCACACGATTCCTTCGAAAACGATTCAAAAGGATATATTTGAAATTGCAGATTGCAAAATATAAGTTCAATGAAGATCACAATAAAAATCACTTTGAATTCATACATCAATACCCGAGTGATTTTTCTAATGGTGTCTGCGCTTCGAGAATACAATTCTTTTAAAATTAATAGAATTCTAATCGTAGGATTTTTTTATTGAATTTGAAAAACTTTAAAGAGAGATTGAGATCTTGAAACACTGCAATTACAAAAGAAATACCGTGGTTGTCGAAACAAATATTGTCAAAATAAGTATTGTAACAGAACGTCATGGATTCTCAAAAACTATAAGAAAAGACATCAACGCATGAAGGCTCACTTAAAAAATATACATTTGACTTCAGCTTTCCACAAATCCACCTTTACTTTCCATTTATTTACACTTTCAACCCACATCAAAATTACAAAGTTATTGTTTTTGGATAGTTAACGATGAATAATTTAAAATCTGATTTAAGCAATCGTTTTGAATGTATATAAGACTGAGTTACTCGATTGTAGATAATATACACATCCACAGTGTTGAACTAATTTGAAGTTTTTATCTGGATTACTAAAACAATGTGGATTGGCTAAATTTTTCAGAACTAAGTCTTTTGCACTATTATCCATTCAAAAGAACTTCTATCTACTTAAATAAAGTCTAAAAATCGATGAAGATAGAAACATTCACAAGTGTAAACATAACTGACTGTCCACAAGCTCACTCACAAGTCTAAGGCGTTAGCCACACATCGATGGGGATCTTGGAGAAAGCGGCATTCACGAACGCCTGGAAGTGTTTCGCGATAGACGCAGACGCAGCAGGCCTCATCTCCTCGATGATCTCAGCTGCGTTGTTGTTTAAGAACTGGTTCATTGCTTCACCTGGGATTTTGAGGTGGATGTTAATATTTGAAACTACATAATCAGCGTATAATGTTCCCACTGCTGGGACACATGCTTCCCTCATTTGGAAGAAATGGACCATAACGTAATTCACCACGCAGGCCTGATGCGGGCTGTTAAATGTAGACTCGGATAGACTTTTTTTTTAGATTTGACGAATGTAATGGTTATCCTGTATGGATCAAGCGAATGCTGAAGAATTGCTTAAAAAGAAGACACCTCATATATTCAAAGATCTTGGAATCTTGGATATTGGGTGACACGAACACCTGATTTTTTAGGAGAGGAGTTATACTTTTATCGTAGTTCGCGAAGTTTATGCAAATTATTTGATCTGTTAACGATAAGATGCACAGCATACGTGCCGGGCATCTTATCGTTATCAGAAGTACGTAAAATCGCACGCAACGCGACGCAGTAAGTAAAATTATAAAGCAATGAAGTGAAGTTCAAACTCACCAATAACACTTCCATGGTTGACGGTGTCCTTAACCTTGAACCGAGAGGTCCTCAGCTTGAAGTCCACCAGCATTCGGTCAGCCACCATATACTTGACGTTGTCTCGAGTGGTTTCCTTGCCGAAGATCTTAGCGATAGCCACCACATCACCTTGAAATGTGAAGAAATAATCATGTCAAATGGGAGTGATCGCTATTTTGGAAGCTGTGTTTATGATCTAAAACTACATCGAGATTATTCGCGAACATATGGAAACCCTATGAGGAAGACAATAAAATATGGATTGAAGTATTTCATCATCAGCAATTATTTGACTACACAGGTATACACACAAAGTCAATAAAGCAGGCTCAAGATGCCTAGTAATCTCCCCCACTCCCTCCCGCTCCGCCCAGAACGGGAGAAGTCATTTGATGATTTCCCATCCGAAAGAAAAAAAAAAAGATGCCTAGTAATTGGCATAAAGGAAGCGTATAATAACATGATGAAGCAAATAAAGTTATGAGTAAAACTTAAAGAGAATGAAAGTATTTTGAACAAAAAATGTCCTCCACAATGTTGTCTCATACTACTTTATAGTATGAGACTGCATTGTGGAGGACATTTTTTGTTCAAAATACTTATTACTATTGTCATCGATGCCATTATTCGTACAAATACACTTATTCTGAGCAAATATAAGTAAGCCATACAAATATTTATCCCCCCCGGAAATCGAAAATGTGACCCTGTATTTATTTTTGGTTGAATTATTTATTATTGGCATTGTTTTTCCGCGTGTAAATTACTTCTGTGCGTTTATATACAGCCTTGTCTGAACCTTCTCTTTGCAGGTTATTGTTTTATTTCATGCAATTAAACAAAAATCAATTAGTGCTACATACAAGAATTTAAAGTGTTGAAATGCATGTTTAGATATCTTTGTCTATCGACAACCATTTTTCGGCAATTCTGAGTTTAGCCCTTATTTTAAAGGTCTCCAAAGGCCAAGGAGAATCCGCTCTGTAGGTTCATTAGGTGAAGAACGGATGGGTAACTTCATGGGCACTCTTATAAATCAAAATATATAGTAGTAGTATAATGTATAGTAGTAGTTTTGACGACACGGTTGGCGCAGTGGCTGAGCGATCGACTGCTGCGCTGCGTGTCGCGGGTTCGATCCCCGCACGGAACAAATATTTGTATGGCCTACAGATAGTTGTTCCGGGTCTGGCCGTTTGTGAATGTGAGTTTAAATGTTTGTAAACGCACCCACGATACAGGAGAAATTCCTAGTGTGGGGCAACGATTTTTAAAAAAGAAATAAAGAAATAGTATGTTCAAAGATTTTGCTTACCGAATGACGCCCAGAAGTCTCCCTGTGACCTGACTGGGAACAGCAGTACTTGTCCGGAGACCTCGTATCTTCCAGTGATCTCGATACGAGGGAGAACCAGTCCCATGTCAATGCGAAGTTTCTTCAAATCAGACCTGCATACATATGAAATCGGGTCAGTTTACGAATACTGTTAGGTCGAAATCATTACCCACTTTTTGGGCTCCGCACCGAGAGACGGTGGAAATAGAAGAGGTTTGTGGTCTGTGGGGTGTTTGATCAAGGTTAGTACATTAATTTCCCACTACTGATGATAAACTTCTTCACTTGCGATATCGCCATATTATCTAATGTTTTTTTTTGCATTCCCTTTGTTTGTTAATGTCTATTTAATACACTTCATAGTTAGCATAAAAATATAATATAGAAGATCATTTACGGCTTTCAGGTTGTACTACTAAGATGAAATACATATTAAGGCATAGCTACAAAAGTAGAATAGAATAAGTCGTTTCATCTGTCCCTTTGTAAACCTTCAAGAGTCAAGTTACAAAATTCGGCCTTTACGCTCGAATTGTCCCACAGTAACTTAGGCTTGTGAAATGTTTTGTGCTCTTAATTCTGTCATTATGCCAGCTTCCCACCGTTTTAGAGATCTAATGCAAGAATAAGTATTTCAAAACGGCAACGAAGCCAACATTACTATTATTTCTATACTTACTTACTTTTCAGTCTGTATTTCTATAAAAAAAATGGTTGGACTTTGAATGGGTCGTTAGGTTTCGTATTTGTATTTAAATTAGCCCAAAATCTACTAGCTATTGCCCGAAGCTACGCTTGTATATAATCAGGTGTCCCAAGAGAAGCATACTTAGGTACTTCCTATAATACTCGAGGATACTGTTGCTTCCCACAGTGCAAGATGTTTACGGAATGTAATTAGTAGTTTCGAAGACCCTCTACATCAAAGATTAATAAACAGATAATCTTTACACCATTTTTTTTTTACACAATTAGTATAGACAAAAGTTTCAACAACTTTACGTAGGATCGGTATTTCTCACTTTTTCAACTGTTTAGAATGGTGCTATTCTACAAAATTATGCTGTGTCTATGTTTTATTGAACTTACCTGTATTTTTGTCTGTAAAGTAATTGAAAATGATAGTGAGATACAATTATCTAGATGTAGTTTTTCTTAGTGGCGGTACTTTCATACAAGTTTAAAAGTTTGGCTTATCTTTTAAATTTTCTACTTTTCAAGATCAAAGGTTTCTGAACAGTTTGCATGACTTATGGGCTTGCTTTAGCTTGCTTTATATTGATCCATAGGCACGCCACTCGTTTAACAGATTTAATGTTTCATTTGCACGCACAAGTAGATTTGGGCCAAAAATTTAGAATGCTTACTGACTTAGTACGTTTGTACACGTTTTTGCTTCTGGAACCTTCTAAAAGCTACCCAAAGCAGCAGATTTTAGTTTTACCTTCCATTATATCAACTGTTTGGTATTAAGTTACTCCTAAAAGCTGCTTGCGAGAAAGACAAAATGATGCAGTAACCGTTTAGTGCATCATTTAATCTATTAGAGGTAAGTGACCGATCTGTACATTTGAGATAGTTACTGCTACTTTATTACTGTCTATCTTTGCAAGGAGGTATTTCACCTTTACGTCAGAATATGATCACATAGATCGCAGACGATTCTGATTTCCGAGGTACATACATATTGTATTATTTTGAGGACACTGGAATTATTATTGCAATATAGCATCGCGCTTGTATTCTTCAAAGGGCAGAGACGAAACATCCCTATTTTTTTTTTCTTTTTTTTTTACGCATGGGAAATCATCAAATGACTTCTCCCGCTCTGGGCTTGTACTGACTAAAACCCATCCATTTTCCTTCTTAGCCCTTTGTGTTCCAGGGCCACGGTATCTCTTTCGAACAACCCGCAGCCTCGGCCCTCTCGGACCCCTTCCGATTTGCTGACATCTCCTTGAGGCGGGATGAAACATCCCTCATTCCTACTTTTCTGTAGCGCACCAAGAGTGGTGGTGTTTTTTCAAAGAGAATATCGTATGAATTCCACATTTTAGCACCATCAAGTGAAGTGGCTAAAGGTACATATTGCGAAAAGTTTTTACAACTTCTGTGGTGACTCGGCTATGAATCGGGTTTGTCTCTCTTTCAAAACTTCGGCAATTTTTATGCTTATCCGCTTGCAATGGCGACAACACAGACTTGACCTCGTTTCCTTACTCTTAAGATTTACAATTTAACACAGAATTAATGTTTCTAATTAGCAATTTCGAAATAACGCCTTGTATTTGACCCAGAGATCTAGATTAGCGAATAAGTACATAGTTTCATTTTGAATAGTTAGGACTTTTAAAATTACAATGGCATGACAATTTTTATTTATCATAATTTGTAGTTTCTAAAGCTACTTACACTGGTATTCTTAGTCATGAACTGAACTTAAGTCGGACTAACATGCCTACATTCCGCTTACACCCTGTTTGTTTATAAATTGACATAATATAAACGCCTACTTTTCATCTGTCAAATTTGAAGTTCCTACCGGAAAACTATTAATTACATACATCTGGATGGATCAGCATACAACTATGGGTTTGACAAAGATAGGTAGCTGGAGGAGGTACTTTATTCAAAGATCCGCCAAATGCGGCCAAGAAATTCTTGGAATACGATTTTGTGCGTGTTTTCAACTGTTATCATGGCAATAGGTACAGTTCGACTGAATCCAAAAATGGGTTTGGTTTGGGTCTTAGAATATGAGTCTTTGTCACTATTTTATGAATGACTGTATACTTACTTAGCTAAACCAATAAAACTAAGACTTTTAAAATAACTATATACGTAATTATTTACGCTTTGGTAAACACTGCTACCAACTGCAAATCAGCAAGCCTTATCGAGGCAGATGAATTTTATCCTAACATAGGATAGGTGCACGAAGAGGAAGAAGAGTGATCAGCCTTTTAAAGTCAAACGATAGTCTTACCTGATTTTAGTAATGGTATAATTACTAGGTCCGATTACAGTGATGTTACTGAATGCTGCGGTGACCCTGACGGGACCAGCATCGTTGGCCATGACCAGTCTGTCGATGAAGAGGGGCTCCACAGGAGGAACTCCCAGTTCAGGGATACCCCTGGAGAGGTATGGTCGTAAGTGGTTGAAGGAGTTCTTTATACAGGTATCCAATTCTGCATCTTTCTGACTGCATGGTTGAATGTATGCCGCTGAAAGAAAGAAAAGATTTACAAATTAATTATGTTTAGCAAATTTTAGTTTTCGGAGATAAGAGTTTATACTGGACTAACATTGAGAACACTTTTAGGATATTTATGCATCCAAAATGAATATATCGAGACTACAATAGTGTCTAGATAGATATAAACTCATCAATAAAACAGTCACGGCATAGGGCATGTCTGCCTAATGTCAACACTCCACTCTCGACCGCATGTCACCCAAATCATAGGTACGTTTCAAAACAGAATATTTGCATACAAATTTTTTTTTTTTTTTTTTTTTTTTTTTTTTCACTTATCCTAGTGTTCATCAAATAGATAAACCCTAATCATTATTACAATCTAGCCTTGTATATAGACTAATAAGTAATTTAATTAAAACCTAAACTGCTATATTGTCTTTACTAAAAATGTGTCCAATGGCACTTTTCTTATTGTCTCTATTAAGGCGAATACACTTCGTTCTTGTGTTTATTTGGTAACACTTATGCTACATTACACTATTCACTTTCACAAACACTAAACACTAACTCGAACGGTTTTGTTCTTTTTAGTCTTCTCACTATGTTTGTGTGGTCGAGAAGCTGGATCGCCTCGACGTTCACATGCTGATGAAGTCGCTGTTCGTGAGCTTCTGCAGATTTTTGAATCACCTTTTCGATGAACTCAACTTTTAGGTCCCGATGGAGGTCATCATTTCGTATATACCAGGGTGCATTTACAATTTCCCGTAGTACTTTGTTCTGGAATCGTTGGATTATTAATAAATTGGTCTGTTTGGTGCAGCCCCACAGCTGAATACCATAAGTCCAAACTGGCATCAGGACTTGTCTGTATAGCAACAATTTGTTTTGCACGGACAGATTGGAGTTTCTTCCAAGCAGCCAATACATTCTTTTGAACCGTAGTTCGAGTTCATCTTTTTTCTTCTTGACGTGGGCTTTCCAGCGTAGCTTTGCGTCAAGGGTCATACCAAGATATTTCGCTGTATTCTCGTAAGGGATTTCTTTGTGGTTAATATAAACTGGAAAATGTTGTTGCTTTTTGTTAGTAAAGTCTATGTGTACAGATTTGGATTCATTTAATTTTATCCTCCATTTTTTGGTCCAGTCATAAACTTGATTAACAGCCATTTGAACCTTTTCTACTGCTTCTTCGTGGCTGTTTCCAACGGCCATTATGGCGGTATCATCAGCAAAAGTCCCAATGGTATTGTGTTGTGATTCAGGAATATCGCAAGTGTATAGTAGGTACAGGACCGGACCTAACACACTTCCTTGCGGTACCCCAGCTTTTATTTGCTTAAGTTCTGAATAAGCGTCTTCTTGTCTAAACAAATATAAACAATGCACACATACTCGTATGCCAAGTAACGGTTACGTAAAGTATACAAGGTGAGGCTGACCGATCACCGAACTTTCCAATATTCAGGTCGCTGGAGATATGCGAGCGAACTTGGCAGTGCAGTCCCAAAATAATAAAAATAAATGAAATATCTTTTTTCATATGATCGATAGTATGTATCGATAAGTCTTTCAGATAAAGAAGCAAACAACCGCAAGACTTTATAATACAAGAATAGCTTTAAAAATAAAAAAATGTATGCCATAATTCACGATATGGTGATATAATTTAGGTAACAATATCAATCAAATAGACCCGAGGGTGCCATCAGGAAATGACAATAAAGATGAACATGCTAAACTTGACTAGCATATTTTTTGCAATGAAACAACCAACTTTGAAAGAAACACTAAAATGTATCCTGTACCGTAAGGTCCATAAGGCATAAAGTTTATTACTAAACGCCAAACCAAATTCATAAAATGATGAGGCAGTTTAAAGTTTTATTTGAAAATGTTAAAGCAACAAAAGCCATTAGTCCCTGACTATCACACTATGATGCATAATTTATGAAGAAACATAAAGTCATATATGTAATTATGGTAATCTTAGGAGCAATTCTCATCACGTACATAATGCGTAGCGAAGTAAATAATTCCTAATCAAGACATTATAGAGAATTCTTTGAAAGGCACTGCAATGGTATACCAACGTGATAGAAGAATGTTTCAACGCGGAAGTAATGTTTTCTGAATATTAAAACGGGTGCCTAGCAAGAACATTTGCATATACATAGAACTGCATTCAAATACTATGTCAGAAATAATGATGCTGGTAAGGATAGCTAACAATCCTAGGATAATTATGGTAGATACCGATTTATACCCAAATATACTGAACGATTCAGTTGTAAGACAAAACGAACATAATAAAGAGAGACAATATAATGGAAAAAGACCGGTGATGGTTACAGCTGTCAGTTACAAAATGTCTATCTAATATTTCCAGAAGCTTATCCATATCTTACCATATTAGGACCAGTGCAAAGAAACGTTGGTCAACAAAGATAAAAAGTTAAAAGCTACAAATGTTTGCTCAACCTAAAAAACAAGTGACTAACCAAAAAAAGCCGCAATCATTCACCACAAAATACACAAATGTTAGAACAAATATAATAAAATCCAAGATGAACTTGAACGCGTTGCTTGCTGTTTCACAAGGTCATCCATTACATAAGTCTTATACAACAGATTGCCGACCTGCTAACCCACTTGGTACAATAGTGTAGGTATATTTTGAGAAACACCCATGATAGAAATTATGATGGAATTCAGAATATGTACATAATCAAATTGGGTGATTTTTGTGTATTTTCCGTTGCGTCACAGTATGAGAAATGTGTTGATTAGATTATGATTTATTTTGATGGTTTATTATGACAACCATTTGACTACCCGTCAACGTGTTTTAGATCTGCTTCATTCAATTAGTCTTGTATGTTATCATCTCCTCTTCGTGTTTTTTTTTCATCATTTCGTGTTTTTTTACATGTTTTGGTGTACAGGCGTATGCATTTGATAACGTGTTTATCAATTTGTACCTAAGACTACTGCCCTTAAAAATACAATTGCTTCAGTTCTAGGGAATATACTATAAGTAGCTGTCATAAAATGGTATGACAGCAGAGTAATGACTCTGCATTCCTTTCCATTCTGCCTTACTTTTAATATTCAGCCACAATTAAGAGCGTTTATTCCTTACCGCTTTTCATACAAACTTTCAAGTAGTTTTTTTCCGAAATGACTGAACCGATTTAAATGAAACTTTATACGAATAAGCAGGATACATAGGTCTAAAAAGTTACTAAAAAATATTTTCAAAATGTGTTTTAAAACAAGAGATAATTGGAATTTTCTGTTTCTATAGAAAATTTAAATTTGGTCTAATTTAACTGTAACAAAATTTTTTTTAGTAACTTTTTAGATCTGTGTATCCTGCTTATGTGTACAAAGTTTCATCAAAATCAGTTCAGTCATTTCGGAAAATAACGACTTGAAAGTTTGTATGAAATGTCGTAAGGCGTAAACACTCTTAAAGTTAATTTATTTGTTTCATTTTATGAAATAAAGAAAAAAAAATATAGTTTTAGTGAAATGTTTGAGAAATTGTATATAAACTCGGCCATCGGTAATTACGATTAATTCTAGTAAATAAGCACTCAAGAATAATTTCTTTGGGATCCCTTAACAAACAGTGAAGTTTACCTCGAATAAAATTCGTTTCGAGTATGGGAACTAGCCTTCCATAATTTTAAGTATTTTCGAATATTGATGGGTCCCTTTATTATCTTCTTCATGTTCATAGAAGACGGAAGTACACAATGTCATCACATTATTTATTTATAAACTAATTATAACTTTTGACCGGTGACCGTAATTATCAGCGACACCTTGAAACATCGTCTGAAAATCGTGTATTGTACCCAAGGTTTTAAATCAACAAATGATTGTTGTAATGTGGATTTTATTGCGACCATACATGAATTGAATGAACATGTGCAAGATTAAAAATTTGCAATTCATTATTAAAGACAGAAAATAACAGATTGTAATAGGCTTTATGTAAGTACTTAACTAAGATGCGTATGAATTTGAAAAACAGTGTTAGTTGTTTTAAACCAACTTTTTTTTTCCCAAAAAAATATCATGCTTAGGAAGCATGATAAGTTTTTTGATAAAAAAGACATTTTATGTACTTTTATTTCAATTACATTTGGGCTTCGGTACGCACTACGTACCGAAGCCTAAATTTAAATCCAACTTTTTAGTTTAAACTTCTAAACTTTTAACTTTCATTATGAGTCCAAAAATGTGGACCCGTGGTCTATGTTTTTGCAAGCCTACCTAGGACGAACTTAGTACCCGAATACACTTCAAAGTACTGTTACTTTCTTGTTCCACTTTCGAACGTTTCCTGAGTTACCAGCTGATTTATCATCTGTCGGTCAAAACGTATGTGTTGTAACGAAACTGTATCGGTCACGTAACAGCGTAACGCAGTATCCAATGTAATGGTGCCTAATGTTACAGTACACGGTTCTTCTCTGATCTTGTGAAACGCACAACAGTCTAGTGTTAAAATTTTGGTGTACTCGTAGTATCTATTGGGTGTAACCTTTTTGCCAGCAATACAAACAGGCAAATAGCAGTTGGGTTGTGCAGGTTAGATATACAGTCGCTTAATCTGAAAAACTGGTATTTAGCTGCGGTCTGTTAGATTGTAAGACAGACATCCCTAACTTAGTTGGAAAAGGCTAGGCAGATGATGATAGAGGTTTTAAAATCTCTGTTCTGTTTTATTGGTATCGTGGGCATAAACAGAAGGTCCTACCCGTCTGGACGGTTTCAAGTTAATGCTTAAAATGTCGTTATGATTCGTCAGAATTAATAGTCGGCCTATCAAGAGTCATAAAACAAATGGGTAATTAATTAGGGACATAAATGCATCACTGACTATGTCATTTGTTTCTTGATTAAAATCTTTGTAGGTACCTAATTACACATTCGTTGTTCTACGCAAAAATTAAAAAAGAAAAAGGACTTCAGATCGCGTCATATTCGTTAATTAAGCCTCTAGACAATTACCGTGTTTAAGAGAAAGGAGAGAAAGAAAACGAGGATGGTCAATTATGTAAGATGGATGCACATCTGTATCACTTATAATCAGACAAAGAAAGTCTATGACGACGTATTCTTATCAAACACACTTACATCATTTTAAAGACATCAAGAGAATTAATGATTAAACGTAAAAAGTTGTAGTTCAGCGCTGGACATATGTCCAAGCACGAAGCTAGCAGTACCATACCAATTCTATTATTCATATAATATTGCCTAGCAATTGCATCTCGTCTCCTCTTTCTATGATAATTTTACCAAAACTACGCATGCTGGTGTAATAAAATGATTGCATTCCTCTTTCCAGCGCATTAAAACCGCGTGCCACTTTCTACAAGCTGTCGAAACTGTTTCGAGAGAAGAGAACAAAATTTACAGCAATGTTTCGCAAAAGCTAGGCTGTAGCAGTAATGCCATTATGTGTAATGAAGGCAGGGAACTCATCTAAATGATTGGGCTTGTATGTCCTGCTGCAATGAATAAAGAACACTTGATTAATGAATTTGCGGTTGCTTGCATGCTTCTATGAGAGCTGGTAAATGAATATTAACTAGGTTAGATCGTAAACGGCTTTTCGCCACAACTGAATGTTTAATTGATGAAAATGCAAGACAAATCTTTGACATCGACATAGCTGTTGTTTATAACATGTAGGTAAAATTTTAAGCGATTGCAGTACAGGAAAATGACGAAACTTTGAAAGGAAGAGGCAACAAAGCATTTATGAGTGACACTGTATTGACGTAGATGTCTCAACTACAAGCTCACATTCAACACAAAATGTTATGTTTCGACCATTAGATCTATATGACTGAAAGGTTACGGTACGGTTTGCTTACAAATGAGGGTTACATCATTGGGTGCAACCCTCATTTGTAAGCAAACCGTAGCTCGTAGTTTAAATAAAAGCAACATGCACACGGACTCAAAGCTTTCTGACATACGACTCGAAGCCGTCAAGGAACAATCAGGATAACGAACTTCTAAAACTGCATTGTCTTTAAAAACGATTAACCTACTATTTTTTTCTTTTAAAATTTGAATTGTATTAGGCTTGACATTTACGCCACCCACTCCATTATATCATATCAGAAATCCAAGGTTGTAGATAAAGCAGGGAGATCGTGAGGTGACTTGTGACAGGTTGGCGCAACGTGTGATGCAACTCCGGTGTCAAGGCTGAGCTTACCGGCCGCCGACTGACCGGTTACCTACGTGAATTTTGTATTTCGAAAATACGTCATCTTTGCAATGTTGTGGCGATGACTCGCTTTTGAATTGACGTTGTGTATTGATTGTGGTTTTGTTATGCCATTACTAAAGATTTATCTCCTTTCTTTATGAATTATTTAACAAACATGCTTGCAACAATCAGTAATATCAATGAAGTTATAACAATTACAGACTAACAACAGTTTTGGGAGCATCTTCATAATTTAGTCTGTTAAATACAGACACAGGCAAAGATCAAACGAATACAGGCTAAATTTAAGGCTTAGACAAAATAAATTATTTTCAAACCAATTCAAAAGTATTTGCAAGTTTTTATTTGAAGTTATTAATAATTAATCGCTGCAAATTCAAGGCAATTCAAGAGTGTTTGTAAAAATAAAAATAAAAAAATCAGTATACAGCCTAATATTCCTTGATTATTTACGTAAACTGATTCTTTCTTGCAATCTATTGGTAAAATAAATAAAGTAAATCAAGTTAAATTGGTCCTTTAACGCGCATTTGTCTTTTGATCTGATCATCTGCTACTCCGATAACTAGCTGCGAATGTTTCTACCTCCTGTTGTATCAGACACTCACCTTTGTTTAGTTACAAGTCAACAACTAATTGTAATGCAATGTCAATATCGTTTTCATTATTCTTTGATTGTTCACCGCTTTATTTGTCAGAATCTTTATTCATCAGGTCACCTCAAACTCTAGTGACACTCAATGAATCACTCCTAATTCCCTGAACCTTCCATCCTCAATCCCCTGAGTCAGCACAACAATCAAGCTTCATTGCCCAATCTGCGTCCATTTTCCCCACGCATGGCTCACCCATTAAAATGTTATATGTATCACAAAAGGTGAACCAAGGTTGTACCTGACCATCTTCGCTGGGAATATATCGATATTTTATGCAAGTCAGGCGCTTCTTGAACAGTCGTAGCAATCTTTCATTGTCAGTCTATTTTTCAAGGATCCTACTCTTGAAGCACGGATTATTTGCTATTGTTTTATTTTTAGATCTTCTGTAATTGTTTGTTTGTAGTGTTTACTATTTTCCTGTTGTTTGTTTTATCGATTGTGTCACTGACACACAGACTTGTTTTTACAGTACTCCCTAGTGATGATTACCAACATGCCAAAGTTTTAAGCGTGAATAATGTTTTTCTTTGTTGGTGTTACTTAATTTATACTTTAGAATAGAGTCACAACATATTTATGTCATTATGTAAGTAGTGATTATAATAGTGACGTAATTTCAAACACCAAAACTTATATTCTTTTCTTAATAAACATTAACTTTTTTACACCGGCAAACAAAGGAATAATACTTTTCCATATCTATAGCAAAAAATATGAACATTATTATTTGCTGTTTAATTAATCAATTTATCAGTGCCAGTGTCCGTCAGGCTATTGACCTCTAACTAATCAAATCACGCATAATTATTATCTTAGCAAGTTAGTTTTGAACCTCTTTGTGAATGAAACTGTTATGTTAGTACCTTTTTGTAGTCTTGCTGAAAATAAGTTGACAGGAAAATTGTAAGGGGGTATTCAGTATTGGGAGTATTCTGTATTGGGACTAAAAAAAAGTAATTCGTAGATATTGATGGAAGGGCGAGGAAAACTAATGACATGAAAACATAGCGTCTTTGATAGCGTGACAGTTGACTGGATTTCCACCCACGAAAAAAAGTACCCAATAAAATTAATTTAAGGTCACAGACTCGGAACAAATTGGCTGTGGCAGACAGACTAGCTGACGGACAGAAACACATACGATTTGTCCTATAAGGGTTCCGTTTCTTCCTTTGAACGTACGTAACTCTTAAAACGTGTTGAAACGACATCAAGAATGGGAAAAGGGCTGGAAGATGATGATGTTGAAGACAATATAGGTTCATAGGATACCCAGTTTTTTTTTTAATAATGGCCTGGATATTGAACGTGCTTGACTACTAGTCTCTTCCCTTTAAGATAACCCTTAGATATGCGACGGTAAATATAATACTAGCCTATTACTGTCCCACTGCTGGGTAAAAGCCACTTATTCAGAGATGGCAATGCACACGGCATTGATCACCACTGATTTCAGACTCATACATATACGGACGGTCATTTCATGGTAAATATTGCTGAATATTCCAATAACCAGCATCTAATAAGAAATATTTTTTGGGTGAGAAAAATTGCAAAAGTACCCGAGTTTCGACTACCCTCCTCTGTCCTTCTTTGTTACATGTAATAAAATATATTAATAAGATCTGAACCTAGCTGTAATGTTTTAAATAGAAGATATGAGAGGTTGATGGCCATGCGATCGATAATTTATAAAACTTACTCGTATCAGCCTTAAGTTGCCTTAAGAATAAAATTATCAAGTGAGTACCTAATTCAATAGTGAATTGAGGAAAACTGTATTAACGCACGTATGATTACTTAATTGTTTAAATACGCATTTGGAACGACCTGAAAATAACTCAAAATCAAAACAGTAAGTCTGATAAAATACATGAACTGTGACATTGACTTTATAACGCATATCGTGTAACATTATTTTACGCAGTGTTCGACAAATACTTATATTTTTTGTGATTTTTATTAAATTGATGCAAGTTACCATTGAAAACTTTTACTTTTTTCGTAGAAATTCAAGCTCTATCACATTTCTAATGGTAATAACCAAAGGCAAATGCTTCCGTCTACCTCTAGTATAATACCTACTTCATCTAATAAGAATTCTCAAATAGCCTTAAGGTAAACTACGTTGATAACAAAGGATTGTATAGAGATTGGAGGTAGAAGTGTATATTACTAGCATGCTTATGCATTATGATCAGCACGCAGGATGTTTGTAAATCACAACGGGTTGGTCCTTTATGTGTGTTCTTTTTTACGTTTTACTTCAAACACATGATAAGAAAATATAGCGGATACAGTATCAGAATAAAATGTGCAAAATATTGCGGTCTAAGTCATTAACCTTGACTCAAAATCACGCCTTGTTAAGTGCCCATTATTTCCATTGAAGTTGATCTCCAAATCAAAACTCCGATTAACAAACTAACTTGGATTGATACAGCGTAAGATAAGAGTACTGTTACCCAAGAAGCCTTGGGCAACCAAGGTAGTGCAAGCACCGTAGCTAGGCCGTGACGACCACCATTAGATAACTAGGAAGGTAGGAAGACGATGACTTACAAACTGATGTCACGCGAGATCACGTTATATCACTGCGAAATATTTATTCTAGATTATTTTACAGGCTTCGGCGAAACGATTTCCTTGTGACAATTGGTTATTCGAATTCGTTTTTGTGTTTCTATTTTTCGAGAAACACAGTTTGTCCGAAACTGTGAGAAGAAAGGACACGGCGCGGCGGGACGAACAACAATAAAGGACAAAACTAGGAAGGTTACGTTATTTCACTGTGGAATATTCAAAATGGTCCAGATTTAGTCACTTGATATAATGTAGTTTAACGGAAACAATATCCTTGTTAACTTGGTGACAGATTATTTTACGGTGGTCACAAGTTATGTAGCTTTGGAAGAACATCAATTGATATCAAAAGAATATTAATTTATTAAATTAATTCAATTAGTCTGGCATGGCAATCATCTTTCATCTTTCATCATCCCTAATTCCAGTTTGTTTGGGGTCGGTATTTGGGGTCGGTACAGCACTTTTCTTCTCACATGTTTTTTTAAAAGGCGTCGTCTCTGTCTATCAATATAGTTTTACCAACCATCGTTTCTTTGGTCTTTCTCAATTCTTATTCATCCATCCTAAAAACTTTCCTCACGACAATTTTACCTTAGTCCACAAAGGCAAATTCTTTGGCCTAAATATCTTTAGGCTAAAGAATTATTCTTTAAAAAGCCCTTAACTTTTGTCTTTACTTATTACAACGTAAACACCGGTTTTTCTGCAAACATGAGATTAACAAAATCAACGGATAAATTAACGTGTTTGCTAATTGTCTACCTTTGTCAGTTTCAACAGCGGATACCTACTACGTCCTTGACATACATCACACGGCAAAAATCACACTTTTGACCATAGGTAAACGAACATCATTAGTTGAATGACTTTTTGACTGGGTAATTCGATATTTAGAAGGATTTTTAGATGATTATGAGCAATTTTATAAAATTGCTCTGGTGATTGGAGCAGGCTTATAATGATTGGCTTTTAGAAGGTGTCACGTTGGAATCGTAAATAAGTAGATTTGGAAGGGCGTACTTAAAGCACGATTATAAAAAAAACAAAGAGTACCTACAGAAGAAAATAAAGAAAACGTAATCAACGTTTTCTCAATAAACAAAAATAACAAAAATATCAACGTTTTGTCAATTAACATAGGTTTAAGGACTCATTTAGTAGGATTAAAACAAATATTAAAGCAGGGAAATAATTTTGATCCCTTCTCCTACATAAAGTTTGTTTTGAAATCACATGTCAACTAATGGAAAAGTTCGTTCACAAAATCGTAAGTCATAAATTAAATACACACTTGAAAAGATTATTAAAATAAATACTTTGTCTATACTTAAATTGGAATGACTTGACTGGCCTTAACCCTGACGTCCATTATTCGATAAACGTATTATCTGTATTTTTATAAAAGTGTACAAATTGATGATTAACCGTGTATTTTTAAACCTAGGTTAATTATGAGATAAAAAATGCCGTTCACAACAAATTTATTCGTTCAGATTGTTAATAGACTGTAACAGAATAAACCGCCACCTTTTCCTTTTCATAAAATTAATTGACGGTTCTCAATTATTCTATTTCTTCACTATATTGATAGTTACTATAAGCAGGTCTGTCTTTATGAAATAAACTTGTTCTAAACTATTAAATAGAAAATCATACAAAATGTGTGAAAAATATGAATGAATACAGAGACCGGTAAATTGTGTAATTAGCTGTTCTCTATAATCATTCATATTTTTTATTGACTATTTTTGTTGATGTTATCTTTTCC
Organism: Cerastis leucographa; assembly: GCA_963082945.1. Lineage (NCBI taxonomy): Eukaryota > Metazoa > Arthropoda > Insecta > Lepidoptera > Noctuidae > Cerastis > Cerastis leucographa. The sequence goes on along the minus strand of OY720380.1, from coordinate 7,596,523 downwards.
ATTCATTCAGAGTGTCGGATGAATTATGTGCGTGTCTGTTTTATTTTGTTGATTTTGCAGTTTGTTGCATTCGTTTAGTATTGTTGAATAACGGAATTTGTTACAGAGTTCAGTAACATGATCATATTACTTTTAGATGCACTTTTAACGGTATTAACAAAGCGTTCATTTCCTAAGTAATATTAATAATAGATAATACAATTTTTTTTCTTTGTCCGTCGGGTAGTTTATTTGCACACGTATTTTTTCTTTTTTCACGTGGTCATAAAATAACGGAGATATATTGAGTTGAAATGGCGCATGACGTCACATGTAGGTAAGTTTTATACCTACTTGTGACGTAGTAAGCCCCCACTCTCCAACTTTAATGAGTTTATAACTAAGTAATTTTTTGATATTTTGATAAAACAAAAAATACATGTCTAATATTTTTGTATTACCTGTCTGACGGACAAATTAGAATGTCGTTTTCTTTACCCAGTCCGCACCCCTATTGCACTTTGCAGCGAGTAGACCGCTACAAAACACATACTATAATAATATTTTTGATCAGGGCCTTCAATAATTCATAATTCTCAAGTAAAATTATGCATGCAGGGTTTCTTAATCAAATCATACAAAACACACAGAAACATTCAATTATCTTTTCAAAAACATTGACTGACCTTCATCAATATTTAAATAAAATCTTTCTAAATGTTACCCACGTCAAAATTCTAGGTTTTTAATAATGAATGCCAGTGCAGTGTCTAAAGGTCAATATTTTTCGAAAAGTTTACTTGCGACATATTTGTTTCAACATAGTTGGGCACGCAGACCAAGTCTGATCCACACATTTCATAATACAATATTTGAATACAGCCCATGGCTGTATAATCTTGTGGTCGTGCGTCGCCTTAAGATAAAAGTGTTAAAGTTGACTTATTCTGTGTTTCATTTAATGAATTTAGGTGTCATGAAAATTCTACTAATGATTTATGTTTGAAAGTTCTATATCGTTTGTGTCATATTTTTAGCATTTGCACAAAGAGTCATTGTTTTCTGATTTTTATAATGTTGGTTCTTCGGGTCACCGCTCTGAGATTAAAAGCCTGAGAACCAATCATTTTGAATCTTCTTAGAAACTTACATCTTTTTAGAATGTATAATTAAAAAGTCCTTGCACTTTCATACCAGCATCTTTTAATCACTGTCCTTAAATAAGTTTCACAACAGCATGCAAAACGTGTTAATTTATCGCTTATTTTGTTTGCTACATCGAAACCAAATCATTTAATAAATATTTCGCCACCAAAGTCGTTACTGACACTTTTTCTTACATTCTAACTATACAATCGACTGTAGGTACCAATATTGAGATATGTTAGCCGCAATCAAATACAAGAGAGTATTAAATCTGTGATTACCACACACGCAATTATTACGCATGCCTACTGTAGTTGAGTAGTAATGTTTATAAAATCTCGGACAGCGCTGCGGCACAAACTAGGCTAATTTTATCATTTGTGTTATGTCACGCTGCGGCTTGTCAACAGATGCTAATGGGTATTAAGAGGTTTAGTTTGTACTGGAACAAAATGCTTATCTTCCACGTGCGTATAGGCAACATCATCATCCATAGGCCGACTTTACTCACCGCTGTGTACAGACACAAAACATTTTTGGAAACCATAATATTTACAAAGAGAGGCCCTGTATGTAAATATTTGGTTTCTATAAAATACGCACTTTTGAAGTTCGTTTCTATTTATTATAGTTACTTAGATACAATTACTAAATGTAACCATTACTTTTCAAAAATAAATTAAAATTTTGTACTAGAAACTTTTCAGAAAAATTTAAATCGGTTTAACAAATCTTTCAAGATAGTTGAATTGACATAAAAATAATAAATGCATGGATTAAATTGTTAGGTGATATGGTAAGATGTAAAAAGGTTTTCTGTTAAAATGGAAAATAAATTTCAAGATAACTTACGTATATCGGCTGCTTTACCATTTTCCGCAGCTTCCCCGGTGTGGCATAGAACAGTCAAACATAACATCAACAGAGACAAAACACAACGGTCAGCCATTTTCATTTTTGTTAAAAATTAATTTGTATTTTAATAACTAACAAAATGATTATTTATTAAAAAAAAATAGATTAAAACTTTTCAATTTTTCAAAAAATCCATTTTTCACTGAACGTTCGATTTTCGAAAAGCACTGTCTTTATTTTTATTTTATTCAGATTCGTATTTTTTCTATATCGAAATGTTTTTTTTGGCGTTCGAATTTTCAAATTAGCCCGCGTCCGCTGTTCGACGGTTTTAGTTGGCAATAGGCTGGCGCTTGGATTGTAGGCGGACGGGCGCACTACTCATTTTGTTTGAGGTGAAAGCAAGGAGCTATGTGTTTTATTCGCTCAAGATTTTCGACATCCCTGAGTGGGCTCCCCACCTCCTGCGAACTATTTACTAGCTTAGTCTGCCAGGACGAATAGAGTAAAGGATTTGCAAGGTTTTTATGGTGTACGAGTAAGTTGATGACTTGATAAGTAATTACGGTTATGTCATGTGAGCAAGTGGATGAACAAAGAGGACATGTCTTCGCTAATAGTACTCGCTTCCTACAGTTAGTCATGCCCTAAAAGTGCACACAAACAACGACAATTCGTTCGCTATTTTAATGACCGATTGTTTCAATGATATTCGACGAATTTATACCTATATGAGCATAGTTTGCGATTTATTACATGCCTCATTTTGTACGTGCAGAACTTAGGGAAAACCGTAGTGGAATTTCAGTGACCAATTTTCCGTGGGTATATTCACAGTTCTTTGAGCCTGTGTTGGTTGATGAATTATACCATTCTCATCTTTATTTAGGTATTTGGATGGATGCAAAATATTTTATCAAGAGTACCAATCCATCCCATGGTTTTTATTTTGTTGGACCGTAAGTTTTGGGGACCAAACCCTATATGGTGAAGCCTTGCTTTGTTTCCGCAGCACCTGCTCATCTTCCCTTTTTCGGTTAAGAATAATAAAGTTGATAATGGCCACTGTGAATGAAATTTATTTCAGAGTTGCTATTTTTGGATCTGTTTCCATATTCACATTTATAGCCTTTTTTAAACCCTCGCTATAGTTTAGCAGCACGGGGAAGAGGGCGAAACAGAATGCAGAAAATTAATAGTACATTGTTACCCTAGGGGTGAAAGAAACTCATTAAGCCCCGAGACGGGGTTTGGCGCCCAAACGAAGTGAGGGCTCCAATTGTTCGAGGGACTAAATTAGTATTTCTTTAACCCGAGGTAAACACTGTGCTTTTCATTACGAATACAAGGAAAGTAAAAATAAAAACATGAATTAGCTAAAGAAAAATGAGTAATTTTTTTTTTCCCCAAATCTCTGTTATTTTAAATAAATTGTTGAAACTAAATTATGATAAAGGTATTAGAAAAATATATATTCTATAATCAATACTTAACTTTAAGTTACTTCAATTTTACATCGTGGCTGCGTAGAAAGTTGGAACATAGTTCAATAAAAATGTGAAAATAGAACTAGGTTATTTTTTTTATTATTTGACATCTGTCAGTTGAAAGCGATACTCCCTAGGGATGAAAAGTATTACTTTCATCCCGCTCCTCAGGCAACTTCAGACCTACTTTCAGAGTATGAGTAATGAAAAATTAGTTCCCGAAGCATGTTAATATATTATTTTTATACAAATACCAGTGGTATTAGTTGTTGGGATTAGAACGGAATAAATCGTTGTAGGTCGTAGATTTGACCTCAGGCAGACTCTGCCTTTGTAGATTATTTCATCACTATTGCTTCCAAAACGCAGAAGTAAATCGGCTTGTCCTAGAGTCGACAATATTCAAATTCAAATTCGACTAATTATACTCGCACTCGAAGAGCTGGAAGGCCAGCATCCCAGCACTGCGAAGATTATGCTATGCTTTGGTTCCCGATCTTAGGATGTACTTCGTTCACATCGCAATATTTTTAAGCTTTGTAGGAAAAGTCAGTATCAAATTTTAGTTCATTATCACAAAACTCATTAAAAATTAAGCGTAGACACGTCACGAGGGTCACAACCACGACCTCACCCATTTTGCGTGGAGGAACACGCGACGGACTAATTGTTATATTTTATCTTGGAAGCAATTGAGACGTGTTATATTGTTGCGATCTAGTGTTCATCCATAACTGTGATCATCACCATTATCATATCAGGCAAAGGAGGTCCATTGCTAGACGTAGGCCTCCCCCAGGCATCGTAGACTGGTCTGCTTCTTCCGTGGCCTTTACCAGGTGGCCTACAATGACGTCTTAAAGTTTTTATTATTTTAATCTGAAATCAAATCAAATCAAAATCAAGATATTTTTATTTCACATAGGCCTACATGGGTACTTGTAAAACGTTGACAAAAAGGTGCTCGCGGTTTGGGTTGGTCGTTTCCTATGAACCGGCAAGAAACACCATGGTTACTCTTTTAAAATCATTTGGCTTTCAATTTTTTTAACTGACTTCGGCAACTTATTATAAAGGCGTGTACTGTTTATAAGAAATGACTTGCTAGTTTTAGTTAATCTGAATCTGGGTATTACAATTTCGTGTTTACTGCGTATATTTATAATTATTATGGAAGTCGCTTCTAATTTTGAAAAGTCCTCGGTTTTCGCGGACATATAAAATACATTCTAAAAAAATCTTATTCCAGTGTGGAAAATAGATTTCTCACACTAGAACTACTATATTATAGATAGTGCTTTAAGACGTCATGGTAGGACACCTAGCCAAGTTGCACGTGTTTCCCGATTTTGATGACTACTTTGTGAGCCAACGCTGACAGGAGTAGGCTACGCTAACTTTGATCTGACTACACGTGTACGTTTGAGACATTAAATATCACTAATGAAAACAATACAATATATTAGACACTAGCATTGCCTCAACAACATATTAGTTGGCGCCATGTTATAGTGAACTCAACCTTACAAATCCGTCGATTATTAAGACGTATTAAAATTATTATACAATAAAAAAAAAAAAACATTCGGTAACATCTGTTTCACGATACGGTGACACGTTATTGCGATAGTGATTGCCATTACAATTTCGTACATAGTCACATGTTAACTACAGGTTATCATTACTACGATGCTTTTAACTCCAGAAAACGGATCTTTAGTGGTGGCATCCATAACGCCATTCACGCACTACACCTGACATCATGCAATTCCTGTATCGGAAAAGCGGAGTTATTCCTAATTAACATGTATAGGTACAGAAACCTGACAACCGTCACAACAGCCTTATCAACACCCGTATAGTCGGAAGATCCTTCCTTGTCAGTGGGGGATGAAGAACTAACACACCTGTTCCACATTATGTTATCCCAATTCCATTCGGGTCGGCACAGCATGTCTTCTTCTTCTTCTTCCATACCATCTTATCAGAAACCTCCTTTCTTGCCATATCACACAGTCCATCCATCGTATGTCTATACTCTATGAATGTTAAATTGTCAGTAACTTTTTGTAATTTAGGTACATTTGGCTAGAACCACGTTCCCTTGAAAATGAAGCCCGTAACAGTGCAGAATTGTCTGTGGGTCTCCACAGACAATTCTGCACTGTTACGGGCTGTTTGCCCGCTGCAGGTCCAAAAGGGCCGAGATGCCTAGATTATCTATGTTGGACGCTAGGATACTTTTCGCATTTAGATTGATCTCCGAGTTCTTTAATCTCTGTACATACATACGTTAATATCACTTTGCCCCTTCATACTTTCAGTAACTTTAAATCAGTTTCTTTTACCTACTCTAAAAGACTTGTGGTTGCTCTGATTCTGAGAGGATTCAGAGACGATTCTGATTCTTGACTTTGTTTCTTTAATTCATTTTCCTTCTAGTCAATTTCGGGTTTATGCAGTACATTCTTGACTACATCTACATCTGTTGGCTAACATCTGTATTCACGTCTTTCCTTCTCTTTCGGCTCTCCTCTTCCACACATCCATCCATCTTTTATCATCGTTTTCTTGCCCTTATTATCCTCAATTTAATAGAGGTCGACGCAGCATGTATCTCTGCGTCTTCCATGCTTTTCTTTCAGTTGTTATCTCGATAGTCATACCCTTTCCATCCATATCTTTTTTACATAGACGATCCATAGTTTTTTTAGTCTATCCCTTCTTGTAGCTGTCCACATTCATACGCAAAGACTTCGTCCAGAAATTTTTCTCGTTTATCCGCATCACATACCATAAAAAGACAACCATAACTATAATTTTTCAGACCACCATTGCTGCTTTTAGGCTGCCTTTTATATTCTCAGTCCTTATTCTTTATTATCACGTGGCAAATACGACAAAAAGTCATCTAATACGTCTTAATTTTCCTCACTTAATAAAAAGCAAATCGATTGTTTACAAGAAGTCTAATTACAATAAAAATATTAATGAGTATTTTATCTTCCGCTGATATTTTAGTCTCGTTTATCGTAAGTGCGGTCATTACTTCTTCATTGACTACCCCTATACGTTAACTGACTTCGGTACGGGAGAAATCTTCTAGAATTTGATGTACATCGATGAATTTATTCAGGGAAACAGGAGATAGAGCTAAGTCAAGCGAGCAATGTATCTTTGTTTATACAATACAATGATAGGAGTCCACTAGACCGTAATGATAACTCAATACTAATTATATTATAGTTATAATTTACTTGCTATCCAGAAAATGATATGTCTTGACTTAGTGTTGCTCCCGCCTTCGAAATAAAAGCTCATTTAATGAGCGACTTAATTAAAGTGGCTGTGATTTTAATTTAGTTACAAATAAATTAACGAAAAAAATTAAGAACTTTCTAAACAAAATGAATAATTATTTTGGGACTGTATAAAAGTTTTCTATTTTTATAATAGTGTTTTTAGTGCATGTTTTAGATTTTTTTTTCTAGAAAATTTATTAACTTTTAAAGACTGCCAATAAATTATTAACAATGGGTTTTGACTTTACTCGGAGACAGTGGTTGACGATAGTCGTCATATCGATAGCTGACTTCTGCAACGCTATTTGTGTTGCCCTACAAGCGCCATTTTATCCTCAAGAGGTGGGTTTACCATTTTTGCTCTAAGTTATTTTTAAGGAAATCTAAGGGTTTTTCTTTAAAATTACGTAGTTATGGAACGATTTAATTATTTCTTTGAATTCCCTAACCAAGAAAAATAAAACGAGGATTTCAGTGTTTTCTCAAAAGAAGTAAGTATGTATGTTTTGGAGCTTTCCGGGATGAAAAAGAATTAGTGATTTTTCGAATTGATATACTGAGTGGTTCCAGAAAAATTGATTCGCATCCTCGTGCCTCGGGGTATCCGAAAATAACATATGTATTTTCCGTGATGCTTGATAGTTTTCAAGTTAAAGTATGTTACAAATATTATAATAATGCTTTAAAAAATATACATCATTCTGTTTACAGGGCTTTTTCACATCCGTTAACGTTAACTAATTTAATAACTATAGTTAAAAAAAAGAACTATAGTTAGTACGTTAACTATAGAGACATTTTCTAATCTTATTAGCATTAAAAATATAAAAAGGCATGTAAAAATAAAAGTTTTCTTTTATTTTTCAAGAAACCATAACTATCAAATTTTTTTAAGACTTTACTATTTAGGCCAGCATGTATGTCATGTACGTGAAACTTAGGTGTAAAAAAGGGAATAACGTAGACATTCTTGCAAAAAAGAACCATTTTATGTTTCAAGACTCGTTTTAATTCAACCAAAAAATAAAATAGATCTTAGTTTTAGCCTGAAATCGGCCTCTTTCTTCAGTGTCAACCAAACCATGCTATATTGGCTACAAAAATAATACAATGTGGATAAAATACTTGATTGAAATCTGCACGGTTTTCGTATCGATTGGAAATCGTAAATACATTGTTTATATAAGTTTTTCAAAATTATTTAAAGGCTCCAAATCCACTATTCGTCCTTGGCAGTATTAACGGGCGGTCGATTCACTCTCTAAAATTTCGACATAATAGCGAGGGGTTTTTAAAATATGTAAAATTATTATAGGTAGCTAAATACTAAATCGATCTACATTTTCAATTTAAATGATCTGAACTAAATTCTGTAGAAGAAAAAAAAAGTTTTCTTACATGATAAATTCATTTATTTGCAAGTCAGGCTGCCTTATTTGATTAAATGGGTTGGTCAGTTTCGCAATTAATTGTGAAGGTCAAGCCACACTTGCAGTAGTTTTCATTGGTTAGCCATTTAAACGTAAGGACTCTTTCGTACGTTTAAAACACTTTGAGGCGTTGGTCCTGGCAGTTACCTAAAATTGACAGTCATTACGTAATTTTAGTATAACCACATTAAGTGTGCAGTTCAAGGTGGCGCGATGGCGTTGCTCGTGAAGTAAATTTGCATCGATAATTCGATATGTCAAACTTGGTACATTTATTTTACATCTGTGTTTTCCTGTCTGCACAGATCAGTTGGTTGCATTGTACAGTCAAATCAATGGGTAATTTTGTCCTTTCATAAGGAAAGTCAGTTTCATATAAAACTTTTTTACAAAAAAAAAAAAATAACCGACTTCCATAAAACACTAAAAAGTGGCAAATAATTTTAGTTTCGGCAGTCGGTGACTTGTTTGTTTCATTTACTTTTTTGCCACCGACTTCCGAAACTAAAATTATTTGCCACTTTTTAGTGTTTTATGGAAGTCGGTTATTTTTTTTTTGTATAAAAGTTTTTATTTTAGCCTTTTCAGTTGTAGTATCTCACTTTAATCCTAGTCAAGTATAATTTTTACATTGTAACTAGACACCAGCACATCGTCCATACATACGACAAAGGACAAAATGCATAATAAAGAGGATGACTCAAAAAGTACCTAAGCAAAGATAATAAAATTCATATGGCTCCACCGGGCAAGCTTCTCTACCAAATGAATGAAAAATCATCTAAATCGGTCCAGTAATCACGGAGAAATCGGTGTACATACGTGAAAAATTTACATATAACAAAATTTTAATAAAATGAAAACTATATGGCCAAACTATATTCTTTTTTTATGGGACCAAATGGCAGGTATTCCACATCAAACTAAAGAATCAGATCTGATGGTAAAATGGTTCTTATTTATTGGACGCAAATGCTTCACTTGTTGTAAAAAATACCAAAATTGCTGTACATTTTCCTATAAAATTTGAAGAGTTCCCTCGATTTCGCCAAGATTCCATCATCAGATCCTGACTTGGTGACTATGGGACCATTTGGGAAGTATACCCTTTCCAACAAAAAAAAAAATTCCAAATCGGTTGGCAAGCGACGACGGAGTAATGCGCGTACAAACATAAAAAAAAAAAAAAAGAAACATCCGAATTGAGAACTTCCTCCTTTTTTAGAAGTCGGTTAAAAATACGTACTCAGCTACTAAACAATATTATGATTGAACAATAAACGAGAAAAGTAATAGATCACTAAATTGTGTGGAAAATGAAATAGTGTTCTGTGTACAGCTCACTGCACCCAATAATTTTAGACTAATATTCACAACTATTATTAAATAATTTGAACTAGTTTTTACTGCGTCTCATTGATATTCCACCATCATTAGCCTATAATGCTCCCACTGCTGGGACAGAGGCCTCCTCTCCTATGAGATGAAGTGGGCTGTAATCCACCACGCGGGCCCAATGCGGGTTGGTATATGTCACATGTCTTCGAATTTTTGGTTCTAGGACATGCCGGTTTCCTCACGATGTTTTCCTTCACCGTTTTTGAGAGCAGCGATAATGAAATAAATTACACAAAGTAATGCGCCAGCCTGGGTTCGAACGCACGGCTTACTAATCGTAAGTCGGGGCTAACACCACTGGGCCACCGCTGCTCTCATTGATATTCATTGAAGTAGAAAATACGAGGCCTTTGACGCTTTAATATAATTATGTAGAACTAAAACCACTATCTGTACCACTATTTCTTATAAGTAGTAGTATTTCCTTAAAGTTACTTCAGTCTGGGAAGAGAAGAAAAACTTCACTTGCCTGGGTTGGTCCGTGGATTGTTGACAACCTATTAAATACCAAGTTTCCTCCGTGCCTTGGAAAGCACGATAAGCCGTTGGTCCCGGCTGTCATTTGCAGATCTTTGACAGTCGTTACAAGTAGTCAGTGGCCCGCAAGTTTGACAACCAGTCTTAACAAACCCTTGTTAACACTGGTTCGTATTACCGAATTCAAACTGGGTTGTGGAGGTCAGATAGGCAGAGGCTCAATGTAAAATACTCGTATTCAGCTGCATCTGAATAGACCGGAAGCCGAACCACAATAAAGTTGATGATGAAAAACAGCCTCTCGTCTTCTAAAAAACAAGAAAAGCCTTGAGAAAAGTTTTGAAAGGAAGACCAACGAAACGAAGTATGCCTTGAAAGATGATAATATGGGCTGAAAGGAGATGGCAAATTGGGGTGGTAAATAGGGTAATATCAAGGGAATGAGGATTTGTTCTAAAAGCATAGCATAACCCATTTCTCCGAAGAACGATCGTGCAAATCACAGTACCACAAAGTTGCGTTAGTACGGTATAGTCTGTAGCTTAGTAGCTACTTAAGTATTTCCATCCGTGCGATAACCTTCGAGCAAAAAGTCGGCTCTTATCGTCACAATACAATCACTAGGCGCTGGCACATACGTCTATGTGCGACAAACTTATATAACTATGCCTAAAACCACTATTTCGTCAAATGACATCAAATGTTTTGAATTTTGTAAGATTAAGATTAAATTCATTATGCGTATTAGCACAGAGTACCCTATTTTCAATGTATTTACACTAAATTAAGTACCTGAAATGCAGTGTGTGTGTAAGGATTGTGTTCGCTTGCATGATTATGTATAAAACCCAAATGATTGACGAATATTCGCGCTCTCTAAATAATGATATCGCGATCCAGCCAGTCTCTGCCGTCCTCCCATAGCGACGCCCTAAGCAAGACCCCCACAGGGGGTGCCAGTGCAACTTACAAACTAAGCGTAGTTTGTAAGTTTCTGGCTAGCGGCCTTACACTCGGCACCTACAGGACAGTCCGTAGTATGGCCGGTTAAGAAGCCAGCCTCATAGGCTGAACTGCGAGATGCCATTACCATAAAAAAAAACAAAGACAGTGGGTTATTGGCCACATTAATCGTAACGGTTTCAAGGCTACAATATTATGTGAACGTACAGCCAAGGAACTTATATACTGACTGGAATGAGTACGAGCATCTCAAAAGCGTTCTGAGCGAGACAAACTTCAAGAGTGGATGTCATCTCTTTCTAATAAGGTATCCATTACTTTGAACTAGCATTTGGGATAGTTATTATTGTGTTATAACTTGCTGGCACCCGGTAGTAGTTTATTCATAACTAGCTGTGCCCGCGACTTCGTCCGCGTAGAATTTTTTTTTTCTAAAATAATAGTAGCTTATGTTACTCCTTATTACATCAGATATCTGCCAGTGTAAGTCCCTTCAAAACCGGTTCAGTAGTTTCAGAGATTAGCCGGAACAAACAGACAGACAAAATTTAAAAAAAATGTTATTTTGGTATTTGTATCGTATATACATTATACATGTAGTAAAAGGCGGTTATTTTAATATTACAAACAGATACATCAATTTTATTTATTTGTATAGATTATGGGATATAAAAAAACTAGATGGACCCGACACACACTTATAAGGGTGATAAGGGGATACTGTAGGATCACCTACGTGGTAGCAAGGCGTATTCTTTACAATATTTTATTGATCTCTGTACATAGATCTAGAGGATTGTCACCCTAGTCGTAATTTGTAAACAAAGTTAAAAGGCTTTACCTGAATAAAGAAACTCCACATCCAGTATACCCCTCACTATTACACCCCTTAACACAACACAATTTTACCTTATTTTAAATGGAATTATGTACTTCAACACAATAAAAAGCACTCGAGGAAGCAAAAATACAAATTCCGCGCGAAAGTCTTTCACTGACATATAATTATGTTGCCATTCGAAAATAATTCTTAAATGTTTTACAAATAATTGAATTTAATACAATTTTGCAAGAAATGATTATTACTATATTTAGAATTTAAATTAATTCCGTTACGATTTGTGTGCTAGTTTAGCTAGCAACGTGATTTCGAATTTCTATTTACTTTTAATTTTCTTTTTCTGGCAATTGCAAGACAGGACATAATCTACCCTCGTAGCTATCTCGCTCTGAAGTATTTTGTCCCTTTGACATAGAGTTCGTATTAAACGTGTTTGAGATAAAGTTCAGTTTTAAACGGATTTTTGATATGATATTCCAGTTAGCATGTTCCTTGCTTACAGCCCATTATAAAACTAATTTGGAACTTAGTTTTTGTAACCGTAACACTAGTTGACCAATTCAGTTGACACATCGTGATCCTTTATTATTCTGTAGGTATCTATGTTCACAAGTTTAGTGTTGAGAAAAAAAAGTGTTACGAATATAAGATAATATACTAGAGACTAGACTACCACTAGACTGACTAGAAAGAAGAGATTTGATGCAGTGGTGTAGTTTTAAAACTGGATTATACGTTAGATTGTATGACTCCGCTACTGAATGTCGAAGTTTGAAATGTCGACGTATGTTAGTTCTAAAGTACAGGATCTCGATGTACGCCAGTTCGAAAGTTCACGGGAGCGAAGTATGCAAGGCCGACGTATCGGTAGTTAGAAACCCTAAAAGCATAGTCGACGTAGCCCCGCTACGCGGGGCTCCTATTTCTGTCTGCAGGGTTTACAGTAACCTAACACGAAGGGGATGTCGGGGTCTTAGTTCGCTCGCTCTGCTCGCTCACTAGACCCCGCTATCCCCTTCGAACCTAACCTGTCCGAGTCGGGGTGCCCCAAGTCCAGAGCTCGTTTCGCTCGCTCTTTAACAATTATGCTTTCTAACTAACGATACGTCGGCCTTGCATACTTCGGTCCAGTGAACTTTCGAACTGGCGTCCATCGAGATCCTGTACTTTAGAACTAGCATACGTCGACATTTCAAACTTCGACATTCAGTAGCGGAGTGAGATTGTATATGGTGTTGTTTTTTTTAAGTATATTCTGTGTATCTATCTATGTTGGGGCTGGTTAGTTTAACACCAGACGTAGTACAGTCTAACTTTGAAGTCATTAATTAGTTTTGTAAACACTACAGAAGTATTAAGTGTAAACTGGTAACTGCTTGCGTTAAAACCCTTGACCATGGTATTGTTTATAAGAGCATTGCATCAAAATTACACAATCGTAAATATACTACACTGTAACTGACACATTAATTAACATCGAATGTTCGAGTTTTATTCTTCATACAATAATTATGACTGTAACGAGTGTAAATAAATAAACCGAGACAAGGGTTCAGATACGATTCCATCTTATCAATCGTTCATTCTGGAATGAACTGATTAAGACAGTTAGGACACGTACTTGGTTGATAACAGATTTTAATTGACAAATAAACATTACATTTGGAGTGGCTAATAAAACATTTTGTAATCCTAACATAACTCAAAAAACGCACATTTTAGGTCATTTTTAAATTAAAAAAAAATACCGCGTGGAGTCCCTCCGCCCGGAAGAAGTGAAACTTCGTAGCGTTCAAGTGCCACGCATTCACTCTCGCTCTTTTTCTTTCTATTCCCCCTCCATGGTAGAGTTAAACGTTTAACGCAACCTTGTTGGAAGTCGCATAAGAAGTTTCACTTCAAAAATTCTAAAAGAAATGATATTTTGTATTAGACTAATTAAAATCATCGTTTATTTAAAAAGCCGCATAAACGATTACGGCATTGCGCCAGTTACAGAAAAGTTGAAAGGCAATCGGCTGTCATGGTACGGGCATGTGATGAGGAGGGAAGAATCGCAAGCGACTAAAAGACTGATGAATATAAATGTTGATGGATGAAGAAAGAAAAGGAAGACCAAGAAAACGATGGATGGATTGTGTGAAGAATGACAAAAAGTAAATGATAGCGTGACGGTTGACAGAGAATAATGGAAGAAAGAAACCTGTTGCGCTGACCCCATGGGACAGGGACAGGTAGATTATGATGAGTGGATTACGGCCCACTCTTTGTCCAATCCAGTCAAAGTCCAGTCCAATGCTACGGCGGTGGGATCTCTACATACACAGTGTAAATCACCTCATCACGAAGCCGTCAACCAAGCATTCTGTACATGAAACTAAATAATTTTACGCAAAAATTATTGCTGGGAAACGACTTTTTTTTGGGGGGTGTAAAATCATGTTTTGTGGTAGAACTCAATGTAACGCACTCAAAACATTGTGCTGATGGACGTATTGAATAGTACGGGGGTCGTGAAGGTGTTTAAAGTAAAAATCTTACATTAAAAACTTGTTTTAAAAAAAAATACTTGTCAAAAAGTTGGAACTTTGACCCCTAATATCTCCATAACTAAAAGTTATGGTGTAGAACAAAAAAATGATCGCAATGACAGGGAGAACCAGTGCCTTTCAGCTTCGTTAAGAGGTGTTTTACACCCTTTATACGCTGATTATGCTAGTGCTTACTGTGTAGGACGCCAGTTAAAAAAAAAAAAAAACACCTGCCATGTCCCAGTCAAAGTTATAAAAGTTTAGAAATAAAAATATTTTGACTTATTTTTTTTTTCGAACTTTTCAACTTTAACCAATATTTGACCTTTGACTACAGCAAATACTGCGATCAGCTGACTGAATTACAAAGTAATCATACTGCAACAAGTCAATTTCTCTGATCCGTGGTATTGTATCTTATTATCAGTAGATAATTGAATTAATTAATTAAGTCATGTGAATACAATTATTATCAATGTACCTATGTATCTCTAGGGTCTTGATCTTTCAAGGGAAATATCGATTTGTTGTAGTAATCTATCAGTAGAAAGATAAACTTACAATTTTTCTGTCTTGGTTCGTACACTAATTGTAAAATTAGTTTGTTGTTTTTCAGCACCACACTTACTATGTACTAAAATAGTTCAAAGAATCCACTTAGTTAAAAACTATAAGGGGTTTAAATAGTTCGTTTATTTTGTGATTCCCATGACAAATCTCGCTGTCAAATTAAAGCTCTACAAGGATCTTTTGGCGCGTGACCAAAATTTAACCAAAATCAGAATCGCCAACTTTTTGATAATAAATAATTATATTCTAAAAAAGAATTTCTCAAATGGCACTAGTAATGTTATCTACAGCTCCTCTTAGTAGTAGCCGTCATTGGTTCCAGCACCAAAAAATCCCTGTCTCACTGACATATTTTGTAATTTCTCTCACGCATTGTTTTTAATTCCAGGCAGAGAAAAAAGGCTGTACAGCCACGGAGTATGGACTGGTCTTCGGCGTGTTTGAACTAGTGGTGTTCCTGGTCAGTCCGATCTACGGCGCCCACCTGAACAAGCTGGGCCCGAAACTGCTCTTCAATGGGGGTATACTCACAACAGGCACATGCGCTATCTTCTTCGGGTGAGATTGGGTTTCTTTCGTTATTGTAGATCTAGAAATGTAATGGCTATAAAAACAGAATTTAGTTTAGAAAAACAAGTAACTTAAAGTTTTTGAAGTTCGTAACAAAATTATTATAATAATATTAACTTCAAAATTATGAATACCAAAATTCTGTTTTACGATTGTTGTTTTATACCTAATTAAAAAGTTCTCATATACGAAGTTATTGCTTTTAAACAGGCTGATGAAAAAATGGAATGACCATTACTTTTCCGAAAAAGAATATTATAGAAACTTTAATGGTATCCCACAATTTTTTTTCGGCTGGCCAGTCACATTTTTTATTTGACACACACTGAAGAGGTTACACATATAAACACATAATTACACGTAGGTAACAGAATCAATATTATAAAGTCAGTCTTTAAGTTGTAGGTGCTAGTGCTAGGGGATACACCGTGGAGCTCTGCCCCGCTTGGGCTGAGCACCGCCGTGTCCTCGTAGCGGCGATTGGCGACGGTGACCTCTCGCGTCCGGCCCTGGTTCAATCCATGGTCCGGAGCGAGAGGGAATGGGAAGCCGTCGCCTCCTTCTGCGAAGCAGTCATGCTAGCGAAGGAGGTGGCGGAAAGTGAGAGGGAGAGAACCTCACGTCCCAGCCGCCGCGGGAGACGCCCTGGGCGTCGGGGGGCAACCAGTGGCCCCCGGCCACCGTAGGCGCGAGCCTGTGGACGGTGACTAATGGGCTAGCTCACCGTCCGTCCGTCTCATGACGACAGGCCGTGTCGACGGCGCGTACGTGTTCCACGCGCGCCTCAAGGAGATGTCAGCAAACCGGAAGGGGTCCGAAAGGGCCGATGCCTGCCAGGGCTGCCACTCCCTCCCGCTCAGCCCAGAGCGGGAGAAGTCATTTGATGATTTCCCATCCGCAAAAAAAAAAAAAAAAAGTGCTAGGGGATAACTATTTTTTTAATTTTAACTGCATTAATAGCGATAAAAGAATATGAACACAAAAAGGTTCCATTGCATTCAAATTGATTCAACTGGCTGTTAAGTTTGAATAAAACAAAAATCAGCCATTTACTTTTCCGAAGAAGAAATGATTAAGAAAAGACTTTAATGGCATCGCACAATTTTTTGATCGCAAATGGCCAGTGACTGATGGTTCAATTCAATAATTAACACCAAAAAGGTTAGACACCATGACCAACCTCCTTATTTTTTTAAATACAAGTTTACTTGAAATATGAAGCTGCTCTATAACAGTGATTCTAGGATCTTTTAGCGTTCGAATGCCGACAATTATATATTTTGTGAAAATACATTTCACAAAAGATGACATTCTGAATTTGACCGCACGCCAAGAGATCCTTTTTGGTTTGGGCATGTTTTGGTGATATTTATACAGGGTGTAACGGAAAGGGTATATACATACGTAAGGGTGTGTGCTACAGACCATCAAACTGAACATGTTTCTCCATCGGACAAACATTGTAATAGCAAAAAATATATCAGCTGCCCCCTACATTTGGGTCGAATAGGTATTGAATTTTATATTTCCCTTTCCGTTACATCCTGTATAGGAGTCACTCATTATCGTTTACCTTTTTATTTATTGTCCTAAATGAATAAGTTGGTTATTTTGTTTTTTCTAGGATGCTGGATAAAGTGGAGGGCCACGTGCCGTTCATCACCCTGAGCTTCATCATCCGCATCGTGGAGGCGATGGGCAACGCCGCCTTCCTAACTGCCTCCTTCGCGATCATCGCCAAGGAGTTCCCTAACAATGTGGCCACTATGTTTGTAAGTTTTTCCTTTCAGAAGATTATTTTTGTATACCGATACAAAAAAAAAAGATTATGTTATGAAGGAACCTGGTCTACAGTTGATTTGAGCTTTCGATAGCAGGATTTAATTCTAAAATCATCGAATGAAAAAAACACAGTATCTACCATTATGCTAGTTGGGACTGGAAATCATTTCACTTTGGTCAAACACAATTGGCGTTTAGGTGAACCGACATTTTGAATACTCGATGTATTGAGTGTAGGTACGATATATTGAATGATCGATTTATTATAGTGGTCGATCAATTGATAGTAGTTTGGCATTCGATTTCTGCATAGTACGCCCCATCCAACCACCAATCAAAAAAGAGAGAACATCATGAAAAATGCATAGCACAAGTCTTGTACAACATTACATCATATGAATGTCACTGGACGTAACATTAGCTGAGATTAGCCATGCTGTGAGTTCAACTGAGGGTCGCGTGATTGTGAGACTAAACATTGATCTCGAGCAGAGAAGATAGCGTGCCATTGACCTAAGTACGACGTATATTGATAATTGAAAACGTGGCAATTGTGACTTGTGCACCAGATTATGAAAATAAACGCTAATGGACCCTACTTTTAAGGCAAAATTGACCTTCGATCAGCGATAACGGTGACGGAAAAGTTAAAAATGAATTGGATCTTCAACAATCAACCAATGTATCATGTTTGTCATTTTGATGCCAATTTTCGTGACGATAAACGCCACCTTAAACTGCACACTTAAAATGGTCATACTTTAACTTGAATAGCAATGCCATTTGTCAATAAAATGCTATCATAATCACGCAGGGACCAAACTCACATTCAGTCTGGCTATACTACAATACAAGAATATGTTCGCGCCCAAATGTCTGACAGAAAGTGTTGTTAAAAAAAAAAAAGTGAAGTTATTTGACAGGTGGTGTTATTAGTAAACATTTGTAAAATGGTTTCGTGAAATTCACTGAAAAAACAAAATGGCAGCTTTAGTTCTGATTTTAGCCACGCGCACAAAAGACAGGGATCTTTTTCTAGGCCAATCTGTTGCGCTAAATTTTTAAGTTCAGTGTTCTTTTCCCGCCTCTTTTATATATATCTGATTCTTAGCTGATATTTCTAGGCATCCCTGGAAACATTTTTCGGCCTGGGTTTGATCGTTGGCCCAACCCT
Organism: Cerastis leucographa; assembly: GCA_963082945.1. Classification (NCBI taxonomy): domain Eukaryota; kingdom Metazoa; phylum Arthropoda; class Insecta; order Lepidoptera; family Noctuidae; genus Cerastis; species Cerastis leucographa. The sequence continues at coordinate 7,578,018 of OY720380.1, read as the reverse complement.
GGGAGGAGCTCTATACGACTTCGGAGGCTACTCCTTACCGTTCGCTGTCCTCGGGTTTGCTCTATTCTGTGCCGCTGTCATGAGCTGCCTGGTGCTGCCAAAGAACCATGATGATGAGGATCTGAAGCCTAGTGGACGTGAGTAGAAGAGATTTGAGTGATATTGAAAATCATGCGAGCAACTTTTTCTGAATCAACCACGTCTGACCATTTCTATAACAGGCGTTTTCATTATCTTGCACTTGATTTCAATGTACCGACTATTCATCGTCACCATGACTAGAAAAACTACCTATTGTTTTAGGCGTGACTAACACAGACAGACACACAAGCCCGATTTTTTTTACTGTCAACAAAGGTGTGAAAAAAACAAAAAAACTGTGCGTGGAATCCCTCCGCGCGGAAGATGTGAAACTTTGTAGTACTACACGCATGCGTTCGAGTGCCACGCATTCACTCTCGTTATTTTATTGAGCTTCTAAATAATATTTTGTTGTTTTCTTGTTGTATTATTTTTATTACATAAGTTTATCGAGGTTATTCTACTCATGGAAATTGAGCGAAGGCTGGTCACACCGAAAAGTCGAATGCATGACTGTTTGCACGCCATCTTGCGTACCTAGTGGAACTACGTAGTCACAAATCTTGTAATACTGCCATCTCTTAGTGAGTAATAGAAAATATTCCCCCTCCATGGTAGCGTTAAACTTGTTGGAAGTCGCATAAGAAGTTTCACTTCAAAAACGAGTAATCGTACTTTTTACCGAACGTGCAGAACGTTTTAGTTAAACTTTGGAATCTTTATAGTGAAGTGATGCTCGATTTTAAACTTAATATATGTGTTTTAGGTGGTAGTCCACTCCACTAATATACGTAGGAATTAACAATGGTAACATTTAACTTGCAGCCTCAATGATATCTCTGCTGAAGGTGCCTGGCGTAATGCTGTCCGCACTCAGTATCATGGTGACCAGCATGAGCATAGGGTTCCTACAGGCGACGCTCGAACCACATCTACGTCAAGTAAGTATTCCACTATTACATTCTCGTAGAATTTACATTGTTAACAAATATTTACTTAAATCTGGTCCAAGCACAAGTATTTTATTTGTAAGGGTCGCCTGGTGATCTGTAATACAGGTTTTACTTGAAACAGACACCAGTCTTTATGTAGTGATAATTTGACTTTGAATCTGTACCTACTGTTTGATGAAGAGAGAAATAAATTAAACTTATTATTATTTGAATGATAAAGCTTATATAATATTATTGTTATACTTGTAATTTATTAGAATATCTAGATACCTATATTAGGAAGGAACTTTCAAATTCAAATTCTTTATTGCGAACTAAGTGTAATCTTGAAGATGTTGACAATAGGTAGGTTCTTATAACTTAGTTGCCTGTTAGGGCATTGCAATATAAATGGCTTTTAATTATATTAAAAAATATATATATATATAAAAATATATACTATTACAGTTGTTCCAGTTTACATTGTCTTATATTAAATTATCAGTATTCATACATTTTATACTAAATCATAGTTTTAATATTCTTATAATTTACATGTCATTTTATTAAGTATCACGTTCATTCCAATATTACGAGTACATAATTATTTTTCTTCAAGAAATTCCTTTACTGAGTAGTATGCCTTTTTAATCAGGAAGTCTTTTAGCTTCCTTTTAAAAATACCAATTAATGAATGCTTTTAATGTCTATGGGTAAATTATTATAATTTTTTATGCCCATACAGAAAATACTATTGCTATGTACTGCAGTGTGGGATGTTTTATTACTTAATGTATCTTTCAGTCTACTGGTTTTTAATGTGTCATAGCTTCTGATGTTTGATTTAACTAATATTGAGGCCTCGTAGATATATAGAGAAGGGATGGTTAATATTTTGAGGTTTATGAAATGAGGTTTACATGACTCTGTTTGGTGTATCCCACATATTGCTCTAATACACTTTTTTCCTCAATATCAATCGCAAAATAAGCAATGCATGATGTGCTTACCTGTAAGAAGTTGCTACACTAATCTATAAGTCTATTGGGTGGTATCACGTTTCTTTGTATCAGTGTTAGCAATTATTTATTTTAAGCCAACATTTTCTTGCCTGGTAAATTATCTGGGAACCGTTGATAGCATTTTTTTTTGTGTAAGATAAATAAATAAATATATAAATTTTATACACAGTTTAAGGGACGTCGACGGTCAATCTGTTTCCATGAAAAATCAGCTCTTCCATACATTTTGTGTGAAACAGTACTTAGTTGGTTTTTATAACCGGCGAACATTTTATTCTATGCTGGAGGTTCTACAATCACGTACTAAATTCGTATGTAACGGGTTGACCGTTATTGTCTCGTACACTGCTTATTATAAACGTGTTCTTAAGTCAAAGCAATAGACAACTGACGGCCATGTTTTAATTTTCTTTCATGGCTTTATCGACGTGTTCGTCTTAATTACTTCATGTAGCTGTAGTGCCACTAACGGATAATGTGAATTGTGTACCACACATCTAGTACGTTTTATCTAGGTCAGGCCGCCTGACCTAGATAAAACGTACTAGATGTGTAGACTAAACGCCTGACTCAGGCGTTTAGTCTACGATAGGCAATCAAATAATTGTGAAAACAAATGAAAATCCGATCTCATATTGTTACCAGTTAATAAAATTATTTAGACACCATACGAAAGATTCTTCCAAAGCCTTTATCCGTACTACCGAGACGAAAATCATCCTTTGTCCCAACCCAGATTTTGGTCTATCTGTGCGCCAAATCACATCAAAATCCGTTCAGTAGATGTGGCGTGAAAACAGTACAGACAGACTTATAGTTAGTTAGTTACTACACATTTTAAATTGACAGCACGGTTGCTGCATTGGCTGAACGATTGGCTCTGCGTGTCGCAGGTTCGATTCCCGCAGGAACAAGTGTGTATGGCCTACAGGTCATATGTGAGTTTAAATTTTTGTAATTGCACCCACGATACAGGAGAAATTCCAAGTGTGGGGCAACATTTATAAAAAAAATGAAATAAAATAAAAATTCATTATTATTTTATATTATGTTCCACCATTACATCCGTTGCTTTTTGTTTTGTCTCGGAGAAGAAGCTGAGCATGAGGTCTTTGATCCCGGGTTGGGTAAAGTACTATTGGGTAGTTCCTTCAGGAATCTTTCAGTACCAGCCACGGAGTCTGGAGTTGTGCTCGGTTGATGACAATAGACTCGCCCCCTATTAGGCAAATGGGCCTTAAAAATAACTGGCGTAACGTGGGTGGTACTAATAGTGATGTTATTTTATGGGAAGAACCTGAACCGGTCCTTCGTTGTGTTTTTAAAGTGAAAACTTCTTTAGCGGCGTTGTGCACTTTTGTGATGGGTTTAAAATGTAAATCTCGCGTCAGGACACGTGCCCTGATCGAAAACGCGTAAGACGGATTTACATTAGGTTACGAAGGAATTTGAACTTTCTGACATCTGTCATTAAGTTTGGGTTTCCAAACTAGATAATTATCTTATGCACAAACAAAACCTTCGGTTTCTCCAAAGAGGTAAAATTCGTAAGACGGATTGTAATAGTTGTAGTTGACGGATTGTAAGTTTTAAATTTTTAATGTAATATAAATTGTCATGTATATATACGATAGCACAATAAATGAATATTATATTTTACCACATAAATGATCGTACTTTAATACTGATAATTAAAGCAATTCGTGCAAAATTATTCCCTAACCATTCCAAAATATCAAAAATGCACAATGTTAATGTTCAAGTTTTCACTTCTGCCGGCACTCCCGAAGTACAACCCGTTTTTTTTTTACTAATTTCGTATAACCTCTCCCTCCAGTTTCAATTCTCGTCTATGGTCCTCGGGCTAATGTTCGTGATCAACGGCGGCGTGTACGCGGTGTCTGCACCAGTGTGGGGGTGGCTGTGCGACCACCCTTCCGTGCGCCCCAAGTATGTCATCGCGTGTGGATGCGGCTTCGTGGCCGGAGGGTTCCTGCTCATCGGACCTGCGCCTTTCTTTGATATGCAGACGTGAGTTTGGTTCCTTTGTCCAACCATTTATTTAGCACTTCAAGCACGTAGTACAGAACTACAGACGTGGGCTTAATGCCATAGTCATTTTGTACCAGTCAACCAAATTATCTCTGGTTCATCATCGTCTGCATAGCCTTTTCCCAATTTTGTTGCCGTCGGCTTCCAGTCTATCCCGATGCAGTTGAATACCGGTATTTTATATGGAGCGACTGCCTATCTAACCTCCACAACCCAGTAACTGGGTAATACGATACTCCTTGGTAAGACTGGATGTCACACTTTTTGCTTGTGACTACTCGTAACGACTGTCAAAGGTCCCTACAAATGACACCCGGTACTAACGTGCTTTCCGAGGCACGGAGGAAACTCGGTATATAATTATGGGCACCCATCCACGGACCCGCCTCAGCAAGCACGGCTTAACCTTAAAGATCGACCCGTGCGGCTGTTATTATTTAGCCACGAGCTCCTCAGAACTAGACTACTGCATAATGTTCATATTAACAGTTCTGCTGTCCAAAGTAAACAGATAAACTGGACACATTGTGATGGAATTGATACTAACAACTGATGGTGCGAACACAGCATGAGTTCGATAGTGAGGTTTGCAAAATAGTTTTTAGTTATTTACTTATACTAGAGCAGTCGTTCCTCATAACAGAGCCTAGTATCTGCTTTGAACTTCAAATACTACGCCTGGCAGATTATTGTGGCAATCTTTGGAGTTGTTACATTTTGCATTCTGTTTGATGATATCTGTAGTAAATTAAATCTTTTCATATTGTGTGATTACAGACAAATGTGGGCAGTGATAGTCGGCCTTATGCTCCACGGATTAGGTATGGGCAGTCAGCTCGTGGCTTCTTTCTCTGACGCACTTGGAACTGCCATGTAAGTACCTCCCTATAATCTATTTCTCATATCGCCCCTAGGTATAACTTGTATCTAGTGTTTGAGCCCAATAAGACACTCACTGCCACCTGCCTTCGATTGTTTCTGCTGATCGCTAATTGAAAAACATAACGTCTGCCAACCTAACGACTCAAAACCAGATTAGAAACGAACTTATTGGTGTCAAAAGAAATTCCTCTCAAATCGACAGAGAAAATCATTCACATTTTTTACTGAATATTCACCCAAAGTTGCACTGGCATGGCATCCAAAATCCATCACTCTACCGTAGGTTTTACCTTAACTTGGAAAAATATGCCACATCCACTGGCCATCTTAAGCGCATAGGTACTGAAGAGATTTGAGATCTGTCAGTATCTAAAAGTATTGCTGTAGAGCATCAACAGGTTTTTTTAAAATCGCGGATGCATCTACAGACGAAGAATAGATAAGGATCATCATCTTCCACAACCAGACTTCAAACACAACAGAACTACGTCTAGGCCCCTCTCAACTTGTTGGCACAAGTAGTAGACTGGCGTCTCATTCACGTACTACCTGTCATATTATTAAAGGTCTACAGTAACCATACAATGTTTATATTTCAACCGCTTTCTTCCCCAGTGCAAGCGGTCTCCCGAATTCCATAGAGACGTACGGGCTGGTGTCAGGCATGTGGACGTCCACGTTCGCTCTGGGAGCATTCATCGGCCCCACTGTTTCGGGGCTGCTCTTCGACTCCATAGGCTTCAGAAGTTCCACGCTCTTCGTGTTCGTACTGCATGTTCTTGTGGTACGTATTGTTGAATGTTGGTAGCATAAACGTTTGCAAGGTTGCTCAAGGTGTCATTGACACATTTTGCTAGTGCAATTTCAGGACATGATCTTTTTCTTTTGCTACTAATGCCCGCCCTATTTTCCTTCGTCCTTGTGCGAATAAAATTGACGAAAGTTAAGATTTAAATTAAGTCTTCAAACCGTTTCTCAGTTTTAATCTTTGCCTTTGTTGCTAGATGGTGTTGATGCTAATGTTCACCTGGACTTGCGACCGGTCTTCCAAAATGGATGTCTCAGTGTCCGCCGGAGACTTGCTCCAAATCGATGGAACCCTGGATGAAAGCGTTCTCATTGGTGACAAGTTCCTTGCTCCTACTAGGACTAAGAGGTAATTACTTCGTCTTTATTCATGTTCAGAACGCAGGATTGTCAGTTGCTGAGTCATGGTTCATGCTTATCGTATCATCCCGACCCCACAGCACAGGTAAATTATCACTATAGATTAACCATCACGTCTTTAAGTCTCCAAAAACAGTGTGTTATGATGACTATCACTTACTTTTTCGAAACCATTGTCATAAAGTATCATCAAGTCATAGACATCTGCATAGGCGAGCATTTGGGATACAAAACTATCCTTCAGACTGCTCTTGGGGCTCCTAGTATGATGGTTATCTATTTATATATTTATTGTATGTCAAAGATTTTCGAGCCGGTGCACGGTGGATGACCCACTGGTAGAAAACATGGTCATCGGAGACAGACTACAGCAAGACAGGACTAGAAGGTAAGTCGAATTGCGTAGTCTTTCATAAGTCTCTCAGGTAGATTACGATTTACGGCCCACTTCTTCTAACAAAAAAGAGCCCTGTGACCCAACAGTGGGATTAATTATAATCCCACTTTTGGGTCAAAGGGCTCTTTTTGTTATGCTTTTGCTCATTGAATTCTTTTGAAGACAGAATTATCGAAGTACTAATTTCCTGATGAATATTCCTCGTCGCTCTAGTTTTCATTTTTTTTTTGGTGTCTTGAGCTAGAATCATCATCATCAGCCTATAATGTTTCTACTGGTGGGACACAGGCCTCCTCTCTATGAGAGGGAGTGGGTTATAATCCACCACGCGGGCCCAGTGCGGGTTGGTAGATGTCACATGTCTTCGAATTTTTAGTTCTAAGACATGCCGGTTTCCTCACGATGATTTCCTTCACCGTTTTTGAGGGCAGCGGTGATGAAATAAATTACACAAAGTAATGCGCCTCGGGCTGCCACCACTGGGCCACCGCTCCACCACTGGGCCACCGCTAGCTAGCGGAAAAGCACTAGCTAGAATAATATTTATAAAATATTTTTTCTTTCCTCTTTAGCAACTACATCTCTAATTTTCTAACCCCTTCCAGTCGTCGCTGCGGTATCAGCGTGGAACAGTCCCGCCCGCCCGCGATGAACAGTCTGATCGCTTGCTCCAGCTACAAGAACCGGCGCAGTCCCTGGAGCCAGCGTACCCCGCGTTACCGCCCCACGTACGGAAGCCTCGACCACAGGTACCGAGGAACTTATAACACGTAGAACTAGATGTGGATGATAGGTAGGAAGATTTGTATGCTGTGTCTTGTGTGTGTGAGGTCGCCTGATGTGTATTTTACTAACGTTTTTGTATGCATGTGGCCACTTTGCTTTAGTTTTGTAATTTTTTGGTTAGATTTGGATGATTTTAAGAAATCATTGTCTCTATTTTCGCAAATGTAAGTTTTGTGTAACTGGAGTTATTTTGCTCAATTTTTGCTCAAATTTAATTTTAGGTCAAATGTAATTCTTTCTCAAATTTAATTTTTGCTCAAATGTATTTTTGCTCAAAGGTCGTACTTTTAATTTCCTTGCATTTTCTTGTCTTGCATTTGAGTAGTATTTATTTGTAGTTATTTGAGAATATTCCACATAATATTTAATCATATAGAAATAAAAAGTATGTAACGATTAGTTAAGATTTAGTAGATAAGCTTAATACTTTTCAACATCAATTTATGTCAGTAGTTTTATTTTGTAAATAATCTATAACTTTATGTGTTCTGAAATAAAAATGTATCTTATATTTTGGGTTTTCATTATCTCTAAATACAGGGTCTTCTTCTTAGCTTGTGTAACGTGTGTAGCGTTTGCGCATATGTTTAGCTCAAAATTCAGCTATGCGAACTCCGCTCAATGATGCAGTCATAAGATCGTCAAGTGCGCAGGTGACAGGGCATGCAGCGCAACATGGAAGGAGGGCCATTGTTTGTGGAGACATGCCACGTACACACTTGAGGTCTGAGCTGTCTATGAACCCCCATGTGCCTCAGAGATTGTCTTTGATACAGCCGACTTGAGTTCGGAGTCTATTCAGAGATTTCCAAGTCAGCCACGGCAAAGCATGCCCGGGTGGGAGGCTTTCAGACGGCTCGATGAAGCCGTCAGGGGGCTTAAGCAGCTCCCGCAAGAGATCTCGCCAGAGATCTCGCTGTGGAGGCGTTGCTATTAGCTGGACACCCAAAAAAGCTGTAACGACTTTTCAGTCTCTAGAGCACTGAGACGTAACTGTGCCTTGGGTGGCCTGAGTCAGCTTGTGGCTTCGTCCGAACCGTCCTACGAACTATTTGAGGCGCAATCCCAGTGAGTGGATACAGTATTGGTGCCGGGGTCGGTTTAAGGCATCCACTAATAATCCGGCACGTCGCATTTAGAGTTAATACGATATTATTTAAGTGGAGGTTTATTATTCCATTGCTCTTTTTTTACCGACTACGGCAACGCCAAAGGGTTTATGATTTTAGCAGTATTAAGTACGTTAGTAACAATTTCGATTTAAATCAAATTTTCATTTTTTAATACGGTTACCGTGCATAGAACAGCTGTTCCATACATTTTGACCGTGTAGGTATTGCAGTTTCGTAGGAAATAGCTGGTAGTTTTTAATAACCGGATTTGATGTACAGGGGGGTTACTATGACGCTTAAAACATTATTGTTCCATTTCTATTTCAGAGGGAGAAAGAGATGAAGCTAGACGACCTGTATAGCTCCGTCTCTTTTTCACTCTTGAATAAGAATGGAACAATAATGTTATAGGACGTCATGGTACGCCAACTGATTTTACAGATTGATGTACTGATTACGCTGTAAGTAACCGTTTAGCGTCGTTTTTCTCTTCCACCCTATTTTAATGCTGACCAGCATTTCCCCATATAGGGCCCAATCAGACCAAACAGAATAATGCAAACAAAACTACAGACATACTCATATCATGTAAATTAGTCCATAAAAGAACTAACATACCAACAGTCAAATCACGACTGAAACACATGAAATGCATTCCATTGCTGCACAAAACCTTTCCAACGTATTCAACAGACTGTCCAAACCATCGATGCATTAAAAATAAGTGAACATCAGAGAATTGCATGTTCTTACATAGGTAAAAGTCGTGCAGATTTTTTTTGAAAGCAAGGACGTTGTCGGTATTTGTAAACTAGAGTTATTTACAAGCTGTGGTTTCTCTTGGATAGGTTGATAAACTCTGGCATTGTTTGTGATTTCACTAGTTTACGAGCTTGGAGTTAGTTCGATCTTGAGCATGGTGAAGAAGTCAAGTGCTTATGGCCTTTTAGGTTTACAGGTTTGTATGTTTAATAAGTTCTTTTCAAAATCCAGTAAGCTCCTTATTGGGATATAAGGCTAAGTAGCATATACACATGTATTAACATAATTATATAATCTATACTTATAAAATCGTTTGTCCTGACTGACAACGCACAGATAAAACCAGTGAACGGATTGGGCTAAAATTTGGCATACAGATAGACAGCTATTAGGACGTAGGAATTTTAAGTTATTTTATTGTCATTAAAGTGGTACATTTACCACTTTAATGACAATAAAAGAGGGTTAATTTTTAAAGCCTACTTAAAAAAATATAAGAATTTGGCACCGATTTTGTTGCACTGGGTTTATCTGTTTGATTGCAATTTTAATTGTAATACTTAAGTACTATAAGTATGATTTAATCTATAAATTGGCTATTTGTATAAATATAGACAAAAAACCACGCATATTTTTTTCTAATGACAGTTAGATGTATTTATGCATAAAAAAGTAATAAAGCCCAAATGAAAAAAATAATACAGTATGCGAAAGTGGCATTTTGCTAATGTGGCCTCTTACGATGTGGCGTTTTCAGAATATGACAATTTGAGAATGTAAATTATTTTGCGAATTCCAATATGTCATTTTGCGAAAGTGTCATCTCAGCATGGGCTCAGCATGGGCTGAGATTTGGCCTCGTAAAGGACCAATTTAGTTTAATGTGTGTTACGTTTTGCTTAATTTTGTTTAATTGTTAATTTATCATTTAGTTTTTGTCCTTTTCGAGACTATTAAATACTTTTTTTGGTTCTAGGGAATGCCAATGTTTTGCTTCACCGTTTTGAGATCAGTGGTGATGAAATCGTAAGACAACGTAAATGAAAGTGAATTGTGGCTCTCAACAAAGAATAATTATCGTATCATGTCATTTATTTAGTTCATGTTACAAAGCACATTAGCCTCAGTAAAAAACTAACTTCTAATGTAGGTAGTACTTTTTTTTTATGTTACAGTCAAAACTGTTAATCGGACAAAACAACTTTCGACCGGTGTTAGTCAAAACTCTTATTAAATTAAGTGGCGTTTTCTCTATTACAAATATTTTGTTTAAGAATGCCTCAGTTATAATTACTTACCTAGAATTACTAAAACACGATGTTTTTGCCAAGGGTAATAAAAAAAACTTAACAACATTAAATACATAGAGTTTCTAGGTAAATCTTAGTAATTGTTAAAATAGTTTTAACCGGTCAAAAATAGTTTTGACTAACTAACAGTTTTGACTGTGACATACAAGGTGCTATTTTGCATCCTCATCAAGTTCAAGGAGGTAACTATGCTAATGATTCTCGTCCCGAATCAATAATAAAACGGGTAGGTATTTTTTTTCTTATTTACGGAAATCGGTAAGTGTGAACCACCCGTGTTTTAAACGCGGCATGTCTGATTCTCGCCCTATAACCGCGTTTCCGCACATAAAAACGATCCCAAACGTTTATTGGAAAATTTCTTATTCCCTAAACCACGTTAAAGAATAACCCCTATTCTGATATACTGACAAACTTAAACAACCAAAAAATCAGCGTTTATTAATAATTAACTAGGTACAGTAATTTTTATTGATTATTTATGTCTTTTGGGACAACCAACCTCCTGAATTTTGACGAGGATGCAAAACAACACCTTGTATACATTTTTAGAATGACAAATAGCCAAGTTTCATTACCAGTTTAGGAAGCTTAATATCGTGTCATACATTAACATCATACATATTAAGTAATGTTTTGTTACTTAGATGGCTCTGTAATGAAGACGGTCTAGTAATACTAAAGACGGGTTTGCGACAGAATTTATCTATTCGACTAACATTTAATTTACGATAGTCAACTAATTAAATATTTTATTTAAGTACACTGACCAGTTGATGAAAATGTTTAATATTTTCATGTTTAATAGGTTTGGTAATACAAATTGTAGGTCGATTGAATAATTTATAGATTTTGTGATAAAACCATTATAACAATAAATTAAAGTAATGCATCTCAAAACTAGGAAAAGTGTTATATACTCTCATAAATGTAAAAGCTTACATGAAAACCCATAAAACCTACACATAGCTTATATAATACCACCACACTAAACACAAAACAATCTAACATACACCTAAAACCAAACTAAACTCTTTAGACCACATCCATTGCTGGTCACGTTCACCACTCCTATCCTCCATTAAGAACGAAACCAGCATTGTACATCATCCAATACCTTACACTTAAAAGATGCTACAAAGTTCCCAGGCGTAAAGGTCAGATACCCACCACGACGGTATAAAGGTCGCGTCCCACTTGACATGAAGCTCAATAGACTGCTGAACAGAGTAATATACATAATAATAGGATGGGTTTGTTGAGAAAGTTATGCCGCAGTTGGTTGCAAGACTAGCTAACTTAACTTTAGGTACAGTGAAGTGTTTTCATTATTTTCCTTTTTCAGAATGTAAGAATAAATAGTGCTGTAGTGATCTATTATTCGGCTTTGGATTAATTTTACATTTACTTATTTGATGGCCATGCCTCTCTTAACCCCACATTTCTCTGTATTTTGTTAAAATCTCAAATTGAGTACTTACATATTTTGGTACATATTTATAATTCATTCATCAATTATTTAGCGAGAATGATCAATAAGGAAATCTGAATAAGTTTATCTTTAAATGCAATCAATTTTATTGTTTTCAGGATGCATTTTGCCGTTTAATTAGAACATAGTTCTAATTATGTTCTAATTAAACGGCATAACTAATTGAAGCAATTAAGATTTACGAAATACCAAGTAAACTCTATTTATTAAACATAATAATTCTTTTAACATAATAATCAAGCTAATCAATTAACAGTGACATAAAACAACAACATTAAACCCGGAAGAATAAATAACCAAGGTAGACTAGGTATCAGAAAATGTCAAATTATATTGTATAATAATGATGCGTTATACGATTTAATCAATACAAAGATGACGCATTTATTTGAAAGAATATAAGAGATAATCCTCCAAACAGAAATATAGAATACTAGCTGTCCCGCGCAACTTCGTCTGCGTCACATTTTCCCCGTTTTCGCAACATTTTTCATTGCTGCTCCGCTCCTATTGGTCGTAGCGTGATGATATATAGCCTATGTTACTTCTAATAACTCCAAGAATATGTGTACAAAGTTTCATGACATTCACATTTATAATATTATATAGTAGGGATTATCGGTTTTCGTTCCAATCACAGAGCTGATTAGTCTTGAGCTGATATGACTTGGACCTCAGTTTTACACCATGCTTAGTAAAAAAAGGGAAAAATGATGTATTTGTATAAAAATTACCTTCTAGTGTCACAACCATAACTCGTATTTCGGATTTTTAGTAATTTGTAGAGTTCGATTTTTTTTCCTTTACGAAATTGGACTTCTGTCAAAACATTTTTAACCGACTCCAAAAAAGAAGGTGGTTCTCAATAAGGCTGTTTTATATTATTAGTGTTTGTTATCTCATAAAGTCATAACTAACTGTCATTTATAATTAACTAGCTGTCCCGCGCAACTTCGTCTGCGTCACATTTTACCCGTTTTTGCAACATTTTTCATTGCTGCTCTGCTCCTATTGGCGTAGCGTGATGATATATAGCCTATGTCCTTCCCCAGGATGAAATCTATCTTCTTGCCAAATTTCATTGTGATCCGATCAGCCGTTTAGTCGTAAAAAGGTAACAAACAAACAAACATACAAACAAACAGAATGACTTTCGCATTTATAATATTAGTATGGAAGTATGGATTATATTGGTTTTTTATAAAAATATTCTTCCAGATTGGACTCTTTTTAGGGTTCCGTACCCAAAGGGTCAAACGGGACTCTATTATATGAGACTTCGCAGTCCGCCTGTCACCAGGCTGTATCTCATGATAGTTAGCCCGTTGAAATTTCTACAGATTATTCATTTCTGTTGATGCTATAACAACAAATACTAAAAACAGAATAAAATAAATATTAAAAAAAAAAAATGCACGTTTTTATGAATAATGGTACGGAACCCTTCGTGCGCGAGTCCGACTTGCACTTTGCCGGTTTTTATATACCAGTCCTTTTATTTCTAGTTTTTAGTGTCCCTTTTTAGATCAAAATCCATTCTCCTATCTTCCCTTTATCTCAATTTACTGCTGACTGTGATCAATGATGAGATCTATTAAGTTTTTTCATCATTCTTCTGGGCCTACCGTGCTGTCTTTAACTGCTGTTTGGGACTCAGTCTGAACACCGACGTTCTTCTTCTTCTCCATTAGTGATACCTAATGTAGAAAAACAAGATGACTATTTAACTGAATATGATTGATTATATCTGCGGTTTGTTTAAAACTTGCTTCCCTATCACTACGTCATCAGCTAAGCTTACTCATACAGAGGTTTTTTTTTGTGTCATCATTGTTCAGCCATCTCTATGTTGATTCTTTGAAATCTGATGTTGAATCAGACTTGTCAGAATTTGTTTTTGAACTGGATTCAACTTGTAGTCTTGGTAGCTTAGTACTTGTGCTGGCGGGATAGGTAAATATTAAGTGGACTAAGGTAAATAACGGTCTTACATCTGTTGTTGTTAGGTATACATTAGTCAGTACATAGTTCTAAGTTTAGACTTTCTGTTTATCTGCTCTTTCATCCGTTTCATGCTCGTCACGTCGCAATGATTGTTCGGTTCTAAGATGTCCTTGTAGAAATAAATTTGGACACGGGCGAGACTACATGTACTTTGGGACCCACTCTTAGAGGTAGCGTTCACTATAGCAACTTATACATAGTTATAAAACGACTAAAGACTATCAGAAAAGTAAATGGAAAGTAAGACTGAAAAGTTGGGAGAAAAGAGATATACGTCTATTTACAAGATAACCTAAAAATCTTACAACTAAGGTTTTTAACAGTGGAATGTCTCCGTAATTAAGATTAATCAAAATATAATAATACATAAGACGACTCATAAAGGAAGATTCGAACTACTGTATTTCCCTCGCAGTTTTAGTTCTGACTTTACGTGTTTTGCTTCTTGTCATAAGCCAAAACCAGAATTTTTACTTCATTGCCTGTACATAATTGATGAATCATAAAACTGCTAGACTGCAGCTAGAGACTAAACTGATTACCAACCCTGTAATTAGTTCAATCACTATTAAAACTATGTCGTTACGATTTTGATCTATAAGCGAATTATAGTCAAGTAAAACGATTTTTATTACGCTGAGACAAGATAATATTGTTTTACATAAATTATAACAGCCAGAGCTGACTAGCTATGTACAGCTATTGAAAAGCAGGGTTTGTTGAATAAAAAAAGTATGAGTAATAAATCTTATTTTTTGGTATTTTTACATAGTTTTTATTTTATGCAACACAGACGTTACGATGGCCAAGTTGCTGTCGGGTTTCATTTTCAGGGTCGCAGCTTATCAGCCCCCAGCATGAGTGACAAAGGCAGTCGTCTCCTGTTATCTGGAATTAATTAATTATGTTAAAATAAATAAATTCACCTATAATGTAATAAACATAAAGAGTTTCATAAGTAACAAAAGAAAAACAGAAATGTCTAAAGATAATATAGAGGTCGAAGACCTCTATATTATCTTTGGACATTTCTGTATAAATACTAGGTATATAAATATTAGGTATAAATATTTCATGACAAAATGCGACAGCCACCCATCTTCTATTTTGATGACTGAAAGATCTCAGTAAAATACACTACTGCTACCTCGGCCAGTCTTTTACTGCATACTGTTTTAGTCCGATAAAGTATAGGGCAACAGTAAGAATGAGCCTAATATAAGATTACAACAGTATGTATTTATACATATAAAAGCTAAACGAATCTCAGTTTGTTGTTCAGATAGATATCTTAAATAAGTTCTTAACTTATGATATAAATACATGTTTTTTTACAAATATACTTACATCACGTGGATACACCCATTTCTGAACTTTTTCAAAGCCCTGAGCACCTCCATCAAAGAGACGACACCTTTGTAAGAGCGTAAGTCGTAAGAGAAGAAGAAATTAAAGCAACGCATGTTTGTGGTTAAAATCAAAGTCCAAATCAAAAACAACTCATTGTCCAATATCCAGAGAAGAATGCGGTAGGTAGTCTATGACAGGGTGCATTATCTTCAGTTCAAGATGTAAAGGCCAAGTCGTCGAGAATCTACAAAATCGCGATGATAAACATAAAATCCCAGACAAAAATACAAACATAACGATGGACTAGATCATCACAGATCTGACAATGACAGTAAACACGTCATTGGATTGGAACGTAATCGGAAAAAAGTTGCGTTTTGTAATTGCACGATTACTTAATTTTAGTAAATTGAAAATATTTATAACTTTTGATTCCCGAGTCCTAAAAATTCAATATTTTAAAAATAAATATCTCATAAAACTGTAGTTATAATTATTTTATATTTACACTGGAACGGAGTTGAGTTAATTTTTAGATTCTTTGGGTCCATTTTCGCCAGCCTCCATTTTTTTGCTAAAAAAAAAAACAACTACTAAATCACAAAAATCTGCAAAATAACTTTAGCTTCAGAAGTCAGTGACTTTTGTTTCATTGATTGAGTTTTTTGCCACTTTTTTTGACTTTTACCTTTTTACTTGTAATATCCTATATTCGCTGTATTATTTTACATTGTTAAAAATACATGTCATGGTATTGTCAACAATACCATGACATGTATTGAAATGCCCCAATAAAATAGAACTTAGCTTACCTAACTATCGAAATGTGGGTGTACTGTACACATCTGCTTAATCCCTCAAAGCATACAGGCGTGATGTTATGTTACGCTTAAGATATTATTGTGTAAACAATAAATATCTAAGCGATTGCAGCAATCACGATAGATTTACCGTTTATTATTAAAGAGTTCTATTGTAAATCTACGTAGATCAGCATCAGATCTTCACCAAATTTAAACAAGACCACCGACTTGTACCTTTGATCATCAGCTCAGCAACAAGAGATGGTTACTAGGCATAATGCTTATGTGTGCCTATAAAATTTGGAGAGATCCCTCGATTTCTCCTGGATTTCTCATCAGATCCTGACCTGGACCACATGGGTAGTATACTGTTTCTAACAATACCCATCGAATTTGATAGTTGCCTTTAATTTTGCTGGGATCCCATCATCAGATCCTGACTTATACCTTCCATCATCAGCTTGGCAATATGACTTGATGATTACCATGCTCAAATAACTGAATTGCATTAGGAAACAAATTAAAAACGTTGCATGTGCGTATTGAATCTGAGAGTTGTCCTCGATTTCCCTGGAATCCCATTATTAGATTTTGACTTGGTGACAATGGGACCACCTCACGAGTATAGGCTTTCGAATAAAAAAAGCATTTTGACAATCGGTCCAATTGGCGAAGATAACATACATAAAAAAAAATACAAACTGTCGAATTGAGAACCTCGTTCTTTTGGAAATTGATTAAAAAATAATTTTGTACTATAAAAGTATGATGAGATGACGAGTAATAGAGAACTATGAAAGAAAAACACATGCTGCGCCGACCCCAAATAAGGGCAGGAGAATGGTGAAATTATTACAAAATTAATGCATTTTATGTGAAAGCCTATACCTAATCTTACCACTGCTGGGACTTCGGCCTTCTCTCCATGGGAGGAAGAGTGCTGTTATCCACTAACTTCGATTTATTAGTTATGAGACAACCCCTATCACTATTTTCGTTCCCCGTTTTTAGAGCAATCGATCCCGACCCTCATATCGACATATTGGCTCAAATCACAGAACTCAACACATGTTTTTGCGATATCATTAAATTAATCAGATGCTAAATTCCTAATAGCTTTTAAAACTACCTAGATAGACCACTTACATAATTTTTAATGCGTGTAAAAAATTGCGTTACCAGACACACACAGTTTTTGTTATTGACAAAAACTCATCAACTATTAAAATTCATAATTACCGACTTAATCTTAAGTTTCCAGCCATCCATTAATTGTTTTATAAATTCAGCTATTTAAATTCATACTTGGCATTTTAAGGCGTAAATAGAGTTTAATATGAAATTAGCAGTTGCAAAAAGAAAAAGAAAAATAAACTTAATATTTTATAATAATAAAGCATCGAATCAAAGCAAAGAAGCGTAAGTTTTCAAAATTTTGTAGAGGTATCTTACTTCCTTCTACTATTTTCCATTTTCACTAAATATTTCATAGAACATATTTTCGATATTAACCATAAATAACAGAGTTTTTAATCACAAAGACTCGTCAACAGATCTGTGTAACTAGTAGTTTCCACACTAACTAAGATAGAAATGCGCCATCCCGAGCAAGTGTGTGGGCAAAATGGCAAAAACAGCGCTTCGCAAAACTCGCGAGTACCAGGGCAATAGGAAGACGCAAGATATCATCAGTGAAGACCCGCTATGTGGGGTGGAGACACCGCATCTTTGGCGCCACATTGAGAGTATCAATTTATACCATAAATGCAGTAAGAAGTTAAACCATTTTTTCAATGTTGATTTTACTATCAACCCAGCCCAAAATTAACAAAAAGAAACGAATTAATCTGGAAAGAAAACTGCCCGACAGGAAGAGACGAAGACGAGACGAACCAAAAAGTATACGTTTTTGCTAAAATAAACTGAAGCTTCGGATTTGTTTTGAGTCCAAAAAACACGCGAAATTTCCAACCTGCTTATAAAGCGTACATTAATTCAGAAGCAGCAACAGCCACATAAAGCCCCCAAACTGCATAAAAACATTCAATTTTGCTGATCTTGTTGAAAACGCAAGGTTCGATTGAGCGTGCCATTAAAATTCTTGACCAATCAATTACACTACCGACATTATTGCAGTTCACCTTACAACTGTGTCCGCCATACTGGAACCCGTCTGACGGGCCCTGAGTCACGAGTTTGGGTTCAAATTTCGAACCGTTTGGGCTCTAAGACTAAATAAACCGCAAAACGTGCAAAGAGGTAAAACAGTTGAGGTTTTTTAAAGCACCAAGATTAAATACAGTAGTAAAACTTGAAGGTATATTCGTTAAACTGGTAATAAAAGCTCGGAATTGTGATTATTTTTGACTTTCTTTAGTGGTCGCTTTAGAATATGGAAGGCGGTTTGGTTGTTGTCAATATGTAATGAAATTTTCTTGAAATATTGCAGATTTTTTTTTAATTAGTCCAAGGAGAAGCCAAAAACAACAATTTGTGTAATTGTGCAATAACAATCTCTTTTGCAGTCGGAAAGTAGAGAAAGGCTTGCAGGTGCAGTACACACTTTACTTTGTATTACGACAGTTTCCAATAGACTTGAGATGATGCCGATATCAAGGAAAGTCCTTAGGAGTGCTGTCCTTTCTCTAATTAACAATAACAAGCAGAAGCCGACCATTACTATTCTACCACCACCGTAAACAAAAGTGAATTCTTGAACGTACGCCAGAAAAGAAAAAAAAAACAAGAGGGTTACTTTGAGAACGGCCAGTATTAATTGAAAGTTCAAGGTGGCGGTGCTTGCCAAGGAAAAAGAAAATCCTCCGTCAAATTCAGTAAATTTTGGTTTAGTTCCTTTTACTGCCGTGGGTCAAGTTAAACTGGTTATTCTAAAATCATTGGAAGGAGGTCAGTTGAGTGGAGTATTTTATCGAGTGTCCGTCAGCCAGTGATCGAGAGTCAAGTGTGAGTAATAAGTCCACACCTGACATGTTGTGACCCTTTGGTAACTTTCCTCTTGCAGGGGTTCTCAACTTTTGGTGATTACAATTTTTTACCAAAACGCAGGATATGATGGAATAGATGTAAAGAAGTTGAGGTTAATTCCTAAAGTACAGTTTTTAAGGGTTCAGCTCTAGTACTTTAAAATGTAATAAGAGCATTTAGCGATTGGACACGTAATGGTTAGTAAGTATTGAATTAACATACAAATTGTCTTATACATCACCTAATTTACTAAGTACAGGTGAAACCTAAACACGAAATTACCTAATCCCTCCAGAAAACAGTAGAAGTTAAATTAAGTGCTAATATTTTAGCTACCCACAACAACCTGGTCTAAATCAATGCTATTAATAATGTTGATCACAAATAAATTATATGAATAATGTATGTTAAATCGTTAATTTATTATCTAAGCACCATAATAGACAAGTACTAAGAAGTTGCAAATTACAACGAGTCTTGCATTTCGTATCATGTTTATTCAAGAGGCTAAGTATTTACTATATTTTAAACAGGTTTTTGTATCACGTGTTGTTGCATGTTAATTTTACTAATCAGGATACTTCAGGATAGTAGTTTTATTCTCTACTAGCTGTCCCGCGCAACTTCGTCTGCGTCACATTTTCCACGTTTTCGCAACATTTTTCATTGCTGCTCCGCTCCGTTGGTCGTAGCGTAATGATATATAGCCTATGTCCTTCCTCAGGTTGAAATCTATCTGCTTGCAAATTTCATAAAGATCCGATCAGCCGTTTAGTCGTGAAAAGGTAACAAACAAACTTACTTTCGCATTTATAATATTAGTTAGGATTACAATCTCACTGGGGAATAAGTAGTTCTTCTCATCTCTTCTGAATGGTGTGCACAACGTGTCTTGGGTTCGAACTCAGACCTGTGACTTGGCAGTCGGACGGTCACACCACTAGGATAGCCACTAGGCTATGTACTAACATACATATGGATAGCCTAGTAGTAGAACATAAACTTGATTTAAAAGCAAATTCGACTATAATCTTAACCACGGTTATTCTTACAAGCAGAGTGTCGACACTATTAAAAGATTAAGATCAGACACGCGTTAACTTCTATACAAATACGTCATATAGCTCGGAGGACCTGTGAACCGGTTTAACGGACCTAAAGAAGATCGCTTCACCTTGACACCTCTCGTAAATGTCAGCTACGCTATTGTAACGAAACTTATTGGTGTTATAATAGAAATAATTGACGCTGAATGGGAGTGATACTATATATTTTTTTCTTTTATTATAGTTGAAATGCTATTTATAATGACAAGACATTAAAATTAAATTAAATTCATTTATTTCAGGTTTTGATAGCCCATTAGAATTCATACAGATTTTTAGATTATTCGATAATAAAATATACAACATCAACAGACAAATTAGTTATTTCAAAAATTCATAATTTTTAATTAATATTTATTATTTGGAAACACATTGCACTGTTAAACGTGATGTTCTATTGAGCTTGCTTGACACTTTTAAATACATATTCATTTATTGACACATTTTTACGGTAAATGTGTCAATTTTGTCATAATTTATCGCAATGTATGTGCAAAAAATATGGGCTAGATGTAAGAAGAACATAATTAATACCACTACATCAAGAGAAAAACTTAAGGTAAGGCTAAATTAATTAAGTTCGTTATATATAATTCTCTCGATAATACCATGAATTAGAATTAACTGTAGTAAAAGGACCTTCACCCAAACAAAAATGTATATGTCATGTTCGTTTGCGTATTTAAACTTACTTATATATTTTTCTATTAGTCATATAAGAATCTTTTTTGTTCTTCAGATTTCCAGTCTATTTAAAACGTTGTGATCACATACAAGAAAAAGAAACGAACCATTATTATAAGAGGTTTTGTGAAGCTTAGTGTACAAGTTTTCTTACCATTTTTCCAATAAAAATAAATAATAAAAAAAGGCCAGCACGTGACATCGAGTAGTTTATCCGTACGTTTTAATAAATTAATTACGAAAACACGTGAAATCATTTTATTTTCCTGCTGCGGATTATGGGAAAAGGAAAAGCTATTAAATAAACTACCTTTTTAAGACACCTAATCGTAGTTTCCAAAATTCACTTTTCAAGAAAAATTGGTTACTTAGCCCTCGTTTAAAAAAAGAAGAACTCGGATGTTTTTGTTACGGCATGTAAAAAATAAAGAAAAGGTTGAATATCCCGGTCGATATTCGCAACTTTTTTTATTTTTTTTCATTACTCATACTCTGAAAGTAGGTCTAAAGTTGCCTGAGGAGCGGGTTGAAAGTAATACTTTCATCCCTAGGGAGAATCGCTTTCAACTGACAGATGCCAAATTATTAAAAAAAAAACTAGTTCTATTTTCACATTTTTATTGAACCATGTTCCAACTTTCTATGCAGCCACCAGCCACGATGTAAAATTGAAATAACTTAAAGTTAAGTATTGATTAAAGAATCTATACTTTTTTAATAACTTTATTCTTTAACATAACATAGATTTGGGCAAAATATTTACCATTTTTTCAATGATGAAAATGAAAAATAATGGATGAATAGCTGGCTGGCCACAGAAAAAAAAAAAACAAAATAGGCGTAAAAGTTGTTGGTTTATGTAACTTTTTTATAACTAATTCATGTTTTTATTTTTACTTTCCTTGTATTCGTAATGAAAAGCACAGTGTTTACCTCGGGTTAAAGACTTATTTAGTACCTCGAACTATTGGCGCCCTCACTTCGTTCGTGCGCCAAACCCCGTCTCGGGACTAATTAAGTTACTTTCACCCCTAGGGTAACAATGTACTATTTCTGAGTCTTGGAAAGGAAATGACGGAATCAACGATTCAAGGACTACAATGGGGCAGACATGGTTCATAAGTGTCGACAACCCCCTGTCCTTCGCGGCGCACCTCGCGACCGCTGCCTTTGCTATGGATAGGCAAAATTTCATGATTTAGCCTACTGACAATGGCAAAAAGCAAGTTGTCCCTCAAGTGCAAATTTCACCTTTATACCGCGGTGATCTGTCCCATTATGACGTACGCTTGCGTCGTGTACGCTCATATACCAAGCCTAAATACATCCTTGATGCAAACTTTACAGAACTGGTTCTTATGTAGAGTTACGGGAGCCCCATTTTATGTCCGTAATGACCGTCTACACAAAGCCATTAGAATGCCAACCGTCTTTCAGTTTATGAAACGTCTTTCGAAGCGTTTCTTCGTTAATGCCATTAAGCACCGTAATCCCCTGATCGCAGCGGCCGCCCGCTGCGAACCCTTGCGCATTAATTCCGTACGCCGACCGAGGCATACCCTCGTCACTCCCGATAGTGCTATCACCCTCCTTCAGGAGGGTAGCAAAGACATTAGCACCTTTAAGCAATTCAGACGCAAACCGCCGTCTTTCCGACCACGCCGTCGAGGTCCTACTCGACGTCCCGGTCCTTGCCCTCCCCTGCCCTCGCTCGAGCCAGCCGGCGATGCTATGCCCGTAGTTTTAAATCAGCCCTTAGATCATTCAGATCCAGCCTGCCCCATGCTGTCCTGCCCCAGCGACGCCCTAAGCCGAGGCTCGTACTCCACAGGGGGTGCCCTTAGCGTGTAGTCACTTAGTTTGTAAGTGTTTTATGCCCTGGCTGGAGGCCTTACACTCAAGGCACCCACAGGATAGTCTGTGCAGACGACAACGACTGTTACCTGTACCTAACGATTTTAAGGATAATCAATAATGCATTGACAGTGGCTTGGTGGTTCTGATCATTGATGGATTTTCTTTAAAAACGTGATATATATAAAAAAAAAGGAAAATGATTGTAATGTTTTGATGGTACTGTTTTATTTTACAAAATTTCTACACAATGCATATTGTTTTGAAATAAATGACTTATGAAGTTATGACTTATGTGCCAAATGCATCTACTTACTGAAAAAGACCGAGTTTTGGATATTACCAGCACCACACATCCCTACTTACTGTAAGAAGGTTACATTACACAACTCCACGAAAGTGTCGGGACGCCATTGATGGCGTCCGTATAAATTCGCGACAGCAAGCATAACATCGAGGGAATAGGATAGAAAAGGGAGTGACCTCTACCCAGAAGTGGGGCAGATCAGGCTAACTAAAAATATATACTAAGCACGAAGCAATACCATGATCGTTATTAATATCCAACTTGGTTTCCAAATTAGCACCAATATGAGAATACAGTTTATTATTAGCCATTACGTTTTATTTATATACACCAACGGTCACATTGTTGCTTTCGAATAAACACTTCAATTCATTGTCAATCCTATATCACATACTTTTAAAGACAGTATTTAAATGCGTTATTGCAAGCATAGCTACATTTTGGTTTTCAGCTTCGTACAAATCCTTTTATTACGTGCTAGCAGGATTTTAACCACCAAAAGAAATCAAATCGTAGTTTTATAAGTTGACGGTCAGCTACTGCTGAGTATGAAGTTCTTGGCTCGATTCCCAGGTTAGCCATAGTGTAACTAGGTTTTTTCACCGGGAATTCCTCAGTGGGTATCAGCCCGAAAGTCTGAATTTGTTCTCTATTTATGGATCACGCCTATTACTTAGGGCTTAAACAAATTACAAAAATATTGGTGTTTTTACTACAGGGTACACCTCTGTCCTGACCGTTCAAGGATTACAGGCGTGATGTCATGTTTTGTTAAATCGATTAAGCTTATCGTTTAGCTCGTTCAAGAGATAAAGGAAAATCCTAAGGAAATCCTCACATAAATTACTAATTCCATACATGTTTAGTGACTGCGACCGGCCATAGGTTACCGCTTGTCAGATGACACGACCCAAGTACTACTATGTATGTGCATAACAAGAATACATTAAATGTCATGTATAGGTGAGCATTCAGTACATAGTTGATGATTTATAAATAAATACCTGCATAATGCATATAGTCAAATTTTAATGATTATCAGATGAGATTATCATCACCATAACATAGATCTATCTGTGGAAACCTGCTTGTCGCAGTTACGACGTGCAAGCAGTAATCATTTTTGATCCGTCCTGTTTGTACTTTTCATATTATTATTATTATTTTTCTCTTGCGTTGTACCTACCTATGTTTATTGTTTTATTTTATTTTTGTAATTTTATATGCACGTCATGTCCCTGCGACAAATAAATATATTTTCTTTCTTTCTTTCTTTTTTTTATATCCTATTCCTACACAGTATTAATTTTTGAACAAGGACTTCAACAAATAATTAAAAAAGTTTCTGTTTGTAATTTCGAGATAACAGCTTTTTACTAAATGCATATGAAAAGTATGTACGGTACTTAAAATATAATTTTTTAATTTGTCTATCTGTCTGTTTGTTCTGGCTAATCTCCGAAACGGCTGGATCGCTTTTGACGGTACTTTTACTGGCAGATAGCTGACATTATAAGTAACTATGAGTTTTATTCTAGAAAAAATATAAAGCTTCCTTGGAAAACAATTAAAACTCTGGAAATTGTTAACCAAATCCTCACCTAAATAAGAAAGTAATGCTTTAAAATAATTTCACGCGGACGATAGTCGAAGGCCCCAACAGTGATGATGATGATGATGATGATAAATGAACATACGCGAGATTGCCATATTTTTCTAACAAACTTATGGAGGACCTCAATTTTAGATGTAATCCCTTTCAGTCATAAGCTAAAGTTTAGTTATACCTTTAAGTACAGCCAGTGTCCAGGAATACCTTCATCTTTTTATGAAGTTCAAGTAATGCAGAGCACTGAGGTCTTATATACTTCACGCAAATATGGACAAGGCGTTCTAACTATGGATCTTTCCATCCATTATATTTATTATTTATTTATTTATTTAACACTTCAAGCACTTAGTACAGAGGCGGACTTAATGCCATAGGCATTTTCTACCAGTCAACCTTTGGGTGATGCAGAGACAAACAGTGGTAGGTGTATATCTATAAATTATTATACATTGAATTTAGTTTATTTATTTTATATTGACTGTCATGTAAAAATGACAGCCCATATCTCCATGAAAGTTTGCTAGACGACACCTTTTAACGAAGTTTATAGTATAATATTATTATCTATATAGAAGGTGTTGTTTTGCACCCTCGTCAAAATTCAGGAGGTTGTCACAAAAGACATAAATAATCAATTTAAATTACGGTACCCAGTTAATTATTAATAAACGCTGCTTTATTTGGTTATTTAAGTATTTGTCAGTATTTCAGAATAGCCCCATTAACGTGGTTTAGGGAATAAGAAATTATCGAATAAACGTTTGAAATTGTGTGTATGTGTGAAAGCGCGGTTATAGGGCGAGGCTCAGACGGTCCGCCTACCCGTTTTATTATTGATTCGGGACGAGAATCAATACCATAGTTACTTCCTTGAATTTGACGAGGATGCAAAACAACACCTTGTATGTCTTTCGTATTTATTGGCGACCATTTTATCTCCACTTTAGTGAAGTTATGAGCCTGGACCTCTTTGTTGTATGAGCATTATTTTAAGTGAAAGTTGTGATGGTTTATTTTTGACCTGAAATACTGAATTGATAAGCCTGTACAAAAGAAAGTTTTTTTTTTCTTGATATTGCTGAGCTTCAAGTAGACCATCGAGGTCCTGTATACAAGGTGGTTGAGGCACCGACGCTAAAAACGTTACCATGTACCCATTCATCATTCTGACCCACATAGAGATTTTGCATAGGTAATTCCAAAAAAAAACATTGCTGATGTTATCTACAAAAATGCAATACCTCCACCACCACAGGGTCAAAATTTATGGAACAGCAGATTCTTTTTTTAATTACCGATGAAGATGTCCGGGGTTTAGACTGATGTACCTACTGAGTTCGTGGTTATCGTTTTCGCGTCGGTGTCTATTCCACCATGTATAACTTAACAGATCATGGCTATCTAAAAATTGTGAGTTGGATCCATATTAACCCACTTTTGTTCCACTGCTGGGTCAGTGGCTCGTAGGGGCGGATTTTTAGGAGTGTAAACGCTTAGGGGCACTATTAGCAGCACAGAAGACTAAAAAAAATATGTTTATAAAAATTTTTGGTCAGTCGTTTTTTTTTTACGGTACGGAACCCTTCGTGCGCGAGTCCGACTCGAACTTGGCCGGTTTTTTAGAACTACTGCTTTGAATGGCTAATACAATTTATAACAAAGCATGAGCATGTTAATATTTTGATATTACACGGCGTGACATAAACATTTCCAGTATAATATGAACTCGCTTCGTATAGATTTTAACAATACTATTTTTGCATAACTGAATTGGTCGCCGTTCGTACCGATACAAGCGAAAAATTGTAATTCGAATGTCTGTAACGCAGAAAAAGGTTTCAGATATCCTAGATCAAGGCAAAATCGTGATTTTGCTCTATATTATTACTATTTAATTCCAGTCAATAACGGAAAAACATGTGACTGGAAGCAAAGCAACAAAATCACTTCCATAGGTTATTTACTTTATATCCAATTTTTTATTTATTTACCTTGATCGAGGAGTAAGGACAAAATAATCAATACCAAAAACAGAGCAAGTAGGTACTAATGTTTGTGTCTTACAAAGGAAGTTAATGGGCATTGACCCTCAACTTGGGGAAATTCAGGCAGCCTTTAAAAACAGTCTTCAAACAAAAAAAAACTGGCCAAGTAGGACTCGCGCACGAAGGGTTCCGTAGATTTATTTATATAAAAAAAAAAAAAAACTATTGTATGGGGGCTCCCATACAATAGTTTTTTTTTTTCCCCTTAAATATTTATTTTATGTTTTTAGTATTTGTTGTTGTAGTGGCAAAAGAAATACATAATCTGTAGGAATTTCAACTGGGGTTTATCACGGTTCATGAGATACAGCCTAGTGACAGACGGACGGACGGACGGACAGCGAAGTCTCAGTAGGGTCCCGTTTGACCCTTTGCATACGGAACCCTAAAAATAATCGTAAATCGTAGTTCACTATCAAGACATTCAATTGGTGGACGTGGAATCAGATACCAAACTTATAACTACAACAGATAACTGCCATTACTTCCTTAAGTGGCTTTACATTGGTTTCCACGTTGTACGTACCCAATGACATCCCAGCATTTTTGTTCCCACGTTATAGTCTATATTTTAATAGATATGTAAACACAGACTCACAGCCACAAGAAGTTAGGTAGCTGTCACTAATGTCAACTGTCAGACACTACGAATGGCGGGAAGTCGGAAGGAAAAGCGTACTCTGTTCTTGGGCTTCGCTTGGTGGTGCTGGTGAGCTAATGATATACTTAGTCAGTTAATTGTGTTATCAACCTATTAGCTCGGCTACAAGAGGATACTACATCAACTACCTGCGAAATATACTGGCAGCGGTGAATAAATTCTTAAGAAGGTAAGTAAGCTAAAGATCAATTGGATTTAATTACCGACAACATCCTCCCTGCTGACGTATGTAAACTAAACCGATCTTCCAATGCAATGAAAGACGTTATTTCGTAAACGTAAGGTCTGTTTTCGAAGTGTATTATTCTAATAATACTGACGTTCGGTTGACCATAGCCAGTTGAAAAAACCATAGACAGGGGAATTCAAGTAAGTGACGACATTCAAGAATAGCACGTTTAAACCTGAATCATTCCACGAAAACTTCTTTAAGTTGTAGCTAATAGGCATACGCAATTAAATATACAAAATTTACCTTGAGCCTTCAAGTGAATCATTAGGACATAAAAGAAGGCATGAATCCGTGAGAATAACAACGAGAAGAACAATAAATTGTGGAGTTTATCCACATTCGATTACGTCTTTTCATCTTGGATTTTCTATATGTCAATCAATGGGAAGGTACTGGATTATTTTTCCTTTTATTATTATAACTGAACCTGTACCTACAGATGTAAATAATAACATGGTAATGTATTCGTATTCAATCTGCATGCTTGATAACTGCGCCACTCCATTGATAAAGTAAAAATATAGTTCTGTCGATTGAATTACCATGTCTTTGAAACGCCTTTTAATTTCAAACAGATTTACAAGATGACACAATTAGCTGAAATATCCCTGAATTTGGTTTGGGCGAAGAACGTCAGAAACGCAAAATGACAGATCAGCGAATTGTCAGAAACGCATAAGGCCAGGTGTCGCAAAATGACAAGATCCGAAAATGACAGATTCGCGTGATGACAGATTAGCGTAATGACAGATTCGCGTAATGACAGATTCGCGAAATGCCATATCAATCTCGAATTAATTGTTTACATACTACTACTTTTTGGAACTTGGTATTTTTTTTAATTAAAATTTGTTTTTGGTTCTCTTTTTAAAATCCACATGACACAATTGCGTTATACCACACCACTCCTTTGTTCTCTGTCCTATCTACGAATAAACAAACATTGGTGAAATAATTTAAATTATTTATAATTTGAGGAGCTCGTGGCTAAATAATAACATCCGCCCGGGTCGATCTTTAAGGTTAAGCCGTGCTTGCCGAGGTTAATCCGTAGATGGGTGAGTTACATCCCGAGTTTCCTCCGTGCCTCGGAAAGCAGGTTAAGCCGTTGGTCCCGGCTGTCATTTGATGGGTTGAGGTCAGATAGGCAGTCGCTTCATGTAAAATACTGGCACTCAGCTGCATCCGGTTAGACTGGAAGCCGACCCCAACATAGTTTGGGAAAAGCCTAGGTAGATGATGATAATGGTTAAATAATTTTAATCAAAAATCCGTACTTATTACCAAAAACAAAACTTTAATAAATATTTTAAAATAAAACTCCCCACTATCAAAAAGGTGTTAAATCTGGGAGTTCCAACGGTAGCTTTAGAAACTATATACCGATGACACGATGACTCATCGCTGATCACGAGGCTCAACCGCTCAACGGTCGGGAACACCCGACCAACCGACACGTTTTTTGTCTGCTCTAGCGATACAGCCAACTTCGCATGTCTGGTGTAGCGCCACGGAAGTGTAGACACTGCATTCTTATTTTATCTTTTGTGAACTTAAGAATGGAGAATTTTATCGAACTTTTTTGGGTACGCACCTTAATCAAAAACTTGATACACGTATCTACATAATGCCATCAGATATGACTCATGAGATTTATCAAATTCTCAAATGGATTGATGACTTATGCATCAATAGATTTCAAATTCAGAGTTCATGGGGGATAGAAAGAATACATAAAAAATATGTAAGTATACTTAGGTTTTATTTTACGTTCCAAGAGTACGTCAAATACCAGTATAACAACGCAAAATACTGCTCCCAAGCAGCTTCCTAAAATTCCGGCGGACAAACTCCCACGATTATTTTTTCTTTTTGTAGTGGTGTAAACGGGAGCGAATCCCAGTTCACACGGAGTTTTGTCGGTATTTAGTAGAAGGCTATTTATTTATTGAAAATGATTCTCTATTATCTCGTAAAATAGTAAATACTCTTTAGTATCGGTAGGAAAGCTGCCATAGAGGAAGGAAAGAGTCAAGATGTAAGGAAAACTAATGGTTTTGAAAACCTTTGATCACGTTTTTGTAATTGAAAAGAAACCCAATGTTATCCTTGAAATGCAAATTTTGAATAAACAGGCTTGCTTTTTCTTCTTTAGCAAAAACCATAAAAAGAACCATTGAAATCATGTGATGTTAACACGTTATGATGAGAAGGATAATCTTCAATGAAACCAGTCTCTGTCCACGTCATGGTTCGATGCCTGACCTGTGATAAACCTGTATCACAGACAAATTGTGTTCTTATAATAACTATTTTTACAAGACATTTTTAAACAAAATAAGATTTTCTTAAATAGTCAAATAATTCGTTTTTATTATGAAAATAATATAGGTACCTAATTTACTTAAACTTTATTATTTACTTTAGAACTTTTTTTTTTTTAATTTTAGTACAAAATCAATATAATTAATGTCCAGATACCACTATCCTCCATCATCCTTCAATATCTAACAAGACTGACAATCCGAATTACTAACCAAACAACGTCATTCATTTGTTTCTATAAACAAAGTAGCACCAGAACGGTTGACTGGTGATATCATTGAGGCTGAAGACTCGCTCCCCTGCACACATCCTCTCATTCAAGCCAGGTAGATAGACATGTCGGATACGCGAGAGTTTATTGTTCCTTTGCAGGTAGCCTTAGGACCCGTGTACACGGGCCTAGCGCCTTTTGTTGCCCGGTCAGAACACGTGAGTTTGAACTTGACCAATCAATTGTGCCTGTGTCTTAAGATTGCGTGAGAATAGTAAAGCATGTATTGTAGAAAATGTTAACAATCTTTTCGTAGAATTATTTCCTACTCGGAACTGGATCGTTCACGATTTAAGGATAATTTCTTGACTTACCTGGAAGGTAAGTAGGTAACTAATTAGATCACTGCCGACCATTTTATAGAATTGATGTTATTATGTTATTTCTGTTAAATTATTTGTAACGTTGGGCTTTTTCTGTGGTAAAAATACTTGATTGATAAAGTACACAGTATAAAAAGCATGTATGACATCCAAACTGACGTAATGATTAACGTGGTTTCGACGCCACTTTATAATTTAACAACAAAATTGCCAATCACTAGCTATGTGGGCAAACATTCTATTTTGCACCGTAGCAGATATTATAAAAAAATCGCAGCAGGCGTATTAAAATGTTTCGTGAGACACATCTTGCAAGTGTTTGGCCCGAGGCACAAGTCTCCGCTCCGCCTGCCTCGCGTGAGGCAGACTTGTATCTACAGTGTGCTCACCTTTATATGAGGTCAAACTGTATAATTAAATTAAACTAAATATTTGTTCTTCCCATGGTTGAAACTAAGCGTTTAATTAGTATTTAGATTCAAATGGAGTCTCCATTTGAAATCGGTCTGCACATTTTCACTAAAATTCATAGGTACTGCTAACGTTTTTGTAGGGCTAAAGATGAAGTATTCATTCTATTATTATAAGACATCATTATTTCTACACTATGTGATTGGATCTGGTTTATATTCTACTCTATTTAGGATGCTAGGAGGTAGGTTTGTTTTCAAACTGTCAGTCTATCTTAAGTCACATAACATACATCTATATGTAAAATCTAAAATGGTTAGGCAGAGTGTCTACTCTCACATTTTATCAATTAAGTTTAAACAAATATGGCATCCTTCGTTAACGTTTATAACAAGCGTTTAGTGTGTGAAATCCGATAACCAACCAAACCTTTTAATTAAGTAACTAATTAACTGTTACTTCTTCCTAATTAGTAAATAATTAAAAGAGACCTTCATGCAATATTACATAAGTTCCTTTTCAGTAATAGAAACCAATTTATATTTTTACCGTAACATCCTTATATACTTGTCTTTTCAATATAAGAAACCTGGTAGAGTCTATATCATACCCGAACAAGTATTGAAATCCAAACATCACGCCTGTAATCTCCGAAGAAAAAGGCAGAAGTGTACCTTTAGTACGACCACATTTTGCCAGCTATGGAGTGTGCCTATGGCATTAAGTCCGCCTCTCATCAGGCTTTTTGGCCTTAGACTTGCCGTGACAATTACTTAGGTGGTTTTTGAGGCTAAAGTAAACTGACGACCTACCCTAACTACTTTTTGGCCTCTATCTTCTCTTTACGACAGCAAACGTCTTGAATAACTTTTTCATTCCAGACTCAACACTGCGGAAGATTTAAGTTGTAGGTTACATTACATTTACTGACGGGCGACCAATTTTAAACCTTATTTCTGAGGACATTAAGGTGAAAAGTGGCCAGTGAAGGAGGTGGTACCTACCTGTATAATGAGTTTGAATAATTTACCACAGCTGAATCAAAAAAGTATGTACTCCAAAATATTGCTCATCTTTCTACTGACCAGTACAAATAATCACACCAAGGTTATAAGAAGTGGGGTAGCAGGCTGAGTGGCCGTGCCGGCTGAGTGCGCCGGCGCATCGTCTCGACACACTTGAGCGTCGCCCTCCACTTCCTGCGCGAGCGACCTGACGCGAGGGCCGAAGGGACTGATTGTCATGTGTGCGCCCTACTTAACCTGATATTTTAGTTGTAAATAATATGATTGAAATACTTAGAATTCAATGAGAAACGCTACTGCGACGGAAAAATATTAAAAAATAAATAAAAAGAAATGAAGAAAATGTAACAAAAATGTAAGTAAATTTACCCATGGACAGTGAGTCACACGTCAGTGATAACAATTTGGTATTGATATAGACCCTTCTAGCATTGCTTTTAAGACGATTTTCGTAGAACTACTACTAAAAATTATAATGAGGATTTGATACAAGCTGAAGAGTTTGCTTGTTTGGTTGAACGCACTAATCTCAGGAACTACAAGTTCGAATTGAAAAATTAAATTGAAAAATTATTTTAGTGTCTGTAAGTCTGTTATTAAATAATGATTGAGGAGCTCGTGGCTAAATAATAACAGCCGCAAGAGTCGACCCGTGCGGCTGTTATTATTTAGTCTTTAAGGCTAAGGCTTTAAGGCCCATAATTACATACCGAGTTTCCTCCGTGCCTCGGAAAGCACGTTAAGCCGTTGGTCCCGGCTGTCATTTGTAGATCTTTGACAGTCGTAACGAGTAGTCAGAAGCCAAAAATCTGACATCCAGTCTTACCAAGGGGTATCGTATTACCCAGATACTGGGTTGTGGAGGTCAGACAGGCAGTCGCTTCACGTAAAATACTGGTACTCAGTTGCATCCGGTTAGACTGGAAGCCGACCCCAAGATAGTTTGGGAAAAAGCTAGGCAGATGATGAGTTCATTATCATGATTAGTGAAGCCACATACCCACTTTAAGAAATCGTTCTAGTTACAATGATCCCAAATATCAAAAAACCAGAGAAAGCTCTCTAAAAACGTAATTGAAAACACAAAAGATGCAACTAAATAACTGCCTACTACATTCTACTTAATGTATCTGCAGGCACGCTGTCTAGTGCCTAGCTCAAAAATCAAATCACAATGTCATTTATAATTCCATCAAAATTTTCAATTAAACTTCGGCGTTCTATCGTAATTATGGTGTATTACGGTTGATGGGAAATTTGAAAGCCTTCAATCGTTTGGCGTGACTGGCTAGCAACCAATTACTGTAATTGAACACATCGAACATACGCTGGCACCTTGTTATGACGGTAAGTCATCAGTTCATCACTCTAGGATGTATTTTCAAGAAAAGTGCTAACTTTGGTATTCCTTTTTTTGACATACATACATACCTACATACATATATGTATACATACAATACAAATAAGTAAAATTGAAGTGTTTGTTTGTAATATTAAAATAACTTTTTACTATAATAATATGTAAGAATGTTAAATGTAAATTTAAATTATATGAATGAATTTATTGGTACATATATACCAAAATTATTATTTTTACAATTTTTTCTGTCTGTCCGTCTGTCTGTTTATCCTGGCTACTCTCTGGAACGGTTGGACCGATATTGACGGGACTTTCACTGGCAGATAGCTGATGTAATTAGGAGTAACAAACGCTTACTTCTTACTTCTATTTTAGAAAAAAAAAAAAAAAAAACTTTTTTTGATAAATTCCACGCGGACGAAGTCGCGGGCACAGCTAGTGGGACAATTTATTTGGTTTTCCTATGTTGCCCTTGATAGTATAACAGAACAGTAGCATAGAATAAGCGCAAGATGATGATGAGAATTATAGTCTAGTACCGTACAGCTGGCCTGCCATGACGTCTTAAAACAGTATTGTTTTACTCTTAAGCCAGTGTGGGAAAGAGATGGAGCTATACAGGATGTCTAGCGCCATCTCTTTCCCACACTGGAAAAGTTTAAAACAATTACGTTTATGACGTCTTAAAACAAAAAATTTTTAAGACGGCATAGTAGGCCAGCTGGTCAGGACAACTTAAACTCATATTTCAAAAAGAATTCAGCATACATTTTATCTGTGAAATATTCAGATTGTTTATCTTCTAAACCATTCTTTTGTTCAACAAATTCTTGTCAATTGTTAAGTTTTTCATTATCATTGTGATTTATCTTATCGAAAACAAAGAAAATGTCTACTTCTTACAATTATTTTACTGTAAATAGATATAGAAATTCGTCAGTTTTAATAATGGTGTATGCGGATGTAAAGCACCACGAATCAATAATTTTGTCGACACGTGTCATAAAAGAATGCGAAAAATCCCTTTTGTGGGACCAATTATGTAATATAGGATTTTGCAATCACCTGAAATAAACTAATAATGGGTTTATAATTATACAAGGAAACCTATCCAGTTTATCGTACACATTCTCTAAGAAATCATGAAACTTGTTACTTTATATGAGGCCTATCGGGCAGTCTTTATATTCTACTTAATAAAATGTAGTTACATTTGTAATTAATTACGCGATTATTTTTCAAATGCATGTGTGCATACATGTGTGTGTGTGTGTACTTTTTGCATTTATAAATCAACCTTATTTCCCTATCCAGCATCTCACAAAACAATAATGTTTAAAAACTTATAATAAAGAAAGGTGATCCCAACACACCCCAAAAAAAGATTAACGAAACAAAAAAAAAGCTGGAAATTGTGATCTTATGATATCGTGAAGCTTACTTGCAAGGTTTCGTCGGCGGTAAGCACTGCTAGACAAAATAGTTCAGTTCCGAGTATTTCCGACACTTTGCGAACGATAAGCTCATACCTGAGCGAGCTTTTGCAACGAACTGTTAGCCGGGCGAATTGAAAAGCTCCGAGCTTTGATTTGCTAGTTCTGTCTGACTGTATTGTTTTGAATTTAGTTTGTTTCGGGATATTTTGCGATAAAAAATCTGTAGATTATTTGATATTAGTACCTAAGAAAATAGTTTAATTTAGGGTATCATCATTTGTTGCCCTTACCTTAATATATTTGGGGTCGGCGCAGCATGTCTTCTTCTTCCATACTTCTCTATTACTTGTCATCTCATCGGACACCTACTTTCTTACCATTTTTTCAGTTGAAGTTAAGGGTGTGTTATTTTTTTTTATTGATTTAAAGACAGTTCCAAGCAGAAATTCATTTATTTATATTTCAGAAAGAACTTCCTTCGTAATTAAGTTACTCACCGTTGACAGCAAAAGCATTAAAGTAACTCATACATTTTTCATAATTACACATCCAACAAATATTTAAGCTTATCGTAATCTTATCCACAGCTATGCACCGTAACTTCCGTATCCTAAGTGAACAGGGTGCAATCGTATTGCACTTTTGAGCCGGAAAGCTGGGACCACGCAATATGGTGTTGTGGAAAGACAGGTGGCTCCCGAACACCATAATTTAATACTGTTTGACACCTAAAAGAACAGATCCACTATAAATACAGTCGTTACAGGCAGTGGCCCGAAACTTTGACAACCAGTCCTACCAAGGGGTATCGTATTACCTAGTACTAACTGGGTTGTGGAGGTCAGATAGGCAGTCGTTCCATGTAAAACACACACTATTCATCTGCTCCGGTTAGACTAGGAGCTGACCCTAACATAGTTGGAAAAAGACTAAGCAGATGATGATGACCTATATATATATACTACGGAAAATAAGTGAACTTAAAACTACAGCCGAGATTGAAAAAAAAAAGGAAACTGGATTTTATTAGAACTTAAATTTATTTTCAGTTCAGGAATCATTTTAATCACGGTTTTTTTAAAAAATTAAGGACGTATCAGTTACAATAGCACCAGAATTAATTAAAGAAACATAAAATATACCCGTAACGGATATTGTTTTTCCGTATTAAAAACTTATTGAAAGTTTGGCTTGCAGCGACCTTGCCGTTTTTTGTAACGCCTTCATTTTAACTAATTAGAAAGGATTTGTTCTGAGGCTGCTTAAATAAACTGTACAGATTTAGAATAATCTCTTTCCAAGTCCGTTGAACCGTGAAGCAATCTCTAATTATGGATTGACTGATTTAGCAATTGTCTAGAAGTGGCGTGCTTTTGAAAAACTATGCTTTGGCATGACAAGACTATTTTTAAGCAAAGATAAACACCGAAATTCGAAGTGTTAAAAAACCAAAAGAACTTGGTAATTCAACGAAAAAAAATCCAGGATTCCTGATATTTGGCGCGAGTCCTGTCGAGGACAGCCTAAAAATTTTCTAGGATTTGGCTCACTTCTAGAAAAGTAATAAGGTCCCTTTTTTATTAAAATACTGTTAAAAACCACCAGTACTCGCTCTACAAAACAAAAACTTAGGTACAACAAAACGTCCCCTTACTCGCGTGCCCTATTTCAACAAAACAATGAAACCTGTCCCTTGAGGAGTCAACATATCTCGTCATCAAAAGGAAGCGGAAAAGGGAAAAAACCAATCGTTGGGGACTTGGGGCGCAGGCTATACAACTTGGTTGGGTAACAGGTGCCGCTCTGCGCCTGCGCCGTGCACGTGACACGCAGCCATTCGCGCGCGCGCCGCCATAGCCGCCGCTTCGAAAATCGAACGCGGAACGTCCGACCGTTATTTTTCAAATATTTAAATTCGAAGTGCTGTGCAACGAACATTTCACTGAGGATTTTGTGCCAGTGTTTGTTATTTTGTGTGGTACTCTTTTTGTACAGGTTTGTTGATTTTTTATATTTTTTTTCTATAATTTTTTCATTAAGTTAAAAATTAATTAACTTAATATTTTATTGAAAATATTTCCCCCAAAAATATGAAAAACTTAAGAAAAAGACTCTTAAGAAAAAGATCTTTGAATTGATTTTTCTCAAAGCATCAGAATTTCTTAAGAAAAGATTTCAACGAGCATGCATCGTAAGCTGTAATGAGCTTTGCCTCAGACGTTCGCCAACGGAAACAGAAACGTTCTAATAACAATACTTATGTATCTAATGGGCGGATTATACGAGCGATAACGACGGATTTATAGTCAAAATGTTATTATTACACTATTATGTAACTTTTGGGATAAGTAGACAACCAGATAGATTGGATACGACGATGTTTCTCCAACCTTTTACTTGACGAATTCGAGTGTCGAGTGGTTTGTATTCGAGATATTATTACTTTTCGTATTAAAATATTCTTTGTTTTTGGGATAAAGTGTTGCCTGACATAAGTACATACCTAGTTTTTTTTTTAGTTTTGTTTGTCTCCCAAAAACGACCCCGATAAAACAGTTTTCAAAAACTTTTATTGAGCGTCCTGAAAACATGACATCACTGCTATACCTAATCAAATCAGCTATGAACCCTTCTTAGCAAGCTAACTTAACTAAGTAGGTATGCGTGCACACGGAAAGGGTCCACAGCAATGGTTGAACGGTACAGGACTTGAACCCGTGACCATTTGATCGCTGGTCAATGCCTTCGGCGCAGGACTGTAGTTGCATGTAATGTATTCAAGTGTACACGTCTGGATATGGTTAAAAAGAAATCCGGAAACATAACAACTCCTAAGAAAAATCCAAAAAGGATTTTTTTTTACAAACATACGCAAATACATACGTCTTATGTATTCATTTTTACAAAATAACAAGATTAACGTTTTTAGGACGATAAACGCTAAGCCGTGACCGAAGATCACGCTTGCACACAAGGCACTCGTTATTTACTATTTATATAAGTAATAATTACAATATTTACGTATATTATGTACTTATGTAATAAATGGTAGCACGAAGTTAGTAACGCATTAGGAAATAATATGAATATGATAACATTTTATGTTGCGACAGTAATTAGATAATGTTTATTAGAAAACTTGTACAATCGTATTCATAAGAATTCAACTACCAAAGAAAATATTTTTTAAAAAAGTGTAATTATTTCGACAATAGATGACACAGCCATAAACTTCTTAAAAGTTTTATCATTTCGTCATTAACCTAACTGTTTTGGAAACAGTCAACACGTTCGGTCTAAAGTATTTGGTTATGTCGATGGCGCAACTGCTACTCGAAAGCAAAATGTCAATCCGTACGAAATAACTATGTAATCATCTCGCATTATCCATTTGTAACCATGGATGTAATATTTAAGGAAAAGAAGAACTCACATGCACCTGAAGAAGAAAACTTTATTCAAATAGAAATCACTTGACAAATTCTTGAAAGTGATGAACCTTTGTAGAATGACCTCAGTGTCGATAAAACAGCTATGAATAACACAAACGCAGCTGTTTTGGATTTAAAGATAAACAAAAAATATCACGTAAGACTGGTAACGAATAACAAAACAACTAACACAGCAGATTAATATTCGAAATGATTTATGATTTAAATCATTAACAAGCACACGAATATAATACAGAGGGAAAGGCAAATCAATTTGTTCGTCGACTCACATTTGACAAGTTTGGGTGAGAGCGGTTACATCATCACAGTTAATAAGTACGTAAGGAAACCTCTAGCGAGTGTCAGTCATAGGTAATACGATGATTTAGCAAAGATTTGTGAGATAATTAATTAACAAGGCAAAGATTAGTGCAGAAGTAATTTGTAGTCCTTTCGCATCAAAAACGGGTTCAATTAACGTTGATGAAAACGATGACATCTTGACAGTCTTTGACTTCTTTTATTGTCTGGCTTAAATTAATTTTCATTTAATTTTCACAGACACACAAAAAAATAAGACTCACTCAGGTCATTATTTCGTCAATAGGTATAAAAATAACACGTTTCTCATTTAATTTGATATTTTAAGGATAAAATTATACACCAAATAAGGCAAAAAGCCACTGCTGAATCCACCCATAACTTTAATGCATTGACAAATAAAAGACTTAATAAGGATGTGAATAAAGATAATAATATAACATCCACTTAACAGAAACCACCATAAAATGAAGGTCAAACCCCTACAGAGTTTGAACTTCAAAAACCAGTTCCATGTTTGGATGAAACATTTCCATTTCTTGCAAAATCATGTCTGGAACGAAACTTGTGATAAATAAAACAAAAATATTTATTGCGATGTTAAGAAGTGTTTATGAACTAAGCCGAATTAACTGAGAACTGCATATAGAAAAGAAGAATTGAACTTTTAATTAGTGCTACAAAAAGTGGCGTGTTACCTAACAAACGCAGTTCATACTCGCTATGATAAATCAATGCAATTTCGTAATTACGTAGTTTTTGTAAAATCAAACACAGCAAATTAAATTAAAAGCGTAAATTGGTATTTTTAAAGCTCTACGACTACTGAAACACTTACTTCTAAGTGGATTGAAAGGATTGAGGACGAACAAACACAGAAAAGAACAAGGTCGAAAAGTACAAATCTAAAATGCTTTCAAGAGCTGCCATTTTATTGACATTGCTTGGTCTTGAATATGATGAAGATGTGTTGATCGTCCAGTTTCATTGGTGAACATACCTTAGTCTTTCTCCTTTTCAAGTTTGTTCTTTGACTTCTCTATATTGGTAGTCTTTATTGCTATCGTTTTATAGTAAACTGATCATCTCAACCGCAACTACTTCTCAAGTATATCTTCTGATCACATTAGGAGCCCAAAAAAAACATAGAATCAATGACCTTACCTCATTAGTTTTAACTTTGATCTTCTTCTGCTACAAACCAAGGTTGGTGTATAAAAACATAAATTATCCTGACGGTCAAATGTCGAAATTGTGAATTATGTTCGCAGATAGCAGATTTTGTAAAAATCTTCGTGAGACTCTATTTTTGGAAAACTGGATGATTTATTAATAGTATTTTTGAAGATACATACAGCATGCCAAATTATTTCGACTTTTACAAGTTCAGCTTCATTAGTATGAAATACATTTAATGCCATCTAACCCAACTTGATTGAAGAATCCCAAAAATACTGTAATTTACCAACAGCGCAGCTTTAATTCGTTTAAAAGCTTTAACAACAAGTACAATTGCGTCTAATCGCAACCCCATAGTTACATTGTGTTCACCCACCCCATAATTTCTCATTTCCTGTATTGATGTAACAACTGGTAAAATTCATCACCTTTTCTCTCCCCACACACGTTTGCATATTATTATATCGTCCAGTCTCGCCCTGTTCTATTGCAGCTATTTCATTATAATAATGAGTATGAAAGCTATTTTGCTCTCTATGTGGGTGTTTCCATTAGTGTTACTTTTTATTAACGTCTTATCTTATTCTTTTACTTGATTTTGCATTATGTCCAGTCTAATTACCGAAACTATCAATAATAAGCGGTCTTCTAAAAAGAAAATTGTTTGATTCTTAACCATGTTTATGAAAAAATGTCCATACGTAAGTGCCTCGAACATTTTACGTTTTTCTTAATCGTACGCATTCTCAGACTCGACTTTCCAGCACTCAACCATTGGTCCTTGGATACAATCCTTTTCCAATGCTTCCCTTTTTGCAAACCTCGGTCTCAAGCCTGCCATATTCCTTATTCCCAATGCTGTATTTACAAACACCGTGCTCTTGTGCGACAAGAACGGGAAGCGTGTGCAAGTGAGACGCAACATGTTTCGGCTGTAGTGCGACTTGCAAGCGTGCACTATGCGTTTTTGCGGCTGCATTTCTGCAATTTTGCACGTGGTGTAAGTTGGAAGAGTATTGTGGGTTTTAATTTGAAGGTTTATGCGTTAAACTTGTTATTTCTGGGCTATGTAAACATAACCAAATATTTTAGTAGATAATGACGGTGATGTCAGTTATTCTTTGCTTCACACGTTTTGTGTTAGACCCTTTGGTATCCTATCTAATAATTGTTGTCAAATCAACCTATCGTAGTTAACCGCTGGACATTGACCACTCCCAATTTTAACCATAACACCCAGTTCTCTGCCTTCCACAGTGAGTTTGACCCGGACTTTGTTGATCTGAGTTCATAAATCCCTGACTTGGTGTCTGACATTTGCTACGATTTCCAGACCGCGTTTTTCCCTAGAGGACTTCCTCTGCTTGCTCCCAAGGCTCAGTCTTCCAAACTGTGTGTAGTGATCAGATTGAATATAGGCACTACACTTTCAGAAACTGTAAATACAACATCATCAGGAAGTGCTACCCCGCTCCCGCTGCCTCCCATACCTGTACCACGAGCATTAGACAAAAGCGGGCGGTCGGCCTTCGGGCGACCGGTTGCCGGCCGCTTACTTTCGTATTGCAGCCACAAAGCCGCACTATTCAATTATTGCTCCAAATCGTTCGCAGATAACTTCGGCGTCGTTTACCTGATTTTTAAGAGATAGATAAAATAACTCTGAATTACAGGTAGGAAGTAGAGTGACAAGGAGTTAGGTGCTTTAGAAATTTTGAAGAGAGTTACACTTTTTTATCCCATTTTGATGGGATACACATTTCGTTACATATTAGCTTAATAGGTTTAAAAACTCCTCAGGTCGAAGACATAACAAGCATACCTAACATAACTAAATGAATGCTGTTCAAGAATTTGGAACAACATTGGGAATGCCCCTGAACCCTGCTGATCTATTGTCGTACAAGTTTTCAACGATATCGTTCAATAATTATACGATTGATATAAAATATCTATACACCTACTGTATACAAGGTGTTGTTTTGCATCCTCGTCAAATTCAAGGAGGTAACTATGCTATTGATTCTCGTCCCGAATCAATAATAAAATGGGTAGGTAATTTTTATTGTTTTTCTTATTTACGGAAATCTGTTAGTGTGAACCACCCGTGTTTTAAGCTCGGGCCGTCTGATTCTCGCCCTATAACCGCGCTTCCACACATACAAACAATCTCAAACGTTTATTCGATAATTTCTTATTACCTAAACCACGTTAAGGGGGTTATTCTGAAATACTGACAAACATAAACAACCAAAAAAATCAGCGTTTATTAATAATTATCTAGGTACCGTAATTTTAATTGATCATTTATGTCTTTAGTGACATACTCTTGAATTTTGACGAGGTTGCAAAACAACACCTTGTATAAACAGGGGTCATCCAACAAACCACAGATGCTTCAAGCTGAATGATTCCGACACTGACGTCACTCCCGAATTCATAAGGATGACTTGGACCTTTAAAGATTTCTGACAAGATTTCAATGAGTCACAGCGAAACCCAGGTTTTTTTTTTTGCAAAATCCATTAATTTGTACAGTTTCTCCTGTTAGATGAGTCACAAAATAATAAAGATTCATTGTAATCATATATGAATTTTAAATCTTCTAATACTTAGTCATGTAAAGAGCAATCAACTTTGTGGTAATACAATGAACTTTGGTTACTTTACGAACATTTTAAAATGATTTTATACCTGTAATGAGGTGGTTCAGAGATCATGATACGACAAAAACAATCTACAAGCACAACACATTTTAAATTTTGCCCACATCTTAGGTCAAAATTTATAACGTGCATTTTATTTATATTATCAAAATTAGCGCCAAACGTACAATATTTTTTTTTCATATCCAAAATCTTAAAAGATATTGATAGCTATAGACAAAATGTATTTAAAAAATGGTATTGAATCTTCAAACACGCTGGCTTTAATCTTCAGACAAGCGTGCTTTAGTCATCTACTTTAATAGACAATCACTTAAGGAATTTAATTACAAAAGCCCTGACCGAGACCACAATATCATGAACTTAATGCAGATTAATGATGTTTCAAGGGAAAATTCAATACCTAGGGCTCATCCAGCCATCCTTTCTAGAATACATGATGAATAGCTCCGTGTGAATTTCGAATTAGAAGTAATTACTGCTCATAATAGATACAATGACTGATGACTCTGTTCTTGGTATCAGGGATTTTTATTACCTCGAGATATAGTAGAGGTGGTAAAGGAGTCCTTATGAGAATTTATAAAGTCCTGGTCGTACTGGGAAAAGTGGTTAAAATGGATAGCGATTCTGTTGTGTTGTTAATCAAACCAGTGCATCAAAATCCTGTTCCAAATATAAACACTACTACACACTAACATACAATTCAACCTAGAATCACTCTTAAAATCACTCGACAGTTGAAACAACCTTATTCCAAAATGCAGGCTGAATGTGGACTGCCTTTGCCTCGCGGTCGTAACAACAAGTTTGCTGATTGAACCGTGTTGAGTTTGCCTTCTCTTGCGCAACAGTTCCAGTTTTTAGCTGTTAGCACCTTATATTTGTATGAACATTCAAACCTATTTTGTATTGATACATTGGTCTACAAAACAGTCGTTGCCCTGTTGCAAATTGTTTATTTAACCCTTGATCTTCGCCAAATTCAAACGCAGAGAATCTTTGCCTCAGGTATTCGATTCTAAAAATATACTCTAAAGTAAGAGATTTTCTAAGGGCCCTATCCAAAACCATTAATTTAAAATTCTGTGGATATCTGAAACCTTTATTTTTATATTATATACCACGTAACACTGCAGTCACAAACAAAAATGTTTTATGACTTTTGCAGAGATAAAGTATTCCGTTTGAAGACAAAATAATGTTATTTTCATTTTATGTCCCAATTTTAGGGTTCTTACGTATATCGATATTTGGGGATCTCAAGTAGTAAATCAATTATCGTATCGGCAAGAGCAAGCTAGGGTTGGGATGCTAGATGGTGCTAGATGAAAGATTGCTGGGATGAACTGAAAGCGGGAGTTGGACGGTCGGGGTTGTAGCGCTGTTTGATATCTTCTGCAAATCTTACAATATTTACATAAAGAGCCAACATTCGTAACATTTCTTTTAAACTCACTATAGTTTGAATGATTGCATTTACGCACAAGTGTTATAAAACAGTTTTTATAATGCAACTTTAGACTGAATATCGTAAACATTGCTAGATTGCTAGGCTCTCTCATATTTCTATAGCTATGTCCTTGTAGACTTATAGTCTATGGCAAGTGCAGACATGTCACTTATTAGTTTATTACATTATTAATTATACTTATAATTTATTATTCGATACGGAAATATTGATTGTTTATTATGATTTAGTAACTAAGTAAACCTATTATATCCCCTTATAATAAATATAAGTAACAATATATATTTTTTTGGTCAAGTTGGAAGTAAGTTTTCCCATAAATAAATGACGTTTGTATTTATATTGACGTATGTATATATATACGTATTTATAAAAACAAGAAACATACGCTATTAGGTAACTCTCATAAATGTCTATTAAAATTATGACACCTACCTTTTTTATATTTATTCTAAAGTGGTCATTTAATGAAAATATTTTTAATGTGACAATAATAAAACACATTTAATTTTAGAACTTTCTCCATTAAGGGACAAGACAATTCAATTTTTTCAGAGATCAAAGATAACTCAAATATCGGAAACTATAAAAAAGCATAGTTATGATACGGCACACAAGTAGTACCCAAAGCTTATCACTTTTCTCATTTCTTAAGCCACTGTTGTGCACATTATTACATTACCTATGCCTTAAAAATTACGTAAAGTTGGTAAATACCGACAGGTGGCAGCAGTGGGTCAACATTGTCGTGACGAGGACGTCGAGTAGCCGTTTGACATTTTAAATTTGGAATTCGTCGGATTGTACTCTAGTCGTGTATGGCAGTTAATGACGTAAGGTTGGTAGATAGACGACCTTGCGACTTGCGATTTTTATGGATGCTCGCTTGATAGAAAGTTTTATTGAGCTTATTCGGAATGAAGCAAAATTAGTTTAGTGGTGTAGCTGTGAGCTTTAAATAAGACGATTATTATAGAACAGCCATATAGAATAGCCATAAAGTCGCCTTAGTTAGCTTCTATGAAATAATCAATAATATACATTATACCTACCTAAGTTAGAATACCCTTGTATACTCAGTGGCAGGTCAAGCTT
The DNA here is from genome assembly GCA_963082945.1 of Cerastis leucographa. Taxonomy (NCBI): domain Eukaryota; kingdom Metazoa; phylum Arthropoda; class Insecta; order Lepidoptera; family Noctuidae; genus Cerastis; species Cerastis leucographa. Next base: position 7,533,066 of record OY720380.1, on the reverse strand, counting down.
GACTCAAATTGTTTTCTCTACCGCGAACTAATAATACTAAAATCACAAAAAAAATACAAATTCAACGCATTGGCCAAACTTAGCCCCAATTCATTTGACCAACTTCCACACCACTCCATCACAGTAACTTACCAATTTCGCGTCCCCATTACTACAATTATCATGTAAAAATCAATAATTTGCCAATCAATTGCTTGGTACCTTCGCAACAGCTGCAATTTCGACGCATCAGCGGATTTATAAGCTCATGCATCTAGTTCAAACGCAACCGATTGCTTCGCATGATGTTTGCGACATGGAATTCGTGGTCAGTCGTGCGTTTCTGAGCGTTCTGTGTTGGTGTGCCTTAATAATCGATTATAAACATCATCGATTCGGTGATTTTATGTGAATAGGTGTTAAGCATCGATAGGCCAATCCAGAGTTGTATTTTTATTTATTTTTGTAATGCAATACGTTTAAAATGGTTGAAGTTGCCAACCTTTTTGAGTAAGAATCTTGAAGAAGCTAATTCTATCATTCAGAAATGTATTTCAAAACCTATCAAACAATAAGACCCTTGTATCAAAACAATCGCTAGTATCGATGTCTTTCAAATCACGATTCGATTATTGTTATCGAACAGCCGATCGAGTCGAGCCGCCATTCGAAAAACAAACGCCTAGTTGACCCGAATTATTTGTGCCCGGTAATTATCCATAATTACCAGACTACCAGTACGTCAACCCTAATTACTTCTTATGTATTGGAATGCGCATTAACACGGATCGTACGTATTTCATGTAATAACTATGATAATAACACAAGCTATTTGGAAAATTCCCGAGTTTACATACGAGTTAAATGTATTATTATTGTGGTTATAAAGTAATCTACTCAATTATCTTGTATTAATGTATTCTAAAGCATCTTCACGCTTCTTAGTAAACAACTTTGACTTAGGTATATCGTGTTCAACATGACAAATATCCAGTAGTACGTACATACAAACCAAACCTCCTTTGTATTTCTTACTCGTATTTCTGGTTTTCAGATCTAGCAAACGTAAGGTTTACATAGCTAAAAGTAGAGTTATTACACGCGTTGAGCCACTCTGATGTCCTAAGTGTTAAGTAATTATTTGGCGAGTCTACTTGTCTACACAACTAAGTACAAAAATAAACCTGATAGTGCTAAGTACATACAGCTAAGCTCATAATTTACTATACTATTCTAGACGAAGACCTTTCATAAACAAATAACTAAAATATTTAAGTAAGAGTATCTTCTATGCAAAAGTTATCAAAATATTTGGTCTTGAGTTTAAGAGATGAATAAAGTTTAAAAGACAAGTACATATAGGTACTAAACAAATAAACACCTGAATATGACTAAGTGAGTAATATGAACAAAGAAGTCAATTGAAATCACCCAAGAACTTACAATCCTAAAACAATATTATCTCTACCAAATAAGGTCGCATTTATATCAACTGCAGGCACTAACAAAAACGTCTCTCAGTACATTGACCGTATAATCATCACGTTAAATCTTACGCTAAAAAAAAACAATAAAACAAACACTAGTTACCATAAAAGGAAAACAAGCAGACAAAGCCACTAGGTTATAACAAGCAAACCGCGTCTTTTCTTATAAGTAACGTTTATAGTAGAACTTTACTTTCTGGTAAAATCTGGTTCCTCTAAGGCTTTCCGAGGTCAAACGGTAGTCGCTCCTTAACCGGAAAATATAGAGATAGAAACTTGATATGCCATAGTATTAACAGGACACACTCCCTTTGAACCGCTAGCCAAAGAACATGCTGTAATAAAGAAAATGATACAATCCGCTACTTAACATTTATTTTTACAGTAAATGGAACATATTTTGATGGCTGAAAAAAAAAAGGAGACACGACCTTACGAGTTTCATGAAGGCGTACTCGGCTTAATAGATCAAAATTGTCGATTAAATAATGGCAACAAATTGCTTGCCCATCGCCCACATTCTCATAACGCGCTAAAAGGCAAACCTGTCCATAAACCATAAATATATTCATGTCGTGAAGTTTACCATAAAGTAACTTATTTTTAGCCCGAGCCAGGGGCCGAGCAAACCAGAACAAATAAAACGAGTTAGCAAGATGACACTATAATCCAAAGATTTGTGATTTATGCCACGATGATGAGGATGTCGAACGTTGTTGTTGCAAACAATTATCGATATGGCGGTTTTTCCACATGTTGAATGTAAAATCAAATATTAAACTTAAATACAGTACGCTACATTTAAAGTAAAGCAAGTTTGCAGGAATTGATCACATTGTAGAGTTCGTTAAGACAAGGTTACCTTAATATTTTCAAGTTCGAAATTAGAAAGGGCCATGTATAGAACCTTGAGGGACGCCCCCAACAAATTAGTGTACGGTAATTTGTTGTATATATTTAAAACATTTTGGTGAGTAATTACGATTAGCTAAATCGAAACACGTGCATCTGTGTTGTCAGAACTAAGCCCAAAATGTTTAACCTTAACCATTAGAATCGTTTCACACACAATTTTTTTTCTGTATTTTTACAGAGTTAGTATAGTAGAGTAGCGGTTTTTGTATTACTTTCGGTGAACTGAGATTACTTGGTTAAAGCCCATTACATACGTAACTAAAAAAAATACGTATATTATTTAGCTCACCAAAACAATTCATATTCAGGCAGGCCCTGCACTGAATTATAATATAAATCACCCATTTTTAAAACAACAATGGCATAATAAAACAGAAGAAATAAATGCGCTTTGTCATGAGCACAGCGCCGGTAAATATTTTGCACAGTCGCCGATTGTTTTGCATACTTGTAACTTGATCTGAGGTCGTAAAACCTAGGACTAATCATTTCTTGTCATGCACTGACCTTGGCGTGATTCATTTTGCATTTGTTTTGTCATCGAATCCGGGAAGCGGTGGGAAATACTAAACGCCCCATGATGATTTCAAAAGTCTTTTGATCAATCATTTCGGACTAAGTTTTTACTGGTCGCTCAGGTAACATCCCGAGCTACGCCTGCAATTAAAAAAACCCTTTTTCATCAAGATTACCACCAAGAACATGATTTGGATAGGAAATCCTATGTAGACGTAAATCTACTGCGTCCCCTTAATTTTAGTTGTGCTTGTGTGTAATTGTCTTCAAATTCAGAAAAGGTTGTCTTTTTAACAAGCTTTATTTTAAACGATTATTCGCTAAAAGTCTCACTAATCGCATTTTCAATATCTACCTATTACTGCATTGCAATCCAATTTCAATTTTACTGTCGGCCTACAACAGTAGTACCTACGGAACTAAAAGATATTGATCTTCGAAGAGAATTGAACGGAAAAGTCGGTAACAGACCGCTGATAATAGTTTGTACAGACGTTGTGGTCAATACTGAAATGGAGACTTAGATATAGACTCATTTGTAGATCTTTATGATATTTACTTCTAGTTAATTGTAAATAAGGATAAGTTGCCCTTGTTATTGCAAAGGAATTATTAGTCCATTATACACTTTATTACTTTTTTTCTTCCTTGAGTAATTAACTCTACTCTCTTTGGAATGCTGTTAAACTGTATGATATCATGTTTGTCTACATAAGTACTTGTAGTTAATTTCATATTTGTTGGTCATAAATAGGTATCATTGAAATCTAGGAAGCGTCTTAAAAATAATTTCATAAACTTTATACCTCACTAGCTGATCCCAGCATGCGTTGCAATGCACTTGTTCCTACCCACTACTTACCTACCTACCACCTACTTACCTACCACGTACCTAACTACCACCTACCTACCAACCACCTACATACCTAGCAACTACCTACCTAAATCTACCTCCCTACCACCTACCACCTACTTACCTACCACCTACCTACCTACCAATCATCTACCTAGCTTCTACCTACCTACCTACCTACCAACCTACCTACCTACCTACCTACCAACCTACCTACCTACCTACAAAGTATCAGATAACGTTTAAAAAAAGATGAATTAAATCGGTTAATTAGTTCTCAAGGTGCGTGACCGAGGGAAATAAGGATTCATTTTTATACGTATAGTAATAGTAATAAGTTTATTGTTCATAAAAGAAACATAACAGTTGTGTTATACAAATCGGTGAGCCACAATCTAAGCATCGCTTGTATCTTGTCAACTTTTCTTTCCTACAACTATGCAAATTTTTAATTAGTTTTTTTTTTGTTCCAGGACTCAAAGGATTTCTTCGCAGACTGTGAAATGTTAAGAAGAGTGTATCTGTTAGTAACATCGTGTTAGTAACAATCGTGATAATCGACTAAAGTGCAGTGCTCTGTGTCCTGGATACATTGGACAACGCTTCACTACTAGGCTGTACTGCCTTGGTAAGTGTGCCCATTTTTTAATTAAAATCTTTTGATGAAAAGAGTTGACAGTTCAAGATTATCAAAAATATTGAATTAATTTGGATGTATTGAATATTTTTACGCAATGTGCATAAACGTGATCAGTATTTAACCTCGGCTAAGCACGTGTGATATAAAAAAAAACTAGTTTTTAAATGATATAATGATAATTATGGTAGTGATGCGATTTTTTTTTCGCAAAGTTAGATTTGCATAAAAACATAATATTCAATTCTAGTGTAGTTCTAATGTGTATTACTATTTGTAACTACTTCGGAATTCGTTAGCCTAGATAGCATAGAATCCAAACGTTTGCAATCGTTACTACATAGATAGATTGATAAGTTCCACCTGTTACCTCTACTAGGCTTTTAAAAGAATAGTTATTTTTCAATAAAGAAGATACAATAAAAATGTCAGCATCAAGTCAGAGAAGTTAGTTTGTCAATTCTAGGTTTCAGTTAAAATTCAGTTTCAGTAGCTTTGCACGGATCAAAAATACATCATTTGAAAGAGTCTCTGAAATCCGTTGAGATGTTCCCCGATAAGTTTGTCCATATTATGTAATGTCATTATGCATAACATTCGGTGGCTGAAGAGGCCTCTTCTATACCGGTTCACACATCCGGCTTCGCTTGAACTTGTACAACTTTTTACACGACAGCTTTTTGGATGAGACTTTGCTCAGTACCGTCAAAACACTCTTTTTGCTACATTATAACAATGATCTGAGGAAAAAAATCTTAAAAGCAACTTTATCATGAATGTACAAACACCATAAAATTATTTCGTTACCAAACTTGCATAGCCAAATAAAATTGACAAAATAACGAAACGCCAATTGCAAAAAAATCCTTACTTCACGGCAAATATTCACACCAATCATACAACAACACATTTTGTTGTAACTGCGATTCATTACAAAACAGCAATTAACAGATTACAGTAACTAAGAATCGATTATGAAACTCGGTTCGTTGACAGCACTATTTCCCGCATTTTTGTAATTATGGCGGGCAATATGGCGGCTGAGCTGTCAGCGTGATGGGGCTGTTCCGGCAATTTTTTCGCCGAGTGATGTGATTACCGTCCTTGACTACAATGGCCAAGGTCGCGGACGCGTGACACTTTATATTTGCCATGAAAATTTGTTCGCGTGATTAGGGTCGGCCGCTATGTTTGATGATTGGAAACAGTCTGTAGGTACTTGCATACAATCATCATTCGAGTTTGAAAGATATTCATGTATGCATATATTTTACAACATGACCTATGGCTTATATGCGTCTCTAGGAAAGTTTGATTCCGCATTTTCCACACATTCACATTAAAAAATACTTAGCGTCGTATGAAAACATTCATCAAAGACTCAAATGGTTATTTAATTCCAATCAAATACTACTCATGTCATCGGTGCAATAAATTCAAAAGTAACTTAAAATTTGACTTAATCTCACATCATCATAAGACACGCTGACACACCTTAAACACAAAAAAAAACTGTCACATCAGCCAATCTACCTAAATAAAGCAAAACGTGTTTGATACACGTTTTAAACCGGGAAAAATGTAACCCTACAATGCCGATGCGTCCCGAAGTCTCAACTTCTATGACGTCAGCATCGTCAACCATGCGTGTGGTCCCACAGTGGGTTCCACATGTACTTAGTCCCGCAGGCAAAACGCTTGTCCTCACGTATGTGCAAGTGATCACTAACCACTTATATCAGCACTATGTACCGTGGGAAAGTACAGGGTGTGCCCACCACGGCTATGGAATAGTACCACGACACTAGTGTGGGGTGTGATCAGAACCAGCTGTGATTATCGTGACTACGTTTGCATAATTTTTTGTTGATGGTTAACTTCCGCGTGATAGATGAATTTGAGATAATTCTGGGTGCGACTGCATACGTTTAATTTACTGTTTCCTGATGACGGCTCTCTGTTTAATTTAGGGAGTAGAGGTTGTTGCACAGGCTTTAATGCATTTGCTATAAATTGATTTTCAAAGATTTAGTACCCCTTAAAAACCAAACCAGAATCAGGGCGCCTAAAATTAAAACCCTACTCAAGAAAGTTGGCTTTCCAACTTATCAATCAGCACAAAGTTAATCAAGCAAGCAACATAACACTAAACAGCTAGTGAAACGAATTCAACAAGAACATTACATGAACAGCTAGGCCTGCATCAGCAAGGCATGCACAGGATCGTAAAGTATTCCACAATCCAGCGCCAGCACCGAGCGAGGGCAGGGACCGTGCGCAGAAAGCTCACCGACCCACTTACAACAACCGAACCCGTTCCAACGCTTTTACATAATTCCAACTCTCGCTACTGCCTTTATCACATACAAATATTTCCGAATTACTGTTAAAGATGGTTGCTCAAACCGGTTGACAAGCACAACCCGCAGGTACGCCTGAACAGTGCACATTCACGGGTAAAGTGCATCTTACGTAATTCGAAAGGCGATCGAAAGCAGATTTTTAAAATAAACATGCGATGAAATAATTCGCTATTACATGTACGACAATATTTGCTTGTGAAAATAGCGTTGACAGCATTGTAGACAATCTAACCTACTTATAATTTTATAAGTTTGATGATTTCCATATAAACATCAACTTTTGATATTCGTTTTAAACTCGATCGAAGCACGTAAGGCATGCCTTAAAAACCTGTTAATAGATTTCTTAGTAATTACAGCGAGAAATAGACTGTACTATTTTCTTATCACACTTCGCAACTTGACAGATTTAATAAACTACTTTTGCAATTTTTACAATTCTCGAAACTAACTATTCATTGTGTCGGCTTCAATTAGCATTACTCCGTTATCGATAGAAAGAAATACGTTCACCTTCAAGTATTCAAATCAATACTATATGAAAACTAAATCAGACTATAAAAAACCAAGCAGCCGACCTCGAACTACTTTTAATATAAAAATACGCGTTCGCAAAACTGCAATCGCGTCTTTGGTGACAGACACAACACCAAACGAAATAAATATTCATCACAGTGAGACCGCTAGATAAGTTTCGTCATTTTCCTTTTTTGTGAACAACAAAGGTAGAGGAGTTCGTGGCTAAATAATAACAGCCGCCCGGGTCGATCTTTAAGGTTAAGCCGTGCTTGCCGAGGTTGTTCCGTGGATGGGTGACCATAATTACATACCGAGTTTCCTCCGTGCCTCGGAAAGCACGTTAAGCCGTTTGTCCCGGCTGTCATTTGTAGATCTTTGACAGTCGTCAAGAGTAGTCAGAAGCCAAAAAGTCTGACATCCAGTCTTACCAAGGGGTATCGTATTACCCAGTTACTGGGTTGTGGAGGTCAGATAGGCAGTCGCTTTATGTAATATACTGGTACTCAGCTGCATCCGGTTAGACTGGAAGCCGACCCCAAGATAGTTTGGGAAAAGGCTAGGCAGATGGTGAACAACAAAGGTAACTGAACTAAGAACTAACTTAATACCGAATAACAGTATTCTGTAATGGAGTTGAAATAAAACAAGCTGTTAGCGAAAGTGAATGAATAGGTAAGTATTTAATAACAGTCGCCTATGCGGCTAGTTCTCTTTCCCACAAAAATATATGTATTATATAGCTTACTGTTAAGAGCTTCTTTCACTTAGCATTTTAGCCGTCGCAATTTTTTTATCAGGAAAATTTTGCCTACTTTCATGATAATACTTTTATCAACTTTTCAGGTTGTTTTGTGACGAAAAACCTAACCTTACTTATCTAAATCTTCGCAGCACTATCGTAATAAAATATTTTAGCACTTTGAGCTATTAAATCTCTTCTAAGTAATACCAAATCATCAGAACTAGCGTGACTAAATGACTGAGCAAACAACTTTCCAGAAATCGACCAAAATTTGTAAATTCCTATCAACTTTGGGCGGTTAATAAATCTCAATAAAAGTGAAAAAGTTTGATTGCCCCACCCGCTGTTACCAGGACAACAGAAAGTTCTTGCAGTGAACCGTTTTCCCAATATGGTGGTACTGCTTTCGAAGTCTGCACTGGAAGACTATTAAAACTTTATTACAACACTAAGATGAGTATTTAACGTCTTTAAAATAATGTGATGTTCACTTTCTAGGCTTATTCCGAGTGCAACAAAGTAATATTCAGTATGTGTTATGTGTTTTACGATCTGAGCGTGAGTTCCAATAGTTTTAGTTGAGTTAATTAAAAGTTCGAGTACTGTTGTGACTTCTAATCCTGAATTATTACTATTTGCTTACTTATTTCTGTTCATATTTTGAATGCACATGCATATGCATATAAAACAAAATGATCAGCAAACGCAATCAACAAAAACGCAGATTAACATTCCCCAACATTTATTGCTAGTAAGCAAAACAGTTTATATGTCATGGTTATGAGGCCATGTTTAATAACAAGTTACAATATTGTTATTTTAATTAAGCTATTTTAGTATACTGCTCATAAGAAGTTTTCATTTCTTTTGTTGGTGGTCATAAAATAAAAAAAAATAGTAAGAAATGCATACGATTTGTCCGTTACCATTTTGTTAAGATACAAAAGTTATAATTTTAAAGTAAAATATTTTATCCAACACCTTGCATTAGTACCTAAGCACTTAAGCTGTAACCACCACTATTATGTATTATTTGAACATCTATGCAAATCTCAGCACTGGACAACAAAACGAATTTGGCGAAGAATGTCGAATTGATTTTGTCAATATTTTCTAAAACTCGTTTTTTGTATTACCTACCTACTTATTGTGTACTGGTACATTTACAGACACCAAAAGATTTATTTACGCTAATAAAAATACGACAAGTATTTGCAGTAGTATCATCACTGCGTGTTCTTATAAAACATGGAAAACAAACATAACCACTGAAAATAGGCCTCCTAATGATCGGTACAATGCACGCCCATAAAAACATATGATAGCGACACCCAACTCGACTATATTTAGAGCCTACAAATAGAAAATCATTTGCAAAGCTCGCCAATGCCATGAAAATCACGATCTCTATCTCACGCACTATTGCTACACGGTACCCCTTACTCTTCTAGTATATACCAGCTGTTTACAAAACGTTTTCGACTAGAGTAATTTAAGGTATTTCAGGCTAAGTTTTTGTCGATCCTTACGTATTCCGTATACCCGCAGTTTCTTTTGTTACTTAGTTTAATACCGAAATGAATTCAATCAGTTTTCTGCCATACGAATCCAATCCAGTTTGCCTGTGAAAACTTCCGTCTTTGTTCATTTCTGTTTCTGCATTGAAAACAAAGTTTTGACATTTCGAAAGTGACCTGGCAACGCCTGAACCAAACTCGCACGTGATTGACGAGTATTACATAAATCTTATAATTTTCGTCACTCGAAAACAGTCGTGAATACATCTTTAGCACCCAAATCAACACCAAGGAAGGTTGCAAATGTTTAGAAGATAGTGAAATCGCAAACATAACATAGGTCGTGCCGGCGGGCGCCTCGTGATCCGCTCATCTGATGTCGAAACCCCGGTTCACGTGCCAATATGTGGCTACGTTGGAATGTGATGTGCTCATTAGTTTACCTACTGTAGGTGAACTATGCAAAGAGATATGCACTCAACCATCACAAGATTATGAACGATTTCTGATAAAGTTGCTCCTGGATCATAGAGTGGCAGTCGCGATAGCTGGTACACAAATTAGAGGTCTTGTACCTCGCAATGTCCCTCATCTTCCATAGGACATGAAATTCTGCGACTAAATGGGTGTTGTGTCTACATGCATGTAGAGGCCACGGTCGGTTGGTTTTGGGTTATTGTGTATGCGCTAGTCTCACAGACCCCCAGAACTCTGATTGAGCGATATAGGAAGTAGATAAAGCCTAACTTGTGCTGATATCTAAACCGCCATGCATTTGTATTACTCACTAACAGCGCCTCATGGCGATGAAAATAAACTTTAAGAATTTCACATTATAACTTATACCAACACAGAACCATAAACTGTCAGGAATGAGGTAGCCCTACCCACAAGTCAACTCCCTATTCAAAACCGATCTCTACTTGACGTGTAGAGGTATTTCAAGTATCACCAGTGATGAGGCAACGCCATACGCGGTGCGAAAGTGAACTGTTATCTCTTATTAGCAGACTCGCTTTTACTCAAACAACTAATTGCTGACCAACGTATTACTGGCTGGTTCGAGTTGATTGAACTCGGCAAGAGCTTGGATGGAAACTTTTTAATAGATTCTCTTTTAAACCATAGACATTAGAGGAGGTAGACGAATCATAGTTCATTGGTATTGAGTTCATTCAGTCGCCCGAAGCGTAGTCGTCAATCAAATGTGGTCTTGACTATTAACTGTTTACGAGTATTACCAATAAGGCTGAAGCGTGGTACACCGCAGTAGCTGGCGATGACGATGGGCAAAAAATCTTAACAGATCAGGCAGAGCGTTAATTTGTTTGAATCTAGCGTTAGTACCGTAACTTTATACATCAGTGCTTGCGTCAAACCGGGTAGTTCTGATTTTCTACAGACTTGTTTAATATGTTGGCCCAATGAATAATCCAAGTTTGTGACCTCGAGCGCCGAACGCAACTTTGTCAAATATCGAAAACACCGCGAAAATTTCAAACTAGTTTTTTGATAGTTCCTAGGGTTCGCCACTAATTACCCTGTACTTTCAGGCAACATCAACAAGGTTACTAGACTACCTCCCGCTTGTCGCTCCGCTTCAGTGATATCGCAGCCTTAGTATTTCTAATTTAATAAAACTATTTAATTCTTTCTCTTACAATATACTTTTGTATGGACATTCCAAGAAATTCACGCTATTTATTAACTTGTTCTTTTACTCCAAATACTCGTTAAAACTACTCTTCGTAATATATTGTTTTGGAATATTTTATTAGTAATAAATATTGAAATTGTTCCTGTTTTTGATTATTCAAATGAAATGTCATGTAGTAATATTATCGTAATAGTTAAATCATATTAATACGCAATAATTTCATATAAACTTTATTTTTATTTTCACCTTGTGGTTTCTTATGAATATTTATTTATGTTAGAATCTAGACTTATATCGTTTGATGTTATAAGAGATGACTAATCTCATATTTAGTCATGATCAAAAGCATTATCTTCTCCCCAATTATTTTTGACAGAAAACCACAATTTTACTCAAAAAATAAGCGCTAATAGATCCTTTCTTCAGAACCAATGAATTGTTGACCTATTAAAAGCCAGAACCACATTGCAAAAACATTTGGATGTTTAACAATATAATTGTTCTTGTAGGTGAAGCTGATAATACTCCGCCGCCCGGGTGCTATTACCGTAACAAGTTCTTATTAAAAACTAGAAACAGATCCATTCACTGATAGTGAAGCTTTCTATGAAGCATTGTTTTGTTTTGATCGTACAGCCTGCTCTACTGTTACATTTGTTAAGTAGTAAGTAGTAGTGGAAACACACTTATGTATACAGTGTATTGTATACGCACTTACATCGTCGTTTAATACTGAAGAAATATTATTTTATTAAACACTAGCTGCTGCCCGCGACTTCGTACGTGTGGAAATTTTGATGGGTTGTAAGGGTATGAAAAATAGATGTTGGCTGATTCTCAGACCTACCAGATATGCACACAAAATTTCATACAAATCGGTTCAGCTGTTTTGGAGGAGTTTGGTAACAAACACCGCGACACGAGTATTTTATATATTAGATACTCGTAGAACAAGTAGTATACTTTACCAATATCTTTCCGCTTGTGTTGTTTTCTGATGTTAATTCCCTACTCGGTAAATACAGACGTACTTTAGCCAGACGAATAGTTCCGGCTTTTCACTGAAATTCTTTACTTGTATTGTTTTTCGCTCAGCTGCGAGCGGTTGGGTAACTTTAACTTTCGTATTTATGAAGTTTTTACGACTTACACGCAAATACGGTGGTCTTCAACGCACCCATCTTATGTCATCTATATACTCGTATCATGCAATATAAGATCTCGTGTAGCATCTAAAACTCAATTAATGTTTATATCGATCTAGATGCTATTTTATTTCGCTTACTTAATTTTTACAGTCTGATTGATGATACTTTTTTGTAGTAAACCGCTAGTAGGTTTTTCTTCTAATATTTACGAAAAAAAAAGGTGTTTTTGATATTTATATGGAAAAGTTAATTCATTTGTACAAAAACAATAATAAATTGCACAAAAACAGCAGCTTTTAACATTCATTTACATATGTATACTTTTTTTTTACTGATGGGATATCATCAAATGACTTCTCCCACTCTGGGCGGAGCGGGAGGGACTGTCAGACTTGTACTGATTAAAACCCATCCATGTTCCTTCTTAGCACTTTGTGTTCCAGGGCCACGGTATCTCTTTCGAACAGTCCCGCAATCCTGGAAATTTACATATAATTCATATTTTAATTGAAGTAAGAAACTCGTTTCACTTTTAATCTGTCAATCTCAACTTAACAACATAAAATTAAAGCTCAACAAAACGCAAAGGAGCGTAAAACTCACAGAGGTGTACTAACGACGCGTCGTCGTGGAGTGTTCGATACTTTCCATCATTACCAGCCAGTTCTCGAGGCGTCTTCTCATAGATATCGTAGAAAGTCAGCTCGTGACGTAACGAGGACAAACATTTCAGTTTACAGTACACTATACAATCAATTTAGCGCTTTATTGCAGTCTGTGGTCAACTAGGCAGGCGAGGGAATGTAAATTAGGTGTTTGTTTTGTTCCAAGTTATTAGCTTGCTGGTTTGTCGGGGTCTTAGGTGAGGTGTAGGACTACAAGCACATGTTTAACTCAATATATTTATTGCATTCTGGAATATTAACATAAGCGATAGTTTATAGAAGCATGGTCATTGGAGACCACAATCGGGCACAGCAAGGTTGTGTATTATGATAATTTTCATTATTCTACATTATCACTCACGATTCTCTTAATCATAGTTTGTGTTCTGGTTTTAAAAGTCCGGTTAGATTTTCTGTAATCTAACCGGACTTTTAAAATCACATCGAGATTTTTCGTAAATTCTTAAATAACTTGTTGGTCCACGAAAAATCGTAAAAAACAGTGCAATTCAAGTTACCGGTCTGTCCTCTTACAAGGTTACTTAAAGAGTTTAAAATAAACAAACATAAGAAAGAATTAGCCTTCACGTAAAAACACATGAGGAACGGAATGATCAGATAAATGAACATATAAAAACTATTTCCTTCCTGAGACCAACTTCTGCCATACGAGTACAAATTTACAAATTACCTACGTGTGGTCTTAAGACAGGATACGGTTTGTCATTGTGTATGGCATTGATGAAATTCGTGATTTTGATGACAAGGTTAGGATGATGTGGCTTGAATCATAGATGATGGATAAATTCTCTCTGCACACGATTAAATAAACCGCCAACTAACCAGTAATGAAATTCCGCCTCCACAGAAAAAGACTTAAAGATTAAACAAAGTAAAAAGGCTGCATAATAATCTGGAGAGTTCTGAGAAGCCTCGTAAACACAAACCCGCACTGAGTAGATTACTGCCCAGTCCCTCTCACAGAGAGGAGGTTTATATCCCAGCGGTGGGAACTTCATAAGGCTGTTTTGCACAGGTATGCTATATGTAATACTCGTTCATATAAAACTCGGAATAGATTTCACATTATTAGATGGAGAAGACCATTACATGATTTATCCAAATCGCTACCAAATCAAAGCAGGTACACATAAGATCATAGAAATATACTTTCACTTATCACAGAGACACGACTGAAGCTATTGATGTCAGTCAAATAAACCCACCACAAACAAACATTGGACAAAGAGTACATAACACACATAATACATACGTAATTACGGACCTAGATACATAATGTAAAGTCATTTGTATCAATTATCCTCTTACTGATATACGTGAGCGAGGCTCTGGTCGAATGGCCATAGGCTTGGATGTAGATCGTTATGTAGCACAAACTGTAATTATTTTGTAAGACAAATCTGGAAAGTCCGGATTAGGGACTCTTTTTGATAGCCCGCTGTGTATCATTGAATGTAAAACTTTTTTATTTGAAATTTTGGGAAGATTGAGTCAATAAATCCTACCGCTAGAAATAAATAAGACAGCAAGCATTTCGATACAGAATGTTGTTTACTGCTCATTGCATCCTTCCAGTCTTCTTTGTGCTGTGTGACCCCCGGGTCAGATGCTAGTTTTCTCAATACATCTCATCTTTACAGACGTTAAATTGTCAACATGCATGTAATTGTGTAGCCTCTGTTGGCGTGTGTGGCGTCCAATATAAATAAATAAATAAAAAATCCATCATCACTAGTCCGATGTCTATTTTAAACTCCAATCAAACTCTTCTAACGCTTACTTGCAGTGAGAGATCATAGCACTGTTATATACAATTTACTAAAACGCCAAAACGCTAAGAAGATAATAAATTATGCAGTTTCGACACGCGACCAAAATGAAATGGTGTTGGCTTACTCGTTGGCTCATTAGGTTGGCCACACCTTAGATATTGGCTAAAGTGTGACAAGCATTCAGGAGAAATTCTAGAAGTGTTTGCCCAATATTTTCCCTATTTAGCATTATTGGAAGTTCCACAAACACTTGCATCTGTGACGTTGATTGGAAAACGAGAAATGCAGTGTTGATCAGGGCCAGAGCTCTATCTAACCTTGCTTGATCCGTATATTAATGTGGTATAAGTGGACCTCGCTTCATAGAGAGTAAAGTTGTAGGTATGACAGATTACAACAAAGATATGATCTTGATCAGGATATTAGTCCCATGTGATTCATTTGTTTCAATTAGACCGTTTAAAAGCACTTTTGAATTATAAAATTTACAAGTAAATAAAATGGCTGCTTATTTTAAAAATATAAGAAATTTCAAATATTTTGTTAAAAACATGACATATCAAAGATGCCATGAAACTGTACAAATAAGTAAGAGTAGTTATCACCACCGCTATTTCCCAGTTTCCATTTGCCTTCGGACAACAAGACGCTTATTTACTTAAACATACAAACTTTCACATTCTCTGCCTAAAGGGACTTATGCAAATTGTCCATGTCTGACACTTTGAGGCCGTCCGCTAGCCTCCTATAGATTGCCTTTAAGTCAAGGTCATTTTTCCAATCTGGTACAGCATCAGACATTTATTTTCCTTTCCGAGAATGTTTAAGCTGTTTTCTGTCTTTGCCGTTCCATCTTGATTACAATAAGCTTTGTTCTTCCTGCTCGAAAACATATTTTTTATCTTTTGACAAGAATTAGCTAAATTGCGAATGGATCAATGGTTGGATGATGTGTTTTAAACTGGGATCATTGACAAAAGATGATCCATGCTGAAGACGATACCAGACGACTCATCCCAACCCACATTTGCCCTGTTAACTTTAATTATTCTCGTATGATTAATACCTGAACAATGTACATTCTCTGTAACCTCGTGTGAGGCGTCACTCAGGGCCAGCGCCTACGCATCACTCTCGTTTTCAACACTACATGCGTAAGAGTCGAAACGTTCAATGTTATTAAAAGTTCGTGATGTAAACGTTTTTTTGAAGATATCTTATGGGTAAGTAGATCAAGACGTTATGTGTGACACCTGGAAAAGTAGGCGGAGGTTATTATTAAAATCGTAGGCTCATACATGAAACAGACCGTTTAAGAAGTTTTAGGGTGTGACAAGAGCTTTAGTAATTTCAAAGTAGACATATTTATGTTATTATAAACGAATTCGGAATGTTGGCCAGTAGAACAGGCTCCTAATATGCTCAGCCTTGTTTGCCTAACAAGCATAACAGTTGCAACAATCATGCAAGTTTGCAACATTACATCTGAAAGTAAACCTTCATATATTTAATGAGTAATTATCGTTACACACACTAATGAACTTTTAGAACTGAAATACTTACAATTGTTTTAAGATTACGCGTGTAAGAAGTAATAAAATTATCGAAGGTGGCTTTCAATGGCCGATGGCGATGGTTACAAAAGCCGTTCACATTTGTACATCCGGTACAGCGGAAGTAACGGTGCAAACGTCGCGTGCGCAACTCTAGGGTTGGAGACTGTTAATAATAGACATCAATATCTTTTGGACTGAGATCTTTTAGACTGCCTTGTTGGTCTATCGCGACTGAAGAGCATGGGGTCGGGCAAAGTGTAATTGAGTTTTTCTATTAGGAATTTCCCAGTGGCAGCCACGCAGTCTGGATTTTTGCCCGGTTGACGGCAATAGGGTTGCCCCCTTTTACATGTTACTCACACATAACTGGCGAAATGTGGGTGTACTATTAGGTACACCTCTGCTTAACCCTTCAGGGAAGCAGGCGTGATGTTATGTTAATGTTACGTTTGATAAGAACGAAACGGTGAAATGAAAAAGAGAATAAATTATCTGAGTGCCTTTGTCAGGTTTACGTAATATGTTTGGGTTTGCCAAAGACAGATAAGAAACAGGGACTTGATGGAGGGATGAACTGCAGTTTGCATGAAAAGTGTTGACAAAGCTGTCTTTAGCAGCGACCGCAAAGTGTGTCTCACTACTTTGTAAAGAAAATAACACTTAATGAAGTGGTTCATTAATACATAGATTACTAACCATAATCAATAGTCTCTTAATAATGAGCGGTCTGTCCAAACGAAATTACTTTTAATCCATTAATCTATGCCGCCAGCCCTAAGTCACAGAATATAGATCAATAAGATCTGACCACGAGGTCGGTAGGCACATTATATCGGTTCATTGTCAAGTAAAAGTTGCGCTACTACATGTTAACATACGCAATACTACTTGACTGTTGACCAGCCAAGTTTGTTATAAGCTGTGCAAGGATGTTTTGGCGCGTGGTCAAGATCGGTACCAATGCTACCATATCGTTTTCTCACAAAAACTCACCGTCAACGTCATTGAGCTCCGAAATGGCCTTGTGCAAATTCTTGAGCAAATACATACTTTTTTTTTTAAATTGCAGCTTTTTAAAAACTTGTTCGAGAAATAATTGATGAAAGAATTTAATGAATCATTACGTGATATTAAGTAAGTCATTAACTTAAATGTCACAGAAAGTTGTAATCTGTGTGTTTATTACAATAACTTGTAAAGCTTTATGAAAGCCGCCGATGAGATTTTGCAGCCCTTTCAAGTATTGCAACACATACCTATGTAAGTTCGATCCTAATTTTGGATAGGAGGATAGATTGGATAACAAAATTAAAAGTTTCTTATCCCTTCCATTCCAATACATCGGATTACCACAATATCTCTTAGCAACAACTCCGCCATTCCTCCACGCGTTTCTTTCGATGCTAATCAGCGAGGCTCATTCAGCTCAGTTCCATTGTGTGAGGGGGCGTGGCCCAGCGCCAGTGCCTGCGCCCGAATTCTTGCGCACTGACACTGACAGCTTACGGGCAAGTGTCATAATCGAGAGGTGCGTTTAGTCATGCAGAGCGGGACTGTTTATTAGTTGGGTTGATACTTGTAGTGTGGGCAAGCCATTAGGTAGGTAGTTGTGATGTTGTAAAGTGTGGGTCGGGTGTTAGATACAGTTGCATGTTATTTTGTGTGAGATTTGTTGGATTTAATAAATCCAACATTATAGTTTACTAGCTTTTGTTCGCGGCTTCGCTCGCATTATAGTCGTAGATTATTATCTCACGGGATCGTCCGATTTTTAGGGTTCCGTACCCAAACGGTCAAACGGGACCCTATTACTGAGACTTCGCTGTCTGTCCGTCACCAGGCTGTATCATGAACCGTTATAGTTAGCCAGTTGAAATTTCTACAGATTATGTATTTCTGTCGATGCTATAGCAACAAATACCTACTAAGAAAAGAATGAAATAAATATTTAAGGGAGCTCTCATACAAAAAAGAATGAATGAGAATTTTTCCAACTCGCACTTGGGCGGTTTTTTTTAAGTCTGTAACACTCGGGGATAATGGAATGGATAAATACTCGGGTATAAACGTAACAATAATGAAAATACTATAATAATGAAACTTATTTGTGGAAGGGGTGGTATTGTAATCAGTGTCCCTTAATGATCAGATTCAATGGAAAGTATTTCCTCGTTATTAGTATCTATTAGGCAATCATTATTTGTTCAACAGTAGTGTAGTCTTTATCCTATAAAGAAAATGTAATTAGTTATTATAAAATACTTAACAAAAGATTTCGTCTTTTATTATTATCAAATCAATCGATATCTTTGTCACATTTCCGCGTAACGCAATGACAAGCTACCATAAAAGATATACAAAAGGCTCAAACACTGATAAAAACTTTATTAATCAATCTGTCACCATACAGACTTGTGATTGACAAAACTCTAAATGCAACTGAACGCGATCAAGAAAGCTAAACAAAGTTCAAGAGCTGTCAACATTCTACTACAATGGTGATATCTGATAGCTCTTGCACGCAGTTTACATGTGTAGCCATTTGTGAAAATGGCCCGAAATTAACATTATAATTAACATTTTCTACCTTTGCATCAAGTAACACTTCTTACCTTATCTGTCTTACTACCGCCAACAAGTCTCATTGCGCTCGACAATCATCACGATCGATAACGAACCGACAGATTTATTGCATCGCTCGATAGGCACGCGGGTGCGGCCTTGTGCCAACTGCTTTCAGAATAGGACCCCGCTGCACCGGTCACTATTAGTTATGACAAGGAAATATTTTTCCGGTATCTAACAAACAAAGGACTTGACTCAGTTGTCTCTTTGTTTCTTGGTTTCTTTGCTAACAAGATTGCGTTACTCCGATATCGTGAGTTTGTCTTGGTCGGCGACATTTTTTTTTTTATCTAACTATGGTATCTTGCACAATACAGCTTCGACGAATCGAGCTACGTCTGGAAATATTCCAGACTTGACTTGATCCCACCCTAAATAACTTTAGACATTACTTTGTTCGCACGGCGACTAATCAAACTAAAAAAACAGTTTATGCGGATATCTCATTGTACAGGAAATTTTATACAAAGCGAGGCCATAATATACTGGAGATGTAACGCTTGATGTGTTGCTGTAGTTTGAGAGTAACCAGGATATATCACACATTCGATATTCCGTAGTCTTAGTATGTAAACATACTTAGGGAATCACCTCTGAGTATCCACTTACCTGTGTGGTTACTACAGATCACGAGATGCTACATTGTATCTATACTTACGGATGTGATAAAGCTGATTTCTGGTTTTCACGCAGAAACTCCATCTGACCTCCTCAACCCCTTTGATTTTACTTTATCTGTGTAAGTGCTACCACAGATTACGTAACTAATTCTAAGTAGATACTGCTTATGTGGCCAATGTTATCCACGTGGGAAAAGTTCCGAGATGGATTATAAAATTACACCTAAATAAACGTCGACGTCGACTTCGACGCCAGAAAATTTCTTCAGACGCCTCGTAAAAATAAATAAATAATAAAATTCCTTAAAGACATAAACAAAAAATACAAATTGGACGATTTGTATTTTTTATTATTATTGTATTTGTATAATGTAACTCGAAGAAAGTAATAACGACATCAGTTATAAATATTATTATGAATGTACTCAGAAAAACAATGGCTTAAAACTTTATAATCTGTATAATTGTAATAAAAAACAAATTTGTACACCTCACCAGGTAAAAGCATGTACGGACCTACCCAAATTAATAAGATCTTACATGCTCAATTTTGTGTGTAAACGCATGTTTTAACAAATAAATTATCTTTATCTTTAAAAATATTGCGTAAAAAAATAATGTACGCAGTCAAAGTCTTGGTCTTGTAACGCGACCATTCGCAACGTACAGACGTGCTCTTTAGCAATATTTCATTAAGACAATAACAGTGACCTCCTTTTAATTTTTTGTTTAGTGTATAGTTTTAGTAAATAATGAAAACATTTACATAGTGAACCTGTTGGAAAATGGCAAACTGTAGTCCAGTGCAACCCAATGCCTCGCCTGCAAAAACCCTCCAGCCGGACTTCTCCATACCAGTTGTCTCCACGCCAGATATCCAAAAATGGATGTCATCAATTGAACAGCAGCTAAATGAGGTTTGCTCTATTGCCACGGATGGCAAACTCAACTCGGAGCAGAAACTGAAAATTACTAACCTATGCCGCAAAGTAGAATCTGGTACCTCCCAAATGGCAGTTCTATATCAAGCTCTGAAACAGAAAGCCCTGCAAGCCGTCAAGATTATCGATGACCTAAAAGAAAAATGCACCTTGACGGATCAAATTTCGGAGCTGAAGCAGGTAATTGAGGTCTCTGGTACGAAGGGAAGTGCATCGTTTGCTGACATGGTAAAGAAGGGGTCAAATGATTTCGTTCGACCAAACAATTTGAGCTCTGTAGCCATTTATCCCAGCGATAAATTAAAGTCGAGTGACGACACCAAAAACCTCGTGCAACAAATTATACGCCCTGATCAAATGAAGCTGCATGTACGTGGAGTCCGCAAAACTAAAGATGGAGGTGTTATAATCAGCACTGAAACCAAACAGGATGCTGATAAACTAAAGCAAGCAGTCCACCTGTCAACATCTGGACTTACAGCCGATGAACCCAAAAAGCGCAAACCGCGGATTACGGTCGTAGGAGTGCCGACCTCTTTGGGTGATACTGATGTCCTGAGGTGCATTTACGAGCAGAATGTAGCCGATAAGTTTCCAGAGATGTCAATGGAGTCCTTTTTGACCGTGGTTAAGTTCAGTCACAAATCGGGAAAGAAAGATGCGATGACCTGTAACTACATTATCGAGGTTCCAGGCAAGATTCGAAAAGCCCTAATATCTCAAGAAAGGCTTTTTATAAATTGGACTTCCTGCCCTGTCAGAGATTTTACACTTGTCACCAGATGTTACAAATGTCAGCAATATGGTCATGCAGCCAAATCATGCAGAGAGGTCAACTCTACTTGCGGTCACTGCGGAGAAGCAGGGCACTCGTTGTCCGATTGCGAGAAAAAAGCGCTGTCACCTACATGTGCAACTTGCTCGCGCTTTAAAAAGCCCAATAACCACAAAACGGGAGACGCTGAGTGCCCTGCTAGAAAAATAGCCGAATACAGGTACATCAACTCGATCGACTATGGGGACGCGTAAAGCGTCATACTCTAGGTCAGACTTCCGCATTGATACGCCTGTCGATGTCACAACAATAACAGACTACTGTGTTGACCTACTCATCAAGTTTTTGCTGTCTACGTATATTAGTCGCTAGCTGCAATAATCGAAAACAAACAAGAGTGCTTTGACTGTATTTTTTTTGATCCATGGACTTTAACCGAGTTTATATTTCTGCTGACGCTTATTTTTCCCTGTTGTTATTACGTGTTTTAGTGTTTAAGTTAAATTAGGTTTACTATATCAAATGATTCTAATTAGATCACTTTAAGATGTTAAATATTGTTTAAAAAATCTGTTGTCCTATAATTAGTATATTGTTAGAGCTCCTTCAGCCTGTGATACAGGATTATCCTAGTACAGGCATCGAACATTGTGAGACCTACTTTGTTTAATTAAGATTATATTTTGTATTTGACCCATTTTTGCTTCTGAATAAAGATATAGATATAGAAAGATATAGAAAGCCGCGGGCGGAAACTGTCCGGAAATAAACTTGAATTTGTTTATGATTCAATTGCCATGTACTTTACTTAGGACCTGTCTGCAATTAAATAAGCACGCAACTTTTAACTGACTTTATAATGTTATATAATTCTTGTTAGTCACAGCAATACAATTAATAAAGCAACATACCATAGACAAGCTTCCTCATTCACCTACAAGTAACGACCTGCCTTAACAGTATCATAATTATGCCCATTTTAGATTGCAACTTCCAATTGATTCCAATTATCTTTATAATAACAAAAAGAATAACCACACATTGTGCTAAATAAGTAAAGAAAACTACAATAAACGCCATTAATAAAATTTATGTTCCTTTTATGAATCTGACGTGTTTTCCATTAAAAGTAAAACCAGCAACACAATGAGTGCACGTTTGTTATTAGATGTTAAATGGTTCAAAGGCGAAACAACGTTCACTTTAATGCTCATGGTTGCGTTTTTATTCCTGTGCGGCCAATCGATTTGTAAGGGTCTGATATTATTAATTGTGTAAACATTTGCACTAATAAAAAAGTGCACTTATGTTCAAGATACTTTTTCATACAATTGCAAATATACCTACCTGGACAAATTGAAAATAAACAACAAAACCATTGTAATTTAATCCATCAATTTTAATATCGTTCGAAAATTGAACCTATATTTCTCCGGTCCCATTTACCAATCTGAACTGAAGTCATAAAATCTGCTTCTATCTGTCGAGTACCATTGTAAAACTGGATGGAACACATTTTAACTTCCCAATAAAACATGATTGGCGTCTAAACAGACGCGATTTCGAGCCACTCCCACACAAGAAGGTTCGATTACCTCTGGTCACCTCATTACTGTCTGTCGTTGGACGTCTAAGGTTGTCTGTACTGTCTTTAAAGAGACATTAATTGAATGAGAAAATTAAAAGCTTTAAGACAAGTAATCACTGGGATCTACTAGGTATAAGGAAACCTGGATTTGTTTGAAACAGCGTGGAACTAAGTACTGTAAGTACGTGCAGAATTTGGTAAAATAGAGGAGGGTAAGCTACAAGCTACTTATATTTTTTGCGAGCAAGGAAAACATGGCGTATAACACTAAATGCAAAGCCTGGCTGGTAGCGGAAAGGGAATTTCTATAAACCACTTTCCCCCAGCCAAGCAACTGTTCTGTTTAAAACATTAGGCATAGTAAAACGTCCTGTAGACTGAAGTTTTTTTTTTTTTGTTGGCTTCCTGCTATAAGACATTAAGGCAATATTACGGATACCACTTTTTGTTTACAGTTGGATTTTCTCCATGCCTACTCTGGTACTTCCTAATAGACAGTTAATAGGCTCCCATAACGCCCTGGCAGCCCTGTGGTCAGTGACCACACACTACAGTTACGCCCGAAACGAGCCGAGACACGGAATCGTTTCCGACTACGTGACCATTCCGTAATGGCGGTGATCAATCAGAGAGCCGTCCGAATAAATACCGCGTTATTCGATTCACAACCATAGACACCGGATATTTCTAGATAACTGTAGTTTATAGCGCGAAGTAAAAGCTCTGCAATAAAACTAAGAGACCTAATAACATTTTCGCACTCGGTGTACCACTCAAATGTTGTTAATTTGAAAATGGAATAGCGATGTAATGAGCAATGAAAAAAACGTGTTTTTTTTTTCAATCTTGATTGTACAGAGTATTTTTTGTATTGGATTTTTGATTCTTAGCTAATGCAATTTTTTGGTAAAATAAAAGTTGAAGATGTTTAAGTAGGTTATTCAATTTTCCAAGACTGTTATTTTTACACCTAGCTAATGTTGCCACTCATTCAATCACTAAAAATAGTTGGGTTAAGTACCTATGTTTCACCGAAAAGAAATTGTAAAAATATTATCACTTCCCAAAGAATTTTCCGCATAATTTCATTTGCCTAATTATTACTTAGCAAAAAATCTCTGCACAAATAATTGTAACGCAAACCTAATGTTTGGCAAGTGAACGTTTAAACAATAACTTGTTTACAAAGTACTTTTACCAATTTTTATGTAGTCAATCAAGTCAAGTCGATAGCCTGCTAAAAATAATCTCTAAGACAAAATGCCATAATGACATTATCTTTGGTAATATTCTGCCAAGTAAAAATTTGACCAAATGAAAAATTGCGTACTAAAATCATTCCAAATATTGCAATGGTGTAAAAAAAGGTTGTTAAAGTTTGTTTGGTTAGTGAAATTTTGTCAAAATCTTTTCGGCAAAACGGCAGGCTCCCAAAATAGTTACAGTAATTGCGTTAAATGCCTATATCCAGCAGTGGATGTTTAGGGTCTAAAATGACAGTTTGATTCTCACACCGCTAAAAATGGACACAATTATAAAGATGAGCTTATACATTAATGCACGGTAATCTTGAAAGGAGCAGATCCCTAATTGTAGATACTCAATTAACGGAACCACTACCAATTATATAAAGTAAGTAATTAGGAGTGTTCATCGCCAAGTGGACTTAAGTATGGTAATACATAGTTGTTGGCCGTACATAATGTTACTATGCATAAATATTTGCCTTCGACTCCACCACGCAATGCAATTACTTGTAATTGTATACTTGTTTAAGTTTATACAGTATATTGTTATTCCGTTAAACTGTCCATTAT
Source organism: Cerastis leucographa (assembly GCA_963082945.1). Taxonomy (NCBI): domain Eukaryota; kingdom Metazoa; phylum Arthropoda; class Insecta; order Lepidoptera; family Noctuidae; genus Cerastis; species Cerastis leucographa. Next base: position 7,508,353 of record OY720380.1, on the reverse strand, counting down.
GACTTCTGACGGACCTACCTCTGTGATCTGGAATTACAAAAAACATTGAATTGCATAGTGCCAACATGGACTTTAAGTTCAGATTCAAGGGTGTTAAGTTCAATTGCGTTTTCTAATAAGCAAAATCGAATTAACCATTATTATTCTTTTTACCTTATAGCGCCTTTCTTATAACTGTAGCTAGGCTATAAACTTAAAGCACGTTAAGCCGTTAGTCCCTGCTGTCATTTTTAAGATCTTTGACAGTCGTTACAGGTAATCAGTGGCCTTAAAGTCTGACAATCAGTCTTACGTAAGTCTAAGGGGTATCATATTACCCAGTACTAACTGGGCTGTGGAGGTCAGATAGGTAGCCGCTCAAAGCAAAATACTGGTATTCAGCTGCATCCAGTTAGACTGGCAGCGGAATCCAAAATGGTTAGGAAAAAGTTAGGCACATGATGGTTCTTAACTTCAAATATTTCTCCACCTCCTTTATTTTTCTTGGATTAAGGGTAGGAATTGTACACATAAACGCAGCACACATATTAAGAAAGTAGAATGTTTGTTTCATAAACACATTATCACACCATCAATAATTAGTAACTAAACTATGATTTGTAAACAAAATGTTTTAATCTATTCCACAACACGTGTAAACAAAATGTTTTAATCTATTCCACAATACTTGGTAAAACACATTATTTCGAGTTACTTACTCGTTATCTTTCTTGTTTCAAGAAGTTGCAGTTTTAAAAAGTAGCACAGAAAGCTTATTTCTCCATGATTTCTATGACCCGTGAATTTACGAATTACTTCATAAATAATACGGATTCTAATCGGCAAATACACTTACCTACTCTCCACGTAACATAAGTAAACCTAATTTAATTTCAGGTTCTACTCGTATAATTTCGACTGGTTGTACAAAGTCGCGGCGAGGTCGACCGGTGTCACGACACTTGATGCGCTTGCGAAACGCCACTCCAAATACATGCCTTGTACCAAATCGATCCTGTTTCTGTGCATCGGTACACTTATACCTAACATTCTACAAATTAAGTGCATGATCAGTCTATATGGAAGAAGAAGGCATGCTGCGCCGACCTCAAATAAATTGAGATGAGGGCAGAAGAGTATTGATGATGAATCAGAATCAGCCTATATTATTCCCACTGATGGGACACAGGCCTCCTCTATGAAAGGGAGTGGACTATAATCCACCACACAGGCCCAGTGCGGATCAGTAGGCACATGACACATAACTTCGATTTTTAGGTTCTAGGACATACTGATTTCCTCACGAGGTTTTCCTTCACCGTTTAGAGAGCAATGGAGATTTAATAAAAATTAGACAAAGCAATACACGCACATCGAATCTATCACAAGTTCACCTTTAGCTTAGCACGTCCAACCAAGATGGACGGCTTCGGACGCTTACAATTTTAGGTCAGCTTCGTTTTTCAAACGTGTTTTTTTTCTTTTCATTTTTAAAGCTCGGCGAAAGATTTTTTTTGTGCAAAGCTAAGAATAAGACTACATTTTGGAGACAAACTTTTTGCTAGATTTTTTGCTCCTACTTTATATCTTTAAGATGCTGCTGAGATTACTTTGGATTAGACTTGAGCTACTCACGATGCATTTAAATAAGAATTATAAGCTTTGGGATAAACGACCGACCTGGCTTTAAAATTGAGGCAACTTTAAACATCTATAACAAAGGAATTTATTGAACTCAAGTTAAGTTCTCTTATAATATTTCTTAAAAACGAAAAATAAGCAACAAGAAATCGTCTCCATGTTGAAGACGATCGCCAAGCGCCAAGCAATATTGAAAACAGAAGCATTCCAATAATAACTAATATAAACTAAAATAGAGATACCTACTAAAATGGGAGTAAACTAAAACGTAAGATGAACCGTAGCCAGAAAATGGCTTTTAATATAGACGAGTAACTACAGAAGTGAAAGATGGTAAACAAACCCACATTTTCAAAGAACATGCTAAAACACTTACAATTTAAAAATACTCAGGAAATAATATCAAATGAAAACGATCAGGAATTAATTAATTTAAATACGTTTTCTAGTAGCCATTACATTTGATAGAGTAATACCGTGTTGGGTAACGTGAAGGAAATAGTTGGAATGGTTGGAGACCGCCTTGACGAAGGCAGGCGAGAGTTGTGAATAGCTGCTGATTCTGACTCACCCGACCTTTGCGTAAAGTTCGCACAGTTATTTATCTGATCGACTTACGTATGCGTAAGAACCGCAGACATCCGCTATTGCTAGTTTTATTTCAGCAGTGAATGTAGGATTTCTGTGAGAGATCTCTGCAGAAACGCACGGTGACTAAAATAGTGATGGAAATGAATGTTTGATGGATGAAGAGGGAGAGGAAGGCCAATGATGTATGGATGGTGTGAGAAATGATAGAAAAGAGAAAGTAATGACGCCGTGACGTCTGACAGGGAAGAAGGAAATGGGTTGCGCCGACCCCAAGTAGAAAGACAAGGGCAGGAAGATGTTGATAATGTCTGCAGAGTACTTAAATAAAACGCTGAAGAGGGCTACATTTGTTTCTGAACTATCCTTCGCAGCTAGCTTTAAAAATCTTATTTCACTAGATAACCAAGCAAAGGTTTATTATAAAACAGTCTAAAATCGGAAACAGATGCAAACAATAACAGGTACAGCAGTGTAGCCTTAAATTGAGCCATAAGATTCGACAACATTTTTAAGCATATTTACTACTGGATGAATGAATAGAATTCCGCAAAGTGACGCCCGATTTAATTTATCTTTATAACCCGATTACCTATGCTATTCGATACTACCGTCAACCTAACCATTAGTCCCAGAATTACAACATACACCGTGTAAATCACCTCATCACGAAGCCGTCAACCAAGCATTCCGTACATGAAACTAAGTAACTTTGAAACTAAATTATTGCTGGGAAACGACTTTTTTTTGGGGGGTGTAAAATCATGCTTTGTGGTAGAACTCAATGTAACGCACTCAACACATTGTGCTGATGGACGCATTGAATAGTACGGGGGTCGTGGAGGTGTTTAAAGTAAAAATCTTACATTAAAAACTTGTATTTATAAAAGTTGGAACTTTGACCCCTAATATCTCCGTAACTAGAAGGTTCCCAGGTATGGTGTAGAACAAAAAAATGATCACAATGACAGGGAGAACCAGTGCCTTTCGGCTTCGTTAAGAGGTGTTTTACACCCTTTATACAATACCAAATGCATAAGCACGAATAAAACCTTAACCCATCATAATGAAACGTTCGTGGAACGGTATGTAAGAATGGTGAATTTACTCATGAGTCATGAGTCATAAAACGTACTGCGTCAAGCTAAAGCTCTATTGTTTGATGGATTTAGATAAGCGGCTTTCTTAGCTACGCCTGCGACTGAAGGCAACTGTAAAGCTAATAATTACCTATGTCTCTTGGTATTTAAGTATTTAGGTAGGCTTTTATGATGTGTCTGATGTGTCATCTTGGAGATGAGTTGGTCCTTACAGTCCTCCTGTTATTTTACCGCTTACTGTACCTTTAAGTTGGCTAACCAGTATGTGTTCACAGGGGATTCATTTAACACTATTATGGCAGCACACTTTTCAGTTTAGCCAACCTAATAACTAGTAGTAAAATAACTGAGACAGGACAGCTTTTCTGTTTTCTATGTGAATAACAACTGTAAGTCGTCGAAGTTATAGACCTCTAGTGATATTTTTCTGAGCATCGGGAAAATCGCTATTTAACTGGTATTCGCTTTCGAATAGTTTCTTATTTCCACAACGAATTTCAACAGGATTGTCGTAAGTTTATGTTCTTGATTGAATACATTTTTCACTTTATTGACATCGTTTTCGGTAATAGAATATTACTTTGTCTAGGGCCTCGGGACATCTATTAAGAGGGGACTCTACACCCGAGGAATTTGAAGAATAGGTATTTGAAGAAACTATTGCCGTCGCGCTGCTCCCGACCAAGCCCCCGTAAAGTGCGAAAAGGACATCTGCAGCTCAGGCTGATTTTACCTACAAAAGTCTTGACCAAAAGACGTTTTGTATTCCGCTGTTTTCTTCTTAAACTAAACTGATCTAAAAACATCTTATTACAAAATTTAGAGGAAAAGTATATCTATGCTTCTATTTTCTTTTTTGTTAAAAACTTATCTAATTTGTCTGATAGTCGTCTGAACATGGCGGTAAAAACGGGCTTTTTTTGGGGTTTTTGGATTGTCATAATTCTTTTAGTGATTATGTTTTGGAAAAAAGGAATAATGATAGGGGCATGTATTAATAAAACCTAGATTTTTTGGAAAAAAATCATTGCTCTAGACGAATTATCCACGAAGAAAACAACGGAATACGTTTGTATGGAGAAAGGCCCACTAGAGTCCTTATGGACTACAGCATATGCATATCCCTTTTAATTCAACTGGAACTCATATGAAACATTTTCAATTAAATCTGTGTCGGAATAACCAGGAAAATCATCAGCTAACCACACAATATATGCAAGCTTAGCTCATCTCATATTTAATTCAATTCATTGCGCAAGCGTCGTACGTCAGCTTCGCATATGCCTCGCTAGAGGGCAGTGATTGTGAACAATTGTGAACTCCCACGCACTCCTGGGAAACTAACTGCCACCGTTAGCTTGGGACAATTATCATCATTAAGAGTAAAGGTCGGTGAACAATTCATTTGCCAAAATAGTTTGATAGGTGCGCTGATATGGGCTTAATGAGTGCAAATGGGGAGGTGCTGAAGTGAACAATTAAAAGCTTTGTACATACACGTCTATGGCAATCATTTGATATTAATATCGCCTTTATTTCTAAGCGGTAAGGCCTGAAAGTTTTACTGATTGTCCATAGTACAAATAGACTTGCTATAATATTTTTATTTATTTGCTATAATTGTAATGGCAGAACCACGGATCACTAATATAACGTTAAACTACCCAATGAGCGACCACTCTTTCGCATTTAGTTACTTTCGTTTTTATGCGTTCTCATCTAAGTTCTTCGTTAATCATTAAGTTTAATAGATCAACAGCACGCCACGCTATTGCATGTATGTAATCTATCCATTCATTATGCCGATCATTATCTCCAACTTATCTAGATAATTCTACTGGCCCATTGACCACTTCTTTTAGCTTAAACGTAAGTCTGTGTCAGTCTTCATGTGCACAAAATACCGCAAATATCATTGATTCTGTGCTGAAAATATTACAGCTGACAGTTTAGCAAAACGCCAATCCTATGATCTGCTCCACATTACCACCATAAGCCGCACTAAACGAGAAAACTAAGTTCAAGCCACGAGCTTGCAAATCAAACCAAACATAATAGAAGTGGTTGCCTGCCCCACGATTGTATGTAGATGTTATGTTGCAAGACATGATCGGAATTGCCTAATATTGCCGAGTGACTGCCGCACTGTGAATCTCTGATGGGGCCAATTTATAAACAAGACATGGCAATATAGACCTTACGGCCTTGGGGAAGCATGCGCGGAATTTCGAATGTTGTTCGAAGGCTGTGTTTAAGGGCGATTGGGTAAATTGCTGAGTGTATCCTTAATATTGGTGTTTTGTTCCGAAGCCGTAAATGTCATCGTCTTCAAGTTTTTTTTTCTGATTAATTCGTACTTGACTAGTTTATTAATGACTGAGTTTATATACTCTCAAGTAGGTGTTAAAAGTTTAAGAAGATAGTAGGCTGGCTTACGAGACAAACGTAATTGATGCTTCCGAAGCCTTGTGGTTTATTAAATGAGAATAAGTACACAGTAGTTACACTGGATAATATTATTTTACAAGCCACAACAGAACCAAGCTTCAACTTTACATGCAGCAATAAATACTGCTATTAGCATATAAACCATCATTTACTGAATGTGTAATTCGAACTACGTTTATTAAAATAGTGGTTATCTCATTTAAATACACATGTTTCTATTTGTTGTTTAATTATTTTAATTAAAAGCTGTGTTTATTAATCATTAGATATTCTACTAAACGGAAGGCACTGTTTTTAGGGTTCCATACCCAAAGGGTCAAACGGGACCCTATTACTGAGACTTCACTGTCCGTCTGTCCGTCCGTCCGTCTGTCACCAGACTGTATCTCGTGAACCGTGATAGTTGAAATTTCTACAGATTATGTATTTCTGTTGATGCTATAACAACAAATACTAAAAACAGAATAAAATAAATATTTAAGGGGGCTCCCATACAAAAGTGATTTTTTTGCTCGGTTTTATGAATAATGATACGGAACCCTTCGTGCGCGAGTTCGACTCGCACTTGGCCGGTTTTTTTTTATTGTTTTGTTTATATTGGCTCGCTACTCAGAAGGAGCAGCGAGCCAAAATAACCAAATCAATTATTCTACTCTCATAAAACTCTCGAGTTCAGCGTAAAAGAAGCTATTCTGTAGCCATCCTATTTTATTGCAATGTCTACCACTATTTTAAATACCTACTAGTGCTGAGCTGATACAGTTTTAACTAAAGAAACCATTGTCATGACGACATCATCATCTTCTGTAGCAGTATAACCCTCCTTACTTTTGTATTATGCTTGCCTGGTACGTGCGAGGCCTAACCAGATCTTCCCCGCAATCTTCTTTAGCTCGCCCACCCATCTCCCAGCAAACTATCCATTAGAGCTGTGTCCATATCCACTTCAGAACTACTCCACATTTACACAACATAATCCCCGGATGGTTAGATAGAGGTGTACTTATTATAGTACAATAACATTTCGCCAGTTATGTTTAAGTCTCATGTAATACGGGGCGAGCCTATTGCCATCAACCGGGCTCAAATCTAGACTCCGTGGCTGCTACTGAGAAAATTCCTGCTGTAAAAACCCAAAAACACTTTGTCCGACCGGGTAATCGAACCCAGGAGCCTCATCGAAATCATGTTCAGCAGTTGCGCTTGTAACAACTTCACCAACGAGATAGTCAACTCAAAACAAATCAAAATATTTTTATTTTACATAGGCCTACATGGGCACTTATAAAACGCCGACAAAAGGTGCACGGTCCGGGTTGGTCGTTTCCTACGGAGAAGAACCGGCAAGAAACTCCATGGTAACTCTTTTAACTAAAATAATTTGGTTTTACAATATTTGAATGTTACCTATGTGAATACTACAGCGTTAGTACTTAAGTATGGGAGGACATCGTAGGCCTGTTATTAAGTCGTCGCTTACTACAAAAGGTGGAACAAGAAAAGAAAAAGTCTATGTAGAACTACTCCCATTACCCCAAAAACCAGTAGAACCTCACATATAAAAGTTTTTTACTTTTTTTTTGTTTACCTGTTTATTTATGACTGCATAACCCTCAATTCTAGGACATTATCAAGAACAAGATCAGAAAAATATCTTAATATACGAGATTTTCTCAATACCTTCCGACTGACGTGCCTTTTAATTCTTTGACTCATAAACGGGTTTTCCTCTTGCCTTTGTTACATTTTACACTTGGTTGGTATTTCCAGATTTTTTAAATGGTAATAGTAAAACCTCAATGGTTCTTGGAAAAAATATAAATGAGATTGTCATTGTGAGCAATTTTTCCATGTCAGGGAGTTTTATTGAGCGATTTGTATGAATGAGCCCATTGTGATACTGTTTTAATTGCCTGATAAGGTCAGCATCGCTATAAACTAATTATAGATAATACTTACTTTAAAAACTTCAGCTATTTCAAGACAGCCACAATTTAACAAAAAGAACATTACTGAACGTGCAATTCCTTTTATAACATCACAAGTCAGTAATAAAACTAATATAAATATAGCATCATACTTTGAACTTTCACAAAAGAATCCTGTGTTCATTGCTACTTGCCACTGATGTCACCTCTAAAGATTCCGGTCAAACCCGGATGCGCAAACGCACACAATGGAGCTTTTTTAGAATCCAATAGACAGGTATAATGTAGGTAAGGTATTGAGGAGCGCTTTATTACCTGACAAGTATGAATTTAGAGAAAATTCTGTTTTGTAGTTAAGACTTGAGGTTTTATTCAAAAACAGTTTGTTGCAAAGGCTGGTTAGTGTTTTGTTATTCTTGATACAGGTACCCGTTACAACATCCACCAAAAACTTTTTTTCTGGAAAACTGCAGAAGATTATTTATAAAACATAGGTCAAATAAAAACAAGAATGCAATTGATACAGTAGCTGTGAACCAAAAATCTATTCAAACAAATTTTCCGACAAAATATTGAGCGCTAAAGCAGCCAGGCAAAGTCTCATGACCTCATACCTTTCACTGGCTGCAAATAATACTGAACGGTTCACTTCACCGACACAAAGGAACTACACAGAGAAAATACTAATACTTATGCACTAGATCCGAAAACAACTTATTACGGGGACTATGCTATTATATAATTGAAAAGTAATTTTCGGCAATTTCTGAAATCGGAAGCTGGAAATATCCTTCTTTATTTCTTGACAAATAAGGAAACAAATGAGGGCTGATAGCGGTGACCCCTTATCGAATTGTTGCCCAGACTCTTAAAACTAGTGACTGTGAATCCACATCTGTAAGAAAAAAATCCTGAAAAACTTCACATAGGGAAATACTCAAATAACAACGGATAACGGAAAACAGGCCGTTACTGCTAAGGTTCCAAAGTCAAATGAATAATTCGTATTATAGATGAGCAGACACTGAGCATGTTATTACTGCAAATGATCAAGATACAAATATAGATACTGAAAATGATAAAATGTCTAACGTCTACTTTTATCTTGATCTTCCATTTCTAAATCTTTACGCTGCATTTGAAACGCAATTTAAAAAAGATATCGGAGCGCAGCCAACTTATGAATCTAAGGCATTCAAGATGAGGATGGCCAATAAAAAAAGACAGGCATTCGACAGACCAATATAACTATAGTATCTTGAACTTCTTGAAGATGTGATTATTATCTGTCATCAAGTCAAGATCTAATGCCAAGTTATTAATGCCAACAGTCTCAAAAGTAGGTAATAACGTAGCATCAGATGCAATTATAATTTATAATCCCTTCGAAACTGCAGTAAATTCTCTAATCTATTATGCAAATATTATAGCTTAGGATTTTAATATGCTTTAGCGTATTAAAATCTTTAGCTATTCAAGCTTAGTAAATCATACGATAAAAGTATAACTAAAATAAAATAAAAACGATCAAATTAGATTACAGGCACAAATTTTAGCAAAGAGTTTCTTATTAAGGCTGTATTTTAACGCAATTAAAACTACGTATTGCAGATTATCATCAGAAAATAAAAATGCACTGAAATAATACGAAGAACGATTCAGTTTTTACTGCCGTTCAACGACCTAAGATTATGTAACCCGAGGACATGAACCTTAATGTATTTTGTATTTGTACTGAGATTAGTCATGACAACAGAGAACCTCCTCGTCATGACCATTAGGTCGATGCTTATCAAGATATTTTGCGTCTGTGGAGATGCAACCTTATTTTATTGGTAAACTTCAGCGATTGAACAGGAGAATACGTACTTCTTATTTTTAATTTTGGGATACTAATTTGCTCACTCGCGAGGCCTTTAGTTTTTTTTTTTACTACATTGCTGGAGGTGCAATAGTAATCTTCTGTACTGCCAGTTTTCATAGCGGATAAGAATCGCATTGCCTCGATTATTAAGATTTATGGTCAACATAGCCATGAAGAACACCTATCACCATCTTTAAACTGTTGACGTAAGCACACAACAACAACAAAGACTCATTACCAAAACTAATTACCGTTGATAAGTCAAAAAGAACCATATCATAATATAGTTTTACGTCGATATTTCGTAAAGACACAAATATGCAGTACCTTTTGTTAAACAGGGTGTAAATTTCATGCTTTATAATTAGGTGGTGTTAGCCAATGGTTGGCTTTCTAATGAAGAACGGTGAACGATTGACAAATTAATATTGAAACCAATGATATTTTTGATTTGGAGCCTAGTGGCTTGCCTCGTCTAGTCCAAAGTTTCTAATTCCGTGGGTTCCGTCATCGAAAACTAATTTTCCGATTGTTTTTCATTAACATAATTATGTCATTACCTACAATTTGTTTTGCTTTGCGTTAGATCATGCATTTTGGGTTATTGAACTAAAACCCGAATGAATTAATTATTTACTAAACAAACGGTGGTTCGCATCGTTAAGTAAATAATAGCTAATTAATTAATAAAACAATTATTTAATAATGAAAGAATCATCTCGTAAATCTTTTTCAGAAACTGTCATCTTGTTATTGTAAAATTACTCATTTTCATACAGTGAGAACTACAGAACAACTACAGAACAACTACAAAAATGAAATAAAGCCAAGCCAAATTTATTTTTTCATCAGTTAAAAAGATCTAACGAAACAAAATAATCTAGAACCTTGATTTTGATTTGTCTAGGTGATTATTACTAAACAAAAATTGTAACACCTAAGCTATGAGGAAATTGGTAAAACAAATTGGAAATCTACTGTTACTTACCGTATCGATTTCAAGGACATGTTTTATGAAATATTTGAAGAATATTGGAGTTACTTCTTCATTTGTAACAATTGTTATTCCTATGCACTTTTTCTTAACAACAAGTATAGGGTTTTCATATAATATTGTATTTATTCCTGGTATATCAATGACCACTTAAGCACTGGATACTTGAGATTTGGCTGCGAGTATGAAACCTTCAGAAGCATCCATCTTCCTGTAACGAACAAACAATATGAAACAACAAAAAAGTTACTAAAAACGTTTTTGAAATGTCTTTAAAAAAAGATATTTGATCATTTCTGTTTCTATGGTTATAATCGGTCTAATTTAGCTTTAACACTGTTTTTCGAAAACGTTTTTAGTAACTTTTTAGACTTATGTATCCTGCTTATGCGTATGAAGTTTCATTAAAATCGGCTCAGTTATTATGGAAAATAAGGAATTGAAAGTTTGAAATTACGTAAGGCGTGAACGCTCTTAAGTTATATATTTTAAAAGCGTCAAGACAGACATTTAATGGATAGACGAAAACGAATCGTGCCTTCAATTAATTTAGACGTAATTTCAACAGTTAAAATTGCAAAGAATATTTTATGCAGATGCGACACCAGAGAATAGAAACATTACAAAACTTAAAGGTTAGCAAGAAGAAAATCTTAACGCCATATTAGATAATACGACTTAACAAAACAAAACAGAAAGTTCCTACCTCACTCATTATGACAGTAATAAATTGAAAAAAAAACAATAGGGTCCCACTCTCCCTTTCCGAGCACTACAATTTTCTCATTCTTCAACACAAATCTTCAACAATGAAGGTTATCACGACCGCTTCGTTGATAAAAGTGATCCAAGCCTCGTTATTAAAAATTCTACACGGGCTTTTAACATTGAAACGGCATGAAATAGCGAGACTAATCCACCGCTTGCATGCGTGAAAGTGCAAGTTGCAACGATTCGTGTCCCTGACGTAGGTAGAACAGTACTAACGTGATTCGTATACATACGTATTGATTTACTCGTAAGAATGAAAAACTGGGACGTTTGAATAAGACATGAGGTTGCAACAGATTTGCCCTGGTTCTTTGAAGGTAGCGGAATAAGGCTGCATCTGTTGGTGCTGCATACATACCAACGCGGTGTTGGCATAGAATATGAAGACGAATCATAGTCTATGCCAAAACGTTGTTAATGAATATCGTGCCAAAAGTTTCGAAATGGCTGAATAACACGAAGCGATAGCTGTAATAGAGGGGATAAAACTTACCACACCGTGCACATAAAAGTTCAGAACTATCCTAAAAATAAAGAAGCAAATTAGTCACAATTTAGGACCAGTATCTAGCATGCTGATTGCAAAAACTGAATAGGGCTGGCACAAAACAAGAGGCCTGTAATCAGCAGTAGGTGAATTGAGGCTGTGGGGGATGATTATGATGGATGATCTAGCAGATTTCTAGTATACTGGAAACTATCAAACCACAACAGCATTTGAACATATTAAAAGCCAATATAAGCAATATTGACCACTACCACTACATGGCAGCAAAGACCTCACTAAGTACAGTAAGTACATATCTTCAACAGTAATTAGCGCAAGTGAACAGGTGCCATCGTACGTCATAGATTGAAATGCAGTTAGTCTAGTATTTGCTAAGGCTGCTGGGCCTTTCACAACGGCGTGCTTAACATTCCTGCAATGCAGCAAAACAGCCGCGCCTGCGCTCGCGACGTTGTACCGACGTGTTTTACTTTACTTACGTGTTCATAGTAACTGCTTGGTGGTTCTAGATTTGTAGATACTTATAATTTTGAGAAAGACGTAATTTATTTAGTAATTACTCATGAGGAAACGGAGAAATGTATGCGTATAGAGCGAGAGATTGTTTGTGTGTGCAAACGGTTGTTCTCATTTTTCTTTAAAACGATTTGACCGATTTAGATACATGGTTTTGAGAAATGTTCTGATGCATCTGAGAATTTCAGGTAAATATTTAAAGAAATACACCTACTAGACTATTACTGTCCCACTACAGGGCCAAGAAGGCATATAGAGAAGGCATGTGAATCTCCAAGATGCGGTTGCTCAAATGCTTAAGAAGATTTTAACAAAAACAACACTAATTATGCAATTAACTACGACTAAAAGAGATGCATGTAAAGAATCAATGATCGAAATGATGATGATGTTTACGCAAATTCTCTGAAAATAATGGAAATGATCGCAGTCGAAATCGATTGACCAAAGGTATGTTATATCTTAAATAAGCTATTGTACGTCAATTTGTTCAGTGATCAGCCTATTCTTTGAATGGCAGCGCATTGTACGCGCTTCGTATATTCTTTTAGCATGAAGTCATTGATGTTGAAAATATTTCCATACAGGGTGTTGGGATTTACACTTTCTAATTAAAACGCGATTGATTGTAAAGTCTAAGTCTGCCTAACGCATCCAGTCTGTCATTTATCTGCTACTAAACTGCTCCTAACTTATTTCACTTTGGCCTAGATCAGTTCCACGAAATCATTTACACATTGGTACTTAGGGGTTGTCATCCGGAATTATGTTGGGGTCGGCTTCCAGTCTAACTGGATGACAACTAGGCAAAATTGGGGTCGTCACTGCTGGGTAAATGCCTCTCACCTTGGCCTCAGGTGTCCTCAGGGCTCATTATAGTAGCATTGAGCTCATTATAGTAGCAGTAGTATTGAAAGCATTATCTATTTTTCTTTCACACATTATTGGATGATCGTTTCAGTTTAAATCCGGGTCTTGACTTTATATTATAGCAGACTTTACTTTACTTCGACTTTAAGAGTTACGTGTGAGTCAGCACTCAGCGGTTCATTCGAAGCGGTTTTACCTTGACATTGATTTAGAACACGTTCTAAAATACTCAGGCGCTTCGACAGACTATACTAAGATATTTGTACTGCTAGTTTTAAACACAATACCTAATTTCTATGATTCGTTTCATGATAATTCTAATGGCACCCAATATAGACCCTTGAAGAACACCACTATTAAATTTCACTGAATTTGGCTAAATATCACTGTCTTCAAGCAAATTATGCAGCTTGACGCTACACAAATTAATAAACAAAATCTAGAACATCCCGTACTTCGCAAAACAGAACAATATTATTGTTTACAAGATTGTTTTCTTCGTCAAGTGAATACGGACGCACCACGAGCCGCGCGGACGTCAGTTCAACAACAGAATCGATCATACAACAACATTTTGAGTGTAAAAGTACAAAATGTTTATTATTCGTGAAGGGTAGTGTAATGTGAGTGAAGGATGCCTGGAGGAGGGAACCTAGTGAGGGCCGAAAGGTTCCGGAAGGCTCCGCGGACGCCTCGCAACTCGCATGCGCGTTACTACTATACCAGATCTTTGGTGTTAGATTCTCCAATTAAGAAGAGACCTAATACGCCTAGAACAAGGTGAGAATAAAATGTTGTTCTCCAACCAGCCTACTAGATTAACGACCAGAGATCAACAAAAATACCTACTTGAATTTTAAAAGTTCTGCTTTTCGGTGAACAAAATTTTAAAATGAAGTAATATTTTGGTGTTTAATTTATCTTACTTATCAAAATGAAACTGAACCAGTAATTTGCAATGGTGTCAAACCACCTTGAAGAAATTCGTCAATACGGTAACAACAGATTTTTGTGTAGCTTTGTTTTAAAACCAGAAACAAACCTTCACATAGGTAACTGACATAAATGATAGTATTCAATGTAATTGAGCATTCTCTTGACTACAATCACGCGTTTAACAGTTTCGACACTGCAGAAGATGCCAACAAAACAGACCTTATTGTAAAGGTTACTTTGAACTATGGAATCATGACGGTTTATTGCCATCAGGTCATCTTTGAGTTTAAACCAAAGATTGAAAACTTATAATTCCAAACCACAGTGTGAAAATCATACTAATGATTTTCACACTAGTGGTTGAAAAGATTAGGATTAAATTCGGTTCAGAGCTTTATATTCGTAAATCTTTTATATCCATTATCCTACCTCACGGGTTTTCAATGATATTAACTGGAGAACATATTACCACGTACCCGTAACCACTTACATCTTGACAAATATTACAATGTACTATAACACCATTTTTGTAATTAATTCTCATTATCAGTTTGTACTGTTCAATTGCTGGGCGAAAACCATCACCCCTATTCCTCCCATCGGGCTCGATTCTGCGCTACTTCTTTCCAACACTCAAAGAAGACATCATGTGATGACGGTCGTCCCGCCATCTTTTATTTGGTCTTTTCGAGTTTTAAGGCACCAATCCGACGCCATACTTGGTTGCCAGAATGTCAAAACTAAATTCTGAAAGTGTTTTATACTTTCTCTCTCTGTCTTTTATTTTATTGTCATTGCTTCTCGTACGAAATATGCTCGTACGCTCTGTTATCTACGTAACCAAGTATGTCCAGTTTATTTTTACGAACATCAACACCAACAGTTATTTGTAAACAACTATTGTTTTCGGCTGTTCCACAACAACGCTTTTGTCTGGCGACCTAAGCGTCAAAATATGCACCTTGATCAAAATTCTATGTGTCTGCTATATGTTCGATACTTATGACATGTTAGATTATCAGGATCTTACTTCGTCCAGGTTTTTTGTTTTTTTCTTCATCAACCTTGCCCAGCCTATCATCATAATGTACAAGTTTATGAGTTCATTATTACTTTTAGATTCCTGTAACGGAAAATCTGTTCAAAACCAAAAACGTAAGTTTTTAGGAGAGTTCATTTCAATTTAAAAGTTCATGTCTGAGTTCAGACTCCTATAATTTCATTTACTGACATGGCTGCTTCAAAACACAATGACGGCATCAGTTAAACGCTTCCGAATTTAGGCAAATACCACTACTTAATTCAAAAGGTTATATAAACATTTATCTCCTTTCTCAACATAGCTGAACCCCGACCTCTAACTGGTACAATTATCGCTGCGCAGAGGAACACACGCGGTTCAGTAAGAGGTGGCTAGCCTCGGCGACTAGCGTATTGAGACTAAGGACAAACGCCTTGTTCTCACTCACCATTGATCGTGGGCTCGTTATTTTGATACCCACGTTGTCACATTCATGCATCTTCTTGATACCTGCACACTGGTTAACCAGCTATAAATTGTGGTTAAAAACCGATTTGACCAAATCTCAGTATTTCAATATACAAACTAAAGTCTACCTCTACTCTAAAGCAAGATAACCACCTTCATGAATATCCTTAAACGCTTAGGCCACGACGTGACGGTCGTGTGTGCGTGTGACGATCGCTTTGGTTAGGGTGCGGCTAAAAACGTATGTATGCATGTGCAAAGATAAAAATAACAGGACATAAAAAAATTCGTCCACATCGCTGTCAACAGGAAAAGTGCCCAAAAGGCTGGCCGCATTGCCACTTTGGATGGCAATGCTGATTCTTTGGCCGAAAAAAAGGCCAGCCCTCTGATCACGTGAAGATTCGAGATTAATGTTATTAATCACACTGGTTAGGAAATAATGTGAAACTCACATTAGTCTTAGCATTAAATACAAAGAGACAATTATCTGAAAGAACTGAAACCTTTGACTTTACGTATCTCACAGTCTGAGAAATCAGTAGGTAATCATTTAAACAGAGCCTCATAATGACAGGTGACGTCTTGTTGATCTTTTATACCAATCCAATGATAGATCTAGTGTATACTAAGGTTCACATAGCCAAATTAAGCTGTCATTGTAGTCTAGATTGCATGCCAGTGATGGCTAGGATCAAAGGTGGGGAAAGCCTACAGCATTTTGATTACACCGAAGCGCTGTAATCGCTATAGCGGTATAATTTAGAACGCTCAATTTTCTTCGTAACTTGAATTAAAATTGAATTTGATTCTTATCGTGGAAGCTATTTTCGGCAGAGTTTAGGGTGATAAGCTAATTTAATGTAAGATTATGTTGTTATTAGTGGTCAATGTTTAGGGATATTAAGCACAGGATCTACTCGTTGTCGGGGTTCATAAATGGTCTTTATTTGCAGATAACTTGAATGGCACGATTTAGAATTTTGATGTGACTTTATTTGTGTTATAGATGGCGCTGCAGTACTGTCTGTGTGACGTTGCTGTATTACTTTTTGTAATGCCGCTATATGTGTAAAAGAAATGATTAACAAAGTCTCATCGTTATAATAACCATGCTTACAAGAAACCGCTAATTGCTACATGGTGTTAATAGCGGATGACGCCTATTAACTTTAATCACTATTAACAACTTAGGCAATGTTGGATAAACAATGACAGTGATTAAGACTATCAAGAATCGAAAATCATTAATTTGCTTAAAATATACTTAGGTGTGCAAATGGTGGTTTAAGCACAAACCCTAATTTTGCCTTTTAGAGCAAGCAAATTATAAATACATAGTGCTTCATAAATCAGTTGTTTAATTAATAAATTCTCCGAAGATCGAAATCAATATCTTTACGAACGTCGACCTATTGACTTCGGAAACAATTTCTCTTCGCCGAAAATCTGATATGCTTTGATTGTCCTGGAATGTGGTTCGCTGGAGTTACCAACCAGCGCCAGGGTTATTAGTGTATCGCACAGTGGACCGTGACCGAGTGGTTCCACGTTATTCGTAACATTCTAATTTGGCACGCCGCAGGTTTTTATTAGAGCCCACTTCCGCATCCATTTGAATAACTTGAGCAATATCACCAAAATGTCACGTCACGTTACATTTGTCACAGACATTTCATGTGCCAATATGATTACTTATAAAGTTCGGCAACGTTCTTGAACTTTAATAACCCTTAAAACTTCCGATTGTTCACTTAACGGCCATTTACTACAATGATGACAATACAATTTGATATTAGAATGATGTAGCGTATGACCTTTCACACGATTAACAGTTATGCAAACATCATACATCATATTATTATCACACAATTGATAGCAATTTAAAAATTTCAGCTGCACTCAAACACAATACAAAGAAAACGTTTACTGAAAAATATCTACAATTTGTGCTAAAATAATGGCCAATACTCAGGGTAATTCCGAAGACATCAACGCAAAACACATAATGTCTGCATAAATGACCCACATATTATGCAAATCACACTTAAGTACAAATTAGATAATGACGCAGTACCAAGATAGGTTCGCTTGACTTACCGTGTTCATTTGTTTGCAGATGTCAGTCCGCTCCAAAAGTAATGGATAGCCACAGCAGATCGGCGTCGCCGCGCGAGCCCATGCGGCCGCAGCACCGACCTCCTTCGCCCCCAGCCTCCCCTGGTGCCTTCGACAACCAGGCCTATCAACACGACGAATCAGACCCCAACCACAACGACTCTTTCTCCTCGAATGGAACACAGCAGCAGAATGGGCACACTAAAGAGCCGAATGGAGAGACAAAAACCCTAGAAGCAGTGAACTTAGAACTGATCAACCTCACCCCGAAGAATGGTAGTGCGAAGAAGAAAGACGTGGAAGTGGATATGAACACCACCAACCCGTACGACGAGTACTTCGTGCCCGTCAACGAGCACAGGAAATATATGAGGTTAGTGGATGTACTATTGTTTTGCTCTTAAAGGCCACACAGGCAGAATCGATAAATCCGTATTATTGGATAAGGTTTGATTTGTGTGACCACATTTTGCGGTACCAGATTCCGATGACCAATTTTTAGAGATGTTACAGACAAGACAACACTATACTATCACCGACCATCAATAATATCATTGAACAAAATAGATGAATTAATGCGATTTGATTTAGTAAAAGATCAAAATGGTTTGAGGATCTTGATTAAAATACAATTTAGATTTTGATCATATGGATGCGATCACTGATTACGTAGAACTTGGGTACAAATAATTTGCCATTCTTCTTATAATTGTTATTCGAGCAGTCGATCTATGTCTTTTTTTGTCGAATATACCTAATTTCTAACTCTCCGCTGGATCTATTTTCTTATTTGTTTAAATGTATAGTAGAATCTGCGCACTCTTAAATTTATTTTAGGCATCTTTGAAAGGCCAATTCATGTAAATTTAAAACAGTTTTATTATGGCTAAAATCTTGTACCACCTTTAAATACGGACCATGAAATACATCTGTATAGTAGTATAGTAGCATAACTGTTAATATTTATGTCATAAATACAACCACTGCTATAAAGCTAGCTGGCCCTACCATTAAAAGACAGCTTTTTGCAAAAACGTGGGAGTCCCATTCAAATTACAACCGATCCTCCGTGGCCGACATATTAAAAAGAAAAATAACGACAGCAAACAATTAATCGTAACATAATAATACTGGCCACTAAAAGCCGACTATCTCTAACAAAAAGAAATAAACAACTGCAACCCGTGGATGAACTGCAGCGGTACTCAACCTTTTTTGTCTGGAGTCCGTTACATTACGTGTATCAATAACGGTATCGATTGCTCCTATAGAAGAATAAAGCTGCGGAATAAAACTGGCATATAAATAGGTAGTTTTTCATACTTTACCTTTAAGCTTTCCTCGTGGTTTTTATTTTAAGACCAGCTCATTGCGGAAAACAGAAGAAAACATTGCATTAAAGATTTACAGAGAGGTACAGTGACATCTTTGTTAGGAACACCAACAGTGTTGAGTATCCCTGGTGTATTGACTCACTAACAGTGAAAGAAGAGATGAATATTGTCAGTGGCAATAAGCACGAATAGTGCAACGCCAAAACAAAAAAAAAAAAAAAAAAAGAAGAGATGGTTATCAGTGAGTACCGTTAAGCATGGATACAAATCGTACAAACTCAGACCCGGTGCAAATTAGTGACCTCGACGGAACGAACACCGAACTAACGATTACATGACTACCGGTGAAGATAGTTTCGAACTGAGATCAAGGCTGTGAATTTAAACTCTCTGAAAAAGATTACATACATTTTTATTTTAAATGATATTAAGTAACGCTTCGGTATGAGAAGTATGGAAAAAGAAGGCATGCTGCGCCGACCCCTAATGAATTGGGATAAGTAGGTACAATAGAATGATTATGATTAAGTAACGCTTCAACGATCCTTGAACTTGAACAAGATTTGACTTTAGTACAATTCAAACAATTTTATCACCATCTTCATCATAATCAGCTTAGAATAAAAAGAGAAGTTAAGGAATCCAATAAGCCTCCTATCCTTTCTGCCAGCTTTCAGGGTTCTGTGCGTTCTTTATCTAGGTGTTTCCACCACCATAATCAAAGTCACATAATTTCACAAGACCTAGTTACATAATTGTCAAACAAAAAATTATAGCTTCTGACTAAACAATCATTCTAATAGTTTATGGACACAGACCTACGCAATTAAATGAGGTTTGTAAAATGTTTTGCGGTTAGATTAATGTCACGGCTAATGGTTGTGTGCCTCTGCAATTGTATAATAAATAAACAATAATAACTGAGACTGTCTAGGCGTACCTTGGAAGCAAAACATTATGTTTATTTTGATCTTCATACATCTTCATCTATTTTTGAGATTTTTAGCGCGAATTTCGTGATCTTGACTATGATTTACGAGAAGGATAAGTGCTTAGGTACATTTGTAATGACTAATATTATGACATTTCATGTAAGTAGGTACTATATACTTATTTAATCTACTTTCGAGGTTTTGCTGGCAAGTTCATTAATATAAGAAAAATATTTTGCAGTCGCAGAAACAGATGTATATAAAATAAGGGTTGCAAAACACTGACACAAGCAAGACAATCAATTAAAATAAAGTAATATAAAATGAAATGAATGTGACACACGCAATTTACTTCAAACATGTCACTAAATGTTTATTTTATCTCAATAGTTGCATAAAATCTCTGTCCGGAAAGGTACTTATAAATTATTGTTATGTTTTCGGCAATCTGTGCAACCGATTGTACAACTTATGTCAAAACTTTAAAAATATAACGTGTGAAAAGGGTTCCACACAACATTAGTAACTTCTACATACCTACTTCGCTGATATTCGTCTCATAGTGACGAATCAAGTGACGAACTTGGATAAACTAATATCAAATTACCTACCAGTACGTTGCTTCTAATATTTATCTATGAAACAGTTTTCTACTTTAATTAAATGATACTTCATAATAACAAGTTAACTAATTACAAAAGACAAGTACCGAAATTTGGTATGGCCACATCACAAGACGCCATTTTTTTTGACATTGCCTTTTGACAAAGAACTTCAAACTTAAGATTCACGGAGCGTGTCTCCAATTGGTCACAGGCTTGCTTTCCGCATCAGTAACATCTCAAACGACTCCTGAATAGAACGGACTTAGTCCAGGGGTTCACGACCGAACTGTGAAATTCGAATTAGCATTTGCTTGTTTTAAAAAGCCCGTGAATTTTCTAGTCTCAACATGCCACATCAGGAGAACTGTTTGTTAACTGTCTGTTTGTTGGGATATTGTTTTTTTTTTCAGTTCCTAGACGACACATCAACCTGCTTTGCTGCTACTGGTTATGAACTTGATGTGTCGATGTGTGTCTGTACTTAATTTATTACTTCATTGTTATTTTTCTTTACGTGTTTATTTTAAACAAAATCGCAGTAATATAATCTACAAAGTTCATTTACGTGCAGTACTTAATTCAAAACTGATGCATACTGATTATTTCACATTTAAAATTCCAATCGTTTTTTCATCTATATATATAAAAGAAAGTCGTGTTAGTTACTTCACTTATAACTCAAGAACGGCTGAACCGATTTAGCTGAAAATTGGCAGGGAGGTAGTTTAGAGCCAGGAGAAGGACATAGGATACGGTAGGGTAGGGTAGGGTAGGGTAGGTAGGTAGGATAGGGTAGGTAGGTAGGGTAGGGTAGGTAGGTAGGGTAGGGTAGGTAGGTAGGGTAGGTTAGGTAGGGTAGGTAGGTAGGGTAGGGTAGGTAGGTAGGTAGGGTAGGGTAGGTAGGTAGGTAGGGTAGGTAGGTAGGGTAGGGTAGGTAGGTGGGTAGGGTAGGTAGGTAGGGTAGGGTAGGTAGGTAGGGTAGGGTAGGTAGGTAGGGTAGGGTAGGGTAGGTAGGTAGGGTAGGGTAGGTAGGTAGGGTAGGTAGGTAGTAAGGGTAGGGTAGGGTAGGGTAGAGTAGGTAGGTAGGGTAGGGTAGAGTAGGTAGGTAGGTAGCGTCGGGTAGGGTAGGTAGGATAGGGTAGGTAGGTCGGATAGGGTAGGTGGGTAGTAAAAAGTGCATTGCAACGCATGCTGGGTACAGCTAGTTTACCTAATAAAAATCCAATTTTCAGAAAATGTCTGTAGACACTATTCCATTTTACCGTTCCAAGGCCTGTTGAAAACAGATATGATAATAGAAATATTTGAAAAAAAGAACAAATGAAGTAATTCATCATTACAACATCCGATGAACCGTTCAATTACGCGTTCGTGCCGCTGCGCCGCGCTTGCACAACTCAGCAAAAAGGTTCACACTCTGCGACCTCTGTGGAATGTAAACACAAACTTTAATATTACAAACACAATTAAATATTCAGAATGCAATTTAGAATAGTTTCATGGCGAATTAAATAATTTTAATCTTTTTATCTGATTTTCTTGTATTATTAAAGTGCTAAATAAGCGTTTGTATGACTTTTTTGCTTGTGTTACAAAAACTTATGTCCTCCAGTCAACAAAACAAGCGCTATCTATGTAGATAACAGAGCACATGGTGTCGTATGAATCTAGCTTTTTGTGTTTGTTATCTTGTATAAAAATGAAAGCAATTTTAAAAAATATATCTCAGTTACACTTATTTTCCCTTTTGAAAACCATACAACCACATGTAGATAATTCCATCAGATTTCTTTTAACTTATAAGGTGCACTGGGGTAATCCTGGGTAAATGAGGTATAATTTTCCTAAAAATCAATCATTCCCAATCGTAGCGATATTTTCCTAAAATCTACCAATCGTAGCGATATTTTCCTAAAATCTACCCATTGTAGCGATGTGTTCCTAAAATCTGCCAATAGTAGGGATATTCTCCTAAAAACTACCAATAGTAGCAATATTTTCCTAATGACAATTACGAAAATATCATACCTTATTGCTTTTCCTTATTTTTTCAAAATTTACTTGCTTTTATTTTATAATGTCGTGAAAGATCCCATTTTACATAAACTCATTAGTTGTTAACGCTGGATAATTGTATTTTTATTTGTAGCACAAAAACAGCGAGGGTACTAGTCTAGTCTGTCACAAAACGCGGTCCGATGCGGTCAGCGTTATGCAATCGTGCGCAATGAGCCAAATCGTCACTCAATCACTCAATAAAACACAGTCAGTATTAATTTACTTCGACAGATTCGCGTTTTCTTGTCTGATAGTATTCTGACACCGATATTGAACTGGCGCTGGTTTTCGTAATGTAAGCGTGGAATTACGGAACAAAACACTAATAATAAATGTTCCACAAACGATGGGGCAGATAATGTTGTGTGCTGCATGTCCTGTTGTTTGTTCATTACAGGACTGAAGGACGCTACTGAAGGCGCCAAACTAGTGGCTCAGTTCTGGGCCACAGAATTGAGATTACCATCGACACGCTAAGTCGAAGGAGAATGGAAACCTCTTTAGTTGTTTTTAAGTAATTTATTATTACATGTCATTAACGGGACCGATGCTATTAAATAACATAAACTTACGTGAATGATTGTAGCTCATTTGGTTTCATGAAACTAGGTAGGTACTTATTTAATCATTTTAATAACTAGTGTCTTTGCCTTTCGAAGATATGTTATTTAATTTGAAGATCGATCCAATCTGCTTGAGTTTGATTTTATTAGGTAGGCCCACAGATAACCTATTTGTGGGTAGGCCTTATAAACACAATTGTCATAAACATTTAGCTACAAAACACAACAGAATGTCGAAGGCATAAATTCCACACAATCTTTTTAATAAAATCAAGTTTGATATGATAAAAACCGTTGAATACATAAGAAACATTCAATTTATTAATAAGATCTGACCTTGACAGGATTCCAACACGAATAATCGTCACGTATTAAAGCGCTCCTCAGAATTGCAAATTAGTAACGTATTCCGAACGATTCTTGATCAAAATTAACCAATTGATGTAAATCTGTCATATAAAAATGTATAAAAACTCATCAATGAATGATGATTAAATACATAACTTTGCCAGTTTTAAGGGCATTTTTAAATTCTGATTCTTCTAAATATAATTTTTTATTACATGCGTCATTGGTTATTATCCTTTAAGCATAATCATGACTACAACTACTTTTTTTAAGGGTGGTATTACACTTATCAAATATCTTAGTCCAATGTACACGAACAGCGAAAAACAAATGTAACGAACAGATTTGAGTCACCACGGACTGTACAGATATTTGATAAATGTAATACCACCATTAATTAAGTTTGTAGGTACATTATAATAATACTGTAGAACTATTTGTTCTAAACTATCGTCACTGCATTACAGCTTCATTGGAAGCACACCGTACTAAGCTCTTTCTTTATAACATCACGCCTGTAATTTCCGTAGGGTTAGGCAAAGGTGTACTAAATAGTAAACCTACATTTCGCCAGTTAAGTTTCTAAAGTGAAGTCCCATGTAATAGAGGGCGAGTCCATTGCCGTCAACTGGGCACGAATCCAGAAACCGTGGCTGCTACTGAAAAAATCCTGATGGAAAAACCCTTATTTTAAAACAATAATTACTTATCACCCAAGTTTAATTACATGACTTATTTCATGTTGAGTGACTTACAAAGCAACAAAGGGACATAGGGATTGCGTTTACCCGTGTAACTTCCACTAACATAAGTTAAGTTATAAACTTATAACTCAAGATATTTGCGCGTTAATTAACACTTCCCATTCCGAAGGAAATTCTCCAGGAAACTCCGTAACGACCAATATCCTTTTCCTGAAATCGACACATAAAGAAATCTGGTAGGTTTTGCGAAATCAATGATTAATATGTCCAGGCGGTATTTAGTACCGTATGAATAATTTATTGTTTAATCGTCCTGTTTGTAACTGCTTCGTTGGTGTAGTGAGCGTTGCGTAGTTTGGCTGCTGACCATGAGGACCTGGGTTCAATTCCCAGTTCAGACAAAGTAAAAATTGGGTTTTTTATCAGTAATTTCTCAGTGGTGGATTTATGGCCTGTTGATCACAATAGGCTCGTCCCCTATTACATGATCATCATCATCAGCCTATAATGTTCCCACTGCTGGGACACAGGCCTCCTCTCTGTGAGAGGGAGTGGGCTGTAATCCACCACGCGGGCCCAGTGCGGGTTGGTAGATGTCACATGTCTTCGAATTTTTAGTTCTAGGACATGCCGATGTTTTCCTTCACCGTTTTAAGAGCAGCGGTGATGAATTAATTACACAAAGTCATGCGCCTGCCAGGGATCGAAACTACGACTTACTGCTCGCAAGTCAGGGCTGCCACCACTATGCCTCCGCTGCACCGCTACTCTATTACATGGTACTTGAACATAATTGGCAAAATGTGGTTGACTATTAGATACCTATACGTCTGCCTAACTCTTCCGGGATAACAGGCGTTATATTATGTTTTTAATAAGTTGTCAACAAAGCAATATTTCCAGTGGTAAATGTAGGCGATATAGGTAACGTACTCTGGTTGGGTTATGGAAATGTTCAGGTCTTTTATGGCGCTTACATTTTTATGGCTCATTAAGCATATAAAACTAGATTTCAAGGACACAATTATGTCAAAGATATTAATCCGAAATTCGCCTCACATGGTGATTAAAATCGGAGTTGTTTCATACAAAACGATCGAAGGTCGTCCACTACACAATTAACATTTTAAAAAGTATCGAACACGTTTACTTGCATGGATTGTTTCCTCATTAATTGGAGCGTTGGTATCGATTGATTTTTAATAACAGACGAAAGTTGACGTCGGTTATTAAAAACATAAAAAAAAAAATAAAAAAAAAAATACAAACATCCGAATTGAGAACCTCCTCCTTTTTAGAAGTCGGTTAAAAAAACAACAGCTGTTTCCTACAAAATTGCAATACCTACACGGTCAAAATGTATGGAACAGCAGTTTTTTTTAACTTACCGATGAAAACCTTCTATGTGGGGGGGTTCAAAAAGATGTATTGAAAACGTGGTAACAGTTTTACCGACGGTGTCTCTTCCACCCTACCCTGTATTTGATAATTGTGCCTTATAAAGTCGTACGCGCAACCTTTAACGGAAACCCGCGTTTAGAATAGAATAGAATAAAACTTTATTGTACACCAAAAATCCTTTTTCATACATGCAGCCGGCGGGCGTTCATCGATTTATTAGACGTTGTCACGTCAAAAACTTATAACATCCCTCTTTTTTTTTTGGTCAGGCTTTAGAATAGATTAAAACTTAATTGTGTAAGGTTTTACAAAACTGCTAATTTTATGGTTATGACGGCGGTCTTATTGCTTATAGCGATATCTTCCAGACAAACTTTGGATGGACATTATGGAATTAAAATAAAAAAGGGGGCAGTCAGTGGTGTACTACACAAACATATTAAAAAACAAAAGCAAAGTTATCAACTATACATATATATGCACATATGCATGTATAATTTAGATATAATGCATAAATAAATTATCATGTATAGATATTTGTGTTTTTAACATTAAATGGCAAAAATAAAACTGGAATAGTGATAAATTTTGATCGAATGAAATAAATTAAATAATTAATTAATAAAATAATTTAGCTTCTAATTGGTTAAAGTTCATCATCATCATCTGCCTAGCCTTTTTCCAACTTTATTGGGGTCGGCTTCCAGTCTTACCGGATGCAGCTGAATTTGACCTCCACAACACAGTTAATACTCGGTAACACGATACGCTTTGGTAAGACTGGTTGTCAGACTTTCCGGCCACTGACTACCTGTAACGACTGTCAAAGATCTACAAATGACAGCCGGGACCAATATTCCCTCGATTAGTTGTTCGCATAACTTTGTAAAGACGTCTTCCTTTGTAACATTCCCTGCTTCAAGATTTGATGTTCTTCAGCCAAGCTTTTTAATCTAGTTAAGCGGTAAAGTTTTGGGCATTTACGGGGCATGTAAATAGCTTTAGGATAATTAACTAAGGCTATGCCGCTTTTAAAGTTGGATAGGTGGTCTTACTATACCTACATAATTAGGTATTATATACTCTTCGAATACATTGTAGTATCGTTATCCAATCCTACCTTACCTTCTACTTTAAACTTACGCTTAACGCGACTGGGATAAAGTTTAGTTTTTTTTTTTTTAACATGAAGACAGCTTGGCTATCTTAAAGCCAGTGCAGCAATAAGAATCTAGTTTTTAATATTACTTATATGCGATTATGCAAAGTAGTGACAGTTTGCTCTTTAGAAACAGCGATAAGCGAACAAACAAGTATGTATTTTATTTTTAGACCTTGTTTTACTTGATTATTATAAAGGGTGTAAAACACCTCTTAACGAAGCCGAAAGGCACTGGTTCTCCCTCTCATTGCAATCATTTTTTTGTTCTACACCATACCTGGGAACCTTCTAGTTACGGAGATATTAGGGGTCAAAGTTCCAACTTTTTGACAAGTATTTTTTTAAATACAAGTTTTTAATGTAAGATTTTTATTTTAAACACCTCCACGATCCCCGTACTATTCAAACTGTCCATCAGCACAATGTTTTGAGTGCGTTACATTGAGTTCTACCACAAAACATGATTTTACACCCCCCAAAAAAAAGTCGTTTCCCAGCAATAATTTTTGCCTAAAGTTACTTAGTTTTATGTACAGAATGCTTGGTTGACGGATTCGTGATGACGTCATTTACACGGTGTATAGTATGAAAACTTCTTTTAATGAACACAACTAAATGGGTGGAGATTCCCTGTCCTTTAACTCTGTTACAATAGAGTAGTCTCTTTAGCAAAGCTTTGTCGTAGCTGAATCGAAATACTTAAGATAAGCTACCTTTGTGCACCTACAAAATTATCGAAATACTTAAGATAAGCAACCTTTATGCACCTACGCGTGTTACGTAGACAAAGGTCGAGTTATCTAAAATATTTAACTGCGTAATTTTTCATGTGACACACGCCTCTTGGCATTTATTTGAATTAAAAGAAACAGATTAAGATGGCTGACTCATTGGCGCCAATCCTAGACTAGTATATTTAACAGTTTTATTGTGACAAAAAAATGGAAAATGGATAGAAAATACAAAATTAGTATTTTTTTTTAATATTTAATAAATATTATTCAAGACAAGATAATGTCGTAACAAAACCAAATGAAGTTCCACTGCCTCAATTTATCATAACAGTACCTGGGAAATCGGATGCTTGCTTATTTTTTTTTTCTCAAAAGTTTTATCCAGTTCAAGTAGTGATATAAGGTAATGATTAGCATAATAGCCTTTTTGCAGGCGATTATACCTAGATCATTTAACATCTAGATATCCGCCTACTTCCCACAACACATTTTTTAAATTATTTTGTATAGGTATACCTACACAATGTGTTTTACACTCAAAGTTTACTTTCACCGTCTAAATAATGGCAAAATATTAAACGGAACATTTTAATCCCACGACAGGTGAGTAGTATTGTTGGGAGGCCGGAAGCCAGGAAGTGCACATCGCGACTTATTCCATTATGCAACGTGTTCTCTGTCATCAGTCGCCGGTCACTCACGGACGAGCCATAAGGATGTTCAGTTATTTTGTTTTAGTTATAGTGCTGCATGGTTTTTTCGCGCCGAATTATCGCATTTTGTTTTTTTATTACGATTTCTAAAGCATGTAACAAATTATCAAGAGCGCCCTACTGACCATGTCTTTCAAGCGCCAATAGAATAGAACCATGCTACACTATACTTTTGAACCGGGGCTGTCTGTACGGCAGTGCACCTTTGCCTGCTTGCAGAAAAGTCGTAAGATTTTGAAATTTTAACCTAATATTGTCTCGATGAAAAATCGATAAAGAAATCGACTAACGACCCAGCTCTAATCACTTTTACTTAGGCTTACTCGAAGTTAACTACACAACGAGCTTCTTCATTAATCTTGGTAAGATAATGTCCCTGAGTGTCCAGTGTTCAGCAATTTAATCGTTAATTAGAAAGTTTACTCAGAGATTGCATTAATAACACGCTGCTTTCCAATTATTGTAATTTACACTTTCCTCGGAGGTGTATGACAGGCGATAGCAGATGGTTCATTATATAACATATAGAGCATAAACAGTTAATAATAGATTTGTGTGCACATTAGTAATCGTCAATTCAGATTAGTCTGGCAAAGAAGACTATTGATATTGTTTGACACAAATAAGAAAACAATACTAAATCGAATGCAAATTGGTAAACCTATATTTGAGTTACTGGTCACATGCCTAGTATTATATTGTAACAAAAGCCTTACTCGATTAGTTTCTTTGATTTTCAAATTACGTGCTTAAACAGCGGCTTCAGGTTGCACAACCCTTGTTTTGGTAACAAACTAAAATCCGGCAGAAAGTTTTTAATACAAACAACCTGGACTAGTTGTAAACAAAAAAAAATAACACGTTAGCTGTAACTATTTGTCATTGTTTGTAGAAAACCGTTGCATATTCAAACTTGTTTCACAAAGAGTGTGTCGTGGGCTGAAAGAAATTCATAACAATACGAAATGGAGCTCGCTCCGGACTTAGGCCATGACGAAAACATTGGCATTGCATTTCAAAGCCTTCGCCTCACTATTGAGTAGTGTTACTAACTTAGTAATTAAATTTAGATTCGCTAGGAGTCGATAGTTTAGTCGATTAGTTCGTGACTCACGATTTACAAAAAAAAAAGTGTAACGACCAAACTTTAATAGTTTTGACGTACAAACTTTGAGAAAAAAAAAAAGGATGCGACACCACAATCTTTTAAAAACGTTTTTCAGCGTAAAAAAGGTTCTTAATTTTTTCCCAATTTAAGAAATAATTTCATGTTTTTCTTTTATTTCTAAAAGTACCTAATGTAACAGCTCTCCACTGTTGCTGTTATTCGCCATTTTGTCTACTATTTCACTTTTATCGACTTATTTAAAAGTAATATAAACGACTTGGGTGGTTTAGTAAAAATACATTAAAGAAACCAACTGGGCTCTTGCACGCCTGTTAACTTAAAAACCGATTCTTACTAACGAACTGTAAAAACAAGTGATACGTGTTAAATATTTAATTAATTTCACCTCAGATGCTCATTAAAGAGTATATAACCGATTCAGCCCGCGTTCGTTGGTGTGGGAGCAGAGAGACCGAAACTGCGCCTGCGTCGCTTTGGGGCATATAAAGTAGACCTCACATGGCGCCCGTGGCTTTTCTTTAGTATATTATTGGTATATTTGTCGGAAATTTGATACGAACCAGTTTGACCATAACATTAACATAATCTACTTGATTCTGAACATTATTTTAGAGTTTAACCGGCTTTGAATCTTTAGAAGAGTTGAGTTCTTGGCACTTTACAACCTGACAGCAAAATATAAACATAAAGTATCGATCAGAATAAGATACATAAACGCAATTGTGCATTACTAACTGTTGAATTCTATTGCATACGAGTTGCCATAGAGAACTCAGCTCACATCAGGCCCGAAGGCTCCTAAGAAGCCGATTCCTGCCGGCTTCCCTTTGGGAACAAGGCACTATACGTAGTGTCTAGTGTCTACTGTAGTCAAATAGTAAATTATGTACACATCTGAGGTTATCACATCACAGTACAGACATTAAATACGTCATAGGATTGAAAACATTACATAAATGCCAGCATTTTTCATGTCAACAAAGAAAGCAACATGTGGCGCCAGTAAGCCG
This sequence comes from Cerastis leucographa, assembly GCA_963082945.1. NCBI lineage: Eukaryota > Metazoa > Arthropoda > Insecta > Lepidoptera > Noctuidae > Cerastis > Cerastis leucographa. The sequence continues at coordinate 7,477,910 of OY720380.1, read as the reverse complement.
ACGCTCGGGTGTCAGAATTCAGAACTAAATTCGTATGAACGCGGACACGTGACTTCGCAGCTATCAGCAGCGTTTTGTAAGGACTAGGTAAGCCGAAGATTTTCGAGTTACGACAGGGAACTTTCAATGTTTTTATGTATAGGAAGCTAAATTAGAACCACTTCCCGATGCCCGATTGAGCTGAAATTTAGCGCACACCTTTGGTTCTAAGAACAATACATTTTTATGACAGACATAACTTAATCCTGCAGCCAGGATCGTCTCCTCACGAGGGAACTCCTCAACGTTTAATAGCACAGACACGAAAATTTGTGTACAAGTTCATATTTGTAGGATAAACATGAATTCTATCATGATCTCATCCTGCAGCCAGGATTGTCTTCTCACGAGGGAACTCCTCAACGGTAAATAGCACGGACACGAAACTTTGCATACGAGTTCATATTTGATGGATACACATGAATTATATCATGATCTCATCCTGCATGCAGGATTGTCTTCTCACGAGGGAACTCCTCAACGGTAAATAGCACAGACACGAAACTTTGCATACGTGTTCATATTTGATGGATAATGACGATTTGTATCATGAATTCATCCTACCGCCAGGGTCCTCTTCTCATGAGGGAACTCCTCAACGGTTAGACATAACATTGTATTTATACGCGTTCACTTTTATGAATAAACATAATTTTCTATAGTTCCTGTGCATTTAATCGTTACAACAAGGGCGCATCCAGCTTTGGGGCCGGATCTTGCGGAACACCAGTTTGGTTTCCGCAGAGGGCGCCCGACGGTGGACGTCATCATTCGCGTGAGGGCTCTCACGACGGGGGATGCGGTGTCCCGGGGTGGGGTCGTCGTGGCGGTATCCCTTGGCATCGCCAACGCCTTCAACACCATGCCCTGGACCAGCATTAGGGAGGCACTCCGGTATCACCGGGTGCCGACCTACCTTCGTCGTGTGGTCGGGGACTACCTGACGGACAGGGCCGTCATCTACCCCGGTCGCAACGGAGAGTGGAACCGGCGAGAGATGTCGTGCGGTGTTCCACAGGGATCGGTTCTGGGGCCACCCTTGTGGAACAGCGGCTACGACTGTGGAGAGAATCCGGCAATTGGGTCTCGAAGTGGCATTACAACAAGTCCGAGGCCATGTGCTTTCATGGGCCTCGGAATGCGCCACCGTCGGGATCCATACTGACGGTAGGAGGAGTTCCCATCGGCGTCGAGTCGACGCTGAAGTACCTAGGGCTTATCCTCGACAGCCGGTGGAACTTCGTGGACCACTTCCGACGTTTGGCCCCCAAACTGGAACGGGCAGGGGCTGCGTTCAAGCGACTCTTGCCCAACTTGGGGGGTCCAAACGCTTCCTTCCGGAGGCTCTACGCGGGGGTCGTGCGGTCCATAGCCCTTTACGGGGCCCCGGTGTGGGTGCGTTCTTTGAGGCAGCGAGCCGCCCATTACCTGAACGCGCCCCAGAAGGTGGTAGCCGTAAGGCTGGTCCGGGGGTACCGCATGATCTCCGGCGAGGCGGCGAGCCTCTTGGCCGGATTGCTATCATGCGATTTGGAGGCGATAGTACTCTCGCGCCTGCACGAATGGCGCGCGGAGGCACTACGCCGGGGGGGACCTCCGCTGCCGCGGCAAATTGTCGCTCAGCGGACAGACCTCCGGCGCGATCTCATGGCGACATGGAGACAGCGACTGTCGCAACCACGTGCAGGGCACGCCACAATGGTGGCGATAAATCCCCTCTTTGAGGAGTGGCTTGTCATAACAACTAGAGGTATGTCAAGGGGTATGACGCAAAACTCCACAAAAGTGAAGAGGTGGTACGACAAGGGTTTCCATCAAACAAAATAGAAACAGACAAAATACATTTAAGTATTTAAATAACAAAATCAATTGTTCTTTTACGTCTTCTCCCGAAACGTTTTATTACGTCATTTACGTCAATGGGTACGTTTTTATGAACGTGGAGAAGTGCCAGTCCGGTTAGGCGATCTTCAACCATTGAAGATTTTAGCCACGATTGAATTCTGCGCAACGTAGAGAAAGACCTTTCTGCTGTCGCTACACTGACAGGTAGTGTAGCCATAATACATAAAAAATTGTGTGGTCACGACGATACACTTGCTTTCATTGTGTGAATTTATTCAAGATTTTAGGTTAGGTCAGTAAGCTTAAGGTGCTACCCTAACCCAATGACAGAGAGAGAGACAATAAATACAACATTCAACACAAGCTATTGAACATAATGATTTTGTTTATATATTTTGTCACCATACAGATTTTATGTTACTATACATATACATAAAATCTGTATGGTGACAAAATATATAAATAAAATCATTATGTTCAATTAGTGGTCCACCTTAGTCCTGGAACCAGCTCAGGGGGGGGTCATGACCCCCATGACCCCCCCCCTGGATCCGCCGTTGCGTTACAATACATGTTATGAAAAAAAGATCAAGTTGGGTCCTTCGAAAATTTTTGTGTATACTGATCATGGGTGACATTTTCGTGGTTTTCGGGGTCGCTGACAATCAAAATGAAATTTAAAAAATGCGATGACGAATAAAAGGATTGTGTGGTTTTATGAAACCACGGTAAAAGTGAAACTTTTTTTCACACTATAGCACGGAGTAGACCGCGGAGTAGGGATAAAGTGAAAGGCGCTCGTCAGAGCGCCTTTTATTTTATCCCTACTCCGCGGCCAATCGTCACGCGACATGCAACACACAGACGAAAAAGTTTGAGACGATGTAATATAAGTTTAACTTTAAAAACAAAATTAATGATCTCATTTTTTTCGTCGGCTTCCCCTTACAAAATTTTGACCCTGCGCCACTGGCTCACATAATATATAATGGTTAGCCTATTGTTATGAAAAACAAAAGGGGATCGGTTACCATGCTGGCCTATATGAAGACAAAAGCTAGCGTCAAAGATTGTGGTCCGTTTAAAGATACTTAGGTACCAAAATGCTTCAACAGTTCATGAAATCTAAGATAACCTGAAAATCTTAATCTTCATTTTGATTTTACTTTAATTATTGTTCTTTAGGCTTATTTTAAATTTTCAGCCAGCAATCTTGCCATTTGGTTAGGCAGGGCTCCCAGGCCTCGTAGGCTCTCATTTGTTACTAGTTCTAAGGCTTTAAATATAACATGTGATGCTATTTAAAAAAAAACAGAAAGGTGAACTTATTTTCTATAAAACCATGTTAGTTATGAAAACTAAGTCAGTACAAAAATAACGGTAAACCTAGTCATATGTAAATCTGTTCATTTACAATTTCGCTCGCCCTTTAGCTGTGTAAAACGGTACTTAAATAAGATGCAGTGGTAGACAACCAAATATTGTAATAGACTGTAGTCTTCGAGAACTTCCATTGAACCTTGCAATCTGCATTACAGAACAAACACCGAAACACAGACACCAATAACAGCGGTTTAATAGTGTTGAGAAACACACAGAGTATTGAAGACTTATCGATACCTACTGCTTGACGAATTACGAATTTGATTCACTGTTTATCACACTAAAATTACCCAATACCCGAGTATCATTGCTAACCTTGTTTCTAGATTCAAAAAACAGTTAACGGTAAAGAAGAAGTAATCGAGAATTAAAAACCAAAACAAACAATACGATACATTTATCTCCCAAGTTGCGCAATTCCAAACGACACACTGATATTTGAGCCCATTCATGATCTGAATAGACAGAGGCTTGCTCAATGGCTCGTGCTCTGATTGATCGGTGATCATGATCACACACACGCTGAATGTGGGTCACTAGTCACTGCTGTTCACGGCTTTTCGGCTGAGACAAAACGGGTTTCGCACTAGGTAATTACTGTTTAAAATCGCATTTGAATATGGAGTAATGTTTTGAGTTACGCAACCGTTGACAAGTCTGCGCGGATTTAAAATTGGCCTCATTAGACTTTTTTATGCTTATTCGCCAATTACGGGCGGATTAGTTGCTCTTCCCAAAATTGGAAAATTAATCGATCATTATCAACTTTAACGTTCTAGGTTACTGTTATATTATAGAGTGGATTTAGTTTTACTTCGCAATTACTTTAGATAAGTCCATATTAAGCGCCATTACTGAAATGCCCATGTCCAAATGAACCGAAGGCTAACGGTTCGTCCCACCAACAAAACAACTGCCGTTTCAATTCTACACAGGACGTCGAAATTTTGCTAGAAAGTGACAAATCGTGCTAAGGAGTCCCACTTCAAACGCTAAGGCTGAAGGGACACAAGGTGCCGGGACTCGGTGTTCCGGCAGGCGCGCTGCCGCGGGTCGAGGGGCAGGCGCGGGGAACAAAGCGCAGGGCGACGACCCGTCGACCGCGCTCACCTCGCGACCACGCCGACCACCGCGGATTTTATAATAACCGACATGTCTCACTGTTCTATAACATGTCTAAGGTCCACGCCGGGCATGGTCGCCGGTTGCGGTGTGTGAGCGAGAGATGCATAGTGCATGTGCAAAGTTACAAGACCTTTTTTTGTACAAATGTGAGGTTAGCTTTTGCATAGTCGTGAAAACTTTAGTCCTGTCTCAACTTCAAGCCCCGAGAAAAAATAAGATGATTAAAATGGCATGTTATCATAATAAAAAATGAAGGGTAGATAAGTGTGGATCTTGTCTGTTTTGCAAACGAAGCGCAAGATCCGGCTGCAACCCAGCCGGATCTTGCGCTTCGTTTTATAAAAAAAAGTGCATTAAACTAAGTTAGTGGGTACTTGAATAGTTCTAAAATGATGACGTTTGAAGCAAAAAGATACACTAGAATGATCACAGCAGGATAAAGCAATAACAAATCAATGACGGGTAGGTACTTCAATTTACAAAACAAGAAATGAGAAATCTTTCAAAACGGTCTTAGAAAAAAAATTATGAGACCAGGTGCTTATATCACAGTGGTCATTGAAGAAAACAAGTTGTGCTTATACACTAGCACCTGGCACTATTTATGCAGTATGTGTTGCCATTTATAAACTCAGCAAACGGAGGGTGTATAACCATAGGTAATTTAGTAAGTATGTCGGGATCTCTCTAATCATACTTATGGAGATACGTCGATATACCTATGTGGAAACTGTTGTAATTATGTTACTTAGATCGTAAATCTTCTTAAACCTAACATGGGCAAAGACGTTTACTTACCTGCCTAGTTTGAATTATGTTAGCTATTCGATTCCTCTTTAAGGCAACATTTCGCGGAATGCGGCACACCCTGACTCTTGGCTTCCGACCTTCAAATAACTCAAGCCGTGTATTTGCATAGGTGCATCCGAAATCAGGCTTGAAAGTCACCATGTAGCTGTTTTAGTATTATGTCATTGAGTTTTGGACTCTGTAACGAGTAATTACAAGCTATTTTGGGTATTTAACAACGTATCTTGTATGTGGTTAACGATGTTTCATGTAAGTACATTTCTTTGTGAATTAAATCTATAAATGTTACTGATCAAAATCAGAAATTTCAACAGACATTGCATGTAAGTACTTGCTTTGTTACACATTCCTTCTTTAATTATTTTAAGTATTATAGATGATAAATTTATTTTGACCTGAATGCAATCACTAGAAAGCTTAGGTACTCTAATTATATAAACCGTTTAACATTTAACGTAACCAAAACTTTAAGAAAACGACGATAACTTTCTACAAGTAGAGTAAGAATAACTTGTTCGCCAAAAACATATAACTTGGGACGAAATAATTATTTCGCAATTACGCTAGCTACAGTTAACTACCAGAAACTGGCAACATTCACTTTTACCAATAAATATTTAAATGTGGGTAGATCGTTAACTATCTCAACTAACGAAAAATTTGAAAAAAAAGTTAGTAAGTGTCTATTCATCTGTCGGGTAGCCGGGCAAGAGTGAATTACTTCTCATTTCAGTTTTAAAGGCAATGGAAACTATGGAAAATCCCTCAGAAAGGCTTTTAACCTCTCACGATGAAAACTCGGACGTTGAAGAGTGCGTATAATTAATTTTGGCTATTTTTTATGCAAATCGGCCATGTTTTTTTTCTGACCTCCTGAGATACGGTGGGTGATCTTGCCCACCGTGTAAAGCAATCTACTTCGTAATTATTGATAGTTTTTGTTGTCTTTTAGTTCGAAGCGATGGTAATTATTTGTTTAGTTAAATACTCGGTGAAGCAAGTCTTGCTCAAAATTTTGATGAAAACGGCCATGATGGTAGTAAAGTACCGAGAAGTTTTATTTTCTTGTAACGTGTGTAATTTTATGGAGATTTTAAGTGGATGAATAAGTTTGCTTCGATCGATTACTTTAATGGCTGAAGAAACATTCTAGTCCGGGAAACATTTGGCCTTAAATATATTTTTGTCTTTCTATTGCATGACACATACATACCCACATAAAAAAAAAATGTTATCTTTAGTTTCATCTTAAATTGCATTTTTTAATTCTTATTTTACATGTAAATTTTCTTTGTTTACAGAGGTGAAAAGCTGTATGTGACGGCAGACAAACGTGGTGACAAGGGAGGCTGCAAGCGACCTCTCTGCTGGACCCTCCTTGGTCTAGCCGTAGCAGCCATCGTCGCCATCATTGTGCTAGCAGCCAGTAAGTCAACCACTCAGTCTACTAGACGAGAATTCTTAGAATAGTGAGGCGGTGTCTTCAACGCATTGGAGTTCCAAATTATTGTACAGAGCGACCTTGGGGTCCCCCGCATTAGGCTGCTTACCGGCTCCTACCTTCGAGTGCTTTTCGTATAGTGTAGAATGGAATAGAATCAATTCTATTCTACCTATTCTATAAAAAAAAAAAATTGTACAATAAAGTATACTTATTCTATTCAATAGAATATACTTTATTGTACCTACACACACCAAAATTTTATGGTTACAATGGTCTGGGCGGTCTTGCAGATTATTAAGAAATGCTTGTGAGTCTTCTGAAAATGATTAGAGAAATTAAGTAATGTTAAATATCTACTCCTTTCTATTTTTAAAGACGAATTTCAAAAGTCAGTCATTAAGACCAGAAGCGCTAAAACGAGCGCGCCGTGTAAACGTAACGTAAATACTAACGCTGATTTTAGAATAAAAATACAATGATCCTGTAATTCCTATAGCGTTTTAGTTCAATAGTTCGCAACAAGTACAGTCCATTGTAACCGTATGTAAAATTATTAAATATATAACGGGTATTTTTAATTTAAAAAACGCGGTGTTTAACTATTTACGTTACGTTATATGGTAAGGTTCAAAAGTTTCAAAGTATCCAAACAATAATGGGTTAAAATTTAAAATAAAGAGAGACTATATTGAACACTAAAAAAAATGTTCTGTGGGTAACTAAAGAAAACTTCAATAACTTAGAGGCATGATAGTTTTGTACCTCTGATTTGTCTAATGTACTATAGACCGTAACCTTTTGGACTTTACTGATATATTTTGTTAGCTATTAGGATATTTTAGATTATGTAAGAGGCCTACCTCTTATATCAATCGTATTATACTTACCCCTACTATCCCTATTCTAAAAGGAGGTCCATCGATTCGTCAAACAAACAAGACAAAACTGTTTCATCGCAATGAATCAAACTCCAATGTTACTAACCCTACCTAAAACAATTTCCAGCGGGTGTCCTGTTCACGAACTCGCCAACTCCACTGGAGCAATACAACACATCAGTCAGCTCGGCGCGTGCGTTAGGCGGCATCGGCCACGTCCACCACGACCACGACCACGACCACAACACCAGCACGGACCACGACCATAGTGCCGAGCATGACCATAGCGCAGACCACGACCATAGTGCCGAGCTTGACCATAGTGCGGGTCATGACCATAGCGCCGACCACGACCACAGCATGGAGACGACGGAGCATCAACACGGACCGGAACCCCAGAGTGATGAGGGTCACGAACCTTCCATCATTTCGGATGAAACCGCCGATTTTTCTATGTATGGTGAGTAATATTGTTAGTTTTTTTTTTTTTATTAGATCAGCGGTTGCCCTGCGGTGGCATCCCCGACTTACGAACAGTAAGCCGTGGGCTCAAACCAAACAAATTACTTTGTGTAATTTATTTCATCACCGCGGCCGTCAATAACGGTAAAGGAAAACATCGTAAGGAAACCGGCATGTCCTAGAACTAAAGATTCGAAGACATGTCACATCTACCAACCCGCACTGGGCCCGCGTGGTGGATTACAGCCCACTCCCTCTCATAGAGAGGAAGCCTGTGTCCCAGCAGTGGGAACATTATAGGTTGATGATGATGAGAACTTTACTTTTACGTAGTACGTGACATGTGCAGCAGATTTTTTTTAGTTTTATTTCACAATAGTATAGTACATTTTGAGACAAGTGGGGAAACGTTGTCAATGCATCCGAGGCGGAATTAGAACAGAATTGAATTTAGGGCACAAACAAATGTTACTATTTTGATTTTATTAACAAATTAAAAACATGCGCGTCATTGGTGAGATTAAAAAAAACAGCCGCCGACTATAGGAATTGAACAAGTTCTATATCTGTGGAAATAAAGCAGCAGTGGAAATAAATCCAGGAGTGTGCAAAACATTGCATTTTTAACCTAATGGAAGTGCGATAAGAGCCAGTTTTAGAGTAGGTAACTAACTTGTGACCTTGTCCCTACCTACTAGCAGTCAGATAGCTATTATAAATAAAAAGCTATCCAAAATACTACATGCAATAAACATCATCTAATATCAAAATTATGATTAAGCATGATTTCAGCTGAAAACAAAATCATTACTATCACAATCTCAAACTTGTAAGTAACTTGTTTCATTGTAAATCCACAGTGCCCAGAACAGTGGAAGGTGAGCTGAAGATTGATAACGAGGAGTTTACTCCCGCGCTGGAAGACCCTGAGAGCAACGAATACAAAGAGTTCGTCACAAACTTCTCTGATGGCATCAAACGAGCACTCTTCGATAGGAACAGCCTGGAGAACGGAGACAATGAAATCATAGTCGAAGTCATACAGATCAAGTAAGATTATACCTTTATTTAAAACAATACAATACAATCTAACTTTCTTTTTCTTCTATTTTGTTAGTAATGCAATACTGAAATAACAATAGAAGAATGACTGTACTACAATGCCAATTTTTTTTTTTTTTTAATTTACAGGAAAGGCTCCGTCATCGTCACCTACAGAATCCACTGGAAGCCCAAGGTGAACTATGAACAGACAGAGGACTTATTAAACGCTAAAACACTTGAAGAAGGACTCGATGCCTACCTTATTAGAAACAACAGAATGATTAACGTCTACCATATTGCCGAAGACAAGCCGCCTACTAGACCCGTCCTAGATATCTGTCAGATAAACAAAAATGGTTGCGAACATGGCTGCATATTCGATGAAACGACACTTGAATTTACATGCACTTGTCCATACGGTGAAATATTAGACATGGCTAACCCCAAACGGTGTATATCGTTATTAGGCACAGAACATGATAAGAGCCTTGAAGACACGAAAGAGAGAGACTTTACCGTTCTCACAGTAAACGCCAGTCCGATCACTACTAAAATGGTTCCAGAGGAAGAAAACCCCACCACTGAAGCGGTTCACCACTCTGAGCATACTTTCGACTGGACAGAAACTCATCACAGAATGCCAGAGACGACCACCGAAACTGAAAATGAAGTTAACTTCTCGCACATTTTTGGCCACTCAACCAGTAAGGTTGGAGAGTCAGACACAAGTAAACCTAATTCAAGTGAAGAGAATCCAGTTCCTGAGCCAGAAGCGAAACCAGAACCTGAGCCCACTTCCGAACCTGAGCCCACATCCGAACCTGAGCCCACATCCGAACCTGAGCCCACATCCGAACCTGAACCCACATCCGAACCTGAGCCCACACCCGCGCCTGAACCAAAAGTTGAGCCTGAACCCGCACCCGGGCCAGAACCAAAAACTGAGTCTGAACCCACACCAGAGCCGGAACCCAAATCTAAGCCTGAACCCAAGTCTCAGCCAGAGCCGGTAGCCGAGCCGGAGCCCCAAACAACTGCTGAGCCAGAGCCCCAACCAGCTGCTGAGCCAGTTGCTGAAGCCACCGCTGAGCCAGAACTCCAACCAACTGAAAAGTCGGAGCCCCAATCAACTGCTGAGCCTGAACCCCAACCAGCTGCTGAGCCGGAACCCCAACCAGCTGCTGAGCCGGAACCCCAACCAGCTGCTGAGCCAGAACCCCAACCAGCTGCTGAGCCAGCTCCTGAATCAACTACAGAACCAGAACAGAAGTACCAATCAGAATCAGAACCTAAATCTATACCAGAACCGACAGCAGTACCAGAACCAACATCAGAACCAGAACCCTCTCCAGAACTGAAACTTGAGACAGAACCAGCATCAGAGCCAGAAGCTACCTCCACTACGCCATCACCGGAGTTTGTTGCATTGAACCCTGCGTTTATGTTGCGGAAAGAAAAGCAATCCGAAATGACAGCGGATCCCAAGCCTGAACCCGAATCGACGAGCGTGCCCATGGTAGAAGCTTCCTCCGAAACTAACACACAAGTTTTCACAGAAATTTCTCGAACACTAGAAAATGAGGCTGGACACGATTCTACTGCGGACACAGAAGGAGCCAGTATCACCACAGTCGCAGATAACAATCAGGAACCTGAACATCACACTGACCAGTCAGATAACACCGAAGAAAAATCAATTTTGTACACAAATGAAGGAAAATTTGAATACAAACCTATTGAAGATACAGAAACTCAAGAAATGACGACCAGGCGAATTTCTTTATCTGAACCAAACCTCATAAATGAGCCCTCTTACGAACCAAAACCCGAAATAATTTCGATTTTAAGTGCTAATCATGAGAACAACTCGACAGAAAATCAGAGTAATACAGACGACGAAATTCGTACGACCACTGAAATTACCGATTGGCTCGAACAACAATCTCACAATTCGGCAAAATCGGTCGATCATAACCAAACAGAATTTGAAGAGCTTTTAAATAATAATGTTAACAAAATCATGCACGAATCAGAACAAAGGTCATTCAAAACGTTTGATGAAAATTTCTTATTTGAAACCACGACTACCGCGAGCCCTGTAAACGAAAACGATTCGCTCGACGTACTCAGCAAAGATATTGAGAATCCGAGTACCGAAATAACAAGAACCATGGAGAAGGAAACCAAAGTGCCGGTTTCAATTTTACCCGTTAACCAAGAAACATCTGAAGGAGAAATTAGCGATACAGAAACTACTACTAAAACTGTCAACACAATACCTACTGTCGAATTGGAAACAACCACGGGTGATACTGAAACAGAAAATGAACAATCATCAGAATCTAAAACGGGATCTATGATATCTTCTATCCTTGAGGAAGCTAAGTCATTAGAAACCAACAATTCGGTACCAATCGCAACAACAACCACAGAGCCTGAAACGATTCAAGAATTTTCAATTAATAAACACTATCAAGACCCTGCAGATGGAGATAAATTATTAAAAGTATTAGAGAAAAAACCTAATACTGAGAAGATCGAAACGTCAACCGAACACGAACCTGAAGAAGGTATGGATATCACTTTTGATGCAATAAACATGCTTTACAATCGTTCCTCTAAGTCGATTGAAGATAAATCTAAAACACCCATCAATTACAACGGCATACAGTTTGAAACCGAGAGTACCACCACAGGAAGTTCTACTGATTCTGATTGGCTGTCAGAGTCTGTTGCTGTAATAAACTACGATGAAGCTATGAACAAAATGGCAAAACATGAAACAACAGAAACCAGTATAACCAAAATAGATGAAATAATGAACCATGGTCAGGTGAAAGATGATTTTGAACCTGATTACTTGAGTAACATGGGTTCCAATAGTAACAAGCAGGAACAGGACGAACCATTATATGGAATGGTCCAGGACTATGATAACGAAGATACTCGTTATAAAAGAGTTAACAAAGAAGTAACAACTGGAACTGTAGGTAGTGTCACCACGAACGCAGAAGACGCCGAAAAAAACAATTCTGGAGCGATACTTAGCACAAATGTATCGGTTGAAACCACCACTGTTAGCGAATATATTTATAAAGTAGCCGAAAAGTTCATTAAAGAGGAGCACAAAGAGACAGAAGCCAATAACTCGACCCCAGTGCCAGGAGCGGAGCCAGCAGCAGTCAATATTAATGACCTAACGACTGTAGAACCAACCACTAAGGCTGAACCAGCCCCCGTTTGGGAAGAGTCAGACTCTGATAAATATTTGACTGTCAAAGAATTACCCAAAAAAACTGAAGACGGGACTACTGAAATCCAACACCCTGTTATAATCGATGAACAAACACCCTCTTCAACTGTTGCACCGACCACTATGGTGCCAATGAACGAAACCACCAAAAATATTACGATGACCGGAACAGAAAATTCAGACCTTTCGGCTAACCCCCAAAATTCGACACAATTAAGTAATCTAAACGTAACTATCTATGAGATTTCTAGTCATAGCGGTAATAATACAGTCCTAGTAGCGAAACCTGGGAATGCACAATCAGCAGAGTACGATGATCATGAAACTGAAATGAATCCCTTCTTACCAGAGGTCGAGAACAACAAAAGTTTAGTCAAAAAACTTCAAGAAGGTCATGACCTCGAACCAAATAACCTTACTGAGACCCAAAACGAAAACACTGAGGCCATAAACCAATCAGAAGGGCAAATATCTTCTTCTAACGATACCTTAGCTGTTGTAGGGAAAGCAACTGAGACAAACAAACAAGAAGAGATTAAGCACAGTCTGACAGCCTCAGAAGACGATACTTCATTTAACGAATTGCTCATGAACGTGAATACAACAGTAACCGCGGCTTCAACGACGCTAAACAAAACGAGTGACAATGAAACAAAAGTGTCCAAACCCGAGACTGTACCCATTTCCACGTTCTTATTGGACACCGATGACTTAGAAACTATAACAACAACAACGATAAGTAGCAACAAGGTAGATACTACTTCTGCGCCAGTGACCAACAATGACGGGGTGTTCCTCAGTGTTGTTCCCATTGAAGAACAGAAAGAAGATCTGCTGGAGCAGCATAAAAGTGATAACAATGCCGAGCTCAATGACATCAGTGATTTGCCAAAAAGTGATAAAAGGACATTAGAAGCTACCAAATTTGATTCAGTAATTAATAATGAAGCGTAGTACGCGCCGCTCAATTTTGACTCGACACACAATTCGTTTTAACGTTGCTATTTCACTTCCTGTGATTCCGTTGATACCGTCGAACAAATTATTTTAAACAGAATTTTATACCAATGTAAATGCAATATTATTATATGATTAATTAATTCAATTTACTGGGTAATGTCGGTCATCAGAAACTTGCGCAGCACCTTTAATTGTATCGTCCTGTATTCATATCGTGAACAATTTTATTCATTAGACTAGTCAAACTAGGAAGAGTCATCGTCTTGAAAGAAAGATTTAGATTTATTTATTGCTTTGTCTGTATAAAAATTATGTGGATTGCGTAAAAATGTATAAATAACTGGTAAAACGTATGTACTTTAAGTATTTTACGCGATTCATGCTCTATGAAGGTACACAAAAACCTTGGAACTTGTAATATTACGCCCTCGCTCTTAGAGGATTACCTGACAATCCTATCTTGTAATTGTTACCATAGCTAAATGTATATTATTATTATTTTAAATAAATTACTCTTGAATCGGACGCTATAACGAGTTTGAAATAAAATGGCGTAACCGTTAGACGGCGTTTGTTATATTATGTTCTCGTGATTGTCTGCCATGTCGTATGTGATAACTCGCAGATGAACTACATTCCGTTCGTACTTATTAACTTAGTGATATTACACAGAAGTGAGGTCTGATTGTAAAATAATAATTAATTTAGTACTTGTTAACTAAGATAAATATTTTGTATAAATGGTTGATTTGTAAAATAATTGAATTATGTTGTAAATAAATATAAAGTTAATAATAATTATATTATATCGTTTCTTGTTCCCTCACACAAAGACAAAACAGTTACGTTACAGTTATATTGAAAATCATTAAATCACCTATTAAGACTCATTAGAAGACCTAATCAGAGTAGTTACTTAATTACTTCTTTTTGGACTCATTAGAAGAGTAAACAATTGGTCATTTGGTTGTATGAAAAGTTTTAAAACTCATTTTGTGTTGATAATTATCTAGCTCGAACATAGTTGTCTACGTGTGGGTGTACTATAAACCTCTGCCAACTCCTACGAAAATATAGGAGTGATGCTATTTTATGTTATGTGTAGTTAAAAGTCCGTGTTCTTCAACATAAACACCAAAAGGAATCGTTTCATACGTAAAAACAAATAAAAATATTTTGACGATTTTTAAAAAAAAAACGGCATTAAATTTTTCGTCCGATCGCCAACCAAAAAATCATGAATAATTAGCACTATGACCACCTCCAAGGATATTACCGTTAAACATGCCGTTTAGGAGATAATTCGATTTGTCATACTAGCTTCATACAAATTTTTCGTAAAAAAATTATATTTCCTTCGTTTTTGGGCAGAATTAACTCGGGTGTCATTTTTGTACATAGAAATGACTAATAGAAGCGATATCCGACATAAAAACAAGCACTTGCAAATTGAAATCCCTAAGTCTATGAAAGCCGATTTTCAGCCCACCGTGGGACGTGGTGATGTCCTTCTGCGAAACCGTCATGTCGCAGAAGGACGCCGCCGAAAGGGAGAGGGAGATCACGAGCTCCTTCCCATCCCGCAGCAGACGCACCGGGCGTCGGCAAGACCTTCTAAACAGATCCAGGGTCGACGGATTCGCGGACATCCGTCGCCCCTCATCACACGTTGTGTTCCTGTCTTAAACGTAACGGGGGGAGTCCTCCTCACTCCCCCGAAACGTCAAGGCATGGTCAAGCGGGCACGGACGGGCGGCACTAGTCCGGGGCAGCGGAAGTCACCCTAGATCCCGCTGCCTCCCGACGCAAGTGTGCGCGGGAGCACCGGTGTGGTTTTAGTCCGTAGGTACGAGTGACAGACCCCTACGCTCTCCACAGGGCGGAGGACATCCATCAAGGATATAAACGTCGTCAAAAAGTGTGCAGTCTCAGGGAACACTTCCTAGAAACCGACGTGGGGATGCAGCGAGATGTGGTCGTGGTGGACAAGGGCCTCATCCCGCTCTCCTTAGGTAAATAGAAGTGGCGCAAACATGTAGTGCTTGACATCAACGATCGCAGCGAGGTATGGCAGAGTAGGAGCTTCACGGACGCTTTTTCCGAGCTCTGCATGGGCCCGATGTAGACCTATCAACGTGCGTAGATTGACTACATTCCGGGGACCTCTTCAGAGAAACCGAAGGTTTGGTCTGTGCAATTATGGATGAAGTTATAATGACGGACGACGACGAATAACGACGACTACCCGAAAATTATTGTGTGTGATGGCACTGTTGAAGTATTGCCGTTTATGTCGGGCATGCATGCCACTATCCGGGCGAATTAATCTGTCACATTATCTCCGGGTGTTCTCGTCTAGGAAACGCAGAGTACCTACCTACTTGCATAGACACAACCTAGTAGCCAGCATTATCCATCAGCAACTTTCTCTAAACACTGTCTTGTGGAACCGGAAGTGCCGTACTATGGGCATGTGCCCGACCAAGTTCTCCAAAAAGGTCATTGTACTGAAATCAATCCAACGCCACTACAGGAATATCGTAGCCAATAAGCCTGATATAGTAGTGGTGGATCGATTACAGCGATCCTGCATGACGAAACCTCGTGAAAGCCGAGAAAGATTAACAAATCAAGTATCTTAATTAATTAACCAATAAGTGAGGAGGCTGTCGATAGACAGCTGGATCAAAGGTTTGATTCAGAATGCGGTACTCCTGGACACGGCTCGTATTGTTAGGAGGTTCCCTTCTCTGAAGCCCTGACTTCCGGTAGCTTGGACCCTGGTCCCGATACCTTTGGGTTACTATTTTTATATTTTTTAATGGTTTTTATATATTTTTATATACGAGTACAAGGTATAAGCAGACCCTTCACGAAACTGGTAACCAGAACTAAGTAACAAAACTGTACATCAAAACTAAGTAACCCTACGCATAAATTATAGCTTTTTTTGTTGGGGGGTAAAGTATCACGTTTAACTGTAAGACTCAATGTAACGCACTCAAAACATTATGCTAATGGACGCAATAACTAGTAAACAGGTCATGAAAGCATTTAATGTAAAGTTATAACCTTAAAAAATACTTAGTTATTTACTTAGTAGTATTTTTTTTTTTTACTTTTTAAAAAGTTGGAACTTCGATCTCCAATATCTCCATTACCAGAAGGTACCCAGGTAAGGTCCAAAACAAAAAAAAATGATCGCATTGACGGGGAAAACAAGTGCCATTCGGCTTCACACCCTTTGTTTACAAAAGTAAGTTAGAAAAATTAATAAACGAAATTATTAAAAATTATATACCAACATAGACTTTATTAAGTAATAATAAACTATACAACTCTTATGTAAACAACAACATTAAATTTCATAACATCTTTTTGTATTTAATCACAGAACATTTCATCTTTTGGTTGCGGAGTGATATCATCAATCTCTTGAGCAGTTACTTGCTCGTCTAGAATCATCCTCGCGCATAGGCACCCGTCACCCATCATTCCATTCCCACTCACGATGCAGTTACCCAACACAGCCTTGCAACTGTTGTATGGAATGAATTTGACATCATTGTTTATACTGTCAGCTTGTACTTTAAAATTTTTGGCTGGATGTATATCCATTTCAAATATATCCTTTAATTTGACGGTGCCATCAGGTTTATATTCTATAACTGGCGTGTTCTCCCTATAGTCACCGGTACTTTCATTTGGAACATTGCATCGTTCAGAACATTCGCAGCCTTCACAGAAGTTGCTCACATTATTATCAACTTTGCTCATGTTTATGGGTTCATTGTCAATAGGTGTAAAATCGTAGTCTTCATCTACAGTCTTAGATATTTGTGCACAAACGCATTTTTCGCCTTTATCAATCATAATACAACTGCCTAATAGTAATTTACAATTGCGAATTTCCTCATCATAATAATCATCAATATTCTCGTTTAGCGTGTCTATGACATTATCTTCAATCTCACTGCTTTCAAATGTAGCAACAGCTACATCTTCAGAGGTACATTCTTCTTTTACGTTCTGCATACAACTAAATGTATGTTTTTCATATTGAGACTTCAGTACTGTTAGTCCACATGAAGAACACTTTATCGCATCTGAAAATAAAAAATTAAAATCATTATTTATCGAGAACTAAACCTAATTAGGTATATCAAACACTATGAAAGATTCAACCAGCATGACATAAATTTTCATCCCTTCTATTCAAAAAGTGGCGCTTTGTTCCTCTAATTGCTCTTTACCGATAGGAACTTTTTAGCGAGCGGAAATGAGATTTGAATTTGGAACATATTATCATTCATAGAAATCGAATGCAAATTGTATGAATTGAATTACTGGCTGGTACGCGATAACTGCAAGGCGCGGGGACCCGCGCTTACTAAAAAAAAAACAAAAGCGCGCGAATTATTCTCCGTTCTTGTAATCAATACTTATCAAAATGATTTAAATATAAAGGGGTTTGGGTAAAAGTGGCATGATTTTTCTAGGTCTGCAGCCACTAATGAAAAATATTTCATTAGTAAGCACACAATAAGACATTAATTTTCTTCTATGAATAATTATTTCCAAAATGCATCGGAGCTGAGATATACAAGGTGAATTTTTCAACTGGGTGGTAGGCCAAATCCGAAACTATGAGGAATAGCGAAAACACTCAAAAGAGTCACGAGCCCGATTTTGATAAAAACTAAAACTGATTAATTGGTTTTTTTGAAAAATCAATGTTCCTAGCCGGGAAGCGTGTTTACAAAGGCTATATCAATAGACTGAAAGTGCAAACTGAACTGGCTTAGCTTTTGTTTGACAAAAACTTGCCAAAACTAGGGTTTTGGCAAGTTCATTCCATCCATTCTAGTACAGAAATTGACCGAAATCGCGTAGATTTTGTTAGACAAATTCCTTCTAACATTGCAGCAACAAATGCTATTCAATTTGATACCGATATTTACCGATCGTTAGCTTCAACAACAGGCGGATAATTACATGGAAATTGTTATTATTTTGATAAAAAATCTAGAATTTTTTGGCAAGCGGAGGGGGGTGTGAGGGGGGTGTGTGCCCCTTCTCCCCTGGGACCCCTCCCGTTAAAAGGTAATGCACCGTTCTTGAGAAAAACCAATTATTGTAACCTAACCTCAAAACATTTTATATTCGCTTATAAAGCATAGTCGACGTTAGTCGACGTAGCCCCGCTACGCGCGGCTCCTATTTCTGTCTGCAGGGTTTACAGTAACCTAACACGAAGGGGAAGTCGGGGTCTTAGTTCGCTCGCTCCACTCGCTCACTAGACCCCGCCATCCACTTCGAACCTGACCTGTCCGAGTCGGGATGCCTGAAGTCAAGAGCTCGCTTCGCTCGCTCTTGCATCCAAATTCTCCTGGATATTGTTACGCCGACTGCTTTACGAGAACATTCTAGGACTACGGTCGAGTCTAGAATGTTCCACGATGGAAGTGTCTAGAAAGTTCGAGAAAGTTCTGGACCTTTCTGGAACCTTCTAGAAGGATTGGTTCCACTATAGAGGAAGAAGGTTTAGGAGGTTCGGGAAGTTTGTAGAACTTTCTCGAAGGATGGGTTTCCCCTAAGGAACTACCTAGACATTCACGGAAGTTGTGGAAGTTTCTTGAACATGGGTCGGCCGTATAAATAGGCGACGGGTTAGCGGAAGTTAGTTAGTCTGATTTTGGCTACGAAACGAAGCGATCGAAGTGAACGACTAGTGCGATATCTAAGTGATTAGTGGTAAATTCTGTAATTGTGATTAAGTTTAAGTGTTTGTGAAGTGTTTAAACTGTTTTAACTGTTTTAAGTTAATTCAAGATTTTTAGTGTTTACTTGGTAGTGTGTTAATTTGTCCTATACCCAGCTCGTAACAATATGTATGATACAGTACTAGGTTTTGTCCGTGCATTTTCTTTGAAAATATCCAGGCCAAAAGGTAATCCATTTGAGTATTTTTTTTACTGAGATAGATTATGTTTTGGCGAGTAATGTGCATAAACAAAAGCTCATCTATTAGAGTCTGGCTCGTGACTCAAACTCTGGCCTGTGTAAAATCGCAGCCGGGAATCGAACCCGTTCATTTAAAAAAAAAACTCCATATATTATTACACGATTCGATAGTGTCGCTGCTAAGGATCAAATTCTGGGAAGTAATGGCATACGCCAAACGATAGAAAATAGTTAATTTTTGATCAAATACATAACAGTATGGAAACTGCTAGTAGGAACAATACAACTTTGACTTCAGATATTTCAGCTCCGATATAATTTTCGGCAAAATTATTTTAGAAGTCATTATTATCATATATTCCACTATACGTCAGCAACAATTATCTTTTTGGCCGCTGTGAAAAAAAATCATGCCACTGGTCCATACAAACTTACCCAATGCCCTTTGTAATTGTTTATATTTATATTCACATGTGTTTTTTATTATTCATTAATTACATAACACCGACTCTTATTTATTTTCTCATAGAGAGGAGATGAAAAGTAGAGTATACGACTCGAGAGCAAATTATTTTTCCCTCGGGCGATGTACTTTGAATCCCTCGCTGCGCTCAGGATTCTACGTTAGAATCCTTCGCTTCGCTCGTGGCTCAAAGTAGCGCCCTCGCCGTTAAAATACTATTTTGCTCCCTTGTCATACAATCTACTAATCTTTAACTCTTTCATAAAATAGAATAGATGAACTTATTTGAGCATTTCAGTTTCCATAAAGCGCACAATGACAAAAAGGTACTAAGGGGACAATTAATGAATGAAAGCTTCTTAATTTAATATTACCATTTTCAGTTTTCTTCCTATTAAGACAGGACAAGTCACACGCTGAATTAGAGTCGGATGATATTCCACTGTCTGCTTTAGTATCTGAAACAAAATCTATACTAATAAATGAAATTGAAGTGACTGTATGTTTTTAAAAAATCAGCTTTTTACTGAATGCATAATTATGAAAGTACAGGGTGGAAATTTTCAATGCCACGGGAATGTACTCTAAATACTGGAGATAGCAAATTTTACTCAAAGGAAACATTCCTTTATTTAAATAAGTAACATATCTGCATTCAAAGATTTTCGAAAATTCGCTGCGAATTTTGCTGGTTAAGTCTGGAATCGAAGAAGATAAGAAAAAATAAAATCCTTTACTTTTATGCTATCGATCGATAGGGTCAATCATAAGGAGCAAAGTCTCTCTCACAAACATGATAAATGAAATGAAATGAAAACCATCAACAATAAAATTTTACGATCACATACTGTTAGAATCACACACTATTATCTACTGCTGATATCAAACAGAGAATGTGAGCAATAGTTTTCTTTAAATTCTTATCAAAATCCATGCTTGTAAATCGCGCTAGCTCTTTACAATTGAATGCAAGTGGCGAAAGCATAATGATGGTCTATCAATTGTTATTGTCGCTAACGACATCCCCATATATACAGGGTAAACAGAGTAAGGAATTTTCTTTCATTAAAATACTTACGATGTTTAGACAGATGTCTCTTCTTTGCGTAGACAGTGGCAAACTTCTTACCACAATCAGCAAATGAGCAGTACAGTGAAGTATCGGCAGTGTGCGTCTTCAGGTGAGACTTCAAGTGGTGAGACTGTATGAACCCTGGAAGTAGATAATTATTATAAAGATCTTGAAATATTAATATTATAAATAAATAGCTGTCCCGCGCAACTTCGTCTGCGTCAAATTTTCCCCGTTTTCGCAACATTTTTCATTGCTGCTCCGCTCCTATTGGTCGAAGCATGATGAGATATAGTCTATGTCCTTCCCCAGGTTGAAATCAATCTTCTTGCCTAATTTCATTAAGATCCGATCAGCCGTTTAGTCGTGAAAAGGTAACAAACAAACAAACATACAAACAAAACAAACAGAGTGACATTCGCATATATTAGTATGGATTGTTGCACAAAAACTTGCTTTTCTACCCTAAATCCAGTTAATAACATCACACCTGATTTCCTGAAGGGTTAGGCAGTGTGTACCTATAAGTACAGGCTCATTTTGACAGGTACGCTAAAGTCCCATGTAAAAAGAGGCAGGCCAATTGCCATCAACAGGGCACAAATCCAGCGGCAGACTACTAAGCAATTCTTGATGGAAAACTCCAACCAAGTTTTGCCTGTCTTATGAACCAAACCCAAGACCTTAAACTCAGCAGTAGCAATAGCAACAACTAGAAAAGTCAGTTTCAGATCCAGTTTGTGAATTGATATTCAGTCACCATGGACATTTCACAATCCTGATCTCACCCATGAAAATCTGGTATGCTCAAAATTAGAACCACTATTACATACCAAACAGGCAGGACAAAATTGGAGTATGCGCTAAATTCCACAGTAACTGTTATCATTAACATCTTCGTGCCCCTGTCCCATTCTACTTGGGGTTGGCGCAAAATATTTTCTTTTTCCATTTTCCCCTGTCAGATGTCGGCATAATTTACTCCTTTCTCTATCCAAAGATTCATCTTTAATTGGCCTTCCTTTTCCTCTCCAGCCATCATTTCATTCCACTACTATACACAGTCAAAATATCTCTCCAAAATGCTGAGGATAATACAAATGCTCCTTGGTTCATAACAAACCAACAATGACACCACAACCTCAAAGACACAACCATACTAGCGCTACGCACTTAATGAATAGTAATTCAAAATTTAAAAGACTACAAAGAAAAACCCCCGGAGACTTGTAAGGAATACGATAAATAAAGGACGCACGTCGCTGGACTGACTGCCCTTCAAGACAAACACGAAATTCTTGATCATATGCTGAATGTTCGCACACAACAGACGGCAAGAAAACAAAAAAAACCCTCACCCTTATTACAAATTCTACAATAGTGTTGCTTAGTATTAGTATGTGTCAGCTCGTGATGTTTCAGATGATGAGGGAAGTTGAACTTCTTGGAGCAACCCGTGAAGCTGCATTGATAACGTCTCTCGGACTGCGACTTGTGTGTCTTCATGTGTGTGCTGAGAGCCGGCTCGCTGCTGAAGACTGCACTGCATTTTGTGCATGTATATGTTCCTGTAAAAGTTAGATTATTGTAGGTTGTAGTGCATTAATGAATAATATAATCAATAAATATGTTCCCACAGCCAAGCCACAAGCCTATTCTCTTAAAAAGTAAGTGGATAGTAATCCCAGATTCCACATGTCTTAAAATTTTTAGTTCCAGGATATTCCATCACCATTTTGAGAGCAGTGGCTGTTTGTATTTTTCCAAACATTTTTGTTTTTCATGTGGTTATTCTGTAACATGGTGTCAGTTTTTATGCTGCCCATGGGCTTCTGATTTGGGTCATACCTAGGCCAATATAGGTATAGGTAAACACTAAATGAACTGGCAGTTAGTATCTGTTTAGTTATCTGTTACTAATATTATTTTTGGCAGTAGCCTCAACTAATATACCGATGATGTGACCTTTGGCATGATTAATTGTTTGTTTTAAACCAATGACTATTTGTGGACAATACACAATAAGTTACCTCCATGTGCATATTTGGTGTGTCTCTTTAGAAGTATGTTGTCGCGGAACTCTCTGCCGCACTCGGAACACTGAACGCTGCCAGTCCTCTCATGTTGTTTCTCATGGCGACGTAGAGCAGATCTAGAAAAATTATTGATATTTATTTAACTCATCCCACCAGCCCGCTTATACCGTTGGACATCCAGACCCACTGCAAGATACTGTCCCTACCTTATTACTATTCCACCAATTCACACTTAACATTTTCAAATGTCTTTCATAATGCGCACAGCAAAGGAGTGAAACTCTCTGCCTGCGTCTGTGTTTCCCAATGCTTACAACCCTAATCTCTTCAAAGTTAGAGTGAACAGGCTTCTTTTGGGAAAGCTCATACCATCGTCGACTTTGTCTCAGTCATCTCTGACCTAGACTAGATCAAGAGCAAACCCATCTCAAATAAAAAAATATTGTACAATATGAAGATATATGCCTATGTCATTAATACATATTATAATATTTACTAAAATATTGTGTAATACATAATTAGTAACTGTTATCACCTCACAGGTCAGTAAAAGATAATAATATGAGTCATAGAGCCTACAGATTTATTGACTGGACACAAGTCTGAGATAAGAGAACAAAATGTGCTAACTCACATGAAACTAAAGTTTTTGCTGCAGACTTTGCACTGGAACTGAGGACTGTGGCTCTGCTCATGCCGCCTTTTTTCACTGTCATATTTGAAACTTTTGGAACAGTGGCGACATTTCAGTATGGTTTTCTTATCAGGCATTGTAAGCTGAAGAACTTACTCCTCCTCTCCTTGTACTTAATCAATCTTTTTCACAAGCAGATTTTATACAACTATTACTGTGGACTTTTTCAAGAGATGCTTGCAATTAGTATTTAATTAGGAGTAACGAAAAAAAATCAAGAGATCGATCATTTTAAAACATTTTGATCAATTTAATACTAAGCACAGTAAGCAGCTAATCATAACACAAGAATTGACATTGACTAATGATTTGACAGGGACGTGTTAGCTGGCTGTCAATTGTCAAAAGTAACAATCAGCTGATAATCGTTCAGAACTCGACATTTATTTACTTCGTCGAGTGAAAAGTGAGGTTTTTGTTCTAAAATAAATAACTTACTTTTATCTTGGCACCAAGCTCCCAAAGAAAATGGCGTTCCTCATATAATACGACTAAACTGTGGTCCCTCATTCCACACAAGAAAGATTAATATTTTAGTGAATATTACCAAATCAAATAATTATAAATCTTTATTTTTCTACATAAAGTTTTATTAGGAGACTTTACACAAATTGAAAAAAATATTGTAGCTGTAATAATTATTTGAAGATGCCTTGCAACACCCGATTACTACCAATTATTATTATTCTACCCACGAGTGGCTCGTAGAGATGGGTCGTACTAGGTAAATTTTGTACTAGGTGCACCTAGTCCAAGTCCGTACAAATACTCGATCCAAATACCTATTCCACCTAGTCCATGAAATACGCATACTTTATAGATGCTTAGTCTTTGCACGTATCGGTGGTACGATACGTACGCAGTAATGAATTGTAATCTTCCCTTCATACTTTGCACAGGCTTAGGACTGTCAACGTGGATGTTTACGTTTTGGGTGCTTTGTAAGATTTCATACGGAACTTTTAAAACTCAATTGTATTTTACAAATTTTACACTCAGCCATTTTTGTCCCTTGTCCGTAAAATGATCCCAAGCGACACATCATTAATAACAGATTATTAATATCTTAATACAAAAAGAAATTACAGAAAGAAATATCAAAACTTCGTTACGAAAACCAATCACTAAATAAGTCTGATAGGTTTTTGCGACGTCGTGCTGAGAACACGTTCGCATCGTATGAATCCGCACTTGATATATAGTCTTCATTCGTATCGAGTATTGTCAAAGTACCTATTCTATAAAGTCTGCCTAGTACCGAATCCCGACTAGTCTCAAGTCCCGACTAGTCTCGATCGAGTAATGAGACAAAGATGGAAGGACTGTGGAATGGTGTAGTTGAAAAAGGACAGAATATATTCTTGCACAACTCGAGTGCGCGTCGCGTTACTTTAATGCTATTGAATTAAAGTTCCAATTCAAATGACTGGCACACGAATGATTTATGAAAATACTAGTGCACGTCGCGTTACTTTTATGCTATTGAATTAGGGTTCAAATTCAAGTGACTGACACACGAATGATTTTGGCAAACATGAATGAGCGGCAAAGCAGACTAATATCTACGGCAACATAATGCTATCTCGCTTCGCCGTGTCGGTACTTCGATGTGGGCGGGACGCCGGGTGCCGTGGACTGCGTAGGCACAGTGAGACTAGGTGGATCAAGTATTTGAAAAGTTGGAATAGGTGCAGCCTAGTATCGTTAAATACCTAATCCCTGGATCTGTTCTAGTATATACGCTTCATCTCTAGTGGCTCGTTATGTTCGCTCAGTTTTTGTCTAATCGTCCGTTGTTTGTTATATTTTATCCTGCATATAATAAGTAGAAGAGAAGAACCTTTTAGAATGAAGCCCCGAATGGGCCGCTGGCCGCTAAGCCATACCTCGACCCGTTAAAACGGGCCTATCCGTGTATGAGCCATATATGGCTAGACCTGCGGGCACGCGTCCTGCAACACGTGCCTGAGTGTGTGGTTGCTATAAGTTCGATTGCTACTAAATTGATGAATGACCATAGTAATACCGGCTCGCGCGGTGTCGGCGACAGCTGATCTTTGCATAAACTTTGCCTACGTACAGCCAGATACTCATCGGATTGCATCGGATTAGGGTTCGTTGGGCTTTGTTCCCGGGAAATCAAGCTCGAGAAAAGTCGAGAAATCTAGAAATCATGTATATAGTCACACTATTTAAAAGCTATTGCCAATCGTTATACACGTGCAACCTGTGGAGCAGTTACACTAAAAACGCCTGCAATACTCCGCGCGTCCAGTATAACAACGTCTTTAGGGGTTTGTTGGGGCTCTTATGGCGGTGCAGTGCCTTCGGCATGTTCGCCGGCCACTGCACGGACGGCTTCCAGGTGCTTCGCAAAAGAACGGCGTCCCTGCGGTCTCGGGTAAAACGTAGGACCAACACGCTTCTGAGCGTGGTGTCGGACAGAGTGGAAAACCAAAATAATTATTATTTTAAATTTTACTAACATAGCTGAAAGTATCTGCTTACTAACTTATTATGGACTTGTATCAATTAATGTGTGCTTAGTCTGAAATAAATATTTTCAATTCAATTCAATATTTTGTTTGTGAAAATTAAAGTTATTAAATCAATAAGATAGGAGAAACATAACTTGTTGTTCAATATTTATAGTGTAAGTTTTGTTTTCCCTAATATTTATTTATCATAAATCTGTATAAACAAAACCGAAAAACCCGGTTATACTATCCTAGAAAAACCGGGTTTCATTTCAGTAGGCTATCCGGTGTTTTCGGGTTTAATCGGGAATCCGGTTTGCATGCTCTAATGTGAATGTGTGTTGTGGTTGTTTTGTTCAGCGCGAATTCTGAACTACGTCAGCCGATTTAAATAAATAAATGTTCATGCGACATTTCACTTTGATTGAAATTAAAATGGGAAAACTCTGGCTCAAACGGCTTAGACAAGACAATAAGCGTCTCGTTAGGCTTTTTCAAGTGTTGTGGAAGTCTAATGCTGCTCACACATGGCCTCTTTTTCTGAAACCTTTCTACAAAACTATTTACTACAAAATTCATCTGCTTTTATCTGTACCTAACGCTATTTCTGTATGTTACTTTTTTCTTGTCTAATACGCAAACACCTAGTGAAGTGAGAGGACACTGCACTATTGATGTGCTTCAGCGAGGACAAAGCAGCAGTGATAGCCTAGTACTGTGACCGCCGAACTTCTGAATAATATATTTCTGTATTTAAAAAAAAAGTTAATTAACTTATTTATAAGATCAGCATAATTATAATTTGATACTTTTATTTGAGAGGAAAACCACTGAAATTGTTAACGTTATTGGAACCAAATAATATGAGAAAACGTACGTAAGTGTAAATTTCTCGGCAACCCGAGAAGACCCGAGAAATTAGCCTCGAGAATTCTCGAGACCCGAGAAATTGAAAAGCTCGAGAAATCATGAACCCTACATCGGATACTCTCGCATATGGACTACTGATTACTACTAAAGATAATGAATAATCTAACAAATATTATTTGAAACAAATATCGTGAAGTGAGTATTCTGCATACTTACTTTGAAGAAATTTAAATCATGGATTTTTATTAGTATTAATTATTCTATGAAATGACAATATGAGAAAAAAAAATGTGGAACGAAATTCTATAAAACAACAACAACTAGAAACAACATGGAAACAACGCACAACCATTTTTGTGACGTATTGACTGTCAATGACCTTTAACTTGACAAGATGTGAAGTGAAACGACGATGACGTT
Organism: Cerastis leucographa; assembly: GCA_963082945.1. Classification (NCBI taxonomy): domain Eukaryota; kingdom Metazoa; phylum Arthropoda; class Insecta; order Lepidoptera; family Noctuidae; genus Cerastis; species Cerastis leucographa. The sequence goes on along the minus strand of OY720380.1, from coordinate 7,450,671 downwards.
GACGTGACGATGTTGTGACGTTTCTCGTTTGTGTTCGTCTGCTTTAGAGATGGGCTGAGTGATGATTTTTCTGTATCGGTGACTGCATGACAATGACAAAAAAATATCGATGACGGGAACAATGACAAAATCATCAATGATTTTTATCTGAGTAATGAATCTCGTCACTTCAATTATGAGTAGATACTGAAATGCTCGCGGAACGGCTTAGTAACATTATCATTAGTTATTTATGTAGGCATGAGTCGAGTTTTTCAGTTGGCCGCGCAATTTAAATTTTCTTAGTTTGTGACATTCATTGCAGGTTATTTAGGTATTGATTTATAATTATGGAAATCATCAATATGTTTCCATTAGTGATATTTGCTGCAAGATATGACTATTTTTAGTACATAGCAATTTGTCGTAAAAACTTGGTCGCGTAAATACGCACCTCCACAACAAGTAATATTCCAATCTTCCCTTCATGCTTTTTCCAGACTGGCAAAGACTAGCAAAGTAATAGTACATACTTCCTAATAAAAGAAATCTATCAGTCTGCCAATGTTTGGCGCATTTAAAAGATTTGTATATTTACAATGATCAACTGCCAATCTTTGGCGCATTTAAAAGATTTGTATATTTACAATGATCAATTTTAGGAACTAGCTTCGTAATTTTTTTTTTTTGTTTTTTCTTTTTTATTGTTTTTTTGGGTAGAAATATTTACATTTTCTTGCTGAATTATTGGCTACAATTGACGTTTAAAAACATTAGTTGCTTTACTTTCGCAATTCCTAGGCGAGTGCGTCTTTCAGTAATCATGGTACCAGCTCGTGAAAATACCCTTTCACAAGGCACTGATGTTGCTAGAACACAGCATTTATTGAGTACTAATTTTGCCAAATTTGGGTAAACATGCTCATGGTTTTTCCACCATTGAAGTGGAGTGTTTTGGTCTGGTCCCATTAAAAGGATGTCGTCGTCCAGGTACCTTTGAACCTCCGCAATCGCTCTTGACAACGGGGTTCCTCTAGGCTCTATTTTGGAAATTGCTGTCCTATATAAATTCCATATGGATGGTTCAGCATCACTTGAGCTTTGGGTCGTTTCTAATGCTGGAATTGTTGGTTGTTTTGCCTTTGCAATTGCCGCAGCCACCAATTCTATTACATTTTTATTTGTTTCTTCGGCCAGACGCTGTGGGAACATGAAAATTTTAAATTTGGGGATCTAAAAAGGTTGATAACGCAAGCGTCACTTCTCCACCCGTAAAATATCTTTCTCCACTCATGCGCTTAGACACTTCATCAAAAGGCTTAAGCACGCACTGCAAATCTTGAATAATTATCCAATCATTTTCTTCAAGATATGTACCTTTAAAGTTGCTGAGTGGAAGTGTTGCAGTTACGCCTCTCTAAGTTCCACAAACCGTTGTAGCATATGAAACTCTGAGTTCCACCGAGTTTCCACAGATTGTGTAAGTTTTTTTGCTATTTTCGCCTCAGATTGTTGAACTTGATATTTAACAAACTTTTCTGTGGCCAAAGCGCTACGTTTGTAAAAAGCTACAATAGTCTTCACTTTGGTGATCGTCTGTTGCAAATTATCAACGTTTAATCCGCTCTTTACAATTAAATTTAAACTGTGTGCGTAACACCCAAAATGGCGCCAATTCAGCTCATTCGTGATAGCGGAAACTATATTACTCGCGTTGTCAGACACAACAATGGTTATTTTGTCAGTAATGTTCCAAGTCGATGCACATGTTCTTAATTGAGCTGCTAAGTTTATGGCGGTATGATGTCCATGGAGGACTTCACACTGCAGTAGAAGAGACTTTAAAATATAGTTTTGATCGATGTAATGAGCTGTTATGGCCATATATGACTCATTTGCTTTTGATGTCCAGCAGTCGGTCGTAAGGCATACACTTTTTGCTTCTTCAGTAATTTTTGTTTTTGTTTCATTCAAAACTTGCTCGTACATTGATGGCAGTAAAGTGTTTGAAAGGTTCTTACGACTAGGTAGCTGGTAAATGGGATTTAAACCATGAACAATTTCAACAAAGCCCTTGTCTTCCACAATGCTGAATGGTTGAAAATCTAATATGAACAACTTCATTAGCAGTCTATTTAACCTTTCCTGTTCAGATGGTGTAATTTTTTTTCTTTGGGTGAATTGAGCAATTGTAGATTGTCGAACTAAAGCCTGCTGAATAACGCGTGGTTGTGGCAATGGATGACCCTCGCCTGAGTCACCAGCAGAAGAAGCAGCAACAGACGAAAGATTTTGAGATCCTGCTGGATTAGAAGGGCCAGCTTCCTGTTCCATAGGTTGTTCTGAAATGTGTTGGTGCATCATATTCCTCCGTACATCTTGAATTTCAACCGTAGGGTGTTTTCTTAAAATATGTTTTTTTAAATTTGTTGAAGAAGTTTTATAGGATAATTTTACTCTGCACAATTTACATACTGCTGTTTTCTCACCAACAGATTCAATGTCAAAATGTACCCATACGTTGGATGTTTTTCTTAAAGTTGAAGCCATTTTTGAATACCTATTTAGGTACAAACTGAGAACATAACACTAAACGTTTCTTGAGTGATAGAAAAATATAATAAGTAAATAGGTACACCCAACTTGGTTATAAAATCAAATAATAAATACACTTCACTAAACTAAATTCACTATAACGTATGTAAACCCAATTTAATTATAGCGAGTCAACACATTACACTACGTATTTCGTACGCGTAAAATTAAATTAGGTAAGGGTGGTTGTTCGTCCTCGTCTATCCAAAACAATGATTCACGAAATACTAAATGCTAGATAATGGCATTCGTGATTTGCCGCGCATTTCGCACGCAAACATAAACAATGCAAGTGAAAGCATTGTTGCCGTTCCGTGCGCCCAGTCCCGGTCATTTTATCGAAACATGTGAGTTCCAGTATCGCCGATCGCGCAGCCTCGCAACGTCGCAATTCACAGTCACACTGTCACAGTCACACAGCCCGCTGCGCCCGAGACGGCCCGATACCGTCCGATCCGAATCACCGAAGTTTGCGTTCATTGTCATTCTAGTAATGATTTTTAAGCATTGATGATTTTGTCTTTGTCATTGCATGATGAAATGATTTTAAAATATCGATGATTTTTACATGTGACATGATATCGGACTCATCTCTAGTCTGCTTGTGAGACCGCCGCGCCGTCGCCGGTCGTTCTCGTTTTCTCTCGTTTGAAACTTAATTTGTTATTACGGGAAGGTTTAACGAATTGAATAAAACACGTCTACAAGTCTACAAAAGTATTATACAAACGAGTCTACAAAGTATTTACGGTCCGACTGTTGTCTTATGGGCGCTTTGTCTAAATGTTCAACATTTCAACACAACCCAAGAAACCTGTCACCTGAGCCTAGCTAAACAGTATTCCAAAAGCAAGACGGCGGATATAGTTCGATCGTAATGTTTTACGTAATTTTTGGCGCAAAGTACTGATGCTGGCGTGCTCACCGGTGTGAGATGCGTGGAGCGAGGAGAGCGCGGCGTCGGCTCTTCAGTCGGCACGCGGCACGTGAGCACTTTGCACGGCCGCTCGCGATCCCCAAGGTCAAAATTGTACATACAGTTTTTTCCACATTTATAACATAAAATCCTGAACTACAATGCTCCCGTGGATTCAAGTGACGCTCATTTTGTGCGCTTTCGGGCTGCTGCGAGAGATACGGCCGTCGGAGCCGTTCGTATCTGAGTTCCTTCTCGGAGAATGGAGGAATATAACTGAAGAGCAATTGAACAGAGATGTGTACCCTATTGGAACTTACTCCTACCTTGGTCTCCTTGTTGTTGTATTCCTGGTAACAGATTTCCTGAGATTCAAGCCGGTAATTATCCTATCAGGTAAGTTATTTGATTTGTTGACATATTTAAAATAATAACATGAAAACCACGATATGCAAATTGTGATATTATGTGCATTACTTGACATTATTGTGATATCTTTAACTATTTTTTCATTCAGCTGCTGAAAGATAAAAACATCTTTCAGCAGGTGAACTCATTTACCAGAAGTTTTATATAATCTGATTCAGCATTAGCATCTACAACCTGCCAACCCCTAGCTGATGTAGGCCTCTCTTTGCTTGTGGCAATATCTCCATATTAAACTAACTTCTACTTCATTATGTTGAGATATCAGTTTATTAGTAGGTAAATGCATTGTCTTTCATTAGATCTACAACAAAATGTTTGGAATTCTATATTAGATTAGAATAAATTATATTATTACTGACAAATCAATTGTTTGCACATAAACCAGCCAAGGTCTTCCAAACTGATAGAAATAAGAAACAATATATTTTTGTCCCAGCAAATTGTAGAAAAAAAAACCTGAGATAGTCTGACTAACTAAACTTCATACAAAATAATTACATTTATTGACTGCTATAGAGTTGCAGTCAGGTCATTACAATAATTTATAAAGTAAAGGTAGAAGAGAGTAGAGTGACTATATAAATAATTTAATTTTATTTATTTATTTTAAGAATATTTGTTGTAGAGTGACTACAACAAATATTTATATTTTCATGTTGCTTGGTCGCTAATACTTAAACAATTTATCTAAGTTAAAGAAACATTCAAATGTCACTTTGAAAAGATTTACGTCGTTACGAGATTAGTCTGTGTTATTAAAAATAAAATTGGCTCTATGATAATGTTATCCTCGACATCATGATAAGAATCAAAAGCTATGAGGGATCAATGTTATCAGTCTTCAACTGATTACAGAACTCTATGGTTGTTATATCTTTATAACTACTTAAAGTAGCTTAGTTTTGATAAAATAGTATATATCTGGAGAAATGCATTTCACTTTTGGTTTAACTGGTCTAAGAGTTTGGGAAGATTGTGTCATGTCTGATAAGAAAAGAAATAATGTCTAGTTTTATTTTACCAGTATGTTGTTTTACAAGAGTTTTTTTTTAATAATGTTTTAAACTAATGGTTCAAACATTATTTTTCTAACTTCCTCCCCCCTCCCCCCAAACCAGGGGTAGCTGATACCTATTGAGTCTTTAAATGCCAACCTTAAAGTGACCTATGTCAATGTTTCATTTTTTGACCCTTGATTCTTGAATGAATGCAAACCTAGGAAAACTAGTAAAGATGTGATAAGCTACATATTGTAAACAATCACTTTGAAAATTGATGTCCATTGTTCAGTTACTATAATATCCAGCAAGATGATGCAATCTATTGAAATGTTTGTTAATTTACTACTCTATAAGCAAGGAGATTAAATCATGCCATGACAAAAAGAGCTTCATACTCTATCTAGATCACCCACTTATCACTTTTGATGTCTTAATGCAGTCTGAAAACCATCCTACAATTCTGCCCTTTAGTAGTGGTCAGAATAGTTTTGCATAATATTAATACTACCTAACAAAATCCAACAATATGAATGCCTTTTTAAACGGTTTTTAAATATTTAACTTGCCTTGTCAATTAATTATGTATTGGTCAAATCTTCCAACTGAATTTCAGACCAGTTCCCCCAGCATATTGAGCTGAAATATTGCTGAAATTTTGTCTGGTGACAATACTTTTTTATGACAGACATTTGTATCCTCATGAGAGAACTTCTGTTAATAGAACGGACACGAAACTTTGTATACGCGTTCTATTTTCATAAATAAACCTAATCTTCTTATTACATACCAATACTTAAAAGTTTTTAATTTTTTAATTTAAGTTATTACTAACTTTAGGCGACCCCTAAATGAATACCTAAATAAAAGTGCGTTGTATGAATTTTAACTTTGGTACCCAACCAATTGTTGTAAATCTAATAACCCATAAAAAATGGACTTTTATAATCCAACAGTCATTACTTATATGTATAGTTACACAATATCACAAATTATACACGTTTTACAATAAGTCACACTTATAAATTTTGACAAAATTCTCAATGTGTTTATTTGTGCCAACTATTAACATAACATTCGAGCGACGCACTCAAAGACAATATCGTAATACTAATGCAACTATTTACATTTTTTTGCAGTAGGTAATAGTATTCATTTCCTACTGAAGTATTAGAAAAAAATAGGCAGGTAAGTAGGTACTCGGACCAGGATTCATCATGGCTCACAAAGACATATTCTAAGTCTTTATAATACACACACAAATAGTTATAAATATTTCGTTTATTGATCTATCTACATATTATTTACATTTTTAAATATTTTTGCAAAGGAGGAGCTCGTGGCTAAATAATAACAGCCGCCCGGGTCGATCTTTAAGGTAAAGCCGTGCTTGCCGAGGTTGGCCCGTGGATGGGTGACCATAATTACATACCGAGTCTCCTCCGTGCCTCGGAAAGCACGTTAAGCCGTTGGTCCCGGCTGTTATTTGTAGATCTTTGACAGTCGTTACGAGTAGTCAGAAGCCAAAAAGTCTGACATCCAGTCTTACCAAGGGGTATCGTATAACCCAGTTACTGGGTTGTGGAGGTCAGATAGGCAGTCGCTTCATGTAAAATACTGGTACTCAGCTGCATCCGGTTAGACTGGAAGCCGACCCCAAGATAGTTTGGGAAAAGGCTAGGCAGATGATGAAATATTTTTACAAAATTTTATTAAGAAATAAAAAAAGTAGCTACCTATGGTCGGGGCTCTTGACAGAGGAACCTCCTAACAATACGTGCCGTGTCCAGAAGTACTGCTTTCTGAATCAAGCCCTTGATCCAGCTGCCAAGCGAAATACTCCTCAGGTATTGGTCGAAGCTTTTGGCTATTATTTATACCACTGATTACCCCCCTTTTTTAATTTTAGGTCCATAATGTCCATCCAAAAGATTGTCTGGAAGATATCGCTATCAGCGATAAGACCACCATTGTAACCATAAAATTTGTTTTGTAACACAATAAAGTGTTATTCTATTCTAACGCCCGACTAAAAAAGAGGGATGTTATAAGTTTTTTAAATGGAATCCGATCATAGAAGAATAAGCTATTCCTCTCTGTGCTTGCGTCCAATGGATGAATCGTGACTGCTTCAGGCAAGATCTTTTGATCTTTGCAACCTCAAATATTTCTAAATATGTACCCATTTACTTTAATAGCGTTTGTGGTAGGTTGGTATCACGAACGCTACAATAAAGTCATTGTCATTATATTTTCGGTATTCCATGAAGATCTAAATTAAATTTATTTAATAAGATAGCATCACGGACAATGAACTGGTTCTCAGAAAAATACCTATTATGTCTAGACAAAAGACATTTTGGACAGATCTGATTGGCCTTGAATAAATTATATTAGTCATCTTATTTTGTTTTTGCATTCATCGCGATTGCATCGCGACCGCTCGCAACGTACAGACGTTCTCGTTAGCAATATTTTATTAACACAAGAACAGTGACCTTCTTTTAATTTTTGCTGTGTATAGTTTAGTAAATAATGAAAACATTTACATAGTGAAGTTGTTGAAAAATGGAAAACAGTAGTCCAGTGCAACCCAATGCCTCGCCAGCAAAAAGCCTCCAGCTGGACTTCTCCATACCAGTTGTATCCACGCCTGATATCCAAAAATGGATGTCATCCATTGAGCAGCAGCTAAATGAGGTTTGCTCTATTGCTACGGATGCCAATCAACTCGGAGCAGAAACTGAAAATAACAAAACTACGCCGCAAAGTAGAATCTCACACCTCTCAAATGGGAGTTCTATATCAGGCTCTGAAGCAGAAAGCCCTGCAAGCCAAAATTATCGATGGCCTAAAAGAAATACGCGCCTTGACGGAATAAATTTCGAAGTTGAAGCAGGCAATTGAAGACCCTGGTACGAAGGGAAGTGCATCGTTTGCTGACATGGAAATGATTTCGTTCTACCAAGCAATTTAAGCTCTGTAGCCATTTATCCCAGCGATAAGTTAAAGTCGAGTGACGAAACCAAAAACCTCATACAAGAAATTATACGCCCTGGTGGCCTACCACCATGACGCCTTCAAGCAGTATTGTTTTAATCTTATTCCAGTGTGGAGAAGAGACGGAGCAATAGAGGACGTCTAGCACCATCTCTTTCTCACTCTAGAATAATATTAAAACAATAAAGTCAAAGTCAAAGTCAAAAGTCAAAGTCAAAGCATTTATTTCAATTAGACCATTACAGGCACTTTTGAAAGTCAACAAAAACAAAATAAAACGCGAAGCTACAGTCCCAGTCACAAGGCATAATAACTTGTGAAAGTACTGTAGTTGCCCATTCCGTAGCGTAGATCTCTATGGAGAAGAACGGGCAAGAAACTCCATGGACACTCTTTTAAATCAAAATATGTTACAAAATCTTGGTTACATCATTCATGTCAAGAATTACAAATATGTGAGAACAATGTAGAAATACGGGCAAGTTAAGAGCGTCCGGAGTAAAAGATTAAATCAGTAATAAAAAAATAAAGTAATTAAAATAAACCGTGGCAGCTAAGAGATGACCAGTCACAACTGACAGCGCCCGTTCACGAACATGACGCATGTATCAGCCATCATTCAACTCAACCATTTTGAAGGGAACTAAACGACCCGACACACCCGCCACCATCAGCGTGACATTTAAGTGAGCATGACATTCACTCAACCACCAGGGTAATTTCGCGTCAATGAAAGATTTAGTTACTCATTAAATAGTGGCTTTACAGTACATGGTACTCACACATGTGCTATGAAATTATATAATACTAAGAGATTGAATCTATACAATGCAAATATATTTTTACAATCTTCTGCAGCTTTCACAATAACTTCACTTTCTAATTCTGATGATTCCGATTGCCCCTATGGTTGTGGAGCAGGACCAGCATTGAGCCAAGCATTTTTATCATCAATATAATCCCCCAACTTATAATATGCTTGCCTACATAGTGTGCGTTTTATGCAAGATTTAAATTTCGTTTCATTCAGTTGTAGAATGTGGGGAGGTATTTTATTGTAACATTTTAAACAGTACCCCATGAAAGATGAGTCTACTTTAGCTAACCTGAAACCTGGCTGAACTAGTTGGTCTTTGTTTCTAGTATTATAGTGGTGCCGGTCACCTCTTTTACTAAATAAATGCAGATTTTTTCTAACGTACATGATGTTTTCATAGATGTATTGACAAGGTACCGTCATGATGTTAATTTCCTTGAACAGTTCTCTTAGAGAATCGCGCCTACGTAGATTATATATGGCTCTGATAGCTCTTTTCTGCAGAATAAATATAGACTCGATGTCTGCAGCCCGTCCCCATAGTAAAATACCATATGACATAATACTATGAAAATAACTAAAATACACTATCCTCGCGGTATCTACATCAGTAAATTGACGGATTTTTCTGACAGCATATGCTGCTGAACTTAGCCGTCCTGCAAGAGATGTTAAATGAGGACCCCATTGTAGCCTTGAGTCGAGCGTGATCCCCAAGAAAACAGTTTCATCGACAAATTCAAGTTTCTCTTGATTCAATACTATGTCACAGTCACTGCTTTTGACATTTGGTAGAGAAAATCTTATGCACTTAGTTTTTTTCCCATTTAATACTAAATTATTTGCGGTAAACCATTTATGGACCTGCATTAGAGCGTTATTTACATCGTCAAGGTTTGTTGCACGTCTGTTTATCTTAAATATTAACGAAGTATCGTCCGCAAACAACACCATTTGTGGTTGGTTTTTAAATAAATGGGGAAGGTCATTAATATATACTAAAAAGAGGAAAGGACCCAATATCGAACCTTGTGGTACACCCATTTTTACTTTCAGAGCCATTGAATTTACACCATTTACCTGTACTTGCTGCTGTCTATCATTTAAATACGATTTTACTAAACTGAGCGCAAGTTTACCTAAGCCGTAATGCTCAAGTTTCAAGAGCAAGGTTTGGTGATTAACGCAATCAAATGCCTTCGAGAGGTCACAGAAGATTCCTATGGCATCTTGTGCCTCTTCCCACGCAGTATATATGTGTTTTAATAAAGTGACACCGGCGTCAGTTGTACAACGTCCCTTGGTGAAACCATACTGTTTCTCGTGTAAGATTTTGTTGGTGTTAAAGTGGGTGAGCATTTGATTAAGCATTACCTTTTCAAACACCTTGCTGAAAACCGGCAGCACGGATACGGGTCTATAATTATTCGTATCTTTACTGTCCCCAGATTTGAAAAGTGGTATTACCTTGCTGTATTTCATAAGGTCTGGGAAGACCCCTTGGTCCACACACAAATTAAAAATTAAAGCCAAGTACGGTGCTATAGTGTCAATAATAGCTTGACACACTTTAATAGACAATCCCCATAGATCTTCTGTTAATTTGATTTTGATTTCCTTAAAAGCTTTAATGACTGCTATGGGGTTTATATGCTTAAATTGAAACTCAACCGGGCATGCTGAAACGTTCGCTTTTAATAAATCAATAGAAAGCAAGGGTGAGGAATTTAAGGTTTCGGTAGTTTTAAGTGGGATATTGGTAAAGAAATCTACAAATTCTTGAGCTACTTCGTTTTTAGAGCTTAGAAGACCACGTGAAGTCTCTAGTCTGATATCATTATTATATTTTTTATTTCTATTGGATTCACTATTGATAATTTTCCAAACCGTCTTTATTTTGTTATCGGCGGACTTAATCTTGTTGCTAATGAATAGGGCTTTGGCTACTTTGCAAGTGTTTTTAAAGATTTTTGAATAGGTTGCAACATATTTATTAATACTGCTTTAAGACGTCATGGTAACCCACCTGATCAAATGAAGCTGCATGTACTTTGAATCCGCAAAACTAAAGATGGAGGTGTTATAATCAGCACTGAAACCAAACAGGATGCTGATAAACTAAAGCAAGCGATTCACCTGTCAACATCTGGTCTTACAGCTGAAAAACTTGCCGAATTCTTTGATACTGATATCCTCAGGTGCATTTACGAGCAAAATGTAGCCGATAGGTTTCTAGAGATGTCAATGGAGTCCTTTTTGACCGTGGTTTTAAGTTCAGCCACAAATCCGGAAAGAAAGATGCGATTACCTGTAACTTCATTATAGAGGTTCCAGGCAAGATTCGAAAACCTAATATCTCAAGAAATACTTTTTATAAATTGGACTTCCTGCCCTGTCAGAGATTTCACTCTGGTTACCAAATGTTACAAATTTTTATGTCAACAATATGGTCATGCAGCAAAATCATGCAGCGACGTCAACTTAACTTGCGGTCACTGCGGAGAAGCAAGACACCCGTTGCCCGAGTACGAGAAAAAAAAACCCTCACACCGACATGTGCAACTTGCTAGCGCATTAAAAAGCCCAATCAATAACCACAAAACGGGAGACACTGAGTGCCCTGCTAGGAAAATAGCAGAATACAGGTACATCAACTCGATCGACTATGGGGGCGCTGAAAGCGTCATACTCTAGGTCAGATTTCCTCTTTGATACGCCTGTCGATGACACAACAGTAACAGACTACTGTGCCGACCTACTCATCAATTTTTGCTGTCTATGCACATTAGTCACTAGCTGCAATAATCGAAAACAAACAAGAGTGCCTCGACTGTGTTTTGTTCACTATTTCAAATAATTTTAATTGGTTCAACATGTGATGTTAAATATTGTTTTAAATCTGGAGATCTAACAATATACCACTTATAGGACATAAGTGGTATATTGTTAGATCTCCTTCCACCTGTGATACAGGATTATCCTAGTATAGGCATCAAACATTGTGACACCTACATTGTATAATTAAGATTAATTTTTGTATTTGACCCATTTTTGGTTCTGAATAGAGATGTGTTATTATTAGGAAAAAAAAACAGCAGTATCCACACACGACTACGACACGGGGTAATGTGTATCTACCTATTGGATGTAGACACAAAATAGCTAGGCTATTAGCTTATAATATTCACACAGACATAAATAGTATGTCTAAGTTTAGTTCTATTATTAACACTGCGACTATTAGTAATCATACTAATATAGTTTTATTTTCTTTTTACAATTATTCGACAGAGGAGTTCCTTGTGTGAGCATGGAAAATTCTCAATTAGGGTGTATTAGTGATAGGAGCTTTTTGTCTGGTGATGCCACGGGAGTCTTAGAACTCACTCCGGATGCTCATTTAAACTAGTTAGTAAGACAACAGAAGATACCAGTAACATTATACCTTCTCGCTATCAAATAGCTAAATGTAAAAAAGGGGCTAAGCAGAATTCCTTGCAATTATTCCATCAAAACATTCAAGGTTTCTCTTCAAAGCAATTAGAGATTGAATTATTTTTAGAAAAAACAAAGTTTGAAATTGTTTGTTTCACTGAACATTGGTTAAAAGACTATGAAATGCTAATTAATTACGCAAATTACAGTGTGGGCAGTTGCTTTAACCGAAAATCGAAAATGCGTGGGGGTTCATTAATCTTAGTTAAAAATTGTATTAAATTTAAGTGTCGAAGCGATATTGTTGATCTATCGGTTGAGCATAATATTGAACTGTCTTGTGTTGAGCTGGATAAGCATATAATAGTGTGCGTTTACAGACCCCCAAATTATCAAAACTACTCCTTATTTGAGTCAGTAATGGAAGATGCTTTAGCAAAACTTGCAACAGGTAAAAAATCTCTGGTTATCTGTGGTGACTTTAATATTAATATTTTAGACAAAAATTCTAATACTAGTAGATTATTACACCTTTTTAAATCATTTAATTTGTTAAACGTGTTTTCGGAACCAACCCGAATTACTACAAATACTGCTACATGTATTGATAATGTTTTTTGTTGTTGCGACTACTTAGATAAATCAATTGTAAATTACCTCCCTTCTGATCACAGTGGGCAAACCGTTGTTTTCGAGTCATACACACCATTACAAAAAATCCAGATAAACTCTAGACAAATAACGCCCAGCAATTTGAATAAATTTAATAATAACTTAATTAGTAATTTAGGCATTCCGGGCCATATAATTGAAAATGCAAATAAATTTTATGAGGAATTCTTTTCGGTAGTTCACGTAGAGTTCAATAATACATTAAAAATGAAAACAAAATCTATTTACCCTAAGTTTATGTTCAGTGACTGGGCCACTAAGGGTATTAGGATAAGTAGGGAGCGATTGTTTGAGTTGTACGGCCTTAAGCCTTACATCAACTCGGAAACTTTTAATAAATATGTTGCAACCTATTCTAAAATCTTTAAAAACACTTGCAAAGTAGCCAAAGCCTTATTCATTAGCAACAAGATTAAGTCCGCCGATAACAAAATAAAGACGGTTTGGAAAATTATCAACAATGAAACTAATAGAAATAAAAAATGTAATAATGATATCAGACTAGAGACTTCACGTGGTCTTCTAGCTCTAAAAACGAAGTAGCTCAAGAATTTGTAGATTTCTTTACCAATATCCCACTTAAAACTACCGAAACCTTAAATTCCTCACCCTTGCTTTCTATTGATTTATTAAAAGCGAACGTTTCAGCATGTCCGGTTGAGTTTCAATTTAAGCATATAAACCCCATAGCAGTCATTAAAGCTTTTAAGGAAATCAAAATCAAATTAACAGAAGATCTATGGGGATTGTCTATTAAAGTGTGTCAAGCTATTATTGACACTGTAGCACCGTACTTGGCTTTAATTTTTAATTTGTGTGTGGACCAAGGAGTCTTCCCAGACCTTATGAAATACAGCAAGGTAATACCACTTTTCAAATCTGGGGACAGTAAAGATACGAATAATTATAGACCCGTATCCGTGCTGCCGGTTTTCAGCAAGGTGTTTGAAAAGGTAATGCTTAATCAAATGCTCACCCACTTTAACACCAACAAAATCTTACACGAGAAACAGTATGGTTTCACCAAGGGACGTTGTACAACTGACGCCGGTGTCACTTTATTAAAACACATATATACTGCGTGGGAAGAGGCACAAGATGCCATAGGAATCTTCTGTGACCTCTCGAAGGCATTTGATTGCGTAAATCACCAAACCTTGCTCTTGAAACTTAAGCATTATGGCTTAGGTAAACTTGCGCTCAGTTTAGTAAAATCGTATTTAAATGATAGACAGCAGCAAGTACAGGTAAATGGTGTAAATTCAATGGCTTTGAAAGTAAAAATGGGTGTACCACAAGGTTCGATATTGGGTCCTTTCCTCTTTTTAGTATATATTAATGACCTTCCCCATTTATTTAAAATCCAACCACAAATGGTGTTGTTTGCGGACGATACTTCGTTAATATTTAAGATAAACAGACGTGCCACAAACCTTGACGATGTAAATAACGCTCTAATGCAGGTCCATAAATGGTTTACCGCAAATAATTTAGTATTAAATGGGAAAAAAACTAAGTGCATAAGATTTTCTCTACCAAATGTCAAAAGCAGTGTCTGTGACATAGTATTGAATCAAGAGAAACTTGAATTTGTCGATGAAACTGTTTTCTTGGGGATCACGCTCGACTCAAGGCTACAATGGGGTCCTCATTTAACATCTCTTGCAGGACGGCTGAGTTCAGCAGCATATGCTGTCAGAAAAATCCGTCAATTTACTGATGTAGATACCGCGAGGATAGTGTATTTTAGTTATTTTCATAGTATAATGTCATATGGTATTTTACTATGGGGACGGGCTGCAGACATCGAGTCTATATTTATTCTGCAGAAAAGAGCTATCAGAGCCATATATAATCTACGTAGGCGCGATTCTCTAAGAGAACTGTTCAAGAAAATTAACATCATGACGGTACCTTGTCAATACATCTATGGAAACATCATGTACGTTAGAAAAAATCTGCATTTATTTAGTAAAAGAAGTGACCGGCACCACTATAATACTAGAAACAGAGACCAACTAGTTCAGCCAGGTTTCAGGTTAGCTAAAGTAGACTCATCTTTCATGGGGTGTTGTTTAAAATGTTACAATAAAATACCTCCCCACATTCTACAACTGAATGAAACGAAATTTAAATCTTGCATAAAACGCACACTATGTAGGCAAGCATATTATAAGTTGGGGGATTATATTGATGATAAAAATGCTTGGCTCAATGCTGGTCCTGCTCCACAACCATAGGGGCAATCGGAATCATCAGAATTAGAAAGTGAAGTTATTGTGAAAGCTGCAGAAGATTGTAAAAATATATTTGCATTGTATAGATTCAATCTCTTAGTATTATATAATTGCATAGCACATGTGTGAGTACCATGTACTGTAAAGCCACCATTTAATGAGTACCTAAATCTTTCATTGACGCGAAACTACCCTGGTGGTTGAGTGAATGTCATGCTCACTTAAATGTCACGCTGATGGTGGCGGGTGTGTCGGGTCGTTTAGTTCCCTTCAAAATGGTTGAGTTGAATGATGGCTGATACATGCGTCATGTTCGTGAACGGGCGCTGTCAGTTGTGACTGGTCATCTCTTAGCTGCCACGGTTTATTTTAATTACTTTATTTTTTAAATACTGATTTAATCTTTTACTCTGGACGCTCTTAACTTGCCCGTATTTCTACATTGTTCTCACATATTTGTAATTCTTAACATGAATGATGTAACGAAGATTTTGTAACATATTTTGATTTAAAAGAGTGTCCATGGAGTTTCTTGCCCGTTCTTCTCTATAGAGATCTACGCTACGGAATGGGCAACTACAGTACTTTCACAAGTTATTATGCCTTGTGACTGGGACTGTAGCTTCGCGTTTTATTTTGTTTTTTTTTTTACTTTCAAAAGTGCCTGTAATGGTCTAATTGAAATAAATGCTTTGACTTTGACTTTCACTTGACTGTCGGTAATTGATCATAATAGTCAACTAATATACTTCAATTTATGTATCTTTTCAACTCATGGTACCTACTAGTCCACTGCCATGCCATTCGTTAAATGAATGGGACAACGACATCATTGTATTGAAATTACATTAATTACGAGGCGGAGGCAATGATAAACGAATAAACTTTGTGAAGAATCATACAAGAACTGGATATTTTACGTAGAACCATAGCTCTATAAAATAAATCGTTTCTATCGACGATCTTTTAGCTTACCGCCATCATGGACCCTTTTTAAAAATGTTTGTAGCCTTCGACTATCAATAAACTACAAGCTATACGTAGATTCAAAGTAAGTTTACGTCATGTCCATGCCCATCACAAGTTATGAACAACGGTAAATTAATTACGAAAGGAAACCATGTATTTGAAACCTTATAGCGTCCACACTCGTAGATAGAAACGACGTACTTTCAATCAATTAATGTCTTTGCTAGAATGATCCCGTCCCGCAATGAAGACCTGGTGGCGTACCATGACGTCTTAAAACATAATTGTTCCATTCTCATTCCAGAGTGAAAAAGAGACGGAGTTATACAGGTCGTCTAGCTCCATCTCCCTGAGATTGTTGATGACTATAACACGCTTGTGTGTGATGAATAGTAGATCATTTGAAACATTGATATTTGTACACACGGCGACACACCAAGATATACATTTCGAGTATAACATGGCCTCGTTTAGTATAGATTTCCCGAACAATTAGAGATCCATATAAAATAGTTTTGTATAGCTTGATTACATAACATCATGTTCTTTGCACTTATTACACAACTAGCGAGGATTGTGAGCAATGCGTATTTACAAATGCGTTACTCTTGAGTCCTACCCCGTATTCACAAACGCTTCAATTCAACAAGTCTTATGTCTATCTTGTTTTGGCATTACATAAGCAAGCAAGATAGACATACGACTTTCCGAATGGAAATCGAATCGAAGCGAATTGTGAATAAGGAGCCTGATCAATATCTCAGGATCGATTCGCAAGATTGTTGAGGCGCAGGCGCTTCTTTGTTATTTTTCTATAGATTTGCCGATAAGCATTCTTCAGTAAATTATTACATAAGATGTCATAATGTTTTCCATTGTTACAGGACTGAGCGGCATAGCTGTATACGCTATTCTGCTATGGACTACAAGTCTAGAATGGGTGCAAGCGTCGCAGTTCTTCTATGGCCTCTACATCGCGACAGAAGTCGCCTATTACACCTATATTTACGCGAAAGTAAGCTATTTATACGCTGCTATTCCAGCCTAGTGCATTCTCAGACGATACGAAAATTAAAAAAAAAAACTCAACTTGTGCGCTTTAGAATAACCTGCGGTCTTTTGTATTCCTTGACTTTGTCGCCTAGCCTAGTATCAGGAGTCCAGCCAGCAAATGTCAGTGCTAATGTCACATTTAACGACACAAAAACCGGTGATAGACTTTGAGTAGACAAAAATAAAGCAAGATGGAAATAAGCGATAACTAGTTTATGTACCTACGTATTAATAACATAATAAAGATAAGATGGAAAGATAAAATAGCTAGGTATGGAACTGGAAAATTGTGCGTCAGATTTCATGAAAGGTCTTCATAAAAAATCGATCTTTTAATGTATGCTTTGCCGATTCTGTTGTTGACTATAGGTACTTACATTGTCAATTGTGTTCAATTATCAGCCTATCATATGCCACAGCTAGGCAAAGGTCTCCACTAATCTAACTAGAAACTCTTACCTACATATTAAAAAATAAGCCGTTTTCTAGGTGGACCCGGCAAACTACCCTCGCGTGTCGTCGTACACTCGCATCGCGGCGCTGTCGGGTAGGTTCCTGTCAGGCGTCAGCTCGCAACTGCTCACACACTTCGGACTGATGGACTACCGGGACCTCAACTATATAACGTTCACAGGTATACCGGCGCCCTTCAGCTGTCTGCGAGTATGCATTTTAGCCCACAAACTACATCGACAGAACAGCAGGGTGTGATTGTGGAGCTGCATCGTAAGCTTTGTTCCATCTCGTATCTTGCCTTTTAGGCCTATAAGCAAACAATCAAAGTGTGCTACCACTGACGACCCCAAGAAGTCGTGCCAGCGACACGAAAAATATGTATAAGCAGCTCACGACATTTCATCATCGCTTATTACTTACTTATAATGCAGTACCTACATGTTTAAGGTGGATGGGGCAATGGTCTGGGTATACTTCCACAATTCAGGTGGAATAACAGTTTTTTATTAAATACATTATTTCTGATTAAAAAAACATTCAAAAGCAATCAATGGCTATCTAGCATTAAAGTGCCTTAACATTGGTTACTTACTACGCCTAATAACTTACTATCGATGGGTAACATTCACTATTCCCAAATAAATAATCTTAACCCAATTTTGAAGTTTAGCAAGTTTTTTGGAATAAAGGTACAATCAGTGAAGTATAAGGGCAGTGACAGACTTGTCCGCCCAAGTTGGCAGTTTCCATACCTCTATACATGTGTCTTTCAAAAATATACTACACTAGAACCAGTAAAAACGACGATGAAATTGTTTTACGGAAAACGCAAGTCCAAGCTTAATCTTAAATGTCTTTCTACCAGCAAGAAATTGTGGTCAAAACTGAGTTTTATTTGAGGATTGTGCCGTGAGTAACACTAGAATGTCTCAGCTCAGATCCTGGCGACGTTCTGGGCGTTCTGGCTTCCCACCGTGCAATACGGCATCTACTTCCATCGAAGGTCGTCCGTCGTAGCTCCGCCACTCGACAAAGAACTGCATCAGCACTCTAGTGGGGTAAGCTTTGTCTTCTCAAGCTCGATATCACGAAAATGAATTGGAAGCGCTTCCGCATACCTAAATTTTCTCATCTATGATAATCAAAGAACATTATTTAGAAGTGCCAATTTTCAAATGAAGTGCCAAATCTATCGGGACGGTCTGATTTTCTGATGTGGCACGTATTTGAAACGTTTGCCTTTTTGATCTGAAAAGCAGGGCCGTCTAGGGCGTCAAAGTAAGGGACAGGCATAGCTGTCACTCAAATATGAAGGTTCAACTAAGAAAATTATAAAACCGTCAAGCCGCACCACCGATAAGAACTTTGACTCTTTGTTCTTCTCTACTTAACCAACTAACAAGAATATTTCCTCCACATTCCAGAACAGTATTCGCTCCAATGTGGTGGAGGCATCAACCCTAATCGCGCGCCACGCCCGGGCGGCATACACGCGACCCAAGGTGCTGGCCTGGTCGGCGCTCTACGCGGTGGCTCTTGCGCTGTTCGTGCAGGCTCAGACTTACATGCAGCTGCTGTGGAAGCAGATCCAGGAAGAGAGCAACTCTCCGGTGAGGAACATATATGCCTAGCCTTTTGTTTGCAACTGCTGGGCAGCTTTTCTCTTTCGAAATTTCTCTAGCATTTGTTCAGATTCATCATAACATAACGCTTGTAACCCCCGAAGGGTAAGGCAGATGTGTAGGCAGTACCTAATAGTACAGCCACATTTCGCCACTTATGTTTTAGTCCCATGTAATAGGGGGTGAGCCTATAGCCATCAACCTGGCACAAATCCAGACCCTGCGGCGGCTACTTAGAACCCAGGACCTCATGCTCAGCAGACCACTTGACCTTCGAGGCATTTTGTTCAGATTGTATCCGCATAATAGTCTTAGTAAAATGTTTATCAATCCAACTTTATTGTATCGGGCCTACCAGCATCCGATTATTTAATTAATTTGTAGTTTTATTGTACTACGATTAATTAAAATTTTAATCGAAACCACACTCCTAACGTCCTCTCTCGAGAAGTTTACGGTTACAGGCATTTGAATTCAAGCCAACGCAGACATAATATCAACATTCAACATGAGCTTGACTTTTTAGGGCCCTTGCACTAATTCCAAAAAATCTTGTACGTAACGTTGCTGTTAAGCTGTTACTTAACATTGCCTTCTAAATGCGACGTTTTCACAAAAAAAAGATAATCCAAAAATATTGCTCAATTTTAACCTTATGCCAATGCAATAAACCTCACACGACATGTCATCGTGAAATGCATAAACTAGTCATAAAAAATAAGTGTTCTCTGTTTATGAATTAATCATCTATCGCGTCAATGCTAATTCTTCTCATATGAGATATGAATAGGAGCATCATGCGATAACGTTTGATTATAAACCATTTGTTGTTCTACGTATTCTTAAATACCTTACGACATAAGCTGGATGTCCTTGTTTTAAATGCAATTATTTATGCAATCACAAACGAATTAAAATTCTTTATCTTTTTTTTTTATATTCTCAAAGTACAAACATTTTTTTAAAGATATCAAGTATGTAATATTGTTACCCAGCTGATCCCTTCATGCGTGCAATACAATACAAGTGCATTGCAGCACTTGTACCCACTACTTACCTACCTACCTAAGAACCCTCTACAAAGTATTAGAATATATTTTAAAAAACCCGGACAAGAGCTAGTCGGACTCGCCACCGAGCGTTCCGTACGAAGTTGTATTTTGTGATATTTTTTATGATTTAATTACAAATGACCGGACTACAAATGTTCAGTTTGCTGACATTTCCCTGAACTTGTAGTATAAGGTGATATTACTTGCCACATTTCATAGTTACTGTACTGTCGTCTACACCTCTGCGTAGCGCATCGGGGATTACAAGGCGTGGTGTTATGTTACTGTAAGCCTGCGTCATCCCACTGCTGGGTAAAGGCCTCTCTGCATGACTTCCAAATGTTTCACCCACTGGTCGCTGGTCTTGTCTAGCTCGACCCGCTATCTTCTACGAGGTCTGCCGCGACGCCTTCTCCCAGGCGAGGCCTTCTCCCAGTCCCATTTCTGCTTAGCAGCTTTTTGAGCAACGTCAGTAATTTGTGTTTTGGAGCGAAGTGTGTTAGTTTCCTGACCGTGCCTCTGAAAGCACGTTAAGCTGTTGGTCTCGGCTGTCATTTGTAGATCTTTGACAGTCGTTATGAGTAGTCAGAAGCCAAAAGCCTGATATCCAGTCCTACCAAGGGGTATCGTATTACCTAGCTACTGTGTTGTCAGAAGTCAGATAGGCAGTCGCTTCATGTTAACTGGTACTCAGCTGCATCGGGTTAGACTGGAAGCCGATCCCAAGATAGTTTGGGAAAAGCCTAGTCAGATATATATGTTATGTAAATAAAATAATATATAATAAGGAGTCGTTTGGGCATAGGCATTAATTCAAATGGGAGGTGTTATTGCGTCTTTCCATCAGGATTTTGTCAGTAGCAGTATGGAGGCAGGACTTGTGCCCTGTTGATAGCAATAGGCTCGCCCCCTAATACTTGGGACATAAACAACCTCTGCTTATCCTTTCAGGGCGGACTGGCGTGATGATTTGTTAATGGAAATGGGAGGTTTGATTACCTAAAAAAACTATGATAACTTTCTTCTCATATTTGATATTGTCCATATCATGCAAAAATTAAAACCCTATCTTTAACAAAAGTTTTTTACTTCACAAGTCTGGCAAACAGTTAAGTCTTGTCGCAGTTTATCTTAGGCTAGTTAAATAGAGCGTATGGATAATGTTTTCACTCGGCATACACTGCAATCTTAAACTTTAAGTGCATAGTATAGTTAAACATTCCATTGCTGTTTTCTTAACTAATATTTAAATTGTGATTTGAGTTTGCTAGGCAGTGAATGACCTGCTAACGAGAAGAGACGGCTAAAAGATAATGAAAGTTTTCTACTCGAACTGTAGGGAGTGATGTAGCGGCACTAAAAAGTACTCCAGCAACATCCATACTAATATTATAAATGCGAAAGTCACTCTGTTTGTTTGTTACCTTTTTACGACTAAACGGCTGATCGGATCCTAATGAAATTTGGCAAGAAGATAGATTTCAACCTGGCGAAGGACATAGACTATATATCATCATGCTACGACCAATAGGAGCGGAGCAGCAATGAAAAATGTTGCGAAAACGGGGAAAATGTGACGCAGACGAAGTTGCGCGGGACAGCTGATTGAATATAAAGCATTACAGCGCCATCTATGTCTCAAATAAGGAACTAACAAAAACAAAATACTTCATCTCGATATTATGATCAAGATCATCTGCCAGTTATGCGTTTTTCACAGGAACTTGACAGACCATAACCTGGGAAGACAGCGTACTTAATTACTTTACTTTGACCTTTAATCTCGGTATAATTTCTGATCCGCAACTGGGCTCGAGTTACTTTCTCCCTTTACATGCTCTCAGTTTTAAAAGACATTTAAAAAAGCATTTTAAAAGACTTATAAAGAGGATATTGGGAATATGTTCTAACAAAGATTTTGATCCCGAGTATTTTCGATTTTGATACACAAATGCTACCTGACAAGCAGGCATATGACACTAGACAGTCCGATTTGTTACTAAGTTTGACACAACATTGGATTACTATTTTCTTTGTCTATCGCTTGTAAATACTTGAAATAGTTGATTAGAGGTAAATAATCGTTTTTTTTTTTTTTTTACCCAGGTAGCATACAACGGCGCAGTAGAAGCGGTCCAAACGCTCCTAGGAGCGGGCGGGGCGTTCCTAGCGTCGATATACGCGTCGGCCGGCATCCCCGCGCCCGTGGCGGCCGTGCAGGGCGTGGCCGTGTTTGTGGGCACGTTCGTCAACAACGTGTTCGTGTCCTACGCAGGGTACATCGTTATGGGCATGCTGTTTCATTATACCATCACTTTAGCTAGGTGAGTGAGGTTTTGATCTGTTTGGTTAATGTAATTATTTACTTGATGAATATAAATGTTGACGGATGGAAAGGGAGAAAAGATGAATGGATTGTGTGAGAAATGATAAGAAGGAAAAAGGAGTAAATGATAGCATGACAAATGACAGAAGAGAATGGAACAAAAATACGTGTTGCACCGACCTCAAATAACATGGGACAAGGGTAGGAAGATGATGATTACTACTTACTTGGTCAAGTCAGCTGTTTGTGAACTCCACTGCTTTCTTAACGGCTATGGCAGAAAACTGGGCAACTCGTGGATTATAGCCCGTTAGGAAACCCGCACTGGCGCGGGTTTCCCAACGGGCTATAATCCACCACGCTAGCTCAGTAGCTAGCGTGGTGGATTACAGCCCACTCCGTCTCATACTAATACTGTAGAGCAGGTGTCATTAGTCATAATAGGGGTGCGGACTGGGTAAAGAAAACGACATTCTATTTTGTCCGTCAGACAGGTAATACAAAAATATTAGACACGTATTTTTTGTTTTATCAAAATATCAAAAAAATACTTAGTTAAAACTCATTAAAGTTGGAGAGTGGGGGCTTACTACGTCACAAGTAGGTATAAAACTTACCTACATGTGACGTCATGCGTCATTTCAACTCAATATACCTCCGTAATTTTATGACCACGTAAAAAAAGAAAAAAATACATGTCCAATACTTTTCAATAAACTACCCGAAAGACAAAGAAAAAAAAAATTGGATTATCCCTATTGAATCAAAAGATGAAAAATTAAAGTTATCCCTTCAAGTTGATATAATTGGTAGTACACCTGGCGGTTGTAGGTGTTATTATAGGTTGTGGGGGTTATAAGTGTTACTACACAATTATTGCTTGTGTTTTTCCAAAGTTACTCTAATGTTAAAAACTCCAGTAGGTAAAACAATTGTTTCAATTTTCAACAATTTACCCTAATACGAATGTAAATTAAACAACACTTCTACCGTCATAATTTTCCAGCTCCAAAAATCGAACATTATTAATTCAAAGTCACTTTTCCATAATTCCAGCGCAAAAATAGCAAGCCAGTTAAGCGACGAGAGTTGCTTCGGTTTGATATTCGGCATCAACACGTTGGTGGGCACAGGACTGCAGTCCATACTGACACTAGTGCTCATCCAGAGCCTCAAGCTGCCCATAGCGAGCCAGTACTTCGCCATCAGCGGACTGTACCTACTGCTGGCGTCGGTCTGGCTGCTCGGATGGATGCTCAACATGTGCGCGCAGAAACGAAGTATTACTGTTAATAATCAGTATTGATGGAATGCTACTATTCGTAAAGGTTTTTGTACTTAAAGTCCTTTTGCTGTACGATGGTGCGGGTGACATTGGATGAACCATTCCTTTACAAAATAAATTTACTACAGTTATTACTGATTCAGTATTTTACTCAGTCATGATTGTAAATCACGGTTAGTTCAAAATGTAAAAGGAATGTTTCATCTAATGTCGCCATCCTACAACGAAAGGACTATAGTGGCACTGTGATTTTTATAACCTTCATGCTAAGACTCATCAATCAATTTTAATCAGACTGAGACAGAGAAAATCCTATACGGTAGCTATGCGTTTCAAACGCATCGTTTGTTAAATTCGTTATTTTGTCTACTTACTTAAATGTTGCTTCACTGAAAAAGGAGTTTCGACGTTTTTTAGCATTTTTAACATGGACAACACTGGTCGTATCTTTTAATATTTCTTTAAGATTGATACGATTCAACGGATGTATTGGTTTTTGTGGTACACGGTAGTTCGGCACTGAGTAAGTTAAGTAAAGCAATTAGACACGGACGGCGCATTTTTGTCATCTATAAATAATAGAGAAAATATAAAACTAAGTAACTAAGTATGCCAACCGGATGAGTAGTGACAAAAATCAAGCGTCGCTACAAAGCTAGCCCGTCCCACGAACTTTCTTATAGTTACCAATCGCTAGAACATTTTCAGAATGAGCCATATGAGTTATATGGGCACAGTACATACTACTTTGTATTTACTTATTTTAAGTATATGGTATTCCAGTGATATGTGAATTTAAAAATTAAAACCAATCAACTAAACTCAAGTGTTTATAGGTTTGAACCTGTAGCATTTGTAGGGCAATAAAGCTTAAAATATAAGTCTTTACAAAATACACAATATTATTTATTTTTATCAAAGATACCTTTACTCAAAAATAGGCCAAATAGTATGAAGTAAAAAATAATACTGCGTTGCACCTTGTAGAATATCTATTGGTAATATCTAATAAATAAGGATCGTAGCTGCTGTAGTTGCTACCTACCTCCGCGGTTAAAAGGAACAGGTGATGTAACAGATTAAAAGGAAAACCTCTTGTGTGGTTACTCAGACCACGAAACTGAAACGCTTTTGTTCTATGACATTTGGAATTTCTATTCCTAACTTTTCTTTTAGCTTTCCCATACATATCATGATCAGCTAATCGCGTCAAGTCCTATTATATTATATTTTCATGGTCCAAGACACGATTGAGAGGCCTTGCTTTTATTATGTGACACCTTGTTTAAGTATGTATGATATACAAGGTGTTGTTTTACATCGTCGACAAATTCAAGGAGGTAACTATGCTAATGATTCTCGACCCGAATCAATAATAAAAGGGAAGGTATTTTCTGTTTTTTTACTTTTTTTACTCAAATCGGCAAGTGTGAACCACCCGTGTTTTAAACGCGGCCCGTCTGATCCTCGCCCTATAACCGCGCTTTCACACACACAAATAACAGCGGTTATTAATAATTAACTAGGTACCGTAATGAGAGCGGCGGTGGCCCAGTGGTGGCAGCCCCGACTTACGAGAAGTAAGCTGTGGGTTCGAACCCAGGCAGGCGCATTACTTTGTGTAATTTATTTCATCATCGCTGCTCTCAAAAACGGTGAAGGAAAACATCGTGAGGAAACCGGCATGTCCTAGAACCAAAAATTCGAAGACATGTGACATCTACCAACCCGCACTGGGCCCGCGTGGTGGATTACAGCCCACTCCCTCTCATAGGAGAGGAGGCCTGTGTCCCAGCAGTGGGAACATTATAGGCTAATGATGATGATGATGATGAGGTACCGTAATTTAAATTGATTATTTATGTCTTTTCTGACAACCTCCTGAATTTTGACGAGGATGCAAAACAACACCTTGCATAGGTAAGCTACTTTACTTTTAACAAAGGCTGTGAGTTTGTGTATGTTTGTAACATGTTATCTCAATCTGATGTGATCTTGATATTTATAAGCCATTGCAATCATAGATTATACTGGTCTAATGACACACATGAGTGTTTAAAATACTCATTATTACTGCATAAGAACAATAGTACCTTATTAATCAACAGAGATCAGAATAGGCAGAGTATTTTTGCCTAAACTACAAGGAGGTAAGTAACATGTGGATAATACGACTTCTGCATACAATCAGGAAATGATTTTTAAGTGCTGAAATAAAGCTGTTAAATCATACAGATTATCTACACGCAACTTCCTTGAAGTTTAGGCAAATAAACTCTGCCTATTCCGATCTCTGTTAATCACATAATGTATGGTTTGTTTTAAATCAATCTTACATGCTTTAGTAGTAACATGAGGATAGGCAATCAAGAATACAGTGTAGGTAGTAGGTATTTACCACTCCATCACTCACAAATATTGTCAGGTCTATTGGTTCAAATGTATTTTCGTCATAAATAAACATGATAGTTTTAAACATATTTATTTGAACAAATGCTAAATTGTTCAAGGTTATTCTGGCAATTTCCTGGCAGCAAAAACGCTCAAGTTTATACAAATGTTATCTTTCTTTATGGTTGATTTAATGTAGTCTAAATGAAAATTAACTATTATTGTCCTTGACACTTTGTTGAATACTTTTATAAGACAGCTTTACAAAAGAATTGTATGAATGTGACCTATGTGTAGATTTAGTGGAAAATGTATTTAGCTCAGATATAAGTTGGTATTGAAATGAAAAAAGGACTTTTCCTTTTTAGTATGTAATATATTATAAATATTTGTTATAAAGTCACAATGGTTTTATTATAAAATAATTAAAAGACCTTATGGCCAGTCTATAAAATGTAGTTTATAATAAATTATTGTTGAAATTGACTAGTTTCATTTACAAAGTTTTGTTTCTATTAATTTATTCAGAAACCAAGTAGGTATTTCATATGTTTTTACTTACATATTTTAAATTGTGTCTCAACACATTGAAGTAATCAGAGCATAGGTCCTGTAGCCTCAAGACTCAAACAACAATATGTGTTGGGTCTATTAAAACAGACCTTTAATTTAATAACTTTATTTTAATATTTACATCAATTTTGTCACTTTTAGAACAAGAAATTAATGTTGATATGTGGACGATAGCACACTTTTATTAAAAATATAAATACTGTGTCAATAAGTCTTCAGTATCATTATATATAATACATTGCATTTCTTGAGCTCACAACCTTAAAAATAGTTTAAATGAAATTTCTCAAACCATTATAAATTGATGGTAAGCTATTTATACGTTACGTACGGTTATGTACAATTTTCACACAACTTAGAGCTATTTATGTTACGCGTACTGCATCGACGTCGGTCTGGTTTTTAGGTACACGTATACGCAAATTAACAGAAATATTACCGCGAATGTAGGCAAAACAATTGTATGGATTTGTTGTCGCATTTGAGCGAACTCCTGTTTCCTCTCACGCTTCTGTCTCGCGGTTTCTTTCACTGCTCCTTTTAGTTTCCTCATAGTGATACTGAAAAATAAACTTATTTAGAATATCATGAATTATTATGGTCTTGAACTATGCCACGTCCAAAACATCACTATTCATAACAGAGTAGATAAATTATCCGAGATTGAAACATTTCCCTGTCAGCAGATATAAAACAAGTTATTTTATTAAAATTTCATACCTTTAAATGCAGGCACTAGACTGTTTATTTATGTTATTATTTGAATTTATTTTTAATAATTCTGAATAGTTTTAGCCAAAAGTACACACGTCACAACGCCGAACGTCAGTTTGACAACAAGAGAAGTAGGCTTGTTGAAAATATATCGATATTATTTTTTCAATATTTCGATGTTTTTGAGCGATATTTAATATATCGATATAAAATTCCAAGAATCGAAAAGGTATAAAAATTTATATTTTTCTTACAGACCAATAAACATTTATAAGATTGAAGAATCCTAAATAGTATTACTTTTTTTTAACATCTTTTCAACAAATTATTGAAGTGAAACTTCTTATGCGACTTCCAACCAGTTTAACGTTTTCATGGAGGGGGAATATTTTGTTTTACCCACTAAGAGATGGCGCTATTACAAGATTTGTGACTGCGTAGTTCTACTAGGTACGCAAGATGGCGTGCAAACAGTCATGCATTCGACTCTTCAGTGTGAACAGCCTTCGCTCAATTTCCATGAGTAGAATAACCTCAATAAACTTATGTAATAAAAAGTGTACAATAATAAAACAATAAAATGTTATTTAGAAGCTCAATAAAATAACGAGAGTGAATGCGTGGCACTTGAACGCATGCGTGTAGTATTACGAAGTTTAACTTTTTCCGCGCGGAGGGACTCCACGCACCATAGTTTTTTTTATGATTTTTGGTCGACTCGATTTGCAGTTTTATAATTTGCTTTTTATGTTGGCAACTCTGTTTGTTAAATTCAACTTCAAATGACTTCAATTGCTTGTCTGGCGTCCGTATCGTATTATTTTTAGATAAATAATGGTTTGATTAATAAACCATTAAAAAAATGGTTGTTTTGATTTATTAATGTAAGATGATTGAAGTAGATTAGGCCTAATAAATTAATATTTAGAGCATGAATATTCTCTGTCAAATCATACCCATATATCGATATTTTTTAATAAAAATATCGATTTCGATATTTTCAAAAAATATCGATACGATATATATCGATACTTTTCTGCATTTCCGACATCCTTAAAGAGAAGTAGACAACTCAACTGACAATCACCGGCTGGTCAGTGAGTTTTGACACTGACATTTCAATAGTTATGTTGTGTGGATAGAACAAGGAATTAAATACTCACTAGAATGTATACAAACAAAATGTCAATATCACAAAACCGCAAAAATGAAATTTATCTCAAACTGGTAGAGTTCTTATTACTTTAATTGATACGAACTCTATTTCAAAGGAAGAAAAAGCTTCAGAGTAGTAATGGGCTGAGTGATGATTTTTCTGTATCGATGACTGCATGACAATGACAAAAAAATATCGGTGACGGGAACAATGACAAAATCATCAATGATTTTTATTTGAGTATTAGATCTCGTCACTTCAATTGTGAGTAGATACTGAAATGATCGCGGAACGGCTTAGTGAAATTATCATTAGTTATTTATGTAGGCATGGGTCGAGTTTGTCACTTAGCCGCGTAATTCAACTTGGCATGGAAGGGTATTTTAAGGCAGCACATTTCGCACACAAACGTAAACTACGCAAGTGCAAGCATTATTGCCGTTCCTTGCGCCATGCGCCAGTCCCGGTCATTGTCATTTTATCGAAATATGTGCGTTCTGTGACTTCTGTATCGCCGATCGCGCAGCATCGCAAAGTCGCAATTCACACCGCAGCGCCATAATGATTTAAAAGCATTGATGATTTTGTCTTTGTCATTGCATGATGAAATGATTTTAAAATATCGATGATTTTTACATGTGACATGATATCGGACTCATCTCTACTTCAGAGCGAGATAGCTACGCTACGAGGGTGGATTGTGTCTTTGTTTTGCAATTGCCAGTAAAAGTAAATAGAAATCGGAAATCACGTTTATAGCTAAACTAGGACATAAATCGTAACGGGATTAATTTAATATTCAAATTCTAAATATAATAATTTCTTGCAAAATTAGTTTAAGTAATTTCACCGCTTTTTTATTATTCTATGCAATCGACCTTCGTAGCTATCTCGCTCTGAAGTTTTTTCTCCCCTTGAAATAGAGTTCGTTTTAATTAAAGTATTACGAACTCTACGTGTTTGAGCTTAATTTTTAAACGGTTTTGTGATATCGATATTTTGTTTGTACACATTCAAGTATATAAGTTCCTTGGCTCCGACTTCCGGTGAGTTACCGGAAGTCGGAGCAGATAGATATGTCGATTGTCCAAGGGGATGGCAAAGTAGACCTTATGTCCCGGTCTACTTTGCCATACGACATTGACGCACCAGATCAACTCAGGATGGATGAATGGCGATAGGTTACTCAGTAGGTAACCTCCAGTTGTTCCAGTAACTTACTGGAACAACTTGCGAAGTTGCGACCCAAGAAAAAAGTTCCTCCTCAGGTTATAGAGGAAAATATACAAGTTCGTGATTAGACCTTTTGTCTTGGTATGTTTAAATGAGGAGGGATGAAACACATGTGACTAAAAGAGTGACGGATATGAATATTATAATGGATTGAGAGGGAGAGAAAAGCTAAAGAAAAGATTGATGGATTGTGTGAGGAATGATAATATGAAGGAAAAGTGGGAGTGTTGCCGTGACGTCTGACAGGGGAGATTGGAGGAGGAAAACGTGTAAAGGTAGATACAGACTTTGCGAGGCTTGCGCCACGAACGGCGCACAACGAATGCCCCGGCCATACGTTGGTTCGCCCTCACACGTGCGTAGCACATGCCTCGCCACGAATATAAAGGTACACACCTTGCGAGGCATTCGCTATGCGTTGTTCGCGGCGCATGCCTCGCAATGACGAAATACGGCTTGACGCCGACCCCAAATAAAATTGGAAAGGGGCAGGAAGATGATGACCTGTTTAATATGCGTGAACTCATTGAAATAGCCCAAAACACAAAGCCCCTGAGAAAACTGTAAGTGGATTGTTCCCCAGATTGAACAGTATTTTTTTATTTTCGCAATAGTTCTTTTTGTAGGTGCCTGCCCTTTTGGGGAGCACAAGCATCATGTTGTTATGCTTGCAGGCTGTATACCTCAGGATGGGATCGCACTTGCCGCTTGGTAAATACAAAACAAGTTACATATTCGCACTATTTATTACACATGAATACATTATAAGTTCATTACCTTATCACAATATTATCTTTTTTTTAATTAGTTAGATGACTAAGTAGATTAACTCATCACAGAATTCGAGATGTGTCGGGTTGCTGCACAATTGCATCTTAATTAATATATATCAGTAATGATAATAACTTTGAATTTCATTACCAACTAAATTTATTTGTTATTGTTAAAAAAATAATTAAATGAGGGTATGCACAAACACCTTTACCGACATTTAATCTGATATTCCAGATAGTATATTTTAAGTTTGAATTCGCGGACTGATTGACAGATATAAGTAGCTATAGGTAAATAGGAGCTATCTAATAAATAATGAACCCAGGAAATATTATTTGGTTATAAAATACAAAAAATTACACATGATATTCTCCTCCTTCAACCTTCTCATCAAACAACGACGCCACGATAGACGCGCAGGTGTCTTGCGAAAGCCATAGCAGATACATAAAAAAACCTTCTAGAATGCCAATCATAGCTCCGCTTACTACGTCCAAGATGTAGTGTCTTTCGGCGAGTACTCTCGTGAGGCACACCGCACCTACCCAGGCGAGGAGCGGTGGGGCGAAGTACACAGGGACATCGTTGAGCAGCAGTATAGTTACGATCATACACGCCCGGCTCGCATGGCCTGATGGGAAGGAGTATTTGTCCGGGCCCACTTCTAGCAACTTGTTCATCGGGACCGGACGTCTTCGACGCACGAACGCCTTGATCACAGCTATAACTATGATATCCAAGATGAGAGCTGCGGAATATAGAACATAACGTTAATATTTCCAACGTGTATCTTACCAACATGGGTTATATGAGAAAAACTGTAAAGTCTCCAAGAGGGGCATTGTGTTCGAGAATGAATTCATTTAAGAAGTCGGGGCCAAAACTATTGCTGAAATGAGAAATCAAAAACCCATACACATTCATTGAATTTCAATGAAATAGGTTGGGTGGAGATTAGCGTGTACGAACATAGTGCCAGATTTTTATACCTAGATTAAGTTTGGAATTTGCTTTAACACGCGATTACGTCGGTTTTTTAGCACGCGAGCGAGATGTTCCCGTTACCTGTTAATATGCTATACACGTCGACGATAGCCGACGCGCTATGGCCTTGACGGTCATTGAGCATTAGCTGACAAAAAAAAACAATATTCAAAAGCTGTAACAAAATTCGTTGACACAGAAAGTTCTAGAATAGGTAATAATTTCAAGGCTGACTCAATCAAAAAATCTAAGCATCGAACTTATTTACTTTGCATTGTTTTACCGACCGACCTGAGTAATCAAGACCTGTGATTGACTTAGCTTAGAGATCATTCGATTGTAGTGACATCATGGCTAGTAACAGTCCTGGGTTGGCCATACGGGCAAGTGGCCCGATGGGCCGGATGCCGAATGGGCCGGTGAGGCCGATTGGCCGGGCCGGCCCATTTGGTAAAGGAAAAGGAGGTGGGTGGCATATGTATGCTGGTCGAATACCTACATAACCACCTTCTTTTTTCAAGACAAGTCGAGGACCTAATTCAATTTACTCTTGGTATCTATCTGTACAAAGAGAACTGATACTAAGAGATGGCGCTCGCCACACGCGCGCGTTTTTTATTTTGAACCCTGCCAAACCTTTATCATAAGAGCGTTTACACCTTACGACATTTCATACAAACTTTAAAGTCCTTATTTTCGGAAATTATTGAACCGATTTTAATGAAACTTCATACGCATAAGCAGGATACACAGGTGTAAAAAGCAACTAAAAAACATTTTCTTAAAATAGTGTTACAGCTAAATTAGACCGATTATAAATTATCTATAGAAACAGAAATACCCATTAATCTTTATTAAAAATACAACATACAACATTTTGATAATGTTTTTTGGTAACTTTTTAGGTCTATGTATCGTGCTTATGCGTATTAAGTTTCATAAAAATCGTTTCAGTCTATTCGGAACATAAGGACTTGAAAGTTTGTATGAAATGCGGTAAGGCGTAAACGCTCTTAAGGGCTCCTTTTTTCTGTTTCTGTGTTGGCACTCCTATTGGATTTTCGCATGGTCAACCGAAATAGACAGAGGCTAAAATAAACTAGGAGCCTTTGCCCCAAGGCCTTATAGACAACTAGCTGTCCCGCGCAACATCGTCTGCGTCACATTTTCCCCGTTTTCGCAACATTTTTCATTGCTGCTCCGCTCCTATTGGTCGTAGCGTGATGATATATAGCCTATGTCCTTCCTCAGGTTGAAATCTATCTTTTTGTCATTAAGAAAAATTTCATTAAGATCCAATCAGCCATTTAGTCGTAAAAAGGTAACAAACAAACTTACTTTCGCATTTATAATATTAGTTAGGATTATGGCATAGGTATACAGGATTGCAAAAGATTTTTTAAAAATTGATGATGAAAAATTTCTATGTTATGGGTTTTTTTTTGTTGGTATGGGTTCACAATGATGTACCGAGTATGTGGTAAGCGTTTAAGCATCGGTGTCCCTTACACCCAGTACACATATGATTCAAAATTTACATTAGTAGTTTTATTTCCTGTTGAGAGTGGAGGGCCGACCATCTCTAAAATGCCCAGGCCGGTTTCGGGTCCCAGTCCGGGCTTGGCTAGAAATATCTTCCTGAGATACGAGTTCTATGTCTAATTAATTGTCTTATGCCCGCGGCTGCGTCCGCGTTGTTCCAAGGAATCATATTACCAGAATAAAACTTTATTATTTAATTAATATAATTCCATCCAAATCCGTTTAGAAGTTTTTAAATGAAAGACTAAGAAACATTGATCCATCAATCCTCAAAAACTTTCGCGTACATAATAGTTGTAAGACTATCGTCAACCAGACACATTATAACTTAGGCTTGTTAAAAATATATCGATATTATTTTTTCAATATATCGATATTTTTGAGCGATATATTTCGATATATCGATGTATCGATATAAAATTCCAAGTATCGAAAAGGTATAAAAATCGATATTTTTTTTATTTTTCGGACCCATAAACATTTATAAGTTTTAAGATTAATAATCCTAAAAAGTATTACTTTTTTTTAACATCTTTTCAACAAATTTTATTTTATGTATTTTTTGTTTTTGGTCGACTCGATTTGCAGTTTTATAATTTGCTTTTTAACTCTGTTTGTTAAATTCAACTTCAAATGACTTCAATTGTCTTTCTGGCGTCCGTATTATTTTTAGATAAATATTGGTTTGATTACTAAACCATTAAAAAAAAATGGTTGTTTTGATTTATTCATGTAAGATGATTGAAGTAGAGGCCAGATAAATTAATTTTTAGAGCACGAATATTCTCTGTCAAATCATACCGATATATCGATATTTTTTAATAAAAATATCAATATCGATTTCGATATTTTTTAATAAAAATATCAATATCGATTTCGATATTTTTTAATCAAAATATCAATATCGATTTCGATATTTTCAAAAAATATCGATACGATATACAGGGTGTTTGGTGCATCGTTTGCCAAATCAAATAGGCTGAAAGGAGAGGTCATTTGCTACCTCTTCACGCCCTTTAACTCATTCCTTGCCACACCGGTTTTTTTATAACAAGTTTTTAATTTAAATTTTGAAAAATTCCAAAATTCAACATTTTAGGTCAAATAAAAAAATTAAAAACTTGTTTAAACTTAAAATTTCGATTTAATTTTGAGGTGTACTGTTGTATGATTCTATCAAATTCAAAATTACTTGCTAGGAACAATTACTTTCTTTTTTAATAGCTCTTAAAGTTTTTGTAAAAGAAAAATAAACTTAAAACTCTACTTTAAATGGCTATAAAAAAAAAAACAAAAAGCGATTGGGATCTTCGAATACTTTTAAAAAGTTCTCTAGTCTGTCCCCTTTCCAACGGTATGCAATATGCCCAAAAAAACGTTAAATACCTTTTCATTTTTAACCAAATGTGTAATCGAGACACTAGCCTGATATTCGAAATTACAGTAAAAACAGTCGTTTTAGCATAAATAACATGCCTCAAGGAAGTAGATAGATACTGTTATGTCACTAGTTCCGGACTTCGCTTGTTTATTGTTAATTCCTTATTTTATACACTGTGACATTTTTATTAATTGAAAGAGATAAGACACTACGCACTAAATGATAAATGATGTTTATTTTGCAAATAGGTTTTTACAAACACTTTTACACGTAATTTTTTTTAAAACTAGATGGGGCCGGTGTTTCGTACCTGACTACTCTGAGAAGAAACAGCCGAAACAAACTCAGAGGTTCTCTGTTAACTTGTTGCTCTTTTAAAGTCCAGACATTGCTCAATTTACATGAGGACTATGCAGATTAGTGTCTGAGATGGTCTTCTAAAGAAAGAACCACACCGATTTGAGTGGACCTGTCCAGTCAGTGCAAGCATTTGTCAGTTATCGTGTAGCTCGACTTATAACTCAAGGAGCTCAACGCAACGACGAACAATACCTAAGAAAGGACATTTGGGTAGGTCGCTTAAAGTACTCAAACTGCCAGACAGCGGTGGGAGAAAAAAAAAATGTGACCTACATGGTCCTCACATTCACAATAATTAAATGTAAGTAATTAATAATAATATACGAAATGAATTTAAAAAAAACAATAAATGTCACAATAATAATAAAAAAAGTAAATATCAATGTCAAATCAGTAAATGTCACATAAAAATAATAAAAAAATAAAGTAAAAAAAAATTATAATAAAATACTGAAATAAGTATTCATGTCACATCGGTAAATGTCATCTAAAATAATAATTAAAAAAAAATGTAAAAAAATAAGGTAAAAATAAAATAAAAATGTCACAGTGTATAAAATAAGGAATTAACAATAAACAAGCGAAGTCCGGAACTACTGACATAACAGTATCTATCTACTTACTTGAGGCATGTTATTTATGCTAAAACGGCTGTTTTTACTGTAATTTCGAATATCAGGCTAGTGTCTCGATTACACATTTAGTTAAAAATGAAAAGGTATTTAACGTTTTTTTTCAGGCATATTGCATACTGTTGGAAAGGGGACAGACTAGAGAACTTTTTAAAAGTATTCGAAGATCCCAATCGCTTTTTGTTTTTTTTTATAGCCATTTAAAGTAGAGTTTTAAGTTTATTTTTCTTTTACAAAAACTTTAAGAGCTATTAAAAAAGAAAGTAATTGTTCCTAGCAAGTAATTATGAATTTGATAGAATCATACAACAGTACACCTCAAAATTAAATCGAAATTTTAAGTTTAAACAAGTTTTTAATTTTTTTATTCGACCTAAAATGTTGAATTTTGAAATTTTTCAAAATTTAAATCTAAATGTTGTTATAAAAAAACCGGTGTGGCAAGGAATGAGTTAAAGGGCGTGAAGAGATAGCAAATGACCTCTCCTTTCAGCCTATTTGATTTGGCAAACGATGCACCAAACACCCTGTATATCGATCATCATCATCATCATTAGCCTATTATGTGCTGGGACACAGGCCTCCTCTCTATGAGAGGGAGTGGGCTGTAATCCACCACGCGGGCCCAGTGCGGGTTGGTAGATGTCACATGTCTTCGAATTTTTAGTTCTAGGACATGCCGGTTTCCTCACGATGTTTTCCTTCACCGTTTTTGAGGGCAGCGGTGATGAAATAAATTACACAAAGTTATGCGCCTGCCTGGGTTCGAACCCACGGCTTACTGCTCGTAAGTCGGGGCTGCCACCACTGGGCCACCGCTGCTCTCGTATATCGATACTTTTTTGCATTTCCGACATCCCCTGAGCCAGCCTAGCAACAACAAACTATACCATTGAAATAAAAAATATCTATCAAGTGGTGATTTTCAATGTGTAAAGAAAGGAGTTACATTTAGATATCTCACACCATACACAAATTAATCTCAAGTTCGTAATGTTTTAGTGGGTACAGTCACAACTTCACAAGTACCAATATGTATACACTTCCCTAACTTTAAAAGCGATTTTCGCGAGAAATAACGATTGTAACTTTGAGATAGGATCTATTTCATAATAATATAAGTATAATAGTGTGTTGGCAACAATATGAGGTTTTATCATACCTATGAATGTGTTTACTTGCAACTGATAAAGATAGGTCTTGTTGAACAGCCAGATAAAAGTCAGCCAGCTAGCCAACCACACGATGCCATGACAAGATACCTGCAAACAAGAATAAATAAAATTACAACCTACATTCATACATTTACATTTTTACAACCTATATTGCTATTTTCTAAAAGCATAAGTAAGCAAAGCATATTCTGTGAGAACACATATCTTTTCAGTTATTTTTATTTATACCTACACACATATTTGAGACCATAGTTTCGACCTTTTAGCTTCTCTAAGGCAATTGTGTTTATAATTCTACAGTTTTATAGTCATCAGCTGCCTATCCTCACAACTATGATGGGGCTGATGGGGCCGCTTCCAGTCTAGCCAGATGCAGCTGAGTGCCAGTATATTACAGGGCCAACTGCTTAGCTGATCTTCATAACCTCAGTAGTAAACTGTGTAATACCCATCAGGAAGACAGGTTGTCAGACATTCAGGACACTGACTACCTACAATAACTGTCAAAAATCTACGACTGATCGCCAGGAAAACAGTTTAATTTGCTTTCTGAGGCAAAGAGGAAACCTGGTATGTAGTGGGCGGTCACCCATCCATGAACCAATCTAGGCAAGCACCATTTAACCTATCCTTATACCTATCGGATCGACCCAGCAGATGTTATTAAATATGCTTATGGCAAAATTGCCACGAGCTACTCCTAAAGTTTCATAGTAAATACCTCAAATAGTCTGTAGTTATTGCGTAGGGATCTTGTCCAGGTAGTTTTCATCCCCAGCTCCACAACCTTCTTCGTGAACCGTACATCTTCCTGTAACACCTTCTTCAACATTGGAGGTATGTGACGCTTTGACTGTTCTCTCTCTATTAACTGTAAACCACATAAACAAATACATAAAGGAAAACAATGTGATTTGAGTATTCTAATATCAGTTTAATTTTTTCAGTTTAAATAGAAAACAATATAGTAAGACACAGGGAACCATATTTATAGTTAAAATGCCTTTTACTTTATTTCTACACACAATACAACACAGCAATCCATCAAGAAGATTTGGAAATTAAAGTATTTTAGGGTGTAATGGTGATTATACCAGTGTTTTACATGCATGAACACTATTGTAATCTAGAGCATATACATTTTCTAAGAGGAACACTACATAGTTAATATTGGCACAAGCAAGTAGTGTTATCAAGTTGTACCCTGATGTTGGGTTAAGGCATTAACAATAAAGCCGGTATCCTAGATGGACGCAAGAATAATTTTCAGTGTAAAACTAAAATTGTCTATAAACTTAAAGTATGCGATAATAGTTAATTATTAACAGGTGCAGCTTACCTCCTCCATTTTGCCTTGTGACCTATGCAGATATTTTCAACAAGTAAAAACACCTGTACAAACAAAAGGTTTAAAACTACAATGAAAGGTAAAAGGATGCAAAAACAAACATTATGGTAAATGGATGTGTTCAGTTCAAAATGTATTTATAGACCAAAGAAAAAAACTCTTACTTGACACTAAAGTGTACAGTTGCATTTATTTTTATCCCAAAAACGATTAGTCAACACTTCTTCACACTATTCGTAATTTCTCCTTTAACTCAACTCAAAATATGAGAACATAATGTGACATAATGAAACAGACTATATCAGACATCTAAGTGAAATGACAATGAATGTCAAACAGCCGGTTTATCAATACCGGTAATGCACGAACGGATCCCAAATCCCAACTCGACTTGGCGCATAGAACTAATCTGTACTGAGGTGGTTTTGAAAAGAGAAAAGAAAATAGACCCGAGCAAAATGCCCGCACATAGTTTTATATCAACATACATTTAATTTCACATTAAAAATGGAAATAGTTCATTCGGATTTCTTTGTTTTTTTATAGATATTCGTGTTACGTTATGGATTGCGCTCTTCCAATTTTAGTCGAATTTTATAAGTAAATCACTACCACTACACTACTCACTACGATTGCAGAGACGTGTTATATTTTTTAAATTAAATTGTCTATGGTAGAGACAAAAAAACTTTTTTTTTTGCAAAAGGTTTCATTCATTGAATTTTTTAGTACCACCGACGCCGAACGTCCGAAAATAAAGTTATTTCTTTGAAAGACGGTTTCTTTTTGTAAAAAGTTTTTTATTTTACCCTTTTAGTTGTAGTTTATCATACAAATTCTTGTCATGAATCAATTTTACAATCATTGTAACTAGAAGTTAATCGTAAATATGTAATTTCGTTCACATGGATAACATAATTATTTTATCTACCTATTTTGATTTAAAAATCAAACTACTGACCCGATTGTAATGAAACTTTCACTGTTGCCAAGGTTGAAATACACCTTTCTCCAACTAAAATATTTGCAATCCGACATAAACTTTTTGAGATGCGTGGACAAACATACACATTATTATGAAATCTGGCACACATGTTTAGAAGCTGGTATAGACTAACATATACAAAAACTGCAATTCTGAGTTCTGACAATATTACATACATACAGGCCAAATTGATAACCTCCTCTTTTTTAATCGGTTAAAAAAAATATATGTACTAGGTATCTCCGTATCTTGTTATGGCTACCTACTCTTGTGTCTTGCTGACAGACACTGTCATTGATTGTCATTGAATGACAATAACAAATTAACAATACATCACTGACTTGACTCTGCGACGTGCTTTAGGTAAATCTTGAGTTCAAATTTTCTATAAGTCAGAATAACAAAAAAACTAGGGGCCGTCCCGTTCTACCCAATTGTGCTCAATAGAATCATTATCTAGTTGTTTAGTAACCTGGTTGGTACAAGTCTACAATGAAGCGTTTATTCGAAGCGGATACAATTTGCAGACTATGCCTTAAAGTTGACGAAAAAGCTACTAAATTAAACAACACAGATCTGAAGGCTTTCATCGAAAGCATAATCGTACTAAAACAATCTAACTATGTAAGTACAATTCAATTTTGCTATAATATTCATACGCTAAAATTTTAACAAAGTTCATTTGTAAGAGCATAATTTTTATGATAGTATTTAAGGTGGCAATTTGTTCATCAGTGTAATCTTAATTACTAAAGTAGAACAAGTTGATTGCCAATGTGCCACCGGGAGTAATATAACAATAGTAAGTCAAGGGTAGACACTCCAAGAGCTTTCCTTTCCTCCTCATGATTTAGGAGCGTGCATTTTGAAAGATTCCACTATTTTATGTACATCAGAACGTTCGGCCAGTCGAGATAGGGACTTGGCTGCTACTCCAGTTTTTAATGACGATCATGTGACGCATAAAGATGCCAGCCAAAGAATTTGTGACCGAACAGTCCGAAAGTTAAAAGCATTTATTTATGGCCGAACAACCTGATATCAGAACATTCGGCCAACCTGAATCTCCATAACTGAGGACCTTAGAGTAACTGTTACTGAATAAAGATTAACTGACGATTTGCTGACAAACAACCAATGCTTTACTTTTACTCATAATGCCACCGGTTAAAAGTAAAATGAATTTTGGTTTCTGTAACATCAGGACGTTCGGCCAACGTAATCTCCATAACTGAGGACCTGAGAGAAACCGTTAATGAATAAAGATTTTGTGACGAGACTGAAACGATATTTTTTTGCTTTATTTTATTTATGACGACCCCTTTTGTATAGTAAAATGAAAATTTAACATATAACCTCAAAACATTGGGATTATCGATTCCTCCACAAGAAAGAAGCCCAGAGAAACAGTTAATCAATAAAGATTTATTGACGACACTGAAATGAACTTTTACTGTTTTATTTTCTTTGCGACTGCCCCTTTATATAGTAAATTGAAAATTTACAATATAACCTCAAAACATTGGGATTATTGATTGCTCCACAACGAAGAAGCCTAGAAGACTTGTAAAACCCCTGATGTGTTATAGGTTTCAGTGCAATGGTGTCATTATTTTTGTTGATTCCAGATTAATCTTTTAAAAATGTACTATAGCGGATGGCGACTGAAATAGGGTGACCATGTATTCCAACGAAACAAGTATTTATCGAGTACCTAGGTATCTATTTATCTACTGAATGAAGCAAAGCACGTCGAAATAGTTGAAATAAGGTGACGATCAAAGAGTATAGTAATATAGATGGAATAGAGAGCCCACTCAAGAATTTTTTTATTAAAATGTTTTACGTAGGTGTGATGTATCAAAAATGCATCTATGGTAAGCACGTTCCTTCCATTGCACGCCATCTATCGTAACGGGCTCAGAGTGACAAACTCGGCTGTTGATTGTTTACAGACAAGGAGCAGGATCGAGATTGGGATTGAGATATATGTATTATAGAAAGCCGCCGTAACTGAATGAAGTAAAACTAGTGGTGGCCTATTGGTTGAAATTCGATCGATAGTTTCAATTTTTTTTTTCATGTAACAGTGACAGACAGAAAAATAATAA
Organism: Cerastis leucographa; assembly: GCA_963082945.1. Classification (NCBI taxonomy): domain Eukaryota; kingdom Metazoa; phylum Arthropoda; class Insecta; order Lepidoptera; family Noctuidae; genus Cerastis; species Cerastis leucographa. The sequence continues at coordinate 7,409,471 of OY720380.1, read as the reverse complement.
AAAGTAGAAGCAAATAGGCCACATCATAACGCATGGTGGTGTGTGTAACGTTTTTTTTTATAACAATTTATTTCTAATGCATATTATATAAAATATTAGTTATCTGCACTCCTTCTCAAAGTCCTCCGTCTGCGTATCCATTTATTTTGTTGCAAAACCTACATCGTCACCAGGGGGGGGGACACACTGCCATACTTGACATAGGCGTCGCAATTTTACACCAAGATACTAGTACCAGTCTCTTACTAAATCCGCATAAACTTGAGATTTAGTACATTAAAATGACATAGATGGTGCTTACGCCAATTATGCCAGTGTGATTAAATACCTTTTTGATTTGAATGAAAATTGAGTTATAAATAATAAATTTCAACTCTAAACAAGATTAAACCATTTATTTATTTTAAAAGCATTTTGTAATTGCTAATATATTTGTTTTGGGTTGGTAACAATATCATACAAATTGTTTACAAAATGGCCACTACTATACAATCGGCGTGTGCGCATGCTTGTAGATGTCTCCCATTTTGTGTAATTTATGTGGTTTCTCGGTTCTGTCTTTTTTACTTTTTTAATTGAGTGTAAAAAAAGAAATAAAAACAGTAACAGAAACCCATAGAAAACCTATTCAATAACAAAGATATAGATATAAGTACATGTACGCACCTATAGCTATTGGGATTAGTTCAACGGATTTAGTATCAGGTGGCGACACCGTCCAATATAGGTGTCAAAAATTTTCTTGAGTGGGCTCTCTTTTCCATCTATATAATCTATATTACTATACTCTTTGATCGTCACCTTATTTCAACTATTTCGACGTGCTTTGCTTCATTCAGTAGATAAATAGATACCTAGGTACTCGATAAATACTTGTTTCGTTGGAATACATGGTCACCCTATTTCAGTCGCCATCCGCTATAGTACATTTTTAAAAGATTAATCTGGAATCAACAAAAATACTGACACCATTGCACTGAAACCTATAACACATCAGGGGTTTTAAAAGTCTTCTAGGCTTCTTCGTTGTGGAGCAATCGATAATCCCAATGTTTTGAGGTTATATTGTAAATTTTCAATTTACTATATAAAGAGGCAGTCGCAAAGAAAAATAAAACAATAAAAGTTCAATTCAGTGTCGTCAATAAATCTTTATTGATTAACTGTTTCTCTGGGCTTCTTTCTTGTGGAGGAATCGATAATCCCAATGTTTTGAGGTTATATGTTAAATTTTCATTTTACTATATAAAAGGGGTCGTCATAAATAAAATAAAGCAAAAAAATATCGTTTCAGTCTCGTCACAAAATCTTTATTCATTAACGGTTTCTCTCAGGTCCTCAGTTATGGAGATTACGTTGGCCGAACGTCCTGATGTTACAGAAACCAAAATTCATTTTACTTTTAACCGGTGGCATTACGAGTTAAAGTAAAGCATTGGTTGTTTGTCAGCAAATCGTCAGTTAATCTTTATTCAGTAACAGTTACTCTAAGGTCCTCAGTTATGGAGATTCAGGTTGGCCGAACGTTCTGATATCAGGTCGTTCGGCCATAAATAAATGCTTCTAACTTTCGGACTGTTCGGTCACAAATTCTTTGGCTGGCATCTTTATGCGTCACATGATCGTCATTAAAAACTGGAGTAGCAGCCAGGTCCCTATCTCGACTGGCCGAACGTTCTGATGTACATACTATTTTGGTAAATCAATATTAATAAATGTGTTTCTGTGCTGCACTAAAATATTGATTATGGCCACTACTGCAGCTGGATATAAGACTCAAGTTGATAGCTATAGAATACTACAATCATTAATTTATTTGCTTTCAGGTTCCAACTGATGATCTTTACATATGTTACATTTGTAGTACTCTTCTAACAAAGAGTTTTAATTTTATGCAGACTGTTTGGAGTGCACAAAAAATTATTTGTGCTGTATTAAAAAATACCAATATGGTAAGTAGTTTATCAGTGACAATTGTCACCAAGAATAGTACAGAGTGGTGTGGAATTGAATTGGAGAGGCCTATGTCCAACAGTGGAAAGCTGAAGGTTGATTATGTGATGTGCTTTATTGAGTTGAAGCTGTTTTTGTTTTGTGACTCTAATAAACAAGTCTGCCATTTTAGTAAATGTTGTTCATTTAATTACTAAATTCCTCAATTTTTTTTTAAAGATTTATTTAACCTTTTGAACACCAATGTCACAATAAGTGACAAGCAAGCTCGTGCCCTGTACCCCAACAACACAAATATGTGACAAAAAATGTGGTGCACTATAACACGAAATAAGCAATTTAAATCATTACTTTTGTGTGTGGTTATTTATATATCTTTAAATTGTGATCTATATATCTCAAATATCAAATGTCCTATCAAGAAATAAGTTATACTTTTTATATATCTTTAAATTGTGATCTATATATCTCAAATATTAAATGTCTTATCAAGAAATAAGTTATACTTTTGAAATTCCTTTTTTTATTTGTAAGTATTTGAAGTGAATTTTTGGCTTGGCATGGAGGGCATGCGCGTGCATTTATGCTCTGGCGTTCAAAAGGTTAAAATGACTTTTACAAAAATTACTAGTTCTCTTTGACTATAATAATTGAAAATAATTAAATAAGTACTGGATGTTTCAAGATGCATGTAAGTCTATAAAAACTAAAATTGTCTATTTATTTCTAGATTACCAAGCAACTGCTTTATTGCATAGATAGACAGAACACTGGACTAAATCCTATAACTCTAAGTTCAGTTGCAACTTATTGTGCAAATGTGAAGTGTGAAAACTCTAATGAAACCTCTAGTGATAGCAATACAAATACAGATATAAAGGATCTAGATTTTGATGTTTTCATTAAAAAAGAAGAACCAAGAAAGCAAAAGAAGAAAAAAAAGAACACTTACGTCACCAAAATTAAGAATTCCGCAAATGAAAATAAGCTAAATTTAAGTATTGGTGATGAAGATGAAAAATCAGACAAATGTAATATAGATAAAATTGAAGTAGAAATATGCAACAATTTTGAAATAGATGGCATTAAAGTAGAAAGTATTGATCCACTCACGAAAGAGTTAAATACAGATGCATGTAATGAACCAATACCAGAGATAAAATCGAAGAGGGTTATAAAAACAAAAATAGTTTTAAAAAAAGAACCATTGCTTCCTACTACTTCCAAGGACTCAACTTTAAAAAAAAATAAAAAAAAATACGTAGAAATAAATACTAGTGATGACGATGAGAACATGGCTTATATTAAAATAAAAAAAGTTAAAGTGAATAAAGAGGATATTGATGATGATTACCAACCTGATTCAACAAGTCACTCGGAAAAATCTGATGATAACTCATATGATGATGAAGGAAAAGCAATCAAAAGACCAGTAGATAATCGAGTTTATCCAATGCAGTGTGACCATGTAGGTACAAACACATACAGGGTGTAACGGAAACGGTATATACATCCTTAAGGGTATGCTACAGACCATCAAACTGAACATGTTTCTCATCATAAAACATGTTTTTCAGCAAAAAAAATATCTGCGGCCCCATAGAAAATTACAATACCTATTCGTCTGCGTCACATTTTCCCCGTTTTCGCAACATTTTTCATTGCTGCTCCGCTCCTATTGTTCATAGCGTGATGATATAGCTTATAGCCTTCCTCGATAAATGGGCTATCTAACACTTACACACACAATATTTTTTCAAATCGGACCAGAAGTTTCTGAGATTAGCGCGTTCAAGCAAACAAACAAACTAACTCTTCAGCTTTATAATATTAGTATCATCATCATCATTCATCATTTCAGCCGAAAGACGTCCACTGCTGAACATAGGCCTCCCCCAAGTGACGCCACATTGACCGGTCCCGTGCGCCTCGCATCCAGCGGATCCCCGCAACCTTCACCAGGTCATCGGTCCACCTAGTGGGAGGCCTTCCAACGCTTCGTCTTCCGGTTTGTGGTCGCCATTCCAGAACATTTCGGCCCCATCGCCCATCCGTTCTGCGAGCAATGTGCCCTGCCCAATGCCACTTAAGTTTGGCAATTCTTCGGGCTACGTCGGTAACCTTGGTTCTCTTGCGGATGTCCTCATTTCTGATTCGATCACGCAAGGAAACTCCGAGCATAGCGCTCTCCATTGCCCTTTGGGTGACTTTGAGCCTGATGAGGCCCATTGTGAGCGACCACGTTTCGGTCCCGTATGTAATCACTGGCAATACACACTGGTATTGCCAGACAATTCGCAGTGTCTCAAGACTTTTGTCTTGAGATACTGCGGTAAGTTGGACGAGAAGATACTACGCAACTTCCCGAACGCTGCCCAGCCGAGTCGGATTCGACGATTGACCTCTTTCTCGAAGTTAGACCTACCCAACTGGACTGTTTGTCCCAGGTAGACATAATCGTCTACTACTTCGATTGTAGAGTCTCCGATCTTGATAGGAGTGGGTGTCACATGGGCATTCAACATGACTTTGGTTTTGTCCATGTTCATTTTAAGACCCACTCTTCCGGAAACTCTACTGAGGTCATCGAGCATTGTACTGAGGTCCTCCATGGTCTCAGCCATGACCACTATATCGTCGGAAAATCGAAGGTGAGAGATGTACTCGCCATTGGCGTTGATGCCTAGCCCTCTCCAGTCCAGAACCTTGAAGACATCTTTCAGTGCACCTTTTGTTGACGTTTTATAAGTGCCCATGTAGGCCTATGTAAAATAAAATATTTTGATTTTGAGTGCAGCAGTGAACAGTTTCGGAGATATGACGTCTCCCTGTCTCACACCTCGCTGCAAAAGGATAGGTTCCGAGGTCTGGTCCTGAAGTCGGACTGACATGGTGGCGTTTTTGTACAAACACTTCAACACCTCGATGTACCGATAGTCACTTTGGCACCGTTCGTTGGAGAGACTGCAGTACAGCCCAAGTCTCGATCGAGTCGAAGGCTTTCTCGTAGTCCACAAACGCTAAACAGAGAGGCAGGTTGTACTCTTCGGTCTTCTGTATAACCTGTCGCAGCGTGTGTATGTGGTCTACGGTGCTAAAGCCTTTTAGGAATCCGGCTTGTTCGGGAGGCTGAAAATCGTCAAACCTGCACGCAAATATTAGTATAGATATAAAGTAAGGCTGCTGTATGCTTTCATGAGGAGGAATACTAAAAAAGTCATACTGCTTAACCGATATGGTTTCTGATGCTACCATTAGAAACCATCTCAGTTAAGCAATATGACTATGATAGGTTTGTCACTTGCTCATTAAATTGTTGACGGGCACCAACATCCTTTCCCCACCATGCAGCAGTACAGCTATTGACGCACTGACTCAGTTTATCAGTAGGGTTAAGCCTGTAGTAAGATGTGTGTGAAAACCATGCTCTTCCTAGTGCTTAGTTTATGTATGTTCAAATATTATTGAGACGCGTGCTTGAAAAGACTGTAAAATAGGGGTATCAGTTGGGTTGTTGTGTCCGAGTGTAACTTAACAAGTGTTCTCTGTTCATTGGTGTGAATAAGCATACTCATTGCTAGCGAATGTTTCCAATTGAAGAGCCTACACAATTCCACATAGTCATACAAGAAATATCTTTATTTTAATCTTGTTCATTCGTAATTGTTTGGTAATTTCGTTTCAGTGTGATTTCGAAGTGCGGGAAAAACGTAATCACTATCGTCATTATCAATTTAATCATCCCAATATCGAGTACCCATATAGACATCAGAAAGAATACGCCTGCTCAATTTGCGGCAAACTTTGCGTAAGTATTGATTGATTTTATGGTATCAGGTTGCTTTTATGTGATAGGAGATCCTCCGCAGACCAAGTCTTGGGGCAGAGGAGCCATTTTCAATAAAAAGCAGCGGAAGCTCTACCAGCTGACCAACTACCCTTGGGCCTAGCCGGGCACTAAACATTTGCATAGTTTTACACTCTCCGTGGCAGGCCTTGGTCCGCCTGATATCCCCCTGCCGCTGGAAGTGCCCACTTCAGAGACACAAGCTAGATACGCGCTGCTGTGTCGGCCCTGCCCTTTGACCCGCAGGCCACACGGCCGTGACCGGGTGTCCATGAAACTCCCACCAATGCCTTGTGCGTCTAAGAAGGAGGTTGAAGTCGCCAATTCCTTTCCTTGTCACTTTCCCTGTCCTTGTCTTTTCCTTTCTTAGTAACATGTATGTTATTTTCAGACAAAACTGAGAATAACTTCACATGAGGCTACTCATACGAAACAGGAACTTAAATGTTACTTCTGTCCAAAAGTATTTTCCGATAAGATAAAAAGGCAGAGGCATTTGTCAAACGTTCACCCAAAGAAAACATACACCTGTGAGTACTGTTCGAAAATATACAAGACAAGAGAAGGTATTTTAAGACACATTCGGGTGAGTTCGAAAAATATCTATACAACGTGTTTTTTATGTCCCATAACTCTACGGTTATATTCTATAAAGTTAAAATAATATAAAAGGTCCTATAACAGGTGGTCTAAAAATGCATAGTTTCGGAGATATCATCAAACATAATTTTAAAAAAAGTGTGTGTAGGTTCCTTAGTTACATTTTAAATACGAGTACTTAGATGATTAATTTTCATTCAAACTAATCATTCATATTTTAAGCTAAGAAAATGCGATGTTATCATATTTCACGTAAGGGTGTTTTACATGACATGGAGACAGCGACTGTCGCAACCACGTGCAGGGCACGCCACAATAGTGGCGATAAGTCCCCTCTTTGAGGAGTGGCTAGAGAGGCGGCACGGCGCCCTCACCTTCCGCCTGACGCAGGTCCTCACCGGACACGGTTGTTTCGGGAGGTTCCTGCACCGAATCGGGCGGGAGGAAACGCCCGGGTGTTACCATTGCGAGGATCGGCCGGAGGACACGGTGGAGCACACCGTGGAGCTCTGCCCCGCTTGGGCTGAGCACCGCCGTGTCCTCGTAGCGGCGATTGGCGGCGGTGACCTCTCGCGTCCGGTCCTGGTTCAATCCATGGTCCGGAGCGAGAGGGAATGGGAAGCCGTCGCCTCCTTCTGCGAAGCAGTCATGCTAGCGAAGGAGGTGGCGGAACGTGAGAGGGAGAGAACCTCACGTCCCAGCCGCCGCGGAAGACGCCCCGGGCGTCGGGGGGCAACCAGTGGCCCCGTCCGTCCGTCTCATGACGACAGGCCGTGTCGACGGCGCGTACGTGTTCCACGCGCGCCTCAAGGAGATGTCAGCAAACAGGAAGGGGCCCGAGAGGGCCGATGCCTGCCAGGGCTGCGGGTTGTTCGAAAGAGATACCGCGGCCCTGGAACACAAAGGGCGAAGAAGGAACATGGGTGGGTTTTAGTCAGTCAAGTCTGACACTGCCTCCCGCTCCGCCCAGAGCGGGAGAAGTCATTTGATGATTTCCCATCCGCAAAAAAAAAAAAAAAAAAAAAAGGGTGTTTTACATTTATAATCGTGATTTTGTCGAATTGTTTTGTATGAAAAACTAACCAAAAAAGAAATAATAATTAAAAATAATTCGTATACTTATGCCAGTTGATTCTTTGATAATGATGGTCTCATTCATACCATAGACTGCCCTAGAGTTTAAAAATAGTTTTTTTTTTTTACTATTATAACGAGATTCTCCTTACTAAAGTTCTTTAAATTGAGAATAACATACTGAATATTTTTGAACTGTTAGATCATAATAAATAATATGAATTTCGCTACTAAATGTAGACCACATTTAGTACGGAAATTCATAGTGTTGCTTACAACGTTTCGGAAATTCGTTTCAAAACAGAAATGAGTTGACTATTCCGCCCCGGTAAGGTCGGTTTCTTTATAGTAGTCCGAGTTTTATAGTACCGTTTAAACATTTTCAGACTCATACTGGAAGTAAACCATTCAAATGTCATATTTGTGGAGATGGATTTGCGCACAGCGGAAATAGAAGTGTCCACATTCGTGCTAAGCATTAAAAATATTTACCAAAGAGGAGCGAAGAAACGGAGAAATATTAACCAATAGCGAAACTTAAATTTTATGCAATCCTATTAGTTATTTTTTCTCCATTCTCCTCTACACAGCCTCGCTCCACTTCAATGGAGGCCAGGGCCGCCTAAAAGTGGAAAAACAGTACGAAAGACTAAACAATACGCAAAAGTAACAATCAATCCGAAAATACTGCAGTGACACTTAAAATGAAAAGGTAAAAAGTACGAAACAAAGTTTCCAAAAATGAATAAGTTGGTGGTACTGTACTGACACAGCAGTGGTGTTTGAGGACGGAAAGCAAAATCATAGGAAGAAAAAGATAACCGAAATGGTGAGCAAGAACATTGAACGGCGTAATAAAAATTACGAGAAGGCAGAAATGGAGTCGGATGATTAAAATCTTGCTGTGATTAAAAGTAAGAATACTCAAGATAGACATCAATGTTAAATTGTCAAGCACGCGTCATAATATTCAATACAATTATCAAGAATACAAGAATATTTCATATAGTTTCATTAATTAATTATTGAAAGGCATTTAGATATTGTTTTTATAGTAATAATAAAGGGAATAATAATAATCTTTATTGGCATTAATTATACAAACATTTTTATGAAATTCCCTAGCTCCTGTGCCTGTGTACACTGTATTACAGGAGCTAGTGTCTTCCCCTTATTACAATGATACAATTTAAATTATTAATGGCATCCAAAAATTACAAAGCAAATAAGAAAAAATCGTGTGGTTTTATGAAACCACGGTAAAAGTGAAACTTTTTTTCACACTATAGACATTTAACTAAAAATTTTTGGAATAATATTCCATTAAGGGTATAAAACGTATAAAACGCGGAGTAGGGATCAAGTGAAAGGCGCTCACGAGCGCTCTGACGAGCGCCTTTCACTTTATCCCTACTCCGCGGCCGAGCGTCACGCGACATGCAACACACAGACGAAAAAGTTTGAGACGATGTAATAAAAGTTTCACTTTAAAAAAAAGTTAAGTAAGTACATAATAAAATAATAATGTAAACGTGCAATTTTTTTTTTATTAAAGTGAAACTTTTATTACATCGTCTCAAACTTTTTCGTCTGTGTGTTGCATGTCGCGTGACGCTAACGGTCGGCCGCGGTGTAGGGAAAAAGTGAACTTTATCCCTACTCCGCGCTATAGTGTGAAAAAAAGTTTCACTTTTACCGTGGTTTCATAAAACCACACAATCCTTTTTTTTTTTTTACAATATATCGGAATCGAGTGTGTCTGGAGTAAGGGACTATGAATGTGTGTATTGTGTGAGGGTATGTGTGGGGAGGGGGGGGTATGTGTGTGTGTTGGGGAGTGTGAGTATTTGTTTCTCTTCATAACAACTTAATTTTTTCTGTAGCATCATAGTCTAGGCTTTATAGCCAAGGTAGTATCACTTTTTTAAGTTGATTTACGTTTAGTTTCTTAGTGTTGAGTTTTATATTATCAATGTTATAGATGCGAGGAGCCAGTACAATAAGAGTAGTTATTTGATAAACAAGAGTGCAAAGTTGTTTTTTAAACCGCGTGCTCAATTTTGATGACCGAGCAAGCGAAGGATTCTAAAATTCAATCCCGAGCGCAGCGAGTGATTCAGTAATTAGAATCCTGAGCGTTAGCGAGGGAATCAAAAGAGCACGAGGTGAAAAATCTTTGCACTCGAGTGCAACACGTAACTTTTCATCGCACCTCAGCGAGGAAATGACTAAATGCAAAAAAAATAACATTTACAATCACAAGATACTTTTATTTCAGTTTTAGGTATTAACTTCTACATTATGATAGGTAAGTATTACAGAATAATCTTTAAATTATAACAAATAATACTTAGTTATACCTAATTAAGAAAAAAATAAAGTAACGTTGCTACAGTTACTTAAGTTGGGTGTAGTAGAGTGTTAGGCGGGCGTAAGGCTTGTACGTATTATAAATATATATAGGTATATAGAGTGCTTGATTTCTTGGTGTCGGATAATTCAATAAAATATGCCAGCAAAACGTTTTCTGAGAAAGTTTTGGCGCCTTTAGCTAGTGTGCATTATTAACAATTTCAGCCAATTATGTAGGCGTCAAATAAACTTCCGCGTCGCTAGAATCACTCATTTTAGATTTTTCACTTGTATTCAAGTTACTTGTTTTTAACCAAAGGTTTTAACAATATGACGTGAGAAGAAAATGGCGCGCGCAATGAAATCATAAAAATGGACACCAAGAAGGTTACGAGTCTGAGTTTTTAACAAATTAAAAGAGGTTGTATGATAAATTCGGCACCATGGAGGTAGAAGTAAATAGGTTTAATGATGTTTTGAATTCACAAACTTAGTGCACATGATGTTCTAAATTCAATTTACTTTATCCTCTAGGGGATAAAAACGGCTTTCAGATATCGAAGAGCAAAAATACTCTTTCCGAGATGGGGGGATGAAATAGTAAATTGTATCATAAGGGAGCAAAATAATATTTTTACAGCGAGGCCGCTTTTTTGAACCCAGAGCGAAGTGAGGGATTCTAGAGTAGAATCCCGAGCGTTGCGAGGGATTCTTTAGTAGAATCCTGAACGTAGCGAGGGATTCAAAGTAGGGTAGACCGGGGACAATTAAAACAGGTCATGATTGCAACAACTTCGTTTTCTCGAAAACCATGATACCTACGTGTGGGTGACGCGCCGTTCGTTGCTTCGTCGGCCATGTTCGGTTTTGTGTTTAGTACGCCTCGAGCGAGCGAGCGACGCAGTCGTGCCCAGGACGCCTCGACGAATTTCGCGCCAAAAAGTAAGTATTCACGATTTTTTTATTTTTGTTATTAACCTATTTAAATCTTGTTGTTTGACAGATTTTTTTATTTAGGAGTATATTTTATGTATAAAAGAGTGTTTTTATTACTGTAAATTAATATTAAAGTCAATACAAAACAAAATATTAAGAATTGAAGTAGAAGGTGTGAGATGGGTACGTTTGAAACAACTTGTCTGTGGACGTTTGAAACGTTTCAAACGTCCCCGCATATTCCGCGTTTTTACTCGATTGCGCAGAAGAAGGTTGTGTTTTCTATGGTGTAAATAATTAATAGAACATAAAAAGGCACTAAAACGGATTAAAAAAAAAAAAGTTTTCTATAAGAGCTTTCTAATCTAATTTGCTGTCAATAAAGGATACACGATGAAAAAATAACAATATAAACACTTATAACTCACAATCGCTATTATAAAATTGCATCTTATAAGCTACCCAATAACTCCGACGATCCTATAATTGAGCCTGTGACATTAAGTATAATTGATTTTTTTTCATTCATCTTTTCTAGAAATGCCCAGAAAACGAAAACACGTTACAGACAGAAGTTACAAACCGAAGAGAGGGACAGAAAAAGAAATGCCAGCAAGATAAAGACAAACATGAATATGGAAGAAAAGAAAAAGAAGACGAACAAAACTACCAAGAGTAAAAAGAAAACATCAAAAAGAATTCCGAAGACTTCTAGCTCAGAAGATGAAGATAATGACATAGAGATTCCACAGCAGCCTGAGTCTGATGATGAATATGATATCACAGAAGATCTTCAATTTGATTCATCAAGTTATGAATCGTCTGCATCAGAAAACGATGAAGAGCCTCCATATCTTCAGATAGAAGATTGGGTGATAGTCAATATATTATCCATGAAAAATCTGGTACACCGATACGTAGGGCAGATTAAATCAATAACAGAACACGGATATATTGTAAGATTCGCTAAAAAGATTGATAATTACAAATTTAAGTGGCCCGTAAACGACGACATATGAAATTACTCGGCTCCAAGTAGTAAAGAAAATTGACCGATCTACTATTAAATCTAATAGTAGGCGTGTAATTGTTCTTGAATTTAAAAAATCTTTGCGAAAGTTCAATATTGAGTAAATCAATGTTGAAGTTTCGCAAAGTTTTTTTTTAACTTTGTAAACATTTTTTCTTTAAGCCGCAAATTGGCATTAGTTGATCTGAGTTGAGACTGATTCTCCCTAGTAACTATTATTTATACTAGAGGATAGCTTTTTTCATATATTAAGTACCCATTTGTATTTTTAGAAGCGTTTACTTCTTTTAATTTCCTAGTCCTTAATGGATATTAGTTTATACTAAACACAAACCTATGTTTAAGGGTATAAATTCCCAAAAAAAATATTTTTAGTTTTAAATGCTAAATATTAGCTAAGTTGATTGATCTTCTCTGAAATTAAATTTCACAATAGGAGTCAAACCTATACGAGTCAATAAGCGATTGTGATGATTGAAACATTGTCATGATTGAAACATTGTTATGATTGAAACATTGTTATGATTGAAACAAGCGGTTTTGTATGAGACTGAATTACCTTTTTTTTCTCCCCCATGTAGGTGCTACTTCACCATTATAGCATGTTAAGTCTTTTAATAATGTGAAATAGTATTCATTAGCACAAATTAGAGCACTTAAATTATACAAATAAGAGTTATTTTGATTTGTTTATGTTGAAGATGTTTTTTCATGTATAATTTTCGAAACTTTTAATGTTGAGTTGACAGACTTGTCATGATCTCAATAAATAATTTAGTGGTAAGTTAAATTTAATAAGACTGAATAAAAACCTTCATTCGTTCCTAAAATATTTTCAGTGTTTCAAATATCCCTACATACTGTTTCAACCGTCCTTGGGGTGGGGTCAATAGAACCACTGTGCCTGGTCTTCTTTAATAGGTGATTGTAGGTTAACTATTCGAAATAGAGATAAAAATTATGTTTAGTTTAGGAGCTAGATAACGACCCTTTTCACGATATAAATACGAGGTGTGTGGGTACTATAGATAATTCACTGCACACGGTTTAAGTGAAATTGTTTCAATTGTCCCCGGTCTACCCTACGTCGCCTGAGTCAAAAATATATTTTTGCCCGAGTGATACACTCTACTGTTCATCACCCACTATGAGAAAACAAAAGGCCCCTCATATTTTATTGAAATATTATGATTCTATAAAACATAAGAGTAACAACTAAATTGAAATTAAATAGTAACTAACAATAGAACGACTAAAAACTTATTTACATTTGAGACATTTTCGCAATTTTGAAAATTTATTATTCAGCTGGCGGCGCGACTATGGGCCGTCGTACCTACCAGCCAGTATTTATTCAAAAAATTTCGATGATGATTTCTATGGCGCTGAACACTAAGATGTTCCAGATTCAAAAAGTACTTTTTGAAATAAAGAGGATTAAATAGTATATTGTGTAGGGCGGTAAGTAAGGAATTACGATCGAGGCTCTAGTAGAAGCCCGAAGTCGAAGACTGAGGGCTTTCTGAGTCGAGGTTCGTAATTCCCGTACCGCCCGTGACACATACAATGTTTTTCATCACATTTGCGAGTTAATAATTATGAATATACACAAGTCAGCACATATTATTACGAAATACGTGAACTGATTTGCGGATGGCGGCGGGCTGTTTGCCCACACCACAGATTATACAAATGTTTTGTTCAGAAACGTTAAAGGCAAATACTTACCTAGGTATACAGCCATGACGGAGTTTAATAAAAAAAAGAATCGACGTTTTGATACAAAAAAACTATCGATTATTTAGATTTTAGAACATTAGTTGAGTAATTAAATAACATGTACATACGCGGAATGAAATTCCTGTTTAAATAACATTTTAAGACAATTTTTCAATTGCTTGTAAACTCCTTGCTTGAACTTGCATGACCTGTGTGCTGTGATGCTGTACCGCCCTAGGGTTTTTTTTTTTTTTTTTTTTTTTTTTTTGGCGTTGCACTATTCGTGCTTATTGCCACTGACAATATTATAGTTGAAAACAAAACGTAAGAATCAAGTACTCGCAAAATGATAAAATATTTATAAAACGGGAATTTGGAAATGGAAAGGAGATTAGTTGTTTTTAAATAATAAAAATAATAAATTCTACGAAGATAGCAGTTAATTATAATACAAGGAATAATAACAGGGAATTATAATACAACAGAAAACGCAGGTGGCCCAACAAAAAGGCCGACTCGATGCGTGAACTAAGAGCTAGATACATGGTAAATTAATAATGTTTAAATAGCTATATCATTATTTACAAGAAAAAGAGCTATGGTTTTATAAATTTCTACATTAAAATTAAATAAAATACATGAGATAGAAGTGGGTAAAGGAACTCGGAGGGAAACAAGACTTTGGAAAAGTGAGGAGTGGTCATAAAGGGGGCAGGAAAAAATAAGGTGGTTCAGATCTCCCACTTCAGCGCCACATTCACATGCAGGGTTCTGCACAATGCCAAGCCTGGCAAGATGATCAGGGGTGCACACGTGACCCAATCGCATACGTATGAATATTGTTGTAATCTTTTTGCTTAGCTTGTACTTGCTAAACCAAGGTTTAACAAAAATGGATGGCTGAATGGTACGGTAAAATTTCCCTTTCACTGATTGCCCGGACCAAAGCTGACCCCAGGATTCCTGTAGATAAACCTTGGGCAAAGCTGCCAGATCTTGGGAGTTATTTTTGTATGGAAAAACGGCTCCACACAATACGGCATCATTAGCTAACTGGTCAGCTCTCTCATTACCTAAAATGCCACAATGCGAGGGTATCCACGCAAAATGCACAGAATACCCCTTAATAGAACACCTATAAAGGAGTTCACGTGTTTCAAATATAATATAAGGATTATGAGAATAGAAAGGGAATCTGGCCAAAGATTGTAAGGCACTCCTTGCATCAGTTAAAATGAGTGAATTTCGTAAGCCCATCATAAGTATATATTCGACAGCTTTAAATAGACCGTAACATTCACCCGTAAATACGGATGATTCGGGCGGGATCTTTATTTTTTGGACGATATTATATTGTGAATGGTATACACCTACTCCCACACATGTGTCTCTTCCATGCTTCGAGGCATCTGTAAACAAAAGCTGATAGCCCTTCCAGTCTCTATCCATGGTGAAATTGAAGTTATGGTTATGACATACGTCATCTCGGTAAATGTTAAGGTTATAATGTATATTTGGTGACATGATTAATGAACTGTAATTACAGTGAAATAAAGGAAGAAATTCAGATTGGTGACATGGAGCTTCTATTAAATTGTATTTTCTAAAGCTTTTAACTAAACACGGAGTAGCTTTGTACCTCCAGTAAGTGGATGAAGTTACTTCTTCAGAGAGAATGGAAAGTTTATTTCGCAAAGGATGATTTGTAAATTGCAAACACCGAGCCATAAATCTATCAGCTAAAAATTGACGTCGTAAATGAAGTGGAGGGTCTCCACATTCTACCTGAAGACAATTAATAGGACTGCTTTTCATTGCACCTGAAACCACTCTAAGTGCCTTGGACTGTACACTGTCCAGTTTCTTAAAACCAGCAACATTAGCAGGTTCCAGCAAAAAAGTCCCATAGTCCAATACGCTTCTAATCAAGGTGTTGTACAATAGTTTTAATGAAAAGGGATGTGCTCCCCACCAAACACCAGCAAGACATCTAATTATGTTGATATTTCGTTTGCATTTAGCAGCTATATAATTACAGTGTGGTAACCCAGTAAGATGTGTATCCAATATAAGGCCTAAAAATTTAACCTGGTTTTTAACGGGCATAGGGGTATTATTATAGCTTACTGTAACTGTAGGAGGCTTACGCATTCTAGTAAACAAGACAATGTTGCTTTTATCAATTGACAGATGTAGACCATTGGTTTCTAGCCAAGTCTTCAGTAAGCATAAAGAAGAGGTTAGGGAAGTACAAATATTTGCAACAGAATGACCAGATAAATAAAGAAGTAAATCATCTGCATATTGAAGGACTTGTACTGACTCATTTAGAGAGGATTCCAAATCAGAAGTGTAAATATTGTAGAGAATTGGACTAAGTACAGAACCTTGAGGGAGACCTTTCCATACTAAACGGGTAAATGTATACCCATCAATATGAAGATTTAGACATCTCTCTGAAAGCATGTTAATTATGAACTTGGACAGCATTGTTGGAACTTGTAATGAATTCAGCTTTTGTTCTAGGATTGATACCAGGACATTATCGTAAGCTGAACTAATATCTAGGAAAGCAGCAATTACAGAGTTATTAGAAGAGAAGGCTAAGCGAATATCAGTTGTAAACACACCAAGGCTGTCCATCGTACTTTTACCCTTCCTAAATCCAAACTGTGATGTAGCTAGCAAGTTTTTGCTTTCCAAAAACCACTCCAAACGATTCTTAATGAGATGTTCAACAATTTTAGCAAGGACTGTAGAAAGTGCAATTGGTCGATAAGAAGTAACATTACAAGGAGGTTTGTTTGGTTTTAAAATGGGGATAATTGTTTGAGACTTCCAACTTGATGGAATGTTGCCAGATATCAAAGCTGTATTGATGAGATTTAAATATATTAAAAGAACAGAGTCAGACAGATTAGCTATAAATGAATATGGTATACCATCTTCACCAGGAGCTGAATCCTTAACATGTGAAAGGACTCCTTTCAACTCACTTAGTGTAAAAAGAGAATTCAACTCAGAATTAGGAATAGGAACATAGGGAAAATGCATTAAAGATCTGTGTTCAGGGACTGAAGGAGGAGCTAATTGGTCCATAAACTCATTGGCTAATTCTAATGGCAGTTTTGAGGCTGTTGTGTCTCTGAATGCTGACCTGAATCGCCTAATATTTTGCCAAACTAGAGATGCGTTAACTTCTGGAGAGATAGATGCACAGAATCTTTGCCAACCTTCGAATTTCTTTTTCTTAAGGAGCTTACGAGTTGTGCGAGCAGCTTCTAAGTATATCTCAAAATTGTGACGAGTCATAGTTTGACCATAATTTTTTTCTGCTTCTTTTCTTTTTTTGATGGCCTGAGTGCACTCAGCATCCCACCAAGGTGGTGAAGGAATTTTGCCTGTAGCACCATTCTTAATAGGGAAAGTATTATCTGCCACCTCTATTAAAATTCTTGTAATTTGATTAGATAATAACTGAGGATCATCTAGTTGTAAGGAATTATTTAAAGCAAGAATTCTTTCTTCTACACAATTTTTGTATGTATCCCAATCTGCATTTTGAAGTCTATACTTTAATCGTGGTGTTGAGTTGCAAGCATCTGGTTTTTTATGTGGAAAAGAAATTATTAAAGGGTAATGATCACTACCATAAGAAGACGGTAACGGAGACCAGGATAATAGCGATGCTAACTCAGGTGTGCAGATTGAGAGGTCAGGGGAACTTATTCCCTCATCTGGATTCGTTTGGCGTGTTGGGAGACATGTATTTAAAATACACAAATTATTATGGTCCAGAATTTCTAATAACTTTTCCCCATAGTAATTGGAACTAGAACTACCCCAGGACTGATGTTGTGTATTAAAGTCACCCATTACCAAAAAAGGTTTAGGTAAAACTGAAAGAAGATTATTTATTTCAGAAAGAATATTTACAGTGGGACGAGAATAATATATACATACTAAACAGATTTTATTTACAATAGCAGCGACAGCAGATATATCATCGCTGAGACTTGGAAGAGGAAAAGATTGAAAAGACAAGTTATTTTTAATAAGTATGGCGACACCGCCATACCCATCGCTTCTGTCTGTTCTTAGACACGCATATCCAGGAATTCTAAAAGAGAACCCTGGTTTAAGCCATGTCTCACAGAGAGCGACTGCAAATGGATCGTATTTGTTCAATATGTAGGACAGATCAGATTTTTTATTCACAATGCTGCGACTGTTCCACTGGACAATCTTGGGTAGATTTGGATCCATTATGATTAATATTAAATAAGTTAGACAGCGTATCAATAACTGTGGCAACGTTGGACGGTTCAATATTATTATTTTTTGATAACATATTAATTAACATGATTATTAAATTTAAAATTTGACTCTCATTATTAGTTGTTGTTTTATTTTGGAATGCAACACCATTCCCTGACACAGAAACTTCATTATTTATTAATGCTTGATGAGCTACCTGGTCATAACCCTTAGTTGTTTTTGGGGGATCCCGAGGTTTAAGGAATACCGTTTTTCTATGTGAGGAGACAATTGGTGTGTTACGTGATTGGGGCGAATGTTGTGAATTGAAATAATTAGTGGTATGTGATGGGGCAGATGTTACCACATCTGCATACAATTTTGAAATTGGTGGATGAAGCTGTGACGCTTCAGCATACGACACGCAGCTATGGGCCATATAATGCTTAATAGATTTTTGCCTTTCAAATTCTGGGCATTTTTTATTGATCGCGTAGTGAAAGCCACCGCAATGACAGCATTTACTATTACTCTCGTCTTCAATACTACAAGTGTCAGCAGAATGCTTCTCCCCACACTTGAAGCACTGAGGGTTCGACCTGCATTGTACCTTTGTATGGCCAAAACGACAACAATTAAAACATTGAATTGTTGGAAATGTATACAATTCAACTGGCATGGAATTATAACAACAAAATACACGTTTTGGTAATATTTGTCCGTCAAAGGTGAGCACGACTGTTTGGGATGGTTTCCACGCAGGGGTCGGTTCGTGTACTTTATAGTTCAGACGCCTTGCTTTGATGACTTTCCCGCATCCAGCAGGAACAGATATATTTTCTACTATTTCCTCCGGAGACCATTCGGTAGGTACGCCTTTAACAATTCCAATGCGACACACATTAATTGATGGAACAAATGCCTTCAATTTCTCTTTGGCCAAACTTGGGTCATTTATAAAAGAGTTAGCATCTACGTAACGGGAGAAGCTTATTGTAATTCTGTTTCGACCGATGCGTTTTAGAGAACCGTTAATGATATTATTGAATCTGCGATTTTTAAGGAACTGACCTAAAGTTATTGGGTGTAATGTCTGAGCCGAGTTTTGTGCATCAACATTTTTTTGAATATGTACGACATATGGCGATAGGTCTGTGGCTTCGTACAAAGCCCTAGCAACCTGTGGCGCCTTCTGGGGAAGATCCGACTTTATAATTTCAGTCTGGGGACCATCTACAGAACGTGAACGTGTGAACGTCGGAGTAGCTTCTTGGTGAACCGGTACGTCTGATGTAATTTGTGGACTGAATATGACTACTGAGTCATTATCACAATGACAATTTATTTCATTATTGTTTCCTTTTGAGTGACCATTTCGCCTTCTTTTGTTGCAATTTTTACAAAGGAGATGTTTCATTTTCGGCCATAAGATGTACATTTATTGAAAAAGACGAAAAAATACCACGAACTTAGGAAAAATATTCTTTCGTAAATTTAAGCCTGATTTGCAGTGCACAAAAAGTAATAGTTTTTCCATTATTGCCCCATTCTATTCAAAATGGCGTCTTCCAGTTTGCAGTTTGCTTTCGTTCTGAAATCATGTCACACAAAAACATAATATCACATCGACGTTAAATTATGAAAAGTATGTGTTTTTGTAATTAATTATTATTATTCGTCTCTAAGACATAATGTTCAACTAAATTATAAGCAAGTGTGGTGATTTCATCGTTAAAAAATATTCAATAGGTACTAATTTTTTGGAGTGTACTTCTGAACGAAAAATTCAAAATGACATTTTGTTCTGACAAGTGACAAAACCCATCAGTGTCCCTCAGTCAGTCTCGTTCATCTCGTATTGTCTAACGTTTTATGAAAACAGAGAACAAAACAAGTACGAAAGTATCGAAAAAACTCAGTTCTGATAAACAATTATTATCAAATAACAATTTCTAGGTTATGTAAACGTCATCTCTACAACCTGTCATGGCTGTCATAACTCTCGCGACAAACGTCAAACATTTTTAATTTTTATTATGTGCATTAAAACCATCTATTACTATTTAAAAAATGTTACTTTATTCTATTCAGAGGATTGTTTCCCACCTTTCCTGAAAGGTACAGGTCATGGCCGGAGTCCCATACAAAAATGAAACATCTCCTTTGCGTGGAGCTCTAGCCCTTTTCCGCTCCGATCTGTTTATGGACGAGTCTGTATCCATACTGGACTCATATATCGTAATATTCTGCCCGACCGAGGGGACTGTGCCCCCCGGATCAGGCGGTTCATTGTCCATTGTGGCCACTTGGCCGTGGCCAGAAGAGTAAAATATAAAAAACTTACCCTAAATATGAAAAATTATATCTAAAAACAATTAAACTAACTAATCTAATGAATATTTACATAAATCTACACAACTTATCTCCAATTACAAACGTTTTTTATTATAAAAAGGATATCGAAAGAAAAATCACGACCGCCAAATTCAATGATTCCCGCGCTTTTTTTCTCCTAGGGTTTTATATGGGGCATTACAGCCAAGTTAACCTGTATGTTATGACACTGTTTACGTGCAAGTGTGATGAAAAACTCATTACTGCCCGCTAAAAGTTTCTTATAGAAAACACCACCTTTGGGTGCACTTAAAAAGGCGAACCAATTCATCCTTTTCGAATAGATGGGATGAAAAATAAATGACTAGGAGTATTTTTGCTATTAAACAGTGAAGGTTGTAAGTAGTTGTAAGTAAACTTCGTCTGTTTCAACAATACAATGGTGGTCAACCGTAACCATTTACGGTTAAATATTACGGTTTCTGGCTCTTAAATTTCTTGGATTTCCCATTTCAATCTTCTTTAAATAAATTAAAAGAAGATTGAAATGGGACATCCACACAAAAATTAACAATTGTTAATTTTTCTGAGAACTGACAGAATCGTTCCGAATGGAAATATCGCTGTTAGCGTATACCGCGTATACTCTGTCTGCGGCTGTTAGCGTCGTGAACGCGATTACTAACTACTACTGACATGATCGCTTACAGTGATTTTGGCGAAACTAGGAACGCACAGTATGTTCGTCGCAGTTATGTCTCTTTTTTTTTTTTTTTTTTTTTTTTTTTTTTTTTTTTTTTTTTTTTTCTGGCTTCGCACGGTTTGTGCATTTAGCCAGTGTCAAGTTATATTAGGAAGACAAAGTTAGGGAAACTGGAATTTATCAAAAATAATATTTACATCGGAATTTGGGATATAATAGGATCAATAGGGTTATAACTAACTAGATAATACTAATGAATGATGAGATACAATAAATTGATGAAAATATATTTGTATTAAATTACAATCTAATATTATTAATGGTAATGAATGAAACTATACATTTATATACAGGTAAACTATTTGTACAAAATAAAGTAAGAACTGAAGTAGGAAAAGGAATACGGAGGGACAATAGATCACTGAGAAAGGAAGAACGGTCATATAGAGGACAGGAGAAAAGAATGTGGTTCAAGTCGCCCACATCTGTGCCGCACGAACAACTGGGATCGTTAATAATTTTAAGTTTGGCAAGATGAGCTGGAGAACAAACGTGACCGAGTCTCATCCGTATGAGAACGGAGGTCTCCATCTTGCCAAACTTAGCCCTGCCAAACCACGGTTTTTCCGAAACGTCGGGGTGGAGTAAAGAAAAATAACGACCCTTTTGTCTACTACTGATTTCCCAGGCCACCTTCCAGGTGTCCAAAAGAAAAGTTTTAGGTAAATTTACAATATCTGAGTTAAAATTCATGTATGGGACGATGTCCCCACACTGCACCGCTTCACCGGCGAGAGAATTTGCCACTTCATTGCCCTCGATTCCAGCATGGGCTGGAACCCACGCGAATTCCAAGGTATTACCCTCAGATAAGGTTCTGTACGCAAATTCTCTTATTAAATAAATTATGGGCAACTGTAATTTATGTGTCAGTGGAGATTGGTTGATGGCTAGAAGCGCACTTTGACAATCCGAAAAAATGATAACTTTTTTTAACTTAAAAACCCGACTATATTCAATGGCTTTCAAAATGCCAAAACATTCTCCTGTAAAAACAGAAGTCTCCGGAGGAAGTTTTATTTTTTGAACAATGTTATATTGCGAATGAAAAGTGCCAATCCCCACACAACCTGTCGGAGAACGCTTGGAAGCATCCGTAAAAATGTGATGATATTCCGAGTGCTCGGACAGAAAATTGTTGAAACTTAAATGACAAACGGGGTCAGATTTTCTAGTACAGTGAAATTTTATGATGGGTTTGAAATGTAAACTATCATAACTACTGCTAAATATGGGAAGTTTGTTGGAACGGTGTACTGGAGAAGATAGAGAAAGGTATTTTTTATAGCTTATTACTAAACAAGGAGCACGTTTATGGGACCAGTAATCTGAAGAATCAATCAGCGTCACTAAAATGTCCAGTTTAGAAATGAGAGGATGAGTTGAGAACTGAATAATGCGGAACAAATACTTATCAGAAAGGAACTGTCTTCTAAGATATAAAGGAGCTTCCCCGCATTCAACCTGTAAGGCATTTATGGGACTCGACTTCATAGCACCCGCAATAATTCGTAATGCTTTAGACTGGATACGGTCCAATTTTTTAAAAGCCATAACACTACCCGGTTCAAGAATAAATAATCCGTAATCTAAAGTGCTTCTGATTATAGCATTGTAGATTAATTTTAAAGAAAAAGGATGTGCACCCCACCACACACCTGATAGGCATCTAAGCATGTTTATGTGGTTTTCACATTTGTTAACAATATAATCACAATGAGGAACACTACTTAATTTACTGTCAAGTATTACACCTAGATATCTGAAATTATCTTTAATCGGGATAGGAGTTTCCTTATAAAAGAGATTTATTGTGGGAATATTTCTCTTTCGGGTGAATAAAACTGCCGCGCTTTTAGACGTGGATATATCCAAGCCGTTAAGATGTAACCATAACTCTAAATTAGATAAAGCGGAATTGATAGCCTGGCTAGCCTGTTCGATGGATTGGCTTGAAGAATATAACAACAAATCGTCGGCATATTGAAGAACCGTAATATGATCAGATAAGGACGAGTCTAAATCAAAAGTGTAAATATTGTATAAAAGGGGACTGAGCACAGAACCCTGGGGTAGGCCTTTCCACACAAGGTAAGATACCTCTTGATCACCAATTAGCATACTAATAGAGCGTTCAGTCAGGATATTAATAATAAAATTTGACAAATTCAATGGAACCCCTAGGGCTCTTAATTTATTTTGTAAAACTGATAATATAACATTATCATAAGCTGAATTTATGTCAAGGAAAACCGCGACAGTAGATTGATTATTAGAAAAAGAAATCCGAATATCCGATGTTAAAATGCCTAAACAGTCACTGGTACTCCTACCTTTTCTAAAGCCATATTGTGATGCTGCCAAAAGGCCCTTACTTTCAACAAACCATTCTAGACGATTTTTAATTAAATGTTCAGCTAATTTCATCAGAACTGAAGACAAAACTATGGGACGGTATGAAGAAGCGTCAGATGGGATTCTATTTGGTTTAAGGAATGGCAACACCATTTGACGTTTCCATTCAACAGGGATGTTGCCAGTGATC
Organism: Cerastis leucographa; assembly: GCA_963082945.1. Lineage (NCBI taxonomy): Eukaryota > Metazoa > Arthropoda > Insecta > Lepidoptera > Noctuidae > Cerastis > Cerastis leucographa. The sequence goes on along the minus strand of OY720380.1, from coordinate 7,386,061 downwards.
ATAATAGAATTGATAAGATGTAAATAATAGCAGAGGACGTCTTCATTTAAATTAGCAAAAAAGGAATATGGGATGCCATCACTGCCTGGTGCAGAATCCTTAGTTTTATGAATAACACCCTTTAATTCAGTAAGAGTGAATGGGCCATCTAGAGTCGTATGGGTGCCTTGGTTATGTGATCCGTTGGTTATTGACAATATTGGTAAGGACAGGTTAGGGTTAACAGCCTCAGGGACCCAAGGCGGCGCTAAATTATCTAAAAATTCGCTGGCTAAAGAAACAGGTATAGGGGAAGGGTTCTTATAAATTGATCTAAATCTACGGATATTACGCCAGACAATCGTTGGGTGGGTGTTAGGTGAAATTGATAAGCAAAAGTTACGCCAAGATTCAAATTTTTTCTTCTTAAAAAGTTTATAAGTTTCGTTAATTAAGTTAGTAACAGTTTCAAAATTACTATTAGACATGTCAAGGTTATAATTGTATTCCGCCTCTTTACGTTTGTTAACTAATTCTGTACATTCAGAGTCCCACCATGGAGGTGAGGGAATTGTACTATTATTGTTATTTTTTGCAGGAAAAACTACATCTGCAGTTTCAATTAACAAAAGTGCTAAAGCTTCAGCACAGCTGTTTTCATTGCCATCAGAAATTACAGGCAAGGAGCAAAGCTTACTGTCAACAAGGCTTCTAAATTTGTCCCAGTCACTACTATTTCTGCTTGGTAATTTGTGTTTTAAGTTAGATCTCCTTGATGATGCCTTTGATTTGGAAAGAGGGTAAGAAATAACTATTGGGAAATGGTCACTACCATAAGTAGAGGTTAGAGTATGCCAAGTTAATGAAGAGGCTAAGCTTGGAGAACAGATAGAAAGGTCAATTGCACTTTGATTTTGGTTGGGATCTGAACGGCGAGTAGCAGCTCCTGAGTTCAAAATGCATAAATTATGAGAGTCTATTATATCTAGTAAATCTTCACCATGACAATTAGAAACAGAACAACCCCATGATTGATGATGGCAATTAAAGTCCCCCAATATTAAGAAAGGCTTTGGAAGAAAAGAAAAGAGATTATTCATCTCTTGAAGAATAGAAGAAGAAGGGTGAGGAATGTAAATAGAAACAAAACAAGTTTGGTGCACCTTAATAGCTACAATAGAAATTTCCTCACTATGAGGAGGTAATGAAACAATAGAGAAAGGAAAAGAGTTCTTGATAAGTATAGCTACACCACCATACCCATCAGATCTATCCTCCCTAATGGTTAAATAACCATTAATTTTAAAAATATGATTTGGTTTGAGCCAGGTCTCTGCTAAAGCAAAGACAAATGGCTCATATTTGTTTAAAAGGTATATAACATCACTCTTTTTGTTTACTAGACTGCGGCAGTTCCATTGGATTATATTGGATGTGTTGTCCATTATGAATGGATTGAGGTACATTGAAAGTTGAGGCAACGTTGGACGGTGAGATGTTGAACTGAGAAAGAAGATTGTGTAATGCAGAGAGAAAATCATTTATAGAAAAGTTTACATCATTTTTATCATTATTTTGATTATTAGTAAAGGCACAACCATTAGATGGCTGGGGAATTTTAAAATCATTAATAATAGCATTGTGGGCCTCTTTATTATAGCCTTGTATAGATTTGGGTGGGGAGCGTGGTTTCAGGAAGACAGTCTTTTTATAACTACTTGAAGCCTGCATTCTATTAGGTGAAGAGATTGATGGAGTATCTGCAAAGTTTTTAGAAGGAGAAGATAAAAGTGTGTCAGCATATGATTTAGTTACCGGGGGATAAACTTTAGTTGCTTCAGCATAAGAAACTGAGCTATGTGCCATGTATGATTTAATCTGTTTTTGTCTACAGAATTCAGGTCAAGATTTATTAATGGCATAGTGATAGCCAGAGCACAGACAGCAAGATGCATTTTCTACTTCCCTTTCACAGCTATCTCCAGTATGGCCTTGACCACACTTATAACAGCGAGGTTTAGACCTGCACTGAATTTTAGTGTGCCCAAAACGACAGCAATTAAAGCATTGTACAGTAGGGAAAATATATAAATCAACAGGTAATGCATTATAACACATAAAGATTCTTTTAGGTAGAACCTGTCCATCAAAAGTAACTACTATGGATTGGGATGGCTTCCAAGTGGTTGTACCATCAACAACAGATTTAAAATTAAGGCGTCTGACTTTTAAAATTGGACCACAACCAATTGGAACTGTAATATTATCAATTACTTCCTCTGGAGACCATTCTGCAGGAACACCACGTACTAGACCCATTCTTGTAACATTAAATGTGGGTATAAAAGCTTTGTAATTATATGTTTCCAGACTGCTGTGTGAAATAAAAGAATTTGCATCCAGATAATTGGAAAATGAAAGAGAAATTTTATTACGCCCAATTTTTTTGACGCTACCATTTATAATATTTTGAAAGGCATTATGTTTGAGATATTTGCCAAATGTGATTGGGTGCAGTGTAGTATCATCATCAGGGGAAATAGTTTTTTTCTGTAAGTGTACTATGTAAGGTGCACTGTCGGTTTTGTCGTATGCTTTACGACCGATTTGCGCGGGAACAGCTACGGATGGAGCTTGAGTATCAGCAGCAATAGTTGGTATTACAGAGCAAATAGGTTCTGATAAAAATGTTGTAGGACTTGTAGGATCCGTACAACCACAACCCGACGACTCGGAACCGTGGTTTTTTCGGGTGCGACGGCGTTTGTTACAATGTTTGCACACATTTACGCGACTTCTTTTAAGTTTACGAGCCGAGGAGGACCCATCAGTTTCCATGCCTGACTCATTGCTCACCACAGTAACAAAATTGCCTGCCGGGGGAACAAAGTCCCCCGGGTCTGGCGGGTCGTTCATTATACGACTTCAACAATATATAGTAAAAACTTACCACTACCGAGGAAAAAATACTACAAAACTATACTTAAATCAAAGAAGAGAGCACTAAAACTAAACTACTGATCCTATTTTACTGTATTTTCAAAATATTTTTCTTGAATTCAAAAAGGACGCGTCCGCCAAGTTGAACGTTTCCCGCGCTTTTTTTTTTTTTTTCTTATGTCTCTTGTCAAAAATGAGTTGACTATTGACATTTTATAGCCGGCGCTCTATTAACAAAAGTTGTTTTGATTTAGAAACCGTTTCAATTCAGTTTACTGCAGAGATTTAGTTTGTACATTTTTCAGAGATCATTTACTACTTTATCTGCGACACGTGGGTAGCCTTGAGAGTTCAAAACATCCACCAGTGAGAATAAAATAAATGCGCGTCCCATAAAAGTCTCTTCATCCAGTTGTCATTGTCAAGGTCCAAGTTTAAAATGAAGCGTTTATTCGAAGTGGATACAATTTGCAGACTATGCCTTAGAGTTGACGATAGAGTTAATAGATTAAACAACACAGATCAGAAGGTTTTCATCGAAAGCATGATTAAACTAAAGCAAGATAATTATGTAAGTACATAGTAAATTTTACTTCATTTAACCAATAGATACTAAAATTTATGCTATTTATTAACCATCAAAATTTTTATGCAATTTTAATAAAAACATTAAATTTCATGTTCAATGTAATTTTACTTAGATCGGGTACAAGTTTCATCCTACGGCAGCTGGACATTAACTCCAGCAAGTATCAAGTTGGTAGCTATAGCAGGCTAAAAATCATTTATTGACTTTCTTTCAGGTTCCAACTGATGACCTTTACATTTGTTACATCTGTAGTGCTCTTCTAAAAAAGAGTTTGAATTTTATGCAGACCATTTGGAGTGCACAAAAAATTATTTGTGCTTTATTACAAAATACCGATATGGTAAGTAACATAACAGTGGCAATTTGCAAAGGGTGGGGGGTAGCAGCTGGACGAGAGTTACAAAGAATAGTATAGAGTGGTGTGGAATTGCATTGGAAAGGCCCATGTCCAACAGTGGAATCCTGCAGGTAGATGATGTGATGTACCTTATTGAGTTGAAGCTGTTTGTATTTTAGTTACTCTAATATACAAGTCTGCCATTTTAGTAAATGGTATTATTTTCTTCTATATCTGTAGATGGTGTTTCTGTACTTAGAAACTGTTTAATTTTTTTTTTTTTTTTTTTTTTTTTTTTTTTTTTTTTTTTTTTCACACCACCTGCTCGACAATGTCAAATTATATGTCATGCAAACCTAACTTAAAGTAAGTCATTTACGACCTGAGGTCTAGCAGGGCAATAATATTGTACTGAATTTCATTATGACCCGCTGGTCAATAATGTGATTTGAATTTGGAACATAAATCGCATATATGTATATTCACGCATTCACCATTTTTTTTTCTTCCACTTTGGCTTCGCATGGTTTGTGCATTCAGCCAATGTCACGTCAGGGCATTCACCATTATGATCTGCACTAATAAAATAATTGTTCGAAAATCGAACTGGCCACCACAAGACAGAATATAATTAAAAGAAAAATGGAACACAAAAAGAGGCGCAAATACTGAAAATTGCTTTGCTTTGTTCATTGTTATACCAACAAATTACTTAAAATATTGCAAATTCTCACAAAAATGTCGAGTGACGATAGTGATTTGACTCCGGATTACTTGATTCTAGTACTACTGCTTTTATTGTCTTGTAGATGGTGGGAAAAGTAGAGTATTCACCTCAGGGATAAAGGTGCCCATTTTGAAGTGTGTATCTGTCTGTGGCATTACAGCTCCTGAATGGACAAATTGATTTTGCGATAGAGTAGGTTTTAGTTCGAAAAATGTGTTAACAAAGAGTGTTGTTAGCTATGTTTCAAGAAAATCTGCTCAACCGTTTGGATTTCATCACATCTTTTCTAGTTGACTAAGAGATATAAACAACTTCCACAGGTATGGTTGATTCGAAATTTGAAATTCTGTCACTTGGCACCATAGGCACCAGATGGAGAGGGGGCGATTTATATTGATTATAACTTTCACTGTTTTCGTCAATTGGCGTGAAAAGGCGCAACACCGAGAAAAGTGGAAGGAATTGGATGAGGCGTCTTCACAGTTAGACAGTCAAGGCTAAGAAAAAAAAAAAGTTTGTTAGTATAGTTCATACATATGTGGTAGAGTTCATGCTTAAATAATTTGTAAGGGTTAAAATGAGCCTTGTAGTACCTACCGTACCGTACCTACCGTATAGCGGTAAGTAAACTGAAAAGAATTTATAAAACCTATCTGTCTTGTTTTGTAAACCCGTTATGTTTGATTTTTGGTGTACAATAAAGTATTATTCTATTCTATTCTGTCTTGAGAACTTTTAAATAGCGGTAGGTAGTACCAGTACTTTGAGGCTCATTTTTAGCAGAATTTTCGTATATCCTTAATTTTGGTGTTAGTAAAGTTGTCTCAAAAGTCTAAAAAATTTGGTGTCTGCGTCGTAATTTATTTAAGAACAAAGATAAAAAAAAAAAAAAAAAAAAAAAAAAAAAAAAAACAGTTTTTTGCGATTATCTCGGTTTCTATTGCTCCATAGATTTTAACGACAAATTTTATTTTTTCTTGCGCTCAACCGTTTTTGCCATATAGGGCGGTAAGAACGCAGCGCTCAGCCACCGCTGATTTTGTGGTAAGTATACTCGCAAAATTTTAATTATCATCTCGATACACAACTTCGATTGCTCTGGATGATTGAGGAATCGCCTAGGCGCACAGACTGATGAAGAACGTGCATTTGAGCATCTCTTTGTTCGCACTTCTTCCACTCCATCAATCACCTGATACCTTGGGAGATTCCTATACTCAAGCAGACCGTCGGTTCCTCGCAGTAGAAAAACGTCTGCAGCGTTCGCCAGAATATAAAAGTCTTAACTGTAATTTTATGCAGGACTATCTCAGTTTAGGCCATATGACACAGGTAGATTCCTATGAATCGCCGTGTTATTTCATGGCACATCATGGCGTGTTCCGCGAGCTCAGCATCGCTACCAAGTTGTTTGTGATGTTTGACGCAAACGCACCTTCAAGCTCCAGTAAGTCACTGAATGATTTGCAACTAGTTGGTACAACATCCCTGTACAGGGTGATCTATTCTCATTGCTATTCTTCTCCGCTTTAGGCAGCACAAGTACGTCGTAAGTGCTGATATGGATCAGATGTACCGGCAATGCCTAGTCGATGAGGGTCAGCGACTGGACTATTAGCAGAAGCAAAGACTGAGAAGCAGTATTTCAATACTTTCATTTTCTAAGTGTTTGTACTAACTTCAATATTTAAAAATGTTTACATTTAGAGTAACCTGTACATTATGAGCCTAACTGTCTGAAACTGCTCGAAACACTTCGTATGAGCCCAAACACAAGGTAAATGCCTGGATGATGAAGGTTATGTTGGGTGTCTTGCATGATCCTGGTGATGCCTGCACATCACGTGAAGGTTATCATACTTTTGTAATATCATTGTCAAGTGACAGGATTTTAAATTTCGAATCGATCAGACCTGTAAAATTGTATAGATCTCTTCATCAACTAGAAAAGAGGGGATGATTTTCAACCGGCAGATTTTCTTTAAACATAGCTAAGAATACTATCGGTTTGGACGTCTTTACAACGAAAAAAAATAATTGTGTTGTGAATAATTGTTTCCTAAGCTTTGCCGCCTTGCCTTGCCTTAACTCCTGAACAGATTCAGGAGCTATTTTATTTATTCACGGACATTAAACAGCTACAATAATGGAATCCCTGTTCCAACACATATATTGTAGCTGTCTGTGTTATCTTCCCCTGAAGATAACACAAAATATTAACAATATTGCAACCCACTACATTATCCACAGATTAACAAAAGAAAATATTATGATGAGTGCCACTAGATAGCTAACAGATAATACAATAATTAAATCACATTAGGTAATAACAAATATTTATAGAAATATCAATTATTAAACAATTAAATAAACGAAATATTAATTACATAATGCAAAATAGAAATTCCAATAATACAACATCATTGGTTGATAATAATTTTCATAACATTCGATTTACAAGTTGGATTTTGAGCATACAAAAATATCAATATTAACAAAATTATACACATAAAGGGTGTAAAACACCTCTTAACGAAGCCGAAAGGCACTGGTTCTCCCTGTCATTGAGATCATTTTTTTGTTCTACACCATACCTGGGAACCTTATAGTTACGGAGATATTAGGGGTCAAAGTTCCAACTTTTTGACAAGTATTTTTTTAAACACCTCCACGACCCCCGTACTATTCAATCCGTCCATCAGCACAATGTTTTGAGTGCGTTTGTTTGAGTTCTACCACAAAACATGATTTTACACCCCCCAAAAAAAAGTCGTTTCCCAGCAATAATTATTGCGTAAAGTTACTTAGTTTCATGTACAGAATGCTTGGTTGACGGCTTCGTGATGAGGTGATTTACACCGTGTATACAATTGTAAGATTCGACCATTCGACGGATAGGGCAGCGCAAACCAGAATTAGTTCGACAGGTATTGACAGCAGAGAGGGTACCTGCACGGGTAGTACGTATATTAACACCATTACCATGATGCCACAGACAGACACACGTAAAACTTATAACAGCTATCATTTTGGTCGGAAGTTAAAAATAAATTGCTGGTTGTGTCAATAATAATTAACAAAAACAATAGAATAAGCACCAAATTAAATAAATATGTAAAGATTGGATGTTTCAAGATGCAACTAAGTCAAAAACTGCTAAATTATTTTCAGATTACCAAGCAACAGCTTTATTGCATAGATAGACACAACACTGGACTAAATCCTATAACTCTCATTGAAATTGTAACTTATTGTGATAATGAACAGAGCGACAGCAGTAATAAAAGCTTTAGTGATAACAGTACATGTGCAGACATAGACGAACTAGATCCTGGCCTTTTAACTGAAGAAGAAAAACCAAGAAAGCAAAAAAAACCTATCATAAACAAAATTAACTATCATTCCACAAATGAAAATAAGCTAATTATATGTATTAGTGATGAAGATGAAGAATCAGACAAACGTAATCTAGATGAAATTGAAGTAGAAATATGCAACAATTTTGAAATAGATGGCATTAGAGCTGAAAGTAGTGATCCACTCACGAAAGAGTTAGGTTCAGATGAACCAATACCTAAGACAAAAGTTAAAAAACAAGTTGGAAAAAAAATTGTCTATTTAAAAACACGTACTTCTAATTCTAAGGAGTCTACTCCAAATGAAAGTGATATGGACTCTACTCCAAATGAAAGTGATATGGACTCAAGTCCAAAAAAAAAAAAAAAAAAGAAAAGTGATAAAGATGAAGATTACCAACCTGACTCAACAAGTCACTCGGAGGACTCAGATTTAGACTCATATGATGATGACGGAAAACCAATCAATAAACCAAAAGATGGTCGAGTTTATCCAATGCAGTGTGACCATGTAGGTAGAAACACAATTAAAATTTTCTTCTAAAATATTGTTAGCTACGATTAACATTTTTGTATAACTGGTGCATGGTTCATACACGTTTAACTGAGACGGTGCGGTGTCTAAGGTAGCTGCGCGGTGCGGGGAAGATTAGGTGAAATGTTACTCAATCATTTTATTTTTGAACGGTATCTGCAGCACCTCCCCCACCATACATGTATTCAGGCACGTTTCAGTAAAATGTTATGGATTGATCGTGATAGAACATATGTGAAATCCTTTATAGTAGAAAGTATGCTACTGGACCAATTCATTCATAAACCACACTGTTGTAATGAATTTTAACGTTTAGTAATTTCGTTTTAGTGTGAATTCGAAGTGCTGGAAAGACGTAATCACTATCGTCATTATCAATATAATCATCCCAACATCGAGTATCCATATGGACTGCAAAAAGAATACGCTTGTTCGATTTGCGGGAAACTTTATGTAAGTATTGATTGATTTTATGGTGTTTTTGTTAGCCTTTTTGTAATAAGAATTACTCCGCAGGCCTGAGCCTTGTTGAGATACTCATTTCACTAAAACCAGCCGGTGTTCTACCAACTATCCGCTGAATACTCGCCCACAACGCCCAGTGCATTTGTAGTCGCCTGTTCCCTTTCCGTCTTTCCTATTGAGACCATAACTTCTTCATATGAGGCGACGGCTTCCTATGTGCTTCCTGTGTCGCTTCCGAGCATGGATTTGTAGGGACCTACAAAATGCCACTTATAACAAAAAGTATCACAGCGCCTTCTATGAACGAACTGAAGAATTAATATGGTCTGAATGTGGCAAGCAAAGATTACATCGACGTAACACTATAGTATAAAAGAACCCGACAACAACTGTTGGGCAGTTGCCAACTAGACATAACACCAGTCTGGTCGGAGGATCCTCCCTTTTCTAAAGAGTATTGAGGAACTTTACAACCTGTTCTTCATACCAAACACACTAACATTCTCGAAGTGGGAGGTTACCTGCGACACCGACCGCTGCGAGATGGTCACGGGACCGCACTACTCTCTTAGGGCACTCCTCCAAACAAAGTGTCCGGGCGACACCCATAGTCCAAATGAACTTTGATGGTATTTTTTAAGTATTAATGCATCTAATTTTAACCCAAAATGAAACTTACCTATAGCTTTAATACTAACCACCTATTTCCACAATATTTAATTAGCTATATTATTTACAGAATAAAATGAGAATAGGTACACATGAGGCTAGTCATATTAAACAGAAACTTAAATGTTACTTTTGTCCAAAAGTATGTTCTAATAAGTTAAAAAGGCAAAGACATATAAGGACTGTTCACCCAAAGAAGACGTTCACATGTGATTACTGCTCTAAAGTATTCAAGACAACAGTTGATCTAATACGACACTTACGGGTGAGTTGAAAAAAAGTCTATTCCTAATATACTAAAGCTGAGAAGTTTGTGTATTTGAACGATCTTCTCTCTGGAAGACCGATTTGAAAAAATCTTTTCGGTTTTGATTACCCATTTCTATTAAATAATAATTAAAATCTTGCTGTGACCCGTTGAAACTGAGCAAGCGAGGCGCAGATAGTGATATGCATTGTGTATGTTTATAATTTTGAGTTGTGTCTTGCATTCAGACACACCAGTCAATTTTACCGAGTAAAAAATCTAAAAAATTAGAGACCTTTTTCATCTACATACAAAAATAGTTTTCCATAACGTTTTAAACGTTTGCAGATCCATACTGGAAGTAAACCATTCAAATGTCATATTTGCGGAGATGGATTTGCACACAGCGGAAACAGAAGTATTCACATCCGTGCTAAACATCAAAATTATAGATATGTTGCTAAGAAACAAAAGCGAGCCCATACAGTGCGCAGAAACAAGAAACGCCGTTCAACAGACACAGAAATCTCGTCTAACAGTGAGAAGATAGTACGGAAGACTAAAAAAACACGCAAAGGAAACAATCAATCCGAAAATACTGAAGTGACACTAAAAAAGAAAAGGAAAAGTACGAAAAAAGTTTCCAAAAATAAAGAAGTTGGTGGTACTGACACAAAAATGGTGTCTGAGGACGGAAAGCTAAATAATAAGAAGAAAAAAAAAACCGAAATGGTTAGCGAAATAAACATTGAACGACGAAATGAAAGTTACGAGAACGCAGAAATTGAGTCGGATGATGAAATTCTTGCTGTGGTTAAAAGAAAGAATACTCAAGATGGACTTGTAAGTCAAAAGGCTAAACAAATTGACGGAGAAAATAAAGTGAAATGATAAAAATTCAGCCTAACTGAAAAGAAAGCGGTTATCTTACGCCCCTCTTCTGGAAGGAAAATCAATCCAAAAATTTGTATATTTTAAGTATATTTTAAGTTCTTACATAAACTTTCAATTAAATATCATTCAAATTTCTTTGAAAAAATAGGAGTTAGCACCGTAAGAGTGTGAATACCGTGAGTTTATAATCTATCTCGCGAGATAGATGAGACATTATAACGCATTCATTTTCGGTAGTTTATTGAGTTGCCCAACTATCGATAGTTTCTCTATCGATAGATGACCTCTAAAACTAGTTACAATATCTATAGTGCTGTCACAAATTAACTAATACTATTGAGTGGAAGCAATAGTATCGATAAGATCGATACTATTATATTATAATACTATCAATAGTATCGATTTTTTTAAAGTAATCAACGATATTATCGATAGTATCGTTGTATTAAATAATTAATACTGTTGATAGTTTGTAAAACTATCGATAGTTTAATAACCGCCGATAGTATCGTTTCCCAATTATAGCTTATGTAGCAAGTAGTTTTAAACTATTCTCACTCATTGTGCCTTAGTGTGAGCTATCGATAGTATTGCTCCTAAAGAAATGCTGGTCTTCGATAGTATCGATATATACTATCGATACTATTTTTGTATATAAATACTATTGCCCTGTATCATACTATCGATAGTTCAGCGATAGTCGACTATCGATATGCAACACCAGTAGTTTATCAATGACAAATAGTGAACAAACCTAGATTTATTGACAGGGTTGCTCGCTCGTTCGGTGTCGGTGCGGGACGCGTGACGTTCAATAAATTAGCGCGCAAGGTGCGGTCCGTCGCAAACAAGTTTGATACCAGTTCACAAATTGTCATTTTTAAAATGATTTTTATATCTAGCTATCCATGGCAAACCGACAATTTGTGTACCTATATGAAATCGCTGTCAAAACTAACTTTTACGTTTATCAATATAAAAACAATATTATAGTGAAAGCGCCAGGGTAGCGCGTGAAACTCTTTTTTTTTTTTTCTTTTTATGCAATTAGCAGGCCAGAACAGATTGTATTTTGATTAAAATATAATTCGCGGCCGGCTTTATAGAGTTATAATCATCAATACAACTGTTCATTTATTCCGTTGGTCATTAAATGGCGTTAAATGAACTTAGAGGATACTGCAAAATGCAAAAAACCGGGCGAGTCGGACTCGCGCACCGAGGGTTCCGTACTTTTAAAACCGTAATTATTAAAAATATTTTTTTTATATGATGTAACTAAAAATTTACAGTTTTCGCATTTTTTATCTGTGCTATAAGACGTTGCTTCGTACTAAAAAACAAAAAAAAAAAAACTGAGTTCACCCTGTAGATATTGATTAATTTGCGAGTGTCGAAAATTTGCGACATAAACGGTATCTTTTGATTGCGTTGGCGTTAGAAGTTTGATTTTTTTCACAGCTCCAAGGGACAGTAGACCTGAGTATTTGATATAAATTCCAGCTTGATACCTCCACGCGTTCCTGAGAAAAAGGGTCTTGACAGACAGACAGACGGACGGACGGACGGACAACAAAGTGATCCTATAAGGTTCCATTGTATCCTTTCGAGGTACAGAACCCTAAAAAATTAAGAAAATTTGAGTTTGGCCCTGGCGCTTCCATCGTAATAAACGTACAGATACACAGTTAATCTATTGAGGAGCTCGTGGCTAAATAATAACAGCCGCTCGGTTCGATCTTCAGGCTAAGCCGCGTTTGCCTAGTTTGGTTCGTGGATGGGTGACCAGCCATAACATGCAAAGTTTCCTCTGACTCAGAAAGTATGTTAAGCTGTTGGTCTCGCCTGTAAATTGTAGATCTTTGACAGTTTTTAGATAGTCACGGGCCCGCTAGTCTGACAACCCTTACCAAGGGGTATTGTATTACCCAGTACTATCTGGTTTGTGGAGGTCAGATAGGCAGTCGCTTCATGTAAATAACTGTATCCGATTAGACTGGAAGCCCACCCCAACATGTTGGGAAAAGGCTAGGCAAATGATGATACACAGTATATCTATTAAAAATGCTCTTATTTTAACTCTCTTCCAGACTTTTTAGGTAGAGTGCAGTGCGATGCGCGGTCGAATACGGACGTGTTTCCACTGGGCACGGAACGAATTTTATTCGCGTGTTTCGCGGCCATAGCCGCTGCTCGTACTATCACTATCAGTTCCACTCATTTTTCATCACTCATTCACAAAACACGATTAAGTATAAGGATTTTTATGTTTTATGAAGTGAACAAATGTTGTATTTTAAAAATATTTTAGTAAGTAAACAAATGGTGTGTCAAAAGTCTGGAAGAGTCCAGACTTTTTTCTTTTAGGTAGAGTGCAGTGCGATGCGCGGTCGAATACGGACGTATTTCCACTGGGCACGGAACGAATTTTATTCGCGTGTTTCGCGGCTATATCCGCTGCTCGTACTATCACTATGAGTTCCAAACCACTCATTTTTCATCACTCATTCACAAAACACGATTAAGTATAAGGATTTTTATATTTTATAAGTAAACAATAATTATGGTGTATTTTAAAAACATTTTATTAACTGAACAAATGGTGTGTCGTGTTAAGCAGCATTTTTTTTTTTTTTTAATTATTTAACTTTAGAAACATTCTTTACTTAATAGGTAACCTACTTTAATGTTTCGTATTGCGTATTGAAATAAGTACCTTGTTTATTGATTATTAATGTCATTTTATATCGGTGTATCATTGCACTAACATATTATTTTTACTATCTTTTGTACCACATTACCGCAAATAAATAATTTTGATTCTGATCCCTGACTTTCCAATCTTGGCCCCTCAATTACACTGACTTTCCCATACCAACTTGAGAGTCCCTGACTTTTCCATGTTGTTTACAGTATGTGGAAAACCTGAAGGCGATTTTATTTATTTTATTAAACGTATTTTATTAATAAAACATGCTCTGCCGTCCTTACGAAAATTGCGATAATTCCATATTCGGAATTAGCAGAACGAGATTTATATATTCTTTTTAGACAGTATTTACGTATCTATGACGAAGCCGGCTTTAATACTAGGTAAGCGCAACTGCAATATCTAGGTCGGTGTTTTATGGTTTACTTATCCAGACCGATTACTTACTTACGCTTACTCAAGATTGATTATGCAATAAGTCAAGTTACATTTACTAGTTATAAGTGCAATAAGTTTGAGGTATTGTAGATATGATACGGAACCTCATTTATTAAATACTAGCTGTCCCGCGCAACTTCGTCTGCGTCAAATTTTCCCCGTTTTCGCAACGTTTTTCATTGCTGCTCCGCTCCTATTGGTCGTAGCGTGATGATATATAGCCTATGTCGTTCCCCAGGTTGAAATCTGTCTTCTTGCCAATTTCATTAAGATCCGATCAGCCGTTTAGTCGTGAAAAGGTAACAAACAAACTAAACAGAGTGACATTCGCATTTTATAATATTAGTATGGAATATTTTTTTGAACGTTGCCCCACACTCAGAATTTCTTCTGTATCGTGGGTGCGTTTACGAACATTTTAAACTCACATACACAAACAGCCAGACCCGGAAACCAGTGCTTGTTAAAGTTACCAACTAACAAAATAATATCCGTGACTTAACGTTAATTCCAATGTGATACCTTATTAACTTTATAAAAATATAACGTTAATTGATAACATTACCTTACTGGTAATGTTATCAATTAACGTTATATTTATTTAAACGTTAAATACAATTAACCTAATATACGAGAATAACGTTACTGTACCGTTAATTTAGCTAAAACCCGGTCACATTCAAGGTTGTGTGTGGTATGTGAGATGCTAAGTTGCTAACCATATACTGACTCTTTGTAACCATGACCTAGCGACCCACGAAATGCGGCGTTCGCAAGGTTTGTTGCAATTAACGGTTATAAAAATTAACGATAAAAATTTGCAAAAATAACGTTAAATCTATTAACGTTATTTTAATATTACCGGTAACACTGACAAATGAAGGTAACGTTACGAAAATTTTACCGTTATTTAAAGCCCTGCCGGAAACACTTTCTGTAGGCAGCCATACAAAATATATTTGTTCCGTGCGGGGATCGAACCCGCGACACATGTAATTATTCATTTATTCACAAAACCAAAATATTTTATTTTGCATAGGCCTACATGGGCACTTAAAAGACATCGACGTGCACAGTTCGGGTTGGTTGTTTCCTAGTGAGACACTTCGCGATAGTCTTCAGTGCCTGCTTTGAACGACAGACACTTGTTCTTTTTCGCTTTTTATCTAAGACGATGGGCTTCTGCATATCGCTCAAAAACAGACACAAGTTTCCTGAGGGCGCTGATCGATGGAGCCAGCAGCACCATGTCATCGGTATTACTGAGGAGTGTTCCTTCAATAGAACAGCTTACAATAGTACCGCTGAGCTCACGAATCAGCTGATCCACGTACCACCTAGAGTTTCGGCGAAGTCAGACCTTGTCTTACTACGCATTCCAGCCCGTACGGATCTGATAGCGAGCCTGCCCACTTCACAATATGTGTCTGATGACCTTAACAACGTTCATACATAACTTTTTTAGCACACATGGGATCGTTGAGGACTTTTGCCACTACTGGTGTAGATACCTACCTAAGGTCTCTTCCAAAATTCAGCGCTGTCGGCCGGTATTATTACCGCCCACTCACCGCCCCCCCACCCCTATAGCCTAGCAGCCAGGGGCACTGACCAATGAGGCTATGTACAAGTGAAAGAATTTTTAAAATCGGTTCAGTAGTTCAACTACAAACTCAATGTAAAGCACTCGGTATATACTCCACCACGCTAAAAGCTTGTATACACAAGCTTTTTGGGAAGCTCAAAATGCACGCCCCCTTCACCGGAAATAAACTTGTTAGCGCGCCCATGATAGTTTTTTGGTCAGTCCGTCTGTCTGTCACCAGGCTGCTGTTCTCATGAACCGTGATAGTTAGCCGGTTGAAATTTCTACAGATTATGTATTTCTGTTGCCGCTATAACAACAAATACTAAAAACAGAGTTAAATAAATATTTAAGGGGGCTCCCATACAAAACAGTGATTTTATAAATCATTATCATAATCAGCCTTTAATGTTCCCACTGCTGGGAAACAGGCCTCCTCTCTATGAGAGGGAGTGGGTTATAATCCACCACGCGGGCCCAGTGCGGGTTGGTAGATGTCACATGTCTTCGAATTTTTAGTTATAGGACACGTCGGTTTCCTCACGATGTTTTCCTTCACCGTTTTTGGGGCAGCGGTGATGAAATAAATTACCTACACAAAGTAATGCGCCTGCCTGCCACGGCTTACCTACTGCTCGTAAGTCGGGGCTGCCACCAGTGGGCCACCGCTCCTCTTCTGATTTTATATATAATGGTACGGAACCCTTCGTGTGCGAGTCCAACTCGCACTTGACCGGTTTTTTTTTCACACAAAATGATATTAGAAATTACGGGGCAACGATGTCTATGGGGCAACGTCAACTAGCGATGTGAGATTAATTAATGGAAAAGAATCGATTAAATAAAAATCGATTTTTCTTTAATCAAAATTAATAGATTTGTCAAAAATCGAGTTTTAATCAAAATAATCGATTTCTGCGAAAAAAAGGTTTTTTTTTATAAGTACACGCTTTTCTTATTCCAATAATAAACCTAAGACATTCATGTCCACAATTCATCAGATTAAAAATCAAATAAAATTACACGTATAAAAAATTACCAATTCAAAACTAAAAATCAAAGGCAGATTTTTAGTTAAAAAACTAAAAATCAAAAGCAGATTCTCCATGTTCCTTTAACATTTCAAGGTAAGGAATTAGTAAACCAAATAGCATTATTGATACAAATTGTAGTACTAGTAAACGTCTTATTTATTATAATCAAAATGAAATGATGTGCATCCCAACAAAATGACAAAATTGCTGTCCCAAAAAAAAAATTGCCATAAATGTCCAGTCCTAGTCGTTTGACTAGTTTTATAATAAAATACTTAAAATAAGAATTTAAAAAACCAAACGACTACTCTATAGTCTCAAAAACTAAACTACTTTCACCAATAAAATACTTTCGCCAGCCACTTTTAGGTGTTTTATGGTTATAAGACATTTTGTTTGTTTACCAACAACGGCAACAAGTTTATCTCACTCACCATTACACAGAACAAAGAGTATAGTAATATAGATGAAATAGAGAGCCCACTCGAGCGAATTTTTGACACCTATATTGAACGGTGTCGCCATCTGATACTAAATCCGTTGAACTAATTCTTAAAACTGTGCGTACATATAGTTATATCTATATCTATGTTATTGAATAGGTTTTCTATGGGTTTCTGTTTTTATTTCTGTTTTTACACTCAACTCAAGCGCACTTTCTGGATCTAAAACTCCAGAAAGTGCGGTCGAGTTTAGTGTAAATAAAGACAGAACCGAGAAACCACATAAATTACACAAAATGGAAGAGATCTACGAGCATGCGCACACGCCGATAGTCGCCATTTTGTAAACAATCATATTACTTTACTCTTTGAAACAATCTGTATGATATTGTTGCAAAAACTAAAAAAAAAAATATTAGCAATTACGAAATGCTTTTAAAATAAATAACTGGTTTAATCTTGTTTAGAGTTTAATTCATTATTTTTAACTCAATTTTCATTCAAATCAAAAAGGTATTTAAAATCACACTGGCAAAAATTGGCGTAAGCACCATCTATGTCATTTTAATGTACTAAATCTCAAGTTTATGCGGATTTGGTAAGAGATGGTGCTAGTATCTTTGTGTAAAATTGGACGCCTATGTCAAGTATGGCAGTCCCCCCCCCCCTGACACAGAAAGTACTTTACACGTATACATACATGCCTACAGCGGGCCAATACCGTCTTTACCATAAGGGCACACGGGGCCCGTGCCCAGGGCCCCCATTCTCAGGGGGCCCCGAAGGACCGACAATTTCTCTCACACATTTATTCTCAAAACATTTTTGTCGGGCACATTCAATAAGAATATTCCTTTGCCTAATGGTTACCAATTGTAGTGGAGAGCGGTCATTTTTGCAGCTTAAGAGAATACAAAATGAATTTCGAACAACAATGTTAAAAGAACGACTGTGCATAGAAAGTGTTATCCTATATAATAGAAGATTTTTCTCAACAGAAATCTCGAAAGAAAACGTTATTGTAATCATAACCAAAAAACCAGCAGCATTCTAATATCATTAATGACATATTATATCATACTGTATTTGATTACCTATACAGGGTGTAACGGAAAGGGTATATACATCCTTAAGGGTGTGCTACAGACCATCAAACTGAACATGTTTCTCATCATAAATCATGTTTTTCAGCAAAAAATAAATCTGCTGCCCCATAGAAAATGACAATACCTACTCGACCGAAATATATAGGCAGCTGATATTTTTTTTTGCTGCAAAAATAAATATGTTGAGAAACATGTTCAGTTTGATGGTCTGTAGCACACCCTTAAGGATGTATATACCCTTTCCGTTACACCCTGTATAATAAATGGATATACCTACTGAGTAAAGAAATGTTATGTACTATAATTCGCTTTTTTTACTTTCCAAAAGGGCCCCAAATTCTTGTGTGCCCAAGGGCCCCCGCCTAGTTTAAGACGGCCTTGCAGCGGGCGCCTTTTTTATTTAATCAACTTAAGGCGGAAACATACTTACGACGTTTCGTGGCGTGTCATGACGCGCCAGAAGCATATCGGTTTCATACATTTAATACGGTTAGGGACATATTTGTATGGCGTCCGCGTCGTTGCGACACGACACGCCAAAATATATGAAACCGATACCTATGCTTCTGGCGTGTCACGACACGTAAATATGTTTCCGCCTTTACGTATGAACTTAATTCGAGCTTTTTCATACAACGCATAGATGGCGCTGTTTATAAAATTGAAACATACTGCAAGATTTTTTCATGTAGCTGTTGCTGAAAATCGATTTAAATACGTAATTTATGTAATCGATTTACTAAAAATCGATTAATCCATACTAATATTATAAATGCGAAAGTCACTCTGTTTGTTTGTTTGTTTGCTACCTTTTCACGACTAAACGGCTGGTCGGATCTTAATGAAATTTGGCAAGCAGATAGATTTCAACCTTGGAAAGGACATAGGCTATATATCATCACGCTACGACCAATAGGGGCGGAGCAGCAATTAAAAATGTTGCAAAAACGGGGAAAATTTGACGCAGACGAAGTTGCGCGGGACAGCTAGTTTATTATAAAGCTGAAGAGTTTGTTTGTTTGCTTGAACGCGCTAATCTCAGGAACTACTGATCCGATTTGAAAAATCTTAGTGTTTAATAGCCCATTTATCGAGGAAGGCTATAGGCTATATATCATCACGCTACGACCAATAGGCGCTCCTATTGGTCTGCTCCGCTGAGCAGCAATGAAAAATGTTGCGTAAACTGGGAAAATGTGACAAGACGAAGTTGCGCGGGACAGCTAGTTTATAATAAAAAGTATGCTACTGGGCCTGGGTACAGTTATATAAAAAAAAAAAATCGAGTATGTGACATTTGGGGAGGTGTATGTAACTTTATAAGTATTTTCTGTTCATTGGTGTGTTTAAGCATACTCATTGCTAGCAAATGTGTCCGGTTCAAGAGCATACACAATTGCACAGAGTTATAAAGAAATAACTTAATTTAATCTGGTTCATTCGTAAACCAGTTTTAGTGAATTCTAATATTTCGTAATTTTGTTTCAGTGTAATTTTGAAGTGCTGGCAAAATCTTTGCACTTTCGTCATTATCTATTTATGCATCCCAATATCGATTATCCATATAAAAGTCAAAAGGATTACGCCTGTTCGATTTGCGGCAAACTTTACGTATTGATTGATTTTATGGAGTTTTGTTTGCCTTTTTGTAATAAGAAATCCTCTTCAGAGTGCCTTGTTGAGATACTCATTTCAGTAAAACCAGCCGGTGTTCCACCAACTACCTCTGGGCCTGGCCGGGCGCTGAACACTCGCCCACCAACGCCCAGTGCATCTACTGCAGATAAGGAAAGAGGTTTAGTCGCCTCTTCCCTTTCCCGCCTTTCCTATTGAGACCATAACTTCCGAGCTTGAATTGAAACACGCTGCGAATGTCCATGATGTGCAGTCGAGAACACGTCGCAAGCCGTCGCTTCATGCAAGAAATGGTCTCAATTATGGTCAGGGCACTCCTCCAAACAAAGTATCTCGGAGACAGCCATAGCCCACGTCAATGTTATGACCCATTCACAACTACCCTTATTAATGCATTTAATTTGAACCCAAATGACGCTTTTGCCTATACTTAACTTTACGGCTCAGGCGCAAAATGTCTCTTTCGCAAAATGTCTACTGGTAGTAAAATGTCTCTTTCTCATAATGTCGCTTTCTCATAATGTCGCTTTCGCAGAATGACTCCTTCTCAAAACGTCGCTTTCTCACAATGCCTCTTTCGCAGAATGTCTCTTTCGCAAAATGTCGCTTTAGAAACTTAGAAAAAAAATTAGCCTGGTTTAAAAAAAAAGGGTGTTTTTTTATTAAATTTTAATTAAATGTTTACAAGTTTTACAAGATATTCAATCTTCGAGTCTGACTCTGCTGGGCAGAGTTATGATTTGTTTCCATTTTTTGTAATTGAAGACTTATGATTTGTTTCCTTTTTTTTATTGAAGACTTATGATTTGTTTCCTTTTTTTTTATAATTGAAGACTTATGATTTGTTTCCTTTTTATAATAAATGACCACTCAGATTTTGTAAAGAACTCATAATAAAAGTATTGTTATTTTTACTTAAAAAGTCGAATTTACAACGTTGCCAAAAAGTATTAACAAAGAACAGAACAGAACCAACCCAGAACAAGAAATAATAAAAAAAAAACAACCATTTTGTTAAACCAGGCAATTTTTTTTTCTAAGTTACTAACGCGACATTTTGCGAAAGAGACATTCTGCGAAAGAGGCATTTTGAGAAAGCGACCTTTTGAGAAGGAGTCATTCTGCGAAAGCGACATTATGAGAAAGCGACATTATGAGAAAGAGACATTCCTAAAATTCTTGACATAAATTATGACCAAAATAAGATTATTAAAACGGAACGAACCAAATTTCTGGGTATTTGGCTAGACGAAAACATGACATGGAAAGCACACATTGAGAATATGATTAAAAAAATACATCAGTTTTGCTATGCTTTACACAATTTGAATAAGGTTGCAAATCGTAATACTGTCCTTACTGCATATCATGCATATGTCTCCACAACTCTTCGTTATGGCATAATATTTTGGGGCAACTCTACCAACAGAGAAATGGCATTTAAAGCCCAAAAACAATGTCTTCGAGCCATATGTTTGTTAAAAACCACCGAAAGTTGCAAACCATTTTTCGTTAGTTTAAAAATACTTACGCTTCCATCCCTGTATATTTATGAAATTTCAACATTTGTTAAGGAGAATCTGTCTAAATTTGAAAAACTTAATACTAGACGTCACCAAAGCACACTAAAATCAAAAAAACATAATACTGCACTTTTCTCAAAGAGTTGTCTCGGCATGGGTCCAAAGATTTATAATAAACTACCAAAAACTTTAAAAAGCATGACCAACATAAACCATTTTAAATCGCAACTTAAGAAATTCTTGATTGAAAAGGCTTACTACTCTATCAATGAGTTTTTAGATGATAGAAGCATAAAATAAAAAATGACCGATCCACTTGTTATTCTATCTTGTATAAGACGTTACTTGTT
Source organism: Cerastis leucographa (assembly GCA_963082945.1). Classification (NCBI taxonomy): domain Eukaryota; kingdom Metazoa; phylum Arthropoda; class Insecta; order Lepidoptera; family Noctuidae; genus Cerastis; species Cerastis leucographa. The sequence goes on along the minus strand of OY720380.1, from coordinate 7,364,499 downwards.
TGAAACAGTTTTATTTAGTTTGTTTTGTAGTTTTATACCTAATTTGTACGCCTTGCAAGGCAAAACATAGTGATACAACACCATTTTTTTATACCATGTACCATATTACCTATGTTCGACAAATAAATACTTTGACTTTGACTTTGACTTTGACATTTTACTACCAGTAGACATTTTGCGAAAGAGACATTTTGCGCCTGAGCCAACTTTGGCTCAGGCTATAACTACCTATTGCTATAATACAGACAATAGCTGCACATGAGGCTGGTCATACTGAACAGGAAATTAAGTGTAAATTTTGTCCAAAAGTGTGCTCCAATAAGGACAAATTGTACAGGCATGTGTCAAGAGTTCACCCAAAGAAAACATTCACCTGTGATTACTGCTCTAAAATATTCAAGACCAACCAAAACTGATATAGTATGACACTTACGGGTGAGTTTGAAAAAAAACCTAAAAATTGTCTATAGGTCAATAATATAAAGTTGACGAGTTTTGTTTCAATGCGAAATTGCGAATGTGTTTAAAAAATATGAAAAATCCTTGAGCCCGATCATAGAAGGGTAAAGGCTATTTTGCACCAGGCTACGACAGTTAGGAGCAGAGTAATCGGCTGAAACCTTAGAGAACAGCTAGTTTTATAAATAAAAATGGAATTGTTTTAGTTAATATTGATTTGTGTTCTTGCAGTTGGAAACACATTTTCCGAGTCATCATCATCGGCTTAACCCAACTACGTTAGGTATCCTTTACTGAGTTTAATAGAGTTAAGTACATTAATAGTTTTACATTACGTTTTAAACGTTTTCAGATTCATACTGGAATTAAACCATTTAAATGTCATATTTGCGGAGATGGATTTGCGCACAGCGGAAACAGAAGTATTCACATCCGTGCTAAACATCAAAATTATACACACATCAAAAGTGTCTAGGGATCAACATATATTTTTGCAATAACTTTTCTCCTGATTGATATTAATTAAAATTTTCTTTAAGGATTCATCAAATAAAGTGTTTTCGTTTGTCACAGTAACGATAAACCAAGTCACCTTTGCATTAATAAAGAAATTTGCCATTTTCTAATAAAGGGATTTTTGACATTTGAACCACTAACATTAAAGTTCGAAAAAAAGACTGAAATAACAGTTTTCTTTAAAATTTTATTGGGTAACTTAAACAATTAATAATCCGTGTTTCTACCGCGAACACTAACAACACAAGAACATCGGTTTGGCATACTCAAAATGAGTTCATCCAAATCACGCTGTGGAATGGCCGCCCATGTTCGTTGCAACAACAAAAAAAGGTCTTCTTGCGACTGGATACCCTCCATATTCGGCAGAGCTCTTCTCTGTAGCATATCCCATGCATGCTCAATCGGGTTCAAGTCTGGCGACTGAGCAGGCCAGGGCAGGACATTGATGTTAGCTGCGGCGAGAGTCTGTCTTACAACTCTTGCGGTGTGCGGTCGTGCATTATCATGCATTAACTGAAATAAGGGACCGATTTGCACTTGTAGAGGAACGATGACGTCTGATACAATCGTCTCAGCATAAATTTGAGCGTTGAGGTTGCCTCTGATCCAAATCAACTCAGTTCTTCCGCCGATCCAAATACCCGCCCATACCATGATGGTTCCACCACTATAAGGATGGACTTCCTGGCAGGATTTTAATCGCTGTTGGCGTCCAGGAGTTCTCCAGTGTCGTATACGTCTTGTATCCGGTCTCATACCAAAACGAGACTCATCAGAAAAGCACACGAAACGCCATTGTTCTTCTGCCCAATTTCTGTGTTCAAGAGCCCATTGATATCGAATCCTACGATTGTGCATTGCTATAGGTGGTACCCGTAGCGGTCTTCGGGAATGAAGGTTCACTTCATGCAAGCGGTTTCTGACTGTTTGGTCGCTAATTAAGTTCCCTGAAGAGTGATGAAGCCTCACGGCGGTTAACATCATGGCGGTTATTGTTGGAGCTCTTCGAGTTAAGATTTGAATGTATCGGTCTTGTCTCCGTGTGGTGCAGCGATACCGTCCTCCATGGCGCTCAGCCACGGTACCAGTGCTTCGGTAACGTGTCCAAAGTCGACTGATAACACTCTGACTTGTATTCAGAGCTAAAGCCACAGTACGTTGCCGGGAACCAGCTTCTATCATTCCCACGGCTCTGAGCATTTCTTCCCTGCTTAAATGACGTCGCCGCTCCATAATAACGTTGGTTTTAATCAGTAGTAGGGAAACAGTAGCACTAATAATGTCTTCAATGCGTTGTATGTTTTTATAGGGAAAATATTGACAGCTGATTTTCATCTTTTACTCGAATTTGATTCACAGTTCCTGATTCAAATTATGAAATGCACCAAAAAGGATCCATATAAATTTATAAAATCATAAATTTATTACAAAGCCACATCTCAATCTCAAGAAATCCGCATAAAAATGCTTGATCCCTAGACACTTTTGATGTGTGTAGATATGTTGCTAAGAAACAAAAGCGAGCCCATACAGTGCGCAGAAACAAGAAACGCCGTTCAACAGACACAGAAATCTCGTCTAACAGTGTGAAAACAGTACGGAAGTCAATCCGAAAATATTGAAGTGATACTAAAAAAGAAAAGTACCATACAAGTTTCCAAAAATAAAGAAGTTGGTGGTACTGACACAGCAGTGGTGTCTGAGGACGGAAAGCAAAATCATAAGAAGAAAAAGAAAACCGAAATGGTGGGCGAAATAAACATTGAACGGAGAAAACTACGAGAACGCAGAAATTAAGTCTACAAATATCCTTTAAAGGATATTGAAAATCTTGCTGTGATTAAAAGCAAGAATACTCAAGATGGACCTCAAAGTAAAAAAGGCAATAAATCCACAAAGCAAAATAAAGTGATCTCTAGGTAAACCTAATCAGGGTTAAACATATATCCCTGTCCTATCGCTCCCCCTGTCTTAAATATCATTTCGTATCTAGATGGTATAGACAGCCATAATCAAGCTAGGTATTATCATAAGACCTATAAAAGGAAAATGTTGTTGCATGGACGATGAATGTAGATATGATGAACGATTGAATAGGTAATACCATATTGTAAATAACTAGGTTGCAGACAGAAATTGCGAGGTGCGGTTTTAACTAGTAAACTTAACGGTAATATAAACAGCGTTAATTAGAAAAATCTCTTAAAATAAACTCAATCACTGTTCTCTCATCTTCTTCTCAGTGTGTCTATGAGAATTTAAATTGAATCAGCCCAAAAATGTATGGAGGCTGGGTGATCTCCTTTTTGATAATATTATATTAATTTTTGATATTGTTATTTACTTGACAGTAGGTAAAAACCGCGAACAAGTGCATTGCAACGCATCAGCTAAGTTCAGTAAAGATCAGCTAGTTTATTAAAAAATATATAACTTCCCTATTTGAATCTGATTTTGTTAACAATTTCATGGGTTTTAACTTTTTTGCATGGAACCTTAGTTATTCTAAAATCAAAGCAGCCTAGTTACTAACAACGTAGTAATTATTTAATTTTAAAATATATGTTAATATAAGTCCTGTATACACATGTATATGCATTCAGTAAAAAGCTGTTATTTTAAAATTACGAACAATTTTATTTATTTTTAGGTATATACTATGTGTTTCGTCGGTGGAGTGGTCGTAAGCGCAACTGCGGAGCTTGAGGTCCTGGGTTCGACTCCCGGGTCGTGCATTATTGGGTTTATCCATCAGGGATTTCTTATTAGCAGCCGAGGAGTCTGGATCCGCCGGTTATAGAAATAGTCTCGCGCTCTATTCCCATGTAATTACATGGAACTTAAACATAACGGGCGAAATGTGGGTGTACACCACTGTCTAACCCTACGGGGATTACAGGCGTGATTTTATGTTATGCAAACTATATTTTGGTGCTTGATTAATTTTGTACTGCAGTACAGCAGGAGTCATACTCAACGAATTCTCGGAAAACCTAGGCAGAGGGTTTGTACTACCTACGTAGAGCACGCTGTTTTCAGCAAGGGGCACAATATGAATTATTAACAAATTAGAATTAAATTATTATTGCCAGTCTTCTGGGCACGTTTCCAGATGACAGCGATGTGGAGGAGTATTATGACGCCTTAACGTCCTGTTGTTTTTAATTTAGTTTATATTTAGTTAGTTAGTGTATGTAAATACTGTTATTTTTATTTTATTGTAATAATTTTCAATCCAATAATAAAATTATTATTAAATATTGAATTAGAATATATTAAAATTTACTAACTGCATGCATTATTCAAATTCATTTACTTATCATTCATATTATAAATATTTTTTTTATGTAAAATTTGCACGCTGAAATAAATGGCAGAATAAGAGATACGTACTTATACTTATCTTTAAGAACCTTCTGTACCTTATTTAAGCAAATAAATGATTTTTGATTTTGATTTTTGATTTTTAGCTTATTGCCAATAAACGCTTACAAAACCAGACACGCGAAACCCGATAACCTTATGGGAATCAAATAGACTTCTTTGCTAAATGGCGCATATTTTTAGAACTCATATGAACTCATCTCTATATAAACTACCTCTTACGATCTTAGGTGGTTCTCACAGGGTGGAAGAGACTTCGCCGCACAAACAGTTATTTAACACTTATTCAGAGGGTTATGATGTACTAATACGGGGTAAGCGTCGTTAGTGCGTCGGATGTCCTCTCCACCCAAGTTCTAGAATTCTTTTAAGTTTTTTTTTTATATTTTCTAAATATTGAATATTTCGTAGGGAGGTGATTTTATTTCGTTAGACACGGTCTTCATGTGGGCAGAACATGGGTTTCGTGCTATGAAAACACACACTACAAAATCAAAAGTCATTTATTCAAACTAGGCTGATAATCAGCACTCTTTGAATGTCAAAATTACAAGAGACAGTCCCCCAAAACGCCCGCCCTTCGCCACTTCCTAGTGTTTTAGCTGGGAAGAAGAAGTGGCGGAACAAACTCCCCAGCATCACATCTGTCTGTTAGGTTAGAAGAACCAGATTCTATACACAAAGTACACTGCTTTTATCGAACTAACAAATTACTTGAAATTACAATCCAACACAGTAACACTAGGCACAATGAATCGGGTTACAGTTTCGGGACGTCTTGACTCCGCCGCGATCAGACACTGACTGTCCTCTTCGCCGCGAGCTTGAAACATCACGACTCTGTAGTAAGCGCGCTTAGGTGCGGGTAGACTGGCAAGTAGTTCGCCTTTGGCGCGCTTTCGATTCATGTCCGTACTATTGACTGTCTCCGACACGGCCATCCTGCTTGCACACGTCCTCGTGTGATGGTTTCCCTGCAAACAAATACTCCACGACAGAATTTTGTTCCACTCGGTCACTCCTGATCAAACTTTAGATTCAACGGGGCGGTCAAAATAAGGACATTTTAGAACTAGCTGTTTCGTTTTAACCAAATTAATTGGAAATAATCGAATACACAACAATGATGACCCTGGGCCATGTACCATAGTCGTTCAAATCAACCTTCAAAACTCTACTGAAACAAAAAAAATACTACCAAGCTTATAGGAACTCTCGTGTAAAGCCTCTAACGCCACGGTTCTTTAACCGACCAGCAATCGCATTGCTCTCACACATCCAGCGCATGGATGAAAACTAAAATTAGATCAAACGATTAGGTCAATTTAAATGCAAGAGCAACCAAGTACCTTTTCATCCATCTAATCACCACTTAAAGCAGGAATCTCATCCGTGGCCTATGGGCCACACTCAGGCCCTCCAACAAACCCTGTTTGTTTTACTATGTTCCTCAAGAACACCGAGTCCCACATGACTCTATGGTCTCTACGAGACCCGACCTCCGCCAGAGCCACCCGCGCACCGCGCATCCACGGACTACTATAAGCAGACACCGACTTCTACCGGACTACGGCTACGAAATGGCTACTGGTACGGTCTGACCATCCGAACCAAGATTCCACACTATCTCTCAACTCTAAATCCTCTACAGTCTACTTCAAACGGTACTTGGCCCTCGGGCATTCTCCTTAACCCATCATGTGCATACTTGAAAGTACGCTTAGAACTTAATGATCTCAATGTGCACTTCGACTGGTACGTGACCCGCTGGCATCTTCCTTAGCCTACCACGTGCGTATTTGTAGGCACGCTTAGAATTTAAAGCTTTCAGTGTGAAGGATAACCGTCCAAAACCTCAATTACTCTAAACAGACCTTTAATCTTTAACAACCCTAAATCATCAATCGCAAAACCTTTAAAGTTCGCCATCGTTTCGTCAACTCCGCACTTGTCATGTTAAGCTATGCTAACCCATCGCGTCTATACGAACCGTGTACCACCGGCTCGTCACCTTAGCTACCGGGTGCAATTCGGCTTGAACTTTACCAGAGTGAGACTTCGCTACTTAGCACATCACGCAGCTATTTACGAATTTTGAAACGTACCGATACTTTCAAGGAACCAATTCTAATCGAAGAGGTTTTCAGTCGTCTTTTTAGCACCAAGGTGAACGATAAGACTCGTGGAAATTATTGATTACCGACTGTCGGAGAGCACGGGCTAAATACGGTAGGCATTCGGACCTATCATTGCGTTAAATATGACGGTGAAAGACGCCTGAACGTAGCACTTAAGTCTTGGCTAGTCATTGCCAGTTACATTCGTCGTGAAAACAAATAAAACTGATTGAAAATTGTAATCACTAATATGCCTCAGCAAATGTGCACAAATGATTGTCGTTAACGAAAACTCCCTCGCCGTCACGTTTGCAACAAAAACCTGATTTAAAATCTCGCCACCAAAAATGACGTCACTTTGTAAATGATTATCAGGCAAATTATGCAACAAAATTTCAAGAGGGTAATCGTTAATCACTACACAACATAAAACCTGTACTGTGATTCTGTACTGAATACTCGCGTTTGAACTATACCAGTCACAGCAACAACATGACTCACAAGTTTCCCATTAAAATTTCGATGCAAAACTTTCTTTCACCAACGATTATTCAGCATCAGAATAATAAGTAAACCGTAACAATTCACCTTTGTGTTGTGAAGTCCACGCAGACATCGACGCGCCGCTGGTTCGGCACCCCGCCGACAGCAGGCCCGCTGCCACCACTGCACGCAGCCACTGTCGCTCGTAGCCGGACGGCTGTGACACGGTTTGCCACATTTGACGTACACCAAGGGCTTCGCTGGCTTGCCGTCGCTTGCCCGATGCCCGTAGCAGCCGGCACAGGCAGGGACTTCTTCGTGCGACAATCTGCTTGGTTTTGTCTTGGTTTTTCCCTGGTCCGCATGCATGACACTTGATTTGCGGTAGCGATAAACACTTCTGACGTTTCTCTTTCCTTCGTCATGGTCAGTGCGCATTATCTGGATAGGTTACAGCTATGTAGATGCGGAGCCCTTCAACGCCTTGCTTAATGTTTAAATAGGCTGGATTACTTCCACTGCACTCACAACACGAAACAATTCAGCGATAACCCACAACGAGCGCGAATCGGACTCATCGGTGAAATGTGGGTGTTCTATTAGGTACAATCTGCCTAACCCTTCGGGGAACACAGGCGTGATGTTATGTTTTGTCAGGATCGAAATCCGGCAACACTAACTTACTATTCACTGGCTTTTAGTTTGTATCGCGGGTGCCTTTATTTGTTTTGCATTTCAAAAAGTAACCGTCACTGATTGTTATTTTCACTGTTCGCGCGTGTGATCGCATTAGCACGATTTTATCGCACTTCTGATGTCGTAGGGAGGTGATTTTATTTCGTTAGACACGGTCTTCATGTGGGCAGAACATGGGTTTCGTGCTATGAAAACACACACTACAAAATCAAAAGTCATTTATTCAAACTAGGCTGATAATCAGCACTCTTTGAATGTCAAAATTACAAGAGACAGTCCCCCAAAACGCCCGCCCTTCGCCACTTCCTAGTGTTTTAGCTGGGAAGAAGAAGTGGCGGAACAAACTCCCCAGCAACACATCTGTCTGTTAGGTTAGAAGAACCAGATTCTATACACAAAGTACACTGCTTTTATCGAACTAACAAATTACTTGAAATTACAATCCAACACAGTAACACTAGGCACAATGAATCGGGTTACAGTTTCGGGACGTCTTGACTCCGCCGCGATCAGACACTGACTGTCCTCTTCGCCGCGAGCTTGAAACATCACGACTCTGTAGTAAGCGCGCTTAGGTGCGGGTAGACTGGCAAGTAGTTCGCCTTTGGCGCGCTTTCGATTCATGTCCGTACTATTGACTGTCTCCGACAAATACAATAAGTGAGAACTACAATATTGTGATGATAAAACTTTTGATGTCTATGCAACTACCCACCAACATAGTTTTAAAAGCAGGTTGGTTTTGCCCGTGTGAAAAGGACTGCCTCATCTGTCTTGATACTTGTAATGTATACCTTATCCACAGCTCTAAAAACTCTTTCTATATTTTAATGTAAACACCAATAATTCGCTACCTAAATGTGAAATGTCTTGAATCTCTTTTAGTAACAAACCATAGATCTATGAGTGTATATGTCACCTCATTAACAGAGTCATTGATGTTTGATTGTCACAAATTTAAAAAATATCGAAGTCTTTTAAAATTTCCGTTGTTTTTTGAAAACATTTAACCTTAGATAATTTAGTGCCCACAAGCCATATAAAGTATTTCTAATAAAATTATTTATCAATCATGGAGTTCTTTGGTATAACTATGTTTGGTCCTCAGAATTATGTCGGAGATATTATGAACGAAAAATATAAAGAACCCATGAGTAAACAAGCTGTTAAACCTTTGATGGAAAGAGTCAAGGAATACTCAACTCTACCAAAAACGGTATCCCCTTTTTATATTCTAAGATAAGAACCTAAATCTTTGTTGTTAGTAGATAACAGCTGTTGAATTTTGTATTAGGCCCTTTATTTGTTGTCGTCCAGTCGGATTTTGGTCGTGGATGTTGATACCCTGCATCTAAGTAATTTCTAATTATTCGTGGCACCGGGTCCGGGATGGATAAGAACCTAATCCAGTATGAATCAGAATTATGTGTTTTCATATTTAAGGCTTTGGAAAAATAATGAACTGTCTCATACATTTGGATCGAGTAGGTATTGAAATTTTCATAATTATGGGACAGCTGATATTTTTTTTACGATTACGAAGTTTTTCCCATGGAGATAGTTGTACAGTTTGATCATCTTTACCAAATCTTTACTTTCCTATTCTACCTACAGATAGAACGTCCGGACGTTGATGTGATTCGAGTTATAGATGTTTACATAGGAAGAGTAAATGGATTTGCCTACGGCTCATCGGAAAGATTTAAAAAGATGAAACGTAAAGGAGTTATGTTACCTCCTTTTCCTTGTGACATGTACAGGTTCCCGCCTACCACTTATTTAGAGGTAGGTAAACTTATAATAAGTGAATTTAGCTAAACCTGTGTAGAAACAATATACATAGTGAAGGTATTGTCTGTATATCACCAATAGGGGATAATCCTATTTTTTTTTTCTTTTTCCGTCGGGTAGTTTATTGAAAAGTATTGGACACGTATTTTTTCTTTTTTCACGTGGTCATAAAATTACGGAGATATATTGAGTTGAAATGGCGCATGACGTCACATGTAGGTAAGTTTTATACCCACTTGTGACCTAGTAAGCCCCCACTCTCCAACTTTAATGAGTTCTAACTAAGTAATTTTTTGATATTTTGATAAAACAAAAAATACGTGTCTAATATTTTTGTATTACCTGTCTGACGGACAAAATAGAATGTCGTTTTCTTTACCCAGTCCGATCCCCTATTCACCATTAGTCAACGCTAAAAGCTTGACGAGTTAGGTAAATTAGTTACCTACCTACTGCTGTACTTAATTGCTTACAGTATACTGTGTGGAAAGGTCACCGATGCACAAACGCTAACTCACGTACTCCGTAGTATACTTACTTAAAAAGATCTATGCTAAGTGAGGGCCGCATAGAACTTTTTCGGCGGTAATTTAATAAAAATTGCTGTTTGCTTCAAAGTGCAATATCTACTCGGTCAAAATATTTAAAAAAATGGCTGATAGGTGCCTACTGAATACGTGATACGCGTTTGCGCGTCGGTGTGCCTTCCATCCTGTATAAAACCAGATTTTGATTTGTTGCTAAGTACCTACTTACCCACAAGTAAATTTTTGTGTAACTAGTGTTAAGTATTATTACATACAGGTAGTGGTACGCACGGCGGCCAATCGAGCTATACAACCAGTTTATGCGGATCACTTATTGTACGGGAAATGGAATCCCCGAATCCTACACAAAGCTAGGCCATGTTATACTGGAAATGTACATCTTAATGTGTCGCCGAGTGACCGTGTGTACCTACTTTTTTAGAAAACTCATCTTTTTAGTATGGCTGGTGGCAACATGATCCGGCATTATTGAAAACAGATTGGTATGTAACCAATCCAAGATTACCACAACCATCTTCGCCGAATACTTTGATTCTAGACAAAGTGCGGAAAAACAATAAATATGCAACACTATTCTGATTAATCATGTTAAAATTGTTTTGATAAGGTAATATCCATACTTCCATACTAATATTATAAATGCGAATGTCACTCTGTTTGTTTGTTTGTATGTTTGTTTGTTACCTTTTCACGACCAAACGGCTGATCGGATCTTAATGAAATTTGGCAAAAAGATAGATTTCAACCTTGGGAAGGACATAGGCTATATCATCACGCTACGACCAATAGAAGCGGAGCAGCAATGAAAAAAGTTTGCTAAAACGGGGAAAATTTGACGCAGACGAAGTTGCGCGGGACAGCTATTCCATACTAATATTATAAATGCGAATGTCACTCTGTTTGTTTGTTTGTATGTTTGTTTGTTACCTTTTCACGACTAAACGGCTGATCGGATCTTAATGAAATTTGGCAAGAAGATAGATTTCAACCTTGGGAAGGACATAGGCTATATATCATCACGCTACGACCCATAGGGGCTGGGCAGCAATTAAAAATGTTGCAAAAACGGGGAAAATTTGACGCAGACGAAGTTGCGCGGGACAGCTAGTTTAAAATAAATACCAACTTATAAAATTTACAAAACCTGGTTCATTCCATATTTGTTTTGAACGAAATGATAGCTAGCAATTTATTTTTTTTTGGCTTCGCACTTTTTGTGCATTTAGCCAGTGTCAAGTTATTAGCTAGCTATTATATTATGGCTTATGTTACAATGTCTCTGCCTATCTCCATTGGAAAAAGTCGTGAGTTAATGTATGGATGTAAAAAATACTTTCTTTAAGGTGGAAGCAAGTTTAAAGGAGACACGTATAAAAATATTATTTTGTTTAAAAAATAGAAAACGAAATAATTTTACAGATGAAGGTCCTAAAAGTACAGCCCGCTTGGCTTGCCCCTTTATCTGCCCCCGTATTCACAAACGCTCGGATTCGATTCGGAAAGTCGTATATCTATCTCGCTCGCTTTCGTAATGCCAAAACAAGATAGACATACGACTTATCGAATCCGAGCGTTTATGAATACGGGGACACTGACAATGCGGCAAAATTTCCAAGCTAACGAAGTTGCGGGCAGCAGCTAGCAGTTTTTAACCCCCGAAAAAAATATTTAAGTTAAAAAGCATGAAATAAAAATTAAATTAAAAAATTTAAAACCTCCAGACAGAAAAAAAAAACCTCTAAAAACCAAAAATAAAATTAATCCAAGCGTCGTAGCGTCGGGGGACCGCTAAGTAGACCGCTTAGCACAAAAATTAAACAAAGCGGACCCGGGTTTTTTTTAAATAATAGTTTTAGGACAATACCGAAACGCCTAGTAGATGCTTTCTGTGACCCAAGGGCTGGATTTTACTTTAGCCAGAGGCTAAATAATAAGGCGATGTGAAACCTGCAGTGTATTTTTTTTTAGTTGTCATATGTACCTGTAATTTGAGTTTATTTTAGTTTGCTCTTTCTCCTGTTCACGAATCATTGTTGTTTTATATGCGAATAAGTACCTGTAATTGATTAATGAGAATGAATGACTTTTTCTTCTGTACTTTACTTCTGGTATATTGTATATACCAGAAGCATAGACATATAAATTATATGGACTTGAAATGTTTGACTATAGAAAAAACAGTTATACAAATACGAGGCATATCGACGCCAAAATCAGAAAAATACTGCTATCTCTTTTTAACTTTCATAATTTTGCGTAAGTGAAAAAGGATAATAGTGTTTTTGACAGTTACTATAATGGCAACCCTACATTTCTAAGTCATTGAAATACCTATTTGCGGCCGGGTCGCCATTTTATCCGCTCGCTGTTTGATACCTAAGTTGGGTACGTCAACTGTCAAATGCTCTTTAGCTGTGGTTAAAATTTGTGAATTCAAGATGATAAACAAAGGATTCTGCATTTATTGAAGAGTTTCAACAGTAAAGCATTCATATTTTCCCTTTTGCCTCTATTTTCAACAGTTTTACTACATGAAATCATTTTCTTGTTATTGAAGGGATAGAGTAGTGCATTCAGACATTTTTATATTTATCGATAATGCAATTTTATGGTTCTTTATTGGTTTTATCTTTTACTTTTAAGGCTATAAACAATCGGTGTGGAAAATATAAAAATTACAACAAAAACAATAATTATTTGTTCTCTTCACTTTGAAGAATCGTTTTTCAACTGAACACTCATTACAGTAACATTGCATGACGATGCTTTACCTTCACGAACCTTATTGGTACGTACGTTTGATACGGTCGCAAATCATATTTTTATCAAGATACAACCTGACACTTACCTGCAAATTGCAAAAAAACGTAAGAAAATTTGAATTTCGCGGGCTACCTTGGCGCATCCCCCTTAAGATAACAGTATAAAGAAACCTTGGGGACAGCAAGTGAAGCAAAAAGGTCGATTAAAAAATAATTCGATGTAAGTAGGTATTTAACCCGTGCGCGATAAGTTGAGACCTGACTCCCCCCGCCCGCTTCCCCCGCACTTCCCGGTGGCGCCCGTATTGTACCGTGGCGGTACAAACACGCCACTGGTACGTCACCGCGCTCAGGTCTCAACTTATCGCGCACGGGTAGTACAAGTCGTGCCATTAAAGTTGAGACTTGACGCACCACGTGGTTTTAGCGGTATCTTGATAGATACCGCTTAGGTGATGCTCATGGATACCCGCGAAAGAGCGGTGGGAGGCGTGGTCAAGTCTCAACTTTAATGGCACGACTTGTACTTACTGCTTTTCATTTCTTGTAATAGCTAAAAGAATAAATTCCAAGAGCATAAAATTAAAAAACCGACTTCAAAAAAGGAGGAGGTTCTCAACGGGCCGGCAACTAGATAAACTTGTTGCTTAAATTATACAATGGAGTGAAATCAGTTACAGAATACTAGGTCGACAAAAAACAGCATAATATATCTGTCCTCCAAGTTTCTACCTGTCTTAATAGGAAACATCAAAATAAGTTCTACGGTTTAACCGTGAAAGAAGGACGAAACTTCTCAAACAACAACAAATGAAAGGTATATTATGTTAGAAAACTTGGGGTATTTTCACCCGTAGATATTGTACCGTAACATTATGAAAACATTCTCACAATCTTTTATCGATGTTATTATATAGAAATATCGATAAGGGCTGCCCTATTAGCCGCCATTTTATCAGCTCACTAAAGTGTAGGTATGCACGTTTTTCTTGTAGGTATGCCAAGTCCATATGATTTATATGTCTATGACCAGAAGTAAAGTAAACCTATGTTAAAGTATAGAATAACTAAAGCTGGTATTCTGAGATTGAGCAGATTTTTCGTAATCGGATGGCAACACTCCTCACTACTTCACTACACTGTCACTGCAAACGTCAAAGTCAAAATCCTTCTTTCAATTCGTTGACAACGTGAAAGGAGGACAACTCTTCCACAATGTCGTAAGTAATCTGTATTTATTTCAGAAATCAATACTTCTTACTTAAGTGTCTTTATTGCAATCTCCATTTATCATGTAATATTATTAGTTGTACATTAGATTTCTTTTATTTTCATTCGGCTCCACATATTATAACCTCTTAAGTGACAACATGATTGTGATGTGTTAATTTTCTTATTTTAGGTCTAAAGTATCGCGTGATACGCTTTACGAGTGCGTAAATGCCGTCCTCCAGACTTCTAAGGACAAAAAGCGAAACTTCTTGGAGACTGTTGAGCTTCAAATTGGTCTGAAAAACTATGACCCCCAGAAGGACAAGCGTTTCTCGGGCACCGTCAAGTACGTTTACCTGGAAAGAGCATTTTAGTGGGACATTAATTGTTTCCATAAGTTCCACCAAGATGAATCTGGACAGGGAGTTGGTGAAAACTGACGGGACTCTACCCAGAGTCTTTAAATATCGGGTAGGTAAGCCTCGGCTTACCGAATTAGCATAAGATGTTGAAAACACGGGTACAGGTATGCCTCATTGAATGTGTTAGTGGTAAAATTATAGTGTGATTATGTTGAATTGTAAAACCACATGCGGAATCACCATGGTTATTTATGATACCAAACTGGAATAGGTACCAAATGCAAATGATGTTTAAAATTGCATGTATTATCTGTTGATATTGATGAAAATTTTACTACTGATGCACTCTTACAATTTACTTGTAACATTATCCCCATGTGTTCAATTATTGACCATAATATAACTTTACAGGCTCAAGTACATTCCCCGCCCCAAAATGCAGGTGTGTGTGCTTGGAGACCAACAGCACTGTGACGAGTCTAAGACCCTGAATGTACCCTGCATGGATGCTGAGGCACTCAAAAAACTTAACAAGAACAAGAAACTTGTTAAGAAGCTAGCAAAGAAGTGAGTATTCGTTTTTTTTTCTTCTAAATACTACAGCACATTGTGTGTGCCATCCTTAAATTAATCTCATTTACTTAAATACTACTCTGTACTAGCGATTTTTTATGTTAAATGTAAATGCTGTGTGAGTAATAGCAAACAAAATAATTGGTGATTCTCTTCTCTTTGAAGATAATGTATATCATGTCCTGGTTGGACTTAAGAAATCTAGTAAGCTTTCACAGTGGTATAGCTAGGCATAGACAAAGTGGCCCGTTGTGCGAGGCCCTCTCGGGGTTAGGATGAATATAAAATTTTCAAAATAGCTTTGAATTCTAAACTCGGAATAATTTTGTTCTTCGACCTTTATGCCCAAGTCTATATGTATTAGTCCATGCTATGCACTGAACTTACCTCAACAGAATCTGTCAAAAATAACACTGTATTAAACCTTACTTTCAGATATGATGCTTTCCTTGCATCAGAATCCCTCATCAAGCAGATCCCACGTCTGCTGGGACCTGGTCTCAACAAGGCCGGCAAGTTCCCTGGTCTCCTCTCCCACCAGGAGTCCATGACACAGAAGATCGATGAAGTCAAAGCTACCATCAAGTTCCAGATGAAGAAGGTATGTTTAATGACATGGGAAATCCTCAGTGCCTATCTAGTAACAATAGTTATGAAAACAGTTGAACTCAATAATATTTTGACAACATGCTCAGTGGCTAAGTGATTGTGTTCTGCTACACAGCAGAACCCTGGCACACGCCAGGGTTCAATTCCTGCACTGGTATTTATATGAGAGTACTACTACTGTAGGTAGTTGTTCTAGGTGTGGCTGTTTGTGAATGTGTTGGATTTAATGTTTGCTATGTCGTAATGAAAAAACTTTACAAAACTAATGTGGCCTTAACCTTAACTTTACTTGAAAATTATAGGAATGTCATTATATTTCTAATAATTTATTTTTGTGCATTCCAGGTGTTGTGCCTTTCGGTGGCGGTCGGCCACGTAGACATGACCCCTGACGAGCTCGCGCAGAACGTGCACTTGTCCATCAACTTCCTGGTGTCTCTGCTCAAAAAGCACTGGCAGAACGTGCGCTCACTTCATATGAAGTCCACGATGGGCCCGCCCCAGAGATTGTACTAAGCCTACTTCAATAAATATGACCTTACATTATTTGTGGCTTTGTTCTATCATAACATCATCATCACGCCTGTAATTCCCGAAGGGTTACGCAGAGGTGTACCTAATAGTACATCCACAACAACAATGTTAACAGACCCCTCACGAAGCCGACAACCAAGCACTCTGTACATAAAACTAAGTAACCCTATGCAAAAATTATAGCTGGTAATTAATATTTTTATTTTTTGTTGATAAATCTTGTTTTACAGTAAAACACACAAAACATTGTTCTGATTTGAATAGTAAAATGGGTTATGGGTAGGTCAAAATTCTATTTTTGGCAGAATCAGTAACTTCCCACTAGTGATATTTTATTAGATCTGGTTGTGGTCGGGTCAGGAACCGTGATCCCCAGCCCGGCCACAATCATACTCTTATTACTCAAAAAGTACAAGGCACAAATTCCTGGGATAAGTGGCACAATTAAAATAACCATTTTGTGCCATAGTAAAATCTCCGTTCCATGTCGTGGTCGGGTCAGGAATCACAACACGTGAGCAGATTTCTAGTTAATTGACCACGACTTTCTCACCATTGACGTTACAATTTTTTTATCTTCATCATGAAGTCTTCACAATTATTTCTTAAATCCTTTCTTGATTTCGTAAAAATATCATCAACTTTTAAAAAGGAGCACTCAATCCACACGCACACTCTTGAGGTTAGGGTGAATATAAAATTTTCAAGATAGGTAAAATGGGTTATGGACAGGTCAAAATTCATTTTGACCTCCATAACCCTCTCTCTAACTTTGACCAGAACAAATATAACGCAATGACGGATAGAATAAGTGCCTTTCAGTTTCGTTGTGGGTCTATTTACACCCTTGATTTAAGTCTCATATAAAAGGGTCCAATTTTCCCAACTATGTTGGGGTCGGCTTTCAGTCTAACCGGATGCAGCTGAATACCAGTATCTTACATGGAGCGCCTCCCTATCTGACCTCCAATACTCTTTGGTAAGACTGGTTGTCAGACTCTCGGGCTACTGACTACCTGTAATGACTGTAAAATCCTACAAATAACAACTGGCACAACAACAACAGCTCAACGTGCTTTTCGAGGCACTGAGGAAACTATGGTAGGTATGTACCTAATGGGTAGTCAACCAATTATACGTAATATCCGACTATGTTTGAATCGTCATTTTACTTTTAAAACTGTAATATCGATAAAAGTGTTTAATATATTTAAGTCAGAAAAGTGCCTGAAGAAAAGGTATAATTTTAAGGTAAGTGTCATTATTGGTGTCCGCTTCGACCGCGCGGTAATGGCGTTTTTGAAGTGAAACTTCTTATGCGACTTCCAACAAGTTCGCGTTAAACGCTACCATTTCTAAAACTCACCAAGAGATGGCAGTATTACAAGATTTGTGATTACGAGGTTCTACTATGTACGCAAGATGGCGTGCAAACAGTCATGCATTCGACTCTTCGGTGTGACCAGCCTTCGCTCAATTTCCATGAGCAGAATAACCTCGATAAACTTATGTACTAAAAATAATACAACAAGAAAAAAAAAACATACCGTCGAATTGATAACCTCCTCCTTTTAGAAGTCGGTTAAAATAAAAAAATAAAATTATTTAGATGCTCAATAAAATAAGAGTGAATGCGTGGCACTCGAACGCATGCGTGTAGTATTACCAAGTTTCACTTCTTACGCGCGGAGGGACTCCACGCACAATTTTTAATATTTTTGTTAAAAAAACGGCCATGATTTTGTGATACTTTGTAATTTATTCCCAAATATGATTAAAAAATTATGAGGGCTTGAACAAAAAAAAACAAAGTTTACATGTTTTTGGAGCTGTAAAACAAAACCCAAAGACTACAATATATATACACACGGGCAAAAACCCCATGGTCGCGCCATCGGAACGGTGAGAAACACATTATCGCCGATATCTCGCTGAAAAAGCATCGAAGACGTCTGAAGTTTTTTCTAAAACCCAGATATAATTTTAATCAGAATTTTTAAAAATACAACGAAACACCTAGGTTTATAATTTAGGTGCTATATAGTACGGTAAGTATACGAAAAATAGTGCCATGTTTCGCCCAATATGCCCGAAATGGTGCCAAAGAAATCTCATTTATAGAGGTCTGGCCCAATAACTTGAGAGCTTTCCTTACCGTAGTGTTTGCTCTTAGGCTATAAGAGACTGGTCAAACCACATTTATGTAGTGCCTCAAGGTTGATATTGGTGAACCCTATACACTAAACCTGCTGACATGTCATCCTGAACTCGTACATTCGTCAGGTTTGATGTGTAGAGTCCATTGGTTTGCCAGTAAAAATTGCGAACAACGTGCGCTGGCCTGTAAAAAAAAATGTAGGTTGATTAGTTTATAAATACGTATCTACACTAATGAACCTGGGTACAATAAAAGGTTATTATCAACAAATTAATACTTATATTGAAATAATAATGATTCAAACAATATCACTGAGACTTCTAGAATCAGGATTAAGCATTTCTTCATCTGTATCGTCACTGTCTTCGTCCTCCGGCAGCTGTTCATCACATTCTTCAACGGATTCTTCACTTTCAATGCTCTGTTGAGAAGCAATCACTTCGCCATGAATATCCTTATTCTTGAGATTACCCATCCAAAATGCCTCTGAACAATTATTTGCGGCTAAGACAGCTTTCACTTTGTAAATCAAAGTTTCAAGTAGCTGTCTCATGTGTGGAACTTTGCTCATCAGAACAGTATCTTTCTTCAATCTTGAATGGCAACATAATGTCTGTAAGAATCGAGTAGATTGCTGAAGAATTTTCAAAATTTCCAAAACCTCTTGATTTTCAGTTTTGAACTGAATTTCCAAAATAGGGATACCTTGCGACATAAAAAGTTTGAGGACTGGAATGGATTTCTTGAAAAATGCTGCCAAGTTATTTCTGTTCTCGAGAGTTTTCGCAATTTCAGACATATTCTTCATAATTGTTGCTACGTCTTTCCACAGATCCAAATGTTCTGAGTTTGTCATTCCTTTCTCTATGCGAGCTTTGGTTGCTTCGTGAAGTGCTGTACCTAGGTTTCTATACAAGATGGGGAAATTACTCTTGGTTATGCACTTAAACGTACGTAGTGTGTTTTTGCTTGTTTTAAGCAACTTAATATCTTCCGTAAGTTGCAAAGTCAAATTTTTCAGAGCTAGCACTTCGTTATTTATGAAATAAATGGAAGCCAATCGATCTACACTTTGATTGAAGTGCAGCCCCTTTTCTAATATACCTTCCGGAGTTTTCCACTGTCGTGACAAAAAGCTTTGTGCCAATGTTTTTAAAATGTTAAGTATGACTCTGTTATCAGAGAAGTTTTGAATGCTTTTCAGGAATTCTATAAGAGATACTGCGGTTGATAATTGCAAACAGTATTTTTCATGTTTCTGTAGGTACTGGGCAGCAGCTATCAGTAGGTCTTTCAGTGATACTGTAGCAGTATTTGGATTTGCTAAGGTTCTCAGTGAACTCTTTAGTAAGGCACTGTGCTGTTGATTCTTAAAACCTATCCATTTGAAATATATGGTAAACAAGTTGTAGATGCAGTCCAGACATGTAACGAGATTTATAAAATCTGATGTGTACATAATTTCATTGTCTACTTGTGTGTTCTCAGTTGTTAACTTTTCTATGCACAAGGTAACGAATTTCAAATGCTCCACCAGTTGTGGAAATACTTCACTGACTGCCTTAGCACACTTTTCAGCTTTAGTAGCATCATAGACAGCACTCTCCTGTTTAGTTAGAAATGTTTTCCTTTTAATTTTAGAAATTAATACATTCTCAATATTACTGTTAACACACTTAAGTAAGAAGGTTAAATTTTTAACTGTTAGCTCTGTTTCTGACTGCTTGTCTTCAGTCATATCAGTTTTGATTAGATGTAGTAAGTTTAAACTTAACTGTCTGAGGGGCATATTGTGACTTATTTCAAGGCTGCTTTTTACTGAGACATTGTTCTGCGTTGCTTGAGAGCGAGCTGTTTCAGGAAGCACCGTGTCATCGGGTGCTGGCTTCTTTGTAACTTTTTGTTTAGCAGTTTGTACTTTTACTGGCTTTCTTTCAAATTGTTCACCAGTGTACTTGTTAACATTAAATGTACAAACAGGTGGTTTGTAAAGAATCTTGGTTTTAATGAGGATTTCTTTGACAAAGGTTTCCAACTCCTCAATCTGTAACACCCTTTTTAATGTTTTTGTCTTCAAGTCATCATCATCTTGAGTAGCAAAAGCATTTAGTAATTCCCTAAACCAATTAATGCAATGGACTAAACAATCTAAGATATTACTTACTGCCACTGAATCCATATCTTCAACTATGTCTATGTTAAACTTGGGCATCACAACTGGACATCCTAAAAGTGCATCTATGCTAGATAAGTTTCCTTCATGCTGCTTAAAATGCAATGTCTGAACGAGTTGAAAAAGGGGAGATAGAATACCAATGTACACTTCAGAATTTGAATCTAAAGTCATGCTTGCAATGTTGATAGCAATAACTTCATCCATTTCACTGTCTGCATTTAGACAATACTGCATGGACAGGTTTATGTCACCAATGCTCTCCACTTCTATTGAATCTACTATAAAGTTTTGTTGCAGGTCATTAGTCACTGCATCAGTGAGCCATGACAAAAAGTTTTTGTTTATAAATGATGCAGAAAAAGTTACTTTAGACAATTCATCATAGAAGAATGCAATCATATCTGGAAATTGTCTAGTACTCCGGCTTATCAGTTCTATCATTTGTGCTGCTTCACGAAGATCCCCTTCTGATAAGTGAGTAACAGATCCATAACTCACATCATCTGGTATTTCCCTGGTCTGATCAACTTCTGAGCTTGCAACCATGAGGTACTTGACAGCATGAATTGCAGCTAGGATACCTTGAACTTTGATTCTTGGGTTAGATGAACCTAGTTCTTTTCTGATAATCATATGAAGATCATCTCTTATAACTGAGTTTTCATAACTGTAGGCCAAGCCACATAGCAAATTCATGACAGCTCTTACTTCATCCAGAGGCATATCATCCATTCTATCCAATAGTGTAAGCATTTGAATACTCTGTGGTTTTAACAGGGACATGTCTTTTGATGCAACATTGTTTAAGACAAGCAAAATACTCATAACATACTGTTTCGAATCCAACCCCAACTGTAACAGTTCGGCAACAATTGTTGGACAACATTCCTCTAGTTCTGCAAACATAAGAGAGTAAATATGAAAAGCAAATGACTCTACAGCTGGGTCCACTTTGGATTTTAACAGGGAATTGGAAAGATCAATCAAATGTCTTAAATATTCCTTCAATATTGGTTTGAACTTCTTAAATACATCTTCTAGTAGCTCTTCTTTAAGAATATTAAGTTTGATTTGCTTTCTAATCAAATTTTCTACTTGTCTCTGTTTCTCTTCTGAAGTTGAATATGCTATTAGAAGTAAAATAAAATCAATTGGCTTATGATCTGTGTGCACTTTACATAAAGATATTGCCTTTAACCATGAATTGCCAATAACTTTTGATGACACCATGGAATTTCTTATAGCTGAGGCAGTTAGCACCTGACTTGTTGCTACTTCCTGAGCTTGAGCAACTGATGAGGACCATCCTAGAGCATTCCTCAATCCTTGAACTGCTTCTAAGTAAGCATTGTCACTCATTCTTCCAGGTATTAACAGAAATTTAACGAAATTTGGGAAATAATTACACTTAGAAAGACTCATTAGGAGATTAAGTGTTTTTTTCTGTAATTGCTCATACTGATCATCAGATAAGCACAGGTAAGATAAACAGTCTAATATAGCAGGAATTAAATCATGATCTTCACTTAAAATTCTGCTCATTTCTGAGGCAATATTATCATGCTCTTGATCTCCAATTATGTCTGGAATAGCAGTTATTATTTCCAATTTAACCATTTTTTCTGATGCAACATCTAAAAGGTTTATTAAATTCGTAGACATCTTGTCTGTATTGACTATACTGTCTAATGACGAGAAACATTTGAGTATCATTTGGATCCATGGCCCGCACTTTGATTCAGCTGCTAAATCAATAGCTTTTTCAAACACATAATCTGTTAGTTTATTTTGCAGAACTGGAACACTCAGCAGTATTTTTATAACACTGTCGCTTACCGGGAACTCTTCAATGCTACCTTCAGATATCCTCACAATATTTGGAAACAAGTAATGTTTGAAAACATTCAAATCTTTGCATTCATTCTCTAAATTTGAGAAAAGATCGGATAAGTTACGAGGATAGTCAAAATGCTTTTCCAAGTTTTTCTTAATATTGCGAACAGTATGAATAATTTCAGTAGAAGCGACGCACTTTTCCGGTGGGTGCTTCAAAATAAGCCCACTATCTCGCAGGGAAACGCGGAGATACGTAGTGTTAATGTCCGATACTTTAGATTTCTTGCTCTGACTGACATTGCTTCGTTGAGATGAAAGTCTTTTATAACTCATCCTTTTGTCTGTTTCACTTTGTTTATTTTTATCTTCGAAACCACCACCGGCGATCGCCTTTTCAATTTAAAACTTGTCAAAACATGTCAAAAACAGACGTGATGTCATCGATGGTCAGATTGTTTTTTTTTTTTTTTTTTTTTTTTTTTTCTGGCTTCGCACGGTTTGTGCATTTAGCCAGTGTCAAGTTATATTAGGAAGACAAAGTTAGGGAAACTGGAAGGTCAGATTGTTATTTTGGCTATTTTCCTAGTAGTGATTTACTTGCAAAAATCGACTAATACATCGACATGACAGAGAACGAAGTTCCTCTTCCAATCTTAAGCTAGGTTCATATTGCTGTGTCGGGCGCCGTCTGTTGTGTCGCGGAGTGTTCATACTAATGTGTTGTGTTGTGGCGCAATATGTCGCATTTTTAGATCATTCTCATTTTAAGAGTTGTGGAGTGAATACGTGTTTTAAAATGGAATCGTCTGACAGTGACTTCGATGTCTTACCTGATTTATTTTATGTTTTTGCTATTTCCTCCCAAGCACCATTCCTGATACCGTGATCCTTATATTCTTAACATTTCGTGTCATAGAGAACTTTGTATTGTCGTACTAATTTAATAAGTTCATCGGACGAACGAAAAACAGGTAATAATAATTACATGAACTGTTCCCTCGCAGTAACGCGTCGTAAATGATAGATTCACATTAGTGTGCAGACTGCAGAGTTTATATTATGTTCTGTGTTAGTGGCGCGACAGATCCCCACCACCTCTCTGGCGCGACCGGGCGTCGAGCGATTTAACTGCGACAGAACGCGCCACAACACAACACAACCTACTAATGTGAATCTATTCATAGTAAATGAACGTAAGCGATTGCGTTCTGGCGCGCCCCGACACAGCAATATGAACCTAGCTTTACACCCAGTCCCACCCATCTCTCCAATATGTAGTCATATTAGTCATCTGTGGCCTTTGCTGTCAAGTGTCAACTGAGAAATATCGAAAGTCAAGAAAAATTAAATAACCTAAAATCTTCATAACCACAAAAATATAAATAAGCAAATTGATCATGAATTTAAATATATCTGGTGTTGCAAAATATATCTGGAAATCTCAAACTGTGGCTGGCTTCGGGGTTCGTTATTCATTGCAACCATTAACTTCATTATCTGCATAGTTTTCAAATATCTCTCGGATTCTAATTCTCCACCAAAAAATTTTACAAATTGTTAATTTCTTGCAGTTCCAACAAGTGAGAAATAAATGGGCGAACTGGCACATGATCCGAGACGTGAAAAGGCGGCGAATGAGCGCGGAAAACTTTCTTGAAAGAACTCGAATTAATGCCATGAGAAAAAATGATATCTTGCCTTTGGAGATTAGAGAACTTGCTGACAAAGAAATTAACAAGTTTGAGATGAATGCCATCCCACTTAGAATAAACAACAGATGCGTTGTGACATCAAGGTTTGAAATCACTGTTATAATCTCGAAAGTTTGTGAGG
This sequence comes from Cerastis leucographa, assembly GCA_963082945.1. Taxonomy (NCBI): domain Eukaryota; kingdom Metazoa; phylum Arthropoda; class Insecta; order Lepidoptera; family Noctuidae; genus Cerastis; species Cerastis leucographa. Next base: position 7,340,447 of record OY720380.1, on the reverse strand, counting down.
AAGTGTGCATTTTTTTTTTTTTTTTGTCCTTTCTTGTTTCTCACTGCTGAGCAAAGGCCTAACCTTTCTTCTCTCAAACCTCTCTATTTTATGCGATAACTGGCCATGATCGCCCGGCAAACAAGATCAGATCGTCACACCACCTTTGCCGCAGTCTACCCTCAAAGGCGATTTCCTCAGTCAGGCGTCCAGTGAGTAATGATCTTAGCCCACCTCTCTGGGTGCATTCGTGCTACGTGACAAGCCCACTACCACTTTACCTTGGCTGTTTTTTCTCCGGCATCAGCAACTAAGTTATGGAATGCAGATACTAATGCATACACAAAATGAATAAATGATGTAATCTCATCAATATTTTACTGTAATACAGTGTGTTCTTCAGAATAACACAGGTGGCTTGAATCTATATAGATATTGTGTAAAACAAAAACAATCCAGCCAGGTGCAGCTTTTTGATGAACAATAGAAAATCATTTATTTGCATTTTGATCTGTTTGAGACATAAACTGGTCAAATACTTTTAACTGACATGGTCACTAACACTGGTAGCAGGATAATATGGGAAATCAAAACAAATAGTAAATATATCCTGCTTCCATTGTTATTGATACATACAATGTACCTATTTAAGTTATAAAATCCATAGGCTGTTCTGATTGTGCTTTTTTTAATTTCCAGGCCCAGAGGTATAGTGCCGGAATGGCGGATGAGCCGTATAGTGTGGAGACATCTGGCTGACTACAACAAACTGTCTGGAGTCCAGAGAGCTATGTGGGGATAGAATGAGATGTGTGCTTAGATAATGTTAAGTAGGTAAAAATAAATAAATTATGTTGTTGCTTTACTTGTGTGTTTTATTCACCAAGGGCTGATGTGTTAGCTATGTAAGAAAACCAAGCCTCCAGAAGAAAAATATCGCGCCTAAAGGATTCGGTTACAAACAAAAATACAGGTGAAGCTAATAAAAAGCTTGTAAAAATACCACCCCCTCCAAAGTTTTTTGCAGAGTTGTGTATGATGGAAGTTAATGGTAATGTAAGGGATTTTTTTTGGTTGTGGTTCACCTTATGATGTACCTATCTATACAATTATTATAAACAGGTAAAAATGTATACTACATCCCTTGGATTATTTTTCACTCGATTGCACCAAGCAGGGCCCACCAGGGTGGCAAATATTAAAAAACTTTGAATCATTCACAAACCTACTTGAAAAACCATGAACGTTTGTAAGTGTTAACTTATTATGGACCCTTTTAAATTCAACACTACCAACTACATCAATTTTATTAGTGGGCCTAAAATTGGAATAATTACACTACTATTTATGAGGAAGATCTCTTCCTGAATTTAGTTTATGGCTAACTTACACATAAATCTACTGATTAATATTGCTCAACTCCTAGTGGGTACCTACTGTTTTTCATTTGTACTTAACCCTAAAGTACAAATGAAAAACAGTAGGTAGTAGGTACCCACTCTTCGCAAACATAATAGATAATATGACTAAACGGGGTCAGAAGGTCATCAAAAGGGCCAACACGATGGTGTAAGTAACCATAATAAACAAAACCAAACATAAGTTTAAAAAAACTTTATTATAAAGTCATTTAATCCTTACAACTAAATAAGCTTCATAAAGCTTACAATGGAATATCGCAGCTTCGATATAAAGCTTTTTAGTCAAAGAGACCTGAAACAAAACAAAAACGGAATTAAAGTGGGTTTATAAATCCACATTCAGTTTTGATTGTGGGATAATTATCTCAGGTTAAGTTTTATCAATCATTAGATTCTGAAGCTAATACATGCAAACATCATTGATTTGTTTTTTATGACACAGCTGTAAATAGTACCATGCGGAGGCATGTGTTATTTGTCACTGTTTACTGTTACTGCAATAATAATAACATGATGCAGAATGCCAATTCCTTCCCCTCTTCCCTTAGTTGAATTTCTCTTTATTAAACAACATTTGTGTCTATGTAATTGTTTCTCCAGTACACACACACAGTTAGGGGAAATATTCCGTACATTTAAGATTATTTATAGTTTAGGGTGGTTTCTTACCGAAGCCCATGTCGTCGTCGGACTCTTCTGGTTCTTCCTCTTTCTTCTCCTCCTTGGCCTCGGCAGCGGGGGCCGCGGCGGCGGCGGCGGGTGCAGCGCCAGCAGACGGCGCGGCTCCCACGCCGGATCCGATGTTCGTGATCAAGTCGCGCACGTTGATGCCTTCCAGCGCCTTCGCGAACAGACCAGGCCAGTAGGGCTCAACATCAACGTTGGCCGCCTTCAGGATGGTGGAGATCTTCTCACCCTACAAAACAAAAACACGGTCAGTATGGGTATTCGCGCCATGACTATTACAGTGAGTTTGGCTAAAATATATATATTCACAGATAGAGTAACATTTAAACAAACGTTTCAAATGGTTTCATGCCATGTTTACAAAGAAACAGACACGATGAAAGTGGATAATCTCACGACGGGATTCTAACCTAACATAAAAATTGAGAAAAACATGTTAATACTTACAGTTACGGCAACGTCATCATCAACGAGGATGAGAGCGGAGTAAACGCAAGCTAATTCAGCCTTTGATGCCATTTTTAATTATAAGACGTGCAAGTCGCCAACAGGCCTTAGCTCTCAGAGAACAAGCACGTTTGACTTCTTGATTTGGAAGAGAAACAGAAAGGTAGCGACTTGTCAAAGGCTTTAATCTGTCAAAATCTTGACAAAGACAAAATTATAGAAACTTTTCGCAATTTGTAGCATGAATTATCTTGCATCTCACTTAGGCCTATGCAGTAGTAAGTTAAGCTAGCTCTCCGACAGGAGCGTAAAAAAAAAAAAAAAGCAATAACGTTAATACTGGAACGCAATTAGTCAGTGTTACCAGCAAAGCGAGGAGCTCGTGGCTAAATAATAAAGGCGGCAACATACTTACGTGTCGTGACGCCCCAGAAGCAAATCGGTTTCATACATTTAATATGGTTAGGGACATATTTGCATGGCGTGTCGTGTCGCAACGATGTATGAAACCGAATGCTTCTGGCGCGTCACGACACGCCACGACACGTAAGTGTGTTTCCGCTTTAACAGCCGCACGGGCTGCTTGCCGAAGTTGGTCCGTGGCCGGGTGATCATAATAACATACCAAGTTTCTCCGTGCCTCGGAAAGCAGTAAATAGCAGCGAGTTGTCAGAAGCCAAAAGTCTGACATCACATCTTACCAAGGTGTATAGTACCTACTACCCAGTTACCGGGTTGTGGAGGCCAGATAGGCAGTCATGTCTGGTCACGTCATGTAAAATACTGGTACTCAGCTGTATCCCGTTAGACTGGAAGTCGACCCCAAGATAGTTTGGGAAAAGGCTTGGCAGATGATGACCAGGAAATGAAAATTCCCTACACTTCGTAAACAATCGAGAAAACAAGTTTTTCTACATAAGGTTATGTGACAATTAACAAATAATAAGTTGTATGTGAAATTTATCAGGAAAATATCGTCAAGAACGCGGAAAACGGATAGGGGATCCATAGAACAGAGAAGTAAGAAGTGCGGCAGAAGAAAGGGGAGGCCTATATCAAACAGCGGGGATTCCGAGCTGAAATATGATGAAACAAGAAAATACACATTGATTGATTTTAATGTGTCGTGTTTCTCCGAGGTGCTTGGCAACTCGCATGCCTGAATAACCCGATAATTCATTTTCCTTTTTACGATTCCGTACCTCAAAAGGAAAAAACGGAACCCTTATAGGATCACTTGTTGTCCGTCCGTCTGTCTGTCTGTCTGTCAAGACCCTTTTTCTCAGGAACGCGTAGAAGTATCAAGCTGGAATTTATATCAAATACTTAAGTCTACTGTCCCTTGGAGCTGTCAAAAAAACAAACTTCTAAGCCAACGCAATAAAAAAATACAGCCGTTTATGCCGCAAATTTCCCCAAATTTTCGACACTTGCAAGGGAAACAAAACCTACAGGGTACTTCTCGTGAACTCAGAATCTTGAAATTTGGTACGAAGTGCAGCAACGTCTTATAACACAGATAAAGGAAAAAATGCGTACATTTTTATAGTAAAAATATTTTTAATAAATTTAATTTATTAAATATAATAATAATAATTTACAGCAGTCATTATGCCGATAGTCGTGTCGGCCAATGGCTTATATAGCCAAAAGCTTCGACCAACATCTGCGGAGTCTTTCGCTTGGCAGTTGGATCGACGGCTTGATTCAGAAAGCAGTATTATAATAATTTATAATAAATGTTTTTGTATATATTTTTTTTTAAATATTTAAAAATGTAAAATGTATGTTTTTAAAATGAATAAATAATTTTATGAAATTGAAATTCATATCAAATACGCTGTAACAAAATCAAACTTCTATATCAACGTAATCAAAAGAAATAGCAATGTATCCGGCAGATTTTCAAACTCGCAACTACTCGCACGAAAATCAAACCTAAAGGGTACTTCCAGTCGGGCTAGAATCTTAAAATTTGATAGCACATATACAGGAAAAAATCCGAAAACCTTAAATTTTTAGTTACATCACATATCTTTATTTATTCTCTTCAGTAATTTTGGTTTATTTATACGGAACCCTCGGTGCACGAGTCCGCATGATGGACACGACCGCTGCTACCGCGGAGCGTGTGGCAGTGGGTAAATGAGAGTCGGGTTTTTAGCTTTATGCACTACATCGAATATAGGTACTTTGTTACACGATACCGCTTTCCTCCTCGTTGCTTCTCTACGATTCATCATCATCATCATCACCAGCCTATATTGTTCCCACTGCTGGGACGCAGGCCTCCTCTCTATGAGAGGGAATGGGCTGTAATCCACCACGCGGGCCCAGTGCGGGTTGGTAGATGTCACATGTCTTCGAATTTTTAGTTCTAGAACATGCCGGTTTCCTCACGATGTTTTCCTTCACCGTTTTTGAGGGCAGCGGTGATGAAATAAATTACACAAAGTAATGCGCCTGCCTGGGTTCGAACCTACGACTTACTGCTCGTAAGTCGGGGCTGCTACCACTGGGCCACCGTTGCTCTCTACGATTAGGAGCCCCTTAATTGTTGTTCTTTTCATAGCTGACACTGAGGGGTTTTGTCAAGTTGTCACCACTCTCGGACGCCCGGCCCTGCAGCCGAAGTGCGGACCGTGTTGTTACCGTCAACGTTCCAGCTGTATTAGAATAGAACCCAGTAACTTTTCACGCGACGATGTTAATTCATGGTTTGTCCATGGAAGATTGGTAGGCCTTTAGTTTGAGACGCAACTTGTGTCGATCCCTAGTCTTACGCCTTGCCACCTTCATTCATAGCAGCTTCCTACAAAACTGCAATACCTACACGGTGAAATGTATGGAACAACTGTTTTTATTTAAATTACCGACGAAAATTTTCAATGTGGGGAGAGGGGTCCAGAAGGGTATCACGACGACACATCAAGCTATGCTTTTGCTGTATAAGATGACCTCGTTTCGTATAGATTTCCGGCACAATTAGCATCAAAACCAAACGGAACGTTTTTTTTTTGTGTTTGGCACCTCGCAGTTCACTCTCTGGCTGGCTTCTGCTTAGCCGGTCAATCCTGTGGATGCCTTGAATTTAAGGCCTCCAGCCAGGTCAAAAAACTTATTGACTAAGCGACAACACGTCAAGGGCACCCCCTGCGGGGTACGGGTCTCCGCTTAGGGCGTTGCTGGGGGAGGGCAGCAAAGGGATAGTATATTGGGTACTGTATTGTACCATCAAACTAAGTAACTCTACGCAAAAATGACTGATGTAAATCTACGGGTCATGGGGGTATTTCAACCTTCAAAAGAAATATTTAAAAAAAAAATGGAACTTTGGCCTCCAATTTCTCCGTAAGTAATACCTTATAACTATATAAAAAAAATATAACAGTGGTGGGGAGAATAAGTGCCTTTTGGCTTCGTACATAGCATACATACTTTCAGTATCCCATTATATATTGTAGTCTTTGTTCAGTATATTTCAAAGTACTCTGTGATTCATACCAATGGGGGGATGGGGGGGTTCAGAATGATCTACTGAATACGTGGTGACCGTTCGTTTATTACACCCTTCTGCTATACAGATGGAAAGGGATCCTGTATAGCAGTATTTACAGAAATAAATGCTTTGTTAACAATGAAATTAAATAGACACATAACTGTATAATTATGGATATATTTTATTTAGCTCTTGAAATAAGCGTAAAATTTTTAAAATTGATAGATTAGGCAAACAGTGCACAGGTACGATAAATTATTTACATATTTAATCATTTTGATAGCAGTACAATTATTTAAGCTTTAAAACTATGCGTAACATCTAACATATTATGAAATAGTTACAAGTCCCATGAAAATAAATGATGTTTTACAAGCATATCTCTCACTCCTTCTTTTAAGGGCTGATTTTGCGTGTCCTTTTTTAATGGAAGCTCCCAATCCGGGTTTAAATTGAAGCCGAATTGAGAAAGAATTCTTAATTCACATTTGATCTGCACCCATCCTGGAGAATTAATAAATGACCAGGGATGATACCATTTCTGGACCACATCTACGCATGAACACAATACTTCCAACCATAGATGCAAAGCTTCTTCATTTAAACCCATACAAATCAATGTGCGTAATTTAACGTCCATTTGAGCGTGAGCGTTATCGTGCGACAAGTTGATTGCTTGAACACATCTGTATAATAATTCCTCAGGTGTCAGAACTTTACCATCTTCATCCAAACGATATGTCTTACATAGTACTAAACGGCTGTAGACGGAATTAAAGTCTTTTTCAACCTCTCGCGATGATGCTTCTTCAATGAAAAGCCACGGGTGGCACGGACCGTCCAAGAAACTAGGACGTTTTATACCATGTAGAAGAACTCTTTTAAAAGCCGGAGCTAAAACTCCTCTGACTAGATGTGCAGCTTTTTCTGTGACAGAGTCATCTCCAGCCCTGCTATACTTAACACCTTTTTCATCTAGCAGCTTTACAAATCTTGCTGGAAACCAACCTCTTAGACCATTCAACTCACCAATCCAACAGTGTTCATCTCTTGAGCTGATCACTTCAATTACGTCATTTTTCCTAAAACCTAATTCATCTCCATCCCTTCTTTCAAAATCTAAGAGTGCTTTAGCTCGCCTCCTTTTACTCCTTGACACATTGACGTATCTTTCTCTATCAGCTGCATGACTTTGCATTGTGTAGTCTGCAGTCAACTGAACCTCAGAGGCTAGTTGTGGTTCAAGAGCTAAGAAGTGACGAGCCACTTGCAAAATTGCTTCTCTGAGATCAACTAAAATTTCTGTCTGCTTCACATTTTTCGAAACGGCATCTTCATTATTACTATCTTCCCCAAAAAGTATTGTTTGTATCACGGACTTGCTTTTCTTTATCTGACGTCTCTGAAGCTGTTGCTTAGGTAAATTAGGTACAGCACTAGGATTACCTACCAGAGCTCCCTGATCAGCCATCAGGTATGCTAGATGTCTTCTTCTATGAGTATCTATCAATGTGGGACTTAAAGTGTCCCCACAAACTTCATCAATTGTTTTGATCAAAAGTTCAACATCATCAATTTCACCAGGAATGTCAGAAAGAGCATTAAAAATTTGTGCAGAATTTGATATTTCCGTAAATCTGTTCTCTCTAATTTTCAGCATAGCCAATGTTACCTTAAATAGCACTAAAGAGCCGTCCAAATAGAACAAATCCCAAATTCTGAGTAGAATCTTCATATGAACAACATTGGCATACAATGTCAAAAACCAATGCATTGTTATCAGAGAGAGTTCAATGTCATGCGCATTTAAAACCTGATCAATTCCTGGCAAATATGTTGAAATCAGGCTTCTTAATACTTTTTGGTCTGCTTGGATTCCTATTAAAGTAGAAGAGTAATAAGATGCTGGTAGCAAGTCTTCTACTGTTGTGCACATAATCCAAAATGCATCTTCTTCTTCCATTAACAACAGTAGGGATGCTGCAATCATTCCAGTACCCTGACAGTATCCAATGTCAGGGTAAAGCCATGCTAGTGCTCTCAGTATTCTTCGCAACCTTGGTACGCCAGTGCTGGTTGGATGTGAGAAGCAAACATTATTAGGTAATATTTGCACCAAGTCCTTTTCAATTTGTTTACTTGTTACCAATCCATCATCACTTGACGCTCTTACAATCTCATGGTATGTTATTTCAGTAGAAGCCCTTTTTTTAATTGCACCACATAAATGCATCCAAACCTGAGGGCGGAGCGAGTGCGGCACACCATCTTTCACCATTTTTTGGAGTTTGTCAGTTTTTTCAAGTTTTCCTTCTCCTTCAGAAAAGTTTATTTCTTTACTGTAAAATTCCCACTGAAGACGATGTTGATCATCCTCTACAAATACATTTGCTAATAATTTATTAGAACTTGGTTCGGGTCCATCTTCTTCTTCAACACAAAATCCAAACTCGTCAAATCTGTAGTCCGGGAGTCCACCACCATGACCTTCAGATTCTGGTTGCGCCAATTTAGCCATTATGTCTTGAGGTACCATGCTAGGCGTAAGAGCTGAGAATGGTCCGCCAGGTGCCGGAAGAAGTTCATCAGCAATATTCAAACCTCGTATCGCATCGATCATATCTTCTGGGTCATCGTCAGCTAATGCAGCACTTATTTTACGTTCATGGTCTTCACGTCCCACATAACCCTCGTGATCGCGTGAACTAAAGAGAGACTTTGCCAAATCCATTTTACTCTAACTGAAATTGCACTTTATTTATCAATATTATTGGACCAATTTGTTAGGCTTTCTCCTTACAAAACAGTTTCACGTACACTCACAGTGTTGTAGATGGCAAAAGTCAAAATAAATAAAGGTCAAACGTCAGTCCAGATTTGTGAACAAAGTTATTCTATATCGTTGGATCAGTATTTCATGTAACTGTAAAATACACGTTTTCTTTGTCACGCACGTCAGGAATCTAGTACTATGTCTCTCTCCTACAGAACAGTGATGCCAAGTTCGGAACGGTGAAGACTGTAAAAATAATTTGGTTTTCTAGTGTTCCGAGTTATCGATTTTCTATTGGTCCAAAGACAAGAAAACCAGTAAATAAAACCGAAGTTTTTTTTGGGGTGACGTTATAAGTGCTAAATGTTGAAATAAGAATTAAATTGTTAGGAAACAGTGTATCAAGTAATATGATCACACACTAAGTATAAACAGGATAACAAAATTCAAGGTAAAGCTTGGGAAATCGATACAATGATGAAAATTCGCTGAACATGTCCGAGTCTACGTATCAGTTAGTAATAAGTAAATAATACTTTAAGATAATTATCAGGGTACTAGTTACTTGTTTTAGTTAGATATTATAACTAGCAATAGGCAATTGCAATAGGCTCACCCCCTCTTACATGGGACTTGAACATAGCGTGTATTCCCGTTGTCCCCGTAGGCCATGAAATGTGGATGTACTATATATAGTACACCTCTGCCTAGCTCTTTGGGAATAACGAGACGTGATGCTATGTGTATAAAAATAAAACCGTTTAATAACAAGCACGATACTGAAATGTAGATTTGGATTAGACAGATAATATTTCGATCAATTATATAAGGGACAATCACAGCACTATCGTATTAAAAAAAAGTTGTAATCTCTTTGGTAAGGTTAATTGATCGTTATTTTTCGATATGCTATCTGCGCAATATGCTGAAGTATTAATATTCTGTGTGTAACCAATCATAATCAATTTGATATTCTACTCTTTGATCAAATAAATCAATCAATCAATTAATAATAATCAGTTTTTGTTGGGTAACCTGTGATCTGGATGAGTGTTTAAACTTAATTCCCTATATTATGTTGAAGATTACAACAATCTACGTGTAAATAATTAAATTATTCTGTGTTGATAAATACCACTACTACTATACTGTGACCATCAGGTTTGTATACTCGGTTTTCTTTAAAATTTTAATTGTGTTTAACAAAAATATTTTTCATTTCGATTGTTTAACATCAGCAATTAAGAATAAAAGGATTCACTTGTATTAACATTCAATTATTCATATATAGCTGCTAACGGCGCGGAGTGCACCTATGTTCATTTTTATTTTGGTCTAACAAAGTAAATAATATTTTGATTAGTTCTCCAAGCTTGCTTAGACTTGATGGGTTTGCCATTCCTAACCCTTGGGTGCCTTAATCTGAGAGTGCACAATTTAGAAATAATATCAAGTTATTGTTAAATAATAAGCTAGTGTACTATGCACATGAAAACTTTGTGAAATATTTTGGTGGGATCCAGGATTCTTGCCAACTCTTTCAAGCTGTGCTGAACATAAGATTCTACATACTTTGTATTCTTACATGATGATCTTGTTTGGGATCTTTTCAGTTTAACTTTGTACTGTAATTTACAACTAAACTGATCTATGTAAAAGAACAGGGAGACCTTTGCCCTGCAGTGAGACAACACTGGCTGACAATAAAAATAAAAAAGTATAACTAAAGATCTGTGCTTATGATGCCACTAAACCACTGATATCAATGATTACCACTTTAATCTGTAAAGGATGCTCAACACTATACTGTAATATTATTAGACTGCTATAGCTTAGAGAAATCTAACAAAGGTAATAGAAATTGTTTGTGTTCAAAATGAACCTGTAAACTGTGATTTGTGTAGTGCGTTACTGATAAAAGCACAATAGTATGAAATTATGCTTAGTATTACGGACTTCGGTTACAAACACAACTTGTAGAAAAAACACCTTTATACAATATTATCTCTCTCTCTGAAACTATTGACCAATAACTTTTTACCAATAAGTATTAATTACATTGTAAAATTACATTGTTAATACATGATAATATATTAACATTAGGATGGCTGTTAAAAAGTGTTGCATTGACAACTGTAAGTCATGTTCTACGAGAAAGGAGGACAAAGGTGTAACATACCACAAGTTCCCAAAAAATGTTGCAATATGTAACCTTTGGATAACCGTAACACATAACAAACACACAGACACAGACTTGTCCAAGCTTGTGTGCTCACGGCATTTCTGTAAAAATGATTTTCAAAGTTTCAAGGACTCTAAATACAAATTGAAAACAGGTATTTCGTAGAATGTCCGTATTGCTTGAATGGGTTATTTTTATTATAAATGGTTTATGTTGATTATGATTTATACTTTTATTTTTTGTATGTAGCCTCTTAGTATTTTTCCTATTTTCTATATTGAATGGTACTGTAGTTTTGGTTGCTATTTTGAAAAGCACTCTAGGGGCAGTGTATAAATGTCTTCTGTCTATCTCATTGTATTGGCTAAAGGAAAAAACACTTGCTAAAGACTGCAATATATGAATGTCAAACTTATTTTTAGTTTAGAAAAAGTTGCTTTATATTGGATCTTTTTTATTTTCTTTCATAGATTTGTTATTGCTGTCAGTAGACATAAGAATGATGAAATGTTGAAGAATGAAAATGTTAGTTATATAATCATTAATTATTCTTTCAAGGTGCACTTGTAGAAACCACTGCATTATCATTGCATGTTAAAGATATTAGATAAAACACAGTTCCTGATAACACAGTTGGTTACAGACGCAATCCCATCAATATTTCCATGGGACTCTGACTCTGACGAAGATATGGAAGACATAACTGCCCCAGTGGAAGGTTTTAGCAAAGATTGTGAAGTTGAGAATGTGGATGCTATAAAGAGGTTTATTGAAGCACAGGAGAAAGAGATACAGGACCAGAAAGAAGCAGATATTCAGATCACTAAAAAAAGTAATGAGTCTGAAGACAATAAAGCGAGTCAGGAAGAGACACTATGTGTGGCTAGCAGTGTGATAGATATGATTCTAGATAAGTCTGAGATAGAGATTGCAAAGAAGAAAGATGTTGCAGGTAAGGAGTTTCTTAGTCCTATGGAATTTAAAGGTAAGAAAAAAAATCTAATCATCATGGCACATATTAAATCGGCAATGTTTATGGAGCCTTTATACTGAATCCGTCGGGTATGGCGGCGTCATGTCAACTGGACGCATACTTAAAGCTGCCAACATGACCGGTGGCTTTGGTGTAGGCTCCATTATGTAAACAAAATTTACCTTATTATCCTATATTAGTTAAAAATAAATGCTTGGAATTCTTGTGTTAATTCATTTGTGTTCAACAAAAATGAATTCTATACACAAAAACCTTTTAATAAAATACAATTTTGCTGTCTCACACAGGAAATACCAGTATGGCACTGTCTGTTGGTTCTAAGGTCGAGGTTAAAGACTTCGAAGATGAATGGCACTCTGCAGAAATTATAGAAGTGGACTATGAAGATATGGAGGTGCTTGTACATTTTATTGAATCAAAAAAGTGAGTACTATATTGATTATCTACTGAATATTGAACATACACTTGAGGATTAGCCCTTAGCAACAGTATTCGTCATCCTCCTGTGTTGACTATATTAACATTATGTACATTAGTGTAGCATCTCTGCTAACTCACATTTTCAGAAGAACCGTAATGTTTCACGTAGGGCGATATCTTTGATCCATCAAAAAAAACAATGCAAAAAATCTGCCATTAATACCTTTTTTTCATAAAGCTGGCCACTTAAAAAAAAAAACCAGCAAATTAAAAACAAAATAATGACATAATGACTATTCATTATTTTTTTTCGTAATTAAAATGTCGTTCTCGTATAATACACGCAATAAAACATTGCGTGAAAAACGCAGGTATGTCGTTACATTTATTAAGCTTGCTGTATTAAATTCATTTAAAGTAAACTTTTTCGTTATCTTTTGATTTCGTGAAAAATTTCTTACGTTTTCCTAGATCTGATACTGTTTCTAACTTTGGTTTCTTGGTTTAGGACTTAATAGGAAAACGAAATCTTTATGAGTTCACTTTGTTTTAAATTGTAGGTACAGTTTTTTTAATAAGATGATCAACAACAATTTTATTGATGATGATAAATTAGAAAGCATAAGACCATTCAGCAGTATGGTAAAGGGCTAGTACCGTGATATATCTCGTGCTTGAGTTTCATTTTTTGCAGGATTGTAATAAATAAAATTTGGCTACAATTAAAAATAACAAAAATAATTGCAGGCATGACGAATGGATAAGCGTGGGCAGTCCACGTTTACGGCCGGTCATTCTGTCCAGTGAGATTAGTGTGGCGACTACATCCACGGTACAGCCGGGCCCTAGTTCCGAGGAAAGCCTCATTGATACTATACCTATAGCCAATCTGAAAGAAGAACCCAAGGATGTGAAGGTGGAAGAGAAGTGTGGGATGAGCTATGCGGTGGGCGAGCGATGCCTCGCGAGGTGGCGCGATAATAGACGCTTTATAGCCACTATTCTCAGAAATTTGGGGGATGGTAAGTTTTAACATAGATTTTGAAATGCATTTATGTGTATTTTATTTACACGAGAAAAAAATAATTGAGGGACCCATTGTAAAATATTTGTTTGTCAGTTTTTTTGTTTATTACATTTTCATTTTTTTTTTTGACAGGCAATTACGAGATAGTTTTCGACGACGGTTGCCATTGGACGTGTAACACAACTAGGCTGCATAAACTGCGTTCAAAATCGGGTGAATCAGGCGCGACGTCGGCCCCGCTCACGTACGGGGCGGGGCCTAGCAACACGACCCCACAAACAAACACACAGTTCCCTTCACCAGCTTTCCACACACACCTCTTCGACCCCACGCGAGACTACTTAGGATCCAAAAGCGAACGCCGCGAAATGAAACGTAAACTTAACATCAAAGAAATATTCAACATAGGACAGAAGAAGTCACGTAAGCAGAAGATTGAAACAGTAAAGATCTTGAAGACAGAGCCCAGGAAACCAAGGATTCTGAAGAAGAGAAGAGAGAAGGTGGTCAAGTTGAAGCTTGCCAGTGAAGTGAAGACTGATATAAAGACTGATCTGCCTGGTGAGTGCTGTTGTTTTATATTAAATAGGCTTGGGTTTGGCCACAATTCGTTTTTGTTAACACTACAACACTTTGTTTAGTTTCTAATCATTTATATTAGCCGTAGATGCTGTAGCTTCGATTATTGGTACTGTTAACCATGAGAAAGCAGCACCTCAGGAAGTAAAGGAAGAAGATAAAGCAGCACAAGTCCAAGAAGAGAAAGCGGAAGAAGTCCAAGAAGACGCAAAGAAGGAAGTAGAACAAGGAATCTCTGACGTCTTGAATGAAGCTGCGACTAAAGAAGAATCTAAAGAACCTCCAACTTCAATAGATAGTGAAGACCTAATTCAGTTGGAAGATTTGAGAAGTGAACTGGACCCGGTAAGTGATATTTTGGTTTCTAACTATTCCGAGATGCAAGTTATATGGTTTCTCATATAAAACTATGTTTCTTTCAAAGCCGGCTTCTGGTGTTGTGAAAGTGAGTGGTTTTTAAACTTTTAGCTTTACTTAATGGTGAAGCGTCAATGCCTTCTTTGCAATAGCAAATATTTTCAATTAAATGAATAAAAATAAAATAGGAATTTTCCACACTATGCATAATATATTCAGCTATCTATTATAAAAAAAGTAACAATTAGGTGTCTTTTAGATGAATCCTTTCGCCAATTACCTAGCATCGCAGCGCCCATTGGATGCGTATCGAGTGTTTCCTCCGAGATGCTCGCAACTGACCAATAGATGGCGTTCACCGCAAGAAACACTTCCGTTTACCGCCGCCGTTCGTTTTGCGTGCGAGATATACGGCTCCGCAAAGAAAAATCCCCCTTTTGTGAAATCTTGAGGATACTCGTAAAATAAATGGACCTGCATCTGTGCTTCATTGAGAACTTATAGTGCAGTGTTGATTTTTGGAGTTTCAACCATCTCACCGGTGGATTTAGGAAGATTTGGCTCGCCGGCCGGCAGCCTTCCAAGTACCCACGCGCTCACGAAGAAGTCTTCGCGAATTCCCATCAAGGTCTGAGTGGAGTCTCAGGATATCCAGGTACGTGGGCTTATTGCTGCAAATCGATGTACTGGTGTGGGTTTCTCAGGATTCATCAATAGGACTTGATTTTTGTTATATTTGTTTTAACAATTCCGCCATCTTTTTTTCGTTGTTCTTAAAAACAACCCAGCTAAGGTGTAGGCTATTTACACGCCTCACCATATTAATTGGTCCTTTCGAGACGGATTATAGATCCCTAGTTAGATTTTTACGTAACATTTTTGGTGAAAATCATAAATTCAATAACGCACAATAGGTATAGGTAGGTATATTTACGTAAACTTTGGTAGATATTCTCCTTAGAAAACGCTACTCATTTGACAATAGATTTTACGTAATTTATTGGTAAATCTGTCAATAATGTTTCATAGAATTGAACGTGTTACGTATTAATTGGTAAAGTTCACTCACTTTGGTAAACAAATAAAATCGTAGGTAGTTACCCATCATTTCGGCTTAGTGCGTGTGATCGTTATTTTTATAAAGTTACCTCATAGTTGGTAGGTGCGCTACTATTGCAAACCGCCTTGCTCCTGTTAGGTATTTACCGCATTTCAGATTTATTTTGTTACGTAACTCTAACAAAATGACTGATAAACAACTAAAGCCGGAAGATATGCTGACGATCCTTCATGAAAAGAAAGGATTGTTATTTAAACGCCTTAATCAATTATATGATTCATCAAAAAATATTTCGTCGTTCGATTCGAGAAGGAACGAGTGTTTTATGACTGCATCGGAAACAATTGACGACATTCGAAATAAATTTGAATCTTATGTCGATCAAATTAACCAAATAAACATTAGTTTGAAACCTGGTTCAAGTCCCGACTATGCTTGTTTAGAATCCTTTGAAGATTTGTATATTCACGTTAAACGTATTAGGAATAAAATCAACAGTAATGAATCTCCGTTATCACGAAGTAGTTATTCAAAAACGCTTTTCGAACCGCCTAAAATAATGCTGCCTCCTATCGCGCTGCCATCTTTCGACGGGAAAACTGAGAATTGGCCGGTTTTCTATGAGTCGTTCAAGTCAAATATTCACGATAATGATCAGCTGACGGACTCGCAGCGTGTGCAGTACTTAATAGGTAGGCTTACACATAACGCATTGAAAGTTACCGCGGGTATTGTGCCTACGGGTGACACTTACAAGTTTTTATGGGACAGCTTAGTCAAGAAATACCAGGATAAGCGCTCACTATGTACACACTATTTAAATAATATTTTAGATTTAAAAAGTTGTTCTTATAACGCAAATAGTCTCGATTCTTTTATTGATACATTTAGTGCATCTATCTCTGCCATAAAACAACTTGGAATTCCGGATCTTGCGGATTTTATTCTCTTGCATTGTGCTATGAGAAAAATAGATTCACAGATTGGTCAATCGTTTGAACTTTCCATTCGCGATGTTGAAATTCCCACAACGAAATTATTGATAAGCTTCGTTCAAGATCAGGCAAAGATATTGGCACGCTCGAATTTGTCTCATTTGAACGCGAGAAACTTTAATAGAAACCCCGCTTCCGCGCCTCGCGAGTCACGCACACAGACGAAAGCGTTTGTTGTGAGCGAGTCAGCTGACGCGTCAGCTTGTTCACCCGCGCTCGCGGTTCCATGCTGCGCCTACTGTAATGATAACGCTCATGTTCATTTGTATAACTGCGTTAAGTTTAAATCCGCGTTGACTCCTAGAACAAGGTTCGAGTTTATTAAATCCAAACGAGGGTGCGCAAATTGTCTGAGCACATTGCACGGATTGAGTAACTGCAAGTCAACATCAGTCTGTGACTTATGTAAAAAACGCCATCATACACTATTACATTTCGTTAAAGAAAATAAACCGCAAACAGCTGATGTTAAAGCGACGAATTGCAATGTAGTCATCGCGTCGCCTCCCGCGCTCCTCTCGACTCCCGGTTCGTCTTCACTTGCCCCGGCTCCCGCCGCGGTGC
The DNA here is from genome assembly GCA_963082945.1 of Cerastis leucographa. Lineage (NCBI taxonomy): Eukaryota > Metazoa > Arthropoda > Insecta > Lepidoptera > Noctuidae > Cerastis > Cerastis leucographa. The sequence goes on along the minus strand of OY720380.1, from coordinate 7,323,463 downwards.
CGCGCTCTTATTCTCATTACGATAAGGTCGATATTCCTGTGGCTGTGTATGATTCGTGTGATACTACACATAATACAGCCGTGTTATTAGCAGCTGATACTAAGACTAAGGCCGCAATTTTGTTATCAACCGCTCAGGTTTATGCGCGAGCTAATAATAATAATTCGGGCCATAAAACAATAGTGAGGTGCTTAATTGACAATGGCTCGCAGAATAATTTAATAACTACAGCTTGCTGTAGAAAACTTAATTTAGTAATAATTCCTTTAAGTAATTCCTTTGTTAAAGGAGTTGGTTCTGTATCGCGACCGATAATAGGTTATGTACACTTGGATATCGAGTCTCGCGTATATTCGCATCAAAAGTATACTATTCATGCGTTAGTAGTTGAGTGCATTACAGACCAGCTACCTTCGCACCATGTTAAGTGGGATAGTCATGTGGACTTCCACTCGCTTCCGCTCGCTGATTTAAGCTGGAATATTCCAGGTGATATTGACTTAGTATTAGGCGCTCAGCTGTTTCCGTATATTTATTTGGGAAATAGGGTGGACTTAGGTTCACATGCGCCACCCGCATTATTGACCACATTCGGGTATGTCCTTATGGGAGATTTTCCGCATAGTAAAGATAATTCAAATTTACCTAGCCCTTCTTTTACAGCATTAGCCCTTAATGATTTATTACAAAAATTTTGGGAATTGGAAGAAGTTGAAAATAAACGTTTTTTATCTCCTGAGGAAACCGAATGTGAGAATATTTTTTCCTCGACCGTGTCGCGTGACGATGTGGGACGTTATACTGTCGCGTTACCCTTTAGTAAGGATCCTGCCGAGTTAGGTAACTCCCGCACCGCCGCGTATCGTCGATTGATTGCGCTGGAGAGAAAATTCCGCCAATCGCCGATGTTGCGGGAAAATTATAACGCTGTGATCAAGGAGTACATAGATAATGGATACCTAAGTCAAATCGACGAATCTGCCATTTTAGATGACGGGTACTACATCCCTCATCACGCTGTCGTTCGACCAGACAAACCGATGCCGCGCATTGTATTGGATGCTAGTGCTAGAACTCATACAGGGTTATCTTTAAATGATGTACTCCATATTGGTCCAAATTTACAAACAGATTTGTTTATTCTTTTAATTAATTTTAGATTATTTCCCATCGCTTTAAACGCTGATATTAAACATATGTATTTACGCGTTGGTGTACTCGTTGACCATCGTAAATATTTACGCATTTTGTTTCGATTCAATGAGAACGAACCTGTGCTTACCTTTGCTTTTAATCGCTTACCTTTCGGACTTAAGTCGAGTCCTTACATAGCTATGCGCACTGTGCGACAGCTGGCCTCTGACAGTCCGCATTATCCCGAAGCTGCTAAAGTAGCGGAGACCAGTCTCTATATGGATGATCTGGTGTACTCTGTGAATAATGAAGACACCGCCATGCAGCTATCGCATGATCTTATAAAGATGTTTAAATCGGGCGATTTTGACCTTGTTAAATGGTGTAGCAATTCACCCGTTCTGTTAAACAGTCTTCCTGACTCGCATCGTAAATCTCTCGATTTTCATGCTGGTACTGATGTGTCTAAGGTTCTAGGCCTTTCATGGGAACCTGTCCTAGATAATTTTTTCTTCACTTCCGCTTACGTAGCTGAGAAATGTACTAAGAGAAATATACTCTCGATAGTCGCACGCTTATTTGATGTTCTCGGTTTGGTTGCCCCCGTAATATTTTATGCCAAGTTGCTCATCAAAGAGTTATGGCTGAGCAATACTGGGTGGGATGATCCCGCTCCGGACGACATTTTTAATCGTTTCTCCATTCTCATGCAAGAGTTTCCATTGCTGGATACGTTACGCATACCACGCCATGTGGGTGTTACCAATGATTGTTCCGTCAATATAGTCGCGTTTGCTGATGCTAGTATGGGTGGGTACGGGTGTGTGATTTATATACACTCTACTGGTCCATCCGGTGTCGTAGTCCGCTTACTTTGTGCGAAATCGAAGGTTTCACCTACCAAAGTCACAACTCTTGCACGTCTGGAGCTATGTGCCGCCGTGCTCATGTCAAAATTGGTAAAAAAAGTTCGCGATACTTACGCTTTACGTATTCCTATTGCAGGAATTTACGCCTTTTCGGATTCCACGATAGCCTTATCTTGGATACACTCTTCTCCGCACCGCTGGTCAGTCTTTGTCAGCAATAGAGTCGCTCAATGTCAGGAGAACTTGGGTTCTCAACATTTTTACCATGTGGCAGGTGTTGAGAATCCAAGCGACTGTCTATCTCGTGGCATCCTTCCTTCCCAATTAGTGTCACATGAACTTTGGTGGAACGGCCCCTCTTGGCTTCGTTGTGCTCCTGAAGATTGGCCTGTCAAATCGTTCTGTCCCACTAGCTGTGGGGAGCTTCCCGAGCACAAGGCAAATGTCCTGACTGTGACCACGCAAGTAGAACCTCCCCTTCTATGTCAACTGGCGCAACGTACCTCATCATGGGATAAACTGTTGCGCATCGTTTCTTATATACTTAAATTCGTTAGACCGAAGGTTCACTGTGAACCCCGGTCTCCTCAGGGGTTGTCAGCCGCGGAACGAGTTATGGTCCGTGCTGTGCAATCTGTCCATTTCGCAGATGACATTAAGCTCATCAAATGTGGTAAATTTCTACCAAAGAAACTTCAAAGTTTGTCTGTCTTTTTAGATGAAGAAGGCTTATTACGCATTGGGGGGAGACTTTCAAAGTCACACCTTCCATTTGACGCTAAACATCCCTTTTTACTTCCCAAACACGATCCTATTGCGGATTTGATAATCCGTCATTATCATGTGATGAATTGTCACACTGGACCAGGGCTACTTATGTCTATTTTGCGACAGCGATTTTGGATATTAGATGCCAGGACTGTCATTAGATCCAAGTTGCGACAGTGCAATACATGTTTTAGAGTAAATCCGACGCATCCCACTCCAATGATGGCGGACCTTCCTGAATACCGTGTATCGGAATCTAAGGCATTTGTTCATACTGGAGTGGATTATGCTGGTCCCTTACGCATAACTCTCACTCGTCGCAGAGGCCAACATGCTCAGAAGGCTTACATCTGTTTGTTTGTGTGCTTGGTAACCAAGGCTGTTCATGTAGAGCTAGTCTCTGAACTTACTACGGACGCCTTTTTAGCCGCGTTTAAGCGTTTCATCTCACGTCGAGGGCCAGTATCCTGTCTTTATTCGGATAATGCTACCAATTTCGTTGGCGCTAAAGCCCAACTAGATGAACTTTATAATTTCTTAATACGTTCAAATCTCAACTCATCTCTTATAAACGAGTTAACAACTCGCCGCATTAAGTGGAAAATGATCCCACCTCGCTCCCCGAATTTTGGCGCTATGTGGGAGGCCAATATTAAAACATTAAAAACGCACCTTTATCGCGTGATCGGGAGTCAACTCCTCACTTATGAAGAGTTACAAACTGTACTCATACAAGTAGAGTGCATTATGAACTCGCGCCCTCTGAGCGTGTTGTCCTCTGATCCGCATCCTGAAGTTCTTACTCCCGCTCATTTTTTGATGTCGACTCCATTGCAGTACTTGCCGGCAGCCGATTTGTCTGGTCAGCGCTTAAATCTGTCCCAACGCAAACAGTTGTTAGATAATATGGTCCAATCTTTTTGGAAGAAATGGCACTTAGAGTATCTGCATACGCTGCAAGTCAGGCAAAAATGGGCAACTCCGGACAAACCTGTAGAAGTTGGAAATGTCGTACTCGTGGGTCAGGATAACTCGCCTCCTCTGAGTTGGCCATTAGGAGTTATAACTGAGGTTTATAAAGGGACCGACAATGTCTCTCGCGTTGCGATGGTGAGGACAAAGTTCGGTAATTATAAACGCTCTATCACTAAATTATATCCTATTCCAACGCAATAAAAGTCAATTCTTGCAATACTCGTAGTTTTTTAAGGTTTAGGATTAGTTTTGAATAATTTGCTTCTTTTTGTTTTCCGCATTCAGTCATAAAGCTTAAACTTTTCTGATCATGATCTAAGTCAGAAAATCTTTAGAATTTTCGCCTTTATTTTGAAAGCACTTGCGTCCTTCCAAAGGGGGGAGCATGGTGAAGCGTCAATGCCTTCTTTGCAATAGCAAATATTTTCAATTAAATGAATAAAAATAAAATAGGAATTTTCCACACTATGCATAATATATTCAGCTATCTATTATAAAAAAAGTAACAATTAGGTGTCTTTTTGATGAATCCTTTCGCCAATTACCTAGCATCGCAGCGCCCATTGGATGCGTATCGAGTGTTTCCTCCGAGATGCTCGCAACTGACCAATAGATGGCGTTCACCGCAAGAAACACTTCCGTTTACCGCCGCCGTTCGTTTTGCGTGCGAGATATACGGCTCCGCAAAGAAAAATCCCCCTTTTGTGAAATCTTGAGGATACTCGTAAAATAAATGGACCTGCATCTGTGCTTCATTGAGAACTTATAGTGCAGTGTTGATTTTTGGAGTTTCAACCATCTCACCGGTGGATTTAGGAAGATTTGGCTCGCCGGCCGGCAGCCTTCCAAGTACCCACGCGCTCACGAAGAAGTCTTCGCGAATTCCCATCAAGGTCTGAGTGGAGTCTCAGGATATCCAGGTACGTGGGCTTATTGCTGCAAATCGATGTACTGGTGTGGGTTTCTCAGGATTCATCAATAGGACTTGATTTTTGTTATATTTGTTTTAACAATTCCGCCATCTTTTTTTCGTTGTTCTTAAAAACAACCCAGCTAAGGTGTAGGCTATTTACACGCCTCACCACTTAATTCTTTTACTGGTTTTAATTTATATATTTTTTAATTAGGTCCTAGATGAGGAAGTGAAACTCGAACAGTTCGAGAAAACAGACGACAGTAGACATGAGGAAGTCATTGACAGAATAAAAGAGGCCATCAACAAACTAGAAGATGGTCTCCACAATGAAAATATCGGCTCGCCCAAGCTGGTACCGAAGGAAGAAATACTGACGTCTCCGGAAGTAAAACCTGAAGTAAAAGTAGAAGTTAAAAAAGAGTTACAACAGGTAGCAGAAGTGAAAGATAAAAGTAAGAAGGTGCCAAAGATAAAGAAGGGTAAGAAGTTGCGGATGTTGCGGGAGCAGAAGGCGAAGATTCAAGCGGAGAAGGTGCAGAGAGAGCTGAACAAGATGAGGAAGCAGATGGATGAAATGCGGCAGCAGATGCTGAAGGGGCAGGAAATGGGCAAGGGTGCTGCGATGCCGGAGAGCTTCCTTCTGCCGGGCGAGTGGTGCTGCCACTGGGTAAATGGCCAGCCCGTGGGCGCCGTCAGCGAGATCGAGTGCGAGCCACGTGGAGAGCCAGGTGCACAGGTGCCGCTGCCGAGGAGGAGTGTGCAGGTATGAAGTGGTACTTTTCAATTTGTACATAATTATAATACTCCTGAACTTAATAAGATGCGACACTAATGAGGATGGCCGACGTTGTAAGTCGTCTCAAAATATAGTCTATGTTACTCAGTATTAATAAAGCATCTACTGGTGAAAGAATTAAAATCGGTTCAGTAGTACCAAAATCGAAAAATACAAAGTTTTTCTCTTTTTAATGTAAATAACCGCGTGATTACGCTTTTATATAGGTATTATTATAACAATGAATAACAATTGTAATTGAAGGATAAAGTTGTCTCTCTTTGTATTCTAGGTCGAAGACAAAAGATTACCTGAAGGCTGGACCAAACACATGGTTCGTAGGAGCTTTGGACATTCTGCGGGCAAGTGGGACGTCGTGTTAGTCAGGTATGATATTTCCAATAAAATAAACACCCATCCATCATCATCTTCATCATCCACAGCCCGATTTCCCCTCTGCTGGGTATAGTCCTCTCTTATATTATGCCAATCTCCACGGTCATGTGTCAGCCCCATCAGCTTTTTCCCACGATGGCAACTATGTCGTCTGCCAATCTCGCCGCCGGACGACCCACATTTCTTTTGCCCGTTCTTGGACGCCATTCGGTGATAGCTTTAGTCCACCGGTCATCCCTACGTCTTTCTAGGTGTCCTGCCCAAGTCCATTCGAGTTCCGTAACGCGATTTCCAATTTAGAAAACCTTTATACGTCTTCTGATTTCGACGTTAGGAACTCGATCTATCAGCTTTATGCCGAGAATGGCACGCTCCATGGCTCTTTGTGCAACTCTCAGCCTCCTGTGTGATCGTCCATTTTTCAGCACCGTACGTCATTGTGGGCAGAACACACAGGCGACACTTTAGACATAGCGGAATTTTGGCTGATCTCAGAATGTCCAATTTGCTAAGCGCGGCTCACCCAAGCTTTATTCTTTGGGATATCTCCTTTAGTTGATGCTGTTTTCCAAATGATAGCATATAACCAAGATAGACATACTGGTCAACCATCATTTCATGAAGTTTTCAGCCCCATCATAGCGCCATTTTATTCGTGCGACACATCTTTTATTTCTATTTCTATGAGTCTTCTCAGAATTCACTGCCTTTCAACCAGGGTTGGCTGAAAGGCAGTGAATTCTATCGTTTCTTTGGTTTGTCTCTTTTATTCACATTCTTACTTTTATTGTGAGTCTTTGACCTTTCTCTCTTTGCTTCGTAGCCCCGACAACCGAAGGTTCCACACCAAGCACGAAATGCGTCTATACTTAGAGAACAAACCAGAGCTTATCGAGCAAGGTTACGATCACGCGCTCACAGACTTCGGCGTGCACCTGAAGATGGCGCGGCGCCTCGGCTGGATCACGCACACGCCGGACGGAGCCCCGGGCGCCGCCCCGCTCGCGCCGGGCACGCTCAGCAGCACATCGCCGCTCGTTAAGCGAAGGAAGCTGACTCTCAAGAAGAACAGAAAGGAAAGAGAAGTCAAAGTAAAGAGGACGGTACCCAAAATAACTATTAAGATGAAGGTCCCGAAAGATGTAAGTATTGTTTTTTTTGGTGAAAGTAATTTTCTACGTGCTCCAGTGGTCCATCCCAAAGGCATTTGTGATAACAATGTATAATTTACTGGATATAATAATAGTTTTTACTTAAAAAAAAAAAAAAAAAAAAAACATCTTTATTTTCCAAATCAAAATAACAACATTGCACAGTTTATAAAGTTACACATAATATACAGACGTGCTTACAATATTTGTTTGCTATGTGTCTGTACTTATTTTGGTTGCTAACAGAATTGATTCACCCTGTTCCCCGTACTAGTATAAACTGTATTACGGTGGAACAGTTTTCCTCGTTCTCTGTGATTGTACTTATACGTAGTAGCGTACTTGTGACAAAATAATCATTTTAATAGGTTAAAGAGTTTTAGGTAAACAAAACAAAGAAGATATAACTTAAACTGGGGGTAGGCGAACATAAAATAGTAAACTTGATTTTTAGTAATTTGTAGGTAGATGTAAAAGATGACATAGTATACGCAAAAAATTTAGATGCTAGGTTTGTTTACATTGCAATGTAGTTAGTTTATTGATTGTGTTTTGTTATGATTTTATAATACTTGCCCATTATTAAACCCAGTGCATAGTACATTTAAAGTTAAAACTAATTAAATTATAAGTATAAGGTCCTAATTTTCGATTATAATTATGTGTACAAAGTGTGTGGGATAAGTAGTGACTTGATATGTGTAAATGTATGTTTGTGTATGATTCATTATGGTGACTGATTTATTTAAATAGTTATTTTAAGTATGTTTTCAGTATCATCATAGTTCAGTGAGTTAAGTAACTTACATATTTCGATTTTACAAGTGTGATTATTAAGATTATGAATTTGGATTAGCTTTGATATTTTATTATATATGAATGGTCCTAGGAAATTGAAAAATCGGTTCGCAAATGAAGTTTTACAGTAAGGCACAGAGTAAACAATATCTTGCCTTCTTCGTGTTGTGTAGTCAGGTGAGTTTTTGTGTTGGCTTAATATTAGGTCTTTGATGAATAATTGTCTCACTGTAAGGACTGATAATTCTGAGTATAATAAGTTAGTGGGGTATCTAAATTTCCTAAAACTCATCACCTTAAGAACAGCTCGTTGTGCTCGTTCTAAAGATATAAGAACGGTCTTGGCAGCACCCCCCCAAGCAGTAATAGAGTAAGTTATAATAGACTGGCACAACGAGAAATACACTATTAGTGATAAATTTGGCGGGCAAAAGCAACGTATGTTTTTAAATATATATATAAGTTTTCTGACTCGGGAGGTGAGGGTGGAGATATGTTCTTGCCAGTTTAAGTGTTGGTCAATGATCAACCCAAGATATCTTATTGAGGAAGTTTTAGAAAGTTCATGGCAAGAACACTTCCCTGTCATATTGCATGTGTGAGCAATTATTTTTATAATGCCAGGAGGTGGTTGACTGCTCTTTCTTATACTAAAAGGTATGTATTTTGTTTTAAGTGTGTTAAGGGTGAGAAGATTTGACTGTAACCACTCAGAAACTTTCCTGAACCCTTCATTAGCCAGTTCGCTAACATCTTTCCAAGTTTTCCCACTAAATAAAAGAGCTGTGTCATCAGCATATGCTATGATCCGGCCTTGGTTCAGCTGTAAATCACACAGGTCATTTACGTAAATTAGGAAAAGCGTAGGTCCCATCACACTTCCTTGTGGCACACCGAAAGTCACACTCTCTTGCTGGCTCGTGAAGCCGTTTATTCCTACACATTGCGTTCTGTTAGACAAATAGTCTTTAAGTAGTTTAAGAGCTATTCCACGAACTCCAATATGTTCTAGTTTTGCAAGAAGCAGGGGAACAGAGACCGTGTCGAATGCCTTTGCTAAGTCCAGAAACACGCCTATGGTTTTCTTACCTCTATCTAGGTTATTAACAATGGTAGAAGTTAGGTATTTGATGGCGTCATTAGTTGACCTTTTTGCCCTAAAGCCAAATTGATTGCTTGAGAGGAGATTCTGAGATTCAAGGTAACGAGTTAGTCTTTTGTTAATAATCTTCTCAAATACCTTAGATAATGAGGGCAGTAGTGATATTGGCCTATAGTTAGAGACACAGTCTCTGTCCCCCGCTTTGTGTATAGGAACAATAAGAGCCTTTTTAAGGACTTCCGGAAAAACGCCTTTTGCCATGCATAGATTACATATCATTGTTATAGGCCAAGCCAAAGTATCCACTCCTAGTTTTAGTAATGAGATAGGAATCCCATCGCAACCAATCGCGTTAGTGTTTTTTAAATTGAGTATGATGGCTTTTACTTCATCAGTATCTGTTGGTAAGAGGACTAGAGACTTGGTATTAGAGCGTCCAGTGAAGGGATTCTTAGGTAACCCCTGGCCCCTTCTCTGTATATCATTAGCTAAATGGTATCCCACATTTGCAAAGTATCTATTTACAAGGTTAATTGAGGTTTGTGGATCAGGTTTGAGTTTTAGCAGTTCTTCGTTCTCATTACTTAGGCCAGCAAAATTGCAAACATCTTTAATTAAAGACCATTGCTTCTTTAGATTGTTTTTGTGTTTATTGATTTCAGACCTTAACCTCTCCAGCCTTGCGGCTAAACGGTAAAACACCCAGCCGGCCTCACAATGACGTCATCGAGCGTGTCAAGTGTCCTGCGCTCATAAAAAGCTTATCGCGCGAGTTCTATTAACTCTTATCTCAAGCGGTAAACAGTTTCGGGTTCTTGATTAACGAGACCATGTATTACAATATAAACAACTGTTTTATAACTACTTGAGAATTATAAACGTTCGCATAGAATTCAGAGAGCTCGCCGCAAACATACTGTTGTCGTAGTTTGTTTTTTTTTGGTAAAACTACTGAATCAATTTACACGAAACTTTAGATCTAACATAACAAATATACAAGTAATCTAATGACAGTGTTTTTTAGGAGTCCTACATAAATTATTCTTGCAAGATTCCAATTCAAACGTCTTATTACAATCGGCCATTTTCTAACTGCGCAGTTCAATGCATGAAAATACTTGAAATATCAATAAATATGAATAAATATGCCTCGAATGCATGAAATTATGAATTATCACTATTTTTTCGCTTATTACTAATGTTTCCAAGACCATATTTCATTGTAAAAGAGTCAAATTCATATTTTCAATTTCGACTGACGAACTTCACAACAAAGGAATTTTTAGAGAAATTTTTGGGTCAAAAACATAATTTTTAGATATTTTTTCCAGCAAATGACTATCTGAAAAGTTACATTATACACTTATAACATACTATACATTTACTTACCAAAGTTTAACAACACAAAACACAAAAATTTCACTGCATTCCAAAACAAAACACCACCGTTCCACACTGGCCGCCATGACTCATTTGACAGTCGACAAAGACGCGTTTCTTTATTTTTTTAATAATTTTGTGCAGTTGTTAGGTTGGTATGATTGGTTTCATTTTAATCGAACTCTAGTTGGCCAGAGACGTAAATTTTTACAAACGAATTAGACCCTTACTGTACGTACGATAAGGGTTTAAGTTTGCTTGTACGAGGCGTTCCCATATGGGAACCTCGGGGTTCAACCGAATTGTTCGGCGTTCCCATATGGGAACCACGGGGCTGGAGAGGTTAAATAGTTATTTTTAAGTTTTTTTAATAAATTATTGCATGTGTTACGGTACCTTCTGTAGGTCACCCTTAAAGTAACGTTTTCTGGATCTTTGCGAAGCTTTTTGTGGAGTTGATCTCTGTTTCTCATACAGCGGCATAACCCAGGTGTTATCCAAGGTTTTAGGGCACGCTTTCTTCGAGACAGTTTATATATTTTTGTATGTTTATTCATTGCGTCTGTTATAGCTGTCAGAAAAACATTTGTTAATGTATTGCAGTCATCTGTTGTTAAGATAGACGGCCAGCTAATTTGTTTTAATTCTTCGATTACTGCTTGATAATCTATTTTTTTATATGTTTTACATTTGATAGCATTAATCTTAGATTTATGTGACAGTGAGATCATAACACTTGAGTGATCCGTGACTGTGGACTCGCAAACGATAGTATAGGATAAAGCCGAGGTTTTAACAAAGCAGTGATCCAGACAATTTTCCTTTCTAGTCGGAAGGGTATGTGATGGTAATAATCCATGTGAGGCTAGTAAATCCATGTATCTTGAACAGTTAGGACTGCTATTAACTAAGATATTAATATTAATGTCTCCTATTAGAATAATATTTCTATAATTCTTTAAGTTATTCAAAATACGATCTAAGGCAATTAAAAAATTATCAATGTTCTTGAATGCGGGTGATCTATAGATCGATACTATTGCGAGCTCATTTTTGATCGTAGAAACTAAGCAATTCAATTCATCCACGTAGCTTGCAGGTTCAAAGATTGTTGTTTCTAGATACTCTTTAAAGTAGACCACTATACCACCATTTTGGTTGATTGTTTCAGCTGTAGCGAGTGTTTTATATGAGTTAATTTTAGGTAGTTCATCGAGTTTAGCTAGCCAACATTCAGTCAATATAATAAAATCAAATTCTATATCCAGTCGATTTAGTAAGACCTGAAAGTCATCGAAATTGTGTTTCAAGCTTCTTATATTTTGAGTCAGTATTTTGTACTTGTTAGATTCACCAAATACTTTCTTGCAGTTTTCAGGAATATCTACGCTGTGTGAGATGCCAACATTTATAGTTTTCTCGATATCTTCCGAAATATCTACTAAGTCAACCATATTGGTTGTTGATTATAAAGAAGATTCTGTCGGCGGCACACAGCGGATACTCCCAATCACTGCGCAAATACAGTGTCATGCATGTACATAAATTGTGTGTGAGATTAGAGTTTAGTGAGTAAATATTGTGTGTGTTACGCGTGTGACGGTACACTTTTACAGATGTATTGATAACCAAATAAATTAAGACCTTTAAAAAGTAACACATTGAAATAGCAATTAAAAGATAAGAGAAAAAGCAGCACATAAACAGACATGGACGCAACTTATTCTTAGCTATTAGTCAAAGTTCCAGAGCAGGGTTAGTAATATCGTTGATGATACCTTCGATTTGTTCAGTGGACTTGATCAATATTGCTCGCGTTCCTTCCGATTTTTTCAAGAATATCCTTCCATTAGAAACCCAGCAGAACTTGAATTCGTACTTGAATACTTGGTCACTATCATTGCACTAATGCACATTGTTCCACTCCTCTTTTGTTGCTGTTATTCTTTTTTGACAAACCAATATATACACTTTCCCATATTCGTAGAATTATGAGAAATGATGATGAATAATTATGAGATCATTTTATCAAATAATTCGATAAAAATCAATGTATTATTTAGGATTATGAATGTATTTGATAACTACCCGTGCGTGCCCTACTTAGTGTGCGTCCATACTGAACGCGCGGTGACTAGGGCCTGTGGCGGGCGCGACGGTGGAGGCGTGCGGTGGCCACAGTGACGAGCGAGTGGCGTTGTAGCGTTAAGAGGGGACTCTAGTGGGCCTTTCTCCATACAAACGTATTCCGCTGTTTTCTTCGTGGATAATGCGTCTAGAGCAATGATTTTTTCCAAAAAAAATCTAGGTCTTATTAATACATGCCCCTATCATTTCCTTTTTTTCAAAACATAATCATAAAAGAATTATGACAATCCAAAAATTGCCCGTTTTTACCGCCATGTTCAGACAACTATCAGACTAATTAGATAAGTTTAACAAAAAAGAAAATAATAGAAGCATAGATATACTTTTCCTCTAAATTTTTATATAAGAATAGGGGATAATCCTATTTTTTTTCTTTGTCCGTCGGGTAGTTTATTGAAAAGTATTGGACACGTATTTTTTCTTTTTTCACGTGGTCATAAAATTACGGAGATATATTGAGTTGAAATGGCGCATGACGTCACATGTAGGTAAGTTTTATACCCACTTGTGACGTAGTAAGCCCCCACTCTCCAACTTGAATGAGTTCTAACTAAGTAATTTTTTGATATTTTGATAAAACAAAAAATACGTGTCTAATATTTTTGTATTACCTGTCTGACGGACAAAATAGAATGTCGTTTTCTTTACCCAGTCCGATCCCCTATTATTAGCTCAGTTTAGTTTTGATGAAGAAAACAGCGGAATACAAAACGTCTTTGGTCAAGATTTTTGTAGGTAAAATCAGTCTGTGCTGCAGTTGTCCCTTTCGCAGTTTACGGGGGCTTGATCGGTCTCAGCGCGATGGCAATAGTTTCTTCAATTACCTATTCTTCAAATTCCTCGGGGCTAGAGTCCCCTCTTAAGGCGTATTTCAGGTGTTGCAAACCATGGACGAGATTTTTTATTACAAAGTCTGAGCCCGTTCTTTTTTTAAATTTATATGAAGAACTCCTGCCACCCGCGCATTAGGTCGCTTGCGGACTAGGCCTGCAGTGCAAACTCCGCGCGCTAAGTCGCTCAATCGCTCATGCCTGTCGCGCGTCGCTACCGTCTTAGTCACTTCAGTATGGCCACAAGCGGCGGTTTCATATGTTTGATATTTCGCGCCCGCCGTCGCCACAGCGCTATACTTGCAGTGTGGACATACTTAGAATGTTTTTGTTTTCTTCGAAAATGCACTAATGTATTGTTCTTTTGCCACAGTACGTATCACCAGAAGACTCTATGCCGTCTCCAGGTGGTTTAAGCGTCACTGACAGTATTCCTGGTGAAGCTGTCGATGTGCCGCCATTAGAAGATGGATATGGTATGTATCTATAAATCTACGTTTTAGAACAGCTAACTTTTAACTCCCTGACTTACTCATTTCTAGACAATTCAAAAGTGCGCCCATAAATGGTTTAATTGAAATAAACGCTTTGAGTTTGAGTCTATATTTTTAAGTCTAAAAAAAAACATTAAATAAAATGTTTTTTTTCCCGTTTTCAGTATATGTGGGCTCACTTAAAGTGCAAATAATCGAGAACCTTCTTCGATGTCCGGCCGAAGGTTGCTTCAAAAACTTCAGAAACAACACGCTATTGCAGATGCACATCAATCACTACCACAGAGAACTTAGAAAGATGATGGGAGCGACTCCCAAGGTGCTGGATCTAGCGTACGCTAGGACTCTGCCAGTAGGTTTGGAAACACCTCGCTCTAAAGAAGACAGCAAGATCATCAAGGTTAAAATTCCCCGACCACCCAAACGTGAAGAGCCTAAACCACCTGTAAAAGACCCAGAAGTAAAAGACATTGAAACTGAATTACAAGTGGACACCAGATCTATTACGCCTGTTAAAGATGGCGACGGTATACCTGTGCCCCGGAGTCAGGACTCGCCCAAATTGCGGCAAGCTCTCATCAATCAGCCTGTGAAAAAACGACCAAGAGTCCTGTTACCAGTTCGAAGACCGGAACCCGAGCCGGTCATACCAGACAGTATGAGCGAAGATATAGATGTGGAGGAGACAGAACCCATCGAGCCCATCATTGAAATACCAGCTTTAGACATGCCTTTGGACTTCGAGAGTGCCATATCAACGCACACAGTGAGCAGACCTGTTTTTGACAGGAAACGTAAAGGCGAGAACCGGCGTAAAACCTTCGCGGTGGCTGCTAAAAGGCCAGCTAGTGAAGAAGAGGACTGGTACGCGGTGAACTCGGACTTTGAAACCCGGTCCAGCTTCCCCAGATCTGGAACACCGGACTCGAAGGTTGATTCCAAAGTGGCACCCGCGTCTTCAGAGTCTAATGAGGAGATCAAGGACGCCAATATGTACATGTTTAATGAGAGTAAGTCGAATTATTCTTTGTAATTTTAATGCCAGATTAAACTGATTCGCACGTTAATTTAACCTTGAATAAACAAATCGAATCAATTGTCCGTGTTTGCAGATGGTGAGAGGATAAAGATAGTGCACATGAAACGCGAAGAGATCATCAACTGCCACTGCGGGTTCCGCGAGGAGGATGGACTCATGGTGCAGTGCGAGCTGTGCCTGTGCTGGCAACACGCCATGTGCCACAACATACAGCGGGAGTGTGACGTGAGTGTACTGTAGTCACTTGATCTGGTTGTATCTCAACCAACGTCAAGGATGGGTAAAGCAATCCATGAAGAAAAACGACCTTTTAAACCTTAGGAAAAGAAACATTGTCAACAATCTGAGATTTGGTTTCAATGTGCTTTGGCACGAGACGGCGAAAAAGCTGTTTTACTTAATAATACACAGTACAGACAGGGAGTTGCCTTAGATTTACTAGCTTAAATCTTTAAATTTTTCAGAAAATCCTATACTCGTCCAGCAACCTCTTTAAATTTATCTACCTGTAGCTATTAAAGTAATAATGTCATACTACCCAGGTCCCAGAAAAATACACCTGCAGCATCTGCCTGAACCCCCGGCGCGGTCGGCGCTCGCAGCGGTTCCTGCACGACCAGGACCGCATGTACGAGGGCCTGCTGCCCAACGGCAAGCCCTGCGAGACGCTGCGCCGCTCGCACGAGCTCACCGGGAACCTGCTGAGGATCCAGGATGCTATACATGCGCTCAAAGTCAAGTGTTATGTGGCTAGGTGAGTATTGAAGTGTAATATTATCTTAGCTTGTCAGTTTTTACATCTAAATATATACAAGGTGTCAGCGGCGAAGGGTCAAAATTTAGTAAAGGGAAGCCGAAGAAAAAAATGAGAATATTAATTTTGTTTTTCGTCATCGCATTTTTCAGTTTCATTGTCAGCGAACCCAAAAACCCAAAAAATTAAAACCAATGCCAAAAAAAAAACAGAAATTTATGTTGCGCAGCAGCGCCATTTTTAATTTTGGCGTCAGTATCGTTATCAGCGATCTCGAAAACCACGAAAATGTCACCCATGATAAAGATACCAAAAAGGACCCAACTTGATCTTTATTACATAACTTATTTATTGTAAAGATTAAATGCACAGGAACTATAAACAAAAAAATATGTAAGCTAAAAAACCTTTTTAAAAGAAGCATGTAGAAAGATGCATTGAAAAGAAGAAAATAAATCTTTGAGTACCTAAATGAAAACAGTATAGTATTATTTTCACAAAAGCTTGTCGCGTTTTGCTTTTATAGCATTTAACATTCACGCGACAAGCTTCAGGTAACTATAGGAATTATGATTATTCATAAAAGTAAACGCGTATATATACAAAGTTTCATGTCTGTGCTATAAGCCGTTGAGGAGTTCCCTGGTGTGGAGACGGTCCTGGCGGTAGGATGAGATCGTGATACAAATCGTGATCATCCATCAAATATGAACTTGTATGCAAAGTTTCGTGTCTGTGCTATTAAACGTTGAGGAGTTCCCTCGTGAGAAAAAGATCCTGCCTGCAGGATGAGATCATGATACAAATCGTGATCATCCATCAAATATGAACTTGTATGCAAAGTTTCGTGTCTGTGCTATTAAACGTTGAGGAGTTCCCTCGTGAGAAAACGATCCTGGCTGCAGGATGAGATCGTGATACAAATCGTGATCAGCCATCAAATATGAACTCGTATGCAAAGGTTCGTGTCTGTGCTATTAAACGTTGAGGAGTTCCCTCGTGAGAAGACGATCCTGGCTGCAGGATGAGTTCATGATACAAATCGTGATTATCCATCGAATATGAACTCGTATGCAAAGTTTCGTGTCTGTGCTATTAAACGTTGAGGAGTTCCCTCGTGAGAAGACGATCCTGGCTGCAGGATGAGATCGTGATACAAATCGTGATCATCCATCAAATATGAACTCGTATGCAAAGTTTCGTGTCTGTTCTATTAAACGTTGAGGAGTTCCCTCGTGAGGAGACGATCCTGACATCAAGATTAAGTTACGTTTGTCATAAGAATGTATTGTTCTTAGAACCAAAGGTGTGTGCAACATTTCAGCTCAATCGGACATCGGGAAGTGGTTCTAGTTTAGCTTATACATGCAAACATTGAAGTTAAATAAAAGCTTGTAATAATAGTGAATTTATCCTAAGTAGATAATTTTATTTTGTACCTACAAAGTGTCATTACCTACAAATATACCTACAAAATTCAAAATGGCGAAAAAACTCTTTAAATAAAGATACAAAAAAAATAAACTACATTATTTAGTATCCAACAAACACGTTAAATTATTGACAATTACTCATTCCATCTCGTTCTCCCCTACATACAATCTTTTTCTGTCTCTGTCGTAACTCCAAAATCTTCGGCTTACCTAGTCCCTACAAAACGCTGCTGATTGCCGCGAATTCACGTGTCCACGCCTTCGATCAATAATACTTGATCGAAGGTCCACGCTCATACAAATTTAGTTCTGAATTCTGACACCCGAGCACCGGCTTACTGGCGCCACATGTTGCTTTCTTTGTTGAGATGAAAATTTTTGGCATTTTTGTAATGTTTTCAATCCTATGATGTATTTAATGTCTGTTTAATGTGTACTGTGATGTGATAACCACAGATGTGTACATAATTTACTATTTAACTACAGTAAACACTAGACACTACGTATAGTGTCTTTTTCCCAAAGGGAAGCCGGCAGGAATCGGCTTCTTAGGTGCCTTCGGGTCTGCAAGGTGTTGTTTTGCATCCTCGTCAAATTTCAGGAGGTGGTCACAAAATACATAAAGAATCAATTAAAACTACGGTACCTAGTTAATTATTAATAAACGTTGATTTTTTTGGTTGTTTAAGTTTGTCAATATTTCAGAATAACCCCCTTAACGTGGTTTAGGGAATAAGAAATTATCAATTAAACGTTTGAGATTGTTTGTATTTGTGTGAGCGAGGTTATAGGGCAAGAACCAGACGGGCCGCGTTTAAAACACGGGTGGTGCACACTTCCCGATTTCCGTAAATAAGAAAAAAAAATAAAAATTACCTACCCATTTTATTATTGATTCGGGACGAGAATCATTAGCGTAGTTACCTCCTTGAATTTGACGAGGATGCAAAACAACACCTTGTATAAATGAATCTCCGAAATGTACGCGCATAACTTCCGAACGACTGCACCAAATTGGATAATTCTTTTTTTATTGTGTTCGTTGTATATAAGAAGTTAGATAATTTTTCATGAATTAGTATGATAAGACTCTTCTTCTACTTTTACTTGGGGGTCAATATGGCGTCGGAGGCGACACTTCCGATCTTTTTATAAAACGCGATCCGCCGTTTGAACGGTCGCATACGTTATTGTCATAAAAATACTGAACTACTAGAACTGAACGTTTGGCCAAAAATACCATTAGGAACTCCTATCAGTAACCAAACATTGAGTCGCAGCACAAATATTATAAAAATATTTTACTTTGACCACCTTTGATCATAGCAAGAAAGACCATCCAAAGCTGTACCTGTGGGCCAAAGACTGGGAACAAGTGGAGATCCAGAACACGCAGGAGAAGCTGAACTCGGACTACTCGGACTTGAACATCATGATCAACATTGACAAGGAGAACCAGCCTCTCCGCCCAGAAGACATGAAAGACTTGCCGATGGACATTCGCACCCCCACCTTTGACGAGCAGCATGAGCATGAGAGGTACGCGGATTTTCCTAGATGACCAAGTACTATTATAAAATACTACAGATATATACTGTGCTGGTTGTAGGCAAGGACCTAAAGTGTCATCCGGGCCAGCACAGGTTATTCTGACCACTTCTTTAATAGTGGTTGCTTTAAGGGGACTCTGCACTCTTTTTGTGAGAAAAGCTCCGTGGAAATAATATCTCCTGACGTCGAATGGCTTTCCTTTTAAGTACTGAACTAATTTCTATGTTAATTCTAACTTCCTACTTTCTGTTCTTCTCAGGTACACACAAAGGGAGGCTCCGCTGGGTTCTCACACCCTACTGAGTGGTCTGCTCTCAAGTCCTGGTGGAGCATCACTGGACCTGCCTATCAGCACGTCTGAGTTGGAACGACTTGCCAAGTCTGTACAAGGTATGCTTGCCTAGTATCTACTTCTCCCGTATCAGCCTAAAGTATAAAAGAATAGCAAATTTTGTGGTGAGGATATTCCAACAGCCAGTCAGCAATGTGTTAGAGGGACTGCAATACTGGGTAGTATTGCACTATTATTCCTTAACTTGATACTCTTGCTAAGTATTGAATCCTACTGCGAACGTCTCGTTAGTGTAATCAAACATCTGTGTACCGTGACTAATCAGAATATTTGCAGAACAAGAGCCCCAGCGGCCCGTGATCGCGGCCCCGCAGCCCGAGGCGCCGATAGAGAACGCGGCGTGTCGCCGGCAGCTGCTGAAGCACGTGCGGCGCTGCCAGGCGCTCATCGACGCCAGGCTGGACTCCATCGAGGCACAAGTTGCAGGTAAACCACCTATTATCAAAATGTGACAGTCAAATCAGTCAATGGGGGTTCCCTTGTCAGCTTAGCTAGCGCAGCCGATTTGATCATGATTTCAAAGTTTGGCCAATAGTTACAAATTAATCGTGAATCTAGTTTGTTTATTAGAAGTTTTTTCGCTGTTCCTGTTGTGTTGTTGTCGACCATTTAATCTTGCTCCCATGGGAATACTAGCTTGATTTTCCGAATTATATCTTAGTAGTCTCATATCTAAATTAATTGTATTCTTTTCAGAACTAGAATCTCAAGACCCATCGTTTGAGGACGACGAGACAGCGGACTACTTCCCTCGCACCAAACAGACGGTACAGATGGTGATGCGAGATCTGGAAACCATGGAGGAGCTAGGAACCATCACCTAAACTCATAGCCACCGTGGAACTACCCTAGGATAGCTCATAGATGTGATAAGCACGTATTTTGTGAATTTAATACATGTTACAAACAAATTCATTGGTAAATCAATGATTGAAGTAGAGATATATTCCGGTTTATGTAATACTGGCACTCCACCTCGGCATTGTGTATATATAATATACATGATATAATATACGGTGACTGGTAATTAGTGTTGTACTCATGATAACAAACAACTTTCCCAAAGAAACATTTTTTAATACTAATCCACTTTTATCACAAGAACTAGCTGTAGCGTTAGAATCAACTTTTCTTTTTTTTTTTCATTGTTTTGGTGGACCAAAACTATGTTCGCATTGTTGCATTTCTAATGAAGGTTTTGTGGCACTTTGGTTGGATAGTTTCAAATTCTGTATTAAACAGGTAGGTAGGTAGAAACATTTGTTGTGTTTTATATTTATATAGAAGAAGATATATTACGTGCGACAGAGTAGAGCAGGCTCGAGCCTGCGCGAGGATTTTTACGTTGTCTGAACTGACGTCAACTTTATGCATTGCATTGGATAAATTAATGTAAATTTTGATTGAAGCAGATATATGATTATATTATTCCTGTTTATGTAATATCGCATGTAACTTGGAAATACCAACGTAAGAAATAAAGTATATTTAACTGAACTACTCGTTTGTATTTTATGATTCTGTTCCCATGAATTCTTTGTAGTGAAATATTCCATTTACATTTTGAAACGCTATTTTCTGCTCGGCGCAATGTCGAGTGGTTTGGAAAACAAGAATATATTATGTTATACTAGCTAGTGCCCGCGAGTTCGTTCGCGTGGAAATTTTGATGTGAAAATGTGTGAAGAAGTGTCCTAAGTGAAATATGTATATGTGTCCAAACTATAATCTATGTTACTTTGATTATGATCCGATCAGCCATAGTCGTGAAAAGTTACCTATTAAAACAGATACCGTCGCATCCTACTTCCTACTAATATTATAAATGCGAAAGTTTGTGAGGATGGATGGATGTTTGTTACTCTTTCACGCAAAAACTACTAAATGGATTTGGATGAAATTTGCCACACGGGTAGTTTATAACCTGGATTAACACATAGGATACTTTTTATCCCGATAGTATGTTCTCGTGGGACAATTATCGAACTCCACGCGGGCGACGCCGCGGCCGTAGTCTAGTTTATAATATTAGTATGGATATGTACAAGTCAAGGCAATTGTTTATCATTTTGGTGATCTCATTTGTGTGAATCTTCTTAATCCTATCTTGAAAGCTACTTAAAAAAAACGCTCAACCTTTTTTTTCAAAATTTTATTACCTTACAAAATAGAATACAAAAAGAAAACTAGCCCTCATAGAATTTGGGCAGCTGGTCTCCAAGAATCACGGAGCGTTCAACACCGGCTTCCGTTATAACACCCAGTCTGACCACACCACCAGACGAGCCGTCACGAAGGATGGCCAGCGTCAGAGTGTTGGTGACGAACTTGATGGCTTCCTCTTTGCTCATGTTGGGCTTGAAGTTAGCGTCAACATAACCGTACACGTAGGTCGAACCTGAGCCACCGATGGAGACAGCTTGGCGCTGAACCATACCGCCGATTGGGACAGAGTAGATTTGTCCTGTAAAATGAAACATTTGTTAGGTAAAGTGATGCTCATTATAATCAAAGACCAGTTTTATGCATAAAAGAGAAGCTGATGTTATCAAAACATATAAAAAGAAAAATCCTGACTCTAACTGACTCATCATACCCAAGCCATTGGATCTAATAAGCTAAAATTCTGCTCACAGGTTCCCTTTGAATTTCCCAAAGTTCCAAAATGCCCAAAATTCAGATACACAAAATCTGCTCACTGATGCTGTCCAACATGTTTCTAATACACAGGTAGCAGGGCATGCAGCGCAAGATGGATAGTGCACAATAGTCTCTTGGTACACACTGCATACAGAATTAAGATCTGAGCGGTCTATTATATAAATCAAAATATTTTATTTTACATAGGCCTACATGGGCACTTATAAAACGTCGATAAAAGGTGCACGGTTCAGGTTCAGGTTGGTTGTTTCCTATGGAGAAGAACCGGCAAGAAACTCCATGGTTACTATTATAAAATAATTTGGTTTTACAATATGCTATGAATACCCATCAATCTTTATCCCATCAGCCTTTTAAAAACATTACACGGGACTGCTCCTAATGTGATTTTTTTAGGTTCAACTGAAAGTTTTTTTTGTTGAAATGACAAACCCCAGATAGAACCACCTTCCATTCATTATAAAAATCAGCCACTTTAGATAAAAACAACCAGAAATGCTATCCCATGAACTATACAAGTAGGTCCTTACCTCCATTCTTCTTATCCCAGCCTGCCACCAGAATACCAGCAACCAAGGAGTCACGGTAGTTGTAGCAAAGCTCACGGAAGATGGCCGCAGCAGTGTGAACTAGTGGGGGCTCGCCCAGCTCCATCTTGTGGAAATCTGATAACAGGAGAGTTTGCATTTTGTCTTGTGGAAATCTGGAGAATATTGATGCAGCTTGAAATTAAATACCTAGCCTTTTTCTAATAATTTTTATTCTAACCCTTAACAGCTGAATACTATTTAATATGGTGCAACTGCCTTCTTGACCTCTACAACCCATATTTTATTTCATATGAAGAGAATGATACAATAGAAGAAGAAGAGATGCGATACAATAGTTTTATTGACTCTTGATTAATTTTGCCAGCAATCCTCAAGTAAATGCGAGAAAAATATGGCTAAATTCAGTTTGCCAAGTTTTTTTTTGCTGCATGACAAAGAGCAATTTGCATTATATATTTAATATGGAGGCTAGAGAGAACTACAGCTTTGAGAGACACATACAATTGTTTTGGTTAAAGACACCTAGCTCTTTGTTCAGACGTTCTTCAAAGTTTCAAGAGATGGTTTTATGAAGATTGAAAAATAAAGACTATATTAGCTTCCCAATTTCATTTCTTGTAATCGTTAATTATGACCGTAGTATACTCACTCAAATGATAAGTAACTATATCAGCAATGGCTTGCGTATCAGCCGCAGATCCAGATCTGCAGCAGTAGATATGATCAGTGATTCTCGTCAGTTTATCCGTCACTCTGTTGGCGATGTAGGCGCCCGTGGTGGTGCGCGAATCGGCGCCGATCACCACACCGCCGTTGAACTCGCAAGCCATGATCGAAGTACCCGTACTGTGCGGGGCGTTCATCCATTCAGGAATGCACGGATCATTATAAGCGTTGACTACTGATGTCGCCATGTTTCTGAAAAAGGTTTACAAAGAGTTTATTACAGTCTTTTACAGATATCCAGGTCAAATGAATGATGATGAATGATGTTAGCGTGTATTGTGAACAGGATTTTCGATTGTTTGTTGTAGCGTCACTTTCGAAAGGTTATGCTTGTAAAAAGTTAGTAACAGTACTTGATGTTAATAATGCAGTTAGAAGAAGCAAGTGGCAGTAAATACTTACAATATTTTGTGGTAAAAACTGAATTATTAAGCTAAAACAATTTTTGAAAGTCACGGTTTGACTGCGGCGAATGGATGTCACTGTCAAAATTGGAACGTCATCGAAACTATCAACTCATGCATCCTGCTTCGGAATATGCAGTATTTGTAAAAGATTTAATTAACTTAAATATTAATTTTATTTAAATAACTCACTTTTATTAATTTAGTTATTTGTTAAAAAATAAAGAAATCTGCTTGATAATAGCTTGCAAATTGTTTATTTTAAAATGCAATGTGATAAAACTCAAACAAAACTCCAAACTTTTGTTCTAATTTCACGTGTTACAAAACGCAACTGGAAATACGTTTCTTTTTACGTAAGGTTTGAAATAGGAAGTTTACCACTAAGGTTTTATTTTGAGTTTGCTTCCCCTCTGATTACTTCTGAAACAACTTTTTATTCAGCTCATTAAATAATTACGTATGTATTCAACTGAATAGCATATAAGTCTTTTTGATTGTGACTGCGTCGTTGGTCGCAACTGCTGAGCATGAGGTACTGGGTTCGAATCCCGGTTATTTTACCCAATTTTTTTTGGGCAGACTAGTTTTAAGTTCTAGCCGCGAGTTGTAGAGCGCTAGTTCGACCCAGACAGGCAGTTTACATTTTGGTTAATATTTTTCGCCAGTTTTCTTTAAACGGCAATCTCTTTTTACAGGCTGCTATACCTATTAAGTGGCGCTAGTCTGACGCAAAACGTCACGCATGTCGAGGTCATCGGTGACGCGAAACGATAGCTTTTCCCTACCAAAAATCACTCATTGCGGCTAAGGAAGTTTTCATTTAAAAAATTACGAGATATCACGACATCCCCATCACCAACCCGTACTAGGGTGCATCACATACATATTGCATGAGTACTACATGTACACGCATGTAAATGCACGGTTAGCAGCAGTTTTATACAGAGCACGAACCCTGATAAGTTTACGTAGTGGAAGTGGTACTACCTACTCGCCGACGAAACTATAGAATTGGTCGTTTGGTCCAGTACCTGCGCAAAGAGAAAACTGAATTAGAAAAATTAGTTATTGTTACAAACAAACAATCATTTTAACTTAGATTACTCTTCCACCGTTAGTAGTGCAAAACGGTTACCTATAACAAACAGCAATAACCAAAGTCCATATGGCGTAGATGATTCGCAAACATTGTCCACATTTTACAAAGAAAACGCTTCGTCATCATAGCGTGGGTGTCCTCCACTCATTAGCATCCGTTGTCCCACTAAAAAGACACATAAAAAAAAGAATTTGCTACGCGCCATTTTGTACGTCATCCCAAAAACGATGTTTATTTAAAAGTTATAAAAGACTATCCTCTATTCAACTCTATTGAATGCTCGCGACGTTTATGATAAATCACCTTTTTATTCGATATTTTCATTCAAAAAGAATATCGAATTTAATATTTATTCATGAAGTTTGCGATTCGCCACCGTTGTTCAATACGATAGCACACGTCTTAGAAAAATCCTTACTTAATGCAATAGTATACCCAGTCTTGATACTTTAAGAATAGTTTTTGAAATTTTGAGGCAGGATATTGGTCAAGAACACCGTAGCTACACGGACGGAGGTTAGAGAAGCATTTAGGATGGATGGATGGATCTCGATAATTACATCGGCAGACTCAAAGCTGAATGGCTTTTTTTTTTTTACGGATAGGAAATTATCAAATAACCCCCCCCCCCCGCTCTGGGCGGAGCGGGAGGGAGTGTAGACTTGTACTGACTAAAAGCCATCCATGTTCCTTCTTAGCCCTTTGTGTTCCAGGGCCACGGTATCTCTTTCGAACAGTCCCACAGCCCTGGCAGGCAACGGCTCTATCGGACCCCTTCCGGTTTGCTGACATCTCCTTGAGGCGCGCGTGGAACACGAACGCGCCGTCGACACGGCCTGTCGTCATGAGACGGACGGACGGTGAGCTAGCCTATTACTCACCGTCCACAGGCCCGCGCCTACGGTGGCCGGGGGCCAGTGGGTGGCCCCCGACGCCCAGGGCGTCTCCCGCGGCGCCTGGGACGTTAGGTTTTCTCCCTCTCACGTTCCACCGCCTCCTTCGCTAGCATGACTGCTTCGCAGAAGGAGGCGACGGCTTCCCATTCCCTCTCACTCCGGACCATAGATTGAACCAGGGCCGGACGGGAGAGGTCGCCGCCGCCAATCGCCACTACGAGGACACGGCGGTGCTCAGACCAAGCTGAGCAGACCTCCACGGTGTGCAAGGCTGAATGCCTTAAGCGTATTTCAGGTTTGTGTCTGGGACACCAACACACTGATGTCTCCGATTTTGCAGGGACTTAGACAGGGACTTGTCTTGTCTGCGATTCAATGCCATAAACCTACAAACCGTGGCTTAATACAATGAGAACTTTACATTATATTAAGTAAAGTCTCGTGCGACGCTTGCTCGTCGACGGATTCTTGTAACATTTCGTAACTACGCCTAAAAGTCTGCCGAACATAGTTAAAGTTCTAAATTGCAGTTTCATTCTCAATTACCAAAGCTTAGCTCAATTTACAATTTCACAAAAGCATCAACTATGTTCCGCGCAGTAGGCATGCATTGCTCGGCAGCAATAAGTAGGCGTATTATTGAGGCCGCTCGACCCCGCGCCTGTGCAATGGAAGTGGCTGTCAATCGCACTTGAATAATGACGCGTGCGGTGGCGACGTTTTGTTATTTATTTATTTATTTCTCAGAGACTCCCCCGCGAGGCCCGCGACCCGCACAATGGCCAGATGTTGATATTTTTTTCGACATTACAATGTATTTTAAGTTTCGATAGCCATTGTCGTGTGATGCCTGTTTCCGTTAGACCCCGGTTGCCAGTCAGCTGAATTGTCAGTCATTCCCTGTTGAAGTTCACTCAATTCATTAAACTTACATCTCCCATAATTTTCGAAAAAAAAAACACAATGTCTGTGGACATGAGCAAATTTTAATTTTTATTTTTTTGGTACCTATCTAGGTCTCATCATAATTATTATGTAGGTAGGTATTTAATTGTTGCTACAGGTGTTTGAAAAAAAAATATTCCACTGGCAAAAAAGTTAATGTTATTTCAACTTATTAAATTACTTCCTACTGATGGTTTATGTAGTCAAGTGAGTTATTTTATTAATAAAAGCTTTTAAAAAGCCGACCAAGTAAAGTGGGTGCTAGACGTGCGAACTTTAAGTACGCGGTTTTTAAGATCGCGAACTTACTCGGCTCGACGTCGGTGACACACGAGAAGCTAGCTCACACTGTATTACCATGTCATCGACGGAAGAAGCTTTGTGTAATTAAGGAATTGTATCTTAGAACGTTTTAAAAACAAGTAAAAAAAGAAAAAAAAACGAAAAGTTTGGATAAAAAACTATATTTTTGTCTTTGTATTCGTTGCTTTTAATTTTCCAAATCCAAGGATTATTACGGAATTCTTCTAATAAACTCTGTTAGTAGATCATGAGAATATGTACGGAAATCACTCATTTTAAAATTTCTACAACACAGATGATTAGCTAAACCAACAAAAAATACGTGGAAAAATGGCGGCTCGCGGCTCGCAGTGCTGCCACACGTACGAGCCAAGACGAGCTACGAGTAAGATTTCAAACCGGTTGGATCGCCGGCGAACTTGCGCGGCAATTTTTAAGTACGCGTGCTTTAGGTGACACACACGCGAAAAAGGTCGACGAGCCACAAGTCCGCGTACTTACTCGCACGTCTATCACCCACTTAAGAGTCGGACTAGCGCACAAATGTTTCCCCGTAGTTTAACACTCAACAGCAAATCAAAAATAAACTTACCTACTTATTTCTGCAGTTTCACGAAAAAATCCCGTACATCCCAAAATGAAATGAATGAATAAAGCCTACGTATCAGACATTTACAATAAGCGCTTCTTCTACACTGTTTGTCATAGGTTTTGTTTTCTGGGTATTAATAGTTAAACCAACGAGTTTAGTTTATCTGTCCAAGTCTTCCAGCATCTACTGAAGATCTCTTGATGTTGGTGCGAATATTTCCAAATCGTCGGCCAACCGTAGGTGTGTAAGTTTTTCTCCATTGGTATTAAGCCCGTATTGTTCCCAGTTGAATTGATAAAATATTCGCTTCTAGAACTGCAGTAAATAGCCTTGGAGGTGAGGAGGCACCTCGGCGCACTCCTCTTCGGTTTTGTGTTGCTTGCCCTTCTCGTTCAAGTTTCATCTTTGCTGTACTATGAGCGGGTCTGAGTACTCACAGCCTGTTAATTTCTAAGCGCCTAGTAAACGCTGCCCGTGACCCAAGGGCTGGGTATCACCTTGGCCAGAGGCTGAGTGTTGCCATACAACGGTGTTAACGCCGTCAGTCTCTTGGGCACATTAACCAGCTGTCAGCGTTGAGGAGTTTTTTGATACCCTTTTATAGTTTGTTGTTAGTTTAGTTTATTTAATCGTTTTGAGGACAACTTATGTGATGTTATTGTTGACGAAAATAACCTACATTTTGTTTTGTTCTGACAATCTTTTTCTTTTATTACATGGCTATTTACCCACGCTATGCACAATATGCACAGTTGGCGTACCATGCATGACGTCTTGAAACATTATTGTTCCATTCTTATTCCAGAGTGAAAAAGTGACGGGGCCATACACCTGTATGGCCCCGTGGAGCTAGACGTCCTCGTCTAGCTCCATCTCTTTCCCACTCTGGAATAGGAATGGAACAATAATGTTTTAAGCATCATAGTAACCCCCCAGATCATATCGATTCAGCATTCTAGTACCTCTAATACACTAGCTGTCTCGTTGGTGTAGTGGTCAAAAGCGTGACTGTTGAACATGAGGTTCTGGGTTCGATTTCTCAGTAGCAGCCACGCAGTCTGGATTTGGGTCCGGTTGATGGCAATAGGCTCGCCCTCTATTACATGGGTGTCAAACATAACTGGCGAAATGTGTGTGTACTATTAGGTACACCTCTGCCTAACCTTTAATGGATTAGAGGCTTGATGTTATAATAAACTAAGTGTATTGCATGTGCAACTGTTCATCTAGGGATCCTTCTTTATATTCTAAGGTCGGACAAAGCTTTATTGGGTGTTTCCGATGGATATAAAGGGTGTAAAACACCTCTTAACGAAGCCGAAAGGCACTGGTTCTCCCTGTCATTGCGATATTTTTTTTGTTCTACACCATACCTGGGAACCTTCTAGTTACGGAGATATTAGGGGTCAAAGTTCCAACTTTTTGACAAGTATTTTTTTATATACAAGTTTTTAATGTAAGATTTTTACAATGAACACCTCCACGACCCCCGTACTATTCAATCCGTCCATCAGCACAATGTTTTGAGTGCGTCACATTGAGTTCTACCACAAAACATGATTTTACACCCCCCAAAAAAAGGTCGTTTCCCAGCGATAATTTTTGCGTAAAGTTACTTAGTTTCATGTACAGAATGCTTGGTTGACGGCTTCGTGATGAGGTGATTTACACGGTGTATACTTTCCTAGGAAAGTATGCGTGAGAACATAGTAAAACACGATGTTTTATCTAATTGTTTCTGATAAGCTGAAAATACAATGAAAAGTAGATACTTTCAGGAACTTTATTTGTTTGTAACCTTAAATAAAATGAGTCAGGGTTCGTTTTATTTCGTAGTAAGAGGATATCGTAAAATTAGAACATATGTCATGCCATTAGGTACTCACTTATGGTATAGATTAGGTACTTGTTTCACATGAAGAGGCTGTATCTTCTCTCTTGTTTTATATATAGTACTTACTAGGTACAAATGCTTAGATAGGTACTAAACTTATCATGTATTATGTTATTGTTTGCCATAAACTTATTTGCGCAAGAGTTGGCCGACACAAATAAAATAAACGTCAAACAACCATACTAAGTTGATGATAGGTAGGTAAGAGTAAATGATAGCGTGACAGTTGACAGAGAATGGAAGAAAAAAACCGGCCAAGTGCGAGTCGGACTCGCGCACGAAGGATTTCGTACCAATATTCACTTTTTTGTGTGGGAGCCTTAAATATTTATTTTATTCTGTTTTGAGTATTTGTTGTTATAGCGGCAACAGTAATACATAATCTGTAGAAAGGAGATGTTTCATTTTTGTATGGGACTCCGGCCATGACCTGTACCTTTCAGGAAAGGTGGGAAACAATCCCCTGAATAGAATAAAGTAACATTTTTTAAATAGTAATAGATGGTTTTTATGCACATAATAAAAATTAAAAATGTTTGACGTTTGTCGCGAGAGTTATGACAGCCATGACAGGTTGTAGAGATGACGTTTACATAACCTAGAAATTGTTATTTGATAATAATTGTTTATCAGAACTGATTTTTTTCGATGCTTTCATATTTGTTTTGTTCTTTGTTTTCATAAAACGTTAGACAATACGAGACGAACGAGACTGACTGACTGACACTGATGGGTTTTGTCACTTGTCAAAACAAAATCTCATTTAGAATTTTTCGAACAGAAGTAGTACACTCCAAAAAAGTAGTACCTATTATATAGTTTTTAACGATGAAATCACCATACTTGCTTATAATTAGTTGAGAATTATGTCTAAGAGACCAATAATAATAATGAATTACAAAAACACATACTTTTCATAATTTAACGTCGATGTGATATTATGTTTTTGTGTGACATGACTTCAGAACGAAAGCAAACTGAAAACTGGAAGACGCCATGTTGAATAGAATGGGGCAATAATTGAAAAACTATTACTTTTTGTGCACAGTAAATCAGGCTTAAATTCACGAAAGAATATTTTTCCTAAGTTCGTGGTATTTTTTCCTCTTTTTCAATAAATGTACATGTTATGGCCGAAAATGAAACATCTCCTTTCAACTGGCTAACTATCAGGGTTCATGAGATACAGCCTGGTGACAGACGGACGGACGAACAGCGAAGTCTCGTTTGACCCTTTAGGTACGGAACCTTAGAAACTAGTTGCGCCGACCCCAAGTAACATATGACATGGGCAGGAAGATGATGATGATACACCATACTAGGATGATTATGTACTTTGATAACATTTTAAATATCTACTACATACAAGGTGTTGTTTTGCAACCTCGTCAAATTTCAGGAGTTGGTCACAAAAGACATAAATAATCAATTAAAATTACGGTACCAAGTTAATTATTAATAAACGCTGATTTTTTGTTTTTTAAGTTTGACAATATTTCAGAATAACCCCCATAACGTGGTTTAGGGAATAAGAAATTATCTAATAAACGTTTGAGATTGTTTGTATGTGCGTAAGCGAGGTTATAGGGCAAGAACCAGACGGGCCGCGTCTAAAACACGGGTGGTCCACCCTTACCGATTTCCGTAAATAAGAAAAAAAAAAAACCAGCCAAGTGCGAGTCGGACTCGCGCACGAAGGGTTCCGTACCAATATTTATAAAAACCACCATAATATATGATCTGCAAATGAGACTAGTTTTTAGTACAACTGACGCTTAGCGCCATCTATCGATATCTCTATGTAGTTTTTCAAAATTTTCGAGTCAAATACAATTGGTCGACTATTACACGTTTACTTGTAAAGCCCACTTATGTGTGATAGTTTTCCTTTAAACTTCGTTATATCGTTATTATTTATTATAGGTACTACTGCCGTGACATTTGAATTTCTAACTACAACCGTTTAGTCGGGACACTTGACTCTAACGAAAATTGGTACTTTAAAGCTTGATAAGTCACGAACGGTTTACTTAATCAAAAAACGCCTAATATTTTTGAAAGACCTATCCAACGATATCCCACACTATGGGAAGGACGAAAAAAAAAATATTATACCGACTTTACATGTAGGGGAGGTACCCTAAATAATGATTTTTTTCACAATTTTATTTTACTACTTTTTTGGCGTCATTAAATGTATATTTGTGCCGAATTACAACTTTCTAGTACCAATAGTTTTTGAGCTAAACCGCGAACAGACAGACAAACGGACATACCGAAACTATAAGGGTTCCTTGTGACTACGGAACCCTAAAAATGAAAATTACCTACCCATTTTATTATTGATTCGGGACGAGAATCATTAGCATGGTTACCTCCTAGAATTTGACGAGGATGCAAAACAACACCTTGTATATACATTACAACGATTAACAAACTAATAAATTAAATAACTAAAATAACAATAAACTATAAAAGGGCGTCAAAAAACACCTCAACGCTGTCAGCTGGTAATGTGCCCAAGAAACTGGCAGCATTGCCACGTTATATGGCAATACTTAGCTTCTGGCCAAAGTAAAAGCCAGCCCTTGGGACACGGAAAGCGTCAACTAGGCGTTTCGAAATTACTTTAAAAAGGCTCTGAGCACTCGGACCCCACGACAGTAATATTTTAACGGAAATTTTACGGAAATCGGTAAGTTTGAACCACCCGTGTTTCAAACGCGGCCCGGGCCCGTCTGATTCTCACCCTATAACCGCGCTTTCAAACATACAAACTCAAACGTTTATTCAATCATTTCTTACTCCCTAAACCACGTAAAGAGGGTTATTCTGAAATACTGACAAACATAAACAACAACAAAAAAACTGAGTTTATTAACAATTAACAAGGTGATTTTAATTGATTATTTACGTCTTTTGTGACAATCTCCTGAATTTTGATCAGGATGCAAAACAACATCTTGTATATTAGATAGGTAGGTACTACCGAGTTCACTGACGGTCGTTCACTTTACAAACCTTATTTAATTTTACAATATATTTAACCAGGTATATAGACTCGGATTACCTAACATAGAGGTCTAAAATATTTAGGTTAAGTTCCTACTTTACCTAAATTGAGGTAAGTTTACTATAAAAATTTATAATTCCTTAGGTAGGTACAAAATATTTTGTAAAGTTCCCTCTATAATCTACCCACTTTTTACCTATTTTCCTCAAATTAAAGATAGAGCTTGTATTAAAATACTTAAAGGGGATATCAGTACCTAATTATGTCATTTAGATTTTATAGCTAAAAATAAAATATTACATTTACGTTTAAAACTTACCGTAGTAATAAAATGATAAATACATCTTACCGTTTTGCGCTGTTTACGATCACCAAAGTGCTAATTTAGGATTTATTATTGGTTATAATTACCCAAAATCAGTAAATCACGTCTGAGGTTTTCCTTCCTCTAAGAGCACATACCTACCTAATATTGTTTTAAAATTAATTATGTTTTCAAAATTTCCGATACGCTTATGTAATTGTCCAACTACACGGTAAGGTACAAAAGTGTCTGCCTACACACATTCGATTAATCGGAGAAACAAAACTATTATGTCATTAAATTAGTGAAGTTTTCTTAGTTACCCACACTAGAAAGTAATATGTATTTTTGTTCAGTATAGTCTCTCTTTATTTCGTGGAGCTCATGGCATATTAGCAGCAGCACGGGTCGATCTTTAAGGTTAAGCCGTGCTTGCCCAGGTTGATTGGTTCCGTGGATGGGTGACCATAATAACATCCCGAGTTTCCTCC
The DNA here is from genome assembly GCA_963082945.1 of Cerastis leucographa. Taxonomy (NCBI): domain Eukaryota; kingdom Metazoa; phylum Arthropoda; class Insecta; order Lepidoptera; family Noctuidae; genus Cerastis; species Cerastis leucographa. The sequence goes on along the minus strand of OY720380.1, from coordinate 7,290,716 downwards.
GTGCCTCGGAAAGCACGTAAAGCCGTTGGTCCCGGCTGTCATTTGTAGATCTTTGACAGTCGTTACGAGTAGTCAGAAGCCAAAAGTCTGACATCCAGTCGTACTGAGGGGTATCGTATTATCTATATACTGAGTTGTGGAGGTCAGATAGGGAGTCTCTTCATGTAAAATACTGGTTCTCAGCTGCATCCGGTTAGACTGGAAGCTGACCCCAAGATAGTTTGGGAAAACGCTAGGCAGATGATGATATACTCTCTTTATTTCAATCCATATATTAATTCTTAATTTTATAGTTGAATCCACAATCTTTTGGAACTGACCTACACCCTTCCCTTCCCTAAAGTGGGTGATAGACGTGCGAGTAAGTACGCGGATTTGTGGCTCGTCGACCTTTTTCGTGTGTGTGTCACCTTAAGCACGCGTACTTAAAAATGGCCGCGCAAGTTCGCCGGCGATCCAACCGGTTTGAAATCTAAAGTGGGTGATAGACGTGCGAGTAAGTACGCGGACTTGTGGCTCGTCGACCTTTTTCGCGTGTGTGTCACTTTAAGCATGCGTACTTTAAAATTGCCGAGCAAGTTCACCGGCGATCCAACCGGTTTGAAATCTTACTCGTAGCTCGTCTTGGCTCGTACGTGTGGCAGCACTGCGAGCCGCGAGCCGCCATTTTTCCGCGTATTTTTTGTTGGTTTAGCTAATCATCTGTTGTAGAAATTTTAAAATGAGTGATTTCCGTACATATTATCATGAGCTACTAACAGAGTTTATATAAGGATTCCGTAATAATCCTTGTCATTGGAAAATTAAAAGCAACGAATACAAGACAAAAATATAGTTTTTTATCCAAACTTTTCGTTTTTTTTTTCTTTTTTTGATTAGTTTTTAAAACGTAATAAGATACAATTCCTAAATAACACAAAGCTTCTTCCGTCGATGACATGGTAATACAGTGTGAGCCAGCTTCTCGTGTGTCACCGACGTCGAGCCGAGTAAGTTCGCGATCTTAAAAACCGCGTACTTAAAGTTCGCACGTCTATCACCCACTTTACTCGTAGCTCGTCTTGGCTCGTACGTGTGGCAGCACTGCGAGCCGCGAGCCGCCATTTTTCCACGTATTTTTTGTTGGTTTAGCTAATCATCTGTGTTGTAGAAATTTTAAAATGAGTGATTTCCGTACATATTCTCATGATCTACTAACAGAGTTTATTAGAAGGATTCCGTAATAATCCTTGTCTTTGGAAAATTAAAAGCAACGAATACAAAGACAAAAATATAGTTTTTTATCCAAACTTTTCGTTTTTTTTTTTCTTTTTTTACTTGTTTTTAAAACGTTATAAGATACAATTCCTAAATAACACAAAGCTTCTTCCGTCGATGACATGGTAATACAGTGTGAGCCAGCTTCTCGTGTGTCACCGACGTCGAGCCGAGTAAGTTCGCGATCTTAAAAACCGCGTACTTAAAGTTCGCACGTCTATCACCCACTTTAAAAACCGCGTACTTAAAGTTCGCACGTCTATCACCCACTTTATGTCATTTTATACCTACCTAGTACCTATAATACGTTGGTTTGTTGTTTTTCATTTTCTCGACAAATTCGTCGATCACGATATTATGGCGCGTTTTTTTTTCATGCTATCACAACCTAATTTCCGCATGACGCAGCAACCAAAAGATTGATGGTTGCCAGTAAATATACTCAGATATAAAAACTGTGTAATCTCTGGTTATACTTCAGTGAGAAATCATTACATCAAAGTTAATCTCACTGGCTGGCTTCCGCCCAACGCGCAACGTTCGAAATACAAACTTTTACAGCGCCAGTTATGAAACCTACTAACGCTGCGTTCAAAGAAAAGCTAGAAATCTAATACTAACGTATCGCACACTATGGTACAATAAAATACTGAAAATATAAGCAATTATATGTTTCTCTTTGCTTTATGACTTTGAAAGGTCATTTCGTGAAGAAGTTTAACGTTTTAATAACTTTTGTTCCTTTTTTCTCTACTTTGTTGAAAAGGTTGGGAGCCTACTGTTTGAGGGGTGCTGTGGTGTATTTTTTTATAAACTGATATATACTTTAAATTAGTTTAGTTCTAATTTGGAATGTTAATTTAGGTACTTTACACAATATAATCCTCACTGGGGTTCCAGAGACTCTTAAAAAAAAAAAAAAAACTAAAACCTTTGTATTTTCAATTAGCGCAGAAATGAAACAAATAAACCTCATCTCAACACTTTGGCTACACGTATAGTAAGAGACCATACTACCCCACAGATCGGTGAGTAATATCCGCGGTTCACTTCCCTAAATCCATCAAAACAGCCCTAATGTCCGGCTCCTTTATTCTGAATAAGTTTTTTTCCTCTTTCCCCGTGCCAACAAAGGCACTTCCCATTATATAAATTTGATACGATATTTTATAGATATTGTAAGCACGCGCTGGAGCTCGCGTCGATATTTTTTTATATATTTCGGTAGGTGGCACCGTGGCTCCGAAGCGGGCGGGTCGGGCAGACGGGGGGACTGCCGCCCCTAAAAAGTTATGTATTTTTTTTCCTCTTTTTTCCCATTGACGTGATGAAACGGCGCGCGATATTGATCCACCTCGCGTTAGATGTTATAAGCTCGCTGGCTCTCATATACCCTTGATATTTTCTGCACTAGTTTGGATTCTCATTAAGTTTTTGGCTCGAGACTTATTTTTGCTGACCGTTGTAATTAGAGAGATGAAGTACTAGTAGAAGTAAGACTCTGATTTTTCTTTGGCTTTTACTTTTCGTATTTTTTTGTAGGGCTGTCTATTTTATTACCATCGGCAAAGCGGTTCCACATAAGTTTTTAAAATTATTTTCATTTATTATTTTATTTTGGTCTGAAAAAGAAATGATCAAATTATACTAATATTCAAAAATTTGGTACTTAAATGTAAGTAATTAAGGCTTTTTAGCTAAACCAGGAAAAAGGTATTCTATGAGCGTAGACAACTAAGCAACTTGATTACTTAGTTGACGTTTGTAATGGAGATCATAAAGTTAGAAGTATCAACGATCGGCTGTTATGATCGACTAAGATTTAATACCAGGCTTGAAAATAATACAACCACGTAATTTCGATTTTCAATCACCATATTGTAAGTATACGTTATACTTAATCAATTTGTCTGAAACATGGCTCAAGGGCTCAAAATCTATGCTGATCTTTTTAATTTATTGAAAGTTCTGCTAAAGGTGTAGAATAGAAGGTATAGAATACCATGTAATCCCCAACGGGTCACATACAGGTACTGCCACCCACGCATCACAACTTTCGCTTCTGCATTTCCATTTTTTTAAACTTCTACGTTTTCTCCTTGGGTTTACCATTTACCTTGTTCCAATTTCAAATGTGATGTTTTTTAAGAGACATCTGTCATTTGTTTATAAATCGAATAAGGTTTTAGGTACCTACTGTTTGCCATAGGTACATTTTCCATATTCGGTTGCCGTACTGTCCACAAGCAGGTGCGAGGTTGGCGCGCGGCCGGCGTGCGTCCATCCTTTATGCTATTATGTGATGGGACAAGCTGCTAGCCTTAGAGCACGATGGGCACATGTCACTCTACAGGATGATTCTATTTAATATCCATACATAACATAACGTTGAAGATGCGTTGAAGATTCAATTAGTGACATAAAGATTATGTCGGATTTGAAAGAAAATGACAATCAGAAGTAGGTAAGATACGTTATACTTAATCAGGTAATTGCAAAAAAAACATGATATATAAGTTCTCGTCTCTAGGATACGTGAAATGTGAATCTACTTATCACAAGCATACTTTATTTGATTTTTACGTAGTTTTTTCAGTAGTTTTCAGCAGTGTTGGAAAGATCTAGAAGGATCGGACATTTTTTTTTCTTTTTTTTTTTTTATTAATTTCAAAGGAAATTTTAGTCCTCTAACATCACGATAAATATTTCTGGAAGTTATTTTAGTCGACCAAATTGTCATCAAATGACCAAATTCTAATATTGTGATTGTGTGATGCGTATCGAAGCTATTGTGTGCTACACACGTCATTATGTACCACTTGAAACAATATTGGGTTTATAAATAGCACATTTGTTATAAACTTTACGTGTTATCATTTAACAATCTCATTTTTAAGATTTATTGAAAAACAAATGTTTAGTTCTTGACGAGGCTCAGGTTTTTTTTTTTTATAATTTTTCGATTTTATGTAATATATTGTTGGATAATAAAGTCGGTTTGGTATATGTTTTCAAGTTTTTAAAACAAAAGACACACAACAAGACAAGACACGAATGGCAAGCAAACAGCCTAAAATAAATTACATTTTTTAATTGTAATTATTGAATGATTGACCCTGTGGCAAAACAACACGCTGTATATTCACGTGTATCAAAATTCTGTACAAATAGACGATTATAGTTTTTTGTGCACACCGCTGCTGTGTCGGGGCTATGGCCCGCATTCAGGGGTACAATCCTGAGCACTCTTTGGGGTCACTTTTTGGAGATTATTGCGCATTGTGAGCCAAAGTCGAAAAAGTGGGACAAAGAGCCAAGAGGCACTGTTGACTGACCGACCGTTTCTGAACAAACGGATAAAAGTAACGGCGGATTACAATTTGGGGATCGGTTACATCTTGATTTTGGTTTCGTGTCGAGTGCCCGGAAAATGTGGAGCGAAGATACAGATCTACAGATGAAGATATTTTATTACTCGTAAAATTGCCTTTAGATTATCTCCTGAAAAAAAAAATGGAAGGCTCAATTATGTAGGCGATTCGTATTTACGCAGACATTTAAACAGCTGGTAGGTTTTTTGAATACCAATAGGTTATTTCCATTTGTTGCATTTTTTTAAGAATATTTTTCATAATATAATATTTATTAAGTAAATCAACTTTTTATTTAAATATTTTTATATATCAGGTTTATTTTAAAAGAAAAAAATGCACTCATACCTATTGTGTTGTATAATCGAGAGAAATATTTTGACATAACGCAATCAAATAACTAATCCCAATATCCTAATGGTTATTACCTAAGTAATTGGCATTTACATACCGACAATTACGACCAACAGTTTTTTTTAAAGCATCTTTTTTTTTCAGCCTTCATTATTCGGCTGCTAGCATCAACTAGATTGGCCTTTTCTAGAACCTTCCTCTCTTCTTCGTGTGTTCAATACCTACAGACAATGCCAAGAGAGGACTTGGAGGCATCATCCTGGATGGATCCTTTTGGCCTCGTACAGGACCAGTTTTTGTATGTCTTATTTTTTAATTCCTTATGTTTCACTTTTTTTTTTGTATTTCTATTTTTTCTTGTGCAGGACTAACTCTTTCTTTCTTTAATAACGGTGTGTGGGCTCGTCTGACCATTTGCAAAATCTCCAAGTGTTGATGGCTTGCTATACATTAGTATGAGTACCTAGTTACACGTTGCACCGTAATAGTTGCAACGCTATCAAATAATTTGTAAATAAATGCGAAGAGCGGGTTCATAACTAACGACAATTTAAATGATTACTTAACGATCAACAAGAAAGAAACATGCCTGAGGTTGTACTTCAAGTTTTTAATGACACATATAATTGGGTTAAAAGATAACTACTTACACTTAATGCTAGTTTTCTCTTTTTATTGGGTTCATTAATAAATTGTACTTGTGCTTAGTGTATGCACTTGTATCATTGCGTAATCCATACAAATATTATAAATTCGAAAGTAATTGTGTCTGTCAACCTCTTCATGCCTTAACACAGAACAGATTTCCATAATATTTGGCACACGGGTATTATAATAATAAATAAAATGGATAATATTATCTAAGCGTCTTATGTCCGAACATAGGATACCTACTTATTAATTATCCCAGTAGTATACATCCTCGTGAGATAATTTTCAACCCCCATGCGGATCATTCCGTTGGCAGAATTTGCTTAAAACGCTTTTACTTGCTTATACTCATCACCAGCTACCTATAACCGGTATGAGCTAGTCTCATACAGGGTTATTTATTCGAGAAAGTACGTCATTAACATACTTTTTGGTATTTGCGTTTCTGTCTGGATATTCGGGGACACAAAAAGACGTCAGTTGACAAGTGCAAAGTATTTAAATGCATAGGAAAGAACGATAAAAGAAAAAAGTTGTAAAAAGTCCCCTATTTTTAATAAATATAATATTAATTATTTGTACTTTTACAAAGGGGCGCTTTTTTACACCTTGAGATTAGTGTTGACGGAAATGGGGGCTCGGTGTAAAAAAGTTCCCTTACCATGGATATTTTTTACGAGTGTCGGTAAAAACCGGTTTAATGCCGGTACCACAAGTTTATGGTAGTATCGTTATTGGAGAGTGGTAATGCCACCCAGAAAACATTAATGGTGGTCATAAAATTAAACACATAAGAGCAATACCAGAAAATACAAATTACTTTAGTCCAGCGTGTCTCTAGAAGTAAGTTTTGTGCGTCATTTCACATTTTATTATTAATTTATTTACCAATCAAGCAGATGTTTGCTTAGATGACGAGCAACTTTTAATGAAATAACACGAAAACGACGCATTTAAATAAAAGAGTACCTTCAAGCAGAAATTCTGGTTAAAAAATTGCTAATTTTTTGTGTAAAATGACAAGAAGTTTAAACGATTAAAACATACAAAAAGATGTAACACCTTTTTAACGGTGTCATTATCCACTAACTAAAAAAACTATTTACTAAAAATACTATTTACTAATGATCACTGATAAAAAAACTATTTACTAAAAAAAAACTCAAAACAACACAAGCCACTACTTATCATTATCACCCTCGTTTTAAAAAGCCTACTTAAAAAACCACAACAACAGCTCAAGCCACTAATCACGTCATCAAATTACAATTACACGCGCGCACGTTTTTTTCAACAAAAAATAGAAAAAACCGCAAAGGGAACTATCACACACCTCATATAGGGGTGCGAAGTGCGTTTAAAAAGTTATAAATAAACAATGGAGCGTTTTTTGACGTTCGCGTGCGCGTTTTTAACCGCGGGGCGTAAATGTCAAGTGTGCACGCTTCCGGTATTGTGTGTGACCCTCTTTAATTTGGAAGTTCTTAGGGGTCACGACTTTGGATGTTACGGTGAGGAAGACGTGTGTTTAGTTGACAGTTCAGTAAGTTTTATATTTGGTAGTATTTAATGTTGTTGCTGACGTATTCGTATACTCAAATGAAGAAGTCCTTTGAGGTTGGTAGTTGGAAAAACTTAGTCGGTGAATATTAATTCACTCTAGGTCTCACATTAATATAATTAATTAATTAGATATCGATGGACGGTGAGAAATTATTGACGTTTTATGGCTCTTCAAGTCAGTTGTCTAAAATATAATACAGATTGTCTTTAAAAATTGCTCGTGTTTCCGTGTTTCCAATATGCACTGCAGTTGCAGTGCTGTACACAATGCTTAGAAGTTAGAAGTGATGGCCTAACTTCGGAAAGAGGTAAAGTTTTTCGGCCTCGAAAAAAGTATTAAAACGGTGTTTTAAAACAATGTTGTCCACAGCATTGGCATCGGCTAGAATACTAACAGGATTATCCCGTTAAAAAATAAGCTTACAGGGCGGAACACTTTTATTTAGCAGTAAAACAGTTAAATCCCGTTGATTTAATCCACGTTGGATTTTTTGGCAAAATACCGGCCGGGTACATGAAAGTCACTGTTTTCTTTGCCGTTATTCCAAATACACGGCCTAACTAAACAAAGTCTTGAAAAATTAATGCCATTGTCCATTAATCAAGTTAAAAGGATTTTCTATCGCAAAAACTGTCCGCTTTTGATGTCCAACCCTTTTTTTATCGATGGCGGTTCGTACCGTTACTTCGGCAATATTTAGAACAATCTCTTTGTGTATTTTCTAAGCTTTTTACGACGGTCCACGACGTCGGGTGCCGTCTTTTGTTGTAAGATGTAAAGTAATATATTTGCATATTCAAACATGAAGATTTGCATTTTGTTCCCGTAGCTATTGACGGGTTAACTACGTTTTATTTCGTCCACGTCCACTAAATAACAAAGAGTTGAAATAATAAAATGCAAATCCATAGAAAATGGATGGAGTCTTTTCTTTTACTGTTTTAAAGCATTGTTTGGTTTGGACCAGTTGCCGTCTGCACCGATTTTAAATTTTGTTGGAACATGCTCTTACCTAAATATTTCTCATGTATTTATTGAAAACATATTTTTTCATTCATTTTAGTGTTTTCTTAATGTTTTGTCAGGGTCAGCAGGCTGACTTCAAGGAAATGTGCAGTTCATGCAGTTGTTATGTACTTACATACCTATGGACTATGCAATATAGATAAATATAAGCCAAAGAAGAGAGGGGAAGTAGGTAATACTTAGTAAATATTGTTACCTATCTAAATGTTGTACAAACTGGTCACGTATACTTTGTTTAATCAAGCGAGTGGCCTTTAAAATCTTCAAGTTTAGTAACAAAATTAAAATACAAGCGTAACATAAAAGGATTAAAATTTGGAGCATATTTCGCGTTCTTCCTTATCTGTACAAAGAAGTTTGTGATATGACAAAAGATTTTTTCGCATGCCAGAGATGGATAGTTTATGAAAGATATATTTTTTTGATGTGGCAATCACTGGAATAACATTTAAAAATGGAATGTGCATGTGGCTGTAAAGGGACAGTGCGGGGCAGGTACTCGCGTTTTTGCATTTCCTTTCCTTGCTTTTTACAATAAAAACTTTCTTTTAAATAAATAATCCCGACATTGCTTGACAGGGATTCATCTAAAAATAATAATTGTTACCACTGTTTTTTTTAATCCGTAAATTGTAGGACGAAAGGCCTCTCTCTCTACCATTACTTACATTTGAATTCACCCTACAGTAATTCTAAAACATGTTACATATATATAAAAAAAAATATGCTATTATTTTATATTTTTTCTAGTCTTTTTTCAGTTCAAAAGAAAAATCTACAACATCTCCCGTCCTGAATAATCCGAATTTTCCTCCAAAACGAAGCGAAGGTTACTCATAAAAGTTCCTCCAACATCGATCCTCGTGTTTCGGAGTAAGTAAAAAGAGGGCTCTCCCTCACTGCGAGGGCGGAGGGCCATAAATTCTGCCAGTCTCATTTGAATTTCCAATCAGTGCATCTATTACCGCTACTAAGACTAGGGGCGATTGGGACGGGAGAATATAAGCCTATGTGATACGAAATACATTTACTGAAACATTTTTTATTAGATGTTGTGTACGTAGAGTAAATATGTTTTGTCTCTGAGGAATTTGTAGGTTTTTTGGTGGAAAAGCATTCAGTGTTCTCTCATACCAAATGTTCTTTAGCCTTTTCTTTCTTTTAGGGTTCGAGCTGAAACCATGACCTCCACAATTCAGCTATGGCCTGGTAATACTATACCCCTTGATAAGACTTATCAAACGTTCGACTTTCTGTAATGATTGGCGGGACCGACGGAATAATAAAGTACTTCTTTACCGACGGTCACCCGGGCTCAGACCAAGCTTGGGAGACGTGGTTTACCTTGAAGATCAACTTTTCCTGGAATGACAAATGCAATGACCAAAGTTACTTAAAATAGTATCTACTAAGTTTGCATAACGACTCGAAATAACATCCACACAAAGGCCAAGGATTAAAAATCCTTTAATAACTGATAAATTCATTCTCTTTTCTGTGATTTTTGATAACACTTTGTTACCTGTCGTCTGGGATAAGTTATGAGTAGATTTTATCAAAGTTAAGCAGTTGTTGCACTGTTTTATTGTTAAAATCGTAATTCCTATAATCCGTAGTGGTGAGGATTTGTGGTGGGTGTCGATTGCGAGATAGATACGTTCCTTCTTAGGAACGAAACGTGGTAAGAAATTGATGGCAGGCGGTACTATGGGTCGTTGATTTTGTGGAATGTCTTGCTTGAACTCGATCGTTAAATATGCTTGCTGTGGTTTACTTAGCCCAGTACTGAATAATAGTTATCCCTTGTAATTTTTCTAACATTTAGGCGTTGTAGCAACCGGGGAATGCAATTTTCCAAAAGAAAACCAAACTTACTACGGATGAGAAGGAACATTTTAAAACATATTAAACGCACGTGGCGATAACCAATCGAGGAACTGTCGTACCCAAGTCCACGAATTAATTTTCTAAAAACGTAAAAAAATGGAAGAGCGAACACAGAACACGTGTCGCGACAAAATAATGCTGTCTTGAGCGACACAGATTAAGCAAGTGCTCCGGCTCGCTTCCTAGAAACGGCAAATCGATTTTTATTCTAATAACATTCATCCCCAACGTATTCGTTCCTCTTGTTTTGGGGATTAGGAACCGTTTTTATAAGCTTTGTGACAAAAAATATATTTTTGCATGCTGTTCGAACTATTTTTAGTTATTTTGAATAAGAAGTGATATAAAGGCGCACCTGGCATGTGGCCACATGATGCGAATTCGGAATTCGGATTATAGAAGTTTTTCGTGGTCTTAAAACAAGGATTAAAAAAGGTTTGTGTTTTGATTTAAGTAGAACATAAATAGATATAAACTAATATGGGTAATCGACAGTTCCTTGGCCCTTTAATGATGGTATTGGAGCATTTTGATCACCCAATTATGCGTCAACAAACTGTTTAAAGCTAGTTTTCTTGGGAATATATCTTTGTCGTCTAATAGCTAGGTTAAAAGAGTAGGTTCCCGACCTAAGGCCGTCCGAAGACTCGAAAAGTCAGAAGACTCCAAGAAAATGCATTATGATCAACTTTGGTAGGACTAAAATGTTCTGGTATCAGCAGCTGAAGCGCTTTTCTCTTTCCATTAATTCCCAAATCAGCATGAAACTTTCCGAACTCAAGCTTTATAAGCAAGAATTAAAAAAAGATTTCTAATCTCAAGTAACGGTGAGTCTTACAAAGGCATCTGGTACAGTCTTTATACGTTCAATCCACTCCAATCATAGTATCGTTTAACATAGACCGTTCCATATGAACAAAAAATCGGACAGTACGAGTGGTCATCAAACAACAGCTGGCTTCTTTGGAAGTAGAAGATTTAAAAGAAAAAAACATGGGTCCTTGTGGAAAAAATCGCGCGTTTTGAGGTTAGGGAGCGTGCCGCCCCAGTGACGCCCACTATTGCAATTTTACTTTTTATTTTTACCGAGAAGGCTATAGTGGGTTATGCGGTCCGTATGTGGTCAGTTGCCATATGGTCTCTTTTAAATTTATATATGAAAAGACAAAAAAAAAATGTGCGAAACTGTCTGGAAATGCGCCATTTTAGGTATTACATTTTCGTACAGCTGTTTTATTAAATATATGTATTTTTTGTTCTTAAAAATACTTAATTACCATTTGCAAAGAAAGAACAATTTAATCAACATAATTATACATGCATTTTGAGTTCTTTATGTAACATGCAATTCATACATGTGTCATTCAGAAAATTTTTCAGTAAAATTTATTTCTTGTGTGTTTAAGTGCACATATGTAGGTACTGTTTGTGAGTTTTCACTTCCTACTGGCGGGGTTTGTATTAATAATATTAAGCTTAACTTCTAGAACATACTTAGATTGTAGGGTACCTAAATTATGATTTTAAATAATTTGGTAAGTTTTATGTTCCCATTCCATATAATTTATTCTTTAATTCAATAATTGGTGCTTAGGTAAAAATCGCGTTTGAATTTCGCTTTGATATTCAGGAAAATAAATAATATCACTATCAACAGTCTCCTGCCCTTATTCCAATTCACTTGGGGTCGCATGCAGCATGTCTTTTTCTTCCATAGGAATAGTGGAGTTACTCATCATCTTATCCTATACCTCTTTATCATATACCTCCTTTCTTGCCATATCATCCTTCACACAGTCCATCCATCTGTTCTTTGGTCTTTCTCTACTCTTATAGCCATCCACATTCATATTCAAAACTATTCTCACGACATTCTCCTCATTCCTCCGCATCACGTATGAACTGATTCCCACACATCTTTTCATTCCCAGCGCCACTTTCAGACTTCCTCTTATGTAATCATTTCTTATTTTATACATTCGCGTAACACCACACATCCCCCTTAGCATTCTCATCTCAGCCACATCCAAATGCCTTTCATTCGTCCCTTTTGTGGCCCAACATTCTGATCCATACAAAACACCATTCATGTCTTCTTCTTCCATACTTCTCTATTTCTTACCGTCATCTCATCAGACACCAATTAAACACAACGGAAAATTAAACTAAAATACTAACCTACCTATTACTACTTAACGAAAAGGTACAATCATAGAAATTAGAAAAAAAAGAACTCGATCAATCACTGAAACCCCATTTTTTAAGATTTTATGCGAAAATTGAAAGGGTGTGTGTGTGAAAAATCGCAAATTAGAGGTCGATTGTAAAATTAAAAGGTATCCATAGAAACGGTGGCGCCGCCTCTTGAAGTCTTGATAAATGGCTTCGAAGATTAATGGTCTTATTAAATTATATTTTAGGGAGCTGTTTTTTAGAAAACACTTTTTTTTTTCAAACCAATAATTGGCAGCTTTTTTATTAAAAAAATGTAAGGAATCCAGGGATTTTTAAATATGTGGGCACTGGACAGGAATAAAGGACGGTCAAATTCGCAGACAGATGAATTTCAATGCGTAGGTACCTACTTCAAAAATACTGAATGGCAAAGTCCGATACGTTACACATAAGTTACCAAAATCTATTGTACCAAAGGACCATTATAATGTAGAAGTGCGTTTTACGCAGGTCCTTTAGGGTTTTTTTACCGGTTGCCATCAGCACCTGCGTGGCACGAACCTGGCAAAAAAGCACCACATTATTCCATCCACACACCGATTCATGGATTTATTGAGAAACGATTTTAGAACAGAAGTTATGTAGAGACGAATTTTACATATCGCCGAAGTCGGCTGAAGATACTTTTAGATCTTTTCTAGTCGTCTTCTTCTTTGGTCGCGATGGTACGACTTGTTTAAATTTCTTGGGCCCAGTATTATATATATGTGTGGCCACCATCGCGGCGCCTGTGGCGTTCTTTAGCAAGTGGGACATCGTCTTTTCAAGTAAATCGTTTAGGTATAATAGACTAGTATGTAGTTTGTTTTAAACGGGATTCAGGTGTATTTTTATATTGATGATATTATATATTGCGCCAATAAAGGTTTTTTCTTTCTTTTCTTTGTTTCTTTCAGATATAACATACGTGTTTGGATAAAGACACCTATTTATGTTTGTTTTTTTTTTAGCTCGATCGAAGTCTTTTCACAATTAAAAACGTTTTGTAATTTCTCTTTTTCGATATTTGAAAGTAGTGTACCTAACACTACTTATTTATATCAACATCTAAAAATACTGGTATAAAAGTTAGACAGATCTCCTCCACAGATTTTGCTCCCATACCACTCGTATGGAGTTAAGCCGAATTCTTTTTAAGCGCATTTTTTTCCAAAAACGGTCTTTTCATTGTGAAAACTGCAACATCCGCTGGATTTGGGTCAGGCGACAATGTGGGTGACTCTACTCTTCTCGATATTACAAAGATTAAACCATATAGCCTACCGTGACGATTTGCAAGTGTGCAAGTTAAAAATATGCAAGTAGGTGCCGTCGTGAATTAAATTAAAATAGTTTGCAGTTGGAATTAGGGAAATCCAGAAGTAGTAGACTTTCTAGATTTCCCACGTATCTATAGTCTGTAGTTGATTTTGAGTTTACAAATTGTGTCACTGTTATTATACCAAACTAAACTAACGAGGTTTGTATTTTATTTTTTTGTTTGAAAAACTGCGCAAAACACAAAGTATTCGGAAATTGTCACGTTCTCAGTAATAATGATTCACATATCGGAATGTTTTTTTAATCCGTCACCTGTTCTCTTTCTAAACACACAAATCTGCATGTCACCTACGTGCGTAAAACAATTGTTTTACAAAAAAATCTAGGTAGGCCTACGCACGTAACAATTTGTTTTTCGGGGACACATGTGTGAGAAAATTTTCCATGCCATAAAGCCAGTTCGAAGCTGATATATCGGTTTTTTCTTTACTTTAGCACTCGGCAATGACGTCAATCTCATGGATACTTTTTTCGACGTGTCAAAGTTTGAATTTTGAATATTTTTGTGTTTTAAACGTCATACTTGTTCGTTGTCTATAGGTAGACGATTTATAACTTGTCCTACAGTATGACCACTTTAAGTGTGCAAACAGTGCAGTTGAAGGTGGCGTTGCATTAGAAATCTGAAACTTTGTACATTTGGAAAGAAGATCCTTATCGCGCGTTGCGAAAGGGGGCTAGACGGAGGAAGAAAGTTGTAACGACACTTTTTGCTATAGTTGTAAGCCGTGCGGCGTGCGCGTGTTTCTCTGTCTGTCTCTCTCTCTCATAGAAAGCAAGCCAGTTATTTTCGTTTCGTCTTTCTATTTCGCATATTATAATTTAATAAATTTATTTTTTTAATTAAATTAAATAACTTTCCATCCGGGTGTCCCTTGACGCCTCTCAAGTTTTTTTATTTTAGTTCGTTGTTTTCCCGCCTTCATAGGTAAGTTGGTTTAAGTGTACACGATTAGGCATTAAAACACAGACGATAAACCAAACAAGGCAAGGAAATAAACCAAAGCTAAAGTGTTTCCAGAAAGCAAAGCCTGTGTGCGCCATTAGTAAAACATCTGTCGCCCTAGGAAACTCAAATGGTGTTTTAAACATACAATATTTGAACTAGTATTTTTATAGTACTCAACTCGAGTAGACATCACGACAATTCCTGAAGGGTTCGGCAAAGCTGTAAGAACTATACCTTTATGTCGCCATGTATGTGTACAGTCACGTATAATAATATGTATACACGCAATAACTTTTAAAAGTGATTTTCTCCTACTGTATTGATTAAGGTTTTACGTTTTCATGAACATGGAATTTTGGAAGCCATACTATTACGAAATAGGTCTTATCTCAACGTAGAAACCGTAATTTCACGAGCAAATCACTTTTCAGTTTTGGTAAGTGTATACATATTATTGTTCGTGACTGTACTTACCTACGTAATGGACGTGCCTAATGCTGCATCTGAAAACTCCTAATCGAACCAAAATATACCTATACCTAATAGAGAACCAGACAGAGAACCTTAAGAGAGGATCGTATAGGTTGGTACGGTACGAATTTAATCTCAATTAATTCGAATATAAATTGCAAAACAATTTGTAAAAACCGTCTCGTTATCAACTGAAGCATTTAAAAGTTAAAACACAAATATATTGGACTATTTCGGGAAAAAACACGGTAATTAAAGCGAGTCTAAATAAAGACTAGTTTACATAACTTGCCGATAAGAGTTGCGCTCAAGCCATGGAGGAGCTCGTGGCTAAATACTTAATACTTGCCGCA
Source organism: Cerastis leucographa (assembly GCA_963082945.1). NCBI lineage: Eukaryota > Metazoa > Arthropoda > Insecta > Lepidoptera > Noctuidae > Cerastis > Cerastis leucographa. The sequence goes on along the minus strand of OY720380.1, from coordinate 7,275,278 downwards.
CGGGTCGATCTACAAGGTTAAGCCGTGCTTGCCAGGTTGGGTCCATGACCATAATTACATACCGAGTTTCCTCCGTGTCGCGGAAAGCACGTTAAGCCGTTGGTCCCGGCTGTCATTTATAGATCTTTGACAGTCGTTACGAGTAGTCAGAAGCCGCAAGGCTGACATCCAGTCTTACCAAGGGGTTTCGTATTTCCCAGTTACTGGGTTGTGGAGGTCAGATAGGCAGTCGCTCCATGTTAAATACTGATACTCAGCTACATCCGGTTAGACTGGAAGCCTGCCCTAACAAAGTTTGGGAAAAGGCAGATGATGAAGTGTGGTGCTCAGAGCATGGGATGTGGTTGGTATGGAACCAGTGCAGCCCTTCTACGCCTCCACTTCATACACGATGAATATCAAAACAAGGTGATGTTTTGCATCCTCGTCAAAATTCAGGAGGTTGTCACAAAAGACAAAAATAATCAATTTAAATTACGGTACCTAGTTAATTATTAATATAATTGATTGAGTTGATTTTTTCGGTTGTTTAAGTTTGTCAGTATATCAGAATAACCCCTTTAACGTGGTTTAGAGAATAAGAAATTATCGAATAAGCGTTTGAGATTATTTGTATGTGTGGAAGCGTGGCTATAGGACTTATAGGGCGAGAGAGAGACAGGCCGCATTTAAAACACGGGTGGTTCAGACTTACCAATTTCCATAAATAAGAAAAAAAATAAAAATTACCTACCCATTTTATTATTAATTCGGGTCGAAAATCACTAGCATAGTTACCTCCTTGAATTTGACGAGGATGCAAGACAACACCTTGTATGTGTATACATATGTGTATTTTTTTTTACTGCTTCGTTGGCCAAGTCCAGCTCAGCAAGAGCATGAGGTGCTGGTTTCAATTCCCAGGCATTGCTAAGAGTGGTCGAGTATTTCATCTAGAACTTCTCTGTAGCAACCATGGAGTCATGGAGGCATGGAGAGTGTAGCGGTGGCCCAGTGGTGGCAGCCCGACTTACGAGCAGTAAGCCGTGGGTTCGAACCCAGGCAGGCGCATTACTTTGTGTAATTTATTTCATCACCGCTGCCCTCAAAAACGGTGAAGGAAAACATCGTGTGGAAACCAACATGTCCTAGAACTAAAATTAAGAAGACATGTGACATCTACCAACCCACACTGGGCCCGCGTGGTAGATTACAACCCAATCTCTCTCATAGAGAGGAGGCCTGTGTCCCAGCTGTAGGAACATTATAGGCTGATGATGATGATGATGATGATGAACCATGGAGGCTGGATTTGTGCCCAGTTGATGGCTTTGCCTTTTCTCTTTGTGGATTGTCTGTTGTTGCCAATTTAACAGTTTAGGATAGGATAAGTTGGTAGGTATTATTATTTCAGTTATTTCAATACCTAAGACTAGGGTTGCCATCTCTAAAATTTGCCAACCAGGTCAAAACTCGTGAAAACCCCGGATCTTAGAGCCCAGAACCCGGACATGTCAACAGATTTTTTTAAACATAGTGTAATAAAAAAACAGTTGAGAATGTCAAAAATGACCTTTTCGTTTATTATTTTTAGGCCTTAAAATTAAATTTTGCGAGTCGGCTCGTCGGTTGATCGCGCCGTGCGGGCATAGTGCGTGTGTCGCGGGCGGCCCAAGACTTTAATTTTTTAAACCCGGACTACCATTGAAGTCCCGCCCGGACGCTCCCCGATGCCCTCTAAACTAGGACAAATCCGGGGAAACCCGGACGGATGGCAACCCTACCTAAGACGAAACTATGCCGTTTAATTTGTTTTCCCCAGTCTGTAGTACAATTACTTCTGGTGTTATTGAAAAAATTGGAATGACGTCAAAACACAATATTGAAACATCTAGAATAACTCATGTTTAAAACAAAAAAAAAAAGTAGATGTGTACTTAATAAAAAAACCATTTGTGTAAATTAAAAACACAGTGTTTTCTTTTTTATAAATGGGTATGACGAGCGAACATATAAGAACGAAAGAGACATATATTTATGCTGTAAGTTACACAAGTTGTTTTAATCATTTTTAAGAGTAGTAAAAATAACTAACTTGATATCACGCCTGTAATCTCCAAAAGGATATGCAGAGGTGTACCTAATAGTACAAACCACATTTCACCAGTTATTTTTAAGTCCCATGTAATAGTCCATGTAATATGTAGGGGGCCAGCCTATTGCCACCAACCGGCCCCGAATCCAGACTACGTGGCTGCTACTGAGAACTTCCAGATTAAAAACTCGACGACACTTTGCCCGTCCCGTGAATGGAACCCAGGACGTTTTGTTGAGCAGTCGTGCTGGCGACCTTGTTGTCAACGAGCCAGTCTTTGAGTACTAATGTAAAAGGAAATAAATTGACTACCAACTTAAACTGTTCGTATCTCTAAATGTGATAGGTACCATGTCCGATCTGCTGGAGTATTCTTTAACGCCTCTGACTATCAATCTGTATCATTAACGCCTCTGACGATGCAACGCCTTAATAATGCGGTCAAAGTTCACACTATACACATAGAAATACTTCAAGGTCATGGAAATCTAGTGGAACATAGAGACACTACAAAATCGCCTCGTCTCTCGCTTTATAAAAATAAACTTTGCTTTAATCAATTTTTCATTAGCACAAGCAGCTGGCGTTTGCTGGCATTTGACTTTGCAGTGGCCTATTCTGTAACAGATAAAACAAAAAAAACGAAAACATGAAGAAAAGACTGGCATTCTATAAGTTGCATTATTTGAGTTTAATGAGATAGGAAATTAACACAGTGTGTCGAGCTGATGATTTCCCTGAGGTTACTTAACTTTTATTTTCTAAAAATATATATATTCAAATTCAAAATCATTTATTCGCTAACATGGGTAATTACATAAAGTTGTTAGAATAGAACATAGTTCAGTCATATTACGCCTTGAGGCATGCAAATCTCAAGTTTTGTCTGTTTGACAACATTAATATACAATTCATTGCAAAAATAATTAGTAATTAATAATATAATTTTGGTAATTTAACCGTATCAAATAATAAAGAAACATAAGCAAATAATAATGTCACTAGAATAATTAAAATTTAAATTATCATGTATTATGTAAATGAGAAATGTCAAGATGAATTTGTAAATAATTGTTAAAATAATACTAATAGGCAATAGTACATTGTTACCCTAGGGGTGAAATTAACTTACTCAGTCCCGAGACGGGGTTTGGCGCCCGAACGAAGTGAGGACGCCAATAGTTCGAGGGACTAAATAAGTCTTTAACCCGAGGTAAACACTGTGCTTTTCATTACGAATACAAGGAAAGTAATAATAAAAAAAAAATAGCTAAAGCAAAAATGAGTAATTTTTTTTTTCTTCCTCTTTGGCTTCGGTTTGTGCATTCAGCCAATGTCACGTCAGGTTTTATACTTTATAAAAATCAAAGGTAGGGAAACCAAAATATAAAAATGAACAGAATTTAGGAAAGGATATATAGGATTAGTTTATTTTAATGGTGATGATAACATGTAAGTAATGAGCAAATTACAATGGCGAAAATTACAGCTTAATGTTATTTAAGGTGATGAATGAGACTATACATTTAAACACAGGAAAGCTATTTGTACAAAGTAAAGAAAGTATTGAGGTAGGAAAAGGAATACGAAGGGACAAGGGGTTACAGAGAAAGGAAGGAGTAAATTTTATTTTACATATCAACAACTTTTCCCGCCTATTTTGTTTTTTTTTTCTTTGGCCTGCCAGCTATTCAGCCATTATTTTTCATTTTCATCATTGAAAAAATGGTAAATATTTAGCCCAAATCCATGTTATTTTAAAGAAATTATTTAAATAAATTATAAAGAAGTTATTAAAAAAATATAGATTCTATAATCAATACTTAACTTTAAGTTATTTCATTTTTACATCGTGGCTGCATAGAAAGTTGGAACATGGTTCAATAAAAATGTGAAAATAGAACTAGTTTTTTTTTTTATAATTTGACATCTGTCAGTTGAAAGCGATTCTCCCTAGGGCTGAAAAGTATTACTTTCAACCCGCTCTTCAGGCAACTTCAGATCTACTTTCAGAGTATGAGTAGTGAAAAATTTATTATTGCATTAATCACATGTCACATCAACAACAATATTTCTGGAACAAAATGAACAAAATCATCATCTATTAATCTATTATATATATATTTTTAATTAAAAAAAATTGTATTATTATGTCTAGCCTTTTCCCAACTATGTTGGGGTCGGCTTCCAGTCTAACCGGATGCAGCCGATTACCAGTATTTTACATGGAGGGACTGCCTGTCTGACCTCCATAACCCAGTTAGTACTGAGTAATAGGCTACCACTTGGTAAGACTGGTTGTCAGACTTTCGGGCTACTGCCTACGTGTAACGACAGTCACAGATCTACAATTGACAGCCGGTGCCAACATCCACTATCTGAAAAACAATCTAATTTTAAACTTTAAATCATTCAAGACACCAAAAATAGCGTCTTTATGGTAATAGAGACAAATTCCTAACAGAACTTGAGTCTCCCGTGTGTTTTCGACACAAATAATTAGGCATATTACACACCTTCAGTACGATTCGATGGGTTTTCGGCGAACGTTGTACTCGTTACGTAAAGAGATACACCTTATACATATTCATGTGCAGTTTTTAGCCGTAACGGTGACATAAAATAGTATTGTTTCGTAAAAAATAGTCGCTTCATAAATAACAATTCAGTTAGAAACAAAAGAATACGTTATCTCTTATTTTCTACTTGAGACGTCGGTACCTTTGTTTGTCACATGTGGCCGATTGTGACCCATGTGGGTTACCGTTTGAAAAATAAAAAGTGTTCGATTTCTGCAACCACCATTGTCCGGAGATGATTTCTTTTATTATTATTCTGACGTGCAAAAAAAGAAGGTAGGTTAATGGGAAAAAAAGAAAACGAAATACCGAGCATAGTTTTTATGAAAGAACTGGTGCGTAATTTCAGTGAAACAATAAGCAAGACAGCAGCATCGGATTCTTATGCTACTTCTGAAATTCGCCCAGCTTACACTCCCTAGACATGCTAATCTATACGATCATGGTGACGTTTTAGCGGCCGTTGTTGCAGGCGGCATTGTCAGATCTCTGGAAGCGGCATCGTTACCACCTTCTTTACTAACCAAGTCACCGTTGACTCGCACAGGTGCACGGCTTTTTGGCCTCCCATCTGGAAATTGGCCACTTATCCAGCCTTGTCCGCTTTTTCGACTTCGTGACGTTTAGATCTAGTTTCTTTAGAAAAAGATGAAACAGTAACATAATCGAACTTTTTCTTTTGCAAAGTTGGGCTTTCTTTGTTTTTCTGTTGTTAAGATATTTTTAAAAATTTGAAAAGTTTACTCGCTCTACGACTGGCGTCCATCTGTACGATATTTTGCAGTATGTTGGTGTCACATGGTATTTCCATACTGTATTTGTTTTTTAACCGAACATCGGGTTATTGGCTTGTGATCGCAACGTTTTACCGTAAAAAATCGTGCAGTACGCCGTCGTATGAGCGACCGTTCAAATGACAATGCTGTATGGTTCTGAATCAGAACTCGAATTCGGATTGAGATCTCTCTATTCTTTATAAAATCTTTATATTTACCTATTCATGTCTTACCAACATGAATATGTAAATATAAGAATACTTATATTTGCTAGTCTTTTAGCTAAAATTATGATAATGATGTTAGATAGGCTTTCGGATCGATCTTCAGTATTCCCCAGTTACTGGGTTGTGGAGGTCAGATAGGCAGTCGCTTCATGTTAAATACTGATACTCAGCTGCATCCGGTTAGACTGGAAGCCGACCCCAAGATAGTTTGGGAAAAGGCTAGGCAGATGATGAGTATCAAATCGTCGGGACGACACCTCACGCTCATTTATGTTACATGAGTATGTAGGTAAGTAGGTATGTTACTATACATTTCAAAAATAAAAATTCAGCGCACTAACCTACCTCATTAATTAGTAATTTATTAAAAACAATGATGTTTTTCCTACATTATACCTACATGTGTGCTCAATTTAGTATCGACAGATATATATGTATGTATTTTGTATCCATTGTTAAAAAGTAAAAAGTATTACGTGAAGTGTAAAAATAACTTATTGTGTGAGCTGCTTGTGCTAATAATGTATTTGCTATTTTAATTGTTTTAAAAGACTGGCATTTAACAATGTAAAACAAGTATACAGCATGAATTAGAAAGGTGTGGTAATATTTAAGGATGTGGTTATAGATCATTAAGTTGAACTACTTTCTCCAGGAGACTATCGAGGAGGAGCTCGTGGCTAAATAATAACAGCCGCACGGGTCAATCTTTAAGGTTAAGCCGTGCTTGCCGAGGTTGGTCTGTGGATGGGTGACCATAATTACATACCGAGGTTTCTCCGTGCCTCGGAAAGCACGTTAAGCCGTTGGTCCCGGCTGTGATTTGTAGATCTTTGACAGTCGTTACGAGTAGTCAGAAGCCAAAAAAGTCTGACATCCAGTCTTACCAAGGGGTATCGTATTACCCAGTTACTGGATTTGGAGGTCAGATAGGCAGTCGCTTCATTAAAAATACTGGTACTCAGCTGACCCCAAGATATAGTTTGGGAAATGGCTAGGCAGATGATGATTTAGAGACTATCATCGTAATCCCGTTAAATTATTCATCTGTCACATAAAAAAAAACAATGTCTATTCAACTGACATATATGAGCAGCTGATTATTTAACCCCAGCATTACATACAGAGTTTCCCAACCTCGGAAAGGTCGTCAAGTCGTTGGTCCCGGTTGTCACTGTAGATCTGCTATCTGTGGCAGTCTTTACATGTGGTCAGTGGTCTGACAGTCTGACAATCAGTCTTACCAAGAGGTATCGTATTACTACAGTCGATCAATGTAATACTAGCATTCAGCTGCATTCGGTAAGACTAGATGCCGACCCCAACATAATTTGTGAGAAGGCTAGGCAGATGGTCCCATGGAGAAAGTTCATGTCTACACCACATCCTGAATAATAATTAATAACCACACGATTCTGAAACATGTTGTATAGTATAGTTTAGTCAATGTACTAATCAATCACTAGGTATTAAAATGGCACCAGAAGTGCCAGGACGAAAACGTAAGAGCAAGTGAGTATTTACTTAGGTACCTACATTTGGAAAATGACAATAGATTTTGGAAATTATTTAGGTGAGCACAACGTAAGAAAATATTTAAATAATTGCTTATACAAGGTGTTGTTTTGCATCCTCGTCAAATTTCAGGAGGTGGTCACAAAACACATAAATAATCAATTAAAATTACGGTACCAAGTTAATTCTTAAAAAACGCAGATTTTTTAGGTTTTTTAAGTTTGACAATATTTCAGAATGACCCCCTTAACAAGGTTTAGGGAATAAGAAATTATCGAATAAACGTTTGAGGTTGTTTGTATGTGCGTAAGCGAGGTTATAGGGCAAGAAACAGACGAGCCGCGTTTAAAACACGGGAGGTTCAGACTTACCAATTTCCGTAAATAAGAAAAGAAATAAAAATTACGTACCCATTTTATTATTGTTTCGGGACGAGAATCATTAGCATAGTTACCTCCTTGAATTTGACGAGGATGCAAAACAACACCTTGTATAACCGAGCTTTAAATATGTTTTTAAAATATTTAAAGCTTGGTTTGCGCAGTGCAGTGGCTAAACAGAACATTTTGCTGAAATGGATTCCTTTTCCACATGATGAAAACTAAGTGCTTTTATTTAGATGCGAACGTTTGGATGGCCGGATGGATTTTTGTTAATCAGTCACACGCACAATCAGTCAATAATCAAAACGGCTAAACGGATTTGGTTGAAATTCCGCACAGAGATAGATTATAGTCTAGAATAGCATATAGACTTCCAGACATAATCTATATCTAAGTAGCGGGCAACAGCTAGTCATAAAATAATTGTGAATACCTTCATATTATGTACGGAGGTAATAAAATAATGCATCACTGGTCAGTCGCGTGTCACATACGTTTTAGCATAGTGACCATAATTTGACTTTGAGTAAATATACGAGTACCTACATACAATCCGAATATTTACCTAATTGCATTTATAGACGCACTTTCCTTTTTGTTAAATCGACAAATTATAGTGTTAGTATTTAATTATTCGGGACCAATTCTGTGCTTTGCGACCTATAGTCTTTTGTTGTTATGGTGGACCACAGAATTGGTCCCATTAGTAAGCTGAAGTGGCAATGGGCCGGCCATCTTAGCCGTAGAAGCGATGACCGTTGTAAACGTGTAGTTGAGGACCGCGAATCGGCAGGCTTAGGGTGGGATGCCCTGCGGGCCTGTGGATGGTGAATGGGCTAGCTCACCGTCCTTCCGTCTTATGACGACAGGCCGTCTCGACGGCGCGCGCGTTCGTGTTCCGCGCGCGCTTCAAGGAGTTGTCAGCAAATCGAAAGGGGTCCGAGAGGGCCGATGCCTGAGGCGGGCTGCGCTGGATGAGTCAAACGATGGGAAAAACTTAGTTTATTTACCCAGTTTTTACTGTGTGAATAAATTTCACTTTTTACCCTTATGAGGTTTTTAGTTAACGAATTCTTTATAGTTTAAAAAAAATGTTAGTCATGTTCATTTTACATAAGAAGGAAAATTATAGACATTTTATGATTATTGTTGGAAATGATGGAATCCTTCCTGTAATTAAGTGTATGGGGTAAAAATATTGTATTGATTGTAATTATGTGTGACGAATTGAAAGCCGAGCTTCAGAGAAACCACGTGGGTACTTACTTTTAAAGTGCGTGTTATCAGTTCTTCATACTACACTTTTTCCACCTGAATACGGCGAAGCCTGTTATGTTTTTCAATAATGAATCTATGTATTAGGGCTTTCCTCCTCTTTATTTTGCCACACCTTTTTGGTAAAGTGACGGATAACAAGGATATAGTGGTGTATGGCCAAACTTGAAACTAACGCGAACTCATTTTATAATTTTCATAAAACAATTTCACAATTTCCTCGGACAGCCTCCTTAGTCCAGTAGTCGCAAGCGCAACTGCTCAGCAAAAGGTCCTGGGTTGGATTCCCAGGTAGGGCAAAGTGATAATGCGTTTTTTCATCAGGATTTTGAGTTGATAGCAATAGGCTCGCCCCCTATTACATTGGGCCTAAACATAACTGGAGAAATGTGGGAGTACTATTATGTGCTACCTGTGTACACTTCTGCCTTACTCTTCGGGGATTAAAGGCGTAATTTTATAACCTGATTTCACGATTTCAAGATAGGAATAAGACACGATTACAGTCTGCAGCCAAACAGACGGAGTACATTGAAAATGTCGGCCAAATATATAAAAAAAAAGAAATTTAAAATACGAAGTGAAATGTATTCTTTCTGACTAAGTAAATGAGGCGGAGCCTAGAATAGCTGAGCCACTGACTACTCGTTGCAGAATGTCAAGTACTTGTTAGAAGCAGTGTCTACAGTTTCTCTTTGATCTACTTTAAATAATTCCTCTATCATCTATTGGATACCTTTTATCCCGAAAAACGTCCGTGGAATATTTTAATTGTTTATGTTCCCAAGACGAATTATTAATAAAAGACCAATCGTCACCTCTACGTGTTCACAAACACTTGAAAGTGAAACTCACACAGACTCTTTGAGTGGAATTTGTACTAATAACATAACATCTCGCCTATAATCCACGAAGGATTAGGCAGAGTATGTGCCTAAAAGTACACCCACATTTTGCCAGTTATTTTTAAGTCTCATGCTATACAAGTTGTTGTTTTGCATCCTCGTCAAATTCAAGGAGGTAACTATGCTAATGATTCTCATACCGAATCAATAATAAAATAGGTAGGTAATTAATAAAAGACAAAGATAATTATTAATAATAAATTAAGTAATAAAAGACTCGCTACTATACTATTAAGTTGTTTTTAAGTTATTTTGCTGCGCCCTAACAAGGTCATGTACTGTCTAGTTTTAAGCCCAAAGCTTGTAACTGTGAATGACTACATTTTGCAATAAATAAACAAATAATTTTTATTCTAATTTACGGAAATCTGTAAGTGTGAACCACGTTTTAAACGCGGCCCGTCTGATCCTCGCCTTATAAGTTATAACAGCGCTTTCACACATACAAACAATCTCAAACGTTTATTCGATAATTTCTTATTTCCTAAACCGCGTTAAGGGGATTATTCTGAAATGCTGACAAACGTTAAACTAACTAGGTAATAATTAACTAGGTACCGTAATTTTAATTGATTATTTATGTCTTTTGTAAGAACCTCCTGAATTTTGACGAGGATGCAAAACAACACCTTGTATAGGGCGAGCCTATTGTCATTAAACGGGCACAAAAATACTGTCTCCGTGGCTGCCACCAATTTGCCTGATGGAAAAACCCAATTACATTTTGCCCGACACGGGAATCGACCCAGGACCTCATGTTGTCATGCTCAGCAGTCGCGATTGTGATTTCTAGACCAATGAGACAGACTACTAGTAGCTATAAGTGAGTGATTTTAATAAATCTGTGTTGTCGTAGGTCGTGACCGAAAGACTGACAAACCGCCTTACCAAGGGGTATCGTATTACCCGGTATTAAATGGGCTGTGGAGTTCAGATAGGCAGTCGCCCCGTGTAATAAATACTGGTATTCAGCTGCATCCAGTTACACTGGAAGCCGACCCCAACATAGTTGGGAGAGGTCTAGGCAGCTGATGATGTTTTCTTTAGTCGTGTTTTAAACACAGGCAGTGTAAATTGTGTCATCACCACTGATGTCAAAACGGTGAAGTAAAACAGTGTGTATGGACCAAAAACCCAAAATCGAATGAAATCGATACGGTCAAACTGTGTGCAAAAGAACTCCCTAGAAGTAGAACTATCTAAATAAACGTACCCAAGTTGCAATATCCTAATCAATGGGATATCGGAGCTATGGGCTGACAAAGTATGCGAAAAACAAACTTTTTGTCTTGGCATTTTCATATCTGAGGTGCCAAAATAGTCATGCTGTCGATTGTTTTATGTACTAACGACATCATATGCAATTAGACAAACAAAAAGTGCGCGGGAAAAGACAAGTCTCATCTTTCGTGGCACGCATTGTACAGCTCCTTCGTTTGATTTCGTAGTGATCTGTGTGTTTTATCCAGTCTTTAGTTTTTAATTCGACTTTGGACAATCGACAGTGTGGCATTTCATACTGGATTCTGAGTTAGCTTTGTGAGTGGATAATGTTTAACATAGCAAAAAACAATCGGTGCGAGATTTGCAATTGTTCAGTACCTATTCCAAAGAAGACAATGTCATATTTTGTCAGAGCAGTTTCTGGAGTTGCATAGAGATTTCGTCGTATATATGTTGAATATTATACAACCACAATAAACAAGCAACCATAATAAATAGTATATCCTATAACAAAGCTGCTCCATATTTAAAAGGTGGTCAAACACTTTGATTCCGTGTCAACCAACCGGCGGGCCGTCCAGTAAATAAAACTTTGAAGAGGTTTTTGTGATAACAATTTATCAATATTCGTCATGACTTTGTTAACTTTCGCATAGAAGTTACACAATAACTATGGAACATTAGGTGGCATTAGCGTGCGATGGGATCACAAATGTTTTTAGCACCCCGCCTCGAAAGTTTTAGTTAAGATTTTCTTTTTGCAGCATTAAGCTGCTGGAAAAGAGTGCTTGTATCAAGTAAATATGGGGTTGTAGACTAGGAAATAAAGGAGGCGGCGTCTGACTTCTCAGTTTGCGGCTTGAGACCATGACCTCGCCTAACGGTAAAAATACGCTATTGTCACAGTCACATTGATTGTGAAGATATTTTCGGATTATGTTTCACCTTCCCTCACAGAGAGAAGGTTTGTATCCCAACTGTGGGACTTACAGGCTGCTAATGGGTAGACTTACGTATACATATAATTGAATATATATGATAGGAAAGTGCTTTTCTTAATAGGGGCCAACAATACGGCAAGCCCACAAGGCAAGCAGGTTGTTCAGAAACCCTGACATCATGAAGAGTTAAAAGGGCAAGCCAAGATTTTATGAAAGTAACGCATTTAGTGGCGTTACTAAGATCTAAGGCCAATTCTGCTCTCAAAAACGGTGAAGGAAAACATCGTGAGGAAACCGGCATGTCCTAGAACTAAAAATTCGAAGACATGTGACATCTACCAACCCGCACTAGGCCCGCGTGGTGGATTAAAGCCCACTCCCTCTCATAGAGAGGAGGCCTGTTTCCCAGCAGTGGGAACATTATAGGCTGATGATGAAGGCCAATTCTTTGAGATGTTGGAAAATGATCACTCTGTGTCGCCGAGGATGACGATGACGTAATTTCAATTAAAACAATGAGTTTAAGATAAAACTTCCAATTTTATTATGTATCCAGCACACAGAATTATTCAACAATAATTTACACTCGATGTTTCATAGATTAGTTTTCGTATTCTTACAAATAAAGGTTCTGGAACCAGTACAGAATTACAATGATTTTGTAAGCAGTTTTGCGACTGAAAAAAGAATTACTATGAAATAAAACAGCATGCACGTTACATCATTTTGTAGGTATGTTATATTTTTCTTAGTCATAAAACCTTGAAAATGTTTTCTTGCAGTTTTTAATTCGACAAGTTGCAGTCACAGGTCAAAGACTTTTCGAACATACTTTTTCGTAGTCAGTGTTTTTTTTACTGAATCAACAGAATTGCAAGGTCAGATTACAACATATGTTTTAACAAAATTACGAAACAATATTGAAATGAATATGTGACAATACACCAAATTACGACTCCCATACAAACTACATACACAATAAGGATAAATAAATAAAAAATCTTTCTTCGTACATTATAAATACACTCTGATTTAATTATAATTTACATTAAATTGTTATTGTTAATTTTTATGTTTTACACTAGTTTAACGCTATGACTAATAGGTAACTTCACCGTTGTGTTCAATAATGTACAGAATTTTAAACTTAATGTTTTTCTATATGTAACACTTCACAAATAAACGCACAGTTATTTTTAGACTAAAAATAACAATGCCTTTCTTTCTTTTAAAAATGTTATTCATTTTTTCATCAAATCTTATCTGTAATTCCGAAGCTGTTACATTTAGATACAAATTTTACAGAAACTAGGCCTCACTTATAGTAATTATTAGACTAATTATGCTGAAGTAAGACCTATTTAACTATAAATCGTTGTTACTAAGAACTAAACTAAACCGCGTATTATGAACTGTTTTGTACTTAATCGAGAGATACAGTCTTGTTTATACATTGGTCACTCGTAACTACGTCTCATCTAAATCTATTCAAACACAGGGTAACATACAATCTTATAACATACATTACATCTATGACTAAAACGTGTGGGTAAGCATAAATATATCTATTTACATTTTAGGAGAAAATTAAAGTTAACACGATTTCAACAAGTTTGGTAGAGTCAAAAGTTAATTGCGAAAAGATTCATCACGAAAAATCTTCTCCGATTAACTTTAGCTGAAATTACAGATACAATAGTCTTTGGCCTTAATAAAAAATACTCTACAATAATTTACTCGTCTCTAACACAAAGCCTCTACTGCAAGCGTCGCGCGTCGCCTGTGCAGGCGCCTGTCGCAGGTGCAAGCTAGGCATGCTGTGCTCTGCCCAGGTGGATGAAGAACGCGACGCGGTCGGCACTGCGCTCCCCACACTTGTTACACATAAACGGATCATTGTAACCATGGAAACCCATGTGAATAGTGTGCATCGTCAGATCTCCGAACGTAATGTCACAATACTGGCACGAGTATGACTGAGTGGTGGTAGGAGCTTCCACGGAACCTTCCGACTCAGAATCGGAAATTTCCATGTCCTTAGTCTTCTCGTCCTCGTGCTGAAGTCGCAACGCTGCTGGTTGGAGTTTGAAGGCGCGGCCTTTCCGCCGGTTTTTCAGGGCAGTGGTCGGGGTGACAGGCGTCGCTCGCTCAGTGCTGGGGGGAGGAGTACCTGCTTCGCTGGTCTTGGTGTTCGTGAGGTCGAGCGCGTCGTTGCCTGTCGCCGCCGGCAACTCTCGAGGAGTGGTCGGTGTTTGAGGCAAGCTCGCGGGTGACTTAGCAGGTGGTGACGTGGTGCCACTGTCGAGAGGCCTCTCAGTGTACGCGAGGCGCTGGTGCAGTAGCGAAGGCGGAGGAGAAAGCGTCTGACTTTTCTCAGACGGCATTTCAGGTAGTTTGGGTGAGGTATGGTGTTGTTCATAGTTGTTGTTCGGAGGGAATAAGAATGAGTGAGGTAGGAGTGGCGGGAGGTAGGGGAGGTTCACCGGGAAGTGGTTACCGAAGATCGGATGCGACGACGGGGGAGGCTGCGGTTGGTTGTTGTTGTTCATCGGTGAATGGTGATCAAACATCTTAGACAGCGGCTTTTGTTTAGGTCCGCGCCGGGTTCCGTAGACGTCAATGATAGGCAATGGGTTGGGTGTGCCGTCGGGGTTCAGCACCATAGCAGGGCTGTGCTGGTACTTGCGCAAGTGTAACTTCAGAGAGTGGCAGTACTTGGTCGCGTAGTTGCAGTCAGCGCAGCGGTACTGGTACACGTTGGAGTGAGACTTCAGGTGAGAGTTGAGCATCGACTTGTTTACGCACGAGTAGGAGCACTGAGTGCACTGGAACGGCTTGGATCCTAGATGATTCCTCATGTGGTATTCAAGGTGGTGCTTGTACTCTGTTACGAACGGGCATTTTCTACAGCATAACATTTTCTCGGGTTTGATATGTTCCTTGCTATGTTCCCAGAAGCTGAGTTTAGTGACAGCTACAAACTCGCATTGTTTGCATTTGAAAGTTTTAACTTTACCGTGTGAATTGACGGCGGGCACGCGCAGCCCTGGCTCGTCGTCGAAGTCTTCATCACCGGAGACGTCGCGGCCGTCATCGCCGTCGTTCTTCTGTCCAACATCGTAGCCAGAGTCATGGTAGCGTTCAAACGATCTTCTATCATGATCCCTATCGGGGGATGAAGGTGTTCTTGGGGGCGATTTCGGCGGGGTAGCGTCGGCACGTGCTAAGGGTGTGGATACGTGCGCAGGGGGAGCTATGTTCCTCGGTGAGTAAGATGTTTCGTAGCCGGGAGACGGCTCGCGTCCGTCATTGTTGCGCGGTTCAAAGCCGGGCGGTGTGAGCAGGCTGTAGGGCAAGCCATTGCGGAATGCATCCAAATGCATGCCGAGATTGGCTTTAGCTTTAAGGGACATAGTGTCATAGAACGGCGAAGGCTCTCCGGAGCTTCCGACGCTGCGTGGGGAGTGTCCGTTCGAGTCCTTGCTGGAGGAGGAGGGTGATGCGCTGTGGAAGCCCTCCGAGTAGAAGCCGCTGGTTTGGTCTTTCAGAAAGCTTCCGTCTTCCATTGGTTCAGATTTCTATAAAGAAGGAACTTATTGTAGAACATTGCGTTTAAAGCTATAATAGTAGTTATAAACTACTGTAGGATGATTGAAAGTAATGTAATGTTTAAGATACATACCACTGTGGGAGGCTGTAGCAGTGATCCCCAAGCCTGGGGATGCGCGGAGTGATGCGCGGGCGGCATGCCAGCGGGGGACGCGCAACTGATCATACCTGGGGGATGGAGCAATCCATTAGAGTGATGCAAGATGCTTTTTTTGCGATGTTACTTAATTGCGAAGTAACTAAAGTACACAGGAAACCGCTTCGCAAGCAAATGAGTGAGTAATGTAAAAAAATGCGGAACGAACAGTCACGTACGTTGGCATAATTAATTTTTAGAATACGTATTTGCAAACTTTTGCCGATATAGGCGATTAATGCAGTAATGATGAGTCCTTTTTAAAAGAACTGAATGTCGTAATTACGATATCCGCTGTAACGTCCATCTACATAACATTTGTTTGTAAACATAGAACTATTGAGTTTCTATGTTCAATATTAGGTATACTATTAATTGTTTATCAAGGAAATATGGGTCTTATAACAACAATAGCTGAAAGATTGCGGTTTGTTATTGTGGCTAAAATTAAACACTTAGGAGCACCTACTTTTGAATATGATAAAAACTAGAGTTTTGTTCTAAGGTCATGTAGAGGATAATGCTAATAGCATTGTCTAATGCATTTTTGACAGTATACAATAAGAATGACGAATGTAAAGCATAAATAATGAACATTTACAACAAATAAATTGCTAAATTTTCCTTAATTTAAACAAAACCTCGTTATCCGTCTTGCAAATGAAGGAAAATTTGCAAATTATGGCATTATTTGCCGTTTTGAGTTTCCTAAAATATTCCGCAAAACATGCTTGTCGGTAGGTATGACAATTCACAAAGTATTTATAATTATATAAGGATAATTGTGCAGGAAATTGGTTTATAGAGCCTTTTTGATTATCCGTGATTTACCGGTACCTAAATATGTTAACACACGGACATAATAGTTAGTTATCAAATAAAGGAAGTCCGAGATTGTATTTCAGTTTGATAAAACCTGAAATCAATGTTTATTCATTCTAGCCTACATTATTATTGTTACTTAGCGACTAGGTTAGGGTAGCTCGGATTGGTACTCTGAATTTAAACAAGGAAAGGCTTAAGAAAAGCACTAATTTCACAAAAAGCTATCAGGTATTTAGTTTATTAGCTGTACCTGAGTAGTAAGTATCCAACTAAATCAAAATACATAATTGACGAATAGTTATGAAACAGGTCACTACCTATATACCCGTACCTATGCGGTCAATTCAGTAGCATGGAACGTTAAAATAAAAATCAGAAATAAAAATAAACAAAAAATAATTACAACTCACCTCAACTGTAACTTAGAAAGTTTCAGAACACACAGCACAACAAATATTTCATTAATAGAATCCAATAAAGTTCACTTTAGTCCTTAAAATCACTGATAAATAAAATTTCATACACACGACAAAACCTTGAGCGTTTTTTGAGACAACCCTTCGATACGACGGTCGGGATACGTCTGCCCGACGCCACTTCTCACAATGAACTGAAAAAAAACTGTCAATTTTTATGCTCCAAACATCGATAAATGTATTCTATGTTTGAAGGCGACGTGTTTCTGTGGGAGGAGGACAGCAATACGCGATAGATACGTTCGTCACTTTCGAGCCCCCACAGCCTATTTCCCTCCACCAATACGACGCGAGCTTCTGTGGGTGGGGATCAAGTTATTAAGTTATTGTTTATGCGATATTAATAATAAAAAAATAAGCAACCCCGCGTATTTTGCCAGTTGTTATTGTAATAAAGCCTGGCCGTATTATTTCGCGTATTATTGCCCGATAAAATTGCGTGTAGGGAAATTAGATTGTTTTGGTATTGTATCACTTAATGTTTACGGTTATAATGTGATTTTTATGTATGTTTACCCCATTTATTAAGTAAGACAATAAAATATTGACGGCGAGTGTTAAAACAAATGGATTGTTTGTTTAACGTTCATTAGTCGTAAAATCATAACATGTTGATGTGTGGTTTTAAAACTAACATACCTACTTTAAGACAGTAAATAAAAACATGATTAAAAACTCAAACCCCTATGTAATATCTATATATCGTTCCCCCAGCTCCTAAATATATCTCCCGCTTTTTTATATAGTAAAAAGTAGAACATAAAAAACTCTCGCGGTCGCTACGTTGAAGGGGCGTTGAGCTTTTTACGTCACTCGCCAGCCAATAGCAGAGAGCAGATTAAAAAAGGAACGCCGTTCACTTTTTTTTCTGTATCGACCAACCAATTAAAAACTGTTTTCCATTTTTGTTTAGCGGGGTTTTTTACTTGGAGATAGTAGGGTGACATAGAGAGACAGTTTTAGCTATTAATTCTTAATGATTTGATAAATTTATATTTATATAAATAGTTTGTTCAGGGTTTTCAAGTATAAATTCGTTAAAAATAGAAAACTGAACTGGTTTTTTATGTCTAGCTATTTACCCTATATGTAAATAACATAGCTAAGTTAATCCAAGTTAAAATTTAGGTTTAAGAACAACTTTGTTTCTCATAAGAATTACATAGATAATTCACTTGCTGAGAAACACACTAAAATTAAGATTTATAACTAGAGCGCACTGATTATGTGATCGATACTTAAAACATCAGTCATAAGTAAGTACAGTACTGACACAGATGGTTCCTTTTTTTGAAAAATAAAATTTAAATGAACTTGTAATAACTCGACTTTTCCATTTCAATAGCACATTTATTAAAAAAACAATATTATTTTATGTTTAACCTAGCTATAGTAACAGGCCATATAGTACGGGGCTTTTAGGTTTGAACCTTGCATTAAATATAAACAGCGATTTTTTTCTTGAATCGTGTACTTGACCTTAGCTCTCCAAATAATAAAAAAAAATTAAACATTTTCCAAGGCCGGATCAAGGTCAAAAAGACGAAAACGCGTTTTTGTGAATAAAAACGTGGGCAAAATTATTAACAGGACGAATTTAATTATTTTAGGTAAAGAACTGGTGACAGTAATATATTTTTTCAGAATTAAACATTTTCATCCACGGAAATTTCGATAAAAAAACATTTACGTAATTTTTGGATTGTACTTGAGGCAAAAATATAAACAGCGGTTTTTTTACATAAAATAACTTAAATTAATATATTAAACCTCCGTTAAAAAAATTAAACAAATTTGACTCACGGAAGTTATTAATATCAGTTTTTTTACAATAGCGGTCGGGGCAAAAATGTAACAGGGTTTAATTTTGTTTAAATTTCATCTAAAGGCTATTTCTAACCAATTTACACGAAAATTAAACACTTTAAAGCAAATACTGAAAAAAAAATAAAAATAATGTTTACGTAAAATACGTTTGCAAGCTTCATTCTTGTATTTGGTGCAGCGCTTTCATAGGAATTTGATCTTTCCGTAATAGAGATAAGGTGTAAAATCGCGTATACGTTACAAAACACTATTAAGACTTACAAATGTTTTGATGTGTTCCCGGTTGTCATACTTTCAAGTAAATATCTGGTTCCCTAGCACGAGCGCATGGTGTAAACGTAAAATGTCGATGTTCACGTTACGTTGTTCGTCAGAGTCATCCATATATACGAAATAAATTATGAAATATTGTACGTTATACAAGTATTTTCCATTTTGAAATCGACGTATTTACGATCCGTTTAAATCAGTTTTTAATCAATATAAAACCTGACACTGCTGTGCAAATTGCAAAAAGCGTAAGAAAATTTGAACATCACGGGCCAAATGAAATTTTTCGTCGCGCGCGATATTTTTTTTTTCATTCATAATGTTAATGACTAGCTTTTGCCCGCGGCTTCGCCCGCGTGAAGTTCGGCAATTGCCCACGTATGCGTTAACCACCCCAAAATAATGTCGAAAATAGTCATTTAAATGTTATAGATAATAGTTGTTGGCCACGGCTTCGCGCGCGCGTAAGTGTAAGTATAGGACACATTTTAATAGTTGTGTAAAAATCTGCGCTTTTCGAAGTAAGACGCCACATAATTCATTCTGGTTAGAAAAATGTATATTACGGGGTTTTTTTTTTTTAAATATTTTATGTGTTGTTAGGGACCTAAATGGGTTGAACCAGAATTTATTTTATACATGTCTTCCGAGTGACGATGCTGTAGCTCAAATGCCCCGGTCATCCATCCACCTAGCGATATAGGTTATGGTTATGGTGTAAATGAGCTAACTTACTTAACTTTCAATATTTTAAATTAAAAAATACTCAGATTAAACCAATCTTTTTAACTCCCGGAAAACTACACCGTGTAAATCACCTCATCACGAAGCCGTTAACCAAGCATTCTGTACATGAAACTATGTAACTTTACGCAAAAATTATTGCTGGGAAACGACAATTTTTGGGGGGTGTAAAATCATGTTTTGTGGTAGAACTCAATGTAACGCACTCAAAACATTGTGCTGATGGACGGATTGAATAGTACGGGGGTCGTGGAGGTGTTTAAAGTAAAAATCTTAAATTACAACTTGTATTTAAAAAAATACTTGTCAAAAAGTTGGAACTTTGACCCCTAATATCTCCGTAACTAGAAGGTTCCCAGGTATGGTGTAGAACAAAAAAATGATCGCAATGACAGGGAGAACCAGTGCCTTTCGGCTTCGTTAAGAGGTGTTTTACACCCTTTTATACTAATGAATTATCCTAGCTCTTCTGTGTAAATGACGTTTGCGGTGTTTCCTTTTGGGGCTAAAATTACTAAGATACTCGCCGAGCTCACTTCGGAGCACGCAACATAAAACTGCACACGTGAGAAACAGTTATCACTTAAATCAATGCCAGCCATAGCCTAGGGGAGGATATTGAGACATTGCGTATTTTAATTTTTATTATTTGCACCTAGAAAATGAGGTCATCATTTTCGTTATCGGCGACCCTGAAGTCCACAAAAACGACACTTGTGAAAGAAAAACCGAATGTTTTCCTCGCCGTCAATTTGGTCAGCAACCCCAAAAACCACGAAAACGACACCCATGCACGAAAAACAGGAAATTTTCCTCGGGGCCATCTCCGATTTTTTTTTATTGCCAGCGACACCGCTAAAACCACGAAAACGACACCCGTGAAGCCATTGAGTCGCGCAATTGTCCAGCCCTCGAGTGTCGGTCACGCAAGTGTCCATGCGCGCAAATATCTTTTCGCGTAAATGGGTTACCGCAAGTGTCCTTCCCACAAATGACCCAGATTCCCTAGAAGTGTGTACTTAAATGAAGTTTTTTTTTAGCGTATTTGTCCACACAGACGTGCTAACACAAAAAACAATAACAAAAAAATGCCATCCCTGTTTTCGTCTGAGGGGTGGAATTTTCAAAAAAATAGATACGTGTTTCACGTCAATTCAATCGAGAAACACAAATAGTGAATTTCAAGCTGTGAAAAACTTTGAACCCCTATCTCACCCTCTTAGGGGGTAAATTCTTAAAAACTCTAAAATACGTATTTATTTATTTCTAACCAGAAGTTTGTATATGAAATTTCAGCCTTCTAACTTAAAAAATGACGAATTTCCATACAAACTTTCATCCCCTATTTAAGTCCGTTAGGGGTTGAATTTCAAGAATCCTTCCTTATTCCTTGTCTACATTATAAAGGAAACCGCTGTGCAAAATTTCAGCTTTCCTGGGTCATAGGTTTGGGCTTGGCGTTGATGAGTCAGTCAATCAGTCAGTCAGGACTTCTATTTATATATATATATATAACTTTGTAAAGCCATTTGTTGACCCTCTAATTGCAAAAGAACAATTTGATATAATTACCTCACCTGCATTTAACATGTTGGGAAACTGTGTTGTTATCGTCCTTTATAAAATAACACTATTTCTGTATTTTTAGCCAAAGAAAACGAGGTGGGTGCTACATTTTTTCAACCACCCTGAAAATAATCCACTCTTGAAATAATCATTTAGGTTTCGAGATATGGAACTTTTTTATCAAAACTGCAGCAGTAACTTTGTTCATCATTAACATACTATAAAAGAAAAAGGATTGTGTGGTTTTATGAAACCACGGTAAAAGTGAAACTTTTTTTCATACTTTTGACATTTATCTAAAAAATTGGAATAATATTGCATTAAGGGTATAAAACGCGGAGTACATAAAACCGACCGTCACGCGACATGCAACACACAGACGAAAAAGTTTGAGACGATGTAATAAAACTTTCACTTTAACAAATTTAGTTTTATTGTTGAGTGTATGTTTACAAATTAATTAGCGTTAAAAATATTTTTATTATATTGTTTGGTGCTACGGAACTCGGTGTGTGCGAGTATGACTCGCACTTGGCCGGTTTTCTAAATGAAGATTTAACGTTAATGACGATCATGTTTGTAAACAGTAGGTATGTCGCCACTGACCGACTGATGGCTTGCCGTTTTTATTCCTATGCTTTTACAATTACAGAGTAACACAATAAAACCTACTTGCAAAATAAACATCATTTATCAATAAAAACACACCGACTCTTAAAAAAGAACACAGTCATACGCATACAATGAACGCAGCGCTTATCTTGGATACGCACACTAGCACACGCTGTACGCTGCTCGCTGCTTAGCGCTGACGTCACGTTCATCGTAATTTATTTTTTACTTTTACTTTATTAAATAACGCTCTAATCTGTTTAATTTTGGGAGATTAAGGTTTGGATTGATATATATCCCATTATTAAATGAATTTCAGTCCTGTTACATTTTTGCCGTAAGTAGTATTCAAGATTTTTGGATTTTCTTGATTTTCTGTGAAGTCCGGAGCAGAATTTGTTTAATTTTCATAATAATAGTTAGATACGTTGATAACAATCACTTTAGCACTATTTTTGTCCTGTTAATATTTTTGCCTTAAGTACGAAGTCAAATTATATGATTTTAAAAAAAAACTGATTGTTCCGTGGACGAAAAATGTTTAATTTGCTGACCTACTCGTAGCACTCAATCTGTTCTACAATACTCCAAATAAACATACCTGTTTATATTTTTTTCCACCAAGTTACAACATATTAGACGTTTTCTTAAAAAAAACACATACGCGGAGGTGAACTTTTCGCGGGATACAGCATAACATACTCTCCTGTCCATACCCTACACATTCAATGAAAAAAATCGCTGTTTTTAATTAATGCAGAGTTGGCCTAATTTTCGGCGTAAATTCCCCGGACTAATAGTAACAATTTGGTATTGAAAGCGCTTCTAGGTAATTCGTGGTTATGATAAAGTTTTGCACTTTGGTATTACATTGTTGATTGTGGGTATTTTAAAACATTTACTGCTTAAGTAGATAGGGTAAGTAAGTACTTACTGACAGGTAATGTTTTTTTATAGGATTGTAGGTGCATTTATATGGCAAACTAGCTGTGCCCGCGACTTGGACCGCGTGGAATTTAACAAAAGAGTATTTCGGTTGTCTTTTTTTCGTTATTGAATTTTTATTTTTATTATTATCATTTTTTCTAAAATGATGAATGATGATGAAGTTATGTAATGATGATTAAGTTACTCCTTGTTACATCAGCTATCCGCCAGTGAAAGTCCCGTCAAAATTGGTCAAGCCGTTCCAGAGATTAGACGGAACAAACAGACAGATAAAAATTGTAAAAAAAACCGGCCAATTGCAAGTCGGACTCGCGCACGAAGGGTTCCGTACCAATGTTTATAAAAACCGCCATATATGATCTGCAAATGAGATTCGTTTTGAGTACAACTGACGCATAGCGCCACTTATCGACATTTCTATGGAATTGTTCGAAATTTCGAGTCAAATACAATTGGTCGACTATTACTCGTAAACTTGTAAAGCCCACATAAGTGTGATAGTTTTCCTTTAAACTTCGTTATATATGGGTACTACTGCCGTGACATTTGAATTTCTAACTACAACCGTTTAGTTGGTAGATGGGGGGGACACTTGACTGTAACGAAAATTGGTACTTTAAAGCTTGATAAGTCAACGGATTACTTAATCAAAAAACGGTAGTCCCAAACCCCTAATATTTTTGAAAGACCTATCCAACGATAACCCACACTAAGGGAAGGACGAAATGAAATATCATCCCCACTTTACTACATGTGGGGGGGGGAGCTAAATAATTGTTTTTTTCAAAATTTTATTTTACCACTTTTTCGGCGGCATTAACGTGTATACTCATGCCAAATTACAACTTCCTTTCTTTTTTCTTATTATGTTGTAACCGAATGGTTACCTCCTAACAATTACAATCTAGCCTTGAGGCTAATAAGTAATTTAAATTTAACTTAATTTCCTAGTAAATTTATACTAAAGAATGTGTCCATTGGCACTTTTCTTATATTATGACGGAAGGACACTTAGTTCTTGTGTTCTTAAAAGGTAGCACTCACTGCACTCCGTAACAATCACTAAACTAATTCAAAACGCTTAGCCCTTTTCAGTCTCCTTACACAACTTCCTAGTACCAAAAGTTTTTGAGCTAAACTGCGGACAGACAGACAGACGGACAAGGCGAAACTATAAGGGTTCCTTGTTGACTACGGAACCCTAAAAAAATATTCTCGTATATGGACTGTATATACAATAATATGCATGTAGTAAAAAGCGGTTATATTAATATTACAAACAGACACTTCAATTTTATTTATTTGTATAGATGTATAAATATCTTTTTTTAGGTTAACCTTTTTTTGAGATCTTTTATGTCTTCGTAGGATTACGTACTTATGTTACCTAGTACCAACCGTTGGACAAACGTAGAGCCCTAAATCCATTTGTAATTTAATTTTCTGGTTGCAACTCGTTGGCTTCATTAAATTCTTAGTTGTTACAATCAGCAAACCGGTAAAAGGTTTTGTATGGTAGTGTGGGAAGAGAGAATGCACCTTTTTTAAGATTGGCAGCCATGACAGAAGAACAGTAGGAGGAAAATTATTATAATTAAGATGTTCGGTAGTTATGCGTGAACCGTTTGATGTTGAAACACTAGGGCCAAGGGGTCCGAGTGCCTACTTATTATTTCGGGATAGCGCTAAGCGGTTGGTCGAATCATCACGTGACCAGACGGCTGGCCTTTTCTCGGGCCAAAGAACCGGCATTGCCATCCAACGTGGCAACCTTCTGGGCACTTTTCCTATAGACAACGGAAACTCTGTTCTGGAATTCTTTTCCCATTGTGATCATCATCTTCATTTCAGCCGGAAGACGTCCACTGCTGGAAATAGGCCTCCCCCAAGTGTCGCCACATTAACCAGTCCCGTGCGACTCCCCGTTATGATACTTGTAAATTTTGTTATTATTATTCTATTCAATCTACTGAAAGCGAGACTGTTTTTAAAGCGCGAAAACGATGTAGTCGATCCATGTGTGGCTTAAAAACAACCGAAACTTGTGCTCCTCATTTTAATTCTTTAAAATTACTTACTATGCCAGCTATGTAAGTACCTACATCTACGAGACTGCTTTGTTTGTTAAAACTGATTTAGGTACAACTTTGTACGAAAAGTTCCGATGTCAAAAAAACTCCAATGCGTTCTCGATAAATAAATCAAATGTCCGACATAAAAAGCAGAACCACTTTGAAGAAAAAGAGCTTTTTTGGAATGGCTTCAAAAATTTATAATAAAATACACGTTTATAAGAACATTGCCCCTATCAATATATTAGAGTCATCCAGCCAAATATGCGAAAATGGACCCAAAACAAGCTTATTTGTAAGACCGACATTATTGTTTTTGAGACTCAGCTTAAGAATACCGACACACAGATTAACAAAGATTAAGTGCACCTAATTAGCGACAATATACAAATTAAAATCACTTCGGCACTATAGACGACATCTTTCATAAATTACAAATTCTTTTTGTTATTTTAACTGTTTTTCTTCTATATCTAATTACGAACGGGTTTTTATTTGGCGGAAAATTAATCTTAATGATAATAGACAATAATGGGATAAGCGATATTAAAGCGCCGTCGGTAAAATAAAAGAAAAAGTCGTTATTAAAAAATTAATAACCTCTGTCGTTAGTGTATTAGCTAACCCGTCACATCGCGGTGTGATTGTCAACACATTAAACTATAATATAGATAATTTATCAATGATAATGAATTCCTTATCATTATAATCCACATCCTGATTTCAAGCATTGCTGGGTACCTGGCAGTAGCCTATACCAGGCGCGGTGGATACCGTTGTGGGCACGGTGGGCATGCTCACAACCCTAATTGAGGGAGTCTGATGTTATTCTCGAGGCGTAAATTTTTGTTTTTTATATCCTCGTTTACCTTAGACTTTAAATTTTCTTACGTGACTCGCTCGGTCAGCGTGGCCACCGCGGATAGCTCATATTCTAATACATGCAGAGATGAAAACGTTTTTATTAATAATTCATTAAAATTGGTTGAGTAGTTTAGAGTTTAAATGTGTGATTTGCATTCAGACAAACACACTTTTATAATATTCATGATGAAACAGGCTAAATTTTTACAGGTTTATTAATTAATTAGTGTCGCCCACGGTTTTACCTGCTTGGACCTATGCACACATACTGAAACTGTTATACTCAAGTCGAAAAAGTAAAATATAAAAAGAAAATCTAATATTTCCGAGGCGAGCTGAAAAAAATTTAGAGCTCGCTTCGCTCGCTCGTCTCTTAAAGCCTGCATCATGGTAACGAGATTTTTTCGCCAGAGACAGCAAAGCGTTATTGAAATGATAATATAAATGATAAAGTCTTACAAATCCGAGGAGAGCTTTTGAAATTTTTAAGATCGGTGCACTCGCTTCTGAATTCTAAAGGCTGTTGATTATTTTGGAAACCTAAAATATCAGAGGCGGGTGCAAGAAAAATAGAGTTCGTTGCACTCGCTCTTGCATATTATTAGTTTTTTCTTGTAAAATTTAACATTAACACCGGTGGATTTTTCGCTTTTTTTTTTGTTTCGTTGTCACTTTGCTGATTTTAGGGCGGGGATTATTTTGAGGGCTGGATCCGCGCCTGGCCTATACCTATATAGTACCTACCTGGTATAGTAATAATATTATTAGAAGTTGAATAAAAGTATAAAAAAATAGTTATTTTTATAAAAACAAGTTCTTTATCGAAAGGGTTAATTGCTATACTTAGTTATTTTTAATGTGAGTCACAGTTGGCGACACCGACAAACAACGGTATCTAAAACAAACCTCAGTTAATTACAAAATAATGGTATCTGTGTTATCATACGAATGTTATTTGGTAATTATTCTAGGTATTTATAAAAGGAACTTTTGATGTTTTGTATCCGGAAGAGAATAGGTAAGTCTTACTTAGTCAGTCTAGTCAGACAGTAATTATGCCAATGCCCTATTCGATCCACGTAAAATTTGGTTAGACTGAAAGCCGACTCCAACATAGGAAAAAGGTTATGCTTGTAGTAATGAGAGATTTCCTAGGTAGGCGCCATTCTGCTCATCTCTTAGTTGATGTCATGTGATCATTTATTTAAGAAGACTCCTGTTATAAAATTTACTCTTAGCCAGAAAAATCTGGTTTTCACTGGGTTGATCTGCATTCTTTTAAACCTTTGGTCTTTTAATGTTTTCTTTATTAGAGAAAATACTTATGAGTTTTTGCTCAGATACATTTACTCAGTAAGCATAAGTTCAGAACTCGCGTAAGTTCTGAACTTAATTATGCTTCATCATCATCATCATCAGCCTGTATTCGTCCACTGCTGGACATAGGCCTCTCCCATGACACGCCACTGAGCACGATCCTCGGCCACTCTCATCCAGCTCTTGCCAGCCGCCTTGCAAAGATCATCGCTCCACCGAGTCTGAGGACGTCCTACGCTACGTTTACCGATCCGTGGTCTCCACTCAAGAACTCGTCTGCCCCAACGGTTATCGGTTCTTCGGGTTATATGGCCGGCCCATTGCCACTTTAGCGTGCTTATGCGGTGGGCTATGTCGATAACCTTAGTTCTCTGTCGGATCACCTCGTTACGAACTCGATCTTTCAGAGAAACCCCGAGCATAGCCCTTTCCATAGCACGTTGAGCGACTTTAAATTTGTGGACCAACCCTACCGTGAGTGTCCACGTTTCGGCACCGTACGATATGACGGGTAGGACGCACTGATTATAGACTCTCGTCTTCAGACTCTGTGGAATTATGCTTAATTTGGAACATTTCTGTAACTTAGGAACTCTTGGGTTAGCTGCTTTAAAGAACCTATTCTATGTCATTACTGTCAATAGGGATGAAGGCTGGGTAAAGAAAACGAAATTCTATTTTATCCGTCAGACAGGTAAGTAATACAAAAATATTAGACATGATTTTTTTGTTTTATCAAAATATCAAAAAAATACTTAGTTAAAACTCATTAAAGTTGGAAAGTGGGGCCTCACTACGTCACAAGTAGGTATAAAAATTACCTACACGTGACGTCATGCACCATTTCAACTCAATATATCTCCGTAATTTTATGACCACGTGAAAAAAGAAAAAATACGTGTCCAATACTCTTCAATAATCTACCCGACAGACAAAAAAAAATTGTGATCATCCCCTATCGAACTTTTTCAGTGTTTTTTCATAGACGTCTTCAAGTGTTTTTTAAAACAAGTTTAAAGAATAATTAACTTACTTTTACCTTAGTAAAAACATTAAAATTAAACATAGGATAGGTACTCATAATACATGACAAAGGCCTCTATCGCTTCCGACAGTAATTCAAATACATAATCAATTTTAACCCATTTTTTTATTTACTCATCACCATTTACCTTATAAACAATAAAAACATTAATGTTTGACTTTGATAGCGATGGCGTCAACTAAAGTCAATAATTTTAAATCAATATAATTAACGGTTACACTGTTTTGTAATTATATTAATTCTAAGAAAGTACCTACCTCTAGATTGTTCCTATTTGTGTTACTGATTGCTTCCCACCATTTGTGATTATACATACCTGCTTACTTCTTAAAAACATCTTAAAATGGTGGTACTTTCATACAAGCTTAAAAGCTAGACTTGTCCTTATAACCTACTATTCTTCACGATGTTCGGTTTTCTGTATAGTCTGCAAGCCTTTTGGTCTTGCCGTATTGTTGGCTCCTAGGTATGCACTTTGATACTTGTCTCTATATACAATTACATCTGAAAGTCTGGCAACTGCAAAAAAAGGTAGACACTCACCTTCATACCCAATTTTTGGGTAATACCCAGTACCATTGATCTGATAGCTAGTCTGCTTTGTACTGCTTTTTCAGTATCAACTAAGATATGCTGGACGGAATTTTAAAAGGCCTTTGCAAGTTTACAGTATGTTTCTATAATTTTTCACGCTTTAGGTACTGGAAACTATCAACTACTGGAGCCTATTGTTTAGAAATTTTAAGACTAATGTGACCTCATCTTTCACGAAAACTTGTTCATTAAACAAGTACAGTCAGTGAGCAGCATTACCTGACCCATTTGCTTCTTTTTGCTTTGTGAGATGGGTCAGGTAATGGTGCAGGGCACTGTACCAGCCTTTCCTCCATAAGGAAAAAGAAAAGCCACAAAAATTCAGATAACAGTTCGCGCAGGAGCGCGGTATCCAATATTTTGGCAATAACTACCCCCGATCGTGGCGAGAAGAAAATTCCCATTTTCCGGTCAGTACACTCGCGCAGATATGCGCTACTCTACTGAGTGGGAAGGCTGCGTGCATACTGTACCATGGTCTTGTAGGAAAACGGCAAGCCATACGAAGGGGTGTTATTCGGTTGTGCGTTGTTTCGTCGCTAATTGTTTCATCGAATTTCGTTTCACATAAATTGTTTCTCATATTATCATTTCATAGAATAATCAATACGCAGAATACTTACTTTGAAAAAAATTTAATCATCAATTTTTGTTTCAAATAAAGTTTAATGTTAGAATATTCATATCATAGAATAACAAATCAAATATTCTTTATCCACATATTGTTTGTTTCACATACAACTTATTACGAAGAATTGCATTTTATCGAGTGACAGTTTCTAAAACTCATACCTTTGAAAAATACATACCCTCCTATAAAATTACATCACCGCATTCACAAAAATAATGCCGTTAAATTCTTGTCAAGTAGGAAAATAATCTTTTTATTCTCACTAATGGTGTTCATGCCTGTTGCACGCAGCATGCAAGCAAGCATGTAGCATGCAAGCAAGCATGCAACATGCAGCGTGCAAGCAAGCATGCAGCATGCAATAAGCATGGTTTCTGTCACGGCTCCGGCGCTGCGGGGCTCCGGCGGCCCCACGCGAGTTCATCGTCGCAGATGGTATTAACGCTCACCACCGCAGCTTCGACTTGCTGGCCGGCAAGCCGGCCAGCCTCAGCCGCGGCGGCAAGCGATAGATACCAGCTGCTCCTCAGCTCGCGGGCCGCCTCATCCCTCCGCGCCTACGCGGGCTTAAATTACACTCTAGGGGTAGGGCAGACAAGACTACGTGGAGTCTGATTTGCAGCCATTCGTTTTTGTCACTAAATTTTGTAGTACAACATATTGACTTTTAAGGACAATATTTTAATTTAAGGTTAATAATTTCGTTGAAATAAAATACCATGGAAACATACATCGAACAAACAATGTTCGTTAAAAAGTAATTCTATTGTTTGATAAATTTCTTAAATAAAAAAATATGAGTATAAAATTCATTGAAATGTGTTTCTGTAAAATATGTTTCATTCAAGTAAATAGTATTTGAAACAAAAATATTCGAAATAAAAATACGAGGACCAAATATTATGTGTAACATTTTCTGGGAAACGAAATTCTGTGAAACTTCTGTTTGCGAAACAAGGTGACACCGTACACACATTTGTATAGAAACTAACTCATCATCTGCCTAGCCTTTTCCCAAACTATCTTTGGGTCGGCTTCCAGTCTAACCGGACGCAGCTGAGTACCAGTATTTTACATGAAGCGACTGCCTATCTGACCTCCACAACCCAGTAGCTAGGTAATACGATACCCCTTGGTAAGACTGGATGTCAGACTTTTTGGCTTCTGACTACTCGTAACGACTGTCAAAGATCTACAATGACAGCCGGGACCAACGGCTTAACGTGCTTTCCGAGGCACGGAGGAAACTCGGTATGTAATTATGGTCACCCATCCACGGACCAACCTCGGCAAGCACGGCTTTACCTTAAAGATCGACGCGGGCGGCTGTTATTATTTAGCCACGAGCTCCTCCTTTATAGAAACTAACTATATACATTAAAACAATTAAAAACGATTAAATAAAATAACTAAACTAACAAAAAAATCTATAGAAGGGCATCAAAAAAATCTTCCTCAACGCTGTCAGCTGGTAATGTGCCCAAGAGTATTAATAAAACAAAGCTATGTATGTTTTGGAAACAGAAGGAAAAATAAACACCTTAGAAATATGAAAACAATGAGTAATACAAAAATAACCACAGCTGAATGTAATGCGGAGGACACTAGAAGCATATTGATTTTCAACTGCAGCCTACGAGTGTTATACTCTCGAATATCAAGAACGATATTGTTACTGATGAATGTGATTACTATACATAATATACTTTTTTTTAAAGAGTCAAATACGAAAGGTCGAGTACAATGACAGAGAAAATACACTGAAAAGACTCACGTTTTTCTCAGTTTCGTTGACTAAAGACAAAGACTTGGGTTTGCGTTAGACATGAACACTGTTAGCTAACTTTAACTTGAAATTTTAAATAGGTATTTACCCTACCAAATTCACGAATAAGTGGTAATTTTGACAAACCTTGTTAATCAATAATTTTACTCCTAATACCACCCCAGTCGACAAAAAAGTCCAACGTTATATACCTACTTCTACATAACCGTTAGGTCCACATACGCGTCCGCTCGTATGTCCAAGTCCGAACGTTCTTATCGCAGCGAGTAAAAAGTAATGCGTCCAGCCTTTATGGCAGTTTCGAGACACACTCTTTATTACGGAGGGCAGGGCTTTGTGGAAGGCTGGGGATGCACTGAGGGCTAGGGGAATAGATAGAAACGTTTTTGTGTATGTCACCTTGTGAAAGAAACGAGACAATCATTTCATTAATTTCCATTTCATTTATCATAAAGAATTTACATTATGTTGAATATATAGGTATATCCATGTGAAAATCAAATATAGTGTCAAACAGTTTTAAATATAATGTCAAAAGATTCTAAAAGTAGGTACTGGTAAATGATTCGAAATGATAGGTAGGTATAATGACAAACAGTTTTCAATATAATGTGAAATTATTCCAAAAGTAGGCACTGGCAAATAGTTCTAAACTATGTAAAATAAAATGATTAAAAGAAAACGAAATATAAATCCAAATGGATCCAAAGTACTGGCCCAATGTGGTGTACTACATCTTTGCCAAACTCTGCTGGGACACCTCTAAAGTGGTATGTTAAGCTATGATCTAAGCAAATCAGCAGCAGATCAAAAAATAAGCATATGCTGCATTCGATAAAAATCATTACCTTTTTCAGTTTGCTTAGTAGTATAAGATAATTAATTAGTCAGAATTCAGCTCCCTTTAAATTACAATCTTACAAAATCGTAGACCAATTACTGCGTCATGGAGTTATATAATTACTCTATTAAAATCATTTCCATTTCAAATAACAGTTTCCATGAATATTGAATAGAACCACATCATAACTACTTAGAAATTGAATATCAATTGGTTGATTAAATCAATTGGTAATGTTACAGGCAATGGAAATTATGCTTAATAATGATTTTATCACCAGTTAGCTTAATTCAAATTGGAATAGAGAAATTAAGAATTGATTTTCTAAATGTCTTGTAATGATTAAAATTGGATGCTACGTGATTATAACCATGAGTTTGCTGTATTATCATCTAATGATAACGCAAGGACCTAATAATGAGGCGCCTTGAATGTGATATACAGGCGTCATTTATATATTAGTTAACTGATAAAATCGGTACCTATACAGGGGCACTGACGCACAAACGGTTACCAAGCAGTCAGTTCATCATTTTGGACGCCCCACATAGAAAATCATCGGTAATTTTAAAATACCAGATGTTTCCTATAAAAGTGCAATACCTCACGGTCAAAATGTATGGTAACAGCTGGTTTTTTAGGGTTCCGTACCCAAAGGATCAAACGGGATCCTATTACTGAGACTACGCTGTCCGTCGTCAGTCCGTCTGCCACCAGGCTGTATTTCCTGAACCGTGAAAGTTAGCCAGTTGAAATTTCTACTGATTATGTATTTCTGTTGCCCCTATAACAACAAATACTAAAAACAGAATAAAATAAATATCTTATGGGGCTACCATACAAAAAAGTTATTTTTTTGCTCGTTTTTTTATAAATAAATGGTACGAAAACCTTCGTGCGCAACTCCGACTCGCACTTGGCCGGTTTTTTGATTTCAGATTTTAGAATGATGTACTGAATTTATGTACTTAGTAACCATTCGTGCGTCTGTGTTCTTTCCTCCCTGTACATACATCTATTTATTAAATAGGCGACAGGAAAAAGTTCTGTTTACTTACATTCCAGTTCTTTAAATGTATATTTGTATAACACATTCGGGTTCATTTGAATCGGGTTAGCATGTTTGTGGTTAAGTTTGATGTAATTAATAAGTAACTACCTAATGCTTTTTTTTTATGTAGTTTGTTTATTCGTTACATTTTTTACACTTCATTCCATGAGTTTCATGTATTCAGGTTTCTTTAAGATTTCATTTAAATGTAAATACTATTGAACAATTTGCTATTTGTAGCAGTATTTTGTTAACAAAATAATCTCCAATGTTATTTCGATCAGCCTGAGTGTGTCCCCGCCCTGTCCAGCATTATTTCCCCTCGCATAAAAAATGATTGTACCTTCAAATCTATCCCGGGCGGAGGGCCGCTCCCTCAGGCTGCCTCCCTCCCTCCTAATGTCCTCTCTGCCCACCCTTTATGAATGACTTGAACTGTACCACCGTAAAATGAATCTTTTGAGTGCCTTTGTCAAGATTTCGTTGCTTTGAAGAAAAGAGAAAGTCGTTTTTAATATTTATAAAACAGATTGAGATGTGCTTATGCTTTTTTTACATAAAGGGGTATAAAAGGTAGTTGATAAGGAGAAATATGTGTTTAGTTTACCATACTTTCATCATCATCTGCCTAGCCTTTTCCTAATTATGTTAGGCTCAGCTTCCAGTCTAACCGGATGCAGTTGAATACCAGTATTTTACATGGAGAAACTGCCTATCTTACCTCTACTACCCAATTGGTGCTGGGTAATACGACGCCTCTTGGTAAGACTGGTTGTCAGACTTTCAGGGCTGCACCTAACGCTTATGCTTTGATAATAAAATATTTGAGGATACAAAGTCTAAGGCGTGCAAAACCTAGCAATGGAAGCCTATTCGAGCTCGTCTATAACAGCGCTTTTTCAACCTTTTCTTTCCTTCAATTATTAAACATTGACAGTCGACTGCAATATTAAGGTTTCCATAGAAACTGTTTAGTAATACAGTAAAGAAATCAATACTTCTTCAACTTGTACTTACAAATGTAGCAAGATTTTATGCATTCACTGGTATCAGATTTAAAACCCGAATTGGGGATAGTTCTGTTGTTTAGGTAGCCATTGGTTTTAGATTTTGACGACACTGACATCGGCATTTTGACGATTTTATTGACGATCGCTCCTCGACGAACTCATTCCCCATCATAGAGAGCCTGACAAATCGCAATCGAGTTTCAACGATATTCAATAGGATTTCGGTAGCTTATGTCAGTGTCAAACGGTGAAGGAAAACATCGTGAGGAAACCGGCATGTCCTAGAACTAAAAATTCGAAGACATGTGACATCTACCAACCCGCACTGGGCCCGCGTGGTGGATTACAGCCACTCACTCCCTCTCATAGAGAGGAGGCCTGTGTCCCAGCAGTGGGAACATTATAGGCTGATGATGATGATGATGATGTCAGTGTCATACATTCTTAAGTTTACCATCATCTTTATCGCTGATCGAATGTCACTTAGGTCTTACTGCGTTTTGCGTCCCAATGACCTTTATTCCAGCTATCATAAGGTTTATTTTAGGGGTACAAAATCTGTGAGAGGTCTTTTAGTCCGAAGTCCCACCTTAGGTCTACGTGACTCATCGTAGAGTAGAGTACCATGTAATCTATCATAGTTATTTACTTCTATTTTAACATATACACAGGCAAAATAATCTCCAGACAGTAATTTGTGTTATTTACGCACATTATCTAAGTCAGACTGTTTAATAATATAGCAGATTGCGTTTAGTTACTGGCTGTGAGTACTTTACGAATCACTACTGAAGCTTCGTTTAGTCCTATTTCCGTAAGGGTTTTAGAAAAATATGGGGAAAACTTTTATAGTTAACAGTAGGATATCTAGGAATCCACACAGGTAAAGGCGACTCAAATATCTTTTTGGTGATGAAACACTAAAAATTGCTCTTCCTTGCTCAACATACTTAGAACTTTTTTTTCCAATGCCTCAGGTCTCCTAATGACCGTTGTGAAACCAAACACTTGTTTGCGACAAAACCAAAATCAATTTTATTTGTGTAACATAATAAGTTAGTGAATACAGTTCTTAAATTAAAGATCATAGGTCGCTATGTTATGCCAAGAGGCTTACAAATATAATTGGTTGCATGCGAAATAAGAAAAATATTAATCATGCGACAGGTAGACACAAATTATTTGGTAAGTATGTCAAAAATTAACAAACTGATGATAAAAAAAATAAAAACAAAAAATATAAAATGTCACAATATGAGGTAACTTCTACAGTCAATGCTCAAATAAATAACAATAATGACATAACTCGAAAAATAAGAAATACAGGACAGCGTTTACTCTAATTTTGACTAAAAATAGTTTCATTAAATTGCTAATATTGTTCTGCATAGAAACCTTTTGTCAAAATATAAAAGTTTATTCCACGTGTTTCGTTACTTAATTTAATTTTTGTTAATTTTATATTAAACTAAAAACAACATCGCATAATCTTTTTTCAATTTTTGAGTTATATCCTTGTCGCAAATGAGCGCACTGATAATATCAGTGATAGATGACCGACATACTCTGAAGAGGAAAAATGTCAGAAAAACTTTAAACGTTCCGGAATTTCCGATATTTTCCGTCACAAAATTTAGTGGTGACGGTCCATGTTTGATAGTATAAGTATCTGTTTTATTTACATCATGGCCCGACACGTTACTAGCGATTACAAAAAAACACCAGTAAGTATCTACAAAATGATCACCATCATTTCAGTCCGGAATCACGCACTGTTACGCAATTCTTCTTCTCTATCAAACCTCCCGTTTTTGAAAGACTTCCTTATTTATTACTATAGGACTTACTACCAAATAACTGATTTATTTTTAGTAGTTACATAATGAATGTGATTTACCAAAAAAACCTCCCCTGATCAGAACCCCAAAGAAACTAAACCAAAACTTTTGCATAAAATTAAAAACTCTTCAAAAAACGAGACCTCACTAACTGCTTATTATGAACGCTACACTAAACCTAAGTTAAAAGTTAACAACAGCCACGTGTCCTTATTCGCTCCACGTCGACCCGGAAGCAAAAAACTAGTAGCAAAAAGCGAGAGTGGCCGTAAAAGCGTTTTGTGCTAAAATAAAATAATTTATTGCAACCCTACAATAAGCGCAATTGTTTCGGACAGCGACCAGCGGGTACAGGGTCTTTTGGACCGTACCGTTTTGCGAACCACCGGCATTGTTCGCGTTTTATTCGCTATAGGCTGATGTTTATGTGGCGGCCCATAAAACTGTAGGTAGACGTATAAAATCGGGTTTACGTGGATTACGGATCGGTGAACGGATTAGAAAATGTTTTTTTATATGAAAAGTGGCGGATTTTTATTTTAGTTATGTCTTTGAAGTATTTTAAGCTTTATATCATAAACTTGTGTTATTAAATCGTAAAAAATAACTACTTAAAATCGACATTATTTTAACAAAATGCTTTTCTTTTATGAGTTACCGGCTAAACTGTTTACTCTATAGTATTTTTCAAAACGGTCGCCCTGTATAATGTCCTAACAAACTGACCTATGAAAGCGAATGTCGTTTTACTGCAATTTTTTGCTTCAAAACTATGGCAAATGCCATCGGTGAACTCAGCTGCCGGCCAGCCATAAATCAATGGCTTGCCCATTCAGTAGCCCAAATTGGCGAAGCATTGTGGCGTCATTTGCACCTTTGTTGATATTTTATTGTTTAATTTTAATTTCTTGGACTAAACGGTTTCACTTTCCTTACGTTTTCGTTGATGATACCGGAACATAAAAACCCATACGTTATAGTCTTAAATTTTTAAGAAGACGAAAAAGTAACAGCTAAATAAATGTTGTTAAATAATTGAAATATTTATGAAGTCTTTTATTTAAAAACCTATTTGGATCGATCAACATAAGGAAGTAGATATTCCATATCGATAACACATGTTACAGAAAAGAACTTTAGTTCTAATATTTTCTTAGTAACCATCTGAGTTGTAACGTCTTCTTTCGGAGTTTAAAAAAACAGGTACCAGTAACGTTCGAAAAACAAAAAAAAGGAAAAAAATCGTCGTGTTAGTTGAGCGTGCAAAAACTGGCGCAGGCGCAAGTCCTAGCCGGCACGAGACGCAGCTGCCGTGCTTCCTCTTCCGAATGTGAAAAAAAAAAACGCAAAGTATTGGTTCTTGAAAGCTGTCACCGAAGAAATCAACGTTTTTGGAATCCGATATTTTTGCAGACTGTGTATGTAAAACCGTAAGATTAAAACTTGAAACGATCTTTTTTTGTTTCTTTTTTAGTTAGAGAATGGCAGACAATATCCATATTTAGATTCTATTGTATAGTAAAAACTCCAGTAGCTGCAGAAACAAAACTTTTTTTGCGTAACTTAAAAGTAAAAGCCATAGATATTTTTTACCCTTGAGTATTCGCTACAGTCTGAGACTCTTATTATTTAATATTTTCTTTAAGAACGATTTCGCAAACCCGGTAGCAGATTTGCCGAAGTTCCTAGAAGGACTTTGCACAAAACAATACGAAAGTGAATGCTAAATATCTTTTTTGTTTAAAGAAGAAACGGAAAGTTTTTGTTACTTAATTTTATTTAAAACAATGAAACCGAATTAAAATTTCAGAGATGGTATTTTTATTTTTAGAGTTTCGAGATCAAATTGAATTTATTCAGGTAATTATTTGAGTTAGAAAATAATATGATTATTCAATAGTACAAGGAATTCAATTTAAAGAAAAAAGAAGCATCAAGTGTCGAAATCAGCTAGTTAACCTACACAAAACCAACACGTACTTATTGCACCCTAAAGTCATACGCTTTATAATAAAAAAAAAATACAAAAATGCGATTAGCCGATAAAAACACTTCTATCATGAATGAAAAAAGCCGATTCACGTTGAATACAAGGGTGGCTTGTAAGATCAGGTTTGTAAAAAAACGGCGGCAGGTTTTTTACCCTAAAGCGTTTTGATGCCAACGCTCTGGGGTACTTTTTACCCACCTCGGCAAAATGAGGGTTGGTTTTTGTGAAGATACCGATCTCTCTCACGTTTTTTAAAAGTTTTTATTGATGTATCGTGTTAATACCAATTGATTAGGGGTTGTTTACGCGTGTCGACTTTTATTGGGTCGTTTTTGTATCTTTTATATTTTTTATACGTGTAGGGAGGAAAATGTAGTTACTTACAGCTCTGGATGAGATTTTGAGATAACATAATTATTGTTGTTATGTATTTTTGTTTAAGAAAAAAAAACCAGAGAAAATACTACAGACAAAGTTAGGGCTAGGCTAAGACAAAGTTAAATAACTCACTTTTAGTACTTTTACAAGATTTGTTATAATAATATAACCTAGCTACGAATTTTCTTGCCGAACCCCCAACTTTATACGTAAAGTGCACAGATACATACTAATTTGACCGTTGGGCCATGAACGATTTATTTCTATATGACCTTTGTGCAATACCATTGTAAAATTTGCTATAATTTATAATTTATGTTATCTCAATAACCATTGTAATTGGAGTTATTATTGCGGATCAGTCGCCCCAAGACGTCAGCTTCCATTGTCCCTGGACCATGGGGTCAAAATGGTCGGGGGTCAAACTGTTTATTGAATTTTTGCAAAAATGTAACTCCCTTGACATTGTTGTCAAAATGTAAAATGAAAGCATCAGTGATGTGTCTCCTTTTGTATTTATTTTTGGGTCATTGATTTATTCTCAGAACTATTAAAATAATGATTAATAGTCAATGGGTTCACCATTAATATTAATTTTTAGTTACTAACGAAAGACCTGTAATGGACACTCATGAAAGCATAACATAACAGCTTTCCTTATCACATAAAACTAATTTTGCAATTAATAAATTGGTGAGAAATGAAATATCCAGGTTTTTTTTAATGAATATTGCGTATCATTATTTGAATGTGTATCTGGATGATGTTTTAACTATTTTTAATGAAATTTAATTAATGTGTATTAGAAGCCAATTTGATTCAAGCCAATTATTACTGAAATAAAAACGGATTCAATGGGAAAATTTAATTCAGAAAACAGAATAGATGAAGCGTATTTATTAGTCTTATCTGTGGTAAAATCTTCTTATTTATGATAACAATCTTAAAAATAAATATGTGATCACGTACCTAATTTCAATCAAGGTAATGGAAATGACGTCTACTAAGATTTTGTAATGAGTACCTAATAGGTCCGAATTAAATTACCGATTGTTTACCATTATATGTATAATAAGCTATGTATTCACTAAAGAACATTTTTATCCTGAAAACTTACTATGAAAAAAGGAAAATGGAGATGTAAAAAAGAGACAGGCTAGCATCTTAACCGTTAACCTCTGTTAACCTCTGTGAACTTAAGAAGTGTGCGACCTTGTGACCGTTATACTATTTATATCTCAACACAATCGACACCATTGACCCATGGCCTATACAGTCTCCCATATCCTTAACGATACAATTTCAAATAATCCTCACTTTACAACATAAATCAAACGATCGAACATAAGGAGTTCTTTCCAAATTCGAAAATGTGTCAAAAATCGAACACCAACGGTCACTGGACAATGGTTCTTCGGTTACATTTATTTTATTTTATTTCACAAAATGTTACAATGTACAATTGTTATTAAGGAAAAAGGGTAGATTTTGGTAATCTTCTTAATGGCGTGTGTGAAAAGATTATAAATTAAGTTTCTGCAACAAATAAAAGTGACCCCTGGGCATTGTTGGGGTGTCAATATGTGTGACCGTGCCTTTGTCCGTGACCCTTGCGGGCTTAGCACCAATTTGCGAGCGCTCCGATTCACTCGTGATCGACTCAGTCCTACGAGGATTTCGAAAGATTTACAATTCTATGTCATTACAATAATGGAATCCTAGATTTTTTTTCCAATTTCCAAATAAACGTACATCGGGCACCATTGTCATTAGTTTCATACAAAAATATTATTATCTAAACATTTCCTGCGCTGCTAAGCTCGGATTATTTAAGTTATTTCATGTTTTGCTTGTTTCTAAGATAAGTATTATTTAATATTCATTGTTAGATTTTTTCTAGATATAATTTATTCAGGTCCCTAAGCCTTGAACGTTAAAATTGCAAAATACTTAGTTGGAAAAACAATAACAAAATAAGACACCTATTCAAAACAAAAAGTACTATGAGGTCGGCTGTCTAGAGGACGTATTTTTTATTCCTACATACAAATAGTTTGAACAAAGTACATTTAAATTTCAATATTCAATGCCCAAACTATTAATTTAATGCTAATTAGTTGGCTACTGCATTTATAATAACGAAACTTCGGAAAAAAGTGACCTAAGGTACAATTTATTTTTAGTGGTGTGGCAAATGTGTTTATATATTTTTTTGTAATAGGCAACAAAATAATGTTTCAGGTAGAGGAAAATTAAAAATAAATTTTGCAGATGCGACATACTATTGAGGGAATATTGAGTGCACACTTCGTGTACATAAATAAAATATATATCCAGAAATTTAGAAACGGCAATAAAACGCACTCAGGGAATGAAACCCAAATGGCAAGTCATTGTGCTTGACCCCTCGCTGTAAAATAATGGCCGGGGGCAGATAAATTAAAAATGGCTCAAAAATACCCCTTGACGTGCACGATTTATTACACAATATGTGTGAGTTTCCGACATTTTGTCCATTTCGGGCGGGAAATGTGCGGAACTTATGACCGTTGCATTGACTGTCTATACAGCCATTTTTCTTTTTGACGCCGTGCGCTGACGACATTTTGGTGAGAATTTTCGAGAAATCAAATGTTGCGTCCTACTTTGCCCCCCCACAAACGGTTATAAGGTTACTAAAACAGCTTGTATAAGTAGCACCATCTATATGGCCTATATGGGCCATGTAAACTTTTTCGAACACATCCATCTGTGTGAGTAAAAATATGTGACCTTCATATATATTATTCATTTATTTATACATGTGTGAGTTAGGTAATCGAAAGTTAGGCACTACGCTAGACACCTTTTAAAATTTTCGTGAAATAGGTACATCATAGTATATACAAGCACGCATGACTAAATGCGACAGTATTGAAACTTCAATTCATTGGCGACATTTAACTTTACATTCCCTTTTTTTTTTCTTTAAAAAAGTAAGTCAAAGTTACCCTTAAACGTGTAATAAATAAAGGTACCAATACTCCACGCAATGCACAAAGCACGTAGAAATGATAAGTAAGAAATCTTTAACTGCCACAAAACGCAAGATCGATGTTCTTTTTTATATTTGGCACATTTTTTAGTTGGCAAGTGTACTTTTAGAAGGCTTCGAGCGTTCATAAACCGATTGCCAAGCTAAATTGAAACGTATTTCAGTGACTATAGGAATGTTCTATTTTTGGATCGTTAAGTTGGTATTGCCAATGCACAAAAGCAATCTTTTTACATGAAACTCCTTTGTTATTTTTTAAAAAGGACAAGGCAGATTAGGAATGTCCATTTTGTATCGTTTTATCGTTGGCAAAGGAATCGACGGTAAATGCCACATTTGATCGATGGGCAAAGTTAGCACCTGCAATTTTGAGAATTACCTAGTAATGACGGATAATATTTTTTTTCTGTGTTACTTTACAATTGATTTGTCGTTTTCTTGGTGTAGGTTACTAAAATGGAGGGAATTAAACTAGGTGCGTCGTAGAAATTTTAAAATATTAATGAATTAATGTTTTTTGGCTAAGTATTGGAAAAAAAATAAACGACACATTTCTAGGTGTCCGGAATCCTAGATAGGCACATTCTGCTAGTTTTTTTTTTAGACTGATTAAGTAGTTAGTAGAGAGCGGCGGTGGCCCAGTGGTGGCAGCCCCGACTTACGAGCAGTAAGCCGTGGGTTCGAACCCAGGCAGGCGCATTACTTTGTGTAATTTATTTGATCATCGCTGCTCTCAAAAACGGTGAAGGAAAACATCGTGAGGAAACCGGCATGTCCTAGAACCAAAAATTCGAAGACATGTGACATCTACCAACCCGCACTGGGCCCGCGTGGTGGATTACAGCCCACTCCCTCTCATAGGAGAGGAGGCCTGTGTCCCAGCAGTGGGAACATTATAGGCTAATGATGATGATGATGATGATGATGATTTGGACGGGTTTTATGCGTAAAATAAAAATAAAACTGCCACGGCTGTCTCGTTGGTCTAGTAGTCGGTAGCTACCACCACTGAGCATGAGGTCCACTGCCGAGCATGAGGTCTTAAGTTCGATTCTCAGCTTGGGCAAAGTGTTATTGGGATTTTCCATTAGGAATTTCTGAGTAGCAGCCAAGTCTGGATTTGAATCCAGTTCATGGCAATGGACTCGCCCCCTATTACATGCGACTTAAACATATCTGATTCTGACAAAATGTGGGTGTACTATTCGATACACCTCTCCCTAACTCTTCAGCGTTTAGCATTACAGGCGTTATGTTATGTTAAAAATATAAATTACCAAAACAAAGAACATCGTTAATAAATTATATCAGGAACCATATTGTTCCACAAAATATAATTAATATAATTATTTACCGTGACCTTTGTTCAACAATTGTAGGAAAAGGTTATGTATATAAGTATCCATTTGCTATCAGTCTTGTATGTAGGTATATAGGTAAAATACAATTTTTATTTATAAAAATCATAGTAACCTACACACCACCGACACTGTCATTGTGTCGCCCGACCTAGTTTTAAAGGAAAATTAAATCATAGGATAAAATGTGATATATTTTTTTTTCATCAACACCTTTATTTCGGTTCTCTATTGTGTCACCTAACTTTTTTATCCATAATTTAAAGTGCCATAACTTTTTTGGTCCTAATCATCATTTGTCCGAATGATAATTTACGCGAACTTAATATCACATAATATCACATGCCATAAAATTGAAACCCCTAAATATAATATGTCCTAAATCCGTTTGTCATAAATATTACAATCAATAATGTACAAAATACATAAAAACCTTTTCTATAAAAGTTATAAGTCCTAAATTCAAATTACATAATGTTTATTTATAATAATAATATTCTTTTTTAAAATATATTATACATGTACTCAATAAAGCAGTTGATAGTGAACATGTGGTTTTTGTAAGCAAGCAGGCATGCAGCATGCAAGCAAGCATGCAGGCATGCAGCATGCAAGTAAGCATGCAGCATGTAAGCAAGCATGCAGCATGCAAGCAGGCACGCAGCATGCATCATGCAAGCAAGGACGCAGCATGCAGCAAGCATGCAACATGCAGCAGGCATGGTTTCTGTCACGGCTCCGGCACTGCGGGGCTCCGGCGGTTCCACGCGAGTTTATCGTCGCAGATGGGTTTAACGCTCACCACCGCAGCTTCGGCTTGCTGGCCGGCTTAGCCGACCAGCCTCAGCCGCGGCGGCGAGTGTTACAACCACCTGCTCCTCAACTCGCGGGCCGCCTCGCCCCTCCGCGCCTACGCGATTTTAAATTACACTCTAGGGGTAGAGCAAACAAGACTGCGTGGAGTCGGATTTACAGCGATTCGTTTCTGTCACTTAAACCTAATTTTTAGCAAATGTTTTAGGACAAAAATTTTATTATAAATGAATATTCGGAATAATACACATTATTTAACACAATACTTAGGACATATGACTTTAGGTTAAGTAAAATTAGGGGATTCAATTATTATAGTACTCGATATTATGACAGAATACTTTTAGAACTCAAGATAATTATGTTAAACAAAATTTTGGGATTTTGAACATTATGGTTATTGAAGTTTATAGCAAACGTATTATGAATAATGATTTTCGGACAAACAATTTTAGGGGAAGAAATGGAGTACCAGTGGTTATAATCACTGATTTCCAAAGAAGTAGGTACCTACCGGTAAATCGTGGTGAATAGGGATGCAAGGGAGAATAGAGACAAAACTTTGAATGGGATTTCATCGTTTAATTATACAAATAATTCGTCAATAAAAAGGTATTGGGATCATTTCTAGACAGATCATTTCTAGACATTTCTTTTATTTTTAGACTAAACTACTAAAATAACGTGAAAATGCCTTTCAAAGTTTCGTCCCGATTCTCCCCTGTGTCCCTATTCACCCCATTTTACGGTATTCTGTTTTCCCATCTTAACAACTTTACAAAAAGCATGTGTGGGAGCGACACTTGGTTTTCAAGTACTTCAAAAAGGATTAATTTGATTTTATTCCTTAGTTGCAATAACTGTAAACGTTTTTTTCTGCCTGTTCCGATTAAATATCATTCTATTCCCATGTTACTATACATAATCAAATCCCAAGGCCCACAATAACTACCATATACCTACAAACTCCCAAATCAAGCTATGGTAAATAGCCATCAATGGGTAAATAACAAAAAGATTTGATCCCAATCTCCGATACAATTCTGATTCGGTTTGAACGCGTCATGAATAAAACATGGTTGTTTGACAAGGGGGTGGAGGGACGCAACCCTTTCCCTCGATTTATTAAATGTGCCCCATGTTGCCCCCCTCGGTTTTTTGTGACAGTTCTCTCGAAGGGTTCGGGGATTCGTGTATAGTATCGATTTTTTCTTTTTTGGCGAATCGTGGAGCTGCCAGTGAGAGAGATTGAAATTGCAAATGTTGTCTATGGTACTTTTGTTTACGTAGATGGTTTCGAATA
This sequence comes from Cerastis leucographa, assembly GCA_963082945.1. Classification (NCBI taxonomy): domain Eukaryota; kingdom Metazoa; phylum Arthropoda; class Insecta; order Lepidoptera; family Noctuidae; genus Cerastis; species Cerastis leucographa. The sequence goes on along the minus strand of OY720380.1, from coordinate 7,230,441 downwards.
CACGATTGAAGCTGAGGATTTTTTTAAAGAATTCGTTCAGGTATGGACTGGAGTGTGCCCAGTTTTTTTTAGGTATAATTATGTCAATTTTATGAAGTAGCAAACATAGTGTCTTTTAATAGGTAATTTACAAAAGCTTGGAGAAAATTGAAATTATTATGTCCCACAATGTTTTTCCTTGCCTTGTAAGATTTTCTCTCGATGGTGATCAAGGAGCTGACATTTCTTTTTAACATTCCAAAAAAACCCATAGACAAACAAATTATATGGCTACCGTTAATTTTGTTCATGCATTACAAATAATCCGGTAAACGTCTACCAATTGTATTATTTTAATTTTGTTCTTGAATTTGCTAAAATGGTATTTTACAAATATCTATAATCACTAAATTACAAAAATGCTCGTAGATTAACGCTCGTTTTCACCAATATTAAGCAACAGTTAAATGTATGCCTAAATAAAAGAGCGCTGTTCTATTTCAACTTCCAATGAGCGTCGACGGTTGAAGATCTCGTAACAACGGGTTTCTTACCTATCTCATGTTTGATTGTGGTCTTCGCAGCTCGATGAGAATAGTCGTGGATTGAGTAAAATGCAGTACCGGTGTAGAGGCTAAGTCCAGCAGTGGAGTGCAACAAGCTGATGATGTAGCTACACTAGGTACTCTTAGATCGTGGTCACAGTCATCATATTAGCCGGAAGATGGTCTACTGCTGGACATAGGCTTCTAAGCGTCGTCACATCACTAAATAATCCTGTTTCAAACTTCTTGCGTCCTTTAACTGCAGCTAAAGTGTGCGCCACACCACCGGCACTTCCCATGGACGATACCCGTTATAAGCAATACGAGATGCCAGTGCCACAAAGGTGGCTGCGATAGACTGGACGCTGATGCCTAAGGTCAAGGTGTAGTGACTAGTGGTGCAGTTTGAGAGAGGCCTATATCCAGGAGTGAATAGGGGATCGGACTGGGTAAAGAAAACGACATTCTATTTTGTCCGTCAGACAGGTAATACAAAAATATTAGACACATATTTTTTGTTTTATCAAAATATCAAAAAATTACTTAGTTATAACTCATTAAAGTTGGAGAGTGGGGGCTTACTACGTCACAAGTAGGTATAAAACTTACCTACATGTGACGTCATGCGCCATTTCAACTCAATATATCTCCGTAATTTTATGACCAGGTGAAAAAAGAAAAAATACGTGTCCAATACTTTTCAATAAACTACCCGACGGACAAAAAAAAATAGGAGTATCCCCTATTGAATTTATGATGATGATATGATTGAAAATCAGATGCGATTAATGCGTTGCCTTTCCAGTAACTATAAGCTAGAATCTATACTAATATTATGAATGCGAAAGTAGCTCTGTCTATCTGTCTAACAGACCCCTTTACAAGCCTTAACCTGAAATTAAATTAATGAAATTTGGCATAGGGATAGATCAAAAGCTGGTTTTGAACCTGGGATACTTTTGATAACGAAAATTCTTTCCCGTGGGATATCTATTTCCAGTGCGATAATTTCTGACCTCCTTGCGGGCAAAACCTCGGGAAAAAGGCGCCAATAGCTCTTAATATATGCCTGTTTAGAACAGTTGTATTCGGTCCTTCGGCTATCCTGCACTCGTTACGACTATATATGGCTATTATCACATGACGCTTTATATACAGGGGGAAGTTTTTTCATTTGCTAAAGTGACTTAGCGAAAGGGGTGACAGACAAAAGAGTTATCATTTGGGATTGCACCCTTTTATTGACAGACGTATATCACCCCTAGAAGTATCGTGTGAACTGCAATTTAATGTTTCGTTATTGTTATACCTACCTAGTATCTACGAAAATAGGTTAGATATTTGTTTGTATTTCTCTGCTATATAATTAGGTATAAAGCATGTAAAAAACACTTACAGTAGCATAATGCGCCCGACAGCCAATCTGTTTATCAAATACTAGCTTCTGCCCGCGGCTTCGCCCGCGTGGAGTTCGGCAATTGCCCACGTATGCGTTAACCCCCCAAAATAATGTCAAAAATAGTCATTTAAGTGTTATAGATAATAGTTGTTGCCCGCGGCTTCGCAGTTCTCACTTAAATTAATGCCAGACATAGCCTAGGGGAGGATATTCAGACAATGCGTATTTTAAATTTTATTATTTGCACTTAGAAAATGAGGTTCATCATTTTCGTTATCGGCGACCCTGAAGTCCACAAAAACGAAACTCGTGAAAGAAAAACCGAATGTTTTCCTCGGCGTCAATTTGGTCAGCGACCCCGAAAACCACGAAAACGACACCAATGAACGAAAAACAGGAATTTTCCTCGGCGCCATCTCGGATTTTCATTTTCATTGCCAGCGACCCGCTAAAACCACGAAAACGACACCCATGAAGTCATTGAGTCGCGTGAGTGTCTTTCGCGCAAGTATCCATGCGCAATATTTAATGTCATTCTTCTTACTTCAAAAATGACGGATTCCGCATAAAAACTTTGAACCCCCATCTCACCCTGTTAGGGGTTAATTTCTCGAAAACGCTAAAATATATATTTATTTATTTCTAACCAGAAGCTTGTATAAAAAAAATGACGATTTTCCATACAAACTTTCATCCCCTATTTAGGTCCCTTAGGGGTTGAATTTCATAAAATCCTTCCTTATTCCTTGTCAACATTATAAAGGGAACCTCTGTGCAAAATTTCAGATTTCTAGGTTTAAAGGTTTGGGCTGGGCGTTAATGAGTCAGTCAGTCATGACTTCTCTTTTTATTTATATATTATATATAAAATAATATAAAATTTATATATTATAATAAATAGATAGATAATAAGTGACTGTCCAGAGCAACTTCGTCTGCGTCACATTTTCCCCGTTTTCGCAACATTTTTCATTGCCACTTCGCTCCTATTGGTCGTAGCGTAAAGATATAGCCTAAAGCCTTCCTCGATAAATGGGCTACCTAACACTGAAAGAATTTTTCAAATCGGATCAGTAGTTCCGTAGATTAGCGCGTTCAAGCAAACAAACAAACTCTTCAGCTTTATAATATTATATGTATATAGTATAGATTTAAATATACCCAAAATCTATAGATGGGACTATACGCTAACAATAACAGTTTTATTTTTCCAGGAGGGACATCATATACAGAATAAATATAATATTTTTTGCTGTAGAACACTCAATCAAGTAAACTGCATGCACTTGCTACGCCGTAGCCCGTAGACGGTTCGTAGCAAAGACGCAGTAACTCAATAAAAACCTAATAAATCATTAAAAGATCATTTTCCTTGCTCGTTCATCAACTCGAACGAAAGTAAAACTGCTTGCTACGACAATTTCACCGAAGCGAAATAACGATCGCCTACCTTCAGAAGATTTATGAACCGATTCGGTCCAACATTCCCTTTTCATATAAACGCATGAAACTTTCCTTCGCGCTCATAATTTTAGATTCCCTCCGAGAATATTTTTTTCCTTCGACGTGGGAGCGAGACGGTGTGTGTGCGAGCGAGAGGGGTATAAAATCCATACTTATAATATTTGCAGCCTCCACTCTCAACACTCACACATACGAAACACGATTTAGCACTCCATGGAGAGTTTCGGACAGCGTACAGGATGTGCGAAAAAATGTTTTCATGTTTTTTTTTTTCGTTTACAGTTACGCAGTGGATTCGTTCGAAAATGGCTGGGAGATGCAAAATCAATTCATCAATCATCATTGATATGGGTTATCAAATGAACGGATTTGCCATGCATCGCATTGCATCTAAGCCTGGATATTTTTTGCGGAATTAAAACTTAATATTTTGCATGTCATTTAATAAAACTTTATTTACAATTTTAATATAAGTTTTTAAACTGACATGGTCACTAACACTATTAATAACACTTGCAACGGGATATTTACCATGTGTATTATTTGTTTCGAGTTCCCGATATTTCGGCGCTGTTGCAAACGCCATGATCACGGATAAACAAGTTAGTTAGTTGTTAGTGAACGGTTTATCTGTGATCATGGCGTTTGCAACAACGCCATTGGTAAATATCCCGTTGCAAGTGTTATTAATTTACAATTTTGTTAGTAAGTATTTCAAAGGCATTCTCCATAAAAAAATAACATCGATACTGATTTGTGCAAAACCAAACTACATATTTATGGCAGTTTTTTTTTCATCACAGCCTCATTGCGGCCAGATGTGGTGGTCTAGCACCACGTTTTTTACTGTTTTGACGGAAAATGTAAAAAACATAAAATCGATTAATCGTAGATCTGTCAACACGTGAAGTAAGAGGTATATATATATACATTAATATTAAGTAGGCATTTTTTTTTATCTATCCATACAAATACATCGAACAAAAAATAAAAATTGCTTGCATATATAAATACATATATACAAAAGAGGAAAGATTTACACGTGCCGCTTAAATTATCTATTGAACAACAATATAAAATAATTAAGTAGTCCAATTTACATAGATCAAAAATCAATGAAATGACAAACTGCTGAATTTGATTGACAACGTATTTTTTTGGGTGTTTGGTAAATATTTATACGGGTATTTTGTAGTTTTAGGTAGGTATGCCTAGAAAACCTTGCGTGTCTTGCGTCATTACGCACCTGTGGTTTTGAATAAAAAAACGGTGTGCAGAAAACGTTTTAATGATGTTTTGGCGGAGAGTTCATGAACTTTACTTTACTTCTTCTTCCCAGCTAAAACACTAGGAAGTGGCGAAGGGCGAGCGTTTTGGTGGACTGTCTCTTATAATTTTGACGTTCAAAAAGTGCTGATTATCAGCCTAGTTTGAATAAATGACTTTTGATTTGATTTAAACAACTGCTGTAGATAGATATTGATCAAATTGTCAAAAAAACAAAAAAATCTTAAGCAGTAAATTTTTTTTTTAAACGGAAAACCAAATAACAAATCATTTAAAAAAAATACCGTAGACTGAAAAACGGTGAAGGAAAACATTGTGAGGATAGCTATAGCATTGCTAGAACCAAAATTCAAAGAAATGTGATGATGTGTCATCATGTGTGCCTGCGTGGTGGATTTCAGCCTACTCCCTCTCATAGAAAAGAGCTCTGTGACTCAGCAGTGGGAATATTTTACACTGATTATGATGGGACGTAGAATGGGATGTAGGGGCAACACATTTTAAATTCGACGAAATTAATCTTGTATGTATCAGTTTAATTTTCACACCATCCTGTATAGCACCTCACGCCCACACCGCCGAGCTCGGCGTCGCGGCGCTCCCGAGAAAAAATGTACGATGCCATAAAAAATCAGCGTTCGTTCGCTCCCGCAATTTTTACCCGTTTTTTCCCCTCCGAGGGTCGCCGGTTTCTATGGCAACGGGGACCGCCCTCTCCCCGACCACGGCTAAAAGCTGCATCAATATTTTTATGGGAAACGAAAGCTATATTTGCTTTTGAATCTTAGGTTTCTTTAGGACTTATTTTCTTCGAACAAATATGGATTGGTTTACGTTTCTGAGTGCTGCGGCCATTTTGTCGTGTGTGGTTTGAGGCAGTTTGGAAAATTTGGAGACGGATTTTTTTGTAAATGTAGCAAAAATGGAAAATCATTACGTAAGAGTATGTTGGAAAACGTAGAGATGAAAAGGTTACTAACAGTCCAATCTATTATTAGGAGGGGAGATCCATAGTGGGTAATATTCCTGTGGATGAAAAACTGTTTAAGAGTGTTTACACCTTACGGCATTTCAAACAAAAACAAAAACAATTTTCTAAAATGAATGAACCGATTTTAATGAAACTTCATACGCATAAGCAGGATACATAGGTCTAAAAAGTTACTAAAAAACTTTTTCGAAAAATAGTAAGTAGTGAGCGAAAAGTAGAGAGATTATAAATTATCTTTAGAAACTGAAATTTCCAATTATATATATATATTTTTAAAGACATTTCGAAAAAAAAAATAGTAACTTTTAAGACCTATGTATCCTGCTTATGCGTATGAAGTTTTGTATGAAATGTCGTTAGTACTGAAAATGGATTAGACAGCGTCACATTTATTTCTTCCACGTAGTTGTTGTACAAGGTGTTGTTTTGCATCCTCGTCAAATTCAAGGAGGTAACTACGCTAATGATTCTCGTCCCGAATCAATAATAAAATGGGTAGGTAATTTTTATTTTTTTTCTTATTTACGGAAATCGGTAAGTGTGAACCACCCGTTTTTTAAACGCGGGCCGTCTGATTCTTGCCCTATAACCGCGCTTTCACAAATACAAACAATCTTAAACGTTTATTCGATAATTTCTTATTCCCTAAACCACTTTAAGGGGGTTATTCTGAAATACTGACAAACTTAAACAACCAAAAAAATCAGCGTTTACCTATTAATAATTAACTAGGTACCGTAATTTTAATTGATTGTTTACATCTTGGGTGACAACCTCGTGAATTTTGACGTGGATTCAAAACAACACCTTGTATAACTTATAAGTGTTAAGGATTGTGTTGATACTTAATCATAACTGCGATCTTTAATCCGTTTCATACTTGATGGTGACCGTGAAGCTTTTCACCGACTACCAACCTCCACCACACCATACCACACCACGCATCACACCACTGCCAGACCAACTTCATTTAATATAATATATATATATTGACATTCGTTTTCCATTCATCGACCGTATTACGTGACTTTCTGTAAGTTCTACTTTACATATTATATGTATGTAAATGTATGACTTTGAAATAAAAAAATAATGAATTTTATGTGTCACTGTCAGCTACGATTTGGGTGTGGTTCGGGTCAAAGATTAAAATGATTATCATCATTACATAATAATTATGTCATATAAATTTTAAACCAAGTGCAGTTACACTTAAACCAGCTCATCTGTGCAGACGGGAAAACACAGAATAAAAAAACGGGTGCACTCCGGGAGTGCCGGCAGAAGTGAAAACTTGAATATTAACGTTGTGAATTTTTGATATTTTGGAATGGTTAGGGAATCATTTTTCACGTATTGCTTTACATTATCAGTATAAAAGTACTAATGGTAGTACTTTTATACTGTGGTATGTGGTAAAATACAATATTCATTTAATGCGCTATCGTACACAAACATGACAATTTATTTTACATTAAAAATTTACTAAACACTTCAGAACTATTACAATCCGTTTTACGAATTTTACCTCTTTGGAAACCGAAGGTTTTGTTTGTGCATAAGGTAATTTTCCAGTTTTGGAAACCCAAACTCACTGACAGATGTCATAAAGTTGAAATTCCTTCGTAACCTAATGTCAATCCGCCTTACGAATTTTCCAGTTTTGGAAACCCAAACTCAATAACAGATGTCATAAAGTTCAAATTCCTTCGGAACCTATTTTCAATCCGTCTTACGAATTTTCGATCAGAACACGTGACCTGACGCGAGTTTAATGTTTTTTACCCATCACAAAAGTGCACAACGCCGCTAAAGAAGTTTTAACTTCAAAAATAAATGTCCCAAGTTGGACAAATCGTTGCAAACAAGCAACACCACCTTGAACTGCATACTTAAAGTGGTCATACTGTATAGTGCTAAGATGATCTTCTAGCCCTTGTATGACATTAATAGAGTTGTTGAGAATTGAGCAATTGGGTTTTTTTTCATGAAATTTAACTGAAAAACAAGATGGCAGAGTTCCTTACGATTTTAGCAACCAGCTAAAAGATCCATGTACTTTTTTTTGTAGCCTACATAGTGTCCCACTTCTGAGCAAAGGCCTCCCCTTTCTTCTTCCATACCTCTCTATCCTGAGCGATCTCTGGCCATGTTAGCCCAGCGAACAGGATCAGATCGTCACGCCACCTTCGCCGTGGTCGACCTCTACGGCGCTGTCCTTCCTCAGGCGTCCAGTGTGTTATTATCTTTGCCCATCTCTCCGGGTGCATCCGTGCTACGTGGCCTGCCCACTCCCACTTTAGCCTGGCTGTTTTTTCTCCGACATCAGCTACTTGAGTTATGGACCGCAGCGTGGTGTTTCTAACGCGATCTATTCGCTTAACACCTATTATGCTGCGCTCCATTGCTCGTTGGCAAATCTTGAGTTTGGACTTCTGTTGTTCAGTAAGTGACCAACTTTGTGCACCGTAGGTTAGGACGGGCAAGATGCTAGAAGTACTTTAAGTTCTTAAAATTTAACTTTATTAAAATGTCAAGATGTACTCATAGTTAAGCCGAAAACCTTATTGAGACTATATTTTTTAAAGTTTAATTCAATTATCTCAAATGAATACACAAAGTAGACTTTTTGTTTCGGCCCACTTTGATAGGGTGACTGGTAATTACTGACCGATACCGATGAGTATAATCACGTGTGTAAACTTGTGATTATACTCATGGTAACAAACAATTTTCCCCAAGAAATTTTTTTTTTTTTACTCGTTCACTTTTATAACAAGCTCACAGGCCAAATGCGCGCTCGCGCGAATTTCATACGGCTTTTGTACACCAAATGAACGTAACCAATTAATTATAGTAAATAAATGAAAGATTATATAGAAATCTAAACGGAATCTTGAAATCATAATAATATAAGTGACATTTTTGGTATTTTATTAGAGAGTCAATTTATTCCTGTTGTGTTATGTATGTCGATTTGACAAGGAATGCGTTAATAGGGGCATTTTTTAAGTTTACAAAGAAGTGCGGTACCCAGTGGTAATAATATAAAAAGCAGATATGCTTTAATATATAAAAAGACATAGTATTAAACTGTGAACTTTTTTTAATGCCATTTTTCAAGGTTTTCGCTAAAATCGCGTAAATGGTTTAAAAATCAACATGGCACGGAACATTGTAATCCGCCATTTTAGTGGTTGACAGAAAACTTCGTTTGACACGTATTGAGTGACTTTGTTTTATACTTTTTTTGTTGTTGAATAGTGCCCTATTTTAAGTTAAAATCTCAATATTTCTGTAAGGCAAGGCTTAGCTAATTTAACCATTGTGATCTAGATTATAAGGAAGAAATCAACATCCATTTCATTATTATATGCTACAATTTATGTAGTGAAACTATTATCTAAACAAAAAAATGTCTCCATTCGTAGCGTAAAATTCTGACTGCATAGGTAAATATGAATTTGTAATCTATTTCGTAATGACCAAAACCGTATTACATTGATTCAACATTTATTTTGTTACCCGAACTGGTAAGTGCTTTTACCGAACAGTAGGTTGAGGAAAGTCTAATGAAGCATCGACATATAACAGTAACTTTGTCACCAATCATTATAATAAAAGATTTACCTTTACCTGTTAACATAATTGCTAACACAACAACTACCTAATTTATCTAGCTAAGTTACCAAACACGAGGATAAACAGAGCCATATCTATGGCAAACACAAAAATATATCATTTTCTTTGTAAGAAGAAGCACAGGCAAGCAAACATACTGCCAGTAACTTAATATTTGGAAATCAATTATCCATAAGAAGTATTTGTTGGCCGGAAAATAACTGGATTAAGGGAACAATATAATGTCGTATATTTCTGATTACTATGATATATTCGTAATGGAGGAGGCTTGGCTGATTCGACGAGATTGTTTAGCTTTTATAACACGGAGTTAAGAAGTTAGATACGTTATTTAGATACATTATATTGTTACACCGTACGTAATGTACCATATTATTTAAGACGTCTCAGGTAATTTAAAAAATCTCGTTTCTGAAATACCAATATTCCTGTAACAAAGATGTTAGGAATTTTTAGTGGTTTTCTGATTTCCAATCTGCTATTGACAAGTAACGTAAAGGTCCTTGTTAATTAAGTCTATTAACGTAAATTCAAGATTAAAACTAATTTTAAATTCTTCCAACTAATACACACATCAACACGGTCTAGGGATATTTTTAAAAAAGCGAATTACTATCAATGTGTTAATTATTTATATGACATGTATATATTTAAAAGATACGTTATTTAATATTCTACGATTTTTTAATAATGGTTAAGGTACTTCGATTACAATTTCAGGATTTTATGGAAAAAAAATGAAGCATAGACGGAAACCGTATATGAATTAACTTTTAATTTATGAGTAAAAACTGAAAAAAATAGAAAAATAATTTAAATTGTGTTTATAAACTTGAAGTTTAGTAGTCTGAGAAAGCGCCCATGATGTTCATAACACATCGGCAACGATTCGGCATGCTCAGAACAAGGTTGTCAATGTCTTGCTGCGGAATATTGTCCCATGTCCTTCTGAGGTGCGCAAAAAGTTGATCTTATGTAGCCAGATTTTCAGGAACTTCCTTCAGAGCACTTCTTTGCAGCATATCCCACGCATGCTCAATGGGATTTAGATCTGGCGATTGAGCAGGCCAGTCTAAGGCCCTAACATCGTGTGTATGTAACCAAGCTGCTACCGTTCTCGCCGTGTGTGCCCGGGCATTGTCGTGCATGAGCAGGAAATCTTGCCCCATTTGTGTTCTGTGCAAGAGTACGGGCCCCAGCATCTGTTGGACGTATCGTTCTGCCGTCATATTGCCCCGCACCCAAAAGAGATCCGTCCGTGCTCCAAGACGAATTCCTGCCCAAACCATAATTCTTCCTCCTTGGTATGGGTGAACTTCCTGAGGGTTCTGAAGACGGCTCCATCGTCCAGGAACTCGCCAAACACGCGTCCTTCGTGAATCTGGATGGAAGCCGAACCTGGATTCATCCGTGAACAGCACATTGGACCATTGCTCATGGCCCCAGTCCACGTGGTTCCGAACCCATTCTAATCGTCGTCCACGATTGCCTCTCCGTACAGGTAGGACCCGGAGTGGTCTACGAGAGCGTAGATTGCTTTCATGCAGTCGCCTTCTTACAGTTTGGTCATTCACAAGCACTTGGTGTTCCACTCGCAGCCTTTGGACCAATTGAGTCGCCGTTGCATTTGGTTGAGCTCGCGCAGTAATTTGCAAAAATCGGTCTTGTCTGGGGGTAGTGATGCGACTTGGCCCCCGGTGCCTCTCCACTACTTCACCTGTGGCACGATAGCGTGTCCACAATCTTGAAATTACATTTTGGTGGGTCCTTATAGCCTCAGTAACATTACGCTGAACAGACCCAGCTTCCAGCATTCCCACATCTCCGCCCTCGTCAAATGTTGCTGAGGCCTCGTTGCATGGCTACAATACCTCAATTTTAACTTTATCTTTCGTTTAAAAATAAAAAAAAAACTGTAACTAAACGTAATTCGTATTGTTTTCTAAATTTCGCACAAATGGCATAAAAATGTCTTGATGTGTAGGAGAGGGAATTTTCCCTCTCCTACACATCAAGACATTTTTATGCCACCGAAACAAAAGAATTTTCAAAAATTTGAATTTGGAATTAGTCTGAGATAAATTACAAACAAATCGGTGTATAAAAGATTCCAATGCGGCCAGTACCTTTCGAGTTATTTAATTGAGTATGAAATGTCCCTAGACCGTGTTGATGTGTGCATGTAAAACACGCCCAAAACACACGCTTTCCTCTAAAAAACTAACACACACTCTATGTACAAGCCATAAATAAAAAACTCCCCTTACTTTTTACAAAGAAATCCCCTCTGATTGGCTGAGCTCCCCAATAAAAAAGCTAAAGACGCGTGCTGCTCGCGCACGCGTTCCTCCATTCAAATTCAAATAAGGAACGCACGCGCGCCGATGTTACATACGGTAGCGGCTGCAACTTATTATTAAAATTTCGTCCATTTTAAAATGATCCTTCGCGCCCCACGTTTTGAAATATAAAAAAAGGGAAATGCGGCTAACATGTGCAGCGGATTAGGTGTCATTTTAAAATGGTTGGCCAGCGTAAAAATAAGCGCGCTCGGGGAAAAAATATAAAATGAACGGTGGGGAAGTATTTTAAAAATAGAGAGGTCTCCCTTCCGACTTAGGGGAGTGAACGCGGTTGATATATTGACGGAGTTACTGGGGATTTTAATAACACCCAGCGTGTGTTAGTTCACTGAGGCCGTAAGATTTGTCAATGTGGCGTTCTGTGGCCGCTATTTTAGGTCGGTCGCGTGTCCTCGCCCCGCGGTAAGTAGGTATCGAATTTCTAGATATTGTTTACTTGTTACAAGTTCAAGTTACCGGCTTCCGTTCTGTCGAGTACGTGCGCCTGGTGGGTGATATTCGCAAATATAGGTTACTTGTTATAACTGGGGAAAATAGATCTTATGCCAGATCGAATCGTGGTAGAAAAAGAATCCAGTGTACCTATTCCAAACATTCCATAAGTAGGCAAATATTAAGGATTAATGCCGCTTTCAGTAAGTTTTCGTTTGATTATAGCTCATTGAATCGTCTTTCCAAAAATTGTTTACTGAAGCACCCAATTAACATTCTTGCGTATAAATTATGACATAGAGAACGTAAAAGAAACGTTCATATATTTATTGATATCCATTAAAATACATGTAAATTGTTAAATTAAATTTGAAAGAATGTTAAAGTAAATATCAATCTAAAACATAAAGAGAGAAAAACAAGGATCAATTTAATTATCATTACTCACACGCTCTAAAGCTGGGTTGAGACCGACAATTTATTATTATGGACCCGTATCCAATTTAAAACAACGCACGGCCGAATGGAGCCATTAGGTACGAGGGGACATTGTTTTGGTACCGTGAACACGGAGGGGAATCCTTGTGGAGTAGAAAAAACAATTTAAAAATAAAATGTAATAATTATAAAAGGGAGGGAGAGCGCGCGTGTCACTGCCGCTTTATTTATTTCGATCCTCAGCTGCTGTTTGAATTTCGAATGCGACGTTGTTACCGCCTTTACTATTGGCATGAAGTGACATGTGGTTTTAGAAAAAAAAACATGGAATAGAGAAAAGAAGGCGTTTTGATACACCTGTCATTTGTATACGACACAAATATTGTGATCTTTTTTCTTCGTGGAAATTCGATTACCAACTTATTTAGGTTTTTGTTCTAAAATCAAAATATTTTAATTTACATAGGCCTACACGGGCACTTATAAAACGTCTACAAAAGGTGCACCGTTCGTGTTGGTCTTTTCCTATGGAGAAGAACCGGCAAGAAACTCCATGGTTACTCTTTACTACTCTTAATTAAAATCATTTGGTTTTACAATATTTGAATGTTACAGCGTTAGTACTTAAGTATGGGAGGACAGGCCTGACAATAAGTCGTTGCTTACTACAAAAGCTAGAACGAGATAAAGAAAAAAAGTTCTAAAGCTGCTTTGTTTAATCAGTTAAGTACTGGAACTGAAAAATCTTAACTAATTCTATGATCTATTATTGAAAGCGAAATGTAACAAAGCACGTCATTCACAAATAAATACTCCATAATATAACCAATCATCAAAAAAAAAAACAGAAACTGCTTACATACCTACCTCCTTTGCAATATCTGATTAGGTTATATTACCACAAATTACTATGTAATTATGACCTAACGACATAATGTATAAACTCTGTACATTTAACGTTATTATGTGTGAGAAATGGTTTTTTCATCAATACAGACATCATGTAGAAAACATGCGGGCAAATGTTAATTAAATTAAGTATTGATGTGAACAGACTCAAGTTCCTATAATGTCGTGATTTGTGTTTTTGATAACAATTTGTTAGGATAAACGTAATTATAGATTTTAATGATAAACTTCTGTTCTCCCCAATGCATTTTAGCAAGAGTGGAATGAGAGTTTGAATACATGAAAGAAAGAAAGAATAAACATTTATTCGCATTGCATACAATATGCTGTCTTGATTTTTTACTATCTGTTGATAGTGTTAGGCGTAGGTATGTTGTTTATCTGCTAATTAACAGTTATTAACTCATATTATGTTTCATTGTATAGGAAATCCATGCTGCTAAATAAAAGCCATAAAACTACAGTATCAACAATACCACAAAATTCACTAGAAAACAGAATAGATAAATTCATAACGTTTAAGTATACAACTTCTTAAAACAGATACATTGTTTTCGCACCTATTAATCTCCATCTGTCAAAGTATTTAGCAATTTGTTATCTGTGCTGGCTGCAAATTGTCATATCTTTGCCCGAATCTCGCCACCTACGCGTTACCGCTAAGAAATGTGTTAGTTTTGTTTATGGGACACTTTAGTTGTTGGTCAGTAGACACGGACAGACCACCCGAATTTCGAAAGTGTCACTCACTGCCCCTTTTTAGCCTGCATACGTAATTATTTCTTTTGTGTTTTTCACTGCAAAAAAATCAGTTTCAGAGAAGTAACTCATTATTTGTTTGTGTTTTACTTAGGTGCATTTCGAAGATTTCTTTAATTACCTACGATAGCTAGTAACTATTACTACGTAGTAGTACTCGCAATAAAGAACTAATTCATTTAGAGCTACATAAGTTACTCGTTCTTCCAACAATGAATGAACCACCTAATTTTTACACACCATTAAGCCTAGATAAGTATCTCATTTTTACCGTGTAATCCACACTTTCTTCACGATGTCCAACGTTCAAAATAACAGAAATAGCCTCAGCTGCGCCTTTAAACATAAGGGAGACATTTGAGAGACATCTTTTTACAATAGCCCCCAAAATGACCAGAAAAAATTCACTCTTTTTAACCAACAATGGACGCTGATGCGAGGGTGGACGATCAATGATCGAGTAAACAAAAAAAGCAGTCCTAAAATAATTGTAAATTCAGTGGAAAGATTTATGTAGTTAGTAGTCATTGTGGTGAAAAATAGTAGAATGTTATCGTCCACTGGACCTCGGTGTCCGGTTGCAGATGTGTTTCGATAAAAAATCGACTATTGTCAATGCTCCATGCCAATTCTGAGCATAGAGGAAAGACAGAGTGCCGCCTTTTTTAAGACCACCGGCGCTTTTTCGAATTAGGAACGCTTCTTTTTAATGGTAATGAAATTATGGCTTAGGTTTCTGCCAGTTTTAGTGATTTATGTTTCTACCGCTTGAATAGTAGGTAGGAACATTTACTACGGGATATTTACCATGTTTACACATGGTAAATATCCCGTAGTAAATGTTATTAATAGTGTTAGTGACCATGTCAGTTTAAAAACTTATAGTAGGTAGGAAGGTAGGAACTTTTAGATGTAGTGAAATATAAAATTTGTAACGAAACGAGGAGTACCTAACTCAATAAGCATTGCTAATACAGAGCATCAGAGCATAGCCATTTATTCAGATAAAAAAAAAAATAACTTACCTAGCGAAGTTATTTTTAAAAGAGTAAATTCCCAAGAAGTGCTGATGTCCTCACAACACAGGCATTCCACACCAGATTCTTAAAACATTCCATCTACGTGAAGACAAGTGAGTGTAAACGAGAGACCTCGTCGAAGTCTGACGAGGGTCAGACCACTCTGAACGCTGACAGACCATGTCTGCACTTGCATACGTTCCAAAGTTCCAACTGACGATACCATGTGATTACTTGTACCCGTCAATTTAATTTAGACCTATTTGCTTAGCAGTTAAGCTTGAAAGTTCACTGTGGAGATGTACGAACGATTCTCTTCCAAGTGACGTTACCACATGGTTACTTATAAGTATAACCGCCAATTGAATTTAAGCCTAGTCGTTGGAAAGTTAAGGTTGAATGTGCATTGTAAAGATGTACGGTAAACGATTTTTGTCTTTGATTATTTTTAGCTTTAAAACTATCATCATTCGGTTCTGATCAAAGGAATTATTCAAGTTATGTGGGAATTATCGTTTGGGAATTGCTACGCATATATACATATTCATTGTTTAATTAGAGAATAAATCATTGTAACATTGGGATCGTACATGATACATCCCATGTACTAACAAAGGATATCTAACGTGGAGAAAGTAGCTAGTATGATAATATGGCTAAGGCTATTCTAGGTTCAGGCTAACTTAAAATGACAGAAAAAAAAGTGTAATTTAGCTAGACCATACCTTTCTCATTCACCTTCTCGAATAGAACGATTTAAAACAACTACAAATAATAATATGTCTACTTTAGTCTGTTTGCCAATTTCACTACCAAAATTTTTATCCTCTTCTACGCCCATATCTCTTCTTTAATATAATCAACTTAAACAACCAGTAGCTAAGTGAGATAACGTATGACTTTTTAGTTCCCGCCTCAAATAGTCACTTAAACGGTAACTCTCTCCGACACAAGCAATGAAGACGAACGACCTACCTAATGAATCACTTCACTTTGCTCATAGACTATAGACTTATTTTGAGTGGACCATGTACCTTACTTTGTGCCTAGCCGTCACTTAGCTCTGCGAAGTATCTTGAGGCTGCGCAAACTTGTGGCAAAAAAGTTCTGGCGTAGCGCTTTCGTAGCGTTATCGTAGCACTTCGCGTAGCGACTTTGAAGTATACGATTTTGTAATCCCCTTATCTAAGTGCGAAAAACCAAGAGTCGTACAATTCAGGAGTGTCACTCACAGATACAGTAGATACTCAGCAAAGTTTGGCCTCTTCGTTATCAATTTGGGTGACACTCCTGAATTGTACGACTCTTGGTTTTTATGAGCTTTAGCAGATTCAAAATAAAACCAACTTATTACTTCGGGACGCTTATGCCACACATCTGATCGATCGAATAATTAAATTATGATCCTGATAACATGATACTTGCCAAAGTAACTTCAGGAGGAATCCAATATTTCATAAGATTAATTTTAAAACAGATCAAATATATTTCGATCATTCATTCATTCGAGAATCCTATATACCAAGTTATATGTCTACTAAAGTGTCACATCTCCACTATCTACTCTTTGGCCCACATGTCGGGCGGTTGCACTTGTTCCTCTACCGCATGTAGTCAACTTTTTACCGAACTTTTTTATATTTTGTAACAAACTTTTTGTATATCGTAACACGAGCCGAACGGTATGCGGATGCCGCCGTGCCGATCCGCTTGTTATTGTTAATTAGTTGAGTCGGAGAGATGTACTGTTGATAATGATGAGGAATAAGTTGCATAGGGTTGCACGCCCTTCAGGTTCTTTTAGTTCTATCAGGTTCCTTCAGGTTTCGTTACCAAACGGCTCGGACTGGATGTGGAATGCGGAGAACACAATGGACGTGGCCTCGTGGGTATCCACACTAATATTACAAATGCGAAAGTAACTTTGTTTGTTTGTTGCCTTTTCACGACTAAACAGCTGATCGGATCGTGAGAGGAAGGACATAGGGTATCTCTTTTTTTCTCACACATAAACATAAAATTTCCACGCGAACGAAGTCGCGGGTAACAGCTAGTATGATACGAGTATATCTAGATAATCGCTGGTCCCCTAGCGCGTTACAGAACGGGCTATAGTATAAAGAAAAGAAAGAAAAAAGAGGGGTTTAGAAAGAAGAGGAAGCCTAGCCTACATAGCGCAACCAGTGTGGGACGGCGCCAGCAGGATCTAACATGCTGCTACGTACTGCAGTACCGACGACGCAGCTGTACGTGTCCCATTTGCACCACTCTACGAAGACTGAGGACATCGTAGAGCACATACGGTTGAAGACCAACTAGACCTTGAGGGTGGAGAAGCTGGAGGCGCGCCATAACACCAATTTCAAGTCGTTTGTGGTGCGCGTTCCGACTCACCATTTGGTTACCTACCTCAAGGAAGAGTTTTGGCCGAAAGGTGTGCTGTATCGGCGTTTCCGCGGCCAGCTACGTGACACCTCGCAGCGTAACACGACGCCGTTACTTCGTGTGCAGTAGTTATTAAGTTATTTTTGTATAAAGGATTTATTAGTTTATAGTTATTGTTTTTATACTTATATATGAATTGTGATTTATGGGCCCCAGTTGCCTGAAATAAAGGATATTGTATTGTATTGTATAAATGCTGGGTATTTTAAACGGATAAGATCTGAAATAAAGTTATCCGGAAAAGGAATAAGCAAGCTGAAATGTCTGTCGCAGGACAGCCTTCGACACACTTACGCACTCAAACTTCACTCTCTACAAGCTAATTCAGCCGTCAGTATGGCCGATGGAGCCAAGGAGTCTTGGAGTGGAGAGCGCTTACTGGCCAACGTAGCATCGACCGACGGACTTAGTAAGGTGACTGTGACAGGCTGATGTGGATAGCCCAGAAGATAATGATCATGGAAAAGGTAATATTACAATCAATCTAGATAACCATTTACAATAATAAATGAGTAATGTATTTTCGTGGGTTTTAAGCTGGTATAAATGGCCAATAAATAAGTGATTTTCCTGTTTATCAGGATTTTCAGCCAAAAGTTTTCCGCATTTTAAAACTATAGGAAAATCCTAAACTTTTATGACCTACCTACCCGACAGGAAACGGTTTTGTTTTCAGCCAGCATTTTGCAAACCTGCAAACCTCTGTTTAATATACGTATTGTGGTTTAGTCTAGTGCATGTGTAGATACTACATGTTCTAAATACGAACAATTGAAAACAAACAACAATAAAATATCCTGAAATAAAGGAGATTGTATTGTATTATAAACAAAGACCGCAAAAGCTGCTGAAAACAACAAACGCAAAAAAATAGTCTCGCAAAAAGATAAACGAGGTCCTAGAAGCCCAAAAATCTCACAAACAAGCAAAAAGCTTTCGCTAAGAATGTTTGCTGTTATTTTTTCCCGCGTTCAGCTGAGTAGCAGTGCGTTCTACCAGGAAATGACGCTCTGGAATGAGGATACGTACTCGTTAATTTGCACCATAAATCATCGAAAATGTAGTCTATGGCCGCGCCTCTTTGCCTATGAACCTTTTTGTAGACCTCGGCCAAGTTCGGCAAGTGTCGGGTTTCAAATGTTTTGGGACATTTTTTTAAGATTGTTTGTTTAGGGACATCTTGAAGCTGTAATGTCCGTTTGTTTTTTGGGCCCAAGAAAGTTCTATAGTTAGCTGAAAATGATACAATGTGCTAGCTGAAATTTATGAATTTCAGGAAATCTGGTATAGTTTTTTGTAGATTGAAATATTAAAATAAAAATGTTTTATCCGCATGATACATGATATAACTGTTTTACTCTGTGTTATTGCTGTTATAAGGTTGCAATCACTTAAAGCCATCGCACTAGAATGGATAATGAATTCATAAAAACTCTGAATACAAGGCATTCTCACCACGTCACTGTCTACACCTACAGTATCCCTCAGAAGGGCAGAAAACATACATATTACACTTTTTATCCATACAATCTCTGACCACCCCTTTCTCTGCAGGGTCAAGACACATCTTCTCTCTTAAGAAGAGATTGACATAACAATTTCACGCTTATAATGCTCAAAGGGTTAGGCAGAGGTGTACCTAATAATGCAACCACATTTCGCCAGATAAGTCTAAGTCCCAAGTAATAGGATGGAAAACCCAACAACAATTTGCTCGACCCGAGAATCGTACCCAGAACCTCATGCACAGCCGTCTCAATTGCGACCTAGACTAACTAAGCAGTCAAGAAGAGGTTGAGTACCCATTAATAAGCTTGTATTACCGATTTGAGGTTATAAAATTAACATTCTTATTGAAAACAACAGAAAAAAGGCCATACGACATAAAAAACGAGCCCACAAGACTAGACTAGACCATAAACAGTTACAACATCCAATTCCATACAAATAAATCTGCCATGAATTTAGTTAGCATTTATGACAACTAATTCCTGCGGAACTTATGTTTTTCTTATTGTGTATAATATTACGATAGTTTTGGGAATAAGCCAAGTGGCCTAAGATAATATAGTGACTTATTTGACCCCTGGGAGAGGCCCCGGAACTTTTCGATAGTTCTCATATTAAAAGTTGACGTGATATATAGGTGGGATGTTCAGAAAAAAGTCTTTGGTTTTTTGGCACGGAAGTTTGTGCAGAGTTCCTAGTTTTGCTAGCGAGTTCACATAGATTGTTATGTTTACAAATATCTATGACAGATTCTCGGTTCCTCAGAAAATCTATGTTACACATGAGGGTCTATTACATTATACCCGACCACTGTAAAGTCAAAAGAAGGGTTATGATTATTGCATAATGAATTTAAACTCATTGCTCGGTAATTTTTTTTTTAAAGAAGTGTTTGAGATACACTTTTTTAGCCAGAGGCATGAGGCAGGTAAGGCACTACCACCACACGATTATCATAAAAAAAAAAACAGTTTAAGATGGTGTTGTCTAAACCAAATATTAATGAGAGGTGCTGTTAAAAGCGTTTACACCTTATGGCATTTCAGTCAAACTTTCAAGTCGTTATTTTCCGAAATAACTGAACTGATTTTAATGAAACTTCGTAATGCACACAAGCAGGATACACAGATCTAAAAAGTTACTAAAAAAAAAACGAAAAATTGTTACAGTTAAATTGGATCGATTATAAATTTTCTATAGAAACAGAAAATTCCAATTATATCTTTTTTTTTAAACACATTTTGAAAATATTTTTTAGTAACTTTTTAGACCTATGTATCCTGCTTATGCGTATAAAGTTTCATTTAAATCGGTTCAGTAATTTCGGAAAATAACGATTTGAAAGTTTTTATGAAAAGCGGTAAGGTATAAACGCTCTTAACTGAAATTAACCCAAACTTACCATCTCGCCCTCATTATTTTTATTTAAACTTCATGTAAGTACAATAGTGGTACATACGCGGACTTAATGCCACAAGGTATTCTCTACCAGTCAACCATTGGGTTAAAAAAACAACATTGTGATAGGGTTCAAAATAATATCTGAAAATATAAATTCGAAATTGTATGTAATTACATAGATACTAACTAATACAGAAATACACTATATATTTTAACAAATACCAAAATAAAAATCGAGAAACCTAAAAATAATTACTATGGCTAGACTTCTAATTGCGAGCTATTTCATTATTTTACTTTATATATATATATATATATATATATATTTTAATTTAAAAAGTGGTTACGAACTTTTCTTTTAAAAATGAATAGTATCGCGTTCCACAGCTTTATTAATGAGACAGCATATGAATTTGACAAAAAACCGGTACGGGGTGAAGGTATTTGGAGGTCTAGATTTTTGGAAGCTCTAAGGTTTCGACTGTGAGAACTACCCAACACTATGAAATAAGTTTTTAGATAATCGGGAACAAATGGATCGTTCATATTTAGTGAAGATCATACAAAGTGATCTGAGTGACCTATTGAGTCGGATAGACAGCCATTTAAGCTGAGAACGGTAGGAAACAATGTGATCGTATTTACGAAGGCTAAAAACAAAGCGAATAAAAACAAACATCAGCATAGTCAGGGAATCAAAAAAATGGGAATCAAAAAAATGGGAATCAAAAAACAAACATCAGCATAGTCAATAATGGGAAGCACAAGTGACTGGACCAGAGTGAGTTTGGTGCTAGATGGGAGAAAATGCTTGAATCTGTAGAGATACCGCAGCAAAAACGAGACATAAAACACAAAACTCATTAAAACCAACATCCACCCTACGTACTACATACCTTCAAAGTCCATCTGCCCTTCACCCCAGATGCTCATCTTCCTATCATTGATCATTCCCATTCATTACAGACATACAAATGTCGTGAACCGTCCTAATTAGTGCTGGTCCTCAGGAAATGCCTACATCTTGAGGAGGCACCCGTGGGACCCCGTAGCACGTGGACACTTGAGAGTTGGAAACTTTTTTGCGACACTGTTTCACACTCCTGTTAGTTCCGTATAGGATGTTGTTCGCACTTTAAAATTGAATCGTTGGATCCGCGGCGTGTTCGAATTTAGGAAGTAGACCGGGTACTCCCCTAATGTTTTTTTTTTTTTTAACTTCTTTAGCTTTGGTTTATAGAAGTTTCTGTTATTTAGAAGTTCGTTGAAATTGGGGTAGTAGTAGGTTTTTATCATAACTAGGAAAGTACCAGTAACAATGCTCTATTAAAACAGAAGTATATCACTCGCAAATTAGTGTTTTTGACAAGAAGAAGAGAAGAGTAGGCGTTTAATAAAGTTATCATTGTTTAAAACAAATTCAAAAGTAATACATTTCGATTAGATGAATAAGATTATGCCAAATTAAGACACTCAAGATTGGGGTGAAAGCTCCAACTATCGTAGGTATGTACCAGGAAAAAGAACTTAAGATTTTTTTTTGATATCTGAGCACCTTGCGGATCTGCGGATGTTATTTCTGGCATAGATAATCGATATTTCCATGAGGCCCACTGGCCTAAAACCCCGTTTACATCAATCCTTGCCATCTTTCTATTTTTTGCGAAACTTTCATTGTATCCTGACATAACACTTGCGCAGGCGATTATTTGACAAAAATCTTTCACTATTTGTTTACCTGGAAAGGTGTTCTATATTTTGTTGAAGGGTGAATGTACCAGTTACTGAAGTAAGATGTAAGACTTTTGTTATTTAGGTATGTATTTGAGAATTTAATTTCAAGGGCTTAAAAGAGCCAGGCTACATACAGGTCAGATAAAATTTTTGACTTCATCGACACGCAAAGAAGAATATTATAGTATTAGTTTAGTTTGATTTATAAAATAAGTTAATTACTGTTTATTGTTTAAGTTTATCCTCTTTTTCAAATCTCGCAATCGAAGAAAGGTTTGTAGCCGCTGCAATATATAGCTTATGAACATAAGCAATATATTGCAATATGTGTGTACTATATTTTTTGATTTTGTGTGCAATAAAGAATAATAATTGAATTTTTATTTTTGTGCTCACTATGAGCAATAGAGTCTGGGTCTTGAAAGTGTTAGTTATCTTCATTAGATGATATTTAAATAAGAATTACATAATTGCTTTCCAAAGAATTTTTGTATTCTATTAACATACTTTAATACCATTGTGATTGTTCTTCTCGTTACATTTTGCTTTATGAGTGTCAAATATTTGATCTCTACACCCAATCCCGACAATTGTCCACTTTTACCCTATCAGTAAAGGTGCGTTTCACGGACGGGTTGAGTGTATGTGCTTTCTAAATGCCTTTGTTAATAAAATAAGTGTTTATTTGCGAACACATCTGCGCCAGAACATATGTATGTTATTTTTATTATTTTTGCACAAAAGAGGTTTTTAGAGAGGGTTGATATTTTATTTAATAGTAGTAAGTAGGCGACAATGTGGTTTAATTTAACATTTGTGAGTTAAATGGAAAGAAACTTCTAGTACAGGCTGCATAACGAATTAGGCAAAGGAATGTTGAATTTTTGCCTGTTGAAGCAGCGCCATGAACATGCTCAAAAAGATTTGGTACCTACAATTAAAAGAGCTCTATAGGAATAGACAATAAGCTTTCATTTGGATTTTGTTTAGATTGTGCGGGAAATGTTTATTACTAGCACATTGTATGATATCCGTAGCATTCAGGTATGTTTTTATGGATTAAATTTAAAAGAATGCTGAAAAAAAAAAGATCTCGCAGCCGTCAGTAAATCGGTAATTTAAAAACGATCACTGAAGAAATAATCCTGATCATAAATAAGCAAAACGGTTGTAAAAACAGTGAAAAATAACTGTTCAAAGCTATTGTTTCAAGATATTATCTCGCAACTCTTTACAATCATAACAGCTTTCTCGCATTTAGAATTATTGCTCTATTTTCGGTAAACAAATGTTTTGGCTATTTGAGTGTTTGTCCTTTGAAGAAAGTAACCGTCAAGGGTGAGTAGGGCCGTTAATACTGTAATAAATCAGTTTCGGTAGGTAATTGTTTTTACCGCCGACGACTATTAGAAGATTATGTTTGGAACTTTAGGAGCAGTTATAAAATTGACATTAAAATCCAAAAGCAGAGCCTAAGTAGGTACTGTTAGGTACTAAATGTAATAAGTATTCTAACTAAAAACGGTCAGGAGGATAAACTTACATGGTGTGAGTGATCAATCTAATTTAATTCCATGTTCTAAAATAAGACTTAAGATGAGTACATATAGCAACAATATAAAAGGATATAATACATAAGTACCGTTAATTTTTTATTTTAAGTAAGGTACCAACATGTATTACGTATGAGGATAATTAATCAGTGTACCTATTAATAATTATCATACCTAATTGTTTCATAATATTAATATGGAAATTGTTACATTTAAACATATAATTTTAGCAATCTAAAGTTGTCGAAAACAAAATGACTCACTATGAGAACTATATTTTTTTTCATGGTTACTAAACTTGCTCCATATTCCCATCAACCTCTTTCAAAGGCGACAGGTAACAATTTTTTCTCAGAGAAAAAATTTGAGCACTTCAATAATGGACCCCCGGTGAAAGTTTTGTACAAGAATCCGTTCACGAGCAAATATAATGCTACTTTTTTATATACAGCGACAGATATTAGCAAAAAAAAATCGTTTGGTTTCTTGGACCTTTCTCCGAAATCAATGGTTACCACAAAAGGGTTTTAGATTTCACAAACAGATGTGTTTTCGTGTAATTTTTGTGTATGACATCTGTCAAAAATGTGCATGTTATGTGTCTTTTACCTGTGTGATATCAAACAGAATGAAAGCAGTGTTTTTTTTTATTATCATTTGGGTATTTAATACACCGTGTAAATCACCTCATCACAAAGCCGTCAACCAAGCATTCTGTACATGAAACTAAGTAACTTTACGCAAAAATTAATGCTGGGAAATGACTTTTTTTTGGGGGGTGTAAAATCATGTTTTGTGGTAGAACTCAATGTAACGCACTCAAAACATTGTGCTGATGGACGGATTGAATAGTACGGGGGTCGTGGAGGTGTTTAAAGTAAAAATCATACATTAAAAACATGTATTTAAAAAAATACTTGTCAAAAAGTTGGAACTTTGACCCCTAATATCTCCGTAACTAGAAGGTTCCCAGGTATGGTGTAGAACAAAAAAAATGATCGCAATGACAGGGAGAACCAGTGCCTTTCGGCTTCGTTAAGAGGTGTTTTACACCCTTTATACTAGTTATATTTAAAACCCATGTATTAGAGGACGAGTTTATTGCAATTAACCGGGCATAAATTGAGAAATTACAATAATACTTTGGGAATCGAACACAGATCGTCATGCTCACCATTAGCGTTTGCGATTTTGGAAAGTGTCCCTAAAATATAGGTTGGCATCAACTATCTCACGGACAGACAAGTAGCTACCTAGCTAAAATGTCGTTAACATCTTTCTTCATACTTTAACAACATCAATACATGTGACACGAAAAAAAGCTTCCTAAAAAAATCAATAACAAGAATCGAGGTATCAAAAATTAAAGGCCAATTTCACAAAACTTGACGCAATGCTGACAAGAAAATTATTGTGCATGTCGGTTCGATATTTGATAGACAGTCACCTTTGGATGCCCTTTGTACTCTGGCCAGCACGCGTGCCCTTTCAGACGGTACATATAATATTTATACAATAATGCCTTTTTGTCTGTCAGTTCATAACTGGCCGTGTCTGCGTCAAAATGCGGAAAAAATAGATGACAGCTCGAATTAAATGTCACCGTATTAATATTTGATGTCTTGTTAATGCTTTTGCAATGGACTACTATGATGTTTTTTTTTTTAAATTCGCATGTAAGGAAGAAACGTGTAACATATTTTTTTAAGGATTTATAATTGGGATGACTACACAATATATTGCCAAGTTTATTTTGGCATTTTAAGAGATTTGAAACGAGAAATTTAACACTTTCACGTCTTTGGGTTTACTTAAGTCAGGTCACACAGGAAACAATGAGAAAGCCTTTTTTTCTTCTTTATTTATATAATCAGTTGTCATTTGATTTTACATTTCTAATCTTAAATTATTCTATCTTAACACTAACCCTTAAAAATAGTAAATGCATCATTCATTTGCCAAAAAAAAACTCATTACGTTAAAAAATATTGAAATAAATACAATTTAATTTAAAAACGCTACCTATTGTCAATCACCGAAAAAAAAAACGTCTAATATCAAAACATAAAATAATTATTAATAAATTTAACTACAAAAGGACATCAACTGTGCCTTTTACCCTATAACCTAAAACAGTCGTCATCTAAAAGGCTTGAGCTAGCGAGCCTAATTGACAAGAACCTTAGTTTGCTACCAATATAACATCTTTACAGCAACGAGAATATCAGCTCATATATTTCAGTGATATAAAGGTACATGGACTGAATAAATATTGTCTTAGTATCGTGTATGTTTGGAACATCTCTTATTTGAAATGTTTGCAAAGGTACGCGTACTCAGAGATATGTATTTCTTATGTCAAATACAACACACGGGACACATCAAGCTATGTATATCCTATACCTGACCTCACTTTGTATGAGCTTTCCATATCATAAGAGATCAGCTTAATTTGGTTTTGAATGGTTTGATTGGGCGTCGTGCATACTACATTATAAGCACCAGTCCCTGTTCGTGTCGCGGGTTCGATCTCCGCAAGGAACAAATATTTTTATGGCCTACAGATAGTTGTTCCGGGTCTGGCTGTTTGTGTACCTATGTTTTAAATGTTTGTAAACGCGTTTAAAAAGAAAATTACAGCAACTGTTCCAGAAATATAAGGTTAATTTATATAACTCTTTTCCCTCAAAATATCCTCTGTAATATTGTTCTAACAGTAGCAAACACCCCGGTTTTTCCCTACTCCAGAAATATACGATACGACTTACTCAAAACTAATAGAAACTTATTTTAAATGCATTCGATGGCGAATATTTTACTAAATACATATAAAATAATACCGAAAATGTAGTCCGGGCTTAAAATTATCTATATTCTTTGAAAAAAAAAGTGATGGTTTTTGTTTAGTCAAGAATAAAAAAACTTCTATTTGAGTTTGAAATAAATACTAGGTACGTATTAGGGCAACCTTATTTTGAGCATTTTTTTAACTTAAAATAATAAATAATAGTACCTTATTGTGTAAAAATCAATTGTGAGTATGTTGATTAATTTCCTTAACCTAAACCTACAAAATACTTGCATATAAAATATAAATAAGGCAATTTGAATTTCATATTTTAAGTTACTAGTTCCTTTGACGTCAATATATAATTAAAAATACAAAAAGAAGGTTAAAGAGTCGTACTATATACCTACGAATATGTAATGAATTGTTTAGCAATACTTATTGAAAAACAAATCGCAATAGATAATACTTGCACATACTAAATTACTTATACATAGTTTAAAAGTACGTAAGTAGGCATATAATCCCTGATTTTAGCTATGAAATTAAATCAATTTATCATGTAGTTTTTCTATAGTTGAAAAGATACTCAAAGTTATAACAAAAAAAAAAGATGACAAGAATATAATGTAGTTTTAGCTAAGTATTTAACTAAATACTTTATTCTTCATCTAAGAAACTTCAAGATTCGAACTATAAGCAAATTCTTGTCATAGACAACCAAAAATACACAATACAACCTATCTCTCAATAACCTAACATCCTATCCTAACCGAAAAAATGACGTCACATCTAACCCTACATAAAAACTAGGAATGACTGAACTATACTACTGTACTAAGGCTCAGTCTTAGATGTACAAGTCAAAGTCGAAGCCTCCTCCTCCGCTGAGGTAGTCGTAGAGGTAGACTTCCATCTCCTCTAGGGCCTCAATGCTGGGGTCTCGGAGAGGCACGTCGCGGATCGAGCGGGCAGACCGTGAGAGGCTGTGGAAAGAAAAAAATAAGTTGGTAAGTGTGTCACGTATGGCGTTTTATAGCCGTTGTTCTGTAATTTTTTTGTACGCACGATCAAGCAAAACTAGTTTAAGTACGCGAATCTCTCGTTGTACTGGAAGTTCATACAAAGCCAGGTCAGGTTACACTGGATGTGTCGCCGGGTGTACGATAATCATTCCCCCCGGGATGAAGGTATTAAACGAGTTTTTTTCAATGAGGAGGAGGTCTCAGTACAAGCTGTAGGAACTACAAATATCAGCTAGATTAATACCAGCCTATTGATGTTTTGCATTGATCATCACGCTTTCAGGAACGCTAAGCCGCTTGTAAATTGTTATGATTTTGACAGTAAGTATTTAACAGTAAGGGTTATGAAGAACAGTTCTTCATCCCCCATAGATAAGGAAGGGTGCTCTGACCAAACGGGTGTTGTCTGGTGGGTTACTTCCCGATAGTAGTTTTGGGTTTTTTCTATATAGTCACGGATAACTTTAACTGCGCCATTTAGGAGTTTGTTGTTAGTTCCTCATTTATATTATAGATGGCGCTGTAGAACTTTTTATTCTATATTTTTGTACTTAATAGGTACTTTTTGTAGTGCCGCTACAAGTACAGCGCTTCCTATTAATCTTTACATACAGAATGAATTATACTTAATTAAAGTAGATACTTACGCGAAATCAGTGTCAGAGTCGAACATGTACTCCCTGTTGAAGTGTTCATTGATATCCTTCATGATGCAAGCCTCCAGCTTCTTGTGCTGAAAACAAACAAAGAACTAATATTATATAATTAATGCAAAAGTTTGTGAGGATGTATGACTGTTTGTTACTCTTTCACGCAAAAATTCTAAATCGATCTGAATGAGATTTAGCACAGGCATAGATTATAGTTTGGAATGGCACACTTCATACTTTTTATCTCGGTACGAAGCCGCAGGCTAGTAATCAAATAACTCCATGAATATTAACGGCAAGACCATTGGTCAGAAGGTAGGAAGTATTCAAAGAGAATAGTGAAGGTGTACCTTGTAGCAACGGAAGAAGAAGATCGCTCTGATCTGTTCTTGAGGACGCGGCACGATGTCACGTTTGTCTTCTGGCACACATTGCTGCAACAAAGATGTTGAATAAAACACGGCTGTATGGTTATATTGTCTCATTACTGTGATATGGCGAGCGGTGTGGGAGAGAAGCTGTGGCCCAGTGGTGGCAGCCCCGACTTACGAGCAGGCGTATTACTTTGTGTAATTTATTTCATCACCGCTGCCCTCAAAAACAGGTGAAGGAAATCAACGTGAGGAAACCGGCATGTCCTAGAACTAAAAATTCGAAGATATGTGACATCTACCAACCAGCACTGGGCCCGCGTGATGGATTACAGCCCACTCCTTCTTATAGAGAGGAGGCCTGTGTCGCAGCAGTGGGAACATTATAGGCTGATGATGATGACTGTGATAGGGTAATGACACAAAGTTTTGATGTAGGATGTTTGGGTCCTGGTGATTGATTGATAAACCGTGAAACTTTAAAACACTATTGAAATTGATCCATTCTTTAGCATCATGGTCCAAGTTCCCCCGCTTATTAGGCCTCTTTTTCACTGCGTCCCTGCTAATCCCTATGTAAATTCTTCCTCTCTCTTCCTCTAACTCACCGAGAACTTCTGACAGAAGTGCAGCCCCTCTTGTATGTCGGTCTTCAGCTCGCTGGACACCGGTAGGTTGTTGATCCTCTGCGTGATCTGTTCGTAGTTGGGTTCCATGTTGCTGTCGATGTAGCCGAGCTCCTGCATCACGCATGTCACGTTCTGGCCGGCTTGTGCGCGGGCGTTTATGCCGAGACGAGCGCGGAGACCAAGATGGCGCTGAGAAGAAATAAGGGTTAGATTGGCCAACATAAGTTTGTTAGTATAGGTATGTTTGTGGCTTATTTATAAATTAAATTATCAGCTCACCGACTTTCGATACTTCGAAAAGTTAATGTTATGCAAATTTACCCCTAACTGACAGTATAGAAGTTTTAGAATTTAAAGCGCGTGTCGGACCATATCGTCGATGCTGCGATAGTACTCATGCTCTGGCCGCTGTTGCTAGATGAGTGCGGGCACACAGTTGACAAATAAAAAACCGGCGAAGAGAGAGTTGTACTCGCACACAAAAGGTCCGTAGCACCAAACAATATAATGACAATATTATTTTGAACACTCATTTAAATATGTAGATTTTTATTTTTCAACCCTCAATACATGTAACTTTAACCACTTTAATCATTTTTTTTTATTTTTTCAATACTTTACATTAGATTATAAAGGGTTTACACCCTTAACGATGCCGAAAGGCACTGGTTCTCCCTGTCATTGCGATCATTTGTTTGTTCTACACCATACCTGGGAACCTTCTAGTTACGGAGATATTAGGGGTCAAATTTCCAACTTTTTGACAAGTTTTTTTTTAAATACAAGTTTTTAATGGAAATTTTTACTTTAAACACCTCCACGACCCTCGTACTATTCAATCCGTCCATCAGCACAATGTTTTGCGTGCGTTACATTGAGTTCTACCTCAAAACATGATTTTACAATTTACACCCCCCAAAAAAAAGTCGATTCTCAGCAATAATTTTTGCGTAAAGTTACGTAGTTTCATGTGCGGAATGCTTGGGTGACGGCTTCGTGATGAGGTGATTTACACGGTGTATACACATACATATTATATTTTCTACGTTATATATTTGTGTAGCGGGTCATAGAGAAACAGTACTCTCCAAATTTCGCTTGTGTGGTGCCAATAGTCTCGAATTATGTTACATACGGACGGACAGAGTCAGACCGAATCCATAATTAGTGTTCCGTTCTAAAAATAACAACAGACAAACTCACCGACATCCGATTGTTCGCAAAGAAGGGTTGCTGCTGTTGTTGATAGAAGGGTTGTTGGTACTGTTGTTGGGCGAAGTAGGGGTTGTAGGGGACATTGGGGGGGTAGAACACGGGCGTGCTGTACGGCATCTGGTAGTAAGGGTTCGCGCTGTAGGGACGGAACTGCGCGGGAATCACGTACGGAGGGATCGCTGACTGCGGCTGCGGGAATGGACCCTGCAGGAGATAAAAAGATCGATTAGAGACTGAAAAGACCCTAAAAGTTAGTCGATTTTGTATATGGTCGGCGAAGACTTTTGTCACTGACTGTACCAACTGACTGACTTTTGTGACTGACTGTACAAAATACTAAGTAAAATTGGCTACAAAAGCCGATGATTAATGTATACCGGAATAATGATTTAAATATATTATGTATAATATTAAATAATGATTAAATCAATAATGTGATTACGATTACGAATGATTAAAAGTTGTGACTAAAATTCTATTAATATGTTTGCAGATATTACGGATCATTTTGATTACCCTTTTTTCGAAGTCATTACCCTGCATTTTCTAGACTTAAACTAATTGGAATAAGTATTTATTTTTAAAATAAATTCCTGACATAACCCATAAAGTAGGAAAGTCGGATATGTACCCCTAGGTAGGTATGTACGAGTCTTTAAAATACTCTATTTTATTTTTTACAAACCAACAACTTCAAAAAACTTTTAATAAATAGTAATGGTTCTATGTTTCTGCCTACCTCTCAGGAAAGAGCGTGAGTATAATTATGCCCCTATGTACACATATATGTATGTATGTATCAGTGTAGGTAGTATGTATCACACCGACCAGCCTTCTTCACTAGTCTATGAGTACCTACTCATAACAAAATGACTCATACATTAGTTACATAATTCATACAAGACTCTTAATAAGATTAGAGGTCGTTTAAACTGTTTTAACCGATTATAGTTCATCAACGTAGTTTTTTTTTTAGCTGTGTTATCTTTGCCCGTGCGAGATTAGATACGGCTGGTTCATACTGTAAAAACTTGTATATTTGGAATAAGTAAATAATGTTACATTAAAAAAAAATATGTAAAAGTAGGTATATATATCTATTAAAAGAGTATTATTTTATTACAATTTTCCCAGGCACTCGTTACGTAGTCAAAAAAGTTATAAAACTTACGTTCTAGTAAATACCGTTTCATTGCAAGCTGATAATAGCGATGACCTACCTAGTGCTCACTTCTAAAAAAAAAAGAGTTTGTATACGGCATTCCGACATAAGCTGCAATATTTCGCAACCTTCAACATAGCCTCTTTAGCTCAGTGGTAGAGCACTGGTCTCGTAAACCAGGGGTCGTGAGTTCAATCCTCACAGGAGGCATCCGATCTCTTTTTGCATTTTAATTAAATTCACGAAAATATTTTTTTTAGTTTACTTACATTTACTCCATGTGGCCTGAATGTCAAAACACCACCCATAGTTTGTTTTTGTGATTGTTGTCCTTGATCTTGAATATTTCCTTCATCATCTTTGTTGTGCATAGCGCCATCTAGCGGCTTTGTTATGGTTTGCGAGTTCGGGTCCATTGAGAAACCAGGCGGTAATTTGCTAAGGAACAGTGGCGGTATATGTGAGTTCAGCGGTTCCTTCATAGGTGGCGCTGTCGAACATTTAGCGTAGGCATCTTTAAGTTCTTTGGTTATTTGTTTCAAAAGTTGAGTGCCGAAGCAGCTTTCGTAGATCTGTAATTTAAAATAATTATTATTTTACAAACACGTTGTTTGTAGGTTAAAAATAATTTCAATCGTCTCTTTCCATCACGAGTTAGTTCTATGACTGATTCATTAAAACAAAATGACTCCATAAATGTTGATCAAAACAAAAGCAATTTTATTGTGGTCGTAAATATAACGGACGTGAATCAGTTGTGTGTGAACGTCAATTTCATCAATATAGTATGAGCAGCCGTGGCCGAGCGGTTAAGGCGTCTGACTAGAAATCAGATTCCCTCTGGGAGCGTAGGTTCGAATCCTACCGGCTGCGAACACTTTTTGCGTTATATTTTCACGATTATTATATCAACGTGGTTTTGTAACTTATTTTTTCCAAGTTTTCAATAATTTTACGTGATTTATTATATTTTACCTTTAACATGGCATAATCCTTCATGAATTTGTTATCTCCGCTGTCCAAGGCCTGGGCAGACGCCCAGATGAGGAAACCTAAAAATATTTGAGTCCGCATTTTGTAGAACCTGTGAAATAAATTAAAAACTATTAATCTCATGCACGTACATGATAACAACTGTCAACTAAAACGGGCAAACGGGGACTTGTTGTCTTTGCTCAATTTGAAAATTGAAAAGGCGCGAATTTCAAATCTTACTTTATTTTTGCAATTTGCAGCTAAGTACAATGCAAATTTCGTGTTTTAAGAAACTTCATAATTATTTCTAATCCGTCTAAAAATCATCTAATTTCGCTAAATTTGAAACGTTTTTGTCATAGTTGTCGGGAACGACCTTTATCAAATACGGGTAAGTAAAAGTATAGAGATTGATTGATTCGCGGTAGAAACGATTTTTTTAATTTTTATTGTAGAATACTCGTAGGTCCCAATAATATTGAAATCGTCGCTTGTTTTACGTTTTCTGTCAAGGGATTGGTAGTTCATATTGCATTTTTACAAAAAAAAAATGGCCCAGCAAACAAGGCATCATTAATGTATCCTACGTATGCATTTATACTTAGTATTACGTATTCTTATAATTAGACTAGTCAAGTTATTTGGATTCGCTCGGCTGAACTTTGTAGAGATGAATTCCTGTTGCACGTTTTTATACTAATAATTTTCCGCTACGGTGGGCGGAGGCGTAACTTTTTGTCTCGTCGCGCGTCGTGAGAAAATACGCGAATTAACTGTATTTAATTACTTTATCACGACTTGGTATGTTCGTGTTTTTCTATTTATGACCAATTATTTATTTTTTATTGACCTGCTCATTCAGAAATTCAGTAGTAAAAAATGTACCAATGACATTTCTGCTTTCGTTCGTTTAAAAAAATGTAAATAAATAATTATGTCTGTACCTGAAAAACATACTTTAACTTTCAGTTCAATTTTATGTTTTGTTTCAATAGGTAGTTACCCTCTATTTAATCCACACAAGATAACGTTGATATATGTTTCAGTAAAATTACATCAATATAAAAAATCAAGGGAATAAATTTCGACGGTTATTAAAAAACCGGCCAAGTGCGACTCGGACTCGCGCACGAATGGTTTCATTATTTATAAAAACGAGCAAAAAAATCACTTTTTTGTATCGCAGCCCCCTTAAATATTTATTTTAATCTGTTTTTAATATTTGTTGTTATAGAGGCAACAGGAATACATAATCTGTAGAAATTTCAACTGGCTACCTATCACGGTTCATGAGATACGCAGCCTCGTGGCAGACGGACGGACGACAGGGAAGTCTCAGTAATAGGGTCCCGTTTGACCCTTTGTTTACCCGGGACCCTAAAAAACATCTGTTTCCTAAAAAACCGCAATACCTACATGGTCAAAATGTATGGAATAACAAATTTAAAAAAAAAAAAACTTATGAAAAATTTCTATGTAAGGTCCAGAATGATTTACTTAAACTTGATAACCGTTTTAGCGTTGGTATCCCTTCCACCTTGTATTATTATTTTCTCTCCAAGATTTAACATTACTTATAGTACAGAGTCAATGAGCCCTACCCTCTTACTTCCAACGTAACCACTGAACGCAAGTGGGCGTTAAGTTAATAAATCCATCGGTTAACTGTGAACATAACTTACTACTCTTGGTAGTTACCGTTAACTTGCCTGTAGAAATGTGAAGTAGGCTGGTTTTAAAGGCAATTTAGATTTGTTCTTATTTAGACTTTAAAGGATAAATTGTTATGTATTCACTATACCTATTAGCTAAAGCTCAATACAACACAGCACGAATTAAATGGCTAGCCTTGGTGATGTTTAATGCTTTAGGCGTAAAAAGCCGATGGATTTTGGGCAGTTTGGGAATTTTGGTTTTTCATATTGAGGTTCCTCTTGGTCCTAAAAAATGACTAGCTCCAGAATTCCCCACTGGGAACGTTTCCCCAGTCCATAATTCTGGAGCTAGACCTCCATACATTCTTTACCGTCGAAAAGATCTCCTCTGAGTTTTAATGTCAACTGTTCAACAGTCTTTTGTTTGGGTCCCAGGATCTAACTTGCTGGAAATTGACAATAAAAAGCAGCATCAGTATGAATGTGAGTACGCATAAGCAGAATAATGGTTGTGCGTTGTTTCATCGCTAATTGTTTACTCGAATTTTGTTTGACATAAATTGTTTCTCATATTATCATTTCATAGAATAATCAATACGCGGAATACTTACTTTGAAGAAATTTATATCATCGATTTTTGTTTCAAATAAAGTTTAATGTTAGAATATTCATATCATAGAATAACAAATCAAATATTATTTATCCACATATTGTTTGTTTCACATAAAACTTATTACGAATAATAACATTTTAATCGACTGACAGTTTCTAAAATTAAAACCTTTGAAAAATGCATACCCTCCTACAAAATTACAAAACCGGGTTCACAAAAATAATGCGGGTAAATTATTGTCAAGCAGGAAAACAATCTTGTTAATCTCACTAATGGTGTCAATGCCTGTTGCATGCAGCATGCACCAAGCATGCGACTTGCAGCATGCATGCAAGCAACCATGCAACTTGCAGTATGCATGCAAGCATGTAACATGCAACAGGCAAGGTTTCTGTCACGGCTCCGGCGCTGCGGGGCTCCGGCGGCCCCACGCAAGTTTATCGTCGCAGATGGTATTAACGCTCACCACCGCAGCCTCGGCTTGCACTCGCCGCCTGACCGCCGTCGCGTACGGACGTGCCGCTACCTGCTCGCATTCCCGCTCGCTATCAGTGTGTGTCATCGGTTCGTCGCTTCCCAGTGTCGTGACGTCATCAGTTGTCTTTCGACTACACCCCCGAACAATTGCTGTCTTTTTATTAAGACAGCACTTGCTCATTTGCTTCGGATATTATTCCGATTTAACTTCCTTTGCCCCATCAGGGAAAAACCCTCAATTTCGAGGTTCTTGGTGGGAAACCTAACGGTGCCAACGAAACCGAGAGAGGGTGGTGACCCAATCCGCCCACCTAACCCCTTCAGGGTCTAGGTGAAAAATTGGGCTCCGTCGCGTTCGCATGCGCCGCCGATATACTGTGCTAGTGTTTCCCGTTTGAACAAGTTCCTGAAAGCAAAGTTCCCTGGACTGGAGTTGGAGTGGCTACCAAGCCAGGACCCTCGGACTGTGCCTGCGGGAAGGTTGAAGCGGGTGAGTCACTGATACACAGTAAATTCCCTAAATAATTGGTCAAGGAATTAGGTTGTTAGGCGCGCTGAGCTTCACTCAAATGTCCGCTAACTTTTAGCCGATAAAATGTCGTCCCTCGACGACACAGAAAAAGCGCTTTTGCGCTTTTTCTTGCGCGTCTTCACGACCGACCCATATTTACAAAAATATGGGTCAGAAATTGCTGCCATTCAGCAAACCACCGATACCGTCACTGACTTCAGTGACGCGCTCGAGAGCCCCTTATCACCGCCGCCTGCCGACAGAGGCTTACCGCCAGCCGTCGCCGCCGCGATTAAGGCTACTCCAAGACCCATTGTAGTGAAACCCATTGTTTCGCAAACAAAGGTCCAGTCCGCACCTGCGTCCATTGTTCCCGTTTCTGAGAACATGGACAAAGGCTCACCGCCAGCCGTCGCCGCCGCGATTCCGGCTAACCCCGGACCCATTGTTAAGCAAACAATGGATCAGTCCGCACCTGCGTCCATTGTTCCCATTTCGGAGAAAATGGACACAACTGTGCCAGTCTCCGACTCGGAATCGGTTATAGATTCCTGCTCTGCTTCCTCGTCCTCTGAAGACGACTATCAAGTCGTCGGAAAGGGCAAGAGGAAAAAGGGCAAAAACTCTCAGGCCACCATGGCCAAAAAATTAGTCGCGCTCCCTCTCATCCCCTCTCCCGAGGCCTCCCGTCCCACCTCCCCGGTCCCCGCACCAAAGTCCGCCGCTGCTCATACCAGCAGACCATCTAGCCCTAAGGCTAACTCTTCAGCCACTTCTTCAAAGAAGCTGAAGCCCCCTCCCCCGTTGTTCATTCAGGACAAAGGGAAATGGACAGACGTGTCCAAAATGTGTGTTGAGCGCCGAATTCAATACACTAGCGCAAAAAGCACCCAGCAGGGTATCAAAGTGGTAGTCCCTACGACCACCGACTTCAGGGAACTAACCCGTCAGCTGATCGGAAGGCACATAGCCTTCCATACATACTCCCTTCCAGAGGAGAAGCCCACCCGCGTGGTGATCAGGCGGATCCCGAAGGAAATCCCCACGGAGGACATCCTAAACGACCTCCAAGGCCAGGACATCCCGGTCGCAGCCGTCCACCGCCTTCATAAGGCGAGAGGTGGAGACCAGTACGATATGGTACTGGTCATCTGTGACCCAGTAGAAGGACACCACCCGATCTTCAAAGTGAAGTCGGTATGCTCCCTCACAGGCATCTCAATAGAGAAGCCTTACCGCTCAACCGTAGTAGGGCAGTGCCACCGCTGCCAGCTGTACGGACACAGCCAAGCCAACTGCCATGCGCCGCACAGATGCGTAAAGTGTCTAGGCGACCATGGTACGGCAGACTGCCCCCGACCCAAAGACAAATCGCTATGCACGGAGCCACCAAGCTGTGTGCTTTGCGGCCAGTCGGGCCACCCGGCTAACTACCGCGGCTGCCCGAAAGCCCCCAAAGGCTCCTCTTCTAAACTGGCGAAGCGTGCAAACGCCCGCCAGCAGAGAGAAAGCCCATCGGTGAGGCTACCAACTGCACAGATGCCGGAGAGACTCAGCCCTCAGAGGCCCTCTCCCTGGACCTCGCTGAACCACCAGAGAGCCTTCCCGGCACTCGGCAAAGCAAAGTCCAGCCCCATTCCCGGGCTATTAGATGCCCCTGTCCCCACTCCCGTGGCCCAAGCGAGCGCACCGGCGCCCGCTCGTCCCGCGCCTCCCGGCCCCGCGGCCGCGGTCTCCTCTCCTAACGTAACTTTAGAAACGTTAGCAAAGTTAGTCACCCCCGAAGCAGACCGCATGGCGGCAGATCTCAGGGAGGCTAACACTGACGGTGATAAGCTTAAAATTATCCTCAAGTCCCTAATCAAGTTAGGCGAAGCCTTCAGCGGCATTAATCTTTAATTTCAATGGATAATACGAGATTAACGTGTACCAAACCCCGATCCCTTAAATTAGGGTACTTTAATGCCAATGGCATTAGAGGCCAGCGTGATGAAATCGCCACCTTCCTCCGTGACCATCAAATTGATATCCTCCTCATACAGGAGACCTTCCTCAAGCCCAGTCACCGCGATCCGAGAATTGCCAACTATCGCATAGTTCGCAACGATCGGTCACGTTGCCACAAGGGCGGTACTCTAATCTATTATAGAAAGGAACTGCACTGCATCCCCTTAGATCCCCCTCCCATGGAGTCTTTGCTCGAGACTTCAGTTTGTCGACTAGGCATGACCGGTCATCAATCGATCACTATTGCCTCCGCGTACATCCCTCCCGGCGGCACGTCCGAGGAGCACACTCTGTTCACCAAAGACCTTGCCGTCCTCTTCGGCTTGAGTGACTCCGTTATCATAGCGGGCGACCTCAACGCCAAACACCCCGCCTGGAACAGCACGACGACCTCTGCCAGAGGACGTCACGTGTATAACCTGGGTGAGTCCCTCAACTTCGATCCCATCGCTCCTATGGAGCACACTCACTATCCCCACGACCTCGACCAACGTCCGGACGTTCTCGACATAGCGCTACTCAAGAATGTCAACCTTAAGTTGCATTCCATCGAGACTTTACATGAGCTTAACTCAGACCATCGACCAGTGCTCATGCACTTAGTTCCCCGCTCGGGTCCCTCTGACCCCAGCCAGCCCCCGCCGACCCAAGTGATAACCGACTGGAGGAAAGTCAGCGAAAAGCTGAAATCCACCACGTCGCCTCACCTGGAGGCCATCCCCGACCACATTGTCTCAGTCGCAGACACGACGGCCGCCATCAACTCGTTTACAGAACACGTGCAATCCGTACTAAAGGATTGCTCACGGGAAGTTCCAGCAATGAGCGATCAACGCTGGATTCTACCCGCTGACGTACGTGAACTGATAACCGAGAAGAACGCGGCCATCCGTGCCTACAGCAACTTTCCCTGCGACGCGAACAAAGCTCACATGCGTTATTTACAGCGTGCTGTAAAGAAGCGCACTAGTGAGCATCGTTCAGATCAATGGGACAAGACGCTTAGCGAGCTCGAGCCTACCCACCTAGCCTTCTGGCAGCTCCAACGCAAGTTGCGCTCCACCGAAGAGGTTTCGATGCCTCCCCTCACCCGACCCGATAAGAGCGTCGCATTCGACGACTCTGAGAAGGCCGAATGCCTAGCCGACAGCCTAGAGTCCCAGTGCTCCCCCAGCTCTCAACCAGTAGACAAGCGACATCTCGATGAGGTGAACGCATTCGTCGAACGTAAAGCCGCCCTCCCTCCCGTAGAAGACCCTGATGATCCTCTGCCTTCGGTCACAGCTGACGAAGTGCAAGACATCATTAATAAGCTTCAACCGCGGAAAGCACCCGGCTCCGACGGAATCACCAATAGGGTGTTAAAACTCCTCCCCGCTCAGCTCGTCGTGTTAATGGCGGCCATCTTCAATGGTGCCCTGAGCAACAACGCCTTTCCCCAAATATGGAAAGAGGCCACTGTCATCGGTTTCGCCAAGCCAGGCAAACCCAAGTCTGAGTCCTCGAGCTACAGACCTATCAGTCTCCTGAACGCACTCGGCAAAATCTACGAGAGACTTATTTATAAGCGACTCAAAGACTTCGCCGAGGCTAAGAGTCTCATCCCCAACGAGCAGTTCGGCTTCAGGACCGGACACTCCTGCATTCAACAGGCCCATCGCATCGTAGAACACTTGAGCGCTGGCTTCCAGCGTGGAGCGATGACGGGTGTGTTGTACTTCGACATAGCAAAGGCTTTCGACAAAGTCTGGCACAACGGCTTATTATATAAGCTGTACAAACTGGGAGTGCCGGACCGTCTCGTGCTCATCTTACGAGACTTTCTGTCGGATCGCACCTTCCGCTATCGCATCGGGAAGGCACTATCTTCCCCCCACCCCATTAGAGCCGGAGTCCCTCAGGGCTCCGTCGTCTCTCCCCTTATCTTTACTCTGTTCACCAGTGACATCCCCAAGAGCAAGAAGGCTCAGTTAGCCCTGTTCGCGGACGACACGGCCATTTATTACACTGGCCGCAGTCACGACGCTATCTATAGCACCCTCCAAACCTCAGCCAACGTCTTAGGCGCTTGGTTCCGGAAATGGAGAATCGAGGTGAACCCCGACAAGAGCCAGGCAGTTCTTTACTCTAAACAGCGTAAAATTAAGCCACCCGCGCTCAGCCCGATCACTATGTACGGTAAGCCTATCCCTTGGGAGAAGCAAGCCAAGTACTTAGGAGTCATACTTGACAACCACTTGTCTTTCGCGGCGCACATCAAAGCAGCTCGCGACCGAGCTGCGTTTGCTATGGGTAGGCTTCATTTCATGATTTCGGCAAAAAGCAAGTTGTCACTCAAGTGCAAGTTGCGCCTTTATACCGCGGTGATCCGCCCCATTATGACGTACGCTTGCGTCGTGTACGCTCACACCAAGCCTAAGTACATCCATAGGATGCAAGTTTTACAGAACCGGTTCTTACGTAGAGTCACGGGAGCCCCTTTTTATGTCCGTAATGACCGTCTACACGTAGACCTTAGAATGCCCACCGTCCTTCAGTTTATGAAACGTCTTTCGAAGCGTTTCTTCGATAACGCCATTAAACACCGTAATCCCCTGATCGCAGCGGCCGCCCGTTACGAACCCTCGCGCATTAGTACAGTACGCCGTCCTAGGCATACCCTTGTCACTCCAGATGATGCTATCACCCTCCTCCAGGAGAGTAGCAAAGAGACTAGCACTCTTAAAAAGTTCCGACTCAAACCGCCGTCTTTCCGACCTCGCCGTCGAGGTCCGTCGCGACGTCCCGGTCCATGCCCTCCCCGACCCTCGCTCGAGCCAGCCCGCGATGCTGTGCCAGTAGTGTTAAATCAGCCCCTAAATAATGATACCATTCAGATCCAGCCTGTCCCCATGCAGTCTTCCCCCAGCGACGCCCTAAGCCGAGGTTCGTACCCCACAGGGGGTGCCCTTAGCGTGCAGTCGCTTAGTTTGTAAGTTTTTATGCCCTGGCTGGAGGCCTTACTCTAAAGGCACCCACAGGATAGTCCGGTTAAGCAGACGACAACCTCATAGGTTGAACTGCGAGATGCCATTCAAAAAAAAAAAAAAAAAAAAAAACCTCGGCTTGCTGGTCGGCAAGCCGGCCAGCCTCAGCCGCGGCGGCGATCTTTAGAAACCACCTGCTCCTTAAGAGCCCTCTTACATTTCGGCTTTACGGTAATTTAGGTATTTTACGCACCGAGCGGGCGGCGACTTACGCGAGCAACACTTTCTTTCATTCTATTCTCTCGCTCGCACCATTTTACTGCAAGTATTCCGACTAAACGATCTTGATCTTCCGTTGTACAAGTTTTCAAAAGATGGAATTAATTTATTTTGATATATTTTAAATTATTTAAGATTCTTAGTGTTGACGTATGTATACATAATATTTTAATTGTTACGCAGTAATCGATTGTTAAACTTTATCAGTAGCACAGAAATGGAATTTATATGGTACTATAGACAATAATATGAAAGTACTTTTGTGAGATATTTTAAAAGAGAGAGAATATTATAATCAGCGCTGTTCGTATTAATTAAAAAATTCGTTCAAGTCATCTTGGATATCACTTTCCTAACGCGGTCAAAAACGAACGCACGTGTTTTACACCCAGGTCCAGGAATCACTACTACCTGCGCGCAAACCATAAAGGTTTTTAATTAGCGCTAATTGTTCACTCTAGTATTTATGATTTCAGGTGTCTGTCTCAAGTGTAAAACAATGTATACCAGCGCATTTACTAATGATGATTACTAGAAAGTAAAAGCCGACCACATGAAACAAGCATTCAGGTGTGCTTGATCAAATTTCTTTGAAAAATAAACAATACCTTTATACCATCGCATTCTATAACGATATTTGACAAACAAATATGTCTGTCTTATACATTTTGTGTGTGTAAATAAATAAATAGTACGGTTGCAACCTGTTTTAATGAATTAATCATACAAATGTTAAACAAATTTTTTTATTCGGTACAGTCAATTACCACATTTTTAGATTAGAAAAATATTTGCCGCAACGGCATTAATCGAGCTTTTCATAAAAAGCTTGTAACTTGGGTAACATATTCAAAATCCAAAATTGGTCGTCAAAATTTAAAACGTTTTAGTTTTTTTGTTCTATTACAATATTTTCTTGTTTGCTCAATTGGGCTAGTACTACAGGTTCGTTGTCTCTACCATGTTTGATGGATGAGACATTATCTAGATTATAACTATATAAAATAGTTTTAACAATAGGAGCAGAATTTTGGTTAGGCTGTCTTTTACATATTTTTGAAAATGTTGATGCCGTAACAATGCATCGACATACTCCAGCCACAAAGCGCTTTCAGCTTGTAAAATAGTAGCTCGTTCTATTTCGTGACGATTTGCACATTGATCTTGACGATTTTTCAGAAATAGAGTTTTTCCATTCTCATAATCTTCTGCGCTCATATCTGGGCGCTGATATTGGCTACCATAATCTTTTTGACCAAAATTAATGCACTTGCGGCTGCGTTTGGTTCGCTTCATCAAACTACGGGCATTTTTGGCTTCTCTTTTCTTCGCTTCTCAAACTGGTGTTCCAGATTCTAAAAAATAAAATAAGCAAGCATGGTAAAACAGGCACGGCTAATAA
This sequence comes from Cerastis leucographa, assembly GCA_963082945.1. Lineage (NCBI taxonomy): Eukaryota > Metazoa > Arthropoda > Insecta > Lepidoptera > Noctuidae > Cerastis > Cerastis leucographa. Next base: position 7,187,847 of record OY720380.1, on the reverse strand, counting down.
AGAGTAATGCACTAAGAAAAAAATTAAAGCGTTTTTCTCGTGAAACTACGTCTTCGTCTCGTCTCTGTCGTCTCTACTTTGAGATAAGATGTTATTTAATTATGTAAGTGAAAGCACAAAAAAACACTTTCAAAAGCATGTGTATATTTCATTGCTCGCAACTGTACATAGATAATTCATGAAGTTTCGTCCTAGAAGTGATATTTTCTTGGATTAAAAACTAAACTTTAAGTATTTTCACTTTGAAAAGCTCGGCTCCAGTGTGATAAAGACTTAAAAAAACTATCGAACTTATTCTCTCCACATCTATAGATAAAATGGTAAAAATTGTCTCTCACCATATCCATCGTTTTGACGAGATTACTTGAGGTTGAAGCAACAGTATTCTCCGGAGTACCTCGTTTTTTCATTCTATAAGAATTATAAAGCATGAATACCTACTCATTTTTCTGTACACATAGATCTGTTCCTATCGTGGTTCTCTATTATGTATAAGGTCAATTAAATTAATTAATGGTAACAAAATGCTTTATGAATGTTTAGATTACGCCCGGGGGCAATGAACTTTCTACGAATAGGTACAATGATAGCGGGCTACCGAACATGTGATTAGAATATTATATAAAATTAAACCTTACCTTGCTTCTCTTGCCTTCTCCAAAAAAAGGATATTTCTTTTTTTACGTTTAGTGACGCATTGATACTTGTATTTATTTTTCCCCATTTCGACAGGTAAGAAACCTCAGCTAAAAAATAAAATAACTATGATGAGTTAACTATCTGGTATAAATAATAACGTACAAAATTTATACGAATTGAAATATTATACTATACGAAAGTTAATACTTACAACGATCAAGAGCTGCGGTCGTAGTACTTGACGTAGTTGACGATACGCTAGCACGCACACACAAGCAACATTTATACGGCACTCAACGCACACCACGATAGTATCGACACGAGCAGCGCGCGAAATGAACTGACATAGATCCTACCTCGACAAGCGCTCGCGCAATACTGATCGCTGATGGCCGGCGCAGTGAAATATATGGTAGCTTTATTTAATTAATTAAAAAAATATAGTAGCGATTTAAAAAGTAAAAAAAATAGTGTAATTTAAGCAAATGTTGATGATTATTTTGGTGTAAATTTTACTTCAAAATAATGTAGATTTTCGGAGATATTGAGGCTTGTTTCGCAGCCTTTTTGGTCGATAATTGAATTGTGTACAATTTTTTTTTTCTTACATGAAAGGCATATAACGAAAATTTGTTCTGTGATTATTAAAGTATAGGATATTAGGGACATAAATAAAATTTTTTTGATGTTCAATATTCAATAGAATCTACAAATTAGAGCTCCCAAATCATGTCTCTGTGAGTTTTTGCCTAAACATGCATCGGGAGAATGATTATTACTCAATAAGTAAATAAGTTATCTAAAATTCACTCTGAGCTTATTGTAGTAGAGAAAACAAACTATTTGTAACATGTAATTGTTATTTCATGCAACTAACGGAAGATATCCAATTTCATCGAGGAAACCATGCAATCTCGCGTTTTTTTGTAATACTCCTCTTAACTCGCGGGCCGCCTAATCCCTCCGCGCCTACGCGGGCTTAAATTACACTCTAGGGGTAGGGCAAACAAGACTACGTGGAGTCTATTTTGCAGCCATTCGTTTCTGTCACTAACTTTTGTAGTACTGCCTTTTAAAGACAATATTTTAATTTAAGGTTAATAATTTCGTTGAAATAAAATACCATGCAAACATACATCGAACAAACAATATTCCTTGAAAAATAATTCTGCTGTTTGATAAGTTGGTCAAATGAAAAAATGTGATTGTAAAATTCTTTGAATTGTGTTTCTGTAAAATATTTTTCATTCAAGTAAATAGTAGTCGAAACAAAAATATTCGAAATAAAAATACGGAGACTAAATATTATGTGAAACATTTTCTGGGAAACGAAATTCTGTCAAATTTCTGTCTGCGAAACAAGGTGACACCCAGAATAATACATAGGTCTAAAAAGTTACTAAAACATTTTCGAAAAATAGTGTTAAGTACAGCTAAATTAGACCGATTATAAATTATCCATAGAAACAGTTGCAAATCATCTTTTTTTTTTTAAGTCATTTCGAAAATGTTTTTTTGTAACGCTCGCTTTCGTAATGCCAAAACAAGATAGACATACGACTTATCGAATCGAAATCGAATCCGAGCGTTTGTGAATAGGGGGACAGGTAAGGCACTGACCGCACGATAAAGAAAAGAAGAACACGTAATAAGAAACAACATAATATTTACAGTCTATATTTAAGGTTCCTAATAGAAACCACTTCACGCCTTCACGATCTCGAGATTACGAACAAAAACACACAACTCACAGTTATAATGTGTTAAATGGGTAACAGTAAATATGAAGCCTACCTTATAAACGTAACACGTCATAATTTGACACACGCTTAAACTTGAGAGGCAGAGGTATTCAAACGTTTTTTGTAGGCGCCATCTTAAAGGCCACAGTGAATAGGTACCGTTTGCTCTTTAAGAGGTGACTCTAGTCCCGAGGAATTTGAAGAAACTATTGCCGTCGCACTGGGGTAAGTAATATAATGATATAATTACAAATCTTTAATATTTACAAGATATAACAACTGAATCTATAATTTTATTCGATATAATGATAAGTTAATATAATAAACGATAACCTCGCTTACACACATACTTACAAAAAATCTGAAACGTTACTTCGATAATTTCTTATTCCTAAACCACGTTGAGGGCGGTTATTCTGAAATACTGACAAATTTAAACAACAAATTTAAATAATTAACTAGGTACCGTAATTTATATTGATTATTTACGGTTATTCTGACAGCCTCCTTAATTTTGACGAGGATGCAAAACAACACCTTGTATAAAGATGAGTGCATTCTTTACGTAACTCTATACTCTATCCATCATCTGCCTAGAGTTTTCCCAATTTTGTTGGGGTCGTCTTCCAGTGTAGCCGGCTGCAGCTCAATACAATTATTTAACATGGAGTGACTGCCTATCTGACCTCCACAACCCAGTTTAGTACTGAGTTATAATATAACCCAGTAAGGTTCATAATGTAACTCAAAATCACAATCATGGATTACCTTAGAAAAAGGGGCAACCATGAGGTAACCAATCCAGGCTTCTGTATTAAGAATCCTTGTCTAGATGGGATATTCTGTGATTATTTGCATGTGTGAGTGTGTCTTCCTAGAGAAAAAATCTGTGTAAATCACAGATAATAAAGATATGTGTACCTAGATAAGGCAAGAATCACGATCCGTATGAAAACACAGCGTGCCTGTATTTGACTACCTATGACGTCCAAGCACTTATAATATTTTAGTTACTACTTGCAAACAAGTTACTACACAAAATAGAATATAGGTACTTTTTTGTTCTTTCAGTGTTTAGAATTAAGTTCTTGAGTTGTAATGCTGTTGTTTTAAACAAATTAGCTTGCTGCAACAGTGACCACGTTAAGCATAAAATGCTTGACCCGGGCACGCGAAGTTGCGTTATCTAGGGGTTTCAATATCCAAGGTGTAAACACTCAGAGATGACCGAATTAATCTTAGATTTGGCATGACAATAGTCAACAGTTCAACACAGACTAATAGGTCATCCATTACTTAACCTTCTTGGTGCAACGGCCATTGACCAGTATCGATTTATAAACGCAAAAGCAACTAGAATATTAATAATGTTTCATTGTTTCCGGTTCTGTGTCATAAACGTAATTCAATCCCACCAATTACAATTTAGAATTTACTTTAACTACCACGGCCCACACAATTCCACTGACCGAGCAAGTAAGCAAGTCGAATGAAATTGTGAACAGCACAATGCTATAGGTATTCTATATTTCTTATCGGACACACCATTAGCCAATGGGCGCGCTTCCTCGTCATTCCTTCATATTTATTGATGGGACTATACATAAAATTACTGGCTGCAGAATCTCAAGTCATTATATCTGACAGTTAGGCCCAACATCCTGGTACACTGGCTGGGTTCGACGTTCCCACCATAAAAAAGTTCTACAGACTTGTATGGGAATTCCTAATGGGAATTTTCTATATATACTAATAGAAATTTACCGTTGAACTGTATTCCTAATAACATTGCAGACGATTACGGTAAAGTGCACTCTTGAGTTGAACTTATTGGTGACTGAATTGGCGAGGAACGGTATGGAAATGGAAAGACTTCTATGGTCGGGTTGTGGGTTGGATTTCTGTATAGAAACAGAATAATGTTTTATGTTAGAGACGTGAAACATAATAAGCTGTAAATTAATTGCAATAAGCATATATCGTTATACGAGTCAGTGGCTCGAAAGTTTGACAACCAGTCTTACCAAGGAGGTATCGTATTACCCAGTACTAACTGGGGAGTAGAGGTGAGATAGGTAGACTGGTATTCAGTTGGATCCGGTAAGACTAGAAGCCGACCCCAACATCATTGGGAAAAAGCTAGGCAGGTGATGATGATTAATTGCAATAAGCATTCTTGACCGACAGTCACGAACGATGACTAACGGCCCCGAGAATTTGGCGAAAAACCAAAATAAAACTACGTTCTTAAAGTTGAACTACCTTAATTGGCAAAAGCCTGCTACTTCTCTCGATCATGTGTTTCCTCGACATTAGCCCATGAGCCACTGTTTTCATGAAAAATAACCAACTTTACTTCCACAACAAATCCAGCGATACATCGAGTTATAATAAAATTCAATAAATGCATAACTTTTTATCGTGTCATACGATCGATGTGCAAAGCTTATGATACAGCATACAGTTAGTCGCACCTCGTTTATAAGTTGCAAGCTCACTGTTCATCTGATATCATCTTATCGATCTGGCGGTATCTATGGATTTTCTTATCTAAGTAGGTAGATATGAGATGCTCGTGTAAAACCAGTTGGGTTTTCAAGTTATACTAGATAATGTGTGTGTTCGCAATTATTTCGAGTTCTAAGTGAATAACCCAACAGCAGTAAGAATATCAAGTTCCAATCACCAATCACAAAGCCTAGTCTGCAGGCAAGATAAAATGGAAAATAGTAATATCAACACCCACTTGTTCGCCCATTTATCAGAAACTATCGTGTAGTCTAATCTGTGCTCTCGTTTGTATTGTCGCCAGAATAGGACGTGACTTGTAATAGGATTTTGTGGTACCTATGGGACCTATAAAGGTTAGGTCCCCCAGTAATTTTGGGGGACCTAACCTCTATGGGTCCCAAACATACAACGCAGTAGCATGCAATGATGTACCCAAAAAAAAACAAATTTGTTAAAAATTTGGTAGGTAGGTGTGGTATCCAAAATCTATACATCTATACAAACAGCTACATCTTTACCAAGTAACATATAGGCAATATTCTATCACAATTTTTGCGGACGAAGTCACGGACAAAGTGCTAGTAATATATAAAAGATTAATCTAGCCCATTGTTAAATGTATCATCGATTTGAAAAGACGAACAGCATGACCACGAGGGTGTTCTGAAGGCATGTGCAATACACTTATGGTCCCCGACACCTATGCATTCTAAGAGCAAGTCATACATTAACATACATTAGATTACAGAGCGAATATTATGCAAGAACAGTTACTTGCGCCTTGCTTTATTACCATTTAAGATCCAGCACGTCTTATCTTTGACGTTCACACTGATCGGACCAGCTAAGCCATACTTTTCTTCTTAAGAAACAACTGGTTTGAAACGTCAAATTATATGTCTGAGGGTTGGTTGGTTAGTCAGGGAATTATGTCATTAAGGTTTATGGTTTACTGGAGCCGTTATGGAATTGTCCCATCAGTAAAACAGTTCTTGAGTGTCGACTCCTTGTGAATTAAAATTGTCTTGATCAGTATCAGTACCCGTTGATGTTTAGCAATTTTTGTTTGAACTTAAACAAAAATATGGTAATGATTGCCGTTTCAGGTTAAACGAAGGTCACTTTTCAGACTGACTGTCGTGAACGGGCGCTGTCATTTGTGACTAGTCATCTCTTAGCTGCAACAGTATATTTTAATTACTTTATTTTTGAATTATTGATTTAATCTTTGAATTATTGATTTAATCTTTGAATTATTGATTTAATCTTTGAATTATTGATTTAATCTTTGACACTGGCCATACTTAACTTGCACGTATTTCTACGTCGTTCTCACGTATTTGTAATTCTCAACATGAATGATGTAACCAAGATATTGTAACAATATTTTGAATTAAAGGAGTGTCCATGGAGTTTCTTGCCCATTCTTCTCCATAGAGATCAAAGCTTTGCAATGGGCAACTACAGTACTTTCACAAGAGCCTTGTGACTGGGACCAAGAGCATCGCGTTTTTTTTTTGTTTTTTGACTTTCAAAAGTGCCTGTCATGGTCTAATCGAAATAAATGCTTGCATTTAAGTTTGACTGACAATCGCAAAAACAAAAAGCAGTAGACAAAGTGACATTGCAAACGATAACGACTCGCACTGACATAAGCTACCGAAAAGCTTGTTTCAATCAAAGTCTCTGTAGGAAAGGCGAACTTCTATGTTTTGAAAGCCATTATTAGGCCCTAACGTATCATCGGAAGACCAGCGAATGTTTTTTAGCTTTCCAGTGACTGCGAAAAGAAGAGCTCATTACTTCATTAGCTAGCTAAACTGCAGCATAAAAACGCCCCACAAACGAGTACACTACTACTAATCTAGCTCCATTTACATCGGCTAATCGAGCACCTAAGTGAGATTCCGATCGTCCATCTTACCTCCAGTAGAAATGCTCATTACGCAAGTGCTGTGTTGTGCCTTGTATACCTGCTAGCAAGGCCACCGGAGCAACGACCTCAACAACCAGTACAAGTATGTAATTTTAAAAAAATATGATGTGATGGGCAATCATCGATTTTTTGTACTTATGCCTGTTTTGTGACGGCGTAATTTGAATTTTTATCTATTATCATTATGTTGGTGTATTTAAATTTTGGTGTGGCGAATTATACAAATTGATATTATATCGATGATGAAGTGTTTTTTTAAAAAGACATTGAAAACGGTGTGGCTAGTTATTTTCAATTTTAATACCACTGGAATATTGTGTAAAATAAGTCGTTTTTAACTTGACAATGTTTCAAAACTAAATATTTCTTTTGAAAACGAATATGGGAGAAACAAAGAGAAACAAAATAAGTAGTTTGTAGCTACATATTTCGTAAAAAAAACACCGAAAACTCGAATCGATTGAGATAGAAGATTCGATTCTAATCTAACTCACAAGCATCTTTGATTTTAATCTCAAACAATCTCAATTGCGTAAGTACTAAGTGGTGATTATAGTGATCTGTATGAGCAGATCACTATAATCACCACTTACGCAACGATCACGAACGAAAAAACTCGCAAATTCCCATCTAACGAGATCACGGAGGGCATACTACATAATTTCGACTAGTCATGTCTATTGGCGATGCCCGTACCATACAATCACTCACTCCAATTTGACGGTCTGACCATAATTTCGAAACACCGCAAAAAAGCCATCGTAACTTCACCGTTCAATGGTTCGGAACATGGGATGCGACGTGATTTGTAAACCAGTAAGGAAGGTGCTTTGGTTCTAAACTAGGTCTTATTGTTAGCCACATGGAACTATGTCTGTATTATTTCGTGTTGATAATGTCAACAAAAAAATAAAAAGAGAAAAATGTTGATGGATGCAGAGGGAGAGGAAGACCAAGGAAATGATGGATGGACTGTGTGAGAAATGATGAGAAAGAAAAAGGAGTAAATGATAGCGTGACGAATGACAGAGGAGAATGACAGAAAAACGTGTCGCGCCGACCCCAAGTAACGTGAGACAAGGGCAGCAAGATGATGATAAGGTCGACAAAGAATGTCAGCCCACAAAAGGGATTGAATGAAAGGCTATTGGCACGGGGCTGAGATGAGAATGCTAAAGAGGGTGTGTGGTGGAAAGTGAACGCGAATGGATAAAATAAGTAATGAGTACATAAAAGGAAGTCTGAAAGTGGCACTGGTGACTGAAACGTTGTGAGGTACGGTAATCGGTTATCGTGGTACGGCCATGTGATGCAGAGGAATAGGGAGTTTTAATGTAGAAGTGTGGATGCTTGCCAGGACACAAGCAGATAACACGAATAACCACCAACAACTCGTGATGGCATAAGCAAAAATGCTAGGCAGATTATGTAAGATGAGAAGAACAGTAGAGAGAGAAGGCAGGACTGTTAATCATAAAAAGCGTAAGGAACCCCCATACCATATCGTAGGATGTCGTTCATTCATACATTCACATTTTTTTGTAACTAAGGCTCCGCTTTCTTGACATTTTTCCCTTCTTACGGTGGCAGCGCTCGTACAATTATGTCTTTAGTTCACTAGGTTCAGATAATAGCCCCACTGCTGTATCAGTTCTTAGTAGAACAGTTTAGTTTTTTGTTCCACTAGTGGTGAGATAAGTGGTCTGATCTGATACTATTCCGTGTTATTACAGAACCACGCCTTGGAATCAGGCCATTGATAGGTTTGAGGTTATGATATGGGCTATTGTAATAATAACTGAATGGATGTATGTATGAGAAGTTGGTACTTTGTTTGTCCGTGGATGATACGTTTTAGAACGTTCATTATTGTTGCGTTGGTTAGTAGTTTCAGGATAAGCATAGATACTTACTTTACTTTTTTAGATACTTTAGATATAAAATTGGTACACTGTGTAGTGTACCAAATTCTTTATCTAAAGTATCTATGATTACTGTCATATTGTTACAATCAGCCGTTCAAACAATAGTCGTAGATTTAGCACAGAGTATGGTAATGTTAGGAGAAACTTCTTACTCAGGAGCAAACACACTTTTCTGTAAAGCATCTATAAATTATTTGCTTTACCATAATTTACTAACAGTTTTTCTAATGTTCAAAGTTTCTATATATGTGTTTGCTCCTGGCTCTGATGTGTTCAGTGTAGGATTCATCGTTTCATCCAAGTACTTTTTCACAGTAGGGTTGAGCTAATAAGTTCATAATCATCATCTGCCTAGCCTTTTCCCAACTATATTGCGAGTCGGGTTCCAGTCTACCCGGATGCAGCCAAATACCAGTATTTTACATGGAGCGACTGCCTATCTGACCTCTACAAACCAGTTACTACTGGGAAATATGATACCCCTTGGTAAGAATAGTTGTCAGATTTTCGGCCCACTGACTACCTGAAACGACTGTCAAAGATTTTTTTTTTTTTTTCTTCAGTGTGGCATCACGCGTCAGCGTATTTTGCCATAGCTCATGTTCTATAGTTTAGTCTTCAGAAAAAAGCGCGCCTATCCCGTTCAACGTTTCCCGCCCTTTTCTGTCAAAGATTTACAAATGACAGCCGGGACCGACGGCTTTTCCGAGGCACGCAGGAAACTATGTAATAAGCTCATAAAAAGATTATTTAAAAGTGCTACTCTAGTCAATTAATAGACCTCTGTCTAGACTGCGGATGTATAAGCTGAATATAAAAACACGGTCCTGTTAAAATGATTTACGATTGTACATGAAGATAACCTGTAATTTATGTGATCTGATCAACGAAGCCATTTGATTCAATTAACGATGCTAATCTTATCAACGATGCATGATAAAAGCACTTACCTAAGCTTCCTATGCATGACTGGATGCTAGTGCTTGTGTGAAACCTGCTGGCCTACCATGACCTCTTAAAGCAGTATTGGTTTACTCTTATTCTATATTAAATGAATGAGTTATGATATTATATTTTTTTTTATTGACTTTTAATCTGTTAATTTAGTTTTATTTAATCGTTATGTTTATGGTTACGGTTTGTTTGTGTAAATTAGTTTAATTTTATGTTTATTATACGTTATTGAGTCGTTAATTTAATTTATGGCTTTCTGAAGATATAATCAATGTCATTGACAACTTGTTAACTTTTTTGTTACATTATGTTTTCACCAGCCATTTAGCATAAAGTTTCATGATTCCCGGGCCGGTTATCAAGGTTCAGGCGAGATACGCAAAATAGGCAGAGAGGACATGGACTCGGAATTTATTCTTAAAATTAATTGCCTATTGCCTGTAATGGTCTAATTGAAATACATACTTTGAGTTTGAGTTTTTGAGTTTGCAATAATGCCTTACTTCTCAGTGAACAATCAATCAGTCACATCACAATTCCATACAAAACACGCATACATGGTCAGTTTCCAGTATTACTCTTCCTATAACTGTCTGACCTTCAAGACCCTAGGGGAATCTGATATCCTAGTACTTTATAGATGTGAATTGTGAATAGTATCTTTAGGAGTAGAGATGTAGACCACATCTTATCTTATCTGTAAGAAATATATTAGTGTTATGGCTAGAGTGTAGTACCTATACTTTGTTCGTTCTTGTAAAGGTGCGTTTAGACTAGCAGTATGAATATCTCGATAAAAATTTAGCTAGAATAATGTTGTTTGAAATAAGGATAAGGATTTTATTTTCGTGTTAATTATAACATGAAAAAAAAACATAAATTACAAGTCAAAATAAAAAAACCAAAATAAGTGAATGACAATGAACGATTGAATGGAAAATGAAAAAGTAGTCGACGAAATTTTGACGTTCAAGTTACATTTTTTTTACGATAAACTATGTGTAAGTACATTTATTTATTTACAAAAGAATACAAAATGATTTTTGCTGCAGTAAAGAAACTTTTATTCTGTAACGAATTATAAGTCGAATCGCGTGCTCTGTGCCGTTTTGCGCGTTATTTCGAAAATTGGCGATTAACACGATAAAGGCCAAGCAAAATTACAAAGTAACCGATTGGACGGTCAAATAATAATTATTATACTCGTACAAAAAAAAAAAATATTGGCGAAAAATTATAGGTCATTTTGAGATACTTTTTCAAATAACTATTATTACTTTTAATAACTGGTTATTAACTCTGAGATATGTTAAGAACAGTTAGAGAACCGCCCCTTTGGTACTGTGGGCGTAAGTAAGCCCAGCTGTGGAGCGACAGCTTCTGGCCTCGATTCCCAGGTAATGAACGGTGTTCGTGGATGTTTTAAGTTTCCCCCATTAGCGCCATGTTTGCAATCGTTTTCATAATAAATTCTTTTTATCTATTAGTTTCAGTGGATATTTGAAGAGCCATACCATCATAATCGTGATAAACAATATCTGATTAAATTTTACCATTGCTCAGTTATATTTCTTATTTCTCAAGCGAAGCTTCATACCTAAGATGGTCTCCTTCTGACTACTGCTAACCAAAGACCACACCGGTATGCAACGGCCACTCGGCTAATAAATAAGACTTAATGCAGCCCATGGCCTGTAGCCTGTCGGCTATAGGCCACGGCCAAGGCAGTAAATAATCTAATCGGGATCTTAGTCGAATCGTGATGATGGTTTAATACAATAACAGTTATCTGTAGATTATGATTAATGAGCTCGTAAATCAGTAAGTAGGTTTATGTGTTGCTTTCAGGTGCGGTCGGGTGTGAGTCATGGTTAGCGATTCAGCGGGTGTTTGGCAAAGGTGGTGAACTATGGGAGGATGATGTATGGGCGATTAATAGTGGTGAACAGACGACGAAATATAATTATATTTGACATATACTATGGCAGTGGGCCTAGCACGAACACTCAGAGACGGCGGCGTAAACATAAAGTAAAACGGCATACCACAATCATCATTTAGTTAGTATTATTCATATCCATGATACTAATTGTGCTTGCTTCTATAATGCTGTAAATATAAGTTTTATTATTGATTCAAATTTACGTTATGTTGACGTCGCACATTCATGCTAGGGCCTCGAGTTTTTATCCATTATAAGGTGAAGACGAAGAAGTATCTTTTAAAGCGAAAAATTGCTTAATACCGGCTCTTAACAAAGCTTGCTATGTATGACATTATATATTCGTTCGGTCATGGAATCAGAAATTCAGAATATGCAAATGGATACAGTAGACACACAATACTAAACATTCAAAGTAAGATTAGGGTTTCAAACTTATTTCTAACTTTATCATTGTTTTACATTCATTATTCTCACATCTGCTGTTCATCAAGTTCACGCTAACGGTCCCAGCGACCGTGTAACACTTGGCTAACAATGACTTGACTTGCTACATAACTGTTGCCCCGTTGTTTTGATAGTGCAGTTTGTTATGGCCTCTGTCCAAGAGGTAACAGCGTAACACGCAAGTTTATGGTGCCAAGTTCATGGGTACTGTAGGTCGGGGGCATAACTTACTTTGAGAGGTGTATTGTTACGTAGTACAGAAGGATTATATACGTATAAAACATTATACGTACGTAGATAATCATTATAGAGAGATCTATGATGGAACACCATCATAGATCTCTCTATGTATCAGAGGGAATAAGGTTAAGGCGGAGAGTGTTGCTTTTTACTTGACCAAGATTACTAAAATAAAAAACAGTCTAAGATACTCTTTAAACTCCTCAGCTATCTGCCAGTAAAAGTCCCCTCTAAATAGGTCCAGCTGTTTAGGAGATTATCCGGAGCAAACAGACAGGCATTTTTTTTTTGTTTTTTTTTTTTTGTTTACCTTACATATTGTCATATACAGGGTGTAACGGAAAGGGTATATACATCCTTAAGGGTGTGCTACAGACCATCAAACTGAACATGTTTCCCGACATATTTTTTTTTTACAGCAAAAAAAAATATCAGCTGCCTATACATTTGGGTCAAATAGGTATTGTAATATTCTATGGGGCAGCAAATATTTTTTTTGCTGAAAAACATGTTTTATGATGAGAAACTTGTTCAGTTTGATGGTCTGTAGCACACCCTTAAGGATGTATATACCCTTTCCGTTACACCCTGTATAATATGCATTCAGTAAAAAGCTGTTATTTGGAAACAGAAACTTCTATTTTATTTACTTGTATAGATTTCAGCGGAAGTCAAAAATAGATGGAGAATAGTAAAGTCCATATCCTTGATCGAATAACAACAGTTACAAAAACTAGCCATAATCTAGACGAGAAACATGGGAAGACAATCATCAAAGTTCATCAAAGAATTATAGCCCATATCGAATCGGGCCCGTGAATGATGTGTTACCATTATCGAGTGAAAGGTATCATAATATTTGAACGAGTTCAGATCGTAACTGTACCCAAAACCATTCATTTAATTTTATCGATCGTACGATTCGATTCGAGTAATTAAAGTCGCGAATACTGCTATGTTAATTTTAGGTTGGTTTGGGCAAGATTTTGCAGTGAATAATAATGTGTGCCACAGAATTCACAGCAGGACGAAAGTCTCAGCTGCATTGCGTTTTCCGAGTAATCAAGTAATGTGCACTGCTACACTAATCAAAAATACACATGAAACTGAATAAGGTTGCTGCAGGTATATATAACCAAATACTCCTTCAATAGTTTCGAAGAAATGGAGGTAAATATTACCTCACCTATTGGTAAAATTGAACAAGTGTCATGCAATCTGTTAAGGCTAATGATTTTTGCCTAAATCTAAAATGTATTTTGTACTGTCAACAAAAATAAAATAAGGAATATATGCTCGCAGGTACCTTCGCTAAGGTGATTGTGGAGAATGCGATTCTGTCTCTGCACTCCAGTCTGAAGTTACGAGAAGGAACCCCGTGTGTTTTTAGTCAGTAGGAGTCTGACAGACCCCACCTCTCGCCCCTAGGTGGAGGACATCCAATTACGATTAGCAAAAGTTAAAAAAAGGAACATATGCCTACTAGATTTTTCAAAAATCTTTCATACTGTTTAATTATTTGGTATCCTGGTGAAGGTGTCGGTAATTTAGTTTTGTCGCTCATTTTGAACTAGGACCTAGGACCCGGACTGTCAAGAGATTGGTAATTTCGATCGAACTATTGAGTGCATAAAGTTTGCTTTCATTGAACAGTACATAGACATGCTTAGCGTGAATAGCGTTTGCCTTCTCAAGATATAAAGATTATATTTACAGTAACAATTCAGTTCGACCTGACTTTATGTGAAGTACAGTTTAATGTTTACTTATTCACACGCGAGAAACGGTAGGCTCAAGTCAAATGATTTTAACCGTTGTTTTAAATAACGTAACTACTTCAAAGTTGGTATCCGTTACTTTAAGAATATTACAAAAACGTTTTTTGCACATTAGTTATTATGACCTAACCGTCTCAATTAACGTACTGTGAAACAAAAATAATTAAAATACGTAGTTACCTGACAAATTAAGTAAAATAACATGCAACGGACACTGTCCTTTCAATGTAATAAAATATTAGAAATCCAAAAAGATCAGGTGGATCTTTTTGGATTTCGAAAAGTTTTTAAATTAAGTACGACCATTTGATAACAACTATTATTATTATTAATTGTAAAAGATAAATAACAAATATTATTGTCTTATTATGGACCCAAAGATACTTTTATCAGAATATTTAGATTTGTTTACATACCGTAAAAAGGTTTATTAATATGCTGCACTTAATGCATAAACGACGGAAACACATAAAAATAAATGGCTTACCTACCATTAAAGACTTCCTATCTTATGCTTAACATTCAGTAATGACAAAACATTGACTTGCGAATTATTTTACTGTTCAACAGATTTATTTCATAGTAAACATCTGCTACTGGATAGAGCTTTGATCTATCGTTATTGTATTAACGAGTTATGGTCCTATTCACAGGATAGAAGCTCCTAATTATTGGCAAACGTTAATGTAGGGAGTGATTAAATAAAAGAGAAATAGGATTGGATAGACCAACAAGAATGGTAGATCTTTTAATCTTTGTGTCCAATTAATATAAGTTTCACTTAAACAACTATGAACTTCATGCCCGTATAAACTAAATTAGTAAGAGAAGCACTTGATAAAATGCTCAAATTGTAGAACATAATAAATGTTATCTGTGAGAATTAAAGTTGTTTTCCCTTAAAAATATATGAACGTTTATAAAGTTTGGAAACGCGAACGCTGTAATTGCAGTCGGTTATTTTCAGACATGATCAACGCTAGATCGACAAGCAATAAAGAATGAAGAAGACTACCTCTTTACCATTGAAAGCCTATTTAATTACTTCACGTTTTATTCCTCCATAAATGTTTACGGTTTCGGGGCTTTTTTGATCGACTCCTTGTAGAATTAAATGCTTTTCACATAAAATGGTTAATAAGTCTAATAACTCCTTTGGTGTAATCTAGCTGTAAAATGGCAAATGAATAGCGAAGTTATTTTTTAAAATTGCTTTCTTTGTTAGACCTCATCATTGAAGAATACTACTTTAGCTTTTGGTTTTTATTAGGCATTGTTGCAGATTTGAAGTCAAAATTAATGCTGAAGCGGGTTGCAGTCAAATGAAGTGTCCGTAAAGAATAGATTTTATGTGTGTGCAACTGTGTATTTGCTTTCGAACAATAGTTGACCTAAAGACGGAGAGCGTTGTTGTTTTGCATATGTTTGTTTTGGCAGAATAACGTTTTACTAATAAATTAAATAACAAAACGCAATTTAAAATACAATGCTTTCCAGGGAAGACAATAACATCGTATGTGTTGCGCTTGTCTAAGAAAATCATTGTTAGAACTTTGTATGAATTAATCATCTCACCTCTACTTCATCAAAAGAAAGAAGGAAAGAAAGAATGTGTATTTGACACATGACAAAAGTGAGTGCCGCAAAGAAAAAAAAAGAAAACCTGAATCTAATCAAACTGTGTGCCTCGCGGCTGCACCAAAAAGGCTCAGTTCAGCAAAAAGGCCAGAAAATTTGTGCCTGACGCTAGTTTTCAAGGGACCTAATGTTGAGTCTCAACGGAATAAATGTAATGAATTTTTATTTTGATTTTCCTCCTAATTAGTTAAACAAACGTAACTTCTCAAATCAACACATGAAATAAATTCACTTTCAAAACCAATCCTTGTTCATTATAAACACCTACAAATAAAAAAAAGGTCAACACTTCAAGTGATGTCTTTGAACCATTCATGTTACAAAGTGTGTGTTTTTTTTTGCGATTATAACAAACGGTACTTTTTGATAAGCATCCATTTAATTGAAGATGGCGGATAAAAAATGACGTAATTATTGCGGCGGCTTCCGGCCGGTGTAAACGTACCTTTATGATAAGAACGAAGAATGAGTGAACGAGTGAACGAAAGAAGGAGAACTTTCGTTTGAATGAAATAAACTTGTGGGGATTATTATTAAATGTGGTTTGAGGACACTGTTGTTTGTTATAATATAATTATTATTTTTCTGTAAACAACAAGAGTTACTTAATTTTAGTTTTGTTAGGTATTTAATAATTAAGTAAGTAATAAAGTTGTTAAAAGAGATTGGTTAAAACATGTGTACTCAGATAAATAACTTATTACGTATTTATGCAAAAGGTGTTAAGGTATCTAACTTATTGAATTTGTCAGTTCACCAAGAGTATTTTTTCAAAACTAGACTTGAAAGGGGTTGTAAGAGCTTTTAGAGTTTTATACATATACTAGCTGCTATACATATATGCTGAAAAATATGTAGATATTGGCCGATTCTCAGACCTACTCAATATGCACACAAAATTTCATCCAAATCGGTTCAGCCGTTTCGGAGGAGTTTGGTAACAAACACCGCAACACGAGAATTTTATATATGTATATTAGATAAAATCCAATTTTTTGTTTATGATAATATCGTGAATCTGATCACAGTACATCAAATAGGTTGGTACACTTAAACAAAAAGTTAAGTTAAAACAAAAAAAAACGTATTATGTAATAACTCTGTAAACTGACATGTAACATTGCTTTTCCTGTTAGCTAATAAATTAGGAGCCAGGAAGGTGGCCGAGTGTACAATTACCCATGTTACGCTCGTTTTTACAAACACTAGGCGACACCTAACTCAATACCTAAATATCAAACTCGTTCTTGGATTTTCAACGCTCGTCTCGCTTGCATGCTTTTACTTTGGCATCGGCCAGTCAAATAGTCCTGTTTCTAATAAGCCTGGGAAAGGACAATATGAAAACTTAGTTCATACCTATCACTCTGGGCTTATTAGTCTGTGTAGACCTTTGTTTCATCATCTTCCTGCCCTTGTTCCATTTTATTTGGGGTCGGCGCAACACGTCTCTTTTCTCCATACTCCTCTGTTATTCGTCATGCTATCATTTACTCCTTTTTCCTTCATATAATTTTTCACATAATCCATCCATCTTTTCTTTGGTCTTCCTCTCCCTCTCCATCCATCCACATTTATATTCATCACTCTTTTAGTCACATGTGTTCCATCCCTCCTCATCACATGTCCATACCAAGACAGACGACTCCCTTTCATCTTTTCTGTAACAGGCGCCACTTTCAAACTTCCTCTTATATGATCATTTCTAACTTTATCCATTTTAGTCACTCCACACATCCGTCTGAGAGAATTTTTTTATGAGTTCTTCATACATTACAACGATGTTTAAAAAAAATATCGCTAACTTAGCAGCAATTACTAGGGAACTTTTTAATGTTTTAGGACAATTTGTTGGTGTAGCGGTTGCTACTGTTTTCGGGTTCGATTTCCTGTCGGTCAAAGAGTTATTGGGTTTTACAATCAGGAATTTCAACAACCAGGAAATTCGAACCCAAGACCTCGGATTTATGTGCGTTTTGTATAATTATCACTTGCTTCGCTTTAAAGCAAAACATCGTGGAGACGCATTGTAGGAAAACATCGTGATTCGTGAGGAAACCAGCATGCCTGGGAGATATTTCTCGACGGCATGTAAAGCCAAGTAAGAAGGCCAGGGACGGCATAAAAATTCTGTCACTAAGCTAGGCTCTAACCACAAGTAAAAAATGTAATATCAGTCCCAAAGAAATGGTCATCAAAATTTCTAAATTGGACTTTAAAACCTTCAACACGTAGGTATCTGACTAAAATAAATTTTTCATAACAGTAGACTATCTTACCAAGTTATCAAGTGCCGCAAATTATATCGTTAATTAACTTTCATATCGCCTGTTAACTGTTAAATAATTTTGATGGCTGCTCAAATTTAAATGAGCGTGAACTCAATAGTCAACTTATTATAACAGTGACTGGTATAATCAAACAGAGGTTAGAGACATTTATATCCAGAACATGATGAGAGCAGCGGTGGCCCAGTGGCCCCCCGACTTACGAGTAGTAAGCCGTGGGTTTGAACCCAGGCAGGCGCATTACTTTGTGTAATTTATTTCATCACCGCTGCCCTCAAAAACGGTGAAAGAAAAAAACACCGTGAGGAAACCGGCATGTCCTATAACTAAATATTCGAAGATATTTGACATCTACCAAACCGCACGGAGCCCGCGTGTTGGATTTCAGCCCACTCCCTCTCATAGATAGGAGGCTCTCATAGATAGGATTTAAATTTTGAAAAATTCCAAAATTCAGCATTTTATGTCAAAAAAAAAAATTTGAAAATTGTTAAGACTTAAAATTTTAATTTAATTTGGATGGGTACTGTTGTATGATTGTATTAAATTCAAAATTACTTGCTAGTAACAATTACTTTCTTTTTTAGTAGCTCGTAAAGTTTTTGTAAAAGAAAAATAAACTTAAAACTCAACTTTAAATGGCTATAAAAAAAACTAAAAGCGATCGGGATCTTCGAATACTTTTAAAAAGTTTTCTAATCTGTGTGTGTTTTTTGGGCATATTGCATACCGTTGTATGCAATATGCCCAAAAAACGTTGAAAAAAATAAAATGAAACAAAAAGTGATTGTTACTAGCAAGTAACAATCTGGGACACATCCCAGCAGTGGGAATATTATAGGCGGATGACGATAATGATATCGAGTATTATCGAGAACATTGTTTGTCCATCTTAATTAAATAGATAGGTACTAGCTTTGCCCTCGCCTTGGGTCGCGGCAATTATCCCACGGGATTGATTTAAATATGACGATCGGCGATTATGTTAGCTTTCATTATTGAAAGAATTTTCGGAACTGGATCAGTAGTTCCGAAGATATTACTTGATATTAAATTTTGATGCAGGGGAGTTCAGAATGAAGTGCTGAGTACGTGGTAAGCGGTTTCATAATACCGAGGGGTGCCTTCCGCCCTATATAGTACATACTAGCTGACCCGCAGTAGCGTGCCTCCGATGAAACGGGGGCAAAGCCCAACTATACGAAATTAGGGTTAAAAAAAAAAGGTCTATGTTCTGGCATTGGTTACTAACGTTTTTGTTTTCACATTATATAAATATGCCTAAATATGAAACTGCAAACAGTGGTGTCATTGCATATTTTACATCCCGTAAAAAAATAACAACTATTTTAATATCAAGTATGAAGTAAATTATATAAGAGCCATCTATTAACTTAAATGTAACAACTGAATTCTGAGTCTATTAGTTTACTTCGATCGGTGCAGTCGCTATGGGTCAAATATTCAAATGACCGCTAGATGGCGCACAAACAAAAGATTGGTTTCTAACTACACATTGTTGAAAATATTTGTAATTACTCACAATCTAAACAGCCTTAACTCTTCATTCTTCTCTTCTTTACCACGGACAGATGACACACAACAAAGCACACAGAAGGCATGGTATTACTAGATAGATTTCGATTTTCAAGCAATCGTTGATAATTCGGAAAGCCGCTCTTGTCCTTGTGTATTTCTTAAATATGTGTGAATACGTTTCAAAGATGAAAAAGCGCGTTCCGCGGAACAACTTGTCGCGGGAATTATTACAATTAAATGTGCTAACTTTAAAAGTTCCTGAAAAGCATTCTGAAGGGAATTTTCATGTAGGAAATCAATTAAATTAAAAATATTGAGATCCTTTAGTTCAGGTGATGAATACAAACTAATCAACTGAATCTTTAAAGTTTACCTATCAAAATAGTTTGCTTAAATGCTGAATATCGAATCTTACATATTTTTCCGTATAACTCAAACTATTTACCTTGCCCAGTAACGATTTCACACACTTCAATCCATCACATTTCCGAATTCATTTTAGTTTTAACAAACTTTAATCACTTCAAAACAAAGTTAATTCCGAGAACTAATCACAAGAAATAGAAAAAATAATATCACAACAAAGAGATGCACCGGTAATCTCTCAAAACAAATATGAACTAATTTGAAATCGTTTTACTTTCTATGGAAATTCGCGCTACGCGCAGGTCTTTGCGCTGCTTGCCCATTCATTCTTGGCGCGCAAACACAAATTCACTCTCTCAAACTTACACAGACATACACGCACACATTCAAAGAAAAGCCCAGCTTTTAACTCCATACAAATTTCCAAAATAAATACCTAATAATCTTATCGGAACAGAGTCATTTTACTAGCAAAGACAAAGAGGTCCGACAAGCCAAATACAGAAGCCAGTGAGTGCGACTGAGAAAGTATGACTCGCACTAGGCTTGAACTCCTCTTTTGTATAGTGTTAGAGCGAGCCAGAGTCGCGCCGCTGCTCGCGCAGCTATCGGAGATAGGTATTAGAACATTTTGGCAACGTCGCGATAATAATGCGAGCGAATAGAGATAGTTCAGTGAGTGTGTAAATCAGGCAACCTCGCATCGTTTGGCGCGTGGCGCGCGGAATTTAATGTTATCATTATTTTGAGACATTTTTTTGTTTTGTAAGGAATGTTTTTTTTTTTTTTTTTAGTTCGACTTGTGTGTTAGGCAAGCCGGGCTTTTCAGGTTGTATGACAGATCCGCCACTGCTGACCCGACAGATATCGTCCTGTCATAGTAACAAACCAACTAAAAATACCAACAAAAAACACTTTTTTTTTTCTTGTCGACTTTCTATTTTCTGTGCAAACACAAAATTAAATTGAGCAATTTTTTTTAAGTTTCTTTGTCCAGAGTAGATTCACTTTCGCGTAGTAAAAAAAATATTCTAAATACCGTTGCTCCAACTTTAAATAGTTTTATTTGACGCACAAGTATTTTTCAAGCCCGACTTAAATCTGCAAGTATTTTTTTTTTCATGTTTTGTGTTTAGTTGCCTTGTTTCACGCACTGCTGAGCAAAAGACTCCCCCTTAGCTTTGGAAAAGAAGTTAATGATTTAATTTTAGTCATTGATTTAATTAAATTATACAATCAAGTACTACATTAAATAATTTGTATTTTCATTTATTGAGTGTAAGGATTTGCGGAATAGACTTAATAGTGCTTAATTTATTATTTTAATAGTTATAGAAATTATTGAACCCTTAATTAAACCAAGTTTGTTTGGTAAAACTACATTAAAACCTCCTCCTTTAATAAAGAAATTGAAAAATGGAGGATCCTGCTACTAGATTGTAATCGAAGGTTTTATTTGCGTGCCGTCAATGCAGCGAGATAAAATCAAATTATGTGATTACAAGTTTTTGCAAGGCATAGGATAATACCTTACAGCGATAGTTATTTTTATAAAAATAATAAATTACCTAAGAATGTGAGGATGATAGCAGCCGGCGCTTTGAAGTGTAAATTATATAAATAGAGTTGAGAATATAATTGATTTATGGGCATTTTAAGATTTTGAGAATTTCATGTAAGTAACTGCTTTGTAATCATCCTATTGTGGGTCCTTCAATAAAAAAGTTTTTCTCTGAAAAAGTCTTCAATCTAATTAAAATATATGTACATTATTTAAAAACTACAAATAGATCTAAAATAATAATGAGAAAATGTACACGGATCACATGAAAATATAAATTAATAATTAAAAACGTCGACGGGTAGGAAAATTCGAACGGTTTTGAAACATGATTTCGTAAAACTTGTCAGGTCTTTTTAAAATGGGACATAAATATACAGGGTGTAACGGAAAGGGTATATACATCCTTAAGGGTGTGCTACAGACCATCAAACTGAACATGTTTCTCATCATAAAACATGTTTTTCAGCAAAAAAAATATCTGCTGCCCCATAGAAAATTAGAATTTATATTTGACCCAAATGTATAGGCAGCTGATATTTTTTTTTGCTGCAAAAAAAAATTATGTTGAGAAACATGTTCAGTTTGATGGTCTGTAGCACACCCTTAAGGATGTATATACCCGTTCCGTTACACCCTGTATATTTCACTCGGTTATTTTTTTTAATATAGATTAATTGGATATATCATATAACAGAGAAGCTTTACGTTTATGAATTTCAAAATCCACTAAAATCTAAACAAACTAACTTTTACAAGTAATAGTTTACCTTTCATATCATTTAAGTTAACCCCAGCAGTTTTATTGTTCGTCAACCCAAATAAATCTCAGAGGTACGACACGGTACAATAAAATCTAAATAAAGGACCAATAAAGTTGCTCTCAATGTACCACGGGATCACTGAAGGGTTTACTCTGTTACTTTTAATATCCTGGATGCAAAATACTACTGATGCCGATGGGGGGGTTAAATAGGTAGTTGATGTATTTATAGCCACGCTAGCAATCTTTTGATTTTCGAAATAAAAAGGTTTTAGAGATACGTAAAATGACTTGTGATGTACCTAGATTTTGATGATTAGTTGTCGTTTCTATTGTAATAAATGCTTCTATTATGAAAATAAGTTAATTATTCATGTTATGTGTTTATTGGTGAGGTTTCAAACTAGGTTAGTACCTATGTGGTAAATGTTTTGCAGGAATTTAAGTAAAAGTTTTAGTAAGTACTTAGTAGTTTTATTTTAATCGAAAGGGTTATAAGCTCAGTTTATGACTATGTATTTTGTTTTGTTATTAGAATTATGTTCAATTTATTAGTAACGCGAACATGTAAAAAATTAAAATATTAAAAAAAAAAAACAATTTTTTTTGCAGTATTTCTTGAGTATATTTAGGTGCGTACTTTACTTGAACTTAATTTTAAATAATTATTACAAAGAGCTTATTTCAAAAAAGCTCACGCAACTTAATAATTCAATCCCTCCACTAAACAAACACAAATCAACATACACTATCCCCATCAATATTCCCATAAAAAAAATCTATAAATAAATAAAACTTGTAAGCTGCAAAGCTAGGGACTCACCTCGCTCCGTGGAACACCGGGCACTAATACCGGCGCAGGCGCAACTATGCGATGCGCACGCGAAGAGCAATGACTCGGACGCTCGCACTTGACCTTGCGGGGAGCGAGTATACGCGAAACATCAACCCGTACTCGTTTTATACTAGCTTTCTTGGAGAGACACACTGTTAGGTTGGGTGGACAGCTTTTTTTAAAGCTTTCCCCCTAAAGGTGCTCTCTCACCTGGAGCATTCTCCTGTAGTGTAACAATCCAAAAATGGACTTTGTACAAAAAATAAATTATTGTTACAAATTGTATCGTTAAAGTAGGTTGTGCACTGTTATGCTCGGTTCTCCTCCCTCACCGATGGATGTAATACTCGACTCTGTAACGTTACATTACTGGCTGGATATTATAATGTAAGCTTAACAGAGAAAGAAAGAGTAAGTTTTCCATTACTTCTACTACTAGACGCCATCCAACCGAGTTTGGACATAATCAAAGCACTTAAAATAACATCACCCCAGACTTTCGGTTTTCGAGGTTGAAAGTTGGGATGTGCAGCTTTATCATGTGAAAAAAAAAAACAAAGCAAAAACAGAGAAAATCTAGATAAGGATATGCAAATTATTTACTTCTAAATAACAGTGAAGAGGGGTCCATCCGCACGGATCAATCAATCACGTTAAATTACTATCCGAAGCGGATGCATGGACCATCGATGACCATCTTTACATAGGTACCGAGTTTCCTCCTTGCCTCGGGAAGTACCTACATTAAGCTGTTGGTCCCGGCTGTCATTAGTAAATCTTTGACAGTCATTAGACCGTTAGGGTTTGTCACTGTCAGAAGTTTGAAAGCCAACTGACTACTGCAGTTACGCATGTTTGAAGCTGCACTGCCTAGTTACACATGTTTTGTATCATGCCTGTTACATAATCTAATTAAAGATTAGAACTTTTATTGTAAAATAGGTTTAAGTCTTGAACGAATAAATATTGTTTGTTTATACTTTTACCTGTTTTATCATAATATTCATATTAATTTTATTTGCGTTCCAAAAAATGCGTGCGTTCAAAAAGTTGTTACAAAACAAAAGGCTTAAAGCTGAGAACAATATTATTGACCCAATGATAAATAAAAATAAAATGAAATAAAAAAGTAAAATAAACCAACAAAGTAAAAAGTCTATGCGTGAAGTTATATAATATCAGTAAGCTAATTTGGAGAAAGAACATAAACATTGTCTTGAGTTCAACCTAGCGACCAACTATTCTTATCGTTTAAATAGTCGTTATTGGAATAGTAGGCCTTTGAACAAAGGTTAGATTTCACTTTAGCTTTAAAAAAATTAAATAGCAAGTCTAGAAAGGAAGATAATTATTACTATAATTATTATTAAATTAAAATAGAAATGATTCCAATAGCTTTTTATTGTCGAATTATTTGTATTCAACGATGAAATCCATTAAAAGTTTTGTCCCTTTTCTCCCTCGCATCCCTATTTACCACGTTTTACTGGTACTTAAGTAAATAACTAAAACATAATATAATATAATTATCATTAAACCTATATTATTTTCATTAAACTATCATTACTTCCATCAAATGTGTTAACTACAAGAATTATTGCGCGATTCACCGAACAAAATAACCGTGTGTATAAAGCTAAAGTTTAACTTCCCAGCTTACTTAGATCCCCTTTACATAGCAAATGGAACTAGGCCATGTCTCTAGCTTAACTAGTTACATTTTTATAGTACCGGCCACGGGATGAAACTAATGTTATAAACACAGGACGTCCAGATATGTTTACAGATTGCTAATTAGGTTTCCTTAATTGATGCCAATTATGTTAATAGATAACAGGAAACTAGCTGTGTTTATTGATTTGAGAGACTTTTTAAGCGAATTCTGAGACTGTAAGACAAATCTACTCAAACTTGGATGATACTTAAACTTTTCATTCAGCAAAATATAGGTAACAAAATATTTATAGCTTTTATCGTGAAGGAGAATCCTACTATCCTACTACTTAATATCTGTACTAATATTATAAAGCGTGTTGATATACAAGGTGTTGTTTTGCATCCTCGTCAAATTTCAGGAGGTGGTCACAAAAGACATAAATAATCAATTAAAATTACGATACCTAGTTAATTATCAATAAACGCTGATTTTTTTGGTTGTATAAGTTTGTATATTTCAGAATAACCCCCTTAACGTGGTTTAGGGAATAAGAAATTATGAATTAAACGTTTGAGATTGTTTGTATGTGTGTAAGCGAGGTTATAGGGTAAAAACCAGACGGGCCGCGTTTAAAACATGGGTGGTTCAAACTTACCGATTTCCGTAAATAAGAAAAAAAAATAAAAAATCCTACCCGTTTTATTATTAATTCGGGACGAGAATCATTAGCATAGTTACCTCCTTGATTTTGAAGAGGATGCAAAACAACACCTTGTAGCCTATAGCCTTCCTCGATAAATGGGCTATCTAACACTGAAAGATTTTTTCAAATCGGATCAGAAGTTCCTGAGATTAGCGCGATCAAGCAAACAAACAAACTCTTCAGCTTTATTATTAGTTTATTAGATTCGCGTTCTCAAAGGATTGGCGTACAATCACTCTAGAACGAAAGTGGAAGGAAATGCCTTTTACAAAAAAAGATAATTGTAAATTTCGTTTATAATCGGTCTAATTAAGCTATAACACTTTTTTTCCAAAATCTTTTTAGTAACTTTTTAGGCCTATGTATCCTGCTTATGCGTAAGATGTTTCATTAAAACCGGTTCAGTAATTTCGGAAAATAAGGACTTGAAAGTTTGTATGAAATGTCGTAAGACGTAAACGCTCTTAAGCTATGTAACTTACTGCGTACACCTCTGCCTAGTTCTTTAGGAATAAAGGTGAGATGCAATCTTAATGATAATGAACTCTTGCTTATCTAAGACCGCCTCTAAATAAGTCCTATCGAGTCTACGCCCTCTTATCACAAGAAGGCGCCTTAAGGCCCTGGCGCCTGTTCTCCCACAAATTACTAGCAAGAGGCGACGGGGCCCTCAGTTACGCGTTGTACCTGTCTCGATGGGGAGTTCAGGTTATGTCATTGAAGCATAATACGACTGATCAGTTTTTTGTGTAAGGCATCTCGCAGTTCAGCCTCTGAGGCTGGCTTCTGCTTAACCGGTAACCGACTGATCAGCTGGCTTTCCTAGGTTATATAGACGCGCCAGCTTTTAACCAAGAATTCAGCATAATTATGCCTCCATATTGATGGAGATTAAAAAAAAAAACTGCTGTTCTAAATCATTATGGTATATGTGAAAATGAATACATGAAACATCAATTTCTTTTTAATAAAACACGCAAAATTTCGACTCCTGTGGGCTTAGATTTAGAATCAGTACGGATTTCATGATTTATGCATTGATGTCATTTAGGTACTCCATGTTTTTATACCTATACGTTTTTATTATAAAGGGTGTAAAACACCTCTTAACGAAGCCGAAAGGCACTCCCTGTCATTGCGATAATTTTTTTGTTCTACTCCATACCTGGAAACCTTCTAGTTACGGAGATATTAGGGGTCAAAGTAACTTTTTGACAAGTATTTTTTAATACAGTTTTTAATGTAAGATTTTTACTTTAAACACCTCCACGACCGCCGTACTATTCAATCCGTCCATCAGCACAATGTTACATTGATTTCTACCACAAAACATGATTTTACACCCCCCAAAAAAAAGTCGTTTCCCAGCAATTATTTTTGCGTAAGTTTCATGTACAGATTGCTTGGTTGACGGCTTCGTGATGGGGGGATTTACACGGTGTAGTTACGTTCGTTTACATGCAATGTTTAGGTACTGACGAGCTAAAAATTGTTCCACAAAACTGCTCAGGGAATCTTGGTATTATATCTACTGTTTTATACAAAGGATTTAGGTTTCAGGATCAATATCATACGATCAAAACATTCATATACACAACATCGCGTGTTACGTCACGTATCCTTACTAATGGAAAGGTTTTTGTTAGACACACAGGTTGACCATGACCTGGATCACGAAATAGGATACTTTTTATCCCGGTAGTACGCTCCTGTGGAAGAATTTCCATGCGAGCGGAACCTCGGGCAAAATCTTGTCGCTCATAAATCGAGCGCCACTAACGGAACAACCTAAAACTGGCCGAGCTAGTCCAAAGCAAACCATAATGACTATTATACCAACAATCCTAAGTTTTAAACTTCTAACCTGGCCTGGAATTCCGCAATTCTGGATAACTGCTGTATGTTTACAGCCAACAATTAAACCTCCGGTTAACGACAGTTGCCTGACCTTAGCACATGATAACTATTTCCCTTTGTTTAATCATCGCCTTCTACTATCTCTGCACTAATAGGTTGTCGCTTAGCTGGTAATGGCCTTTTAATAAAGGTTTGTCAATATTGCGAGTGCATGCTTCTACTTTTCGTGGTGATAATTCCATCCAAGTCTTTGCAACCAGTAGGTATACACGGAGAACAATATAGCAGTTTATGCGGCCTATTGCGATGAATCGGGCACAAATCCATTCTCTGTGGCTGAAATTCTTGATGAAAAAACACAAGAATACTTTGCATAGCCCGGCAAATCGAAACCAGGACCTTATGGTCAGCCAGCAGCCGCGCTTGCGAATACACGACCACGACTACTTGACATTCCATCATTAGCCCTGATATAATGTCACTTCGTCTAGGCTCTCAAGTAATAAATAAATAAATTAAAATAAATATATTTATTTGTACACAAAGGAAAAAAGTAATCTTACATAACACACAGTGAAAAAGTTGTACAGCGAAGACATATTAAAATGCGAACTTCTGCCTCCTAAACTAGGCCAGAAGCCTGTGTTTTGGGAGCCAACGTTCACGGTGCATTTAAATGATTGGTACACTAATGAAATTGACATTGATATTGACAGTCATGCAAGTTAAACAATAACATAAAATATACTTATTTTTCAGTTAAAATAACACTGTACTTACAAGCTAGTTAGGATACAGTTTTAATAAGATTTTCATTCTCATTTGATTTACATATTTCTGTCGTCACGACTCAGCTGGAATGTCATTTCTTTTGAAGCCACAACGTCTCGATGGCATATCTACACGTAACAACTTATCTAAAAACATGCCGTGTGCTGATGGGATTTCCAATTGGCAGATTGATAAACTAGGTACTATGCAAAATATTCAACTCCGATTTAACCTTCTCAAACGCTTGGGGAAGATTTATAAAACCATGGTGAGACCTGCTGTCTTATATGAATCAGAATGTTGGACCACAAAAGGGATGAATGAAAGGCATTTGCATGTGGTTACGATGAGAATGCTAAGGGGTGTTACGCGAATGGATAAAATAAGGAATGAGTACATATGAGGAAGTCTGATAGTGGCTCCGCGCCGGTGACTGAAAAGTTGTGAGGTAACCGATTATCGTGGTATGGACTGTGATTCGTGACTGTGATTACACGACCCCAAAAAACTGGGGCAACAGAATAATGTTACAGTAAATATCGAAATAGTAATAATGTCGTGACACGTGACACAAACAAGCAAACATTCATGCCAAGCTTAACTGTAACCAAATCAACAAAGTTCTTGTGAATTCTTACCATTTCGAGAACATCTTGAATACGAAACAGTTAATTTCATTTTTTGTCGGGTTTTTGCTAGTGAGAAGCTTTAACAATCATTCGAGTTTTTATGTGCATTCAGTATTTACGGTCAACTAGGGTCAAATCAATAGCCTGCCAGGGCTGCGGGACTGTTCGAAAGACATATCGTGGCCCTGGAACACAAAGAGCCAAGAAGGAATATGGATGGGTTTTAGTCAGTACAAGTCTGACACTCCCTTCCGCTCCGCCCAGAGCGAGAGGAGTCATTTGATGATTTCAAATCCGAAAAAAAAACAATAGTGAGTTATCTGACAAATAGATAACAAACATGGTTAAAAAGGAGTAGTAGCTTTGCTAGCGAAGCGATAGATTCGTTCGATTTTGTAGCTTGGGTTGCCAAAATTAGAGTTAACATTCGCCCGAATTTGTCAGGACATGTTTGTCTGAACTTATCGACATAGGGGAATTTATATCTTAATATATATCTTCTTCTTCTTCTTGATATATAAAAATTACGTGTCACGTTGTTTGTCCGCGATGGACTCCTAAACTACTTAACCGATATTAATCAAATTTGTACACCGTGTGCAGTTTGATCCAACTTGAAAGATAGGATAGCTTACATCTCAATTTATAGTTGCAATATTATTTTATTCCTAATTAAGGCACAATTATCTGTTAACTCCAAACGATTCTAACAGATGGCGGTATATGTTGATTGGATTGAGTAAGTAGGTACCTACCTATTCAATAGATGGCGCCTATACAGCGCCATCTATTAGAGCGGAGCAGCAATGAAAAATACTGCCAAAACGGGGAAAATGTGACGCAGACGAAGTTGCGCGGGACAGCTAGTAAAATATTACAAAAATAAAAGTAGAAGTCTCTTTGAAAATGTCCAGCTTTTTAACCGGCTTCTAAAAAAGGAGGAGGTTATGTGTTCCACAACCATATTTTTTTTTGGAATTTCTCAGTTATGAATTTTATTCACATCTTTTAAAACATATTCAATATTTTATTCAACTTTCGTGTTCGAGGTGGATGGCGCACAAAAAGAATACCTTTCTGGAAAGATATGGGGAACTTTTTTATGGGTTTTTTATAGAAAAAAATCCATGAGACATTGTTGAGCGACTATTGGTATTTCTTGTCACCGTAAGTTTAAGTCACTTTTAAACAGTAATTAGTCTAAAATGCCAACCAACAGCAAAAGTAACTTCTTGAACAATCCCGTAAATTAAAATACCGTTGTACTTGTGCGGTAAACTAATAGACACATTTCCCGTGGCCTACTTAGCCAGTTTGTCACACAAAGAAATAATTAGGTACTATCTGCGGAACCTTGATAATTATTATTATTTCCCGTCGATCTGGGTTTTGCTGTAGGTGTAAATAACTTTATAGAGAATTTATTGTCATGTTCCATGTTCGGCTGTCTTTGAGCTTTTAATGCCCGTTTTAGTGGCAGTAATGCGACAGCTAAATCATATACCTACAGGACCCACATAGAAAATTTTCATCGGGTTCAGAATGATGTTTGTTTGTTTTTCATTGTTTAAATAAAAACGCACGATAACATTCAGGCATTATTTCAGTTAGTACTTTGTGGTACCAAGCAAAACTAGTGAGGTTAGGTTAGACTAGTATTTCTATGGAAAGAGTAGGTAAGCTGAGCTCTAAGTGCCCAGAAGACTTGTGAGTATTTAGTAAAGCAAATTAAATAAAGATTTATGTCAAAATATTACTTACATATCAAGTGAGTATTATGGAGCCATTGTTGCCGGCCGTCCGTAACTTTGGAAAAGGTTTGCAAATGCACCATTCACATCATTAAGGTAAGCAATGTCAGTTACCTTTAGAACTTTTACGGCTGTAAATATGTTTGTGAGGTTCGTAGACGTAAAAAGGGTGCTACTACTAAAGTTGTTAAAAAGGAAAATTGCGAACAAGGAACACAGGCGATAAATATCAAGAATTTATCGCGTCGCTTGCACAGGATCTCCAACATAAAAATGTCGAGATGTCTTTCTTACATTTAAATACTTACGTTTTTTTTACACGTACCAAACCAGTTTGAAGCTCTGCTCTGCGAAGCCAGGGCAATTGCTTGCGTTTTTCGTAAAACAAAACTAGCTTGACGCAGTTTTTACACCTATTTGTGGCTATCATTAAGATAAATGCTAGCTTTGTGCTTTGCTGGAAATGAAAAGTCGATGAGAAATGAAAATCAGTGTTTATGACTCGTTTTTGCTTAGCAAAAGACTTCCAGATTACGGCATTTTAATTTGACTAAAAGATTTTACGGGTGGTGTTTAGTTCGAGAATTCAATTTAGTCAGTATTATCTGGTCTCTGAAAGACCGTATAACGTAAATGAGAATTTTTGCACCAGATGCGGAGCATTAAGGAAAATGTCGTGAGGAAAGTTTTTAAGTAGATATAGGAAGACCAAAGAAACGATGGATGGACTGTGTGAAGGATGATATGGTAAGAAAGGTAGTGGCTGATGAGATGCCAATTAATGAGTTTGTTTGTAGGTGTGGCAGCGCGGTTATAGGGCGAGAATCAGACGGCTCGCGTTTAGTTGTGGTTCACACCTACCGATTTCCCTGAATAAGAAAAAAAAAATTACCTTCCCATTTTGTTATTGATTCGGGTCGAGTCATTAGCATGGTTACCTCCTTGAATTTGACGAGGATGCATAACAACACCTTGTAGACAAGTATGGAAGAAGACATGCTGCGCCGACCCCAAATACAAAGGGCAAAGAATTATGTAAATTCTTGGACCTGAATCGTGGCGAAAAATTGTGAGTGTCTAAGTATAGGTCTACTTGCAAGTTCTATTCTTAGGAAATGTAATATTATACCTAGAACGAAAATAATGAGTTGTTGACACCTTGGTGACGTCAAAACGACTCGCAATTATTAGGTAGGTAGGGTTAATAAGAGACATCGAGCTGTAAAATGAGTGATAAGTACATGGGTGGAGGTGGCGACGTTCTGCAAAACCCATCATTTTTTTAAACTGGCACTTTTTAAGTCTTGGTGTGCTATACAGGGTGTAAACACACCCTTACCGAAAGGCATTTGTTCTCCCCGTCATTGCAATCATTTTTTTGTTCTCGACCATACCTGGGAACCTTCTAGTTACGGAGATATTTGAGGTCAGTTCCAACTTTACCACATTTTTTTTTTAAGTTTATAACTTTACTTTAAATACCTCCAGGACCCATGGGATGTTTATTATTCAATGCTTCCATCAGCACAATGTTTTGAGTGCGTTACATTGACTTTTACCGTAAAACATGATTTTTCACCCCAAAAAAAATAGTTTCCCATCAAATAATTTTGCGTAGAGTTACTTAGTTCTGTGTACTTGGTTGGCGGCTTCGTGAGGGTCCGTTTTCACCTTTTACAAGGACACCGACCCTAAAATTGTTACCAGTTACCACGTAGGTATTCAGTACATATCATTCTGAACCCCTCATAGAAACTTTTCATCGGTTATTTAAAAAAATCCGCAACTAAGACAAAATAATCTAAGTATGTACATGGATACCCTTATGATTATGAGTGATATTTGTCTCATGCGGATTGACTTTGTAAGTTGGAATTAAAACTTCTGGCGCTGAGCTGGGAATTAAAAATGTATTTTGGTGGGGCCTATAGTTAGTGAAACAAAACATTAGAGTTGAAAAACTACTAAGCACTGTGTATCTACATACATACGATGAGGAGCTTGTGGCTTAATAATAACAGCCGCACGGGTCGATTTTTAAAGTTAAGCCGTGCTTACCGAGGTTGGTCCGTGGATGGGTGACCTAAATTACATACCGAGTTTCCTCCGCGCCTCGGAAAGCCTTTGGTCCCAGCTGTTATTTGTGGATCTTTGACAGTCGTTACAAGTACTCAGAACCCAAAAGTCTGACATCCAGTCTTACCAAGGGATATCGTATTACCTACCCAGTTACTGGCTTGTGGAGGTCAGATAGACCGTCGCTTCATGTAAAATACTGGCACTCAGCGGCATCCGGTTAGACTAGAAACCGACCCCAAGATAGTTTGGGAAAAGGCTAGGCAGATGATGATGAACTACATTCATATAATTTTGGGCGATCCAAAACAATACAGGAAAAATGCTTCAAAAAACGTTTCCGATCAGTGTAAACAGGGAACCCTGTATACGTGTACGTTCACGTAGTAAAATACACGAAACAAAATTCCATTTTACTTTTTAACGCAACGTGACCGTGCAAAAATCTCTAGATTATTTAAACCAAAGACTGTCTGAGAGGAACTTTTGTCAGAATGGCAATGTAGGTGGGATAATTCCATCAGTACTTTCCACACGGTTCGGAGCGGCTGGCCAGGACATGGCTGGAGGTGGATCACTGTGTTGCCCAATTTCTCACAGGTCATGGTACCTTTAAGAGTAAATTATTTTCCTTCAAGCTTGTTGCCACGCCTTTTTGTTAATGTTCTACATCTGACTGCGAATATGAACAATATACACATCACATTTTATGGGAGTGTAGTCTTTGGCAGAATGAACGCAATATTAAGTTGGATAGTCTACAAGTAAGTTAAATCCGGAGTTATTTACTATACAGACCTTGTAGAAACTAGATCAAATTTTCGTGCGTTCAAGCGTTTTTGTCATACCTATTATTAGAATCAAATATAACGACTTAGGACCCATTAATATTAATGACAATATTTATCCGTGGTGCTAGGCAACTGGGGTTATCCCAGTTGTAAACGTCCAGGAGGGGGAACACTGCCATACTTGACATAGGCGTCCAATTTTTCACAAAGATACTAGCACCATCTCTTGACAAATCCGCATAAACTTGAGATTTAGTACATGAAAATTACATACATGGTGCTTACGCTAATTATCGCCAGTGTGATTAAATACCTTTTTGATTTGAATGAAAATTGAGTTAAAAATAATAAATTTAATAAACTCTTAACAACATTTAAACCATTTATTTATTTTAAAAGCATTTTGTAATTGCTAATATTTTTTTTTAGGTTTTGCAACATTATCATAGAGATTGTTTACAAAATGGCCACTATCGGCGTGTGCGCATGCTTGTAGATCTCTCCCATTTTGTGTAATTTATGTGGTTTCTCGGTTCTTTCTTTTTTTACACTCAACTCGACGGCACTTTCTGGAGCTATAGCTCCAAAACCTATTCATTAACAAAATATAGACATAAGTATATGTACGCACCTATAGTTATAGGGATTAGTTCAACGGATTTAGTATCAGATGGCGACACCGTTCAATATAGGTGTCAAAAATTCGCTCGAGTGGGCTCTCTATTCCATCTTTATTACTTTACTCTTTGTAAACGTCCCTTTGTGCCTACTGACCTTGTTTCTTTCTGTCTCCTGCTTATATTGAGGGGAAAAAAAATACATACCTACAGTCGAGTAGAGAACCTACTTCTTTTGGAAGTCGGTTAAAAATTTAAATGCCGTATACCTCGTTGCAGTACGCGAGGCGACCAATCAAGCTATACAAAACCAGTTTATGAGGCTCTCTCATTGTGCAAGAAATCTATACAAAGCGAAGCCATGTTATAAGTATATCTTAATGTGTCGGTGGGCACATACCAAAAAAAATACAAAAATATTTATTTCTTCTCAAACATTGTGTCTTACATAAACTTAGGCATCCCCAATAGGTTACAATAGTACTTGTGTTGGGGCTGTCTCGCTCTTCCCTTAAATAGTATCTTAACAATGATGAAAGTGAAGTCAAAGAAAAGATTAAAAAACAAGAAAACAAAATTTTGTAAAGTTGGTTTACGGACGATAGTTAGTAGCAAAACATTGATGCGGCGCAAGCGTACAATGAGCGTAACGGGACAATGAGTCATCCTTTTTCGTGCATGCAGCCGGCGTTCATCGATGTATTAGACGTTGTCACGTCAAAAAGAAATGAAATTAAATGATAGTTAATTAAGCAGCTCTCAATGTGTGAGGAGTGCACGATGCACGTACTTACCTTTTGTCTTCCTTATTTCATATTTATCTATAAATCATTACTTAGAAGTACCTAAACACAAATTTAACTTAGTTTTAGTACCTAGCTAATTAAACACTTCTTCTTCTCTATCACAAAACCTTTTTTTATAAAAAGGGCCGTTTCCGAATAGGTCAACAACCTTGTGACAATTCGGGAAGCAATCTTGCATTCCTGTCTATCTCCAGAGTCCAGCATACATCCATAGAAAACATGCTTTATATAAACCCGTCGATCACATAACAAGACACAATAAACTATCAATCGAGATGTACAAACAACAAAGTTAAATAATTCATTACATAGCAATCACGACCGCGATGCAACCGCTACCGTACCCAGTAGCGGTCAGGGTTGCTAGATCCAGTTTCTCAATTTTCCCCATATTTAGTCTTTTTTCCCTCGTGTGATACGTTCAGCAAGTTTTTTCCCCATTCTATTCGTTCGTTCACAAAAATGAATGGGGAATGGGGATGCTATCGGCGTATAGTTATTATAACAAATAACTAATTAGGCTGTAAAATGTTTACCTAATGATTTCCTATTGGTATTTTACAGTGTAGTTCTATCTATCCTTGTGGAAGTTTTCTCTAGGGATTTAATGACCCCAAAATGTTAGAATGTTTTTATCCCTAGAAATGGGGAAAACTTCCCAATTTATCAACCCTGGTAGCAGTAGCTTTATGCTAGTTGCGAGCTACTGCAATCTTTGCCCATTTACAAATAAACTTTATGTTCCCGATTACATGGGAATTTAGTTTGTAAGGAAATCTAAATTATTGGCAAAGTTAATGGGTATCTTTACTTGTAGGGAATTGCTACTGATTTCAGGCATCGAAGGGGTTACTGTGACGTCTTAATACATTATTGTTTCATTCTTATTCCAGAGTGGGAAAGAGATGTGGAGAGATGTGGAAGATGTGGAAAGAGATGTGGAAAGAGATGTGGAAAAGAGATGGAGCAAGAAGACCTGTATAGCTCCGTCTCTTTCCCATTCTTGAATAAGAATGAAACAATAATGTTTTAAGACGTCATGGGAGGCCACCTAGCACTCTATTATAATTTTATGTTAGAAATGAAGGTTGCTTTTTGTTGCTTATATTTTTTTGTAAGAATTTATTCCGATCCCTCCCTAGTTCTCAAAAAGGGGTCTTTGTTGTAGTGGTGGTAATACGTATTTTTATGTGTGGATATGCTTGCCATACATCGGAATTTTCCGGACAAACAAACGTTGTCACCTCTGACCTTGACTAGAGTTAAGAGCAAACCAAAAAAACAATTCTGGAATTTTAGCTCTGTGTCTCCGAACAGTGAGCTAAGGACGGATTCGGGACGTTCCTGGAGGCACGGTAGTGCCCCCGCCAAGACGAGCCAAGCGAAGCGCAAGGGCACTACCCACCTTTTCTCGAAGTGTTTCGTCGTTTTTTTGAACCCTCATAGAGTTGGTTTCCGATGTACCAGATCATATTCTCAGGATATGATGTCAATAATAGACTAATTAAACATTGAAAAGCTCTGATTTTATTAATATCTAAAATACACCGATTTCGTCACTGACACACTGACACACTGATGATCATCAAAATGTTCGGCTACTTCCTGAAGTGCTAGAAAGCTGAAATTTGGTACGTAATCTAAGTTTAGTAAACAACCAACAAAAAAAATCATAAACTTATAACTTTCGCCCCCTATCCCCTAAAATGGGGGGGTGGAAGTTTATATGAGACTTCAAAATGTTAGGGTACTTCCTGAAGTGCTAGAAAACCGAAATTTGGTATGTAAAAAAGAAGGAAAAAATAAACACTAAAAAGACTGCCTAGCAACTTACAAAAAGAACTGAAATCCCACCAAAAACATTTGTGAAGTTAGGGTCGGTAGAGTTAGGCCGTGTAGATTCAGAAGCTTGGTTCTACATGAGATCTGATATATTTTTCACAGGGCAAACCTTAAGTGGTCGTCTTGGCAACATTTTACATGAAATGTTTTTGGTGGTCAGAATTTCCAAAAATGATCAAATGACAAACAGTTGAGCCTTGTCCATACTATACTGGGGTCGGCTTCCACTCTTACTAGTCAAAGATCTACAATATTGGCAGCCGGGACCAATGGCTACCCTATCTGTAAACTGATGTATGGTTTAAATAATACTATCTTGATTCAAATTTACGCAAATTGTTTGTTAATTGTGCATCAAACTTAATGAGGATACTACCTACAACAGGGTACAGTAGGAATATAGGTATAAACGATTACGAACCATTATATAATTAATAAAAATAATAAAACTGCTCCTGGACATCCGTCCTCTTCCCAGTTCCCAGTAGTTAATCTTCGTCCTTCCGACCGCAAGCGTATTTGCAAAAGTTACTCAACAGGCGATCAAATTAACAAGAATTTTGCAACTCATAGTGCCCATCTAATAAATCTACTTAGTCTTTATTGCAATCGTTAGCGAAAAGTGTGAAATTATGAAGCCGTAGGTTAGACTGCTTCGATTCCTCCAAGGCATTATTTTTATTATAATAAGCATGAAATAAGCTGAAAAGTATGACCAACTATAAGTACCTACCTACTAAAAATAATACCTACGTATAATAACTTTTCAAATAGAATACCTTACTTAACATATACCTAATATCTCTTTAAAACAAACATTTTAAGGCTTAGATATAAGAAATAAACTCTTATTTTGGCTGTACTGGGGTAGCCTTTCCTTACACTTACAAAATGAATGTTAAAAAATGATCTCAGTTCTAGAGCTGATGTGTAAAGTAGCATTTTCAAATACGCCGCCATCGGTACTAGTTTAGTTAGTATCTCAGATCTCCAGACACTCATGAATATTTACGCGCGCCCGCATCCCTTTAATTATATTAGCGTTTTACCACGATGCAGCTGGATTTATCTAGTTATTTCTTTGTTATGATTTATTTTTATCTTTTTACATCATGTGATTTATTTTAAGCCTGTCTCTAGATACGGACCTACGTCTTAACTAGTTAGACTGAAGGGTTTAAATTAAATAGACATAATATTATAACTTGTCGCTAAGAACCGTCATTTTTGCTAGAGCAAGAAAACGAGTATGTTGCCGAGCGCATCGCCGGTGCTGCCACCTGCAATAGCACTCCCACTATGTTTCTCTGTCTAGCAGAACGATTCTGAGCAACAGAAAAGGAAAATGAGTTCGAAAAAATGCAATTCCGTGATGATAGATGTGTTGTGATGGATGTGTTCAATATCTACACCTGACGCCTAACGCGAATTGGTTATTTAGTATGTTACATAAATTTCAAGTAATTGATAGCTAAAAAATAGAATTACATACTTAGTTTAATTTTAAAATGCAGAACAGGTTTGTTGGTTGGTTCATATTACTGTGGATAAATACTAAAAGGAAAAAAGAGAGGTGTCAAGGGACACCCGGATGGAACGAAGTTCCTTTCGCGTACATAATATCAATACATTTTCGATTTAAGTTAGTGTGCGAAAAATAAAATATTTAATTTAAGGAAGATTAATCCTTAATTCGAAGCAATACGTCTTACTTAACTGCACAACCAAATTTGTACTTTGTAGTTCAGTCACTCAAAATAATAATCATATCTATCCTTACTCACATACACACCCCAATTGTACGTAATTTAAGGAAATTTCAACTTTATTTTAAAGAAATAAAGCTTACAATAGCTAGGCCTAGTCTCCCGATGAGTGTCGGTGGTTCTACTGACCACAAGAGCATTGCCGAGGGTTTAAGACGGCATTTTATTGTGAAGTCGCCTTAAGGTCCCTCGTCTGGTGAGACGAGCGTTGGGAGCTCATTGTGACGGGGAAGAATGTCAAGATACCTGCGAAGACTCTTGCTAATATAATATGTAAAATGCAGCGTGGAAAATCTCCTGGTCACGATGGGCTCAGTATCGAGCATTTTAAAAATGCGGGGGTGCACTTGCCGAGAGTACTGTCCATGTTTTTAAGACTGAGCTTAGGTCACTCGTACTTGCCGGAGCCGCTGATGCGGACAAAGTCGTTCCTATAGTTAAAAATAAGACGGGTGATACGTCTCAACATTGTCGATAGTTTTAGGTACATATCTCTGTCACATCATCACGAGCGACATAAGGGACGACGACGGGGATATTGAGAGGGAGTAGAGGGCGTTGTCTGTGAGCAGCAATATGCTTGCCCGCAGGTTCGCTCGTTGTAGTACAGATGTCAAAGTCTCTGTCAATCGTTCTACTCGAGCGGCCTGTGGCATGTGGGTGTCACACACTCGACGAGCCTACAATGTCCTGCGCTTCCAAAATAATAACGCCGTCTGGATGCAGTTGGGACTGCCATGGCGCTGTAACGGGTCAGGAATGTTCACGGAGTATCGCGCAGCTTCCACGCTATCTTGCGAAAGAAAGCGGCCTTCTTACTACAGCGTCTGCATGGTAGTGACAACAGCATTTTGAAGATGATTGCTACCAGACCGGACTGCCCCTTCCAGAGACACTGAGTTGAGACAGTAATAGGTCCTAATAAATAATAATATTGTAAACACTAACAATACTAAACTAGTTAGTTAAGCACCATTGTTACTAATAATAATAAAATACTAACAAAGCTATGGACTGTAGTCTGAAATAAACTTTAATTTATTTATTTAATCATTTGTTTTCTTTAATGCGATCTTAAAAGACCAGCTACCAAGCCGCATTCATTAAAAAAAAAATATTTGTCTTAGTGATGTACCTATGTTTAGTTTTATGTCCCACTCCTAAAGTATTCTTACCATAGACATATAAATCATATGGACTTGGCATACCTACAAGAAAAACGTGCATACCTACACTTTAGTGAGCTGATAAAATGGCGGCTAATAGGGCAGCCCTTATCGATATTTCTATATAATAACATCGATAAAAGATTGTGAGAATGTTTTCATAATGTTACGGTACAATATCTACGGGTGAAAATACCCCAAGTTTTCTAACATAATATACCTTTCATTTGTTGTTGTTTGAGAAGTTTCGTCCTTCTTTCACGGTTAAACCGTAGAACTTATTTTGATGTTTCCTATTAAGACAAGTTGAAACTTGGAGGACAGATATATTATGCTGTTTTTTATCGACCTAGTATTCTGTAACTGATTTCACTCCATTGTATAATTTAAGCAACAAGTTTATCTAGTTGCCGGCCCGTTGAGAACCTCCTCCTTTTTTGAAGTCGGTTTTTTAATTTTATGCTCTTGGAATTTATTCTTTTAGCTATTACAAGAAATGAAAAGCAGTAAGTACAAGTCGTGCCATTAAAGATGAGACTTGACCACGCCTCCCGCCGCTCTTTCGCAGGTATCCATGAGGATCACCTCAGCGGTATCTATCAAGATACCGCTAAAACCACGTGGTGCGTCAAGTCTCAACTTTAATGGCACGACTTGTACTATCCGTGCGCGATAAGTTGAGACCTGTAACAGTGGCGTGTTTGTACCACCACGGTACAATACGGGCGCCATCGGGAAGTGCGGGGGAAGCGGGCGGGGGGAGTCAGGTCTCAACTTATCGCGCACGGGTTAAATACCTACTTACATCGAATAATTTTTTAATCGACCTTTTTGCTTCACTTGCTGTCCCCAAGGTTTCTTTATACTGTTATCTTAAGGGGGATGCGCCAAGGTAGCCCGCGAAATTCAAATTTTCTTACGTTTTTTTGCAATTTGCAGGTCAGTGTCAGGTTGTATCTTGATCAAAATATGATTTGCGACCGTATCAAACGTACGTACCAATAAGGTTCGTGAAGGTAAAGCATCGTCACGCAATGTTACTTTATTGAGTGTTCAGTTGAAAGACGATTCTTCAAAGTGAAGAGGTTGTAATTTTTATATTTTCCACACCGATTGTTTATAGCCTTAAAAGTAAAACATAAAACCAATAAAGAACCATAAAATTGCATTATCGATAAATATAAAAATGTCTGAATGCACTACTCTATCCCTTCAATTAGTAATGGGCTGAGTGATGATTTTTCTGTATCGATGACTGCATGACAATGACAAAAAATATCGGTGACGGGAACAATGACAAAATCATCAATGATTTTTATTTGAGTATTAGATCTCGTCACTTCAATTGTGAGTAGATACTGAAATGATAGCGGAACGGCTTAGTGAAATTATCATTAGTTATTTATGTAGGCATGGGTCGAGTTTGTCACTTAGCCGCGTAATTAAACTTGGCATGGAAGGGTATTTTAAGGCAGCACATTTCGCACACAAACGTAAACTACGCAAGTGCAAGCATTATTGCCGTTCCTTGCGCCATGCGCCAGTCCCGGTCATTGTCATTTTATCGAAATATGTGCGTTCTGTGACTTCTGTATCGCCGATCGCGCAGCATCGCAAAGTCGCAATTCACACCGCAGCGCCATAATGATTTAAAAGCATTGATGATTTTGTCTTTGTCATTGCATGATGAAATGATTTTAAAATATCGATGATTTTTACATGTGACATGATATCGGACTCATCTCTACCTTCAATAACAAGAAAATGATTTCATGTAGTAAAACTGTTGAAAATAGAGGCAAAAGGGAAAATATGAATGCTTTACTGTTGAAACTCTTCAATAAATGCAGAATCCTTTGTTTATCATCTTGAATTCACAAATTTTAACCACAGATATAGAGCATTTGACAGTTGACGTACCCAACTTAGGTATCAAACAGCGAGCGGATAAAATGGCGACCCGGCCGCAAATAGGTATTTAAATGACTTAGAAATGTAGGGTTGCCATTATAGTAACTGTCAAAAACACTATTATCCTTTTTCACTTACGCAAAATTATAAAAGTTAAAAAGAGATAGCAGTATTTTTCTGATTTTGGCGTCGATATGCCTCGTATTTGTATAACTGTTTTTTCTATAGTCAAACATTTCAAGTCCATATAATTTATATGTCTATGATTCTTACAGAGTAGGTACGTACGACCGTTTCTTATCTCAGTACTAGATGTTACGTCACGTTTTAAATACACTTTTAGCTAGAAAGAAAACTTTACAATGAGTACTCACTCACAGCTTCAATAAAAAGGTCATCGAAACTATTAAAATTTTACATAAACATTTAACTGCACAGCTGCTGCACTTCATTATTTTAGTTAACATTAATTTCTTTATGCGTTTTTACACGCAAACACTATACCAAAACGAAGCAGAAAATTCTAATTCTGCATTGAACCCAGTAACAGTTGTTACAAGTAGTCAGTGGCCAAAAAGTCTGATAATTTACTAGTCTTACTAAGGTGTTTCGTGTTACCCAGTAACTGTGTTTATGGGTGAGTGTTATTGAGCTAAGCCCAACATTGTTGGGAAAAGGCCAGGCAGGCTATGATGTGTGATCCTAGTTACGGAATGGATATTATACTATTTGTTCCACAATACTTGTAATCGTACCGAAGTTTTGTGGTGCAAAACTACAACACTAGCAAATATGTCACGAACGTCAACAACGTCAACGTCAGATTTGCTCATTTTGAAGTTAAATTTTGAGGTTATAAACAAACGATAATATTTTTTTACCGGGAACTTTGTATATTTCCATATTAATGTCTAGTAAACCTAATTCTAAGCGTACAATATACGTCAAAGATGGATCAGATGGATGTTGTCATGAATGAGGATGGTACAAAGGAAAATTCTGAGAGTAGTAGTGTAGGTATTTTGTATATTACATATGTACATTATTTACAAACTACAAATAAATGTAAAATAAAAATAAAATATGTACAAGTATCAAAATTACAGGGCGTCAAAAAATTCGTCGACATCGCTGTCGACAGGAAAAGTGCCCAGAAGGCTGGCCTGTAGGTATTTTGTTTGAAACTAGTTGACCCAAAACATTTTTCTGTTTAAATCAAATTTTCCAATATTCCGGGGCTACTTTAATTATCCTTTCTTAAAATCTTATTTTGTCTACTATAAAGCCGACATTAAACACTGGATGACTGGACATTTACAGACTTATGGAGATAGTGTTATGTGATTTTTTAAGCCATAGTCTAATATGTTATTGCATTGAAGTGGTGTATAATTTAATATGTCACATTAATTGGTTATGCCAACTAGATTTACACACTGTTTTGCTCAAAATAACTATAGTGTCATATCTGCCTCTCTGCATCACCTGCATGTGGTTACAATACTATAATTTAAAAAAAAAAACTCAAAGCAAAGGTGTTTAAGGCGATAGCTGCTTTTGTGCTATTATTTATCAGGTTCATATTTTCTTGTTTTATGTTCATAGTGTCCATCTTAGTAAATTATCTACCAGGATACCAACTCAACTCCATTGATTAGCACAAATTGTTATTATGAAAAAAGTTATTGTTTCATTCAGAATCAGTGAATTAGATTCTTAACCTTTGGTATCCAGAAAGTGAAAAGTTGTGATATGGATCCTCCATATCACAACATAATTTTAGTTTAGTTTGCATTTTTTTTTTTATTGAAACAGTCATCTTGTGTGTTGCTGGAGAGTTTTTACCGTCATTTGGTTGCCTTAATAGTACAGTGGAATTTGGTTGAAGAATTTGATATTTATAATATTCAAAAAGTAATTGAATATGATACTTGATTTTCTGCATTTTTTTTTTCAGCTACCTGTCAAACCTGCAGAGAAGCGTAACCCTCAAGTATACTTCGACATCAGCATTGGCGAGCTATCATTGGGCCAAGTGATTATGGTTCTGAGGGCAGACATTGTGCCCAAGACTGCAGAGAACTTCAGAGCTTTGTGCACACATGAAAAAGGGTTTGGATATCAGGGGAGCTGTTTTCATCGGATGATTCCTGACTTTGTATCCTTTTTACTAGCTTTTATTTAACATGCAATGTTTGTATGTTTGCCTCCATCAAATCTTGTAATTGGATTTAAAAACAGTTATTTCCAATTGATTGAGCTGAATTTTTGCATACACATATAGTTTCAATGACACTCCATGGTTATCTAAGTGACCTCATTGTAAATCCAATATAAACAAAGATGGTGGACTAGTTATTTTTATGCACTCTCCATGATATGGGTAAAAGGGTTTTGCTTTTGGGGGAGTATTGAGTATTTGTAGTAATTGGCCTGCCTAGCTTCCACCACTTTTTTTTTTCAAATATGCGGCCACCCATATGACCTATATTAATAGATAGCTAGTATCAATGCAAACTATTTTTGTACGAGACACAATCCTCTAAAGCGTCACGTTTCTGAGCTATGATCTAGAATAGATTCTAATTACTTTAATAGCTTATATCTCGGAAACGCGACGCTTTGGAAGATTTTGTCTTATAAAAAACTAATTAGTACTGTTGCCAACTACTAAATAATAAGATTTTATGCCTAGCTAATAAAAATAAAGTCAAATAAAGTCAGTCACAAAAATCTTCCAACCCCTTTGTAAATTTGAAAGATCAACCTAAGCCTTTACATTTGGCTGCGATAGCCATATTTTAAGTCTTATTC
Organism: Cerastis leucographa; assembly: GCA_963082945.1. Lineage (NCBI taxonomy): Eukaryota > Metazoa > Arthropoda > Insecta > Lepidoptera > Noctuidae > Cerastis > Cerastis leucographa. The sequence goes on along the minus strand of OY720380.1, from coordinate 7,143,586 downwards.
TGGAATCTATGAAATAAACAGGATGCAAAGCAGTTTCGATAGGGCTCTAATTTATTTTTCTGAGTTTTGAAAATGATTGCAGCAATCCAGGGTCCACTATACCCATCACAATTCGTTTACTATACGTACATTATCCTTAACTAACGTCCGCCTAGATGTGCCAAGGAGGAGATTTCACAAACCACAACGGTACGGGTGGCAAGTCGATATACGGGAACAAATTCGAGGACGAAAACTTTACGTTACGACACACGGGGCCTGGTATACTCAGCATGGCGAACGCTGGGCCTAACAGTAATGGGTCGCAGTTTTTCTTGTGTACCGCTAAGTAAGCATTATAGTATATATTAATACATTATTTATTCTGCAAGAAAAAATATTTTTAGATATTTTGCTTGTTTTTTGTACACAGCGCCATCTGTTCGTTAGAGTCGGAACCAATTGTCATGACTGTTGCAGAGCCATCTATCGGAATATAACGAAGATCGTTTCGTTGGTCAAGTGGCTTCAGTGTCATTCATAAAATGTACTAAAAAGGTGCTTGAAGAACAGTTCACTCTGCGCATGATTGTGGCTCTAAAACGAGATAACTTTTATAGTTAATATACAAACCCAAGCAAATTGCCGTGATATATCTTAGCAAGATTATTCAGTGTCGGCTCGAAGCTTAGAATTATGTCCGGTAGATGGCAATAGACTGCGCCCCTATTAAGAGGGGGCTCTAGTCGGTAATTTAAAGTATTTGATTTGAAGAAACTATTGCTGCGCGGTGCGCCCGACCAAGCCCCCGTAAAGTGCGAAAGGGACAACTGCAGCTCAGGCTGATTTTACCATAGACATATAAATTATATGGACTTGAAATGTTTGACTGTAGAAAAAACAGTTATACAAATACGAGGCATATCGACGCCAAAATCAGAAAAATACTGCTATCTCTTTTTAACTTTCATAATTTTGCGTAAGTGAAAAAGGATAGTAGTGTTTTTGACAGTTACTATAATGGCAACCCTACATTTCTAAGTCATTGAAATACCTATTTGCGGCCGGATCGCCATTTTATCCGCTCGCTGTTTGATACTTATGTTGGGTACGTCAACTGTCAAATGCTCTTTAGCTGTGGTTAAAATTTGTGAATTCAAGATGATAAACAAAGTATTCTGCATTTATTGAAGAGTTACAACAGTAAAGCATTCATATTTTCCCTTTTGCCTCTATTTTCAACAGTTTTACTACATGAAATCATTTTCTTGTTATTGAAGGTATAGAGTAGTGCATTCAGACATTTTTATATTTATCGATAATGCAATTTTATGGTTCTTTATTGGTTTTATGTTTTACTTTTAAGGCTATAAACAATCAGTGTGGAAAATATAAAAATTCCAACAAAAACAATAATTATTTGTTCTCTTCACTTTGAAGAATCGTCTTTCAACTGAACACTCAATAAAGTAACAATCATATTTTTATCAAGATACAACCTGACACTGACCTGCAAATTGCAAAAAAACGTAAGAAAATTTGAATTTCGCTGGCTACCTTGGCGCATCCCCCGATAACAGTTTAACCTCTCCGACCTTCCGGCTCTAACGGTAAAACACCCATCCGGCCTCACAATGACGTCATCGAGCGTGTCAAGTGTCCTGCGCTCATAAAAAGCTTATCGCGCGAGTTCTATTAGCTCTTATCTCAAGCGGTAAACAGTTTCGGGTTCATGATTAACGTGACCATGTATTACAACATAAACAACTGTTTTATAACTACTTGAGAATTATAAACATCGCATAGAATTCAGAGAGCTCGCCGCAAACATACTGTTGTCGTAGTTTGTTTTTTTTTGGTAAAACTACTGAATCAATTTACACGAAACTTTAGATCTAACATAACAAATATACAAGTAATCTAATGACAGTGTTTTTTAGGAGTCCTACATAAATTATTCTTGCAAGATTCCAATTCAAACGTCTTATTAGAATCGGCCATTTTCTAACTGCGCAGTTCAATGCATGAAAATACTTGAAATATCAATAAATATGAATAAATATGCCTCGAATGCATGAAATTATGAATTATCACTATTTTTTCGCTTATTACTAATGTTTCCAAGACCATATTTCATTGTAAAAGAGTCAAATTCATATTTTCAATTTCGACTGACGAACTTCACAACAAAGGAATTTTTGGAGAAATTTTTGGGTCAAAAACATAATTTTTAGATATTTTTTCCAGCAAATGACTATCTAAAAAGTTACATTATACACTTATAACATACTATACATTTACTTACCAAAGTTTAACAACACAAAACACAAAAATTTCACTGCATTCCAAAACAAAACACCACCGTTCCACACTGGCCGCCATGACTCATTTTGACAGTCGACAAAGACGCGTTTCTTTATTTTTTTAATAATTTTGTGCAGTTGTTAGGTTGGTATGTTTGGTTTCATTTTAATCGAACTCTAGTTGGCCAGAGACGTAAATTTTTACAAACGAATTAGAACCTTACTGTACGTACGATAAGGGTTTAAGTTTGCTTGTACGAGGCGGTCCCTTTTGGGTTCGCCGGGGTTCAACGGAGGGTTTGGCGCGATCCCCGATGGGCTCGCGCGGGCCGGAGAGGTTAAAGAAACCGTGGGGACAGCAAGTCAAGCAAAAAGGTCGATTAAAAAATTATTCGATGTAAGTAGGTATTTAACCCGTGCGCGATAAGTTGAGACCTGACTCCCCCCGCCCGCTTCCCCCGCACTTCCCGATGGCGCCCGTATTGTACCGTGGTGGTACAAACACGCCACTGTTACAGGTCTCAACTTATCGCGCACGGATAGTACAAGTCGTGCCATTAAAGTTGAGACTTGACGCACCACGTGGTTTTAGCGGTATCTTGATAGATACCGCTGAGGTGATCCTCATGGATACCTGCGAAAGAGCGGCGGGAGGCGTGGTCAAGTCTCATCTTTAATGGCACGACTTGTACTTACTGCTTTTCATTTCTTGTAATAGCTAAAAGAATAAATTCCAAGAGCATAAAATTAAAAAAACCGACTTCAAAAAAGGAGGAGGTTCTCAACGGGCCGGCAACTAGATAAACTTGTTGCTTAAATTATACAATAGAGTGAAATCAGTTACAGAATACTAGGTCGATAAAAAACAGCATAATATATCTATCCTCCAAGTTTCAACCTGTCTTAATAGGAAACATCAAAATAAGTTCTACGGTTTAACCGTGAAAGAAGGACGAAATTTCTCAAACAACAACAAATGAAAGGCATATGATATGTTAGAAAACTTGGGGTATTTTCACCCGTAGATATTGTACCGTAACATTATGAAAACATTCTCACAATCTTTTATCGATGTTATTATATAGAAATATCGATAAGGGCTGCCCTATTAGCCGCCATTTTATCAGCTCACTAAATTGTAGGTATGCCAAGTCCATATGATTTATATGTCTATGGATTTTACCTACAAAAATCTTGACCAAAAGACGTTTTGTATTACGCTGTTTTCTTCTTCAAAATTAAACTAATCTAAATAATTTATATATGAAAATTTAGAGGAAAGGTATATCTATGCTTCCATTAATTCTTTTCTATTCTTTTTTGATAAAAACTTATCTAATTTGTCTGATAGTCGTCTGAACAAACAATAGTCGTCGTAAAAACGGGCTTTTTTTCGGGTTTTTAGATTGTCATAATTCTTTTAGTGATGTAATGTTTAAAAAAAAAAAGGAAATTATAGGGGCATATATTAAAAAGACCTAGATTTTTTGAAAAAAAAAACATTGCTCTAGACGCATTAATTATCCACGAAGGAAACAGTGGAATACGTTTGTATGGAGAAATACCGACTAGAGTCCCCTCTTAAAAAAAGACTGTTCTATATGTTGTTCATTTTGACACGAACAATGTGTGTGTATAAGCACACGTCTGCTCACTCCTTTGAGTAGCGCAGACGTGATGTTGAGTATACTAAAAGCTATAATTCCTTTTTAGAACCCACTGGCTCGACGGCAAGCACGTGGTTTTCGGTCACGTTATATCAGGGCTCGACGTCGTGAAGAAGATGGAAAGGTTCGGCAGCAAAGGCGGCGCCGTGATGACCAAAGTCACCATCAGCAATTGTGGAGAATTACAATGATAATAACTAATTTTACACTCTTGTTTCATTTGTTTACCTTTCATTTCATATGCCCAGATATGAGATCTAGCTAGATCGATTTTGCCCCCATAAACTTCTATATTGCAACTTTCATCGAAATCGTTAAAGCCGTTTTCGAGATCGAGATTACAAATATTGCTCGATTAATAGTATAGGCTAGGCTCTTATCATCTTCATAGCCTTTTCCCAAACATTTTGGGGTCGGCTTCAAGTCTAAACAGATGCAGCCGAATACCATTATCTTACATGGAGCGACTGCCTATTACGGCACCAAATTCGTTCATCTATTCTTCATTAAAATACGTACCTATAGGGTTTGAGGCACTACAGCAATCGGAATAAAATTATTATCCTATTTAGGGCCAATTGTTCAATCCTCAGATAAATAATCGAATAACTATGTAAAATTATCTGTCTGTTTATCAAACGAATAAATATTTTCAATTTTTCAATCGTATTTTATGTAGAGAATAGCTATCAGTGGTCTATGCTAGCCAACTTCACACTTTTGATGTGCAAGCGAGATGCACAGATACATTATACAACGTGTTAGACAAGAATAGCAACAAAACGTGTATTTAACACATGCGACGACATGAATAAAATTTTGGAGAAATCGCTTGAAAAAGGAAAACAATGGTTAGCCTTTTATTATTGTTATTTAAAATATGCCTGTTGCATAGAATCGGTGATTGGTAGTTATTGTATTGATGTGTAAAAATTGTAAGATTTAATTAGTCCGCTTAAGATTTGTTTGAAAAAAAAAACTGTCTCGTGTTTAATTGTAATTTGTAATATTTAAAATAATATTATGATTAGTTTTTATTGTGTTACTGTTTGCTTTTCCTTAAATAAATAAATAAATTATTATTATCCTCAATTAATGAAAGAAGGTTATGGTATCATATTTCAAGCAAAATATTCTCCAAAATTCACTGTCGTGTGCGTTAAAATTATCAGGCATCTCTCGTAAAAGTCGGTTTACCTATATTATAACTTGTCGCTAAGAACCGTCATTTTTGCTAGAGCAAGAAACCGAGTATGTTGCCAAGCGCATTGCCGATGCTGCCACCTGCAATAGCACTCCCACTATGGGGCCGTCCATTAATCACGTGATGTCTTTTTTTGCATTTTTTAACCCCCCTTCCCCCTAGGTGATACGTGGTGAGGTTTAAGACTAAAAGATCACGTGTATTTTTTAGTACCTACCCAGAATCTTAATTTTTTTTTAATATTATTTTTAAATACAGGGCAACGGCGAGTCAAGGTCACACTACAAGCCGCTTTTCGGTTTAGAATCGCGAGTTTGACGAAAAAATAAATACACGTGATATCTTACTACACCCCCCCCAGGGCTGTAGCTAGTCGAATTTGAGGTAGGGCAGCGTTGGTTACAGGTAGGGCGGAAGTAAAAAAAAAACCGGCCAAGTGCGAGTCGGACTCGCGCACCCAGGGTTCCTTACAAACAAAAATTACTGAAGATATAAATAAAAATATGTGATGTAACTAAAAATTCAACGTTTTCGGAATTTTTCCTTTATTTGTGCTATAAAACATTGCTTCCTGCCAAATTTCAAGATTCTAGGTCGACTGGAAGTACCCTTTAGGTTTTGATTACCTTGCGAGTAGTTGCGAGTTAAATCAGATATGCGGCTTAAATTGCTGTTTCTTTTGATTGCGTTGACATATAAGTTTGATTTTGTTACAGCTTAAAGGTATTATAGACTTGAGTATTTGATAGGAATTTCAATTTAATACCTCTACGCGTTCGTGAGGAAAAGAGTAGTACCTAAGTTTAAAATTATTAAAAATATTTTTATTATATGATGGAACTTCAAATTTACGGTTTTCGCAATTTTTCCTTTTTTTGTGCTATATGACGTTGCTTCGTACCAAAGCTCAAGATTCTGAGTTCACGGGAAGTAGGTACCCTGTAGGTTTTGATTCCCTTGCGAGTGTCGGAAATTTGCGGCATTTAAAACGGCTTTATCTTTTGATTGCGTTGGCTTAGAAATTTGATTTTTACACCTCCAACGGTCAGTAGTAGACCTGAGTATTTGATATAAATTCCAGCTGAATACCTCCACGCGTTTCTGAGAAAAAGGGTCTTGACAGACAGACAGACGGACGGAAAACAAAGTGATCCTATAAGAGTTCCGTTTTTTCCTTTTGAGGTACAGAACCCTAAAAAATATCATAATTGATCTGCTACGAAGCACGGGCTCCTAAATCAATCACAATCCATGTATATCACTGACCTCAACCTAACCTAACCGGTGACAACACGCCTGGTCCCATAAGTCCTTTTGTCATCTCCGGCCGGCTAGATCAACCATTTCGTCGTGGTGGGTCTTGAAGACGAAGACGATTTCAATGCGTGAAATCGTCTTCGTCTTCAAGACACGCAATTTCCCTTGTTTCAGCGTCTATTTCGCGAAGATCGGAAAGAATATCTACCAGATTGGAGTGGGATAATTCTAGTCGGCTCCTCGCTTTGCGTAGTAAAGGATAGCGTAGATATGTATTGACAACATAGCTGAATTCTACGATTCGCCATGTTATTAAAAATGCGAAGAACTTCGTTCAGATCAAGTGATTTTGATCTTTTTTTTCAAAGGCCAGAAAACCATACCAGCCATTTTCTCGTGACCCATTGACAGCCTTTGAGGCCTATTGATTGCCAAGTTGAAAACGTAGATTCGCACACTGCAGTGCTACATCCTATGGTCGCCACACTTGCAAAAAGTTCAAAATAATATAATTTCCACGCAAAGCTAATTCGTTGAGAATTAGAAATTGTATTACTTCAATGATAGATTTATAGCCCATATTGCAATCTATGGTACGGGGAATATCGCTAGTTTTTTTTTTTATCTCAACCTGAACAAACAATTTAATTATTATAATAAATTTAGTTTTTGGTATTTTTAAGGTAGGGCATTGTGATTTCAAGGGATTATTACGATCTGTCACCCCGCTTTGTCCCCTTAGGGGGACAGATCGGCAAAAAAAGTTTGATCTGTCCCCCTGTTAGCAATGAGGGGACAGTTCGAACTTTAATCACTCCTTAGCGGTTTCATCTGTCCCCCTATAACTGATAGGGGGACAGATAAAACTTTTTATTCCTGTTTGTCCCCCATAGAATTTAAATTAATTCTTAAAAGTAATGCTACACGTTATAAGCTTAATTTCAAGAATTAAATAAAATATTAGTGGTTTGGATTATTATAACGACCTGTATTTAAATAAATTATAAATATTTCTTTTGTTTCTGTATCGATCAGTCACAGTCCCATAAATCACGTAGTGGTAGTAGACGAATATATACATAATTGTCAAATGCAGTTTGATGGTGGTGAAATTACTAATGGTCATTTGTTGGAGAATTTGTGATAGATATTTTATTTATATATTATTCTTACGACCTTTGGAAAAGTTATAAAATTCGTTATACTAGTGATTTTCGTTTATTTATGTTTTGAGATTATTTACAATTTTAAGTTTATTATTATTTAAAAGTTTTCATTTGTAACTAGGCAAATCAGAAGACTGATTGTAATATGTACAATACCTACTGTGATTTATCGGACTGCGACTGATTCTATCAATCAATAACAAAACATTCGTATTATTAGTATATTTTTTATTGTAATTAAGTTGAATTAAGTCCAATCAGAAGACTGATTGTAATTGTATCTACTATACGTACTGTGATTTATGGGACTGTGATTAATAGAAAAACAAAAGAAATAATTGTAACTTATTTAAATACAGATTGATACCTAAACCACTAGTCTTTAATTTAATGGAATGTTGCAGTATGTGTGGCATTACTTTTAAGAATTTATAAATTCTGTGGGGGACAACAAGGAATATAAAGTTTTATCTGTCCCCCTATCGGTTATAGGGGGACAGATGAAACCGTTAAGGAGTGAATAAAGTTCGAACTGTCCCCTCATTGCTAACAGGGGGACAGATCAAACTTTTTTTTCCTATCTGTCACCCTAAGGGGACAAAGCGGGGTGACAGATCGGAATAATCCATTTCAAGGTAGGGCATTGCCTCACAATGCCCCTCCCTAGCTACGGCCGTGCACCCCCCTCCCCCCTTGTGATATATCGTGATTATCGCTAAAGGCCGCTCAAAAATATGGCCTTACGCTCAACAAAGACAAGAGTAAGTTTTCCCAAGATTCTATTAATATTCTGGGATACAATGTCAAGAACCACGTAATTAAGCCAGATGGGGAACGCTTACGGTCATTACTGAGTTTGCCACCACCATGTGATTTGCCATCATTAAGAATGGCAATAGGAATGTTTGCGCATTACAGTAAATGGATTCCAAATTTCTCTGAAAGAGTTCATGTTCATACACAATTATTTCCACTAAACGATGAACTAGTTCAAAGTTTTGAAACACTGAAATCTGATATTGTTAAATCTGCTATTCACGCTATCGACAATAATGCACCGTTCACCGTAGAAACGGATGCATCTAATCATTCCATTGCAGCAACTTTGTCTAAATCTGATCGACCGGTTGCATTTTTCTCCAGAATGCTAAATAATAGTGAACTTAACCACTCAGCTATAGAAAAAGAAGCTTACGCTATGGTGGAATCGTTAAGGAAATGGCGTCTATTTCTTATTGCAAAACCATTTCGTCTCATTACTGACCAACGATCTGTATGTTTCATGTTTGATAATAAACTGACGAGTAAAATAATGAATGAGAAAATACAGCGGTGGCGATTGGAGTTGGCACCGTTCAAGTATGACATTGTGTACCGCCCAGGAAAACAGAATAATGTTGCTGACGCACTTTCACGAGTATGTGCATCGGTACCATTGATCATCATCATCATCAGCCTGTATTCGTCCACTGCTGGACATAGGCCTCTCCCACGACACGCCACTGAGCACGATCCTCGGCCACTCTCATCCAGCTCTTGCCAGCCGCCTTGCGAAGATCATCGCTCCACCGAGTCTGAGGACGTCCTACGCTACGTTTACCGATCCGTGGTCTCCACTCAGGAACTCGTCTACCCCAACGATTATCGGTTCTTCGGGTTATATGGCCGGCCCATTGCCACTTCAGCGTGCTTATGCGGTGGGCTGTGTCGATAACCTTAGTTCTCTGTCGGATCACCTCGTACCATTAAAGGAATGAGAAACTAATTTCATTACATGAAGCCCTGTGCCACCCAGGAATAGTGCGTATGAACCACTGTGTAAAATCGAAAAATTTGCCTTATTCTACTGAAGAGATTAAAAATATGACTAATTCGTGTCGTATTTGTTCTGCAATAAAACCAAAATTCTACAGATCTGCCTTGCCAGATCCAATCTTAATAAAAGCTACTTCACCTGGAGAGATTAAGTATTGATTTTAAAGGTCCAGTACCTTCTAATACAAGAAATAAGTACATATTAACTGTGATCGATGAATACTCACGTTTCCCATTTGCGTTCCCATGTGCCGATATGAGTTCTGCAACGGTTATAAAACATCTAAACGAGATATTTATGCTATTCGGGATGCCATCTTACCTTTATTCAGATCGAGGAACTTCATTCGTATCTGCGGAAGTAAAGAATTTCTTGAATCAAAGAGGGATTGCTTCAAGTAAAACCACTCCCTAAAATCCAAGAGGGAATGGTCAAGTAGAACTGTAGCCACAGCACTTTACCACGTTTTAACGTCTCATAAAGAAACATGGAAGCAACCAGCTCTGAGAAGAACTGTTTGTGTACCAATTCAGCTCTGAAAAGAACTATAGGTACGAATACAGCTCTGATAAGAGCTCATACCGGGACTCTCTGGAAATCAATACAATTGGCTCTACGTTCACGCAAACTGGCAATTGAAAATTGGGAACAAGTTCTTCCTCAAGCTTTACATTCCATACGGTCCTCCTGTGCACAGCCACTCATTGCACACCTCGTGAACGAATGTTTACGCATACCAGGCGATCTACGAATGGAGTTTCTATACCCACTTGGTTGACAGAATCGGAACATGTGCTAATATGAAAATTTAACCGCACTAATAAATATCAACCAGTCGTTAAGGAGGTGACGTTACTCCATGTAAATCCAGATTATTCTTATGGTCGTTTAGCAGACGGTCGAGAATCAACTGTCTCAAACCGACATCTAGCACCATTGGGTCAAGATAGTGAGATCATTCAGGAAATGCATGAGATACTTAATGAGACAAGAGAATCAGTAGAAACAAGTGAAGAAGACTTCTACGATTCACGAAGTACGAATGATGTAGAAGAGGAACAGCCGACAGATGAAACAGCTCCAGCTGAGGAACATCAAATAGTCGGAGCAGAAAACTCGGTCACTGAAAATTCAGCTACTCAGCGAAGATCAACGAGAGATCGTGGGCTTCCAAGCCGCTACGTGGATTACGTTCTAAACTGAAAAGCTGTTCTCTTTTTAGCCTGGAAGATTGTAGTGATAAAGAAACTCCTTGGAGTTTCTATAGTAAGTATTAAAATTAATGTTGTTATTTTATCTGTCATTATGACACATCTATTTAACTGATTAAACCGTTATTTCAAAAGGTTTTATCTTATTTATCTTATATATCTTATTTATATTATGTATATAAATACAAAAAGTATAACTTGTATACTATTTGTTCCACAATACTTGTAATCGTACTGTTGAGTCTGTAGTTTTGTGGTATAAAACTACAACACTAGCAAATATGTCACGAACGACGTTCGTCGAACGTCAGATTCATTCATTCCTTAGACATAATATCATTCATTTTGAAGTTAACTTTTGAGGTTATAAACAAACAATAATATTTTTTTACCGGTAACGTTGTTTATTTCCATTATGTCTAGTAAACCTAATTCTAAACGTACAATATACGTCGGTGGATTAGCAGAGGAGGTAGACGAGAAAGTTCTAAACGCGGCGTTCGTGCCGTTCGGAGATTTAGTTGACGTTCAAATACCTTTGGATTATGAGACTGAAAAACACAGAGGCTTTGCCTTTATTGAGTTTGAGAATGCTGAAGATGCAGCAGCGGCTATAGACAATATGGTGAGTAGTTTTTATTTTTCTTTACGATAATAACCATCGAAAACTATTAACAAATGTTTACGCACTATTTGCATGTTTTTCGTGTTGTTTATAACTACATTCTGTGTCATTTACACTTAAACCAGTAAATACAATAGAACGTACTTGTCTGTATGTAATTTTAAGGTACTTAAATATGAGTTATAGATCAAAACAAAGTTAATTTAGAAGTTAAATGTAAACATAACTTAACCTTGTTCCCTAAACATTGCAGAATGACTCGGAACTCTTTGGTCGCACAATAAGAGTTAACATAGCCGCTCCTCAGCGCATCAAAGAAGGTTCCACTCGGCCTGTCTGGTCAGAGGATACCTGGCTGCAGAAACATGCTGGAGAAACATTGCCGGTTGTCAAAGATAAAGACAAGGATGTTGTCATGAATGAGGATGGTACAAAGGAAAATACTGAGAGTAGTAGTGTAAGTAATTTGTTTAAAACTAGTTGACCCAAAACATTTTTCTGTATAAAACAATTCGTCGTTGCGACTTTAAGACCTCTTATGTGTCACTTTTGGCAAAATCACTTTTTTACGCCAGCCTTTTTCACATTTTGAAGCTCTATCGAATGCAAAAACTCTCATGTGTATACGACGATTTAATCGTCATTTGTTTACCAATTTCAAGATCTACAATGTGCTTCCTAATAAAATGTTGGTGCTTAAAATATCTTATGTGTCAATGTACACATACGAGTTTTTAGTTCTATGTCATACTCGGAGCCTGTAGGCAATTATTAGATCAAAATATCCTATGTGCAACAGGACGAGAAAGGTGGGTATTTTTTTAAATTTTAAAATGATTTGCCTTTGTCACTTTAGACCAATAATAGCATAAACATTTTTGGAAGCTCAAAACTTGGTCAGAGAAAATGGCTTTTATAAAAGCATTAGCAGTGAGAAGGTGTATAAGACGACGATGATGATACATCTCAACAAAGGTCTACAAGCAAAAAACAAAGTGGGCACGATATCTTCTTCAATAAATTGGACCCAAAATGCACTAGAGTGAGAGTGTGTAAATTATTTTTTCTTAATACACTTTGCATTGGAGAAGACAGTTCTCGCCGCTGGACTAAAGAGGTTAATACTTTCGAAGAAAATTTTGGAACAGACTGCAGAAAACACTGCATCAAGTTCAAATATTATTGCTAGGCCAGGAAGGAACGTTCAGTTGACAAGAACTGTTAAGACATGGCTGGATATTTTACCAAAAGTGCCGAGCCATTACAGTCGTTCTAGCTCAAAAAAAAAATATGTTGAATCGATTTTTCGATCAGAACTATGCATCAAGTTTTTAAGGAGTGGTGTATAGAAAACCACTACAGAGCTGCTTCTAGAAAGTCATTTTCGAAGATAATGACTAAAGAAAATATCAGCATTCACCATCCTCGCAAAGACCAGTGCGACACGTGCTGTAGTTATAAAACTGGTAACATTTCCAAAGAAGAGTATGATAGCCATATTGTAAAGAAAATTGAAGCCCGTGAATCCAAAAAGAATGCCGTAGCTAGTGCAAACGAAAAGGTAGTGGTTATAACAGTGGATGTTCAAAGTGTTTTGCTTGCCCCAAAGCTATTGGCTAGTGCGTTGTACTACAAATTAAAATTACAATGCCATAACTTCACGGTTTATAAAGTCCTATCTAAAGACGTGACAATTTACTTTTGGCACGAAGCAGATGGTAATGTGACTGCTAATGAATTCACATCTTGTTTAATAGACTACTGTCAAAACCTGCCACTTTCCACAAAGCGGGTTATTATCATTTCTGATGGATGCGAGCACCAAAACCGAAACTGAATTTTGTCAAGTGCCCTAAGCGATTTGGCGCAAAGAAGGAAATTAGTATTGAACAACTTTACCTGGAAAAGGGGCACACTATGATGGAAGTGGATAGTGTTCACTCCACTATTGAGCAATACATAAAACCACCAATATTCGCTCCTAGTGATTACATCACACGGATAAGACAAGGTCGATCACAAAAGCCCTATGATGTCAAATCTATTCACCATGATTGCTTTCTAAATTTCGAAGAGATGGAATCGAACCTAAAATCCAAACGGCCTGGCAAAAATAAGGGAGATCCTGTTGTGGTGGACATTAGAGGTCTTAAATATTTATCTGATGGATCCGTATTTTATAGGTTAAGACATGTCGATGAGTGGTCCGTACTTCCACAGCGAAGAAATAACCAAAGAAACGGTCTGGTATCTCCAAACGGCTTGTACATATCTCCGTTAAAAATAACTGAGAGCAAGTTTAAACATTTACAAGAAATAGTAAAAGGTCAGGATTATCATCCGTTTTACAATGCATTACAATTTAATCCGGGTACTTAATGCATAATTATATCCATAGTTATATGGATACCTTGGTACTTCGATTTGTAACTTTTATTTTATTCTAATTTTTGATTCTACTGTTATCCTATCCTAATTAGTGTTTTCTGAGAAATTTGTTTTTTTGTTTCATTAAACGAGTAGTTTTTTAATTTTATTTTTATAGGCATTTTTGTTCAAAAGATCTGATGTGATACGTAAAGCGCAACGAAAATCTCTTATGTGTTAAATGAACCTGTTTTTTTTTTTTTACTATCATACTTCTTTTAATTTCAACTAAAAATAGCAAAATAAAAAGCAGGGAATCATATGGCTCATACCTATATTTTTTGTTATAGTTGGTTTCATTATATTTTTTTCAGTAGACGGTTTTTATCGATTTTCTCAAAAAGTTGAATTTTACACATAAGAGGTCTCAAAGTCGCAACGACGAATTTTTCCAATATTCTAGGTGTAATTTTAAAATGATCCTTTCTTAAAAATCCTATTCAGTCTACTATGAACATAAATCAAAAAAATATGAAGGAACCTAATAAATCATAGCACTAAAGCAGCTATTGCCATTATAAAAAAAAAACTCACCTTTGCTTTGAGTATTGTTTTTTAAATTATTGTACTGTAACCACATGCAGAGGCAGATATGACACTACCTACTTCATAATTATTTTGATAAAAACAGTGTGTAAATCTAGTTGGCATAACCAAATAATGTGACATATTAAATTATAGACCACTCCAATGCAAAATTATTTTAGGCTCTGGCTTAACAAATTCACGTATCACTATTTCCCTAAGTCTGTAAATGTCCAGTTTTTAATGTTGGCTTTGTAATGTACATCTTAATAAATTCTCTACCAGGATACCAACTCCATTGATTGGCACAATTGTTACTATGAAAAAAGTTATTGTTTCTTTTATGGTTTGATTCAGAATCAGTGAATTAGATTCTTAACCTTTGGTATCCAGAATTTGAAAACTTATGATATGGATTCTCCATATCATAACATAATTTTAGTTTAATTTCCGTTTTTTTTTTTATCTTAACAGTAATCTTGTGTGTTACTGGAGAATTTTTACTGCCATGGTTGCCTGGAATAGGGTTGAAGAATTTGATATTTTTATCATTCAAAAACTAATTGAATATGATCCTGGATTTTCTGCATTTCCCTTTTCAGCTACCTGTCAAACCTGCAGAGAAGCGTAACCCTCAAGTATACTTCGATGTCAGCGTCGGCAAGCAATCATTGGGCCGAGTGATTATGATGCTGAGGGCAGACATTGTGCCCAAGACTGCAGAGAACTTCAGAGCTTTGTGCACACATGAGAAGGGGTTTGGATACCAGGGGAGCTGTTTTCATCGCATTATTCCTGACTTTGTATCCTTTTTACAAGCATTTATTTTTATTTAACATGCAACCTGTTTTATGTTTGGCTACGTCAAATCTTGCAATTGAATTTAAAAACAGTTATTCCCAACAGATTGAGCTGAATTTTTGTTGTTTTGATTTCCCACAGATGACACCATAACATAAAACGTGTTGAAATCTCTATCTCTCCCCTCTTAGATGAAATCTTTTACATTATCAAACAGCACACACACTTAGTCTGCAAATCTTTTTTTGGTGTTGTGAAATTTCAGCATGTTAAAAATCTTAACATTTTTGAAAAGGGATTTGAAGTAAATGAAATGATGCGGCCATGCATATTAACTATATTAATAGATAGATAGTATCAATACAAATTATTTTTGTATGAAACACAATCCTCTAAAGTGTCACGTTTCCTAGATATGAGCTATCAAAGTTAAAATCACCGATGGCGCTTAGCTTAAGAGTTTGTTTGTTTGCTTGAACGCGCTAATCTCAGGAACTTCTGATCCGATTTGAAAAATTCTTTCAGTGTTAGATAGCTCATTTATCGAGAAAGGCTATGGGCTATATGGGTCACGCTATGACCAAAAGGAGCGGAGCAGCAATGAAAAATGTTGCGAAAACGGGGAAAATGCGACGCAGACGAAGTTGCGCGGGACGGCTAGTAGGCTAATAAAAATAAAGTTGCATTGAAGATTTCTACTTTGATAGCTTAATCGTATATCTCAGAAACGTGACGCTTTAGAAGATATTGTCTCGAAACTAAACTAGGTATTGATACCAGCATTGATTAATAAAAGTAATATGCGTGACCGCCACTTTGAGAAAATGGCTGACGTTAGGCATGCCACGCTTCATACAACAATCATCCAACCCTTTTATTATTTTGCAAGATCAACCTAAGTCTTGATATCTGGCTGCGAGAGCTATATTTTAAGTCTTATTGTGGAATCTATGAAATAAACAGGATGCAAAGCAGGTAAGCGTCGACTCACACCGAGACGCGACGCGACGCGACGCTGCGCGCACACTTTTAAAGAGCGATTCAAAATATAACTTTATTTTCTACACGAAAAGATACACATTTCTTTACAGGCGTCATGCGGCGCAGCGCTGCGTGGCGCAACGTATTCTGAATTCTCACAACGAAATGTGTATCTTTTCGTGTAGAAAATAAAGTTAAATTTTGAATCGCTCTTTAAAAGTGTGCGCGCAGCGTCGAGTTTCGGTGTGAGCTGACCCTAATTTTGGCAGGGCTCTTATTTATTTTTCTTAGTTTTGATATGGATTGCGGCAATCCAGGGACTATACCCATCAAAATTCATTTACTATACGTACATTATCCTTAACTAACGTCCGCCTAGATGTGCCAAGGAGGAGATTTCACAAACCACAACGGTACGGGTGGCAAGTCGATATACGGGCGCAAATTCGAGGACGAAAACTTTACGTTACGACACACGGGGCCCGGTATACTCAGCATGGCGAACTCTGGGCCTAACAGTAATGGGTCGCAGTTCTTCTTGTGTACCGCTAAGTAAGCATTAAGTACATTATTTTAATCTGAAAGAAAAAATAATTATTGTGAAAGATGTTTTGCTAGTTTCTTGTAGACGGCGCCATCTTTATCATAGAGTTGAAACTAATTGTCATGACTGCAGAGCCATCTATCGGAGTATAACGAAGATCGTTCGTTTGACACTGTGTCTTCACTGTTGTTTATAAAAAAGTAAAAAAAAGGTGCTTGAAGAACAGTTTACTCAGCACATGATTGTGGATCTAAAACGAGATAACTTTTATAGAAACTGCAAACCCAAGCGAATTGCCATGATATATCTTAGCTATTATTCAGCGTCGGCTCGAAGCTTAGAATCATGTCCGGTAGATGGCAATAGACTGCGCCCTCCTATTGAGAAAGACTTTTCTCTTAGTTGTTCATTTTGACACAACTAACGAACTAAGTGTGTATAAGCACACTTCTGTCTACTCCTTCGACTAGCGCAGGCGTGATGCGCAGTATACTAAAAGCTATAATTCCTTTTCAGAACAGACTGGCTCGACGGCAAGCACGTGGTATTCGGTCACGTGATATCAGGGCTCGACGTCGTGAAGAAGATGGAGAAGTACGGCAGCAAAGGTGGCGCCGTGACGAGCAAAGTCACCATCAGCAATTGTGGAGAATTACAATGAAAATAACTCATTTTACACTCTGGTTTCATTTGTTTACCTTACATCTCGGGTGAAAATAGAGAAAACGAATTTTTCCAGATATGAGGTCTAGCTAGATAGATTTTTGCCCCCATAAACCTCTATATTGCAACTTTCATCGAAATCGTAAGAGCCATTTTGGAGAACGAGATCACAAATATTGCTCGTTTATTCGTATAGGATAGGCTAGCCTAGGCACTTATCATCTTTATCTCTGCCTAGTGTTTCCCTAACCATGTTGGGGTCAGCTTCAAGTCTAAACAGATGCAGCGGAATACATGGAGCAGCTGCCTATCTGACTTCCACAACTCAGTACTATGCAATACGATATCCCTTGGAAAACTGAATGTCAGACTTTCGGGCCTCTTAGGGTCAGCACCCACCGAGACGCGACGCTGCGCGCTCTTGTGAGAATTCAGAATACGTTGCGCAACGTATTCTTAATTCTCACAACGAAATGTGTATCTTTTCGTGTAGAAAATAAAGTTATATTTTGAATCGCTCTATAAAAGTGTGCGCGCAGCGTCGCGTCGCGTCTCGATGTCAGCTGACCCTTACTGTCAAAGAACTAGAAATGACATCGGCTTAACGTGCTTTCCGAGGCACGGAGTAGTCTCGATATGAATGAATGCTTACCCATCAACGGACCGACCTCAGCAAGAATAGCTTAACTTTCGATCGAACCGTGCGGCAGTTATGTTATTAGTCACGACCTCTGCTAAATCCAATATAGATTGAAAGATTGAGAACTGAAATAAAAAATGTGAATAATCCAATCGTTTCTAGGATTTACTTGTAGTTAGGATTAACACTTCCGCGCTCTTAAAAACACGATAATAATATAAAGATAATAATAACAAACTGATAGGTACAAGCTTTAGGCTTTTGCCTAGTTTGATGCCAATCTCGCTTTTTTTTTGTAAGTTGAGATTGATATGTCTTTTTTGACGGTTGCGTATGGTCAGCCCTACCCAACTTCTTCGATTTGACAGCGTCACAATCACAATATGACGCGAGGTCAGTCCTATTATTATTTGAAACGCATTATATTAATTGTGACGTTAGGTACCTACGTGAAAATTACGTTGATTACGGCACCAAATTAATTCATCCTTTATTCATTAACATACGTATTGGGTTTACTGAGGCACTACAGCAATCAGAATAAAATTATTGTCCTATTTAAATAAATCGATGTCCAAACCAATTATCCCTATACACACTCTCAAACACAAAAAACCGGCCAAGTGCGAGTCGGACTCGCGCACGAAGGGTTCCGTACCAATATTTATAAAAACTACCATATATGATCTGCAAATGAGACTCGTTTTAGTACAACTGACGCTTAGCGCCATCTATCTATATCTCAAGTAGTTTTTCGAAATTTTCGAGTCAAATACAATTGGTCGACTATTACACGTTTACTTGTAAAGCCCACTTATGTGTGATAGTTTTCCTTTAAACTTCGTTATTCGTTTATATATAGGTACTACTGCCGTGACATTTGAATTTCTAACTACAACCGTTTAGTCGGTACAGGGGGGACACACTTGACTCTAACGAAAATTGGTACTTTAAAGCTTGATAAGTCACGAACGGTTTAGTTAATCAAAAAACGGTCTTTCCAAACCCCTAATATTTTTGAAAGACCTATCCAACGATATCCCACACTATGGGAAGGACGAAAAAAATAATATTATCCCCACTTTACATGTAGGGAAGGTACCCTAAGTAATGGTTTTTTCCACAATTTTATTTTACTAATTTTTCGGCGTCATTAACGTGTATATTTATGCCGAATTACAACTTTCTAGTACCAATAGTTTTTGAGCTAAACCGCGGACAGACAGACAGACGGACATACCGAAACTATAAGGGTTCCTTGTGACTACGGAACCCTAAAAATGATTATTCTCCTATCTACCCCAATCCCAATGAAATGTAATAAGGTTCGGTTTCATCGAGTTTTTTTTTCATAATTCTCTTTAGCGTTTACACCTTACGGCATTTGATACAAACTTTCAAGTCCTTATTTTCCGAAATAACTAAACTGATTTTAATTAAACTTAATACGCATTAAGCAAGATACAAAGCTCTAAAAACGAGCCAAGTGCGAGTCTTACTCGCACACAGGGTTCCGTAGCCCCAAAAAATATAATAACAATATTTTGAACGGTAATTCTTTAGTGAACTTCCACTCAACCGCAAAACTAAATTTGTTTTTCACAGTAAGTTAATCAAAAACAAAGTTACTGCTGCAGTTTGGTGAAAAAGTCCCATATCTCAAAAACTAAATATCAAATCTTATTCAAACCAATTTTCGTTGAAAGTTTTTTTTACGTTCTACATCCCAATATTTTTTCAGATTTTTTCTCTTCTTAGTTTAGAAATTAGAGGGGGGTAGACGAGGGGTAGACACGTTTGACCACTTTGAAGTGTCTATCTTTTAAAAGATTGACTTTGAAAAAAAAATGGTTTTAGGAACCTCAATGTCATTTTTAAAGACCTGTCTATAGACACCCCACAAGTATAGGTTTGATGTTTTGTTTTTTTAGTTTCAGTTCCGTGTGGGGTCCATCCTGATCTATATTAATTTTTTATTTTTGTACAAAAATCATAAAGCGGTTCACAGAATACATCTACCTACCAAGTTTCAGCTGTGTAGTCCTAATAGTTTCGGAATAAAGTGGCTGTGACATACGGACGGACAGACAGACAGACATGACGAATCTATAAAGGTTCCGTTTTTTGCCATTCAGCTACGGAACCCTAAAAAGTTACTAAAAAGCCTTTTTATGGTCTCTCCCTGCTCTTAAACATAACAGGCGAAATGTGGGGTGCTATTAGATACACCTCACCCTGCCCAACCCTTCAGGATTACAGGCGTGATGTTATGTTCCCTACTCTTTAAACAGCCAAACATTCGTAATGTTAACTATTGGAAAATGATCGACTAATTAAGTAATAATTTGAAATGAGGTCAATCCTTTTTTTTTTTTTTTGCGGATGGGAAATCATCAAATGACTTCTCCCGCTCTGGGCGGAGCGGGAGGGAGTGTCAGTCTTGTACTGACTAAAACCCACCCATGTTCCTTCTTCGCCCTTTGTGTTCCAGGGCCGCGGTATCTCTTTCGAACAACCCGCAGCAAATGAGGTCAATCCTTCCACCAGATTTTCGCCAGAGGATAACCAATTTGAGGAGCAGCAATGTAGGCGCGCGTTTAAATTAACCTGATTGACCCAATTCAGCAACATGCTGGCTTGGGGCGAGAAACGTAGCAGTTTGAAACATGATTTACTTACATTAAACATGCAGTTACCTACCATATATTAATGTGAAGGCATTATAGTAGATTATGCACCAAGGGGATAAAGTAGTGTCTTATGTAGCGGGCGCCGTATTGAATCCCGAGCAAAACGAAGGATTCTAGCGTTAACTCCCGAGCGGAGCGAGGGAGTTTAAAGTTAACTCCCGAGCAAAGCGAGGGAGTTAAGACAAGAATCCTGAGTGAAGCGTGGGAATCAAGGTCGCCCAAGACGAAGGCACCTTTATCCCCGAGGTGAATACTCTACTTTTCACACCATCTACGAGAGAATAAAAGCAGTAGTACTAGAATCAAGTATTCCGGAGTCAAATCACTACCGTCACTCAACATTTTTGTGAGAATTTGCAATATTTTAAGTAATTTGTTGTATAACAATGAACAAAACAAAGCAATTTCCAGTATTCGCGCCTCTTTTTAATTTGTGTTATATTTTTCTTTTTTATATTCTATCTCGTGGTGGCCAGTTCGATTTTTGAACAATTTTTTTTTTGTGCAGATAATAATGGTGAATGCGTGAATATTCGTATGCGATTTATGTTCCAAATTCAAATCACATTATTGACCAGCGGGTCATAATGAAATTCAGTACAATATTATTGCCCTGCTAGACCTCAGGTCGTTAATGACTTACTTTAGGTTAGGTTTGCATGACATATAATTTGACATTATCGAGCAGGTGGTGTGAAAAAAATATTAGAATGACCTTAAAATAGCAAAGGAGTTAAGGACATAGTAATTAAAATGCAAGTTATTGGCGGCTTGAGTCGAGAGTTGGACTTTTTCTCCAAGGATTGGTCTACAATCGCACTAGATCGCGAAAAGTGGAAGGAGGGAAAGAAGGCCTTTGCCCTGCATTGGGACAATATAGGTTTATAATAATTAAGGGTGGCTCGGGTAAGCAGCCTATAACCTCCTTCCTAGGTTGTGGCGAGATGCCAGATCACAAAAAAGAACCAAATAAAAAACTGCCATTATAATGAAGCTGCCAGTATTATGATAATACTGGCAGCTTCATTATCTTAATTCTGGCAGCTTCATTTTCTTGGTAGTTTTTTATAGTCCTCTTTTTTGCGATTGGCATTCTGCTACTCAACCAAGGAGGTTATCGGCTGCTTAACCGAGCCATCCTGTTCTTGTCTTTATTGTCAGGCCTCCAGTCAGGAGTAGCGACTACTCGCTATGGACACCTCTGCGGGGTGCAACCCTCGGTTTAGAGCGTCGCTTGGGGAGGACAACAAGGGACGACAGGTTTGATCGAATCGGAACATTTTTCGGAAACCAGCTTGACCCACTGGACCCACGTGGTGGACTATGGCCCACACTCTCCCAAAGAGAGGATGCTTGCTGCCTGAACGTGTGAAAGAGAAACATTAAAGGATATGCTGAAAATACTAGGAGTTGCAGTGGTAAGGTTAGGTTGTAATTAGTGTAGTTATGGAATTAGACATCGTGAGTGCGATCCCTTCCCACAACAATTATTGACTAAATCTCAAGTAAAACATTCGTCCGAGTTTTGGACCTAGAACTTAAAAGGTATCTAAAAATAAATATTATTTATGCCAATAATGTGATTTATTTTGCCATAGCCTCCGAAATTTAACAGCCAAAACAATAAGGTACCTAAATACAGTAGTTTATTTACGTAGGTATCTGTAGAGATAGGTGTACATTAATATTCACATTGAAAGCTTGTTGGTTGTCTTTATCGTACAAAATGTTTGTACAGCCAAGTGTCATTGTTCATTTCCATAATACTTTGTACATTGCAGAGTTTAACCTTTGCTGCGATATGTTTAAGGTTAGCATTGAAGTATTTCTCAAGGAATTTGTAGTTCTGTGAAAATAAGACTTTCTACAACAAGAATCCTTGCTTTTATTCGTCCTTTTATGACGCCTTTCCTTTTTTTTATGATGCCTAACTTAGCTACAAGAATATCTACCTTATGGAAATCAAATTAGTATACCGTAGTGCAAAAGGTAAGGAACTCAAGTATTCCTTGCAAGCTCCTTAACATCAAAGCTTACCGCTGCATGTAACAAACGAACTGCCATTTTAGTAGCTACGGTTCACGGAATACTAATTCTTCTCATTCAGGAAGATTACGCTAATGGCGAACAGGTAAACTGGAAATAGTTTAAAATAAAACTTACAGGGCTTTTTGAAAAAGGTTGATCTTTAGAGGCTTTGTTACTTCGAGCATGGGACGTGCATGGATGGTCTGCACTATAGGAAATTTTTGCCTCGGCCTGGATATTTGAAGGTAGCTAGGTAGGCAGTCTCAACCAGCAGGTTGGATAATCTTTTCACTCCCGCCTCAGAAGCTACCCCTAGCTTTCTTCTTTTTTTTGTTCTTGAAATCCTGTATAGCCCAGAAATATATGTTCCAGTCCATGGGACTGGGTTTTTTCCGCTAACGCAGTGCCATTTTAAACATCCGTCGGCTTGGCTTGGCAAAAAATAAACCGCACGAAACGCACATAATTTCCCAGGTTTTATAACCCTTAATTTACAAAGAGGTTACATTTACGCAAGAACCATCATGACTAATTAAATGATAGCGATCTCGAGCACATCTTGGACATATTTCAGTGATGTTCGCTGATGCTGCTGGTGCAAATTAAATGCTCTTAAGTAGCATTCCACTCATAACGTTACTCCCAAACTCGTGACCCACTAGAGTGTGCTCATGAGGTCAGGGTTATGATCGACTAAAACGCGATTAGCGATAAAACAGACGACGTACAATGTCATGGTGCACAATCGCTGACGTTACAATTTAGAATAGTTTTATGTAAATAGGCGTCTTAGACCTAAATATAGACCCTAGATGGTAAAATAATATGTACAGGATGGGGTCATCATCATCCTCATCATTTCAGCCGAAAGACGTCCACTGCTGGACATAGGCCTCCCCCAAGTGACGCCACATTGACCGGTCCCGTGCGCTTCGCATCCAGCGGATCCCCGCAACCTTCACCAGGTCATCGGTCCACCTAGTGGGAGGCCTTCCAACGCTTCGTCTTCCGGTTCGCGGTCGCCATTCCAGAACTTTTCGGCCCCATCGCCCATCCGTTCTGCGAGCAATGTGCCCTGCCCACTGCCACTTAAGTTTGGCAATTCTTCAGGCTACGTCGGTAACCTTGGTTCTCTTGCGGATGTCCTCATTTCTGATTCGATCACGCAAGGAAACTCCGAGCATAGCTCTCTCCATTGCCCTTTGGGTGACTTTAAGCCTTCTGATGAGGCCCATTGTGAGCGACCACGTTTCGGTTCCGTATGTAATCACTGGCAATACACACTGATCATAGACTTTCGTCTTGAGATACTGCGGTAAGTTGGACAAGAAGATACTACGCAACTTCCCGAACGCTGCCCAGCCGAGTCGGATTCGACGATTGACCTCTTTCTCGAAGTTAGACCTATCCAAGTGGACCGTTTGTCCCAGGTAGACATAATCGTCTACTACTTCGATTGTAGAGTCTCCGATCCTGATAGGAGTGGGTGTTACATGGGCATTCAACATGACTTTGATTTTGCCCATGTTCATTTTAAGACCCACTCTTCCGGAAGCTCTACTGAGGTCATCGAGCATTGTACTGAGGTCCTCCATGGTCTCAGCCATGACCACTATATCGTCGGCAAATCGAAGGTGAGAAATGTACTCGCCATTGACGTTGATGCCTAGCCCTCTCCAGTCCAGAACCTTGAAGACATCTTCCAGTGCAGCGGTGAACAGTTTCGGAGATATGACAGGATGATAGGATGGGGTAAGAAGAACCTTTCCACAAATGTGTGAGAAAATAAAATTCTGGAGACTTATCTCAAGAATTTTATCTTCTCACGTCACGTTCAAACGATATGGACAGATTGTGGACCGGACTCCGAACACCGGACTTTTTGAGATAATGAACTTGTCAGAGACGGTATGCAATCCGTTCGTTTCGGTTCGACCTAAACTTTACAAGCCTTCTTATTACGACATGGGGATGTTATAACGGGAATATAGCAAAGCAAGCTAAAGCCGCTTCCGCCTTCAGTCAGACCTCCCCTCACTAAACCCCACGTGTACTCCGTGACTTGATTATTTATCTGCGTTATTTCCAGCAGAACGCATGATGTCGCCGCTGACTGAAACAAAGCGAGCTTAACCTCGCGTATGTTTTCCAACTTTTTTGATGTTATGTGTAGAATGAAGAAGACATTATTTTGTCACTGAACATAAATAAGTATGAGTTTTGGTATTATCTGATGTAAAAAGGCTCTGTGGAAAGTTAAGCTAATGTTAACGGTGAGTAGTAACTGTTTTAATGAGGTTGGTATTGTTCGTATATAGGCATATAAAACATAGGCAAAACCGGGCTTTGATGTTTTCCCACTGCTGGGACACTGGCCTCCTCTCACAGAGGGAGAGGATCGACCACAAAGGGCCAGTGCGGGTTGTTAGATGTCCACATGTCTTGACATATCTTCGAGTTTTGTTGTTAGGACATGGCGGTTTTTCTCCATATTCTTCACAATTTTGAGAGTAATTGGCATTAAAAATATCCCGAAATAATGCACCTATCTGGGTTCAAACCTACCAATCGGAGCTCGGGGACCTCGCCAACGACCCGACCAACCGCTCCCAGACAGAACAGGACAAAGTATATAAAGTAGGAAGAATTTTTTTGTCGACATAGGTAGTTACCTACTGTCAATTGTTATGAGCTTGAAGTTGATAAATTGACTATTTATGTCTGGGCTAGAGGTCAGGTGGGTCACTTCACTTAAACTACAATATCAGTACCTATTGACATTCATTGTCAACTCAACCTACGAAGACACGAAGGATCAAGGTTAGTTCAAAACAAATAATATACGTATTTTCAGAACCCGACGAAATAATATATGTCACCATGAATTGTTTATCCAAATCACTAAAACCAGCGACACTCCGCCTGACACAGAAGTATGTTCTATGGTTGCCTATGAAAATACTTTTCCCGCGCTGTCAGACATTTGACAGTTACTGTGTTTGTTTGTGTTAGTGCATAAACATTCAAAGTGTGGGGCTTTAAGGTACATGTTATTTGTAGATCTTTGGTGGCGTTTGTGGTCTGAACGTGATTCTCCGATTGGCTGGTTTGGGTTTGTAAGTATGACACTACTTTTTTTTTATGATAGTTTTAATACATATATTAAAAGCAGCAAAGCTCGAAAAGTGTGAACTGATTAGTATGGATCGAGTAACAAATTCGACTGCCGGCCGCATGAAACAATTACAAAAAGAGTAAGAAGGAAATGTATAAATACTATGAAATAATTTATTTTCTTCATAGGACAAAGTCAAGTATACGATAAGAAGGACTACAGAGCACACTTATCGACGCAAAATTTTGAATGGACAAAAAACTTTTTCTAGATGTGCTCACCCCCTTATTTTGATAGCAAAATATATTACTTACTTTCAGATTACCTAACAACAACAATGCGCTCCAAATTATTTTTGAAGACATTCCACATGGAGAACAACCACCACCTCAATAGGAGAGAGATGAGTGGCCTCCACGGCACGATACGGAGGACTCTTTTCTGCAGCCGAGTGATGGGACTACTGCCTCTGTCCGGCCTGACCAGTCCCACGAGCCGTAAGTTGAGGTAAGAAGGAGAACTTATACAATAGAAACATCACCTCAATAAGAGAGAGATAAGTGGCCTCCACGGGACGATATGGGGGACTCTCATCCGTAGCTGTGTCGTGGGACTACTGCCACTTATTGCGCGATGGTGTCTTATAACACACGTTGTGTTAGGTATTTCGCACGTGTAAGAGGAATTGTGAGTGTGTGATTTAGGAAATTAAAAGAAAATAATGTACTAGGCGAATCTGCCCTAGCTGAAGCTTTGCTTTTGCTATTTACGATTGCTTCTGCTCAACTCAGTAAGAAACTTTCGTCATGATGATATTATAACCTACGGGTAGTTATGAAAGACGCCAACTCAATAGGGGATAATCATATTTTTTTTTTCTTTGTCCGTCGGGTAGTTTATTGAAAAGTATTGGACACGTATTTTTTCTTTTTTCACGTGGTCATAAAATTACGGAGATATATTGAGTTGAAATGGCGCATGACGTCACATGTAGGTAAGTTTTATACCCACTTGTGACGTAGTAAGCCCCCACTCTCCAACTTTAATGAGTTCTAACTAAGTAATTTTTTGATATTTTGATAAAACAAAAAATACGTATCTAATATTTTTGTATTACTTGTCTGACGGACAAAATAGAATGTCGTTTTTTTTACCCAGTCCGATCCCCTATTGGGAATTTTCTAATATCGAAAACCAGATGCTAATCCGATAAGGCAAGGATCAACAATTCGAATTGACGTAAGAGCTTATCTAATTACCTAACTAATTACAATATTGTTGTGAGTCCCAATGGAACACCATCTCAATAAGCCTCTATAATTATCTAGTACTAATATCTGCCCGCGACTTCATCTTCGTGGACCGGGATAAAAAAACAGGCCAAGTGCGAGTCTTACTCGCACACAGGGTTCCATAGCCCCAAAAAATATAATAACAATATTTTGAACGGTCATTCATTACTCAACTTCCACTCAACCGCAAAACTAAATTTGTTTTTCATAGTAAGTTAATGAAAAACAAAGTTACTGCTGCAGTTTGGTAAAAAAGACCCTCATCTCAAAAAATAAATATCAAATCCTATTCAAACCATTTTTTGTTAAAAGGTTTTTTTACGTTCTATATCCCCATATTTTTTTCAGAATTTTTCTCCTCTTATTTTGGAAATTAGAGGGGGGGGGCACACGTTTTACCACTTTGGAAGTGACTATCTTTCAAAAGATTGACTTTGAAAAAAAATAGTTTAGAAACCTGTGTCATTTTTAGGTCACGTATAGGTTTGAAACTTTTTTTTTTTAGTTCCATGTGGGGGGGATACCCTTATCAATTTTTTTTTTGTACAAAAATCATAAAGCGGTTCACAGAATACATCTACCTACCAAGTTTCAGCTGTGTAGTCGTAATAGTTTCGGAATAAAGTGGCTGTGACATACGGACGGACAGACAGACAGACGAGCTTGATGAATCTGTAAGGGTTCCGTTTTTTGCCATTCGGCTACGGAACCCTAAAAATACTGTGTGCCAATTTCACCCAAATGCGTTGAGGCGTTTTTATGTGATATACAAATGTCCAACTTTCACAGTTATAAAAATATATATATATATATATATTTGTTACAAAGTATGAAGTTAATCTGAAATGTACATAATTCATTGAGAATGAAATACGTATGAAGACCATAATGAATGAGAATAAATGTTTAAGCAAAGAGGCTGAAAGTATTTCAGTCTTGAATTTAAATTCCCTTCTTAATTCTAAAACCTAAAACTACCGCAAAGCTTTTAAGATTATACTTTAGTCCTTACAGCCGCAAACCCAACAAGCGCTTCAATCCTGATTTGCATCATCCTAACGAGATCATCATGGACCACCACATACCCCTCCTATACCATTCCCAAGACTTTATTTCCATTTGTTCTACGACTTCTCCTTAAACAAATATCAGCTTTATTCTACAGTAAATTATGTAGATTTCAGATAGACTTCATACTTCAATCTGAAATTACATAATTTCACAAATACAATGTTTAAAAAATAGATAAGTTATAGCGCAAACTGATGTAGATTTTTAAACAGATTTTGTGTTATTAAGGGGTCGAAAGACGCTCAAATTGGATCGTTTAATAAAACAGAATTGCGTCGCCATCGCCAGTTCCTTTTTTTCGAGCTTGGCTTGAAACACTGGACGTGTGTTTAGATTAAAGTTTATAATCTGCCTAACGGTTAGGCAGAAGATAAACTCCAACATAGATGGAAAAACGTTAGGCCCTAACCTTTTTTCATCGATGTTGGGGTCGGTTTCCAGTCTAACCAAATGCATCTGAACACCAGTATTTTACATGGACCGACTGCCTATCTGACCTCCACAACCCAGTTAGTACCGGGTAATACGATACCCCTTGGTAAGACTGGTTGATTATTGGTAGACTGGATGTCTAGATTAAAAATGTTAGTTAGATTAAAGTTATTTATTCAAAAAAAAAAATACATATTTAGAATCTAAATCCGTTCACAGAGTAGAGTAGGTACCTCATACATTGGTAATTTATTTAATTACTCATAAGGTGTAATTAGAAGTCTCTCAGGCGCTGAAATTGTCATAGAGGAGCGAGGTATGTTAACTTGTTATATATAGTAAATTCGCGAGATTGCGAAGTGTAATGTTATTAAAACAGTACGTCTTTGAGTGAGACTGTAATGGCGTAATGTTTATTTAGTTTCTGCGCGTGTTTTGGAATTGTGTATCTTGTTGTATACAGACACCTAACTAGGTCAAATAGAGACTGAAACTTACGTAATCAAAGCCCTGAGATAAGTAATTCACCTAATATAATAACTATGAATTGCCTCGTGGGTAACAGTTTTGTGAGATTTTCGATCAGGATGTTTTCAGTGGCTAGGAATCTGGGATTGTGTCCGGTTGTTTGCAAAAGGCTCTCCTAAAATGACCTTCTTGGGACTTAATCATAATTCGCGAAATATTATTGTAAAGTGGACAAAAGTAGCGTCTGCTCATTTTTAAGACGAAATCCTGTGCACACGATTACCGTCAACATACTCGTACATCTGCTTACTGTCCGTTTTGAACAAAAAAGACTGAAGAAATATACGACTCTTTTTATTGTTTTAATACTTTGTTAAAAAATATCTTAGGCTCTGTTATTGATGTTTGATCACCCACTTTCAGCCAATAGGAATAAAACAATACAAAGAACCAAGGAATTAGAACCAAGGTTTGTAGCCCGGGCGCTGTAATCAGGAATCTAAAATCTTTTCACCACTCCCGCACGAAAGAAGTGTCTTTCCTTTACGAAAACAGTGAGGAAAGTTGGTTTCTCTCACTGTTTGAACAGTGAGGAAAGCAATGATCCCGTTCAGAAACTAACCTTACCTGATTTTTTTATGTTAAGTTTTAAAGATATTTTAAAAAATAAATAATTTTAAGCTTAGAATAAAAATATTTATAAGTTAAGATTAATGTTTTTTATAAAATTGATCAAATTATTGTAAGTGTATAAGTTCAGAAACATTAAAAAAGTTTAACAAAATATTGAAAAAATTACATCGTCATATTTAGGATTATAATTTTTGAACGCACTCAAAGAAAGAAGCATGTGAAAGAAGGACATTAGAAGCAAAATTCGAAAAAAAAAAAATTACCTATGATGACTGAATAATTTCTTGCTGGGAGTGGTGAAAAGTTTTGTATGCAACATGTGAGCAAGTTCATTTGCTATTCGTTTAGTTGAGTCTTGAGCGAACGAAGGATTGAAAAATAGAATCACGAGCGCAGCGAGTGATTATAAATTTCAATCCTGAGTAAGCGAAAAAAATTATAATCACTCGCTGCGCTCGTGATTCTATTTTTCAATCCTTCGTTCGCTCAAGACTCAAAATCAAAACTCATAGGAAAAACGAACTTTCCTCACATGTTAGATAAAACTATTACTGTCAAATGCAATTTTAGTCGACTGTACACCTCTTCTTGGTACATAAAAATAACTGGGGAAATGTAAACGTCCCTTCTTAAACGCAACCTTCGGGGTTTACATAAACAATAATTAATTTTTTAGCTCTACGAAAGACTTGATTTGACAAAATTTTGGGAAACCAGACAGCGAATCAAGCATAACACATTCGTGTGTATTCACACAGGAATACACAATTTTATTTTAACTTTCGATGTCTACGTCAGTCATTAGTCTTTACCATAAATTCATATATGGTAGTCTATACTATCTAGAAATGTCATTAATCATTACATACGTGTTAGGGAAAGAAAAATATGAAGTTAACTACATAATTGACAACTGGTGTGCTTAACTTACTAAAGTCGAATTGTTGTAAGCAGTCTTTAGCTAAAATATAGGTCATCATCTGCCTAGCCTTTTACCAAACTATGTTGGGGTCGGCTTCCAGTCTAACCGGATGCAACTGAGTACCAGTATTTTATATAAAGCGACCGCCTAATATCTGACCACCACAACCCAGTAACTGGATAATGCGATACCCCTTGGTAAGACTGTATGTCAGACTTTTGGCTTCTGACTAGTCGTAACGACTGTCAAAGATCTACAAATAATAGCCGGGCCCAACGGCTAAACGTGCTTTCCGAGGCACCGAGGAAACTCGGTATGTAATTATAGTCACCCATCCACGGACTAACCTCGGCAAGCACGGCTTAACCTTAAAAATCGACCCGTGCGGCTGTTATTTGTAGCCACGAGCTCCTCTAGTTGAAGAGTCTGTTTGTAATATCAAAACAAAAGTTTTTTTTATAGAATGGATACGAGAGTATTATAACTTTCGTATCATTGTCAGTCTGGTTTTTCCGGCTAATCTCATAAACGGCTAGACCGCTTTTGACTGGACTTTTACCGGCAGGTAGCTGATGTTATGGAGTAACTTAGGCTTCTTTTATTTAAAAAAAAAGGTTTCCGATTCAAAAAGGAAGTAATATTGTTTTTATAATAATTTCACGCGAACGACGATCGCGGGCAAAAGCTAGTCTACGATATAAGTAATATGCTATTACGTTCACAGATTCAAACTCCGCTCTCCGTACACGATATTCTACGCGATCAGTCTCTTCGGTCAGGTACTGATGTTCATCATGACTTTCTGCTGGCTCATCATGAACGGGATCTCTTTGGCTAACATCTGTGAGTTATTGTTGGTGTAGTTCTTTTGTTTTCATCATCCTCAGCATTCTCTTGCCATTATCCCAATTTATTTGGGGTCGGCGCAGCATGCTTTCCTCTTCCTTACTTTTCTATTATTTGTCATCTCATCAGATATCTCCTTTCTTGCCATGTCATCCTTCACACAGTCCATTAATCGTTTCTTTGGTCTTCCTCTATTCTTATACCCATCCATATCGTATATTCCCAGTCACCCCCGCGGGAATTGCCACCGGAGGCAAATGGGAATAAAAATTCCCAGTCGCCACCGGCGGTAACTGGAAAGTCATTGCCCCCAATTCAGTTTCGCTGTACATTGCTTTCTCCATCGTAGAGAATAAAACGATGAGGTAACTTATCCAAAACCTGCCTCTAATCTCTAAAAAAAGACAATGGAATTGTTTTTTTTTTATTTGGATATCGATATTTATTTATTTATTTAGGATCTCCAACAAAGGATGTACACAGATCATGTGAAATAGACTGCACTTCAAAAGTATCACGTAGGTGAACTCCTTCACTTACAGGAGACCACAGCATGCATAATTGAATTTACATCTAAGCTAACAAATTTATAATACCATTTAATATATGAAAAAAAATATATATATATATATATAAATATATATGAATAACTTGTTAAAATAAACATTTAAACTGGTATTTTGTATCACAGATAATCAGACTCGTGTGTATAGAATAATTCTTCCCAGTCACCCGGGAATATACGATCCATATTCGTACTCAAAACTCATACTTACTTGTTATTCTTTTGTTTTATGGTTTAAAATTGGAATGTGAACATTGACAAAATAATGTTGCCTTTAATTTTACCTATTGTCGGAAAAAACCTAAATTCGAAGCATTTGTGAGTCGTACTTTCTTCTATCGGATGGAAAATGTGACTTTTCTAATAAAAGCTGTTTTTGAGCTAGATATTTAAAAGGCAAGGATTTCGAAGGTAAAGTAAATTTTTAATTAGAGAAATTACTTAGCTTTGTCTTTCCTACACAAAGCCAAGTCATTTCTCTCGATAATTCCTTAATTACTGTCCTGTTAAAACTTGAAAGCGAATACACCACCATCGATATATTCTGACGCAGACACACAAGAAGGTCTGACCCAAATAAGTTGGGAATAAGGCAACAAGAAGAATGTATACAGAATAACAATTTATTTATTTAAAAAAGTTACGCCAACAAGCATATTACATTCAAGAATGAAAATATATAGGTTGGTTACACAACATTCTCTTAAGATAAACAAAGCCATCGTAAAGTTATAAATATAAATAGAAAACAAAACTTTGTTATAATAAACAAAAGATAAAAAACGACGAACAATGTCAAAGTTACGTTACTAGTTCTCACCTTTCGTATTTTTTTCAGCAAATTCAATATTCTACACGTCTAGCTTAATATCGTTCCTGATACTGATGCATATTGGTCGTTCCTGGCCGTCACTGGTGTCAAAGGTCGAGGCTATTGAGAGCAAATTGCCTCCGTTTACCAGAAACGTTGGAGCTATGAGCAATGTTACAACTATCTTCATTTTAGCTGCAGCTATTGGTAAGTACACTACTCTGAATTTCCGTAGTATCACGACTATCATCCCAGAGGTGTTCATCATCATCATCATCATCATTTCAGCCGAAA
Organism: Cerastis leucographa; assembly: GCA_963082945.1. Lineage (NCBI taxonomy): Eukaryota > Metazoa > Arthropoda > Insecta > Lepidoptera > Noctuidae > Cerastis > Cerastis leucographa. The sequence goes on along the minus strand of OY720380.1, from coordinate 7,110,610 downwards.
GACGTCCACTGCTGGACATAGGCCTCCCCCAAGTGTCGCCACATTGACCGGTCCCGTGCGACGCGCATCCAGCGGATCCCCGCCAGAGGGGTTCGATAGAAGTATATCTGCTTGTTGGCTTGGTATCCATACTATAAAGGGTGTAAAACACCTCTTAACGAAGCCGAAAGGCACTGGTTCTCCCTGTCATTGCGATCATTTTTTTGTTCTACACCATACCTGGGAACCTTCTAGTTGCGGAGATATTAGGGGTCAAAGTTCTAACTTTTTGACAAGTATTTTTTTAAATACAAGTTTTTAATGTAAGATTTTTGACTTTAAACACCTCCACGAGCGCCGTACTATTCAATCCGCCCATCAGCACAATGTTTTGAGTGCGTTACATTGAGTTCTACCACAAAACATGATTTTACACCCCCAAAAAAAAGTCGTTTCCCAGCAATAATTTTTGCGTAAAGTTACATAGTTTCATGTACAGAATGCTTGGTTGACGGCTTCGTGATGAGGTGATTTACACGGTGTAGTCAGGTATGTTTAAGTCCCAAGTAATAAGGAACGAGCCTATTGGTTTTCGTTATTTGGGCAAGATCCTGACTCCGGGATGTTACTGAGAAATTCCTCACCAAAAAAAAAACATATTTTTCTATTGTGTTTATAACTAAAATCTTAGAACAGCTGTTACATTTCGGGTGATTTTCATCCGTCTCACTCATCTCTTTGATCTATGTGGAGACCACACCTGTATCCTCTCACGATATTGTATGTGAATACATAATAATGAGTTTTCGTCACTAGTGCGTAAATAAATATTTTCACATTGCTTTAGGCTCTAATATTTTTGGAACGAAGTTCCTTATCGCGCGTTGTAAAAGGGGGCTAGACGGAAAAAAATCTTACGAAAAGTTGTCACGACACTTTTTGCTATAGTAAGCTATTGTAAGCTTTATTTCTTTAAAATAAAGTTGAAATTTCCTTAAATTACGTACAATTGGGGTGTGTATGTGAGTAAGTATAGATATGATTATTATTTTGAGTGACCGAACTACAAAGTACAAATTCGGTTGTGCAGTTAAGTAAGACGTATTGCTTCGAATTAAGGATTAATCTTCCTTAAATTAAATATTTTATTTTTCGCACACTAACTTAAATCTAAAATGTATTGATATTATGTACGTGAAAGGAACTTCGTTCCATCCGGGTGTCCCTTGACACCTCTCAAGTTTTTTTTTTATAAAATGTAATATTATTAAGAGAAAAATCACTATTCGATGCTTCAAAAGAAAACTATTCTAAACCTACATCATAAAAATCTACAACAGGAAAAGTTACTCGGTGCGCCGCGGCGCGTCATTCCAAGCTACGCGCGGTGCTACGGCGTAGCCCTGTGCTACGAAGCTACGATTCTGTAGTCGCTTTTGGAACGAGACTATAATAGGGGATAATCCAATTTTTTTTTTCTTTGTCCGTCGGGTAGTTTATTGAAAAGTATTGGACACGTGTTTTTTCTTTTTTCACGTGGTCATAAAATTACGGAGATATATTGAGTTGAAATGGCGCATGACGTCACATGTAGGTAAGTTTTATACCTACTTGTGACGTAGTAAGCCCCCACTCTACAACTTTAATGAGTTTTAACTAAGTATTTTTTTGATATTTTGATAAAACAAAAAATACGTGTCTAATATTTTTGTATTACCTGTCTGACGGACAAAATAGAATGTCGTTTTCTTTACCCAGTCCGCACCCCTATTTTTGCTAGCCAACTTCTTAATGTGACTTGTACATTTTTTTGTGTGAATTTTATATCACAGTTTTGCCAAGGCTTTGTAGCCAGTATCGAAGCATAATGATTTTTGGATATTACATGTAAATTACCAAAGTTAAAGCCTTTTTTTTTTTAGATCTTTATGTTTTGTAATTAGTTTGTATCAGTTTTTATTATTTTGTACCTATAAAGTTTTACTTTTCGTTTTGATTCCCTTTCTATAATTTTGATGATTTATTCTTTATCGACCTTGTTGTATCTACCTAGATATTAAGTGAATGTGGTCGCCTTTAATTGGGAGCGCACACTTGTATTGTCCGTGAATATTATGTTAACATGCATGTAATTGTGTAGATTCTGTAGGCGATCCGATAAATAAATAAATATATAAAAGTCATCGTACTTAACTTGTTTTCAGTGGAACATCTTCTATCAGTATTCTACGGACTCAAAGTGGCATGCGCTTGTGATATCAACAACGTGGCAGAGAACTACTTTCACTTTAACATGCCTTGGATCTTTGACTACACCCCCTATACTGTATGGAAGGGAGTTCTCAGTGAGGTAAATTATTCGTATTTTTTTTGTTCTGTTTTTATCCTGTGTGTTTTTGCGGTTTGTCTGTGGACTTTAGAGTTCCAAACTATATATACAGGGTTATTTGTAAAACACCGACAACCTCTTAAGAGGTCATTCTACTCATCATTATGAACAACTTTTACTATGAGACCAAATCCGATATCGTGAAAAAAATAATCTGCTGTTCCCTACATTTTGACGAGTTATGTGAACATAAAGTACGGAACAGCTGATTTTTTTTTCGCGATTTCAGGTTTGGTCTCATAGTAAAAGTTGTTCATAATGATGAGTAGAATGACCTCTTAAGAGGTTGCCGGTGTTTTACAAATAACCCTGTATATATAAACATGTTTAAGTCAAACCATTTATTTATTAGGGCATTAAAAGGCCCTTTTAAACAAAAAAAAACAAGGGATGATGATCAAGAAAATAATACTCTAAAAAATTGTCACTAACAAGTTGTTCCGTCCTGGTAAACATCCGTCAACGTGACATCGTTTTTGTTTCCATAAAAAAAGAGAAGCACATATCATATTTTAAGGAAGGTCAAGTTATCATTCAATGTCATTTCGGTATGGGTACCCGAGTCAGGTCGAAAATGTAGGCCACGGTCCGGTTGCAATGGTGTCAAAACGAAATACGAGCGCGCTTGGGTTACCGGTAAACTTATACCAAGGTTACGAATTGCCAAACTTAAGTGGCAGCGGGCAGGGCACATTGCTCGCAAAACGGATGGCCGATGGGGCCGAAAAGTATCTGGAGTGGTGACCGCGAACCGGAAGACGATGCGTTGGAAGGCATGTTTCTCGCGAGACTTGCTTTTAAACTTAGGAAAGTGTATACGTATTGGTGCTCGTGACTGTACATACATGAATCACAAATCAGAGGTCTGTGTCTTGGGTTCGATTTGAGACATGTGACTTGGCAGTCTGACGGTTACACGGTCATTTGCTGTGCCCGATCATTATGGATCCTCCATTATGATCTAATTATAAGATTACCACCTAAGAATAACATGTGGAATGCAATAAAAGTATTGAGTATTGAGTTACACCACTAGGCTATTACTGTTTAGCACGTTAAAAGTTTGTGTTGCATTTAGTCTTAAATAACAGAAAGTAATTAATATAAAAAGGAGCACAAAAAATTTAGCAAGAAATGAATACGTAGAAACGTACTTTATTCTACCATATACAGGGTGTAACGGAAAGGGTATATACATACCTAAGGGTGTGCTAAAGACCATCAAACTGAACATGTTTCTCCATTGGACAAACATCGTAACAGCGAAAAATTATCTACTGCTCCATACATTTGGGTCGAATAGGTATTGAATTTTGTATGAGGCAGCAGGTAATTTCGCTATTACGATGTTTGTCCGATGGAGAAACACGTTCAGTTTGATGGTCTGTAGCACACCCTTAAGTATGTATATACCCTTTCTGTTACACCCTGTATTAATTTCTTTAAACAACATTGTACGCAGCTTTAATCTTTAAAAACTGTTGCAGCTTTTCAACATCCAATCTACGTTTATATGGAGTCTCAACGACCTACTCATAATGGTAATTAGTATTTACTTAACGGAACATTTTCTTATACACAACGAACTCTTGAAGAAAGCCGCGGAACAGGTACCTACCTCATTAAGTCAGAGTTATTATAAGTAAGAAAGCAGCTAGCTTTATATTTTGTAGTGGTTGAAAGTAGCTCGTGCGGAAAGCGCTTTGTTATTGGTAGTATGCTGCATGTTTCTGCTTGGTTGGACGGAGTTAAGGATTTTGTTTGAAAGTACTAATTATAAAACAAAAATATTGATAAGCAGGAAAGTTAGTACCTAGTTCTAGAAGGTGTTGTTTTGCATCCTCGTCAAATTCAAGGAGGTGACTATGCTAATGATCTCGACCCGAATCAATAAAATAAATGTAGGTTTTTTTTTTTCTTATTTACGGTAATCGTGTGAACCATCCGTGTTTTAAACGCGGCCCGTCTAATACTCGCCTTATAACCGTGCTTTCACATATATAAACAATCTCAAACATTTATTCGATAATTTCTTATTCCCTAAACCACGTTAAGGGGGTTATTCTGAAATACTGTCAAATTTAAACAACAAAAAAAGCATTTTTTATTAATAATTAACTAGGTACCGTAATTTAAATTGACTATTTATGTCTTTTGTGACAACCTCCTGAACTTTGACGAGGATGCAAAACAACACCTTGTAGAACTAGGTACTTACTTTCCTACTTATCAATATTTTTGTTTTTACACTTGTAGGTGTCGAATTCATTTGGATTATAACCTCCTGTTGCTGTTTTCAGTTTTATACAAGGTTGAAAGGATACAAACGCTAGAACTGTATCCACGTGAAATCAGTACATCATTTTGAACCCCCACATAGAAATTTTGGTAACTGTTTTAGCGTCGGTGTCCATTCCCTTGTGATATTTCTAACAACAAGAACGTTTTACTTAATTCCTAAAATTCGTCAAAACAGTTTGATAATAATAACGCCAAATGCGAAAACTCATTTTTTTGTCGTCATCAGCACTATTATCGTTATGAACTGCTATGCTGGCTGCGACAAAATCTCCTACGTATTCCATAAAATAAAATTATTCCCTCCAATTTTGTTTTTGAAACTAATAATAAAGAGATAGTTTCCAAGATGGCGCCTTGCCAACGGAACCGGCTGCGCTTCCTGTGTAGTGCAACTTGTTATGTTATTATTTTGCCAAAAAAGTCAGTACGGTTCTACGAAATAGACTTGTATTTTGGAATGTCAAGGACGAAAATGTAGAGGATAGCGTGAAATCGAGTAGAATCACATCTTTTCTGCATTGTTGTTTTTTATTGACGGTGAAAATAGTCTTTATAATAATTAACGCTAAGCCTATTGCGAGAGCAGCGGTGGCCCAGTGGTGGCAACCCCGACTAACGAACAGTAAGCCGTGGGTTCGAACCCAGGCAGGTGCATTACTTTGTGTAATTTATTTCATCACCGCTGCCCTCAAAAACGGTGAAGGAAAACATCGTGAGGAAACCGGCATGTCTTAGAACTAAAAATTCGAAGACATGTGACATCTACCAACCCGCACTGGGCCTGCGAGGTGGAATACAGCCCACTCCCTCTAATAGAGAGGAGGCCCGTGTCCCAGCAGTGGGTACGTATAGGCTAATGATGAAGCCTATTGTGTGCAACCTGTAAGTACTAAGTACAATATTTTGTGATTACACTTTTTTTTTAAATTGATGATACATAAATATTTTTAAAGAGCTCTTTCTTCTCTTCATTCATTATTAAAGTTATATTTCAGTAAGCTTAACAAACATTCTAAATGGGCACTAAGATAATATAATTTTTCAAAATCATCAAAGTACGTAATAAAAGCCATAACAGTAATATTCTAATAAACCCTTACCCTATATTCAATAGAAAGATGAAAACAAACGAGCTAATTAATTCGGATTCTGAGCTAACCTAATTACTTAAGAGATAGATAGTTATCCTAATTTCTCTCGCCAGCGCTATCACTGATTAGAATTCTTATAATCTAGGTGTTCCTCTTTTCTTTTAGAATCTTATGCCCCTTTTTACACGCTACGACTGTCGGATATTCGGTGCCGGAAATCCGGTAATTAAAATAAATTTAAATTTTAAACTATTTATTTTAACAAGCATTCATCATATTATTACGTTGAAATATCGCTCAATCTTTTTGAGATAAAATTATGTGCGTATCGATTTAGAGTTAAGTGTTGCTCGCTCACAGTTCTTTGTCTGGTACGTAGGACCCACACGTATAGGGCCCTCCTCCATTCTAAACTTTTCAAGGTAAAGTTTTTTTTTTTTTTTTTTTTTTTTTTTATTTTTATTTGATCATGTTTATTCAAAAATGCTTGAATGAGCAACTAGTAAAATGCAAGAGAGACTATACTACTATACGAGTACATAGAAACACATTTATCAAACTATACGTATTGATAAATCGGATAAGTTGTTTACGGACGAGCATCGATATAAACAACACATTGTTTTGAACTCTTATCAAAAGCGTTTTAATAACAAATATTTCATAACAACATAACAGTATGGGATCCTTAATAAAACAACTTAAAGTTACAATGAAACGAGTTGGAGAAAATCACTTTAAAGGTCTCTTGAGTGTATTGGGTACATACTGCTTGGCAAAGGCCAATGTGGACCACTGGTCGCTGGTCTTGGTCCCTGGTTCCGCCATCTTCTACGAGGTCTGCCGCGACACCTTCTGGTTGTGTCAAGGCTCAAGAAAGTGGTTATTTTGGCTCATATATCATTGGGCATGCGGCACTTCAGCATAGCAGCTTTTTGAGCAACATCAGTCATTTGTGTTTTGAAGCGCAGTGTTGCGTACATGGTCGGTTAGTTTGGCGCTTAAAATGCTGCGCTCCATTGCACGTTGAAAGATCTTGAGTTTGGACTTTTAAATATTTGACAAAGACCAAGTCTGGGACCTATGGATATAGGTCAAAATGGGATGAATGCACAAGTCCATGCTTTTTCGCTTTAGCGACAAAGGAAGGTTTCCCTTCATAAGCTCCTTCATGGCCCAGTAGCTCTTCTGGGCATTACGTTCTGGCCGTACGATTTTCCTTTTTACTACAATAAATATTTCTATCTACTCATTGTATGTGAGTAAGCTTTCAAAACCTCTCCTTATTCTTTGCCACCGGCCACCAGGCTTCAACTATGTAGCAGGACAGTGTGAAAAGGGGCTTAATTATAAAGACTTAGATTTCATAGTTGGACGTTCCAGATTTGGTTTTAAAGCCTTGGGACTGTTTGACCTAATTCTTTCTTCTTTTTGATACAACTTAAGATAAGTAGTTTTATTTCTTTAACAGATTAAAGGGCTGAGTTCTTTGTTGGTCAGTATAAAATTTTAAGAAATCTCGTCTAGTTTCTTTTTGTTGAAGCTCATTGAATTAACCGTGGGCTATGATTGAGCTCGCGGTATCTCAATTCAGCTTTTGGGTTGCCCGTTTTAGGTTTCACTCGTCCAATACCCAAAAATAATAGTCTTTATACAGGGTTACATGACTTTAGCTAGCAAAACTCCGACGAAAATATAAATTGTTATATTTTTTAATAAACTGCCAAACTAAAATGACACTGAACAGACCATTTCTGCCGGACCAGCAAAGCTGTGGCCGGACGGCTAAACGGGATCGCCGCAGACCGAGGAGAAGATGGAGGCAGGCCTTGGATGGTTTTCTCGTTAATTGGCGAAAAAAGGCGCGACATCGAGAAAAGTAGAAGGAATGGGGGAGTCTTTTGCCCAGGAGTGGGACAGTTCAGGATAACAAGAAAAAAAAAATAGTGCGTGGAGTCCCTCCGCGCGGAAGAAGTGAAACTTCGTAATACTACACGCATGCGTTTGAGTGCCACGCATTCACTCTCGTTATTTTATTGAACTTCTAAATAATATTTTATTGTTTTATTGTTGTACGTTTTTTATTACATTATTTATCGAGGTTATTCTACTCATGGAAATTGAGCAAAGGCTGGTCACACCGAAGAGTCAAATGCATGACTGTTTGCACGCCATCTTGCGTACCTAGTAGAACTACGTAGTCACAAGTCTTGTTATAGCGCCATCTCTTAGTGGGTAATAAAAAATATTCCCCCTCCATGAAAACGTTAAACTTGTTGGAAGTCGCATAAGAATTTTCACTTCAAAAAGACTTACAATGGCAATGCTGCCAGTCTCTTAGTCACGTTACCAGTTTGACAGCGTTGAAGAAGATTCTTTTGATGCTCTTTTATTTTGTTGTTAGTTTTCGTTATTTTATTGTTTCTTTTGTAACTGTGTAAAGTTACGTCATTAGATAATTATTTGTTTCAATTTAATTTACATTTACTTATACAGGCTTGATGTGTAACTTTGTGTTTATTCCCACAGGAGCACTTCTCCTGCCATGAGTTCCGCACTCAGTACTTGAAGATCGTCCGTCTGGTGAAGCTGATTAATGGTCAGTTCGGCATCTATATACTGACCTCCTTCGGAAGCAACCTGTACTGGATCTGTACTCAGTTGTTCTACAGCCTGAGGTCAGTTTAAATATTATTCAATACCTACCTTTATGTTAGAGAGAGAAGAAAGGTAATAACATTAAATAGAAGACAAAATCAAAGCAGGTTGTATTTATTATGCAATTTAACGGCCTAATTGCTGGTTTCTAAAATTGAGAATTTCTAAATTACTGGAACTACTTAAATTTAAAAATTTAGAATTTTTAGTGCTAAATTACGTTGAATGACTCCTGAGGCCCGAACACGAGCAGGCGGTGTAAACGTAACTGAATACATCGATTAAAAAATTAAAAATACTTATTTGACATACAATGTTTTCATAATTTTAAGAATTTATTCATATTTGGGTGATACTGACTGTTTGATTGATGCAAACAATTTGACTAAAATGCTACAGAATAACTGTATTTTCGATTCAAAAATCGACGTACTGTCGTTACGTTTACACTGCGAGCTTGTGCAGGGCCTCTGTATTCAAATACTCACTGACAGTGACAGTACAGAGAAATACTCAGTATCAGACATATTTCAATTAATTTAAATAAATTACAACAAAATGACATTGGAGTAGTGTGTTATGTTACTCTAAACAGTAACCCAATTTGCGCAGTAGCACAACGTGATCAAAGGGCTGACCATATTTGTTTAGTCCACTATGGCGGCAGCGGACAAAAATGTCGTAACAGACATTGAGTTTATCTTAGATTTTGAACCTTCCACGCCGAGGCGAACGTTGCAAATCAAATAGCTTGTAATGTTTCTTGTGGCAATTCAAATGTTTGCATTGGTGGGCTTAATTTGATGTTGTTTCTTCCGCAGCCGGACACAAACCGGACATTTTATTACTTGCACGTTCAAGGATTCCGAGAATGTTAAGTGAGTATAATGCCTAATTTGGTGTCAGAGTTTGTACAAAATCTTTCAATTTCAACTATATTGGGGACTTTGTTCCGCCACTTCTTCTTCCCAGCTGAAACACTAGGAAGTGGCGAAGCGCGGGCGTTTTGGTGGACTGTCTCTTGTAATTTTGACGTTAAAAAAGTGCTGATTATCAGCCTAATTTGAATAAATGACTTTTGATTTTGATTTCAGCGCGGCTCTCAAAAAAGAGTACCTGACCCACCCGCTTTGTATGTGGATGTTAAGCGAAAAAAGGTACGTCAAGGTGTATTAACATACTACTTATATTAAATTTTGGGCTCCAATTTTTTTTTTTTTTTTTACATAATGTTGTCGCAAGCAATTTCAAGACGGCAACCTTTTTTTTTTAATTATTATTTTTGCCAAGTTGCTAGTACGGTCAGCAAAAGTCGCTGTACATATCCAAAATTATAAGACGTCTTAGTTTTAAAACGATCCATATTAACAGACTGGAGTAAAAGACATAACAGTATATTCATCAATGGTTACACAAATTCGCAAAACAATATAACATCAGATCACATTGACCAGCACAAAACTTGGTGTAATATTTATAAGTGTTAACCGACTTTTGATGCTGACTGTACCAACCCGTTGATTTCATAATGTTGGTCAAACTGTTACTTGATTCTCTTTGGTTGATTGGTTAGTACAGTGGACGCCGTGAGATGGCGCTTGAACCTTGAATTCTTCCGCCAAAAACACGCGGACAGTGTCGATACAGAATACTAGATTGGGATTTTGTTCTGATTGATGATTATACGATCGAATTTGTCACGTCCACCGTACAAGCCCTAGTTCCTGAAATTGCTACTTATTGTAATAACCGAGTAATAAACGTGACTGCTATTTGTTTTTGAACCTACGTTTGCCCGAGTACCCATCTTCTTCATGGAACCCGAATCAAGAAACAATAACGATGACGCCCCTGTTATCATTACGCCCACACTATCGCCGTCATATATATTTACAAAATAATATTTTTACAGTCAAGCAAAAATAGTGCTTAAAATAGAAAATTTAAATTTCCTTTTTCCACAGGGCCCTGAATGGAGTGGAACATTCAATATACTTCACGTACTCGTTCTCATTCTTATTGCTACGAACCCTACTCGTACTGCTATTGGCTGCCAGGATACACTCTAATTCTGTCGCTCCCCTGTATATATTGTACGGGATACCTAGCGCCAAGTTTCATGTAGAGGTTAGTGGCAACATCATCATCATCATCAATCTCCAGCCATTATTTGTCACTTGAAACAACTTCTTTATTGCCATATCATCTTTAACCAGGGCCGCCTTGAACCAGTTGGAGGCCCTGGGCACTTGAGATTTACGGAGCTCTTGTTGGATGCAAGAGCGAGCGCAGCGAGCTCGAATTTTTTTGCACCCCGCCTCGGAAAGGTTAGGTTTTCTTGCGACAATTCATACATAAATAATGGGTGTTTCAATTAAAGTTCTTTGCGTGTAAAATACATCCTTTATATATAACTATTGAATTATGCTAGATGCAAAAGCGAGCTCAAACAAATTAATATCCTGTGGCTCAGAGTTAAGTTTCTTTGCCAGCCTCTAGCTTTGATAGTTACAGGAACTTGGGGGCCCCTTGGATCGTGGGTCCCTGGGCAGGTGCCCAGTGTGCCCAGTGGAAAAGATGGTCCTGTCTTTAACACAGTCCATCCATCGATTCTTTGGTGTTCCTCTACTCTTATACCCATCCACATTCATACTCAAAACTTTAATCACGACATTTTCCTCATTCCTCCGCATCACATGTCCATACCACGACAACCGATTACCACACAGCTGTTCAGTCACCAGCGCCACTTTCAGGTACACGACTGCAAAGGGAACTTAACATTATGCCTGTATTCTTCAATAGGTAGGCAGGGGTGTGTAAGACAAATTTTCCGCCAATTAATGTTTAGCGGATTAGTTGTACCTATTCTAGTTACACCCGAATTTCGCTAGTTATCCTCTGGGCTGCTGAAAAAACCCAATAACATCGACCTGGAGATCGATCCAAAGACCTCATGCCCAGCAGAGTATTTTATTCAGATTGGTACACATCTGCCTCTGCTCTAGCCATTCAAGGAAACATACGTGGTTGTATGTTAAAATTACGTTAAATTACTGCCAGACAAAAGCAATCCTAACTAATATCATAAATGCGAAAGTAAGTTTGTTTGTTATGCTTTCACGCGAAAACTATACTCAACCGAACATCATGAAACTTTGTACACATATTCTTGGAGGTATTAGAAGTAACATAGGCTATATATCAACACGCTACGACCAATAAAGGAGCGGAGCAGCAATGAAAAATGTTGCGAAAACGGGGAAAATGTGACACAGCTAGTAAAATAATAAAAGCATCAATTTCCTTTCATCAGGCATGTTCTAAGTAGCCTGTCATCTAGTATCTGTGCGCCTATCAAGGCTTTGATCAGTAAATTAGCTGTCAAATTAATGTTTTCTACTATGATTGATCGTCTCAAATAACAACGGCCAATCAAATCTCGGGATCGCACAGGATCTAACAGATAAAAGGAAACAGTATTTAGTAGTATCGAGCCTCCGATATTTTACAATGATTTGAATTGTTACGCACGGAAAAGGTCGGTATTGGAAGAGGTCTCGGGCCGCACAGGTCGATCTTTAAATGGAGTTGTTTAAAAAGTTGCACATGGCTCCAAACAATAAGTAGTATAAGTTGCGAAATACATAGATAATATAAATACATTTCGCTCGTTTGCGACAAGAATAGCATAATTAAAAAAAAATGATTAGTCTATGTTGTTTGTAGTTGAATATAAAATAATAAAGTAATGAAATAGTGCGTAAAATAAACCTTTCATCTTGTGATAAAATGTTTCGAAAAAAAAAACGCTGTCCGTATTTCTTATTTTTCGAGTTATGTCATTCTTTAGCGATTTATCAACCAACTCTTTTGCGTGTGCGAGTACCTACACAAAATACAACATTTCTCAAAACTCGTGTGACATTCGACAGTATTATTGCAGGTGGAGCGATTTATAGCTCAAATAAACCACCTCAAAGTCGCCATGAGTGGACTCGACTTCTTTTATGTAACGAGGACTATGATTCTAACTGTGAGTATGAAGAAAATTGTATTACTCTAGTAGAAATAGATCACTTTAATTGTATTTTGTTATGTTCAAAGAGAGCAGGCCCCCTATTCAGAAACGCTCGGATTCGATTTGATAGGTCGTATGTCTATCTTGTTTTGGCATTACAAAAGCGAGCGAGATAGATCTACGACTTTCCGAATCCGAGCGTTTGTAAATAAGAATAAAGAATAAATTTATTAAACCATAGTTACAGTAATTTTCTTAGTCTAACATCATTAAGGATATCGGTAACAAGTTTTATTTTAACAAACTTAGATAACAGTGGACCCCAAACTAGGCTGTGCCTGTATCTTGGGGTTGCGATAACTTTAAATTAAAAACATTTATTTGTAGTTAAATACGGGGGCAGGCCTACAATGACGTCTTAAAACATTAATGTTTAACTCTTTTTCCAGGGTGGGAAAGAGATGGCGCTAGACATTCTGTATAGCTCCGTCTCTTTCCCACACTGGAATAAGAGTACAACAATACTGCGTCATGGTAGGCCAGCAGGGAGAGTGTGTTAGTATGACAGTGAATCGAAGGGTTGAGAAACCCATGGTTTACTTATATTTTTTTTTAACGCCCAAACTTATTTATTTCACCCATATCTATAATCGAGTCAAAGTGATTAATTGAGTAAAATTAATTATTTAAGATACAATTTTTATTCTGTAGTAAAGTAATTGCTTCAAGTTTTAACTGTCAAAAGTGACAATTCTTACACCCATATTTTTTTTTTTTTTTTTAACATTTGTATCTACAAGGTGTTGTTTTGCATCCTCGTCAAAATTCAGGAAGTTATCACAAAATACATAATAATCAATTTAAATTACTATACCTTGTTAATTATTAAAAAATGCTGCGATTTTCGTTGTTTAAATTGGTCAGTGTTTCAGAATAACACCCGTAACGTGGTTTAGGGAATAAGAAATTATCGAAAAAACGTTTGAGTTTGTTTGTATGTGTGAAATCGCGGTTATAGGGCGAGGATCAGACGGGTCACGTTTAAAACACGGGTGGTTCACACTTACCGATTTCCGCAAATAAAAAAAATAAATTACCTACTCATTTTATTATTGATTCGGGTCGAGAATTATTAGCATAGTTACCTCCTTGAATTTGGCGAGCATGTAAAACAACACCTTGTATGATCGGGTCAAAGTGATAACTTGATTAAAAGTAGTTATTTAAGATACGCTTGTAATTCTGTAGTTTAGTAATTGCTTAAAGTTAGAACAGTCAAAAGTGAGTAGGAGAGCAGCGGAGGCCCAGTGGTAGCAGCCCGACTTAAGAGCAGTAAGCAATGGGTTCAAACCCCGGCAGGTTTCTACTATTACTTTGTATAATTTATTTCATCACCGCTGCCCTCAAAAACGGTGAAGGAAAACATCGTGAGGAAACCGGCATGTTCCTAGAACTGTAAATTCGAAGACATGTGACATCTACCAACCCACACTGGGCCCGCGTGGTGGATTACAACCCTCTCCCTCTCATAGAGAGGAGGCCTGTGTCCCAGCAGTGGGAACATTATGGGCTGATGATGATGATGATGATGAACTGTCAAAAGCTTTGCTTTCTTTGGTGGTTCTTACTTCGTCTTCAATGAATTTGACAGTTTATCAAATACTAAACTAAATATTATATTTTTCGGGTTAAGGATCTCTGGTACGTAAATTCTGAATTTTAAACAAAATTTAAATCTATCTATTGTTTTTTTTTCAGCTCCTTGGCACTATTGTTACCTATGAATTAGTGTTGCTACAGTTCAACAGGTAAATAAATAAATGGCGAATTTACTGTCTAGGACCCCTATTTGATCCCAGGTTGATTGCAATCAATGTTTAAATGTTTTTTTACGATAATACGAGGTGGTTAGAGACTTTTTAAACGAAATTCACAGTGTGTTGTGTATTTAAATCGAAATAAATGTTAATTAATATTTTGTTTTTTTCCCCATAATTGTGATTATTAAAAAAAAAATGTCTTCGGTTGAAAGTCTGAAACAATAATCTTTACTAATATTATAAACCTAAAGAGTTGGTTTGTTTGATTGGACCCGCTAATCTCAGGAACCACTGGTTCGAATTGAAAAAATGTTTTAGTGTTGGATAGCCCAGCATTTACCGAGAAAGGCTATAAGCTATAAATAACATCACGCTCCGCTCCTATTGGTCATAGAAGCGGAGCATCAATGAAAAATGTTGCAAAAACGGGGAAAATATGACGCAGACGAAGTTGTGCGGGTCATCTAGTTTAAAATATAACAGCTGCAACATAAGCTCTGCAAGATTTTCCTTTACTTAAAAACTTAACCCCTCGTTCCCTGTTACATCATTAAAGTAACGAGTACCGCAGTCTTTTGCCCCCTAGATGCTTTAACCCTCCATTGCTGTGGGCAGACATTATTTACGTCTAACTAATGAACGAGATACCTGGGGCTGTGGGGCAACGCTTTTCTGCTCCAACACTTTAATGATATAACTAATGTGAGGGAAGTATTTAAGCTTGATTTTTTATTCCGTGGTAAAAATCTGTAGAGCAGGACTTTTCAGAATAAAAGGCAAAGTAATCCTACTGCTTTACCTAAAGGGTGTAAAACACATCTTAACGAAGCCGAAAGGCACTGGTTCTCCCTGTCATTGCGATATTTTTTTTGTTCTACACTATACCTGGGAACCTTTTAGTTACGAAGATATTAGGGGTCAAAGTTCCAACTTTTTGACAAGTATTTTTTTAAATACAAGTTTTTAATTTAAGATTTTTACTTAAAACACCTCCACGACGCCCATACTATTCAATCCGTCCGTCAGCACAATGTTTTGAGTGCGTAACATTGAGTTCTACCACAAAACATGATTTTACACCCCCCAATAAAAAGTCGTTTCCCAGCAATGATTTTTGCGTAAAGTTACATAGTTTCATGTACAGCATGCTTGGTTGACGGCTTCGTGATGAGGTGATTTACACCGTGTATACCATACTTATATTTTTTTGCTCATTCTGATAATATAATATTTGTCCTCATTCTGAAATTATAAAGTAACTTTTGACCTTTTTTTGTGAATGTCATCTGCCATTATAACCAAAGAGGTTGACCGGACTATCCTGTGGGTGCCTTGAGTGTAACGTCTCCAGCCAGGGCATAAAGAAGCTTATAAACTAAGTGACTACACGCTAAGGGCACCCCTTGTGGGGGGGATAGCATGGGGACAAGCTGGCCCTGAATGATATAATTATTTAGGAGCTGATTTAAAACTACTGGCACAATATCGCGGGCTGGCTCGAACGGGACGTCGCGACGGATCTCGACGGCGATGTCGGAAAGACGGTGGTTTGCGTCTGAACTTTTTAAGAGCAATATCGCATGATAGCTTCATCGGGAGTGGTTTTGAGCTTTGAAGAGAATGCTTCTTTTATACATGTTCACCAGCCGTAAGTCAGCATGTAGCAATTGCAGATCTAGCAACAAAGTACGGAAAAATGGTAAAAAAACGGTATTGTTATTATTAATATACCTCTACCGTATACCTAAAAAGGTTCTAAATTGTTTACCCTCCTAATTTATTATGGTACAGTCAGCATCAAAAGTCGGTTAACACTTATAAATATTACTCCAAGTTTTGTGCTGGTCAGAGTGATCTGATGTTATATTGTTTTGCGAATTTGTGTAACCATTGATGTAAATATTGTTATGTCTTTTACTCCAGTCTGTTAATATGGAACGTTCTAAAACTAAGACGCCTTATAATTTTGGTTATGTAAAGTGACTTTTGCTGCTGACCGTACCTTAATTAATTTTCTTATTTCCACATTCTCATTTCAACTTATCATGACTTCATTCAACATCTCATAAATATAGGCCTTGGACGGAATAAGACGTTTTATATTATTACCTACAACAAGATATAAGGGTGCTTTTCCGAGGTGATTGCAACACAAGAATAGACTGCAACGACAGAACTGATTTCTTTGGAACTCTATTTAAACGCTGTATATGCGTCCGACGACGGCGACGTTGCCACCCCTCAACGTTTTCATAAAAATGTTGTATAAAATGGTGAATTTTGATTAGCTAATGCAACTTCTCAGACGTGCTTTGTGATATCGATGTCGAAACACGACCATACGAAAAAGATTTTATAACTTAATTTTGAGGTCAATGACCGTATCAGTTTAGTTGATCAGTGTTTCTTATTTCACCGTGTTTTGATATCGATTCCCGTCTGCGGAGTTTCGCTAGCCAATTCAGTTTGACATTGGTTAGAAACCAATTGTGTCTCTGCGGTCTTTCATTGCTATGAGGGTTCAGCCTCATCTGGCAACACGGAATCGTACTTTTCCAAGCTCTCCTTTTCTGTCACTCAGAACCGTCGTTTTCTAGAATTTGAAACAGAACGTGCTGCCGATAGCCTCGTCGATGCTGACGCGTGCGATAGCATCCTCGGTCTGTTTTTCGCCCAATGCGATTCTGTAACACCATTGCTGCTACGGTTTGCAGTTTGCGGTCGTCTTTCGGAATAGCACCTTAAATCTTGTTAACAATATTCATAAAAATGTAAATAAAAATGATCTCGGGAAAGCTTGTTATAAATCGGATTATCATACGCGAGTACGCGACAGATTCCTTCGCGTAAATTAAAAATGTTTATGTGAATATTCGCCTAAGTCGCTTGTTATGTTATATTGTATGTTATATTATATGACGGATTGGATTATGTACTGTGGAGGAAGAATATTTGGGTTTATATTTTGGGTGTAAATATTTCGTGAAATGTTTTGAGATTGGTTGTAAATATGGATGTTTCTTTAGGTCTGTTAGGTGGTTTTAAACTAGTTAACATTACGCCTGTAATCTCAAAAGGTTTAGGCAGAGGCGGTTTTTCGTATGAGATGTGGTTTGTATTTTTGGTGTGTGTGTGTTTAAAATTGGAATTTTAAATTAAATTACTTATTAACAAACGTGTAATATCTAATGGATTAAGCAGACCTAAGTACACCCACGTTTTGACTAATAACCGGGCACAGATCCGGATTCCGGGCTAAAAAAAATCAGTGCGTGGAGTCCCTCCGCGCGGAAGAAGTGAAACTTCGTAATACTACACGCATGCGTTCGAGTGCCACGCATTCACTCTCGTTATTTTATTGAGCTTCCAAATATATATATTTTTTTGTTTTCTTGTTGTATTATTTTTATCACATCATTATTACATAAGTTTATCGAGGTTATTCTACTCATGGAAATTGAGCGAAGGCTGGTCACACCGAAGAGTCGAATTCATGACTGTTTGCACGCCATCTTGCGCACCTAGTAGAACTACGTAGTCACAAATCTTGTAATACTGCCTTAGTGAGTTTTAGGAAATGCTCCATGGAAATTAATCATAGGAAAATAATTAATGTCATCATACAATTTATGTCATACTGACCTTAATTATAAAATACACCTTTACATAAATTGTAAGGTGAAAAATCCTTAAGTAAAGATTACCACGTATTATAGGGTTCATCTGCCTAAATGACCGATTCACGCACAGAGTTGATTTTTGTAAATGTCGATATAAAATATGCAGGAAAGCGACGGAGTAAGTTCGCACTCGGTGCTTTGTCTTTTTCATTCTGGTTAAGAGGGGACTCTAGCCCCGAGGAATTTGAAGAATAGGTATTTGAAGAAACTATTGCCGTCGCGCTGCGCCCGACCAAGCCCCCGTAAAGAGCGAAAGAGACAACTGCAGCTCAGGCTAATTTTACCTACAAAAATCTTGACCAAAAGACGTTTTGTATTCCGCTGTTTTCTTCTTCAATACTAAACTGATCTAAATATTTCTTATATCAAAATTTAGAGGAAAAGTATATCTATGCTTCTATTATTTTATTTTTTGTTAAAAACTTATCTAATTTGTCTGATAGTCGTCCGAAAGGTTTTTTTTGGGGTTTTTGGATTGTCATAATTCTTTTAGTGATTATGTGTTGAAAAAAGGAAATGATAGGGGCATGTAGTGATAAGACCTTGGTTTTTTGAAAAAAAACATTGCTCTAGACGCATTATCCACGAAGAAAACGGCGGAATACATTTGTATGGAGAAAGGCCCACTGGAGTCCCCTCTTAATCAGCAGTGTCTAAATGTTTAAACCATTTATTTTAAGGATTAAACCGTATAATACATGCGTCATGTTCGTGAACGGGCGCTGTCAGTTGTGACTGGTCATCTCTTAGCTGCCAAGGTTTATTTTAATTACTTTATTTTTAATTACTGATTTGATCTTTTACTCTGGACGCTCTTAACTTGCCCGTATTTCTACATTGTTCTCACATATTTGTAACGGTACTCCCTTTCTTCTCCTAAAATTGTTTGTCCGAAAATCATTATCCATAACACGTTTGCTATAAACTTCAGTAACCATAATGTTCAAAATCCCGAAATTTTGTTTAACATAATTATCTTGAGTTCTAAAAGTACTCTGTCATAATATCGAGTACTATAATAATTGAATCCCCTAATTTTACTTAACCTAAAGTCATATGTCCTAAGTATTGTGTTAAATAATGTGTATTATTCCGAATATTCATTTATAACAAAATTTTAGTCCTAAAACATTTGCTAAAAATTAGGTTTAAGTACAGAAACGAATCGCTGTAAATCCGACTCCACGCAGTCTTGTTTGCTCTACCCCTAGAGTGTAATTTAAAATCGCGTAGGCGTGGAGGGGTGAGGCGGCCCGCGAGTTGAGGAGCAGGTGGTTGTAACACTCGCCGCCGCGGCTGAGGCTGGCCGGCTGAGCCGGCCAGCAAGCCGAAGCTGCGGTGGTGAGCGTTAAACCCATCTGCGACGATATACTCGCGTGGAACCGCCGAAGCCCCGCAGCGCCGGAGCCGTGACAGAAACCATGCCTGCTGCATGTTGCATACTTGCTTGCTTGCTGCATGCTGCGTGCTTGCTTGCATGATGCATGCTGCGTGCCTGCTTGCATGCTGCATGCTTGCTTGCATACTGCATGCTTGCTTACATGCTGCATGCTTGCTTGCATGCTGCATGCCTGTTTGCTTACAAAAACCACATGTTCACAATCAACTGCTTTATTCAGTACATGTATAATATATTTATTGATGTATAATAAAAAAGAATATTATTATTATAAATAAACATTATGTAATTTGAATTTAGGACTTATAACTTTTATAGAAAAGGTTTTTATGTATTTTGTATATTATTGATTGTAATATTTATGACAAACGGATTTAGGACATATTATATTTAGGGGTTTCAATTTTATGGCATGTGATATTATGTGATATTAAGTTCGGGTAAATTATCATTCGGACAAATGATGATTAGGACAAAAAAAGTTATGGCACTTTAAATTATGGGTAAAAAAGTTAGGTGACACAATAGAGAACCATTTGTAACTTTTAACATGAATGATGTAACCAAGATTTTGTAACATATTTTGATTTAAAAGAGTGTCCATGGAGTTTCTTGCCCGTTCTTCTCCATAGAGATCTACGCTACGGAATGGGCAACTACAGTACTTTCACAAGTTATTATGCCTTGTGACTGGGACTGTAGCTTCGCGTTTTATTTTGTTTTTTTGACTTTCAAAAGTGTCTGTAAAGGTCTAATTGAAATAAATGCTTTGACTTTGACTTTGACTTTGAATGGTTAATCAAGTATATAGATTATAGGTTTAACCGCTTAACCTTTTAGCCCGATTAATCGGTCCCTGGCATACTTCATAAACACATTTTCATAGCTTGTCGTGAAATATTATGTAGAAAAGTAGTAGAAAAATGTGAGCTTAGCCAATATACGGCCCCATGATGCATACTTAACGAGTTTTAAAATAATTTTAGATTTTCGTGTGAAAGACATTGAAAGTTTTCAGAAACGATACTGAAACGTTACTTTTACGATATAAAAATGTTATCATTAAAACTGAAAACCGAATATTTACCATTGTTTATAAAATAATAATAAAGTAATGTTTGGTAATATCCAGTTTTCCGTGTTAATTATAGTGTAAGCATGTCAGTTTAAAAACTTATGTTGATTCAAAAATTATAATCCTAATGTATTTTATCTATTAAAGATTTTATGTTATATTTACTGCTTTAGGCGGGACAAGAGATACGTGACAAACTTAACAATTTTGTTGTAATTTTGCTATGTGGTCTCATTGAGACATTGGCTCGCAGTTTGCGTTCGTTTCTCCTGATAGTATCTCGTTAGAAAAAATAAGCTTTTAAGCTGACCAATAACATTATTATTAGCACTAAGAGCGGGAAAATTACCATTCACCGGCTATCTTTATTATTTGTTTTGAGTTTCAGATATTTCGGCACTGTGACAAGCGTCATGATTACGGATGAACTGGTGGCTTACCATGACGTCTTACAGCAGTATTGTTTTAATCTTATTCCAGAGTGGAAGGGGATGGCAATAGACGTCCTCTATAGCTCCGTCTCTTTCCCACACTGGAGTGACATTAAATAAAACAATAATGCTTTAAGACGTTATGGTAACCTCCCAGGTCTGTTTAGTATTTCAAATCTCTTTACATGGAATTTGTAATACGCAAGCTATTAATAATAAGTAGAAATGTACAGATGCCAGCGCATGAAGCTACAACAAACTGTCAAAGGGGTTTGGGTAAAAGTGACATGATTATCTAAGTCTACTAATGAAAAATGTTTTATTAGTAAGAATACA
The DNA here is from genome assembly GCA_963082945.1 of Cerastis leucographa. NCBI lineage: Eukaryota > Metazoa > Arthropoda > Insecta > Lepidoptera > Noctuidae > Cerastis > Cerastis leucographa. Next base: position 7,089,430 of record OY720380.1, on the reverse strand, counting down.
ATTAGACATTCATTTTCTTCTATTTACAATTACATATTTCCAAAATGCATCGGAGCCGAGATATACAGGGTGAATTTTTCAAGTGGGTGGAAAGCCAAATCTGAATTTATGAGGAATAGCGAAAAAAATCTCAAAGGAGTCACGAGCCGATTTTGATAAAAACTAAAACTGCATCATTGATTTTTTGAAAAATCAAAATTCCTAGCTAGGAATCGAAGCAGTTAATTTTGAAAAAAAGACACCCTGTATTATTACACCATTCGATAGTGTCGCCGCTAAGGATCAAATTCTGGAAAGTAATGACATACGGCAAACGAAAGGAAATAGTTAATTTTCGATAAAATATATAACAGTGTGTAAACTGTTAGTAGGAACAACACAACTTTAACATCAGATATTTCAGCTCCGATATAATTTTCAGCAAAACTATTTTAGGAGTCATTTTATCATATATTCCACTATACGTTAGCAACAATGATCATTGTGGCCGCTGTAAAAAAAGAACATGCCACTGGTCCATACAAACTTACCCAATGCCCTTTCTTTAATAGGTTTTCAACTTTATTATTAAAGAATACGGTTCTAGGTTGACTAGGAAAATTTGACAGTTTCGGGTAGCTTAACCTACTGGCGTCTGTACTTACGTCGTCATCAAAGAGAAACCACCTAATAAAATAGAAACAGGAAAAACTAATCGAAAAAATCTAGGAACACAATACACTCAGGGCACGCAAGAAAGGCATCACAGCCATGCTTTATTTGATACCAGCTCTCCATAGACAATAGCCCTCTATAGCCCCATTCCTTACGATTGTATTTAATAGAGCCTTACTAGACCCATAACGATTACGATCAAACATAACGATAGTAATTCTGGCTAGCCTCCAAACTCGCGTCTCATCCGTTTTATTTATTGCGGAATAAAAGCTTGGGTTCCGTGGTTTAATATAGCTGGGTTTAATTTGTGAGCCATCTTTAAAGATTTATGCATATTCAGCAGCTTGCTTTAATTCACTTCATCATCATCAGCCTATAATGTTCCCACTGCTGGGACACAGGCCTGTAGGAGGGAGTGGGCTGTAATCCACCACGCGGGCCCAGTGCGTGTTGGTAGATGTCACATGTCTTAAATTTTTTAGTTATAGGACATGCCGGTTTCCTCACGATGTTTTCCTTCACCGTTTTTTAACACGCAAGTGTTTTAAATGCGGCCCGTCTGATTCTCGCCCTATAAGCGCGCTTTCATACATCCAAACAATTTCAAATGTTTATTCGATAATTTCTTTTTCCCTAAACCACGTCAAGGGGGTTATTCTAATATACTGTCAAACTTCAACCACCAAAAAATCTGCGTTTATTAATAATTAACTAGGTACCGTAATTTAAATTGATTATGTCATTTGTGATAATCTCCTGAATTTTGACGAGAATGCAAAACAACACCTTGTATATTTTATATGTTGGTAAGCAAACGCAATAGGGCCCGTACGCAAAATACGCGCTTTAGACGTGGAGTTGCGGAAACCAGCCCGCTATACAATACAAGCAAACGCAATGACAAACAGGCACGCATTTAAATATAAAGGGGTTAATTATGTAACTTCAGCTAGAGAACCCTAAAAAGACAATTCCTAAAACTTTTTTTCCTGAATTTGCTCAAAGGAAATAGACAGGATGTTGACAAAGTTCAGGCTTTTGTACACTTTCGAAGGTCGCTTGTTTTACGGTCAGAGACGGTCACGGTCAAGGTCGAGCGTTGACTCAAAAAAAAAAAAACTTTTTATTATTTGCCGAGGAAACTTTCCTAGATGTAGTCTAGACAGCAGAAACAGTACTTAATACTTACTTGGCCAGGTGGCCGACGACTTAAAACATTATTGTTTGACTCCTTTTCCAGTGTCGGAAAGAGATGGCGCTAGACATCTTGTATAGCTCCGTCTCTTTCCCGCACTGGAATAAGAATAAAACAATACTCCTTTAAGACGTAGGCATGCCAGTAGTACTGCTCTTAAAATAGGGGATCGGACTAGGTAAAGAAAACGACATTCTATTTTGTCCGTCAGACAGGTAATACAAAAATATTAGACACGTATTTTTTGTTTTATCAAAATATCAAAAAATTACTTAGTTAGAACTCATTAAAGTTGGAGAGTGGGGGCTTACTACGTCACAAGTAGGTATAAAACTTTTCACATTTCAACTCAATATATCTCCGTAATTGTATGACCACGTGAAAAAAGGAAAAATACGTGTCCAATACTTTTCAATAAACTACCTGACGGACAAAAAAAAAAATAGGATTATCCCCTATTATTGTTTCTGGCGTTTTTAAGATCGTTTTAGAACTCATCAAAATATGTTATTTGGGGTCTCAACGTGCACTTGACCACACATTGGTGGCAACACTTTTGCCAGCTAGCCATACTTAAGGTTTTTCAGTACAAACAGACGCCAACAGCTTAAATTCATTTCCGAATGTAAAGGATGTTTTTGTAAAATGTATGATTTTACTGTCTATCTGACCTCCACAACCCAGTAACTGGGTAATACGATACCCCTTGGTAAGACTGGATGTCAGACTTTTGGCTTCTGACTACTCGTAACGACTGTCAAAGATCTACGAATGACAGCCGGAACCAACGGCTTAATGTGCTACCCTAGGCACGGAGGAAACTCGGTATGTAATTATAGGCACCCATCCACGGACCAACCTCGGCAAGCACGGCTTAACCTTAAATCGACCCGTGTGGCTGTTATTATTTAGCCACGAGCTTCTCCATTATATCCTATCATATGTATACTATTAAATAAGCAATATTTTTAATCACGTTCTCAAAAACGTTGCTTATGTTGCAATACGGGAGTTTACTGGGGCGAAAAATCGATGTAGCTGGGTCTCTCACTCTCACTACATTCATCCGAGCAGAGCTGATCGATGAGGACTAGACTTTAAGATAAATCGTTTTATTGTCGCTACTCTAAATATCCCCCCGCCCACACCTTCAATTACTTTTGATCCGTTTGGTAGAAAGTTTAATAAGGTGCAAAATATCTAAGTAAACCTCCCTTAATTGGACATTAAGGTGGTTAGAAAATTCTTCGAAGTTACGATAAAAATATTAAATATTGCTCCTGAAAGTAGTAAAGTTTTAGGTAGACGGCACTGTTGGCGCAGTGGTTGAGCGATCGACTGCTGCGCTGCGTGTCGCGGGTTTGATCCCCGCACGGAACAAATATTTGTATGGCCTACAGATAGTTGTTCTGGGTCTGGCTGTTGTGTATGTGAGTTTAAATGTTTGTAAACGCACCCCAATACAGGAGAAATTCCTAGTGTGGGGCAGCGTTTTTTAAAATAAAAGAACGAAAAAAAAGGTATAATCAATTTATTAAAAAGTTCTATAGACGATTTTAAACTAACATGATCACTATCACTATCACTAAATCTGGAAACAGGATATTTACCATATTTCCATGTTTAGTCTGTGATCATGGCGCTTGCAACAGCGCCGAAATATCGGGAACTCAAAACAAATAGCGAACATGGTAAATATCCCGTTTCCAGTGTTAAATTTGTGAACAGTTGAAAATACACTGATCTGCTGGCCTACCATGACGTCTTAAAGCAGTATTGTTTTACTCTTATTCCAGTGTGGGAAAGAGACAAAGCTATACAGGATGTCTAGCGCCATCTCTTTCCCACACTGGTAGGCCACCAGATCTATCTCATGCTTGAGTGAATGGAGCTTTTTTCCAAGTGCTCCAATTGAGAGATTCCTGTCTTTTACATGACAAGAAAGAAAATATTTATCTCCAGTGTTTTTGTCATCATCGGTTCTTTTTTTCCATCCATGTCAGTCGGGAAAGCGTATAGTCTAAGAGCGTGTCCGCAAACAACGGATAGACATGTGTTGTCTTAACCGCTCGAAAATCCGATACGTTAATATGACTTTGTAACTAAGTAAACAAATACAATATATGTAGTTCCAATAATACTTGAAGTAACTACTCTTACGAAAAAATGTACAGACGGAACTGTTAGAATAAATACCAAATTGAATGCATGCAAGCCTAGTACTTTTTGAAGGGTATTTCACTAAAAAGACGATTTTAGCGGCACCAACATCGTCTTCATGATTCTGCTCTCCTAGTACTTTCCGTTCAATTCTTATTGAAATAAACAGCTTTTTCCCACAAAACTGCAACACCTACACCGTCAAAATGTATGGAACAGTTTTTTTTCTAATTACCGGTGAAAAATTTCTTTATGAGCGTTCAGAATGATGTACTGAATACTTGGTATCGATTTTAGCGGCGGCGTCCGTTCCACACTGTATACCCTTATAAATACTTAGGTAAATAATAGTCACCCTTCCGTAGTTATGTGAATCAACATAATGAATTGCAGGGGTAGGTTAACATTGTAGTTTACGGTAACGTACCTACGAGTATACCAATAGTACACACAGCTTCATTAAGTTCTTACTCCCCTAAAAGACATGTGCTTTCAAATCCGTGTCGGGCCTAGTTGGTTTTTGTATTTTGCAAAAACATTTTATTATAATGAATTTATTGTTGGCTAATTTGTTAAACCGGCCGGTATTAGTAAGATGCAGCTCGGTGAAGCGATGGTTCGATCCCGGATGGAAACATTGAGTTCTTTTTGAAAGTATTCTTTAGATTATTCTAAACGAATTCAATGTTGTAGCAGTGTAACATTTTAAAACTTGAGGGGTTAGGACATAGTGAAGCTGACTGTACCAACATTATAATAACAAGGAGGTACCGTAAGGTGAGAACAGGTAATTGTTACCTTTAGACAGCTCATCCACAGCCTCCGGTGATGTGACTTGCGACGCGACAAATGCTTCCGTCGTCGCGTCGGTGCCACACCGTTGCATCGCGTAGCTAGTTCTTTCTCAGTTATTACAAGCTTTTTTTTACTAGCCTTGTTAGTAGCTACGTTTTGGTGAAATGAATTTCAAACCATTTCCGTACAGATTAAGCTGAAATTTAGCACACACCTTTGTTTCTGGTGACAGTACATTTTTATGACAGTCATGACTTAATCCTGCAGCCAGGATCGCCTCCTCATTAGAGAACTCCTGAACGGTTAATTAATAGCACGGACACAAAACTTTGTATACACGTTCAACTTTCATAGATAAAATTTATTTTCTGCTCTTCATATTTTTAAAACAACTCATGGTGTGTTCTAAATATCTTCTTACCTCATTCGTAGTCGTAGCCGAAAAGTAATATGGGAACAGGTGATTGTTACCTCAAGCCTAATAACTTACATACGGCCCAAACGATCAACATAGTTGGCATATTTAGTGAAGGAAATTAAACCAACATTGTCGGTTTGACAACATCTGTTTGCACGCCAAGACCCAACACCCGAGGCTATCGCCGTCGCCGGTCATAAAACGTGTGAGTGCGACGGATTCTAAAATCTGTACGCAGAGACTAATGTCGTCTCGGTCCTTCATTTTATGCCCCTGAGTGTTAAGGACGGTGACTTTTAGTTAGTTTTTCTAAGGTATATGTAATTAGTGGTTTAAAATACGTCTTCAGGAGAAGAATGGAAATTCCATCTTTTAAATTATTAACAGTCGGTTAACCTAGGACAATTTAATAAGATTCATTCAATTCACAGAAATCATTGTCCTTAAATATGATAAGCGAACTCGATCCAGAATATTGAAATGGAAACGTTGATATTATTCCGATGGCAGATCCAGAAATTTGCAAGCGTAACGTTATGCAAATTATTAGATGGAAACATAGGGATCGGAATACTTACCTACTAAGAAATTGAAAATTATTGAACGTGAGTCAGTAGGTACATGAATTTCTTCCATTGTAATGAAGTCTGTAGTAGTTTCTTGAGTGTGGCGATTTAATAAAGATTAAAGACTAAACAATAATTAATAGGGGTGCGGACTGGGTAATGAAAACTACATTTTATTTTGTCCGTCAGACAGGTAGGTAATACAAAAATATTAGACACGTATTTTTTGTTTTATCAAAATATCAAAAAAATACTTAGTTAAAACTCATTAAAGTTGGAGAGTGGGGGCTTACTACGTCAAAAGTAGGTATAAAACTTACCTACATGTGACGTCATGCGCCATTTCAACTCAATATATCTCCGTAATTTTATGACCACGTGAAAAAAAGAAAAAATATGTGTCCAATACTTTTCAATAAACTACCCGACAGACAAAAAAAAATCGGATTATCCCCTATTGTGGTTTGGTATTGTCCAGTACTAACTGGGTTTTGGAGGGCAGATGGGCAGACGATCCATGTAAAATACTGGCGTTCAGTAGCATTCGGTTAGACTGGAAGCCGACCCCAACATAATTTGGAAAAGGCTTGGCCTGATGTTGATGATGAATCTCTCGATTCTAAATTCAAATGCATCCAATATTATGGACCAAGCTGAATATAAATCTTATAAAAACTCAGGTTAGTTCTACTTATACTTCTCCGTTGGTCTCGTGGTCGCAAGCGAGACAGCTGAGCGTGGTGTCTTGGGTTCGATTCCCAGGTGGGGCAAAAAGTGCTGTCGGGAATTTCTCAGTTGTAGCGCGGATCTTGGAAGTTGGCGGTATGATACCCACGTGCCTCGGAAAGCATGTTAAGCCGTTGGTCTTGCGACTGATTTCTCTCCGGTCGTGTTGGATTGACGACCCATAGGACTAAGAGAGTAAAGGAACAGAGTGTCTGTACCGGTATTTTACATGAAGCGACTGCCTATCTGACCTCCCAACCCAGTAACTGGGCAATACGATACACCTTGGCAAGACTTGATGTCAGACTTCTGGCTTCTGACTACTCGTAACGACTTTCAAAGATCCACAACAGCCGGGACCAACGGCTTAACGTGCTGTCCGAGGCACAGAGGAAACTTGGTGTGTAATTATGGTCACCCATCCTTGGACCAACCTCGGCAAGCACGACTTAACCTTAAAGATCGACCCGTGCGGCTGTTATTATTTAGCCACGAGCTCCTCCAATTTGTTACACAATAAGGGTAAGCGCGCACTATGAAATAAATCGTTGCGAAGAAAATTCGTCAATCTGTGAACAACAGAAATGTACTACAATCCGCGCACTGCGAAAATAAATCGTGCGTATATTTTGTACCCTATGAAGCGATTTTATTTCGCATTTTAAAAGGTGCAACGATTTATTTTCGTAGTGCGCGCTTACCCTAATATCTCCCGCAAACATGGAAAATAAAATATAAAGGCTCGACTTTATAATGTGCCGTATTCTTTCGAATCTTGATATCTTACCTTTACCTGCAACCTTGAAGAACGTCAACCAAATGGTAACTGATTTAATAATGAATTGCCATGGAGCTGCATGGCAATTCGTTAACTAATTAATTTTGATTAATTTTGTTTCTTAAAAAAATTACAGGAAATAAACAAGGAAATAAACCGAGCAAATAAATAATATATGGACGACTGTTAATGAGATACTTTAATATTAAACCGAGTAGCGTTAAATCATATTTGCGAAAACATAACTAAAGTAGCGATAAATTATGAATGATTAAAACTAAAATAAGCTACTAGAAAAAAACAGTTAATCTAAGCTAGCGACTGAAATTCCAAGTGTCGAATCAAAAACTAAATCGAGTGAAAATAATACTGAGTGAGCGAAAATAATACTAAGTGATCGGACTGAAAAATAATACTAGGTGATCGGACTGTAAAATAATACTAGGTGATCGGACTGAAAAATAATACTAGGTGATCGGACTGAAAAATAATACTAGGTGATCGGACTTAAAAATAATACTAGGTGATCGGACTGAAAAATAATACTAGGTGATAGGACTGAAAAACCGATTTGAATATTCATACATGATGTACGTTAAAAAAATTACCGTTTTGGGATGTGTTTGTGAGCTGCGGTAATAATATCTTTACATACTATAATCCTATTTGAGTTAATATTTTTTTTCTATTCTAGCATATTATTCTTTGAAAATAAGCACACAGGATTTGTTCCGATTGTACAAATTCAGAGGGCGGAGCGACGAAGCAACAACGGTGTGCTGCACGTGAGTTCGGGTGCACTCGGGCGCGTTCGTATGACTAAACGTAACTCGTGGTCGCGGACTCGAGAGGGAGAACATAGGATGCGCAAGAGCGGGCAAAGCGAGCCCGGGACCTGCCGCACCCCGACTCGGACAGGTTTGTATCCATCGTTAGGTCACTTTAAACCTTGCAGACAGGAATAGGAACCCCGCGCAGCGGGCCTACGTCGACTATGCCTAAATTGTCGCTTATTTAGTGCTTCGAGCTGAGTATTTTATTTATTTATTAGGGACATAAAACAGAAACATGCTACAGAAAATACCAAAAAAAATCTTAAAAGCTAAAGTTATCAAACATGTAACCCACATCAATATCCACATCTTGACTAAAGAATACAGACTTATGGTACATGACTATGGTAGGCGATTTTACAGAATACAGAGCCTTCTGTCATAGCTGTATTTAATGTGTAACCAATTTGTCTAATTAGATAGATATAAGTACATACAAATCCTTTAGTTAATAGCAAACCGTTCACGCACACATACATACTACACTCACACATTCAACATACGTTTATACAGTCCACTCATTTAGCTATTAAGTTAGTTCAAAATAAAAATTCTACGAGATCAGACGTAGTCAGTGTTTCATTCACCAAACAAACGGATAAAGACCTTATTGCCCTGAACATATGGTCCATATCGAACCGGATTTATTGAGTAACATCGGGCGATCGTCGTCGTCACCGTGAGAACAAAAGCATTCCTGAGCGGATTATCTTTGCTAACATCGAGAGTTAAAACCAGTCATTAGCGAAAATAATCATTCAATTCATTATCTATTTTGTTTGGATTTCGAGTTTCAACGTCTTATACACATTTGAACACAATGGAGGTGCTTCTGGCCTATCAAAAAGAGGTACTGGAAAACTTGAGGAAAGCAGAGAGAAACTACAAGAAAACACCTAAAGAACGAATTAAAAAACCCTACTTAGAAACCAGATTGGACAATTTGGAGGAGTTATGGAAAGTTTTCAAAGAAGGACATAAATCTATCATCGGTAAAGTGAGCCAAAAGGAGAAGCAAGACTCATATTTTACTGAAGATATGTACGAGGAGTTCGAGGAATTGTATGTAGCATACAAGACTCAACTGAAGGAAGCCCTGCAGCCCTATCTCGCGTCATCAAACGGATCATCAACGATTATAACGAAACCAAATGCAAGTGGACACGTGGTTAGTGAATGTGAAGTTAAGTTACCGCGCATACAATTACCTACGTTTAGTGGTAAATATAGTGAGTGGCAAACGTTCTACGATATATTTAATTCTCTTATTCATACTAACAAGAATCTATCGCCAGTGCAAAAGTTACACTATTTAAAAGGTAACTTGTCAGGTGAACCAGACTGTTTGTTACGTAACTACTCAACTACCGATGCGAACTATGAGGACGCGTGGAAACAATTAGTTAAACGTTACGATAATAAACGTTATAATTGTAATGCAATTTTAAGATCATTGTTTACGCAAAAACCAATTATGGGTGAGTCGGCTAGTGCCATTAAACTTTTATTAGATACAACAACTTCGTGTTTACAATCTTTGCGTAATATGAACATTGATACTACTAACTGCGATGTGTTTATTATTTATTTAGTGGTTTCTAAATTAGATCCTGAATCCATGAAGCAGTGGGAATACCAACTTGGCATAATTAATGATGAGTTACCGTCATGGACACAATTATCTGAGTTTTTAGAGTCCAGATTTAGATCGTTAGAGATGATAGATACAAACAAGGTACCTACACAAATAAAGTATACCAACACAAAAACTAAATCTCATCATGGGTCTATTGATAGTAAAAAGAGTAATTCTAACGTACCTGCCAAGTGTTATTTGTGTAAAGGTGAACACAATTTGTACCACTGTAAAGAGTTTAGTCAACTTAGTGTTAAAGATCGGCAAGATTATGTTCAAAAAAATAACTTATGTTTTAATTGTTTTTCTTCATCTCATCCAGTTGTGAAATGTCGGAATTCCGTGAGTTGTAGGCGATGTGGGAGGAGGCATCATTCATTATTGCATTTTGAGAAGGAGTCGAGCAACATAGCAAAACCTGACGACGTTTCTACGCAGAGTGAGTCAGATAAAACCGTGAGTATACCTATTTCAACTAATTTCTCGAGTGGAGGATTAGAACCAAGTCGTGTTTTGTTAGCTACCGTGTCCGTTTGGGCATACAATGAGCACGGTTATAAACAACAATTGAGGGGATTATTAGATCAAGGATCGCAGGCGTCGTTTATTAGCGAGTCTGTTGTACAATTACTTAGACTTCCACGTAAACGTGTCAGTGGTATGGTTTCTGGTATAGGTGATGGTGGTCATACGAGTATTAAACATATGGTTTCTCTTGCGGTGCAATCACGGCATAGCCCTGATTCTTTGATCCAAGTTAACGCGTATGTCTTGCGATCTGTTACGTCATTACTTCCATCAACCAAGTTAAACACGCCTGATTGGCTTTCTTTGAGTAAAATTCCGCTAGCTGACCCAGGTTACGCCACACCAGGAAAAATTGATATTCTTTTTGGAGCTGAATTCTACAGTGAGATTTTATTGGATGGTATTATACGACACAATGAAATATTGGCACAAAACACTACCTTAGGGTGGGTATTATCAGGGAGGGTGTCAAGAGAATTAACTTCAGCTGTTGGCCGAGTAATCAACATGCATTTACATTTAAGGACAGATGATATTCTTAAAAGGTTTTGGGAGATTGAAAATGAGCCTAACTTGGTACAGAAAAGGATGACAAAGAATGAAGAAAGATGCGAAGAATTTTACGATAGGACAACTACTCGCGATGAGGAAGGGAGGTTCGTGGTTAAATTACCTTTTGACAAGGAAGATCCAGAATGTCAATATGGAAAATCAGTAGTTATAGCTACAAAAAGATGGGATTTGTTAGAGAAGAGATTAGAGAAGAATCCTACTTTAAAAGAAGAGTATAACAAAGTTTTACATGAATATATTGAGATGGATCACATGACACCGGTGAAGGAAGTCGATATAAACAATCGCAAGGCAGTTTATCTCCCTCATCATGCTGTGGTGAGAGAGGATAAAGACACCACAAAAGTGAGAGTGGTTTTCGATGGTTCATGTAAAGGTCTTAACGACTTTTCACTTAATGATAATCTCTTGGTAGGTCCTAAGTTACAACAGGACTTAAGACATATCTTGATGAGGTGGCGATGTCACAAGATTTGTATGGTCGCAGATATTGTTAAAATGTTCAGGATGATTAAGGTAAATTCTGAGGATACAGACTTCCAAAGAATTGTATGGAGATCACAGTTAGACGAACCACTACGACATTATAAATTATTACGAGTGACCTTTGGTACTGCTTGCGCGCCATATTTGGCAGTTAAATCACTTCAAAAGTTAGCTGATGAAGAATGTGCAACTTTTCCTGTGGCTTCATCAATAACCAAGAGCGATTTTTACATGGATGACCTTCTTACAGGTTGTGACACCATACAAGAAGCTTTACACATTTATAGTGACATTAACAAATTAATGAGCTGTGGTGGATTCGAACTGCAAAAGTGGAGTAGCAACAATCAAGAATTATTGACACACATACAAGGGGACAAACACAGAAACAGTGATTCGTTAAGAATAAAGACATCTACCTTATTGAAGATTCTTGGATTGGTATGGAATAGAGAGATGGACGCTTTTCAGTATACAATTAACTTGCCAGATTTAAAGGAGCCTATTACTAAACGGCAAGTTTTATCCGATGTAGCCCGGCTATATGACCCGTTAGGTTGGATTGCGCCCGTAGTAATCATTGCAAAAATATTTATTCAAAAACTATGGAAGTCTAAGCTTGATTGGGACAATGCGCTGACTACTGATTTGAGACATGATTGGCTACAGTTTAGAACGAGTTTGGTACATTTGAAAGGGATAAACATACCACGATGGTATTATTTTAGTTCAAGGTCAAAGGTCGAATTACATGCATTTGCTGATGCTTCTAAGTTAGCTTACGGTGCTGCTGTATATATTCGTGTTGTCAATGAGGATGGCAACATCTATGTGAGTTTGGTATCAGCAAAGAGCAAGGTTGCTCCTTTAGAGAAAGAGGTATCTATACCACGACTCGAACTTTGTGGTGCAGTTTTAGCAGCAAAATTGGTTTTTGAGATATCGCAAATAATGAACATACCGAAAGAAAATCTGTACGCTTGGTCGGATTCTACAATAGTTTTAGCTTGGCTGAGAGGAGGGTCCAGCCGCTGGACTACTTTTGTGAGCAATCGTGTGTCTGAAATTCTTAATATTTTAGACCACGAACAATGGAGACATGTTAGCACTGACATGAATCCCACTGATTGTGTTTCTAGAGGGTTACCTGCGCAAGATTTACTTGAACATTCGTTATGGTGGTCGGGACCGTCTTGGCTTTCACAATCAATTGTACCGTTTGACAACCCTGAAATTATCCAGGATACTCATGAAGAAGAAAGATCTACAACTTTAACTGCTTTACCGGTATTAAAAAATGAATTTATTTGGACTATGTTTTCGTCATTATCTAAAACCTTAAAAGCAATTTTTTACTGGAGAAGAGTTCTACACAATTTGAAATTACCAAAGGACAAACGTATTCAATATTCAAACGTAATTACACCTTCAGAAATGAATGAGAGTTTAGTAATATGCATCAAACAGGTTCAAGAAGATAATTTCAGCGAAGAACTAAATTGGTTAAAGAAGAAGAAATTCGTCCCCAAGAAAAGTAAACTCCGCACTCTTTGTCCTATTTTAGATAGAAATGGGTTGCTAAGGGTTGGTGGTCGTATAGATGAGTCAGAAGTTATATACGACACAAAACATCCTATACTTATGCCCGCTAAGAGTCACCTTACCGAGCTTATAATTAAGGATGCACATGTTAGAACTTTTCATGGCGGACCACAAGCTATGTTGTGCTATTTAAAAACCAAATATTGGATATTGCGAGCAAAAGAGAGGGTAAAAAGTCATTACAGAGCATGCGTTAAGTGTTTGAGATATTCTAAAACAAAGAGTAACCAATTGATGGGTCAAATTCCGGAAATTAGATTAAAGCCAACTAGACCTTTTAAATCATCTGGCTGTGATTACATGGGGCCTATTAATGTGAGATTCTCACCTGGTCGAGGAGCGAAATCCTACAAAGGATATATTTGTTTATTTATTTGCATGGTTACGCGAGCTATTCACCTGGAGGTTGTAACTGACTTGACTTCAAAGGCTTTCATTGCAGCCTTCAAGCGATTCACAGCACGAAGAGGTCACTGTCAAGATTTGTTTAGTGACAATGGCACTAACTTTGTTGGAGCCAACAAACAACTTCGCCAAATGTTTGATCAAGCTAAATCAACAGTGCCACGTGAAATTGAGGAATTACTGAATTTAGAGCATACAACATGGCATTTCATACCTCCACATGCGCCTAATTTTGGAGGTCTGTGGGAGGCCGGAGTTCGTAGTGTTAAAACACATCTATACAAGGTAATCGGAGACAGCACTCTTACCTATGAAGAGTTGTCTACTGTTTTGGTACAGGTCGAGGCCTGTCTTAATTCCCGTCCAATCACTGTAATGAGTGATGACCCTAGCGACCCTCAGGCTTTGACACCCGGTCATTTTCTTATAGGTGAACCACTGATCAGCATTCCTGAGGCAAATTATGCTGAAAGTCACGTTACAGGTATAGACAGGTGGAGATTGACACAAAAAATGGTACATAACTTCTGGAAACGTTGGTATAAAGAATACTTAGTTAACCTTAATCAACGGTACAAATGGAATACTAAAAAATCTGAGCCAGAAGTAGGTGATATAGTAATTATAAAAGACGATAATATTCCCCCGGCTAAATGGATTCTAGGAAGAATAACCAATAAATATTTAGGGCCTGATAATGTAGCACGTGTTGTATCTATTAAATGTAAGAATGGGGAATTTAAACGTCCCATTAGTAAAATTTGTGTTTTACCTAAATGAATTTATTGTTTTAATACTACTTACCCATTAAGATTGAAGCTGTAGGATACAGTTATCGAATACTTGTGACGAAAACTAATTTATTCCCTTTATAACAATATCATTATTTACTTTAAGGAGTTATTGTTATAGTTGATAACACGGTTAAAATGACCGAGCTATAATGTTTGTCAAATTAGAATCAACATGTTTTACCATATACCTATTTGTGTTTACAATTTATGTATCTAACTATAGCCCTCCTAGCACCTATGCACTTAGGTAGGTATGGTTTTTTTGAGGTGTACTTGCTTAGTATATAGGAATAAAAATTGTAATGAATTGTTAAGTTACCTAGTATCACGGTGGGCGGTAAAGGTTAGCCTAGCCTATTATTGTATAAATATTAGTTTTAAATTTGGTGTTTTAAGAATGAATGAACTTGATATGTGGCTCTAAGTATAATAACATGTACTGTTATAACTAGGTACCAAGAAAGATACATGAACAGTGACACTTATTCACAATGTTAAATTTACTCTAATTTTACAAGATTTTGTTTTGTATCCTATTTCTAGAGGTTGATATTTCGTTTAAACTTACACGATTTAGAAAGTACGTTAATGCACTACGTACTTTGGTGGGCGGTATGTCTAATTAGATAGATATAAGTACATACAAATCCTTTAGTTAATAGCAAACCGTTCACGCACACATACATACTACACTCACACATTCAACATACGTTTATACAGTCCACTCATTTAGCTATTAAGTTAGTTCAAAATAAAAATTCTACGAGATCAGACGTAGTCAGTGTTTCATTCACCAAACAAACGGATAAAGACCTTATTGCCTGAACAAATCATTCCCATTTAAATACAATATTATTAAAAACAAATTATATCAATTCCATTAAATTGTTGATTCAATTTAATTTAGTTCCATAAAATTGAGTTCAATATATTACAAATATAAATAATTCTATTCAGTTTAGTGTAATTAAATTCAGTTCAAAATAATACAATTAAAATAAGTCCAAATTAAATACAAAACGATTCAATAAAATTACTACCTTCTCTTTCATTAGATTACATAGCATTCTTTTTAAACATCTGCTTGGAAAGCACCTATACATTTGTAAGTACCTATACATTTTCTTACCAAAGTTTCACAGCACACAACTCAACAAGCAAATGCAAACAGTTCAGTTCAGCACACTGCTGCAATGGTCGCTCATTGAATTTTTTCAACGACAAGGATGCGATTTTATATTTTTTTAATCAATGATGACCAGTTTAGTTTTAGTAACGATTGGTTTCGTGAATCGACTACTAGTTGGCCGTAGAGGTAAATTTTACAAACGATTTAGAGCTATGTAAGCGTACATATAAGGTTTAAGTTGGCTAGTATGAGTTGTAGGTGAGGTACCGAAAACGGCACTCCGGGTTACGATGGCTATAAGATTTGGTGTACCGTTTTCGGTACACCTGGGACTGAATTGAACAGAAAGTACTAGGAGAGTAGAATCATGAAGACCATGTTTGTGCCGCTAAAATCGTCTTTTTAGTGAACACCCTTAAAAAAGTAATAGGCTTGTAAGCATTCAATGTGGTATTTATTCTAACAGTTCCGTCTGCACATTTTTTTTTTATATGACTGTTAAATGATAAATGATGTTTATTTTGCAAATAGGTTTTTATAAACACTTTTACACGTCATTTTTTTTAAACTAGATGGGGCCGGTGTTTCGTACCTGACTATTCTGAAAAGAAACAGCCGAAACAAACTCAGAGGTTCTCTGTTAACTTGTTACTCTTTTAAAGTCCAGACATTGCTCAATTTACATTAGGACTATGCAGATTAGTGTCTTGATGGTCTTTTGTTGGTGTTGTCTACGTACAATGGCTCAATAAAGAGGCTAAGTGCAGAAACAGCCCCACTATAACCTATGTATTGGTAATTTACCCGTCACCATTCAGGAACTCAAAGTGCTTTATGCTATGCACGCTCCCTTATAGTCGCCTCCTACGACACCCACGGGATGAGATGGGGTGGCCATATTCTTAATCCGGGACCACACGGAGGAAACTTATTGTCAAAGTACTAGGCTTGCATAAATTCTAGGTGGCTATTCTGTTACCATTTCTGACTTATTATTTAATTGTTCTTATTTTTTTGTTAGTAAAGTGACTTCAAGTATTATTGGAACTATGTATTTGTTTACTTAGTTAAAAAGTCATATTAACGTATCGGATTTTCGAGCGGTTGAGACAACACATGCCTATTCGCCATTATGGGCGTGAACGTGCAAATTGTTGGAAAATATTTCTCTTAAATGATTTACAAAGATTTTAATGAGCCTTTAGGAAAATTATTAAAGATTACAGTTATAATTTCTGATTAAATCAAATTGCAATAATAATTAAACTTCAGTTTAGAACCAATGGATTTGTGCGTGTTCACCTGGTGACAGTCGCCTTCGCAGCGCTAGCCACCGCCGCCATGACACTCACAACCACATTCGGAATAACCCGCTTCAAAACTGTTTTTTTAGGGAGAGCGTGGGAATAAGCCAAGAGGTAAGTGTGTGCCGGAGAGGGTGCACCTGAATGATTTGTCATTGTCTCGTTCATGCAGTTTTGTCGCATTCTTGACCCAAACAAATTTAACGCCATTTTTATTTGTAAGTGTTTTGGCCTCACGAAATAAAGCCTAATTGTTTAGAGTCAGATGTTCATCTAATGTTTCCGAGACAATATTTAATTCTAAAAGAGACTACTAGTTTTAGTAACGATTTATCGACGTTTCGTTTGAATCGACTACTAGTAGGCCGTAGAGGTAATTTTTTACAAAGGATTTAGAGTCACGATTCACGTAAAAATAAGGTTTAAGTTAGCTGGTACAAGGTGTACCGAAAAAGGTACACTGGGGTTGTACGGCAATAAAATTCGGTGTACCGTTTTCGGTACACTTGGGACTGATAGGTCAGTCGGTCGCCAAGTTTAAATTGGTTTCCACCACCACCTATCCTCCGCCGAGAGAATGGGCAAAGTAACGAGAAAATTTAGCTACGTACCTACCTATTTATCAAGTAAAAGTTGGATGCCAAGGAGACGTTACATAGCGAACTTTGACTCTCTGATAGCCTCTTTAAAGCATAATTTATTATAGCCACAAATCAGTCAACCTGGTGGCCTACCATGACGTCTTAAAACATTATTGTTTTACTCCTTTTCCAGTGTGGGAAAGAGAAAGGGCTAGAAATCCTGTATAGCTCCGTCTCTTTCCCACACTGGAATAAGAATAAAACAATACTGCTTTATGATGTCATGCTTGGCCAGCAGTTATCCCACAAAAATATCCATGTATGTACTGAAAACGTAGTAACGGCCTTCCGCCCTGTATAGTTAGAACTGAATTGAGTGAAGATGGACCGATTATGGGTAAGGTCCTGTGTTAAGCGATTATTGCAAAAAAAAAAAACTAAACCATCGCGTCCATTTTGTGCGGCCAATCAAAACGCGTGGTGGCGTCGACAGAGGGCGCTTTCCGGTTTTCTGAACAAATGAGTGGTATTACGAACGCGACTATAGTGAATTCAGGCGATCCATTGCTTTAGTTAGGGAGCGAAGCAATGAGCACGAAGGCCAATCAAGCTTTAAAAAACCAGTTTATACAGATCTCCCATTGTATCGGAAACCTATACAAAACGGGGCCATGTTATACTGGAAATGTGCTTAATATGTCGCCTTCGCCGTGTGCAAACAACAAATTGTAGGCAAAAAATATGATGGTCCCTTTCCACAATTGAAGGAAAATTACACAAAATGTCTCTTTGATCTTCAAGGACGTCAAAAGCATTTTCACGTCTGGCATAATTTTAATAAAACATAACGGTTTTGCTTCGTCGCGTACTTAGGCTCTTAAATAATGGGGGAGCGCTAAAAGAATTCGCGTATACACAGGAATGTCATAAAACAGAGAAGCGTTTAGCCTAAATTTGAAGACGTGAAGTTAGTCTGGAAATAAAAATTCTTTGTTCTTAGTATGGCTTAGAGTTCCAACGCATCCTTGAGAGTAATAGCTTGGTTTTATTGAACCTTGTGTGTCAGAGTTTAGGGTTGATTATAAAGGATTCATTGTTCCAGCTTAAGAAAGAGATAAGCAGTCGCTCCATGTAAAATACTGGTATTCAGGTCCACCCGGTTATACGAATAGTTGACACCAAAATACATACAAGTTAATTCGTGTAAGATTATAGGCAGCTGATGAAAGACAGAGATGAAATCATAGCTATAGTATGAGTAGGTATCATTATATCTTTTTCACAAATCAATTTAATAGATCAAAAAACCGGCCAAGTGCTAGTCGTACTCGCGCACCGAGGGTTCCGTACAAACCAAAATTACTGAAGAGAATAAATAAAAATATGTGATCTAACTAAAAATTTAAGGTGTTCGTAATGTTTCCTTTATATGTGCTATAAAACATTGCTTCATGCCAAATTTCAAGATTCTAGGTCGACTGGAAGTACCCTTTAGGTTTTGATTCCCTTGCGAGTAGTTGCGAGTTTGAAAATATGCGACTTAAATTGCTGTTTTTTTTTATTGCGTTGACATAGAAGTTTGATTTTGTTACAGCTTAAAAGTATTATAGACTTGAGTATTTGAAATGAATTTCAATTTAATACCTCTACGCGTTCATGTGGAAAGGGGTAGTAAGTTTAAAATTATTAAAATTATGTTTATAATAATGATGTAACAAAAATTTAAGGTTTTCGCAATTTTTCCTTTATCTGTGCTATAAGACGTTGCTTCGTACCAAGTTTCAAGATTCTGAGTTCACGAGAAGTACCCTGTAGGTTTTGATTCCCTTGCGAGTGTCGAAAATTTGCGGAAATTCGCGGCATAAACGGCTGTATCTTTTGATTGCGTTAGCTTAGAAGTTTGATTTCACAGCTCCAAGGGACAGTAGACCTGAGTATTTGATATAAATTCCAGCTTGGTACCTCAATGTGTTCTTGAGAAAAAGGGTATTGACAGACAGACAGACGGACAACAAAGTGATCCTATAAGGGTTCCGTTTTTTCCTTTTGAGGTACGGAACCCTAAAAAACGGCTTCAAACTAAGGAATACAAAAACGTTTTGTTCAGAAACATCTCTTGGGATATTGAAACCCATCAGTATAAAAGCTTTGCCCTTTCCTTCCCTTACCTTTACAATTTAAAATAAGCAATCAATAAGACGACCACTTGCAGTAATTTCCCGTTAGCACCGATGTGGAAATCTTAAGACACATTCAAATATTTAAAATACGACAACACTAATTGGTACAACAACCAAACAATCATCATCTGCCTAGCCTTTTCCCAAACTATCTTGGGGTCGGTTTCCATGTAACCGGATGCAGCTGAGTACCAGTATTTTACATGAAGCGACTGCCTATCTGACCTCCACAACCCAGTAGCTGGGTAATACGATACCCCTTGGTAAGACTGGATGTCAGACTTTTGGCTTTTGACTACTCGTAACGACTGTCAAAGATCTACAAATGACAGCCGGGACCAACGGCTTAACGTGCTTTCCGAGGCACGGAGGAAACTCGGTATGTAATCATGGTCACACATACACGGTCCAACCTCGGCAAGCACGACTTAACCTTAAAGATCGACCCATGCGGCTGTTATTATTTAGCAATAACATGAGGAAAAGATAAAAATTTAATCTAACACCATTTTTCCAAACTGCATGTGATGCGGAGGAATGAGGAGACTGTCGTGAGGAAAGCTTTGAGTATGAATGTCGGTCGAGGAAGACCAAAGCAACGGGACGGGATGGATGGGTGAAGGATGATATGGCTAGAAAGGAGGTGTCTGATGAGATGACGAGTAATAGAGCAGTATGGAAGAAGAAGAAGACATGCTGCGTCGACTCCAAATAAATTGGGAATGGACAAGAGAATGATAACCCTTTTTTCCGAATTGACAATTTAAAACTAAGAAGTTACTGTAGCATTACTTGAGATGAAAGCGACAGGGTGGCCTGCCAAATTCGAATTTTCTTACGTTTTTTGCAATTGGTCATTATCAGGTTTTACGTTTAAGAGCGTTTACACCTTACGGCATTTCATACAAACTTTCAAGTCGTTATTTGCCGAAATGACTAAACAGATTTTAATGAAACTTCCTACGCATGTACATAGGTCTAAAAAGTTACTAAAAAACATTTTTGAAAAATAACGCTACAGCTAAATTAGACCGATTATTAATTATCTATAGAAACAGAAATTTCCAATTATCTTCATTTTTAAAAGACATTTCGAAAATGTTTTTTAGTAACTTTTTAGATCTATGTATACTGCTTATGCGTAGGAAGTTTCATTAAAATCTGTTCAGTCATTTCGGAAAATAACGACTTGAAAGTTTGAATGAAATGCCGTAGGGTATAAACGCTCTTAATAAAATATGATAAGCGGCTGTAAAACGTACGTATTTACATAATTGTTGTCATCAAAATCACTCTTATGTGCATTTAATCCCAATAAATGATTATTTTAATAAAAAGTCATTCTATGGGGTTAAATGGCCTTAAAAGAGTTGTATTGATGATTTTAATGATTATAACTAAGTAAAGCCATACTAGTTACGGCCGCGTATCATATTTTATTCAACATAAAACTGACACTGACCGTCAAATTGCAAAAAATGTAGGAAAAATTGAATTTCGCGGGCCACGCTGTTGCTTCCTACTTGAGGTGATTCTTATGTAATGCTAAACATAGCTGGGCATTAAGCCGTTAATACGTTAATCGTTAATTAACTAAGTTAACATTTTAATTAACGGATTAACTTTTAGGTTAACTTTTAAAAATGTTAACGGACACGTTAACTTCCGTTAATATGCAAGTCCATTAACGTTAATCTAATGCCTTATAGTTACCGCACGGCACCGACAAGTGGCGACAAGTGCCGGGCGGCGGGTGGCAGCGAGTGAAACAAAAACAAAACTAGATATATTTTGCCGGCGCGTGCGAGTGAGAAAGAAAACTGCGAAGAGATTTGTTTTGTTTGATCATTTGATTACTTAGCGCCGGTGCTTAGAGTGACGAGTGTTCTGTTTGTTTGTTGTTATTTATTATAAAGATGCAATTTTACACATATTAACGGATTAACGATTAATGTTAACTTGCGTTAATTCTTCCGAAATGTAACGCTTTAACGTTTAACGAAGCTAACTTTTTTGTAGCGGATTAACGATTAACGAAGTTAACTATTTGATTAACGGTGCCCGGCTATGATGCTAAAGTATGGTTGTAGTTAGACCAGGCCCCAATATTGAATTGGCAATCAATTGAATTGAATTTTCAGAAATGGAATAAAACTTCTAATCGCGTTGTACCAATAGTTATGTGTGTTTCGCTTTGGTGCAATGAAATTATAAAATTGTTCCCTATACCTACTTGATTTCATAATGGTAGCAAGTTACCTAAAAATACCCAATGTACACTACAACTAAGAACTGCGCTGAGTGCATCGCTTTAATTGAACAAATAATGTCGATTGAACCACTTTGTAGACGAGGTTTAAAGCATCCTTACTTTAAACCAGTGCAGCTTTTAAATTGCTATTGTAGGAGCGATTAGGTCAAATAGCTTGAGTTACCTACAGGTTGGGAAAGGAATCTATAGTTACTTGTTAGAACTTGCTTTTAGTTCGGCTTTTGTTTATTTTAATAAAGTCGTGTCTACTGTATTGGCAACGATTCTGTTGGCTTTAAAAATCTGAACTGTATCATTGTGTTTTCTACTTAAATAAACTTAAAATTCAAACTTAAAGCATTTATTTCAATAAGACCATTGCAGGCTCTATTGAAAGTCAGTGTACAAAAAAAAAACGCGAAGCTACAGTCCCGGTCACAAGGCATAATAAGTTGTGAAAGTACTGTAGTTGCTCATTTCAATGCGTAGATGTCTATGGAGTAGAATGGGCAAGAAACTCCATGGACACTCTTTTGAATCTAAATGTGTTACAAATTCTTGATTACATCATTCATGTTGACACTTACAAATATTTGAGAACGATGTAGAAATACGTGCAAGTTAAGAGCTTTCAGAGTAAAAGATTTTTGAAGTGAAACTTCTTATGCGACTTTCAACAAGTTTAACGCTACCATGGAGGGGGAATATTTTCTAAAACTCACTAAGAAATGTCAGTATTATAAGATTTGTGACTACGTAGTTCTACTAGGTACGCAACGAGAGTGAATGCGTGGCACTCGTACGCATGCGTGTAGTATTATAAGTTTTGCTTCTTCCGCGCGGTGGGACCCCACGCACTTTTTTTAGTTATTTTTTATCGGAATTCTTAATTACATTTCTTTATCATCTGCTCAGCCTTTTTACACAACTTTCTCGGGGTCAGCGTCTAGGCTAACTGGGGACTAAAATGTTTTTATTCAGTTGCTCCCATCATCATTCTCCTGGGCTTATTACAATTTATTTGGGGTCTGCGCAGCATGTCTTCTTCTTCCATACTTCTCTTTTACTTGTCATCTCAACAATCAACTCCTTTCACACAGTCCATCCATCGTTTCGTTGGTCTTCTTCTACTCCTATAGCCATCTAATTCATATAAATATTTTACGTGGAGCGGCAGGCTATTCAGTTACTGAGAAGCCTTGGTGAGACTGTACTCGTTGCATTTCCTAAAACCTGTGCCAAAATATCCCAAATATTTTTTCAAACAAAAGTAAAGCCCCAAGAATGCCTGAACATCGCAAAATATTTGTTCTGAACACACTTTACGTAACCGCCGTTGGCGTAGCAGCTAAATGTAAATTTTATTGTTCATATATTTTAGGCAGCGTAAAAGCGGATGTGAATAAGTCGAGCTATTATCTACACCACTTTACGAAACCGTTGTTCTAAGGAATATTATTGTTAGTGAAGGTTTAGCGCACGCTTCTAAGCTTTAACTCCTGTAGGTATTGCTGAGAAGGGTTACCTGTCACCCTCGAAATAATTCCTGAAATGTGCCAAGGAAGACCATTGTAGGGAAACGTTTTCATAGAGTTTCATAGAGATCAGTCTGTAATAGAGTATTTTTGCTGCAGTTTGAGGTTTCAGTAGATCTCAGAATTGATCCTTATTGATGTAACTGTAGTGGTCGCAATTCGTCAAGAAATCTTGGGAGTCCTGGCCCCCTATTCACAAACGCTCGGATTCGATTTCGATTCGATCAGTCGTATGTCTATCTTGTTTTGGCATAACGAAAGCGAGCGAGATAGACGTATCTTTCCGAATCGAAATCGAATCCGAGGGTTTGTGAATACGGGGGCTGGGCTTGATTTCCGGGTCGGGCAAAATTGTAATTGGGGATTTCCATTAAGAATTGCTCAGTAGCAGCCTGAAGTCTGAATTTGTGCGCAGTTGATAGTTGTTAGTCTGAATAGTCTCGACCTCTTACATGGGACTCACTCCTAATTGGCGAAATGTTAGTGAACTATATTATGTACACATAACAACGTTAGTCTTGTTATCCTCAAAGGGTTGGGCCCTTTGAGGACTGACACTGACGTTATGTTGACTGTAATGTGAAATACACCTTTTTAATTACCTTTACTGTGCTGGCACGTAACAATTAAAAAAAAACTACAACAGGTTTTTCTTTTCTTCCTTTTTCAACGAATTGAAAAAGGAACATCCTCCTTGGAAGAAAAAGTGATGATTATAGCAACAGTTCCACAGTATAAATATAGTCTCCGAGAATCACACAGGCTGCAGGTAACAACTTAATACCTACCTTCTACTCATGTCTAGACTCAATTTTATATAGCATCTAAGAATGTTATCTTAGAAAACCTAATGTTCCCCTATAAATAATATCAAGATTACTTGCGCCTGCTTTATGAATGCCTGGTACTTGTGAAAAGTAATGGTAGCAAAATAAATCTTGCTGATGAGACCACCTGTTGTTGCTAGCCGTACCCATTGTTTTTGGCTGGTTAGTCTGAAAAGGGGCTATTCTGTTTGTAAATTAAATCTACATTTCATTTTATTTTTTTGTTGCGGTTTTCTCGCAGGTCTGCCTGTAGAAGTTTCTTTAGGATTACTACTAGATTATCTGTTTTATCTTTTTGTTTCGTGCGCTGTATTTTTAATGAAAATGATGACCATTCTTTTCTTTTGATACAAAAATTGTTGTCTGAAATTTTGATACTTTTATTTTTGTTAAATGTTTATATTAATGTGGTTATTAAATAAAGTTGTTCTAGTCCATCACGGGCTTGGGTTTATGAGGAAAGCATATCAATTTGAAAACTTTTTTAATTATATTATTGAAATAATCATCAATATGAGGCTGGTACTGCTACGTTGAAGATAAAGAAGTTTGCCTGTAGTTCCTTCTGCTCATGCGGCTTCCCTGGTAGCTCATAAACGATACAAATGTGTGCATGTCTCTAACTATTCCCAATATTATTTTTTCCATTCTTTTTATTCATTTTTTTTTACAATAGTTTTTCAATCATTGCGCCTTTCGTTCATTGTTCAGAATAGTTACAGCACTGATGATAACATCTGTGTCAATTGTTTAAGTTAGTGTTCTTTTATTGTTTTATTTTTACTTTTGTATAGATTCTTTTTATTTACCTATATTTTGTGAATGTGTGGACATTGTAGGCTTTGTATTTTTTTTTCTCTATTACTACCGTCTGTAGTAAGCAATCGACTTATTGTCGGGCCTACGCTGTCCTCCCATACTTAAGTACAGTGCCCCGCACAATTACCTGACCCATCTCACAAAGCAAAAAAGAGGCAAATGGGTCAGGTAATGCTGCTCACTGACTGTACTAACGCTGTAACTTCAAATATTGTAAAACCAAATGATTTTAAAAGAGTAACCATGGAGTTTCTTGCCGGTTCTTCTCCATAGGAAACGACCAACCCGAACCGTGCACCTTTTGTTGACGTTTTATAAGTGCCCTTGTAGGCCTATGTAAAATAAAATATTTTGATTTTGATATATGATTTCGTTTTGGGCTCTTATCGTACTACTATTAGGTTCGGAATGCAATGTAATACTTATCATTAATAAAAGGCAAAGGGCCTCATTTAAAATCTTCTTTTGTTATTTTTTATTTTGATAGAGAATATAGGTAAGTACACCAAAATTGGAACAGCCATTGCGATGTTTTGTCTCCAGTATCTGCCTACACCTTTTACTTCACCAAAACTCACAAGACAACTGAGAATATCGCTTTACAGCCGCGTTTGCCGGCGCGCGGTGGCACTTGTTTGTTTGTTTTGTGGTCAAGCCAGTCAAGTCTTCATAAGTAATTGTATTAAAAACGACGTTTGGTACACGCGGGCATTTGTCACTGCAGTTTTCAACTCTATAAAACGGGTCTCGGGAGAAAATTTTGCCTCGGCTACAATAACAAAGTTTGCCCACTTGTATCAACATTTTGTGTTCTATTTCATTTACTCTTACTAGCTACTGGATCTTATAAATGTGTCCTTGTCTGACTGGTCCTCATATAACTTGAACAATGTTTGGACTTTAAAAGAGACTGTGTCCTGTGAGTTTATTTCGGCTGTTTCTTCGTAGTGACGTAGCCACGAAAGGCTTATTCCCATACGAAACACCGGACTCATCTAGTTAAAAAAATATATACGACGTGTAGAAGTGTTCGTAAAAAGCTATTCGCATGTCTATATCACTGTTAATCATCATCATCATCATCATCAGCCTATAATGTTCCCACTGCTGGGGCACAGGCCTCCTCTCTATGAAAGGGAGTGGACTGTAATCCACCACGCGGGCCCAGTGCGAGTTGGTAGATGTCACATGTCTTCGAATTTTTAGTTCTAGGACATGCCGGTTTCCTCACGATGTTTTCCTTCACCGTTTTTGAGGGCAGCGGTTATGAAATAATTTAAATTACACTAAGTAATCCGCCTGCCCAGGTTCAAACCCACGGTTTACTGCTTGTAAGTCGGAGCTGCCACCACAGGGCCACCGCTGCTCTGTTATTAAGAGCGTTTATACCTTACCGCTTTTCATACAAACTTTCAAGTCGAAATGTCTGAACCGATTTAAATGAAACTTCGTACACATAAGCAAGATACACAGATCTAAAAAGTTACTAAACAAAATGTTTCGAAATATAGTATTACAGTTAAATTACAACGAAATTTTCTATAGAAACAGAAAATTCCAATTATCTCTTTTTTTAAAACACATTTTGAAAATATTTTTTAGTTACTTTAAGGTATAAACGCTCTTAATGCTACTGCTACTAGTAACTTGCGTCTCACATTTAGGACATTTTAGGAATTATATTAAAACACAGATTCTCAAGGAGTCAGTGTAGTAGTCGAAGTAGTAAAGGTAGGTGCTACACCTCCAATGGGTATTAAAGTTGGCGCAGTGCTGTTGAGCGACGGTGTCGATGAGTTGAACTGGAACATCACTAGCTCATACGTCACTATGGTGCCGGCTACCTGTGGGCGGAAGAAGACCCATGATTAGTTTATGTACGACCAGTACATGCTGATCTCTCATTGTACGGAAAGCTCATACAAAGCGGAGTCAGGTTATAGTGGATATGTACTGGTTGATGTGTCGCTGTGTGTACTGTAATTTTTTTATTTATCGATCGTTAGATGCGCCCTCCTATGTCAAAAAGTATTCAAGTTTCATTGATTGTTGGATTAGTATTGACTCATACTATTGTTTTTTTTTGACATTGTCCGTCACTAGGAATTTCTCCAGTATCGTGGGTGCGTTTACAAATATTTAAACTAGCAGACACAAACAGCCAGACCCGGAACTATCTGTAGGCCATACAAATGTTTGTTCCGTGCGGGGATCGAACCCGCGACACGCAGCGCAGCAGTCGATCGCTCAGACACTGCGCCAAACGTGCCGTCAATATTGCTTAATGCGAGTTTTGCAAGCTGCAGTCTCTTCTTAGAGTAAACACATCTCGTGACTTAAGTACGGTAAGGGCACGTTTAACGATTTAAATTTTGAAATCGAATCTTTCATATTGGGTTGTGCGTTATTGCAGTAAAGCACTAGATCATTCATCTGCTCATAAGTAAATGTTTTGCTAGAGCAAATTAATTAAACTTTTAGTTACAATCAAAATATTTTTTGCATATTACTATACTGCGCTTCAAAAGCAAAAAAAAAATCTTAAAACGACACATTGGCAAAACTAAAAGTACTTTGTTTTTATCTTTGAAAATAAACAGTGTGCCATGTTCAGTTTTAAAGCGAAAGTTGCGGTTTGAAACAAACCTAACACACCGTACCATTCACTTCAAAAAACTGCCTCCAAAATGTGGGAACAACATTAAACTCACAGTTAAAAGTAATCCTCTGGTTACAGAAAAGAACTGAAGACCACTTAACGCCACTTTGTCTCCATTAACCTGGTCTAAAAACCTCTGCACCTGAAAAAAAGTTTATCATTTAAAAGCCACTCTACTTGCTTGATAAAAAACCATCATTGTGTTTAAAGTTAAGCCAGTCGTTATCCATGCTTGGCAACAGCTTTCTCAAAGGTACTTTTTACTTTTGTAACTCCTACAATTACTTGCAAGTTGCAAACTATAAGTATGTAGGTAGTTCGCTCTCAAAATTTAACCCGTCATTTTGTCGGCCAAGCAAGTAAATTGCTCAAAGTAACCGATCCTGTTTTCTATCTTTCAGGTTATCATGCAGTTGGTTTTAGACTGGCGTCAGTCATTTCAGCCAAAATTGTACAATAGCGTACCGAGTAAAAGTCTCTTCTCAAAGGAAGAAGCAATAACTACGAGTATGCTTAATTGCATACTAGCGATTACAGACAAGTTCAGTTAAGCAGTAGACCTGTTAGATAAAATCACTTTGACACAAGTCAGCGTTGAACGCCGTAACTCTGTCCTTAAGGAGTCCTGGCCCCCTATTCACAAACGCTCGGATTCGATTTCGATTCGATACGTCGTATGTCTATCTTGTTTTGCCATTACGAAAGCGAGCGAGATAGACATACGACTTTCCGAATCGAAATCGAATCCGAGAGTTTGTGAATACGGGCCTGATTCGTGAGACCACACAAGTTAACAATAATTGAGACCAAGTAACCCACAGTGATTTTGCTACCCAGGTTTCCTCTGCCGTTCCCATATTTTGGCATACTTTCACTCCGGTCTGACCGCTCTTGATCTCCTATCCACTCCACTTTGTCCGTTTCTTCCTTACCTCTACACAATAAACAGGTGAAGGCACATCATACAGCACTGGCGCCGGCACAGCAGACGCACTGTTCACCTGCGAAGCTATCAGGGACACTGCCACCGACCGTGCCAGCAGGTAGACCAGGGAGAAGAGGAAGTATGTCGCAGCTTCGTGACCGCCTAGTAGGCCGGATTTGGAGACGACGATCCTGTGAATGATAACATGAGATCACGCCTGTAATCCCCGAAGTGTTAGGCAGAGGTATAATAGACCACCCACATTTCGCCAGTTAGTTTAAAGTCCCATTTAATAGGGTAATGATAAAATACAGTAAATGTAGCTGGAAAGTGTAGTTTTTGAAGGGTATTACTAAAAAGACAATTTTAACGGCGGCGCCATCATCATCTTCATGATTCTGCTCACCTAGTAGATTCTTTTCAAATACTTAGTTGCGTTTTCTCGTAATAAAACATGTGTGCCAGAGCAAGACAAAAAATAACATACTAAAAAGTTACCAGTTGGGACGTACCCATACAATATTTTCCACCCGTTGCTTTTTTTGTTTTGAAGCCAAATTTTGGAGCGTTGGGAATAAGCCATTTTATGTACACCTTTGACTTTGTGAAAATGTTGATCTCCACCTCTGTATCTTTTTTAAGTTGCAAAATGTAAACTAATGTACTTAACTTTTTTTAAAGGATGAAATTTTTGTGGGCCATTATGTTCAGCTATGCTCGGGTCTGTTGTAAACTGTTTCACTCACTTTTTTATTTTGCTGCCCGTGCATGCTCCGGTGCCCTTCAAGCCATCCCTGCAACCAAATTATTTGGTTTACTCGTTACATTTTGGTAAGCATAAACAAGGGAAGAAAAAGACGTTAAGCCGTTGGTCCCGGCTGCCATTTGTAGATTTTTGACAGTCCTTACGAGTGGTCAGAGGCCAAAAGTCTGACATCTAGTCTTACCAAGGTGTATGGTATTACCCAGTTACAGGTTGTGGAGGTCAGACTGGCAGTCGCTTCATGTAAAATACTGGTACTTAACTGCATCCGGTTAGACTGGAAGCCGACCCCAAGATACTTTGGGAACAGGCTAGGCAGATGATGATGAAACAAGGGAGAAACTGCAGTTATCTCTAATCAAAATCAAGTCATTTATTCAAACTAGGCTGATAATCAGCACTTTTTGAACGTCAAAATTACAAGAGACAGTCCCCCAAAACGCCCGCCCTTCGCCACTTCCTAGTGTTTTAGCTGGGAAGAAGAAGTGGCGGAACAAACTCCCCAGCAACACATCTGTCTGTTAGGTTAGAAGAACCAGATTCTATACAATAGTGTTCAACAAGTTTACATAAACAAGGAATCCATTACATCAAATTAATGTCACATGTCAGCTAGCACACACCAATAATAAAATAAAATATTAAAAAATATACTCAAGAATAAATAAAGCCTTTAGACATAAAGGGCGTGCCCGCTACACGTGCATACAGACGAATGAAATTAAAATTAAGTAAAATAAAAAAATAAAAATATAAAGTTAAAAAAAAAAAACTATGCGGGAGGTTATATAATATCACTAAGCTGATTTGGAGAAAAAAAGAACATAAACATTGTCTTGAGTCATAAGTCATTTATAAGTCATAAGTCAACCCAGCGACCAACTCTAGGCTCAAGGCCAGGTAAGAACGACTGGTCCAGCGCTGGACCAGGGAACGAGCCGTTCAAATTTAAGAGGACGACGGTTCCCAAGCATTATCAACAATTTTCACTTCATGATTTCAATAGCTCTTAAATACTCACTCTAAAGTATTGAACAGCTGCAAACAGATGAAGAACAGGTTATTGGCAAAGGATATGAAAACCACACCACCTATGACGCCGTCCACCTTGCGCACGATCTGCGTGGCTCTGCAGTAGTCCTCTCGAGTTACCCGCCAGAAGATCTCCGGTAAATACTAGAAATAGAAGATAACGTGATCATAAGGTATGTCTCAAAAGAACCAAGTGGAGCAAAAAAGAAACAAAAGAAGGGCAAAATAGAGTATAATAGCTATTTATGCAACTGTTACGTTATGGACGGTCTTTTAATACGAGTGCCATTTGTCGGTACAAGCGTAGCGCGTACCGAAATAGGTGGGCACGAGTTATTAAAATACCAATAACGTACAGTTGCATACAAGATTTTATCTACGAAGGAAGGAATGAAACACAGATATAGACATAAAAGTATTTTTAATAGAAACTTAACTACACAGTGACTATTGTATTCATAACATTTCTCATATACATGTCTTGATTTCTGGTAGTAAATTATTTGAAGCCCCAACTGCTCTATTTGTTATATCTGGTGGAGTATTTTCCATATCACTTGATGCTGAAGACATTTTTAATAAAATTTGGAAAAAAAAATTCACTCAGATTTTTTTTCCCGCGTTCACTTCTTTTTTATTTAGTCTTTAATAAGTATAAGGCAAAGATCTTGTAGCCGCAACAGCCAAATAGTATACGATACTTTTGTTCTAAACTTGTTCCATTTTTAAAAACATCATTTACATTGTCTCGATTTCGAAGTAATATTATAGGTACGAGGCTGTATGTTATAGTATCTGCCTACTACAGACACTTTATACTCACACTTATCATCCATATTCATACTTTTATTGGTTTTCCATTAGCATATTACGATTTGTTTCATTTTTATAAATATTTTCTTAGTTTTCTTTGTTGTGACATTGTTTACATCGAACTTGTCAGCTGTCATTTACTTTTATTTTTAATTGTTACCAACCAAACTCTCTATGAAGGTTTCATTTAGATTATATATTACTAAAAATTATTATCATCAATTCGTCAGTTCAAATTGTTGTATTTTATAGTTAATTGCGAATATTTGCTGTGTAAAGATATTCTGAGTTATATTTCTAAAAATATTATGTGCAGGGTTTTTGACCATTGTTACTGGCTGTTTTTAATACTGGCAGGTTGCGTCTTACTAGAGCGCAGCAGTTTTGAATCTGAAAAAGAAAATTGGAAGAAAAGAAACGGAAGATCAGGGTATAAAAGGGATTTCTGACAGATGCCCTGGTTCGAGTCTGGAGTTAAGAGTCGGTTCAGTCTGGACACGAGAAATCAGTATAGTCTAAAATCAAGAAAACAGCTAAGTCTAGTTTGGAGTCAAGATCTGTCATATCTTGAGTTTTGAGCACAGCCTGGTGGAGTCAAAGAGCGGCCTTCGTTTAGTGCTGCCGTGGCTGTTGCTAACTGTCTGCTGGAAGCTGCTTTGCGAACTGACGAGCCTGGCACTGGGGCTCATTACCTGTCTGCTGGAAGCTGCTCTTCGAGCTGACGAGCCTGGCATTGGGCGGTACGTGTCTGCTGGTGGGTCCTACCAAATCGCCCTGCATCAAGTTCGTCGTGGTCAAGCTCATCTTAATCAAGCCAGCTTTCTACGACTGCAAGTTTGTCTTCAGTTACTATCACGCTCAAAGATTTGCGGAGATATTTAAAACGTTCTCGGTTAACCTGCCCTTCACTTTTGTACTAATTTATTGTATTTTTCATTTCATCATTTATTAAATTCATTTTCCCCTAATTACTTTTTTAATGTATAAATCTGTTTACTCCTTTCATCAAGGAATAAGCAAGTTTGTTACAATGTTCAGAATGTCTTTGCTTGTGTTTTAGAATAATTTATGACGATTCGCATAATGCAACTTGTGTCGTTATGGGTATCATAATGAAACCGCTGTCAATTTCGTAATTCGAATATAACGAAACCGAAGTAGATAAAAGAACATATAACATAACATCACGCCTATAATCCCCGCAGGGTCAGCCAGAGGTCTACTCAAAAGTACACCCAAATTTCGCCAGTTATGTTTAAGTCCCATATATAATAAAGAGCGAGCCTATATGGGCCATTCTCAAAAAGTGAGTCAATTTTTTTTATATTTTTTATTTTTATATATTTTGATATAATTATAATTATATAAGATATTTTTCTTTTGATATGATCCAAGGTGGTCTCAAATTAAAGTTCCCATGTCCTACAACGTGTATCAAGCACGAGCTGAGCTAAGAAGTGACATAATTTTACAATTTTAATGAAGTAATGTTGATTAAAACACATTTTTATTGACAATATTTTTATTTATGTGATCATTTAGTAATTTATTATATCTTTGCTTTTCTTTCGGTGGTATAACTTATTACCTACGAGTAATACCTTTTTATAGGAACGTAAATCAAGACTCTCTAATCAGTTTTTAATATCAGGTTGAAATCACATATTTTGATAATAATCATCATCATCATCATCATCAGCCTATAATGTTCCCACTGCTGGGACACAGGCCTCCTCTCTATGAGAGGGAATGGGCTGTAATCCACCACGCGAGCCCAGTGCGGGTTGGTCGAGCCCAGTGCGGGTTTATAATAATAATTAGTCTTAATCCATATTACTTACTCACCACTTTTCAAAATTCATAAAATAATCCATGGAATCCATGTGGGTGACATCCGTGGAAAGGACATTTTAAAAATAATATATCTAAGCAATAGTAAATCTAAAATTAATTGAATATTTTGTTTTTAACACCCATGCGCATTTTATTTTTGCTGAAATGTGAATGGTCTATATAGCCGGCCCTCAACCGGGACAAAATCCAGACACCGCGGTTGCTACCGAGAAATTCCTGAGCGAAAAACCCCATAATACTTTTGCCCGACTTGGGAATCAAACCTTCATGCTTAGCAGTCGCGCTTTGGAGTATTCTATCCATACTAATATTATAAATGCGAAAGTCACTCTGTTTGTTTGTATGTTACCTTTTCACGACTAAACGGCTGATCGGATCTTAACGAAATTTGGCAAGAAGGTAGATTCCAACCTAGGGAAGGACATAGGCTATATATCATCACGCTACGACCAATAGGAGCGGAGCACGAATGAAAAATGTTGCGAAAACGGGGAAAATGTGACGCAGACGAAGTTGCGCGGGACAGCTAGTTTTAGATAAATATTTCTTTCACTAGCTGCAGACACATGAAATACCTAACTAAGTTCTGTGAGTAGGTACACAACTTTACGTGGGAACAGCGCCCCCTGGCGAGGTAACCACTCACTTACACGTTCACCGAGAAACTTCGCTAAGCCCCTGATAAGAGTATTAGACTGTCTGCGTCTGACTGCAGCTTTATTAAGTGGCAAGTCCAATGGACTTGACTTGTGCGGTGTGGGAACGGCTTTATTTGTTTTAGCAGTAGCTTGAGACGAAAAATTCGTAGTTTATGAGAAAATTATGGTTCGTAATCTTAAATTGGAAGAACAAATTGATGTTTGGGAGTTAAGCTGCTATATTTTGGTGTTATTACGTCTGAAAATGAAGAAAATAGGTGCGATGTTGAAGGGTGCTTTCTCTTGGGAAAAAGAGTACGATACAGATGAAAGTTTATTTTGTTATAGCGTCAACTGAATTCTTGACAAGCTTCTTAAAAGTATATTAGGTATATAACGGACGAATGAAAATCCGTTTCATCAGCCTATAATGTTTCCACTGCTGGGACGCAGGCCTTTTCTCTATGAGAGCTCCTTCTCATAGAGCGGAGGCCTGTGTCTGGTCTGAGGCCGGAGTAATCCACCACGCGGGCCCGCCATGCTGTTTGGTAGATGTCACATGTCTTCGAATTTTTAGTTCTAGGACATGCCGGTTTCTTCACGATGTTTTCTTTCACCGTTTTTGAGAACAGCGGTGATGAAATAAATTACACAAAGTAAAGCGCCTGCCTGGGTTCGAATCCACGGCTTAGTGCTGGTAAGTCGGGGCTGCCACCACTGCAACTAGGCCACCACTGCTATCGTTCGTAAAATCCGTTTGGTTTTTTTGAAATTTTTAACGCTCGGTCACCGATTGACTGACACGGTATCGCTTAATCGAAACCATTGAAAATGAAAAGAGAAATTGCCTCGGGAGTGTAGACGCATATAATAAAGTTTGTAAAACAATCCCTAATGTAGAGTGCAACCATGAAATTGAAGTTTTCATGTACACGAGTTCCTGAGTAAAATCCAGTAATCGTATTATACAAGCTACTTTGTATTCACAGAATCAACATCTGCACGAACCGCAAACTTTTACATTCTTTTTACGTAAATTACACAAAATTCTGCGCTGCTGCATGTTTGCTTTTGTTTAGAAAGTACACCAATGCAATGCGGCCCGCATAATTATATTATTCTCCGTAGGTATTTCTGTATGCCAAGTTTGCACTTATGCTCCATTCACAACCGCAGGACCATGCTACTTAAGCCAGTCATAGACCATAAGTTATGCATGTGCAGTTTTGACTGTACAGTCAAAGTGTACAGACTTGCTTGTAAAAAAAGATTCACATGATGCAACTTCGTGCAAAACCGAGGACTATTCCAAGGATAACTGTACGGTTTGACTGTACAGTCAATACTGCACATCTAATTTATTTATAAACAATTTACATTGTGTTGAATATATACAAATATATAAAATAAATTTACGTACAAATAAAAACATGCATAACGAATCCTCGATGGCGGGCTTTACGATCAGCGGCACTCGAGAACAAAACCTTCATTGAACTTAAAAACAGACTTTCACACTGATTGATCGAAAAAGTTTATAATTCTGTTAGCGAATTTCTAAATGACAAACTGTTGAAATTTTATTTATTATTCCTATTCGCTCACACACTTTGACTTTTACTTATATTGACATAACTCTGATATTTTATGCATGTTATCTTTTTATGTAATGTAATGTTATTTGATGATTTTAATGATCGAATTAACCAAATTGTATTGTTGTTTATTGAGATTGTTTATTTTCTTGATGTAAATTTAATTTCATGTACTTACCTAATTTGGAGAAAAAAATTGTAAGCTACACGGCGGAACATAGATAGTTTCTGTATGCTATTTATTTTACCACCTATTTTTTACTTATTTTCAGAAAATAATTGAGTTTGAATTTGAGTATCTCAAATGTTTTTTTTTGACTTCTCTCTATTTCTTTCCTCGTCTCATTTCTCGTTTTCATTTGTTTTTTCCGCAGGTCTTTGCGGTCGCAACACGTGTGTCGCTTGATCGTGTAGTTCGTGGCCGAGCGGTTTGTGTTGGAATGTGCACGCAGCTGCACGTCTGCAGTCCAAACTATGTGTATTACCTGAAACATATTCTGTTAAGGGATGTCCTTTACAGAATGTGTTTCAGGTCATACAATTTGAACATTGAAAATAATGAAAAAAGGTTTTAATTTTGTATTCGCTTTTGTGTAAATGTGGCTATAACGATTTAGACTTCTTAGAGCGAAGAAGATTCTTCGTAAAGTGATCCATGTAAAATTGTAAGTAATTGTGATATGGGTAGACTTTTTGTTTGCCAATTTTAGTTTTTCCCTTGGAAGCTTAGGTTCGAATGCAGGGCCCTTTCATTATCTTCCTGCCCTTGTCCCATTTTATTTGGGGTCGGCGCAACACGTCTCTTTGCTCCAATCTGCTCTGTCATTTGTCATGCTAACAGTTGTGCCTGGTAATTTCTTAGTTGCCACGGCTTATTTCGAACTAATTATTTTATTTTTTAATTGTATTTTTTTTTAATTTACTATGGACACTTTTAACGTGCACATCTTGCTACATCGTTCTCACATAATGTACCATCTCAACATGAATGATGTTACCAAGGTTTTTGTAACAAGATTCTGATTTAAAAGAGTGTCCATGGAGTTTCTTGCCCATTCTTCTCCATAGAGATCTACGCTTTGGAATGGGCAACTACAGTACTTTCACAGTTATTATGTCTTGTGACTGGGACTGTAGCTTCATTTTTATTGGTTTTTGACTATTCAAAAGTGCCTCTAATTGGGTTACTTGAAATAAATGATTTTGATTTGATTTGTTTTCCCTTCGTATCATTTTTAACACAATCCATCCATCTTTTCTTTGGTCTTCCTCTCACTCTTCATCCATCCACATTTATATTCATCACTCTTTTATAGTCACATGTGTTCCATGCAGGAAACAATAAAGGGCCCCCTTTACTGTTTCCCATTTCATTACCTTTGCTCTCAAAGCGGTGAAGAAAGAAAATGAGAAAACCAGTCCGAGAAACAATAATTCAAAGTTCTGTGGAATCCAACGATCCGCACGGAGCCCGAGTGGTTGATTAAGGCCCGCTTCTTCTAACAGAGAAAAGACATATTTGCATTGGGCGATGAAGCAAGGTGGTTAATAACCTAGCTGTTGTTATCTATACATGCAAATAAATAAATCAAAGTGTCTGTTTGTAATTTCAAAACAACAGCTTTTTATCTGTTGGTCTGTCTGCCTGTCTGTTTGTTTGCGGCTTATCTCCAAAACGGCTGGACCTATTTTAACGGGACTTTTACAGGCAGATAGCTGATAAAATAAGGAGTAACTTTGAATTTACTTTTGAAAAGGACTAATTTAGGTTAGTTTCTGAGTAAAAAAAAAACTTCGCGTCTCCATTGTGACAAAATTCTATCCAATTAGGGGTTCTCTATTGTGTCACCTAACTTTTTTATCCATAATTTAAAGTGACATAACTTTTTTTGTCCTAATCATCATTTGTCCGAATGATAATTTACCCGAACTTAATATCACATAATATCACATGCCATAAAATTGAAACCCCTAAATGTAATATGTCCTAAATCCGTTTTTCATAAATATTACAATCAATAATTTACAAAAGACATAAACGTTTTCTATTAAAGTTATAAGTCCTGAATTCAAATTACATAATGTTGTTGTTTAATGAATGTTTATTTATAATAATAATATTCTTTTTTTATTATACATGAATAAATATATTATAAGGGTCCATATTGGCTCACCTAAAGTTCTTTACCCGAAATTGTTCTTCCTAATGATTTGTAATCCGAATGATCACTCTTCCTAAAATTTTTCATCCTAAAGTTTTCATTCATACTATTTGTAGTGCTACCGGCGATGTTCATAACACTCATGTTTCCGGAAATTGTAATTAATAATATCATTATTGTAAATATATTTCAACTCCTACTGCTTTTTATCATAACGCTATTATCCCTAAACATAATTACCATAATATTTTCACTCATACTCAGAAAGAAACAAACAAACCGTCGGCGTTCCAGCTATCTTAGAACCCAATGGCTTGGCACGCGACGATGGCAAAAGACCGGACGGCATGTCTTTGTTTCCTTGGAAGATGGGTAGGCCTTTAGTGTGGGACGCAACTTGCGTCGATACTCTTGCGCCATCACATCTTCCAAGCTCATCGTGCTGTACAGGCGCTGCCGCTGCGGCTGCGGAGAACCTCAAGCGGCGTAAATATAGTAACCTTTGTGGTAACTATATTTTCGAGCCGTTTGGGGTTGAAACTCTGGGGCC
Organism: Cerastis leucographa; assembly: GCA_963082945.1. Taxonomy (NCBI): domain Eukaryota; kingdom Metazoa; phylum Arthropoda; class Insecta; order Lepidoptera; family Noctuidae; genus Cerastis; species Cerastis leucographa. The sequence continues at coordinate 7,051,661 of OY720380.1, read as the reverse complement.
GTGGGGTCCGAGTGCTCACAGCCTTTTCAAGGAAATTTCTAAACGCCTCGTTGACACTTCCCGTGACCCAAGGGCTGGGTTTTACTTTGGCCAGAGGCTAAGTATTGCCATACAACGTGGCAACGCTGCCAGTCTCTTGGGCACGTTACCAGTTGACAGCGTTGAGGAGGAGTTTTTTGACGCCCTTTTATAATTTGTTGTTATTTTAGTTATCTAGTTTTAAAAATAATATTAATTTGTAAAATGTAATAAAATTAAAGTGTAATAAATAATATATGTGAGTAGAAGCTGATATTTATAGTGACAATGACCATGAAAAAAATACTTAGAAAAATTTCGCGACCAATTTCGAGGTAGCGCTCGCCGGCCGCTGCCGCGGCACCGCTCGCTTCGCTCGCTCGGCTCGCGCGTAGTTGGTCACAGTTCTAACCTAACCTAACCAATGGATATCTTTGCGGGTACACACCGCTTTAAATAAAATTAAAGAAGACGCTTTAATTAATAAAAAATAAATCTAAACAAAAAAGATATGACTTTGAATAATAGTGTAAAAGATGGTTATGATTAGAAAATATAGGAAAACAAATAAAAGTATAATAGATGATTATTGCTACTGACATTATGAAGTTGAATGCTTCGGAATTAGAACATTAGAGACAGAGTAGTTACGAATTGCGATTGTTAGGATGAAAAATGTTAGGAAGAACATTTTCGGATTTCCAATTATCGGAGTTGAAAATTTAGGTGAACTTTGGCGCACCCATATTATAACTGCACTCAATAAAGCAGTTGGTTGTGAACATGTGGTTTTTGTAATCAAGCAAGCATGGAGCATGCAAGCAAGCATGCAGCATGCAAGCAGGCACGCAGCATGCATCATGCAAGCAAGCATGCAGCATGCAAGCATGCACGCAGCATGCAAGCATGCACGCAGCATGCAAGCATGCACGCAGCATGCAAGCAAGCAAGTATGCAAGCATGCAACATGCAGCAGGCATGGTTTCTGTCACGATTTTAAATTGCACTCTAGGGGTAGAGCAGACAAGACTGCGTGGAGTCGGATTTACAGCGATTCGTTTCTGTCACTAAAACCTAATTTTTAGCAAATGTTCTAGGACTAAAATTTTATTATAAATGAATATTCAGAATAATACACATTATTTAACACAATACTTAGGACATATGACTTTAGGTCATGTAAAATTAGGAGATTCAATTATTATAGTACTCGATATTATGACAGAATACTTTTAGAACTCAAGATAATTATGTTAAACAAAATTTCGGGATTTTGAACATTATGGTTACTGAAGTTTATAGCAAACGTGTTATGGATAATGATTTTCGGAGAAACAATTTTAGGAGAAGAAAGGGAGTACCCCAAATAGGGAAGTAATATCTTCATACAAAAATTACTTGGACGAAAGTTGCGGGCAACAGCTAGTCTGTAATAAAAGTGTTTTAAATCATACCTTTCCTTGTGCAGCCAGAAGCTTTTTGTTAACCTGATCCATTCTTGACTTCAAGTAGTAGCTCATGCAGATCACGAATAAGTCGGAGAAATTCCAAATGAATGTGGATTGGAAGTGAAGAAACTGAAACATATGGAAATAAATAATAGTTCAGAATATTAACACTTGACGGTACGCTTGTAATTTCCGAAGGGATATGCTGAAGAGTCAATATTATACAAGGTATTGTTTTGCATCCTCGTCAAATTCAAGGAGGTAACTATGCTAATGATTTTGCTCCCGAATCAATAATAAAATGGGTAGGTGATTTTTTTTTGTTTCCATTTTTACGAAAATCGGTAAGTGTGAACCACCCGTGATTTAAACGCGGCCCGTCTGAATCTCGCCCTATAACCACGCTTCCACACCTACTAACAATCTCAAACGTTTATTCAAAAATTTCTTATTCCCAAAACCACGTTAAGAGGGTTATTCTGAAATACTGACAAACTAAAACAACCAAAAAATCTGCGTTTATTAATAATAAACCAGGTAGGTACCGTAATTTTAATTAATTATTTACGTCTGTTGTGACAATCTCCTGAATTTTGACGAGAACGCAAAACAACCCTTGTATTGCATTACACGCACATTTCACCAGACAGACACCAAAAGTCTCAAAATTTTCGTTTGGCTTCTAACCGTTTTAAAAAAGTGAAAAGTCATGAAAAATCAAAACCCTGATATTTGAGTCAATGACTTAAAATTATACGGGTACCTCTGAGCACAGTGTAATCCCTAAGCGTCTCCTTTTAAAAGATATATGTATCAGCGGTAAGTCAAAGGCATAAATGATGATAATGTATTTCAAACTTAAGTTTATTCACCTGAGTAATAGCTCCTAATACTGGGGAGTAAGGCAGATAGTTGAACACCCATGGATAGAAGTAAGTGACGAACCCTTGATAAGTCTCCATTGTGGCGTAGCAGGCTGCAGCTCCTGCGAATGCCGACAGGAGGGACAGGACGTGTTCTACTGCAATAAAAACTCACATCATCAGCCGACCCTAACATAGCTGGGACGGTACCAGGCACTCCCAACCAAGAGTAAGCATGGAGTTTCTTGCCGGTTCTTCTCCATAGGAAACGACCAACCCGAACCGAGCACCTTTTTGTCGACGTTTTACAAGTGCCCATGTAGGCCTATGTGAAATAAAAATATTTTGATTTTGATGACTAACCAGATGCAGCTGAACATCAGCATTTTACATGGAGCGACAGCAGATCTGACCTCTACAACCCAGTAAGTACTGGGTTATACCCTTGGTAAGACTGGTAAGACTGGTGTAGCAGTAACAGTTTACCACTTGACTGCTGATCTCGTCCTCTTTGAAATTGGACCGGCATTATCTGCAGGATGCTCACCTCGTCCATGTAGTCGATGGCATGGACTAGGAATGCCAGCGATTCATTGACTATGAGTGGTTTGGAACTCATAGTGATAGAACGGGCTGCGGCTATGGCCACGCAACACGCGAATAAAATTCGTTCCGTGCGCAGTGGAAACACGTCCGTATTCGACCGCGCATCGCACTGTACCCATTCACGGACCAATCTAGGCAAGCTCAGGTCAAGCTAAAGATCGAACCAAGCGGCTGTTATTATATTTATATTATATAGCCAGGAGTCCTCGCCATAAAAAAAAAACTATCATCATAACATGACTTACTACTACTTTATTTTTTCTCTAGCATTAATTGTCCCATATCTGGGCAAATGACTTCATAATGGCACCCTCATTCTTGGCACTTCTCTCAGTGTTGTAAATAAATTTATTATTTCAATTTAAATGTTAGCTGGAATATTGACGAGAGATGTTAAATCTTAACGTTCAGTAAATCCTCCCGATACAAATGGCTTTAGTTCCAATTAAAATCAGGAAATTTATCAGTTTAAAAACTAGAGCAGTGGGATTTTCCGAGCGTTTGTTGGGTATTATAACAAGTAAAAGTGAATAATCGTGGAATCTCTATTAATTACTTTTCAAGGAAGTTCACTTCAATAATCCGAGCGTTACCAAGGGCCAGTATAATCTATTTGAAACAAAAATGCATGCGGAATTATCAAGAAGCTTTCATTTTCTTTTTTTTTTTATACTGTATACGCTGGCGTTTGGCCGCAACTCGTTTAATGTGACGCGGTGATGCGGCTTAGGGTGGAGCATGCTTGCCTAGAAGAAGCCACTCATTCTTCAGTTCATCCACCTATCTGGGTGACGAAGATACTCACACAAAGCCAGTAACAGCACAACAGCACATGTAATATTGCACTTTTTGGTGAGACTGCGATCGAAGTTGGGATCAATGTCCTCAGCCTTAGCTATGTGTTGCACCAGTTGAGGCCAGCGTCGGGCCACTTGGAAGAACATCAGCATCGTCATGCAGGTCGTCACGTAGAAGATTACTGGCGCTAGAAAGAGAAAAATATAACATGAAGCTTGCATTCCTCGAAGGGTCGTTTACGTTCCATCTTATAATTGGCGAGCTATCAACTTGGTACAAATCCAGGACTCTTCGGGACTCTGGGTTTCTAGGCTGGTACTGAAAAATACCCGACGAAATTACCCAACGATCCCAGACAGGCGCTTGACGAGAGAAGAGAAGATCGTGGCAAATCATCAATCGAACCAAAAATACAGGCATCCACAAACCCGCACTAGTTAATTGCGGCCCGGTCCCTCTCACACATGAGGGGCGAGGATCTTCGCAGTGTGGCTGGTAGCAACTGGATAAGAGTTGCCAAGAATCGAGTTAAGTAGCGTGCGATTGAAGAGGCCAATGTCCAGCAGTTGACTGCTGTAGGCTGATGATGATGATGATGACGATCAAAGTATTATATTGTTCGTTCGTACGCAGCCATCTTGAGTATGCATCACAAGTCTGGAACCCTCAATACGGGATCAACAAGTCTCGTATTGAGGGCATCCAGAGAAAATTTCTTAAGTACCTTGATTACAGGGCAAAGCAAGTTTCTGTAGATTACACTCACCGATGCAGAAGGTACCATTTTCTACCACTCGACCGTAGACGTCATATCAATGATGTGTGCTACTTGTTCAATATCGCAAATGGTTCCATCGACTGTCCTGAACTTGTCTCAAAATTAATGTTACGCACTAATCAGATGGGACTGCAACAGCGACCACTTCTACAAGTACCCTATGCAAACACTAATTATAGGCGTAATGCATACTTTCAGAGAGCCAGTCGCAGTTTTAACGAAATTTCTTGTGAACCTGGCATTGACCTATTCTGCACCAATGCAAGCACAGTGAGGAAATTGTTAGCAAAACCATTTTTTGTACAAGAGACACCTACCTGCATTTGAACCATTTATTATTAATTTTAGCTCAAAATAAAAATAAAATGAAGCAACTTTGAGGAAGTAAGTGATAGTAGTATTAGGAATTAACAATTTTGTATTTATCTGTGGAAGCTTGTAATTAGCAATTTAGATATGTATTTTTGTTATTATAATGTCATTAGTCTGTAAGCTTTCCCAAAATGTTAAAAATAAAATAAAATGATGGCATAAATGTCAAAATGTCAATCGAAGCATATTCCAAGTTCCTTTGATATTGTATAAAAAGTGTGCTATAATTTACTTACACGTGCTGTTGAGAGAGACATGAGAGTTGGCCAGTTTGTTGATACAGAGCACTGCCATGAACATCTGAACGATGAGCGACAATAACAAGTACACACACTTCCATGACTTTATCACAAACCTGGAACAAAGACATAATGATGATGGATGGATCAGATCAAAAAGTTATACTTTTGTTGTCCAATATTTTAAACAAGGTGCATCGTACACACAATCTTCAAATTAGCTATATATTATGCTCTAAAATTGTGCACCACTCTATTTTGCAATTCGAAGGGTTTTGAATAAAATTTGATATGCAATTGTTTTACGCAAATTCCGATGAAGAAATCGCTCGTTAGCGACAAGGATGGAGTATTGCAGCCACCTTTGGGATGGCTCAGCTAAATACCAGCTTGCCGCGCTTGACTCGGTGGAACGCAGAGCAAAGAGGCTGATTGACGACGCAAAATTGGTGGATGCCAAGTGTCACAGCTTGGTTCATCGCCGCAAGGTTGCCTGCTTGTCGGTCTTCTACAGGCTATACTTCGGTGAGTGTGCCCAAGAACTCCACGACCTCACCCACCGGCCCCCCTCTACCCCCGGACATTTAGACGCACTGCAAGGTACCATCCCTACCGTATTGCTATTTCACCAATTCGCACTAAGTGTTTTCAAACGTCTTTCATAATGCGCACAGCAAAGGAATGGAACTCTCTGCCTGCGTCTGTGTTTCCGAACGCTTACAACCCTTATCTCTTCAAAGTTAGAGTAAACAGGCTTCTTCTGGGTTAGGTCGTATCATCGTTGACTTTGTCTCTGTCATCTCTGACCTAGACTCAAGAGCAAACACAAAGAAAAAAAAAAGATGACATAACTAAATAATTTGTTTATAAATTCGATGTTGTTTGTAGTTGAATATAAAATTAACGAAAATAAGTATTTAATTAAGTAACGAAATACGTTAAATAAAGCTTTCATCTTTTGATAAAAGGTTTCTATGCAAAAAAATATTATTTTATTCTATTTATTTTTAGCTTATCGATAGCGATCTAAATTGTGTCGGCCCAGCACTGAGCCACTTGTTTGGCGCCTTCTGTAGAGTCGATTAGTTCCTATAATTAACAAACAAGAGGACAAGCAGGACACAATATTAGGTGCCCCAACAAAATATTGGCAATATTTTAGTTAATATATTTTTAGTATAACAAAAAAAAAAACGCTATACAGTATTTCTAATTTAAATCGAGTTATGTCATTACTGTCGTAAAAAAGCGAAATCAGCAACCGGAAGATCTGATACAAAACACTTTGAAAGTCCAGGCTCTACTTTAACTTGTACTTCGTGCGGATTATCGGCCTTCAGTGATCTTTATATTCTTACGCTATGTTATACGGACTAAATAGTACTGTAGCACTTTTATAATAAGGTTTTAACTCACTTGACATTACTGGCGATATTGGTGAACACGCCATCGAAAGGGAGCAAGGAGAAGAGCTGGCCAATGATGAGGGTAGTTCTCAGTGCTTGTGAGAACGTTGTGACGGTCTTCTGAGACTTGGGCCTAGTCACGTCTATCTTGTTCTCTGGAAGAAGAAAAAGTTATCGTGATGACAACGAGTAACAAGATACACTATTATAACTATTTCTATTAGAGGAGAACCTCGCGCTATATGCATATGCTGGATTACGGCCCAACTTCTCTCACAAAGAAGATGTCTGTGTCCCAGCAGTGGGAAGGTCCAGGCTGTTTTTTTTTCTTTAGCCTATATTGTCCCACTGCTGGGCAAAGGCTTCCCACTTAGCCTCCCACTCTTCTCTCAGGCCAATCTCTCACAAACACCTGTAAGTCGTCGCGCCAGAGTTTTCTCTGATCATACACAACTTTAATTTCTGCATCCTCGGTATGGATGTTGAAGAAAAAAATGATACCTCTACTTTACTTTCAAGACCATTGATCGCAAGAAATTAATTTCTTTGAAAAAACGTACTGTCGTGAAGAAGTAGCATGTTGAGCTCTGAAAACCACACTGCACGTGGCAATACTTGAGACTGTGCTTTTCTCTGTCCATGGTTCAGACAGACACCACTATCGCTAGCTACGAGTACCTGTATGTCAAGATACCCACCTCGATAATCCCTCCTAATGTCGAACTACCCACGACTGTCATAACACTTTAGCACTATAATAGATTCTCCAAACATTATGGAAATGTTATTCCACGCTCGAAGTGGTTACCTACATGTACTTAAGGTCGGGAAACATGTTTTGTTTTTGTAAACACGAGCTAAGTGTTCTGTTAGGCTATTGTCCTTGTTACTTGTTATTAGAAGCAGAAAACTGTAAATGCTGTTTTGGAACAAGTGGGTGGAGGGTGACACGGTGTACCTATCATCTTATTTCGAAAACAGCCTGTTTTAAGACGAAAATATCAAGATTTAAAAAATATGTTTTTCTAAGAACCCTGTGTTGATAACACCTTCACGCTTAAAGAGCCGTAAAAACTTTTTAAGACATACGACCTCAGAAAACTATGCGTCAACATAGCGATCAGCGAAACAAGCATCTCATCCCTCCACATTTCATCAAGCCAGAAGAACACCAACCACCACCCGGATACGAACAGCTGCAGTGGCCAATCTGGAAATCTCTTAACCGATTGCGACCCCAGGTTGGGCGCTGTCTATATAATTTCCAATGGGGTATCCCCGATTCATCCCAAACAGAATGCCAGTGTGGATCCCCTCTGCAGGATATGCTTCACTTCCTATCCTTCCCATCCTGCATAGCCACTTGCACCTTTCAGGATTTTATCGAGGCAAATGTTAGAGCTGCGCAGGTAGCTAAATACGACTAATAATACTGGTCGAAACAATTTGAGTTTTATCGAGGCGTAAAGAAGATAAAGGCCAAGTAAACAAATAAACCTTAGTTACACATCTACTCACTAGTTACGTATCTTCGCGTATTATTCAAACATTGCTGAAGTTTTTCGGGAATTTTTCTTATGAGTTGCATGCACATTTGAAGCATTTTCCCTGTGTTCACCAGATTCTAAGTAACCAACGCGGGAACGGTTTGACGTTTAAAATGACCCTGCTTAAATGTCGAAAGGTCAAAAAGTTAATCTACTGTGAATGTTCGACAGGTTGTGGCGATAGCGTACACAAAAATATTGGTGTTTTCATCGGTGACGTGCATAGTTAAATAAACTGTTCGTTTTAACATTTTCATATTTCGTTGATTTATAGATGTCATGTTTTGATATCTATCAATACCAGTAGCAGTTTAACAAATTCCTTTTTAATGATTGTTCAATTTTTTTTTTTATGATTAATGACTTTGCATGTGACTATAAGTACCAGGTTAATTGTGGTTAATAATGACTATTGTTATTGAAAGTCAAAAAGTCAAGAAATAAACCATAATATTGTATTAAGTGGGCCACATCTTAAGACCATTCCACCAAATAAATCAGAACTACCGGATTTTGACGCAAGCACTGATGTTTAAGGGTATCATTTAAGCTATCACCAATTTAATTAGTTTTGTGTTTCTTAAATAATAGGGTTTGTCCTCAAAATAGTAGATCTGTCACCTAAATGGAATCATCAAATAATATCAAAACGCTTACCTAAATATTAATTAAGAATTACTTGGAAATAATATCAATCATCAAGTAATTTTATTAGGTTTCAAAATAATAGAAGTGTCACGAAAATTGAATCATCAAACAATGTAAAAATGTTTACATAAAGCTCCAAACCACAGGTCCAAACTAAGGCGTAGTCGACGGAGCCCCGCTACGCGGGGCTCCTATTTCTCTCTGCAGGGTTTAAAGTAACCTAACACGAAGGGGATGTCGGGGTCTTAGTTCGCTCGCTCCGCTCGCCTACTAGACCCCGCCATCCCCTTCGAACCTAACCTGTCCGAGTTGATGTGCCCTATGTCTCGTATTAACTGATCTATTTATTTGGTGACAAATCTACCATTCTGAGCACAGAGCTATTATTTAAGTAACAAAACTGTTATTATAAGAACGAAGTTTATATTCATGTAATGCAATATAATTTTATTGGTTATCGATCTCTTATTTTACACATATATTAACATTAATTTGATAATTCATACCTGGGAACAATTTTTGTTTATCTGAGAACGAAAATATTTCGTGGCGATAGATCTATTTATTAGGTGATACAACTTGATGACAAATATAAATTTTGGTGATAGAAAATATAGTTCCCGATGTTTAATATAAGTTACTGTTCTTCTGTAAACGCAGCTTTTACAGGTCTATACCTGGAAAAGCTGCGTTTAAAATCAAGGGAGACAGTCATGAATTTACTGCCATGCGGTTGGTCTCAACATACCAAATAACATAGGCAATTTGTGTCGTGTTACCTACGGTACATTTTTTTTCCTAGAAATATTTGGATATTTTAAAAAAAATAAAAGAACTTACTTTTAACAGGTATCCAAAAGGTCATGTTTCTCCTGAAGCTCGTTTGTCCCATATTGGATACTAGTCTGGATGGATCCTCGTGTTACTGAATACTAGTATTTACTGCTATCATAGGACGGTCACTAATGGACTGCTTGTTTACCAATGTCGTGACGACGCGTTAGGGGTCCGTGTGGTATTTGTGTGTTGGGTATTTTTCTACCCCGTTTTAAACGGTTGATTAATGTGTTTTGGAATAGAATAGATATTTTTTTAAGAGATCGCAGATACTTTATTGGCTATCGGCCAGTTAGGTTATTTATTTGTTTTGTTTGATACCTACATAATTATGTTGTGCATGTACACTTGTCAATATATTGAATACGTGGTGACTGGTTGTGCACCTCCCTTCTACATTTACATTTAGAAAAATAGTGAAAAGATTAGAAATAACCCCACATAGAAATTTATTATTATATTTTTTTTTAGACTTTGACCCTCGTTACTAGTAGCCAGAAGCCGAAAGTCTGACCTCCAGTCTTACCAAGAGGTATCATATTACCCAGTTACTGGGTTGTGAAGGTCAGATCAGTCACTTCATGTAAAATACTGATACTCAGCTGCATCCGGTTAGACTGGAAGCCGACCCCAACAAAGTTTGGGAAAAGGCTAAGCAGATGACGAGGACATAGAAATTTTTCATCGGTAATTTAAAAAAATAACAGCTGTTTTCTCCAAAAGTGCAATACCTACACTGGGAAAATCTATTTTTCTTAAAATTCTTCAGCTCTTTTTTGTTAAATTAATTCAGAATTATGTACCGAAAAAGTTGGTAAGTGTTGTCGTGTCAGTGATTCCACAGTTCCACACTGTAAAAATACAATGAAATAATCTGTTTGACTTAAAGAGGTTCTAATAACAATGAAAATTACCAATCCAGTACTAACTGACTACTGACAAGAAGCTCTTGTTTATTTTTTGTTTTGTGGTCGACCTATACGAGTATAGTCATTTGATATGCTAAATTTGAATCGCGCAAATGACTATGTACCACTACGCGAAATCTCCTCAGAACATTCCACCAGCAACCAATCATTTGCCAATATACGGGACCACTCAAAAATAATTTAATTAAAGAACGTCCAATTAGACGGATACACTGACGTAATTCAAGTTAACAACAGATTATGATCACCAGTTACTGGTTAACGAATACCGGTGTTGTTTAATCGGTCCCTTTGACGTGAAAGTATTTAGGTTACTGTTCACCCGCGTGGACATTAGCTGGAGTTAATAAATTAGGACCTTCGGTCGGCATTGGAATTGATAAAATTATCGGATAAAGGTCTGCGCACACGGATTTTTTCTTTGAAACTTTATACTGCAAAGCTTAAGGCGGAAATATACTTACGTGTCGTGGCGTGTCGTGTCGCGCCAGAAGCAAATCGGTTTCATACATTTAATATGGTTAGCGACATATTTGCATGGCGTGTCGTGTCGCAACGATGTATGAAACCGAATGCTTCTGGCGCGTCACGACACGCCACGACACGTAAGTGTGTTTCCACCTTTACTTTTAAGCCTTGTAACGAGCGTTTACGAAAAAACATTTATGTTAAAGTTTAAACATAAACATTAAAGTTTTCATTTTCAATATGTCTTTAAAAAAAAAAGATAATTGGAAATTTCTGTTTCTATAGATAATTTATAATCGGTCTAATATTTTTCCACATTTTTCGAAATTGATTTTTGTAACTTTTTAGACCTATGTATCCTGCTTAAGCGTATGAAGTTTCATTCAAATCGGTTTAGTAATTTCAGAAAATAAGGGCTTGAAAGTTTGTATGAAATATCGGAAGGCGTAAACACTCTAATAAAAGCTAGTCACGAAGCCTATAGTGGGGCTTCTCATCACCCCGCCTTACTTTCGAAAGGTCTTCACTACCTTCAACTACTCTTAACCGATAAAAAAATTTAAACTGACATGGTCACTATCATTAACACACACTGAAAATGTCCGATGTTTCTGCTCATAAACATCCACCCGCAATACCTTCAGTTTATCCTCGACCATGGTGCTTGCAGCGGCAACAGCGCCAAAATATCGGGAACTCAAAAAAAATCGTTCAAATGGTAAATATCCCGTTTCCAGTGTTTTTGACGACACGGTTGGCGCAGTGGTTGAGCGATCGACTGCTGCGCTGCGTGTCGCGGGTTCGATCCCTGCACGGAACAAATATTTGTATGGCCGACAGATAGTTGTTCCGGGTCTGGCTGTTTGTGTATGTGAATTTAAATGTTTGTAAACGCACCCACGATACAGGAGAAATTCCTAGTGTGGCGCAACGTATGTTAAAAAAAAAAAAATGATATAGACGGTGAGCTTGGCGTAAGCGGGACGAGATGTGCTGAGCTGTGACGCCTGCACGCGAATCGACCAACTGACACATGTCTATCTGTCATTATGTCGTTTCTTCCGTATACAATACTCGTTTTTTCAGTGGTCATAAATCGCGTGCTGGTTGATGACGAGAAGATATGGCTGAATGTGTCGATGATGATCCCATACAGTACTGTGCGCTGACCTTAAGATGGGACGGTTGGCAAGTTTGTGTTGATTTGTGTTTCTACTTTGAAAGTTATCGATCGGGACTTTAATCAGAGTTGCCGGACCGAAGATCAAAATGATATGGAAAAGTTTTAAATTAGGTATTAATTATCGGTATTGGAGATGTTCTGTTTTGATGTTATTTCTTAAATCTCTGCTAAGTTTCTTAATTTCAAGTTGGTTCTTTGATGGTATTCAAATTCAATTTGTTATTTTATCTGTAACGTATATAATCATGGACACGCACACAATATAGGTAAGTATAAAATATATCCTAAACTACTTACTGTTAAATATGGTGATCACTGCTGACACCATGTTATGTTTGGTGGTTGGAATGAAAGATACCGTTGGGTATACTTAGTTTAATTATCACAGGACACAGGTTACATATTATATATAGACAGTGCGTAGTATCGCAGACGGGTTGAGATCAAGTTAGGGCAACCGGACGGATGTAGATCATAGACAATCACTAGAGCTTGACACATCATAACATACTAAATAGTGATGTCACAACACTTACTAATAATACTTGTAAGTATTAGTTATTGGTACGATGTCAAAGTATTAAACATCTAACAATATTTCTCCTAACTCCTCCTCCTCCTTCTCTTCTCCTTTGCCTGGTTGGTCTAATGGTCGCAAGCGCGACTGCTGAGCATGAGGTCCTCGGGTTCGATTCACAGGTCGGGCAAAGTATTATTGGGTGTTTCCTTCAGGATTTTCTGAGTAGCAGCCACGACGCGGACGTCTATACTTGTGCCCGGTTGATAACAATAGGCTAGCCCCGTATTATATGGTACTTAAACATAACTGACGAAATGTAGGTGTACTATTAGGTACACTTACCCTTCGGGGTAACAGGCGTGATGTTTATGTTATGTGTTAATATTTCTCCTTCAAGGATTTTCCGACTGCAAGTAACGTTATCGATTTATGTGTTGCTTGCAATTTGACCTACATTTTGAGAAAAACAAACAATCCTGAGGAAGACCTTGTTACCTAAGATTTAAATAGTTAGATGTGCCTTCATCGTGTTAAGGTTGCGGGAAAAAGTGTCTACTTCATGAGGAGTGGGCTCACATATTTTGCATGGAATGGTACTTAGATACGTTTTTAAGTAAGAGTGGGAGAAAACAATACCGATGTCATTGTCGACTCTTACGATTGGCAGGTCGTGGGTTTGAACCCACCCAGAAGCTATAATTTGTGTATTTTTTTTCATCACCACTGCTCTCAAAACAAAGGACACTGGCATGTCCTAGAACCTAAAAATCGAAAACATCTGACATCTGCCAACCATCACTGGGCCACCATGGCGGATCATACCGTTCCCTATTGGCCCTCTCAGAGTGAGTAGGCATGTCTCAGCAGTGGGAACATTATGGGCTGATTGAGCACTGTCGATGAAACAGAAACGTGACAAATTTTTTAGACGCGGTAGGACTTTGAATCGAATGATTAAAATCTTCGCTTTTACTAAACCATCCTGTTAGAAAATGATAAATGCATTGAACTGAAGCGCGTGTGATGCATAAGAATTGCAGTAACATACGTTATACCTACTAAGTATGAATCTTCTTGAAAGTATAAACAAAAACCTTTATGAATAAATTCGCCATGCGACTGGTAAGCATCCTGAAGCGTCCATACGACGGTCGTTGGTTTGTTGGGCTGATATTATTAGGGTTTATACAGGGTTATTGGAAAAACACCAACAACCTCTAAAGAGGTCGCTGTACTCATCATCATGAACAACATTTACTATATGACCAAACCTGAAATCGCGAAAAAAAGTCTGCTGTTCCGAACTTTATGTTCACATAACTCGTCAAAATGTAGCAACAGCTGATTTTTTTTCACGAATTCGGGTTTGGTCTCATAGTAAAAGTTGTTCATAATCATGAGTAGAATGTTTGACGACACGGTTGGCGCAGTGGCTGAGCGATCGACTGCTGCGCTGCGTGTCGCGGGTTCGATCCCCGTAAAATTTTGTATGGCCTACTTTAAATGTTTGTAAACGCACCCACGATACAGGAGAAATTCCTAGGGTGGGGCAACGTTTTAAAAAAAAAAAAAAATGACCTCTTAAGAGGTTGTTGGTGTTTTTCCAATAACCCTGTATATAGGCTTTATTATACATTTTTTTATTAGGAATTTCTCAGTAGCAGCTGGGAGCAGGATTCATATTCATATTCATTTAATTGCGATTGGATTGGATTTCTGCTCAGTTTGTGGCAAAACGCACTAAAATACTGGTATTCAGCGGCAACCCCATAGAATGAAAGCCAACCCCAACATAGTTGCGAAAAGGCTAGGAAGATGATGAACCTTTGATTTCGATACCAATATGATTTACGTCTTACGACGTTTCATACAAACTTTCAAGTCCTTATTTTCCGAAATGACTGAACCGATTTTAATGAAACTTAATACGCATAAAAAAGTTACTAAAAGCATTTTAGAAAAATAGTGTTACAGGTAAATTAGACCAATTATAAATTATCTATAGAAACAGAAATTTCCAAACATCATTTATTTAAAGATTTTTCGAAAAAAAAAATATAACTTTCTAGACCTGTGTATCCTGCTCATGCATATTAAGTTTCATTGAAATCGGTTTAGTCATTTTGGAAAGTAAGGACTTGAAAGTTTGTATGAAATGCCGTATGGTGTAAACGCTATTAAGTTCTTCGAAACGCCTACAAATAAATTGTAATTCTACCATTTACTGTCACCTACATTTTCTACTTACTCTAGGTTCGCGTGATCGTCATATAAATTATGTTCCCCGCCCTAGACTCGGCAGTAGATTATTATCAGTTCACCTTCAAATTACCACTGTTTGTTTTGTATCATACAGTTGAGGTAGTTACAATGTTATTTATTCTTGAGTACACTTTACAATTTGGTTAACTATCGAATTATTTGTTTCTTCGATAGTGATTGATTGGAATTGTAGTTGATTTCGGCTTTTTGTTGAAATTGAGAGTGAAACTTAAATGTATACTTACTTAGGTACAAGTTGGAATGATAGTTCTTTCAGTAACCACTCTTGGAAACAAAATCCTTCAGTGGTAAATAGGTTGATAGATTACTGGGTAGACTATAGCTACGCCTAGATAAAGAATTTTCGGTTCTTTTTGCCTTTACATGTGCTGTAAGGCTTTGCCTCTTACCGACTTTCATGATTCTAGGCCAATGGGAAGTCCTATGTAGGTTTTAATTTACTTGCGAATGAGCTAAATATTTACGTTGACTAAGAAGCTATAATTTTTTACAGTTCCAAGAGACCGTAGCCCTAACTATATGAATTTAATTTCAACTTTGTAATACCACTCCTTGTTGAGACAAAACAGACAGACAAATCGACAACAAAGTGATCCTATAAGGGTTACGTTTTGCCAATTGAAGTACGGAACCCTAAAAAATATTAGATCGACATAAGCTACGGAAAACGTTATGTGAATAAATTCTGTTGAAAGTCGTTGTAGAAATTCGAAACGCTTTGAAAGGGGTTGCCACTCGTCTAGCTCTCTGGCCATGCGTGATCAGCTACGAATTACCTAGGAGAGATATCCAAGTATTGGCAGTTAAGCAGTTAATTATTATAAACGAATTGTTAAACTATCTACCAGCCAAGCTTAGTTACTGGAGATTTAGCATAAAACTGAAACTATGTATCCCCATCCCCACAGGATTTCTTTTGACTATTAATTTTAAACCAATAATTCCACCCAGATGGCATTCGTGCTCGCGTCCTCACATTGGAGATTATTTCAAAGTCCTGAGATTTTGCGTAGTTCTAAAGTTTTAATAATAATACAAGGTGTTGTTTTGCATCCTCGTCAAAATTCAGGAGGTTGTCACAAAAGACACAAATAATCAATTAAAATTACGATACCTAGTTAATTATTAATAAACACTGACTTTTTTGGTTGTTTTTGTTTGATAAACTCCCTGACGTGGTTTAGGGAATTAGAAAGGATTGAATAAACGTTTGAGATTGTTTGTATGTGTGGAAGCGAGGTTATAGGTCGAGAATCAGACAGCCCGCGTTTAAAACACGGGTGGTTCACACTTACCGATTTCCGTAAAAAAGGAAAAAATTAAAAATTACCAACCCATTTTATTATTGATTCAGGACGAGAATCATTAGCATAGTTACCTCCTTGAATTTGACGAGGATGCAAAACAACACCTTGTTTCAGAAAAAAATATTGGGATAACTTTTTTTTTAGATTGATTTGATATTAGCGTTATTTGATAAACAGTCGCGAAATCACAAATCACTCATGCTACTTTTGGGTAGTCAGGCGCGATATTGATGACGATATCTGTAAAGTTACGTATGGGATCTGTATTAAAATTATGTCATTAGAATCGTTATGAAATAAGCTATGCATAATGACGTAAATCTTAGAAAAAGGCAAGAAGCGGCAATTTTGTCATTTACGGAAGCGTTTTTGTTTAGTTACATATAAAGCAGACAAAAAAAAAAAAAAACAAAAAAAAAAACTGCAAATAAAAAAAAATACTGCTTAGAAAGACTGCTTAAAGGCCTAGGCCTTTCCTAACTATGTTGGGGTACCAGTATTTTACATGGAGCGACTGCCTATCTGACCTCCAGAACCCAGTTATTACTGGGTAATACCCCTTAGTAAGACTGGATGTCAGACTTTCCGGCCATTGACCAACGGCATAACGTGCTTTCCTCATGGCCACGAACCTATCTAAGCAAGCGCGTGTATATAGCCACGAGCTCCTCCAATCACCTATCAGAAACTTGGCTATATATTGTCTGGAGGCAGACATATAATATGAATCAAGTTCTCTAAGTGACCTTATTATTGAACTGGCTGGATATATGATATCATTGATGGTGGAAACTTGCATTGTGAGTAATATTCAGTGAATACAGTTTTCTCTCTGAACTTCTTTACGTGCATTTAGAAACTTTCAATTTTAAAATCTTTATTAATGATCCATTATTTACAGTTTTTATCTTTCCCTCACCGAAACGACTACTGAGTTTTCTCAAGTGATATAAAATCAAAGGCATTCACCGGGCCGGTTCGGCTGCCCGATTGCCGCCGGAACGACTTGTGATGGCGATTGACTTCCAGAATACGTCTGTAGTGACCTGTGTGCACACAGAAGTTTACTGGTCATCACTTATGGAAGCCTGGTGTTCATAGCAGGAGCTACCTGTGCTTCTAACTTGATAGTAGCGTGTGAAAGATATTCTTTTTAGGGTTCTGTACCCAATGGGTCAAACGGGACCTTTTTACTGAGACTTCGCTGTCTGTCCGTCTTTCTGTCTGTCACCAGGCTGTATCTCATGAACCGTGATAGGTAGCCAGTTGAAATTTTTACAGATTATACAGGGTGTAACGGAAAGGGTATATACATCCTTAAGGGTGTGCTACAGACCATCAAAATGAACATGTTTCTCAACATAAAAATTTTTTAGCAGCAAAAAAAAATTTCAGCTGCCTATACATTTGGGTCGAATAGGTATTGTAATTTTCTATGGGGCAGCAGATATTTTTTTTGCTGAAAAACATGTTTTATGATGAGAAACATGTTCAGTTTGATGGTCTGTAGCACACCCTTAAGGATGTATATACCCTTTCCGTTACACCCTGTATATTTCTGTTGATACTTTAACAACAAATACTAAAAACAGAATAAAATAAATATTTAAGGGGCCCATACAAAAAACTGTTTTTTTTTTTTTAATAACTGTTCCGTTTGTTTTATTTGTATTGGTATACACGACTCATAATCTAAGACCGAAATGAAATACCTAGGAGATCGTAAGGGAATTTGATGGAGCACGCATTTTAAGCTTAAAACTGCACTAGTTTGGTCTTCCGTCATTGAGAGCATATGAGAGGATCTACAGTTCTTTTGTACTTAAACAGCGAAATAAAAATCAGATATATTGCAACTTTTTTTCATAAAAAATCTATTATTCGTACAAAAAGGTGAACTTTTTGTATTATCGCTGCCCGATAATCATCAGGTTTCGTTGCTGATCTGTAAACGGAAGAAGAATTAAATTTCTTTCTTTTACAGTTTGAGAGTGAAGGCAAAATATGAGACAGTAGAGTATCTTTCAAAGAAAGAGCACATACTAAACCAATCGCCCAACTCACATCCTCGCAGTTTTACACTTTAAAAAAACTCGCCGCATGATAATTAATTCTCGCCGCATTAGATACCAAACTCGCAGCGCGATAAGAATGAAAGAGTGGGACATCAAATGCTGTGTGTTTTTTCCACTGAAATACCACGTTTAGGTCTCACATAATACAAATGCTTGTTTTCCCGCACAGGTAGAGAAGTTACCCAGTTTTACAGAGATATTCTACTGTCTATTAATTATTGTAATATTTTGTACCAATCCCATCCTCGTCCTCTAAATTCAGCCATCGCAGTTCATTGTGGAGATTATCCAAGTTTTCTATGTTATTCATTTTCTCTTCCCTTAGCTGTGCTTCTGACAACTGGAACAGTGAGATAAAAACATTTAATTATATTATATTAAGGCACAAGGCCTGGTTTAGACTCGCGCAGACCAGGGAAGAATGGCACAAAATGGCGGCTATTCAGCAGTGGGTGAAACAAGTCTGCGAATGATGATGATATTATTATATTATTTATATTTTCTTACATATTATTTACATTTTTTTAAATATTTCTACAAAATTATATAAAAAAAAAAACATTTAAAAATATAAAAGTAGTAGCCCACTGGCATTGGGAACAGGGTCCGAGCTGCCGGTGTTCAGGGCTCTTGAGAGAGGAACCACCTAAAAATACACTCCGCGTCTTCTGAACACGGCGTGTATTGTTAAGAGGTTCTGCTTTCTAAATTAATCCCTTGATCCAGCTGCCAAGCGAAAGCCTCCTCAGATATTGGTCGAGGCTTTTGGCTATTAACCCATTGGCCGACATGACTATCGGCACAATGACTCTTGTACTGCTATAGATGTCACGTCCCAAACAGTTCGACAACCTCGCAAGCCAAATCTAGATATTTGAATTGCATATGATATTATGACTTTATTATTATTTTGATTCTAAATTTCGAAGTTTGAACGTGGGTATAAAATTGCTTCCTTGAGCTTCTTTTCATAGACAGAACGTTTCCGTAAAATTGGTTCCATGACAGTTAAGTAAACCTATGCGGGTCAAAGTTATTCAATATTTTTCTCAATGTCGAGTTTCAGTCAGAGTGGATGACTTGCTTTTAGTGCAATACCTTGTAGTTATCAGTTATCTAATCAACAATTTCACGGCTGTGAAAATCCATCGTAGTTTGAATGAAAAACTAATAGTTGTAATTTCTTGTAGATCTTTTTTTAAGTTAAAATAATCACTAAACACTGCCTTAAAAAAGGCATTGCGGCAAGAAGCAAATAAGATGCGAAAGCGAGCGAAGCGAGGTCGGGACTTGCGGTATACCCCGATTCGAACTGATTAGTTTAGAAGAGGATGGCGGGGTCTTGTGAGCGAACTATGACCCCATCATCGAATTCGTGTTAGGTTATTTTAAACCTTGCAGACAGACATAGGCGCCCCGAGCAGCGGGGCTACGTCGACTAAGCCTATCACAAAAAAATGGTGTTTACCACGAACAAAAAGAGCCTATTCTAAAAAAAAATATTAAAATATTTTTTTGGTTAAGACACGTTTAGGTACATTTTATGACCAATAAATAGTATGAGTTATGAATTAGTCTTAAATAACCAGGTTTTAAACGTTCTAAGTTATAAAATTAGAAGTCGATAGAATTACTTTATGGACTTCATATTGAATTATTTTAGAAGCTTAGTGCTTGAATACATATCACAAATATTGATGCTATAAAATAAAAACTATGCTGATTTATAGTAGCTGACATTGATGATATAAATGGTGGCTGAGTTAGTAATTTAGAAGACAAGTAATTTTTTGGACGACACAAATGCTATTAAATAGAAGTCGGTTTAATTACTACCCGAAATAAAGTAGTTAATGTTCAAATTTACTAACAACATCATCAGTCTCTTGCCCTTATCCCAATTTATTTGGGGTCCTCATGATAACTTATTTACCAACAGTAGCACGATATGTTTTGCCTCCAATCCTTTTAGGAAGCGCTTTTTGCCCATTTGCATTAGTCGCTCAGTCACTGCCCCAACCGTGCCGTCGCGCGTTGGCACATATTTTAAAATCAAAAGTCAAAATATTTTATTTTAAATAGGCCTACATGGGCAATTATAAAACGTCAACAAAAGGTGCACGGTTCGGGTTGGTCGTTTCCTATGGAGAAGATCCGGCAAGAAACTCCATGGTTACTCTTTTAAAATCATTTGGTTTTACAATATTTGAAGTGACAGCGTTAGTACTTAAGTATGGGAGGACAGCGTGATTTTGTATTGTTCGGCACAAGAAGGAAATAACGAGAATTATCATTTACCTCAAATCTGCGGTCAGCAGCCTCATCTTTGTCTCGTATATCTCTAGTCCTCCTATAGTTCAAGTTTGTCTGTGCATCCGCACCGTACTTTCTTCTATTGTAAGGACTAAAGAACGGATTCAGCGGTCTGACCTCTCTCCGCCGTAGATTACCGATTACCATGTGATTATTATCATTATAATAAAAGTCTTGCATCTGAGAATAAACGATAGCGACCTGTACGGTGAAATAAGCACATAAGAAAAAAATATGTTCCATTTTTGTAAATGACACGTGATAAAGTTTTGCCTAATTTGAATTTGGAAGGGATTTGGTCAGACACAAATTCAATGTGGTGCAACAAAGACGTATTTTTAGTAAGTTGACGGCAACCTCGAAAGGAAAATATCAATCTACTCATAATCTGGCTAGCAATTTTTATTTGAATATTACGACGTACGTTTTGATTGTATTGAGTTGTAAACATTTTTTTACGACTATATTTTTCAATGTAGTTGTTATATAAATTCAATAGAAAATAAGAGTGCACATGCGTTTTTCTTCTTCTTCGAAAAACTATCGCATTCGCAAAAAATTATAATAATAATTTATTTGGAATAAGAACAAAAAAAGGTGAGCTGTCACTCTTTGTTGTTCTTATTATGTGTCTACCCTGGCAGGCCTTGGTAGGAAACCTGAAGAGTTGCTTCCACGCCACCTCATTGTCACTTTGCCTGAGCGCAGCCATCACAGCATGACCTCTTTTGAAAACTCAGACCAGCGGTTTGGTGCAGCCTCGGGGTCTTTATCCACTACCTTTGCCATTTTATGCATTGTTCTTCTTCATAACTTGATTTCAATGGCTTAAATATTGTAGTTTCCAAAATGTAGTAAGAATTTGCCTGTAAGTAGTTATTCGTGTTGTTTCAGAGTACCTCGTGCGAGTCGTTTCTAATCACTCGAGTGTTTAATAGCTATGTGAGGTATACAGACTGTAAGATTACTAGAGATAGGGATCATTTTCCCTGATTCCTTTTGACACAACTTAGTTTTTTGATGAATCGGTTTTTCTAGGCATGCGTGCTCCACGATATTATCATTTTCGCTTCACATCAGGCCCCCCTATTTACAAACGAAAGTCGTATGTCTATCTCGCTCGCTTTCGTAATGCCAAAACAAGATAGACATACGACTTATCGAATCGAAATCGAATCCGAGCGTTTGTGAATACGAGGGCAAGCGAGTTGCGGCCAAACACAAGGTGATTTCACATTTTATTTATTACGGAACACCTAAAGTGGCCTCTTTAAACATTGGAGGGAAGAAACTTTAACAGAAATAAAAGGAATGTGGGGTATACAAATGGAATAGGCGCCAAGAAGTAGATAGTATAGTGAGATACCGATAGACTATCGTGGAGAGTTGTGTTTAGATTAATGTAGGTCCTTCCCTAAAAAGATTAAAAAAAAATCGGAAGGAAGTCAATGAACCCCTATTTTCCTACCTTAAGAAGATGGAATATGGAATTTATAAATTAAATAGGACCGACTTCGAAGACGGGGTCTTCTTCAATTTTAAACAAAAAATAAAAAATACCGGCCAAGTGCGAGTAGGACTCGCGCACTGAGGGTTCCGTACAAACAAAAAATTACTGAAATAAAAATATGTGATGTAACTAAAAATTTAAGGTTTTCGGAATTTTTCCTTTATATGTGCTATAAAACATTATTCCATGCCAAATTTCAAGATTCTAGGTCGACTGGAAGTACCCTATAGGTTTTGATTCCCTTGCGAGAAGTTGCGAGTTTGAAAATATGCGGCTTAAATTGCTGTTTCTTTTGATTGCGTAGACATAGAAGTTTGATTTTGTTACAGCTTAAAGGTATTATAGACTTGAGTATTTGATATGAAATTCAATTTAATACCTCTACGCGTTCATGAGGAAAGGGGTAGTAAGTTTAGAATTATTAAAAATATTTATATTATATTATGTAACTAAAAATTTACGGTTTTCGCAACTTTTCCTTTATCTGTGCTATAAGACGTTGCTTCATACCAAATTTCAAGTTTCTAAGTTCACGGGAAGTAGCCTGTAGGTTATGATTCCTTTGCGAGTGTCGAAAATTTGCGGAAATTTGCTGCATAAAGGGCTGTATCTTTTGATTGCGTTGCCTTAGAAGTTTGATTTTTTCACAACTCTAAGGAACAGTAGATTTGATTATTTGATATAAATTCCAGCTTAATACCTCCACGCGTTCCTGAGAAAAAGGGTCTTGACAGACAGACAGCCGGACAACAAAGTGATCCTATAAGGGTTCCGTTTTTTCCTTTCTAGGTACGGAACCCTAAAAAACAGTCCACTCCGAGTCGAATTGAGAACCGCTTCCTCGTGTTTCATCGTTTAAAAACAGACCTACATTAAAATAAAAATAAATAAAAGACCTAAATTCTACTAAAACACGTCATAAACAGCTGAACAAGTTACATGGCATGTGTCTAACAAACAAAACATGTTTAATAGTTGTTTGTTCTAAAATAACAACAGTTTAAATAATTTTAAAACAACACGCGCTGTTGACGTCCACGCGATACTTGCATTGTTTTGATAACTATCTGTGTTGAACAGTTTTAGTTTATTAATTCAGGAACTCTAATTTATAAACTACTTCTAAAAAAAAGAGGAGTTTCCTGTGTAATCTGTGGTAAAAAAGTCAATAAAACAAACAAAGTCACCAACTTCCGAAAGTAAACTTTACTATTGAAAGTCGGTGACTTTGTTTGATTTATTTTAGTGTTTTTCTGGAAGTCGGATTTTTGTCTTTTATACTAAGTCATAAGCTTTGCTTTTCACAAGAAAATTGACGAAAATCTGCCCATCCATACTTCTATCATAAATGCGGAACTAGTTTTCTCTGTCTGACCTTTAATGGTTTGAAATGAACGTACGTATTTGGATGTAATTTAACACACAGATAGACCATGGCTTAGGGACATAGGTATTTCATCCTCCAAGTGGCTGAAATCACGGGCAAAAGAGATGATAATATAGTGTAGATGTCAATGCACAATCGCAATGTTTTGAAAAATACACTGTATGTTTTTTTTTTTTTTTTGTCGCTACACTCTTGAGTGAGTGGTCGTGGTCATTACATATATAAAGTGACTGGTAATGAGATACCGTGGCCCTGGAACACAAAGGGCTAAGAAGGAACATGGATGGGTTTTAGTCAGTACAAGTCTGACACTCCCTTCCAATCCGCCCAGAGCGGGAGGAGTCATGTGATGATTTCCCATACGAAAAAAAAAAAGGGTGACTGGTAATTAGTGATCGGTACTTAAACACGTGATTATAATCATGATAACGAACAGCTTTCCTAAAAAGCATTTTTTATACTCATTCACTTTTTTCACAATAATACAACCGCCTATGAAATTCGCGGGCGCGCTCTTCTGGCCTATCGGCCTGTAATAAAAGTGAATGAGAAAAAAAAAATGTTTCTTTGGGAAAGTTGTTTGTTATCATGAGTATTATCACGTGTTTAAGTATCGGTCATCAATTACCAGTCACCCTATACATGGTGTAAATCACCTCATCACAAAGCCGTCAACCAAGCATTCTGTACATGAAACTAAGTAAGTTTACGCAAAAATGATTGCTGGGAAACGACTTTTTTTTGGGGGGTGTAAAATCATGTTTTGTGGTAGAACTCAATGTAACGCACTCAAAACATTGTGCTGATGGATGGATTGAATAGTACGGGAGTCGTGGAGGTGTTTAAAGTAAAAATATTACATTAAAAACTTGTATTTAAAAAAATACTTGTCAAAAAATTGGAACTTTGACCCCTATTATCTCCGTAACTAGAAAGTTCCCAGGTATGGTGTAGAACAAAAAAATGATCGCAATGACAGGGAGAACCAGTGTCTTTCGGCTTCGTTAAGAGGTGTTTTACACCCTTTATAAGAGGTGGTAGCACGCCTCACAATTCGATGCCATTCATCTCACTATTCACCTTTAGACCCCTGACAACGAATGGAAGGTTCTATTTTTGTTATTTGTCCTTTTGAGTTCAAAAACGTGTCGTTTGAATAAATCGAATTAAACCTCTTCTTAAAAACCAGCACGTCGCTCCTTTTAAAGGGTTAACCATGAATTTTAACGTTGTTGCGTTTTTTTTTAAGAAGAACTCATTTATTAGGGATCTGGGATCCATGTTTAATTTTCTGTTCCTTATATACCAATAGGTGTCAATAACGAAAACAATCTTAGAAAGGGATAAGCAGAGTTGTGTAGTAGGAATCATCATCAGCCTATAATGTTCCCACAGCTGGGACGCAGGCCTCCTCTCTAAGAGAGGGAGTGGGCTGTTATCCACCACGCGGGCCCAGTGCGGGTTGGTAGATGTCACATGTCTTCGAATTTTTAGTTCTAGGACATGCCGGTTTCCTCACGATGTTTTCCTTAACCGTTTTTGAGAGCAGCGGTGATGGAATAAATTACACAAAGTAATGCGCCTTCTTGGGTTCGAACCCACGGCTTACTGCTCGTAAGTCGAGGCTGCCACCACTGGGCCACCGCTGTCCAGTACTCACTCGCTGTGTAGTAGGAATAATATTTCGCAAATTATGTTATAGCAGATTGCACATTTTGCCAAAAACCAGGCAAAAATCAATACACCTACTAGAAAATCCTAATAAAAAAAAAAACATAATAAAACTTTACCTCTTTGCCATTACATAATGTATAGGAATTATAAAAAGTCGGAAAACCGACTACTATTTTCAGACTTTAAAAAAATAAAATAAATGGAAATTATTAATTCTACAAGCATTTTTCTTCCTGGTCTGCTAGTTATGTGCAGTTTCACATTATTAAATACCAAAAGCTTTTGAGTAAGTGTTGCATGCAGCCGGCTGTGTTCGTGAGAGGAATAAATTACTCTTTAAATTTAGCACTTGAAATTTAGCGGAAAGTTGAGTAAAAGAAATGTAGATTTGCTGCTTTTAGGTAATAAAAAGAATAATGTGTTCTAGTGCTTTGTTCTACATTTTCGGCATATCTCCCACCATCGGCAGTTAGCGAGAAGCGAGTAAGGATAGCAACTAAAACGAGTTGGTTCGTGCAACGACTAGCGAGGGTCTCTCAGTGAAAAAGTAGCTCTCTGTGATGTGTTTTTGCTGAGTAACTTGCAGGCGCGGCGCGCTGCGATGTGAACCGTCAGCGATCAACTACATATTATTATTTTTGTGTCTTATTCACTTTAACGAGGCCAAAGACATTCAAATATTTACAAGCGATAGACTCACTCAATTTTAACTAAAAAACAATTTTCGTATTAGAATTCTTCTTCCTGGGTTTAGAACTAACTTATTTGATTCTGAAATATTATACACAGATCAAGTGAGGTTCATAAAGTGCCAACAAGTTCTCTTCGAGCCTTGAAACTTCTGGAATAAAATTGTAACAAACTTCTATAACGAGCACATATGTAGTACTAATAAATCTCATCTACATAAGCAATGTACTGGAATTTTTCTTTTTTATCGATAAACTTGGAGAGAGTTTGAAAATATGTACCTACGCAGGAAAACTCAAAAATTTTCGATTGATTGGGAAATATTCAGAATTTGTTAACTTATATAATATGCTTAGTATTTACTGAAATATAAGTTTATGGATCGAACTTTAAAATGAATAAGATATAAATATCGAACACATTTGCGTCTGTGCGTATTTATTAATTTTAATAAATACAAGTGAATTAACAGAAAAAGCTGATTCCTGGCATTAAAAATCAAAAGTCATACTCAAATTAGACTATTTTTGTCTTTTTTGAACGTCAATAACAGTTACGTCCAGAATTGACTTAGTTACATTACATACATACATTAGTTTTAGGTAATAAAGGGTGTAAAACACCTCTTAATGAAGCCGAAAGGCTGGTTCTCTCTGTCATTGCGATCATTTTTTTGTTCTACACCATACCTGGGAACCTTCTAGTTACGGAGATATTAGGGGTCAAAGTTCCAACTTTTTGACAAGTATTTTTTTAAATACAAGTTTTTAATGTAAATTTTTTACATTAAACACCTTCACGACCCCCGTACTATTCAATCCGTCCATCAGCACAATGTTTTGAGTGCGTTACATTGAGTTCTACCACAAAACATGATTTTACAACCCCCAAAAAAAAAGTCGTGTCCCAGCAATAAATTTTGCGTAAAGTTACTTAGTTTCATGTACAGAATGCTTGGTTGACGACTTCGTGATGAGGTGATTTACACGGTGTATAAGTCAAATTCCATTTTTTTTACCTTTTCGATATAGTTGATAAAAAGTAACTTTGTATAAAATAATGCGTGGCGACCTTGGTTATTCAAAGCTTATCGAATCCATATCTTATCGGCTCATAGGACTTGAGAATAAAACTCAACAGTTTTCATTCTGTCGGTAAGCTCCTTTTTTCTTTGTTGTTGTAGTAAACAAGAAATCCTTTGTATACAACGGGCAGGGTCAATATTGAGATAGGGTCCAAGTAGATCCTTTTATACAATGTCTAGACTTGCTTAAAGTTTACCTAACCTGAAAATGAATACAGGAGACTGGTTTCTTATTAAAGTTGTTTTGTTTCTAGAAAGTTTAATTATATTGGTATGTTCTTTGGGGTAGTAATTTATTCAAAACTATGTATTGTATGCTTTTGGAAATATATGAAAAAAGATCCTTGAAATGAAAAAGCGTTATTAAAGTTTTAGTTCGTTTTCATCATAATACGGCGACTGAAACTTTTTTCATAATTATTTGACATCAACCTGAGCTGAAAAAAATCGTTAGCCGCATGGTGCAGAAAGGACTATGCGTCAGCTGAAATTGATAAAAAAACACCTCTTATATAGTTATAGTACGCCGAATTAAATTGAACTGGTAAATATTTAAATAGTAAATGTACGAAAACAACAATCTCTGCCCTGGCTGGAGGCCTTACCCTAAAGGCACCCACAGGATAGTCCGGTTAAGCAGACGACAACCTCATAGGTTGAACTGCGAGATGCCATTCAAAAAAAAAAAACAACAAAGTCTGACAGCCAGTCCTACCAAAGGGTATCGTATTACCCAGTACAATTATAATACTGGTATTCAATTGCATCGGGTTAGACTAGGAGCCGACCCCAACATATTTGGTTAAAGGCCTGGCAGAAGATGCTAATGAAATATACTTCAAAAAGGAAAGTAGAGTAAGTACAAAAGCTAATAATTGATGAGTGTAGAGACACAACCTGAAATTTAAACAAGGAGACAGCAATTAAAGTGGCCATTTGTATTAGCATGGTTAATGGTGTCCGCACGTTCGCGTTAATGTCAATGTACTCAATGCTGAGTTTAAAAGAAGTAAAAATGTGAAGTGTTCCGAAATAAATTGAATTTCAGTATAGTAGGGTTAAAATGTTATTTTTTAAATACAGTTCACTTAAGTTAAATTGACATTATAATTCTATGTGTAACTGCACGCGTAGCATGTAGAAACGAGTTTTGTCTACGGAAGAATCGATATACTGACAGGTAGACAATGACAATGTGTCATTTTGTCGATTCATCCGTCGACATAGCCCGTTTCTACGGCGATCATGCTACGCGTGCTGTGTGTTCCCCGTCGCAACCAATTAAGTTATACGAAACCAGTAATAAGCGGATATTTCATTGGGAATGTATACAAAGCTAGGCCGTGTTGCACTGGATATAATAATATCTTGATATGTCACTGTGTGTACGGGTGCAATAGGGACATGTGTGAACATCGAGATTTCATTGCTATGATATTTATACAAAAAGTTTTATTCATCAAAACCTTCCCGAATAAATGATAGTGAAAACTGTGTAGCGATATACAAAAACAAATTTTAACAAAAAGTACTACAGCGCCATCTTTGAACGAACTGAAGATTTAATATGGTCTGAATCTCGCAAGCAAAGTTTACATCGACTTAACCGTCAACAACTATCGGGCTGTTAGCCACCAGACATAACACCTGTCTGGTCGTTGGATCCTCCCTTTCCTACGGAATATTTAGCAACTTTACATCCTGTTCCTTATACCTAAAACTGCATGAAAAAAAAATTGTGCATGGAGTCCCTCCGCGCGGATGAAGTGAAACTTCGTAATACTACACGCCATTCGTTGCCACGCATTCACTCTCGCTCTGTCTCTTTCTTTTCCCCCTCCATGGTAGCGTTACACGTTTAACGCAAACTTGTTGGAAGTCGCATAAGAAGTTAAACTACAATATTTTTGCAGTCACTCGCCGCCTGACCGCCGTCGCGTACGGACGTGCCGCTACCTGCTCGCATTCCCGCTCGCTATCAGTGTGTGTCATCGGTTCGTCGCTTCCCAGTGTCGTGACGTCATCAGTAGTCCCTCGACTACACCCCCGAACAATTGCTGTCTTTTTATTAAGACAGCACTTGCTCATTTGCTTCGGATATTATTCCGATTTAACTTCCTTTGCCCCATCAGGGAAAATTCCTCAGTTTCGAGGTTCTTGGTGGGAAACCTAACGGTGCCAACGAAATCGAGAGAGGGTGGTGACTCAATCTGCCCGCCTAACCCCTTCAGGGTCTAGGTGAAAAATTGGACTCCGTCGCGAACGCATGCGCCGCCGATATACTGTGCTAGTGTTACCCGTTTCAACAAGTTCCTGAAAGCGAAGTTCCCTAGACTGGAGTTGGAGTTGCTACCAAGCCAGGACCTTCGGACTGTGGCTGCGGGAAGGTTGAAGCGGGTGAGTCGCTGGACCCAGTAAATTCCCTACATAATTGTTTAAGGAATTAGGTTATTAGGCGCGCTGAGCTTCACTCAGATGTTCGCTAACTCTTAGCAGACAATATGGCCCTTGACGCGGATGATGAACTCCTTTTGGCGTTTTTCAAACGCGTTTTCCTGAACGACCCAGATTTTTTAAAGAAATATGGGTCCGATGTCGCTGCCTTGCAGCAATCCAGTATTGCCGTCACTGACTTCAGTGACGCGCTCGAGAGCCCTTTGTCGCCGCCACCTGCTGACAGAGGCTTACCGCCAGCCGTCGCCGCCGCGATTAAGGCTACCCCGAGACCCATTCTTGTGAAACCCATTGTTTCGCAAACAAAGGGCCAGCCCGCACCTGCGTCCATTGTTCCCGTTCCCGAGAACATGGACAAAGGCTTACCGCCAGCCGTCGCCGCCGCGATTCCGGCTAAACCGAGACCCATTGTTTCGAAACCTTTTGTTTCGCAAACAAAGGATCAGTCCGAACCTGCGTCCATTGTTCCCGTTTCTGAGAACATGGACACAACTGAGCCTGTCTCCGACTCAGAATCAATTTTAGACTCGTGCTCTGCCTCCTCATCCTCTGAAGACGACTATCAAGTCGTCGGAAAGGGCAAGAGAAAGAAGGGCAAAAATTCCCAGGCCGCCATGGCCAAAAAGATTGTCGCGCTCCCTTCTGTCCCCTCTCCCGCGGCCTCCCGTCCCACCTCCCCGGTCCCCTTACCTACGTCCGCCGCTGCTCATACCAGTAGGCCAGTCAGCCCTAAGGCTAAACCTTCAGCTGCTTCTTCAAAGAAGCTGAAGCCCCCTCCCCCGTTGTTCATTCAGGACAAAGGGAAATGGACAGATGTGTCCAAAATGTGTGTTGAGCGCCGCATACAATATACAAGCGCAAAAAGCACACAGCAGGGAATCAAAGTAGTGGTCCCTACGACAACCGACTTTAGGGAACTTACTCGCCAGCTGATCGGAAGGCACATAGCCTTCCATACTTACTCCCTCCCAGAGGAGAAGCCCACCCGCGTGGTGATCAGGCGGATCCCGAAGGAGATATCCACGGAGGACATCCTCAATGACCTCCAAGGCCAGGACATCCCGGTTGCAGCCGTCCACCGCCTTCATAAGGCGAGAGGCGGCGACCAGTACGACATGGTACTGGTCATTTGTGACCCAGTAGAAGGACACCACCCGATCTTCAAAGTGAAGTCGGTATGCTCCCTCACAGGCATCTCAATAGAGAAGCCTTACCGCTCAACCGTAGTAGGGCAGTGCCACCGCTGCCAGCTGTACGGACACAGCCAAGCCAACTGCCATGCGCCGCACAGATGCGTAAAGTGTCTAGGCGACCATGGTACGGCAGACTGCCCCCGTCCCAAAGACAAATCGCTATGCACGGAGCCACCGAGCTGTGTGCTTTGCGGCCAGTCGGGCCACCCGGCTAACTACCGCGGCTGCCCGAAAGCCCCCAAAGGCTCCTCCTCTAAACTGGCGAAGCGTGCAAACGCCCGCCAACAGAGAGAAAGCCCATCGGTGAGGCTACCAACTGCACAGATGCCGGAGAGACTCAGCCCTCAGAGGCCCTCTCCCTGGACCTCGCTGAACCACCAGAGAGCTTTCCCGGCACTCGGCAAAGCAAAGTCCAGCCCCATTCCCGGGCTATTAGATGCCCCTGTCCCCACTCCCGTGGCCCAAGCGAGCGCACCGGCGCCCGCTCGTCCCGCGCCTCCCGGCCCCGCGGCCGCGGTCTCCTCTCCTAACGTAACTTTAGAAACGTTAGCAAAGTTAGTCACCCCCGAAGCAGACCGCATGGCGGCAGATCTCAGGGAGGCTAACACTGACGGTGATAAGCTTAAAATTATCATCAAGTCCCTAATCAAGTTAGGCGAAGCCTTCAGCGGCATTAATCTTTAATTTCAATGGATAATACGAGATTAACGTGTACCAAACCCCGATCCCTTAAATTAGGGTACTTTAATGCCAATGGCATTAGAGGCCAGCGTGATGAAATCGCCACCTTCCTCCGTGACCATCAAATTGATATCCTCCTCATACAGGAGACCTTCCTCAAGCCCAGTCACCGCGATCCGAGAATTGCCAACTATCGCATAGTTCGCAACGATCGGTCACGTTGCCACAAGGGCGGTACTCTAATCTATTATAGAAAAGAACTGCACTGCATCCCCTTAGATCCCCCTCCCATGGAGTCCCTACTCGAGACTTCAGTGTGTCGACTAGGCATGACCGGTCATCAACCGATCACTATCGCCTCCGCGTACATCCCTCCCGGCGGCACGTCCGAGGAGCACACTCTGTTCACCAAAGACCTTGCCGTCCTCTTCGGCTTGAGTGACTCCGTTATCATAGCGGGCGACCTCAACGCCAAACACCCCGCCTGGAACAGCACGACGACCTCTGCCAGAGGACGTCACGTGTATAACCTGGGTGAGTCCCTCAACTTCGATCCCATCGCTCCTATGGAGCACACTCACTATCCCCACGACCCCGACCAACGTCCGGACGTTCTCGACATAGCGCTACTCAAGAATGTCAACCTTAAGTTGCATTCCATCGAGACTTTACATGAGCTTAACTCAGACCATCGACCAGTGCTCATGCACTTAGTTCCCCGCTCGGGTCCCTGTGACCCCAGCCAGCCCCCGCCGACCCAAGTGATAACCGACTGGAGGAAAGTCAGCGAAAAGCTGAAATCCACCACGTCGTCTCACCTGGAGTCCATCCCCGGCCACATAGTCTCAGTCGCAGACACGACGGCCGCCATCAACTCGTTTACAGAACACGTGCAATCCGTACTGAAGGATTGCTCACGAGAAGTTCCAGCATTGAGCGATCAACGCTGGATACTACCCGCTGACGTACGTGAACTGATAACCGAGAAGAACGCGGCCATCCGTGCCTACAGCAACTTTCCCTGCGACGCGAACAAAGCTCACATGCGTTATTTACAGCGTGCTGTAAAGAAGCGCACTAGTGAGCATCGTTCAGATCAATGGGACAAGACGCTTAGCGAGCTTGAGCCTACCCACCTAGCCTTCTGGCAGCTGCAACGCAAGTTGCGCTCCACCGAAGAGGCTTCGATGCCTCCCCTCACCCGACCCGATAAGAGCGTTGCATTCGACGACTCTGAGAAGGCCGAATGCCTAGCCGACAGCCTAGAGTCCCAGTGCTCCCCCAGCTCTCAACCAGTAGACAAGCGACATCTCGATGAGGTGAACGCATTCGTCGAACGTAGAGCCGCCCTCTCCCCTGTAGAAGACCCAGATGATCCTCTGCCTCCGGTCACGGCTGACGAAGTGCAAGACATCATTAATAAGCTTCAACCGCGTAAAGCACCCGGCTCCGACGGAATCACCAATAGGGTGTTTAAACTCCTCCCCGCTCAGCTCGTCGTGTTAATGGCGGCCATCTTCAATGGCGCCCTGAGCAACAACGCTTTTCCCCAAATATGGAAAGAGGCCACTGTCATCGGTTTCGCCAAGCCAGGCAAACCCAAGTCTGAGCCCTCGAGCTACAGACCTATCAGTCTCCTGAACGCACTCGGCAAAATCTACGAGAGACTTATTTATAAGCGACTCAAAGACTTCGCCGAGGCTAAGAGTCTCATCCCCAACGAGCAGTTCGGCTTTAGAACCGGACACTCTTGCATTCAACAGGTCCATCGCATCGTAGAGCACTTGAGCGCTGGCTTCCAGCGTGGAGCGATGACCGGTGTGTTGTTCTTCGACATAGCTAAGGCTTTCGACAAAGTCTGGCACAACGGCTTATTATATAAGCTGTACAAACTGGGAGTGCCGGACCGTCTCGTGCTCATCTTACGAGACTTTCTGTCGGATCGCACCTTCCGCTATCGCATCGGGAAGGCACTGTCTTCCCCCCACCCCATTAGAGCCGGAGTCCCTCAGGGCTCCGTCGTCTCTCCCCTTATCTTTACTCTGTTCACCAGTGACATCCCCAAGAGCAAGAAGGCTCAGTTAGCCTTGTTCGCGGACGACACGGCCATTTATTACACTGGCCGCAGTCACGACGCTATCTATAGCACCCTCCAAACCTCAGCCAACGTCTTAAGCGCTTGGTTCCGGAAATGGAGAATCGAGGTGAACCCCGACAAGAGCCAGGCAGTTCTTTTCTCTAAACAGCGTAAAATTAAGCCACCCGCGCTCAGCCCGATCACTATGTACGGTAAGCCTATCCCTTGGGAGAAGCAAGCCAAGTACTTAGGAGTCATACTTGACAACCACTTGTCTTTCGCGGCGCACATCAAAGCAGCTCGCGACCGAGCTGCGTTTGCTATGGGTAGGCTTCATTTCATGATTTCGGCAAAAAGCAAGTTGTCACTCAAGTGTAAGTTGCGCCTTTATACCGCGGTGATCCGCCCCATTATGACGTACGCTTGCATCGTGTACGCTCACACCAAGCCTAAGTACATCCATAGGATGCAAGTTTTACAGAACCGGTTCTTACGTAGAGTCACGGGAGCCCCTTTTATGTCCGTAATGACCGTCTACACGTAGACCTTAGAATGCCCACCGTCCTTCAGTTTATGAAACGTCTTTCGAAGCGTTTCTTCGATAACGCCATTAAACACCGTAATCCCCTGATCGCAGCGGCCGCCCGTTACGAACCCTCGCGCATTAGTACAGTACGCCGTCCTAGGCATACCCTTGTCACTCCAGATGATGCTATCACCCTCCTCCAGGAGAGTAGCAAAGAGACTAGCACTCTTAAAAAGTTCCGACTCAAACCGCCGTCTTTCCGACCTCGCCGTCGAGGTCCGTCGCGACGTCCCGGTCCATGCCCTCCCCAACCCTCGCTCGAGCCAGCCCGCGATGCTGTGCCAGTAGTTTTAAATCAGCCCCTAAATAATGATACCATTCAGATCCAGCCTGTCCCCATGCAGTCCTCCCCCAGCGACGCCCTAAGCCGAGGTTCGTACCCCACAGGGGGTGCCCTTAGCGTGCAGTCGCTTAGTTTGTAAGTTTTTATGCCCTGGCTGGAGGCCTTACTCTAAAGGCACCCACAGGATAGTCCGGTTAAGCAGACGACAACCTCATAGGTTGAACTGCGAGATGCCATTCATAAAAAAAAAAAAAAAATTTTTGCAGTTTTGTGGATCTAAGTGTTCTCAAAACCAGACATGAAAAGCGAGTTTAGTACGGTTCTCCTTCAAATAGATAACATAGTTTATAGCTGTGTGTAAAATAAACGTATTCACGACCGATTTTACAGTTAAATTTGCGATAGTTATGACATTCGAGTTTGAAGGGTACAACGCATTTAGTCATTTCAATCTTGTTACCGAAATAGCGACATATTTTCGATAGCCGACTGCCTTTCGAGACAGGCAATTGCCATTCACCATAAGGAGGACCATCGGCCAATTTGACATTTTTTAACATTGGAAAATATTCCTAAAATATAAAAAAAAACCTGTCCGCGTAACTGGCCGATGTTGATAAATAAACAAATGCCGTTACCAGACATAGAACGTCTTATAGATAGAATATACTTATATTGAAATGCAAGTAATACCGATTATTATGTGAGTATTATTATCTCTAGTAGATTATCCGTCCTCCCAACGATAGATATATAACTTCGATAGGAAATGCTATCTGTCGATAGGTTATTGAAAAGTAAGTATCGTAAAAGGATAGATTTGTTTATCTGTAGTAACTAGGACTAAGGATAAATAGGTTATTGAAAACGGCTGTTATTATATGTCTTTGGACCCA
Organism: Cerastis leucographa; assembly: GCA_963082945.1. Taxonomy (NCBI): domain Eukaryota; kingdom Metazoa; phylum Arthropoda; class Insecta; order Lepidoptera; family Noctuidae; genus Cerastis; species Cerastis leucographa. The sequence continues at coordinate 7,016,508 of OY720380.1, read as the reverse complement.
ACGCGCCAACAGAAACCAGAACCCACCCAAAGCCCCAGGCTATCAAGTCAGCCAGGGTGTTGCCATCCCATAAGACTGCCATAGGCGACGTAGTTAAGTGGTAATTATAGCCACGTACCGAAACCTCAAAGCTTGCTACCATCTGAATTAATAAAACCAATTTACCTCTGTAATAACATGAGTTTCTTGCTTCAATAAGATCGAGAAATCAAGAGGAATTGTGGTTTGTAAAACAGGAAGTTTGAGTAGATGATGTGTGATTTTGAAATGTTATTGATGAAGATGAGAACGTGGCGAGTTAAGTGCAAATGTACTGAAATGTTGCATATTTATTTGTGTGGATTGATGTTTGTATTAGCTAAGTAGTTAATTAGAAATCGTTATATCGTTCTCACATACATGTTATATCTCAACATGAATGATGCAACCAGGACTTTGTAACAACAGAAACACGACGATTGTCCGTTGAGTTCCTTGCCCATTCTTCTCTATATCTACTCTTTGGAATGGGCTACTACAGTACTTTCACAAGTTATTGCGTGACCGGATTGTACGAGTAGCTTCATATTTTTGTTTTTTTGTTTGACATTAATCTGTTATGGTATAATTGAAATAAAGGAGTATTCCCGTTTGAGCACCTATTTTTAGAGCACCTATTATTGAGTGCTACATATGCGGTGCACAATGCATTGGTGCCCCCAGAAAATAGGTGCTCTAGGTGCTCAAACGGGAATACCATGAGTATTCCCGTTTGGGCACCTAGAGCACCTATTTTTTTGTTTTAAGTTTAAGTTTATTTGCTGGATGTTTTCATGACTCATCTACATAACGTCAGTAAATGAACATCTATGGCAGACATTTCCATCACGAGGTTATATAATTACACCTATTTTATCTCCTTAATAAGCCGAATTTTCCTTCATATGCGACTACTCATTTTCAATATTTATGCTCAGCGCACAGTAAGAATCTTCGTTCTTTCTATAATCGTCTTCTACGTTGTCCTTCTCACCGCTCTGGTTTTCTCAAGACGTCTTTCATTGTCCAGGCTGTCTTCCTTTGGAATGCGCTCCCTCTGAACATCAAGTTGGTCAACAGTCGGTTCATATTTAAAATTAAAAACTCACGAACACTTACTTAAGAAGCTGGCAGATTCATCAGATATATCTCATAATTAAACTGTTGTTAGTTTGTTACTCACTTTAATTTTTGTTTTCATGTATGTATTTATGTATGTTTCGTTATATTTTATTTTTAAATGTTTTCTTACCATTTGTTATGCTGCACCTACTATGTTTTCTCCCTGCATAACCCTAAGGTAGACTAGTAGAAAATGCCCAAGCCATTAAATCCGCCTTTGTACAGTGTTTTTATACTTGTGCATAAAGATTTAATAAATAAATAAATAATTATTTATTACACACTCTAAACCTGTTTACTTTTCGAAAGCATATCAAATCTTGGGCTTCAAACAGCAGAGAATTATTAGTTTTAATTATATTTTTTTATAATAAATAAAGTTTTAGAAATGGTGTATTCCGCTGAAATACAAATAAATAATATAGATTTCCACGATGTTCTAAGAACTAACTTTTGACACTATATTTTGGTTTCGTAACGCACGAGTAACTTTCATTTGACAAGTTTGAATTTAGAACATTTTTAAGAAGTTTATTCTAGACCCAAAGGAGGCGAAGTACGAATTTATTAAATTATGTTTTTTATTAGGTAAAAGTGTATTTTAATGTCTCATTTTTTGGAAAATATTTAGTTTTAATTATTCTATGTAGCTGAAAACTGAACTGAGAAGTATTTCTTGGTAAAAAGTGTCTTTTAATGCAAGTTTTAAAATAATCATCTCAGTGAAAGCTTGCAAAAGTTTTAACAGAACAATTTGGTGAATTATGTTAAAATATTCTAAGTGATGGAACACGTTTTATTAAAATAATTTCCCGTTTTAATGTCCGGACGGGTGCCATTTTATTTCAATTCGTGAGATTGAACGTGTTGACGTATAGTCAGAAAATTTTACTCTGGAAACGGAGAAGGAGCCAACTTTTTTAAATATTCGATTGATTGATGAATAAATGGTGAAAAATATGCAGTTGAAAGCTTTATAGGTTTATAAATACATAAAATGATAAATGATTGCAAAACGAATACAAAAAAGCTTGTAAAATGATAGTTCTAGAACTGCGTTTATGTTTGTTTAAAACACCTGAACCAACTAATGTTTATAACTGAAATCGAATTATGACTACTGTTTTCAAAAGTATGCAGGACATTTTAGTAAACTCTTGTTGATGGTGCTGACTGTACTGCCAAGACAATACTTCAAGATAAAGCTACTTAATTCGTGTTAGAATGTTGAAGTCCCGCCTCATTTTCTACGGTTTATGAGATGTTTCAGGCAAAGAATAAGTGTAAACATTGATAGACAGGACAGTGTTTTTTTAATTAGAATTTGGTTGAAAATGAATTGTATTACGATTATTAATTTTGAGGTATCAAAAAAGGAATAAAGAATAAATTACTATTTATTATTGGCGTACTAAAAGGGTTAGCAGATTTTTGTATGAAGCATGGTTTGTCTATTGTATATGTTTATTTAAGTGTCAACAGGGGCCAGAAGGAAAGGTTTTATTGGTTAGAATAGAATATAGATGCTTTATTGTACATCAAAATTGAAACAAATATTTTATAATTCTGCCTATTTTATGGTTACAACTAGCTGTGCCCGCGACTTCGTCCGCGTGGAATAAGATTTTTTCTAAAATAGCAGTAGCCTAAGTTATTCCTTATTACATCAGCTATCTGCCAGTGAAAGTTCCGTCAGTCCAGCCATTCCAGAGAATAGCCGGAACAAACAGACAGACGGACAGACAGAAAGACAGATAAAAATTAAAAAAAAATGTTATTTTGGTATATGTACCGTATTCATATGCGTGTAGTAAAAGGCGGTTATTTTAATATTACAAACAGACACTTTAATTTTATTTATTTGTATAGATGGCGGGGTTATCGCTGATAGCCTTATCTTCCAGACAACCTTTGGATGGATATTACGAACATAACATAAAAAGGTGGTAGTCGGTGGTGTAAGCTAATACTACATAAAAATTAAGAAGAGAGTTTGGTGAGGTGAAGAGTTTAGTAAAATAATTTGTACGAGTCGAAAACACTGTCGTATCTGTGAATTACTCTAATCTTCATTAGAAAACGTCTACCTTTACACTTTCTCGTCACGTATAGAGGCTGGGAAAGTTTATAGTTGTCAGTAATACTTAAACCAAGAGGTGTCAGCCAAGGTATAGCTCCCAGGTGGAATCCATTACTTTTACAGGTGAAATAAAATATTTTTTACAAGTGTCAATAGTTTCAGAGCCCACTAAAACTCAATTTTGGCTTCTTCTGAAATTGATGAGTGCTTTGCGAGATGAGAAACCTTCAAAGTTGGATGAACCTGAAAATAATTTGAAAAAACTATATGCTATATGTGTTGCTAATTTTCTGTAGGCTATATGTGTTTTGACTGTATTCAAGTACATTTTGTAAAAACGCCAAAAAAAAAACACCCAAGTTTTTTTTGGTAAACCTAACGAAAATTTTTTAGCTCAAGAAAGATAGTGTTTTATTATTATTACAGCTAGCCCATATTGTCTCACTGCTGGGCAAAGGCCTTCCTCCATTCCTTCCAACGGTCACGCAGATTCTGTGCTACTTCTTTCCAATTCTCAAGGAAAACATCCAGTTCGTCAAGCCATCTCCTTCGTGGTCTGCCGCGACTCCGTGTCACTGTTTCAGGGCACTGATCCTGAGCTTTGCGGGCCCACAGCTCGTTCGGCATGCGACCGACATGTCTTGTCCAGTCCCATTTAAATTGGGCAGCCTTTTGAGCCACGTCAACGATTTGCGTTTTGGAGCGTAGTGTAGTGTTTCGAACACGGTCTGTTAATTTTACACCTAAGATACTGCGCTCCATAGCATGGTGGCAAAACTCGAGTTTTGACTTTTGGATATTATTCAAAGAACAAAGTGCTTTATATTTTATTAACATAGAATAAAAAGCACTTTGTCTTAACACTCAAATACAACGCAATCGTAATCATAATTTCGCAATCACATAACTTAGCGGCAAACCCACCAAATCATTATAACAAACCGTAGCGAAACTATTGCTAGTTTCTACGTAATCTACGAAAATCGAATCGAAAACGAGTGTGAGTGACTTGGCCACCTGCAGCAACGACGGGAAACGTTTCCGAATTAAATAAAATAAATCATTAAATAAATTATGAGGTTAAGAATAACATACCGCATATGCAGTCGCTCCATGTAAAATACTATTTAACTGCATTCGGTTACACTGGAAGCCACGAGACTAGTACACTTAAAAAGTTCAGACGCAAACCGCCGTCTTTCCGACCTCGCCGGTCCTTGCCCTCCCCGACCCTCGCTCGAGCCAGCCCGCGATGCTGTGCCAGTAGATTTAAATCAGCCCCTAAATAATAATATCATTCAGATCCAGCCTGTCCCCATGCAGTCCTCCCCTAGAGACGCCCTAAGCCGAAGCTCGTACCCCACAGTGGGTGCCCTTAGCGTGTAGTCGCATAGTTTGTAAGTTTTTATGCCCTGGCTGGAAGCCTTACTCTTAAGGCACCCACAGAATAGTCAGGATAAGCAGACGATAACCTCATAGGTTGAACTGTGAGAGGCCATTCATAAAAAAAAAAAAAAAAAAAAACTGGAAGCCACCAAATATTGTAGGGAAAAAAATAGGAGGTATTCCACATTGGGCACCCGTAACAGATGATGACGATAAAAATAACAGTACCGTAGGTGATTGTCGGTCGTGAGATCATGTTTGTATAATACCTTTGCTTCTACTATTTTGATCACCTCACGGCACTAGGGTGACCATAATTTGGGACTTTTTGGAAATACGGTTTTTGGTAGTCAGGTACTTATTTTTTAGATGGTCTTATTCTTCAGTCTAGACAGTTCATTGCCGGATATCATACGCCTCTCAACTCTCAGCTACTCTTATTTAGCTGCTTTCTGCCACCGTCTGCTATGTTTATCTGACAGTTAAAAGTATACAAGGTGTTGTTTTGCATCCTCGTCAAATTCAAGGAGGTAACTATGCTAATGATTCTCGTCCCAAATCAATAATAAAATTGGTAAGTATTTTATATTTTTTTCTTTTTTACCGAAATCGGTAAGTGTGAACCAACCGTGTTTTAAACGCGGCCCGTCTGGTTCTTGCCTTATAACATTGCTTACACACCTACAAACAATCTCAAACGTTTATTTCATAATTTCTTAGTCCCTAAACCACGTTAAAGGGGTTATTCTGAAATACTGAAAAACTTAAACGACCAAAAAAATCAGCGTTTGTTAATAATTAATTAGGTACCGTAATTTTAAATGATTATTTATGTCTTTCGTGACCACCCCCTGAAATTTGACGAGGTTGCAAAACAACACCTTGTAGAGAAACCAAGTGACCTGGAAAAATATACAGATAGTATTCGGAGATTTTTCCTTGCAATATGCAAGAAAAAAAAATTGTAGCGTTGCACATTCTAATTATTATACAAGCTTACAACTAATGTAATTTTAATGTAGTATGCCATAAGCTTACAAAGTTATTACGAACTTCCACGTTTCGGCATCAGACGACTGTCCACATTGTCCTCAGTTAAGTTGGAACTATTCACACTTGTGTTGGTCTTGTTATAACATTACGTTAAGTTACCTAAACTATACTTTGTCATATAAACCTCCCACAGGAGACTGTATGCTGTAGTTCAGACAATGAACGCCACGCGCCGTCACTCATGTTAAGAATTTTAATTTGTTAAAACGTTTTATACTCTCTATTTTGTGAGAGCAAATGCTTTGTAATATATTTGATGTTCCAAAGTATTTGTTGTATGAATTCAAATTTATTATTTGGCATACGTAATATTTTCTGTATTTTAATAGGTTATGAGTTATTTCATACAAATGTACCCCCAGACATTTTATTAGTGACGTTGTACACGAATCTTGTCTATAAAGGTAGTGATTAAAGCTTTTGGCGCTGATACCTTGATTTCCTCATTGGTCTAACAAGATCGACCCAATTGTAATAAGGTTCTTCCATCAAGATTTTTTCCAAAACAGCATCAGAATTTGTGAAACTATACATGACAATTGGCTCGCCCCTATTACATAGATTAATAGATGGATTTAGAAAAATAGACATAACTGTCAAAATGCGGGTGGACGAGTACTACAGGCACTCCTCTGCCTAAACCGCGTAATCCTCGAATTACGCGCTATAATGTTGTATCAATATCACGCTTAAGGTCAAATACCCACTATAATATCATAAACGCGATTTATTGGTAGTTACAAAAATCCTCCAATATCTTGATAATATCTCTGGTGAGAACGGTAGCACCTGACTACACCACTCTCAATTACCGTTATTAAAAACCCGAACATATTAAAATATAATAATTCAAAGGTTTCATCAACGAAAGCCTACGTTTATGCTGATAGATTTTCCAGCAATATTAAATTTCACCTAGCATAATCAGCCTAAAATCTTCTTTTTAAAGAAGCGCCTAAAATGTTCCCACTGCTGGGACACAGGCCTCGTTCCTATTAGTAATGGGCTGTAAGCCACGTGGACCCCGTTCAGGTTGGTTGATGTCACATACATACACACATAAAATCACGCCTGCAAAAATGCTGAAAAGCCACATGTCGTAGTGTATAGACTATTACTCATTTGTGCCAGTGCTCCACGCTATTTTGTTTTTAATATGTGTATATAATCTAAATAATTGTAAAGTATTATGTAAGTCGTACTCTATAAGACACAGAGTTCAATAAAAATATTAGTTGGAGACTTAGTCTACTTTTATTATTTCCCAATATCATTCCAATTTTCCAAGTAAAAAATTAAGATTGATAAAGCGATTTTTATACCCTTAATGGAATATTATTCCAATTTTTTTTAGTTAAATGTCTATGGTGTGAAAAAAAGTTTCACTTTTACCGTGGTTTCATAAAACCACACAATCCGTTTTTTATTATTTTCTTTTATTTACTTTTTATATAATTTGGTAATTTTACCCATTTGAAATTAAAATACAATTTCTTTCTTTCAACTATCATTTAATATAGATTAAATCGTTCAAGGTCAAGTATCGTGCTCAGGTGACGCAATCCGAGCAATTTAAGTGGAACTAGAATATTGAGGGCAATTACCTCCGAGATAGATTTAAGTACGTACATAAATCAAATTTACATTTGGGTCAGGGGATCGAGACAACGATTAGGGCCTGGTTTTCAAACGAGTTACGTTTAAATGTATGATGCCTGTCACATTTCATAAATTATAATAAGCGTTTAGAGGATTATAATACCTAAGCCTTGGTTCACGGCTTCGCCTGTATGTTCATAAAAAGAAAGAAAACAAATTATTTATTAGGCACGCACAGGAAGAAATAAAGTGTCTAAAGTAACAAAAAAAAAGGCAGCAAGAAAAATACCCAATTAAACTATTTCTGCACGAGGCCAAAAGGCTCCTATCTAAGCATGTTGCTGTAACATTTTTTTAAGAATCAGCTCACAAATACATCTCAAAACCGTATTTTTTTAAGTACTTCATGTATTAACTAAAAACGATTTTATAATCCACTCACTTAGTATTATTTTCGATAACTCAGTATTTTTTTCGCTCGATTTCGTTTTGAATTCAGCCACTTTGATTTTTTGTTGCTAGCTTAGATTAACTGTTTCCCATTGCTAGTAGCTCATTTTAGGAATTTTCAATCATTCATACTTTATCGCTAGTTAAGTTAATTTTTCGCAAACATAATTTAACGCCGTAGTCGTCCATATATTATTTATTCGCTGGGTTTATTGTCCCAGATTAATTATTAAATTATATAAAACAAAATTGCCACTCTTAACAAAAATTTAAACACCTACATATAAATAAAATTTTTATAAATTGGACATCTTGTCCCGTCAGGGACTTCACGTTAGTAACGAGGTGTTACAAATGCCAACAGTATGGCCATGCAGCAAAATCGTGCAGAGAAATAAATTCTACATGTGGCCACTGTGGTGAAGCAGGTCATATGATGTCCGAATGCGCGAAGAAAGCATCCTTAGCATTTCCAAGATGTGCAACTTGCTCCCGCTTCAAAAAGCCCAGTGATCACAAAACGGGAGATGCTGAATGCCCTGCTAGAAAAATTGCTGAAACCAGATACATAAACTCCGTCGATTATGAGGGCACCTAGTGCGTCATCACTCAGACTTCCGTCGATATCGCGCTGCCTAAGCAAATTGTCGCAAACAACAAAAATGCCCTGACGGTGTTCATTTTGAAATATTTACTTGTTTCGTACTGCTGACTGACTATCATATTTATATTAGCAACTATGTGCAACAAATTGTTTTCCTTAGAATTTATTGACCTACATTATTTTTGTTTGTATGTTTTATTAGCGTTTTTAAGTACATTGGTTGGATGGTTTCCAGAAAAGACTATCAACTGCATTCTGCTCTACTTCATTTGCTATTATCGTCGTATAAAGCTTCAAATAGATTTAATCTAGGCTGACATTAACTTTCCATCAAAAAATACCTTTATCGTAATCATTATAATTATCTTACGTATAACGATTATTCCAATTCATTTAGGGCCAACAGCATAACTCCTTCTATATTACTCTAGTATTTACCCCCTTTCTAGCGATATCATCATGATCTGCCTAGCCTTTTCCCAAACTATCTTGGGGTCGGCTTCCAGTCTAACCGGATGCAGCTGAGTACCAGTACTTTACATGAAGCGACTGCCTATCTGACCTCCTCCTCCTTAGTAAGACTGGCTTCTGACTACTCGTAACAACTGTCAAAGATCTACAAATGACAGCCGGGACCAATGGCTTAACGTGCTTTCCGAGGCACGATGGAAACTCGGTATGTAACTATGGTCACCCATCAACGGACCAAACTCGGCAAGCACGGCTTAACCTAAAAGATCAACCCGTGCTGCTGTTATTATTTAGCCACGAGCTCCCCCTCCTCCCTTTCTAACCATATCATATTTCACGTAATCCATCTGCCTTTTGTTTGGTCTTACCCTTCTCTTATAGCCATTCTCATTTATACTTGAAAATTTCATCATGACCGGTATTCTCTCAATGCCTCCGAACCAGTAACTAATCTGTCAAACCAAAAACTCTTCGTACTACAAAATGACAAATAATAGAATCGTCTCACGATCATAAGAACTGAAGCAGAAAATTTATTCGAAAGAAAGGTGTTTTTAATAAGATTTCGTCTCTCATCAAAAGTTACGGTATGGGGATGGGTCGTTCCACGTTTCTTTCCTGATTTCATTTCATTCGTAATTTTGTAATTTTATCCATCGCTTTTATTTCCGCACAGAATCGACTTAGAACCAAAGTCTTCTATATGAAATTCTGAACATGCTGCCAGTGTTCTGGGCACGTATCCGGATGACACCGCGATGGATTACTTTGACGCCATTTTTGTTTTGTATTTACAGGGTGCCCAGTAAATAGTACGGCATAGTGGAAGCGGTGATAGCTTGGGTTGGCAGGTATTGCCTGCCAAAACAACAATAAACGTTCCACAAAATGTTACTGTTAAAAAATACCTTCATATATCTCTATTTATGTAGATACTTATATTTGTTTTTACTTAGCACGTATTGTCCCACTCCTGGGCAAAGGCCTCCACCCATTCCTTTGACTTCTCACGATTACATATTGTTAGTCTTAATTTTTAATTATAGTTTTAGACCTAGATTGGTAGTTTTTAGGATTCCGTACCCAAAGGGTCAAACGGGACGGACGGACGGACAGTGAAGTCTCAGTAATAGGGTCCCGCTATTACTGAGACTTCACTGTCCGTCCGTCCGTCCGTCTGTCACCAGGCTGTATCTCATGAATCGTGTTAGTTAGCCAGTTGAAATTTCTACAGATTATATATTTCTGTTACCGCTATAACAAAAAATACTAAAAACAGAACAAAACAAATATTTAAGGGGGGCTCGTTTTTATAAATAATGGTACGGAACCCTTCGTGCGCGAGTCCGACTCGCACTTGGCCGATTTTTTTATAATGTATATAGTAATGAATAAAGGGTGTAAACACCTCTTAACGAAGCCGAAAGGCACTGGTTCTCCCTGTTATTGCGATCATTTTTTTGTTCTACACCATACCTGGGAACCTTCTAGTTACGGAGATATTAGGGGTCAAAGTTCCAACTTTTTGACAAGTATTTTTTTAAATACAAGTTTTTAATGCAAGATTTTTACTTTAAACACCTCCACAACCCCCGTACTATTCAATCCGTCCATCAGCACAATGTTTTGAGTGCGTTACATTGATTTCTACCACAAAACATGATTTTACAACCCCCAAAAAAAGTCACTTCCCAGCAATAATTTTTGCGTAAAGTTACTTAGTTTCATGTACAGAATGCTTGGTTGACGGCTTCGTGATGAGGTGATTTACACCGTGTATGAATGTCTAATTGAACTCTGTTGTTGTAGCCACCTGAGAAAAAATACTGGTCGTTGCGTTGCGTTGTCTCGTCTATCGTAAGTATATTTAAATGCCTTAGCAAGTTAAGTGTAAGCATTCTTGCCTAACTTGCTTTATACCTACATATAAAACAAAAAGACATCAAATGAGATTAACAGTCATTCTTCAACTGTTATCTTTAACTCCATCAAGACTTTATTTCAATTTACAGTAAAGCTGTCTTTAATTCAAACTTCTCGAGAAATATTTGTAAATGAGTTAACAGGCAACTTTAAAACTTGTCTGATTCGATCGAATGAAAAAGTTCTCTTTAATCAGAGCTTGGAATTTCAATTTATTCAAGACTTTCTTGATCCTGATATAATTTAGTTTTTCTTGGGGTCAAGAAAACAATCTGTATAATTGGATTCATTTTCTAGTGCACGGCTGATAGAATTTTCGGAGATCAGATCTAGATTGGATTAAATTAAAATTTACCTTGAACCTGAAACCGTGAAAACTTCTTAAAATGTACTTACTATTTTAGTAGATCGACTTCATCAAGTTTTTTTAATATTTACAAACTAGCGACGCACCCTGGCTTCGCACGGGTGCAATGCTGATACTAAATTTACTTATATTTTCTTTAGAGGTTCCTCTTGAAAGAGCGACATATAATTGGCCATGTGAAAAACACTCAACGCTCAAATCAAAGCTTGCAAGGTTAAAAGTTTGACCCTGTGATTTATTAATGGTTATTGCAAAAGATATCTTACCGGAAATTGTAAGCGTTTAAATTGGAGCGGTAAATCCGATGGTATCAAAGGAATTTGGGGAATCAATAAATATTCTCCGTTACCACATCCGGTGAGTATTGTGCACTCTTAGTGTGAGCTTATCGTCATCAGCCGGGCACAATATACCAGTTTTATAAAATATTCAAACCTTCTTAAAAACTTAATGCAAATTGTAACTTATGTTCTGTTCACTACACTTAGCTGGATATGAGATGCCGGAGATTATACCATTTCAGAGTCTTATAAATACAGAATAAGCAGGTCGCATCGAGGTCTCAGTTCACACACTATCGGGTCCTGTTCAAGCTCTGATAAGCTCTCAATTCCATTCGCCTCTCGCCTCAAAGCTGTTCATGCTTGGTTTCTACCGAAATCTTAGAAAATGTGGTATTGGAGAAGGCACATAAGTGTACTCTTTTCATTGACAACGCACGATCCCTTGAGACACGTTTATATTCTATCGGCAGACGCAGTGTATATGTATAGTACTCCGTAGCAGTGAGCGTAGCGTAGTAGCAACAATGCGTAGCTAAGTGTAGACGCGCTATAGAAATTGTACGTGAAGTAACGTAGCTACTGTGCGTAGCAGCGTAGCATTGAGTCGTAGCAAAGCAACGCGTCGTAGCTTAGCAATACGTAGCAGCGTGGAATATCGTAGTACCGTAGCGTGGCCAAGGGTGTTGTAAGAAAATCACAGTAGGTATTATATTATTTAAAATTTAAATTGTGCATATCCATGTATCTTAAATAATAACCATCATCACAATACTGCACGATTATACCATATCCAAATCCTCTTTTCTTTCAAACTTCAGGTCCCAACTATTTTCCAGCGTGCAATAAGTCTAAGTTACTTTCTCGGGAGAATGTCCGCGAGATTATTCGCCAACAGTGGAGAGTACTCGAGCAGCTCGTATTATTTCATTAGCATAATGCGCGCTTATAAGGTTTGGACGCAGTTCCTTTGTGTTGTAGACGTTCCTAAGTATATGCATGTTCAAGGAGGAAAGAATTTTCTTTACTTCATAATAGAAAATGTTCTATGAACATATTCGTAAAATTCCTAAAGTAACTTTGAGTATGTCAAGTGTGTATGAATTAAAAAAAAAACTACTTGACTTACTTGAACTATTTAAAATAGTAGATCATTATTATAATGATTATGTTGCCGAGCTATTCTATTTGTTAAAGAAATTACATTAGATCTCATAACTTTTTACGGCATTAAAACTGCTTTGTGAGACTTGCATTTTTGTACATGTTATGTTTTTGATGGGGTCTTGTTTTAGGGTTCCGTACCCATATTACTGAGATTCGCTGTCCGTCCATCCGTCCGTCCGTCTGGAACCAGGCTGTATCTCATGAACCGTGATACGTAGCCAGTTAAAATTTCTACAGATTATGTATTTCTGTTGATGCTATAACAACAAATACTAAAAACATTAAAAAAAAATTCATGGGGGCTTCCATACAAAAAAGTGATTTTTTTGCTCGTTTTTATAAATAATGGTACGGAACTCTTCGTGTGCGAGTCCGACTCGCACTTGGCCGGTTTTTTTTTAATGGTATTAGTCGTAGTAGCCGTAGGTGTATTAAAGAAAACATAGTCTGTGACTTACTTTACCTACCTATATCCACTAATTAGATAGCTATCTATCTATTTAGTTAGTATAGTATAGTAAAAGTGACGAAAGGACATGTACACTATATGTAAATATTGCTAGATAGTACTGTAACCGTTTTTTATCGTCAATTTTCTTTAATTTCACTTCGTTTCACACGTACAGTCAAATTAACTTGGTCAAAGAGAGCAACACAACATAAAAATTAAACATGGTGGATCAGATCACGAGCAGGCGAAAAATGTCATTTTGACAATGACATTTGATTGATGTGTCCAAACTCAAAGCAAAGAAAGACTCAAAGACGGCACTTCATGACATTGTCAAAGTTGTCAGACGTCAAACAACTGTCATGGCTGCCCTAACAAGGGGTTTTCGTAGTAAAAAACTTTTTAAATGATAATTACTAAACGAACCTTCTTTAAATTAATTTGTTAGTATTTTTATGAAATACCCCTATTTTTTTCCAATTTATCTATCTAATGTACATAGTGGTAGCCTAAAATCAAACATCTGCTTTGTATGAACTGTAAAAGTACTTTCACGGCGGCTTCATCCGCGCTTTGGTCGGAAATGATCCCATTGGAACGTGCTATCGTAATCTCCCTCGTTCAAATTTGTTCAGGCGTTTGTGTGTGAAACGGTAACAGACAGCTTGAGTTGTTATCAAAATATTTTTATGGGTATTGATAGGAAATACGGATTAGTGAATATTTTAAACGTTGGAAAAGGAAGCTCCTGGTATTTGCTGTCCTAGTGGAAAAGTTAAGCGGTTAATTTTCAGTGTGCAAGAAGAACCTCTTAAAACCTACTTTTATATGAAGGCAATGAATCTCGGAGCTTTTGAATAAAATATAAATTAGTTGTCGTGTTGATCTGACTTATACATTTTCATTTTTCGCTGCAAAAATTGGCCTTTCACACAGATCGGAATAAACGTAGTTATTCCGATGATCCGTGTTATGAATATTAATTGAAAGAATATTGATTGCAGACATTGTCATGAACTCATGACAGGGACGTCAAGCAGTCGAAAAATATTTTCATTGTGCATATTGCTCATCCCCCTTAGCCATTAGCGTGACAATATATAGCCTACGTACTGCGCTATGATGCAAACTATCTTCTTGCCAATTTTCTTCCGAAATCCGTGCAGCCCGCTTAAAAGGCGTGGAAAGGTAACAGACATAAATCTGTTTGATGCGCTACTCGATAGTCTTCAAACTAAACTATCGGTCAACTGCTAGATCAGCATGGCGCTATGTTTGTTTGATTGGCCGACTCAGTACGCAAAATTCGCGCTTTGGACGTGGAGTTGCGGACACCAGCCGGCCTAGCATGACCGCCGTAGAAACGGGCTATGTCTACGGAAGAATCGACAATTTGACAGATATTTCTATCGTCCCAAGCATGGCGATATTAAGAATGTAGAAAAGAAATGTTTCTTTCTTCAGTCGACACAAGTCGAGCATGACGACCATATTTTCTCTTCTTTTGACATTTGGGGGTAGAAACATTACTTGTGACAAATGTCAAACTAGTCTTATTAAAAACTAAATACGAGAAATACGTTTCGTGGTTGCGTTCAGTTACGTTCAAAAGGTTGAAATGTTATGTAAAATGTTTAGGTTTAATTTCGCGAAAAAGATCCAGGCCTGGATCCAGGATGCAGCAACACCATCCCGCCCACGAAAAATGAAAAACTCGTGCAATTGGCAACTTTTTTTTGTTAACTAAACGTAATAATATTCAGGGAATATAAACATCACGTGATACGTCCCCGTTGCTATGGAAAGAATTTCTGTCTATGTCTTCGTAGAAACGCAAGTCGCCATGCTCGGGCAGAAGAAATGTCAAGTTGTATAGAAAAGATTTCTTGTCGTTTCTTGGTAGAATAGAGATAGAACGGTCATGCTAGGGGGGCTGCCCGTAATACAATCGACCGACACAGACGATATTGTTGTAACTAGTAAATTTTTCTGTGTCGTCACCAACCAGGCCGTTTAGTTGGCAGAATCTAGATATTAAAAATCATCGTAGGTATATTATTACAATTCACCAATAAAAAAAAAAATTGCAATAACTTTTTATTTATCCTATCAGAAGGTTATATTACATATGTAGGTAAATTATTTACAAACTAGAAATAGATATAAAATTAAAATAAAATGTGTACAATTATCAAAATTACAGGGCGTCAAAAAATTCGTCCACATCGCTGTAAACAGGAAAAGTGTGTTTTGTAATCCCCTTTGGACCATGCAAAAAATCGTCCCATACCACCAACAGATTTCAAACTTATCTCAATTAATTCATCTTGGCAGCATGATCATTTTTTATTATGACGACATCACCGTAAGTCATGGGGACATCGCGCAAAAAAATAATTCTTGTACACACTTTTTGGTAGGTATAGTTAATTGTAAAAAAAATGTTCAGGAACACATAAAAAACTACTGCGCGGGAAAACGAAAAAAAAAGCTAGTACGTTCTGCTGTGTTTACGTTGTTTTGCGACTATTACTGTCCCCTGCTTGTCTATTTGGACCCTTTGATTACTTTTCGATTACCCTGGCACGTTTATTGGACTGTGATTTTTACAACTATGGAGACTGGACGCCGATGTGTAATGTGCCTAAGATCAGTTTTAAGACAGAGGCGACACATATTACAAGATACTTTGCTTCAAAGTAGTCCTGAGTTAGTGGCCTACATATCGCAAAATGGATTGACACAAGTAAGTCAATCATTAGTATTTCGATAACTATTAAATACTACTACTACTAATATAAATACATATTATTACATTGTGTATTAAAGGCGGTAAGGAATTACGATCGAGGCTCTAGTAGAAGCCTGAAGTCGAAGACTGAGGGCTTTATGAGTCGAGGTTCGTAATTCTTGAACCGCCCGTGTACATACAATGTTTTTCATCACATTTGCGAGTAAACAAATAATTATGAATTATAGCTTTAATACACAAGTCAGCACAACTATTATTACTTACGAAATACGTGAACTTTTTTTTAAGCGGTTGGCGCGTTTTTGCCCACACCATAGATTATAACACTTGTTTCGTTCAGAAACCTTAAAGGCAAATGAATACGTACGTAGGTATACAGCCATGACGGAGTGTAAAAAAAAATCGACGTTTTGATACAAAAAAAACTTTCGATTATTAAGAACATTAGTTGAGTATTTAAGTAACATGTAGCGAGATTGCAATGAAATTCCAGTTTAGATAAGACAATTTTTCAATTGCGTGTAAACTCCTTGCTTGAACTTGCATGACCTGTGTGCTGTGCTATAAGTAAAAAAAAATACCTTGGACCTTGACCTTGGGTTTCATGACAAAAACAAAGCTCGAGGGTTTTGTATGGGGCATTACGGCCAAGTTAACCTGTATGTTTAGATACTGTTTACGTGCAAGTGTGACGAATTTAATAGTTGTAGCGACATAATCGATCTGCACTTTAACTCTTTAAGCCAATTAAAAACCAATATTTGTAAATATCATCTCAATTTGGATTAGACATTTATGAAGTCTCGTGTTTTCAATAATAATTTTAGAATAATAATTTTAGATTAGTTTACTTAAGTTTGCTTTTTTCTTTTTCTCTCTCATTTTCAACTTATACTTAAAGCATGCGGAGTTTACCTATAAGTGATTGTTACACTATTGTACTCTATTATATTGCATGTTACCTTTAGCATAATACCAGTGTAAACAATTGTTGGTGAACCAATAAATAAATAAATAAATCAATAAATTAAGTAAGCAGACTTAGAATGTACCAAGCAGGGCATTTTTACAATGCTTTTTGTTACATTTTTGAAGTGGTTCAATATAATAATATATAAAATATTGATAACTAAATAACGTATTTCCTTTTCGGCAATGAGTTAACTTTGTGCCCATGGATGCCAATATGCTACAGTTTGAGGAGTTTCCTGAATTGATTGATGACGATATTATATTATTTGCTTTGGCGACCTACCACATAAAACTAGCCAAATCGTATTGTGCGGAACATTTTCGGAATGGAATATATAGCATAGAATTATTCCGAGATAACCAATTACATGACTTGTCAAGGTATAACATTCGACAAGATAATGTCTGGTTGATCAGAGGACGCATACAATCTAGACACGTTAGGTCACGCGTTTACTATAGTTACTTATTAAACAACCGTAGTGAAACTGGCAGATATGCCATTGAACGGTGGTACTGCACATGTTTAACAGGGGCGCGTTCAATAGGCATCATCCCTATACTGGGTAAAGAAAACGAAATTCTATTTTGTCCGTCAATCAGGTAATACAAAAATATTAGATACGTATTTTTTGTTTTATCAAGTTAACAAAAAAATACTTAGTCAAAACGCATTAAAGTTGGAGAGTGGGGGCTCACTACGTCACAACTACGTATAAAATGTACTGAGCCGTTACGTCATGCGCCATTTCAACTCAACATATCTCCGTAATTTTACGATTACGTGAAAAAAGAAAGAATACGTGTCAAATACTTTTTAATAATCTACCCGATAGACAAATAAAAAAAAATGAGTCACCATCCCTATTGGAAGTTGTGCGCATATAGTCTCAATTATTTGGTATATGGGGAAAGGTTGTCACACTGAATTTAATCTGCCGGCAGAAATGCTATCTACTATAATGATAGACGAATAATTATTAATTTATCAAAACTGGATAACAGTTCTGTTGGCATAAATATGTATGATCATGAACAATAACAAAAAATGTGATTAATACTAACCCAAAATGTTGTTATTTTATAAATATATATACACTTATACATGTTATTCAAACCTAAAATTTTTAGTTGAACATATGTTTATAGTAAAATGTCTAAAACAAGGTTACTTAAAAAAACACCCTTTTTAGGTAAAAACTTTTATTTTTAATGATCCCATATATTTACGAACTAAAAATTGTAATTTGTGTTTTTGTGAGACTTCATGATAATATTGAAGCAAGTCCTATGTCTGTTGGTGGGTTGGGACAGCGCCCATACAATCCTTTGCATGGTCCTTTCCTTTATTTTGATGCCCTACTCTATTGGTGAATTTTTGATGACATGAACCTATTGGTTCATGTCATCAAAAATTCACCATTTTGGTTTTTTTTTCGTTCAAATACCTATCTAAAGATACTTGGGGTTTGAAGACAATTATAACGATACCCTAACTGTCGAAATCCGTCGATATATCTTATACGAGGTAATAAAGAAAATTACAAACAAGATACGCGCGAAAAACATATCGCTTCCTTCAGTCGTCTAAAAAAATGCACCTAATGCCTAATAAACACGTTTGTAAAGGGTGATGCCAGGAACACTGCGGACGTTGTGGTTTTGTGACACATGGGTTGAGAAGAGGTTTCTACCCGCAAGCCTGTACTTTAATGGTTTGTGCTTTTCTTATAGAGCTTAAAGACCTTTTCTGATAAGAACGGTATCCGGGGTCGGGTAGCTTATACACGGTCTAACTTTGAGAAAAAAACGTGTGTTATAAAGACACCTATTTTTTGTAACTCTGGATGGGTTTAACAATAACTTACAGTACAAGGTTCACATAAACACATAACCAATCTATTATGTCCCCACGAGAAATAAGGCCTTCTCTCTTACAGTTTGTCACTTACTTCATCATCATCAACAGCCAGCTATATTGTTCCCACTGCTGTAACACAGGCCTCCTCTCTATGAGAGGGAGTGGGCTGTAATCCACCACGCCGTATATTCTCAGTCGCCCCCGCGGGGATTGCCACCGGAGGCAAATGTGAATAAAAATTCCCAGTCGCCACCGGAGGTAACTGGGAAGACATTCCCCCACTTCAGTTTCGCTGTACATTGCTTTCTCCATCGAAGAGAATAAAAGAATGAGGTAACTTATCCTAAACCTGCCTCTAATCTCTAAAAAAAGACAATGGAAATGACTGGGAATATACGCACCACGCAGGCTCAGTGCGGGTTGGTAGATGTCAGTCACATGTCTTTGAATTATTAGTTCTAGGACATGCGCCTTACGATGTTCTCCTTCACCGTCTTTGAGAGCAGGGGTGATGAAATAAATTACACAAAGTAATGCGCCTGCCTGGGTTCGAAGCCACGGCTTACTGCTCGTAAGTCGGGGCTGCCACCACTGGGCCACCGCTGCTCTCTTACATAATTAGATACAACAGATCACACAGAGTTTTGCTATAAACCTTTTGTAATAAACTTTGCATAATAATAATATGTGTTACTAAAAAATCATATGGAAAAGATTTTACTTCTTTAAGTCTTTCAAATATTACCAAAGCTCATGTTCCTGTATAAAATCAAAGAACTGTTTATTTGTGGGTGTTGTGACAAATAATGAGCGCATACCAAGAATTAACAGCAGTGGCTCATCCCTCTGATTATAAGCTGCACTGGACAAAACGCCAGTAACTTGGAGGTAAGAAAGAATATGTTCGTCTTTTTGGTACGATTTTCACAATGTCACCAATCGGAACAAAGAATAATGCCACTACATCCAAATCACCCCTCATCTTCAATAACAAATCTCTCACAAGACTCAATCAGTTGACCCTAACTGCCTCCTTCAAACTTCAAGCTTGTTCGTTATGAAATAAATAAGAATAAAAACCGACTTAAGTTCTTAACAAAGGACTGGCTTCCTTACTATAACAACAGAAGTGCATTCAATGTTACTCGTTAGGGCTTCCCGGGCAAAGTTTCGCTCTGAGAATACTGCTAATTACACTACTTTGCCCTATCTGGTGCTTTCAAAGTAAAAAATACTCAATAATAGGAACTCTTCTGTTGAAGAAACAAGGTTTCGGTCCTCTTATGTTTTGGATGGACTTGCTGGGACCAAAGTCTACTAATAAAATTGAGCCAGAATGGGGGACTTACACTGTTGTTGTTTATTTTAACAGTATTGCTCTTTTTGTAATGAGGAAAACACGTGAAAGCTGACGGCTGAGGTCAAGATAAAAAAAAAAACATATATTAAATGATATTAAAAGTTTTTTTTAAGACGGAATGCCAGCCCCTGTTACATGGGACTTAGACATAAATATGGCAGTACTATTAGGTACACCTCTATTTTTTTGTTGGGAAATCATCAAATGACCTCTCTTGCTCTGGGTTGAGCGGAAGGGAGTGTCGGACTTGTACTGACTTAAACGCATCCATGTTCCTTCTTAGTCCTATTTATCCTAGGACCACGGTATCTCTTCCAAACAGTCCCACAGCCCTGGCAGGCATCGGCCCTCTCGGACCCCTTCCGTTTCGCTGACATCTCTTTGAGGCGCGCCTGGAACACGAACGCGCCGTCGACATGGCCTGTCGTCATAAGACCGACGGACGGTGAGCTAGCACAACTCCAAAGGTCGGTTTTTTTTTTTTTTTGAACATACCAAGTCGAATCACGTAAATCAAGATGCAAGAAACTTTACTAATTAAAATGAAAATTAAGTTTTTTAGGGAACGCTTTAAATGTTTTGCCCATTGCAATCTATAGGTACTTGAGGAACAAGTTTGTTTTTTAAATTAGATTTAGGGAAATTTTCCTAGAAATGTTATAATTTGGTTTGGAAGCTGCCAAGCACTGGTTTCAGTGATTTGACTAAAAAAACAAGATAGCTTTCCAAAATCAAATGAAGTTGCAAAATAGCATTAACTCTCTCTTAAAATTATGATATAGATGACATTTGTATTATTTCAAATTAAAATTAAATCAAAATTTAATTTTAATACATAACATTTTGTGATTTCATGAAACGCTGCCTCGATAATAAATGAAAACGAAATTTTAAAATATTATTTCTCACTGTCGACATTTAGTTATTATTTTAAAAGCAGGTCTCTCACTGCCGGAGGCGTAAAATTATAAATAATGTTCTAGCAATTTGTTAAATGGATGTTTCTCTTCAATATAGTGGTTGCCTGCCTCGAGGGAGATAAGCAGAGGTGGCGCTTTTGTGAGATTCCATTACTGATTATGATGGGGTTGTTATTTGTCAGGTTAGGTGCGTAGTATTCGCAACCAACGCGCGTGTATGACTAGATGTATGAACGTGGATGAGGCAAAAGGTGTAAGTAAGGATCGAGGCAGTTGGCGTTCTGTGGTTTCTGCCTACCCTTATGGGGAAAAAAGCGTGAGTTTATGCATGTCATATTATGTGCTATAGCTGATGTTAGGGGGTTGACATCTTGCAACAGCATAAAATTATGCCTGTTATTCCCGCAAGGTTAACTTGTATTACACTCAGATTTTCATCTTTTGTTTAAATTTAATGTTAAAGGGGTGACCTTATTGCCATTAAACGTCTGCCACAAATCAAGACTCTAGACTAAGAAACTCCTGAAAATCCAATAAGATTTTGCCCGATTTGGGAATCGAACCCAAGATCTCATGTTGGGTAGTAGCGCGTTGCGACACAACGAGGCACTTTATAACGAGGATGAAACGCTACTTTTTTACACCTGTGACACAAACTTCAACTTTTAGGAAATTTTAAGTAAAAGTTACCCATCCATGTTACTTCTTCGTTCTTTGTGTTCCAGGGGCACGGTATCTCTTTCGAACAGCCCCGCAGCCCTGGCAGGCATCGACCCTCGCGGACCCCTTCCGGTTTGCTGACATCTCCTTGAGGCGCGCGTGGAACACGTACGCGCCGTCGACACAGCCTGTCGTCATGAGACGGACGGACGGTGAGCTAGATCTTCCTGCCCTTGTCCTATTTTATTTTATCAGAGACTTTCTATAGACGAAGGGGGTGTTATAATAGTGCCTAAGTGTGTCTGCTGCGTTGAACGTATTATATACTAAGATGAAGAAGTCTAGCATACACGGTAAATCTGATCATGTTCCTGCACTTGTCCCATTTTATTTAGGGTCGACGCAGCACGTTTAATTTTTCCATTCTTCCCTGTCTGAAGTCACGGCATGATTAATTCCTTTCTCTTTCATATCATTTCTCAGACGATCCAAAAGCACTCTTTTAGCAAGAAATACAAATTATTCTTCACCGATCAACTTCAAAAGTAACCACAAAACCGAGCATGAAAATGTCCCAAAGAATGTTTTGGTTTAGCAAATCCCCCGAGAGCACCCGTCAAAAAACATTTCATTACATTATTCATTCACATATCCAAAAAACGTGGAGTGACAACGTTTATATAAAAAATAGGTATTAAAAGTACGAACGTATGTACTTGGGAACAATTTCAGCGTTTTTCATGAAGTACGATAGCGATGGAATATTAATGTCTCTTCAACGTTGCTCGCATTGGAATATACTGTGGTTCAGTTGAGTTTCAGTTTGTTATTTTTAATATGGCGTGTCGCCAGTTTGTTGGATACATACTTCTAGAGAATAAGCCATAGGGAACTCTATCAAATGTTTTCTCTAAATCGACAAAGCACATGTTAAGAGGCCTGTGATGTTCCAAGCTTTTCTCCTGGATTTGCCTTACAACGGATATAGCATCGACAATACCTCTGCTGGGTCAAAAGCCACATTGACTCTGAGGCAGGTATTTTCTACTATATTGGTTCGGCGTGGTTTGATTATATGTACAGAATAAATTTATCAGTGCCGGTATTAACGGCACTGATAAACCTCGCAAGCAATACCTCGGTATGAGCTGCAATCGTAGGAGAAATGGTTGGCTTTTGGATAGCCAAGTTTGTAGTGAATTTCTGTGGGTTCTGGTCTGTACTGACCTAAAAAGTTAGGCCTCGTTTACATAACCAACCCCCTCAAGTTATTCTTGACAGTGTGGACAACGCTTTACCTTAAATATTAAAAAAAAACACAGTGTTTCTCGATGTTCTCGAAAAATACTGACTATATATAAATACACCTCAAAGAACGCCACGTTTTATATCATTCGCCCACATAAACGTTCGTTTCTCTAGAGTAAATAGGTGCTTACTTTGAAAAAGAAAGAATTTTAATCTGTTAAGTATTCATATATTTGTTTTGTTGAGGTCTTTTCCTTTTACAACAAGCCAGTTTGGAAAGTTCCCAACAATTTCAATAAGAGTGTTGAAATCGTGTGGGCGATTATTTTGTTTCGTATACAAAAGAATGTTGTTTTGAAGTAGCAGCAGATACAATTTAATTAAGTTAATCCAAGAGTGCTGATTTTGATGTATGTGTAGTGGTGCTGTTTGTCCAAAGGATTATAATTCAGTGGCACTTCAGGTTATCAATCATAAAATGGAGGATTGAAATAAAAAAGGGTTCGAATAGATAATTATGATTGATACCTATATACCTTGATACTATTAATAACACTTACTACGGGATATTTACCATGTGTATTATTTGTTTCGAGTTCCCGATATTTCGGCGCTATTGCAAACGCCATGATCACGGATAATGATCAACCATTGTTACCTTTTTTATCTGTGATCATGGCGTTTGCAACAGCGCCGAAATATCGGGAACTCGAAACAAATAATACACATGGTAGATATCCCGTAGTAAGTGTTATTAATAGTGTTAGTGACCATGTCAGTTTAAAAACTTATATACCTTGATAGTTATTTATTTATTTAGAGCATGGACGATTTACAGCTTATAAAAACAAACAAAAAAGGGAACAATAGTCATCAGAGAGCCAATTACAAATCCTCACGTATAGACTTATAATATATATGTATATGTTGTGTGTGGTATGTATCTTAATATTAACAAGAATCATAAAATTTTATAATTAAGCTTAACGTGTTTTTCCGCTTTCAAGCGGATCCAAACGCGTCAAGTGTCAACTCAAATAAAAAAAAACGTCGCTTCGTTAGAAGTAAAGAATAAAACAATTAGTTATAATACATGTCTTTCATATCATATTTTAGTAATGAATCTGTCATTGTTCAAGGAATCAATTTTTGAGTCAGCGTGCATAATTACCCGATAATCTTATCTAATAATAAAGGTTTGTTTGTTTGCTAGAACGCGCTAATCTCAGAAACTACTGGTCCGATTTAAAAAAATGTGTCAGTGTAAGATAGCCCATTTATCGAGGAATAGACTATATATCATCACGCTACGACCAATAGGAGCGGAGCAGCAAAGAAAAATGTTGCAAAAACGGGGAAAATGTGACGCAGACGAAGTTGCGCGGGACAGCTTGTTATCATGATAATTTCGAACACTGATCATGATTCCCAAATTGTTTCAGACAGATCCTCAAATTTAGTAGCACCGGGCAGTAGCGCAATGCAGTCTTTAAACGTGTATTTTCACAGCCGCTATTATTATGCTTTCCGATTCGGTCCGCCTCCAGTAGTGGATACAGTTAAACAATATAACAAAAAAAAGTTTCAGACTGATTTTCGATTTTGCACTTTCAGCCAAGTACACACAGCGTGCATTCAGTTTAGGTTATTTCAGAATTCGCTTCAGGGCTCTAGTTCGGCTACCTTACCATTGGCTAATATTTTTACCTTTCTGATACGAGAGAATAAGTCTCCTATGGGATATGTGCATTATTCTATTCGTAACTTCTTTTTTCTGCTTTTTAAATATCAGTCTAGTACATCTCACTCTTCTTCTCATTGCTACATTTTCCCTTCTCATTTCCTCTCCGATCTACAAATCAAAGTCTTAGCCCATAAGAATAAGAATAAGAATAAGAAATTTTATTTGCTCAAACATGTGTATACATACAGAATTAAAATAATATGCATGCAAGATCTTACTCAAGAGTGGCTCACGACATGTCTGCCATTTTTCATGGCGTGCAAATATTTATGGTTCAAATAAAGATTTTACCCCTTAAATTAAAATATCAGTAACAGAACCTCAGAGTATCAGTAACCTTAGATTCAATCATTTAGGTATATTATCATTATAATTTATTATTTATTTTTCTTGCCAAATATTACAAATTACAATTCATATTCATAATTTTCAATAGTATTATTCATAAATTCAATCATAACAACATTTATAATAAAGGCATATTTAAGTTCCCCACTACTACATGACCATAATCACTATACTGTCAGTTATATTTATTTATTCATAATAATCACAATAAGTCGTTTAAAAATTCTGTAATACTGTAATATGCTTTTTGTGCTAAAAACAATTTCATTGTTTGTTTAAGTTTAGGTATCGTTTGCTCTTTCCAACTTTTGGGGAGTTTGTTATAGATAGTTGGTGCCATGCAAAAAACACTCTTGCGCATAAGTGCAGTTTTTGAGGTATGTCCACATAGTTTGCTATATTTCTTGGAAATTTGTCTTAGCATAATGTAGTTACATAACACAGCATCAAGGTGCATTAGATGCCATTAGTGGTTTAGTTACTTAGTCCGCTGTATCGAACTGGTTAAGAGGTAAAGACGGCAGCACTTGAAGCTACAAAAATCTGCTGAATTCCTTTAATAGATTTTCAACACTGTAGTTAAAGGATTAGGTTCAAAGTTGACTGGGAAAATTTTACATTTTGGGTAGCTTGTTGTGCTGGTGTCAGTTTGTACGGACGTACTATGAATTAATTCGTACCAGTGGTATCGGTCTACATCTACCCATAAGTGAAGGTATTAAAGTATATTTTTGTAATTCTTTTTTACTTGATTGAGAATGTAGAACAGGCTATTTGTTATTAATTTGGTTGTGCAGATACGGTTTCGTGAAGTTAAAGTAAAAAAATATTAATTTATTTTTCTTGTTAATCTTTTTCCTTAAAAATAGTCTATGTAGTTTGGGAACTTTCCGAGAATTTTTACGAACAATGTGTCATTTATTTTCTTAATTATTTTTCCCTTTTTCTGCGTAAACACAGGGAATATTACACATCGGGATGGCACGTGTCCTTTGTGGAATATAATTATGCGTTTATAAATATTAATAGGGGCACAGACCTTAATATGAGAACCGTGTCCCGTTTAGGGGAATAAGTAAACTAGTATAAGCCAGAAGGAAAACAAGGTTATCTTGGTATAAATCAACGCCTGACGCAGTAATGCTAAATTAGGGCGCCATCTTTGATGTGTGTTATTTCGCTAGGGTCAAAAAGTTACCAAAATTCTGCCAACCTACAATTGGCCCTATTTTATGATGAGGATGGCAGTGTTCTAGCAATGGGAACGTTATAGGCTGGTCATTATAACCGAAATCATACGAAGGTACAGATTTATTGTATCTCATTGGCCGATTACAGCATGGTGTGTTTTAGATTGATTTGATTTGCAAGACGGTTTTCATATGACCACTCTTTCTTGGACACGAGTGGCCATGGCTGGCCTGAAAGACGGTCTTGGAATAACTCCGGACACAGGTTGGTCGTAAACCTTGTAGGTGGAGATTTATAAATGACTCTGCCCTGGAGTGTAAATGAGGTGTTGCCCCACAAACGATGTCATACTTGATATCGTGTCCCGTCGGTCCTGTTGCTTGCAAATCACAGGAGCTTATGGACGCTTCTGAAAGTGCCAAATTCGTCGTCTAATTTTGGGCTGACTCTAGTTAAATTGTCATCGACACGCTAAGAATAAGATTTACTAACGTTACAGTTTGTGTCCTGAAGTCCCATTTTAAACCTTACCATGAATATTTTACTTCTGACTTCTAACATTATACGGGTTTGATCTTGATAGAAAGGACAGAATTCGAAAACATCAAAAGGCGAGAATTTCCATAGATGAATATTTGCTCTATGATTTGGTCTAGGAAACACTCACTGTGTTTTGAAATGCCGATGCCAGCAAGTGCTTTCAGGAAATTAGAATATAGGCAGCTTTTCTTTAGCATATTTTTGTTCTAAAAGTTTTGTAGAGAAAATAAAAAAGTACTTATAATATTTAGTATCAGCGTGTGCATAGATGTGCCAATAAAGGTGGTGCCTTTTAATAATAAGTTCATTTAATGATGCTTTCTTAATTTAGAGCTTGTTTAACATGTAAAGTTATATGTCGAAAGTTACCTATTCGAATATGGGTTTTTATGTAATCTAACATCATGTCTGTATGTCGCGAAAGGGTAGGCAGTGGTGTGAAGACCGCTTGTCAGATGCAAGAAAGCTAGTTTCTTATGCTATTTAAAAACGGAATATGGGATGTGCATACTGAATGGTGTTTGTAGTTCCTTGTAAAAGGTCGGACCACATTGTTTTTTTTTTTTTTCAAAAAAGGAACAGTTATAATTGCAAATTTTAAGTGTATTAATCTTCTAAAATACCTAAGAATCTTGAAACGGCACAGCAAAGCATTAAAGAACTGCAAAACAAATTCAATTTCTATCTATCTGCTCGCCCGGACGTTTGCCGGAGATCTCATTAATTACACAATTAAGAGAAAAAGGGCAGAAAACTCTTTGTAAGGGATTTTAAAGGAAAATGAATAACCCAATTTGACTAATTCTTTATTTCTTTTCTTTTAAAAGTTAAGAATTGTTGAGGTCATGTTTTTTTGTTTCTTTCGGGGTTAAGTGAGGTTTTTTAAGTATCGCCAGCCTAACCGGTAAGTACAATAATTTGCGGACTCTACACCTGACTAAGTAAATAGAAACCACGGATACCATACAATTACTTGCTGAAGTTTATTTCAATGTAAGTGTCTGTATTATAACCAAATATCAGAATAGGTAGATCTTATTTACATAAAGTTCGAGGAAGAAAGTAACAGAGTTGATAATACCTCGTATAAAATCCCGCAATTATAAACATGACAGTTAAAACCCGGGATTACAAAAATATGAACTGGAGTTTGAGTATAGTTACTAATTATTGATTTGATGAATCACATTCCTATTTTTAGGATTATGTACTGAAATTGTGTCGGATTCTAATAGTTTGTTTTAAATAGGTAAATTAAAACTAAGTTGGTTTGTCTTAGTGGATATCAGATAAATTTTAAGTAATGCCTTAACCTTTAATTAAGACCCTTTTTTATTAAACGGTTTTATTAAACGGTTTTTTAATTTAAACGGTTTTATTTAGCTCACCCCGTTTGTTTTATTTATTCTTGGGTCATATTTAGTAATTCAAATTTCACCCTCTTCCTGTAAACCGATTAATCTGAAATTTTGTATACACTTTGGATTGAACCGTGGGGCACGTCAATTGTCTACAATCGTTGATTAAAATGTTTGTTTTGTAATTGACGTGCCCCACGGTTTTATTTTAGTCTAGTCTATGCATATGTTTATAATTCCCACGACTGTATCTATTTTATTATTTTTTGGTTTTTAGTACATTTATCTTAAACATTGCAATGTATGTTTAACATAAAACCGTTTAACTTAAAAAGTTTTTTTACCTATTTTTATTAAAATATAATCAGGTACAAACTATACAACTTAAATAATTCTTGAAAGTACTCCTGATACTTCCAAGAATTAACTTTTTATTGTTTGTATATAAATTAAAGCCGTTTAATTTAACAATTTTAGTACGGTACCTACTCTAAAAAAAAAAACAAAATGCTTCAATATAATAATTTTGTTCAAATGTATTCAAAGCGCAATAAGTAATTTGCAATTTCATAAATCCCGGAATTTATTCGTCAAGTTTATGATTTCGGGATTTTAGACGAGGTATTATCAACTCTATGTTACTTCCGTCCTCGAACTTTAAGTAAATAAGCTCTACCTATTCTGATCTCTGATAATAACCGCTACTGAAGGTGCGAAACTCGTCCTCGGGCCGATTTACTTTAAAATACCATCGACTCGCTAGGAAGAGTATGTCGGTGTCCGTGGATGGAGCCATGTCTGCAATTTGTCTGTGCCAGTTTGGACGAATGTTTAGACAACTGGCAGGAAGAATTGGTTGCTCATTCTGCATCGGCTTGGATGTACTATGTGTAGCACTGTAAATAATAAAGATAATTAGATATTAGGACCTGCTTCAGAAGGCAGTACTCCTCGATTCGGCCCGTATTGTGAGGAGGTTCCTGTCTCTGCAGCCTTAACTACCGGTAGCTTGGACCCTGCTCCCGACACCGGCGGAAACCTACTTTTATATGTTTTTTTTTTTTTGTACAATTTTGTTGACAGAAATATTTAAGAATGTAATAGATAAGAGGGAAAATAAATAAAGCAGATAATTATATTGAATACTATTTTATTTGAGTCTTTCCCAAATCCTTCACAATCGTTTCAAGATTTGGTCCCTTTGGATTACTTAAAACGTGAAGTAAAATTAAACAAAACATAATTCAGCCTATTTTGCCCCAATACGTTGATAATCTGCATATACATGTTGCTAAATAAAAAAGCATATAAAACAGGTTTCAAATGATTTTAACAGAGGAACTATGCAGTTTCTTGCCGTTTCTTCGTCATAGGAATGAATATTAGGGAAAAAACGTTTTGCGTCAAGAAGAGATCCCTATAAAACATAACATTATACATCAATCAGTCTTTAAACTGTTCTATATCGATGTTAACCTAGTCCTTAAACAAACACTCTTAAGATCGAATAAGGCCGGTACACACGCAAGCACAACCTATAACCCCCAGATTACACTTAACAACACAATCGCATGCAGATGTCGCCTCAGTGAGTACACGGCGTAATCCATTAACACCATGTATTGTGAGAGTGTAAACTGGGCTTACAATATTACTTAATGTGTTGTGTTGCTAAATTGGGCCGGATTTTATGTTATATGTTAAATATAATTGGGGCAAGAAGGTTTATGCCCGCTTTCAATTTTTATCGTGTGATTAGTGCTTACCCTGTAGCCACAGTTTTTTTGCCGCCCCTATGGACTCCTGACTTGGCTTTACATGCTATCGAGGAATAATATCTCTTTGGCATATTTGGTTTCCTCACGATTTTTCCTTCACTGAAGAAAGTAATAATAATAGAATACGCACATGAATCCAAAATTGTAGCAATGTTTAAATACCTAGCTATAGGTTAGCTATAGATTTTTAGTATGTCTTATTAAATTATTATTATTCTACACCTACTACTATTTGTCTCTGCTTCGCCCAAAGGTTGCTGGTAGAAAATGCCTATGGCATTAAGTTGGCCTCTGTACATTGTACTTGAAGTGAAATAAATAAAATATAGGTATCTACTTTTATTAGGCGTTACCGCTGAATAGATAGGCTACAGAAAACAATCCGGGATTATTTTTGCGTTATAGGTATAGAATAAATGGATCAGCAGCAGTATAGGAATAATATTCAAAGACTCCTAAATTATTAACCAGTCCGAAGAAGTACATTAATGCTATAAATCTAAGAGCAATAATTAATATTTCCACAAACCACTTTGAATATTTAATAGATACTTAAAATTCTGCCGAATCAACGCCACCAAAGGTAATTTTCCGAACTCTCCCCTTTTCTTTCCAAATTCACCTTTTCAACTTTTCCTTTCTGAGTAAAGTTTTGCTGACTTGACTTTCGAAGGGTTCTTGAGCTCTCAAACAGCGCGAGTTTCTTAACACAATGAATTTTTAAGTGCCTCACAATGAGAACCACTTGGCAAGGAGTTAAGCTCTGAACAGTAGTACTAACAATGTCGTATCTATAGACACCTACTTATGAGTTGCTTTGAAGATTTAAATTGTTTCAGATCAGTGTGAGTCCTAGAGATTTTCAAGAGGATCCTTATTTGTTTCACGTTTACAAATGCGTTAAGAAAGAAAAATGCATTAATGCATTGTAGATCATTTTATTGCATTGCATTGATAGAGGTTTCAAAGTAACGCCAACTTATTGGTTAGCTGAGATATCCCAAATCTTTGGTGATCTTAAAGGCTACCAATATCTAAGTAGTTATAGGTGCTGTATGTTAAACGTTTTGTAGAGATTGTTTTGCAATGATATCCACGATTTTTAAGAAGGTTAGTACATGGCAAATTACGGGGAGGATATATGGAAAGAAAGAAAACATATTTATTTGTCGCAGGGAAATGACGTGCATACAAAATGACAAAAATAAAATAAAACAATAAACATAGGATCAACGCAAGAAAAAAAAAATACAAACTGGACGGAACAAAAATGTTTACTGTTTGCACGTCGTGACTGCGACAAGCAGGTTACCGCTCAGCATGATGCTGTGCCATGGAGGAACTCACAGCACAGCGCTGGTATTCAGTGTTCACCTGTGAAATAACTAACGAAGCCAAGACAGCATAAGTATTTGATAATATAAATAAGAAAAAAAAAACCATAAACGATATTAAATATCAACACTCATTAGAATTATCAATGATTAATATAGGGAAGGATTAGTCAACCCTGACGACTGACAGCAGGACACATCAATATAAAAGTGCTCTAAACTAAATGATAATCTAATACCAACATATTGAAGTCGCATGTGGCTTAAAGAGTGATGAATATAAATGTAAATGGGGAGAGAGGGAGAGGAAGATTAAGGAAACGATGGATGGATTCTGTGAAGAATGATATGAATGAAAAAGGACAAGGTTGACAGAGAAGAATGGGACATGGGACAGATGATGACCATTATATTGGGAGATGCATTTTAGTAGCCAAGAACATCACAATTCCGCAAATTTTTCTCAAGACACCTACAGTATTTACATAGATTCTCCTTACACACAGCCCTCCTCGCGTGGCACATGTTGACAAAGAACTGAAATCCCTTCTTGTACCGGCTGAACATCATGCAGACGGGTTCCAGGTCCGTTTCAGGCAGGTCATTGCACACGAAGTTACATGCTTCATTCCCTGGAGCATTATCTCTCATGAGGTCGACTAAATTTGGTGCTGGCGATGCCAAGGCTGTTAGGAAAATTTAATTTTACTATAAAAAAACGCTTTTACCCCCGATAGGTGAGACAGAGATGTTCCTATACCACACCTACATTTAACCAGTTATGTTTGTTATGGGGGCTATCCTATTGCCATTAACCAAGCACAAATGCAAGCTCAGTGTTGCTACTGAGAAATAAGTGATGGAAAAACTTAAAAACACTTTTTGACCATATTGGGAAGACGTTAAGATAAAAGATACATGGAAAGATCAACAAGCCAAGGCTTTTTATGTATAGCACGAGCGCGCGATGTAAACGTAACTTAAATACGTCGATTTATAAATAAAAAACAGTCGTTTTACATATTAAATTTTCATAATTTAAAGAATTAATTCCTATTTATAGATATACTGATTGCGATTTTGCAAAAAACTAAAATGCTATGGAATAATGATATTCTCGATTCAAATATGTATTTATGTAATATGCCCCACGATAAAGGAGAAATTCCTAGTTTGGTGCAAAGTTTTAAAAAAAACATACTAAATAACCCTACAATTATTTCTAGGGAACAGCTTTTTTTTGGGGTTCAATGTAACGCACTCAAAACATTGTGCTGATAGATGTGTCGTAGTTAGGTGTGATTTTATTTCGTTAGACTCGGTCACCATGTGGGCAGAACATGGGTTTCGTGCTATGAGAACACACACTACACACGGTACACTGCTGTTATCGAACTAACAAATTACTTGAAATTACAATCCAACACAATAACATTATAGGCACCATGAATCGGAGTACAGTTTTGGGACGTCTTGACTCCGCCGCTGTCAGACGCGCACTGTCCTGCAGCGAGCACAAGAAACATCACGACTCTGTAAAAGCGCGTTTAGGTGGGGGTAGACTGTTAAGTAGGCAGGGCTTGTTAACGTTACCAACTAACGAAATAATATCCGTTACTTAACGTTAATTCCAATGTGATACCTTATTAACTTTACAAAAATATAACGTTAATTGATAACATTACCAGTAATTTAACGTTAAATACAATTAACCTAATATACGATAATAACGTTACTGTACCGTTAATTTAGCTAAAACCCGGTCACATTCAAGGTTGTGTGTGGTATGTGAGATGCTAAGTTGCTAACCATATACTGACTCCCTCAACCATGACCTAGCGACCCACGAAATGCGGCGTTCGCAAGGTTTGGCGCAATTAACGGTTATATAAATTAACGATAAAAATTTGCAAAAGTAACGTTAAATCTATTAACGTTATTTTAATATTAACGGTAACACTGACAAATGAAGGTAACGTTACGAAAATTTTAACGTTATTCAAAGCCCTGTAAGTAGGTCGCGTGATGACACCTATGGCGCGCTTTCAATTCATTTTCTGTCCGTACTAATTACCGGATCCGACAGATGCAATAACAGGTAAACAGGTCATGAAGGCATTTCAAGCAAAGTTCTAACCTTAAAAACTAGTATTTAAAATAAATCTCCGTAGTCTCCGTAGTCCGTACTAGAAGGATCCCAGGTATGGTCCAGAACAAATAAAAATGACAGCGAAAACAAGTACCCTTCGGCTTCGTTAAGGGTTGATTTACACCCTTTATATAAGTTGATACAATATGCTTAAGGCAATTATTGCTGCGGTTGTCAAATGTACACAAACCCTCAATACTATGTGATCGTTCGCGCACCTAATGACTTTTAAAAACATGAACACTGTCTCTCAAGTCATAGGTGAAAACATAGTTTGAGAGCTAGGGGACCACTATCTGTGGGAAATCATGTTGTATGTTGTACTTTGAGATGTCTGTAATAATCGGAAGGGGTCCGAGAGGGCCGATGCCTGTCGGGGTTGCGGGACTGTTCGAACGAGAGCGTTTTTCTTTCTCCTTCTTAGCCCTTTGTGTTCCAGGGCTACGGCCCTGCCTACCCAACATGGATGGGTTTTAGTCAGTACAAGTCTGACACTCCCTTCCAAACCGTAAAAAAAGATGTCAGTAACAATGATGTCACTGTATTGAAATAAATAATTATTTATTTATTTTTAAATGATCTTTTCTTATAATATGGCATTTGCAATGAATACTCGTAATACTAAAGATAACTAATTAACATGAACCTTCTCCTTTACGTACTATTGTACATACACATACTTTAAAAATTCTAAGTAAACAACTATTTCATTTCTATAGGAATTACGTACGCCCGTGTACCTTAACTTAACCTTGTATGTACTACGTAAACGTACACGGGCGTAATGATAAAACTCTTGTTGTTTTAAATTAAATCATAAATATTTTTACGACTGTACTGAAACTTTACAGTCAAGACTTTGTCGTATTATACTCGTATTACTCATTCAAGTCTAGCAAGGATTTTGATAACTTATATTCTGTAGTAACAACTTGTATTTCTTGAATTCGAACTCACAATACACTTCCAATGTCACAAAATATTAAACTCACTCTCTCACTCTCTCACTCACTTGTACCACAATTCACTTAATAAATCTAATCATCAGATTTGATGAAAGACCACACCTTTTCCCAACTTTGTTGGGGTCGGCTTCCAGTCTAACTGGATGTAGCTGATTATGAGGATTTTACATGGAGCCACCGCGACTTCCATAACCCAGTCAATACTGGGTGAAACGGTACTCTTTGGTAAGACGGGTTGTCAGACTATCGGGCCACTGACTACTTGTAACGACTGTCAAAGATCTACAAATGACTGCCGAAAAAAACTGGTGTTTTCAGAGACACGGATTAATCTCGGTATGCAATTGATGGTCACCCATCCACAGACCGACCTTGGCAAGCGCAGCTTAACCTTGAAGATCGATCCGTGCGGCTGTTCTTATATAGCCACGAGCTCCTTCCACTAAATATGCTAGTTGAGCGTCATGCAGCTGAATAAATAGCTGCATCCCGTTGAAATGGAAGCCGTTCCCAACATACAGTTAGGAAAAGGCCAGGCAGATGGTGTTTGAAGATGTTAGCGACAAAATTATAGCGTAGAACGCTGTGTTTTAATTGGTAGAAAAGAACCGTATTTTAGCTATTGTCTTGGCACTAGTGAACTGTCTGCTGCAAATGGTGGATAAAACACGAAGTAAAATCTTACCAATTATGTAAAACAAACTGAAAGTAGTTGGAAAGAACATGCCAACAATAGAACACCAACATTCGATTTGAAATTCAATTTTATTTTATTACTTTTGTATTATTTATGAAAATAACTTTTTTATTTGACAAACTTATTGTATTTCTTTGAAATTGTTCTATTTTTAAAACAATTTTCTATCAAATTAGTTATTTTACTTTAATTGAAATTGGAATTTGACGATACACTCAGTGGCACAGAATTTGGCCCAAACATTAACAAACCGATAACAGGCGATTTTGGTATCGAGTATGAACATTTCGAGTGGCCTTTTGTCAGGATATTCGTTTTTAGGGTTCCGTACCTCGATAGGAAAAAACGGAACCCTTATAGGATCACTTTGTTGTCCGTCTGTCTGTCTGTCCAGACCCTTTTTCTCAGGAACGCATCAAGGTATCAAGCTGGAATTTATATCAAATACTCAAGTTTACTGTCCCTTAGAGTTGTGAAAAAATTAAACATCTAAGCCAACGCAATCAAATGATACAGCCGTTTATGCCGCAAATTTCTGCAAAATTTCGACACTCGCAAGGAAATCAAAACCTACAGGATACTTCCCGTGAACTCAGAATCTTGAAATTTGGTACGAAGCAACGTCTTATAGCATATATAAAGGAAAAATTTCAAAAACCGTAAATCTTTTGTTACATCATATAATAAAAATATTTTTAATAATTTTAAACATACTCCCCCTTTCCTCATGAACGTGTAGAGGTATTAAAATGAAATTCATATCAAATACTCAAGTCTATAATACCTTTCAGCTGTAACAAAATCGAATTTCTATGTCAAAGCAATTAAAAGAAACAGCAATTTGAGCCGCATATTTACAAACTCGCAACTACTCGCAAGGGAATCAAAACCTAAAATGGGTCCAGTCGACCTAGAATCTTGAAATTTGGCATGAAGCAATGTTATATAGCACATATAAAGGAAACATTCCGAAAACCTTAAATTTTTATTTACATCACATATTTTAATTTTTTCTGTTCAGTAATTTTGGTTTGTACGGAACCCTCGGTGCGCGAGTCCGACTCGCACTTGGCCGGTTTTTTTGTTAATCTAAGGGTCAGTTCACACCAAGACGCGACGCGACGCGACGCTGCACGCACAATTTTAAAGAGCGATTCAATATACAGGCTGACTTTGAATAAATGCGACAAAAAGAAATGGGAGCTTCAGTTACAGTAACAGAGTAATTATAAACTGTTTTTTCTACAATCTAAATCGTAAAAAAAAATTACGTGATTATCGCTTTAAAATGGTCCATTGATGTTATTATCTTTATTTAAGTACGAATTATCGGTACTCAGCAAAATAAATTAATATGCAAAATAAATAAGAAAAATTAAAGTATCAAAAAATCTCGTCCTACTCATCGCAGTGCACAATAATCCCGTTGCCGTTCATAGCGGTCATTTACCTAATTTTGCCTATTTTCTAGTGTAAGTATCGCGCGATGTTGCCAAACCTCGCATGAGCGCCAGCGCCGACATCCCTTCCCGGCGACCGTAATTCTTTTTTAATTTTACGTTTGATATGTTCTAAATTTTGTTGACAACACGTATTATTGTATATTTAAATTTGTCGCATCTGTTCAATTTCACCCTGTATAACTTTATTTTCTGCACGAAAAGATACACATTTCGTTGTGAGAATTCAGAATACGTTGCGCCATGCAGCGCGGCGTCGAGCGGCCTCGAGAGGTGGATTTCAGTAGAATTCGAATACGTTGCGCCATGCAGCGCTGCGCCGCGCGACGCCTCGCGGCGTAGAGCGACGCAGCGCGAAATCACCGGCCTCTTCAAGTATCGTCGCGTCGCGTCGCGTCTCTGTGTGAACTGACCCTAAGAGGGTAAGCAAAAATGAAAGTTCTTTTTTTATTACTGAGACACGTAACGTAAGTCTTGTTCTTTACTGGAACGCACAAAACAAGTGTGAGTTAAAATTCGATATTAAAATGGTTTATTTAAAAAATAAAACAATAAAGAAGGTTAAACGCATGCTCCAGGCAAACCGTTAGTTTATAAGGTGGATCAGTTATGGTTTGGGGAGAGATCTTTTTAGACACACGCACAGAGTTGGCAGTCGTTGCAGGTCATCTAACTGTATTGCGATACATTGAGGAAACCCTCTAAAAACACGTTTTACCATTCGTGCAATTCATCGGTTGCGAAATTTTTCTTAATAGAAGATAATGCCCGCCCTCTCACAGCACATTGCGTGGATGATTGCCTGTCGGAGGTGAGAATTACAAAATTGGAGTGGCCAGTACGAAGCCCACATGAACCCTGTAGAACATGTCTGGGAAATGCTTAAAAGACGCATCGGATCCAGTCCCAACCCTCCAGAGACCATCAGCCAGTTGTTAGCCGCTCTGGGAAGAAATACACCATGTGGACATTAAAAACATAATCCACAGCTTGCCTGATCGCATGCAGGCGGTCATCAGAGCCCAAGGTGAATACCCGCTATTAATTTTAAGTACCTTTGCCTTGTTCTGTTCTTAAAGCTCAGAGGTTTAATAAAGTTAAATTATTTTTCTATAAATTAATCATTCGCATTTAAGATTCAAATAAACATTTAAGTGTTACAAGAAAAAAATACTCTGTTTCGCGTTTTATAATTTAAACGACATATCGTGCTTGGGCCACTTTCCGTGCCGCAGAGTGTATTTCAAAATTAGAACTGATTACAATGTGTTCTTATTATAAAAGTAACTTCATTGAAAGTTTATCAATTAAAGACTTGGTTAAAAGTGAATCAATTTAATTAAACGATTATTGTTTGATTCTAAGATTTAATATCGTTAGTGCTAAATTGTAGAAGTACCAATTCGTACGTCACTATGGTTCCTGCGACCTGTAACAAAGAGAAAGACATCTTTAGAATAGGTATGTCATGTTAACTATAAAGTTAACATGATAATGTGACATATTTAGGTGGCCCAGCAGATTTATGCGAGTGTTACTATTATAGTGTGCGTATTAAATACAGCTATTAGGAAAGGGCATAAGTTTTGGCAGCTGATTATGAATAATTCCTATTGCTTGTAAACGCACTGAAAAAACATGCATAGACAACATCAGTAAGCATCTATCCAGAATATATTTTGTACTTATTAAATTACCCATGAAAAGTCTGTAACTGAACTTCCCAAGATAACATTATCTCATTAATTACGAATATTTTATCAAGTTAATTTCCTGTCTCCTTATAATTATTTTGTTGAAAAACATAATTAAATTCCGTAGGTATTTTGAGCTCTTTAAATACTTCACAATTTTGTCTCGTAGCTCCCAACGCAGTGGAAATAAGACTGTCCATCTTTAATTTTATTTGCATGATTATCATAAATTCAAATTAAGAAATCTGACGTTTGAAATAAGACTAGTGTTTTGTTTTTCATTCTTTCAAACTAAATGTTTATTGAAATTGATGATACATTATAATATTTCATAATTTTGTAGTCGGTAAGATATTTTAAAAATCAAAATAATGGTTAATGAAAATAAATGGAAAAACTTAATTGGTATAGCAAGATCAATCACTATTTATATTTTATGATATATAATTATTATATTGTAGTAAAATAAATTCATTGGCAAAAGTCAAAATTAAATATTTGCATAAAACAAAAGTTAAAATCTTCGAAATTAGTTTGAAGCTTTTGATTACAAGCTTTTGTTTAACTTGCAATGTTTGTACTTATGTTTGTTGGTGTTCAATCTTACAACTTAAAGTTAAGCTTAAAGCTTGTTGCGAGATGAAACTCACAGGAACACACAGGTAAATATCACCACAAGCTTTTATATCATATTATTATGAATTGTATTAAGTAATAAGCTGATGGGTTTCACTTAATTTAAAGTTATTTAAAAAAAAAAATAACTATCAATTTAATTTTAATTTTTACTTTATAGAATTCATCTCTCTTTTTTTAATAACAAAGTGCGAAAAGATTTATAATAAAATAACAAGATAAAGTTAGGTCCCAGATACTCCCTCAGAGAAAAATTTAAAAAGATTGATATTCTTAGTGTGGCCTCTCAGTTTATTTATGAAAACCTTTTGTACGCACATAAAAATATTAATTTGTTTAAAAAATACAGTGATATACACAACGTAAATGCAAGGAACAAACACAAATTTGTTGTTCCAGCAACGAGGCTCAAAAAAGTAGGGAGTACGTTCAGATGTTGGCTTCTGAACGTACCCCCTACTTTTTTGAGCATATACGTTTTTACAATAAGCTTCCGAGCCATATTCAAGCACTAAGCATAAATAAATTCAAATCGTTTATAAAACGAAAGCTATGCCTGAAACTCCTGAAAGCCTACTATCATGTAAATCACTATCTCGAAGATAAAATGGCTTAGGATTAAACTGCTCCAATGAAATTTGCTCTGTGAATGTCGAAATTCCGGACTTCGCTTTTTTTATTGTTAATTCCTTATTTTATACACTGTGACATTTTTTATTTTATTTTTACCTTTTTTTTTACAATTTTTTTTATTATTTTAGGTGACATTTACCGATGTGACATGAATACTTATTTCAGTATTTTTTTACTTTATTTTTTATTATTTTTATGTGACATTTACTGATTTGACATGAATATTTACTTTTTTTAGTATTATTGTGATATTTATTGATATTCGTGATTCTTTTTTAATTCATTTCGTAAATTATTATTAATTGCATTTAATTATTGTGAATGTGAGGACCATGTAGGTTACATTTTTTTAATTTTTTTCTCCCACCGCTGTCTGGCAGTTTGGGTACTTTAAGGGAGCCACACAAATGTCCTTTCTTTGGTATTGTTCGTCGTTTCGTTGAGCTCCTTGAGTTATAAGTCGAGCTACACGATAACTGACAAATGCTTGCACTGACTGGACAGGTCTACTCAAATCTGTGTGGTTCTTTCTTCAAAAGACCATCTCAGACACTAATCTGCATAGTCCTCATGTAAATTGAGCAATGTCTGGACTTCAAAAGAGCAACAAGTTAACAGAGAACCTCTGAGTTTCTCAGAGTTATAGTCAGGTACGAAACACCGGCCCCATCTAGTTTAAAAAAAAAATACGTGTAAAAGTGTTTGTAAAAACCTATTTGCAAAATAAACATCATTTACATTAAGTTGAAAATTATTGCTAAGCAATCTAATAGTAGAAATTTTAACTTCTGACCAAAAAAGAGGGGTGTTATAAGTTTGACGTGTGTCAAATCAAGTGATCTGTGGGTCTGTCTGTGGCATCATAGGTCCTGAACGGATGAAACGATTTAGGTAAAATTGGTTTCGTTTACTTTATCAAATCGGTGTTAATCGAGAGTGCTTTTAGCTATGTTTCAAGAAAATCTGCTGCTTCCCCATAAAAGCTCAGGTTTTTTTCTATGTTATAATTTTCCCTGTTTTCGTTAATTGTCGAGAAGAGGCGCAACACCGAGAAAAGTGGAAGGAATGGCGGAATCTATGCCCAGGAGTGGGATATTCAAGGCTAAGAATAAATAAGATAAGTTTAAAAAGCATGAAATAAAAATGACGAATGAGTTTTCTAGGGTGGAGGTTTTTACAATTTCAAATTTTATTTTTATAATTTACGGACAATTTAAGTTTATAATCAATATTTTAATCAATTTATTTCCGTGCCTTACACATAATTAGTATTATATAGGAACTTACGGTAAGAACAAGATCTCTAGTGATGTAAAAGAAGTGAAGACCGCTGAGTGCCACTGTATCGCCGTTTATTTGGTTCTGGAATCTCTCGACCTAAAAAACAAGCCAAAAGGAATCATCAAACAAGCTGTTTCGTCATTTGCCTAGCCTTTACTCAACTATGTTGGGGTTGCCTTACAGTATAACCAGATGCATTTGTTTAACACAATTTTTCATGGATTGTCTGCCTATTTGACCTCCAAAACCCAGTTAATAGTGGGTAATACGACACCCCTTTTTTATTTTTCGGATGGACACGACACCCCTTGGTACGACACCCCTTGGTAATACAGTCGGTCAAATTTTTGGGGTAGTAAAAACTGTCAAATATCTACTAATGACAGCCGGGAACAACGGCTTTACGTGCTTTCCGAGGCACGGAGGTAACTTGGTATTTAATAGGCGGTGATCCATCCACAGACCAACCTGGTTTAGCTTACAACAGGCTGTTTATTTAGAGGAAAATTCACCCCTCTGATTTCTACAAAAAAATGTAATTTTCTCAATGACGATAAAGAACTAACCTCTTTACTATACGAAGTCGTAGGCACCGAATACAGCACAGGAAGAGGCAGCAATGAGGATGTGTTCACACTAGATGCCACTAACGACACGGTGATGAAGCGGACGCAGAGGTAAAATAACGAGTACATCAGGTAGGCGGGATACGCGTAGATCCGGAATAAACTGTAATAACTAATGTTTTTTGTAGTTTAAGGTTGATTATTGAATGCAGAGTTAGGAAACATGAAGGCAAAAGCGCCCGCTGAATGATTATTTCATGAAAAAGTCATTCAATGAGATTAAATGAACTGAGAGGATTGTATTTATGATTCAAATCAAATCAAAATCATTTATTTCAAGTAAGCCACAGGCACTTTTGAATAGTCAAACAACAATAAAAATGAAGCTACAGTCCCAGTCACAAGACATAATAACTGTGAAAGTACTGTAGTTGCCCATTCCAAAGCGTAGATCTCTATGGAGAAGAATGGGCAAGAAACTCCATGGACACTCTTTTAAATCAGAATCTTGTTACAAAAACCTTGGTTACATCATTCATGTTGAGATGGTACATTATGTGAGAACGATGTAGCAAGACGTGCACGTTAAAAGTGTCCATAGTAAATAAAAAGACAATTAAAAAATAAAATAATTAGTTCGAAATAAGCCGTGGCAACTAAGAGATGACCAGGCACAACTGATAGCGCCCGTTCACGAACATGATGAAATTTATTATTATAACGATTATAACGATTTTTATTATTATAACTTTGTTAAGCCATATTTGTTACGGTCGCGAATAATATATTAATCAACATATAACCTGTGCACGGGCCCACTAGTGTGGACGAAAGTAATCTATGGAGGAATGATTGCAATATCCTATTTTTGACTACTACAATCAAAAAACATCTTCAGGCAGCCGCTATGTCTAGAAGGTGCTAGCAGTTACTTATATATCGAAAGTAAACACTCAGATTGGACCTCAAGTTATTGTCTTCAAATTGCAAATTAGCTCTATTGATATATACAGGGTTATTTGTAAAACACCGGCAACCTCTTAAGATGTCATTCTACTCATCATTATGAACAACTTTTACTGTGAGACCAAACCTGAAATCGCGAAAAAAAAATCAGCATGTTCTGATTTTTTTTCACGATATCGGATTTGGTCTCATAGTAAAAGTTGTTCATAATGATGAGTAGAATGACATCTTAAGAGGTTGCCGGTGTTTTACAAATAACCCTGTATATATATTATATGTGATATATAGGTGATCGAAATGGGTGATCCATTTCGAGGACTGCACGAAATTAACGATCACCTTGTATACAGAACCTGACGAGGTTCCGTTCTATTCCGTTTGTTGAATCTTTTGGAAATAAAAACGTGAAAGTTTCGTAAATGACTTTAAGATTTCATTTTTTATGTAAAAGTTTGCTGCATTATCGCTTTTTTAAACTCATCCCTCAAGGACCTTGAGAAGTTAGCCACTGGGAAAATCCTATCGGGAACACGTCTTGTTTTTTAACTAGTACGCTTCGTAAACAGAATGTTTGAATACTGACCTGTTCTCAAGTTCTAAAGATTGTCGATTGATGAGAGTGGCTGATATGACACCATTCCTAGAGCATAAATTGCATTAAAACACAGTAGTTTTGAAAGACCATGATTCCTTTCCACCTTCCGTTTCACATATACCTATGGTTTGTTCGAAAAGTAGGTACCTTGGACAAGAAAAGGTAAACCCCATGTATCAGAAAACGTATTCAAACAACAAGAGTAAATTAAGTGATTTCATTTGATTAATTGAATACTAAACTGGGAACTCTAATATTGATTTGCTTTAACCTCTCCAGCCCCGTGGTTCCCATATGGGAACGCCGAACAATTCGGTTGAACCCCGAGGTTCCCATATGGGAACGCCTCGTACAAGCAAACTTAAACCCTTATCGTACGTACAGTAAGGGTCTAATTCGTTTGTAAAAATTTACGTCTCTGGCCAACTAGAGTTCGATTAAAATGAAACCAAACATACCAACCTAACAACTGCACAAAATTATTAAAAAAATAAAGAAACGCGTCTTTGTCGACTGTCAAAATGAGTCATGGCGGCCAGTGTGGAACGGTGGTGTTTTGTTTCGGAATGCAGTGAAATTTTTGTGTTTTGTGTTGTTAAACTTTGGTAAGTAAATGTATAGTATGTTATAAGTGTATAATGTAACTTTTTAGATAGTCATTTGCTGGAAAAAATATCTAAAAATTATGTTTTTGACCCAAAAATTTCTCCAAAAATTCCTTTGTTGTGAAGTTCGTCAGTCGAAATTGAAAATATGAATTTGACTCTTTTACAATGAAATATGGTCTTGGAAACATTAGTAATGAGCGAAAAAATAGTGATAATTCATAATTTCATGCATTCGAGGCATATTTATTCATATTTATTGATATTTCAAGTATTTTCATGCATTGAACTGCGCAGTTAGAAAATGGCCGATTCTAATAAGACGTTTGAATTGGAATCTTGCAAGAATAATTTATGTAGGACTCCTGAAAAACACTGTCATTAGATTACTTGTATATTTGTTATGTTAGATCTAAAGTTTCGTGTAAATTGATTCAGTAGTTTTAACAAAAAAAAACAAACTACGACAACAGTATGTTTGCGGCGAGCTCTCTGAATTCTGTGCGATGTTTATAATTCTCAAGTA
This sequence comes from Cerastis leucographa, assembly GCA_963082945.1. Lineage (NCBI taxonomy): Eukaryota > Metazoa > Arthropoda > Insecta > Lepidoptera > Noctuidae > Cerastis > Cerastis leucographa. The sequence goes on along the minus strand of OY720380.1, from coordinate 6,972,697 downwards.
GTTATAAAACAGTTGTTTATATTGTAATACATGGTCTCGTTAATCAAGAACCCGAAACTGTTTACCGCTTGAGATAAGAGCTAATAGAACTCGCGCGATAAGCTTTTTATGAGCGCAGGACACTTGACACGCTCGATGACGTCATTGTGAGGCCGGCTGGGTGTTTTACCGTTTAGCCGCAGTGCTGGAGAGGTTAAAGATTTTTATGTTACCTAAGTGGTAAGATATTAATTGGATTCTTCTAAACACAGATTAGTTTTAGGGCCTGTTTGGCCACTTACGACACACACACACATACACAGCACACATATCAACTCGGAAAGGGATCGTCACCGTATCGCCTTTCGCCTCGCCGTCGAACAGGCGTCACCCTAACGTAAGTACGTAACCAAAGCGGATCAGCAACCGGCTACAGCTAGGCAACGCCGCGCTAAGGCTTGCCGACATCTGGTTGACCTGGCTGGCACCAGATCGGTGAGTGAGGGATAAGAGGTGAGAGAGGAAAGGGTGGACAAAGAAACGTAAGCTCGGGTACGAAGAGACGGAACCGCGGGGACGCCAGTTGACCACGCACCGCACCGCCGCACTATGGGACCAAACAGTATTTTCCGTCTCAAATATGGTTGAGACAAAAGTAGTGTTACTGAAACTGTTTTGATTGTTTTACATTCATATATAATAGAACTATCCGAAACCAAAGTAAAATACATGCAAGTTAAATAAAAGCTTTTAAATAAAATGTTTTACTGCATAAAATTACATTCAAACTTTGAAAATTTCATTTTAACTAGACTACTCGTTATAGAAGTTCAACTTAAGATACTTTCTATGTCCTTCAAGGTAATTTATTAGTATTATACATTTTTGAGTTGCTCAAGATCTTTTGTTTACGACTACGTTATGTTTTTATGACATACATTGTTTTCTGTTTTTTTTATTTAATTTTTAAACGTCATATGGAAATTATACGTCTTTCTAATTTTCAAGTGGAGGTTTTGTGGTTTTCGATGGCTCCCGATGTCGAGTTAATGACATTTTAAGATACCTTACTTATTCAGTGTTACAGGGAAATAAAAAAAACCTGCGTCATTACTGCGCCATTTCGAGCTAGATGCCGAAATGTCGACCAAAACATATTTTCTCATGATATTTTTTTTCTGTGAACATTTTAACCACACGTATGATAATATATATATATATATATATATATAAAAAAATCTAAAATAAAAAATTATAAAAATCAAATAGCATTACTATTCAGGCACACGTACACAAAATTTTAATCCAAAATGTCAAGAAACTAAAAAGTTACAGGTTTTTGAGATGAAACGCACATGTTCGTCCCATAGTGCGCCGCGCGTGCGTGCGTGCGGTGCGTGGCCAACTTGCAGTCCGCGCTTAGCGCTGGCTATTCGAAAATTATGAAATAGGCCCTTCCTATAAATTCCATAATTACATAGTGATTGTGTGATAATAAACACAAGGTCACGTTACTTACGCAAGTACATTGTAAATCTGCAAACATATGAAAAACAGGTCGTTAGCGAATGTGACCAGCACAATGCCACTGAACATGTCGTCGAATAACTTGACCAAGTTCGTCGCGCGCGTGTAGTCCTCCCTTAACTCACCCCATGTCGTTGCAGGAACATAGTTCTAAAACAAAATATCACCTGTTACTGATCATAGACAATTATCAAACAGTTTGTTGGTAGATAAGATACTGAGTATTTGCTAACAATAAAAACATAAACATATAGTTCTCTCTTAAAATTAAAAAAATATATATAAATCAAAATAAAAGGTGTCAAAATAATGATTAAAGGAATATTGTTAGTATACAGCTCACCAAAATCAGTTAATTTTACTATATACAACTGAATACTCGTAAGTAAAAAGTCTATAACCTTGCCGGTTCGCGTGTTTACAAAGGCTATACCATTAGACTGAAAGTGCAAACTGAACTGGCTTAGCTTTTGTTTGACAAAAACTTGCCAAAACCCTAATCCATTCTAGTACAGAAATTGATCGAAATCGCGTAGACTTTGTTAGACAAATTCCTTCTAACATTGCAGCAACAAATGCTATTCAATTTGATACCGATATTTACCAATCGTTAGCTTCAATAATAGGCGGATAATTACGTGGAAATTGTTATTATTTTGGTAAAAATCTAGAATTCTTTGGCAGGCAGAGGGGGGGGTGAGGGGGGGGGGTGTACCCCTTTTCCCCTGGGACCACTCCCATTAAAAGGTAATGCCCCGCGTTCTTGAGAAAAACTAATTATTTTTACCTAACCTCAAAACATTTTATAGTCGCTTATAAAGCATAGTCGACGTATTTATCTGCTCCTATTTCTGTCTGCAGGGTTTACAGTAACCTAAAACGAAGGGGAAGAACTTCGAACCTAACCTGTCCGAGTCGGGGTGCCCCAAGTCCAGAGCTCGCTTCGCTCGCTCTTGCAGCCAAATTCTCCTGGATGCATATGATACAGTACTAGGTTTTGCCCGTGCATTTTCTTTGAAAATATCCAGGCCAAAAGCTAATCTAATTGAGTCAATTTTTTTACTGAGATAGATTAGGTTTTGGCGAGTAATATGCACAAACAAAAGCTCATCTATTAGAGTCTGGCTCGTGACTCAAATAGTATAGCCTTTGTAAATTCGCTGCCGGTTCTTCTATATAGGAAACGACCAACGCGAACCATGCACCTTTTTGTTGACGTTTTATAGGGCTATGTAAGCCTTAGAGTGAAAATCTTGTAAGTGTAAAAGTAGTTACTTTTCAGGAGGAAGAAAAAACTACGTGCTGTAAAATTTTTGTAGGGCGTCTTTTATGTTTTTTTTATTAATTAATATAGAAATTTATCCCACTTTTATATCCAGAACTGCATTGCTGCTTTATGCATTTCGGACAATCTTAGAGATTCGGTACTATAAGATTATCCGAAATGCATTACACTTACGAGGTTTTCACTGTAAGGCAGTAATATATCTAATTAGCGAAATATTATTCGATAATAATATTTCGCTAATTACATGTGTTACTGTGAAAACCCGAACTACGTTAAATCCTAAGATTTACCGATATTCGGCCTTTAACAGTAACAGATTACAAATCAAATCAAATTAAATCAAAATCATTTATTTCAAGTAGGCCAGTTACAGGCACTTTTGAATAGTCGAAAAACAATAAAAATGAAGCTACAGTCCCAGTCACAAGACATAATAACTGTGAAAGTACTGTAGTTGCCCATTCTAAAGCGTAGATCTCTATGGAGAAGAATGGGCAAGAAACTCCATGGACACTCTTTTAAATCAGAATCTTGTTTCAAAACCTTGGTTACATCATTCATTTAGAGATGTTACATTATGTGAGAACGATGTAGCAAGACGTGCACGTTAAAAGTTTGCATAGTAAAAACGAAAAGAACAATTAAAAGATGAAATAATTAGTTCGAAAATGAGCCGTGGCAGCTAAGAGACGCACCTTGCTAGCCGTCAACACAATCTTCTTATTGATCTGCTCCAGTATAGAAGTTAAATACAAACTCATGCATACAATGAAAACGTTTACGTAGTTCCAGGTGGCTGTTGCTGCTAAATTCAGGTACTGAAACAATACATGACATACGTCGTTTGGACCTGGTGATTCGTTCCCTAATAGGTACGAAGTATAATTTATAAATGGTAAAGATGGATAGGTTCAGTACAGACTATGGTATGGACATGTGATGAGGAGCGATGAAAGACCACAAATTATTTCTTACGGAATCCATCGAATTCCGTGAGAAATAATATGAATGAAGAAGAGAGAAGAATCAGTTCCTGTTTGACAGCAGGACAGAGGAGAATCATAATTCCCCTGCCTCATGAAGAAAAAAAACCGCCCAAGTGCGAGTCGGACTCGCGCACAAAGGGTTCCGTACCATTATTTACAAAAGAAAGCAAAAAAATATTTTTGCATAGGAGCCCCCTTAAATATTTATTTTATTCTGTTTTGAGTATTTGTTGTTATAGCGGCAACAGAAATACATAATCTTTAGAAATTTCAATTGGCTTAGTATCACGGTTCATGAGATACAGCCTGGTGACAGACGGACGGACGGACAGCGAAGTCTCAGTAATAGGGTCCCGTTTGACCCTGTGGGTACGGAACCTTAAAAAGATGTTGCGCTGATGGCAAGAACCACCGGAAGAGCAGGAAAATTACGATGGTATAACCACAGAGTAGAATGTAGAAAATATTGTTACCTGAACAATCACCGCTATTGCTTCAACATAAGGTACATTCAATTCATAAAGCCAAGGTGATGTGACCTTCACATATAATTCGAAAACATTAGGTACCTCCGAAGAACTTTTGTCTATCCTTGCGATTCTTGATACTATCGACATAACGTGTTCAACTGAAAATGAATTAATAAGTATCAAGGTTTACTCCCAGCAGCGGAGAGCAGCGGTGGCCCAGTGGTGGCAGCCCCGACTTACGAATAGTAAGTCATGGTTTCGGCAGGCGCATTACTTTGTGTAATTTATTATGCCGTCTTTTTCTCACGGTGTTTTCCTTCTCCTAATTACATTATTACATTATTATTTCCTACACCGAATTTTTAGTTCTAGGGCATGCCCTAGAACTAAAAATTCGAAGACATGTGACATCTACCAAGCCGCACTGGGCCAGCGTTGTGGATAATAGCCCACTCCCTCTCATAGAAAGAAGGCCTGTGTCCCAGCAGTGGGAACATTATAGGCTGAATGGTGCATTATGTTTATAGCACCTTTAGCATGTGCATCGCAGAATTAAAACCAATTATTTAACATTTCATTTTGATCAAATTAATTTACTTCTTTCACTTTAACGTAACTCGGTCAAAGCTGATTCATTTAGTTAAACATACGATGCCAAAAAGACAAAATGCAGAGTAAAGATAGTTTCACACCTACAAACAATCTGAAACGTTTATTCCATCATTTCTTATTCCCTAAACCACGTTAAGGGGGTTATTCTGATAAGCTGACAAACTTAAACAAGCAAAAAAAGCAGCGTTTATTAATAATTAACTAGGTACCGCAATTTAAATTGATTATTTATGTCTTTTGTGACAACCTCCTGAATTTTGACGATCATGCAAAGCAACACCTTGTATACGTTATAATTTATCAATAGAAAATAGTAAATACAATAACTAAAATCAAAAAAAAAACTAACAACAAACTATAAAAAGGCATAAAAAACTCCTCTTCGTCACTGGTAATTTGCCGAAGACAACCCGCCGACTGGCGGCGATACCACGTTGTATGGCAATGCTTTGTCTCTAGCCAATGTAACAGCCAGACTTTGGATCATGAGAAGCATCAACTAGGCGTTTAGAAAGTTCCCTAAAAGGCTCTGACCCCACTGCTCCAGAGTTTCAACTCCAAACGGCTCGAAAATATAGTTTCCACAAATGTTACAATTTACAACGCTTGTGGTTCTCCGCAGCCGCAGCGGCAGCACCAGCACATCACGATAAGCTTGGCTTTATCTGACAAACTACAAAAATACTTACTGACAGCCATCCCCATGAATACACCACAGGCTATGTTGCACCTCTTAACAATTTTAGGATGGATGTATTCATCGAGTCTACAGTTGATAAGCTCTTTCATCAAAGACGGCCATTTTGCAGCAATTCGGAGGAACAAGATGGTAGTCAGGCAAACCGTCGTATAGAATACGACGAAAGCTGAGAAATAATGGAGAAGTGGATAGAATATTACAGATTATTCATCAGGCAGGAGTCACACAATTTACTACAAGTTGGTTACCGTCCAGTTACATAAAATTAATGTGTTCTCCACCCTAGGCCGCATCATCGCTTCAAATCAGGCAACTTACGGCTCAACGGAAGCCTATTTAGTATAAAAAAAGTGGTAGGCAATAATAATTGTCTTGCCGTAACTTCAAAAATATTTTCTGTACAACCATGGTCATGGTTTGTATGACTTAGTCTGACTTAACATGAATTTGTATGACTTAGCATGACTTAATATGGCTTTGCATGACTTAGCATGACTAAGTATGACTTAGCATGACTTAGCATGACATAGCATGACTTAGAAATGACTTAGCATGACTTAGCATGAAATTATAGTACATAATCACTGTATGAAAATCCGTTGCGTAGTTGAAGAATGAAGAACAACGCGGTAATGTTGTGGAGGTCAGACTGGCAGTCTCTCTATGTAAAATACTGGTATTCAGCTGCATCTGGTTAGACTGGAAGCCGAACCCAACATAGTTGGGAAAAAGCTAAGCAAATGATGAGTTTTCATACGGACTTACCTAATGCACTTATAGAAGAAGGATTCCTGAACAGTCTATAAAGACACAACATTGTTCCAATAGTTTGAGCAATGGCCATAGTAAAGGCATACAAAAACGTCCATGAGAATCTCGTAAATCTGAAAAATAAAATTTAACATACCGTAATATCACGCCTGTTACTCCCGTAGGGTTATGCAGACCAGACAGCTTGGGGATACAAGACGTGATACTATGTAGTAGGACACCCACGTTTGCCAAGTTATATTTTTTTAAGTCCCATATTTTACGGGGGCGAGCCTATTGCCCCGGGAACAAATCTGGATTACGGAGTCCGGATTTGGGCTTGGTTGCTACTGAGAAATTACTGATGGAAAAACCCAATAACACTTTGCCCGAAACGGGATTGAACTCATGCTCAGCATTCGCGATTGTGACCACTGGACCAACGAGGCAACAAAATAATTGGTTTTAAAATATGTTGCAATGTTATCGCGACAGTTATCTCACTGTTTTCTTCTTCATTTTTGGTTGCTTGCTCGCTTTATAATAAAAGCTCCCGCAGAAAGGCACGACGCGGCGCAACAAGATCGCGCTACTCAGCGTTACGGTGCTGCCACGTCGCGAAGCCTCGCATACAGGCGCGACGCGGTGCGGCGCGGCATCGAATCGATTACTCGATCCTAACGTATCGAAAAGCGACCGGAGTAACGCTTTCTGAATCAAGACCTTGATCCATCTGCCATACGAAAGATTGAAATTTTTGTGCCTTACTCTAACTTTCAAAGTCAAAACGAATCAAATATCTGTACAAACAAAAAAGTCGATTTTCAAGTTACGTAACTATTTACAAAACTAATTTAAAAAATTTCAATAGCTCTTATCGAAAAGTGATCGTTTTTTTTTTAAATTTGTTTTCGTTCTTTTCGTGTGATCGATCAACGAGTTGACCCGCACTGCGCGACAGAGCGCAGCAGGCTCGGCAGCATACAAAATGTTCTACGAATGTTTTCATCCTTGTCACGGAGTGTGTCACGGCGTGTCGTGCCGTCGAAAAGTGTCAATAAAATCTGAAACGCGTCGCATCGCGCCGCGCCTGTGTGAAAAGTAGCTTGCGTTTTCATACGGAGACATTTGGATATTTTTCTACGGAAGTTTTGTTGCCGTTGCGCCTTTCGGAGCCTTTTTTTTTTTTTTTTTTGCGGATGGCAAATCATCAAATGACTTCTCCCGCTCTGGGCGGAGTGGGAGGGAGTGTCAGACTTGTACTGACTAAAACCCACCCATGTTCCTTCTTCGCCCTTTGTGTTCCAGGGCCGCGGTATCTCTTTCGAACAACCCGCAGCCCTGGCAGGCATCGGCCCTTTCGGACCCCTTCCGGTTTGCTGACATCTCCTTGAGGCGCGCGTGGAACACGTACGCGCCGTCGACACGGCCTGTCGTCATGAGACGGACGGACGGTGAGCTAGCCCATTACTCACCGCACAGGCTCGCGCCTACGGTGGCCGGGGGCCACTGGTTGCCCCCCGACGCCCGGGGCGTCTCCCGCGGCGGCTGGGACGTGAGGTTCTCTCCCTCTCACGTTCCGCCACCTCCTTCGCTAGCATGACTGCTTCGCAGAAGGAGGCGACGGCATCCCATTCCCTCTCGCTTCGGACCATGGATTGAACCAGGGCCGGACGCGAGAGGTCGCCGCCGCCAATCGCCGCTACGAGGACACGGCGGTGCTCAGCCCAAGCGGGGCAGAGCTCCACGGTGTGCTCCACCGTGTCCTCCGGCCGATCCTCGCAGTGGTAACACCCGGGCGTTTCCTCCCGCCCGATTCGGTGCAGGAACCTCCCGAAACAACCGTGTCTGGTGAGGACCTGCGTCAGGCGAAAGGTGAGGGCGCCGTGGCGCCCCTCTAGCCACTCCTCAAAGAGGGGACTTATCGCCACTATTGTGGCGTGCCCTCCACTTGGTTGCGACAGTCGCTGTCTCCATGTCGCCATGAGATCACGCCGGAGGTCTGTCCGCTGAGCGACAATTTGCCGCAGCAGCGGAGTTTCCCCCCGGCGTAGTGCCTCTGCGCGCCATTCGTGCAGGCGCGCGAGGACTATCGCCTCCAGATCCCATGGCGGCAATCCGACCAAGAGGCTCGCCGCCTCGCCGGAGATCGTATGGTACCCCCGGACCAGCCTTACGGCTACCACCTTCTGGGGGCCTTTCGGAGCCTTAAATGTTTACCAAAAACAAAACTGTTTTTAAAATATTATGAAAAATACTAAATTACCTAATTTGAATGCAATATTCGCTTAGTAGTACACGTCTTTGGTCATTTGTGGTTCAAGCGGGCTTTATAATTATTATTTGAGCTATAAATGCCACTTATATCGCGAACTTAATAATATAAGTAGATTTTATTATTGCAAACTTCAATATGAAAAAAAATAGATAACCTTACAGCTTGTGTGTAAAGGTGCAAGGTTAATGTCGACGTACTCATAGTAGTAATTATATTTATTTAGCTAATCAAGTAAAGATCAATGGTTTTTATTCCTTTGGTTTTCTTCCTTATTAGTATTCCGGTCTCTAATTAGAGAGACAACATTTATTTATTCGTTCAAGTGTATAATTTCTACCTTATTTTCGACGCATCCTTTTGTAATATTCCCATCACGGGGTTGATTCCTGTACATTGGCCCCATATGAGAAGCACTCTCATTGCGTTTTGGAACGATTTGAACTGATCTTTTGCTTTGTTTTTCCCTTCATCACCTGGTTTAGCTAGAAATAAATAAAATAATTTACTAGTAAAGAAGTACAGAATAAAATAAAAAATATTTAAATTCTAAATAGTTCAATCTATCAGTGTAAAAAAGATTGACTTAAATTAATAATTTTTATATCTATCTTTTTTCACGTAGCGGAACCCTAATTCTTTTTGGACTAAATCTTCAAACAGAGGCCTTACTCAGTATTTTGGAATCGATAAAATAAAAAAGACTTACTTACTATCATCTGAAATCCAATGTTTAGCGTTCCCTTCTTTTGCTTCACTGAAAAACCAACAAAAGTAAATCAAACGGAAAAAAATTTTGAAGCATAAAACAATATAACGAACCGTTGCATGCTTACTCGACCAATTGATTCTCTTGCAGAACTCTAAAATTTATAATTTCTAATTCCTTTGAAAGTTCTGTAAATAAATTAACGATTTAAATTAGCCTTTTTTTTCGATCTCTTTTTTAAAATTATGTTAATTAGGTTTCAATTTGATTGCTGATTATAAGAGTACACTTGTATTATTAAAATATTTTTTTCTTGAAGCTGATCACAATTTTAGGTCACGTTTTGTGTTTTGCAACAATTTGACCTTCATTAGTGTATCAATATCATCTACTATTAGATCACCTCTTCTTATTTTTGACACTAGAATGAACGCGCAGGGTAAACGTGACGAAAATTCGAAAAGAAATTGAAAATTTTTGTATCACTCAAAATATTTAGTTAGTTTTCAGACTGCATTCTTATCTATGAGTTATACTAATGCTAGGAAAAAAAAAACATGTTTTACGGTAGGACTCATTTCAACGCACTCAAAACATTGTTCTGATGGATGTATTGAATAGCGTGAAGGTATTTTAAGTAAAGTAATAACATTAAAACCTTATATTAAAAAAAAACTATATTACTAAAACGATATTGGGTTGTCTTCTAGCGGTCATTTAGAGAAATTTATCTTGTCTCTGCGTAGTAACACGATATCTATCCGTGTGCCATTCAGCCACTTCCCCAGTACTGTGATAACGTGACCATAACCTTGATATCAAGTTTAGGCGTACGTAGGGTCTCAGCAACGATGCGTTGAATAGCACCATTTTCTAACATTTCATCTTGACTTAAAGGACGACATGACATGACTCTTAAAGCTCACACGGCACGCGCTAAAAAGAAAATCAATCCTATCCCTTTTCAATAAATAATACCAATAAAACAATTTTAATTTTCCTTAACGTAACGAAATGCTAAAAAAATTGCCGCCATACTGGGTTTTTTCACATGATTTTGTTATTTACATTTTTAAATTTTGAAAATAGAATAAAAGGAGGAAGAGGTTTCAACCTGTATACACCGTGTAAATCACCTCATCACGAAGCCGTCAACCAAGCATTCTGTACATGAAACTAAGTAACTTTACGCAAAAATTATTGCTGGGAAACGACTTTTTTTGGGGGGGTGTAAAATCATGTTTTGTGGTAGAACTCAATGTAACGCACTCAAAACATTGTGCTGATGGACGAATTGAATAGTACGGGGGTCGTGGAGGTATTTAAAGTAAAAATCTTACATTAAAAACTTGTATTAATAGTGCAAAAATTACTTGTCAAAAAGTTGGAACTTTGACTCCTAATATATCCGTAACTAGAAGGTTCCCAGGAACAAAAAAAAGGTGTAGAACAAAAAAATGATCGCAATGACAGGGAGAACCAGTGCTTTTCGGCTTCGTTAAGAGGTGTTTTACACCCTTTATAAACTTTTTATAAAAACTGAAAAGATAAACTATAAATGCGTAAATAATTCAGGATTAAGGATTCTGTTGATGTTTGTATTTTCGGATATGGAAACCTCCGACATAACTTTCGTTTACATGGCACTTTACGCTGGGTCCACAGTACTTAGCTTTCCGCGATGCCTTTGACGTTGTCATCTTCCTCAGATCAGTCCATCTAGCTAAGAATTTCTTAGCTTACATTTTAACAAAAGCTTTTAGTCAATTTACAAAAAAAAAAAGAATGTATCATACCAAAACGCTGCCCACCAAAATCAGTACCTTTCATGTTAAGTACCTTATTACTTACTGACAAAACAAAGTTAATACAACTGTTTAACTTGAACCTAACCCTATAATTCAAAGCCCTCATGTTTTCATGTCACTTTACTCAAATGATTTATGTGTGTCATCAGAATAATATGAATATTTTATTACGCTGTCACTTCTAAAATAACACAGGGGTGATGTTTGAGTTACAGTTTTGGGACGCGTCAAGTAAAGGGTGATGTGAAGGTGGTTAATAAATGTTAATACATTTTATAACACATTTGCTCGTAAAGGGTCTCTTATTTCACCAATTTCAATATCGTATTGTATCTCATTACGTACTTGTGCGTTATTGTAATGTAAAACGCACGAGTTTCTTTTTAATATGGTAAAACGCACGCTTTATCAAGAAGCTCCGTCTAAAACGAACGCTTTATCAAGAAGCTCCGTCTAAAACGAACGGTATTTTTTAAAATCTTAGCAAAGAGTTTTTATGTCGGAAAAGTGGTCAACATTTTTATTAATAAAATTAACTTTGGGAGATAAAATATAATAAATGAACATTTTATTCTTTAATTTAATAATTTTGACCATATATTACAACCAATCTAACAATTCATCTGTAACAAAACACAAAAATATTAATTTACTTCATTAGTAATACTGGCTGTTTTTGTGCCTTTGCCTTAAAAAAAAGCACTATACTAAGTAGGTACATAATCATCAGCAATGGAGGGGACGCTCTAGAAGGACATACACTGATCTTATTCGTGAGTCTCTTCAGAAAGGTCTGATGCATAGTACCTACTTGCGTGTGTGACTAGATGTTTGAATGTGAATTATCGTTCGGTGGTTTCTGCCTACCTCCATCGGATAACGATGATGTACGTATAATCATCATTAATAAAAAAAGCGGTTTTTTTTATATTCGTATTTTGTAAAACAGTCAGTACCAGTAGGTACAAAAAAAAAAACTACGAAAAATGTAAAGGACACTTTACGGTTAAAGAGGATTGACAAAAAGTATTGACGTGTCAAAAGTAAACTTATTTTAAGTATTGGCTGTTGACATCGGCTGCAGGTTTAGTGAAGAAAAAAATAAATTGTGGCTTCTCAGACCCACTCTCTCAAAATAAGTTGTGGCTTCTCAGGCCCTCTGGCACACTATGTCAAACCTGCAGAAAGGCTCCAGCTAAGCAGACACCTACAGTCGGTGTCCCACTGGGAGCTTCTTTGAAGTTGGGCCATGACCCAACTGGAAGACCCTAAACCGATTGCGAAGCCAAATAAGCCGCTGTAGATACAAAATGGTCCGGTGGGGATACTCCGATAAAGCAAGATATGACTGCGGTACTCCTGTCCTAGTTTTTTTTTTTTTTGCGAAAACGTTGCCCCACACTAGGAATTTCTCCTGTATCGTGGCGTTTGCAAACATTTAAACTCACATACACAAACAGCCAGACCCGGAACAACTATCTGTAGGCCAAATAGATATTTGTTCCGTGAGGGAATCGAACCCGTGACACGCAGCGCAGCAGTCGATTGCTCAGCCACTGCGCCAACCGTGTCGTCATATTTTTGTAATTTAATCTTTTGCACCACTTACACATTTGCTTTTAAAGTTTATTTCCACCTTCAGAGGGATCCAAAGCCGCCACCAATGCCGTCGATGTCGCAGAGTGCTGGTCTGCCTATTTGACACAAATATTGGGAATCATCGACACGTCGAAGCAGAAAAAGCTCACATTTCAGTCAACAAATATAAGTTGTCAACGGGAGCTCGACAATTACTTTTTGTGCTGATTTTCGTTCCAGAAACCAGGCGTTAATTTACTACTGTAATTTCCTCTGAAAATTATTTTCATTGACGTTGTACTGAACAGTTGACGCATCAGACCATGAACAAGGAAGCGTGAAACAAAGAGCATGACGATAAAATATTCACAAAACGATCGGTGATCGACAGTCAAATGCGCGATGCGAATAATCGAATAGTATCACTTATACGATTATCGATTATTAATCGAAAACTCGTTTGTACCTATAAATGAAACCCGTTTTTAAAATGATTGTCATGTGTTAATTGTTTTTCGGTGAATGTGATGAATGTATAGTTTTCAGTATTTTTGTAATAATTGGTGTATTGTTTGAGTTTTATTTTTGTTTGAAATGTATGGTTAAAGTTAACTGCGTGTTGCGTTGATGGTATAAAAAAGTTATTTGGTTCGAATTACCGCATTATTTGTCATTACATAAAATTCTCTGAACAGCGTGCAACAGAGCAAAACTTTAAAACTTACATAATCGATTGTATTTTTCTCTACAGAAAAGAACCTAAAATATTTCATCATAAACCAAACCTAAACAGAAAAAGAACTCTCATGCTACCAACGTTACTGCCTACCCAACACCTAAATAAAAAAGGGGTAAACTACACACAAAGTAGGTCTTTTCACGATACCCAATAACACCCTTATTCAGCGAATATAAACACGATCTTCGGCAAACGAAACATCCCTTCGTATTTTACCCACGAAATGAAAATAATACGACGAAGAAAATTCTGTCTAACAATTGTGACTTTCTCCCTAAAGTGCCACAGAGTAAGAACGTTAGCAAGTGTCATCATTTCGATGCCGCATGTCAAGTTTTCGTCTAATTTTTTGTCAGCCAATGGTGTAGTTTCAAAGTTAGGGAAAACTTTGAAAAAAGAACATGTTCCATCAGCTGTTTTTGTTTCCACTTGGTCTGGATCTGAGTTTTGTGTGACTAAACAAATTGATGTCACTCTTGGCAGAACCCATTTTTCTGAATCTGAGAAATAATGTGTTAAGTTTTCTGTTCTATTCCCTTATTTTTCTTTTGCCATCCTTAATAGCACATGTAAGCTGAAATTACAGATTCTCAATCTTTCATAGAAAGTAATGTCAGCGTTGAAGGAAAACATGATGAAAAAACCTGGAGACATTGGCAATCCACCTTGAGCAAGCTATTTATGAAAATATGCCTTTTCTTGTTGTGGTACAGACATATAGGGTGGTTATTAGTATTATGTCAAATAGGGATGATGACTGGGTAAAGAAAACGAAATTCTATTTTGTCCGTCAATCAGGTAATACAAAAATATTAGATATGTATTTTTTGGTTTATCAAGTTAACAAAAAAATACTTAGTTAAGACACATTAAAGTTGGAGAGTGGGGGCTCACTACGTCACAACTAGGTATAAAATGTACTGAGCCGTGACGTCATGCGCCATTTCAATTCAAAATATCTCCGTAATTTTACGATTACGTGAAAAAAGAAAAAATACGTGTCAAATACTTTTTAATAATCTACCCGATTGACAAATAAAAAAAAATGAGTCACCATCCCTATTTAACTCCTTTGATCAATCTTGTGCAGCTTGATTATAATGGAATTATTTGTTTTGGGTTTCGTCTAAAACTAAGGTAAGGTCAATTCAAAAAAGCCCGAAGGTACTACCACGCACAAGGTCGGCCACTTTTCACCCCTATGCTCTGAATAATAAAATTGGTATTACATCCATAAACGACCCAAAATTCTCAAACTCTAATTCACCAACTTCAAAACCATGCTAATTTCTTCGCGAAATATATGGCTTCCGTTGCTTTACGTACCATAATATAAACTAGAAGTGTCATAACTTGCCCTGGAGTCCATGGCAACATTCGAGGTCTATTCAGGGTCCAGGTATTTGCATAAACTGTGCCGTTTGATATTGAAATGTAAATGTTGTCCGGACTTTAGACTTCGGTCCACATTGATATTATGGACGTTCATTTTGATGCGGAGGGTAGTTGTGATTTTTTTGTGTAGTTTTCGTGGGTTATGAATAAAATATTGGTGAATTTAGTCATGGAAGTCGTGATCTTTAGCAACGTTGATAATACATCTCCATCGTACGGGGCCTGAATCAAAGCGATTTAAACGACTTAAATTTCTTGAAGAGATTGTGGCTTTTCACTAAATCTGAATTCTCAAAAACTGGCCAAGTGCAAGACTAAGTTAATATATTTTTGTGTGATACTTAACGCACAAATACAATAACTATTTAGTCCCGACCAATCCCCACTATTTTTACTCCACTAGAGTTAAAATTGAGAGGAGGAGACACAATTTTACTTGTTTAGAAGCGAATATCTTAAATCACATCCGAACTTAAAAAAAAAAATGTGTACCCCGATGTATTTACGAATTTAGAACTGTCGATAGATATCCCACACAGTTATATACGTAGATTTTTTTTCAACCTACATTTCCATGTATGGATATTGAAAGACCACCCCTATTTTTCGTAATTTTACATCTCTCTTTTGTGAATCGGTTTATAGAAGACAACTGTGTGGTACGAACAGTCTCATCTGAAAATGGCTGTGACACACGGCCGGACAGACAGACGCGTGGGACGAATCTAAAAACGTTCCGTTTTTTGGCATTTGGCAACCGAACCCTAAAAATGAATTTTATAATGTTTATAAACAATGAGTGAAGGTTTATTTCGTAACTTTCATTATGCTAGTTAACCTAACAAAAAAAACGAACTTCAGAATAGATAAACTTCCAAAAAAGTTTTACATTTTTCAAACCATCTATATCAGATTAGCATTTCACACTGTATGCAGCCTTCCATACACATTCAATAATAAATACAAGACTTTACGCATGCGGGGAAAACGGGAAAACATTCGCGCATCACAGAACCCGTCACTCTTGATTTGTTTTGTTTGCGACACAAACATATCGATATATCAAACAGTATGATATTCATTTCCTTACGCTTTGTAAATGACGAACAAATATTTATTAAGGGCATTGTGGAAAGGAAAGCATAAGAATATTTGAAAATGAGTGGATCCATGAAGGCGGTGTGAAGTTAGAGACCAGAGGAGACGACCAGAGACAAAAAAAAATAAAATATATTTAAAAAGTATTACAAAAAGTATACATTTATGCGCGGTAGTATTATTTTTCATACAATGGTATAATTAGTACTTATAAAGTAAACTATAACTAAAACATATTCAGAAGTTGCAAGTAATGATAGTTCAATTCAGATGTTTGGTAGCGACCTGCCCGAACTAGGTTTATTTAAACCTATGTTTATGACAGATGGAGGCCGCTTGGTGATCTTTGATGACAATAGGCTCGCCCGTCAAACAAAACTTTTGAAATGTCCATGGGTGTTTGTTCTACAGGCATATGCTTGAACAGTCGTCCAGGGTAAAAGATTGTTTCACAGCAAAAATTTTAAACCTAGAACACGTATGTATGTCGAGTAATAAGAGTCCTCCTGACCGCTTTCGGTCACGGCGGCCAATCTTGGCGGAGATTAGCCATCGGCGCAGGAGATATTATAATGCATAAATGAGTGCGCAGGCACAAGTACACAGGGAGTGCACTTGTGCTTCCAGAATAAAAAAAAAGTATCGAAAAGAAGACAATGCTGCGCCGGCCCCAAAGAAGTGGGGGATACGGACAGGAAAATGTCGATGGTGATGTGTTGTGTCCTTACTAAGAATCTTCTTGTCTCGTTCTCTATCTTTACCAAGCAGACCAAACACCACAGTTTTATCTTACACCAGCTGTCCCGCGCAACTTCGTCGCGTCACATTTTCCCCGTTTTCGCAACATTTTTCATTGCTGCTCCGCTCCTATTAGTCGTAGCGTGATATACAAGGTGTTGTTTTGCATCCTCGTCAAAATTCAGGAGGTTGTCACAAAGACATAAATAATCAACTAAAATTACGATACCTAGTTAATTATTAATAATCGCAGATTTTTCCGGTTGTTTAAGTTTGTCAGTATTTCAGAATAAACCCCTTAACGTGGTTTAGGGAATAAGAAATTATCAAATAAACGTTTGAGATTGTTTGAATGTATGAAAGCGCGGTTATAGGACGAGGATCAGAGGGGCTGCGTTTAAAACAAGGGTGGTTCACACTTGTCGATTTCCGTAAATAAGAATAAAAATTACCTACCCATTTTATTATTGATTCGGGGCGAGAATCATTAGCATAGTTACCTTCTATAGCCTTCCTCGATAAATGGGCTATCTAACACTGAAAGAATTTATCAAATCGGACCAGTAGTTCCTGAGATTAGTGCGTACAAGCAAACAAACAAACTCTTCAGCTTTATTATTAGTATAGATACCTACCCTCAAACGTTCATCTCCCCCGTGATGAAACAGCTATATTTAATTTAGCAAAATTACGATTTTACGAGTCTGGAGATTGCAGGCCGTGTTATTTCCGTAGTAATTTGCGACTAAGTTTAAAAGGCGCGGAAGAGAATTTGCTCCCTGAAATGCTTTCAGCCAAGCATTTTCCAAAATGTACTTAAATGGACAACGAGTTTTTAATTGCTTCCGAGACGGCCATTCGCAAATTTAACTGTATATTGGAGAATCGTCTTTTAGAGTGATCTGTTGAAGAAAGTAGTTATTGCTGCGTATAATTGAAGGTATGTGGAATTATTATTATTAACCCATAGTGCCCACAAAGTCCATTCCTTCCATTAAAAAAATCGCTCACATACTCACATACACAAACAGCAGACTCGGAACAACTATCTGTAGGCCATACAAATATTTGTTCCGTGTGAAAATCGAACCCGCGACACGCAGCGCAGCAGCCGTCGCTGAGACACGGCGCTGTGTATCTTAATTAATCTGAATTACTATTATTATTATTATTTATCTTACAAGGTAATTTAAAATAAAAGCTTTTAAAAATTAAAAAGGTAATAATAGTCGCAATCCCATGATAATGTTACATAAAGTTGTTTACAAAATAATGGTTCAAGACTATTAATTTTGCTTCAAAAATAAATGTTAGTCTTTGTCAACAATTTGATTGATCGACTTTTAATATTAGGCTTGAATATTGAGTTGTAAACATGTTAATTTTCAAGCTCAATATTGATGAGTCCATTGATAATAAAGTTGATGAAATCGACAAATTGTTTTATAAATTGGTTTTATGAGTTATTTTTGTTGACAGTTCATTTTTACAAAACGTTTTTCAGTTAAAACAGATAATTACGTTCTTCAAGTCAAACGTTTCGGATAGCCGGAACGAACCGACAGATAGACAGACAGAAATAAAAGTACTGTATGTACTTTCATATTGTGCATTCTGTAAAAGCCGTTATTTTGAAAAAAAACAATCACTTCAATTTTATTTATGTGCATACATTTAGGAATAGAGTGATCGATATGAATGTTGATGGATAGAAAGGGAGAGAAAAAAGGAAGGCCAAAGAAAAGATGGATGGATGATGTAAGGAATGATATGAAAGGAAAAATAGTGCGTGGAGTTCCTCCGCGCGGAAGAAGTGAAACTTCGTAATACTACACGCATGCGTTCGAGTGCCACGCATTCACTCTCGTTATTTTATTGAGCTTCTAAATAATATTATGTTGTTTTCTTGTTGTATTATTTTTATTGGTTCCCTATCCATTTGCATAAAATTTTAAGACCTAATATAACTTAGCATAATTTTGTTTGGCAT
This sequence comes from Cerastis leucographa, assembly GCA_963082945.1. Classification (NCBI taxonomy): domain Eukaryota; kingdom Metazoa; phylum Arthropoda; class Insecta; order Lepidoptera; family Noctuidae; genus Cerastis; species Cerastis leucographa. Next base: position 6,954,055 of record OY720380.1, on the reverse strand, counting down.
AATTATGTTTTCGCATAATATATTTAGGCATAATAGCTTACGCATAATTTTTTAAGCATAATTACTCTAACCATAATAATGATTAAGCATAATATTCTAAAGCATAAATTTATTAAGCATAAAGTTCTAAAGCATAACTTTTTAATAAGCAAGCATACAGCATGCAAGCAAGCATACAGCATGCAAGCAAGCATGCAGCAAACAAGCAAGCATTCAGCATGCAAGCAAGCATGCAGCATGCAAGCAAGCATGCAGAATGCAAGCAAGCATGCAGCATGCAAGCAAGCAAGCAGCATGCAGCATTCAAACAATCATGCAACATGCAGCAGGCAGGGTTTCTGTCACAGCTCCGGCGCTGCGGGCCGCCTCGCCCATACGCGCCTACGCGATTTTAAATTACACTCTAGGGGTAGGACAAACAAGACTACGTGGAGTCGGTTTTTTAGCAATTCGGTTCTGTCACTAACTTTTGTTGCACAGTATATTAAATTTTTAACCTAGTTAGTTTAATTTTTAGGCCTACTACGTTATGCGAATCAAATTTATGCCAAAACAAATTAGTCTTTAAGATGATTATGCCAACATAAAAAGTATGCCTAAAAAAATTATGCCGAAGTATTATTATGCCAAAACAAATTGTGCCAAAATCGTTATGCCGAAGTATATTAGGATAAAGAACATTATGCGAAAAGAAGGGATCCAATTTTTATTACATAAGTTTATCGAGGTTATTCTACTCACGGAAATTGAGCGAAGGCTGGTCACACCGAAGAGTCGAATGCATGAATGTTTGCACGCCATCTTGCGTACCTAGTGGAACTACGTAGTCACAAATCCTGTAATACTGCCATCTCTTGGAGAGTTTTAGAAAATATTCCCTCTCCATGGTAGCGTTAAACTTGTTGGAAGTCGCATAAGAAGTTTAACTTTAAAAAGTAACAAATGATGCCGTGACGTCTGACAGGGAAGAATGGAAAAAAAAATGTGTTGCGCCGACCCCAAATAAAAAAGGACAAGTGCAGGAACATGATGGGATTCATCGTATATGCTAGACTTCTTCATCTTAGTATATCATACGTTCAACGCAACAAACACACTTAGGCAGTATTATAACACCCCCTTCGTTTATACATAGTCTCTGATAAAATTAGACCAGCACGCGTAGCATGACCACCGCAGAAACGAGTTTTGTCTACAGAAGAATCGACACAGATACACAATGACAATGTGTCAGTTTGTCGATTCTTCCGTAGACAAAACTCGTTTCTACATTAGTCATGCTACGCGTGAGGGGGACTTATTTCTCACACCCGTCAACATTGTAGTCAGTTTCTAGTTGTACTCGTGCACACCCTCCAAAGTAAAAAGAGCGTGAAGATGAATTGGGTTGTAGATAACAATGGGAGCATTTTTACATCATTTTTACGTGATCGTGTATATCAGTGGTGTTCAATCTTTTTGAAGATCGATTTTTATTTTCTTGAACCGCATGGAAGACTCTGAAGAGTAAAACAATAACGTCGATGACAGTCTTTTAGATAGATACCTGTCAGTGGTTAGAATTATATCAATTTGCGGCATATCGTAACGGTCATTGGAAGAGTGACCATAATCAGAGTTTTAACGGCGCCATTTTATTTTTTCAATACAATTTCCATAGAATATTTACTAACAGCGCCAATCTTAAAATATCTTTCTACTAATATTTTTATATGTTTTATCTAAGTTACTTAAAGACGTTCGGTCTAGACGGAAAATACGCATTACGCAAGTATATAAAAATGTAAGCTGCTTTATTTATCTGGTAAACTCCTACATTCTTACCACCCACAACTTTGAACCGAAAAATTTGCAAGCTGAAATCCGAAATTAACACACAACTAAACTTTGAGAACCACTGCTATTTAGTTAAACATTGTAACTTTACCGACTTATTTGTTGCGACACTAACACCCGACTATAAACCGGCGGAGTCTATGAAAAATTGTATTTTATTACGTAATTGTAATAAAGAGGGATACTGCATAAAATATACGAGCTTTAATGTGTGTGCTGAATGGGAAATGAGTGCCAATAAAGTGAACATCGAGTTCTACCGAAATTCATCGTTCATACTGCAGATTTTATCTGGATGTCGCATCGCGCTGAACATTGTGGTAGTTGTTATATAGGAAGATAATGTCATAAATAAATTGCAAATGAGGATACTAATGGAGCAGCAGCAAATGAGGATATTATTAATTGTTAGTTTTTTTTTTATATTGCGATATTGTCTCTTATAAAGTTAACTGGGATGATGAAAAGGAATAAATAATAGTGTGACGGTTGACAGGAGCTCGTGGCACCGGTACTCCTCTGCATCCGGTTACACTGTAAGCCGACCCCAACATAATTTGGGAAAAGGCTAGGCAGATGATGGCAGGTATTGACACAAGCTATCGCCACTTGCATTATGCCGAACTATTTACTGGACAGCCTGTATATTCAACGACAAAAATAGGAATCATTGGCGTCAAAGTAATCCATCGCGCTGTCATCCGGATACGTGCCCAGAACACTGGCAGCATGTTCATTTCAGAATTTCATCTAGAAGACTTTGGTTGTGGAGGTCAGACAGGCAGTCGCTGGAAGCCGACCCCAAGATACTCGTAGTTTGGGAAAAGGCTAATGTTTTGCCGTTAGTATCATACAAAAATTAAATTAAAAATTTAAAAAAGTCCGCTTTGTTTGTATATATATTTTTATGTACTAAGCGGTCTACTTAGCGGTCCCCCGACGCTACGACGCTTGGATTAATTTTATTTTTGTTTTTTTTAAGAGGTTTTGTCCGTCGGGGGTTTTTAAATTTTAAATTTAATTTTTATTTCATGCTTTTTAAACTTAAATTATTTTTTCTTAGTCTTGACTGTCCCACTCCTGGGCATAGGTCTACTCCCATTCCTTCCACTTTTCTTGGTGTTGCGCCTCTTCTCGCTTATTAACGAAAACAAGGAAAGATATGAGTTAAAAAAAAAAAAAGTTGAGCTTATAGAGGGGAGGGGGGGTGTGCAGCCTACCCCCCTGGCGATGCCCATGGTGAGAAAGTGACAAGAATTCAAATTTCCAATCAACTAGACCCGTAGAAGTTGTTTAAATCCCTTCATCGCCTAGAAAAGAGGTGATGAGCTTCAAACGGCTGAGCAGATTTTCTCTAAACATAGCTAAGAACTCTCGATTAAAATACCTTTCAAATGACACCAATTTTATCAAAATCGCTTCATCCGTTTGGGAGCTACGATGCCACAGACAGACACACAGATACACAGATACACACGTCAAACTTATAACACTCCTCTTTTTTGGTCGGGGGTTAATTAAAAGAAACGTAATTTAATGCTTATTTTATTTGTTTTGATAGGACACATTTAAGTGAAAAAAAAAAAAAAAAAAAAAAAATGTGCAACGAGGCAAAAAGATTTTTTTTTGTTTGGGAATTAAGAAGATGTGAGGTCTAGCAAATAATTATTTGCTAGACCTCACATCTTCTTAATTCCCTATTAACTTACAAAGAAACATTTCTAGGAGTTTTTAATTTTCAGTTGTTTCTCCTATGGCACTAACAACGGTTTTACATCGGCGTTATATACTGAATATTCACTGGAAATATGTGTAAAAAGTGCACCAGGTAACTTAAAAAATTGGTGAAGATTGCTTAAAACTCTTGTCCCAACCAAATTCCATGTATTGATATTGATATTGATGTCTGCCTGTTGCTTAGACTTTTTTGATGTGTGTATGTTAGTAATAACTGTTGTAAATATAAATACTTATGGACCTGCTAGATAATTGCGTAGGTACCGCTCGTACATACATACATATACCAGTTATTATAGAAAGTTTGTTACGGAATTGAGGAGTCCGTCGAGCTTTTCTTTGTTAGAAAAATTCAAAAACTTAAATTTTGTCTGTAATTAAGGAGGATATCACATTGGAATTTAAAGCTAAGTTTGTCTTCAATGCTAAATAGTAAAAAATCTGACAAAGAAAGTTAACTAATAAAACTTATATTTCCTAATACATATTTTAAAAGTTTCTACTGAATTAATGTACCTAAATTAATTAACGCCCAAAAAATCATTAGGTAAGCGTAGAAGCACCAAGTTGAATAACTACTAGTTTCATAGTAGATATATTAAACGTCACAAAGTGTAATAACGCTCGGGAACCTGCGGTTGTGTACAGTTAGCAAAACAGACCGGTATACAGGTACGGTAACAACAGCTATTGGGAATCGCAACCAACAAACACGCAGATGGCACGCGCAGGCTACAGGCGTGGGTGACGTGACCGGGCTATGCGTCATCGTCTACGTCATCGGCAAGCGAGGGGAGCTGCGGGTGGCGCCGGCCAGCCTGCGGACACTCGCTTCCTCGGACACCACCACGACGGACGACCCTCTCAAACGCCTTACTAGATTATTTTATATTTGTCCGGGACCGTTGCAATATTTTAAATTTAATCGGCTATACACCAAGCCTATCTATGTACAGTCCACTTTTATTTCTCCCCAACGTGTTTTAAAACAACAACCAATAATAGTATGTATTGTTATGACGTTCCTCTCTCAAGAGCCCTGACCACCGGTAGCTCTGATTCTGTTCCCAATTCCGGTAGGCTATTTTTTATGATATATCGTATGAAAAATTTAAAAATGTCAAAAATGTGTATAGAAGATAAATAAAGAAGTTAAGTATAATATTTTTAAAATCCTCTCTATTATGTCAAAGGTCTTTTTCGAAATCGCAATCGTTATTCTACAAAGAAACAGAATAGTTGGTAATGTGGATGACGTTTGTTCTTACGACTGACATAGCTGACTCTTTAACTGTCAATAAATTCAACTATTAAACTCACGACCGTAACGTTCAAAATATTAACAAGCTCGCAATAACAATGAGTACTGGCTGCAAAGGGCTCAAAATTAATACATGTATTCAGTTGCACCCAGTTAAACTAGAAAGTGACAGCAACATAGATGGGAAAACACTAGCCAGAAGAAGAAGGCCTGCAAAGTGCAATTGATACTTAATTCTTGTATGTATACCAAACCGTTTTGTCTAGTGTACCTAAACCTGCAGGTTTAATCAAGATTCATCTGAAGTTACTCGTCACTGCTTGTTCATTAATCACGTATGACGTTGCCTTACACCAATTATCGACAGCACTGTAGCGTCGCGTCTTAGTATTGCAATTCTGGAAGTGTATTCTAGATCTAGGAATATTCCTAAGTAAATAACCAACTAAACCTAAGATGGGATTAATAGTAACTTGACAAATGTGTATTTTAGCTTAGTGTAGATTGTATACACTACATTGAGCACCCAAGACATACACCTCTGATTTTTCGGATTCATATGCGTATTGTCTAATTATCACTTGCTTCGGAGAAGGAAAACATCTCGAGGAAACCAACATGTCTGAGAGATATTTCTCGACGAAAAGTAAAGCCAAGTTAGCGGCCCATGGACGCTATAAAAACTCTGATACCAGGTAACATACTAACTACACGATATAAGAAGGTTGGAATATGTAAAATACAATACTAGATAAATAAGATTTTTTTATCACCTGGCATACGCCACGCCGCGTGCCAGTCGTGGCCGCGTAGCCGTAGACACAGAGTCTATCAGGCATCAAACTTAATGGCGAGAGTGTATAATTATAATAGCACTCGTCTAGCCTCGCTGTTCTTCGATTGGCTGCCCGTTTTCGTGCTCACCCTGCCTCGTATTGTCTCGGCAAGAGTGTACAACCTTGAGATACAGACAATCTACTTCTAAAACACGTCATGGCATTTCATTTTAGCTGGGGTATCTGTAGAGTTTAGTGCCCGGAGTCGAGCTGCGCTGGATGGGTCGGGGGGTTTTTGGTCTGAATGGCCCAAAACGACAGGACCGCGGGCCATTCGACCGTAACCAATAATCGTCAGAAACGTTCCAAAGGACCGTTGATAGAATGCTTTCATAATTTATTTAAAGGTACATTCGCATACATTGTGATAGTCGCATAATTTACGTTTTTTAACTATTTAAATATTAACTTATTTGAAATCATCTAAATAAACAGAATACATCTTTCTTACTGGTTAGCACGACTTCAGGTAGCTAGCTCAACAATGACCCTTTGTTGTCAACCAATCCCAAACAAGCTGCTTATCTGTTACGTTAAAAGACTGACAAAAAAAGGAAACCTGAAACTTTAGCAAGAAACTGGGAAATACAAACTATAGTACGGGATGACTATGCAGATAAGCGTTGGGCATTGTAAAAAAAAAATATATGTCCGAATCGTTAACCAATAGACACAGAGCTTTATGTGTATTATTTGTTTAAAAAAGCCTGATTTGTAGGTAATGTTAGATTTTCCAATCAATTAGCGGAAGGCTACAAAAAATATTTGTTTGTCCTCTGATCACGGTATCCGCTGAATTATTAACAGATTTTCTTTCCATCTAATTTTCTAAACGAAAAGAAGTTATATTAAAAACAAAAAAAAAACACATTATGACCAACGCGCACTGGGCCCGCGTGGTGGATTACAGCCCACTCCCTCTCATAGAGAGCTTTTCATAGAGACCTGTGTCCCAGGCTCCCAGCAGTGGGAACATTATAGGCTGATTAATATGAATATATATGAATCTACATATTTTTTGTAAGTTTAGAGGTCTTATGCTGAAAAAACCCGGTTCAGAACATACAGAACATACCCAGAACTCTTAATATACTTATTACCTTAAACTTGTGCCAGCTTTGTACCTTTACTAGGTCATTTTAGACTATTTTAATGAAGTCCTTCAATTGGCTCCAACGATCACTAAGATCGTGGTTGTTAACATATCAAGAAAACTTTATTCTTGACTATACAAATCCCAAAATTAGTCAGCGGGACCAGTTGACCAATTGGAAAATGCATGCAAACCGTCTTCCCGGACAGTGTGTCAGTGCTTTAGGCATTTTCACCGCTTAATTTAAAAAAAAAAGTATCTGAAATTTTAGCTATGGCGCTTAGGAACTATGCGTCATTTATTCCAACTTAGAAAGATTTAAAGGCGATTCTAACTATTGAATTAATAATACAAATAAATCAAAGGGGCTAAATATATTATAAGTGCTGGAGCTTAACAGGCTGAGCTGAGCACGTGACACCTGGCGCACCTGGAGCTGCTGCCGAGGCTGCGCCTCAATGTATGCATTGGCGGCGAAGCGCCCAGAGCCCCCTCAAGACAACGCCACTGCCGCCTTCGTTTTATTTAATATAAGTGTTACTTCAGTGTTTTTATATTAATTTAGTTTATTATATTTATTTTGTTAAGTCTTTTTTTATGAATAATAGCAGCAGCGATGTGGTGGGTAATAGTGCATGTCTATCTTCAACATCGCTGACCACCCTGGAGAGATGCCCGCTTTGTACCCAAGCACGGTTTTTTAAAGGTAAGCGGGGTCTGAATGTACATATTGGAAAAGTACATAAACTTCAAAATGCACCTACTTCAGACCCTGTTTTAACACCCTCACCCACAACACAGGACATATCTTCTTTCGACCCACTTTGGAAAATCCTGTCAAAATTCAAAAACTCTGTTCCTATACTAAAGCGAGTTCCCCGAGGCGCTAGACCACTTGTAGCACAAAACCTAGCAGGTTGCGTACGCCTTGCCGTCCGGGAGAACTCGCTAAGTGCTTGGGAACAACTGCTCACCTTCCCTTATCGAATTCTTCACGTGCAAAAAAATTTGGCAAACAAAAAATCTTTGACATCACAAATTAAAGAAAATTGTAATATTTCGGCTCAAGATTTAGACACCAAATTACCGACGCAGAGATATACCTCTTCAAGAGGTATATCCCATTTGGTGGAAACCAAGTTAGGGGAAGGTGACATTAGTGGAGCAGCCAGGATTCTTTTCAGTAGCGATGTGCTGGCACCGTGCTCCCCAGAAACACTCGCAGCTCTGGAGACCAAACACCCTGCCCCAGCGGATGGCCTTTCTTTTCCCGACCCCCCTGATTCTGACATACACTCCCTCACTATTACAGGTCGAGAGGTGGTCACAGCTGTTTGCTCCTTCCGGAGCGGCTCCGCCGGTGGCCTCGACGGCCTAAGTCCTCAACACCTAAAGGACCTTATCTGTTCAGGCGCCGGGGAAGCTGGTGAGCTACTCTTGAAGGAACTCACAGCTTTGATTAACCTCATGCTCTCCGGCAAGGTGAACGAGGCCGTCATCGACGTCCTATACGGGGCAAATTTATGTGCCCTGCGTAAGCGGGATGGCGGCATTCGTCCTATTGCCGTGGGAACTGTCTACCGTCGTATGGCAGCCAAGATTTGCTGTAAATTTTATGGTGAGGCTGTTTCGAAAAAATTTCAGCCCCTACAGCTAGGTTACGGCTCTAAAGGGGGCTGTGAGGCTGCCGTACACGCTTTGTCGACCTACCTAAATTCTGGCAAAGGTGAGGTCATTCTGAAGGTTGACATAAAGAATGCCTTCAACTCAGTAAATAGAGACACCTTGTTAACAGAAACTAAAAATGAACTACCCCAAATTTATAGTTTTCTTTGGCAATGTTACAGACACCCTTCAAAATTACTTTATCACGACAACCTTTTAGAATCTGCTGTTGGCTGTCAACAAGGTGACCCCCTCGGGCCAGTGATTTTTAGTTTAGCTATTCACCCAATTGTCCGTCAACTAAATTCTAAATTTAACGTTTGGTATCTTGATGATGGAACCTTGGGAGGCGATGTAGATACCGTGTTAAATGATCTAAATTTCTTAAAAAATGAATTTCATTCCATTGGCCTTGACCTAAATCTTTCGAAATGCGAATTATTTGTAGAGGACAGTATCGACAGACAACCGACTATTTCCAAATTTAACGCAATAGCCCCTGACATTAAAATTATTGAGAAAAGTTCTCTTCGTCTCCTCGGGTCTCCAATCCTTGAAAATTCTTTTCCCGATTTTATAGAGGAAAAGATTCAAAATTTTAATGATGTTTCGGAAAGATTGCTCCAAATTAACATGCATTCGGCTATCACCCTAATTCGTTACTGTTGTTTCGGCCCTAAATTAACATACTTCCTTCGTGCTTCCCCTTTATGGAAGCACACACATCTCTTGGACAACATGGATCAAATTATCAGACAAACTTTATCATCCATTTTAAATGTGGCTTTGGACGACCGAGCTTGGGCACAAGCAAGTCTTCCTATTCGCATGGGAGGACTCGGCGTCCGCAAAATTTCTAGTATTAGTTTACCTGCATTCATATCCTCGGTCTACGGCACTGAAAAATTAATCAGGAATATCCTGGCTTCCACACTGATTGATTTTGATGTGCCGTGTTTCTCCGAGGCTATCGATGCTTGGAAACTCGCTTGCCGTAATACTGAAAAACCCGACAATCCATTATCCCAGAGACGGTGGGACGAGCCGCTCTGCAGAATAGTTCAGGACAATTTACTTAACACGGCTGCTACTACTGCTGAGCGTGCGCGACTGCTGGCTGTGGGTGAGTGGGAGTCGGGTCTTTGGCTTCTCGCACTGCCATCGTCGAGCATAGGCACTTTGTTCGACGATACGACCTTCCGCCTCGCTGCTTCTTTACGTCTTGGTGCCGCCTGCTGCTCTCCTCATCGCTGTCACTGTGGTGAAGCTGTCAACAGCCTCGGACACCACGGCCTGTCATGCAACCGAAGTGCGGGACGTTTTGCGCGGCACGCGAACATAAATGACATCATCCGTCGAGCTCTTGTTACCGTCGGCGTTCCAGCTATCTTAGAACCCAATGGCTTGGCACGCGACGATGGCAAAAGACCGGACGGCATGTCTTTGTTTCCTTGGAAGATGGGTAGGCCTTTAGTGTGGGACGCAACTTGCGTCGATACTCTTGCGCCATCACATCTTCCAAGCTCATCGTGCTGTACAGGCGCTGCCGCTGCGGCTGCGGAGAACCTCAAGCGGCGTAAATATAGTAACCTTTGTGGTAACTATATTTTCGAGCCGTTTGGGGTTGAAACTCTGGGGCCGTGGGGTCCGAGTGCTCACAGCCTTTTCAAGGAAATTTCTAAACGCCTAGTTGACACTTCCCGTGACCCAAGGGCTGGGTTTTACTTTGGCCAGAGGCTAAGTATTGCCATACAACGTGGCAACGCCGCCAGTCTCTTGGGCACGTTACCAGTTGACAGCGTTGAGGAGGAGTTTTTTGACGCCCTTTTATAATTTGTTGTTATTTTAGTTATCTAGTTTTAAAAATAATATTAATTTGTAAAATAAATTAATATTAAGGTACATTAAAATATAAGGGGCTAAAAAAAATATGCAAAAGTAAAAGTAAACTACATTTATTACCAATATTAAAACTCTCCATGTGAACTAGTAATATTATTTGCAATCGGGGCCTCGGTTGTAGCGTTGTAGTAAGTATTTGGCGTTATGGAGTATTGCAATAATACTATCTCGTAAGTAATTATTGTGCCCACTACCTGAAAGTATAAAAAAAAACTGTTTGATTTCCTTAAATGATGTGGACAAATTGCGGATGCGGCTCCGGACACCAGACTGAAGTGAAGGTTTTAGAACCTTTAATCAAGCACTAGAAGCCCTAGATAAAATAACTTTCTACCAGCAATAGCGATGAATTGTTGTGGTCAATCCCGATGAAAGTCAGGCGGGAAAACACAGAACTAAAATAAATGTACCAAGTTTGATACGTCGCTATATATTTTCTTGACCATAGCGCCACCTTAAACCGCAAACTTAAAGTGGTCATACTGTAAGAAATAATTTGAAAGCGATTGACAATATTTTTCCCTAAGGTTCTTAAAAGCGTAAGAGATGTCAGCTGGTTATTTTAATTAAAAAATGGATGGCACTTTTAGAACTTTTACCGAGTCATAAACGAGTGGTGGATAACTTACTTTAAGGATCATATTCCTTGTAACATAAAAAAACTTCCCACTTAATCCGACATTAGTGTGATGTAGTTGCAACTGAAAACGACGAACCTAAAGAGAAAGTAAAGGTTAACATTATTTTCTTGAAAATTAATTTACTTTTAAATGTCTATCAACTACTACTACTACTACTGAAAACTAACTACAAAGGTGATCTTGCAATATGCATTAATTCTAGAATAAATTATCTTCATGATCTGATTAGGTTTTGGAAATAATATTTGGTTTCATCCGGCTCGAAGGACCATGTTTAAAGCAATGATTATATTAGCTAGTGCTTCGGTTTAATGTAAGTTATTGGTGGTTCCAAACTAAAGTGATTCATGAAGGAGTTATTAACAGACTATTCATTGAAGAGTGGCGAACAAAAAAGCAAAAACGGATCAAAGTCTCATTTACATGCATAAAAGCATATAATTAGGATCTCACCTCAATATCATAAACTGAAGAAGGTATATCATAAACGGAGTAAATAGGCTCAAGTCCAGCACAGTGCACGTTGGAAGCATAGAGACACAGCATCAGGGCTCGAAGGACCAAGAAGATGAATGAGTACAAGTAGTACAGTAGATAGTAAGGAGAAGATAGCGCCCTGAAAAAAATAATTTTAGAAATAGTGTGTGTGTTATTTGGAGTTTTTTTTTAATTTTTTTTATTTGAGTTGGATTTGCTCTTGAATTTGACTCTAGTCTAGGTCAGAGATGACAGAAGTATGGTTATATGGTGAAATTAGCCTCAAGGGACGAATTAATGGGATAAATAGTACCCTATGACAACACATATCATGGTCTGCTGACCTTTCATAAACCTCACCTTTCAACCTTCATAAACAGTTGCAGCAACCGTTCGTACGAGTTGAAAAGTTAAGGTCAAACTATCTATGGGGTTGTAATTTTACCGTCATCCACGATTTATCTCTTTCAAACTGTCCAGTCAACCAGAGATGGGTATCACGCACGTGTAATTTAGCAAAGACAACTTTAATTTTCTCAACAAAATGTTTACAAAATTAATTAAATTACTTTTTATATCAGAGTTGTTTATCTGTTTCTTCCTTTAATACTTACTGTCTGGTTTGTGCTTCGTTACAATATTTGAAGCTGACATGATTTCGGCTGAAAAAAATATTAACTTGTGTGAGCTTACATTATAATGGCAAACATTATCATAAGCCAGATCCATTTATTGAAGAATCAGCAACATAGAATTATTTTTTTTATTATAAATAGGCTCGCGTTTGACCACTATCTCACCTGATGTTAAGCGATGATGTGGTCGACGGTGAAGCACGCTTGCCTAGAAGAAACCTATTCACTCTTGACTTAAAGACCCCCAGATTGTAGCTATCTCGAAACACAGACTCCGGCAGGGAATTCCACTCCTTAGCGGTACGCATAATAAAAGTATTCCCAAAGCGCTTAGTGCGTATAGGTGTAGGTGGGATGTCCACCATGTACCGATGGCGCTTCGCCGTACGTCTGGTAATCCGATGATGAAACGGGCTAGCTGGAATTAGGTCATGCAATTCCATCGCACACTCCCTGAAATGTAACCGGTAAAAAACCGATAGGCTGGCAACTCGGCGAAGATGTTCAAGGCTCTGGAGCTTAGATTTGACCAGTGCCTCATTGCCATTGAGCCTCTTGGCCCGCTTATCAACCGACTCAAGTGCATCAAGCTGGTATTTGGCAGATCCGTCCCAGAGATGAGAACAGTACTCCATGCATGAACGAACTTGCGCTTGATACAAGCTGAGCAGCTGTTCTGGCGTGAAGTACCTTCTCACCTTTGCAAGGACCCCCAACTTTTTGGCAGCCAGCTGTGCCTTTGCCTCAATATATGAGCCAAAATTGAGGGTTGATGTTAAAGTTATGCCAAGAAGCTCAATATGTCTGCTATTGGCACGGTGACATCTCGGAAAGTTGGAGCAGGGTGAAATTGGCTTTTTTTTGCGGAAAAAAGACACGCCTGGGTTTTGGTAGCATTAAACCTGACTAGATTGGCTTCGCCCCATTCGGAGACTGCTTGCAAGGACAGGTTCAAACGCTCCACCATAGCCTCACGGAGAGACCGGATCTGAGACCCGGTAGCCCGTGCGTTAGACAAGTATCTCTCAGCAACAGTGCTGTCGTCTGCATACCCAAAGGTGCCGGGTCTATATGTGAACGGCATACGCTAGAAGATCCCCAGTAGACCGATTACGTCGGAAGCCGTATTGGCGGTCACTAAGGATATCGTTAGTTTCTAGGTATGCTAGGAGCTTACAATTGAGTACACGTTCCATACTCTTACAGAGTATGGACGTTATAGAGAAGGGTCTGTAGTTGGCCGGGTCAGCTCGACTGCCCTTCTTGGGCACGGGCTGTACGTTGGCTTGCTTCCAAGCATTCGGCACTTTTCCAGTCTCGTAGGAAAGGCGGAACAGGCGAGTCCGGAACAGGTAGTAATGATGAATTGCGATTTTCTATGTTTTAACAAATAAGTATGACTTACTGCAAAGAGTTAAAGAGTTGCAAGCAGATATAGAACAGGTCATTGAAGAATGAGATCAGAATGAATGAGCTGATCTGAACGTCTATCTCTTTGACTAGTTTCACTAAGTTTGAGTAGTGTACTCGAAGAACTGACCAAGGAATACCATTCTGCGTAGAAAAAAATATTATGTTTTAACAAAAATGTGAATGTAAACTGAAGTAGCTGAACGGGCTGATCATATTAGCTGTAGAAACTGGTCAATGAAAACAGAAAATGGCCATTGAAAGTATGGAAAGACGCTCACAATACGCGACGGAATAATTGAAAAGATCTTCACAGAATGGTTGGTAGCAGCCGGATAAGAGCTAAATGTATAAATAACACCTCGTTAAGTTATGGTATTTATGGGAGAAAGTTATCACTTACTTTTGGGTGAAACTAGACAGATGATGATAATAGAAAGAAAGAAAATGAAGCAAAATAAAGAATTATAAGGACACATCTTTCAAAAAGTGTTGCGAGAAATGAAAGAAAAGATGAAGGTATATATCGAGGGGTGAAAGGCTATTTGTTTGAAGCGACATTTTGGACGATATTGAGTTATATACATATTCGGATTCAGCGAATTTTTCTGCGTCGGTTGAGCCGGGTTTCGTACAATTCTGAGCACTTTTCTGGCGCTTAAAACAATGCAATTTTAGTGCATAATTTTCAAACATGATGTATGATCCGACATAAAATTCGCCATATTTTTTTAGTATTTCATTTAAGCTGTACGCAAAAACAGAGAATCGGAGTATAAGCCGTTATTCTCGTCCTAAAATTTCAGATCGGTGGCAGATAAATCGTTTTCCGATATTGTTAACTTTAGATGAAAAGTCCCGTCATACATTTTGCTTACGACTACTTACACTATGCAATGTCGCTTCAACCAATTTGCCGTCAGCCAAATTCATTAAGACATGTCGGTTCAATCCTTTTCGCTGCAACTGTTTTTGACTCTGTTTGGAGCTTCAAACAATATTTCTGTTCTCAAAACTGGGTTCTTTAGTCGCTTGAACAGTTTGTTAGTATCCACATTTTTTAAATACGTCACTTAAGATAAATCTAATACCAAGTGGTAAGATTAAAATCATTTTTTCCAGTATCATAATTTAAATAGTTTGTCTTTTAAACCATCCGATTTTAATATGACAATAACAAACTATGTAATTTAAAACAAATAAATGTTGGCAAAGTTTTCGTAAACCGTGGCAGTATTATTACTGTCCCGCCCCCGCGCGGGCGCATCAGTCAGTCGTGAGTGTGGCGGGAGACAGGACGCGCGCTATTTTAGTTAGGGATAAGACCGAATAGAATAAGCTCGTAAGTATGATTACTTTAATATTGTGTCTATAAATGAATAAATTAATTATGTTTTAATGTTAATAGTAGATTGCTAATGTTTGTGTATTGTTTATCGATGTATTGGTACATTATTACCATAGTATGTACCTACCGAACTGCCTGCTGTACTAACTACCTGCCTACTTTATAGAAGAGTGAATAACGGTTACTGTTTAACTATACGCGGTTACTGAATTATTTGTAATGGTGTACCAATTCTTAAATTTAAACTATGCAATTTATTACTATAGAACAACAGGCCAGCTTATACTATACCTGGTCTTGTTATCAGTGACTTGCGGCCGATCGTAGGTTCCTATGTAGGTAGGTAGGTTCATAGGAACCTACGATGTTGCTTTATTTATCAGTTCTCTCTTATTAACGCCTATAAGTATAAGTAGTTGTGTTATTTATGTTTACTTAAATTTTTAGCCCACAATGGAGCCAAAAAGACTAAAATATTTGAGGAGCAAGATTGAACGCATAACAAATTATGAACAGGTTTGTTTAGGTTTTTTTATTTAAGTATTAATTTTACACAATTATATTGACATACTATAACCACATTGATTGTCTTTTTAGGAAAAGCAGAACAGCAGAAATAGTGATTCGGGTGATCTGCTTTTCCTAAAAAGACAATCAATGTGGTTCAAGACAATCAAAATAGTGATTCGGGTGATAACAGCATTAATGTCATAACAATCGAGTTTGAAAGGGTAATTAATTATTTATTACTTAGTAGTAACTTTTGTCAGCATAGAATTTCGTAGATTTCTGTGAATATTTCGATAAATCCTTTTTAACCAGGCGCCTAAATTAACTAAGGAACGCCTGTGCTAAATTCAGTCGATAGTTCAACATTTTTTTTTATAAAAGGTGTTGTTTTGCATCCTCGTCAAAATTCAGGAGGTTGTTGATCAATTATCATTAAAATTACGGTAGGTACTTAGTTAATTATTAATAAATGCTTATTTTTTTGGTTGTTTATGTTTGTCAGTATTTCAAAATAACCCCCTTAACGGGGTTTAGGGAATAAAAAAATATGGAATAAACGTTTGAGATAAAAAATTACCTACCTATTTTGTTATTGATTCGAGACGAAAATCATTAGCCTATTTACCTCCTTGAATTTGACGAGGATACAAGACAACACCTTGTATAGTAGGTACACACACAGATTATCTGTACACACGGTCGAATGGTGACTTCTAATAGAAGGAACAACGTGACACAGACTTTTACCACAGATTCAGTACATGATACTAGACTTAAACCAATAAAAATGATCGGAATTTACTATAATAAAATCAGCTGTTCCATACAAAAGTGCAACACTTACGCGGTCAAAATCTATGGAACAGCTGATTTCCTTTTACAAAAACAACAAAAAATGCTATCACTGCTGCACTGGCCCGTTTAGAATCATTCATTAACTGAATCTATGGTAGAAGTTTGTGTCATGATGTTCCTTCTATTAGAAGTAATTTTATTTATTTTATCGCTGTCTGTATTTAATCCGTAAAAAATAAAACACACTTACTCTTATTTACCAATGAAACTTTCGTTTTGATGCTATGAAAATTTTTTTTTTCAGTGTGACGAAGAATTCCAAAAATTTGAAGAAGATAACATTAAACCAATGAAGAAACCTACAAAAATATTAGAATTAGAAGAACACGAACAAAAAACCAAAAATCCAAATAATGTTGATCAAGTAATTGCAAAACACATGGCTCAAGACACGGTAATTGAAATGAGCGATAAAAATAGAACAGACAGTAATGAGAGCCTTCAACCAACGTTAACAGAAATTATACCAGAAAAAGAAATGGACATATTAAGGAAATCCTTGGAGGACGACAATAATGCTGAAGAAATAACAACGGAAATACCACATCAAGCAGAAGATGCTCCTAAAAAAGTAAGAAAAAGCAAGCGTGCCGTGATTCAAAAAAGCTATTTAGATTTTATGAGCGAAGATGAAGACTTTGTCTGGGACTCGACTTCTTGGGAAGGGACGGACGAGTGCTCAAGTGATGAAGATCAACCAAAGAAACAAAAAACAGTAAACGCAGAAGATGGGAAAGTAGGAGAGTCAGGTTTAAAGAAAAAAAAGGAAAATAAGGCAAAGAAACGAAAAGATTCTAGATCAAAAGGTGAATGTTATGTTAAGAAAGATGGTTCTATTAGGAAGGAAAGACAGATAAAACCAAACCCATGCATAGGGAAAAGCTGTCCCTGGAAGTGTAGTGAAATAGATGAAGAAAAAAGAATGGGAATATTTGATTATTTTTGGGGATTATCCAATCAGAGAAAAAAGGACTGGTTAATTACTATGTCCACTAAACAAGAGATAAAAAGAAAGAGATCTAAAGATTCCAGCTACAGGACCAATACATTTAAATATTTTATAAATGACGGAGAGGGTCGTCGTCAGGTTTGTTCTAAATTCTTGATCAGCACACTAGACGTTACTCAAAGATTCGTTTACTACACCTTAACAAATGTATCCCAGGGAATATCAAAAGAAGATGGGAGAGGAAGATGTGTTCCAGCCAACAAAACTCCTGACAATGTAAGGGAATCGGCAAAAACCTTCATTAAAAGCTTACCTGCACTACCATCGCATTACTGTCGCAAGGATAGTACAAGGCTGTACCTCCCAACCGAATTTAAAAACATCAAAAATCTGTATCGTATCTATAAAGAAGATCAAACTACTAAAGGAGTCGATGTCTTGAGTGAAAAAATCTTTAGACAAATATTTAATACTGATTTTAATGTAGGGTTTCACGTACCTAAAAAGGATAAATGCATAAAATGTTTGCGTTTTGAAGGCCAGAATCCATCTGAATGTCCTGAACTGCAGGCCCATTTAGAAGAAAAACAAGCATCAAAACAACGCCAGCAATGTCATAGAGAATTAGGCAAAGAAAACCCTACTATTTTGTGTGCATCTTTTGATCTCCAGAAGGTTCTCAACACTCCCCATGGGAACAGTATGCTGCTTTTTTACTCCCGAAAATATACGGTTTATAATTTATGCTTTTATGAAAGTATAACAAGAAATGGTTTCTGTTTTGTCTGGGGAGAAACAGAAGGAAAGAGAGGGGCCAATGAAATTGGTACAATTTTGCAAAAATACATAGGAGACGTTGATTCACGAACTACAATAAAAACTTTAATTTTATATTCCGACTCTTGCCCTGGACAAAATAAGAATAAAATTGTCCTTGCTGCCGTCCATAACGCGTTGTTACAATCTAAACATCTAGAAACTATTCAAATGAACTTTCTTCTCCCCGGACACACGGAGATGACAGTGGACAGCATCCACTCGACTATTGAGCATTCCGTGCGCAATACGATAGTGTGGGCTCCTTCTCAGTGGGCAACAGTGTGCCAGCTAGCCCGTAAAGAGCCAGCGCCTTATTATGTCGAAAATCTTACACATACTGACTTCAAAAACTTTGAAGAGTTCTCTGATAAATATTTCAAGGGAAACCTGGTTGGAAAAATTAGCAAAATCCGAACGGCGACATTTAAAAAATCTACTCCAAATGAAATTAAAATTAAGTATACTATGAAGAATGATGCACTGGAAGAAAAGATACCAATACATGCTAAACCTAAGAGTGTCAATCTCAAATATAAAACTTCGTTAGCAATTACCAAATCTAAATACAACGATCTTAAGAAACTATGTGACACTAACGTTATTCCAAAAATATTTCATACTGAGTACTTAAATTTGCAAACCAACAACGCTAAAGACCAACTAGTGGATACTGATATTGAAGACGAGACGGAGGAATTAGATTAGAAAATGGATTTGGTAATAATGCTTACTTATATCCATAATTTATGTTTCATGTTTTATTTTTTGGCCATATCTCTATTTTGTAATAAATAAATATTTTGCATTCTTATTAAAAAAATATAATTATAATTTGTTATGTTTGCATGCTATGCCGTGCTATAATTTTTTATATAAGGAAACTTACGATCTCATTAAGACTGAGTGTTAATTAAGTTAAAGGTACGTAATAAAAAAAATCTAATTAACAGAAGTTTTTTTTTATTCCTGACATAGTAATTATTCACCCATTTCAATACTACAACCTCTTAACTCACTATAAATCTGTCATTGTTATCTTGTATCAACAACCAATTTATATAAACTCCTTTCGAAACCTGAGACATCAAACAACTCATTAAGAATGTTCATCGATGTTTAAACCAACTTGCCTGTATCGTTAACAAAACCCAATTGGTAGTTAAACAAAATAGCCTATTCCTATTATTATTGAGTAATGTCGATTCAATCATTTAGCTTTCTCCTGCATAAGTACTGTAAAGTCACTTAAACTATTTTGCCTGCTGCTGATTAGTGACAATTTTGGATGTTGAATCATTTTTCTTTACTCTAAAAATAAGGCGATACAGATCATTTTGTATTAAGCGACATTTATCTTGGAACTCATAAATGTTTTTTTATTGAAAATTATACCAAAACATTAAGGGATTTTTTGGCAATAAAGGTTTGCAATACCCATTAAAGTAAGAGCAGTAGTTTTATTATCACGATTTTTTTTTCCAAATTTTGAATCTTTAAATGGCTCTCCTGTAAAGTTCGTAAAATGTCGCTTCAAACAAATAGCCTTTCACCCCTCGATATATAGATAGTGATTCATACTCGCCTTCGTCTTTTTAGAATTGGCTGCTATAACCGAGTTAAGATTCCGAAAGTATGCTGTAATGTAAATGCTAAAACAGGTGATCATCACATCATTAAAACTCCATATAAAAGTGGCTTGGAGGCACAAATACTGAAAATCAAAGATAGTCATACAGTGGTGACGGAAGATAGTAATGCTTACTACTTATGATTAAGAAGAATTATACAAGCTGTAAATAGAACCTTAATGAAACCGTCACGCAAATTCGGCACATCAAACTAAGTAACCCGACCCAAAAAATATATCTGGGAATCAATTTTTTTTGAGGGAAAAAAATCACGTTTTACGGAAAAACTCAATGTAATGTGAATGTCGAATGGTGTTACCTCAACAATCGATCGATCGTCGATCGATTCCATCTATCGGTGGTATAATGGATAAGTCGACGTCGATCGATAGTTTCTACAGGGTAAACTTGTCGATCGATTGTCGACTAATACATTCAACCATCGATAGATGGCATTGATCGACGATCGACCGATTTGTGTGGTAACACCCTAAGGCACCCAAAACATTGCGCCGATGGATGCATTTATTAGCAAACGGGTCATGGAAGTATTTTAAGTAAAATTAAGAACTGAAAACTAGAACGTATTTAAAAAAAAAAACTTGTGCTATAGTTAGAACTTTGACTCTCAAGATCTCCGTAACTAAAAGGCTTTCAGGTATGATAAAGAACAAAAAAAAATCGCTATGACGGGGTGAACAAGTGCCTTCATTAAGAGTCTATTTACACCTTTTATAATTTAAAAATCACACTATAGATATAGAAGCGAAAATGTTTTAGTAAGTCATAAAATACTAGCTAATAAAGCAACTATTATGACTAATATAAAAGCTTTCAAACAATTTGTATGCAGAAAACAAATGACGATCGTCCGTCCATGTTATATGCTATGGTACTTAGCTGCATCGGATTAAAATGGAACACAGCCGCATAATCAAAGGGAAAAGGTTACGCAGTTGATAAAAATAGCGAATCATTCTCCGGCACTTATCCCAATTTATTTGGGCTCGGCGCAGCATGTCTTCTTCTTCCATACTTCTCTATTACTTGTCATCTCAGCAGTAACCTCCTTTCTGACCATATCATCCTTCACTCAGTTCATCCATCTTTTCTTTGTCCACTCTTATTGACATTACAGCTAACATTAACAATAAAGAAAATATTTGAATGACCACCTCGAACAGAAGAGCGTTGAAAAAGCTGTAAGGCATGTAGTTAAAAACAAAAGGCAGCCTATGAATGACGTAGTTTTCCATCACATTGGAAGTGATGCCAGCTTCTTCTAGGCAGTTCATTACGAACCTGATGTTGAAACTCGTGCATAGGATATGTTCCACTGTAAAGGAAAAAAAAATGGTTTGAATATGCCTCGGGAAATAATGTAGTTAACCAAGAAGATAGCATGACACAAGATTTTAATTTCCACTGTGATAAAAAAAATACTGAACTAGACTGATTAGATCGTATATCAATAATTCATTAGATTCGTATTTTCTTTTGTAAAATCTTGTGGCTTGTGTGTACAAGGTATTGTTTTGCATCGTCGTCAAATTCAAGGAGGTAACTATGCTAATGATTCTCGTCCCGAATCAATAATAAAAGAGGTAGGTTTTTTTTTGCTTATTTACAGAAATCGGTAAGTGTGAACCACCCGTGTTTTAAACGCGGGCCCTCTGATTCTCACCCTATAACAGCGCTTCCACACATACAATCAATCTCAAACTTTTATTCGATAATTTCTTATTCCTTAACCACGTTAAGGGGGTTATTCTGAAATACTTTTAAACAACAAAAAAAAACAAAACAGCGTTTTTTTTATAATTAACACTAAGTACCGTACTTTTAATTGATTATTTATTTCTTGTGACAAGCTCCTGAATTTTGACGAGGATGCAAAACAACACCTTGTAGACGTAATTGCTACTCTCCAATAACTCATTACCAATAACACTTTATTTGACCTGGGAATCGAACCCCAGTCGCGCATTTGATCGTCATCATCATCATCCCGTTGTGTTCCCACTGCTGGGACACGGGCTTTTTCTCTATGAGAGAGAGTGGACTGTAATCCACCACGCGGGCCCAGTGCGGGTTGGTAGATGTCATATGTCTTCGAATTTTAACTTCTAGGACATGCCAGTTTCCTCACGATGTTTTCCTTCACCGTTTTTGGGAGCAGCGGTGATAAAATAAAGTACACAAAGTAATGTGCCTAGGTTCGATCCCTCGGCTTACTGCTCGTAAGTCGGGGCTACCACCACTGGGCCACCGCTGCTCTGTCATATCATCAATAGAACTAGAGCAGTCAAGAAACCCGTGTGAAGAAACGTGCTGATTTTCGGAGGAATTTACATCATTTGCTAAGAAAACCACACTCTTATTGAGACTTCATAAATCCTAACTAATATTATAAATGAGAAAGTAAGTTTGTTTGTTACCTTTTCACGACTAAACGGTTGATCGGATCTTAATGAAATTTACCAAAAAAAATAGATTTCAACCTGAGGAAAGACATAAGCTATATATCATCACGCTACAACCAATAGGAGCGAAGCAGCAATGAGAAATGTTGTGAAAACGGGGAAAATGTGACGCAGACTTAGTTGCGCGGGACAGTAAAGTAAAAAAAGTAAATAATAATTTCGACATACCCAAAGCCACCGCCATGAATACGTAAGCAATAACGTTGGTTTTCACAACCGTTCTGTTCGCCAATTTCAATTCAGTCAAACTTTGTTCGATTTCAGTTGCTTTCGTCATCAATTCTGGCCATTGTTGCGACAATTTTAGAAGTAAGGTTGCCGAAATGAGCCCCGTTACGTAAAATATGATGTTGGCTGGAAAATTTAGAGTGTTGTGTAATGTTAACAACTAAGAATTTTTGGTTATATAGGTCCCTAACTCAAACTCAAAGCAATTATTTACAACAATTAGACCATTACGGGCACTTTTGAATGTCAAAAACAAAAGGATGAAGCAACAGCCCCAGTCTCAACGCATAATAAGTTGTGGAAGTGACTCTTAAAGTTCTCTAGAGAATATTTATAATAATAATACTTACAAATTGTAGTCAAATCAACCTTAGTATGAAAGAAATAGAGTATGCTAAAAAAAGTCATCACCATTTGTCCTAATATTGTAGCAATATAATAGCAGCAGTAATAACTCTTTATTTTAAACCTGAAAATATAACAGTTGTCAATGTAAAAAAGCAACTAAAAGTTTGAATTGTTTACAAAGATGAAGAAGCATGAAACTAAGGACTTTGCTGAGGAATGTCGGTCGAAGCCTATGTGGTCACCTTTTGCTTCTATTAATTGTGTTAAATTAAGCTGCTGCAAGTGCTTTACCCACAGAATACGGAGACGCCTAGTCAACGTTTATCAAAAAAACAATATACATAAACTTTTGTGAAGGTGGTCCACGACGGAAATACTGCGCTCTACACACTTCCGACGTTACGAATATAGAAGTACTACCGTCAAGTACTACCGACAATTCCGTGTTTGGTGGCATTACCAAATGTCAATATAACAAAGTAATTTAGGGGATCGGACTGGGTAAAGAAAACGACATTCTATTTTGTCCGTCAGACAGGTAATACAAAAATATTAGACACGTATTTTGTGTTTTATCAAAAAATTACTTAGTTACAACTCATTAAAGTTGGAGAGTGGGGGCTTACTACGTCACAAGTGGGTATAAAACTGACCTACATGTGACGTCATGCGCCATTTCAACTCAATATATCTCCGTAATTTTATGACCACGTGAAAAAAGAAAAAATACGTGTCCAATACTTTTCAATAAACTACCCGACGGACAAAGAAAAAAAAAATAGGATTATCCCCTGTTTTTCCTACTCTCCGCTATTCTTTTCTAATTAATTTCGTTGCTGGGTCCAAGGCAGTTATATTGTTTCTCTGGGACTTCGTCGACCTTTATTGTCTCGGCGCTTTTTTGGTGGTCAACACTGTTGATTCTGGCGTTGCAGGAGTTTCAGTGATTTGTGAATAGTGTGGCGGGCTTACCCTAATTAAAAAATGTCTCTAAGTTTCACTTACCTCGTCCCATCAGCACTTGTCTGTCCAAGACCTTGAACAGGAAAGAACCCTGTCCATCTGGCTAGACGCATTGCGTGACGTAAGCATGCATGTAGACCACAAGGTCGATCAGTTCTTCGAACCGCCAGCTCATGGACTTTCATCGTTCGGCTGAAAGGAATAAGGATTTAAATCTTTTGTTTTTGAAAAATTCGGAGTAGTGTCTTGTTTTCATACCAATATTCACGGATTTGATTGTCCAAATCATGTTGAAATATTCTTGTTGAGAATGTTCGCCGGAGCTGGTTCATGTTGTTTTGGAGACCAGATCATGTACAGTCGAAAGTGAAAAGGTCAGGCACCTATGAATTACTTTTGCAAGCAAGAAATTTATAATTTTTCTGACAGTTTATTTTATTTCGAATAAAAATGAGGTCTTTAGTCCCTTGTATGCACGATAAATTTAAATTGGTATCTATTAATGTGTCTTATTATATTTAACGACTGTTCTGTTTAGTGTCGGCCATATAAAGAGTTCACAAGACCTAACTGAAGCTTAATTTGATTGTTTCGAATAAACAACTCAATGTCAAACACTGATGTTAATCTTATGGTTTTAGTGTAATTCAGACTAAACCAGTGGGTTTACGTTTCAGTTAAAATAACTTAGTTTGAAGGGTAGATAAATACTTTAATGATTTCGGGTGTCTAATGTCTATTTGCTGTAGAGTTTAGCTGTTTTGTTAGTTTTGAGTACCTACATGTATGTCAAGCGGGTTATAAATTAACATAGAAGTAGACACAGACTTAAATATGATTCATTCGAATAACATAACAACACTTAGTGTTGCGCATAGATGTAATACAGTATACCTATTTTTTTACTTAGCCCCATAATTTAGGCGGTGCCATCAACTGAACAAAATATCACTGGAGTATAGTTCGTAAGTCTTTTTATGCCCTGACTGGAGGCCTTACACTCAAGGCACCCACAGGATAGTCCGGTTAAGCAGACGACCACCTCCTTGGTTGAACTGTGAGATACCATTCACAAAAACAAAAAAAAAACCCGAGTACGACTCAGTTCTGATACAACCTATAATCGACAGACATACGTCTAAACCAAAGGTCATAGGATTAGAAACTAAGTCTAAGCTGACATAATTTAAATATTAATTTCTCCTAGAAAGGACGATAATAATGCCAGGTTTCATTAACACTAGGTGGTAAGATGTTCAACGCTCGGCTCAGCGTCTAGACACTGACCAGACCATGGCCTACTAGCTGGAATGTCCAAGGTGTCCCTATTCCTGCTCTTAAGAGGGCTTAAAGACACCACCTAATGGGCCTAAGAATAAGATGTACTATCATTTGCCTAGATTTTTCCATAAATTATGTAGGGGTCGGCTTTCAGTCTAACGGGACGCAGCTGAATACCAGTATTTTACATGAAGCGACTGCCTATCTGACCTCCACAACCCAGTTAAGACTGGGTAATAGGATACCCCTTGGTAAGACTAGTTGTCAGACCTTTGGGCTACTGACTATCTGTTACGAATGTCTAAGATCTACTAATGGCAGCCGAGACCAACGCACGGAGGAAACTCGGTATGTAATGAGCGGTCACCCATCCATGGACCAACCCAGGCAAGCACGGCTTCACCTGAAGATCGACCCAAGTGGCCGTAATTTATCCACGACCCCAAAGTAAAGTTAGTTAGTGATACGTTGTAGCATCGACTCAAATGATGAACAAACAAAAGGCCTAAAAATTTTAAGGCATTAATTTTTTTAAGGCTGTGTTCGAAGACAAGAGAAGGTTATTTACTTTTAGTACGATAGTTATATCACTACGACCTAATAAAGTTAAAGTTTACAATCTGCTTTATACTAGAAAATTTACCAAATGTCTCGATAAAATATTTTAGTGCCTTTAAGAACGAGGTCAAGTGAGAGGTGAAGTCTAAAATATTTTATTGGTTGGAAAGTTTGTTGAGTTCATTGCAGTTGTTGGGGAGTATTGCACTATGATGTTATGTTTTGTCGCTTGGAACTGATTTTAGTAGTTGCGACCTCGAACACTTAGGCTTAGGAATAGTAGACTGTAACAGAACTTCTTTTGAGCCCAGAATTACGAGGATGTTGTGTTTTAATAATTAGTACAGTATTTTACAAGGAGCAACTAACTAAAACCCCGCCATCTCCTTCGTGCTTATTTTATTTTAAACTAACCAAATACGCCTTTTAAGCAACGTTAAAGTTAGGTTACAATCGTTTGTTTTTCTCAAGAACGGTGCTTTAGCATTCATGGGAGTGGTGCCAGTTGAAAGCCTCCCTTTCTACCTCCAACACCACACGCTACAATACTACAGCATACGTAAGCAGCAGCAGCATACGTAGTGTGCAGTACAGAACAGTTGTCTTTCTGACCTTCGCAACCCTGTTAATGGATAATATGATACCCAGACTTTCAGGGTACGCACGTCGACCAATCAAGCGATACAAAACAAATTTATACGGTTTCTCACTGTGTGGAAAATCTATACAAAACCAGGCCATGTTATACTGGAAAGGTATAGCTTGAAGTGTGTAAAAAAGTACTGACCAGACAAACAAAATAAACATTGAACTAAATAAACTCCTAAACAATAAATAAACATTGGATGGATGAAATGGCGGCAGGTCACGGGA
Organism: Cerastis leucographa; assembly: GCA_963082945.1. Taxonomy (NCBI): domain Eukaryota; kingdom Metazoa; phylum Arthropoda; class Insecta; order Lepidoptera; family Noctuidae; genus Cerastis; species Cerastis leucographa. Next base: position 6,927,719 of record OY720380.1, on the reverse strand, counting down.
ACTATCTGCGACTCCCGCATTCCCCATAAATTTAAGAGTCAGATTTATAAAATATTGGTTAGACCTGCTGTCTTGTATGGATCAGAATGTTGGGTCACAAAAGGGATGAATGAAAGGCATTTGCATGTGGCTGAGATAAGAATGCTAAGGAGGATGTGTGGTGTTACGCGAATGGATAAAATAAGAAATGAGTACATAAGAGGAAGTCTGAAAGTGGCGCCGGTGACTGAAAAGATGTGTGGTAATCGGTTGTCGTGGTATGGGCATGAGATGCGGAGGAATGAGAAAAATGTCGTGAGGAATGTTTTGAGTATGAATGTGGATGGTTATAAGAGTAGAGGAAGACCAAAGAAACGATGGATGAACTGTGTGAAGGATGATATGGCAAGAAAGGATGAATCTTATGAGATGACAAGTCATAGAGAAGTATGGAAGAAGAAGACATGCTGCGCTGACCTCAATTAATTTGCGATAAGGGCAAGTGAATGATGAGAATGACGATGACCAAATAAACTCCTCCTTTTTTGAAGTGTATTTAAAATCTCTCTTCCTATTCACACTCACAGTCCATTACTACACACCAACGGAAGTCTGGTGTTGAAAATTTCAACAATGTTATCAAAACAACCGTTTATTATTTCACATTTCACCGGGCATAGAGCCAGCTAGAGGAGCGTGGGGCTATTTATCAACCACATCATTCATTTCAACAACAAAAGTATTTCTCAGTTTGTGCTGGCACTAAACTAAATTGCTTTGAAGAACTTGAAGAATTGTATTCTGGAAAATTGGTCTGGAACGTTTTCCGGGTAAAAATTGTTCATGGATCGTTATGGGTGTTATCTATACTAATATTATAAAGCTGAAGAGTTTGATTGTTTGTTTGCTTTAACGCGCTAATCTCAGGAAGTACTGATCCGATTTGAAAAATTATTTTAGTGTTAGATAGCCCATTTATCGAGGAAGGCTATAGGTTATATATCATCACGCTACGACCAATAGGAGCGGAGCAGAAAAAAAAATGCCTGCCTTATTAATATGTATTGGTCAAATCTTGCAACTGAATTTCAAACCAGTTTCCCCCATCCGATTAAGCCGAAATTTTGCACATACCTTTTGAGAACCAAAGGTATGTGTATAATATTTTTATGATAGACTTGACATAATCCTGAAGCCACGATGGCTTCCTCACAAGATAGTTGATAGCACGGGCAAAAAACTTTGTTTGTTGACCCTAATATTTTTCTTTTCGTGGCTTTAAAAAAGAAACAATGCGTGGCAACCAATTCACCAGAAGATTTTACATCCACACCCGGGTATATCTTCTGTAATACAGAACTCACCTGATTCAAAACAAAAACCTTTGCATATTACAACTGCAATACTTCGAAGGTCACACAAACCAAGGTGTCGTGGCATGTTAAAGCATTGCGTCTATCAGTAATTTCACAAACGACTTTTTAAAACAGCAGAGAGTCAAAGCCTTAGGGGGTAGAAGTAGTGGTGACAGCCAGACTGTTTCTTGCAAGAAGCGAGACTTATTACTACCCCACATGTTTTTTTAACAAGCCATTACCGATGTGTTTCTTGTGGCCTACAGCAATGGCTAAACAAACAAATGCAGGATAACAAACTTGCATCGGGCTTTTCCATTTAAAACAAAGTTTATTCAATAGACACGATGCCAAACAAATTATAGACAAGGAACAACATGGTCATTTCCGCAGTTATCGATAACCCCAGATTGTAGGTTAGTTATAGGTTTCATGTTATTGCTGCCTGCTGTGTTTTAAAGGTATGTTTATTTAAAAAATAAATTGTTTTTAATTGTTGTTAAATATCCTTGTATCACAACAGTACAGTCATCCAGAAGGCCTGGGGAATACAGAATCTGCCGTCGAGCTTGCGTCAATCCTGTTTAAAGTCGTTGTAGGAATTGAAAACGCTTTGAAAGTGATTGCCATTTTCTAAGTCCATTAAGAACAGCTCAGTTCTAGGTCATTGTAATTTTTGTAGGACCTGTAACCGAAGAGTCCATTGGTTCTTCGGTGGTTTGGTTCTTGTTTTATCAGTTTTTTTTATATGACGTTAAAAAAATTGTAGTTTTATAGAAAATTCACATTATCAATGTCATTAATAATTCTGTGGTTTATTGCATTTTGTAACTAATGTACTCGATATAAAATAATTACCTGTATTACCTACTATTTGTCTCGAGGGTAGCTATTAAATGCCAAGCAGCACGTGTTTATCGAAACATCGTATAGAGCCAGTTCAGGCTGGAAGGCAACGAAGACTAGGAAATGGGTAAGTTGATGATGATGTTTTATAGGTTTCATCAGCATTATTCTCTAGTTCTTATCTCAATGCATTATGACTTCTTCTTCCATACCTTTCTATTACTCTTCATCTCATCAGAGACGTCCTGTCTTGCCATATCATCGTTCACACAGTCCATCAATCGTTTTTTTGGTCTTCCTCTACTCTTATACCCGTCCACATTCATAGTCAAAACTTTCCTCACGACATCTTCCTCATTCCTCCGCATGACATGCCAATACCACGACAAGCGATTACTACCATATAGGTTTGTTATATAGGTTTCATAATGATTATAATGGTAAGGTTTTGTTGCTTACAATTTGTCTTCTATTCGTTGGGTTTCTAGGATCAGACCCTCTTTGTTGGTTTTTTATTCTCTCTTTGTTGGTTGGTATTTTATTTTTCTCATGGGAGAGAGAAGGGTTTAAGTATGAGATTGTAAGTAAATAGTTTGAAAAGTTAAGTGACCGTTGAAAACTCGGCTTTCAGTCTGTCTATTTTTTTACTAGTTTCACAAACATGTTATTGTAAACTTAGAAACGAAACGTCAACTAAATTGGATTTCATTATTATATAAATACTGCAAATGCACCACCATTGATTATTTTGCGATCTGTTATTTTGCAGTACTGTATGAAAAAGCTGTTTTTATTTTAATTTTATTGCTAATGGATAAATAATCGTGTATTCAAACGAAAGTCAAGTTTGTGTCAAGGTATACACCGTTTTCAGTATTAATCAACGACGATTATTGGTAACGATTTTCCCTAATTTATAACAAGACTCTACATAAAAGTTATAAAAAAAGTTGAGTGCTGTCTATAATTCGGTTTTATTGCTCAATTTCGTACCTGAGAAGTTTAATCATGAAATAACTTTATGAACGAATATCGAATTACTCAATTATAATAATTTATGTATCTAGGAAAATGTTTTATGGTACCGTTTTGCTGAAATAAACTTTTGTGTAAAATTCTTGGCTTGGTTATGAAATTGTTGGATAATCTGGACGCCTATTAGGATTATCCAAATCAAATTAAAAAAAAAATAGAAACTAATGTTTTATATAAATAAAAAAATACAAATCTTAAAATGCCCTCAAAAACGGTGAAGGAACGTGAGGAAAACGGCATGTCCTAGAACTAAAAATTCGAAGACATGTGACATCTACCAACCCGCTCTGGGCCCGCGTGGTGGATTACAGCCCACTCCCTCTCATAGAGAGGAGGCCTGTGTCCCAGCAGTGGGAACATTATAGGCTGATGATGATGATGATGTTGAATACAAATCATAGCAGTGTTAATAGCCCAGTGGTGTGATCATCGGACTGACAAGTCCCAGGTCTCGAGTTCGAGCCAACAATGCACCCCTGATTTTTCGGATTTATGTGCGTATTTTATAATATCACTTGCTTCGGTGAAGGAAAACATCGTGAGAAAACCATGCCTGAGAGATATTTCTTAACGGCATGTAAAGCCAAGTCAAAGACCCATGGGAGGCTGGCCTGTGGACGGTGAGTAATGGGCTAGCTCACCGTCCGTCCGTCTCATGACGACAGGCCGTGTCGACGGCGCGTACGTGTTCCACGCGCGCCTCAAGGAGATGTCAGCAAACCGGCAGGGGTACGAGAGGGCCGATGCCTGCCAGGGCTGTGGGACTGTTCGAAAGAGATACCGTGGCCCTGGAACACAAAGGGCTAAGAATGAACATGGATGGGTTTTAGTCAGTACACGTCTGACACTCCCTCCCGCTCCGCCCAGAGCGGGGGGAGTCATTAGATGATTTCCCTTCCTTAAAAAAAAAGGCCCATGGGTGGCATTAAAAACTTTGACACCAGGTTAGCCACTAACCACATGATGAAGAATAATAAGAAACATAAGGCTTAGTAATAACACAAGCTCATGGTGGGCTACAGCTATGTTTGCCGAGGTTGGTTCATAGATGGGTGGCTATAACGGAGACCCCTGCATGCCAGTTTGTCCCCGTTTTCACTTTTTTCATAGTAGGGAATAAAATACGCAATTGATAAATGAAGGAACATAATTCAGCCAGTTGTTATTACAAAACATCATACTTTCAACATAAGCGTTTAGGTACCTTCAGTAAAACAAAAAAAAAAAAAACAAGCTTAAATTGTAGCTCCATTTATATTTGCCGAACATTTAAAAACCATTAGCACGATAGCCTTAAATAAATAATAATTTTCGTAAACTATCGAATACTCGATATAATTGCCTGTATTTTAATCTGCAACGATCGCTTTTGAAGCACAGATAAGCCAATTATTACTGTTTTCATAATTTTTGTTGCATTTTTAATCGAAAGTTTTAATATTAATTAAAACTTCATTGTATTAAAATATGGTTGCTTCATGGTTCGTTGTAAGTGTTTTATGCTCTATAAATCGAAGGAAAACTCATTTTGAAGCATTTCCTGTTTGAATGTATGCTTGTGTTGTGTGTGTGTTTTTTAAACTTACTGGCTTGATCGTGGAAAGACATAAAATACTGGGTAAACCGACTTACCTTCCTCTTAAGTTGTTTTTTTGTTGTGGAATTGAATGAAAATTCTTTTTCAATATTTAATACTAGCCTTCACAGTTTGCACAACACCTTGCAGATATTAATAGTAGGAGTGAAAAACAACGCTTCATTCGGTTGTGAGGAAATTGTAAAACTCAAGTGTTTTTGTTTCTTATACAGAGTGTGTCTTTTTGAGTTTAATCATCATGATTTTCCTACTCTTGTCCTATGTTACTTGGGGTTGACGCATTTTTTACTGATCATACTTAAGCTTACTTGATCAAAATAAGAGGTCAAAGGGGATATAAATCTTGGTTTAACATAAAATAACAAACAAAAACAAATTTATTTTTTTGTATATCGTAAGAGGCGTTTTTGCAAAGAAATCAAATGACTCAATCAATGTTGAAGTGAAGGTTAAATCTTGACAATGTCTGTACTTTGTTGTTTAATCAAGATCAAAGATCTCGATTTAGACTTGATTGTTTTAAGTCATCAATGAGGTTCTGAGTCTGAGGACGACCTACTTAAAGTGCTGTCACGAAGATCTTTTCTGAAAAATTTGCTTTGATCAATGTTATTATATACTTATTTAACTACCTTTGAAACAAAGTAATGGTTTACTGAAACAAACAGTATATTTACAGATTAATTAATAGAAAAGCAGCAATCGAAGTTTTTTTTTGTTTCATTGGTTTAATAATTGCTTGAATGTCATTCCAATGTCATCCCAGTCATCATCATCATCATCATTAGCCTATAATGTTCCCACTGCTGGGACACGGGCCTCCTCTCCTATGAGAGGGGAGTGGGCTGTAATCCACCACGCGGGCCCAGTGCGGGTTGGTAGATGTCACATGTCTTCGAATTTTTGGTTCTAGGACATGCCGGTTTCCTCACGATGTTTTCCTTCACCGTTTTTGAGAGCAGCGATGATGAAATAAATTACACAAAGTAATGCGCCTGCCTGGGTTCGAACCCACGGCTTACTGCTCGTAAGTCGGGGCTGCCACCGCTGGGCCACCGCCGCTCTCATCCCAGTGTGTGAGAATAAAAAAATAAAATCACAAATACATGTACAGTATATTAAATAGTGTCAAAAGTGTTATCTAACTCAGATTTTTGTCTGGTTCGTAGCAAAATATCTCTTTGTTCATTTTTCTTGCATTATTTTACACCATTCTTCAGAAAATAACGCGTTAGTAAAATTTTACCACCATGACCAACCAACCATTAAGACCTGTCTTAAAATGATTCTACTACCTTTCGTTTTTTTTTAATGGCTTCTCGTAGTCCAACCTAGGAGGTTGTCGTCTGCTTAACAGGACTATCCTGTGGGTGCCGTGAGTGTAAAGCCTCCAGCCAGGGCATAAATAAACTAAGCGACTACACGCTAAGGGCACCCCTGTGGGGTACGAACCTCAGCTTAGGGCATCGCTGGGGGAGGACAGCAAGGGGACAGGCTGGATCTGAGCGACTACCATTCGTTGTAAACGGTGTTACTTAAATATACCCATTGTGGAATAGTAAAAAAATCACGCTATATCACGTAGGATTTATCTTTACTCAATAACAAAGATTACAAGTTCCCACTTAAAACTGAATAATCCTCAGTATTGCAACAATAAAATAGTTATTAACTCTACAGAACCCTAATGCAAAATGGATGGACTACCGTTATCTCAACCATCGGCGTTGGCGCGGTAAACAAGGTCAATTACTTGTTCAAAACATGGGGCAGGATTGCACCGACATGCACGATGGATCTCTATTCTTTGGACCAGTTTACAAAGTATAAAAACGATTGGAATTGTGAGTATTTTGACTACTTTTTATAGCTATTTAGGGTGTTGCATGCAGATTATTTTTTGTTTTTTTGACTGTTTTTGTATGGTTTCGAAGGGTAGGCCGTTTAGGAAAATAACGTAATATTTGCTTGATGAATTTTGATGTTCATGATGGGCTGATTTTTGAATATTCCGTGTAGGCACGGATATTCTCTAAACTTTAAGGCTATATCACGCTGTATTACGTCGTCTGATACTGAGCCAAGGTTGCCTAAATTAATTTAGGCATATTATCTCTTAGCTGTTCTTGGCATGCCACATGATCTGGTCGTCAACGTTGGCCTTCATTACCTTCATCTGGAGTCCGTGGAGCTCATTATCTTTTTTATTACTTATTTCATTATTTGCTGAGCTTATGTAGTAGTTTTTTGTTTGTGCATTGTTAGTTAGTTGATAAAGAAAAACTGCTGCTTTGGAAATAGCGTTCAAGAAATCTTTGTGTTCAGCTTTATAATAATGTTCAATGACATGAGAATATAGACAGTTCTTATTGTTATAGTAAACATGCTGTTAAGTAATTTAATAAAATATTTTATATCAAAGTCAGTCAAGGATACAATAATAAATCTGTCGCAATTACTAAAACTTTTTGATTTTAATTTTACTTTTGTCGTGACCGAAATTATCAGTTTGGTTTATTCCCTAATAAAAACTTTGACTTCAAGACGACAACAAGAATATTAAACGAAAACAGGAACTTACCTGCAAAAGTTTAGCCTTTTTACTTTCAGACCAAGATAAGTTAATTGTGGATTAGAATTTCTATGGATTATCTAATCGGTTATTTTTGGGACACGGTGACTTTGTTATTGAGTTAATTTCTATGAAGAAGTAAAATAAGCTTAATCAGTGGTCTCTTGTTTATTTTAAAACAATTTAACAAACCCGTCCCTTGTGATAAAATTTAACAATAATTGTGTTCGAATTAAAGATTTTGAGAGATTGTTTATTATTTATTTTAGTTTTATGCATTTTTCTGGGTAGTCATGTTCATGCTAATATGATTTATCTTCCCACAAACAAAATTGAACTCTACATAAGTAGTAAACTTTAACCAACTTCCTAGTTTCTATCCAGTTTCAACTAATCCAAGGCTTACATAAAAGATCTATTGTTCCCCCGAGTTTAAATACTAAAGTAAAGGATTAAAGCTAACAAGTGAAATGGGCTTCTTTAGAACAAAAACGTTGGATCGAGTTGATTGAGTAATCAGCAATTTTAATTAACGGTAGGTACATTGTTTTTAAAAGGTGCTCTTAAGAACTACTAGATCTAGATAAAGTGACATTTTATTAGTAATAGCGATGGTATGGTGGGAAAGTAAAAACGATTTGTATTGACTTCAAATACCGCAAAGCTATCGTTGATTTTGTTAAAGTCTATGTAGAAATAAAGCATTGTCTTTAGGCCAGGTTAATGGCACATACACCTGCCAATTATTTTTATCACGTATCGAGTCTTCTATTTTTAGCGGCACAGTACAAAAAGTTTTACAGCGCCATCTACAACACAAATCAAGAACTAACATCAAAATTCTAAAACGCACTATGAAAGTACACCAAAAAAATAAGTAAACTTAAGCCCATATATGGAAAACTCCGACAACAACTTTCGGTCCGTAGCCCACCAGCACGCGTGGCATGATGGCCGATGAAACGGGCTATGTCGACGGAAGAATCGACAAACTGACGCATAGTCATTATGTCGATTCTTCCGTAGACAAAACTCGTTTCTACAATGGTCATACTACGGGTGCGGTACTCCCTTTCTTCTCCTAAAATCGTTTGTCCGAAAATCATTATCCATAACACGTTTGCTATAAACTTCAGTAACCATAATGTTCAAAATCCCGAAATTTTGTTTAACCTAATAATCTTTAGTTCTAAAAGTATTCTGTCATAATATCAAGTACTATAATTATTGAATCTCCTAATTTTACAAGACCGAAAGTCATATGTCCTAAGTATTGTGTTAAATAATGTGTATTATTCCGAATATTTATTTATAATATTTTTTTTAGTCCTAAAACATATGCTAAAAATTAGGTTTTAGTGACAGTAACGAATCGCTGTAAATCCGACTCCACGCAGTCTTGTCTGCCCTACCCCTAGAGTGTAATTTAAAATCGCGTAGGCGCGGAGGGGCTAGGCGGCCCGCGAGTTGAGGAGCAGGTGGTTGTAACACTTAAACCCATCTGCGACGATAAACTCGCGAGGGACCGCCGGAGCGCCGCAGCGCCGGAGCCGTGACAGAAACCATGCCTGCTGCATGTTGCATGCTTGCATGATTACTTGCATGCTGCATGCTACGTGCATGCTTGCATGCTGCATGCTGCGTGCCTGCTTGCATGCTTGCTTGCATGCTGCATGCTTGTTTACATGCTGCATGCTTGCTTGCTTGCTTTACAAAAACCACATGTTCACAATCAACTGCTTTATTGAGTACATGTATAAAATATTTATTTATGTATAAAAAATAAAAATAAATATTCTAAGAATATTATTATTATAAATAAACATTATGTAATTTGAATTTAGGACTTATAACTTTTATAGAAAATAGTTTTATGTCTTTTGTATATTATTGATTGTAATATTTATGACAAACGGATTTAGGACATATTATATTTAGGGATTTCAATTTTATGTCATGTGATATTATGTGATGTTAAGTTCGGGTGAATTATCATTCGGACAAATGATGATTAGGACAAAAAAAGTTAGGGCACCTTAAATTATGGATAAAAAAGTTAGGTGACACAATAGAGAACCTACGGGTGCAGATACAACACTCCTCTTTTTGCAGGATCCCTTTTCTATGATGCATTGAGGAACTTTACACCCTGTTCCTTATGCTCCTAACAGATTCCTCAAAATTATGGTGAAGAAAAAAATCGAGAGTTAACTAAGCTGATATTCTGCGCTGGTTACGAAGAATTAACTACTGTGAATGGTAGTATTCTGCCCTGGTGATGTAATACTAATTCAGGCAGTACGTTTTACAACCTCAAAATGACAAAGACTGGTCAACACTAAACTGATCGAGCTTTATACCGACAACACATTCCTACATTAGTATACATTAGGAAACTAGCTGTGCAATTCCGAAACACACCCCAGAGGGAAACCCGAAAACTGTATATAATCTTACGTACGAAGCGTTTTTACAGTTGGACGATGGAAACCATACTTAAAACTATGTTGTTATATATATTTTTTGAAATAGTAAAACCCACAAAACAGTGAAAAATAACTTGAGCTTCAGAAATCAGTGACTTTTGTTTCATTGAATCAGTTTTAAAAAAAAACTAACACGCCATCTTTGGGAGTCTCCAATATTGGATTTAGAATATAGTCACTTAGCTACGCATTGTCACTATGAGCGAGAGAGAGAAAGGGAGGTAGGTGTTTAACCACCTCTCTCTCTCTTTCCCACCTACATGAGGTAACAAATTCATCTACCCTCTTTCTTGTTTGTTTATTTATTTATTTAGTAGTACAAATATATTTTATACAGTGGATTCCAACTTAAACTCATTAGAGTTTTATTGTGACAAACATAATGTACATAATGAATAAATAATACACTTCATAATGTAGAAACAAGTTTTACGTAATGTGTGTTAATGCGCTGTTCTTTTCAGACCCTGTGCAAGTTCGGTTCCAACAACATGTGCTACCAGAGAAGGAAAAGCCGCGTGCAACCTTTCAATCTGCTATGAAGGTGACCTTGACAATTGGGCAGTGCTTCGGACTGTGCCCAGTTCTGGGCATCCATGAGAATGATGCTTCAAAACTGAGGTGATATTATTATGATTCATTTATATTTTTACGAGTAAAGTCATACATGAGTGATGAGTAGTTATGACGTCAATTGACAATCAGTCTTTATCAAGGGGTATTGTATAGAGGTGGAAAAAAAAGGGTGGCCCGCAAAATCCTTTTTTTTTTTGTTTTTTTTTTTTTTTTTGCAATTTGCTGGTCAGTCTTGAACAAAATAAATAATTTGCGGCCGTAATATGTATATATATATATATATATATATATTCAGCTTCTCAGTTTAGCAAAGTGAAAGATTTTGCAGAAGATTTAACAATTTTTTTTTTATTATTTACGATTTAAAACATATAATTTCGAATTATTTTTCAATAATCACCTATTAAACGCTTAATTTTAATACCCCTCTCGATAGTATTGGAAGAAAAGCGAAAATGCAACTTTACGATATAGTGCTCCTAATACGCTGTTTCTTTTTGTTTTTACCCGACTATCCCCTCCTGCGTTATGTTTTTAATTTTTAATGTAGCCAGTGACAGTCGTATAAGTAAGTTTTTTTTTTAACTTTTTTTTTTTTCGTTTTTAGTTATCTTCTGTTTTTATATCTTTTTCTGGCCTAGAATAATGTACTGAGTACGCGGTAACCGTTTTCGCGTCGGTGTCTCTTCCAACCAGTATAGTACTTTACTTACATCCAAATAAGAATCAGAGTTACGTAAACTTCTTTTGGGTGGGATTGCACAACTCGTGTACCAGAACCACAGAACATTATACAGTTACGCTTTTTTGTTCCAGATTCAAGTTCATATCATGGCGTTCTCTATACGCGTACATGTCTATGATGGGCCAGTTCACTTTGGCTTTGGTGCTTTATATGAGCTTATTCAAAGAATCTTACTCTACTGTGGATACAGCCAGTAAGTAAAATAAAAAAAAAAAACCTTACTTTTTGACACTTCGTAACAACCTAAAATGTATGCTTATAGTTAAATTTATTTTTTTAGTTTGTCTGTACCTACTAATTGATTTTTCAAGTATGTAGAAATCTATACTTTAAAAAACAATACGCAGGTATTACTTCTTAAAAAAAAAAACAATATTCACAAAATCTATTTTACCACGTTCTCATTCGTTTGTTTTTCAGACTATTTGCTCATGGGACGATTGGCTAATTCCAAAAGTGTCTTTTTCATAATAAATAGGTCGTTTTGCTAATGGTTATATTAATAGGTCGTTTTGCTAATGGTTATATTAATAGGACGTCTTGATTCGGAGCTGTTGACAATTGTTACATTTTTTTTTTTTTTCAGATTCGGTGTTATTTTTCAGTTTGGCCATTATAACATCGTCATTATTTTTTCGAATTGCAATGAAATGGCCGAGGCTATGTGTGCTCATAGCTAAAGTAGAGTCGGCGGATCCTAATACCGACATTAAATTAACAAGGAAGCTCAATACAACTAGTATCGTAGTGTTGACTTTAGCGCTTTGTAAGTTTAAATTATTTATTTAAATAACATAATAAAGACTCATAAGAGGTTCTCAAAATCTCATAATAGGTCTACCGCTTCGCCATCTGGCTGTGTCAGGGCCCATCGTGTTTTTTTGGAGATGGCGGGATGAACTGGACAGAAGCAACAACCAGTGGTCCACATTGGCCAGGGATCGAAAGATTTGGGGAAGTCATGGGGAGAAGCCTTTGCCCAGCAGTGGGATGTCAATGCTAACAGTTAGGCAGAGGTGTTAAGTATGGTATTCTGCGTTTTCACCAAAAACGAATTTACAAATTTTCATTTGACAAGCAATGATTTGCAAATACATGATTGGTCATTTCATCATTTTACAAAACGAAGTTTGGCAAATAAACCACTCAAAAAAATATTTACCTGATAAACTTTTATTTGATAACGTATTATTTGATAAACAATTTATTTTACATTCATGTCATCTAGTAAAACAACGTATGAAATAATAGTAAATTTGATATAAGTGCGGTAAGTTGAAAATTATAGCCGAGGCGATATTGCTAGCCCGAGCCGTAGGCGAGGGCTACAAGAAAGCAGAGGCTGTAATTATCAAAGCGCACGTATGTCATACGACGTTTTATAACATATTTGCGAGGAAATAAATAAAACACGGACGACATTTTCAAATAAAAACAATACAGCGAAAAGAAGAAAAAAATTAGCAGCGAAAAGAAGAAGAATAGAAAAGAATTAGCGATGCGCGCGCATCAGCGCTTTTTTTTAAGGCAAAGGCACAAAAACAGCCAGTATTACTAATAACTAACATCAATTTCCTAAATCTCGCAAGCAAAGTTTACATCGACTTAAGACTATATTATTATAGAGAAACCCGACAGCAACTGTCGGGCAGTTGCCCACCAGACATAACAACTGTCTGGTCGGAGGTTCCTCCCTTTACTTCAGGGTATGAGGAACTTTCCACCCTGTTCCTCATAGGTACCCCTAATGGAGTTTTGGTGAAACATTAGTGAACTGTAAAGTATAGTACCCACGCCAAAGGGTCCATATTGGCTCACCTAAAGTTCTTTACCCGAAATTGTTCTTCCTAATGATTTGTAATCCGAATGATCACTCTTCCTAAAATTTTTCATCCTAAAGTTTTCAATTCATACTATTTGTCGTGCTACCGGCGATGTTCGTAACACTCATATTTCCGAAAATTGTAATTAATAATATAATTAATGTAAATATATTTAACCTCTCCAACCTTGCGGCTAAACGGTAAACCACCCAGCCGGCCTCACAATGACGTCATCGAGCGTGTCAAGTGTCCTGCGCTCATAAAAAGCTTATCGCGCGAGTTCTATTAGCTCTTATCTCAAGCGGTAAACAGTTTCGGGTTCTTGATTAACGAGACCATGTATTACAATATAAACAACTGTTTTATAACTACTTGAGAATTATAAACATCGCATAGAATTCAGAGAGCTCGCCGCAAACATACTGTTGTCGTAGTTTGTTTTTTGTTGGTAAAACTACTGAATCAATTTACACGAAACTTTAGATCTAACATAACAAATATACAAGTAATCTAATGACAGTGTTTTTTAGGAGTCCTACATAAATTATTCTTGCAAGATTCCAATTCAAACGTCTTATTAGAATCGGCCATTTTCTAACTGCGCAGTTCAATGCATGAAAATACTTGAAATATCAATAAATATGAATAAATATGCCTCGAATGCATGAAATTATGAATTATCACTATTTTTTCGCTTATTACTAATGTTTCCAAGACCATATTTCATTGTAAAAGAGTCAAAATCATATTTTCAATTTCGACTGACGAACTTCACAACAAAGGAATTTTTGGAGAAATTTTTGGGTCAAAAACATAATTTTTAGATATTTTTTCCAGCAAATGACTATCTAAAAAGTTACATTATACACTTATAACATACTGTACATTTACTTACCAAAGTTTAACAACACAAAACACAAAAATTTCACTGCATTCCAAAACAAAACACCACCGTTCCACACTGGCCGCCATGACTCATTTTGACAGTCGACAGAGACGCGTTTCTTTATTTTTTTAATAATTTTGTGCAGTTGTTAGGTTGGTATGTTTGGTTTCATTTTAATCGAACTCTAGTTGGCCAGAGACGTAAATTTTTACAAACGAATTAGACCCTTACTGTACGTACGATAAGGGTTTAAGTTTGCTTGTACGAGGCGTTCCCATATGGGAACCTCGGGGCTCAACCGAATTGTTCGGCGTTCCCATATGGGAACCACGGGGCTGGAGAGGTTAAACTCCTACTGTTTTTTATCATAACGCTTTTATCCCTAAACATAATTACCATAATATTTTCATTCATACTCAGAAAGAAACATTTACCAAGTGAAATAAAAAAAAGATGTGGGTAGAAGATGATAGTTATAGTACCCCCACTATGAAAAAAATACTTAGAAAAATTTCGCGACCAATTTCGAGGTAGTTGGTCACAGTTCTAACCTAACCTAACCTATGGATATCTTTGCAGGTACACACCGCTATAAATAAAATTAAAGAAGACGCTTTAATTAATAAAAAAGAAATCTAAACAAAAAAGATATGAGATTGAATAATAGTGTAAAAGATGGTTATGTTGAGAAAATATAGGAAAACAAATAAAAGTATATTAGATGTTTATTACTACTGACATTATGAAGTTGAATGCTTCGGAATTATGAACATTAGAGACAGAGTAGTTAGGAATTGTGATTGTTAGGATGAAAAATGTTAGGAAGAACATTTTCGGATTCCCAATTATCTGAGTTGAAAATTTAGGTGAACTTTGGCGCACCCTACGCCAACACTTCGCCAATTATGTTTAAGTCCTATGTAATCGAGAGCCGAGCCCATTGCCAACAACTGGGTACAAATCCGATCTCTGATGCTACTGACAAATACTTGGCAGAGAGGCTGGAAAGAATCAATAAAACTTGTCCTGACCTGGGAATCAAACTCAGAACCAGCTCAGCAGTAGGTCTCGACCACACAACACGAAGCAGTCTGAACCAATTATTAGTTTGTTTTTTATTTACAGTGGAGCATGGTTTCTCAGAGATGATAGTCTTCTCAGAGGCCCTGGACTGCGACCGTGACAGTCCCTTGTATGAGAGTTTCATAAGGCATACTTTTACATGGTTTTATATTTACATCCCTTACAATGATTTCGTTGGATTTCTGTCTCACGTAAGTTTTTATTTTATTTTATTTTTTTAAAGTGAAACTTTTATTACATCGTCTCAAACTTTTTCGTCTGTGTGTTGCATGTCGCGTGACGCTCGGCCGCGGAGTAGGGATAAAGTGAAAGGCGCCTTTCACTTTATCCCTTCTCCGCGTTTCATACGTTTTATACCCATAATGGAATATTTTCCAAAAAATTTTAGTTAAATGTCTATAGTGTGAAAAAAAGGTTTCACGTTTACCGTGGTTTCATAAAACCACACAATCCTTTTTTACAAATTAAAAGTACATAAAATTTGGACCAAAAAGTAAGTAAGTTAATTAAGTCGATAGAGCTTTTCGCTAAAATTATCCCACAGAATTTTTTTAAAGGGATGAAAAGAATCCTATGCCCTAACCCAGGTCATGATCGGTGTGCTTTTCATCGTATTATTGGTTTGAGGAGGTTCGAAAGTTTCTTCACGTTGTTTTCATTCACCATTTTCAGGAGCAAGCATTAAAATCACACACTAAGCTTTGGTGACTCCAACACCGGGCCAGAAGAATTCACCATGATATCAAGTTACCATAAGTGAATAATGATAACATAATATCACACCTGTAATCCCTGAAGAGTTGGGCAGAGGTGTGCCTCATAGTACTCCCACATTTCGCCAATTATTTTTGTCCCATATTATAGGGCACATAAAACAGACACAATTCCGGACTCCGTGACGGCTACTGAGAAATTCTTGATGTAAAAACCAACACTGCCCAACCTGGAGTCCAAACCAGGACTTCCTGCTCAGCAGTCGCACTTGGGACCACTCGGCCAACGAGGCAGTCAATAATGATAAAATCATCATCATCAGGCTATAATGTTCCCACTGCCGGGACGCAGGCCTCCACTCTATGAGAGGGAGTGGGCTGTAATCCACCACGCGGGCCCAGTGCGGGTTGGTAGATGTCAAATGTCTTCGAATTTTTAGTTCTAGGACATGCCGGTTTCCTCACGATGTTTTCCTTCACCGTTTTTGAGGGCGCTGATGAAATAAATTACACAAAGTAATGCGCCTGCCTGGGTTCGAACCCACGGCTTACTGCTCGTAAGTCGGGGCTGCCACCACTCTGCCACCGCTGCTCTCTGATATGACAACACTACAAATTAATTCTTCCTCCTCTTGCCCTTTTCCCGATTTATTTGGGGTCAGCGCAGCATATGTTTTTCTTGCATACCTCTCTAGTACCTACTTGTCATCTCATCAGACAGCTCTTATCTTGCCATATCATCTTTCACACGGTCTATAATTGTTTTCAACATTGTAAATTAAATGTGCCCGCCCTTTCAGTTTTTGAACATACAATGCACATTCAACTGGAATTTCTGCGATGTGTTCGTCATCTGCATGAGTATATACTTGACGTCGAGGCTTGATCAGGTCAATCAAAGGATTATTGCAGCAAAAGATAAGGTGTGTGTATTGTTTGTTTGTCTGAGCCTGCATGTAGCGGAGCTGAGAATCTTGAGATGGATGTGTAGAGTGACAAGAATGGACAAAGTAAGGAATAAGTATATTAGAGGAAGTTTAAAGGTGGCGCCTGTTACAGAAAAATTTAAAGGTATTTGTTTGTCTTGGTATGAACATGTAATGAGGAGGGATGAAACGCATGTGAATTAAGAGCGCACCGAACTTCTGGCGGTAGGTATCTATGCGCTCCGTGTATGTGTGCGTAAGACAGATACGCGCGACGCTCCGGGAAGAGTGGTGGTATTTCCATCATATTATTAAAACCAATACACATTTTGAAAATCTGAAATGTATACGTTATAGAGAACATGAAGTTTTATCATTATTTAAAAGCTGATGACCTTCCGTGAAGATTTTGCTCCGTACTGAGGAATTATTTTCTTTTTTAGGGATCACTTTGGCATTATTTTCTATCGAGAAAAAAAAAGTGTATGATTTATAGAGTAAATCCTTGAATATCTAACAAATTAATTTCATAACTAAAGGTTAAGTAATAACGGTGCAGCAAGGGATCATACGAACGGAATTATTTCGAAATTACGTATCGTTCCCTCGGTGCGCTCTTAAAGAGCGACCGATATGAATGTTGATGGATGGAGAGGGAGAGGAAGGCCAAAGAAAAGATGGATGGATGGTGTAAGGAATTATATGAAAGGGATAGTAGTAAATGATGCCGAAAAGTATTGAAATAAATATACAGGGTGTAACGGAAAGGGTATATACATCCTTAAGGGTGTGCTACAGACCATCAAACTGAACATGTTTCTCATCAAAAAACATGTTTTTCAGCAAAAAAAATATCTGCTGCCCCATAGAAAATTACAATACCTATTGGATCCAAATGTATAGGCAGCTGATATTTTTATTTTTCTGTAGCACACCCTTAAGGATGTATATACCCTTTTCGTTACACCCTGTATACTTTAGCCACTAGAATTTGTGTGGTAACTACGCGACCCTTCGCATAAAAAACTTCTAAAATTATTACCTACTTTGCTTTTCTCTAGAACTCACCATCATCATTCTGGCGCACAATGCGCGAAGATTACAATAGGTCTGTACACCTGGTGCGTCAAGTCGACAAGATCATAGGGGGCTTGGTCTTCATGTCCTTCGCCAGCAACCTGTTCTTCATCTGTTCGCAGTTGCTACATACTCTTGCGTGAGTAGTTCGTTTTAACGTGTCTGAATACTAAAGTGTCCAAAAAGTTCTGTTGTCTATCACTTTATACTCGTAGTATTGTGCCCTAAGTGACAAAGCTTTAATTTGTTTTATAAAATTTGTACCTTCTCCTGTCTGCAATTTTACAAGAACTTAGGTCTAGTTGTAAATATTCTAATCAAAAAAAGAAACGAATAAATAATTCTATAATCTGGTTCTTACAGAGGAGGAATAAAAACAACACCAAGATGTAGACCTGATTTACCAACAGACAAGAGGTACCTGCACTATAATTATACTAGCGATTAAATTGATCAAATACAGTCCATTGCTCTAAACGTATGAAATTGCAGATTCTTCGGTGGTTACGAGCATTCGGTCTACTTCGTGTATTCTTTTGCGTTCCTGGTATTCAGGTCACTGGCGGTTTCGCTGACTGCGGCTAAGGTACATGCTGCCAGCTTGGAGCCAGCACATTCACTGTATGATGTGTCTTCAACTAATTATTGTGTGGAGGTAAGAGTCAATTGTCATTTGACCAAAGAAACGATGGATGGACTTTGTAAAATATGATAAGGCTGGAAAGCGGGTGACTCATCATCATCATCAGCCTATAATGTTCCCACAGGTCTCCTCTCTATGAGAGGGAGTGGGCTGTAATCAACCACGCGGGCCCAGTGCGGGTTGGTAGATGTCACATGTGTTCGAATTTTTAGACTGGGTGACTCATAAGATGATGTTCTAAATGTTACAGGTAACGTGATTAACTGGGCATTATTAATAAGGACCGGCCATTATTAATAATGCCCAAAAGCGATGGGCAAAGTGATTAATTTATCACTTTGACCGACCATTATTAATAATGCCCGACGTCCTGTGGTCCATGTAATCAGTCAGTGTTTGAGATGGTTTGAATTTATCACTTTGACCGGGCAGTATGAATAATTCCCTACTTGTAGCCGGGCGATGGGGTTAGGTTAGGGTAGGTTATTTTTTGTTATTTTTTCATGAAAAATTTGTAAACTTAATTTCATTTAACAAACAAAAACACTACAGTTAACCTATTTTATTACTTTGCCCAAGATAAAGTGGGCATTATTCATAATGGCCGGGAAAAGTGATTAATCACTTTGCCCAATTGAGTCGGGCATTATGAATACAGACCGGCCATTATTAATAGTGGCCGGACTTATCAAATTGCCCGTAACATATATAAATAATAGACATGTATGGAAGAAGAAGTCATGCTACGCCTTCCTTTAATATACTGAGATAATGGAAGGAAAATGATGATAAGGTAGAATATAACTCTAAAAGACGGCACGGTTGGCGCAGTGGCTAAGCGATTGACTGCTGCTCTGCGTTTCGCGTGTTCGATACCCGCACGGAACAAATATTTGTAGGGCCTACAGATAGTTGTTCCGGGTCTGGCTGTTTGTGTGTGTGAGTTTAAATGTTTGTAAACGCACCCACAATACAGGAGAAATTTCTAGTGTGGGGCAACTTTTTTTTTTAATACTAAAAAGGTTCGATTAAACCGTCACGGACAAATTATAGAGGCGGCTGTGGACATCGGATTCGGACAAATATACAGAGCAAGCCGACCCCAACGTCTATAGTTTGGGCAGACGATGATGATTCATAACATCACAGTTTAACTTCCAAGTAATTGGGGGTGAGCCTATTGCTATTAACCGGGCACGAATACACAAATACAGCGTCCGTGCACAACACTAACCGACATGAGAATCGAAACCAAGAACTCGTGCTCAGCAGTACCGACCACTAGACCAACGAGGCATTGATATCAAATAAGTATGATTATTATAAAAATAAAGAAAATCAAAGTTTAAAGTAAATGTATGTACATCCTGTTTTTGAAAACACTTTAATTTTTGAACAGCATCAACAAACAAACTCAATCATGTTTATTTAAAGAGCCTTTCAGTAAATAAAGTTATATGAAAGCTAACTAGAACTCTGACAAACTTCCCAAATCTCTAACTACGACAAACTTGTTTATTTTTACCAAATTCATTCCACCACAGAAAAGTACTTACAGCAAAACAAACATGTACTAACCAAACTTTGCCCAACTTCGAAACTATTAAGTAAGAAGCTTATGGCAATACAAAAATGTACCGAAGGACCACCGATTCATCATTTTCCTGCTCTTCTGTTCCATCTACTTGGAGTCGGGGCAACACGTTTTTTTCTTCCATTCTCCCCTGTCAGACGTCACGGAAAAATTAATTTAATCGTTCCTTTCATATCACATAATCAATCCATCTTTTCTTTGGACTTCTTCTCCCTCTTCATCCATCAACATTCATTTCTATCACTATTTTGCGAATTATCACCGTCTACGTCTACGTAAAAAAGGGATGGAGCTATACGCATCTTTAATAAGACCGCATCAACCCCGAAGTATATCCAAAATGGCGTTTAGTGTTAGACTTTTTGTCATCACTATAATCATTTACCTGCCCATATTGCTTTCTGTCGCTTATGTTGGTGAATTATAGTATTTTCTTCTGAAATTCTCGCCTATCAACGGTCACGATATCATACACTCCCTTTTTTTTCATACCATTCATCGCAATCCATTCACCGTTTTCATTGGCTCGTCTTCCTTTTCTCTGAGTTAGACCTTCTGTGCCTTTCATTTAGTAGTGACGCTGTCAGTAAAGTTAGTTATTATTGCAGGTGCAGAGGTTTCTGGATCAGATACATGGAGACACGGTCGGGCTGACAGGCCTTCAGTTCTTCCATGTCAAGCGGGGATTAGTATTGACGGTAAGACCATTTTATGTAATACTGTTGCCGGCGACTTTGTTCGAGTAAAAAAATATAGGTTTGGGTGTGCGAAAAAAAATTTAGTCCATACCCTTCCCCAGGATTATAATCTATCTTCTTGCCAAATTTTATTGCGATCCAATCTGCCGTTTAGTCGTGAAAAGGTAACAAACAAACAGAGTTACTTTCGTATTCATAATGATAGTATGAATACTAGTGTCTAACTAAATTCTGCTGTCTGTTTGACATATGTTCGTTTTTACTAACACTAGTAAACGTACAATAACATTGGCATTAACAATGCCGAAATCTAAATATGCGTTTATCTACTACTAGGTACTGCATTTAGGAGTTGCCTTGTTACATGTGGCATGGTACTATACTGGGTGTAACGGAAAGGGTATATACATACTTAAGGGTGTGCTACAGACCATCAAACCTATAATACCTACCTATCTACCTATCCAACCCAAATGTATGGGGCAGCTGATATTTTTTTCGCTAATACGATGTTTGTCCGATGGAGAAACATGTTCAGTTTGATGGTCTGTAGCACACCTTTAAGTATGTATATACCCTTTCCGTTACACCCCGTATTTAGGGGTACTGTTATCTTTTCCTTACAGATTGCGAAATTACAAAGGTAAGTTTGTTTGTTTGTTACCTTTTCACGCTTAAACCACTAAACCGATCATCCTGAAATTATGCAAATACCTACGTTGTCAGGTATACAGAAACGGACATAGGGTGGTGGCGCCTTACACCTAATACTTGGGCGGAAATATAAAAATGTTTGCGTGTATCCCAGACGCAGGGAGCTGGTGTGCTTCTATAGTGGACATTTGATAATATTATACGAACACGAGGTGTAGTGTTACACTTTATAATTACTTACGTCTTAATTTAATAGGTAAGCAGCTTGAATATATTGCTATATATGAACGAAATAGTTTCATATTTTGATTGATTTGAAACGAATAAACTGATTTCTATGTGATTTGATCACGACCAAAAACCGCAGCGTCCGCAGTGTCCGTAATGACAGACTTCAGTATTTTTTTATTGAATTTTCTCGCAGGTCAACCTAGGAGGTGGTCATCTGCTCAATCTGACTGATATCAGCGAAACGACTGGCTTCTATTTGTAAGCATGCAACCTAATGTATACAGCAGCAAGCGGCAACGTAAACAGGCTGCAACGGCAACGCGCACCAAGCGTTTTCAAAGAGTTCGGATTTAGAACTACCATAAAAAGGCATACTTTACAATACTATACATTACTTTTTTTCCTTTACCTTTTAAAACAAATAACAAAGTTTCACAAAATTATAATTGATTACGTAAATAACAAAGCCGTTTAATTTCAGAATTCCTTAACAAAAAGTTAAAAATAAACACTGTTTCTTCATCAATGAAGCCCAGTTTTATGTTGACAGACTTTAAGAAACATTTTACGTAAACATTCAGTTACGTAACCAACCAATATAGATGTTTCGAAATAACTCACCCTTTGCAACATTTGTTGTTATATAAAAAGAAAAACGGTCCAAGCTAAACATTTAAAAGAGTTACGTAAAGTGTTTTAATAAGAAGAACTGAGTGTAAAGTTCTTCATAACCCATATTTAAATGGAGGATCCTCCGTCCAGACGGGTGTTGTATATCGTGGGCTACTGACGGACAATAGGGGATAATCCTATTTTTTTTTCTTTGTCCGTCGGGTAGTTTATTGAAAAGTATTGGACACGTATTTTTTCTTTTTTCACGTGGTCATAAAATTACGGAGATATATTGAGTTGAAATGGCGCATGACGTCACATGTAGGTAAGTTTTATACCCACTTGTGACGTAGTAAGCCCCCACTCTCCAACTTTAATGAGTTTTAACTAAGTATTTTTTTGATATTTTGATAAAACAAAAAATACGTGTCTAATATTTTTGTATTACCTGTCTGACGGACAAAATAGAATGTCGTTTTCTTTACCCAGTCCGATCCCCTATTGTTGTCGAATTTTTCTATATCGTCTTAAGAGCGTTTACACTTTACGACATTTCATACATACTATCAAGTCCTTATTTTCCGAAATGACTGAAACGATTTTAATAAAACTTCATTCGCATAAGCAGGATACATAGGTCTAAAAAGTTACTAAAAACATTTTCAAAAAATAGTGTTACAGCTAAATTAGATCGATTATAAATTATCTATACTGAAACGATTTTAATAAAACTTCATTCGCATAAGCAGGATACATAGGTCTAAAAAGTTACTAAAAACATTTTCAAAAAATAGTGTTACAGCAAAATTAGATCGATTATATTATCTATAAAATTATAATTAAATTACATTACATTACATTTTTGAAATATCTTTAATAAATTAAAGACATTTCAAAAATGTTTTTTAGTAACTTTTTAGACCTATATAAGATACATACGCTTATGCGTATTAAGTTTCATTGAAATCGGTTCAGTCATTTCGGTAAATAAGGACTTGAAAGTTTGTATGATATTTCGAAAGGTGTAAACGCTCTTAAGTCGCGGATAACTATAATAGCGCGATGCAGAATATTGATGTTAGTACTTCCTTTGTATCACCATGGCGTTGTAGTACCTACTTTTTGTACTAAGTTACTGTAGCACTTTATATACTGCTAGCTTCTACCCGTAGCTTCGCTCGCGTTTATTTAGAATTTGACAATAATCACCTCGGACACGTGGCGCCATCTTAATAAAATACGTTCTTGTGTTAATTCATAACAACGTTATTGTTGTTTTTCTCTGGAACGAACAGTACTTTTTTTTGGAATAAAAGGAACCCTATGTTGGATTTCATATACGTTTATAATTTTCATTGTAGGGTAGAAGTAAAAATGACTTGCAAACTGCGTCACTATCCTATCGTATCCCATCCTTTTCCCACATGCACACCTGGACTATCGCTGTCCTTGTCACCGCGACGGTGACTGTGTGGAGACCCTCGTCCACTTGAACGAGAGTAGCGTTACTGAGAACATGCTCCCTTATTAATTTATTACTAATTAACGGTTGTGAACTGCCGCGATTACATTTTCGAACTATTGTCTAAAACACTACGGAAAGTGCGTGTTTATGTGGTGAAAGACGTCTGCGCGCCCCCTCGTGCGCTGCCCTGAATCCAGCAAGGACTCGAACCCTCTGTCGACTGACGCGGAGGGTTGAAGACGGCGAATCTAAAGGTCAGTGGTGCTGCATGTTTCCTGCCAAATTCCTTTGACCATATTATTCACAAGTTCTTCGTCCTAATTCGTGTCGCATTTGCAAGGTCAGACCTACCTACGTACTTTTCTACCTCCGCAATAATACAGTCCACTATAGAAGCACACCAGCTCCCTGCGTCTGGGATACACGCAAACATTTTTATATTTCCGCCCAAGTATTAGGTGTAAGGCGCCACCACCCTATGTCCGTTTCTGTATACCTGACAACGTAGGTATTTGCATAATTTCAGGATGATCGGTTTAGTGGTTTAAGCGTGAAAAGGTAACAAACAAACAAACTTACCTTTGTAATTTCGCAATCTGTAAGGAAAAGATAACAGTACCCCTAAATACGGGGTGTAACGGAAAGGGTATATACATACTTAAGGGTGTGCTACAGACCATCAAACCTATAATACCTACCTATCTACCTATCCAACCCAAATGTATGGGGCAGCTGATATTTTTTTCGCTAATACGATGTTTGTCCGATGGAGAAACATGTTCAGTTTGATGGTCTGTAGCACACCTTTAAGTATGTATATACCCTTTCCGTTACACCCCGTATTTAGGGGTACTGTTATCTTTTCCTTACAGATTGCGAAATTACAAAGGTAAGTTTGTTTGTTTGTTACCTTTTCACGCTTAAACCACTAAACCGATCATCCTGAAATTATGCAAATACCTACGTTGTCAGGTATACAGAAACGGACATAGGGTGGTGGCGCCTTACACCTAATACTTGGGCGGAAATATAAAAATGTTTGCGTGTATCCCAGACGCAGGGAGCTGGTGTGCTTCTATAGTGGACTGTATTATTGCGG
Organism: Cerastis leucographa; assembly: GCA_963082945.1. Taxonomy (NCBI): domain Eukaryota; kingdom Metazoa; phylum Arthropoda; class Insecta; order Lepidoptera; family Noctuidae; genus Cerastis; species Cerastis leucographa. The sequence continues at coordinate 6,903,024 of OY720380.1, read as the reverse complement.
AGGTAGAAAAGTACGTAGGTAGGTCTGACCTTGCAAATGCGACACGAATTAGGACGAAGAACTTGTGAATAATATGGTCAAAGGAATTTGGCAGGAAACATGCAGCACCACTGACCTTTAGATTCGCCGTCTTCAACCCTCCGCGTCAGTCGACAGAGGGTTCGAGTCCTTGCTGGATTCAGGGCAGCGCACGAGGGGGCGCGCAGACGTCTTTCACCACATAAACACGCACTTTCCGTAGTGTTTTAGACAATAGTTCGAAAATGTAATCGCGGCAGTTCACAACCGTTAATTAGTAATAAATTAATAAGGGAGCATGTTCTCAGTAACGCTACTCTCGTTCAAGTGGACGAGGGTCTCCACACAGTCACCGTCGCGGTGACAAGGACAGCGATAGTCCAGGTGTGCATGTGGGAAAAGGATGGGATACGATAGGATAGTGACGCAGTTTGCAAGTCATTTTTACTTCTACCCTACAATGAAAATTATAAACGTATATGAAATCCAACATAGGGTTCCTTTTATTCCAAAAAAAAGTACTGTTCGTTCCAGAGAAAAACAACAATAACGTTGTTATGAATTAACACAAGAACGTATTTTATTAAGATGGCGCCACGTGTCCGAGGTGATTATTGTCAAATTCTAAATAAACGCGAGCGAAGCTACGGGTAGAAGCTAGCAGTATATAAAGTGCTACAGTAACTTAGTACAAAAAGTAGGTACTACAACGCCATGGTGATACAAAGGAAGTACTAACATCAATATTCTGCATCGCGCTATTATAGTTATCCGCGACTTAAGAGCGTTTACACCTTTCGAAATATCATACAAACTTTCAAGTCCTTATTTACCGAAATGACTGAACCGATTTCAATGAAACTTAATACGCATAAGCGTATGTATCTTATATAGGTCTAAAAAGTTACTAAAAAACATTTTTGAAATGTCTTTAATTTATTAAAGATATTTCAAAAATGTAATGTAATGTAATTTAATTATAATTTTATAGATAATATAATCGATCTAATTTAGCTGTAACACTATTTTTTGAAAATGTTTTTAGTAACTTTTTAGACCTATGTATCCTGCTTATGCGAATGAAGTTTTATTAAAATCGTTTCAGTATTGTTAGTTATGTACAAATAATCTTAGTATTATTGCACTAGATACTCCATGGTTATACTCTATGTATTTACATTATATTGTCTATTTATGTTGGTAATAAAATTCAGTTCTGTTCAAACTACGAATCAAGCGTTTTCATTATAGGTTATGTGCCCAGTAAAACGTTTTTTTTTTTTTGTTTCTCGCGAAAAGGCTTGCAAGTTTGTGCCGATTAGTCTTCGCAGATTGAGAATACGCTGTTATTGAACTGTGAACTGTGTAAGTAAAAATTGACTTGTGTGGTAGTAAAAATGTCGACGAATTACATCGTGAATGTGCCAAAGTTAAAAGGTCGGGAGAACTACTCTGAGTGGGCTTTCGCCGCGGAGAATTTTCTCGTTTTGGAAGGAACTTTTGATTACATCAAAGTTACAATTACAAAACCGGATGAAGCCGCAGTTGACGCGAAAACTAAAGCAAAGTTGATCTTGACGATTGACTCGGCGCTTTATGTACACATCAAAGACTCGAAGACTTCTAAAGAGTTGTGGGAGAAACTCAAGAATTTGTTCGACGACTCCGGTTTTACCAGGAGAATTAGTCTATTGAGAACTCTCATATCAATACGTCTAGAAAATTCTACATCGATGACTTCGTATGTCACACAAATCATAGAAACAAGTCAAAAGTTAAATGGTTCGGGCTTTAATATTAATGACGAGTGGATCGGATCGCTACTTTTAGCAGGATTATCCGAAAAATATTCGCCAATGATAATGGCAATCGAGCACTCAGGCATTTCGATTACAGCGGACGCCATTAAAACCAAGTTGATGGATTTGGAGGAAAACAGTGGTGACGCGAGCGGAGCATTTGCGAGTTTCCGAAAATATGTTAGTGGCAGTACTTCAGGAACCACAGACAAAGGACATACGTCAAACTCAAACGTGTCAATGTCAAAACCGAAGATTATAAAATGTTATAGATGTAAACAAACAGGACATTATCGTAATCAGTGCACCATTGTTGACAAAGATTCAGTGAATAAGAAGTCTAGTGAACGCAAACAAAGCAACGCGTTCAGTGCCGTGTTTTTAAATGGCAGTTTCTCAAAGAATGACTGGTATATAGACTCTGGTGCAAGCACCCATTTAACCGCTAATGAACATTGGATTAAAAATGTTTCTGTTGACCATCCTATAAAAGAAATTATGGTAGCAAATAAGGAAAAGGTATCGGTTAAATGTTGTGGTGATGTGTCGATAACGACTTTGACAGATAATTGTGAGTATGATATAGTTGTTGAAGGAGTATTGTGTGTACCTAGTTTGACCACTAATTTGATTTCCGTAAGTCAACTATTAGCCAAAGGCAACCGAGTACAATTCACTAACAGTGGTTGTGAAATTTATAACAAAACTGGAGAATTAGTAGGTACAGCTTTGTTGCTGAATGGTGTTTACAAATTGAGAATGCCTGAAGTTTTGATAGCTGCAGTGATGGACTCTAGTGATATTTGGCATCGCAGACTAGGCCATGTTAACAGCAATTATCTAAACAGAATGCAGGATGCCGTGGAAGGTTTCACATTGGACAGAAAGACAGATATTTCTAAGTCGTCGTGTGCAATATGCTGCGAGGGTAAGCAGAGCAGATTACCTTTTCCACAGAATGGCAATAGAAGTACAGAACTTCTGCATACTATACATACAGATGTATGTGGCCCATTTAATATTGCTTCAATTGGAGGTTCTAGATATTTTATTTTATTTGTGGACGATTACAGCCGCATGATCTTCATTAATTTTATGAAGAACAAAAGTGAAGCTTTTAATTATTTTAAAAGTTACAAAGCACTTGTAGAGAACCAGCTTAACAAGAAAATAAAGATCCTACGAAGTGACAACGGGAAAGAATTCTGCAACAAAGAGTTTGATGATTATCTTAGGAACTCAGGGATAATTCACCAGAGAAGCAATCCATATACGCCTGAACAAAATGGTTTGGCTGAACGTTTCAACCGTAGTGTAGTAGAAAAGGCTAGATGTATGCTTTTTGATGCAGATCTTGAGCGAAAGTTTTGGGCTGAAGCAACTAACACTGCAGTCTACTTACAAAATAGGACTGTAGCGTCAGCTCTTAATGGAAAAACGCCTTTCGAGATGTGGACAGGTGCGAAGCCTGATGTCAGTCATCTGAGAATTTTTGGGAGTAAAGTGATGAAGCATATACCCAAAGAAAAAAGGCTCAAATGGGACAAGAAGGCCGAGAGAGGAATTCTAGTTGGTTATCCGAATGATGTGAAAGGGTATCGAATTTACAATCCAAAAACTAAGGAAATTACAACCAGCCGTGATGTAATCATAATGGAAAAATCACGAGCAGTGGAAAGTGTTGTTGAGATCGAGGAAAAAGCAACTGATTCTACCGTGCATGAGGATTCAGTGGGGGATATGTCCATTTCAGAAGACTCTGGAAGTGGAGATTACCACGATGCCGATGAGACATATATACCAGATGAAGACTCTTCTGCCAGCAGTGTGGAAAGTGTTGTGAATAATAAACAATATAGTTTGCGTAGGCAGAGACAAAAAACGGACAGATATGGTTTTTCTAATGCTTGTATCAGTGGTAGTGTAGATGATACTGGTGAACTTTCACTTGAGGAAGCTCTCAAAGGGCCTGAAAAAGAACAATGGTTTAAAGCAGTGGCTGATGAGTTACAGTGCTTTAATGAAAATGATGCTTGGGAAATAGTAAATCTGCCTAAGGATAAAACCATAGTTCAATGTAAGTGGGTTTTAAAGAAGAAGTATGACAGTGAAAATAATGTAAGGTACCGTGCCAGGCTAGTTGCCAAAGGTTTCTCCCAGAAATATGGTGTTGATTACACAGAAACATTTTCGCCTGTTATTCGACACACAACCCTAAGGCTATTGTTTTCATTGTCAGTACAACTGGGACTTGATGTTACACATCTAGATGTCAAAACCGCATTTCTGAATGGTGACCTGGAGGAAACCATCTACATGCAGAAACCAGACTGTTATGAGGTTTCTGGTGGCTCTAACCAAGTGTTAAGACTTAAGAAGGCCATCTATGGCCTGAAACAGGCTTCTAGAGCCTGGAATAAAAAGGTAGATAGTTGTTTGCTTGAAAATGGTTATTGTAAATCTCAATTGGAACCTTGTATGTACACTAAAAATGTTGGCAATTACAAGACCATTATAGCATTATATGTTGATGATTTTTTCATATTTTCAAATAGTATAAATGAAAGTGAACATCTCAAGAATGTATTGTCAAGCCAATTTAAAATCAAGGACTTAGGTGAAGTAAAACAATGTCTAGGAATGAATGTTAAGTTTGATAAAAAAGGGAATTCTGTAACCTTGAGTCAAGAGAATTATATTAATACATTGTTGCAAAAGTTTCACATGATTGACTGTAAAACTGTTAATACTCCAATAGAGTCCAAGTTAAATGTCAAAAGTGATCAGAGTGTGAATGATCAAATACCTTATCAGCAGCTTATAGGGAGCTTAATGTACCTATCTGTTTTAACTAGGCCAGACATTACATATGCTGTGAACTATCTAAGCCAGTTTAATAATTGTCACACAGATGAACACTGGGGATATGCTAAGAGGGTTTTGAAATATTTAAAAGGGACTATAAACTTTGGTATAAAATATAGTGTTAATGGAAATTCAGAAATAAAAGGTTTTGTGGATGCCGATTGGGCTAATGATATTTTAGATAGACGGTCATATACCGGATTTTGTTTTGTGCTTGCTAATGGCATAATATCTTGGGAATGCAAAAAACAAAAAACTGTTGCACTGTCGAGCTGTGAAGCTGAATACATGGCTATATCAGAAGCTTGCAAAGAAGCCATTTATTTAAGAGCTTTGCAATTCGAAATTACTAATAAAATGTATACTGTAAGTTTGTTTAACGACAATCAGAGTGCACAGAAGTTATCGACAAATCCTGTGCTGCATAAAAAATCCAAACACATTGATGTTAAGTACCACTTCACTAGAGAGTGTATTTCAAATAACACAGTAAGATTAAGGTATTTGTCAACAGCCAATATGCCCGCTGACTTATTAACAAAAGGTTTGTGCTCCAAGAAGCATTATACTTTTATGGAATTATTAGGTTTAGTGTTGATTTAGATTTAATTTTCTTAGTGTGATTATTTGAGTGGGGGTGTTAGTTATGTACAAATAATCTTAGTATTATTGCACTAGATACTCCATGGTTATACTCTATGTATTTACATTATATTGTCTATTTATGTTGGTAATAAAATTCAGTTCTGTTCAAACTACGAATCAAGCGTTTTCATTATAAGTATAGATAATTTATAATCGATCTAATTTAGCTGTAACACTATTTTTTGAAAATGTTTTTAGTAACTTTTTAGACCTATGTATCCTGCTTATGCGAATGAAGTTTTATTAAAATCGTTTCAGTCATTTCGGAAAATAAGGACTTGATAGTATGTATGAAATGTCGTAAAGTGTAAACGCTCTTAAGACGATATAGAAAAATTCGACAACAATAGGGGATCGGACTGGGTAAAGAAAACGACATTCTATTTTGTCCGTCAGACAGGTAATACAAAAATATTAGACACGTATTTTTTGTTTTATCAAAATATCAAAAAAATACTTAGTTAAAACTCATTAAAGTTGGAGAGTGGGGGCTTACTACGTCACAAGTGGGTATAAAACTTACCTACATGTGACGTCATGCGCCATTTCAACTCAATATATCTCCGTAATTTTATGACCACGTGAAAAAAGAAAAAATACGTGTCCAATACTTTTCAATAAACTACCCGACGGACAAAGAAAAAAAAATAGGATTATCCCCTATTGTCCGTCAGTAGCCCACGATATACAACACCCGTCTGGACGGAGGATCCTCCATTTAAATATGGGTTATGAAGAACTTTACACTCAGTTCTTCTTATTAAAACACTTTACGTAACTCTTTTAAATGTTTAGCTTGGACCGTTTTTCTTTTTATATAACAACAAATGTTGCAAAGGGTGAGTTATTTCGAAACATCTATATTGGTTGGTTACGTAACTGAATGTTTACGTAAAATGTTTCTTAAAGTCTGTCAACATAAAACTGGGCTTCATTGATGAAGAAACAGTGTTTATTTTTAACTTTTTGTTAAGGAATTCTGAAATTAAACGGCTTTGTTATTTACGTAATCAATTATAATTTTGTGAAACTTTGTTATTTGTTTTAAAAGGTAAAGGAAAAAAAGTAATGTATAGTATTGTAAAGTATGCCTTTTTATGGTAGTTCTAAATCCGAACTCTTTGAAAACGCTTGGTGCGCGTTGCCGTTGCAGCCTGTTTACGTTGCCGCTTGCTGCTGTATACATTAGGTTGCATGCTTACAAATAGAAGCCAGTCGTTTCGCTGATATCAGTCAGATTGAGCAGATGACCACCTCCTAGGTTGACCTGCGAGAAAATTCAATAAAAAAATACTGAAGTCTGTCATTACGGAGGGACACTGCGGACGCTGCGGTTTTTGGTCGTGATCAAATCACATAGAAATCAGTTTATTCGTTTCAAATCAATCAAAATATGAAACTATTTCGTTCATATATAGCAATATATTCAAGCTGCTTACCTATTAAATTAAGACGTAAGTAATTATAAAGTGTAACACTACACCTCGTGTTCGTATAATATTATCAAATGAACTTGTTGAGGCGTGTCCGGACTTCTACGTAAGACTGATGTTGTTCTCTATTGGGTGTAAGTTATGAGATTAAAGCTGCAAAATTTTGAGGAGTTGCTAAAATACGGTATGTAAGGGGCAGCAGCCCTCTGCAAAATAACAGGATGCATTCAACTCCTTATTTTGAATCATATTCCAAACGATTTTTTTCAGGTAATTTTTTTCATTTTAAGTTACAATCCCTTTATTACAATGTGAAATTACTTTCTTTATAGCTCTGCAGCACTCTATTTAGGTAAATAATACAGATAAAAAAAACTATTGCTACCCGGAATTGATTTGCAACATACCAGCAACTAGATGTTTGAAAGATAAAACACGGTTTATTCTTCCTAACTTTAAAGCCATGTAATGCAATAATCGTTTGAAAACTAAAGACCCGAGAAGACTTCGAACGTCAAAGACAGAAATGCGAAGAGAATATTCATTACCACTAAGCAACTATTAACTTGGAATAGCCGACAGCACCACGATCGATAAAAGACTTTCACTAACAGTAGTCTTACAAATCTTATCAAAATATACCTTTACAAATAAAACCTACTTCTCTCATAACTTGTTCATTTCCCACAAGTTACCGTCTTCAGTTCTCCAAGGAGTTAGTAATTAAATCATAACAGCGGATTTGCGATGGTTCGCTGCGTCTCTCCCAGCTTGTTCTGACTCGGGACGAAGGGTGGTTCACATTGACTGTTTAAGCAGATTGAGGTATTAGGAACGGATATTTTAACATATCATGATATTTTACATTTGCCGGCGGTGAACGCTGTGCTATGCTTTGAAAATACAATAAACCTAACATAATATAACATCACGGGGGTTACTATGACGCATATAGCATTATTGTTCCATTACTATTCCAGCGTGGGAAAGAGATGGAGCTAGACGACCTGTATAGCTCCATCTCTTTTTCACTCTGGAATAAGAATGGAACAATAATGTTTTAAGACGTCATGGTACGCCACCTGGCCTGTAATCCCCGAAGGGTTAGGCAGAGCTGTATCACTTTGTATTGAGCTTTGAGAAAGTAACTATAGTATAGTAGCTTGTGCAACTGAAATATTAGCCGCCGGTTGGCCGATGCTCTTTACACTTTTTAAATCATCTGATTGTCGGCCACCGTTTGGCCGACGCACAGCATAGTTTTGTCATAAATGACGGACCGTCTGCCTGACGTTAAACCTCCTTTGTAATGCTCGGATCCAAAAAAATCTACTACCTATGTAACGTGCTTTATTGTATTTTTTTTTTTAATATTTTGCGAAACACAACCTGCGTGTCGCATCGCGGAAGCCTTCGATCTGAACCACCCCTTACATTCAAAATACAGTACAATTAAACACCGTGCGGTTTTACTATTAAGTGATGCTTTTGTTTGGAACCACCGCGGGAAGAGATATAGCAATAATTAATATGGTTATATTAATGCGCGGGGATATTATAATTATGACAGCTTCTAACTTAATAATAAAGGTGTTATAGTATTATTAATATTATTCGCTTGTTTGTAATCTTTATGATAATGTAATTTTGCGTCTTGGAGTTCGTGGTAATGAAATTTCTTTAGTGGTGGACGTTCTTTGAGGTTTACTGGCGCATGGCATTGATAGCCATGAATAGGTGGCTCTTATTTAAGTTGTTTTATACGTTTATGTTTAATTGATTCATGACACGGGGAAATCGGTGCGCTTCAGATACAACGACATGGTTGTTGAAGTGGCTGAGCGATTGACTGCTGCGTTGCGTGTCGCGGGTTCGATCCCTGCACTGAAAACTTTTTTTTATGGCCAACATATAATTGTTCCGGGTCTGGCTGTTTGTGTAGCTATGTGAGTTTAAATGTTTGCAAACGCATCTAAGGTACAGGGTAAATTCCTAGACTGGGCAAATATTTTCAAAGAAAAAAAAAAATTTACACCTCTATACAAATTAAACCTTCCTGGTGGCCTAACATGACTTCTTAAAACATAATTGTGTCATTCTTATTCCAGAGTAGGAAAGAGACGGAGCTATACAGGTCGTCTAGCTCCATCTCTTTCCCACTCTGGAATAAGAATGAAACAATAATGTTTGAAGATGTTATAGTAACATCCCTGGTGTCCGCATCTTGTCCTCCCTCAGTATGATCGATAATAGAGGTGAAAGTCCCCTTTTCTCCAGTCCAAACCTTGAAGCTTGGACAGTATTTGCACTCTTGCAGTCTCAATTTTGTTAATTATTCGTACAAATCCAATGTTCACTCTTGTTTCAGATTGCGGGTACTATAATCACTTATGAGTTGGTGCTGATGCAGTTTACAGGAATCACACCTACGCCAGAGGGTGATGATTAAGTTTATAAAATGTAGGAAAACACAGCAAAATAATCATTTACTTAATTAAGTTTAATTTAATTTATTGACTTTCAATAAATGGCGGAGGAACGGAACTGATCATGTTATATTTTGGAACAAAACAACAAAATGTAACTTTCCTTTTTAAAATGATGGGGTATTTGATGAAAGATGGCGTTCCCAAAGGTTTAGAATTAAATGGTGTAATAAATAATAAGTTTTTTGATATTTTATTTTAATTCCAAAGTTAAAAAACCGGTCAAGTGCGAGTCGTTTGTTTCTTCATTTTGCTGGATTGTGTTGACAGCGGCCTATTTAGTCTTGGTCCGCAGTTGATTGATTGCTTTCCATATTGCAAGTCACCACCAAGTACTATTTTCTCGTATTATTTCATGTATTTTAAGTAAGTAAGTAAATTTTATTTGTTGAAACATGGTGTACATGAAACATTGCATGCAAGATAATGATCAGCCGCATGTCGTGGCGTACAAATAGGTAGTAGGTAAGAAGAGATGGTGCATTAACCGTGATAATATTCACAAAATTTACATTTCATCATTATTCATTAGAGATTAGGTATAATTACAATTCAATAAGCATATTTTAAATTAGTCATTAAATAAATTGGTCAATGAAAATAATTAACTAACCAAATTATACCCTACTATCGAGTGGAAACACAAATCCTCAACTTAATAGTTCATGTACCTTATTTCGTTAACTATCATAAAGGCAGTCTGTCATAAGCATGATTTGCTTCACAAAGTAAGCATAGATATAGTCAACAGTTGGGCAAAGGAAAAGATTCTTTGGTGAAACGCCAGCAATATTTCCAGCCCTTTGAAGGTTATTAGGGCTAATCTCATCTATCGAAGCCATATAATGGGAAAATGATAATTTACCTACGAGTACTTTGATATTGTATGATATTGGATTTACAGGGCCGGATTTTGAAAATGGTTAGGTGGATTAATTCTGTATCTAAATTGTTTATGACTGTGAAAAAGACTGAACAATAGAATTTCAAGTTTAATTTGAATTTGTACCTTTGGAACAATACTAATTTATTTATTTTTTTAAAGAAGGGATTAATTATTGTAACGTTTGCTAAAAAAAATGGTAAGTTTAAATTCGGTTTTTGTTTTGAAAACTATTCGATTCCCGTGCATGATACGACAGACCGACCGAAAGAGGGCAGACCGATTTTTCTGCTCATAAACACTCATCCGCAATAACTTCAGTTTATCCGTGATCATGACGTTTGCAACAGAACTCAAAACAAATAATAAACATGGTAAATATTCCGTTACAAGTGTTATTGATATCACTTGATACAACTTGTTCAAATGTCTGTAGCGTACATTACGGACACGGGAACACAATTGTATCCCAAATAAATCCATATAATATAGTATCTGCCTACTACAGATACTTTATACTCACATTTATCATCCATATTCATACTTTTATTGGTTTTACATTGGCATTTTACCAATCGATTCATTTTTATAAATATTTTCTTTATATCCTTTGTTGTGACATGTTTACTTCAAATTTGTCAGATGTCATTTACTTTTATTTTTGATTGTTACCAGCCAAACTCTCTATGAAGGTTTCATTTAGATTATATATTACTAAAAATTATTATCATCAATTCGTCAGTTCAATTGTTGTAATTTTAAGATTTGCTGTGTAAAGAAATTCTGAGTCATAGGTCATAGTATAAAAATATTATGCGCAAGGTTTTTGACCAATTGTTACTGGCTGCTTTGAATACTGGCAGGTTGCGTCTTACTAGAGCGCAGCAGTTTTGAATCTGATAAAGAAATTTGAAGAAAGAAACGGAGGATCAGGGTATAAAAGGGATTTCTGACGGATGCCCTGGTTCAGTCTGGAGACAAGAAATCAGTTTAGTCTGAAGTTAAGAAATCAGCTAAGTCTAGAGTTTGGAGTCAAGATCTCAGTCATATCTTGAGTTTTGAGCACAGCCTAGTGGAGTCAACTAGCGGTCTTCGTTTGGTGCTGCCGTGGCTGCTGCTAGCTGCTGTGAGGAAGCTGCTCTGCGAATTGAAGAGCCTGGCACTGGGGCTCGGTACGTGTCTGCTGGAAGCTACTCTGTGAACTGACGAGCCTGGCACTGGGGCTCGGTACGTGTCTGCTGGAAGCTGCTCTGCGAGCTGACGAGCCTGGCACTGGGGTGGTACGTGTCTGCTGGTGGGTCCTGCCAAGTCGCCCTGCATCAAGTTCGTCGTGGTCAAGCTCATCTTGATCAAGCCAGCTTTCTACATTTGGATGTTTGTCTTCAGTTACTATCACGCTCAGAGATTTGCGGAGACATTCAAAACATTCCCGGTTAACCTGTCCTTCACTTTTTTTTTAATAATTTATTGTATTTTTCATATCATCATTTATTAAATTCATTTCCCCTTCTAACTTTTTTAATGTATACAAGTCTGCTTATTTTCTATCTATAGGAACAAGCAAGTTTGTTACAATAACAATACACACACTAACCCAAAAATTAATTTAAGTGAACATCACCTTTAGAAATATTTTGGCAACTATTCTTGGAGTTTTTGAACCCCTTCTAAAGTTCAGCCCTGTATACTGTTAGGGGAATTCACTATGAATCCAACAGGTCCACAGATTGAACAAAGGGATTGAGGGAGCTTCTTATTGCGTCTTATCCCGCACAATTATTATTATTATTGTGGGAATATTGAATGTATTATATTATAATCATATAAATTACTGCTATTATAATATTCTGTGATTAAATAAAGGATAGGTAGATTAAACACCTACCTATTTTGTGTATATTTTCATTACGTTTACCAAATAATTTTGAGCAATTTTTGATATTATTTTTGTATATGAAAATACAAAAGTGCAACCTGCAACTGGCCTAATTGAGTACTTTGTTATTGACTTTAAACCACGCTGTATAATAAATTTGAATTCAATAGCATCATAACGCCAGAATTCCTGAAAGAGTTGAGATAGAGGTGTCTTTTCACTGTCATTTTGCCAGCTACGTTTATTAGTACTTACATATAAAAGTAAAGCTACAAAATAACAGTCTTGAATACAAAGCAAATGTGTACTTATAATAACGATAATGACTACACCAAAGAAAACAACAAAGTTAAAACTTTACTATTGACCTTAGGCTCTGCACAGACTGAATGAGAACTGTATATAGAGGATTATTTTGTTAACAATTTATTGAATGTTATCAAAAATACATCGCACAAAATATACACAACCCGATTAGTGGGTAACACGGTTTCCTTAAGTATGGTTTATTTTAGGGTTCCGTACCTCAAAAGGAAAAACGGAACCTTTATTACTTTGTTGTCCGTCTGTCTGTCTGTCTGTCAAGACCCTTTATCTCGGGAACGCGTGGGGGATCGAATGAAATTAAAACCATAAATGTAGATGCAGTCCTTTTAAACTGTGTAAAAATTCAACTTCTAAGTTAACGTAAAAAATATTAGGGCCGTTTTTGCCGCCAAAACCTTATATTTCGACACTCATGGGAATCAAAATGTATAGGGTACTTCCCGTTGACCTAGAATTATGAAATTGGGCAAGTAATATTGTCATTAACTAGAAATACAGGGAAAAATCTGAAAGCTGTACATCTGTTATTATAAAACTTTTTTTTGTTATGTAATCAACGCGCATAACGAAAGTGTTTCTTTACGGTACTCTTGGTGGGCGAGTACGACTCGCACTTGTCCAGTTTTTATTAATGCACTATTCCCAAACCGTCAAACCACCGAATGACAACCGAGTCCAACTGATTAAAGTACTTTCCAAGGTACGAAGGGGTCTCGGTCACGGACCAATCTGGGGTTGATTAACCTTCGAGATCAGTTCGTGCGGCTGTAATATGTAGCCACGAACACCTCAAACGAAACTGCTAAGTCCAAGACGATACTAATCTGATTTGCGTCAAGTGTGAGCGCTGTCTTACTCGCTATACATTTACAGGCACTTATAGCAATAATGAGTCGTTAACGCCTCCTCAAGGAGTACGTACGAAACGTGAGGGGAGTACGGAATGGCGGATAAATCCCAAAAGGATTACATATCATGTGAAGAAAATATTGAAAGTGCCGATATTTTCCACCGTTGAGTTACGTGATGAGGATCTTAATAATACCGATCTGGACGAAGTGTAATAACGAAGGATTTTGTAGTGTCAACTTTTTTTGTAAATAGTTGTAAAGATAATCAATAACATTAATTATAATTAGATATGGCAGCTGATGTTTTTTTGTGTTCGATGGAGAAACATGTTGAAATTGATGGTCTGTAGCACACCCTTAAGAATATATATACCCTTTCCGTTACACTCTGTATACATCCTAACTAATATTATAAATGCGAAAGTAAGTTTGTTTGTTACGCTTTCACGCGAAAACTTCACAACCGATCATCATGAAACTTTGTACACATATTCTTAGAGATATTCGAAGTAACATAGGCTATACATGCCGTAGACTGGATGGAAGATGGGGGAAGGAAATGCTGGAGTGGAGACCACAGACGGGACGGAGGAATGTGGGAAGACAACCGACTAGATGGACAGACGAGACGATCTCATTAAAGTGGCCGGCAGAAACTGGATAGCCATGACACATAATCGCCAAAATTGTAGAGATTTGGAAGAGACCTTCACTCAGCATTGGGTGGCTAAAGGTTGAAGAAGAGAGGCTATATATCATCACGCTGAGACCAATAGGAGCGGAGCAGCAATGAAAAATGTTGCGAAAACGGGGAAAATGTGACGCAGACGAAGTTGCGCGGGACAGCTAGTTACACATACATTAGACACAGCTAGAAGGCGTCGCGACAGACCTCGTAGAAGATGGCGGGACGAGCTATACAAGACCAACGAACAGTGGTCCACATTGGCCCTGGATCGAAACATTTGGAAGTCATGGGAAGAGGCGTTTTGCGTTCTATTACTGCTTGCGTCATCCCACTGCTGAGTGGGAGCAGCAGTAATAGTATTAGACATCTCTGCCATATAGGGCCTATAATGGTGACGGAGAGATGGCGCTAGACATCCTGTATAGCTCCGTCTCTTTCCCACACTGGAATAAGAGTAAAACAATACTGCTTTAAGACGTCATGGTAAGCCACCTCATGTCTGATATAATAGAGTACAAATAGCGGTGAAATAGATGTACTTAGTGCTTATTTACCTTATTGGCTTACAGCTATTTTAAAATAAATTTACATAAATTTAGAAGATGCTAAGTTGAGCATTCATTCGAAATTAAAGATAACATTATATAACGCCTGTAATCCCTAAATGATTCGGCAAATGCATCATCTGCCTAGCCTTTTCCCAGCTATATTGGGGTCGGCCTCCAGTCTTTCCGGATTCCGCTGAATACCAGTGTTTTACATGGAGCAACTGCCTATCTGACCTCCACAACCCAGTTAGTACAGGGTAATACGATACCCCTTGGTAAGACTGGTTGTCAGACTTTCGGGCCACTGACTACCTGTAACGACTGTCAAAGATCCACAAATGACAGCCGGCACCAACGGCTTAGCGTGATTTCCGAGGCATGGAAGAAAACTCAGTATGTATGGGTGGTCACCCATCCACAGATCAACCTAAGCAAGCACGGCTTAACCTAAAGATCGACCGGTAGTTCTTATTTAGCCATGAGCTCCTCTTGTTCGGCAAAAGCGTAAGTAAAGGCCAAATAGTACAGCACATTTCTTCAGCCGTGTTTAGGTCATGTAATAAAAAGAAAATTGGTTGCCTGTAAAGTCGGTATACGGGCGAAAGTTTTACGTGACAACGACTTTGAGTGGTAAAATAATTTTAATGTGAATATTCATTCGTATAGAAGGAAGAAGGATGAAATAATAGTAACAATTTAAAACATTTATTTATACAAAGAATTATATTTAAAACATTAATTTATACAAAGAATCTCGCACTGAATTTCATATTAACAAAATTTTATTTTTACCTTTACACATACATACGTATTTATATACAAACTAGCTGGTCCCGCGCAACTTCGTCTGCGTCACATTTTCCCCGTTTTCGCAACATTTTTCACTGCTGCTCCGCTCCTATTGGCCGTAGCGTAATGATATATAGCCTATGTCCTTCCCCAGGTTGAAATCTATCTTCTTGCCAAATTTCATTAAGATCCGATAAGCCGTTTAGTCGTGAAAAGGTAACAAACAAACAAACAAACATACAAACAAACAGAGTGACATTCGCATTTATAATATTAGTATGGATATATACAAATATACATATATAGAGGCACGCGTCCCTTCCACTCGGGCATGGTTAGCCCGCCTAAGAGCGAGAGAGACAGACATAAAAAGTGAAAGGCACGCGTGCCTCTCACTCGCTCTCATTGTGAGCGCATAACGTGAGCGGAGCGTAACGCAGTTTCTTGAAGTGTCACCCGGCAAACCAATTTATAAGACGTTGTCACGTCAAAATAATAAATCCTAAGTAATAAAGGGCGAGACTTTAGCCTCCAACTGGATATCAATCCAGCTACTACTGAGAAATTCCAGAGGGGAAAACCCAATAACCCTTTGCGCGACCAGGAATCGAAGTAGACAAATCAGAAAACATATTTTTATTGCGATGCTTTGAATAGATCAGTTATTTTTGTTGAAAACAGTTTAAATAACAGCTACCAGTATCCAGTAACGTTTTTTAAAACCTTTTATTTCGAAGTGCTTCAATTATTTTTTACCTGAACTTTTGCTGTATAGTGACGAGAATCGGATACTTTTTGTTTTAACACAATACCCCTATATTGTTTGTGTGTTCGTACAGAATTTGGAAATATGCCTAAAAACTGTGTATTACGAAAAAACGAGTGATATAAAATTTACAAACAATGTCTTTGTTTAGTTATTTTTATGTTAGCCTGCAACAGGCCCCTATTACATGGCAAAAGGCTCGCCCCCTTTTACATGGGACTTGAACATAACTGGCGTAATGTGTGTGGTGTACATAATAGGTACATTTCTGCCTAACCATTCGGGGATAACAGGCTTGGTGATACGTTGTTAGCTTTATCTGTTCCACTCCTGCTTAAAAGCCCCATTCCTTTCACTTCTCTCGATTTTGTGCTGCTTCCCGCCGATCAACAACTTCTCTATAAAGTCACGTCTCGCTTGTCTATAAAGTCATTTTGAAATAAGAACAAATATTTTGGTGAAAAAAGTAACCAAACTTTTTGTTTGATATTGACGCTACTTACGGCCACGTTCCCTTGCATTATCACTTCGATCAATAAGTACTATTATTGATCGAAGCATTATCACGTTAAACATTACATTCTGATTACCTATAGAAATATATAGGATCACTTTTTTTTTTTTTGCGGATAGGAAATCATCAAATGACTTCTCCCGCTCTGGGCGGAGCGGGAGGGAGTGTCAGACTTGACTGACTAAAACCCACCCATGTTCCTTCTTAGCCCTTTGTGGTACAGGACCGCGGTATCTCTTTCGAACAACCCGCAGCCCTAACAACCCGCAGCCCTGTATATAGGATCACTACCACCGTGTCGTTGATATTATTGAAAAGAAAAATAAAGTTTAAATAGTTGGTTCTTGTTTAATTTTCTAAAACTGTTTAAGACGACAACAAAACTTGTATTAATTAATATATACATCATTTCTTTGTTGGGGATTTAATAACGTTTAAATGACTTAAACAATAGTTTTGTGAGACTACTTATCATATTGTATTAAAACTAACTCATACTTCAAAATAGCAGCGGCTACCTGAAATGAAAAAAAATACGTTGAAATCTTTATAAGCATAAGGCATTTTTGTAGTTTAGTAATTGCTTGAAGTTAGAATTATCAAAAGTACTAAGTTTTTTTTTCTTTGACGGTTCTAACTTCGTTTAAATTCTTGTTATACAAGCTGTTGTTTTGCATCCTCGTCAAATTCAAGGAGGTAACTATCCTAATGATTCTCGACCTGAATCCATAATAAAAGGGTAGGGAATTATTTTTTTTTGTCTCATTCTCAGAAATCGGTAAATGTGAACCACCCGTGTTTTAAACGCGACCCGTCTGATCCTCGCCCTATAACCGCTCTTTCACACAATCATACAAACAATCTCAAACGTCTATTCGATAAATTCTTTTTCCCTAGACCACGTTATGGGGGTTATTCTAAAACACTGACGAACATAAATAACCAAACAAATCAGCGTTTATTAATAATTAACTAGGTGCCGTAATTTTAATTGATTATTTATGCCTTTTCTGACAACCTCCTCAATTTTGACGAGGATGCAAAACAACACCTTCATACAAATATTAAACATATTATAAATATTTATATTGCATAAAAATATTTGTATAATTAGTTACTCAGGCAATTACTAAAACTTGACTAAAGATACTGGTGTAAGTGCTAAAGTACACACATCAAAAGTGTCTAGGGATCAAGCATTTTTATGCGGATTTCTTGAGATTGAGATGTGGCTTTGTAATAAATTTATGATTTTATAAATTTATATGGATCCTTTTTGGTGCATTTCATAATTTGAATCAGGAACTGTGAATCAAATTCGAGTAAAAGATGAAAATCAGCTGTCAATATTTTCCCTATAAAAACATACAACGCATTGAAGACATTATTAGTGCTACTGTTTCCCTACTACTGATTAAAACCAACGTTATTATGGAGCGGCGACGTCATTTAAGCAGGGAAGAAATGCTCAGAGCCGTGGGAATGATAGAAGCTGGTTCCCGGCAACGTACTGTGGCTTTAGCTCTGAATACAAGTCAGAGTGTTATCAGTCGACTTTGGACACGTTACCGAAGCACTGGTACCGTGGCTGAGCGCCATGGAGGACGGTATCGCTGCACCACACGGAGACAAGACCGATACATTCAAATCTTAACTCGAAGAGCTCCAACAATAACCGCCATGATGTTAGCCGTGAGGCTTCATCACTCTTCAGGGAACTTAATTAGCGACCAAACAGTCAGAAACCGCTTGCATGAAGTGAACTTTCATTCCCGAAGACCGCTACGGGTACCACCTATAGCAATGCACAATCGTAGGATTCGATATCAATGGGCTCTTGAACACAGAAATTGGGCAGAAGAACAATGGCGTTTCGTGTGCTTTTCTGATGAGTCTCGTTTTGGTATGAGACCGGATACAAGACGTATACGACACTGGAGAACCCCTGGACGCCAACAGCGATTAAAATCCTGCCAGGAAGTCCATCCTTATAGTGGTGGAACCATCATGGTATGGGCGGGTATTTGGATCGGCGGAAGAACTGAGTTGATTTGGATCAGAGGCAACCTCAACGCTCAAATTTATGCTGAGACGATTGTATCAGACGTCATCGTTATTCTACAAGTGCAAATCGGTCCCTTATTTCAGTTAATGCATGATAATGCACGACCGCACACCGCAAGAGTTGTAAGACAGACTCTCGCCGCAGCTAACATCAATGTCCTGTCCTGGCCTGCTCAGTCGCCAGACTTGAACCCGATTGAGCATGCATGGGATATGCTACAGAGAAGAGCTCTGCCGAATATGGAGGGTATCCAGTCGCAAGAAGACCTTTTTTTGTTGTTGCAACGAACATGGGCGGCCATTCCACAGCGTGATTTGGATGAACTCATTTTGGGTATGCCAAACCGATGTTATTGTGTTGTTAGTGTTCGCGGTAGAAACACGGATTATTAATTGTTTAAGTTACCCAATAAAATTTTAAAGAAAACTGTTATTTCAGTCTTTTTTTCGAACTTTAATGTTAGTGGTTCAAATGTCAAAAATCCCTTTATTAGAAAATGGCAAATTTCTTTATTAATGCAAAGGTGACTTGGTTTATCGTTACTGTGACAAACGAAAACACTTTATTTGATGAATCCTTAAAGAAAATTTTAATTAATATCAATCAGGAGAAAAGTTATTGCAAAAATATATGTTGATCCCTAGACACTTTTGATGTGTGTATAATAAAAAACATTACTTCGAGCAGCAGTTCCCTCCGCAGTGAAAAGAATCCCATCCCGGTTAACGCAACGAAGTCATGAGCTAACTGATACTGAAGCCTTTTCATCTGTAAATAAAACGATAAATAAAACTTGGGCGTTTGCAAAACATCTGTATTCATTTTATTTTTAACCTTAAAAAGCCGGCCGAGTGCGACTCGGACTCAAGCAAGAAGGTTTCCTTACCATTAAAAATGAGCACTGTTTTGAATGGGCCCCCTTAAATATTTATTTTATTCTGTTTTTAGTATTTGTTGTTATAGCGGCAACAGAAATACATAATCAGTATAAATTTCAACTAACTATCATGGTTCATGAGATACAGCCTGGTGACAGACGGACGGACGGACAGCGAAGTCTCAGTAATAGGGTCCCGTTTGACCCCTTGGGTACGGAACCCTAAAAATGACCTGTACCATTTATGCATGTCGAGTTCATATTAACCCTCGCCTCTAATGGCTTTTTTTATACCGCGGACTTGTGGACGGTGAGTAATGGGTTAGCTCACCGTTCGTCCGTCTTATGACAACAGGCCGTATCGACGGCGCATTCGTGTTCCACGCGCGCCTAAAGGAGATAAGACCAGTCTGACATTCCCTTCCGCTCCGCCTAGAGCAGGTGGAGTCATTTGATGATTACCCACCCGAACAAAAATAAAAAAAAGGGTCCCATTTGACGCTTTGGGTACGGAACCCTAAAAAGTATGACTATGTTTTCAACTTTTGCAAAATGTTCAGCTAACTACCAATTTGATTTGGCAGGAACCCTCGGATATTGTTTCTGCTATTTAGCATCCTTTTTAACCCTTAAATGGCATACTATATGCGGGAACGCATTCCCTACTGCCTTCCTTCACCATAAAGCAATTATTTACTGTTTTCCTTCAAAAGCCTTTGTATTATAGCAGACAACTGTTTTTTGTAATTAGGGTGCTCCTCCTCCTCCATACTTACCTCGATATTATAAGAAGCACTAGGACACGAGTGCAGACACTTCAGAGCTCTCTGCGAGTGTAGATGCACGTCTGAAGCAGCCAGCACAACGCTGCAGGCTCGGAATATTAGCCAGCCCAGTGAGAAGAGGAAGTAGCAGCGGCTGATCGTGCCTCCACTGCTCTTGCTGGGAAAAATACTAAATAATTAGGTGATGTAGGTATACTTTCATTAGTTAGAACTCAGTACGCATGTCAAAAAGAAAAAAACCATGAGAAAAAATCCGGTGGAATATGATTCAAAATAAGGAGCTGAATGCACCCTATCAGTTTGCGCAGGGCTGTTCTTTACAACCTGTATTAATGGATTATCACGTTGTGAAGAAATAAAAAAGAATTATAAAAAGTAAGTTATTACCAAACATGATTCGAAAAGAACGGCAAAAGGCTATGTTCATGCGAGAATATATTAAATATCCCATTGAGATGGGCTGAACGAGTAGCCCTTAAATATACTTGAATCAAGACACTTGAAGATTGAAAAGCCCCAACCGCCGTTTGAAAAACCTTGCGAACTAAGGTTCTTTCAGTAGGTACTGCTCAGACAAAGAACCAAATTGCTAGAAGTACCGCTTTAACCTTAAGTGAAGGACGCAACATCCTCTTTTCGAAGCTGACTCTGCGAAGTATACTTAAAGGTTTACGTACACGTGAAAGGAATGCATTGGACCAGCATCGTGTCAATTCGAGCTGTTTGTTTCTCGTAGCTGCCAACCGTATACTTAAGTTTTGCATCTGCACAGGATCAGTAATTAGTTAATAACAGCCGTCACCGAGCTTGTGGCTGGACAACACGTACCTCACTTTCGGTGAGTCAGATCCTTGTTGACAACAAGACTTCGTTTATTGTTGTCACCTTAAGCAGCCGTTAGTGTGGCGATCCCGCAAAAATGCTGAATTGATCCAGTTACGTGCTTACTTTGGTTTGATACTTGATTGATGACGTGCCGATCTTCTTTCTATATCGTGTGGTTAGTTCATAACCTGATGTCAGAGTTTTTATTTCGCCCATGGACCTATGACTTGGCTTTAAATCATCATCAGCCTATAATGTTCCCACCGCTGGGACACAAGCCTCCTCTCTAGAGAGGGAGTGGGCTGTAATACACCACGCGGCCCCAGTGCGGGTTGGTAGATGTTACATGTCTTCGAATTTTTAGTTCTAGGACATGCCGGTTTCCTCACAAAGTTTTCCTTCACCGTTTTTGAGGGCAGCGGTGATGAAATAAATTACACAAAGTAATGCCCTTGCCTGGGTCGAACCCACGGCTTACTGCTCGTAAGTCGGGGCTGCCACCTCTGGGCCGCCGCTGCTCTCCCTTGGCCACTGCTGCTCTCACTGGGCCTGGCTACTGGCTTTAAAGGCCCTCAAGAAATGTCTCTCCGGCATGCTGTTTTCCTCACGATATTTCTCTTAACCGAAGCAAGATGATAATTATACAATATGCGAACGAATCCGTAAAATCAGAGGTGCATGTTTTGGGTTCGAACTCGGAGACCGGAACTTGGTGGTCTGATGGTCACACAACTAAGCACTTCACTGCTTACCAGCGTGTTTGTAGACGTGCCGATGAGTTAAGGCGATGCTGATCCCCTACAGGTCCTAAAGCCACGTGTGCGTTAACCTTAATGTAGCAGTCTTGACTTTCAAAACTTGGTATAATTATTTGAGAAGGAGCTACTATTGACTTCGTTCTGTTTAACTCCAAAGGCCCTTTAGTGTCGACCCTAATTAACATAGCTTAATTAACAAGTAATGTTGGAAAGTTTTTATTTATTGTTTTCCTATCTGTTGGATTTGACATTATTGTGAGTAAAGTTGGTGTTAGTTTTTTACCCTAGATCTTAGGCAAATATATCTCAAGATACTTTTGTTATTGCTTTCAGTAAAAGGGAGACAGAAATTAAACTTGGCAATAATTACGTGATTTTGCTATGTTATGGCCTACTGAGACACCTTACATGTTTTGGGACTTGATATTCAGGCTATTCATGTTTAAACACTCTGGTTTACAAAATAAGACAAAATATTTTCTTTATTTGTATTATTAACTTACACTGGTATTCTAAGTCATAAGCTGACCTAAGTCGGACGTAACCACGCCTACATTCCGCCCAGTTTATTTATACATTGTCATACTCGTATCAACGTCTACTTTTCATATGTCAAATTTGAAGTACCGAACAACTTATATTATACAGTATGTTAGTTTAAACGAGGGACATATTCAAACCCATAATAGTACATGCTAACATGATACTAATAAAAATATAAACAAAAAAAAAACACTGATAAATAACAGACAGAACCATACCAAAATTTTCGCAAATGTCACGCAACGTGTATACACCCTTGCGCTAGCGACTTAATACTTTCGCAGAACATGTGAGCGGGTCAATGACTCTTAGGTATAATCCATTTTCCATTCATACTTTAAACTTACCTGGCTTAGGACAGTCCAAAATATCTAGGCACTAAACAAAACATTAAAAATTCTTCTATATACGTTATAGGTTTTTTACATATTTGGGACGAGAATCGAATACTGAATACCCTCCCTCAATATGTCCCTCGTTTAACCTAACATACTGTATACATCTCAATTTTTTAAACTGACATGGTCACTATTAACACTATTAATAACACTTACAACAGGATATTTACCATGTGTATTATTTGTTTCGAGTTCCCGATATTTCGGCGCTGTTGCAAACGCCATGATCACGGATAAAAGGATGAGTTAAAAAAAAAAACAATATGAACAAATAATACACATGGTAAATATTCCGTTGTAAGTGTTATTAATAGTATTATATACATTATTAACACTGATTAAAGTGCCATATGACATCTTTAGCATTGCTTGAAGTAGAATGCAACTATGGGTTTGACAAAGATAGCTAGTATAGAGGAGGTATCTTATACGAAGATCCGCCAATTGCGGCCAAGAAATTCTAGGAATACGATTTGGTGGATGTTTTGAACTGTTTTCATGGCAACAACGGGCGACTTCGTTCAAAAATGGATTTGGGAAGGTTTTTAGAATACGGGTGTTAGTTTTTACATTTTGCACCCCTTCGTGGAATTTATACTTGCTTTTAGAACCAACTACCCGTGATTCGCCTTCAGTGACAACATTACTACCTACGGACCATCTTTCAAGCTGGAAGGTTACGCGGCACGCCAGTAAAGACGGCATAATTTTTTCCGCCATCTTCAAAAATATCATAATATTTTAGCCAATATACACAACACCTTAGCGAACGATACACCTAACCCTTCTGCATGAATCACTCAGTTCATGATGGAAACCGTATTAAAATCCGTTTGTTAGTTTTTGAGTTAATCGCGTTCAAAGAGTAAATGCCGTCATGAAATTGGTGCAACAAAAGTAAATGAAATCGAAGAATGTGTATGTAGTGATGAAGAGGGGAGCACAGCAAAAGGATTTTAAAAAATCTATCCACTGAGGGTGACGACATTTTTATTCCTACGGAAACCACAGCCCTACGATTATTTCAGATCATATCCAATTTTTCATACTTTTTGTCATTATATTAAATTATTAGTACATATTACAAATGGCCAGATAAATTCACAATAGTGGGTCTGTCCTGTGAATGTACAGATTTCTAAGTTTTAATCTTATTAGATTCGCATAAATCGGATTGTTGATAGAAAAAGAAATTGTTAAAGAAATGTGATATGATTTCTTGTGAATAATGAAAGGAAAGTTATCATTATAAAGTACGTACTGAGTTTGGTGGCCTGTTTTCAATTTTTGATTTTTTCATTTGCTTAATGGAAGTATACAATTTAAAGAGATAGATTATAGTCTATACCATACACCTCACAATTTACCCACGCGAACGCGGTAACAGGTAGTTCCTTATTAATTAAACGAAAGTGATAATAAAAAAGCATTTCCCTAAACGCGTTGAAAGCATGTTGCATGGATTTTTTTTTCATTAAACGCAGGGTTTCTCAATAATAAAATAGTACTTATCACAAAAATACTCAAAAGCAAAATATGATACAGAAACTGGTGTAGGTATCGGTAACGAGTCGAGACTAACTAGACCTAAAGAGCGTAGCAAACGAAAATAGGAAAATAATAACTATTACAGTAGCTATTATGTCCCTCATTAACTTTCTTTATCATTTAGTTCAGTCGAGGGAGAAATGCGAAAAGAATTAACAAAAAGATTGGTACATATACAATACGACGCACCTCACTTTGATCTAGAATTGAATGGAATTCGGTGTTTCCATAATTTGTCTTGAATAATTTTGTTTGAATATGTTGTCGCCACTGACGATGTGGGTTTGATCTCAAATTATCGAAAGAATTTGTCTAAAAGTAAAAATAAGATTAACTTGCAAAACTATACCTCTTTATAATAAACGTGGAGATGTACTTACTGAATCCCAAGATAGATCTGAAGACAGATGAAGTACAAGTTGTTGACGTTTGACAGCAGCACCAGAGATCCAAGATGGCGGTCCACCATGCGCACGAGTGTTGACTGACGCACGTACGCCTCCCGGACACGACGCCATACTTGGATTTGTAAATACAGTTCGGTACCAAACTGAAAGAAAAATCATAGTATTAGAAAATTAGTGCGAAAGTTCTATATTCACTGTATTCACAACAGGCTTTCATTTTAATAGAATGTAGCTATACGTATGGAGAGCAGCGGTGGACCAGTGGTGGCAGCCCCGACTTACGAGCAGTAAGCCGTGGGTTCGAACACAGGTAGGCGCATTACTTTGTATAATTTATTTCATCACCACTGCCCTCAAAAATGGTGAAGGAAAATATCGTGGGCAAACCGGCATGTCCTAGAACTAAAAATTCGAAGACATTCGACATCTACCAACCCGCACTGGGCCCGCGTGGTGGATTGCAGCAGTGGGAACATTAAAGGTTGATGATGATGAGCCATACATGAAGCGATTTACCAATCTGACCTCCGCAACCAAGTAACAGGTAACACAATACCTCTTGGTAAGAAAGGTTTACAATCTTTCGAGCTTCTGACTTTCTGTCCTAACGACTGTCAGTCGGGACCACCGTACTTTCCAACGAACCTTTGCCATTTGTCGGGTTTTTTAAACTACGATAAACTAACTACAGATGACTAAATTGTACGGCCGTTGGTTTTTTTTTTTTTTTAATTTGTATATGCTACCGCAGTAATGGTGGGCCGGGCCCTTGTTTGAAATCTTTATCTATTTGTTTGCTTGAATGCGCTAATCTCAGGGACTACTGGTCCGATTTGAAAAATTCATTCATTGTTAGATAGCCCATTTATTGAGGAAGGCTATAGGTCATATCATCATGCTACGGCCAATAGGAGTGGAGCAGCCATGAAAAATGTTGCGAAAAGGGGAAAATGTGATATGCAGACGAAGTTGCGCGGAACAGTTAGTTGTTTATATGTTTGCTATGCATTGATTTACTTATTCTAATCGTGCTGCAGCAATGGACGGCCGCTGGTATTATACTTATTTCAAATTAAAAGTTATTTTTTTTTAAATCGTGACAGATACCCTAGCTAGTTTGACCTTGCAGAAGAAATACTTATAGATTACCTAATCATATAGTTCAATATAGATAGATACGCATAACGTTTAATTTAATTGGATGCGTATTCAGGTCCCCCATTGTTCTGTTTCCTTTGATCTGCTCTCCCCTTAGTTATTACTGTGATAAAAATAATACTTATGTACAACTATGTAGTAGAGTGACACATCAAGCTTTTGAGTGAGATTTTGCCACTTGTCCAGGTCTTAAAGTCTAATTCCGCATGTGACAGATAGTTTCAACCAGACTAGAGGTTCTATTAACACGGAAATGTGGTTAAAAGTGTGGTAAAGCAATTACGACGTCCGCTATACGTCAAACGAAGTAGGACTTTTTTTGAAACTACGCAATGTTGGTCTAAGCTTTTTTTGCATACTAGTTTTATTGAATTATTTGAGCAACTGTAATAAACTAGACCATTCATTTTTCATGGTTAGTTATTATATAGTTATTGTGCAGCGGTTAGTAAAAATTGTAATTAAAAAAAAAAAACAAAACAAAAGTCAACCGAGTTCTGATTTCATCCACACGCCAGAAGATCCTTGTACAACTATATCACAAGAACACACATAATCATTCTCCCAAAACACGATACGTAATGATATTGTCCTAACACACAATTAGGGGAACTACAGAAGGAGTGTTAACAACATAATACACAAAGGATAGTAATTGTTTTTGTGTACAAGACATTAATGAGAAGCTGCCTGTCTGTTGCTACTCTTCTTCGCGAGTTAATAAGTGAACAGATGGTGTTGTTAGGGAGAGGTAATACCGTCAAGTAAGGCGACAAAAATTTTCAAATATTATACTCGATGTAAGGTAGGAGTTTGTAGCTAAATAATAACAGCAGAACGGGTCAATCTTCGTAGGAACAGCGCTGGCCAAGGTCGATTCGGATGGATGACCACCTATTACACATCAAGTTTTCTTCGTGGCTCTGACAGCAAGAGCCGTTGGTCCTGGCTGCCATTTGTCGATATTTGACAGTCGTTACAAGTGTCCAATGGCACAAAAGTCCGAAAACCAGTCTTACCAAGACGTACCTGCATATTACCCAGTACTAACTGGAGTTCAGATAGGCAGTTGCTCCATGTAAAATACTGGTGTTCAGTTGCATCCGGTCAGACTAGAACCCGACCCCAACGTAGGTAGGAAAAGGCTAGTCAGATAATGATGGAGATGGAGTTGTAAGGCAGTTCTGCCACCGCCAGGGATTAACAAGAAGCAAGTAGAGGTAACAACTAGATTTTTTTCTGGAGCAACAAGAAAGATCTTCCCGGCGCTGTGAATAGTCAACGATCAAATTCACACAATGTATCTCGGTGTAGGTATGTAATTTATATATCAACTTTATTACAGTGAAAGTTTTATGAGCTCTCGACTCGCAAAACCAATTTTACATGAAATGCTTTTGGTGGGATCTTTTTTACAGACACTGGGCCTAACTAGGAAATTGTTGATAAATAATCAATTTCTCTCCAGCGGTGGGACAGGTATCCTGGATTTCAGCAAAATGATGGCAACAAAATTAGTTTAAAATATAGTGAGCAAGGAGCTTTTTTATAAAAAAAACTTTGGTACTGCTACCAAAGAATAAACGGTACTGGAAAAAAATTCCATGTAGACACCAATCTGCCTTTTTGGTCTTTGAAACCGGCCATGTGATCGTTCATGCTTACACAAGTGAATTGAATAAGTGCCTCCTTGGCACTTTTCTCGTTGACAGCGATGCGGACAAATTTTTTGATGCCCTACATTGTAACAAAATGAATAAAGTTAATAGGATATGTTAAATATACAAACCCACCATCTGTTTGACCTCGAACCGTTTCTCTATGGTAACCATGCGGCTCACATACAGGTTGAGTCTATGGTATCGCGAGCTAAGACCCATGCTGATTAGAATGATGATTAGGTCCTGAAAGTTCCAAAGGGCTGTCGCTAGTTTGCTGACTATGAAGATCGGTATAGCATACCATAAAGTGTAGTCCTCTGAAAATAAATCAAGAAAATAATATGGCCATAAAATTTCACCATTTAAGAAAGCACTTATAATTTAAATTTTGTTATACACGGTGTAAATCACCTCATCACGAAGCCGTCAACCCAGCATTCTGTACATGAAACTAAGTAATTTTACGCAAAAATTATTGCTGGGAAACGACTTTTTTTTGGGGGGTGTAAAATCATGTTTTGTGGTAGAACTCAATGTAACGCACTCAAAACATTGTGCTGATGGACGGATTGAATAGTACGGGGGTCGTGGAGGTGTTTAAAAGTAAAAATCTTACATGAAAAACTTGTATTTAAAAAAATACTTGTCAAAAAGTTGGAACTTTGACCCCTAATATCTCCGTAACTAGAAGGTTCCCTGGTATGGTGTAGAAGAAAAAATGATCGCAATGACAGGGAGAACCAGCGCCTTTCAGCTTCGTTAAGAGGTGTTTTACACCCTTTATAGAAGAACCACACCTTAGCAGGCTTTTGGATTTTCAAACCTCGACACAACGCCGATTTTTGAAAATCCTAAAAAAAGTTTTAAGAGTGGTAATAAAAGGCGAATAGAAGGCATACTATAATTAAGTTCTGGCCACAACCAGTAGATCAAAGCCAGTTGTTAGAATCGCAGTCGCATTTGCAATCGCTAGATTAAACAAAACAATAAGAAGAAAACTTGAACAGAAAAGAAAATGAAAATAAATTGAAAGAAAAATACGATTTCAAGAGTAAAGCGAAGAATGCCTGTCACATTGTGACATGCATCACGAATTGAATCCAATCTCGTAGACAGGCTGCGACAAATGCTAGACATGTCTTCGAGTTTAGACAAAGTGAGATTATATCAGATCAAATCAGTTGCAAACATGTTGTACAGGGGTTGGAATAATGCTATAAGTATCAAACATGCACCCTGGAAGAGCACTACAAAACAAATAAATTACATTGCAATATAACACATTTTATAATTATCATGTCACATTTAGTTTTTACAAAATTATTTTTAGAATTAGAATATTGTGTCAAACCAAAATAAAAATAATGTGTGTTTACAAATAATGGTGAGCTATTTATTCTGTATTTTTTTTTAATTTATTATATTCTTTATATATCACTAGTTGCACTACTGGTTCAAATAACTGTAACAGTTATGTTTTCATTTTTTTTTTTGTTTTAAGGTTTTTATTATAAATCTTCATGGTTTGAGTCACCACACGAGAGTTAGTGCGTTTAATATACACTAGCAAGGATTTTTAAAATTATCACTTATACTTACGCTTTCTTATCAGGAATTCGTGGGAAATAGTGACGTATCTATAAAAGAACTCTTCTGGAGGCACATTAATACCAGTCGCAGACACCATGCTCAGTGCATGTTCAACTGGAAAATAAAATAAAATTAACGATTTTTCAAATATGTAACGGAACGGATATGAGCAACGTGACAAGAACTTCTACCATATAGTCGAGTGCAAATAGACAATAAGGTGGAACGAAGTTTTAAGTGGTCGGATTTTTAAGGGGCTTGTTTTATTGAATTCCTAGCGATGTAGAGAAGAAAGTTAAAGGCCCACACGTTACCACACCGGTTATGAGATATTGTTCCACAAACGATGAATCATTTATCTTGCCTTGCCTGTACAGTTTTATACACATTACATGATCTGATTGACGAAATTGAAAGTGTCGAAGTCATCACCGCATTTATTATATATTGATCGACATGCTAAGAAGGAAGTGGTATATAATTTAATAAATATGGGGCACCAAGCCAAACTCCGGAATGTAGCTGGGAAATTCTTGTTGAAAAAACTCAACAACACTTTAACCGACCAAGGTATCGAACCCAAAACCTCAAGCATAACAGTACCACTTATGGCCACTGAACCAACGAGGCAGTTAAATGATTCAAGGAATAATAAACACAGTACAATTCTGACAATCCCTTACGCTCCGCCCAGAGCGGGAGGAGTCACTTGATGAATTCCCACCCGAAAAAAAATGGAATAATAAAAATATACCTACTAACCAACAGCAATACTGGCCACAAAAACGGTTATAAAAATAGTTCTCTTCTTTATTTTGACATCTGGAGGGAAGTCGAGTCCTGTGTTCGTTTCCATACTCAACCAGTACGATGATAGCTTTCGCCATGAATGTACGAACTTGGATGACAGTAACAGAGACAATAATGCATTCGCGTAGAATATGGCTCCTGAGAGGCGACCAATCAGACCATCTGGAAATAGAATAATTAGCATGAGCATAGCACAATCAGCCTGTAATGTTCCTAGTTTACTACTGAAACACAGGCCTCCTCTCAATGAGAGGGAGTGGGCTGTAATCCTCCACACAGGCCCAGTGCGCGTTTAGTAGATGTCACATGCCACCTAATTTGTTAGTTCTAATGACATGTCAGTTTCCTCACGATGTTTTCATTCACCGCTTTGAGAGTAACGCGGTGATGATATAGATTATACAAAGTAATGTGCCTGCTTGGGTTCAAACCCACGGCTTACTGCTCGTAAGTCGGGGCTGCTCGTAGGTCGGCATTGGGTCACCGGTGCTCCTTTGAAATGGAATAGTCCTGGGAAATAGCTTTGGCTTACGTTTCCTACGCAAGCTTGTGTTTTTAGTAGGCTGATAGTCCCTGGAATCGTGGTGGCACGCAATGGCTATGGAGAACCTTAGATCCTGGGGACGATTAGATGGTGGTACGTGGTGGTGCATCGCACTCTGAATGTGTAGAGGGAGGAAAATGGCTGTTCAATTATATCGACTATTTTTTACAAAGTACAAAAAGCGTTTAGGTTAATTTCCTCCGGAGAATGAGCTTCCTAAAGAGACGCCACAGTATTTTTAGTTGGTAGATGAGTGGCATAGCCCGGGCCTTCCCTAGATGAACGGTACGACGATGATGACCACCTTATTAAAACATACAAGTTGGAAGGGACACCTACGCTAAAACGTTACCACGTTTTCAGTAAACCATTCTAAACCCTCCACACACGCCCCCACGTGTCCCTTCCTTGTATAGTTGACTTGAATTTTTCCACTTCATGTCGACCATGTGATTTTAGTAAAAAACTGATCATCAAAGTATCTGTACTTACTGTCAGAAGATTTCTTCAGCCATCCTCCAAGCAGCGTCACAATTTTCCAGATGGCCACACATTCTGTGACCACCAGCATCACAAACAGTATCAGACACCAGGCGAAAGCAAGGGTCATACCGAACCCCGAGATTCCGAAGTAACGGGCCATAAGGAACACACTGTTCAGTATTGGAAGAAAATCCTGAAAAAAAGATAAATGAAGACTTTCAAGTTCTTATTTTCCGAAATGACAGAACCGATTTTAATTAAACTTAATACGCATAAACAGCAACAAAAAAAAAGAGAAGCTCGTGGATAAATAACAGCCGCCCGGGTCGATCTTTAAGGTTAAGCCGTGCTTGCCGAGGTTGGTCCGTGGATGGGTGACCATAATTACATAATTACCGAGTTTCCTCCGTGCCTCGGAAAGCACGTTAAACCGTTGGTCCCGGCTGTCATTTGTAGATCTTTGACAGTCGTTACGAGTAGTCAGAAGCCAAAAAGTCTGACATCCAGTCTTACCAAGGGGTATCGTATTACCTAGTTACTGGGTTGTGGAGGTCAGATAGGCAGTCGCTTCATGTAAAATACTGGTACTCAGCTGCATCCGGTTAGACTGGAAGCCGACCCCAAGATAGTTTGGGAAAAGGCTAGGCAGATGAGATGATGACGCATAAACAGCAAACATAGGTCTAAAAGTTACTAACAACATTCAAGGACTTGAAAGTTCGTATGAGATGCCGTAAGGTGTAAACGCTCTTAAAGGCTAATGGCTTTTAAAAAGCTGTGTGGTAATCGTTTGTCGTGGTATGGGCATGTGATGCGGAGGAATGAGGTAAATGTCGTGAGAAAAGTATTGAGTATGGATGTGGTTGGTATAAGCGTAGACACCAAAGAAACGATAGATGGACTATGTTAAGGATGGTATGGCAAGAAAGGTACTGTCTCATGAGATAATAAGTAAAAGAGAAGTATGGAAGAAGAACCATCAGGTGAGATAGTGGACAAGCGCGAGCCTACTCTTAAAAAAAACATGCTGCGCCGACCCCAAATGAATTGGGATACTGATTTAGATGGTAACGAAGGTTTATGTTTTAGTGACTTTGGTCGTAGTCAAGTAATGTTAAGATTGTTTTTACTTTTCTGAGAGGAGAAAGGACCAAATTCTTGTTTTATGTACATACAAATAATCTTAATAGTAGGGCTTAGAGTTTAAGAAGTGTAGTTTGAAATATTTGAAACTAATTCGTAGCTAGATAGAATGAATATAGTTTATTGTACACACACGGTGACACAAATCAAGCTATGAATATCCAGCGTAACATAGCCTCGCTTTGTATAGAATTCTCATACAATTCGAGGTCAACTTATACTGGTTTTTTGAAGCTTGATTGGTTCTGGTGTCAAGCTCTCGCATTCGAGTTCTATCCTAGGAAAAGTTTGATGGTAAGTGAGTAAAAATGGTCTCTCACATCATATTTCTTCTTGTTTAATGTCTTCACTAAATTCCGTTTCATATTATGTTCTTCACTCCCGTCACTTATTTCTTGAACATTTAAATAAGTCACGCTGAAAAATAAGATTTTTATTACAGTTTTATTGAGTACGACGTAGTAAAAGTTTATGTTCGAGAACGACACATTTTTTTATAATAGTTAAGAGTTGAGCACTTAATGATTATGATTGACTGAATTAGAAATCTTTCCAAAGCACAAAAAAAAAAAATAACTAAAAAAAATCGCACAGCTATTTAAAAACAAACCTATTCCTATTTCGAATTAAGAATTATTCAACAGGAATTATTTTATAATTTTTATATTTTATATATTTTTTTTAATTTTTATATGTTAGGAATTATTACAAGATCTATTCCTATTTCGAATTAGGAATTATTATTAATTGAATCCTAGTTTTATATAAAAAATAAGAAGTTTTTTTTGTGGCTTGAAAATCAATCACAATCTAATGCAGATGCATTAGAGACCAAATGATTCTGTATATTTTACTTGCCGTTTAGTAAATATAGATGCAATTACAGCCTAGAGGTTTTAGACCTAACAAGAGCAAAAAGAAAGATGGAGTTTGATTTTTGCCCTAAAATCATAAAAAAAAGTAAAAACATGAAATAAATACTTACAGCAAAACAAACAGGTATTTCCAGTTGGAACTAGTGAGTCACTCAGCGTTTTGTCCCCATATAAATTATTGATACCTTGAGCCATTGTATTTTCACCTTTACTATGTAGTTTCAATAAAACATTTTGTACTTACTTTGTCCTGAAGAACCCGCATTTATTATGAAAATTATTGTTTTACACATCTGAATCGCATGTCAGGCACCATTATTGAAATGTCCAACAAAATTTTCTATATAATAAAAATACACAAACAATTTCGAACATTACTATCCTCTGGATAGAAGTAATTTTTGTGTGATGAAGAACCTAATGTTTAGTTTCTGACATAAAATTCTACTTTGAAACAATTTAGTAATAATGCCATGTCACTATTTGTATGAACACAATTATTATGATTTATTTAGTTGATTTTATCTTTAATTTATGTTTACAAAGGTTTACAAATACATTATTACGTGCAGACCTCATTATTTAAATAAAATAATACTCGCATGCCATTGTTTTTGCTGCAGTAATGTCAATGTTAAAATTACTCACAAAATTTATAGTTTGAGTAATGGAAATTTGGATTAATTATAGCTTTTTAGACACAACTCAATTAGAGATTAATTTATGTTCATGCCTTAATGCGTGCGTTATGATCAACGCCCATAAACAATGTGAAAGGAGACATCGTGACACAAATCAACTATCGATTCAGTACCTATATAATACAAATTGTTTTTTTTAGTCAGATATCTTCAAAAATGCTGTTCTATACGTTTTTTAATAGAAAACAGCTACCAATCCAGCTTTACAAAACTAGTTTATGCTGATGTCTCATTGTACGGAAAATGCGCAAAGCGAGGCCATTTTATACTGGAAATGTATGGCTT
The DNA here is from genome assembly GCA_963082945.1 of Cerastis leucographa. Lineage (NCBI taxonomy): Eukaryota > Metazoa > Arthropoda > Insecta > Lepidoptera > Noctuidae > Cerastis > Cerastis leucographa. Next base: position 6,869,080 of record OY720380.1, on the reverse strand, counting down.
GATGTTTCGCCGTATGTACGTTGCATTTTTGTATGAAAATGTAGTTTTTTTTTTACTGGCGGTTAATTTCAACCCATTGTTTTCTAGAAAAATTGTTGCCCAGAAAAATTAAAAATTGCTTACTTTATTAGAATCTTAGATTTATAAATATAAAATATATCATGTACTTAAAGCTATTGAAGTATCTAAGTTTAAAGGTGGATGCTCTACAATTACTTTGCGGGTTCAAAGCAGAATAAAAAAACTAAACACGCACATACATTAATTTTACGTTACTCAACATCGCTAAAGTAAATTAGTTTTAAATCTATTATAGGCCTTTGGTTTTTGATATTTACAGAATTCGAAATCAAGACCTTTAGATAACTTAAAAATGGTTTCGAGAAGGGACAAACGAGTTTTTTTTTTTAAATCTATATTTATTAAATCTATATTGTAAATTTCGTGATCTATATACTGTTTAGGCAAACCAATTTCTGCTTCTACGATCCGGTGTTTTTATGTTTTTTTACAAGAATGAAAAAAAAATACCATCTTGCATTCATGCAGGGCTAGTACTTTTATGGCGTATCCACACATGCCTCCGGCTTTCAGACCGCCTTACCGCTGAATTTGCCGCCGGCTTAGAAGATGCATGTGCTGGCGGCATGGCCGTGCCGCCGGGCATGTGTGGATGCGCCATTACAGTTTAAAAATACCATAAGGTTTGAAGTAAAATATCAGGATCTGTTAAAATAACACCTTGAATTCATGCAAGCCTAGTATGTTTTGTAAAATATTTGCCTCATATTTTATTGTAATATTATTATACAGTATGTTAGTTTAAACGAGGGACATATTCAAACCCATAATAGTACATGCTAACATGATACTAATAAAAATATAAACAAAACAAAAAAACTGATAAATAACAGACAGAACCATACCAAAATTTTCGCAAATGTCACGCAACGTGTATACACCCTTGCGCTAGCGACTTAATACTATCGCAGAACATGTGAGCGGGTCAATGACTCTTATGTATAATCCATTTTCCCTTCATACTTTAAACTTACCTGGCTTAGGACAGTCCAAAATATCTAGGCACTAAACAAAACATTAAAAATTCTTCTATATACGTTATAGGTTTTTTACATATTTGGGACGAGAATCGATTACTGAATACCCTCCCTCAATATGTCCCTCGTTTATCCTAACATACTGTATAATAAAACATAGAGTAACAACTAAATTGAAAATAAACATAAGTATCTAATAATAAAACAACTAGCCTCTTGCATTTCTCCATTCAATAAAATTACCAAAGGCTTTCATATATTTCTCCCGGGATTTTGCAGGTAATAGATTATCCATCACATTTCTTGCGTCAGTTCTAATACTGTCAGGAGTTAATTCTATACTTTCACTGTCACTTGAAGAACTCATTTTTCAAAACAAAACCATGAATTTCTAATAATCTGTGAAAATGGACGAAAACGCAGGCTGTGGTTCGCGCTCTTTTAATTTTTATTCAGCTGGCAGCGCGACTATGGGCCGTCGTACCAGCCAGTCTTTATTCAAACAATATTTGCGTTCGATTTTATGGTGATGAACATTAAATAGTTCCAAATTAAAAAAAGTGCGCGGCAAAGGTAATTGTGGCGCACTTTTAAAGAGGATTAAAAACTCATTGCTGCCCGCTAAAAGTTTCTTATAGAAAAAACCACCTTTGGGTGCACTTAAAGGCGAACCAAGTCGTCCTTTTCGAATAGATGGGATGAAAAAATATTAGAAACAGTTGTGAATCGTGAACTTTTGTGTTTTTGATGACAAGCAGGAACAGTGACGAGTCGGGGCATAACTCTAAAATGGGAGTGAACATGGCTTTTGATTTAAAATTTTGAATAAAATTAGATTATTTTTACAATTAGAGAGGAAAGAAAAATAAAAGAAATGAGGAGTTTAAATATTAGCTGTTATATTTAATTGAACTTCATCATGCCCTTGATCGTCAAACTGTATCAGTACAAGTTCGTAAGTTATTATCGCACCGGCCATCTGCAAATATAAATTTAATTACTTTACTCACCATTGAGACTAAATTAACTAAGACTGTATTTTGTCAGGGTGCATATAACTAACCAAAGTAATGTTTTATTTTGTTTGACGAACCGACGTTCGTGTCAATAGAGGTTTTCTTAAATATAGGGTGACTGGTAATCAGTGACCGTTACTTAAACACATGATAATACTCATATAACAAACAAATTTCGCAAAGAAACATTTTTTTATACACATAAAAGGGTAACGTTTCATTCGCGGATGAAATATTTTGCGGATGAGTTGAAACCTAAGTCCATTCACTTTTACCACAAGCTAATAAGCCAGAGGAGCGCACAAACATGGCTATTGTATTGTGATAAAAGTGAATAAGTATAAAAAAATGTTTATTTGGGAAAGTTGTTTGTTATCATGAGTATAATCACGTGTTTAAGTATCGGTCACTATGACCAGTCACCCTATATGAACACAGCGCTTGCGTGTTCGTGCGATCGCTATGGTTAGGGCGCGGGGTAGAGTTGTAAGTAGACAAATCAAAGCTATCTTTAGTTAGTCGCTCTATGAAAACAATAGGACTCTAATGTAAAACATAAATTACAATCTACTTCGATCAAGTAAAACTGCTTCAATTCATACGAATTTTTATATCTTACCTTATCTGTTCTGAACTTGGTGGCTGACCAACAACAAATTGCCAAACATTTGTTCTGCAGCTGGATACTAATAACGGTATAAGCCTATGTTTTCATAAATCAACGAACCGACAAAATTAACACATTTTTCAAAGCCTAGACTTAGGATCTAGCATCTAATGTCCTGCCATAAACGATAATTTATCCATTCCTAACTATATTCCGATAGCTCACAGTTCAATTTGGCTCAACGTTGTATCAAAACAGACAAAAACAGTTTTAATCTCAAGGAAATCCATATGATTTTCAACTCTACTAGCTGTGAGATTAGGTGCAAATAAGCGTAAAAATCTAAAACAAAAAAAGTTGATAACAACGGTTATCCGAATCATTTTCAACTTAAACGACAAAATCATAAAGTGCAAATTAGTTTAAAGGTGATTCTAGAACAGAAAAATTGTAGGTACAACCTGTAACAAAATAGTTTTATCTAGATAGAAGAAGCCCATTCCACTGAGTGCGATATAATCTTTAGTTAGCTGGTCTTGAAGGCGCTCCACCTGCAAAACGGAGTTCTAATTGCGGTTACGTGAGGCAAATAGATGGCTGACCTAACGAGCTGGAACTTTGTACATTTACAATAGTGATGTTTTTTGGTAGATTGTGTTTCTTGTTGGGTTAGGATAGTTTTGGAGTATGTGATTTGTAGTTTAGGTGTGTGTTGTGTATAAATGTACATAAATGGTGAAATGGGTTTGGTAACAATGGAGAAAGGAGAAATAAGAATCTGACGACAATTATGGAAAATGAATCATTTAGCTTGGTGTGGGCTCGTGTTTTTTTTTTAACTTTGCCCCGCACTAGGAATTTCTCCTGTATCGTGGGTGCGTTAACCAACATTTAAACTCACATACACAAACAGCCAGACCCGGAACAACTACCTGTTGGTCATACAAATATTTGTTCCGTGCGGGGATCGAACCCGCGACACGCAGCGCAGCGCTCAGCCACTGCGCCAACTATGCCGTTAAGTTATAGATTAGCAGGGAAATGTATTTTATTTTTTTATTTTGTTTATTAGGGACAAAAAACAGTTACATGCCAAGCTTAACTAGAGATTCTTAAATTAGCACAATACTAAGAAATACATCTATATACAATCTATTACATATTTATATTACCACACATGTAACCCACAACATTGTCCACGAATTCACAAATAAAAAAGTTAAAAGAAAACAGACAAACAGTGCACATCGTAAAAGCTTAGTAAGAAAAAGAAAGAAAAGCAAAGAAAAAAATATATATATATATTCTTATGAATTTAGTAACTCTATTGCTCTTGCCTTGAAACGATCCTTGGAAAGGGTAAATATGTCGAGCTCCATAAAGTTAGCATTGTACGCATCAACAATGCGACGAAGAGGCACGCGCTCCCCAGCGTTAGTCCTACACGAATTCGTGTGAAATAGTCGAGGCACACGTACCCCACGAAGCATGACAGTTCTAGGTACTATATAATGTAGACTATTTGATAATGGAATGCAGTCGAATCTATTATTGCATATACCATGCAGCATCATTACACCCAGAAGAAATCGTCTAGACGCCAAACTAAGAACATTATAACGTTTCAGTAATTGCTCATAGGAGACTTTAGGGCGATAACACTTAAAATTCACCGTACGTAAATACTTCTTCTGCACAATTTCTAGCCTATCTTTGTACTTATCATACAGAGGATCCCAAATTTGGACGGCATATTCTAATTGCGACCGAATTAGGGTTTTATATAATATTAAGAATGTAGAGGGTCGCACAAAGCTACTTGAAAATCTCATCACCAGTCCATACATCTGAAAGGCTTTTTTTACTATGTTGTCAATATGTGTATCAAAATGCAGACTGGAGTCAAGCGTAACACCCAAGTCACGGACAGATTGAACCTTATTAAGACTTATATTATTTATTGAATAATTAAATTTGACCTGATTTTTATTTTTAGTAAAAGAAATTGTGTAACATTTAGGAAGGCTAAGAAAGAGTTTATTTTTGAGACAGTATTCATAAAATCTATCAAGGTCCTGTTGTAAATAATGGCAGTCGCGAATATTTTTACAGGTTAAATATATTTTCATATCGTCTGCATACATCAAGAAATTTGAGTTCACAAAGCAATGTTTAATGTCATTAATAAACAATATAAAAAGAAAAGGACCTAATACTGACCCCTGAGGAACCCCGGATTTAACAACTATAGAGTCAGATTCATGCCCATTAATGACGATCTTTTGAGTCCTATTGAAAATATTATTATATGAAGCAAACCATCTGAGTAAATTGCCGCGTATACCATTAAAGGCAATTTTTTCCATGAGCAGAGTGTGATCCACTTTGTCAAAGGCCTTCTGAAAATCCGTGTAAACAGCGTCAACTTGTACCCGTCGGTCCATATTCTCAAAGAGATAGTTCACAAAGGTCATGAGGTTAGTGGTGGTAGAGCGACGTTTGACAAAACCATGTTGTTCGGGTATGATAAGATGACAGATATGAGGATATAGCGCACTGTGCACAAGCCGTTCAAAAACCTTTGACAAAGTGGAGAGAATGGAAATGGGCCGATAATTCTCTATATTATTTTTATCACCACTCTTGTACACAGGAGTGATTGAGGCTCGTTTCCAAACTGTAGGAAAAACCCCTTCCTTCAAACATTTATTAAAAACTAGCTGTACCCAGCATGCGTTGCAATGCACTTTTTACTACCCACCTACCCTATCCGACCTACCTACCCTATCCTACCTACCCTACCCTACGCTACCTACCTACCTACTCTACCCTACCCTACCTACCTACTCTACCCTACCCTACCCTACCCTTACTACCTACCTACCCTACCTACCTACCCTACCCTACCTACCTACCCTACCCTACCTACCTACCCTACCCTACCCTACCTACCTACCCTACACTACCTACCTACCCTACCCTACCTACCCTACCCGACGCTACCTACCTACCTACTCTACCCTACCCTACCTACCTACTCTACCCTACCCTACCCTACCCTTACTACCTACCTACCCTACCTACCTACCCTACCCTACCTACCTACCCTACCCTACCCTACCTACCTACCCTACCTACCTACCCTACCTACCTACCCTACCCTACCTACCTACCCTACCCTACCTACCTACCTACCCTACCCTACCTACCTACCCTACCTACCTACCTACCTTACCTACCTACCCTACCCTACCTACCTACCCTACCCTACCTAACCTACCCTACCCTACCTACCTACCCTACCCTACCTACCTACCCTACCCTACCTACCTACCCTACCCTACCTACCCTACCCTACCCTACCGTATCCTATGTCCTTCTCCTGGCTCTAAACTACCTCCCTGCCAATTTTCAGCTAAATCGGTTCAGCCGTTCTTGAGTTATAAGTGAAGTAACTAACACGACTTTCTTTTATATATATATAGATTAAATGTAAGGCGGAAGACAAGTGGTCCGCTGTAGTTATGAAGAAGGAGGGTGGTATGCCATCTGGTCCAGCTCCTTTAGATGAATCTAGTGACTTCAATGCTGTACGGATTGACTCTTTTGCCAAGTAGATGTATGTATGTAACTAAAAGAGTGCTGTTTATAAATACAAGATGTAAGAGAAATCGACGCGAAAATCACGTACTCGGTAAGTCATTCTAAACCCCACCACATAGATTTTTTTTATCGGTTATTTAAAAATAAAACTTCTGTTTCCTACAAATGAGAGATGTGTGGTAATCGGTGATCGTGGTATAAGCATTTGTTGCGGAGGTATGAGGAAAATGTCCTAAGGAAAGTTTTAGATATGAATGTGGATGGGTATAAGAGTAGAGGAAGACCAAAGAAACGATGGATGGACTGTGTGTAGGATGATATGGCAAGAAAGGAGGTGTCTTCTGAGATTTCAAGTAATAGAGAAGTATGGAAGAAGAAGACATGATGCGCCGACCCCAAATAAATTGGGATAAGGACAAGAGAATGATGATGTTTCCTACAAAAGTGCAACACCTACACGGTCAAAATGTATGGGAACACGGTTTTATTTTTAAATTACCGTTGAAAAAATTATATGTGGGGGTTAAGAATGATATACTGAGTACGTGGTAAGAATTTTCGCGTCGGTGTTCCTTACACCCCGTATAGATAGATAAAGATGGAGAAGAAGGAATATATGATGTAATTACTACAGATCTTTGGATGGGAAATCATCAAATGACCCCCTCCCCCACTCTGGGCGGAGCGGGAGGGAGTGTCAGACTTGACTGACTAAAACCCATCCATGTTGCTTCTTAGCCATTTTGTGTTCCAGGGCCACGGTATATCTTTCGAACAACCCGCAGCCCAAAGATCTTTAATCCTTCAGTTCAAGTTTGACCGTTTCATTATTCATTTGGAAACAGTTAAGATTAAATTATTCAACAAAAACATACAGCAATAATCGGCCTTTCCAAATGATAAACATATTCAGGTGTCACACGAGAAAATTTCATAAATTAAACGTCGAATGACAATACTTGCCTCAACATTATAGCAATGTGTATCATAAGTGTAAAGGTATTTAAGGGCTATTTTCGAGTGAGTATTGACACTGGCTGCTGCTAACACGACACTCACCACTCTGATGCAGAGCCAAGCTATTGATACCATGTAGTAGATTCCTGTTATTATGTCTGTGGATAGGCCTTGGCTGGAAATAAAAGAAAAAAAATATAATAATAGGAATTACAGACTTGCAGACCGAAAATGCATGGAGGGAGGAGTTCGTGGCTAAATATTAACAGCCGCACGGGTCGATGTTTAAGTTTAAGCCGTGTTTGTCGAGGTTGGTCCGTGGATGGGTGACCATAATTACATACCGAGTTTCCTCCGTGCCACGGAAAGCACGGTAAGCCGTTGGTCCCGGCTGGCATTTGTAGATCTTTGACAATCAATACGAGTAGTCAGAAGCCAAAAATCTGACATCCAGTCTTACCAAGGGGTATTGTATTACCCAGTTACTGGGTTGTGGAGGTCAGATAGGCAGTCGCTTCATGTAAAATACAGGTACTTAGCTGCATCCGGTTAGACTGGAAGCCGACCCCAAGATTATTTGGGAAAAGGCTAGGCAGATGATGACGGATTTAAAATGGATGGGTAAAATAAAAAGACGAAAGTTAAGAAGAGAGAAAGGAAGAGAAAGAAAAGGAAGATGGAAGATGTTAGAAAATTATGACCATTCAGAACAATGTCGTCCTCGATAATGATAATGTGATTAGCTTTTTGGTTCATGTATCCACACCATATTGTTATAGGAACTTATATGCCCAGAAGTCGAATCAGCTACTAAACATTCGTGTAATTATCCGCTAGCTTACAAACAGAGACTGAACAAAGAGAGAGAGAGAAAGAGAGATAACGGGAAACTGTTGGAAAACATGAACTTTTGTAATTTTAAAAGTGGCAGTTAGAATCAACTTACGTTATCCCTAAAAACATTTGCAAGCAGATGAAGTAGAAGTTACAAGAGCAGGACAGAATGATAATGCTGCCAAGGGCAATGTCTATTTTGCGCACAAGCATAGCTTGCTTCACATACGCCTCTCTGATTTTGCGCCAAGTATACACTCTGACTGCTTCGGATTTCTGAAATCACAAGATAATAATTTAGTTTTTTTTATTTATAAATATATTTTTTATTTACCTACGTTATACCTCTGACTCAATCAAGTCAGTATATCGTAGTTCACCGTTGGACAAAGGCCTAACTCAAGCTGCGCTATAATGCCCTGTTTCTCAGACCTGTAAACCATACCAACAAACAAAGTCACATAAATGTGAAAAAAAAGGTTTTGTTTGTGCATAAGATAATTATCCAGTTTTAAAACTCAATAACAGATGTCATAAAGTTCTAATTCCTTCGTAACCTAATGTTCAAATTCCTTCGTAACCGTCTTACGAATTTCCTTCAAGACACGTGTCCTGACGCGAGTTCATATTTTTTTACCCAGCACAAAAGTGCACAACGCCGCTAAAGAAGTTTTCACTTAAAAAAACAACAACATACTATGTAGCTGTAGCCATAATCCCAGATATCTTGTTGCAGAAACAAAAAAAACTTAAGATTGTTAATTTCTAATCATTCTTAAAACTCACTGCGATTCGTTTGTACATTCTATTGTAAACAGATTAAATGACTGTTTACTTTGATTTTTTTGTAAACAGATTTTAGAACAGTCAATCCTTACCGTATCACTATCCATTTGCGACTTATCCAGCGCACACGTTTTGGCGAGACACTCGTTGAGTCTACAATACCTGGACGTCAAGCCCATACTGATCAAGACTATCAGTTGGTCCTGGAAGTTCCACAGCAGACTGGCTATACTACTGACCGCCACTAGTGGCAAGGCAAACCATTCAGAATAATCCTCTGGAATTGAAAGAAGTTTAAATATTTTATGTTTTGAAATAGGTTAAGTTCTAAAAGAAGGTAGGCTACGCGTAAACCAAAAAGGAGAACATGATTGCCAGAAAAATATTTTTTGATGACTCAAACTCAAAGCATTTATTTCAATAAGGCCATTGCAGGCACTTTTGAAACTCAGAAAACAAAAAAAAAACGCGACGCCACACAGTCCCAGTCACAAAGCATAATAATTTCTGAGAGTACTGCCTAAGAGTACTGAGTTGCCCATGTTGACATTAAAAAAAGCTTCGAGGCTTCGAGCTTCCAAAGCTGAGCTGTCCTCGTGTAGGACAAACAGATTGATTTTGGTTTCTTTATGCGCTTGGCCATATCCATGACTTAAAATGTATTGTGTGGCTTCACTTACGTCCCATAAAAATAAATCCGTGTGAGACAAGGACATATCGTTTCAGTATTAATGACGGTGGACAGTCCAGTCCTACTGATGCAATTATACTAACAGCATGTTCAACTGGAAGAAAATAAATAAAGTTAACTTCTTAAAGGAAAAACGTTAAACGAATCTTTGGTTAAACCTGGATGTGAATTGCAAAATTGAAAAGAATAATCCCTTGAGTATATTCAATATCATCTTTTTGTAACCTGGACGTAGCGGAAAAATCAATCACTATACATAGAGAGCTTATACCACTCCTGATTGAACTCAGAGCTCAGAAATCGATCATGATATTGCGAGAACAACAAAACAATATCCAAAACAGTTCAATTATTTCTCATGGACTTCGTGGAGCTTCAAGTGCTGTAGTGCCAATAAAAGAGATCAACAGGACAATAAATAAAACCTTAAAGAAATCATGTCATTTAACTCACAAATTGAGCAGAATGTCATAAATCCCACCACGAGATGCATCCGTCTCTTCAACGTTCTATCATGCGGGACCTTGACTCCAACAGACCGTTCTACTTTAGCCCACATTAGAGAAATATTCCTTTTCCAATGATAGCATAGTTTTGAGGACAAAAGCAGCGACAGTATTGTTATAGAATAAAAGATGGTTCCTGCTAGTCGAGCTGTTATGCTGCCTGAAACAAAGTTTCTATTATTTGTCGTTAATTTCACCGTCACCTAATGGAGTTGTTACTGATTGTGGTTCTACTGTACTTATTAGGAAGACTTCTAATTACACATCCTCTAAAAATATTCCAACATAGTGATTGTTATAATTATGTGTTTATTGTGTAGTACTTGTTTAGTACTCTTCGCGTCTCCTTGTCTCGTTTTGAATCGATTTAAAATGACGGTCAGAAAAATAATAATGTAGCTGACTACCCAGAGAACGTCATACCTACTGTAGAATAAAATGGAATAAAACTCTCTTCCCTCTACGCTCTCCTTACTCTTCTACTGTACTGTCATCCTACTGCTGGGCAAAGGGGCTCTTTACTCAATTGATCCCACTCATTTGGGACCCGCGGGATCAGTTGACAAATTCATTATTTTGTATTACTTTAGTCGATTGATCCCGGTGTCAAAGATGACACCTTTCCCCGTGACTTCCAATTGTTTCTATCCAGTTCTATTCTATCTATCCTATGCATCGTGAAGGCTATCCTCAAAGAGGCTATTACGCAAATGTTAAACCACGCTCTTTATCAGTTGATATAATACCGGATCTAGGCGCGCACGCGTTGGTTTCTGGCGAATTTAGTTTTAAACGACCGAAAATTCCTCTGCGAACCATTACCTATCGGCCACTTAAGGATATAGTTAGAGAATGTTTTGATCGGGATCTTGAGTTGCTGAACTGGAAGGCGATAATCGAGCTGCAAGATGTTAATACTATGGTCAGTGAATTTAATTCGCAATTGATTTCGCTAATGGATGTCCATGCACCTCTAAAAACTAGCGTTGTCAAGGAGTGTTGTTACCCTTGGATTACTGTCAATATTAAATTGATGATGCGTTTAAGAAATAAAGCACATGCAGAGTATTTAAAAGACAAAAAAAACGACCACAAAAAGAAATATTACAAAGAATTGAAGTCACTTGTTTGTGCGTCTTTATTTTACGAAAAGTCAGCATACTACAAACACAAAATTAACAGTCAAATAAGTGATTCCAAAGCACTTTGGAAAAACTTAAAGTCTAATCTGCTCCCGTCTAAACTTAAGGAATTACCTTTGCACTTTAATGACCCCGACAAAATTTGTGACCATTTTCTGGATGTACCAGGAACGGATACAGTTAGTGAATCAATGCTGGCATTTTTTGAATCCACTCGAAATAGTGGTTCCACGTTTAGCTTGTCACCTACAACTAGCAAGGAAATCGCGAACATACTGAAAACTATTAAATCGAATGCTGAAGGCTGCGATGGCATTACCATTAATATGATACTTCTGACACTACCGGTGACTTTGGACGTCTTGACCGCCTTAGTGAATGCATCTATCGCATCCTCATCTTTCCCTAACTCATGGAAAATTGCCAAAGTGCTCCCATTGCCGAAAACTCTAAATGCATCCGACATGAAGGATCTTAGACCTATCAGTATACTGCCAGTACTTTCTAAAGTTTTGGAGAAAGTAGTATGCGCCCAAATGGTTGATTTTTTAGAGACTAATAAAATCCTCCCTGATGTACAGTCAGGGTTTAGGAAGGGCCGTAGTACGGCCACGGCTTTGTTGGATGTGACTGACAATATCTTGTCAGCCCAAGATGATGGCATGTGCACACTATTGGTTTTGCTTGATTTTTCACGCGCGTTTGACTGTATTAACGTTCCTTTATTATTATCAAAGATGGTTTTCTATGGATTTGACGAGGACACAGTAAAATGGTTTAATAGCTATCTTAGCGATCGTACGCAGTTCGTAGAAATACGCCGGGCGGACGGGTCAACAGTAATTTCTAGGCGCTGCTCTGTAGGAAGAGGGGTTCCGCAGGGCTCGATCCTTGGGCCAGTATTGTTTATATTATATTGTGCAGATTTGATTCGAATCATTAATAAATGTAAATACCATATATATGCCGATGACACCCAAGTTTATATTTCGTTTAAGCCGGAAGACTATGAGCAAGCATTAATGGATCTTAATGCTGATCTTGAGAACATTGTACAGTGGTCTAATGCTAACACGCTTGCGTTGAATCCTACAAAAACTAAATTTATGCTTTTTGGTACCGTAAACCAGCTGAGTAGGATTAAACCCTGTGCCGGCTGTGTAACAATTATGGGTCAGCCTATCGAACGGGTATACGAAGCACGTAACCTGGGTCTTATAATGGACGCGGAACTCCGATATCACAAACACGTGACTGAGTGTATCCGTAATTGTTATTACAGACTTAAAATTTTATACAAAGCCCGTCCGTATCTTAGCGAAGAATTGCGTGTCTTGCTTGTGGAGTCTTTGGTTTTATCAAAGTTAAATTATGCGGACACAGTGTATGGTCAACAACTTCTGTCAAAAACCGAAAGAATGATCCAAAGACTTCAGAACGCCTGTGCACGCTTCTGCTTTAAAGTTCCTTTTAGGGGACATGTTACACCCTTCTTAAATGAGCATGATATTCTAAAAATGAAAGCTAGACGTAAGCTGCACCTGGCGACCCTACTCTTTGGAGTGATCAAGTCTCACTCCCCTTCTTACCTATACGATAAGCTGTCATGGACTCGTAAGCACCGAATCGGAGAGGGCCGAAAATGTTCCCAACAGCTTTCCATTCCCCAGCATAAGTTGGCGGTCTTTAGGGGCAGCTTTCGTTACGCAGCTACCAAATGTTGGAACAATATCCCGCCTCCCATAAAGTTCAGTAAAAGTTGCTCGACATTCAAATTAAAATTAAAGTTGTTTTTATTAAATCATCAAAATGAATTTCAAGATGTTCGAGCCGACATGTCAGCCATTTGACACACAACATATTTTCTATTATTTAGGCAGGTATATCATTGTTATAATCATATGTTTTTTTAAATTATTATTTTTAATTAATAATTATACGTACGTAATTTTTTAAAGTTTATACGTTCTTCAATTTTACCAATGTTTATTTTGTTTAATTTAATCAATTTTATGCATTCCAAAACTTTTACGTTTTATCAGTGTATGTCATCAATTTTAATTTTATTATTGTTATCAATTTTTTTTTTTTTTATTTTTTTTTTTTTTATCATTTTGCTTTTTAATATTGTCTTTTGTTATTATTATTATTTAATGGGCACAGTATTTTTTTTTTTTTATAAATTTTACACGTTAATCAATTATACCTATGTTATTCACTTTATAATTTTTACTTCTTATTGATTCTTTATTTATATATTTAAAATAAAATATAATTCGATTGAAATTTGTGCAAAGCTTTAAATATGTGTTTGTTTATATTTTCGAGCGTATGGCACTCGTGGGCTGCAGCTGAAAATCAGCGTCAGGTGGTACACTTTGTGTTGCCATCTGGCATTATGCTGAGCTGAGGCCCTTTTGGCATTATTAGTCCTGTCTGTTTATTTATTTTGTGTAACTTTTAAAGTGTTATTAATGCCAAATAAAAACAATTTTCTTTTCTTTCTTTCTTTCTTTCAAACAGCTAGTAACATTTTCCATTAAATATAATTATTCGAAGTACTTACGATGTCCACTCGTATCTCTGGCAATTCCCGCGAGAGCTCTTATAACCTTCCAGATAGCCAAAAATTCTGTGACGACTAAGGATCCCAAGATCAGTGTGCTCCACATCAGGCTGATGTATCTCCTAGATCCATACACTCCGAAAAAACAAGACCAGTGGAACACCTTCTCCATGATATCCAAGAAGTCCTGATAGAAGAAAATGGTAATCATATTAAACACTTCCTAGTATTCCAGACAAATCAATGGGCAGATGGCTGGGTTTACTTAAGCGAAAATGGGCAAATGGCTGGTTTACTTAAGCAGAAATGGGCAAATTTTCTTATACAAGGTGTTGTTTTGCATCCTCGTCAAGTTTAAGGAGGTTAATATGCTAATGATTCTCGTCCCGAATCAATAATAACAGTGGGTAGGTAATTTTTATTATTTCTCATTTACTGAAATTGGTAAGTGTGAACCACCCGTGTTTTAAACGCAGGCCGTCTGATTCTCGACCTTTAACCGCGCTTCCACAGATGCAAACAATCTCAAACGATTATTCGATCATTTCTTATTCCCTAAATCACGTTAAAGGAGTTATTCTGGAATACTGACAAACATAAATAACGAAAAAAGTCAGTGTCTATTAATAATCAACTAGGTAAGTACAGTAATTTTAATTGATTATTTATGTCTTGTGTGACAACCTTCTGAATTTTGACGAGGATGCAAAACAACACCTTGTAAATGTCGATGATTCTTTTATTTGTACCAGATGAGCTTTGACCAAAACTCTACCAAATAGAAACCGTTACACTGATAACGCTGTCGATCTGGCAGAATCCTGCTGCGGCTTTAGGCTGGTACCTAAAAGCGCTGGTAGATAAATGCAGAAGTAAAAGTTTGTGATTCAATTTTTTTTTTCTTTTTGCATCCAATGAAGGCTGTGGTTTGTCTTGGTATGGACCTATGGACATGATGTGATGAAGAGGGATGAAACGCCTGTGACTGAAACAGTAATGGATATGAATGTCATGGATGGAGAGGGAGAGGAAGGCCAAATAAAAAGATGGATGGATTGCGTAAGGATGATAAGAAAGAAAAAGAAGTAAATGATGCTGTGACGTCTGGCAGGGAAGAATGGAAGAAAAATGTTTTGGGCCGAGTGAAGAATGGAAAAAAAATGTTTTGGGCCGAGTGAAGAATGAATCTAGTAATGTAAGAAACTTTAAAAAACTTACATCATGAATCGGTTGTTCAGGTAAAAGCAACGAACCAGCCAGCATATTCATATTCAAGGAAAAGCAATCACTTGAAACAGTCATCAATATCGCTTTGTGTTTATAATATAAAACCCATTACCTACCATAAATTTCAATAGTATCACGCAATGTGCTTATTAGAGTGAAAATTAATACAGATTTTTGAAATAGCTTAATTGGTTTCAATTTTTAAATCAACGACTAGTTAAGTTTGAGCTTTAGGATATTAATAAATTAGGTGTCTATTGTGTTGCTAGATGATTTGAGAGATAAGTACTATACCTTTATCAGAAAGTGTATTATTGTGTCTTTTTCCTGGATGTTTAAACGTTCAAGTATAACAGGTTTTCCAATATTGCATGTCACTAGACATTCGTTTATTTCTTTATCACCCAATCAGGTGACACTAAAAATTTCACATAGTCACAACTCACTGTTCTAAAGACCAATTAAAACTGGTCGTTGACTATTTGCAAAACAAAAAACACGCGATTTGATCGTCCGATTTATTTTTATCAATCACGTGAAATCGTGCAGATTAATTCAGAAATAAATGACTTGCTGCATATTTGTTTACCTACTAACTTTTGTCACTGATAATTGACATAGGTCGTGAATCATAATGGCTAGACAATTATATAATATTCATACATGATGAGTCATGAATCATCATCATCAGCCTATAATGTTCCCACTGCTGGGACACAGGCCTCCTCTCTATGAGAGGGAGTGGGCTATAATCCACCACGCGGGCCCAGTGCGGGTTGGTAGATGTCACATGTCTTCGAATTTTTAGTTCTAGGACAGGCCGCTTTCCTCAAGATGTTTTCCTGCACCGTTTTTGAGGGCACCGGTGATGAAATAAATTACACAAAGTAATGCACCTGCCTGGGTTCGGACCCACGGCTTACTGCTCGTAAGTCGGGGCTGCCACCACTGGGCCACCGCTGGTCTCATAGACAGTCATGAATACTGATTACTATTATGCAGTGTTTCATTTGGTAACTTACTTTGTCATTTATAGTTTTCATAGGTCATAATGGGCTAGAGAAAAGATCCTAGAGCATTCTTATATCATTGTACAGTCACCAAAACGTCTCATCAACGTAAGGACTATTCCTGCTTAGAACTGGGCCGCTATAAAGACTTAAAAACTTTCTCGCCCTTTTTCTGTTTCATTCCTATTGGTCGAAACAGAGTGGCCAAATATGTGTGAGCATTAAAATCTTTTTGAACTGAGTTTTTTTTTGTTTTTAACTAAATATTAATATAATCGTCTACTATAAAAGTCAAAGCTACGTTATAGTATACTACTATTGGTCCGCACAATGACTGCGCTTTTTTATTTTACTACAATTGTTCGGCACGGTAAACATATATTGTGGTCATTGTGTGCACGGGATTTTGTTTTAAAAATGAGTGGGCTCAACTTTTGGAGATAGTTGCTACTCCTGAATATTTATAACTTGTAAAGCATAACTTGATTTGTGGCTCGTCATTTCAAAAGACAATGACATTGTGACCTAAGAATAACTTTTCTTACATCGTATGCTATATACTCGTAAATGAAATGAATAAGTAAAATTGCTCTTGATGAACCAGTTTCTATTCCAAAAAGTGAAAAAGCATTTTTTTTAAGTTTAGTTTGAATGAGTTTGGCTTTTTAGTCATAAGTTGTTATTTTAAACAGACTTAAAAAAAGAAGGTTTTTTTTCGTTGGCATCTTTTTTTAAAAGCTTTTATTTTATAGCTAAACAAATAACTGGTCCTAGGCTCCTCGGTCTTACAAATCATAAAGGATTTCTACTTCATGAACATTTATTTTCAAGTATAGTACCTATAGCGAGTTCAGTATAATGTACAGCTACATTTTGAAAGATTTGCTTTTTTTATTTTAAAGGCCTTAAACATCTGCTATCCGCATGGTAAGAGGCACATTGAACATCAATATTAAGCTTGAAAGGTCTCGACTGAAATACCGGCAGCTCAATAGACGGATCTCTAAATCCTTGAAGAGCGACCTCCGCCGCTTTAATACCGAGCGTATCAAAGACGCCATTGAGCGTAATAAAGGCTCAAAGGTATTTGCAAGAGATCTGGCTATTGGGCAGAGCCAGCTCACGAAACTGAAGACCGACGATGGCAGAATCGTATCCGCCAAACCGGAGCTACTGGGGGAGATCGAGAGATTCTATGGGCAGTTGTACACGTCAACCAGGAAACCCGTTGTAAATCTAGCGAATGACCCAAGAGCTAGACTGACCCGACACTACACCGAAGACATCCCGGACCTCAGCCTGTATGAGATTAGGATGGCTCTGAAACAGCTTAAAAACAACAAAGCACCGGGTGATGATGGAATTACGGCCGAACTTCTGAAGGCGGGTGGAAAACCGGTTCTTAAGGCCCTTCAGAAGCTGTTTGATTCCGTCATACTCGAGGGGAAAACGCCACAGGCATGGTGCAGGGGTGTGGTGGTACTCTTCTTCAAAAAGGGCGACAACGCCCGGTTGAAGAACTATAGGCCCATCTCACTTCTGAGCCATGTCTACAAGTTGTTTTCAAGAGTCATCACGAATCGTCTCGCGCGCAGGTTTGACGATTTTCAGCCTCCCGAACAAGCCGGATTCCAAAAAGGTTTTAGCACCGTAGACCACATACATACGCTGCGACAGGTTATACAGAAGACCGAAGAGTACAACCTGCCTCTCTGTTTAGCGTTTGTGGACTACGAGAAAGCCTTCGATTCGATCGAGACTTGGGCTGTACTGCAGTCTCTCCAACGGTGCCAAATTGATTATCGGTACATCGAGGTGTTGAAGTGTTTGTACAAAAACGCCACCATGTCAGTCCGACTTCAGGACCAGACCTCGGAACCTATCCCTCTGCAGCGAGGTGTGAGACAAGGATACGTCATATCTCCGAAACTGTTCACCGCTGCACTGGAAGATGTCTTCAAGGTTCTGGACTGGAGAGGGCTAGGCATCAACGTTAATGGCGAGTACATCTCTCACCTTCGATTTGCCGACGATATAGTGGACATGGCTGAGACCATGGAGGACCTCAGTACAATGCTCGATGACCTCAGTAGAGTTTCCGAAAGAGTGGGTCTTAAAATGAACATGGACAAAACCAAGGTCATGTTGAATGCCCATGTAACACCCACTCCTATCAAGATCGGAGACTCTACTATCGAAGTTGTAGACGATTATGTCTACCTGGGACAAACGGTCCAGTTGGGTAGGTCTAACTTCGAGAAAGAGGTCAATCGTCGAATCCGACTCGGCTGGGCAGCGTTCGGAAAGCTGCGTGGTATCTTCTCGTCCAACTTACGGCAGTGCCTCAAGACGAAAGTCTATGACCAGTGTGTGCTGCCAGTGATTACATACGGGACCGAAACGTGGTCGCTCACAATGGGCCTCATCAGAAGGCTCAAAGTCACCCAAAGGGCAATGGAGAGAGCTATGCTCGGAGTTTCCTTGCGTGATCAAATCAGAAATGAGGACATCCGCAAGAGAACCAAGGTTACCGACGTAGCCCGAAGAATTGCCAAACTTAAGTGGCAGTGGGCAGGGCACATTGCTCGCAGAACAGATGGCCGATGGGGCCGAAAAGTTCTGGAATGGCGACCGCGAACCGGGAGACGATGCGTTGGAAGGCCTCCCACTAGGTGGACCGATGACCTGGTGAAGGTTGCGGGGATCCGCTGGATGCGCGTCGCACGGGACCGGTCAATGTGGCGACACTTGGGGGAGGCCTATGTCCAGCAGTGGACGTCTTTCGGCTGAAATGATGATGATGATGATGATGATGAAACATCTGCTATTACCTAATATTATAGTTTCTTTTACGAGCTTCTCAGTAGTAGTCAGGGAGTCTGGATTTGTGCCCGGTTGATGGTAATAGGTTCGCTCCCTATGACATGGGACTTAAACATAATTGGCGAAATGTGGGTGTACTTATTAGGTACACCTCTGCCAAATCCTTCTTTGATTACAGGCATGATATGTATTTATGTTGTTATGTCTAATTCGAAAGGGAACGGGGAAACAAAAGCCATACTAGAGGCGTCTTGATGGCAATTTTTGCTAATAGAATCATCATCATAATTTCAGCTCTGAATCGGCCACTATAAAGGTATAGACCTCCCTTTTCATTACACGTATATTTTTCTCCAATTTTTTTCGCAAATCTTCCCATTTTGATTAGGTACTGCTGCAGAATTTTTCTATGATCTTCAACCATCAGTTATTATAACACAAAATAGCAAGTCAAGTTGTCCAGCGACTGGTTAAAGCGTTTTCTCATTTGTATTGGAAAGTAAAGGAAAGCTAGAGGGAGGGTAAGAGAGAGTAAAATTCGAAATAAAACACATATTAAGTTTAAATCTATACTCCAATAGCATTCTTAGTCAAGTTCAGCTGAACAGGATCAGTGCCTTTGTCATCAAACTGGATTAGAACGAGTTCATAAGTGATTATCGATGCTGCCATCTGTAAAGAAACATTGTATTAGACTCTTGTGTTTCTTAACTGTTAGAATTTTATTGTAAGAGTGTTTTTTTTTTTGGTTTGGATGTAAATGTGAGTTGGTGTCTATCTGTTGTTGTCTGGTGTTATAGGTTGTGATTTATAATTGATAATAATCACAGATATTTGCATACTTCTGCCGTATGACTAAGGTCTCATTTACGGAGCGAAGTGCGTTCTGCGGTGCGTTGTGAGGTGTTGAAATGAAGAGTTGCTTGCGGTGAAACTCTTAAATGACACCGCAACGGAGCACGCAACTTCGCACGCACTGCTTCACGCACGGCATCTCCGTAAAAATCATCGTTCTTTGTCATAATGTTTGTGTTGTAACGCGGTCCGCTGCACGCGTCGCATCATTGTAAACAGACCCACGTGCCACGAGATGCCACACCGGACACGCCGCGTCTCCGTAAATGAATCCTAAGAATATTTTCTGCTAGCTCGTACTTATTGAAAACTAGCTTCTGTCCAATCGACGATAATGTGGGTTTCCACTATTGAAAGAATTTAAGAATCGGAACGGTACTTCCAAAAATTACCCCCATAATTCCTAATTGTCAAACAATCAAACTTTACCTTTTTTTAAAATATTACACATAGTATAGAAGTACGTATAGATAATTCAAAAGTTGGGTAGCTACTAAAATTATGAAATCTTATTAATTATATATCCTTTGCTAGCAAGGATATGCGTAGATGTCATATTGTTTTGCTTCATAGACTGCGCTCCGGTCACTACCCTTCTCAAAAGTTTGGTTTTTTGATGAAGAAAGTAAATTCCCCCAATTGTGAAACATGTGGAACGGTTGAAGATGTTCACCACATACTAAGACTTGTAGAGTGTATTAAGTACAAAAAGAAAAGAGAAACTCTGCTGATTTCGTAAAAATTAAGTAAATATGATACCGGTCCATTTTTATTTTTATTTACCGGTTCAGATTTTAGCGCAACCTTCAACGGAGATAATTATTTATATTTTGTGTTTAGATAAGACTAGGTTAAGTTATGATAAGGTTGACTTGCCTTTGAGGATAAAAGCCTTCGATAAAATATAAGATTAAAAAAAAAACACTTCAAAACAAGTTGAAAAGCAAGCTTACAAAACATCACCCCTTTTAGAAAAACTGGGTTTCATTTTACATTGTTGCCAAAATATTGAAATCTAAAATCTATAAGAGAATTGGAACTAGACCTGCAGTAAAATACTTTTACTCAAGTAAAAGAATCCGTTTCCACTGAGAGCGACGTAGTCCTTAGAGAGTTGATCTTGAAGACGGCATACCTGCAAAACGAAATAGTTTTTATAATATTTGCTCTTCGTGTCGATAATCCTACATTGTCTGATTGTTTAGGTATCTTTTCACCTCTTGCTTTACCAACTACTACAATTACAATGTCGTTTTATCACGTTCAAAGTCGTGGTTTTGTTTGTCCTGTCCACTTTTATTTAGTTAGCCCGTATTGTCCCACTCCTGGGCAAAGGCCTCCCCCCATCTTCCACTTCTCAAGATGGTGTGTTTATTCTCGCCAATTCGCGAGGAAGCCATCTTCTCTTCGGTCTGCCGCAACCCCGTCCAGCTATCTGTCTGTTCTCCACTGTGGGATGCCTTGTCCCAAAAAACAAGTGACATAGGCAGCGTCCTAACCAAACAAATATGCGTGCTCATTTTATTCCGCAAACAAGTAAGCTTGGTAGACTCGCCAAAAGATACCTTACTGTAGTTTCAACACGGGTAATATGAACGCGTTGTTCTAATACTCGCGCGACACAATCGCTTTTGTAAGGACACTCTGCGCAGTGCAGGGATCAGCTAGAGGAAAGAGATTGACCGGATTGCATTTTAGAGAATATTGACTATGAAAGCAAAAGAAACAGATTGAAAAATAGCGATCATTGTGTTGATATACCTCCAGTGGTTGCAAAGGAGACGGGCGAGACTACATGTATTTTGGGACCCACTCTTAGAGGTAGCATTCATCATAACAACTTATACGTAGTTGTAAAACGACTAAAGACTATCAGAAAAGTAAATGGAAAGTAAGACGGAAAAGTTGGGAGAAAAGAAATATACGTCTATTCACAAGATAACCTAAAAATCTTACGATTAAGGTTTTTAGCAGTGGAATGACTCCGTAATTAAGATGAATCAAAATATAATAATATTTAAGACGACTCATAAAAGAAAATTCGAATAAACTACTGTATTTCCCTCGCAGTTTTAGTTCTGACTTTACGTGTTTTGCTTCTCGTCATAAGCCAAAACCAGAATTTTTACTTCACTGCCTGTACCTAATTGATGAATCATAAAACTGCTAGACTGCAGCTAGAGACTAAACTGATTACCAACCCTGTAATTAGTTCAATCACTATAAAAACTATGTTGTTACGATTTTGATCCATAAGCGAATTATAGTCAAGTAAAACGATTCTTATTACGCTGAGAGTAGATAATATTGTTTTACATAAATTATAACAGCCAGAGCTGACTAGCTATGTACAGCTATTGAAAAGCAGGGTTTGTTGAATAAAAAAACGATGAGTAATAAATCTTATTTTTTGGTATTTTTACATAGTTTTTATTTTATGCAACACAGACGTTACGATGGCCAAGTTGCTGTCGGGTTTCATTTTCAGGGTCGCAGCTTATCAGCCCCCAAAATGAGTGACAAAGGTAGTTGTCTCCTGTTATCTGGAATTAATTAATTATGTTAAAATAAATAAATTCACCTTTAGTGTAATAAACATAAAGAGTTCCATGTATAAGTAACAAAAGTGCCTGACTCGCAGAGTGTATCCAGGTCCCCACGAAAAGAAAAACAGAAATGTAGTTTGATATAAAAGATAATATGACCTCTGATACCTGTGGAGCGGTATACAAATATTTCAAGACAAAATGCAACAGTCACCCATCTTCCATTTTGATGACTGAAACATCTGAGTAAAAGTATTATTATTATTATTATTATCTACTTCTACACTACCTCGGCTAGTCTTTTCCTGTATACTGTTTTCGTCCGATAAAGTATTGGGCAACAGTAAGAATGAGCCTAATATAAGATTACAACAGTATGTATTTATGCATATAAAAGCTAAACGAATCTTAGTTTGTTGTTCAGATAGATATCCTAAATAAGTTCTTTACTAATGATATAAATACATGTTCTTTTACGAATATACTTACATCACGTGGATACACCCATCTCTGAACTTTTTCAAAGCTCTGAGCACCTTCATCAGAGAGACGACGCCTCCGTAAGAGTGCAAGTCGTAAGAGAAGAAGAAATTAACGCAACGCATGTTTGTGGTTAAAATCAAAGTCCAAATCAAAAGCAACTAATTGTCCAATGTCCAGAGAAGAATGCGGTAGTCTAAGACAGGGTGCATTATCTACATTTCAAGATGTAAAGGCCAAGTCGTCGAGAATCTACAAAATCGCAATGATAAACATAAAATCCCAGACAAAAATACAAACATAACGATGGACTAGATCATCACAGATCTGACAGTGACAGTAGTGACGGGACTCAATGGATCATCATTGATAACGTTCCTTTATTAGAAATACTATAAAATCGCCACAGTACCATTTTTATTAGATGCTTTCGCATTGTTAGTTGGCGTTTTAATATCAGGTTTGCATGTTATTTTTTATGAATTTTTGACATAATTGAATGTATAGAAACTAAGAGAAAGATCCATTTGTGGTAATAAACCCATGAACAAAAACACATGTCATTGGATTGGAACGTAATCGGAAAAATGTTGCGTTTTGTAAGTGCACGATTACTTAATTT
Organism: Cerastis leucographa; assembly: GCA_963082945.1. Taxonomy (NCBI): domain Eukaryota; kingdom Metazoa; phylum Arthropoda; class Insecta; order Lepidoptera; family Noctuidae; genus Cerastis; species Cerastis leucographa. The sequence goes on along the minus strand of OY720380.1, from coordinate 6,845,751 downwards.
TAGTAAATTGAAAATTATTTATAACTTTTGATTCCCGAGTCCTAAAAAATCAATATTTAATAAATAAATATCTCATAAAACTGTAGTTATAATTATTTTATATTTACACTGGAACGGAGTTTAGTTAATTTTCAGATTCTTTGGGTCCATTTTCGCCAGCCTTCTTTCATGGAACAAAGAGTCACGGTGACATTGAACTCAGCATGTTACCGGTAATAGAAATGCATCTCGCAGTCAATATTCATTTGTTTCTTATCATCTTCTTACACCATCATCTGTCTAGCTTTTTTCCAAACTATCTTGGGGTCGGCTTCCAGTCTAACAGGATGCAGCTCAGTACCAGTATTTTACATAAACCGACTGCCTATCACCCCTTGGTAAGACTTTTTGCTTCCGACTACTCGTAACGTCTGTCAAAGATCTATTAATGACAGCCGGGACCAACGGCTTTACGTGCTTTCCGAGGCACGGAGGAAACTTGGTATGTCACCCATCCACGGACCTACCTCGGCACAGCACAGCTTAACCTTAAAGATAGACCCATGCGGCTGTTATTATTTAGCCACGAGCATCATCTTCCTACACCAAAATATAAAATTTTACCTCAACATTATAACAGCGAGTATCATGAGTGTAGATATGCTTGAGAGCCAGACGTGACTTCGTGTTGATATCAGAGGCTGCTAGCACGACGCTGATGACTCTGATGCACAACCAGCCTAGTGACACGAAGTAGTAAGCCGTCCTGATCGGATCGCTGGACTGGCTTTGGCTGAGGATCACATGAAATGAAATATTGATACATGTGCAAAAGGAAATATTAGGTTAGATACGTTTTAACATGGCGTTGACGGATAGATAGCGGGATGAGCTGGACAAGACCAGCGTCCACTGGTCCACGTTGGCCCTGGATGGAAACAACTGGAAGTCATGGACAGCTTAGAGGCCTATCCCCAGCAGCGGGATGACTGCTAACTGTATCAGTATGTGTGTCATGTTTAATCTTCGCTATGCTGAGGTTACCCACCAGCCCCATACACACACATACATAGGGTGGAAGAGCCACCGACGCACAAACGGTTACTAGGTATGTATTCGTGATAGCCTCGTGGCGTGACAATCGGACTGCCAAGTCACAAAACCGTTTTAAACGAACCGCAACCGTTTTTATGGGAAATCATGAAATGACTCCTCCCGCTCTGGGCGGAGCGTAAAGGAGTGTCAGACTTGTACTGAATAATACCCATCCATGTTCCTTCTAAGCCAAGTGTTCCAGTCCCGCAGCCCTGGCAGGCATCGGCCCTCTCGGACCTCTTCCGATTTGCTGACATCTCCTTGAGGCGCGCGTGGAACACGAACGCGCCGTCGACACGGCTTGTCCGTCTTATTACGATGACGATGGTGAGCTAGCCCATTACTCACCGTCCACAGGCCCGAAGTCACAAGGTCTCAAGTTTGAACTCCAGACACGCACCTTTGAGTTTTCGGATTCAAGTGCGTATTGCTTAATTATCATTTGCTTCGGTGAAGGAAACCAGCATGTAAAGCCAAGTCAGAGGCCCATGGACGGTATAAAAATTCAAACCAGGATAGGCACTAACCACAAGATAAATCAAGAATGTTTTAAACAGGTGCATAAAAAACGGTTATAAGATACAGTCTTTTCGAATCCCGAGTTTTCCTTTCCAACCTTTATACAAGCACACTTTATTATACTCGTAGGTACCTAGTAAAAGCCGGTTTCCAAAGTACCAACATTACTCGGTATATATCAAACGTGATGAATGTCTACAGCTGTTCTAAGCATTACACATGTTAGGTCCCATTACGACGTATGAGGGTACTTACGATGTTTTTCTTACACACCGTTCAGTCCTAATGATGGATTAAGTACCGACAAAATGTTTGTAACTGAAGAAACTTTCTTATGCTTACTGTGTGCTTAGTACTTCGATAAAAGTTTTGTTTGTGTTTGTTTGGAAGAGAAATGACATAGTATTCTCTGTATAAGAATGTTATACTGTACCGCCTTCAGTATTTATTTATTTGGGGATCTTAGTGACAAATTAGTAATAGATTAATTTTTACATTGACATGTGAAAAGCACAGGAGATGAAAATCTGTTTGCCAAATTTCATCTGAATCCGTTTAGCAGTTTATGCGTTATTGAGTGTCAAACGTTTTTTCATAGAGTCATTTAAGGTTTTGTCATCATTTTTTCAGTCGGCCAGACACAGAGTTATAAAGCCAAAGAGTATCATGGTCCTGTATTGAAAGTTCGCGTTCGATTTCATATTCAATATCCATTCTAGGTATTATAATAATTAACGCGGAAGTTTTTGAGGGTGAATGTTTGTTACTCTTTCACGCAGAAACTAGTTCACGAATTTGGGTGAAATTTGGCACACAGATAACCTGAATTAACACTTTTTATTCCGATAGTTCGAACCTCCCTGGGTTCGTTTTCAATAACTGAACTCTGAAGTGTGCCCGCAGACAGCTTATAACAAAGCCGCTACAAAATGGAGCAAGTTTTGTACAAACAAAACTTCGAACGTTTCAAAAGTTTTTTGAGTGAGCACAAGCTCTCTCAAAAAACTGTCTTACATCAGCTGCAACTGGATAAACCATCACTTTAAGAGCGTTTACGAGTTACGACATTTAATACAAACCTTCAAGCCCTTATTTTCCGAAACGACTGAACCGATTTTAATGAAACTTCATACATAAGTAGGAAACATAGGGCTAAAAATTTACTACAAACATTTTCGAAAAAAAGTGTTACAGATAAATTATACCGATTATAAATCTTCTATAGAAACAGAAATTTCCAATTATCTTCTTTTTTAAACGCATTTCAAAAATGTTTTTAGTAACTTTTAAGACCTATGTGAGAGCAGTGGTGGCCCAGTGGTGGCAGCCCCGATTTACGAGCAGTAAGCCGTGGATTCGAACCCAGGCAGGCAGTCATTAATTTCATCACCGCAGCCCTCAAAAACGGTGAAGGAAAACATCGTGAGGAAACCGGCATGTCATAGAACTAAAACATTCGAAGACATGTGACATCTACCAACCCGCACTGGGCCCGCGTGGTGGATTACAGCCCACTCCCTCTCATAGAGAGGAGGCCTGTGTCCCAGCAGAGAGAACATTATAGGGTGACGATGAGACTTATGTATCCTGCTTATGCGTATAGAGTTTCATTCGTTCAGTCGTTCGCGGATAAAAGGACTTGAAAGTTTATTAAGTCGAAAGTTGAAAGTTTTTTTATTAAGTCGTAAGGTGTAAACGGGACCAGTTTAATTTGTCGTACTTTTTGAAGTGAAACTTCTTATGCGACTTCCAACAAGTTTAACGTTTTCATGGAGGGGGAATATTTTCTATTACCCACTCAGAGATGGCGCTATTACAAGATTTGTGACTACGTAGTTTTACTAGGTACGCAAGATGGCGTGCAAACAGTCATGCATTCGACTCTTCGGTGTGACCAGCCTTCGCTCAATTTCCATGAGTAGAATTACCTCGATAAACTTATGTAATAAAAAGTGTACAACAATAAAACAATAAAATATTATTTAGAAGCTCAATAAAATAACGAGAGTGAATGCGTGGCACTCGAACGCATGCGTGTAGTATTACGAAGTTTCACTTCTTCCACGCGGAGGGACTCCACGCACTATTTTTTTTTCTTATGTTTACTTTTTATGAGACTTATAAATATTTTTTTTTTCGTCTTGCATAAAACTTACGTAATTCCCAAAAACAGTTGCAAGCATATAAAGTAAAAGTTACAGAAGCATGATAGTATGATGATGCCTCCGATGGACTCGTCTACTTTACGGACCAACATCGCTTGTTTTACGTAAGCTTCTCTCAACTTGCGCCACGTGTACACTTTTGTTGCTTCATTCTTCTGAAACAAAGAAAAGTTAATGTGAAATAAGTTTTAAAACTGACAGGAACAATAACATTATCATTGACACTAAAAACGGGATATTTACGATGTTTACTATTTCTTTTTAGTGTTTAAGATCGCCGAAATATCAGGAACTCAAAACAAATAGTAACAATGGAAACATAGTTTATTGCAGTAAACCGTCACTAAAATTATTTTCTAAAACTAATTATTTACACAAACTAACTAACTAAATATAAACTAACTTAAAAACAACGGGACGCTTGGGTGTCAAAATACTCCTTCACATCGTATCCCGTACCTTATCACTGATTAAGGTCAGAGCAAAATAGCATTTATCCACAATCAAAACAACTAATCCCGTCACTAGTTGCCATGTCAAAGAACAAAGGGTTCTTTAAAGTCTAAAGTCCAGCTTACCAAAGCAATAGGTACACGAATGAAGAACTAGAATTTGTTCGATCTTCCCACAGTTACCATGATTTCCCCAGAGCGCGATAAGTTTCAATATGACACAGTTCGCATGAGAATTGAAGATAAATTTGTTGTGTTCTAATAAATAATTATAGGAATGTACTGAAAACTAGATCCAGTCTACAGTGCTTGCCTAGTTTGGTCCGGAGATGGTTGATCATCCATTACATAGTTTTCTCCGTGCCTCTGAAAGCACGTTAAGCCAATTCTGGCAGTCTTTTGTAGATCTGTGATAGTCGTTACAGGTAGCCACGGGCCCAAAAAGTCTGAACACCAGTGTTACAAAAGGGTATAATATAACCCAGTAGGTGTTTTTATTAATATATAATAATAATATTTAATTATTTACAAACTACAAATACATCTAAAATAATAATAAAAATGTACTAGTACAAGTATCAAATTCGTCCACTTCGCTGTCAACAGGAAAAGTGCCCAAAACGCTGGCCGCATTGCCACGTTGGATGCTGATTCTTTGAGCAAAAAAAGGCCAGCCCTGTGGTCACGTGAAGAGTCGACCAACCAATATTCGTAATACAATACATAGATCATCATCTGCCTAGCCTTTTCCACTTGAAACCGTTTGGCCTCAAGTCTTACCGGATCCCCAACGGAGTCTCCACAACCCAATACTACAAGGGTATGCCCCTTGGTAAAACTGGTTGTCTGAATTTTGCGCCACTGACTACTTCTAACTACTGTCAAAGATCCACATATGGCTGCCAGAACCAACCGCTTCTCGTGCTTACTGAGGCACGGAGACAGATATATGTATAATGCGCGCCTCAAGGAGATGTCAGCGAATCGTAAGAGATCCGAGAGGGCCGATGCCTGCCAGGGCTGCAGGACTGTTCGAAAGATATAACGTGGCCCTGGAACACAAAGGGCTAAAAAGGAACATGGATGGGTTTTAGTCAGTACACGTCTGACACTCCCTTCTGCTCCGCCCAGAGCAGGAGTCATTTGTTGATTTCCCATCCGTAAAAAAAAGGAAAATGGTCTCCTATCCATGGACCGCGACCTTGACAAACGCAGCTGGACCTTAAAGATCGATCGTTGCGGCTGTTATTATTTAGCCACTAGATCCTCAACATAATCAAAGAATAACAATTATTTTATCCATCGATTCACTGAGTATTAGTGTCTACTCGTACACTCTACAAATGCAAAGAGCTATCTAAAAGCTCAGCGACGTATTATTCACAAATCGGTCCATTACCATCGTTCGGTTGATAAGTAGCAGCATTTGTCAATAAAATCCAGGTTATAAATTCAAACCACTTTATTTGAGACCATATTGATCGGATATTTGTTTGCAGCTAGCAGTTTGGTTGTAATTAGAACTGTAATAGTGAATTATTAATTATTGATGCTTGCAACACACATAAATAAGGTGTATTGTATGCGATCCAGGTTCAAATGTGAAAAAATGGCAGTTTAATAACCAAAGCGATTCTTAAGTTTGCCATAGACGATAGTCTATGATATCGGAAATAAAATAAGATTGAGAGAGCTGTTTTCCGGACAGAGGCCTTGTACGATTCACTCGTTTTCATTCCTGTCCACTTCTAAGGGGCTTGGGCGTGTGAGTAACCAGTATCTTGTTTGCAACCTAAGAAATTTATGGAAATACTAGCTGCTGCCCGCTACTTCGTTCGCGTGTAAATTTTTATGGGTTTTAGGGGTTTCAAGCTAGAGCTCGTGGCTAAATAATAACAGCCACCCGGGTCGATCTTTAAGGTAAAGCCGTGCTTGCCGAGGTTGGTCCTTGGCCATCCACGGACCAACCTCGGCAAGCACGGCTTAACCTGATTGCTTGCTTAACCTGCTTAACCTGACCCGTGACCATAATTACATACCGAGTTTCCTCCGTGCCTCGGAAAGCACGTTAAGCCGTTGGTCCCGGCTGTCATTTGTAGATCTTTGACAGTCGTTACGAGTAGTCAGAAGCCAAAAAAAGTCTGACATCCAGTCTTACCAAGGGCTTTCGTATTGCCCAGTTACTGGGTTGTGGAGGTCAGAAAGGCAGTCGCTTCATGTAAAATACTGGTACTCAGCTGCATCCGGTTAGACTGGAAGCCGACCACAAGAGTTTGGGAAAGGGCTACGCAGATGATGAGGGGTTTCAAAAATATATGTTGGTGGCCGATTCTCAGACCTACCCGATATGCACACAAAATTTCATACAAACCGGGTCAGCTGTTTCAGAGGACTTTGGTAACAAATAACGCGACACGAGAATTGAATTATATCAGATACATTTTTTCCCTTGATTATGATGGTGAATAAGGTTGCATGTATAGGCCAGGTTAATTGTACAGTTTTCTGCTACAAACGATCATGCTTTCGTGCATAGTTTGATTGTACAGGAAAAACTGTACATGCAATGACAAGCTATGGCCGGCGAAAAAGGTCACTAAAAGAGACTAGTATGCAGTTCAAAATAGTTACCAAACTGCACTTTTGTGATAGTTTTTGTTTAGTTGGCAAAATGGGAAAGTTACCAAATGGGATATCTTTTATACGTGGAGTTACATTTAAGATACTAACAGACAGTAATTTGCTTACAATTGAAAACTAGAATAGAACAATTCTGTTCGACTGACATTCATAACTATGGAAGTAGTAGGTCTGTCAAAGACTAATCCATACTGTAATATATTCACGACTAAACGGCTGATCGGATCTTAATGAAATTTGGCAAGAAGATAGATTTCAACTTTGGGAAGGATCTATATATCTTCACGCTACGACTAATAGGAGCGGAGCAGCAATGAAAAATGTTGCGAAAACGGGGAAAATGTGACGCAGACGAAGTTGCGCGGGATTGCTAGTAATATTATAAATGCGAAAGTAACTCTGTTTGTTTGTTACCTTTTCACAACTAAACGGCTTATTGGATCGTTATGAAATTTGGCAAGGCTATAGATTATATCTTCGAGAAGGAAGGATAGACTACTTTTTATCCCTGAATAAAACATAAAAATTTCCACGCGAGCGCAGTCGCGAGCAGCAGCTAGTAATTATACAAGGTGTTGTTTTTCATTCTCGTCAAATTCAAGTAGGTAACTAAGCTAATGATTTTCGTCCCGAATCTATCTATCTATCTTCTATCTTCTATATAAATAAAAATCAATTGCTGTTCGTTAGTCTCGCTAAAACTCGAGAACGGCTGAACCGATTTGGCTGATTTTGGTCTTGAATTATTTGTGGAAGTCCAGGAAAGGTTTAAAAGGTGAGAAAGGTAGGGTAGGTAGGTAGGGTAGGGTAAGGTAGGGTAGGTAGGTAGGGTAGGGTAGGGTATGGTAGGTAGATAGGGCAGGTAAAAAGTGCATTGCAACGCATGCCGGGGACAGCTAGTCGATAATAAAATGGGTAGGTAATTTTTTATTTTTTTCCTTATTTACGGAAATCGGTAAGTGTGAACCACCCGTGTTTTAAACGCGGGCCATCTGATTCTCGACGTATAACCGCGCATTCACACATACAAACAATCTCAAACGTTTATTCGATATTTTTTTATTCCCTAAACCACGTTAAGGGGGTCATTCTGAAATACTGACAAACATAAACAACCAAAAATTGTTTATTAGCCAGTGTTTATTAATCATTAACTAGGTACCGTAATTTTAATTGATTATGTATGGCTTTTGTGACAACCTCCTGAATTTGACGAGGATACAAAACAACACCTTGTATAAAAAAAAAGTAGTTGACTTCAATTTGCGGTGACCTCTATATTAAATGCGGATTCCTATTCAAAGCATGAGTATGCTTGAGAAAGTTTCATTATAATTCTATAATAGGTCTCTGTCTTTTCGGTCTCTTCATCAACTAATTTTAGCTGCGAAAGTTGAATGAAAACGTGAACACAAGACTCAATTTAATTACTATACGGCTGGTAGGTTATAGAGACAGAAATGGAAACGTTTTGGAGGAGACTTCACCACAATAGGTGGTCCTCATAGTGGGAATGACAATAGGGGATCGGACTGGGTAAAGAAAACGACATTCTATTTTGTCCGTCAGACAGGTAATACAAAAATATTAGACACGTATTTTTTGTTTTATCAAAATATCAAAAAATTACTTAGTTAGAACTCATTAAAGTTGAAGAGTGGGGGCTTACTACGTCACAAGTAGGTATAAAACTTACCTACATGTGACGTCATGCGCCATTTCAACTCAATACATCTCCGTAATTTTATGACCACGTGAAAAAAGAAAAAATACGTGTCCAATACTTTTCAATAAACTACCCGACGGACAAAGAAAAAAAAATAGGATTATCCCCTATTAGGTCACTGTGACTTACGTACAATAAACGCTAGGGCAGGCAGATGGTAAGATGGGTTGGAGACGGTATTAGATTTGCTGTAAAGGCGTACACAAAATTGCCGCAAAACTGAAGAGAATAGCATAAAAGAATGAAAACTTTTGTTTCATGGATAGCTATGACGATATTCATATGAACAGCGGTGGCCCAGTGGTGCCAGCCCCGACTTATGAGCAGAAAGTCGTAGATTCAAACCCAGGCGCAGTAAGTCGATTCTGTAAAATTCAGACGACAACTCACATCTCACATCACTATCCACTGTCACTTTGCGTAAGGTTCAAAATGACCTTGATTTTGTAGCCAAGGAAATTACTTTACAGAATGCCACTTCTTACGTTATCTCATACTTTATCTGTCAAAATCTCCCTGTTAATTTAGTTCAACTCGCTGACACGCCCGTAGTGGTGGCGCTAGTGTAAATTCGAATTATCAACCGGGTTTTTAGAATGCCAATCAAGGAACTCACTGTGGATTCAGATTCGAAGTTCTAAGTCAGGTCTTACAGAATCACACCGCAGTACTTTGTGTAATTTATTTCAACACAGCTGCTCTCAAAACGGTGAAGAAAAAAAAATGAGGAAACTGGCATGTCCTAGAACTAAAAATTCGTAGACATGTGACATCTACCAACCCGCACTGGGCCCGCGTGGTGGATTAAAGCCCACTCCCTCTCATTGAGAGGAGACTTGCATCCTAGCAGTGGGAACATTATAAGCTGATGATGATGATGAAGATATTATGCCACTTCTTTCATTATTCATAACATACCTCCGTGCTTCGGAAAGCATGTTATGCCGTTGATCGTACCTGTCATTCGAGAAACTCGTAGTCTGGCAACCAGTCTTACCAAGGGTTTTCGTATAAAACAGATTGAGGAGGTCAGGTATGCAGTCGTTTAATGTAAAATACTGGTAATCGGCTGTACCTGGTAAAACTAGCAATTAAATATTTAAATATTTTTTTTATTAATTAATTAAAATTAAATTAAATAATTATAATATCCTTACTTGGTCTGCATTCATCTGCTTCCTCTCGAGCGCGCACATCTTGGCTAGACACTGGTTCAACCTATGGTATCTCGACGTCAGACCCATGCTGAAAAGTACTATCAGTTGGTCTTGGAAGTTCCACAGCAGAGTAGCCACGGTACTCATAAAGGCCAGGGGAAGGGCATACCAGTCTGAATATTCATCTGAAACAAGCTTTATTTAAAAACCTCTTTAGAGAGTGGGATGTGCTTACCGTAAGATAGTCCTTCGTATTGCGCACACTGCTTAAAAAACACTCTTTATTGCAAACAGAATTTCAAAAAGGATAAGCGCCGAAAAGCCAGGGTATGCCAGTCTCAAGCTTTCAACTGTGCTCACTCCCATAATTTCTTCATGTTTCTCGGACCATACCTGTATAATAAGCTAGACAAAATTCTTAACGTATATTGCCTAACAAAATACAAATGCAAAACCTCAGTCACTACCTACTCGAAAAGTCTAGATTATTAGGGGTCAGAAAAACTGTTGATCCCCCTCAGATAGACAATCTCTTTAACTATAGTCGTCCTGTCTGCTGCTTTTACAAACTATTTTCCTCGAACCGCAGACTTCCAGGAATCATGTTCAGTTCACACCACAGTCACTCACACACACTCATCAGCTACTCACACGCATTCTAAAATTACCTCCATCATTGTGTATTTTTATTTTATTTTTTACACTGTTTCTTTTTCTGACTTATGCAATCTGTCTTAGTGTCCTGCACTATCCAAAATTTGTTACTTTCAAAGTAGTACATGGCAGGCTAACAGCTGCGAGAGCGCCCTGGTGACTAGTAATACAGGTTCTTATTGACACCTACCTCAAACGCCAGTCTCACACTTTGTGAGAGACTGGCGTTTGAGGTAGGTGTGGGCGCCAGTCTCTCACAAAGTGTGAGACTGGCGTTTGAGGTAGGTGTGGAGAGAAAATAAATGAAATATTTATTTATAAACTAGCTGTTGTCCACGTCCTTCGTTCGCGTGAAGTTATTCTTTAAAAAATATGTTTTTTTTTTTATTGGATATTGTTACCAATTTCAAGGCTTTTATTTTTTTGCACGGAACCCTAAGTCTTGTTTTCTAACAAAAAAATACCCTTAGTTACTCCATAAAACATAAGCTATCCGCCAGTAAAACTCCGTCAAAATCGGTCCAGCCGTTTCGGAGATTAGCCAGAACAAACAGAAAAAAATGTTTTTGTTATAAGTAGCTACCGTGTATACTTTCTATGCGTTCAGGTAAGCTGTTATTTTGGAATTACAAAAGGCACTTATTTTTTTTTTATTTGTATAGTTTCAAGTTTTTTGGCTGAGGGACCTTGATAAAACAGCGCCCTAAGGCACCGCAGGGCCTAATACATAAGACAGAGAACACATGATGTAATCAATATTCCCGGCCTGTGAAACTCTACCTGCCCTAACAATTTCCTTTTCACAAATGATGTTAAATTTGAATTTTTGCAATTCCATTATTTTGCATTTCCAATATTGGTCGAAATCATCCCAAAATTCTATCCCAACCTAGAACGGTGGTTGATTTTCGTGTACAACATCACTAATAAAATTTCTCGGGTTACTTTTAATGAGATTGCTCCTAGGAGACTTATCTACGTACCATTATCTGGGTAGAAACTCAGATTACCTGTAGACAAACCATGATTCGAACCTACAAACTTTTTTAACAATCGCGCTTGCATTCTTTACTAGACTAAACCAATCATCTGAAACATTGTCATTTAAATTAAAACAGTACTCGAAAAAATCAGACAGTAAAGGTTACTTACCCCTCAATATCATAAATCCATGTGATAACAGAACATATCGCTTTATAATCAAAGATGGCGGACAGTCGAGTCCAATTGAAGAAATAATACTCATTATGTGCTCCACTAAAAATTAAACAACACAAGTAATTATTATAGAAAGGCTTTGTGCAGGGAAATTATACTGAAATAATTTAATCGATGTAGCCATCCATCTGCTTGCTTACGGGACGTATATTTACGTATGCAAAGCATTGTAACAGTCTCAACGTTGCCCTGGGGGTTGTGTTTCTTGGTACACGTCGTCGACGTTAAATATTATTGTTCTTTGCACACTCGAGTAGATATTAAACATTTTTGGGAGTGCAGTATTTTTTTATTTTAATTATTGTATTCATTCGCGGTTGCGAGTAATTAAACTAAACAAGATGATGATTTTGGGTAAAGGCGCAATTCAGAAATGGCGAAACCGGTGTTTGTGTGTTGGAGTTGTATATTAATATGTGATGTCATTAATCATTCAGATCCAGTCTGTCTCTTTGCTCTCCACCCCCAGCGACGCCCTAAGCCAAGGCTCGTACCCCGTAGAGGTTGCCCTTAGCGCGTAGTCGCTTAGTTTGTAAGTAGTTTTATGCTCTGGCTGGAGACCTTACTCTCAAGGATAGTCCGGTTAAGCAGACGACAACTTTTTAGGTTGGACAGCGAGAAACAATTCAAAAAAAAAAACTTGGCCATTAATAAAAAAGCTCAAAGCCGCTTAAAATACCCTCAAGTTTTTAGTATGATATTTATGTAAAGTATGATAATTTTCTTGAAACTTACACACTGAGCAAACCGACATGAAACCAAGCACAAAATACATTCTCTTCTTCAAAGTTTTGTCGGCGGGTACCTTGACGGCCATGATCCTTTCAACCCTGGCCCATAATGCTGACAGGTGTCCCCACGACCTGTATAGTTTTGATGATAGGATCAAGGATATGATCGCTATCGTGTAGAAGATTGTGCCAGCTAAACGCGCTGTGACGCTTCCTGAAATAAATTAAATATTTTAGTCCTTTAGAAACCACCATTGCTTGCGAAAACAAGGGTGGAATATTCAGCAAACTAACATAATATCAAAATTATGTATATTTCTTTCTTGTGCATTTTCACTTAATCAAGGACCTTCTAGGTTTGTCTCCACAAATGCCAACTAATGAGTACAATGTGAATCTGTTGTTGTTCGAATAACTTTGTTTTTATTTGCTATTGGCATCTCGCAGGTCGACCTAAGAGGCTGGTCTGCTTAACCAGACTATCCTATGGGTGCCTTGTAAGGTCTCCAGTTAAGGGCAAAAAAAAATCAAACTAAGCGACTACACGCTAAGGGCACCCGCTGAAGGGCCAGAGACTCGGCTTAGGGCGTCGCTGGGGGAAGACAGCAAAGGGACACGCTGGATCTGATTTTATAGGGGCCGCTGTTGATACACATTTGTGGAATATGGTTCAATTGAAATGTCTAATTTCATTTGATTAATATAGGTCAGATTTTAGCTAGGCATCAAAAGATTTCTTGTGCAGCTGTAGCTACACTTAACTGTTTTGAAGATATTAACTAAATCAAATGGACATGGGATTTCTCCAGTATTTTGTAAACAAAACAATGTTTAGGCTAAACTTGAAAATTAAAACTGGCTTCCTTTATTAATACCGCAAAAACTACTTACTCTGTCCAGCAGTATCAACAGCCCAACCAGCCAGTGCCTTTATAACCTTCCAAATAACTTGGATCTCCATAAAAAGTAATACACTTAGTAAGAAAGCACTCCAGAAGTAGCACAAGTATCTCTTTGACCCCAGCACGCCGATCAGGCAAGACCATTTGAATACTTTCTCCATGACAGTGAGAAACTCCTAAATGTGAATAAGAAAGAATTGCAGTTACATGTTATCACAGTCAGTTTATTGTTTCCAATGCAGGTCACACTTGTCCACTTATCATCTGCCCAGCGTTTACCCAAATTTGCTGGCCTCGGCTTCCAGTCTTACCAAATGCAGCTGAAACCCAGTATTTTAAATGGAAAAACTGCCTTTCTGATCTCCACAACCTAGTTAGTACTGGGTAATACGGTACCTACTCCTTGATAGGACTGGTTGTCTAACTTTCAGGCCACTGACTACCCGTAAGGACTGTCAAAGAGCTACAAATGACAGCCGAGACCAACTAGCTAAAATACTGGCACTCAGGTACCAGTATTTTACATGTAGCGACTGTGTCAGCTGCATCGGGTTAAAATTGGAAAAAGGCTAGGCAGATTATGACGCTAATTACACCATTTATTATTATAGCACTTACATCATGGTTCGGCTGTTGAGGCAAAAGCAACCTATTATTTCGTAAAAACTGACTAAAGTCCTTATTTGACATCTCACAAAGTATAAATTACAAATAACTTAGCGTTAGATGTATCAACAAATTTATTTCAATAGCGGTAAAAGTTATCGTGTAAAAAATGTTGTTGATTGTGTAGATACCTCGTTTTTTTAGGGTTCCGTAGCGGAATGGTACAAAACGGAACCATTATAGTGTCATGTCTGTCTGTCTGTGTCCGTCCGTATGTCCGTATGTCCGTCCACAGCCACTTTATTCTTAAACTATAAAGACTACGCAGTTTAAACTTGTTAGGTAGATATATTCTGTCAAACCTATACGTGCGGGGTGTCTTTAAGTAGATAGGTTTTTAAAAATGACATGGCAGGTCTTAAAACATTTTTTTGTCAAAGTCAATCGTTTGAAAAATAGACACTTTCAAAGTGGTAAAATCGGGAAAAATCTGAAAAAATTTAGTTTTGCGGAACGTAAAAAAACTTTTCACGAAAATTAGTTTGTTTATTAGATTCAGTTTTAGTTTTTGAGATATGGGACTTTCATCAAACAACAGCAGTCTGCAGCAACTTTGTTTTTCATTAATATACTATGAAAAATAAATTAAGTTTTGCTGGTGAATGTAAAACAACACAATACCACATATGAATATTGTCTGGCGCTACGGAACCCTGTGTGCGTGTGAGTACGACTCGCACTTGGGCGGTTTTTATCTATTTGCAAACGGATTATTAGTGATGACCAGTTTTATTTGAACTCCAAAAGAGGGTGCTTGTTTTCATGATACATGGTACTTTCACACACATTCTTGGTACTTCGGATTTCTGCAGGATCAGTATTTGAATTTGTTTTAAATCAACGTCGTAATACACTTTTTATTGTTTTATATCATTTTTCAGATTTTATTTTAACCTTTTAATAGCCCTCTTAATGCTGTACCCTTTGTTAGCTTTGGAGATCACATCAGACTGCCATAATCATACTGATGTGTCATAGGCCTCTTCTGTGACAGGAAATTTGGCCTTTGCACCACGCGGACCCAAGCGCCTGCCGATTCGTTCAGTGTCTAATTTAACCACGAATGGGGTTTTTTGTTTGTAACAACGTTTCCTACAAATAACAAAAACTCAGTGAATTAATACAAAACGAAAGCGAGTAATAAATACGGGGACCAAATTATACCAGTTCAGAATTATTTGCAAAACAACAACACGCGATCCGATCGTCCGATTCATAGTTATCAATCATGAGAGATCGCACACAGCAATAGTCACTGTTTTAATGGCTTGCCAGACAAATATTGTAGGGACTGTTTTGAATAACATGTATTTTTTGATAATTGTACTAGGAACAGATTGATTTGAAATCAACGATCAAAATGTTGGATGATTGATGAGTGTTTTTGATTATGAGCTTATGGTGGCTAAGGTTCGCCGCATTTTTCTCATATTCATTTATTAACTGTAAAACATAGGTACATTCATAAGTTATTATTTGGTAATACATTGAGGACGCTGTTTTGCCTCTAGGGCGTACAAAGGTAGCAATACATGCAAAATAATTAAACAAGAAATTAATATAGATATCGAGGGTATAGTGCTCAAACCCAATAAGTACGAAATTGACACTTTTGAGATATTCAATATTTAAGTTTTAAGGACAAAAAAACCTATGTTATTCAAATAATGTCGTTATAATGAGTATTTGTGGTAAAAGTGGATACGTTGAATTAGTGTAAAACAGTATTTTTGAGTTTCTGAGGTAGTCCATTTTTTCATAATAAAAATATAAGTTACAAAGGGTACCGACTTATTGGGTTTTAGATCTAGAGAAATTAAACATATTATGTACTTTAATAAATGGTTTATTCAAAGAATCACGAAAAAAAAAACAAAACAAATCACTCTTCGTCACTTTCGAAAGCTGTAGGTTTGGTGTACGTCTTCATACCACGTATCCATGCATGAAGTTCCTCTGGTATGATAAGTTTTTCGCACATATTGAGGAGATCCTTTTTTTTAGCAATGCTAATTGGTAATTGAGTGGAATATAAGTGCTCTATTTCGTTTGGTAATTGAACATTAACTGAAGGCGGGTTTGAATTTCTTTTAGCTCTAGTTTTTGGTGTATTAACGGCCATTTTACAGACATCAATGCTACGAAAGTTCTCGGACATGTCATAATTAAAATATATTTTTAAGTCTCCTTTAACATATTTAATTCTTTTTATTTTAAGCCAGTTAACCGTTTCCTTCAAGTTATCTTTATTTTTGTTTTTAATTATTGCAGCGCTAAGATTTTTCAAGTCTAACATGTCATTAAATTTAAATTCTCTCACTTTATAATTATCAATCTCTATTGTTTCCTTCACATCCTCTTTCGTAATAGTTTTGGCCCTCTTCTTTCTAGCTGCTTTAAAAACGTTTTTCCACTCACTTACGCTACTTATTGTTTTATTTTTAGACGCTGATTCAATAGCAGCGTGCATGGAATCCACTTCCATGTGAGTGTGACCACTTTCTAAGAATTTCTGTTCGATTATATCTAAATTACCGATTTTTTGAACTGTCCAGAGCAGAAGTGCTGAGATGTACTGATTCCTGTTTTGTCCGCTACAGGTGTCAGAAAAAATACTTATTTCTTTGATGGATTGGGGTAATTCTTTCGATAAAAAGTAATAGAGGCACGTACCTATTTCAGAACTCCCTTTTTTACCATTTAGTTCACTCCAACAGAGACAGTATGCATTATTTGGAAATTTTGCTTCGTAAATAGTAAAATTATACAATACTAACTTCCTCATATAGTATAATATACTTTCCCCTCCACTTGGTATTTGCAACACAGCTTGTAAATCCATAGTGATAGACATAAATGAGTCATCTGTATTAGCCCGAATTTTGTCAGCATCTTTTTCTGCTTGACATATTTTTTTACGCTGTAAATGCTCCCGATACTCTTCTTCCAAATTTTCTTTCGAGTCAGCTTTTTCGTATTTTGAACAAATGTTACATAAGTCTTTTTTTGGATGAAAAAAACTCAAATTAAATTTATCATTAAATATTTCACGGTACTTAAATGCTGAAACTGCTACCCTTTCGGATTCTCTGCAGATGTCCTGATACAATCTATACATATTATTAATAGATTTTACGTCTGGAGCCAAATATTGCTTTTTGCTATCTTTACGACAGTAATGGGACTCCATCACAGGAAAAGATTCAATATGTTGTTGGACAAATGCAACGTCTTCGGGGCTTGTTTTATTAGGTGGTTCTTTTTTGCCGCGTTGATCATCGCTATTGTAAACCCCGAAAGAATCAGCTTTAATCACAGCGTCAGTTATAACATCCACACTTATACATAAAGTCGCTTTGAAAAAATTGAGGCAGACTTGAATTTGCTCGTTGTTCTTTCTGAAAAAGTATTTTTTGCTGACTGTGCGATCCTTTTTATTTGATCTTTTCTGTAGTTTCCTAGTTTTTACAGGCTGAATCTTTAGGCATGAGAGGATAATTTTTTTTTGTGATACGAAGTTCATATTGTAATAATTACGACACAAAACGTTTCGTTCGTCAGGAGAAAACTTTTGAGTACATTTAAATATGCATTTATCACATTGAATGGGCTTTGGCACTTTGGCCGATCTAGCAACACCTTTTGTAATGTAAGATAAGCCCTCGGCTTTTCTCGCCTTACTAATGTTTCGTTTCCACTCTCTTGGATGAGCTCTCTTTCGTCTCGTTATGGGTTTGACGCATAACCAAACTCTATCCAAAAGATTTTCAAGAATCAACGTAACGAATTCTTTGCCTGTATCGTTTTGATAATCCTTAGGAATTATCACAATACAGTCAGAACCACTATCGTTTTGAATATTTTCATCTGAATCTGGCACGTAAGTAGGATCTTTATCTGAAAAGTCGCTGCCAAATAGGTTTTCTTTCTCACTTGATTCATCTGACGCATAACAACAAATTATCTGACTTGTAGACTCAATTGCCTCAGGAGATTGACCTGCATAAATATTAAACAATTGTAAAAATGCTATTATAGTTATGATAAAACAGAACTCAAAAGTTAATTGTACCTATTAATACCGACAATCCTGTCACCTAAACGCCGCCCACTGCAAGACATAGGCCTCTCCAAAGGATCGCCACAAAGCACTATCTAGCTCCGCCCACATACCTACTACACGAATAAAATAATAACATAAATTATATATATATATATATATATAAATAAAAATAAAATTGGAAAAAATATAAGTACCTGTATTCATGAAATTATCCTCGAGAAGATCCTTCATCTTTAAAACAGTATCCATTTGTGTAAGGTTCAGATCTGATGAACTATTCGAAATTACATCAACATCGTTTGGTGACATCAAAGGCACAGCTATATCTAAAATTAATTTAATGAGTATAATCAACACAAAATATCGAACAGTTATTAGATAAAGTAATAACATCATTTGAGAAGTACATAGCTACGTACCATGAGTATCGTGTACATTACTGGCTGGATCTAGATTCTTCAAATTAGCGCTGCCCTTATCCAAATTGGAATTTGTACCATCTAAAAACAAAATAACATTAATTATAAATTGTTTATTCTATAAAAATGTAAGTAAATAACAAATAACATCTAATTATTTAATAAAAATAACAAATAAGTCAGACAATACATGGTATGAAACTTCACGTAGAACTTACCACAAGCATCTTGTAAAGTACTTGCAGGATTTTGATTTTCCAAAGGCGGTTCCACTTTCATCATACCATCATCGGAAATATCTAAAACCAACATTAAGTGCTATAATAATAAATAATTACGTATAAGAGAAAAATAAGTAAGTGAAAAAAAAAAAACAGATAAAAACATTATTTTATTACTGTAGAATCCGTCTAAAAAACGTTAAAAGTTGTTAGTGTTAAAACCGCATAATTCGGAAGTCCGCCGACAGTGTACCGTGATAATAGAAATTCGTGAACCGCGAGTGATTATTATTGCTCTCCCGCTCACTCACAGCGCATCGAATGAAACAGCGGCGCAATTCGCTCGACGCCGCGCCTGTCTCGTTACTTTGGCTGGTATGACTTACCAAATTAATAATACTATTTATAACACAATTAATTAGCTATTATAATAGGCTGATTGTCTTACAACTATAGCTAAAGTGCTTTATCAAAGTTTAGTATAAGAATTGATCGATACAACTTGGTTAGGTTACTTTCATTCTTCATTACTTAAGAAAAAATATCTATAAAGTGAGAATTTACCTGATATCAACGGCTTACTGCAAGCTAGTTGCACTAATTTTCGTCCTCGATCACCCATCGTAGCATTAGCGTAGAATTTCGATAACAATTCGCGCGGACGACACAGCGACGCGTGCGCGATGCAAATGCGCCTCGCAAACTGACAACAGTAATGCTAGAAGTTCATAGGTCAAATTGATTTATTGGGTTCTTCTTCGAACAAAGTGTGAAGAAAGTTAGTTGACGAAGAGAGCTAATACCATATAACTAAACATAACTTGTTACTTTTGAAACATAATCGAACAGTAAAACCCGACAAATACATTTGTTTTGATTTAACTTTTGGTTTTGTTTGTTTTTTTATCTACGTATTTAAAGATAAAACCCGATAAATACAAATAGTGATTATTGCCTCGAAACCGTTGGGTAATTTTAGTTAAAATTATTGAACACTCAATACCAATAATAAGCTTTATGTGGTTTAAGCGTGAAATAAAAATATTATGTAACAAGATAACACGCTTTATAGGGTACCAGTTTTTAAGTCTTTGCTAAACGTGGTGACTTTATTGGGTTGTTACCTTAAGTAATTTTCTTTCTACTGCGAATTCCACTTATTGGATTAGACCACTGGAAAGAGCGTCAAAAATGCATTAAGATGTACTAATAAAACGATTTTTTATTTTTCGACACTTATTGGGTTTGAACACTATACCCTCGATATATGAACTATAAATATACAAGTAAATAAATTAGATCATCTATCGCATTAAGAATTTTCAATCACACTGAACAATGTCGGTTAGATAAATTATGTGTAGTGAGAAAAAAAAAAAGAAAAAAAAATGACCGCAGGTATTACAATAAAATGAAAAGTGTCAGCACTTGCTTATACAATCTTTCCGACCTCGCCATCGAGGTCCGTCGCGACGTCCCGGTCCATGCCCTCCCCGACCCTCGCTCGAGCCAGCCCGCGATGCTGTGCCAGTAGTTTTAAATCAGCCCCTAAATAATGATACCATTCAGATCTAGCCTGTCCCATGCAGTCCTCTCCAAGCGACGCCCTAAGCCGAGGTTCGTACCCCACAGGGGGTGCCCTTAGCGTGCAGTCGCTTAGTTTGTAAGTTTTTATGCCCTGGCTGGAGGCCTTACTCTAAAGGCACCCACAAGATAGTCCGGTTAAGTAGACGACAACCTCAAGGTTGAACTACGAGGTACCATTAAAAAAAAAAAACTTGCTTATACAAGGCGTTCATTTGCATCCTCGTCAAAATTCAGGAGGTTGTCACAAAAGACATAAATAATCAATTTAAAATACGGTCCCTAGTTAATTATTAATAACGCTGATTTTTTTGGTTGTTTTAGTTTGTCAGTATTTCAGAATAATCCCCTTAACGTGGTTTAGGGAATAAGAAATTATCGAATAAACGTTTGAGATTGTTTGAATGTGTGGAGGAGCAGTAATAGGGCGAGATTCAGACGGGCCGCGTTTAAAACATGGGTGGTTCACACTTACCGACTTCCCTATGAAAGAAAAATAAATTGCCTACCCATTTTATTATTGATTTGGGACGAGAATCATTAGCATAGTTACCTCCTTGAATTTGACGAGGATGCAAAACAACACCTTGTTTATAGAATGTCAAAGAAATTGAATGACGTCATAAATTAAAATAAATATTAATAAGGAAGATCAATGATTAAAGATGACATCAACCGGGTATGAGTCCACGCTCCGTGGCTGCTATTGAGAAATTCTTGATGGGAATACCCGAGAGCACTTTAAACCGACCCGAGAAAAGAATCCAGGTTCTGAATTACACCAGGTGTTGTTTTGCATCCTCGTCAAAATTCAGAATGTTATCATAAAATACTTAAATAATCAATATAAATTACGATACCAAGTTAATTATTAAAAACACTGTTTTTTTGTCGTGTTTAAATTTGTCAGTATTTCAGAATAGGGTTATTCTGAAATACTGACAAATTTAAACAACAACAAAAACGCAGTGTTTTTTAATAATTAACTAGTTTTAGGGAATAAGAAATTGCCGAATAAACGTTTGAGATTGTTTTTATGTATGAAAACGTGGTTTTAGGGTGGTTATTAGACGGGCCGCGTTTTAAAATACGGGTGGTTCAAACTTACCGATTTTTGCAAATAAGAAAAAAAACATTACCTCCCCATTTTATTATTGGTTCGGGTCGAGAATCATTAGCTTAATTACCTCTTTGAATTTGACGAGAATGCAAAACAACACCTTGTATAGGCTTAAAGAAAATAGAAGCTGGCTACGTTTCATACAAAAATCTTCCAACCCCTTTCATCTTATTTAATTGACTTCTTAGGAATCTTTTAATACGCACGCTGAACTTTTATTAAATTAGTACTAAATTTTCAGATGACACAAGTATCTCTTCTTAACCTGCAAATTCAAGGCGGGTGGTAATAAAACCTAAGGAGCGTATATTTTTGACTGTAGTTTTAATTTTAAAAGCACATAAATTTCCATAACGAGCTAACTTGTTCCCAGACTGCGCTGAGTTAAAATTACTGTTATTCTTGGCAACATTTTTCTTATGTTTCCTTGTTAGCATTTTCTAGCACAAAAGTGGTACAATAATCTTGGAAGAATGACCCTATTTTCTTGAAGAATAGTTTGTGTTTTTTTTTCTGTATCCCTATGTACATTTGTTTTCGCGCTGTGACTGTGATAAAAAATTCTTGATGAATTTCAGTTTTTTTTTTTTTTTTTTGTGTTTGTCATCTCGCAGTTCAACCTATGAGGTTGTCGTCTGCTTAACCGGACTATCCTGTAGGTGCCTTAAGAGTAAGGCCTCCAGCCAGGGCATAAAAACTTACAAACTAAGCGACTGCACGCTAAGGGCACCCCCTGTGGGGTACGAACCTCGGCTTAGTGCGTCGCTGGGGGAGGACTGCATGGGGACAGGCTGGATCTGAATGGTATCATTATTTAGGGGCTGATTTAAAACTACTGGCACAGCATAGCGGGCTGGCTCGAGCGAGGGTCGGGTAGGGCATGGACCTGGACGTCGCGACGGACCTCGACGGCGAGGTCGAAAAGAGGGCGGTTTGAGTCGGAACTTTTTAAGAGTGATAGTCTCTTTGCTACTCTCCTGGAGGAGGGTGATAGCATCATCTGGAGAGACGAGGGTATGCCTAGGACGGCGTACTGTACTAATACGCGAGGGTT
Organism: Cerastis leucographa; assembly: GCA_963082945.1. NCBI lineage: Eukaryota > Metazoa > Arthropoda > Insecta > Lepidoptera > Noctuidae > Cerastis > Cerastis leucographa. The sequence continues at coordinate 6,823,386 of OY720380.1, read as the reverse complement.
CGTAACGGGCGGCCGCTGCGATCAGGGGATTACGGTGCTTAATGGCGTTATCGAAGAAACGCTTCGATAGACGTTTCATAAACTGAAGGACGGTGGGCATTCTAAGGTCTACGTGTAGACGGTCATTACGGACATAAAAAGGGGCTCCCGTGACTCTACGTAAGAACCGGTTCTGCAAAGTTTGCATCCTATGGATGTACTTAGGCTTGGTGTGAGCGTACACGACGCAAGCGTACGTCTTAATGGGGCGGATCACCGCGGTATAAAGGTGCAACTTGCATTTGAGTGACAACTTGCTTTTCGCCGAAATCATGAAATGAAGCCTACCCATAGCAAAGGCAGCTCGGTCGCGAGCAGCTTTGATGTGCGCCGCGAAAGACAAGTGGTTGTTAAGTAAGACTCCTAAGTACTTGGCTTGCTTCTCCCAAGGGATAGGCTTACCGTACATAGTGATTGGGCTGAGCGCGGGTGGCTTATTTTTACGCTGTTTGGAGAAAAGAACTGCCTGGCTCTTGTCGGGGTTCACCTCGATTCTTTTTTTTTATAATTTAGTAGAGATTTAAATATTTTGAACAAGAAAACATGCATTTCTTTGGCCGAGGTACACCCAAATTATTATTAAATACACCCAAATTTTGCCAGTTATGTTTTAAGTCCCATATAATAGGGGGCGAGCCTATTACCATCATCCGGGCACAAATCCCTACTCCTACTACTGATGGCAATTATACAACAATACAATTACACTAATAATGCCCAAGCCGGGAATTGAACCCAAGACTTCATGCTCAACAGTCGAGCTTACGACCTTTTGATCAACGAGGCTGTCAATCATTTATACCATTCATTTGGCATATTACTCGGAGAATTTCTAAAAGATATGAAGATATTTATGCAAGGCCAAGTTTCTGTCCCTGAAACTCTCGTGAGGCATGACCTTAATAAACGAACTTCGTAGTTAGAAATTCCTCAATTTGTATAAATGGTTCAAAATGAGAACAGTGGGACCAAATTAGTAGAAAGATGTTTTAATATAATATGAAAAAACGGACCAAGTGCGAGTCTTACTCGCACACAGGGTTCCATAGCTCCAAACAATATAACAACAATGTTTTGAACGGTCATTCATTAGTAAACCTTCACTCAACCGCAAAACTAAATTTGTTTTTCATAGTAAGTTAATCAAAAACAAAGTTACTGCTGCAGTTTGGTGAAAAAGTCCCATATCTCAAAAACTACATATCAAATCTTATTCAAACCAATTTTCGTTGAAAGTTTTTTTTACGGTCTACATCCCCATATTTTTTTCAGATTTTTTCTCCTGTTACTTTAGAAATTAGAGGGGGGGGGACACTCGTTTTACCACTTTGGAAGTGTCTGTCTTTCAAACAATTGACTTTGAAAGAAAATGGTTTCAGGAACCTCAATGTCATTTAAAGACCTATCTATAGACACCCCATACGTATAGGTTTGATTGTTTTTTTTTTAGTTTCAATTTCATGTATGGGGGGATATCCTTATCTATATTTTTTTTTTTTTCTTGTACAAAAATCATAATGCGGTTCACAGAATACATCTACCTACCAAGTTTCAGCTGTGTAGTCCTAATAGTTTCGGAATAAAGTGGCTGTGATACGGACGGACAGACAGACAGACAGACATGACGAATCTATAAGGGTTCCGTTTTTTGCCATTCGGCTACGGAACCCTAAAAATGAAACTTTTAATGAAAATAGAGGAAAATTTTAATAAAAACTGAAATGACAATTTGCTCTGAATAAAATAAATTTTCATTTATATTCAATAAACTCGAATACTCGGAGGAGCTCGTGGCTAAATATATTAAGCTGTAAGCTACTGATGTTGAGGTTAAGCCGTGCTTGCCGAGGTTGGTCCGTGGATGGGTGACCATAATTACATACCGAGTTTCCTCCATGCCTCGGAAAGCACGTTAATCTGTTGGTCCCTCCTGCCATTTGTAGATCTTTTGACAGTCTCTACGAGTAGTCAGAAGTCAAAAGTCTGACATCCAGTCCTACCAAGAGGACTATATTATTGACTGTATTAGAGGACTGTATTACCCAGTTACTGGGTTGTAGAGGTCAAATAGGCAGTCGCTTCATGTTAAATACTGGTACTCAGCTGCATCAGACGAGACTAGATGCCGACCCCAAGATAGTTTGAGAAAAGGCTACGCAGATGATGATTCAAAAAAATGTTTTTATATTACAGTTTTTCTTGTAAGTATTTTTACCTTTGCTTTAACTTAGTGTCATTCTAGTCTCGTAAAAGTAAGTTTCTCGATAGCAAACGTCTTTGGAGATTGATTTTTAAGTTATTAGTAATCTATTGTAGTATGTTAGTAATTTTTCATTACTCATACTCTGAAAGTAGGTCTGAAGTTGCCTGCGGAGCGGGTTGAAAGTAATACTTTTCCTCCCTAGGGAGAATAGCTTTCAACTGACAGATGCCAAATTATAAAAAAAAAAAACTAGTTCTATTTTCACATTTTTATTGAACCATGTTCCAACTTTCTATGCAGCCACGATGTAAAATTGAAATAACTTAAAGTTAAGTATTGATTAAAGAATCTAGGTATATTTTTTTAATAACTTTATTATAATTTAGTTTAAACATTTTCTTTAAAATAACATAGATTTGGGAAAAATATTTACCATTTTTTCAATGATGAAAATGAAAAATAATGGCTGAATAGCTGGCTGGCCACAGAAAAAAAAAACTGAATAGACGGGAAAAGTTGTTGATTTATGTCAAATAAAATTTACAAAATTTTCCTTTACCTAATTCATGTTTTTATTTTTACTTTACTTGAATTCGTAATGAAAAGCACAGTGTTTACCTCGGGTTAAAGACTTATTTATTCCCTCGAACTATTGGCGCCCTCACTTCGTTCGGGCGCCAAATCCCGTCTCAGGACTAAATAAGTTGCTTTCACCCCTAGGGTAACAATGTACTATTTTCTCATGGTATAGTATATATATATATATACATATATATATATATACTGTCCAAAACCCATATATATATATATATGGGTTTTGGACAGTACTACAGACTATGCATGTGAAGAGGAGGAATGAGGAAAATTCGTGAGAACAGTTTCGGGTATGAATGTGGATCGGTACAAAAGTAGAGGAAATCCAAAGAAACGATGAATAGACTGTGTGAAAGATGATATGGCAAAAAAGGAGGTGTTTGATGAGACGACGAGTAATAGAGATGTTTGGAAGAAGAAGACATGCTGCGCCGACCCCAAATGAATTGGAATCAGTGCAGGAAAATGATAGTAGTTACCATGACTTCTTAAAGTAGTGTTTTAATGTAAAAGGTTTAAAAAGATATGGAGATAGATGTCCTGTATTGCTTCATCTCTCCCGCGCTGATGTGAGACTCAAAGAATACTGCTGAAAACAACAAATACTTATACAGACCCGATACTAGTTGTCCATTCGCAAAGTCTAAAGAGTCTGAATAACAAGAGTAATGAACTTAGAACTCCGCATGAGATAATACTGCATTGAATCAATTGCCTGCGTTATCGCTGAAGCATAATCATCATCATTCGCAACCTTATTACATTCACTGCTGAATATAAGCTTCCGCTCTTTCGCACCATACTTTTCTGGTCTCTGATAAATGCAAGGTACTAAATAACAAAACAATGATCGCAATAACCGGGAGAACAAGTGCCTTTTGGCTTCGTTAAGGGTATTTTACGCCTATCATTTATCAGAAAACTCTATTCCAATCAGAATCAAGATTATGAACATAGAAATTTAATTATTATTTTATTAATGTATCGTCCATTCTCATTTATGTATCGTCTTTCGTAGAAATGCATTAGTTACTATCGCTCGCAGAGTCTTAATGACATGCAATTCGTTCCTGTGTCGGTCATTGAGCTTAGCACGAACGCGCGACGTAACGCCTCCTTCACAATCTAAGACGGGACTTGCGTCTATCGACACGCATGTTTGTCACTTATTTCCTGTGTTTGAATGTTCGACCGTTTAAGCAGTGAATTGATATCCTAGTGGTGTGAACGTCGGTATGCTAAGTGATAGGTCTTAAGTTCAAAACTAAGACACTCACCTCTTATTTTTCGGAGTCATTTGCGTATTGTGTAATTATCTGACAACAGGTTGGGCACTAACCACGTGGATAAGGATAGAAAGAGTGTCCGACCGAAGCTTCGGCTTCGGCCACCTTCGGCCAAAAAACCCATCTCTAGCCAAACGAATGTTTCTAGGTTTCTAGCAATCGTCAAAATTGAACGAACTGTTACGAATGTACGAGAGTGCAATGGAAGAGGCGACGCATGGGGGGGCAGGGGTCACACATTCTGAAGTGTTATTATTTCTGAAAAATTGCAAGGTCATTCTAATCATGTTGTTAATATACATTCAACATAAACTATTAATTCAGAAGTTTAAATTAAAAATCAATCGCTTTTAGCCAATCTTGAACTGCATTGTCTATGTTTATTAAACTTTCGGTTTCAGCTTCAGCCAGAAATCCTTCACCGAACACCACTTTTTTCCTTCTTGGCGTTTTTTCGTAGTTTGCTAGAAGCAATCTCTTTAATTTTTTGCTCGTCTTTTGCCTTATATGTCGGGAGGCTTTATTTATTCTTGAGTATATTTTTAAACATTTCATTTTATTATTGGTGTGTACTAGCTGACATGTGCCATTAATTTGATGTAATGGATTCGATACAATATTATTATTATTAATTATTGTATAGAATCTGGTTCTTGTAACCTAACAGACAGATGTGTTGCTGGGGAGTCTGTTCCGCCACTTCTTCTTCCCAGCTAAAACACTAGGAAGTGGCGAAGGGGGGACTGTCTCTTGTAATTTCGACGTTCAAAAGTGCTGATTATGAGCCTAATTTGAATATATGACTTTTGATATTTTTTTACTGTCTATAGTTAAGTGATAAGTGTAACGTATACATAAGAGAACAATTTTTCCGTCGACTAAATTATACGAATTGTAGCATAATAAACGCAAGACCTCTGGCGTGGTGAAACTGAACAACTTTTTCTAAGAGTTCTTGATATTCTAAAACAAATGGACTTTTCTTAGGAATTGACGCAATCAGCTGATCAACATTTATGGGAACGCTGAATGTTATGAATTTCCATAAGTCATAGAACAATTATTAGTGGTCCAGTTTGATGGCTCAGACCACAAAACTGGACCACCACCAACACACGCGAAGCCTTGCGTCTATTCTGTTACACCCTGTACTAGGGCATTTTGGTTAACATGTTTGAGATAATTATAAATAAGTCACAAGCACCAATATTTTTTTAACTAAGTAAATATAATCCGTGAAACAGGTATTTACAATTTAAAATTCGTTCCAATGTCCGTCAAATTGAATCCACGCGTTTGCGCTCGGCCGATGGGTCACCACATTAACCTAATTTTCTGAATCTCTGGACGAAAGCCTTCAATATGGCAGCAATTTTCTCGCTCGGGGGCTTACGAATTAATTTGAATCAGTTTAAAAGCTTCCGAATACGAATCTCCAGTACGAAGTCAATTTGGATGTATTTTTAATAAGCGCTGATAGAAGAAGTGTTTCAAGTTTACATGTAATAATATTATGTTCCTTTTTAGGGAAGGTGTCACGCCAACCTCGTTTATTGGGGCTACCTCAATGAAACAGGAGCGGAGTGTGGTTGTGGAGATGTGTCGCAAACTATGCTCCATCTCCTAACCTGCCCTCTTAACGCCAAATCATGCAACCGAAGTGACCTTTGCGCTGCCACCGACGACGCGGTGGCAGTGGCAAAGTTCTGCGCTAACGAATATAAAAAAATTGTCGTGCCAGCAACGCGAAAAAGAAGAAGACTAGCTTTTGCCCGGCTTCGCTCGCGTTGTGTTCGGAAATTATGCCAGGGAAAGTTTTGAATTAAAACAATGAAACTCGGGATTGGGGATGGTTTCAATTAGAAAAAAAGTTTTTGAATATCTCTACATCCAAACAAACAAACTTTACCTCTTTACTATAACACTATCTGACCCGCGCAACTTGGTCTACTTTTTTTTTAGAACTTTTTAAGAGGAATAATTCTTCCCATGATCTTTGAGTAACATTGACAGTTTACGCAGCACACGAAACCGAAGGCCACAAAAGGAAGAAATTATCGCGTTTTGCAATTATTTTTCTGCTCCACTCGTGCTCACTGCACTGCTCGTGATGTTATATAGCCTATAGCCAGCCTTCCTCGATAAATGGGTTTTCCAACACTAAAATATTTTTTCAATACGAACCAGTAGTAGTAGTTCCCGAGATTAGAGGATTTGTTTATCTAAATAAACAAACAAACTCTTCAGCTTTATAATATTAAGTATAGATAAGTTAAGATGTATCGATTTCACACGTAGCTTCAAGAAACCTTTACTGCCTGATAGGGCAAAGCGGTGAACCGACCCGATTTCCAAGTATTTGTTGTTATGTTTTTAAAAGCCTTCACGAAAGTTATAGGAGCGACATATTTGGTGTCTTGCCCGCAAAAGACATCAACAAGATGGTTCACAATCCTGATGCGCTGATGGACCGAGTCATCATATCAGCCGTAGGACGTCCACTGCTGGCCATAGGCCTCCCCCATGGATTTCCAACAGGACCGGTTGGAAGCGGCCTGCGCCCAGCGTCTTCCGGCGACCTTGACTAGGTCGTCGGTCCACCTAGCTGGTGGACGTCCTACGCTGCGCTTGCCGGTCCGCGACGGACCGAGTAAAAAGGGAAAATAAGCACGTCCTACACTAACGTTTTGCTGAATTACTACACTAATGCAGTATGATATTTCTTAATTTTTTTTCATAATGTCTTCTGTTTCGTTGCATGAGTCCTGTGACGTAGAAGTAAGTATCTCCGGTATTATCATCTGAAGAGCCTTGTCCCAACTATTAAGGGGTTGGCTTCCAGTCCAACCGAATGTAACTAAATACCAGTATTTTACATAGCTCAGGCCAAATACTACAAAACTCAATTAGTACTCGGTATTACGATACCACAAGGGATAATACAGGTTGTGTGATTTTAGGCCACGGATTACCTGTGACAACTGTCGAAGATCTTCAAATGGCAGCCGGGATCAACGTGAAACTCGGTCGGTGGAATGTATGGTCACCCATCCATTGACTGACCTTGGCAAGCGCTGCTTAACTTTAAAGACCGATCGTTGTCAATGTTATTATTTAACCAAAAGCTCCTAAATACCTACGGTAACCACTCATATATCCATAACCAAACCTACGGGAAATAGGGACCACTGCAAATCAGCACCCCAGACGGTGATTTGCGGGCCCCACTAAACTAACCCTGCCGCCCGAATATGAAATTGACCATTTGGCTACCTATACTTGACCTCCCAATTTTTATGTTGCAACTTATGTATGTAACCCTACATTTATGTCAGCCCCAAAATAATAAAAGACCAACTGCCACAGGTTGAATTAAAGCAAATTAAGTTGACAACATGTAAACATTGCTAAAAACCGACCGGGGTTATGTTTTATTGCAACCCTACCTTGAAAACTTTGAAATAACATTCAACGTCAAACGGTATGATGTACTATACAGATAGGGACAAGGAAAGTTCCAGTTAGTAATAAATTCTTTGATTAATCTACAGGAAGCTCTACAACAGGTGTGAAAGTAGTAGTAACAGTAAAAGACACTAGATCTCCCCGTCATTGCGTTTTTTTCAAGTGAAACTTCTTATGCGACTTCCAACAAGTTTAACGTTCTAATGGAGGGGGAATATTTTCTATTACCCACTAAGAGATGGCGCTATTACAAGATTCGTGACTACGTAGTTCTACTAGGTACGCAAGATGTTGTGCAAACAGTCATGCATTCGACTCTTCGGTGTGACCAGCCTTCGCTCAATTTCCATGAGTAGAATAACCTCGATAAACCTATGTATTAAAAAGTGTACAACAATAAAACAATAAAATATTATTCAGAAGCTCAATAAAATAACGAGAGTGAATGCGTGACACTCGAACGCATGCGTGTAGTATTACGAAGTTTCACTTCTTCCGCGCGGAGGGACTCCACGCACTATTTTTTTTTTATCTTGACTGTACCTGAGAACCTTCTAGTTACGGATGTTTTGGGTCAAAGTTCCAACCCCTCAAAAGTTTAGTTTTTTTTTACTACAAGTTTTAATGTTATAACGTCACTTTAAATCTCTCGACTTTAAAACTATTTAATGCATCCATCAGCACAATGTTTTGAGTGCGTTACATTGAGTCGTAAAACGTGATTTTTCGAACCAAATAAAAGTCGTTTCCCAGCTCTATTTTATGCGTAGAGTTACTTAGTTTGATGAACATAATGCTTGGTTGATGGCTTCATGAAGCGTCCATTTGCACCTTGTATTATGCGATCTAATGTGATGATCAGCTGTTCTACCATGACGTCGTAAAACCTGATTGTTTTACTCCTTTGCCAATGTGGGAAAGAGATGGCGCTAGATACCCTGTATAGCTCCGTCTCTTTCCCACACTACAATAAAGATGTCATGGTCAGTTGATGCTTGGTCTAAAATTCCGCGCTCGAAGTTGGGACATATTAAGTGGATGAGTGGGAATATAGAAAAACCTGCTGCTGCAGATGGACTGTTGTGCATAGTTGTTTGTTTAGGAGTGCATTGCAATTACCTATGAAGAGATCCTTTAACATAAAATTCCTTCAACTCAACATGACATTTCATTCATCTTCTTTAGGTCTAGGGCTCACTATTTATGAACACTTTCTTAAAAAAATCATCAGAAAAACAGTTCCTAATACACCGTGTAAATCACCTCATCAAGAAGCCGTCAACCAAGCATTCTGTACATGAAACTAAGTAACTTTACGCAAAAATTATTGCTGGGAAACTACTTTTTTTTTGGGGGGTGTAAAATCATGTTTTGTGGTAGAACTCAATGTAACGCACTCAAAACATTGTGCTGATGGACGAATTGAATAGTACGGAGGTCATGGAGGTGTTTAAAGTAAAAATATTACATTAAAAACTTGTATTTAAAAAAATACTTGTCAAAAAGTTAGAACTTTGACCCCTAATATCTCCGTAACTAGAAGGTTCCCAAGTATGGTGTAGAACAAAAAAATGATCGCCATGACAGGGACAACCAGTGCCTTTCGGCTTCGTTAAGAGGTGTTTTACATCCTTTATATTATTCCTTACTCGTATATCCTTATTTATCCCATGTTCTTTTTATCTACTAGTATGCCCATTACAATGCTTCAAAAATTGGCCTCATTCCTCAAAGCTGGTTACCATAAGCAACGATACTAAATTAAATAACTCCACCGTATCATTTTTGTCCTTAACCTAATTTACCCTGTCCTCATTTAAACTGTGGCCTTAGTTCTGGATCTGCCCTTATAATGAAATGCGATAAAACTTTGAGGATAAACTTGTTATCCTCTAACTTTCGCGTCAACCAACCTTCGCAGTGAGAAATGTACAAGCGTAAATGTAGTACATTGAGCTTTTAAAAGCGAATGACACACAGCACGCGTAGCATGACCACAGAAGAAACGAGTTTTGTCTACGGAAGAATCGACATAGTGACAGATAGACAATCACATTGTGTCAGTTTGTCGATTCTTCCATCGACATAGCCCGTTTCTACGGCGGTCATGCTACGCGTGCAGGTGATCATCATCATTCTCTTGCTATAGTACCTATCTGCTTACTACAGATAGTTTATACTCACACTTATCATCCATATTCATATTTTTATAGGTTTTACATTAGCATTTTACCAATCATTTCATTTTTATAAATATTTTCTTTATATCCTTTGTTGTGACATGTTTACTTCAAATTTGTCAGATGTCTTTTACTTTTATTTTTGATTGTTACCAGCCAAACTCTCTATGAAGGTTTCATTTAGATTATATTATTACTAAAAATTATTATCATCAATTCGTGAGTTCAATTGTTGTATTTTTTAGTTAATTGCGAATATTTGCTGTGTAAAGATATTCTGAGTTATATTTATAAAAATATTATGCGCAAGGTTTTTGACCAATTGTTACTGGCTGCTTTGAATACTGGCAGGTTGCGTCTTACTAGAGCGCAGCAGTTTTGAATCTGAGAAATAAATTTCAAGAGAGAAAAGGAGGATCAGGGTATAAAAGGGATTTCTGACGGATGCCCTGGTTCAGTCTGGAGTTAAGAGTTCGGTTGCAGTCTGGAGTCAAGAGTTCAGTCAAGTCTGGAGTCAGGAAATCAGTTAAGTCTACAGTCAAGAGCACAGTCATAGCATCATCTAGTCTGGAGCTATTTCTGAGGTGGAAAACTAAATTCATCATCGGATAGTCTTCATCATCTACGACGTGTCATCACCCAGGAGATCCCACTACAGACTCCTGAGACCACTTCTGCTGATCTACGTTTCTGAGCGCTCTCTTTCTGTGCGCTCATCTCGCATAGCAGCCTTGAAGTTCTGTTCTGGCGACCGTCCTACTGCACTACCCGGTGGCCAGATCTCTTTCTGCCGAGCTGATCAGTCATCATCTACAGTGTGCCTTTTAAAGACTTTAATAGTGTGTAATATAGCAGGTTTTTGGTAATTTATTGTATTTTTCTCATCATCTATTAAATTCATATTCCCCTTCTAACTTTTTAATGTATACAAGTCTGCTTATTTCCTTTTATCACAAGGAATAAGAAAGTTTGTTACATTGCCCGTATCCCAATTTATTTGGGTTCGGCGCAGCATGTCCTCTTCTTCCATACTTCTCTATTACTTGCCATCTCATGAGATACTTTCTTTCTTGCCATATCATCCTTCACACAGACCATAGTTTCTTTGGTCTTCCTCTTGATATATATATATAATAGCCTCTAGCTTTGATAGTTACAGGAACTTGGGGGCCCCTTGGATCGTGGGTCCCTGGGCAGGTGCCCAGTGTGCCCAGTGGAAAAGATGGCCCTGTCTTTAACACAGTCCATCCATCGATTCTTTGGTGTTCCTCTACTCTTATACCCATCCACATTCATACTCAAAACTTTCCTCAGGACATTTTCCTTATTCCTCCGCATCACATGCCCATACCACGACAGCCGATTACCACACATATTTTCAGTCACCGGCGCCACTTTAAGACTTCCTCTAATGTACTCATTCCTTTTCTATCCATTCGCGTAATACCACACTTCCCTCTTAGCATTCTCATCTCAGCCACATGCAAATGCCCTTCATTCATCCGTTTTGTGGCCCAACATTCTGATCCATACAAAAAAGCAGGTCTAACCATTGTTTCATAAATCTTACCCTTAAGTTTAATGGGGAAAGTAACCATGAAGTTTCTTGCTGGTTCTTCTCCATTGGAAACGACCAACCCGAACCGAGCACCTTTATGTCGAAGTTTTATAAGTGCCCATGTAGGCCTATGTGAAATAAAATATTTTGATTTTGAAAAAAGCGGGAGTTGCATATAGTTCCCGTAACCTGCCGCCATTTTATCCATTTTTATTCTGTGCTTAACACTACGATCTATTTCGCCATCGCTGTGCACGAGTGAACCGAGATACCGAAAGTCGGAGCAGACAGCAAGAAACGCGCCATCTAGCGCTGTGACTCCGGGACTAAAAAGGCCGCCAAAATCGCAGAACATGTATTCGGTTTTAATGCGAATGACACTCAAGTAGGGTATAATAGTAGTTTCTAATTGCGGAAGTGAGTTGACGGCAGTCAACTTTAGATAAAAATAATTACAAAACCACTCATCCAACGAGGCATCGTTGGGTGAGTGGTTTAGGTGGTTGATTGAATGGATCATAAGCGTGACTGCTGAGCATGCCAAGTTTCATCGACGGATCACAAACTGTTTTGGATACACGTCAGCGAAAACAACCGAAATCTATCGATACAGGTTGGTTAGTGGTGCATTCTAGGTCCGTTATAGTGTTAAATTCACAAATGCGTGAATGCCTGTCTGGTACAATTATGTACGAAGGATATCAACCTGTTTTCACTAAAACAAGGTGCCTCCCATTTTACTACCTAAATAAAACCACTGTTGGTTTTTTTCTGAATGTGATAATAATTAATAACTCAGCAATTATTGTTCCGACAGTCGATTCAGCAAAGCGCTAAATTGCCAAAAGACTCGACCAATAAATACCTGAGGATGCTGTCGTTAGGCAGCTGGCTCAAGAGCTTGATTTAGAAAGCGGTACTCTTGGACACGCGTCGTTTTGTTAGGAGGTTTCTATCTCTGTAGCCCTGACCGCCGGTAGCTTGGACCCTGTTCCTGATAGTAGTGGGCTATTTTTTTATACATAGGTACTTGTAAAGTTTAAAATATTTCAAAATACTATTAAAAAAAAAAATCGTATCGTTATGCATATGCATCTAGGTGTTACTGAAAACGCGCATTTTTGTGCGTAACTTGCGTGCGTACTTATCCTGGTTTCATTTATGGTCACCGTTCACACTGAATTTACAAGAAAATAGTTAAGTATTGTTTTTTCAATATCTAAAATATATACATTGCTGAAGTGTGCAGGTATATTTAGCAGAAATTTCTGCTAAATGTTAGTATATCTGGCTTTAGATTCTGTCGAGATCTCAGGTGGCTACAGTTAAACATATATAATTAGAATGTCAGGATTGAGGAGCCAAAGAAAATGCGTTCATCTACAAAATTTACTCTGTTTTACTATTTTATTCCTATACTGCAAAAACAAACATAACACCTGCTAAATGATTATTATGTCCAATATATTAATTCATCGCTCACATACAATAGAAATTTACCTCTTGAGTGTAGATTGAGGAGCCATATTATAAGTATTGTATTTTCTTTCATTTTAACGCTACAGAAGCTAAATTTTTAGCGCATAATATGCACAATTGCTGCTAAATGATACAAAATTTTCAAAAATATTCATCTATTACTTAACGAGTTCCAGGTAGCTCCTCAGTTCAGACGTTTGGATTGCGGAGCCACTTTTGCATGAGATATAACTAGTGACATATTTTGCTGCTAAATCTAGAATTCGTGCTGCAAAATCAGCTAAATTGCTGTTAAATAATGGTGAGATCAGGTTTGAAAAATCTGATGTGGCTCCTCAATCCTTACGGACACCATTTAAATCTAAGGGTATGGACATGTGATGAGGAGGGATGGAACACATGTGACTAAAAGAGTGATGAATATAAATGTGGATGGATGAAGAGGAAGACCAATGAAAAGATGGATGGATGGTGTGAAAAATGATATGAAGGAAAAAGGAGTAAATGATAGCGTGACAAATGACAGAGGAAAATGGAGGAAAGAGACGAGTTGCGCCGACCACAAATAAAATGGGACAAGGGTAGGAAGATGATGATGTTTCTAATATTTTTTTAATGAAATTATCATTATTCCTACCAAATCTAAGTTAATGGGTCGACAAGTGAATAAATAATGAAACACACTGAAATTCGAAAATAACGTTTATTTCTACATAACATTTATTTTATGCATCCACAAAAATATGACGTAATTGAACATCTTTTGAGAAATAAATTAGTTCTATACACGTAACTATTCTCTAAAGTACTTAAGTAGAATAAAATCATTGCTATTACTTATAAATTCACAGAATTTGTTTTAAAAACACACTTATTCTAGACATTTTCTTAAGTAATCCCCAAATGGCCTTTCGATTATCGCGTTAGGAAAGTGATTCAGAAGCGACTTTGAATTTGTAGAAAGTAATTTCGATTCCAATAATCGAGAATTACGGTTTCGACTCACGGTTTGAAAATCGAATATAATTTCGGTATCAATCGGAAATAAAATGTAAGACCTACGTTCTGAAGAGAATACATGAGATAAAAGAAAGTCTTAAGATTTATGGTCCAAGTGTGTTCGGAATCCCATATTTTTATTGGAAAATAAATATTACATATTGTAATAAAACACACTTTGGAATTGTAATTTATCACTTGCGAAGTCATTTCAATTTATGATTTAAAAATAAAAGGGCTATAAATAAAATAAACTTACAACATATTTCGTACAATTTGCAAACACAGCATTTTAGCTATGGATCATAAAATATAAATTACATTCATGCACTTTTGCGTGAAAAAAAACATGAACGATCACAAAATTCCAAAATATTGTGATTATTCAGTTACTCGTTAATTAAACACAAGCCTATATTAACGGTATACATGATTAATTAGTTTATTTACTCAAATAATTTATGTTTTCATTTCTTCGGAGTAGATATAGATACATGTGTTACAACAAACCAATTTAAAAAGTTATAGTTTATGAACATCTAAGATTAACAACGCAAATTATGTAAAAAAACAGATACCGAGATAATTACACATGCTTATTTACACATTGCAAAGTATTACCTGTTATAGCGCGTTGATCAACTCTCAGGCATGTTTAGACGAGGGTCTAATTGTGTGCCTTGTTTAAGTTTATGTAAAAAATAAAAGCTTAATAATGAATAAAATATAAATAAATAAATAATAAATCATCTGCTAGCGATTGCAAGAAAAATTATATCAATGTTGGAAAAAGGGCTGGAGAATAACGATGATGAATGTAGATATACATATATTTCAAAGAGTACCAAACAATAAAATAAAGTTATGTAAAAAAGAACGTCTACAGATACAAGAATACACAAAACTTCAGCTCTGCAGAGGAGAACCATCGAGTATTTTCTAACTCTGCACAGCTTTTTGTTTCAGTGTAATAATTTTCTTGCTCATCGCATGTTTGAAATTAGAACGAAATTAACTTTTTGAGGCAGAATTATGTTCAGAGTTGATTAGAGTTTGTCGACAAAGTGACAGATGGATTGTGTGAGAAATGATATGAAAGAAAAAATCGTCATAAAATGAAAACTACTGGTCCAAACTATGTTAAATTTTTATGGGACCAAATGGCGACTATTCCGCATCAAACTAAAGAAGAAACATGTAAATCGGATCATCAATCTCAGCGTAAACGGTTTACATACATAAAAAAAAACCAATCGAAGACAATTGAGAACCTCCTTCTTTTTTGAAGTCGGTTAAAAAAAATACCAATCGAATTGAAAACCTCCTTATTTTTTTAAATCGGTTAAAAAGTAGTAAATGATAGCTTGACGGATGACAGAGGAGAATGGAAGAAAAAAACGGGTTGCTCCGACCTTGAGTAACATGGGACAATGGCAGGAAGATGATGAGGCAGAATGATGTTTTCCATTATTGCAGTGCTTGTTTGTAGGCAGATAATAATAAATAATAATAGCAATAAGCCTGATATAGTGGTGGTGGATCGATTAGAGCGGCGCGCAATTATTGTTGACATAACGGTTCCGCATGACGAGAACCTCGTGAAAGCCGAGAAAGATAAGCAAATCAAGAATCTTGACTTGGCTCACGAGGTTGTGGACATGTGGGATGTTGACTCAGCGATCATTGTGCCGATAGTCGTATCAGCCAATGGCCTAATTGCCGAGAGCCTCGACCAATATCTGATGAGGCTCTCGGAAGGCAGCTGGATTCCGACAGTCGTTTCAGCAAAGCGCTAAATTGCCAAAAGGCTCGACTAATAAATACCTGAGGATGCTGTCGTTAGGCAGCTGGCTCAAGGGCTTGATTCAGAAAGCGGTACTCCTGGACACGGCTCGTATTGTTAGGGCATTGGAAGTCAGTTTAAGTTTTTATAATTGTTTCTAAATCTTCATAAGTGCCGCCGTACAACTTGAACTCTGGCAGATTCCACCTGGCAGACTGAGTCGAATCTACGTTTTTGGGTAACGATATAACAGGATCGAATGGAAGGTCTAAGTGTTTACGCAGCACTACAGCGAGATGAAAAGCATGTCTGAGTGTTGGTAACTTGCATAGAGCGTACAGTTCAGTTGTTGGAAACCGAATCGGTTTGTGAGTCATGACTTCCAACACTGCCCTCTCTGCCACAGATATCACAAGGTTTAACAAAACTAACTTTTTAACTCAAAAATCACATTGATGCAGACAGTTTTTTTTTCTTTAAAAAATTATATGTTTTCTAATACCTACTGTTACGTATAATATTTGGACCTTAACGAAAATTCGGAAACATTGACCTTTCACGAAGCAATGCAGATTTGAACTGGGCGCACCTATGGATTATGGCCCAGTCCTTACAGAAACCAGGGCGGTGTTACAGCAGTCGGAATACTATGGCTGAGCATGAAACTTGAACAACTCGTTTAAAACACGGGTAGTTCAAATCTACCGATTTCCGCAAACAAGAAAAAAAAATGACCTACCAATTTTATTATTGATTCGGGTCGAGAATCATTAGCATAGTTACCTCCTTGAATTCGACGAGGATGCAAAACAACAGCTTGTATTTGCTAATAGGTGCTTAGCATAACTTCATAACATAACATCATGCCTACAATCCTAGAAGGGTTAAACAGAGGTGTACCTAATTGAACACCCACATTTCGCCAGTTATCTTTGTCTGATGTTAGGGGGGGTAGGGGGGCAGCCTATTGCCATCAACTGGACATATATCAAGACTCCGTGGCCGCTACTGAGAAACTCCTAAAGGAAACACCCAATATTTCTTTGACCAACCCGGAAATCGAGCTCAGGACCTCAGCAGGTCCCCTTCCCCGCTAGATAAACGAGGCACTACATGCTACATTTGCTAGTAAAAGAAGTTCTTCAAGAATACTTTAAGCTTAAAAGTATCCCGGCAAACAACAAAGAACGGGGCACTGAAGTTTATAGTGAGAGTGACCGATCCATTTATCTTGTACGAAGAGAAAAACTGAAGTAATTACGCGATTAACGATTCTTCAGACTTGCTGAAAGAATTTAACGAAGAACAATTTGTTTCACTTTTTAAAAACAGGGCACGCGTATCATGACCACCGTAGAAACGAGTTATGTCGACGGTATAATCGACAAGAAATCAGTCATTTTGTTGTTGTTGTTGCAAAGATTTTGACCCCAGTCTCGCCAGTCCCAGACCCCAGTCACCCCAGTCCCAGACCCCAGTCTCCCCAGTCCCAGACCCCAGTCGATGGAACGATATTGTAACTTTTTTTTTTAAACAGTTTGTGATTTTGAGACCTCTTAATTATGAAGTAAGACAGTTTGATTAGGTAACGTTTGACATCGATCGATCTTAGTCTGGCTGCATCCAAAGAGTCGATTTCACCAACAAAATTAAAAGGCGTACAAGAGTTGTGATTTTCAATAATTCGTTACAAATATAACACTGTCAGCTCTTGAACGCGGTTTATATGTGCTGATCGCGTTCTATATGAGAGGCGAAATTTACTACTAAGAGATGAAAAGAGGCTCGTATGTTTTTTTCGTTCGTTCCAGGAGTATCGATATTTTGCCTTGAAATCCAGTAAAGCAAAATTAAATGTTTTAGGCTTGTTTCGGGTTTGAATTCAAAATAATTGCCGTAGAAACAGATGGATTTCCTGGCAACGCGACGCCTCGACCGATGGACGAGTGGCCCTAGAACAAACGCGCGGACTAAACGTAACGTAAGTAGGACAGGCCTGACAATGGTTACTATAAAGGGTGTAAAACACCTCTTAACGAAGCCGAAAGGCAGTGGTTCTACCTGTCATTGCGATCATTTTTATGTTCTACACCATACCTGGGAACCTTCTAGTTACGGAGATATTAGGGGTCAAAGTTCCAACTTTTTGGCAGGTATTTTTTTAAATACAAGTTTTTAATGTAAGATTTTTACTTTAAACACCTCCACGACCCCCGTACTATTCAATCCGTCCATCAGCACAATGTTTTGAGTGCGTTAAATTGAGTTCTACCACAAAACATAATTTTGCGTCCCCCAAAAAAAAGTCGTTTCCCAGCAATAATTTTTGCGTAAAGTTACTTAGTTTCATGTACAGAATGCTTGGTTGACGGCTTCGTGATGAGGTGATTTACACCGTGTAGATGGCATAACGTTCCATTATAACGTCCATAAATAAATTAATTTGAATTCTGTTTGTTATTCAAATAACAGCTTTTACTTAATGCGTATGAAAGTATATACGATATCTTATTACATTTTGTTTTAAGTTTTTCTAGCTGTCTGTCCGTTCAGCGTGACACGGCTGAACCGATTTTAACCACCCTTTTACTGGCAAGCGATTTACTACTGGCAGCTAGCTGACTTATATTTTAGAAAAAGGATTACAGATCTGCGCAAAAAACATTAAAAACTCATGAAATTGTTAACAAAATCTGATTTAAATAGGGAAGTTTTATTTTTACAATAATTTCACGCAGTCACAAGCAAAAACTAGTTTTTTTTTTAATATAGAATGGCCAAGTCTTACTCGCACACACAGGGTTTCGAAACACCAAACAATATACTAACAATATTTTGTACGGTCATTCATAAGTATAAATTTAAACTCAACAGCAAAACTAAATTTGTTTTTCATATTATGTTAATGAAAAACAAAGTTACTGCTGCATTTTGGTGAAAAAGTCCCTGAAATTAATTTTCCTCCTCTTACTTTAGAAATTAGTGGGAGGAGGGCGACACACACATTTTACCACCATGGAAGTGTCTATCTTTCAAACGACTGACTGAGAAAAAATGGCTTAAGAATCCTCAATATCATTTGTAAAATACTATCTGTAGACACCCCGCACGTATTAGGTTAAATGAAAAAAACGATTTTAAAAAATCGTTTCAGTTCCTTATATGGGGAGACCAATTAATTAATTAACCTTTTATGCTTTTTTTACTTTTGTATAAAAATCGTAAAGCAGCTCACAGAATACACATTTTAACTGTGCAGTCTTAATAGTTTCGGAATAAAGTGGCTGTGACATACGGACGGACAGACAGACAGACAAACATGACCAATCTATAAGGGTTCCGTTTTTTTGCCATTCAGCTATGGAACCCTAAAAACGCCAGTAACTTATTTAAACCTCTTTTGATGGTGAAGCGTCGAAAATCAGTTAATGTCTTTTTTAATGATGCCTAGAACTAGCTTGCTAGCGCCATTAGTTTTACAGTTAATATCCACATTCGAACGATTTTAAAATATACAGTATGTTAGGTTAAATGAGGGACATATTGAGGGAGGGTATTCAGTATTCGATTCTCGTCCCAAATATGTAAAAAACCTACAACGTATATAGAAGAATTTTTAATGTTTTGTTTAGTGCCTAGATATTTTGGACTGTCCTAAGCCAGGTAAGTTTAAAATATGAGGGGAAAATGGATTATACCTAAGAGTCATTGCCCCGCTCACATGTTCTGCGATAGTATTAAGTCGCTAGCGCAAGGGTGTATACACGTTGCGTGTCATTTGCGAAAATTTTGGTATGGTTCTGTCTGTTATTTATTAGTGTTTTTTTTTTGTTTATATTTTTATTAGTTATTATCATGTTAGCATGTACTATTATTGGTTTGAATATGTCCCTCGTTTAAACTAACATACTGTATAGGGAGACTGGTAATTAGTGACCGATACTGAAACACGTTATTTCATTCATCATAACAAAAAAACTTTCTCAAAGAAACCTTTTTCTTTTCACTTTAATCACAATAACACAACAGCCATATGAAAATTCAGGGTTGCGAGCCATGCAGGTGGGTGCTCTGCCTACCCACTGTGGCACGGAACGATAGTAAAGAGACAACAGCGTAACGCGGCTAACAGCTGATAGGTCACAGGTGCGTGTGCGCACGATTTTCATACGGCTGTTGTGTTATTGTGATAAAAGCGAATGAGTGAAAAAAAAAGGTTTTTTTTTGGGAATGTTGTTTGTTATGATGAGTACAATAACGAGTTTAAGTATCGGTCACTTATTATGGTTGTAGAAAAAATTAAGCCGAAAAGTTATTTTGGTTTCGGTTTTGAAAGTAAAATATAAATTTTTGGCTAGGTACGGACCGAAAATCTCAGATTTTGAAAATAACCTCGTTGTAATTTGTACTACAGCATTCTATGTGATAAATATATTGAACAAAGTTTGGGGGCTTATAATTATTAAGCTTAAGATTCTAAAAACAAAACTCGACGGAAGGAAAACTTTAAGTTACACGTGAACTGTACAATAAATGATTAATATTATTTGTTTGGTTTATCTAAATTATTATGATATCAAAATGCTATTTGACATTGTCATATGATTACTGTTAGCATTAAAGCGTTTTGAGAAAAAAAAACTGTGAGGCTATAATATATTTTTTTGTAAATCAATAAATATTCAGTTATTTGACTTTACTTCGCGTTTTCGTCGCACGTTTGTACTAAAGCCTGAGTCGTAGGCGTCGTCGGTACCGGTATTCAGTTAAATATGTATTACCAAATTATACGGTGAAGTGGGTTTTATTGCGTTATTGGTCAAGTAATCAACGTGGGTTTTTCCATCAAAATTGTTTACCAAACTGTTTATTTTGTTAACCAATTTTTCTTTTTTATTGCATTCTGCACAATCCGTTTTATTTCGTGTTTTATTTTTTGATAAAAACCAAGTTGCAAAATGTATTTCGAATTAATCAAAACATCATGTTTGACTAGGTAGATTTTTGGTTTTAAAGGAATCTGAATTTTTGTTTTATTCACACATAATTGCATTAGCTAAATTCTTGGACATTAATTTATAATTTTATCATTTCCTGATTATATGAGGATTGGATTCCAGTCTAACCAAATCACTAAATTCAATTCAGATTCTACAAAGAATAATTGGCATAGTCAGACAAATTACATAAATATTAATATTGGAGCAGAAACATTGGCATTTTATTTGGCAAGGTTTTATCTGGTCATTAGGGGGAGTGATGCAACCAGCGCCAGAGTGTGCCCACTAAAATACCGAATGTGTTTAAAATTAATAATATAATTATTTAAGGTTTGGCCAAACTGGTGTCGAAAGGTTGTGGACTGGCTGCTGACACTGGATTCTTAAAAACCGACAGAACCTTTATAAAGGTTTTCGCAGCTTTAGAATTTATTTGTACTTAGCAAAAGAAGGAAAAAGTGGAACGCTTTGGGGGAGGCATTTGCCCAGAAAAAAAAATAAAGCAGTCGTCAGTTGAAGATTTGGTTTGCAATACTTACACAGTAATTTATTATCAGTATTTTTGTATTTTATTTCTACTAAAAAGTTGGTGATCACTACTATTATATTACGGCCTCTTTTTTCTCTCCATGGCAATCGCTTATTTAGTGGCCCTACTTCATAACAGTATTGTGTATCCGTTCAATTGACTTCACAATGAAATATTGGCAACGACGCTTTTTGAAATATTATTTAATACAGAAAAACATATTTGTTTCCTTATCAAGCTGTGGAATTTTCTTTTTATCTTACTCATTTTAAACACTGTTCGTCAATCATTAATGGAATTTCACAATATCGTTATCATCAGAATTGATTAAAATAAAAAAGGAATTGAAATCAAATACCAGAAATTCTATAATGATTGTCACTTTAACAATGAACAGCAATGTGTAATGAAATAGCAAAAATTGTTTAAATTTGAAAACATTGGAAATTATTTTTATTTCTATTAGGTACTTTATGAAATTATATAAGTTGCGAGAAGGTACAAATTTCTTATAAAATACAACAGGCAAATATATACATAATGCTCTGATCATACTGAGATAAATCCCGCACACGACTGCACTCGCTCTTGTTTGTCTGCGCAAGTCCATTCAGCTTCTTGCGCGGGATTCAGTTGGCCAGAGGTTTGGAACGGAAATAAAAGAATACGATTCAATAACTAATTCATACTTTGGCACTAATCAGATAGTCAATTACATTCTAGATATGAAACACAATAATATCAGAGTCCACATCTAATACTCGTACATTATTTACTTTGGCAGTAGATTTCGAATTTGAAAACAAAATCAAATTATTATCAACATTTGGTTAAAAATCCATCGATAAATAAAAACATAAATTTCTCTTATAGTCGTTGCATATCACGAACGCGGGTCGATAGCTTTTTATTTGAGTGACATGCCCTGCGTCCTAACCAAAAGCGATCGGTCGCGCGGAAACGCGTTTGTCACATTCATAAATGTTACTACTATGTTCGTAGAGCTGAAAGGATCGCCGAACAAAATGGTCACGTCGGTTGCGTTCGCGCGATGATCGGTATAGCCAAGAATGGCGCGCGTTCGTAAATTGTTACAACTATAACTTGCTTAATTAATACCTAATATTAAAATCTCCTATAGGTTGTTCTATTAATACTGTTTCGGTGGTGTCTGGTGCTGCTGGTGACGAGGATGCTAGGCCTGATGGGCGTAATGATATGGCTAGAGGTAAAGCTGACCGGGCGCAGAGTTGGGATGCTCCACGCGTTGAGCCGGTTGAACGGTAGCGGGTGCAGCGACCGCGTCTGAGGACAAAAGAGGTTGATTAATATTATGTAAGGTTTTGTAAAGAGCATCTTTTACAAATACACAAAATAGATAGGTTTCAGAAGGAGACAAGGGCGAGGCCTTTTTCCCAGCAGTGGACATAGTATAGGCTATGAAAAAAAACAACGTTCTGAAAAGATAGTCATGTTATCACTAGATTATGTTAGTAATTTTGTTATTAGATTATAAGAAACTATCATAGAGCCATATTTACAGATAATGAGATAGACTACTACAACTGACACCCTATGCGACCTATGAAAGCATGAATTTTGTTTGGCGAACGCGTGTTCTCGCCTTCTCGTTTTCCGATGAAATGAGTGACATTTCTATTTATTAAATATTAGCTGTGCCAGCGACATCAACCGCATGGAATTAGATTTTTTTCTAAAATAATAGTAGCCTAAGTTACTCCTTATTACATCAGCTATCTGCCAGTGAAAGTCCCGTCAAAATCGGTCCAGCCATTCCAGAGATTTGCCGGAACAAACAGACAGACAGACAGATAGACAAAAATAGAAAATTATGTTATTGTCGTATATGTACCGTATATACATTCATATGCATGTAGTTAAGTAAAAAGCGGTTATTTTAATATTACAAATAGACACTTAAATTTTATTTATTTGTATTGATTTATATCGCGTATTCAAGCGAGCGGTTAGCTTGGTTAGGACAGGAGATTATTATAATATATGCTCTTGTTCATATCGTATCTATTTTCAGACCTCATAATGATATGATGCCCAAAACGCAAATAATGTGTTTAACATGCCTTGTCTAAAGTAAACCACTTTTAAGACGATTTTAAAATAGTAAGTTGTAACTTTTAATTGATGTTTTAAAATTCACTAACCGTTTCACCGAACATTGCATACAGCAAACTAGTAAACAAATCTCAGAAAAAGATATACAAGTCTCTTTTTATTCAAATCTGTGCAGAACATTGAATTTACCGCAACATTTTTCAAACTTTCGCGTCAGCTTATTAATTATAAATTTACAAGACTAACTTTATAGCACTAGTGTTTCATAAACAAACATTAATAAAGCCTAAAGCATCTTTGCATTCATATTCTGTGTGGTTTTAATCATGCACAGACTTATTGTTTTCTTAATTAAAATCGTAGCGGGTTCACGCAAGAATTAATGTCTCTTGTTGCTAAACGTGAGCTGTGTTCTAAAACATTTTTGTTTCGTTTCTTTGTCTAATGAAAGGTCCTTCTGATTCTTGATTATCTATTAAGTATGAATGTATGGACGTGGTTTTTTTTTTTGTTATTAAATTAACTAGCATCTTTGTTTTTCTTCATAATTTGAAGAAAAGTGGAGCTTAGTGGGTACGGCCCCGAAGTTACGAGCTGTAGAATATAATTAATTAAGAATGCTTTATGCAAAGTGGCAAAAAAGTAAATGAAACAAACAAGTCACCGACTTCAGAAACTAAAATTATTTGCCACTTTTTAGTGTTTTTTTTGGAAGTCGGTTATTCTTTTTTGTAAAAAAGTTTTTATTTTAGCCTTTTCAGTTGTTGTACGTTATGTCAAACTCAATATTGCAAATGGTAAAAATTAATTTCTTTGTCTAGAAAAATATAATCGTTTTTTATTCATTATCTTGCTCCATTCGGTAAAACGCCGACAATCTTGAACTTGCAAGCGTCAATAGATTTAAGTCAGACGAAACCGTGCGACAAAGTTACGTCGTCGGATCACAAACTGGGAGTCTACTCTCTAAGTCCGTCAACGACAATACGGGTCCGTCCGTAAATAGCTTTATACTTCGAAATGAACCCTACTTTCTAATATTTTCGGATTCAGATGAGTTTTGAAAACACATCGCGAGTCAGGGCAACTGTCCAATTGTGTTTTTCATAATTTTTGAGTTCAGACCCTTAACGAATCTTAAACAACCGTAACTTCAGCCGAAACTATGGATTTCGTGCTTAGAGAGTAGACCCTCTGTTTTGGATACACGCCAGCGAAAACAATTTGAAAAATCGATATAGCAAGAGTCGAATTTGTGACTTTTTTAGCTGTTTTTGTCTAATTAACACTTTTTTTTTAATTAAGGCGTTTGATCAATGATACCATCCAGAGATTGGTATTCTACGTCAAAAAAGTTGAAGTATTGTATTGACATTGAATTCGTATAACGTTGAATTTGTGCTAAACTAACATTGGCATAACTTCAATAAAATATAAACAACTGAGTTTAAAATTTATGCTGCTTTGATAATATGCAGGAAGTAGAATAATATAATTCTTGCGTAGTATTTATAGTTTTAAGATAATATTGGGACATTTAATTTTGCAGTGCTTCTTACGTATTTTATTAAGCCATAAGCGATGGTTCGATTCAATAAAACTATCAAATTATGACCCTTCAGTTCAAACTATATCATAAATGATTTTAGTTTTTTTTTTTATTATACTACTTCAGCCTATTACTGTCCATTAACACTAAAAGGTTTGAACGGTTAGAATAATTGGTTAAGCATTTTTCTTTTAATACCAGAATCATTCATTTGTTTCATACAAATTGATCGCAGCAAAATAATGTTTTGTTTTGAGTGGTCTCTATTAAATTAGTAGGCGATCTATGTATACAAATAAATTAAATTGAAGTGTCTGTAATTTTATTGAAGTGTCTGAAGTTGTCTGTAGTTACTGAAAAATAAATGAAAGTTTATAAGGTACTTATAACAAAAACCATTTCAATATTTTTTGTCTGTCTGTCTAGTTGTTCCGGCTTATATCCGAAACGGCTGGACTAATTTTGACAGAACTTCTACTGGCAGATAGCTGATATTATAAGGAGTAACTTAGGCTTCCTTACTTTTATTTTAGGATACTATTAAAAAATAATACAATCCCTTGAAATTGTCAACAAAATCTGATTAGAATAGCAAAATAATATTTATTTTTAAAAAGCGTCTCATTTCTGGTTTATAAATTACTTATGAATAAAACGAAATTCTTTAGATTGTCTGATAGGCATTTATTTACTTGTAAAAGCTTAAGACACTTGTTCAATACTTGTCTAACAGTAGCTAACTTCATGCAAATATTGAAGGCCGTGTAAATGTTGTTTATCTCAGACTTCAGTTAATTATAATATTACAAGCCGTCTACTGCCTGAAGGGATTTTCCATTGGTTACTTCTTAGGAGTCTAAGGGCTGTACCCCACCGAAGCGGTGACGAGACGAGAAAAGAGGAGATAACGTGATTTTGTCATCATCATCAGCCTATAATGTTTCCACTGCTGGGACACAGGCCTCCTCTCTATAAGAGGGAGTGGGCTGTATTCCACCACGCGGGCTCAGTGCCCAGCCCAGTGCTTGGTATATGTCACATGTCTTCGAATTTTTAGATGTAGGACATGCCGGTTTCCTCAAGATGTTTTCCTTCACCGTTTTTGAGGGCAGCGGTGATGAAATAAATTATACAAAGTAATGCGCCTGCCTGGGTTTGAACCCATGGTTTACTGCTCGTAAGTTGGGGGTGCCACCATTGGGCCACCGCTGCTCTCCGTCATTTAAACCACTCCAATATAATTTCGTCACGTCTCGTCTCCGCTTTGCTTTAGAGGAAACAGTTGAGTTGAGAGGAGAGGAGACTGATGTCTTGCAATCGTTTAGGCCCGCGGAGACGAGACGTGACGAGACAGACGAGACGTGAGGACGTGTAGCGAGCGGTGTGCTGTGAGATGTACGCTTTGTAACTGTGTCTCCGCACAGCTTCGGTGAACACACTCTAGCTTTTATGCATCTCCTCTCCTCTCACTTTGGTGAAATCCGGGTTCTTAGGGTAGTCCTTAGAGTAACGGAGCAATCACATTCACGAGTGGAACACCGTTTTCGAATATCTCTATCTCATTTTGTCACGCATAGGTGTCATTTGGTGGAGTGAGAAGTCCGGTCACATGCATCAGCATTCATTCGCATCAGAAGCACATTTACTAGCGATTAAACCTCGCAACAAATTCTAAGTGGCAGAAAGCTTCAAGGAACAAGACCGAACGAGGCTTGAAATAGACCCTGAAAAATCTCCTTCCTTACCTAGTACAATGACACCTCAGCAGCCTAAGGAAGGCGGCTCGGAAGGTTCGGTTGAACACGGTGTAAATGATGGGGTTGATGGTGGAAGATACGTAGCCCAGCCATAGGCAGATGTCCACCACGTGCTCTGTGGACAAGAGATTGTTATAGTACCTTGAAGCTTATGAGATAACGAAGAGGAAGAGCAGTGAGGTCATCTCATAGGTCCAAAGATGTAATAATCGCTGTATTGTAGATGATCCTTCTTTTGGATGTAAGGGGTAATCTTAGGAACTACTGATCCAATTTTGATTTTTTTTTACTAATGGGACGCTCGTTATCCCCTAGTGTCATAGGCTAGATTTAAAACGTTCCTTAATTTTATATTAATTCGACTACGGTAAGCTAACTCAAGGTCAAGGTCAAGGCTATACTCAATTCTTATGTCAACCCTAAGTTAAATGAATGACCCACAGTATCTATGTATCTTAGTGCAGTGTTTTGTAAACTGAAAAACAAAGTGTATACAATAGAGTTCTTTTTGGTGAAACCGAAAGAAAGTTTTTCGAAATTGAAGCAGCCATTTGTGCCAGATGATGTGACGCTGCAGATTTGCAATAATGTACCTATCATGTGTGGCATGCGGAAGCATTAGGAAACGTAAACCGTCCGTGTTGCTATATCTCTTGGCACGAGTTTCCATTCTGCCAGCAATACACGAGTTTCTTATGCATTCGCCCAATGGAACGTTTTGCAGATCTATATTTTCGAATTATGTCACATGTTCGTTCCCAGCTCATTTAATTTTGAACTTGGCCTGCTTTACGCTCTATAAAAATTATTTTACGTACGTCTACCATTGCTAAGATAGCTAAGAACTCGACTTTCGCATCCTTATTACCTTAAGGCAAAGATTTTTTCTATTGCTAATCACTAACAGCAGCTTATTAATTATCTCGGCCCAGTTAATTTAGGTCTGACTTAAAGTTTTTTTTATCATACAGGCGATTTTGATCTTTTTCCTTATCGGGAAATATTAAAGGTACATTAAATTATTGCGATTCGATTTAAAACCTTAAAGCTACACCACCCACAGTTATAAACTACAATGTCGCCGTGTTCTGACATGACTGCTATGTGCTCGGAGTTTTTCAGCCAAAGTTAGATATGCTAGCCACTTCAGAGCAAATGAAAGAGCAGCAAACCAAAGTTCTCGACAAGCACCATAGAAAGCCCATGAATGCCTTGGCCGAAATCGTCTACTATGGCATCATGATCATCTTAACAAAATACCCATTCAAATTACCTCCATCAACATGATTCGGCAATTGCAACCTTTGCTTCCATATCTACATTTCAAATAGCATAATCAGCAACCAAAAGTCAATTCAAAGCTACAATTTCGCTCTCCATTCAGAAACGGTTAACTGCCCACTATATATCAAATCTAACCGCGGCCATAACTTACCAGGGACTATACAGGCTGGACACGCTGCGAACAGGATATTGAGAAGGAAGAATGGTGCCCAGCATAGCACGAATGTGAAGAAGACCAGGCCAAGGACCTTGGTCGCTTTTTGCTCGTTTGCCACCGCGTTTGCTGAGAGGGAACGACCTTTTTTGCGATTTGCTAGGAATCTGGAACAAACATTGTTTTTAGTATTTGCAAGGAGTTGCGTGGAACCGGGACCGATGGAAGGAATGGAGATATACCCTTGGCAATCGGTAGGACAGAGATAACAGGCAGAATTTTAGATGTATTTAGTAGGTCAATAGTTTTTCTTTTTTTTTAAATCGTTGCCCCACGCTAGGCATTTCTCCTGTATCGTGGGTGCGTTTACAAACATTCAAACTCACATACACAAACAGCCAGTTAAAACTGTGCCTCAGTGTACAGACAAGTATTATTCTTATTCTTCTTTGTAAAAAGGTATTCTAAAATCAAATAAGTAGTAACTTCAGCTCCCGTACCATGACGTCTTAAAACATTATTGTTCCATTCTTACTCCAGAGTGAAAAAGAGACGGAGCCATACAGGTCGTCTAGCTCCATCTCTTTCCCACTCTGGAATAGGAATGGAACAATAATGTTTTAAGACTCATAGTAGCCCCTCAGAAAAATATAGTTAGGCAAGGATCCTTTAGCACCCTTAGCGTTGTTGGTAAATTTATTATTGTACAATTGTTTCATAAAATTGTATCGAAAAAACTACGTTGTGGTTTTTATGAGGCGTCAAAAAAAATCATGATCAACTATACTAGGGTTACTATGCTGTTCAATCTCAGACTTATTGAGCTACGTGAACAAAATTATGGTAAGTACGTATTCGGCTTTTCTTAGTAATCCCGAAAGTCTCTCACAATTTATTTCACTCAAGTTTATCAATGTTCCGGTCTTACAAACGTCAGGCGAATAAACGTCAAGTGGCTCAATGGGTCCCGTACAAATGAAGGCATAATAAGGTCCCTTTAGAACGCGCAATCTTTTAAACCTTTTTGTCCCATTGATCGATAGACCCCTATTTACCTTTTGATATTTTAAGCCTGACAGATTGGTTTGATTGGCACTTTCTATTTGATATTTGAATGGATCTTTTCGGGATTAACTGGGATCGGTTTTTAAACAATGGTAAGTACGTTTAATATTTTTTTTTGTTTTAATCGCGTCGTAGTTAATGTACTGTAAAACGACCGAAGAACGACCGATACGAAGTTTTTTTTTTTTATGAATGGCCTCTCGCAGTTCAACCTATGAGGTTGTCGTCTGCTTAACCGGACTATCCTGTGGGTGCCTTAAAAGTAAGGCCTCCAACCAGGGTATAAAAACTTACAAACTAAGCGACTACATGCTAACCCCCCTGTGGGGTACGAGCCTCGGCTTAGGGCGTTGATACAAAGAAAGCATAAAATAAATATTTATAGAGACACTCACTAGTATCATGCAAGACTCTAACGTAGTTCTATTTGTATTTAAAATATACTACAGAATTATCACGAATTCCAGCGTCTGCCAATGTGCACGCAGCAGGCTTAAATAATAATTACAGACTGAAAACTCCTCTAAAAATATTGCTGTACAACGTTATAAAGGAAGCCAAAACTGCACGTTTTAGTGGTTCAAGGCTAATTTGCAGAAAATAAAGTTGGGTGGACATTTTATTTGGGATCCCTTCTTTTCACATAATGTTCTCTGTCCTAATATACTTCGGCATAACGATTTTGGCACAATTTGTTTCGGCATAATAATACTTCGGCATAACGGTTTTGGCACAATTTGTTTCGGCATAATAATACTTCGGCATAATTTTTTTAGGCATACATTTTATGTTGGCATAATCTTAAAGACTAATTTGTTTTGGCATAAATTTGATTCGCATAACGTTAGTAGGCCTAAAAATTAAACTAACTAGGGTAAAAATTTAAAATGCTGTGCAACAAAAGTTAGTGACAGAACCGAATTGCTGCAAAACCGACTCCACGTAGTCTTGTTTGTCCTACCCCAAGAGTGTAATTTAAAATCGCGTAGGCGCGTAGGGGCGAGGCGGCCCGCGGGCTGAGGAGCAGGCGACTGCGAGCGAGCCGCCACGGCTGAGGCTGGCCAGCGAAGCCGGCCAACAAGCTGAAGCTGCGGTGGTGAGCGAAAGCCGTCTGCGACAATTAGCACGCGTGGGGCCGCCGGAGGCCCGCAGCGCCGGAGCCGTGACAGAAACCTTGCCTGCTGCATGTTGCATGCTGGCTTGAATGCTGCATGCTTGCTTGCATGCTGCATGCTTGCTTGCATGCTGCATGCTTGCTTGCATGCTGCATGCTTGCTTGCATGCTGCATGCTTGCTTGTTTGCTGCATGCTTGCTTGCATGCTGTATGCTTGCTTGCATGCTGTATGCTTGCTTGCATGCTGTATGCTTGCTTATAAAAAAGTTATGCTTTAGAACTTTATGCTTAATAAATTTATGCTTTAGAATATTATGCTTAATCATTATTATGGTTAGAGAAATTATACTTAAAAAAATTATGCGTAAATATATTATGCGAAAATATAATTATGCCAAACAAAATTATGCTAAGTTATATTAGGTCTTAAAATTTTATGCAATTGGATAGGGGACCATTTTACTCAGTTGCAGTTTCTTAAATATGTAGCTGTGAAATTTCTCAACCGTGGAATTATGAAGCTTATAACAATGTTGCTGAAATTTCAGTTTAAAATGGGCTCTTGCAGTCTTTGTGAGCGTGGTAATGAGTTATTGTACTGTTCTACCTTTCATTTACCTAGAAATTATTAACCTTTCAAGAAAAACCATCATCATCATCTGCCTAGCCTTTTCCCAAACTATCTTGGGGTCAGCTACCAGTCTAACCGGATGCAGCTGAGTACCAGTATTTTACATGAAGCGACTGCCTATCTGACCTCCACGGTCCAGTAATTGGGTATTACGATACCCCTTGGTAAGACTGGATAAGAGACTTTTTGCTTCTGACTACTCGTAACGATTGTCAAAGATTTACAAATGACAGCCGGGACAAAAAAAAAACCAATCAATCAAAATAATTATTATGATAATTTCCAAAATAAATTATGTAGCATCTAAGTAGAGGCTATCCTGAATACTAAATTGTGCCTTAATTAAAGTTTTAGATATCGACACGTAATCAGCGCCTTCGAGAGTCAGCTTACAATTTAATATTAATTGGAAACTCATTACCGACTACCTAAGTGATTCAGGTTTCATTTTAATGAACGAAATCAAACTTGCAAATTGCGTCCTTGTAGTACCTATATAGGTACATATTCCTTCAGACTAATTGGCGCAACGTTTTCACTAAGTGATTGGAAGAGAGTAGCCAATTTGATGCGGTTGGAATGCTATTCCAACCGCATCAAATTAAAATTACTCATTATATTGAGTACCTATATACACGGTGTAACCACCTCATCACGAAGCCGTCAACCAAGTATTCTGATCATGAAACTAAGTAACTTTACGCAAAAATTATTGCTCGGAAACAACTTTTTTTTGGGGGGTGTAAAATCATGTTTTGTGGTAGAACTCAATGTAACGCCCGCAAAACATTGTGCTGATGGACGGATATAATAGTACGGGGGTCGTGGAGGTGTTTAAAGTAAAAATCTTACATTAAAAACTTGTATTTAAAAAAATACTTGTCAAAAAGTTGGAACTTTGACCCCTAATATCTCCGTAACAAGAAGGTTCCCAGGTATGGTGTAGAACAAAAAAAATATCACAATGACAGGGAGAACCAGTGCCTTTCGGCTTCGTTAAGAGGTGTTTTACACCCTTTATAAACTGTATCTAGCAACATTTCTTCAATTAAACCTCGTCCTCGAGGAGCTCGTGGCTAAATAATAACAACCGCATGGGTCGATCTTTAAGGTTAAGCCGTGCTTGCCGAGGTTGGTCCGTGGATGGGTGAGATTATTCTATTAAAGTTTGACTTCTACATCCCATTTTTCTTAACCCCTTAACGTCATCCAAATCCTCAAAACATTTACTCACAAATGCTAATCGGGATACTTACAGTTAACTGAATAAATAATGTTCCGACAAGTTAGAACAAGTTGCCAACAATATAACATCTGGCCATATAAATATACATGAAGATGGAAATAAAATGCAAGAGACACGAGCCATGAGCCATGAGCCACTAGCACAATGAGAAACAAACAGAAATGAATTCTGAAATGCTACAATGGAAATGGCGGAAGATTATGCGGCTTTATGTCGCATGAAGATTTTAAATTAAAAAAGGTTTTATGCTAATCAGAAGGCTAAGTGAGAGATTATTTTGTAGTTTTGAAAAAATAATATAATTTCTTGATATTCAAACCTGCTATCATCTGGTGTATATAACAAAAGAGGACGAAATAGAAGACCGACTTTTTAGAAGTTAATTCCCTCGTGTCTGTCAGCGGCATATATCCATAAGTAAGTGACATGACAATTATTTTAAATCAGCTTATGTGGTCCCACGGGATCCTGGATAAAGTGCCAAATTTCATGCAAATCCGTTCAGTAGTTTTATACATTCATTTTTAAAGTGAAACTTTTATTACATCGTCTCAAACTTCTCTCTGTGTGTTGCATGTCTGTGTGTTGCATGTCGCGTGACGGTCGGCCGCGGAGTAGGGATAAAGCGAAAGGCGCTCCCAAAAAAATTTAGTTAAATGTCTATAGTGTGAAAAAAAGTTTCACTTTTACCGTGGTTTCATAAAACCACACAATCCTTTATTTATGTTATCACACATAATATAACATCACGCCTGTGTTCCCCGAAGGGTTACGCAGAAGTGTAACTAATGGTACCACCCACATTTCGCTAGTTATCTTTTAAGTCCCATGTAAACCGGGCACAAATTTTGGGAAAAATTAAAACAGTAGTATAATAGTAGAAGTATGTGGTTTAGGCTTTTTTAACAAGAATGGATTGGTTATACTAAAGCTTTGACGACGGATTTTTATCAGTCATCTTAGAAAGTTACACTAACAACATAAAGGCGGAAATACACTTACGTGTCGTGGCGTGTCGTGACGCGCGGTACGGTTTCATACATCGTTGCGACACGACACGCTATGCAAATATGTCCCTAACCATATTAAATGTATGAAACCGATTTGCTTCTGGCGCGTCACGACACGCCACGACACGTAAGTATGTTTCCGCCTTAAGAAGTATCAAATCAAATAAATTTATTCGTAAATGTAGGTTTAATTACAATGAGATGTTAAACAGAAATGGTTAGTTCGCTACATTTTAATAGAGAGCATACAAATCATAATAAAGTTAGGTATGTCAAAACAATAGACACAAATTTTAAATTAAAAAACACAATTACATATTAAGAGGGCTATTACAATTTTTCTTGTATTTGAGTGTTTATAAGGTTTTTACTAATGTATGTACACAAATTGAAATATTTATTTAAAAGGCTCCCTAGAGGAATAATCAAACTTTCTTGGGCATATTTTTTTTTTGTTACCTAAACCCTAAAAACACATTAGAACTCCCTAGTTTTGATGTGCTTTTACGGTTTAGGTGTAACTTAACTTAACACATAATTCCTAAATAAAATGAATAAACACAAGGGATGCAAAACAACACCTTGTATAATAAATAAAAGTATTGAAGCTACTCACAACTAAGTTCCTTTACAGCATTCCATTACGAAAAATACCATTAAAACATGTTTGACCAGTAAAGTCAGTTTCACTTTAAATTACCCACTGACAAACGCGAGCACTTTTCATTTCGTTAACTCAAAGCGTAGCCAATTTGCGTTTTAATATATGGAATTCACTGCATAACAGTTTGGTACCAAAAAGCAGCAAATATTTTCGGCAATTTTAACCGTCCTGATTATAAAATGAGGACATTTTGAAACACAGTAATTAGTAGAACTCATCACGTTTACAAATCTGACATTTTAATCTCGGAGAAGAATTATGACTTGAAATAAAACGTGTAGTCGCGGTTTATTTTACGCCACGTCGTAATCTATCGCATTAATAAACGTTTGGTACGGAACACAAAATTAAAATATCTATAATAAATAGATATAAAATAAAATAATGTACATTGTACAAGTATCAAAATTAAAGGGTGTCAACAAATTCGTCAAGATTGCTGTCTACAGGAAAAGTGCCTAGAAGGCTGGCCGCATTGCCACGTTGGATGCCAATGCTGATTCTTTCTCCAACAAAAAGGCCAGCCATCTGGTCACGTGAAGACTCGACCAACCGCTTGGCGATATCCCGAAACACAAGGTGTATGTATTTTTTTTTTCATAAAATTTCTTAATGTTATAACTTTACTTGAAATACATCCACGAACTGCATACCAGCAAAAAAAAACCATCCATCAGCAATGCGATACATTGAATCCTACCGTAAAAGATGATATTTCACCGCAAAAAAAAATCGCCATTATTTGCGAAGGTTACTTAGTTTGATGTACAGAATGCTAGTTTGTCAACTTCGTGAAGGGTTCTTTTTTAGGGTTTCGTAGTCAACAAGGAACCCTTATAGTTTCGGTATGTCCATCAGTCTGTCTGTCTGTCCGCTCAAAAACTGTTGGTACTAGAACGTTGTAATTTGGCATGAGTATACACGTTAATGACGTCAAAAAAATGGTAAAATAAAATTTTGAAAAAAACAATTATTTAGGATACCTCCGCTACATGTAAAGTAGGGACGATAATTTTTTTTTCGTCCTTCTTATAGTGTGGGATATGGTTAAATCGGTCTTTCAAAAATATTAGGAGTTTGGAAAGACCGTTTTTTGATTAAGTAAACCGTTCGTGACTTATCAAGCTTTAAAGTACCAATTTTCGTTAGAGTCAAGTGTCCCCCCCCTCTACCAACTAAACGGTTGTAGTTAGAAATTGAAATATCACGGCAGCAGTACCTATATATAACGAAGTTTAAAGGAAAACTATCACACTTAAGTGGACTTTACAAGTTTACGAGTAATAGTCGACCAATTGTATATGACTCGAAAGTTTCGAACAACTCCATAGAAATGTCGATAGATGGCGCTAAGCGTCAGTTATACTAAAAACGAGTCTCATT
The DNA here is from genome assembly GCA_963082945.1 of Cerastis leucographa. Classification (NCBI taxonomy): domain Eukaryota; kingdom Metazoa; phylum Arthropoda; class Insecta; order Lepidoptera; family Noctuidae; genus Cerastis; species Cerastis leucographa. The sequence goes on along the minus strand of OY720380.1, from coordinate 6,788,319 downwards.
TGCAGATCATGTAACGCGGTTTTTATAAATATTGGTACGGAACCCTTCGTGCGTGAGTCCGACTCGCACTTGGCCGGTTTTTTTCTCAATCCCATTATGCCAGTTAAGTTTGCAATAACCACTCAGTTTTAGACCTCTCCCAAGGTTCCCACAACTGGTCACAAATTCAGACTCTGAGCTACTACTGAAAAATGCGTGAATTAAATCAAATGAATCAAGCGATTACAAACTTTGAAGTAAGTACTTTTAATGCTGCAGCGAGTGGTGTGGTTATCAATGTCTTCATTTCTGTTATGTACGTTATCTTTTCGCAATAAGATTCAAATGCCCGATTCAATTGACTCGTTGTTCAACAATATCTCATGCAGCACACAAATAACAGTACAATTTTATACAACAAACACAATCACGTCAGTTATTTTACTACCATTTAAATTATCTGAGTGCCTTTTAAAACTTCACACATCCGGTAAAAGCACCATCAGTTTCCAGATTAATATATTTTCAGTTAAAAACTGTCATCCATCACTGAACTTCAACATTTAACTGTACGTATTCGTGGTTAAAACATCTGACTATTTCGACCGGAAAAATCGTCGTTTAAAATATTACAACATTTATTTTGATAAATTAAAACAAGTGTTGGGATCGCTTTTACAAACTTCGGGCAAGTCTTATCCGAGCCTTCATTGAAAATGTAAGAGCAAATTTTCTTTGCAAGTGTAACTCAAAGTTTGCCAGTGTGGAAGTGGCTCCTTTCGCACCAGTAATAATTTAATAAGACTTTGACATTCTTTTGAGATTTGGAATGATGTAGTATACTGACTTACAAACTCTCAAGCAAAATGTCAGATGCATGTTGATTTTCTTTCGTTTTTTATGGAAAAAGCATAATATTATTATTAGTTTGTGAGAAAAGGTCAATAAATGCATTACCTGAAGACATCTTGTTATACTTGCTTTGCCTTACCTAGTGCAATTTGGTGGGTGTCATATATCTGTCGAATTTTCGGTTCCCGAACATGCTGGGTTTTTCATGATTTCCTTTAGTTTGCGGTATGTCACTTTCTTGTATTTCATCCTTATTAGCGGCACTATCGAATTGTTTACTTATCGATAGATCAGTGTCGTTCGATTCCTAGTTACGAATATTGATTTTGCAAAAATCTAATTATACAGTTTTAGATTTCATTAAAATCGGGCACGAGACTCCTTTAAGTATTTTTCGCTATTCCTCATAGTTTTGGATTTGGCCACCGAGGAACTTGAAAAATTCACGCTGCATAGAGACAAGACATTAAAATGAATATAAAATGGAAAGGAATAATATAATAGTTTAAAACTTAATTCAAGGTCTCTATAATATTTTGATGTTTCCCACATTACTTAACCAAACTCCTACAAACAGCTAAACTTTGAACACCGCAGTCTCAAAGGCCACTGAAAGTTTTATAGTCATACTTTACAATGGCGGATCTTATCTGAGACTGGCTTTAAAAGGGATTGTAACCTTTTATTGCTTAAATTGGATCCCAAATATCTGTAGGTGATTTATTTTTATTGTTAAAGACCTGAGAATAGAATCTAGGTTATAGCTGGCATTGTATTGTGGCAATGGTTGTTAAAATGGGCTTATATTTATATTACCATTTTTGTGATTTAGAACTTATTTGAACTTGTGTTTAATTAGCTGAATAACCTGTGAGACAATGCTCGTTTAAATAATATTAATACGTATGATTAATGCAGAAATGATACATGAAACATGCGCTTTCGAATAGTGTTATCTCCTTCGTTGTTTTGTTAAATAATTGTGTCTTTATAATTCTCGCATTTTCGTTTTAATTAATAATAAAAAAAACCGGACAAGTGCGGGTCGGACTCGCCCACCGAGGGTTCCGTACAAATTCACTTTTGTTATGCGCATTAATTAAATCATAAATATTTATTTTATCATTTACATTACTAATATAATAGTTTTCAAATTATTTTCTTCCTGTACTTGTATTATAAGACAATATTACTTGCCAAATTTCATAGTTCTGGGTCAATGGAAAGTAGCCCATACATTTTAATTCCCCTTGAGAGTGTAATTAATTGTTATATAAACATAATTAGTTGTTAGTGGTATGTATGAGGTTTTTTTCAAGAAAAATTGGTTGCCTGTAAAGTCGGTATACGGGCGAAAGTTTTACGTGACAACGACTTTGAGTGGTAAAATAATTTTAATGTGAATATTCATTCGTATAGTAGGAAGAAGGATGAAATAATAGTAACAATTTAAAACATTTATTTATACAAAGAATTATATTTAAAACATTAATTTATACAAAGAATCTCGCACTGAATTTCATATTAACAAAATTTTATTTTTACCTTTACACATACATACGTATTTATATACAAATATACATATATAGAGGCACGCGTCCCTTCCACTCGGGCATGGTTAGCCCGCCTAAGAGCGAGAGAGACAGACATAAAAAGTGAAAGGCACGCGTGCCTCTCACTCGCTCTCATTGTGAGCGCATAACGTGAGCGGAGCGTAACGCAGTTTCTTGAAGTGTCACCCGGCAAACCAATTTATAAGACGTTGTCACGTCAATATACATGACACGTCTTGGAGATATTTATTGTCAGAAGATTTGATTGAAACCATGCTACTTTTACATCTTGGTCTTGTGAGATAATTTGATGGATGGAGGATCCAAAGTAGAATAAACAAGCGTCGTCATCGTAAAAAGTAAGGTGACCACGTAGTTTAATTTCGTGAATATTATTTAAGTAAATTAAACAGAGCAAGGGACTTAGAATAGATCCCTGTGGGACGCCACACCTAATGGGTAATGCATCACTGTGATGACTGCCAAGTTTTACCACTGCACTGGCGAACTATTTTTTAGGTTTGTTTAGGACTCGAAATTTTTTAGAGCCTTGCCAGTGATATTGATGGATTTCAATTTCTTTAGGAGCAGTTTTTGACAGACTGTGTTAAATGCCGTCTTTTTTTTTTTTTTTTTTTTGCGTATGGGAAATCATCAAATGACTAAGAAGAAGTAGTGTCAGACTTGTACTGACTAAAACCCACCCATGTTCCTTCTTCGCCCTTTGTGTTCCAGGGCCGCGGTATCTCTTTCGAACAACCCGCAGCCCTGGCAGGCATCGGCCCTTTCGGACCCCTTCCGGTTTGCTGACATCTCCTTGAGGCGCGCGTGGAACACGTACGCGCCGTCGACACGGCCTGTCGTCATGAGACGGACGGACGGTGAGCTAGCCCATTACTCACCGTCCACAGGCTCGCGTCAAATGCCGTCTTAGGTCGATAAAAAAGCCAATGACTACATTTTTACTATCTATACTACTAGCGACCCGCCCCGGCTTCGCACGGGTGCAATACTGATAATTAGCTATTATTTGTCGTAAAAAGTAAATGAGAAAAAAATGTTCTTATGGGATATCCATAAGAGATAGACATACCATCGCGGAGTTTTCTGTAGACATTTTCAATGTGTACAATACTGAGTACATTATTTTGATAAATCTCGTAGGGTTCAGCCTGCGTTTGCAATGTAAGCGGAAAAAAATGTAATTATTTACGACATCACATCTGTTGCGTAGTTTTGAAGATTTAAGCATATATAGGGATATAGAGACAGAGAAAGCGACTTTGTTTTATACCATGTAGTGAAGTTCTATTTTAATATTAAGGTCAATTACAACAGGAATTTTTGTAGCTGAAGTAGCATTATCGATATTGCCGGTGATGTAATTTATAGATCTTAAATATTTTTCTAGTATTTTAGACACAACAGGCAACACTGAAATCGGTCGATAATTTCCAGGGTCTGTGGTATTACCTGATTTATAGATTGGCGTTAATGTTTCTAACTTTAAATCGATACCTCCCCGAGATAAATAGTCTTGAGAGACAGACAGACGGACAACAAAGTGATCTCATAAGAATCTTATAAGGGTTCCGTTTTTTCCTTTTGAGGTACGGAATCCTAAAATGGGACTTAAATCCTAAAGAACTGGCAACTTGTGGGTCTGCTAATAGGTAACCAAGCCTCTAACCCTTCGGGTTTTACAGGCGAGACGTTATGTTTTAAAATATAAATGTATTAGATTTAAGGTCATTATCATGAAATGAACGGTGGGTGTATCTTTGAAACACAAGCTTTAACTAACTTAACTAAGTATTCAGTAAATTCATAACTCTCGACACCCCAGCGTTGACAATTGTCTTCGTTGTTTTTTTATTAAATTATATCCGTAGTTTCATTTCGATAATGTAACAAAGAACTCGTTTTTTTACTAACACAAGATGTAGACCAAAGTCTGAAATAAAAAAATTAAAAAAAATATTTATTTCAAAGCACAATATAGATCTACACAGTGAAAACGGTGTATGAAAATATAGTTTAAAAAAAAAAATGTGACACAGCACGATTAGTTCGACAGATGCCTTTGCAGAAGAGCGCGGTGTAATCTTAACGTAAATACGTCGATTTTTTAATCGAAAATGGAATAATCCTATAGCATATAAGTTAAATTGTTTGCACAGTTAGTATAACTTTTGACTTTTTTTTTTAATTTTGACGATATTTTTCATGAAACAGGAATTTTTAATTTTAAAATCGACGTATTTACGTTACGTTTACACTGGACTCTCATGTTACGGCCTTAGATGAGCATTAAATTACCATTATTTTCACAAGAAACCATCTATCCAGCTGTCACGCATGAACGTGCCATTTTTCCCAATTCCTTTCACTACACTCCATCAAATCTTCGGTGACTTAGAATCGAATGTCATAAATGGCAATTACTTGACGTAAATGGCCGAAGGGTTCCGGAAGGACACGACGGAAACTCCGTGATTGAGCACTTTTCCTGCCGAGTATCCTTGCGTCTAGTCTTCTCGATTATGACTAGTATCGATTTCTTTTTGGGTTGTATCGATATACTAGTAATGGGTTAAACGTATCTAGTGTTTAAGGATACGTATATTTTATTCGAATATTTTGGCTACTACAGCAAATTTTTATTAGAATTTGGTTTCAACTTATGTGCATTTTGTAATTTCATTGAAAACTGCATCATTATACTTTGCAGTTTCGAAGAAATAAGCGAATCATTCAAACGTCAATACGCAAAATATTTAAATTTTATCTAATAAAATATTTCAAAGCTTATTACCTCATTTTCATGTCCGGTCATCGCCGTACTGTGTAATTAGTATAATTTCTATTAATACACGCTTGAACTTTAATGAACGTGGATCAGAAAATATAAAATCATTGTGTAACATCCCAAGTTTCGTCCTGTCGTCATTCGAAGCCTTGACATTTAATAGTACCTGCACGCGTAGCATGACCGCCGCAAAAACGGGCTATGTCGACGGAAGAATCGACAAAATTGTTATTGTCTATCGGTCATTATGTCGATTCTTCCGTATACAAAACTCGTTACTACAGTGGTCATGCAGAGCATACTGGGGGCCTAAAGCAAGGTGATATTCAAGAAAAGTAAAAAATTGGATCGGATTGAGATCAGCTACCGAAGTAAATGTGCCTCGTGTTGAAATTACTGTTCTCCAGAATTAGCAAGCAATAAAATTAGTTTCTAAGATTATAATATATTTTTGACCCTCGCCTCGGTCGCTATAGACAACTCAATTGTTTTTCCGGATAATAATAATTGTTTTATTGCCAAGGGGCATTGGAAGTTTTGTTTTCATTTAAAGAATCGTACTCAGGAGACATACTTATTGAGGAAGAGGAAAATAACTACCGTGACTGTTTTGATTTTGCTGTTATTTGTTTTAGTTGGTCTGTTTATTGTTTTAACAATACCGAACCTTTTTTTTTTTAATTATAAATAGGCTCGCGCTTGACCACTATCTCACCTGATGGTAAGCGATGATGTGGTCGACGGTGAAGCACGCTTGCCTAGAAGAAACCTATTCACTCTTGACTTTGAAGACCCCCAGATAGTAGCTATCTATATATACCATAACTATGATTCAATAGACGGAAAGTAGAACTGCTAAGTAAATGCAGCCAAGTATTTATAATCAAAAGATCAAAGGCGAAAAGGTGGAAGGCGGAGTCTGTGTGGTCACATCTCTCGTCTCTGTCCTGAGGATCCGGAATTACTCTAGCCATATAGGACACCTCTTCATTAACCTACTAACTTGACCATGACCCACTTCCTTGTGTATCTACAGACTAATTACACCTTATACCTGGACATGAGAGGACTGGGAAGTGATTTCGACGTCGCGATTAACTGTCCCCGGCTATATTCTGAGTAATTTGATAAGCTTTACGCGCGCTGTTGTGCAACGCTGCTGCATATGTTAAGCGTCACGTGTTGCGCGTCAATTGTTGCCTAGTCGATACGAGTCTTTAAAGCTTAGGCTCTTATGCCAGCTGGTGGGCAACATGACGTGCGGCTTATAGTTTGTTTCCGTGCAACTTGCAGTTGCGCTCAGGGGTTAGAATTAAGCAAAGTTGTCAGATATTCAATTAAATATAATATTAATAATATTAAATTATAATAATTTCTAACCCGCCGTCGTGGTTTTTAACTTTTTGGTGCATTTTTCGATTAAATTATAGATTACTGCCTCGGAAATCAACACTAGTTCCTCTGGCGAACTGTTGTCGACGAGTGATCATGCGCAGACAGACAACGTTGCTAAACAAATGTTCCTCGCTAAATTTCAACATGTTGTGCAGCATGTCGCGCACCAATTGTTGCCTAATGGATACGAGGCTTTAGGAGCAGCAAACGTAAGCTCAGAGAGAGGCGTCAGCCTCGCTCTCCTGGCCTCAGCAGCTATACTAGGAAGTTTTTGTGTGGGAACATCCATACCTCTGAGGAGTTAGTACTCCCACAGCCATTTACGACACCTCTTACCTTACCCACTTACGAGACCATGGGCCACTTACTGAGACATCGGAAGTGTTCCTTCACCTGCACATATCTGTGTCCAAGAAGTTTAGAAGACATCCCATCGATTCGAAAGAAGAAGACCACATACCTAAGAGTTAATGCATTAGGAGCAGCTAGCGTCAGCTTAGAGAGAGGCCTCAGCCTCGCTCTCCTGGTCTCAGCAGCTATGCTAGGAGGTGTCTGTGTGGCCACATCCCGTCCTCTTCTCTGCCCTGAGGAGCCAGTACCTCCACAGCCGTTCATGTAGGAGAGCTGTGGGTGGGACACACTCATTCCCACTTTGTTGCGTTGCGCTCTGTGGGTGAAAGAGGATAAGTTTAGAATTAGAACTTTGACCCTGTAACTGAACCTTACAAGTGAAATTGTAATTTTATTAATTATTATATTTTAACAGAAAACAATAAAGCACAGTTTTTAGTCGTCAATGACCTCTAGTAAGAGCAAAATAAGCATAATATGAAAGCCTCAAATTTTTCATTAAAAACATGAAAATGCTGAATCCATTTCCTAACAAAATCGATAACGGAACATTTTCTTTTAAGGCCGCTAATGATAGACGTTGCAATTTAAGAAAAAATAAAAAGATCAATGAATCAAAGACAAAAATCTACAAATAGGTGGAATTTCATACTGATACTCGATGCTAAATTCAGAATAGGTCAAACCGTTTCACCAAAACCAACGCCCGTCATTGTCGTCCACTACCGCACCATATTTCAAATACCTAATACAGGCGACACGGCTCCGCACGACTTAATTTAGCAAAACACGGCCACTACGTCCCGACGAGGCTGTGATTAAGCATTTCGGCTGAGTTCCTAACCATTTTGGCGCGGAAACGCCGGAAAATGTTGGTCATGTGAACCCACATGGTAGAACGTGAAAATTACTCGGGAAAAGCTATTATTTAAAGTTGTTAGTGATTTATCCGTTTTCATTTACTAGTTTCAAGTGTTTTCTTATATTTCGGTCATCCTTATACACTGTTTTGCTGTATTTGTTAGGAATTGTGTGATTTTAATCCTGATTTGAATCTATCAAAATTATTATATTCTTAGAGCCGATTTCACCTATAATGAAACAGAACGTGATCAGCACTTCTAAACACGTTTAAGAGCTGAGCTGTCAGTGACAATGTCCCGCAACTAAAATTGCACTAACAGCTCTTGGACGCGGATTGGGTGTTCTAATCACGGTCAGTTTCAATAATTTGCTAAAATTGACCCTTGTTTTAAACGGATAACATTTGAAAATAAATTATTCAGAAACTGGAGTGATCGACAGAACTTGCTGAGTAAGCGAACAACCAAAAGAAGAAATGTATTGGCCACGTTTGATGAAAAAACTATGCCTGACAAAAATACCGAGCCCTGGAATGGAAACCGCGTAGCCCTTAGCTAGTTGGATCAACGTCCTTAAAAAGGTGGCTATTATACACAGATGTAGAAGGTTGTAGCGCAGCTTCGGAGAGGCTTATAGTACAGTTGATGATTGATTGAAATTGCGATCGGTGTGCATACGTGTCTATTTGTGCGTGCACCAGTTTTCGCTCCTTGTGTGATGCTAACCTTCTGGATTACTTCTATTCTGTGGTTACCGATCAAATAATCGGTTAGAGCTTCCAATTTGACAATATTTTTTATTGCATACGTTTTTGCTTATTATTTTTTTACACCAATTGTTGGTAGCCAGCCAGCCCTTTGAAGTTCGGTTTGATTGAATTTACTATGTAACGAATCTAGGTTTTATTTTGGTGGTTTCGGTCAAAGGCAAGAAAAGGGTTATTTTGCTTGTTATTCATATTTTTGGTTATTACAGAAATATGTGTGGGGAAAGATGCTTATTTTGCGGTTTTCAATAAGGATTTTTCCATTGGAATAGTGTTGATAGTTTAGAAAATCCTAGTATTTTGCATTGTGGCAAAAAAAACCCTGCGCAGGTTCTAAACTAAACCTTATGGCTTACGAGATTTCTGACAAAATCAGTCCAGCTGTCCCCAAAACATTACAAACTTCGATTTTTTTCCAAAGTTTTTGTCCTTTTTTACCATATAGGTAAAGTATGGTACTTATCTCTTGGGAAAACCTCATCATCTGCCTATCCTATTCCCAAACAATCTTGGGGTCAGCTTCCAGTATAGCCGGATGCGGCTGAGTACCAGTGTTTTACATGAAACGACTGCCTATCTAACCTCCACAACCCAGGAGCTGGGTAATACGATACCCCTCGGTAAGACTGGCTGTCAGACTTTTTGGCTTCTGACTACTCCCCAAGTAGCAAAAGGTTCTTTAAACAAGGCATTTTATCACCAAACAGTGAAATAGGAGGCCTATACTGGTAACCACTGTGACTGCTTGTACTATAAAGGTTTTTAACAAAGTCTTTCAGTTCTATAAGATTAAAAAGCATTTAGGCTCTAAAATTTAGTTCTTAGAACGTTTATAGGACCATACAAAAGAATATTTAAAGTGTTGCACTGTAATAGATATGAAAAAAGCGATTATGGTACTATTTAGTACTATAAGCGATCGTACTGACACTTTTATGTATCTATTTTGCTCTAATAATGCGTCAAAATAACTTTTACAGTACTAGTATTGTAGCAGTATCGAAAACACTATTACAGAATCAATCTGCACTATAAAAGTACCTTGCACAACCGTTAAGTAACCTTTTAGCTTCTTAAAAGCTCCCTCAACATCGCAATGGGGCTAGTTCTGAAAAAGTCATGAAAACTCATCTATATTACGAAATAGTACCATAACGACTCCTGGCGCAGTTGCTAAATAACTAAAATTCTAAATAGCTCTATAAGTGAGTTTCTGTCACTGTTATCAGACTAAAGCGTTTTCGGTGAAAATATGGCTGCCGTTTTCTGCTGCTGATATCACATAAGCAGCACGGCTGGAGCCAATGTGTACTATAGCAGCCATAATCGAGACAAATACTTATTTTATTTATTAAAATTTAATTAAAATTAGAAAATTATGAGGGTGCGTTGTCAAATTTGAAATCAGCATACTGATTCTACCGATACAATTATTATCGCAAGCGCAAGTTATGGCAGAGTTACGGTCCTTGAATGTTTTGTAGTATGTCATTATTTTTACATGTTACGTTAAGTAACAAAGGCAAATGTCATAAAGCATAACTTATATTGATATGTTTTGTTTTCTTGGGGAACTGGCAAACAAGTGTGATAAAAAGATCACTGGAATCATTTACGTTGCAAAATAGCACTATACACATGTTTTGTTTACTTTTATAGTGCAAATTTGTGACATAACCGTTATAACATTTCAACTATAGAGCTGATTTATCACCGTAAGAGCCTTTATGTAATGATTATAGAATAAATCAGTTATAAAACTGGGGCCTTTTTGGGGTTATGTAAACGTTTACAACACCATTATAGTACTAATCATGAACACTATTTAGCACGTCCTAAAACGTTCTCAGGACTTTTATAGTACCATATTTTGCTTCTTGGGTCGTAACGACTGTCAAAGGTCTACAAATGACAGCCGGGACCAACGGCGTAACGTGCTTTTCGAGGCACATAGGAAACTCGGTATGTAAATATGGTCACCAATCCCCGGACCAACCTCGGCAAGCACGGCTTAACCTCAAAGATCGACCAATGCGGCTGTGTTTATTTAGCCACGAGCTCCTCTTGGGAAAACCTGTAACCACACAATTGAAAGCATTGACGTATTGCTCCAAAAACTCCACTCCATATTACCTGGTAGCACTAGTAATCCTCCAAGTGAGCTGCCTCGACATAGTTCTGTTGGGCGACAGGTCTGGAGAACTCCTCACACCAACCCGCCGCATGCCTTGACTTGGACCATTGTCGAAGCCTCCGCATTGCCTGCCAACAAAGTAAGTATAATGTTGAATAGTGGGGAACAGTTTTTAGTGATCTTTTTTTCAATTATTCTAGTGTTGCGTCAAGTTCCATCTGCGCTTAAACTGGTACACCCATTTACCAATTTGTATAATGGTGCTAAAACGGTTACCACATACAAGGTGTTGTTTTGCATCCTCGTCAAATTCAAGGAGGTAACTATGCTAATGATTCTCGACCCGAATCAATAATAAAATGGGTAGGTAATTTTTTATTTTTTTATTTTTTACGGAAATCGGTAAGTGTGAACCACCCATGTTTTAAACGCGGCCCGTCTGGTTCTTGCCTTATAACCTCGCTTACACACCTACAAACAATCTCAAACGTTTTTTCGATAATCTTAGTCCCTAAACCACGTTAAGAGGGTTATTCTGAAATATTGAGAAACTTAAACGACCAAAAAAATCTGCGTATTATAAATAATTAACTAGGTACCGTAATTTTAATTGATTATTTATGTGTGTCTTGTCACCTCCTGAAATTTGACGAAGTTGCAAAACAACGCCTTGTATATTCAGTACATCAAACAGAGCCCTCCCACATATAATTTTTACGTGGGCTATTAAAAGAATGTAGCTTATTACATAGGCTTGCGTGGTGGATAAGAGCCCACTTGCCCATGACCTATGTCCGAATCCCAGCAGTGCGAATATCATAGCTTGATTAAACCAATTATCATTTGCCTAGCCTTTTCCGGATTATGCTGCAGTTGGCTTCCATTCTAGCCTGATGCAGCTGAATACCAGTATTTTACATGGAGCGACTGCCTATCTGTCCTCCGCAACCTATTTAAAACTAGGAAATACGATACTCCTTGGTATGGCTGGCTGTCAGATTTTCATGCCAATGACTACCTGTAACGACTGTCAAAGATCTACAAATTACAGACGGGACCAACGGCTTAACATGCTTTTTAAGGCACGGAGGACACTCGGTATGTAATGCGTGGTCACCCATCCACGGACCAACCTAGGTAAGCACGGCAGATCTCAGTACGGTACACGTCTAAAATAAGTTCCATACATTGTAGTTTTCCCTTTGCATCCAAGAATCTTTAACATTATTACACATTCAAGATAATAATTGTTTACTACAGTTATATACTGCATAACACAATAGATCTTACACGTGTCGGAAGTAATAAGTCTGACGCATGAGAATTTAGTTGATTCGAAATAACTCAACTCCATTAGGCAATATAACTTGCCAACACATTGTATTGAATATGATAAACAAGTGCAACACCCGGATCCAATAAGGCTCAATTTACATTGGCACAATGAAATGGGGAAGTGAAATCTTACAAAGCATAATTAACTTTATGTAATTTTTGTTACGTACGTTAGAATAGACACAAGTTAAAAAAAATGCATGACCAGAGAATGCACCCACCTATACGCACTAAGCGCTTTGGGAATACTTTTATTATGCGTACCGCTAAGGAGTGGAATTCCCTGCCGGAGTCTATGTTTCCCGATAGCTACAATCAGGGGTCTTCAAGTCAAGAGTGAGTAGGTTTCTTCTAGGCAAGCGTACTTCACCGTCGACCACATCATGGCTTACTATCAGGTGAGATAGTGGTCAAGCGTGAGCCTATTTATAATGAAAAAATTAAAAAAAAATGCTCGCGCATTTTTAGGAATTCTTGCAGTTGGCAGCAATTATGTAATTTGCACATTATCCTATTGATAAGATTTAAGTCCAAAAAATCTCTTCCTTTCTTATCCAAGGCAATATAAATTGAACCTTAGGACCAAGCGCCATGTGCAGTACACGTAGTTGTCGCAACGTCCCCGATGCAATGTAAAGGAAAGTAGTGGAAGCAGTGGTAGGTATTGGTAGTGGAAATCTAGGACTAGCATCGTAAAGAACCACGACACGACGTCGTATGGTGAAAATTGGTGATTATTACAATCCTTCACCAATGATGGAAAAAAGGGATGGAACCAGTTTTTTTGTTATATTTTCCACACTAAGAATTTCTCCTGTATCGTGGGTGCGTTTACTAACATTTAAACTCACATAAACAAACAGCCAGACCCGGAACAACGATCTGTAGGCCATGCAAATATTTGCTCTGTGCGGGGATCGAACCCATGACACGCAGCGCAGCAGTTTCAACCACTACTCCAACCGTGCCGTCAAATTTTCTGTAATGTGACGTGCATCATACGATAAGACATCGCATCATGACTGCCTTGTTACCCTAGTTGTCACAAGCGTGACTGCTGAACCAGGAAATGGGCCCTGGGTTTGATTACCAGGTTGGGCAAATTTAACAGCTGGGTGCACGAGTATCTCTGAGAGACTTTTTTAAAGAGCTTGGTATTCTCACGGTGGCTTCACAATTCATTTTAGTTAACATTTTATATATTAGACAAAATATCCATTTGTACTGTAAAAACAGTGATATTCACAACATAAACACTCGAAATAAGCATAAACTACGTGCTCCCTTTCACCGGCTTCATAAGGTTCATAATTCATTCGTAGGGCTTGGTATAACATTTTACTACAAGCTACCATCTTCCTTTCTAGACTTGCCATTTAATGTATTTAAAGCTAAAGTGAAATCTAACCTTTGTTCAAAGGCCTACTATTCCATTAACGACTACTTGAACGATAAGAATAGTTGGTCGCTGGGTTGAACTCAAGACAATGTTTATGTTCTTTTTTTCTCCAAATTAGCTTAGTGATATTATATATATAACCTCACGCATAGTTTTTTTTTTAACTTTATATTTTATTTTTTTATTGTATTTTACTTGATTTTTATTTTATTCGTCTGTATGCACGTGTAAACGGGCACGCCCTTTATGTCTAGAGGCTTTATTTATTCTTGAGTATATTTTTTAATGTTTTATTTTATTATTGGTGTGTGCTAGCTGACATGTGACATTAATTTGATGTAATGGATTCCTTGTTTATATAAACTTGTTGAACACTATTGTATAGAATCTGGTTCTTCTAACCTAACAGACAGATGTGTTGCTGGGGAGTTTGTTCCGCCACTTCTTCTTCCCAGCTAAAACACTAGGAAGTGGCGAAGGGCGGGCGTTTTGGGGGACTGTCTCTTGTAATTTTGACGTTCAAAAAGTGCTGATTATCAGCCTAGTTTGAATAAATGACTTTGAATTTTGATTTTTTTGATTTTGTCATTGGGGTTTCCCATCCGAAAATTCACAAACTAAACTATACGGAATTTACGCCAGCACGCATAGCATGACTGCCGTAGAAACGGGCTATGTCGGCGGAATAATCGACAAACTGACACATTGTCATTGTCTATCTGTCATTATGTCGATTCTTGCGTAGACAAAACTCGTTTCTACGCGTAAGCTCAACGAATCGCCACATCGCCGACCAAATTCGCTGTATGTGTTGTGATGCATGTACACAGTTAGTACGCCATCCATGCGAACTGAGATAGGCATGTGGCAAATTATACAAGGAGACATTTTTGTGACATGGACGATTTTACGTGGCTTTAGGTGCATTTCATCTACTTAACTTTTTCCCAACTAAGTTTGGGGTCTCGTTTCAGTCTAACCAGATGCAGCTGAATACCAGTATTTTGGATCATAGAAGCTTTTTGACTTTCACAACCCACCTACTGGGTATCATGATATCCCTTGGCAAGAACGGTAATGAATTAAAAATCGTTTTAAGATAACACAAGGAAAAAAAAAAAATGGTTTATCCACCTACATTGATCGCATATACTAAGTTTCATGTTCTCGTGAGAAGGCGATCGTGCTTCCAGAATCAATTCATGTCTGACATAAAAATGTATTGTCACCAAAACCAAAGGAGTGTGCAATTTCAGCTCAATCTGGGAACTGGTTTTAAATTCAGTTTTAAGATTTAACCAATGCATACCAACTAACTAAATAGTACATAACAAATGCACTGCCCTGTTGTGTTAATATGGTGATGTTCCAGAAATAATGGGCACTAAAATTCGTATCTTTTGCGTCATGTTATCGGCTCATTCCAAGAATTGAAGGCACCACTCTTGTAGCCCAGTTCATGACTAACTGAATTTAAATGCCATGGACACGCCATCAAGAATATGACTAAGTATCTCAGAAGCTATTCGAAACGCGTCATAAATTCCAACAATAATGCACAGTAAAACCAAACGTCTTGAAATCAACGATGCGTTTATTGATGGCTTGACATAAATCGAGCAACAGCTAATACTTGTCATAAGCCCAGACAAACAATTACATTAAAGCTTTTAGGGTCGATTATAGCGTAGCCGCTATTTCATGTATCGATATTTATGACCAACATTTGGTTCGTTTTATGGCAGTAATTTGTTATGATCTTGTTTACAATAATGTCTGTGGGGACCGATAGTTTGCAGTCACTGAGTATGTGTATTGAAATAATATTTGCAGTTTAAGGTCAAAGGCTCGTGATGGAAAGGAAAGGCGGTATTGTATGCGAATGAATGAGAATGAAGTGTAACAGTTTATTTGACATTCGTAAAAAAAACTCTGGAATGAGAAATAGAGTTTAAATGGACCTTATTAAATGAGGCCCATTTTAATGTTTTAAGTGATAACAAGTTTAGGAAAGTCAACAAATTATTAGATTTATACACAACGTGGAATTCTGAGATGGGGCAGTAAGCCCAAAAACCGTTTCAGTACCTTTTTTAGGTACCTCCTGCCTCGTTTCAAAATTCCATTTTTGAAATGAGGCATCGTTTCAAAATTCCATCCAATAGAAGCTAACGAAGCTCCAATTCTGTTAAATGCCGTAGAAGATCGAAACAATTTAAAAGCAATTGTCATTGTTCGAGCTCTTTGGAGGGTTGATGGATGTATGTATGCTTTAGCAAAGCAACATATTAATATACTTCGGACCCAAGTTAGTTGCAGCAAGGAAAACATGCTCCGATGGAGATTCATTAATGACGCTGCTGTTTTTTTTTTTTCCAGATGGGAAATCATCAAATAACTTCTCCCGCTCTGGGCGGAGCGGGAGGGAGTGTCAGACTTGTATTGACTAAAACCCATCCATGTTCCTTCTTCGCCCTTTGTGTTCCAGGGCCGCGGTATCTCTTTCGAACAACCCGCAGCCCTGGCAGGCATCGGCCCTCTCGGACCCCTTCCGGTTTGCTGACATCTCCTCCGTGGAACACGTACGCGCCGTCGACACGGCCTGTCGTCGACACGGCCTGTCGTCATAAGACGGACGGACAGTGAGCTAGCCCATTACTCACCGTCCACAGGCTCGCGCCTACGGTGGCCGGGGGCCACTGGTTGCCCCCCGACGCCCGGGGCGTCTCCCGCGGCGGTTGGGACGTGAGGTTCTCTCCCTCTCACGTTCCGCCACCTCCTTCGCTAATGACGCTGCCCTGAAGTGTAAATTGGTGCTGTTCCACAAACGATGCGGCACTTAATATCGTGTCCTGTGTTTCCTGCTGTTTGTTCATTACAGGAACTGATGGACGTTTCAGAGGGCGCCAAACTAGTGGCTCAGTTCTGGGCCGACACAATTTAGATTGCCATCGACAGCTAAGAAGAAGCAAAACAACGTATGATATTTCAGTTATGTTCTTATGCCATATAAGCCATAATAAGACCGCGGCTACACCCGCCTGTAGTTCGATAATTTTCCCACCAGATCTTTCTACGCGGAAAAACGTATCACTTGTATTAACTACGTTATAAACTACCTGTGTGCCAAACATCAAAATCCGTAAATCACTTGAAGAAACAAGCATCCATCATACATCCATCCTCTCAAACCTTCGCTAACTTTCACAATGTCGACCTGAAACATGAACTATAAGATTTCAAAAGCCTAATGAAATAATTTCTATCGTGGCACTAATCACTTACTAACTCCGTTTCAAACTTTTTAAGTACACTTATCGCAATATACTTCTGTACTTTCATACCAATTTAAACTAGCCGAGTAGCTTTTTACGATATACCGTATATACTTATCGTTATCGTTCTTCAAAACTTTCCCCATAACACATATTATATCTCTATCGATACCAGCATCCTCCACCTCTCGTATACCGATCTTGCTCATTGACTCGGAAGATTATTATACCTAGGTTCAATCCCATCCATTTCTAGGGTCCCGTACCTAAAGGGTGCCAACGGCACCGTATTACTATATAACTACTCCGCTGTCTGTCCATCTGTATGTCTGTTACAGGGCAATTTTTTTAAAAACCTTAAATGTTACAGTTTATATTTGCACAGAGTTTGTATTAAGAAAGTCTATAACTCCGCGCCACGACACCATAAATGTAAACACATTGAGGAGTCAACCTTTGGATCAAATGATAACCTAATCCGCGAAAACAAAACGCATTCGAAACTCGAATGGCGGCCCAAATGTTTATATTCCAGTAAGTCAAACGCGTTCCAGCATCACAAAATATTACACAAAAGAGCTTAATTTCGCAAAAATATAACCCGACCAAGTGAAGTGGCTCGTTAGTTTCGTACTACACGTATGTTAGTTTGAGTTGATTGAATTTGGGATTATTTGTTTTAGATTGAATTGTTGCTACGTAATTTAGTAGATTTTTTTGTTTACAAAAATTATATGCACTTTTCTTTCCACTCGCTAAAATCTTTACAGAGCTTTCTGCCCTTTAAAACCAAAATTTACTTGGCTCAAACCCTGATTCAGCCGATCATTGATTAAGCTGATGCCTGCTATTTGGATGCCACTGAGGAGCTGTTGAATAAGCTTGAGCGCTTGCAAAATCTTTGTATTCGTTTTGTGTTTGGTCTTAGGAAATATGACCATGTTTCTCACTTACGCAAGGATCTCAAGTGGCTCCCTATCCGTCTTAGCAGGTACACTCGGATATTATGTCTCCTATACAATGTTCTTTATAATCCTGCATATCCCAGCTACCTACGCGACCGTTTTTCTTTTACCCGTCCTCTTGATGCTCTGTGTAGATCCCACCTCAGGCATCATCTTAATTTCCCATCTCATAAAACTGAATTCTATTCCTACTCCTTCTCCGTTCATGCAGTACGTCTATGGAACTCACGTCCGCCTAACGTTCGAGAATCTAAAACTTTATTTGTCTTCAAAAAACAAGTCAAAGAACATTACCTTTCCTCTATACTGTAATATTCTGATATATATTAGGTATAATTATATTTTTACGTCTACTTTTAATTTTATATGTGTATTTATTTGTATGTATGTTTATTTTATATAGGTTTTAAGTTTGTTTTAAGCTCTAATTTAATTTTTTTCCTGTTCTATCTTTTCTACACACTGTGTCTACATTTCTAATCCAACTTTCCTCTCGCAGATCTGCTGGGAAAATTTCTTTTGAAATAAGCAGTACCTTTGTGCTCTTGTATCTTAATGTATTGTCCTGTTAAGTGTTATGTGAGTACATAAATAAATAAATAATAATATGTTCTCGTGGCGCAGAGTACAGGTAGGTTTGTTAAGAAATTTTTCAGTAGCAGCCACGGAGTCTGAATTTGTGCCCAGTTGATGGCAATAGGCTCGTCCCTTATTACATGGGACTTAAACATAACTGGTGAAATGTGGTTGTACTATTAGGCACACCTCTGCTTAACCCTTCAGGGACTACAAGCGTGATGTTATGTTATGAAGTTTGTACTACTATGGCCGATATGAAAACAAAATAATAAAAGTAAAATAAAACGTGTATCCCAACATCTAAAACATAATTTTAGATACTATTATAATAAAATGCAGTGTGTATATTGTACAGCGATACGGAACCCTTCGTCTACGAGTTGGCCTCGCACTTGGTCGGTATTTTAACTCCGTTTAGATATAGGTTCCTTTGAACACCTAATCCCTTAGGAATGAGATCGAAAATTCAAATCTGTTTCGTGAATACCTTTCTTGTTCATTTTGATATAAATCTTGGAGTAAATCCAGATGTAGTGGATGGATGGAAATTTGAACGCCTTTTATCCTTTGGGAACTAGTAGACTTTGATGCAGAGTTCTAAATACAGTAGGTTAAAGTCAAGAACTGTAATGTTGCTTAAGAGATGTTGCCAGATTACGGTGTGTATTTGAATTGTATCGGGTAGGTACTTGAGGTAATCTTTTGGTTTCGAGAAAGTATTCATGGATTACAACGTAATGCAGATTTTCTTCAAGATTAATCTCATTATACCCATTGCACATTTTACGAACTTGACTATTATATTATGGTCGACATTTTCACATATTGTTTTCTATATCGTGTACTAGCTGATCCGCGCAATTTGATCTGCGGCACATTTTCCCCGTTTTTGTAACATTTTTCATTGATGTTCCGCTCCTATGTGTGGCGTGATGTTAAATAGCTTATAGTCTTCCTCGATAAATGGGCTATCCAACACTAAAATATTTTCAATTCGAACCAGTAGTTCCCGAGATTAGCGCATTCAACCAAACAAACAAACTCGTCAGCTTTATAATACTTTATAATGTATTGAATAAGTGGGCTTATGCTAACACATAATACTGCTGTTTATATAATACTGCAAACGGAGGGATAAGTATTGTTAATTCCGCAGTTTTTTTCATATAATCGTTTATTAGTATCTCTTTAGGAACGTACGGGATTTTAAATATGAAAATGTCCATTGGTCACATTTTCCGACTTTTTATATTATATGTGTGTGACTTATGAATACGTCTTGATGATTTTATGATAAATTACTTGCAAGACAACTTTTCTAAACTTGTCTTGCAAGTAATTTATGCAGTTTATCAAAATTCCTTAACTTCTTTCCTTCTATAAGAGCGTTTACGCCTTACGACATTAAATGTCATACAAACTTTCAAGTCCTTATTTTCCGAAATGACTGAACCGATTTCAATGAATTTTCATACGCATAAGCAGGACACATAGGTCTAAAAAGTCATTAGAAAACATTTTCGAAAAATAGTGAAATTGTTAAATTCGACCTATTATAATTTTTCTATAGAAACAGAAAGAAAATCGGTCATATATGACCTGACCAAAATATGAAACGACCATCAATGATTGATACGTCAAAAAATAGTGACTAAGGTGTATATTAAATAACGGGGTTCAGCATATTTTATTGGAGCCGGTAAAATAATTTAGCTTTGTAATAAAAACCTCATTTCCTTACTAGTTTTTATAGGTTTTGAACGCATCTAAACCCGTCCCGTTTTTATCTGTGTTACACGTTTCATCATATCATTAAAGTCACACTACCATTATGCGTTTACCTTTTTAGGTACTAGATTTTAACGTAGTTTTTTTTATTTATTTTTGTAGTGTATTATCAGTAACATCATTTTAGATGGAAATATGGATTAAGATTAAGAGATTATTCCGAAATTAGTTGCAAATGATATATTGACATTTGTACTAATACGTAAAACGGAACGTATTATGACATGAGAGCTGTCAAAGTGTTTCGGATTTTAGCTGAGGTCGTCATCATGGCTGCCGCTGCAGACTTATTTACTTACACTACATCA
Organism: Cerastis leucographa; assembly: GCA_963082945.1. Taxonomy (NCBI): domain Eukaryota; kingdom Metazoa; phylum Arthropoda; class Insecta; order Lepidoptera; family Noctuidae; genus Cerastis; species Cerastis leucographa. Next base: position 6,767,967 of record OY720380.1, on the reverse strand, counting down.
TAACCTCAAAAGTGACGAAATACATAAGAGTAACGTTCCATGATCCTCGGCTTTTAAATAAAATATTTTCAATTTAGGTTTGACGATTATGCCTAGGGGAATAGATTAATCCATACACTAGTCATGTTCGCGATAGTTTACATCCAGGTCACAGCATGTATGGGCCGTGACCGATGTTTTGCAAGTGGTGATTTTATACAACACGCATATTATGAATTCGAAAAATCAGAGGAAGAGGTCTTGGGTTCGAAATCTATGAAACATAACCCCATAACTTGATTCCTACAGTCGTTTTTTCCTTCAGTCAGTGAAACAATCCATAGCTAAGACTTCTCATGTGTTTATCTACGACACCCATTTTAAAGCACTGTTATTGTCTAAACTGCAAACCAAGAGTTGCAGCGTCTAAATCCAATAAGTGTCCCTAAGACGCCACAAATCGCTACTAATCGACCTGAGTTTTGAACATCGCCCGTACTCCGTCGTCAGTCTTCCGTATCTTTCCACAAACAAATTCCACAGAATAGTATTTAAAGAAGGAGGGATCCATATAACGAGTAGATAACAGTTCCTTTTGGTAGTGCCATAGTCGGGTCAAAACGGTACTTAAACAGATGAACCCGCACATCGTGGCGAGCTCAAAAAAATTACAAATGCGAATGCGCTTGCACTGAAATCTCGACGATGCCATTTACCTCAAGCGTCACTATATCATCTGCCTAGCTATTTGCTGACTATGTTGGAGTTCACTCCTGGTTCAACCGGATGCTACGGAATATCGGTATTATAAGTTAGAAATGTGTCTCTGTGTGTCTGTCTGTGGTATCATAGCTCCTGAACGTATGAACTGATTTTGATAAAGTTGGTTTCGTTTGAAAAGCATCTTAATCGCGTGTTTTTAGCTATGTTTCAAGAAAATCTGCTCAGCTTTTTGAAGATTATCACCTCATTTCTAGTTGATGAAGAGATATAAACAACTTCCACAGGTGTGGTCGATTCCAAATTTGAAACCCAGTTACTTGTCACCAAGGTCATCGCGAAACGGGGGCGACGGCTGCCCCCTTTCTCTGTCTGTGATTTGTGACACAATTTCTATATTTTTTGTTGCATTTGCAGTCGTATGTCCTCGACGCAAGTCCCTTGAACGCGTAGCTGGCCAAGTTGTAAATATGAGTGCATTCTCGCTCAATGTACGGAGTACAAAATAGAACTGATCTTCGCTACCAATATATATATTGTACTAATAAATACCCTTTGGCTGACTGCCAAACGGTTTACAAAGAGGGCCGGGTCTAACCATCCATAATAATGAACGAGGAACCGGTTTGTTTTGAGCCTTGCCAAAAAAGGGCGAATTCCTCAAATACACAAAGTTATCTTGGATTAAAAAAATCCTTTTGATCTATGAGTATCTGATTACGTGTTTATTGAATTAATAGTCGAGGGTACATGTTACATACACTGTTGTTCTGAGAATGTTACATTGTGAAACAGGTGAGATCATTTATTAGTTGATTGATCTTCTGATGCATTGCTTTGTTGAAAATTTTACTGAGAAAATGTGTGTTGTAAGAGTATTTTTGGAACGTGCATTATCTTAAGAGCGTTTACGACTTACGACATTTCATACAAACTTTCAAGTCATTATTTTCCGAAATGACTGAACCGATTTTAATAAAACTTCGGACGCATAAACAGGATACATAGGTCTAAAAAGTCACATACCATTTTGGAGTATTCCCGTTAGAGCACCTAGAGCACCTATTTTTTGGGGGCACCAATGCATTGTGAACCGAATATGTAGCACTCAATAATAGGTGCTCTAAAAATTGGTGCTCAAACGGGAATACTCCAAATTTTTTTTTCCATAAAAAGTTTTACAGCTAAATTAGACCGAATATAAATTATCTATAGAAACAGAAATTTCCAATTTTCTTTGGTTTTAAAAGAAATTTCGAAAATGTTTTAGTAACTTTATCTGCGCATGCGTCTGAAGTTTCATTTAAATCAGTTCAGTCATTTCGTAAAATAATGACTTGAAAGTTTGTATGTAATGCCGTAAGGTGTAAAAAGGTATAAACGCTCTTAAACATGGCAGTATTTCGTACCAAACTGATTGAAATGTTAATGTTTATTGAACCCACTACTATTATCCACGTTACCTCCTTTGAACCCATCAATAGGTATAGCCAGGTGTGGCTCCCCACGGGTGTCAATAGAGTTCGAACCCGCACTGCTCGAGGTAGAATGTGTTATACCCATAAGTGGGGTATTCAATACCGTGTGTATTATGCAAAGGAAGATAAACATACATTTATAGTATTGTTAAAAGATCGCCATTCAACGAGGTAGCACAAAATTCGTGAAGAATTCTTCGAAATTAATTAACAACAGGTGAATTGGAGCAATTTATACTGGCTGTTGTTTTACATCCTCGTCAAATTCAAGAAGGTTACTATGCTAATAATGCTCGACCCGAATCAATAATAAAATGGGTAGGTATTTTTTTTTCTTTTTTGCGGAAACTGGTATGTATGAACCACCCGTGTTTTAAACGCAATCTGTCTGATCTTCACCCTATAACCGCGCTTTCACATTTACATACAATCTCAAACGATTATTCTATAATTAATTCTTATTCCCAAAACCACGTTAAAGGGGGTTATTTTGAAATAATAACAAATCTAAACAAAAAAAAAAAGCAACGCTCATTAATAATTAACTAGGTACCGTCATTCAAATTGATTATTTACCTATGTGTTTTGTGACAACCTCCTGAATTTTGACGAAGATGCAAAACAACATCTTGTATAATACCTATTAGAACAATGCTTTTATGACAAAAAAAAAATTGTATCAAAGAATATGCAACAAATGAAAACTGTGAATTATTTTCTTTTGTTATCAACAAATTCTATGAATTTTATTTACACCGAGATTTTTTTAACGGCAAATATAATTTTGGCAAAAAAATATAATAAAGGGAAATACAAATTATTCTTTTACTCTATAATATTTTCATAAATTCATGCCTTCTTTCTTAACACAAACTAAACAAAATCACAGAAATCTTTCAATAACTATTTCCGACACACAGAAAATTCAATTCGAAAACATTCTAAATTCTTCAAAAACATCTTGTTTAAATAAGTACACCAAATTAATTAAGAAAAGCATTACTTCAGGCTTAATTAAAAACATGTAAACGAAACTAAGTTCCACAAAGTGAAAGGCGCGAACAGCTCTAAACTTTTCTTTGCTTTTTAAGTTCAAAGACTTTGATTATCAAAGAATTCCTTAGTAGAGTTCTTGTTTTCACGCGGTCGATCAAAGCGTCTATTTATTGAGTTTTCTTTGGGTAAACAATCGTTTTTACATTGAAAGTGGTTTCATTGGTTGTGTATTCAACCGTAGACGAAATTACTTTATTTTTGTAAAAGGGGTTTTATTAAATAAATGTACCATCTCGTTGCTACTTTCCCATAACATAAACTAATCAAACAGAAATTCTATAACGGAAAGTAAACAAGCATAAAGTAAATTAAATACCTAGGTGTGACGTTAATTATATTATTTTCAGGAAACTCTTTTAATGATACCCATATAATTAGGAAGCATAATAAAATATAACTAGTACGCCATCTTTGGGCGTCCGCCATATTTGATTTAGAGTGACGTCATTTAGCTAACCATGCATTGTCGTCCTAACTAAATGTGTATGCAAAATTTCAGCTTAATCAGGGATTAATGTTTTAAATAACAACTTTAATAACCAAATGTATCTGATGTAATTCTAAATGTAAATGTAATTGTATTCGTAATGCAGGTACGTAATAATGTAATTTTGTAATGTAGTGAAATGTAATTTTATTTTATTCTAATTCTTATCCGCTGTATTATAATTGTTGTGTATGGGTACTTCTGCCTGAAATAAACAGTAAATAAATAAATAAAGTTCACTTGCAAGAAATATTTGACTTTAACAAACATACAAATATTGCACGTAAAATAAAAGATTGTAATAAAAAAAAATGTATTGAATTGACATGAGCCGTAGAAACATGAAAGGCGTTCAAACTAATTACCACTTTTCTAGGTAGTCCATCGAAGCAAAAACACAAGAACGCTACGACCAGCTTCATAAAACCCAAAATCAATAAATGAATGACGTAAACAAAACCCTTCCCAAAACTAGTTTGCCAGAAAAACATGACGACCAAGGAGCTTAACCACAAAAAGATCCCCTAATAATGACAAATCTATAGACAATGATGATCGCTCCCCCAAATGACCCCAGCAGAGTAACCTTTGTTTGATTAGGATGCCGTTTTCCTCCTCTTATGGGAATGATAGACGATTTGACAGCTAAGGAGCTACTTATCATAGGATTATTGTTGTTGGTGAAAAGGAAACGTAGGAATTTTTTTTTCAATTGTAAGAATTTGTTGCTTCATGTAAAATACTGGTACTCAGCTGCATCCAGTTAGACTGGAAGCCGACCCTAAGATAGTTTGGGAAAAGCCTAGGCAGATGATGATTATAAGAACTGTAATACGCTTGTCGAAGAATCTAGCAAAAGTGTGAAATTGCAGAAGGGGTTCACAAAAATTGTATATTTAATACATTTCGGGATGGATGACGCTGCCAAGGCTGGCCCAGAAAGAAGAAAGAGGTAGGGAGATAACTTGAACGCGCACGGTGATGGCTTGTTTAAAATGGCGTATGAAAAGAGTACCTGGAAAGATATGGGGGGGGGGCTAGTATGTCTTTTGTCTTTGTCAACATAATAATACTTTTTGAAAAATATGTGCCAGTGTCCCGTATATTATTAAATTACTCTTGCAGAGTTGAATGCGTTTTTAAATAAGATTTTACATAATGAAAATAGGTATTTATGCAAAGCAAAGCCACCATAAAAAGCCTAGAAGGCAAGAAATATGTACAAAAGGCACAATGTAGAAAATGTTTTCCCAAAATAATCCCGTGGAACTTGGAAAAAATTGTCCGCGGTTAGGTGATTTCCGTAAATGTCGAAAAGGCTTGGCATATATAGTATACGTTACAGTAAAACGTGGCCTTACTTTCCGGTCTATTATAACTCATCCCCACCTGCCTAGCCTCTTACTTTGGGGTGTTGTTTAATATGATTGTAATTTTATAACGAAGTATTAGTTTACCACTAATCCTGTTAACAGCTAACTTTAATAAACGACAACTTAAGTAATGTGTAAAGCTGTAATTGAGGTAAAAAAGTTCAAAATAAGGTAAGGTATCTATTCCAAAAATTATCATCTGCCTAGTCTTTCAGTTAGTGTCGGCTTCCAGTCTAACCTCATGTAGCTGAATAACAATATTTTATATGGAGCGACTTTCTATCCTCTGATCTATTACAAATCCTCTTTCAGGATTTTGTCCTGTTAGAATTCCTAACATGAAACCCATTGGACGGAACGCCTAATTTATTTTATTTATTTATTCAGTTAACAATTCACATTGTGTTTGAATTATGTAGGACATTAAACATTTTACATTAATTTCACTGGACCTTCGCAATTCATTTGCCCAGCCTTTTCTTAACTATTTTAGCGTCAGCTTCCAGTTTGACCAAATATACCTGGATATCAGTTTTTTGACACGGACCGACTAGCTTCATTACAATATAAACGAATTAATTAAAAAAACATTCCAATAAAACTTTACCCCACAAAAAAAAAAACCGCCCGAATGTTCCCTCCACTTTTACGTACCGTCGCGTCGCGTGCACACAGTATGTTTTGACCTTAATATGTTCTCAGTTGTGCACCTAACACGGCTGACTGCACACATCTGCACAAGACACGGTCCAAATGACATGCGGTTTTTGTACAACTCCACACGGAATTGAGGACAGCGAATCCGTAATGAGGTGCGGAGAAAAATAGGGGTGCTGGTTATTTTATTTATTGCAACTTGGGAAATATTTAAAAAAATGTTTCGACTCTGAATATAAGCACACGTTAGCAAAACTTACATTACGCCAAAAATGTAATTCCTAGCTTACATAGTTTTAGAGAAAAAAATATTCTGACTCTCAATCGGTGTGCAAGTCACCCAAACCTAAACAATGCACAATATTTAGGTTTAGGTGACGTGCACACCGTAAAAACCGAATTCCTATTTTGCATAGATTTTGAGATAAGCTTGTGGAACAGAGTGATAAGAAAGGTTTCCGCTTTAGCAGTTTTGTTTGGAACCTTAAAAAGAAACAATAATTATAACTCTAATCACCTGAGTTTGAACGTAAGGACCGAACTGAAACTATAAAGGGTGTAAAACACCTCTTAACAAAGCCGATAGGCACTGGTTCTCCCTGTCATTGCGATCATTTTTTTGTTCTACACCATACCTGGGAACCTTCTAGTTACGGAGATATTAGGGGTCAAAGTTCCAAGTTTTTAATGTAAGATTTTTACTTTAAACACCTCCACGACCCCCGTACTATTCAATCCGTCCATCAGCACAATGTTTTGAGTGCGTTACATTGAGTTCTACCACAAAACATGATTTTAAACCCCCCAAAAAAAATTGGTTCTCAGCAATAATTTTTGCGTAAAGTTACTTAGTTTCAGGTACAGAATGTTTGGTTGACGGCTTCGTGATGAGGTGATTTACACCGTGTATGTTTGTTACCTTATCAAGACTAAATTACTGAACTGATCGTCATAAAAAAAAGCCTGATATCTCGATAAGGCCAAAAGCATGACATATCGACTATTATTAATTAATGTTAATAATATTATAAACGCGAAAGTTTGTAAGAATGTATGTTTGTTACTTTTTCACGCAAAAAATGATAAAATGGAACTGGATGAAATTTGACACAGGGATATATTATAGTCTGGAATAGCACATAGGATATTTTTTATTCCGGTAGTATGATCCCGTAGGACAATTACCGAACAAAACGCGGGCGAAGCCGGGGACATAAGCTAGTTAATGATAAAAATTCAATTAGAGGAAGTCATAGGCAAAATTCTTGTTTAAAATATTCTTGGAACTTCGAACATCCCTATTCGATAGTCCCTCTTCGATACGTATTTATTTGGGTACCTGTTTGGGACAGAGTTTAGTGGGAAAGTAGGTTTAGAGCTATAGATCAGGAGAGGATTCCAGTGAGGTTTTTCGATTTGTGGTTGCATTTGCTGTTAGAGGGCTAATTTAATGATGGATTTAAATTGGCTATTTTGGTACCTAGACTGTACTGTTACTTTAGTTTGGCAGTGAAAATTGAATCAGGAATAATATAATCATATATTTATCGTTCCGTTCCCACAGACAAACTGTGAAAACAGTTTTGTGGGGCCTAGTTTTTAAATGAAAGTTTGTATTAAAATTGTTTAATAAATAAATAATAAATAATAATGGTAGAGTGACGGTTGACAGAGGAGAATTGAAGAAAAAAACGTGTTGCGCACCCCAAGCATGCTCATTCATTCATTTATTCAGTCTCTTGTAGAAGTTGCTTTTAGTTTGATGGAAATTAAGAATGTGAAAGCTTAAAAATTAACAAAGATTTTAATCTTTAAGTTCACCAAACAATTACTATAAGAAATATATAAACTACATAGATTTAAATTATATTTGAATGTATAAAACATTTAAAAAATTTAAAATTGATTGCTTTTATTTTTATGTTTACGTAGATATTATTTTTTAAATTCATGCTTTCATTTGATATTATATATTTGATTATATTACATTTTGAATCATATTCCATTTATACATTTATAAACATTGACATTCATTCGGTTATATTAATATTATAGTAATTTAATTTAGATGTTTTCGGAATACTTTGCCCTATTATTGATATCAATGAATTATTAGGGTACCCATTTCTGGGTATAGGCCTCCTCCAACTCTTAATGTGACATTTATCGATTTCAATTGGTAACTGGCTGATTTCATGGTTACACTTGCATTGTTTACTATCCACATTGTTCAATCGTTTTAGCATCAGTAACGTGTTGTGACAGATTCCGCCGCACACGACACAAATATTCCATTTTGTTTTAATCTTTATTCACAACGTGAGCAATGTGGGATGAATAATGTGTTGTTATGTTTTTGACATATTAGGTGAACAATTGGTTTATGCGTAAAAAAATGCCAAAGCGCAAGTAGATGTACTTGTGTTTTCGTTTAAGCGACGAGAAGAAGAAAAAATGATAAGAAAAAAAAAAAAAAAATTTAGCACATGCCACAAGTACAGTCACGTCTAATAATATGTATACACGCAGCAACTTTTAAAAGTGATTTTCTCCTACTGCATTGATTAAAGTTTTACGTTTTCACGAACATGGAATTTTGGAAGCCATACTATTACGAAATAGGTCTTAGCTCAACGTAAAAACCGTAATTTCACGAGCAACTCACTTTTTGCTAAGTGTATACATATTATTAGACGTGACTGTACACACAACAAAAAATAAAAAAAATAAACATATACCGAAATAGAAAAAAAAAAATTGTGTGTCTCACTGCTGCGCCAAATAGGCCTAGTTCAGCAAATTGCCAAGCAGCTAGTGGCCGACGCTGATTTTCAGCAGGACCTGAGATAGTGATGTGGCGGACGTAAGAAGTAGGTATATGTACTGGGTTCGGTTCTCAGTTCAGGCAGAGTGCTATTGGGTTTTTCAGCAGCCACGGAGTCTGGATTCGTGCCCAGTTGATAGCAATAGGCTCGCCCCCTATTACATGGGACTTAAATATAACTGGCAAAATTTGGTTGCACTATTAGATACACCTCTGCGTAACCCTACGGGGATTGCAGGCGTGATGATATGTACTACGTAGGTTTTGCAACGAAATGAATGGCACTATATTTTTGAAATTCCACATCATCTGCCTAGCCTTTTCCCAAACTATCTTGGGGTTGGCTTCCAGTCTAACCGGATGCAACTGAGTACCTGTATTTTACATGAAGCGACTGCCTATCTGACCTTCACAACCCAGTAGCTGGGTGATACGATACTCCTTGGCTTTTGACTTTTTGGCTTCTGACTACTCGTAACCATTGTCAAAATATCTACAAATAAAACCCGGGACCAACGGCTTAACGTGCTTTACGAGGCACGGATGAGACTTGGTATGTATACCCATCCATTATGGTTACCCATCCACGGACCAACCTCGGCAAGCACGGCTTAACCTTAAAGATCGACCCGTGTGGCTGTTATTATTTAGCCACGAGCTCCTCAAGGCAAGTACAACAAGACGTAGTTTTTAGTCTACAAAATTTTCTTTTCTTCCCCAAAATGAAGTAAAGTTACAGCCACAGTTAAGAAGCAACTTTTATTTTTTCCTTCAACAGAATGACTTGACTAGAATGGCTTAAGAATTTCTTAAGGCAAAAAACTCTTGTCAACAAGTTTGCTTAACATAACTTGACGAGAACTTAGCCAAGTGACCTGCTAATCAGAGTTAGGAAACTCATAATCTTGCTCCAAGCAGTCGACATGAAATTATTTTTGACTTACAAACACTTCAGTAAAAGATTTGGGAATTTTTGCCAAAAACTTTGCATTATGTTATACAAGGTTTTATTTTGCATCCTCGTCGAATTCAAGGAGGTAAATATGCTAATGATTCTCGACCCGAATCAATAATAAAACGGGTAGGTAATTTTTATTTTTTATCTTATTTACGGAAATCGGTAATTGTGAATCACCCGTGTTTTAAACGCGGCCAGTCTGATTTTCGCCCTGTAACCGCGCTTACAAACAATCTCTGACGTTTATTCGATAATTTCTTATTCCCTAAACCACGATAAGCGGGTTATTCTGATATACTGACAAACTCAAACAACCAGAAAAATCAGCGTTTATTAATAATTACCTGGGTACCGTAATTTTAATTGATTATTTATGTTTTTTGTGACAACCTCCTGAATTTTGACGAGGATGGACAACACCTTGTATAACAATTTTAAATTATAGATATATAAGAAAAAAATACCCATGAGAGCGTCGTTTAATAAATTAGTTTGAATGTGACATTATTAAATTTTCTTTTTGATAACGTCGTAGTTATCACAAAAAATAATTAGCCTTCGTTGTTGTACTGCAATAGATTAGCCTAGCTGATGATTCCGCTTATTAGCACTATTACACACTATGAACATAATCCTATTAACAATATCGATCGTATTGTGTTCGGGCTACAGGTTCATAAAACGCATAAAATGTTGGATACGACATAAACTTACTACTGGGTTAAGCTCGCCGTTGTACATAAGTTTTTATATTGCAATCTGTATGTATATTTCTTTTCTGGTGTGCAATAAAGAATAAAAATAAACTTTTTATAAAAAAAAAATATTAACACAATTGCTTAAAATATTAGTTACTAGCTTATGCCCGCGGCGTCACCCGTGTGGAGTTCGATAATTGTCCCACGGGAACATAATATCGGGATAAAAAGTATCCTATGTGTTAATCCAGGTTATGTACTACCCGTGTGACAAATTTCATCCAAATCCATTCAGTAGTTTTTGCGTGAAAGAGTAACAAACATCCATCCATCCATCCATCCTCACAAACTTTCTCATGTATAATAGGATGACCATTTCTTTCCTACTGTTTTTGACGTTCCAATCTTCCTGTTTATAATGGGCGCCAAACCCTCTTAGCGAAGCCGATTTTCCCATCATCGCGATCATTATCAAAGAAAACCATTCCCGGGAACCTTCTTGTTACGTAGATATCTTGGTTCAACGTTACAACTAATTCACACTTTTCATATTCACACTTTCAAAATATTATAACTTTAATATAATAACCTCTATGTCGCCCTGTACTATTCAATACATCCATATGCACAAGGTTTTGAGTGCTTTACATTGAACGCTACCGAAATTAACACAAGCAAAAAAATCGTTCACCAGAAATATTTTTAAGTGTTACTTAGTTTGAGGTTCACTTGTCCAAAGCGATGGCGAAATAGATCGTAGTGTAAAGCACAGAATTAACATTGGATGGATGAAATGGCGGCAGGTCACGGGAACTATCTGCGACTCCCGCATTCCTCTTAAACTCAAGGGGAAGATTTATAAAACAATGGTTAGACCTGCTGTCTTGTATAGATCAGAATGTTGGGCCACAAAAGGGATGAATGAAAGGGATTTGCATGTAGCTGAGATGAGAATGCTAAGGGATGTGTGGTGTTACGCGAAAGGATAAAATAAGAAATGAGTACATAAGGGGCAGTTTGAAAGTGGCGCCGGTGACTGAAAAGATGTGTGGTAATCGGTTGTCGTGGTATGGGCATGTGATGCGGCGGAATGAGGAAAACGTCGTGAGAAAAGTTTTGAGTATGAATGTGGATGTTTTTAGGAGTAGAGGAAGACCAAAGAAACGATGGATGGACTGTGTGAAGAATGATATGGCAAGAAAGGAGGTGTCTCATGAGATGACAAGTAATAGAGAAGTATGGAAGAAGAAGACATGCTGCGCCGACCCCAAATAAATTGGGATAAGGGCAAGAGAATGATGACTTAGTTTTATATAGAATGCTTGCTTAACAGTTATGTCATGGCTCCTTATGACCCCGCCCCCCCTTTTTTTTTTGGATGGGAAATCATGAAATGACTCCTCCCGCTCTAGGAGTGTCAGACTTGTACTGACTAAAACTCATCCATGTTCCTTCTTAGCCCTTTGTGTGCCAGGGCCACGGTAGGGGTCTTATGACCCTTGAATAATAATGTACTTTAGCAAAAAGTTAATTATTAATCTTACCTTCTCTGAGTCCCACCAGGGACTGGAGTGGCCGCAAGCCGAGCCTGCCTCTTCAGCAGCTGTACAGTCAGCGCAAAAGAGACCACCATAGTCAGCATGGGAATGTAGAAGGCCACCAGCGAGCCGAAGATCCAGAACGCACGGTTGTTGATCACGCAGAGGTCTGGAGTCGGCATTATGTTGGAGCGGTTGATAAGACCTTAGAAGAAAGAAATTGGTTAAAAAAGTGTATTATAATCTTTCTGCTCATGTCCCATACTTGGGGTCGGCGCAACACGTTTTTTAGGGTTCCGTACTCAAACGGTCAAACGGGACCCTATTACTGAGACTTCCCTGTCCGTCCGTCCATCCGTCTGTCACCAGGCTGTATCTCATGAACCGTGGAAGTTGTAGCCAGTTGAAATTTCTACAGATTATGTATTTCTGTTGCCGCAATACACAACAACTACTAAAAACAGAATAAAATAAATATTTAGGGGCGCTCCCATATGAAAAAGATGATTTATTTGGTCGATTTTACAAATAATGGTACGGGACCCTTCGTGCGCGAGTCCGACTCGCACTTGGCTGGTTTTATTTCTTCCATTCTCCTCAGTCATCCGTGACGGTATCATTTACTCATTTTTCTTTCATATTATTCCGCAAACAATCCATGCATCGTTTCGTTGGTCTTCCTCTCCATCCATCAATATAATTTAAGACTTAAAAAATTGGTTAAAAGAGTGTATACTGTTTCGTATAACCTGGTTCATTGAGGCTAATACCCAGGTCAGACCATGTGTGTTAGCCTGCCAGGGCTGCGGGCTGTTTGAAAGAGATACCGTGGCCCTGGAACACAAAGGGCTAAGAAGGAACATGGATGGGTTTTAGTCAGTACAAGTCTGACACTCCCTTCCGCTCCGCCCAGAGAGGGAGAAGCCATTTGATGATTTCCCATCCGAAAAAAAAAGACCATTTGTTAATGATGGTAAAAAAACCCTATCTAGAATTTCTCAGTACCGGTATAAAATCGTGATGTTACGTTTTTTTTGCGCATAATTTTCTTGCTGGTAAAATAAAAATATAAAAGATTATTACAAAGTTTTAAACTTGACAACAAATAAAACGTAGACGGTGTTGGTATCAATTTAAATATCTCTCCGCCTAAGTTGTGTTACATTTAGTTTATGGAAAAGTGAGAGAAACATTTATCTTTTAATATACCAGTTTATTTAGTGAAATCAGACTCTTCTGTTATATTTCGAGTAATTAAGTTGGCACTTGTACGATGGGGTTGACATATATCTGTTTAGATAAAAACCCCAAAATAAATAAAGAGGAAAAAAAAGTGGCACTTAAGTATTACATAACTTCACGTCAGTAAACCCAGAGGGGTTAGGCAGCACTGTACCTAATAGTACACCCACATTTCGTCAGTTATGTTTAAGTCCCATGTAATAGGGGGCGAGCCTATTGCCATCAACCGGTCACACTTCCAGACTTCGTGGCTGCTACTGAGAAATTCCCGGTGGAAACCCCCAATAACACTTAAATAATAAAAATAAATTATTTATTTCAAGTAACTATGGCTCATATACAAACGGTTAGTAACAATATTTACTTAAGACCTTGTTAATACTTCATCATATCAATTAGAAAAGAAAACACGTTATTAATCATTGCTGCAGAACTCCACCCGAAATTTTGGACCAACGATTAACAATGCAACAATCTAACCTATCAGCAATCATTCCCAGGACGCTATTGGAGCTGGCCCGCTCTCTGCGCACCAAGGATGCACATTTTTTCCGCATTATGGCATAAAAGCAATCTACTTGCATTTCTGCGAAGAGTGATGTGATACAGAAGCGAGGCAGCCCCATCAGCACACTAAAAGCATTATTGTACTGAACGCGAAAAGGGCGCTGTATGATTTTTTGGTAAAATGTACCCACAGGCTGCTGGTATAAAAAGAGGTACAGTGAGCTCGGAATAGCGTTGCTTTCACGGTCTTAGAAGCACGCCCTCACCGACAGTGCCCACCGCTCTCGTTCAATACTTTGCCAGACCCGGGGATTTGGAACCAGGTAATCAAGCTCAGTAGTCGCGGTTGCGACCACTAGACCAGCGAGGAACTCAAAAATCCCTTATTACTTCAAAGAAATCTTAAACAGGATCAATAATCTCCAATTAAAACCAGAAAGGCACAAGCCGAAAAACACGACGACTATGAAATTACAAAAATCCGCAAATCATCACAAACACTGCCAATGACTTGTAATTTTTAATACCTCATTTTCCCCAATTTGCTTTCAAGTTAACGTTGGCAAAAAGTCAATTCCTCTTTTCCCAAATTTCTAATTACGTTATTTTTTTATTTTCGATGTGTTTGCTCTTGACTCTAGTCTAGCTCAGAGATGACAGAGATAAAGTCAAAGATGGTACTAGCTTACCCAAAAGAAGCCTGTTCACTCTAACTTCGAAGAGATTAGGGTTGTAAGCGTTCAGAAACACAGACGCAGGCAGAGAGTTCCACTCTTTTGCTGTGCGCATTATGAAAGACGTTTGAAAGCGCTTGGTGCAAATTGGTGGAAAAGCGATAAACTCAAACTCAAAGCATTTATTTCAATTAGACCATTATAGGCACTTTTGAAAGACAAAAAAAAAAACAAAAAAAAAACGCGTAGCTACAGTCCCAATTATAAGGCATAATAACTTGTGAAAGTACTGTAGTTGCAATAAGGTAGGGATGGTAATTTACAGTGCTAGTGCTAGTGTCTAGATGTCCAATGGTGCCGGTGGGAGTCGTGGAGTTCTTGGGTACACTTACCGAAGTAGACTCATTCACGTAGGTATGTAATTAAGAAACTAACACCTAAGTTTTAAGCACAGTTTAATGTGTAATTTGTGTCCTTATAACTTCAACTATTGGGCAATGTTGGACAATATCTTTGACAGAGTGTCACTAGTTCTCAAGTGGAGTTTAATTGTCACTAATTGATACCATATGTGATTGTAAGTTATGGTGCACGTGACTTCGTCGTAAGTTTAGTGGTTCGTAAGCCTGATTGCTGAAAATATCATCTTCAGTCTATAATGTTCCCACTGCTGGGACACAGGCCTCCGCTCTATGAGAGGAACTGGGCTGTAATCCACCACGCGGGCCCAGTCATCATCATCATCATCAGTCTATAATGTTCCCACTGCTGGGACACAGGCCTCCTCTCTATGAGAGGAAGAGGGCTGTAATCCACCACGCGGGCCCAGTCATCATCATCATCATCAGTCTATAATGTTCCCACTGCTGGGACACAGGCCTCCTATATATGAGAGGAAGAGGGCTGTAATCCACCACGCGGGCCCAGTCATCATCATCATTATCAGCCTATATTGTTCCCACTGCTGGGACACAAGCCTCCTCTCTATGAGAGGGAATGGGCTATAATCCATCACGCGGCAGTGCGGGTTGGTAGATGTCACATGTCTTCGTATTTTTAGTTCTAAGACATGCCGGTTTCACAGGATGTTTTGCTTCACCGTTTTTGGGGGAGCGGTTATGAAATAAATTACACAAAGTAATGCGCCTGCCTGGGTTCGAACCCACAGCCTACAGCTCGTAAGTCGGGGATGGCACCACTGGGCCACCGCTGCTCTTTGTTTCGATATGCTAGGGTCTTATTTAGGTTTTCTATCAAGAATTTCTCCGTAGCAGCCACGGAATTTAAAGTTGTGCCCGGCTGATGAAAGGGCTTGCCTCCTATTCCATAGGGCTTAAACAAGACTGGCGAAATGTGGATTTTCTATCAGCCGGCCTAGCATGACCGCCGTAGAAACGAGCTATGTCTATGGAAGAATCGACAATTTGACGGATATTTATATCGTCCCGAGCATGGCGATATTAAGAATGTAGAAAAGAAATGTTTCTTTTCTTCAGTCGACACAAGTCTACAACGTCGAGCATGACGACCATATTTTCTCTTCTTTTGACATTTGGATATAGAAACATTACTTCTGACAAATGTCAAACTAGTCTTAATAAAAACTAAATACGAGAAATACGTTTCGTGGTTGCGTTGAGTTACGTTCAAAAGGTTGAAATGTTATGTAAAATATTTAGGTTTAATTTCGCGAAAAAGATCCAGGCCTGGATCCAAGATGCAGCAAAACCATCCCGCCTACGAAAAATGAAAAACTCGTGCAATTGGCAACTTTTTTTTGTTAACTAAACGTAACCTTTTAACTTTCCATAGCAACGTCCCCGTTGCTATGGAAAGAATTTCTGTCTATGTCTTCGTAGAAACGCGAGTCGACGGTGCGCACCATGCTCGGGCAGAAGAAATGACAAGTTGTAAAGAACAGATTTCTTGTCGTTTCTTGGTAGAATAGAGATAGAACGGTCATGCTAGGGGGGCAGGTATCAGACCTTAACCTAACTCTTCTGGAATTACAGGCGCGATGTTTATAAAATGTAGTTCGATATCCAAGTCATGCATACTATTATAAAAAAAATCTATTTGTAATTTCTCAGTTGTGAATTTAGATCAATGTCTGGTTGTCTATTAGCAATAGTTTATTTTTTTTTTAGGATTTATAAATGGCGAAATGAGGACGAAATGCTATAAACACGCCTCTGTATACCTTTTGGAAAATATAAGCTTTATGTTATCGTAACCGATTATTCCCAATAGTCCCCTCTAGCCCTGTCCTCCGGGGTGACAGCTGAGGTATGCCGACTGTTCCCTTTGAAACTGACTAGAGGGGACAAATGGGAAGTCTGTTTCTCTTGTTTGATCGTGTTTTATTTCCACTTTGATTTCTGATCAAATGAACTGTTGCGTAGTAACAGTTCATTTTGTATTAATTTCCACGTGGTTATTTCAAGAAATTGGGTTTAGGGGTGGCTACTTTTACGAATTTAGCTCTTTGAATGTTGCCACAGCAGGAATTATTGCACTGCTTTGACATTCTGTAATCAAGAGGATTTGAAGACTTGTTATACCGAATACTCTTGCGTTTTAACTCGTCTGATGTGAAGCGATGATGTTGCCTAGGGTAGAGCACGCTTGCCTAGAAGAAACCGACTCACTCGAAATTTGAAGAGATCCAGATTATAAACAGGGAACAGAGAAGCCGGTAATGAATTCCACAGACTGGCAGTTCGCACAATAAATAGAAGATAGCGCTTCTATCTGGCTTCATTCTGGTTCTTGGAACTTCAACTATACGAGATGTAATTGGATCCTTCACGAAGCCGTTAACCAAGCATTCTGTACATCAAACTAAGTAACAAAAATTATTGCTGGGAAACCATTTTATTTTTTGGACTGAAACATCACGTTTTACGGTAAAACTCAATTTAATGCACTCAGAACATTGTGCTGATGCATTGAACAGTAAACGGGTCATGGAGGTATTTAAGCTTAAATTAAAAAAAAAGCTTTTTCTTAATGTCCCCCTTTCTGTTCAACCTAGGAGGTTGTGGTCTGCTTAACCGGACTATCCTGTGGGTGCCTTGATTATAAACTTAAAAACTTGTATTTTTTTAAATACTTGTGAAAAAGTTGGAACTTAGACCTCCAATATCTCCGTAACTAGAAGGTATGGTCCGGAACAAAGAAATGATCGCAATGACGGGGAGAGTAAGTAGCTTTCGGTTTCGTTAACTGTCTATTTACTCCCTTTGTAATGGTGACGGTGACGCTTTGCCATATCTTTGCCCGATCGATGATTGAATGGGGATAGGGCAATTGATTGTGTAATTCCAAAGCGCTCTCCTCGAAATTAATCCGATAAAAACTAGACTTGGACTAGAGTAAACTAGACAGACTTGGTAGACTTTCCCGTCTGCAGTTGATTAATAAAATCATACGCAAACATCTTCAATTTTACACATATTAACGTCACATAAGCGTTTTGTCTGTATCTTCATCTTACTTATAAGACACCTTTGGGAAGGAAAAGAACTCCTTCCTCCTTCTAAGAAGTTTAGAGGCAGAGCTGTGGATACAGTACGCTTAAATATCCCATTGCATGCGACAAAGACAAGGCCAGGTAAAAAATTCAGACTCCGCTGTTACTGCCAAATTCTTTATATGATAGTGTTGACGAGGGTTATTTCATCGGTTTATTTTAATCACTTTATTTTTAAATTATTGATTTAATTTTTGACTCTTGACGCTCTTAACTTGCACGTCTTTCTACATCGTACTATCATAATTATGAACAACATGAACGATGTTACCAAAATTTTGAAACAGTATTTTGATTTAAAAGAGTGTTCATGAAGTTTCTTGCCCATTCTTCTCCATAGAGATCTACACTTTGGAATGGACAGCTACAGTACTTTCACAAGTTATTATGCCCTATGACTGGGACTGAAGCTTCGTTTGTTTTTTGACATTCAAAAGTTCTTTTATTAATCTTATTGAAATAAGTGCTTTCGGTTTGATTTTTAGTGTGCCACATACAAAACCTTTTTTGCTACTTTTTGTCACGTTCCATTTGTTGTCAGCCAGTAGTGCTCAAATAGCAAAAAAAAACATAATGCTAAAAACCATGTACTTAGCATACTTACCTAACACAGTAATAGAACTAGAGACGAACATACTAAGGAGCCAGACGAGTGCGATCTTGATGACCACGACCCGCTTGGTGGAGTGATGGCGGCTCTTCAGTGGGTTGCGGATGCCTAGGTATCTGTGGACAAAGCTACTTATGAATGGGAGGTAAAGATTAGGGTATAGAGAACATCATGACATAACATCACGCCTGTAATCAGAATTGTACCTACAGTAACCCACATGTTATCAGTTAAAGTAACAAATTCTCTAAAATATTTTTACACAGTAATTTATTAACTATGGGCCAATAAACAATTTCTTCGCCTGAACGAACGACTTACTTCATCATTAACAAATTTGTAGTCTTAAAAGTTTATGTAAAATTACAGTAAAAAAAAGTTCGCGTTTCTGAGAAAAACGCTTTTAAGATTCATAAGAACGATAATTTATCAAACACTTGTCAATAAGGGCGAAGTTTTCAACAACTTTCGGTAAATTTTCTAATTGCTTTCTTTTATCTGTTTTTTAATTTATCTTTTGACTACCAATCGATCAGAAATATGAAACTGGAAAAGTTTTGCAAAAAAAGATGCAAAGTTATTTTGTTAATATTCTGCCCATGTTTGAGTTCGATTTATACTTCACTGTGGATTTTAATATTTAATGAGATTTTTATGATTTGTAATGTCAAGTTAGTGCATTTTTTTTGATTTTGATTATTTTGTTGAATTATCATAATTCCCGCTTTCATTAAAACAAGGCGACACTTAAATTAATGATTACATAAAAGCGCTTAGAGTAGAAATATTAAGGCATTCATATCCTAAGTGAGATAAGTGAGTTTTAGCGTAAAGGTGAAAAAAACAAGCAACATTAAAAAGTAAAAAGGGCTTTGAAAAAAAAAGTTGATTTAAAATACACAGAATAATAAACAAAATGATGAAACTAAACACACAGTTCAGGTAAAAACAAAACTGGTTTATAAACACGTACTCAATTCAATGTAAATTTATCTTTGGCAAAGTAAAAATAGCGAAAAATCAACTCAAATGTAACCGATTTTTGAACACTAGATAATCGACATGGAATTATAAATCTTGTAGTACAGACACGTCAGTCCTTTACAGCCTGAAATTCGGTTTGAATTTGAAGTATAATGAGACTTTACGTGCACATAAAGTATGGAAACTTACAGTTGTATATTTCAAGCGTAGCAGCTGTTGTGTGGAAGGTATGTACTTAGTTTAATGTGTTATTTATTTTCAGTGATACAAATTATCTATACAAGGTGTTGTTTTGCATCCTCGTCAAAATTCAGGAGGTTATTACAAAAGACATAAATAATCAATTAAAATTACGGTACCTAGTTAATTATTAATAAACGCTGTTTTTTTTGGTTGTTTATGATTGTCAGTATTTCAGAATAGCCCCCTTAACGTGGTTTAGGTAATAAGAAATTATCGAATAAACGTTTAAGATTGTTTGTTTGTGTGGAAACGCGGTTATAGGGCGAGGATCAGACGGCCCGCGTTTAAAACACGGGTGGTACACACTTACCGATTTCCGTAATAAAGAAAAAAAACAGAATCACCTACCCATTTTATTATTGATTCGGAACGAGAATCATTGGCATAGTTACCTCCTTGAATTTGACGAGGATGCAAAACAACACCTTGTATATAGAAAAATGTATTGCGCGACTCAATGGCTTCATGGGTGTCGTATTCGTGGTTTTTGGGGTCGCTGCAAGTAACGAAATTAAGGTCACAATGAAAATCCAAGATAACTCCGAGGAAAATTGTCTGATGGGTGTCATTTTCATGGTTTTCGAGTTTTCTGATAACGAAAATAAAAATCCAAAACGGAAACGAGAAAAAAATCTGTTTTCCTTCATGGCTGTCGTTTTCTTGGTTTTCGGGTTTGCTGATAACAAAAATGAGGTCAAAATGAAGATCCAAAATAGCGCCGAGAAAAAAAAATGTTTTTCCTACAAGGGTGTCATTTTCTTGGTTTTCGGGGTCGCTGATTACAAATGAGGTCAAAATGAAAATTAAGGATGGCGCCGAGAAAATTAAGGTTAAATGGTTTTGGTTAGTCGGAGTATTTTTGAATTAAAAAGAATTTGTTAGCTAGCTTATTTACACCATTAACTACATATATCGAAAGGCGTGGACGGATAATCGGTGCATTAGAGCTACGGCACCGTTGCTCGAAAGACATGTATAAAATAAATTCTGGTTCAACCCATTTAGGTCACAAACAATCTAAAACAAAAAAAAACGTCGTAATATACTTTATTCTAAACAGAATGAACTCCATGGCTTCTTAATTTAAAAATCACGGACTTTTACACAACTATTTATCATAGGATAGGCGCGCGAGCGAAGCTGCGGGCAACAGATATTATCTGTAACATTAAAATTACTATTTTATTTCTGGGGTAAGGAACACGTGGGCAATTGCTAAACTCCACGTGGGCAAAGCCGCGGGCAGAAGCTAGTCTATGATAGTTATGGATATTGGTATCTTTGCACAAAACTTTACCTGGAACAGAGTTATACAATGTAGATAACATTTACCTACGGATTTACCAAACTATATCTACATAGTTTGTGAGTCATCGACCCCTGTGGTGAATGATTGATTGTTGAAACATATTTACATTGCCAAGATTTTGCTAAGCTTTTCAAACATGTTTAATTTATGATGACACAAAAATATTTTACAACTGAGTTTTTTTTTTTTTTGCCAATGTAGCGTAAACACAGACAAACGAATATTATACATGCGAACGTAATTTTATGTTTGACTATCTGTAACCTTTTTACACCTTAAAGGCTGAAAAACTTTCGATAGACACACAAGTGAACCATGTGGTCAAATAGAGGATACTTTTTATCCGAGTAATAGGTTTTTATACGACAATTTCCGAACCCTACACAGGCAAAACGGTCAAAACGTCTAGTATCTCATAGTTCAACTTTTGTTTTTATCGTCCCCGTTCAAACCGGAACGCCCGTATATTCTCAATTTTTCAATAAGCCATTCTGCGCACAGACCGGTCTGCAGTCTGCAGCCGCATCGTCATCGGCATAAATCTCGTAGAAACACCTTATTTCCCTGTTACAAGGATGCTGATGAGATTTTAGTATCGCCGATAACGTCCGAGGTGTTATCAGGTATGGTTTTGAAATTAACGGTAAATGGTATAGCGGGTAATGGATATTGATGGTAAAATTGAAGTTTGTGAACGTGTTCATTTGTTCTCTCGTCGTATTGTACGAGACGTATTAATTAATACCAGAAGATTTAAAGCCCTAATGCTGGTATTACCAAACGTCAACCGCGACCATCGCGGTGTCACAACTGGTTTTGTGGTACGTTGTACACGAAGTGACATGTTGGCACAGCAAGCAGGCAATATATTAAAATTACCTGGACGTAGTCGTACGTTTCAGAAAACTGTTCTATCCAATGTTCTTCCCCTTCTTTGCGTATGTAATCGGGGCTTGTCAAAAGATTGCAATTTCTGTTCCAAACTTTCGAAAATTCGTCTTTCAAAAATTGTTAAAAAATACTTGATGCACCAATGAATGTCCACCCGGCTCGCCCTTTAAACAAGATGTTGTTTTGAACCCTCTTCAAAATTCAGAATATTGTCACAAAATACATAAATAATCAATATAAATTACGCTACCTAGTTAATTATTTTCAAAAAACTGCTTCTTTTTGTTGTTTCAGAATAACCCTGTGGTTTACGGAATAAGAAATTATCAAATAAACGTTTGAGATCTTTTATTTGTAGGTAAGCAAGGTTATAAGGCAAGGACCACACGGGCCTTGTTTAAAACACGGGTGGTTTGCACTTACGGATTTCCGTAAACAAGAAAAAAAATATATAAACATTTTATATTTAAGTTTTTAAACTGACATGGTCACTAACACTATTAATAACACTTACAACGGGATATTTACCATGTGTATTATTTGTTTCGAGTTCCCGATATTTCGGCGCTGTTGCAAACGCCATGATCACGGATAAACTGAAGTTATTGCGGGTGGGTGTTTATGTGCAGACAAATCGGTCTACCCTCTTCGTTCGTTTTTTGTGCTCCGTACCACTACCACTGTCACTCACAACTCGATTCTGTTCCCGACACAAAAAACTCACTGTGTCCACTCGCGAACTTTTTACGGCCCTTTTTCGGTTTTTACACAGTTGAACCACTGGATTCCAGGCTCTCGACAGTTGAAACCCATCCTCCCGGTTGAAGTTCTTATAATGTAGATATTTCAATCGCTTCTCTTACCAGTCTGGGTATGTAGTGGCGTTCTGTCGAGATGACCTGAGGGTTATGTAACTCAATCCAGTAGTTCGAACCTGATTCAAGAAGATGTTGAGCTATGGCTGATTTTTGGGTGTCATTATTTTTCACCGCCCTGATGTGCTCCGCTATTCGACATGCTACCGTACGCTTCGTCTGACCGATATACGACTTGCCGCAACTGCAATCCACTTTATAAGCACCGGGTTTTTCCAACGGAAAGTTGTCCTTCGGCGAACGCAGCATCTGAGACAGTTTGTTCAAAGGAGCGAAGACAGTCTTTATGGCGTATTTCCGAAGAATGTTAGCAACCTTATCTGTCACTCCCCGGGGTCACGTACGGCAAAAATGCTGGCTGCCTCTCAACCTCGCACTTCTGGTGCTTACGAACAGTTTTTCGTTTGACTTGTGCGGTTTTCCAAGTGTATCCTTTCCTCTGTAGGACCCTCCGTACATGTGTCAGCTCAGCACGTAAATGTTCCTCGGCACATAAATCATATGCACGTATAAATTTAAGTTTAACATAACTAACAAAATGTGGGCTTACTGTAAAGTACAGTAGACCTCTGCCTGACTTTTCGGAGTTTTCAGGCGTGATCTTATGTAGGCTATGTTATGTTTTGTTATGAATGGTAAAAAACGCACTAAAATTGATTGTTGAGTGTTTATAAGATTAAGTCGACATCGCAAGCGAAACGCTAAAAGTTGTGGAGCATGCATTAAATATTAAAAGCTTATGGATTATGGTCATTGTATATTTTTATTCTATAATGAATTAAAATAAAGGCGACAATTGCACGAATAGCTGACCGCCGCGCCGTAAAAAAGGATTACGTCCGTTTCGAAAGATGTCAGCTTTTTAGGTGTGCGTGTGTGATTGTTTTAGTAATGTAGAAAATAAATTTCATTTTCAACACACTTGCTCATAAAGTGTATTTATGGTCACCGCAATTAGGCACAGAATGTCACCCATAATCAAACTGTGACTTTTTCATTGCTATAACTCACTAGTGAGTTATAGATTTTTTTTTGTTTTTAATTGGTTGAGGTGCTTTGTTCTTAAAAAAGTTTTTGATAAAAAAAAAGATCGTGTTCAATCTATTGCTTACTCATTTCATGCAACTTCTTATTTAAATAGATAATTTTAACTCGTTCGTGTTTAATAAATAAAACTTTCACTCAAATATAACTTTTGTTTTCTCTGTAATAAAAGAAAACTTTAAATTCCCCATTTTGTACGTGGCAGAATAAGCGCAAACCCTATGCGCGGAAAATCAAAAAAAATCCTCATCCCTTTAGTTTGTGGCTGATCGCAATGCGCGTGCATTGCTCATAGGAAAACTGATTAATTTTTCCCACCATAGCGAATCATTTTTCAAAACTCACTTTCACTGTTGAAATTATAGTTATTTATTAATAAATATGTCTACAAGTAACTAGTAACGAAGAAAATGATTTATGTTGTACACCGCCCGATATAAACCCGATATGTGAAGCCCTTAACGTTATGGAAAGTTTACTACCTGAAAACTCCAAGGAAAAATATCTATTATCTACTTTATTTTTATTAGTTTATAGTTATAGTTATTTTATTCACAAGTGTGTTGAAAAACGTCGTATGATACACGTGTGTATTGGTGATTACCGTCCTCGGCTCTCTTAAGACCCTCACCTAACGGCTCGGGTCTCAAGGGCGCCTCAGCGGTAATCACCAACATTACACACCAGTATCATAATGTACTATTTGATTACAAAATGAAATTATTAAAAAATATAATAATTATATTATTTAATTATAAAGGAGAATACTCTCTAAGAGAAAAAGATGTTGTTCCTATCTATTCAAAGATTAGAGACATTACATTGAAGGTCTTGATTCGCGTGTTGAAGAAAGATGCAAAATACTTTTAAATTATTACTTTTATCCATGCATTAAAGTGAACAAGTGTGCTCTAACATAAATTCAACAGAGCGTGTTAAATGACGAATTTATAAGTTTATGTCCTTCACAAATTAAGTGGCCAGTGAAGCGTTTTACGAGTGAAACGTTATAGACTATTAAATCCTTGTGACTGGACAAGAAATTGCTCCGTCTTTATTAGCACAGTAATGACTGCAAAATGTTATTATTTGTTCAATAACAATCTTTATGCGGGTACTTTGTTTCAGGCTTATTTTTTTTTAAAGTTGAATGGACAGCTGCAGCTGTAAATGTACCAATTAAATATAAATTAAAAATTAAATAATTACATTTTTTTTTTTTAAATATGAACTTTAAATGAATGTTCCTAGCGTGAGTGTTCCTAGAAGTGTCAATATTATAATTTAAGTTGGCAATCCATCTCGATATCTAATGAATGATAATAAATACTCATTATGTATGCGTCGACATTTACTACTTTTCAACATTACATAACATCACGCCTTTAATCTCCGAAGGTTTAGGCAGAGATGTACCTAATGGTACACCCACATTTCGCGAGTTATGTTAAAGTCACATGTAATAGGGGGTGAACCTATTGCCATCAACTGGGCACAGATCAAGACTCCGTCGCTGCTACTGAGAAATTCCTGATGGAAAAATCTAATCAGATTTTGCGCGACCCGGCAATCGAACCCAGGTCCTCATAATTAGCAGTCGCGCTTACGACCAACTTTTAGGTACCAACCTACGGGCTTTTTCACATTACCACGGCACAACGTCGCTTACGTAAAACGGTGCGGTGTCGGGGCGCGTCACTTTGCTGTGACGTGCTAATTTACGATGCCGTGTCGTAAAAATGCACGTCACGTTGCCGCAACGTTAGACGTTGAACCTGAGAAATAGCAGTCTCTTTCTAGATATTGACCAAAATGATTGAATAAAATAAAAGACAGATACAAAATTAAATAAAGAAACATAAACTTCCATAATACAGCCAGCATAATTATAGTTAAAAAAAAAAACATCAAATGAGCGAACACCTCGTAGCCACGTACCTCTTCCGTTGCGACATCGTAACGTGCATTTTTACGACACGGCATCGTGACGTGCCACGATACCCCAACGACATTATGCCGTGGTGATGTGGACAAGCCCTACGTTAGGAATTACTTATTAGGTATTTCATTTTTCGTAAAACTACATAATTGCACTTGGAGATGATAAATAATCCAGTACAGCTTCAGTACAAAAACCTAACTATATTTTGAATGTCCAAAATATAGTCAGGACAAAACATTCATAAAATAAAATACCAAAGAGATAAGGCGCATATACCTTCTAACTTAGTACGTAATAGTATCTCATAAGTTATCCCACAAGCGCCGTCAAGTGCGATCTTCATAAATATCGTTTCGTTCTCTCTCCATCAAGTTGGAGTCTCTCTGCTGAAGAGGCCCTGGGGATTTATTATGCACTGCTTTTGTTTAACTTGATAAAGCGACTGAAGTGAAATGTGTTGGTAAACGTTGTGTGAAGAAATGGTGTCAAAAGAGAGAATAAATTCTCAGAGACGAACGTCTATCTTGAAGAAAGGGATTCAAACATTTTAGTATGGGCTTTTAAAAAAGAGCATTATGCCAATTTAGAAGACAACAGTTACGTAGACGAGTACAAATAAAACCCCACACGGATTTTTTGTAAAATCTATTGTTACTGTTATTTTTCAAATGTCGATGTCAAAATAAACATAAAAATAGTGAACAATAAAAACACAACGTAGCAGAAAAAATTATCAGCTAGGAAGTCGAACCGGGCGTAACCACGTCGGCTACGCCGTAGCACCTGCATATACTTTTATAAAAAATTGGATCAACATTTTTTTTATCTGGAGATTCATTCATTGTTCAGATGCAAAAAAGAATTATGCTAGGGAAACAATGATAACTTCAGTTCATTTTAAATATACATCATATAAGAAAGGAATTCTGCAAATAAAATTACACAAATATAACCCATTCGTAAAACATATTTTGTGACAAGCTTTTGTCATCGGCTTTGCCTATACAGAAGTCAGAAAAATTTCCAAAATATATTAAAAAGTATGAAAGTCAAAGTCAAAGCAGTTATATCAATTAGACCATTACAGGCACTTTTGAAAGTCGAAAAACAAAATAAAACTCGAAGCTACAGTCCGAGTCACAAGGCATAATAACTTGTGAAAGTACTGTAGTTGCCCATTCCGAAGCGTAGATCTCTATGGAGAAGAATGGGCAAGAAACTCCATGGACATGAAGACCAGCCGTTACGGTTTGAAACGGTTTACCTAAACCGAGTTGCTTTTGCGCATAATAAAAATGTTTTTGGAAGAATGAATTAAATACCTATCAACTCATAAGTTTCCAGATATAACGATGTCATTTCATTGAAACCCGTCCAGCCAACAAGACGTGAAAAGCTAACAAACAGACAGAGTTACTTTCGCAGTCATAATAATTGTATTAATTTTAGTATGTTACAATAAACAACTAACTCAAGATCAGAAACATCGATCCTGATTATCTCACACAGCATACGAACTACCTTCAAAGTTCTACAAAGTGTTATTCCGGTCTGTTGCCCTCGAAACTTCTTCCGAAGTATAACAAAACATTCATTTTAATACCAAAACACTCGCTTCTGAAATGTATTCAAATTGTAAAGGAAAACTTACAGGTAGTATAAGTATTACAAAGAAGTAACAAGAAGCTTTGAAACTTTTGTACAGTAAAGATCATCAATATGTCTACTATTGGCAAAATACAAAAGCAATTTTAGAGTTAAATAACAATTGCAACTTTGAGATCAACTTTTTTTTCTTTTCTAACGCCATTAAGTTTGGATCAATACTTCAGCAGGATTTAATTGATCCTCTAAAATGTTAGACTAAGTTTAGTTTAATCACGCATACGGTTATAAAGTATTGGCACCAAAATGGGGATAGTTACAGAATCGTTATTACAGAATTACAGAATCGTATACATTCTTGAGGTATGATTAAGTACTTGCTAAAGAAAATCACTTTTATACAAGGTGTTGTTTTGCATCCTCGTCAAAATTTAGGAGGTTGTCACAAAAGACATATATGTATAATCATTTAAAATTACAGAACTTAGTTAATTACTAATAAACGATTAATAGATGTTGGCGCAGATTTTTTTGGTTGTTTAAGTTTGTCAGTATTACAGAATAACCCCCTTAATGTGGTTTAGGTAATAAGAAATTATCGAATAAATGTTTGAAATTGTTTGTATGTGTCGAAGCACGTTTATAGGGCGAGAATCAGACGGACCACGTTTAAAACACGGGTGGTTCACACTTACCGATTTCAGTAAATAAGAAAAAAATAAAAATGATGTACTTATTTTATTATTGATTCGGGTCGAGAATCATTTATAGCATAGTTACCTCCTTTAATTTGACGAGGATGCAAAACAACACCTTGTATTGTGTTCGTGACTATACATGTGCCCTTTAGCAACTAGAGAGCCCAATTGTAGATTTGACCGAAACTGAAACTGAAATTCGGCGAAACGTTATTAGTTTGTGGGATGCCAAGGCAAAGTTTCTATGTAATGTCGAACAATTGATGTTTCCAAGATCCTGTAGTACCGATCCTGATTCATTTATGATGAGTAGGGCAAGGAGCTTGGCATTTAAAACACTTGTATTTTTAAATTCATTGTTGTAAGTGAGCTAGTAAGCGCACATGTATGCCAACAGCACCGAAAGTAGCTATAGTTTATGAAAATGATATCTATGAAAAATGTCATATCATTTTGAAAACAAGATTGCGGTGTCAGTCCTGATTTGCCCCAGCGGCAAAAGATCTTAATTCAGCCAAACATCGAACGACAAAAATACTGTACTTAGTATTTAATGTGGTTCATAATTCTCTGTGGTTAACGATAAATGGATCCCATGTACAAAGACGAGCTTAAGGCTAAGTTGAGTTTTCTCCTGACATTCGTTTCAGTGATGGATCTACAAATATCTAAAGTAACGCAGGATGTCTCTGAGTCGCACGGGACCATCAATGTGGCTTCACTTGGGGGAGGCTTATGTCCAGCAGTGGACGTCTTTCGGCTGAAATGTAATCTAAAGTAACTACAAATAAAAAAGGAAGAAGGTTTTGGAGGTTGGTCCAAAGGTTGTCTGGGAGATATCACTATCAGCGATAAGATAAAATTTTAAAACAGTCATTTTTCAAGTTTGGTGTGCAATAAAGTATATTCTATTTTATTCTTCACCAGAAAATAGGTGTCAAAGACCAACCTATCTCCATGAATTACATGCATTACTGTCACTGCTTTTGCTGCCAAATGGCCTAACTGTTTGAATTTATAGTTACAAAAACTTGTTCCTCGCCGCCATTTTCAGCCTAACTTATAGTTCAAGCCAAAACTTCAGTCAGGCACTAGTAAAACATTATACCCACGGGAAATATTCTAGATTTTTCTTTTGGCAACACCCGATATACGCACCTACCACGTGCTTCTAATATGTCATATTATTTTATTTGCTCTTTTGCCATTTTATATGTTACTAGCTGATGCCCACAATTTCGTTCTCGTGGAAATTTTGATGGGTTCTAGGGGTGCGATTAATAGACGTTGGCCGATTCTCAGACCTACCCGATATGCACACAAAATTTCATACAAATCGGTTCAGCCGTTTCGGACGAGTTTGGTAACAAACATCGCGACACGATAATTTTATATATTAGATAGATGTTTGCACGTACGTAAATCATGGCGATTAACTTTTTCAGGAAAAATAACATACTGAAAGCATTTCCAATTTTTAGAAATGGCGTTTTATTGGTAAAATATTCGATTCAAGTCCGGGTTTAATATCGCATCGGGTCCCAGTTGCAGGGTCAGAAAAAAGCTGAAGGCAAAATTTGACCTACATGGAAATGCTTTTAAAAAAGGAAAAGTGTCCCCAATGCTTTAGCTATGAAAACTATGTTATTGGTTAAGGTTCTGTACACTTACATTACTGGCCTTTTTGATCAACCACGTAAGTCAGACTTGAGTGAGGGCATCAAGTAGATTCAGTCGACTTTATGGGATGCAGATGTGATGATTGTAGGCCTTATAGATTCCTAGATCCTTGGTAACTTTTTATCTTGTTCTATGTTTTGTAGTAAGCAACGACTTATTGTCGGGCCTACGATGTCCTCCCATACTTAAGTACTAACGCTGTAACATAGAAATATTGTAAAACCAAATGATTTTAAAAGAGTAATCATGGAGTTTCTTGCCGGTTCTTCTACATAGGAAACGACCAACACAAACCGAGCACCTTTTTGTAGAAGTTTTATATGTGCCCATGTGAAATAATAAAAATATTTTGATTTGATCTTATTTGATTTGATGCCAAACGAACTTCACTTTAATCTGACGGCACGGTTGGCGCAGTGGTTGAGCGATCGACTGCTGCGCTGCGTGTCCCGGGTTCGATCCCCGCACTGAAAAAATATTTGTATGGCCTACAGATAGTTGTTCCGGGTCTGGCTGTTTGTGTATGTGTGTTTAAATGTTTGTAAACGCACTCACGATACAGGAGAAATTCCTAGTGTGGGGCAACGTTTAAAAAAAAAAAAGATAATTATAGAATGAATCATCTATGCACATAGATGATTCATCCTATAATTATACTTTTTTATTTTTATTCATGAAAACTTCGTCAGTTACGCTCCGTTAAGCGATACGCACGAGTACGTATCGACTTGTTACCCTCGTGTGAATACCTTCGCTCCGCAAGACTCATCACGAATTTGCGGGGATTCATGGCAAGACCTAATGAACATTATTTCATTTGTTTTCTTGCAGTCGCAATGTGATTTTGTAGTTTTGGCCTCGTACAGAACAAAAAAAAAAAGGAATTAATAAAATTATAAACAAAAAAGAAATAAAATATATATAAATACAGGAAAAATAAGACAAACTAAACAGTTTGTCTTATTTTCTTGTGTTTTTTTATTTATATATTTTTTTGTGATTAATTTTTACAATTTTTTGTCGTGTGCGATACAATTAAATATTCTTTTCTTTTTATCGATTGAGCGTGAATATAGTGGCGAATGGGTGAGCAAAACCATTGTACCGATATAAAGTTGCAATGCACTATTTCACACATTTCCGTCGACAGAGTTGACAGCACGTTCGTTTGTTCTCAATAATAGTTTAGTGATACTATCTATTTGTACAACAAAGCATTTATTGAGACTTGAATCACGGACAGTAAAGAAGAGATAAACAATCCAACTTTGTTGGTTCATAACAAAATCGCTCTCGGTTTTAAGATTTATTATGGACTAGCTATTGCCCACGACCTACGTCCGAGTGAAGTTATTATAAAAATATCATTTATTCATTTGAATTTGATCCGATTCAAATGAATAAATTATATTTTTATATAAATTTAAATTTTTTGACTTTGAACCATAATCCTTTTTTTTCTAAAATAAAAGTAGCCTAAGTTACTCCACATAACATCAGCTATCTGCTAGTTAAAGTTTCTTCAAAATTTGTCTAGCTGTTTCGGACGGGTGCGTATCATATCATATAAAGTTATTTGGTATATTTTCATTTTAATAACGTTCACAAGATATAATAAACGTGAGTTATACCAACTGTTGATATAATTTCTTTAAATATAACATTTATATACTCTAAAACTTATTTCGTATAACGTTATTGGATATAACGTTTATCTAATCGAAAATCATTTGGCTTATCGTTTAAAATATAGACATAATATTGATACCATCTTTATGATTAATACCCTAACTCAAAGCAATCCGACTCGGATGGGTTATATTAGGTTAGAAGGTTCATGCGGGAGAAGAGCGGAGTGCCAGGCCCCCTCTATGTTGGTGGTCATTGGGTTAGGTTTGGTTAGAACAGTGACCATTAACGCGCGAAGGCGAACGAGTGAAGCGAACGTGCTGCAGGAGCGTCGTGACAGAAACCAATCGCTGCGAAACCGACTTCACGTAGTCTTTTCTGCCCTACCCCTAGAGTGTAATTTATAATCGCGTAGGCGCGGAGGGGCGAGGCGGCCCGCGAGCTGAGGAGCAGGTGGTTTTAACACTCGCCGCCGCGGCTGAGGATGGCCAAGCCGAAGCCGCGGTGGTGAGCGTGAAGCACATCTGCGACGATCAGCTCGAATGGGACCGCCGGAGCCCCGCAGCGCCGGAGCCGTGACAGAAACCATGCCTGCTGCATGTTGCATGCTAGCTGCATGCTTGCTGCATGTTTGCTTTCATGCTGCATGCTAGCTGCATGCTTGCTGCATGCTTGCTTGCATGCTGCATGCTAGCTGCATGCTTGCTGCATGCTTGCTTGCATGCTGCATGCTTGCGTATACCTATAATACCTGCTAGAGGCGTTTTATCATATTAGACTAAATAGGTTTTGTCTTTTGAGTGGTATTTCAAACGATTTTATATTAAATGTATGTTATGCTTATAAAAATTAGTTATTTTAAAATTATATCAATCGTTTATATACTGATCGTTATATCGCATAAAATTATAGATTCAGTTGTTATATCTTGTAAATATTAGAGATTTTGTAATTATATCATATATTACTTACCCGTTTCGGACAATACTCGTATCCAAAACAGACAGATAGACTAAAAAAATAAAAATAAATCGTTATAGATACTTAAGGCTACTTGTGCAATACTCAGAAAAGTCGCAGAAAAATCAAAAACAATTCATGTATGCGGGGACCCCTTTCACACTTTGGCGTATTTCAATTATTTGAGAGGATGCTAAAGCTGCTCGACAGGTAGAGCAGCTTTATTCAGCTCTATTAACCGACTTTAAAATAGGAGGTTATCAATTCGACCCTTATGTTTTTTGTTATTTCCAGGAGCCAGCATACAATGGTGTAATAAAAAAATATTTTTCGTATAGGTATAATATTGATACTCATCTAGTTTTCGAACTAGAATGAGGAGCTCGTGGCTAAATAATAACAGCCGCCCGGGTCGATCTTTAAGGTTAAGCCGTGCATGCCGAGGTTGGTCCGTGGATGGGTGACCATAATTACATACTGAGTTTCCTCCGTGCCTCGGAAAGCACGTTAAGCCGTTGCTCCTGGCTGTCATTTGTAGATCTTTGACAGTCGTTACGAGTAGTCAGAAGCCAAAAAGTCTGACATCCAGTCTTACCAAGGGGTATCGTATTACCCAGTTACTCGGTTGTGGAGGTCAGATAGGCAGTCGCTTCATGTAAAATACTGGTGCTCAGCTGCATCCGGTTAGACTGGAAGCCGACCCCAAGATAGTTTGGGAAAAGGCTAGGCAGATGATGATCTAGTTTTCGAACATTTTGTTTGGCTTCCACAAAATGGAACTTAACGCTTTGCCACTGCAAAATTGCTGCAATATAAGGAGTTTCAATACTAACAAGGAAATTCGTTATGTATTCAGTTTAAGAATATTTTTTTTTTTACAAAAACTAATAAGCCAATTTAAAAAAAAAATGCGATTTAGCTTCTATTATATTGTCTATGCGACATCTACCAACCCGCACTGGGCCCGCGTGGTGGATTACAGCCCACTCCCTCTCATAGAGAGGAGGCCTGTGTCCCAGCAGTGGGAACATAATAGGCTAATGATGATGATGATGATGATATTGTCTAGCAAGGAGTGCTAAAACTGAACTCGGATTCGCGTTGCGGGCGAGATACCTCTTTTCAACGACTGATTTACCCAATAAAAGCGAGTTTTATGGACTAAAAAATACGAAGTTATAAGGCAAATAATCAATATTATGTTGCACTAAAAATAATTGTAATTCTTTAATAACTTTAGTCAAAAAAACCTGCGCGTATATTTCGACGGGCTGTCAAATTTACTAGACTGGGCCCTTAAGCATCGTATTTAATAAACATTCAGTAAGAAGCTGTTATTTTTAATGACAAACAGTCACTTTTATTTAATTTATTTGTATAGAAATGTACAACTAAGTGCCGGGAAAAGGTTTCGCTAGAGAAGGAAAGAGCATTGGTCATCTATCACGTTTGCTCACTGCGTGTGATTTCACAAAGTTTTTCCCACATTTTCTTTTGGGCCATTAGATCAGTGTGATTCACTAGTATCTATACAGTCGAACGCCCTTTTTTTTTTTTTGCGGATGGGAAATCATCAAATGACTTCTCCCGCTCTGGGCGGAGCGGGAGGGAGTGTCAGACTTGTACTGACTAAACCCACTCATGTTCCTTCTTCGCCCTTTGTGTTCCAGGGCCGCGATATCTCTTTCGAACAACCCGCAGCCCTGGCAGGCATCGGCCCTTTCGGACCCCTTCCGGTTTGCTGACATCTCCTTGAGGCGCGCGTGGAACACGTACGCGCCGTCGACACGGCCTGTCGTCATGAGACGGACGGACGGTGAGCTAGCCCATTACTCACCGTCCACAGGCTCGCGCCTACGGTGGCCGGGGGCCACTGGTTGCCCCCCGACGCCAGTGGCGTCTCCCGCGGCGGCTGGGACGTGAGGTTCTCTCCCTCTCACGTTCCGCCACCTCCTTCGCTAGCATGACTGCTTCGCAGAAGGAGGCGACGGCATCCCATTCCCTCTCGCTCCGGACCATGGATTGAACCAGGGCCGGACGCGAGACGTCGCCGCCGCCAATCGCCGCTACGACAGTCGAACGCCCTTTGGTGGTAAAAATTTGATATTAAGTTAGCCTAGTACAGAAAGGTATTCGAGTAGAATAAGAAGCTCCGCTAGACTAGTGGGCTAGGTCCTTGGTTCGATTTACAGCAAAGAGCTATTTGGTTTTTCCATTAAAAATTTCTCAGTAGGAGCCATGAATTTCGGATCCGTGATAACGATTGATGGCAATAGGCTCCCCCCCTACTACATGAGACTTAAAAAAACATAACTGGCGAAACGTGAATGTACTATTAGGTACACCTCTGCCTAACCCTTTGAGGATTACACGCGTAATATTACGTCATATGGAATAAGATAACTAAGATAAGCTAACTTATACTGATTTTGCCTACTGGACCTGTACTTCTAAATTCTGTAGAACATAACTATAAAAAATATAATAAATATAAAAAAAAAAAAAAAAAACAAAAAAAAAATTATGTTCCTCCTAAATAAAACTTCTCAACAACTGCAAATTTAATCTACCACTGAAAACTCAAACTTAAATGATAACCACAATAAACAAAAGATACCTTAAAGGTAATTTACTAAGCCGTTTCCCACGAGTGGGTAAATATCAACGCGATTGGTATAGAATTCCAACTGTTTTTGTACGAAGTCACGTCCCAACTAAGATTTACGTCTCCTATCTGGAACAATCGAGCCCTAAAATAAATAAAGCCCTGTAAAATCCTTTTTAGGGTTCCGCTGTGGTTTTTGTTAATTTATAGCCGTTCTAATGGGCTTCAGTGTTTTTAATGGCCATTAAACTTATTTTTTTTTGAAAATATTGTTTTATTTTTTACGAAAAAAAAAAAATAGGTTTCTGTAAGGTTCCTACTGTACAAAAAAGAAAGAGCTCTGGTCAAAACGTGGCTTCATTGTACATTCAACTATCAAAATCTATAATGATGATCACTATACGAATTTTTCCAATCGGTGTTTCCAAACAAAAATATAATGGTTTTTTTTTTTGTTTCAAATTCTCCTCAATCCGATTTAAATAGCAAGCTTAGAGTATTCTTTTCAAATGTTCATTGACTGACCCAATTATGTTCTCATCCACTTATCGAGAAAGCGAGAAAAAATTTATTTCAGATAAAATGAAACATTGGCAACTTTGAAATACAGACCTTACAGGCTATAAAGTTTTTTATAAATTGCTCCGATCAAGCCAAAATGAGTCATCGATTATTGTTGCCTAGCTTGTACATTTTTTGGAGCTGCTATTGAATTGTGAACACAAAGTAGTACATTTTAAAGCCTATGATGCATTATGTAGCATACATGGATTTTATGGATCGCTAGCAGCGATAACATTCACACAGCGGTAAAAGATCTGTTTGTAAGCAATGAAGTCAACTCTATGTATCTAACCATCTTTGTTTATAGGTAGGCTATAATAAGCCTTGGTTTCTTGGCAAAAAAGATGATATTATTTGCTTGAAATATTTTCTTGTAGTACTAGTATTTAATTTTCTTTACTGCTAATGCTGAGACTAAAGTATCAAAATAACTAGTAATTTTTCTGGACGTGGCCCTCGTTTATAAAAATAATTTACTCACTACCAATTTTAACAATATTACAGACTCGTCCAATACCATGCTATAAGTCACAAAATAAGATAACTTAAAAATAAAACAACAAAAATTACACCAAGTTTAATATTTATACCTTCATTAATTAAACATGACAATGTTTATAGTTGCACCCCTCTTTCAATTATGATTTGTGCCCTTTGAAAAATCTCGGCAGTTTTGTCCCAAATATAAAGCTCTTAACGAAGCCGAAAGGCACTGGTTCTCCCTGTCATTGCGATCATTTTTTTGTTCTACACTATACCTGGGAACCTTCTAGTTACGGAGATATTAGGGGTCAAAGTTCCAACTTTTTGACAAGTATTTTTTTAGATACAAGTTTTTAATGTAAGATTTTTACTTTAAACACCTCCACGACCCCCGTACTATTCAATCCGTCCATCAGCACAATGTTTTGAGTGCGTAACATTGAGTTCTACCACAAAACATGATTTTGCACCCCCCAAAAAAAAGTCGTCTCCCAGCAATAATTTTTGCGTAAAGTTACTTAGTTTCATGTACAGAATGCTTGGTTGACAGCTTCGTGATGAGGTGATTTACACCTTGTATCTTACGATAACGTTATACGTAATAAGGGATAATCCATTTTTTTTTCTTTGTCCGTCGGGTAGTTTATTGAAAAGTATTGGACACGTATTTTTTCTTTTTCCACGTGGTCTTAAAATTACGGAGATATATTGAGTTGAAATGGCGCATGACGTCACATGTAGGCAAGTATTATACCTACTTGTGACGTAGTAAGCCCCCACTCTCCACCTTTAATGAGTTTTAACTAAGTAATTTTTTGATATTTTGGATAAAACAAAAAATTCGTGTCTAATATTTTTGTATTACCTGTCTGATGGACAAAGTAGAATGTCGTTTTCTTTACCCAGTCCGATCCCCTATTCCACGTTCTTAATAACCAAATGAAATAAAAGCGATGTACGGAACCGATAATTACTTCGTAGTTTTCCCCGATTCGTCTCGAGGGCGCACTATAATCGACATTCCGAAATGGTAGTCCCTACCTTTACAAAAGTACCCACAATGGCCCTTTCCGTAAAATAATTTACGCGGCTCTCAAATAAAATGTACGTCTTTTGTTAAAATCATCACTTTCCATTGCCAAAATGTACATCGTTTTAGACGCTGTTTATATTTCTCTTTTTTTACTAAAAGGCAAATAAAAAAAAGTAAAAGGAAAATTGAAAACACTCCATGAAAAGCAGATTATAAAATAAGTGCTTGGAATTACTGGGTTGGTAACAATACACCTGGTCACAACATACAAACCCTTAGGTACCATCTCTACACCTTCATAAATTGATATGTACTCGAAAAAGCATTAACTTCTATCAGTAACCTACAAATAATCCGTGAGAACAATATTCTCAAACTCACGCTTGACGTCTCATGGACAAAGCGATACTTGTGTCTGGACAAACCGATATTATGTCCATTGAATATGGGATCCGATAACGACATCATATTTCAGTGCACAGTGCCTCTGTACTGGGGTCAGCTTCGGGTAAACTCGTAAACTGTTGGGCTCAGAGTACCGGTACTCCAAGAGTCGAGAGCTTTGATGAAAATATTATAGTGCTGATAAAAGTTTTATATAGTTGATTGGTCGCTTTTGGTGATACTCCGGGCATGTAGAAACTAACAGAATAATTATAGAGAGCGGTTTTTGGCTTTCTTGTTGAGTTAAGCAGATTCAGAAGTTATGACCTAATCGTATGAATAGCAAGGATGGCGTAGTAAAGGCACAAACAGCCAAAAACAACTAGAACATAGGCTTATTCTTTGTGAGAGGCCATCATCCATCGAGCAGGCCTATTGCGAGTTATAGTCACTTAGTTTTTTTCGTTTTGTCCTAGAATATATTATGCAGGATGCATCCCAATTACGGTTAATATTTATTTAATTATTTGAAAACAGAATGTTGTTTATTTTTTTCTGAATTTTTGTCTCACCAAAAAATCACGTTGTTTAGGTATTCTTAGAATATAACAATAACTCGTAATAGGCCTGCTCGGTGGTTATAGAAGTGTAGAATGTTTAAATCACTAAACCAACTTATCCATAAATAAAATAAAACTGAGATAGAGATAGATACCTCTCTAAAAGCAGGTCTTCTTCACTCGTGTCGATGGTACGATTGTTTAAATTTCTTGGGCCCAGCGTTAATCGAGTAAAAAGCTGATTAATTTTTTAAACAAGCTCGGGGATGTTTTGGTTGGTTGGTACTCACAAGTGAAACTTTTTCTGACGTTCTCTGATTCCTCAACTTTTACTTTGAGAAATAAAAGGTGTTGTTTTGCATCCACGTCAATTTCTAGGAAGCAACTATGCTATTGATTCTCGACCCGAATCAATAATTAAATGGGTAGGTATTTTTTTTTTCTTATTTACGCAAATCGGTGAGTCAAGAGAGTGAACCACCCGTATTTTAAACGCATCACGTCCGATCCTCGCCCTATAACCACGCTTTCATACATTCAAACAATCTCAAACGTTTATTAGATCATTCCTTATTCCCTAAACCACCTTAAGAGTGTTATTCTGAAATACTGACAAAATTTAAGAACTAAAAAAATCAGCGTTTGTTAATAATTAACTAGGTGCTGTAATTTAAATCGATTATTTCGTGGCAACCTCCTGGATTTTGACGAGGATGCAAAACAACACCTTGCATAGTTACATACCTGCCGATACTTATGAAGCACATATGCATGATGCTGGCCGAACACGCGAGCACGTCGCAAGTCACGTACACATTGCACCACACGACACCCAGCGGCCAATACCCTGAGACGAAATACATTGTGAACTGGTGGGAACAAATGTGGGAGTATCATTAACGCTCAAAAGGGATATTTAACATGTCTACATTTGTTTTGTGTTTGTGCGTTCCTAAGCACACACATGCAATAAATTTTAGTTTATTCATGATCTTGGTGCTTGCAACGGCGCCAAAATTTCGGGAATTCAAATAGTAAACATGCTAAATATTCCGTTTTAAGTGTTAATGATCAGTGTCAGTGTCAGTGACCATGTCAGTTTAAAAACTTAGAATATGTAAATGTGGTTATAAAGAGGCATCCTAGGTTGCACGCATATTAACCCATACGTTAAGCAGCGGAGCGCCTACCTTTAGTAAAAGTTCCCCATTTGGAAAGACATGTTTAAGACACATGCATATAAGCAGGGGTGAGCCTATTGGCATTAGCACACGAATAACATTATCCGCCTATAATCCCACTGCTGGGTCACAGGTCTTCTCTAGTTCAGGGAGTGGGCAGTTATCTACTACGCGCCCTAGTGAGTGTTGATTGCTATTAGCTCTTCTTCTTAGCGTGTCGATGGCAATCTAAATTGTGTCGGCCCAGAACTGTGCCCCTAGTTTGGCGCCCTCTGTAGCGTCCATCAGACCCCGTAATGAACAAACACTAGGACACGCAGGACATGATATTAAGTGCCCTATCGTTTGTGGAACAGCACCACATTTACACTCCAGGGCAGAGTCATTAATGAATCTCCACCTGAGCAGGTGTTCCTTGCTGCGACTAACTTGGGTCCGAAGTCTATTTCAAGGCTTCCCCGTCAGCCATGGCAATTCATGTACAGGACTTTCAGCAGGTGGAAATTATTATTATTATTTACTATTAGCTTACTAACTTTTAGCAAGGCAATAAAATCGGCGCTGTTATTGAGAAAGTCATAGTGGTACCACCCAGTTTTCAATACTTTGCCCTATATGAGGATCGAACCCCTCTGAGGACCTGATGTTCAGCAATCGTGCTTGCGAGTGCTAGACCAACGCCATTATACAGGGTGGCGCCAACAATACCACAATAAAATTAAACTGCGATTACCTCATGACTATTCGGCGCAACCCTGTATATGCAAAAATTGAAGTAAAAAATTGAACAGATTCCTTAGCAAACGTCTAGAAAGGAAAAACACAAAAAAACCTTAGTTAGAAAATAAATAACTCCAGTTCATTTCCTAACATTCATAACTACATTTTCGCACCCAAAAATATTTACAGCTCGATACCCAAAATTGGATTTCGAAATACCAGCCATATTTTTTTTATACTACTCGATCATTTCCTACGAATTTCCATACAACTATGAGCAGGAGATTGCTTCCTGCTGACAAATATGCCAAATTCACTGGCACTGGGAATAAGATTTCATGTCCCCTGTAGTGTGACACACAGCTCTTATGGTTGAGGAACCAGATGAAATTTTGTTAAAATATTTTTTGTTGCTGAAGTATTAATTTCTTTATAAAAATTATTTTCGTATGATATTTAAGCTGCTGGATTTCACTATAACTCAAACATAATCAGTCTGTAATGTTACCGATGCTGGGATACATGCCTCCTCTCTATGTGATGGAGAGGGCTGTAATCCACCACGCGGTCCCAGTGCAGATTTGCAGATGTCACATGTCGTCGAATTTTTGTTCTATCACATAGAGTGTGAGTGTGTGTTCTCACGATGTTTTCTTTCGAGCAGCGGTGATGAAGTTACACCAAAGTAATCCGCCTGCCTGGGTTCGAACATACGGCTTACTGCTCGTAAGTCAGGTCTGCCAGCGTAGGCTCTCGCAATACCTCTTAATTGATTTAATTTCTTAAAAATCAGTTGAAGCATTACATAAATTAAAAGAATTCCATATTTCCTTTTTAAACCTATATTAAAAGTATTAAGAAACTTGTCTAAGAAAATTGACTGCAAAACCTACACGGATAAAATACGGACTAAATACGTGGTAATCGTTTTAGTTGGAGTCCTTTCCACCCAATATTATTGTGACAAGTACCACCCTGTGCTCGCCATTCACCAGCCCCGTGTGTCACAACAGTTTATATTAGATAGCCGTAGCCGAAAGCGTTCATACAATTGGTTGAACTTCCTTTGATAAAAGGCTTGTGCTGGTAAAAATAGATACAATTTGTAAGGCTCTGCCATACGTCTAGTATGAAAGATGTGGACTGTCTGTGTAAATGGATAGTCTGTGAGTAGTGGGAGGTACAAAGTGTTACCGTTTTCATGCAATTTTCTCAAGCCCCTTGTGAGTCGTTGTAAAGGAATTGTCGACGATTTTTGAAAGGACGTAGTTGAATGATGATAGTGTATTATAACAAACTATCGTTATTGTTAAATTTACTGTCATTTACAGGATTATCTTCCGTGATTTTCAATTATTGTGAGTTCTTGATTTTTTGACGCCCTTGCAAGCGCCATAATTGCGGGATGAATGGATATTTATATATAATATCCTGTTAGTGACAATGTAAGTTTAATTATAAACCGTGAAAGCTTAAAACAGTGTATCGTTGTAACACATATGTTTAAATAATAGGAAGTAAAAATGTGTGACATAAAAATACGACTATTTTTATAAGGTTGCCGCATACGTCTGTCTGTATTTTGCTGTAATTAGATACTTTATTGTATTGTAATGTTTGACTGCCGGAGACTGTTTTATCAGTAAGTTCCTAATTGTGTTTAAGACTGTTAAAAAAAACATGTATGATTATGCTTTCTACTAAACTTAGTTATTGATCAATAGGGGATCGGACTGGGTAAAGAAAACGACATTCTATTTTGTCCGTCAGACAGGTAATACAAAAATATTAGACACGTATTTTTTGTTTTATTAAAAAATTACTTAGTTAAAACTCATTAAAGTTGGAGAGTGGGGGCTCACTACGTCACAAGTAGGTATAAAACTTACCTATATGTGACGTCATGCGCCATTTCAACTCAATATATCTCCGTAATTTTATGACCACGTGAAAAAAGAAAAAATACGTGTCCAATACTTTTCAATAAACTACCCGATGGACAAAGAAAAAAAAATGGATTATCCCCTATTGAAAGGTGTGTGACAGTAGGCAGTAGTATAACATAGATAAGTTAAAGAATTTTTAATTATGAGACTAAAAACTTACCTAAAAATCCAGGAATCGCCCCCATAGGCATCACAAACAAGCTGACCAATAAATCAGCAATCGCCAGCGACAGAAGAAAATAATTCGTAACATTCTGTAGTCTCTTATCCAAACACACTGCTAAACACACCAAAATATTACCCACACCACCAGCTATAATAAATACTATCACAAATAAAAAACTCCAATCGTAACCCACTTTATCTACCACTTTTTCCGTCACATTCCTGAAGTCATAACTACACTGAAAAGTCTCCTCTACGCCCAACACAGATGTTTCATTCAAAGCGTCAATGTACAACGTCCGATTTCGAGTTTCCGTGTAACAGAATAGTGTGTCCAGATCGCAAAATAAACTTGGGAGCCGGAGCCATAGATTCTTGAGTGCACTCTCGAAGATTATGGTGACCATGTTCAGCTTGAGGTAAGGACTACACAGAGTGTTGTTGCCACCAACATCTGTATTATTACACGAAGTGCATGTGTATGAGGTTTCATTCTGAATATCTATGTTAAGTTCGCAAGTATAGTTGATGAAACTGTCGTCGGTAGTACAGTCGAGACCGGAGAATGAATCGCCACAACCTCGTCCGTGTTTCAGATGACATTGGAATTCTTGAAACGCTGTGTCCAGGAATGTGAGATTATTCATGTCAAAGACCATGCTAGGTCACATGTTGTACTCCGTTTTTGCTGGGCATCCTCGAATCTGGAACAATAGATAAAACATTTTAGTTAATTATTACCTATTTTTATTTCCTTGTAGCGTTTGACTCTTTAGGCCCAAATATATTTTCATTAAAATTTTGTTCTAAATACAAACTTTCTCATGAACGGGAAGGTTATAAAGTTTTTAAAAAAAATATTCGGTTCATTCAGGAGTAAACAATTGCACAGAATTGAATAGCTCAATGACTCAATAACAGAGCCAATAGTGCCTTAATCTATTGCCTCTAAAACTTTAGTTTATTTTAATTTTGCCCAGGCGTTTTCCATAAAAAATACATTATTTTCATCATCGTTCAATTATCCCACTGCCCAAAACAAATAAGAAAACGAAACGAAGAAACTTAATAACATTTTGCGAACTCTTTGGTGCGACCCGTGATTTTTTTCACTTCACTTTTAATTTGTTCCTTATTTCTTAACAAATTTATTAAAAAAAGAA
The DNA here is from genome assembly GCA_963082945.1 of Cerastis leucographa. Lineage (NCBI taxonomy): Eukaryota > Metazoa > Arthropoda > Insecta > Lepidoptera > Noctuidae > Cerastis > Cerastis leucographa. The sequence continues at coordinate 6,724,970 of OY720380.1, read as the reverse complement.
GTTCAAAAAAACAATGACAAATAGACGCTTATATAAATGAGTATTTAATTAACTAAAGATTAATTATTGCGAGGAAGTTGTTGGAGTATGGAAGCATTAATTAAACTGTTTAATGATCATAAATTCTGGCTTCATTTAGCCCTTTAGCAACTATTATTTAACACGTAATATCCGAGATGCTGACAACTTAATAGAGCACTAGCTGAAGTGTAGATTGGTGAGGAATTGATAGTCAGTGTGAAGGAACAGGTAAACATGGCAAAATTCAAAAGAATTTTGTAGTGAAATGTTGGTCACTGTTGTGACATCACTAATTAGTATGTTAGTAAGCGTCAAGCTCTAGTGATTATCTATGGTACACATCCTTCCGGAGGCCATAACTTGATCTCAACCCGTCTGCGACACTACGCACTGTCTAAATACATAATGTAACCTGTGTCCTGTGATAATAAATTAAGTATACCCAACGGTATCTTTCATTCCAACGTACCATACCTAACATGGTGTCAGAATTCAACAAGAAAAATAATGAGTCGTAAAAGTGCCGAAATTGTGACGACAAAAATGGCGGTCAAGAGCACAAAACTCAATGAAGTCAACTCCAATCTCGTCTGATCCAGCAAATAAAAATGTGGAGGCGTGGAGAAGATGGTCACAGCAGAATGAACTGTATTTGTTAGCCATTATTTCAAGATATTTTCATAGCTAACCTACACATGGATTTATCACATGTGCGTCAAAGATTGCTTCAAGAATATGACCTAACCTACAAGAGGATGCAAGAGATAGCGAGTACACTCATGGTCGCGCAGCAGGATGCTGATAAAATTGTCCAAGCGAGCGGTGTCGCCAGTGAAAACGTCATGCATCTCAGTCGGAGAAGCCGTGGTCGACGAGACGATCGACAGCGAGCTTCCAGTCGCAGGTCAGCTTCGAGCAGTCGCAAGTCTTCAAGCAGTCGCAAGTCTTCAGGCAGTCGCAGGTCAGCTTCAGCTTCGAGCGGCGACTCGAGGACATGCAGTCGCTGTGGGCAGTCTCATCGATACAAGTGCCCAGCTAAAGGCGTATAATGCAGGTCATGTAAATCTTTTGGTCATTTTGCTAAATAATGTCAAAAATATAAAAGTCAGTCAGTTGCAATTGTGTGATTCAGTTAACTGTAGTCAAGAATATTTTGTTGGAATGTTGCACAGTCAAGTAAAGTCGAGTCAAAGTCAAAATAGTCAGTCAAATCACTATGATCCACATAGTAGTCAACCAACAAATAGTCAGAACACACAAGCGCACAGTCAGTCAGTGTCACATAGCGAGCAGTCACCGTCAGAAAGTTAGCCACAGTCAAAGTCAAGTCATATATGTGTAGATGTATTGAGACCAAGTTATCACAATATCAATACTAAGTCTATCACAGTCGAGTCAAGTTATCACAGGATCAATACAAGTCTATCACAGTCAAAGTCATGTCATAAAGTGATCACAGTAGTATCGCAAACAGTCAACGTCATATCCCAACAATGTAATAATAACAGTCACAGTATATCTGAGTGATCCGAGTCAAGGTCTAAATAAGTCAAGTCTAATACCCCATTTATATTGTGTGTGTCAATCATCAAGTCAAATATCTCTGCGGTGAAAGCAGTGATATGTCCGAGAGTTGTAAGCAACATCTCAACGATGAAAGTCAATCATCAGTCATAGGTCAGAGTACCAGTCAATTATCTCTGCGGTGAAAGCAGTGATATGTCAGAGAGTTGTAAGCAACATCTCAACGATGAAAGTCAATCATCAGTCATAGGTCAGAGTACCAGTCAATTATCTCTGCGGTGAAAGCAGTGATAAGTCCGAGAGTTGTGATCAACATCTCAATGATGAATGTCAATCATCAAGTCAAATATCTCAGTGATATGTCCGAGAGTTGTCAGCAACATCTCAATGATGATTACAGTCATAGGTCAAAGTACCAGTCAAATATCTCTGTGTTGAAAGCAGTGATATGTCAGAGAGTTGTAAGCAACATCTCAATGATGATTGTAGTCATAGGTCAAAGAACCAGTCGAGAATCCACTCAAATAGTCAAAATAATAAATGTCAGTGTCCATATTCACATCTCAATGATGGGAATGGTCACAAGTCTGAGGGATTTCACAACAACACACAATATCATCGTCATAAAATCAATAGTCAGTATTCGCAGTCATAAAAAGGATCATTAGATAATAACTCAGATAAAAAGTAAACAATGTCAACTCTTTAAAAAGTACCTAATAAGTTAAAACAGTCATGGGAATTAAATTGTCATTATGGAATAAACAAATTAAATGCATCATAGATTCAGGTGCAAATGTCAATGTCATGTCAAAACAAATTTTCAATTATGTCAGACGAAATAATAATCAGTCTCAAATGTCATTTGTTAAACGTTGGATAAATGTCAAAGGATTTGGTGAAAAATCCATTCCGATTTTAGGTTAAGTGAACCTAAATATTGTAATTTGTGTCTAGATAACAATTACGTCGTCGAACCTATAATGTTTATAGTAGTAGATTTAGATTGTCCAACTTTCCATTGTCTTCCAACTTGTTAAAAGTTAGGTATAATAAAATAAAATATGTCTTTTCATTGTCAGAACAGGAATTGTAAACAAATGCTTACACAATTTAATTATGTCTTCCAGGGTCTCGGATGTCTACCTCCAGTCTGTCATCTGCAACGCATGGAGGCAATGCAAGTTATTATAAAGGTCACAAAAACAACAAAGAGTTGTAATGTCAGTTTTCATTATAGTGAAAAGTCAGGTCAGTCTAAGAAGAATATTTCTTCAGAAAAGATGGTGCTAGGGCAGACCAAGAAAAGGTCAAAGCAATTGTCAACATGCCCACACCAAAAAAGTGTCAAAGAGATACAGTCTGGACTTGGGATGAGCATCATAGTGTCAGTCTCAGCTCATTATAATCCCAAGATTCCATTAGTCATGTCAGTCGACTCGTCAAGTCCTATGCGACACAACTCATCAAGAGGGAGAGAGGAAGGTGACAGACAGGAGCATAGTCATCAAGATTCCTCACCAAAGAAATCCTCAAGAGTAACAATAAGGTCAGGTCGAATTGTAAAACCTACAAGAAGGTTAATAGACTAAATGTAACCATAGAACATTAAGATTTATAAATAGATGTCTAGATTAAATAAGTAATTAAGTAAAGTTGTACGTAGTGTCAATTATTGTCAAGGGTCTAATTTGAACTCAACAAGGGGGATGTTGTGACATCACTAATTAGTATGTTAGTAAGCGTCAAGCTCTAGTGATTATCTATGGTACACATCCTTCCGGAGGCCATAACTTGATCTCAACCCGTCTGCGACACTACGCACTGTCTAAATACATAATGTAACCTGTGTCCTGTGATAATAAATTAAGTATACCCAACGGTATCTTTCATTCCATCCATCAAATCTAACAGTCACTAAAACCATTGATAGGAGGTTATGTATTCCAACAGTACATTTTTTTTTCATGTATGTTCATGATTTTTCTGTGATTACAGGGTCCGATTTTCGTACGCTATATTTTTTTTTAACTTAACTTAGGTAGTTTATGAATAATCTTCTTTATTATTACGTATTTTTGCTTCTTTGTCTATGTTGCTGACATGATGATGTCATAATAATTTCTGGTCTCAACTAAAACCAATAACCGACATCCTAAAAACACAAAAAAAAAAAAAATACTCGACTTTCGGAATTCGGTGGCTTTGTTTATACATTGACTTTATTGCCTACGACAAAAATGTTTTATAACCTGTTTTCGGATATTTTAAGAAGAGTGTCTCACTTATAATCGATATAATCGTTGTTATTCAGTGACAACATAATGCATTTATACATCTATGCGTGACAGTACTTAAATTGAACCGAAGTATGGACGGTGGTAATGGATACTTTCCGTTTCCATTATAATTAATTACGCAAGGAGATACGAAAAAGAAAGATGTGGTTGCTATTCTCATAATTTAGAAATACTATCCTCATTTATTTATGTCTGTACATATAATTAACATTTTTAAATATTTCTATATTAAATAATATTAAAATAAAAAATATTTAGAAATACTTATTATTACTATAAATAAAATAAATAGTCACTAATACTAGTAACTGAAGTTTACCGTTAGTAGCTTCGAGAGCTCGACGACCGACTTTCACGACTGAATAGAATAAAAAACAATAATTATAATCATTAAAAAAAAAGTTTAGGTAGGTACATATAGTTTTACTTAAAACATGAGCGTTTCATACATAATACTATATCACATAGTACGCTGCTTCAAAGCAACCTGAAGTGCACTTAACTCTGCATATTAACGGGGAGTGGGAGTTATCAAGAAGTGACGTCATAGTAAGGGCTACGATAATGTACTCGTAGTATGATGTGCTTTTGTTATAATATATGTCAAAGAATTAAAAATGAATGGATGAAAATGTATTGTTCGGGATTTTTAAATATGGTGTACTTGCAATGAAGCAGCTAGGCGGCAGAAATGAAGTTTAATAAAATGAAGTCCCAGTTATTTTAATTTAACTTTTTGGTGATATATCTTCAAATCAGATAATTATTGTTCACTGATGATTTTTGCGCATGAGAGGAACATTACCCATTGAAGCTACATAAAAAGCAGTTAAAGAATGCACTCTGTTCCATACTAAAATTATAACATACAAATTAAAATTTTATAGGAGTCACCTATACTGCAAGATACAAAATGACTTAGTTGTGGTTTGATAATACTTGATTTTGCAAAATACACTTATTATTTTTGTATAAATCTACCTCGTTAAATAACCTCACTATATCCAAACTCTCTCTCAAAGAGATTCTTTCTACAAAAACGAAACTTAACAGTCTCCCATTTCCTCTTAAACGGCGACAATTTCTTAAACCTTAACCTACACGTCTTTAGTACTTAACACATAAGTGTAGCCGGTGGCGTAGCAAGCGGGGTGGCGGCGGGGGCGGGCCGCAACGGGTGTCATCTTTTTGGGATGACCCCAGTGACAACTTTGAGAAAAAATATAAACATTAAGAAAAAAATGAAATAGCTAGCACTGCTGTCTTTTTTCTAAGATTTCCCCACAAACACTAGCTCAACTATGTTTAATCCCGAAATCCTTTTGAGATACCAAGACTGCGAAGGCACTTAAAAGCCGCAACAGTTTCGAATTAGATAGCGCTAGACTTTTTAAAGTTTATTATAGAATGGTATTTTACAGAATCCCTTCCAAAGCTTATGTTTGCACTAAAATTGTTTATGACGGTTTTTTGTGTCTGTAGCTTCACGAGAGAAGAGTTTCACTTAACTAAAATTAAAAAAAAAACTACTGCGAGCAACAATGACCCAACCGCGGCCTAGCAATCTAGGTAAATTAGCCATAAAATACGAGGCAATACAAAATATGGATTTCGAAAAATTATTTTGGCAAATCTAGAAAGAAGCGTATTGTAAGATCTCTTTTTTAGGGTTCCGTAGTCAACAAGGAACTCTTATAGTTTCGGTATGTCCGTCTGTCTGTCTGTCCGCGGTTTAGCTCTAAAAGTATTCGTACTATAAAGTTGTAATTAAGACCGTTTTTTGATTAAGTAAACCGTTCGTCACCTATCAACCTTTAAAGTACCAATTTTCGTTAGAGTCAAGTGTCCCCCCCCTTTACCGACTAATCCGTTGTAGTTATAAATTTAAATGTCACGGCAGTAGTACCTATATATGACGAAGTTTAAAGGAAAACTAGCACACATAAGTGGGACAAGTATACGAGTAATAGTCGACCAATTGTATTTGACTCGAAATTTTCGAAAAACTACATAGAAATATCGACAGATGGCGCTAAGCGTCAGTTGTACTAAAAACGAGTCTCATTTGCAGATCATATATGGTGGTTTTTATAAATATTGGTACGGAACCGTTCGTGCGCAGCCGGAAGGTTGCACATAGCCGGTTTTTTAAATGGTAAGTTCTCTCTTTTGTTTTTATTGATTTTGTTATTTGTTCATCATCATCATCATCATCATTTCAGCCGAAAGACGTCCACTGCTGGACATAGGCCTCCACCAAGTGTCGCCAAATTGACCGGTCCCATGCGACTCGCATCCAGCGGATCCCCGCAACCTTCACCAGGTCATCGGTCCACCTAGTGGGAGCCCTTCCAACGCTTCGCCTTCCGGTTCGCGGTCGCCATTCCAGAACTTTTCGGCCAAACTTTTTATTTGTTTAATATTATAAATATTAAATGATCCATGACGTTTTTAATTTTAAAAAAATATTGCTTTTAACTTTTGATGGGGTGACACCACAAACTTCCGCACCGGGTGCCACCCAAGGTAGCTACGCCACTGAGTGTAGCTCTCTGCACTGAGTGCTAATGGCATCACTTTATGTTCCATTCAGTATGTCCGGTCCTCTTCTGTGTAGAAACGTTCTAAGAACACGGGCAACTCATCTTAGTTAAGACAATGTGTTATGATGTGATTTTGAAGTGATGTATACCCAAATTCTGTAAATGTCTAGCTACTACAATACTAGCACTATAAAATCTAACATTTACTGCGTCTAAAACATACAATTTAAAGTTAGATACCCAAACGTTAGTGAGTGAAATTTATAACTTTGCTAATTTTGTCTCTCGTAACAAACTAATTGGCGTTTCGGCACTCATGTGCTACAAACATGGTTTTGGACTGTTGAAATTCTCATTATTACTTTAGTGCTAGTATACTTAAAGGGTATAATAGACCCTTAACGAAGCCGAAAGGCACTGGTTCTTCTCATCATCATTTTTCTCATCAAGTTATGGAGATATTAGAGGGACAAAATACCAACTTCTGCACAAGTTTTTTTTTTAATACTAGTTTATTTAATTCCAAAATTACAAAATATAACCGGTAAAAAAGTCTATATTCATTAAATAAAATAGATCTGTCATTGTGTCCTGATAAACAGCAGCTGACCGAGGATGATGAAAATTGAACATTCTGCGAAATGGAATTGAACATTCTGCGCCTAAACGGTTTTTAAGGTTATAATTATCTTTACTTTAAATACCTCCATGACCAGCAATGACATCAAATCTCACTCGAATTATATTCAATGCATCAATCAGCACAATGATTCGATTACGTTTCCACTCCAAAACAAAGGTTGTTTCCAAGCAATTCATTTTACGTAGAGTTACTTTTATCTAGAGAATGCTTGGTTGATTGCTTCGTTGACTTGCTTTTGGTTTGACTTTTCTAGTGTGAACTGCATTTTGGTTATCGTTGGCTTAAGACCAATAAAAATGGGTCGCATCACATCACTGTCAAAATCAAGTTAATCTTTATTCTGTTTTCAATAAGGTGGCTGTTTCAATTGCTGGCAAAGGTAATTACTGCCAAACGACTGTTATCATACTCCCATAATAACTTCAAGACCCTCTTTGCCTCCTACGGATAAAACCATTGTTACCAAGAAGTTATTTAGTGGTCTGTGCGCTGTCTGGCAGACAGTCCGTAATTAAACTGGTTAATGAAACGTTAATGTATAATCGATCTCTTAGTTGTTTTAATACTCTTAAATCGAATGCCACTTGCACGTGATAAAAGGACAGAGTATATGTTCTAGATAGTTCCAACGAGTTTCAAAGATGTTTTAATTTACTGAAAATTGTTGACAAAATTTGTACAAGTGCGGGAACACAGGACTCAGTTTTGGCACAATGAGCCAACCTACAATCTCTTATTTATTCAATTAAATACTTCTTACAACCAAATCTTCAAAGACATCAGGCATCTCAAGGAGGGAAAACTCAAGGAGACAAATCCCTGAAGTACATCCTCCAACCTTGCCATACCTTCATACCTGAGTGCTCGCACATCAATGCAGAACAAGATACTCATGTCTCCTCATAACAGCCTAGCTAACACGGATGTCAGATTAATTGGCATGGAAATGACATGGCGATGGTTTATGGGGTAAAAAGGAGGTTCACCTTCGCAGTTTATGGTTGTCAATTGTGTTTTGAAGGTTAATAAAGGTGGAAAAAGGGCTTAATTGAAGTTGTTTCACCATCTAAAACTAGTTTTTTCTCGCGGCTTCGCTAGTTTTATGGTTGGAAATTATCCTACGGAAATTTATAAAATATTGCTTATGAATCCTATGACATTCGCAGATAATATAGCGAGACGCGGACAGCGGTTCGGAAGTTCACCCCGACTACGTCTGAACATAAAAACTTTACTTCTTTATAATATTACCTTATAGTGTGTACCAGAAAGGTGTGGTCATATTTTAGGGTGTGATTCAAACTATCAAACAGAACAATTTTCTCAATGGGATAAGAATCGGGATCGTGACATAAAATCGGCCGTTTTACACACGTTAAAACACCCCTCTCTCGTCGGGCGTTATAAACACAGTTTTTTTGTCTTTTTACACAATTTTAAGACGCGCTATACCAAGTAGGTGTATGTGCTTTACAATATATGGGGATAACCAGAAGAAAGATGGGTACCTTTCTTGTAACCACATATATTGTAAACTACATCCAGCAATTTTTCAATTCTCTAATAATCCCGCATTTTCTAACAATATTACACTCGTTCAAATTGTGTTCATCTCAGCGAGAGTATAGGAACAAAGAAGACAGGAGTCTACACGGTTGTTTACTCTGTTATTTATGTTTCTTCATTGTTTTCATATATGTTTGTTCATTGTATACTGACCGTGAGGAACAGGGTTGCTAGATACAGTTTCTGAATTTCCCCCTAATTTGTTTTTTTTTTTCAGCTAAATAGTGCGTTTTACAAGTTTTGTCCTACATTCTAGGCGTATTTTTTAGACAGTAAATGAAACAAACGTTATAATGTAAAATTCATGTCAATTTTTGCTCGTGTATTTTACAACCAATAGGGGATAATCCTATTTTTTTTCTTTGTCCGTTGGGTAGTTTATTGAAAAGTATTGGACACGTATTTTTTCTTTTTTCACGTGGTCATAAAATTACGGAGATATATTGAGTTGAAATGGCGCATGACGTCACATGTAGGTAAGTTTTATACCTACTTGTGACGTAGTAAGCCCCCACTCTCCAACTTTAATGAGATCTAACTAAGTAATTTTTTGATATTTTGATAAAACAAAAAATACGTGTCTAATATTTTTGTATTACCTGACCGACGGACAAAATAGAATGTCGTTTTCTTTACCCAGTCCGATCCCCTAATGGCGTATTATACGCACGTTATTATTCCAAAAGAGTATACTGTACAGAGTGGGAAGGACAACGACAAATTTATATTGGGGGTTCAGAATGTTACCGTTTTAGCGTCGGTGCCACTTCCAGCTAGTATACTTTGCTTGTATATACTATATTACTAACTTGGATGTAAAATGTTTCTAAATTTCTTAAATTTTGCGGTGTTATTCAGTGTAATTTATCTCGGAAATTTCTCCTAAAAATAAATTTACACTAATTTTCCTTGGAACGATTCTTTCCCCAGAAAGGGAAATATCTCCTATCTATTAACACTGGGGAACAACTTCGGGAAAACACGGAGCAATCAAGGAAAGTTTACTGTAGACAACTCGATTGACTACTGGAGTAAAAGCGGGGTGTCAGTCAGGGTGATCGTGACGCAGTGTTTTGTTTTACGAAGTGATTTATTTATTAGCTGTGGCTTTTAATTAAAGATGGTTATATTGGTTTTATTTTCCAATCAAAAATGTATCTATTAGTGTTAATAGGAAATAGATATAAATAGAAAGGCGCTGCGCTGGAGAGCAGCGGTGGCCCAGTGGTGGCAGCCCCGACTTAATTACGAGTTAGAGCAGGGGTTCGAACCCAGACAGGCGCATTTATTTCATCAACGCTGCCCTCAAAAACGGCGAAGAGGAAACTGACATGTCCTAGAACAAAAAAATCGAAGACAAGTGACATCTACAAACCCGCACTGGGCCCGCGTGGTGGATTACAGCCCACTCCCTCGCATAGAGAGGAGGCCTATGTCCCAGCAGTGGGAACATTAAAAGCAGATGATGTGGATGATGATAAATAGAAAATGGATGGAGAAAACCAATTTTAAGTTATTTCTGTTTATTTTTACCTCTACTATCATGATCTGCCTAACTTTTTCCCAATTAGATCGAGTTGAATACCTAGCTTACCTGAAGCCTATATGACCTCCACAACTCAATTGCTGTCGGAAGTAAAATTGTGCAGTTTTATATTTTTTTGTGTTATTCAATGTAATATAATAAATAAACAATATAATAGCTACCCCTTACCTTCTTGCATGCCGAATAAAACATCACACAGTATTTCGGTCAAACACTCACAGGTTATTTAGAACACTTCTCAGATTCGTTTGCGTAAAGAACTATCATCTTAAAAGCATCACAGACACATAAATCGCATCCACTCTAGATGCATCCTTTGTTAAAAACTTAAAAAGAAATGCAGAAAGTTGGTAGTTTTAGTAATTTTTCCCTGCATCACTCAAAAAGACTTGATGGCGGCGTCTTAGGAGTGCGTCTAACTTTTGGTTAGCAAAAGTGGGTGTAGATTTCATCTTTTAGGTGCACTTGCACTACTAAAGTTGACCTTACTGCTAGGACATATAAGCGATAACAAGGTCACATTGTTACCACTGACGGCAAAAACGTCTTTGAAAACTTTTAAGGAAACCACTTTTCCGATCAATAGATAAAAATTAACATACACGGGCTTGCATGTTGCATGCCACTGAATAATATATTTTTTTGCACTTTTTATGACAGTCGTTCGCATTTCACACCATTTAAAGGTTATTGTCAAAAAATAAACCTTAATCTTTAAATGAAACGAAGGATCACCTGTAATAGAGACAGGTGTCTGTATTACTTTCAATTTTTTGCAAATAATAAACACTTAAATTATCTTCCCATTTTTTTTTTATTATATATTTCGTGCCCTACAAACATTTCCATTGTGAACGCTCTTTAAACATAAACGTCAAAAATGCCAAACACGCTTCATGAACGGTACATTTTGTAGTGAAATTGAATAAAAATGCCCGGTTTTTAACGTGAATTCGGGCTTTTAGCCCCGGACGTTATGTTAAATAATTCATATTTGAGACAACAACGATTGTTCGTAAACAATACAGCCCGTCTAGGTGTTGCTACAGCTGTTGTTTTGCTCCCGTGTCAAAATTCAGGAGATTATCACAAAAGACATAAATAATAATCAATATAAATTACGGTACCTAGTTAATTATTAAATAATTATTTAATAAACGCTGATTTTTTTAGTTGTTTAAGTTTGCACTTGAGATTGTTTGTATGTGCGAAGGCGCGGTTATAGGGCGAGGATCAGATGGGCCGGTGTTTAAAACAAGGGTGGTTCACACTTACCGATTTGAAAAAAATGAGAAATAAAAATTACCTACCCCTTTTAGTATTGATTCGGGTCGAGAATCATTACCATAGATACCTCCTTGAATTTGGCGAGGATGTAAAACAACACCTTGTACAATTCATTTGGTGTATCGGATACAAATATAATAAAACATAAATAGTTTGAACGTCAATTTTACTTTAGTTTTTCATGTTGTGAGTGTGGCCATTTTGTTTGGGTGTAAACCAGCCGATTGTATGGGATTGGGTTGTTTTCACAGTTTAAAACGTTTTATCACATTTGTTACTGGCGTGATATAACAACACAGAGTACCAAGCGACATTCACGCAGAAAGTTTCGCTATGAACTCAAAACATAATTCTAAACGTTGGCCTTTTTTGTCGATTATTAAACATATTTGAGCTGTCTCATACATTTTGCCAGTTAGGTATTTCACTTTTATAAGGCCTGACACCGTTATTCATTATCTACTGCCTAGCCTTTTTTCAACTATATTTGGGATAATTTTCAATCAAACGGAATGCTGTAGAATACGTAGGTTTCGTTTTGTTAGCCTGAACTGTCACGCTCCTTGCTAAAGTCCTCATCCCATTCCAAAAATAAAATTTAAACGAAAATAAAATTTATTTTATTTTAAAGGATATCTTCGATGATTTTGAAATTGGTGCTCAAATAAGAATGATTTAAACATAGATCCACTTTATCTGACCTCCAAAACCTATTTATTAAATAATACGATACAACTGTATTTCAATATATTGCAGTCGGTTCAAGAATAATTATGTCACTACACGAATGTATAAATGTGAAGTACTTCCCATAATCTTTTAATGCCAAACGTTATTTGAAATCCCCAGCGGACAAGAGCCTAATGTCATCATAAAACTTTATTAGCGTCCCGGATACCTGAATAAGGTAAGTCCAATGATCCAATCATCCTTGGAAGAACCAATCCACGACTCCAAAAAGCTTGTAAAAGCTGTGTTTACAAGAATAATATAATGGAATATATCTCTTGGTATGGGCATGTCATGAGGAGGGATGGAACATATTATATGACTTAAATAATGATGAATATAAATGTGGATGGATGGAGAAGAGAGCAGCGGTGGCCCAGTGATGGCAGCCTCGACTGAGAGCAACGGTGTCACAGTGGTGGCAGCCCCGACTTACGAGCAGTATGCCGTGGGTTCGAACCCAGGCAGGCGCATTACTTAATGTAATTTACTTCATCACCGCTGCCCTCAAAAACGGTGAAGGAAAACATCGTGAGGATGCTAGAACTAAAAATCCGAAGACATGACGTGACATCTACCAACTGGGCCCGCATGGTAGATTACAGCCCACTTCCTCTCATAGAGCGGAGGCTTGTGTCCCAGCAGTGGAAACATTATAGGTAGATGTTGATGATGATCGATGGAGAGGGAGAGGCAGACCAAAGAAAAGATGCATGGATTGTGTGAGGAATAATAAGTATGACGGAAAAAGAAGTAAACAACTAAAAAATTACATGGGAGAATGGAAGAAAAAACTTTTCATTACTCATACTCTGAAAGTAGATCTGAAGTTGCCTGAAGAGCGGGTTGAAAGTAATAATTTTCAGCCCTAGCGAGAATCGCATTCAACTGACAGATGCCAAATTATAAAAAAAAACTAGCTCTATTTTCACATTTTTATTGAATCATGTTCCAACTTTCTATGCAGCCACGATGTAAAATTGAAATAACTTAAGTTAAGTACCTATTTGACGGGGTTTGGCGCCCTCACTTCGTCCGGGCGCCAAACCCCGTCTCGGGACTAAATAAGTTACTTTCACCCCTAGGGTAACAATGTACTATTCTTCGTCTTTAACATATTATTACTTTAATACATTACGATATAAGTGCGGTAAGTTGAAAATTACAGCCGAGGCGATATTGCTAGCCCGAGGCGTAGGCGAGGGCTACAAGAATGCAGAGGCTGTAATTATCAAAGCGCACGTTTGTCATACGACGTTTTATAACATATTTGCGAGGAAATAAATAAAACTCGGACGACATTTTCAAATAAAAACAATACAGGGAAAAGAAAAAGCGCGCGGAATAAATTTAGCATGTTCACAAATTATGAAATTGGCGATGCGCGCGCATCAGCGCTTTTTTTTAATGCAAAGGCACAAAAACAGCCAGTAAATTAATAAAATAAATTAATGTTTTTGTGTTTTGTTACAAATAAATGGTTGCAATTTTTGGTCAAAATTAATTAAATTAATTAATGAAATGTTTATTTATTATATTTTATCTCCCAAGTTAATTTTATTCATAAAATGTTGACCAGTTTTCTGACACAAAAACTCTTTGCTAAGATTTAAAAAAGTACCGTTCGTTTTAGAAGGAGCATTTTGATTAACCGTGCGTTTTACATTACATTACCGCACTAGTGCATAAAATCTATATAAACGCACACCACGTTTTTACCACAAGGACAAAACTGAGCTGCCATATGATTATAACATTTATCATACTCATAAACCACAGTCTAGAACATTCCATTACACCCGGATGCGTTTCATCCAAGTTTTACAGCCGCCATTCTGAGCAATAAGTGATGCATATTGCATGCTTATAGTTACGATGCGCTATGTCAAGGACTTAGCTGGTATGGGATTCTGCTGTGGGCTGGGGCTTGAGTAGTAGCGGTTTTATTTTAGAGATGTTTTATTACTTGATTGCGCTGGTAACTGCTGATGTAATCAGATTAGGCAAGGTGTATGTTGCTATTTAATTACTCATTTAGTGAATCATTGATTCTTTAATTTTTATAATCTTTTTTTTTAAATTAACATTAACTGCCACATTGCAATCAACTGTACTGCAAACTAAGTTGCTTTAATCAAAAATTATTACTGGGAAAAAAATATTACTCGGAAACTACTTTTAGTTTTAGCGTGATAAACTTTTGTCTATATAATTGCGCTATTGCGCAAAAGCACAATGTTTTGCGCTTTAATAAACGCAAAACATTGTGCTTTTGGGTACTTATATGCAACTCGTGAAGGTGTTTTAAAACTTGTCTCCGTAAGAACGTCAAAAAAGTTGGTTTTATTTAATATCTCCGACATCGGAATGTTTCCAGGGATGGTCTACTACGAAAAATATTATCATAGTGGCAGTATGAACATCTATCAGCCTTGCTGGTAAAATGTTCTATTTTCTTATGAGAATACATCTGGTTTAGCGATTAGACGACGAGTGGAATTTGTAGGAACTTACTACTTACCTCAATGTTCAGTCACTACCAATAATAATGTATACACGCAGCAACTTATAAAAGTGATTTTCTCCTACTGTATTTATTAAAGGTTTTACGTTTTCACGAACATGGAATTTTGGAAGCCATACTTTTACGAAAAAGGGCTTCCCTGAACGTAAGAAACCGTAATTTGAAGTGTAAATCACTTTTCAGTTTTGCTAAGTGTATACATTTTATTGTTCGTGACTGTACATAAGCGATACATCAACCTGTTAGTACATTTCCAATCTGAAATGCTTTAAAAATAGTGTCCCATTGGGTGAGATTGGTATTCGCAGAAACTGGTTTTGTATAGCTAAAAAAACTTTCCCTGGCACAGTACATTCACAAGAGACTACTTCGCCTGTACAATTTAAATCTTCCATCTCCAACTCCGTCAGTGTAAACCCATCCCTCATACAAAGGTTATGTGATGAACCCCTATGCAAATGAGAAGATGAAACGCTCTCCAAATTGGCTCGACAGCCAGAGTTAAAAACTGGATTAATTTCGAGTGAAGCCTACAATTTGTGTACACGGATATAATTATGCTATTTAATTAAGCAAGCCGAGACACGGAAAAACTTTTTTACAAAAAATTATAACCGACAAAAAGTCGGTTATAATTTTTTCATCTCACATAAATCCCAGTCAAGTATAATTTTAAAATTGTAATTAGACACCAGCATATCGTCCATACAAACAACCAAGGACACAATGCATAATAAAGAGGATGACTCAAAAAGTACCTTAGCAAAAGAAAATAAAATTCATATGGGCCCACCGGGCAAGCTTTCTCTACCAAATGAATGAAGTATCATCTAAATCGGTCTAGTAATAACGGAGAAATAGGTGTACATACGTGAAAAATGCCAATAAATAAATTTAAAAAATGTTCATAAAATGAAAACTGCAGGCCCAAACTATGTTAATTTTTTATGGGACCAAATGTCAACTATTCCGCATCAAACTAAACAAGAATCACGTAAATTGGATGTTAAATCTCAGCGTAATCGATGTAAGTACATACATAAAAAAAAAACCAATCAAATTGAGAATCTCCTCCTTTTTGAAATCTGTTAAAAAATATATTTTCGTGTTCTTTTTTTACGAAAATTAATTGTTGTTGTTGTTACATAATGCAACATCCTGCTTATTATGCGAGCGAAAAAAAAAACCGGCCAAGTGCGAGTCGGACTCGCGCACCGAAGGTTCCGTACAAACTAAAATTACTGAAGAGAATAAATAAAAATATGTGATGTAACAAAAAAATTAAGGTTTTCAGAATTTTTCCTTTATCTGTGCTATAAGACGTTGCTTCGTACCAAATTTCAAGATTCTGAGTTCACGGGAAGTACCCTGTAGGTTTTGATTCCCTTGCGAGTGTCGAAAATATGCGGAAATCTTCGGCATAAACGGCTGTATCTTTTGATTGCGTTGGCTTAGAAGTTTTTTTTACAGCTCCAAGGGACAGTAGACTTGACTATTTGACATAAATTCCAACTTGGTACCTCCACGCGTTCCTGAGAAAAAGGGTCTTGACAGACAGACAGACGGACAGCAAAGTGATCCTATAAGGGTTCCGTTTTTTCCTTTCGAGGTACGGAACACTAAAAAGAATAAAATGTAAACGGACCTCCACAAGAAAATTGCCACTGGGTAATCCAATACCCCTTGGTAAGACTGGTTGTCAGACTTAGGGACCACTGAGTACCTTTGAAGACTGTACAAGGTCTATAAATGACAGCCGGAACCCGCGGGTTTTGGGGCACGAAGTCAAGCGCGGCTTAACCTCGAAGATTGAACCGTGCCGCTGTTATTATTTAGCCACAAGCTCCTAAGATGAACATAATGTGCTTGTATTTTGACTGCCACTGTCTACAGCCTTCAAGCCAAACCAAAGTTCGGGCACAGCAAAATACCAGCCATTACTACTATTAAATTTAATGTACCCAGAGTCACTAATTACTTTGGTGACCGAACCCTAGCAAAACAAATGCCATATCTTTGGAACAGCCTGCCGGCAAACATAAGGAGTGAAGCTAATAAAAATAGTTTTAAAAATCAAATATATTATTTAGAAATTTGTTAGGGTGCCTTCAGCGTATTATTACATACTTATAGCTTTATTATTCTAAGTCTTAAGTACGGAATTCTAAAATGAGTGTATAGAGACTCACCGACCCCACAGTCAAACCATTACTACGGTTTTGTGGGGCTTAGTTTATCATTTTTCATACACTATGTCAATATAAATAAATAATAAAGTATTAAGTACGCGCAAGGAACTGGGTATACTATTAGGTATACGTCTGCCAAACTCTTCGGGGATTACAGGCGTGATGTTACGTTATGTTCGACCGTAAAGAAAACTCTCTGTCTCGCACATAAGTTTACGTTGAATCTAGCTTTTAATAAATTAAAAGTATTAATGAGATAATGGGAGAAGATTATAACAGAGCACATAAAATGAAATTTGATTTCTGTTTTTTTTTTTTTAATAAATTCTCACTATGCCATTTTCATTTTATGAAAACCATTCCGAACGCAATTTCACAATGAAATTGATATTTTACGAGAGTTCCGTGTCCGTTGTTCTAGATATTTTTAAAAACAGATAATCTTCTTTTAGTTTTCAACTTGGATAATTATATTACTCTAATGTCCATTTACACTGAGGAGTTTTATTGCTTGCTGCATGCAATTACGAAGAGCACCATAAAAGTGCACCACTATAATAATTCAGAAGAATTTTTATACGGTATAATTTATAATTTTTTTTATTATACTAGCGGCCCGTCCCGGCTTCGCACGGGTGCACATTTTTTTTAAACAGTTTGGGATAAATAAAGATAATTTAACTTATAAGTACGCTAATTCAAACGTACATGACTCAATTTATCCAAATGATCAAAATTAAAAACTAAGACCTTTAAACAAATTTTCCTTGAAGTTAAGAAAATTTTACTTTTTCAAACGTATCACATTTTTTACCATAAACCTATTTTTATTCTATTTATTTTTTATTTTTGTTGTTTTATGTATTTTATTTTTAAAAGGGGCTAATTTTTTTACTCATGGTAGTTTTTCAATTTCTCATTTTTTTATTTTAAGGTTTTATTTAATTTAAAGTTTTTGCATTTTTATTTTGTAATATGTTTACCTTAAAGCTTCTGTGTACACTATGTTGGCAGGCTATTTGTAGGTGGCAACAATAAAAATCATTAACAAAAATCATATGGATTTTCAGGAGACCCTACTCGAGAAAGAGCAACATACAATATTACCCGTGAGAAAAGCACTCTTTCCTTAGGTCGATGCCAACCATCGAGAAAGTTCTTCCCTGGGATTTATTTTTTGTAAGGGCAAACGATATTTTTACAGGAAACTAACCTTGTAAAAGATTTAAGATTTTGTAGGTGCCAGTATTTTACATGAAGCGACTGCCTATTTGACATCCACAACCCCAGTTAGTACTGGGTAATAGGATACCCCTTGGTAAGACTGGTTGTCAGAGTTTCGGACCACTGACTATCTAACGACTGTCAAAGATCTACAAATGACAGTGGGGACCAACAGCTTAACGTGCTTTCCGAGGCACGGAGGGAACTCGGTATGTAATTATGGTCACCCATCCACGGACCAACCTCGGCAAGCACGGCTTAACCTTAAAGATCGACCCGTGCGGCTGTCTTTATTTAGCCACGAGCTCCTCTATCGCTATCGAACAGAGCCAATGGAAATTTATTTCTGAAAGATTTTCGATGTCGGGATAGATTGTGTCTATAGATAAGAATTTCTAGTCTATGAAAAGTTTGAGCCAATTCATTATCCAACAATACTTGGGAGTTCTCGTCTCCTAATTTAAGTATTTTTTGTGAGAAATTGCCTCCGTGATTATTACTTAAATGTGCACTCATATTAGCGCGCAAATTGAAAGTTTCAATTGATTGCCACACAGGTGATGATTTGAGGCACGCGTATTTTTTGTTTATATTGACATTTTTAATTTCGCAATATCTTTTGAATGGAATGTCCGATTTCGATAATTCAAAAAGTAATCAACAGGTATTGAATCTGTCTTGAACACGAAATAATTTATTTGAATAGGAATTAATACAAAGGTATGGATAACTTGGTCTCATTTTGATCGGCATTTCTATCAACTTTTAAAATGTAAAAAAGTAATTATAGTGACATAACTACAATAGTTGGAGATATGGTCTCACAAAGTTTTTTATTTTTATTTTGATATGTTCAATAATATTGTAGATATTTTTTTGTTCTATCATCAATACTTTCCGCAGCGCATGCGATGAAAGACATTTTACGGCTCATTTTTTTACACCTGGGGTTGGTTTTATGAGGGATTTCTAAGGATCTCTATTTTTTTCTAGTAATAAATATAGCCTGTGTTACTCAGGGATAATGGAGCTTTCTAACACAAAAAGAATTTTTGAAATCGGTCTAGTAGTTTTCGAGTTTATTCGTTACATACAGAAATACAAATCTTTCCTCTTTATAATATTAGTGTAGAAGATAATTTACTGCCTCATCTATCTATACTAATATTATAAAGCTAAGGAGTTTGTTTGTTTGTTTGCTTGAACGCGCTAATCTCAGAAATTGCAGATCTGATTTGAAATTTTTCTTTTTTTTCTTTTCTTTCATTGTTAGATAGCCCATTTATTGAGGCAGGCTATAGGCTATATATCATCACGCTACGACTAATAGGAGCGGAGCAGCAAAGACATTGACGTTGCGCTGGACAGCTAGTGTATAATATTGGCCACAAGCGCAACTGCTGAACATGAGTAACTGGTTCGATTCCCAGGTCGCGTGAATTGTGATTGGGTTTGTTCTACAGGAATTTCACAATGGTCGCCACGGAGACTAGATTTGTGATCAGTTGATCGCAATAGGAGCACCCCCTATTACGTGGGATTTAAAGATAATTGCTTAAACTTAGGTGTAATATTAGGGTAGGGGATAACAGGCGTGATTTTATGTTTTGTTTATTGTCATAACCATGGGGGAAAACGCGACTTGAAATAATACCAACCGGCACTGAGCCCGCGTGGTGAATTATGGCCCACTTGCACTAACGGTCAGTAGACCTGAGTCCCAGCCGTGGGAATAAGCTGACTACAATGCTCATTCTGTAGACGTAGTTATTGTTATGTTAGTTTATACAATAGACAAAAATACAAGCTGTTGTTTTACATCCTCGTCAAATTCAAGGAGGTGACTATACTAATGATTCTCGACCAATCAATCAATAATAAAATGGGTAGGTATTTATTTTTATTTATTTACGAAAATCGGTATGTTCGAACCACCCGTGTTTTAACCGCGGCCTGTCTGATCCTCGCCCTATAATCACGCTTTCACACATACAAACAATCGCAAACGTTAATTTCTTATTCCCTATACCACGTTAAGGGGGTTTTCTGCAATCCTGATATACTTAAACAACAACAAATAAAGCAGTGTTTATTAACAATTAACTAGGTACCGTAATTTCAATTGATTATTTATGTCTTTTGTGACAATATCCTGAATTTTAACGAGGATGCAAAACAACACCTTGTATATGGCAAACCTTTGCAGGTTTCCATTCTTAGTTTTTAGGGTTCCGTACCCAAAAGGTCAAACGGTACCCTATTACCGAGACTTCGCTGTCCGAGATACAGCCTGGTGACAGACGGACGGCTGTCACCGGGCTGTATCTCATGAACCGTGATAGGTAACCAGTTCAAATTTCTACAGATTATGTATTTCTGTTGATGCTATAACAACAAATACTAAAAACAGAATTAAATAAATATTTAAGGGGGCACCCATAAAAAAAGTTTTTATAAATAATGGAACGGAACCCTTCGTGCGCGAGTCCGACTCGCACTTGGCCTTTTTTTTTTAAATCTTTACACTGCTAATAATGTACACCTGCTTCAGAATTACACCAGAAAAGTAGTACGTAGTCATTGGAAAAGAACAGTCTTTACACTTTGAGTTCACGCTTCGTTAACCACCTAAAAAAACTAATAAACCAATCCATTTCAACTAGCTAGAACCGTCCACTTCACTTAGTTCTATAATCGATTACTCACATCGCTGATTCGATACCTAGGTATTCGATACCGATTCGATTTAGGAAGTCCATTCAAGTGTTCTTTTCAAACGTACTTTTATTTTAGAAGTACTTTGTGAAGCTACTAATGACACGATTAAGGTGATCTTCACGATACCCTAGAAATTGCAAATAAGCGACTTTGGTCCTAGATTTCTTTGAAAGTTTTTTTTTATTTGAATGGTAGTTAATTTTATTCTGTGCTGACTTTGAACTTGTGTTTGTAACTGTGGCAGCTACTTTCATTGGTGGTCGATTGATGAAGATTTTGGCTATCGAGAATTTCTTAATTATACCAAGGTGTAGAAGTTTGTGTAAGCATTTTTGGAGTACCAGGTTAAAGTTTTTAATGGTGTTACAAATTGTCGGGTTTATACAACTTTTCTTTGTGACTATTTTGCTTTCACTACGAGGTCAAAATCTTGTAGTAAAGGAAAATACCGTAAGCTACCATAGACTTATGGTCTGAAATACAGTTTTAATGTTTTAGGTCCGGACTCACCAAAGCGGAGCCTAGCGGAGCGGAAAAGAGACGTGCGATAATCAACCAATCACATTGGTTAGAGTCTACACCGCGTCTCTCATCTCTCCTGTGATCGAATCTTACACATCTCTCCGCTCCGGTCGTGTCCGCTTTGGTGGAGTCTGGGCCTTTTATTTTTTTCGGATGGGAAATCATCAAATGACTCCTCCCACTCTAGGCGGAGCGGAAGGGAGTGTCAGACTTGTACTGACTAAAGCCCATCCATGTTCCTTTTTAGTCCTTTGTGTTCCAGGGCCACGGTATCTCTTTCGAACAGTCCCGCAGCCCTGGCAGGCATCGGCCCTCTCGGATCCCTTCCGATTTGCTGACATATCCTTGAGGCGCGCGTGGAACACGAACGCGCCGTCGACACGCCTGTAGTAATAAGACGGACGGACGGTGAGCTAGCCCATTACTCACCGTCCACAGGCCCCCATGGAGTCTGGGCCATAGTTTAAGGTTGGCTTGTGCCTCTCACATTACATAAAAAACATCAAATCAAAGCAGCTATTTTCCCAAAGGGTGTATGGTTCACCCAAACGCCAGTTTGGTTTTTAAACAATACTGGCGTCCCATGTAACTGGTATTTGAGGAGCTCGTGGCTAAATAATAACAGCATTACGGGTCGACCTTTAAGGTTTAGCCGTGCTTTTCGAGCTCGGTCCATGCACCATAATAACATACCGAGTTTCCTCCATGCCTCGGAAAAGCACGTTAAGCCGTTGGTCCCGGTTGTCATTTGTAGATCTTTTACAGACGTTACGAGTAGTCAGACGCCAAAAGTCTGACATCCAGTCTTACTAAGGGGTATCGTATTACCCAGTTACTGGGTTGTGGAGGTCAGGTAGGTAGTCGCTTTATGTAAAATACTGGTACTCAGCTGCATTCGGTTAGACTGGAAGCCTGATGATGATGATGTAACTGGTATTTGAGTTTCACCAAGTTTGGTAGCTATATAGTTAGTTGGTGACTAACCCTTAACTGTGACCACTAAAAGCTTCTTCATATAAGCTTGTTACTGTATTGTTGGTCGAGTGGTCGAATGAGGTCCAAGGTTCGATTCGCGGGTCGGGCAAAGAGTCATTGTCTTTTCCATCAGGAATTTCTCATTATCAGCCACTAAGTCTGGATTTATGCTCGGTTGATGGCATTAGGCTCGCCCCGTATAACATGTGACTTAAAAAAATATAACTGTTGAAATGTGGGTGTACTATTATTAGGTACACTTCTGCCTTACTCTTCGAGAATTACAGGAGTGATGTTATGTTTTGATGTTATAAAAGCTTCTTCTTCTGTATAAGAGTACTAGCTGTACCCGGCATGCGTTGCAATGCAATTTTCCTACGCACCTACCTACCTTTCCTACCTACCTACCTACCTACCCTACCCTACTTACCCTACCCTACTTACCCTACCCTACCCACCTTCCCTACTCTACCCTACCCTTCCTACCCTACCTTACCTTTCTCACCTTTTAAACCTTCCCTAGACTACGACAAACATTTCAAAACCAAAATCAGCTAAATCGGCCCAGCCGTTCTTGAGTTATAAAATTACAACGAAAAGTGGCATTGATTTTTATATATATAGATAGAAAATAGATGATAGGCCGACAAGCGGATATCAATAGTAACGATTGTCGCAAAGGTAAAGTCTTAATAAGTACATCCCTATTCCTGAAATTGGTACGAGTATGGTCTTGAACGTACTTTTAACAGCACAATGGAAATACCATGTCCTCTGATCAAACCCTCGTATTTAATGTTTGGTTCTCGATGTATTGTCCGGTGTCCAGAGCAAACTGAATGTAGTAAGCAAATACTTACTAGTGCTGTGCACAGAGTGGAGTTTATCGATGTCGATAAACCAATGATAAAGCAATGGTGTCGATGAAATAATATTGAATAAAATGTAAGTCAATTTTAATTGTTTTCTGTTTATTTTTTTACAAAATTAAAGCAGAAAAAGTTTCAGTCAAATTAATATCGACATGCATAACCTCATTCTTAGTATGAACAATACAATAGAAATGAGTTTCAACTAAAATGCAATTACACATTTTTTTTTATTGTTTGTAATCAATTGCATGGGTATTTAAAACACCTATTTGCTAAGAAAATTCACATTTAAAGATTTCTTGCAAAGCTCTGAAATATTTTAAGTTGGTCATTTATCGTAACATCCTACGCAAAGTTTGCTAAATGTCGATTTGGATGAAAGTGCTATTAAATAATTCGTAGGCGTTCGGATTGACAGTTGTTTTTAATCACTGCTGTAATCTTATAAATGCATAAATCACGACAGTTAAATCTAATTTTAGAAAGATATAATACAACTGGAGTATCTAAATGAATTCTTGTACCTACTTTTGTACTCGTATATGACATGACAACATTCATTTTACAGAAGTTAATAAGTTTAAAAACAACAGAAAATGTTGATTAATTCTATAAACGTTTCTTTTAGCCTCAGGTGATTTTAATAAAAATTCAACCCATAGATAAAAAGAGCATTTATCCAAATACGAACCGAGGAGACACAATTAGTAACTGATGCGTGGCTCATAAGCCACTATGTCTTCAAAATACACTCAATCATACGTCAAAGCTGTCATACATCAATTTGCTGAGGTAAAGTACTTTCAACATCAGTCAATAAATTCAAGTCATGATTTTCGTCAAAAACATTTCGAACCCCTGGTTTTATATTGTTTGAAGTCATTCACATCCGTCAAGGGGAAAACAGCCTATCCGCTTGGCCACAAACTACAGCTCAGGCGGGACGCGTCTCGCGATAGTAACTGGGGGAAACGCAAATTAAAAAAGTTACTAAGAGTGTTTTCAGACTATCGTATTTTGTAGTGGTTACAAGCTCGTACCAGTTAACGCACGTATAAAAATCAAACGCGCCTACAAGCGCTTATTCCGAGGTGTGCGTCGTGACGTTTTGACTCGTTTTACAACGACGAGTTTTGCGTATTACAAAAGGCGCGTGTATACGCAAATTTGCTAGTCACCCTTAGAACACGACTTACCGCTACGCTTTCGCTTACGTTTGTTACCGGTACTGTTGTACCGGTAACAAACGTCGCAAGTCGCATAGCCCAAGGAAAGCGAATCAAACTATTCACATTATCATTCAAATCACATGCCTTATTTCCCATTTTATTGTTCTATTTTGTATCTCGGAATAAATGGAAAAGGAAGACGTAACTTCAGTATATAATAATTTCTTGTGATTTATTGCGGGAACTGAAACTTATCGCTTCATCAGAATTACGAGGTAAGATAACGTTTTTTATGTCTGATGATGTATATTCTAATATCTTGGAAAGTTGGTGCGCAGTGGAAATTCAGGTATTATAATGCTCACTTTACAAATAAGAAGCCTATCAATTTGTTTTCATCACACTTGCACGTAAACAGTATCGAAACAGGTTAACTTGGCCGTAATGCCCCATATAAAACCTTCGAGCTTTCTTTTTGTCATGAAACCCAAGGTCGGTAAGTATTTTTTATTTATTTATTGCACAGCACACAGGTCATGCAAGTTCAAGCAAGGAGTTTACACGCAATTGAAAAATTGTCTTAAAATGTTATCTAAACAGGAATTTCATTGCAATCTCGCCACATGTTACTTGAATACTCAACGTAATGTAATGTTCTTAAAAAAATGATAGTTTTTGTTTATCAAAACGCCGAAATTATTTTATATTTTTTAACACTCCATCATGTTTGTATACCAACGTAAGTATTTACCCTTAATGTTTCTGAACGAAACATTTGTATAATCTGTGGATGGCGTGGGCAAAAAATCCACCATCCACTTAAAAAAAGTTCACGGACGTATTTCGAAATAATAGTTGTGCTGACTTGTGTATTAAAGCTATACAAGGTGTTGTTTTGCATCCTCGTCAAAATTCAGGAGGTTGTCACACAAGACATAATAATCAATTAAAATTACGGTACCTAGTTAATTATTAACAAACGCTGATTTTTTTGGTTGTTAATGTTTGTCAGTATTTCAGAATAACCCCCTTTACGTGGTTTAGGGAATAAGAATTAAGCGAATAAACATTTGAAATTGTATGTATTTGTAAAAGCGCTGTTATAAGCCAAAAATCAGACGGCCCGCGTTTAAAACACGGGTGGTTCACACTTACCGATTTCCGCAAATAAGAAAAAAATAAAAAATTACCTACCCATTTTATTATTGATTCGTGACGAAAATCATTAGCATAGTTACCTCCTTGAATTTGACGAGGATGCAAAACAACACCTTGTATAATTATTCATAACTATGTGAAATGTGATGAAAAACATTGTATGTTTCACGGGTGGTACGGGAATTATGAACCTCGACTCAGAAAGACCTCAGTCTTCGACTTCGTGCTTCTACTAGATCCTCGTTTCGTATATTGCACTTAAATATTTCTACTAAAGTACACAAACATTTTACCGGTCATGTTTTAAAGGCCGGGCTTATAACTGTCAACCAGGCACAAATTCAACCAAGCCTGCTAATGAATCCCTTAAACACTTTGCCTGACCTGGTATACAACCCAGGACCGCATGCTCAACTGAAGTGCTTGTGCCCACTATGACTATCGAACCCATAGGGGTTACAGACATGATCATATGTAATATTTCCACTACATTTACAAAATATCGATAACTATCATGATATCGGTGTTACAACACTAGCGCATTCAACAGTGAACCCGTCGTCGTCAGGAACACTCGAGCGCACAAGTGCAATGCGACTTGACACGGTCACATAACTAAGTACTGTCGTGGTGTAAAGCTATTTATAATATTTTTGGAGTACATCGTGTTTTGGTTCTGTTGTTGAGACCGGAGATTTTAAAACTTATGTAAACTGAATGCCATAATATTATAGATAGAGTGCAAATGACTACAGAAAAGTCGAAATCATTGTTGAATTTATTGAATGCGCTTGCCATGTGTCTAGAATCTGAAGTATTTTGTATTACTCCCCGGTAGACCGGTGCTCCATTACTAAGTTTTTTTTTTTAATTCGCTGCAGTTTCAGTATGTTGCCCATACAATAGCTACCTCCATTTTTACAAAAATAAAACCCACATTTTCATGACACTACCACATCAAAAGCAAAGTAAAATTAACTAAACACAAGCTAGGACTCACGGTTATGAAAAGTGGGAAGTGTTTGACGAAAAATAAAAGGCTATTTGTCTCTTTTTAATTGGACTTCCCACGTTGTTACATTTTATGAGTGTTTCAAACAAGTACCTTAATAAGCTACGAGTATACGACACGAGTAGAAATAATTATATGTATAAGGCTCTGCACAGACTGAGTTGACAGTGCATTAGACATACGTTTCGTCTGATCCGGTCGAAAGAGGAATTTAATTATTTGAGTGGCGTTTCGGACAAATTCTTTATAGAGGCAAAGTAACATGAGAAACATAATTAAATACTAACTATTTTAGTTTCTGGTCATGGATAAATACGAAAATTATGGTTATGTGATGATATTCAACGACAATTTTTTGCAGTAGTGCTTGTTATAATCAACAGATTCGAACATCAATTCAGAAGCCGAAAGTCTGACATCCAGTCTTGTAACGACTGTCAGAGATCTACAAATGACATCCGGGACCAACGGCTTACGTGCTTTCCAAGGCACGGAGGAAACTCGGTGTATAATTATGGTCACCCATCCACGGTCCACCCTCGGCAAGCACTGCTTAAACTTGAAGATCAACCCGTGCGGCTGTTACTATTTAGCTACGAGCTCCTCATAATAGAGCACGGTAATTTATTAAATTCAATGAAACATCACACATTTTCACTTCGAAAAATGTTTCGGAGAGGAAAAAGTAATTTAAAATCCAGATGCACTCTCTCAAACGTTCAACACCGGATGTTCTACTAGCAAAAGAACATTTTAATAAAAAATTTCATCACACCTTCATTTTCACGTTGTTTGCACTATTTCTAAAAAAAGTTTATCACACTACACATTTTTTATTACTAAGATCAAAGAGTTTGTTTATTTCTAATAATTTTTATTACCTACGTCGTAAGAATTAAAAAACAGATTTTTAAAGTAACTCGAAAGTAAGTACAGACAGCTACAACAATCTACAAATCAGCGTTTATTAATAACTAGCTGTCCCGCACAACTTCGTCTGCGTCACATTTTCTCCGTTTTTGCAACATTTTTCATTGCTGCTCCGCTCCTATTGATCGTAGCGTAATATATAGCTTAAGTCCTTCCCCAGGTTGAAATCTATCTTCTTGCCAAATTTCATTAAGATCCGATCAGCCGTTTAGTCGTGAAAAAGGTAACAAACAAACAAACAGAGTGACATTCGCATTTATAATATTAGTATGGATTAACTGGGTACCGTAATTTAAATTGATTATTTATTTGTTTTGTGATAACCTCCTGAATTTTGACGAGAATGCAAAACAAAACCTTGTATAATTTATGCATTTTTTCTTCTTCGTGTGTATGGATGATGTGCTTAATATTTTCTAGTTTCAGTGTAAAATTGATGCTTAAGAATGATTTGTGTGATACAACCACAACTATAAAGGGTAAATTAAAAACTTTTTGAAAAAAAAAACATAACGGTCGGTAGTCGGTATGTTTTTTTTTTTAAAAGATTAACAAAAGAATGTAGCTGTAATATAGCCCCTTATGCATTTATTCATTTACAAATATGGCTATAGTTAGCAGTTCCAATATGGGATCGGACTGGGTAAAGAAAACGACATTCTATTTTGTCCGTCAGACAGGTAATACAAAAATATTGGACACGTATTTTTTGTTTTATCAAAATATCAAAAAATTACTTAGTTAGAACTCATTAAAGTTGGAGAGTGGGGGCTTACTACGTCACAAGTGGGTATAAAACTTACCTACATGTGACGTCATGCGCCATTTCAACTCAATATATCTCCGTAATTTTATGACCACGTGAATAAAGAAAAAATACGTGTCCAATACTTTTCAATAAACTACCCGACGGACAAAGAAAAAAAAATAGGATTATCCCCTATTAGAAGTTTTAACGTACTTTTATGCAAATGAACGAGTTATTTATTTTGTATCAGCCGTTAAATTTATAGGTTGCTCACTGGTTTTGCCAATTACATAAACCAATGGAAAATGAGTAAACCGTATACTTAACTAAATGTTAAACGACACGCGACGTCAAGATTGGTGTGTTTATGTCTGCAGTACTTTTTAAATTATCCATAGCGTATTAGGAAGAAATTACGTTGTACTATAATCATAGAAGACACGGCGAATTTCGGCACGAGGAGGATTTCTTTGGCAGGAGATACGCTACACTAAACTAAAAAAAACGGGCCAAGTGCGAGTCTTACTCGCACACAGGGTTCCATAGCCTCAAACAATATAATAACAATATTTTGAACGGTCATTCATTAGTAAACTTCCACTCAACCACAAAACTAAATTTGTTTTTCAAAGTAAGTTAATGAAAAACAAAGTTGGTGTTGCAGTTTGGTGAAAATGTCCCATATCTCAAAAACTAAATATCAAATCTTATTCAAACCAATTTTCGTTGAAAGTTTTTTTTACGTGCTATATCCCAACTTTTTTTTTTAGTTTCATTTCCGTGTGGGGGGGGGGGGGATCCTTAATCTATATATTTTTTATTATTTTTGTACTAAAATCGTAAAGCGGTTCACAGAATACATCTACCTACCAAGTTTCAGATGTGTAGTCCTAATAGGTTCGGAATAAAGTAGCTGTGACATACGGACGGACAGACAGACAGGCATGACGAATCTATAAGGGTTCCGTTTTTTGCCATTCTGCTACGGAACCCTAAAAACTCTTCTTTAACTATCATTGGAGGATCTCGAGGCTAAATAGTAACAGCCGTGCGGATCGATCTTCAAGTTAAGCCGCGCTTGCCTAAGTTGGTCCGTGGATGGGAGAGCGCCCATTACATGCCGAGTTTCCTCCGTGCCTCGGAAAGCACGCTAAGCCATTATTTTGAGATGTCATTTGAAGATCTTTGACAATCGTTACAGGTTGTCAGTGGCCCGAAATTCAACCAACTAGTCTTACTAAGCGGGATCGTATTACCCAGTACTAACTGGGTTGCGGAGGTCAGATTTAAGCAGTCGCTCCATGAAAAATACTGGTATTCAGGTGCATCCGGTCTGAATGGAAGCTGACCCCAATACATTTTGGGAAAAGACTAGGTAGATGATCTTTGGAAGGAGTTGCGTAGCTCTAAAATGAAATGACGCTTCTTTAGCTGTCATTATATTCCAATTATTTTTGTGACAAAGTTAGGATACGTTATATTTAAACATAACCTTTTACGGGGTAGTCCTCACGCGCAACTGTTTTTAAACGCTACCAACTAAGCGCAACTAAGTTATTTCTCGAAGCGCAACCATTAGTTGCGCACACAAATTAAAATTAAAAATATTATATTCTTATTCCTCAAAGCGCACCTAATTATCACCGTACAATAAAGTGATGGTAATTAACTAACGGAAAATATTGATAATGAATGACAATGGTCGCTTTAATAATATATACCTTACGGCTTGGCCAGCGGCCGTCGGCGCGGCAATTCGCACGGCGCGGAAAATACGCAGCGAATTTTCATCAAGTGGCATTCTTAGTACATATCCATATTTTTTTTTTTTGGGAATTTGTTGCTGTAGCAAATAGTCCGTGGTTATCAGGTCAGATGGATTTTAAAATAGTTGTTTTACGAATCAGATGCTATTATTAAACAATTTGAACTGTTAAAATAAAACCATGTATTTTTTTTACATATTTAAACTACGCTGGGACCAATCAATGCTACAGCTAAATTTAGTCATTGATTGGCTCCCAGTCAACCTAGAAGTTAGGTTTTTATGATGATTACCTTCAGTGTTAGCTGTTTCATAGTAGTGAGCAAATAAGTTTACAATTCATTAACATTCTACGTTTGTTTACAGTTTACTTCAAGAATGTGGTGTTAGTTTACATAATGTATTGTAAAACAAGTTAATGTTAGTTTACATAATGTATTGTAAAACAAGTTAATGTTCGTTAAATAGCTATTTAACATACTTGAGACTTGTTTCTTTATTTGTTTGTGGAGGCTTAGGTACGAGTATTATTACGAATTAATATTAAATGTTGACTGCGTCATTCGTCTAGTCAGCCAGAGGTCCTGGATACCCAAATCGGGCAAAGTGTCCTTCAAGAAATTTCTCGGCATCAGCTACGGAGTCTAGATTTGTGCCAGGTTGTTGGCAATAGGCTCGCCCCCTATTACATGAGACTTAATCGTAACTAGCGAAATGTGCAGAATGCTTGGTTGACGGCTTCCTGAAGAGTTCGATTACTGCACCTTGTTTACAAAATCAAGTCGACTTGAAAACTCTTAAAAGCCTTAACTAAAGCTACTGACTACACTAAGTAGGGAAGATCACAGACATTCCCAGCGAGGATTCAACAGTGTGGCGACAGTGAAACTGGGCCTAATTTAATATACTACGGTAAATTATGGTAATATCATGTATTCTGTCTGACTTTCAGACTGCCTTGTAAGGTAAATATGTACCTACGGTAGAATTCATTAGGAGGAGGTTTTGGCTAAATAATATCAGCTACACGTGTTGACCTTCAAGGCTAAGCAGTGCTTGCCAAGGTAATATAAAATCACGTCTGTAATCCCCTAGAGGTGTAGCTTATAGTAAACCAACATTTCGCCAGTTATGTTTGGGACCCTTAATTGTACACATAGGGACTTATTGCCATTAACCGGGCACAAATTCAGACTTTGTCTGCTACAGATTTTTTTAAAATACTTCATCATCATCATCATTAGTCTATAATGTTCTCACTGCTAGGAGGTGGGCCTCCTTTCTATGAGAGGGAGTGGGCTGTAATCGGTGGACATCTTCCAACACGCACTGGGCCTGCGTGGTGACGCGGGCCCAGTGCGTGTTGGTAGATGTCACATGTCTTCTAATTTTTAGCTCTAGGACATGCCAGTTTCCTCACGATGTTTTCCTTCACCGTTTTTTAGAGCAGCGGTGATGAACTAAATTACATAAAGTAATGAACATGCTAGGGTTCGAACCCATGGCTTACTGCTCGTAAGTCGGGGCTGCCACCACTAGGCCACTGCTGCTCTATAATATCTACTTAGCTATAAATAATCGCATTAAATGACAGCAGAATATTTTTCATTTCCGAAACAAAACTGATATGGAATTATAAATCATTTATTTACAGTAATTTATCTTGAAAACTATTTTTGTAATTTGCTACTCAGTTCACGATAGGCGAGCGACGTTTATTTAAAAATAAACGGGAAACAGGATGTTTTAGGGTATTAGATAATTTATTTTGATCACTCTTCGTGGTTTGATTAAGATTCGGATATTACTCATCGTCGTCATCGTTTTGGTGAGTTTTTACCAGAAACTAAACGAATTAGTTTAAATTTTCTCGCTAAATATTTTATACTAGCTGTCCAGCGCAACTTCGTCTGCGTCACATTTTGCCTGTTTTCTCAACATTTTTCATGGCTGCTCCCCTCCTATTGGTCGTAGCGTGATGATATATAGCCTATAGCCTTCTTCGATAAATGTGCTATCTAACACTGAAACAATTTTTCAGTAGTTCCTGAGATTAGCGCGTTCAAGCAAACAAACAAACATACAAACAAACAAACTCTTCAGCTTTATAATACTAGTATAGATTGGCAAAGTATATAATTTTTCGTTATTAATTTAAACACTAGGAAGCCCTCGAGATAAGCTAAGATAAGATTTTTTTTATGAATGGTTTGGGTGAATAGTTTTAAGAGGAGACGAAAACCAATTAAACGATGGATGGACTGTGTGAAGGATGATTTGGCTAGATAGGATAGACTGCTGAGATTACGAGTAATATTATAGAAAAGTATTAAGTATTGATGAACTTCTTCCAACCTCACATGCTGCGCCGACCCCAAATAAATTGGGTTTAGTTATTTCACAAATTTCTGGTTTTCACGCATCAATGAATCTGAAAACAACGCTTCATACCAACAAATTACCAACTTAAAAAGTAAAAGTCCCCAAATGTAACTAATACCCACATTAAAAACTTTTTCACGGCAAAAGAAACACGATTTATCCTAAGAATGGGCCCCAAATCGAGGGGCCGAAAGTTATGGGGCCATAACTGTCATACAAACGGGGCCCTACATAAAACTAACATTTTTACCCTACCATCAACTGAAGATCTATTAAAGGCTTTGGCAGAAAGGTGTTTCGCTCTCAGGCTAGGCCTAGAAACCCTTTTGTGTGGGTTATAACTAAAGTAGGATTAAGGAAAGCTTTGGATTTGGGGCAACTTGAGTGTTTGCTTGGCTTAATTTTATTGCAATCACTTTAGACAACAGGTCAACTCACAGTAAAGTTATAAGCACTGCTGACCCTATTCAGGTAGCCGTCATCATGCCGTCTAAAAGCAGATCTTATTTTATTTGGTTTTATCTTCTCGTTAAGCTGCGCTTGTGTAGGTTGGTCCGTGGATGGGTGACCCATTACAAATCGAGTATCCTGCGTGCCTCGGAAGGCACGTGAAGCCGTCTATGGTCCGAGCTGTCAGTTGTAGGTCTTTGACAGTCATTACAGGTAGTCAGTAACCCGAAAGTCTGACAACCAGTCTTACCAAGGGATATTGGATTGCCTAGTACTAACTAGGTTATTTATTTATGTTCGCTTACCGAACCCTTATGAAACTGCCAAGGTACTGTAGCGCTTCGAGCATGTTTGCAGAAGCGAGGTTTTATGACTTTTACGCCATTATGAGGTCGAGGATCGCATCCTTTTGGCGAAGTTTGAGACGTTCCAGTAATAGCATTTTGAGTGTTGTCTCGTGCAACCTAGCAAGCCCTATATTTGTGCACTGGATTTCTGTTCACCTAAGCGGTAACAAATAATGACGAAATAATGGGTATGGTATTTTCTAGGACTACGGGTACCTACCTAAGTTTTAATTTTATTTTTTTCTGATTTTTGAATTATTTTGGTAATTTTTACGTTTTTTTTTTTTTATCAATGAGTTTTTGATGATTTTAATGTTTCTGTTGATTTTAATGATTTTATTTATTTTTCAATGATACTTATATGATTTTAAATGATTTCTTTCCTGTTTCTATCTGCTATTTTAATTGTTGTATATGGGTATTTTGCCTGAAATAAAAAACATTTTATTTTATTGTATGGAGGTTAGATAGGCAGTCAATCCTTGTAAAATACTCATATTTAGCTGCCTTTAGTTAGATTGGAAGCCTACCCCAATATAGTTGGGACAAAGGCTAGGCAAATCATAGGAGGGCACGGAGAAATGGAGGAGTGTCCCTGTAACCCATACTGTGTAGCACACTACTGACGTTTTGTATTGATATTGAAAGAAAGTCATCATTCTCTTGCCCTTATCCCAATTTATTTGGGGTCGGCGCAGCATGTCTTCTTCTTCCATACTTCTCTATTACTTGTCATCTCATGAGACACCTCCTTTCTTGCCATATCATTCTTCACACAGTCCATCCATCGTTTCTTTGGTCTTCCTCTACTCCTATAAACATCCACATTCGTACTCAAAACTTTCCTCACGACGTTTTCCTAATTCCTCCGCATCACATGCCCATACCACGACAACCGATTACCACACATCTTTTCAGTCACCGGCGCCACTTTAAAAAGAAATTTTTCATAGAAAGAAAGTAAGGAATAAAAATAAAACATTTGCGGTTGGGACATGGTGATATCGAGATATACTAGCTATAATTGACCGATTAAAACCGATGCAAGAGGGTTTTAATACCTAACGTACAATCATGTGTGCATATCTCACCAGTTTATCATAATTAACTCTATACTCCTCTTTGTAATTGCTTTGCTAACTCCCAGTAATGATAGCTCAAGGTTATCTCGCCGTCCCCGGAGAATAAAATGATAACCGCCATTATCTTAGCTTTAGTGTTATGTAATTTTTTAAATCTGTAAGTGGTAATACATCTGCTAATTTTTTCTCAAGAAGTGGGGTTTACGACGGTTTTTGGTTAATAAAGATCTGATCGACGTCATCAAAATAAATGATTCAGACAGGAAACAATATGTTCATTTAACTCATAAGGTAAATCATACGTCAACAATAGGGATGGTGACTCATTTTTTTTTCTTTGTCTATCGGGTAGATTATTAAAAAGTATTTGACACTTATTTTTTCTTTTTTTCACGTAATCGTAAAATTACGGAGATATTTTGAGTTGAAATGGCGCATGACGACACGTTTAAGTAAATTTTATACCTAGTTGTGACGAAGTGAACCCCCACTCTCCAACTTTAATGCGTTTTAACTAAGTATTTTTTTGTTAACTTGATAAAACAAAAAATACGCTAATATTTTTGTGTTACCTGATTGACGGACAAAATAGAATTTCGTTTTCTTTACCCAGTCATCATCCCTATTATGAAATTCCGTGTTAGTCAATAGATAGTGGTTTTTAAACCTTAGTAGTAAGTAGGTCTTGGAAATAATATATATTAAATCATGTTTTAGGTGCAAAACTTCCTTATAATTTCATTGTGTTATTTTCAAATGGTTTCCTGTATGACTTGAACAATGAGTAATATCACGAGTTTGGTTAATACGTGTTGGTTTTTTAAAATATATTCTTTTCCTTTTTCTAAGGAAAATTTCTGGAGGAAAAGTTGATTAGGAAAGTGGAGGGCTATGTGAAAGATGATTTGGCTAAAAAGAGGGTGGTAGTTACAGAGATAACGTCATATAAAGGGTGTAAAACATCTTTTAACGAAGCCGAAAGGCACTGGTTCTCCCTGTCATTGCGATCATTGTTTTGTTCTACACCATACCTGGGAACCTTCTAGTTACGGAGATATTAGGGGTCAAAGTTCCAACTTTTTGATAAGTATTTTTTTTTAATACAAGTTTTTAATGTAAGATTTTTACTTTAAACACCTCCACGACCCCCGTACTATCCATCCATCAGCACAATGTTTTGAGTGCGTTACATTGAGTTCTACCACAAAACATGATTTTAAATTACAACCTCCAAAAAAATCCTTTCCCAGCAATAATTTTTGCGTAAAGTTACTAAGTTTCATGTACAGAATGCTTGGTTGACGGCTTTGTGATGCGGTGATTTACACGGTGTATAGAGAAGACATGCTGTGCCGACACAGGTAGTATCTCGATTTTTTTCTTTGCTGTTCTGAATCAATAGGTATTCAAGTGGCTATTCTGGTTATCTGCCATTAATTACTACTAATCAGTGGAATAC
Source organism: Cerastis leucographa (assembly GCA_963082945.1). Classification (NCBI taxonomy): domain Eukaryota; kingdom Metazoa; phylum Arthropoda; class Insecta; order Lepidoptera; family Noctuidae; genus Cerastis; species Cerastis leucographa. The sequence continues at coordinate 6,689,285 of OY720380.1, read as the reverse complement.
ATGCAGTATACATTTTTAGGGTTCCGTACCCAAAGGGTCAAACGGGACCCTATTACTGAGACTTTGCCGTCCGTCCGTCCTTCCGTCTGCCCGTCCTTCCGTCCGTCTGTCACCAGGCTGTATCTCATGAACCGTGATAGTTAGCCCGTTGAAATTTCTACAGATTATGTATTTTTATTGCCGGTACAACAAATACTAAAAACAGAATAAAATAAATATTTAAGGCTCCCATACAGAAAAGTGTTTTTTTGCTCGTTTTTATAAATAATGGTATGGAACCCTTCGTGCGCGAGTCCGACTCGCACTTGGCCGGTTTTTTTTAATTCAGTTTATTGTATAGAAACGTAATTTTAAAATATAATCGTACATAATGGCTTGTTACGAAACATGTTGATAAAACATTAGCAGCTATTCTGTAAACTTTGATAATATGATGCAATACTCGAGGATATTTTTGATTTGCCTCACTGCATTGGTAACGGTCGCTTACTATGGTCGAATTAATTTAGATCATTTCGGACTTTATAAATCACCTGTTTCTACCCGTGACTTCGATCGCGTCAATACTACGACTACGGAACCCGAGTCCCGTAGTTGTGTTTCTTTAGTTTAGCTTTGCAGTTTGCACCAGTGAGAGAATTTTGTAAATTTGAATCAGACGTGCAGTTTCGGAGATTATCTTAATAATTACGAGTGTAGATTTATTCATACTGCCGGATTTTCCTTAATGAGTGCGTAAGAAATATCGTCCCACCTACTGAACGTCACAAATTTACCAAAGCGTCAGATGCACGTAAAAGGCACCATCCGCCAACTCAACGCTTTGATGACGTTTCATATAGTGGGAAGTGTAAAACAATATACTTTATAGCGCGACCTTTTACAGTAAATACCTATTATAACGGTTATATATTTGAACTAGAGCCTGTAAAAACTAAGTCAATCGCCTTCTTGCCACCACGCAGTGCAATCATGCAGTCTCAAACAGTTTTATCTTTGCTTTTTATTAGTTTATTAAAATTATGTTGTTGTGATTCAAATAATACAGTAATGAGTCCTAATGGAACTATATTTTATTACGCGTATGGAAGTAATTTGTTGACGAGAAGATTGCATCTCAACAATCCCTCGGCGGTTTTCTACAGCATTGCCAAACTTGAGGTAAGCCACTTCATTATTGAGTGTTATTAATTACTAATCTTTCATTGACGCGAAATTACCCTGGTGGTTGAGTGAATGTCATGCTCACTTAAATGTCACGCTGATGGTGGCGGGTGTGTCGGGTCGTTTAGTTCCCTACAAAATGGTTGAGTTGAATGATGGCTGATACATGCGTCATGTTCGTGAACGGGCGCTGTCAGTTGTGACTGGTCATCTCTTAGCTGCCACGGTTTATTTTAATTACTTTATTTTTTAATTACTGATTTAATCTTTTACCCTGGATGCTCTTAACTTGCCCGTATTTCTACATTGTTCTCACATATTTGTAATTCTTAATAATTTGTGATTTTGTAACATATTTTGATTTAAAAGAGTGTCCATGGAGTTTCTTGCCCGTTCTTCTCCATAGAGATCTACGCTACGGAATGGGCAACTACAGTACTTTCACAAGTTATTATGCCTTGTGACTGGGACTGTAGCTTCGCGTTTTATTTTGTTTTTTTTGACTTTCAAAAGTGCCTGTAATGGTCTAATTGAAATAAATGCTTTGACTTTGACTGATTTAGTGATACTTTAACAGACGGAATTTGGACGGTGGAAAAATAAATAAAGTGCCAATAACAAAGCAATGGATAAGATCTTCTTTGTGTATTACATTTTCTCGGATTTATGAGGTACGGAGAGGATCACCCATTCTTGCTTCAGCATAATCAGTTGATAATGATCCCTCTACTTAGAACACAGGCGACATCTCTATGAGAAGGACTCGTTATTACTATACGGGACCAATGCCTAAATGTACATGGCATATGTCTTCAATTTTTGTGAGTTTCTTTTACATGCATACTTTGTAGTTAAAATGCTGGTTTGGACTAAGGCGTACTGTATTTCAATCTAGTTTACTGTATAAATCAAACACAATAGAGGCGAATATGTATATGTAGATACAAGGAGTAAACAATAGCTTGAAAGAAATTATGCTTACATTATTTGAACATCACTCATCTTATCATAACAACACTAGTATTTTGTTTGTAAGCATACCGAGGTTAAATTCAATCGTTTAGTGTAATTATGTACATATAAAGGGGCATTCCCTGTACTGTAACAATCCAAGATCCAAATTTGTACAGAAACAAGTGTCTGTTACAAATTGTATCGTTTCAGACGCGCACTATAATGCTCGTTTCTCTACCCTCACTCATGGTATGCTCGAATCTGAACTGTTACATTACAGTCAAATGCTTCTGGTGAGGGAGCGCCTTAAAATTTGTCATGCATCTGTTAGTGTACAGTCACCAGTACAATAGGGTCGACTTGCACATAACTGGCGTAACGGACACCCCATTGCACATTAATTTAACAACAAAAAAACGGATTTCAGACTGCAATACCACTTTGCCTGAACCGAGAATCGAAACCAAGACTTCAAGCCTATCAGAACAACAATGCAGTCGTACACCTACAAACCTATTTACATGATGGCTTCTAGCATTGTCCAATTCTCCTCAGAACCACAGGTTAGACTTCAACGTGTTCGATGAAGAATGGCAAGGCGCCGTGGCCACCATCGTGGAAGACGAGGGTGAAGAGGTGTGGGGCACTGTTTGGACTATCAGCGAAGACCAGCTGCATCATCTCGACACGTAAGATTCTGCGGCTACATCTGTTTAGTTTTTACAACTATATTGGGGTTGGCTTCCTATCTAATCAAATGCAGTACAAAACACCTGTAAAGAACACCTGTATTTGAATCGAGTGACAGCCTATTTCATAACGAGTTTCCTCCGTGCCGCAGAAAGCACGTTAAGCCGCCGTCTGACTACCAGTCTTACCAGGGGCTATCATATTACCCAGTACTAACTGAGTTGTGACGGTCAAATATGCAGTTGCTCCATGTAAAATACGGGTATACAGCTGCATCTGGTTAGATTGGACGCCGTCCCCAACATGTGTATTTGAAAAAAGGCCAGTAGCCCGGTCAAAATAGACATTTAAATTAACAAAAAATCGGATTGAGCTAAATTTTAGTAGAGCCCTTTGGTACACTAGTAGAAAATACAATGCTAAAAGTTCCCATCGATCCCATGTGTGCTACAAAAGTTATTTAAGGGAAAAAAAAAATCGGTTATTTGGATTTTTCTCGAAAACGGTCAGTTTCATCAAAAATATAGTTCAGACAAAAATTAAAGATAATAAAATTATTTTCAAATAGTGATTACTATTAAAATTTGATGGCTAATTTGACCGGACTAAAGGCAGATGACATTTAACAAAAAACAACTTTTCATCGTTTTATTACTGTCAAACATTTTGACGGAGACAGAATGTCACGCTACCTTCACTCCAGCTTAGTTGTGGTCGGTTTTCTGTCTCACGATATGCAAATTTATGGACCTAATAATTTGAACTATTCATTTCTTCCAACAGGCAAGAAAACGTAGCGGAAGGCTGGTACTTCCCAAAAAACGTGACCCTGACGACACCCAGTGGCCAGACGTTAGTGGCTCGAACCTATGAGGAGACTATCAACCCTAATAAAACCGCGAGCTCAGACATTCCTATGGAAAGACGTCCTTCTAGTTCATATCTTGAGGTAAGACTGAATGCACATGAAGGGACATGTGCTATATAAAATTACAAATATTTATTCAGCACATGAAATTTTTGATGAGTTCTTTAAATTGTAACGGAATTGAGTACCCTACTTTGATTTTGTTGCCTGTAATGTCCCGAATATCGGGCAAGTGCCACTTCTCATACAAAAGAGAAGAAATGACCTTCAATCTCAATGCGGATTAGCTCTTTTAGACCGCAGTCCAGGGTTGTCCCACGATGTTTCTCTTTACCGTTAGTCAGTGGTGTCTAAGTGTAGAAACTACTTTAAAAGTACGTAATACTTTGAAAAAGTCACTTTGTTACTGGCTATATTTGAATTCGCGGCTTAGGGCGTAAGAAGCGGATCAGGTAGGAAACGGGCCAACACAATATGCCTAATACTAAGGAAGGAATTTTGAAAAATAATTACTAAAGTGAGTAAATAGAATAAAAAAGTTAGAAACGTGGAGGTTTCAGTTCTTAGTTCTAACTCGAACTGTATCCTTAGAAATTACCCATGGGAAATTCCATTGGGCCACAAACTATGAAGATAAAATATCTCGATTCTATGTAAAAACTTTTTTTGTAAATTATTATTATTTCTTTTCAGGTTATTGCTCTCGGTGCTATTGAGTCGCGCCTTCCTTCTGAATACATTGGCTTCATTTTCTCATTCCCGACCAACGGAAAAATGGCCACCAAAAAGAAAAGGGATCAGCTCGGTTACCCTTTTTAGTGTACGTGTAAAAAGGTTATAAAAAATGCTGTGAGATTAATAAATTATAAATACTGATGTATTAAGGTTTTTTATTTCCCGCAGTTTAAGTTGTTGGTCATGGGATCGAAACCAGACAGGCGCGTTAATAATTGCCTAACTTAAGTGGAAGTGGGCAGGACACATTGCTCGCAGAATTTTTATCACCTCAAATGAATTAAATAAACGACAAGATAACAGTTAATTGCCCTAATATTTTCCGTCTACGGTCCCTGTTCACGACCCCATGCGACGCTACGTTTCACAAGTGACAAGTGCGCGAATGACGCTTAAAGCAATTCGCGTCACTTGCATCAAACGACACGCACTTGTGCTATTTTCCGAAAATCTTTCACCTGGATACTAGTTGCTATGGCTTTCATGGTAGACTTTAAATAGGCTTAGCCTGTAGTTGTTAATTAGCCCGTACATTAATATCATTCAGATCCTGCTGCTCTCCGCCAGAGACGCCCTAAGCCGAAGCTCGTACCCTACAGGGGGTGCCCTTAACGTGTTGTCGCTTAGTTTATAAGTTTCATACCCTGGCCGGAGGCCTAACACTCAAGGCATCTACCGGATAGTCTGGTTTAGCAGAAGTCAACCTCATAGGTTAACCTGCGAGATATGTTTACAATTAAAAAGTTTACTGAAGCTAGCAAATATGTTCAGGTGGTGACTTACAGATGACTCTCCCTTGGAGAGTAAATGTGGTGTTGTTCTACAAATGATGGGACACTTGTCTTGTTTACATATCCTGCCTGTCCTACAGTTTGCATATTACAAGATGGATGCTACTGAAGGCGCCAAACTCATTGCCAAATTTGGGCTGGATCAATTTAAAATGCTATCGACACGCACTAAGAAGAAGACGGAGCAGCGACACGCACGCTCGTCACTTTTTATCATTGCACATCGTGGTGACTCGTGGAATTTCTTTGATTTTTATTCTCGGCAGTCGCTATCGCAACACCCGTGCCACTAGATTGCGTAGATCGTGGCCAAGCCGTAACAATAATTCTTCAAGCGTGTTTGAGGTAATAAATATGGAACCCCGTGGTTTTCTCATTTACCCAACCCGAATTTGTAATGAAGAGCTTGTATACCGTGGAAACAAAAGAAAAAGACAGAAGGAACACTACATCACTTCGACTGAAGTAGTTTTGCCAGTAAATTAAGTTTGTAGTTCTCGCTGTGTCGCTAGCACGATTTACTTCAAAATTTGGTGTTTCAGAACTTCGCCACTTTAACTGCATATTTCGACTGCATGCTTTGAGCCACAGAGGAGAGATTTTTAATTAACCTTCTGAACTTTGTCGACTTCATTACTGAATATAATACTAAAACAATTTATTATGAGTAGGTATACTTTATTGTCGATAAAATAAACTCCGTAATGTGATGGAGGACTCAGGCAAAATACTGTGGGTACCCCTCGTAGAGGATATAAATAAAAATCTGTAAAATAAACATTTATCTCATTTAAATAAACAAGTCAAATGGATGATTTAAGATATGTTTAGTAATTGCTTGAAGTTTAAAATGTCAAAAGTTAGTATATTAAGGCTTGCATTTTTTGACGATTCTTAATTTGTTTAAATTCTTGTCTATTGTAGAAAAAAATTGCATAAGCAATTGCTTAAACTCAAGCAGTTAAGTTAACTTGACCATAGATACGGATGTAATTGTTCCAGTTCAGACTTCTAATTAATTGACTAGGTAGGTCACACGTGCATGCAGTGATGTGACATTATAAATGTGCATTCAAACATTAGACAATGTCTTTTTTTTAGGCATGCATCCAAACTTCGGTGCAGACGCTATATAAAAATAGGTACGTAAATTATTGGTGTGGCTTAGTACCAAAATGTAATGATTATGTTAAAACAGCACGCGTAGCATGACCGCCGTAGAAACGGGCTATTTCGACGGAAGAATCGACAAACTGACACATTGTCATTGTCTATCTATCATTAGGTCGATTCTTCCGTAGACAAAAGTCGTTTCTACAGTTGGTCATTCTACGTGTGCTGTTTAATCAAGCATTAAGAGCGTTTATACCTTACTCAAAAGTTACTAAAAAACATTTTCGACAAATAATGTTACAGCTAAATTAGACCGATTATTAATTATCTATCGAAACAGAAATTTCCAATTATCTTTTATTTTTAGAAGACATTTCGAAAATGTTTTTTAGGACTTTTTTTAGACCTATGTATACTGCTTATGCGTAGGAAGTTTCATTAAAATCTGTTCAGTCATTTCGGAAAATAATGACTTGAAAGTTTGTATGAAATGCTGTAAGGTGTAAACGTTCTTAACAAAAGCGATTAGAAATAGCTCAAGCAGCCTGAATCACCAAGCTCCTCTGACAAAGTTGAAGAAGACATTTAATGAAATAGTTATTTGTGCAACAAGAGAGCAAAGTCGTTTTTTGCTGCGAGTGCTGATTTTGAATCCTGAGCAAGCGAAGGATTCAACGATTGAATCACGAGCGTAGCGAGTGATTCTAAAGCTGAATCCTGAGCGTGGCGAGGGATTCAATGGCACGAGATGCAAAAAACTTTGCTCTCGTGTAACACACATAACTTTTCACTTCAGCAGCGAGAACACTTTAGGAGATAAAATAATAAACAGGAATTGATTGAAATAACTATTTATTGTGAATCAAAATAATTAAAATTATAGATGATCACCTCGTCTGTGATAAATCTAAAAAATAAGATAGCAACACCGTCTCCGAAAAACTGCTTGCGCCCTTTGTAAGTTTCGTTGAAGACATGGTATGCTTTCAGATATTTCTTGCGAGACTTCTCAGGTAGGAAACTTAATTCTGCATTAATAACTGTCTTGTTGTTTTAACTCTTCCGGTGTTAAAATACTGTTCTCGTCGCTAGTTTCACTCATATTTTCATATTTTTAACTTATTCAACTCTTTACGCCAGCAATTTTTTTTCCCGCTGTATTATTTAAATTAAGGCGTGTTCGGAATTATAGCACCCATGATATTTTATTATTCAAAATATATTACGTAACATTATTGAAACTAGAAATAAATATTTACAGGTTTAATATCAGTTTTATAAATGCAGTAAATACTTATTTTCGTTTAAATACAACAATAAGTAAAAAATTCAATAAATTACATTAAAAGACATAATTTTTGCAAAATCTCTTTAGTACGAAATTCCGAACGTGTTCGAATTCAAAAACGGAACTTCGAAAGGGCTGGTCTTTGTCTCTCTCTCTTTCTAATGCGCGGGAAAGAGATGGAGTGTGAATGTTTCGAATTGTATGATCAAACCCAAGGCTGAATAAGATAATCGGGGCTTTCTGAAAAAAATAATTAAAAAGTTACTTTGTCTCACCCAGTGAGCAAAATCGCATTTTGCTCACTGATTTCAGGCAGCAAAACCTACATGTTTGAGCTACTGAAGTGAAAATTTAATTTGTCAATATTAAAATGGAAGCTAGTTATTACCGCTATAATTTAATATGGCCTGTTCTTTTTCCTTATTGTTACAAGATTACAAATAAATTGCATTCAATTTATACCTTACTAGCTGCTGCCCGGGACTTCTTTCATGGCAAATTTTGTAGTGTTTTTCAGGGATAAATTATACAATATAAACTTACCCCTTAAATTATTCTGCCTATTGGTAAAAACCGCATCAATATCCGTTGGGAAGTTAAAAAAATCTAGGCGTATAGATATCGTGACTTTGTTTTATACCATGTAAAGAAGTTGTACATGTACAAAGGCGAACTTAATCTCAATTGGGTTTTGTTACTGCAAACCCCATAGTAATAGTGAAATAAGCAAAGAGGATACCTATTTACCTAATAAAAGTGCACAATCTACAATAAAAGAAAGAAGAAAGAAAACATATTTATTTGGCTAATGCCACAAGCGCACACAACAAAAAAAAATATAGTTAAAACTTAAAACTAAACAGAAATAAATAAATAATATTGTGTGTCTCACGGCTGCGCCAAAAAGGCCCAGTTCAGCAAACTGCCGAACAGCTAGTGCCCTAGTATAGAGGTCCATTTAAGAACTTAGTTTTTAACTTACTGATTTATGTTGACTGTTACAACAATTATTATTGGATTTGGATTCCGAATTCTTTGTTTGGCAGGTGCCTTACCTTAATAGGGGAAAGTTTAGTTTCTATGAACTAAACCCGATACGCATTTCAATTCATCATATAAACTTTAACTATGAGCATAATAATTATATCTTCTTTAGTCCTTTCGTATTATCTAGTCTGCCTATCCACTGTGAAACAGGCGTTTAGCGAAGAAGATGTTCAGTTGTAAAAGAAATTCTCCAACAAAAAACCACTGTTTTTGTAAGACATTATCGGGAACCAAATCTACGACCTCTCGTTTGCAAGTCTTATTTAAGATAAGCTGGGTCCTAGCCAAGATCTTTTGAAAACCCGTTTTGTTAAATTAAGGTTCGATTATGTCCTCAAGGTGAAACCCAGCTTTGCGGTAGAAATGTGGGTTTAAAATGCGAGAGGCAGTAATTTGATCCAATTTCAAATTAAACCAATCGTATTGTATGTACCTTCTATATTATGAACTGGCTGTGCCCGCGACTTCATCAGCGTAGAATTTAAGAAGTAGCCTAAGTAACTCCTTATCCAGCTATCTTCCAGTTAAAGTCCCGTCAAAATCAGTCCAGCCGTTCCAGAGATTAGCGGGAACAAACAGACAGACAGACAAAAATTAAAAATAATGTTATTTTGATATATTAACCGTTTATACATTCTTAAAAAGCCGGTTAGTTTAATGTTACAAACAGACACTTAAATTTTATTATTTGTATAGATAGTAGAAAAATAGCATCAATGGACAGAAAAAGGGAGGAGCTCGTGGCTAAGAGGAGCTCGTGGCTAAATAATAACAGCCGCACGGGTCGATGTTTAAGGTTAAGCCGTGCTTGCCGAGATTGGTCCGTGGATGGGTGACCATAATAACATACCGAGTTTCCTCCGTGCCTCGGAAAGCACGTTAAGCCGTTGGTCCCGGCTGTCATTTGTAGATCTTTGACAGTCGTTACGAGTAGTCAGAAGCCAAAAGTCTGACATCCAGTCTTACCAAGGGGTATCGTATTACCCAGTTACTGGGTTGTGGAGGTCGGATAGGCAGTCGCTTCATGTAAAATACTGGTACTCAGCTGCATCCGGTTAGACTGGAAGCCGACCCCAAGTTAGTTTGGGAAAAGGCTAGGCAGATGATGGACAGAAAAAGGGAGATTGCCAAAAACTGGCGTAATAGCTTAATAAAAGATGTAGGGACCAGCTTCACATTAGCCCACGATAAAAGAAGTGGAAGACATGGATGGAGGCTTTGCCAAACAGAGGGATACCGCAGACAATTACGGATAGAATGTACCCCTCAATTTTAGTCGAAGCAGGCTTTGAAAAGTGTTGTCAGCCATAAGTTACAAAAGCACTTCACTCCAAGTCTTCCAACTAAATCAGGTAGTAATAAAACTTATTTTATCGAAGACAGGGAGAGCAGCGGTGGCCCAGTCGTGGCAGCCCCGACTTACGACCAGTAAGCCGTGGGTTCGAACCCAGGCAGGCGCATTACTTTGTGTAATTTATTTCATCACCGCTGCTCTCAAAAACGGTGAAGGAAAACATCGTGAGGAAACCGGCATGTCCTAGACCTAAAAATTCGAAGACATGTGACATCTATCAACCCGCACTGGGCCCGCGTGGTGAATTACAGCCCACTCTCTCTCATAGAGGAGGCCTGTGTCCCAGCAGTGGGAACATTAAAATCTGATGATGATGATATCGAAGACAAATAAACTAATGATCTTGACAGTGAACATGCTCTTAATATAGCGCTCTGGCAGTTAGCCGAGGAAATGCTAAGATTAAGTACCTATTAAATATGCCAAAGCCAAGAGAACTAGTGTTAGGAAACCACAAACAGGTCTAACCCAAATTTTACCACAATGACCTAGATGGCCTTGAAACGATCCTAGAATTTGCAGTTAAAGTTAAACTAGACTTGAATAGATATCATAAAACGAAGTTTAGAACTTCGTATTATAGATTTTATTACAGAAATAACTTCGGTCTTCGCCCGCGACTGCATACTCCTTGCCGCATACTCCTTTCCTTACCGGATTTCTTACTCCTTTTAAAGGAAAGTTTTAAAATATTAAATACTCCTAAATAAGTTAAAGGTTTTTTTCCTGCTAGCTGCTTTTGTGGTTGAGAACCTACAGCTTTTTTTAAATCTTATTCTTTTCCTCTCTTTGACAAAGACCTTCATTTTCTTTCATAATTCGTAATTATCTCACTGGTTTAGTATACATACTTCTTGTTTCATTTATAATGTCGACCACTTAATTTTGTTTTTACTGGGAATATTTTTGTAACTGCGTTATCTACTCTTGCAAGCTTTGTTTTTACTCGAGTCACTCAAAATACGTTGATGAGGAAAAACACTTTTTAACCTTTTTTGGTACTATATTTTCAATACGCATTTAACGTAATAATTAGGAGAAAAATGTATACTCACGTTAGGTTTTGAAAGTAAAGGGCAAATTCTGAAAAATAGTTGAAATATTTTCGATTCAAAGCCGCCTGTTTTGGAACTAACCATATTCAAATCAAGATTTAAAATCGGATGGACGGTGAGTAATGGGCTAGCTCACCGTCCGTCCGTCTCATGATGACAGGCCGTGTCGACGGCGCGTACGTGTTCCACGCGCGCCTGAAGGAGATGTCAGCAAACCAGAAGGGGTCCGAAAGGGCCGATGCCTGCCAGGGCTGCGGGTTGTTCGAAAGAGATACCGCGGCACTGGAACACAAAGGGCGAAGAAGGAACATGGGTGGGTTTTAGTCAGTACAAGTCTGACACTACCTCCCGCTCCGCCCAGAGCGGGAGAAGTCATTTGATGATTTCCCATCCGGAAAAAAAAAAAAAAAAAAAAGATTTAAAATCGGAATCCTTGCTGGGTCATCGTTCTAGAGTCAAGGTCTTACAATCTGAGTTACTCGACATGGAAAGTTAAATCGAGGAATATTGTTGGCTGCAGTTCTCAAAGACTATGTAATTGGGTTTCGATGAATTTATAAAATAGCCTTCCGGACGTAAAACGTTTTAATTAAAAACAGCTTTCTACTCAATAAAGTGAAATAAGTCGTGGTCAACAACCTGTTATCATTATCATTAAGATGAACCATGTTCTACAGATTTTCGCAAATCACACGATAATTATTTACTAATTTAACACAGTGAAGAAAACCTGGCAAAGTGAAAGAAAAAAAAATGAAAACAAATGAAATCCTGTTTAAACCTCTTTGATGTTTTTCAGCAGCTTTTAATGTGTTAAGTTGCAGTGAGTTTCGGTTCTTATAATTTCAAGACTTGTCACTTGTGATTTTTAAATTTTTGTATAAGATACTTTTTTCTGATTGTCATCATCTACCTAGCCTTTCCCCAAACTATCTTCGGGTCGGCTTCTAGCCTTACCGGATGCAGCTGAGTACCAGTATTTTCCATGAAGCGACTGCCTATCTGACCTCCACAACCCAGTAACTGGGTAATACGATACCCCTGGGTAAGACTGTATGTCAGACTTTTTTGCTTCTCGCTTTTTTGCTTTTGACTACTCGTAACGACTGTCAAAGATCTACAAGTGACCGCCGGGACCAACGGCATAACCAATAACCAATCTCTGCAAGCACGGCTTTGCCTTAAAGATCGACCCGTGCGGCTGTTATTGATTAGCCACGAGCTCCTCCACATTACTTACGCCTTGTATTGGCTATAAATTATCGCGATATTCGTATCATAAATTCGTAGTTGCCACATCGATATGTTGCCGGCACATGGCGTTTGTTTGTCATAACAACAAAAGGTCAAAGTTTCAATTTAAAAACTAGTTGTACCTATTCCAATATTTTTCCGATAGTACTTAGGTCAGCACTGCCAGAACCCAGCAGAAATACAGTGCTGCTTTAAATTCAGCTACACAGCAATTTGATTCTGGATACGATGTTACACTAAAAGGGAAAACGAAACAAAAGTTGGTTTTCAATTTCTGCGAGCTACAAGTTAACTTACTATACTTTCGTATTTTCCCAATTTTTTATTTCTTTATTTTTTAACTGACTTCTTTATAAAGGCGAGGTTTATGTATTCCAACAACATCATTTTTTGATTTTTTTTTTCATTTATGTTCAGCTATTTCTCCGTGATTACTAATTTGGTCTAAGTGATTCTTTTTTTCTTTTTGGTAGAGGAAGCTTGCGTGGCGTTCCCATATGTTTTTTTCTCACTTTGCTTAGGTACTATTTAAGTTATCCTCTATAGTTTGCATTTTTTTCTTCTTGGCCTTTGTGGATGATGTGCTATTATTTCCCTGTACACAAATGCGTTTAGCCGTCATTATCAGTCATAAGAATTTTGACTTACCATTTTAAATTTATTTGACAAACTATTTAAATGAGCTTCATTCTGATTCTAACGTAGAAATCAATTATTTTCATGCCATTGTTGTCTACAATTGAATGCATTTCACGGACTGGAATCACTCCAAATCACAAATGAATATAAGATACTCAAGATTTTAAATTAATTGATAGTTAGTAAAAAGGCTGTTGGTGGCAATAGGCTCGGCCGCTATTACATGGGACTAATTCATGACTGGCGAGAATGTGGGTATGCTATTAGGTACACCTCTGCCTAACCATCATCTGCCTAGCCTTCGGTTTCCAGTCTCTCCAGATTCAGCTGAATACCAGTATTTTACATGGAGCGAAGGCTATCTGTACTCCACAACCCAGTTAGTACTGGGTAATACGATACCCCTTGGCAATACTGATTGTCGGACTTTCGGGCCACTGACTACCTGTAACGACTGTCAAAGATCTACAATTGACAGCCGGGACCAACGGCTTTACTTACTTTCCTAGACACGGAGGAAACACAGTATGCAATGGGGGTCACCCATCCACGAAACAACCTATGCTTATCCTAAAGATCGACTCGAACATCATCGTCATCATCAGCTTTTAATGTTCCCACTGCTGGGACACAGGCCTCTTTTCTATGAGAGGTAGTGGGCCCAGGTGCCGGTTGGTATATGTCACGTCTTCGATTTTTTTAGTTCTAGGACATGCCGGTTTCCTCACGATGTTTTCCTTCACCGTTTTTGAGAGCTGCGCTGATGAAAAAAATTACACTAAGTAATGCGCCTGCCTGGGTTTGAACCCACAGCTTACTGCTCGTTAGTTGGGGCTGCCACCACTGGGCCACCGCTGCTTCTCCGATCGACTCGAGCGGCTGTTACTATTTAGCCACGCGCTTCTCACTACACACACAGAACTCAAATGTATATATATGAAACCACCTAACACTATGTACGTTTTCAATGTTTATAAAGGATGCCTTCCTTTATTTTGGCTTCTGGTAAGTCCAGGTAAAAGCAAGCAATCCTTCAGTCTCCGGCTCAGCTTACCGAATAAACATTTCCTTGGAACTTCTATCTAAAGATTTAAACAGTGAGATTCACCCTGACGATGACGCTTCATAAACTGACTATTTCGGTTTCATTGTAACAATTACTTTTGAATGGTACCGTCTCGCTCACTAAAACTCAAAGCATTTATATCAACTTTTTTTTTTCAATTTCTTTTTTTAACATTCATACTTTTTAACATTCAACTTTTTTTAATATTCATTCATTGATATTTTATTAATCTTGTTTTTTCACACATTTTCGAATAATTTATTTTATAATTATGACCTATCAATGTATGACTGACTACTATGTGGGTTTTGAAGCGACTTTGTTATTTTGTTTTAATTTTTGTAATTTATTATTGTATTTTTTATTTTGTAAATTTTATAAATTTTTTACGCCTTGCGGGTGAAACATGTACGTACTATTAATATTGTGACATCCTGCATGCTTCATTGGCATGTATACGCATGATTAGACAAATAAAATTATCTTTATCTTTATCTAACAAACCGGCAGTTTTTTTAAAGGCAGTTTTGATTTGTGAAAAACAAAATATGAAGCTAATCCAGCCAGCAAGGCCGAATAAACTTTAAATGAACTGCAGTAGCACTTTCCAAAGCATAAAAGCTCTATGAAAAAGAACGAGCAAGAGACTCTTGTGAATCCATGGACGTTTATAAATAAAAAAAAATGATTTAAAACCTTGGATACATGTTGAGATCATAGATATACATACTGAACATCATAATTAATATCTATATGTTTCCATACGTGCTCGTTTTTGTGTGAATACTAACCATTATAATCTGAGTCTCTTCAAAGTTGGAGTGAATCGGTTTCTTCTAGGCAAGGGAGCTCCACCTTAGAAAACGCAAGCCTATTTTTATTTAAAAAAAAAAAAAAAACTTTTTGCCCAACATATTAAAAGTTCAGTGAGAGCACATCTAACAATTTACAACTTTGCTTCCAAAGACTTTAATTTTGTAGAGAAAATGCATGTGTAGTGCCACCCACTTAATGGAATCGAATTCTAGATTTGTTTGCACGTTTTCTTACTTTTTATCTTTGTCCGAATTCTACCTCGATTTTATTGGGATAGGTTTTTAGTTTAGTCTCGCTGTTTGTACAATTAAGTTTTTGTAAAAGGCCAGTATTTTTCTGCTTGTACAATTTTCTTCTTGTGATCGTTTTCATGGAGTAAACAAATAATATAGAGAGAAATCATTTAGAAACTCCTTCGTTTGTTACGTACAAAGCTAATACTTTTTTTATGAAATGTTTGTGCAGACCATTCAACATAATGGAAGATAGCGCTATCAGCAATAAGACTGCTAATTGTAATAAAAAAAAAAATGCAATATTGTAAATCAGTTGTGTTTCAATTTTGTACAATAAATTATATTCTATTTTATTCTATCCTATAATCTTAGACGATACCTCATATTTTTTAAAGAGTCTTCAAAACTAAATTTGGCACTAACAATATTATTGAATACATTCGAGATTTCTCAATCCTACACTCTTACATCGAAATCTAATAATCCAATCGAAATGGAATCACCAAATCGAATAAAATTGAGTTTCTACTACTAGCGAAACTACCTTCAAATAATATTGAATTACGAAACGTCATTGAGTGAAGAAATTGGTACAGAAATGTGAAGACAGACAAGGGTGACGTTGGTATGAACTTTTGGTCTAGCATGAACTTATGGAGTAAACGTCAAGCAAATTCGAACGATTTAAAAAATGAACGAACGAATTGATATTTGTTTTTTTTTTCCAGTGGCATCCACGTAATTTGAATTTGTGACCGGCTGATTGCAATAGTCTTGCCGTTTTCTACATGGGACTTCAAAATATGTATAAATATGTATGTATGGTTCCCAAAATATGGGAACACTATTAGATATACTTGTTCCTAAAAGTGCATCACCAGTGGGAGATTACAGGCGTGGTGCAGTTATGTTATCATTAAAATGTATGGTTTCAATCAATTTTTTTCTTAGTTTGAATAAGTCTTTAAACAGACTCCGGACACAGGTTGGCCGAAGCAAAAACCTGTTCAGGTGGATATTCATGAATGACTCTGCCTTGGAGTGTAAATGTGTTGTTGCCCCACAAACGATTGGGCACTTGTTATCGTGACCTGCCTGTCTTGTTGCTTGCATGTCACAGGAGCTGATGGACGGTACTGAGAGTGCCAAAATTGTCACAAAACTATTGGCTGACTCAATTTGAATGGTTGTCGACACGCTTGGAAGAAGAAGTTTTAATACTTCGTTCAAAACTACAGGTGATCCTCACCTCGGCTTGTCGCAGTCCACTATTGCACCTGGCCCTCTTCCAAACTACGCCACATGAACCTGTCTTCTGTCTACCACATCCAGTGTCCCAACCACTTTTTCAAGGTTATCGTTCGATCTAGCTGATGATGTCATACTCGACGCTTACCGATACGCAGGTTATAGTAGCGATAAGTGTATGTAAGCACGGCGACCAAACTTTACATAACCAGTGTATGCGTACCACTATATTTCATTATATTGGACGCAGCGAGACAATGTTATTCTGCAAATGCGTAGCTTAATGTGCCGTGTGTACTATTCCTATTGCCTTCCGTAAACCTTCGAGAATGACAGGCGTAATACTAGGAGTTGTGTTTTGCCAAAATGTTAAGGGTTACTTGTATTTTCGATTCGGTAGTCGTAGCTATTTACGTCGTATCAATTTTTTTTTTGTCATACGTCGCACGTTCGTGCTAGGGCCTCGGGTCGTATACTGTTGCAGTAAGTGACAAGTGACAACTTGACATACAGACGCCTACGTGCAGCCTTTTAGTGGCGGTTAAAGATTTATGTCACAAAAATAGTTGGGTCGAACGAGTTTTTGGGATGAAACAAAAATGGTTAAAATTGTTTGCGTAGAGGTTGAAAAGTAACGCACTAGAGGTTGTTTCGTTCTAAACACATGCGAGGATATTGAAATAAGTAGCAGTTTGAGATAATTATATTATATACCTAACACTCTCACTGCCAACCATATTACAGAATTTTCAACTCAGGCAAGATATGCGAATGCATATTACCATCCGCATAAGCCGCGTTGTCAAAGCTATTACAAACAGTGAGCCTGCCGGCCGCCCGTGAGGCCAACCGAACTTATTCAGCGCGTTACGACTCGCCAGCGGACCGTTTGGCAGTGAGAGTGCTAAAATACTGGCCACCTATAAATATAGGCCATTCGAATATGGAACAGATTAGAGATTTTTTACAGTAAAAATTCTCTGGTCTATTCTACTCATCGTTTTGCTATCCCCATGAGCCTGCGCCCGTAAGGATAGCAATGATTACAAAAAAAATACTATGTCATTATAACTTTTGAGTCTCACTGATGTCAGTGAGAGTTTGTGAAATTGCAGCGCAACCTCCACCTGAAATGGCATTTTCCTTGCTGATTTGTTTAGATAATTATTATTTATGTGTAGTTTACTTAAGAATAAGTTAAGTAATGATGAAGCTGACTTGCTTTTGAGGATCAAAAGCAACAATAAAAAAAAAAAAAAAACAAATTGTGTCAGCAATATCAATAATATGCGATCTGAGCTAATTACAATCAAAACAACAAATAAACGTGATTTTGGCATCACATCACAATAATAATTCATCCGTAACATTTTTATTCAAGTACACACTTACAACATTACAGCAACATTGAAACGCCATCGCCACCGCGAAGAATGCATTCAAGCACAATAAGCGTGCATTAGAGCATGCATTACTGCGCAGATGTAGACCGGTCTTTAACTTGTTGTTTCTTAATAGAGCGTAGCGAGTTAGGTTACAAGGTGGACGTGAGGTGTGGAGGTCATGTGTTCACGGCTTTAGGTTTACTTAGGTATTGCGTAGTAAGTACCCGCTTGGTGTCAGGTCTACGCCGTCTTCGTATATCTAAGTATTAAGATTGTTACATTGTTTAACCCAAATCCTACTTCCTATTAAAAAAATGCGAAAGTTTGTGAGGATGTATGGATGTTTGTTACTCTTTCACGCAAAAACTACTGAATATATCTTGATGAATAAGAATAGCACGTAGAATACTTTTTTTCCTAGTAGTGCGATCCCGTGAGACAATTACCGAACAAAACGTGGGTGAAGCCGTGGGTATCAGCTTGTATCTTTAATAAGAATAACCACGTAGTTTCTTGTCTTCAAAGTGTTGTTAAGAGTTTGAGGAGTGATGTAAAAGGTTATATAAAATAGATCTAGATCATTAAGGACCATAGCATACTATAGCACGTACAAATACAGACATACGGTTTGGTACGCACGACGACCACCAAGCTATACAAACAGTTTATGCGGATATCTCATTGTGCAGGGAATCTACACAAAGCGAGGCCTTGTTATACTGGCCAGGGACTTAAACTGTAACCGTAATAAGTTTTTTTAACACTGTTTTTTTTAAACAGTTTTAACAGGAAAACCCTTTTAAATGTAACAGAAACAATAATGTTACCGAATCAAACTGTAAACTTTTATATGTGTTAATAAGTGTTAATATATTATGTGTAACTGAAATAATCAATTGCAGCTTTAGGTATAAGTAATTGCACAGTTGCAACGCTGCGTTTACCTGTTACACTTATTAACACTGTTAACACTTTTATATCTGTTACAGAAATGTTACGGTTACACTTTTGTAAGTGTTTTGTGGTTTTTGTGCATTGGGTTAACACATTGAAAACACATTTATACGTGTTACTTATTTGATTATGTTACCAATTCAACATGTAACACTTAATTAATTCTGTAACCTTTATGAAGGTGTTTTAAGTCCCTGACTGGCATTGTACATCTTGGGCAAAGTAATAAAATAGGTAAACTGTAGTGTTTTTGTTTATTAAATGAAATTAAACTTACAAAATTTTCATGAAAATTTAACAAAAAATAACCTAACCTAACCTAACCCAATTGCCCGGCTACAAGTAGGGAATTATTCATACTGCCCGGTCCAAGTGATAAATTCAAGCTATCTCAAACACTGACTTATTACATGGACCACGGGCCGTCGGGCATTATTAATAATGCCCAGTTAATAACGTTGCTCGTAACATATATACGGTTTATATACCAAAATAACATGTCTGTCTGTTAGTCTGTCAGTTTGTTCCGGCATATCTCTGGAACGGCTGGACCGATTTTGACGGGACTGTCACGGGCAGATAGCTGATGTAATAAGGAGTGAATTGACTACTTTTTAAAGTCCACGGGGACGAAGTCGCATCGCGAATTTCGCCAGTTATTTTGAAGTCCTATGTAATAGGGGCGAGCCTATTGCCATCAACCGGGCACAAATCCAGACTCAGTGGCTGCTACAGAGAAATTCCAAATAGAATACCCAAATATACTTTACCAGTCACGCGACTTGCGACCACTATAAAAGACCAACGATGCAGGTACTGCACATTATTAGTAGTTACTGCCAACAATGTCTAGTGTTGGAATT
Organism: Cerastis leucographa; assembly: GCA_963082945.1. Classification (NCBI taxonomy): domain Eukaryota; kingdom Metazoa; phylum Arthropoda; class Insecta; order Lepidoptera; family Noctuidae; genus Cerastis; species Cerastis leucographa. The sequence goes on along the minus strand of OY720380.1, from coordinate 6,669,765 downwards.
AATCAATTAATTAATATTATGATTAATTTAAATCAGATTAATTTAATCACTAATGATTATTTAATTTATTTTTATTATTTATCTTATGACTGCAACAGCGAGCAGAGTTCGCTTAGCTGAGTTTTGGGCTAAACATAATATTTAGCAATTTGCCGTCGACACGCTTATAAGAAGAAATCAGTATGGCTACGAATCGACTATCTTTTAAAATTAAAGTTCGCGAGTATATTCGGAAAAAGCTAGCAGTATCGTCGCAACGTTAATATTTTCCCTATAGTTTGTCCTTTAATATTATTATTTATATTTTGATATATATTTATAGTGTTTTGATATATTTTTATAGTATTGTATATATCCTTTGTAGTTTGTTTTAATATTCAATGTATAATATTTAATAGATATACACCTACCACTGTTTGTCTCTGCATCACCCAAAGGTTGACTGGTAGAAAATGCCTATGGCATTAGGTCCGCCTCTGTACTATGTGCTTGAAGTGTTAAATAAATAAATATAAGAATGATTATTTACAATTATATTATGCCAGTGTGGTAAGAAAAGTAAACAATTAGCTAAGTAGCTATATTTATAGCTTTGTCTGTCCCTTCTTTTAATAGACAGTCGAACTCGTAATTTGTTTTAGCACCCTACGATTTGACGTGAACAAAGACAGTCTATTGTAAAATTACTTTGGGAGTCTTGTGAATTTCTACCTCATTGAAGTATAGGACAAAGAAGTTTTTTTTTTTTTTTTTGTGAATGGCATCTCGCAGTTCAACCTATGAGGTTGTCGTCTGCTTAACCGGACTATCCTGTGGGTGCCTTAAGAGTAAGGCCTCCAGCCAGGGCATAAAAACTTACAAACTAAGCGACTGCACGCTAAGGGCACCCTCTGTGGGGTACGAACCTCGGCTTAGGGCGTCGCTGGGGGAGGACTGTATGGGAACAGGCTGGATCTGAATGGTATCATAATTTAGGGTCTGATTTAAAACTACTGGCACAGCATCGCAGGCTGGCTCGAGCGAGGGTCGGGGAGGGCATGGACCGGGACGTTGCGACGGACCTCGACGGCGAGGTCGGAAAGACAGCGGTTTGAGTCGGAACTTTTTAAGAGTGCTAGACTCTTTGCTACTCTCCTGGAGGACGAAGAAGCAATATCTATCAATAACTTTATTCGGTTTTTCTATCAGAAATTTCTCAGTAGCAGACATAGAATCTGGATTTGTGCCTAATTGATGGCATAAGGCTCGCCCCCTATTACATTGGACTTAGCGTTACTGGCAAAATGTGGTTGTACTATTAGAAATACCTTAGTTAAACGGTCGGGCAGACCCAACCGTTTAAAGATGACTTACGTGATGATAAGTTATCTTGTGAAGTTCCAATTTAAAAGAGACTTTACTAGATATTGAAATCTTATTAAACAGTAATAAAATAACTCTGTTCGATCCGAAAGGGGCATATAAATATCGAAATGACAGTACCAAATAAAATAAGAAACTTATAGAATTCATGATAGTAAACATATTTATGAAATTTTAAAAATGCCACCATTTGCCTATATCATAATAATTTTTTCAAACGTGACAACACCATCTGCAACTCAAGTATCTTCGATCGTCAATAATAATTGTTTGTTTATGACGTCACGAGAGCGACCGACGAGCGACCGGAGTGTCGCCGCCCACTCTCCTGTGTTACTGTGTAAGTTTTCTCATTTTGGTACATTTCATTTAATTTGTTACGAGATTTTTTTTTACTTACTTTCCTAAAGTGATTGCATAAAGAATCTAATCCAAATACCTAATAATAACCTCACAGATCTGACAGGATTTTTCAACGTATATTATGGTAAAAAAATTGGTTGTCTGTAAAGTTGGTGTACGGACGATAGTTTAAGGTAACAACGTCATAAAAAAACATTGATGCGGCGCAAGCGTCCAATGAGCGTAACGGGACAATGAGCATTACGGGATAATAAGTCATCCTTTTTCGTGCATGCAGCCGGCGTTCATCGATTTATTAGACGTTGTCACTTCAAAAGAAATTCTCAAAAATAATACATCTTCAAAAACTTCAACAGAATGTCCATTTCAATTACATTAAAAGAAAAATGTATGAGTAATGTACCGACAGCACTGCAAATTAATTTGGAGTGTATTTCGATGTTTTGCCTGCGGTTTTCTCTTCGTATTTACATGTTATTTGCATTTATTTGTTTTATCCTTTTATCATCCATCTGTTAAACAAGCTGTTATGTTAGGTATGTTAACTATACTATTTATTCTCGTCCCGAATCAATAATAAAATGGGTAGGTAATTTTTATTTTTAGTCTTTTGGAAGGGAATCGGTAAGTGTGAACCACCCGTGTTTTAGACACGGGCCGTCTGATTCTTGGCCTTTAACCGCGCTTCCACACATACAAACAATCTCAAACGTTTATTTAATCATTTTTATTCCCTAAACCACGTTATGGGGGTTATTCTGAAATACTGACACACATAAACAACCAAAAAATCAGGTTTTATTAAGAATTAACAAGGTACCCTAATTTTAATAGATTATTTATGTCTTTTGTGACAACCTCCTGAATTTTGACGAGGATGCAAAACAACACCTTGTATTTAAGGCAGAATTTTGTTTCGTTTTAATCATCATCAGCCTAGCCTTTTACCAAACTATTTTGGGGACAGCTTCCAGTCTAACCGGATGCACCTGAGTATCATTATTTTACATAAAGCGACTGCCTATCTGACCTCCACATCCCAGTAACTGGGTAATACGATTCCCTTTGGTAAGACTGGATGTCAGACTTTTGGCTTCTGACTACTCGTAACGTCTGTCAAAGATCTACAAATTACAGCCAGGACCAACTGCTTAACGTGCTTTCCATGACACGGCGGAAACTCGGTATGTAATTATGGTCACCCATCCACGGACTAACCTCGGCAATCACGGCTTAACCTTCGTTGTTATTATTTAGCTACGAGCTCCTTTTCCTATTCTTTTATTCTTATTTTTGTTTCGTTTTAATATGAACGAGCATTCATTGGTTTTAATTTGAACGAGCATTCATACATTCCTGTTTCATAATTTCTGACCACCACTAGAAACATCCCACGTGGTGGTCAGGGGGTTTACTATGACGCTTAAATCATTATTGTTCCATTCCTATTCCAGAGTGAGAAAGAGATGGCGCTAGACGACCTGTATAGAAATTATGAAACAGTAATGTAGGTACTACCGCATTGAAACTGCCTCGTTCTTCGAGTGGTCGTAAGAGCTCCTGGGCCCATGCCCAGGAGCATCGAAACCAGGACCTCATGGTCCTGGTTTCGATTCCCGAGTCGAGCAAAGTGTTATTGGGTTTTCCATCAGGAATTTCACAGTAGCAGCCACGCAGTCTGGTATTGTGCTCAGTTGATGGCAGTAGGCTCGCCCCCATTACGTGTGACTTGAATCTGACAGGCGAAATGTGGGTGTACTATTAAGTACACCTCTGCCTAACCCTCTGGGCTTACAGGCGTAATGTTATTAAAGGAACCTTTTTAAAAAAACATAACCCAGTACGCATTTGCGTACTTGGCCATCCGACTTGTTGAGGCCAAAATTTATGACTGAGGTTGCTACAATACTCACGACCACTCGTACTAGTGCTAGAGTGCTAAGTTCATAAACATCTCAAATGACAGATTCTACTAAATTCAGTATTCTTTCCGTGTGGTTAGCCAGTGCTTAACCTAGGGTCAGAGTTTTATGCCGACCATAGGCCTTTTTTTTCGGATGGGAAATCATCAAATGACTCCTCCCGCTCTGGGCGGAGTGGAAAGGAGTGTCAGACTTGTTCTGACTAAAACCCATCCATGTTTCTTCTTAGACCTTTGTGTTCCAGGGCCACGGTATCTCTTTCGAACAGTCCTGCAGCCCTGGCAGGCATCGGCCCTCTCGGACCCTTTCCGATTTGCTGACATCTTCTTGAGGCGCGCGTGGAACACGAACATGCCGTCGATACGACCTGTCGTCATAAGACGAACGTACGGTCAGCTAGCCCATAGGCCTCTGACTTGGCTTCACATGCCCTCGAGAAATATCTCTCGGGCATGCTGGTTCCCTCACGATGTTTTCCTGCCAGTGATAATTAAACACTACACTCAAGAATCCGAAAATCAGAGGTGCGTGTCTTGGGTTAGAACTTGGGACCTATTAATTGGCAGTCCGACGGTTACACCGCTAGAGTATCACACATAAATCTTCACAATTCTAGAGAAAGTCCCAATTTATTGACCGTTTTGAAATTCCTTATTTGGCACGAGATGTGAAAACAAATTCTGCTCAGGCTTCTAAACACTGGGTAAAAGTCTTTGAATAATCTTGAGTAAGTGTCACCCTTATGATATCGCAATCGCTTTCATTTTCATGTTTGCGATAACAAGGCTTACCGCGATGGATATTGTTGGGCCGTTAAAGCAAATCCTATTTGGATTGCGTTAGACAATAAGGATATTAACATTAACAAGTCTATGAACAAAATGTAATAACATAGCATTACGTCACGCCTGTCGGAGGAGCTCATGGCTAAATAATAAAAGCCGCACGAGCCATCATCAAGATTAAGCCGTGCTTGCCGAGGTCGGTCCGTCGATGGGTGACCATAATTACATACCGAGTTTCCTCCGTGCCTCGGAAAGCACGTTAAGCCGTTGGTCCCGACTGTCATTTGTAGAACTTTGACGTTACTGGGTTGTGGAGGTCGGATAGGCAGTCGCTTCATGTAAAATACTGGTACTGAGCTGCACCCGGTTAGATTGGAAGCTGACCCCAAGATAGTTTGGGAAAAGGTTAGGCAGATGATGATACTTCACGCCTGTAATCTCTGATGGGTTTTTCAGAGGTGTACCAATACAAGCACATCTCGCCAGTTATGTTTAAGTTCCTTAAAATATTTGGCGAGCCTCTATCAACCGGGCTCAAATCCCTAAACTCCGTGGCTTTTACTGAGACACCTCCGGGCTCAAATCCCTAAACTCCGTGGCTTTTACTGAGACACCTGGTGGCGTACCATGACGTCTTAAAACATTATTGTACCATTCTTATTCCAGAGTGAGAAAGAGACGGAGCTATACAGGTCGTCTAGCTCCATCTCTTTCCCACTCTGGAATAGGAATGGAACAATAATGTTTTAAGTGTCATAGTAACCCGCCAGCCGGCCTAGCATGACCGCCGTAGACACGGGCTTTGTCTACGGAAGAATCGACAATTTGACAAATATTTCTATCGTCCCAAGCATGGCGATATTAAGAATGTAGAAAAGAAATGTTTCTTTTCTTCAGTCGACACAAGTCTACAACGTCGAGCATGACGACCATATTATTTTCTCTTCTTTTGACATTTGGGGGTAAAAACATTACTTCTGACAAATGTCAAACTAGTCTTATTAAAAACTAAATACGTGAAATACGTTTCGTGGTTGCGTTGAGTTACGTTTAAAAGGTTGAAATGTTATGTAAAATATTTAGGTATAATTTCGCGAAAAAGATCCAGGCCTGGATCCAGGATGCAGCAACACCATCCCGCCCACGAAAAATTAAAAACTTGTGCAATTGGCAACTTTTTTTTGTTAACTAAACGTAATAATATTCAGGGAATATAAACGTCACGTGATACGTCCCCGTTGCTATGGAAAGAATTTCTGTCTATGTCTTCGTAGAAACGCGAGTCGACGGGGCGCGCCATGCTCGGCCAGAAGAAATGTCAAGTTGTATAGAAAAGATTTCTTGTCGTTTCTTGGTAGAATAGAGATAGAACGGTCATGCTAGGGGGGCAGGAGCTGATGCTCAGCTGACATATTTGCCAAGAAGTGACAAAAGTTGGGTGTCAAGTGTGTCTACTAATAAGTTTTTTCATTTAAACTGCCCAAAAACCGGTACCAACCCGGCTTTTTTCTTAATTCGTTCGTCATATTGCGTAAGTTATTCATGGTCATGAAAACATATTATTATTCAGTTTATTCATCTTGTTGCGTATAATTTTCTTGAAAAATATATTAAAAGCACAAAAAATTAGTGGTCCTATACTGGTCTGGGAGCAGAGACCAAGCCATCAAGTTTGGGCTCCAGACATACGTACGATTAAAGTCAGACATTTTTTTACAAAGATACGAACTTATTTCAAAACAATTTTCATTATTTATCTTGAACAATCAAAAACTTTTCCCACCACATTAGTAAGTATGATTATCTGATAAAATAAGAACTGCGAAGGTTACCGATATCTATCAAAAGAATATGGTAATATGTCGGGCCTGAAGACATCATTAAAATATGGCAGAGAGCTTTCTGGCGCCCCCTTGACCTTCACTAGGGAAGTGCTGGTCACTTAATCGGTATGTTCTATCAAATTTATGGTTACATTCTCGGACACTTCACTTTACGTTCTATTTATGGGGTATGCACGTTTTTATAAACAGGTTGTACATGGTGTTTGATACGCAATTTAAATCTACTTAATACTTATAATAATGAAGTAGTAAAACTAAGGATTCCATTACACATTACATCATCAATCATCTTCGAGCGGCCTGTGGGTGTCATACTCGCGACTTTTATTGAAGTGAAACTGCTAATGCGACTTCCAACAAGTTAAACGCTACCATGGAGGGGGAATATTTTCTAAAACTTACTAAGAGATGGCAGTATAACAAGATTTGTGACTACGTAGTTCTACTAGGTACGCAAGATGACGTGCAAACAGTCATGCATTCGACTCTTCGGTGTGACCAGCCTTCGCTCAATTTCCATTAGTAGAATAACCTCGATAAACTTATGTAATTAAAATAATACAAAAATAAAATAACAAAATATTATTTAGAAGCTCAATAAAATAACGAGAATGAATGCGTGGCACTCGAACGCATGCGTGTAGTATTACGAAGTTTCACTTCTTCCGCGCGGAGGGACTCCTTGCAATATTTTTTTAATATCGCCTTTATCAGGATGCTGTTGGGACTACCACTGCGCCAAAGCGCGGCAAGAATGTTCGGGAATGCGAAAGAAATCGGCCTCACTACTACAGCGCTTGCATGGTAGTAACAGCTTTTTGAAGATGATCACTGTCATACCAGACTGCCTTTTCCAGAACCATTGAGTGGGTACAGTCATACGTCTGAAAAAATAATAAAACTGTAAAACCTAACAATACTTACTTAATTACTTAAGCACTATCGTAACTAACATTAAAATACTAACAAAACTATGGACTGAGTAGTCTGAAACAAAGTTTTTTTTTTTTTGTCTATTATGAGGCGAATCTTGAGGAGGTTTATATCTAGCAGTTTTCTTCTATCTATCCTTGCGAGCATAACCGCATAAGCACGCTGAAGTGGCAATGGGCCGGCCATTATAACCCGAAGAACCGATAACCGTTGGGGTAGACGAGTTCTTGAGCGGAGACCACGGATCGGTAAACGTAGCGTAGGACGTCCTCAGACTCGGTGGAGCGATGATCTTTGCAAGGCGGCTGGCAAGAGCTGGATGAGAGTGGCCGAGGATCGTGCTCAGTGGCGTGTCATGGGAGAGGCCTATGTCCAGCAGTGGACGAATACAGGCTGATGATGATGATGATGATCCTTGCGAGGTTAACGAAGGATTTATGCGTTTTCATGGACATTGGAATTGAAAACCATCAGGTCTTCAGGCCAACCTTTTCTGTCTACTATAATAGTGTTGGAATAAGTGCCTCGATTCGGTCGCGAAAGTAAGGTTTTAAGAATAAACAAAATTAGCCTTACAATATCTAGCAAAGATCACAAAGTTGTCTGTCAAGCAAAATTTTATTAATAAGACCTACACGATCATACAAACTTACTCTGTAGCCCACCCCAACCGTATACGGTCTGTGGGCGTTTATGGCCTCATATGACGTCATGGCTATAAAGAACAACAGTGTAGCCTTTCTTTTGTCAAGGAGGCAAGTGCCAGCGTTTATTAGTACTAGAAAGTTGGCTGTACAGTCGAGGAGATAAGAAGCTTCGTGTGTTGAAGTATTGCAGTTTGTGGCCGTGTCTGTACTTAGTTGGGATTTTGAGTTTATACGGGGTGGGCTGGAAATGTGAATTTTCAAAAGTTGTGGGAATTTTAAGTTGTGATACAAATTATGGATGGACTGTGTGAAGAATGATTTGGCTAAAATAGATGACTGCTGTGATGATGAGTAATAGAGAAGCATGGAAGAAGAAGACATGCTACACCGACCCCAAAAAAAATAGGATAAGAGCGTAAGGGAGAATGATAGTTCAAATTTGTCTGCTTTAATTACGTAGGGACCATAAATAAGGTTTAATACAACAGGCAAGACAAAGTAGGTAAATCAGATCATATGATTAAAGTACTAAAAAAACATAAGAGTGTTGATTCCTAGGGTAGCATTTTGCGAGATAAGTGTTATGGAACAATGTAGTGTATTTTCGGTATTTGTATCTATACTAATATTATATGAGGCAGATGATGACTAATATTATAAAGCTGTAGAGTTTGTTTGTTTGTTTGCTTGAATTTGCGCTAATCTCAGGAACTACAGATCCGATTTGAAAAAAAGAAAGGCTAAGGCACGTTACAATATACAACAGTCGTATGTAGTGGCTGAAGCGAAGGTGCTATGCCTACCCACTGTTGCACGGTACGATAGTAATGAGGCAGAATAGCGTCACGCGGCTAACAGCTGATAGGCTACAAGAGCGCGCGTGCTTTTTTTATTTAATACCACTTTTGTGCTATTGTGATAAAAGTTAATGAGTAATGAGTATAATTATAAAAGTTTCTTTTGGAAAGTTGTTTGTTATCATGAGTCTTATCATGGGTTTAAGTATCGGTCAGTAATTACCAGTCACCTTATATACTACAAAACGATAGCACGCAAACTATTCATTGCATAACGCATGCTGCTGCCAAGCCTAGCGCGACCCGATAAGTACCATCAACAGATTAGCGGAACCATTTTAGTCATGGCCTCCCGCCAAACTCGTCAGCCCTAGCAACGGGCAGATATACGGTGTACGGAAGTCTTCGACGTCATTATGATGTTCTGTTAATGGGTTACAGAGCAGGAAAAGTATCGGTAAAACGTGGTGAATAGATGCGAAAATTGAATACAAATAATTCGTCAATAAAAAGCTATTGGGATCATTTTTGTTTGAATTTAATAAACAAAAGAGTATTTTAGGCTACCATGTCGTCCGTAGACCTGTGACTTGGCTTAACATGCCGTTGAGGAATATTTCTCAGGAATGCTGGTTTGGTTTCCTCATGATCTTTTCCTTCACCGAAGCAAGTGATGATTTTACAATACGCACATGAATCCGAAAAATCTGAAGTGCGTGTCTTAGGTTTGAACTTGTGACTTAATAGTCCGACAGTCATACCACTATCACTGCTTTAAATACGAGTCACCAAAATTAATATAAACTAAATAAAAGTGCATTGTTGGATTTTAATAAAATTTGGACAGGTATTAGTATTGTAGGGGTCGCTTAGTGAAAACGGGCATGAACCTAGAAGTTCATTTTCTAGCTTTTTTCCAACAATGTTGGAGCGGGCTTTGAGACTTACCGGATGCGGATGTTGGCCTAGCTCCAACTTAGCAAATACTCATTTTGCACATAATATTTTACTCATTGTAATGCAATATACACATTTGATTTATTTTATATTAGCTGTTGCCCGCGAAATATTACTTCCCTATTTGAATCGAATTTAGCTAAAAATTTAAGGATTTAATTTTTTTTAAACGAAAACCTATTCCTTTTACTAAAATAAAAGCCCAAGTTACTCAGTATAACATCAGCTATTGGTCAGTAAAAATCCCCTCAACATCGGTCCCGCCGTTTCAGAGAATAGCCAGAACAAACAGACATAGAGACGGACGTTATTTTGTTAAAAGTACCGTATATACCTACATTATTCGGTAAAATCTGTTATTTTGAAATTACAAACGGACACTACAATTATATTTATTTGTATGGATGTAGTATGGTCACACTAATTGCGCTTCTCTCAAAGAATTAAACCAGAAAGCTACGATAGACAATCAGGCCCCCTTTTCACAAACGGTCGGATTCGATAAGTCACATGTCTACCTTGTTCTGGCATTACGAAAGCGAGCGAGATAGGCATACGACTTTCCGAATCGAAATCGAATCCGAGCATTTGTGAATGCAGGGGCAGAATAAGAAACGCCACATTCTATTTAACGTTATACAAGTACGTCGCGCATTCACGCTAGGCCTTCTGATTCAGTACACTGTCATGTAAAGGATGTTATGCTAAGAAGCCGATCGACCCTGACCAATAGATTCTAGTAACAAAATATTTCAGGAATATGTATGGACATTGAAAAACCTTTTTGGTAACATGAATATTTGAATATTTCATGTCGATTCTTGGGATTCATATTATTTCTGTACATATTTAGTGACTTAATTGTTCTTTTAAATCTATACTAATACTAGCTGTCCCGCGCAACTTCGTCTGCGTCACATTTTCCCCGTTTTCGCAGCATTGTCCTATGTCCTTCCCCAGGTTGAAATCTATCTTCTTGCCAAATTTCATTAAGATCCGATCAGCCGTTTAGTCGTGAAAAGGTAACAAACACACAAACAAACAAACAGTGACTTTCGCATTTATAATATTAGTATAGAAGTATTGGATTATAAAGCTGAAGAGTTTGTTTGTTTGCTTGAACGGGCTAATCTCAGGAACTACAGATCTGATTTGAAAAATTCTTTTGGTGTTAGATAGCCCATTTATCGAGGAAGGCTATAGGTTATATATCATCACGCTACAACCAAAAGAAGCGGAGCAGCAATGAAAAATGTTGCTAAAACGGGGAAAATGTGATGCAGACGAAGTTGCGCGGGACAGCTAGTAATAACTGCCTTGTTGGTCTAGTGGTAGCAAGCGCGACTTCCGGGCATGAGATCCCAGATTGGATTCACAGGTTGGGAAAAATGTTACAGAGTTTTTTCAACAGGGATTTCTCAGAAGTCACCAGTTTGTATTTGTGCCCGGTTGACGGCAATAGGCTCGCCCCCTATTACATGGGACTTAAACATAACTGTCGAAATGTGGGTGTACTATTAGGTACATCTCTGCCTTACCCTACGAGGGTTACAGGCGTAATGTTAGTATTAAATATCACTATAATAGCTGTATAAACATGAACGAGGTGCAAGGAGTATGAAGGATCGTAGCAGATGGAAAACTATCAAGAATTGCCGGCCATAATAATTCATGAGATATTTTCTCTAGGCAGGAGAAATCTCATTTTTTCTTTATGACGTCACTATTTGCACTACCCAGTATAATAATGTCATGTTTTTTATGATTATGTACCTCATGTCTTTGTGTCAATTTTTTTATGATTGTAAAGGCTTTTTATTGCACCCTATTCATTGCAGGCTAGATAAATAAATGGGCTGTTAAAGACGCAGGTGGTAACGAGTTTACAAAACTAAGCAGTCCCTCTAGGTGTTTAATTAATCGAGTCTACTATTTCCAGCATAAGTTTGGAAAAAGGAAGTCTGAACGCCTAGAGAAGGTGACATTTTATCAGCCATAATGATGATAGCAAAGTCAAAAAACTGAAGAAAGTCTACACTCACTCACTTATCTAGGCTCTACACAAACACACAGTCTATCTTATATTTCCCTAATATTTTTTTTCACCCCTAACGCGATAATATCTGAAACTAATATGCATATATTTAATCAGGCAAGGATATCCCACTGAAATAACCCTAAAAAGTAATGGTGTTTTTCGTATTTTTTTATGCTTCCGCCTTGCGAAAGAATGTGCCATTTATACCAGAAACATTGCAAGGATTTACTTTACTTATTGTTTTGCATTATAAAGACTTTAAAAAGTGGTATCATAACGAAACAGGAGGGCTACTCTCTTTCTCCGAAATAACATTCAATACATTTGTTGTCTGTGAATTCGAATTTCTTGTGTGCGTCCGCAAATTATGTAGAGTAGGGACACAAACGTAACTACGTTTAATTTTCGTTCGTTGCCGAAGTTACGTTTCGGAGAAAGAGAGTAGCCCTCCTGTATCAGAGTTATCATAGTAATAATTAATCATACTACTTTTTATCATCATCTGCCTAGCCTTTTCCCAAACTATCTTGGGGTCAGCTTACAGTCTAACCGGATGCAGCTAAGTACCAGTATTTTACATGAAGCGACTGCCTATCTGCCCCCCACAACCCAGTAAATGGGTAATACGAAACCTATTGGTAAGACTGGATGTCAGACTTTTGTCTTCTGACTACTGTAAAGACTGTCAAAGATCTACAAATGACAGCCGGAACCAACGGCTTAACGTGCTTTCCGAGGCACGGAGGAAACTCGGTATGTAATTTTGGTCACCCATCCACGGACCCACCTCGGCAAGCACGGCTTAACCTTAAAGATGGACCCGTGTGGCTGCTATTATTTACCCATGAGCTCCTAATGATATTTTTTTTAATATTTGCGTAATATAAAAAAAGGTAGGATACGAACAGCGGCCACACAAGTGACTAAAATAATAGGCACCCATTGTATCGAGAATAGTAACTAAATTATACCGATTCGTTTTGTCTCATTTCTGTTTTATTTTCTTGCATGGATAATAGAAATTCCAGACGAAAAACCCAATAACACTGCCTGGCCCGGGAATCGAAACCAGGACCTCATGCAGCAGTCGCGCTTAGGTCTATATACAAGCTTGTTTTAAACAAAACAACAAGATTAAAAAGAAAATTTCTATATTCCCGCTTCAATTATTTCGTCTCAGTCCCTCTCTCCGTAAAAACAAAAGATAGCAAAACTCTTGTTAACGCCATTATCAATATAAATGTTAATCTACCCTCATTTACAGTAACAATATCCTTTACGCCTAAACAATTAAACTGTTGAAAACAAACCCCGAAGTCATTACATTACATTATCGGGTCAAAATAAACAAGAATTATAATAAGAGTTTGTTTACAACTTTTGTTCAATGAATGTTTAAATGTTTTTGAAACTTGTTTCATGTTGTCTTGAACTTTTGAGGTCTTATTTCAAAGGGTGTCGGCGTTTGAGGTTTATTTTCGACCAGAGATTATAATTCTTCCACAGACTCCTACGCAGATTCGTGTGTGGATAGGAGCGGGTATTAACACAGTGGTTTTCCGATGCAAAGGTCGGGAGAAAATCACTGTGTTTTTCTCACTGTCGTCATCATTCGGTATCGTGTTGTGTCTATTTTTGTCTTATACGGATCAGAATGTTGGGCCACAAAAGGAATGAATGAAAGACAATTGCATGTGACTGGGACGTGAATTAAATTAAAATAATAAATGAGTACATGAAAGGAAGTCTGAAAGTGGTGACGGTGATTGAAAAGTTGTGTGAAAATCAGTTATCGTGGTTTAGACATGTCATGTCATGTGGAAAAATCAAGACAATGCAGTGAGGAAAATGTCGGGTATGAATGTAGAATGGCTATAAGAGTTGTGGGAGACATGATGGATGGACCGTGTGAAGGATGATATAGCTGAAAGGAGGTGACTGCTGAGATAACGAATTGGTTTTACTTTCATTCTTTCAGTTTGATGATCTGCACACACCCTTTTTTTTACGGATGGGAAACCATCAAATGACCCCCCCTGCTCTGGGCGGAGCGGGAGGGAGTGTCAGACTTGTGCTGACTAAAACCCATCCATGTTGCTTCTAAGCCCTTTGTGTTCCAGGGCCACGGTATCTCTTTCGAACAGTCCCGCAGCCCTGGCAGGCATCGGCCCTCTTGGACCCCTTCCGGTTTGCTGACATCTCCTTGAGGCACGCGTGGAACACGAACGTGGCGTCGACACGGCCTGTCGTCATAAGACGGACGGATGGTGAGCCAGCCCATTACTCACCGTCCCTCTCCCTTTCGCGTTCCGCCACCTCCTTCGCTAGCATGACTATACTTCGCAGAAGGAGGCGAATCTGCACACACCCTTAAATATACACATATCTGATATATACATATCTGATACACACTTTATAAAAAAACGAACGAAATACTCTTAAAAGCTCGATAAATCACAAAGTATCATTGTTATTAACTTCTCCATAATCCTATCTAAAAACAAAGGCCGCAGTATCTAGAATATGAATTTATATTTTATAAATGCAGCTTTCACTGGGATAATACCCATTGTTGGCCTTTTATAATCCTTTTCATATCTTTTCACAATTATAGTAACAAAAAGATTATTGTTAGTTCCACAGCAAGTCTTTTTGTAGAAGTACGGTAGAGGTACGTAATATAATGGGCAAAAATGCTATTTATCTTAGAATTTTAGCCATTATATTACGTACCGAGACACCTCTCCGTGCCCGTGGGGTCTACTCGCTAAGCACGAAATCCGTAGTTTCATCGTAGTTACGGTCGTTTCCTACTCCGTATCACTTACAGACATCAGATTCGTTAGGAGCCCGACTTAAAAATGAATGACAACACGTTTGGACAGCTGTTGTTCTTACTCCCGATGTGTTTTCAAAACTCATGAATCCGAAAATATTAGGCAGTAGGGTTCATTTCGAAGTATAAAACTGGTTACGAACGAACCTGTATTTCTGTTGACCGATTTAGACAGTAGACCTCTTGGGTCGGGAACGGTCCAAGCTGTCATCTTTGACAGTCGTTACGTTAGTCTGCAGCCAAAAAAGTTTGTCAGCCAGTCTCATCAATGGGTATGTCGTGCTACCATTAACTATGTTGTGGAGGTCAGATAGGCAGTCATCTTCATCATCTGCCTAGCCTTTTCCCAAACTTTTGGGGTCGGCTTCCAGTCTTACCGAATGCATCTAAATACCAGTATTTTACATGGAGTGACTGCCTATTTGATCTCCGTCTCTAGTTAGTACTGGGTAATACGGCACGTCACGGTAAGACGTCTTCGGTTTGCTGGCCGGCTTCGCCGCCCAGCCTCAGCCGCGGCGGTGAGAGTTAAAACCACCTGCTCCTCAGCTCGCGGGCCGCCTCACCCCTCCGCGCCTACGCGATTTTAAATTACACTCTAGGGGTAGGGCAGACAAGACTACGTGAAGTCGGTTTTGGAGCGATTTGTTTCTGTCACTCCGCTCTGCTCCCGCCTGAATCTTCTATTATAACCCATCCGAGTCGGATTGCTTTGAATTGGGGTATTAATAATAAAGATGGTATCAATATTAAGTATATATTTTGAACGATAAAGCAAATGATTTTCGATTAAATAAACGTTATATCCAATAACGCTATACGAAATATGTTTTAGAATTTATAAATGTTATATCTAAAGAAATTACATCAACTGTTGGTATAACTCACGCTTATTATATCTTGTGACCGTTATTAAAATGAAATTATACCAAATAACTTTATATGATATGATACGCACCCAGGAAACTCAGTAGGTAATGGCTTACCCATCCACAGATCAACCTAATCAAGCGCGGCTAATTCATAAAGATCGACCCGAGCAGCTGTTATTATTTAGCCACAAGCTCCAGGTCAGATAGGCAGTCATTCCATGTAAAATACTGTATTCAGCTGCATCTATTGAAACTGGAAGCCGACCCGAATATAGCCAGAAAAAGCTAAGCAGACGATGATTTGCGCCCCGCATACTAAAACAAATGAATGTCTAGAACCTCGAGTTTAGCAGTCCAAGAACGTGTTTCTACCATAATGTCCGTAGTTTGTATTGTCAAGACATTAGGACCCCAATATACCACTGATATTACTTGTGCTAAATTGCGGTTTGCGATTTAGGACTTGAGTTAGGATACGCCGTATCGTAGGTCGAATCTAATGTTATAATTGCTCATAAAACAATACTGTTTATTTTGTCTGACTGAACCAATTTTTATATAACTTTATACGCATAAACAGAATACATAAGTCTAAAAAGTTACTTAAAAAAGATAATTGGAAATTTTAGTTACTATAGATAATTTATAATCGGTCTAATTTAGCTGTAAGACTATTTTTATAAAACGTTTTTTAGTAACTTTTTAGACCAATTTATCTTGCTTATGCGTATGAAGTTTCATTAAAATCGGTTCAGGCATTTCGGAAAATAAGGACTTGAGAGGTTGCATGAAATGTCTTAAGGCGTAAACGCTGTCAAGGTACTCTAATGCTGCTGCGGGTTGTTCGAAAGAGATACCGCGGCCCTGGAACACAAAGGGCTAAGAAGGAACATGGGTGGGTTTTAGTCAGTACAAGTCTGACACTCCCTCCCGCTCCGCCCAGAGCGGGAGAAGTCATTTGATGATTTCCCATCCGCAAAAAAAAAAAAAAAAGGTACTCTAGTCCCAATAATATAATTGAAGAGGTCTTTGAACACCCACGTATACCATGATCTGGAAATTGACAAATGAAATACTATTATATTTTTAAAGTATCTAAAATTAGAATACAAATAGCCGTTCTATTTTTGAACCTTATCTTGAATACTCAAAAGAAAGAATAAAAAGAAATAATTGGCTCTCAATCTATCTGAAAACAAAAGAAGACAGAATCTTGACTGCTTGAGAATTCTTATTACAAATCAAGTACCAATTCGAATTGATAATGGCGCTAGCAGAGTGAGTATTCTTTTACAATTTTGTTGTCTTTTGAAAAATGTTGATCACAATAATATAGTATAAACTTGCAATTTGTGTTAATGATTTTAAGAGCTCGTGGCTAAGTAATAACAGCCACCCTGGTCGATTTTTAAGGTTAAACCGTGCTTGCCGAGGTTGGTCCGTCAATGGGTGATCATAATTGCATACCGATTTTCCTCCGCGCCTCGGAAAGCACGTTAAGCCGTTGGTCCCGGCTGTCATTGTAGATCTTTTACAGTCGTTGCGAGTAGTCAGAAACCAAAAAAAAGTCTGACATCCAGTCTTACCAAGGAGTATCGTATTACCCATTTACTGGGTTGTGGAGGTCAGATAGGCAGTCACTTCATGTAAAATACTGGTACTTAGCTGCATCCGGTTAGACTGGAAGCCGACCCCAAAATAGTTTGGGGAAAAAGGCTAGGCAGATGATGATGATGATTTGGCGTTATAAGGTATTTATTATACAAAACATCACGGCTGTGGTCCCCGAAAAGTTACCCAAATTTTTAATAGTACACCTATAATTCGCCATTTATGTTTAAATCCAATGTAAACAAGTGGCCTATTGCTATCAACCGGTTTTTGCACAAACATATTTTATTTTAGAGCAGTAGTGACCCACAAATGTATTTCATTTTAGAGCAGCGCAGTGGCCCTGTGGTGGCAGCCCCGACTTACGAGCTGTAAGCCGTGAGTTCAAACCCATGGCGCGCACTTTACTACATTACAGGCGCATTACTTTGTGTGAACTATTTCATAACCGCTGCCCTCAAAAGTGGTAAAGAAAAAACATCGTGAGGAAACCGGCATGTCCTAGAACTAAAAATTCGAAAACATGTGACATCTACCAACTCGCACGGGGCCTGGTTGGTGGCTTACAGCCCACCCCCTCTCATAGAGAGGAAGCCTGTGTCCCAGCAGTGGGAACATTATACGCTGATGATGTATTTTATTTTTCATTTTAGAACAGCGGTGGCCCTATGGTGGCAGTCCTGACTTACGAGCAGTAAACTTTGGGTTCGAATCCAGGCAGGCCCATTACTTTGTGTAATTTATTTCATCATCGCTGGGCCCGCGTGGTGGATTACAGCCCACACTTCCTCTCACAGACAGGAGGCCTGAGCCCCAGCAGTCGGAACATAATAAGCTTTAAGGATTATGCTTATTTTAGTAACTCACATAATTCTTTAAATCTTCTTCCATATTAATATCAACCTCGTCGAATTCATTTATCGAAATTGCAACTCAGCACCCTTGAAATGGCGTAATCCATTTGATTCAAGCAAACCGTAGTAAAAATTAAATGTCTACTTAAATTAAAATGTCAATCAGATGTTGGACGTTTATCTAGATATCCGATATCTTATTACATTTCTCGCGGAGACGGGACTTAAGACCTCAGGAAGTTTGGTTAAATAGGTTACAGAGCCAGAGGTGATGGATACTTTAGCTTAATGAGAGAATCTAAACTTTAAAATAGACTTCACCACCGCAACTTTTAGGGTTCCGTATATCCAAGAGGTCAAACGGCCAGGCTCTATTTCATGAACCGTAATAAATTGATAATACATAATCTGATGAAAATTCAACTATGTATTTCTGTTGCCGCTATAACAACAAATACTAAAAACAGAATAAAATAAATATTTAAGGGGGCTCTCATACAAAAAAGTGATTTTTTTGCTCGCTTTTATAAATAATGGTACGGATCCTTCGACTCGCATTTGGCCGGTTTGTAGACCATTAACATTTGAATGCAGTTTCTTACTTTATAAAGCGTGTATCAAATCAAAAGTGTGTTCATATACATGATAATTATGGGTGTGGTAGAGACAATCAAACTGTACAACTTTCTTTATGCGGGTACGAAAGCCGCCGGACACAGGGACATACGTAGCTATAGTGATAGGTAAAGCTAGAGTAGCGCCTCAGAAGGTAGTCTCAATACCGCGTTCAGAAGGATTATTCCGATCTGTCACCCCGCTTTGTCCCCTTAGGGCGACAGATAGGAAAAAAAAGTTTGATCTGTCCCCCTGTTAGCAATGAGGGGACAGTTCAAACTTTATTCACTACTTAACGGTTTAATCTGTCCCCCTAACTGATAGGGGGACAGATAAAACTTTTTATTCCTGTTTGTCCCCCGTAGAATTTAAATTAGTTCTTAAAAGTAATGTAACACGTCATAAGCTTACTTTCAAGAATTAAATAAAAGATTAGTGGTTTGGATTATTATAACAACAATGTATTTAAATAAATTTATATTTTGACATTATTTACAACTTTAAGTTTATTATTATTTAAAAGTTTTCATTTGTAACTAGGCTATAAGAAGTCATATCAGAAGACTGATTGTAATAAGTACAATACCAACTGTGATTTATCGGACTGTGACCGATTCTATCAATCAAAAACCAAATATTCTTATTATTAGTACATTTTTTATTGTAATTAAGTTGAATTAAGTCAAATCAGAAGACTGATTGTAATTGTATCTTTTATAAGTACTGTGATTTATGGGACTGTGGCTGATTAATAGAAAAACAAAAGAAATATTTGTAACTTATTTAAATACAGATGATTATAAACCTAAACCACTAGTCTTTAATTTAATGTAACGTTGCAGTATGTGTGGCATTACTTTTAAGAATTAGTATATAAATTCTGTGGGGGACAAACAGGAGTTAAGGAGTGAATAAAGTTCGAACTGTCCCCTCATTGCTAACAGGGGGACAGATCAAACTTTTTTTTCCTATCTGTCACCGGGGACAAAGCGGGGTGACAGATCGGAATAATCGGTTCAGAATTGCAAGCGGTCGTGCTAGCATGTGGATTAGCCAATACAGTGGAGGAGGAGCTAGGTGCCACTATGAATAGAAATAGACCAACATCGTAATCGCAAAGAAAATAATCAGATATCCCATACTTAAACTTCAGAAAGTCCTTAATCGACCCAAATGCATGGTACGGCTGTTGTTTTTGCGATAAATATTTTGCCTCATGAAGTTGTTCAGTTGGTAGTCCGTTGCATAAACCTAAATGCTACCACACCTTTTTAGTACATGGTGTTCGACTTATCTGCTAATAACACCTTATACCCGAATAATTAGTCTGTTAATGTTTCAGCAACAGTCTCAATGTCTGAGAGTGCGGCGGTTAACCAATTACAGCGGCAGATTAGCGCACGTAATTTCGTCGGCAAACATGTTTGTTTCCGGCGAATTGCCTACGAATTTTCTGCTCAGGATGTTATAAAAAGGGAACATAAGAATTAATACATACAGCTATAAAATGAATATACCATCATAGGATCCAGTTTTTTTTCATATGATTTAGATTCTGGACCAATTTCTATGGACTCAATTTAATTTTCATTTTTATAACTAAACTTATACTATTGCTTACGGAACATCTTCCGTTTCCGTTTTGCTGTGACTTTGTATCCAATGCCAGTAACTCGCGTAGCAAAAGATAAAGATTGAGAGAGGGTAGGCAGATTTGTCTGCTCCTAATTATTTATTTTCCATCCACCCGCATTATCCAGTCATCGCGAACATGGAGCTTGCAACAGCGTCGAAAAAGGAACTAACAACAAACAATAATCATAGAACAATGAACATTAACAGCCTTTTCGATAGTGTAAGTTGAGCCAGGAGTAGAACTTTTTCACAAGCTTTTGTGAATACTATTAGGGCTCCCGCAGACCCGCTGCCGCTGTTGCCGCGTCGCGAAGCCTCGCACACAGGCGCGGCGCGATGCGGCGCGTTATCAAGTCGATTACTCGGTAGGATCGAAGTATCGTTTAATTTTTATGCCTTTCTCTAACTATTAGTATCAAAATGAATCTCTACAAATAAAACGTTGATTTTCAAGTTACGTAATACAAATTTCGAAATTTCCGATCACTTTTCGATACGTAAGGATCGAGTAACGAGTTGATGCCGCGGCGCGTTGCCGCGCGGCAGGCACAGCTGCGTACAAAATTTTCTACGATTTTTTTGTTTCTTTTCGTGGAGTGTGTCGCACTCTCGAAAAGTGATGATACAAATCAGATAGCGTAGCGTCGCGTCGCGCTTTTGTAAACAGTCGCGCGTGTTTTCATAGAAATTATTCTACGTAGGTTTCGTCGCCGCGTGATGCGTCGCGTCGCGTCGCGCCTCTCTGTGGGAGCCTTAATATATTCAAATTGATCACCCCGCTTGTACAGTGTTGCACGAAATGATTGTAAAAGGTATGTCCCAAATTCATTACGCTCAATAAGCTTTCAAAAAGCTCATTACATTTGAGTGTGCTCACAGACACGAATTGCTACTAAAAGAACTGAGCTAGAAGTCGCGATGTTTCATAAGTTAAGTGTAATTTTGTATTTTACTCATCACATTTTGTCCTTGACCTCAAACGCAGTCTGCTATCTCAAGTGCCAACTACAATAGGCTATCAGGAATAGGTAGGTAAAGCCAGCAGCTACTTAGGTACATCCTGAAAAGTATAAATGCAATAACGTGGTTATATAATAGGTGTGTGAGGGTTGCTTTTGGATCTTAAGCAGTATTGGAGCACCTGCTCTCGATACCACGATCAATATACATAGTACAGGTACCTAAGTGCTCTAGGATATTGCCAATGTTGGACGTAAAACACTGTCAATCTATTTTGTGGAGGTACAGGAGAAATTTAGATGTAGAATGTTTTTACTTGACCGGTTAGGAGCTACTTTAAAATATGAAAATCTAAACTAATATTATAAAGAGGAAAGATTTGAGCATTTGTTACGATTTAACTCGAAAACTACAAGACAGAATCTAAAAAAATCTTTCACCATTATAAAGCTACATCTTTACCGAGTAACATAGGCTTTTTAAGCACAATTTTCGCCGACGAAGACGCGCTCAAAGTGCTAGTTATGTGTTAGTTATATAACTTATGGTGCTTTGTTGCAGTTATTGGTGTTTATGTTATGATTGCTGTTGTTGAAAGACATTTTCACATGACACATTAATAATTATATCTAGACTTTAAAACAGGAGGTAAGGAGGAGGGAGGGTTGTGGCAGGAGGTAAGGAGGGATATTTACTTTGCTAAAGAATCGAAAAACAATAGAAAAGCATCGAACACTGCGATGTAGGAAAATAATGGGGCTTTTAATCCACTATAACAAATCAGCCGAAAATGTTCCAACTGTAAAGTAAAGGCCTTAACTCATACAGAGAAATCATAAGCATTGATCACTTATGCAACAAGGTGAATAGGAAATTTCAGAGTTTTTATATTTAAGAGTCCATGTAACCTCGCGATGTTCAAGCTGACTCATCATGTCGGCGTTCAGTCTAAGCGGATATAGCTGAGTACCATTATTTTACATGAAAGGACTGCCTATCTGACCTCCACAAGGGGGGGTAATACGACACCCCTTGGTAAGACTGGATGTCAGTCTTTTGGCTTCTGACTACTCGTAATGACTGTCAAAGATCTACTAATGACAGCCAGGACCAACGTCTTAACGTTGTTACCACGACACGAAAGAAAATCGGTATGTAATTATGGTCACCCATCCACGGACCAATCTCGGCAAGTACGGCTTAACCTTAAAGATTGCCCCGTGCAGCTGTTATTATTTAGCCACGAGCTCCAGGAGCCCAAGCTTACTATGTTATACAATAATAACACCACTCAGTAATTATGAAACTGTCCACACCAAGAAAATTTAAAACTGCACATAATTTAAATGAAGCAAAATAACTTTAATTTCTCGCATCATGATAAATCTTGCAATAAGCAAGCGTCGCGACGACCATGCAAAAAATGCTCGGGAACAAAATTTAACTCCCACTTAGTTATGAGGCACTTTCACGGATATATTGCGAAGAGACAAGGTTATACTGCGAGCTAAACAAGAAATGACAACCGCTTAGAGATCCAAGAACACCGTAAGGACATATTACTACAGTCATCGCAAGGAAAATGAGACGAGATGAGCGAGAAATGACTTAACTCGCTTCACGGACCCACCTAGCCTTACCCTCTAGAATTGCACAGAATCCATTTATTTTAAAATTCATTTTAAACTTTAAGCGACATCTGCGCTGAAAAAAATAACCTTCAATTTACATTAACATAAATGGCAGTGCTTTAGAGCTTAATGGCATTTTCTGTGCGTTTATTGATGTCATAAGGGCCGCATTAATTATGGCAGGCGTTAATTAGAGATAGTAATTCTATTGGGATTAATTATTTTGAAGTTTTATTCAGCTTCATTTGTAAACAAAAAGGTGCATTAATTTGTAAATAAAGAGGGGACTCTAGCCCCGAGAAATTTAAAGAATAGGTATTTGAAGAAATTGTTGTCGTCGCGCTGCGCCCGACCAAGCCCCCGTAAAGTGCGAAAGGGACAACTGCAGCTCAGGCTGATTTTACCTACAAAAATCTTGACCAAAAGACGTTCTGTATTTCGCTGTATTCTTCTTCAAAACTAAACTGATCTAAATAATTCTTATATCAAAATTTAGAGGAAAAGATTAAGAAATTATTTTCTTTTTTGTTAAAAACTTATCTAATTTGTCTGATAGTCGTCTGAACATGGCGGATTTTTTTTGGGGTTTTGGATTGTCATAATTCTTTTAATGATTATGTTTTGAAAAAAAGGAAATGATAGGGGCATGTAATAATAAGACCTTCGTGGATAATGCGTCTAGAAAAATGATTGCTCTAGACGCATTATCCACGAAGAAAACAGCGGAATATTTTTGTATGGAAAAAGGCCCACTACAGTGGGGACTCTCTCATTGAGAGGGGTCTTAATGCAGATTTTGAAATGGAACTGATTGCTTCGTTGAACTAGTAGTCCATAGCGCTATTGCTGAGCATGAAAGGTCTTGAATTTAATTCTAGGGTCGAGCAAAGTGCAATTGAATTTTTCTCCTAAAAATTTCGCAATAGCAGCCCAGAATTTATTTGCATTTGTTCCTGGTTGATTTGGCGGCAATAGGGTCGCCCTAATAACAGCTTAGAGTACCCACATTTTACTAGTTATACAACAAAATGTAACGTACTGTTTTGTAAATTTATAATACTTCTTGTTTTTCCTGTGGTTAGTGACTAACGAGGTGTCAAGAGTTTATCTGACTGAGAACTTCATACTCTTACCTATGTTTCCACTAGACTTTCAAGGTTGATCGCCACTATCTATACGTACAAATAAATAAAATTAAAGTACCTGGTGGCCCACCATGACATCTTAAAACATTATTGTTTCATTTTTATTCCAAAGTGGGAAAGAGATGGAGCTATACAGGTCGTCTAGCTCCATCTCTTTCCAACTCTGGAATAAGAATTAAGCAATAATATTTTAAGACGTCATAGTAACCACCCTACCCTGTTCGTAATTTAAAAATAACAGCTTTTTACTGAATGCATTAGGACAGTCACAAAGTCCAATTCAAATAGAGTTTTTTTTTTTTTATAATAATTTCACGTGGACGAAGGTTGCGGACAACAGCTAGTAGGATAATAAAAATCATCCAATCAGGTAATCCATACGTCACTTTAAGGGTAAAACAATCAACTTTTAGTGCCATATCTGTTTGCGACGTTGATTGGCAACCCAATCACCGCGCGGTTGATCAAGTCCAATTTAATATTCATGCTTATTACCTTGCGTGGTACTTCGTTAGCGAGTTTAGTACAACCATTATCATCTGCCTAGCCTTTTACCAACTATGACGGAATCAGCTGCCAGTCTAACCGAATGCATTTGGATACCAGTATTACAAATGGAGCGGCTGCCTATCTGACCTCCACGACCAGTTAGAACTAGATAACACGATACCTCTTGGTAAGGCTGGTTGTCAGACTTTCAGGCTACTAACCCCGTAACGGCTGTCAAATATTTACAAATGACAGCCGGAATCGACGACTTGACGTACTTTTCGAGGTACGGAAGAAACTCGGTATCTAATGGGTGGTCACCCATCATCTGCCTAGCCTTTTCCCAAACTTTGTTGGGGTCAGCTTCCAGTCTAACCGGATGCAGCTGAATACCAGTATTTTACATGAAACGACTGCCTATCTGACCTCCACGACCAGTTAGAACTAGATAACACGATACCTCTTGGTAAGGCTGGTTGTCAGACTTTCAGGCCACTAACCCCGTAACGGCTGCCAAATATTTACAAATGACAGCCGGGATCGACGACTTGGCGTACTTTTCGAGGTACGGAAGAAACTCGGTATCTAATGGGTGGTCACCCATCATCTGCCCAGCCTTTTTCCCAAACTTTGTTGGGGTCAGCTTCCAGTCTAACCGGATGCAGCTAAATACCAGTATTTTACATGAAACGACTGCCTATCTGACCTCCACAACCCAGTAACTGGGTGATACGAAACAGATTTAGTAATTTCGGGTGAAAAGCAAAAAGAAGTTGATTCCATGTCACAAAAACGTTTCCCTAATAAATACATGTATGTAAATAAAAACCCAACAACGACGTCACGTTTCATTTTTATTCCCTAATGAATATGAAAATGAACATTTACGTTATGAAACGCATTTTGACGACGTTCAAGACCAAGGCCTAAACAAAGAAACTATATTTCTCAAATAAATATAAACAAGAATACGTAGTAAACTGACAGACTGACGATATTTTTCAACATGATCATAAAATTTAACGATAACATACATAAAAATGTAGCAAGTGAAACAAATATTTATGTGGAAGATACTAATAAAGGAAATTTTATTTGTTGGTTGTTGCTGGGAAGATTAGCTGATTCAGATGTTTGCTTACGACTATAAAAGGTAGCTGGGACGGACTGGATGCGTGAACGTGAAGGACAGGGTGTTTTGGTGTTTTTTTTTCTACGTACCTATTATGTGTCGGATTCTCAGAATTTATTTACGGGGATTTATACATATACAAGATGTTGTTTTGCATCCTCGTCAAAATTTAGGAGGTTGTCACAAAAGACATACCTAAATAATCAATTTAAATTACGGTACCTAGTTAAGTTTAAGTTTGTCAATATATCAGACTATCCCCCTTAACATGGTTAAGAGAATGATAAATTATCGAATAAACGTTTGAAATTGTTTGTATGTGTGAAAGCGCGGTTATAGGGCGAGGATCAGACGGGCCGCTTTTAAAACACGGGTGGTTCACATTACAGAATATATCCGTGAATAGGAAAAAGAAAATATTTACCCAATTTACTATTGATTCGGGTCGAGAATCTATAGCATAGTAACGTCCTTGAATTTGACGAGTCTGCAAAACAACAGCTTGTATATTAAGGTAATCGTTGATGATAATTCGCTTGTAAACCTGTAAAAAATGTTTCCACCCTATAACTTTTAAAGTAAGAGGAAGAAATTTCTGAAAATTCAATGTGGGTTTGCAGAACGTAAATAGATCTGGTTTGAATAGGATTTGGTTTTTAGCTTTTGAGATATGGAACTTTTTTGTGAAACAGCAGCAAAAACTTTTTTCTCATCAACATACTGTGAAAAACAAATTTCTAATTATTTTGATTTTGCTGTTGAGTGTAAATTTATTGACACCATGAATGATCTTAAAAAATATTGTTATTATATCGGTTGGTACGGAAACCTTTGTGTTTGAGTGCGACTCGCATTTTGCCGGTTTTTGTAGCCTAAACTAAGTAGTTATTAGCTCAAACTATGAAAATAATTAGTGTATAACGTGAGGTCGACACACGGAAGGGCGATTAACGCTTGTGCGACAAAACTGTACTGCGACTCACTATAGCTCGAATGCAAGCTTGTGCGACAAACTGTATAGCTCGACATCACCCTAGTGCGACAAACTGAAGATCGACATCACGGTGGTGCGACATGAATCTAGTGATAACTAAATCAAAGTGAGCTTATTTGAAAGAGGATATAATAACAAGTTCTCGATTGTTTTGGTTACGTAAGTACATTCATAATAAATATCCCGCGCATATTGCCGGTAGAAAATTGGTCAATTCATCTGCATACAGTATTACCTGCATACATATTATGCAAACCTATGAAAGTTTCCTTTGATCTGGTTATCACCAACTCGTTCAACTCCTTGATTGTCTAAACTCTAACAATTAACGACGACATATCAAGTTTCATCGTTAGCGTTCAAACTTTTGCTATTATAATCAGAGATATTACGATGATTATGGTGATAATATACGCCAGATATAAGGTACCTACAGGGTACCTGCAGGAGCTCGTGGCTAAATAATAACAGCCGCACGGGTCGATCTTTAAGGTTAAGCCGTGCTTGCCGAGGTTAGTCCGTGGTTGGGTGACCATGCGTGTGTCGCAACAGCGGCTTTCGAAACAACATAGGGGACCCTAATTACATGTATACCGAGTTTCCTCCGTGCCTCGGAAAGCACGTTAAGCCCTTGGTCCCGGCTGCTATTTATAGATCTTTGACAGCCGTTACGAGTAGTCAGAAGCTAAAAGTCTGACATCCAGTCTTACCAAGGGGTATGGTATCACCCAGTTACTGGGTTGTGGTGGTCAGATAGGCAGTCGCTTCATGTAAAATACTGGTACTCAGCTGCATCTGGTTAGACTGGAAGCCGACCCCAAGATAGTTTGGGAAAAAGGCTAGGCAGATGATGATAAGGTAGTACCTACCCATACAAAGTGGAAGAGACCTTGACGCTTAAACGATATCCGCGTATTCAACATAGTTTTGAACGCCCCCCAAATAATTTTCAAGCAGATAATTTTCCTACAACGATACAAATAAAAATCAGTTTTGAAAAATATGTTACCTTATTTCTTGTCTGTGTAAATCGTGGGCAGTTTCGAAAAATAATGCGGGGTATAAGGTGAAGCGACGCGAAAACGCTTACCACGTACTCAGTACGTTATTCTGACCCCCCCCCCCCCCACATAGAAATCCTTCATAGGTTATCAAAAATAAAAACAGCTGTTTCCTACAATAGTGCAATACCTACACGGTCAAAATGTATGGGACAGCCGATTTTTTTTAAATTCCTTACTCCTTGTATACTTTATTCTAGTTGGAGGATTTCCAAATCAATCTGATCTCGGGATCGGTCGAGAAAAACCCGTAAAAAGCGTTGAACCGATGACCGATAACCAAGCCCGTATGAGGGAAGCGAAAATAATCTGTGCAAACGAGAACGAATTAAATTCGAACAATGTTTGAATCGAAATTCAACCATCGTTTAGAATTTTGCATTTATTTTACTCATTTGTATGAATAAATTGTTATAATTGAGTACGAAACGAACAAAATCGTTCTATGACGTTATTTTTACTTGGCCACTACATATTATAATATTAAAAAAAAAACATTAAAACGTTGTAATAGTAGATTGTATCATAAGGGAGCAAAGTAATATTTTTACGGCGAGGGCGCTTTTTTGAATCCAGAGCTAAGTGAGGGATTCTTTAGTAGAACCCTGAACGTAGCGAAAATTTTCAAAATTGCTAAATTCCTCAAATGTAAATATAGGTTTTTAGTCGTTTTATTATTAGTTTTAATTAAGTTTCAATTTAGTTGTTGTACTCTATGTTTTATTAAATAATAATATTTCAATAAAATATGAGGCGCCTTTTATTTTCTCATAGTGGGTGATGAAAAGTAGAGTGTATCACTCGGGCGCAAAATATATTTTTGGCTCGGGTGACGTAAGTATTTTGAATCCCCCGCTACGTTCAGGATTCTACAAAAGAATCCCTCGCTACGCTCGGGATTCTACTCTAGAATCCCTCACTTCGCTCTGGATTCAAAAAAACGCCCTCGCCGAAAAAATATTATTTTGCTCCCTTATGATACAATCTACTATTATGTTCATGTTTTACTCGTAACTGTTTGGCAAAACTATTCTATTAACTTCTAAACAATCGTTTCACTCTAACAACAATAATATTCAAATATTTGTTTTTTCTTTATAACATTTGATATTTTCACAGCTGAAACTTCATACTGACATTTAATTTCGAATTTCCAATTACAAGACAAGATTATAGACTTCATATTCCAAGACTTAATTACATCGCCAAATCTGACAGCTTACTTCGGAAGATAATCCCTACAAATTAATTAATTTCTTTCTCTCCTCGCTAGACAAACATTCTCATTAGAAGCAGTATTTCTCGAGATTAGACACTAAGAATGATGAGGACATCCCTTTGCACTCTGTCTAGAATGGTCTAGTCTATAAATTGTAGGAAACTACTTACCACTTCAGAGTTCTGTTAATTAATCTTTCTGGTGGTTTAGACGGTAAGAATGGGAAGGATTTGGATTCTATTTTAGGAATATAACAAAGAGTTTTTACACCTACTTGGATTATTTTTGTTCATCTATCTTTGTTAATCCCCGACCAAAAACAGAGGGGTGTTATAAGTTTAACGTGTGTATCTGTGTGTCTGCCTGTGGCATCGTAGCTCCTAAACGGATGAACCGATTTTGATAAAATTGGTTCCGTTTGAAAGGTGTTTTAATCGTGAGTGTTCTCAACTATGTTTCGAGAAAATCTGCTCAGCCGTTTTGAAGATTATCACGTCTTTTCTAGTTGATAAAGGGAAATGAACAACATCCACTGGTCTGGTCGATTCGAAATTTGAAATCTTGTCACTTGTCACGATGGGCATCGTCGCCCCCCTCCCCCCTAAAAGCTCGTTTTTTTTTTAAATTTATAGCTTTCCTTGTCTTCGTTAATAAGCGAGAAGAGGCGCAACACCGAGAAAAGTGGAAGGAATAGGGGGTGGCACTAAGTAGACCGATTAGCACAAGTTTCTCAATAGTAGCATTGGAGTCTGGACTTGAGCCTGGTTGATGGCAGGCCCTCTGTTACATGGAACTTAAAGTTAATTAAAAAAATGTGAGTGTACTATCAGGTACACCTCTGCCTAACCCTTCTTGGACTACAGGCGTAATGTTATATTAATATTTCACTTTTCATGAAACCATCTTAGCTAATGCAGGTTTTCAATGACACTAGGCGTTATTTCTCAATTCTTCCATCTCAGCGCCAAGAGCTGTAAAACCAACAGTGAATTAACATTTATTCCTTTTTATTTAATTCAAAATCTTCCCCATCCTTCCCCTGCACCTTAAGTTTGATTTATGACCTTCCCCTTCCCTATACAACCTGTTTTTTTTTTTATATCCCATACCTAACTCTAGGATATGATTGAGACCATATCAAAGAATCAACTGGCATATGAATTATGTTTCAATCATACTTTTTTTTTTGTTTTTTTTCGCATTTTCTTAGCTTCAAATATGTGGTTTGAATAAAAAGAATTACTCGTATTTATCAATGAAACTACTACTATTTTACTACACTATTGCGAAGTTTGGCAACCTCGCAAAAGTAAAGATTCGTCATACTGGTGATAATTTTTGACCTAAGTAAATTATGATTGATGAAGTCTCCGAAACTATGCATTTTTGGACCAACTATTCTAGGAGTTTTAGTATTATTTTTACCCACAGAATATAACCCTAGAGTTATGGGATATAAAAAAAAAAACAGGTTGTATAGGTATAATGCATCAAATGCACCTAAAAAGCTGACCTCTATTCTTAAAGGCCAAGGTTATAATAACTTAGTAGTAACTACTCTATGAAATAACAAACTTTCCTTTTCCCTATTACTAACTTCTAACTTAATCGAGTTTTGAGAATGGTTCACTTTTGTTTTGTATACCTAATAGTAAAAGTTCTTTTTTTTATGAATGCCTTCTCACAGTTCAACCTAGGAGGTTGTCGTCTGCTGAACCAGACTATCCTGTGGGTGCCTTGAGTGTAAGGCCTCCAGCCAGGGCATAAAGACACTTACAAACTAAGCGACTACACTCTTAGAGCACCCCCTGTGGGGTACGAGCCTTTGCTCTCTAGTCAAAGTTTTATGCATAGATTTTATTCGTAGCAGTTAGTAGTAGTTTTCTGCGTGCCTCAGAAAGCACGTTGAGCCGCTGGTCCCGGCTGTCATTAGTAGATCTTTGTCAGTCGTAACAGGCAGTCAGAGGCCCGATAGTCTGAAAACCAGTCTTACGAAAGGGATTCGTATTACCTAGTATTAAATGGGTTTTGGAGGTCAGATAGGCAGTTGCTCTGTCTAAAATACTGTTAATCAATTGCAGCCGGTTAGACTGGCAGCCGATCCCAACATAGTTGAGAAAAGGCTAGGCAGAATCATAATGAATTTGATGAAATTAAGGATAAGTCATCGAGTGGTAATGGTAATATGAAATCAAAATGGTAATTTCTATGGAATCTTTTAGGCACTAAAAACAGTTCCTACTTTGTAAAAAGTAAATCATAGTGAAACATCGTTAATATAAGAAGTCTAGACAAGCGGCGACTTTCGATAATATTAAAAGGGGACTCTAGCCCCGAGGAATTTGAAGAATAGGTAATTGAAGAAACTATTGCCGTCGCGCTACGCCCGACCAAGCCCTCGTAAATTGCGATAAGCGACATCTGCAGCTCAGTCTGATTTTACCTACAAAAATCTTGACCAAAAGACGTTTTGTATTCCGCTGTTTTCTTCTTCAAAACTAAACTGATTTAAATCATTCTTTTATCAAAATTTAGAGGAAAAGTATACCTATGATTTTATTATTTTCTTTTTTGTTACAAACTTATCTAATTTATCTGATAGTCGTCTGAACATGGCGGTAAAATCAGGCTTTTTTTTGGGGTTTTTGGATTGTTATAATTCTTTAAGTGATTATTATTAAAAAAAAAAGGAAATAATAGGGGCATGTGTTAATAAGATCTAGATTTTTTGGATAAAAATCATTGCTCTAGACGCATTATCCACGAAGAAAACAGCGGAATACGTTTGTATGGAGAAAGGCCCACTAGAATCTTAAGCTTATCAGTAGCTTATAAAAATCCCATACATTAACTTTCCTACTACATTTATCGTCTAGGTGGAATGCCACTTCTGAGTTTAATAATGCTCTATATATATGAAAAAATAAACGTATACCTACTAATAGTTAAAAGAGTTTAAATTTATTAGTAAGTTTGTAACTTTGTATGTAGGGGGTAATCTAGGAACTACTGAACCGATTCCAAAAATTCTTGCATTACCGGAAAGCTACATTATCCACAAGTTTCAATTACATCACCGATAACATTTATTTCCGTACATAACGGAAGCGAAGTCTCTAGCAAAAGCTAGCAGCAATTATTTTTTATTGTATCTGTTGCGTCGCTATGTAAACTTAGTCTTTGTCACCGGTACTGACTTTGATTCTATTCAGACAGATAAATTAAGATGTAGCTTAACTCAAGGACGCACTTAACCAAGTTGCATCGCCTTTTTTATGAATGGGAAATCATCAAATGACCGCTCCCGCTCTGGGCGGATTGGAAGGGAGAGTCAGACTTGTTCTGACTAAAAGCCATCCATGTTACTTCTTAGCCCTTTGTGTTCTAGGCCCACGGTATCTCTTTCGAACAATCCCGCAGCCCCGGTGGGCATCGGCCCACTCGGACCACTGCTAATTTGCTGACATCTCCGTGAGGCGCGCGTGGAACGCGAACACGCCGTCGACTCGGCCTGTCATGATAAGACGGTAGGATGGTGGGCCAGCCCATTACTCACCGTCCATAGGCCGGCGCCTACTATCCGCCGACGCCTAGGGCATCTCCCGCGGCGGAAGTTGCATCACCTGAGGTCGACAACAGGACGTTAGACAGCCTAATAATAAGACAGGGTGGTGACAACACTACGACAAAAAAATTAAACGACGTATACTTCATGACATATTCCCAGTGTGCATACAAAATTTCAAGCTAGATAAGATATCCAGTAGTTTATTAACAGGATATTATTTTTCATTTTCAGTATTTTCTTCATAATGTAGATACTAGGACCGATTTACTGTCGTAATGTCAGCGCCACCGACATTACATTATTTATATTATCGCCTGTCTATAATATTTTATCTCTAGTCCTGAGTTATTTCTCCACAGCTATCTTTATTTCATATAATTATTTTCGTTGCGGGCTGCCAGACAGCCTAGTGTGCCCCTTGAGACTTTCTACGGACGTTCTGTAACTTGCTTTACTAAGCTAGTTCTGCAAAGAGCTGCCAGAATTAATTTTAAAATATTAGTCTTTCGGACTGTCATGACCTTAGCTCGGACGCGTTAATGGTCACATCTGAGACCTTTTACTACATCTTAAACTATAATACAAGTTGTTGCGGCTGGCTATAGTCGAATCTTGGAGGAACCTTCTCAAGAAGTCCGATAAAAATTGAACTTTTGTTTTCTTTATGTATTATATGTGTAGGTAGTTAATTTTAATTTTAAAGCGTTTTTGTGACTACGTCCCTTTTTGCACATAAAGTTCTTCAATATTATTTACATTGCTACAGATGACTGCTTCGTTGATCTAGTGGCCGCAAACTCTCAAGCAAAAGTGTTATTGCATTTTTCAAACAGGAATTTATCAGTAACAGCCGTAGAGTTTGGATTTGTGCTCGATTGATGGTAATAGGCTCGCCCTCTCTTACATGGGACTTAAAACATAACTCGCAAAATTTGGGTGTACTAATAGGTCCACCTCTGTTTACCCCACAGATATCTTTTTTGATGTGATATTGACCAGTGACTTTTTTGGTTTTTCAAAATACTTGTTAATTTTCAAATATCAATAATTCCTATTTTTCTGTAAGTTTCCTTATGCAACAAACAAGTCATCTGAATAAAAGCTTATATGCAAAGTATGACGTCAGAATATTGCTCCGATTCATGCCCACACAGTTTTCCAATAACACCCACTCACAGGAAGAGAGAAACTTGTTCCTCTGCTTAGCGCTACGGAAATCCTGAACGTGGCTGATATGCATTTTTTACGAAATGAGAACCTGCATGAAAGTGTAGGATTGAAGAGCTCGTGGCTAAATAACAACAGCCGCACGGGTCGATCTTTAAGGTTACGCCGTGCTTGCCGAGGTTGGTCCGTGGATGGGTGACCATGATTACATACCTAGTTTCCTCCGTGCCTCGGAAAACACGTTAAGCCATTGGTCCCGGCTGTCATTTGTAGGTTTTTGACAGTTGCTACGAGTAGTCAGAAGCCAAAAGTCTGACATCCAGTCTTATCAAGGAGTATCGTATTACCCAGTTACTGGGTTGTAGAGGTCAGATAGGCAGTCGCTTCATTTAAAATACTGGTACTCAGCTGCACCCGGTTAGACTGGAAGCCGACCTAAAAAAAGGCTAGGCAGATGATGAAAGTGTAGGATTGATGAAAATACAGTGTTTTGTTTTATAACATTACAATACAGGACAGGGACTGTATCACATACAGCCAAGTTTAAACTAAGTTAGGATCAACTTCCTGTATCTATAAAAATATGTTAAAAAACCCTGTCAAATGCGAAAGGGGCATATTGGTATCCCAATTACATAACCAAATAAAACATTCATGAAAGTTAAAATGCTAATGAATTTTAAAATAACGACTTTCTTGCTCAAATTAGCACCACTTCCCCGAAAAGTAGCATTTTTTTAACGTCACCAGTTTAGTTGTTTTGATAAAGTTCTTAATTAAAATCATTCAAACTTTTTGAAAATTAAGAACGTGACTTAGAGATAAAAAAAAAACAGACGAGATCAAAGTGTTAACATTTAAAATTGTCAGTTTTGCGTAAATATTGCTTCACGACCGTTATTGTTATTGATGAAATTTCGTTTACCAGCCAGACTATTTTAACACGTTATTATTACTGCAATTATGCAGAGGCTCGTAGAGATTACGAGATACGTTTTGCGGCTCCAGGATGTACCACGATTCCATCCGAGCTTACGTTTTAACGTTTGTGGAACCGTGTGTACGCTGCAGGCAATGTTCACGGTCACGAAACGCATCATGCTGATGCAGGAAGACCGTGAGTGAATGATATTAACATTAAACAGCAGTTGCATAAGTCGGACACAAATGGGCTAACCTTGCAGCATCCGTGCTAACCTTGTGCGACGGTGCCAGACATGTTTCATTGTTGGAGGCAAGAAACATGAAACAGAATCTCCATTTCAGCCATCGCATAATATTACACGATCCAAACTCGAACGACATAATTGTCAAAAAAATAAATCAAAGCTAATGACAGACGTCATCGGTGCATGACTTTATGACGTCACTACCCCACCGCCGCCCTCACCCCTGTATTGCTATGTAAGTTTCCTCGTTTTATTAAATTTTTATCGGTGCGTTTTTTTTCTTGTCAAAAAGGATCACATAAAAATAGAGTCTTATATTGACACCAAACAATAACCTCAAGGATCGGACAGGATTTTTTTAATATATTGTAATAGTCATGGCGCATGGGCGTCTATAGATATATTATACTTCACTGACGGACGAAAAACACCGATCTTCGTTTAACTAAAACACACGAAAATTGTTAACAGTTTAAAGTAGCTTAAATACTCAAGTTCCCTATCCAATTCCAGTCGACAAACACCGAATAACCTTCGACTTTATTTAACTTGTATTTATCGGTAGCAGTTCTGATTATTAACGAAACTTCCCCTAGAGGCTATTGGCCCAAATACTTGGCGAATATTTGCGAAAGATTTTCTTGTTTCGGTTTTATTGGGGCTGAAGTTTTAATGTGCTTGCATTATTGAGAAATGTTTGGGTCTTACAGGGTTGATGGGACCCAGAGGATGGTATAGGAGAAAAGTTTTTTTTTTTGCAAAAAGAGCTAAAAATAGGATTTAGTAAGAATCAGGGATGCAAGAAAAAGGATACCTTCTTTCGTTTTACTTTGAATTTAAATTCGTAAGAAAATAATGTATTTCTTGCGTCAGAAATTGAAGGGAACTAAGGTACAAGAAGCCGTTACCTACACAGCATATAAATTGAGAACTGATTGAGAATGAGAGATGACAAGTAATAGACAAACGTATGGAAGAATGATCCCAAATAAATTGAGATAAGGACAGGAGGATGATTGAGAATTGGACAACAGATAGCCGCTGGAATCGAAAGGTTATCCAACGCCGATCGCGTACCAGGAGGTTAAGTGTGGACACTCCAAAATCAGATTGATCGGGGACAGTACGGTTGGTGCATTGGCTGAGCGATTAGCTGCTGCACTGTGTGTCGCGGGTTCGATCCCCGCACGCAACAAATATTTGTATGAGCTACAGGTAGTTGTTCCTGGTCTGCCTGTTTGTGTCAGCCTAAATGTTTGTTAATCCACGATACAGGAGAAAGTACTAGTGTGGGTAGTACATTAATAAAATACAGAAACGTCTTGATACGACAAGCACATAACCGATGGATATGGCCATGCCATAATCCCTATGTCTTGCAGTGGACGTGTTTTCACATTAAATGATGAGTGTAACTGTTTTTCAACCCTCACTCAATTAATGAACGGAGAACATTCAAATGCGAACTCATTTGTTTTTGACGAAAACCATTACTGATTCACACCTCGATATCGTATGTCTTCCAAAAGTAGCACTCTCGCAATTTATTTTATTTAGACAATTAAACAACATACATTGTGTAAATCTATTTGGGGAGAAGACAGATTTTCTAAACATACGGAGCAATGTATATTGTTTAACTGTCAAATTGAAATCTATTGCGATCTTGAATGTGTTGCGTAATTATGTTATGTGCGTCTAGATCAATTTGTTTTACCTAATAGAATTATTTAAATAAATTCAGTATCATTGATGTTCAGCGGTAATAATAATTGAAAATAAACAACATGAGCTGAACTTTGTATTGGTATTTGACTTTTTATGCCGCCCATGGGCCTCTGAGTTGGCTTTACATGCCGTCCAGAAATATCTCTCAGGCGTGCGTTTCCTCACGATGTTTTCCTTCACAAAAGCAAGTGATAATTATACAATATGCACATGAATCAGAAAAATCAGAGGTGGTCTTGGGTTTGAACTTCAGACCCATGACTTGGAAGACCAACTGTCACACCACTAGGCTATCATTGCTATCAAGCAACCGGTAAGTTTATTTTAATTCGGTCAAAAGTCGGTATGGAAATCCGAAATTCTTTGGAATCAATTACCACATTTCTGCGAGTATACGGTTCAAAATCAGGGGAAAAATCCCATAGGAAATATTCAGTATAATACATCATACATTTAGAAAAAATCTCATAGAAATTAGTCAGTATAATACATCATACATGCATCAAGAAAAGCGCGTTTTAGGGGACTGTCTTGTGTAATTCACTGTCAAAAGAGGTAATGTTCAGCCTAGTTTGAATAAATGATGATTGATTTTGATTTCAGGTAGCGGTTGTTATACAAAGGTACTGTGTGGTGTGGTGTGTGGTGTGTGTGTGGTATGTACGGGTTAAAAAAAAAACATGACGCACTTTAGGCAGCTAGCTCCATTACTATCTTACTGACTGGCTCATATTTTCTCCTCGGCTCGTCTATTTAATAGACGCCGAAACCAGTGAAAAAGAAAATCGAGGATTAGGCAACTGACGTAATTGACTATGACCTCTTTACATTGTAAGTTATCTGAAAAGCGTTGCCATCAAACTAAATATAGTAGCACAGGGCCGGATTGAGGAGATAAGGTTTCACGGACGCAGCCACTCCGGGTATTTGATTACGGTCGATATGAAACACTTGATTAGTTATCAAAGTGATTGGGTGTATAAGTACCTGTCCACTTTATGCTACTGTATATTTGTTTATTGCAGATTATTTGGGAACGTATTTGTTTTAAAAGTATGAAACAAGCAGTTACAGCTAGATACATTTTCAAAATGTTAATAATATTGATCAAAACTTACGAGAACCCTAAAATCTGCTCAAGCCTTTCGGAAGTACAAATTGATGATAATTATAATATAACTGGTGGAATGCGGATATGGTGCGTACTTCTGTTTTCGTCTTCGGAGAAAACTGTCGCAAAGTTTTGTTTTTAATACATCAACTTAGTAAATAAAATAAAATAATAATCAACTTCATTTTTTGTAAATGCTCTTAACAGAGTGCGCTAAGCCACCTATTCTAATAAAAACCAAGCCAGAATAAATTTACCATTAAATTCACGAAAAAATGCACCGTTTAACCGTTCCAAAACGAGTACATCCCTGCGATCCCGCTCGTAACGGTTCTATGGTTGAATGAAACATCTTCCACTTTCTTTCAGAGCATGTGTAAAAATAGAGGGCGACACATTTTAGGGTCCCGCAACCGCATCAAAGTGTTCCGTGGTTTATGTTGCCAGGTAAAGGTACCGTTGTCGCTAGCGTTAAGATCTTGATGTTATGAGGGTTCTTGTACTGTCGTTTAGGGTTGACCCAACGCCTAATTTTTAGGACAGGAAATGAGTAATCTTGTGTCGTTTACAATTTTACCGTAAAAAAGCTACATACGCACTATAAGGTGGCTTGATTGGTACACGTGAAACGAACGTAAGCTTTAGGCACCAAGCATGGCACCCATCAGTGAGTTCGTAATACTATGGCGAGTTTCACACGTACATCGCCCAACCGGATTCCAAGCAGATGACAGAGACAAGGAGCATTAAAATTTAGATTTAAAATGCCCTGTTTTACAACATTAGGTTGCCTGTCCAGTCGAGCGGAGGGGAGCGGTGAAGTGTAAAGTTTTGTTGGTCAATGTTACAGTTCGCTTCTGTTCTTTAGCCAGGTCTTAATTGTGATTTTATCACCATGCTTAACAGAAGGGGTTTCAATTGCAGTTTGTAGTTAGTAGCAGTCGTGATTAAAATTATTTTGGTAACAGCTTATAAAGCATGGTACATAAAAATAAAATTTGTAAAAAGTAACAAGTCCTTCGAGCCGGATTGTGGCCACCATGGCCCATTAGTATCGCATAAATGGCCAACAGTAACTGCTGACCTGCATGAAATTGTCTTTTATGCTCAAAAATGAGGACACTGTTGCTTGGCCATGACTTTTTATTATTTTATTATTCCTGTTTTACAAAACGCTCAGCCCAAATACACGTGCAATGAAATTAACAGCGAAATACATGATGCTTAACAGGATTAGGTGCTTTGTCCTTTTGGAGATGTACGAAATGTAGGAAAATCCGTAAACAACAAAAAGACGTTAATCTTCATGTCAGTGGCTTAGAAAATCAGGTTGTTTACTTCCTTTTTGCGATAAATGGAAAGTAGACGACCAATTTTGTTTTTATAGGGAACTTCTTTTTGCCCGCGGCTCTGCCCACACGCTCTGCTCACGTCAATGTCAGAAAACATCAAATAAGAACGCACCACGTTGATAAAAAATGTCTTAAGCTAGATCGTAGTCTACTTGAGTACCGAATTTCATCGAAATTAGTTCGACCGTTAAGGCTGTCTATATTATTATGTTACCTTTGTACAAAGGTACAAGAGTTCCTATTGCATTAATAATAAAATTGGATTATGCCTGAAATTATTTATTTAGTAAAGAAGTAACAACAGTGAAGAAGACGGATGAAAAAAGATTGCATGCAGCAGAGATGAGAATGTTGAGATGGATGTGTGGAGTGACTAAAATGGATAAATTGAGAAATGAATATATAAGAGGAAGTTTGAAAGTGGCGCCTGTTACAGAAAAGATGAAAGGGAGTCGTCTGTCTTGGTATGGACATGTGATGAGGAGGGATGGAACACATGTGACTAAAAGAGTGATGAATATAAATGTAGATGGATGCAGAAGGAGAGGAAGACCAGAGAAAAGATGGATGGATTGTGTGAAAATGATATGAAAGAAAAAGGAGTAAATGATAGCGTGACGAATGACAGAGGAGAATGGAGGAAAAAGACGTATTGGGCCGACCCCAAATAAAATGGGACAAGGGCAGGAAGATGATGATAACAAAGCGAAAGAAGTAGGTAACAGCTAGCTTTGGAAAATAAAGATGTTTTTTTTTTTGCTTTCTGTAGTTTCTGCCTACCCCCTTGGGAAAAAGACATAAGTTGTAGCAAGTTACGTGGAATTTTGTTTTTATAAGACAACCCAATTCTTCGGTCATCAATCACTATAAGTCCAAGGTGATGAAGGGCATTACTTTCAGAAAAGGGTCACGTCTGTTGACATTGCAAAAAGTTCTGTACCCAACGCATTAAAACTCTTTTACTGATACCTTTTTTTTACCCGACTACGGCTCAGCCGAAATAAACGGTTATGATTTTAACGGTTTAGGTATGATTGGTACATTTAATTTTGCACTTATGTAGGAATTAAAATTTTTGATTCTTTTGTTTGCCATCTTGGCCCTATCCAAAATAGGATAGCAAACACAAGAAGTTTATTTATTTACTAGCTGTGCCCGCGACTTCGACAGCGTGGAGTTAGAATTTTCTAAAATCGAAGTCTAAGTTACTCCTTATTACATCAGCTATCTGACTGTGAAAGTCCCGTCAAAATCGATACAGCCGTTCCAGACATTAGCCGGAACAAACAGACAGACAAACAGACAGAAATTGTAAAAAAATATATTCTGGTATATGTACCCTATATACATTCATATACATTTGTAGTAAAAAGCGGTTATTTCAATATTACAAGCAGACACTTTAATTTTATTTATTTGTATAGATTTGGTATACGAAGCAAAAATTAATAGGAGACTTTTTTTTTCGTGTGGTTCCTAAACTTTTGTAAGTATTTTTATGCCGCCCATGGGCCTCTGACTTGATTTAATATTCACCATAGTGACAAAATACAGGGGATAATCACATTTTTTTTTCTTTGTCCTTCGGGTAGTTTATTGAAAAGTATTGGACACGTATTTTTTCTTTTTTCACGTGGTCATAAAATTACGGAGATATATTGAGTTGAAATGGCGCATGACGTCACATGTAGGTAATTTTTATACCTACTTGTGACGTAGTGAGCCCCCACTCTCCAACTTTAATGAGTATTAACTAAGTAATTTTTTGATAAAACAAAAAATACGTGTCTAATATTTTTGTATTACCTGTCTGACGGACAAAATAGAATGTCGTTTTCTTTACCCAGTCCGCACCCCTATTATACAATATAAATTTTACTAACAACTAAATGAATTAGAAGTTCAAACAATGTTTGTTCTTGAAGCTACATTTTATACGATCCAAGTAATATCACACGACTGTGTTAATGAAATGAAAACTAACAAAAGAAGTTGCGTTTAAAGTTTCAGGTTAAACCTAACTTGACAAGGGGTACATTTCTCTTGATTAAGTGGAAGTTAAATGGACGGGTTATTAAATTTTCTGAAATAAATTGGAGAAACTTGACTGCATCATTAGTGTAGTGGTCACAATCACGAATGTTGAGCATGAAGTACTGGGTTCGATTCACGGGTTGGGCCAATTGTTATTGAGTATTTTCCATCAGGGACTTCTCAGAAGCAGTCACGCAGTCAGGATTTCTTCCCAGTTGATGTCAATGTGCTTGCGCCCTATTAAATGGGACTGAAAACTTTCGGGTATTGCCAGGCGTTATGATAGAAATTTCTCCAATTTACATTACATCTAAGAAATCGTTAAAAAAACAATTGCACGTTGAAATAATGGAATTAACTACATGAGTCTTAACAACAATACAATGACACGCACTACAAGGAACTCCACTGGTAATCCAAATAAACACTTTTCAAATTGCGTTTTTGAA
This sequence comes from Cerastis leucographa, assembly GCA_963082945.1. Taxonomy (NCBI): domain Eukaryota; kingdom Metazoa; phylum Arthropoda; class Insecta; order Lepidoptera; family Noctuidae; genus Cerastis; species Cerastis leucographa. The sequence continues at coordinate 6,628,485 of OY720380.1, read as the reverse complement.
ATAACCCATATCTCATACCGCTTGCACACCGTTTAACTAGCTCACCAGTGAAAAGTTTAAGAACAGTGAATTATAACTAATTCCCGTTTTCACTAACATTGAGTTACATCTAAGTGCTTAAATGCATAGTTTTGCACTGAGGAGTTTGAACTTAAAGTTCTGGGCAGAGCAATGAAAATCAACCAACACAGCAAGTTTACAGGTCTCTTATTATACATGAAAACAGGTATAAAATTCGACAATCCTCTACGGACTCATACACTTCGTGCAAACTCACCAATTTTGGTCAAAATGTTGAATAAAGTTTGGTAAAATAAAGTTTAAGTACGATTTACTTTCGGTCCTAAAGGACCAGGCTGGTCATGTTTGCTAGGACCGAGATAAGTGTGGAAAGGTCTAGTGTAATATTGAACTAGTACTATCTGGATTATGTAATCTGTTGGGACAAAGCAAGCTGGAACATATTTTTTAAATTCCTGGAAGACCACACTGGTCTAGATAACCGTATACAGGGTTATTGATAAAACACCAACAACCTCTAAAGAGGTCGTTGTGCTCATCATTATGAACAACATTTTCTATGGGACCAAACTTGAAATCGCGAAAAAAAGTTCAGCAGTTCCGTACTTTATGTTCACATCGTCAAAGTGTAGGGAACAGCTGATTTTTTTTTCACGATTTCGGGTTTGGTATATTGTAAAAGTTGTTCATAATGATGAGTAGAAGAATGTCCTCTTAAGAGATTGTTGGTGTTTTTCCAATAACCCTGTATAGGTCGTAGATACGAAGATCACACCATTCAAATGAGAAAGTTTTTGGTAGGTAATTTTATAACGAAATGTCAAGACCCTTTTACACGGTTATTTAGATTTTCAAATAAGACCAACTTGATAAACTTCATCTAAATGGGGCTAGTAATTTAACGTCATAAGTTTTGACTCAAAACGTATCAAGCAGAAAGACCCTGGTTACTAAAAAGAACGTCAACAATTTCAATTCCAATATTATTTTTTTTCGTCGCCTTTGTCTCTGTCATTTCTGACCTCGACTAGAGTCAAGAGCAAAACCCAACTCAAATAAAAAAAAAACATCCATAATTTCCATTGTAGATGTGTCAAAGTAAGATAATACAAATCAAGGAATCCGAAAGGCTGTTGATAATTTAGTTAACCAATTACAGCATTTGACATTGTTAGCACATTTTCATGTTCTAATAGCTTATGCCAGTGGCTTCGCCCGCTTGGTGTACGGTAGTTCTGTCCCATGCACGGAATCGTACTACCGGGATAAATACTTACTATTCTATGTAATTAACACTGAAGAGGGGATATTTCCATGCTGACTATTTGTTTTTAGTTGCCGATATGTCGACATGGTAATATAAATCCCGTTTTCCGTGTTAATGATAGTGTTAGGGACTAAGTCAGTTTAAAAACTTTAAAATCTGATAGCAAATTTCATCTCATATACGTTCAGTAGTTTTTGCGTTAAGGATAAACAAACATCCATACATCCATCCTCACAAACAAAATAGAAGTAAGATTCTTTAATATACTCACAGAACACAGCACAAAATTACAGTATAATAAAACCACAGGAATATTTATTAAATCTATGAATAAAACAGTAGCGTTGATTTTTGTTCCAGTAACCGGGCGAAAAAGACTTTCCTTCGCATTCATAATAATTATGACTGCATCATATCGTATAAACCCATACTTATGATAATACTCGCACAAGCCGTTACCCTTTATTTTTTATTCCTCTCCCGGAATAAAATGTCTTCTCAAGTTTATCCATTAACCCTGAACTGGGGATAATGGTTCTTTCTAGCATTGAGCTTACTTTGAGTAACAGAGTCTACAATTAAGGTTCACTGTAACCGTGGGTTAGTTGCGTAAAACATATTACCGTAGTCGTAGCTTTTCATTTTGATAGTTCAAAAAAGTTATAATATTTACTACGAATTTAAAAAAAAACGGATTGCCCTCTGGAAGTGCCCGCAGTAGTGAAAACTTGAATATTAACGTTGTACATTTTTGATATTTTGGAATGGTTAGGGAATAATATTGCACGAATTGCTTTAATTATCAGTATTAAAGTACTATCATTTATGTGGTAAAATATAATATTCATTTATTGCGCTATCGTACACAAACATGACAATTTATATTACATTAAAAAATTTAACACTTCAGAACTATAACAATCCGTCTTACGAATTTTACCCCATTAGAGAAACCGAAGGTTTTATTTGTGGATAAGATATTATCCAGTTTTGGAAACCCAAACTCAATGACAGATGTCATAAAGTTCAAATTCCTTCGTAACCTAATGTCAATCCGTCTTACGAATTTTCGATCAGGACACAGACGGTCACGTGTCCTGACGCGAGTTTAACATATTATTCCCATCACAAAAGTGCACAACGCCGCTAAAGAAGTATTCAGTTAAAAAAAAATAAGCAATGGATGAGTTTCCTTCAAAATCCCTTCACGAACCCGTGCAACAATTATTCCTGAGGAACGACTTTTTTTTTTGTGTAAACCTCAATGTCACGCACTCAAAACATTGTACTGTTGGATGGATTGAATAGTATGGGGGTCTTGGAGATATTTAAAGGAAAGTTATAACATTCTAAACATGTATTTAAAACTTTGACCCCCAATATCATCATCATCATCAGACTATAATGTTCCTACTGCTGGGACACAGGCTTTCTTTCTATGAGAGGGAATGGGCTGTAATCCACCACTCGGGCCCAGTGTGGGTTGGTCACACTGCCCGAATATGTCCGTAACTAAATGGTTCCCAGGTATGGTCCAGACCAAAAAATATCACAATGAAGGAGAGAACAAGTGCCTTTGGGCTTCGTTAAGGGTACTTTAAACCCATTATTAATATTTTACTTAAAAAAAAAAGATCAGAACTAAGAAGAAAGAGAACGGTAATAAATCATAACACAATTCAGTTTCTGTCAACTTCAAAAGATTAAACAAAAGTGAGGCCAATTTTATAATCGTGTTTTAAAAGTTATATTTGGTTCTATTTTAGTATTTAGAGTGAGTTGACAAGCAATTGGGCATTTAAAAGCGCCGTTCATTGTCACGGCCAATGTGTGACACCTGTTCTATTCTTATAATACTCACCGGAAATATCATCAAATATCTTCTATTTTAACAATGGACACCAGTTATGAAAAAAAGCATCTGTGATAAACGAGTAAGACGTGTTTTTAGTAAAAATTGACCTTTTGTGTTTGATGTAGATATCTATCAAATAAGAATATCAGAATATTTCCGAAAACACGACGTAGACATTTTTAACTTTAGTTTTAGATTTGATGTCATCTTTTAATTTTTCACACGCTGCACTACATTTAGGTACCACTAGGCACACACTTTAAATTTTAATGCCAACTACACACATCAAAAGTGTCTAGGGATCAACATATATTTTTGCAATAACTTTTCTCCTGATTGATATTAATTAAAATTTTCTTTAAGGATTCATCAAATAAAGTGTTTTCGTTTGTCACAGTAACGATAAACCAAGTCACCTTTGCATTAATAAAGAAATTTGCCATTTTCTAATAAAGGGATTTTTGACATTTGAACCACTAACATTAAAGTTCGAAAAAAAGACTGAAATAACAGTTTTCTTTAAAATTTTATTGGGTAACTTAAGCAATTAATAATCCGTGTTTCTACCGCGAACACTAACAACACAAGAACATCGGTTTGGCATACTCAAAATGAGTTCATCCAAATCACGCTGTGGAATGGCCGCCCATGTTCGTTGCAACAACAAAAAAAGGTCTTCTTGCGACTGGATACCCTCCATATTCGGCAGAGCTCTTCTCTGTAGCATATCCCATGCATGCTCAATCGGGTTCAAGTCTGGCGACTGAGCAGGCCAGGGCAGGACATTGATGTTAGCTGCGGCGAGAGTCTGTCTTACAACTCTTGCGGTGTGCGGTCGTGCATTATCATGCATTAACTGAAATAAGGGACCGATTTGCACTTGTAGAGGAACGATGACGTCTGATACAATCGTCTCAGCATAAATTTGAGCGTTGAGGTTGCCTCTGATCCAAATCAACTCAGTTCTTCCGCCGATCCAAATACCGGCCCATACCATGATGGTTCCACCACTATAAGGATGGACTTCCTGGCAGGATTTTAATCGCTGTTGGCGTCCAGGGGTTCTCCAGTGTCGTATACGTCTTGTATCCGGTCTCATACCAAAACGAGACTCATCAGAAAAGCACACGAAACGCCATTGTTCTTCTGCCCAATTTCTGTGTTCAAGAGCCCATTGATATCGAATCCTACGATTGTGCATTGCTATAGGTGGTACCCGTAGCGGTCTTCGGGAATGAAGGTTCACTTCATGCAAGCGGTTTCTGACTGTTTGGTCGCTAATTAAGTTCCCTGAAGAGTGATGAAGCCTCACGGCTAACATCATGGCGGTTATTGTTGGAGCTCTTCGAGTTAAGATTTGAATGTATCGGTCTTGTCTCCGTGTGGTGCAGCGATACCGTCCTCCATGGCGCTCAGCCACGGTACCAATGCTTCGGTAACGTGTCCAAAGTCGACTGATAACACTCTGACTTGTATTCAGAGCTAAAGCCACAGTACGTTGCCGGGAACCAGCTTCTATCATTCCCACGGCTCTGAGCATTTCTTCCCTGCTTAAATGACGTCGCCGCTCCATAATAACGTTGGTTTTAATCAGTAGTAGGGAAACAGTAGCACTAATAATGTCTTCAATGCGTTGTATGTTTTTATAGGGAAAATATTGACAGCTGATTTTCATCTTTTACTCGAATTTGATTCACAGTTCCTGATTCAAATTATGAAATGCACCAAAAAGGATCCATATAAATTTATAAAATCATAAATTTATTACAAAGCCACATCTCAATCTCAAGAAATCCGCATAAAAATGCTTGATCCCTAGACACTTTTGATGTGTGTAATTCGAGTCACTTTTGGCTAGTCGTATTATTTTTTGTTCTTGGTAATTGCGTAATATTGAATATACTTAAAATTTTTGTGTTTATGTACTGTCTGGTTTAAAGCTACTTTTCATAAAATAATTAAAAATAAATATTTTTTTTCTAATAAAAAAAAAAAAAAACTTAAATCTATTGATCACAAATAATCCGTAGTCTGTTACCTAAAGGACGAGACATCTTTGAGGAAATGTCACGTGACAACTGCCATAATTACTTTGCTCTCCCATAAAAAGTTATTCAAACTAACATTGACCTTATTCTCAAGGGTAATGGCTGCGAGAAAGCCTGTTATAGAATATTTATCATAAGCGAAAAAATATAATAATAGGATGAACAGAATAATGGATTTGCAGCGTCATTCTGAAGGACTGGCAGCTTCTTAACGACTTGTTTTGGTCCTTATAGCATAAAATCATAATGAGCCTTAAAATAATCTTTAACATCACATAAAATCACGCCTGTAATGCCCATAGGGATAGGCAGAGGAGTAGGTACAACAACGAAAAAAAAACAAAACAACTAAACTTTTCTTTTATTTTTAATTTCTTTGTAAAATAACCTTTGTTCCTATTAAAATTAAACAGTTGAGGGAATTTTACGCAACATTAAGATACAATGTAGAAGTTCCAAATGGAGGGTGGAAGAGGTTTGTGGAATTTTAACATATTTGTTTGTAGTAATGGCAGGAATGTCAATTATTTTTTAAATATTTTTTTAAATACAAGGTGTTGTTTTGCATCCTCGTCAAAATTCAGGTGGTTGTCAGAAAAGACATGAATAATCAATATAAATTACGGTTTCTAGTTAATTATCAATAAACGTTGATATTTTTGGTTGTTTAAGTTTGTCAGTATTTCAGAATAACCCCCTTAATATGGTTTAGGGAATAAGAAATGATCGAAAAAACGTTTGATATTGTTTGTATGTGTGGAAGCACAGTTATAGGGTGAGAATCAGACAGGCCGCGTTTAAAACACGGGTGGTTCACACTTACCGATATCCGTAAATAAGAAAAAATATTAAAATGACCTACCCATTTTATTATTGATTTGGGACGAGAATCATTAGCATAGTTACCTCCTTGAATTTGACGAGGATGCAAAACAACACCTTGTATAAAATAATATATACATAGTTACACAAGTATTGTTACAGACTTCCTGTACCGCTAATACCAGCTCGATTGCATAAGGTACCGATGATAAATAATAATGGTCAATAATTCTGATTTTATTTTAATAAGTTTCATTTAATTGTAAAGGTATTATTTAGTGATTATTATTTTATTTTTAGTTTGTTTATTTATATAATCAAAATACATTATGGCACCTTCCGCTTGTTACTTTCCGGTACGCCGAATATTATTATAATATAATTAGTTCAGATTTTTGATAAATAATTTTGTTACAACTAACTGTTAATTACTATTACACAGTTTATTAAGTGATCCGATGTAATGTTTAGGTTTTTGTAGAAATGTTTAAATGTGCATGCAAGGCACGGTTGGCGCCAAACAGTGGCCCCCGGCCACCGTAGGCGCGAGCCTGTGGACGGTGAGTAATGGGCTAGCTCACCGTCCGTCAGTCTTATGACGACAGGCCGTGTCGACGGCGCGTACGTGTTCCACGCGCGCCTCAAGAAGATGTCAGCAAACCGGATGGGGCCCGAGAGGGCCGATGCCTGCCAGGGCTGCGGGTTGTTCGAAAGAGATACCGCGGCCCTGGAACAAAAAGGGCGAAGAAGGAACATGGGTGGGTTTTAGTCAGTACAAGTCTGACACTCCCTCCCGCTCCGCCCAGAGCGGGAGAAGTAATTTGATGATTTCCCATCCGGAAAAAAAAAAAAAAAAAAAAAAAGGCACGGTTGGCGCAGTGGTTGAGCGATCGACTGCTGCGCTGCGTGTCGCGGGTTCGATCCCCGCACGGAACAAATATTTGTACGGCCTACAGATAGTTGTTCTGGGTCTGGCTGTTTGTGTATGTGAGTTTAAATGTTTGTAAACGCACCCACGATACAGGAGAAATTCCTAAAGTGGGGCAATGTACTTAAAAAAAAAATGGGTATCTGAAGGCTGAAGTTTTGTAACCGTTTGGTGAAGAAGTAGTGAAAAACTCTAACCTAAATAAATCCGACATACCTAGTGCAACCATATTTTTATTCCGAACCTTCGTAGCTGACCACTGCAGTTCTACAGTATGTATATTGTAAGTATGTATGTAAGTTTGAATGAGTCGCATTCATGATACAAGAGAAAAAAAACTTTTCGTTGTTTTAGCTTAATGACACTTCCAGAAAATACAGGGTGACTTTCAGCCAATCACCTCGCAGCATCAATCATGCAGAGACCAAGCTGTCCCGGCTAATTCACTGTCATAATTTATCATGGCCGCAAATGATAATGGAATGTCCAAAACAAGTAAAGCGCAATGTCATACAGTCTGGACATGTCCAAGTTTCGCCACGCAACGCCTTTTTTTGTGGTCCGTTGTGGTACGGGACGAGGTATTTTTTTGCAACGGACACAGATTTTGGGGCTTCGCCTATAGATAGGGATTTGTGTATTTTTTGCGGTTAAAATATTTCATCTTTCATCTAATATTTTGAATATTTCTTAAATTATGGAGAGCAGCGGTGGCCCAGTGGTGGCAGCCCCGATTTACGAGCAGAAAGTTCGAACCCAGGCAGACGCATTATTTTGTCTAATTTATTTCATCACCGCTGCCCTCAAAAACGGTGAAGGAAAACATCGTGAGGAAACCGGCATGTCCTAGAACTAAAAATTCGAAGACATGTGACATCTTCCAACCCGCACTAGGCCCGCGTAGTGGATTACAGCCCACTCCCTCTCATAGAGAGGAGGCCTGTGTCCCAGCAGTGGGAACATTAAAGGCTGATCATTATGGTGAACACAATCACTAGAAAACGGAGATGGTTTTTCTAGTTATAGTTGCAATTGAGGATGTCATCTATCCAATTTCCGCTACAGCTATTCCATTCGATGACTTTCTAGGGTGGTTGTCGAGAGCTTTGGTGTGCTGCTCTTTCATGTGCTCTCAAGTATCCAACATACCCAACTTTGGCCGAAAACCTCCGATCACAAAGCGGACATATTTGTCAGAACACCATTGAAAACATATTTCATAAAATATTTTGATTATTTTGACATTATTATAACATTATATACCTTGACATTATGTACTTACTTATTGATTTGAAACTATGACATTACTTACTTATTAATTGAATTTATGAATTTGTGTATGATAAATTTTGCTTGCCTGAATTGGTACAACACAGTGGACTGCGCATTCGCACTTGATATCTGGAAATGTAAGTGGCCTAGCTCTAAGTTGCAGTTACCATTTGCATAATAGAATAGAATAGAAAATATTAATTTCAGACTAGCACACATTAAATGATATAAGTCCATATTATGTTAGTAGGCAGATACTTAAAGCTATGTATAATGGTATGTGCTTAGATACGGTGATTCCAGAAAGTTGTCCTTTTTGTTGGGTAGTACATATTTAATTACTGATGCTATTTTTTTTTTGGAGGAGCTCGTGGCTAAATAATAACAGTAGCACGGGTCTAACTTTAATGTTATAATCCATGCTTGCCGAGGTTGGTCCTTGGATGAGTGACTATAATTACATACCAAGTTTCCTCCTTTCCTCGGAAAGCACGTTAAGCCGTTGATCCCGACTGTCATTTGTAGATCTTTGACAGTCGTTACGAGTAGTCAGAAGCCAAAAATCTGACATCCAGTCTTACCAAGGTACGTATTACTCAGTTACTAGGTTGTGGAGGTTAGATAGGCAGTCGCTTCATGTAAAATACTGGTACTCAGCTGCAACCGGTTAGACTGGAAGCCGACCCCAAGATAGTTTGGGAAAAGGCTAGGCAGATGATGATGCTGTTATATTTTTTTTTTCTTTCACAATGTTACACTGCATTATCTTTTACCCATAGCAACATGGTAGTAATATCAATAGACTTACATAGCTCATGTGAATCATAAAGGCATATATCATCTAGAGTTATGACCTTTGCTATAAAAGTCCAATCTACATTCATCCAGAAGCGTCCGTTTCGTTAGACAGCAACGAAAATTAAAACTGACACGACTAAACTTTGAATGGATAACATGTGGAATTTGTGTGTACCGAAATATATCATGACTATTTCTGGGTTTATGGGTATTTTTGTTTAGACTGACTGTCAATGGTTTAGATAGTTTATTTGTGAGGTCTGTTTTGAACATAAATACATAAGGTGTTTAAAGAGTTAATGTTGTAAATGCATACTATTTTGTAGCTATTAAACCTCTCTGGTAACATGTTCAGCTTAAGAAGAAAATACTAGTTTAAATATGCTTCTTATTCTATCCGTTGTAATGACAACTAGCAATAAAAATTTTTTTCACAACTTTTTAAGCCGTATTTTCCTAGAAATTACAGCACGAAAATGTCATAGGAAATACAGTTAATCTTATTACAAATAGTGTGTAAAAGGTTATATTGTGAAGTTGAATTATTCGTAAAATTTTATTTTCGGGATGTCCAGTGGTGATTCTGGAGCGGTCAGATGGTCTTCATCAACAATACCCTCGCTTCTCCTATCTAATAGAGAAGGGTACCCTTCGTGGAAGTTTAAAATGAGGAACTATTTAATTCATGAAGATTTGCGGTGCACAATTGATGGGTACGATGAAGGAGATGCCACCTCGGAACAGGTAAAATCTCGAAATAATAAGAGAGCACTAGCAAAAATTTGCTTAACAGTAGATGGCTCTGCAATAACGCATATTAGAAGTGCAAAGTCTGCTCTAGAGGCCTGGAAGGCATTGCAAGATGCTTATGAAGATAAAGGCATGGGCAGAAGGTTGACTTTAGAGAGAAAGTTATATAGGCTCTCGTTGAATGATTTTCAAAATATTGAAATGTACATTAACTCTGTTTTGAGTACTGCACAAGATTTGGCTGACATCGGCAAGGTAATTGAAGATGCTTCGATTGCTGCGATCTTATTAGGAGGTCTTTCTTCGAAATACGAGCCTCTAATAATGGCATTGGAGAATAGCAATGTAGAAGTAAGTACCGAGCTAGTTAAAAGAAAGCTACTGAATGAAATGTCAAAGATTGACTCCACAGAAAGTGATGCAGCTTTTCAATTGAAAAATCGATCTGACATTGATGTTCATAAAACAAAAAAGAAGAAACCAATTGTATGCTATGAATGTAACAAGCCTGGACACAAACGGCCTGACTGCCCTCTACGTAATAAGGTAAAGAAAGGCGTTAGTTCATCAGACAAGGAGACTTCTTTTAGTGCTCTTGGTTCTTCGTGTTTGGAGATAAATAAGTGGTTTATTGATTATGGGGCATCAAAACACATGACTCCTAGACGGGATTGGTTCAAGGACATCAAACCATTAGAAGGTAGCACTGTTACTGTTGCCAATGGTGAGAAGATCGACTGTGGTGGTATTGGAGACATATCTATTAACACTGTGTGTAATGTGGTAAATAGCATCAAAGATGTTGCGTATGTACCTAAACTTACTAATAATTTGATTTCTGTCAAGAAAGTCGTAGACAAAGGTTTTGTAGTACTTTTTGATAAAAATGGTTGTAGTTTTTATAGAGATAATGATTTTTCTTTTGAAGGTGAGGCGGTTCTACATGGTTCGGCTAGTGGTGGACTGTACACTCTCGATTGTACAACTAATTCCCTCCAAAATCTGGCGTCCGAAGTGCACTCTGACTCGTTGAGCAGGTACCTGTTATGGCACAAACGGTTAGGTCACTTATGTCGCATTGGTATGAACCAATTAAAGAATTCTCACGTAGGTATAGATTATACTAAAATAGATAAATCGAGTTGCGTTGCCTGTGTTGAAGGCAAGCAGGCGAGAAAACCTTTCAAGACGATTGCGTACAAGAAAGCTACCTCAAAGCTAGAATTGATCCACTCAGATTTATGTGGACCAATGTCTGAGACATCATTCCAAGGTAATAAGTATGTTCTTATTTTCATAGATGATTTTTCGCGGATGATCTATCCGTACTTCATTGCTTCTAAAGCACAAGTTAAGGAAAAGTTTTGTATTTTTCAAGCATTAGTGGAAAGACAAACCGGCGCTAAAATCAAGAGATTGAGAACTGACTGTGGAAAGGAGTATGTCAATAAAGAGCTTGCGGATTACTTAGCTACAAGAGGAGTGACGCATGAGACTACAGTAGGGTATAGTCCTCAATCAAATGGAGTAGCAGAAAGGACCAATCGTTCCATCGTGGAAAAAGCACGGTCCATGTTAGCTCAGAGTTCGCTATCCAAAGCGTACTGGGAAGATGCCTTCAAGACAGCTGTATACTTAAAAAATAGGTCACCACATCGGGCTCTAGAAAGTAAAACACCTTTTGAAAAATGGAATGGGAATAAGGGTGATTTGACCCATTTGCGTGTGTTTGGGTGTAGAGCACTTATACAAGTTCCCACTTGTCAACGGAAGAAACTTGATCTGAAGACTAAAGAAGTAATCTTTGTTGGATACTCAGAAGATCGAAATGGTTATTATTTCAGGGATTCTTCAAATCCAAGAAGCATACAGAAGTCGAGAGATGTAACATTTTTTTGAAAATCATTTTTCACAATTAAAAGGAAATGCTGTTGAATCTGTGCAAACGGAACCAGTAATTTTGATTGATGAACAACAGCAGCAGGATGAGAATGAAGTTCGTCAAGAAAATAATTCTGTATGTAGTGATGATGAAAATGATTATAATTCAGCAGAATCAGAGGATCCTACAAGTCCTGAACGGATAGAGCGAGCTGTGGATCAGCAAGTAAGCAGATATCCTACTAGGATTCGTAAACAACCTGATTTCTTTACGTCTAAGGTATTTGCTGAAGAGATTATTGAACCGGAGAATTATGTCGAGGCAGTTAATTCAAATGATGCTGATAGATGGCATTTGGCAATGACTGATGAACACAATTCTTTGTTAAAATTAAAAACCTGGAAGCTTGTTGACCGACCCAATGGAAATAAGGTCATACCTTCAAAATGGGTCTATAAGTTAAAGATGGATGCTGACGGAAATATTATGAAGTATAAGGCAAGACTAGTGGTTAAAGGTTTCAGACAAGTGGAAGGTGTTGACTATAATGAAACATTTGCCCCTGTAGTTCGTCATTCTTCACTCAGTACATTGTTTGCTTTAGCTGTAGAAATGGACCTAAAAATGAGACACTTGGATGTTGATACAGCTTTTCTAAATGGAGATCTTGAAGAGGAAGTTTTTATGGAACAACCTCAAGGTTTCGTAAAGAAAGGACAAGAAGCTCAAGTTTGTCTGCTGCAGAAATCCTTATACGGGCTCAAACAAGCACCGCGAGCATGGAACAAGATGTTGGATAAAACACTGTTGAAATTAGGTTTTGAAAAAACTCCTTCGGAACCATGCGTATATAGGAAACTTTTTGGTAAAGAGTTAGTCTTATTGGCAGTTTTTGTCGACGACATTATTGTTTTTTACCAAAATGAAATGACATTTGACATTGTCATACATGACCTGAAAAATATTTTTTCAATAAAAGTTCTGGGAGAATTAAAATATTATCTCGGATTAAATATCCATAGAAGCGACGATGGTGAAGTAAAGGTTAGTCAAAAAACATTTATTTCAAGTTTGCTGAAAAAATTTGATATGGATATGTGCAAGACGGTTGAGACTCCATCAACCCTGAAGAAGCTGAGTACTGGAAATGGAGAAGACGAGTATCCATTTCAAAGTTTAATTGGATCCCTTATGTTTTTGGCAGTAAACACTCGCCCTGACATAGCATTTGTGACGAGCTATCTCAGTCAGTTCAACACAAAGTTCAATAAAGAACATTGGCTAGCAGCAAAGAGAGTGTTGCAATATTTGAGAGGTACAATGGATTATGCTCTTACTTACAGAAAGAGTGGAGAGTACTTAAAGGGATACACGGACGCAGATTGGGCTAACTGTAGCATGGACCGAAAGTCATATACTGGCTACTATTTTACGCTGGCTGGAGGTCCTGTAATGTGGCAAGCTAAAAAGCAGCAGACGACTGCTCTGTCATCTACTGAGGCGGAGTATATGGCACTAACCGCTGCGGCTAAAGAGGCGTGTTATCTAAGACGATTTGTATCCGAAATAACCGGTAAGTCCGATACTGTTACTTTGTTTAACGACAGTCAGAGTGCACAAAGTTTAGTGCACAACCCTGTCCATCACGAGCGAACGAAACATATAGATATAAGATATCACTTTATACGGGAGAAGGTATCTGACGGTATTATAGATATTAAATACGTCAGATCAGATTTGAATTTTGCTGATATGCTAACAAAACCGTTAGGACGTATTGCACATAAAAGATGTGTAGCTGGTTTAGATTTAGCATAGGTTTTGATAATGTGGTATTCTTTTTTTTTATTGGAGAGTTTTAATTGAGGGCGGATGTTGTAAATGCATACTATTTTGTAGCTATTAAACCTCTCTGGTAACATGTTCAGCTTAAGAAGAAAATACTAGTTTAAATATGCTTCTTATTCTATCCGTTGTAATGACAACTAGCAATAAATTTTTTTTTCACAACTTTTTAAGCCGTATTTTCCTAGAAATTACAACAGTTAAGTATCTTAGAACATTATTAAGAGTCTTTCTTCTTTTCGAGTGGTAGGTGCTTAACAAGCGGGCCTACCGTGACGTCTTAAAACATTATTGTTTTGCTCCTTTTCCAGTGTGGGAGAGAGATGGCGCTAGACATCCTGTATAGCTCCGTCTCTCTTTCCCACACTGGAATAAGAGTAAAATAATACTGCTTTAAGACGTCATGGTATGCCAGCTGGTGTCAGAATTGTTATGCCGCCCATGGGTTACTGACTAGGCTTTACGTGCCGTCAACTCGCAGGCATATTTGTTTTCCTCACGGTGTTTTCCTTCACCGAAGCTAGTGATAATTTTACAATAAGCACATGAATCCGAAAAGTCAGGGGTTCGTGTCAAGCAAGGGTTCGAACTCGTGACTTATGACTTGGCAGTCCGACGGTCGCATCACTGCATGGCTATCACTGATTTTTTACACATCATCATCATCAGCCTTAATGTTCCCAATGCTGAGACACAGGCATCCTCCCTATGAGAGGGAATGGGCTGTAATACACCACGCGGGCCCAGCGCGGGTTGGTAGATGTCACATGTCTTCGAATTTTTTGTTCTTTCGGTTTCCTCACGATGTTTTCCTTCACCGTTTTTGAGGGCAGCGGTGATGAAATAAATTACACAAAGTAATGCGTCTGCCTGGGTTCGAACCCACGGCTTACTGCTCGTAAGTCGGGGCTGCCACCACTGGGCCACCTCTGCTGTCCTGCTCACTGCTTTTTTACAGAACTAGGTATTAATAACAGGAGACCAGTTTTATCTCCAGACCAAGTAAATGCGTAGTGAGTTGACCAATCGACAGATTTGGTGACATTGTGTCGTTAGTTGCATTGACACTCATACGTTTTTAGCACTGAGCTTGTTGGCATCAAATACACAGGTAGGTACTGATTACAGGAGTTAGTAGCCTGAAAGTCTTACTACCAGTCTTACTGAGTATCGTAATATCCAGTACTTCCTGGGTTGTGGAAGTCAGATAGGCCGTCGCGCCATGTAAAATATTGATATTTATCTGAATCTAGTTGGACTGGAAATGGCTAGACAGATGATGCTCCTTGGCATCAAATATGCTGCCAAGTTATGATAGTATACAGTCACAGGTCCAACTCTTTTCCAGAAATCCTCTACTATTCGCAATTGTTTGTCTTAGATGGCTATAGGCCTGCTCTTTTTTGTTTAAGACACCTGTACAAACTTTTTATGTGTTACTAGCTGCGCTGCCCGCGACTTTGTTCGCGTGGAAATTTTGATGGGTTTTAGAGGTATGAAAAATAGATGTTGGCTGACTCTCAGACCTACCTAATATGCACACAAAATTTAATACAGATCGGTTTAGCCGTTTCGGAGGAGTTTGGTAACAAACAAATCGACACAAGAATTTTATATATTAGAAGATTTAGTTAAATATCTATTAACTACAAAATTGTTTCATACTACATACCCTTATGCTCATCGATCACTCACGCCAGGCGTCTGTCGCTGCAAGCAACATTATTAAATGCAGCGTACACAGTGTGTTTACTTATACGCGGGTTCTGTACGTTAAATAAGAAAAAAATACCTATGCAGGAAAAAATATATTTTGTTTATATTTTTTTTCCTGCATAGTCTTTTTTTGACTATTAAATAGGAATACGCATACGTATTGGAATGTGTACCTATGTCATGTGTTTTTATTTGATAGTTTATCTAACAAAGTTCTTATGCACTTAGGAACAATTGGATGGAATCTGTCTCTATTTTATGATGATGGTGTGAAATAAAGTTCATGTAAGTATATATTAAAGATTTTCTTTACTTTCTTTTTTTATACATTTTTGTGTTGAAACTTTATGCACAAAAAAAACCATTCCTGAAGCCTTTTCAACCAATCAACCTTAAAGGCATTGCAAACTCAGAACATTGTTCACAACATTGTGAACAGTTTCAACATCAAATATGGATAATTTTAAAACCATTCAACACAAGAAAAACAAACACATACATATTAGTATAAGGTGAAAACGAATACAGCAAATTAGCGCTTTAAAGTTACTTGTAAAAGGTCTAGAATTAATTTGGACTTTCATTAGGTACAGACCTACCACGTTTAATTTTTAAGTCCGAACTGAAATCTTTCAAAACAATACGAGAAATAGATTGGCATAATAATCAGGCTGACAACAATGGCTTTAATCACGGTAGACAAAGGCTGAATTTAAGATTGAATATTAAACTTTTGACCTATCTTATTGTTATTCGTTTATTTTATGTTAATTAGAATGCCTGCCATTTTAATTCATTGCCTTAGTACTTTGCCAAGGAAAAGATTTGAACACTTGAAAATTTATGATTGTACCTGATTGATGACAATAGGGTCGCCCCCTATTACATGGGACATTAGGTACACCAATGCTTTCGGGGATTGCAGACGTGATGATATGTAATAAAAACTATGAAATAAACTAACAACAAACTATAAAAGGGCATAAAAATACCTCTACAACGCTGTCAGTTGGTAAGATCTATAATATGGGTCCTCGCGAGTCCCTCAGAGAAACATTTAAAGAGATCGATATACTGACTCTGCCTTCACTTTATATCCTAGAATTTATTTTATATGTCCGCAAAAACCGAGGGCTTTTCAAAATTAGAAGCGACTTCCATAATATAAACACACGCAGTAAACACGAAATTGTAATACCAAATTTAGATAAACAAAAACTAGCAAGTCATTTCTTATAAACAGTATACGCTTTTATAATAAGTTGCCAAAGTCAGTTACAGAACTGACCGATGGAAAGTTTAAAAATTGCATCAAACGTGTCCTTATTAAAAAAGGAATTATTAAAATGTGTGGATGTCTCTAACTATTCCCAATATTATTTCTTTTTATTCAGATGTTTTACAATAGTTTTCAAATCATTGCACCATTGGTGCATCGTTCATAATAGTTACAGCACTGATGACAACATCTGTGTCAATTGTTTAATTAAGTGTTCTTAAAATGTTTTATTTTTACTTTTGTATGGATTCTTTTTCATTAACCTATTTTTTTGTGAATGTGTGGACATTGCAGGCTTTGTAAACTCGTAGATTAATTAGAAGATTTTTTTTTAACTTTTTCTACCTTTTGTAGTAAGCAACGACTTATTGTCAGGGCTACGCTGTCATAGAAATATTGTAAAACCAAATGATTTTAAAAGAGTAACCATGGAGTTTCTTGCCGGTTCTTCTGCATAGGAAATGTCCAACCCGAACTAATCGACCTTTTGTCGACGTTTTGACGTAGGCCTATGTAAAATAAAATATTTGATTTGATTTGAATGTGCTTTGTATGGCAACACTAAGTCTGTGGCTAAAGGTGGTATTACACTTATCAAATATCTTTGTCCAATTTACACGGACAGCGAACAAACAAATGCAATGAACAGCTTTGAGTCACCACGGACTGTACATTGGACAAAGATATTTGATAAGTGTAATACCACCCTTAGGTAAAAGGCCTCCTCGACGCCTCCCGTAATCCAAGGCACAGGATAAAAAGGTACCCAAAGGCTGACCCTTGAGTCATAGGAAGCGTCAACTAGGCGTTTTGAAACTTCATCATAAGGTATTCAATTAAGTATAATTCTAACAAAATAAATCCATAAGTGTACAATCTCTACAAAAACAAATTAATTAAATTTAGTCTACCAAAACTGCTATCGAAACATAATTCAAATTATTTAGAGCCGCAGCGAAGTTGCGGTCAGATTAAAATTCATCTAAATGTACGGTCTGCAAATCCAATCATACAATTCACTTTATTTGTATATGTTTAGTTTGTTTGTATTGTAGTATGGGGTTTCATGTACCACCAATAATTCGTTTTTGTGATCGTCTGATTATACAGGGTGTTACGGAAAGGGTATATACATCCTTAAGGGTGTGCTACAGACCATCAAACTGAACATGTTTCTCATCATAAAACATGTTTTTCAGCAAAAAAAAATATCTGCTGCCTCATAGAAAATTACAATACCTATTCGACCCAAATGTATAAGCAGCTGTCATTTCTATTGCTGCAATTTTTTTTTTGGATGTATATTATACCCTTTCCGTTACACCCTGTATACGGGCTGATTTTGCATAACTTATTTATTTTATCGTTTATGTACACTTACTGCGACTATCTAAAAAGGTCAAAGCACTCATAATTTTAAAATCTGAATGCAACTTAGAAATATCGAAAAAAATACAGGCATCTTACAAAAAATGCAAAACTAATCGATTAGTAGTTCGTTCAATTAGTCTCGCTATTATTTTAAAATCGAAGTGTTTTGTGCGAAAACAAATACGCAGGACAATGGGACGTTTTATTATAAAAAACTTTTAATTTCATTATCAATAAGTGTAGGTGAGTGTAAATTATCAATAATTTTATTATCACTCTTTAATTTTTATCTTTACTTACAAAATAAAACGAAAAAAGTGACCTTGAAACCCATTTTCTCGGTGGACTTCTCAAGAACGGGATCTATTTCATTTTTCTTATATTTCCTGACAGGCTAAAAGCAAAACTTGTATTTCAAAGATTATATTTCCAATATTTGGAAGGATCTCTAATATAAACGAACAGGCTGTTGAGCTATCAATCACAATCGGGTGCCGACAATCAGACTTTGTATTTGACAAATTTTAACAATTTTTTTTTTTTTAGGAGCTACACCGAGCTCCTGTACCTCCTTTTGTCAATCTCACAATCGCTATGAGGTTTAACTCATTTGCTGTAAGAAAACCTAATTCTTTATACTTATGCTGCTGTACCAATTTTGTGTCTACAATTAAATAAAGAATGATAAGCAGATGTGATATTTTTTTTTCTTCTAAATTGTTACTAGGTAGTTATATCTCTTCGGGTAAGTGGAAAGGGAACTAGCAGGGCATATTTTCAGTTTGTGGTAAATAGTATGCAACCAGCAGGGCAAATTTTTTATTTCAGGAAATCAAGTTATGTGTAAAAAATAGTAAGTCTGAACTTATCAAACACTGAATTGATTCAGTCCAAAAACTTGTTATATTGATCATATGATCATTCAATATTTCAGAAGAAAAGTATTTCTACATAAACATTGTATTTATGATACGTGTAATATAATAATGATGCTTGTAAAAATAAGTTCACGAGTCGATTTATTTGACGTTCCAAAATATCCGTCTGTCGTAATACAAAGTAATATATTTTCTCAAAATCCTTTGATAGTTGTAAATAATTACTTATCTTTATAAATCCTAAGCTACCACCCCTTAACACAACAGTTAAATCTAAGTACTTTCACTCGTATTTTCAAATCATTGCAGAAAAATATAATTCACTGGGATAAAATTTTAAATGTTAGGTGAATATTTTGCACGCAATAGGAATAAAAAGAAAACATTCTAAAAATAGTTTTCTATAAAATCAATAGAGAAATAAATGTCTTTTAAAAATTACCAACCTTGTCCAGAAAAAAATTAGTTATCCATTTCTCAGTAACTCTTCTTATTAATTCTTCAAAGTATAAACACCGAAAACCAATTTAAAAATGACACTTTTATTTTTTTAATCCACTG
Source organism: Cerastis leucographa (assembly GCA_963082945.1). Classification (NCBI taxonomy): domain Eukaryota; kingdom Metazoa; phylum Arthropoda; class Insecta; order Lepidoptera; family Noctuidae; genus Cerastis; species Cerastis leucographa. The sequence goes on along the minus strand of OY720380.1, from coordinate 6,609,192 downwards.
ATAATATTTTTATCTCAAATAGTTTAAAACAAGCACATGCACTGGCCGAATTAATTAATTAACTTATTGTTTTAAGAAGAAAAATATTTCGCGCGCGAATTTCGTATTCGGAACGCGTAGTGACGTCACGGATAACGCGTCCGCAGCTTTCAGTATCTCGTGGGAAACTAGCGGGAAATCTTGGCGAGCGGGAGAATACGTGGGAGTCTGTGCAGTGGCAAAAGTGGTATCTACTTATATGATACGAAAACACAATATTTACTTAATTTATTTGTCAAATAGGCCATAGGTTAGAAGCCCTAGGTAAATGGCTCCAAATTAAATACTGGTGGTCAGCTGCATGCGGTTTTACTGGAACCCAACTTCAATTTAGTAGAAAAAAGGATAGGCTAGTAATTAAATTACTTTATTTATACAAAGGAAGAAAAGGGCAAAAAAGAAAAGCTTTAATTCAGTTAATTAATTAAACTGTGCATAACGTTCATAATCATCATTCTCCAGCCCTTATGCCAATTTATTTGGGGTCGGCGCAGCATTTCTTGTTCTTCCATACTTCTCTATTACTTGTCATCTCATCACACACCTTCTTTCTTGCCATATCACCTTTCACACAGTCAATCCATCGTTTCTTTGGCCTCTCCTTCTTCGAACGTTTTTACATGATAGTGACAGATGACATGTATTTCAGTGAGGAGGTTTGGGGAAAACTTGGAGACGTCATTTGTTTTAATTTCCAATGATAAATCTAATCAGCTGCATAACTCCTAATTAGTAAGAGTGAACAGGCTTCTTCTGGGTAAGCTCGTACCATCGTCGACTTTTTCTTTGTCATCTCTGACCTAGACTAGAGTAAAGAGCTAACCCCTCGCAAATAAACAAAAAAAATCATTTGGTTTTAAAGATTTGTGTGTAGGTGAACAACTTTCTTAACTCCACAAGGCTTTTAGAGAAAAAGGAAAAAAAATCTTACATTATATTTCTTTATAATGCGCTTTACGTTGGTTTAAAAGACGACCTTAAAAATATTTTTTAAATGTACCTTTTTCTTTCCATTCACTAAAAGTCTGCTTCCGGAGCCTCTACCTACCCACCTATCTATCATGCTGCGTGAATATACAAAGAAACGCTAGCGGACGAATGGTTCCGGGTCTTTTACCCCAGAGACGGAAGACGGTACTTAGTATTGAATACAGTTTTGGTTAATATAACTCATTGTTTTGAACTATGCTATATAAGGTGGAGGGAACTCCGACACACAAACGCTTTGTATTCAGTTCATCATTCTGAACCTGATATAAATTATTCACTGGTATTTTTTTAATTGGTTTTCCTACAAAAGTGCAATACCTACACGGTCAAAATGTATGGGACAGCCGATTTTTTTTTTAATTCCTTACACCTTGTATACTTACTTACTTACTAGTAGATTTGAAAAAAAAAATATTGACACCATAATTTCTATGTGAGGGGCTCAGAATGATATACTTGCTAAATTCTCGGTAACCGTTAGTTCTTTAGTGTCCCTGCCATCCTAAGTGATAAATGATGTTTATTTTGAAAATAGGTTTTTACAAACGATTTTACTCCTCGTCTTAAAAAAAATAGTTTAAAAAACTAAAAAACACGCTTTTTAAAAAATTAAGAAAAAAAGGTCTCAACGGGATTCACTCAAATGTCTCGCTGATGGTGGCGGGTGTCGGGTCATTTAGTTCCCTTCAATATGTTTGAGTTGAATGGGGCTGATACATGCGTCATGTTCGTAAACGGGCGCTGTAATGGTTTAATTGAAATAAATGCTTTGAGTTTCTGAGAGTCGTGAGCTTTGAGAGTCTTCATTCTCTCGATGAGGAAATCCTCAATGGATGTCCTCCACCGTGGGGAGAGTTAAGGGGTCTGTCAGTCAGGTACTGACTAAAACCACACTGGTGTTCCCTCGCACACTAAATTTGTGTCGGGGGACAGCAGCATCTTCTCAGCCTACTCAGCCCTACTGCAACATTTACGTAATTGGGTAACTGTAAATAGTCGAAAAATTGGCAATACCACACGAAGCGGACAAAACGAATTTTTCATAAATTTTGGGCTTATGCAGGTATAAAGGAGTGAACGTCTTTTTATAATATGATCATGGTTTATATAACAGTAATCATCATCATCATCATCAGCCTATATTGTTCCCACTGCTGGGACGCAGGCCTCCTCTCTCTATGAGAGGGAATGGGCTGTAATCCACCACGCGGGCCCAGTGCGGGTTGGTAGATGTCACATGTCTTCGAATTTTTAGTTCTAGGACATGCCGGTTTCCTCACGATGTTTTCCTTCACCGTTTTGAGAGCAGCGGTGATGAAATAAATTACACAAAGTAATGCGCCTGCCTGGGTTCGAACCTACGACTTACTGCTCGTAAGTCGGGGCTGCTACCACTGGGCCACCACTGCTCTTCCACCACTGCTCTTATATATAACAGTAAGATACTAAAAATTCCGGGATCAGCAGAATTAACGGACTTATATGACTTAGGTAGCAATAATCGTTTTGACTTCATAAAATTCCTCTTCCAATTCCGCCAACTCCTCAACAAAAGAAGCGTAAACACAAAACCTTCTTCACGAAATACCTGAACGAATAGACATATCGAAGCATTCTGATCGCTGCATGCGTTGGGCTTACATTCTCCCGGCGATGTTTATAAATTGCTTCTCGCAACCTCTCACGGATGATTTGAGCAAGAATTTTTCTTTTTAAAGACTTACTGGGATATATTTTTGTATACTTTGAAAGAGTGTTGTAGGTTTTAGTTGAGGGTTTTTGCTTACTTTGGCTAATGTACAGATGCTAGCACATCCTGTCTCTTCCCGAAACTGTTAAATTTTTCCAATAAACTTTGAACTTAATTCTTTGACAAAAAAGTTGAAAATCCACTGAAGAAATTTGACAGATTGCTGTAGTTTGATGTGCAGCACGCGTAGCATGACCACTGTAGAAACGAGTTTGTCTACATATCGACAGAATCGGCATAATGACACATAGAAAATGACAAGGTGTCAGTTTTGTCGATTCTTCCGTCGACAAAGCCCTTTTCTTTACGCGTGCTGGCGTCTGTACCTAAACGGTTATAGTAAAACTGTTCTTGCTAAGACTAGTGCATAAAGTAAATATTTAGTTTAAACAGTAGTTGTTAACACTTTACACCTAATAATGTACAACAATTTGTATGACTCATTTCAAATACTGTTATAGCTCTAAGTTGGTTTTACCATGATTTATTGGTTTTGGATGGGTTACGGTTAATAAACAAGTAAGATTATGGTGTTAATTGTATATAATATAAAATTTAAAAAACCCCCGACATAAGTGACCTCTAAAAAACCATAAACAAAATAATCCAAGCGTCTTAGCGTCGGGAGTCCGCTTTGTTTTGTGCTTGTACTAAGCGGTCTACTTAGCGGTCCCCCGACGCTAAGACGCTTGGATTATTTTGTTGCTTGGACGCTTGGATTGTTTTTGGGGTTTTTTAAATTTTTAATTTAATTTTATTTCATGCTTTTTAAACCTATATTATTGTATCTTAGCCTTGTTTGTCCCAATCCTGGGCATAGGCCTCCCCCATTTCTTCCACTTTTCTCGGTGTTGCGCTTCTTCTCGCTAATCAACGAAAACAAGGAGTTATAAAATTTAAAAAAAACCTGACCTTTTAGGGGGGGCCCATGGTGACAAGTAACCAGATTTCAAATTTCGTATCGACCAGATCTGTGGAAATTGTTTATTTCCCTTCAACTAGAAAAAAGGTGATGACCTTTAAACGGCTGAGCAGATTTTCTTGAAACATAGCTAAGAACACTCTTGATTAAAATACCTTTCAAACGAAACCAATTTCATCAAAATCGGTTCATCCGTTTAGGAGCTACGATGCCACAGACAGACACACAGATACACAGAACACCCCTTTTTTTTGTTTGGTCGGGGGTTAAAAATACAATCAATTTGTATACAATACAATCAATTCGTATACAATACAATCAATTCGTATACAATACAATCAATTCGTATACAATACAATCAATTCGTATGCAATACAATCAATTCGTTTACAATACAATCAATTGAAAGTTTTTATGACTTTCATCATCTCTATAGAGTATGCCATTGCTATTTTAGTTCATCACAGCCCATTTCTATTTTTTTAAGTTTTTTGTTTTTTAGATATTTACAAACTATGCAAAACTACATAGTTGCCATCGGGGGAAAACCTAGATAAGGCTGGCACTTGACCGTGGAGATTGGCAAAATAAAATAGAGGCCCAGCTGCGGGTGAATTCAGGCTGTAGATTCCAGTATGCGATTCTGGAAGTCGAAGAGCTATCAAGCTGATGCACTATAATCATTGTACATTTCTGAATCTCAATAAACCCAAACAGGAAACACATCTATAAGTAAAAAATTAGGGTATGTATATTTATTGTATACTAGCTGTGCCCGCGACTTCATCCACGTGTAATTAATTTTTACACTCAACACACTGAACTGGGGCTGGTCTAGCGTAGTACCGCATTTCAATAGAACGCGAGGCCAGCTTTTATTGTTTCTGCTACCTCTGATGCGCAATTTGCTATACTTAAACATACCATAATTTCGGACATCAAAGTTTGCAAACTATAATTATGACGATTCAGCGCTGTTTGTTGATGTGTAATCAATTGAACATCAAACAAGGCAGGGTAAACAGTGCATCAATAATGCAGTTGATTTAAGGTAATTCCTGCATTACCACTAATGCAGGAATTACCTTCAATCAACTGCTTTAACGATGCACTGTTTATGCTCATACATTATGGTCTTGAACTAAGAATAGAGTATCCATGGAAAATTATTTAAGGTGAAGTTTATAATCTCTATCAATATAAAAAAAGACATAAAATCAAATCAAAATATTTTATTTTACATGGGCACTTATAAAACGTCAACAAAAGGTGCACGGTTCGGGTTGGTCGTTTCCTATGGAGAAGAACCGGCAAGAAACTCCATGGTTACTCTTTTAAAATCATTTGGTTTTACAATATTTGAAGTTACAGCGTTAGTACTTAAGTATGGGAGGACAGCGTAGGCCCGACAATAAGTCGATTGCTTACTACAGACGGTAGTAATAGCCAACATAATCAGCCAACGACGGTTTTGCTGATGTAATGGTTTGCAAGCGCGACTGTTGTTGAGCATTAGTTCGATTCCCAGAGACCTGGTTGCGATTCCCAGGTTGGGGAAATTGTAATTGGGTTTTCCATCAGGAATTTTTCAGTAGTAGTCACGGAGTCTGGATTTGCGCCCAGTTAATGGCAATAGGCTCGCCCTCTATTACATGTGACTTAAATATAACTGGCAAAATGTCAGTGTACTATTTTACACACAGCTCCATTAACTTCATATCCCCTAAAAGACAATATGTTGTTGTTTGTATTTTATAATAGTTAATTTATTGTTGTGTTTTTGTGAATAAATAAGTTTATGTTTGTATTTAAACTCTGCATTTCCTCTTAAACTCCGCGTTTAATATTGTTTTTTTTTTTCAATAAAACGTTAATACTTCTATTGTTGCGTATAACGACTAGCATTAATAATCTTAACATTAACACGAAGCTCGTCAACGCATGAATAACTCGGAGGTTTCAAGACCGCTTGACGTGCATGAAGATGGATGTTCAAATCCAAGGCGAGACATTTGCTTTTTTTTCATAATTTTTTTAATTTAAAGTATGTATGTTTCTATTTTGTTTTTATAATATTTAAGAAAAATATAACGGTTTTACATAAAAATAAAACCGATATTATGTGCCGAGAGGGAAAACATACAGCATTGTTTATGAAGAAGCAGTGTATACTTAGCCTTTTTTGTACGGTCAATCGAGTAACTATCACCGGTGTTGTATTTAATCTGTACCAGCTAGGACGTGGGCTGTCACTTTTCGAATATCATAGTCTTCACCAGGAAGAACTTCCTGCAATGCTGTATGTTTTCCCTCTCGGCACATAATATCGGTTTTATTTTTATGTAAAACCGTTATATTGATGTGCCTCCGGAAAACATACAGCATTGTTTATGAAGACGTGTTTGTTATCTGCTGGTGAAATATTATAGATAAAACACAACGCTATGATGATAATATCAAAGGTTTATTCTCAGCATTAAATAGTAACAGCAATAAATATATAAAAAAAAAAAAAAATAAGGTGAAGCAAAACAAAATCTGATCTTTACAGATAAAAGTAACACAGTAATCACGGTTTAAATGTTTTAAGAATAAATCAAATTCTTGTTAAATATGTAAAAGTAAATGTATTGAAAAAAGAAAAACGACAGTTCTATTTCGCGACAGTAATGATTAAAGAAGGTATTAGATGATTTCCAATTACCCCGTGATAATAAATCATCAATTGGTTGATTATCCGACCAATTTAAGGAAGCTACTATATACGTACATCTTCCCCGAGATGCATAAATGCCACTATCTCTAAGAACTGTGAGTACTCAGTTCCCAGCCAATAACAGTGCGTGAAGCAGCTTTCGTGTTATTAAATATGGTGATACAAAGATTGTTTAGGTTGGTAACTTCAGATCTCTTTGTTTCAGTTTTTTCTACTGGAAGCCCAACTAAATTGTCTGGACATAATGTATCACTATGCTGGGATAGTTTCCATGCGAACTGACGATAATAATGTGTATTGGTTTTCGACCCAAATGCAGATATTAAATAGATATTGTCACCGTCATCCAAAAAACTTTCATTTGAAATTTTCAGCAAGGTTAGATCGTGAACCATACGGCCTGATGCCATTAATAAAACTGTGGCTGTTCGATGTGATAAATCGAACAATGTGTCTTTAGGTGCATTTGATGAAAGCCAATTTAGTATGATACGTGGATCCCACGTGAACGAAGGCCTTATATCTTTTGGTTTAGCTACTACTTTTGCCTTTAGGGTTTGTTTTATAATAAAATTAGAAAAAGTTTGTTGATTAAAATGGGGGCCGCAAAAAGTTAAGACTGCCATTTTGTGGACAAGGGTAGTACTATAGGATAAATTTTCTTAAAGAAAAAATGTTATTTTAGAAAGAGCAACATAAAAAAAAATTTGGATGTCATGTTTTGGACATTTTGGGTTAACTTGAGAGTTGGAGCACCATTTCAAACACCGCCTAAGTGCCGGTAAATAGGTTGACAAAGTTGAGCGTCGCCAACTCTTCATAAGTAGATCTATTTCCTGTGTGGATTAATCTTTTATTTGGGCACCCCACCCCCAATTTTCCAATCAAAGTCAATGTCTGTACCTGTGTACCTCCCACAGGTTAAGAAATTCATGTGGGTGATCCAGAGCTCTGGATTTCAAATCTTGAATTCAGAAGGCTCGAGGCCATTCTGGTGCCACTACTAAGCAAATTCCTGTTGCGTTGTTCAGTTGTGCCAGAACCCTGGGCAGCAAGCTGGGAGGGGGAAACACCGACGCTAGCCCATGGTTCCATGGTCTCCTGAAGGTATCTATATAACTTGCTGATCGATCTCTGCAATCTAGAGATGCGTAGTTTTTCACTACCGCAGTTTCTCGTATCGCAAACAAGAAGATTTTTGGACGCCCTCACTTCTTAAGACTTCCCTGTTGCTCGAGATAGAAGAAGCCATTCCGCGAGTTGTTTTCCTCGTGATAGCCTATCAGGTATTATATTGTATCTCCCCGGTAGATAATAGGCTGATAGGGTTAAGTTGAACTTGTCCGTAAGATGTAAAAGTAACGCAACGATCTGGTACCTCCCACCTTTCTAATATATGCAATCAAGGGGCGATTGTCTGATTGGACCAGCACGTGTGAGTTCTGCAACGTCTTCGCATTCATTTTGATTACCGCTATTACTCCATATAGCTCTTTTTTGTTGCAGTACCATCTTTTTTGGTGAGTTGCCCATGCACCTGACATTAGATTTCCGTGTGTGTGGGCACCCCAACCCCAATCCAAAGCGTCCGACGCAAGGAAATGGGTAGCAGGCTTTTTGTGTATGCTCAATATGTGACTTGTAGCTCCGCGCCACCACATGATCTCTTGATACACAGCTTGAGGCAACAGCCATTTTTGACGGGGTCGTGTTTTGTTGAAGTGTCGTAAGAAGATTTGTATTTTTCGACAGTGTAGTCTTCCCCAGGGTATGACAAAGTTGGCGAAATTTAACTGAGCCAGCAAACTCTGCAGCTCCCGGAAATTGATGCGAGTTTTAACTTCTGCAATAACCGATCCAACGGTAGTTTATGCTTTTTCTCCTTTTTATAGGTAAGGACATCGTATTTTCAGCTGTTTGCCAACGTATACCCAGGTTTTTATACTGATTTGCCAGCCCAGGTGTTCCAAGTGTCTCACGGCTTCCGCAGCCTGAAGACATAACTTAGATTGGTCTTGGTTGACCAAAAGGAAGTCGTCTAGGTAGACTAGCACTCGACATCCCTTCGCTTGCAAGGTCTCCGCGACCGAGCAAGTTACGGAAGTAAATAGGTGAGGCGCTGAAGCCAACCCGAACGGTAGACATGTCATCTCGTATAACAGGTCTTTGTAGCTGATTCTCAAGAAAGGCCGGTGGGATTTTGCTGCCTCTAGATGAAAAAAAAAAACCTGAGACATATCTATTTTTATCATCCAGTCTCCAGATTGGAGAAAATCTGGGATTGAGGCATGAGAAATAAAATGAAAACGTTTCGTTTTGACAAACTTGTTCAATTTTTGAAGATCGAAAGTTGCTTGCATCAATCCGTGGCTTTTCTTCCGCAGAAAAAGCTCGGAGATAAAACTGGGCGTTTTCTTGGAGACTAGTCACAAATCATCTTGCTCCGGTAGATCTTTAATAATCTGAGACATTGCAGGGGATTGTTTGGTTGCATATTGCGTCATGATCCTTCTTGTTTGCATTAACAGAAGAGGTTTTTTGTAAAAAGGGGTATGCGGAACCTTGAGACTGCTGACAGTATGAATTAGTTTGCACCAAGTGCTTGCCAATGGTTTTTTGAACAGAGTTAAATAAACTCCCCTGAAAAGTGTATAGTCATTCTGTGTGTAGTAATCTTTTTTTTTTCATCTTTGTTTCAAAATGAATAATTTTTAGTTTATTTGTAACCGTCACTTTTCCCGTTTGTATGTTCGTCGTTTTTTTATAGGTATCACGAAAATTATTATTCTGTGCCTGAGGTCTGTATTTGAAGGTGGACGGTGTTGGTCCCTTACATTTTGATTTGAGTTTTTCCTTAGTTTTGTGGGCCTGTGGTGGCTATAATCAGAAATGAGGTCCTCCGATGGACTGGATAAGAGACACAAGTTTTGTCTTGTCAAATAAAAATTATTTACTTATAGGTATATTACTAAATTCCAATAAGCGCAGCTTGAATACTTTTATCCGGAATCGCCGAAATTATTCCTTTACGTCTAGTTTCAATACAGCTCGGCTTCGGCTCTTTTACCGCAAATTATTTGTAAGGTTTGTTCAGACAAATTATAAGACGACGACTAATTAACAAATGTTTAAAAAACATTAAAAAGGTTATTGGGTTTTAACTTAGTAGGGTTATTGTGAGCCCAAACATTGATAGCATGTAAAACAGATTGTAAAAGCTCCCTTTGCAAAAGCCCGGAAACGCAAGCATTTCTGCCAATGCCTTCTTATAACGGATATGTTGCCACGTCGGAGTGTTGAAATGTTGAAAACGCATTAACTGGCGTAAACGTTTTTCATTAGCTAAGTAATTTAAAAATCTTTCTCTCATCAAAACTAGTTTTACAGGCTCGCAAATCTAACGACCTGCGTATTTTTGTTGAAGGATTTGTCACCAAATCATTGCTGAACATATCGGCTTGTTCTATCGAGTCCCTTGTGTTCACGTTCGTATTCGGTACGTAGTGTTGGTGCATTATAGAGTTGGTAAGAAAACTGACCTGGTTGAATAACGCGTCGATCCGAGGATCAACCGTTACCTGTGATACCCGCTTTCGTTTCTTGTGAGGTGGTTCCTATCGTACAGCTTCGCTGTCTGATGAACTGCTAGCGCACGAAGAATCCTCCTTTTCTTGGTCCCTCTCGGAAGCCGTCGAGTTTGAAGCGATCGAACGATTGACCCCGGCGGTGGCGTGTTCGGGTTCGTCACTCGGCGCGGGATTCATTATTTTTGTAAAAGGTTATGGGATTTACAGAATATTTGTGGATTTCGACCGAACGCGGCGAAAGTACACAACGCTATGAAATTCGAAAAGTGACAGCCCACGTCCTAGCTGGTACAGATTAAATACAACACCGGTGATAGTTACTCGATTGACCGTACAAAAAAGGCTAAGTATACACTGCTTCTTCATAAACAATGCTGTATGTTTTCCGGAGGCACATCAATAAAATGTTTAAATAGGATTCGTTTTATAAAGCAATGCAAGTAAGTAACATTAATGGATATCCTCAAATTTTAACATCTATCGATTAGACAGAGACTTAAAGATAAAAAGACTCGGACGATACTACATACCAATTTAATCGCAGTTGTGAAGAGCTTGCTGGCTGATTCTAAAAACGCAGCTCGGTGGAGCGATGGTTCGATTCTGGGTGGAAACATTGCGTTCTTTTCGAAAGTATTCTTTAAATTATGTATTAGAAACGAATTCAGTGCTGTAGCAGTGTAACATTTTAAAACTCGAGGGGCTAGCACATACTGACGCTGTCTGTACGTTGTGATGTTATAATCTGCTAACAATATGTACAATGTCTACATATAACAAGGGAGTTAATTACAAATGAAATGTGTGTGTAAAGGGAGAACACTTCTTCTTACCCCATTTTTTTTTTTTTTTTTTTTTTTTTTTTAATTGGTGTTTGTATGCTCATTTATACAGTCAGTGTCAGACTGTATAATTAAGTTGGAGAGCACTGTTTCCACTGTAAGATAGACCACCTCTATAGAGTGACTGGACCGTACTTACCCAATCTATTCGCAGGCCTATTTTGGATTAATGAATGTCACCAAGTCTTCAATATTCCAGCGTCTGCTGGTATTTCGAATGATGCTGTCCTTCACCGTTTTGCTACCTGGGTTTGAATTTTAACCTATGGCATACAACTCGTACTATGTTACCCTGCTGCGATTGGTCTAACCAGTGTTAGTGTAGCTCCATCTTTATTCATGTACCTAATATCGTAGCCCAATCACTTTCTAGCCGTCTGTCTAAACAAAGCATAAAGTACAAAATAGTCACTCAAATAAGGAAACAAGGCAACGATTGTCCGTGGGCATGAGTGTAAACCTAGCCCGGGATTGCTGAGAGTGGAGCAACATTTAGAAAATTGCTCTGCTGACGGTACACGCCGCGAGCGCCACCTGTGTTCCTTTTACTGAAGCATTTTTTTTTGTTCCGTCGTACTTTGGAAGTAAGGATACGCTTCGGGATGTCTTATGTAGTAAATAACGTTTGCTTTCGGTATTTTCGCGCAAATTCAATAATTGTGTTTCGTTTCCAAGTTAAATTGTCATCACAAAAACCCTTATTTTTCTTCTTGATCCAGCGATTTACGTTGCCGTTGTCTTTAAGTGAAATTTTTGATTTAAATAGTTCTACGATTGAACAACTATTTTGCCTTTCAGAAACTCGTGGTTGAATAAAAACCGCCACTAGGGTCGATGTTTTGGTTAAGCCGTGGTTGCTTAGGTTGTTCTGTGGATGGATGACCACCCATTACGTACCAAGTTTTTTACGTGCCTTGGGAAGCACGTTAAACCGTTGGTCCCGGCTGTCATTTGTAGATCATTTACAGACGTTACAGGTAGTTATTGGCCCGAAAGTCTGACAACCAGTCTTCCCAAAAGGTATTTGTATTACCCAGTAGCAAAGCGACCGCCTAGCCTAGCGGTCGCTCCATGTAAAATAGTGGTATTCATCTGTATCTGGTAAGACCGGAAGCTGACCCTAACATAATTGTGAAAAGGCTAGGCAGATGATGAATAAGTCTAAGATTGAAAAACCAACTACTTTAAGACTCACGCTTATATAAAATTATTGCCTTCCCCATACAAGATTATCCCAAAACATTGGCTAAACAACACAAACACAAAGTTACCTAAGTATGCAAAATTGTTTGACGATACAGCATAACATGCACAAGTTTAAACTTCATAACATAGTATAAACACTGATAGTCCCTCTGCGACTAACTTTAGACCATGCAAACCGGAGATGTATGAAAATGTGATGGAAATACTTGTCGCATTAGTATGGTCAAAATTGTCATATTGTTTGAGAGCAGGTCCAAACAAAGAGAGCTTAGCAGAAAGGAGGAAATATTTCATAGAAAAAATGATTGACACAAGCATACGGAGAATCATAAATGTGTCTACACGAGAACCAATCAAGGTTTTTTTTTTAATAACCAGTATAAGCTGATCTCTCATTGTATAGGAAACTTATACATAGCGAGGTCAGGTTATTCTGGAAACTCAGAGCTTCATGCGTCGCTGATAACAACCTACTAGACATAGTGACATTCTATCAGCGATTGACCACAATGAAAAAGTCAAAAAAATATTGGAATGGATATTAGAATACCAAAAAATTAACGAATTTCAACAGTTATAGGTAAGTGTGCATCAGAAAGGTGTGGTCAGGGTATGATACAAAACATCAAACTAAACAACTTTGCTCCATGGGACCAATATCGAAATCGCGAAAAAAATTAAGTTGTTCCGTACTAAACTTAAAATAGTTATAGACCCAAATGTACCTAAATTTGGGTCGGGTAACTATTTAAGTTTAGTGGGGCAGCTGATTTTATTTTTCTGATTTACGCTGTATATCAATCCTGTTTTAATTCGCTGTCAAAACACAAAACACTATTTTTTTTTTTAAAGATTTTATTTGACTTGCAATGTATGTATGTTCGGGTGGAATCTTGGAAGCTAAATTAGAACACCTTCCCGATGTCCGATTGAGCTATTTTGCACACACCTTTATATTTTAAAAACTATTACAAAAAGTGAGCAGCAGTATTATTTCTCATACAATGGTATAATTAGTACTTATAAGTCAACTATGCCCAAAACATTTATTCAAAAGTTGCAAGTAATGACAGTAAAATGCAGATGTTTGGTAGCGACCTGCCCGATCTAGGTTTATTTAAACTTGAACTGATAAGCCGATGAAGATGTTTTCATAACGAAAATGACTTCTGACGTTACAGTCACTGAGATAAATGATTTCTCTAGCTAGCCAATTCAGGACCTAATCAAACCGATGATTCTTGGAATGACACAAGTTTCGGATTTGATTTAATTCGTGTGGCATTGGAAATTAGCTCAAAATACATGCATGATAAGACCTACGAACTTTCTACGATGCGTGGTCCCAAAGTTTGTATTATACTCCTCAACAATGGCACCCGACAGGTATCGTGGTTGGAGGTACCAAAACTGTTATGAGTTAATTCCATGTATCCATGTCAGTCTCATTCTTTACTGTTTTAACAAATATTCAGCGAATTTTACTCTAATTTCTAGTTAGAAGTTGGAAAACAAAAGTTTTTGCGTAGGTCAAATTTGTATACGGCTTTTCCCAAGGTTCTTTATACTTCTGCCCAATTTTATAACATAGAAGACACATGAATATCCAGGGACTCAAACTGTAACCGTAATAAGTGTTTTTAACACTGTTTTTTAAAACAGTTATAACAGAAAAACACTTTTAAATGTAACAATAATATCACCGAATCAAACTGTAACCATTTAAATGTGTTAATAAATGTTAATATTTGTAACTGAAATAATTAATTATAGCTTCAGTACGCTGCGTTTACCTGTTACACTTATTAGCAATGTTAACACTTTTATTTCTATTACAGATATGTTACGGTTGAAAAAACATTTAAAAGTGTTACATAAAGGGTGTAAAACACCTCTTAACGAAGCCGAAAGGCACTGGTTCTCCCTGTCATTGCGATAATTTTTTTGTTCTACACCATACCTTCTAGTTACGGAGATATTAAAAACTTTTTTGGGTCAAAGTTCCAACTTTTTGACAAGTATTTTTTTAAAATCGAGTTTTGAATGTAAGATTTTTACTTTTAACACCTCCACGACCCCCGTACTATTCAATTTGTCCATCAGCACAATGTTTTGAGTACGTTACATTGAGTTCTACCACAAAACATGATTTTCACCGCCCAAAAAAAAGTCGTTTCCCAGCAATATTTTTTGCGTAAAGTTACTTAGTTTCATGTACAGAATGCTTGGTTGACGGCTTTGTGATGAGGTGATTTACACCGTGTATTTGATTCTGTTACCAATACAACATGTAACACTTATAATTCTGTAACCTTAATGAAGGCGTTTTTAAGTCCCTGTGTATACCTTTTCCTATACATCTGTATCAGTCATTAACTCAGTATTCACTTCCGTAGCCATCATTTTTGACACGATCCATCCATCATTTCCATGTTTCTTTTTCCCATGAGTGATAGCACAAAATAGAGATTAATTTCTTCAAGGCATGGTCCTAACAGTTATTATTCATCTTCCATGTTTATAAACATTATACAAGGTGTTGTTTTGCATCCTCGTCTAAATTCAGGGGAGGTTGCCACACAAGACATAAATAATCAATTAAAATTACGGTACTTACCTAGTTAATTATTAATAAACGCTGATATTTTTGGTTGTTTATGTTTGTCAGTATTTCAGAAAAACCCCCTTGGTTTAGGGAATAAGAAATTATCGAATAAACGTTTGAGATTGTTTGTATTTGTGGGAGCGCGGTTAAAAGGCGAGAATCAGACGGCCCGCGTTTTTATAAGAACAAAATAAAAATTACCTACCCATTTTATTATCGATTTGCGACGCGAATCATTAGCAAAGTTACCTACCTCCGTGAATTTGACTATGATGCAAAAACACACCTTGTATATTATGATTGCATCGCTCATGTATCGTGTCATCAGCATCTACTTAGCCTTTTCAACTTTCAGGGTAATATTTTACGTGGAACGACTGCCTATCTGAACTCCACAACCCGGTTAGTACTGGGCAGTACGATATCCCTTGGTTAGACTGGTTGCTAGACTTTTGGGCCACTACTGACTGCCTGTAACGACTGTCAGAGAGCTACAAATGACAGCCACGATTAACGGCTTAAAATAATTTCTGAGGCGTGGTTTAAACTCGGTATGTAATGGGCGGTCAATTAGACACGGACCAACCTAGGCACGCATAGCTTAACCTAAAGGTCAAGCCAAGCGGCTGTTTTTATTAAGCCACGAGCTCACATATTACGTATTTCGTAATTAAAAGATATGCACAAGAAAGGTTTTAATAAGTCCTGTAACAAGAATACCTATTTGCATTTTCTTTGCCTCTATTCCTTTGCCTGGCTTCGCAGGGACCGTGTGATTATGTCTGAGCCAGCTTATTATTTCCAGACTAATTTGACCACCTTAATACAGTATCTACATAATCTTTGTAACAAAGATGTTTCGCAGGGATAGTTGATGATATTCTGTTTCGTTATTAAGCGAAGAACTGCTGACCGTTATTGGAAAAGACGTGTTCTAATGTAGAGACTATGAATCAGCAAGCGTGCGGTAGGACACCGACATGGTAGAATAGTAGATTGTTTGCTAAGGGAGCAAACAACAATTTTTAAGGCGAGAGTGTTTCTTTGAATCCAGAGCGGAGCGAAGGATTCTAGAGTAGAATCCTGAGCGCAGCGAAGGATTTAAAGTACATCACTCGAGCTTAAAATAGTGTTGCTCCCGAGGTGAACACTCTACTTTTTATCACCCTCTATGAGAAAATAAGTAAGTGCAAGTTATGAATAAGAATAGAACGTTTATTTATTTCATTCTCACTACTTGAGGAATATACACTCATTTTTTATTAAAAAAAATGAAATCGAATTCATATTCGAGTATGAATAAACAATTGCGAAAAAACGGGATGAATATGGCGCGTTTTTATTTTTTCACAAACTTTTTTTTTTATTACGTTCGCGCGCTGTTTACTTTTTTATCATACAGCCTGAAGCCGGGTCCAGATATATATCATTGGCGTGATCCGATCAACGTATCTTACAAAAACCGACTCGACATTGATCGGGTCGTATCGCGTACCGTATCAGAGCAGCGTATCGAGACTGGCATATTAGTGCGTATCATGATCGCGTATCATCACCCGTCCACATAGGCGATCGGGCGGATGGCGGATCGGGCAAGTGATACATGTCTGGACCCGGCTTTACTTGTTCATACAATATTCTTGATTGATCTCTTTGGTAATTGGAACTTTTACTAACCATATTCACATTCCAAATTCAAATCACTTTTAGTTCCTAGGGATTCACATTATTAAAGAGCGATTTTAGTCCCTGTTTACGAAGAACAAACTAGCTCTTTTTGAATAGATGTGATAAAAGATATTTTTAGGGTCATCATCATCAAAAGCAGCCTTATTCTAACCACCATAGAGTATATCTTTGAAAGACGATGGGCAGCAATTGGATAAGAATGTCTCCTAGGACTAGACTGGACTGAGGTACCTATAAACAGTCCCTTCACGAAGCCGTCAACCAAGCATATTGTACATCAAACTAAGTAACCCTACGCAAAAATTATTGCTGGGAAATGACTTTTTTTTTTGGCGAGGAAAAATCCAACATAATCAGTAAAAATGTATGGCTTGGCTGTTTCGTTACTTACTTCAGAAACTAAATATTCGCATCACCTCCACGACGGTAGCGAAACGGCGAAGCCATACATTTTTACTGATATGTAGAATTTGTGAAATTAGGGTCGGTAGAGTTAGGCCGTGTAGATTCAGAAGTTTGGCTCTACATGAGATCAGGTGGCGTACCATGACGTCTTAAAACATTATTGTTCCATTCTTATTCCGGAGTGAAAAAGAGACGGAGCTATACAGGTCGTCTAGCTCCATCTCTTTCCCACTCTGGAATAGGAATGGAACAATAATGTTTTAAGCGTCATAGTAACCCCCCTGATATTTTTTTACAGGGCAAACCTTATGTGGTCGTCTTGGCAACATTTAACATGAAATGTTTTTGGTGGGATCACGTTTTACGATAAAACTCAATGTAAAGAACTCAAAATATTGTGCTGATGGATGCATTAAATAGTAAACGGGTCATGAAGATATTTAAATAAATAAATAAATAAATAAATAAATTAAAGTTTATTTCAGACTACAGTCCATAGCTTTGTTAGTATTTTATTGTTAGTAACAATGGTGCTTAAATAAGTAGTTTAGTATTGTTAGTGTTTACAATGTTAATTATTTACTAAGACCTAATACTATCTCCACCCAGTGTCTCTGGAAGGGACAGTCCGGTCTGGCAGCAATCATCTTCAAAATGCTGTTGTCACTACCATGCAGACGCTGTAGTAAGGAGGCTGCTTTCTTTCGAAAGATAGCGTGGAAACCATCTGTGCGAGACTCCGTGAACATTCCTGACGCGCTACAGCGCCATGGCAGTCCCAACAACATCCTGAAGGCATTATTATATTGGACGCGCAGGACATTGTAGGCTCGTCGAGTGTATGACACCCACAGGCCACTCGAGTAGAACGATTGACAGAACGCCTTAAAGAGGGTTAGTTTTACATCTGTACTACAACGTGCGAACCTGCGGGCAAGCATATTGCTCCTCACAGACAACGCCCTGCGCTCCCTCTCAATATCTCCATCGTCCCTTAGGTCGCTCGTGATAATGTGACCAAGATACTTAAAACTATCGACAATTTTGAGTGCTACGCCGTTAAGACTTATGGGCGGAACACAGCGTGACTGTTGCTTCGGGGCTTTAAAAACAAGAAGTTCACTTTTTTTAGAGTTGTATATCAAGCCGTGCTCCCCCGCATAGGCCTCACAGGTCGAAAGCAACTTCTTCAACCCACCTATCGATGGACTGAGGAGCACCATATCGTCTGCATAACTTATGTTATTGACACACACTCCATCAATGTGGCAGCCGACATGTGTACTGCTCAGTCGCTCGATAAGCCGGTTGATGTACAAATTAAATAGCAGAGGCGAGCTTAACCCTCCCTGTCTAACTCCGCATTCCAGCCTGTACTCGTCCGACATAGTACCTACCCACCTCACTCGGTTTTTTTGCATGGCGTACCAGTATTTGAGGAGGGCGGTGTACTCCGCCGACACACCCGCGTCCCTCAACTTGTCCCACAGTATATCATATGATACCAGATCAAAAGCTTTTGACAAGTCGAGGAAACACGCGTATACCGGCGTCCTCCTCGCCGTGTAGTACCTGACAGTTCGCTTCAGACTCAGGATAGCGCTCTCAGTTGAGACTATTTAAAGTACAGTTATAAAATTAAAAAGTTTTTTTATTTTACATAAAAAAAAAAAGTGAAAAAGTATGAACTCTGACGTCCAAAATCTCAGTAATTAGAAGGTTCCCAGGTATGGTCCAGAACAAAAAAAATATCGCAATGGCGGGGAGAATAAGTGCCATTTACACCCTTTATAAAGGCTGAATAAAGATTGCTCACAACGAGTTTAATATTCCACGCTACATCTAAAGTCATAAGCGTTTACCGCAAACGTTTCAAAAGTGTTACAGTACAAAGTTAAGATTACCCCTCATTACTACGCACTTGCTAAACGTAAACGTGTGTTATTGCATATTAAAACTTGGGCCCAACCGCCATCGCGCGGTAATTTATGTTAATCCCAGGTTGCTTAGTTCTGGAACTACCCCCGGGAATTACGTTTGGCGAAGAATTTCACTTTTGAGAGGGATTACATTTTGTAAATAAAAGACGAAATAAGAGCTTTACCATCATATAAATGATGCTATGAACCAGCGCTGTGCTGTGGGTCCCTCAAAGCACAGCATCACGCTGAGCGGTAACCCAGCTGGCCAGCTGGGTTACGATTGGTAGGCCTACCATGACGTCTTAAAAAATAGTGCGTGGAGTCCCTCCGCGCGGAAGAAGTGAAACTTCGTAATACTTCACGCATGCGTTCGAGTGCCACGCATTCACTCTCGTTATTTTATTGAGCTTCTAAATAATATTTTGTTGTTTTCTTGCTGCATTATTTTTATTACATAAGTTTATCGAGGTTATTCTACTCACGGAAATTGAGCGACGGCTGGTCACACCGAAAAATCGAATGCATGACTGTTTGCACGCCATCTTGCGTACCTAGTGGAACTACGTAGACACAAATCTTCTAATACTGCCATCTCTTAGTGAGTTTATGAAAATATCCCCCTCCATGGTAGCGTTAATCTTGTTGGGAGTCGTATAAGAAGTTTCACTTCAATAACGTTTTAAGACGTCATGGTAGCCACCTGATTGTCGCAGCCACGACGTGCAAGCTGATAACTTTTTTGTTCCTTCCTTCGTACTTAGAAATATTAACAAATTTTTATAAGAGTGAAAATATGTGTATATATTATGTGTTATTTTGAGTGCTCGTCGCCTTAGCGTGCAGTCGCTTAGTTTGTAAGTTTTTATGCCCTGGCTGGAGGCCTTACTCTTAAGGCAACCACAGGATAGTCCGGTTAAGCAGACGACAACCTCAAAGGTTGAACTGCGAGATGCCATTCACAAAAAAAAAAGTGCTCGTCGCTGTCCTTGCGACAAATAGATATTTTTTTTCTTTCAAATGCGTACCAAAAGCATCTGCAACATCAAACAAATCCACTAGCAGTGCAGTTTACCGTTCTTGACTCTCTGAATCGCCTGAAAAGATGCAAAATCCTGAACCTGTATAGCCGATAAGGTGAGTCGATGACCTATCGGATACAAAGTACCAATCCCAGTGGGGATCTATAGAGACTTTGATCTAAAATGTGCATTCACCAACAGTTGTTACAGATAATACAAAGTTATGAACATACAAGTAATTGAGTCTTAAATCTAACTGCACAACCAATTACAGACAAACACCACATGTATGGTCACTAACACTATTAATAACATTTACTACGGGATATTTACCATGTGTATTATTTGTTTCGAGTTCCCGATATTTCGGCGCTGTTGCAAACGCCATGATCACGGATAAACTGTTTATCCGTGAGCATGGCGTTTGTGTCAATGTTATTAATATTAACCGACGTGTTATAATACTAATCTGAAATTCATGATTCTAGGATTCAATTTACACAAACACTAAACATTTCGGATATATCTCACAAATAAAAGTAAGTAGAGAGAACTTTGTCTGCTGTCGTTATATACGCCCCAGATTTTGTTTCACAAAAACTTGATCGATTGATGTCAGAAGTTTTCATCATTATCATTTTCAGCCTATAATGTTCTCACTGCTAGGAAACAGGCCTCATCTCTATTGGAGGGAGTCTCATATTGGTGTTAATTATGCCATTTGCTCATTAGATTGTAGGGATTATAAGTAAATATGTATTGTTTGGATTTTTCACAAAGATTTTTAAAAAAAACCGGGTTCATCGTAGGTACACTTAACAAAACAAGAGATGCTATTTTTCATTAATCGAATTTTGATCTTTAACACTTTTAATTTTTAATAGGTTACTTCCATCTAGTGGTTTCCCGTGGCTGTCGCAAAGTCTTTCAACAATGCTCCTTGTAATTTCCTAAGGGGTAGACAGAGGTGTACCCAATAGTACGCCCTCATCATTTCACCAGTAATGCTAATTATGGAGCTAGCTTATTTTTTTTTTCTTTTTTTTACAAACGTTGCCCCACACTAGGAATTTCTCCTGTATCGTGGGTGCGTTTACAAACATTAAACTCACATACACAAACAGCCAGACCCGGAACAACTATCTGTAGGCCATACAAATATTTGTTCCGTGCGGGAATCGAACCCGCGACACGCAGCGCAGCAGTCTATCGCTCAGCCACTGCGCCAACCGTGCCGTCAAATTGCCATCAACCGAGCACAAATCCAGACTCCCTGGCTGTTAATGAGAAATTTTTGTTGAAAAAAACCGTTTGGCCGACCTGAGAATCGAACCCAGCTCCTCATGCTCAGCAGTCGGGGTTGCAACCACTAGCCCAACGAGGCAGTCCATACATTTTCTAATAAGTGTGTAAATTCTCGTGTCGCGGTGTTTATTACCAAACTCCTTCGAAACGGCTGAACCATATTGTATGAAATTTTGTGTGCACATCGGGTAAGTCTGAGAATCGGGCAACACTTTTCTTTCATACCCCTAGAACTCTTTAAAATTTCCACGCGAACGAAGTCGGGCAGCAGCTAATATTTTACAGTGTTGTTATATTCATAAATATTACATATGTAATATCTATGTACCTACAGAATGTAGGCACAAAAGCACCAATAGTTTAAGTGCCCTATGACCTGACTACAGCTAATATTATGACTATAAAAATAGACATTAACCCATAAACTTTATGTTGTCCGCAATAATAAATGAAATCGAACTATGATTTTTATGTCTTCATAAAAAAATATTATTTTTTATTACTTATGACACATTTTTTGGACAAGAGATTACTTCCAGATTATCAAAGACTTTTTTGTTAATAGTCAGGTTATAAAATTTATAGTTCGCCTTTTGGGGATGAAAGTCTAGATATTTTTAATTTTGCGATTATTGCTTGTCGGCGAAGCAGAAGAAATGGTTTTTTGACAACAGGAATATTTTATTTAAAAATGTGTTATTTTTTCTTCTAGTGATTGGTTGAAAAAAGAAAGACCTAGTTTTATATCATTTAACATCGCTCCTTAAAAGTCTGATATCCAGTCTTACCAAGGAGAACGTATTACCCAGTAACTGGGTTATGGAGGTCAGATAGGCAGTCACTTCATGTAAAATACTGGTACTCAGCTGCATCCGGTTAGACTGGAAGCCGACCCCAAGATAGTTTTTTTTTTTTTTGTTTTTAAAAAACGTTGCCCCACACTAGGAATTTCTCCTGTGTCGTGGGTTCGTTTACAAACATTTAAACTCACATACACAAACAGCCAGACCCGGAACAACTATCTGTAGGCCATACAAATATTTGTTCCGTGCGGGGATCGAACCCGCGACACGCAGCGCAGCAGTCGATAGCTCAACCACTGCGCCAACCGTGCCGTCAAAAGTTTGGGAAAAGGCTAGGCAGATGGTGATCATCGCTCCTTAATTAGTAAGTAGTTTCACTTCATGTAAAATACTAGAATTCAGTTCGGATGATAAACGTGTTGCACCGACCTCAAGTAATACGCTCATAAAACGGTGAATGAAAATACCATGCTTAAGAATAAAAAAAATATATAACCGACTTCCAAAAAAAAACAAAAAAGTGCAAAATAATATTTTACTTTCGGAAGTCGGTGGCAAAAAAAAGAAAGAAACAACAACAAGACAACCGACAAGTCACCGACTGACGAAAGTAAAATATTATTTTGCACTTTTTTGTTTTTTTTTGGAAGTCGGTTATATTTTTTTGTAAAAAGTTTTTATTATACCCTTTTCAGTTGTGGTATCTCACTTAAATTCTTGTCTAGTATCATTTTTACATTGTAACTAGACACCAGCACATCGTCCATACATACGACAAAGGACAAAATGCATAATAAAGGGGATGACTCAAAAAGCACCAAAGCAAAGATAATAAAATTCATATGGGCCCACCGGGGTGTGATCCTCTTCAGCACGACCATGGATGATTACCTTAATTTTAATGAGGTACATATTCATGAAAAAATGTTTCTCTACCAAATGAATGAAGATTCATGTAAATCAGTCCAGTAATCACGGAGAAATAGGTGTACGTGATAAATTTACAAATAAAATAAAATGAAAACTACAGGGCCAAACTATATAACATTTTTTATGGGACCAAATAGCAACTATTCCGCATCAAACTAAAGAAGTTAGTAAAGTAATAAGTCTCAGCGTAATCGGTGTACATTCAACAAAAACTAACCGAATTGATAACCTTCTCCTTTTAGAAGTCGGCAAAAAAAAAAAAAAGATTTCTATTTCTTTTAAATTATTACTTGTACATACACCTGGAAATTGCACACCGTTACAATTCCAACAAGCCCAAACACAGCTAAGATACATTGTCTTATTATTGAGTTCCGGTGCCTGTCTCTAGGATTCATCATCAGATCTGCCGGCCTAGCATGACCGCCGTAGAAACGAGCTATGTCTACGGAAGAATCGACAATTTGACAGATATTTCTATCGTCCCAAGCATGGCGATATTAAGAATGTAGAAAAGAAATGATTCTTTTCTTCAGTCGACACAAGTCTACAACGTCGAGCATGACGACCATATTTTCTCTTCTTTTGACATTTGGAGGTAGAAACATTACTTCTGACAAATGTCAAACTAGTCTTAATAAAAACTAAATACGAGAAATACGTTTCGTGGTTGCGTTGAGTTACGTTCAAAAGGTTGAAATGTTATGTAAAATATTTAGGTTTAATTTCGCGAAAAAGATCCAGGCCTGGATCCAGGATGCAGCAACACCATCCCGCCCACGAAAAATGAAAAACTCGTGCAATTGGCATCTTTTTTTTGTAAACTAAACGTAACCTTTTAACTTTCCATAGCAACGTCCCCGTTGCTATGGAAAGAATTCCTGTCTATGTCTTCGTAGAAACGCGAGTCGACGGTGCGCGCCATGCTCGGGCAGAAGAAATGACAAGTTGTAAAGAAAAGATTTCTTGTCGTTTCTTGGTAGAATAGAGATAGAACGGTCATGCTAGGGGGGCTGATGATAGAATGATTCTTATTGAACGCAAATGCTTCACTTGTTGTAGAAAATACCAAAACCGCTGTAAGTTTTCCTATAAAATTTGAGGGTTGCCCTCGATTTCTCCAGGATCCAATCATCAGATCCTGACTTGGTGACTATGGGACCACTTCAGAAGTATCTCCTTTCGAACAAAAAAAGAATTTTGAAAATCCGTCCACAATTGGCGGAGTAATCGCGTAACATGTACACACAAAAAAAAAAACATACCGTCGAATTGAGAACCTCCTCCTTTTTTGAAGTCGGTTAAAAAGTCGTATACTGGAAGTCAATCTGCCCAGCATTTTATTCAGAGGCAGATGTTTCATAAATATTCCTACCCTGGTTGAATTCTTAATTTTTACCCCATACAAACTCAAATCTTGATCGTCTGCCACCTTTTGGCAGTACTGAAAACTACGCACTCGTCATGTATTTGACGTTATTCATAAAACTTAATATAGATGGCGCTGTTCACAACACAGAGTTCAGTTTAGTTTCAGTTTTCCGATAGAAGTAGGAGTGAGATGTCCTCAAATAGTTAAGGTTCCTCACACTAGATGTGGCGTTTGGCCAAATATTAAGATATAGTAGATTAATGGTGATGGCACCACTGTCCATATTATAAAAGAAAATTACAAGAAAGAGGATAATTATGTTTTTTCAAATAAAACGACAGATCTTTATTCCATTGGGTTTTATAGTCAATTCTTGATTCATAAGATTCTCGTAATACTTTCATACATCACTTGGATTTGTCCGCAGTGTTTAGTTCGGCTCCAAAAACGTTTAATAAAAATTCTTTATATTCTTCTGCTTTCACTGAGTAGGCTATTCTGACGTTGGCCTTTTCCTTGTCTACAATGTCGTTTGTATTGATTCCTCTACGGTCACCTGTAAAACGAGATATATAACTAATGAGGAAACTGTAAGAAGAACTGTCGTTGGTCCTGGCTGTCATTTGTGGAACTTTGACAGTCGTTACAAGTTGTCAGTGGCCCGAAAGTCTGACAACCAGTCTTGTATCGTATTATCCAGTACTAATTGGATTGTGGAGGTCAGATAGTCGCTCCATGTAAAAATCTGATATTGAGCGGCATTTGGTTAGATTGGTAGCAGTCCCCAACATAGGTAGTTGCGAAAAAAGGCTAGGCAGATGATGATGTTGAACGTAGTGTTTAACATCTTACTTCCAAATGTATGACTCGTAGAATGATTACGGTTTCATCATAATCACCATTTCAGTCGTCAACAGTAGGCTGAACTAGATATGGCAAAATAAGATGTGCAGGACTGTAAGTTGAAGTTCCAAAAATTGTTTCAACGAACAGTCCTGCGCTGCTCGCATCTTGCGCATTCCTGCTACCTTCTTTAGGTCCTCAGTTATAAGCTTACTTATGCTTTGACTTCGGGTACATTTTATTTTCAGGTTCATCTTATTTTTTGGGGGACGCCTATGTCCAGCAGTGGATGTCTGTCGGCTGAAATGATGATGACATCTTATTTAAAATTTACTCACCACAAACAATGATATTATTTTTCGAATACTTGTACTCTTCTACCAGATCTGGCCTCAGGAATAGAGCTACCGTTGCAGGGTCCAAAGCCTGCCAGGTTGGTTCTACGCCTAAGGATACCTTTTCATATTTATTCTGGGCCTTAATTATTTCAGTGTCTATTGCTCCTAGTATGTTTTCTCTCCAGTCCTGGAAAATCAATTTTAAATCTTAAGTGACTTTACAGTATAACTAAACTTTTGGCTTAGTTATAAGAGGACTTTGGCAATCGCAATGGTTTTCCTTGAGGTCCTGTGATTAACTTCCTGGAAATGCTATCAGGATTTTCATAGTGAAATTCTCAGTAGCTTCCTGCACTGGACATACGTGATGTATCATGGTAGATGGAACTTAGAGGTACTCAGATATAAAATACAAAGTTGAGAAAACACTTACTTTGCTAAAATTGAGGTATTGCTTGGCCTGTGAGAAGGGGAAGATTGTTACTTTGTCTGGAGTGGCATTCTGTGCTACAACATGATACGCTTCCACGTCCATGTGCGCGTTGAATTCTGGAGTTGGATTCTGTTCACCTTAAAAAATAAAAGCGAATACTGTATGTCAAGTTTTCTCCCTATCGAATTCTTCAATTTGGTGTTTGCGGTATTAAATAATTTAACTTACTATGAATATGTCCCGCGCCTATGTATAAATGGTTCAGTCTTGATAAAAAGCTAGGATCCAATTTTATGGCTAATGCTATGTTTGTTAATGCTCCAATAGTTATCACAGTCAAGTCTCCTGTAATTAAGAAAAATTAAGTTTGTTACATGTTATGAGGTTCTATCATTTTATCAAAGCGATTTGCTGATTCCTTGATTTCTATTATATTTTTATAGGCACCCATCAGTTACTTGAGAACCCGTGACACTGTTTCCGGTAGCTAAAAGATCAATATTAATTTCTGTTCTAAATAATGGTTGTCACCCTATTTTGTTTGATAGATTTCTGTACATGGTGGAAGGGACGATTCTGAACACCCCTTTAGAAATATTTCATCGGATATTAAAAAAAAAAACGACTGCCATAAATTTTGACCGTTTAGTTACTGAAATTTTGTAGGAAACAGAAGATTTTTTTGCAAGAGTTCATAGTGATTAACTGTCAATATTTGAGATTTTTTTTTGTCTCCATACCTTCATAAGTCTTAGAGTAATCAATAAGAGCATTCACAGCATTCTCAGTCTTCGCTGGCACCAGGTCGGGGAAGGTTTCTCCACTGTCTCCTAAACCATCCTTTCCGTAATAATCACTAACTGATGGCGTGTTGACCAATGATGTTTTGGACCCCCTGTATATTGGTACCTGGAATTTGGAAATATATTTTTCTATTTAATTTAATTTAACAAACCCGCTTCACCGCACGCAGTGCTCGCGGAAGGAAAGTTGGTTGGACGTCCTCGCAGTAAATCGATGTAATAATGAGTAAAGTGCTGTTTCCCTTAGTCGCCCATTATTTTTAAGCTTATTTGTAACAATATTTGCAAAAAAACACCTTAACGATTTTTGGATTTATTGGTGTGGCTCCGGAAGATAGTTTGTGTGTAGGTGTCATGGCGGATAACGTGTTAAGACTAGCTAACGGCTTAAAGCACAACCCGTGCACTAAGTAGGTAATTACTATTTAGCAAATTTTTAAATCTTTATTTTCTCTTTTTAACAAAAACGAGGTTTGTAAATATTTTTTTTATCGAATCTTTTATTTCCGTTAATGATCAGATTGTCTCGTTGACCTTAGTCAATGAGGGTAGAAAGATTTGACTGCTCCTAATGATTTATTTACCATCCAATTAATAGGTAATTAATCAAAACATTATATTAAAATTTATTCTAAAGTTATCCCGCGATCATGGTGCTTGTAACAGCGTCGAAATATCGGGAGCTCACAATAATAGGGGATCGGACTGGGTGAAGAAAACGACATTCTATTTTGTCCGTCAGACAGGTAATACAAAAATATTAGACACGTATTTTTTGTTTTATCAAAATATCAAAAAATTACTTAGTTAGAACTCATTAAAGTTGGAGAGTGGGCACTTACTACGTCACAAGTAGGTAAAAAACTTACCAACATGTGACGTCATGGGCCATTTCAACTCAATATATCTCCATAATTTTATGACCACGTGAAAAAAGAAAAAATACGTGTCCAATACTTTTCAATAAACTACCCGACGGACAAAGAAAAAAAAAAAGGGTTGTCCCCTATTGATGATCACGGAAGATATCCCGTAAGCATAGCGTATCTTGTTCCCTACCTACTATACTTCCTTCAATAGTTTTAAATTTTAACCTAGAAAATGATACTCTAGCGTTCGATAGTCAAATGACCATGGCTTTTATTTGCGATAAGACTTTAAACACTAACAAAGGAGATGTTTCATTTTTGTATGGGACTCCGGCCATGACCTGTACCTTTCAGGAAAAGTGGGAAACAATCCTCTGAATAGCATAAAGTAACATTTTTTTAATATTAATAAATGGTTTTAATGCACATAATAAAAATTAAATGTGTTTGACGTTTGTCGCGAGAGTTATGACAGCCATGACAGGTTGTAGAGAATATGTTTACATAACCTAGAAATTGTTATTTGATAATAATTGTTTATCAGAACTGATTTTTTTCGATGCTTTCGTATTTGTTTTGTTCTCTGTTTTCATAAAACGTTAGGCAATACGAGACGAACGAGACTGACTGACGGACACTGATGGGCTTTGTCACTTGTCAGAACAAATTGTCATTTTGAATTTTTCGTTCAGAAGTACTCTCCAAAAAAGTAGTACCTAATAAATAGTTTTTAACGATGAAATCACCACACTTGCTTATAATTGGTTCGAAAAATTATGTCTAAGAGACCAATAACAATAATTAATTACAAAAACACATACTTTTCATAATTTAACGTCGATGTGATATTATGTTTTTGTGTGAAATGATTTCAGAACGAAAGCAAATTGCAAACTTGCAAACTGGAAGACGCCATGTTGAATAGAATGGGGCAATAATTGAAAAACTATTACTTTTTGTGTACAGCAAATCAGGCTTAAATTCACGAAAGAATATTTTTCCTAAGTTCGTGGTATTTTTTCCTCTTTTTCAATAAATGTACATCTTATGGCCGAAAATGAAACATCTCCTTTCTATTTGTTAGTGTTTAAAGTCTTATCGCAAATAAAAGCCATGGTCATCGTTACGGACATCCTTGCCAACATACGCAAACTGTGTTATCAAACAATTGTATAACAGTTCCAGTATAGCGTTAATTGAAACACTGGGCTGTTAATAATTCTTATCTCAGTGGGCGAAGTCATAGTTCAACTAATTGACCGATAAATAACCACGATCGTTATTGCATAATAATGAATACTAGTAATTTATCATTTCTGGAACCTTTTCCTTGTTGGGGTCGCTTTCAGTCTACCCGGATCCAGCTGAATGCCAGTATTTTAAACGGAGCGACTGCCTATATCACCTCCACAACCCATTTCATCATCATCATCATCAGCCTATAATGTTCCTACTGCTGGGACGCAGGCCTCCTCTCTATGAGAGGGAATGGGTTGTAATCCACCACGCGGGCCTATT
Organism: Cerastis leucographa; assembly: GCA_963082945.1. NCBI lineage: Eukaryota > Metazoa > Arthropoda > Insecta > Lepidoptera > Noctuidae > Cerastis > Cerastis leucographa. The sequence goes on along the minus strand of OY720380.1, from coordinate 6,580,286 downwards.
GCGGGTTGGTTAGATGTCACCATGTCTTCGAATTTTTAGTTCTAGGACATGCCGGTTTCCTCACGATGTTTTCCTTCACCGTTTTGAGAGCAGCGGTGATGAAATAAATTACACAAAGTAATGCGCCTAGGTTTGAAACCACGGCTTACTGCTCGTAAGTCGGGGCTGCCACCACTGGGCCACTGCTGCTCTCAACATTCAACAACAACGAACAACCTATTTAGTACTGGGTAATTCAATAACCCTTGGTAGGACAGGTGGCCTACCATGACGTCTTAAAACATTATTGTTTTAAACTCCCTTTCCAGTGTGGAAAAGAGATTGCGCTAGACATCCTGTATAGCTCCGTCTCTTTCCCACACTGGAATAAGAGTAAAACAATACTGCTTTAAGACGTCATGGTAGGCCCGCTGGTTGTCAGACTTTTGGGCCACGGACAAAGACGAACTAACGACTGTCAAACATCAGAAATAACAGCCGTGACTAGCGGCTTAACGTGCTTTCCGAGGCATGAATGAAACTCGGTACTAGATGGTCACCTATCAACGGATTGATCTTGACAGCGCTGCTTATAGACCCCACCCGCGTGATATTTAATGCTGCTTTTATTATTTAGCCACGATGCGATGTACCTGTTGTGCTATTATAAAACTTCACAGGCCAGCAAGGCCAAGAAGGCAGTAGCGGCGAGGGCCACCCCCCCGCTCTCGGCCTCACGGCCCCCTTCCCCCGCCGTTCCGGCAACCTCCCCGGTGGTCTCCCGACCCCCGTCTCCGGCTGTGTCGATGGCGTCGGTCCCAGCGGGACCCTCTTCCCGACCTGCCAGCCCCATGGCCGTCGCGCCCGCCCCAGCTTCGTCCAGGAAGCCCAAGTCCCCCCCCCCGTGTTCATTCGTGACAAGGGGATGTGGACGGACGTTTCATCTTGGTGTACGGATCGCAAGATCCAATACACCAACGCCAAAAATACCCAACAGGGTATTAAGGTACTCGTACCCACCACCACGGACTTCCGTGAGCTGGTGAAATTACTTCGTGTGAAGGGCGTAGCCTTTCACACTTATTTATTTATTTATTTATTTATTAGGTACACCAACAGCAATACATACAATTTATTACAAAAAACAATAAAATTAAAATTAAAGTGCTGGTATGTACGCCTATTATAGGTATACGCAGCGTTCACCATAGTGACAACAACATAAAATTCTAGTATATTATTAATAAATCATAAAATCTGAATATAATACAAATTTTACTTAAATCTAAAAAGGTAATATGGATTATGATGACATAAATATTATACATGTGACATGTAAAGATTTGTTTTAAATTTTTGTTAACTAGTACCGCAGTGGCACGTGAAGAAGTGAAGTCAGTTTTTTAACGGAAACTTAGTGCACTCCCGTACCTCAGAAACTGATCTTCTAAACTTGTTGAGGGAAACACCGAATAAATCGGTTTCCAAAGATTTGCAGGAACTATTGTAGTTTCTACATATTCGTAGCAAGGGAGCGTTGAGACCAAGGTTAGAATTTCGGAAAGGAGTATAGAACAGTCTGGTGGTAGGATATCTGGGAGGTTTTGAAGGGACTGAATAGGGAATAAGCTCAACTAAATCGCTGCATTTTACAATTCCATTGACGATTTTGTAAAGGAAAATAAGATCGCGTGAACGGCGACGGTCTCGCAGCGTCTTTATATTAAAAAAAATTAGGCGTTGCTCGTACGGACTCCGATGGCTTATTTTTCTAGATAAGAAGGCAAGATGTTTGGTGAAAGCTCGTTGAATTCTCTCAACTCTTTGCGAATGAACAGCGTAGAACGGATTCCATGCAACGCTTGCATATTCTAACCGACTACGCACAAGAGTGTTGAACAAAACTATTCTGGTCTTTGGAAATTGAAAGCCCCGAGTATTTCGTTTTACGAAACCCAGCATTTGTGCTGACTTCTTGACAATATCGTTGATGTGTGGTTTAAAATTCAGCTCATCGTCGAATAGAACACCAAGGTCACGTATTTGGTGTACCTTTGATAATGTAGTATTGTACAATGTGTAAGAAGTGGGGAGAGATGTTTTTTTTTTGGAAAAACGAATGAAAAAGCATTTTTGGATGTTTAGGGCCATATTGTTTGCTATGCACCAATTTTCAATATTTTTTAAGTCGTTTTGAACGAACCCAGTGTCAGCAGGTCCCATGATCTTTCTGTAAATTTTTAGGTCATCGGCGAATAGCAAAGCTTCACAGTGTTTAATTTGACTAGTGATATCGTCTACAAATAACAAAAACAGAATTGGGCCAAGGTGAGAGCCTTGTGGGACTCCAGATTGTGCGTGATATTCATAGGAGACATAGCCATTGACGGCAACGAACTGAGAGCGATTTATGAGATAGGATGCGAACCACCTCAACAGCGATCTGTGGACGCCGCTGATCTCGAGTTTCGCTACCAAGAGAGAATGGCTCACCTTGTCGAACGCGCTGCTAAAGTCTGTGTATATTGCGTCGACTTCGTGTCTGCCATCAAGTGCATCAGAAATATCGGACAAATATCTGACTAGATTCGTTTCGGTAGATCTCCCAACTCGAAATCCGTGTTGACTGTTAGAGAGCTTAGCATCTAAGTAATTGGTTAGAATGGGGCAAACAAGACATTCAAAAAGCTTCGAGAAACATGAAAGTATGGAAATTGGTCTGTAGTTTTTGATATCACTGGAATCACCTTTTTTGAGCACAGGTACAATACGGGCCTTTTTCCATTCGTCGGGGAATACTCCCGACTCCAATGATTTATTAAATAACAGACACAGTGGCTTTGCAAGTGCTTTACCACACGACTTCACAAAAACAGGTGGAATTAAATCAGGGCCAGCGCCCTTGGTGGTATCTAGTTTTTTAATTTTCAATAGGACTTCGTCTGACGTAAATTTAACACTACTTAACACTCCATCTGATTCCTTGATATCTGTGGTTACATTACCATTTGGGTCGGAGAAAATTGAAGAAAAATGAGAAGCAAAGAGATTTGCGATGTCAGTTCCATTACTAGCTACTTTGTCATGCATATACATTCTGGCCGGAATTGTTGATTTACTATTACGTTTGTTTTTAATGTAGCGCCAAAATGATTTTGGATCTTTTGATATTTCTGTCTCAATGTGGTGTTTATAATCACTGTAATTTTGATTGATCATTGTATGACAACGGTAACAATTGCCTTCTCTCCCTCTTGTGGTGGACCACAAGCGGGGATGGTGAAGGGCAATGGAGCGGGTGCGGCCACGGCTATAGGCTGAGCAGCGGCTGGGCTGGAGGAGGGACATGGGACTGGAACGTCCATAAGTCCAGGAAGCGGGCTGGGTTTTGCTTTCCCGAGAGCAGGGAAGGCTCGTTGATGGTTCAATTCATTTACAACAACAACAACAACAACAACAACACACTTACTCTCTCCCTGAGGAGACGCCCACCCGTGTGGTGATCAGGCGTGTGCCTAAGGAGATCCCGGTTGAGGCCATCCTAAATGACCTCAAGAGACAAGGTATTGCCGCACTTGCGGTACATAGGCTTCACAAAGCTAGGGGGGGCGAGCAGTACGACATGGTACTGGTCGTCTGTGAGCCATTCGATGGCCACCACCCGATTTTTAAACTAAAATCGGTGTGCTCCCTCTCCGGCATCTCCATAGAGAAGCCGTTCAAATCCCATGTAGTTGGGCAGTGCCATCGCTGCCAACTATATGGTCACAGCCAGGCCAACTGCCACGCCCCTTTCAGGTGCGTGAAGTGCCTAGGCGAACACTCGACCGCGGAATGTCCTCGTCCAAAGGACATTGCGTTGTGCACGGAGCCTCCGAGCTGCGTGAACTGCGGTCAATCTGGTCACCCAGCCAACTATCGGGGCTGTCCGAAAGCCCCAAAACCTTTGTTGGCGAAGCGCGCAGGCGCCCGTCAACAAAGGGAGAGCCCTTCTGTCGTGAAGATCCCATCTTCACTGCTGCCCGAGAGGCTCAGCCCTCAGAGGCCATCCCCATGGAACTCGTTGAACCATCAACGAGCCTTCCCTGCTCTCGGGAAAGCAAAACCCAGCCCGCTTCCTGGACTTATGGACGTTCCAGTCCCATGTCCCTCCTCCAGCCCAGCCGCTGCTCAGCCTATAGCCGTGGCCGCACCCGCTCCATTGCCCTTCACCATCCCCGCTTGTGGTCCACCACAAGAGGGAGAGAAGGCAATTGTTACCATTTTCCGGGCCTTTGGTGCCTTTGTCTCCCCCGAAGCCGACCTCATGGCGGCTGAGATCCGAGCCTCCGATTACAAGGCGGAGTCGCTCCTAAAAATTTTCACCGCTCATCCGAAGATCGAGCAAGCCCTTAAGGCAATCAACTTTAACCAGTTTAATGGCTAACTCGGTTAATGCACGTACTCTCCTCCCCAGATCCCTTAGGTTAGGCTTCTTTAATGCCAATGGCATTAGGACCCAACGCGATGAGATCGCAACTTTCCTGCGAGACCATCAAGTTGACGTCCTCCTCGTCCAGGAGACGTTCCTCAAGCCGTGTCATCGCGACCCGAAAATTGCCAACTATTGCATAGTTCGTAAGGATCGGTCGCGTTGTCACAAGGGCGGCACGTTAATTTACTATAGGAAGGAACTGCACTGCATCCCCATAGTCCCCCCTCAGCTTGAATCTCTTCTCGAGATCTCTGTCTGTCGGCTCGGCATGACCGGTCATCAACCGGTTCATATCATCTCTGCCTACATGCCTCCCTCTAACACGAGTGAAGATCACTCTTTACTCAAAAAGGACCTTACTGTCCTCTTCGGCTTGAGTGACTCCGTTATCATAGCGGGTGATCTCAACCACAAAAACCCCGCCTGGAACAGTACAATAACAAACCCGAGAGGGAGAGTTATTTACGACCTAGGTGAGGCCCTTAACTTTGACCCTATCGCTCCCATGGAGCACACTCATTACCCAACGACCGTCTCTTCCCGTACCGATGTACTTGACATCGCGCTACTCAAGAATGTCAACCTTAGGTTGCATTCTATAGAGACCCTTCACGAGCTTAACTCGGATCACCGTCCGGTGCTCATGCACCTTATTCCTCGTTCGGGCCCTTCTGACCCCAACGCTCCCGCTCCTACCATAGTGATCACTGACTGGAAGAAAGTCAGCGCTAAGCTGGCCTCTGACACGTCTCCTCACTTGGAAGCTATCCCTGACCACATAGACTCAGTCGCAGACACGACGGCCGCCATCAACTTGTTTACAGATCACGTTCAATCCGTACTGACGGATTGTTCACGGGAAGTACCGGAGACGAGCGATCGTCGCTGGAAACTACCCGCTGACGTACGTGATTTGATAACCGAGAAGAACGCGGCCATCCGTGCCTACAGCAGATTTCCTTGCGACGCGAACAAGGCTCACATGCGTAATTTACAGCGTGCTGTAAAGGACCGCACCAGTGAGTTTCGTTCAAATCAATGGGACAAGACGCTTAGCGAACTCGAGCCCACTCACTTAGCCTTCTGGCAGTTGCAACGGAAGTTGCGCTCCACAGAAGAGGCTTCTATGCCTCCTCTCACCCGACCCGACAAGAGCGTCGCTTTTGACGACTCTGAAAAGGCAGAATGCCTGGCCGACAGCCTGGAATCCCAGTGCTCCCCTAGTTTGCAGCCAGTAGACAAGCGACACCTGGAGAAGGTGGACGCATTCGTCGAAAGTAAATTCGCCCTCCCCCCTGTTGAAGACCCTGATGATCCTCTGCCTCCCGTCTCAGTCGAGGAAGTGCAAGACATCATTAAAAGGCTTCAGCCTCGGAAAGCACCTGGCTCCGATGGCATCACCAATAAGGTGTTTAAACTCCTCCCTGGTCAGCTCATTATACTCTTGGTAGCCATCTTCAATGGCGCCTTGAGCAACAATATATTCCCACAAGTCTGGAAAGAGGCCACTGTGATCGGTATTGCCAAACCAGGCAAACCAAAGGCCGAGCCGTCGAGCTACCGGCCTATCAGTCTCCTGAATGCACTCGGCAAAATCTACGAGAGACTTATTTATAAGCGACTCAAGGATTATGCCGAAGCGAAGAGTCTCATTCCCAACGAACAGTTCGGCTTCAGGACCGGACACTCGTGCATCCAACAGGTACACCGCATCGTAGAACACTTGAGCGCTGGCTTCCAGCGTGGTTCTATGACGGGAGTACTTTTCTTCGACATAGCGAAAGCTTTCGACAAAGTCTGGCACAACGGCTTATTATATAAGCTTTACCAAATGGGAGTGCCGGACCGTCTCGTGCTCATCTTACGGGACTTTTTGTCGAATCGCACTTTCCGCTATCGAATTGGAGACGCTTTGTCCTCCCCTCACCCTATCCGAGCCGGAGTCCCTCAGGGCTCCGTCGTCTCCCCACTCGCCTTCACACTGTTTACCAGTGACATCCCCATGAGCAAGAAGGCTCAGTTAGCACTATTTGCCGATGATACGGCCATCTATTACACCGGCACTAGCCAGGACAGCATCGCAAGTACTCTACAAACGTCAGCCAACGTCTTAGGCGCTTGGTTCCGTAAGTGGAGAATCGAGGTAAATCCCGATAAGAGCCATGCTGTCCTGTTCGTCAAACCACGTCATAAACGTCCCTCCCCCCCCCGCCCGATTACCATGTACGGCAAGCCTATCCCCTGGGAGAAGCGAGCCAAGTACTTGGGAGTCACTCTCGACCAACACCTGACCTTCGCGTCACATATCAAGGAAGCACGTAACAGTGCTGCCTTTGCTATGGGTAGACTCCACCACATGCTGACGGCAAAGAGCAAGTTGTCACTCAAGTGCAAGTTGCGTCTCTATACCGCAGTGATCCGTCCCATCATGACCTATGCTTGTGTCGTGTATGCACACACTAAGCCACGTTTTATTCATAGGATGCAGACATTGCAGAACCGTTTCCTACGTAAAATCACGGGCGCTCCCTGGTACGTTCGTAACGACAATCTTCATGTCGATCTTAGAGTCCCGACCATCCTTCAGTTCATGAAACGCCTTTCCAAGCGTTTCTTTGACCAAGCTGTTAGGCATCCCAACCCCTTGATCGCATCGGCCGCCCGGTACGAACCATCGCGTATCAGTAGGATTCGCCGTCCACGGCATACCCTAGTCACTCCTGATGACCCTATTACCCTTTTACAAGAGAGCAGTAGGGAAACCAGTACTCTAAATCGTAAACACAGACACATTCCGGCCTCGCCGTCGAGGCCCGTCGCGACGTCCCTGTTCACTACCCCCCCCCCGACCCTTGCTCGAGCCAGCCCGCGATGCTGAGCCTTTAGTTTTTTTTTTTTTTTTTTTTTTTTTTTTTTTTGTTTTGGCAGGAGTGGGAAATCCCCACGGACACCTCGACTATCTCACGACTTGTGAGACAGTCGAGGTAGTGCCGGACTCGAACCGGCTAAAACCACACTCCTGCCCCGCCAGTGTTCCTCTAACATGGTCAGAGCCCTTTGTTGCGGAGGTTTTGCCTTTTCTATCGGTGAATTTTAGAAGGTTCAGGAGACCACTCTTTTTTTTGAATGTTTTCCTGTTTTATTTCAATGTCAATTTTTACATGTACTAATGTTACTATAATGAAAATTATTGTTTGCCGTTTATTTTACTTTATATTATATTTTCTTCAAATTACTTCAATGATTATAAACGAATATACTACAATTATTTTAAAATTATACATTTTTTTTTTTTTTTTTTTTACCTTTACTTTTATTACTATTTTACATATACTATTTTATTTATTTCTTTGATATTATAATCCTATATTCTTATAATATAGTTAAATATCAAATATTTTAAATGCTCTCTTCTATAAGATTTTATGTACACAGTTATTAATCTTACACTAATTTTACTTAATGGGAAAAGATTTTCTTTTACACCAGATTCAGCACAGCCCGACTTCGCATCTGTGAATATTTTTGTGTCTCCCATAATCTGAGGCAGTTTCTCATGAAACTGGCTCAGGTTACTTCTATCACTTTTTCCAACTCCAGTAGTTTGCTTCGTCACCCGTGCTGAAGTGGACATCCCAGTGTGCATGGAAGTGGGCGCACCGACATCCTTAGCAGTATGCGATTGATGCTCTGGCGAATGCGTCCCACTTCCTACGCACTGGGCATTCGCTGCTGAAAGCATTGTGCTGGTGATCCCCCAGCTTGCCTCTGGTGCAGTTTATGCACGTCGCTGCCTCGCCGATCTGCTTCACTGGGCAGTCCAACCTTAAGTGTAGTCCGCCACAGTGACTGCACAGATCGGCTGGCTCTGTACATAGACGTTTCCCGTGCCCGTATGCCAGGCAACGGGTACACTGCACCAGAGGCGTCTGGTCCTCGACGCGCACTCGCTGGAGGTCAATCCGAAGTTTGCCTCCTTCGAGCGCGCGCCTCCAGATCGCGGGGGAAACACACAGCACAATGCTGTTCATATGTGGGTTCCTCGTCTTCCTCCTAAACTTCACCGACATTCTTTGTTCCTTGCCGTCGAGGTCGTGGAAAATCTCCCGGTTCTGGTTCTTCAGGGCTTTGAGTACTTCATCATCACTGTGTACTGACAACACGTCCCTGAGAACCAGAAGTGGGTCCCGGTTTGCCACTTCCTCAACGACAAGGTTCCCTCCGGCGGCCCTCAGTCGTTCCTTAAGTTTGCTTCTCTCCTCTTTGGTTTCGCACCCCATGATTATTTTGCGGTCTTTCGCCTTTCTAACCTTTTCAACCCGCACCCAGCCCCCCTTCGCATCCACCGCTTTTCTGACTCTTTCCAAGATTTCGTCCCCCGTGTCCATATCTTCAGTCGAGGAGACAACCACGGAGTGCAGCGTCTTTCGCTCCAGGACTTGTGTCCCGGTGTGGCTCACAGACGCCGCACTTGCGTAGGTTTTCTCCACCACGCTATCTCTGCTAGCCAGACTGTCTCGGAGTTTCACCAATTCTTCCGAGTTTGCCTTAATCAGCGAAATGTGCTCCTTAATTGTGCTCACGAGCTCAGTCTGACTAGCAAGACTCTCGAGATTGGACTGGGGACAGTAGTCAGCGGCAGGCGCGATATCCGGTACGGCTGCAGGTGCGAGAGGAACCCTGTCCCGCTCGGATTCCTTCACCAACTCAAAAAGCCTGTTTATGGCCCCGAGTACCGCAGTCTTAATATCGGTTTTAAGGTTGCGAGAGTTGCCTAAATTAAGCTTTGCCTTATTTAGGCAAGCTCTCGCTTCCGCCGTACGACTGGGGTACCCGGCCTCAGTCTCTTTGAGCGGTGCTGAGGCATTCACAGCAGCTCGGCACGTCCCCGGAGTAGCAGGGCCCTTCTGAGACGCAGAGGGAGTGTCTTCTCCAAAGGAGATTCTCCTCCGCGCATCAGTGGGCGAGGGAACCGCTTTCTCCGACGATCGCGGCGAGCTACCGGAGCCCATTTTTCTCAAGGTTGCAGATGGGGTGCGGAACATCAGCATCATTTGTTACAGATAGTATAAAACGGACCCCTGTAAAGAGGGGGTCTGGTGAATAAGGGAGGAGAGAGATTTTTTAATAACACTGGTACGTACTTCTGTGACCCTGTAAAGGGGGGAACACAGTGAGTAGATGAATTAAATTACAATAAAATTCAAATTAAATGACAAACTATACAAATTGATTTACTTACAAATAAACGACTATTAACTTTACAATAAAATAAAAATATGATAAAAAAGTCGTTAAACGATGGTCACGATAAAATTAAATGTCATAAATTTGGTCAAAACGAGTAAAAAGACAAAAATTTCCCTTCAAACCCTCTCAATAGACCTAATAATGGCTTGAAGAGCTAATAATCAAAAAATAAATTTTGCCGAGAATCCCAGTCCGGCCTTCCTATACACAATAGGGCGGGTGGGTGGGCAATTTTTATTTGAGCTAGACCCGCGAGTGAGGTGTCCAGAGACGCGGCTTCGCGCGGGCTAGCTAACTACGAAATAGAAAGGGGTGAGTGCCGAACAAAAATTTTGGTTTTTGGCCAAAAAACCAGTTTTTGGCTCAAAAAATTTAGGTTTTCAACCCCCAGCCGGGCGTCCGGGACACGAAACGGGCACCGGAACACAGGAATGGTAGGTGAGTACTATTGCAACTATAATCTAAAGTAATATTCAAAGGAAAATTTGGAAGAACACTAAATTTTGTTGATTTTATCTGAAATTTTTAAGAAATTCTAAGGGTTGGTAGGGAAACTTTTCCAACGTGCGTTAAGGGTGGTTTAAATCGGTCAGGACGTAAGCGGATGCCTACTTTAGTCTAAATATGCTGAAAACAGCTTCAAAATCGCACCCTTAAAAGCGAAGATATCGACCGAGCCTTTAGTTTTAAATCAGCCCCTAAATAATGAAATCACTCAGATCCAGCCTGTCCCTTTGCTGCCCTCCCCAAGCGACACCCTAAGCCGAGGCCCGAACCCCGCAGGGGGTGCCCTTAGCGAGCTGTCGCTTAACTCAGATAAATTTGCTGCCCTAGCTGGAGGCCCTAAATTCTAGGCATCCATAGGATTAGACCGGTTAAGCAGTAGCCAGCCTCAGAGGCTGAATTGCGAGATGCCATACATAAAAAAAAAAAAAACAATAAGAGCGGAGCAACAATGAAAAATGTTGCGAAAACGGGGACAATGTGACGCAGTCGAAGTTGCGCCGGGCAGCTAGTCTGTTAATATTTTTCAACTTACATCGTGTCTTCCAGCAACTCTCAATATCCTCTGATTGTTGTAACAGACATTGTCTTCTTTGGTATTTCCATTTCCGGTCGTCAATGCTAGCAGCTTTGGTCTGAAAATTAAAAGTCGCAAATTTTTCATCGTTCTGTATGTCAAAAGGAATTAATGGCACCCTTTTAGGATTACTTAATTTATTGTCCGTCTGTCTGTCGGTCTGTGTGTGGGTCAAGACCCTTTTTCTCAGGAACGGGTGGAGGTATCAAGTATTGTTTGGGCTGCCTAATTTCCTCCATTTTATTATATGTACCAAATTAGCGGCGACGAATTAAATCTGGATTACTCAAATAGCTGGCATTAATATTGTAGGAGCTAGCATCAATGTCCTATGTAAATAATAAAGAGTATTTAATTCGGTTACCGCCTCCATGGATAGTCATCAGATTGACAGACGTCAAGTGCTCTGGAATAAAATTGAATCCAAATATTTTACGTTTTATTTATTATTCTGTCGACTGGTAAAATATTAACATATTTTTTTGTTTGTGAGGATGTTTGTTACTCTTTTACACAAAAACCGACCGCATTTGGATGTTTGGGACACTGATAGTTTATCGGATCGGTAGTTTGATCCCGCGGGACCTTCATGCTAGTTGTTTAGAACTGTATGAACAGAAAGATAGGCTCGCTAATTGGTATTTCTAGGCGATGATAGATCTACTTACCCATCAAAATGTTTCTCGTACAGCAAAGCTAGGAAAATGGCCATGGCATCGTCGCCCCCAGCATCATTGTCTATTATGAACTTCGGCTTCCTCTGCTCAGTTGATAAGCTGACAAAAAAACAAAGGTTTTATTTTAAACAGACCATTTGCATTGCCAAAAACAAAAAGGCTCGTCCAAAAAGTATATAATAGCTTAGGTTATTAAAACAGACAGGTTAATTGATCTCGTTATAGTGAATTGATTGTTGTCATATAAGGTATCTTTCAATTTTTACGTTTTCTTACGTTACCGGAGACATCGTTTATCCTATTCTAAATCTTAATAATTAATTGTCATTGTGCCGATAGTCGTATCAGCCAATGGCCTAATTGCCAAGAGCCTCGACCAACATCTGATGAGGCTCTCGTTAGGCAGCTGAATCAAGGGCTTGATTCAGAAAGCGGTACTCCTGGACACGGCTCGTATTGTTAGGAGGTTCCTTTCTATGTAGCCCTGACCTTTCTATGTAGCTTGGACCCTGTTCCCGATACCGGTAGGCTGCAATTTTTTATATTTTTAAATGTTTTTTTTTTTATTATTATTATTTATAAGGAATATTAAAAAATATATTAAATTTGTATATAAATGAATAAAGGGAATAATAATTTTCATCATCTTCAAGATTTTGTCTGAAAAATATTTTGTGTGATCGATCACAAATTGAACAAATAACCTATTAAAAATACTCTTTTCAATTTAATCTCCTTCTTTTCCCTCTATTATACTAACTAATTTGATTACGCCGCTTAGCACACCGTAAAGTTATTATTCTTATTAATTTGAAGTTTATTGAATCTCGCAGGAGTTCTTATTGTTGCTGCACAAATTCTTTCCTTGGTTGTCTAAACTGGGTCAACCAGGAAAGATCGAAATACTCAGATAATCTCAATCACACTTAAAACATACTTAGTCTGTGGTAAAAAGATAATCTACAATTACGTACTTGCCAAAATGCCTATTAACTATCGCATCAAAAACATGTATTCTAACTTTAAGTTATTGCAACTCCGGCCCCCAAGATACAGGCTCAGCCAAGATTGGAAACCTCTGTTTTCTATTTTAAAATTAAGTTAGACTGTTTGCAACAATAGCTTAGTACATTTTTTTATTCTTTCTGTGAAAGAGAAAAGAGTTAATGATGCTGTGACGTGTCTGACAGGGGAGAAATAAACAAGAAAACATTTTGCGCCGACCTCAAGTAGAGTAGAACAAGCGCTGGCAAATGATGATGATTATTATATCTTTCCAGAACTAAACTGTCCTCTCTCAAACAAACATCATTCGTGTAGCATTTTCCAAGCTTCCACTCCATCTAAATACAGTTGCAGTAATTTACTCAAACAAGTAAAAAGGTCTTTAAAAACTTATTAGGTACCTACCTATTAGCACACAAACAGACAAACAAAAACACAAAAATAGTTCTTAAATCAAACATTATTAACACGTGCGCTATCAATCGCGTCGGGAGATAAACTAAATAATAACACATGACACATTCATGTTTGGAACAAACTTGTTGTGTAATCTTGTGATTGACATACAAACAAACTCTTAAGAAGACGCCTGTTTAGGTGGTTTGTACGGGCGAGTTACTGGAACGGGAAATTGTTTGAGTGTTGAAACAATGAGTCATGAGATAGAGGTTAAAAAAAAAACCTTGCTCCTGTTTGATTCTAATATTTTCTTGGTTTAATTTTAATAAAACTTAGTCTTTCTAGTTCTTTGTCCTTGAATCAGGCAAACGACAGATCTGCCCAGCTTGCTACGTAGGTACCTACATACTGGTTGGACAAAATCTGAGTCATAGATTCGAGAAGAAGAAGTTTTTTGTTCTAGTAATTTTAAAACATCATAAAGCATCTTTAGGTTATCTTACCCGCTTATGACATTGTAACATCAATTCCGTAACATTTACTTAGTCAACATCAAAAAAAGACCAAAGCCAAGGTATTAACTTTTGTCAAGTTTTCCTAAAGGGGCTCTTTCACCGGGGGCATTAGTCTGTAATGAATGTCTATGATTCGATTTTCTACAGAATTAAGTGATTCTGAACTGTAACATTACATTCGAATACTCGTAGTGAGGGAGCGCCACGAAAGCATTATTTTTATTGCGCCGCATACGGGGCAGCCCCAACAGCTTTCTGCAGCTCATTGCTGGGAGAATGGACATGGAGTGCTCCTTCATGGAGCATTGGACAAAACTGCATGTAGGTACGAGTAGTCCGGTCCTAATTCAATGTTTCTATTTCCATTTTTAATTTGTTATTATTGTACTCGTAGTTTTTTTTGTTGCTTTTGTTTTTGTTTGTTCATATTAATATTATTTTTGTTTTTTAAATGTGTATGGATTGTCGTAATTTATCTGAAATAAAATGAATTGAATTGAATTAAGGAAAGATTTTTGAAAATTCATTCCTAATAGTTCATCTCTTTAAGGAAATAATATGCTTTCAAGGAATAAATTTTTGTAGGACTGGGAAGATTGAATGGAAGTTCTTTTCGATGGGAAATCCTATCATGCGGTTCTCTTAATGTACGAAAAATATACAAAGTCACGCCATGTTATACTGGAAATATAAGGTTTGATGTGTCGCCATGAGTAACCATGGAGTATCTTGCGGGTTCTTCTCCATAGGAAACGACCAACCCGAACCGTGCACCTTTTTGTTAACGTTTTACAAGTGCCCATGTAGGCCTATGTGAAATAAAATATTTAGATTTTTCCATGAGATACCAATAAATACAACTGAGGTAACAATAGCACTCAATACATTATCTTATAAATGCATGGCAGGTATCTAATAGTATCTAAATCAGTGTGTACATATACGATACAATCGACATATGATCATTGTTGTTTTGATGATGGAGGAACGTTGTCTGTCTCAATCAATTTATATCTAATAATGTGTTTATTACAACTCCCAAGTGCATTTCCCTTTTAAGGAAATATCTCGTCGACATTTCGCGAGACCAAAGGGCTGGCTATTTCTTTGGGCAAAGAATTAGCATTACCATTCAACGTGGCAATGCTGTCAGTATTCAAGGGTTTCAGACGACGAATGACCATTCATAAAACTCAATAACAAAACATGTAGGTACTTACGAATTCGCTGCCATTTTCCAAATCCTCTTACGAAACACACTAACACTCAATTCAACGCCAAGACTTTCAATAAATTAGAAATACTATCTTCTAGATATTTACGTGCCTTTGTTTTATAACAAAGCTTATCACTACGTCTAATTCTATACCAACACTAGTTCAATAATACTGTATTTTGCCGACGCGTGCGCGCAATAAAATGACGTAGATGCACGAGTGTTGACGATTGCGAGTGAAATGTAAATATTTCGGGCGTTGACCTTCGTATTCCTGTCTCTTTCTCCCCTTTTGACTGTCCCAAACCCGCAATTTCTTTTGTATCGCCACTTTTGTTTGGCAAATTGAAGCGTGGAGCGACTCAGGGTCAGCGTTAGGGTGACTAGTTGATCACGGTCTTGTACAGTAATTGTATTTATGATACACTACACGCTGTCTTCTCATACCTAATTATTAGCACTGTAACAAGATAACAATGTAAAATCAAATTGTTATATTTTTAATAGTAACCGTGGAGTTTCCTGCCGGTTCCTCTCCATAGGAAATGATCAATCCAATCCGTGCACCATCTTCTAGACGTTTCACAAGTAGGTATCCTTGTGAGTTGTGAAAAAATCTATTATGTTTTCCAGGTTTTATGAAAGAAAAACAAACACAAACATAAGACTCATATACTTCATTAAGAAAAACAAAGTCTTTTATTTCGTTCCATGTTTAATAATATATTTTAAAATTATTCAAAAGAGTACGTTTAACTTTAAAACCAACCTTTTCGATTGGTCAGGAGAATTTACTTCGGCTCCAAAGACATTCAACAAAAACGCTCTATATTCTTCTGTTTTCATTGAGTATGCTATTCTTACGTTAGCCTTTTCTTTTTCCATGAATTCATTTGTATTGATGCCTCTCTTATCACCTGAAAATAAACATATTCTTTAAATTATAATAGTACAATACTGTAGGAATATGCAAATACAGTCGATCGCACGTCAGTTGTGATAATTTGCTCCAGTACCTTTATTTCGTTGCAGTCAGAGAGGTATTTGTATAATTCAAATGTCCAACAAAAACTATCTACTGAAGTGCGATTGGCGACAGATTAGATGTGCAGCCTTACACATCCAGTCTGTCGTGAAGGACAGAGTCTAGTGTAGCAGTTTGGGACTGACCTTTGTCTAGCAGTGGTCTGATGTAAGTCAGATGAAATAGAGGTAAGACCCTCTGACAATACCATTTAGACTAAGGTAAGTAGGGACTTACCCGTCAAAATGTGTCTCGCACAACAAAGCCAGGAATATAGCCATAGCATCATCAGCACCAGCTTCGTTGTCTATTATGAACTTTGACACTTCCTTCCCACCGTTGACAAACTGAAAAGGAATTTATTTTTTTCCCATGAAGGTGGGCAGAAACAACATGCGCCATCCGCTACGATCCTTAAATACTCCTTTTGCATCGTTTACGTTCATACATACGCCGCGGTTCATATTCATATTCATATTCAATTTATTTGCATTCTATAGTGTTTATAGGGTGTTACAAAAATGCTTAGAGCTAAGTACAATATAGACCCTGTTAGGGCACAGCAATATACATATTAAAATTAAAATAATATAATTAAATGGTAAGTAACCGTTTCTAATTATAATTAACATTATTGGTTACGAGAACTACGCACCTGACTTTTCTGAAGAACCACAACAATGAGGTCAGTGTATGTCTATCTAGGGCGTTTAGAAACATTCTTAACTAGCAACGATATGTCACCCTAAAAACGATCCCTAGTGACAGTGATTGATAGATACCTTCGCATGGATTGTCAAATTCCAAAATAATAAGTCTCTATAGTGTTATAATCAAGATTCAAATTGCATCACGCTGAGATTAATCCATCATCAATACCGTCTTTACCATAAGGGCACACGGGGCCCGTGCCCAGGGCCCCCATTCTCAGGGGGCCCCGAAGGACCGACAATTTCTCTCACACATGTATTCTCAAAACATTTTTGTCGGGCACATTACACTTTTTTCACAGATCAGTAATCTTATCAGAAGCATATACTACGCCATTATATCGATGACTGCGCCTATTCCTACTGTACTAATTAATAATATTTCGGAACGCATTTACCCCTGGTTCACCAAGGTGTTTCACGGTTAACTTTCTGTACCCCGTGCTTCTACAGAGAGTGCTTTAGAAAAGCTACGTAGTTAATTAAGCGAATTAAGCCTTTAACATATTTAAGTGGTTCACAAAAAAGAAAAGACGAGACTGCTCTTCTAACGGAAATATGGAATGATCTTTTGGGAGTTACTCGTATAAATAAAACAAGTCTAAGTTTACAGAATAGCACTATGATCATGGACGTTGTAACGAAACTTTACGAATCTCTGATCATTTATACGCTGCAATCATTTTGATCAGTACGAAACGGCTGCTAAAGAAAAAAATCCATATATGCTGACCACAAAGATACATTTGAAAGAAAAAGATTTCGCAGCACACGCATCACTTTTTTCGAAGGATCAACAGAGACTGCACAGTTGAGAGGCAAGGAAAAGTTTCGTGGCCATACTTTCATTCCCATAATTGACAAATTAAATTTTGCTCAACAGAAATCTCGAAAGAAACCGTTATCCTAATCGTAACCAGAAAACCAGCAGCATTCTAATATAATTAATGACATATGATATCATACTGTATTTGATTACCTATAATAAATGGTCATACTTATTACTTAGTAAAAAAAAATTACTTTAATTCGCTTTTTTTACTTTCCAAAAGGGCCCCAAATTCTTGTGTGCCCAAGGGCCCCAGCCTAGTTTAAGACGGCCTTGTCCATCATTCTCAAATTGCCCAACTGCTAAACAAACAAAAACATACAAACAGCTCTTATCAGTATGTAACTTCAGTAAACAACAGTAACTGTTTAATATACCTTATCAATAATAAGCGATGTTGTTTTCACACAGGTAGATTACGCTTAGTAGGTAGGTACGCTTTTTTGCTTTTTATGGCATCTTGGTTCATCATTTCATGACATTTTAGGAAAAGAACGCAGCTTACTCACATCATCTGCCGGGTCTTTTCCCCAAACAATGTGCAAAGCAGCTGCTTTCAGTTTAGCCGGAAGTGCGTTTACGTTGATCCTGTGAGCGAGTTACCAGTACGAGAACTACATTGGCAAGTTACTTGCTCAAGAATTCGATTTAAAATACACTGTAAAGGTAATTGTGATGAAGGGAGATAGGAAATTCAGGCTACATAGTAACAGTCATATATATATTGTAATCCACTATGATGCTGCAGGGAAAAGCAAGATCTCTATAACGTTATAATCGCTTTATTCACACTGTTCCGAATACGATTGACAAGTCTTCACTCGATGAGTGCTCAAACTCGACTGCCATGCTCCCAAGTGAACATAGATAAGTAACCTACCGTTTGACAGCTGATAGCTGTCAACCGGCCAAAGTCAGTTTAACAACTATTATTCTATGTTATTTCACTTGGGCACATGGCAACCTTACAAAATAAAATAGCAAACCAATACGACTTATAAAATAAATAATATTAAGAACATTGCCTATGGTTAATATAAGTAAACAAAATAATGACAATAGCTAACAATATCATGTCTTCTAGATGTTAGTCATCATTTCCTAGGAAAACTTTCCCTTCAAAGTTTTTCACAATCTTACTTAATTTAATTTATTGCTAATTTTGCTATATAAACTTAATTTTTTTAAGAATTTTACTTCTCTTTATTTTATAAATTAGAAGACAGCCTCTTATTTCGACGACTCGTACTTTACTCCGGTATTTTTCATTCTTAACTATCTTGTGTGTTTTGTTCTATGGTAAAAATGGAGAAAAACTGTTAATTTCGAGTTATTATTACTATTGTCGCCAAAGGTTGCAAAGTCACCTCGTTTTACCAATAACAATAAAACAAAAAGCAATTAATTTGGCCATTTAGTCTTGTTCACAAATTAAGGTTAGGAATACAGGTTTTCTATAAATATGTCTTATGCATTTGTTATGTTTTCTAGTATCTTAAAGTCAATTTTTAAGTTCAGCAGAATACACATCCAGTAAAAATTTCTGGTACTTTTCAATATTTGCTGCATAAACCAGTCTTCCGTTAGAACTCCTTGATGAGAAGTCATTTGTGTTTAGTCCTCTTTGATCACCTGAAAAGGAAATAAATATTTTCAATTTAATTCGCAAGCAAACCACCATAAAGTTTAATTGTAGATTAAAATGAGGTTTTCCTCATAATATACAATTAGAATTAGATGAGGCTTGTGTCTGATTCCTGTTAGCTTAAAAAACCTCGAAGGGTTAGGCAGAGGTGCACCTAATATATAGTACTCCCACATTACGCCAGTTATGTTTAAGACCCATGTAACAGGGTGCAAGCCTATTGCCGTCAACCGGGGCCAAGTCCAGAATCTGTGGCTGCTACTGACAAATTCCTGAAGGACAAACCCAACAACAATATGCCCGACCTGCGAATTGCACCCAGGACCTCAGTCATGCTCATCAACTTGTGATAGATTTTTTAAAAGAGCACCTCTAATTTAGACATCCAGTAAATGAGCACTTACCTTCCAAGATGATATCGTTTTTAGTATTTCTGAACTCCTCAACAAAATCATTGTCTATTGCTATAGCTGCCACAGCGGGGTCCAGTTCTTTCCAAGCGTCCTTCTTTGGGAGCGATGTCCGTTCGAAACCGTTTAGTGCCCTCATTAATGGTGTCTCTATTTTTCCTAAAACATTTTTACGCCAGTCCTAAAAGAAAATCGTATACTAAGAGATATTTTTTTTTTCTAGTAAATTGCTCGTTTGTTTCTACAATCCTAACTTAATATTATACATGCGAAAGTAAGTTTGTTTGTTACCTTTTCACGACTAAACGGCTGATTGGATCTTAATGAAATTTGTCAAGAAGATAGATTTTTACCTGAGGAAGGACATAGGCTATATATCATCACGCTACGACCAATAGGAACGGAGCAGCAAGAAAAATGCTGCGAAAACGGGGAAAATGTGACGCAGACGAAGTTGCGCGGGACAGCTAGTAAGCAATAAACACGTAAGTAGGATATACTCACTATAGATGAATTTAACGTCAAGTGGATCTGTGAGAACGCTATAAACGTCACTTTGTCTACGTTAGCGCTGTCTGCTACAATATGGTAAGCCTCTGGGTCCATATTCGCGTTGAATTCCGGTTTAGGATGTGTTTCACCTACAAATAAAGGAGATAAAATAAAGATTGAATCTTCATGCAGCATATCTTGGGCAGTTTTTCCCAGTGAGTCTGAGGATGAAATATTCTTAATAGACATTAAGAATCTTCTCGTCTCACTACTCTGAGCAAGGGGCCCCGTGATTTAAGGGTCTCCTTAGTTCCTATAAGCGCGTAATACTATAATATTAGTTAAAAGAAACCCTAACTTATCCTAGGGACTAAATGTTGAGTTTTTTTACCCATGTATCCTGGGTTCTTTCGAATCTGGAACGGTTTTGCATAAGTCTACGAAGCACCTGTTAACCCCAAATGAAAATTTAAAGAATAACTATTTTATATAATTGAATAATAACTATTTTATATAATTATAATTGAATTGAATAACTATTAAAGTTTCACTTGCTAGTTTAGTCCTCATCTCGTTTGCTGTTAAATTAATATCAGACGATGTTAATTGAGAATTTTTTGAAGGTACGCTTAGCGTAGTGGTTGAGCGATCGACTGCTGCGCTGCGTGCCGCGGGCTCGATCCCCGCACGGAATAAATATTTCTATGACCTACATATAGTTGTTCCGGGTCTGGCTGTTTGTCTATGTGAGTTTAAATGTTTGTAAGTGCACCCACGATACAGCAGAAATTCCAAGTGCGGGGCAAGGTTTAAAAAAAATTAGAATAATGAGGTCTCTACCTAACTAATTAAAAATCCCTGAAAGGGAACCTTACTGTAAACATGACCAGCACCGACATAGAGCTGAGCAAGTCTGCCAATAAACTTAGGGTCTAGTCTTACTGCCAAAGCTATATTCGTCATAGGACCAATCGCAGCGATTACTAGTTCTCCTGTAACATAAATAAATAATATTATGAGTGCGATGGCAGGTGAGCGAGATTTGATTAAAGACTTCACTGAAAACAGAATGTCCATCATAATCGTCTTCCTGCCTTTTCTGGTATAAGATTCTCTTCACTTCCCAAATCATCTTGCTAATCTATACCTAACCTAAAATCAACGAATCCTAGCCCACAAGATCTATGCCATGAGGACTACAAACCTGGTGGCGTTCCATGACGTCTTAAAACATTATTGTTCCATTCTTATTCCAGAGTGAAAAAGAGACGGAGCTATACAGGTCGTCTAGCTCCATCTCTTTCCCACCTGGAATAGGAATGGAACAATAATGTTTTAAGCGTCATAGTAACCCCACTGTACTGACTCACGTCGAAGATAATAAGCCCACCTAGTTTCACGAAAAGACGATACCTTCAGTAGAGCCGTCGGGACATTACGGTTTTCAGGCATAGACCTGCTAGGGCTTTTCATAGTCAGAACGCTTAGGGATTACCTACCAATGTTTAAAGACCTTACCTTCATATTTCTTGGAAAGTTCAAGAAGAGCGACTGCTGCTGGTTCATTCTGGATCTCAATTGGTTCTGACGGTTCATAGCCGTCGTCTCCGAGCCCGTCATAACCGTAAAAGTGATCAGATCTTAGGTCTGATATCAGGGCGTGATGGGCACCTGAATATATTGGTACCTGAAATATAGGTATTAGGAAAAAACTTGGGTCAGAATATATTCAGCAAACAATAAAATCGCTAACCACCTTCATCAACATCCCAAAGGCCTTCCTTGGCGGCAATGATATCTTGTAATGTAGTTAAAAGCGTTTTTTTTTTTTATATTACAAACAGACACTTCAATTTTATTTATTTGTATGTATAGATATAAATGTGCGATTTGTTAATGGTTCCAAATTCTTTATTTTTTTTTCCTTTTTTGTTAGATTGGCACAACTGTTCTGAGTTTGAGTTGCATCTGTTATTTAGATTAAATACACTGCTGTTTCTAGTTGGATCATTTATCTAGTGTGTATTACGAATTTCATAATGGACGAAAACATCGAACAAAGAGCTTGTCTTAAATTTTGCATCGTCAATAGAATTTCGTCTTCAGTGTCCCTGAAAAAGTTAAGGCTTAGGGCCTTTTCATTGTCATGCGTGTTTGCGCCCGCGTGCAGGCCAGGCACGCATGCGTGCTGCCCGCAACCTATCGTATCATACATGTTTTTATTGTCATGCGCGCCACAAGCGCGCCGGCGGACGGGACGAAAATAATCTGCTCTGCGGGCGGCCCGCAACAAGCATGGCCGCCTGGCCTGCACGCGGGCGCAAACACGCATGACAGTGAAAAGGCCCTTTTTTTTTTTGGGGATGGGAAATCTTCATATGACTTCTCCCGCTCTGGGCGGAGTGGGAGGGAGTGTCAGACTTCTACTGACTAAAACCCATCCATGTTCCTTCTTAGCCCTTTGTGTTCCAGGGCCACGGTATCTCTTTCGAACAACCCGCAGCCCTGGCAGGCATCGGCCCTCTCGGACCCCTTCCGATAGTGAAAAGGCCCTTACGGTGAACTGATTTCATCAAAAACACGCGCTTATGAGTGATACAAAGCGTTCAAAAGCGGTCGAGATGTGATGGAATATTTGCCTCGCTCTGGTAGGCCATCAACGTCTTGAACTGAAGTGAACATCGCAAAAGTGAAGGAAATAGTGACTGAAAATCCTCATTCATGTTTAAGAGAGATAGCCGTTGAACTTTCTTTGTCTCGAGTCGATGCGTATCATTTAAAATAATCACTTGAGTATTGAACATATTGCCGCTTGGCTAGTCCCAAAAGAGTTTTCTCCAAAAACGCAATCACATATGAATCCCTCAATTCCGACCAACCAATGCTAGAACGAGTCAATTCCTAAAATGCATTGTTACTGGTGACGAGACTTAGATTTACGAGCTTGATATGCAAACTTGTCAACAAGCTTCGGCGAGGCGCCTTCCACAGTTGGAAGGCGCCTCGCCGAAGCTTGTGAACCGGCACCGAAAAAACCACGCCTTATCGATCAAAAGTCAAAGTCATGTTGACCTTTTTCTTTAAATATCGCGGTGTTGTGTTTCTTGCCGGAAGGTCAAACAGTAAATAAAAAATATTATTTGAGAGTTATGCGGCGTATAAAAGAGCAAATTCGACGGAAAAGGCCAGATTTGTGGAAAGATAATTCTTGGACTTTGCACCACGATGATGCGCCTTCGCACAAGGCCATCATAGTGAACGAATTTTTGACCAAAAACTAAATTGATACCATCGAGCAACCAGCCGACTTCTTTTTAGGGTTCCGTAGCCAAATGGCAAAAAACGGAACCTTTATTATAGATCCGTCATGTAGATCACCTATTTAATCACTTATCTAACTTTTGTCTTCTGTCTTCAATCTGTTATGTCCGACTACTATACAAAAGCCTCCATTTGCCTTTCCTATACCATTCTGTATTTTACAAGAGCCAGTCAGTTTTTTTTGGTGGGAGTCGAACTCGTCCCGCCTTTTCAGGGTTCCGTACGCATAGGGTTAAACGGGACCCTATTACTGAGACTTTGCTGTCTGTCCGTCCGTAGGTCACAGCCACTTTATTCCGAAACTATTAGGACTACACAGCTGAAACTTGGTAGGTAGATGTATTCTGTGAACCGCTTTATGATTTTTGTACAAAAAAAACAATATACATAAGGATATCCCCCCATACATAGACGGAAACTAAAAAAAAAAAAAAAAACAAATCTATACGTGTCTATATATAGGTCTTTAAAAATGACATTGAGGTAAAACCATTTTTATTCAAAGTCAATCTTTTGAAAGATAGACACTTCCAAAGTAGTAAAACGTGTGTCCCCCGCCCCTCTAATTTCTAAATTAAGAGGAGAAAAATTCTGAAAAAAATATGAGGATGTAGAACGTAAAAAAAACTTTCAACGAAAATTGGTTTGAATAAGATTTGATATGTAGTTTTTGAGATATGGGACTTTTTCACCAAACTGCAGCAGTAACTTTGTTTTTCATTAACTTACTATGAAAAACAAATTTAGTATTGCGGTTGAGTGAAGGTTTACTAATGAATGATCGTTCAAAACATTGTTATTATATTGTTTGGGGCTATGGAACCCTGTGTGCGAGTAAGACTCGCACTTGGCCCGTTTTTTTTCCTAAACTCAAATTACTACCTCGTAGCACCCGTTTTCATTCGGAAGAAGACATAAGGAGAATTCGCAGCGAGAACTGAACTCAGTTCCGGAAAAAGCGTTCAAAAAATGTTTTGATGATTGTATTATTCCTTGGTGTAAGTGTATCATTTCTAAAGGAGCAAACTTTGAAGGCAATAAAATAACTATGGATGAATAACTGTCATTTTAAGTATCATTGATTGTTTCCCAGTACTTTCTTGACAGATTAGTATATGACTCTTTAAATCTTTGATTGTTCTGAGTATGCATAGAAGGGAATACAAATGCGAAAAAAAATCCTATGCTTATTTGTGTATTTCAGTTAATGTTAATAAACACGTTCTCAATAATTACGGCTAAAAATTTCGATGGAAGTTGCAATATACAGGTTTACAGGGGCGAACAATCGATCCAGCCAGGTCTCATATCTGTGAAAATTCGTTTTCTCTATTGTAACCCAAGCAGAGTTTATTATGGCAGGTAAGTCATTCAACCACCGCAGCTGACCAAGGTGAAAAACCGGTCAAGTGCAAGTCGGACTCGCGCACGAAGGGTTCCGTACCATTATTTATAAAAACACTCAAAAATCAGTTTATGTTGTTATAGCAGCAACAGAAATACATAATCTGTAGAAATTTGTAACTACTGGCTAACTATCACTAACTGGCTAACTATCACGGTTCATGAGATACAGCCTGGTGACAGACGGACGGACGGACAGCAAAGTCTCAGTAATAGGGTCCCGTTAACCCTATGGGTACGGAACCCTGAAAAGGCGGGACGAGTTTGAATCCCACCAAAAAAAACCAACTGGCTCTATTAAAATACAGAATGGTATAGGAAAGGCAAATGCAGGCTTTTTTATAGTAGTCGGACATAACAGATTGAAGACAGAAGACCAAAGTTAGATAAGTAATTAAATAAATGATCTATAGATCTGTTACGTACTTGTAGATAAGCGAAGATAGTAATACTTACATCTTGTCTATCACATAAAGCCAGTATCCGACCAGAGTTGATAATCGCTTGAGCCAAGACTACATTGCCGAATGTCGTTGTCAAGGCAACTACTTTTGGGCTGAAAATACACAAATTAAGAGTAAATTATCGATGAATATTGTGATTGATCAAGTGTATTTGAAAATCTTCATCAAGGTTAAGGTCTTCAACAAGTGCGTCCTACACTTTATGATTCTTTGTGTCATATATAACCATCTCCAGGAGCCCTTGTACGGTCAGCATCAAAAGTCGCTTTACATAACCAAAATTATAAGACGTCTTAGTTTTAGAACGACCATATTAACAGACTGGAGTAAAAGACATAACAATATTTTCATCAATGGTTACACAAATTTGCAAAACAATATAACATCAGATCACACTGACCAGCACAAAACTTGGAGTAATATTTATAAGTGTTAACCGACTTTTGATGCTGACTGTACCATTACCACTTCGTTTTCTTCCATTCTCATCTGTCATGCTCCTCTGTCGTTCTCCTCTGTCGTTCTCCTCTGTCATTCTCCTCTGTCTCGTCTGTTTATCATTTACTCTTTTTTCCTTCATATCATTTTTCACACAATCCAAATCTAACCCTGTATCTATAATCAAGTTAAAATAATTACTAGATTTTAAGTGATTACTTACGCGACCATTTTTATGCAATAGACAATAGGATTTAGCTGAGAAATCCACTTTTTGACAGTTCTTACTTCAAATAATAACGAAACTACAGATTAGAAATCGTATCTTCAGTTATTACTTTTACTCGAGTTATCATTTGACTTGTTTGTAGATACGGGTGACGTATGACAATGTGGGTATAGTTGCTTTGTATTCAAGTTCGCTCAGTGCCATAGAACGATGAACGTCAGTACAATGGTACGAGCAATACTCAAAGTTTTTCTGAACGACGGGTTCCAAAATGAAATGTTCCTTAAAATAACTGGAGTTACCGACATGCTTGCAGAGTCAGTAAACCGAAGTAGAAGTGAGCCGGCCATGTTAGCCAAACGAGTTATGAGTGGAGGTATGTTTACAGTAAGCGTAACGTGGACCTCTTAGCTAGGTAGATCCAGAAAAGGTGGACCTTATAGGGACAAGCCAAACAAGGAAATTCTTAATGTCACTTACCCGTCAAAGTATTTCTCATTGAGCAAACTCAAAGTTATAGCAAAGGCATCGTCGGCTCCTCCGTCGTGGTCTATAACTAATTTCTTTGACGAATCTGGTAGAGCTTCGAGACTGTAAAGGGAATTAAACTACATAGTTTTAAGGTCCAAAAAGTTGGGAGTGCTAGACACTTGTTCCACGTCAGCAGTATAATTGTGCGTCCTGAGTGCGTATCGCCAAATGCTGACACACAAACACACGACAAGTTTGAAATTGCCAAAAACGGAGTGCGAGCAGTGCAATTTGGCATTTTCGTTTGGTGCGCTGCGTATGCCGCATACGGCGACGTCACACAGTTCAATTCGGCAGTGTTTTGTTAAACAAGGTTTTCATTCGGTTGATGATCCGATCTTCATTAAACAATCAACAGTTTCGGCCAATTTCGACCCAGAAACCTCAACATTATAGTCTTTTTAATAATATATTTAGAAAACAAGCCTACACTTTTATTACGTGTATGGGAATGCTACTGCTGAAATACAAGGTGCTATTTTGCATCCTCGTCAAAATTCAGGAGGTTGTCGTAAAAGACTTCAATAATCAATTTAAATTACGGTGCCTAGTTAGTAGGTTGTTTAAATTCGTCAGTATTTCAGAATAGCCCCTTTAACGTGGTTTAGGGACTAAAAAATTATCGAATCAACGTTTGAGATTGTTTGTATGTGTGACAACGCGGATATAGGGCGAGCATGAGACGGGCCGCGTTTAAAACACGGGTGGTTCACACTTACATTACCACTTATTAGTGATTTGGGTCGAGAATCATTAGCATAGTTACCTCCTTGAATTCGACGAGGATGCAAAACAACACCTTGTATAGTATGTTTCCTAATTTCGCTATACATACTATTATTTAGTTAGTGCTTCTTCCAAAGCACGGTTTTATTTCTATCGATACAAATAATATTTGTGACAATCAGACGGATGAACTGACGAAGGTATAATTATGACGTTACATTTAAGTTATTTGGCTACGCAACTCTGTTAATTAATTAGGTAAGTAATTAAGTTTACAGGTCTTAAATTCTAAATTAAAAACTTGGTATTTGACACAATTTCTCAATGATAGACAAAGTACAAGGAAGTAATTGACCCTAATGAAATTATTTATGTAAATCCATTAAGATAGCATTGCATTTAAATACTAAAATACCGGTTTTACTGATACTATTCTCTCGGCCCAGGGCTGAAAGTTGAAAATCCTAGAGATTTTATTTAGTCATTATATTGATGAATCATAATGTGCCCTTTTGTTAGTGACAACAAGCATTGAGGTTGTGAATTAAAGTTGTATTGCGTGTGGTGTTGTGATCAGTAGGTACTAAATAATTAATTAGGTTATACTTCACAAATTAGAAAAGATATAATCATCATTGTCTTCGTGCCCTTGATCCATTCCACTTATCTTTCCGTCTTTCCTTTTAAATTAGTATATCATCATCATCATTGGCCAATGATGTTCCCACTGCTGGGACACAGGCCTCCTCTCTATGAGAGGGAGTGGGCTGTAATCCACCACGCGGGCCCAGTGCGGGTTGGTAGATGTCACATGTCTTCGAATTTTTAGTTCTAGGACATGCCGGTTTCCTCACGATGTTCTCCTTCACTGTTTTTGAGGGCAGCGATGATGAACTAAATTACACAAATAAATGCGCTTGCCTGGGTTCGAACCCACGGATTACTGCTCAAAAGCCGGGGCTGCCACCACTTGGCTACCGCAGCGCTCGAGTAAAAATATAATGAGGAGATATTTATGATAAAATCCCAAATGAGGAGCTCGGCCTAAATAATAACAGCCGCAAGGTCGATCTTTAAGGTTAAGCCGTGCTTGCCGAGGTTGATCCATGGTTGGGTGACCATAATTACATACCGAGTTTCCTCCGTGCCTCGGAAAGCACGTAAGCCCGTTGATCCTGGATGTCATTTGAAGATTTTTGATAGTTGTTACAAGTAGTCAGAAGCCAAAAGTCTGACATCTAGTCTTACCAAGGGGTATCGTAATACCCAATCACTGGGTTGTGGAGGTCAGATAGGCAGTCGTTTCATGTAAAATACTGGTACTCAGCTGCATCCGGTTAGACTGGAAGCCTAGATAGTTTGGGAAAAGACTAGGCAGATGACGATATTTATTATAAAACCCCTAAATCTCAAATAAGATATTTTTTTTCACAAATGAATAAAAACAAAAAAAAATATTTAGTACTTACCAGCCAGATAAATACGCCAAAAATAAAACAACGACGACTTTGTCGGCCATGCCTATAATGTAACCGTCAGATGCAAAAAATAATCAGTATAGTTTTTATAAACACTGAGATAAAAAAGAAACAGCCAAATATGAGTCCGACTACCACCGCAGCTGATAAATATCTGACATAAGTAAAATTATTTATTTAACACTTCAAGCACATAGTACAGAGGCGGACTTAATGCCATAGGCATTTTCTACCAGTCAACCTTTGGGTGATGAATTATTATCAGTTAACTTTGAAACGACGGATGGAACGGAAGATGAAAATCAAAGAAAAGATGAGAGGATTGTGTAAGGGAGGATATGAAAGAAAAAGGAGTGCATGATACGGTACCAATTGACACTGCAGTAACCATAAAATAAACGTTTTTCGTCGACAACGAGTAAAAAGAGACAAGGTCAGCTCAGCTGTCATGGGCGTGTAGCCACCACTAAAGCATCTCCGTTCTCTATGAATGAGCAGGAAAATGACAGTAAGGCCATAAATATTCATGATCAAAGATGAAAGTCAATGTAAATATAGAATACTTTTTGTAATGTACACCATACAAAGGAAATGGCAAAGTTTTTAAGATTACCAGATGCGGAGTTTTACACCGGACATAGGTTTAGAAGAACTTCAGCTACATTGCTTGCTGATGCTGGAGCTGATATATTGACATTAAAACGTCATGGCGGATGGCGGACTAATACTGTTGCTGAATCATATGTCGAAGACTCTATAGGCAACAAGACGAACATTAGCGCCAAAATAACACAACGAATAAATTTGGAGCCAACCCCTAAGAAGTTTTGCCTTGAACCGTACCCTTCTACTTCACATACCAGTAATGATTTGGCCACTCATAAAACTACTGAACAGCTATCACAACATCTTTCCACGCCCTATATTCCGTCATCTCCAACATTCACTCAAAACAGTGAAATTGGTGAATTGGTGAAACATTCCACAAACCGTAAAAATGCCAACAAAATCGGCTGTTTATCATTTCAATAATTGCACCTTTAGTAATTCAGTTTTGTTTCAATAATTAAATATTTTTATGACAAAAATACGTATCGTTTTATTATTTTATTTCTTCGAAAGTGTATTGAAAAACGTCGTTTGATACACGTGGGAATTTGTTATTGTGTATGAGGCCCCATAACAACCTCACCTTACGGCTCGGGTGTTCATTCGGCCTCGTACGCAATAACAAACTTTCCGCACTTGTATCAAAATGTACTAATTTGCAACTATTACGTTATGGACGGTCTTTTAACATGAGTGCCATTTTTAGGTACAAGCGTAGCGCGTACCGAAATAGGTGGGCACGAGTTATGAAAAGACCAATAACGTACAGTTGCATACAAGATTTTATCTACGAAGGAAGGATTAAAACACAGATATAGACAAATAAGTATTTTTATGTACTTCTTATTAGGTATAAGGCAAAGATCTTGTAGCCGCAACAGCCAAATAGTATACGATACTTTTGTTCTAAACTTGTTCCATTTTTAAAAACATCATTTACATTGTCTCGATTTCGAAGCAATAAGGTACTACCTGGCTGTATGTTCAGAATGTCTTTGCTTGTGTTTTAGAATTTATGACGATTCGCATAATGCAACCCGATGTCGTTATGGGTATCATAATGACACCGCTGTCAATTTTGTAATACGAATATAATGAAACCGAAGTAGATAAAAACACAAACGTAATTTTCTTATGTTTTATAATAATTAAGTATTATTTAACTTGTAACATAATATAAATAGTTATACCCTTGCGAATTCACTCCAGCAACATGTAAACACATCGATCTGTGTTTGAAGGTCGTTGATGGTACGGAATGCTCTGGTAAGGGGTGCCTTGGCAAGCAGGTTAGTCCTGGCTGTAGGTACCATTAGTAGTGGCGGGCTGCGCCACCTCCACACGTAGCGGTCCAGCACACACAGACTCAAGCGCTACAATACTCCCGGGTTACCCTCCACTCCACGAAGCACCTTCACCAAGTAGGCGACCAGCGTAAGCTCCCGTCGGACATGCAGTTGATTATAGCCAACCATGCCCAGGACAATCAGAGTGGGATACATCAGTGGGTAAACGGATATACCCCATACAACCTACTGTACAAATGGCGCGTGAACTTGTTCTGAACGCACTCCAACATTACAGAGTACTTAGCTTCATGTGGAGCCCATATAACCGCACTATGTTCCAGATGACTCCTGACTAGTGCGTCATACAGGACCCTAACAGCTGCTGTGATGTTCGTGAAGTTTTGTGTCTGTCTCAGAACAAATCCCAAGTTTCCGTCCGCCTTCTTACAAATCTTTGTCACATGCTCACGGAATGACAGAGCGGGAGTCATTAAAACACCCAAGTCTCGCACTTCCCTGACTCGTTACATTGGCGCCGTGTGCACCACGTACTCATAGAGCAGAGGAGCACGAGCACGGGTGTACAGTCATCAAGGAGCACTTGGATACGTTACGCGAAAAAAGTCAATCGTCAGGTAGATAAGAAGAATCAGTATTACATAGTATTTCGCCACAATTTACCACATGAAGGCCTGATTACATTGTGTTATTATTATGAGTGTTTTTTTTATCACTCGAGTAAACATTAAGGCATATCGTTTCAGATTAACAGCTTCAATGTCGAAAACATAAATAACTACCGTAATCTTTATCTACAAAGAGTTTATTTTTGAACTGGGACAGTATGAGGAAATCCTAATCTTTATGAGATTATGGGGGAACTGTTTTGGTAGTATTTTCAATTTGAGCATAATTAAATGTCTTAAAATGGACTTAAGTCGGCTCTTAGAATATACAACCTAAGTCGAGTGTGTTTAAAAATAGTGAAATTGGTCAATTTATTTTTGTAGGAACGAGGCGAGACGTCATTGTATCGCATAAAAAGTCTTTAAAAAAAAACGTTCACTATTGTTAGAACAATTATTGATGAACAGTGATACGAAATTCAATCATATTAAATGTAGTAAAATTCTGTAGGCATAATTATGAAGATACAGTCGACCGCTCGTCAGTGGTGACAATTTGCTTCAGCATAGGATGCCCTCCAGAGGGGTGCTGAGTCAGAAAACCTCCCCGTGCGCCTAGTGGCTGCTGGTCCCTCTCGATACGTCTGGAGGGAAAAGTAGCTGCTAGGACGGTGCACCCCGGGCGCCGGCTGTGTCCTTCCCCGAGGAGTGGGAAGAGATTCCCATTCTCCGGGGAATGTCACTGCCGGTGGCGAATATTCTGACGTGGAGGGGTCCAACCCGGACCAACGCGGCGTTTCTCCGCGTGACTCTCTGAAAAGCAGAGGGCACAGCGGAGGAGCAAGGGCGGGCTCGGTGTGCACTCACCCTGCCTCCGAGCAGACAGTGAGGGACGTAGTCCTCCGCTGTCCCCGTCGTCGTTCTCGTAATCCCATCATCGGAGTGTCGTGGATCACGTCTCGCGGCTTCGATCGGGACCGAGGGTCTTGGCTTAACCACCCGGACCGCGAGGTAGAAAACCTCTATAAAAAGTTACCCCGAATCTCAAGCGGCGGCGCACCGTGAGGGGATGTATGGCTGACGGGTGTTCCCATGGAACAATCAGTCTCTAGTGCGACCCCCGCCAGGGTACCAGCCGACCCCCTGGCGGGTTATAAATGTCAAAGGCTTATCCGGGTACAGGGGGCACTGCCCGGATGGACCTCGTATTTCCCCCACACTCGTGGGACCAATATGGTAAAAGATTTAAAAAATAAAAATCATGCCGGTGACGGCAAAGAGAGGGAGAGGAGGGATGCGGGGTCGGAGTCCGACGCCGCGTCCAGAGAGGTGAGTGCGGGAAGCTCGGAGAGCTCCCGCTGCGCGAGGATCGGGGCTGCTGCGGAGGACCGCAAGCGGTCTAGACCGAAAGGCGACTACGAGTCGTCTTCCGAAGAGGAGTTGGCCTCGGCTCCTAAGATTTCAACCAGCAGGCGTGGTGGAATCAGGGGCAAGGGGAGGGGGCTCTCGGCTTCCGAGAGATCGGGAGCGGCCGGTCGCGGGCAGGCCCTTCCGGACTCCGGTGCAAAGGAGGTGGATGAAACTGGCAGCTCCGATGCGGAGCGTAAGGCCAGGTTTGTTAAGGAAGTGGAAGCTGCCATAAGGGTAGTGGCCTTAAAAAAGTTAACGTCAAAAAAACTCGGGGCCATACCTGCGGCTTCCGCCAACATCATGGCGGCAGTGGAGGCTATGTATCCTCCACCAGGGGAAGTGGCCAAACTGCGGGCGGAGGTCGCCCGCCTGACGGCCGCCACGGAGCTTCTCCATGAGGAGAATCTTAAGCTCCGGGCAGACCTGACCGGTCTGCGTGAGTCCGGCTCCCAAGAGGTGCCCCAACAGCGGCAGAACCAGTCCATGCCTGTGGAGGACCAGGTTCAGCAACTGGTTCGGCAGGAGCTGGCTGCCTTCCAGGCGCGGTTCTCCGTCCTGGAGGGCATTGTCATGCGCCCTCCGCTGGCGGCAAACAAGGCGGCCGCTGGCCCGGGGGTGGGCTCGGGCCCGAATGCGACCCCGGGCCCGAGGGTGGTCCCGGGCCCGAATGCGAATGCGACCCCGGGCCCGAGGGTGGTCCCGGGCCCGAATGCGAATGCGACCCCGGGCCCGAGGGTGGTCCCGGGCCCAAAGGCGGCCTCATATGCGGCTGCTACGGCTGCCACTTCCGGACCAGGGCAGTCTGGCCAGTCCTCCGGCAGGACTAGGCCGGCCCCTGGAAAGGCAGCCCCGGCAAAACCGAAAGCGGCCCAGCAGAGGAAGGGCAAAGCGGCTCCTCAGGCGCTGAATGTGCCAGCGCCAGCAGCAAGGCAGCTGCAGCCACCGCCGCCCCCCCCGTCCGCTAATCCTCCCGTGGCCGAAGCCGAGTGGCAGGTGGTCGGGGAAAGGAGGAAGGGGAGAAAGGCGGCCAAAAAAGCCCGCAATGAGGAGCGAAGGCGTCAGCGCCAGGCGCGAGGCGTCGCGGCTCGACTCCGCGCCCCGAAGACCGCAGCTGTAGTGATCACGCTACAGCCGGAAGCGGAAAAGAGGGGCGTGTCCTACCGCGACGTCCTCGCGAAGGCGAAGGCGACGGTGGATCTCGCAGAGCTCGGGATCACTGGGGGACTCCGGCTTAAAGTCACCGCGACAGGGGCTAGAGCGCTGGAGATCCCCGGTGTAAATAGTGGCCCGTCCGCTGACGCTCTGGCTGAAAAGCTCAGAGCGTCCCTAGATGCGGATGAGGCCCGAGTGTCCAGGCCCGTCAGATGCGCAGACTTGCGCATCCTGGGCCTGGACGACTCTGCGACCCAGGAGGAGGTGGTCGCCGCCGTCACCAGGTCTGGTGGGTGCCCTGCTGAGCAGGTCAGGGCAGGCACCCTACGTCCAGACCACTCGGGCATGCGAACCGTTATGGTAAGCTGCCCTGTGACGGCGGCGCGAACAATCGTGGAGGCTGGAAGGCTCCTGGTGGGCTGGGTGTCGGCGCAGGTGAAGCTGCTGGAGCCCCGACCTCTGAGGTGTTACCGGTGCTTTGTGGGGCACCACGTAAGTTGTCGATGCACCTCGGAGGTGGACCGCAGCGGAGACTGCTTCCGATGCGGTCAGCCCGGTCATATGGCCGCGGCTTGCTCCGCCACCCCGCACTGCACTGCATGTGCGTCAGCGGGCAAACCGGCCGATCACCGGGCAGGGGACAGGGCCTGCGCACCACCCACCAAGTCTAGGGGCAAGGGAAGGCCTTCAGCCACCGCCTCCACCGTCGCTACCGCCGCAGCCGCCGCCACTGCTGCGCCCACCGCTGCCGTCAGCACCGCCGCCGCAACAACTGCTGCGGGGCCCTCACAGGGGGCCCGGGAGGGGGCTGAAATGGAGTGCCAATAATGGCCCCATTACGCCTCCTCCAGGCGAACATCAACCACTGTCGCTGTGCTCAGGATTTGTTGCTCCAGAGCATGGCGGAGTGGTTGATTAACGTCGCCGTGGTCGCTGAGTCGTACTTTGTCCCGCCCAGGGAAGACTGGGTGGAGGACCTGAGCGGCTCAGTGGCCATAATTTCGTCGGCCGCCGCCGGTACCCCGACCCTTGAGAGTGTCAGGAAGGGTCCGGGTTGCGTAGCAGCACGGTTCGGGGAGATCGTCGTAGCGGGAGTCTACTTCTCCCCGAGCCGAACTCTCGCCGAGTTCCACAACTCCCTCATGGAGTTGAGTGTCGTCATCCGAAACTATTCCCTCCCCGTGCTTGTGCTCGGGGACTTCAATGCCAAAAACTTGGCTTGGGGTTCTCGTTGCACAGATGTGCGGGGTAGGATGGTGGAGGACTGGGCTCTGGAGGTGGGCCTGGTCGTCCTAAATCGGGGTTCTGTCCCCACGTGTGTGCGGATGCGGGGCGAGTCGGTGGTGGACATCTCGTTCGCTAGCCCCGCTCTGTCACAGCGTGTCGTTGACTGGCGCGTTATGGAGGGGGTGGAGACCTATTCCGACCACCGGTACATCCGGTTCGATGTCTCCGCCCAGGACTCAAGCGCGCCGGTCTCACAGGCCCCGAGTGGTCCGCGTTGGGCGCTGAAGCAGCTGGACCGGGAGCTCCTCCTGGAAGCCTCGATAGTGCAGGCCTGGGTGACATCACCGAACAGGCCTGCCGACATCAAAAACGAGGCAGGGTGGTTCCAGGAGGCCATGTCCGACATATGCGACGTGGCAATGCCCCGAGTTCGGCCAGGACGCGCCCGGCGTCAGGTGTACTGGTGGTCGCGAGAGCTGAAGTCTCTGCGCGAGGCGTGCGTCGCCGCGCGGCACCTGTACGCCAGGCATCGCAGGCTCCGCATCCGCCCTACGGATGCGGCAGCCATTGAGGCGGAGCTGTACGAGGGATACAGAGCAGCGAAGACCGCCCTCCAAGAGGCTGTCCAGCGGGCCAGGGACCTGGGCCGCGAGGAGATGCTGGAGACTCTCGACAGAGATCCGTGGGGGCGCCCGTACAAGATGGTGCGGGACAAACTCCGCACCTGGGCCCCCCCGCTGACGCAGAGTCTCCGCCCTCAGCTCGTGGAGGACGTGGTGAGCGCTCTGTTCCCTCTGCGAGGGGAACATCCTCCCCCGCCTATGGCTCCGCCGCTTGCGGTGCCAGAAGTGGACCACAACGAGGACGATGACGACATTCCCGAAGTGACCGGGGTAGACCTGAGAGTGGCGGTAGGCAGGCTTAAAGCCAAAAATACCACCCCGGGACCCGATGGCTTGCCTGGCAAAGCCTGGGTCCTGGCCTCGGAGGCTCTCGGGCCCCAACTGGAAGGGCTCTTAAGCGCATGCCTGGAGAGAGGCCAGTTCCCGCTTCGTTGGAAGACGGGGAAGCTGGTCCTCATCCGGAAGCCGGGGCGCCCTGCGGACTCTCCGTCCGCATACCGGCCCATTGTGTTGCTCGACGAGGTGGGCAAGCTCTTTGAAAGAGTCATTGCGAACCGCCTCGCCGGGCACCTTGTGGGGATGGGGCCGGACCTAGCGGAACACCAATTTGGTTTCCGCAGGGGGCGCTCGACGGTGGACGCCATCATGCGCGTGAGGGCTCTCACGACGGGGGATGCAGTGTCTCGGGGTGGGGTCGTCTTGGCGGTGTCTCTTGACATCGCCAACGCCTTCAACACCATGCCCTGGAGCTGCATAAAGGAGGCACTCCGGTATCACCGGGTGCCGACCTACCTTCGTCGTGTGGTCGGGGACTACCTGACGGACAGGGCCGTCATCTATCCTGGTCGCAATGGAGAGTGGAACCGGCAAGAGATGTCGTGCGGTGTTCCACAGGGATCGGTTCTGGGGCCGCCCTTGTGGAACATCGGCTACGACTGGGTGCTGCGCGCCGACCTCCCTAGCGGTGTCAGCGTTGTTTGCTACGCTGACGACACGCTGGTGCTGGCACAGGGGAGGTCGCACGAGGCGGCGGCCGAACTTATGACACGCGGGGTTGCGATAGTCGTGGAGAGAATCCGGCAACTGGGTCTCGAGGTGGCATTGCACAAGTCCGAGGCCATGTGCTTTCATGGGCCTCGGAATGCGCCACCGTCGGGATCCACACTGACGGTAGGAGGGGTTCCCATCGGCGTCGAGTTGACACTAAAGTACCTAGGGCTTGTCCTCGACAGCCGGTGGAACTTCGTTGAGCACTTCCGACGTTTGGCCCCAAAACTGGAACGGGCAGGGGCTGCATTCAAGCGGCTCTTGCCCAACCTGGGGGGTCCAAACGCCTCCTGCCGGAGGCTCTACGCGGGAGTCGTGCGGTCCATGGCCCTTTATGGGGCCCCGGTGTGGGCGCGTTCTTTGAGGCGGCGAGCCGCCCATTACTTAAACGCGCCCCAGAAGGTTGTAGCCGTAAGGCTGATCCGGGGGTACCGCCCGATCTCCGGCGAGGCGGCGAGCCTCTTGGCCGGATTGCCGCCATGGGATCTGGAGGCGATGGTCCTCGCGCGCCTGCATGAATGGCGCGCGGAGGCACTACGCCGGGGGGAAACTCCGCTGCCGCGGCAAATTGTCGCTCAGCGGACAGACCTCCGGCACGATCTCATGGCGACATGGAGACAGCGACTGTCGCAACCACGTGCAGGGCACGCCACAATAGTGGCGATAAGTCCCCTCTTTGAGGAGTGGCTAGAGAGGCGGCACGGCGCCCTCACCTTCCGCCTGACGCAGGTCCTCACCGGACACGGTTGTTTCGGGAGGTTTCTGCACCGAATCGGGCGGGAGGAAACGCCCTGGTGTTACCATTGCGAGGATCGGCCGGAGGACACGGTGGAGCACACCGTGGAGCTCTGCCCCGCTTGGGCTGAGTACCGCCGTGTCCTCGTAGCGGCGATTGGCGGCGGCGACCTCTCGCGTCCGGCCCTGGTTCAATCCATGGTCCGGAGCGAGAGGGAATGGGATGCCGTCGCCTCCTTCTGCGAAGCAGTCATGCTAGCGAAGGAGGTGGCGGAACGTGAGAGGGAGAGAACCTCACGTCCCAGCCGCCGCGGGAGACGCCCCGGGCGTCGGGGGGCAACCAGTGGCCCCCGGCCACCGTAGGCGCGAGCCTGTGGACGGTGAGTAATGGGCTAGCTCACCGTCCGTCCGTCTCATGACGACAGGCCGTGTCGACGGCGCGTACGTGTTCCACGCGCGCCTCAAGGAGATGTCAGCAAACCAGAAGGGGTCCGAAAGGGCCGATGCCTGCCAGGGCTGCGGGTTGTTCGAAAGAGATACCGCGGCCCCGGAACACAAAGGACGAAGAAGGAACATGGGTGGGTTTTAGTCAGTACAAGTCTGACACTCCCTCCCGCTCCGCCCAGAGCGGGAGAAGTCATATGATGATTTCCCATCCGGAAAAAAAAAAAAAAAAAAAGGATGCCCTTAGAACCGGTTCTTACGGAAAGTCACGGGGGCCTGTCCTGTGAACTGTCCTATTGCTGTCCTCCACCAGCGACGCCCTCAGCCGAGGCTCGTACCCTACAGGGTGTTCTCTTAGTGTAGGCAATCAATTTACCTATTTTATATGTTAGCAGTAAGTGTGTTATTTTATTATTTTAAGTTTCGAATGACGCGTGTTGCGGAATAGTATCGTCGTGCGCCGCCGCATTGCAGCCCCTCATGTTTTCCCAGACTTATTGTACAAACTAAGCATATGGCGCACGAACTCCCTCGCACTTTTACAAACTAAACATGTGCGGCGCGCGAACTCCCGCGCGCTTTTTGGACAACGGTCACCGTTACGCCGGTGCGGGCAGCGCCCGCGCCGCATGTGCAGTCGAACCAATAGCAACACGCTAATGGGTGCTTACTCGACGTTCCGACGTTCCCGCCTTATCATCATCATCATTTCAGCCGAAAGATGTCCACTGCTGGACACCTCTCCTAAGTATCGCGACATTGACCGGTTTTGTGCGACTCGCATCCAGCGGATCTCCCCAACCATCCAGCGCATCCCCATCTAGCGTTCCCGCCTAAATATACATGCTACTTTAAGTTTTATGTAAAGTGAACTGTTCTCTGTACTAAGTGAAAGAAAAGTATTATTATACGCAGTTTTACCGAGTTTTGTATGTCTGCCAAATAACGAATAAACTTAACGTGTAGTCCGGTTAAGCAGACAACAACCTCCTTGATTGACTCGCGAAATGACGTCACGAAAAAAAAACGTGGTGGTTGCTAGCAATTTATCTTAATATCAATTTTTAAGTTCAGCAGAATACACATCTAGTAAGAATTTCTGATACTTTTCAATATTTGCTGCATAAACCAGTCTTCCGTTAGAATTCTTTGATGAGAAGTCATTTGTGTTGATTCCTCTTTGATCACCTGAAAAGGAAATATTTTTGATTTACGTTGCCAGCAAAACACCAAGTCTGACTGTGGATTAAAATGAGGGACTATGTCTGATTGGCGTTAACTTAAAAAAAAAAATACCACGAAAGGAATACTACATATTATTGTTCCATAGATTGTGTTTATATATCCTCACCTTCCAAAATGATATCGTTTTTGGTACTTCTGAATTCATCAACCAAATCATTGTCTATTGCTATAGCTGCCACAGCTGGGTCCAGTATTTTCCAAGCGGTCTGCTTTGGGAGCGATACCCGTTCAAAACCATTAAGTGCCTTCATTAATGGTGTCTCAATTTTCCCTAAGACATTTTTACGCCAATCCTAAAAAAAATCATAGAATAAGAGAACTTTTCGTTTTACAGTAAATGCCCATCTGTCTCTACCAAACTATGAAATCTTATATTAAAATCGTGTACAATATTCTGGCATAATATGATAAGAAACACTCACTATAGTTGCATTTAAGGTCAAGCGAATCTGTGAGAACGCTACAAACGTTACTTTGTCTATGTGAGCGCTGTCTGCTACGATATGGTATGCCTCTGGGTCCAAGTTCGCGTTGAATTCCGGCTGAGGGTGTGTCTC
Organism: Cerastis leucographa; assembly: GCA_963082945.1. Taxonomy (NCBI): domain Eukaryota; kingdom Metazoa; phylum Arthropoda; class Insecta; order Lepidoptera; family Noctuidae; genus Cerastis; species Cerastis leucographa. The sequence continues at coordinate 6,541,025 of OY720380.1, read as the reverse complement.
ACCTGTAAAAAGTGAAGAACACATAATAAAATTGTAGATTGCAACTGAAGTAATTGAACATACCTTAGGGGCAATCAAATTACCATGTGATGTTATTGTGAAAGCTGCAGAAGATTGTAAAAAATATCTTTGCATTGTACAGATCCAATCTCTTAGTATTATGTAATTGCATAGCAAATGTGTGAGTATTATATACTGTAAAGCCACCTTTTACTGAGTAGCTGCATCTTTTATTGACGTGAATTTACCCTGGCGGTTGAGTGAATGTCATGCTCACTCAAATGTCACGCTGATGGTGGCAGGTGTGTCAGGTAATTTAGTTTCCTTCAATATGGTTGAGTTGAATGATGACTGATACATGCGTCATGTTCGTGCTGTCAGTTGTGACGGGCCACCTTTTAGCTGCCACGGTTTATTTTATTACTTTATTTTTGAATTATTGATTTAATATTTTACTTTGGACGCTCTTAACTTGCACGTTTTTCTACATCGTTCTCACATATTTGTAATTCTCAACATTAATGATGTAACCAAGATTTTGTAACAATATTTTGATTTAAAAGATTGTCCATGGAATTTCTTGCCCATTCAATGCAACTAAAGTACTTTTACAAGTTATTATGCCTTGTGACTGGGACTGTAGGTTCGCGTTTGTATTAGTTTTTTTTTTGTCTTTTAAAAGTGCCAGTAATGGTCTGATTGAAATAAATGCTTTGAGTTTGATTTTTTAATTTAATTTAGATTATTTTGTGCCATTGAGTTTATGAATAATAGATTTTTTTTAAACATCGAATATCTTATCATTTGGCCACTCTGCGCAATTACCAAAGGGCACCGCAATTTGATTGGCTCCTTAGAGTCGCCTAGCGATGTTGTTCCCATAGTGGTAGTTTAGTCCGAAATTACCCAAACTTAACCCATTTAAAGATTGCTGAATTTTTAAAGCTCACTTTCGAATCCTAAATTCTCTTAATTACGAACTGTTCTGTATAAGTCGACAAAGCATCTGGTAATCCAGAATGTTTTTTTTTTTTTAACAAATCTTTTGGATAACCTTATGGTTCGTTCGCTTTTACATCTTTAATTCTTTTCAGGGATCTTCCCCATTATTCTAAAAATAAAATCATGGCCTTTATAAAGTTACAAAAGACCTTGATCGACAAACTTACTGTAAACATGACCAGCACCGACATAGAGCTGAGCAAGTCTGCCAATAAACTTAGGGTCCAGTCTTGCTGCCAAAGCTATATTCGTCACAGGACCAATAGCAACGATTACTAGTTCTCCTAAAACAATAAAATATTATAACTTTCAAAGAAAGCGAGTGTTATCATTTTTGTTTAAACATTTCACACAAAAACACAATTACCCTATTCGGGTCTACAATTTTCTTCAAACTGCCAAATATACCTATTAATTAAAATCAACAAATCCATGACCAAAAACTTGCACTGGCTCACTTAGAAGATAACAACCCGCTTCGCTTCACGAAGAGACAAGGCCTTTATTGAAATCTTCAGAAACTTTATAGGCCAACTATAGCCCTTAGGGATTTCGAATTACCTTCATATTTCTTGGAAAGTTCGAGAAGGGCAACTGCAGCTGGTTCGTTCTGAATCTCAATTGGTTCTGACGGTTTATAGCCATCATCTCCGAGTCCATCATAGCCAAAAAAGTGATCAGATGGGAGGTCTGATATCAGTGCGTGATAAGCACCTGAGTATATTGGTACCTGAAATTTATAACTATATTAAAAAAAATAACGCTGTGTCAAAATTTTGGGTCATCATCATCATCAGCCTGTAATGTTCCCACTGCTGGGACACAGGCCTCCTCTCAATTAGAGGATGGGCTGTAAACCACCACGCGGGCCCAGTGCGGGTTGGTAGATGTCACTTGTCTTCGAATTTTCAGTTCTAGGACATGCAGGTTTCCTCGTTTTCCTTCACCGTTTTTGAGAGCAGGGGTGATGAAATAAATTACACAAAGTTAACGCTTGCCTGGGTTCGGACCCACGGCTTACTGCTCGTACGTCGGGGCTGCCGCTTTTCTCCAAATTTTGGGTGTCTGACTATTCAATGATAAAAATGTAAGCCTGTACGTGTTCCACTGCTAGACAAAAGCCTCCTCTTTCCCCTTCCAAACCTCTCGGTCTAAACAAATCCATTGTCACACCATCACCACGGTTTATCTTGACAGCAATGTCCTCCCTCAGGTGTCCAGTAACTAACTATCTTGGATTGATATGTCCAGAAGCGAATATAAAATTTCGACGCTCATTTTTATTTAATATGACAGGTAACTAATTAAACCACCGCAGCAGTAAATCAGGTAGGCATGACTATTACCAAAAAGATTAACTGGCAATAGCAAAAAACAGAATTGGGGCTTTTGTCTAGCACTGTAACAAAAGTTCTTTAAGGTGACTGGTAATAAGTGACCGATACTTAAACACGTGATAATACTAATGATAGCAAACAACTAGCCAAATATTTTTTTTACACTCATTCACTTTTATCACAAGCTGATAGGTAACAGGCGCGTGCGCGCAAATTTCATACGGCTGTTGTATTATTGTGATAAAAGTGAGTAAAAAAAAATTTTTGTGGGAAAGTTGTTTGTTATCATGAGAATAATCAGGTGTTTAAGTATCGGTCGCCCTATATAGGTAACTAAATAGGTGCTCTATAGATCTGTTACGTACTTGTAGATAAGTGAAGATAGTAATACTTACATCTTGTCTATCACATAAAGCCAGTATCCGATCAGAGTTGATTATCGCTTGTGTCAAGTTAACATTACCGAATGTCGTTGTCAAGGCAACTACTTCTGGGCTGAAAATATACAAAATATGTATGATTAATCGATGAATATGTGACAGCTAAAGTGTAATTGAAAAATTTCATCAAAAGTCATCCCCTAGCTGGGAAGATCTTGAAAAGGTGGACGTAATAGGTAGAAATAATAATTTAAAGCAAAGAAAATAAAGAATAGGTAGTGTTCTCAAAAACTGTGAAGGAAAACATAGTGAGGAAACCGGCATGTCCTAGAACTAAAAATTCGAAGACATAATTATGACCTCTACCAACCCGCACTGGGCCCGCGTGGTGGATTACAGCCCATTCCCTCTCATAGAGGGGAGGCCTGCGTCCCAGCAGTGGGAACATTATAGGCTGATGATGATGAATAGGTAGAACAAGCTAATCCAAGGAAATATGTAATCTAACTTACCCGTCAAAGTATTTCTCATTGAGCAAGCTCAAAGTTATAGCAAAGGCATCGTCTGCTCCTCCGTCATGGTCTATAACTATTTTCTTTGTTGAATATGGTACAGCTTCAGTACTGAAAAAGAGAATAAAACGACATACGAACTAGTCAGGGCAAAATTATTACAAGTAAAGGGTGCTTCACGTTTGTTCCAGGTCAGCATATTTGATTCAGCAGAATTTGTTAAACAACAAAAATTATCTAACCATTAACTAGATTTATTATACGCTTGGTTTTAATTCGGCTAGTAATGAGCAGCAAATTCCAGACCAAACTTTATCGCTGAATCATGTTCTGATCGGCTCGTCACAATTCGAAACGAACCGCGTTTTACCAACGTGAATTTACCTACGTAATAGGTGTGAAGGGTTCTAGACAGCGGTATTCGAAAGAGATACATTGGCCCTAGAACACAAAGGGCTAAGAAGAAACATGGACAGGTTTTAGTCAGTACAAGTCTGACACTCCCTTCCGCCCTGAGCGGGAGGAGTCATTTGATGATTACTCATGTGAAAAAAATAAAAAAATGGTTGTAAAAATACCCTTAACGAATCCAAAAAGCACTTGTTCTCCCCGTCATTGCGATATTTTTTTTTGTTCTAGATCTTACCTGGGAACCTTCTAGTTACGAATATATTGGCGGTCAGATTTCCAAATTTTTCACAAGTTTTGGTTAAATACAAGTTTTTAATGCTTAAAATACCTCCACGACCAATGCCCGCCCAAACCCGTACCAATGCATCCATTAGAACTATGTTTTGAGTACGTTACATTGAGTCCTACCGTAGAAGGTGATTTCTACCCCAAATTCCCATGTCGTTTCCCAGCAACAATTATGGCGTTGAGTTTCTTGCGTTAGTTTGATGTACAGAATGCTTGGTTGACCGGCGTCGTCAAGGGTCTGTTTAGATGTTGTATTATCACCGATTATTAACCCGGTATGCCAACTGGAACATGCGTGTGCACCCATAATAGATAACCATCTGACCTAGGCCTAGAGACTTTGCACTTAACAGAGTGGGCAGTAATCCTTTCTATCACTAGAACAACGAAGTAGATGAAGAAAACTCTCAAAAACATATTTAATGATAATAAATTAAACAATCTATTAATTATATTATAGTAGGTTTGGCTTGTTGCACTTATTGCTGGTCTGCACTATGCTCAAAAAAACGCGAAGCTACGAGTATATACACGATTGTCGAATCATATTCAAATAAAGAAGTGGCCAAGTGCGAGTCTTACTCGCACACACAGAGTTCAATAGCACCAAACAATAAAATAACAATATTTTTAACGCTCATTCTTAGTATGCAAATTCAAAACTAAATTTGGTTTTCATAGTATGTGAAACAAAAACAAAGTTACTGCTGCTCTTTGATAAAAAAGTCCCATATCTCAAAAACAATATCAAATCTAATTCAAACCAATATTCGTTGAAAAATTTTTCTACGGCCTTAATTTTTTCTCTATTTACTGTACAAAATATTAGAGATTCCGTTTTTACCGTTGGAAAACGGAACCCTTAAAATCGGCTAGATACGTGTCCGAACAAACAAAAATACAGAAACATAATTATTCGGGAATATTTACCCATGAATAATACCAATTTTATCGATCACATTTTTTTTAAAGCCTTTTATTTCAGATGATTTGTCGAAAACACTTATATGGATATTAGTGATTTCTGCAGTTCTACAGAAAATATCACAAATAGTTAGGTCACCTATTAACATCATAATGAATACTTTTAGTATTTTAATAATATTTTGATACAACCCCGCAGTTTTATCGCATATGGGGGTGCCACTGCTTATATGTAATTTTCTTAATTTCGCTATAATATTTATTTGGTAGTGCAGAAAACAGATTTTTTTTAAATTTCCGTAGATAAAAATGAATTTGTGACAACAAGTCAGATAAAATGACTACGTTATTTGGCTACGGAACTCTGTTATTTAATTAGGTAAATAATGACTAAACCAGTTTGTGTCACGGGTATTCAATTCTAAAATAAATTTTGTCAATGATAGACAAAATTTAATGACGGAAGTAATTGACCTAATGTAATTTCAATTAAGATAGCATAGTAGTAAAATACTAAAATGCCAATTTTACGAGTAGACTTTCGGTTCAGGGCCGAAAGTTGAAAATCCTAGAGTTTTTATTTAGGCACCTAATGGATTACTAAATTAACCTATTGTCGGTGAAAACAAGCATTGAGATTGGGACCAGTTGTATTGCGTGTGGTCTTGTGATCAGTAGGTATTTAATAATTATTTATGTTTTACTTCACAAATGAGTTTAAATACACGGTGGAACCATGAAGTAATCAGCTGTTGCAAACAGTTTTGTTTTTTTTTTAATAAGTCGTTATTTGTAGTGGGGTTCAGAAGTGATGATGATCATAAGGAGATTATACGAAGATTTTGATTATATAAATTTTACAAAAAAAAAAAAAAATCAAAAAAAAAACTCACCGGCCAAATATATACACCAAAAATAAAACAACAATAACTTTATCTGCCATAATTCGCAAAAATAATCTGCGTAGTTTAAAAAAAAAGTTAGGTAAAAATAAAGAGACTGAAAAAATATGACTCTGACTACCACCGCGGCCGACATATATCTGACATAAGCAATATTACTATCAGTTTACTTTCAGATAACGACGGATGAAAAGTAAAGGAAAAACAAAGAAAAGATAGGAGGATTTTACGAGGGGAAATAAAAAGGAGTACATGATACAGTAACGACTGACATCGGAGAATTTAACAAAATAAACGTGTTTCGTCTCATGAGATACAGCCTGGTGATAGACGGACGGACGGACGGACAGCGTATTCTCAGTATAGGGTCCCGTTTGACCCTTTGGGTACGCAACCCTAAAAAGAGACAAGGTCAGTTGTTATTGGCTTGTAGCGATCGCTGATCTCCCTTCGTACACCATAAAAATGACAGGTACAAAAAGTACACAGTTTACACAGTGTGACAAAATGGCGGTTATCATTCATCTGCCTGATCTTTTTACAGATAAAAAATTAAATTAAAAATTTAAAAAACCCCCGGCGGACAAAACCTCTAAAAAACCAAAAATAAAATTAATCCAAGCGTCGTAGCGTCGCGAAGTCTGGCGCAATACGTTACGAGCATGTTGGTCACGCGAACCCAAAGAGTTTTCCCCTACCAATAATCTCTCAACGCGGCTGAAGAAGTTTTCACTTCTATAAATGATCGCAAAGAAGTAGGATTTTTACAAGTTCTTGAACACCGACACTAATAGCTGCTGTAGCCAATCTAGAGACACAAAAATCCAAACACAGTGTCATGTGTGGAGCTCCCTGCACGACAAGCTTCATCGTTTTATCAGCCCATCATGCACATTAATGCACAACCCATTACAAACTCTAGAATTTATAGAATTCATAGTGAACTTTAACAACATTATAATAAATGTTGGCTTGATGCTGTCAGAGTTGAAATAACTGAAAAGACTAAAGTAGTCAATTGTCACGTGGCTTAACAAGTGGTTTCGTTTTACTAGTTCGAACTGCGTAGCAGAACATAGAAATAGCTGTGATAGCCTAGTGCTGTGACGAACCAAGACATGCACCTCTGATTTGGATTTGACGGCACGGTTGGCGCAGTGGTTGAGTGATCGATTGGTGCGCTTCGTGTCGCGGTTTCGATCCCCGCACGGAACCATTTATATTTGTATGACTTACAGATAGTTGTTCCGGGTCTGGCTGTGTGTATGTGAGTTTAAATGTTTGTAAACGCACCCACGATACAGGAGAAATTCCTAGTGTGGGGCAACGTATAAAAAAAAAAAGTTGTTTGTGCAGGGAAAACATCGTGAGGAAACCAAACCAGCATGAGGTCAGATAGGCAATAAATTTTTCTATGTAAAGTACTGGCATTCTGATTTTAATGTTCTTTTTTGAGTTCCTAGAGGTGTAGGTTTTCTTTTAATTTCCTTTCGAATATTTTTTTTTTCTCACAAACTATTATGCCACAATATAAATTCGGCTTTCAAGTTAGTCATGGATGAAAAAAAAATAATCAAAAGGTTTTTTTTTTTAAAGTCGCGAGCATACAAATATTTTTTTTACATTCGAGCGATACATTATTTTGTTTACTTTCTTCTCCACAAATCTCTAGGAACCCAATAAATAAGTCACATGTAATTGCAATCGCCTTATTGTTTAATTGCAATCGACTGAGTAGTCGATTGACAGAAAAATTAGATGAATCAGTATTACGTAGTCATCGTCAGCCTATAATGTTCCTACTGCTGGGACACAGGCCTCCTCTCTATGAGAGGGAGTGGGCTGTAATCTACCACGCGGGCCCAGTCCGGGTTGGTAGATGTTACATGTCTTCGAATTTTTAGTTCTAGGACATGCCGGTTTCCTCACGATGTTTTCCTTCACCGTTTATGAGGGCAGCGGTGATGACATAAATTACACAAAGTATTGCGCCTGCCTGGGTTTGAACCCACGGGTTACCTACTGCTCGTAAGTCGGGGCTGCCACCACTGATGATGATGTACTAAAAGTATTGGAAAATTCTCTGTCTCAAGACGAAGACACAATACTGAGTTTCACAAAGTATTGTTAAGTATGTTCAAAAGAAAAATAAAACAACGATGTTCTTTTAAAAATATTTAAATATTTTTTTTTTTTTTTTTTACAAAATACTTAATAATAATACGTAGTTTACATTAATATACTGGATATCAAAGATCATTGCCGTTCAGCAATTGGTCCGTACCAGTCAGATTGAAACATAACGGATTGTAATACGTGATCTTTTTATATCCCTTATCTCAGTTGGTTCCATAGTGAAAGATGTGCATTTATAAATGAGCACCTACTACATTTTAGAATATCTCTTGTTCTAGCCAACCATGAGACTCTGCTATCTTTTTTTAGGGAAAAAGTTCCTACCAACATGTTAACAAAAAAATAGCTAGTCACTATTAATTTTTTTTTTTTTTTTTTTTTTTAATTTTTGATTTAAAAAGTCACTGGAATGAGTATTGTTCATAAATTATAGGTTTCTTCCTTCTTATGCTCGTGTTCAATTGTACTTGGTGATACCCAAAAATGTAGTCCTAGATAATGCAAGAGCGCTTCTGTCGCAGCAAGCTAATTTGTTGAAATCAACAACATTACAACTCAAGAACAAATACTTAGTCTATTTTAATTAGCGTTTAGCGAAGCACAATATTGCTTGTGACGTAGTAGTAGGTAGGTAGAGAGAGGTAAAAAAATGTAAAGTAACTTGTTTGTTTAGTAACTAGTAGGTAGTTAAAAAATGGCACGCTTGGTTTTCATACGGATCGTGATACTTGCGTTATCTAGGTATAGCTATTATCTGTGACGATGTCTAAATTAATGGCTGAATAGAAAGGCGCTGTTGGATTTAAAACTCTCGGCTTTGGATTGAGGGTTGAAAATCGACAGTGAGCTTAAGCATAGGTACATTTAGGTGCTGCCGTCGTCTACTACCACTGAGAACGTACTGTCGCGCTCACTGGCGGTCGACCAAATTTCATTTTAACCCTTATGTGCTGAGTTATAAGTTTGAAAAGTGGTCGACCGTCAGTGAACGCGGTAGTACGTACGACGACCAATTAATTTAAAAAAAAAACAGTTTATTCGGATCTCTTATTGTACGGAAAATCAATCAACGCGAAACCATATTATACTGGAATTCTTGATGTCTCGTTCATTATTGTTCTTAATCAAGGTTTAAATCTCAGCACGATACACTTGCAGCAGGAATGACTGGTACTTTTCTAAATTTGCTGTGAAAAGCATTCTTGCATTGGGATTCCTTGCGGTGAAGTCATTTGTGTTTATACCTCGATTAGCACCTGAAAAAAAAGAGAGATTTACTAGAAAGTTTTGATTAGCGAGCGGTTTTAGTTTTCTTGCAACATCAAAATACTTCAATTTGCAAAGGCACTTCAGTTTCAGGTGGATCGTTTCCTATGAAGAAGAACCGGTAAGAATCTGCATGGTTATTTGCGCGACAAAGTTATATAGCATTTCTCTTGCTGCACATAAAAAATAATGAGGTGACTATTTATCTTTTTTTTTCTGTAGTAGGTATGGTGTTTTTAGATGGATTTTTTGCTTAGATATATCATCTTCTTTTACCGTGGATATGCAACTTGGAATACTCCAGGTGCCCCGTGCGCCTTCATGGGTGCACTAAATTATCATGGCAATTCGTAGTTCCATATCATTGCAGCTATATCAATGAAAGGGGCTTTTCATGAAAACGCAGCAGCAGACTTTTTTATTACTGCATTACATATCATAACATCACGCCTGTAATCCCCGAATAGTTAGGCAGAGGTGTACCTAATATTACACCCATATGTTATGTGTATGTCTCATGTAAATGGGGGCTGGCCTATTGCCATCAACCGGGCACAAATCCAGAATCCGTGGCTGCTACTGAGAAATTCCTGATGGACAATCCTAACATCATTTTGCCCGACCCGGGACTTGAATCCAGGACTACATACATGCTTAACAGTTGCAGTTGCGACCATTACACCAACAAGGGAGTCTTACTGCATTAAGATAGCCAAAACAAAGAAGAATGGATTAGTTTATCTTCTTCTTCGTAGCAATGATATCAGATATCACACATCAATACGCCTACCGCGTAAGAAATCTAGGTGTATAAGTATACAAGGTGGAAGGGATATCGACGCATAAACGCTTACCATTAATTCAGCATATAAATCAAGACATAAAAGCGTCAAAATATTAAACCAACGAAAGTTTCTGATTTCGGGGCGGTCGAGAGCGGGGCCAGAAGGCGGCGCGTGGGCCCAGGCGGTAGCTTCAGGTCGTAGTTATCAGATCAGGCCCCCTATTCACAAATGCTAGAATTCGATTTCGATTCGATAATTCGTATGACTATCTTGTTTTGGTATTACGAAAGCGAGCGAGATAGACAAACGACTTTCCGAATCAAAATCGAAACTGAGCGTTTGTGAATACGGGGGCTGATAACTCAACAAGGTCAACTAGGCAGTGGCATATTTTCCTTACTATACGCCAATGGTTTGGGGCTGCAGACTGCAAAGGGCGGCAGATTATTCAAATTGACTTCCCGATATTCGGCATTGTTGCAAGCGCCATGATCACGGATAAACTATGCCATTTCAAGTGTTAATGATAATATTGGTGACCATATCATTTCTTGACTAATGATTAGACTAAAGGCGGAAACACACTTACGCGTCGTGGCGTGTCGTGACGCGCCAGAAGCTTCGGTTTCATACATCGTTGCGACACGACACATTATTCGACGATTAATGGTGGCGAATATTCGGTCGCAAAAACCCACGCTACGCCACTGGGTCGCGCAATGGTTGGCAATAATTATATTCACGAATTGTTTCACATTTGTGGGCCATAGTTTGAGACGCAGCAACTTACATATTGTATTAAGGGAAAGGGACCCGTATCAAAGCTTGGCAAAAGCAAATAAACTCGTAAAAGGATACGGCTGTAAATTGCCTCTTCAAATAGACCACGTGGACCAATTTGTGATCACGCTAATATTACTAATCTTCATACATTATTGTGATCCTTTTCTTGGAGTCTTCATTCGAAGAAGGGGGCTATTATGGACTCCTACTGACTGAACCCACACGGTTGGCATCGACTTTGAATTTCTGGGATTTTCGGGGGGAACGAGTATTCCTCTTGAGTCTTTGTAGATACTACAATTATAGAGTTACACTGTAAATTTGATGGACGAACTTCTTACCTTCCAGCATAATACCGTTAGTAGTGTTTCTGAACACGTCAACTAAATCATTATTTAGAGCTATAGCCATTGTAGCAGGGTCCAGTTGGGTCCAAGCAGGCTCTTTTGGCAGCGATACTTGTTCAAAACTGTTTAGTGCCTCCATTGTTGGAGTCCCAACTGTTCCTAAGACATTTATTCGCCATTCCTGTAAAATAACAATGAATTATACAATATTATTAGTACGTGCTTACTTTTTGTTTTAGACTTGAATGAATTGCATAGGCTTTTACCACTTATATATGTTAGGTTCGGCTAACAGTCTAACCAGATGCAGCTGAATACCATAATTTACATGGATCGAATGCTTATCTGACCTCCACAACCCAGTTACATGGTTATACCCCTTTGGTAAGACCGGATTTCACACTTCCTGGCTTCTAACTACCCGTATCGATTGTCAAGGATCAACAAATGACAGCCGGGACCAACGGCTTCACACATGATTAGCGACGCACGAAAGGAACCCATCAATGGAACCACCTAGGTAAGCACTGCTTAACCATGAAGATCGACTCATGCGACTGTTTATTATTCGCTACAAGCCCCTCCGTATCACTTAAAATCTAAGAATGTTTTGGCAAAAACTTATAGTAAATTAAAAGTAATACTGTCACAAAAAGAAAAAAGTCGCCAGGGGCCCAAATAATTGACAATCGTTTTTGTAACATTTCGTATTTCTACAACAATTTTCAACGGGGTTGACATAAAATTTTCGGTAGTTTATGTCTGTCAGATATAATTTTGACTGTCTCATTATCTTTCCACTGATGCCACTTTATCTAGGCTCTCTTGCCGTTTCGTGCATGACGTGCAAAGCCACATTCAACCTTAGATAAGCAACTACAAGGACGAACATCGATACAGTATAATAGAAGAACTTACAAGGGGAATACTTAAGGTGGTGTAAACTTGTGAAAATGGTACAAACGTGACTTTGTCTACTCTAGAACTATTTGCAACAATGTAGTAAGCTTCTGGGTCCATAGCCGCGTTGAATTCTGGTTCTGGGTGAGCTGCACCTGTGGAAATAAAAAGAATACAGTATTGATAGATTTAGGGATTCACTATACTTATCGTCGAGGAATTGATCAGAAAGAACTTGGGGTGACATCTATACATTGTGATATTAAAGCTATAGGAGCGATTAAATAGAGTGAATATAGTACACCCACATTTTACCGGTTATGTCAAAGTTCCATGTAATAGAGGGGGAACCTATTGCCATCAACCGCGCACAAATCCACGCTCTGGGGCTACCTGATGGCAAAACCCCTTGCCCGACACGGGAATCGAACTCAGGACCACATGCTCAGCAATTGCTAGCGACCACTCGACCTACAACACAGTCCCCAAGCTTACTTGGGGAATGTCTCGTAATAGGTCCCTTAGTACCTAGTAGTATAATATGTAATGTCATTATGCATTTACTTCGTGCGTTCGTGTTAGGCTCTGTGATCTTTGGCTACTGCGCATCAGCGCAATGTAATAATATTGTTTTAACCCCTTTCCCTCATAATCCTTGATTACCTTTCTTCTTTGATATTTAAAAAACTAAATAAACTTACTGTGAATATGGCCACCGCCAATATATAAATGTTCAAGTCTGGAGAGAAAGTCGGGGTCAGCTCTTACTGCCAGGGCAATATTTGTTAAAGGGCCAATTGCTACGATTGTTAGATTTCCTGAAACAAGAAAAACTTCCATTAGTTTGTGAACCAAGTAAAATGTACTAACTTACAACGAATTCGCATAAGTAAGTCATCTTTAAGTCTAAGATTTGAAATGTTCCTCGTCGCATCTATACTAATATTATAAAGCTGAAGTTTGTTTGTTTGTTTGAACTCGCTAATCTCAGGGACTACTACCTACTGATCCGATTTGAAAAATTATTTCAGTGTTAGAAAGCCCATTTATCGAGAAAGGCTATATATAGGCTATATATCATCACACAAGCCGTTGCGTGATGATATTAGGAGCAGAGCAGCAATGAAAAATGTTGCGAAAATGGAGAAAATGTGACACGCAGACGAAGTTGCGCGGGATAGCTAGTAAATCATATGCACAGTCTGTGAGTGAAGTCACTACAGAGTTCAGCTGTCTGGGACGGTGGTGAGAATCAGCGTGTAGATAACGATCCGTGTGCATCACGCACTGCCGTCCTCGAGCATAGGCACTTTGTTCGACAACACGACTTTCTGCCTCGCTACTTTTTTACGTCTTGGTGCCACCTGCTGCACTTTAACAACAACGTGGCAACGCCGCTAGTCTCTTGGGCACGTTACCAGCTGACAGAGTTGAGGAGGAGATTTTTGACTGCCTGTTATAAATTGTTGTTATTTTAGTTTTAATTGATTTATTACTTGAATAAATAGTATATTGTCAAAAAAATCATAAACATGGTGACCATGTTAGTTTAAAAACTTGTTTCAATAAGAAGTTGTTTTGATAACATTTTTATTGGATTAAACGACCGAATACTAGTTTTTGCTATGACTAATTAATTTTGATGTTGTATACTAAACTTTTACCTATTTTGTTCAGGTGATATACTGTGCGAAAACTCTATAAAAATATTTTTTGACAAATAGTAAAAACGTGGTGAATATCACGTTATAAGTGTTAATGATAGTGTTTCAGTGTTAATGATGTCAGTTTGAACACTTATTATAAACTTTGAGTTTGAATAGCCGTTTCAAACTGCGACAGCATCACTAAAAATCCCAAAATTTTGTGTTGGTAGCGTTAAGACCATACCTCGATATTTCTTAGAAAGTTCGAGGAGGGCGATTGTTGATTGTGTGCCATCTGTAGTAACTGGTGGAGGCCGGTAGCCGGTGTCTCCCAGCCCATCATTGCCAAAATAGTTATCAGATTCGATTCCTGATATCAAAGCTTGACGGGAACCTTCGTATATCGGTATCTGTAATTAATAATTATTTCTTTTTAATCTTAATTACATAGGGATGAAGACTGGGTAGAAAAAACGAAATTCTATTTTGTCCGTCAGACAGGTAATACAAATATATTCGACACGTTATTTAGTTCCCTTCAAAATGGTTGAGTTGAATGATGGCTGATACATGCGTCATGTTCGTGAACGGGCGCTGTCAGTTGTGACTGGTCATCTCTTAGCTGCCACGGTTTATTTTAATTACTTTATTTTTTTAATAACTGATTTAATCTTTTACTCCGGACGCTCTTAACTTGCCCGTATTTCTACATTGTTCTCACATATTTTTAATTCTTAACATGAATGATGTAACCAAGATTTTGTAACATATTTTGATTTAAAAGAGTGTCCATGGAGTTTCTTGCCCGTTCTTCTCCATAGAGATCTACGCTACGGAATGGGCAACTACAGTACTTTCACAAGTTATTATGCCTTGGGACTGGGACTGTAGCTTCGCGTTTTATTTTGTTTTGTTGACTTTCAAAAGTGCCTGTAATGGTCTAATTGAAATAAATGCTTTGACTTTGACTTTGATTTATTGTTTTATCAAAATATCAAAAGTTTGCTTAGTTAAAACTCATTAAAGTTGGAGAGTGGGGGCTCCCTACGTCACAAGTAGGTATAAAAATTACCTACATGTGACGTCATGCGCCGTTTCAACTCAATATATCTCCGTAATTTTATGACCACGAGAAAAAAGAAAAAATACGTAGACAAAGAAAAAAAAATAGTGATCATCCCCTATTGTAAAAATGCGAGTTGAAGTCGATAACAACTCGTACTCGGTTGATTATCTCTAGGTGAGCGTCCACTTTATAAATGTAATCAGACCACGGTCACCAGGTTAGACACAAACGTAGTGATTAATGTTCATGCCATTTCTACAGTATGTTAGTTTAAACGAGGGACATATTCAAACCCATAATAATACATGCTAACATGATACTAATAAAAATAAAAACAAAAAAAAAACACTGATAAATAACAGACAGAACCATACCAAAATTTTCGCAAATGTCACGCAACGTGTATACACCCTTGCGCTAGCGACTTAATACTATCGCAGAACATGTGAGCGGGTCAATGACTCTTAGGTATGATCCATTTTCCCTTCATACTTTAAACATACCTGGCTTAAGACAGTCCAAAATATCTAGGCACTAAACAAAACATTAAAAATTCTTCTATATACGTTATAGGTTTTTTACATATTTGGGACGAGAATCGAATACTGAATACCCTCCCTCAATATGTCCCTCGTTTAACCTAACATACTGTATATGAGAAAAAGTCTTTTTCTTTCAACTACGTAGTAATGTTAATATTAATCACTACAAAACCGATTGCAAAGGATGTATTTATTGCTTAGAACCAAAAAAATGCAGAAATGTTATATGAAATCCCATTTTTGCACCGTTTTTCATTACTGCACAGTTTTTTATTTAGATATAAATTTACCGGTTTAATGTCTCCCATTAAGTATAAAATGTATGCATTAAATTTGATTAGATCAAAAAGAATCTGGCTGAAAATAAAAATCGGCTGAATAAAACCAACTTGGTGAAAAAATTATAGAATAAATGTTCCAAGTAAATGTGCAAATTTCACTTTTAATAACTGCACATTTAATAATTGTAAGTTTTAAATGTTTAAAGGGAAGATGAATTAAATTTTGTTTCATTAAATTGAGTTTTTATTTTGAGTCACAGTAGTTGAAAGAAAAGTAGATTACGCACCTTGCTAAAGTGAATAATTAATGCACTCGTGTTAATGTAGTGCCCTCACATGCGTACGGGCACCAACATAAAATTCGTGCATTAATAACTCACTTTGCGCTCGATGCAACAATCTACTATTCTTGCAGTGAGACTGAAACTGGCTACACATTACATCCCCGCTAAGTCTCTTACCCCCTATCACTACATAGTATCTACATTTATTATCAGTAACACAGACTTAGAGATTAGGAAAACACGTGATACAATGTTCCAATGTTTGATACGCCCGGTGGCGTATCTAACATTGGAGAAGGACAAAAGGATGATTATGATAAGTACCAGATTAGATTAGATAAAAACACTCACATCTCTCCTATTCATTAAGGTCAGTATTCTATCACTATTGAATAAAGTTTGAGTCCAGTGCACATTTCCGAATGTTGTTGTCAAGGCCACGACCTCTGGCCTGAAAAAAAAACATAAGTCATATTTATGAAAATAGCTTATAATGTTTATGAAACCTTTAAATACTCTATATTAGTTCTAGTTTATTAAAGGTTATTGAGGCCAACATTATCATCGCGAAATCAGCTACCCCATGCATTTAAGTCGGTTTTTTTTATTGGAACAGCTGTCTTTGTTTCGCGTTTTCCATGTTGATCGCAAGGACCGAGAGTACTTCAATTTGTTGATCTATACAATATCACATATACTCTGAAATATTAACGACACGGTGGGTGCAGTGGCTGAGCGATTGACTGTTGCGCTGCGTGTCGCGGGTTCGATTTCCGCACGGAGTACATATTTGTATGGCCAACAAATAGTTGTTCTGGATCTGACTGTTTGTGTATGTGAGTTTAATTGTTTGTAAACGCACCCACGATACAAGAGTAACTCCTAATGCGGGGCTAAGTTTAAAAAAATAAATATGACTACACTTTTGACAACCGCTTGATGTATGACGTTTTTGAAAATAGAAAATGACAGAAGTGGTGCGCACTATTGTTTTTAAGAATGTTATTATCACTGTCGCCTCAAAGCATTTCTGTCCTCTATGGTCCCTTACTCTTTAGGCTAAGTTTTAGGAGTAGATAAAGACCGATGGCTTGGCTGTGTCAAAGATGATACGGCTTAAATAGAGGATTGCTCATGCAGTGACGAGTAATAGGGAAGTATGGAAGAAGAAGACCCAAAAAATGGGTTTAGGACAGCAAAATGATGACTTTGTTGATTTGATGACTTAGTATCGGTCACTAATTACCAGTCACCCTATATACCTAGTTTCCTCCGTCGTTTGGTAAACACGTTAAACCGTTGATCTGGCTGTCATTTGTAGACCTTTGACAGTCTCTACAGGAAGTCAGTGGCACAAAAGTCTGACAACCAAGGGGTTCAGTATTAACCAGTACTAACTGGGTGGTGGGGGTCAGATAGGCAGTCGGTCTATGTAAAATACTGGTATTTAGCTACATTCAGTTACAACCAACCGCAACATATTTGCAATAAGCAATGCTTCAATTCTGGGCAATTCTCACTCAACACACACCGCTGGATACTGATGATGATAATGGAAGATACTTACCCGCCAAAGTATTTCTCATAAATCAAGGCCATAGTGATAGCAAAGGCATCGTCTGCTCCTCCATCGTGGTCTATTACCAACTTCTTTCTCGGTTCGGTTTCACCACCCTCAGAATCAGAACTGTAAATAAATAAAGTTAATAGCTAGGCTGAGAGCAGCGGTGGCCCAGTGGTGGCAGCCCCGTCTTACGAGCAGTAAGCCGTTGGCTCGAACCCAGACAGGCGCATTACTTTGTGTAATTTATTTCATCACCGCTGCCCTCCAAAACGGTGTAGGAAAACATCGTGAGGAAACCGGCATGTCCTAGAACTAAAATTTGAAGACATCTACCAACCCGCACTGGACCTGCGTGGTGGATTACAGCAGCAACTTTTAATTTAAAAAGAAGGATGGTAGGCAAGCTAAATCAATCATTGTAATGTCGTTCCAACCGTCCGTATTACTTGACAAGCCTGTATCTTTATCTCGCTTCCTCGCGGTCCTAAACTGGTACTTGCCCACTCCAGCACGCGACTGGAGGCGAGGGACTTGCCTACCGGATTACAGACCACTTCCTCTCATAGAGAGGGCTGTGTCCCAGCAGTGGGAACATTATGGGCTGATGATGATGAAAAGCGAGGTTGACTGCCTCATTGGTCTAGTTGCCGCAAGCGCGACTGCTGAGCATGAGGTCCTGGTTTCGATTTCCGGGTCGAGCAAAGTGTTATTGGGTTTTTCCATCAGGATTTTGTCAATTGCAGCCTCGGAGCCTGGATTTGTGCCCAGTTGATGCAATAGGGTCACCCCCTAGTACATGGGACTTAAACATAACTGGCGAAATGTAGGTTTACTAATGGGTTCACCTCTTTCTAACCTTTTGGGGATTACAGCTGTTATGTAAATCAATCATTGTTAATGAATCATTCAGAAAGTCCTTCGCTATCAGGATGTCGACCGATACAGGGGCAAACCGATCGAGCGTGGTTTATTCCAGGGTGATAGTCTGAGTCCATTGTGGTTTTGTCAGGCCTTGAACCCTCTCAGCACACTGCTAAAGGGTTTAGGTCAAGGCTATTGGTTGAGGAGAGGTGATCAGGTTATATCTCACTTTCTTTACATAGCTGATCTGAAACTCTTTGCCCCCAACAATTTGCAACTTATGAAGCTACTGAAGGTAAAAAAACTTTCAGTAGCGCCATCAGGATGGAATTTGGTGCGGACAAATGTGCAGTCATGCATGTCAAGTGAGGGAAAATTATGGAATGCGTGGGACCTCAACTCTCGGATTCCATACACCTTAGATCCCTTTCTTCAACAGAAACTTACAAGTATTTGGGTAAGTTGGAAGCATTAGACATCAATACTGCGAACATGAAACAATCGTTGAGGGAACGCTGCTTTGGGCGCCTGAATAAGGT
The DNA here is from genome assembly GCA_963082945.1 of Cerastis leucographa. Classification (NCBI taxonomy): domain Eukaryota; kingdom Metazoa; phylum Arthropoda; class Insecta; order Lepidoptera; family Noctuidae; genus Cerastis; species Cerastis leucographa. Next base: position 6,522,269 of record OY720380.1, on the reverse strand, counting down.
GCTAAGCAGTCTTCTGTCAGGCGAAAAAAAAGTGCGCGCTTTTAACGGTTGGGTCATGTTGGTTTTCATGTATTCTCTTGGCGTACTCAAATAGACTCAGACAAAACTTTATGCCCTAGAAAGAAAGGTCCACGGACTGCTGACTGCAAATCGAATGCATCACCCACCGTCGTCGGTAATGAGACTGTATATCCCGTGGAATTGTGGGGGTCGTGGCTTCTTAAATGCTAAGACCCTGCATAACCGTGAGGTATGCTTCTTGGCTAACGAGAACTGGCGCAAGCCTGTAGTATAAGACACTAATGATCGCAGGGAGGTATGGTTCCAGAGGCAACCTAGCCCCCCTCCCCCTTGCCCGACGTACTCTCCGGCTTCCCCGGAAGAGCCCACCTCCCCCGCTTTCTCCTCTGCAGAGGAGTCATCGGAGTATGACTCCTCCCCCTCCTCCCCCGAAGACGACTTCACGGTCGTCGGAAAGGGGAAGAGGAAGAGGCGCTCCCACCGATCTCAGGCCAGCAAGGCCAAGAAGGCAGTAGCGGCGAGGGCCACCCCCCCGCTCTTGGCCTCACGGCCCCCTTCCCCCGCCGTTCCGGCACCCTCCCCGGTGGTCTCCCGACCCCCGTCTCCGGCTGTGTCGATGGCGTCGGTCCCAGCGGGACCCTCTTCCCGACCTGCCAGCCCCATGGCCGTCGCGCCTGCCTCAGCTTCGTCCAGGAAGCCCAAGTCCCCCCCCCCTGTGTTCATCCGAGACAAGGGGATGTGGACGGACGTTTCGAGTTGGTGTACGGATCGCAAGATCCAATACACCAACGCCAAAAATACCCAACAGGGTATTAAGGTCCTCGTGCCCACCACCACTGACTTCCGTGAGCTGGTGAAATTACTTCGTGTGAAGGGCATAGCCTTTCACACTTACTCTCTCCCAGAGGAGACGCCTACCCGTGTGGTGATCAGGCGTGTGCCTAAGGAGATCCCGGTTGAGGCCATCCTAGATGACCTCAAGAGTCAAGGCATTGCCGCACTTGCGGTACATAGGCTTCATAAAGCAAGGGGGGGCGAGCAGTACGACATGGTACTGGTCGTCTGTGAGCCATTCGATGGCCACCACCCGATTTTTAAACTAAAATCGGTGTGCTCCCTCTCCGGCATCTCTATTGAGAAGCCATTCAAATCCCACGTAGTTGGGCAGTGTCACCGCTGCCAACTATATGGACATAGCCAGGCCAACTGCCACGCCCCATTCAGGTGCGTGAAGTGCCTAGGCAATCATTCAACCGCGGAATGTCCTCGTCCAAAGGACATTTCGTTGTGCACGGAGCCTCCGAGCTGCGTGAACTGCGGTCAGGCAGGTCACCCAGCTAACTATCGGGGCTGTCCGAAAGCCCCGAAACAAGGCGCCTCCAAGTTGGCGAAGCGCGCAGGCGCTCGTCAACAAAGGGAGAGCCCTTCAGTCGTGAAGATTCCATCTTCACAGCTACCCGAGAGGCTCAGCCCTCAGAGGCCATCTCCTTGGAACTCGTTGAACCATCAACGAGCCTTCCCTGCTCTCGGGAAAGCAAAACCCAGCCCCCTTCCAGGACTAATGGACGTTCCAGTCCCATGTCCCTCCTCCAGCCCAGCCGCTGCTCAGCCTACAGCCGTGGCCGCACCCGCTCCAATGCCCTTCTCCATCCCGGCTTGTGGTCCACCACAAGAGGGAGAGAAGGCCATTGTCACCATCTTCCGGGCCTTTGGTACCTTTGTCTCCCCCGAAGCCGACCTCATGGCGGCTGAGATCCGAGCCTCCGACTACAAGGCGGAGTCGCTCCTTAAAATTTTCACCGCTCATCCTAAGATCGAGCAAGCCCTTAAGGCAATCAACTTTAACCAGTTCAATGGCTAACTCGGTTAATGCTCGTACTCTTCTCCCCAGATCCCTTAGGTTAGGCTTCTTTAATGCCAATGGCATTAGGACCCAACGCGATGAGATCGCAACTTTCCTGCGAGACCATCAAGTTGACATCCTCCTCGTCCAGGAGACGTTCCTCAAGCCGTGTCATCGCGACCCGAAAATTGCCAACTATTGCATAGTTCGTAATGATCGGTCTCGATGTCACAAGGGCGGCACGTTAATTTACTATAGGAAGGAACTGCACTGCATCCCCATAGTCTCCCCTCAGCTTGAATCTCTTCTCGAGATCTCTGTCTGTCGGCTCAGCATGACCGGTCATCAACCGGTTCATATCATCTCTGCCTACATGCCTCCCTCCAACACGAGTGAAGACCACTCATTACTCAAAAAGGACCTTACTGTCCTCTTCGGCCTGAGTGACTCCGTTATTATAGCGGGTGATCTCAACGCCAAAAACCCCGCCTGGAACAGTACAATAACAAACCCGAGAGGGAGAGTTATTTACGACCTGGGTGAGGCCCTCAACTTTGACCCTATCGCTCCCATGGAGCACACTCATTACCCAACGACCGTCTCTTCCCGTACCGATGTACTTGACATCGCGCTACTTAAGAATGTCAACCTTAGGTTAAATTCTATAGAGACCCTCCACGAGCTTAACTCGGATCACCGTCCGGTGCTCATGCACCTTATTCCTCGTTCGGGCCCTTCTGACCCCAACGCTCCTGCTCCTACCATAGTGATCACTGACTGGAAGAAAGTCAGCGCTAAGCTGGCCTCTGACACGTCTCCTCACTTGGAAGCTATCCCTGACCATATAGACTCAGTCGCAGACACGACGGCCGCCATCAACTTGTTTACAAATCACGTTCAATCCGTACTGACGGATTGTTCACGGGAAGTCCCGGAGACGAGCGATCGTCGCTGGAAACTACCCGCTGACGTACGTGATAACCGAGAAGAACGCGGCCATCCGTGCCTACAGCAGATTTCCTTGCGACGCGAACAAGGCCCACATGCGTAATTTACAGCGTGCTGTAAAGGACCGCACCAGTGAGTTTCGTTCAAATCAATGGGACAAGACGCTTAGCAAACTAGAGCCTACCCACTTAGCCTTCTGGCAGTTGCAACGGAAGTTGCGCTCCACAGAAGAGGCTTCTATGCCTCCTCTCACCCGACCCGACAAGAGCGTCGCTTTTGACGACTCTGAAAAGGCAGAATGCCTGGCCGACAGCCTGGAATCCCAGTGCTCCCCTAGTTTGCAACCAGTAGACAAGCGACACCTGGAGAAGGTGGACGCATTCGTCGAAAGTAAATTCGCCCTCCCCCCTGTTGAAGACCCTGATGATCCTCTGCCCCCCGTCTCAGTCGAGGAAGTGCAAGACATGATTAAAAGGCTCAGCCTCGGAAAGCACCTGGCTCCGATGGCATCACCAATAAGGTGTTTAAACTCCTCCCCGGTCAGCTCATTATTCTCTTGGTAGCCATCTTCAATGGCGCCCTGAGCAACAATATATTCTCACAAGTCTGGAAAGAGGCCACTGTGATCGGTATTGCCAAACCAGGCAAACCAAAGGCCGAGCCGTCGAGCTACCGGCCTATCAGTCTCCTGAATGCACTCGGCAAAATCTACGAGAGACTTATTTATAAGCGACTCAAGGATTATGCCGAAGCAAAGAGTCTCATTCCCAACGAGCAGTTCGGCTTCAGGACCGGACACTCGTGCATCCAACAGGTACACCGCATCGTAGAACACTTGAGCGCCGGCTTCCAGCGTGGTTCTATGACGGGAGTACTTTTCTTCGACATAGCGAAAGCTTTCGACAAAGTCTGGCACAACGGCTTATTATATAAGCTTTACCAAATGGGAGTGCCAGACCGTCTCGTGCTCATCTTACGGGACTTTTTGTCGAATCGCACTTTCCGCTATCGAATTGGAGACGCTTTGTCCTCCCCTCACCCTATCCGAGCCGGAGTCCCTCAGGGCTCCGTCGTCTCCCCACTCGCCTTCACACTGTTTACCAGTGACATCCCCAAGAGCAAGAAGGCTCTGTTAGCACTATTTGCCGATGATACGGCCATCTATTACACCGGCACTAGCCAGGACAGCATCGCAAGTACTCTGCAAACGTCAGCCAACGTCTTAGGCGCTTGGTTCCGAAGTGGAGAATCGAGGTAAATCCCGATAAGAGCCATGCTGTCCTGTTCGTCAAACCACGTCATAACCCCCCCCCCCCCCGCCCGATTACCATGTACGGCAAGCCTATCCCCTGGGAGAAGCGAGCCAAGTACTTGGGAGTCACTCTCGACCAACACCTGACCTTCGCGTCACATATCAAGGAAGCACGTAATAGTGCTGCCTTTGCTATGGGTAGACTCCACCACATGCTGACGGCAAAGAGCAAGTTGTCACTCAAGTGCAAGTTGCGTCTCTATACCGCAGTGATCCGTCCCATCATGACCTACGCTTGTGTCGTGTATGCACACACTAAGCCACGTTTTATTCATAGGATGCAGACATTGCAGAACCGTTTCCTACGTAAAATCACGGGCGCTCCCTGGTACGTCCGTAACGACAATCTTCATGTCGATCTTAGAGTCCCGACCATCCTTCAGTTCATGACCAAGCTGTTAGGCATCCCAACCCCTTGATCGCATCGGCCGCCCGGTACGAACCATCGCGTATCAGTAGGATTCGCCGTCCACGGCATACCCTAGTCACTCCTGATGACCCTAATACCCTTTTACAAGAGAGCAGTAGGGAAACCAGTACTCTTAAACGTAAACACAGACACAGACCGCCGTCATTCCGGCCTCGCCGTCGAGGCCCGTCGCGACGTCCCTGTTCACTACCCCCCCCCCCCGACCCTTGCTCGAGCCAGCCCGCGATGCTGAGCCTTTAGTTTTAAATCAGCCCCTAAATAATGAAATCACTCAGATCCAGCTTGTCCCTTTGCTGCCCTCCCCAAGCGACACCCTAAGCCGAGGCCCGAACCCCGCAGGGGGTGCCCTTAGCGAGCTGTCGCTTAACTCAGATAATTTTGCTGCCCTAGCTGGAGGCCTTAAATTCTAGGCATCCATAGGATTAGACCGGTTAAGCAGTAGCCAGCCTCAGAGGCTGAATTGCGAGATGCCATACATAAAAAAAAAAAAAAGGGAGGTATAGCAGAGCAAGGAGGTTCACGGACGATTGTACCAGGCGCTACATGGGCCCGATGTAGACCTCTTGGCGTCGTAAATCGTAAAATAACTAAAATATTAAATATGTAACAAAGTTTTTAAATTGTAAATTTATTTTATGGCACAATTATTCATTTGTCACGATCACTTTACTATAAAAATATCACAAAAACGCTGTCATTTCTTTGTTAACTCGTCAGTATGCAAACAATTTTCTTTCTATGCACCGATACCCATCACTTCTTTGAAGTTTCACTAGCAGTTTGAATTTGTTTTTTTTTAGTTTGACTGATTTTTGCGATTCCAATAAAATTGTGTGCGTACATTTGGGCGGCACATTTGTGTTCCCGAACATTTTGTGCAGCACAAAATATTCGTGTACTGAACTCTATATCCGTTTCCAAATGCAAAGCTGTGTGTAAGTCTTGATTACGCACAGTCCAGCACATTTGTGAACAAACAAATTAGTACGAGGGCCCATGACTTAAAATGATTGCCTTATCGTTTTACGCCTAAAACTGTATAAAATCGATAGATGGTTATTATGATTCCAAAAATGCTTTTATAGTTGTGCGCCATAGGAACCGTTGTAACGTCATATTGCAAACCGCTTTTACGAGGTTTAGTACAAAAGGCGATCTAAAGTCAAAATAGTTGGGATCCACGCAACACTGCACAACTTAGCCGGAAAAGTATATTATATTACTATTTCTTTCATAATATTTTTTATTCACACAATTCATCTAACTTTTCATTTTCCTTTCTGTCTCTCTCCACCCACCAACATTCATATTAATCATCTGTCATTTGGTCATAAGATTACAACATAATAAATATATAAACTCACGACTTTTTTCCATGGGAGTAGGCAGAAACCTAAGGACCTGCTGCGATCCTAACATACTCCATTCGCCTTCTCCACTCCCATAAATCTGGCTCCACACGCACTCCGTTTGCGAGTAATATATTTTCTTTCTTTCTTTACTACGCACCTGACTTTTCTAGAGATTTTCGCGTATGGCTGCCCGTCAGTGGTAACAGAACCAGTATAAGTTGGTCTCACATTCTATTGAAACTCTGGACTACGCTAGGCCAGCGGAAGGTCAAAGTGCCACCACTACAGAGTTATGGTCTACCTTACGATCAATGAAGAAAGAAAAAGATTAACTTGTAGGTACTTACCTTCCAACAGGTAACACAATCGCCAAAGTAATTCCCACTATTAGAAGCACCACTACCACAGCCGCTCCAATGGAGTAGAGAAGTTTTTTCTGATCCACCATGGTTAATTTCGTATTTCTTTAACTGAAAACAAAAAAAAAAAAACTTTATATTAAGCACTTCAAGGCACAAACATCTGTGAAACCCTGGCTCTCGTACTAGGAATTCCTATATCGCAAGAGTTAGCCAAAATGTCGTAAAAAAAAAGTAAAGATGCCTAAAAGAGTAGAGAAATATCAAAGAAATAAATTATTGATGGGCTAAACAAGGAGTTGATTGCTGAGATAACAACTAATAGAGAAGTATGGGGAGGGAAGACCTCCTGCGACAAGCCGAAATAAATTGAGAAAAGGACAGGAGAATAATGATGATAATGATTTATCTGTTAATATAAATAAGTACAAACATGATTAATCGGGATGTACGTCTATGTGTACCTACGTGAAAGTACAGCGAGATGGGCAAACGACATTGCAGTGGGTGTGCAGAAATTCGGGCTATGGATGTAGATGACGTAATAGGTACAAACAAAAGCATGTGAACACTAAACAATAGTATATCGATAAGAGACATTAAAACGTACCAACACCTATCAAATGCTCCGAAGTAATGATTAAAATGAGAAAAAAAATATTACTACCGGAATCACAAAATTTGATAGCAGGTGATAACAGCTAGGTGCTGAATCACATTTGAGATACAGTGATGATCAGTTCCTATTAATCTGATGCGCACGCATCTTCATGCATGATAGCAGTTTTCCACAGATACTATGCGGATCGACACTGATAAAAAGTGACTCAGGGAATTTCGCTGTGAAATAATGATGACTGCGAAAATATTGATAACAGACAACAGACGCGGTACAGACTGATTTTCAAAAGGCATTCGAAAAAGTCGTTCATAGATTGCGGCTCAATAAAATCGCGTGAAAATGGTATCAGAGGATATTTCCTGCGTTAGTTTGTCTCTTTTATAACCAATAGGACCCAAAAGGTTGTGATCAATGGCTTCGAGTCTAGCTTTATATAAGTTACATCAGGACTCCCTCAAGGTTCAATTTTAGGACTTATTTTAAGATTATTTATACTGTTTAAAAATGATATAAAACATTGCTTTCAAAATAAGAATTTGTTCATTGTTGTTTTAACAGAATAACATTGCCAAACAATTTGTTTCTTATTTACTAAATGTCTTTCACACTTAACCGTTTAGATATTTTTTGTCATCAGCGGAAAAGCGACTATCACAAGAAAATGGCATTACTAATTAAACGATTTATGAACAATACTGAGCCACATTGGAAACCAAGCATTCTACACAAATCGATCGAAATAGTTCAAAATTTTAATATAATCCGGTTTTTAAATTGAGAACTTATGAAATCTGAAGTTATGCATTTGCATAATTTTAAATTCATTATTTATTTGAAATTCAAAACTTCCGCGCAGTAAAGAAAGAAAAACTCATTGTTGATTTTTTAAAGATCTTGCAGGAAAACCACAAGAAATGCCAATGTAGTGACTACTATGTTCCAAACTACAATATCTCAATTAAGAAACGTTATAGTTCTTTGGTTACTAACACTTCTAACTCTACTATTAACCCAACAGAACAGAACCTGTTCATTATTGTAGTTGATATTTTCTATTAAAGGCATATTGCCATCTAGTGAAGGTCATCATGCCATTATTTATGGTACAATTCCAAAAGCGTTTTCAGCCGCAAATCGTATCGGCAAAATCTATCACAGTCCACAGTAGTACGGCTAGTTATTATATCAAAGGCAACAGGTGGCAAACCAGGACCGACATATTAACATAACATCACGTTTACGGTCCGGGAAGGGTTAGGCAGAGGTGTACCTAATAGAACACCCACGGTTCACCAGACATGTTAAAGTTCCATAATATGTAATAGGGGGCGAGCCTGTAACTATCAACAGGACACAGATCCAGACTCCGTGGTTGTTACTGTTAAATTCCTGATGGAAAAACCTAAATAACACTTTGCCTGACTCGGGTATCGAATACAGGACCTTTTGCTCAACAGTCGCTCTTGCAACTACTAGACCCAAACAACAAATTATTTGTGGTTATAGCAAGTGGGCAGCTTTTGCCGTTGCTGTTTGTGGTTGCAGTCGTCAAAGTTGTATATTTATGTTTCCGTAAAGCAATCTAACATGTTTGTACTGCTTTTTTTTTTAACGGTGGGAAATCATCAAATGATTTCTCCAAAGGCTTTCGGCCAAGATTTGTGACCGAGGTTGCTACAATGCTCACGACCAGTCGTATTAGTGCTTACGTAGAGTGTGAAGTTCCTAAATCTCTCACATGGTAGATTTGACTAAGTTCAGTCTTCTTTTTTTATCGTGTCGTTAATGCCTAACCTAGCGTCAGAGTTTTATGCCACCCATAGTCCTTTTTTTTCGAATGGGAAATCATCAAAAGACTCCTCCAAATCTGGGCAGAGCGGAAGGGAGTGTCAGACTTGTACTGACTAAAACCCATCCATGTTCCTTCTTCACCCTTTGTGTTCCAGGGCCACGGTATCTCTTTCGAACAGTCCTGTAACCCTGGCAGGCAAACAGTTTGCACTTGATAGTAAATAGTTAGCGCTGCCTTTCGACGATCCGCAGTTCTCAGAGTAATTGCAAGGGTATTGACATCTATAGCGTCTCTAAAGGGCTCTGCACACCAAAGCTGTAAACAGCCGACATGTTGTCGGCGGCATGTTGGATTTGTTGCACAAGTGTATACTTGTTATCAACGGACAGGTTTATGAGAAGTATGATGCTAGAAGAGATTAATAGATTGACGATATCGCAGGGTGGCTGGTAGCAACTGGATGAGAGTTGTTGAGAATCGAGTTAAAGGGCGTGCAATTATGACGACTATTAAATCCAGCAGTGGACTGTTGCAGGCTCTTGTTGATGATGATAATAGTAGGTAGGTAAGGAAATTTGGCTCTGAGTATGCACTATACACTAGCTTTTAAACCATATTTTTAACAATATTTTGATGATTTGCACAATTTCTTCAATGAAGGCAGAAAAGTTTACACTTACTTCCTAAATAAACACAAACTACTTCACTATAAAACGTTAACAAAATCACTTCTACCAGATTAAAAACACAATTTTAATTGATTATTCACTTACCACTGATATGACGAAGCAATCTTCACCATTAGTTTATTCAACACAAAATGATGCCACTTGTCATTCTGATAATACGAACAATATTTTTACACTTTAAACAAAAAAAACATTGACTGTCTATTGTTAAAAAAAAATTTTAAGTTGTGACATAAGTGATTCTATCATACATGCCAAAGATATGCAAATTATGATGTTATCTAAAACGGTATATAAAACAAATGATAATGATGTGATTTCAAGATAAGACTCTAGACTGAGCGAGTTGTACTGATAATAATTGAATTGAATGTGTCTCTACTCACCCGCCCACAATTGATGGCAACGGTGACGGTGTTAATAATTTTTCGTTTAGGAATGGTAACACTTACGATCTATATCCGTAGTTTTATATACTTACCTAGTTCAGTAACTAACTGGCTGTTCAGTGACTAGTCTGACTGGGAAGATAGCATTCATGGGTTCAATAAACTGCTTCACGGTTATTTTGGCCTGTAACCAAAGTAGCCCCGCATCGAATTGTATGATACGCAGTTTGGCTTCAGATTATTCACAAACGCTTGGATTTGATTTCGATTCGGTAAGTCTATCTCGCTCGCTTTCGTATTGCCACAACAAGATAGACATACGACTTATCTAATCGAAATCGAATGCGAGCGTTTGTGAATAGGGGGCCTGTTCTCTCCACGGAAAGTGCCATACTGTCTCTCAAGTATACATATATCCATTATTATACGTCTAGGCAAACGCCTGCTAACGCGTGTTTTATAGACCTTTCCAAAGCATTTGAGCTGGTGTCGTACGACTTACTTGGGCAGAAACTGCTGAACAATAACACAGTGTGTAGGAGAGTTATATTGATACTACTAAGGTACTAGTATAACAACCAGACCAATTGTGTAGGGTGGACAGGCTCGTCATCGGATGTGTATAGGCTGGTGTGCGGAGTGCGGCAGGGTGGCCTGACCTCCCCTCGCCAATCCACGACGATCCACCAGTTTATGTACAGACTGAAGACAGTCTGTACATAAATTGGTGGATCGTTGAGCTTAGTATCAAAGTTGTTATGTAGACGGAATATGCGTCAACAATATTAGTTAGGCTGACGATATGGTGGTGCTGAGCCCATCGATTAACTCAATGATGAGTCTGCTCATGAAATGTGAAAGGTATGCGCCTATGGGCTCAGATACAATATTTTGAAGTAATGGTTTTCAAGGCAGGCACTTTAACCTTAAGACCCTTAAATCAGGTCACCTCTTTCAAGTATCTGGGCCACTGGAACATTTTAAATTATTCGACATTCTATTTTGAAACTGTCCACAGTACAAACGTAGAATACGTTTGTACTGTGGACAGTTCACAAACTGTCCACAGTACAAACGTATTCTTACGTACATGTAAGATTTAGCGGAGTATTTTTGGAGTATTTTGTTTTTGTTCTCACATATTTGTAATTCTTGACATGAATGATGTAACCAAGATTTTGTAACATATTTTGATTTAAAAGAGTGTCCATGGAGTTTCTTGCCCGTTCTTCTCCATAGAGATCTACGCTACGGAATGGGCAACTACAGTACTTTCACAAGTTATTATGCCTTGTGACTGGGACTGTAGCTTCGCGTTTTATTTTGTTTTTGTTGACTTTCAAAAGTGCCTGTAATGGTCTAATTGAAATAAATGCTTTGACTTTGACTTTGACTTTGAGTACAGTAAAACTTTCCAAATTCAAGTGCGGATCAAATGGGTAGTTGAATACGATCTAAAAATAATAAAATACCGCTAGTCGATCTTCAGGTTAAACCTCCGTTGCCTGGTGACCACCCATTATATACCGAGTTTCCTCCATGCCTCGGACAGCATTAGGCCGTTGGTCCCGGCTGTTAGTTGTAGATCCTTGAAAATCGTTAAGTAGTCAGTGCCCCGAAAGTCTGACAACCAATCTTAGCAAGAAGTATCGTATTATCCAGTAGCAACTGGGTTGTAGAGCTCAGATAGGCACCCAATACTGGTATTCAGCTGCATCCAGTTATACTGGAAGCCGACCCCAACAAAGTTGGGATTAAAGGCAAGGCAGATGATGTACCTTTGTAAACCAATGCTCATAAACACGCATCATGAGTTCATAACTGACAGCTACAAGTACGGGAAGGTTATCCTATCCAATGTTGATTTCCCCTGCACTGACTTATTAAACTCGGTTAAAAATTTGCGGCATACAAGCATGACGCTAATAAAAAATAGCGGAGTTTTAAATCACTGCCATCTTCAACATACACTCAAAAGGTATCTAATATCTTTTCAAATTCTCCACAGATGAAACTAGCAGTCTTGGAAGGAGGCGAGTGAACTTTTTCAAGATATTTCGTGGTTTTTATTCAGCGCCATCTATGTAAATTCACTGAATACGTACGCTCAGTGTGGCCACTGAAATGGAAGTCAATTTCAGCGTCATACATCCTTCATTGGCGATATTTTTCTCGCGTTTCATAGAGCAACTACTAGATGGCGTTCAATTCAATTATTCAAAATATTAACTGACCAAACGTCTGTTGTAGTCTTCGTAAAAACAAACTTACAATCCATACTAAAATTATAAATGCGAAAGTCACTCTGTTTGTTTGTTTCTTACCTTTTCACGACTAAACGGCTGATCGGATCTTACTGAAATTTGGCAAGAAGACAGATTTCAACCTTGGGAAGGATATAGGCTATATATATCATCACGCTACGACCAATCGGAGAGCAGCAGCAATGAAAAATGTTGCGAAAACGAGGAAAATGTGACGCAGACGAAGTTGCGCGGGACAGCTAGTATGTCATAAAAAAGCGGCTGAAAAGTCCTGATTAATTAAAGCCGGAGGTTAATTTATTGTTTTTTTTTATAACATTGCATATTTTTCTCATTCTACACTTGCAAACACCAAATTTTTATTCGTTTTGCTAAATAAGGCAAATAAATTAAAATATGTAGGTATGTATCTTATTTTCATCCACAATTGTTAGGTTTTAAAGCCACTAAGGCAATAAAACACAAAATAAAGGTCCTATTCATGGTTTATTACAGCTCAGATTATGATTATCTGTAACATAAATCATGGATAGCTTTAATTAACGCTTTGTTATAGCCCAACCCAATTTTAATTAAACCGGTTAAGTTTCTGTTTTGTGATAACTTTATAATATTTCCTAAATTGCCATTAATTTTTCAAAAGACGGTGAGAAAACCATTAGATATTGTGAAAATAATGTGATGATTGACAAGAGATGAAGTATGCAATACATTCATGCAAATGAAGGAATTATTGAAGAAACTTAACAATATCAAAGAATAGGGGATGATCGCATTTTTTTTTCTTTGTCCGTCGGGTAGTAATGAAAAGTATTGGACACGTATTTTTTCTATTTTCACGTGGTCATAAAATAGGGATGGTGACTCATTTTTTTTTATTTGCCTATCGGGTAGATTATTAAAAAGTATTTGACACGTATTTTTTCTTTTTTCACGTAATCGTAAAATTACGGAGATATTTTGAGTTGAAATGGCGCATGACGTCACGGCTCAGTACATTTTAGACCTAGTTGTGACGTAGTGAGCCCCCACTCTCCAACTTTAATGCGTTTTAACTAAGTATTTTTTCGTTAACTTGATAAAACAAAAAATACGTATCTAATATTTTTGTATTACCTGATTGACGGACAAACTAGAATTTCGTTTTCTTTACCCAGTCATCATCCCTATTACGGAGACATATTATTATTGAGTTGAAATGGCGCATGACGTCACATGTAGGTAATTTTTATACCTACTTGTGACGTAGTGTGCCCCCACTCTCCAACTTTAATGAGATTTAAATAAGTATTTTTTTGATATTTTTGTATTACCTGTCTGGCGGACAAAATAGAATGTCGTTTTCTTTACCCAGTCTTCACCCCTATTGATTTATTCCGGTCTAATACCAACAACTAATACCAGTGATATTTGTTTTAACTCATATTAAAATTTATTTTCTTTTCCGAACGGATACCATTGTTTAAACGAATACCATAATAAGTTCAAAGATGTAAGTTACAATCAGTAAAAATGCTTAAAAATGCTTTAGTTATGAGACCATTCATTGAAAAAAATGACGCCCTGATATTATTTTCCCATTTTGAAACTTGATTGTACCAAATTCAAGTTAATAAATAAATAAATAAATATATTCGTTCGCAAATTTAATTTAATTGTTTAAAGAGTGTATCCGTTCGGAATAGAAAATAAATATAAGTTGAAACTATAAATACCAGTGGTTTTAGTTTTTGGCATTAGAACGGACTAAATCAAAGAATTTATATATATTTAATTATGTATTTTTTTGTCTAGGTAGAGAGATTCATTTTAATTACACCCATCAATCTATTACTTTCATTGTTAGAAATATACTCATTGGTAGTATACAAAAATCTTGTACATTCAAATCATAACAAACTTCTTGCAAAATCATAAAAAAATACAATTGTTTGCATTTACGTTTTTTCAATCAGTGGTAGGAAGAACGGTGATTCTATAATACGTATTACTTATGCTAATCTCAAAAACTCTCACATGAAAATAAAACAAAATTATTCGATTTCATTCGTTTCCACTGAAACAATGGATTTTATTTTGAATAATGGATTTCTTCGGGCTTCGAGGCATTCGTCATTCTGATATGAATTCTAAGTAGGGTAAAAGTATAATGAAAATTAAATCTTTATACTGGAAAATATTAATCTGCATAACACTTAATAAACTATGCAGATTTTTCAATAAAATAAAACTTTAGTGAGGTAAGGCCGCCTCGGGTTGCTGAAAGCCTAAGCAATAGGGATGGTGACTCATTTTTTTTTAATCGTCAGTCGGGTATATTATTAAAAAGTATTTGACAAGTATTTTTTCTTTTTTCACGTAATCGTAAAATTACGGAGATATTATGAGTTGAAATGGCGCATGACGTCACGGCTCAGTACATTTTATACCTAGTTGTGACGTAGTGAGCCCCCACTCTCCAACTTTAATGCGTTTTAACTAAGTATTTTTTTGTTAACTTGATAAAACAAAAAATACGTATCTAAAATTTTTGTATTACCTGATTGACGGACAAAATAGAATTTCGTTTTCTTTACCCAGTCATCATCCCTATTAGCAGTGTTAAAATAGTGTCGGTAAACAAAAAACTTCTTCAAAAGTCATCCAGTCGTTTTGGAGTAAACTTAGCGAAACAAACTATATTACTGTTGTACTATATAGAAAAGCATCACGTGTCTACCAAATATTATGCTGGGGTCACCTTCTATCTGATCAAGTTAACTTAAAATCAGTTTTATAATATATCAGTAAGTTGGGTAATTCAGTGTCAAAGATCTACAAATGACATACGGAACCAACGGCTTAATGTGCTTTCCGAGGCACAGATAAGTCTTGGTATGTAACGGGCGGTCTCACATCTACGGTCCAACCTGGGAAAGTATTGCTTTAAGGCTCCTCCAGACAGGCGCGACGCGACGCAACGAGACAGTGCGACACGGCATAGCGGTGTTGCCGCCTTGCGGAGCCTCGCACACAAGTGCGATGCGGCGCGGCGCGGCATTGAATCTATTACCCGATCCTTTGTATTGAAAAGCGAACGAAAAGTGATAGATTAGGATATCTTAAAATTGGGTTGTCTTATGGACTTAAATCTTTTTGGATAATCATTTTTATGCCTTACTCTAACTTTTAAAATCAAAATAATTCAAATATAAAAGACGATTTTCAAGTTACGTGATTATACACAAAACAAATTCCGAAATTTTCGATACGTTAGGTGCGACTAATCGATCAACGAGTTGACGCCGCGGCGCGTTGCTGCGCGACAGAGTACGACAGGCACGGTGGCATACAAAATGTTTTACGAATCTTTAGTTTCTTGTCGCGGAGTGTGTCGCGGCGTGCCGCGCGACCTGTCGCTCTCTCGAAAACCCAGAAACTCGTCGGGTCGCGCCTGTCTGAAAGAGCCTTTATGTAGTGGATCTACCCTAGCTGCTGTTATATTATTTTAGCTAAAAGCCGACTCACTGGATCAAATTTCGTTGTAGGGTATGAGATAAAAAGGGGTAATTGTACATTCGTCACAAAGTTAATTCGCCATAGAAAAAAGTGTGTCTACCTAAACTTGCCAAAGTTCTATTTTCATTGATGTATAAGATGCTCTTTTTCATTATAAACAAAAGAGAAGCTGTCACCTACAAACGTATTTATAGTAGCGATCTCATCGTTCACTTCATGTTAAATAGATTAACAGCGAGTAACAACATTAGGTACTACATACTGCTGTAAGTAAGACTGATGACTGTAAGAAGGATGTTATTATATTCCTTGACAATTTACGTCTATGAGGCTTATTTATAAGTCTTGTAAACGTATGGAATGATGGTATTTGTCTGTTCTATTTTTAAAGAGTTTACCTGATTCATTTTTTTTTTGTTAAATTCAATTAGACGATTCTTGCATTTGGTTTATGGATAGAGTTACTTTAAAAAAAAAAACTGCTGTTTGTTTTATTTTCATGTCTCTTTGACTTAACATGACACACAATAAAACATAAGAATTAACTTTCATTTTATTTTTTTGGATTATTTCGTAAGCTAGTGACTGTCGCTAAATGAAATACAAAAATGATAAAAGTCCTTGGTCAGATCACATCGCTTCGTGTAAAATACTGGTATTCAGCTGCATCTGGTAAGACTGGAAGCCGATTCCAACATAGTTAGGAATAGGCACGGCAGATGATGATGACACATTGTGTCCCTCTCTGCCCTTTCAGAGATACCACAGGATATGTTTTGCCTGTTTAAAAACCATAAATCATAAACAGCTAAATTCGCATCATTGCAAAAAAAAACTCCAGTGGCCTTATAATAAAGTGTAGTGACATGTAACCTACACAGGGTGTGTGCATACACCCTGCGAACTCAACTACTTAAGACGTTGCAGTCTGTGAGTTCGAGGCAGTTCAAAATACGCTACCACACACAGTCGGTCATAACCGCTAAACCGTGTCACTCACGTCAATTTATATAACCGCGTTATTCGCGTCAATATATATTAATTTAATCATAGTCATATTTTATTTACCGTGTTTAATTATAGTAACTCGCATTATTAAACTGATTGTGTTATACTAAATGAATATTTAATTTCATATTATATAGAACTTATAACACACCCCGACAAAAATAGTATTAAAAAAAAACTCCTAACCATCTATCAGTTTGGTTTCACCGTCACAAACAGTCGCGTCCACCATCAATAATCATGGGTTTCTGAGTAAATAAGACTAATAGCGTTCACGTGGTCCGTCTACCAGCTAACTAACAAATAGGGTGGTTGAAGATTGATCATAGCACATATGTATCGGTCATTTATAAGGTCCAGAATACGTACTTTTTACAAGCATTTATTTGACTTGCGACCGTATTGGTCTATAAGTGAGAGTGTGCGTGTCCTGTTGTTTGTTCTTTATAGGAATTGATGGCGCCTCTAGTGGCTCTGTTCTGAAGAAGAAGTGAGAGTGTTCATGGACTTTCTTACCCATTATTCTACATAGAATCTAGGTTTAGGAACTGGCAACTAGCTTCCACTGGCGGACAAAAGTGTTTATTAATGTCAATTGAAAAAAACATTGCTTTACATTCGGAGAATACCTACATACAGCGTGTTAAATTAGGTTTGTTATATTTTTATTGGCTCAGACCATTTGGCCGATTGGTTTTTATTTTTTTCTTTCCGTGTACTTTATAAAATGATTATCGAAGTTTTATTGACAAGATCAACATCAGATCCGTCCAAATTCTCTCTGCATATTTGATCTCTGTTTTTCAGAAGAAAAATGCGATTCCAAGAACCGTAGGGAGTATTTTTAAGGGCAGGAAACTGGTACATCTCGAATGTCAGTCGAAACGGTTCACCAACAGTCGAATGGTCCATGAAACTTTCATCAACAATATCTTTAAATCATTAACTTTTCATCCAAATTCAAAATTTCAATTCAAAGAAAATTTTACCCATGAACGTTTCGCAAACATAACTCTTCGTCAGTGTAAAGCAAACGATTGATCGATCATTGTCCCATTTGTATCTATCAGGACTAATCATTACTCATACTACCATACCCATACATGGGATGATGTTATACATAGGCTGTAGTTTTTTTCTTTTATTTCTATTAAACTGTTTGTAGCTAAATTTCTTTTTCTAGATCATTGTTATGTAAAACAATTACTCGTAGACCGTACGCATTAAAACAACGACAAACCTGTTTTTTTTTACTTTTTTTTTTGCGATGGATTTGCTCTTGACTCTAGTCTAGGTCAGAACTCAGAAAGACCAGAAGTATATCGATGCTGTATCGATACTGTCATGAGTTCATCGATACATTCATGTAAATTTTTAATTTACCGATTATTTTCATAAATAAACCATTTTCATTGTAGATCGATGTCCCAGGCTGGTGTTTTGGTCGTAAATGCTTTCCCTTTCTTTACTATAATATTAGCATTCATAGTTATGACAGTTCATTATTAGATTTTGAACATTACTTGCGCTTATTAAAAGAAAGCCAAGGTTTATCCATCTTGCAAAACTTTCATTTTCTGCACGACAAATCAATAGAGAATATTTCCCATCATATTTAAGCGGTGCCAGCTGTTCCCAGACACACATAAGAAAGTCTTATGTGAAGGTTTAACTTTATGACCAACCTTTACTGCGAATCCACTTCTTTTACGATTGCGGAAATATTACGAGCAAAAAGATTTTTCCCTTTTTTTTCATTTCCGTGATCCAATGGGAAATGAAAGTGAAATATAAGTGTGTATCGCTATACAAAGCGTCTCGCCTAGGCTTTGTGATGGTATTTAGTACTCTTTGTATGGCTTTGTATCGTATTACCCACTATTAACTGGGTTGTAGAGGTCAGTTAGGCAGTCACAAATACGCTAGACTAGACCTCCAAATTTAAATAAATTATTAAGTGATTATTCGAACATAACCCAAAATGCTTCGGTAAAAGCTCAGTGGTCCGGATAAACTTAAAATTTTCAGGGACTCGGAATGCGAAATTCCTTTGGCGATGCAAAATTTAAGACAAACTCTTTGTTCGATGTTTTTGTCCATTATGAAATTCGAAATACACACTAGATATGATCTAACTAAAAACAGCACTGTATTCAATCTAAAAAACAGATGCTAGTTAAACTCCGTACCAAAATGGAAAACAGTTGTGCCAATCAAACAACAAAAAAATATTTGGAACCATAAACAAATCACCCATTCCCGAAACTTTTTTGACTGTCTATGTCCTGTACACAGTCAGCCAAAAAAGTTCTCAGGAAAAATACTGTACAAACAAATGATGTCGTAATCAGCCTATATTCCCACTGCTGGGACAAAAGCGTCCTCTCTAAATACGTGCTGCTATCAGTGCGCTGAAATCCACCACGAAGGTCAAATCAATATGGATTGATACATTGAAAAAAATATTGATCAGTCCTCTCAAATTCAATGGACGTCTTAACGTGGACATAGAGTATATTCTGAGAACGGTCATTGATGACCTTTACACTATTGTGCGTAGGTGTAAGCCATTCGATTGAATGACTGAATGAACGATAGGTCAGTTCATTGTCATGCAGATTTGTGCTACGGATAATTTAATGTCCATTCGCAACCTACGTGTACTGGTCGTGAATGAATAAGTGAACTTTGACTGATTCTATGTCATCTATTAGTGTCCTCTGTTCTGAGTAAGCCTTTTTGCAAGGGTGGTGAGAGAAAGGTTAAAACCGGCTTTAGAAACTTGTTTCATTTGTTACTCAACGTACTGCTAAGTTTTCATAGTACTGCTTATCTGCTTTTTTCTTATTATTATGAAATGTTAAGTCTAGTTTTCCTTTTGAGAGAATTCTCTTAAAAATAATGTTATTCTATTCAAAACTGAAACTTTCGATACAAGTGCGTTTCCATAGAGAACGACTTCTCATTTTATAAGAAAGCTTAATATTAGAGTGATAAACGATTTTTCTTATTTATTTAGTTTTATTTGTTTAACAATTTATGTACACACTTAATACAGAGAAGAAGAAAGGAACAGAAAATAGGTACAAAGGTGATGCTTATTTCTAAAGAAATCTCTTCCAGCATAATACGAAAGGAGATATTTAAAAAAAGAGATGCAGACATAGTGTTTCTTGTTAAGATTTGGTACATTTTCTTACATAATCATGCCTCTTAAACACACAACAAGCAGGATTATAACAGGATTCTATAAAATAAGCCCACAATATATACATCAACACACTGACGCAACTTTAACTAACGTAGCTTGTTTACTCGAACTATCGACAACTAAAACAATGCTTATATCAGCCACATTACCGAACTGAAACTATTAACAGAGCCTGAAAAGCAACGCCCTGTTTATACATTGTTCGGAGCACGATTCGCGGGGACAAATCACGATGATTAATTGGCCTTATTTGTGCACGACCTGTACATGTTGGGAATTGATTGGCAGTTTAATGTAAGGTTTTTTTTCCATCTGGTTAGTGGGAGTTTGTGGCAGGATAATAACAGCTGTATGGGCTTATTTTCAAGGCTTAACAACGCTTAGCAAGATCGGAAAGCACGTTATTCCGTTGGTTCTGGCTGTCATGTGTTGATCTTTGACAGCCATCACGAGTTTTTGCTGGTCTGGTACGTTGACGTGGTGGTGGTTTAAAGGGTTTAAAAAAAAAGGCTTTACTCATGTTGATATGCAGGGAAATGAAAAATATGTTTTTCCTACTCCTCCGCTATTCTTTTCTGATTAGTTTTGCTGTGGGATTCTTCACAGTTACATGTTTCTGAGACTTTGTCGAGCGTTTGAGCTTTGTATTATCTCGGCAATTTTCTGGTGGTCGCCGCTGTTTCTGTGGTGGATGTGTAGTGTGGTAGTGTGTATTTTTGGTTTCCAGGAGTTGCAGTGGTTTCGGAACAGTTTGGCGGGTTTGTTCCAAAAAAAAAACACACACGGGTGGATAGAAGCCTGAAAATTTTCATAAATTAGTTGGTAAAACGCTAGGCAGGTGATGATAGTAAGGTAAATCTAAATCGACAAAGTTGATTGTTCATCATCATCATCATCATCAGCCTATAATGTTCCCACTGCTGGAAAACAGGCCTCCGCGGGCCCAGTGCGGCTTGGTAGATGTCACATGTCTTTGAATTATAGTTCTAGAACATGCCGGTTTCCTCACGATGTTTTCCTTCACCGTTTTTGGGGGCAGTGGTGATGAAATAAATTACACAAAGTAATGCGCCTGTCTAGGTTCGAATCCACGACATACTGCTTGTAAGTCGGGGTTGCCACCACTGGGCCACCGCTGCTCTCAAAGAAGAGAAAAAGACAAAGCTGATTGTTCAACTTTGTCGATTTAGTAATTTTTTGAGTCTTCTTTCATGACTGCCTCGTTGGTAGAGTGGTCAGTATCGCGACTGCTGAGCATCGTCAGGACCTGGTGGCGTACCATGATGTCTTAAAACATTATTGTTCCATTCTTAATCCAGAGTGAAAAAGAGACGGAGCTATACAGGTCGTCTAACTCCATCTCTTTCCCACTCTGGAATAGGAATGGAACAATAATGTTTTAAGCGTCATAGTAACCTTCCTGGTTTCGATTCCCGATTCGGGCAAATTGTTATTGACTTTTTCCTTTAGGAATTTCGCAGTATCAGCCACGGAGTCTGGAGTCTTGTGCCCGGTTGAAGGCAATAGGCTCGCAATCCATTTACATGCGACTTCAACGTAACTGGTGAAATGCAGGTGTACTATTAGGTACATCTCTGTCTAATCCTTTGGGGATTACAGGCGTGATGTTATGTTATGTGAGTCTTCTCTTTATATTTTTTTTCTCTAATCCTACTAATATTATAAACGCGAAAGTTTGTAAGTATGGATGGATGGATGTTTGTTACTCTTTCACGCAAAAACTACTGAACGGTTTTGGATGAAATTTGGCACAGGGGTAGTTTATAACCTGGATTAACAATTTTTATCCCGATACAACATTGTATCCCGTGGGACAGTGATCGATCTCCACGTGTGAGAAGCCGCGGGCATAGGCTAATAAGTACTCAATAAGGTCGACGCCGCGCCGTCTTGAAAAGCTTTGAGAAAGTCGCGTACGAGCTGCTTCAGGCAGGTCTTCGGTTTGTCTCACGGAATTAGGGAATCTTAAAAACGTCTTGATCTAGTCTGATCAACGAGTGAGGTCAATGCCCGCGATCTACTTTCCTTACTGAACTAAATATGTGGGTAGGTCAGGCAAAATTTATTTCTGTCTCTTGACCTGTTGCGGAGTCTGGGTCAGCTTTTATTTTATTTAGTTTAAAATAAAATAGACTGACCCGACTAGAATAGGTCAACCTGTACATAAGTCACTCGATTTCTTTTTGAAAACCAGCGTTGGGCAATCTAGCTGCCCTGTTTTGCTAAACTGAGAATGTTTGGCGCAGCCGTGAGATACACAATTATTAACCCTTTTTTTGTTGTTTATATTAAAGTTTATTTTTGTTTAACGTGGTGTGCAATTGTGGCATGTGCCAAATAAACCTATGTCCTTTCTTTTTTTTAGGTACCTAGGTTTTATATTTGGGAAACTTTTAAAGTAAATAATTCTTCTAAGTCTAGTTAAATACATACTTGACTGCACGGCCTGCATTACCCAGAAAGCGTAGGTTGAAATGTATTGCGTGGGTGTACACCCACATTCTGCCATTTATAATACTTATGAGCCATGTGGGCGAAATAATAATTCTAAGAACTACAGCAATTTTGCTGATTTAGCTGGATGCGAAGCGCACGGGACCGGTCAATGTGGCGTCACGTGGGGGAGGCCTATGTCCAGCAGTGGACGTCTTTCAGCTGAAATGATGATGATGATGATGACAGCAATTTTAGACCCTTTTTTATTTTTTTGCGGATGGGAAATCATCAAATGACTTCTCCCGCTCTGGGCGGAGCGGGAGGGAGTGTCAGACTTGACTGACTAAAACCCACCCATGTTGCTTCTTAGCCCTTTGTGTTCCAGGGCCGCGGTATCTCTTTCGAAAAACCCGCAGCCCTGGCAGGCATCGGCCCTCTCGGGCCCCTTCCGGTTTGCTGACATCTCCTTGAGGCGCGCGTGGAACACGTACGCGCCGTCGACACGGCCTGTCGTCATAAGACGGACGGACGGTGAGCTAGCCCATTACTCACCGTCCACAGGCTCGCGCCTACGGTGGCCGGGGGCCACTGGTTGCCCCCCGACGCCCGGGGCGTCTCCCGCGGCGGCTGGGACGTGAGGTTCTCTCCCTCTCACGTTCCGCCACCTCCTTCGCTAGCGTGACTGCTTCGCAGAAGGAGGCGACGGCATCCCATTCCCTCTCGCTCCGGACCATGGATTGAACCAGGGCCGGACGCGAGAGGTCGCCGCCGCCAATCGCCGCTACGAGGACACGGCGGTGCTCAGCTAAAGCGGGGCAGAGCTCCACGGTGTGCTCCACCGTGTCCTCCGACCGATCCTCGCAGTGGTAACACCCGGGCGTTTCCTCCCGCCCGATTCGGTGCAGGAACCTCCCAAAACAACCGTGTCCGGTGAGGACCTGCGTCAGGCGGAAGGTGAGGGCGCCGTGCAATTTTAGACCCTAGACTGCTTATTGAGAATTTTCTTTCCCGAGTGGAGATCGAACCGAATCATGACATTGTAGGCCTTATAGATTCCTAGATCCTTGGTAACTTTTTATCTTGTTCTACGGTTTGTAGTAAGCAATGACTTATTGTCGGGCCTACGATGTCCTCTCATACTTAAGTGCCAACGCTGTAACATAGAAAAATTGTAACGGCAAATGATTTTAAAAGAGTAACCATGGAGTTTCTTGGCGGTTCTTCTCCATAGGAAACGACCAATCCGAACCGAGCACCTTTTTGACGACGTTTTACAAGTGCCCATGTAGGCCTATGTGAAATAAAAATATTTTGATTTTGAATCCTACGATCTAATACTTAAACTGACTCACTCCAGACGATGAGTGGAGGTAGAGATTTTGCCACTAGAAAAAATTACACGATTGTATTAAATTCTTTTAATTTAAAAAAAAACTCATATACATAAATATCACGCCTGTGATCCCAGTAGAGTTAGGGAGACGTGTACCTGTGCAACCATATTTCGCCAATAGGGGATCAGACTGGGTAAAGAAAACGACATTCTATTTTGTCCGTCGGACAAGTAATACAAAAATATTAGACACGTATTTTTTGTTTTATCAAAATATCAAAAAAATACTTAGCTAAAACTCATTAAAGTTGGAGAGTGGGGGCTTACTACGTCACAAGTCGATATAAAACTTACCTTCATGTGACGTCATGCGCCATTTCAACTCAATATATTATCTCCGTAATTTTATGACCACGTGAAAAAAGAAAAAATACGTGTCCAATACTTTTCAATAAACTATCCGACGGACAAAGAAAAAAAATAGGATTATCCCCTATTATAGTTTAAGGCGTTTTTATTAAGGGGTCAAACCTACTGCTATAATCCAGACTCCGTGGCTGCTACTGAAAAATTCCTGGCGGAAAAACCTAATACCACTTTACCCGACCTGAGAGTGGAACCCAGGACTTCATGCTCAGCAGATGCGTTTGTGGCTACTAAACCAACGAGGCAGACAAAATAAGAAAAAAACAGTGCGTGGAGTACCTCCGCGCGGAAGAAGTGAAACTTCGTAATACACGCATGCGTTCGAGTGCCACGCATTCACTCTCGTTATTTTATTGAGTTTCTAAATAATATTTTGTTGTTTTCTTGTTGGATTATTTTTATTACATAATCCTAACTTCCTAACTAATAATATAAATGCGAAAGTAAGTTTGTTTGTTACCTTTTTACGACTAAACGGCTGATCGGATCTTAATGAAATTTGGCAAGAAGATAGATTTTAACCTGAAGAAGGACATAAGCTATATATCATCACGCTACAACCAACAGGGGCGGAGCAGCAATGAAAAATGTTGCGAAAACGCGTGAAGCAGACGAAGTTGCGTGGGACAGCTAGTTATTATATAAGTTTATCGAGGTTATTCTACTCATGGAAATTGAGCGAAGGCTGGTCACATCGAAGAGTCGAATGCATGACTGTGTGCACGCCATCTTGCGTACCTAATAGAACTACGTAGTCACAAATCTTGTAATAGTGCCATCTCTTAGTGAGTTTTATGGTAGCGTTAAACTTGTTGGAAGTCGCATAAGAAGTTTCACTTAAAAAAAAATTCGTTTAGAAAAATATGCTACAATGTTTTTGCCACTAGTCAGCGTTAGTTATGTTTTATACGCGTAAAGGTAAGAAACGTCGTATTTGTGACCACTCGGCCACCAAGGCCATCAGAAAGTTAACCAGGAAAATTATATTCAGCCAAAAACCAAAGAAAAATTCTAAGAAATAATAAAATATACCTACATCTAACCTACGTATTATGGGAATGGTTTTTGATCCTATTAGGATCTTATTGGTGCCCCAATTTAGTAAAAAGGACGCTAATCTACCGGACTAAAATATATGGTCCTTTTATACTCGACCTCAGCAGAAATTTTCCAAGAAAATGGAATATAATATATTATTTGGTCCCTCGAAGTGGGTTGGTAATGGTATTATCTTATTTTTATATTTATAAAGGTGCCAATTATGATGATTTTCCTCGTGAAATATTTCCTCAAGCGTAATATGAATTATTGTAGCTTATTTTTCCTTTACTTTATAGCAAAGACTTTATTACTCGTAACTGCGTTTGGGTGAGATGAATGCTAAGGGTCATGTGTAATGTGAACGGATTAAATAAGAAATACTACATAATTAAAGAAGAAAAATTTGGATGGATGTGTGCTTGTCACTAAATCACACCAGACCGGCTGAACGAATATGGATGAAATATGGCACAGAGATAGAATATCACGGTTGGCGCAGTGGTTGAGCGATTGACTGCTGCGCTGTGTGTCGCGGGTTCGATCCCCGCACGAACAAATATTTGTATGGCCTACAGATAGTTGTTCCGGGTCTGGCTGTTTGTGTATGTCAGTTTAAATGTTTGTAAACGCACCCACGATACAGGAGAAATTACTAGTAGAGGGGCAACGTTTAAAAAAAATTAGTCTGAAATAGCATATTATACAGTATGTTAGTTTAAACGAGGGACATAATCAAACCCATAATAGTACATGCTAACATGATACTAATAAAAATATAAACAAAAAAAAAAACACTGATAAATAACAGACAGAACCATACCAAAATTTTCGCAAATGTCACGCAACGTGTATACACCCTTGCGCTAGCGACTTAATACTTTCGCAGAACATGTGAGCGGGTCAATGACTCTTAGGTATAATCCATTTTCCCTTCATACTTTAAACTTACCTGGCTTAGGACAGTCCAAAATATCTAGGCACTAAACAAAACATTAAAAATTCTTCTATATACGTTATAGGTTTTATACATATTTGGGACGAGAATCGAATACTGAATACCCTCCCTCAGTATGTCCCTCGTTTAACCTAACATACTGTATACTTCATCAAAATTTCCACGCAAACGAAGTCACAGGCAACAGCTAGTGAGAATAAAAGATGAATTCTGAAAGTGGTGACTGAAAAGTTGTGCGGTAGTCGGTTGTCGTCATGTCCAATGAGGACAATTTTGAAAGGAAAGTTTTGAGTATGAAAAGCAAAAAAAAAGCCTCTCCTATAGCTGCACTCGACACAAAGCTCTTTACTGAACGGCTTAAGCCAACTCCTCGTCGATAAGTACGGTCACTTTCTGATTGTCTGAACCATTAAGTCCAGTATACTCTAGAAGTTTGTCTACACCTTAAGTTAGTGGTGTCTGAACACTAACTAGCACAGTAAGCAGACATCTGCAACTTGCTGTTTTCTTTTCGCAAACCTGAGAGACATTGAGCAAGTATTGTCGTCGTCTGATGACCTATCGAATACAATGGTACAATCGATAAAGAACCTTGACTCGTTACTTTAAGACCTACGGGTTTAAGTTATACAGTATGTTAGTTTAAACGAGGGACATATTCAAACCCATAATAGTACATGCTAACATGATACTAATAAAAATATAAACAAAAAAAAAACACTCAAAAATCAAATCAAAAAATCAAAAATGTTTATTTCGTTATTACACGTTATACAATGTTATACAGTTGGTGGCGTCTCCTTTTAAGCATATAAATGCCTGTACCAGGAGGCACCGCTCTTTTATATCTTACGAGTGTAATAAGTTACAAAACAAAAAAAAAGAAAAGTGTGAGTAATGGAAATGAATAAAAAAAATTAAAAAACTAAACAAAAAATGAATTAAAAGTCTCTTTCTAGTTTATATCATTAGTCTGTCGGTCTGTGTGTGTGCGTGTGAGTGTGGGTGTGTGTGTGTGTGTATGTGTGTGTGTGTACGTGGGTGTTTTATACGAAAGTGGTTTGTGTAAATAGAAAAACATTTTACCTCATATTTATCAGAAGATTCTCTATTTCATCGTAGGATAACTTGTTTATCCAGTTAATCAGCAACGGTTTACATTTTTTAAACGGTTTAGTATGTATATCTATTAATTTCTTTATTTTGTTATATAAGAAAGACGAGCGTCTCTCATACTGAATATTTGCGAATTCTGTTTTTACAAAGGGGGAGCAAGCAACATTATGTTTCCTTCTTCTAGTTAATATACTAAGATCTAATGGTAAGGTTTTATGTTTTTTTAGTACCACACACTGATAAATAACAGACAGAACCATACCAAAATTTTCGCAAATGTCACGCAACGTGCATACACCCTTGCGCTAGCGACTTAATACTATCGCAGAACATGTGAGCGGGTCAATGACTCTTAGGTATAATCCATTTTCCCTTCATACTTTAAACTTACCTGGCTTAGGACAGTCCAAAATATCTAGGCACTAAATAAAACATTAAAAATTCTTCTATATATGTTATAGGTTTTTTTACATATTTGGGACGAGAATCGAATACTGAATACCCTCCCTCAATATGTCCCTCGTTTAACCTAACATACTGTATATACAGGGTGTAACGGAAAGGGTATATACATACTTAAGTGTGTGCTACAGACCATCAAACTGAACATGGTTCTCATCATAAAACATGTTTTTCAGTAAAAAAAATATCTGCTGCCCCTTACAAATTGCAATACCTGTTCGACCCAAATGTATGGGGCAGCTGATAGTTTTTTCGCGATTACGATGTTTGTCCGATGGAGAAATATGTTCAGTTTCATGGTCTATAGCACACCCTTAAGTATGTATATACCCTTTCCGTTACACTTTGTATATGGCC
Source organism: Cerastis leucographa (assembly GCA_963082945.1). NCBI lineage: Eukaryota > Metazoa > Arthropoda > Insecta > Lepidoptera > Noctuidae > Cerastis > Cerastis leucographa. The sequence goes on along the minus strand of OY720380.1, from coordinate 6,494,384 downwards.
ACAGGGTATTGCCTTCATCATCAGCCTACAGCAATCGAGTTAGGCCCATGGGCGGCATAAAAACTCTGACACCAGGTTAGACCTAACCACATGAAAAAAAGAAGAAGATGCAATGATGTATTCCCGTTGTCCCGACATGGCCTTAAAAATCGCCATGGCCATGGAATTTAATAAAATAATTAAAATTACTTCCCTTTGTCCCCGTACGCTGTCCCCGTTAGTTTCTTGTAATATATGCTTTTCATATCCACTGTTGGACATGGGCCTCTCCAATTATCACCTTTCAACTCGATTTTCGGCAACTGTCATCCAACTGCTCATCATCTCCCTAGTCTTTTCCCAAACTATCTTGGGGTCGGCTTCCAGTCTAACCGGATGCAGCTGAGTACCAGTATATTACATGAAGCGACTGCCTATCTGACCTCCACAACCCAGTAACTGGATAATACGATACCCCTTAGTAAGACTGCATGTCAGACTTTTAGCTTCTGACTACTCGTAACGACTGTCAAAAATCTACAAATGACAGCCGGGACCAACGGCTTAACGTGTTTTTCGAGGCACGGAGGAAACTCGGTATGTAATTATGGTAACCCATCTACGGACCAACGTCGGCAAGCACGGCTTGACCTTAAAAATCGACACGTGCGGCTGTTATTATTTTGCCACGAGCTCCAGAAATTATCCAACTGCTACTGGCCACTATTTTCAGATACGCGGTCTTCATTCAACTCCCTTTTTCCCGGCTTTTGAGAAACATCCTACACCAGGGAACAAGTGGCTAAATAATAACAGCCGCTCGGGTTGATCTTCAGGTTCAGCCACGCTTGCCTAGGTTGGTCTGTGGATGGGTGACCACCCATTACATACCAAGCGGTCGCCGTGCCTCGGAAAGCATGCTAAGCCGTTAGTTCCGGCTGTCATTTATAGATCTTTGACAGCCGTTATATGTAGTCAGTATGGCCCAAAAGTGTGACAGCCAGTCTTACAAAGAGTATCGTGTTACCCATTACTAACTGGGTTGTGGACGTTAGATAGGCAGTCGCTCCATGTAAAATACTAACATTCAGCTGCATTTGTTTAGACTGGAAGCCGATCGCAACATAGTTGGGAAACAGCTAGGCAGAATCGATGATGATGAGTCTTCGTTAAGGAAAGTCTTGTAATGCCTCATCTGCCCTAAAAGCCTTCCCAAATGACGTGTAACACCGGACATTGTTCAAACCCATTACGTGATGAACATTCACAACATGTTGATCATATAAATATGACGTGCTAACACAATGGGCGTAGATGACAAGGCTTTACTTACAGCTTTTGTATGACAACAATGCAGTTGTGCGCCGTAACTGAGCGCGGGTAATAAAGGGTTAGGCTGCCTGTAAGAGTGCGGAGTGTCGATGCGATTTGTGTTTTTTTTTTTGGTTATTTTTGGGATATTTTTTCCTTTATTTGCCTTAGTCTTCAGTATTTTTTTTATATTGAGACTTTTGAATGCGTGTTTAATAGTAGCAATACATACTGGTTTAAATTAAAAGTTTGATAGGTCCTTTGTAAAGTTCACTTTAAGAGGACCTTCAGCTAATTCAGCTGAAGAGGGGAGAGATATCGTAACCTCTAACGGATTTTTGGTAAAGAAATTGTCCGGTGTCTCAGCGATTTCTATCTTATCAGAAATGGTTTTGCTATCTATTTTTAAAGACAATTCACTTTTATCTCGTTGTTGAATCTTTCCAGTTTCTCTGTTAAATACCTGCCACACAGTTTTAATTATACTCCCTTTAATCATTTCAAAATACAAATTTGCTATATTTTTAAATATTACTAAAAAAAAAACATTTAAAAATGTAAAAATTGTAGCCGTGTGTGTATCGTGAACAGATTCTAAGCTACTGGCGGTCAGTGCTCCAGAGAAAGGAACCCCCTAACAATACGACCCGTGTTCAGGAGGACCGCTTTCTGAATCAAGACCTTGATCCAGCTGCCGAACGAGAGCCTCATCAGGTATTGGTCGAGGCTCTTGGCAGTTAAGCTATTGGCTGATACGACTATCGGCACAATGCTTGCAAAGTCCACATCCCACATGTAGATAACCTCGCGAGCTAAATCAAGATACTTGAGTTGCTTAAGTTCTCGGCTTTCACGAGGTTCTCGTCATGCGGAACCGTTATATCAACAATCATAGCGCCACTCTTATCGATCCACCACCACTATATCAGGCTTATTGGCTACAATAGTCCTGTCTGTGATCATGGGTTGATCCTAGTACAGTGTGATACAGCGTGGGAAGAGTCCCAAGACGCCATAGGAATTTTTTGTGACCTCTCTAAAGCATTTGATTGCGTTAGTCACGACACATTGCTTTTGAAACTTGAGCATTACGGACTTGGTAAACTTGCACTTAGTTTGGTTAAATCCTATTTGAGTGACAGGAAACAGCAAGTTCAAATAAATGGTGTTAATTCACAGGGTTTAAAAGTAAAAATGGGGGTTCCACAAGGCTCAATATTGGGTCCTTTCCTCTTTCTAGTATACATTAACGATCTACCCTATTTATTGAAAAACCAACCTCAAAATATGGTGTTATTTGCTGATGACACTTCTTTAATTTTTAAGATTAATAGACGGGCCCAAAATCTAGATGACGTTAATTTTGCCCTACTTGAGGTTCTTAATTGGTTCACAGCAAACAATTTAGTATTAAATGGAAAAAAGACTAAATGCATAAGATTTTCATTACCGAATGTTAAAAGTAGTGATTGTGATATAATATTGAATAAAGAGAAACTAGAATTTGTCGATAAAACGGTTTTCCTGGGGATTACGCTTGATTCAAGGCTGCAATGGGGTTCTCATTTAACATCTCTTGCGGGGCGGCTCAGTTCGGCAGCATATGCTGTTAGAAAAATCCGTCAATATACCGATGTAGATACCGCAAGATTAGTCTATTTTAGTTACTTTCATAGTATAATGTCTTACGGCATTTTGTTATGGGGACGGGCTGCAGACATCGAGTCTATTTTTATTCTGCAAAAAAGAGCCATCAGAGCCATTTATAATCTCCGTAGGCGCGATTCTCTACGGGAACTGTTTAAGGACATTAAAATCATGACGGTACATTGTCAATACATTTATGAAAACATTATGTACGTAAGGAAAAATCTGCATCTTTTTAGTAAAAGAGGTGACAGACACAATTACAATACTAGAAATAGGGACCAGTTAGTTCAGCCAGGCTTCAGACTCGCTAAAGTAGACTCATCTTTCATGGGGTACTGTTTAAGATGCTATAATAAAATTCCACAAAGTATTCTTGAACTGAGTGAGACGAAATTTAAAACATGCATTAAACGCACACTATGTAAGCAAGCTTATTACAAATTGGACGATTATATCGCTGATAATAATGCTTGGCTCAATGCCGGTCCTGCTCCACAAGGACAGGGACGCATAAAATGATAGCATTAAAAAGTATTGTTGGAGCTGCTGAAGATTGTACAACTATCCTTGCATTGTATAAATTCAATTTAGTATTATATAACTGCATAGCCCATATTGTGTGAGTACTATGTACTAGCTATCATTTACTGGAAACCTGCGTCTTTTATTGACTTGAATGTGCCCTGGCGGTTGAGAGTATGTCATGCTCACTTAAATGTCACGCTGATGGTGGCGGGTGTGTCGGGTCATTTAGTTCCCTTCAAAATGGTTGAGTTGAATGATGGCTGATCCATTCGTCATGTTCGTGAACGGGCGCTATCAGTTGTGCCTGGTCATCTCTTAGTTGCCACGGCTTATTTCGAACTAATTATTTTATTTTTTAATTGTCTTTTTTATTTTACTATGGACACTTTTATCGTGCACGTCATGCTACATCGTTCTCACATAATGTACCATCTCAACATGAATGATGTAACCAAAGTTTTGTAACAAGATTCTGATTTAAAAGAGTGTCCATGGAGTTTCTTGCCCATTCTTCTCCATAGAGATCTACGCTTTGGAATGGGCAACTACAGTACTTTCACAAGTTATTATGTCTTGTGACTGGGACTGTAGCTTCATTTTTATTGTTGTTTGACTATTCAAAAGTGCCTGTAATTGGCTTACTTGAAATAAATGATTTTGATTTGATTTGATTTGATTTGATTTGATATTGCCTTTTTCAAGAACTGGGTCGGGCACATACTATAGTACGGTACTTCCGATTCCACAAGGCTGTTTTTAGAGCAAGTTGCTGATGGATAATCCTGGCTACAAGGTTGTGCCTATGCCACGTACGTAGCTCTTGTATTTTGATTATCTTATTGACACAATCATCATGGCTGTGATCGGTTTTTAAAGATCGTCAATTACTGTGCTACTACTTACGCTAAATCAGGGTAATCAAGACATTGATTACCCTTATTTACAAGATCTCTCAAATCTCTAACTTAGCGTTCACATCTACTTAACCTCTACTTGGCCATGAGCCCCTTCAATTGCAATTCTATCCTAATGAATAACGTGAACTGCTAGTACAACCTTTCCCTGATTCCTTTAGAGTTCAAGGCCAACTTTGCTCAACATGTAATACAAAAGTCGCAAGTAAGTCGCAGTCCTATCAAAAGGCCCGTTGTTCCGCTCCGGGCGCAGTTTTTCACAGGACGCTTGAAGATTAAATTCCTTTTGTTACCAGACACTTTGCGTTGATTCAAATCTCTAGAATCGTGTTTTACTCACAAAACTTGTAATGGATTTGTTGGTATATTGTAATTTATTATTCTTTGTGGTAAAAGAATAATGTTTTTTTTGGTAGGGAACTACTTATTTTGCGTGATTTCAAGGTGTTATTGTATTGTATTGTATTGTGGCTGTTTAAATTTATCTTATTCTTTGTTATTCTTGTTCGTATTTCTTGTTTTGTTTGGCCATGTTTTAATCGTGACGTTAGTGGCGTGTTGTATGACACGTTGGACACTCTCGCAAGTGGGCCTAAGTCTCGTCGGTAGTTGCACACAGTCAGACTAAGCGTCGGAAGGATTGATGAATAAAACCCACTGGTTCTGGAAGAACCCGCTTGCAGAACTTGGCGGCAGAATTAAACTCTCTTTTCTTCGCGCAAACCATATGTGCTCTAACTTTTCGGTCGTGGGCCTAGATCCAAGATTGGTAGTCATTTCTGCTGTCTTCTGAAAGAACATAACTGTGTGGAAAAAACAAAAAAATCGAAATGAATCATTCAGTTGAAAGTCTTGCGACGCTGCAAGTTAACTGTAAGTAGGCGGTCTGACCTCATGCCTCTCGCGACGTCAAACCATGAGAAAATCATCTCTACACAGGAAATAAGCTGTCTGTTTGTCCATTGAACATCGTAAAGCATAATAACCGCCAATGAAAAACCAAAATGATTTGTTCCAAAAAAATATATGTAATCTCTCCAGAAAGCATAAATTATTTAATTTCCCGTTTTGTCGCACTCTAGCTCGATACCGCGTATTCTTGCGATGCTCAATATTTTTGGTTCTGTGAAAAGACCGAGTAAAAGTATTACATAACTTAATAGTATTAATGGCTTATGCTGTACTAAATGTAATAAATAAATGAAATACAGGCACGTACTTAAATTAAACCCCTAAGAGCGTTTACACCTTACGGCATTTCATAAAAACTTTCAAGGCCTTATTTTCCGAAATGACTGAACCGATTTTAATGAAACTTCATACCCATAATCAGCATACATAGGTCTAAAAAGTTGCTAACAAACATTTTAGTAAAATACCGTTACAGCTCAATTAGACCGATTATAAATTATCCATGGAAACAGAAAGGAGGCTGGCGAAAATGGACCCAAAGAATCTGAAAATTAACTAAACTCCGTTCCAGTGTAAATATAAAATAATTATAACTACAATTTTATGAGATATTTATTTTTTAAATATTGATTTTTTAGGACTCGGGAATCAAAAGTTATAAATAATTTTCAATTTACTAAAATTAAGTAATAGTGCACTTACAAAACGCAACATTTTTCCGATTACGTTCCAATCCAATGACATGTGTTTTTGTTCATGGGTTTATTGCCACAAATGGATCTTTCTCTTAGTTTTTATACATTCAATTATGTCAAAAATTCATAAAAAATAACATGCAAACCTGATAATAAACCGCCAATTAACAATGCAAAAGCATCTAATAAAAATGGTACTGTGGCGATTTTATAGTATTTCTAATAAAGGAACGTTATCAATGATGATCCATTGAGTCCCGTCACTACTGTCACTGTCAGATCTGTGATGATCTAGTCCATCGTTATGTTTGAATTTTTTTCTGGGATTTTATGTTATGTTATCATTGCGATTTTGTAGATTCTCGACGACTTGGCCTTTACATCTTGAAATGTAGATAATGCACCCTGTCTTAGACTACCGCATTCTTCTCTGGACATTGGACAATTAGTTGCTTTTGATTTGGACTTTGATTTTAACCACAAACATGCGTTGCGTTAATTTATTCTTCTCTTACGGCTTGCGCTCTTACGGAGGCGTCGTCTCTCTGATGAAGGTGCTCAGAGCTTTGAAAAAGTTCAGAGATGGGTGTATCCACGTGATGTAAGTATATTCGTAAAAGAACATGTATTTATATCATGAGTAAAGAACTTATTTAGGATATCTATCTGAACAACAAACTAAGATTCATTTAGCTTTTATATGCATAAATACATACTGTTGTAATCTTATATTAGGCTCATTCTTACTGTTGCCCAATACTTTATCGGACTAAAACAGTATACAGTAAAAGACTAGCCGAGGTAGCAGTAGAAGTAGTGTATTTTACTGAGATGTTTCAGTCATCAAAATGGAAGATGGGTGGCTGTTGCATTTTGTCTTGAAATAATAGGTCTTTACCTATGAAATTGCCGTATTGCAGTACAGACTTTTTCAAACAAAAAAAAGTTTTGATTGGCTATGAGTTCTAAATTCAAATTAATTTTGTTTTAAAAATATGACATTCTATTTACAAAATCAGTCTTTTGTTTATTCATTAGCGTTGTATTTTCATTACATTTCAACATTTTTCCTCATAATGGATACTTTGAAATTTCGTGTAATTATGGAATATGAGTTCCGTCGTGGCACCAACGCGGCACAAACGACCCGTAACATCAACGACGTTTACGGAGAGAACTGTACAAACGAACGCACAACCCGTTATTGGTTTGCTCGGTTTCGTTCTGGGAATTTTGACTTGAAAAATGAACCTCGTGGTCGTCCGGAAACTTTGGTCAACAATGATGAATTAAAGGTGATTGTTGAAGCTGATGAAACTCAATCTACAGCTGAGCTGGCAGCAGCTTTTGATGTTAGCATTAAAACAATATTGGTCCATTTGCGACAGATTGGCAAGATAAAAAAGCTTGATAGATGGGTGCCCCACGAACTTAACGATCGCCAGCGCAACGTACGCGTCGAGACTTGCCTTGCGCTGCTTAACAGGCACAGAAATGAAGGAATTTTGAACCGAATTGTTACGTGCGACGAAAAATGGATTCTTTTTGACAATCGAAAGCGCTCAGCAAGTTGGTTAGATCCTGGTTCGGTACCAAAGCAATGTGCAAAACGAAAAATGACCCCTAGAAAGGTGATGGTCACAGTTTGGTGGTCTAGTGCTGGTGTGATTCATCATAGCTTTTTACAAAACGGCGAGAGCATTACTGCAGATGTGTACATTGAAGAACTGACCACAATGATGGCGAAACTCGCACGTCTGCAACCAGCTTTGGTCAATCGGTCGTCTCCACTGCTACTTCACGACAACGCGCGGCCCCATACTGCACAACAGACCGTCTCTAAGCTGCATGAGTTGGGTTTGGAAGCTCTCCCTCATCCGCCATACTCACCAGATCTTGCGCCTTCCGACTATTACTTTTTCCAAAATTTGGACAACTTTTTAGCGGGAAAAAAATTCAATTCCCGAGAGGCAGTACAAAACGCCTTTGAAGAGTTTGTTGTCTCCCGTCCAGCTGATTTTTTCAAGAAGGGCATCCATAAACTGCCACAGCGTTGGCAAAGATGCATTGATTGCAGGGGTGATTACTTTGAATAAAAGAAATAAACAAGTTCGAAAAAAAAAATACTTTAACTTTTTTCAAACAAAACGGCAATTTCATAGGTAAAGACCTAATATTTATATACCGCTCCACAGGTATCAGAGGTCATATTATCTTTCATATCAAACTACATTTCTGTTTTTCTTTTCGTGGGGACCTGGATACACTCGGCGAGTCAGGCGCTTTTGTTACTTATACATGGAACTCTTTATGTTTATTACACTAAAGGTGAATTTATTTATTTTAACATAATTAATTAATTCCAGATAACAGGAGACAACTACCTTTGTCACTCATGTTGGGGGCTGATAAGCTGCGACCCTGAAAATGAAACCCGACAGCAACTTGGCCATCGTAACGTCTGTGTTGCATAAAATAAAAACTATGTAAAAATACCAAAAAATAAGATTTATTACTCATCGTTTTTTTATTCAACAAACCCTGCTTTTCAATAGCTGTGCATAGCTAGTCAGCTCTGGCTGTTATAATTTATGTAAAACAATATTATCTACTCTCAGCGTAATAAGAATCGTTTTACTTGACTATAATTCGCTTATGGATCAAAATCGTAACGACATAGTTTTAATAGTGATTGAACTAATTACAGGGTTGGTAATCAGTTTAGTCTCTAGCTGCAGTCTAGTAGTTTTATGATTCATCAATTAGGTACAGGCAATGAAGTAAAAATTCTGGTTTTGGCTTATGACGAGAAGCAAAACACGTAAAGTCAGAACTAAAACTGCGAGGGAAATACAATAGTTTATTCGAATCTTCTTTTATGAGTCGTCTTAAATATTATTATATTTTGATTCATCTTAATTACGGAGTTATTCCACTGTTAAAAACCTTAATCGTAAGATTTTTAGGTTATCTTGTGAATAGACGTATATATCACTTTTCTCCCAACTTTTCCGTCTTACTTTCCATTTACTTTTCTGATAGTCTTTAGTCGTTTTACAACTACGTATAAGTTGTTATGATGAACGCTACCTCTAAGAGTGGGTCCCAAAATACATGTAGTCTCGCCCGTCTTCTTTCCAATTATCTTTTTTTTAAGAAGACATTTCGAAAATGTCTTGAAATAAAAAAAATAAAACGACAGTGCTGGTTTTATTTAAATATCAGGGGTGTTTATTCCAAAGAACATATTTATCTTCAGATACTCGTAGTAGGTAAAAGAAAACGACTATCCTTTTAGAGCTATAAATCCAGTAACGTAACCGTTAATGCCCAGTGTGGCATACGGGCTGACACAAAACGACAAGTCGGTTCTGAGTCAGATGCATTCACAGCATTGCGCCTGAATTTGTAGCTAAAGTGGGTGATAGACGTGCGAGTAAGTACGCGGACTTGTGGCTCGTCAACCTTTTTCGCGTGTGTGTCACCTTAAGCACGCGTACTTTAAAATTGCCGAGCAAGTTCGCCGGCGATCCAACCGGTTTGAAATCTTACTCGTAGCTCGTCTTGGCTCGTACGTGTGGCAGCACTGCGAGCCGCGAGCTGCCATTTTTCTGCGTATTTTTTGTTGGTTTAGCTAATCATCTGTGTTGTAGAAATTTTAAAATGAGTGATTTCCGTACATATTATCATGATCTACTAACAGAGTTTATAGAAGGATTCCGTAATAATCCTTCCTTGTCATTGGAAAATTAAAAGCAACGAATACAAAGACAAAAATATAGTTTTTTATCCAAACTTTTCGTTTTTTTTTTTTTGTTTTAGTTTTTATAACGTAATAAGATACAATTCCTACATAACACAAAGCTTCTTCCGTCGATGACATGGTAATACAGTGTGAGCCAGCTTCTGGTGTGTCACCGACGTCGAGCCGAGTAAGTTCGCGATCTTAAAAACCGCGTACTTAAAGTTCGCACGTCTATCACCCACTTAAGAATACGGACTTGTTTGAGTAAAAAAATAATAAAAATAGTAACTTAAATAATTTTAGCCACACGCCCTAAGCCGAGGTTCGTACCCCACAGGGGGTGCCCTTAGCGTGCAGTCGCTTAGTTTGTAAGTTTTTATGCCCTGGCTGGAGCCCTTACTCTTAAGGCACCCACAGGATAGTCCGGTTAAGCAGACGCCAACCTCCTAGGTTAAACTGCGAGATGCCATTCATAAAAAATAAAAAAAAACTTTCAGCCATGGTTGTTCCGGACTAAATAGAAACCCAAATAGTGATGTTCGTGAAAAGGTAACAAACAAACAGAGGCACTACCGTATTTATCATATTAGTACGGATTTTTTAACATAACGTTGTACAAAAAAAAGGCAAGAAAACCCTGAGTCTTTCGCTAGTCTTACCCTGATATACGAAGCGCGAATTCCAAAGTTTTTCGTGAGGCAATGTTTTATGGAACATCGTCAGCAGTAAGAGGTTCAAATATATGGGTAAAGTTGTTCGTTCATTGGCTGAACTTCCGAGTAAGCACTTACTTTGATACTTATGATATGTTTTGAGAATTATACGGACAAATATTCGTATTTTCATGTTACATGTATGAGAGAAAGATGGTGGACGTTATTTATTTCTTTTTTGGATGGTTTCTATTACAGACGAATGTAAGTCGTCTGCGTCAGCGTGCTGTTAAATTACAACATTTTTTATTATGTAAATGCTATTTTAATAATGAATACCTAAATGATAAATTATAAATTAATATGGTAAGCTAAAAAGTTTTTATTTCTTACTAGCTGTCCCGCGCAACTTCGTCTGCTTCACATTTTCCCCGTTTTCGAAACATTTTTCATTGCTGTTCCGGTCCCATTGGTCGTAGCGTGATGATATATAGCCTATGTCCTTCCCCAGGTTGAAATCTATTTTCTTGCCAAATTTCATTAAGATCCGATCAGCCGTTTAGTCGTGAAAAGGTAACAAACAAACAGAGTGACGTTCGCATTTATAATATTAGTATGGAAGTACATTAATATGGAAGTATTAGTATGGATTTTTTGTGGAGTCACCTTGTTTCGCAGAGAGAAATTTGACAGAATTTCGTTTCCCAGAAAATGTTTCACATAATATTTAGTCCCCGTATTTTTATTTCGAATATTTTTGTTTCGACTACTATTTACTTGAATGAAAAATATTTTACAGAAACACAATTCAAAGAATTTTACAATCACATTTTTTTATTTGACCAACTCATCAAACAGCAGAATTATTTTTCAACGAATATTGTTTGTTCGATGTATGTTTCCATGGTATTTTATTTCAACGAAATTATTAACCTTAAATTAAAATATTGTCTTTAAAAGTCAATATGTTGTACTACTAAAGTTAGTAACAGCAACGAATGGCTGCAAAACAGACTCCACGTAGTCTTGCTTGCCCTACCCCTAGAGTGTAATTTAAGCCCGCGTAGGCGCGGAGGGATGAGGCGGCCCGCGAGTTGAGGAGCAGGTGGTTTCTGAAGATCACACCGCAGCTTCGGCTTGCTGGCCGGCAAGCCGGCCAGCTTCAGCCGCGGCGGTGAGCGTTAATACCATCTGCGACGATAAACTCGCGTGGGGCCGCCGGAGCCCCGCAGCGCCGGAGCCGTGACAGAAACCTTGCCTGTTGCATGTTACATGCTTGCATGCATGCTGCAAGTTGCATGCTTGCTTGCATGCATGCTGCAAGTTGCATGCTTGCTGCATGCTGCATGCAACAGACATGGACACCATAAGTGAGAATAACAAGATAGTTTTCCTGCTTGACAATAATTTACCCGCATTATTTTTGTGAACCCGGTGTTGTAATTTTGTAGGAGGGTATGCATTTTTCAAAGGTTTGAATTTTAGAAACTGTCAGTCGATTAAAATGTTATTCTTCGTGATAAGTTTTATGTGAAACAAACAATATGTGGATAAATAATATTTGATTTGTTATTCTATGATATGAATATTCTAACATTAAACTTTATTTGAAACAAAAATCGATGATTTAAATTTCTTCAAAGTAAGTATTCTGCGTATTGATTATTCTATGAAATGATAATATGAGAAACAATTTATGTGAAACAAAATTCGATTAAACAATTAGCGATGAAACAACGCACAACCATTTTTTGTAAATATTGTTACATTTGTATACCCACTAATTAATAAAATTTAAGCCCTCTCCCAGTCTCCTACTTTGCTGTGCCATTACAGGGTCCATATTTATGTACCTAGCTTTAAGTCCCTTGTAACATCTTTTTTACAATATAGAATGCTAAATAAATGAATATAAATATGTTATAACGGGTAACATCACGTCTGTAATCTCCGAAGGATAAGCACATAATAGTACATTCACATTTTGCCAGTCATGTTTTTAAGTTCCATGTATAGAGCACAAGCCTACTGCCATCAACTTGAGAAAATCCTTACGAAAAAACCCAATAACAATTTTCCCGACTCGGGAATCGAACCCAGGACCTCATGCTCAGCAGCCGCGCAATCGCTAGACCAACGAGGTAGTCATATAGCTATCTATCTATATATATAAAAATGAATTGCTGTTCGTTAGTCTCGCTAAAACTCGAGAACGACTGGGCTGGTTTAGCTGATTTTTTTGGTTTTAAAATGTTTGTTGTAGTCCAGGGAAGGTTTAAAAGGGTTTGAGAAAGGTATAGAATCTGGTTCTATGTTGTATAGAATCTGGTTCTTCTAACCCAACAGACAGATGTGTTGCTTGGGAGTTTGTTCCGCCACTTCTTCTTCCCAGCTAAAACACTAGGAAGTGGCGAAGGGCGGGCGTTTTGGGGGACTGTCTCTTGTAATTTTGACGTTCAAAAAGTGCTGATTATCAGCCTAGTTTGAATAAATGACTTTTGATTTTGATTTTGATTTTGATTTTGATTTTGGTAGGGTAGGGTAGGTAGGTAGGTAGGGTAGGGTAGGTAGGTAGGTATGGTAGGGTAGGGTAGGGTATAGTAGGTAGGTAGATAGGGTAGGTAAAAAGTGCATTGCAACGCATGCCGGGGACAGCTAGTTGATAAATAAACATTGAAAAATACTTGATACCTATATAATATATGCCACGTCCAAACTACCAATATGTATTTATTTATTACTTTCACACTCCTATAACTTCCTTTCTTTACGTTTTTACATTAAGAATACTCTAGCACATTTTATTACCTACATTAAAATTTCTGAAAAATGTTTTCTTTCCCTATCTTGTTTCAACCTAATCAGTTCCAAACTACCGTAAAAATCCTGATAAATCTTCTCATCTCCGTCTAAAACAGTACTCACTCAAGTCTTCTCCATTCGGGTAGAAACACCAATTCCCGTCACTGGTAATTCTTCAATCGTTCGCTCGGGTAAGTCGGGTAGCGGCCCCAATAAAGGTCGGGTTCTCTCGTATTTTTCATTCGCACGTGACGTTGATACTAGCCGCAATTGTTTCCGCTACATCGATGCCTCGTTTCTAGTGATTAAGTGGTTTAATAATAAAGGTTATTTAATTAAGTGTTTAGTGACAATCATTGGAACGTTTGCCCTAATTGGTAATGAAGTTGGAACGAGATTGTTTTTAAGTTATTGTTTTGTTTGAATTATTAGTAAATCTATATCTATAAAAATAAAAGAAATTAAAGTGTCTGTTTGTAATTTTAAAATAACCGCTTTTTACTACATGCATATGAATGTATTATACTACTATTGTTCAGGCTAATCTCTGGAACGGCTGGACCGATTTTGACGGGATTTTCACTGGCATATAGCTGATGTAATAAGGAGTAACTTAGACTTCTATTTTAGAAAGAATCTAAATCCACGCGGACGAAGTCGCGGGCACAGCTAGTCACTCATAAAAAGACAACGCATTGTTTTGGTTTCAAGCAAGCTTTCTATACTTGCAGAAAAAGCAAGAAAGTTAGGTGGTGAAGACTTTCCATTGTTATAACTTTCACAAAACATTGACCGATTATTGTCCTATTAGACCCAAAGGTTGACTGGTAGCGTATGCCTTGAAGATATTTGGTTATCACGACACACTATTCATCATCTGCCTAGCCTTTTCCCAAAATTTGTTGGTGTTGGCTTCCAGTCTTACCAGATGCAGCTGAGTATCACGACACTAATATTAAAATTAAATTATCTTAGTAAAATTGTTTCTTAAAACAGCGCTAATTTTGGTATAAAAATTAATGAAAATAAATGATCAACTAACATGAGCTATTTCAAAATTAAAAAGTTATCTCACTAGAGCTTTGTCGGGCTAGCGCAGTTTTCAACGCTGACATCATTAATTACATACTCCTAACATGACAAATCAAATCAAATTATTTTTATTTCACAAAGGCCTACATGGGTCCTCATAAAACGTCGACAAAAAGATGCTCGATTCAGGTTGGTCGTTTTCTATGAAGGAGAACCGGCAAGAAAATCCATAGTTTTTCTTTTAAAATCATTTGGTTTAACAATATTTCTATGTGAAAGCGTTAGTACTTAAGTATAGGAAAACATCGTAGGCCCGACAATAAGTCGTTGCTTACTACAAAACGAACTTACTTACTTAAACTTACTAAGAACAAGATAAAAAGTTACCAAGGATCTTGGAATCTATAAGGCCTACAATGTCCACATTTACAAACAATCGGTAAATAAGAAAAAAAGTAACACAACAACAAAAAAAGAGAGAAAGTATTACACAAAGACTAGATTAAACAAGCATGCCAAAACAAGCATGACAAAATCACAGTCCTAGAAAGGTCAACGCAAAGTTGTGAGCATTGCCCAGGGTTATCATCAATTCAAGTCGAGTTGTGTGGTATTTTTTCTTTTTTTTTTACTTAAACGCGCATTATATGCACCGTAGCGTCCATAGCAGTATTACGCCTGAGATTCAGATCAGCTAGTTAAAATGAGCAGAGGCAATGTTGATCATAACTTGCCCCCAACTTTCTCCTGTTTGAACAACTTCAAAAAAGGAGGAGGTTCTCAATACGATTGTATTTCTTTGACGAACCATGCCTACATTGCCTGCTCTGTTACAGTTTTTCCTGTAACGTAGTACTGTTTACCACAAATACTAACACACCTGGAACATCGGCCTTGCAAATATTATTTTCTTTCCAAAATAAAGAAGGATATTACTGTTCTAAACAATTGTTGTGAGAAAATTCAAGACGCTTGTAGCCCACGTAAACCTAACTTAGGCTGCGTTCACACGAGCGTTTCTCTAACCGCTTGACTTAGTGCTGCCACAGCGACTATGGAAAAAACGAATCTTTTTTATCGTATGATTAGTGTCTAAACTGGTGTCTCAGTTTTTATGCGGCCTCTGACTTGGTTTTACATGCCGTCAAGAAATATCTCTCAAGCATGATTGTTTCCTCACGATGTTTTCCTTCACCGAAGCATGTGATAATTATACTATACGCACTTGAATCCTAAAAATCAGAAGAGCGTGTCTTGAGTTTCGAAATTGAGGCCTATGACTTGGCAGTCCGACGGTTACACTACAAGGCTATCACTGCTAAAAAAGAAATGAAAGAAGTGAAGTTGCTAAGAGCATGCCTCAATGACGAAGCTTGAGGAACGAATAGTAATCATGGTCGAAGGAAGTGTGTGTGTGAGTGACAAATGCGTATCGCATCCACTGAGGTCACGAATGGAGCGTTAGCCCAATTTCGCACGGGCCCTTTTTAAGACCCAGACTCCACCGAAGCTGACACGAGACGAGAAGAGAGTAGATGTGTTGTAAACCACGTATAGAATTTCGTTATTTACACTTCTCGTCTCCGCATAGATTTATTGGAAACAGTTGAGCAGAATAGAGAAGTGATGCCTCGTAATTGCTTAGGCCAGCCTCCGCACTCGGCGGCCAAGCGCATAGCGGAGACGGCAATAGACGTGAGCGGCGAGCTGCGAGTGGCGTGCACTGAGTGGTGTGCTGTCACCGGTGTGTATCTCCTCTTAGCTCGCCTCTGCTTTGGTGGAGTCCGGGCCTTACCCTATTTTTTACTGCACATTTGATTTTTAGTGCTAAGACGCGCATTGTTAAATTATATAAACCTCGGTAATTGTCCCAAAAGATCGTACTATTGGGGTAAAAGTATACTACGTGTAGACATCCAAATCCTTTCAGTAGTTTTTGTGTGGAAAAGTACATATCAAACATACACTCATCAGTCTAAAAGGATACGGGCGAAAGTGGACCCAAAGAATCTATTAATTAACGAAGCTCCGTTCAAGTGTAAATATAAAATAATTATACCTACAATTTTATGAGATATTTATTTAAAAAATATTGAATTTTTAGGACACGGGAATCAAAAGTTATAAATATTTTTAATTTACTCAAATTAAGTAATCGTGCAATTACAAAACGCAACATTTTTCCGATTACGTTCCAATCCAATGACATGTGTTTTTGCTCAAGGGTTTTCTTACCATATAAATGGCTCTTTCTCTTAGTTTTTATACATTCTATAATGTCAAAAATTAATAAAAACAATAATTATGCAAACCTGATATTAAAACGCCAATTAACAATGCAAAAGCATCTAATAAAAAATGGATCTATGGTGATTTTGTAGTATATCGTATAAAAGGAACGTTATCAATGATGATCAATTGAGTCCCGTCACTACTGTCACTGTCAAATCTATGATGTCATAGTCCAAAGATAATTTTGTATTTTTGTCTGGGATTTTATGTTTATCATTATCATTGCGATATTGTAGAATCGCGACGACTTGGCCTTTACATCTTGAACTGAAGATACTGTACCCTGTCTCAGACTACCGCATTCTTCTCTGGACAATAAATTGCTTTTGATTTGGACTTTGATTTTAAACACAAACATGCGTTGCGTTAATTTCTACTCACAACTTGCTCTCTTACGGAGGCGTTTTCTCTCCGATGAAGGTGCTCAGAGCTTTGAAAAAGTTCAGAGATGGGTGTATCCACGTGATGTAAGTATATTCGTAAAAAAACATGAATTTATAACATAAGTTAAGAACTTATTTAGGATATCTATCTAAACAACAAACTGAGATTCGTTTAGCTTTTATATGTATAAATGCATACTGTTGTAATCTTATATTAAGCTCATTCTTACTGTTGCCCTATACTTTATCTGACTAAAACAGTATGCAGTAAAAGACTGGCCGAGGTAGCAGTAGAAGTAGTGTATTTTACTGAGATCTTTCAGTCATCAAAATGGAAGATGGGTGGCTGTTGCATTTTATCTACCGCTCCACAGGTATCAGAGGTCATATTCTCTTTCATATCAAAAGACAATTGTTTTTCTTTCGGGTGGACCTGCGACTCTGGCACTTTTGTTACTTATACATGGAACTCTTTATGTTTATTACACTAAAGGTGAATTTATTTATTTTAAAATAATTAATTAATTCCAGATAACAGGAGACGACTACCTTTGTCACTCATGCTGGGGGCTGATAAGCTGCGACCCTGAAAATGAAACCCGACAGCAACTTGGCCATCGTAACGTCTGTGTTGCAGAAAATAAAAACTATGTAAAAATACCAATAAATAAGATTTATTACTTATAATTTTTTTATTCAACAAACCCTGTCTTTCAATAGCTGTACATAGCTAGTCAGCTCTGGCTGTTATAATTTATGTAAAACAATATTATCTTCTCACAGCGTAATAAGAATCGTTTTACTTGACTATAATTCGCTTATAGATCCAAATCGTAACGACATAGTTTGAATAGTGATTGGACTAATTACTGTGTTGGTAATCAGTTTAGTCTCTAGCTGCAGTCTAGCAGTTTTATGATTCGTCAATTAGGTACAGGCAATGAAGTAAAAATTCGGGTTTTGGCTTATGACGATAAGCAAAACACGTAAAGTTAGAACTAAAACTGCGAGGGATATACAGTAGTTTATTCGAATCTTTCTTTATGAGTCGTCTTAAATATTATTATATTCTGATTCATCTTAATTACGGAGATATTCCACTGTTAAAAATCTTAATCGTAACATTTTTAGGTTATCTTGTATATAGACGTATATCTCTTTTCTCCCAACTTTTCCGTCTTACTTTCCATTTACTTTTTTGTTAGTCTTTAGTCGTTTTACAACTATGTATAAGTTGCTATAGTGAACGCTACCTCTAAGAGTGGGTCCCAAAATACATGTAGTCTCGCCCGTCTAAGTCACTATTTAAGTCACTCTAGTTTAAAATTTAGCTCATATGACAAAAGCGCCCGTGCGAATGTGGGCTTTATTCTTCAGTTGTTTCAAAAACACCCACAAACAGAGGGGGAAGGTTATTCTAAGTGCCACAATATTTGTCGCCGCTTGTGTTGGCAATAAGAACAACTTATTTTTGCATCGCCCACACTTTATTCTTTCCTGGAGTAAACACAACTTTCAATGGCGTTAAAGTATAAATATAAGTAGTGCTGGATATTATTGCGGAGGATAAAAACAGACAAGGAAGCTATACATTTTTAATAACTGCAATCGGGATAGTTTTGTTGGAAAAGGTTTTAATAAAAATTCATACATTTTATACTTAAATACCTGTATTGTCCTACGGCTCCGCTGGGCAAATGGCCTTTTTCGCTTAATACCAGCACATTCGGTAGAAGTCAAGGTCTTTGACTCAACGATGTCCTCTGCATGTCATGCACTCAAAAGTATAAGATCCTAGCGATATAGCAATAGCCAGCTATGCAAAAACAGTAAATGAAAGAAGACCTTTACAAATGAGGACTTGACTGGCATTTGTGAATCACCCAGCGGGATATTGAACTGACTGTAATTTAGTTCAATAGCCAACAATTATATTGACTTTTTATTATAAATATTGTACACCCCATGGGTATGTTACAGTGATACTATATACTAATTGTAAGATCTTCTGTTTACCTGTTACAAACAATAAATAAATGAATTATGAATTATTATGAATTATGATACAAAACAAGGTCTAAGTCAGAAAAAGAATATGAAAAGACCCGGATCTTCAAATCACATAATTGAAGATCCGACTGCTGTGCTTCAAATAAGAAAAGGCATATAGTTATTCATCAAACAGGACTAGATTGTAAATTCGCTATAAGTTATTTAATTGATTGAACATTAATTACTGCGATGGCTTTAAAATGGCTGTGAAAAGCATAATATGACCCAATAAATGAACAGTCAAAATGTGAAGGCTATCAATAATAATGATAGTGTACTTGATTGTAATTAACTAATCACTGCATCAATTAAAACGTTTCATTCAATCAGTCATTTCGTAAATTGAGGTTTGCGTACCACACATTATACGGGGGTTTTGTATAAATCAGGAGCTCGTGGCTAAATAATAACAGCCGCACTGGACAGTCTTTAAGGTTAAGCCGTGCTTGCCGGCTCGTCTACTCGGCAAACAAAACTACAACTACACTAAATTACGAGCAAGCTCTAAAAGATCTGCAGGAGAAGAAATTATCTGAGTTATTATTTTGTGATGACCCAGACGTATTAATTTCTAGCTTTATAAATACCTTGACTTCAATTATAAATGACAACACGATCACGAAAAAAATTCCGAATAGTAAACGAATCATCAAGCCATGGATCACTATGAGTATACTACGCTGTATTAAAAACCGAAATAATCTACAAAAACAGAGTCGCAATGACCCCTACAATGAAATATTAAAAATAACTTACACTAGATACCGGAACTACTGCAATAATCTAATAAAAAAATTAAAAAGGAAATATGAACGAGATTTACTAGCAAAATCTGTAACTAATAATAAAACACTATGGAAAAACATTAAAAATATAACATACTCTAATAAAATAAAAACCCAAAATTTAGAATTGTTAAATATAAAACCTACCTCACATGACTCGATAAATTATATTAATGATTATTTTGCTAACATAGGAAAACATCTAGCCTGTCAAATCCAACCTAGCTTAAAACCAGTCCATATAACTGCTCACCCAGACGCATCTCTGCTAAACACTTTCGTATTAATGGACACTGACGTAAATGAAGTGAACAGTATATTGACGAATTTAAAATCTGATAGTGCCCCGGGTTGGGACAACATCTCAACAAAACTCCTAAAATTTGTAAGAATGGAAGTCATTCCTGTGATAACCCACCTTGCAAATCTATGTCTCCAGCAAGGCGTCTTCCCAGCTCTCCTAAAGCAGTCTATTATAACCCCAGTGCACAAGGGGGGGGACAGAGACGATGTCAATAAATTATAGACCTATCTCGGTCTTACCAGCCATATCAAAAATTCTTGAAAAAATTATAAATTCTAGACTTACTCAATTCCTCAACAAATACAACATATTATCTCCTTCACAATTTGGCTTTAGACAGGCAGTAAGTACCGAAGATGCTGTGACTGCATTAACTTCTCAGATAATCGAGCGACTTGACAAGAAACACAAATGCGTGTCGATTTTCTTAGACCTCAAAAAAGCATTTGACACCGTCTCTGTGCCTATCCTTGTTGACAAATTACATAAAGTCGGAATCAGAGGTACTGCGCTCAGTTTACTCAAGGATTATCTCTCTAACAGAAAGCAAAAAGTAAAAATAGGACAATACACTAGCAACGAAGCAGAGGTAACATACGGCGTACCACAGGGCAGTGTTTTGGGTCCTACCCTTTTTTTAATATATATTAATGACTTGTGCAATATGAAATTACCAAATGCCAGGATATTTGCATACGCCGATGATACTGCTGTTGTATTTGCTGGTACTTCTTGGAAAGATGTTAAACTGAGTGCAGAGATCGGAATTGCCCACATAGCTGAATGGCTGGAAAATAACTTATTAACACTAAACACCACCAAGACTAACTACATATGTTTTAGTGTCAGTAACCGGACACAACCCAATGAAGACCTGCAATTGAAAGTACACACATGTGGAGATACAAAAAGCATATGCTGTAACTGTCCGTGCCTGAACAGAGTCGCTAAGACGAAATACCTAGGCGTGATGGTTGACCAGTTTCTATCCTGGTACCCTCACCTTGAGCAGGTAATTGGCAGGATCAGAAAGCTTTCTTGGATCTTCAAGACACTAAGACACGTGGCCCCGGCTAAAATGTTAAGGAGCGATAAACGACCTAGACACCTCCTAAACGAAATTTATATTGCTCTAGCACAATCTGTTCTTCTATACTGTATCCCCATTTGGGGTGGGGCAGCTAAGACTAGATTTATAGACGTGGAACGTGCGCAACGAGCACTCATAAAAATTATGTATTTTAAAAATAAAAGGTACCCTACTAAAAACCTTTACGAAATCAGTAATTTACTCTCAGTCAGAAAACTGTACATAACTCAAACGGTTCTAAAAAAACATAAATCTCTACCATACTTAATAAATAAGAAACGTAAAAGGAGAAGGGATATTATTGCAGAAGTTCCGCAATGTAAAACCCAATTTGCAAGCAGACAATTCTTCTATCTTTCAGCTCAATTATACAATAGGATTAATAAAAACATGTATGTACACAATAGAAACTATTACGACTGTAAAAAAATGCTATCAAACTGGATTAAGTCTCTTACTTATGAGGATACGGAAGCTCTTCTGGTATATCATGAGTAACATAATTCGCACACCATAACGATGCACACATCATTCCACTCCACACACTACACTATTAAACACCACAACACGCTACACCACACCACATAACACACCGCACCACATCACATCGAATCACATCAAACCACACTATATTTTACACACACACCACACCACACTAAAGCACACTACGCTTCTCACCACATGATATATACTCAAGATGTTAGAATATTGATTTATATAAGATCTTTAACTGTAACTGTAACACTACATCTAAGATATGGAAGAGCGGAGTTTCCTAACACAGGCATTGTTTGTCTAAAAGGAGGCTCCAAACACAATTCATTGTATAAGAAGCTTTTTGTAAAATAAAAAATATTTTCAAATATTTTCATTTTCATTTTGCCGAGTTTGGTCCGTGGATGGGTAACCATAATTAAATACCGAGTTTCCTCCGTGCCTCGGAAAGCACGTTAAGCCGTTGGTCCCGGCTGTCATTTGTAGATCTTTGACAATCGTTACGAGTAGTCAGAATCCAAAAGTCTAACATCCAGTCTTACTAAGGAGTATCGTATTACCCAGTTACTGGGGTGTGGAGGTCAGATAGGCAGTCGCTTCATGTAAAATACTGGTACTCAGCTGCATCTGGTTAATCTGGAAGCCGACCCCAACATAGTTTGGGAAAAGGCTAGGCAGATGATGATGGGTCGATATTCAGGTTAAGCCGTGCTTGGCTAGGTTGGTCACTACATACTGAGTCTCCGGAAGCACGTTAAGCCCTTGGGTCCTGGCTGTCATTTGAAGTCTTACCAAGGGGTATCGTATTACCCAGTACTAACGGGTTGTATTCATTTTATTCAAATAGGTGCTTTTAATTGTTTTTTACTTCGTTAATGTTTCGTTTAAGGTTAATTGATGTTGTATAAACTCAAATTATTTGTAACCGCTAACGCGTGGTTTTCAAAGTTTCGAACTTTTGCTTGCAGTACAACTTTCATAAAACTGTTTATCGCGACCTACTCCTTAAGTTGAATGGTATATAAACGATGAAATTGCTGAGACTTAAGTGAAAGCGCCAGGGTACGTCGCTAATTTAAATCTTTTTATGTTTTTTTTTCATATTTGAAGGCCAGTGTCGGGTTGTTGATCAAATTATATAAATTTGAGCTGTAATTTTTGAAAATGTCACGCCCTAAGCGACTATCCTTTTAGAGCTATAAATCCAGTAACGTAACCGTTAATGCACAGTGTGGCATGCGGGCTGGCACAAAACGACAAGTCGGTTCTGAGTCAGATGCATTCACAGCATTGCGCCTGAATTTGTATCTAAGAATACGGACTTGTTTGAGTAAAAAAAAAAAAAAAAAATAGTAACTTAAATACTTTTAGCCACACGCCCTAAGCCGAGGTTCGTACCCCACAGGGGGTGCCCTTAGCGTGCAGGCGCTTAGTTTGTAAGTTTTTATGCCCTGGCTGGAGGCCTTACTCTTAAGGCACCCACAGGATAGTCCGGTTCAGCAGACGACAACCTCATAGGTTGAACTGCGATATGCCAATCATAAAAAAAAATTGAAAATGTCAGAAAGCTTTTATCGAATAGGGCCCAAGAAGAAAAGAGAAGGTTCTTAGAGGCAGCCTGGACCAAGCGGTTCTCACTGCAGGAGAACGCATGGCTTAGAGACATGTCATATGTACCCATTTTTGTGGTCAAATCCCAAAAAGTTTGAGAATCGGTGATGTTCATTAACCAATAGGTACACTGTGGAATTAATTACGTGTTTCTACAAACGAACTCTGTTCTCATATACAGGACGCTTGATTTATTTTTAACCGACTTCTAAAAAAGGAGGGGGTTCTCAATTCGGATGTTTGTATTTTTTTTTATGTTTGTTCGCGCATGTCTCCGACGCTTGCCAACAGATTTGAAAAAAAAAAATCTTTCTTGTGGGAAAAGGTATACTTCCCAAATGGAATGAAAATTTTATCGCAATCAGAGCAGCGGTTTTTGAAAAATTAACAAAAATCTTAAAATTTATCTACACTGTCTACAGTAACGATCTTTTCGTTTACTTTGTCATTTACGAACCGATTTGGAAAAATCTTTTTTTTTAATATAAAACTTATCCGTATTGAAGCGGCTTCTGTAATAATGGAAAAGTGAAATAATTTTTATTTATACCAATCAACTTGTATTCACAGTCGGCACCACACACAAGTTATAAGTTAAAAAAAAACACATGCTTAATAAATATTTAAGCATTTTTGCCAGTTCGATTCCCGAAAAAATAAGGCTGAATCTTTTTATGTATCATCACAATTCGAAATTTTCTCTACTGAATTTTTACACCCTGTATGGGTATACAAATGCGACACAAGAGGAAGAAGCACCAATTATAATCCCACAGAACCAATAACCAATAAATATTTAAGGGAGAAAGTCTAGTAAACAGCCTCTCGATCTCACATACCCAGCTACCGCAACATATTGGCATTCTCCAAGTAACAAGCGTTTTCAATTAACTCCGAAGTCGGTTCATTTCCTGATGCCACTTGGAGGGGCTTCCTTTTTCCACCCTTATGTCCGGTGTCTTGAGGACGTGTCGCCGCTTATTGGCGTATTCACCCTAGGGATAAAATGTAGTGGATTTTGGGTAAAAATGTAGTGGGGAAAGGTAAGAAGAAAGTACATATAGGTAAAATCTATAATATTATAAAGCTGAAGAGTTTGTTTGTTTGTGTAAAAAATTCATTCAGTGTTAGATAGCCCATTTATCGAGGAAGTGTACACATCATCACGCTACGACCAATAAGAGCGGACCAGCAATAAAAAATGTTGCTCAAACGGGGAAAATGTGACGCAGACGAAGTTGCGCTGGACAGCTAGGTCTAATATACTAATAATAAAGCTGAGAAGAGTTTGTTTTTTTGTTTGTTTGCTTGAACGCGCTTATCTCAGGAACTACTGGTCCGATTTGAAAAAATATTTCAGGGCTAGATCGCTCATTTATCGAGGAAGGGTATAAATCATCACGCTACGACCAATAAGAGCGGACCAGCAATAAAAAATGTTGCTCAAACGGGGAAAATGTGACGCAGACGAAGTTGCGCTGGACAGCTAGGTCTAATATACTAATACTAATAATAAAGCTGAAGAGTTTGTTTGCTTGAACGCGCTTATCTCAGGAACTACTGGTCCGATTTGAAAAATTATTACAGTGTTATATAGCCCATTTATCGAGGCTATAAGCTATTTATCACCACGCTACCACCAATAGTAGCGGAGCAGCAATGAAAAATGTTGCTCACACGGGGAAAATGTGACGCAGACGAAGTTGCGCTGGACAGCTAGGTCTAATATACTAATACTAATAATAAAGCTGAAGAGTTTGTTTGCTTGAACGCGCTTATCTCAGGAACTACTGGTCCGATTTGAAAAATTATTACAGTGTTATATAGCCCATTTATTGAAGAAGGCTATGGCTATGGCACGCTACAACCAATAGTAGAGGAGTAGCAATGAAAACTGTTGCGAAAACTGGGAAAATGTGACGCAGACGAAGTTGCGCGGGGCAGGTACGTAATATAAATTAAATTAAACTACATATCAGTGCATACCTGTAAGAGTAGAAGAAGACCAAAGAAACGATGGATCGACTGTTTGAAGGATGATATGGCATGAAAGAGGTTACTGCTGAGATGACGAGTAATAGAGAAGTATGGAAGAAGAGGACAATGCTGCGCCGACCCCAAATATATTGGGATAATGGCAAGAGATTGATGATGATGATTGGTGCATACCTAGGTTTGTATACTGTTGCTTCTTAACTCGTATTTTTTTTTAACAATTCTGTACTGAATCCTGTATAAATGTACCTTATTTATTCTTGGTCCGAATTACGAACAGTTTTAGTCATTTAGCGCCTTGCACAATTTTGAACCAATGGTAGGTTTAGCAACAATATTTTAAACTAAAAACTTACTGAAAACGATGAAGCAATTTTTATGTAAGTTACTAAATTCAGTTTTAAAGGTCAAGTCAAGGCTAAATTATTTTAAATTAATTTCATGACTTTAATCTATTTTTAAAGTTACTCTTTGTACAAATTCATTCCATAGAAA
Source organism: Cerastis leucographa (assembly GCA_963082945.1). Taxonomy (NCBI): domain Eukaryota; kingdom Metazoa; phylum Arthropoda; class Insecta; order Lepidoptera; family Noctuidae; genus Cerastis; species Cerastis leucographa. The sequence continues at coordinate 6,468,664 of OY720380.1, read as the reverse complement.
CTGTTCTTAGAAACAATAATTTCATTATTTGTTTCTCTATTATTTAAAGATGAATAAAACTTCGTTTAAATATTGTCTTGTAATTTCCGTTTTGTAAACAAGTAATTTTCTCTCGAAATATATATTGAATTAAATATTGTAAAGGACATAAAAAACTTGTTTAGGAAGGACGGTTTAAAAGTAACAACTTGGCTACGACCTGGTGCCAACATCGAAACAACAGTGATCTTTATTTTCAGTGCAATAAGGTTGCTACCAGTCACAGATCTGTTGAAATCGTAGTGATGTTACTTTTCCTTTTCGTTTCCTTGATGTGGTGATTGAGTGCGGGTATACGGCGCAAAACAAAAGGCAGCCCATTTGGTTGGCAGACACCGCATACGCATTTGAGATCTGAGCCGTTCATGAACTCACATCTATGAAGATTGTAATCTTTACTCCAGCCGACTTGAGTTCGGTAACAATTAATGAAGGTGTTCAAGATAAACAGCAATTTCCTTTACCCCACTTCAAAACTCAAACAAAATCTAAAACATTTGCGTGCTTATTTAAAACGAGCAATATGGGGTTAAATCCGTACACAAAGCACCACAAAGACACCCCCTCGGCCGTCTCGCATAAATAGGCACGTGAACATTTTTGAAACAAAGTAAATATTTAAATGTTTTCAACAACGAGTCAACTTTTGTTGGCGCTCTGGACAAGCGGAGGTAATTTGAATAACGAATTTGTTTAAATGTATTTTTGTAAACTTGTTTTTCAGTTTTACATTTTTCATGAATGGCTTGTTTGGTTTTTGTAGTAGTGTTTTTGTTTTTAAAGTCAATTTCATGGAAGAGTTGAAATAAAAATTGCTTGTAGGTATTTCAATTTAATGTGAGTTCATGTGTTGAGTAAATGACATGTTTGAAATAGCCAGTTCGAGAGATCTTAAGTTACTAAAATATAATACTTTATACGGTCTATACAAGATTTTTAACAAGATTTCATTGGTTATTGAAATAAGTAACAAGAAAAAAAAGAGATTATTTTGTCAAAAAAAAACAAGTTTTTGGTAGATTGCATTTACCTTATTTATAAGTTTGAGATAGTGTTCTCTTCAGACAAGTACCAATATTGTTATTTTGATCTATAACCAGTATTCTACAAATAAAATACTTTATAAGCTTGCTTGTGCTTCCGTGCATGACTTTAAACAATTATGAACACATTATTTGTTACTTCATTACCAACATTTATAATAATTATGCCCTGTTATACACCGTGTAAATCACCTCATCACGAAGCCGTCAACCAAGCATTCTGTACATGAAACTAAGTAACTTTATGCAAAAATTTTTGCTGGGAAACGACTTTTTTTTTTGGGGTGTAAAATCATGTTTTATGGTAGAACTCAATGTAACGCACTCAAAACATTGTGCTGATGGACGGATTGAATAGTACGGGGGTCGTGGAGGTGTTTAAAGTAAAAATCTTATATTAAAAACTTGTATTCAAAAAAATACTTGTCAAAAAGTTGGAACTTTGACCCCTAATATCTCCATAACTAGAAGGTTCCCAGGTATGGTGTAGAACAAAAAAATGATCGCAGTGACAGGGAGAACCAGTGCCTTACGGCTTCGTTAAGAGGTGTTTTACACCCTTTATTAATAGAACATGAACACCTAAGTGGTCTCAAGCATATTCATTCCATAGTTTAATAAAGTAGAGTAAAAGTAAAAAGTTAGCATGTTTATACATTGTCGTAATCACGTAAATTAAAATAAAGGGCGAGTTGATAAAGATTTCAGAGTAAACGTTAAAAAACACTACAATGGCTTCCCTACCCTTTTTAAAATCAGGGAAAGTAATTGTTAAGAATATTGACTACCATATTGATGACGATTTATAAAGAAAAAAAGTGTACTGATCACAAATGAATTTGGTTAAAGGTAGGTGAATGAAGATTATTGAATATTAATTTATCCGTATATTAAAAAGACAGCTATCATTCTTTTACAATAACATTGTATGTTATAGCTACGAGAATTCAAATTGAACCAGAGTATCGATTTATTTTCTTGAACCCACATAACGATAAATAAAATAAATCTTTAAATGATAGATTTAATGCCTACTCTTAAGTTTTTCAGGTTTCTGAAACAAAAGTTATTCTCGGATTAGGCTTTATCTTTTGCTGTGATAAACATTTAAGTAGCAATAAAACATCGCATATTGTACAAAAATGTCACGCACGTGCTTATTCTGATACAGTGTGGCTCTTTGGCTGGATGGCAAACAGTTGTTACGGCAGGTGCGTTGTGAACGGATTAAACTTGCCAAATTAGTGGCAGTTCACACTGGGTGGATTCTTGTGAAAAAGTTAAGGTCTTAATCTTTTGTCACACTGAATAAATTGTGGTGCTACGTTAGTGATTCTGCCTTGGAGTATAAATGTGGTGCTGTCCCACAAACGTTGCGGCACTTTATATCGTGTCCTGCTGTTTGTTAATTACAGGAACTGATGCGACACTACAGAGGGTGCCAAACTAGTAGCTCAGTTCTGGGACGACACAATTTAGATTGCTGTGGACACGCTAAGAAGAAGAAGAATTGTGGTGCACTTAGAATAACAACAATTTTAATAAATTACGTTATGGTACGTTCAAAACTTTTATAAAGTATTTGTATTTCTATACACAAAAGAAGAATTATAAACAAAACATGAAAAGCATTGCTATTATTATTTAGATAAAAGATTGAAAACAAGTAGTTATTTTTAGATATACAAGGTGTAAATCACCTCATCACGAAGCCGGCAACCAAGCATTCTGTACATGAAACTAAGTAACTTTACACAAAAATTATTGCTGGGAAACGACTTTTTTTTGGGGGGTGTAAAATCATGTTTTGTGGTAGAACTCAATGTAACGCACTCAAAACATTGAGCTGATGGACGGATTGAATAGTAAGGGGGTCGTGGAGGTGTTGAAAGTAAAAATCCTTTTATTTAAAAAAATACTTGTCAAAAAGTTGAAACTTTGACCCCTAATATCTCCGAAACAAAAAAATGATCGATATGACAGGGAGAACCAGTGCCTTTCGGCTTCGTTAAGAGGTGTTTTACACGCTTTATTTGGTACCTGGTTGACTGGTATAGAATGGCTTGTGGTATTAATTCTGCCTATGTAGCACTATTTTATACCAGTATTTTACTTAAATAAATAAAAATCTTTTTGAACTTTTCTTGCTGCTGAGCTGATTAAACGAGGCTGATTAAATTAGGAACATACAAAAACATTTTTTATTATGAGAATAAGTCTGTACTTATTCTTAGACTAAAAATGTTTATTAACTGTCTGTACCGTGATCCTTAGTACCAAGAAAAAAAAAAGTTAGGGTCTAGTGGTGCAAGGCATTGACTGTGCCTACATCATTACGAAAAAAGACCAGTTCAGAAGAATGTCATACTAACTCTGAAGTTTAAAATATCGACGTATTGTATTCAATTTTCGTTTGTATTCGAATGATTTGCGTGAGTGTTGATCATCGCGATGTACTAAACTTCGAAATCTTGCTATAACGAATTACTTTTTTCGAATTTTAGTTCACTGACCATCATCTCCCGTTCCATTGCTCGCTAATCGACCTTGAATTTATAGACCAGAAATAACGTGAGCGTCGACTCTTCGGTCCGCAAGTCAGAAAACTCAGGACCCGCTGATTGAAGACCATGGTCTTTAGGTTCTGTGGATGACGTAACGAGAAAACTCGACGAATCTTCTCTCACTGTCCAGCCCAGCTGAATTCAGTCACGTTACGGCTGGTGAAATAAACGTACGTTACATAAACTTTGTGAATACAGTGTATCGGTATTTAAACTTCGAAGTTCAGAATGTCAGTTAACTTAAAACCTTCACTTAGTATGAGTACTCCTTAACATCTGAAAGAGCTTGTCGTGTGTAACTTGAACCAGAATATAATTACCGAAACTCTTGTTTCAGAATATTTTAACTTTAAAACAATGTTTGTTTTCTTAATTCCACATAACTGTGACAGCCAAGTTTGTAATTAAAATTCAACATGACAACTTTTTACTTCAGCAGATTGTGCGCGCACATTCTCCAAATTAAATTTTCTAGACGTAAGTAGAGACATTCTTCGAGAATTTTAACATACGCGGTATTTCATATTTCTGGCTGGTATTTTTTTAGATATTTCTTCCTACCAAGCCTTGACTTAGAAGATTCAATGAAATACTAGGATGTCTAGGGGATAATTGCATGTTATTGAAGGCCCACACAACCCTGCTCGTGTAACATCGAAAAATCAGGACTGTCACTCACGGTCAGAGAATGACAACCTCGTGTTTTTAGCGATCACTCAACCAGCGTGTTGTACTATCTCACGCCGATGAAAAGTTTAAAAAAAAGCAAAAATTCAAATGTTTACTACATTACTAGCCAATAAATAAGTAACAAGAAAAATTAGAACTCGTGTGGCTGATTATGAAAAGTTGCTCGGGTCGATCTTTAAGTTAAGCCTTGCTTACTTAGGTTGGTCTGTGGATGGGTGACCACCTATTACAAACCGAGTTTACTCCGTGCCTTGGATAGCACGTTAAGCCGTTGGTCCCGGCTGTCATTTGTATATCTTTGACAGTCGTGCAACGGCTGTGAAATACAGTCCTCGTGGCCCGAAAGTCAGACATCCTTATCTAGTCTTACAAACCAGTATTACCCAGTACTGACTGGATATTGTAGGTCAGAATCAGATAGGCCCCATGTAACATACTAGTATTCAGCTGCATCCGGTTGGACAAAACCGCGAATTAATGCACATTCGCTTTGATTTTTCCCAGTTTTTGAAATTTAATGCAAGCTACAATACAATACTTATTACTAAAACTCAATAACTCTAGAATTTAGAGACGTTTAAAAGAATATCTCCTACCTTGGAACAATAAGTCGTAATCATACACAACAAACAAAAGCTAGTTAAAACAAAACAACACGATAAGAAAACAACAACTTTCCAAGATGAACATGCACGCCAACAAAATAATATCAAACATATACAAAGTAAAACTTATTGAGTCAAAGTTCTATACAAGACCAACAAAGAGACAAGGTGAAGACTGGAATACTGCATTCGTAAAATAAATATTTGTTCGTGACATGTTTCGACTGTCGGGCAGCACAAAGATCTCCGTTCCTTGTACACGGAACGCTTAAGATGTCACTCCGTTTCTTTAGCTTTGAAATGGGTTTCTAAAGTTTTGAATTTATATGACATATATAAAGGAATCGTAAACTTGGGGTAAAAGGTGTGATGCCTTTTGCAGTTAGGATCAAGTCAGGCAAACGTAGAGAGACAATTAAGAAAGCGGGAAGGTCAGAAAGAAAACTGGAACAGGTACTGAAAAGCTCTTCTATGTCAATAAAACCACTTACATCGTTGTAGAATACCAATAAATAATAAAATAAAAATAACAAAGCCTTTTATTTCCAATTTAAAAATTAACATAAAAAAAAACACAATTTACCTACCTCTAGTATCTAATTTTTATACATAATAAATAAAAAAATCGAATCTGTGTAGTTTAATTAATTTATACAAAAATTTATATTTTTCGCAGGTAGGTACTATTTTATTTCCCCTGGAACCCCTCTCCGGTAAAGGCCTCCTCCAAAGCTTTCCATTTTTCTCTGTCTCGGGCTATTTTATGCCATTGCGGGCCAGCATATTTTTTAATATCTTCGTAGAATATCAATAGAGATTTAAAAAAAAAACATCTACTTGGGTTGATTTTCAGGTTACCCCCTTTTTCTTGTAGGTCGTTCCGTAGATGGGTGACCATCCATTAAATACAGTTTCCTATGTGCTTCGGAAAGCACGTTAAGTCGTTGGATCTTGCCGTCAATTGCAAATCCTTGACAGACGTTACAGCTCTGAAAGAGTCTGGTCGTTAGAGTCCTGAAATTCTGAGAACCAGTCTTACCAAGGGGTATCGTATATATTCGTCCTCAACCCAGTTACTGCTGGCTTGAGAAGGTCAGATAGGAAGTAACTTCATGTAAAATACTGGTATTTAGCTGTATCGGTAAGACTGGAAGCCAACCCCAAAATAGTTGGGAAGAGGAGCTAGGAAGATGATGAGGTACCGAAAAGATCATTCAGGTATGTTTGTCAATATAACAAGGTTACATCGTTGTAGAAATCCAATGTGTGTTTCAGGTATTTCTAACCACTTCAGATGAATAAGCAACACCCACTTTATATATATTCAAGTTCAAGTTCAATAGGGAATATAGGGATGAAGACTGGGTAAAGAAAACGAAATTCTATTTTGTCTGTCAGACGAGAGAGTGGGGGCTCACTACGTCACAAGTAGGTATAAAAATTACCTGCACGTGACGTCATGCGCCATTTCAACTCAATATATCTCCGTAATTTTATGACCACGTGAAAAAATAAAAAATACGTGTCCAATACTTTTCAATAATCTACCCGACAGACAAAGAAAAAAAAATAGTTAACATTCCCTATTATGTCTAATAATTTCATGAAAACTTAATAAAACATCAGAATAGACACAAGACTATGAATAAACACTAGCTTTGTCCGCCGGCGATCTCTTCCTAGGAAGCCGTGAACTCAATCAAGCATTTACTCCGTGTTTTCATTGTGAAAACAAACTGAATAATTTTATTGATTTTTGTTTACACGAACTTTTATTTGTCGATTTAATGTGTTGACTGTGAGAACTGAGGCGTAAGGCTAAGTAATAACAGTTGTATGGGCCGATTGAAGGTTTTGCGAGGCTTATCGAGGTCAATTAATATGCTGTCTTGGCTTCCTTAGTAGATAACTTTACTTTTGTTATTTTGTTTAATTGTTATGTTGTTGTTTTGTTTCAAATTTTTGTGTAGTACACCACTGACTACCCCCTTTTTTATTTTTTTATTCCATAATGTCCATCCAAAGGTTGTCTGGAAGATATCGCTATCAGCGATAAGACCGCCGTTGTAACCATAAAATTATAAGTTTTGTAAACCCGTTATGTTTGATTTTTGGTGTGCAATAAAGTATTATTCTATTTTATTCTTCCTTACGTTATTTAACAGGTGACCACTGAAAACCAGCGCTATGCTGTGGGTCCCCCCATGGCACAGTATCATGCTAAGTGGTAACTGGACTGCTTGTCGCAGTCACGACGTGTAAGCATTGATCATTTTTGATCCATCCTGTTTGCACATTTTTTTTTCTAGCGTTGTAGCTGTGTTTAATTTTATTTTTGTAATTTTGTATGTGTTGTAAATAATATACTGTTTAAACTGAATTATGTTTTATTTCTACAAGAACAACCATAGTTGAGCCGTTTACCTCCTTCTAGTACACACAATGTCACATATAGCCCCACTGGCGTTGTCATAGACAATCCTTAAGCACAAACCAAGACCATAGGTCATAGACTATCACAACATCTCCCCTTTTAGTATTATGAACATTTTGTTATTATTATATACTATGTAATTATTAAATAACCTATGTATTATACTGTAATCAACACTTAACATGTAACATTATACATACTTAGCACTAAGTTGCACATAGTTACTACACTTATACATCTCTGGAGTTAAAGTATTTTTCTAATAATCTATTTATCTATCTAATCACATAAGTCACTTATTTCTTCACAAGTAATTCTGGAACAGCTTTCCTTACTTTCTAAACATACATTAGGCACATACTTACTTACAAAATTAATATTTTTATTAATTAGGTGCTTACATCTAATGAATCATATGAATCAGAGTGGACATAGTCATCTAAATACCTAGGTGGCCTTGCCTGTCTTTTTGGTCTGGGATCTTCTGAATTACTTCTTTCCAAAATATCTGTTCTACTTGAATTAGTCTGACCAAACTCTAAATCTCCAGAATCTGTAACTTGATCTTCCGGACCCAAAAGACTGGCAGGGGCCTGAACATAATTCTCTACATCATATAAATTTTCATCTGATATATATTTGTCCACCGTTGGTGAAATTTGGGTAGGTGCTAATTTAAGGTGCCATCTGTTTCTCCTAAACTGCCCCCTCTCAGTGTTTATTAGATATGATCTAGGTACTTCAAACTTTTTTATTACAGTGCCATATAGTTTCAGATCAGTGACCCATACTCTATCGTTTATCTTCAGTTCTTGTAAGTTTACCGCCCTATGGCTCTTATTATAATAATACATGCCCTTGTCTTTCCTCTCAATTTGCTTCTGTTTCAAATCTTCCCCTATGACAACAGGATTGTTAAGTTTACTAGATATAATTGGTAGGTTATCTCTAAGTTTTCGGTTGAACATCAATTCAGCCGGACTGTAACCAATATCTAATGGTGTGTTTCTATAAACTAATAATGCTAAATATATATCCTGATTTTTTGTGAGTAGAGATTTAGCAATCTTTACTCCAGATTCTGCCTGGCCATTACTTTGTGAGTAGTATGGGCTACTAGTTATAGACTTGAAACCATACTCCCCAGCAAAATTGTTAAATTTATTCTTAAATTGACTTCCACAGTCTGAGCGTACCACCTCTGGAATTCCATATCTAGAAAACATCTCTTTACATTTTATTATTACACTATCTTCTGTCATATCATTTAATTTAAATATTTCTATAAATCTTGAATAGTAATCAATTCCCACTAAATACCAATAATTTTCAAATTTAAAAAGATCTATTCCTACTTTTTGCCACGGTCTGTCTGGTGGTGGATCTAATACCATTTTCTCTTTAAGATTTGGTGTATTTTCTATACATTTAGGACATGATTTGACAATTCCTTCAATTTCTTTTGATAATCCAAACCACCACACAGATTGCCTTGCACGCTCCCTGCATTTAGTGATTCCTAAATGACCCTCATGAATTTTTATTAATATTTCTTTCTGCATGCTACTTGGAATGACTATCCTAGAGTTCAGCAATAAAATATCATTTTCTATTGAGAAATTATTTCAGTACTGGTAATACTGTTTAAGAATACCTAACTGATGTTGTCCAGGCCACCCTTGAACCATAAATTGCTTTATTTGTGTACATATATTACACTTTTCCTGCTCAAACTTGATTTTAAGTAGTACCTCATCAGGTACTGTTTCACTTACAAACATCTTAATGTCAAACTGAACCTCCTTTGAATTTAATGCATCATACGTCACTGACAGAGGCTGTCTAGACAATGCATCAGCTACAACCAATTCTTTCCCAGGAATATAGTTAACTTCATAATCAAATCGGGTTAATTTCAATCTGAGTCTTAACAGGCGTGGACTTAGGGCATCAAATTGCTTAGTATGTAATATTTGTAAAAGTGGCTTATGGTCAGTCTCTAGTACAACATGAATTCCTACTATGTAATCTCTAAATTTATCTGCTGCCCTCGCCAAGGCTAAACATTCCTTCTCTATTTGGGCATAATGTTTTTCTGCTTCTGTTAGAGTTCTACTGGCATACATGACTACTGCTCTTTGGCCTTTTTGATCCTCTTGCATTAAAACTGCCCCTAGTCCAAAAGAGCTACTATCTGCTGAAACAATAATCTTTAAATTTGGATCATAATGTGCTAATGTGGGTGCTACTTGTAGCTTTTCTTTAATAGTATTAAATGCTTGTTGTTGAGAATGCCCCCAAACATACAAGTGATTATCTTTTAGAAGTTCATGTAATGGTGCTAATGTGTGCGATTTGTTAGGAATATATCTGCCTACAAAATTAACCATGCCTAAAAACTGAAGCAATTCTTTTTTATTTGAAGGTGTTTTAAACTCCTGAATTGCTTTGATTCTCACAGGGTCAATTTTAACTCCTTCTCTGTTTACTATATGCCCTAAATAACTAACTTCTGTTACCCCAAAAATACTTTTTGTTTTATTAATAGTTATTCCCTCAGTGTGCAACCTATTTAAAACTTCTCTAAGCATTTTATCATGCATTTTTTTGTTTGATTCAAAAATTAGAATATCATTCATATGTATGGCTACATTTAGGTCTTTAAGTAAATTTGAAAACTTCATACTGAAATATTCAGGAGCACAATTAAGTCCAAACGGTAAGCGGTTATAAATATACCTACCAAAGGGTGTAATTATGGTTGTCAGCTTTTTAGAAGCTTCATCAAGACGGATCTGATGAAAGCCTGAAGTGGCATCAATTTTTGAGAAATACTTAGCACCTTTTAACCTTGCTAATGTCTTTTCTACCTTTGGAATGGGATAAACTGGTCGCAAAATATTTTTATTAACTTGAGTATAGTCTCCACAAATTCTCACTTTGCCATTTTTAAATACCACTACTATTGGAGACACAAAATCAGTAGGTTCCTCAATAGGACTAATTATGCCTAATCTTTGCAATTTATCTAATTCCTCTTTGACTTTAGGTAATAACGGGATAGATACACTTCGAGGTGTAGCCTGTACAAATGGTTTAGGATTGCTTACTAATGTTATTTTAAATTCATCTCTAAAAACACCTAACTCATTAAAAATGTTGGGAAACTCTTTCTCTACTTCAACTTCTGCACTAGAATCTGGGTTGCTGATCTGATCTGAACCTGACATTGCACAGATACTAATAATTTTCATACTTTCAATTGAAGGTCGGCCCAAGATGGCAGTGCTTAGATTTTTAATTACATATACTTTACCTTCATATTTTCTCTCTTTATATTTTAACTTTAGCTGTACTGTACCAATAACATGTAATTTAGTCCCATCTGGCCCTTTCACCCTGTCACCAGTTTTCACCAACGGCAGCCTTCCTTCTACAGCAACATATTCTGGTATAGCACTTATGTCTGCACCTGTATCAATTAAAAAGTTCAAGTTTTTTATAAATTTGTTCTCTTTAAAAATGCTTACTTTTACATTGTATTGGTTACTGTTGTAAAACATATACACCTTATGTTCATGCAACTCTTCAACCATGTTTTTTATCGTTTTAGAACGACAAAGTTTAGCGAAGTGTCCTTGTCTTTTACAGTTATGACAAGTCACTTTGGATGCTGGACATTTATCCCTTTGATGCCGTTAAAATCCACAGAACCAACAGTTTCCTTTCACTGGTCTTCTTTTTTCCAATTTGAAGATCTCCTCCTCTCCTCTCATCTTCTTTGTTTCCTCCTGCTGCATCTCAGCTTGTCGGCACATTAGAACAGCTTCATCAAGCGTTAGATCTCTTTTCAGGAGCATCCTGTCGCTAGTTCCTTTATTCAGTACGCCTATTACAATTCTGTCCCTAATGAGCTCTTCTTTTAGAGTTCCATATAAACAGCTCTCCGCAATCTTGTGCAAATCCGTTACAAAGTCGTCAAACTTTTCCCCGTTATTTTGAATTCTTGTATTAAATCTGTATCTTTCATATATAACATTTCTTTTTGGTAAAAAGAAATCGTCAAAATTCAAAGTCAAAATTTTCGATTAATTCATTAAAAGTGTCTAATTTCAAGACAAACTGAATTTTTATGTCTTCTGCCTTTTCCCCCATGCAGTACATGAGACAATTTATTTTGTCTTGTTCTGATTTATTGTTGGCTCCCGCGAGACTTAGATATCTTAGAAATCGGGCTTTATACTTAGCCCATTCTTCTGGCACAAAACTGAAATTTGCCGGTGGCGGCACCGCCATTTTGCTATCTTTGTTTTCTTCCATTTTCGTACTTAACTGAATCGTATTCTACTGATTGCACGTATACTTGTTCACTGAATTTTTCTTTTTACCGCTGCCACCATGTTGTAAATAATATACTGTTTAAACTGAATTATGTTTTATTTCTACAAGAACAACCATAGTTGAGCCGTTTACCTCCTTCTAGTACACACATGTCACATATAGCCCCACTGGCGTGGTGCCAACGGCTTTCAGGTAAAAACGGATCCTTCACGAAGCCCACCAAGCATTCTGTGCAAACTAAGTAATTCTACGCAAAAATTAATCCTCGGAATCGCCTTTTTTTTTTAGTTTATAATCACTTCAGAAATATATAATAAGAGAGCAGCGGTGGCCCAGTAGTGGCAACCCGGACTTACGAGCAGTAAGCCGTTTGTTCGAACCCAGGCAGGCGCATTAATTCGTGTAATTTATTTCATCACCGCTGCCCTCAAAAACAGTGAAGGATACGTACCGTACGTACGATAAGGAACAGTAGTTAAAATTCGAAGACCAACCCGCACTGGGCCCGCGTGGTGGATTACAGTCCACTCCCCTTCATAGAGAGGAAGCCTGTGTCCCAGCAGTGGGAACATTATTATGATTATGAACATTAGGCTGATGATGATGAATCACGTTTTACGGTAGGTTTCAATGTAATGCACTGAAAAAATTGAGCTGGTGGATGCAGTGAAAAGGCGGGTCGTGAAGATATTTAAAGTTATAAAATTAAAAACACATATTTACAACTGTGTGAAAAAGTTAGAACTCTGAACACCAATGTCTCCGTAACTAGAATGAATCCTTCTATTTACTTATGGTCCAGAATTCATCGTCTTCGTCCATTATGAACTGAAAACGTGTGTCAAATGCAAAGAAAACAAATGAACACAAGTACATCCGATTCTTTGATAGAAACCCGTTGTCAAGATAACAGAAATAGATAACAAACATGTCTCCTTAGCAATGTAACAAAACAGTGAGCCTTCAAAAAAGTCGGTTTCTACTATTCTATCTTTTGAATAGTCCCCTTGGTGCTTGGGGGAACCTTTTGTGGTACAAAGAGTAAGTTTATAGCGGTGTTTAAAAGCCGATTCTTTAGTAGCGGAGAAATTTTTGTGTTACTTTGTGGCTGCACAAAATTCTGGACTGTGAAAACTTGTACTTTATCTGTGTTTGAAACTATTTTCATTGTGAAGAGCAGATGCGCCAATAGTAAGGACTATTGGCGCCCTTTACAAACATGACGCATGAACCAGCATAATTTAGCTGTTATTATTAAGTCACGCTAATCGCACGTCATTAAAAAAAAATTGGTAAGAACAAGACACAAATGCTGCGCTGCGTGTCGCGGGTTCGATCCCCGCACGGAGCAAATATTTGAATGGTCTACAGGTAGTTGTTCCGGGTCTGGCTGTTTGTGTATGTGACTTTAAATGTTTCTAAACGCACCCACGATACAGGAGAAATTCCTAGTGTGGGGCAAAGTTTAAAAAAATAGTGCGTGGAGTCCTTCCGCGCGGAAGAAGTGAAACTTCGTAATACTACACGCATGCGTTCGAGTGCCACGCATTCACTCTCGTTATTTTATTGAGCTTCTAAATAATATTTTATTGTTTTATTGTTGTACACTTTTTATTACATAAGTTTATCGAGGTTATTCTACTCATGGAAATTGAGCGAAGGCTGGTCACACCGAAGAGTCGAATGCATGACTGTTTGCACGCCATCTTGCGTACCTAGTAGAACTACGTAGTCACAAATCTTGTAATAGCGCCATCTCTTAGTAGGTAATAGAAAATATTCCCCCTCCATGAAAACGTTAAACTTGTTGGAAGTCGCATAAGAAGTTTCACTTCAAAAAAAAAAAGTCTCTCGTAATCTTTTAACTTACACCTAATAACAGCAACAGCAAATGTTGAAAAGACTTCAGTTGATCCCGTCCCTAAATTTACTCTCTATGCGTGGAAACCTTTTTCTGATATTCACAATGAAAAGGGACTTTTTTGTAGGTCAAACTGTCTGTCAAACGAAATCTCGGTAATTGTGAAATTGTCGTTTTTGAGTGACTCCATTTTGTAAATTCCTGCCTCGTTTCGAGGTCATACAGCATGAAGTCTCCGGTTCGATTTCCAAGTTGGACAAATGTTATTGGGTTTTTACATCAGCAATTTATCAGTTGCAGCCAGGGAGTGGGTATTGTGCCGAGTTGATGGCATTAGGCACGCCCCCGGTCTTAAACATAACTGTTGAAATGTTGGTATACTTTTCTTATACCCTTTCGATCCATCATGGATTTCAGATGTTAAATTTCGTATTTTGTATACAGTTTTGTGTAAGATAACATGATTTATGGAGTTTCAAGTTTTATGACAGCTATTTACAAATTGCCTCGTTGTGTGTCGTATGAGAGCAGTGGTGGCCCAGTGGTAGCAGCCCCGACTTACGAGCAGTAAGCCGTGGGTTCGAACCAAAACAGGCGAATTACTTTGTTTAATTTATTCACGCAGCTGCTCTCAAAAACGGTGTAGGAAAAGATCGTGAGGAAACCGGCATGTCCTAGAACTAAAAATTCGACGACATGTGACATCTACCAACCCGCACTGGGCCCGCGTGGTGTATTACAGCCTACTCCCTCTCATAGAGAGGAGGCCTGTGTCCCAGTAGTGGGAACATTATTGGCTGATGATGATGTGTCGTATGGTCGTAAGCACGACTACTGAGCATGAGGTCCTGGGTTTGATTCCCGGATCGAGCAAAGTGTTATTGGGTTTTTCTATCAAAAATTTCTCTGTATTAGCCACGGAGTGTGTATTTGTGTCCGGTTGATGGTATTGCCATGCCTTTACATGGGACGGCTTGCCCCCTTTTACATGGGACTTAAACATAACTGGCGGAATGCGGCTGTCCAGCAGTTACACTTCTGCCTAACTCTTGGGCGATTAAACGCGTGTTGTCATGTTAAGTTATGTTTTTTGTAACATTTTATCTACATTACCGTGACACGACCTCGTGTATCAAGATGAATTTTATCGATACTCGTGTCTCGTATGAAAATAGAATATAACATTATTAATGGAATCGAATCTGCAGGCATATAATGGAATGTACCGAAAATGTATAGATGCCAATATTGTAGAAGAAAATTGTTTGAAAATTTTGTATAAATTCTTTTTTCGAGACAGTAGAAGTGGTAAGAGTTCGGTCCGGAGCTGCGTCCACAATTTGTCCGTACTGAAGTCCAGACACAGGACTTTAGCAGATGAGGGGTAAGAGGTGTCCGAGAGTTGCCAAAATTTCTTTTCCGAAACTTAGTATTTTTTGGGAAAACTATAAAAAATACAAAGATATATTTGTTTTGTTTATTACTGTTTTTTTTTCTAAAATAAGAGTGGCAAAGGCTTTATTACATTCAGTTTTAAATTATAATATAAATCAAAAGCGCATTTCTATACTACTGCCATTTTGAATTCATAACCGAAAATGAAAATAAATGAATGCTGAAGTGGCTGTAGTAGTTAGCAAGAATGAAATTTCTTCAAATATATTAGGTGAGTTATTTTCAGTATTTTTAAAATATGCTGCCCTGTTCGGACTGTAGTTTTGTCAGTAAACTCACTATATTCTTTTAATTTTTAACAGATGAATTCGGTTACACGCTATGGCATCAGCCAAGTAAAAGTAAAGGCATAAGTAAAAGTGTATTTTTATTAAATTTTAAAATGATTGATTTGTTTGTTAGATTTTGGTGTAGAAAATATAGTATTTTTGCGTACTATATATTTCTTCAACAGTATATTATATAGTACCTACGCAGACCCGAAATATAGTACAATACTATAAATATTATAGAACGGTTGGCAACCCTATGTCCGGTGCCAATCCATTCTGGTCGATTTGACCCCACTTATAAGGTTGATTTTTGCACGAAGAAATAAAACAATATCAAATCCTCAGCAACAGTTTCGTTTCCCTACATTTCCTTCACAAAATCTTCGTTTTCAACATGACGAATACAATTGAACGTTTCGAATCAAAGTGCATCCACAGAATTTAAAAGAAACAAAATCTTCGAAGCGCCCGGCATTCTTTGATTCCCATATTTGAATAAGGAAAACGGAACGCGAAATTCAAATTCGTCTCGAACGAATTTTGAACGTTCGTTCAATTTTTATATAGGAGATTTTGTCTGAATGCTGGATCTTTTATAGATTGTAGCTGTAAAACTACAATTCAAAAGATTTTTTTTTATTCAACAGCATAGTAGTGTGCCTAGTGATGGCAATAAGTTCGTCCCCTATTACCTTGGTGTCGAAATGTAGGTGTACCTACTGCTAATCTCTGGTTAATTCTTCAGGGATTGCAGTCGTGTTGTTATGTTATGTTCCTTGAAAAATAAAGCAGCACATAAGCAAATATAAACTATGCGAAGCAGTATCCTTATCCAGCCAAGGTTTTAAAGTATTTCATACTTTGCCCATTTTGCGGGGCTCACGGGAGTCATTCTTTCGGAGTATAATACCGGAAAATTGTGGCAAGAAAATGTGCTTAAGAGTCTTCTTAGATCACTTTAAGCTGCTGGGATGACCTCTAAGTTCATTTCAGAGACGAAAAAAACTGCAGGATTGTAACATAATATTTAAAAGATATCGTACTAATTAATACATCATCATCTGCCTAGCCTTTTCCCAAACTATCTTGGGGTTGGCTTCCAGTCTAACCGGATGCAGCTGAGTACCAGTATTTTACATGAAGCGACTGCCTATCTGACCTCCACAACCCAGTAACTGGGTGATACGATACCCCTTGGTAAGACTGGATGTCAGACTTGGCTTCTGCCTACTCGTAACGACTGTCAAAGATCTACAAATGACAGCCGGGACCAACGACTTAACGTGCTTTCCGAGGCACGGAGGAAACTCGGTATGTAATTATGGTCACCCATCCACAGACCAACCTCGGCAAGCACGGCTTAACCTTAAAGATCGACCCGTGCGGCTGTCTTTATTTATCCACGAGCTCCTCGAGTACTAATTAATACATCTTGTTAATATATCTTTATAATAATATATGTTGTGACAAAAATTGGAAAGAGTATGCTTAAATGGTTTGGTCATGTGGAGCGGATGAGTCAATGGCGACTCACAGAAGGTGTTTACAAGGCAGTGTGAGTGGCAACGCCGGGAGGGAACGTCCAAGAAAGACATACACTGACTTTATTGGTGAGGTTTTTCAGATAGGTCAAGTGCGTTGTACTCGCAACCGGAGTGCATGTATGACATGTAGATGTATGAAGGTGGAAGAGGCTAATAGAGGCTAACGTAAGGATTCTAGCAGGTGGTATTCTGTGGTTTCTGTCTACCCCCATGATAAATGGTATGAGTTTATGTATGTAGGTATACAGGGTGTATCAGAAAGGGTTTACAACCTGTTTTTTTTTTGATATCCCATAACTCTAGGGTTATATTTTGTAGGTAAAAATAATACTAAAACTCCTAAAATAGGTGGTCCAAAAATGCATAGTTTCAGATATATCATCAATCATAAGTTACTTAGGTCAAAAATTATCACTAGTTTGACGAATCTTTACTTTTGCGAGGTTGCCGAACTTCGCAGTAGTATAGTAAAATAGTATTAGTTTCATTGACAAATACGAGTAATTCTTTTTATTCAAACCAATAATTCATTTCATTATCATTTAAAGCTATGAAAATGCGAAAAAACAAGAAAAAAAAAGGTTGATTGAAACATAATTCATATGCCAGTTGATTCTTTGATATGGTCTCAATCATATCCTAGAGTTATGGGGTATAAAAAAAACAGGTTGTATACATACTTAAGGGTATGCTACAGACCATCAAACTGAACATGTTTCTCCATCGGACAAACATCTTAATACTGAATTTTTTTTCTGATGCCCATATATAAAATTCAATACCTATTCGTACTGTATTTCGCTATTACGATGTTTGTCCGATGAAGAAACATGTTCAGTTTGATGGTCTGTAGCACACCCTAAAGTATGTATATACCCTTTCCGTTACACACTGTATATATCGTATTATGAAAGCATCAAAAGTTACGAATTCCATCTCAATGAATATCCAACAAGATCCGAAAGTTATGAATGAACGTTCAAGTTCATTCACAAACTTTTCTTTTCAAAATGTGCGTCTTTAAGTGTGTGATACTGGTCAAATTATTGTCTAAGGGCTCCCTGAGGCTCTCGAGGTGGCATTGCACAAGTCCGAGGCCATGTGCTTTCATGGGCCTCGGAATGCGCCACCGTCGGGATCCACACTGACGGTAGGAGGGGTTCCCATCGGCGTCGAGTTGACACTAAAGTACCTAGGGCTTGTCCTCGACAGCCGGTGGAACTTCGTTGAGCACTTCCGACGTTTGGCCCCAAAACTGGAACGGGCAGGGGCTGCATTCAAGCGGCTCTTGCCCAACCTGGGGGGTCCAAACGCCTCCTGCCGGAGGCTCTACGCGGGAGTCGTGCGGTCCATGGCCCATTATGGGGCCCCGGTGTGGGCGCGTTCTTTGAGGCGGCGAGCCGCCCATTACTTAAACGCGCCCCAGAAGGTTGTAGCCGTAAGGCTGATCCGGGGGTACCGCACGATCTCCGGCGAGGCGGCGAGCCTCTTGGCCGGATTGCCGCCATGGGATCTGGAGGCGATGGTCCTCGCGCGCCTGCATGAATGGCGCGCGGAGGCACTACGCCGGGGGGAAACTCCGCTGCCGCGGCAAATTGTCGCTCAGCGGACAGACCTCCGGCACGATCTCATGGCGACATGGAGACAGCGACTGTCGCAACCACGTGCAGGGCACGCCACAATAGTGGCGATAAGTCCCCTCTTTGAGGAGTGGCTAGAGAGGCGGCACGGCGCCCTCACCTTCCGCCTGACGCAGGTCCTCACCGGACACGGTTGTTTCGGGAGGTTCCTGCACCGAATCGGGCGGGAGGAAACGCCCGGGTGTTACCATTGCGAGGATCGGCCGGAGGACACGGTGGAGCACACCGTGGAGCTCTGCCCCGCTTGGGCTGAGTACCGCCGTGTCCTCGTAGCGGCGATTGGCGGCGGCGACCTCTCGCGTCCGGCCCTGGTTCAATCCATGGTCCGGAGCGAGAGGGAATGGGATGCCGTCGCCTGCTTCTGCGAAGCAGTCATGCTAGCGAAGGAGGTGGCGGAACGTGAGAGGGAGAGAACCTCACGTCCCAGCCGCCGCGGGAGACGCCCCGGGCGTCGGGGGGCAACCAGTGGCCCCCGGCCACCGTAGGCGCGAGCCTGTGGACGGTGAGTAATGGGCTAGCTCACCGTCCGTCCGTCTCATGACGACAGGTCGTGTCGACGGCGCATACGTGTTCCACGCGCGCCTCAAGGAGATGTCAGCAAACCAGAAGGGGTCCGAAAGGGCCGATGCCTGCCAGGGCTGCGGGTTGTTCGAAAGAGATACCGCGGCCCCGGAACACAAAGGGCGAAGAAGGAACATGGGTCGGTTTTAGTCAGTACAAGTCTGACACTCCCTCCCGCTCCGCCCAGAGCGGGAGAAGTCATATGATGATTTCCCATCCGGAAAAAAAAAAAAAAAAAAAAAGGGCTCCCTGAGGCGTTCTTAAGCACTTGTATACTTTTGAGGGGAACCACTCAAGGAAAAGTTAAAAATAGATTCCTTAAGATGGATACAAAATTTTATATCATTTGGAAAATTACGTAGTTGGGGCTGGACTTCATCGAAGCAGAGACGAGAGATGTGCGGTGGGCAGTGTCCTGTGTGCGGCGCCAATGAGCGGTGTGCTGTCAGTGGCGTGCGGTGAGCGATGCATATCTCCGCACAGCTTTGATGGATACACCCTAGCTCTTACTCATCTACTCTCCACGTTGGTGGAGTAAGGGCCTTACTGAAAATAAAAATCAGTGTGGCTTTCTTTACATCTCAGTGGTGAGCCATAAAACATTATTTTATGCCTTTTTTTAAATTAAAATTCGTTGAAAAGCAATTATATTCATATTAAGCAATGTTGCTTATTATTTCGGTCTGAAAGATGTAATATCAGTAGTTAAAACTACAAGCCTTATCTGAGATCTCAAAAGAAATGTCCATTGTTTTTTCTTTAGTTTGAAGATAACGATTTGGTATGCGGGAAAGAAATACTCACCGTTTCTCTGTTATATAGGTTGGAAATAAAGACATATAAATATAGCTACCATTGAAACCAACTAATCTTATATGTAACTGCGTGGATGACATATTGTGTTTTGCTAACACGTCTGTCCCAATAATAAATTGTCAGCCTCCCTTATGATTAAGTAGATTTTAATAAAATTGAGTTTCGCTGTAGGTACCTAATCCGCGTTAATTAGTGTAACCCTTTCGCCGTCCCGTGAGATGGGTACAATTAATCTTCTGTGACATTAACATAGCAGACAAATTAACCTTTATTTTGATCAAGATTTCACACTGTCTGATCGCTAGACCCCTTTGTACATTACGTAATTGGCTTATTGCCTATGTTCCCACTGCTGGGACACCGGCCTCAATTCGTAGCTAATGGAGATTGTTCGATATCACATGTTTTCAAATTTTTGGTTTTAAAACATGATGTATCACAGTATTTTCCTACATCGTTTTGGGAGCAAAATGCAAACACTATGGTAAATGGTAATGTTATATATAACGAAGGGGTTTCACACATTTGGGGTTCATCGTTATCAAGTCCAAGTTCGACATGGTTTAGGTACGAAATAATAGTCTCAACACTGATTATAACCGCCTATTTATTCACTCTCGATAACAAAACAACAAATCTCAATTAAGACGATGAAAATGGATTAAGTACGGAAACGCGGCAAGTTCGATACAGGCTGGCAGAACGACCTCTCGCACTCGTATCTAACCGAAAAAAAAGTCTCTCAATTGCAATGCGTCCAATGCCAACTGACAACTCTCAAACAAGACCTGCCACGCCCTGTACCGACCTCACCCAAGCACACTGCTTGACGTTTCCGACAAACTATGATAGATGGCGTTATTCTAAATTAACAAAATTAAAAACGATTCTAATAATTGTGCCTCTGTGTTGATTCTGCGACATATATATTAAGAAATCGACGTTTTTCCGTTACGTTTACACCGCGCAAGTGCTAGGGCCGATGGATAGTAAGTACCTGAGGATCGAATTAAAATGCCTGCGAATGGAGACTGGATTTTTAAATATAATGTCTTATTTAAGAATGGTTCACACACTATCGTCGATATCACTTTTTAGAGTTCCGTACCCTAGGGTCAAACGGGACCCTATTACTGAGATTTCGCTGTCCGTCTGTCACCAGGCTGTATCTCATGAACCGTGATAGTTAGCCAGTTGAAATTTCTACAGATTATGTATTTCTGTTGCCGCTACAACAAATACTAAAAAATATAATAAAATAAATATTTATGGGGGCTTACAATTAAAAAAAAAAAGAGATTTTTATGCTCGTTTTTATAAATAATGGTAGGACTCGCACTTGGACGGTTTTCTAATTTTTTCTTTCGCAGGTTTGTTTGCAGAAATTTTGTATGAAATAAGCAGTACCTTTGTACTTAAATATTTTATGATCTTTTCTGTGTTGTACTGTTTGTACATAAATAGTAAAATAAATAAATTATTAAATCCTGTCTCCATTCACAGGCACAATTCAAACTTACTATTATAATAGTGTGTCTGAGCATCACAATGAAATGGAGAATCGGAGACGCTGACGTCACAGTTTTACTCAGATACTCTTACTTAGTCACAATAAACTTAAATTTTCTAGGAACAATAAAACTTTGGTAAAACATCAAAATATTTATAGATTTTTGGCATAACATTGAACAATTTCGAAGTTTCGAAGTATGTACTACAATAATATTTCTACTTACCAAAGTTTTGAATATTTGCTTGAAAAACTTTGTAACTACCCAATTATTTGGTTTACCTGAAAATTTTCTTTCAGGACTTAAAGTAAAACTTAAAAATATTATGAGGCCATAAATAAACTTTTAAAACTAACTAAGTTTCCTTGAGAATGAGTCACAGTGGTATACTCAATCACGAAGTTAAGGCGACAATAAGTGCCCGCGACCTTGAGCGAGTAAAAATGCATGCGTAACGCTTCAACGCGCACCAAGATTATTCGGAAAAACAACCCACCTTGATTTATCGAACAAAATACAAATAAAAGCCGTATACTAAAATATAGGTTGTTAAATTGTCTTTCAGATGGTCAAAGTTTCATGCAAATACATCCGATAGTTTTTGCGTCATTATCGTTTTTTTGTCCGCGTTAGACATGAATTTACAAATTAATTACACTATGTTATAAAAATATAATTTCACATTTTCACATATAAATTTATAAAGAAAATTGTCTAGTATAACATATATTTTTTTCAAAGAAATAAAACTTGTAGTTTAGACGTGATGTTCAATTTAAAATCATTAAAAGTCGTATATCTGCGCCTTAAAATGCCATTGAACAAAGTTTTGTGAAAACTAAGGAGCTCTTACAAAACGAAACTTGCCTACATTAAGACTTGAAATTAATATGAACCGACACTGCGCTGCGCTGTGGCAATTGTTTACACTTTAAACAAAAGTAATAATAAAGATCAAAAGAAAAAAAAAATATCTTAAAGGTGATTTGGTAAATGCTACCTACGCCGTTTAAGATACATAAACGGATACTTTTCAGATAGCTCATGAACGAATGTAGCCCTCGAAAATAATTTATTAAAAAATCACATCTGTCATGTTCTGAAATTTTCTTGTCTTTCGAGGCAGTTTTCTAAAACTACAAGTATGACACTTGTAGTCCAAATTACAGGACGGTCCAGCCGTTCCAGAGATTAGCCCGAACAAACAGACAGACCGACAGAAAGACAAAAATTGTAAAAATTAAAAAATTGGTATATGTACCGTATATACATTCATATGCATGTAGTAAAAAGCGGTTATTTTAATATTACAAACAGACATTTTTTTTTTTTTTTGTGTATGTGTATGTTTATAGATGTATAGATAACTTAACCTATCAAGCAGGACTTGTGGTCGAGCACTCGGTAGACCAATACAAAGGCAGTCAGAGTGTACCATGAGAAATTTCTCGGATCAGTTGCAGCCCGGTGTTTGAATTTTTGCCAGTAACGTGAGACTTGAACCGATATCTGTCAAAATCTTCCAGGTGCCTACTATAGGTACTCCAATTCTACACTTCGGGAAAAAAACGTGACTTTATTTTATGCTACGTAATTGACTACTTCCCTTTTCCTTACACTTTTTCTGGGAATTGGATTTTACCCAAATTACGTGTTTACGCCGCAAGTGGCGACATCTGTGTCTCTTGAGTTCGAGATAGCCAGTTGACAGCCAATAACAAACTTATTGATGGATCGAGAAGAAACTGTTACTTAATAACCTCTACTGGGGAAATTATTTTTTCCTCATACATTATGTAATTAGACCTATACAAGGTGTTGTTTTGCATTCTCGTCAAATTCAAGGAGGTTACTATGCTAATGATTCTCGTCCCGAAATAATAATAAAATGGCTAGGTAATTTTTATTTTTCATTTATTTACGGTAATCGGTTAGTGTGAACCACCCGTGTTTTAAACGCGACCCGTCTGATTCTCGCCCTATAACCGAGCTTCCACACATACAAACTATCTCAAAAGTTTTTTCGATAAGGAATTTCTTATTCTCTAAATCCCGTTAAGGGGGTTATTCTGAAATGCTGACAAACGGAAACTACCAAAAAATCTGCGGTTAATATTAATAATTAACTAGGTACCGTAATTTTAATTGATTATTTATGTCTTTTGTGACCACCTCCTGAATTTTGACGAGGATGCAAAACAACACCTTGTATAAACCAGTATCTTTCTTTACCTACGTGTGTAAAGCAAGGTGGATTTCATTGTTTATTTCTATGGATTGCCCGGATTTGTGGCACGAATAGTTTTGTACCAACTCGCAGGAAATCCTGTAATAGATGTTTATGTAAAAACAATAATTATAATTTGTTGTTATTTTAGTTTTAGTTCTCTAGTTTTAAAATATATAAAGCGAGTATAATTATAAGTCGAGCTGCACGATAACTGACAAATGCTTGCACTGACTGGACAGGTCCACACAAATCTGTGTGGTTCTTTCTTCAAAAGACCATCTCAGACACCAATCTGCATAGTCCTCATGTAAATTGAGCAATGTCTGGACTTGAAAAGAGTAACAAGTTAACAGAAAACCTCTGAGTTTGTTTCGGCTGTTTCTTCTCAGAGTAATCAGCTACGAAACACCGGCCACATCTAGTTTAAAAAAAATGACGTGTAAAAGTGTTTGTAAAAACCTATTTGCAAAATAAACATCATTTATCATTTAAAAATAATATTAATCTGTAGTTATAGAAAGTTGTAATTTAATTCAATAATATATGTAATAATTATGTAATAAAAAAACAATATTGACATTTATATTGTTTGTGTAATTTATTTTATCCCAACAACCCTATAATATTTCCACTGATGGACTACATGCCTCTATTTGAGAGGGAATACTATATACTTATCTTCCTGCCCTTGTTCGATGGTACTCGGGGTCGGCGAACACGTTTTTTTTTTCATTCTCCTCTGTCATCCGTCAAGCTATCATTTACTCCTTTTTCTTTTATATAAAATTTCTCACATAATAAATTCATCGTTTCATTGGTGTTCTTCCTCGCCATCAATCAACATAATATATATTCTACACTTTTTTAGTCACATTCGTCCGTCTTCATCACATGCCCATACCATGACAGCATCGTTTGCCTTTCATTATTCATTCCTTGCCTGGCTGAGTAGGAGCCCCTGAAAGAGTTGCTCTTACTGAATGACCACTGCCTTTAATATATTAATATACAAGTTGTTGTTCTGCATCCTCGTCAAATTCAAGGAGGTAACTATGCTAATGATTCTCGACCCGAATCACTAATAAAATTCGTCGGTAATGTTTACCCCTTTTAATTTTTTATTTTTTTTTGTTTTTTTAATGAGTTGGACTCGTTCTCTAAGGATTGGCCTACAATCGCACTAGACCGCGAAAAGTGGAAGGAGGGAAGGGAGGCCTTTGCCCTGCAGTGGGACAATATGGGCTTATAATAATAATAATGTTTGCCCAATAACCCGTCTGATGCTTGCCTAATAACCTCGCTTAAACATACAAAAAATCTCAAACGTTTATTATTCGATAATTTATTATTCCTTAAACCACGTTAAGGGGATTATTTTGAAATACTAACAAATTTAATTAACAAAATGTTGTTGTTTAATAATTAACTAGGTACCGTTATTTATATTGATTATTTATGTCGTTTGTGACAACATCCTGAATTTTGACGGGGATGCAAAACAGCACCTTGTTTAATGATAATAATTATTGTGTAAAACTACGAATCGAAATAATGTAATGAAAACAAACATCAACACATTATCACACACAATAACTTCAAAATAAAATGTACAGAAAGAAATTACAAAATCCATCTTCATTACAATTTGTTACAAATTTTCTACACATTTTTGATATTAAATCACAAAAAAAAGCTTTATTAATGTATTTAATGAATAAAAAGAGATAAGGTCCAATCTCCAGTGATTTCTCCCGGGATCTTCATTTCAAAACAAATTGTATTTCATTAAATAAGGCCCACCATCTTAAAACAATATTTTTGTAAGTTGTTTTAAATGAAAAATGGCGTCTTTTTGAAGTGGTTTGTAGACATTGGTAATTGAATTTGTAGAAAATAGTCATCGAGATTTTTATGTAGCTTCAGTGAAGTGAAGTTTTGGAGCAAGACAGTTGGGTGGGGCACAAGATTTAACATGGTTATTGTGTTTTATTTATTTGTCATACATTTTTAATTATGTGTTGAAAACAAAGAAAAAAAAACATTTAAAAAAAAATAAAAAATTAATAGAACATGTTACAGCCAGCCCTGACCATGTGGTAAGGGCCTCAGAGAAAGGAACCTCCTAACAATACGAGCCGTGTCCTGCTTTGAGTACTGCTTTCCAAATCAAGCCCTTGACCCAGCCGCGAAATGAGAGCCTTCTAAGGTGTTGGTTGATGCTTTTGGCTAATAGTCCATTAACCGTAACGACTATCGGTACAATAAATATAAGACTACATCTATTATTATTTCAATTATGGCTTAGTTCAAACAGGACGGGGTAATTGCGTAACACACCAGAACTGGCAATGCCTTTCGTTATTTCTGTTGTGGAGCAGACGTTTTTTTCTTACTTATGAACCAATAAAGGATAAAATCCTACATATTGCGGATCCTTACATTCTAAGGAGAACAGACGGGGTACTGATAATTTTCTAAATATTCTATTAAGCATTTTAACGTACTATTTGACACTGAAAAATAATCAATGTGAACAAATAAACAAACCGATTTATTTTCGCATTTTGAAAATCAAAGTATGGTATTTCTATAAACTCAGATAGAGATTTACACTACCTCAAATATTACACACCACCACTCGAAGCAAAACAAAACCCCAAAATAACCCTCTAAAAATCATCTAGACACAAAAGTCTCATGAATGAATGAGAATATTCACGAATGTGAAACGGAGTCATATCAGTGTAAATCTTTTAGTGAACGCCAGGAGAGCAGCGGTGGCCCAGTGGTGGCAGCCCCGACTTACGAGCAGTAAGCCGTGGGTTCGAACCCAGGCAGGCGCATTACTTTGTGTAATTTATTTCATCACCGCTGCCCTCAAAAACGGTGAAGGAAAACATCGTGAGGAAACCGGCATGTCCTAGAACTAAAAATTCAAAGACATGTGACATCTACCAACCCGCACTGGGCCCGCGTGGTGGATTACAGCCCACTCCCTCTCATAGAGAGGAGGCCTGTGTCCCAGCAGTGGGAACATAATAGGCTAATAATGATGATGAATGATGAACGCCAGTGTACAGTGCATCTTATCACTCAGCTGAATACATCTCACTATATATAATAATTCCCCAGACGGTGTCATACACTGTAGTGACTAGGTAGCACAAGTGTTCATTCCCCGTTTCCATGTCAAGGATTTTAGTAAATGGAAAATATAAAATTGAAACTGTATTCTTTTGTTTGAAGGGAAATGTACCTACTGTACGCTGAGGTTGGCGATAGAAAAGTTTTCAATAAAGTTGGGGTGCCATTGAGAATTATTACATAGTGAACTAGTGCCTAGTGCCCCCGGTTTCATCTGCGTCTAAGAAACATATCGTAGGCAGACTTACCAAGTGCTCATAGCACTTGGCAAGTCTGCCTTTTTCCAACAAGATGTTATAAGCACATCATCCACACAGACGAAGCAGAAAAAATACATATTATAAAAGATAATTCATAAAGTATCGAAGCAAAGTTAATACAATATGCATAAGACCTCCGCGCAAGCTTCCTCTACCAAATAAAAAAAAAAACTTAAATCGGACCTCGGAGAAATTAGTGAACATACATGAAAAAAATATCATGCTTGTGGGGTACATAACATTTAACAGAAGTCAGTTAAAACTGCTCCTTGCTTCTAGTTAATATAGCTCCCAATGTAATGGCACCCTTAAAGTTTCGGCACTATTTTTACTTTAGTGGGAATGGTGCCTTTTGTAATTTTTGACGTTAGCTGCTAACTCAAAGCCCGTTTTGAATAAATGAGTTTACGAACTCGGCAAACAATTTCGGAAAATCAATTTTGCGCCGACTTTTTAGTTAGTAGTAAATTCTGCAAAAACTTTTAAGGTATTCTCTTTTAAGCTCAGTCTACACACATTGTACACAAGCACATAGTATGTATACTTAGTTACCACCTGCTGCAAATTGGCATAACCATTAAACAGATATTTTACAGGACATTAAACACGGGACTGGACTGGCCACGTCTGCCGCATGCCCGATGAGCTGTGGGTCAAAATAACCACTTTCTGGAGCCCTGACACAACCAGAAGCCGTCGCGGTAGACCTCGTAGAAGATGGCGGGACGAGTTAGACAAGACCAACGAACAGTGGTCCACATTGGCTCTGGATCGAAACAATTAGAAGTCATGGGGAGAGGCTTTTGCCCAGCAGTGGGATGACGTAGGGTAACAGTATCAGAATTAAACAGATACATTCTGGGAGTCTGTCGGTGGTACACACCCTGTATTAAATATACAGTCGAGTTCGACAGCACGGTTGGTGCAGTGGTTGAGTGATTGACTGCTGCGCTGCGTGTCGCGAGTTCGACCCCCGAACGGAACAAATATTTGTATGGCCTAGAGATAGTATTTTTTTTAAACGTTGCCCCACATAAGGATTTTCCTGTATCGTGGGTGCGTTTACAGACAAGTTGTTCTGGGTCTGGCGGTTTGTGTGAGTTTAAATGTTTAATGCACCCACGATACAGGAGAAATTCCTAGTGTGGGGCACAGTTTAAAAAAAAGTTGTCAAAACAGCCAATGTGATCAGCCAGTATTAGACTAAAATATCAAAATGACTGCTTTGTTGGTCTAGAGGTCGAAATTGCTGAGCATGTGGTCCTAGTTCAGGCAAATTTTTATTGGGCTTTTCCGTCAGAAATTTCTCGGTAGCAGCCACGGAGTTTAGATTTGTGCCCGGTTGATGGCAATAGGGCCCCCCCTATTACATGGATGGAACTTCAACATACCTGGAAAAATTTTGGTGATCTATTAACAGGCGTGATGTTATCAAAATAACGTCGTGTACGTACCAGCAAGTCCCTCAAAAAATAAAACCAATCCGAACTTTGCGAAAAGAAATACGACTTTTACTCCAAATAGAACTGGCTGATTGATCACGAACGGTTCTAACTAATAGCCCTTACGGTGAAAGCATTCTCAGTTTATTATTACTATCTAAACATTTATCTTTCACTAATTTGTTTTGATTTCCATGAAAAACAGATTGAAATGTTTACGAACAACTGAATTGGAGAAACGGCTTTATATCTGTTTCGTATCGTGAAAATACCTTGGTTTAGTTGATTTAGAGCAATGCTCGAGGATTGTATCGTGAGTGAAATAGATAAAATCAGCACCCTAATTCGTTAACACTCTTTTACGCGATCTGAAAGATTTTGAATGAAATTCCAAATCCATTGCTTCTTAAGTTTGAAATATTTGTCCACTACTATTGACAGGCATTACAATCGTGTGTTAGGTAATATCCCTGCAGATTGATGATATATAACATAAAATGGGTGTGACATCTTCTGCCTATCCTTTCCCCTATATTGGGGTCGGCTTCCAGTCTAACCGCATGCAGCTGAAAACCTGTATTTTACATGGCGACTGCCTATCTGATTTCCAGAAAGGGTGTGACATAGTATGTCGTATGAGAAAATCTAAGGAATGTTTTTATTTGCACCGCTTTTTCTCACCAAACGGCAGAGTTATGTGGCAGATTGTTACAAATTAGTAGGAGATAATTAACTCTTTATTTGCCTAGCCTTTTCCCCAACTATTTTGGGATCGGCTTCCAGTAAATCTAAGCAATTATGTCATGTTGCTGAATTATGGCCTCACTGGGATATGGGATTAAATTTTTTCTATTATTATTTCCTCTTATATCGTAGAATATAAGAGGAAATAATAATAGAAAAAAATCCTCAAATCCCTTTTAATTAATCCTATACCGGATCACCGTAAGATATAAGACACATACCCAATCGAAATCGATTACTGACATCGTCAGAGCCTGACCCAGTGTTGCACGATAATGATTAATTGCGTAAACACTACGTCATCATTAATACGTCTTGATTAATGATTGCGTATTCAACCTTCCCAACCGTGACGTAGCGTTTTTTTTTCGGGGAAATTGTTAAAAAAAAAATGATACGTTGTTGAAAATGTGCCATTCTGCCACATTTTCAACAACGGAGGTTGGCTTTATTTAGAGTGGAAATTAGGGGGTTGATATTTATGAAGTCAAGTGTACAGTCAGCATCAAAAGTCGGTGAACACTTATAAATATTACACCAAGTTTTGTGCTGGTCAGTGTGATCTGATGTTATATTGTTTTGCGAATTTGTGTAACCATTGATGAAAATATTGTTATGTCTTTTACTCCAGTCTG
Organism: Cerastis leucographa; assembly: GCA_963082945.1. Lineage (NCBI taxonomy): Eukaryota > Metazoa > Arthropoda > Insecta > Lepidoptera > Noctuidae > Cerastis > Cerastis leucographa. The sequence continues at coordinate 6,438,833 of OY720380.1, read as the reverse complement.
TTAATATGGATCGTTCTAAAACTAAGACGTCTTATAATTTTGGTTATGTAAAGCAACTTTTGCTGCTGACCGTACCAACAGCTAAATCTGCCAGGAGTAAAACTGAATTATCAAGTTAAACTGGGCAACAGAACTTATAGACGGGTAAAATTGTAGTAGTGTTACTAAATTATTACAGCCATTTTTATTTGGCTGTACAAGTCTCATCTTCTCTGTGTCGATGACAATTTCAATTGAGTCAGGCCAAAATTTGACGATGAGTTTGGCACTTTCAGTAGCGTCCATCAGCTCCTATGAAGAGCAAGCAACAGGCACAGGCAGGACACGATATCAATTGTCCCATCGTTTGTGGGGCAGCACCACACTTACACTCCAGAGCAGACTCATCTGTGAATTTCCACCTGAGCAAGTTTTCCTTGTTTTGGCTAACCTTTGTCCGGAGTTTATTCAAAGACTTCCAGGTCAGACATGGCAACTTGTGTCCAGCCGGCAAGCTGTACAAGTTATAAAAAATCTTTTCTTGACAAGTTTATAAAAGTGATACTCCTGCAGTATTTCTGTTTAAAGCGTACATTTTGCACTATCAAAGTCAAAGCATTTATTTCAATTAAACCATTACAGGCACTTTTGAAAGTCGAAAAACAAATAAAACGCGAAGCTAAAGTCCCAGTCACAAGGCATAATAACTTGTGTGTGAAAGTACTGTAGCTGTAGTAGTATCAACAATGCAATGATTTCAACGTACATTTTTCAGGCAAACTTTTTAATGGTTACATTAAGGTTCTGCTATTGTAGTTTATTGTTAAATAATTTTAACCTGTAAGAAAAAGCAAAAGAACAGTTCTACAAAACCATATAAAATGTACGTATTGCTCCTTTACGCAATTTACCACATCTATTTTCTTCAATTTTCAAGAATACGATATTCTCTCTCAAAATGCGATAGAAACCACACTTGGCAGGGTTTTATTATTGCGTCTATTTCCATTTTATTTCCGGAACAGAAGACAAAACAACGTTATTAAAGTCCCATACCTACATGTTTTATTCGATCTGATGCCTGTCTGATTTGAGAGCAAATAAAATAAACACAGAACATGTGTTTATTTTTTATTTGTCTTTGCGTTTGTTTATTTTGCCAAACTATTTGTTGACAGCTTTTTTGTATTATATTTTGTCTATTATGGTTAATTTAATTTAAAAGGTGCTAAAATGACAGCTTCAATTATCTAATTGTAGTAAGGTGACAGAACATGTTTGGGGCCTCAACGGCGGTATATGAGAACAGCTATTTTTTAAATGTTAAAAGGAACCACATTCACATTTTCTTAATTATCTAGAAAGTTTAATACTTAAATAAGTAATTTATCAATAAATTTAAATAAAACATATACAGGAAGAATTTTTAGTCACCATCCAAATTTTGTTATATTAATCTTTGGCGAAAACCATTGAATACGTGTTTTTTCTTTTAGTATCACTCAATACAAAAATATTGAGATATCACATCACAAAGTTATCTATAAAAAGTTGATGCCGACTTGGGATGACGATAGATAATTATGTGTCGCGCAGGTGTAGCGGGGCGGGGGGCAAGCGGGGTGCGCGGTGCATTTTTCATTGAATGTTTGCGCGGCAAGTGTAGTATTTTTACGTTTAACTTAGTGAGCGGATAATTATTTCGAGAAAATGATTTAATATGAAAATTTTACGTAACGTTTTTTTTTTCAAAAATGGAGTTAGTGTATGATACATAATGCCTAGAAAAAATTTGGACGGTGACTAAAAATTCTTCCTGTATAGCAATTTTACTTCATCTAACAGTTGCACACGTTTTTGTACAAAAATATAAATGAATTTTAAAGTTTAAATTCACACACAATACTATGTGTTTAAAATACTCTCCTTATGACAAGTAAAAACGAAAAAAAGTACTGAGCAACCGTGCTAAAAAATCACTTGGTACAAATATTCTAGTATTCTACAAGGTTCCACTTTTACATTTAACTTTATAACGGGATTGTCGCCCGTTGGAAACGATAATGGAATGTGTAAACTATTCGAATAACGTTATACTACTAGCTTTTATACTTTCAACTAGCTTTTGTTCCACCATTTTCGCAAATTTTCGTTCGCTTTGGAAATAGAGTTTTAGTCTTACTATTTGGTTTGGCGTTTGATTTTTTGTGTGTGGAGTATTTTTTTTTTGCGAAACTTTGGGGTACCTGCTTTAAGTAGGTGTTCGTTCGTAATTGATATTTGGCCGACTTGATAATTAGATTTCTGAAGTTTTAGTCCTTTTTTTTATTCGGATGGGAAATCATCAAATGACTTCTCCCACTCTGGGCGGAGCGGAAGGGAGTGTCAGACTTGTACTGACTAAAACCCATCCATGTTCCTTCTTAGCCATTTGTGTTTCAGGGCCACGGTATCTCTTTCGAACAGTCCCGCAGACCTGGCAAGCATCGGCCCTCTTGGACCCCTTCCGTTTACTGACATCTGAGAAATCATCAAACGACTTCTCCCGCTCCGGGCGGAGCGGGAGGGAGTGTCAGACCCGTACTGACTAAAACCCACCCATGTTCCTTCTTCGCCCTTTGTGTTCCAGGGCCGCGGTATCTCTTTCGAACAACCCGCAGCCCTGGCAGGCATCGGCCCTTTCGGACCCCTTCCGGTTTGCTGACATCTCCTTGAGGCGCGCGTGGAACACGTACGCGCCGTCGACACGGCCTGTCGTCATGAGACGGACGGACGGTGAGCTAGCCCATTACTCACCGTCCACAGGCTCGCGCCTACGGTGGCCGGGGGCCACTGGTTGCCCCCCGACGCCCGGGGCGTCTCCCGCGGCGGCTGGGACGTGAGGTTCTCTCCCTCTCACGTTCCGCCACCTCCTTCGCTAGCATGACTGCTTCACAGAAGGATGATTTTTTAGTCCTTATGTGTGATTTTTGCAATTTAATGATTTGTTTCAGGCATTACTATGGTTGAGAAACGCAAGTCACATAACGTGTTGTAGGTCTTGTAATAACTATACATATTGTAACAGCTAAGCGCTTGCAGCCCAACATCTGTGCCTGCAAAGAACTATTAAAATGAGCTTGCAGTTTTCTACGCTAAATATGCATAACTCACGAGACTGTAATCCCCGAAGAAACAGGGTAAAAGGAAGCTTACATTCAGTACACCAAATTTGGTGCAAAGTCCCATGTAATGGCAGGCGAGCCTTTTGCCATTCTGAGTAATTCTGGTGGAAATACTCAATGTTGATGAATGATTTCGGCCACAGCCACTGCATTCGACGGATTTCTAGGTTCGTTGTCGAGGACTTTGGTGTGCTGCTCTTGTCATGCACTCTTTAGTGGCTAGTATGCTAGCCACTAAAGAGCTTAGCTTTTCACCCAAAGCTGGATATGTCCAGCTTTGGGTGAAAAGCTTCAAGCACAAAACGGGGAAAATGTGACGCAGACGAAGCTTCGCGGGACAGCTAGTAAAAAATAAAGGGCTTTAATCCACCACGCAAGCCCAGTGGGGGTTGGTAGACTTGGTAGGTAACACAAGTCGTCGATTTTTGGTTCTAGGACATGCCAGTTTCCTCATGATGTTTTCCTTCACCGTTTTGAGAACAAGATTCGAGTCAAAACATCATTGACGACATTGTAGCGTACCTATAGTTGTATTTTTTATTTATTAATAATTATCAAATTACATGTCTGGTTTAGAAAAAATAAATGAAAGCACGATTCATTATACATTAAAGGAGTATAAAATACAAAATTATATATATATATATAATACACTAGCTGTCCTGCGCAACTTCGTCTGCGTCAAATTTTCCCCGTTTTCGCAAAATTTTTCATTGCTGCTCCGCTCCTATTGGTCGTAGCGTGATGATATATAGCCTATGTCCTTCCCAAGGTTGAAATCTATCTTCTTGCCAAATTTCATTAAGATCCGATCAGGCGTTTACTCGTGAAAAGGTAACAAACAAACAATCATACAAACAAACAAACAGAGTGACATTCGCATTTATAATATTAGTATGGAAGTATGGATTAACAATGAAACTACAAAATTTGTAAAAAAAAAGGAAAAAAAGAATTACATACTTAAAACCATTGATTCTTAGGTGGTCTGGTTTCAAGGACATCACGTTTGAAATCGAATTGCGACTTTCTTCTCTCTTGAAAGGTGAAAAACTCAATAACATTTTACCTAACCTGGAAATAACCCAGGACCTCATAGTCTGCAGAAACGTTTGCAACCACCAAACAAACGAGGAAGTCCAAAGTACAAAGATTTAAAATGAAATTGCCAAAACTTTGACTCAAAACCTTAGCAAGATTATTACAAACGGTTAAACTTTAAACTTAAACCGTAGTTTACCACACCTTTGAGATAAAACAGAACGCTTTCACAAACTTAGCCTTAAACCCAAGACCTCAATTAAGTTAATGTCTCAACAAGTACAGTTAAAGTAATGCTGGGGTCTTACCATCGCTTCTTAGCAGGTACTATTTTATGTGTATTTTTTTATATTTGTACTTTATCATATATGTATGTTAGTCTGTTAGGTATGTATCTATGGTTCAAAGTTGCCAGAGAATAAATTAATGGGGTTACCTATGTTTCACCGAAAAGAAATTGACAAATTATCACTTCCCAAACAATTTTCCGCATAATTTCATTTGCCAAATTATTACTTAGCAAAAAATCTCTTTTCAAAATAATAATTGTAACGCAAACCTAATGTTTGGCAAGTCAAAGTTTAAACAATAACTTGTTAACCAACTAGTACTTTTACCAATTTTTATGTAGTCAAATATTTCAGTTGGAATAACACATTTTACGCAAAATAAAATAAGGCAAATATTTAGTATCGTCAGTTTTCAATTTACCATTTCTATTCAGTCAATTGCTTAGTTAATGACAAAATATTTGCACCTATATGTCAATTGAACAGAATATACAAATTAAATTACAATGTGTACTGTTATGTATTTCTTTCTATATAATCTAGTCGTTTCTGGCACTCGCCGGCACCTGCCACGGCACCGCTCGTTTCGCTCGCTCGGCTCGTGCGAAGGAGGTCACAGTTCTAACCTAACCTAAACTAACCATTTTTCTTACTCACCTAACCTAATTTTTGGTTTATCTAAGTTCCATAAATAACACTATTAACCAAGTAACTATAAATTTGACTTGTTTCAGACAAATTCAATCTTATTTTTGCCTTTATATTTTTTGTCATAGCAAATAATTTGACCTAACGTTTATTGTCTAAAGATTGTTTGCTGTAATGAATTATTTGATTAAAGACTAAATGCCATAATGACATTATCTTTAGTAATATTCTGCCAAGTAAAATTTTGACCAAATGAAAAATTGCGTACTAAAATCATTCCAAATATTATTGCATTGGTATAAAAAAGGTTGCTAAAATTTGTTTGGGTAGTGAAATTTTGTCAAAATCTTTTCGGAAAAACAGCAGGCTCCCAAATTAATGTTAGGTGTCTTACTTCAGTATGCGAAGGTGGCGGCTCTGTGGTAACAGCCCCGATTTACGAGTAGTGGTCGTGGGTTCAACCCAGCCAGGCACATTCATCAACTGCCTAGCCTTTCCCATCTATCTCGGGGGCTTCCAGTCTAACCGGATCCAGCTGAATACCAGTATTTTACATGGAGCGACTGCCTATCTGACCTCTACAACCCAGTTAGTACTGGGTAATACGATACCCCTTGGTAAGACTGGTTGTCAGACTTTCGGGCCACTGACTACCTGTAACGACTGTCAATGATCTACACGGTCAATGACAGACAGGAGTTACGGCTTAGCGTGTTTTTTGAAGCATGGAGAAAACTCGGTGTGTAATGGGTGGCCACCGATCCTCGGACCAACCTAGGCAAGAGCGGCTTAACCGAAGATCGACTCGAATCCTGCTCTCAAAACGGTGAAGGAAAACATCGTGACGAAAGCGGCATGTCCTAGAACTCAAAAATTGAAGACTTCTGCTACCTGCCAACCACACTGGGCTTGCGTGGAGCCCTTTATTTTTTACTAGCTGTCCCGCGAAACTTCGTCTGCGTCACATTTTCCCCGTTTTCGCAACGTTTTTCATTGCTGCTCTGGTCCTATTGATCGTAGCGTGATGATATATAGCCTATGTCCTTCCTCAGGTTGAAATCTATCTTCTTGCCAAATTTCATTAAGATCCAATCCGCCGTTTAGTCGTGAAAAGGTAACAAACAAACTTACTTTCGCATTTATAATATTAGTTAGGATTAAGAGGAGACCTGTATTCCAGCAGTGGGAACTTTATAGGCTATGAGAAAGGGATGGAGCTAGACGTTCTGTATAGCTCAATCTCTTTTCCACTATAAGAGTTGGTACATGCCCTGAAACAAAGTACATTACTGCAATGAAGTTGTATAAACTTCTGTATTGGGTTAAGACTTTGAAACGGGTAACCTGCCAGTTAAGTAATCCGCTTCGCTCGGTAAATGTTTGAACAGACTGGAGTCGGTAGGAATGTTAGTTTTAATGTTAAGTTTTGACATTATTAGTATACACCGTGTAAATCACCTCATCACGAAGCCGTCAACCAAGCATTCTGTACATGAAACTAAGTAACTTTACGCAAAAATTATTGCTAGGAAACGACTTTTTTTGGGGGGTGTAAAATCATGTTTTGTGATAGAACTCAATGTAACATACTCGAAACATTGTGCTGATTGATGCATTGAATAGTAAACCGGTCATGGAGGTATCTAAAGTACAGTTATAAAATTAAAAACTATAATTAAAAAAGTTGGAACTTTAACCTTGACCTTGACCAATATCTCAGTAACTAGAAGGTTCAGGTATGGTCCAGACCAAAAAAAAATCGCAAGGATGGGGAAAACGAAAGCGCCTTTCGGCTTCATTAAGGGTCTATTATATATCCACAGGCGTAATGGGAACGTAATGGGAATCAATATCTAAACAAAATTATTAAACAAAAGTGATTTGATGATTTATTTGGGGTCAACGACCGCAGGGAGCAAAACTTCACAGTTTTTTTTAGTTTTGCTATCTAATTTAATTTGAACTTGTCGACTATAAGTTAATAGATAAATGTAAATAACACCAGCGTATTACAATCCCACTACTGGGCAAAGTCCTCTTTTCATACAAAAAAGTCGCGAGCGTTGATCACTACACTTGCATAACGGGTTGGCGATTTCAGACTTATAATTAATTATCATTCCAGGTTTCTTGTAGACTAACGAAGAAAAATCTTAAGCAGTTGTTGTCACTTCATGGGCATAATATTACTTATTATTGTTATAAAGCGAATACTATAAAAAATACACAAAATACACGATAAAAAAGGGTATGTAGTATGCAGAAATTGTGCAGTAAGAATCCTACTAATATTATAAATGCGAAAGTTTGTGAGGAAAGATGGATGGATGTTTGTTACTCTTTCACGCAAAAACTACTAAATGTATGTGGATGAAATTTGGCACACGGTTAGATTATAACCTGGATTAACACATAGAATACTTTTATCCCGATAGTATGTTCCCGTGGGACAATTATATTATCGAACTCCACGCGGGCCGCGCCGCGGGCATAAGCTAGTAGTAGAAATTTCTACTATACTATTGCCCAATTAACAAAAAAAAAACAAACTCGACACCTAACTACAACACTAAGAAAAACGGTAAAATAATATAATAAATAAAATAATATATGATTAACAGAAACACTTAACGTAATCCTTAAAGTAGATTTTCATTAGTGAATCCGCACATCAACTTCGATTAATTCCAGCTCGTTTGGTAATCCTCTCCGCGCGGCTGAAGATTACCACATGTGTTAGGGACTTATTACTTAAGCTGTGCCCATTTTACTAGGTACTCTCGGTATGGGAGGAGCTCGTGGCTAAATAATAACAGCCGCACGAGTCGATCTTTAAGGTTAAGCCCTGCTTGCCGAGGTTGGTCCGTGGATGGGTGACCATAATTACATAACGAGTTTCCTCCGTGCCTCGACAAGCACGTTAAGTCGTTGGTCCCGGCTGTCATTTGTAGATCTTTGACAGACGTAACGAGTACCTACTCAGAAGCCAAAAATCTGACATCAAGTCTTACCAAGGGGTATCGTATTACCCAGTTACTGGGTTGTAGAGGTCAGATAGGTAGTCGCTTCATTTAAAATACTGGTACTCAGCTGCATCCGGTTAGACTGGAAGCCGACCCCAAGATAGTTTGGGAAATGGCTAGGCAGATGATAATGATCACTCTCGATATGGGTAGTAAATCGATGAGCTAAAGGAATTTGTACTTAATTTGGAGTAGACAAAGTGGGACAACTTTTACAATGGGGCTAACTGTGAAATATAAAAAAATAAAGACTACATCACGCGTAGCATAACCGCCGTAGAAACGGGCTATGTCGACGGATGAATCGCAAAATGACACAGTGTCACTGTCTATAAGGCATTATGTCGATTCTTCCGTAGACAAAATTCGTTTCTATAGTGGTCATGCTACGCGTGCTGTTTCAGATATGTTAGTCATGATACTCGTAGTATTGCATTTTTTTCATGTCTTATTGCTGTTGCCAAAGTTGTGGATTTTCAAGGAGTTTCCCTCCTCATTTCTTTAATACCTTTTTAATTGAAATATAAAATCGGATAGCTAAATCATGCTAAATTTCGCATAAACATTTTTAGAAAAAAAAGACCTTTGTTTATCAAAGAACAGTACTGTATCATTGCAGGTAAAGTTGACACTTTTATTTTGAGCAGTTCTGAGTTTCAATAGCATTATACATATACGCTAGGCTATGCATGTGCTGTTTTGCCTTAACAGCAAAACTGTACAGGGAAAACTGAACGATTGTAAGAGAAATCTGTACAGTTTTCAATGGAACTCGGTCGAAAACTGTCATGCAAAATCAAGCATATACACCGTGTAAATCACCTCATCACGAAGCCGTCAACCAAGCATTCTGTACATGAAACTAAGTAACTTTACGCAAAAATTATTGCTGGGAAACGACTTTTTTTTGGGGGGTCTAAAATCATGTTTTGTGGTAGAACTCAATGTAACGCACTCAAAACATTGTGCTGATGGACGGATTGAAGAGTACGGGGGTCGTGGAGGTGTTTAAAGTAAAAATCTTACATAAAAACTTGTATTTAAAAAAAAAAAACTCGTCAAAAAGTTGGAACTTTGACCCCTAATATCTCCGTAACTAGAAGGTTCCCAGGGATGGTGTAGAACAAAAAAATGATCGCAATGGCAGGGAGAACCAGTGCTTTTCGGCTTCGTTAAGAGGTCTTTTACACCCTTTATAAAACTTTCCATTTTACTGATTTCGTTACTTAGACGTGCTAGATACGATTGTTTTTCTAACAAAACAATAGGACACAATTCATTAAAAGACAGTCCTTCCAAAACAGATCCTAATTGCTTCAAAGATAAAACGTATCATCCAATTTCACCTCAAAAGTAGATGGTCAGGTCTACACAAATTGCATGCCATTCTAAGCCAGTTCACCACCGTAGGGAAATTCAGCGCTCAAAGATAAACGTACAGGTAAATGATACAAAGCATATGGCATTTACTATTCTCTAGAGGGATTATGGATACTGGACTTCGACGGCATGGTTGGCGCAGTGGCTGAGCGATCGACTGCTAAGCTGCGTGTCGCGGGTTCGATCCAAACGGGAACAAATATTTGTATGGCCTACAGATAGTTGTTCCGGGTCCTGCTGTTTGTGTATGCGAGTTTAATTGTTTGTAAACGCACCCACAATACAGGAGAAATTCTTAGTGCGGGGCAAAGTTTAAAGAAAAAATGTAGGTATTAAAAGATAACTGTCTGAATTTCTTGAGATAAATAACTTAGTTGATATTAATATCGATACGCGTCACTCACCGAGATACTTGGTTGATTGCTCGTATTTGAATGTCTCTTTAAAAATATCAATAACTGGCTGTCCCGCGCACCTTCGTCTGCGTCACATTTTCCCCGCTTTTGAAACATTGCTGCTCCTTTTGGTCGTAGCGTGATGATATATAACCTATAGCCTTCCTCGATAAATGGGCTGTCTATCACCAAAAGAATTTTTCAAATCGGACCATTAGTTTCAGAGATTAGCGCGTTCAAGCATACAAACAAACAAACTCTTCGCTTTATTATATTATATTATATTATATTATATTATATTATATTATATTATATTATATTATATTATATTATATTATATTATATTATATTATATTATATTATATTATATTATATTATATTATATTATATTATATTATATTATATTATATTATATTATATTATATTATATTATATTATATTATATTATATTATATTATATTATATTATATTATATTATATTATATTATATTATATTATATTATATTATATTATATTATATTATATTATATTATATTATATTAAATATAGTATAGATTTAGTGAGACTGAGTAAAAGAACTATGGAACATGTGAGGAATGATTATTATTATGAAAGAAAAAGCAGTACATGAAAGCGTCACGGTTGACAGAAAAAAACCGAATAAAAAGACGTTATTCGCGGAAAGAAGAATGAAAACAAGCTCGAGAATTTACTCGTTTTATTTAGAGTAATTGTAAAAAATCAAGTCAGCTTTAAGTTTTCTTTTCTTTAGTTACCTCATGACTTTTAAGAGTTTATACACAGATCGGTCTAAAACAGCAGGAAAAAGAAGTCAATGGTGTCGTAACGATTGACATGAGATAATGGAAAAAAAAACATGCCGCACCGATGCCAAATAACAAGGGACAAGGACAGGAATAAAGAAAGACAGGTCGGCATTAAAATCTTAAACTGTAACATTCCGGAACAAAAATGCCTCCAGGCTGTTCCACATTCAAGCTATCAAGCAGTCTTCTTAAAGAAGTTTTTACTTGAATCACGAACATTTTCAGCACATTTCTTTTATCTAAGTAGATATAATTAAAAATGTGCTCGCAAAGTAGGTGAACTCCTATACTGCATCGTTGAAACTGCAATGCAGTCATGAAATTGAAATAACATTTCCTTATATTGCTTTACCAAATATTAGGGTACCCAAAACGAATTAAATAGGGTCACGTTATTTGAAAACGCCAGAACATTCAACGCTAAACTTCCTAAGCTAAAGTTCAAAATTGTTTGGGAAATAAAATTCATATAGAATTAATCTCTGCCTAGGGAAATTTTATACTTTTAAGGAGAATACTGTAAAGGGCCGCATTCGCGAAATGGGGTACTTGTGCCGTTATTAGGCAGTTACGTGCTAATTACAACCTTAAGAGTGTAATTGCCCTAAGAAAGGATTAAATTCCGAGTGGCACATATTTCTTTGGTTTGTAAAGAAATTTGTAATATGCCCTTTATTTTGGTGCGTTAGAAGAACTTATTCGATTGACGTCTTTGAGGGAAATGGCGGCACCAAAAATTGAAACCTTTGAGCGGCACATTTTCTCTAAAAATAGCTTGGAACACAAAACTTATGTACCTCAAAACAAACATCGTTTTATTTTAAGTATCTGTACTATTAAAGCTGTACGTATATTATAGACACATTATTTTAGCTCATTTGGAGCATTTTTTAGGACACAAAAGTGACATGAACTGATTTATTTAGAAGCATAACCCAGACAATATATTTGGAAAACAAAACTTAAAGATTAAGTCAAATAGGAATTCACTATGATTCGGCCTGCAGTATGCTCGCGTATTTTTTTTTAAGTTCATTGTCTTATGCTTACTACTTTGGAACAAATGCAAGCAACAGTTTTTTATGTGCATCGGTACTTGCAGCACATAGGTACATTACGAATAATTTTTTTTTTTTTTTTCAAAATAAGTTAAGAGGTAAAAAAAAATTAACAAAATTACTGGCGTAATGTAGGACGATGTGTTGGTATAGACACACAACTGCCTAACCTTTTTGCGATAACAACCCTGATGTCATGACTACAACATGACTACGACATAGTAATCATAGTAATACATCTACAGATATTATTTTTCACTGCACAAACATTTTATTAACATTTTTGTTTTGCATTGGAAACAAACCGCCAGTCTGTGAAATTCACTGCTCTTCTGTTCGCTGATCATTATAATCAGGATCTCTTCGAAGTTTGAGTGAATTGGTTTCTTCTACACAATGGTGCTCCAGCCTAGGCCGCATCATCGCTTCACATCAAGTGATTTGCGGCATCTAGTCTAAAAAAAAACAAACTCGACCCTAATGCGCCATCGATGCTTCACAGAAAGACTAACAAATCGTACATCCTTTGGACTCTCTACAGGCATAAAAAGCTTTCATTACTCAGTTCTATTAAACATCTCAACGCTCCAAGTGTTTATTGGCACGTGATAATTTAACGAACCTTCATCGAGAACTGAAGGTACTGGCAGGATACAGCCCATCTAAAAAAACGATGCTGGCATATTTCCTCCTTTTCAAACAGAAATGGGGAAATACGGGAACGACATTTCCCGTCAATATATAAAAATGGTGTGTAAGGCGTGTTACATACTTTCTTGGCATAGCTGGGTAGTAAAATATTCATACTAAATAATAAACCGATATCCATACCAATATTAAAAATGCGAAAAAAACTTTGTTTATTTGTAACCTTTTCACGATTTAAAGGCTGATCGGATCAAGAGATAAAATATATACTGGGACAGGACATAGACTATCTGCTTTTTTTTTCCACAGTCATGTGAAGCCTAAGCCGTTAGGTTTAGAAGCATTAAAAGCAGGCTAATTAGCCCGTTCGGTTTTGCCGATGGCAAATGTACAGACAGCACATTGGCACAAGCCTAATTAAAGCCGGATTTCATAAACATGTTTCAGCTTCGGCTTAAAAAGTAGCCAGTGAGTCTATGGTTTTAGTTTGATTTTTTTATACATGGCGGGTAATTTTCTACATTGGCACAAGCCTGAAAAAACTGGATTCCATAAACAAGTCGCTTCAGCTTCGCTATTCAAAAATTCGGCCGAGCCGAATGTGTCAACTCGAACAAGTTTATAACACGCCTAAAACCTTCAAACGTCCACAAAAAAAGATGAAAAAAGGGAAAACAAATATTTTCGTGTCCGATGGAAGGATGGATATACCCGCATGTGTCATTCTATTGAAAAAGCTAGACCCAATTTTTATGAAAACGTAGCAACAATGCCTAAAACGTTCGACGACGAGAATAGGAAAGACTGTGTGTTCGAACTGGGGCAGTTTTGGACTAAAATTAGAGTTTTCTACCGAGGTACAGACTAGAGCTAGTGGCAGTGCTCGTTTTATTTGAAAACCTATAAAAAAAATGAAACAGGAGCGGAGAAAAATGGATTGAAAATGATCATGAGTACGAAACAGACGCGCGGCAGCGTTCAGAGGCAATACCTACTAATAAAACTTTTGACTGCCTCGTTGGTTTAGCGGTTGCAATCGTGACTGCTGAGCATGAGGTTCGATTCCTAGTTTGGGCAAAGTGTTATTGGGTTTTGTTCATCAGGAATCTCTCAGTAGCAGCCACGGTGTCTAAGATTTTGATGGCAATAAGCTCACCGCCATAGGACTAAAATCTAACTGGCGAGATGTGTGTCCCTTTGGGAATTACAGCCCTGATCGTGAAGTTATGTTTTATCCGAAAGATTTTGTAAGAAACCCGCAAATCCAAAAATCCGTTGAATTTCAAAAATGTTATCATTCCCTTGTCCCAATTTATTTGGGGCCGGCGCAGCATGTCTTCTTCTTCCATACTTCTCTATTGCTTGTCATCCAATGAAACACCTCCTTTTTCCCCATATCAACCTACACACAGTCCATTCATCGTTTCTTTGGTCTTCCTCTACTCTTATAACCATCCACATTCATACTCAAAACTTTCATCACGACATTTTCCTCATTCCTCCGCATCACATGCCCATACCACTGAAAATATGTGTACAACCGATTACCACACATCTTTTCAGTCACCGGCGCCACTTTCAGACTTCCCCTTGTGAACATTTCTTTCAAAATTTTCAAAATGTATACCATTGGAAACGCGAGCGTGTTGCAAAATTACCCTGCGCGCCGTTACTCCGACTTAAGATATATGAAAATGTCAGAACCAATAACGAGTTCCATCCGAATAATGTACAATGGAATACGTAGCAAACCTTTAAGCCGGGCCACGAACGCAAAATATTACTTCTGTTCAGGCTTTTAAGCAAATGCATTCCGGTCGCCAGTCAGCTTTGTCAATATACACCTGAATAGAATGGAAATTGGAATGTTCCCAGCACGATCAGTAAGCTTTCAATATCTGAGCGTGTGACGTGAGGTTCAGATAGTTTGCACGGAGGCAATGTAAAATGGATTCTTTTCCTTCTACCTTTGTAGAGTTTTTTTTTTGCATATATTGGTGAGAAATGGGGCGTGGATTTTGTGGGCAAACGATAACGTTATTGTTCGTCTGTTTGATGTTTTTGGCTAAATTCTTTTCAGGTTTCGGTTTTAAAAACATTGGATTTTATGATCTTGCTCCATGTGTGAAACAAAAATAAACATTATGTTATTAACGCTTTAATTGATTTTGAAGCAACTACAGAAAAAAAGGTGCATTGTCTTGCTCCCAATAAAGGTGCGTGTATGACTAAACGCACGCGGAAACAAACAAATTTGAAAAAAGCTCGAAGAATCATAGCTGGTGGCATTCTATAGTTTCTGCATACCCTCACTGGGAAAGGCGTGATTTTGTGTATTCATCATCATCATCATCAGCCGCTAATGTTCCCACTGCTGGGACACAGGCCTCCCTCTCTCCTCTCTATGAGAGGGAGTGGGCTGAAATCCACCACGCGGGCCCAGTGCGGGTTGGGAGATGTCACATGTCTTCGAATTTTTAGTTCTACGACATGCCGGTTTCCTCACGGTGTTTTCCTTCACCGATTTTGAGGGCAGCGTGATGAAATAAATTACACAAAGTAATGCGCCTGCTTGGGTTCGAACCTACGGCTTACTGTTCGTAAGTCGGGGCTGCCACCACTAGGCCACCGCTGCTCTCTCTTTTGTGTATTAAAACATTATAAATAAATAAACACTACCCAACCTAAGCTAAGACTAAGCTGTCCTATGCTGTCCACCCCTGACAGGAAAATGCAAGCTTACCTTTAAAAATCAAATCCCCTTTGCAAGAAATTTCAGAGCACGTAGATATACACTTTCATAAAACGAAATCCAAAACCTCATAAAGCAATATCTATCGGTGAGTAAAAACCCAAGCCAACCACACAGCACGCCGATTCTGCTAGGATTGCCTTTTAAACCCCCCACGTTACCTGCTGCTGAATATCTGCGCTTCCCTGGTGGCTGCAGTGAAGGAGGGTTGGGGAACTCATTATGTAATGCACATTATTTCACTGCTTCTTTTGGGGGAGAAAGAATGAAGTGCATATTGATTGTACGGATTTCTGTAAAGACCAAGCCAAGCAGTCAGGCAAGAATCTATTCTAATATTATAAAGCTGAAGAGTATGACGGGCAGACGGCACGGTCGGCGCAGTGGTTGAGTCGCGGGTTCGATCCCCGCACGAAGCAAATATTTGTACTGTTTGTGTATGTGAGTTTAAATGTTTGTAAACGCACCCACGATACAGGAGAAATTCATAGTGTGGGGCAATGTAAATAAAAAAGTTTGTTTGTTTGTTTGATCGCGCTAATATCAGGAACCACGGACCCGATTTGAAAAATTCGTTCAGTGTTAGATAGCTCATTTATCAAGAAAGGCTACATACTATATATCATCACGCTACAACCAAGAGGAGCGGATCAGCAATGAAAAGTGTTGTGAAAACGGGGACGCAGACATAAAATGGAATAAAAAACGTATAGTTGCAATACTGGGTAAATGGCAAAATCTTATTATAGCCGTATACGTTGTAATAAGCTCGTTCATTAAGAATATTTTATGCAATGACCGGTCTGGCACATCAATGATCGCTACGTGTATCAAGTGTGGTTATTTTGTTGGTAATTGAAAAGTGCCAATCTCTTTAGAGAACTTTGTCCGTCATAATACAGGGCTTTCCTAGTTTTAAGAATAGAGTCTCAAGAAGAGAGTTTAAATATTTGCCAAAATCTTAGGAACAACACTGACGTCTCCTAGCATAATGAGTTATAATGTTCCCACTATTGGGACTCACCACGCTAAGTGCTAACGCTGTAACATAGAAAATTTTTAAAAACAAATAATTTTAAAAGTGAGTGATCATAATAGTGAGTGAGTGAGTGAGTGATTTTAAAACCATGGAGTTTCTTGCCGGTTCTTCTCCTTAAGAAACGACCAACCCGAACCGAGCACCTTTTTGTCGACGTTTTACAAGTGTCCATGTAGGCCTATGTGAAATAAAAATATTTTGATTCGATTTGAATTGCCTAAATATTTCAATAAGCAAAACCTCCACCGCTGAAACTCGAACCCAACATCCACTATCCAAGTTATTTTATCTTGAGGTCAAACAATCGATCCCATCCGATAGATGGGGGCTTTGAGCCTTTCACAGACTAGTTCAAACCGGATTTACAAGTACCAATCTATATTGGCTTTTGCTTTACACTACCTACGTTAGATAAGTTCGACTAACGGGTTTAGGGTTAAAAATATTCTGGGTGCTCTGTTTGTGAAAGCAACCGTGGTTCAGGAATGGGTTAATTGGTTCTGCCGTTTGGGTTCCAGTTGAAAAGTTTGTTTTCAAGGAGATTTGTGCTTGTCAGTAGGAGCAAAAGTGAGTACATGTTACTTAAATAAAGGTAATCTTTTAATGGGGTGTATTTTTTGTATTTCACATCATTATGGTAATTGTTTTTTTTTTGTTCGGAATGCCACGACGTTATGCCATGGTTTTGTAGAAAATAACAACATTACATGTCAATAAATGTTTTTACTGAAGATGGGGCTGGAGATAGGAGCTACTTTGAACAGCAGGACACATTTCCAGGATCTGGGCTGTTACTGACAGTTCTCTTATCGCAAAATTAACCCTAGAAAGATAACCTTCGCCCCAAAGGCGCACGCGAAAACAATATATCGCCATCGTTTTTTATTCCGTGCATGTATCTACTTATGCTTTTCAACCAACTCAGACGTCGGTCTACTCTACCGCAGGAGAACTGTTTCTATGCAGTAAATACAATACTTTAGTAGTCAGGCAGAGATGAAGCGCTCGAGAGGCCAGCACAATAATGACGTTTGTCATGACTGTATATAAACCTATTAAGTATGATGATGATTATTATTTTCAGACTGATTGTATTAAAAATGACTGAATAGTAAGAAAAAACTGTTTCATCATTAGCCTATAATGTTCCCACTGCTGGGACCCAGGCCTCCTCTCTATGAGAGGGAGAGGGCTATAATCCACCACGCGGGCCCAGTGCGGGTTGGTAGATGTCACATGTCTTCGAATTTTCAGTTCTAGGACATGCCGGTTTCCTCACGATGTTTTCCTTCGCCGTTTTTGAGGGCAGCGGTGATGAAATAAATTACACAAAGTAATGCGCCTGCCTGGGTTCGAACCCACGGCTTACTGCTCGTAAGTCGGGGCTGCCACCACTGGGCCACCGCTGCTCGCAGAAAAAACTGTTTATTTTATAATAATTTCGGAGAATTAGTCCTATAACCTATAGGTCTACTCATTTAGTAATAAATAACTTATAATAGCACTGACTGTAATATAATCGTATTTTTATTTTAACTCTAATAAACCTTTAAAACGATGAAGTTATTAAAAATCTACCTAACATATTTTCTGAAATAGACGCATTTGAAGCGCATGGTTATCTTTTATGTAACTCGCAGTATGGTTATCTATCTAGGGTTAAATAAGTTTTACCAGTGGATCGAACCCAAGACATGCTCAACAATAAAGCTTTTTTCCTCTACGATTAATGAATGCAACAGCTTGAAAGTGGCGCCTGATACAGAAAAGATGAAAGGGAGTCCTCTGTCTTGGTATGGACATGTGATGAGGAGGGTTGGACACACATGTGACTAAAAGAGTTTTGAATATAAATGTAGACGGGTGGAGAGGAAGAGGAAGACCAAAGAAAAGATGAATGGACTGTGCGAAAAATGAGATGATGGTAAAAGGAG
Organism: Cerastis leucographa; assembly: GCA_963082945.1. Classification (NCBI taxonomy): domain Eukaryota; kingdom Metazoa; phylum Arthropoda; class Insecta; order Lepidoptera; family Noctuidae; genus Cerastis; species Cerastis leucographa. The sequence continues at coordinate 6,420,655 of OY720380.1, read as the reverse complement.
TAAATGGTAGGCTGCCTAGGCTTTTCCATCTACGTTTGGCTGCAACACAACATCATCTGCATAGCGTTTTCACTATGTTGAGATCAGCTTTCAGTCCAACTGGATGTAGCAGGCTGAATACCAGTATTTTACAAGGAGCGACTCCCTCTAGAACCCAGTTACTACTGGGTAATACGGTACCCCTTGGAAAGACTGGTTGTCAGACTTTCGGGCCACTGACTACCTGTAACGACTGTCAAAGATCTACAAATGAAAACCGGGACTAAACGGCTTGACGTGCTCACCGAGACACGGAAGTGCCCATCCACCAACTTTTAAACAGCGGCCTGCTGGCAATATGATATATTCCTACTTGAAAAACCAAATAAAACTTTATAGATTAGAAGTAGTTAAAACTATTATTTACATCTGCCTATTTCATTAGCATGACGAATGACTGAGGAGAATGGCGGAAAAAGTCGTGTTGGGCCAACCCCAAATAAAATGTGACAAGGGCATGAAGATGATGATTAACGAATGCAACGACGAAATGTTTTGCCTATACATGCCTATTCTGGTTTATACAAAGGAAATTCATAAAATTCAACCAAATCTTTACTTATAACTTTAACTTATATCCATGTTCGTACAACTTTCCCAACGAATTGCTCTAAAAATATCTTTTTATTTATAACACAAACGATTTATATCAAGGGTATATAAGGAATGGTAAATATAGAGTGAAACCACGACGTTTCCACGCCCACGTAATTAGATACCCTAGATAGTATTTTAGTAACAGACAAAAATATACTTTACCTAAATAAATATTATTTATTAATATAACAAGGCCAGGCAAGACAGTGTATCATTCGTTTTTAATTTGTCCGTTCTGTTTTACTTTTCAATACTGCCTCTGTGGTTCCCTAATCAGTCTAGTTATTTCCTCGTTTTTGAGTTCTCTTTTTCATTTCTTTTTTTTTTTTCTTGTGGTCTCTGACCTGGCTTTACATGCCGTTGAAAAATATTTCTTAGGCAGGCTGGTTTAGTTTCCTCACGATGTTTTCCTTCACCGAAGCAAGTGATAATTATACAATAAGCACCTATAGGCACACTATTGCTTTGACCAGTAGTAACGTTCGCAATTTACGAGTACTAAGTACGTTATTAGACGTCTTGTACGTTTGTTCGTATTCGATTTATTTTACCACAAATACTCTCAAATTGGTAAAGGTAGTGACAAAACCAACATGTCCTAAAAGCAAAAAATCAAAGACATTTGTATAGTTACACATACCTAGCCTTTTTAACGAAAAATCTCCGACATCTGAAGATTATCCTACAAGAGTGATATGAGCACTACATGGAGAGGGATCATTTTTCCATATCGAGATTAAAAGCGGATAACGGCCTGGGTCCCTTTTCCACGTACTTCTAATAAATCAATACACGAACGGACTCCACCACGCAAATAAACTAAGTACCTACTTATATACAATTCTATATACGCAAATATTATACGAAAAGCCTTTAGCTATAAAGATTCCAACCCAAATGCTCTCTAGGGTCCGATTTGTTACGTTTCATTAGAAAGGTAGATGGCAGACCCTCGAGTTTGTAACTTAGAAACTACTTGGTCAGTTTAACTTAAACAAAAGCTCCAACTTGCAGGTACCTACAGGTAAACTTGGCAATTACTTATGAATTGATATTACTAAGTGATTTGATTTATACGGGTCTGAGCTTGAATTGGTTAGGTTGAAGTTTATATCTTTCATTTGTTTATTGAAGTGTTCATACAATTTAACACCGTTTACTTGTGCTTGAAACAGTTACTTAAGACATTTCAAATTTGTATCTAGGAAGCCACCTATGATGCCATTGGTGTCTCTGATGACCATAGATAGAATTTTAAAATAGCCTTGGGGTCAAAGAAATCATAATTGTATGATAGGATACGATGGAGGTTAAGTCAAAAATGTATAAAATCAAAGCATTTATTCCAAATAGATCAGTTCCAGGTATTGTTGAATTGTCAAAAACAAAAAGATGAAGCAACATCCGAGTTACAAGGCTTATTACCATGAAAGGACTGTGGTTTTCCATTCAAAGTCGTAGATCTCTTTAGATAATGACGCCCTTTTAAACCAGATTGTTGTTACAAAAGAAGAACGCCCTTCAGATTATTGTTACAAAATCTTTGATTGGCATACACGGTAGTTTTCGGTAGGAAAGCTTATTATATGCCCAGTTTGACCCTTTTTAGTCACATAAAACCTTCTCAGAATCAAAAATGTTAATGTTTTATCGTCATAAAACCACGAAGTTACTGCTGAACTTGAAACTTTCAGAACACTGAGGGTGTTCTTGAAGTTTTAAGTCTCTCTTTAAATAATAAGTAACTCTTAAGTATACAGTAAGACAAACTCTTTAAACACAATCGATGAATTATTAAGAAAATGGAATCGATAAAATGTGCATCGGTATCGCAAAAAGTAATTACGATTGTAAATTATGTGGTGAGTTCCGAGAACGTTGCGACCGCTCTTTGTGGCAATCGATAAAGCAATGAACTTGACACTCTACGGTGCGGTGAGTCATAGAGTTATAAATTGAGGAGAAGCGAAACTTCATGCAATTTTCGGAGGATTACTCATTGAATCTGGAGCCAGCAGCTGGCTAGGGGTTTTGGGGGTACTACAGAGGGAGTGTAAATTCTATTCATACAAACCAAGAGTGCAACATGAAGAGCATTCAAGTGGCCCAGTAGAAACGGCTGCGACTCATAACTGTATTGTAGAGTGTAAAAGAGAAATGCTGCCAGGGTTCGAACCCACACCATCATCTGCCTAGCCTTTTCCCAAACTTTGATGGAGTCGGCTTCCAGTCTAACCTGATGCAGCTGAGTACCAGTATTTTACATGAAGTGACTGCCTATCTGACCTCCGCAACCCAGTGACTGGGTAATACGATACCCCTTGGTAAGACTGGATGTCAGACTTTCGGTAACGACTGTAAAAAATTTACAAATGACAGCCGGGACCAACGGCTGAACGTGCTTTCCGTGGCACGGAGGAAACTCGTTTTGTAATGATGGTCACCAATCCACGACCAACCTCGGCAAGCACGGCTCAACCTTGAAGATCGAACCATAGGGCTGTTAATATTTAGCCACAAGCTCCTCCCATGGTTTGAACCCACATACACATGCATTTAATTTTCACAATTTGATCTCTCTATTAAAGAAAACGTTAGAACGCGTTTCATAAATAGAATAAAGACAAAGAAAAGTAGGAATCAAGGAAAAATGTCGCAATACCACTTTATATCTAAAATCGATATGCGTAGGTAGCACATAGATTATTTAAAGTACTAATAGCTTCAAGCGATACCTTTTCATTTCTCGGTTTGAATTGTTTGTCTTGTGGGCAAGGAAATGGGGAAAAATTTCAGCGTCTAGAAGAGAACAAGCTTTTTGCTTCTTCTATGACACTCAATGAATAATTTACAGGTTGGAGGTTGGAAGGGGACCGATTCTAAAACGGTTACATAGGATAGGTACACATAAATTTATCGGAAAAGGGGAAATTTTCAGCGTCTAGAAAAAAAAAGGCATCTTGCTTCTTATATGACACTCAACGAATTATATACAGGATGGAAGGGGACCGAGGCTAAAACGGTTACATAAGACACAAATAAGTTTATCAACGGTAATTAAAAAAAAATCTACTGTTTCCCACAAAATTGCAAAAATTTGAGCGTGGTAGTCACGGTCAAATTTTGTGACGCAGCAGATTTTTTTTTATTGCCGTTAAAATTTCGGTGTTTCGGAATGATAAATAAATAAATTTCTTTATTGCCATAAAACCAGGTTAGTTTTTTGAGACCCTGGCTCAAGAGCTAGGTTAGAGTACCTGTATTTCAGGAGCCAGTGACTTCTTTCCAGTTAGGTTACAATTGTAAGTTTTATGCAGCAAAAGTTTAGTTTTTTAGTTAACATTAACATTAGATGATGTACTGAATACATCATAAGCGTTTGTGCGTCGCGGGTGTCAGTTCCGCCCCATATACAACACAACATCACGTAGGAAGTCTCCCGCGGTGATCACAATACCACATTGTGAACCAACGAATACTTGATATTAAAAAATAACCCTATACTCAAGATACTATATCCCAAATTCCAAAGGAACCCTCCCTTTAGCACTTTCTGTTATTTAGCTTTAAAAAATAAAGTCAAAACCAAATCCATAAATTCCATAATTAACTTAATCCATTCTTTACGAAACGAATACGAAAATAACCTCGGACGTCATTCGTAAACAAACTTTGATTGACAAAGAACAAGGTCTTGACCGAAATAACCATCATGCATATTAAATAACCACCCTACGTCAATCGTTTAAAGTCTATTTTCTAACATAAGTTAGACTGAAAGTATTTCGTATTTCTACAAAGACTTTTTATATCATTACTTAAGCGTCTGCCTCGAGGAGCTCGTGGCTAAATAATAACAGCCGCCCGGGTCGATCTTTTAGGTTAAGCCGTGCTTGACGAGGTTGGTCCGTGGATGGGTCCATAATTACATACCGAGTTTTCTCCGTGCCTTGAAAAGCACGTTAAGCCGTTGATCCTGGCTGTCATTTGTAGATCTTTGACAGTCGTTACGAGTAGTCAGAAGCAAAAAAGTCTGACGTCCAGTCTTACCAAGGGGTAGGTATCGTACCCATTTACTGTGTTGTGGAGGTCAGATAGGCAGTCGCTTCATGTAAAATACTGGTACTTAGCTGCATCCGGTTAGACTATAAGCCGACCCCAAGATAGTTTGGGAAAAGGCTAGGCAGATGACTTAAGCGTCTGCCTCGACTGCCTCTTAGATCTAGTGGTTGCAAATGCGATTGGTGAGCATGAGCACTCCTGGGTTCGACTTCGAAAACTTACAGCTAGGATACTAGTGTACAGTTAGTGAAAGAACGCCATTTCAAAGTTTTCACTGACAGTATAGTAGCACAAGAGACAGTAGAAAGGCAACAGAAAAATAGAAGTTTAAAAAGACTGAACAAGTTTCTCCAAACCGTGATCTCCAAAGAAGTTCTTAATTTTTTTTTTGTTTGGTAACACGTCTTCTTAGCGTGTCGATGGCAATCTAAATTGTGTCGGCCCAGAACTGAGCCACTAGTTTGGCGCCCTCTGTAGCGTCCATCAGTTCTCTGCTCCATTGTTTGTAGAACAGCACCACATTAACACTCCAGGGCAGAGTCATTAATGAATCTCCACTTAAGCAGGTTTTCCTTGCTGCGACCAACCCGGGTCCGGAGTCTATATAAATACTTCAAGGTCAGCCATGGCAACTCATGTCCAGGTGGGAGACTTTCAGCAGGTAGAACGAATGGGTTAGGTAAGGATGCACTACCTTACCTGTAGCTTTAGTCTCTCCGTAGACTGCTCGCCAGTAAGTGGGGAGACATACTTCAAAAAACTGTTTCGGCTTTTCAGCCTTTGCGACACGAGGGTATTTAGGTGCAAAGTGTGTCGTGTGACGAGTGTCTGAAGCCACTTTGGCTCTTTGACAACAGTGGACACATCATCTGCCTAGCCTTTTCCTAAACTTTGTTGGAGTCGGCTTCCAGTCTAACCGAATGCAGTTGAGTATCAGTATTTTACATAAAGTGACTGCCTATCTAACCTTCGCATCCCAGTAACTGGGAAATGCGAAACCCCTTAGTAGTAAGACTGGATGTCAGACCATCGGTTTCTGACTACTTGTAATGACTGTCAAACATTTACAAATGACAGCCGGGACCAACGGCTTAACGTGCTTTCCGAGGCACGGAGGAAACTGTATGTAATTATGGTCACCCATCCACGGACCGACCTCAGCAAGCACAGCTTAACTTTGAAGATCGACCCGTGCGGCTTTTATTATTTAGCCACGAGCTCCTAACACATACAACTAATATATGTAGCCACACACCCCTTTTCGGTAGTCTATGTCAATCTTATACATTTGTCTTGTCACTGCTAGGCCCTCTTGACTGCGGAATAAAAGGAAACGAAACGAAAATAACGTAATTCTCACGAAATAAAAATATCTTTATTTGATCATCGAGTTTTGGATCTGTAATGGGCTATTACTGTCTTAGATTGGGACAAGGGTTTGGATAAGGCTAGGTTGTATTGTTAGCGAGAATTCATAAGCGACTAGTTTTTAGCGCCAGGGTAGCTCGCGATATTCAAATATTCTTACGTCCTTTCACAGCGTTGACACCTCACGGCATTTCATACAAACTTTCAAGTCATTGTGAGCAGCGGTGGCCCAGTGGTAGCAGCCTCGACTTACGAGCAGTAAGTCGTATAGTTCGAACCCAGTCAGGCGCATAACTTTGCGTAATTTATTCCATCATCGCTGTCCTCAAAAACGGTGAAGGAAAACATCGTGAGGAAACCGGCATGTCCTAGAACAAAAAATTCGAAGACATGTGACATCTACCAACCCGCACTGGGCCCGCGTGGTGGATTACAGCCCATTCCCTCTCATAGAGAGGAGGCCTGCGTCCCAGCAGTGGGAACAATATAGGCTGATGATGATGACTGAACCGATTTAAATGAAAGTTCATACATTTAAGCAGGATACATAGGTCTAAAAAAACTGACCTTGGCAAGCTCTGCTTAGCCTTGAAAATCAACCATTTCAGCTAAGTAACCACGAACTCCTCAAATACAAAAAGTTTTTATTCAAAACTAGCTGTGCCCACGACTTCGTCCCCGTGAAATTAGAATTTTCTAAAATAGTAGTAGCCTAAGTTACTCCATATTACATCAGCTATCTGCCAGTGAAAGCGTGAAGCTATCTCCCGTCGAAATCGGTCTAGCCGTTCCAGAGATTAGGCGGAAGAAACAGACAGACAGACAAAAATGTTATTTTGGTATATGTACCGTATACACATTCGCATGTAGTAAAAAGCGTTTTTTTTTAAATATTACAAACATTCAATTTTATTTATTTGTGTGTGTGTAAAGATCAAAATTTATCAAAAACGATTATCTCTTATTTTCTCAGTGAAATATAAATACAATACATTTTTATCTGAAAATAAATAATCTGAAACAGATGTATAAAATTGTGTTTTATGTTTTCAGTCCTAAGCTTTTAATACTCACACGTATCGGTTATTGAATGTTTTCTTTCACTCCTGAAAATCTTTTGAACGGATTAGTTGTATTTTTAATAGACGAGTTTATTTGAGCGATATGTTTCTATGCTTAGTATTTTTAGCATTAAATAAAAATTCATTGGTAGTAATATACCAACATGGTTATAGTTTGTTTCGCAGAGTTCTTTTGTGAGTGAGATTTTGGACCTGGACTACCTACACGCAGTTTCAAAATAAACTGCAGAATACTTTTCGCAAGTTTACGTAAACATCCAATTAGAACTAAATTAGAAATATTTGCCTGAGACTAAGGGTGAGATCTGTAAAGCGTATTTTTTACTTACATTAGGATTTTAACGAGCTCGTGGCTAAATAATAACAGCGGCACGGGTCGATCTTTAAGGTTAAGCCGCGCTTGCCGAGGTTGGTCCATGGATGAGTGACCGTTATTACATACCAAATTTCATCCATGCCTCGGAAAGCACGTTAAGCCAAAAGTCTGAGATTCAGTCTTACCAAAGAGATTGCCCAGTTACTGGTTTGTGGCAGTCACTTCATGTAAAATACTGGTAATGGTACCTACTCAGCTGCATCCGGTTAGACTGAAAGCCAACCCCAAGATAGTTTGGGAAAAGGCTAGGCAGACGATGATTGGGATTTTAACGTATACTTAATATAATTACGTTGCCAAAAGTACTCTCTTTTTATTTCCATAATTATTTAGAGGCCTACGTACTGTTTACACCAATCTAAGGTACATAACTCCAAATCGTTATTTTCCTACAGTGTGACCAATTCCCACCCTTGAGACTATTCGAAGCAGAAAGTCGAGTGGAAAGTTGGTAAATTGTAATCTTCTATCAAGTGGCCTCTTCATTCGTCACTTGGATTTTGGTCATTGTCCTTACTTGCTCACTTGGAGGCCTTTAAGGCCCACTCGAAGGCCTTTCAATAAAGTCTGAAAAGGTACTTGATCAAGTTATGTATCGAGTTGAGGCCTTCAAGTGTTGTTTTTGAGGTAAATTAGCAATATATAATGTTATTAAAGTTATTGAAGCACGTAGATCGTAGGCTTAGAAGGCTCATCTTTATTCCACAAATAAAGTTTGAATTAAGTTTCAAATGTTATTTTGGTGTTCTCATAAAGTCATGCTCTATTACTTGTATTAAAGTAAGATAGTTTTGCCGCTGACTCGACATAAAGTATTCAGGTATGTGACCGTTCTTACAAAGGGAATGTTTTCTTAACATCGACGGTCATGGAACCTGAATCAGGCCTCAGACGTGAAACGCCAAAGAACGAAGAGTTCTCTCGTGAGGAGACGTTCCTGGCTGCAGGATCAAGTCCATGTCTGTGATACATGGGAGACTTTGTTATGTCACCTATAATATGTATTTGGATGCTGTGTATGCTCTAATAATTACTGAAAACAACTTTGTACACCAAGTTTTATGTAAATAAAATTGATTCGATTTGATTTTTGATTTGATAAAATGTGAATCACCACAGCCAAAAGTGTGTGCAAAATTTAGCTCAATCGTTTGAGGTTTAAATTCAGTTGCAAGATTTGATCAATACCTACATACTATCTAACTAATATGGCAAGATAAATAAAACCTAATAAAATGGTCGATCCTGACAAGTTTTCCGTCTACATTCTACATAATAATAATGTACGCTTAGAAGAAAAAGAAACAGACTGCTTAGATAAGATTTAAATAAAAAAAATCAAAATCAAAATATTTTATTTTACATAGGCCTACATGGGCACTTATAAAACGTCAACAAAAGGTGCACGGTTCGGGTTGGTCGTTTCCTATGGAGAAGAACCGGCAAGAAACTCCATGGTAACTCTTTTAAAATCATTTGGTTTTACAATATTTGAAGTTACAGCGATAGTACTTAAGTATGGGAGGACAGCGTAGGCCCGACAATAAGTCGATTGCTTACTACAGAAGGTAGTAATAGAAAAAAAAATACAAAGCCTACAATGTCCGTACATTCACAAAAAATAGGTAAATAAAAAGAATCTAAACAAAAGAAAAAATAAAACAATAAAAGAGCACTAAATTAAACAATTGACACAGATGTTATCATCAGTGCTGTAACTATTCTGAACAATAAACGAATGGTGCAATGATATGAAAACTATTGTAAAACATCCAAATAAAAAGAATGGAGAAAGTAACATTGGGAATAGTTAAGAGACATCCACATATTTGTGTCGTTTATGAGCTACCAGGGAAGCCGCATGAGCAGAAGGAACTAGAGCTAAACTTCTTTATCCTCAACTTTATCTTCAATCTTCTTTAAAATTCAACACAATTTGTTCGTTCGGCAAAATTCATTACAAGAATAGATTTTATCACCATTATTGAGCTTTTCCAATCTTACTTTCTTATCCTCAAGGAAAATCTCTTAAGATAAGCAAAATGTTCCATTTAAAAAGGACAAAAGACTTGATCAAAATATTAATAACAACAGATTATGTTTAAAGCTTTTACTAGCAGTAATACCCTATTGTTGCGTGTTATAAAACTATTGTTAGCAGCTTTAAAGGGATTTGTTGATGTTCAGTATCACAATCTTGTTAGGTGCCTGACTTTGTTGTCGGTACTAATATTGTTGTGAATACTGTCATGGTGTTCTTTGTTGGGAAACTTAATAGAAGCGTGTGTTAGGAGTTATTGAGATAAGACGTTGGCGTTAATTTATAGTTAGTCTATGGAAACCTATTTTCGAAGCGCCCTACAAACTAAACGCTTAATGTGGTGGTGAACGTTTATTTCTTCTGCGTAACGGGTTGCGGGTTCTAACCTGGTTGAAATAAAATTGTCGAATGACAGACAGATCTAAAAAAATCAGTTAAGCAAGTTACAATTAAGCGACATCTTATTACAAAAAAAAAACCGGCCAAGTGCGAGTCGGACTTGCGCACCAAGGGTTCCGTACCATTATTTATAAAAGCGAGCAAAAAAAAAAACATTTTTTTGTATTTGTTTTTATAGCAGAAACAGAAACACATAATCTGTAGAAATTTCAACTTGATAACTATCATGGTTCATGAGATACAGCCTGGTGACAGACGGACGGGTGGACAGCGAAGTCTCAGTAATAGGGTCCCATTTGACCGTTTGGGTACGGAACCCTAAAAATGAAGATTTTTCAAAAGAATTTTGTTCAAAGAAATAATATACATTTCATCATGCGCGTATTGCGGATACGGGAAACGGGGTAGAAGGAGACGAATATTTCACCCATCAAGTTTTTTGCCTGACCCGTTCCTAGTACGGTCATGGTATTAATGATACGGTGTAGTGAGCAGACTCATTAAGCTGTAGTGCTGTTACTGATAACGTAATTTAAAAATATGTCGTCCATTTTTAACCCCCGACCAAAAAAGAGGGGTGTTATAAGTTTGACGTGTGTATCTGTGTATCTGTGTGTCTGTCTGTGGTATCGTAGCTCCTAAACGGATGAACCGATTTTGATAAAATTGGTTTCGTTTGAAAGGTGTTTTAATCAAGACTGTTCTTAGCTATGTTTCGAAAAAATCTGATCTGCCGTTTGAAGGCCATCACCTCTTTTCTAGTTGAAGGGAAATTAGCAATTTCCACAGGTCTGGTAAAATATTGTCACTTGTCACCATAGGCATTGCCAGGAGGGGTGGGTGCAAACCCCTCCCCCTCTCCAGAATTTTTTTTTTTTTTAATTTTTGCTGTTTTCGTTAATTGGCGAGATGACACGCAACACCGAGAAAAGTGGGAGCAATGGGGGAGGCCTATGCCTAGTATTGGGACAGTCAAGGCTAAGATAATACAATATAAGTTTAAAAAGCACGAAATAAAAATTAAATTAAAAATTTGAAAAACCCCCGACACAAAAAATCTCTAAAAAACAAAAAATAAAACTGACTGAACTGACTGAGTGTACCAACGCGAAGTAACACCCTCTCAACATTTTACGCGGAAGCGTTTGCGCTAATCGCTCCAGAGCGAAGCATGCTCGTCCAAGTTTGCCGCACATTTTGTCAATATGCGGCCCCCAAGTGAGAGAACTGTCCAGTTCGAAGCCGAGAAATGTGGTAACTTGCACCTGTTCGACTACACTGCTTCCTAGTCGAACTGACAGTGGCGTACACGTTCGACCGGAAAGATTAACGTGCATGTTGCCGTTAAGAGATTAGGGTTGTAAGAACACAACCAAGACCTAACCCTAATCTCTTCAAAGTTGGAGTAACAGGCTTCTTCTGGGTAAGCTCTTACCATTATTGTCGACTTTGTCTCTGTAATCTCTGACCTAATCTAGACTCAAGAGTAAACCCATCGCAAAAAAAATAACCCACATAAATCAATACAGTTGAGCAATTGATCCATTACAACCCAGCAACACAGCAAATTTTATTACCGAGAGACGACCCGTCTATAACCTGGCTAAGTTTAGATGGATATTAAAGTAGTACCTGACATGTCACGATGGGTATGGACGATACAAGTTGGTCGTCTAATAGAGTGCCGTGTATGATACCGACGAACCCAATAGGTAATCTACTTTGGTCTTCCTCTAACGTTTTATTAGATGTAAACTGTGTTATTAGCTAATATTTTGAATTGATGTAGAACAGTATCCCCATACTGTGAGGAACGTTCAACAAATTTTTAGGTGTGGCTGTTGCCATAGGGTGACTGGTAATTATTGGTGAACGATATTTATTATTATAATATTTTTATTTTATTATTTGTGACATCGATTACTTACTTACTTAAACAAATTGAATATTATCTAATTGTTATGAATGAATGATTTTATTTTTTACTATTGGTTATTTTGAATGCTACTATAATACTTTATAAAATTGTTGTGCCCGACAGGGTCCATGTGAACTATATTATTATTGAAGATCTTGTTAAACACATGTGATATGCAATAAATGATTGAATTGAATTGAATTTAAACACGTGATTGGACTCATGATAACAAACAACTTCCCCAAAGAGGAAAATTTTCTTTCACTCATTCACTTTTAACACAATAGCCCTTGCCCGTGCGCTTGTGCCCTACCTATCAGCAGTTAGCCGCGTTACGCTGTTGTGTCTCAATACTATCATCCCGTGCCACAGTGGGTAGGTAAAGCACCCGCATGGCTCACAACCCGATACGATATAAGAGCGAATGAGTTTGAAAAAATGTTTCTTTGGGTTTTTTTTTTGTTATCATGCGTACAATCACGTAAGGTACACGTATCACGTATCGTTCACTAATTATCAGTCACCGTAGAGAAGTGTTAACGTTATTTTTGGTGAAGCAGTATGGGAATTACTATTTCGAATCAGTATCTTAATTATGTTTTCGTAATAAGTTTGCCGAGAAAACTTCTTTTTCTTGCAGTTTCAAAATATTGTTTACTTGTGACTCATCGCTGCACGTGGACACAATAATCACTCCTATTTAGATGTGATAGCACCTATCGTTATTTCTAAAATAAGTTTCTTTGTAAAATACGTCATCATCAGCCTATAGCAGTCCACTTCTGGACATAGGCTGGCACTTGCTACCAGCCACTCTCCGGAGATCGTCGCTGCTCCACCTACCCTGAGGGGAATCCCACCTTACGCTTGCCGTCGTTTACGTGTCAGCGGACATTATTTGCTAGCCATATCTTTAAAGTTCCTTACAACAAATACCCGCTTTTGTAAATTTAAAATACTCGTATAATAAGCAATGTACCTCCAAAATGATCCCTAGAAAGTTATTTTAATTTCTTCATGACATTTCTCTTAAATTGCTCCAAAAGCAATTATTATTACAAAAGTTCGCCATTTTGAATCAGCTGTCATAAAATATAAAAATAACAAGATGGCGACATCTTCACTTGAGAGCGCGAAATTGCTTCACTCACGTATGACTTCGGTTTTTGTCGATATTTTAAAATGGGAATCTAAAAATATTGGCTGCTTTTTTATTGGAATGCCAAGCCAGAGAGATATTGAGTTGCGGCAGAAGATTCAATCATGTTTCTTTTTTCTGTTTTGAATTTAGACTGACTATTTTCACTACACTCCTAGGTATAGTTATGCAGTTTTTTCACTCTTAACTAACTAAACTATTTACTATTCCATGTTTTTCTAACTTTAACTTATTAAAAATTACCTCCATAGTGACAGTCGATGGCACTGACATGACACTGACATCTATAGATAATAAATCCATAAAGAAAAGGAACGACACTAGTGATGACTAGTGTAGTGTTATTCTTTACTTTTAAATAAAAATTTAGAAACGTAAATCCTTAATGAGTACGTCGTACGTTATAGAGATATTTTTTAACGAATCGGAACCAATTATTTCTCAAAGTAAGTAAATTCTTTAGACATCGACTGTATAGAGTGACGTCATTGATGTCGTCATTAGCTAAATTAGCTGGAACCAAACAAAAGCTAATGGTGGATATATTCGTGTCACCGTTGTCGGTTCTCGCCCACACTTTCAGCGAACGTAAATGCAGATTTTTTTTGTAGAATTACATCGACATAATTATTTTATGAAAGACTAGAAGAGCATGATTTAGAAAAATACATGATTTTCAAAAAGAATATAATTTTTATTCATTATTTTTTATAAAATAACGTAATAATTAAGTATAATAAGACTTGAGACTTGCTAACAAGCAGCAAGAGCTTAGATTTTTTTCTCCGATAAAACTTGGAATACGAAAAAGATATCATTAGATCATCTCTCTAGGTCTTAATTGTGTCTCATGGCGGCATGGAGACAGCGACTATCGCAACCACGTGCAGGGCACGCCACAATAGTGGCGATAAGTCCCCTCTTTGAGGAGTGGCTTGAGAGGCGCCACGGCGCCCTCACCTTCCGCCTGACGCAGGTCCTCATCGGACACGGTTGTTTCGGGAGCTTCCTGCACCGAATCGGGCGGGAGGAAACGCCCGGGTGTTACCATTGCGAGGATCGGCCGGAGGACACGGTGGAGCACACCGTGGAGCTCTGCCCCGCTTGGGCTGAGCACCGCCGTGTCCTCGTAGCGGCGATTGGCGGCGGCGACCTTTCGCGTCCGGCCCTGGTTCAATCCATGGTCCGGAGCGAGAGGGAATGGGAAGCCGTCGCCTCCTTCTGCGAAGCAGTCATGCTAGCGAAGGAGGTGGCGGAACGTGAGAGGGAGAGAACCTCACGTCCCAGCCGCCGCGGGAGACGCCCCGGGCGTCGGGGGCAACCAGTGGCCCCCGGCCACCGTAGGCGCGAGCCTGTGGACGGTGAGTAATGGGCTAGCTCACCGTCCGTCCGTCTCATGACGACAGGCCGTGTCGACGGCGCGTACGTGTTCCACGCGCGCCTCAAGGAGATGTCAGCAAACCGGAAGGGGTCCGAATGGGCCGATGCCTGCCAGGGCTGCGGGTTGTTCGAAAGACATACCGCGGCCCTGGAACACAAAGGGCGAAGAAGGAACATGGGTGGGTTTTAGTCAGTACAAGTCTGACACTCCCTCCCGCTCCGCCCAGAGCGGGAGAAGTCATTTGATGATTTCCAATCCGCAAAAAAAAAAAAAAAAAGGCTATAGGTAAATTATGAATATTTATCAGTACCTAAATAGTGATAAAAAAATTAAAATAAAAGTAGTTATTAGTCATAAACAGAAATACGCATACGATATAAAAAAATGCTTAAAATTAACATAAATACAAAATTGTATCAAATAAATATCCGGTAGAAATATCACGTGGGAGAACTACTACTTACTTTAGTTGACGGGATGTACGTAACGACCATCACAGAAGTTCGATGTGTGCTATTTTTAACAATATTTTTATGAAAATCGATTAGTATTTTGTGTCTGCTTTAATTGATGCTGTCAATCATATTCAATTTATTTTTGGTATGTTGGAAAATGTTATTTCTGGTTCATTTAGTATATTTGCTTCTGCTTTTCGAAATAGTGAAAATATACAGAATAGTAGAATAGATAGATACAATGAGGAATCGAAAAACTAGAAATCCTGCAAATTATTTTCGGTCTATATACATGCAATTAATTGCATGTATATAGACCGTACCGTACCGACCGACCGTTATTAAATAAAAGTTATTATAATTACAAATCCTAGATTGCTAATTGTTTGTGTAAATTTTGGGTTTTACTTTTAAATGAACCATGTCCATGATATTTTTTTATATCGCATAACTACTTAAAGGCGGCATGCAGGTGCAGTAAACTGCGTTTTATTGAGCATACTAAAACGGCCCCTAAGCCACTTCTATAATTCCAACATCTTTGGCTCACCGTTCCCTTGCGACAATGACAAATCAATGGGGAGTCTGATTCGCGGGTGAAATATGAGTCTGCCCGGGGTTGCCGCCAACGAGAGTTTGTCTTCATTTACTACGTCTGCATTTAGACTCTTTGCCACTAAGTTTTAACTTTAAAATGTCATTTATAAAACGTCAGAATATTCTGCGGAGAGTCTGTTAGAATAAGGCTTTATTTTAAGAAATGCGGGTTTGATGAATATATATTCCATATACAAAACTGAGGTTTGTAATCAGTATTTTTTTCTGATTTTTTGGTAGTTTTCAATAATCGCCATTATTTGTTTTGGTCAGTAACTTACTTTATTTATTGCGGTTTTATACATACGCCAGTTATCGCAAATTCAGTAAAGTCTCTTAATCAAGTAAATTTTAAAATTGAAATTATTCCATTACGGTCCTGTTTAATTGACATGGCATATTTATTGTGCCATATTGTGCAACTTTTTTTCTCATTTTGATCATTTTGCGTAATCTTAGCATTTTTTTTCATTTCATAAAAAAAAGATTTTTCATGAAATAAAAGCCTTGTAATTGCTTCATACAATGTTGTCGAACGCTTTTGAATTTAAGAGCCCCCCCCCCCTCACGCCGATTTTCTTTGTATGATTTAAATTGATTCTTATCATTAACAAGCAAAACCGTTAACATACGTCTCAATCTCCTAAACAATTGGGTGCACTAATCTGGTCGACAAACAGGAATGTGAAGTGAAGGTGCGGGTGTGAGGGTCGACGACTCGATATGCTAAAAGGGCCCAATCAACCTGTTGAATTCTCCGGATTGAATATACAAGTTTTTGTTTTGCATTCTCGTCAAATTCAATGAAGTAACTATGCTAATGATTCTCAACCCGAAACAATAATAAAATGAGTAATAAAACCCGAATCAATAAGCAATGTAATTTTGGTGCAGTCGTTGAGCGATCGACTGCTGCGCTGCGTGTCGCGGGTTCGATCCCCGCACGGAACAAATATTTGAATGGCCTACTGATAGTTGTTCCGGGTCTGGCTGTTTGTGTATGTGAGTTTAAATTTTTGTAAACGCACCCTCGATACAGGAGAAATTCTTAGTGGGGGGGCAAAGTTTAAAAAAAAAAAAAAAAACCGAAATACCAGACACATGATGCGATCAATGATCATTGGATTATTTAATTGGCAGTCAAATCTAACAGCGATCATCGACAGACTGATAATGACGTCACAATCATTACGTGACGATAACCTAACTATTACCTTTAATTACCAGCATCAATCTAAGTCAAACTACCCAAAACTTCAATAAACTACAGCCCATTACATTCAGAGTGCAAATGATAATGTTTTAAGCGTATCTTTGGTCCTATTATAATTGAAATCTTGCTTGGGTCCTGAGTTAATTAAGACAGGGTTGGGTCGGCCTACCCCTGCCGACAAAAGGATTTGGTGGATATTGTAATTTGTAGATGTAAGCCTGGTAGATGTCATGCTACTAATTTTACAGGTGATAGCTTTATGGGTTTTTACCTGACTATTGTTATTCTGACAGCAATTTCATTGATAGTGTTATTGAACTCTTTGAATATTAAGAAAAAAGAAATGGTTTCAGGTTCACTGGTCACATATTAAAATACCGTATCAGTTCTGATTATATTGATATAATCGCCCCCTATTCATTATCTGCCTAGCTTTTTTTTAAACTATCTTGGAGTCGGCTTCCAGTCTAGCCGGATGCAGCGGAGTACCAGTATTTTACATGGAGCGACAGCCTATCTGATCTCTACAACCCAGTAACTGGAAAATATGATAAGTACCCCTTAGTAAGACTGGATGTCAAACTTTCGGCTTCTGACTACTCGTAACGGCTGTCAAAGATCTACAAATGACCGCCGAGACCAACGGCTTAACGTGTTTTCCGAGGCACGGAGGAAACTCTGTATGTAATTATTATGGTCACCCATTCACGGAACAACCTCGGCAGGCACAGCTTAACCTTAAAGATCGACCCGTGCAGCTGTTATTATTTAGCCACGAGCTCGTCGACTCGCCCCACATTACATGGGGCTAAATCATAATTGGTGACTATTAGGTAGGTGGGTGTACTATTAGGTACACCTCTACGGGGTTACAGGCGTCATGTTAGTATTATCTATATAATAATATTATTATTATTATATCTATATATATAAAAGAAAGTCGTGTTAGTTACTTCACTTATAACTCAAGAACGGCTGAACCGATTTAGCTGAAAATTGGCAGGGAGGTAGCTTAGAACCAGGAGACGGACATAGGATACGGTAGGGTAGGGTAGGTAGGTAGGGTAGGTAGGTAGGGTAGGGTAGGGTAGGTAGGTAGGGTAGGTAGGTAGGGTAGGGTAGGTAGGTAGGGTAGGGTAGGTAGGTAGGGTAGGGTAGGTAGGTAGGGTAGGGTAGGTAGGTAGGGTAGGGTAGGTAGGTAGGGTAAGGTAGGTAGGTAGGTAGGGTAGGGTAGGTAGGTAGGGTAGGGTAGGTAGGTAGGGTAGGGTAGGGTAGGTAGGTAGGGTAGGGTAGGTAGGTAGGGTAGGGTACGTAGTAAGGGTAGGGTAGGGTAGGGTAGAGTAGGTAGGTAGGTAGCGTAGGGTAGGGTAGGTAGGATAGGGTAGGTAGGTCGGATAGGGTAGGTGGGTAGTAAAAAGTGCATTGCAACGCATGCTGGGTACAGCTAGTTATTATATAAAAGAAAGTCGTGTTAGTTACACTATTTATAACTCAAGAACGGCTGAACCAATTTGTCTGAAAATTGGTGGGGAGTTAGCTGACGGACAGTAGGGTACGGTAGGTAGGTAAGCAGGGTAGGGTAGAGTAGGTAGGTAGGGTAGGTAGGTGTGTGTGTAAAGTGCATTGCAACACATGCCGGGTAGAGCTAGTATTGATAAACTGCAATCTGCATTAGTCTTACTATGGAGTCAGTTGTCAATTATTAGCAATGCAATTTAGTCAATAAACAAATCTAATTTTGTTTTTTTGGCGGTTTCAAACTTATCCATTGAGAGCAGCGGTGGCCCAGTGGTTGCTGACCGTACAACTGATTCCCCGTTCCGAGCATTTAAACACGGTGTTTAAAACTTATATACGATTATACGACTTAAAACGAGGTTTTTATTTTTTTTTGACATCTGTTAACAAGTAAAGTTTCTTGAATGAAAGTTAGCACTGCCATTGAGGGTTTATCTTAGCTGTAATATAACAGTCTTGAGAATAACTTTCACTTACCAGAAAAAGGAAAAACACAATGGCTTTCACAATAAATGGCTTTACCGACAAATAGCTATTTCAGGTGGCCTACCATGACGTCTTAAAACATAATTGTTTTACTCCTTTTCCAGTGTGGGAGAGAGATGGCGCTAGACATCCTCTATAGCTCTGTCTCTTTCCCACACTGGAATAAGAGTAAACAATACCGCTTTAAGAGGTCATGGTAAGCCAGTAGATCGGCTAACTTCCAACAATGATAGTGGTACTTGGCACTAGTCGTAGTGTCCTGTTATCTAGAGTAACTTGGATTTTATCTCTGGAGACTGTTTTATAGACTTGAGAGTTACGTTAAGTTAGTGGACTACCGTGTCAGGAGGACTGAGATTTATGTTTTAAAATAGCAAGCAAGCAAAATAGTGAACTTAATGGAAAATTCGGTTAGAATGGATGATGTTCTGATTGGAAATTTTATTGAAGTGAAACTTCTTATGCAACTTTAACACTACCATGGAGGGGGAATATTTTCTAAAACTCACTAATAGATGGCAGTATTACAAGATTTGTGACTACGTAGTTCTACTAGGTACGCAAGATGGCGTGCAAACAGTCATGCATTCGACTCTCGGTGTGACAAGTCTTCGCTCAATTTCCATGAGTAGAATTACCTCGATAAACTTATTTAATAATTATGTAATAAAAATAATACAACAAGATAACAACAAACTATTATTTAGAAGCTCAATAAAATAACAAGATTGAATGCGTGGCACTCGAACGCATGCGTGTAGTTTCACTTCTTCCGCGCGGAGGGACTCTTTTTTTGTATCATGGGTATGTTTACATAAATTAAAACTTACATACACAAACAGCCAGACCAGGAACAACTGGTTCGTTCCCACTAGTTCTACTAAACCATTCTACGGTAGAACTAGTGGAATCGGTTTACCCATTAGCAAGACATTTTTTTTAAAACGTTGCCCCACACTAGGAGTTTCTCCTGTATCGTGGGTGCGTTTACAAACATTTAAACTCATATACACAAAGAGCCAGACCCGGAACAACTATCTGTAGGCCATCCAAATATTTGTTTAATGCGGGAATCGAACCCACGACACTGCGCTGGAGTCAATCGCTCAGCCAGTACACCAACCGTGCCGTCACTTACACACCGTGTAAAACACCTCATCACGAAGCCGTCAACCAAGCATTCTGTACATGAAACTAAGTAACTTTACGCAAAAATTATTGCTGGGAAACGACTTTTTTTTGGGGGGTGTAAAATCATGTTTTGTGGTAGAACTCACTGTAACGCACTCAAAACATTGTGCTGATGGAAGGATTGAATAGTACGGGGGTCGTGGAGGTGTTTAAAGTAAAAATCTTACATTAAAAACTTGTATTTAAAAAAATACTTGTCAAAAAGTTGGAACTTTGACCCACAATATCTCCGTATCTGGAAGGTTCCCAGGTATGGTGTAGAACAAAAAAATGATCGCAATGACAGGGAGAACCAGTGCCTTTCGGCTTCGTTAAGAGGTGTTTTACTACCTTTATAACTCCCCATTCTAAAGTAGGCACAAAGCTTATTTGACAAAAAAACAAACACCACAACGTTCCCAGTCATCCCTTTAAGGTCGCAGTAAAAACGCCAAAGCACTTTAAACTCTAAAGGTCCAACATTGCTGCTCGTTTTTACCCAGGCTTGGTCTTTGAGTCTTGATGGGTATTATTTATTAATGAACGAGGTGGACCGACCATGTGTCAGTGTTTTTGTGACGGGGACTAATCTACTGAGGACCCGCAAAACGTTTATGTGGAGGAATTGTCGTAAGGCTTTGGTATTTGATACTATTTTGCCCATAAGCTTGCTTTGTAGTTTCAAGACTTTATTCCTGCGTGTTTTTGTTTTTCTGTGGATAAATTTTCATGCGCCTCCGTCTTCGTATCGAAGTTACTTAGATTTATTAGGTTAAAAAAGTGATCTCGCGAGCCGTGTGGGTATTATTAAGTATCGTGATTAGATTCTATTTCTGTAATACTTTTTAGATAGCAAGTAAAAAAAAATGCTCCTTTAACTCTCTCTCTCTCTCTCTAACTTTAATAGCGTGATTTGGAATTTTTATGTTATTTTTTATTTCTGACATAGATTGCGCTTTGTAACTTTTTGTACTATTTTTCTGTAGTTCTTTATGTGGTGACGCTTTATCACTCCCGCCGGAGTCAATAGTGTAATGAGTCGTCCTTACATATTGTGATGTTTTCCAGCCTAATGGAAGATCAAATCTAATAAAACATACTTCACAGTTCGTAATAATTGTATTGCTTGCCTATTAACAGTAATAACATTTAAAAAATCTAGAATATTCTGTCTTAGTCCGGATTTTGTAAAAATGCAGAAGTCTCTAAGCGCCAGTAAAAATATTTAATGTCCAATACACTTACATTATCATGAATACGTCCTTGTCCGATACAAAAACGTTTTTGTCGGTCGTAACTTATTTACTTAAACATACGGTTGAGGTTTATACTTCTCTTTGTAAGCAAATGAATATTAATAAGTAAAAAGTTAAATGGACGTTATTCTTATTGCTGTAACGTAGTTTTGTGTCTGAATATTTTTTATCGATAATTCCTATCATATGGTAGATCAACTTTTAATTTTTCTGCACGAAACCCTAACTTTAAAAAAAAAAATAAAGAACCTATATGAACCTATATACCTATGAACCTATATACGAAAACGGGAATAATATATGATGCGATGTGCGAAAGTAGAAAGATTTTTAAATCACGCTTAAATTGGTGTCAAGATCACAAAGAACAAATCAAAATGGACAGGTTAGCGACACTGTGTACAGATAGGAATTTCTCTAGCTTTTGCAAAGACGCTAGAAAATTGAACTGCAAGCCTGGCCTTCCCGTGAGTGTTGAGGGTCTTTCAGATCCTAGGCACATAGCTAATAGATTTAAGGAGCACTTCTTTGTTAGGTCACCACTAGGTCCGTCGGTGTCGATGCTCAATACTGGGTCCCAAGGTGAGGGTTTGAACCTAAAGATTTCTGCAAGTGTTGTGGCCCAAGCTATTCGAGAAATGAGAAGAGGAAAGTCCCCTGGCCATGATGGTCTTAGTGTTGAGCATCTGCAACATGCCGGACCTCACATTGCACGAGTACTAGCTATGTTTTACTCGTTATGCATAAGTCACTCTTACTTGCCTGAACAGTTAATGAAAACTATTGTAGTGCCCATAGTTAAAAATAGAACGGGAGACATCTCCGACAAAAACAATTATAGGCCAATATCTTTAGCGACTGTTGTGGCTAAGGTGCTGGATGCACAATTGGCTGAATCTATAGTTCTGCATGACAACCAATTTGGTTTTAGACCTCAGCTGTCGACGGATAGTGCCATATTGTGCATGAAGCAGGTACTATACCCACAGGGGCACACCTGTGTATGCGTGTTTCCTCGATTTGAGCAAAGCTTTTGACTTAGTCAGTTATGATATTCTATGGAGAAAGTTACAAGAAGTAGGGTAGTAGGGTAGTACCGTCTGAACTTGTGAATATCTTAAAGTACTGGTATAGCAATCAAAGTAATAATGTGCGGTGGGCGGGCACCCTCTCGGATCCATATAAATTGGAATGTGGCGTGAGACAGGGTGGCTTGAGCTCGCCCCGTCTTTTTAATTTGTATATAAATGCCCTAATCGAGGAGCTCAGCGGCCAGCGGGTTGGTTGTCGCATAGATGATGTATGTGTCAATAATCTTAGCTATGCGGACGACATGGTGTTGCTGAGCGCCTCGGTTTGTGGCATTAGGAAACTGTTGCGCATCTGTGAAACTTATGCAAATGTTCATGGCTTGATGTATAATGTGAAGAAAAGCGAGTATGTTGTCTTTAAGGCTGGTACTAGGTGCCCCACTAGTGTGCCCCCTATAAAGCTGAATGGAGATGACTTGGCTAGGGTACGTCAGTTCAGATACCTGGGTCATCTAATTACCGAGGACCTTAAGGACGACATGGACATTGAACGTGAACGTAGGGCACTGTCCGTGAGAGCAAACATGATTGCTCGCAGGTTTGCCAGGTGTACAAATGAGGTAAAAATCACTCTCTTCAGAGCCTTCTGTACATCTTTTTACACCTGCGGCCTGTGGGCAGTCTATACTCAAAAAGCTTACAGTGCCCTACGGGTACAATATAATAATGCGCTTAGAACGATGTTGCGGCTGCCCCGTCACTGTAGTGCATCACGTATGTTTGCGGAGGCGCGCATCGATTGCTTCTACGCTACTCTGCGCAAGCGGTGCGCGTCAATGCTGAGCAGAGTACGGGCTAGTCGCAACAGCGTTTTATGTATGATAGCCAGTAGACTTGACTGTCTGTACATTGGTCGATGTATTAATGTTCACATGAGTATTGATACGTCGACTCGTGGGTCAGGCAGGGGGCGAGTTGATTAATTTTGTATTACTAACACTAGTTATAAGTTATTGTACTACTAACAAATTGGATCCCAGTTATCTGAAATAAACGTTTATTATTATTATTATTATATAATAGAAATTCCGTCAAAATTGGTCCAGTCGTTTCAGAGATTAGCCGGAACAAAAAGACAAAAAAATGAAAAAAGTTAAATATATGTATCGTATAATAATTCTTTCATAATTGCAATCAGTAAACAACTGTTCTTTTGAAATTACAAACCGACACATCAATTTTATTTATTAGCAAAGAGGATTAAACTAAATTAAATGCATCGGAAACACAGTTAACAATTTGATTATTTTGATATACAAGGTGTTGATTTGCAACCTCGTCAAATTTCAGGAGGTGGTCACAAAAAACATAAATAATCAATTAAAATTACGGTACCTACACTGGTCAGCAAATAAACCGAGCCACCCGCTACCTAGGAACTCTGATTCGATTTTCTCAAAAAGTATAAAACTTACAACTATCAAAGTTATACCTACAAAAAGTGCGTTTCATGGTGATTAAAATGACTACAAATTAATTCGAAAGTACCCTCAACTCACATTGTAATCAAGCAACAAACACAATGCTAACGATTTGCTCTGTTTTCACCAGAGTTTGAAATTAGCGTTCTTTTTCTCTACAATGAAGGTAGTCGGATATTTCTTATCATTTCTTTAGTTTTTGTCCATCATTTGCTCAGACGCGTGTGTTTTTGCTACTTTTTTCGATTAATAATGGATACAACACCTCAGGAAGCAGCTCAAGCTGTAGGATTACTTCAAGCAGGCATTGCGCAACGTGAAGTCGCTCGAAGGCTTCGAATCAGCAGATCTTCGGTGCAACGAGTTTACAGACGATACCTAGAGACTGGAGCATTCGATCGCCGTCCAGGTACGGGCAGACCTAGGGCTACATCAGCAGCAGATGATCGTTATATCCACCTTACTGTTCTGCGAAATCGCCACCTCAACGCAGTTCAAGTCCAACAAAGTCTGCGTGACGAACGCCAAGTGGTCATAAGTTCAGATACCGTCAGAAGGAGACTTGCTGAACGGAACCTGACCCCAAAAAGAGCTGCAACAGGCCCAGCATTAACGGTAGCACACCGTCGAGCACGACTTGAATTTGCTCGAGAGCATAGGGATTGGACATTAGAGCAGTGGAGTAATGTACTCTTCACTGATGAGACCAGGGTGAGTCTACATGGAAGTGATCGACGTCAGAGAGTATATCGTCGCCCTGGAGAACGTTATTCTCAGTGTTGCATCGAGGAAACTGTTGCTTATGGAGGAGGATCTGTAATGGTCTGGGGCGGCATCTCGTTAACAGCACATACAGCGTTAGTTTTCATCGAACCGACGGGCCGTACACGTGGACTGACTTCTCATCGCTACATTACTGAAATCCTCGCAGACCATGTGGTACCTTACGCAGGATATATCGGACAGGATATGCAATTGATGCATGATAATGCACGGCCTCATGTTGCTCATGTGGTGACCCAGTATCTACGCGACGTCAGCATTCGTACGATGGACTGGCCAGCTCGAAGCCCGGACTTGAATCCGATAGAACACTTATGGGATGAGCTGAAACGTCGGGTTCGAGCCCGGGTACCTGCTCCAACAAGGCTTCCAGAGCTGCGAATCGCAATTGAAGAGGAGTGGAATACAATTCCTCAAGATTTTATAGTCAGGCTCGTAAGGTCGATGAATACAAGGATGCTGGCAGTTATCCGAGCAAGGGGAGGGAATACGGAATATTGATCAAAAACTTTTTTTTGATTTTATCTTTGTTTTTGGCTTTAATTTTTTTTTCACTTTATCATTACTAACGATTGTCACGACTGGAAAACGACTCTTCTTTGTAAAATCCTTAATAAACACTGAAATATTGATTAAACCCAATGAGTTTCCTTTCATTTTAATCACCATGAAACGCACTTTCTGTAGGTACAACTTTGATAATTGTAGGTTTTTTAGTTTTTGAGAAAATCGAATTAGAGTGCCTAGGTAGCGGGTGGCTCGGTTTATTTGCTGTCCAGTGTAGTTTATTATTAATTAACGCTGATTTCTTTGGTTGTTTAAGTTTGACAATACTCCAGAATAATCCCCTTGACGTGGTTTAGGGAATAAGAAATTATCGAATAAACGTTTGAAATTGTTTGTATGTGTGTAAGCGAGGTTATAGGGCAAGAACCAGACGGGCCGCGTTTAAAACACGGGTGATTCACACTTACCGATATCCGTAAAAAAGAAAAAAAAAATCACCTACCTATTTAATTATTGATTCGGGTCGAGAATCATTAGAATTACCTCCTTTAATATGACGAGGATGCAAAACTGTTAAAATATGTTTATCTATATCAAAATAATACTAGTTTAGTTAATACTAACGCCATCTAGTGGTAAAAATATGTAGTAGGATAGAAGTGTACCATAGCTATTAAAAAGCAATATAATAGTCTATTCTCAACCGGCAACTCATTCGTTTTATTAGGTTATGGGCCCAGTAAAAAAGTTTTTTAATTACCTATTTCTACTTTAAATTCGTATCGTGTATCACAAAATAAGTTATAATGTCGTCAGGCAGTTATTTAGTAAATGTGCCGAAGTTAAAAGGACGAGAGAATTATGATGACTGGGCGTTCGCAGCAAGAAATTTTCTCATCTTGGAAGTCATGGACATCGACGCCATTCCTGTCGATTTAAGTGTGGCAGAAGACAGAAAGGCGAAAGCAAAACTCATCATGACGATTGATCCCAAGTTATATGTGCACATCAAGAATGAAACAAAGGTCAAGGATTTGTGGCAGAAACTCCAGAAGTTATTTGATGACAGCGGATTCACAAGAAAAATCAATCTACTTCGAACATTAATATCCATTCGACTAGATAATTGTGAATCCATGACAAGCTATGTAAGTCAGATAGTGGAAACTGCACAAAGACTAAAAGGTACGGGCTTTGAAATTAATGAGGAGTGGATCGGGTCATTGCTGTTGGCGGGGCTGCCAGAAAAGTTTGCCCCAATGATTATGGCAATAGAACATTCCGGCATTGCCATTAATTCTGATGTCATTAAAACAAAATTGCTCGATATGAGTTCTGAGATCGGTGACCATGACTCGGCAGTTGCATTATCGTCGAAGCAAAAAAGTAAGGTTAGTCAAAATGTCAATACAAAAGGCGCGAAACAAACGTCAAATTATACGTCAAGTGACAATTTCAAAAAGGTTATAAAATGCTATAAGTGCAAGAAATCTGGCCATTATAAAAGCCAGTGTCCCGAACTGAAAGAAAAGCAAGTAAACGCATTTAGTGCTGCATTTTTCAATAGTGAATTTAATAAGGAAGACTGGTATATCGACTCAGGGGCTAATGCTCATATGACATCAAGCAAAGAAAACTTATTGCAAGTGAGAAAAGTGCACGATATGAAGGAAATTATTGTTGCAAACAATATGACTGTGCCAGTTGTGTGTGCCGGAGATACACAGATTACTACACTAGTGAATAATTGAATAGTGAATAATTTAATTTGACATTAAAGTAAACAACATTTTATACATACCGAATCTGACAACAAACTTGTTGTCAGTAAGCCAGCTGATAGCAAGAGGAAACAAAGTAACTTTCAAAAGTGATGTGTGTTATATACATAATCACGGGAATGAACTTATTGGAATAGCAAACTTACAGAGTGGTGTGTATAAGTTGAATACAAAGAAGTCAGAGAAAGTGTTGGCGGCAGCAGCTCAAACTACAGATGCAAAACAGTGGCACAGGAGATTAGGACACATTAATAGTAATGATTTGCAGAAGATGAAAAATGGTGCTGTAGACGGAATATCGTTTGATATGAAGGCTGATATCCAAAAATCAAACTGTCAAGTATGTTGTGAAGGAAAACAGAGTCGTTTACCGTTCCAACTACGAAACCATAGAAGTACAGAAGTGCTAGATTTAGTTCATTCAGATCTGTGTGGGCCTATGGAGGTTCGATCGATTGGACAAGCAAGATATTTTCTATTGTTTGTTGACGATGCTAGCAGGATGGCATTTGTATATTTTATAAAGGAGAAGAATCAGACCCTACAGTATTTCAAGGAATTTCAAAGAATGGTTGAGAATCAAAAAGGAACAAAGATAAAAACATTGAGAACAGACAATGGAGGGGAGTTTTGTTCAGATATGATGGAAAATCATCTTAAAGATAGTGGAATTATCCATCAGAAAACAAACCCATACACTCCGGAGCAGAATGGTCTCAGCGAGCGCTTCAACAGGACTATCTTTGAACGTGCAAGATGTTTATTGTTCGAGGCCAAACTGGATAAAAGTTTTTGGGCAGAAGCAGTTAACACGGCAGTATATTTGAAAAACAGATCGCCGGCTTCAGGTTTGGACCAAAAGACACCGATTGAAGTATGGACAGGACGAAAGCCTGATCTCAGTCATGTCAGAATATTTGGGAGCCCAGTAATGACGCATGTTCCAAAAAATAAAAGATTGAAATGGGACAAGAAAGCAGTTCAATACATATTAGTGGGATATTCAGAGAATGTAAAAGGTTACAGATTGTATAACCCAGAAACTAGAAAAATATGTACCAGCAGAGATGTCATTGTAATGGAGCAAAATACTACTCAGATAGAAATAAACGAATCAGTACAAGAGGAAAGTTCCACGAAAGACAGTACTAGTTTAGTTAATACTAACGCCATCTAGTGGTAAAAATATGTAGTAGGATAGAAGTGTACCATAGCTATTAAAAAGCAATATAATAGTCTATTCTCAACCGGCAACTCATTCGTTTTATTAAAAACAACACCTTGTATATGAAAATAACAACAACAAGGTAACAACTCCTTTCGTGAATTTAAAAATTCGCTCCATGTAGAAAAATATATTCAGAGGCAAAAAAAAGAGTTGTAAGAAAAAAACAAACATACTATACAGGACAAGAACTTACGACTCCCCATGCACACAATATACAGACTGAATTTGCCTGTAAAGATCACAACATAGGCATCAGATAGGTTGCAAGTCCCACAAACTCTAAAACTGCTAAGATATTGCACAATTTATTCGAAAATTTATAGACAATGGGTCTCCTGGGGTGCGCCAAAGTTCACCTAAATTTTCAACTCCGATAATTGGAAATCCGAAAATGTTCTTCCTAACATTTTTCATCCTAACAATCGCAATTCCTAACTACTCTGTCTCTAATGTTCTAATTCCGAAGCATTCAACTTCATAATGTCAGTAGCAATAATCATCTATTATACTTTTATTTGTTTTCCTATATTTTCTCAACATAACCATCTTTTACACTATTATTCAAAGTCATATCTTTTTTGTTTAGATTTATTTTTTATTAATTAAAGCGTCTTCTTAAATTTTATTTAAAACGGTGTATACCCGCAAAGATATCCATAGGTTAGGTTAGGTTAGAACTGTGTCGGCCGGCGAGCGCTACCTCGAAATTGGTCGCGAAATTTTTCTAAGTATTTTTTTCATGGTGGGGGCACTATAAATATCATCTTCTACTCACATATATTATTTATTACACTTGGTAAATGTTTCTTTCTGAGTATGAGTGAAAATATTATGGTAATTATGTTTAGGGATAATAGCGTTATGATAAAAAACAGTAGGAGTTGAAATATATTTACAATAATGATATTATTTATTACAATTTTCGGAAACATGAGTGTTATGAACATCGCCGGTAGCACTACAAATAGTATGCATGAAAACTTTAGGATGATAAATTTTAGGAAGAGTGATCATTCCGATTACAAATCATTAGGAAGAACAATTTCGGGTAAAGAACTTTAGGTGAGCCAATATGGACCCGTCTCCTGCTTCGTTAAATTTTAACTAAGTGAAGTTCCTCTTTGCCCGAGCCGGTAACTGTCTTCAGGAGATGAAAGCTATTGAAAATTTGATCAGGCATCTGCAGCACCATCTATAGAGAAGGTTTTAAGTGGAGCAATGCAATACATGAGAGATTTTGTTAGAGAAAATAAATAAATATTTTCTTTCAAAGTGCAAATGTGTTCTTGTTGAAAAAATAATTTCGACCGAGTTCACTGAGTTATTTGAGTTTAAAGACCGCGATGTTTTTAAAGGAAGTATTGGTTCAGGGTCTTAATCGGTTTGGACTGAATAATTTAACTTGTTGGATTCAGGTATTGTAACAAACTTGCTTATTCCTTGATGAAAGGAGTAAACAGATTTATACATTAAAAAAGTAATTAGGGGAAAATGAATTTAATAAATGATGAAATGAAAAATACAATAAATTAGTACAAAAGTGAAGGGCAGGTTAACCGAGAACGTTTTAAATATCTCCGCAAATCTCTGAGCGTGATAGTAACTGAAGACAAACTTGCAGTTGTAGAAAGCTGGCTTGATTAAGATGAGCTTGACCACGACGAACTTGATGCAGGGCGATTTGGTAGGACCCACCAGCAGACACGTACCGCCCAATGCCAGGCTCGTCAGCTCGAAGAGCAGCTTCCAGCAGACAGGTAATGAGCCCCAGTGCCAGGCTCGTCAGTTCGCAAAGCAGCTTCCAGCAGACAGTTAGCAACAGCCACGGCAGCACTAAACGAAGGCCGCTCTTTGACTCCACCAGGCTGTGCTCAAAACTCAAGATATGACAGATCTTGACTCCAAACTAGACTTAGCTGTTTTCTTGATTTTAGACTATACTGATTTCTCGTGTCCAGACTGAACCGACTCTTAACTCCAGACTAGAACCAGGGCATCTGTCAAATTTGAAGTAAACATGTCACAACAAAGGATTAGAAAATATTTATAAAAATGAAATAAAAATATGAATATGGATGATAAGTGTGAGTATAAAGTATCTGTAGTAAGCAGATACTATATTTCCCCAACGACCCCGAGAAAATTTTTGGCCTAGAACAAAAATTTTGGTAAGGTTAAAGTATTACAGCATTCACAAAACTTTCATAACTCATTCAAACATACCGACATCTTACGAAGTTAGGCCAGGTAGGATTCACATTCAATGATCTCTACTCCACCTGATAAATCAATAACAGTAGGCTTATTTTTGGAGTTGTAATCCGCTCGCGTCTAAAACCCATAATAAGATGAAATATAAAGACTTTTAATAAGGGATCCACCCCAATCAACCTTTAGAGTTGAAGATTAGCGAAGGCTTATTTTAAGGAAGTCGCAACCCGCTTCAGTCAACTTTTAGAGTTGAAGATTAGCGAAGGCTTATTTTAAGGAAGTCGCAACCCGCTTCAGTCAACTTTTAGAGTTGATAAGAAAATAGTTATACCAACTTATAGTACAGTTAGTATAATAGAAGGTTAGATAACTTGTACCTAAAAGCACTTCAAAGAGTTATCTGATAAGAACAGATATAGAAGAAGATTAAAAATAATCTTTTAATGGTTTAAGAACCAATGAATGAACAAAGAAAATAAAAACTTAAGAGTTTAAATAGACCGAATAAAACTCTACAGTTAGAAGAAGGGAAGAGGAAGATGAGTCATGAGTAAGTATAAGAATGGTGAATTTATTTACATAACTATAGACATCATATTTTAAAATCCTTAATATGCCATTTAGCTTGGTTGCCATTAGGATCCTCTAGTATATAGACTAATGGAGATAATTTTTGCAACACAGTGGACTTCACATATTTCGGTGCTAGTTTTGCGCTGAAATAAGTCCCAGCCTGGCTATTTATATAGTTTCTTCGCCAGACTGTGTCTCCTACATTATATTCTTTAAAGGTATGACTTTCATTATATCGAGAAGAGTTACGAACATGAGCAATATGAAGGGCTGTCTGAACTTTATCGAAAGTTGCAGACAATAAACCTATGTTAGTAGCATAGATATCCCTAGGTAGAAAAACGATTTCATCAATATTATTAGTTGGCGTATAAAGTGAGCCCGAAGTAATTGTTTCTCGTCCAAAGAGTAAAAAGTTAGGAGAGAAACCAGTAGTAACATTGGTTGTGCTGTTCATAGCATATTGGACTTTAGGAAGGTGGGTATCCCAAGATCTATGGTCATCGCCAACCAAAGATGACAAAGCTGTGATTATAGTACGGTTGTATCTTTCAGTCGGATTAACTTGAGGACAATAGTAAGGAGAGAAAAATATGTATGGTATGTTATATCTGCCCAGAAAATTACGAAATTCATGAGATTGGAATTGAGATCCGTTATCCATAATAATGGTCTGAGGTACTCCATGAACTAGAAAAACAAAATTTTCTAAGTTAGAAATGATGTTAGCACTAGTAGCCCGTTTTAGTGGAAAAATCAGGGAATATTTAGTAAAACAACAATTAACCACTAGAATAAATTGATTTCTACGTCGAGTCATAGGTAAAGGACCCATTAGATCCAGAGAAATTGTTTGAAAAGGCCTGGAACAAATTTTTGGTCTACCCATAAGGCCAAAAGGAGAGTGATTTGCGTGTTTGTAAGTTAAGCAATTATCACAGATAGAAATTATTTTAGCGATATCTTTAAACATAGCTGGCCAGTAATATAGAAGTGATAATTTTTTATAAGTTTTAAAGATTCCTAGATGAGGCTGGTCTGGAGAACCATGATTATCTTTGACAAGGGTTTCCCGAATATCAGGATGAGGGACTTCTTTCCACATGAAATCTTCAGTTAATGCGTAGGGAGATTGAGTATAACGGAATAATTTATTTTCGCGAATAGTATAATTAGGATATAGGTCAGGATTGTTACGACATTCCAAAAGTAGTTTGTTATAGTGTTCCAATGCTGGAGATATAGATTGAGGAGCGAGTGAGACAGGATTTACACCAAGTGGACATGATGTACGGGAGAGTAAATCTGGGACTAAATTGTCTTTACCTCTTTTGTGTTTTAGAATAAAATTAAAAGATGACAACCTAAGAGCCCACCGCGCGAGTCTACCGGATGGGTTGGATAATTTCAGAAACCATTTAAGTGCTGCGTGGTCTGTATAAACAGTGAATTGTTTACCATTATCGATATAACAACGCCAATGCTCTAAAGCTGAAATTACCGCAAGAGTTTCTCTTTCTGTAGTTGAGTAATTGCGCTCATTTTTATTAAGAGATTTGCTCATATAGGCTATAACTACTTCTTTGTCGTCTTTTATTTGTGTTAACATACCACCGATGCCAAAGTTAGAAGCATCGCAATGTACAGAGAAAGGGAGATCGTAATCAGGACAAGCTAGTATAGGAGTAGTAACGAGAGCTTCTTTAAGTTTATTAAAAGCTAAAGTAGCGTCTTTATCCCAAATGAATTTAGGAGCGTTTTTACCGGAAGAAGTTAGTTTATTAAGTGGAGTTGCAATTGTGCTGAAGTTGGGAATAAAACGACGAAACCAGCTACAAGTTCCAATAAATTTTCTCACTTCTTTACGAGTAGTGGGAGTAGGAAATTCGAGTATTGCATTAATTTTAGTCGGATCTGAGCGTAAACCATTTTCATCTACAATATATCCTAAGTATTTAAGTTCATTTTTAAAGAATTGACTTTTATCAAAGTTAATAGTTAATTTAGCAAACGTTAGTTTCTCAAGAACTTTAACTAAATAAGAGATATGCTCTTCAAATGATTCTGAAATGATTATTATATCATCAAGATAACAAAAGACTTTATTATCGAATTCAGGAGTGAAGAGCATGTCCATAAGTCTTTGCTGAGTCGCTGGAGCATTAGTTAAACCAAAAGGCATGATAACAAAGCGATACATGCCTCGACCAGGGACATAAAAAGCTGTTTTATCTTTATCTGTTTCTTCTTTCAAAGGAATCTCCCAAAATGCT
Source organism: Cerastis leucographa (assembly GCA_963082945.1). Taxonomy (NCBI): domain Eukaryota; kingdom Metazoa; phylum Arthropoda; class Insecta; order Lepidoptera; family Noctuidae; genus Cerastis; species Cerastis leucographa. Next base: position 6,387,670 of record OY720380.1, on the reverse strand, counting down.
TTAGCAATATCGATGCTTGAGAGAAATTTAGCATTTTTGAGGTTGTCTAAAATTTCGTTAACATATGGAAGGCTGTATGCATCTCTACGAGTAACTGAATTTAATTTACGACTATCAACACAGAATCGCCATTCGCCATTCTTTTTAGGTGTGATGATAACCGGAGAAAGCCAAGGGCTTTCGCATTTTTCAATAACACCCCATTCCAACATTTTATCGACTTCTATAATGAGAGCTTTTTGTTTTTCAGGAGAAAGACGGTAACAACGTTGTTTAATTGGAGGAATATCACCAGTATCGATATGGTGACTAATAAGATGAGTGCGTCCCAGTACTCCTTTACTTTCGAAGGATATAGCTTTAAAACGTTTAATCATGTCATCAGCGATAGTTTTTTGCTCTAAAGTGAGATTATTATAAGGGAGTAATTGTTTAGTAGTTTCAGTAACCACTGAACATTTATTACTAGTTTTAAAAGCCGAAGAAAGTATATGAGGAATAAGGTTAAACTTTTTCCAAAAGTCGACTCCTAAAATAATTGAAGGAGATATATCTGGGAATACAAAGGCTTGGATTAGATGAGTTTGATTATTGTATCTAATCGGAATGTCAATTGAGCCAAGGGATTTACTTTTATGTTTACTGGCAGTAGTAATCGTCGTTGAAAAAGACTTGGATAACGTGAAGCCTAATTTTAAAATTTCTAAGTGAGAGTTATTACCAAGTATTGTAATAGAACTACCACTGTCTAATAAACCCGAAAATATTTGGTTATTGATTGAAATATCAATAAAAGGACGATTAAAATCTTTTTCATTATCATATAGTGATGTTATTTTGTAACAATGAAAGAATTTTTTTAAAGTTTGTAACCAATCATGCCAGTCTGATTGATTAAAGTTTTTATTACCCAAGTCGTTGTTTAGTTTTTTGAATTATTAGTCTTATTACAGTTAGGACAATTAGTAGATTTAACATCTTTTAAACCACATTTAAAACAAATAATTAATGTACGAGGTTGAGAGCAATTAATTAAAGAATGACCGTTAGTACGACAGCGCACACAAAAGGCATTATTATTAAATTTATTAATTGAATTAACTTGATATTTATTGTTAAAACGATTAAAATTTGTTCTAGAAGGGAAAGTGTTAGAGGTTGAGGGCTTAGTAGATTTATAATTAAATTCAACAGTTAAAGGATTATTAGTAGTTTGAGGTTCACAGAAACGTTTCTCTTTGTCCAGAAATTCTTCATATTTTTGACAACAGGAGATAAGTGTATAGATTGAATTAATATTATTATTCGCGATATAAGGTGAGTAGCAAGGTCGGATGTTGCGAATAATGATTTGTAATTTTTTAGTTTCCGTTAATTTTTCAGAAAGTCTGGAAAACATGCCAGTCAGTATCGAAACAAAAATGATTATAGGTTCATCTTTGCCTTGTGTTCGATTATTAATAGCTTCTAGTAATTTATGGTCATAGTCAAAACCACTAAAGTCCGAAATTAAAGCTTCGCAAAGTTCGTCCCAAGATAACAAAGAATCCCGTTTAAATCGGTACCAATGTAGGGCGTTATCAGTAAGTAACTCGAACGCATGATCCAATAATTTGTTTGATGAAATGTTCCTAGAAATACTGAATTCCTGAATCTTCTGAATAAATGAACGCGGACAAGTGTTTCCGTCATATTTCATGCGTTTTAATTCATTTAAAGAATTATTGGGAATAGAATTAAGAGGTTGAGACTGAGTGTCGGGAAGTAAAGTATGGTACATAGTCTCATTGGGACTATTAGGAGTTGAAGAAGGACGATTGACTGTTATAGGTTGAGAGTTGATGTCGTTGGAAACAGTGGTTATTAAAGAATAAAATTTTGATTCCAAGTTGAGAAATCTTTCTTTAGTTTGAGATAGATGATTTTCTTCTGAGGGATCTGAGTCTATATCAATTCTTTCTAGTCGAAAGTGTAAATGATTAATAAACGTTTTAATTTTTTTGTTGAGTCTAAGGTTGCCCTGTTCTAACAAAAGGATTTTTGTTTCTATATAATTTAAGGTAGTGGTAAGTTGATTCAAATCAGTCTTAACTTCCAATACCGAGTCAAAGATATCTTCAGAAGAAGTATGAGATGCGAGTTGAAGAATTTGTTTTTTAAGCTGTATTATAGTATCTTTTGGTTCTTCTAATCTTATTTTGATTTCATATTCTAGCTCAGCTTTGTTTAGGAGTTCGAAGAAAATAATTCTATCCATGATTAAAAAGTTAAAGATAAAGTAGATAAATTAAAAGGGAGAGAGAGTCAAGAGTCTGAGTTATTATTAAGAAGGATTCTAAAACAGCCTACTTGAAATATTCAAGAGCGTTGAAGGACTGTCATGTGTAGTAGTCTATACTTTTGCGCTGAATCAGCGCAGATAATAGTTCGAGCCCACGACACTAAACCTATTTTGATGAGATTTATAGATGATATAGATAAATATATGATTTAAGTGTTTAAGAGTATAAGTAGATTAAGTGATGTAATATGATGAAAATATTATGAAAATAGTTTCCAAATATAATCTCTTGTGGAAGTTGTTTTAGAATTTAGGGAATATGTTTAAGATCAAGACTTGATTTTGCGTTAGGCGCCAAAATGTAACAAACTTGCTTATTCCTTGATGAAAGGAGTAAACAGATTTATACATTAAAAAAGTAATTAGGGGAAAATGAATTTAATAAATGATGAAATGAAAAATACAATAAATTAGTACAAAAGTGAAGGGCAGGTTAACCGAGAACGTTTTAAATATCTCCGCAAATCTCTGAGCGTGATAGTAACTGAAGACAAACTTGCAGTTGTAGAAAGCTGGCTTGATTAAGATGAGCTTGACCACGACGAACTTGATGCAGGGCGATTTGGTAGGACCCACCAGCAGACACGTACCGCCCAATGCCAGGCTCGTCAGCTCGAAGAGCAGCTTCCAGCAGACAGGTAATGAGCCCCAGTGCCAGGCTCGTCAGTTCGCAAAGCAGCTTCCAGCAGACAGTTAGCAACAGCCACGGCAGCACTAAACGAAGGCCGCTCTTTGACTCCACCAGGCTGTGCTCAAAACTCAAGATATGACAGATCTTGACTCCAAACTAGACTTAGCTGTTTTCTTGATTTTAGACTATACTGATTTCTCGTGTCCAGACTGAACCGACTCTTAACTCCAGACTAGAACCAGGGCATCTGTCAAATTTGAAGTAAACATGTCACAACAAAGGATTAGAAAATATTTATAAAAATGAAATAAAAATATGAATATGGATGATAAGTGTGAGTATAAAGTATCTGTAGTAAGCAGATACTATAGTATATAATGTGGACATAATATTGTAGGGAAGTAGTCGTTTACTAAAGTACTCAAAACTCAATACTTTTATTGCATCCCACATGTTATTCTTAGGTGGTAAACTTATATTAGATCATATGGACCCCTGTCGGGCACAGCAAATAAGTGTAGTTGGAGAGAGGAAGCATTTTCATAAATTATATAACATTATAACTACTAAATACTATAAAACAAACAAACTACAATACTAAAATAATGGTGTCGGTACTTTTTGGGGTAAACTAATAGCTTAAAATTAAAATATAGATAGGCATATATTAAGAAATGTTCTTATAAGGATTTATAAATAGTCTCGAGTAGGTACTTAAGTTTATGATTTTATATTTCGTTTTCCGAGTAGTAGCTTTTATTGATCAAACATATTTTAAGGTTTTTTTTAAATATGTTAATGTTTTCTTCTTTCTTAATTAATGCGGGCAATTTATTATATAATCTAATGGACATTACATAGGACTTTTAGAGTGCATTTTTAATTTAGAGCTTGGTAACTTATTAATTAGTATTGAGGAGCATGCAAAATTAAATTTTAGAATACGTTATACAGGTAGTCTGCATACATAAATATAGAAGTTTAACCATACCAAAAAAGATTTCATATCGCTTCACTGAAACAGAAAACCGTAATAAATCTTGGAAACATTTTTTTATGTTCGTATTTGGTCGTACACCACGACCTACTACAAAAACAAAAATAAACTTTTTTCCCAAAAATTTGCAAACGCAAACTAAAGCATACAGACTAAAACTGGCAATCAAAACGAGGAACAAAACACAATAAACAACTCGGCTTACATTGGACAAGCACCCAACAAACGCGCAGCAGTATTAAAATAATAGTCCGAGAATGGAAGTTTAAATTGAATCCGATCCCGCGGGTTCCACCAGTCATTTTCAGCTTGAAAAACTTTAACTAATATTTGTGTTTTATCTTTTTTGTGATAAAGGGATGATAGTTTGAAAGTTTGGTGATTGATAGAGGTAAGGTGTGGGCTGGCGTATCCGATTAGCGGTTTCCTTTGTTTTGGACGTATTTTTGCATAATTTTGTGTTTTATCCGGAACGAGATAATGGGCTTAAGGATATTCACGAGGAGCTAGTTTTGATTGTTTTTGTTTGAAAACTGCCTAAGGAGTTAGGAGAGAGGGGAAGCTTGCGCTTGAGCTTGAGAGGGGGAGGTCGTGGCTAAAGAATAACAGCCGCATGAGTCAATCTTTAAGGTTAAGCCGTGCTTGCCGAGGTTGGTCCGTGTATGGGTGACTATAATTGCATACCGAGTTTCCTCGGTGCCTCGGAATGCACGTTAAGCCGTTGGTCCCGGCAGTCATTTGTAGGTCTTTGACAGTCGTTACAAGAAGTCAGAAGCCAGAAGTCTGACATCCAGTCTTAACAAGGGGTATCGTATTACCCTGTTATTGGGTTTTGGACGTCAGATAGGCAGTCGCTTCATGTAAAAACTGGTACTCAGCTGTATCCGGTTAGACTGGAAGCCGACTACAAGATAGTTTGGGAAAAGGCTAGGCAGATGATGGTGATGGTTTGAAAACTGCCTCGTTGGTTTAGTGGTCGCAATTGCTACTGCGGAGCATGAGGTCCTAGGTTCCATTTCTGCGTTGGGCAAATTCTGAGCTGACTCGTCGCCAAATTTTGTGGCGACTAAATTTAGATTGTCATCGACACGCTTAGAAGAAGAACAGATATTTTGTAATAACTTGCGTCAACGCTAACAATAATATTTTATTTTATTAACTTATCCAGACCTATTAGCAATATCAAACTGCAGCATCTCACAGAACCATTACCCACCGCAAAATTCAAGTCAACAAACATTATGTACTTTATCAGCATAAAAAAGCGCTTTTAACAAGATTTCTGAGCGAATACAGAACATAGATTTATGGCTGGCAAGGTTCCAATTCAATGGATTGGTTTGCAAAAACCAACATCTATCATCGGTAGCGTTGTACCGTGTCACCGTAGGATTGGGACAGGGATGGACTGGGGAAGTGTATTGGGTGACTTGTATGGAAGTTGATTTATAGTGAGTTCGGAATACCAGATTTTGCTGATCCATTCATTCTACCTTACCAGTATAACATAACGACTGTTATGTATCTTCAGAAGGGCAAAGGTGAGCCACACACATTTTGCCAGTGTTGTTTAAGTTCCTTGTAATAGAGGGCGAGGGATGTGGAAAGACATCCGACTAGGTGGACAGACGATGTCATAAGTGTGGCCTGAAGAAACTGGATAGCAACAAAACCACTTTTGGCGGTAAAGATCTCAATTTAGAAGAGAACTGCTCTCAGCATTGGACGGAAAAAAGTTGTAGGAGAATAATTGGAGTGAGCCTATTGCCACCAACCTGGCAAAAATTCTGACATTGGACACAGAATTCCAAAAAGGAGAGTCTAGTAAAACTTTCACTTTCACAACGGTTGCCATTACTAGACGCCGACAGACAATAATCATCCATAAATTAGTCCTAAGAATTTATGACACGTTTAAACATTTTCAAGTCTTGAGTAAGTTTACAACAAATTCAATATAAATTACTTTAAACATCAATTTAATCTGAATTACTTAAATAACCAAAAATTTTCCAAGCCTCTCATATTGTGTCTCACTGCTTGGCAAAGGCCTCCCCTTTCTCCTTCCAAACCTCTCTATCTTGTGCGATATTAGAAAGCGATACAATATTAGAAAGCAGACATAATCACACCCAAGTTAATAATTTTTATTAAATGAAAATTGATGACTCCTCATTATTTAGTATAATGAAAAATAATGGCTAACTGCTAGATCACTAACAAAGCTTAAGAAATCTCTAGACTCACGATTATTGGAAGATTTTAGGAAGATTAAATTTCAATGAAATCTTTGTCCATTTGTTTTGCCAATAATAGAACAGCGTAAAATCCGTCTATGGATGAGTCTCCCAAACTAGCTATAAAAAAGTGTATCCAAGCATTTTTCTTTAGTGTAAAGAAGAAAACTTAAAAAAAATATAGGACCGATCTGGTTAAACTGAAATCTGACCGTCACATAGTTGGGAAAAAGCCTAGGCAGATATGTCTAAACTTGTTCCTAAATTCATATCCTAACTCCGTATCTGCACAACCGTGCAAGACGTAGTCGCTCATAAAAAATACGGAAGAAAACATATTTCATACGATTCCGCTTATTCAGGAAAAAATCTATAAAATATGCGCACTGATGTTATTTGCATTAGGGTCAGGTCGAAACCTAATGTTTTCTGCTACTGAAGCGATGTTCATTTAGTGGTTTTTTTAACATAATAAGTAGTCGATTGTTTTTTTTTAATCTTTATTGATTTTATAGTGCTGGATGAACGTTAACAATCTGACGAATAAAAGTTTTCTTTTTTAAATGTTTTTTTTTTTAAAACATACATCGCCTGTAATTGTCAAAGGGTTAGGCAGAGCTGTACTCATTATACAACACGCACACTTTCGATCGTTCTGTTAAAATCCCATGCAATAGAGGGTGAACCTATTTTGTTTTAGGTATCCGAGAAATATTTTATCGGAAACATCATCATCTTCCTGCCCTTGTCCCATTTTATTTGGGGTCGGCGCAACACGTCTCTTTTCTCCATACTCCTCTGTCATTCGTCATGTTATCATTTACTCCTTTTTCCTTCATATCATTTTTCACACATTCCATCCATCTTTTCTTTGGTCTTCCTCTCCCTCTCCATCCATCCACATTCATATTCATCACTCTTTTAGTCACATTTGTTCCATCCCTCTTCATCACATGTCCATACCAAGACAGACGACTCCCTTTCATCTTTTCTGTAATAGGTGCCACTTTCAAACTTCCTCTTATATGCTCATTTCTAACTTTATCCATTTTAGTCACTCCACACATCCATCTCAACATTCTCATCTCTGCTGCATGCAATCTTTTTTCATCCGTCTTTTTCACTGCCCAGCATTCCGATCCATACAGTACGACAGGTCGTATCACGGACTTGTATATTTTCCCCTTTAACTTGAGGGGCATCCGTGGGTCGCATGTTGTTCCAGTGACCTGTCGCCATTTCATCCATCCTGAGTTGATCCGTTGCGTTACGTAAATATTTTATCGGAAACATAGTATGAAATACATACGTTTCAGTAAGACCACCGGAAAGAATGGTTTATTCATTTTCATATAGGAAAATCATATCATTTATGTTAAATACATCGTTTTTTACTTCGCTTACAATTAATTGGTTCTTAGCATTTTCTAGAGCTGACACTTAGTAAACGTTTGCGCTAGACTCACAAGGTTTCCACCGAGTACCTATCATTACCACTTTTATTAAAATTGTATAGGCTAAGGTTTTTTTTTAAGATCAGAAAAGCAGCAAACTGCCAACTGTGAATTCTCACGGTTTTGCGTTGGATATAAAAATGAAGTCATTATCTGGAAATAATTTTGTATCAAACAGCTCATCATTTCATTTATACGGCGGCGTGTATCAAAAAGGTATGGTCATACATAATACCTATATTTTAAAGGGACCATAAAACTGGCCAACTAGACTGTTGGCCAGTTGACTAAAAACAGATGCCATGTTGCGAAACCCTAGTTTCGCCAGAAAGCTAGTTCGCTTCGTAAAACTTAGGCCCCGACATTGAACAAGAACTGCTATATGAAGCCACGGTCGTGGCTTGAACTAGGTTCAATAACAAAGATTGACTTTGCTTTAGTATGGAAGTTGTATTTTAGGGTTTACGTAAGTTTTTTTTTTTTATGTAATGGGGTATTTTAAACGAAATTACGAGCTTGAATGCATCAATTAATTTTATTGTGAGATTGGATTTGGCCTATCGAATTTTAAGCCACATGAATTAATATGAAATAATTATCTTCTTACTCAAAAACGTATAAAATAAATAATATTAACGGATTCACCGTTAATAGAAGCTTTGAACATGATTTAATTTCGTTATGATACCCATATTGATATAGTTATTTATTTTAATATTAGCTCATTAAATCCATACAATATTCACATAACGACTGTATTTCGCGACCATGCACATTTTTTTTAACCAACATGACCATTTTAAATTCCAACAAAACAAAGTCTACTTCATACATCCCAAAAATGTTTTAAATCGTGACGAAAACCGCAAAACAAGCTCGCAATATCCTACGTCGGACCTAAGTCATGACGTGTCACGGTCCCGTCCCGTCTCCGTCCCGCACCCGTACCGGACGATTAATCACACCCACACCGGACCGTACAAGTGTCGAAAGTAAATGAGATTTTCAACTTTCCGTATTAATAAAATGAAATTAAAAGTTTTTTTTTTTCTACAAATAAGTTAGGTTTTGGCGTTGAGGTTGTTGATAATAAATCTTTTTTTTGGACCTAAGCTGATCCTTTCCCTCGAACATTTTTTTTTTGGATGTACCTTTGATCTTTTCTGGGTCATGTTCAAAATTTTGTTCCCTTAACTACAATAAACTGGAGGTGGTCACAAAAGACTTAAATAATCAATTAAAATTACGGAACATAGTTAATTAATAAACGCTGATTTTTTTGGTTGTTTATGTTTGTCAGTATTTCGGAATAACCCCCTTAATTAACGTGGTTTAGGGAATTAGAAATTATCAAACAAACGTTTGAAAGATATTGAGATTGTTTGTTTGTGTGAAAGCGCGGTTATACGGCGGGAATCAGACGGCTCGCGTTTAAAACACGGGTGGCCGATTTTAATAAGAAAAAAAGTAAAAATTACCCATTTTATTATTGATTCGGGACGAGTATCATTAGCATAGTGACTTTTTACCTCCTTGAATTTGACGAGGATGCAGAACAACACCTTGTATAACTATTGTAAAAATGTAACTGATTAATCATAAATTTTCTTGCTTTCAAAATTTTTTTTGCTAGCATTTGCTACCGGTATCATTCTCATCATAAAAAGTTATTTCCCCACGTGAGATCTAAAAATACACGTATTGATAGCAATATTTATGTACAACATCTGAAAAAAGCACGAATCAGAAATGATTTACCGGTCATACAGAGTACCACGAAACTAGTATCGAAGCCCGTGACCCAGAACTCAAACCTTGAAGTACCACAACTGCGCTTGAGTCATAAATAAAACTTTCACGTGAATTCATAGCACTATTTTTAAAAGCATTCAATAGGAGTCAGTGGGGGAAACTTAAGACATGAACTGAATAAATAAAGTTTCGTACAGGTTTTTATGGATAAGACGAGGTTCAGTCTAAACGCATTTATTTTCTTTCAGCTCTGACCTAGACAAGAGTCAAGAGCAAACCAGCCGCATATAAAAAAAAAAACTTGATTTAGGCAGGTACATTACAACTTTGCGTCATAGACACAAAAGTCATTTTCAAACTTATTATACCTTTTTCACCGGCAGTCTAAGTTATTTTTACAATTTGTATTTAAAACAGATTTGTTTTTATAATAAATGGCGTCATCAAATACAGAAGGGTCAAATGCGGACAAAAAAACAAAATATAAAAAAATACCAAAAGATCAAAAACACAATAACGACCACGTAAATGCTAAGGAACCAAAAGCTAAATACGATTACAGAACAAGACGCACATTTAAATAGGAAAAACGAAAATCCCATTATGTTTGTTCATTTCCCGATAAGACGGGGGCGACAACAGATAACAGCCTCTTATCATTTCGTTATGCTTATTTCCTCATAATAATAGAAAGCCCCTGGATTTTATATTTAATTTAGGTTTTATTTAATTTGAGGTCGTAAATAGGTTAAGGTTTTTATTGTGTTTGGAAGCCTGTAAATTGATGTCGATTGGTGAATTTATTTTATTTAAGCCCGATTGGTGAATTTATTTTATTTAGGCCACAGAACACGGAATTGCAGCGTCAGACATGAGCAGTCAGCACTAAGGCCTGAAACTACGTTAAGCGGGCGCCCGCGACGGGGAACCGACGCGTGTCCACGCGCGTGGACAGTCCGGGTGGGCTCCGTGGGAACGCAACGGTCCCCGTCGCGGGTACCTGTCTCGGAGGCTGGATTATTTTATTTAGGCAGTGTCGCTAACTCAATTTTAACGGTGTGCCTGTAGCCATATTGATGGGGAACTAAAACTTAACTTGGATGCGGGGCCCGCCTCCCCGCGACGGACGCCCGCGCAGGTCCCCGCATCGGAGCGTTTTTGTATGGAACCGCGCGGGCGCCCGCTTAACGCAGTTTCAGGCCAATACAATTCGTTTTTCGCCGAAAAATATGTAGTGTTTACTTCTGCAATATGAATCCAAAACTACCTTTCCTTTTGTATTAAATCGGTTGGTGGGAGAAAGTTGCAAACATTCCACCTTGATATCTCGTTTGGTGGGAAAATTATCATTGGAGGGAAACTTACCAGTGAGGCAGAGTGGAATAATCCAGTTACCGAAAAGTATCAAGTAGTACAGTTATCAGAAATAGTAACTGTAACCACTAAACATTGTCAGGTAGTCTTCGCAAGTCTGATTCTCTCCTAAGGTATCGTGTAGTTTTAATGCCTAAATCGAAATAAGAATTTAGGTATTATGTTCAAACATCGTACAAAAGGTGAGTCGGATGGTTGGTTATTTCTATTTACTATTTATTTCATAAGCAGCTTACCGTAACATCAATACACAATGTGCCGAAAAGTAAATGCCGTCCAACCTTTTATGAGCACAATAAAAGGGATGGAAACATGGCATTTCTGGCTAAACACTATGCCAGTTGCCGTGCCAATATAATGTTGCCATAAACTACGAGGGTTTATGGCAGAATTATTAGTGCTATAAACATACACGAAACTGCCAACTACCCGCATGATATGCTAGTAAATTTTACAATGCATTTTTGAGGAGGGATAAAAGTATGATACATTTTTTTTATTGGTATAAGACCCCTACTGACGTTTGATATCATGTTGTGAAGTCAACATGATATCAACATGATATCAACAAGTCAGAACAATAACTGTCCAAAAATGTACAGTTATTGTTCTACCAATAGGGGATAATCCAACTTTTTTTTTCTTTGTCCGTCGGGTAGTTTATTGAAAAGTATTGGACACGTATTTTTTCTTTTTTCACGTGGTCATAAAATTACGGAGATATATTGAGTTGAAATGGCGCATGACGTCACACGTGGGTAAGTTTTATACCTACTTGTGACGTAGTAAGCCCCCACTCTCCAACTTTAATGAGTTTTAACTAAGTAATTTTTTGATATTTTGATAAAACAAAAAATACGTGTCTAATATTTTTGTATTACCTGTCTGACGGACAAAATATAATGTCGTTTTCTTTACCCAGTCCGGTCCCCTATTATGTCCTAAATATAAAATTCTCGTGTCACAATGTTAGTTACCATACTCCTCCGAAACGGCTGAACCGATTTGTATGAAATTTTGTGTGCATATCGGGTAAGTCTGAGAATCAGCCAACATCTATTTTTCATACCCCTAAAACCCATCAAAATTTCCACGCGAACGAATTTCCGGGCAGCAGCTAGTAAATTTATAAAAATATACAGCTCTTGTTCACTGCCGCCGTTTCTATTTAACACACAACCATATACCACCAGAATAAGCATACACAGTTTATAAAGTTCCGCAGCTGGGATACAGGTTTCCACTCTGTGAGAGAGAATCATACACATTAATCCACCACGAAGGCCCAAGGCGGGTTAGTTGTACTAGATTTGAGTGATACAATTTTAATTACATTACTTAATAACGTAGCGAGTATTATCATGCGCATTATCTGATTTTTTATGAAATCGGGAGCCTCGACGACGGAGCCCCGCTGCGCGTGGCACCTATTTCTGTCTGGAGGGTTTCAAATACTTAAAATGAATGGCATGACGGTCGGTAACGGTCGTGCCATTCGAACCTAACCTATCCGTGTTGAGGTACCCATCGAGTGTCTTGGCGCGTCACGACACGTAAGTGTGTTTCCGGCTTTATGCACATCTCCCACAATCCTTCCATTGCTCGCCAATTTCTATGAACCTGCTCATTTCAGCTCACAGACCTTTCCCTAACAGTAATGTAAGCCGTTTAGTGACCACAAAACAAGACTCCCAGCGGTGACAATGTCAGGGGTAATTCAAGCGCATTTGAGTGAAAAATTGGATGGCTATTCGCTGTCCTGTCAGTTGCAAGGAGCTCGGCTTGTGTAAGTAAGGGTTACGCCAGTGACCACTGGATTTGACATTCGGAGGAGGTTACACTTTTTATGTTTAAAGTTTAGTTTTGACGTCAGAGTGACGTTCTGTTAATGGAACGGTTGAGACTGAAATTATTGGAGAAACTGAAAATAAAAAGTAAGACAGAGGGGTAGTTAATAGTAGTACTTTTGGAGGAACACTAGATAATATTGTTGTATCGTCGTATCGTATCGTAAAACATTAAAAAAAAAAATTGTGAGTCCCTCCGCGCGGAAGAAGTGGAACTTCGTGATACAACACGCATGCGTTCGAGTGCCACGCATTCACTCTCGTTATTTTATTGAGCTTCTTAATAATATTTTGTTGTTTTCTTGGTGTATTATTTTTATTACATAAGTTTATCGAGGTTATTCTACTCATGGAAATTGAGCGAAGGCTGGTCACACCGAAGAGTCGAATTCATGACTGTTTGCACGCCATCTTGCGTACCTAGTAGAACTACGTAGTCACAAATCTTGTAATACTGACATCTCTTAGTGAGTTTTTAGAAAATATTCCCCCTCCAAGGTAGCGTTAAACTTGTTTGAAGTCGCATAAGAAGTTTAATTAAAAAAAAAACAAGTTGTTAGACTTTTTCTAGGTAAGTCTCTTTCAGACTGGAATCACCTATAGAGATGTAACCGTTGCAGTTGATGTAAATGTTGCAATAATTTTATGAAGTAAGTGGCGCACAAACAGTAGTTCATAATTAGCACAGTATGAAGCCTAACGGCGCAATAGGGATGATGACTGGGTAAAGAAAACGAAATTCTATTTTGTCCGTCAATCAGGTAATACAAAAATATTAGATACGTATTTTTTGTTTTATCAAGTTAACAAAAGAATACTTAGTTAAAACGCATTAAAGTTGGAGAGTGGGGGCTCACTACGTCACAACTAGGTATAAAATGTACTGAGCCGTGACGTCATGCGCCATTTAAACTCAAAATATCTCCGTAATTTTACGATTACGTGAAAAAAGAAAAAATACGTGTCAAATACTTTTTAATAATCTACCCGAAAGACAATTAAAAAAAATGAGTCACCACCCCTATTGAGTAGTAGTTAAAATGTAAAAGATGATTTCACTTAATAAATTAACATAACATCAGTCTGTAATCCCCGACGAGATGTACCTAATAGTACACCTCCATTTCGCCAGTCATATGTAATAGGGGCAAGCCTATTGCCATCACCCGGGCCTTAACCTAGACTCCGTGGCTGCTACTGAGAAATTTTTGATGGAAAAATAATACTGAGCTTGACCTGGGAATCGAACTCAAGACTTCATGCTCAGAAGTCGCGCGTTGCGGCCACTGGATGATCAAGGTAGTCAATAATTATTTTATTATTCAAAGTTTGCACGTGTTTAATTTTATTCATATTTTCGTAGTTTCTGACACTACTCAATGGTCCTAGGTACTTCAGTACCTAGGACCATTGAGTAGACGATATTATTACCTACTAGCTGTGCCCGCGACTTCGTCCGCGTGGAATTAGAATTTTTCTAAAATAGAAGTAGCATAAGTTACTCCTTATGCTGATGTAAACAGCTATCTGCCAGTGAAAGTCCCGTCAAAATCGGTCCAGCCGTTCCAGACATTAGCCGGAACAAACAGACAGACAGAGAGACAAAAATTAAAAAAAAAAACTTATTTTCGTATATGTACCGTATTATGCATGTAGTAAAAAACGGTTATTTTAATATCACAAACTGACACTTCAATATTTTTATTTATTTGTAAAGATGCATTAATTTAAATCATTTTTCAATGAATCACCTTTTATGTAACACCATTTCAGAAAAAGAAAGGCTGACAAAGAGAATCCAATTTCAAGAAATATCTTTTCAAATTGAATATTTCAAATGGCCATTTCACACTTAATCTTTTTCTTTCATTTTGAAATCTGCACAAAATGCTGGGCTAGCTATTCTATTTCTGAATCCATATATTAAATTAAGAGATGGATAAATAGTGTTTTAGATTTTTTTATACATTAATATCGGTTATATTTTGAACCAGTGTATCCTGCCTATTATCACTTACGGGGCCAAAACGTGGACAATCACGATACGGTTGGTCCATGAATTCAAAGTCGTTCAGCGAGCTATGGAACGGCCTTTTCTTGGAGTCTCTCTGAGGGATCGCATTCGGAACGAGGTGATCCAAAGAACCAGAGTTGTAGACAATCACAGAATTGAGAATAAGTAAACTGAAGTGGCAATGGGCCGACCATAATGGCCGTAGAACCAATTACCGTTAGGAAAAAGTATTCTTGTGTGGAGACTGCAAATAAATCGCAGGTTGGCTGGTAGCAACTGGCTGAGGGTTGCCGAAAATCGAGTTGAGTGGCATGTGATTGAGGAGGCCACAAACACATCCTGTATAGGTGCGAGTAAACTAAACTGCATAGCACTAGCTTTATAAAAATATAAAGCCCCATCCTTCTTCACAGAACATAAAAACCAGTTTTGAATATGAATAACATGGAAAAACCGTTGCCTTTGTAACTGCATTATACTCAGCCACGTTACATTTGATAAAAAATTCATGAAAGAAAAGTGAACATTAAAGAAAGGTAGAATGTACGTCAAGCTTCGAAAATGTTAAAAGAACCGGCCAAGTGCGGATTGAAATCGCGCACAAAAGGTTCCGTACTACCGCACAATATTAAAAATTACATGATAGTTTCTCGTTTGCGTTTATGCTAGGGCAAGAGAAAATGCACGCCACTGTTGCACTCCGCCAATTAGGTGAGAAGAACGGACGTGCGCAAAAGAACTTGCACATGGTGTTCATTGAGAAAGGTATGCCTGGGAAGTATGTACAGTTAATTCGTGCTATATACAGTCAATCTTGTACTTACGTCCAGTCAGCTGCTGGCAACACCGACGAGTTCAGAGTGGCTGTAGGCTTGCATCAAGGGTCAGCTTTGTGTCCTTACCCCTTCCTGTTGATTATGGACGTTTTGACGTCGGACGTACAGAAGGAGGCACCCTGGTGCATGCTGTTTGCCAACGACATTGTTCTTAGTAGTGAAGATGGATCTCCAGTCTTCAAGTCATACCGCTAGATGTCTGCTCCGACTTTCGGTGTCTCGGTTCACTCGTGCAAAGCGATGGCGAAATAGATCGTAGTTTAACACTACGATTTATTTCGCACAGAATAAACATTGGATGGATGAAATGGAGGTAGGTCACGGGAACTATCTGCAACTCCCACATTCCCCATAAACTTAAGAGGCAGATTTATAAAACAATGGTTAGACGTGCTATCTTGTATGGATCAGAATGTTGGGCCACAAAAGCGATGAATGAAAGGTATATTTGCATGTGGCTGAAACGAGAACGCTAAGGGGGATGTGTGGTGTTACGCGAATGGATAGAATAAGAAATGGGTACATAAGAGGAAGCTTGAAAGTGGCGCTGGCGACTGAAAAAGATGTGTGGTAATCGGTTGTCGTGGTATGGGCATGTAATGCGGAGAAATGAGGAATATGTCGTGAAGAAAGTTTTGAGTATGACTGTGGATGAGTATAGTAAGTAGAGAAAGACTAAAAGAAACGATGGATGGACCGTGTGAAGAATGAAATGGCAAGAAAGGAGGTATTTTATGAGATGACAAATAATAGAGAAGTATTGAAGAAGAAGACATTCTGCGCCGACCCCAAATAAATTGGAATAAGGGCAAGAGAATCACGATGATTAGGTATCTTGTGTGGGGGGGACCACTTAAATTTTGAACTATAATTTAATATTTTTTTACTATAGTGGCTAGAGTGATACATAGTCTGTGTCAATTTTAATTGTTATTTATTAGTGCATGCTGTGGTCTCCTACGTTGGTGTCTCATTCACGTAAGTTTTTCCTTTTACCCGCAACATTGCAAAAATTGTGTGTCTACGAATTAGCTTATTTATTAACGAGTACCTACCTTCTTGTTCAGTAATTCTTATATTTAGTTTTTAAGATAATCTTGTATTTCTCTTAATAAGTGAATTGTATTCTTTTTGAGAAATAAATGTCTTAAACCGTATAATTATAATGTAGAATACACTTGTGTAATACTTTATGTTGTCCATTATGCATATTTAATGATTTGTTTTTATATTTTTTTGGAGATCCTAAATAAAAAACGGTTCAAAAGATACAGCCCTGTGACAGGCGGTCTGACAGATAGATGAGCTATAGTAATAGAGTCCCGTTTTCAGCTTTTAGGTAAGGAACACTAAAAAGATTGTACTATCTAGGTATATGCAAAGTTGATACTCTCTCTGTGACGTTAATCTTATTAGTCTTGATCAACGAGGCTTAGTCTTAATAACTTTTTTTTTCTTTCATATTCTGTGGGTAGTTTGTAAATCTTGGACTTATTTGGGATTAAAATATTTCAATATGGAAATTTGCCGTTGCTCTTTTATGAATCTCATATTAGGTCTTGCATTATATTTTTAATCTACTTGGTGCGGATCAAAGGTTTTAATACTGATAGAAATAGTAGTGTAGGGAGTTATGAGATTTTTTCATTGCTAAGATACTTATGTTCTTTTATGAGACTGCTTACGAAAGTAAAAGTTAGAGAGAAACCGGAGGGCAAGTTAGATAAGTGACAACCTTTCAAAAGCGTTTCGATGTTTTACAACGACTTTGGCATATTTTTCGGTAGCCTATGTCAATCTACCGGACTATTTTACCGGTTACATTTCGGGGAGTGTGCGATGGAATTGCATGACCTAATTCCAGCTAGCCCGTTTCATCATCGGACTACCAGACGTACGGCGATGCGCCATCGGTACATGGTGGACATCCCACCTATACGCACTAAGCGCTTTGGGAATACTTTTATTATGCGTACCGCTAAGGAGTGGAATTCCCTGCCGGAGTCTGTGTTTCCCGATAGCTACAATCTGGGGGTCTTCAAGTCAAGAGTGAATAGGTTTCTTCTAGGCAAGCGTGCTTCACCGTCGACCACATCATCGCTTACCATCAGGTGAGCTAATGCTCAAACGCGAGCCTATTTATAATAAAAAAAAAAAAACTACATTTATCCCTTTGTTAGAATTAATGTCACTCTTCTTGGACAGGAACAAATCTATACTCCATGACTGCTACTGAGAAATATGAATGATTGAAAACCCATTGACAGTTTGCCTGACCTGGGTTGACCTAATCGTACCCAGAACCTCATGCTCAGTAAACGTACTAGCGACTACTAAACCAACGTTGCAGCCTTAATTATTGCCATAAAATTTCCTTTAACGTAGTTTTGGTATGTCGAACTTTGAAATAAAACAATCAAACTTCGATTCAATCGTTTTATTGTTTTCAACGATGAAATCGAAATTATTGACACCATTTTTTTAAACATTGCTGTACATATTTATTTTATTTTCATTCATAGATTATTACTTCCATTTAATTTTTTTTTATAATAATTATATTATAATATATTTTTGTATTTACATTTATTTTTATTTGCGTGAGACGACTAGATATTTGTTCTGAATCTATCTAACTTACTTGAGTTACATTTAAAAAAATACAAAATTAAAAATAGAGCCATATTCTTAGAGCCACAAAATTTTTAGTAGACATATTTTTCTATACGTAGCATGAAAACTAAAATTGCAAAAAATAGTTCCGTGCAGTATTGGCCAAACCGGCATGGACAGGATCTCGACACGGTCCCGGACATAGACACCTCCATACTATTTCTTACTGATGTATGTGTCTGTGTCTGTTACGACTTGTATGACCATTCCCTAACTAAATTTATCTACAATTATGAGGTTTTAAAAAAGGAACAATCATTCAGATAGTAAATAGAATATGGATGTACACAGTTATAGATAATAACTCTATCCGATTGTTAAAATCGGATTAATCGAACTAGCCGAAATATATTCGCGAGCACTAATATGTATATACCAATTTTTAGAAGAGATATTCGCCTAGTCTGATCGTATTTTTATACTGATACCAACATAGTGTTTTGGAAAAAGAATACTATACCCAATGAAATAGGTAATAGGTAAGTTGCCAACGTTATTTCACGATCTGGTCGCTGAATTTGGCTAATTAGATATTATTGCTCGTGACTTTGCATTTTACTATTTGTATTGTAACAAAAAAAAAAACTGTGGAGGAGACTTAATTTTATATTTTTGGAGACATTTTCATTCATTTAAAATTAAATAATTATTTAATGCTTACACAACATCACATTAAATTAATTATAGTATTCACTAAATCTAATAAGCACAGGACTAGGAAAAGCTTGGCATTTGATGCAAACTTAATTGATTGTAACGAACACATATCTATAGAATTATAAATTATTGTAATTTACACAACATGTGATTAAGCACAATTCTATCGATAACTTTGCAGTTTTTTGCATTTAATATTAATTTTATTATTTATTTTTATTATTTTTGCAGTGCACTATGATTTATGAAACTCTGCAATGTCATTTACAGTAACTTATATTCGAACCAGTGTCATATTCGTCATTATTAATTAATACAGTAGGTATCATTATTATTTTAATCTATAAAACCTGTTGGGAAATTGATTGCCACGGAATTTGACTCTCTTCGACAAATTACCGATTCTATCATGATGGAATCGTTTAATTAAATTAAATGGCCATTTCATTTACCTATCAAAAATTAACAGTTTTGATTTGAATATAAAGATGACTGGTAAAGAATGCCTTGTGACATCAAGTCAGGCTATGTACCCATACTGTACAGTCACGTATAATAATATGTATACACGCAGCAACTTTTAAAAGTGATTTTCTCCTACTGTACTGATTAAGATTTTACGTTTTCACAAACATGGAATTTTGGAAGCCATACTATTACGAAATCGGTCTTAGCTCAACGTAAAAGCCGTAATTTCACGAGCAAAACATTTTTCTGTTTTGCTAAGCGTATATACATATTATTAGACGTGACTGTACATGAAGTTTAAATAAATATACGAGCCTTTTGGTTGACAGTCAACTTCGATAGAAGTTAATTTCCTTTTTTTTGACAATATGTATAATTATTAATTGTTTACTATTTAATAATGTCAATAACACTGACATTGCAGAGTTTTCACCTTTTTGCAGAGTTATCAATTTTTCAACATTCAAATGCTAAAAAGAATAACAAACATACTCCATTAATTGTATTCATAATCCATCGCGACTCATTATTAATTATTACTACATTATAACATCGATAGGTAAGTTTATGAGAATCCAAGAAATAGAAAACCAGCTAAGTACTCCTTAGTAAAAGAATCAGTCTTCAAAAAATAAGTCTGTGTTGTGGCTATGTTGCGTCTTTAAGACAAAACAGGGACTTGTGTTTGAGGCTTTATAAAGATCAACGCGCACGCATAAGCTTTGCATGGGATCAGATCAACTGGAGTCGGTTAAGATTACATCATAGATGCGCAAGAGTCTCCGCTTGACCGAAAGCGCTCACTCCGGTACAGCGCCGTGTGTGAAGTCCACGCGAACAACTAGATTGCGTGCTTTCACTGGGAGACAAGATAAACTTCTTTTGCAATTCACCATCACACCTGTAAGGAAGGGTTAGGAGCGAGCCTATTGCCATCAACCGGGCACAAATCCAGACTCCGTGGCAGCTACTGAGAAATTCCTAAAGATGAGAAAAGAACCTGATCTTGTTCTACTTTTTGTAGTAAGCAACAATTTTTTGTCAAGCCTACGTTGTCCTCCTACTTAAGTACTAAAGCTGTAACATTCAAATATTGTAAAACCAAATGAATTTTTAAGAGTAACCATGGAGTTTCTTGCTGGTTCTTCTCCATAGGAAACGACCAATAAGAACGGTGCACCTTTTGTCCGCGTTTTATAAGTGCCCATGTAAAATAAAATATTTTGATATTGATTTGATCTGATTTTGAACAACTGTTACTATTTGAACCTGAAATTGCTGATTCTGTAATTATATTCTCCTACATCAAAAAAAAAATATGGGACAGCTGTTTTTTTAAAAGCTGTACATATTGGTGGATACAGTAAGTTTCGGCAATGACCAGTAACCTAACATAATCACTTGCTTATTTGTATTTTCTCTTTACCTAGTATAATTTTCATGGCTCTTCAAATTTCAGTACGTATGTTTTACATGTTTTGTTTTATGAATGTTTTTTGTGTAGGTACAGAGAGAGATAATGAGGTCAATGAAGGCAAATATTTACTATTAGTGCACCCCATTTCTGTGTTGGTGGTTTACATAGCACTATGATTAAAAAATAAAGTTTATGAAGTCTATAAACGAAGGGTAAGTATTTTTATGGGGCTGTTTCGTTTGTTATGATTGCGAAGTCATTCGCTAAGGAAAGTAGAAGAACTTGGACTTTATTATTAACTAGCTGTCCCGCGCAACTTCGTCTGCGACACATTTTCCCCGTTATCGCAACATTTTTCATTACTGCTCCGCTCCTATTTGTTGTAGCGTAATGATATATAGCCTATGTCCTTCCCCAGGTTTCCGAATTTCAAATTTCATTAAGATCCGATCAGCCGTATAGTCGTGAAAAGGTAACAAACAAACAGAGTGACATTCGCATTTATAATATTAGTATGGAAGTATGGATTTCAGACCTGTACTACGCTGCCGTTACGTTACAGGTAGTCAGTGAGCCAAAAGTCTGTCAACTAGCTTACCAAGGGGTATCGTATTTCCCAGTACTAACTAGGTTTTGGAGGTAACATAGGCCAGTCAAACATTTAAAATACGGGTTCTCAGTTCAGTTGGGAAAAAGGCTAGGCAGATGATGATGACCAGGCTACTGAATAAGTGAACCATGGTTCAATTTCTCCCACAGACAGGTGTGTATGTTTGTTAGTTTATTTTCCCACAAACATAAAAATCTTAAGTACTTGCCAAACTGCAAAACAGTTTGGGCATGTATTTGTGTATGTAACAGTGATATGGGACAGTTTGGGCATGTATTTGTATGTATGTATCTGTGATATGAAAACATTATTGGCATCGGCAATAATGTTCTATTATAAGATTAATAAATCTTGGTGTATGGTAATATACTTAGCTACAGTAGGCATTTAATGTAACGTAGATCAACCCTGTTGTTAACCACTAAATTTCTGTGTAAAAATCGACTCCCACAAAAGATTGAAAAGCATAGCATAAACAATTTAATTAATCTTTTCGCCGAAGCTTGTAGGAGAATCAGCTTTCAGTTGCTAGAATAAAAATCACTTAGTAAACCCTCTGTTTTATTTGGAATAGCTGTTAATATCTAAAAACCACATTAATCTGTTCATTACTCTCTTCAAATTGTAGAATTAATGTTGTTATCTAATATCTTTAACAAAAGACCACTGATGCACATTAAAACCTAAAAGCGTAATACTTAAAGCTCTTCAATGAGTTCATACAAACTGAGATCGGATATTTCTATTGACTGAGAGCGCTCCTAGACCAGGGTCTGAGTTGGGGCGAACGCGCTCCCAGGGTGCCGGCTACCTATTCGACTTCCTGTACCCACACACCAAGACCTTCTTGAAGGCCTGCCTAAATATCTTATTAAATATCGTGTAGAATATGGGGTTCACCATCGAACTCGCGTATCCTAACCACAAGGCGAAATCATACACCCAAAGTGGAATACTCTCCTCGCATTTAGCACACACAGCCGGCACCATGTTTAGAATGAAAAATGGAGCCCAGAGAATAACAAACGTGAAAAATACAACTCCTAAAACTTTTGTGGCTTTCTGTTCTAATCGTAAGATCCTGCCATGGCGGGAGGAATTTCTGGATATAACACTAGAATTTCTAGAATGATGCGTTCTAGGTGTTTGACGCTGTGGACTAGCAGTCACTTGCTGGGACCTCGCTATTGTTCTTTGAGCACGAATGCTACGAACAGGAGTTGAGAGCGTAGTCCTCGCTCCCCCAAAACTTGAACCTCTACGAAATCTTTTAGCTTCATCCCAAGTAACCATAGACGCAGCACCACGACTAGACCTTCTAAAAAATGGAGTTGATTGCTCCTCTTTCATGTTCCCGTTTCTAGTATAGCCGTTGCATCCATTTATGTCTCCACCGGGAACTATAATGACTTCAGTGGTTCGTCTGGGTGGAGTAGATTCTGACCCAAAATAAGGGCACGTGCAAGGAGGTGGCAAGAGTAGACCGTCTTCGGAACTGCGTGACTTTGCCGTTAAGGCTGCAGGTGCTAGAAGACCTTCATTGCTCTCGTCGTCTGACGCACTTCTTGGTCTGTGGAGAGGCGTGTTCGGATCTCCAGTAGACGAAGGTCTACGCCGATCTTGAAGCATCGATGACGGTGAACTTGACGAAACGCTTAGAGACCCTGGCGTAAGCATTCCACCTCGTTCGGAAATATTGGTCCTGCAAAAGAAAAAGTATTAGAATATGCTCCAAATTGCGTGGAAGTTTCTGATCTTTCGACGAGCGATGAGCGGGTTAATTTTGAAGCGAACAAATAATGCCAATTGTTTTATACCCTCTGTATTGTGGCTTTGTCGCCGCAGAAGCTTCCAAGCCGCGAGACAGACGCAACATCTCTGCCCCAAACTGATGCAGTGCTGTCATTGCTGACGGGGCAGGCTCGCTGTGCAACACAACACATAATGTATGAGGACTACACATTGACATACACATGGTTACATGGATGGACATGTCACACGGTAGGCGTTAGAAGGTTATGTTATATGATGAGCAAGCTGATGTTGCAGTTTTTCTCCATAAAGTAGACCAACTAGTTTTGAAGCTCTGAACTGAACTTACAGCACTTCACAAATGCAACTTAATTTTGTAGGAAAAATAAGCACACCGCTCACGGCCTCGTGCGATATGACTTGAAAAACGACTTACGTCAAATCTGTTTCTGTTCACGTAAGTACCGTTTACTGCGACGCGATTACTTTCAGTTTTATCCGCAGTCGTTGTCGCAAGACGCGTCTGCGGATAAAACAACTTGTGGCTAAGGTTTATGAATACGTTGAGCGTATTTAAATATATGATTTTGACAGTGAGACAAAGAACCGTTTAAAGATATTCCGCTGATTACCAAAGAACCACAAAATTTACAATCAGCTTTGGTCTACTGTAAAGAGCTTAGAAATTGAACATACAATAGCAAAGTTATGGACCAATAATTATGGAACATTCCATTCAGTTGATAGCATACAAAATTATACATTCATCGTCATGTCAATCGTGAATGACCGTTTGAAATAAAGTAAAAGTATGACGAGTTTCATGCCTGCTTGATAGAATGATAATGATTTAATTCAGGTTTCCTCATGCATTCAATTTGAATGAAAGTAATTGACGATTGTATCGGTTTTCAATCAGATTTAAAAGTTATGTGTGATATTTTGAATTAGAAAAAGCTTTTGATTTTCAATGTTTATTTGCTTAGGTTTTATAATAATACGTAATCATGAATAAATTGTGTAAGTAACGAAAAATTTTTTTCTAACGATTATACCAAACATAATGTGCAAGTAAAAAAAACATCTTCACTTGGCATTATTTTATTAAATCTTACTTATACAACTTCAAAAAAAATAAACAGTTAACAAAAAAAGAAGCCAAGTCTAAAATATTGTTCCTGAAAAGACTAAAGTTGAATAACAGGCTTAAAACATCAATGTGATTTGATTTCGCTGTCAAATGAATACCACTAAAGCTTCAGTGAATTTCATACTTTATGCTAATGGCATAGAATTTACAATTCAAATGATAAGATTCTTTGATTTAAAGGGATTGCCGTTGGATTTGAATGACTGATGGCGTCTTTTGAAGATTATTTTACGTTAAAAGAGTTTGTTTTTTGGCGATGAATGGCTGTAATTTTATATTGTAAGGTAATATTTACGTATTTTAAGATGTTATTGCTTAACGCGATTTTTATGTCCAAAAAGTACCTACATAAAAATGTGTAGTGAGTTGAAAGAAGCATAAATTGTAAAGTTAATATTTCAGTATGGTACTCTACATAAAATAATATAATATATAAAGCTACTAAGTAAAACTTTCGAAAACAACAACTGCATGCAATAACATTACAAACAAAAAATGAAAAGTGTCAGAACAAATTAAAAATTAGTTAATATTGCAGTAAGGGTCAGCTCACACCGAGACGCGACGCGACGCGACGCTGCGCGCACCTTGAGAATTCAGAATACGTTGCGTAACGTATTCTGAATTCTCACAACGAAATGTGTACCTTTTCGTGTAGAAAATAAAGTTATATTTTAAATCGCTCTTTTAAAGCTTGCGCGCAGCGTCGCGTCTCGGTGTGAGCTGAATCTAAAACGGTTTACTTCAGATATTTCTGTGAATTGATAGAACAATATTTTATCAAAAATACAAGATGTAAACGGAGCCTTCACGAAGCCGTCAACCAAGCATACTGAACATCAAACTAAGTAACTCTACGCAAAAAACATTGCTGGGAAACGACTTTCTTTATGGAGTGAAGACTCATATTTTAAGGTAAAACTCAATGTTACGCACTCAAAACATTGTACTGATGGATGCATTGAATAGTGGACCGGTCATGAAGTTATTGCAAGTAAATGTATAACTTTAAAACTAGTATTTGTAAAAAAAATGTGTGAAAATGTTGGAACTTTGATCACCAATATCTCCGTAACTAGAAGATTCCCAGGTCATCATCTGCCTAGACTTTTCCCAAACTATGTTGGGGTCGGCTTCCAATCTAACCGGATGCAGCTGAGTACCAGTATTTTACATGAATCGACTGCCTATCTGACCTCCACAACCCAGTAACTGGATATTACGATACCTCCTTGGTAAGACTGGATGTCTGACTTTTGGCTTATGACTATATGACAATCGCGACCAACGGCTTAACGTGCTTTCCGAGGCACGGAGGAAACTCGGCAAGCACGGTTTAACCTTAAAGATCGACCCGTGCGGCTGTTATTATTTAAAGAAAGAAGAAAGAAAATAAGTTTATTTGGCATGTAAAGTACATACAACATTAACAAAAAATACTTAAATCTGAACAAAAAAAGGGTACCTATTGTTATTGAATATCTAAACAAAACAAAAAAAAGGGTTAATTATTGTGTTTTATTGTAGTAGGTAGTAATTATTTTATTTAGCCACGAGCTCCTCTCCTCGAGCCAGAAGATTCCCAGGTATGGTCCACAAAAACAAATTATCGCAAAGACAGGGAAGACTAGTGCTTAAAGGCTTCGTTAAAGTTCTATTTACTCCCTATGTAGAAATACTAGCCGTTGCCCGCAACTTCGTTCGCGTGGAAATTTTGACGTGTAAGTGTGAGGGAAAAACCTATGTGCTATTTCAGACTATAATCTATCTCGGTGCCAAATTTCGTCCAGATCCGTTCAACTGTTCTGGCGTGATTGAGTGACAAACATCAATCAATTCATCCAAACTTTCGCATTTACAATAATATTAAAATCAAAATATTTATTTTTATTTCACATCGGCCCAGTGCCCACGTAGGGTACTTAAAAAAAACGTCGACAAAAAGGTGCTCGGTTCGGGTTGGTTGTTTCTAATGCAGAAGAAGCCGGCAAACAAACTCCATGGTTACTCTTTTAAAATCATTCGGTTTTACAATATAATTTCTATGTGCGTTAGTACTTAAGTATGGGAGGACATCGTTAGCCCGACAATATGTTGTTGCTTACTACAAAACGTAGTTATATTATAATTTACATAATAAATTATAATGTATATAAGAAGTAAGTAAAGATGAAAATCTCGATCGTAATCTTTCATGAAATGTCTAGGTACCTTCAAACATTTGTTAGGGAGAAATGAAAGGAAAGGGAAAATTATAGACTGTATCGTAGAGACACAGGAGACAGCCTAGATTGTTCCGTATGCTCCAGACACTGCACCAACAAGACCCACAGAAATGCAGGAAGAAAAACGTTCAGCCAAGTTACAATTCTCATACAAAAAGCCCTTTCATAAAAATAACAGAACCAAATCGAAACAAACATCATGAATGTTAAAAAGTTTTTTCATAAAAATGTTTATGTGAATTCATAACGTTTTTGGCAAGCGAGATAAAAAGGAAAATTCATTTGTTTTCTCATAAATAAGTTACAGCTGCCACATCGAATAAAAAAAAAAAAACAAACCACTTGTTGATTTAGTAACTTGATAAAATATGTGCGCTTTAAAAAAGTATTTGTGGATGTAAAAAATATTTGTGAATGTAAAAAACCGGCCAAGTGCGAGTTGGACTCACGCACGAAAGGTTCCGTAACATTATTTATAAAAACCGGTCAAGTGCGTGTCGGGCCACGCGCAGTGTAGGGTTCCGTAGTTTTTATAACAGCCAATTGCGGGTCGTATTAGCTGACTGATAGTTTCGTACCAAGCTCTAACTAAAAGCCAAACATGACTACCTACCTAACTTGACTTCCTATACAAATCCTCACCTGATCCGACAATTTTGGACGGAAATAGAGATACAACTGACGCTTAGCGCTATCTATCGACATTTCTATGGAGTTGTTCGGAATTTTCGAATCAAATTCAATTGGTCGACTATTACTTGTAAACTTGTAAAGCCCACTTAAGTGTGATAGTTTTCCTTTAAACTTCGTTATATATAGGTACTACTGCTGTAACATTTGAATTTATAACTACAACCGTTTAGTTGGTAGAGGGGGGGACACTTGACTCTAATGAAAATTGTCACTTCAAAGCTTGATAAGTCACGAACGGTTTACTTAATCAAAAAACGATCTTCCGAAACCATATATTTTTGAGAGAACTATCCAACGATATTCCACACCATGGGAAGGTCGGAAAGAAAAAATCATCCCCACTTTACATGTAGGGGAGGTACCCTAAATAATTGGTTCCTTGTTGACTACGGAACCCTAAAAACGAGCAAAAAAATCTCTTTTTTGTATTGGCCCCTGAAATATTTATTATATTATGTTTTTTTAGTATTTGTTGTTATAGCGGCAACAGAAATACATAATCTGTAGAAATTTTAACTGGCTAACTGTCACGGTTCATGAGATATAGCCTGGTGACAGACGGAGGGACGGACGGATCCAGGACAGCGAAGTCTCAGTAATAGGGTTCCGTTTGACCCTTTGTGAACCCTAAAAATATAACAATCTCCGGTCTCTTGTACTGTGGTAAGTCTGATTTCAATATCTTCGCGCATATAATTGGTACAGTAGTCGGTGGTACGACGGCCAGTAATCCCCGAAGGGTAAGCAGAGGTTTACGTTATAGTACACGTCTATTCCGCCAGGTCTGTTAAGTCCCATGTAATAGAGAGGCGCGCATATTGTCATCAATCGCATCAGCTGCTTCTGAGAAATTACTGATGGAAAAACCCAATATTATTTTTACCTGGGAACCAAACCCAAGCAGTGACGCTTGCGAGACCAACGAGGCAGTTCGGGTCGTTATACAAGGTGTTGTTTTGCATCCTCGTCAAAATTCAGGAGGTTGTCACAAAAAACATAAATAATCAGTTTAAATTGCAGTAGGTACCTAGTTAATTATATTAATAAACGTTGCCTTTTTGTTTTTTTGTTGTTTAAGTTTGTTCGTAGGTATTTCAGAATAACCCCCTTAACGTGGTTTATGGAATGGAAAATTATCGAATAAATATTTGAGATTGTTTGTATTTGTGTCAAAGCGCGGTTATAGGCTGAGGATCAGATAGGCCGCGTTTAAGTCACGGGTGGTTCACACTTACCCATTTCCGTAAATAAGAATAAAAGTGAAAATTACCTACCCATTCTATTATTGATTCGGTACGAGAATCATTAGCATAGTTTTCTCCTTGAATTTGACGAGGTTGCAAAACAACATCTTGTATTAACTGACTTAAACCCAATAGTCAAAACCATGAGGTATAACTACACAATTCTGTACTCATACCAGCCCAGGGTTAAAATAGATACATACGTGGTATTATTAAACACTGTGAATCGCAATTAGAACAGATGATTGCAATGCAAATGTAAACATCAGTAGTAAACTCGTTGTGAATGCAATCGCAGAATCGAATGTGATGTTGATTTCATTTGTTTCACAGATGGAATCGATATCGGCATAACACGACAGCATGCGTTAATTTATTATCGATTGACGACTTTTGGGTAACTGATCTCTACGTTTATAAATCATAGGTAATTTAAAATACAATCTGAATAATTTTGATGGGATTTCATAATCCATTGGTTTGTCATGTTTGAAAAAAATCGTATTGTCTAAACTAGAACGCACTTATATCATTTTCTACTAGCCATTGCCTTCGGCTTCGCTCGCGTTATGGTTGTAAATTATCTTACGGGAAAGTTTTAAAAACAGTCTATGATATTCAAGAATAATGCAGTTTTCCTTTAGTGAAGGAATTTTCGGAATCGGATCAAAGTTCCGAAGATGACTCCCTACTTTTAAACGTACAATCTTTTTCATATTATAATCCTACTAATTTTATATATGCGAAAGTTTGTGAGGATCTATGGATGTTTGTCACAATTACACGCAAAAACGACTGAACGTATCTGGATAAAATTTGGCACAGGGATAGCTCATAGGATACTTCTTACCCCGGTAGCACGATCCCCTGGGACAATTACCGAACAAAACGCTAGTGAAGCCTAGGTATAAGCTAGTAAAAATAGAAAATGAATTTGACGGTGCCTCTTTTTTTTTTTTTTTTCTTTTTTATAAAAACGTTGCCCCACACTAGGAATTTCTCCTGTATCGTGGGTGCGTTTACAAACATTTAAACTCACATACACAAACAGCCAGACCCGGAACAACTATCTGTAGGCCATACAAATATTTGTTCCGTGCGGGAATCGAACCCGCGACACGCAGCGCAGCAGTCGATCGCTCAACCACTGCGCCAACCGTGCCTCTGCAAGGAGGCTTCATATTATTCACGTTGCAAACTAAACTGTGACAACAGGCGATAGAGAAGCGGTCTACAAATTCTCTCTGGCAGAATGTCAAGTCGTTGCGGGCAGCCATATTGACTTGTGTTTGTAGTTGTCAAGGAAGGTGCCGCGTAACAAGACGTTGACGGATCGCCGACGTCTGTTTTCTTAATCTAATTAAATCTGGTGCCACATATCATATATGGGGCGGGCAAGAGCCTTTAAATTTTATCTTCGGCATTGTGACCTATTTACCCCGTTGTATTGCTTATGTCGTTCCTACCGATTAGAATCTCATTACCATTCATTATTTCTTCAGAATCATGATACAATAATAAATCACCACCTTTATCCTGAAACGGGGCCAAACGACATTAACATTATAATTTAATATTGTAATTTCTATAGAATTAACGGGAGATCTTCAATAGAACCACCTGTCATAATATCTATTGAACGAGATACGTTGTCACGGAGATATAGCATTATATACTGAATGTCATCTATTCACAGAGATAATTGACGCTCGATTACCTCACAAAGGAGCCAGGAGATACATAGTTAGCTATATAAGTGCTGAGTACATTCATGGGGTAATTCAGACATGTGTTATGCAAAAGACGCACAGGATGAGAAATATTGAATATGCGCTTACGAGATCGAGAAGAATACATAGCTATACTCGTTCGTATAGGTATACTCAGTCTACTTGTTAAGGCGGAAACATACTTACGTGTCGTGGCGTGTCGTGACGCGCCAGAAGCATATCGGTTTCATACATTTGATATGGTTAGGGACATATTTGCATGGCGTGTCGTGTCGCAACGCGTTCTGTCGTGGCGCCGACTGCTCACCACCGATTGCGCCAGAGCGGTGGAGGGGGTTATGACGCGACACGACAGAACAGGCAAATGTGTTTCTATACCGCGTGGCTCGTGGCGCGAAACTCTAGTGGACATTTTTTTAATAATCACTTATTACATTTGCAGAATGTTTCTGATAAATGTCTGACGAGCTTATTGAACTTGTATGTCAACGAAAAGTTTTATATGACACAAAGTGTAAAGAGTTTAAGGATCATTTAATCAGAAATATTATCCGAATTCAAAGATAACATCATGTACGTTCAAACGCTGCAAAGGTTCGAAATGTACTGTTCAGAAAAAACGCCAGAGCACGCCACGACACGACACGTTAGTGTGCACACTCACCGTCACGACAGTAAGCATCATGACACGCCACGACACGTAATTATGTTTCCGCCTTTAGTAGTGTTCGATAATTAATGATGTCTTGGCTGTCGATTTTGAAAAACAAATTTATTGGAGGAGATTGTCTGAGGTGTCAAAACCGTGCAAAAATAGAAACCTCATGCATCCGTATTGGATAATCGACGAAATGTTGCCTCATCTCATGTAAACATATTTAAATGTTTTAAATTCGTTTAGCTTAAATGCTTTTTGCAATTTTCAATGTGCCTTTTATACCTACCTACCTTAGTATCTATACTATACGCTTTTTTTTTTTTTTTTTTGTGAATGGCATCTCGCAGTTCAACCTATGAGGTTGTCGTCTGCTTAACCGGACTATCCTGTGGGTGCCTTAAGAGTAAGGCCTCCATTTAGGGGCTGATTGAAAACTACTGGCACAGCATCGCGGGCTGGCTCGAGCGAGGGTCGGGGAGGGGTTGCTATGCACGTATCCACGTTAGTTTTTATATCACCGTACGTTGGGTACGTGAACACACATGTTCTTACAAAAATACCTTTTAAGTTAAAGAAAACCACACCCATTAGGCGTTACTAAGGGAAAATGAATGGACGTTTTAATTTAGTCATACTAATCCTTCTAAGCCCGAAGAATTCCTAAACTTAGGTGGCAGTGGACAGGGCACATTGCTCGCAGAATGGATGGCCGATGGGGCCGCGTGAGTCGCACGGGACCGGTCAATGTGGCGGCACTTGGGGGAAGCCTATGTCCAACAGTGGACATCTTTCGGCTGAAATGATGATGATGATGGATCCTTGCAAAATAAGACAATGCTCAAATATTTTACGTTAAAGGAAAACTGGATTTCAGACACTTCTGTTTACAATATAGAGAAATAATAAATTGAAACACAAAACTAATTTATACCTTAAGAAGCAGCTCCTACGAAATAGAACTGAGAGGAGCTCGAGCAAA
The DNA here is from genome assembly GCA_963082945.1 of Cerastis leucographa. Lineage (NCBI taxonomy): Eukaryota > Metazoa > Arthropoda > Insecta > Lepidoptera > Noctuidae > Cerastis > Cerastis leucographa. The sequence goes on along the minus strand of OY720380.1, from coordinate 6,355,931 downwards.
AATAATGCCCGTATTTTTTTCATCTCTTGAAGTAATATTTTTGAAACGCGATAAAAATATGGATATTGGAAATTCAGAGGCTTTAGTATTAATCAAGTAAAAAGCATTGTTGTGATGTCGATATTCTTTTTTTAAATATTTAAAAAGTAAAGTATTATGTCAGCGGCGGTTCCAGGACGATTATATATTATTATTACATTATTACGAGCAGCCTGATCTATAATATATACTCACTCTACATTATGGATAAAAATTAGGTAAGTAATTTTGAACATTGATCGAAAAATTTCATAATGGTATGACCACTTTAAGTTTGCAGTTCAGGGTGGCGTTGCGTGTCAAGAAAATTTGCATCGACATGTCAAATTTGGTACATAAATTTTAGTTCCGTGTTTTCCCGCCTACACAGGTAAGTTGTTTGAAGAGTAATGTTAGGTATCTATCTTTGTGGAAACCTATAACTCGTCATGATATGATAGGTTTTGTGTTGATTAAAAGCAAAAACAAATATTTCGATAAATCTTTAGATTACCTACATAAATTAAGGCACCTCGTCTCTGTCAGTCTGACCTCGTTCTTATTTTAAACTCCGCTACAGATTTGTGTTTTGTTTTCACCATCATTTGGAGAATTTGTTGAACAGCGTTAAACTTAAAACATAAAATAAAGAAATAGCAATGTTTTACCTAGTCCCTGTAGCTACGTACGAAAAACTACTTACAACAAAAAGTACTACAGCGCCATCTGTGACACGACGGAAGAACTAACATCAATTTCATACAAGTCGCAAGCAAAGTTTATATCGTATAGGAAAACCCGACAACAACACTGTCGGGCAGTTGCCCCCCAGACAACACGTATCTGGTCGGAGGATCCTCACTTTTCTAAGGAGTATCGAGGAACTTTACACCCTGTTCCTCATACTCCTAAATCTCAAAAACCGTGCGAAGCAAGGATGGATCTCTAGTTTAATTTTATACGTATAGTAGCTAAAACGACAATTGTTCTTGCTTCTACCGCTTTGTCATAACAACGGAGCTATTTATCGAGCCCGTTCCTTTATTCTGTGGACACGAGCAATAAATCACAAGCGCAGAAAACAATAAATTTTCTAAACAATAAATTTCAACTGAGTTTCGTATAATAGAACAAGAAAATAACGAAAATATCACCTGGTTGGTTTTCGCTGCAAAATGCGGTGTTATTGGGAAAAATGATGACAGAAAATATCTACTGAGACGAATAACGAATATTTTAGGATCATTAGAATTCCAAATTCGAATAAAAACTTTTATTTCATTCCTAGGTAGTATTTCTGCCCGCAGCTTCACTCGCGTGGTCATTTGAAATTGACCCTTTGGCACTACTCATGCTCAGAATTTGTGGCAATCTTATACTTTCTAAAGATCCGTCCATTAAACAACCTTTCAGCGAACCGAAAATAAGACAAAAACAGTTCAAAATAGCTGTCATTTGAACCACTTTAGTAAGTAACGAAGAGTTCTCTTCTGAATACAAAGTACTTTAAATTGAACTGGTTGAGAAACATTCATTCGTTCAATCGTTCCACGTTCACTGCTGCTACGTAATGGGAAATTAAGTGAGCTGATTGAAAATGTATAAGATTGCCTATTTATTTTGGTAGTACCTACTTTGTACTTTTGTACTTGCTGGTACTGATACTTTTTTTAATTATTTGTTTCTGCAGGGTTTTTGAACTGACATAATTAATTACTACGTTAAGGTAAGCTACTCACTCACAAAACATTAAAGGAATACAAGAGGAAACCAGGATGTCCTAGGACCCAATTTCTCAAACGCATGTGATATCTGCCAAGCCAAAATGAGCCTGCGAGTTAGATAATAGCCCATTCCCTCTCATAGAGAGGAAGCCTGTGTCCCAGCAGTGGGAACATTATGAACTGATTAGGCTATGCTCTTCAGTTAAATCATTCAACTTGAATTATTTAAAGCAAAGGTTTTTCAGTGAATTATCATTTTGCTATCGATTCAGTACAGATAAAATCTAATATACAGTATGTTAGGTTAAACGAGGGACATATTGAGGAAGGGTATTCAGTATTCGATTCTCGTCCCAAATATGTAAAAAACCTATAACGTATATAGAAGAATTTTTAATGTTTTGTTTAGTGCCTAGATATTTTGGACTGTCCTAAGCCAGGTAAGTTTAAAGTATGAAGGGAAAATGGATTATACCTAAGAGTCATTGCCCCGCTCACATGTTCTGCGATAGTATTAAGTCGCTAGCGCAAGGGTGTATACACATTGCGTGTCATTTGCGAAAATTTTGGTATGGTTCTGTCTGTTATTTATCAGTGTTTTTTTTTTGTATATATTTTTTTTAGTATCATGTTAGCATATACTATTATGGGTTTGAATATGTCCCTCGTTTAAACTAACATACTGTATAAAATTCTCGTGTCGTGGTGTTTTTTACCAAACTCCTCCAAAACGGCGAAATAAAAAACGATCTTTATGAAATTTTATGTGCATATGGGGTAGGTCTGAGAATCGACCCACAACAATTTTTCATATCCCTAAAACCCATCAAAATTTCCACGCGAACGAAATCGCGGGCAGTAATAATATATTTATCCTTTATCATGACTCAAGTAGGTACCAATTTATCAATCACGTGGCAAGTGCATCGTGCATAGCAATGCAAATTGCAGATAATTATTATTGTATCTTGTACAGAATCGATACCAAAGTGATAATTCATTGCACACAGCAGTGTTTCACGATAGAGCTAAGCTATAAATACAGTAAATCGTTCATAAAATTGAAAGTAACCAAAATGGCATCGCCGCCGATACAAACATTCGTGTTCATAGATTTAGGGACGATTTAAGGTAATCCAGAAAATATTACTGAAGTTAGCCTGTGGGCTGCTCCCCCCCGCATTCTATATTTTGATCGAGACATTGAAGAACTGAGTGACAAGTTAATAAATAAATAATAATAAATAATTTATTAAAAAATATAAGGTATAACGTTACATACAGTTGACGGTGGATTTAAGGGCTAAATAGTTTCTAAATTATTGAGGTAGCTCCCATAAAGAACTTTATGTATGTGTACATACAATAGAAGCTAGTAGTCCGACGCGGTTTCAAATCGCGTCGTCCGAAACGAAAGAAGTAAAGAAAATGCCTAAGTTATTAATAAAGCGCTCGCGCTCAGAAACTGGATGAAATACCGACTACTTGACAAGTCAACTTCGTAGTCAATTGCATCTCGAATCAGATGGACTCCTCCTGACTAGAATGCAATATCAGTGTAATAAATCCAACAACAATATTCCAATGAATACAAAATTACTTTGTTCAAAACGTGAAGAAGTTATTAAGGACTTGATTCAAATTTGAAACTAGTCAGGCAGAGTATCCGGAATGAGATGATCCGACAGAGAACCAGAGTTGTCGACATGGCCGCAAAATGGGCCGGCCATATTAACCGTAGAACCGATGACTGGGGTAGACGTGTTTTTGATCGAATTGGCAAGCGTAATGTGGGATGCCCTCAGTCTCCGTAGATCGACGATCATCGCATGGTGGCTGGTATCTACTATCTATCTACTAACTGGATGCAATTTAAGTGGCGTGTGATTGAAGAGACCCATGTCCAGCAGTGAACGGTGTAGGCTGATGATGAGGCACAGAAAACGGAATCACGCCGGGGGTATGGGAAGTGGCCTATATACCCGTTTCCCAATTTTTTTGGGGTCTGCACACTGTCATTAGAAGATGAAGTACGTGAATGAGCTACTCCAAGTAGAGTAAGTAAGTAAGAGTAGTACAGTCTGCTTTTATACTTTTTTCTTTGTTAGGACCTAGCTGGCTTCCACCATTTTATTTCATTCATAGTAGCCACGCACATAACATGCATTTTAATCAATAGCTGGTATTTGTCTGAGACCAAATCTTCTAAAGCGTCACGTTTCCTAGATAAAAACATTTTTTTTAACTATCCATAGAAAGAGTGGTTCAGTATAATAGTCTGTACCACACCCTTAAAAAACTTCATATAACATTTCCGCAACACGCTGTATTTTATATTTTTTCGCGAATATTCTTTTGAAATATTCATATACGTGACCTCAAAGGAAAACATGGAAGCCCTTGAAAGATTACTCTTACGTCGGCCTCGGCCTGTCCGTCGGTCATAGTCTTATTGTTTAATAAAATGATATTAAAAACGTGTAGTTTTTTTTAGTGATAGTCTGCTAAAAGGGTTGTACACGACAACAACATACAACAAACATATTTCTTTATCTTTTTTGGTTTGACATTCAATATTGATTTAGAGACGTTTGTACGTCATCATCATCATCATCAGCCTATAATGTGCCCACTGATGGGACACAGGCCTCCTCTCAATGAGAGGGAGTGGGCTTTAATCCACCACGCGGGCCTAGTGCGGGTAGGTAGATGTCACATGTCTTCGATAACCTAATCCTAAATATTTATAAATTTGAAAGCAAAAGTTCGGATGAATAGGATTATGTGTAAGTAATAAAATATAAAAAAAAAACGTTATTTTTTAATCACTACTACACAGGATGGTCGATACATTTTGTTTGTATTGCAGTTTTGCAGGAGACAGCTTAAGTAAAGCTTTTTTTTAATAACCGACAAAAATTTATATGTAGCTGGCCTACCATAAGCAGTATTATTTTACTCGTATTCCAGTACGGGAAAGAGACGGAGCTAAACAGGATGTCTAGCGCCATCTCTCTCTCTCCTCCAATGAGAAGAACGGTGTTGGGATCTAACTTTCTATGTGCTAGGTTTTGTAGGGTTTTGAATATTTGTAGTGATATTATTGATTTACACTTTGATTCTCTCAGTATGCAAAAATGTAAATTTCTGAAATGTTAATCAGATTTGTTGTGAAATATTTTGGACTGTGTTTACGTACTGTTTAAGAAATGATGCTTTCAATTTTCAGCATTTGTTACTAATACATACTTATAATACTTTACTTAGTTTACTTGTACTTACAATATGTAGCTTATAAGTAACATAATTACATATGTAATAAAAAGATAAACAATAAAAGGATAACATATCTTTAAGGAATTGTTGCACTGTGTAGAGTTTAAACGCATGTTTGATATTTGTTTGTAGTTTAGTGTAAACAATTGTTGGTAGACCTAATAAATAAAATAAACTAAAATCTCTTTCCCACACTGGAACCTTTTCCAGTAAAACAGTAATGTTTTGAGACGTCATGGTAGGTCAGCTGAATTATGTGGGTACTAGATACGTGGTAACCCATAGAACGTCGGTCGGTGTCTATTTCACCTTGCATATGAACGGGTTAACAAGTTTGGTTAAAAAATGATAAAACATTTTCACGAACAAATCCGAAAGGTTGTGACCTGATATTAAGCGAAGAAGCTAAATTACCTTCCTACTTTCGTAAAGGTCGCAAGTTCTATTCTTGTGTGAACAAATTGATTTATAGCCAACCTTTGAGTATTTTTCTACTGAAAAAAAAATGTATTTTCAATGTAGCACCCTCAGTGTGAATTCGGCCTAATTCCACATGAAACCGTGACTCTGAAACACAAAACCATGTGGGAACAAAATAGTTTCGGGGAACCACATAATGTTTCCCTTGCGTGTTTATTCTTGCTACTTAAGCCTTAACTTTGAAATTTCAATACAATTAAAAAAAACTAAAATCCAGATTTCATATGAAAACGATTATGCAGTATTGTGTTCTTAGTAATTTTAAAATTAAGTGGTACAAATGGCGTAATAAATTTAGGGATACGTGGTAAAATAATTAATTTCTTAAAATATTTTATTATATTTTACTAAAAAGACACTAAAATAAGTTTACTTTCTGAAGTTAGTTACTTTGTTTGTTTTATTGACATTTTTGCCACCGACTAAAATAACTTATGTGGGAGTGAGCTCACGAGCGAGGAATAAAAAAGATGCTGGTGAAATACACAACCTCCTCCTTTTTTAGAAGTCGGTTAATATAATACAATTTCACAACAGATGTTGTTGCGTTGTAGCGCAGTTTTTGCCCAAACGTCAATATTACTTCCTTGATACTATTATATACTACAATATTGTAAAGGTACTAAAGTTATCATGTCGATTAGTTCTAAATAAATGTTAAAATGATGATGATGATGATAACGATGATGATGATGGTGGTGATGATATAATGTAACTACACAATTAACTTTTGGAAACTGATTATTTGTCTTGATTCATTCAGTCATATACTTTTATTTCAGTTATGTCTACAGAACCCACAACGCACTTGCAATATTTTTCAGTCTGAAGTAACTATTTAGTTTCGAATTTAGGTAGGTACTGTTTATGTTATTAGTCGTAATTTGTAACGAGGGCCATAATTTTTCTTTCAACAATTTGTTCCACTACCTAGTATTGAACGAATGAAAACTGGCTGGCTGTTGTGGAAACCGGTATTTTGATAGAACACGCAAATTAAGTATCTACCTAGTAATGCTCTGTTATACAAGGTGTAGTTTTGCATCCTCGTCAAAATTCAGGATATTGTCACACAAGACATAAGTGATCAATTTAAATTACGGTACTTATAATTATTAATAAACCCTGATTTTTCTGGTTGTTTATGTTTGTCAGTATTTCAGAATAATCCCCTTAACATGGTTAGGAAATTAGAAATTATCGAATAAACGTTTGAGATTGTTTGTATTTGTGGAAGCGCGGTTATAGGGCGAGAATCACACGGCCCGCCGTTAAAACAAGGGTAGTTCACAGTTACCGATTTTCATAAGAAAAAAAAAAAAAAAAACATACTCTACTACTTTTTATTATTGATTCGGAACGAGAATCATTAGCATATTAACCTCCTTGAATTTGACGAGGATGCAAAACAACACCTTGTATTTCCGGTATAATATTTCTCACGTTCTGTTATAAACAAGGCGACAAGGTACCTTTTTATTTATTAAAAACGGTTTAATTGTTTTATTTTTACACATTGAAAAACTTTTTAAGTGATTTTAAATAAAGTGAGATCCAAATTATGAAAAAGGTAAAGTACGTACTAGGTATGTAAGCCAATAAATATGAATTCCATAATACCTACATAAAACAAAAACATGCAGTTGTATTTCATATTTGTATAACCATAAAATAAAATATTGGCGAGTAAAAGTTATTAAAAATGCCAATAGGTACCGATCAATCAAATCAAATCATTCTCGCTATGAAACAAATATGCAACTACTTTTTATTACACCTGCACGCGTAGCATTACTGCCGTTGAAACGGGCTATGTCGACGGAAGAATCTACAAACTGACACATTGTCACTGTCTATCTGTCATTATGTCGATTTTTCCGTAGACTAAACTCGTTTCTACAGTGGTCATGCTACGCGTGTTGAGCTATTAATGAAACACTGAATGCAATGAAACATTTATTTTCAAATTTAGTACACATCATAGTACCATAAAAATATGGATCTTTTGGGGCTTCAGTGACAGGTAGAGCGCCAAGGTTACCCGCGAAATTCAAATTTTCTTACGTGTTTGCAATTTGCCCGTCAGTGTCTAGTTTGATGTTGAAAAAAATTTGATTCGCGTCAGTAAAACGCATGTTTTTCCAGAATTGTAGCCCTTAAAATCAATACAACCCCTCTGAATTAATTTCATGCCTTTTTCATGAAAAAGTAATTCAACGGGATTATAGAACTTGGTTGTATTGATGATTTTAAAAATTATAACTCAATCTAGATACAAACTGTCACTGACCAGCAAATTGCAAAAAACGATGTAGAAAATATCGCGGGCGTTTCCTACTTACTAATGGCATTTTTTTTGTGAAATTGTACACAAAAAACAAAATGGCAGCGTTATTTCTTTTCATTTGCCACGCCCCAAAAGATCCTTGAACAACGATAAGCTGAAATGAAACACAATTAATGCAATGCTACAACATTTATATATAGGGTGGCTGATAATTAGTGACCGATACTTAAATACGTGATTATACTCATGATAACAAACAACTTTCCCAAAGAAACATTTTGTATACTATAGTATCTGCTTACTACAGATACTTTATACTCACACTTAATCATCCATATTCATATTTTTATTTCATTTTTATAAATATTTTCTAATCCTTTGTTGTGACATGTTTACTTCAAATTTGTCAGATGTCATTTACTTTTATTTGTGATTGTTACCAGCCAAACTCTCTATGAAGGTTTCACTTAGATTATATATTACTAAAAATTATTATCATCAATTCGTCAGTTCAAATTGTTGTATTTTATAGTTAATTGCGAATATTTGCTGTGTAAAGATATTCTGAGTTATATTTCTAAAAATATTATGTGCAGGGTTTTTGACCATTGTTACTGGCTGTTTTTAATACTGGCAGGTTGCGTCTTACTAGAGCGCAGCAGTTTTGAATCTAAAAAAGACATTGGAAGAAAAGAAACGGAAGATCAGGGTATAAAAGGGATTTCTGACAGATGCCCTGGTTCTAGTCTGGAGTTAAGAGTCGGTTCAGTCTGGACACGAGAAATCAGTATAGTCTAAAATCAAGAAAACAGCTAAGTCTAGTTTGGAGTCAAGATCTGTCATATCTTGAGTTTTGAGCACAGCCTGGTGGAGTCAAAGAGCGGCCTTCGTTTAGTGCTGCCGTGGCTGTTGCTAACTGTCTGCTGGAAGCTGCTTTGCGAACTGACGAGCCTGGCACTGGGGCTCATTACCTGTCTGCTGGAAGCTGCTCTTCGAGTTGACGAGCCTGGCATTGGGCGGTACGTGTCTGCTGGTGGGTCCTACCAAATCGCCCTGCATCAAGTTCGTCGTGGTCAAGCTCATCTTAATCAAGCCAGCTTTCTACGACTGCAAGTTTGTCTTCAGTTACTATCACGCTCAGAGATTTGCGGAGATATTTAAAACGTTCTCGGTTAACCTGCCCTTCACTTTTGTACTAATTTATTGTATTTTTCATTTCATCATTTATTAAATTCATTTTCCCCTAATTACTTTTTTAATGTATAAATCTGTTTACTCCTTTCATCAAGGAATAAGCAAGTTTGTTACATTTTGGCGCCTAACGCAAAATCAAGTCTTGATCTTAAACATATTCTCTAAATTCTAAAACAACTTACACAAGAGATTATATTTGGTAACTATTTTCATCATATTTTTATTATATTACATCACTTAATCTACTTATAATCTTAAACACTTATCATTTATTTATCTATATCATCTATGAATCTCATCAAAATAGGTTTAGTGTCGTGGGCTCGAACTGTTATCTGCGCTGGTTCAGCGCAAAAGTATAGACTACTACACATGACAGTCCTTCAACGCTCTTGAATATTTCAAATCGGCTATTTTAGAATCCTTCTTAATAATAAAACTCAGACTCTCTTGACTCTCTCTCCCTTTTAATTTTATACACTTTATTTTTAACTTTTTATCTTATACTTACTCATGACTCATCTATATCCTCTTCCCTTCTTCTAACTGTAGAGTTTTATTCGGCCTATTTAAACTCTATAGTTTTTATTTTCTAACTATGTTCTTTCATTGGTTCTTAAACCAGTAAAATATAATTTTTTAATCTTCTTCTATATCTGTTCTTATCAGATAACTTTATGAAGTGCTTTTAGGTACAAGTTATCTAACCTTCTATTATACCTAACTATACTATAAGTTGGTATAACTATTTTCTTATCAACTCTAAAGTTGACTCTGAAGCGGGTTGCGACTTCCTTAAAATAAGCCTTCGCTAATCTTCAACTCTAAAAGTTGATTGAAGCGGGTTGCGACTTCCTTAAAATAAGCCTTCGCTAATCTTCAACTCTAAAAGTTGACTGAAGCGGGTTGCGACTTCCTTAAAATAAGCCTTCGCTAATCTTCAACTCTAAAAGTTGATTGGGGTGGATCCCTTATTATTATTTTTCATCTTATTATGGGTTTTAGACGCGAGCGGATTACAACTCCAAAAATAAGCCTACTGTTATTGATTTATCAGGCGGAGTAGTGATCATTGAATGTGAATCCTACCTGGCCTAACTTCGTAAGATGTCGGTATGTTTGAATGAGTTATGAAAGTTTTGTGAATGCTGTAATACTTTAACCTTACCAAAATTTTTGTTCTAGGCCAAAAATTTTCTCGGGGTCGTTGGGGAAATATAGTATCTGCTTACTACAGATACTTTATACTCACACTTAATCATCCATATTCATATTTTTATTTCATTTTTATAAATATTTTCTAATCCTTTGTTGTGACATGTTTACTTCAAATTTGTCAGATGTCATTTACTTTTATTTGTGATTGTTACCAGCCAAACTCTCTATGAAGGTTTCACTTAGATTATATATTACTAAAAATTATTATCATCAATTCGTCAGTTCAAATTGTTGTATTTTATAGTTAATTGCGAATATTTGCTGTGTAAAGATATTCTGAGTTATATTTCTAAAAATATTATGTGCAGGGTTTTTGACCATTGTTACTGGCTGTTTTTAATACTGGCAGGTTGCGTCTTACTAGAGCGCAGCAGTTTTGAATCTAAAAAAGACATTGGAAGAAAAGAAACGGAAGATCAGGGTATAAAAGGGATTTCTGACAGATGCCCTGGTTCTAGTCTGGAGTTAAGAGTCGGTTCAGTCTGGACACGAGAAATCAGTATAGTCTAAAATCAAGAAAACAGCTAAGTCTAGTTTGGAGTCAAGATCTGTCATATCTTGAGTTTTGAGCACAGCCTGGTGGAGTCAAAGAGCGGCCTTCGTTTAGTGCTGCCGTGGCTGTTGCTAACTGTCTGCTGGAAGCTGCTTTGCGAACTGACGAGCCTGGCACTGGGGCTCATTACCTGTCTGCTGGAAGCTGCTCTTCGAGTTGACGAGCCTGGCATTGGGCGGTACGTGTCTGCTGGTGGGTCCTACCAAATCGCCCTGCATCAAGTTCGTCGTGGTCAAGCTCATCTTAATCAAGCCAGCTTTCTACGACTGCAAGTTTGTCTTCAGTTACTATCACGCTCAGAGATTTGCGGAGATATTTAAAACGTTCTCGGTTAACCTGCCCTTCACTTTTGTACTAATTTATTGTATTTTTCATTTCATCATTTATTAAATTCATTTTCCCCTAATTACTTTTTTAATGTATAAATCTGTTTACTCCTTTCATCAAGGAATAAGCAAGTTTGTTACAATACTCATTCACTTTTATCACAATAATACAACAGCCGTATGGAAAACGCGCGCGCCTGTGGCCTTGCCAGCTTATGATCAAAGTGAATGAGTATAAAAAAAATGTTTCTTTAAGAAAGTTGTTTGTTATCATGAGTATAATCACGTGTTTAAGTATCGGTTCCTTATTACCAGGTTTATGTCCTGAAAGAACCTTTACATTAACATAGATAACTCAGCATGTCATACTGTACCTTGAATCTTGTATCCACAGATCTCTGGTGTCTATTGGAGGTAGTTCAGTCTCGGTTGATGCTGCAGAATGCTGAGGTGTTCCTCCTCTAGGTCCTAGGAATCTTCGCCATGTGCAGCGTCGACCTGGTGAAAGATTGAGTTTTATTAATACACGGTGTAAACCACCTCATCACGAAGCCGTCAACCAAGTATTCTGTACATGAAACTAAGTAACTTTACGCAAAAATTATTGCTGGGAAACGACTTTTTTTTGTGGGGTGTAAAATCATATTTTGTGGTAGAACTCAATGTAACGCACTCAAAACATTGTGCTGATGGACGGATTGAATAGTACGGGGGTCGTAGAGGTGTTTCAAGTAAAAATCTTACATTAAAAACTTGTATTTTAAAAAATACTTGTCAAAAAGTTGGAACTTTGACCCCCAATATCTCCGTAACTAGAAGGTTCCCAGGTATGGTGTAGAACAAAAAAATTGATCGCAATGACAGGGAGAACCAGTGCCTTTCGGCTTCGTTAAGAGGTGTTTTACACCCTTTATAATGGGTAAAAAAGTACACTTAACAAAGCAGAGGTATTTGTTTTCCCCGTCAAAGCTACGTCATCATCATCATCATCAGCCTATAATGTTCCCACTGCTAGAAGGCAGACCTCCTCTCAATGAGCCCTCTCATTTCACAGTGGGCTTTAATCCACCACGCGGGCCCAGTGCGGGTTGGTAGATGCCGCATATCTTCGAATTTTTAGTTCTAGGACATGCCGGTTTCCTCACGATGTTTTCCTTCACCGTTTTGAGAGCAGTGGTGATGAAATAAATTACACAAAGTAATGCACGCCTGCTTGGGTTCGAGCCTACGACTTACTGCTCGTAATTCAGGGCTCCCACGACTGTGCCACCGCTGTTCTGCCAAACAACTACAAAACCACGGAATATGAAAAGAAAATTGAAATCGACTATGACTTTTTAGGGTTCTGCCATGTTTCCCTGTAGCCTGTTGAGAAACTATACAGAATGATTGTTTGTATTTATCGTATACTAGCTGTCCCGCGCAACTTCGTCTGCGTCAATTTTTCCCCGTTTTCGCAACATTTTTCATTGCTGCTCCGCACCTATTGGTAGTAGCGTGATGATATATAGCTTATGTCATTCCCCAGGTTGAAATCTATCTTCTTGCCAAATTTCATTAAGATCCGATCAGACGTTTTGTCGTGAAAAGGTAACAAACAAACAAACATACAAACAAACAAACAGAGTGACATTCGCATTTATAATATTAGTATGGAAGTATGGATTACCTACACGGTCAAAATGTAAGTATGGATAGGCTGTTTTTTTTTTTATACCGATGAAAAATGTCCGTGATGTTTATCCCGTCCCCGCCCGTTTTTTGTTCTACATACCTGAGCACCTTCAAGTTATATTGGGGACCAAATTTACTACTTTTTAAAGTTTTTTAATTATATTTTACTGTAAATACCTTCACCTGTATGACCCTGTGCTTTTGAATGCATTTATCAGAACAATGTTTTGAGTGCGTTACATTGAGTCCTACCATGGACCTTGATTTTTCACCCCAAAACTAAGTCGTTTCTTAGCACTAATTTGTGCGTAGAGTTAATTGGTTTAATGTACATAATGCTTGATTGAAGGCTTTGGAGAAAAAGACATAGTTAAATCACTAACTCCAATCTTGTTTCCGTAATTAAATATCTTGTATTACTTGGTTCCGATTTTCCTGAATAGAAGATAAATACAAAGATACAAAGTTCATAGTTAATCATGTCTTCAAAGCAACTAAAATAAACAGTTTCTAATGAGTTTAGTCGCTGATAAGCGGAAGGAGTAGCGTTTATCGACTTTCCAGGAAATTGAGTTTTTCTATTAGATCCTTGGCTTGTCTTTGCTGATTTAAAGTTATGGAAAATGGGTTTAACAAATTTCAAAATACAAGGGTTGGTAAATGGGTTAACCAGGGCTTTAAATAACGGTAAAATTTTCGTAACGTTACCTTCATTTGTCAGTGTAACCGTTAATATTAAAATAACGTTAATAGAATTAACGTTATTTTTGCAAATTTTTATCGTTAATTTATATAACCGTTAATTGCGCCAAACCTTGCGAACGCCGCATTTCGTGAGTCGCTAGGTCATGGTTGAGGGAGTCAGTATATGGTTAGCAACCTAGCATCTCACATACCACACACAACCTTGAATTTGACCGGGTTTTAGCTAAATTAACGGTACAGTAACGTTATTATCGTATATTAGGTTAATTGTATTTATCGTTAAATTACTGGTAATGTTATCAATTAACGTTATATTTTTGTAAAGTTAATAAGGCATCACATTGGAATTAACGTTAAGTAACGGATATTATTTTGTTAGTTGGTAACGTTAACAAGCCCCGGGGTTTACAGTCTCATCGAGGGGTATCGTACTATCCAGTACTAAGTGGGTTGTGGAGGTCAGGTAGGCAGTCGCTCCATGTAAAATACTGGTATTCACCTGCATCAGGTTAATACTGAAAGTCGTCCCCAACATTGGGAAAAGGTTATACAGATGATGTTTAAGTTATCTTTGCCGGTTTATAATTGATTTAGAAAATGAGTTTAAAATCTGTGATCATTTTAGTAAATGACTTCTTAATAAAAATGGTCTCTGTTTTGCAAAATAACCTGTGTGAAGTGATTTTTACTACCAAAAGTCAACATTTTGGGTAAACTATCGCAGGCACTAATCTGCATGGTCATATGACATGACCAATATATGTCTGGACTTTAAAAAAGACTGTGACCTCAGAGTTTGTTCGGCTGTTTCTTCTCAGACTTGTCGGATAAGTGACAACGACCGCATCTCATTTTAAATCATGTTTATTTGTTGACGTTTATCTCGAAGAGCTCGTGGCTAAATAATAACAGCCGCTTGGGTCGGTCTTTAAGGTTAAGCCGTGCTTGCCTAGGTTGGTCCGTGGATGGGTGACCATAATTACATACCGAGTTTCCTCCGTGCCTCGGAAAGCACGTTAAGTCGTTGGTCCCGGCTGTCATTTGTAGATCTTTGACAGTCGTTAAGAGTAGTCAGAAGCCAAAAAGTCTGACATCCAGTCTTACCAAGGGGTATCGTATTACCCAGTTACTGGGTTGTAGAGGTCAGATAGGCAGTCGTTTCATGTAAAATACTGTTACTCAGCTCCATCCGGTTAGACTAGAAGCTGACCCCAAGATAGTTTGGGAAAAGGCTAGGCAGATGATGATATTTTATCGACGTTGTGTTTTTTACAACCATTTCATAGCCTAAATATTACCGCCATCAAACGTCAAGTCATCAAAATTCGGACAATATTCCATAACTCGGCGAATTCAGAATCCGTGTTGTTGTATTTCGCCTCAATTTCAGCACAATTTAGAGCTTGAAGCTGAAATGTTTAAGACCTATTCCGAAATCATTGTCATCGAACTGTTGAGCTATCAATGCGTTAACTGGACGCTAGCCGTATCATGTCATCCATAGAGAGTGTATCGAATTCGATCTGTGTGTGAAACTAAACTTACTTGTATATTTTTATTTTGTGTTTTTCGTCTGAGGTTATAGTTTTTTTAACTCTAGTTTGACATTAACTGTTAAGTAGTTTCCTTTCATTATACAAAAGTGCCATTTGAAAAAAAACGGTCATTAATACGGAATCTGTCGAGAACCACGATAAGTAACTAACGGTTCAACGAATCGTATAAAACCTATAGTAACAGATATACGAACATTTATGGCACTCTTTGCTCAATGGCATGCGTACATGGCGCATGCCAAAATGCCTCTTGGCAATTGTGTTCCAGTTACCTACTCGAAATGACTAAGGGTATTGCTTTCACCCGATACTCACTCACTCAAACAAGAAATAGCTCAGTTAATTCGGTTTGCAGCTCAATCACTTCGACACAAAGCTGTTTATTCTCCTCCAATGTCTTCTTACTAACCTAACCGAGATATTTTGTCGCTTTTTTCAGCAGTTTTAGACTTAAATAGGCCTCCGCCTACGTTTTGAGCAAATCAAAATCAAATTAAAATGGATATAATCGCTAAACGCCACTCAAACAAAGATTTTTGTATATCCACATAACCCACACCTTTCATTTCAACCACGCTCATACACGCTACATTAATTGTAAAAGCAGAGGGAAAAGTGCACTTTTAAATCTGATTAAGTGGCTCGATGTTTGTTACGCCGAGTTATTTTTAATCCCCGATCAAAAAAGAAGGGTGTTATATGTTTGACGTGTGTATCTGTGGATGTATGTCTGTCTGAGGCATCATAGTTCCTAAACGGATGAACCGATTTTGATAAAATTGGTTTTAAGTAATTCGTGAATGTTATACAAGTGGACCTTTCCCAGTCATATAATTTTAAGGAGATAAATGAAATACGACCAAAATCTTTAATACATTTCGTGAATTAAGTATGTGCAGTGTTTATAATTATATGAGGTGCATAACATAAAATCACTTCTGTAAGCCCCGAAGGGATATGCAGAGATGTATCTTATTGTATCTTATTGTACACTCACATTTCGTTAATTTGAATTTTGGGGTCTGGGATTTAAGATTGAGTTTGCTGAATCTGAACAATTATTTTTCTGCTATAGTCACAGCCTTTGGGCTGAAAGAAAATTTATTGGCATAGGACAGCAGCTGCCGAAAACAGTTGGGCTTGTTTAACTCAATTAACGAGAGATTGTGGTTTGTCTCATTATAGAAGTACTTCGTCTACAAAGGAATGGTTCCCTGATTAGACTAGAAGAAAATATTATTTATCTTTTATTTATCCTAAAACTGATACCTTGAATTTAATGAAAGCATTAATCGCACTAAAAGGCTTAACCCCTTATTTCTGCAGGGTTGTTAAACTGTGCGATTACTACACATCCCCGTATTTTGACACCCACATGTCCCGACCTAAGAGGATTTGACGTGTTAATGTGTTTTCGGCCTTATGTGTAGGGTTATGGATTATAGAATTAAATAGATGCCATCAGGTATAACATTTAAAAAACTGTATGAGTAAAAGCTATACTCAAAATAAATCTTTTGCTAGGTGCTACCGTGTTCAGTGACGGTCGACCACTTTTCAACCTTATTACTTAGGGCATAAGGATGAAAACTAGCAGACCGTCAGTAAAATCTGTACTACCAACACACTGAAAAATCAAAATTGAATTGGTGCACTTTGGTAAGGAAAGCCCCTGATTCCTTCTAGTCCTTAACTCATGGCATGCATTTTTCGTAATAACCAAGTACTCGTATTACAAAAAAAAACCCAGGTCCCAAAACAAAACTTTCCTTTTCGTTTGATTCAATACTTTGGAAATCATTACTAATTATGACAAAAACGTAGCGCTGCTTTAAAACAATTTAAAAAATCTGGCTTGCTGCCAACACGAAAACAGTAGCAAAAACACTTTTCAGGATGTAGAAATCATAAAAACACGAATCTTCTTATCTCTATGCCACTTTTGGCCATACTAAACAGACCACTCCCCTTTCATGACATCCCTTAATACGGTCGGCTTCTACTGCCTCTACCCTAATTGTATTTGTGTGTATAACGTAACATTATGTTAGTCTATATTGTACTAAACGTAAGCGGCGAGTGGTATTAATGTGTTGGACCACAGACCACGAAACCGTCTCGGCGACGCGTGTTAGAGTATTGTCAGTATTTTTAACCCTCGACCAAAAAAGGTTGGTTTTATAAGTTTAAAGTGTGTCTGTAGGTATGTGGCATCACCATGGCTTCTGAATGGATGAACAGTTAATATTTAAGTGTTTTTTCGAACCGGTGATCGGTGATCCTATTGGTATTACCAATAGGATCTTAATCGTGTTCTAAGCTTATTTTCAAGAAAATGGAAAATAGTTAGCCGTTTTTCTTGTATAATTTTTAGGCAAGTGACATCTTGTCTTGCTTTGTAAGCCAAGAACAAATTCGCCATATGAGACGAAACTAAATCTGGGTCGTTCTTCCAAATCGTACACATCATAATTTCTCCCGTCAGCCGAATAAATTATAGACTGATTTAAGGTGGTTAATAATTAACACTTTTTCATTTTAAATCTGTTCCAATTATACGTGTTGATTTATTACAGGCTTTTGTTTTGCATCCTCGTCAAATTCAAGGAGGTAACTATGCTAATATGATCCGCCTGCCAAACTGATAATAAAATGGGTAGGTATTTTTTTTTTTTCTCATTTACAGTAATCGGTAGGTATGAATCACCCGTGTTTTAAACGCGACCCGATCCTCGCCTTATAACCTCGCTTTCACACATACAAATAATCTCAAACGCATATTCGTTAATTTCTTATTCCCTAAACCACGTTAAGGGGTCATTCTGAAATACTGACAAATTTAAAAAAAAAAAAAAAGTTTTACTTTAAAAAACAGCGTTTATTCATAATTTACTAGGAACCGTAATTTCAATAGATTATTTTATGTCTTTTGTGACAATCTCCTGAATTTTGACGAAGATGCAAAACAACACCTTGTATTGATTCTTAACGTAAAATGTTATTTAAAAAAAAGTCGTTTCCCGCAATATTCTTTGCGTAGAGTTACTAGTTTGATGTACAAAATGCTTGGTTTATAGATTCATGAACGGTCCGTTAGTGTCACGGCGATAGTGTACAGCTGCCTTTAGATTTATTTTTCTATTAACACAATAAAAACCGGCCAAATGCGAGTCGTAGCTCATACACACCAACCAATATTATAAAAATATTTTGAACACTCATTCATAATTTGTTGTATTGAACTAACTAACTAACTAATAAATTTGTTTTTCATAGTATGTTAATGAAAAACAAAAAAACTACACAAATTCTACACACTTTTAGATTCAGTCAAGATCAGTTTATAGACATTATTTTATTTAGTTCTTTCTCAATGAGCCAACACAAAATCTTTGAAAGCTTCCATGATAAACGTTGTGTTGGGCAGCCAACCATCTATGATTCAACCTAAGCAAACCCGTTTTAAATAGGGATGGTGACTCATTTTTTTTTATTTGTCTATCGGGTAGATTATTAAAAAGTATTTGACACGTATTTTTTCTTTTTTCACGTAATCGTAAAATTACGGAGATATTTCGAGTTGATATGGCGCATGACGTCACGGCTCAGTACATTTTATACCTAGTTGTGACGTAGCGAGCCCCCACTCTCCAACTCTAATGCGTTTTAACTAAGTATTTTTTTGTTAACTTGATAAAACAAAAAATACGTATCTAAAATTTTTGTATTACCTGATTGACGGACAAAATAGAATTTTGTTTTCTTTACCCAGTCATAATCCCTATTGAAGATGAACCCGAGCGGCTGTTATTATTCAGCCAGGAGCTCCACCAGAATTTTGTAAGAAGAAAGAAAGAAAGATAAATTATTTATTTGTCGCAAGGACATAACATGCATACAAAATAACAATGAACACAATAAACATACAAAGCATAACAAACATTTGTGAGTATAATAAGATAAAATATACTGCAATATGATTAAAAAAAATAACAAAACGTAAAGTAAAAAGGTATTATATTTTGTCAATACTTCCAGTGCTAAAAGCTATTAGCGCGGTTCCTTGCTCTGTGGTTCAGATCAAAATGTGTGTAATTCTCCGAGTGGTGCCATATGGTTTGTGGCTAGCAGGCCGTAAAGCCCTTAAGTACTTACTGTGGGAATCTATCATAAGCAAGTTAACGTCCACTAATTGATAAGTAAAGTAAAATTTGGAGTTTTTACCGTCATTTTACCAAAATGAAGAGACAATAATTGAATTGATTCTCTGTGGAGTGTTCGATAAATGTAGATTAAAAAGTGCGGTACAGACGAGCCGACGACGGCGACGTGACGACTACGTGACGGGAATTGATGTTGTTTTAATAAATATTTGATGTTTGAAGACGAGACACGTAGAAAAAGTCACTTAGCTGTTTTCAGCAAGTACTCAGTGAAAGTTAAAAAGTTTACAGAATTAAAAATAAAAGTTAAGTTTGCAAATAAACAAAAAAATCATTGGTAAGATGTATTCACTTTTAAGAAATTTTGTATTCTATCAACACTTTTCAAATTAGGTCCACGCATTTCTGACTTGTCTACTGTCGTAATCCGATAGAATCTCACTTTGTGTCAGCGATCTAGGCTAAAGATGGCCTATTAACAAAAGTCATGTGGTGTGCGGTTTTGCCCAGATTGTTCTTTCTCTATAGAATGAGAGGCCTCCTTTAAACGGATTCAGCGCTGTATACTAGTATTTTACATGGAGTGGTCTGCCTATCTGACATTAACATCAACAATACAGTATCTGAAGAACACTTTGGTAAGACTGGTTTTCAGACCAACAGTTCAGTATACTTTCCGAGGCCCAGGGGGGTTTTGTATGATAACGGATGGGCACCCATCCTCAGACCCACCTACTTATTTAGTCACGTGTCATATTGCTTTTAAAAGTATTTTATTTTATAATACCTTGATGATAACTCTATTACTATTTCGTACTATCCCGTTGTCATGGACACTAAAATACCTACAGACCTTTAAATAAATACTAAGTGAAAATGCGTCTGTATTTGTTCGTCGCGATGTCACTTGGCCTGAAATCGATTAAAATAAAGTACACAAGCCAGGTGCGCTATAGGCTGAACACGCGGCTGACCGAACTGAACATGGCTTCACTTTGGATTGGTTTCCAGTCCAATGAAAGATCCGCATAAGCTGGTTTTTAATAGCTTGATTGGTCGTCGTGCTTAATATTGGTTCAAGGACGTTTTTTATAATAAAACGGTTTGATGTATGATCCTTCTTTTAGTTCGGTCAATTAATGAGGAATTGGGATGGAAAGGGATCGTACCGTTTTTGTACAGGTGTGATTAATCTAGCCACCTAAATTTGATATACTACATCATTTTCGGACTAAGTATTTTGTACAAATTTAGTAATCATACTAGCTGTGCCCGTGGCTTCGCTCACGTAATTTTGCTTTCTCTTGACTTACTAAGATTCAATCAATAAAAACCAGATGGAATAGAAAGTATTTTTTAAACAATTAACATACTGAGTCTTGAATCGCAATGGTTAAAAAGTTCAAAATGCTATAATTTTGTTAAAACATGTTAATTATAATAAATTACTATTTATTTAAGTGCTATGGACCGCAGTATCTTAAGTGTATAACAGATCGTGTTCGAAACACTACATTGCGCTCCAAAACGCAGAACGTTGACGTGGCTCAAAACATGCCCTGAAAAAGTGACACGGGATTGCGGTGACAAAAGAGATGGTCGGATGAACTGCATGTCTACCTCGAAAATTGGGAATAACTAGCTCAGAATCATGACTGTTGGAAGGATTGGCCTGAGGCCTTTGTCCAGGAATGGGACAAAATAAGCTAGCTATCAAATAATAATATTTCATGTTAGACTACGAAATAGAAATGTATGTATAAATGCGATATTTTGAACACAGTGACAATTGTTTACCAATTTATTTTCACGTGGCAAGTATTGTTTTTCTCAACAAACAGATAACATCACTAGGCACTTGCAAAGTAAATATTTCAACAATCCTACACAAAAACATTTAAATCTTGTATCTGTATATCACCATGTATATTTGAATGGAACATTAAAAAACTATTACTTGAAGCAATCCATTTAAAGTTTGACACGTAAATAAAAATAAAATGGATGTCATCGCGGCCCGTGCCGTATAAAGCGACCTCTGCTGGCACAGATGGCAATTATCAGAGGATGTAAAGCTCTCGCGGGAATTCAGTTGTGCGTTGTTCAGGTGAACTAATTTGTAGTACAGTTATTGAGTGGCAGAAATATCGGTAAAATGGGTTAGTGTTGATTAGCTTTATAAAACACTAGTTTATGCCCGCGGCTTCCGCGTCGCTTCGGTAATAATAATGGTCTCATGGGATTGTACTGCCGGGATAAAAAGTATCATTTACGTGTTTGCTCGTTATAAACTATATCTATGTGCTAATTTCATCAAAATCCGTTCTGTAGAGTTTTCGTGAAAGAGTAACAAACATCCATTTAATCTTTTGCATTTATAACAGTAGTGAGAAAGAAAGATGGTGGGTTTAATATTTAGGATGAACACACAGTAAAATGTAAAAAAGTTAGAATATTCTGTACACATATTTATAGCTATGCTCGGAGTTTCCTTGCGTGATCAAATCAGAAATGAGGACATCCGCAAGAGAATCAAGGTTACCGACGTAGCCCGAAGAATTGCCAAACTGAAGTGGCAGTGGGCGGGGCACATTGCTCGCAAACGGATGGCCGATGGGGCCGAAAATTTGGAATGGAAATCTGGAATGGCGACCGCGAACTGGAAGACGATTTTTGGAAGGCCTCCCTCTAGGCGGACCGATGACCTGGTGAAGGTTGCGGGAATCCGCTGGATGCGGGTCGCACGGGACCGGTTAATGTGGTGACACTTGGGGGAGGCCTATGTCCAGCAGTGGACGTCTTTCGGTTGAAAGGATGATGATGATGATATTTATAGCTATGGAGCGTGTAAAGTGAGAGAAATTGACTATTTTGCAAATGGACCAGGTTAAGTAGACACTAAATAATCACAACTGTCATTATTTGACTTTTTATGTGTTAAATAGCTTACACATAAAAAAATTACAGTGTGCCAATCAATTCTATAAAGAAACAATTTTGTTGGTTTTACCTAAAAAATAATAGTAATCCATTAAAAAAGAAATAATTAAATCGTTTTTAATTTGTGAGGCATAGTTATATCCACATCCATTGTCAGGCTTTTTCTAAATCTAAATATCACACAAAAAAAAACCAGAACAATCTAAACAATCATCCCCTGATACATTACTCAGAAAAACCACTAATTAACCCGATTATCTCACCTTAACAATAGGGGATAATCCAATTTTTTTTTCTTTGTCCGTCGGGTAGTTTATTGAAAAGTATTGGACACGTATTTTTTCTTTTTTCACGTGTTCATAAAATTACGGAGATATATTGAGTTGAAATGGCACATGACGTCACATGTAGGTAAGTTTTATACCTACTTGTGACGTAGTAAGCCCCCACTATCCAACTTTAATGAGTTTTAACTAAGTATTTTTTTGATATTTAGATAAAACAAAAAATACGTGTCTAATATTTTTGTATTACCTGTCTGACGGACAAAATGAGAAGAATAAGAATGTCGTTTTCTTTACCCAGTCCGATCCCCTATTCCCGTAAACCGTTTACACTGATCATCGCAAGTCGTTGAGTGTAAACGGACCTTTTGTATGACAGATGTCAATTGAAGCTCGTGAATGTCCCGAGGGATTACGTGGGTGTACTAGCGTTAGCTAAATGTGTACCAGTTATTTCTGTTATATTTGTTTGTATGTGCTTTAGTTTGTAGTTATAATGGTTTTAGTTAGGCGTAAAATTAGTGTATTTTTACAGGTCTGTATTGTCATGGAAATATCGGCAGAGATTGTCCAATTAATCCCAATATTGCAAGATCCTGTCTGATTCTTTATATTAAAAAACGAGGTAAAGTGGTAACCAGTATAAACTTTAAAATTACCAAACTTTTTGAGGGTTGGCTAACTCCGTGGCTGCCACTGAGAAATTCCTGATGGGAAAACCCAATAAAACTTTGCCTTACCCGGGAATCGAGCCCAGGGCCTCACGCTCAGTAGTCGCGCTTGCACTGTCACTTGGCACTCGACCAACGAGGCCGGTTCAATCATAATTATGAAAATGAACTGGCCACTAACATTTCCCACGACTGTAGTCAGAAACAATCCTAACTAATATTATAAATGCGAAAGTAAGTTTGTTTGTTACCTTTTCACGACTAAACAGCTGATCGGATCTTAATGAAATTTGGCAAGAAGATAGATTTTAACTTGAGGAAGGACATAGGCTATAAATCACGCTACGACTAATAGGAGCGAACAGTAATGAAAAATGTTGCGAAAACGGGAAAAATGTGACGCAGACGAAGTTGCGCGGAACAGCTAGTAATGTTATAAAACAAAATCATTTTTTTTTATTTTACATAGGCCTACATGGGCACTTATAAAACGTGGACAAAAGGTGCACGGTTCGGGTTGGTCATTTCCTATGGAGAAGAACCGGCAAGAAACTCGAGGGTTACTCTTTTAAAATCATTTGATTTTACAAAATTTGAATGTTACAGCATTAGTACTTAAGTATGGGAGGCCAGCGTAGACCTGACAATAAGTCGTTGCTCACTACAAAAGGTAGAACAAGATATATAAAAAAAAATATGTATATAAGCAGTTAATCCCAGTGTAGACTTTATACAACGGTACGAGTCAGGTTATTACCTGAAGTATTTTTTTCTTTGTTGGAATGTTTTCAAACAGTTCAAATGTCAGATTGTGCTACATTTGCCCGTACCAGAAATAAAGAAGAGATAGAACAGTCGTTTCGTCAGAAATTCTGATTTAGAGCAACAATTTTAAGTCTCAAAAGCCTCCATTGCATCGCAATTGTTAAAAAAGGACCACCAAGAAGTTTAGGGACAAATTTCTTCGGGACTCAGAGCCACATAGAGAAATCTTCTACTCAAGTATTCACCCCCAAAAAATCATTTAATACTACCAACATGAATCAAAAAACAATCCAACTAAAATAAGTACTTCCTACTCAATAAAATCTCAAAATAAAAACGCTATAATGTTAAGTATCGTTAGAATCTAGACTCTCGATAAAACTAGCTCACTGTTTACCATTGAGAGGCAACTTTACCCCGTGTCAGAACCAGATGCATCGAACTACATACACATGAAGAGTCTTAAGCTGTACGTCTAGTATAACCTGACCTCGTGCTCTATAGGCTTTCCTTTCAACAAGAGATCAGGTTATGCTGGATTTTCAGCTCGATATATCGTAGTATGTACGCATAGTGTAGCAGAAAACTTTTCCATGCAGTATCGCGTTTGGTTTTACTAACATGAGCCCTAGTCGGATATGGCGGTGTGTTTCTTTGAAATTGTTCGTTGCAAAGTTGGCGGTGCAATTTTTTGCGGTTGCAGTTTATTTTATTTTATGGTGAAAGAAAGAAAGAAAGAAAAAATATTTATTTGTCGCAGGGACATGACGTGCATACAAAATAACAATGAACACAATATACATACAAAGCATAACAAACATTTGAAAGTACAATAATATAAAATATACAACAATAAGATTAAAAAATAAAAAATAAAATAAAAGTAAACAAGTTGACAGCTTGCACGTCGTGACTGCGACAAGTAGGTTACCACTCAGCATGATGCTGTGCTATGGGGGGCCCACATCACAGCGCTGGTTTTCAGTGGTCACCCGTGAAAAAACGTACGGAAATCAAGACAGCGTAAACATAGTATTATATGAATAAGAAAAATAACACAAACAGTACTTGGATATAAAACAACTATAAGAGATAAAATAAACATTACAAAAATATAAAGGAATGTGTGCAGGCTAAACAAAAATAAACATAGATATTATGATGGCGTGTTTTGTTTTCGTCTCGCTCTCACCCCACCCCACCCGAGTGTCGCAGTCGCCCGCGCGCGCGCCGCCGATCATACGACATCATCATACCTTGACAACACTACCTACACAGTACACATTTCTCCTCTGCGCCTGTCAGCGCGATGACGCACTATGCGTCAACAAGTCAGTAACGCCGCACCCAAAGGTGGCTGGCGGAGTCGCGCGAGTCCTGCGTGCTCACGAGTCACGTGACGCGTATCGCGTGATAGCTACCTTGCTGTGTACTCATTGGTGCCTCAGTTGACGTTTAACGAGTAACGTCTTTTATTTGAAATGTGATGCCGTCTCGAGTCGATTGGAAAGATATGCCTTACCGATAGATAATATACCTTATGTGAGTATTTATTTATAATTTATTTGTTGTTCATACTTCTGTTTTTCCAAGAGGAGTTTTTTCAAATGTATTTTAAAATTTTCTTTTGTTTTTAGGTATCTTATGGGAGGTGGCAGATCATTCCAGCAGCGAGTGGCGGCATACTTGAAAGATCCCCTGAAGGCTGTGGTCTTATGTCGAGGCATCGAAAGCGGATTGGACGTGGAACGAGCAGAGTAGCTGTAGTGCTCGTGCCTCCACTTAATGTTCCTGTACAGATAATCTGGTTTGTGTGTTTTTATGATACCGAACATTAAAACCGCTAAGTGTAGTTTCCGCCGTGCGGCCATTTTTAAGATGTTGTGTTCATTAAGATACGGTGTGATGTGATGCCTCCGGGGTATATTCAAACAGTAACGAGCACATGCATTTTGTACACGCTGTATTAGACGCTCAGTTCGTGAGAGAAGACATGGTCCGTAAACAGTGTCACAATAATTTAGTTTGGATAGTACTAGGCTATCCACCAATCTCTTCCTCACTGCGACACTAAGGAAATCCCTCACTCTGTACAGAACCTTTAGCCTATAAAAACAGTTTTTTACTACGCCATTTATATGTTCCTCAAAGCGCAGTTCTGGATCAATGGTTAGCCCCAGGTTACAAGCGGTTTCTACCCTTTCAATACTTTCTCCCAAAATTTTTACGTCTGGGTTTGCAGCAAGAATTGTTCTAATCTGATTTCTGCTCCCCATGACCATAAACTTAGACTTTTGAGGGTTCAGTACCAGAGAGTTGTCCTTGGACCACATAGCAATTCTATCAAGCTCCTCATTGAGAGTACGTACGGCGGCTGCTGTGTTATTGGCGTTAAATGAGACATACAGCTGAGTGTCATCCGCGTATACATGATACTTGCAGTCTTTTATGCAGTTAGTTATGTCCGCACTATATAATATATATAGAAGTGGACCGAGCAGGGATCCCTGAGGAACTCCCCTTGCTATTATTTGTGGGACGGAAGATAACGTGGAACCGTCTTTCTTACGCAAATCAACCCGTTGTGACCTGCCGGTTAGGTAGCTTTCAAACCATCCCGTCGCCCGCCTATCAAAACCATAATACGACAGTTTGGACAATAATAAGGGAATATTAATTGAGTCGAACGCCCGTGAGTAGTCGAGCAATACCAGGATAGATCCCTCACCACGGTCCCGAGCTTCCAGGATATTACCCAACACGTCTGCCAAGGCAGTTGCGGTTCCGCGTCCCTTTCTAAAACCCGACTGCAGCTCAGGCAGTATACCATGCGCTTCGAGAAAATCGGTGACCTGCAAATACACCACCCTCTCCAACACCTTGGATAAACATGGCAATATGCTTATGGGACGAAGATCTTTGTATCTTTGTGGGTTGTTATTTTTTGAGAGAGGCCGAACAATTGCATTTCGCCACAAAACAGGGAATTCATTCGAGGCTATGGATCTGTTTATTATCTCTGTAATTGTATTTAATGATTGCGGAAGTGTGAGAGATAACATGTCTCGTGATATACCGTCAATCCCTTGCGCGTTTGTGGATATGTTTTTTAATATATTTAGAATTGTTTTCGGATCTGTTGGCATTATGGAGAAACTGGCGGACCCAAAACGGTTAGATTTAAAAAAGGTTTCCTGAGCGGTGTTAACATTTGGGTCACCCGGAACATCTAGGAATGCCGAATTTATACCGTTTGGGTCGTCAAACTGTTCTAAGAGCACATCATCGTTCTTACACACTGGAAGCACATGTTTTTTTATATTATGCCACAAAGATTTTGAGTCGTTTATGTTGTCATTTATATATTTGGTGAAGAAAGCTTTTTTCTCATTAAGTAAACCAACTATTGCTTGGTGCTTGAGGTCTAGGTAGTAACGTTTGTGTGCTTCCAGTTTGGTTTGACGATATCGATAGCGAGCGTCATTTCTTAACTTAAACATTAAATTTATAACGCCCGTTATCCACGGTGTTGGTTGCGCCTTGAATACCTTGGTTTTTATAGGCGCATGGGTATCGAAAAGCTTAATTAGGTGTGAATTAAAACAATGCACCATTTCATTAACATCCTGTAGCTCGCAGATAGAATCCCATGGGATGGCCTCCCATAAAAACTTTTTACAAAAAAATATAACCGACTTCCAAAAAAAAACAAAAAAGTGCAAAATAATATTTTACTTTCGTCAGTCGGTGACTTGTCGGTTGTCTTGTTGTTGTTTCTTTCTTTTTTTTTGCCACCGACTTCCGAAAGTAAAATATTATTTTGCACTTTTTTGTTTTTTTTTGGAAGTCGGTTATATTTTTTTGTAAAAAGTTTTTATTATACCCTTTTCAGTTGTGGTATCTCACTTAAATTCTTGTCTAGTATCATTTTTACATTGTAACTAGACACCAGCACATCGTCCATACATACGACAAAGGACAAAATGCATAATAAAAGGGGATGACTCAAAAAGTACCAAAGCAAAGATAATAAAATTCAAATGGGCCAAGTATCATCCCATTAAGCCGACCCCAAGATAGTTTGGGAAAAGGCTAGGCAGGAGAACCGGGCAAGCTTTCTCTACCAAATGAATGAAGATTCATGTAAATCGGTCCAGTAATCACGGAGAAATAGGTGTACGTGATAAATTTACAAATAAAATAAAATGAAAACTACAGGGCCAAACTATATAACATTCTTTAAGGGACCAAATAGCAACTATTCCGCATCAAACTAAAGAAGTTAGTAAAGTAATAAGTCTCAGCGTAATCGGTGTACATTCAACAAAAACTAATCGAATTGATAACCTTCTCCTTTTAGAAGTCGGTTAAAATAAAAAATAAAAAAAGATTTCAATTTTTTTTTAATTATTACTTGTACATACACCTGGAAATTGCATACCGTTACAATTCCAACAAGCCCAAACACAGCTAAGATACATTGTCTTATTATTGAGTTCCGGTGCCTGTCTCTAGGATTCATCATCAGATCTGATGATAGAATGATTCTTATTGAACGCAAATGCTTCACTTGTTGTAGAAAATACCAAAACCGCTGTAAGTTTTCCTATAAAATTTGAGGGTTGCCCTCGATTTCTCCAGGATCCAATCATCAGATCCTGACTTGGTGACTATGGGACCACTTCAGAAGTATCTCCTTTCGAACAAACAAAGAATTTTGAAAATCCGTCCTCAATTGACGGAGTAATCGTGTAACATACACACAAAAAAAAAAACATACCGTCGAATTGAGAACCTCCTCCTTTTTTGAAGTCGATTGGATCAATTTAATTCTACAAGTAAT
The DNA here is from genome assembly GCA_963082945.1 of Cerastis leucographa. Classification (NCBI taxonomy): domain Eukaryota; kingdom Metazoa; phylum Arthropoda; class Insecta; order Lepidoptera; family Noctuidae; genus Cerastis; species Cerastis leucographa. The sequence continues at coordinate 6,327,254 of OY720380.1, read as the reverse complement.
AATTAAAAAAAAATAGAAATCTTTTTATTTATTTTTATTTTAACCGACTTCTAAAAGGAGAAGGTTATCAATTCGATTAGTTTTTGTTGAATGTACACCGATTACGCTGAGACTTATTACTTTACTAATTTCTTTAGTTTGATGCGGAATAGTTGCTATTTGGTCCCATAAAAAATGTTATATAGTTTGGCCCTGTAGTTTTCATTTTATTTTATTTGTAAATTTATCACGTACACCTATTTCTCCGTGATTACTGGACCGATTTACATGAATCTTCATTCATTTGGTAGACATTTATTATCTTTGCTTTGGTACTTTTTGAGTCATCCCCTTTATTATGCATTTTGTCCTTTGTCGTATGTATGGACGATGTGCTGGTTACAATGTAAAAATGATACTAGACAAGAATTTAAGTGAGATACCACAACTGAAAAGGGTATAATAAAAACTTTTTACAAAAAAATATAACCGACTTCCAAAAAAAAACAAAAAAGTGCAAAATAATATTTTACTTTCGGAAGTCGGTGGCAAAAAAAAGAAAAAAACAACAACAAGACAACCGACAAGTCACCGACTGACGAAAGTAAAATATTATTTTGCACTTTTTTGTTTTTTTTTGGAAGTCGGTTATATTTTTTTGTAAAAAGTTTTTTTTAATGTTGTGTTAATAAACAAACATATTAATATCTTGCTAAGTTCCACGCAAATGAATATGATTTCCTTTTAGTCGTTTTGTTTCCAATAGATTAAATAAGCTTCGATAAAGACTTAACTAAGGGTTCGCAGGGGTTAGTTTTTGATAAAGGTGGTGGGACGGTACAAACCGACGAGAGATCCATTTTAAAAACACAAAAAACTTGTGACACATTTTTACCTTGGTTTTTATCTTTGCAGTTTTTCCAAATCATTGGTGATCTTTTTCATCGGCCAATTATCAAGCAAGAATTAAAACCCAAGCTTCCCAGGTTACTTGATTTTATGCACGCTAATTTGGATGCTGTCAAAGAAATATTCGACGAGGAAATGGCGGTGAGTTTTGACACAAACGTGCTCAACAGTCATTGGTTATTTTAGTCGTCTTCTTCTTTTAAATGGATACTGGAAATCGGCAAGCTTAAGGTGGGAAGTCTTCAGGCTAGGTGGAGTGACGATTTGCGAAGGGTGACTAGTAGGATCTGGATGAGAGTTGCCGAGATTCGAGCTGAGTTGCAAATGGAGAGGCCTATGTCCATCAGTGAATAATCTACTATTGTGTTTGCTTTATGCCAATAACTAAAACTTAAACCTTTTTTTTTTTTTTGTAGAAATTAGGTAAAGGACCGGAGAGGCCGATGGTGGATAATTATCTACCACCAGTGGCCGGTATGCTGTGGTGGCTCCACAAGCTTCGAAGGAGGATTCAAGTCCCTATGGAAGATTTCATTACGTTTGAAGATCCGTAAGTTTTTGGGTTTATTTTTAGGTCAGATACTGGTCATATTTGGTATTTTGTGTGTGACGTGGAGAAACTTTATTTTTAATAAAAAAATATCTGCTCTTCTGTAACTTAAATTATACGGAATTAATTTGCTTGTTTTAAGTCAAAACTCCGCATTTGGCTTGTCGTGTGAAATAATATATTTTTTAGTGATAAACTTTTTTTTTTAGGATCATAGAATCAGAGTACGCAGTATACGTAAAACAGAAGACGAATGAAATGCTAGGCTACCTGAACGTGGTGGAGGACAAACAGTTCAAAGCGTGGTGCTTGACCGTGCCACCTACCTGCAAGATACATCTCGCCAAGAACCTTATTTACAGGGACCCACCCTTTGTTAGAAACAACTTTAGCCCGGAGGTCAGTTTTCTAGTTTACCATTTGAGACAGGCTCCCAAATGTTTGTGCAGGCATGCATTTATCGGACTCTGTTGCGTCGTGTGGTACATGTGAACGACAATCAAGCCGTTAGCGTTCAGACAGCGTTGTTCAAGTTGCTCAAAGTCTCGGAACTAATGAAGATGAACATGTCATCCAAGTAAACCAAAACAAAATCGATCATAGTTCTTTCCCTGCACAAGTCTGGCTGTTGGTGCTTTACAATAAAATAAAGCTCTATGACCTAAGAAACGCTCTTGGGTCGGAGCCTATACAAAGGCGCCTATCCTCCTTTGTCTTGTTAATTTTATCAATAAATGTCAACATTATTATACCTTTTGCAGCTTGTAATGTTATTGCGTGAAATACGATACATGAAATATTTGGACAAGCAAGGCATTCCGCAGGAGGGGCTCGATCTGTACGCAAGAAATGAAAAGTTACAGGTGAAAATTAATTAATTTTATTAGCAAATTCATTTCGTTTCCCAGGCCTCCAATATAAGTATTTGAGATCGACGCAGCGTGCCCTCTTTTTTCATATTGACTATATTGGCCATCATCTCATGGGAAATTCTTGCCATATAATTTTTGACACAGTAAATCCATATTTCTTTCTCTCCCCCTATTCTTGTAGCCACCATACTCGAAGCTTCCATTACTTCTATCCCTAATACTCACCACATGCACATACCCCAACCACACAACTTTTAATACACCGGTGCCACTTTCGCGCGGACTTCTTACTTTATTCAAAGTTTTACGAAGCTATTTATTGTTTAGTACGACATGAACCGTTTGAATCGTGCCATCGCGTGGTACAACGCGATCCGAGAGGGCAGCCACGAGACCGAGGTGGCGCTCATTGAGAAGGAGATCTCAGCCATCGACAAACTGCTGGGGCGCGGCGTTGAGGAGCTCACCTGGAACGACGACTGTAAGTAGATTAGCATCGCCACCGTGTCATCATTGTATACATGTACCAATCCTACCTAGTACTATTCACACGCAGTGGTTTATTGTCAATTTTAGCAGAGCTTGAAAATCCGGAAAACTTTTTGAGGAAACTAGCTCTTTATTGACGAAAACAATTTTGGCATATCTATTTTTTGGTCGAGTGTTAGTTGTCCCTAACAATGAATTTCAAGCCGTTCGGCTTTGTTAAAAAAAATAAAAAGAATCGTTTTGAATAGCAACATGGTTCTTTTAAAAATGCGAATTTGTACTGTGAAAAAAAGATAGCAGCGATGCTATTTAGGATTTTATTCATTACCTACGATTTAACTTTTATTTTATTTATTTATTAAAGGTGTTGTTTTGCACCCACGTCTAATTCAAGGAGGTTACCTATGCTAATGATTCTCGACCCGAATCAATAATAAAATGGTTAGGTACTTAAGTCTTTTTTTTTATTGAAAATTCGGTAAGTGTGAACCTCCCGTGTTTTAAACGCGGCCCTTCTAATCCTGGCCTTATAACCTCGCTTACACACATACAAAAAATCACAAACGTTAAGGGGGTTATTCTGAAATACTGATAAATTTAAACAACTAAACAAACAGTGTTTTTTATTAATTAACTAGGTACCACTACTTACTAGGTGATTATTTATGTCTTTTGTGACAACATCCTGAATTTTGACGAGGATGCAAAATAACACCTTGTATTGACAAAAGGTAAGAAAATTATAAACTATTATAAGCCCAACAAAACCACGGTTTTGTGGGGCTTAGTTATTCGACTGTGGAGTCGGTGAATCTCTATACATTCATTTTGAAACATCGTACTTAAGACTAATATAGCTATATAATGTAATAGATATAGGCACTTTCACAAAATTCCATTTTTATTATTTTTTTAAAGCTATTTTATTTGTTTCACTCCTTATGTCTGCCGGCTGACTGTTCAAAAGATAATTATGGTATTCGTTTTGCTGGGGATCTGTCACCAAAGTAATAAGTGACTCTGGGTAGGTACATTGAATCTGCCAGCAGTCATAGATCGTGTCTTATGGTTGTTGATTACATGAATTAAGCTATGCTCTTAAAATTGACACTGCACCAGGACTTGATGGTATCACTACAAGATTTATAATAAAAATTAAAAATGCAATCCTTAAACCACTCACCCACATTTATAATTTAAGCTTAGAATCTGGGACCTTTCCGGATTGCTGGAAGGTTGCTTCCGTTAGACCAATACACAAGAACGGCCCTACAGAATTACCTGAAAATTGTCGACCAATCGCACTTCTATCCATTTTGTCCAAAATACTGGAAAAATTGGTTAACAACAGGCTAGTGAACTTTTTTGAAAAACACAAACAATATCAGATAGCCAGTTCGGATTCCGACGAGGAAGGTCAACTGAAGATGCGGCTACATTACTAACTAACTTAGTGGCTACATTCACCGAAAATGGAGAACAGTCTATAGGAGTTTTTTTAGATCTGGCAAAGGCCTTTGATACAATATCAGTTGCTCTTCTTCTGAGGAAACTAGAATTTGCAGGTATACGAGGGACTGCACTTGATTGGTTCACGAGTTACCTATCGAATCGCAAACAGCTAGTCAAAGTAGATGAACACTCGAGTGACGTGCTTCCCATCGACTTTGGAATTCCACAAGGCAGCACACTCGGCCCAACTCTTTTCACCTTCTACATGAATGATATTCTAAACTCTCAACCAAACGACGCAGAAATAATATCCTATGCTGATGACACGGTCATAATTTTCCACGCAAAAACCTGGGAACAAGTGTACCCTCTTGCAGAGAAAGGAACTGTTTCTGAGTGTCTTGACGCGAATCTCCTGACTCTGAATATAAAGAAAACTAAGTTCATAACCTTCTACAAAAAATAGCTTCTCGACCTCCACGTCATCTTATACTTAAATACCATACATGCTGCAGCTACCAGACATCAACGCTTTCACACTATACCTGTCTAGTTATAGATCACACTGCCTCAATTAAATACCTTGGCATCACATTAGACGAAAACCTCTCATTCAAATCACATATACACCTGCTTTCTGGGCGCGTTAGGAAGCTGATATACGTGATGAAAAAACTACCTACGTGACTGTACACCGATTGAAATTCTACGTACAATTTACCTTGGTCTGTGTCAGTCTGTACTTCAATACGGGATTTCTGTTTGGGGTGCAGCAGGGAAAAGCACTGTTATTGAAGTAGAAAGAGCTCAAAAAACCGTTATAAAAGTAGCTTTAAGAAAACGTTTCCGCTACCCAACAGATCTAATCCATAAGGAATTCGCCGTCTTAAGAGTGCGGCAATTATTTATCTTAAACGCAACATTGCATGTTCACAAAACCATAAAAAATAGATCCGATTATAACAAACTTGTCTCTAAACGCGTCTTCAACATTCCCATTCCCGAAGCAAAAAGCCTCTTAGCCAGATGAGATGCCCGTTTTACTCGCATATTCATATTTATAATAAAATCAGCAAAAGCTGCGACATTAAAGACATGAACAACTTTTCATACAAGAAAACTTTAATAAAATGGTTTGCCAAATTAACATATGAAGAGACGGAAGAAATCTTAAAACACTTAAACTAAAAAACATGAAATAACTGATAATAATATACACATCAGCACACACACACACACACACTCACATACACACACACGGACGCACACACCCACTCACTCAAGATTATTGAATTTTAGAGTACTTTTTATTTTATATCAATTTATTTTATTTTATTTTTGTTCAAAGGTAATCCTCAATTACCTACTTATGCCTTGTTAACTACCACATCAACAAATATGTGTTTTAACTGTAAGATATCGCAACCTCGGCCCCAAAGGTACAGGCGCAGCCTATTTTGGGTTCCTCTGTTTTTTATTAACTATATTAAATATTACTTGTTACAATTACTCATAGCGCTAAGTTAGATTAAGAAAAAGTTTGTAACAATGCCTTAATAAATTTATTCTTATTCTTGGGTACTATGATTGCTGCAAACACTTGCCACATTGCTCCATTTTTTTTGTTCGCTTTGGATTCATCTCGTTCACTGTCCGCGAAGTAGACACAATAGTTAAACAGTCGCAGTGAGCAATATGTAGTCCATTGATCAGGGAAAGGATTAAGGGTCATTTTAAAAGAGGTAGTAATGACTGGGCTGTCAACTACGGCTCTCTTTTTCATTTTTCAATTTTATCAACAATAATAATAAACTATGTAGTTACGGACTGGATGGCGGAAGTGTACGCGGCGATAAACACATTGCAAGAGCGTGTGCTAAAGGCGCAGAACAACGTAAAGATGGGGCTGGAACACATCGCGGAGTGGGGCGACGTGCCCCTGCATGACCGTAAGGAGAACACCGACAAACTCGAGCTGCTGGCCGTCAAGGAACGAAACCGCAGATTCTTGAACAGGTGCTGCCACGAAGGGTTCACAATGACTTGAAGTCCCAATTTATATACCCAACATCAGCTAAATGAGAATCATCTTTTGTCATGCAATTTTATTGTTCTTATTCTGATTTTGAAGTACCTTTTAGAATTACTTGGTTATATAATATTTTCGACACTGTCACTTTTTATTAATTGCAATATAATCACTGTTTTTTCCGCAGGCGAAATAAAATTCTTGCTAGCCACGAAGAGTTTCAAGGCATATTGGACCAGAACTACAAACTATTTTTCAACATAAAGGAAGAGGAAGAGGTAATTGACTGCTCTAGGATTAATCATATATCAAGGTATACCCAAAACGAGGAAGAATTGCACATACACATTGTTTATTTTTTAGGACATATTTGAGGAAGAAGAGCTAGAAGAAGTAGACGAGGCGACTTTAGACGATGATGAAAAAGCGGCCAGGGCAAACAAGCTAGCAGAAATTGAAGAACGCCGTGAAGAGCACCGTTTGGCCAAAGAAGCGAGAGATCGAGAAAAGGTGGAAAGAGAACAAATTAAGTTTGAAAGACGGGAGGTTCGTCGATTAAAAAGAGAACTCAAAGAAGCTGAACATTTAGAGCGACAAGCACGACGAGAATTGGGTAAATTGTCCACACTGTTACAAAATCGTTTAAATCTGCCCATTTGAATCATTTCATGATTGCCAAGGAGAGTTGATGTAAAATGTTTGCCAAAACCAAAAGAAGTAGGTATATGAAACGTATAAATCGAAGTAATTTTAGGGCAAGGACGTACCCAACGCGCTCCTCCCTGTCTGCGGCGACTTTCAGTATCTCGGTTCAAAAGCGATGGGGAAATAGATCAGAGTGCTGATAGACTGGATGGGTGAAATGGTGGCAGGTCAAGGAAACGATTCTCGCATTCCCCTCAAACTCAAGGGAAAGACTGATAACACCATGGTTAGACCTGCTGTTTTGTGGAGATCGGAATGTGAGATGAGTTAAAGGCAATTGCATGTGGCTGAGAATAATTGAATGAGGAATTGTGGATATAAGAGTAGTGGAAGACCATAGAAAAGATGGATGCTCTGTGTGAAGGCTTATGTAAGACATGCTGCGCCGACTCCAAATAAATTGGGATAAGGCTACTACTGCCCTTATATGACCTTATGATGATGATTTGAAAATATTTATGACGGCCGGTGATGTACCTACACTTTGGCGTTAAATTAAGTGATCTGTCTCGTTCCTACTCACTGATTTATATTCTCTTTCATAGGGGAGGATGTGCTATCTCCGGCAGAGGAAGATGTGGAACTAGATCCAGAAGAATTAGCTGATATAGAAGCTGAAAGAATGGAAATGGAAGAAGCGGCTTTCAGGGCCGAGCGATGGCCAGCTTATGTGAAATACGTCGACTCGCTTGTAATTAATCTTAGATTTCCACGTTAAAGAAAATAAGAAAGAAAATCCTGTGGTTCAGGACCTTTAAAGGAAAACGAAACGTTTATAAAGATTACTTCTGTCTGTTTGTTGCTGTTGATGGGTTGAGCGTCGCGGATCTTAGTTCCACACGAACACATTTTCGTGTATTTTTTATTTTAGTTTTAATGATCTAGAAAACAAAAAAAAATATCGTTCTGTAATGAATGATGTAATAAACCTGTATTTTTTTTTGTTTAGGTTTCTCGACAGATTATGAAAGCTGTGCAGTGTAGTTTAGATTTGTTTGAGAAAAATACTGACCTAGAGAAAGGACCGCAAGTGCCATTCATGGAAGTAGTTGCGGAGCTAATTGACCCAGGTAATGGTCACGTTGCCTTTGAATGACTAACTTGTATGTAGTTATTTTATCTTTTCGTCCCTTGAAGTCGAATGTATTACACATACTTCAACCAACTCAAACAAGTCGTAGTTCTTCTGATCATTCAGTGTACTGCGGCATTTTATTTTAAGGAACCTTTTACTTCGCTTTGCTTAACTTCAGTGTGCGCTCGAGTATCTCAGTAGATTTATTTTCTCAAAAAAAAAAACAATTTTCAACAGTTACTAATTCGAAGATGAAGATTTTCGGTTTAACGAGTACCTACATTTACGTCATTCCAGACTTACATTTCACTCCGTCACTGGATGTGATGGAAGAAACTGGCCTGTTTTGTACGCTGATGGAGATGATGAAAGACATGTTCCTCCAGACCACGTTGTTCCCCAGGATAGACCCGGAAATAGTCCCTATAGCTTCGTATGAAGGTACATTAACTTTCTGCACAATACAGCCAAAGACGTATCGCATTCCAGTATGAAAACCCTGCTTAAGGTCTTATTATTCAATGGGTTACAAAAGTAATATTGCACGATTTTTGCCTTGCGGCACAGTCCACCTATCTGCTGCATTGTTTTTGTTGTTTAACTATTAAAATATGCAATTTGAAAACTGTGGTTGTTGAACGTCATGCAAAGGATTTAATTTCGCAAAAACGGGCCCGCTTATAAATAGGCATATGCAGATGGTGCCAAAATCATAATGCAACCGAAACCTGTACTCAGCGTGTGTTTCACCCTTCTACGGGAGCCTCAGGAGATGTTGACTCGTCAACGACGGCTCGGAATAATAATCGCAGGGTACTGCATTCCGCACCCAAGCCTAGATCTAGTCTGATTTAAAATTTTGTTGCATAACTTTTTGCCACATACAGAAAACAGGCCAATTCATAAAACCGGGTTTTTATAAAAAACCGGGTTTTTATCAAAAACCGGGTACGGGATTTTTCAGTTTTGATTTGTTTACAACAAACTTTTGCTTAATTTATGGCCTTTTCGCCGAAAATTTATTGGCAGATTATCACTTGCCAACCAACCGTTCCGCCGATGTTTCACTTTGACAACTAACGATTAGCAAATTTTTGTATGACGTTTCACTTGGTAGAATTATTGCTAAGCTGATTATGATGACACAAAGCGTTTGGGACATTTATCATTTGTCAAACATGCCGTTTTTATAAAAACCTAAAAATTCCCAATGTAGCCCCACTGATTGTATGTGTGTACAATAGGCAATGCTACTTTTGCTACCAGGAGAATTTTGATGCAAGAGCGAGCGAAGCGAGCTCTGGACTTGGGGCACCCCGACTCGGACAGGTTAGGTTCGAAGGGGATGGCGGGGTCTACTAGAGCGAACTAGACCCCGATATTCCCTTCGTGTTAGGTTACTGTAAACCCTGCAGATCGCCTACGCTTTTTAGGCGAATTTAAAATGTTTTGAGGATAGGTTACATAATTGGTTTTTCTCAAGAACGGTGCATTACCTTTTCATGGGAGTGGTGCCAGGGGAAAATTGGCATTTTTAAAAGTGTCATATTTTTTTATTATCACATTGGTAACTGTGAGGTTGGGAAATAAAACAAAATTATATGATAAGTTGGCAAATGATTATTAGGCGGAATAAAATTCTGCGAAACGTTAGTTAGCAAGTGAAAATTTGGCAATCAATTTTCGACGAAAGGGCAGAGAACCTTAATTTATTAATAAATTCAGTCATAAAGGTTGTAGTATGATTTTAACAAGGACATTGAGTGAAGTTATTTTAATATGCAATAAATATATATTTATCTATCTTATGTTTTTTCTTCTATCGATTGTCTGGATCTGGCATTTTGAGTACTTACTATAAGCGACCTACACAAATGTCCTTTCTTTGGAATAGTTTGTCGTGTTGTGAGCTCTTTGGGTTATGAGTCGAGCTACACTATACTGACAAATGTTTGCACCGCGACCGGCTGGACAGGTCTACTCAAATCTTTGTGGTTATGTTTTCGAAAGACCATCTGGGACAATCATTTGCATTGTCGTCATTTGTGAGTTGACCAAGATTATGTATGGACCTTAAAAGAGACAATGAACTATGTGTTTGTTTAGCCTGTTTCTTCTCAGTGTAGTCAGGTACTAAACACCAGCCAGATCTAATTTAAAAAAATAGACGACATGTAAAAGTGTTTGTAAAAGTGTTTGTGTACGGGTTGTAGTAGTTAACTCCGTACACCGATTTGTCGTGAAGGTTTTGTAGTTTGTATAGAGAAACACTTTCCACTAAGATGCACTAAATAGTTAAGTTTATTTAAGTTAAGAGTAAGTTACAGTACTAGAGTGGAAGGCGATTATTTCTCTCAGTTGTTGATAGCTACCCAGTTATAAGTTCACTATATTTAAATTCGTTTGTCATGTCGTTTTATTATGTTGAATTATGACGCGCATCGTTGACATAAAGTAGGTCACCGAGTAAGCAGAAAAATGTACGGCGATGAGACCGTACAGTTTGTAAAAACCTATTTGCAAAATAAACATCATTTATATACGGATAATAAGAAAGGACAAAAATCAAACAATCGAATTCGGATAAATCTATCTATCGATAACTTTGCAGTTTTTTGCATTTAATATTATTTTTATTATTTTTGCAGTGCACTATGATTTATGAAACTCTGCAATGTCATTTACAGTAACTAATATTCGAACCAGTGTCATATTCTTCATAATTAATTAATACAGTAGGTATCATTATTATTTTAATATATAAAACCCTTTGGGAAATTGATTGCCACGGAATTTGACTCTCTTCGACAAATTGCCGATTCTATCATGATGGAATCGTTTAATTAAATTAAATGGCCATTTCATTTACAGTTTTGATTTGAATATAAAGATGACTGGTAAAGAATGCCTTGTGACATTAAGTCAGGCTATGTACCCATACTTTACAGTCACGTATAATAATATGTATACACGCAGCAACTTTTATAAGAGATTTTCTCCTACTGTATTGATTAAGATTTTACGTTTTCACGAACATGGAATTTTGGAAGCCATACTATTACGAAATAGGTCTTAGCTCAACGTAAAAACCGTAATTTCACGAGCAAATCATTTTTCAGTTTTGTAAAGCGTATACATATTATTAGACGTGACTGTACATGAAGTTTAAATAAATATACGAGCCTTTTGGTTGACAGTCAACTTCCATAGAAGTTGATTTTCTCTTTTTTGACAATATGTATAATTATTAATTGTTTACTATTTAATAATGTCAATAACACTGACATTGCAGAGTTTTCAGCTTTTTGCAGAGTTATCAATTTTTCAACATTCAAACGCTAAAAAGAATAACAAACATACTCCATTAATTGTATTCATAATCCATCGCGACTCATTATTAATTATAACTACATTATAACATCGATAGGTAAGTTTATGAGAATCCAAGAAATAGAAAACCAGCTAAGTACTCCTTAGTAAAAGAATCAGTCTTCAAAAAATAAGTCTGTGTTGTGGCTATGTGTCGTCTTTAAGACAAAACAGGGACTTGTGTTTGAGGCTTTATTAAGATCAACGCGCACGCATAAGCTTTGCATAGGATCAGATCAACTGGAGTCGGTTAAGATTACATCTGCCATCACACCTGTAAGGAAGGGTTAGGAGCGAGCCTATTGCCATCAACCGGGCACAAAACCAGACTCCGTGGCTGCTACTGAGAAATTCCTAAGGAAAAACCTGACCTGGGAATCGAACTCAGGACGTCACGATCACATCGATTAGCGATCGCCATCGAGGCAGGCCTAGTTTAACATTGTTGACAATAAAACAGTAACTTCAAAGGTACATTATAATAAAATGCTATACGTCCTGGCAGCCTCACTACGTTTATTTATTCTATTAATGTTTTATTCTATTTCAATAAAAAAATATTAAAATTACAGCAATTATCAGTGTGTAACGTAACTAAGCCGCAGTATAAAAGTGGAAATGCAGAGTTGTTGTTACTAAATGTAGGCACGTAAGCTGATAACTTCAGTTAAAAATACTAGGTGTAACTTCACAGTAATTGTAAGAAATATCGAAACGTTATTCTTTATTTTTCAATTACGGTTATAATGATTTTGATATCTAGCAAAACCGTGAATTTTCACAAACCAGGGTAAAGTTAGGGTGACTGAATTGGTGATCCTTAATCTAAGAACTTAATTGTGCTTATCGTCATGAACATATTTTTTTTTTTATCTTGTTCTACTTTTTGTAGTAAGCAACGACTTGTCGGGCCTACGCTGTCCTCCTATACTTAAGTACTAAAGCTGTAACATTCAAATATTGTAAAATCAAATTATTTTAACAGAGTAACCATGGAGTTTCTTGCTGGTTCTTATCCACAGGAAACGACCAATCAGAACGGTGCACGTTTTATAAGTGCCCATGTAAAATAAAATATTTTGATATTGATTTGATCTGATTTTGAACAAATGTTACTATTTGAATCTGAAATTGCTGATTCTGTAATTATATTCTCCTACATAAAAAAAAAAATATGGGACAGCTGTTTTTTTAAAAGCTGTACATAATGGTGGATACAGTAAGTTTCGGCAATGACCAGTAACCTAACATAATCACTTGCTTATTAATTTGTATTTTCTCTTTACCTAGTATAATTTTCATGGCTCTTCAAATTTCAGTACGTATGTTTTACATGTTTTGTTTTATGAATGTTTTTTGTGTAGGTACAGAGAGAGATAATGAGGTCGATGAAGGCAAATATTTACTACTAGTGCAACCCATTTCTGTGTTTGTGGTTTACATAGCACTATGATTAAAAAAAAAAGTTTATGAAGTCTAAAGGGTGTAAAACACCTCTTAACGAAGCCGAAAGGCACTGGTTCTCCCTGTCATTACGATCATTTTTTTGTTCTACACCATACCTGGGAACCTTCTAGTTACGGAGATATTAGGGGTCAAAGTTCCAATTTTTTGACGAGTATTTTTTTAAATACAAGTTTTTAATGTAAGATTTTTACTTTAAACACCTCTACGACCCCCGTACTATTTAATCCGTCCATCAGCACAGTGTTTTGAATGCATTACATTGAGTTCTACCACAAAACATGATTTTACACCCCCAAAAAAAAGTCAATTCCCAGCAATAATTTTTGCGTAAAGTTACTTAGTTTCATATACAGAATGCTTGGTTGACGGCTTCGTGATGAGGTGATTTACACGTTGTATAAACGAAGGGTACTAAGTATTTTTATGGGGCTGTTTCGTTTGTTATGATTGCGAAGTCATTCGCTAAGAAAAGTAGAAGAACTTGGACTTTATTATTAACTAGCTGTCCCGCGCAACTTTGTAAGCGACACATTTTCCCCGTTTTCGCAACATTTTTCATTGCTGCTCCGCTCCTATTAGTTGTAGCGTAATGATATATAGCCTATGTCCTTCCCCAGGTTGAAATCTATCTTCTTGCGAAATTTCATTAAGATCCGATCAGCCGTTTAGCCGTGAAAAGGTAACAAACAAACAAACAAACAGAGTGACATTCGCATTTATAATATTAGTATGGAAGTATGGATTTCAGACCTGTACTACGCTGCCGTTACGTTACAGGTAATCAGTGGGCCGAAAATCTGTCAACCAGTCTTACCATGGGGTATCGTATTTCCCAGTACTAACTAGGTTTTGGAGGTAACATAGGCCAGTCAAACATTTAAAATACGGGTTTTCAGCTCATCCGGTTGGACTCCGATGCCAACACAGTTGGGAAAAAGGCTAGGCAGATAATGATGACCAGGCTACTGAATCATGGTTCAGTTTCTCCCACAGAGAGGTGTGTATGTTTGTTAGTTTATTTTCCCACAAACATAAAAATCTTAAGTATTTGCCAAACTGCAAAACCAGTTTGGGCATGTATTTGTGTATGTAACAGTGATATTTTATTTAATTTATATTTTTATTTTATTTATATGGGACAGTTTGGGCATGTATTTGTATGTATGTATCTGTGATATGAAAACATTATTGGCATCGGCAATAATGTTCTATTATAAGATTTAATAAATCTTGGTGTATGGTAATATACTTAGCTACAGTAGGCATTTAATGTAACGTAGATCAACCCGTTAACCACTATATTTCTGTGTAAAAATCGACTCCCACAAAAGTTTGAAAAACATAAACAATTTAATTAATCTTTTCGCCGAAGCTTGTACAAGAATCAGCTTTCAGTAGCTAGAATAAAAATCACTTAGTAAACCCTCTGTTTTATTTGGAATAGCTGTTAATATTAATTCTAATCTAAAAACCACATTAAACTGTTCATTACTCTCTTCAAATTGTAGAATTAATGTTGTTATCTAATATCTTTAACAAAAGACCACTGATGCACATTAAAACCTAGAAGCGTAATACTTAAAGCTCTTCAATGAGTTCATACAAACTGAGATCGGATATTTCTATTGACTGAGAGCGCTCCTAGACCAGGGTCTGAGTTGGGGCGAACGCGCTCCCAGGGTGCCGGCTACCTATTCGACTTCCTGTACCCACACACCAAGACCTTCTTGAAGGCCTGCCTAAATATCTTATTAAATATCGTGTAGAATATCGGGTTCACCATCGAACTCGCATATCCTAGCCACAAGGCGAAATCATAAACCCAAAGTGGAATACTCTCCTCGCATTTAGCACACACAGCCGGCACCATGTTTAGAATGAAAAATGGAGCCCAGAGAATAACAAACGTGAAAAATACAACTCCTAAAACTTTTGTGGCTTTCTGCTCTAATCGTAAGATCCTGCCATGGCGGGAGGAATTTCTGGATATAACACTAGAATTTCTAGAATGATGCGTTCTAGGTGTTTGACGCTGTGGACTAGCAGTCACTTGCTGGGACCTCGCTATTGTTCTTTGAGCACGAATGCTACGAACAGGAGTTGAGAGCGTAGTCCTCGCTCCCCCAAAACTTGAACCTCTACGAAATCGTTTAGCTTCATCCCAAGTAACCATAGACGCAGCACCACGACTGGACCTTCTAAAAAATGGAGTTGATTGCTCCTCTTTCATGTTCCCGTTTCTAGTATAGCCGTTGCATCCATTTATGTCTCCACCAGGAACTATAATGACTTCGGTGGTTCGTCTGGGTGGAGTAGATTCTGACCCAAAATAAGGGCACGTGCAAGGAGGTGGCAAGAGAAGACCGTCTTCGGAACTGCGTGACTTTGCCGTTAAGGCTGCAGGTGCTAGAAGACCTTCATTGCTCTCGTCGTCTGACGCACTTCTTGGTCTGTGGAGAGGCGTGTTCGGATCTCCAGTAGACGAAGGTCTACGCCGATCTTGGAGCATCGACGACGGTGAACTCGACGAAACGCTTAGAGACCCTGGCGTAAGCATTCCACCTCGTTCGGAAATATTGGTCCTGCAAAAGAAAAAGTATTAGAATATGCTCCAAATTGCGTGGAAGTTTCTGATCTTTTGACGAGCGATGAGCGGGTTAATTTTGAAGCGAACAAATAATGCCAATTGTTTTATACCCTCTGTATTGTGGCTTTGTCGCCGCAGAAGCTTCCAAGCCGCGAGACAGACGCAACATCTCTGCCCCAAACTGATGCAGTGCTGTCATTGCTGACGGGGCAGGCTCGCTGTGCAACACAACACATAATGTATGAGGACTACACATTGACATACACATGGTTACATGGATGGACATGTCACACGGTAGGCATTAGAAGGTTATGTTATATGATGAGCATGCTGATGTTGCAGTTTTGCTCCATACAGTAGACCAACTAGTTTTGAAGCTCTGAACTGAACTTACAGCACTTCACAAATGCAACTTAATTTTGATATACTGTTGCATTGTAGGAAAAATAAGCACACCGCTCACGGCCTCGTGCGATATGACTTGAAAAACGACTTACGTCAAATATGTTTCTGTTCACGTAAGTACCGTTTACTGCGACGCGATTACTTTCAGTTTTATCCGCAGTCGTTGTCGCAAGACGCGTCTGCGGATAAAACAACTTGTGGCTAAGGTTTATGAATACGTTGAGCGTGTTTAAATATATGATTTTGACAGTGAGACAAAGAACCGTTTAAAGATATTCCGCTGATCACCAAAGAACCACAATTACAATCAGCTTTGGTCTACTGTAAAGAGCTTAGAAATTGAACATACAATAGCAAAGTTATGGACCAATAATTATGGAACATTCCATTCAGTTGATAGCATACAAAATTATACATTCATCGTCATGTCAATCGTGAATGATCGTTTGAAATAAAGTAAAAGTATGACGAGTTTCATGCCTGCTTGATAGAATGATAATGATTTAATTCAGGTTTCCTCATGCATTTAATTTGAATGAAAGTAATTGACGATTGTATCGGTTTTCAATCAGATTTAAAAGTTATGTGTGATATTTTGACTTAGAAAAAGCTTTTGATTTTCAATGCTTATTTGCTTAGGTTTTATAATAATACGTTATCATGAATAAATTGTGTAAGTAACGAAACACTTTTTTTTCTAACGATTATACCAAACATAATGTGGAACTAAAAAAAACATCTTTACTTGGCATTATTTTATTAAATCTTACTTATACAACTTCAAAAAAAATTAACAGTTAACAAAAAATGAGGCCAAATCTAAAATATTGTTCCTGAAAAGACTAAAGTTGAATAACAGGCTTAAAACATCAATGTGATTTGATTTCGCTGTCAAATGAATACCACTAAAGCTTCAGTGAATTTCATACTTTATGCTAATGGCATAGAATTTACAATTCAAATGATAAGATTCTTTGATTTAAAGGGATTGCCGTTGGATTTGAATGACTGATGGCGTCTTTTGAAGATTATTTTACGTTAAAAGAGTTTGTTTTTTGGCGATGAATGACTGTAATTTTATATTGTAAGGTAATATTTACGTATTTTAAGATGTTATTGCTTAACGCGATTTTTATGTCCAAAAAGTACCTACATAAAAATGTGTAGTAAATTGAAAGAAGCATAAATTGTAAAGTTAGTATTTCAGTACGGTACTCTACATAAAATAATATAATAATATATAAAGCTACTAAGTAAAACTTTCGAAAACAACAACTGCATGCAATAACATTACAAACAAAAAATGAAAAGTGTCAGAACAAATTAAAAATTAGTTAATATTGCAGTAAGGGTCAGCTCACACCGAGACGCGACGCGACGCGACGCTGCGCGCACCTTGAGAATTCAGAATACGTTGCGTAACGTATTCTGAATTCTCACAACGAAATGTGTACCTTTTCGTGTAGAAAATAAAGTCATATTTTAAATCGCTCTTTTAACGCTTGCGCGCAGCGTCGCGTCTCGGTGTGAGCTGACTCTAAAACGTTTTACTTCAGATCTTTTTGTGAATTGATAGTACAATATTTAATCAAAAATACAAGATGTAAATGGAGCCTTCACGAAGCCGTCAACCAAGCATTCTGTACATCAAACTAAGTAACTCTATGCAAAAAATATTGCTGGGAAATGACTTTTTTTATGGAGTGTAGACTCACGTTTTACGGTAAAACTCAATGTAACGCACTCAAAACATTGTGCTAATGGATGCAATAACTAGTAAACAGGACATGAAATCATTTAAAGTAAAATATTAACATTTAAAACTAGTATTTGAAAAAGTTGAAACTTTGATCATCAATATCTCTATAACACTAGAAGGTTCCCAGGTAAGGTCAAAAAAAAAAAAAAAAGACAGGGAGGACAAGTGCTTAAGGGTGCACAAGTCGACGGCTCGAACTCGTTGGTGGGCGTGGCTAATATGCATGCATTTAGTAAAGTTTTTAATTAATTTAGTTTAATTTATTTTGTATTCATTTATTTAGTTTTTTTTTGTTAGTTATTAATATATTTATATATTAATTTTGTGAAATATACGACGATTTATAACGAAAATGAGGGCGTGAAATTTCATAAATTGAGTTTTGGCCGTCTAGATATTGGATAAACTACTGGATGTATCTACTCAAAATAAATTATTTGAACTTATGAATAAATTATCTATCCCTGTACGGTTTCACTTTTTCCATTTTCAAACTACATAGGTTATTTATTTACGCCCAAACATAAGTTAAAATTAGTTTTAAAATATGGAAGTTTCAACGCTTATAACTTCCAAACCAATATTTTTTTACAATTCTGCTTCCATAAAAGGCTAGATAATATGCTATTACAGACTTTAATCTATCTCTAGGCCAAATTTCATCCAGATCCGTTCAACTGTCCCGTCGTGATTGAGTAACAAACATCCATCTATCCATCCAAACTTTTGTATTTACAATAATTTCAAAAACAAAATATTTTTATTTTACATCGGCCCAGTGCCCACGTAGGGTACTTAAAAAAAACGTCGACAAATGGTGCTCGGTTCGGGTTGGTTGTTTCCTATGCAGAAGAAGCGGCAAACAAACTCCATGGTTACTCTTTTAAAATCATTTGGTTTTACAATATAATTTCTATGTGCGTTAGTACTTAAGTATGGGAGGACATCGTTAGCCCGACAATATGTTGTTGCTTACTACAAAACGTAGTAATATTATAATTTACATAATAAATTATAATGTATATAAGAAGTAAGTAAAGATGAAAATCTCGATCGTAATCTTTCATGAAATGTCTAGGTACCTTCAAACATTTGTTAGGGAGAAATGAAAGGATAGAGAAAATTATAGACTGTATCGTAGAGACATAGGAGACAGCCTAGATTGTTCCGTATGCTCCAGACACTGCACCAACAAGACCCACAGAAATGCAGGAAGAAAAACGTTCAGCCAAGTTACAATTCTCATACAAAAAGCCCTTTCATAAAAATAACAGAACCAAATCGAAACAAACATCATGAATGTTAAAAAGTTTTTTCATAAAAATGTTTATGTGAATTCATAACGTTTTTGGCAAGCGAGATAAAAAGGAAAATTCATTTGTTTTCTCATAAATAAGTTACAGCTGCCACATCGAATTTAAAAAAAAAAAACAAACCACTTGTTGATTTAGTAACTTGATAAAATATGTGCGCTTTAAAAAAGTATTTGTGGATGTAAAAAATATTTGTGAATGTAAAAAACCGGCCAAGTGCGAGTTGGACTCGCGCACGAAGGGTTCCGTAACATTATTTATAAAAACCGGTCAAGTGCGTGTCGGGCCACGCGCAGTGTAGGGTTCCGTAGTTTTTATAACAGCCAATTGCGGGTCGTATTAGCTGACTGATAGTTTCGTACCATGCTCTAACTAAAAGCCAAACATGACTACCTACTTATTTGACTTCCTATACAAATCCTCACCTGATTTGACAATTTCGGACGGAAATAGAGATACAACTGACGCTTAGCGCTATCTATCGACATTTCTATGGAGTTGTTCGAAATTTTCGAGTCAAATTCAATTGATCGACTATTACTCGTAAACTTGTAAAGCCCACTTAAGTGTGATAGTTTTCCTTTAAACTTCGTTATATAAAGGTACTACTGCTGTAACATTTGAATTCATAACTACAACCATTTAGTTGGTAGAGGGGGGGACACTTAACTGTAACTAAAATTGGTACTTCAAAGCTTGATAAGTCACGAACGGTTTACTTAATCAAAAAACGATCTTCCCAAACTATATATTTTTGAGAGAACTATCCAACGATATCCCACACCATGGGAAGGTCGGAAAGAAAAAATCATCCCCACTTTACATGTAGGGGAGGAACCCTAAATAATTGGTTCCTTGTTGACTACGGAAACTACACAACTGACTACAAAAAATCTCTTTTTTGTATTGGAGCCCCCTGAAATATTTATTATATTATGTTTTTTTTAGTATTTGTTGTTATAGCGGCAACAGAAATACATAATCTGTAGAAAAACTGGCTAACTGTCACGGTTCATGAGATACAGCCTGGTGACAGACGGAGGGACGGACGGATCCAGGACAGCGATGTCTCAGTAATAGGATTCCGTTTGACCCTTTGGGCACCCTTTTTTTTTTTTTTAAAGGATGGGAAATCATCAAATGACTTCTCCCGCTCTGGGCGGAGCGGGAAGGAGTGTCAGACTTGACTGACTAAAACCCATCCATGTTCCTTCTTCGCCCTTTGTGTTCCAGAGCCACGGTATCTCTTTCGAACAACCCGCAGCCCTGGCAGGCATCGGCCCTCTCAGACCCCTTCCGATTTGCTGACATCTCCTTGAGGCGCGCGTGGAACACAAACGCACCGTCGGCACAGCCTGTCGTCATAAAACGGACGTACTGTGAGCTAGCCCCTTTGGGAACCCTAAAAATATAACAATCTCCGGTCTTTTGTACTGTGGTAAGTCTGATTTCAATTTCTTCATGTATATCATTGGTACAGTAGTCGGTGGTACAGTAGTTGGTGGTACGACGGCCTGTAATCCCCGAAGGGTAAGCAGAGGTTTACGTAATAGTACACGCCAGGTCTGTTAAGTCCTATGTGATAGAGAGGAGAGCATATTGTCCTCTATCAGGCACAAATCCAAACTCACTGCATGCCCAGCAGTGACGCTTGCGAGACCAACGAGGCAGTTCGGGTCGTTATACAAGCTGTTGTTTTGCATCCTCATCAAATTCAAGGAGGTAACTATGCTAATGATTTTCGGCTCGAATCAATAATAAAATGGGTACTTAGGTAATTTTTTTTTTCTTATTTACGGAAATCGGTAGGTGCGAACCACCCGTGTTTTAAAGGCGCCCCGTCTTATTCTCGCCCTATAACCACACTTTCATTCATACAAACAAACTCCAACGTTTATTCGATAATTTCTTATTCCCTAAACCATGTTAAGGGGGTTATGCTGTATACTGACAAACTTAAACAATAAAAAAAAATAGCGTCTATTAATAATTAACTGGGTACCGTAATTTAAATTGATTATTTATGTCTTTTCTGACAACCTCCTGAATTTTGACGAGGATGCAAAACAGATGTTGTTTTGCATCGTCATCGTCAAAATTGAATTTTGACGAGGATGAAAAACGGAGGTTGTAATAACTGACTTAAACCCAATAGTCAAAACCATTGTTTTGACTATTGGGTCATTAGTACATAGCTGTGTAGTTATACCTCATTAGGTATAACTACACAGCTATGTACTAATACCAGCCCAGGGTTACATACGTGGTATTATTAAACACTGAATCGCAATTAGCACAGATGATTGCAAAATGTAAACATCAGTAGTAAACTCGTTGTGAATGCAATCGCAGAATCGAATGTGATGTTGATTTCATTTGTTTCACAGATGGAATCGATATCGGCATAACACGACAGCATGCGTTAATTTATTATCGATTGACGACTTTTGGGTACCCTGATCTCTACGTTTATAAATCATAGGTAATTTACAAAATAATGTGAATTATTTCAAGGACTTCCTAATGTTTGAAGATAATCGTATTGTCTAATCTAGAACGCAATGACTATTGTTGTACTTATATCATTTTCTACTAGCCTTTGCCATTGGCTTCGCTCGCGTTATGGTTGTAAATTATCTTACGCGAAAGTTTTAAAAGCAGCCTAAGATATTCAAGAATAATGTAGCTTTCCTTAAGTTAAAGAATTTACGGAATCCGATCAAAGTTCCGAAGATGACTCCCTACTTTTAAACGTACAATCTTTTTCATATTATAATCCTACTAATTGTATATATGCGAAAGTTTGTGAGGATCTATGGATGTTTGTCACACTTACACGCAAAAACGACTGAACGTATCTGGATAAAATTTGGCACAGGTAGGATACTTCTTACCCCGGTAGCACGATCCCCTGGGACAATTACCGAACAAAACGCTAGCGAAGCCGTGGGTATAAGCTAGTAAAAATAGAAAATGAATTTGACGGCCCTTTAGCAAGGAGGCTTCATATGATTCACGTTGCAAACTAAACTGTGACCACAGGCGAGACAGAAGCGGTCTACAATTCTCTCTGGCGGAACGTCAAGTCGTTGCGGGCAGCCATATTGAATAAATGCTTTGACTTTGATAGAAATAGTAGTGTAGTGAGTTATGAGATTTTTTCATTGCTAAGATACTTAAGTATGTTCTTTTTTGAGACTGTTTACGAAAGTAAAGGTTATAGAGAAACCAGAGGGCAAGTTAGATAAGTGACAACCTTTGAAAAGCGTTCGATGTTTTACAACGACTTTGGCATATTTTTCGGTAGCCTATGTCAATCTACATTTTTCCCTTTGTTAGAATTAATGTCACTCATCTAGGACAGAGAGCGTCGGTGGCCCAGTGGTGGCAGCCCCGACTTACGAGCAATAAGCCGTGGGTTCGAACCCAGGCAGGCGCATTACTTTGTGTAATTTATTTCATCATCGCTGCTCTCAAAAACGGTGAAGGAAAACATCGTGAGGAAACCGGCATGTCCTAGAACCAAAAATTCAAAGACATGTGACATCTACCAACCCGCACTGGGCCCGCGTGGTGGATTACAGCCCGCTCCCTCTCATAGGAGAGGAGGCCTGTGTCCCTGCAGTGGGAACATTATAGGCTAATGATGATGATGATCTAGGACAGGAACAAATCCATACTCCATGGCTGCTACTAAGAAATGAATGATGGAAAACCTATTGACAGTTTGCCCGACCTGGGTTGACCTAATCGTACCCAGAACCTCTTGCTCAGTAAACGTACTAGCGACTACTCAACCAACGTTGCAGCCTTAATTATTGCCATAAAATTTCCTCGTAGTTGGTATGTCGAACTTTAAAATAAAACAATCAAACACTACGATTCAATCGTTTTATTGTTTTCAACGACGAAATCATAAATTATTGACACCATTTTTTTAAACATTGCTGTACATATTTATTTTATTTACATTCATAGATTATTACTTCCATTTAACATTTTTATAATAATAATTATATTATAATATATTTTTGTATTTACATTTATTTTTATTTGCGTGAGACGACTAGATATTTGTTCTGAATCTATCTAACTTACTTGAGTTACATTTAAAAAAATACAAAATTAAAAATAGAGCCATATTCTTAGAGCCACAAAATTTTTAGTAGACATATTTTTCTATACGTAGCATGAAAACTAAAATTGCAAAATATAGTTCAGTGCAGTATTGGCCAAACCGGCATGGACAAGACCTCGACACGGTTCCGGACATAGACACCTCCATACTATTTCTTATTGATGTATGTGTCTGTGTCTGTTCCGACTTGTATGACCATTCCCTAACTAAAGTTATCTACAATCATGGGGTTTTAAAAAAGGAACAATCATTCAGATAGTAAATAGAATATGGATGTACACAGTTATAGATACTTACTCTATCCGATTGTTAAAATCGGATTAATCGAACTAGCCGAAATATATTCGCGAGCACTAATATGTATATACCAATTTTTAGAAGAGATATTCGCCTAGTCTGATCGTATTTTTATACTGATACCAACATAGTGTTTTGGAAAAAGAATACTATACCCAATGAAATAGGTTATAGGTAAGTTGCCAACGTTATTTCACGATCTGGTCGCTGAATTTGGCTAATTAGATATTATTGCTCGTGACTTTGCATTTTACTATTTGTATTGTAACAAAAAAAAAACTGTGGAGGAGACTTAATTTTATATTTTTGGAGACATTTTTATTCATTTAAAATTAAATAATTATGTTGCTTACACAACATCACATTAAATTAATTATAGTATTCACTAAATCTAATAAGCACAGGACTAGGAAAAGCTTGGCATTTGATGCAAACTTAATTGATTGTAACGAACACATATCTATAGAATTATAAATTATTGTAATTTACACAACATGTGATTAAGCACAATTCTATCGATAACTTTGCAGTTTTTTGCATTTAATATTATTTTTATTATTTATTTTTATTATTTTTGCAGTGCACTATGATTTATGAAACTCTGCAATGTCATTTACAGTAACTAATATTCGAACCAGTGTCATATTCGTCATAATTAATTAATACAGTAGGTATAATTATTATTTTAATCTATAAAACCCGTTGGAAAATTGATTGCCACGGAATTTGACTCTCTTCTACAAATTGCCGATTCTATCATGATGGAATCGTTTAATTAAATTAAATGGCCATTTCATTTACCTATCAAAAATTAACAGTTTTGATTTGAATATAAAGATGACTGGTAAAGAATGCCTTGTGACATTAAGTCAGGCTATGTACCCATACTTTACAGTCACGTATAATAATATGTATACACGCAGCAACTTTTATAAGAGATTTTCTCCTACTGTATTGATTAAGATTTTACGTTTTCACGAACATGGAATTTTGGAAGCCATACTATTACGAAATAGGTCTTAGCTCAACGTAAAAACCGTAATTTCACGAGCAAATCATTTTTCAGTTTTGTAAAGCGTATACATATTATTAGACGTGACTGTACATGAAGTTTAAATAAATATACGAGCCTTTTGGTTGACAGTCAACTTCCATAGAAGTTGATTTTCTTTTTTTTTACAATATGTATAATTATTAATTGTTTACTATTTAATAATGTCAATAACATTGACATTGCAGAGTTATCAATTTTTCAACATTCAAACGCTAAAAAGAATAACAAACATACTCCATTAATTGTATTCATAATCCATCGCGACTCATTATTAATTATAACTACATTATAACATCGATAGGTAAGTTTATGAGAATCCAAGAAATAGAAAACCAGCTAAGTACTCCTTAGTAAAAGAATCAGTCTTCAAAAAATAAGTCTGTGTTGTGGCTATGTGTCGTCTTTAAGACAAAACAGGGACTGATGTTTGAGGCTTTATAAAGGTCAACGCGCACGCATAAGCTTTGCATGGGATCAGATCAACTGGAGTCGGTTAAGATTACCACATACCATCACACCTGTAAGGAAGGGTTAGGAGCGAGCCTATTGCCATCAACCGGACACAACACCAGACTCCATGGCTGCTCTTGAGAAATTCCTAAATCTTGTTCTAGTAAGCAACAATTTTTTGTCAAGCCTACGTTGTCCTCCTACTTAAGTACTAAAGCTGTAACATTCAAATATTGTAAAACCAAATGATTTTAAAAGAGTAACCATGGAGTTTCTTGCTGGTTCTTCTCCATAGGAAACGACCAATCAGAACGGTGCACCTTTTGTCCGCGTTTTATAAGTGCCCATGTAAAATAAAATATTTTGATATTGATTTGATCTGATTTTGAACAACTGTTACTAGTTGAACCTGAAATTGCTGATTCTGTAATTATATTCTCCTACATCAAAAAAAAATATGGGACAGCTGTTTTTTTAAAAGCTGTACATAATGGTGGATACAGTAAGTTTCGGCAATGACCAGTAACCTAACATAATCACTTGCTTATTAATTTATATTTTCTCTTTACCTAGTATAATTTTCATGGCTCTTCAAATTTCAGTACGTATGTTTAACATGTTTTGTTTTACGAATGTTTTTTGTGTAGGTACAGAGAGGGATAATGAGGTCAATGAAGGCAAATATTTACTATTAGTGCGCCGCAGTTCTGTGAGTGGTTTAAATAGCACTATGATTAAAAAAAAAAGTTTATGAAGTCTAAAGGGTGTAAAACACCTCTTAACGAAGCCGAAAGGCACTGGTTCTCCCTGTCATTGCGATCATTTTTTTGTTCTACACCATACCTGGGAACCTTCTAGTTACGGAGATATTAGGGGTCAAAGTTCCAATTTTTTGACGAGTATTTTTTTAAATACAAGTTTTTAATGTAAGATTTTTACTTTAAACACCTGTACGACCCCCGTACTATTCAATCCGTCCATCAGCACAGTGTTTTGAATGCATTACATTGAGTTCTACCACAAAACATGATTTTACACCCCCCAAAAAAAAGTCAATTCCCAGCAATAATTTTTGCGTAAAGTTACTTAGTTTCATGTACAGAATGCTTGGTTGACGGCTTCGTGATGAGGTGATTTACACCGTGTATAAACGAAGGGTACTAAGTATTTTTATGGGGCTGTTTCGTTTGTTATGATTGCGAAGTCATTCGCTAAGGAAAGTAGAAGAACTTGGACTTTATTATTAACTAGCTGTCCCGCACAACTTTGTAAGCGACACATTTTCCCCGTTTTCGCAACATTTTTCATTGCTGCTCCGCTCCTATTAGTTGTAGCGTAATGATATATAGCCTATGTCCTTCCCCAGGTTGAAATCTATCTTCTTGCGAAATTTCATTAAGATCCGATCAGCCGTTTAGTCGTGAAAAGGTAACAAACAAACAAACAAACATACAAACAAACAGAGTGACATTCGCATTTATAATATTAAGTATGGAAGTATGGATAGTATGGAAGTATGGATTTCAGACCTGTACTACGCTGCCGTTACGTTACAGGTAATCAGTGGGCCAAAAGTCTGTCAACTAGCTTACCAAGGGGTATCGTATTTCCCAGTACTAACTAGGTTTTGGAGGTAACATAGGCCAGTCAAACATTTAAAATACGGGTTCTCAGTTCAGTTGGGAAAAAGGCTAGGCTGATGATGATGACCAGGCTACTGAATAAGTGAACCATGGTTCAATTTCTCCCACAGAGAGGTGTGTATGTTTGTTAGTTTATTTTCCCACAAACATAAACATCTTAAATATTTGCCAAACTGCAAAACAGATTGGGCATGTATTTGTGTATGTAACAGTGATATGGGACAGTTTGGGTATGTATTTGTATGTATGTATCTGTGATATGAAAACATTATTGGCATCGGCAATAATGCTCTATTATAATATTAATAAACCTTGGTGTATGGTAATATACTTAGCTACAGTAGGCATTTAATGTAACGTAGATCAACCCTGTTGTTAACCACTATATTTCTGTGTAAAAATCGACTCCCACAAAATTTTGAAAAGCATAGCATAAACAATTTAATTAATCTTTGCGCCGAAGCTTGTACAAGAATCAGCTTTCAGTAGCTAGAATAAAAATCACTTAGTAAACCCTCTGTTTTATTTGGAATAGCTGTTAATATTAATTCTAATCTAAAAACCACATTAAACTGTTCATTACTCTCTTCAAATTGTAGAATTAATGTTGCTATCTAATATCTTTAACAAAAGACCACTGATGCATATTAAAACTTAGAAGCGTAATACTTAAAGCTCTTCAATGAGTTTATACAAACTGAGATCGGATATTTCTATTGACTGAGAGCGCTCCTAGACCAGGGTCTGAGTTGGGGCGAACGCGCTCCCAGGGTGCCGGCTACCTATTCGACTTCCTGTACCCACACACCAAGACCTTCTTGAAGGCCTGCCTAAATATCTTATTAAATATCGTGTAGAATATCGGGTTCACCATCGAACTCGCGTATCCTAGCCACAAGGCGAAATCATACACCCAAAGTGGAATACTCTCCTCGCATTTAGCACACACAGCCGGCACCATGTTTAGAATGAAAAATGGAGCCCAGAGAATAACAAACGTGAAAAATACAACTCCTAAAACTTTTGTGGCTTTCTGCTCTAATCGTAAGATCCTGCCATGGCGGGAGGAATTTCTGGATATAACACTAGAATTTCTAGAATGATGCGTTCTAGGTGTTTGACGCTGTGGACTAGCAGTCACTTGCTGGGACCTCGCTATTGTTCTTTGAGCACGAATGCTACGAACAGGAGTTGAGAGCGTAGTCCTCGCTCCCCCAAAACTTGAACCTCTACGAAATCTTTTAGCTTCATCCCAAGTAACCATAGACGCAGCACCACGACTAGACCTTCTAAAAAATGGAGTTGATTGCTCCTCTTTCATGTTCCCGTTTCTAGTATAGCCGTTGCATCCATTTATGTCTCCACCAGGAACTATAATGACTTCGGTGGTTCGTCTGGGTGGAGTAGATTCTGACCCAAAATAAGGGCACGTGCAAGGAGGTGGCAAGAGTAGACCGTCTTCGGAACTGCGTGACTTTGCCGTTAAGGCTGCAGGTGCTAGAAGACCTTCATTGCTCTCGTCGTCTGACGCACTTCTTGGTCTGTGGAGAGGCGTGTTCGGATCTCCAGTAGACGAAGGTCTACGCCGATCTTGAAGCATCGATGACGGTGAACTCGACGAAACGCTTAGAGACCCTGGCGTAAGCATTCCACCTCGTTCGGAAATATTGGTCCTGCAAAAGAAAAAGTATTAGAATATGCTCCAAATTCGTGGAAGTTTCTGATCTTTCGACGAGCGATGAGCGGGTTAATTTTGAAGCGAACAAATAATGCCAATTGTTTTATACCCTCTGTATTGTGGCTTTGTCGCCGCAGAAGCTTCCAAGCCGCGAGACAGACGCAACATCTCTGCCCCAAACTGATGCAGTGCTGTCATTGCTGACGGGGCAGGCTCGCTGTGCAACACAACACATAATGTATGAGGACTACACATTGACATACACATGGTTACATGGATGGACATGTCACACGGTAGGCATTAGAAGGTTATGTTATATGATAAGCAAGCTGATGTTGCAGTTTTGCTCCATACAGTAGACCAACTAGTTCTGAAACTCTGAACTGAACTTACAGCACTTCACAAATGCAACTTAATTTTGATATACTGTTGCATTGTAGGAAAAATAAGCACCCCGCTCACGGCCTCGTGCGATATGACTTGAAAAACGAATTACGTCAAATATGTTTCTGTTCACGTAAGTACCGTTCACTGCGACGCGATTACTTTCAGTTTTATCCGCATTCGTTGTCGCAAGACGCGTCTTCGGATAAAACAACTTGTGGCTAAGGTTTATGAAGACGTTTAGTGTGTTTAAATATTATGATTTTGACAGTGAGACAAAGAACCGTTTAAAGATATTCCGCTGATCACCAAAGAACCACAATTACAATCAGCTTTGGTCTACTGTAAAGAGCTTAGAAATTGAACATACAATAGCAAAGTTATGGACCAATAATTATGGAACATTCCATTCAGTTGATAGCATACAAAATTATACATTCATCGTCATGTCAATCGTGAATGATCGTTTGAAATAAAGTAAAAGTATGACGAGTTTCATGCCTGCTTGATAGAATGATAATGATTTAATTCAGGTTTCCTCATGCATTCAATTTGAATGAAAGTAATTGACGATTTTATCGGTTTTCAATCAGATTTAAAAGTTATGTGTGATATTTTGACTTAGAGAAAGCTTTTGATTTTCAATGTTTATTTGCATAGGTTTTATAATAATACGTAATCATGAATAAATTGTGTAAGTAACGAAACACTTTTTTCTAACTATTATACCAAACATAATGTGGAACTAAAAAAACATCTTTACTTGGCATTATTTTATTAAATCTTACTTAAACAACTTCAAAAAAAAAATAACAGTTAACAAAAAAAGAAGCGAAGTCTAAAATATTGTTCCTGAAAAGACTAAAGTTGAATAACAGGCTTAAAACATCAATGTGATTTGATTTCGCTGTCAAATGAATACCACTAAAGCTTCAGTGAATTTCATACTTTATGCTAATGGCATAGAATTTACAATTCAAATGATAAGATTCTTTGATTTAACGGGATCGCCGATGGATTTGAATGACTAATGGCGTCTTTTGAAGATTATTTTACGTTAAAAGAGTTTGTTTTTTGGCGATGAATTACTGTAATTTTATATTGTAAGGTAATATTTACGTATTTTAAGATAATTTTGCTAAACGCGCTTTTTATGTCCAAAAAGTACCTACATAAAAATGTGTAGTAAGTTCAAAGAAGCATACATTGTAAAGTTAGTATTTCAGTACGGTACTCTACATTAAACAATATGCTATATAAAGCTACTAAATAAAACTTACGAAAACAACAACTGCATGCAATAACATTACAAACAAAAAACTTGAGAGGTGTCAAGGGACACCCGGATGGAACAAAGTTCCTTTCACGTACATAATATCAATACATTTTAGAGTTAGTGTGCGAAAAATAAAATATTTAATTTAAGGAGAATTAATCCATAATTCAAAGCAATACGTCTTACTTAACTGCACAACCGAATTTATACTTTGTAGTTCGGTCACTCAAAATAATAATCTTATCTATCCTTACTCACATACACACCCCAATTGTACGTAATTTAAGGAAATTTCAACTTTATTTTAAAGAAATAAAGCTTACAATAGCTTACTATAGCAAAAAGTGTCGTGACAACTTTTCGTAAGATTTTTTTCCGTCTAGCCCCCTTTCACAACGCGCGATAAGGAACTTCGTTCCAAAAATAAAAATGTGTCTAAATGGAACAAATTAAAAAAAAATGTTAATATTGCAGTAAAACGTTTTACTTCAGATCTTTTTGTGAATTGATAGAACAATATTTAACCAAAAATACAAGATATAAACGGAGTCTTCACGAAGTCGTCAACCAAGCATTCTGTACATCAAACGAAGTAACTATGCAAAAAATATTGCAGGGAAACGACTTTTTTTATGGAGCGAAAACTCAAGTTTTAAGGTAAAACTACTCAAAACATTGTGCTGATGGATGTATTGAATAGTGGACGGGTCATGAAGCTATTGCAAGTAAAGTTATAACTTTAAAAACTAGTATTTGTAACAAAAATGTGTGAAAATGTTGGAACCTCGACCACCAATTTCTCCGTAACTAAAAGGCCCACAAAAAAACTGATTGCAATAAGTTCTATAATTTACTCCCTTTGTAGAAATACTAGCGTTTGCTCGCGACTTCGTTCGCGTGGAAATTTTGATGTGTAAGTGTGAGGGGAAAAACCGTATGTGCTATTACAGGCTTTAATCTATCTCTATACCAAATTTCGTCCAGATCCGTTCAACTGTTCTGGCGTGATTGAGTGACAAACATCCATCTATCCATCCAACCTTTATTTCACATCGGCCCAGTGCCCACGTAGGGTACTTAAAAAAAACGTCGACAAAAGTTGCTCGGTTCTGGTTGGTTGTTTCCTATGCAGAAGAAGCGGCAAACAAACTCCATGGTTACTCTTTTAAAATCATTTGGTTTTACAATATAATTTCTATGTGCGTTAGTACTTAAGTATGGGAGGACATCGTTATATTGCCCGACAATATGTTGTTGCTTACTACAAAACGTAGTAATATTATAATTTAAATAATAAATTATAATGTATACAGGGTGTAAATCACCTCATCACGAAGCCGTCACCCAAGCATTCTGTACATGAAACTAAGTAACTTTACGCAAAAATTATTGCTGGGAAACGACTTTTTTTTGGGGGGTGTAAAATCATGTTTTGTGGTAGAACTCAATGTAACGCACTCAAAACATTGTGCTGATGGACGGATTGAATAGTAAGGGGGTCGTGGAGGGGTTTAAAGTAAAAATCTTACATTAAAAACTTGTATTTAAAAAAATACTTGTCAAAAAGTTGGAACTTTGACCCCTAATATCTCCGTAACTAGAAGGTTCCCAGGTATGATGTAGAACAAAAAAATGATCGTAATGACAGGGAGAACCAGTGCCTTTCGGCTTCGTTAAGAGGTGTTTTACACCCTTTATAAGAAGTAAGTAAAGATGAAAATCTCGATCGTAATCTTTCATGAAATGTCTAGGTACCTTCAAACATTTGTTAGGGAGAAATGAAAGGATAGAGAAAATTATAGACTGTATCGTAGAGACACAGGAGACAGCGTAGATTGTTCCATATGCTCCAGACACTGCACCAACAAGACCCACAGAAAAGAAGGAAGAAAAACGTTCAGCCAAGTTACAATTCTCATACAAAAAGCTCTTTCATAAAAATAACAGAACCAAATCGAAACAAACATCATGAATGTTAAAAAGTTTTTTCATAAAAATGTTTGTGTGAATTCATAACGTTTTTGGCAAGCGAGATAAAAAGGAAAATTCATTTGTTTTCTCATAAATAAGTTACAGCTGCCACATCGAATTTAAAAAAAAAAAACAAACCACTTGTTGATTTAGTAACTTGATAAAATATGTGCGCTTTAAAAAAGTATTTGTGGATGTAAAAAATATTTGTGAATGTGAAAAACCGGCCAAGTACGAGTTGGACTCGCGCACGAAGGGTTTCGTAACATTATCTATAAAAACCGGTCAAGTGCGTGTCGAGCCACGCGCAGTGTAAGGTTCCGTAGTTTTTATAACAGCCAATTGCGGGTCGTATTAGCTGACTGATAGTTTCGTACCAAGCTGTAACTAAAAGCCAAACATGACTACCTACCTAACTTGACTTCCTATACAAATCCTCACCTGATCCGACAATTTTGGGCGGAAATAGAGATACAACTGACGCTTAGCGCTATCTATCGACATTTCTATGGAGTTGTTCGAAATTTTCGAGTCAAATTCAATTGGTCGACTATTACTTGTAAACTTGTAAAGCCCACATAAGTGTGATAGTTTTCCTTTAAACTTCGTTATATATTGGTACTACTGCTGTAACATTTGAATTTATAACTACAACCGTTTAGTTGGTAGAGGGGGGGACACTTGACTCTAACGAAAATTGTCACTTCAAAGCTTACTTAACGGTTTACTTAATCATACGATCTTCCCAAACTATATATTTTTGAGAGACCTATCCAACGATATCCCACATCATGGGAAGGTCGGAAAGAAAAAAATCATCCCTACTTTACATGTAGGGGAGGTACCATAAATAATTGTTTTTTACAAAAAATTACCGCGTTTTTGGCGTCATTAAGGTGTATACTCATGCCAAATTACAACCTTCTATTACCAATAGTTTTTGAGCTAAACCGCGTACAGACAGACAGACAAACGGACATGGCCTATAAGGGTTCCTTGTTGACTACGGAACCCTAAAAACGAGCAAAAAAATCTCTTTTTTGTATTGGAGCCCCCTAAAATATTTATTACATTATGTTTTTTAGTATTTGTTGTTATAGCGGCAACAGAAATACATAATCTGTAGATATTTTAACTGGATAACTGTCACGGTTCATGAGATACAGCCTGGTGACAGACGGAGGGACGAACGGATCCATCCAGGACAGCGAAGTCTCAGTAATAGGGTTCCGTTTAACCCTTTGGGAACCTTAAAAATTTAACGATCTCCGGTCTTTTGTACTGTGGTAAGTCTGATTTCAATTTCTTCGTGCATATAATTAGTACAGTAGTCGGTGGTACGACGGCCTGTAATCCCCGAAGGGTAAGCAGAGGTTTACGTAATAGTACACGCCTATTCCGCCAGGTCTGTCAAGTCCTATGTGATAGAGAGGAGAGCATATATGCTCAGCAGTGACGCTTGCGAGACCAACGAGGCAGTTCGGGTCGTTATACAAGCTGTTGTTTTGCATCCTCATCAAATTCAAGGAGGTAACTATGCTAATGATTCTCGGCCCGAATCAATAATAAAAAGTGTAGGTAATTTTTTTTTTCTTATTTACAGAAATCGGTAGGTGCGAACTACCTGTGTTTTATAGGCGCCCCGTTTTATTCTCGCCCTATAACCACACTTTCATACATACAAACAAACTCAAACGTTTATTCGATAATTTCTTATTCCCCAAACCATGTTAAGGGGTTATTTTGAATACTGACAAAAAAAAATGCGTCTATTAAATATTAACTGGGTACCGTTAAATTGATTATTTATGTATTTTCTGACAACCTCCTGAATTTTGACGAGGATGCCAAACAACATCTTGTATTAACTGACTTAAACCCAATAGTCAAAACAATGAGGTATAACTACACAGTTACGTACTAATACCAGCCCAGGGTTGAAAATAGATACATACGTGCATCGCAATTAGAACAGATGATTGCAATGCAAATGTAAACATCAGTAGTAAACTCGTTGTGAATGCAATCGCAGAATCGAATGTGATGTTGATTTCATTTGTTCCACAGATGGAATCGATATCGGCATAACACGACAGCATGCGCTAAACATCGATTGCCGACTTTTGGGTAACTAATCTCCACGCTTATGAATCATAGGTAATTTACAAAAGAATGTGAATTATTTTCGTAATGTTTGAAGATAATCGTATTGTCTAATCTAGAACGCAATGACTATTGTTGTACTTATATCATTTTCTACTAGCCTTTGCCATTAGCTTCGCTCGCGTTATGGTTGTAAATTATCTTACGCGAAAGTTTTAAATGCAGCCTAAGATATTCAAGAATAATGTAGCTTTCCTTAAGTTAAAGAATTTACGGAATCCGATCAAAGTTCCGAAGATGACACTTGATACTTTTAAACGTACAATCTTTTTCATATTATAATCCTACTAATTTTATATATGCGAAAGTTTGTGAGGATCTATGGATGTTTGTCACACTTACACGCAAAAATTACTGAACGTATCTGGATAAAATTTGGCACAGGGATAGCTCATAGGAGACTTCTTACCCCGGTAGCACAATCCCCTGGGACACTTACCGAACAAAACGCCGGCAAAGCCGTGGGCATAAGCTAGTAAAAATAGAAAATGAATTTGACGGCGCTTTAGCAAGGAGGCTTCATATTATTCACGTTGCAAACTAAACTGTGACAACAGGCGATAGAGAAGCGGTCTACAAATTCTCTCTGGCAGAATGTCAAGTCGTTGCGGGCAGCCATATTGACTTGTGTTTGTAGTTGTCAAGGAAGGTGCCGCGTAACAAGACGTTGACGGATCGCCGACGTCTGTTTTCTTAATCTAATTAAATCTGGTGCCACATATCATATGGGGCGGGCAAGAGCCTTTAAATTTTATCTTCGGCATTGTGACCTATTTACCCCGTTTTATTGCTTATGTCGTTCCTACCGATTACAATCTCATTACCATTCATTATTTCTTCAGAATCATGATACAATAATAAATCACCACCTTTATCCTGAAACGGGGCCAAACGACATTAACATTATAATTTAATATTGTAATTTCTATAGAATTAACGGGAGATCTTCAATAGAACCACCTGTCATAATATCTATTGAACGAGATACGTTGTCACGGAGATATAGCATTATATACTGAATGTCATCTATTCACAGAGATAATTGACGCTCGATTACCTCACAAAGGAGCCAGGAGATACATAGTTATCTATATAAGTGCTGAGTACATTCATGGGGTAATTCAGACATGTGTTATGCAAAAGTTGCACAGGATGAGAAATATTGAATGTGCGCTTACGAGATCGAGAAGAATACATAGCTATACTCGTTCGTATAGGTATACTCAGTCTACTTGTTAAGGCGGAAACATACTTACGTGTCGTGGCGTGTCGTGACGCGCCAGAAGCATATCGGTTTCATACATTTGATATGGTTAGGGACATATTTGCATGGCGTGTCGTGTCGCAACGCGTTCTGGTCGTGGCGCCGACTGCTCACCACCGATTGCGCCAGAGCGGTGGAGGGGGTTATGACGCGACACGACAGAACAGGCAAATGTGTTTCTATACCGCGTGGCTCGTGGCGCGAAACTCTAGTGGACATTTTTTTAATAATCACTTATTACATTTGCAGAATGTTTCTGATAAATGTCTGACGAGCTTATTGAACTTGTATGTCAACGAAAAGTTTTATATGACACAAAGTGTAAAGAGTTTAAGGATCATTTAATCAGAAATATTATCCGAATTCAAAGAAAACATCATGTACGTTCAAACGCTGCAAAGGTTCGAAATGTACTGTTCAGAAAAAACGCCAGAGCACGCCACGACACGACACGTTAGTGTGCACACTCACCGTCACGACAGTAAGCATCATGACACGCCACGACACGTAATTATGTTTCCGCCTTTAGTAGTTTTCGATAATTAATGATGTCTTGGCTGTCGATTTTGAAAAACAAAATTATTGGAGGAGATTGTCTGAGGTGTCAAAACCGTGCAAAAATAGAAACCTCACGCATCCGTATTGGATAATCGACGAAATGTTGCCTCATCTCATGTAAACATATTTAAATGTTTTAAATTCGTTTAGGTTAAATGATTTTTGCAATTTTCAATGTGCCTTTTATACCTACCTACCTTAGTATCTATACTATACGCTTTTTTGTTGTTTTTTTTTGTGAGTGGCATCTCGCAGTTCAACCTATGAGGTTATCGTCTGCTTAACCGGACTATCCTGTGGGTGCCTTAAGAGTAAGGCCTCCAGCCAGGGCATAGAACTTACAAACTAAGCGACTGCACGCTAAGGGCACCCCCTGTGGGGTACGAACCTCGGCTTAGGGTGTCGCTTAGGGAGGACTGCATGGGGACAGGCTGGATCTGAATGGTATCATTATTTAGGGGCTGATTGAAAACTACTGGCACAGCATCGCGGGCTGGCTCGAGCAAGGGTCGGGGAGGGGTTGCTATGCACGTATCCACGTTAGTTTTTATATCACCGTACGTTGGGTACGTGAACACACATGTTCTTACAAAAATACCTTTTAAGTTAAAGAAAACCACACCCATTAGGCGTTACTAAGGGAAAATGAATGGACGTTTTAATTTAGTCATACTAATCCTTCTAAGCCCGAAGAATTCCTAAACTTAGGTGGCAGTG
The DNA here is from genome assembly GCA_963082945.1 of Cerastis leucographa. NCBI lineage: Eukaryota > Metazoa > Arthropoda > Insecta > Lepidoptera > Noctuidae > Cerastis > Cerastis leucographa. The sequence goes on along the minus strand of OY720380.1, from coordinate 6,290,701 downwards.
GACAGGGCACATTGCTCGCAGAATGGATGGCCGATGGGGCCGCGTGAGTCGCACGGGACCGGTCAATGTGGTGGCACTTGGGGGAAGCCTATGTCCAACAGTGGACATCTTTCGGCTGAAATGATGATGATGATGGATCCTTCCAAAATAAGACAATGCTCAAATATTTTACGTTAAAGGAAAACTGGATTTCAGACACTTCTGTTTACAATATAGAGAAATAATAAATTGAAACACAAAACTAATTTATACCTTAAGAAGCAGCTCCTACGAAATAGAACTGAGAGGAGCTCGAGCAAAAATAATGCCCGTATTTTTTTCATCTCTTGAAGTAATATTTTTGAAACGCGATAAAAATGTGGATATTGGAAATTCAGAGGCCTTAGTATTAATCAAGTAAAAAGCATTGTTGTGATGTCGATATTCTTTTTTTAAATATTTAAAAAGTAAAGTATTATGTCAGCGGCGGTTCCAGGACGATTATATATTATTATTACATTATTACGAGCAGCCTGATCGTATATATCGTATATAATATATACTCACTCTACATTATGGATAAAAATTAGGTAAGTAATTTTGAACATTGATCGAAAAATTTCATAATAGTATGACCACTTTAAGTTTGCAGTTCAGGGTGGTGTTGCGTGTCAAGAAAATTTGCATCGACATGTCAAATTTGGTACATAAATTTTAGTTCCGTGTTTTCCCGTCTACACAGGTAAGTTGTTTGAAGAGTAATGTTAGGTATCTATCTTTGTGGAAAACTCGTCATGATATGATAGGTTTTGTGTTGATTAAAAGCAAAAACAAATATTTCGATAAATCTTTAGATTACCTACATAAATTAAGGCACCTCGTCTCTGTCAGTCTGACCTCGTTCTTATTTTAAACTCCGCTACAGATTTGTGTTTTGTTTTCACCATCATTTGGAGAATTTGTTGAACAGCGTTAAACTTAAAACATAAAATAAAGAAATAGCAATGTTTTACCTAGTCCCTGTAGCTATGTACAAAAAACTACTTACAACAAAAAGTACTACAGCGCCATCTGTGACACGACGGAAGAACTAACATCAATTTCATACAAGTCGCAAGCAAAGTTTATATCGACAAGACTATATAGGAAAACCTGACAACAACACTGTCGGGCAGTTGCCCCCCAGACAACACCTGTCTGGTCCGGAGGATCCTTGCTTTTCTAAGGAGTATCGAGGAACTTTACACCCTGTTCCTCATACTCCTAAATCTCAAAACCGTGCGAAGCAAGGATGGATCTCTAGTTTAATTTTATTTATAGTAGCTAAAACGACAATTGTTCTTGCTTCTACCGCTTTGTCATAACAACGGAGCTATTTATCGAGCCCGTTCCTTTATTCTGTGGACACGAGCAATAAATCACAAGCGCAGAAAACAATAAATTTTCTAAACAATAAATTTCAACTGAGTTTCGTATAATAGAACAAGAAAATAACAAAAATATCACCTGGTTGGTTTTCGCTGCAAAATGCGGCGTTATCGGGAAAAATGATGACAGAAAATATCTACTGAAAAAAATAACGAATTTTTGAAAAGGAAATCATTAGAATTCCAAATTCGAATAAAAACTTTTATTTCATTCCTAGGTAGTATTTCTGCCCGCAGCTTTACTCGCGTGGTCGTTTGAAATTGACCCATTGGCACTTATACTCATGCTCAGAATCTGTGGCAATCTTATACTTTCTAAAGATCCGTCCATTAAACAACCTTTCAGCGAACCGAAAATAAGACAAAAACAAGTCAAAATAGCTGTCATTTGAACCACTTTAGTAAGTAACGAAGAGTTCTCTTCTGAATACAAAGTACTTTAAATTGAACTGGTTGAGGAACATTCATTCGTTCAATCGTTCCGCGTTCACTGCTGCTCCGTAATGGAAAATTAAGTGAGCTGATTGAAAATGTATAAGATTGCCTATTTATTTTGGTAGTACCTACAGTTGATACTTTTTTTAATTCTTTGTTTCTGCAGGGTTTTTGAACTGACATAATTAATTACTAAGTTAAGGTAAGCGGAAACCGGGATGTCCTAGGACCAAAATTCTCAAAAGCAAAGTGATATCTGCCAAGCCGCAATGAGCTTGTAAGTTAGGCTATAGCTCATTCTCTCTCATAGAGAGGAAGCCTGTGTCCCAGCAGTGGGAACATTATGAACTGATTAGGCTATACTCTTCAGTTAAAATCATTCAACCTGAATTATTAAAAGCAAAGGTTTTTCAGTAAATTATCATTTTGCTATCGATTCAGGATAGATAGAATCTAATATATAAAATTCTCGTGTCGTGGTATAAAAAACGATCTTTATGAAATTTTATTTGCATATGGGGTAGGTCTGAGAATCGGCCAACATCTATTTTTCATATCCCTAATACCCATCAAAATTTCCACGCGAACGAAATCGCGGGCAGTAATAATATATTTATCCTTTATCATGACTCAAGTAGGTACCAATTTATCAATCACGTGGCAAGTGCATCGTGCATAGCAATGCAAATTGCAGATAATTATTATTGTATCTTGTACAGAATCGATACCAAAGTGATAATTCATTGCACACAGCAGTGTTTCACGATACAGCTAAGCTATAAATACAGTAAATCGTTCATAAAATTGAAAGTAATCATAATGGCATCGCCGCCGATACAAACATTCGTGTTCATAGATTTAGGGACGATTTAAGGTAATCCAGAAAATATTACTGAAGTTAGCCTGTGGGCTGCTCCCCGCATTCTATATTTTGATCGAGACATTGAAGAACTGAGTGACAAGTTAATAAATAAATAATAATAAATAATTTATTAAAAAATATAAGGTATAACGTTACATACAGTTGACGGTGGATTTAAGGGCTAAATAGTTTCTAAATTATTGAGGTAGTCCTCCCATAAAGAACTTTATGTATGTGTACATACAATAGAAGCTAGTAGTCCGACGCGGTTTCAAATCGTGTCGTCCGAAACGAAAGAAGTAAAGAAAATGCCTAAGTTATTAATAAAGCGCTCGCGCTCAGAAACTGGATGAAATACCGACTACTTGACAAGTCAACTTCGTAGTCAATTGCATCTCGAATCAGATGGACTCCTCCTGACTAAAATGCAATATCAGTGTAATAAATCCAACAACAATATTCCAATGAATACAAAATTACTTTGTTCAAAACGTGAAGAAGTTATTAAGGACTTGATTCAAATTTGAAACTAGTCAGGCAGAGTATCCGGAATGAGATGATCCGACAGAGAACCAGAGTTGTCGACATGGCCGCAAAATGGGCCGGCCATATTAACCGTAGAACCGATGACTGGGGTAGACGTGTTTTTGATCGAATTGGCAAGCGTAATGTGGGATGCCCTCAGTCTCCGTAGATCGACGATCTTCGCATGGTGGCTGGTATCAACTGGATGCAATTTAAGTGGCGTGTGATTGAAGAGACCCATGTCCAGCAGTGAACGGTGTAGGCTGATGATGAGGCACAGAAAACGGAATCACGCCGGGGGTATGGGAAGTGGCCTATATACCCGTTTCCCAATATATTTGGGGTCTGCAAATTGTCATTAGAAGATGAAGTACGTGAATGAGCTACTCCAAGTAGAGTAAGTAAGTAAGAGTAGTACAGTCTGCTTTTATACTTTTTTCTTTGTTAGGACCTAGCTGGCTTCCACCATTTTATTTCATTCATAGTAGCCACGCACATAACATGTATTTTAATCAATAGCTGGTATCAATACAATTTTCTGAGACCAAATCTTCTAAAGCGTCACGTTTCTTAGATAAAAACATTTTTTTTTAAATTAAACATAGAAAGAGTGGTTCAGTATAATAGTCTGTACCACACCCTTAAAAAACTTCATATAATATTTCTGTAACCCGCTGTATTTTATATTTTTTCGCGAATATTCTTTTGAAATATTCATATACATGTCTTCAAAGGAAAACATGGAAGCTCTTGAAAGATTACTCTTACGTCGGCCTCGGCCTGTCCGTCGGTCATAGTCATATTGTTTAATAAAATGATATTAAAAACGAGTAGATTTTTTTAGTGAGAGTCGGCTAAAAGGGTTGTACACGACAACAACATACAACAAACATATTTATTTATCTTTTTTGGTTTGACATTCAATATTGATTTAGAGACGTTTGTACGTCATCATCATCATCATCAGCTTATAATGTGCCCACTGATGGGACACAGGCCTCCTCTCAATGAGAGGGAGTGGGCTTTAATCCACCACGCGGGCCTAGTGCGGGTAGGTAGATGTCACATGTCTTCGATTTTTTAATTTAATGCATGTTTTTTTACGATGTTTTCCTTCACCGTTTTGAGAGCATTTGTACGTGTTATGTAAATATTTATAAATTTGAAAGCAAAAGTTCGGATGAATAGGATTATGTGTAAATAATAAAATATGAAATAAAAACCTTATTATTTAATCACTACTATACAGGGTGGTCGATACATTTTGTTTGTATTGCAGTTTTACAGGAGACAGCTTAATTAAAGCTTTTTTTTAATAATCGACAAAAATTTATATGATTGTGGCTGGCCTACCATAAGCAGTATTATTTTACTCGTATTCCAGTACTGTAAAGAGACGGAGCTAAACAGGATGTCTAGCGCCATCTCTCTCTCTCTCTCCTCCAATGAGAAGAACGGTGTTGGGATCTAACTCCCCATGTGCTAGGTTTTGTAGGGTTTTGAATAGTTGCAGTGATATTATTGATTTACACTTTGATTCTCTCAGTATGCAAAAATGTAAATTTCTGAAATGTTTATCAGATTTGTTGTGAAATATTTTGGACTGTGTTTACGTACTGTTTAAGAAATGATGCTTTCAATTTTCATTTGTTACTAATACATACTTTTATTACTTTACTTAGTTTACTTGTACAATATGTAGCTTATAAGTAACATAATAACATATTATTGTTTTTTTCTTGTTCATGCGGAACACCGCATGAACAAGAAAAAACAATAGTATGTAATAAAAAGATAAACAATAAAATGATAACATACCTTTAAGTAATTGTTGCACTGTGTAGAGTTTAAACGCATGTTTGATATTTGTTTGTAGTTTAGTGTAAACAATTGTTGGTAGACCTAATAAATAAAATAAAATAAAATCTCTTTCCCACACTGGAACCTTTTCCAGTAGAACAGTAATGTTTTCAGTAGTTCAAGGCAGTATTCTCGAGGTTATTAAGGAGTATGTTTACCTCGGGCAAACTATGCAGTTGGGTAAAACCAACTTCGAGAAAGAGGCCAACAGAAGAATACAGCTGGGCTGGGCAGCGTATGGGAAACTGCGTCGAGTCTTTACATCGCCAATTCCACAGAGTCTAAAGACGAGAGTCTATAATCAGTGCGTCCTACCCGTCATATCGTACGGTGCCGAAACGTGGACACTCACGGTAGGGTTGGTCCACAAATTTAAAGTCGCTCAACGTGCTATGCTCGGGGTTTCTCTGAAAGATCGAGTTCATAACGAGGTGATCCGACAGAGAACTAAGGTTATCGACATAGCCAACCGCATAAGCACGCTGAAGTGGCAATGGGCCGGCCATATAACCCGAAGAACCGATAACCGTTGGGGTAGACGAGTTCTTGAGTGGAGACCACGGATCGGTAAACGTGGCGTAGGACGTCCTCAGTCTCGGTGGAGCGATGATCTTTGCAAGGCGGCTGGCAAGAGCTGGAGGAGAGTGGCCGAGGATCGTGCTCAGTGGCGTGTCATGCATGGGAGAGGCCTATGTCCAGCAGTGGACGAATACAGGCTGATGATGAGTAATGTTTTAAGACGTCATGGTAGGTCAGCTGAATTATGTGGGTACTAGATACGTGGTAACCCATAGAACGTCGGTCGGTGTCTATTTCACCTTGCATATGAACGGGTTAACAACTTTGGTTAAAAAATGATAAAACATTTTCACGAACAAATCCGAAAGGTTGTGACCTGATATTAAGCGAAGAAGCTACATTACCTTCCTACTTTCGTAAAGGTCGCAAGTTCTATTCTTGTGTGAACAAATAGATTTATAGCCAACCTTTGAGTATTTTCTACTGAAAAAAAAATGTGTTTTCACCCTCAGTGTAAATTCGGCCTAATTCCACATGAAACCGTGACTCTGAAACACAAAACCATGTGGGAACAAAATAGTTTCGGGGAACCACATAATGTTTCCTTTGCGTGTTTATTCTTGCTACTTAAGCCTTAACGTTGAAATTTCAATACAATTAAAAAAAACTAAAATCCAGATTTCATATGAAAACGATTATGCAGTATTGTGTTCTTAGTAATTTTAAAATTAAGTGGTACAAAATAATGGCGTAATAAATTTAGGGATACGTGGTAAAATAATTAATTTCTTAAAATATTTTATTATATTTTACTAAAAAGACACTAAAATAAGTTTACTTTCTGAATTCAGTTACTTTGTTTGTTTTATTGACATTTTTGCCACCGACTAAAATAACTTATATCGGAGCGAGCTCACGAGCGAGGAATAAAAAAGACGCTGGTGAAATACACAACCTCCTCCTTTTTTAGAAGTCAGTTAATATAATACAATTTCACAACAGAGTTGTTGCGTTGTAGCGCAGTTTTTGCCCAAACGTCAATATTACTTCCTTGATACTATAATATACTACAATATTGTAAAGGTACTAAAGTTATCATGTCGATTAGTTCTAAACAGATGTTAAAATGATGATGATGATGATGATGACGATGATGATGATGATGGTGGTGATGATATAATGTAACTACACAATTAACTTTTGGAAACTGATTATTTTGTCTTGATTCATTCAGTCATATACTTTTATTTCAGTTAAGTCTACAGAACCCACAACGCACTTGCAATATTTTTCAGTCTGAAGTAACTATTTAGTTTCGAACTTAGGTAGGTACTGTTTATGTTATAAGTCGTAATTTGTAACGAGGGCCACAATTTTTCTTTCAACAATTTGTTCCACTACCTAGTATTGAACGAATGAAAACTGGCTGGCTGTTGTGGAAACCGGTGTTTTGATAGAACACGCAAATTAAGTATCTACCTAGTAATGCTCTGTTATACAAGGTGTAGTTTTGCATCCTCGTCAAAATTCAGGAGGTTGTCACACAAGACATAAATAATCAATTTAAATTACGATACTTATAATTATTAATAAACCCTGATTTTTCTGGTTGTTTATGTTTGTCAGTATTTCAGAATAATCCCCTTAACATGGTTAGGAAATTAGAAATTATCGAATAAACGTTTGAGATTGTTTGTATTTGTGGAAGCGCGGTTATAGGGCGAGAATCACACGGCCCGCCGTTAAAACAAGGGTGGTTCACAGTTACCGATTTTCATAAGACAAAAATAAAAAATATACATACTCTACTACTTTTTATTATTGATTCGGAACGAGAATCATTAGCATATTAACCTCCTTTAATTTGACGAGGATGCAAAACAAAACCTTGTATTTCCGGTATAATATTTCTCACGTTCTGTTATAAACAAGGCGACAAGGTACCTTTTTATTTATTAAAAACGGTTTAATTGTTTTATTTTTACACATTGAAAAACTTTTTAAGTGATTTTAAATAAAGTGAGATAAATTTATTTCCAAATTATGAAAAAGGTAAAGTACGTACTAGGTATGTAAGCCAATAAATATGAATTCCATAATACCTACATAAAACAAAAACATGCAGTTGTATTTCATATTTGTATAACCATAAAATACAATATTGGCGAGTAAAAGTTATTAAAAATGCCAATAGGTACCGATCAATCAAATCAAATCATTCTCGCTATGAAACAAATATGCAACTACTTTTTATTACACCTGCACGTGTAGCCTGACCGTCGTAGAGACGGGCTATTTCGACGGAAGAATCTACAAACTGACACATTGTCACTGTCTATCTGTCATTATTTCGATTTTTCCGTAGACTAAACTCGTTTCTACAGTGGTCATGCTACGCGTGTTGAGCTATTAATGAAACACTGAATGCAATGAAACATTTATTTTCAAATTTAGTACACATCATAGTACCATAAAAATATGGATCTTTTGGGGCTCCAGTGACAGGTGAAGCGCCAAGGTTACCCGCGAAATTCAAATTTTCTTACGTTTTTTGCAATTTGCCCGTCAGTTTCAAGTTTGATGTTGAAAAAAATGATTCGCGTCAGTAAAACGTATGTTTTTTCCAGAATTGTAGTCCTTAAATAATCAATACAACCCCTCTGAATTAATTTCATGCCTTTTTCATGAAAAAGTAATTCAACGGGATTATAGAACTTGGTTGTATTGATGATTTTAATAACTATAACTGAATCTAGATACAAACTGTCACTGACCAGCAAATTGCAAAAAACGATATAGAAAATATCGCGGGCGTTTCCTACTTAATAATGGCATTTTTTTTTGTGAAATTGTACACAAAAAACAAAATGGCAGCGTTATTTCTTTTCATTTGCCACGCCCCAAAAGATCCTTGAACAACGATAAGCTGAAATGAAACACAATTAATGCAATGCTACAACATTAATATTTAGGGTGGCTGATAATTAGTGACCGATACTTAAACACGTGATTATACTCATGATAACAAACAACTTTCCCGAAGAAACATTTTGTATACTCATTCACTTTTATCACAATAATACAACAGTCGTATGGAAAACGCGCGCGCCTGTGACCTTGCCAGCTTATGATCAAAGTGAATGAGTATAAAAAAATGTTTCTTTAAGAAAGTTGTTTGTTATCATGAGTATAATCACGTGTTTAAGTATCGGTCCCTTATTACTAGGTTTATGTCCTGAAAGAACCTTTACATTAACATAGATAACTCAGCATGTCATACTGTACCTTGAATCTTGTATCCACAGATCTCTGGTATCTATTGGAGGTAGTTCAGTCTCGGTTGATGCTGCAGAATGCTGAGGTGTTCCTCCTCTAGGTCCTAGGAATCTTCGCCATGTGCAGCGTCGACCTGGTGAAAGATTGAGTTTTATTAATACACGGTGTAAATCACCTAATCACGAAGCCGTCAACCAAGCATTCTGTACATGAAACTAAGTAACTTTACGCAAAAATTATTGCTGGGAAACGACTTTTTTTTGTGGGGTGTAAAATCATGTTTTGTGGTAGAACTCAATGTAACGCACTCAAAACATTGTGCTGATGGACGGATTGAATAGTACGGGGGTCGTAGAGGTGTTTCAAGTAAAAATCTTACATTAAAAACTTGTATTTTAAAAAATACTTGTCAAAAAGTTGGAACTTTGACCCCCAATATCTCCGTAACTAGAAGGTTCCCAGGTATGGTGTAGAACAAAAAAATTGATCGCAATGACAGGGAGAACCAGTGCCTTTCGGCTTCGTTAAGAGGTGTTTTACACCCTTTATAATGGGTAAAAAAGTACACTTAACAAAGCAGAGGTATTTGTTTTCTCCGTGAAAGCTACGTCATCATCATCATCATCAGCCTATAATGTTCCCACTGCTAGAACGCAGACCTCCTCTCAATGAGCCCTCTCATTTCACCGTGGGCTTTAATCCACCACGCGGGCCCAGTTCGGGTTGGTAGATGCCGCATATCTTCGAATTTTTAGTTCTAGGACATGCCGGTTTCCTCACGATGTTTTCCTTCACCGTTTTGAGAGCAGTGGTGATGAAATAAATTACACAAAGTAATGCACGCCTGCTTGGGTTCGAGCCTACGACTTACTGCTCGTAAGTCAGGGCTGCCACCACTGGGCCACCGCTGCTCTGCCAAACAACTATAAAACCACGGAATATGAAAAGAAAATTGAAATCGACTATGACTTTTTAGGGTTCTGCCATGTTTCCCTGTAGCCTTTTGAGAAACTATACAGAATGATTTTTATTATTTATCGTATATTACCTACACGGTCAAAATGTAAGTATGGATAGGCTGTTTTATTTTTAAATTACCGATGAAAAATGTCCGTGTTGTTTATCCCGTCCCCGCCCGCTTTTTGTTCTACATACCTGAGCACCTTCAAGTTATATTGGGGACCAAATTTACTACTTTTTAAAGGTTTTTAATTTTATTTTACTGTAAATACCTCCATGACCCTGTGCTTTTGAATGCATTTATCAGAACAATGTTTTGAGTGCGTTACATTGAGTCCTACCATGGACCGTGATTTTTCACCCCAAAACTAAGTCGTTTCTTAGCACTAATTTATGCGTAGAGTTAATTGGTTTAATGTACATAATGCTTGATTGAAGGCTTTTGAGAAAAAGACATAGTTAAATCACTAACTCCAATCTTGTTTCCGTAATTAAATGTCTTGTATTACTTGATTCCGATTTCCCTGAATAGAAGATAAATACAAAGATACAAAGTTCATAGTTAATCATGTCTTCAAAGCAACTAAAATAAACAGTTTCTAATGAGTTTAGTCGCTGATAAGCGGAAGGAGTAGCGTTTATCGATTTTCCAGGAAATTGAGTTTTTCTATTAGATCCTTGGCTTGTCTTTGCTGATTTAAAGTTATGGAAAATAGGTTTAACAAATTTCAGAATACAAGGGTTGGTAAATGGGTTTACAGTCTCATCAAGGGGTATCGTATTATCCAAAAGTGTCGCACTTGAGTAGTGTCGAACAAATGTCGCACAAGCGTTTGTCGCACTACCGTGATGTCGATCTTCAGTTTGTCGCACTAGGATGATGTCGAGCTACAGTTTGTCGCACAAGCGTGCATTCGACCTATAGTGAGTCGCAGTACAGTTTTGTCGCACAAGCGTTAATCGTGCTTCTGTGTGTCGACCTCTCGTTATACACTCAGTACTAAGTGGGTTGTGGAGGTCAGGTAGGCAGTCGCTCCATGTAAAATACTGGTATTCAGCTGCATCAGGTTAATACTGAAAGTCGACCCCAACATTGGGAAAAGGTTATGCAGATGATGTTTAAGTTATCTTTGCTGGTTTATAATCGATGTAGAAAATGAGTTTAAAATTTGTGTTCATTTTAGTAAATGACTTCTTAAAAATGGTCTCTGTTTTGCAAAATAACCTGTGTAGTGTGATTTTTACTACGAAAAGTCAACATTTTGGGTAAACCATCGGAGACATCCATCTGCATGGTCATATGACATGACCAATATATGTCTGGACTTTAAAAAAGACTGTGACCTCAGAGTTTGTTCGGCTGTTTCTTCTCAGTCTTGTCGGATAAGTGACACCGACCGCATCTCATTTTAAATCATGTTTATTTGTTGACGTTTTATCTCGAAGAGCTCGTGGCTAAATAATAACAGCCGACCGGGTCGATCTTTAAGTTTAAGCCATGCTTGCCGAGGTTGGTCCGTTGATGGGTGACCATAATTACATACCGAGTTTCCTCTGTGCCTCGGAAAGCACGTTAAGTCGTTGGTACCGGCTGTCATTTGTAGATCTTTGACAGTCGTTAAGAGTAGTCAGAAGCCAAAAAGTCTGACATCCAGTCTTACCAAGGGGTATCGTATTACCCAGTTACTGGGTTGTAGAGGTCAGATAGACAGTCGTTTCATGTAAAATACTGGTACTCAGCTGCATCCAGTTAGACTGGAAGCCGACCCCAAGATAGTTTGGGAAAAGGCTACGCAGATGATGATGTTTTATCGACGTTGTATTTTTTACAACCATTTTATAGCCTAAATATTACCGCCATCAAACGTCAAGTCATCAAAATTCGGACAATATTCCATAACTCGGCGAATTCAGAATCCGTGCTGTTGTATTTCGCCTCAATTTCAGCACAATTTAGAGTTTGAAGCTGTTGAAATGTTTAAGACCTATTCCGAAATCATTGTCATCAAACTGTTGAGCTATCAATGCGTTAAATGGACGCTAGCCGTATCATGTCATCCATAGAGAGTGTATCGAATTCGATCTGTGTGTGAAACTAAACTTACTTGTATACTTTTATTTTGTGTTTTTCGTCTGAGGTTATAGTTTTTTTTAACTCTAGTTTGACATTAACTGTTAAGTAGTTTCTTTTTATTATACAAAAGTGCCATTTGAAAAAAAATCTGTTTCATCTCTGTTACTCTCTTGTTTAACCACAACAACAAGTACGGTCATTAATACGAAATCAGTTGAGAACCACGATAAGTAACTAACGGTTCAACGAATCGTATAAAACCTATAGTAACAGCACCGAATTATACGAACAATTATGGCAATCTCTGCTCAATGGCATGCCTACATGGCGCATGCCAAAATGCCTCTTGGCAATTGTGTTCCAGTTACCTACTCGAAATGACTAAGGGTATTGCTTTCACCCAATACTCACTCACTCAAACAAGAAATAGCTCAGTTAATTCGGTTTGCAGCTCAATCACTTCGACACAAAGCTGTTTATTCTCCTCCAATGTCTTCTTACTAACCTAACCGAGATATTTTCGCCAAAAAACGTGCAATTTTGTCGCTTTTTTCAGCAGTTTTAGATTTAAATAGGCCTCCGCCTACGTTTTGAGCAAATCAAAATCAAATTAAAATGGATATAATCGCTAAACGCCACTCAAACAAAGATTTTTGTATATCCACATAATCCACACCTTTCATTTCAACCACGTTCATACAGATGTATGATGCTCATACACGCTACATTAATTGTAAAAACAGAGGGAAAAGTGCACTTTGAAATCTGATTAAGTGGCTCGATGTTTGTTACGCCGAGTTATTTTTAATCCCCGATCAAAAAAAGAGGGGCGTTAAAAGTTTGACGTGTGTATCTGTGTGTCTGTTTGTGGCATCGTAGCTCCTAAACGGATGAACCGATTTTGATAAAATTGGTTTAATTCGTGAATGTTATACAAGTGGACCTTTTCCAGTCATATAATTTGAAGGAGATAAATGAAATACGACCAAAATTTTAATACATTTCGTGAATTTAGTATGTGTAGTGTTTATAATTATATGAGGTGCATAACATAAAATCACTCCTGTAATCCCCAAAGGGATAGGCAGAGATGTATCTTATTGTACACTCACATTTAGTTAATTTGAATTTTGGGTCTGGGATTTAAGATTGAGTTTGCTGAATCTGAACAATTTTTTTCTGCTATAGTCACAGCCTTTGGGCTGAAAGAAAATTTATTGTCATAGGACAGCAGCTGCCGAAAACAATTGGGCGTGTTAAACTCAATTAACGAGAGATTGTGGTTTGTCTCATTATAGAAGTACTTCGATCAACAATAATGGCTTCGATCTACAATAGAATCGTTCCCTGATAAGACTAGAAGAAAATATTATTTATCCTTTATTTATCCTAAAACTGATACCTTGAATTTAATGAAAGCATTAATCGCACTAAAAGGCTTAACCCCTTATTTCTGCAGGGTTGGTAAACTGTGCGATTACTACACATCCCCGTATTTTGACACCCACATGTCCCGACCTAAGAGGATTTGACGTGTTAATGTGTTTTCGGCCTTATGTGTAGGGTTATGGATTATAGAATTAAATAGATGCCATCAGGAACATTTGAAAAACTGTATGAGTAAAAGCTATACTCAAAATAAATCTTTTGCTAGGTGCTACCGTGTTCAGTGACGGTCGACCACCTTTCAACCTTATTACTTAGGGCATAAAGATGAAAACTAGCAGACCGTCAGTAAAATCTGTACTACCAACACACTGAAAAATCAAAATTGAATTGGTGCACTTTGGTAAGGAAAGTCCCTGATGCCTTCTAGGTTTTAACTCATGGCATGCATTTTTCGTAATAGCCAAGTACTCGTATAAAAAAAAAAAAAACGGGCAATGTGCGAGTCTTACTCGCACACAGGGTTGCATAGCCCCAAACAATATAATGACAATGTTTTGAACGGTCATTCATTAGTAAACCTTCACTTAACCGCAAAACTAAATTTGTTTTTCATAGTAAGTTAATGAAAAACAAAGTTACTGCTGCAGTTTGGTGAAAAAGTCCCATATCTCAAAAACTACATATCAAATCTTATTCACACCAATTTTCGTTGAAAGTTTTTTTTACGGTCTACATCCCCATATTTTTTTCAGATTTTTTCTCCTGTTACTTTAGAAATTAGAGGGGGGGGGACACCCGTTTTATTGTATTTATTTATTTCTTAGTATATGGTACATTGAGATCTTACATAAAACTTAGTTTCACACATACTACCATTGCTGGTGTAGAAATATTAAATAATAAGCTAGGTACATGCAAATCAAAACTAGGTAGGTACATTACAAGAATATTATATAGAGATATGAAATTTGAATTTATAATTTCAGATTGTTAAAGTTTCATTAAAAATGCATTATTTATAGTAACAAAAAATCAATAGTTAATTCAAGAATATAAATCATAATGTCAAATCTAATCTATATAATCAAAATAAAAATTAAAAATGTCAAAAAAAAAACACGCACAATAATGTCAGAGTACTAATGTCATTATTAAGATCTTAATTACAATATCAAAATGTATGATTTAAAAATTCATTGACGGAGTAAAAACACATGTCTAAGAGCCAAGCAAACATTTTACATTTAAACTTATTAATTGGTAACATTCTCAGGGCTGGTGGTAATTTATTATAAATTTTAATTGTCATACAACTGGCATTCCTACTGTATAATTGCAGTCTCTGAGCAGGTACTAATAATTTACCGGCATTTCTTTTGTTCAGTCTTTCAGAGACTTGTTCATTTAATAGAAATAAATGAGGGTATTTTTTCACAAACAGGCAAATTTCAAAAATATATAGACATGGGAGAGGGAGAATTTTTAATTCCTTAAATAATGGCCTGCAATGGTCAAAATATTCAGCTCCACTCATGGCTCTGATACATTTTTTTTGCACTATGAATGCTCTTTCCAAATCTACCGAATTACCCCATATCACTAGACCGTAACGCAATACTGATGAAACATACCCATGATAGGCATTAAGGACTGTTCTTTTACTAGACACTAGTCTTAACTTGCGAAGAGCATATACAAACTTATCAAGCTTACTACATACCCTTTCTACATGTTCCTTCCAGTTTAATTTATTATTTACCACTTTGGAAGTGTCTATCTTTCAAACAATTTACTTTGAAAAAAAATGATTTCAGGAACCTCAATGTCATTTTTAAAGACCTATCTATAGACATCCCACACATATAGGTTTGATAGTTTTTTTTTTTTTAGTTTCAATTTCATGTATGGGGGGATATCCTATCCTATAAAAAAAATAGAGATAATATTTTTTTTAAATTTTGTACAAAAATCATAATGCGGTTCACAGAATACATCTACCTACCAAGTTTCAGCTGTGTAGTCCTAATAGTTGACGAATCTATAAGGGTTCCGTTTTTTGCCATTCGGCTACGGAATTCTAAAAACCGGGACTCAAAAAAATAACTTTCCTTGTCCTTCTATACTTTGAAAATCATTACTATTTATTTTAAAAACGTAGCGCTGCTTTTAAACAATTTAAAAAATCTGGCTTGGTGCCAACACGAACGAAAACAGTAGCAAAAAACACATTTCAGGATGTAGAAATCATAAAAACACGAACACGAACTTATCTCTATGCCACTTTTGGCCATACTAAACAGACCACTCCCCTTTCATGACATCCCTTAATACGGTCGGCTTCTACTGCCTCTACCCTAATTGTATTTGTGTGTATAACGTAACATTATGTTAGTCTATATTGTACTAAACGTAAGCGGCGAGTGGTATTAATGTGTTGGACCACAGACCACGAAACCGTCTCGACGACGTGTGTTACAAACTTGTGAAGCATTCATTTCAATTAGACCATTACAGGCACTTTTGAAGTGAAAAAAACACGAAGCTACAGTCCCAGTCACAAGGCATAATAACTTGTGAAAGTACCGTAGTTGCCCATTACAAAGCGTAGATATCTATGGAGAAGGATGGGCAAGAAACTCCATGGACACTCTTTTAAATCAAAATGTCTTACAGTATTGTCAGTATTTTAACCCTCGACCAAAAAAGGTTGGTGATATAAGTTTGAAGTGTGTCTTTCTGTGGCATCACCATGGCTTCTGAATGGATGAACCGATAATGGTTAAGTGTTTTTTGGTCGAACAGTGATCCTATTGGTAATCTTAATCGAGAGTATTCTTAGATTATTTTCAAGAAAAACTGGTCAGCCGTTTTTTTTTATAAATTTGAGGCGAAGTGACATCCTGTCTTGCTTTGTAAGCCTTGAACAAACCTATTATGAGACGAAAGTTAAATCTGGGTCGTTCTGCCAAATCGTACACATCATAATTTCTCCTGTCTTCCGAATATATTTTATACTGATTTTAGGCAATTACAACTGATTCATTTTAAATCTGTTCGAAATATCATCATCTGCCTAGCCTTTCCCAAACTATCCTGGGGTCGGCTTCTAGTCTAACCGGATGCAGCTGAGTACTAGTAGAATGCCTATCTGACCTCCACAACCCAGTAACTGGGTAATACGATACCGTTGGTAAGACTGGATGTCAGACTTTTGGCTTCTAACTACTCGTAACGACTGTCAAAGATCTACAAATGACAGCCGGGATCAACGGCTCAACATGCTTTCCGAGGCACGGAGGAAACTCGGTTTAATTATGGTCACCCATCCACGGAGCAACATCGGCAAGCACGGCTTAACCTTAAAGATCGACCCGTGCGGCTATGTAAATCTCTTCTAAATATACGTTATATAAATTAATATCAAAATGTAATATCGAAACCTATATCCATTAAAAATGTGGGATTACTTTGAAGTATTTAACTAAATTAATTAAAGATTCAGTCAAAATCAGTTTATAGACATTATTTTACTCAGTTCTTACATAATGAGCCAACAAAAAATCTTTGAAAACTTCCATGATAAACGTTGTTCTGGGCAGCCAACCATCTACGGATCAACCTAGGCAAAAGCGGTTTAAATTGAAGATGGACCCCAGCGGCCGTTATTATTCAGCCCGAAGCTCTGCCAGAATTTTGTCAGTAGGTACTTCCATTGCTAAAAGCTGTTAGCGCGGTTCCTTGCTCTGTGGTTTAGATCAAAATGCGTGTAATTCTCCGAGTGGTGCCATATGGTTTGTGGCTAGCAGGCCGTAAAGCCCTAAGTACTTACTGTGGGAATCTATCATAAGCAAGTTAACGTCCACTAATTGATAAGTAAAGTGAAATTTGGAGTTTTTACCGTCAGTTTACCAAAATGAAGAGACAATAATTGAATTGATTCTCTGTGGAGTGTTCGATAAAAGTAGATTAAAAAGTGCGGTACAGACGGGCCGACGACGGCGACGTGACGACTACGTGACGGGAATTGATGTTGTTTTAATAAATATTTGATGCTTGAAGGCGAGACACGTAGAAAAAGTCACTTAGCTGTTTTCAGCAAGTACTCAGTGAAAGTTAAAAAGTTTACAGAATTAAAAATAAAAGTTAAGTTTAAGATAAACAAAAAAATCATTGATAAGATGTATTCGCTTTTAAGAATTTTTGTATTCTGTCAACACTTTTGAAATTATCAGTTCCACGCATTTTTGACTTTTCTACTGTCGTAATCCGATAGAATCTCACTTTGC
Organism: Cerastis leucographa; assembly: GCA_963082945.1. Classification (NCBI taxonomy): domain Eukaryota; kingdom Metazoa; phylum Arthropoda; class Insecta; order Lepidoptera; family Noctuidae; genus Cerastis; species Cerastis leucographa. The sequence continues at coordinate 6,273,109 of OY720380.1, read as the reverse complement.
GTCAGCGATCTAGGCTAAAGATGGCCTATTAACAAAAGTCACGTGGTGAGAAAGTTTTGCCCAGATTGTTCTTTCTCTATAGAATGAGAGGCCTCCTTTAAACGGATTTAGCGATGTATACTAGTATTTTACATGGACATGACATACATGACATGGACTGCCTGTCTGACATCAACATCAGCAATACAGTATCTGAGGAACACCTTGGTAAGACTGGTTTTCAGACCAACAGTTCAGTGTACTTTCCGAGGCCCAGGGGGGTTTCGTATGATAACGGATGGACACTCATCCTCAGACCCACCTACTCATTTAGTCACGTGTCATATTGCTATTACAAGTATTTGATTTTATAATACCTTGATGATAACTCTATTACTATTTCGTACTATCCCGTTGTCATGGAAACTAAAATACCTACAGACCTTTAAATAAATACTAAGTGAAAATGCGTCTGTATTTGTTCGTCGCGATGTCACTTGGCCTGAGGCTGAAATCGATTAAAATAAAGTACACAAGCCAGGTGTGCTATAGGCTGAACACGCGGCTGACCGAACTGAACATGGCTTCACTTTGGATTGGTTTTCCAGTCCAATGAAAGATCCGCATAAGCTGGTTTTTAATAGCTTGATTGGTCGTCGTGCTTAATATTGGTTCAAGGACGTTTTTTATAATAAAACGGTTTGATGTATGATCCTTCTTTTAGTTCGGTCAATTAATGAGGAATTGGGATGGAAAGGGATCGTACCGTTTTTGTACAGGTGTGATTAATCTATGCACCTAAATTTGATATACTACATCATTTTCGGACTAAGTATTTTGTACAAATTTAGTAAACATATTAGCTGTGCCCGTGGCTTCGCTCACGTAATTTTGCTTTCTCTTGACTTACTAAGATTCAATCAATAAAAACCAGATGGAATAGAAAGTATTTTTTAAACAAACGCAATGGTTAAAAAGTTCAAAATGCTATAATTTTGTTAAAACATGTTAATTATAATGAATTACTATTTATTTAAGTGCTATGGACCGCAGTATCTTAAGTGTATTAACAGATCGTGTTCGAAACACTACACTGCGCTCCAAAACGCTGAACGTTGACGTGGCTCAAAACCCTGAAAAAGTGACACGGGATTGCGATGACGAAAGAGATGGTCGGATGAACTGCATGTCTACCTCGAAAATTGGGAATAACTAGCACAGAATCGTGACTGTTGGAAGGATTGGCCTGAGGCCTTTGTCCAGGAATGGGACAAAATAAGCTAGCTATCAAATAATAATATTTCATGTTAGACTACGAAATAGAAATGTATAAATGCGATATTTTGCACACAATTGTTTACCAATTTATTTTCACGTGGCAAGTATTGTTTTTCTCAACAAAAAGATAACATCACTAGGCACTTGCAAAGTAAATATTTCAACAATCCTACACAAAAACATTTAAATCTTGTATCTGTATATCACCACGTATATTTGAATGGAACATTAAAAAACTATTACTTGAAGCAATCCATTTAAAGTTTGACTCGTAAATAAAAATAAAATGGATGTCATCGCGGCCCGTGCCGTGTAAAGCGACCTCTGCTGGCACAGATGGCAATTATCAGAGGATGTAAAGCTCTCGCGGGAATTCAATTGTGCGTTGAACAGGTGAACTAATTTGTAGTACAGTAATTGAGTGGCAGAAATATCGGTAAAATGGGTTAGTGTTGATTAGCTTTATAAAACACTAGTTTATGCCCGCGGCTTCCGCGTCGCTTCGGTAATAATAATGGTCTCATGGGATTGTACTGCCGGGATAAAAAGTATCATTTACGTGTTTGCTCGTTATAAACTATATCTATGTGCGAATTTCATCAAAATCCGTTCTGTAGATTTTTCGTGAAAGAGTAACAAACATCCATTTAATCTTTTGCATTTATAACAGTAGTGAGAAAGAAAGATGGTGGGTTTAATATTTAGGATGAACACACAGTAAAATGTAAAAAAAGTTAGAATATTCTGTACACATATTTATAGCTATGCTCGGAGTTTCCTTGCGTGATCAAATCAGAAATGAGGACATCCGCAAGAGAATCAAGGTTACCGACGTAGCCCGAAGAATTGCCAAACTGAAGTGGCAGTAGGCGGGGCACATTGCTCGCAGAACGGATGGCCGATGGTGCCGAAAATTTGGAATGGAAATCTGGAATGGCGACCGCGAACTGGAAGACGATTTTTGGAAGGCCTCCCTCTAGGCGGACCGATGACCTGGTGAAGGTTGCGGGAATCCGCTGGATGCGGGTTGCACGGGACCGGTCAATGCGGTGACACTTGGGGGAGCCTATGTCCAGCAGTGGACGTCTTTCGGCTGAAATGATGATGATGATGATATTTATAGCTATGGAGCGTGTAAAGTGAGAGAAATTGACTATTTTGCAAATGGACCAGGTTAAGTAGACACTAAATAATCACAACTGTCATTATTTGACTTTTTATGTGTTAAATAGCTTACACAAAAAAAAAAATACAGTGTGCCAATCAATTCAATAAAGAAACAATTTTTCTGGTTTTACTTAAAAAATAATAGTAATCCATTAAAAAAGAAATAATTAAATCGTTTTTAATTTATGAGGCATAGTTATATCCACATCCATTGTCAGGCTTTTTCTAAATCTAATTATCACACAAAAAAAAACCTAGAACAATCTAAACAACCATCCCCTGATACATTACTCCGAAAAACCACTAATTAACCCGATTATCTCACCTTAACAATAGGGGATAATCCAATTTTTTTTTCTTAGTCCGTCGGGTAGTTTATTGAAAAGTATTGGACACGTATTTTTTCTTTTTTCACGTGTTCATAAAATTACGGAGATATATTGAGTTGAAATGGCGCATGACGTCACATGTAGGTAAGTTTTATACCTACTTGTGACGTAGTAAGCCCCCACTCTCCAACTTTAATGAGTTTTAACTAAGTAATTTTTTGATATTTTGATAAAACAAAAAATACGTGTCTAATATTTTTGTATTACCTGTCTGACGGACAAAATGAGAAGAATAAGAATGTCGTTTTCTTTACCCAGTCCGATCCCCTATTCCCGTAAACCGTTTACACTGATCATCGTAAGTCGTTGAGTGTAAACGGACCTTTTGTATGACAGATGTCAATTGAAGCTCGTGAATGTCCCGAGAGATTACGTGGGTGTACTAGCGTAAGCTAAACGTGTACCAGTTATTTCTGTTATATTTGTTTGTATGTGCTTTAGTTTGTAGTTATAATGGTTTTAAAATTAGTGTATTTTTACAGGTCTGTATTGTCATGGAAATATCGGCAGAGATTGTCCAATTAGTCCCAATATTGCAAGATCCTCTCTGATTCTTTGTATTAAAACACGGGGTAAATTGGTAACCAGTTATAAACTGTAAATTTTTCAAACTTTTTCGAGGGTTGGCTAACTCCGTGGCTGCCACTGAGAAATTCCTGATGGGAAAACCCAATAAAACTTTGCCTTACCCGGGAATCGAACCCAGGGCCTCACGGTCAGTAGTCGCGCTTGCACTGGCACTTGGCACTCGACCAACGAGGCCGGTTCAATCATAATTATGAAAATGAACTGGCCACTAACATTTCCCACGACTGTAGTCAGAAACAATCCTAACTAATATTATAAATGCGAAAGTAAGTTTGTTACCTTTTCACGACTAAACGGCTGATCGGATCTTAATGAAATTTGGCAAAAAGATTGATTTCAACCTGAGGAAGGACATAGTCTATATATAATCACGCTACGACTAATAGGAGCGAACAGTAATGAAAAATGTTGCGAAAACGGGAAAAATGTGACGCAGACGAAGTTGCGCGGAACAGCTAGTAATGTTATAAAACAAAATCAAAATATTTTATTTTACATAGGCCTACATGGGCACTTATAAAACGTGGACAAAAGGTGCACGGTTCGGGTTGGTCATTTCCTATGGAGAAGAACCAACAAGAAACTCCATGGTTACTCTTTTAAAATCATTTGGTTTTACAATATTTGAATGATACAGCATTAGTACTTAAGTATGGGAGGCCAGCGTAGACCTGACAATAAGTCGTTGCTCACTACAAAAGGTAGAACAAGATATATAAAAAAAAATATGTATATAAGCAGTTAATCCCAGTGTAGACTTTATACAACGGTACGAGTCAGGTTATTACCTGAAGTATTTTTTTCTTTGTTGGAATGTTTTCAAACAGTTAAAATGTCAGATTGTGCTAGATTTGCCCGTACTAGAAATAAAGAAGAGATAGAACAGTCGTTTCGTCAGAAATTCTGATTTAGAGCAACAATTTTAAGTCTCAAAAGCCTCCATTGCATCGCAATTGTTAAAAAAGGACCACTAAGAAGTTTAGGGACAAATTTCTTCGGGACTCAGAGCCACATAGAGAAATCTTCTACTCAAGTACTCGCCCCCAAAAAATCATTTAATACTACCAACATGAATCAAAAAACAATCCAACTAGAATAAGTTAACTTCCTACTCAATAAAATCTCAAAATAAAAACGCTATAATGTTAAGTATCGCTAGAATCTAGACTCTCGATAAAACTAGCTCACTGTTTATCCTTGAGAGGCAACTTTACCCCGTGTCAGAACCAGATGCATCGAACTGCATACACATGAAGAGTCTTAAGCTGTACGTCTAGTATAACCTGACCTCGCGCTCTATAGGCTTTCCTTTCAACAAGAGATCAGGTTATGCTGGATTTTTAGCTCGATATATCGTAGTATGTATGCATAGTGTAGCAGAAAACTTTTCCATGCAGTATCGCGTTTGGTTTTACTAACATGAGCCCTAGTCGGATATGGCGGTGTGTTTCTTTGAAATTGTTCGGTGCAAAGTTGGCGGTGCAATTTTTTGCGGTTGCAGTTTATTTTATTTTATGGTGCTGGGGTGGTTACAGCCTTACAGCTAACAATGCACCCACAGTTAGCAAAAGAGAGAGAGTTAGAGAACTAATAATGTGGATTTACTGGATAAACTTGCAAAGGAGAATAAGCATAGGTAACGTTATTTCTACATTACGGTTTATACATATTACGAACCACAAGGGTCCGTTCGCAGAGACCGGCTCGGAGAGCATCGGCGGCGCTCTTCTTTTCACACGGACCGGTGCGAGTTATACGTTTGGAACTGGCCGGAGCCGATAGCTGTTTCACATAGACCGGCTTGAAGGGCACCGTTTTTGTGCGGATGCAGTCGGAGCCGGACGGATGCACTCGGAGCCGAGCGGGTGCTCTACAACTGCGATATACCAGTTCCGCGCGGTCCAAGTTTCGTTTTCGATGTGTTATAACATGTGCTTTTAAATTAAGTCATGGATTTAGGTTGCTTCGATGAAGAAATATATTTGATAGCAAGATTATTTGAAATATGAGTTAAAAATATTTGGGAAAATCAAGAGCCAGCCGGCCGTGCGAGCCTGAAAGAGCACGCAATCGGAGGCGGTCGGCCGCGTGAGAAGCATGCAAATGGAGCCTTCGGCTGCGCGTCCGCGGAAAAGTACGTCATCAGAGGCCGCCAGTCGGCTCCTCTTATTATTACACACTAAGCGCATTACGTTTGCTCTCGAGCATTCTCAATAATAAAGGAAGTGAAATTTAAATCTTAATACAATGTTTCAAAACTCTGTTTTAAAAGTGATAAAAAATCGGAATGTGAACAGGGTCCGTTTACATTCCGATTTTTATCACGTTTGTATTAGTAGTGGATGCATTCAAAATGGCCTCTTCGACTGGCTATAGTCTAGCTCACTCGAGGCAGTCAGTTCCGGTACCGCCTTGCTGAATGGCTAAAAGGCATTAAAAACAGTTCTGTTCGTTTATTTTTATTAATTCTTTCTTTCCTCTTTTTTTTTGCTATCTTAGTAGCTGTTAGCTGTAGGCGCATATTATACTGCATGTAGTGCTCTGCTTTAAGTGATGGGGCACTTAAATTTAAGTTGGTAATGTGTTTTTCTAATATGTATAGTGTATTCATTGTTCAAGAGCCAAATTAAATAAATAAATAAAATAAGTAGTTTAATAACAATGAGAGTATCTGTTTTCTTACTAGATGAGCTACATTAACTTAAGGAAGATCTACAACTTGCTTCTACATAAAATGAAATGTATGGGTCTGTCTTCGTAATTTATGGCTAAGGTGATAATAGCTACTTAGACAGTTATATTACAAAGGCTACCACGTGTAACACCAGTTAATTACTTAAGACGAGACAGTAATTAGGCCCACTATCAATCTTATTGTCTAGTAGCTAAAATATGCCCACAACAAAAGCAATACATTCTTGTAAGTGTTGGCTGGCATTCGTCCACCTTTCAAAATCAAAAAGTTATTAGAATTTATTTTAATTCAGCACTCTAGAAACATCTACATGTACTTCTTCTTATTGTTTGAACTGAGTTAAGGAACGACAGATTGACAGACAAACAAAAAATTTTGTAAAAACAATTATAAGTATACACGGTGTAAATCACCTCATCACGAAGCCGTCAACCAAGCATTCTGTACATGAAACTAAGTAACTTTACGCAAAAATTATTGCTGGGAAACGACTTTTTGGGGGTGTTAAAAAATTAAATTAAAATCATGTTTTGTGGTAGAACTCAATGTAACGCACTCAAAACATTGTACTGATGGATGGATTGAATAGTACGGGGGTCATGGAGGTGTTTAAAGTAAAAATCTTACATTAAAAACATGTATTTAAAAAAATACTTGTCAAAAAGTTGGAACTTTGACCCCTAATATCTCCGTAACTAGAAGGTTCCCAGGTATGGTGTAGAACAAAAAAATGATCGCAATGACAGGGAGAACCAGTGCCTTTCGGCTTCGTTAAGAGGTGTTTTACACCCTTTATAATGTACCTTATAAACCTTTATATGCATAGTATTAAAACTGTTATTTTGAAATTACAAACAGATATTTCAATTTTACTTATTTTTATTAATTTTAAGATCAAATCAAATCAGACTCTTCAAATCGTAAAAAAATATACATACGTAAGTACGAATTTTATTTCAAAGCACCAAGGACACATAGCTGAAGTATTTGCATCTGGCGTTCGATGCTAAGGACAGCGGGTCCACATTCCAACCTGACACAAATATTTGGACAAAATGCCAACAGAACTCACCCACGGGCCAAAACAGCTGTAGGTACAGCCAACATTACAAAGTGAATGTTTGTTTTGTAAGTAATTGTTTACTGAAATATTTTATGAATGTTTTTTTATGAATAAAAATAGATTTTTCATTACTCATACACTGAAAGTAGATCTGAAGTTGCCTGAAGAGCGGGTTGAAAGTAATACTTTTCAGCCCTAGGGAGAATCGCTTTCAACTGACAGATGTCAAATTATTAAAAAAAAAACTAGTTCTATTTTCACATTTTTATTGAACCATGTTCCAACTTTCTATGCAGCCACGATGTAAAATTGAAATAACTTCAGTTAAGTATTGATTAAAGGATATATATTTTTAAAACTTTTTAATGTAATTTAGTTTCAACAGTTTTTTTTTTAAACAACATTGATTTGGGAAAAATATTTACCATTTTTTTAAATGATGAAAATGAATAACAAATGCTGAATAGCTGACTGGCCACAGAAAAAAACAACAAAACATGCGGGAAAGCGGCAAACGGTTTTACTCATTTTTTCTTTAGCTAATTCGTGTTTTTATTTTTACTTTCCTTGTACTATTCGTAATGAAAAGCACAGTGTTTACCTCGGGTTAAAGACTTATTTAGTCCCTCGAACTATTCCAAACCCCCGTCATTAATCAAAATTATAAATCCCGTCTCGGGACTAAATAAGTTACTTTCACCCCTAGGGTAACAATGTACTATTACTTGAAAATAAATGTGAACGAGAGATTATAATAATTTTTGTAAAAACTTAATCTGTTGATATGTTGGTTGGTTGTGGAGGTGAGACAGACAAGCCAAATATCAATTTCAGTCTGCAAGATGATTATCTCCTTATGAGTACCTGCTCGGGTGAAAACAGAGGAAAGGAATTTTCCCAGATGTGAGACCGAGGTATATCATTTTTTTCTTTAAATTACTAATAATTGCAGCAATCACCGAAATCGCTAGAGCCGTTTCCGTTTCCAGTCTAACCGGATGCAGCTAAGTACCAGTATTTTACATGAAGCGACTGCCTATCTGACCTCAACAACCCAGTAACTTGGTAATACGATACGCCTTGGTGAGAGACTGGGTGTCAGTCTTTTGGCTTCTGACTACTGTCAAAGATCTACAAATGACAGCCGGAACCAACGGCTTTACGTGCTTTCCGAGGCACGGAGGAAACTCAGTATGTAATTATGGTCATCCATCCACGGACCAACCTCGGAAAGCACGGCTTAACCTTAAAAATCGACCCGTGCAGCTGTTATTATTTAGCCGCGAGCTCCTCAACGTGAAAATGTGATTACAAATACATATACAAATATTACTCATTTAATAATAGTATGGGATAACAGTTAAGATAATTCTACAGCCTAAACTGACAGTATCTCAGAACTTGTTTCAACTAACTCCTCAATCTAGAGACGGTTACCCGCAAAATTGTCGCAAGGGGATATTAATCTAAAATCTCGTTGAAACTAGACCTAACACGTTCCTACACACCTATACATACTTGTACGTCTTGTAGGTACAGTCACGACCACCTTAATAAAGATGATTATAATATTTGCGAAAACTAATAAAAATTTCGGTAATCATAACCATCATCTGCCTAGCCTTTTCCCAAACTCTCTTGGGGTCGGCTTCCAGTCTAACCGGATGCAGCTGAGTACCAGTATTTTACATGAAGCGACTGCCTATCTGACCTCCACAACCCAGTAACTGGGTAATACGATACCCCTTGGTAAGACTGGATGTCAGACTTTTTTTGGCTTCTGACTACTCGTAACGACTGTCAAAGATCTACAAATGACAGCCGGGACCAACGGCTTAACGTGCTTTCCGAGGCACGGAGGAAACTCGGTATGTAATGATGGTCACCCATCCACGGACCAACCTCGGCGAGCACGGCTTAACCTTAAAGATCGACCCGGGTGGCTGTTATTATTTAGCCACGAGCTCCTCGGTAATCATAACCACAAGCTATTATTTATTTGAATCTATTCAAGTTTCGGTCAAATGCGTACGGAGGTATTAGAACAAAACAAAAACAGAAATATCCGCTAGTGTCCGCAGCAGATTGACTGATGATTACAAGTATCATAGGTTTAACGTAAAGACTCCATTTATTTTTTTACAGTTATGAAAAAAATATTTCCACCTAAACTATTAATGGAACTATGACATCTGTAGTGTCATCAACACTGTCATGAAAAATTTCTTCACTCAAAGTGACAATCGTTGCTTCACGAGGAAATAACTTTTGAGTTTTGCTAGTGATTAAACATTGATGTTTGCGACTGTACATAAGTAAAGGCATTTAGCGTAATGTGGCATTTGGTTAAATGACGAGACATTTACATAAGCGGGCACGGGCACAAATTGATCGAGGCCGATTTTTTAGGGGCAAATGGGTAATCCGCTTTTTAAAAAGCCGTTTCGGGAACGGGTTGACATTTCCTTTTTCGGTGATGGAGGATTTAATGTCACCATGTCTGTTACTTATTTATTTATTTTGTCGTAACATTAGTCAGTTTCTTTTCGCTACTCGTGACTAAGAAGGCTGATAAAAATTATCGCTTGTAAGGTCAATTCCCTTACAAGCGAGAGAATTTTTATGAGCCTATAACTGTACTGGAATTCATGAAGGGACACAAGTCTGCCTTAGTTCCCTTATATTATTACTATTATTTTGATTGTCAGGGATATCAATTGTAAAACAAATGCCACTTTATAGAACTGTCAAATAATTAATGGCAACTAATAAAGTTTCACGTTTATTTTGCTTGGCAATTAATTTTCGTAGTAGTCACTTTACAACACGTACTTTCTTTTTACTACGTTTAGTGTAGTAAAACAGGTTAAGTGACTGACAAGAAAGATTAATTGCTTCAAAAAAAAACCCATTCATATCACTCAAAGGCCTATAATCCCATAGAATATTTCAATACAAAAACTGATCATGGATGTTGAAAACCGTTTAATCGTTTGACGGCACGGTTGGCGCAGTGGCTGAGCGATAGACTGCTGCGCTGCGTGTCGCGGGTTCGATTCCCGCACGGAACAAATATTTGTATGGCCTACAGATAGTTGTTCCGGGTCTGGCTGTTTGTGTATGTGAGTTTAATGTTTGTAAACGCACCCACGATACAGGAGAAATTCCTAGTGTGGGGCAACGTTTTATTTAAAAGAAAAAAAAAAAAAAAAAAAGAAAAAAAAAAAAAAAAAAAAGAATCCCACCACACATTCCTCATCGTAGTCACAAGTAAATATTAGTAGAGTACCCTTTCAGGGGATATGGGTTTGCTTTCACATTTCAAATATGAAAGCTTTTTATCCGATTAATATTTGTCGTAGCTATATTTAGTGTCTACGTAAAGTCTCGTTCGTACTGTCACAAAATTGTAACAAGAAGTGTTAAATTTATCGAGTTATTCCGTCATGAATTGGGATAAGGGCAAGTGAGAATGATGATCTGGGGGGGTACTATGACGTCTTATAACATTATTGTTTCATTCTTAGTCCAGAGTGGGAAAGAGATGGAGCTAGACGACCTGTATAGCTCCGTCTCTTTCCCACTCTGGAATAAGAATGTAACAAAAATGTTTTAAGACGTCATGGTAGGCCACCAGGTTTCTTGATCATATTATGTGAGACCGAATTCATTTACCTGAAAGTCTGAACAAAATTATATTTTATCATCGAAAACGATATTATACGGTAAATATTTCTGTGTACCCTTGTTTATAGTTGGCTTTTTATAAGTCATAATTGTTTCTTTATTTAAATGTAGCATATTATAGAACAGAATATAATAGTATTTATTTCAGGCATAAGTACCCATAGACAACAATCAATATTACAGTAAATAAGAATTAAAATAGATTATTAAAATTACATTTCACAACATTACAAATTACATGATTACAAAAATTACGATTATAATTACAATTACATTTTCAGAATTACATAATCAGATACATTAGGATATTATAGCTGCAATGTCTGGCTTGCCATATACAAAGAAGTAGTTTACCTCGTATATGGCCTTCAATATTCTGATGTGTTCAGATCATAAAGGAGGCCTATTCCTTTATAAGGCACAGTTTTTTCCCTTGTAAAGCGAACAAGAATAAATCGTTCCAACTCAACAAGTTACCGTAAGCCGACACAAAGTCAGTCTAAAAGCTATTAAAAATAAAGAAAAAGTAAAAAATGTGTTGAATATACATCTATATCCACATGTATAATGTAAATAAGCTATCAATTAGCTTTATTCAATCACGTTTAAGTTATCCGTCAAGTCGAAAAAATTCGAGATTTGAAAACAACATTGCTTTATCTCTGGGCCCTCTGGATAAGAAACTTTTTAATTTTTTAAATACGTTCTACTTTTATTTGTGTTTTTTTCTAAGTAATATTAGTGGTAAATATATATTTTTTTTTTTTTTTTTTAAAAAAAAACTTTGCCCCACACTAGGAATTTCTCCTGTGTCGTGGGTGCCTTTACAAACATTTAAACTCACATACACAAATAGCCAGACCCGGAACAACTATCTGTAGGCCATACAAATATTTGTTCCGTGCGGGGATCGAACCCGCGACACGCAGCGCAGCAGTCGATCGCTCAACCACTGCGCCAACCGTGCCGTCAAACCTATTTCACCCAGTTTGCAAGGCAGTAGGGTTGACTGCCAAAGGTACATGTACTTACGATGTTACAAGAATCATTTTGACGCTTGATTGACATTGACAGGTTGTTGGTTAACCTCAGAGAAACGTCAGTTTTATGGAATGTCATCGAGACGACGATAGTTCCGATTTTGGCGTTAACACGTTAAAGGATACATGAACACTAACATCCGTATCTATAAACAAGTCAAATACTATTTGTATAATTATTTTTATTTTTTATGGAGAACAGCTGTGGCCCTGTGGTCGCAGCCCCGAATTACGAGCTGTAAGCCGGGGGTTCGAACCTAGGTAGGCGCATTACTTTGTTTAATTTATTTCATCACCGCTGCCCTCAAAAACGGTGAAAGAAAACATCGTGAGGAAACCCGCATGCCTGGCTACCCGCGAACTGGGCCCAAGTGGTGGATTACAGCCCACTCCCTCTCATAGAGAGGACTGTGTCCCAGCAGTGAGAACATTGAAGGTTGATGATGATGATGATGACTATTTTTATTCTGTAGTTAAGTAATTCCTTGCAGCTCGATTGGTCAAAAGTTAGATACTTAACTTTGCTTTCTTTGACGGTTCTTACTTCGTTTCAAATTCTTTTCTATTGCATAAATTCTTTGCGTAAGTAATTACTTAAACTCAAGTAAAATCTTTACCTTTGCTTTACATACCAGAGTAAAAGATTCAAGGAATGGGTATGAAAGCTAATTAAAATCACCTCAAACGTAGAATTTTCAAATTCCAACTACTAGAAGCGGCACTTCCTCATCCATATATCCGTGTTCATGATTAATCCACACTCACACAGCTTCGATGGAAACGTCATCGGAAATTATGGCGGACCGATAGCGATATAATTTCCCGAAACAAATGTCCCCACGTGTGAACGAGGTTTAGTTACGAGGTACTTAGCTTCATTCTGGTCGAATTCATTCATTTGGAAGTTGGGTATGGCATTCATTTTCTAGAGCTACTATGAAACTACTTCTAGCGAATGCAACCTCGCGGTTTTGGTCAACTCAAGCGCTGCAACCACAGTAGGTTGCACGTTAGTGATAACAAAACTAGCATTTTTTTTTTTTAAACATTGCCCCACACTAGGAATTTCTCCTGTAACGTGGGTGCGTTTACAAACATTTAAACTCACATACACAAACAGCCAGTCCCGGAACAACTATCTGTAGGTCATACAAATATTTGTTCCGTGCGGGGATCGAACCCGCGACACGCAGCGCAGCAGTCGATTGCTCAACCACTGCGCCAACCGTGCCGTCTAAGCATTAATACAAGGACTCAAGGAAGTGTTACCGTCTACCTGCGGTCTATACTTCTACTAGCTACCTACATAATTTAATTTCAACACGAGGTAATGGAAATTGAAATTTTGGCCACTCAACACTTAGGAGCGTTTACGCCTTACGACATTAATACAAACTTTCAAGTCCTTATGTTCAGAAATGACTGTACCGATTTTAATGGAACTTCATACGCATAAATTTTAAGTATTTGTTTTTATAGCGGCAACAGAAATACGTAATCTGTAGAAATTTGAACTGGCTAACTATCACGGTTCATGAGATACAGCCTGGTGACAGAAGGAACAGTGAAGACGGACAGTGAAGTCTCAGTAATAGGGTCCCGTTTCGCCCTTTGGGTACGGAACTCTAAAAATGACGTATAGACAAACAAGTTTGGTTGATAGTACGAAAACAATGTTGCTGAACTACTCAAACAAAATTAATGAGGTCTTTCTTATAGCGATTCTCAAATTCTTTTTATTCATCAATGCGTACCTACCACAAAGTAAAAACCCACCGTATCGAATGCTACTCTGCCTCATTTTTGTTTATAATATTATCAATGGCACTTCCCTTTTTCCAACATTACGGTATAATTAACTTAATATTTTCATAATCAAGTTTGTACTCAAATTAAATTGTGATGAGATGAAATTAATTGAAGATTTTTGGGAGCAGCCGCGAAATTTGGTTAGAAATTGCGAAATATTAAATAAGTTGGAGTACCCACAAATTGCGCGTGATTTAAATAGAATAAGATTTATTGAAGTGTAAAATTCGATGTATAGGTAACAAGCTGTCCCGCGCAACTTCGTCTGCGTCCCATTTTCCCTGTTTTCGCAACATTTTTCATTGCTGGCTCCTATTGGTCGTAGCGTGATGATATATATATATATATATATAGCCTATGTCCTTTCCCAGCTTGAAATCTATCTTCTTGCCAAATTTTATTAAGATCCGATCAGCCGTTTAGTCGTGAAAAGGTAACAAACAAACAAACAAACAGAGTGACATTCGCATTTATAATATTAGTATGGATATGTTTCTGACAGTTTTAATTTCATTGCACATTAAGTTTGATATTTTTATGCTTTTTTTTGTTATTAGTGTTCATTTTTCTCGACTGATTGTTTACAAATAAATTGGCCAACGATTAACAGTATTAATTAATTGTGAATTAATCTTTTTTCTGTTACAAAGGCTTCGTTGTGTTTGAAACATAGAATTTTGAAGTGTTTCTTTTTTTGTGTGTAAATTAACCTGGACATTTTTCTATACAAGGTGTTGTTTTGCGTTCTCGTCAAAATTCAGGAAGTTGTGACATAAGACAAAAAAGAATCAATTTAAATTACGGTACCTAGTTAATTCGTAATAAACGCAAACTTTTTTTGGTGTTTCTTTTTGTCAGTATTTATATCAGAATAAAACCCTTAACGTGGTTTATGGAATAAGGAATTATCGAATAAACGTTTGAGATTGGTTGTATGTGTGAAAGCGCGGTAATAGAGCCAGGATCAGACGGGCCATGTTTAAAACAAGGTTGGTTCACACTTACCGATTTCCAAAAATAAGAAAAAAAAATGCATACCTACCCATTTTATCATTGATTCGGGCCGAGGATCATTAGCCTAGGTACCTCCTTGAATTTGACGAGATTGCAAAACAATACCTAGAGGCTATGTTCAGTACAAGAAAGTGGCCAATGCATTTTATTCAATAACCCAACACTGTTTACATAATAATAACATAAGACAAATACCATTCGAACAGGATTGAATGGTATGTCTGCGCGAAGCGAAACTTCATAATTATAGCTCCATCTGCCTACCCTTTTTTCAATGCTATGTTGGGCTCGGTTTCCATTCAACTGGACGTAGCTGAACACCAATATTGTACTTGGAGCGATCAGCGACTGCCTATCAAGTGGCGTACCATGATGGCTTAAAACATTATTGTTCCATTCTCATTCCAGAGTGAAAAAGAGACGGAGCTATACAGGTCGTCTAGCTCCATCTCTTTCCCACTCTGGAATAGGAATGGAACAATAAAGTTTTAAGCGTCATAGTACCCCCCTTGACCTCCACTACCAAGTCAATACTGGGTATTACGATGCCCCTTGGTCACTGACTATTTGTAACGACTGCCAAAGATCTACAAATGACTGCCGGGACCAACGGCTTAACGTGCTGACGAGACATGGAGAAAACTCGGTGTGTAATAGGTGGTCCATTTACAGACCAACCTAGGCAAGCGTGCGTTAACTTGAAAATCGTCCTGAGTGGCTTAAATTTTCTACCAAAGCGCTTAAGAGCGTTTATACCCTGCGGCATTTCATACAAACTTTCAAGTCGTTATTTTCCGAAATGACTGAACAGATTTTTTTAAAAGACATTTTGAAAAAACATTTTCAAAATGTCTTTTAAAAATGAAGATAATTGGAAATTTCTGTTTCTATAGATAATTAATAATCAGTCTAGTTTAGCTGTAACATAATTTGTCGAAAATGTTTTTTAGTAACTTTATAGACCTATGTATACTGCTTATGCGTACGAAGTTTGATTAAAATCTGTTCAGTCATTTCGGAAAATAACGACTTAAAAGTTTGTATGAAATGCCGTAAGGTGTAAACGCTCTTAAATGCTAGCAATTATCACTTAGCCACGAGTCCCTCATTATAAGTAGGTAGTGACTGAGAGCTTAAAAAAAAGTAAAAATATTTTGTTAACTTTTGAGTACTTCAAAAATTGAGAAAAAACGACCGGTTTTAATCATACAAACACACAATTTTAATTTATAAAAATCATAAACTTACATCAAATTACAGCAGCAAAACAGGTCATCCATATTTAACGAGAACACACAAAAAGAGACAAAATATTTTTTTGCTACAATTCATCTCCTCGCAAATAGCAAAAAACGGACAGCCTAATCCCTGGATCGGCCTGTGTATCGCCTCTTTAATCAAGAAAGTAAGGGATTTACCCTCAGAGCATTTTTTTACCCCATAATTATAATAACTGGATGATTCTGCAAAGATTAGCAAGACCACTTCTGGGTTAGCAAGAATTTCTGCGACATACAACCGATTACAACGTCCAACGTTTACAAATATTTATTTCAAAAGGATTTTTGAATCCTTTGGATACCAAATCCACTTATGCCAAATTGAAATGAGGGTACAAAAGAACGCAGGTAGTCTTAAAAAAACGTTTTTCCTTTTTATATCACATTTGGGGAAATTGAATTGAACGCCTGTGGTTACCTTTCCTAAGGGACATGTCGCAAGATCCGAGATTAGGAATAATTGCGGATGTATTCATTTATTTAAAGGTGAGTTTATGGATATCTAGAACGTATTAATAATGCTAAGACTCTGCACAACCGTGAGGTATGCAGTCTCAGGGAATACTTCCTAGAAGCCGACGTGGGTATGCACCGAGATGTGGTCTCAGTGGACAAGGGACTTACCCCGCTCTTCTTGGCTAACGAGAACTGGCGAAAGCCTGTAGTATTAGACACTAATGATCTCAAAGAGGTATGGCAGAGCTAGGAGCTTCACGGGCGCTTTTACCGGGTCCTACATGGGCCCCATGTAGACTTCTTAGCGTCCGTATCCAGGCTGCGTTTTGGTGACCTCTTCGGGCAAACCGAAGGTTTTTTCTGTGCAATTATGGACGAATACGAATAATACGAATATGATGACGAATAACTACCGGAAACACATTGTAAAGGAAAAGGCTAGGCAAATGATGATGATGATGTAACTGCAACTAAATCTATATATGTGTAGTCTGTGGAATTCACCGCCAGCTTCCCTGTTTCCCGATAATTAAAAAAAAAACCTACTATACACTTCCACCTTTAAAATGGACACAAATCGACATATCGATATCGACATTTTCTATGCTACTTTGAATAAATTGAAGAAAATTTTATGTGATTGCTTCTTCGAGCGAAAATTGTAATTTTACTGTTTGGCGTTTTACACATATCTTATCAATTTTAGATTTAGATCTATTATCAATTTTCTGTTTCTTTTATTCTAATTACTACATGTGGAAACTTGTAATTGGCCATATTTTGTTTAAACTATTACTAAATGTCTGGTTAGCTGTAAGTTATCCAAAAAAATAAAATATCTTGTCATCCCGCGGTCATGGCTCTTGCAACAGAGTGTAGTGTCAAAATATCGGGAGCTCACAATAATTGAAAATACGGTAAGTGACGGTATAATCTTACTTATAAAACGTGAAAGCTTTATGAGTGTTTGATTTCCCAAATGTAACACAGACGTGTTACTTTCCAGAGCTGTGTGTACAATCAGTGATTCAAGATCTAAATCCTATTAAAATCAAGCCTACTCAGGCTCTGTGAGTGGTTTTTAATCTCGGGGACCTTTTTCGTGAGATTTAACAAACCTGCGCCTAAATTAAGTTGTTATTATTGTTATTGGCGTGATTCCTAGCAACGAGTCTTAGGGCATTTCTTTGAGATATACCTAAGGCTCTCGAGTGTAATGACAAACATTACAAAATGGCGTAAAAAAAAAACGTTTTTTTTTATCATTTCTTTCTTACATTACTTGAAATTATTGTCTTTCAGACAACTACAATCTGATCTTTTCCAAAATAAAACAAAATACAATGATAACAATGCACTACCATCCTATCTTTTTATCTCTAGTCAAGGCACATGACTTGTGATTGTGCCATTGCCCAGCTACTTTTTTGTCCCAGTTTTTCTGCCTTCCAGCAAATGATAACAGTTTAAAAATAGTATACATATACACCATGAACAGACTCTTCACGAAGCCGTCAATCAAGCATTCTATACATCACACTAAGTAACTCTGTGCAAAATTACTACTGGGAAACCTCTTATTTTTTGGGGTGAAAAATTAGGTTTAAGTAGGACTCAATGTAACGCACTCAAAACGTTGTGCTGATGGATGCATTGAACAGTATAAGATCATAGAAGTATTTAAAGTTATTAGATGAAAAACAGCGGTGAGCGATGGGAGAGCAGCGGTGGCCCAGTGGTGGCAGCCCCGACTTACGAGCAGTAAATCGTAGGTTCGAACCTAGGCAGGCGCAGTTCTTTGTGTAATATATTTCATCACCGCTGCTCTCAAAACGGTGAAGGAAAACATCGTGAGGAAACCGGCATGTCCTAGAACTTAAAATTCGAAGACATGTGACATCTACCAAACCGCACTGGGCCTGCGTGGTGGATTAAAGCCCACTCCCTCTCATTGAGAGGAGGCCTGTGTCCCAGCAGTGGGGACATTATAGGCTGATGATGATTATGATGAGATGAAAAATTTGTATTTAAAAGAAATAGTTGGAAACTTTGATAACAAGAAAGTTCCCATGTACGGTCCAGAACAAAAAAAAAAACACAATTACAGGAAAACAAGTGTAACTCGGCTTCGTTTAAGGAATTTTACACCCTTTATGCAATTTGAAACAATAAAATTAATTCTCATTTTCTAAAAGGGAAGCCGAGAGAAATCGTATTGTTATTAAGCTCTTCGCCACTACGTAAATACTACCTAAAAAAGGAATCGTATTAATGTAACTAAAGACTGGTCGCCACTGCTTTTAATGTAAGTAAGATGGTGCCCAATTACAGAGGGACGGTCATAGGTAATTAGCTTAAGAATAGGGTCACGTCGGGCAGTCCTCGCTGTGTTAACATGAATATCTACGTAACCGCTTCACGTGCAATTTGTTTTGTTAATGCTGGTTAACTTTTACTAATTAAATGATTCTATTTTGTATGTTTAATTGATGTTGTCGCGAAATATGACATTTGTTAGTTATTGATTTCCTCCATTCAATATGTTCGAGGTTAGAAGATGCACAATGTAGAATGGGAAGTGTCATGACAGATAAACCATTTTGCATTCTGACGGGTGCCATTTTAATTTCATAAACGGTACGTGTGTTATTTTAATGTCATGTACAGCCACGCCTACTTACATTAATATTAAATAGAATTTTACATTTAAAGTTATACTTCAATATTCAAATGGACTTAAAACCTTAAATCACGTATGACATTGAATTGTGATTCCAAAACTCCGGTTCTGAATTAAAATAAACAAAAGTCACTCACCAATAGGAGCAGGACCACCAAGCCAGCCAGGCGCCCACCCAGAACCAAGCCCCTTCCTCTGTCTCGCCAGGAGTTGTATCGTCAGGGTATACGTCAGCAGCATCACCATCAGAGGTATGTAGAACGAGATGATGGACCCGATAGCCTTGTACAAGTTGTCTGGGACCTGACACGAGCCATCGATGAGGACTGAATCTGCGTTCTGTTGAAGAGAAGAGTTGTTTACAAAATGGGTGAAGATATTTTAATTGTGTAAATTTTTTGATGATGTGAGTTTTGCTGCTTTTGCCATAAAAAATAATCCAAGGGTTGTAAATAACTTTAACTTAACCAGGTTTGGGGCCAAGCTAGGCTTTCTATATCGCTGATAAACATATTTAAAAATGAGAAGGTACCTTGTGTAAATGTGTAATCAAGAAAAAAAAAACGGGCCAAGTGCGAGTCTTACTCGCACACAGGGTTCCATAGCCCCAAACAATATAATTACAATATTTTGAACGGTCATTCATTCGTAAACTTCCACTCAACAGCAAAACTAAATTTGTTTTGCATAGTAAGTTAATCAAAAACAAAGTAACTGCTGCAGTTTGGTGAAAAAGTCCCATATCTCAAAAACTAAATATCAATTCTTATTCAAACCAATTTTCATTGAAAGTTTTTTTAAAGTCAAAGTCAAAGTCAAAGTCAAAGTCAAAGCATTTATTTCAATTAGACCATTACAGGCACTTTTGAAAGTCAACAAAAACAAAATAAAACGCGAAGCTACAGTCCCAGTCACAAGGCATAATAACTTGTGAAAGTACTGTAGTTGCCCATTCCGTAGCGTAGATCTCTATGGAGAAGAACGGGCAAGAAACTCCATGGACACTCTTTTAAATCAAAATATGTTACAAAATCTTGGTTACATCATTCATGTCAAGAATTACAAATATGTGAGAACAATGTAGAAATACGGGCAAGTTAAGAGCGTCCAGAGTAAAAGATTAAATCAGTAATTAAAAATAAAGTAATTAAAATAAACCGTGGCAGCTAAGACATGACCAGTCACAACTGACAGCGCCCGTTCACGAACATGACGCATGTATCAGCCATCATTCAACTCAACCATTTTGAAGGGAACTAAACGACCCGACACACCCGCCACCATCAGCGTGACATTTAAGTGAGCATGACATTCACTCAACCACCAGGGTAATTTCGCGTCAATGAAAGATTTAGTTACTCATTAAATAGTGGCTTTACAGTACATGGTACTCACACATGTGCTATGAAATTATATAATACTAAGAGATTGAATCTATACAATGCAAATATATTTTTACAATCTTCTGCAGCTTTCACAATAACTTCACTTTCTAATTCTGATGATTCCGATTGCCCCTATGGTTGTGGAGCAGGACCAGCATTGAGCCAAGCATTTTTATCATCAATATAATCCCCCAACTTATAATATGCTTGCCTACATAGTGTGCGTTTTATGCAAGATTTAAATTTCGTTTCATTCAGTTGTAGAATGTGGGGAGGTATTTTATTGTAACATTTTAAACAGTACCCCATGAAAGATGAGTCTACTTTAGCTAACCTGAAACCTGGCTGAACTAGTTGGTCTCTGTTTCTAGTATTATAGTGGTGCCGGTCACCTCTTTTACTAAATAAATGCAGATTTTTTCTAACGTACATGATGTTTTCATAGATGTATTGACAAGGTACCGTCATGATGTTAATTTCCTTGAACAGTTCTCTTAGAGAATCGCGCCTACGTAGATTATATATGGCTCTGATAGCTCTTTTCTGCAGAATAAATATAGACTCGATGTCTGCAGCCCGTCCCCATAGTAAAATACCATATGACATAATACTATGAAAATAACTAAAATACACTATCCTCGCGGTATCTACATCAGTAAATTGACGGATTTTTCTGACAGCATATGCTGCTGAACTTAGCCGTCCTGCAAGAGATGTTAAATGAGGACCCCATTGTAGCCTTGAGTCGAGCGTGATCCCCAAGAAAACAGTTTCATCGACAAATTCAAGTTTCTCTTGATTCAATACTATGTCACAGTCACTGCTTTTGACATTTGGTAGAGAAAATCTTATGCACTTAGTTTTTTTCCCATTTAATACTAAATTATTTGCGGTAAACCATTTATGGACCTGCATTAGAGCGTTATTTACATCGTCAAGGTTTGTTGCACGTCTGTTTATCTTAAATATTAACGAAGTATCGTCCGCAAACAACACCATTTGTGGTTGGTTTTTAAATAAATGGGGAAGGTCATTAATATATACTAAAAAGAGGAAAGGACCCAATATCGAACCTTGTGGTACACCCATTTTTACTTTCAGAGCCATTGAATTTACACCATTTACCTGTACTTGCTGCTGTCTATCATTTAAATACGATTTTACTAAACTGAGCGCAAGTTTACCTAAGCCGTAATGCTCAAGTTTCAAGAGCAAGGTTTGGTGATTTACGCAATCAAATGCCTTCGAGAGGTCACAGAAGATTCCTATGGCATCTTGTGCCTCTTCCCACGCAGTATATATGTGTTTTAATAAAGTGACACCGGCGTCAGTTGTACAACGTCCCTTGGTGAAACCATACTGTTTCTCGTGTAAGATTTTGTTGGTGTTAAAGTGGGTGAGCATTTGATTAAGCATTACCTTTTCAAACACCTTGCTGAAAACCGGCAGCACGGATACGGGTCTATAATTATTCGTATCTTTACTGTCCCCAGATTTGAAAAGTGGTATTACCTTGCTGTATTTCATAAGGTCTGGGAAGACCCCTTGGTCCACACACAAATTAAAAATTAAAGCCAAGTACGGTGCTATAGTGTCAATAATAGCTTGACACACTTTAATAGACAATCCCCATAGATCTTCTGTTAATTTGATTTTGATTTCCTTAAAAGCTTTAATGACTGCTATGGGGTTTATATGCTTAAATAGAAACTCAACCGGGCATGCTGAAACGTTCGCTTTTAATAAATCAATAGAAAGCAAGGGTGAGGAATTTAAGGTTTCGGTAGTTTTAAGTGGGATATTGGTAAAGAAATCTACAAATTCTTGAGCTACTTCGTTTTTAGAGCTTAGAAGACCACGTGAAGTCTCTAGTCTGATATCATTATTATATTTTTTATTTCTATTGGATTCACTATTGATAATTTTCCAAACCGTCTTTATTTTGTTATCGGCGGACTTAATCTTGTTGCTAATGAATAGGGCTTTGGCTACTTTGCAAGTGTTTTTAAAGATTTTTGAATAGGTTGCAACATATTTATTAAAAGTTTCCGAGTTGATGTAAGGCTTAAGGCCGTACAACTCAAACAATCGCTCCCTACTTATCCTAATACCCTTAGTGGCCCAGTCACTGAACATAAACTTAGGGTAAATAGATTTTGTTTTCATTTTTAATGTATTATTGAACTCTACGTGAACTACCGAAAAGAATTCCTCATAAAATTGATTTGCATTTTCAATTATATGGCCCGGAATGCCTAAATTACTAATTAAGTTATTATTAAATTTATTCAAATTGCTGGGCGTTATTTGTCTAGAGTTTATCTGGATTTTTTGTAATGGTGTGTAGGACTCGAAAACAACGGTTTGCCCACTGTGATCAGAAGGGAGGTAATTTACAATTGATTTATCTAAGTAGTCGCA
Organism: Cerastis leucographa; assembly: GCA_963082945.1. Taxonomy (NCBI): domain Eukaryota; kingdom Metazoa; phylum Arthropoda; class Insecta; order Lepidoptera; family Noctuidae; genus Cerastis; species Cerastis leucographa. The sequence continues at coordinate 6,250,178 of OY720380.1, read as the reverse complement.
ACAACAAAAAACATTATCAATACATGTAGCAGTATTCGTAGTAATTCGGGTTGGTTCCGAAAACACGTTTAACAAATTAAATGATTTAAAAAGGTGTAATAATCTACTAGTATTAGAATTTTTGTCTAAAATATTAATATTAAAGTCACCACAGATAACCAGAGATTTTTTACCTGTTGCAAGTTTTGCTAAAGCATCTTCCATTACTGACTCAAATAAGGAGTAGTTTTGATAATTTGGGGGTCTGTATACGCACACTATTATATGCTTATCCAGCTCAACACAAGACAGTTCAATATTATGCTCAACCGATAGATCAACAATATCGCTTCGACACTTAAATTTAATACAATTTTTAACTAAGATTAATGAACCCCCACGCATTTTCGATTTTCGGTTAAAGCAACTGCCCACACTGTAATTTTCGTAATTAATTAGCATTTCATAGTCTCTTAACCAGTGTTCAGTGAAACAAACAATTTCAAACTTTGTTTTTTCTAAAAATAATTCAATCTCTAATTGCTTTGAAGAGAAACCTTGAATGTTTTGATGGAATAATTGCAAGGAATTCTGCTTAGCCCCTTTTTTACATTTAGCTATTTGATAGCGAGAAGGTATAGTGCTACTGGTATCTTCTTTTGTCTTATTAACTAGTTTAAATGAACATCCGGAGTGAGCCCCAAGACTCCTGTGCCACCAGATAACAAGCTCCTATCACTAATACACCCTAATTGAGAATTTTCCATGCTCACACATGGAACCTCCTCAGCATAAAAATTGTAAACAGAAAAAAAATCTATATTAGTATGATTACTAATAGTCGCAGTGTTAATAATACAACTAAACTTAGACATACTACTTATGTCTGTGTGAATATTATAAGCTAATAGCCTAGCTATTTTGTGTCTACATCCAATAGGTAGATACACATTACCCCGTGTCGACCTAAGTTTACCTAGAAAAGTGTTAGTGTCCAAATAAATAAGTTTGTCACTATAGTGACCTACTAAAAAGTGCAAATGTTTATTTAGCATGTGTATATAATTGTTCTTTCTATCACTTAAATTTTCAAAATATGGAAAAGCACATAATATTATTCTACGACAATTCAACTTTAACAACTCAGTAACACTGTCTGTGATGTCTTCCTTTTTAATTTTTGAACTATTTCCCACAAATATAGTTATATCAGTATTAATATTATAAACATTTCTAGTTACCGTTGCCATGATCTGTTTGTATGTTGACCCTGGCATGCAATGATTTTGATTGGAACAACTCAGGTTATTACTAACTAATTTACCTACACCTCTGCCTATACTATCTGAAAACATTATTGAGAATAAACAATCATGACTGTTATTCATCTCTGGCTGTACCACTAGTAAATAATCTTGCGTAATATTAGTGGTTTCTTCGTTGAGCACACAGTCCCGAGATGAATCCTCAGCCTGGGATGGGTCCTCCATTACCTCAGGCTCAACAGTATCATGTTTAGTATTAGTCTGACAGCTACATTGACACATTACTAACTCATTTGCTGCAAGAATATGTTCCCTAATCTGGTTCTGAGAACTCACATACCTACTGGAAAGAGAGCTAAGTGAGTCCTGAAGCACCTGTATTTCAGACTGCAAATGCTGTGTATCAATTTCATAAATTTTTATACTGTCTTCTAGTTTTATTTGATAATTTTTTAACTTGTTAACTAACTCAACACGCTCTTTCTTCAGTGGAATATATTTGAGAAAGAAGTGTTTATGTTGTTTCCTAAATTGATAACATTTTTTAATTATTCTATTCAATTTTGCATATTTTTTAATTTTCCTATTGCTAACTGTATAATTTGGTTTCATTATGGAATCTTCAGTCAGATCAATAGTTATTAAGGAAGGGGGGTTACAATTACTATTTAATAATTCATTATATAAGTGGTTAGTTTCTTTAACCCGAGTATGTTCTTTTTCTTTCTGTAACTTTATGATACAATCATTGGCATGAATTAGCTCATCTTCTAGATCCCTAATTTTATATAAAGCCTCCTCATACAAGTTACTACAACTATTAAAACCATCCTTGACCGCCTTCAGTTGATCCCGTTCATCAACAACGTCCAAGTATTGCTGATGTAGGTCTACCAGATCCCGCTTTAAGCTTGAGTTTTTGTCATTAACCTTAACGACTTCCACCTCACTCTCTTCCCTCTCCTGTAACAGTTGTTGGACTTGGAGGTTTGATTCTTTAAGTTCTTGGAGGGCCGTTCTCAACTTTAGCTCCATATCTTGAGCAGTAGCCCTACGGGTCATCACAGGCATGGTTTCAGGATTGGTTACTGAAAGTAAGAAGTAAAGAAACGGTGAGAACTAATAGATCAGAGCAATAAAGAAAAGTTAACAATGAAAGGGGAAAAACAAAAAAAAAGCAGGGAAAAGTGTTCAGTTATGAAATTAAATGAGGTAGGCTGCTATATTAGCTTCAAAAGATTATGTATATATTCAATTAATCTAATTGAATATTCAATTTAACTGGTTTTATTGAATCAAGGTTTTATTTTTTCTTAAGTGGGTATGTTGCATGAAAAAAAAAGAAAAAACCTTTGTGTCCAATAATGATCACAAACGTTATATTTCTGCAAATAAATCGACTTAAAAAAAGAAACAGAGTGATGGAATTACTCTCACGGTTTTGTTTTCTTTTTTTTGTACGACACGACCGTTTGACAACAAAACGATTTAGAACCTGTACAGGGTAATAAATCGCCAAGAAATGATACTAGAATTTAGCATGGATGTGTTGTATAGTTAAAGTGACGATTATGTGCTGTTAATGAATAAAAGTAAACAATACTTCCCCTGAATTATCCGTATAAATCCGAAGTTACAACGTCAGCTGTTGATTTTAGGTTACCGGTAACGCTGAATTACCGAAAACTGTATTGATTCTCAGGAAAACAATTTTCCTGAATATTTACACACTTATAATACGTTTGCACAAATAATTACACCATAATATAACTTATTTACTAATTAAATTAAATTTAGAAATACGGATCAAAAATTTTACATGTCATTCGGGCAGTGTTGCCAGGAAGCTTACGTTCTACATCCCAATATTTATTCAGAATTTTTCTCCTCTCACTGTAGAAATAAGAGGGGGGGGGAGGCACACGTTTTACCACTTAGGAAGTATCAATCTTTCAAACGATTGACTTTGAAAAAAATGCTTTAGGAACCTCAATGTCATTTTTAAAGACCTATTTATTGACACCCCGCACGTATAGGTTTGATGGTGTTTTTTTTAGTTTCAGTTCCGTGTGGGGAGGGGGTATCTTTAATCTTTTTTTTTTTTGTACAAAAAGCGTAAAGCGGTTCACAGAATACATCTACCTACCAAGTGTCAGCTGTGTAGTCCTAATAGTTTCGAAATAAAGTGGTGACATACGGCCGGGCAGACAGACAGACAGACGGACATGACGAATGTATAAGGGTTCCGTTTTTTGCCATTCGGCTACGGAACCCTAAAAACATCATCTTCATCTGCCTAGCCTTTTCACAAACTATGTCGGGGTCGGCTTCCAGTCTAACCAGATGCAGCTGAGTACCAGTATTTTGAAGCGACTGCCTATCTGACCTCCACAACCCAGTAGCTGGGTAATACGATACCGCTAGCCGGGACCAACGGCTTAACGTGTTTTCCGAGGCACGAAGGACACTCGGTATGTAATTATGGTCACCCATCCACGAACCAACCTCGGCAAGCACGGCTTAACCTTAAAGATCGACCCGTGCTGCTGTTATTATTTAGCCACGAGCTCCGCCCACAGAACCCTAAAAACATGATTCAGACAAATTGAAACATACATAAACTGAAGATGTTTGTTGTACAGTCGACACGAATGTTATAATATAATTATGTCGGTGGTAATACCTTGAACTTTAGCTGACTTAATACGTAGTTTCAATACAATAATAAGCCAACATATACAGGGACATCGACGCACAAACGAATCCCACGTTCTCAGTACACATCATTCTGAACATTCCGATATAGCATTTTTTCATAGGCTATTTTAAGAAATACAGCTGCTTCCTATGAAAGTGCATACAACCAAATGGTCAAAATGTGTGGAACACCATTTTTTTTTACGGACGATAACTATACAGAAAGGGTAGGAATGATACACTGAATACGCGTTATATTCGTTCGTGCTATATATCCTTTCCACTCTGTGTACCAATTTAGTTAACACTGACAAGAAAAAGAGCAGCGGTGGCCCAGTGGTGGCCGCCCCGACTTACGAGCAGTAAGCCGTGACTTCGACCCCAGGCAGGCGCATTACTTTGTGTAATTTATTTCATCACCGCTGCTCTCCAAACGATGAAGGAAAATAACATGAGGAATCCTGCATGTCCTAGAACTAAAAATTCGAAGACATGTGACATCTACCAAACCGCACTGGGCCCACGTGGTGGATTACAGCCCAATCCCTCTCACAGACAGGTGGCCTGCGTCCCAACAGTGGGGATATTATAGGCTGATGATGATATTGATGATGATGATGATGACAAGAAAGACGATCTTTCTCATCCACTATTTGACATTCATCACTGTACTTATTACTTAGGTACTTTATGAACGTTTAATAATATTTGCCTTAGCGACTATTCTGAGCTTTCAAGGCTTTCACAATATTTATCTTTCTTGAAGAAAACGCTCTTTTAACTCAAATGAAAAAGAAACAGGTTTTCTTAGCAACTGCTAATATCCAATACAAAGTTGAAATTATTGTTTATATTGTTTTCCATTTTCGAGGGCAAAGCTAGGTGATAATGTAATAAAAACAATTCAGGTTGAACAATCACGATTATAAGGAAATTAGAATAAAATGATTTTAAAAAAAGGCCTGCTCTGCGAAGAGAACAATTAGAAGAACAGTTACCTGAAGCTGTTTTCATAAACGTTGATGACCCATAGCATTGCATTATCTGATTAAGATGCAAATAAATTATTAAATAGACCGCACGATGATAAAGCTTCAACAGAAATGACGAGATGGCGTAATCTTTTGGACAATTAGTTTTATTATTATTCGTGGGTTTAAATCTACAACCACGAAATCTTTCAACGTGTTTTTGTTGTTCTTTCAATTACTTCTGATTTGATTTTTTACGTGAATTGATACTTACTAAGCACAAAACATACCAATAACATTACTGCCAAAATTTGGATGTTCTGTATACATTTGCGCACCCCTTCAGATAGAGGCGTGATGTTACGTTATGGAATTGTGTCAACAATACATAACTAGGCAATTGCAGCAATAGCGGGAGATTAACCATGGTTTATTGAAGAGTTTCATTGTCTATCTCCGAAGATTTTCACCAAAATTAAAAGAGACCACAAAAAGAATCTTCCACCAAACAAAAAAAAACAACAAAGAGCGATAACAAATGCCAAAGATATCGCTGGACATATATGTACATAACTGGCGAAATGTGGGTACTGTACAGTACATGTCTGCGCACCCCTTCAAAGCATACAGGCGTGATATTACGTTATAAAATTGTGTAAACAATAAATGTCCAAGCGATTGCAGCAATCACTATAGATTTGCCGTCTATTATTGAAGAGTTCCATTGTATGTCTCCAAAGATCTTCATCAGATCTTCACAAAATTTAATGAGACGACCGCGAAATAATATTCTACCAAACAAAAAAACATTCATCGATATCGGTTTACATTTGGCGAAAAAAAAGCTTTACATACAAACAAACAAAAAATCTGTCGACATGATAACTTCCTCCTTTTTGAAGACAAGAAGAAGAGTAATTTTTCTATAGTCAAATTAGCATTGATCAGAACTCTGCCAATTATGGACTCATGATCTGCCTAGCCTTTTCCCAAATTCTTTTAGGTCGGCTTCCAGACTAACAGCAGACATAATATGCAGCTCTGAATACCAGTATTTTACATGGAGCGACTGACATTTCACAATCCAGTTGGTACGGGGTATTACGATACTCCTTGGGAAGCCTGATCAGACTTTCGGGCCACTGACTACCCGTAACGACTGTCAAACATCAACAATTGATAGCCGGGACCAACGCCTTAACGTGCTTTCCGTGACTTAACGTGCTTTCCTGTAATGGGTGGTCACCCATCCACCGACCAACCTAAGCAACTGCGCCGCTTAATATGGAGATCGAACCAAACGGCTGATATTATCTATCCACGAGCCCTCCTCGTATATGCTTATAATGTAATGTTATACAGTCTTCCTAAAACGCGGTCCTCGACATAATATTTCTTTCTCAAATACCTGAATATTGAGGTATAATACAAATATAGAAATATAAAAAAAAACAACCGCATGAATAAATAAAAACCACGTTACCACACACTTATATTTATCGAACATCAAATATGTTCAGGAATGAACAGTAAACACACACAAACATTATCGTTACGATAAATATCGGATTATTTTCGTTACGATATTAAGACGTAAGCCATTTCGCTCTAAGGTAAATATAACAATAAAATATTATGATAATACCCACCAGAGCGAGAGGGATCTAGATTGAGCAATAAACGTTTATATCTGTAACAGAGAAAATAATCTAGTGAACGTTATTATTTATAAATTGGATTTAATGGCACAAGGATTTTCCTCCTACTTTGCCTGAGTAAATTAAAATAATTTAAGACTAGCCTAGGTGTAACGGAAAGGGTATATAAATACTTAAGGGTGTGCCACAGACCATCAAACTGAACATGTTTCTCCATCGGACAATCATCGTAATAGCGAAAAAAATATCAGATGGGTCGAAAAGTAACGAAATTTTGCAGGGGGCAGCAGATGGAGAAAGTAGTTCAGTGGGATGGTCTGAATCACACTCGAAATATGAGCACACTTTTCTGGTACACGCTGTATCATGTTTACGAAATTCATACTTAGTTAGCTTTATTTACACGGAGCACTTTATAACCTGTTGAGTACAATAATGTGAAGTCCGACAGTAAGAAAAGTTTTATCGTTTGAACAGTATTTCAATTGAGCAACTTGTAATATTGCGTTCATCGGGTAACTAATACATTGCTCCATTTCTGGGCAAGATTGGGCAACGTTGCCCTGGAACCGAAATATTCTTTAAAATTCGTTATGTGGCAATTGTATATCATAATATCACGCCTGCTATCCCCGAAGGGTTAGGCAAACGTGTACCTACGTGACGAATCGGAACAGTGATGAGTCGAGCGTAACTCCCTATTAGTACCCAGTTATTTTTAATTTCTATTCACTAGGGGCTGAGCCTATAACCATTAACCACACACACAAATCCCGACTTAGTGGCGTGGCTGTTATTGAGATATTTCTAATGAAAAACCCAATAACATTTTGCCTGACCTGGGAATCAAACCGAGAACCTCATGGTCATTAGTCCGGCCACGCTTGCAAGCATTAGACCAACGAGGCGTCATAGCGGCAAGTCATCATCATCATCAGCCTATAATGTTCCCACTGCTGGGACAAATGCCTGTAATCCACCACGCGGGCCCAGTGCGGGTTGGTAGATGTCACATGTCTTCGAATTTTTAGTTCTAGGACATACTGGTTTCTTCACGATGTGTTTCTTCACCGTTTTTGAGAGCAGCGGTAATGAAATAAATTACACAAAGTAATGCGTCTGCCTGGGTTCGAACCCACGGCTTACTGCTTGTAAGTCGGGGCTGCCACCATTGGGCCACCGCTGCTCTAGCGGCAGATGAATACAGTTATTTACATTGATACGGAATATTCTTTAACACCTTCTATCTGCAATCTTCCACTAAAAACTCAACACTAAAATTTCATAATAAGATTTGAAATCGCTTGTCAATGAACATAATTATAAGATTCAATTCATTTCATTAATTACAACTTCAATAGTAAATCGTGTATACAAACAAAAGATCTTAGCTCATTGTTAGGAGTATCGATCTGTTAATACTTTAGTACAGATGTGAGCTATTATCAATCTTAAGCTTAGTGACAAAAGGGCTATTAGGTAAGCAAGTGTTTACAATGTACAAATAGTAGAATAGCTCTTTAGACGAACTGCCAAGTTACACATAATACCATAATTATCAAGCCCCTAAAGTGTTAGGCAGAGCTCCAGTACCTCCACCCACAATTTCACCAGCTATGTTCAAGTTCCATGCAATAGGGGCCAGCCTATTGCCATCAGTGCCAACAGTGCACAAATCTAAACTACTGTTAGGTACTGTAAAATCCCTGTTGGCACAATACAATAACACACTCTTTGTGTAACCAGTAAGCAAGTAATGTAGCTGAGTTTTTGTTAAAAGAATATGGGTGCCACAGAAATTGAGAAGTTTTGTTAGATACTACGAGCTTATGCCCGCGGATTCACGCTCGTGAAGTTCGGTTATAAATTGTCCCACGGGATTGTACTACATGGACAAAAAGCATGTGCTGATACAATACAGATACTGTTAGCCTACGTCATCCCACTGCTGGGCAAATGCCTTTCCCCATGACTTCCAATTGTCTCGATCCAGGGCCAATGTGGACCACTGGTCGCTGGTCTTGTCTAACTCGTCCCGCCATCTTCTACGAGGTCTACCGCGATGTCTTCTGGCTGTGTCAGGGCTTCAGAAAGTGGTTATTTTGGCCTACAGATCATTGGGCATGCGGCAAACGTGGCCAGTCTAGTCCCACTTCAGCTTAGCGGCTTTTTGAGCAACGTCAGTAATTTGTGTTTTGGAGCACAGTGTGGTATTGCGTACACAGTCGGTTAGTTTGACGCCTAGAATGTGCGCCTATGTGCTAATCCCAGTTATAAACCTATGAACCTATTAATGAAACCAGATCCAATACTCTGGGATAGATTGATAGAACATACTTTATAACACCAAAATTGATAATAAGCTCTATTACAATATTTCTAATTCTATGGGTTACAATGTCGGTATTATTGCTGACAGCCATATCTTCCAGACAAACTTTTGAAGGGCTAAACGAACGTAAATAAAATGAAATCCGACCAAGTGCGAGTCGGACTCGCGCACGAAGGGTTCCGTACCATTATTTATAAAACGTAAAAAAAAACACTTTTTGTACGGCAGCCCCCTTAAATATTTATTTTATTGTGTTTTTACTATTTTTTTTTAATAGCATCAACAGAAATACATAATCTTTAGAAATTTTAACTGGCTACCTGTCACAGTTCATGAGATACAGCCTGGTGACAGACGGACGGACGGGCAGCGAAGTCTCAGTAATAGAGTCCCGTTAGACCCTTTGGGTACGGAACCCTAAAAAGGGAAGTTTAATAGCTAGTTCTAGGTTCACGTTTACAATTATTCACGATCGCCTGTTGAATAGCCCTCAACTTAAAACGTCTTTATTACTTGTAATAATTGGACACGTTTTAATTGAAATCATTACCCATTATTTATAAATGATCTCGCACTCAAAGACTGTCTCCAATTCAATTTTAATCGGATCCAATTTCAATAGCTCGTTGAAACAAACGCGTTAAAGAAACTTTATAAATTAATTAATCAACAGTGTTATCAATCACAAAGAAGTTTAAATTTAATTGATCTTTTATCATTTAATGCACCAGACAAAGATTAATTAGTTGTAAATAAAGGTAAATAATGGAGGATAAAAGATTGGAAAACTTGGTAATCGTTCGTTGAAGTGTAATCGAGTTTTACACTGACGATTAACTCGCAATTAATTGGAATTTGATTTTAATTAGTTTGAAATGCCGTTATTGAGCTATTATATTTGAGAACACTCTTGAAGATTCTGTATTAAACTAGAATATTGCAACGTCATTATAGGAGATAAGTCTGGCCATATTGGGAATGCTGTGGGATTATTCGCCCTGGTTTTGACACCACTTTTTTTTTCGGATGTAACATCATCAAATGACTCCTCCCGCTCTGGGCGGAGCGGAAGGGAGTGTTAGACCCATCTATGTTTCTTCTTAGCTCTTTGTGTTCCAGGGCCACGGTATCTCTTTCGAACAGTCCCGCACCCCTGGTAGGCATCGGTCTTCTCGGACCCCTTCCGATTTGCTGACATCTCCTTGAGGCACGCATTGAACACGAAGGCGTCGTCAACACGGCCTGTCGTCATAAGACGGACGGACGGTGAGCTGGCCCATTACTCACCGTCCACAGGCTCGCGTGGTTTTAACACCTTCGTAAAGGTTAGATCACGAAATCAAAGCGAGCGAATCTCGTCCCGCATCACGTACGGGATTGGCCGTGGCTAAATTATAGCAGCCACTCAGGTCCATCTTCAGTATAAGCCTCGTTTGCCTAAGTTTGTCCGTGGATGGGTGCCCGTCCATTACATACCGAAACCGTACCTCGGAAAGCACCTTAAGCTGTTGGTCCAGGTTGTCTTTAGTAGATTTTTGACAGTCGTAACAGGTTGTCAGTGGCCCGAAAGTCTGGCAACCAGTTTTTCCTGATGATGATCCGGTTAGACTGGAAGCCGACCCCAACATAGTTAGAAAAAAATATTTTTATTTATTTATATTTAAACAACAAGTAACATGACTCAAATTAAGTTACCGATGTTTCTTAACAATTATGTTAGTAAACTTAGCCTACACACTTAACCTACACTGCCTTATAGATATGAGAATCCCTGCTACAAGCTCAACACCGATGTAATGATGATTCCGTTCGAGGTTAACGTCAATTGAACCACAGCTTTATTTTCAGAGTTAGTTATTTGAACCAAAAACTTAAGAAATATAAAGAGCGGTAATTTTCAGAATTAATTTTAACTAATACTTAACACCGTTTTGCATATCCCGTTTAAAAACGTGTTTTTAATAATTTAAAAGATAAAGCAACCTTTTTTTGTAGAGGTAAAAGATGCAAGCAACGGGGTCCTTCGAGTATCTCTCAAGGACATGGGTATGTACTACACAACAGAGGCCTCTCGGGAGGTTTATGTCTAATGTAAAGTGACATCATAAAAGGATTCTTTCATTCTTCGTACGTTTGTTTTGGGTATCACACCGATTTGGTGGTCAAGCCGATTTCAGGTGTTTTTTTTTTTAATATAGATTATGTATTTGTGTGTCTATGAAAAGTGTGAGAATAAAACGGTGGTAAGAAGGTATTTCGACATTAGTTACAAAAAATAATGGAACAAATCTAGAACTCAATGCGAGCTAGGAGCTTCGACACAGGACCCTTTGGCTCCTGCCTGTCGTGCTCAAGTTTTGACCCCTTCAGTACTTGAATAAAGCAACCAGCAGAGCTGTCCAGGTCGCTACCTTTTTTTTTTTTCGGATTGGAAATCATCAAATGACTTCTCCCGCTCTGGGCGGAGCGGGAGGGAGTGTCAGACTTGTACTGACTAAAACCCACCAATGTTCCTTCTTCGCCCTTTGTGTTCCAGGGCCGCGGTATCTCTTTCGAACAACCCGCAGCCCTGGCAGGTCCAGGTCGCTACCTTAGGTACTGATCGTACAAAATCTGAGTAAGATCCGATTCGAGAAGAAGAAAATGTAATAAATAGATTCTTATATTGCGAAAGTTACACTACTCTCAGGTGGCAACACTGAAGTTCGAAGCGAGTCCGCTGCGAGCTTAGTCCAAAAATAATAGTTAACAAACATTACTTTACTGACAAAACAGAATCAATTTCAGCAGCACATAAATTACAAATACTATGCGACTTACTAAAACAGCAATTTTCATAAAAGAAAATGAGTATTTTTCTCAACGAACCGTCAGATGAACTTGCAGCTAAATGAAAATCTATTTCGCTCCAAAAATAACGGTTTTTAATTTCACGGTTACATGCGTAATCGTTGAGTTATTTAATACATACTCTTTTAGGAGTTCGCACACAAAATCGAAAGGGCAATGACCTTATATTTTTTTTATAGATTTTCTCCTTTCTATTTTAGCGTCTCTATTAAACGCCAAGAAATGAGAAATTTAGAAGAACATCAAATGGATATATAAATAAATGTACAGTCTCCTTTTTTTTTTTGACAGCATAGTTCACAATTTTTATCTCTCCTTTTTATTAAAAAAATAGACTATCTGATCGTCATCATCAGCCTATAATGTTCCCACTGCTGGGACACAGGCATCTATGAGAGTGGGCTGTAACCCATCACGCGGGCCCAGGGCGGGTTGGTAGATGTCACATGTCTTCGAATTTTTAGTTCTAGTACATGCCGGTTTCCTTACGATGTTTTCTTTCACCGTTTTTGAGGGCAGCGGTGATGAAATAAATTTCACAAAGTAATGCGCCTGTCTGGGTTCGAACCCACGGCTTACTGCTCGTAAATCGGGGCTGCCACCACTGGGCCACCGCTGCTCACCCTACTATAGACTACCTACATACAGATTAATAAGAGATAATAAAAAAAAAGAAATAAAAAACTATACAGAGCATAATTATCAACCAAAATAAGAATTTTAGCGATCTAAGTTAACAATGCCATTTAATGAGTGAACAATGAACATAATACAATGACAACCTACTTATTTAAATTGTGTGGCACTTAATTGAATCAGTATCATTTTATTTAATAGTACCTAATAATCTTTTCATGTTGTTGTGTACTTTGCATTGTTGTTTGTTCATCAAAAAATTCATAAAAATTGTCAGGTCTTTGAAAAAGATCGATGTAAACTCGACATTGGTTGAGAGTAAAACCATAATTTTTCAAGTAAATACATGTGTTCGATTCTCTTACAATCGTCTGCGCAGTGGTGTAGCTAAAGGAATTATGTACCCTGACTTGACAAAGTTAAGCATTCGAAAATTGACGAAGCTATCAGAGAATACCTACAGGGAGTATATTACTATTACAGATTTTTTTCCATTATGATCAAAAGCATATTGGTATATAAAATAAAATACAACAGGAACCAATTCCGGCCTCACAATTGAGTGGCCTTTAATTTCACGCTGGTCGATCATTGGCTTGCGTCACATTCAATGTGCCCCGGTACAAAATATTGGGCCTTCGTGTCATGGGGTACACTGTTTGAGGCGTAGGCACGTACATTTTAACAGGTAAGATTATCAAATTAGAAAGGGAATAAATAAAACTTGCCGTAGGTGATTTTTGACAGTATTTTATGGGATTAAATATAATGAGCACCAAAAAATACTTTGAGATCCTAAGCTACGTTACCAAAAAAAAATAGAAAAAGACCAAATATAGTAAATGATCACCAAATATAGTAAATGATTACCAAATTTTGTGGCAAGAAGAACTTAGGAAGCAAGTGCGAGCAAAGCGAGCTCGGGATATTGGGCACCCCGACTCGGACAGGTTAGGTTCGAAGGGGATGGCGGGGTCTAGTGAGCGAGCGAACTAAGACCCCGACATCCCCTTCGTGTTAGGTTACTTTAAACCCTGCAGAGAGAAATAGGAGCCCCGCGTAGCGGGGCTCCGTCGACTACGCCTTAGTTCGGAGCTGTGATTTTCAGGTTTTTAATTCTGGTGATCATTTACTATTTCTGGTAATCATTTACTATTTTAGGCAGTATAAAAATGTTTTTTAAGGTTATATTTACTTTATCTGGTGTTATGTTAAACATAAGCCGTATTTTATCTTCAATAACTTTTCATGGCGATTCGGTTTGTTGTTAATTTTTAATAAAAACTGATCAGGCATACAAAATACTTTTTTTTTGAACTTTTACATTTTTTTTTTAATTTATATAAGTCTCTGACCAAAAGTCACGTCGTCTAGGTCCTGTAGCGATCTTTATTCACTCATTTTCTATATGAGAAAGTTCATCAGTGTTACAAACAGACAAAATATGTTTTATTTACATAAAAAAAAAAACATCACGTCTATAACTCCCCAAGGGTTAAGAGCGTTTACACCTTACGGCATTTTATAAAAAATTTCAAGTCCTTATTTTCCGAAATGACTGAACCGATTTTAATAGAACTTTAGTAAATCCTTTGTACCTATTTTCTTTTCCTTTCTTCTTTTCTGTATTTAGTGTGTACATAAATTGTTAAATAAATAAATAAATTTTTAGACCAATTTTTCCTGCTTATGCCTATACAAGGTGTTGTTTTGCAACCTCGTCAAAATTCAGGAGGTTGTCAGAAAAGACATAAATAATCAATATAAATTACGGTTCCTAGTTAATTATAAATAAATGCTGATTTTTTTGGTTGTTTAAGTTTGTCAGTATTTCAGAATAACCCCCTTAACATGGTGTAAAGAATAAGAAATTATTGAAAAAACGTTTGAGATTGTTTGTATGTGTGGAAGAGAGGTTATAGGGTGAGAATCACACGTGCCGCGTTTAAAATCCGGGTGGTTCACACCTACCGATTTCCGTAAAGAAGAAAAAAAAAAATTACCTACCCATTTTATTATTGATTCGGGACGAAAATCTTTAGCATAGTTACCTCCTTGAATTTGACTAGAATGCAAAACAACACCTTGTAGAGTTTCATTAACATCGGTCGAGTCATTTCTGAAAATGAGGACTTGAAAGTTTGTTTATAATGTCGTAAGACGTCAACGCTCAAGCAGGTCTAACCTGATAGTACACCCACATTTTGCCCGTAATTTTTAAGTCCCGTGTAAAAGGCGGTGAGCCTATTGGCATCAACTGGGCACAAATCCAGACTCAGTGGCTGCTACTGAAAAATTCCTCATGGAAAAATCCAATAACACTTTGACCGACCTGGGACTCGAACCCAGTACATCATACTTAGCAGCTTGCTACCACTAGATCAACGAAGCAGAAAATATCTTATTCTTTCTAAAAAATAGCACTTATTTTCCACAATGACATTTCTTAATACAGTTAAATCTCCAAAGACATTAAGAAAATAAATACAATAAAATATTCCAACATAATACGATCTTAGTACAACAAAAAGACAATATCACTTATAAACGATTTTGTACCAGAATTTTCCTCAAGAGGGAAATCTCTTAAGTAATACGAATGTTTCTCATGAGCGTACTTGACTCGGATTTAACGTATTTCTCAATTATATACACAATTGCTTTAGCCTCCAACGGTACCCGGAAAATTCCAGGATGTTGACAAAGCACGTGTGACTTTTAAGGTATATTTAAATTACAGGCTTACGGAAGTTGAAAGAAAGAAAGTATTGTAGCGACCTACAAAAAGCAACATACTACAAAAAGTATTACAGCGCCATCTATGACACGACGGAAGAACTAACATCAATTTCCTACATCTCGCAAGCAAATTTTACATCGACTCAAGAGTATAAAGGGTGTAACACACCTCTTAACGAAGCCAAAAGGCACTGGTTCTCCCTTTCATTACGACCAATTTTTTTGTGCTACACCATACCTGGAAACCTTCTAGTTACGGAGATATTAGGGGTCAAAGTTCCAACTTTTTGACAAGTACTTTTTTAAATACAAGTTTTTAATATAATATTTTTACTTTAAACACCTCCTCGACCCTCGTACTATTCAATCCGTCCATCAGCCCAATGTTTTGAGTGCGTTACATTGAGTTCTATCACAAAACATGATTTTACACACCCCAAAAAAAAAATCGTTTCCCAGCAATAATTTTTGCGTAAAGTTACTTAGTTTCATGTACAGAATGCTTGGTTGACGGCTTCGTGATGAAGTGATTTACACGGTGTATAGAGGAACTCGATGACAACTGTGGGGGGGGGGTCGACCAGACATAACACCCTTCTGGTCGGAGGATCCTCCCTTTTCTAAGGAGTATCGAGGAACTTTACACTCTGTTCCTCATACCCCAAATGTATCATCATCATTCTCTTACCCTAAGCCTAATTCAATTTGGGTCGGCGCAGCCCGTTTTCTTCTTCTATACGTTTCAGTTACTCGATAGAAGAAAGTAATAGTACATTGTTACCCAAGGGGTGAAAGCAACTTATTTAGTCCCGAGACGGGGTTTGGCGCCCGAACAAAGTGAGGGCGCCAATAGTTCGAGGGAATAAATAAGTCTTTAACCCGAGGTAAACACTGTGCTTTTCATTACGAATACAAGGAAAGTAAAAATAAAAACATGAATTAGCTAAAGGAAAATTTAGTAAATTTTATTTGACATTTATCAACAACTTTTCCCGCCTATTTTGTTTTTTTTTCTGTGGCCAGCCCGCTATTCAGCCATTATTTCTCATTTTCATCATTGAAAAAATGGTAAATATTTTGCCCAAATCAATGTTGTTTAAAAAAAAACTGTTGAAATTATAATAAAGTGTTTTTAAAATATAATCCTTTAATCATTACTTAACTTAAGTTATTTCAATTTTACATCGTGGCTGCATAGAAAGTTGGAACATGGTTCAATAAAAATGTGAAAATAGAACTAGTTTTTTTTTATATAATTTGACATCTGTCAGTTGAAAGCGATTCTCCCTAGGGCTGAAAAGTATTACTTTCAACCCGCTCTTTAGGCAACTTCAGATCTACTTTCAGAGTATGAGTAATGAAAAATTATTTATTATACTCACACAGTACAAAACCATTCATAAAACTACGTCACTCAATGCGGTGTCACAACAGATTGACTACTTCAATTGTACTCTGACTGAATTCACACTGGCCGCATTTTGTAAAATTTCTCTTGTTAGTTGTAAATAATACCTATAATTATTAGTCTCAGATTTATGTTTAATCTAACCTATTATAACAATAAGTGCACTATTGTATTAGGTAAGCATGTGATGATAGTATGTGTTTTTAAATAAATAAAAATAAAAATATGAAAGTCATTGTTTATTCTGACCAAAAAGTCCGACGAGTTATTTTTTAATGAGTCAGTAAAGCTACACTTTGTTCATTTTTCCTAAATTATGGTTTCTCATGTTTATATTCTCAGAAACAGTATAATCACCAAACTTACCCTTTTTGGAAATGTACTAACTTTCTACAAGAATGGCCCCAAGGTAGTACTTAGAGGAACCCTAGACTTTTCTTTTGAATTTCATTCGACACAAGAAAAATAGGTTTAATGACTCGTGGAGTTTTCAAGTCTTGATTACAATTATCTTTCATTTACAAAATGTTGAATTTATATTATTTTTAAGCTACATAAAATTCCTAAAGCTAATTTTCCGTTGAAAATGTTTCTATGAAACGACTGGGTTTTATTTAAAAAAATCATTCTTTGCTGGAATTGAATGGCCACTGAAGTTTGATTTTGCTAAAGAAGTTATTTGAACGGGTCTCTGCTATCAAATTTAGAAAATGACTCCGCAGGAATATCTAGTTCAGTTCCCGTAATTATTATACTAGAAAAAATTCAAAAGTTCAGTCATGCTGTTGAAAGTCGCTGTAAAATTACGAAATGGTCAAAACGCCATTTGCGTGATGCGTCACTCATATGATTATACTCTTGCCTTTCTCCCATATTATTTGGATTTGGACACCGCATGTCGTCTTTTTCTTCCTTACTTCTCAAGGTCCCACCGAATCAGAAATTACATAAGAATAAAATGATTGTGTTTTTCTCTAAACGAAAACTATTGACAACGTCAGTATAAAATTCAAGAATATACTAAATGAGAATAATTAAGTTCACATGTACTTTGAACGTACTTCTTCATCGTATTTATTCAAGTAATAGTGAATATGCCAGATTATCCGCATAACTATGTAAACTAAGCTTTATCTGCGGGGTATATTCACATTTTTATATAATGGACTGAAAGCTTTTTAATACTTTTTGCTTTCGGCGCATTTTAAATGCTGAATTGAGGACTATCTTAAATTTTGGATGAATTTCTTTAAATGGTTTCGTAGAATTTGCTTATTCTGTTATCTGAAAATATATTTTATAAAGTCGCAAGGTTTCCAAGGTTTTAAGGTATTTGACCGTTGACGACCAGATTGCGATTGTGTAAGACATGTAAGCAATAAGTACCTATCAACATTCAATAGTAAGCTCTCTTTGAGCCATATTAGTCTTGTTATATTGAGACGTATTTGAGTAAAATCATCTAGGAAAATAAGAACTTTTTGTCTGTATCTTTAAGGCCATTTACATGTCACTAGCGGCCCGCCCCGGCTGCGCACGGGTGCAATGCTGATACTAAATACACTAGGTACAGAAAAACTGTGAACGTTGTATATGAAAACATAGTGGCCCGCTCTGGCTTCGCACGGGTATAAAATATATAGTTATTATGCATATTAACCTTCCTCTTCAATAACTCTATCTATTTAAAAAAAACCGCATCAAAATCCGTAGCGTAGTTTTAAAGATTTTAGCATACATAGGGATATAGGGACAGAGAAAGCGACTTTATTTTATACTATGTAGTGATGTAGTGATGTAAACAATTTCAATTTGTACTGAACTTGCGGCTCCTAGCGTAAAAACCAATCGCTCAGTCATTGCGCTGTAAAACAAGCTAAATATATAATTATATATTTTGTATTTTACTTTATTTTTATAGGATCCGTAGTTCCGGAGATTACCCCCTACATACAAACAAATGCCGCTTTAGACAAAGAAAGAAATTGAAGTTGACTTGGAGTTTAATTTTAGCTAGGTGACCTTTCTAAAAAAGTCACGTAACACTTCTGAACCTATTAATTTCAAAACGTAACCAAGGGTTAGTTAAATTTCTATAGGAATCCATCGAACGTAGCACTTGCCGAAATTAAGGCTATTATATCGACATTAACCATTTCAGCTAAATTAGAATACCTCAGATGAATCAACGGTCTGGATTTCAGTAAAACTATTACAATTAATATATTTCTAAGAAATACATTTAATTAATAGTTTTATAGTTAAGTTTAATTGAAATTCTGAAGTTATTTAAACCCTTTTAATCTTGCGGTTAAATGGCGATAAGATGACCTCTTCTTAAAGATTCAAAATACTCGTACTTTACAATATTGGTTAAAAGTTTATTAAACCTCTTTTTGAACTTTAAAAAATACAAAAACGTGACGATTATTTTATTAATAACTTGTATTTGAAGTCTCCAACTTAATCAAAAGGACGCAGTTATAAATACACGGTGTAAATCACCTCATCACGAAGCCGTCAACAAAGCATTCTGTACATAACACTAAGTAACTTTACGCAAAAATTAGTGCTCGCAAGCGACTTTTTTTTGGGGGGTGCAAAATCATGTTTTGTGGTAAAACTCAATGTAACGCGCTCAAAACATTGTGCTGATGGACGGATTGAATAGTACGGGGGTCGTGGAGGTGTTTAAAGTAAAAATCTTACATTAAAAACTTGTATTTAAAAGAATACTTGTCTAAAAGTTGGAACTTTGACCCCTAATATCTCCGTAACTAGAAAGTTTCCGGTTAGTAACCTTCTAGAGGTTGCCAGGTATGGTGTAGAACAAAAAAATGATCGCAATGACAGGGAAAACCAGTGCCTTTCAACTTCGTTAAGAGGTGTTTTACGCCCTTTATGGTACTGTAAGAATGTCTGCTGCGCGACAGCTGAGCATGAAGTATTGGGTTCTATTCTCAGGTCAGCTAAAGCATTATTTGGTTTTCACATCAGAAACTTCTAAGTAGCAGCCACGGAGTCAGAATTGGTTCCCGGTTGATGGCAATAGGCTCGTCCCCTTTTACATGTGAATTAAACATAACTGACATAATGTGGGTTTACTAATGGGTACCTCTCTGCCTAACCCTTCGGGGCTTACAGTACAGGCGTTAAGAATACGGTCAGTAACATTTTGTGATTTTCAAGTAACTCGCGTAGCTTTACAACGCATTTATGTTTGCTCAAAGTCTTAAAACTAAAAAGTAAATATTTTCTGTGCTGTATTTTCTTAGGTCACATAAAAAACGTGTTCATGAAAAGACCGATTATTTACCAAGCTTCCTATCAAGTTTCCAACGTTCCTCAGAAAACACGTTAAGCCGTTTGTCCCGGCTGTCATTTGCAGATCTTTGACAGTCGTTACAAGTGGTCAGTGGCCCGAAAATCTGACAACTTGTCTTATCAATAGGGGTATCGTGTTACCCAGTACTGTCTGGGTTGTGGAGGTCAGATATGCAGTAGCTCCATGTAAAATACTTGTATTCAGCTGGATCCGGTTAGACTGGAATCTGACCCCGATATAGGAAAAGGCTTGGCAGATGATGAATTAAGTAAATTCTTCAGTTTCGTATAAGGTTTAATTAAAGTTGATCGGTTGGTGCCAAAAACTGGTTACCAATATGGCATAAATATAACGGGTCTCTCACGTTTTAGTTGTAATGTTGCCAATTGCCTACGACATGTAATTATGTACAACAATTGCGTAAGCCTTACACATTTTTTTTTTCTTTGTTCGTCGGGTAGTTTATTGAAAAGTATTGGACACGTATTTTTTCTTTTTTCACGTGGTCATAAAATTACGGAGATATATTGAGTTGAAATGGCGCATGACGTCACATGTAGGTAAGTTTTATACCTACTTGTGAGGTAGTAAGCCCCCACTCTCCAACTTTAATGAGTTCTAACTTAGTATTTTTTTGATATTTTGATATAACAAAAAACGACATTCTATTTTGTCCGTCACACAGGTAATACAAAAATATTAGACACGTATTTTTTGTTTTATCAAGTTAACAAAAAAATACTTAGTTAAAACCCATTAAAGTTGGAGAGTGAGGGGCTCACTACGTCACAACTAGGTATAAAATGTACTGAGCCGTGACGTCATGCGCCATTTCAACTCAAAATATCTCCGTAATTTTACGATTACATGAAAAAAGAAAAAATACGTGTCAAATACTTTTTAATAATCTACCCGATAGACAAATAAAAAAAAATGAGTCACCATCCCTATTGTTGTGGGCTACAACGCTGTCGTTAATTAACCTGTTGCTGAGCTAATTTCGACCAGCAATAAGCCTACTTTACCACGACAAATATTACCCAAAAATAACTCGATTATTACTATCTCAAACTGTCATAATCGTCATGTAAACTCTTCGATGTAAACTTCTTAAATCGCTTAGTTAACATTCGCATAGTTTTCAGTGAACACATCCCCAAACTGCGCATAAAACTTGATGTTTAGAAAAGTGCGAGTGAAGTGATAAGTAAAGTTTTTGAAACCTGATAACATAAACATGAAGTTGATTAGGATAAGTTTTCGAAGTAAATTTTACATACAGAATCAGTGTTAAGTTTGTAAATAACTTGTATTAAATTGGCATGCTTATAATTCAAAACTTTTTTTGATGTGCCTACCTAGCAACAGTATGTGTTTAACGCAAAAAAAACGATATTTTTTCTGTTGATCAAATAAAACACGTATGGAATAAATAATACAACGTAACAATATTAATATTGCAACGAACAAGGAAACAGTTGGTACCCGTTTCCTTGCTTGTCAAAAATAATACTTTGATAATAATACCTTGATGGGTTTACTCATGTCGGCTTGGATTAATCTCCAATATATTCATGGAAGTTAATCTTGACTGTGTGTAATAGTGCCTTCTTGTATGTCCTTTTTCTTAACAATGCATTTATTACTCACACGGCTTTTTTACACACACAGTATTCATTAATTTATTGTGGATAACTGACTAAGGTTTTAAACGGAAAAAAACATTTCTGTTTTATACCTTATACGGGTTCTAACTACGTTTACCTAACCGTGGCGGTTGCTTACCGTTTCAGCTTCAGAACACTATTAATATGTATGAGAAATAATTCACTCCTGTACCAACAACAGCCTCTGACAAGAACAACACAAAATATTAAACGTAAACATGACAACGCAATGCCCTGCTCACGACCTCAGGAGTTCCATTAAGCGTGTTTCACTAGTTTCCTTCGTGGGATGCTCGAACTATTCCATTTGTTTTCTGGTCAGTCTTTGTCGCAACACGCGTACCGCTTGAGCTTGTAAATCGTGCCTAAACAGTGAGACTAAAACACGCTTTTCTCTTGCCATTTGACAATCCAAAGAGATAGGTAATTACTACTGGATAGTCAAGGCATGTTGAGATGTTCTATCGAAACTTAAAAACTGCTAACTCTACTGTTACAATTTCCTTTTTGTTTTTGAATGGCCATCTCCGAGTTCAATCAAGGAGGTTGTCGTCTGCTTAACCGGACTATCCTGTGGGTTCCTTGAGTGTAAGGCTTAAATAAACTTACAAACCAAGCGACTACAAGCTAAGGGCACCCCCTGTGGGGTACGAGCCTTGGCTTAGGGCGTCGCTGGGGGAGGACTGCATGGGGACAGGCTGGATCTGAATGATATCATTATTTAAGGGC
This sequence comes from Cerastis leucographa, assembly GCA_963082945.1. NCBI lineage: Eukaryota > Metazoa > Arthropoda > Insecta > Lepidoptera > Noctuidae > Cerastis > Cerastis leucographa. The sequence goes on along the minus strand of OY720380.1, from coordinate 6,227,922 downwards.
TGATATAAAACAACTGGCACAGCATCGCGGGCTGTATCCAGCGAGGGTCAGGGAGGGCGAGGACTGGAGAGACGGTGGTTTGCGTTTGAATTTTTTAAGAGTGCTAGTCTCGTTGCTACTCTCCTGGAGGAGGGTGATAGCATCATCGGGAGTGACGAGGGTATGCCTCGGACGGCGTGCTGAACTATGTTACAATTTCCGATCAGACAAACTTTTGCTAGCTAGCTTTTATACAGGGTGCTGGAACGTCGACACACAAACAGTTACCTCCTGTTCATCATACCGAATCTGTTTTCAAAGGTAATATAAATAAAACTCTGTTGTCTCCTACAAAAGTCCAGTATACATACCCAGTGAAAATGTATGGAACAGCAGATTTTTTTAAATCACCTATGAAAAATGCACGTACTATTGGTAATTAAACTTACCTTTTTTTTTTTTTTACGGATGGGAAATCATCAAATGACTTCTCCCGCTCTGGGCGGAGCGGGAGGGAGTGTCAGACTTGTACTGACTAAAACCCACCCATGTTCCTTCTTCGCCCTTTGTGTTCCAGGGCCGCGGTATCTCTTTCGAACAACCCACAGCCCTGGCAGGCATCGGCCCTCTCGGACCCCTTCCGATTTGCTGACATCTCCTTGAGGCGCGCGTAGAACACAAACGCGCCGTCGGCACGGCCTGTCGTCATAAGACGGACGGACGGTGAGCTGGCCCATTACTCACCGTCCACAGGCCCGCGCCTACGGTGGCCGGGGGCCACTGGTTGCCCACCGACGCCCGGGGCGTCTCCCGCGGTGGCTGGGACGTGAGGTTCTCTCCCTCTCACGTTCCGCCACCTCCTTCGCTAGCATGACTGCTTCACAGAAGGAGGCGACGGCTTCCCATTCCCTCTCGCTCCGGACCATGGATTGAACCAGGGCCGGAAATTAAACTTACCTTAGAATACTTTAAAACCAATGGAAGACTCATGGCTGATGACAGGATCCAGACGAAGGCGATCTTGACTGTCACTCTCTTTCTCGTTTTGTTTCGTCCGAACCTCATTGGATACCGGAGTGAGAGATATCTGTAAGGAAAAAAACATCAGTTATTGACTATTCAATGCATCTATGAGCACAATGTTTTAAGTACAAGTAAGTAAGTTTTACAATGTTTGACGACACGGTTGACGCAGTGGCTGAGCGATCGACTGCTGCGCTGTGTGTCGCGGGTTCGATCCCCGCACGGAACAAATATAAGTATGGCCTACAGATAGTTGTTCCGGGGCTGGCTGTTTGTGTATGTGAGTTTAAATGTTTGTAAACGCCCCCACGATACAGGAAAAATACCTAGTGTGTCTAGTCTAGTCTCGGCGATAATGTACAGCTACCTTTAGATTTGTTCTATTAACACAATAAAAATCAGCCAAGTGCGAGTCGGACTCGCGCACAAAGGGTTCCGTTCCATTATTTATAAAAACGAGCAAAAAAAACACTTTAACTTACTAAAATTACTTTTTTGTATGGAAGCCCCCTTAAATATTTATTTTATTATGTTTTTAGTATTTGTTGTTATATCAGCAAAAGAATATGAGGATGTATTATCCTCATATTCTTTTCATGTTTCTGGTTCATGAGATACAGCCTGGTGACAGACGGACGGACGGACGGACGGACAGCGAAGTCTCAGTAATAGGGTCCCGTTTGACACTTTGGGTACGGAACCCTAAAAACTGTAAAGCAGTTCACAGAATACATCTACCAACCAAGTTTCAACTGTGTAGTCTTAATAGTTTCCGAATAAAGTGGCTGTGACATACACGGACAGACAACGAATCTATAAGGGTTCCGTTTTTTGCCATTCGGCTACGGAACTTTAAAAATAGATAATAACGTAAGCCTGAAAACTATTTTTAGGAAAACTATTTGCAAAACTATGTATTATTGTAACGAAATTGGACACCCTCCAAAATAATTAATTTATTAATCTAACAGCATAGTTATGCAATTAAACACTATGTTAATTGAAAACAGATTAATTTTAATTATCTGCCAGTGGCAGTTTAAACAAATACAGCTGAATACCAGTAATTTTAATTAACGTTATTCTCACATATTAACAATTGTCGTATCGACCAATGGAATGGCTTTTATGTTTTTAGTATTTGTTGTTATATCAGCAAAAGAATATGAGGATAATACGGTTCATGAGATACAGCCTGGTGACAGACGGACGGACGGACGGACGGACGTACAGCGAAGTCTCAGTAATAGGGTCCCGTTTGACACTTTGGGTACGGAACCCTAAAACTACGGTTTTATTCAGAAAGCAGTACTTCTGGACTGCTTTCGGAATTCTGGAGGGGTTCTTCTCTCAAGAGCCCTAACCACTGATAGCACGGGCCCTGTTCCCGATGCCGGTGGGGTAGCAGTTTTTATATTTTAAAATGCTTTTTTTATATAATTTTCTTAATAAAAAAAAAGGATTAAGTGGTTTTATGAAACCACGGTAAAAGTGAAACTTTTTTTCACACTATAGACATTTAATTAAAAAATTTTGGAATAATATTCCATTAAGGGTATAAAACGTATAAAACGCGGAGTAGGGATAAAATGAAAGGCGCTCTGACGAGCGCCTTTCACTTTATTCCTACACCGTGGCCGAGCGTCACGCGACATGCAACACACAGACGAAAAAGTTTGAGACGATGTAATAAAAGTTTCACTTTAATATTTAAAAAGTAAATCATATGTATGAAGATGAAATAACAATAATCAGTTTTCATTATTTTGTTAAATAACCAATATGTGGAGCCTTGATACAGCTAGACGGGCGGTAGGTAGAAAAATGTGGGTCAACGGCCTTACAACGAACTTACCTGTCCACGCTAATGGTGCACAGATGCATGATGGATGCCGTACAGAGTAGCACGTCGAGACAGAGCCAGCACAGGCAGTAGATTGCCGGTAGGGGAAAGTAACCTGCAACAAATAAAAAAACATTATCGATATAAATAAAAATTAATTACCACGATTATGACGGAGCATCACTTGAGGACGGCTCGACTGATTTGGCAGTTTATTTTACCTTAATTGAGAGACGGTATATCTCCGTTACAAGAAGGTTCCCAGGTATGATCGAGAACAAAAAATCGCAATAACAAGGAGAACATCTGCGGTTCGGCTTTGTTTAGGGTCTATTTAAGTACACCCTTTATCTAAATAATATGATAAAAAAATACTTTTGTTTTATAACGTTTCAATATCGATATCAATAACGCATATTGTGTTGAAAGATTTTTTTAACGACACTGATCACTATTTAAAAGTATCTATCTTCTCATCTTCTTGCACATAAGCATTTATCTCTCAAAAATATAACCTACACACATCAATTGTACAAAAAGGCTCCTATCAATACTCTATATATTTCTAATATTTCGAGGAAAAGCTGATTTAAAAGGATTTGTCGCAAAACTCTTTACTATCCGATACCGGTGTTCGCGGCTCAAATTCTGACTTACAAGAATAAGATCAAGGTTCTTCAAACAAACTTTTCTACCTTGTTTCCGTTGAAACATATGTATGCTTGTTACCTGAGAACTTTGTATTGGATCAAGGTATAACTGAAAAGTAATGCTGGCGATGTATGTCAGTTATACAAGTTGATATGGCTTTTGAGAGCGGCGGTGGCTCAGTGGTGGCAGCCCCGACTTACGAGCAGTAAGCCGTGGGTTCGAACCCAGGCAGGCGCATTACTTTGTGTAATTTATTTCATCATCGCTGCTCTCAAAAACGGTGAAGGAAAACATCGTGAGGAAACCGGCATGTCCTAGAACCAAAAATTCGAAGACATGTGACATCTACCAACCCGCACTGGGCCCGCGTGGTGGATTACAGCCCACTCCCTCTCATAGGAGAGGAGGCCTGTGTCCCAGCAGTGGGAACAGTATAGGCTAATGATGATGATGATGGCTTTTATTTACATACTAGCTGTCCCGCGCAACTTCGTCTGTGTCACATTTTCCCCGTTTTCGCAACATTTTTCATTGCTGCTCCGCTCCTGTTGATCGTAGCGTGATGATATATATGCCTATGTCCTTCCTCAGGTTGTAATCTATCTTCTTGCCATATTTCATTAAGATCCGATCAGCCGTTTAGTCGTGAAAAGGTAACAAACAAACTTACTTTCGCATTTATAATATTAGTTAGGATATTTTATACGCATTTCATTTAGGTTTACATTTGAGTTTATGTTCCAAAATGTAGTAGATAGTTTTTAAGTTTGCTGCATCGTATAATCTATTAGCAATACTAAATTATTATTTTATTAAATGATTATTAAAGTTTTTTATACAAATATTACTTAAACAAAATAGAAAAATATTTGATATTAATAAAAATATAGAATAGAATATATTTATTTCAGACTAGCACACATTAAATGATACAAGTCCATATTATGTTAGTTGGCAGATACTTACAGATATGATATGTTCAAACTAAAATTAGTAGACAGAATGATACAGTACTAAATCTCATGAACTTTTTCTATACTGATATTTTAAAGAGGTGTATGTCTGGGTATTCATCGGAAATGCTGATCAGATTTTTTTTTTTCACTAATGAGATATTTTCCTTGAGAGTCGCAATCTCAAGGAACAATTAATCTTCCCCTGGATTAATTTCCATAGATAACGGAAGCGAAGACGCTAGCAAAAACTAGTAGTTAATATTATAGTGCGTTAAATTCATATCGTGTATGCCTTAAAAATACTAGTGCTGCGACATTCTAGCGAAAACTCTTTCTTCTGAATAATATGGACGTTGAGCTAAAACAAAAATCCCGAATCACAAGTCCTATATGTATAATATTCTCGATGACAAGTGTGTTTGAAAGTAGACCCATAAACATGCCAAAATACATTCAGAACCGTTGAGAAATACGGCCTTCATAACTCAAGGTATTTTCAAGTTAAAAGGGACCTGATTGCCGAAGATATATTGGTATTTCGACGAACCCGAGCAGGCTCTCACTTCATCTTGGATTAGATATTCTTATTACACTTTTGTGATAATGATATGCGACGAAATTAACTTTGACGATATCGTTGGTATAGCGTTAATGCTGAGCATGAGGTACTGGGTTCGATTTTCAAATTGGGCCAAGTGTTAATGGGTTTTTAGGGTTCCGTACCTCGAAAGGAAAAAACGGAACCCTTATAGGATCACTTTGTTGTCCGTCTGTCTGTCTGTCAAGACCCTTTTTCTCAGGAACGCGTGGATGTATCAAGTTGGAATTTATATCAAATACTCAAGTCTACTGTCCCTTGGAGCTGTGAAGAAATCAAACTTCTTAGCCAACGCAATCAAAAGATACAGCCGTTTATGCTTAATTTCCGCAAATGTTCGACACTCGCAAGGGAATCAAAACCTACAGGGTACTTCCCGTGAACTCAAAATCTTGAAATTTGGTACGAAGCAACGTCTTATAGCACAGATAAAGGAAAAATTGTGAAAACCGTAAATTTTTAGTTACATCATCTGCTTATAATCCCTTTGAGAATAACAGGCGTGATGATACGAAATTAAACTAGACTGATCAGTTTGTGGTGTATACGTTGAATTTTCTTCATTTTGGAACGTTTTACCACATGTGAAGCTTCAAATTGGAAAGTAATTGAATTATGTTGTTTCGTGAAGAAATTTATTATGTTAACGTGTAGATGTTTCTTGTTCCAGACATAAATAGCAATGTAAAGTGAAGTACAGAATTTCTAAGTTTCAAAAGTATATATTACATGACTTTGTTCGATTTTGTAGTGAGAAAAAAATAGTCTGTGTGCTATGTTAAACCATTTTGGCATGCTGTTCGTCCGTTCTGGCGTGATTGAGTAACGAACATCCATCCAACCAAATTTTTGCATTTGTCAGCTGGTAATACGAAAGTGGCTTCGTTGCTACGATGTAAGGCAAATTTTTGTGTACAATAAAGTACATTAATCTATTCTATTCTACAAAATGCGTAGATTACAGGTAAAGGTTACTTGGTAATGGATATTTATATACATATTGTAGAAAATAAATTAAAGTACATCTGCACTTACATCTACGCACGTCCGCTGGCTATATCTTAACTAACGCCAAGAGGTGTCAACTACAGTGTAACTGACACCAAAACAAGATGTCACCACTACGGCGTACCATGATATCATCGCTACGTCTCGACACTTTCGTAGGTAACTGATCGCCCGTCAATCTAACGCGTAGATTGATTATTTATTAATATTCTTCTATTGATTGTATTCTTCTATGATAGCGCTTTAAGAGACAAAATAATAACTCATCGCTGGATCACGGGCTACCTAATCTTGCAACACGCCACGACGGCCAATCAAACAAAAAAACAAAACCAGTTTATGCGAATCTCTCACTGGCCGCAGTATCCTCCTTTTACAAAAGAGTATAAGGAACTATACTCCCTGTCCCTCATACCCACACCCATTAAAATTAACCACAACAATAAAAAAATTAAATAAAAAGCCTTTTATTTCCTACTAATTAATTAAACATTAATTTAAGTTACTAAGCTAATTTTAATAAAGTTACTACATTTAACTAGTTTTTCATGGAAAACTTAACTTTAATAATTTTCTTTTTTTACATTTAAACTAGTTTGTTCTTTTTATTACTTTAAGTACTCATTAACTAATTTAACATTATGTTATTTCTATACATTATCTGCAGGAACCCCGTATTGGGTGAAGGCCTCCTCCAAAGATGCCTGGGTAAAGAAAACGAAATTCTATTTTGTCCGTCAATCAGGTAATACAAAAATATTAGATACGTATTTTTTGTTTTATCAAGTTAGCAAAAAAATACTTAGTTAAAACGCATTAAAGTTGGAGAGTGGGGGCTCACTGCGTCACAACTAGGTATAAAATGAACTGAGCCGTGACGTCATGCGCCATTTCAACTCAAAATATCTCCGTAATTATACGATTACGTGAAAAAAGAAAAAATACGTGTCAAATACTTTTTAAATATCTACCCGATAGACAAATAAAAAAAATATGAGTCACCGTCCCTATTGTCTCTGTCCTGTTCAATCTGTTTCCCGTTTGGGCCGGCTGTCCTTGTTACATCTTCTACCTAACCTAACCTAGCCACAACAATATCACTAACTAAAATCCACATACTCTATTGTATTTTTAACGCCACCGCTTGTCAGTTACGCAGGGCTTTTAACAAATTTGTCAAAACGCCGCTAGGGTGCGCCTCTAAACAAACACGCGGTTAGTGACAACCTTAACCAGCGCTCATTAACCCACCATCAATGTTTGCTGACTCCAAATTACTGGGAATGTTATACGGAATGAAATGGGGACGCCTCGCTGTGAGACTGGGTTCCTCTGTAGACGAGTTATGAAAATATACCAATGCTTAGGTCATCATCTCCATAGTATTATGTCTTATGGCATTCTGCTGTGGGGATCGGCAGCAGACGTTGATGCAATTTTCATACTGCAAAAGAGAGCAGTCCGCGCGATTTATAAAATGGGTCCTCGCGAGTCCCTCAGAGAAAAAATTTAAAGAGATCGATATACTGACACTGCCTTCACTTTATATCCTAGAATGTATTTTATATGTCGGCAAAAACCGAGGGCTTTTCAAAATTAGAAGCGACTTTCTTAATATAAACACGCGCAGTAAACACGAAATTGTAATACCCAAATTAAGATTAACAAAAACTAGCAAGTCATTTCTTATAAACAGTATACGTTTTTATTAATAAGCTGCCAAAGTCAGTTACAGAACTGACCGATGGAAAGTTTAAAAATTGCATCAAACGTGTCCTTATTAAAAAAGCATATTACAAAATTAAGGACTACGTTGAAGATAAAGAAGTTTGGCTCTAGTTCCTTCTGCTCATGCGGCTTCCCTGGTAGCTCATAAACGACCCTAATGTGTGGTTGTCTCTTAACTATTCCCAATATTACTTTCTCCATTCTTTTTATTCGGATGTTTTACAATAGTGGTCATATCATTGCACCATTCGTTTATTGTTCAGAATAGTTACAGCACTGATGATAACATCTGTGTCAATTGTTTAATTTAGTGCTCTTATATTGTTTTATTTTTACTTTTGTATAGATTCTTTTTATTTACCTATTTTTTGTGAATGTGTGGACATTGCAGGCTTTGTAATTTTTTTTTTTCTATTACTACCTTCTGTAGTAAGCAATCGACTTATTGTCAGGCCTACGCTGTCCTCCCATACTTAAGTACTAACGCTGTAATTTCAAATATTGTAAAACCAAAAGATTTTAAAAGAGTAACCATGGAGTTTCTTGCCGGTTCTTCTCCATAGGAAACGACCAACCCGAACCATGCACCTTTTATTGACGTTTTATAAGTGCCCATGTAGGCCTATGTAAAATAAAATATTTTGATTTTGATCATCTGTCTGGTATTTTAGCTAGTTAGTTGGCGTCGGCTTCCAGTTTCACCGGATTTAGCTGAATACCAGTATTTTACATGGAGCTTCTGCCTATCTGACCTCCACAACCTAGTTTGTACTAGGTAATACGATACCCCTTGGTAAGACTGGATGACAAACTTTCGGGCCTCTCGGCTTTCGGCGCCTAGCTGTAACGACTGTATAAGATCTACAAATGACAGCCTGGACCAACAGCTTAACATGCTTTTCGAGGAATGGAGGAATTCCAAACATTAGGTATGTGATAATATAACAGTGGTTGTAGAACATTACGAAAAAGAAAGACGGTGTGCATCGGGTTCAAGTTTCCTCACATTCTTAGGCAAAATTGCGGTGCGTAAATAGCATCACCGCTTTATTACTTTTTATGAAGGTGGCTGATTTAAAAGCATGCTACAGTCAATTTTGAGTATCGATTAGAAATGTGAAAGGAGGAGGAAGAGCTCGTGGCTAAATAATAACAGCCGCAGGGGTCGGTCTTTAAGGTTTAGCCGTGCTTTCAAAGGTTGGTCCGTGGATGGGTGACCATAATCACGTACCGAGTTTACTCCGTGCCTCGAAAAGCACGTTAAGTCGATGGTCCCGGCTGTGATTTGTAGATCTTTGACAGTCGTTACGAGTAGTCAGAAGCGAAAAGTCTGACATCCGGTCTTACCAAGTGGTATCGTAATACCCAGATACTGGGTTGTGGAGGTCAGATAGGTAGTCGCTTCATGTAAAATACTGGTACTCAGCTGCATCCCGTTAGAATGGAACCCGACCCCAAGATAGTTTGGAAAAGGGCTAGGCAGATGATGATGATTACAAATGTGACAGAGAAAATTAAAAAAAAAAAACAGGTAGTACCACTTCAATCACCGTGCCTAGTTCAAAACAAAAACCAAAATTGCCTTTAGTCCTGCGGTAAATATGATGCGTGACTATAATTGTAACGAACGCCGCCATCATAATTTTTCAATACAGTTTCACAAAATAATGTAATTTCACAAACTACGCTACACAATACTCGCTTTTTCACACGCTTACAGTCGCACCTCGCCTTACATGTAACAAAGGACTGACAGTAATATGAACACTAGCATACATCATCACATTTCACTTGTTTTATGTAAACCTTTGGGAAATCTAAAAAATCCAAATGAAGCTTTATTTTTCTAGTGAAATAATAAAGGCAACAAAAACTTGGGTGTGACGGCTAGAGTAATTTATTTACGATGCTTAAAGGTACAGACTTTAAAAATGGGAATTTGAGACGTCATTTTTAAAGGAAAGCCATTAAAAAAAAAAAGGAAATTTTAATATCTTTACATAAAAATATTTTTACTTACTTAATATGTGAATATGAAATTATACAAAAATCTATTCCTAAACCACCCTACTTGTCACAATTTTATAACCTAAATAATTATTGAATAATAAAGTAACGACACACTTACCACAAATTATACGACAGCAATATAACGTGTTTGCTTACGCCCACAATTCTTTCCCACTTACCTAAAGTATATAAGGCTAAATTTCCGTAGCGTAATTTAAGGTAAGTCTATCGCTTTTGTTCAATTATTTTCAATTTATTTAGATACCAACCCACTTAAATGTTGGTTAGTATTTAAATAAATTAAATCGAATAGTGAAAATGTGCCGAACAAACACATTTAAAGAATAATTATCGCGCAGTGAATCAGAAATCTGCTACGCCGTAGGCCGCGTAGCAATGACATCATCGCGTCAGCTACGTCGTAGCAATCTTTTAGAAGCCTATACAAGGGTCGTTTCAAAGCATTGTGAGTAATAGTGTGTTCAAATTTAACGAAAAATAACAAATAAAACAAAGTTTGTTTTTCTTCACAACATCTTCATAATGATCTGTTTATTCCGTGCACATGAAGAAAAGTGCAAAATCATTCAAGGTGGCTTCGCACTAGTATAAAAATAACAGCTGAGAAAACAATAATAAAGACATTATAAACATGAACGCGAAAGCTGGTGTTTTATAGAAATGGTACTATTGCGAATATAAAGAATCAACAATACATTGTTTTTTAGGGTTCCGTACCTCAAAAGGAATAAACGGAACCGATGTAGGATCACTATGTTGTCCGTCTGTCTGTCTTTCAAGACCCTTTATCTCGGGAATGCGTGAAGGTATCGAGTTAAAATCAAAATCGTATACTCAGGACTTCAGGCCCTTGAAGCTGTGAATAAAAACTCAAAATTCTAAGTTAACGTAAAAAAAAGATACGGCCGTTTATGCTGCAAAAAAAAACGTTTATTTATATACTCTCAAGGGAATCAAAATTTATAAGGTACTTTCCGTTGACCTAAAACTATGAAATTTGGCAAGTAATATCGTCTTATACTGCAAGTACAGGGAAAAGCCCGAAAGCTATACATTTGTAATTAAATCATAGATAAAAAGTCTTTCATAAATAAAAAAGTCCCAGTCGCACTTTTTTTTTAATATAGAACCTGTATTCTGAAACTTAGCAATGTCGCAACTAGCTGTCAAAAACTTTGCTGTTACGATTATGTAGTCAAAATTAAAATTCAGGCTGTGTTGCAATATAATATTATTATTGTTTACAATAACTACCGTGAGAGGAGCTAGTGGCTGAAAAATATATTATATTTATATATTTTATACGTTGCCCCACACTAGGAATTTCTCCTGTATCGTGGGTGCATTAATATAAACAATTAACCTCACATACACAAACAGCCAGACCCGGAACAACTATCTGTAGGCAATACAAATATTTGTTCCGTGCGGGGATCGAACCCGCGACACCTAGCGCAGCAGTCGATCGCTCAGCCACTGCACCAACCGTGCCGCCAGTCAAATAATATCCACAAAATAAATAATAACAGCTGCTCGGGTCGATCTTCGAGGTTGGTCCGTGGATGGGTGACCACCTATTACATACCGAGTTTCCTCCGTGTCTCAGAAAGCACGTTAAGCCATTGGTCCCGGCCGTCATTTGTAGATATTATATTTTCGAGGAAAAGTGGGGTCTGGGCATGAAAACGAACACTTAAGACTTGAGAACGAGAATAAATAAACAAAACTAGCTCTGCCCGCGATTTCGTCAAAGTAGAATTAGATTTTTTTAAATAAAAGTAGCCTAAGTTACTCCTTATTATATTCAGCTATCTGCCAGTGAAAATCAGCCCAGCCGTTTCAGAGATTAGCTGGCACAAATAGATAGATAGACAGACAGACAAAAATTCATGTGCATTTAGTAAAAAGCGGTTATTTTAATATTACAAACCGACACTTTAATTTTATTTATTTGTATAGATAGAACACTCACACACACTCAAGCAACTGCTCGGGTTACATTTCAAATATATGGCGCCTGTAATTTCACTGGGATTACGTCGGTCGTTCATATCTTGTTTCTGTTATTTGCGCAGTGGGTTTATAGGAATATGGCTGTATTAATACTAAGTACGCTTTTAGATTAACTTAGTGTAATTTTGGTTTCGTATTTATCCTAGATTTTGTAGTGTTGCGGCGAAAGCTTACTGGCAAAAAAATGTATTTAAGAAACTTCATTAGGTCTACACTCGTCGCTAGCACGATCACTGAGGATAAGGTCCTTTTTTTTACGGTTGGGAAATCATCAATTGACCCCCACTGCTTTGGGCGGAGCGGGAGGGATTGTCAGACTTGTACAGACTTAAACCCATCCATGTTCTTTCTTAGCCCTTTGTATTCCCGGGCCACGGTATCTCTTCCGAACAGTCCCGCAGCCCTGCCAGGCATCGGCCCTCTCGGACCCCTTCCGTTTTGCTTACATCTCCTTGAGGCGCGCGTGGAACACGAACGCGCCGTCGAGACGGCCTGTCGTCATAAGACGGACGGACGGTGAGCTGGCCCATTACTCACCGTCCACAGGCATGAGGTCCTAGATTCGATTCTAATGTCGCGTTAACGTGACTAATTGAGAAACTTTACTCAATTAGTTATTTAATTTTATGGTTCAGTTTTTAGGCAGATGATGATAAAGATCCAGGACTCACCGCTGGTTTTTTGTACCCAAAGGGTAAAACGGGGCCTTATTACTGAGACTTCGCTATCCGTCCGTCCGTCCATCCGTCCGTCTATCACCAGGCTGTATCCCATGAACCGTAATAGTCAGCCAGTTGAAAATTCTACAGATTATGTATTTCTGTTGCCGCTATAACAACAAATACTTAAAACAGAATAAAATAAATATTTAAGGGGCTCCCATACAAAAAAGTAATTTTAATAAATAATGGTACGGAACCCTTCGTGCGAGAGTCCGACTCGCACTTGGCCGGTTGTTTTATTGTATTATAATTAATAAAAAACTTGCACGATGTTGTTACTTACATAATAAATCTTACAATTGGAAATCATGGACTTGGTACAACAGACAATGAACTATTGAACAGGTAGGTATAGATACATGATCTCCAGAGGCAGTGTTGTGAAATTTTGGCAGCCTCTTGTCATAAAATATTAACCCCAGTTTGGTTTTGTAAGTGGCTCTAACTTAGGATACACCTGGGACTTAGCGTTCTAGATTTTCATCCATTATTTTTATTGTGTGAGTTGGAGTTATTGATTAAACACCAAAGTTCTCGTATACAAAATGACTTCTTTATTTTTAATTAATTTAGGGATGATGAATGGGTAAAGAAAACGAAATTCTATTTTGTCCGCCAATCAGGTAATACAAAAATATTAGATACGTATTTTTTGTTTTATCAAGTTAACAAAAAAATACTTAGTTAAAACGCATTAAAGTTGGAGAGTGGGGGCTCACTACGTCACAACTAGGTATAAAATGTACTGAGCCGTGACGTCATGCGCCATTTTAACTCAAAATATCTCCGTAATTTTAAGATTACGTGAAAAAAAGAAAAAATACGTGTCAAATACTTTTTGATAATCTACCCGATAGACAAATAAAAAAAAATGAGTCACCATCCCCATTGAAAGTATAGGGCGAGTTTCTAAGGAAATTAAATTATTGTTTGGTTACGACTAAAAATACTGGAGTTTATCAAAAAACGCATTTACTAAAGTATGGTAAAAGTAAGCTCCTTTTTACACGACGTATTTAAAAGTGTTTCAACGAGATTCAGTCGCTGCCAGTAAAGTAAGTCGCAAAGTAAACGCGCGTTCTTTGCGCTTATAAACATTAGTATACAAGCGTAAGTAAGTACAAGTAACTGCTAGTATTAACACCGTATGTACTTACATATACGACGACGATGCGTACGCTTGTACCTAACTTATCGCTTCGTACACGCATTTGAATCGATAATGACACTACAATCTGCTTTCTCGGCGCCGTTTACCGACGCCTGCAGGTCAAGCTACTCGAAACTGTAAAATTTTCCCAATCAACGTTGAACCTAATTCTTTAACCATAAAGTTAAAGTTAAACTCAAACTCAAAGCATTTATTTCAATTAGACCATTATAGGTACTTTTGAAAGTCAAAAAAACAAAAAAAACGCGAAGCTACAGTCCCAGTTACACGGCATAATAACTTGTGACAGTACTGTAGTTGCCCATTCCGAACGTAGATCTCTATGGAAAAAAATCTAATGCAGAAATTTTACAGATTGTTGTAGCTTGATGTGCTAGCGTCTGAACGTGCGTTTGTAAAATGCGAGTCGTCGGCGCGTATAAAATACGCCGTGTAATACGCCCTCGGTAAGTCACAGCGTGCACAGTGTGACTTTAACTTTTTAAAGTTTTTTTGTATTATAAAAGGTGTAAAACACCTCTTAACGAAGCCGAAAGGCACTGGTCCTCCCTGTCATTGCGATCATTTTTTTGTTCTACACCATACCTGGGAATCTTCTAGTTACAGAGATATTAGGGGTCAAAGTTCCAACTTTTTGACAAGTATATTTTTAAATACAATGTTTTAATGTAAGATTTTTACTTTAAACACCTCCACGACCCCCGTACTTTTCAATCCGTCCATCAGCACAATGTTTTGAGTGCGTTACATTGAATTCTACCACAAAACATGATTTTACCCCCCTCAAAAAAAAGTCGTTTCCCAGCAATAATTTTTGCGTAAAGTTACTTAGTACATAATGCTTGGTTGACGGCTTCGTGATGAGGTGATTTACACGGTGTATACTCTAAAGATGTCCATCATTTTCTCAATAAGTTGTATTGTATTGTATTGTATTGTATAGCGGGCTAGTTTCCGCAACTCCACGTCTAAAGCGCGTATTTTGCGTACGGGTGGGAACATTACTCCAACCACCCCAGCTCCCCGAGAAAGGCCAGCAGCCCCTTGGTGTTGCTGACGATCTCGCGGAGAGTACCTGGGTTACCTAAGTACTTTGCCCTGTATGTTGCAACCTCTGGGCAGTGTAGAAGCACGTGGGCTGCTGTCTCGTCCTCCTCCATGCAGGCTCTGCACAGTGGGCTATCTGTGACACCTAGGACAAAGAGGTGTTTATTAAAAGAGCCGTGACCAGTGATGGCGGCTGTGACTATGCGGAGCTGTAATTTGGTCAGCCGAAGCACCCGTTTGGTGAGGCGGCCATCTATAGTAGGAAGTGCCTCCTTGGCCTGCCTACACTCACCATGGTCTAGCCACAGTTTGTGGTGTTGATCACTGGTGCGTTTCCTTACCAGAGTCCGTATATATCCGAAGGGGAGTGGCACGATGGGTTCTGGTCCTACCGCTGCCATACTGGAACCCCTTCTAGCGAGTTCGTCCGCTGCATCGTTGCCCCGGGAATCGCTGTGGCCCTTAATCCATTGTATGGTTATGTTGTTGTGATTACCAACCTGGTTTAGGCGCTGGTGACACTCGTATATTAACCCGGAGTTGACCGTCTCAATAAGTTTACTTAATATGAAATGGACATGGTTTGTGTTTGAGCTTTTTAAGGTTGGAAATATAAACAGTAATTTTAATTTAATTGACATTTAATTCTCAGTTGATTTACGTAAAATGGAATAGACATGTTTTTTTTTGTGCTTTTTATGGTTTGATATTTAAACGATTTTTGATTGATGACATACTATTTTTTTTTTTATTATATTTGTTTGTTTTATATTTTACTTTTGCTTTTGTCATGATTTGATATGTAATTATTTTATAAAATACGACCACAATGTAAATTGTTCGATGAATAAATATGAATGAATAAAGTCCAAGTGCGAAAATATAGTCGACATTCTTGCATTTACCTACCTGCGGATAGTCAGAGTAAATTAAATTAAGCCACGTAACGAGAAAACGAGCTCGTTCGTGTATTCAGTAGAAATATTTAATCACATGTTGCATGTTGTTGAGCAAACCAACATGTTGGAAACTGTACAAATGCTATTATTTTGTTAAAATTGTTCGCTACGTGAACTTTAACTTATGTGTTTGAACCTTGATTTAAATAAATTGTAATTATGAAACAATGTTAAAGGTTTTCACCCACTATTTTAGTGGTGGCAGCCTTGACTTACGAGCAGTAAGCCGTGGGTTCGAACCCAGGCAGACGCATTACTTTGTGTAATTTATTTCATCACCTCTGCCCTCTAAAACAGTGAAGGAAAACATCGTGAGGCAACCGGCATGTCCTAGAACTAAAAATTCGAAGACATGTGACATCTACCAACCCGCACTGCCCCCTCTCATAGAGAGGAGGCCTGTGTCCCAGCAGTGGGAACATAATCAATGAAATAGGCTTAGTTACTGGATGTCATCTCAACTTCTCTCAATCCATGTAGGTACAATACAACCGGGCTCACTGACGGTCGAATTTTTAACCTTATTACTCCCGAGTAGAATGAGTCAGGTTGGTAAGACTTATGCCTTTTTTTTACGGATGTGAAATCATCAAATGACTTTACCCGCTCTGGGCGAAGCGGGAGGGAGTGTCAGATTTGTACTGACTAAAACCCATCCATGTTCCTTCCTCGCTCCCTTTGTGATCCAGGGCCACGGTATCTCTAGAACAGTCCCGCAACCCTGGCAGGCATCGGCCCTCTCGAACCCCTTCCGGTTTGCTGACATCGCCTTGAGGCGCGCGTGGAACACGTACGCGCCGTCGAAACGGCCTGTCGTCACGAGACGGACGGACGGTGAGCTAGCCCATTATTCACCGTCCACAGGACCGCGCCTACGGTGGCCAGGGGCCAATGGGTGGCCCCGTCTGTGACGTGAGGTTCTCTCCCTCTCACGTTCCGCCTTATCCTTCACTAGCATGACAGCTTCGCAGAAGGAGGCGGTGGCTGTACACTTTTCAAGACTTATGCCCTGGCATAAGGTTGAAAGTATACAGCCGTCAATTATTTCGGTTTTGATTACATGGTTAATTTCCCTTGAAAGACATTTTGTGTTCCGGAACGTTTATTTTCATAATTTTTCAGAACAATTCCCGGACAGTTCAAATATTTGCACGGTCTACAGGTAGTGGTTACGGTTTGCGGGTGTTTGTGCATACGAGATTATTGTTTGTTTACAAAGCCACAATATACAGGACGTTCGGAACGTTTATCAGAAAGGTCACGTACTAAGTAAACGCTACCGGCGTGTTTCACCAGTTTTATGAACGTGGATATAGTGTTAACGTTCTCCTATTTCTGACTAACCTAATGGCAAAGTTCATGTAAGGACGTATACTTATGGGCTGCGGGACTTATCGAAAGAGATACCGTGACCCTGGAACATAAAGGGCTAAGAAGGAACATGGATGGGTTTTAGTCAGAACAAGTCTGACATTCCCTTCCGCTTCGATCAGAGCGGGGTCATTTGATGATTTCCCATCCGTAAAAAAGGACGTACACTTATAGTTATATGCGCGACAGCTGAACTGGTCCTGGTTCGATTCCTGGATCGGGCAAATTGTTATTGGGGTTTCTCGTCAGAATTGATGGGAAAAGGCCTGCTCCCTATTACATGGGATTTAATACATACACCTCTGCCTAACCCTTCGGGGTTTACAGGCGTCATAACCGCGTTAATTAATTTAAAATAAATATTATCGGACTTGTATCAAACTGATCTTTAAGGTTTTTTTGCACATGTTTACAATTTTATAAACTCAATCATGAACAAATGCCAATTTTTCATTATTCCTGAAATTCCTGAAATATAAACGTGAAATAGTTTACACCATTACAATTCCAGCCCCCCTGTGAGACGTTTGTAGGTGAACTGTATTATAATAATTATAATATTAAACTATATTACGCTTTGTTGCTCGCAGTTTACCCCATTATGAGGGGTGAAGTGTTAGTGCCGTAAGACCTGGCTAGGGGGTGAAATTGCAACCCCCTCTTTAAACAACGCGGAGTAAAGTTACAACTACGTATAATTCACTTTGGTTAAACGAGAAATTTTTCGTCATTTTTGACCTCCAAAAAAAGAAGGATTCTTTACTTCGGTTGTATAAGTTGGGAGCAGTAAAAATGTTTATTGGTGAATCCTCTATGTAGAATTTTCGTTCGGTTCTAATAATGACAAAAACATATGGTTTTGCCCCAGAACTTTTCAGAACCCTGTAAATCTTTGAAAATTATTATTTAATAGCGATATGAACTTTCTGCGTTTCTTGGAAAATTATATTTAAGTATACAAAATACAAGAGTTCGATGTCAAATACTACGTAATTCATTTTAGGCGTCACTAATAATTTCTGCTTAACTTATACCTGTACAAGCTACTAATTTATTTATTTTACACCGTCAATCGTCAAAGAGGTATTTCTACCCAAAATAAAAACCACTTTCGGTATAAATCTCATATCCGACCCTTTAAACATACTATGTGGCAGCAAGACTCGGTATGGCCTTTTCAATAGTGAATGAAATCAGTGGCTGGCTCACTAAGGGTTTATTTTTATTTTTTTTACTAGCCTATATTGTTCGTCTGCTAGGCTAAAGCCTACCCCATACTCTTCTACTCAATTCTCCGTGGGATTTTCGGAGCATCATAAAGTTCAAATTTGTTTTAATCGAAATAATATCATCAATTGAAAACAATATTTTCAACAAACCTTATATGACTTCAACCTTACAGTCAATAGAGTTACCAAACTAAATCAAATCAGTTACGCAATTATAACCAACTGTTACATCTCATAATTGGACTATAAGGTCTAAATTCCCGAAGCCCTTACGTCTAACTATTGTAATCCATTCATTTAGGGGAATAACGTGAAGGTACGTGTTATGTTTCAATTAAGAGGTTTCTAAATCTTTGTGGAATCCTGATTGAGTTCGTTTCGTCTGTTCAACTGAGATATACCTACCTAGCTGAGATTTGTGATGGATTAGGTTAAGTGAATAAGTTAACTTATTTCTGAATGTCTGAGTTCCTTTGTGTTATTTGCATTTCCTTGTTTTTTTGTATAGTTAGTACCTACTCTGGTGTCAGAGTTTTTATGCCGGCTTATTTATCTTTATCTGACTTGGCTTTACATGCCGTCAATAACTATATCTCTGGCAAAGCAAGTGATACTAATACAATACTATAAATATGTTGTCTGTCGTTCTGTGAGAAAAAGTATGCAAGAGTGTCCACTGTTCCGTGTTAGTTTTAATTTAATTTAACTTAATTTCAACCATTGAATGTTGTTAACTCGATGTATTACTGTTGTTTTCTGTTTCTATGTTAATTATTGTAATTGGTGTAATACCGTTTTAATTAACTATAATAAATAAATAAATAAATACACACATGAATCCGAAAAATCAGAGGTTCGTGTTTTGGGTTTGAAATCGCTACCTATGACTTGGCAGTTCACCGGTCACACCACAAGGCTATCACTGCTTCTGGTTACATGGTGACATCCACGAAACCATACTAGGCCGTCGTGGCGGAAAATGTCTTAATTCATCCAGAAATTAGGCCTATATCCCAGCAATAGTAACGATATATATCGTCAACTAATTTATAACAAACCTTACATAATTGACGTGTAAATACATTATAATTATGTAACCTACAATAATTTCTAAAGATCTTATCGTACAATGTTGCTAATGGCGCCGACATTGTCCCGCGCCTTCATTGTCGGGCTCCAAGCTAACATCTATCAATGCCATTCCTCTCTCACGCGACACGAATAAGGGCTGAGCAGACGAGGGATTTTTGTCGGTCGAACACGTGATATATGTTTCTTCAAAGTTAAACAACGCTTGCCGAGGTTTGTTTGTGGAAGGGTGAACTTTCATACGTCACCGAGTTTCCTAAGTGCCTCTAAAAGAGTGAAGTCGTTTTTTCCGGATATTAATTAGTAGATTTTTTACAGTTGTAACGGGTCGTTAATCTTAAGTATGAATCTGACAATCAGTATAAGCAAGGAGATATCATTGGCAATTTTGTGTACAATACCTATAGATTCACCTCTGCCTCAGCTATTCAGGAATACAAGCGTGATCTCATCTAACTTAAGAAGGGAATAAACTTTAGCAAGACGCCAAACACTTTCATCTGCAAAACGCCTTCCCAATTTCGTCGGGATCGGCTTCCAGTCTTACCGAATGCAGCTGAATACAACTATTTTACATAAAGCGACGGCCAATCTGACCTCTACAATCCAGTTACTGGATTTTTGTCCTCTGCGAATAAAAGTCCTTCGTCTGCACAGCCCTGTAGCAGGCTTTTATTATGCGTTTACTGAATGTAAATAAAAACGTCGCTAGTTGGAAAATGTTAAGGTAACCTGTTGTCATGTCCCCTTGTCATGTGTGGGGATGGCTAGAGTTTTTGTCTGGTTTAGTGAAAACTTATAGCTCTAGCTAAACTGAAGGAAACCCCAGGTCGCTTGCATGACAAAATTCACTCGCATCGAGTGTTCTATGAATGTAATCATTAATCGATGGTAACGAGCACTTCCCCATCAACCAGCAAAACCACTATGCCAAAAGTACCGTATTCAGTCTACAAATAACAGTAAATTAACAAATTTATTATTAAGTCTACAATGCTACTAACAAAACTACGTTTGGGAACGTTAATTTAATAATATTTTATCGCATTGATAGCAAAGCGATCGTGTTTAGTGTTCAAAGCTAGGGTGAACAGGTTTCTTCTGGGTAAGCTCGTACCATCGTCGACTTTGTCTCTGATATCTGTGACCTAGACTAGAGTCAAGAGCAAACTCATGTTACTTAAAAAAAGTGTAGACTGAATGACTGAACCTTTCAAAAATGTCCACCAGGAGACACTTAAGAAAGTTTTACGCAAATTCACCTGAAAATAATCGAATTTCCCCTCAATCAATTCATAATAGCATTGTTTCTTCCACAAATTAAATCTTAGGGTCTCTAATCGACGTTGTGGTAAAATTAAGTTACGTTTCCCGCCTACCAAAGTTACCAAGGCTGAGGAAATTTGATTTCCTTGAAATTTGTTTAAACAACCACTATTTTGTCTATGAGCGATTTAGTTGTGCTACTAGAATATTATTATGTTTTTGGTCATTTTTCTAGCAAAATTATTAGAAATCGTTTCGTAAATAGGGTGACTGGTTAGTGACCGATACTTAAACACGTAATTATACTCATGATAACAAACAACTTTCTCAAAGAAACATTTTTTATACTAATTTGATTTTATCATAAGCTGATAGAACACAAGCGCGCGCACGCAAATTATCATACCGCTTTTGTATTGTTGAGATAAAAGTAAATGACTATAAAAAAATGTTTCTTTGGGAAAATTGTTTGTTATCATGAGAATAATCACGTGTTTAAGTATCGGTCACAAATTACCAGTCACCATATATAATTATTAATTAATATTATATTATTATATTAATTTACTAACTTTAATAGTTTAAAGTTAGTAAATTAAACAATTTAACGCTAAAAACAACAAGAATACGCAATATCGTTTTTTAGTCTCTCTCTCTCTACCCCTACTTGGCCCCTTCGATTGCCTAGTTGGTCTAGTGATTGCAAGCATGACTGCTTAGCATGAGGTACTGGGTTCGTTCTCCAGGTCGGGTCAAGTGTTATTGGCTTTATCCATCAGGATTTTTTCAGTAGCAGCAACCGAATGGTATAGATTTGGGCCTGGTTGATGGCAATACGCTCGTCCCCAATTAAACGGGTCTTAAACATAACTGGCGAATTGCGGGTGTACTACTAGGTGCACCCACACCACCCAACCTTCGGCCTAACTCCTTTTTTTTTTTACGGATGGGAAATCATCGAATGACTTCTCCCGCTCTGGGCGGAGCGGGAGGGAGTGTCAGACTTGTACTGACTAAAACCCATCCATGTTCCTTCTTCGCCCTTTGTGTTCCAGGGCCGCGGTATCTCTTTCGAACAACCCGCAGCCCTGGCGGGCATCGGCCCTCTCGGACCCCTTCCGATTTGCTGACATCTCCTTGAGGCGCGCGTGGAACACAAACGCGCCGTCGGCACGGCTTGTCATCATAAGTCGGACAGGCGGTGAGCTAGCCCATTACTCACCGTCCACAGGCCCGTTTTGCCTAACCCCTTCGGGTATAACAGGCGTGTTGTTATGCATACTTTTTTTTAAGTCATGCTTTGGGAAAGCAGTACCTTATCATAGGTCTTATAAAAAAAGTAATTACACCGACGCCGGAGGCACGGTTGGCGCAGTGACTGAGCTATCGACTGCTGCGCTGCGTGTCGCGGGTTCGATCGCCGCACTGAACAAATATTTCTATGGCCTACAGATAGTTGTTCCGGGTCTGGCTGTTTGTAAGTTTTAATGTAAACGTACCTACGATACAGGAGAAATTCGTAGTGTATGGCAAAGTTATGTAAAAAAAAATATAGATGGAAAGTACCCCAAACCCAGTTTTCAAATCAAATCATATAATTTGATTAGAACTTTATAAGTCATTTTTGAAACGCTGAAATGGGACACAACACACCCTTTGGCGGGCACAAAACACTAAAACGACAATAGTTGGTATTCAAGTTGTAAAAGTTTTATGTTACCTAATAATGTCTGTCACACCCCAGACTAGCGGACCTAGCTAAAAACCCTGAATAGATAACATTTTCACCCAACCCAGATATAAAAAACAGTAAAAAGCACCTACCTACTTTATCATAATATAGGTAGGAATATTAACTCGGTACTCATCATCTAGCCTAGCTTTTTTACCAATTATGTTTGTGTCGGCTTGCATTCTACCGCATGCAGACAAATACTACTAGTTCACATGAAGCGAACAGCGACAGCTTATCTAAGAACCTATAGCATAGTCCTCATGTAGATTGAGCAATGTCTGGACTTTAAAAGAGTAACAAGTTAACAGAGAACCTCTGATTTTGTTTCGGCTGTTTCTTCTCAGAGTAGTCAGGTACGAAACACCGGCCCCATCTAGCTTAAAAACAAAATATTACGTGTAAAAGTGTTTGTAAAAACCTACTTGCAAAATAAACATGATTTATCATTCAACTGAAACCCCGTTTTTGGGTAGCACGATTTGACGATACCCCTTGGTAAGACTGGTTTTCAGACTTTCGGGCTACTGACTACTGAGATCTACAAATGACAGCCGACACCCATGCTTTCTAACGCACGAAGAGAACTCAGTATGTCATGATTGTTCACCTATGCACGGGTTCACCATGGTAAGTGTTGCTTAACCCATAAAATTGACCCGTGCGGCTGTTATTTTTATTTTTTAAACTTTGCCATACGTTAGGAATGTCTCCTGTAGCGTGGGTGCGTTTTCAAACATTTAAACTCGCATACACGGACAGCCAGACCCAGGACAGCTATCTGTAGGCCATACAAATATTTTTCCGTACGGGGATCGAATCCGCGATACGCAGCGCAGCAGTCGATCGCTCTACCACTGGGCCAACCGTGCAATATTATTTAGCCACAAGCCTTGAAGGCTTTACAAGTTTGGAAAATGGCTTTTTTAAACATATTGTAATAAAGTTAGTATTATCTAAGTAACATCATACGAAATCCCGTAAACATTGTTTTCGTCGCTTTACAAGAATAAACACATTACCGTTATTTATTGCCGAACAGATAGCGCTTTCAGCACATTTTTCACGCACATAGCTTTCAGTATTTATCGCCGCTTAACTTTATCGTTCCAGCGTAAACTAATTAAAGCCAAGAATACAATGCGAAGAAGGAAATAAAAGGTCCATTTGGAACGATTGGCAATTGTTTTTCTTTTTTTTTGTGAGAAATAATTACTATGGGGCCTAGACAAATGATAATCGCTTTAGAGGGGAAGTGCCACGGTAGCCCGCAAAATTTAAGTTTTCTTACGATTTCTACAATTACCAGGTCAAAACTTATATCATCCATAAATATTAATAAATTCTTAAAATTATGAAAATATTATTTGTGAAACGAGTATTTTTAGGGTTCCGTACCCAAAGGGTCAAACGGGACCATATTACTGAGACTTCGCTGTCCGTGTGAAAGGTTGTATATTGAACTTAAAGCACTTAAGGTTCAACTAGTCGCGGGATCGAACTCACTGGTGGCCGTGGCCGAAAAGCACGCTGTCTCACTTGGCATCGTGCCCGACAGAAATAGTTGATGATCAGTTAGACGCTAGTCTGCACGCACATCTAGTTCGTACGCACACACACAGCGTTACGAACGCAAGGCGCGCGTAAAAAAATACGAAAAGGCCTTTGGAAGATAGTGTTTTATGAAAAAACCACTGCGTGTATCAATTAGAAATAAAATGTATTGAATTCTTTGATAATTGTGCTGTGTCGGTACTGACTTTGTTTTGGAAATTTGACACTTTTTTTATTACTAATTTACGACCAAAGTTGCGTTAAAATTTGCAATAAAAACGAATCTTTGATAGCTCGTAACTTTTAATGGCTTTTTATTTTCCTATTCTGTTTCCGTACAGACAAAATTAATAATGAGACAATACCATATCATGTTTTACTTTGGATGTGCAGTGTCAAACAGTGGAGTAAAACCCCCCGAAGTTTCTATGGAAAAAATATCGAAAAACGTCACCTTAATAGTCGTTTATTCGATTTCTTTATATTATTTCTTTATTACTCTTTCTGAGGGCAAGAAAAGTGAAAATCGGTTATCGAAACGTTTCGCATTTACTTTATATACGCACTTTAATTTATTGTCGTCGCCTAGATAATTGGCTTATAGAAAATCTAACTTATTTTTTTTAAATGTTGTTTAAATCTAAAAATTCGTACAGGTTGTGTAGTAAATCCATCTGGTGTACACGTAAAATAAATAACCATTTGCACCATTTCTTGTTAGTCTACAAGTTTTCCATTGTTTTAATGACAAAAAAACATTACTACGGAAGCGAACTGAACCTTCGGTGTTAATTTTTACTGTGGTTGTAATTTGTCAAACTAAATTGCAAACTTAATTTTATTGTTTTCCCTTAGTCGGTTCAAGTATTTGTATACCTTTTGTGATACAAAATTCGTGAACAACCTCTATAGGTACGTAAGTACCTATAGAGGTAAGAATTTATTTCGATGAATCAACGAGACGTTTCCCAAAAACGGCTTTAAGTTTTTCATCATCATCATCAGCCTACCGCAGTCCACTGCTGGACAAAGGCCTCTTCAATCGCTCGCCACTTACGCTGCGCGCGAACTTTTAAAGAGCGATTCAAAATATAACTTTATTTTCTACACGAAAAGATACACATTTCGTTGTGAGAATTCAGAATACGTTGCGAACCCGATTCTCGGCAACTTATATCCAGTTGCTACCAGCCACCCTTCGAAGATCGTCGCTCCACCTAGCCTGAGGGCGTCCCACCTTACGCTTGCCGATTCGCGTTCTTCACTCAAGACCACGTCTACCCCAACGGTCATCGGTTCTACGGCTAATATGGCCGGCCCATTGCCACTTCAGCTTACTTATTCTGTGGGCTATGTCGACTACTCTGGTTCTCTGTCGAATCACCTCGTTTCGATGCGATCCTTCAAAGAGACTCCAAGCAAGTTTTTACCGTGACATTAATACACAATCGACAGTAACCCTAAATCCAAATTCCGTGGCTGCTACTGACAAATTTCTAATGGAAAAACTCAAAAATACTGTGACCGACCAAGGAATCCAATCAAAAACCACTAGAAAATCAAGGCAGTCAATCATTTCATATACAAACATAATTATTTTTCGAATACCTGCACGCCTTATTAAAAATGTCAACCAAACTGGGAACGACGAAAACAGAATTTAATTTAGTATGCAAAAATAATTTACAGATATAAATTTGCAATTAGAAATCAAGAATATTAGAAACTTTGTTTCTAATTTCACTAAATCAGCATAATTAAAATAAATAGTCATGAATATCAGAATCTAGCAAAGATTATATTAATCTGCTTATAATTAATATTTATTATTGGAACACAAAGCAAAGTAATACGAATCTACGCATTGGTTTTTATAACGATGTAGTAATTTTGGATGAATCTTCAATAGGGATATAAAATAATATTATTTGTCTTTGTGAAATTACAAGCTTTCTAGCCGCCTTAATGTCCAGGTGACTATAGTTACCCGTTCGGAGTGCGTTCGAATTGTTCCAAAAAAACGTTCTAAAAAATGTCAGCTGTCGAGAATATCAGGACAAATTTATTCTCTGTGTTGCTCTATTAAATTACGCGTCAAACGCTCAAAACCCCAGTGTCCAAGTCGGCATATTTGTTGAGAAATAAAATGTCAAACTTCAATTTCTCAGTGTCAAATTTTATTGCTCCGACTCAAAGTGATCGCCGACTTTAAAATGTAAGTATAATTTTATTTGTAACCCAATACATATAGTGTATTATCCATACTTCCATACTAATATTATAAATGGGAATGTCACTCTGTTTGTTTGTATGTTTGTTTGTTTGTTTGTTACCTTTTCACGACTAAACGGCTTATCGGATCTTAATGAAATTTGGCAAGAAGATAGATTTCAACCTGGGGAAGGACATAGGCTATATATCATTACGCTACGGCCAATAGGAGCGGAGCAGCAGTGAAAAATGTTGCGAAAACGGGGAAAATGTGACGCAGACGAAGTTGCGCGGGACCAGCTAGTATCAAAATAAACCTCAATATCCAAGCTTTACAATTAACTATAAATATCGTAGGTTCAAAGTATGTTGAAACGATAATATTAAAATGAAAATGTGAAAAAAATCCGCCATGTTGACCGTGGTGATTTTCGTAAAGTTTTTTATTTGTTTTTAATGGATTTATTGCGAAAATCGTTAATATAATGCTCGTAATATGGAAATTAGTTCATAATTAGTATTGACACACAATAAAACAGTAAAATACAACGAAATTTTGCAATATTTTATGTGTTAAAAATTTTGTTCCCCAAGCAATTTTTAAAACATTTTTAAAAACCAGATTTAACGGTTTTAAACTGTGTGTTTACACAAATACGATAAATAAGGCTGTTTTACTACTCATAAAAAACTGCGTTTTGGTTTGCCTAACTACGGCGAACGAAAAAGGAAGGTTATGATGTTTGTTCTTGTATTTGGTGTTTTGTTATCCTCTGTATTGTCTGGGTAGCCACAGCTACCCAATAATAATAATTTCAATGATTTTCGAAATGGAATTACAGACTCCAGCAGGTCAGGCTACCTGAAACTCAAATTTTCTTTCAGTTCTTCAGACTTGTGTGTGGCCCTGTGTGTGTGCATGTGTATCTTTAAAAATAAACTATAGAATCTATGTCTATGTTTTAGGTCTCATGATGAAAGCCGTGATTTGGGGCAGGCGTTAGATGAAGCACCAGCCCGGGGACCGGGGCGTTGTAGAAAGAGTGGTGAGGGAGAGGCATAGGTGGATGCGCAGCCGTATGTATCTTATTCAGTGTGTTTTTAAGATAATTAATATGTGCAAGTTAGTATGTTTAATGTTGTTATGTTTTAATGTTGCATATAATTTTTGGCAGTGCCGTTCTGGAGGATCCGCTCGCTCCAGTTAGGGCTTCTTACACCGGGTGAATGCACTCTCAGCTGAAGCCTGGCAGGAGCTTAAGGAGTGGAAGCAGCGCGCTCAGCTTGAGCTGATGCTTATGCCCGATGTCAAACCGCGCAAGCGGGCAACATGGTAATTTACTTTTTTCTTTATTGTCCAGCTATTCGCTGAATCCTAGCTGCAAAGAAGTTTGTCAGTTGTTTTTTGTTTAATGGACAACCATCTCCTGAACGGTAGCCATGTATTATGGCTGCTGCTAGCCCTCCGGTAGCCGAAGGTGTACTTTAGACGCCCAGGCTGTCCCATTCTTCTAGTAAAATAGTTTTTTAATCGTATCATCCTTAGTAACTTACGTCTTGATTGTTATAGATCTCCCCGCCATCGCCAACATAGAGTTTGTGCCATAATAAGACTTTGTAAGAATGAGGTTATAATACAAGTTTGTTTGTTACAGCTGATGAAGCTGGAGCTCCAGTTACAGCAGATGAGCCAGCCCCAGGCTGCTCTCACTGGCCTAGCCAGGTGTCTCAAAGCGGTCAAGTCTCAACCTACCTACCATATAGGGTACCCTACCTACCTACCTATCCTACCCTACCTACCTACACTACCATACCCTACCTACCTACACTACCCTACCCTACCATACCATACCCTACCCTACCCTACCCTACCCTACCCTACCCTACCTACCTACCTACCTACCCTACATACCAATTGAAATTGAAATGCAATCTTTGTCTACCTGGACGTTTCGGTGTAAAATTATTGGGTAGCCGTGGTTACCCGGACATTTAAGCGGAAAAAATATTGGGTAACCATGGTTACGCGGACATTACAGCATTCCATTTTCAATACCTACTTTGTTGTAAAATATTAAATAAATACAATATCCCATCAGTGTCTCATTTCAACACAAATCACAACATGAAATTCAATCCCTTTGTAAACTAGCCTTAGGCGGCCATCTTTCACGCACACATACACACGCTCACGCACACATACGCAGGCCGCCGCCGGCATCGAATCAATGAGGGAAAGGGTCTATTGTTTTGGTTCATTGTGCTACTCAGAACATTCCAAGTAAGGACATATGGGTATCAAAAAAAAGGTTATATAGTCTAGTTTCATTATAAATAGGTTTTATTGACACAAACTACAAAATTATTGGTAAAAACTTAGTAAGAACAAATATTTTACTGATATTCAACACATATTCTCAAGTTTACATTTTTTTCTAAGTAATTCTCTCGAGTTGTTGGATATAGTTTTAGCATATGTAGATTCCGTATAGTTTCAGCTATACACCGTATTTTTTATATTGGTGTAGCTGCAGTAGTTTACGAGATAATAAGCTTTAAATGGGAAGCTGCCCGGGGGCGCTTGCGCAGCAAAGTTTCCGAGTGGGCGTGGACACGCGCAACGGGTAACTATAGTCACCTGGACATTACAGCGGCTAGTCATAAAAAAAAAACAATAAAAGTGTTGTTAAAATCTGTGATACCAAATAATACATTTACATACATTTTTTTAAAAATAATATTTTGAATATGAACGTTGTAGCTATATGAGAAACGAAAGAATCATTTCTCTAGTTTGAATGGATGCCCGCCACACCAGTCCCAAGCGCTGCAACTGATAAAAAAAACGTTGGATGGACTTTGTGACTGAAAGATGATAATTTAAATCGCGCTATGAAATTTATCCGCGACCTAAAATTATATAGAAAATCCCGAGCTGCTGTCGGGCAGAAGCCTACTAGACACAACACCTGTCCGATCGGAGAATCCTCCCTTTTTTATAGGAGATGAAGAACTTTACACCCTGTTCTTTATACTCGTATAATATGACTAGAAAAAGGAAATATAGGTGGCTTATAGGTGCATTGAAAAATAAATAATGCTTCGCCGATCCCAAATAAATTGAGGTAAGTGCAGGCTAATTAAAATGAACGAATTTATGACGAACATTTCGTTTTCGTGAAGCACAATATGCAAATCACGATGATATTGCAATCAACGGCGTGTTAATGAATGTTCAATTATTTATCGCTATTATTCCAAGAGTTAAAATTCGAACATCATCTGTTATTCTTTATGCTGTATTTAATAATTTTTGAATGCCAATTATTAACAGTAATTACTTCACTGTTACAGAACCATAATTAATGAATTGGATATTAATATTGCATCAAAGAACGCAAGCATAGAATGATCTATTTCCCTTTTTTTTGCTTCATATACATTAAAGTGGTATTATTTGGTCACATAGAGAACTTAGTTTCAGAAAAGAATTTATTCGTCATAATAAGTCGAGTCATAAGTCTTCTGACAAGTCAATACCTGTATTTTATGCAAATAAATGATTCTTATTCTTATAAAAAAATTGTCTTATTAGAAGAATGACAACCTGCATAATGAAGAAAGCAAAACAAAAATCTTACCTCTTAACAACGTCAGAATCCCAAGCGGCATTACCAATATCGCGACAAGTAGATCGGTGATCGCCAGTGACATTAAAAAATAGTTCGTCACATTCTGTAGTCTCCTCTCCAAATAAATCGCTAAACACACCAGTACATTCCCTGCAGCCGTACATACTACCAACATGATAGCTATCAAAGCCCACCAGTTGTTCACTGCATCTTCTTCGACTACGGTTGTAACGTTTCCAGTATCATTGCCAAACACATAAAAGAAGTTCTCTATAGTATAGTTGATGGATTCTTCAAACGTTTCGGTCACTTCCAGCGCATTCTTTGATAAAGATCTTTGGCTGTGTTCATGCATCGTGCCGTATTTGCTGCAGTGTCAGTCTCATCTTCGGCGGTACATTCATCTTATTTCGTAAATGTGGATTGTTTCAGGATACATTTTTGTCGCTTCTAGTGTTGCTTGTTTATTTTGTGAAGCATCTGTAACAACGAAATTGTATGTGAGCTATTTTATATCTATGTCGCGGCAGACTCGGGTAAAGATGGCAGGATGAGTTTTATAAATTGAGGCAGGTTTGATCCACGATTATCCACGGGAGCAATAGGACGAAAAAGGCCGAAAATGTAAAACAAATACCATTTTTGTGACAGATGTTTTGCGTAGTTAATAATAAGGTTTTCGCTAGTTTTATACGAGGAATCCGCTCTTTCTTTGTATAGTTATTACGATTTGACAAAATAAGTAAATTTCTTTATAATCATATATAATATTATGTATCAAAAGAGTAGACTAGAGGAAGACCAAAGAAACGATGGCCGGACTGTATGAAGGATGATAATATCTAGAAAGTAAGTGACCACTGAGATGAGAAGTAATAGAGAAGTATGGAAGAAGAAGACATGCTGCGCTGACCCTAAATAAATTAGAATAAGGTCAAGAGAATGATCATGATGATATATTTGTGTATTAGTTAAATATTAATGTAAACAAATACACCTTTAGGAGTGAATTCACAAAAATATGGTGAAAACGGCTTCAAAACCCGTTGCTTATTTCATGCTATGTGTAATCTCGCTGAGAGTGTAGCATGTCTCGTCTCTCTCATTCTCATTGCCATACACGAGAAGTTCCTTTAATAATAATTTAGTCCATAATAGAGGTAAAATCAAACGTTAAGAGCCTTTACATTTCATACCAACTTTCAAGTCCTAATTTTCTGCGATGACTGAACCGATTTTAATGAAACTTCATACACATAAGCAGGATATATAGATCTAAAAAGTTACTACAAATCCATAGAAACAGAAATTTCCAATAGGGGATAATCCTATTTTTTTTTCTTTGTCCGTCGGGAAGTTTATTGAAAAGTATTGGACACGTATTTTTTCTTTTTTCACGTGGTCATTAAATTACGGAGATATATTGAGTTGAAATGGCGCATGACGTCACATGTAGGTAAGTTTTATACCTACTTGTGACGAAGTAAGCCCCCACTCTCAAACTTTAATGAGTTCTAACTAAGTAATTTTTTGATATTTTGATAAAACAAAAAATAAGTGTCTAATATTTTTGTATTACCTGTCCTTCTTTACCCAGTCCGATCCCCTATTATCTTTATTTTAAAGACATTTCGAAAATGTTTTTGTGGAAAATAAGGACGAGGAAAGTTTGTATGATGTATCATAAGGCTTAAACGCTCTTAATAAATACAGAATTTAATATGCAAAGCCACCTTATTCAAGATAACACAAATAATATTTCAAGATATAAACATGTCGAAGCAATATCAAAGTATCACTTTTACCCACAAAGGTTATTGCCCTGTGATCCAGAATAATCCAATATCTTCTATGATAAAGAAAGAAAATACATAGAACCTTTTGACCCTTTTATATCACTTATGATTAAGTTTGGATTTATCCTTTAAAGATAAGTTTGTGTTGTGTTTTGACTTGATGGACATTTGGAGATTCTAAAATGTATTTTTTTTTAAACGTTGCCCCACACTAGGAATTTCTCCTGTGTCGTGGGTGCGTTTACAAACATTTAAACTCACATACACAAACAGCCAGACCCGGAACAACTATCTGTAGGCCATACAAATATTTGTTCCGTGCGGGGATCGAACCCGCGACACGCAGCGCAGCAGTCGATCGCTCAACCACTGCGCCAACCGTGCCGTCATTTATGAGGAAGGTGTTACAAGAGGGATAAAATGATAGTTAAATATTACTTATTGAACTTTAACATGAATTTATTTTCATCATCGTTTTCCTGCTCATCATCAGCTTAGCCTTTTCCTAACTATGTCAGTAATACGATACCCCTTTGCAAGACTAGTTGTCAGACGGACCCTCGCAGCGACTGTCAAAGATCGAAAAACGTCAGCCGGGGCTAACGGCTAAACGTGCTTTCCGAGGCACGGAGGAAACTCGGTCTGTGGATGGATCCACAGACCAACCTAGGCAAAGCGCGTGTTGGTGAGCGTGTGGACTGTATTAAAGGTGATGAATTAAACGATGTGATGGTGGTTATTTAATAATATTTAATTAAACTAGAACAAACCAAGAAAATAAAGCGAACACAAAAGACAGCCAAAGTGACACATCAATTTCAGCAATAAACAAAAAAACATATAATATAAAAAAGGTAGTTGACTTTCCAGCCAGTCGCCAACATTCCGGGCCCCTAGTGGAACACTTAACCGTGGTGGCAACTGGCTGGGGTTCAGCTACTAGAGGTACAAGCTTGTGGACTGATCGGCGTAAGATACCTCCTTTAGTGGCCACGTCTGCGACACGGACCAGCCCGTCAGGTCCCGTAAAAGTTTTGGTTACCCTACCTAGGAGCCAAAGACCCCTAGGTATAGAATTGTCAGCGACCACGACCACGTCACCTTCGCTTAAATTACAATAGTTTCCGTTATTAGCGTAGCGTCCACGTGGAATCAATGTAGGCAGGTATTCCGTAAGCCACCTTTGCCAGAAGTGGTCAGCCAGCCTGAGAGCGTGTCTCCAGTTAGATTTTCTTAGTAGGTCTGCATCCGAGAGCTTAACTGGCCATGGAGCCACCGATGAACAGCCAAGGATAAAATGAAACGGAGTTATAGCTTTAGGGGCGTCTGGTGAACTTGGAACGTAGGTAAGCGGTCGAGAATTAATTATGGATTCAGCTTCGATCAGCAAAGTGTTAAAAACTTCTTCGCGTGGGGCTCTGTTTTTTAATGTAGCGCGTAGGGCTGTTTTTACTGAATGCACCAATCTCTCCCACGCACCTCCCATAAATGGAGAGGCGGGCGGTATGAACCGCCACGATATTCTGCGGCTGGTCGCAAAGTTCTCGACATCTTGATGGTAGAGTGATGCTAGTTCGCGGCTAGCTCCAACGAAGTTAGTTCCGTTGTCGGAAAATATTGTTGACGGAATCCCACGCCGAGCTATCAAACGTCTGAGGCTCATGATCGCCGAATCTGAGGTTAATGATGCAGCTATCTCGAGATGTATGGCCCTTGTGA
The DNA here is from genome assembly GCA_963082945.1 of Cerastis leucographa. Taxonomy (NCBI): domain Eukaryota; kingdom Metazoa; phylum Arthropoda; class Insecta; order Lepidoptera; family Noctuidae; genus Cerastis; species Cerastis leucographa. The sequence continues at coordinate 6,194,594 of OY720380.1, read as the reverse complement.
CTAGACAAGTGTATAGGGCTACGTATCGTTTTTCTCGTCGGCGACCCACTGCCACTTCTACGGGGCCGAAGTAATCTAGGCCCACATGCGTAAAAGGCCTCTTGTGGTGATCGAGGCGCTCAAGTGGTAAATCCCCTGTAGGTGGTGTTACAAGGCGGCCCTTCTGTCTCCTGCATAGTACACACCCCCTGATGACGCTGCGAATCGTTGCTCTTGCTGTCAAAACCCAAAATTGTTGACGAAGTTCGTTCAGCACCATCTCATGGTTACCATGGCCAGCTTCGAAGTGCTTGTGTAGGATTATAAGATGAACAATCCGATGACGGCCATCCAGGATGATGGGCGATTTCATACTCTCACTCACACCAGGAACGGATCTTATGCGTGAATTTAATCTTAACAAACCATCCTCGTGAAGGATCGGAGCAAGCGCGGCTATCCTGCTACTCTTAGGTACTGGCTGAGAGGCTCTTAGCGTCTTCAGTTCTTCCGCAAAACTGTCCATCTGAACTCTCAAGTAAAGCATTTTCTCCGCTCGGAATATGTCCTCGGTTAAAAGTTGCGAAGGTGACGCGGTACCGTCTGAAAATTTTGCAATTAAGCGGGGTGAACGAGACAAAGACATAAAAATTCTTACGGCTTGGAAAACGCGAGCCGATGCCCTTAATAACCGTAGCCAATTGCTAAAATGAGATGGATCTGGAACCGGTGGTGCAAGTAATGGAGTGTCCGTTAGAAGGCCCACGAACTCTGATTTTAACTCAGAAATTCCTAGAGCTTCATGGGTGCAGTCTGGTTCACATGACCATTCTGTAGAAGGGTAAAGTAAAAATGAAGGGCCAGCAAACCATCTGTGTGATGATGTAAGTTCTACGCGTTTTGGCTTCGTAGCATCGTCAGCTATATTGAGTTCGCTTGGAAGCCATCTCCAGTTTGATGGATTTGTAAATTCCAAAATTTCACCTAACCTGTGAGCAACAAACGCTTTGAATGTACGTGCGTCGCTGCGGATCCATTTCAAAACCGTAGTGGAGTCAGTCCAGTAAAATACAGCGGAAGGTTGTGTCCGGTGTGCACTTATAATGCTTTGCGCAAAACGCGTCGCGATAACAGCACCTTGCAATTCGAGACGCGGAATTGAAAGTGGCTTCAGGGGAGCAACACGCGCTTTGCTACCTATTAAAGCAAGGCTGACTGAGCCATTAATAAAAGTGTAGCGCCAATACGCAACACAAGCATAGGCTTGTTCCCCCCCATCTGCTATGATATGAAGTTGAGTATCGCACTGGTCTGGTATGCCCATATACCACCGCGGAATACGGAGACTATCTGCTGATGCAAGTTGTGCAAACCAAGATTCACATTCGGCTTCGTACTTTACGGGAATTGGTGAATCCCAGGCAGAACCCTCCCTCCAAAGTTTTTGAATTAAAATCCTGCCCTGAATCACTACTGGCATAAGCAAGCCTAAAGGATCATAAACACTCATTACACTGGAGAGTAAACCTCGTTTAGTCATTGGTGACTGTGAACCTATCAATTTGTGGCCTGTGCGAAAACCTAGGGTGTCATTACAAGGATTCCACTTTACTCCTAAAGCGCCTACGTCACGATCTGGAGGTAAATCGATATCGGATCCTGAATAATTATGCAGCTCTTTAGGTACCAACGCTAGTGCCTCTGGTACATTCGATGTCCAGGAACGCATTTCGAAACCACCCGATTTGTGGACTGTGACTATATCGGAAGCCAAACGAGTGGCATCGCCGAGGTGAAATTCGCTTCCAATATAGTCATCCATATAATGGTCATGGATAATAGAGTGGGTAGCCTCAGGGTATTTGCTTTCAAAATCTTTGGCATTTTTATTTTTTATAAATACGGCTATAAAAGGACTAGAGACCGCACCAAAAATTAAAGACGACATCCTATACTCTTTGACAACATCTTGAGAGTTGCCGCCACGCCATAAAAACCTAAGCGCATCTCGATCAGTTTCTTTTATCTTTATTTGAGGAAACATTTCTCTAATGTCAGCATTAAATGCTATAGGCCCCTCCCTAAATCGAAATAATATATTCAGCAAAGATTGCAGTAAATCAGGGCTCTGCAGCAGCATATTGTTTAAGCTGACACCCCTAGTAGCGGCTGCAGCGTCATGTACAACTCTCAACTTGCGCTTCTGCGGATGGTATACACCAAAATGTGGTAAGTACCACCTTATAGATTCGCCGATTGAAGACCTTACATAATTTTGATGATACGATGATAATTCGCACTCTTCCGCGAATCCTTTTTGAATGATACCGTCTATAAAATCTTTATATGCTGACGCGAAATTTTCATCTTTAGCTAACTGTTTCTCTAGTGACTTAAGGCGAGATAAGGCTTGAGGGTAACTGTCAGGTACATTATCTGTTGCCTCTTTTTTCCAAGGCAATCCTACCTCAAAACGCCCTGTACTTAATCTACGAGCTGAAGACTCAACTAAACTAACTGCCCGTGCATCATCACTGTTTTGCCTGGTCACATGCTTTTGAATGCCTAAAGAATCTATTTCGTACTGTCTTTTTACCAGCGCCTCAAGAGAATCAATAGATCGCGATGCATAATCGGATTCAGAAATAGCGTGAATAAAATCTACAGGCTTAGAAACTGTGGAAATAGCGCCGTGCAGAACCCAGCCTAAGAGCGTTCTTGACGCTACAGGCTCGTTTTTTCTCCCTACGCGCATCTCACGGCTCAAAGACAGGTGCCAATCAGCGGCTCCAATAAGTACAGTCGGTACAGCGTTTTGGTATACTAGCATATTAGCCAGATCTAAAAGATGGTCGTATTTTGAAATTTCGTCAATATCTATAGTTTGCGGACTAAGGCGTAGAGGAGTGATGCTGCGTGCGCCCTGAATAAAGTGTTGTTCAGGTAAGTCCCGTCCCCATATGTGAAAGTTCACGTAGCATACCTCAGTATCGAGGAACATACCACCTACACCTGTGACACGTAGTTGTTGTCGATCGGTGATCTCTGCCCCGATACGTGTGGCTATGTCACCGTCGATAAGTGTAGCAGTACTGCCCTCATCAAGCAGCGCGAAGGTATTGAAAGTGCCACGCGGTCCCTCTAAGGTGACTGGCAGGATCTTGAGTAGTCCTCGGACGCCCGTTGCAGCTACACCGCATGTAGTGGCCACGACGTCACCAGCTTGGTGAAGCTCAAGGATATTGTTAGTAGCGTTCTGTGATAAATTGGAAATATTAGTGGAGGCTTTATTTCTATCATTTTGCGATGGTGAATCGCCATGAAGAAGGGCGTGATGACGCCTGGTACAATTATTAACGCCGCAACGCTTAGCTCGGCAGTTGTTCCATGTATGCGGGTTAGATTTCAAACACCTATAACACGTTTTGGTTTCTCGCACCCAGTGCCATCTGTCGTCCACAGTAAGAGATGAAAATGCCTTACATTTATTTACTGCATGTGTACCTTCTTTACAATACGTACATTCAGTATTTTTGTCTTTAGATTCGGTGGCATGGACTTTTAATAAGTTTTGAGTCTTACTGTATGAAGAGCCTGGGGTCTTACTGTGAGAAGGGCTTGGGGCCTTACTCTGCGAGGAGCTTGCGGTTACGTCAATCAGAAAGTTGAAGTTTAGTTGTCGCTCCGCTTCAATAACTAAAAACCTAGAAAGCAGCTCTAATTTAGTGAGTGTAGGCTCAAAAGGTTTGTGTGTGGCAGCATAGTCAGTAAAACGATCTCTAGTGTTATCGCTAAGCTTTGAAAGCACCGTGCGAAGAAGCTCGATAGAGGACAAGTACTCGGTTTGCTTTAGCCACTTAATGGTAGCAACACAGTTTCGGAGCTTGTTAGCCAGGGTATTTAAAAGTTCTGGGTTACTTATTTTTAAACTCCGAAGTCCAGCAATCTCATGTGCGACCAACAGCTCAGGCCGCGCATAGTTCTGCTCCAACGCAGACATTATCTCCTCCGGGTCTTGTGCTTCCCACAAAATAGATGAGATAGCAACCTGCGCCGCACCACGTATATTGGTGATAAGACGTGCTAAATTCTCTGAAGGGGAAAAAAAAATTTTAGTTCGCTCATAAGAACATTTAAAAGCTAACCATTCATTAATGTTTCCTGAAAAAGGAACTAGCTGAATTATTTTCTTGCGGTCGGGTAGTGAAGAAATGGCCTTCGCTAGTTGTGAAATGGGATCAGGTGGAATGTCAGCTGACGTAAAAACCGGGTTGCTAACTTTTGGTGTGTGAAAGTTGTATGTCGCTGCTTGTGGGGAATTGTCAAGTTGAGGATAAGGTGTCTTTTGAATACCAACCCATGTTTTGACACGTTCTTTATGAGAACTGCGAGAGGAGCTACTGTACGACTTATCAGAATTTCCCTCCAGAGAGGCGAGTTTCGCACGTAACTTTAACTCATCTGCTTCTTGTTGCAGACGTGAAAGTTCTCGTTCACGTTCAAATAACTCACGTTCACGCTCTACGTGCCGTTGCTGAAATTCGGCCTCAATGGCCAGTTTTTGTGCATGTGCAGAAGAAGTGCGCGAATGTGTAGCGCTGTGTCTAGAGTGTCCTTTGTCGACTGGCTTGGTTCTGACACCGGAGCTCGTAGGGAGTATTGTTGTTTCTTGCTGGTGTGCAATGTTTGTAATACTTCCCTCTGGTTGTGAGTCCCTTGTCGTGGTGGCCGGTCGAATAGTTCCGCTCCCACACGGCGTTGGCTGGGCACAGTCGCGGAGAGAGGTTGGAGTATTTTCTTCGCGATGTGATTCAGCGGGATTTTGTGCCGTCGGGTTCACAACTGACCTAGTATGACTACGCGTAACCACCATCGTGTGAAAATGAAGTAAAAATGAACACTAAAAAGGATGGTAAATTTAGGCGACGAATGGACCAAAAAATGTTGGTGAGCGTGTGGACTGGTATTAAAGGTGATGAATTAAACGATGTGATGGTGGTTATTTAATAATATTTAATTAAACTAGAACAAACCAAGAAAATAAAGCGAACACAAAAGACAGCCAAAGTGACACATCAATTTCAGCAATAAACAAAAAAACATATAATATAAAAAAGGTAGTTGACTTTCCAGCCAGTCGCCAACAGCGCGGTTGAGCCTAAAGATCGACCCGGGTGGCTGTCATTTTTTTTTCTGTGTTGCTGTATCTTATCCACGGTCTCCTCAAATAAAATAATGGCTATAAAATCTTATTTGTTCAAGAATACTTGGCAGCACAACCAACAGTTAATAATTGACTGTGGAAAGAACTACAAAATCAAGTTTCTATACTAACTAGTTTCCAAAGCAAACTGTTGAGATTTTGTTATTATTTTCAGTAGTATTCTCGTTTTGCAGGAAGCCGTCGGTGTACCTAATTAATTCTGAGAGGAACTTGTACATCTGGAAATGTACCGGAATAATATGCCATTTCATAGAAGACTCATTTTTTATAAGCTTTTAGGGTTCCGTACCTTTTTTTTTTACGGTTGGGAAATCATCAAATGACTTCTCCCGCTCTGGGCGGAGCGGGAGGGAGTGTCAGACTTGACTGACTAAAAACCACCCATGTTCCTTCTTAGCCCTTTGTGTTCCAGGGCCGCGGTATCTAGGGTTCCGTACCTCGAAAAGAAAAAAACGGAACCCTTATAGGATCACGTTGTTGTCCGTCTGTCTGTCTGTCAAGTCCCTTTTTCTCAGGAACGCGTGGAGTTATCAAGTTGGAATTTATATCAAATACTCAAATCTACTGTTTCTTAGAGCTGTGAAAAAATCAAACTTCTAAGCCAACGCAATCAAAAGATACAGCCGTTTACGCTCCGCAAATTCGACACTCGCAAGGGAATCAAAACTTACAGGGTACTTCCCGTGAACTCAGAATCTTGAAATTTGGTACGAAGTAACGTTTTAAAGCACAAATAAAGGAAAAATTGCGAAAACCGTAAATTTTTAGTTACATCATATAATAAAAATATTTTTAATAATTTTAAACTTACTACCCCTTTCCTCATGAACGCGTAAAGGTATTCATATCAAATACTCAAGTCTATAATACCTTTAAGCTGTAATAAAATCAAATTTCTATGTCAACGCAATCAAAAGAAACAGCAATTTAAGCCGCATATTTTCAAACTCGCAACTACTCACAAGGGAATCGAAACCTAAAAGGTACTTCCAGTCGACCTAGAATCTTGAAATTTGGCATGAAGCAATGTTTTACAGCACATATAAAGGGAAAATTCTGAAAACCTTAAATTCTTAGTTACATCACATATTGTTATTTATTCTCTTCAGTAATTTTGGTTTGTACGGAACCCTCGGTGCGCGAGCCCGACTCGCACTTGGCCGGTTTTTTTTTAATTTAATTTAACTTGTCCGCTTCAAAAATTGCAAAACATTTTTCGACCACTATTAATAACACTTACAACGGGATATTATTTGATAATAAGTCGTTGTAAGTGTTATTAATAGTGTGAGTGACCATGTCAGTTTAAAAACTTACATTTTTCGACCAGTTGTTGATACTCGATTGAGCTGATATTTAAAAAAGAAGAAAATGGAAGGAAGATGATCATCAGCACGAGTCATCTCACCAATAAAATCGTAAATCTACAAGAACATTTTCAAATAAATTACCTGACCGCAAAGTACACAAAGCTCTGAACCCAAAAACCCGAAACATAAAATTAACCAGCAAATTGCTGTTTTTGAACGCCTTAAGAAATTTACTTTCAAAGTTAAATAATTTATAAGCATTTAAAACTAAGCCGGTGAAAGGGGCGAAGTGGCCCGAAATCCGTGTACTAACGAGGGGTCGACGTAACTTTGAACTGACTGTCAATCGCATAAAGTCAAAATATTAATTTCTACTCTTTTGGAGATTACAGTTTTTTTTTTCTTGGTCTCTGCAAGTGAGGTGAAGTTGAAGACTATAACGGAAATTGTTGTAATGAAAGTCAATGAAGACAACGTAATGTAATAAGACGTCGCACTGACTGCCGGGTCGTGATTTCCAGTGGAATAGTTTGTTTACGTGGGATGATTTATGACCAACACTTAGCGAGACTGCAGGTCAAAAGCTAGATCTTTATCAATTAACTAGCTGTACCTGGCATGATTTACTGTGTGATACCTGCCCTACCCTACCTACCTACCCTACCCTACCTACCTACCGACGTACTTACCGTACCCTACTTTTCTCAACTTTAAACCTTTCCTTGACTACGAACAAACATTTCAAAACCAAAATCAGCTAAATCGGCCTAGCCGTTTTCGAGTTTTAGCCAGACAAACGAACCACAATTATTTTTTATATAAACAAGGTGTAAATCACCTCATCACGAAGCCGTCAACCAAGCATTTTGTACATGAAACTAAGTAACTTTACGCAAAAATTATTGCTGGGAAACGACTTTTTTTTGGGGGGTGTTAAATCAAGTTTTGTGGTAGAACTCAATGTAACACACTCAAAACATTGTGCTGATGGACGGATTGAATAGTACGGGGATCGTGGAGGTGTTTAAAGTAAAAATCTTACATTAAAAACTTGTTTTAAAAAAAATACTTGTCAAAAAGTTGGAACTTTGACCCCTAATATCTCCGTAACTAGAAGGTTCCCAGGTATGGTGTAGAACAAAAAAAAATATCGCAATGACAGGGAGAAGTTCGTTAAGAGGTGTTTTACACCCTTTATATAGATAGGTAAACATCTAGCTTCTGACCTGACTTTTTACACCATGAAAAGCACTTAGTTTTAGTCACGTACGACAAAGTGATGGAATCTAATTCAGCAATTAACACTACCAGCAAAATCCTCAAAAAGCGACGGCACTAAAAGTTTTTGAAAGTCACTTTCTTGCGTCTACAAAACAGTTAAAGAGTCTAATAACGATCTCTCCAAATGGTACTGGAAAGTTCAATACCTAAACATTTCCTCAAGGTCTGGGCAAGATATACGATGGCATATAATTTGATACCTACCTGCAGCTTATCGATTTCTGGTTTCAGTAGCCGTGGTAACGTAGGTACGTGCTTAAACGAGTGAAGCGACATGAAACATGAAGGTCAAATCGTTATCACATTATTTTATGCCCTGGCGGCATATCTTTCGTGAGACGTCATGACATCAAGTCTATAATCCACGAAGGGTGAGACATAAGTGTGCCAGCCTATTCCCATCAACCAGGAACTAATCCAGACTCAGTGGCTCCCACTGAAAAATTCCTGATGGAAAACCCATGACACCACTACTAGTGCGTATAGAAGTGTAAAAGGGAAGGAAGGGGCCTAACGATACATGCAAATTTCGATTTCGCAGGTTACGTTTAAGTCCCACAAAATAGTTTGCGAGCCTATTGCGATCAGCCGGCACAAAACCAGACTCCGTGGCTGCTACTGAGCAATAAGGGATGATCACTTTTTTTTTCTTTGTCCGTCGGGTAGTTTATTGAAAAGTATTGGACACGTATTTTTTCTTTTTTCACGTGGTCATAAAATTACGGAGATATATTGAGTTGAAATGGCGCATGACGTCACATGTAGGTAAGTTTTATATACCTACTTGTGACGTAGTGAGCCCCCACTCTTCAACTTTAATGAGTTTTAACTAAGTAATTTTTTGATAAAACAAAAAATACGTGTTTAATATTCTTTTATTACCTGTCTGACGGACAAAATAGAATGTCGTTTTCTTTACCTAATTCACACCCCTATTTCTGTACCCGGATTTCCAGCAAAACCCGAGAACACTTTTCCTGACCTGTGAATGAATCCAGGACATAATGCTCATCAGTCGCGTTTGTGAGCGCAGGGCCAACGTCATGTTTTTAAAATGAGGATAAAATCTATTAGTGTTCGATGTATATTGTTTAATTTACGTGTCGAAATACTACATTGATGAAATGTGAATTTATTATTTTTAAATTATATGTAATCTATGAAATTGAATTAATTTTAATTTATTTTAGTATAATTCTGTAATGTGTAATATTTGTGTTTAAATTCAGATAAATTACTTGTTAATTAATAAATGACTATGACTATGACTACTATGCCATACAGAAGATAATTTTAGTAAAAAAATAAATAAAAAAAAATTTAAATCTTTTTAGTTCAAATTTTAAGTACATTTTGGGACACCCGATATAACTACAAAATGGTAACTCGTTTCGACAAAAGAATTGGAAATGTTTATGCTTCCTTCTACTATTACCAAAGAAAAGCCCTCAATCTGAACTGCAAAGAATTTAAATGGATGGTTAATAATAATAATAATACATTTATTTGTCAGAATATTGTTACAAAGTTGTTATTTGGTTATAAAAGTTCATTATATTCTGCCGTTTCCGGCGTACAAATACATTTTTAGGGTTTCCATTAGTTTTAAGAGTACATTGATTTAAATAAATTAGGATAACATTCAAATTAAATAAATATTGGTCAAATAGGTATGAAATGTCAAAAAGATTATATTACAAATGTCAAAGTGAATTTAATTATTTCATAATATTTAGGTCAACTTTTCATTCATAAAATCATTAGACGAGTAGTAGCATTTATTTAAGAGATAATCGAATAATTTACATTTAAATGTCCTAAAGTTAAGAGTTTTAAAACAATCTGGTAGTTTATTATAAATTTTGGTCGCCATACAAAATACATTATTAGAAAAATGTTTATTATTTCGTCTAGGTACACGAAGCATGTGAACTTTGCGGCTAGGTCGGGATACAAGGTCATTATGCAGTTTAAATTCATGCTTATTTTGGTATACAAAAATACAAATTTCAAAAATATATAGTGCTGGAAGTGGTAATATTTTTAATTTTTTACTTTTTTAATGGTTGCACTATTTTAATCGTCAAATTCCATTTTGTATTTATGAAGGCTTCTGTAAATGTTCATCGTCATTGTGACAGTAATACGTTAAAAATGTAACTCGTTTATTTGAATCGCATTTTGTTAAGAATTCCAAGCGTTTTCATGCTTTTGCACAAATCCTTATCTTTTTTAACTCCTTATAACATTAGCTGCCAGTAAAAGTCTCGTCAAAATCAGCCGGAACCAACAGACAGATAGACAAAAAATAAAAATGTGTTAAAAGTACCTACCGTCATATACTTTCATGTGCATTTATTAAAAAACTGTTATTTTGAAATTACAAAAAAATTCACTTCAACTTTATTTATTTGTACAGATTTTTGAGTCTCCCTGAGTCCGAAAAACGACCTTTTGGTACAAGTAGAACGTTCATAATCCTACGAACCCTATTTCAATTTCATACTGTATCACATGTAGATAATCGTTCTAGTTTACAACCTTCCAAGATCCTACATTCATAATCATTAATATAGTCTAGCTGCTCGGTTAATTTCAACTTTGAACGAATGGTATAAAGTTCTATTTGGATTGGTCCTTATAAGTTATTTAAAGTCTTGGCGCAAATATAGTAACTGCTGTAGGCATTGTTAACCTTAGCTTTCATATGTTTACAGATGTTGTACGTGTATTGGTAACATCGTAAATGAAATCTTGAATTGATTTTGGAACCAAAATAAGTAATGAATTGAGATTTTTTTTTATAGAAGGAATATTACGAAAACAGAACTTGAGCAGAAATAAACGACAGTAATTAAAATGTTTGTTTTTTTTTTTTGCTTAAAGAAGAAATACTTTTTATAAAGAAAAAAACAACATATTCAAGTGATAAATGGTGTCAAACACACATAAAAAAATAAAACCCAGAAGAGTTCCGCGTCGTATTATTTTTTTCTTTATTTTTTGCTGAACCTATTTACCTACTCCTAAGAAAATATTTAAAAATTGTGTGACTGAAACTCTAAACAGACTTAATCCGAATTACCATTTAATTGACTACCAGAAGTGTTGTCTTCTTTTTATAAGGTTGTCTGTAAAACATCGGTTTTTTGGAATAGCTACCTTGTTTTATATCCTCCATTTTGTATACTTGTAATTTGTATGGTGTATACAGGGTGTAACGGAAAGGATGTTTCTCATTATAAAACATGTTTTTCAGTAAAAAAAATATCTACTGCCCCATAGAAAATTGCAATACCTATTCGACCCAAATGTATCGGCAGCTGATATTTTTTTTTTTGCTCCAAAAATTTTTTTTGATGAGAAAAATGTTCAGTTTGATGGTCGGTAGCACACCCTTAAGGATATATATACCCTTTCCGTTACACCCTATATAAAAAAGAGTATTCTATTTATCCAACTTAAAACAAAAACTTACTTTATTTATAGTATACCAAAAAAATGTACAGCCAGAAATGCCCAAACTGCACTCAAAATTTACACAACACAAAGATATATTACTACCATTTAACAGGGATTCAAACACTTTAAATCTCTGTCTACACTTATCCTTTTATCAAAGAAAAAAGCCTTTTAGCTAGTAATTTTTAAGGTCTTTTATCGCAGCACGTTTGTAATCTCGGATAACAGGAGACCAGCGGAAAAGACGGCCATAAATTCTGCGAATCTCGGAATAAACCGCCCGATGTATTAAGTAAGCACTTGGCCACGGACTGCACAAATCGACATGCATGTCTGCAACTAAAGAAGAAAAATAACCGGCCAAGTGCTAGTCGGACTCGCTCACGAAGGGTTCCGTACCATTATTTATAAAAACGAGCAAAAAAAAAACATTTATTTTATTCTGTTTTTAGTATTTGTTGTTATAGCGGCAACAGAAATACAACATAACCTGTAGAAATTTCAACTGGCTACCTATCACGGTTCGTGAGATACAGCCTGGTGACTGACGGACGGACGGACGGACAGACGGACGGACAGCAAAGTCTCAGTAATAGGGTCCCGTTTGACCCTTTGGGTACGGAACCCTAAAAAATGAAATAAATTGCTTACAGTATGTGATGAACTACCAGTCAGTCACCAATACGTGTCTTGGGGCGCGGCAGTACTCGCGTAGGAAACAAATGACACTCGCTCGTGTCTTGCCACAAGTCCTATCGCCCGTGGTTGTGAACAGGGATTAAAAGGTGTGGTCTCCTTTATTGTGTTATCTTGGACTTTTTGTTTTACGTGGGTTTCTTATCGGGAGGTTGAATCATGAGGAGATTGTTGGTAATTACCATTTTGAAAAAGAGGCTCCAGGATTTTTTCTTATACACAAAAGATAAAGCAATGCTCGGCAGCTCCCGTTTTTCATTTCCCGTTTCAAAAAGTAGTCCAGAGTTAATTTTTCGTCATTTTAAATACGCTATCAAAAGTCTCACGTACTGATACTCGTATTATGCTTAAATAAAATAAACACCTGGTAACAGTCTTAAAGCATTGTTTCAATCGTATTCCAGAGTGGGAAAGAGATGGTGCTAGACGTCCTCTATAGCTCCGTGTTTTGCCACTCTTTTTTGAAGTTAGCCTGATCTTTAACACTCCTGAGCAAAGGCCTCCCCCATTTCTTCCCACTTTTCACTGTTTTTTGCCCTTTCTCGCATATTAACGAGAAGGGTATCCAAGGCGTCCCGCCATCTTCTTCTTGGTCTGCCGCGACCCCATCTATCTGTCTCAGGGCTCCAGTTTTGTGAAATGTGGGCTCACAGCTTTGCCGGTATCCGGCAGACATGGCCAGCCCATTCCCATTTATTTTGGCAGCTTTATGAGCAACGTCAGCAATTTGATTTCTGGAGCGCAGTGTGGTGTTCCTTATACGATCGTTAAGTTTAACGCTAAGTATGCTGCGCTCCATTGCCCGTTGGCAAATCTTGAGTTTGGACTTCTGGATGTTAATGAAAGACCAAGTCTGTGCACCATATGTCAGTATGGGGAGAATACACATGTTCTATAGCTTGCGTTTTAAGGGGATGGGTTATTCGCCCTTGAATAGCTCTTTCATTGACCAGTAGCTTTTCCCACTCTGGAGTGAATTTCAAAATAATGTGTGAATATAATAAAGTGAATTTCTAAGTAACCATAAAGCAAAACTTATGCAAAGCCCAGAATAAAATAAAATGTCACACTGATGGCTGCGTTTAATTTAAACAAAACCTTAACCGACCACGCAATATCACCCACATTATCCAATCCAAGCGCCAAGTAGAACCAACGTGAACTTTTCACAACCGTACACGGTAAGGTGTCGGTGTGGAACGACTTAATAGTGAGTAATTAACACCGTCTGTAAGACCATCGTTTTTAACTGCCACGACGATTAGTTCACCTCAGTTGAGTTTAAGGAGGGCTGAGATGAGGAGGTAGACTTTTATGTGGTTTATGGAGAAGAAATGTGGGTTTTATTAAAAACCCGTGCCCTTGGTCCGCGTGCAATTATTATAAAAATGTTACTTACCTACCTATTTCCCTATTTGAATCGGATTTTGTCAACAATTTCAAGTTTAATTTTTTTTGGAACCCTAATCCGTTTTCAAATGTAAAAGTAGCCTACACATTCAAAATCTGTAAACCTGTTTCGGAAATTATAGTTGGAGCTAACAAAAAAGACCGACAGACGGACCGACTGACGGACAGACAAAAAAAAAAAATATTTTTTTTCTCTTAAGCACCGTATTCATACATATATAGGGTGACTAGTAATTAATGGCTGATGCTTAAATACGAGATAGTACTCATGATATGAAAAAGTTTCCCAAAGAAAAAAAAAACACTGATCCGCCTTTATCATAATAACACAACAGCCCATGTTTCTTTAGGAAAGTTGTTTGTTATCATGAGTACAATCACGTGTTTAAGTATCAAAGAAAGAAAACACTGATTCGCCTTTATCACAATAACACAGCAGCCCATGTTTCTTTGGGAAAGTTGTTTGTTATCATGATTACAATCACGTGTTTAAGTATCAAAGAAAAAAAAACACTGATCCGCCTTTATCATAATAACACAACAGCCCATGTTTCTTTAAGAAAGTTGTTTGTTATCATGATTACAATCACGTGTTTAAGTATCGGTCACTAATTAACACTATTACTAGTCACCCTATATGCATTCAGTAAAAAGCTGTTGTTTTGAATTTACAAACAGACACTTCAATTTAATTTATTTGTTTAAATTCTGTAAGGTTTTCTGGGTTGTGTTTTGTATAAATAGGCATCATTTGTTCATCCTTTTCCAAACTAATTCGTGGTTGGCTTTCAGTTTTACCGGATGTAGCTGTATATGAGAATTTACAGATGCATCCATGGAGTACTGCGTATCTGACCTCCACAACCCACCAGTCATTTCAATAAAAAAAAAACACGTAAAATTCACTCCGTGTCTGAGTCAGTGAAAGTCAAACTGAGTTCCACGTGCTATCATATCGGCTGTATCGTACCGAATTTCATAATAATTTATACACTAGCCTACGGTTTTGCAAGGTCAATCAATATTTGCAATTTCATTCGTAGATATTTACTAAGTCAAGTATTGTAGCTTGGTTGTAGATGTTTTATTAAACCAGTTAATAGCATTACTTTACCAGCAGACTGATAAGTCCTGGTCAGACAGAAATAAATGTTAATTTTTGAAATTTCAACCGGCTAACTATCACGGTTCATGAGATACAGCCTGGTGTCAGATGGACGTATGGACGGACGGACGGACGGACCGCGAAGTCTCAGCTCTTCCCGGTCTGAGCGGAGCGGAAGGGAGTGTCAGACTTAAACTGACTAAAACCCATCCATGTTCCTTCTTAGCCTTTTGTGTTCCAGGGCCACGGTATCTCTTTCGAACAGTCCCGCAGACCTGGCAGAAACCTCTCTCTCTCTCTCGCCTTGGGCGAACTCTGACCAAAATATAAATAAAGTAATTTTGAAGGTAGCAAAGTTTCAAATTCCTTTCTAACAACTCGCTAAAGATATGTCTATAATATTTCAAAATAAAATGCTTCTGAAAAATGAAATTCACTTTGCGAAACAACGAATATCATTCCTAACATGTCTAAAATAACGACTACTATTATAGGGCAGGGCTATAAAAGATATCTTGCAACTTCGTCCGAATAGCCAGAACTGTAGAATCTTCAAATATGAGCTAAGAATAGGGAAACCCACAAACGATAAAGCAACTTTATAGTGTCGCGTGATCGCTGCAAATTGGATGAACTATACACGAACAGTTTTCAACATTATTTTATAGTCTTATTATTTTTCTTGAATTTTATACCTAGGTACATAGTACCTACCTAGTGTACATACACTGAGACTGGAGAACAGCGATGGCCCAGTGGTGCCACCCCCGACTTACTAGCAGTAAGCCGTGGGTCCGATTGTCCCAGGCAGGCACAATACTTTGTGTAATTTATTTCATCACCGCTGCCCTTAAAATTCTGAAGAAAAACATCGTGAGGAAACCAGCATGTCCTAGAACTAAAAATTCGAAGACATGTGACATCTACTAATCCGCACTGGGCGCGCGTGGTGGATGACAGCCCACTCCCTCTCATAGAGAGGAGGCCTGTGTCCCAGCAGTGGGAAAATTATAGGCTGATGATGATGATGATGAACACTGAATATGGCTCAATATCTTAGAAACTGCCTCGTTAGTCGAGTGATCGCAAGCACGACTGCAGATCCGAGAGCAGTAGAACAAAAATTGTTTATTATGATGTTAGTAACGTCCTGAGAGGTTGTCGGTGTTCCACAAATAACCCTGTATATATCCATCTTGCACGTGTAAAACGTTGATCGCAAGCTGCGATGTGTAATTAACGTCCCGTCAAAGTGCCGGTAGACTTGGAAACTTAATTAGAAACATATCACGAGTCGTTCGTAGAAGTGGGGTAGGCAGGAAAGTAGGTTATAGAACGTGCTTAGTATTGGAACGAGAAAGTTCTAAGGTTTGAGCTTATTGGGTTGTTTGTTAAATAGTTTTACTTCTGGTATGTTTGAGGGGCTCGCGGCTAAGCTGTAAAAGCGGGATGGGTCGATCTGCAGTAAAACAACGCTTGCTGAGGTTGGTCCGTATGGTGGACCGTTCATCTAGAATGACTCGTGGCTCGAAAAGCGTATTAAGAGCGTTTACACCTTACGGTATTTCATAAAACTTTCAAGTCCTTGTTTTCCGAATTGACTGAACCGATTTTAATGCAATTTCATACGCATGAGCAGGATACATAGGTTTAAAAAGTTACAAAAAAACATTTTCGAAATGTCTTTAAAAAAAATGATTATTGAAAATGTATGTTTCTATAGTCTATAGACTAACTTATAATCGGTCTAATTTAGCAGTAAAAGTTTTTTTCGAAAATGATTTTATTTACTTTTTAGACCTATGTATCCTGCCTATTCGTATGTTTCATTAAAATTGGTTCAGCCATTTCGGAAAATAAGGACTTGTAAGTTTGTATGAAATGTCGTAAGTCGTAAACGCTCTTAAACCGCTCCGGTTGTCATTTATACATCAAAGTCGCTATGGGTAGTCGAGGAGCGCGGAAGGGAGTGTCAGACATGTACTGACTAAAACCCATCCATGTTCCTTCTTAGTTCTTTGTGTTCCAGGGCCAAGGTATCTCTTTCGAACAGTCCCGCAGCCGTGGCAGGCATCGGCCCTCTCGGACCTCTTCCGATTTGCTGACATCTTCTTGAGGCGCGCGTGGAACACGAACGAGCCGTCGACACGGCCGCGGCCTGTCGTCATAAGACGGACGGACGGTGAGCTAGTCCATTACTCACCCGCAAGGCTAAAACCTGAATGTATGTCTGACCGAGTTTTACCGAGCTGTATCATGAGAGCAGCTGTAGCCCAGTGGTGGCAGCCCCGACTTACGAGCAGTAAGTCGTGGGTTCGAACCCAGGCAGGCGCATTACTTTATGTAATTTATTTCATCACCGCTGTCCTCAAAAACGGTGAAGGAAACAACATGAGGAATCCTGCATGTCCTAGAACTAAGAATTCGAAGACATGTGACATCTACCAAACCGCACTGGGCCCGCGTGGTGGATTACAGCCCACTCTTTCTCGTAGAGAGGAGGCCTGTGTCCCAGCAGTGGGAACATTATAGGCTAATGATGTATCATGATTTCCTGTAACAGGGTTGTGAAGATCAGGCAGGTCGATGAGCCTTTATCTGACTTTTAATCAAACAGTAAGAAGACCTGATATTATACTTAAAAGTCCAGAAGGAAAAACGCTTCTATACTAAAACTCCCTTATCTCATTAAGTTACAAAAGACTGGCTAAATTAATTAATGAGCTTGAGCAAATAATATCTTTAAGAAAACAGAATCCTTAAAAATTTATAATATTTCCATGTAATTTGCATGGTTCAATAGATAATTATCACGTTGTGTTCTTGAAGAGGATGGGATATGGAGCGTAATAATTAAATTTGATGGTTTTCAGTATGTTGGCCTGTTTGATAAACTATTAAGGTGTGACAAGACAGTGCATGGCAGGTATGCGTATACTTCTATAAAGGAGGAGGTGAAAGTATTTGGCCAGCATCTTATTTTTTCATGTATATACACCGATTTTTCCATGATTACTGGACCGATTTACCTCATTCATTTTTTATTCGGAAGAAGCAGCTCACGCGGTGGTCCCGTATTTTTAATATCTTTTCTTGAGTAGTTTATGAGCTAGCTACTTTTATGTAAATAAGTATTTTTTCAATGTCAATCATTAAAATAAACAAAGTCACCGAATATTGAAAATAAAGTTAATTTTTACTTTTACAGTGTTATTGTTTAGTTCTTGCAAAAATATGACCCGCATACTAAGCAAACGGACATTATTTATGACCCGCGTGCTGGCTGGAGATAGTTACACGAGAAAGCCTTACCGGGATAAAAAAATAACTATCTATATCCTAACGTATGCTAAAGCAAAAAAAAAAGAAAAGTTAGAAAGCATCTTATACGATTAGGAAAACTATATAGTGCTTTTACTTATAATACAAACTAAATCCTTGAAAGATACGAACTGTCCGACCTCGGAGTAGATTTCATCAGGGAAAAACAAGACAAGAAAGAAAAAGTAATTTTATGAAAAACTTTCCATTTCATTACTTTAAGTAATGTCCTCAAAAGAGGTTGTTCAAATGAATTTGTACTTTCTAAAGGACTGGAACTTCGAAGAATTCCATAGTTGAGTTTAAAAGCAGTCGTTGTTGATGAAATCTATCCATCTATCTTCTATCTTTATAAAAGTCAATGCCACTTTTCGTTGTAATTTTATAACTCAAGAACGGCTGGGCCGATTTTGCTGATTTTGGTTTTAAAATGTTTGTCGTGGTCCAGGGAAGGTTTAGGGTAGGGTAGGGTAGGGTAGGTAGGGTAGGTAGGGTAGGTAGGGTAGGTAGGGTAGGTAGGGTAGGTAGGGTAGGTAGGGTAGGTAGGGTAGGTAGGGTAGGTAGGGTAGGTAGGGTAGGTAGGGTAGGTAGGGTAGGTAGGGTAGGTAGGGTAGGTAGGGTAGGTAGGGTAGGTAGGGTAGGTAGGGTAGGTAGGGTAGGTAGGGTAGGTAGGGTAGGTAGGGTAGGTAGGGTAGGTAGGGTAGGTAGGGTAGGTAGGGTAGGTAGGGTAGGTAGGGTAGGTAGGGTAGGTAGGGTAGGTAGGGTAGGTAGGGTAGGTAGGGTAGGTAGGGTAGGTAGGGTAGGTAGGGTAGGTAGGGTAGGTAGGGTAGGTAGGGTAGGTAGGGTAGGTAGGGTAGGTAGGGTAGGTAGGGTAGGTAGGGTAGGTAGGGTAGGTAGGGTAGGTAGGGTAGGTAGGGTAGGTAGGGTAGGTAGGGTAGGTAGGGTAGGTAGGGTAGGTAGGGTAGGTAGGGTAGGTAGGGTAGGTAGGGTAGGTAGGGTAGGTAGGGTAGGTAGGGTAGGTAGGGTAGGTAGGGTAGGTAGGGTAGGTAGGGTAGGTAGGGTAGGTAGGGTAGGTAGGGTAGGTAGGGTAGGTAGGGTAGGTAGGGTAGGTAGGGTAGGTAGGGTAGGTAGGGTAGGTAGGGTAGGTAGGGTAGGTAGGGTAGGTAGGGTAGGTAGGGTAGGTAGGGTAGGTAGGGTAGGTAGGGTAGGTAGGGTAGGTAGGGTAGGTAGGGTAGGTAGGGTAGGTAGGGTAGGTAGGGTAGGTAGGGTAGGTAGGGTAGGTAGGGTAGGTAGGGTAGGTAGGGTAGGTAGGGTAGGTAGGGTAGGTAGGGTAGGTAGGGTAGGTAGGGTAGGTAGGGTAGGTAGGGTAGGTAGGGTAGGTAGGGTAGGTAGGGTAGGTAGGGTAGGTAGGGTAGGTAGGGTAGGTAGGGTAGGTAGGGTAGGTAGGGTAGGTAGGGTAGGTAGGGTAGGTAGGGTAGGTAGGGTAGGTAGGGTAGGTAGGGTAGGTAGGGTAGGTAGGGTAGGTAGGGTAGGTAGGGTAGGTAGGGTAGGTAGGGTAGGTAGGGTAGGTAGGGTAGGTAGGGTAGGTAGGGTAGGTAGGGTAGGTAGGGTAGGTAGGGTAGGTAGGGTAGGTAGGGTAGGTAGGGTAGGTAGGGTAGGTAGGGTAGGTAGGGTAGGTAGGGTAGGTAGGGTAGGTAGGGTAGGTAGGGTAGGTAGGGTAGGTAGGGTAGGTAGGGTAGGTAGGGTAGGTAGGGTAGGTAGGGTAGGTAGGGTAGGTAGGGTAGGTAGGGTAGGTAGGGTAGGTAGGGTAGGTAGGGTAGGTAGGGTAGGTAGGGTAGGTAGGGTAGGTAGGGTAGGTAGGGTAGGTAGGGTAGGTAGGGTAGGTAGGGTAGGTAGGGTAGGTAGGGTAGGTAGGGTAGGTAGGGTAGGTAGGGTAGGTAGGGTAGGTAGGGTAGGTAGGGTAGGTAGGGTAGGTAGGGTAGGTAGGGTAGGTAGGGTAGGTAGGGTAGGTAGGGTAGGTAGGGTAGGTAGGGTAGGTAGGGTAGGTAGGGTAGGTAGGGTAGGTAGGGTAGGTAGGGTAGGTAGGGTAGGTAGGGTAGGTAGGGTAGGTAGGGTAGGTAGGGTAGGTAGGGTAGGTAGGGTAGGTAGGGTAGGTAGGGTAGGTAGGGTAGGTAGGGTAGGTAGGGTAGGTAGGGTAGGTAGGGTAGGTAGGGTAGGTAGGGTAGGTAGGGTAGGTAGGGTAGGTAGGGTAGGTAGGGTAGGTAGGGTAGGTAGGGTAGGTAGGGTAGAGTACGGTAGGTAGATAGATAGGGTAGGTAAAAAGTGCATTGCAACGCATGCCGGGGACAGCTAGTGATTTATATATTATCTTACTGCTTCTTCTTGTGTTTGTTATTCTTTCAGGAAAAAACTACTGAAGGGATTTTATGACAGAAAATAATCTGGATTAATATTTAAGATATTTTTTATCTGAGTGGTACAATGCTGTGGGTCAATAACCAAAATCTACGTTGGTGAAGCCGTCTGCATAAGCTGGTACCGGTAAAACGTGGGGAATATGGATGCGAGGGAGAATAGGGAGAAAACTTTGAATGGGATTTCATCGTTGAATACAAATAATTCATCACTAAAAAGCTATTGGGATCTTTTCTGTTTTAATTTAATAAACAATAGAGTATTTTTAGGATATCAATAATATTAAAATAACGTGCAAATGACTTTCAAAGTTTCGTCCCGATTCACCCCCGTGTCGCTATTCACCCCATTTTACGGTACTGAATAACACAGTAGAGGTCAGCAATTTGCATTTGTTACGCCTTGTATGTCCGGACCAAAAAATGTAAGTGCATCTTTCTGATTACGCGATTTGGTATTGTAAGTTTCCGGGGAGATATACGTCCATGTAACTAAAATTCCCTCTCGTCTTTTTCGGTTTATTGTAGATTGGCAACCAATAAAAGGTATCTAGAACTCTAAGTACTCAAAATATGTCCGATCGATCAGCATGAGATTACATGAGGGCCTATATAAAAAGCCAGCGTATCAGCGATAACCTTCATGGTAAGTTAAAAAAGGTACCTACGAGATCCATCGCCTTCCTTTCATTTTTTTTTGGATTTTTACAATGTCTAAATGAGAATCTTTTATTGGTTTAAATACTTGACAGTTGTTACAGGGAGTCAATGGCCCAAAAGTCTTACCAAGGGGTACCATATTACCCAGTACTAACTGGTTGCGGAGGTCAGATAGGCAGTCGCTTTATGTAAAAATACTGATATTCAGCCGCATCCGGTAAGACTGAAGAAACCGACCCCTATAAAGTTAGGAAAAGGCTAGGCAGATGATATTGATAAAATACTTAATATAGTCAAAAATACTGTACTTATAACTGTACGACTAGGCATTTGTGAAAAAAAAAACAGATCTTAAACTATGTCTCCGTTCGACTAATTCACTCTCCACTTTCTAACAACTTTTAGTAGACCTTTTAGTTCCACGTCAGCTAAAGCTAAAACTAAAATAGCTGACAATTCTATTTACGTTCCCGCTTTTACAGCGTTCTTCGCGTTAATGAATTAGTACTAAAATAAGTTTCCAATCAAAGCAAAAAACTTTAAAGGGGCTAATTCAAAGACTAGATATTCGAATGTTTTAAAATCGAGTTGTCTCTAAAAGGCAAACCAGCTTCAGCAACAGGCAGTCTGTTTTAAAGTAACTGAAGATTCAAACAAAAAAAAATATCTTGATGAAAAGAGGTAGTTAAATACTAGTTTTATTCACTACTTCATCATTTCTCTACCCTTGTCCAATTCTACAAGGTGTTCTTTTGCATTCTCGTCAAATTTCAGGAGGTGGTCACAAAAAACATTAAAAATCAATAAAAATTACGATACCTAGTTGATTAGTAATAAACGCTGATATTTTTGGTTGTTTAAGTTTGTCAATATTACAGAATAACCCCCTTAACGTGGTTTGGGGAATAAGAAATTATCGAATAAACGTTTGAGATTGTTTGTATGTGTGTATCGAGGTTATAGGGCGAGAACCAGAAGGTCAGCGTTTAAAACACTGGTGGTTCATACTTACCCACTTACCCATTTCGTAAAAAAGAAAAATTACCAACCCATTTTATCATTGATTCGGGGCGAGAATCAGTAGCATAGTTACCTCCTTGAATTTGATGAGGATGCAAAACAACACCTTGTATTTAGGGTCGGTGCAATTCGTTTTCTTCTTCGATTCTTCCCTGTCAGACGCCACGGCATCATGTACTTCTGTCTCTTGCATATCATTCCTCACACAATCCATCGATCTTTTCCTTCTTCTCTCTTTCCATCCATCAACATTCATATCTATCACTCTTTTATTCACATACGTTTCTTCCCGCCACATTACATGTCCATACCAAGACAAACGACTTCCTTTCAATTTTTCTGTATCAGGCGCCACTTTCAAACTTTGTCTAATATACACTTATTTTATCCATTCTTGTCACACCACACATCTATTTCAACATTCTCATCTCCACTACATACAATAGTTTTTCATCCATCTTCTTTACAGCTCAGCATATTGATTCATACAGTACGACAGGTCTGATCACGGACTTGTATATTTTCTCCTTTAACTTGAGGGGTATCCGTGGATCGCAAATTGTTCCAGTTACCTGTAGCCTTTTCATCCATCCTGAGTTGTTGTCAGTCATACCTTACTCCTTTCTGGTTACCCCAAACAATCTTTTTCAGTGTGTTAGCTGATGTTATTATTTCTAGTCTCGGAAAGAACGTTAAGCCGTTGGTCCCGGCTGTCATTTGTAGATCTTTGACAGTTGTTACGAGTACGAGTTACGTCAGAAACCAAAAAGTATGACATCCAGTCTTACCAAGGGTTATCGCAATACCCAGTTACTGGGTTGTGGAGGTTAGAGGCAGTCGCTTCATGTAAAATACTGGTGCTCAGCTGCATCCAGTTAGACTGGAAGCCGACCCAACAGTTTGGGAAAAGGCTAGGGAGATGATGAGCTGATGTTAATATGATATTTTTAGACTCACAGAAATCACGCTATCTTCTCCTAAACCCGAACACGACAAAGTTCCGTTTTTTTTTTTTTTTTTTTCCGGATTGGAAATCATCAAATGACTTCTCCCGCTCTGGGCGGAGCGGGAGGGAGTGTCAGACTTGTACTGACTAAAACCCACCCATGTTCCTTCTTCGCCCTTTGTGTTCCAGGGCCGCGGTATCTCTTTCGAACAACCCGCAGCCCTGGCAGGCATCGGCCCTCTCGGACCCCTTCCGGTTTGCTGTCATCTCCTTGAGGCGCGCGTGGAACACGTCATAAAACGGACGGACGGTGAGCTAGCCCATTACTCTCCCTAAGTTACAAAGTAAACAAGTAAGTATTTTTAGACTCACAGAAATCACGCTATCTTCTCCTAAACCTAAACACGACAAAGTTCCGTTTTCCCTTTATTTTCTTTTAATCTTTACACACGAAGTATTCCCTCCCTACAATGTTGCTTCGGTCCCTTCCTGTGATTATTGTTTCACAATGCGGGTGCCTGATTAGAGCGAGCTACGTACTTCCCGAAGCCTTTGAAGATTACTGTCTGGTTTACCTTCGGGTATTTTTGATTGCTTTTAGATTATTATTATTGGAAATAAAGGAGGATGGTTTGGGCGTGTGACAGTTATTTTGGTAGCAAATAATATATTTTTTGCTTATCTATAAGGGGGCATTATACCTACATCTATACAAATAAATAAAATTGAAGTGTCTGTTTGTAATATTAAAATAACCGCTTTTTACTTTATGCATAATGAATGTATATAGGGTACATATTATTATACCAAAATAACATTTTTTATAAGTTTTGTATGTCTGTCTGTTTGTTCCGGCTAATCTCTGGAACGGCTGGACCGATTTTGACGGGACTTTCACTGGCAGATAGCTGACGTAATAAAGAGTAACGGAGGGCTTTTTTAGAAAAAATCTAATTCCACGCGGACGAAGTCGCGGGCACAGCTAGTATTATAGACAATAGGGGATCGGACTGGGTAAAGAAAACGACATTCTATTTTGTCCGTCAGACAGGTAATACAAAAATATTAGACACGTATTTTTTGTTTTATCAAAATATCAAAATAATACTTAGTTAAAACTCATTAAAGTTGGAGAGTGGGGGCTTACTACGTCACAAGTAGGTATAAAACTTACCTACATGTGACGTCATGCGCCATTTCAACTCAATATATCTCCGTAATTTTATGACCACGTGAAAAAAGAAAAAATACGTGTCCAATACTTTTCAATAAACTTCCCGACGGACAAAGAAAAAAAAATTGGATTATCCCCTATTAAGTGATATATACTCGATTATGTAACTGGAATGAATGTGGGTGTACTACCTCTGCCTAACTCTTCGGGGGTTACAGGCGTGATGTTATGTATGATGAGATACTATGGTTATATAAAAATATATCGTTTTGTGTATGTTTGATTTGGTTGCGTTGTGAATCAAATAACATACTATGTAAATTTGCAATATCGTCATAATGTTATATTATATATATTATTTTTTTTATACTATGCTATATGCTATATGTCCAATGTAGTCTTTTACACAGACTTAATGTTAATAAAAACATTGAAAAGAAACCGGACTTGGAAGGTCTGACATAACTTACACACAGCTAGTGCTGTGATCAATGCGTGATTTTATAGATGTGTCATAAGTCATAACGTAACTGAATATGAACTTAATGTCACCGACATTAAGTTCAAGTTTGCAAGCAACCTATTGACCAACGTAAGTTCATCTAAATAAATAACTAGGTTAGGTGGGCACTTAAGTATCTCTCACCACCGACCAACGTACTTATCCTTCTATTTTTTTTGTACAGTCAGCAAAAAAATCCTTCGTCATCTCAAGAACGCGACAAGTCTGTAATAACAGAAAATTAAATTTCATGATCGAATTACAGCCGTTTTTTACTCAACTTTGCTTTTACCCTTTTTAATTTATTTAATTTGTCACGGAAATAAACTGTGGACCTTTTTAATAAGTTTCGGGATTCGTTTTATTATTATTTTATATTGGGACTGGCGTTCTATTTTTAGCGTCGAAAAGGAGGAAACGGTATGCCATTTATTCGGATGATTTATATTTTTCTGGACTATGAAGAAATAGGGCTGTGACCTTGAAAGAACAGAAAGTAAAAAAAAAAAAAAAACTGACCAAATAGACAGTTTAATTTAAAAAAAAAACTATTGAAATGTAGCTTGGTTCATGATTTTTCGATTCTAAATTCTCATGACGAAAATGCGATGAATAGAGTGCGAACTCTGGACCTTATTGCTTTTTTTAGTCTGATGCTTCTTTTCACTTTGGCATTTAGCTAATGATATATCCCAATCATTTTCCTTTAATAATCTGAGCGAAACTGCTTACCACATCAACTCAGTATCGCCAATTCCAATCCATAAAGCAGAACCACAAAGGAAAATCAGGATTTACTTTTTTTAAATTTCCAATGCACATAACTGCGAAGCGACCATGAAATGCGAACTTTTTTTTTTTCATTTTATTTTACTGGAGACATTATATTCAAATGGCCAGCACCCTGTCATAAAACGAAATAAAGCAATATCTACTGGATTAGGTACCTTTATATCGTAAAATTATTTTATTAAAATGCTTAGGCTACTGTCCCACTGTCGACGAGGAAGCGAATTAGTAACGAATGTTTTCTCGAACATAAGATTGTAGGTCCATTATCAGTACAAGAGATCAGTTAATCGTTGACTGTTCCCACTGCCACCCTCTTGCGAGCACCTTTCGCAGTTAAAATACTCTTGCCCTTATCCCAATTTATTTGGGGTCGGCGCAGCATGTCTTCTTCTTCTCTATTACTCGTCATCTCAGCAGGCACCTCCTTTCCACCCATAATCATCCTTCACACAGTCCATCCATCGTTTCTTTGGTTTGCCTCTACTCTTATAGCAAATTCATTCATACTGAACATTTCTCATTCCTCCGCATCACACATCCCGATAACCGATTACCACCGATTACAACCAATAATTTTCAAATTTCTTCAATTCATAGTTATTTTAAAAAAAACATTGTTCTCTTTTCCCCCCACAATAAGATTCCTTTTTTGATTCTGCCACTGCGAAGTCTTTCAAAATAACAGCGATCTTTATCAGCGTTACAATAAGGTTCTATTTGGGTTGCTATCAGAGGTGAAATAGTATTTAACAGCCCGCTTCTCGCCAATCGCTGTCAGTGGGACTGGTGCCTTACTGTAATAAAAATTTTAGTTTGGCTGGCGTGTTGAGTTTGATGGGAAAATGCTTATTCGTTATTATTTTTCTTTCCTTTTAAAATTAAAATACTTGGAAATAAGTTGGGATTCGTGTTAATTATACTGAGAACATACTCTAAGTGGTAAATTGGATGAATCGATGGAGCAAACGAGATCTACGATCTACGCTCGGATTCGATTTCGATTCGATAAGTCGTATGTCTATCTTGTTTTGGTATTACGAAAGCGAGCGAGATAGACATACGACTTTCCGAATCGAAATCGAATCCAAGCGTTTGTGAATAGGGGGCCTGGTGGCTATGCGGAACGACGACTTTGAAAGGTGGCTGGGTCGGGCTGGATGCAGAAGGTGGGGGTCAGGGTTGGAAGAGGGCTTTGTCCAGCAGTGGACTACACTATAATCATCTACCCGGCCTTTCCCAATTATATTGGGGTCAGCTTCCAGTCTAACTGGATGGGGCTGAATACTAGTATTTTACATGTATCGACTGCCTATGTGACCTCCACAACCCATTTAGTACTGGGTAATACGATATCCCTTATAGTGGATATTTACTTTTTGTTTAATCTTTAGAAATAACGTTTATTTCGAAATTCAATAGGGGATAATCCTTTTTTTTTTCTTTGTCCGTCGGGTAGTTTATTGAAAAGTATTGGACACGTATTTTTTCTTTTTTCACGTGGTCATAAAATTACGGAGATATATTGAGTTGAAATGGCGCATGACGTCACATGTAGGTAAGTTTTATACCTACTTGTGACGTAGTAAGCCCCCACTTTCCAACTTTAATGAGTTCTAACTAAGTAATTTTTTGATATTTTGATAAAACAAAAAAATACGTGTCTAATATTTTTGTATTACCTGTCTGACGGACAAAATAGAAAGTCGTTTTCTTTACCCAGTCCGATCCCCTATTCTACAAAAATGTGAACACAACAAAACATTTCCATAGAATAAATAAACTATGAAAATAATTATCCAACTAAAATAATATTACAACGTTTACTCATAATTAAGTCATTAACCCTCAAACGCGATAGCGCTCCGGAAAAGGCCCATTATTCTTATAATCGCAGTATTAATATCAATCTGAAATATAATCCGGTAATTTTCAGTTACATTAGATTAGTGTTGTTTAAATAAGGCATGCTGTAATTCAAGGCCTTGATTGATCGTGACATAAAGTCGCGTATATAGCTTGATGAATTAAGTTCGTTTATTTCAAACTAGCCTATGCCCGCGGTTTCGCACGCGTGGAGTTCGGTCACTGTCCCACGGGATTGTACTACCGGGATAAAAAGTATCCTATGTGTTAATCCAGATTGTGTGCCAAATTTTATCCAAATCCATACAGTAGTTTTTTTGTAAAAGAGTAACAAAGATACATTCTTATAAACGTTCGCGTTTATAATGTTAATAAGATAGTAGGATAGGAAGTAGGATGATTCATTTTTGATGATTTTGAAAGAGTAACCATTGAGTTTCTTGCCGGTTCTTCTCGATAGGAAACGATCAACCCGAACCGTGCACCTTTTGTCGACGTTTTACTCGTATAAGTGCCCATGTAGGCCTATGTAAAATAAAATATTTTGTTATTTTTTTTATTTGGTTTTATACGCTCTTTTGAACTGTCAAAGAACCAGTCAAAACTTTAAGTCTGCTTGGTATGCTAAGTATCATTCTGTTATCTGTGAAAATGTTTCGTGACACTCCCCAAAGGGCCAGTCTAATTTTTACGGACAAATTCTGGACTGCTTCGTTGTTCTAATGGTCTCAATGGTGACTGGAGAGCCCTGACTGCTCAGCATACACGCTTGTGACCACCGAGGCTGTCAAACGAAGCAACCAAGCCGAGACTTAGCTTTGCCTTGAGGGTGGAGAAGCTAGAGGCGCGCCAAAACACCAATTTCAATTCGTTTTTGGTGCGCGTTCCGACCCACAATTGGGGGCCTTTCTCAAGGAAGATTTTTGGCCGCAGGGTGTGCTGTATCTATGTAGGTGAGACTTAGGTGATCAGTCTTACAGTTATAACCTACTTTCTTGTTGCCTTGCTAAAATTGATCTATGGTGTGACCTCTTTTAAATATACGACGCCTTTTTCCAAACGGGTCAGGCATAAAGCCACCTACCTACACATACAAAATACGCCTTTCGTCTTGTCCGCGTTCATACATCTGGGGGCATCTGAGGGTAGGACGAAATCCGTAGTTTCGGCTGAAGTTACGGTCGTTTCCTACTCCGTATCACTTACGGACAAAAGATTCGTTTGACGCCCGAAATAAAAATGAATAGGACAGCTGTTGTCCTTACTCCCTATTTGTTTTCAAAACTCTTGAATCAGAAATATTAAGGAGTAGCGTTCATTTCGAAGTTTAAAACTAGTTACGGATGGGTGGGTGGGTGACCCCCTGGTCAGACACGCATGTCCGTAGCAATTTTTTTTTGAGGAGATCGGCGCTAAATAATAACAGCCGCACGCGTCGATCTTTAAGGTTAATCCGTGCTAGCCAAGGTTGGTCCGTGGATGTGTTACCAAAATTACATACCGAGTTTCCTCCGTGCGTCGAAAAGCACGTTAAGCAGTTGGTCCCGGCTGTCATTTGTAGATCTTTGACAGTCGTTACGAGTAGTCAGAAGCCAAAAGTCTGACATCCAGTCTTACCAAGAGGTATCGTATTACCTACCCAGTCACTGGGTTATGGAGGTTAGATAGGCAGTCGCTTCATTTATAATACTGGTACTCAGCTGCATCTGGTTAGATTGGAAGCCGACCCCAAGATAGTTTGGGATAAGGCTAGGCAGATGATGTACAAACATAAAAAAGTAACTTATACTCAGAGTATCACATATCCCACTCCCGTTTCTAGTCGTAACTATTAAACTAACTACAGAACTACAAAAGACCACTTCCATCCTCAACCCTTTGAAAAGCCTCAATTACACACCACACGTTCTCGTATTCCCGACAATTAATCGCATCGCACAAGATTAATCGCACAGTTGCACACAATTAGTCGCACAGCCCCTTACAAACGGTTTTTCTGTAGACTAAGCTATTTTCAGGCTGCCGCCAGCCGGGTTCCGTTTCACAACTGTCATTAACTTGTAATAAATGTTTCTGTATTAGTTTTCGTTTAATATTGTTTTGTATAATGTTTTATTTGTAGTTTTGAAGGTAAGTTTTAAAAGGGATTGAGGGTCATCCTAAGGTGAACTAACGGTCCAAACAGAGTGATATGTTGTGAAGGAATACCGCGATGGGACCTTAATACTGTATGGAACAGACATGCTAATGAAAATTTATATCAAACTTATGCCATTGAAACTTGTTTCAGAATTTAAGTAACGCTTTAAGAGCGTTTACGCTTTACGACATTTCATTCCTTATTTTCAGAAATGCCTCAACCGATTTTAATGAAATTTCATAAGCATAGGCAGGATACATAGATCTAAAAACTTTTTTTTTTTTTTTTTTTTAATTTTGTTACAGCTAAATTAGACGACCGATTATAAATTATCTATACAAACGGAAATTTCCAAGTATCTTTTCTTTTTAAACATATTTCGAAAATGTTTTTTAGTATATTTTTAGACCTATGTATCCTGCTTATGCGGATTAAGTTTAATTAATATCAGTTCAGTGATTTCGGAAAAAAAGATCTGGAAGTATTTGTATAGATTGCCGTTAGGTATAAACGCTTTTCAGCGCAATTACCATCAGTGTAGGCCCTCTGGTATTGTATATGGAGTGTATCTAAATACATTATTATCTATAACCGACTTGAGGAGCTAGTGGCTAAATAATAAAAGCCGTACAGGTCGATGTTTAAGGTCAAGCCGCGCTTGCCAAGGTCGCTCTGTGGATGGATGACCATCATAAAATACCGAGTTTCCTCCATGCCTCGAAAACCACGTTAAGCCGTTGGTTCCTGATGTCATTTGTAGATCTTTGACAGTCGTTACAGGTAGTCAGTGGCCCGAAAGTCTGACAACGAGGCTTACGAAGGGGTACCGTATATTGGGTACTGACTGAGTTGTGGAGGTAAGATAGGCAGTCGCTCCATGTAAATAATGATATTCAGCTGCATCCTGTAAGACTGCAAGCCGACCTTAATAAAGTTGGGTGTTTGGAAAAGGCTAGGCAGCTGATGAGGTGATCTTTAACTGACTTATAAAAAAGGAGGCGATTATGTATTCCCCGGCACATTTTTATAATATGGTATTTTTAAAACTGGTCCTTACTTCTTTTTTGGTTAAGGCGGTTGGTTCGATCTCCGTGACGAGAAAAGCTTATCGAGTTGCTCCAGAGTTTTTCCAAACCTTCTGTTTGCATTTTTGGTCAAATTCATACATAGGCTCACTCTTTATCACACAAACCGCAAAATAAATATTGAACCGTGGATGTCCTTAATATTTCTCTCTATCCCTTTGATGAATTCAAGGCTGACAACTGCTTACTTGCTAAATAATTACAATGGAATGAAATGACAGCAAACCTACAAAGGTACAAAGCAATAATAGAGTAAAATAGTCCAGAGAGATAAGCTACAGGACAGTAAGATATTATTCCGTAATACAACAATTTCACTGCGGTAAACGTGTTTCAGAGACAGCTCATGCCGTGCCGCAAACATGGCCGCCTGTGGGCCAAGCCCAAACGTGCGAGTAAACGTTCATTATCATCAACCTATAATGTTCCCACTGCTGGGCCACAGGCCTCCTCTCTTTGAGAGGAAGTGGGCCGTAGTCCACCACGTGGGCCCATGCGGGTTGGTAGATGTCACATGTCTTCGTTTTTTTAGTTCTAGGATATGCCGGTTTCCTCACGATGTTTTACTTCACCGTTTTTGAGAGAAGCGGTGATGAAATAAATTACACAAAGTAATGCGCCTGCCTCGGGTAAACGTTACCTGAACGTAATGTTTTTTTAGGGTTTCGTACCTAAAGGGGCCAAACCCTATAACTTTATATCTCCGCTGTAAATATATGTTCGCCCATCTGTCAGGGCTGCCTTTTTTGAACTGTAATAGGTGGAAACTTGAAATTTCAACAGGGTGTAAAAAACTATAGAAAAATTAAAGGGGTTTTCCATATAACAAAGGTGCACTTTGAGAAAAACTTTGTACAGTGAACAAGAACCCTTCGAATGCGAGTCCGTCTCGCACTTTGCCGGTTAGTCAATGAAAAACACGATTATCCTTAGACTTTAGTTTAAATATTTGAAA
This sequence comes from Cerastis leucographa, assembly GCA_963082945.1. Taxonomy (NCBI): domain Eukaryota; kingdom Metazoa; phylum Arthropoda; class Insecta; order Lepidoptera; family Noctuidae; genus Cerastis; species Cerastis leucographa. Next base: position 6,163,255 of record OY720380.1, on the reverse strand, counting down.
CTTGTACATTAAGTAACCCAATAAGCCTTACCCAATTTTGGATAAACTTGTCCTTGTACATCTACCATAGTAGGGGATAATCCGATTTTTTTGTTCTTTGTCCGTCGGGTAGTTTATTGAAAAGTATTGGACACGTATTTTTTCTTTTTTTACGTGGTCATAAAATTACGGAGATATATTGAGTTGAAATGGCGCATGACGTCACATGTAGGTAAATTTTATACCTACTTGTGACGTAGTAAGCCCCCACTCTCCAACTTTAATGAGTTCTAACTAAGTAATTTTTTGATATTTTGATAAAACAAAAAATACGTGTCTAATATTTTTGTATTACCTGTCTGACGGACAAAATAGAATGTCGTTTTCTTTACCCAGTCCGATCCCCTATTTGCCATATTTTGTGTATATATTTTAATTTTGAGTATTCTATCAACTAGTAATATGAAGTCTTAGATGTGAGTAAATATTGACTGCAAATCCAGTATTTTCAATAGTATTTAGAATACGTTTACTCGGCACGTTCGTGCTAGGGTAGGTCACAATATATGAAGCTATTCCTATGGTTTATGTTTGTTATAATTTGGAGTTTGAGCCGGAGCTTTTGTGAGGCTAATGTTTTACTCTGTGTTGGAAAATTGGTAGGTACTTAACGCTAGTCTTATCAGCGAATAACAACAAACACAAAGCGTCATTTAAAAGAGTTTTATATGCAGTCAGGAGATTACATAGTAATGGGTGTAAAATACCTTTAACAAAGTCAAAAGATTACTGGCTTTCCCCGTCATTGCGATATTTTTGTGGTTCTGGATCTTACCGGGAACTTTCTTTCTACCTAACTTTCTGAACCGATTTTTAATGAAAATAAACAAAACTTTAAAAAAATACAACAACTACTCAATTGAGAAATTCCTCATTTTTGTTAAGCGTATCTTATGCTAAGTAAGCTTCCTAACTGTTCCAATCAAAAACTAATTGAATTGAAACAAAAGGTGAAATACAATTGAAAAGTAATAATCTGTTGGTAAACCCGACGTTGCTGTGTGTAATCATGTGGACAGCCAGTAATTAGTCTAGGCTGAATCAGAGCCTGGATTAGCAATGTGAACAATGTGTCATATTGGTTATGTGAAAATAAGGCTTCAATTGGAATTGAATAAAAAGATAAGATTATCCATACTTATACTTATAATATTATAAATGCGAATGTCACTCTGTTTGTTTGTTTGTTTGTTACCTTTTCACGACTAAACGGCCGATCGGATCTTAATGAAATTTGGCAAGAAGATAGATTTCAACCTGGGGAAGGACATAGGCTATATATCATTACGCTACAACCAATAGGAGCGGAGCAGCAATGAAAAACGTGCGATATTTTTGTGGTTCTGGATCTTACCGGGAACTTTCATTCTACCTAACTTTCTGAACCGATTTTTAATGAAAATAAAGAAAACTTTAAAAAAATACAACAACTACTCAATTGAGAAATTCCTCATTTTTTTGAAGCCGGTTTAAAAGTGGCAACCTAAATACACTCTAATTAAAATTATCATCTTGTGAGATATACGAGTAATTTTCAGCTAGTATCTTCCCCACAAACCTTTAGCTTTGTGCTTTGTTTTATGCGATGAGGTTTTAACCTCATCGCATAAAACTGGTGATAAATGTCTGTTCCTTCTTACTAACTAACAAAAACCAGCCAAGTGCGAGTCAGACTCGGGCATGAAGGGCTCCGTACCATTATTTATAAAAACCAGCAGAAAAATCCCTTAAATATTGTATAGTCTCTTAAATATATATTTTATTTTGTTTTTAGTATTTGTTGTTATAGCATCAACAGAAATACATAATCAGTAGAAATTTCAACTGGTTAACTGTCACGGTTCATGAGATACAACCTGGTGAGAGACGGACAGCGAAGACCCTTTGGGTACGGAACCCTAAACAGGAAATTAATCACCACGCTTGCTCTCTGCGTGTTGGTGAATTCATAATGTTATTAACGCAAGGTTTTCTGCATTATTCTCTTTCATCATATACGAATAAATAAGGTGCATAACATAATAATTATCACGCCTATAATTCAGCTGACAGGCGCGACGTGGCACGCGGCGACAAAACCTTCGTAGTACAATTTCTATGAAAACGCGCGCGACGCAACAACGTTCGATGCGACGCGTTTCTGATTTTTCTTTTAGTTTTTGCGAGGCGACACACGGCGACAAGAAACAAAAGACTCATATCATATAACATTTTTATGCAGCCGAGCTTGCCGCGCTATGCCGCGTGGTGCCGCGCGGCAACGCACCGCGGCATCAACTCGTTGATCAATTACTCGGTATTCAGTGTTTCTTGCAATATGAGCATAAGAGCAGTGGTGGCAAATGTTCCTCCGACTTATGACTTGTATTGTGTGGCACGTGGGCTCCGGGACTATTCGAAAGGTATGGCCCTGGAACACAAAGGGCTAAGAAGGAATATGGATGGGTTTTAGTCAGTACAAGTCGGACACTCCCTTCCGCTCCGCCCAGAGCGGGAGAAGTCATTTGATGTTTTCCCATCCGAAAAAAAAGGGTTTTGTACGTGCACAGGCAGACTCATTTTTACGTCACATCTTTTTATTTCACCGTCACTGCTCTCAAATCAAATCAAATCAGCCTCTGTACATTGTACTTGAAGTGTTAAATAAATAAATAAATAAAACTAAAAAATCGAGGGCACAACACAAACCAAGTGGTGGGAAAAAGCTAGGAATATCCAGCAACATCAAATGTTTCTGTCTAGTGTTGCTCAGTATTGTTCCCAGTGAATCCGGGGGAAAAGATTTATTTCAGCAAGGCCGATGAAAAGACTTTCATGAGCATTTTAAAGCTTTAAAGCAAGTTTTGTTTGAGTTTCTGGGGTTTTAAAAGGTTTATTTTACTTTTACTTCTCCTTTGAACGCAAACCCAAAACCAACTTTAAAAAACATTTTGCAACAATCAACTTCCAGCTCTAACGCCTTGACTCGTTGGTCTAGTGATCGGAATCGTTACCAAGTCGGGATAAATGTTATTGGGGTTTTCCACCAGAAACTTCTCAGTACCAGTCACGTGGTCTGGATTTGCGCCCGGTTGTTGCAATAGGCCTTTTACAATATAAAGGAACTGATAGATATGGTTACTGAGCTCCACATAATATTTCCTGTTGCTGCGTTTTTTTTAAGCTTTTGTTTATTTTTTAAAAATCTCGAATAGATACGAATCCTTAAATTGTAAACGTTATTACTTAGACATGCATATAGTATTAATATTTTAACAAATTTGTCTCGTATTAAAATTCACGTTTAACATGTTCAAATCTTTATACAAGGTGTTGTTTTGCATCCTCGTCAAATTCAAGGGGATAACTAAGCAAATGATTCTCGTCCCGAATCAATAATAAAATGGGTAGGTAATTTTTCTTTTTTTTACGGAAATCGGTAAGTGTGAACCACCCGTGTTTTAAACGCGGCCCGTCTGGTCCTTGCCTTATAAGCTCGCTTACACACATACAAACAATCTCAAACGTTTATTCGATAATTTCCTAGTCCCTGAACCACGTTAAGGGGGTTATTCTGAAATACTGACAAACTTAAATAACCAAAATAATCAGCGTAAATAAATAATTAACTAGGTACCGTAATTTTAATTGATTATTTATGTATTTCGTGACCACCTCCTGAAATTTGACGAGGTTGCAAAACAACACCTTGTATGCCATTCTATGGCAAAACATGTATGTTCACAACCCTATTTATAAGATCTAAATGTACATGTTTTTACAAAAATAAAAATTATTCTATTCCATTCTATTCTACATGTGGACTTTTACATAACTGGCGAAATTTCGGCTATTAGTTATACCTCTGCCTATCTCTTCGTTGATTACAGGCGTAATCTTTTGTTATGTAAGCTTCCTAACTGTTCCAATCAAAAACTAATTGAATTGAAACAAAAGGTAAAATACAATTGAAAAGTAAAAATCTGTTGGTAAACCCGATGATGCTGTGTGTAATCATGTGGGCAGCCAGTAATTACGGACAGTCTAGGCTGAATCAGAGCCTGGATTAGCAGTGTGTACAATGTGACATATTGTTTTATGTGAAAATAAGGCTTCAATTGGAATTGAATAAAAAGCTTAGATTATTTTTTATAAAAAAAAAACCTCTAAACCGCACTGGGGTTGCGTCGTAAATTATAGACCACTCTTTCTGTGTCCAAGCATTGAGAGCGTTATTATGCTGATTATACAAAAATAATGTACCTACTTATTTCTTTTTTTGTTTTTCATCCTACAAACTACATAATTATTAACTGAGAGATGTATTTTGAACATGAAATGATGCTATTTCTAATTTAAAAAAAAAACAGTGTCTAGTCAAACCTATAAAAAACCACTATCCTAAATTAGAAAACTCGGAAAAATAGGATAACCGGTTTGGATTTGTTACCATAGGGTGCAATTCATGATTTGAAGCAATTAATGACGAATCATGTTCGAAAACCTTCAAATTGTTTAAAAAGTGTGCTACGCAATTAAAATGCAGAACAGAGATTGGATAGACACCCATTAGTCCCATATCATCTTAACAAGTTTTACAAGAAAGGCATTACCGAAGTCTTACAACCGCAAATCCATGCAAGACTTAATAATCCTTCCCCCAAGACTTAAACTGAGACATAAACCAAAAAGTCTACCATATAAATCACAGTCTCCATCAAGTTCTTGGCACGGGACCTGCGTAATCACATTTCAGATAATTATGTTCCGTAGCCATGCATATTCATGAAGTTTGCTTTAGCACCCCTTTGAGACTAAGCTGTAATGCTAAACAGCGATTTACACTCGATGTATGATGCCACTTAATTGGTGACGAAGTGGTTTGAGAAAGTGTACGGTAAAGACTGAAAGCCGTTTGAGTTCCTGAAGGAAAGAAAGGAAAATCAAACAGCCTAAATGAGTGAAAATTCCGTCATCGATTTTTTTTTAAACTTTCCGGCACACTCTGAATTTCTCCTGTATCGTGGGCGCGTTTACAAACATTTAAATTCACATTCACAAACAGCCAGACCCGGAACAACTATCTGTAGGACTTACAAATATTTGTTCCGTGCGGGGATCGAACCCGCGACACGCAGCGCAGCAGTCGATCGTTGAACCACTGCACCAACCGTGCCGTCGATATTGACGATGGAATGAAATTTTTTCTCAGCCTTTGGAAATATTTTTATCAGAGCTAATAGTGTCGAGCATTATGATTTTCATATCTTCGACGTCTTACAAAACCATAAGTTATAAAGTGATGATTTATAGGTTCCACGTTACTATAGTACACATGAACAAACCGCGGACCAAGTGACTCCAGACATTAAACTGTGTATAATTTCTTCAACACGCGTAGCATGACCACTGTAGAAAAGAGTTTCGTCTACGGAAGACATAATGACAGATAGACGATGACACTGCGTCAGTTTGTCGATTCTTCCGTCGACATAGCCCGTTTCTACGGCGGTCATGCTACGCGTGCTGGTGATTTAATAAGCTCAACTTTTTTTGGATACGCACCCAAAACCCGAATAATACTTTGACTAAATCATTTTCACGTTTTTTCATAGTAAAGAAAAACGTGAACACGCTGAGATGTAACGATTCCGTGAAAATCAAATAAAAGAAAGTTATTTGTACTGTTTCATTAAAAAAAGATGAATCCTCGACCAACGAAGTTTTTCGGTAACTTTATCATTGATATCTTATAATAGACCAATGTATGAGTAAACTTTTAATGGTCTAATTTTTCACATTACATTATGTCCCTACCCTGTAGAGATTACAATAATAATGTTATGTTTCTAGTGTTTATCTATACAAATAAAAAATATCTATACAAATAAATAAAATTGAAGTCTCTGTTTGGAATATTAAAATAACCGCGTTTTGCTACATGCATATGAATGTATATTATATATATTATACGGTAAATATTTGGTATGTAATAAAAAAAATGTCTGTCTGTTTGTTCCGGCTAATCTCTGGAACGGCTGAACCGATATTAACGGGACTGTCACTACCAGATAGCTGATGTAATAAGAAGTACTTCTTAAATTTAACGCGGACGACGTCGCGGCCACAGCTAATTTCAATCTAAAATTGGCAAGGAACATAAATACCAACCCAAGTTCAAACTCAAAACCTTGTATTCCAAAAACCCCTAACCTTGACACCATCACGACATCCTACTTACAGCTAAAGCAATAAATCCTAAAACATACAATTTCCGACTTAATATCTAAAACCGATTTTACCCTCTTAATATTTTCATTCAATTACTGCCAATCATTTGCATTTCTGAAGACAGCTTTCCAACTGACACTTGAGCAAATATTTAGGATTGATTTACTCGGCTTCCGGGAAATAATGAACGATTAAAATTGTATCTTTAAGGGACGGAGAGCCGATAATTGGGTCACCCGGTGACTTTGCACTCGATTAAGTAAAGATTGACTTGAATATTTAATCGGTTCTCCAAGGCCTCGAGCTGTAAGTCAGGTAGTTTGCGGGGTAGTGGGTAAAGAATAGGATGATAAAAAGTTTTGTGTACGAACAGGAAGGAAAGATCCGGTAAAAGGTTCCTGGTCTTGTTGGTGTAAATCTTTAGTGAATTAAATTGATTACATAATTAGTTTTGTTTTTCATATATTTTTTTTATTACTTTACCAGCACCTCTTAACTAATAACTATATTATTATTATAGTAGTTGTCTCATAAAAAAAACCGGCCAAGTGCGAGTCAGACTCGCGCACGAAGGGTTCCGTACCATTATTTATAAAAACGAGCAAAAAAGACTTTTTTGGGAGCCCCGTTAAATGTTTATTTTATCCTTTTTTTAGTATTTGTTGTTATAGCGGCAACAGAAACATAATCTGTAAAAATTTCTGGCTGACTATCACGGTTCATGTCAACAACAACACACAGCCACAGCCAGACGGAGCCTGGTGACAAACGAACGGACAGCGAAGTCTCAGTAATAGAGTTCCGGTAAACCCTTTGGGTACGGAACCCTAAAAATCAAAAAAAATGACTGAGCTCATGGTTCGTTTGATTCCCAGGTCAAGCAAAGTGTTGATGGGTTTTGCTATCAAGAATTCTATGTAGCAGCCACGGAGTTTGGATTTTTGTCCGGTTCATGGAAATAGGCGCGCCCCATTTACATGGGACTCAAATATAACTTGCAAAAGGTGGGTGGACTATTGGGTACAACGCTGCCTAGCCTTTTGGGGATTACATTACATTACGTGATGCTAGGTTAAAGATTGAACGATAGTAAAGAGACGAAAAAAAGAGAGAGCTACCAGACAATAGATGCTCTTTAAGAATCAATTGCCTGTACATCAACCTTTTACCGAAAAATTACGCCGTAAAATTTTGCTTTTCATCATCATCATTATCAGCCTATAATGTTCCCACTGCTGGGACACAGGCCTCCTCTCTATGAGAGGGAATGGGCTGTTATCCACCACGTGGGCCCAGTGTGGGTTGGTAGATGTCACATGTCTTCGAATTTTAGTTCTAGGACCATGCCGGTTTCCTCACGATGTTTTCCTTTTAATTTTGCTTTTATGTAGCTAAAATTTTTACATAAAAATATTCCTAATTCATAACCCTTTAAGGCTAAAATATATTATTTGAGCAAATGTGCATACTCACTAAAATGATATTCTCGTAAACAATATACAATAAACTAATAAATCATGTAAGTTTGCAATATATTACTAAAACAATAAACTTGTAATGCAATATGTTACCCGTGGCAGTCGTGGCCTAAGCGAACGAGGACGCTTTTCAATATTATATGGGCACAGCATCAGCAAAATATTTTGACGGATAAATTCTATTTTGGTACAAAATTTCAAAGGGAACATTAAGACATTTTGATGTAAAAAAAGACATTGTTTAAATATGCTACTAATTAGGGATAAAATGATTTATTTCTAAAAGACAAATGTTATGATCATGATGTATTCTAGCTGGCCCACGCAACTTCATCTGCATTACATTTTCTCCGTTTTTGCAACATTTTTCATTGATACTCTGCTCCTATTAGCCGTAACGTGAAGTTTTTTGCCTTCCTCGATAAATAGGCAATCCAACATTAAAATATTTTTTTCAATTTGGACCAGTTATTCTTGAAATTGGCGTGTGCAACCAAACAAACAAACTCTTAATATTATTCTATTTTATTATAAATATATAGATTATTTGTTTTTATAGTAGTTAACCACCACTTTCGGGTATCTTCATGTTAATTTCTGTACTAATGCGATAACAATGTTTGTCCGTAACCTGAAAAACAGCAAAACTTTCACCTACATAATTATGTTGGTTATGTTTTCCTTTGAAATTACCAGAAATAACAGGCCAGGCCATGTTTACCCCTCAAGAAATTAACGCATGAGCGATACATACATTAATTCATTAGGCCTTTAATGTAGGGGCGTCGGGTATAAGGGGTAAAAGGGGGTAAAAGCTACCCCTTTTACCTCTGCCGACAGAGGGAAGGAAATATTTAAACAATTACACTGATTTGTCTCAATTATTTTGTTACTGGCGTAAAATAACCAAGGAATAACAACATCATAGAGCGAGTAATGTTTTGATTAAAGATTTATAAGGTTTAATTAGCTGAGTGAGTAGTCTTGAAAATCTTAAAAAAAAAAATATTATTATACCGGGTGTAACGGAAAGTGTATATACTTACTTAAGGGTGTGCTACAGACCATCAAACTGAATATGTTTCTCCATCGGACAAACATCGTAATATCGAAAAAAAATATCTGCTGCCACATACAAAATTTCAATACCTATTCGACCGGCAGCTGATATATTCTTTGAAGATTCCTGAAAAGATCACGGAAGTTTTATTAAGGTCAAGTATAAGGTCCCAACAGGGACACTGAGTAGTAAAAAAAGAAAAGTGGTACGTTCTGTCAAATTGCATGTTTTGGTGAGAGGGTGTTTCTTGTGAATAACATATTGCATGTAGGTTACACTTGAACGTTTCCATTTACTTTTGTGTTTAATTTTAGATCGGTTTCACGTCACCTTCATAATGTTTTGGTATTTAAACTCATAATAATCCTAACTAATATTATAAATGCGAAAGTAAGTTTTTTTTGTACGCTTTCACGTGAAAACTACTAAACCGATCATCATGAAACTTTGTACACATATTATTGGAGGTATTAGAAGTAACATTGGCTATATATCATCACGCTACGACCAATAGGAGCGGAGCATCAATGAAAAATGTTGCGAAAACGGGGAAAATATGACGCGGATGAAGTTGTGCGGGATAGTTAGTATATAATAAATGTTGTATTATTTTATAGCGTGTAGATGACCAGATTGAGTCAGGCCAAAATTTGGCGACGTTTATTAAAATTTTTGGATACATACACATTGGAATCGCGAAATAACTTTAAACCACAATAAAACCTCATCGATAGTATCTCAAGTTCAATATCACCGCCAACGTCATATCGACGGCAGTATAAAAACAAGAAGTGTGCTGCGGGGTCAAGTACAGGTCACGTGGGTTCTGAGTAAAACGTTGTTTTTACTTCGTATTATAATGATTGGTGTGATTTAATATTCCTTTGCTGCTTTGTTTAGAATATTGTTAATGTTTGATACTGGGAATGTGAATGTATGTTTCTAAGAAGGACTTTCTTTTAAATAAAGTCTTCGATTAAGTGTCCAGTTAATGGCGACAGGCTCGCCCCCCATTACGCGGGACTTAAACATTACCCAAAATTTTGGGTATACTATTAGGTACACATCTAGAGGAGCTCATGGATATACAAGGTGTAGATTTGCAACCTCGTCAAATTTCAGGAGGTGGTCATAAAAGACATAAATAATCAATTAAAATTACGGTACCTAGTTAGATATTAATAAACGCTGATTTTTTTGGTTGTTTAAGTTTGAAAATATTTCAGAATAATCCCCTTAACGTGGTTTAGGGAATTTAAGAAATTATCGAATAAACGTTTGAATCTGTTTGTATGTGTAACCAGACGGGCCGCGTTTAAAACCCGGGTGGTTCGAACTTAATGATTTCCGTAAAAAAGTGAAAAAAAAAAATACATACCTATTTTATTATTGATTCGGGACGAGAATCATTAGCATAGTTACCTCCTTGAATTTCGCGAGGATGCAAAACAACAGCCTGTATAATAACTGCCGCACTGTCGATCTTTAAGGTTTAGCCGGGCTTGCCGAGGTTGGTCCGGGGATGGGTGACCATTATTACATACCGAGTTTCCTCCGTGCCTTAGAAAGCACATTAAGCCGTTGGTCCCGGCTGCCATTTGTAGATCTTTGACAGTCGTTACGAGTAGTCAGAAGCCAAAAGTCTGACATCCAGTCTAACTAAGGGGTATCGTATTACCCAGTTACTGGATTGTGAAGGTCAGATAGGCAGTCGCTTCATATAAAATACTGGTACTCAGCTGCACGCGGTTAGACTGGAAGCAGACTCCAAGATAGTTTGGGAAAAGGCTACGCAGAAGATGGTGATATTTGGTACAGTCACGTCTAACAATATTTATACACGCAGTAACTTTTAGAAGTGATTTTTTCCTACTGTATTGATTAAGGTTTTACGTTTTCACGAATGGAATTTTGGAAGTGATACTATTACGAAATAGGTCTTATCTCAACGTAGAAACCGTAATTTCACGAGCAAATCACTTTTTAGTTTTGCTAAGTGTATACATATTATTAGACGTGACTGTACACATCTGCGTAACTAATGTTGCGTAACAAAATGGCCGAACATCCAACGGAGAACTGTCTTTGAATAACTCGCTATCATTCATTCACGTTCCTCCATCGAATTCCCAACGCAATTTACATAAGAAGAATAATCTAAAATTTAATTCCGTTACAGGATTTGCATTCATTATAATAACTTTCCCAGCAAAAACTTTCAGCAAATATGTCAGAATTGTGATCCAACGTATAGAGAAGTGAAATGCTAATTTGATACAAAATATTTGAAAGAGACGTAAAACAGATCGGAGTTTTTGAAGTTTTAACAAGAAAAGTCGAAATTGCTCGCTTTATTCACGTTTCACATCGGAACCTAATTTGGCGACGGAACGCGGGTAAAGAGGACTGAAATCGTAATGGCGGATCGATTCATCTAATTTATTTGTTTCCTGTAAAGTCTTACACTTCCTTTCAGAAAGTAGAGGCATTTGTCTCAGCAGTGGGCATACTACTGGTTATGCTTACTGCAAAAAGGTGTCAAACGGGCCAGACATTCTGTGCATCAAACTAAATAACTTTACACGCAAAAAATATTATTTCTCGGAGTGAAAAGTCATGTTTTGCAAGAAAACTCAACGATCATCATCATTTCAGCCGAAAAACATCCACTGCTGGACATAGGCCTCCCCCAAGTATCGCCACATTGACCGGTCCCGAGCGACTCGCATCCAGCTGATTTCCGCAACCGTCACCAGGTCATCGGTCCACCTAGTGAGAGGCCTTCCAACGCATCGTCTTCCGGTTCGCGGTCGCCATTCCAGAACTTTCGGTCCCATCGTCCATCCGTTCTGCGACCAATGTGCCCTGCCCACTGCCACTTCAGTTTGGCAATTCTTCGGGCTACGTCGGTAACCTTGGTTCTCTTGCGGATGTCCTCATTTCTGATTTGATCACGCAAGGAAACTCCGAGCATAGCCCTCTCCATTGCCCTTTGGTTGACTTTGAGCCTTCTGATGAGGCCCATTGTAAGCGACCACGTTTCGGTCCCATAAACTCAACGATAATGAGAAAGTTCTGGTAGAAAAACCCAATATCACTTTGCCCTACCTGAAAATCGAACGCAGGACCTCATTCAATCGCAAAAGTCGAAATCACTAGCAAAATAAACCTTGTTAATTCAAAACACTAGGTTCGTTATCATTTCGATCATGTTGAGCAAATCTAGTTAGTCTAACGAGTTAGTGCGATGCGCGAAGGTGATTAGTAAATGCTTAACTACAAACCTTAATAGCTAGATATAACACCGTGCAGTAAAGCGATCCGGCAAGGTCGGTAGTTCAATGCGGTTTGTTGTTAGTAAGATGGTAACTAATTTGATGTAAAAACATGGAAAATTATTGTGAAGCCATGTTTTTGAGTATGACCGACCTTATTTTATGAACCTCGGCAAAACAAAATGAGTATGTAGCCAATATGCTGCTCGTGGCGTTTGTGGTTTCTGCCAAACCACATGAGGAAAAAGTGTGACTTTATATAATAACTAGCTGCTGCCCGATTTGGTTCGCTTGAAATTTTGAAACGTGACGTGAAAAAAAAAAAAAAAAACAATACCGTATCCCGTGTAACCCTGTAGGCGCGGGCCTGTGGACGGTGAGTAATGGGCCAGCTCACCGTCCGTCCGTCTTATGACGACAGGCCGTGCCGACGGCGCGTTTGTGTTCCACACGCGCCTCAAGAAGATGTCAGCAAATCGTAAGGGGTTCGAGAGGGGCGATGCCTGCCAGGGCTGCGGGTTGTTCGAAAGAGATACTGCGGCCCTGGAACACAACGGGCGAAGAAGGAACATGGATGGGTTTTAGTCAGTACAAGACTGACACTCCCTCCCGCTCCGCCCAGAGCGGGAGGAGTCATTAGATGATTTCCCAACCGTAAAAAAAAGGGGGTATGAAAAATAGTATGTGGGGCATAGTAGGTGCTTGTTTGCGTTTGTGGTTTTTGCCAACCCCCATGGTAAAAAAAGTGTGGGTTTATAATAATTGCTAGTTGCTGCTCGCGACTTCGTTCGCTTGAATTTTTTTTTCTGTTTTAGGGGTATGAAAAATAGATGTTGGCCGATTCTCAGGACTACTCGATATTCACACAAAATTTCATACAAATCGGTTCAGCCATTTCGGAGGAGTTTTGTAACCAACACTGCGATACGACAATTTTTTAATTTTAGAATTATTACTGCCTGCGACCTATGTCCGACTGCAATAAAAATAAAATTCGATATTTGAATTGGCTTTTGTTAACACTCACAAAGTGTTTTTTTGTACGCGGTTTATACTTTTTCTAAAAGTAGCCTAAGTGACTCCTACATCAGCTATCTGCCAGTAGAATTCCCCTCAAAATCGGTCCAGCCGTTTCAGAATAAACGGACCGAGAAACAAACTTGACGATGGTGATTTATTGTAAATCAATTATTTCAGGATATGGGGAACATAACATCAGTGCTATTATCGGAACAGTAGAACATGTACCCATTGAATTGATGACATAAGCAACCGCAAAGCCAATATGTTTATTTTGGTGTAAATATAAAACTCTTTTAAACCTGATTGGCAACTTAACTCAGGTCTAGTAATCAGATGTATCAAAACAATTAGATACGACGACAGCACGGTTGACATAGTGGCTGAGCGATTGTCTGCTGCGTTGCGTGTCGCGGGGTCGATCTCCCCACGGAACAAATATTGGTACAACTTACAGGTAGTTGTTCTTGTCTGATTGTCTGTGTATGTTAGTTTTAATATTTGTAAACGTACCCACGATACAGGAGAAATTCCTAGTGCGAGGCAACGATTTAAAAAGGAAAAGCTTTCTACCTCACCAGTGTCATCACTTACCTTTAAACCACTTACCTACTGTCAAGTAAAATCTGCATCATAATCACTTAAATTCTAGTCCAACCAACAGTATCATTTCTAGTCCAACTTTCCTCTCGCAGGTCTGCTGGAAGTTCTTTTGAAATAAGCAGTACTTACCTTTGTGCTCTATATTATCTTAATGTACTGTCCTTTTAAGTATTTTGTGTGTACATAAATAAATAAATAATTAAAAAATTCTTCATTTGAAAACAACGCTTAGAATCATACCTATCCCCTGGGTAACTAAATTTCACAAACAAAATTTATTCAATATCACAATTGTAAACTTATTTATAAAACCTCCTCCGTCACTCCGACACTTTTGAGGCTTAAGTTTTTTTGAAATGCATCTTCGACAGCGTTGAGAAAATGGCAAAGTCATGAATAGACCGCAAGGTAAAACTTAGTATAAAGAGCTTAAAATAGACATTATTAGGAACACTGACAAATAGTGAACGAGTGGAACGATGAACGAACGAACAACAATGACAGGTGCCTACCTACTGAGAAAGTACATCAAAGCTGAAAATGTATGGTTCTTTTCATCATCATCATCATCTGCCTAGCCTTTTCCCAAAATATCTTGGGTTGGCTTCCAGTCTTACCGGATGCAGCTAAGTACCAGTATTTTACATGAAGCGACTGCCTATCTGACCTCTACAACCCAGTAAATGGGTAATAAGATACCCCTTGGTAAGACTGGATGTCAGACTTTTTGGCTTCTCCGACTACTCGTAACGACTGTCAGCCGGGACCAACGGCTTAACGTGCTTTCCGAAGCATGGAGGAAACTTGTTATGTAATAATGGTCACCCATCCACGGATCAACCTCGGCAAGCACGGCTTTACCTTAAAGATCGACCCGTGCGGCTGTTATTATTTAGCCACGAGCTTCTCATGTATGGTTCTTTTCGTAGCAAAAAATATTATGAACAATGGAGGAGGATGACGAGATGATGGAGGATGGAGGATCGAGGATGATGGTAGAAATGATAGATGGACTGTGTGCAGGATGAAATATAATATTATGGCTAGAAAGGTGGTGACTTCTAAGATGACGAGTAATACAGAAGTATGGAAGAAGAAGACATATTACTGCGTCGAACCCAAATAAATTAAGATAAGCTCAGGAAAATTATGAGGATGATGTTTGCAGCAACAATAGGAGATAATCACATTTTTTTTTCTTTGTTTTTCGGGTAGTCTATTGAAAAGTATTGGACACGTATTTTTTCTTTTTTCACGTGGTCATAAAATTACGGAGATATATTGAGTTGAAATGGCGTATGCCGTCACAATGTAGGTTACACATGTACGTCACATTTTATACCTACTTGTGACGTAGTCCCCCCCCCTCTCCAACCACCACTATCCAACTTTAATGAGTTTTAACTAAGTATTTTTTTAAATACGTGTCTAATATTTTTGTATTACCTGACTGTCGGACAAAATAGAATGTCGTTTTCTTTACTCAGTCTTCACCCCTATTGTCAAATAAATGGTTTTTAGTCGATATTTTGAAGAATTACTCGTCTATTATTATGGACGTCAGACGGAAAGCGTATGTCAAAACTATTGGAGGCCTTATATACAGGGTGGGTAAAAAATCGTGGATCAAACGAAATAGGGCGATAGGGGAAAAAAAACTGTGAAAAAAAATTGTAACTTTAGAAAGTTCCAAATAATATTTCGTGAGACTTAAAGATATTGAAAAAGTTTCAATACTCATAAATCATGGTACCCACTGTCTTAAAAGCACTTTTATAGTGATGATACATTTCCTAGAAGCAACTACACACCATTAGGAAATTGTTTTGAAATAGGTACCCGAAAAGAACCCTAAACTTATTTTACAATTAAAAGTTACAATTTTTTTTTCACGGTTTTTTTTTCTCCTAATAACCCCAATTATCCCCGTGTTTCATTTAATCCTCGATTTTTTTACCCATCCTTCATATCCGAAACCATTTCGAAATTATTGCCATTTATAGGTAGGTTCACTGGCCCTGCTGAATCCCTAGCGAACTGATTATCAAGATCTCCTCCATTTAAACTGTAATTTATTATTACGAAATCATCCGAACTGTTACAAATTGGATACGTACATAAGTAATTAGTTCTTAAAGTTAATCAAGTTTCATGCAAATTGGTTTAATCATGGCGCCCACGAGTCTGAGCCGTCCAACATTAATTTCAGATCCGAAAACTTGAAACGAATGAAACCAATTTCACTTACTGATGTCACATCATTCGATTCCGGATTCGGAATCGATTTCAATTATAAATTCGATTATTATTAAGTATTACTGAATCGATTCCACACCAATTATTTTGATAATCTGTACCCGAGTGTAGATTAGCGTTTGAATTTCGAACTACAGAAATAGATTTGAAAATGACAGTTCGTATCGGAATGTTTGCTTGAAATGTGCCTATCTGTCAAATACAAATTAAATCACAGATTTCGTAATGGGTTTTAATGTTTATGACAGTTCATTATTTTCTTTACTCTGTTTGAAATGACAACAGGCCGCGGGAGTGTAAACGTTATATACTTTACATTTTTGAGTCGAAAATACAACTATCTTATAACGAAAAGCACAATCAATATCACCCGTGAAATAAAATAAAACGTAAACACTTTTGACGTACGCTGATCTAAATACTGAAATCTGTTGCTCTGGTAGTATCATTATATTAACCAAACACACTTGTGCTATTGGCATTCCGATATATTAATATTCCTATTCTATAACAAGATCTATCTGTGTCAGACGTGACGAGCCAGAATGTTATTCGCACATTTTCATGGTATTTTCCATTACTTGTTATGAAGGAAATTATATGAATAAAACATGAACTCTGAAATGATGACGTCATCATTTCAGCCGAAAAACATCCACTGCTGGACATAGGCCTCCCCCAAGTATCGCCACATTGACCGGTCCCGAGCGACTCGCATCCAGCTGATTTCCGCAACCGTCACCAGGTCATCGGTCCACCTAGTGAGAGGCCTTCCAACGCATCGTCTTCCGGTTCGCGGTCGCCATTCCAGAACTTTCGGTCCCATCGTCCATCCGTTCTGCGACCAATGTGCCCTGCCCACTGCCACTTCAGTTTGGCAATTCTTCGGGCTACGTCGGTAACCTTGGTTCTCTTGCGGATGTCCTCATTTCTGATTTGATCACGCAAGGAAACTCCGAGCATAGCCCTCTCCATTGCCCTTTGGTTGACTTTGAGCCTTCTGATGAGGCCCATTGTAAGCGACCACGTTTCGGTCCCATAAACTCAACGATAATGAGAAAGTTCTGGTAGAAAAACCCAATATCACTTTGCCCTACCTGAAAATCGAACGCAGGACCTCATTCAATCGCAAAAGTCGAAATCACTAGCAAAATAAACCTTGTTAATTCAAAACACTAGGTTCGTTATCATTTCGATCATGTTGAGCAAATCTAGTTAGTCTAACGAGTTAGTGCGATGCGCGAAGGTGATTAGTAAATGCTTAACTACAAACCTTAATAGCTAGATATAACACCGTGCAGTAAAGCGATCCGGCAAGGTCGGTAGTTCAATGCGGTTTGTTGTTAGTAAGATGGTAACTAATTTGATGTAAAAACATGGAAAATTATTGTGAAGCCATGTTTTTGAGTATGACCGACCTTATTGTATGAACCTCGGCAAAACAAAATGAGTATGTAGCCAATATGCTGCTCGTGGCGTTTGTGGTTTCTGCCAAACCACATGAGGAAAAAGTGTTGGTTCGCTTGAAATTTTGAAACGTGACGTGAAAAAAAAAAAAAAAAACAATACCGTATCCCGTGTAACCCTGTAGGCGCGGGCCTGTGGACGGTGAGTAATGGGCCAGCTCACCGTCCGTCCGTCTTATGACGACAGGCCGTGCCGACGGCGCGTTTGTGTTCCACACGCGCCTCAAGAAGATGTCAGCAAATCGTAAGGGGTTCGAGAGGGGCGATGCCTGCCAGGGCTGCGGGTTGTTCGAAAGAGATACTGCGGCCCTGGAACACAACGGGCGAAGAAGGAACATGGATGGGTTTTAGTCAGTACAAGACTGACACTCCCTCCCGCTCCGCCCAGAGCGGGAGGAGTCATTAGATGATTTCCCAACCGTAAAAAAAAGGGGGTATGAAAAATAGTATGTGGGGCATAGTAGGTGCTTGTTTGCGTTTGTGGTTTTTGCCAACCCCCATGGTAAAAAAAGTGTGGGTTTATAATAATTGCTAGTTGCTGCTCGCGACTTCGTTCGCTTGAATTTTTTTTTCTGTTTTAGGGGTATGAAAAATAGATGTTGGCCGATTCTCAGGACTACTCGATATTCACACAAAATTTCATACAAATCGGTTCAGCCATTTCGGAGGAGTTTTGTAACCAACACTGCGATACGACAATTTTTTAATTTTAGAATTATTACTGCCTGCGACCTATGTCCGACTGCAATAAAAATAAAATTCGATATTTGAATTGGCTTTTGTTAACACTCACAAAGTGTTTTTTTGTACGCGGTTTATACTTTTTCTAAAAGTAGCCTAAGTGACTCCTACATCAGCTATCTGCCAGTAGAATTCCCCTCAAAATCGGTCCAGCCGTTTCAGAATAAACGGACCGAGAAACAAACTTGACGATGGTGATTTATTGTAAATCAATTATTTCAGGATATGGGGAACATAACATCAGTGCTATTATCGGAACAGTAGAACATGTACCCATTGAATTGATGACATAAGCAACCGCAAAGCCAATATGTTTATTTTGGTGTAAATATAAAACTCTTTTAAACCTGATTGGCAACTTAACTCAGGTCTAGTAATCAGATGTATCAAAACAATTAGATACGACGACAGCACGGTTGACATAGTGGCTGAGCGATTGTCTGCTGCGTTGCGTGTCGCGGGGTCGATCCCCCCACGGAACAAATATTGGTACAACTTACAGGTAGTTGTTCTTGTCTGATTGTCTGTGTATGTTAGTTTTAATATTTGTAAACGTACCCACGATACAGGAGAAATTCCTAGTGCGAGGCAACGATTTAAAAAGGAAAAGCTTTCTACCTCACCAGTGTCATCACTTACCTTTAAACCACTTACCTACTGTCAAGTAAAATCTGCATCATAATCACTTAAATTCTAGTCCAACCAACAGTATCATTTCTAGTCCAACTTTCCTCTCGCAGGTCTGCTGGAAGTTCTTTTGAAATAAGCAGTACTTACCTTTGTGCTCTATATTATCTTAATGTACTGTCCTTTTAAGTATTTTGTGTGTACATAAATAAATAAATAATTAAAAAATTCTTCATTTGAAAACAACGCTTAGAATCATACCTATCCCCTGGGTAACTAAATTTCACAAACAAAATTTATTCAATATCACAATTGTAAACTTATTTATAAAACCTCCTCCGTCACTCCGACACTTTTGAGGCTTAAGTTTTTTTGAAATGCATCTTCGACAGCGTTGAGAAAATGGCAAAGTCATGAATAGACCGCAAGGTAAAACTTAGTATAAAGAGCTTAAAATAGACATTATTAGGAACACTGACAAATAGTGAACGAGTGGAACGATGAACGAACGAACAACAATGACAGGTGCCTACCTACTGAGAAAGTACATCAAAGCTGAAAATGTATGGTTCTTTTCATCATCATCATCATCTGCCTAGCCTTTTCCCAAAATATCTTGGGTTGGCTTCCAGTCTTACCGGATGCAGCTAAGTACCAGTATTTTACATGAAGCGACTGCCTATCTGACCTCTACAACCCAGTAAATGGGTAATAAGATACCCCTTGGTAAGACTGGATGTCAGACTTTTTGGCTTCTCCGACTACTCGTAACGACTGTCAGCCGGGACCAACGGCTTAACGTGCTTTCCCAGGCATGGAGGAAACTTCACTGTCACCGATCCACGGACCAACCTCGGCAAGCACGGCTTTACCTTAAAGATCGACCCATGCGGCTGTTATTATTTAGCCACGAGCTTCTCATGTATGGTTCTTTTCGTAGCAAAAAATAATATGAACAATGGAGGAAGATGACGAGATGATGGAGGATGGAGGATCGAGGATGATGGTAGAAATGATAGATGGACGGTGTGAAGGATGAAATATAATATTATGGCTAGAAAGGTGGTGACTTCTAAGATGACGAGTAATACAGAAGTATGGAAGAAGAAGAGATATTACTGCGTCGAACCCAAATAAATTAAGATAAGCTCAGGAAAATTATGAGGATGATGTTTGCAGCAACAATAGGAGATAATCACATTTTTTTTTCTTTGTTTTTCGGGTAGTCTATTGAAAAGTATTGGACACGTATTTTTTCTTTTTTCACGTGGTCATAAAATTACGGAGATATATTGAGTTGAAATGGCGTATGACGTCACATGTAGGTAATTTTATACCTACTTGTGACGTAGTCCCCCCCCTCTCCAACCACCACTCTCCAACTTTAATGAGTTTTAACTAAGTAATTTTTTAAATACGTGTCTAATATTTTTGTATTACCTGTCTGACGGACAAAATAGAATGTCGTTTTCTTTACCCAGTTTTCACCCCTATTGTCAAATAAATGGTTTTTAGTCGATATTTTGGAGAATTACTCGACTATTATTATGGACGTCAGACGGAAAGCGTATGTCAAAACTATTGAAAGACCTTATATACAGGGTGGGTAAAAAATCGTGGATCCAATGAAATAGGGTGATAGTTAGGGGAAAAAAAAACTGTGAAAAAAATTGTAACTTTAGAAAGTTCCAAATAATATTTCGTGAGACTTAAAGATATTGAAAAAGTTTCAATACTCAAAAATCATGGTACCCACTGTCTTAAAAGCACTTTTATAGTGATGATACATTTCCTAGAAGCAACTACACACCATTAGGAAATTGTTTTGAAATAGATACCCGAAAAGAACCCTAAACCTATTTTACAATTATAAGTTACAATTTTTTTTTCACAGTTTTTTTCTCCTAATAACCCCAATTATCCCCGTGTTTCATTTAATCGAACTGATTATCAAGATCTCCTCCATTTAAACTGTAATTTATTATTACGAAATCATCCGAACTGTTACAAATTGGATACGTACATAAGTAATTAGTTCTTAAAGTTAATCAAGTTTCATGCAAATTGGTTTAATCATGGCGCCCACGAGTCTGAGCCGTCCAACATTAATTTCAGATCCGAAAACTTGAAACGAATGAAACCAATTTTGCTAACTGATGCCACATCATTCGATTCCGGATTCGGAATCGATTTCAATTATAAATTCGATTATTATTAAGTATTACTGAATCGATTCCACAACAATTATTTTGATAATCTGTACCCGAGTGTAGATTAGCGTTTGAATTTCGAACTACAGAAATAGATTTGAAATAGACAGTTCGTATCGGAATGTTTGCTTGAAATGTGCCTATCTGTCAAATACAAATTAAATCACAGATTTCGTAATGGGTTTTAATGTTTATGACAGTTCATTATTTTCTTTACTCTGTTTGAAATGACAACAGGCCGCGGGAGTGTAAACGACATAAAACCTTACGTTTTTGAGTCGAAAATACAACTATCCTATAACGAAAAGCACAATCAATATCACCCGTGAAATAAAATAAAACGTAAACACTTTTGACGTACGCTGATCTAAATACTGAAATCTGTTGCTCTGGTAGTATCATTATATTAACCAAACACACTTGTGCTATTGGCATTCCGATATATTAATATTCCTATTCTATAACAAGATCTATCTGTGTCAGACGTGACGAGCCAGAATGTTATTCGCACATTTTCATGGTATTTTCCATTACTTGTTATGAAGGAAATTATATGAATAAAACATGAACTCTGAAATGATGACGTAGTTATGTGGAGTTAAAGTTAGCTATGAAGTGCTTGCAGTGACGTAGTGCTATGTTCAATTTATTATAATGACGTCATCCAAACGTCAGCACATTGACCCTTGTTCTAAAGATTTCAACCTTAATTTCCGGTTTTTTTTTTTAAACATTGTCCCACTTTGAATTTCTCCTGTATCCTGGGTGCGTTTATAAACATTTGAACTCACATACACAAACAGCCAGCAAAAAACAGCAAAGAAAAAAAAACCTGTCAGACCACATCAGATGTCGCTTTACCTAATAAATCATGTACATAACGGTGAAGAATATTTGGAAGCAACAAAAGTGCTACATTTGTCATTTTAAAACGATACTTTTGTTTGACACGAGCACATTTATTATTTAATGCGAGTAAAGGAACATGGGTCTTAATGGAACACGCTGTACTTTGAAAATGGAACAAGGTTTGTTGAAATCGGAAAATGAAAGGGCTTTAAAAGAGTGACTGCCTTGATTATCTAGTAGTCAGAAGCGCGACTGCTGATCATGAAGTCCTGAGTTTGATAGTTTGATTTCCCGGGTCATGCAAAATGTTGTTGGGAATTTTGTCAGTAGCAGCCACAGAGTCTGGATTTGCGCCTGGTTGGTGGCAATAGGCTCGCCCCCTATTACATGCGACTCAAGCATAGCTGGCAAAATGTGGGTGTATAATAATTGGGTACGCCTCTGCCTGCCCGAGGATGGCAGGCGTGAGATTATGTTATGTTTAAAAGTATGCTAAATTATAAAATATCTATCATCTTTTGGCCAGGGCTTCACTCGCGTTATAGTTAGAAATTGCCATGTGCCAGTTAGAAAATGACATGACAAAATCCACATGGCATGTGGGTTTTTTATTTTTTGCGAATAGCATCTCGCAGTTCAATCTAGGAGGTTGTCGTCTGCTTAGCCGGACTATCAAGTGGGTTCTTTGAGTGTAAGGCCTCCAACCAGGGCACAAAGAAACTTAAAAACTAAGCGACTGCAGGCCAAGGGCATCCCTTGTGGGTTACGAGCCTCGGCTTAGAGCGTCGCTGGGGGAGGACAGCATGGGGACAGACTGGATCTGAAACATCGGGAGTGATGAGGGTTCGTAACGGGTGGCCGCTGCGGTCACTACCATGCGGAGACGCTCTGTTTTTTTTTTTTAATATAGCCTATAATACTCCGGGTTTATGAATATTCGGGACCGGATCTGTAATTCCGAAGATAACCCCCTACTTCCAAACTTCAATGACACGAGGTGCGCAAGTATTCTGTGTACTTTTTATTTTTTTGCGGATGGGAAATCATCAAATGACTTCTCCCGCTCTGGGTGGAGCGGGAGGGAGTGTCAGACTTGACTGACTAAAACCCACCCATGTTCCTTCTTAGCCCTTTGTGTTCCAGGGCCGCGGTATCTCTTTCGAACAACCCGCAGCCCTAGCAGGAGTATTCTGTGTACTCAAATAGCTATAAGAATATTTTTCTTCTTTTTCAAGAGAAAAATTTGCATGACCTTTTTTCCCAACAAAGTTTGGGTCAGCTTTGTCTCTCTCAGTATGCAGGTGAGTACTAACTACTATTTTACATGGAGCCACTGCCTTTCTTACTACCACAACAGCAACTGGGTATCAAAACTCCTTGGTAAGACTGGTTGTCAGACTATCGGGCTTCTGGCTCTAAACGACTGTCAAAGATCGAAAGCTCTTTTCGTAGTCATATCATGGCCGTTTGACAAATAACATAAACATCACGCCTGTAATGCCCGAAGGGTTAGGCAGATTTGTACCTTAAAATACACCCCCATTTCGCCAGTTATGTGAAAGTCCCATAAACTCAAAGTCAAAGCATTTATTTCAATTAGACCATTACAGGCACTTGTGAAAGTCAAAAAACAAAATTAAACGCGAAGCTACAGTCCCAGTCACGAGGCATAATAACTTGTGAAAGTACTGTAGTTTCCCATTCCGTAGCGTAGATCTCTATGGAGAAGAATGGGCAAGAAACTCCATGGACACTCTTTTAAATCAAAATATGTTACAACATCTTGGTTATATAATTCGTGTTAATAATTACAAATATGTGAGAACAATGTAGAAATACGGGTAAGTTAAGAGCGTCCAGAGTAAAAGATTAAATCAGTAATTAAAAATAAAGTAATTAAAATAAACCGTGGCAGCTTAGAGATGACCAGTCACAACTGACAGCGCCCGTTCACGAACATGACGTATGTAATAGGAGGCGAGCCCATTGCCATTAACCGGGCACAAATCCAGACTTCGTGGCTGCTACTGAGAAATTCCAGATGGAAAAACCTAATAACACTTCGCCCGACTCGGGAATCAAACCCTGAGGTCCTGTGTTCGTTTGCAATCACTAGACCAACAAAGCAGTCAGCCGTTTGACATCATCATCATCATCATTTCAGCCGAAAGACGTCCACTGCTGAACATAGGCCTCCCCTAAGTGACGCCACATTGGTCCCGTGCGACTCGCATCTAGCTTCCTAGTGGAAGGCCTTCCAACGCATCGTCTTCCGGTTTGCGGTCGCCATTCCAGAACTTTCCGGCCCCATCAGCCATCCGTTCTGCAAGCAATGTGCCCTGCTAACTGCCACTTAAGTTTGGCAATTCTTCGGGATACATCGGTAACCTTGGTTCTCTTGCGGATGTCCTCATTTCTGATTATATCACGCAAGGAAACTCCGAGCATAGCCCTCTCCATTGCCCTTTGGGCGACTTTGAGCCTTCTGATGTCCATTGTGAGCGACCATTACGGCCGTTTGACATATTTGGGTCAATTTACCTAAAAGATACCCAGTCATAACATAAACGATTCTCAATTCTATTCCCCTGCATCAAATCTCTCACAAATACACATGTCATGCACAATGTCCACAGAAGTGAAGGGACGTGGCCGGGACAGACGCGTGTCACGGCCTGGTGACAGATCACGTTCTGTCATCACGTCCCCTCTGTGTGACATGCGCCCATCAACCTTTCATGTAACCAAAATGTTACATTTGTCTTTTTGAAACCTTTTATTAAATTAATAGGTTAGAATTCGAATGCATGCGGTGTTCAAAACTATAGTCATTTATTTTAATGCTGCTATTCAGCAAAACATTGTCAAGAGATATTCTTTGCTGTAAAAACACTAACTGCCACGACCATCGGCTTACAAATCAAGTCTTTACTCCACTGTTTCATCATCATCATCATTAGGCTATAATGTTCCCACTGCTGGGACATAGGCCTCCTATGAGAGGGAATGGGCTGTAATCCACCACGCGGGCCCAGTGCGGGTTGGTAGATGTCACATGTCTTCGAATTTTTAGTTCCAGGACATGCTGGTTTTGTCACGATGTTTTCCTTCACCGTTTTTGAGGGCAGCGGTGATGAAATAAATTACACAAAGTAACGCGCCTGCCTAGGTTCGAACCCACGGCTTACTGCTCGTAAGTCGGGGCTGCCACCACTGGGCCACCGCTGCTCTCCTCTGTTTACTAGCTAGTAAATGTACCCATTAATGCGCAATAAGAGAGAGACGTGAACATAAGCGGGGCTTTACTTGAAACGTCTCGCGTCTGTTTTACAACTAATACATGCAATATGGACTGACTTGCACCTGAGACCGCATCTCAGAGATTTTTGACGTCATAACGCGTGAATAATGTACTGTATTCATAGACCAACAAAAAGAGGAGTATACGTCAACTAAGACTAACTATGAATAAGGCCTGTTTGTTGGTGTCAAAGGAATGAGGATTATGTTGGGGATGTTGAGTTGATGTCATAGGCATTGTAAACTATATATAGTTTTAAGGGACTGCCTAGTCATTTTCACGGATTAGAACAAGGGCTATTTGAAATTTTCCAGTACCTAATACTAAGAAATTGAGCTCAAATCAAATCAAATTCATTTATTTCAATTAGGCCAGTTATAGGCACTCTTGAATAGTCGAAAAACGATAAAAATGAAGGTACAGTCCCAGTCACAAGACATAATAACTGTGAAAGTACTGTAGTTGCCTACTCCAAAGCGTAGATCTCTATGGAGAAGATTGGGCAAGAAACTCCGTGGACACTCTTTTAAATCAGAATCTTGCTACAAAAACCTTGGTTAGGTACATAATTCATGTTGAGATGGTACATTATGTGAGAACGATGTAGCAAGATGTGCACATTAAAAGTGTCCATAGTAAAAACAAAAAAGACCATTAAAAGATAAAATATTTAGTTTGAAATGAGCCGTGGCAGTTAAGAGATGACCAGGCACAACTGACAGCGCCCGTTCACGAACATGACGTATGGCTTTATGAAAGATACTATAAAGATATCACCATTATCATTCTGTTGTATCCCAATTTTTTTGGCAAGTCTTCTTCGTCCGTACTTCTCTATTACTCGTCATCTCATCAGACACCTTATTTTTGCCATATCATCCTTACACAGTTCATCCAAAGTTTATTTGGTATTCCTTCATATCTATCCACATTCATACTCAAAACTTTCCTCACAACATTTTCCTCATTGCATTACAATGAATGATGTTAAAATTTTTATAGTATCATACCGTTGTTTTGACTTTTGCATAATAATTTCTGAATTTTATCTGCAACCTAAGAAAACATCGTAGTGTACGCCTTTTTACTGTTACTGTAAAAAAAGGCGGTTCAGTAGCTCCGCTTTTGTTTACTTCGGCAGAATATTTACTGAAGATTTAGTGTTGCAACAGTAGGTAAAGCAGTGGTATAGCATAGTGGTATATCGGTGCCAAGTGTATATAGGTCTCGAGTTCGAACCCAAGGTCTCGGATTTTTCGGATTCATGTGCTCGTTGTATAATTATCAACTTCGGAGTAGGAAAACATCGTGAGGAAATCAAACATTGACAGATATTTTTTGACGGCATGTAGCGACCTTCAAAAAGCAACTCACTACAAAAAGTACTACAGCGCCATCTATGACACGACGGAAGAAATAACATCAATTTTCTACATCTCGCAAGCAAAGTTTACATCGACTTAAGAGTATATACAGAAACCCGACAACGACAACGGGCAGTTGCCCACCAGACATAGACTGTCTGGTCGGAGGATCCTCCCTTTTCTAAGGAGTATTGAGGATATTAAGGAAAGTCAGAGGCCGGGCGGCATAAAAACTCTGACAACAGGTTAAGCATATAAAACACGAAAATAAGAGAAGAACAGTAGATACAGTTCAGAAAGAAATACACCCAAGTAAGTATGTACAACACAATGCATTGAGCGAAACAGTGCAAAGCGATTAATACTCCGTTTCATAGACCTATTCTATACACGTTCGCCGTTCAGCAAACTTCCTCTTACTAGACAAAGGGAAATAAATGTCTTCCGTCAGACTAGGGATTGTGTCGTTCATTATTTCTCGTATTATGAATGATTTAAGAATAACAAATGGTACTGTAATGTAGATAAGACATGTTGCATGTTGATAAAGTTTTTGTCAAGATTGAAAGGACACTTCTCATTGTCGTTGTGGGCAGTGACGGCGCAACGATTTGTTGATCAACCATGCCGGTCCGGAGGAATTTACTACACATATTCGGTTTTATTCAGCCCTTTCCGATCGGCAAACTCCGTTCGGCACTTATTCTTATTCCAATTCTCTGTACATTTCAAATATAGTTTTATCATTTTGGATTAGCTTGGTACGATTGGAGCTAAGCCGAGCGGCGTTTTTCGCACGTATGTGTTCGATATTGCCGGACAGCTGTCCTGAATCATGCTGCGCTGACTACGTGACAAGCACCTCTCAGTGAAATTCCTTCTGGTACCGAAATTTATTTCCGATATCTTTATTTAAAACATATCAAGGGCAACACGTAGCGGGAAATACCATATTGTGATAAAAAATTAATTTGAGAAGTGGGTTGCACTATTCATACACCTGTGCTGTGACGCAGAATAATCTTAATAATTTATTATCCTTATCACAAAACATCGAACAGTTATGAGCCCATGTGCCATTTTAACAATAACATAATGATTGATTAGCTGTTTTCAGGATTCCGTACCTCAAAAATAAAAAACGGAACCCTTATTGGATCACTTTCTTGTCCGTTGTCTGTTTGTCAAACCGTTCATCTCGGGAACACGTGGAGGTTTCGAGTTGAAATTAAAACGACGTACTCAAATCTACAGTCCCTTAAAGCTGTGAACTGTGAAAAATCAAACTTCTAAGTTTACGTAATAAAAGATCCGGCCGTGCATGCCGCAAAAAACGTATATTTCGACACTTTCAAGGAAATCAAAATGATAGGGTACTCCCCGTTGACTATACATTTTGAGAAGAAGACATTCATTACACATAGACATACATTTTTAGAACTATGAAATTTCGCAAGTTCTATCTTCTTATACTATAAGTACAGCGAAAAAACAGAAAACTATACATTTTTAATTAAATCTTAAAAAAGGCTCGGACAAAAACTGCGAGACTGGATTTTTGAACTATTTCTAATATGTAGTACCTACAAATTTGTATGGAACCCACGATCAAGGAGTCCAAATTGCTCTTGTAAGGTTTTTGGTTATTTGTGTAGTTTTTCGTCGGTAATCCTTCGATAAACTCTTTCTGGAGCTGATTATCAGATATCAATTGTTTTCATGATCAGTTCACATACATTAGCACCTTGATAATTTACTGATATGTCACTTAGGTCATACTTATGAAGCCGCCCGAGTGAGTATCTGCAAAGTCGGGTCTTTTAATATATTTGGTCACGAAATTCATAAAAACGAACAGTTTATAACTATAGAAAAAAGACCCTAGCCACATATCTTGAAACAAAAAAAATATCATCACATCTTCTAAACCAACCTATATTCCCTTATTACCGGCCAACGTTTAAACTTCAAGTTAACCGTCGTTAAACTATGTAATCGGCCGTAAATATTCCGCGGCCGTAATTCGCGGGTTCCGTGTAGGTGCCATTTTACAAATTTATGAAGCCACCGACTGCCTCTCATCACCCGGCAGTAATTTCGTCCTCAGAAAATATACGACAAGTTCCCAGCCTTTGGCGGGATTCTCTACAAAGATATCAAGCGGACTGTAGGGTGACTATGGTCATGTGTATGTGTGTATTTTATAGCAATATATTTTCTTGGTTAGTCTTAGATGTCGCACTGGTGGAAAACATCAGGTTTTTTTTTAAATAAAGGAAACATTAATTGTTATCTGATATTGTCATAAGCAGTTAACAAGCGTACCTATAGTGGCCAGTGCTTATTCTATCTAGTCAATACTATATTGGGAATTATTAGGATGTTTTGCTTGGACTGAAAAATTATAATAACCGTTTATAGGTAATTGGTCAATAGATGGTCAGATGGAAGTACTTTTGGACCTAGTAAGTTTAAAATAGTTGACAGTCGAAAGGACTGGAACTAGGAAGGATCGTAGCATTTTCTGTAGTTTTGCGTACCCCTAATGGAACAGGCATGAATTTGTGAATATGTATAGCGTTAAGAAAGACACAGAGAGACAAATAAAAACAAACAGTTTTTATTCATTCTAAATAAGCAAGCGTTTGGCCGCAAATCGCCTGATGCGAAGCGATGACGCGGCCTAGTGTGGGGCACGCTTGTCTAGAAAAAAACCGATTTACTCGAAAAATGTTTGAAGAGATCTAGATTATAATGATAGGTAAACAGCGAAGTAGAAACCTTTGCAGCTGACTGTTGTTTTTTCTTTTTTTGAAGTATCCAGCTTTTAATCCAAAATACAAAGGTGCAATGACTATACATGCAGTGTTTACCCTATGCATGCGGTGTTTACCTTAAAGTGATTGTTGCACTGATGTATATTAATGTTTGCATGTTACCTTGCATTAAACCAGTGTGGACAATTGTTGGTGGACCAATAAAATTAAATTAAAATAAAATAATTAACGTGAAAATTTGAAGAAAGTACACATTTATTCAGGGTCGGCTTTCTGCCTTATCAGATCTGCAACTACATCGCTACAAGATGGTAACTGAATACCAACTTAACTGAAACTGTTTTTCGATCAGTTAGTTTAGTTGCTCAACGCGTAATTACTTAACCGCGAAAGTCCTAACAAAATAAATGAATATTCCAATATTGTGGTCACAAAAATACCCATTGACTGTCAAACCGTTTTCAGCATGTCAGTTAAATGACATTTGTGCCTTTGGGGCATCGAAAGGGGACTTGTCATTGTCATTTTTGCTACGGGTTTGCCATAAAAGGGGCAATCGCTCGGACAATTTGTCAAAAGGTTTTGACATGTGTGACGTACTATCGTGACTTTGTTGTGTCATCAATTGTGGACAATGATTTGCGTTTCTATTTTGTTTTATTTTACTGAATAAATTCGTGAAATTTGTTGAAGAGCAAGGGGGCTACATCCATATGTTCGGGTAGGCCTAATTCTTATTTTTATGTAGACTAGCTGTGCTCTGCTGTTTTAACCGCTTTTTCTGTTTTTGCTGAACGTCTTCTCTTTTTGTTGACAGTAGTGTCGTAGTGTGGTGTTGAATAGCCTATAACCTTACTCAAGGGCTATCAAAAGCAAGTTTTCAACTTGTTTGTCCGACTAGCAGTTCCTTAGATTAGCACGTTCAAACAAACAAAGTCTGCAGCTATATACCCAGTACTGAGACAGACATTATAATCGGGGGGCACGACAGTGCCCCCGCCAAGTCGAGCGCAAAGCAAACACTGCCGTACCATCCTTTACATGAACTTAGAGATAAACAAGCAGCTCCATCGAGACTTGGCTAGTTTTTTACAGAATGTTTTTGGTGGGATAATATATTTACAGAAAGGGTTTAGTGCGCGCAAATGTTCACAGACTTCCTCATAATAATCAGTTTTGAAAAGCTCTTTTTTTCGTCTTGTTTTCTAGGTGTTTCTCACGTTTTTAGGTATTTAGACTGAGCTACCTTTCTCTCAAATATTACCTACACAAGTTAGTTTATTTTTTAACGACCCTTCTTAGATTACCAAACAAAAAAAGAGCTCATTTTCGCAGAAGTAACTTAGTTTTGTGGTTATAAGTAACTTTTATAATAAAGGGCTGGAACGCTAAAAAAAGATACCATCTCATTTTAAAACAAACCTCGAAAAAATATCTATTACTCATTGTCTTTCATGAACCCTTATAACCCTTCTTATGTTCCTTTTCATTGAAACACACACGAAATACTCAACTTGACTAAACTTCCAACACCGTTGAACTTTTTACCACACATATTAAGTTCCTTAGTATTAAGAAATATTAAGCTTCCTTTATTGAGGAGCTCGTGGCTAAATAAAACAGCCGCAGTGTTCGATCTTCAGGATAAACCGCGCTTTCCAAGGTTGGTCTGTGGATGGGTGACCACCCATTATGTCCAAGCGCAACAGCGAATGATCAAAATTCTTTTTTTTCATTCACATAGGCCTACATGGGCACTTGTAAAACGTCGACAAAAAGGTGCTCGGTTCAGGTTGGTCGTTTCCTATGGAGAAGAGGCAAGAAACTCCATGGTTACTCTTTTAAATATGTTAATTAAAAATCATGTTAGTTTATACATAGCTATCCATATGTACCTATGCATGTATGTACAGTCCACATTACTTTAAATTAATTAGTGAGTAGTAAGTAAGAAGTAAGTTTCGGTTGTCGTGGTATGGGCATGTGATGCGGAGGAATGAGGAAAACGTCGTGAGAAAAGTTTTGAGTATGAATGTGGATGTTTTTAGGAGTAGAGGAAGACCAAAGAAACGATGGATGGACTGTGTGAAGAATGATATGGCAAGAAAGGAGGTGTCTCATGAGATAACAAGTAATAGAGAAGTATGGAAGAAAAAGACATGCTGCGCCGACCCCAAATAAATTGGGATAAGTGCAAGAGAATGATGATGATGAATTAGTGAGAAGTAAACCGTCAAACAATCCACACGTCTATTTAATTAAAAAACTAGCAAACAAAAATCAACCTTAACGCAATGAACACATTACAAACCGAGTTTCCTCCGTGCCTCGGAAAGCACGTTAACCCGTTGGTCCCGGCTGTCAGTTGTAGATCTTTTTAAAATAAACAGATACGCTTTCATGCCTATGCAATTCCATCGGTTTCATGAACAATCATTCACTCCAGTAAACCATTCACTCGTCTTACACTAACTTAACTTTAAGGCCTTCGAATTAAGGCGTCGACACAAAAGGTAAGCGTAAAAGAAAAGTGCCTGTAATTCGAACGAGTGGAGAAAGCCTTCGCAATGAACTTAATTGTCACAGGCCCAATAGAGGTTGGGGCCATTAAAACTGTTGTAAATGCGTTGCTAAGAGGATTTTACTAAAAGGGTGAAACTTTGAATGTATTTGCATTCATTTGCGTAGTGTCTTTTAGGTACAAAGTGTGTAATCAATGCTCGTTTTCATTTAAAGTGTCGGCATTTTCTGGTTGTTTAATGATGTTGATAGCCGATGTTATTATTATAGCAAAGGCGTGTCACCGAAGTTACTTTTTGTGAAACAATGTTTGTTTGTATAAGTTTTGAAACTGGTATCGTCTCTAACACTTTAATTAACACTGGAATTATGGATTATAACCCTATTTACTATTTTTTATGAGTTCCCAATATTTCGGAGCTGTTCAAGCGCCAAGATCACAGATAAAGGAAACATGGGAAATATCCTGTTTCCAGTGTTAATGATAATGTTTGCTAGTGTTGATGTGCAACAACAGAAAACAAGAAAGTTACAACAGAAGCCCAAAGAAACGCTCGATGGACTGTGCGAAAGATGATATGGGCGAAAAGTAGTAGCGAGATGAGGATTAATAGTTCTATGGAAGAAGAAGATAATGCTGTGCAGATCCTAAACAAGTTGGTATGAGAGATGGAGAATGAGAGCTAATCGAATATTTAAGCTGGTAGTAAACTAGTCCTTTTTGTTGTCAGTATTTAGTTTAATCATTCTTAAAGTAGCATTTTTTTTATTTGCCATGGGTTTGCTCTTGACTCTAGTCTAGGTCAGAGATGACAGAAACAAAGTCGACGATGGTACGAGCTTTAATTCGTTGATGGTTTTTTAAAAGTAAATTCTTATAAAATATTTACTTTTTTCTCCTTTTTTTTTCTTTTTCTTTATTTATATATGTATTGTATTTATTAAGTATGTAGTAGTTAATTTAAGTTTTGAATGTACTGTGTTTGCACATGCTCTTAAGTTTAACCTCTTTTGCAAATCTCGCAATCGAAAAATGGTTTGCTGTAAGAAAACCCAATTCTGGGTTAAGCTCGCCGTTGTACATAATTTTTTATATTGCAATCTGTTTGTATATTTCTTTTTAATTTGGTGTGCAATAAAGAATAAGAATAAGAATACTTCAAGATTAAATTAATGGTTGGCAGTCAATTTGATAATTATTTATACAACACTAATATTATGGTCTGAATTTTCTAATAAAAGCTACAATATAAGTGCCCCATCAATATTTGCAGCTAGCACTACCAGCAAATGGCCTACGTTGTTATCATCTCGCAACCTATCATACAAGCCCATAAAACAATATTATTATAACAACGTGATAATAATAAGTTACAGCTACCCTTATTTGTAGTCTATAAAAATGCTAGTTCCCGCTGTTCTCATAACCTCGGTGCAGACAATAATAGTAAATCAAGCGTCTACTATCATACCTACCAGTAGGTACATTTTAGGTCTTAAGTGTAGCTGTTATCAGGAGTGGGAGGGGCCAGTGCCGTCTTGGGTACAGTTACAGACAGACACCTTGAACGTATATGGGAGGTATATTAAAACGAAATAGAGGTTTGTGCGTGATTGTACATGCCCACATGTACAATCGCGCACAAACCTCAATTTCTTTTTTCTTCACTGTGTTTTTAAATGAATGGTAGACAAGAGTGTATAAAGGAGATAATAATCAGTTATGTCACTCTTAACCCTTATTTAATCGCGCCTAAATAGGTACGTCAAAGGTCTCGTGGGGTGCGTGACCACCATACACCGTGTAAATCACCTCATCACGAAGCCGTCAACCAAGCATTCCGTACATGAAACTAAGTAACTTTGAAACTAAATTATTGCTGGGAAACGACTTTTTTTTGGGGGGTGTAAAATCATGTTTTGTGGTAGAACTCAATGTAACGCACTCAAAACATTGTGCTGATGGACGCATTGAATAGTACGGGGGTCGTGGAGGTGTTTAAAGTAAAAATCTTAAATTAAAAACTTGTATTTAAAAAAGTACTTGTCAAAAAGTTGGAATTTTGACCCCTAATATCTCCGTAACTAGAAGGTTCCCAGGTATGGTGTAGAACAAAAAAATGATCACAATCACAGGGAGAACCAGTGCCTTTCGGCTTCGTTAAGAGGTGTTTTACACCCTTTAGAAATAAAACATGAGATACATACAAAATAACAATTGTGCTCGATATTTGATCATAAAGGACACGTGTTTTTATGAAGTTATCAGAAAATTCAGCGCGCCAAATGCAGAATTTAAAAAGTTCTAAACCTTCAAAGTTGCGCTGGGGTGTGTAACACTCCATGCGACCAATTAAGGGATAAAAATCTAATTTTGCATCAATGTCAAAATACCAAGGAGCAATAAGTATGTTGAACTGTTGTGTTGGCACGGTCTAAGACTGTGTATTCTAAGTTTGACATGCAACAAAAACACATGCCTCCGTGTGCCATCATATAAACCTCATGCCAAAATGATAAAGTTCACAAATATTGTTCCTGAAATGCTTAAGATCTGGCTGCGGAAAGGCAGACATCGACATTGACATCGTGCTTAATATAAAACTCGTACTCGTACGACGAATGTGCACTTTATCTGTCCGTTCTGTTTCCATAGATAATGAATGCATGCAGAACGCAAAAACTGACACGTATCCTACAGCGGCTTCAAGCCGCTTCATTCGCTTCTTGTAAAATAAGCTTGACACAATACTACCTTTGCTTTAAAATTCATTTCTATTTATTCAGACAAGGGGCTACGCCAGATTAAAATGAGGTTCTGTGGCATGTTTTATGAGAAGAAAAGATATTTTTCGATGGTATGGCAAACTCCAGATTGATGTATAATAACGTGTTTGTGACTGATGTAGATTAATATACTAAAGCAAATTTGAATCACCAGCCGCTTTATTAAAAAATGAAAAATCTAACTAATGTCGAAATTACTTTAGACCTCCAAAACCTTCAACCATTTTTTAGAATACCATCTTTAAAAACATAATTATCTAATTCCCATAACAATGAAAATTAGATACACTTTAATTACACAAAAGAGACCCGCAGCTGTGAGCAAAACTCATTTAATAATAACAAAGAGCCTTGAGTTTTAATCCGACGTCTTACCAAGTCCACCAAAGAAAAATAACATTGCGAAAACTGAACAGTGGGCCTAGCTCAAATGCGCGGAGTTAACGTATTGTGAATTCGAACGATTTTGAAATTGACAATACTCGTTCCGCGCAGAATATTAACTTAACTTTAGGAATTTGGTATGTTGTATCTATGGTTCATACGAATTGTGTGTGTGAACAATAGTATCTTTGGTTTTTTCGATGTAAAAATCTTACGACTATTATAAATGCGAAAGTTGGTAAGGATGAATGTTTGTAACTCTTTTACGCAAAAACTACTGAACAGATTTGAATGAAATTAGGCACATTAGGTTAGGTATTGTGTAGAGGGACATTTACCGAACTAGGCGAAGCCACGGGTATAAGCTAGTCGTTTATGTTAACGTTACGTTCTGGTCGCGCGTTCATGCTCATGCCTCGGAGTAAGGCAAAAACGAAATTGTCTAAATTTCATACTAAATTTTTATTACGTCTATACCCTAAGTGCTAGTACCAGGTGTCTAGTCATTGGGAAATTTTTGAGCTTAGTATCGTCATAAATGAGTGGTCTAGAATTCTAGATCAAATTTCTAGCCTCGGAAGAGTGAAGGGAATAATGACCAAAATACGAAATCTTATGAAAGTTTGGTATTTTGTGTTCTTCGAAGCAGATGAGAATGTATAATGAAATTAATGATAAGATGAATGTTCATTAAGATGCACGAGGACTAATGATTGTTTAGTAGCTCTTTAGGTTGGTGTTTTCTTGAAAATCACCTGGATGATCGCCACAGTGATAGCCATCAAAGACTGACGTTTTGCTGTTCAAACGTGATCACGCCTTTCTTTGCAATTACAAATGACATTGTATGGTAAAAACATTTTAACACTTACATTGTACCAATTGATTTTTTGAAAATAATTTTTGCTTCCTTATTACTAACACTAGTTATTAAGTTATTTTGATGCTACTGGACTCATGTCTGAAATAAATAAATTGAATTAAATTGAATTGTCACTTACGGGAAGGGTATGCTTCGTGATTATCAATTAACGCAAGTTTCCGATATTTCAACGCTGTGACAAGCACCATGATCGCTGGATGGCAATGTCGGGAGCTCACATTAATTGATAATCATGGAAGATATCCCATTAGTGAAACTGTAAAGGCTCATTTTCGCAAACGCGGCGCGTCGGAAGGCGCGGTGCTCAGCGAGTCGTGAGGCGCGTCGGGCACACGGGATCATATTCTTCAAGTGTTTCACATCATGCATTAGAATAGAACATCTTTTTTAGACCAAATGTCAGTAACAAAAGTAGCCTGGTGGTAAGGCGACCGGATTGCGAATCAGAAATTGCAGGATAAATTACAGTCAGTAAGAATGTTCTTTTTGTGTTTATTTAGTTTTTTTTATGTTGTAAAATTAATAATATAATAATAATAATAATAAATTTTATTTAATAATAAGGTATACATGAAATACAAGTTTTCTTAAATCTATGTCATGTTCACTAATGGTTTGTGCCTGAACTAGGTAATCCTGTGTTTCAGGCGATTGGAGGTAAAATTAATTGATCAAATAATCACATATCATATTATTCTTATTGCTAAATGTGTAAAAAGGTGTATAAAATTATAATTACTAAACTTACTAACTAATTGAAAAAAACAAAATAACACTAATACTAACAGTATTTACTTTAGCAGAAGTAATAACTTCTCTGTATCTTCATAGGACATAGCTTGAAGAGTTTCCTTAAGGAATTTTTTGCAGTTACTATAATTTAGGGAGTACATGTTCCCATTTTCATTTAGCCTGTTATAGAGTAGCGGTCCGAGGTACATATAAAATTTTGCTGTGAAAGCATGTTTTGTACTTTTATGAGGGCAAATTATATCTTTCCGTCTCCTTTTAGTAAACTCTGTGCTGTATGGAAGTGCTGCGTGTTGTTTTAGTACAGTGCTCATTATAAATAACTGTCGAACTGTTAGTACTTCACAGGATTTATACAGGAGGTTTGTGGGGAAAAGGAAAGGACGGCAAGTAGCCACCTTGAGAATAGCTCTTTGAGCTCTTTCAATGGTCAATAGCAAAGTCTTACTGGTCCCACCCCATGAAGTGATACAGTAATTCAAAATTGACTGACAAAGAGCAAAGTATACTTGCCTAATTATTTTAAGATCTGCTATCAATCGTAGTTTTTTGAATACGTAAATCAGCTTACGAATTCTATTATTCAGAGCTTCCATATGCTGTTTGAAGGAAAGGGTCTCATCTAATATAAT
Source organism: Cerastis leucographa (assembly GCA_963082945.1). Taxonomy (NCBI): domain Eukaryota; kingdom Metazoa; phylum Arthropoda; class Insecta; order Lepidoptera; family Noctuidae; genus Cerastis; species Cerastis leucographa. The sequence continues at coordinate 6,126,023 of OY720380.1, read as the reverse complement.
TCCCAGGTATTTTAATGTATCTGTCTTTTTAATATTGGGACATTTACACTGGTTATCTCCAGGGACTGGGCAACAATGAGCATACAGCGATGAAGGGATATTGGATATTTGCTTGCGCAACGAAAACTTACTTTTTGTAAGTAGAAATATTGTTTTATTTTTAAGCATTAAGATTTTCAAATCATTATAAAAAAGTAGTCTAATAATAATATATTTTTAATTTCTTAAACATTCAAAATACAGGTAATCGTAAATAATTGACAAAGGGGTTCGAACATTTTTGTATGGAGCCTGGCATATCTAGCCGCCGCCGCCGCCATCTTGATTTTTTTTTCAAAATTTCCGAGCACAATAAAAGTGGTATATTTGTATAGAGGACACTTATACAAACAAAAAATGTTAAGTAACATGGTATCCTAAAGTGTCACGTTTCCGAGATATTTGGAAGTAAAGATCGCCATTTGTGTCATATGGACTCAAAATGGCGATCTTTAAAAAAAAAAACAAGATGGCGGCGGCTAGATATGCTACAAAGGTTTGTACCCCTTTACGACAACAAAATCACTATAAAATTTAAAATTAAATCAAAATGATTCTTTTTGGATAAGGCTACGACGTTATAAATTTGTTCCGGGTGGGAATTGAACCTGGGCACTGCCGTATGCTTGTATTTGTCCGTGTGGCATAACGCCGCAGGCAACGCTTACATGCCAAGCAAACGCGAGTAAAACTGCTTCTGCGTAAATGAGCACTATTTGTAGTTAGAAACCATGAAAGCTTAAAACAATGTTTAAAATATTATAAGCTTCGAAGTTGCCATTGCATTTGAAATGTTGCAGCAGTAGTTTCAAAACTTTTATATAACTTGAAAGTTTCTTTTTAAATATTACAACAGACGGAACACGAGTAGTAGACTTTAAACCAAACAAAGCCAAAAAGCAACAACCAAGCTAGCACTTAAGAGTCCAAGAATTTTAATAGCCAAGGCAGGGCTTTTAAACCTTCGGAAGTTAAGAGGCGAGCTTAAGACTACAAACTCTGAAAACCGCAGATTCTATCCGATTGAAAGTGCTTGGGAACTTCAACCTTGATCGAGGCTTAAAAATAATCCATTAAAGTTTGCCAGGTATATCTGAGGTTACAAACCTAGTGAAGCAGAATTGGTCGATAATATTTAAAATTGAGGTTCTTATAGATCGCGGGCCTGTGGACGGTGAGTAATGGGCTAGCTCACCGTCCGTCCGTCTTATGACAACAGGCGGTGCCGACGGCGCGTTCGTGTTACACGCGCGCCTCAAGAAGATGTCAGCAAATCGGAAGGGGTCCGAGAGGACCGATGCCTGCCAGGGTTACGGGACTGTTTGAAAGAGATACCGTGGCCCTGGAACACAAAGGGCTAAGAAGGAACATGGATGGGTTTTAGTCAGTACAAGTCTGACACTCCCTTCCGCTCCGCCCAGAGCGGGAGGGGTAATATGATGATTTCCCATCCGAAAAAAAAAAAGATTCTTATCTAGATTTTTAAACTGCCTCGATGGTCTAGTGATCGCAAGCGCGTCTGTTGAGCATGAGGTCCTGGGTTCGATTCCCAGGTCGGGCAATGTGTTATTGGGTGTTTCCATCAGGAATTTCTCAGTAGCAGCCACGGTGTCTGGATTTGTGCCCGGTTGATGGTAGTAGGCTCGACCCCTATTAAATGGGACTTAAACATAACTGGCGAAATGTGAGTGTACTATTTATTAGGTACATCTCTGCCTAGGCCTTCGGGGATATGTTATGTGTATTTTTCTAAATAAAAGGATTTATATAAGTTGTTAAACTGACATGGTCACTAACATTATTAATAACACTTGCAACGGGATATTTACCATGTGTATTATTTGTTTCGAGTGCCCGATATTTCAGCGCTGTTGCAAACGCCATGATCACGGATAAGCTGAAGTTATGTGTGCACCTGGGTGTTTATGTGCAGACAAATCGGTCTACCCTCTTCCTTGTTCGTTTTTTGTGGTTCGTACCTCTACCACTGTCACTCACAAAAATATCGGAAACTCGAAACAAATAATACACATGGTAAATATCCCGTTGTATCTGTCATTAATAGAATTAATAGAAAAAACTACAAATAATAAGCATGGTAAATATCCCGTTGTAAGTGTTATTAAAAGGATTTATATCAATGATCAAAGATAGTTTGGAAGATATCACTATCAGCGATCAGACCGCCATTAAAACCACCAAAATTAGCAGTATTAGTTTTACAACAGTTTTGATTCAATTTTGGTGTATAAATAAAGTATATTCTGTTCTGTTATTGTACCTTCACAACATTAAAATTTTAATTTAATTAGTGCTTTCACAGTTTTCAGAGCATTATTATTCTATTTCATTGAGTTTTGAATTGTTCATTTAAATTTAATGGTCCAATTCAGATATCAAAATGTTAAAAGGTATTCAGATATCAACTGGCTGCGTTTTCAATTTAGTTATTACTCGTGAATCTATGATTGGTAGGTACAGTCAAAATTTCAATACTTTCGCTAGCACAAGTGCTATTTTTGTCTGTTCATTGCACGATAAAATCTGGAATAAAAACGGTTTACTAACAGTCAATGGGTCAAATCTGCTTTAAGTAAGTAAGTAAGTAAATTTTATTTGTTGATTTATCGATACGTACTTCGTATATCAATATCACAGATAATGATTGGGCTTTTACCTGTCAGACTAAATTAAAATGTGACACTGACAGACGCTGTCACTTGAATTCCAAATATGATCAATTTACATTTTATCCATAAACAAAATTTAAAGTTGATGTCAACCCCACATTGGTCTAATGTTTTTGGAAACTACTAAGAAGCCGCTCAGTTTTGAAGCTTCCATTGGCCCAAAATTCAGTCAAGCGAACCCCGCTCAATGACGTAGGTAGTTATTAGATCATGAAGTACACAGGCAAGATGGACAATATAAGTAGATGAAAATATAAGTTTTAAAAACTTGGTCACTAACACTATCATAAACAATGAAAACGGGATAATTATGTTTTATACTTGTTTCGAGTTCCTGATATTTCGTGGGCGTTTTTGTAATTAAGCACCATAATCAAGGATACACTAAAAAAACCACTAAGTATTACGACAAATTCCAACCAAAAATGCTTGAACGCCAAAAGTTCAAATTTGTTCATAGCCTTTAAAGATAAACCATTAAAGTCTCAGGTAGACAAATCGTAGTCACAGCTACCGAGCTGTGAAACACAGATAAAATTCTATTAGCTTTATAAAGTCCTAGTACCTTCTGAATTTTAGATTTGATAATGTAATTATCGCTTCATTGAATTTAAATGTTAAATGATAATAAAGTCATGTTCATTTTTGGGATAGTAGTTGGTAAGACAATGTTGTGCCTTTTGTTGAAATTGAAAAGTGACAGCAAAGATAACCTCTTTAGCTCTTTTCACATGGATACTCTGATTCATCTTATAAATCTCAAGGAGGAGCTCGTGGTCAAATAATAACAGTTTATTGACTAAGTTTGACAGAGTTTCCTCTGTGCCTCAGATAGCACATTAAGCCGTAGGCGTTGCCTTGGCTGTCATTACTTTGTAGATCTTGGCAAAAGGCTAGGTAGATGATGATCTACAAAATCTTAGAATATGCACCGGGCATTTTTAAACATGATTCTCAGCCTAATAAAATCTGGAATAAAAACGGTTTACTAACAGTCAATGGGTCAAATCTGCTTTAAGTAAGTAAGTAAGTAAATTTTATTTGTTGATTTATCGATACGTACTTCGTATATCAATATCACAGATAATGATTGGGCTTTTACCTGTCAGACTAAATTAAAATGTGACACTGACAGACGCTGTCACTTGAATTCCAAATATGATCAATTTACATTTTATCCATAAACAAAATTTAAAGTTGATGTCAACCCCACATTGGTCTAATGTTTTTGGAAACTACTAAGAAGCCGCTCAGTTTTGAAGCTTCCATTGGCCCAAAATTCAGTCAAGCGAACCCCGCTCAATGACGTAGGTAGTTATTAGATCATGAAGTACACAGGCAAGATGGACAATATAAGTAGATGAAAATATAAGTTTTAAAAACTTGGTCACTAACACTATCATAAACAATGAAAACGGGATAATTATGTTTTATACTTGTTTCGAGTTCCTGATATTTCGTGGGCGTTTTTGTAATTAAGCACCATAATCAAGGATACACTAAAAAAACCACTAAGTATTACGACAAATTCCAACCAAAAATGCTTGAACGCCAAAAGTTCAAATTTGTTCATAGCCTTTAAAGATAAACCATTAAAGTCTCAGGTAGACAAATCGTAGTCACAGCTACCGAGCTGTGAAACACAGATAAAATTCTATTAGCTTTATAAAGTCCTAGTACCTTCTGAATTTTAGATTTGATAATGTAATTATCGCTTCATTGAATTTAAATGTTAAATGATAATAAAGTCATGTTCATTTTTGGGATAGTAGTTGGTAAGACAATGTTGTGCCTTTTGTTGAAATTGAAAAGTGACAGCAAAGATAACCTCTTTAGCTCTTTTCACATGGATACTCTGATTCATCTTATAAATCTCAAGGAGGAGCTCGTGGTCAAATAATAACAGTTTATTGACTAAGTTTGACAGAGTTTCCTCTGTGCCTCAGATAGCACATTAAGCCGTAGGCGTTGCCTTGGCTGTCATTACTTTGTAGATCTTGGCAAAAGGCTAGGTAGATGATGATCTACAAAATCTTAGAATATGCACCGGGCATTTTTAAACATGATTCTCAGCCTAGTTGTTCGAACCTAACTACGAATAATTTATTAATTTACAAGCCTATGCCCGGGGCTACTCACGCTTTTACTTTGGTCACTGTCCCACGGGTTTGTACTACCGGGATATAAAGTATCCTATGTGTTAATCCAGGTTATAAACTACCCATGTGCCAAGTTTCATCCAAATCCATTCAGTAGTTTTTGCGTGAAAGAGTAACAAACATCCATACATCCATCCATACGCACAAACTTTCGCATTTATAATATTAGTAGGATTAACTTAAATGCCTGCCTTCCTGCTTCAATTTTTTTTCGTCACAATGTTAGAGGTATATTTGACAGTTTTTCAAAACGACGACTAAAATATTATAATGAAGGTACGGGTGTGAGTAACTACTAACAATACGTTAGTTACTGGAACCGAGAAAATTACAGAAATTAAAGCTGCTTTGTCACCCCGTACAATGATGTCGTTAAAGTTTCAACCAGGTAAGCAGGGACTCAACTAGCCAACTGTGAAACACTGATAAGGTGGATCCGTCATGTTCGTAACTTAGTAGCGTTGCTTAGCGATACAACTGTTTAAACTTACACTTATCTTTACGCTTGAGAGTTTTGGGTAGGAGACTTAGAACTAGTTTTGTGCCGAAACTTTGCTTGCACGAAAAGAGGTTTTATTGTTTGGTAGGTAAAACAAGAACTCCATTGTGTTTTTTATTGAAAAGGCTTGCGTTTGGCCGCAATTCGCCTGATGTGAAACGATGTTGCGGCCTAGGGTGGAGCACGTTTGTGTAGAAGAAACCAATTCACTCGAATTTTGAAGGGATTCAGATTATAATGATCAAGGAATAGAGTAGCCTGCCGGCTACTCTATTCCTTGATCAATTCCTTCCTTCTTTGATGAATTCCACAGAATGGCGGTTCGCACAAAAAATGTGGAAGCAGAGCGCTTTCTCCGGCTCCGTGGAACTTCAACTATATAACGGTTATTTTCTTTGCGATTGTACCTGCTCAAAAATCAACTACAAACTATGCAGACAAAAAAAATACCTTGCACCTAATACTAGGTGTTGTTTTGCCTCCTCGTCAAATTCAAGGAGGTAACTATGCCAATGATTCTCGACCCGAATCAATACTAAAATGTTTAATTTTTCTTTTACGGAAATCGGTAAGTGTGAACCACCCGTGTTTTAAACGCGGCCGGTCTGATTCTCGTCCTGGTATTTTATTATTATTAATTCATTTATTTCAGACAAATTCCATACATTTTACTAGTTAAAAATTAAAATTCAATAAAACACAACAATCCACAAAAGTAAAAAAAACCCAATCATACACATTAGAATTACAATCAATGTCACAATTAAATTAAATTATAACCGCGCTTTCACACATACAAACAATAGCAAACGTTTATTCGAGCATTTCTTACTCCCTAAACCACGTTAAAGGGGTTATTCTGAAATTGATTATTTACGTCTTTTGTGACAACCTCCTGAATTTTGACGAGGATGCAAGACAACACCTTGTAGAAACTAGAATGAATAACGATATTCAAGTAACCACAGGATACTCTCTAAATGCTAACAACGAGTTCACTCCAAATGAAACGTCGAAACACAAAAGGTACAATAGTGAAAGAAATCAATTCAAACAAAAATGAACAGTCACCCGAATAAACGGTTAATTGTAGAGAAGCTTTTGATTCGGTATTCACCTTGTCACTACTCAATAAGATCGGCAAAACACCAATACACGTGGCTCCACTTAATGCCACAGCACTTTCTAATGCTACCGTTTGCAATGTAGCGGTAGTGACAAGTCGCAATAGAAACTGCCGATTAGCAAAGAGTGGGAACGGCTTTAAGAGGTATAGTTGAAAAACTCATATCACAATCACTTACCGTGTTTACGATTTGAGTTTTTTAACTATACTTTTTTATTGTTCTTCAATCTTTTTATCATCAACTTTCTTGTTTTCACTTTCATTGATTCGTTTGTCATCTGCTTCTAATTCTAAAGTAAAAAATTTGACTCTAAGTATAGTGAGTACTTGTAGGGTAGGTACTCTCTTCCTTTTCTCTTTTATTTACATGATAAAGTTTTTCATCATTCTAGGCCTAATAAAGGGTGTAAAACACCTCTTAACGAAGCCGAAAGGCACTGGTTCTCCCTGTCATTGCGAAAAGTTTTTTGTTCTACACCATACCTGGGAACCTTCTAGTTACGGAGATATTAGGGGTCAAAGTCCCAACGTTTTGACAAGTTTTTTTTTAAATATAAGTTTTAATGTAAGATTTTTCCTGATTTGACCTCCACGACCCCCGTACTATTCAATCTATCCATCAGTACAATGTTTTGAATGCGTTACATTGAGTTCTACCACAAAACATGATTTTACACCCCCCAAAAAAAAGTCGTTTCCCAGCAATAATTTTTGCGTAAAGTTACTTAGTTTCATGTGCAGAATGCTTGGTTGACGGCTTCGTGATGAGGTGATTTACACCGTGTATATTCTTATTCCTTAAGCACCTTTGAATACGCCATGGTTCATGCCCAAGACGTTTTACTACTCATGCTTGCTTGCATGAATGAATGAATGAATAAGATTTCTGAAAAAAAAAGATCCATAGAGTGATAATAACTTAATATTAAATGCTATGTTTTGAATAAATCTAACCCAAGTTCTTCATTTATCTTTAATTCTTTCCGTTTGAAGATTGTCCTGTTGTGTCTGACGGTCCAACCATCTCTAATACAAGCGCAATCAAAATACGAGCGCTGTGACATTTTTTTTAATGTTACATCACTATGCTGAAATTAGAGCGTTTTGGCCTTGTAAAGGACCAACTTAGTTAATGTACCTACGTCTTATTATTAATACTTTTTTGATTTATTTTTAAATAATTTTGTTTTGTTGTTAATTTTGATCATTTTGTTTCGTCCTGTGCGAGAAAAATAAAAACTTTTTCTATCTAATCTAATGCCTCAGCACTTACTTATGTTAGCGTTTCGAATGTAGCTGTCGTCACTAAAGGAAACTTGTATGTGCTTAATAGGATCGATTGGATGTTGCTCTAAGAGGATTAAGCCCGCTTGCACCACAAATCACTAATTGCGTTTAGCGCTAGAAGTGGTTGAAAATCTTTCTTTCAGATAAAGATGACGGAGATTGAATGATATAGTGGTAGAAGCGGGCCCGAGTGACTTAAGACTTATTTCACCGTTTTCGTCCTCTTTTGTAATGGGTATAAAAAAACCCTGAAAGAAACCGGAAGGCACTCGTTTTCCCATCTCATCGTTCTCTCCTCGTCATTTTGGTCATTTTTTATGAGTTGAGGTTGAGGTCCGTAACTGGGCACCTTCTAGTTACGGAAATATTGGAGGTCATCGCTCCAACCTTTGCCCAAGTTTTTTTGATTATTTGTTTCATTGAACTGAATGTCTTCCTTGAGAATTGGAAAGAAGTAGCACAGAATCGTGAGTGTTGGAAGAAAGGTACGGAGGGAGGCCTTTGCCTTGATTTGCTTTGGAGGACAACACAGGCTAGCTATGACATAATAATGATAATCGATGCGACACATTATTTCTGGGTGTTCTCGTCTGGCTAATGGAGTGTACTTGCATAGACACAACCTCGCTGCCAGGATTATCTACCAGCAACTTGTTTTGAAATAAAAACCTTTTGGAATCAGAACTGAAGAGCAATACTATAAGTATGCGCCCAACCTAGTTCTCGACAATGCATGGTAATATCACGTTGTATTGGGATCGACCTATCGTCACTGACAGGACTATTGTTGCCAATAAGCCTGACATTGTGTTGATAGATCGATTGGAGCGTCGAATCATTGCGCGAATTGGTGAATTATAGTGGTCCTGCATGACGAGAACCTACCCAACTAGCAAAATATGTGCTTATAACTATCTACACGACTATTTTTTTAACGCTTATAAAATACTTATAGCTTGCTACAACCCTGGATTTGGGCACACTTATAGGAGCATTTTATTTTTATAACAATCGTATAATCAACTTACACAATGTTATTAACTCCTATGATGTACTTGTAATAGCATTTGAGAAGTATAATGAGTCCTACAATGATAGACACACAACTTTTATAAGTATGATAACTTTTATAAGCGTCTGATACAAGATCCTTACCAAACAAATCTTGTTTATAATGTGCTAGTAAAGTACTTCGTTGTTGATTATAAGTGTATTTTCCAATACTTGTTTTATGTATTTTGTTTAGTCTTTGCTCCCTGAGTAACCATTGAAATTAAAGACTTAAATACAGGATTAATTTATTATAAGTGTTAGGTATTACTATTTGGTATGGTAGCATAGTATGTTCATATAGGGTGCGAAAAAAAAAAGACGTTTCTCAGCATTTTTGCATGGAGCTACTTAGTTTGTACAGAATGCTTGTAATGAATGGCTTCGTAAAGGGCCATAATGTGTAGGTAGACAGACCTCCTTTAATATCTCCAATATCTGCGTTATGAAGCATTTCCTCTATCTTCGTTCTTTGTCTTAAAATCCTTGCATTTATGATGTTCGTTGTTTGATGGCTTACCCTTTACAATTCCTACTTGATTGCTCCATCTAAACCATAACATCGTTGACCGTCAGCCTATTTCACTTTCGGTTAATGACCTACCATCGTCCAAATGAACTCATTCCGGTAAAGTAGACCAAGTTATTCATTATTTTATTAACCGACCTCTAAACCCACGCTAATTATGCTTAAACCTTCCATAATTCACCACAACATAGTATTATATGAAATCTAAAAGCTAGCGTGTTGTCCAGTATTACACTTTAGTTTTAATTCCGCCGCGCCCTGTACAGGCGGGACCGGGTGATATAATGATACTTGCACTTAATGTAAACTTGTCAAATGCACTTTTAGAGCGTAAAATACTTTGTTGGGGCTTAGGAAATGGCCTTAATGGTAGAAGAAGGCGTTTTATGGTAGGAAGTAAGGTGGTTTGGAAGTTCTTAAAGTGGTGTTAGGCTTTATATGGTATAAGAATAGAGACTTATTTTGTATAGCTTGTAAGATGAATGAGATTAGGTCATGTCTTGGTGAAGTGAGCTGGTTAGCACGGGTCGATGGAAATGCCTATAAAGCTAGAGAAGGACACGTTACTCCTAGGACCTAACACATAACATCACGCCTGTTATTTCCGAAGGGTTAGGCAGAAGTGTGGGTACCTGATAGTACCTACACCCCAGTACCTACACCCACATTTCGCCAGCTACGATAAAGTCCCATGTAATAGGGGGTAAGCCTATTGCCATCAACCGGGCACTACTACTACTACTTCCAGCCTCGGTGGCTACTACCGAAAAAATCCTGATGGAAACTCAATAACACTATGACCGACCCGGGAATTGAACCCAGGGCCTCTTGCTCAGCAGCCACGCTTCCTACCACGAGACCAACAAGGCTTGCGACCTTTCCTATATCAAAAGCTGCAATATTACCTTTCTGGTGGCCTTTTTTTTTTTAAGGATGGGAAATTATCAAATGACTTCTCCCGCTCTGGGCGGAGTGGGAGGGAGTGTCAGACTTGTACTGACTAAAACCCATCCATGTTCCTTTTTAGCCCTTTGTGTTCCAGGGCCGCGGTATCTCTTTCGAACAACCCGCAGCCCTAGCAGGCATCGGCCCTCTCGGACCCCTTCCGATTTGCTGACATCTCCTTGAGGCACCTTTCTGGTGGGCTACCATTACGTTTTAGACATTATTGGTTTACTCCTTTTCCAGTGTGGGAAAGAGATGGCGCTAGACATCCTGTATAGCTCCGTCTTTCTCTCACACTGGAATAAGAGTAAAACAATAGTGCTTTATGACGTCATGGAAGGCTAGTAGATTCAGGGAATGCTATTTTGTCAATTGTGTACTTACATGCTTATACAGTCTTATGTAAAAACTTATACTAAGGGCCTTTTCATTGTCATGCGTGTTTGCGCCCGCGTGCAGGCCAGGCGGCCATGCTTGTTGCGGGCAGCACGCAGAGCTGATTATTTTCACCACACCGGCGCGCGTGGGGCGCGCATGACTGTAAAAGCATGTAAGATACGATAGGCTGGGGGCAGCACGCATGCGTCCCTGGGCTGCACGCGGGCGCAAACACGCATGACAATAAAAAGGCCCTTAAATGTGTTTTAATTCTGCACCATGCTATTAATATCTTACATGACAAACCACGGTCATCTATCGAAAGATTTCATGAAGTTGAAACAGTTTCGAAACCAGTTTTTTAAACTGACTTGGTCGCTAAGACTATCAATAACATTTGTAACGGGATATTTACCATGTTTAATATTTGCCAATATATTGTTTTGTCAATTTTATTTTTCCAAACCGAAGATAACTTTCGAAACCGAAGGATACAAATGAAAATCAACAAAAGCATCACCATACTTCCTGACACCACGAATCATAATTATTATTCAGAATGGACACACGAGTCACTGCGTGGTTACAATCATTTATCATCCAATCAGTCACCCAACGTAAGTGTAATATACGGAGGTTTGGAAGGTGTTTCAGCCAATAACGACGAAATGCGCCGAACATTACCGAAGCCGTTTATCTTCTGATTTATGCTGTCGCGGCTTCGACATAACCACAAAACAGGTAACAGCAGAAGATGCACGACGAGTAATAAACAAGAATAAATGACATTGCATAGTCTAACTAAAGGGAAACATTTTGGAAGTATAATTTTGTTTATACAGGGTGGAAGTACACCGTCGCTGAAACGGTTACTTTTTTTTTAGCCAGGAAATAAAAACTACTTACAAACTAAGCGACTACACGTATTCGTGTGGTAATAGGGATGATGACTGGGTAAAGAAAACGAAATTCTATTTTGTCCGTCAATCAGGTAATACAAAATTATTAGATACGTATTTTTTTGTTTTATCAAGTTAACAAAAAAATACTTAGTTAAAACGCATTAAAGTTGGAGAGTGGGGGCTCACTACGTCACAACTAGGTATAAAATGTACTGAGCCGTGACGTCATGCGCCATTTCAACTCAAAATATCTCCGTAATTTTACGATTACGTGAAAAAAGAAAAAATACGTGTCAAATACTTTTTAATAATCTACCCGATAGACAAATAAAAAAAAATGAGTCACCATCCCTATTAACGGTTTTAGTGTTGGTGTCCCCCTTTATTATTTTTAAGACTTATCAATAACGTGAAAAATCCAAATTACAATTGATCATTTTGCTCAATATTGAGTTAGTGACCATGACAGTTTAAAAAAAAATAGACCATTTTTTTTTCTTTTATTGTATTGAAATAAAAAATAAAACCATCAAGTAACAGTCATCGCAAATGACTAAAGCAGTGCAAAAGCAAAAACTTCACAAACAAACAACGCGCACCCATCTCAAGCAGTTGGTAAACCTTTTGTTATTCTTATTACCAGCATTAGGGTACGGCCGGGAAACGAAGAAGCCGTGACATCACCCTACCTACTTCCAGTGTAAGGTAAATAGGACAGCCACTGATAAGGGCAGCGACGGAAGTTTGGACATGGCCAAATGAATGGCAGTGCTTTGTGATTCTTTTCATTTGGACTTTGAATGAGTCCGTTAAAGGGTGAGCTGACTTTTGAAGGTAGAAGTAAAAAAAATGTGAACGCGACGTGTCGCGGCACACTCCGCGACAAGAAACAAGAGATTCGTAGAACATTTTGTATGCAGCCGAGCTTGCCGCGCCCAGTCGCGCGGCGCCGTGCGTCAACGCGACGCGGCAAACACTCGTGATCGATTACTCGATCCTAACGTATCAAAAACCCATCGAAAATTTAGAAGTTTCTTTTGTGTATAATTACGTAAGTTTAAAATCGCCTTTTTTTTGCTTTTATATTTATTTGATTCATTTTGATTTTGATAGTTAGAGTGAGGCATAACAATGATTATCCAAAAAAGATTTAAGTCCATGGGACAACCCAATTGTAAGGTATCGTCTGCAACACATTAGCATAGCTTTTATAGGCGGTAAAGTAGGTAATTATAATATTATATTCAATCTCTCGTTTGGAAGATGGATCAAGGGCTTGATTAAAAAAGTAGTACTCTTGGATACTATATTAATCTATCACTTTTCAATCGCTTTTATCGAAAAGCGATTGAAAAGTGATAGATTAATATACTCGATCCTAAAGCAGTCGACTTTAGGATCGAGTAATCGATTCGACGCCGTGCCGCTGTCGCGTCGCGCCTGTCTGCGGGAGCCTTTATTGATATAACTGAACGAGCACTTCTAAAGGAGTAATTGTGTTAATTAATAGCTGCTGTCCGCAACCTTCATCGTGAAATTATAATAAAAATATTACTCTCTATTCGTCTCGGATTTTGTTAACAATTTCAAAGGTTGGCATTTTTTTTACACGGAACCCAAATTCTTTTTCTTTTACTTCTTATAACATCAGTTATCTGCCAGTAAAAGTCCCGACAAAATCAGGTTCAGCTGTTTCGGAGATGCCGGAACAAAGAGACTGACAGAAATACCAACAAAAAATAAGTGAAATGTTTCGCATACACTTTCATATTATTATGCATTTAATAAAAAGCTGTTATTTTGAAATTACGAACAGACATCCAAATTTAATTATTTATGTCGATAAATAAATACCACCAATAGTCAAAAACCCTGAAATCACGAAAAAGAAACAAGTTGCTCCGTAGAAAATTCCTAAAATAAAACACATATGGCCAAAATAAGTAGATTAAACCACTTAAAACATTTAGCATGAACGTGTCCATACATTTATATTGAATGATAATATTTGCTTAAAGCAAACGTAGGGATTACCAGAATTTATAATACGTTGGTTGAGGTTTGTTCGCTGTCAGCAGTAGTGCGACGATTCATCTAACAAATTCAATCTACGAGGAAATTGAATTGTCCTACATACGGTGTTATAATAATATTGTAAAACCAAATGATTTTAAAAGAGTAACCATGGAGTTTCTTGCCGGTTCTTCTCAATAGGTAACGACCAACCCAAGCCAAACACCGTTTTGGCGACGCTTTATAAGTACCCATGTAGGCCTATGTGAAATAAAAATATTTTGATTTCGGTGCTTTTGTCGGTTCGTGGATGGGTGACTACACATTGCATAAGGATTGTCCTCTGTGCCACGGCAAACACGGTAAGCCGTTGGTCCCGGCTGTCATTTTTAGTACTTTGACAGTCGTTACAGGAAGTCAGTGGCCGGAAGTCTGACAACCAGTCTTACCAAGGGGTGTCGTATTATCCAGTACTAACTGATGAGATAGGCATTCACTTCATGTAAAATGCTGGTATTCAGCTGCATTTGGTTAGACTGGAAGATGACTCCAACATATTCGTGAAAAGACTAGGATGATTATGTTAAGGTGCTTCCTTGTCATATAATGACCTTTGCCTGTTTATGATTAGCTATTCGTTGTGGTTTTCACAGTCAGTCAGTAAGAAAGTTGAAAATTGTTCCAAGGGAACATATTTTAATTTAATTTCATTTATGTCAGCAACAATTTTTACATCGTATCGAAATTCACAAAAAAATATAAAAATTTATATGAAAAAATTACACTAAAAATCATTATAACAGTAACCAAATAAATAAATTAAAAAGAAAAACATTTGCAATTAATTTTACATTTACAATAATGTTAGATAGCAAAAAAATAAAAAAACAAAAAAGATTCCACAATTACAATAATGTCAAATAAAACAATATTAAAATACAAATATAAAAGCAAATTAAGATTCAACCATAATAACCAATTAATGTCAAAAGTATAATATGTAATGTCAATAAAAATAGTAATGTTATAAAATAACGTATGTCAAATAAAGAATCACCCATTACAAAATAATAATAAAAAATAAAGAAATATAGTTAAAAATACTACGGGATAAATAAGCATCATGGTCTAGCTTAGTGTTACAAATCTAATCGAAATAAGTTCTGCTGTAAATGCGTGAAAAGGATTTTAAAAAAAAATACCACTTACGTGACATTTAAACAAAAAAAGTTGTAATTTCGTTTTCAAGAGTTCAATTATTTATTTATTTTATTTATTAATTTTTAATTCAGGTAGAACCCATAAATTTGTTAGTATTTCTTAACCTATGTTAGTATAATAGACTAAAAACATACGATAATTAATAAATGCCTAATTACGCCACCTCACGGAGACACCCGGCAACAGTACATGCACTGCGCACAAGTGCCCTATAAGGCGGCCCTCAGTCTTACTAGCAACAACGCTCAGAAGACTGTTGTCGCTGCCCCGCATCCGACGCAGTAGTGAAGCAGATCTTTTACGAATGATCGCAAAGAAGTCGTCGGTACGCGCTGTTGCGAACATCCCCGACGCGCTACAGAAACGAGGCAGCGACAGCAGTATCCTAAAAGCATTGTTGTATTGCACACGCAGGGCATTAAACGTTTTCTGCGAGTATCTGGTCCACAGACTGCAGGTGTAAAAGGTCTGGCAATAAGCCCTAAACAGAGTTATCTTGACATTGCTGTCACACTTTGCAAATCTGCGGGCCAGCATGTTGCATCTTACGGCCAATGCCCTACGCTCCCTCTCAATATCACAGTTATCAGTGCCATCTTCTGTAACCCAGTGACCAAGGTACTTGACCTCCTTGACTCTGTTTAGAGTGGCACCACATAGCGAGACTGCAGGTACCACTTCACATTTCTTGTTTTGTGCCATAAAAACTAACAGCTCGCTTTTCTTGGCATTATACCTCAGTCCATGGGCCCCAGCATAGCACTCACATATCTTTAACAACTTCCTAAGAGCACTGATTGATGGACTCAGCAGCACCATATCGTCAGCATAACTGATGTTGTTGAAAGACACACCATCGATCGTGCATCCGATGCCAGTGCTGCTGAGTTCCTCGATCAGCTTATTCACGTAGATGTTAAACAACTTGGGCGAGGTCAGACCCCCTTGTCTTACCCCGCACTCTAACCTGTACACATCTGAGTATGAGCCTGCCCACCTCACAGCGTTCTGCTGTTTATCGTACCAGAACTTTAGTACATTAATTAATTCAGGCGGCAGGTTAACTTCATTATACATTTTTTTCCATAAGATGTCATACGAGACTAGGTCGAAAGCACTGGATAAATCCAAGAAGCATGCATACACAGGTGTCCTCCTCCCAGTGTAATATTGCACTGTACTCTTTAGTGTCATGATTGCAGTCTCAGTTGATAACCCATCCCTAAAACCAAACTGTCTGTCGTTAATTTTTAATTGTTTACCTAGACAACGGTCAAGCAAACAATCAAAAACTTTCGCTGTAACCGTTGCCAACGATATCGGTCTGTAATTATTAACATCAGACAAATCACCGGTCTTGTTCTTAGGAACGGGCACCACAACTGTTTTCATTAAATCAGCCGGCAGATAAGAATGACTGACACATAGGTTGAATAGTAAGGCAAGAACCCTTGGGAGATGAACACCTGCGTTCTGCAGATGCTCAATACTTAAACTATCATGACCAGGTGACTTACCCCTGGACATGTTTTTGATGACGGAAGACACGTCCCGGGCAGTGAAACGTACACTTAGGTCATTGCAGCTAATATTTGATGTTTGGTCTGCAGTACCCAGGGGTGTCTCAATTTCGAAACGCTGTCGGAATAAGTTAGCAATCTCGACCAACTCACTTTTACCCCCAACACTCGAAGGGAGACTCGACTCAGGATTCAACTTTTTCGTTTCTCTCCAAAAGCTTCCAAAATTCCTCGCAGAGTGATTGATTATTATTATATGAGTGATTATTGCCTTCTTTATAACTTTTTCAAAAGTCACACACCGCATAATTTTGTATATTATTCAACACAACATTGTACGCTAATAATACCAGCGGGAATTGCATGTTGTAGCTATTATTTTATTCTACGAATTATATAATTATTATACTACAAAACTACGTGTACCTAATAATACAGGTATTTTCTAGTAAGCAATATACTATAATGCGCCTACTTGCAATATTCTGAAAACTCAACCACAGCACGAACGCGCGACTTTAAGGTTAAGTTGATTAGAATGATATTGGAATAGTTTTTTTTATTTAAAAAAAAATTGTGAAACAAAATAGTATCACTCATAGATTGGAAGTTTTTAAACTAAGTAAATTATTATGTGCAAAATTAGTATTTTCAATATAATATTTCGTGGTAGGCCCACAGTCCAAAGCAAACGTAGTGAATAAATACTTATTCCTATACGAAAAGAAGTCGTTTCCCGACAGACTGTTTGAGAGGCCTTTGCTCTGCATTGAGACCCTCACCGCTTCGCCAGTAATAATCATCTTCCTAGCCAGTATTTTACAAAGAGCGTGTCTATCCTCATCACCAACAACCCAGTTATTTGGTATAGAGAAAGATTCAGTGTTAATCAGTCTTTATGTCAGATGCGAATTTCGAGTGAACCGGATTTTTCTAGGCAAGCGTGCTCCATCTGGGGCTGCGTCACGCATATGTATCGTGCCTATTCAGTTTGTAAAAGAAGACTTTCAGGCTTTGGGCTGCTGGATACGACAGACAAAGATCTACAAACGACAGTCGGCACCAACAGCATAACCAGAGCACTAACCAACGTAGTTACAGAAAAGCCCTAGCTAAATATAGCCATAGGATCGATTCACACGGGGCGGCTATTAAGCACTGTCAAAGTGTCAACGTCATACATCGTTATCAATTAGTTAATGCGTGGATTGTGACCGTGTCGCATTGAGGACATCACAATTTTGAATGCTATGTGAATCAAGTGTGGAGAAATTAATGTTAATGCTGGATTATGTTGGCTTTTTTATGGTTAGTACTAGAGGACACAGAATGGTATAAAAGCAGGAGTAATGTCCGTTTTCACGGATATTAGACGATACCTTAGTTAATGCCTAAAAGAGCAAGAGTTGAAAATCTAACAGTTCGCTTTTGATTTTGGCATTCTTTTAGTTGTCAACTAAGTAGGTAAGTGGTAATGAAAATCGAGATAGGCCGTTTTAAAGTTTCCTAACATAACAATCAATAATTCTTACGGTTTGGCTATTATGATGTCTATTCTGCCTGCCATACGTATAAATTTTTAATATTTGTTGTACTAGAAATGAAAACACAATTTAAAGCAAAGTAACTTTACTTATCGGCTGTGTGTGCGTATTAGACAATTTTAACGTACGACAATACAAATCAAAACAAATAAATAAAGGTGTAAAGTTTCTTTTTAACCCCCGACCAAAAAAGAGGGGTGTTATAAGTTTGACGTGTGTATCTGTGTATCTGTGTGTCTGTCTGTGGCATCGTAGCTCCCAAACGGATGAAGCGATTTTGATAAAATTGGTGTCATTTGAAAGGTATTTTAATCGAGAGTGTTCTTAGCTATGTTTCGAGAAAATCTGCTCAGCCGTTTGAAGCTCATCACCTCTTTTCTAGTTGATGAAGGGATTAAAACAACTTCTACGTGTCTAGTTGATTGGAAATTTGAATTCTTGTCACTTTCTCACCATGGGCATCGCCAGGGGGGTAGGCTGCACACCCCCCCACCCCCTAAAACCTCAAGTTTTTTTTTTAAATTCATATCTTTCCTTGTTTTCGTTAATAAGCGAGAAGAGGCGCAACACCAAGAAAAGTGGAAGGAATGGGAGTAGACCTATGCCCAGGAGTGGGACAGTCAAGGCTAAGAAATAATTTAAGATTAAAAAGCATGAAATAAAAATTAAATTACAAATTTAAAAAACCCCCGACGGATAAAACCTCTAAAAAACCAAAAATAAAATTAATCCAAGCGTCGTAGCGTCGGGGGACCGCTAAGTAGACCGCTTAGTACATAAAAATATGTATACAAACAAAGAGGTTTTATCCGTCGGGGGTTTTTTAAATTTGTAATTTAATTTTTTTGTAATTTCAAAATAACAGATTTTTACTGAATGCATATGAAAGTATTATATACCTTTTTTTTTAATTTGTCTGTCATTTTGACCGTTTGTTTGTCCCGGCTAATTTCCGAAGCAGCAGGACCGATTTGGTGGAACTTTTACTGGCTGATGTTATAGGTATAACAGAAAACGGATTAATATTCAGTGTTAAAAAAATAAAACCCTTGAAATTGTCAACAAATCCGATTCAAACAGGAAAGTAATATTTTATAATCATTTCACGCAAACGAAACTGAAGGTCGCGAGCAGCACTGGTCTACACTACAAGACGCCGTACCATAGAAAGGAAAGTTTAATTCCCTAGCCTGCATTGTTAAAGACTAACTATCCCTTAGTCTTTAACCCGTGTACTCTAAAATTCACCGAAACGGTTCAGGGGAGCGCTCTAAGCCTTCTAAGGCGATTTACACACTCACAACGTTTACCGTCACGGAGCTTTGTTTAGACTACGGCTAAGCTCGCGACCATCTTGGGACAGTGTGAAACAAAACTAGGTATATAGATTTCGAGGTACAACCCACTAATATTATAAACTAGCTGTCCCACGCAACTTCGTCTGCGTCACATTTTCCCCGTTTTCGCAACATTTTTCATTGCTGCTCCGCTCATGTTGGTCGTAGCGTGATGATATAGCCTATAGCCTTCCTCGATTAATGAGCTATCTAACACTGAAAAAATGTTTCAAATCGGACCAGTAGTTCCAGAGATTAGCGCGTTCAAGCAAACAAACAAACTCTTCAGCTTTAATATTAGTATTAGATTAGATTAATGCGAAGGTTTGTGAGTATGTAATATGCATGTCTGGATGTTTGTTACTGTGTCACATTTTCACATTTTTATTCTTGAGATATTTTTTTTCACACAGATAGTTCATAACATACATTAACACATAGAATACTAATTTTTAACTACCGGTATGATCCCGTAGGACAATAACCAAACTCTACGCGGAAGCCACGGGAATAAGCTAGTTTTACATAATACTATTAGCTATGACGTGGACCTTGCATTAACGTCCACCGTAAAATTAGCATAAATTTTAACGATTTTTGTACCGTAAACACAATAAAATTACATTACATAGGTACCTAACACATTTTTTTTTTCATATTTATGAATAAAGTCTTACTTACAGCTAAGTAAATAATTGTGTGCCAAACGAGTACATTCAATTTAAAAATCAACATTCATTCGATTCGATTCAAATCGAGAACATTATCCAAAAAAAATGTTCGGCAAAAGAAAAAAAAATACCGTAGAGCTTCGGAATTCAAAGAAAAATTTCTGGGTCGCGTTTCTCTACGTCTTTTGAACGTCAGTCTTTGTGAGATGTTGACACTAGCAACATCTTCAAGTACTTTAGGCGTGTTTTTATTGTGCTGTGGATGCTGTGATCATCGTTTTGGTCGTAATGATACCGTAATATTTGTGAAAGGATTTGGTTGGAAGTAGGAACCTAATTTGTTTTTAATGAATGTGACCTAGATCCTGACCTAATGGTAGGGAGCCCTGAGGGTTTTAGAAAAAGCTCATTCGGCTTGAAGAATCGATTTCTGAGAAGGTGGGTTGTGATCAAAGAACGCCAGGAATCATCATCTGCCAAGCCTTTGGTCGGCTTTACATGGAGCGACTGCCTATCTGACCTCCACAACCCAGTTAGTACTGGGTAATAATAAAGCCAAGAACACAGTTGACATATCAGTGAATCGATTCGTCACATTTTCGGCGGGGGTTCTCGTCCAGCTAACGGAGAATACTTGCATAGACACGACCTTGTAGCCAGGATTAACCATCAGCAATTTGCTCTGAAATACAGCCTTGTGGAATCGGAGTGCCGTACTATAAGGTATGTGTCTGACCCAGTTCTCGAAAATGGCAATATCACACTGTACTGGCATCAATCCATCATCACTGACTTGACTATTGTAGCCAATAAGCCTGATGTCGATGACGAGAACCTACTCGGCTCCTATTTTTATATTTTTTAAATGTTTTTTAATATTATTTTGTAAAAATATGTAAAAATGTATATTATAAGAAAATAAATAAAGGAAATCATACGCCAAGAATAATAATAACTTGAAATGTTTTAGATGGGAACCCCACGTGTCTTTCAAAAAGGACAAAAAGCTAGATATTCAGCACGGCACTCCCTTTCATCTCCTAAATTTGTTTTTCCGAAAATCATTATCCATAACACGTTTGCTATAAACTTCAATAACCATAATAATATTCAAAAATCCGAAATTTTGTTGAACTTAATTATCTTTACTTTTACAACTATTCTGTCATAATTATCGAGTACTATTATAATTGAATCTCCTAATTTTACATGAAAGTCATATGTCTTAAGTATTGTATTTTATACCGTGTATTATTCCGAGTGTTCATTTATAATAAAATTGTTAGTCGTAAGACATTAGGTAAAAAATAGGTTTTAGTGACAGAAACGAATCGGTGTAAATCCGACTCTACGCAGTCTTGTCTGCCCTACCCCTAGAGTGTAATTTAGAATCGCGTAGGCGCGGAGGGGAGAGGCGGCCCGCGAGTTGAGGAGCAGGGGGTTATAGGTTGGCCAGCAAGCCGAAGTTGCGGTGGTGAGCGTTAAACCATCTGCGACGATAAGCTCACGTGGGACCGTCGGAGCCATGCAGCGCCGGAGCCGTGACAGAAACCATGGCAGCTGCATGTTGCTTGCTCGCATGCATTCTGCATTCTTGCTTGCATGCTGCATGAATGGTGTATGCTTGCTTGCATGCTACTTACAGCAAAATCAAAAGCTTTGTAGCACAAATTTGTTTAAAAAATATTATTAGGATAAATAAACTATGAAATTAACGATAGCAGTTTAATTTTGACTGCGCGGCGGCGTATTTGCGTGTCACTACTGACGGTCGGTTGGCCGTATCTAACGTAGTTGACCAATTTATTATTTAGCCTCAGTTCCATCTGTAATTTTGAATTAGGACAGTGAACCCGTACAAACTATTTCTTTAGCTATGAATGTATTTGTTCGTTGGAGGAATTGAAGCTGTTTATTTAATTTGTTAGATTTTTGCTTACTTTTAACCCGAAAATAGGTCATTGTCCTCATCGATGTGAACAATAATTTTTGATATGGGATTGGTACACACAGCTCCATCAAGTTCTTACCCCACTAAAAGATGTGCGATCCCGTGTCGGGCCTATTTGGTTTTTGTAGTTTGCAAAAACATTTTATTATGAAACAGAAACGTGTGGATGAAACAGCTTTAATCATTTATAACCTACTACAATTGCAGTCCCTTCAATAAAATACCTTATTAACTAATCAATTGGCCTCATTACAAAACATAGCGTGCTCATATTGATCATCTCTATGTATTAAGACGCAGCATGTTGAAATAACTTGTACAGTCACGAAAGTCAGTGGAAGAAAAACCAGTATAAGCTGACCTCTTATTCTATTAAAACTCTGTAATAGGCTAGACCAGCTGCTTAAGGTCAGACGTGTTACCAGCGACGTAGATGAACATGTACATACTTGTACAATGACAAATTGGGTGCAAAGGTCTCCGCGCTTGTTTAATAGAAAAAAAAACAAGTGTGTGTTTACTTAATGTTTATTTGTATCTTGTTTGGACGATTGAATTAGCTGAGTTGTAAGTGGCGCCTCATAAGGAAGCTCCAGGGTAGCATGCAAAATTCAAATTTTCTTACGTGGTAATTTGCTGGACTATGTCAGGCTGTGTTTTGATTCAAATTTGATTCGCGACCTGTCTTTGTCAATATTGAATACTGGGCCCAGTATTCAATTAGCTTTTGCCTTTAACATTAAAATATGAGTTTTATATTTTCTAGTTTTTTTTTTCGCCTCGCCCCGCCTTAAACGAGACTTAATATTATTGGGTAAAAGTGGGGGTTCTATTGGTTCCCCCACACTTCTGCTTAACACTTGGGGAATAACACGCGTGATGATGTTAAAAAATTGACGCACGGGGTTCCGCATGAGCAAAGGCCCTCGTTGCGAAGTAGCATAGCCAAGTCTCTAAGTTTACTTCCAATTTCAAACCAAAATATTTTTTTTAAAACAAAGAAAACAAAAAGAAAACTACACACATCAAAAGTGTCTAGGGATCAAGCATTTTTATGCGGATTTCTTGAGATTGAGATGTGGCTTTGTAATAAATTTATGATTTTATAAATTTATATGGATCCTTTTTGGTGCATTTCATAATTTGAATCAGGAACTGTGAATCAAATTCGAGTAAAAGATGAAAATCAGCTGTCAACATTTTCCCTATAAAAACATACAACGCATTGAAGACATTATTAGTGCTACTGTTCCCCTACTACTGATTAAAACCAACGTTATTATGGAGCGGCGACGTCATTTAAGCAGGGAAGAAATGCTCAGAGCCGTGGGAATGATAGAAGCTGGTTCCCGGCAACGTACTGTGGCTTTAGCTCTGAATACAAGTCAGAGTGTTATCAGTCGACTTTGGACACGTTACCGAAGCACTGGTACCGTGGCTGAGCGCCATGGAGGACGGTATCGCTGCACCACACGGAGACAAGACCGATACATTCAAATCTTAACTCGAAGAGCTCCAACAATAACCGCCATGATGTTAGCCGTGAGGCTTCATCACTCTTCAGGGAACTTAATTAGCGACCAAACAGTCAGAAACCGCTTGCATGAAGTGAACCTTCATTCCCGAAGACCGCTACGGGTACCACCTATAGCAATGCACAATCGTAGGATTCGATATCAATGGGCTCTTGAACACAGAAATTGGGCAGAAGAACAATGGCGTTTCGTGTGCTTTTCTGATGAGTCTCGTTTTGGTATGAGACCGGATACAAGACGTATACGACACTGGAGAACCCCTGGACGCCAACAGCGATTAAAATCCTGCCAGGAAGTCCATCCTTATAGTGGTGGAACCATCATGGTATGGGCGGGTATTTGGATCGGCGGAAGAACTGAGTTGATTTGGATCAGAGGCAACCTCAACGCTCAAATTTATGCTGAGACGATTGTATCAGACGTCATCGTTCCTCTACAAGTGCAAATCGGTCCCTTATTTCAGTTAATGCATGATAATGCACGACCGCACACCGCAAGAGTTGTAAGACAGACTCTCGCCGCAGCTAACATCAATGTCCTGCCCTGGCCTGCTCAGTCGCCAGACTTGAACCCGATTGAGCATGCATTGGATATGCTACAGAGAAGAGCTCTGCCGAATATGGAGGGTATCCAGTCGCAAGAAGACCTTTTTTTGTTGTTGCAACGAACATGGGCGGCCATTCCACAGCGTGATTTGGATGAACTCATTTTGAGTATGCCAAACCGATGTTCTTGTGTTGTTAGTGTTCGCGGTAGAAACACGGATTATTAATTGTTTAAGTTACCCAATAAAATTTTAAAGAAAACTGTTATTTCAGTCTTTTTTTCGAACTTTAATGTTAGTGGTTCAAATGTCAAAAAACCCTTTATTAGAAAATGGCAAATTTCTTTATTAATGCAAAGGTGACTTGGTTTATCGTTACTGTGACAAACGAAAACACTTTATTTGATGAATCCTTAAAGAAAATTTTAATTAATATCAATCAGGAGAAAAGTTATTGCAAAAATATATGTTGATCCCTAGACACTTTTGATGTGTGTATTTATAAATATTTATGTATGTACCTACATCATTAATCATAGACAACATAGTACGAAAATAACTATTCTATTAATGTTTAGAATATCAATGAAGGGTCTAAGGTGATGTTCGGTCACAAAAAAAAAAGAAATAAAGGCCAAGGACTATAGACATTACAAGTTTCTTGTAGGTTTGACTAAAACCGTGTATAACAAAGTAATAATGTGAGTAATAAAGTTTTACCCATTTTATTTTACCTACCTACATTCGTTCCTGACTTCTGACCGGTATGGGACCGGTGAGAAGTTAGGAACGAATGTAGGTTGGGCAGGAACGAGGCACGCTTAAACCAACTCAAATATTCCTAAAGCTGTAAACAGTAGGTGAGAGGGTACATCGGGAGAATCACAAGGCCCCAAATAGTTCCCAGCACTAGTGCAGAAGAGACAGGATTACTGAGAATCACTGAAAGCCTAGTGGTGAGACAGTCGGACTGCCAAGTCAAAAGTCTCAAGTTTGAACCCAAGACACGCACTTCTGATTTTTCGGCATATAAAGCCAAGTCAAGGCTCATGGGTAGCGCCAGGGCTGCGGGTTGTTCGAAAGAGATACCGCGGCCCTGGAACACAAAGGGCTAAGAAGGAACATGGGTGGGTTTTAGTCAGTCAAGTCTGACACTCCCTCCCGCTCCGCCCAGAGCGGGAGAAGTCATTTGATGATTTCCCATCCGCAAAAAAAAAAAAAAAAGCCTCATGGGTGCCATAAAAACTCTGACACCAGTGTAGGCACAAACCACACCATAGAGAAGAAAGAAGGCTAAACGAAACTAATGATTGGTTTAGTATATCGTTTACATTCACCATAAACAAAAATCAAAATCAGCAACACTCAGCAGAAGACCGAAAAAGCAACAAAAAACCAATCATTAACAATTCCCTACCCACCCATTAAAAGTAACGAAACAGATTTAAGTCCTTCACCATACCAACGCAAAAACAAACAATAATATTCTGTGCTTAAACGAGACAAAAGATCTACAAGTTACAGGAGAGAAAGAGAGGACGTCAAAGCAAATTTTTGAATCCGTAAGCTAAAAAGGATTAGCTTCATTTATCACGGCTGACGCAGGGTTGTGACGTAACAAAAGGTTGTCGGTCTTCTAATGAACATTCCAACAGAGAACAAGAAATTGCATTTTGCGAGTTTCAGCCCTGAATTACTGCGGGATGACGGTGCACTTTAAGTTGTGATGTTAATGAAGTCACAGTGAAGTGTCATGAGGTCGAGTCGTCATTATGACGTTTCATTGTTTTTAAATATACCGATTCTCGGTTCTTTTTTATACATAAGACGTCATTTGCTTGGGATTTTTCTAAATGTGACAAAGATGAAGTATAAAGAATTCGGGTGTTTACAAATCTGATATTATGCAATTTTATGTTCAATTCTGGTGATAAACACAAAATATTTTATTTCTTTGTCTTGATGGAGCGGTTGGAACGGTGGCTAAGCGACTGACTGCTACGCTGCGTTTCGCGTGTTCGGTTCCGGCATGGAACAAATATAATAATTATTATATATGGCCCAGAGATAGCTATTCCATATCTGGCTGTTTGTGTATATGAGATATGCAAGAAAAAATCCTAACGTGGGGGCAACGTTAAAAATATATGCCTTAAAAATATTTAAGTAATATTTAAAGTTTTATTTAGAAAATTCAAGACATACAGATACAAAAAGCGATACAAAATTGAACATGTTGTTCAATTTGCTGGATATAACCATCAAGGCTGTGTTTGTCCCTGTTGTGTGAATTGACACATGAACAGCATGCAGTGACATGGTTTACTTCATTGCTCCGATCGTGGTAACCTGTATTCGCTTATTGACTTTTACTGTCACGTTATTATATTTACATCTAGCTGTGCCCGCGACTTCGTCCGCGTGGTATTTATAAAAAAAGTTATTTAGTTTATTTTTATTTTAATAATTGTTATTTATAAAATTAGTCTAAGTTTCTCCTTATTACATCAGCTATCGGCCAGTGAAAGTCCAGTCAAATAGAGTCCAGCCATTCCAGTGATTAGCCGGAACAAAAAGACAGACAGACAAAAATTGTAAAAAATAATAATTTGGTATATATACACGGTGTAAATCACCTCATCACGAAGCCGTCTACCAAGCATTCTGTACATGAAACTAAGTAACTTTACGCAAAAATTAGTGCTGGGAAACGACTTTTTTTTGGGGGGTGTAAAAACATGTTTTGTGGTAGAACTCAATGTAACGCACTCAAAACATTGTGCTGATGGACGGATTGAATAGTACGCGGGTCGTGGAAGTGTTTAAAGTAAAAATCTTACATTAAAAACTTGTATTTAAAAAAATACTTGTCAAAAAGTTGGAACTTTGACCCCTAATATCTCCGTAACTAGAAGGTTCCCAGGTATGGTGTAGAACAAAAAAAATATCGCAATGACAGGGACAACCAGTGCCTTTCGGCTTCGTTAAGAGGTGATTTACACCCTTTATGTAACGTATATACATTCATATTCATGTAGTAAAAAGCGGTTATTTTAATATTACAAACAGACACTTTAAATTTATTTATTTGTATGTATAGATGTAACAGAAAATATATTTTCTGTCGTCAGGGTAAATGTAGATCATGTTTATTTATAGGTAACGTTGGATAGTGACAAAATTAAAAGAAAATTATTGTGGTTGTGATAATTCTTCGCTGACGTAACCCATCTTGTTTATTATGATACACGATCTAAGATGGAATAAAAAAAATCCCAATGAAGACCTAAAAGAAAATTCACTAAAAATGATTTTGAC
The DNA here is from genome assembly GCA_963082945.1 of Cerastis leucographa. Taxonomy (NCBI): domain Eukaryota; kingdom Metazoa; phylum Arthropoda; class Insecta; order Lepidoptera; family Noctuidae; genus Cerastis; species Cerastis leucographa. The sequence goes on along the minus strand of OY720380.1, from coordinate 6,098,765 downwards.
TCTCGATTCGTAAACAAAAACCGAAGCAAGTAAAAAATATTCAAACTGCATTGTCTATTCGAATCTCTCAGTAATCCCAAAGGAGAATGCGAGGTGCGAATTAAGTGAGAGCAAAATTCTTTCAAAATCAATAGAACCTGCTTTGACCTCCACATTGGCATAATTTCCGTCTAAACTCGCAATCCTTATTAATATTTCTTGGACCGGATTTGGGAACTTCATCGAATGCCCTAAAACCAAACAAACTTAGTGAACCTTTCCCGAAGGGATTATGGTTTCTGTCCGGGCGGGCAACATATTAACCGACTGTGCGGTAAAGGTTTGGTGCTGCTGGTAGCGGGCAGAAATATCAACATAAGTTCCTTAGTTACAAATCTATGATCCATCTGATCATGACGTACACGGACGGATGTAACGGATGTAATAAAACCTGAATATTTGTAAATAACTGGACAACAAACACTCAACTTGAAGCTCAGTTTTAATAGTTTGAAACTCAAATTCAAAGCATTTATTTCAATAAGACTATTATTACAGGCAGTTTTGAAAGTCAAAAAACAAAAAAAAAAGACGCGAAGCTACAGTCGCAGTCACAAGGCATAATAACTTGTGAAAGTACTGTAGTTGCCCATTCCAAAGCGTCTATGGAGAAAAATGGGTAAGAAACTCCTTGGACACTCTTTTAAATCAAAATATGTTACAAAATCTTGGTTACATCATTCATGTTGAGAATTACGAATATGTGAGAACGATGTAGAAATACGGGCAAGTTAAGAGCGTCCAGAGTAAAAAATTAAATCAGTAATTCAAAAAACAAGTTATTAAAATAAACCGTGGCAGCTAAGAGATGACCAGTCACAACTGACATCGCCCGTTCACGAACATGACGCATGTATGTTGATACATCATTCAACTGAACCATATTGAAGGGAACTAAATGACCCGACACACCCGCCACCATCGTCGTGACATTTAAGTGAGCATGACATTCACTTAACCACCAGGGTAATTTCGCGTCAATGAAAGATGTAGGTACTCAGTAAAAGGAGGCTTTACAGTACATAGTACTCACACATGTGCAATTATATAATACCTACTAAGAGATTGAATCTAAACAACGCAAAAATATTTTTACAATTTTCTGCATCTGTCACTGACACTTTGCATGCAAACTATGCACTTACTCCTATCCTACCATCTGTGCTCCAAAACATACAGCCAATGTGACCTGTTTGATAACCATGACGGCCAATGATGATGATGATGCTGTTAATGCCATTCTAGTGTGAGAAAGAGACAGAGCTGCTATACACGATGTCTAGTGCTATCTCTTTTCTACACTGTAATAAGATTAAAACATTACTGCTTAAGACGTCTTTTGGTTGGACCTGTACGCTGCCACGGACGACACTCAAACTTTGACATAATGCGGAGTGCAAAACAGAAGAAGACTGCCAACTTTTAGTCAATATCTAAAGAATAAGTTAAAATCACTTTTAAACATTTGTTTATCTATGCTTCTATAGCTTTCAAATTAAAAGAAATCTATCCAATGTAAAAATTCTGTAAATCCAAGCAACTGAAAAAGATAAGTTCCAAAAGCCAAAGCAAGATTGGCTCAAAATCTTCACGTCTCTGACGAAGTCACGTCCCCGAATAACGGAATATGTAACGACATGGAGACTCGCATAGCTGTATACAACATAGCTTAAGTGTGTATCTGGTTTGATTGAAGGTGAAGGAACATGGGAGAGGGTGGCTTATCTGCGCTGACTGCTTTGCTTTACCAATCGTACACGTCATGTTTTCTGGGACAACTGGTGTCGCATGAAAAGCAGAACATATTGTTTATTTTTTATTTTTCACCCTATATCCTGTCTGGTCAGTCTGGATTTGTGGCCGATTGACAATAGGCTAGCAAATTGCATGGGACTTAAGCACAACGGCGGCGGCGGGTCCAAATAGGCTAGGCAACTTTAATATGTAATAAAAAGGTATATTGAACAAATCACAAACCCAAAAATTACAATAAATACATAAGTATTTCCATTCACATAGATATTTAAAGGCCCAAAAGTAACATTATTATTTAAAACTAGCTGTCCCCGGCATGCGTTGCAATGCACTTTTTACCTACCCTATCTACCTACCTACCATACCCTACCTTACCCTACCAACCTACCCTAACCTACTTACCTACCCTACCCTACCTACCCTACCTACCCTACCTACCCTACCTACCTACCTACCCTACCCTACCTACAACCTAACTACCCTATCTACCCTACCTACCCTACCCTACCTACCTACCCTACCCTACCTTTCTCACCTTTTAAACCTTCCCTGGACTACGACAAACATTTTAAAACCAAAATCAGCCAAATCGGTTCAGCCGTTCTCAAGTTTTAGCGAGACTAACGAACAGCAATTGATTTTTATTTATATAGATAGATTACTATATTGAGGCCAGCAAAAATTAACGAACACGCGACATTCAACTGTCGTCAGCTGTGACCTAAAATTTATGGGAATCCATTACCAAAAAAAAAGAAACCAGAACCGAAACAACCAACATAATTTATTTTTAACAATAAAGTGTAAGCTCAAGTTTGTCTGACAACCAGTCTTACCAAGGGGTATCGTATTAACCTGTAATTGGGTTTGAGCTGACAGATAGGCAGTCGCTCCATATAAAATACTGGTATTCCGATGCAGCCGGTTAGAATCGAAGCCGACCCCAAGAAAGTTAGGAAAAAGCTTGGCAGATGATAAAATTTAAAAATCTGAGTTACTTGAAATACTTGAAAACTAAACGTTGCCCCACACTAGCAATTTCTCCTGTATCTTGGGTGCGTTTATAACATTTAAAATCGCATACACAAACAGCCAGACCCGGAATAACTATCTGTAGGCCTTACAAATATTTGTTGCATCCGAGGATCTAACCCGAGACGCGCAGCAATCAATCGCTTATCGACTGCGCTAACCGTGTCGTCAACTCTTCACATTACGAGAGGGCTGTTCTATTTTTTTTTGTTTCAAGCTTTGCCATTAATTGAGAGAACACTGCCAGCCTTTTGGGCACTTTCCCGTTGACAGTGATGCGGATAATTTTAATAATGCTTACTGGTGGCGTACCATGACGTCTTAAAACATTATTGTCCCATTCTTATTCCAGAGTGAAAAAGAGACAGAGCTATACAGGTCGTCTAGCTCCATCTGTTTCCCACTCTGGAATAGGAATGGAACAATAATGTTAAAGCGTCATAGTAACCCCCCCTTTTTTCTTAATATTTAAGCCCTAGAAAGTTATTTTAAATAACACTTTAATTTAATATAAATAATTATATTATCCACCTAGTGGGAGGCCTTCCAACGTTTCGTCTTCCGGTTCGCGGTCGCCATTTCAGAACTTTTCGGTCCCATCGCCCATCCATTCTGCGAGCAATGTGCCCTGCCCACTCCCACTTAAGTTTGGCAATACTTCGGGCTACGTCGGTAACCTTGGTTCTCTTGCGGATGTCCTCATTTCTGATTATATCACGCAAGGAAACTCCGAGCATAGCCCTCTCCATTGCCCTTTGGGTGACTTTAAGCCTTCTGATGAGGCCCATTGTGAGCGACCACGTTTCACTGTCACTAGGTAGACCGATGACCTGGTGAAGGTTGCGGGGATCCGCTGGATGCGAGGCGCACGGGACTGGTCAATGTGGCGTCACTTGGGGGAGGCCTATGTCCAGTAGTGGACGTCTTTCGGCTGAAATGATGATGATGATGAATTATATTATGTTTAACTTTAAGAACTTCGAAAAAAACAAAAACTCTTTACCAAGCAGTTTTTTCGCTGGCACTGCAACCCCAAAATATATCTAGACAATCATTTGACGGTAGATTAAGCAGGGGCCACTTGCCCTGGAAGATTGCTTGCTAAGCCGCCAGATTAGGCCTTACGCCAACCCCGGGCAGTATTATGAGAACCTGACTTCGTCCGTTTATCATTTTTGATGGGCATTCGCTTTTGTGACTTTGAAGAATCATTTTCGGGTAATTAGATGCGTTTACTTTTTAATTAAGCAGGCACGTATTGACCAGGAAATCAGACCAAAACTGCTATAACACTAATAAATTTGTCACGACTTGACGGTATTCTTGCTTCTCTTCTTGGTTTAACATGCATCAGCACTAAAACATCAAAAATGGCAAAGGCAAAAACACGATTCTGATCACACACAATGCAGTAGTATAAAATACGAGTCTAAAATATAAGGTATAGCTTCAAAAATATCGTATACAGAAAGAAGGATGATGGATTCTGAAATTCTCTCGTAAAGGATACACAGAAAACGATACAATCATGTGCCCCACACTTTATCTTTAACCTTTAAAACGCATATCTATTGTATAAGGGGCTGGTGTCCGCAGCTATTCCAAAGCGCGTATTTTGCAAACACCTGCAATACACGGTGTAAATCACCTCATCACGAAGCCGTCTACCAAGCATTCTGTACATGAAACTAAGTAACTTTACGCAAAAATTATTGCTGGGAAATTTTTTTGGGGGGTGTAAAATAATGTTTTGTGGTAGAACTCATTGTAACACACTCAAAACATTGTGTTGATGGACGGATTGAATAGTACGGGGGTCATGGAGGTGTTTAAAGTAAAAATCTTACATTAAAAACTTGTATTTAAAGAAATACTTGTCAAAAAGTTGGAACTTTGACCCCTAATATCTCCGTAACTAGAAGGGTCCCAGGTATGGTGTAGAACAAAAAAATGATCGCAATGACAGGGAGAACAAGGAAATAATTTATGTGAGTTGTATATATAAGTAACATAATTTCCCTTTCTCCTCTACCGTCCCCAACAAGACGTTATGACACATTTAAGCGTCCATAACTTACAAATACATACCGACCACCATACATTCCCCTTTCCAATCGCGTTAACGGCCTTTCATCGCTTGACAAATTGAATATACCCCGCGCTGAACACGGTGGAGTTTATACACGACATGGTTTAGCCTACGAGCTCACTTATAAAGCGTGTTTCAGAAGTGAGTGATAATATTTAAAGGGTGTAGTGACCATCGAACTGTACCACTTTTTATTAACACCAAAATCTTTACGAAAATCTGTACTAATATTATAAAGCTGAAGAGTTTGTTTGTTTGTTTGCTTGAACGCGCTAATCTCAAGAACTACTGATACGATTTGAAAAAAACTTTCACGTGTAAGATAGCTCTTTATCGAGGAAGGCTGTAGACTATATATCATCACGCTACGACCAATAGGAGCGGAGCAGCAATGAAAAATGTTGCGAAATCGGGGAAAATGACGCAGACAAAGTTGCGCTGGACAGACAGTTGTGTTATAAAAGGGCAACTGAGCATTCTCCTTTGCTTGAATGATTTATTTATGTATTTTCTTAGTTTACAAAGCACTGATAGCTAGTGGTGTGACCGTCGGACTGCCAAATCATAGGTTCAAACCCAGAACGGCACCTCTGATTTTTCGGATTCACGTGCGTATTGTATAATTATCACTTGCTTCGGTGAAGGAAAAGATCGCAAGGAATCCAGCATGCCTTAGTATTATTTCTCGGCGGCATATAAAGCCAAGTCAAATGCCCATAGGCGGCATTAAAAACTCTGACACCAGTATAATCACTAACCACAATATAAAGAAATTAATATTAATTTACGATAATTATTACAAGTACGATTTCCCTATGCTAACTGTGTCCAAACCTTTATGATTATCCTTGCATCATATATTAAACATTACATCTATACAAAACAATAAAAATTGAAGTTTCTGTTTGTAATATTAAAATAACTTTTTACTACATGCATATGAATGTAGATACGGTACAGATACCAAAATAACAATTTTACAATTTTTGTCTGTCTGTCTGTTTATTCCGGCTAATCTCTGGAAAGGCTGGGCCGATTTTGACGGGACTTTCACTGATGTAATAAGGACTTAAGCTACTTCTATTTTAGAAAATAAATAATAATTCAAATAAAAAAGCAAAAAAGAAAAAATACCAAAAATAACTTTTTTGATAAATTCCACGCGGACGAAGTCGCGGGCACAGCTAGTCTATCATAAATATGAATCAGTCAGATAAGCCAAGCTTATTGATATTAAAATAAACAGCTGGATTTTCCCGCAACTCAATGATTTCACGTATAAAATAGGTCAGTGTTGAGCTTATAGCACGTGTGAGTACCTGTTGTAATGAAAACGGTATGTTAATGAGAAAAATAAATTATATAATATTTCGTATCTGAACTGAACATGATAATTAATTATTTTTGCATGGTTAAAGTCAAGAACCATTTATATTTAACTAGCTGATGCCTGCGACTTCGTTCGCGAGGAAGGAATTGATGTTTTATCCAGGGACAAAAAGTAGGCTACTTTTACTGTCCTTCTCAAGGATATAATCTATCTACTTTCCAAGTTTCATAACGATCCCATCAGCCGTTTATTCGTGAAAAAGGTAACAGACAAACAAACAAACAGAGTTATTTTCGCATTTATATTAGTAAGGATGTTAACAGAGCCGAGACTGCCTCGTTGGCCTATAGGTCCTGGATTACCAGGTCCTCATGCTTAGCAGTTGCGAATGCGACCATTATTTGTCCAACGAGGCAGTTGAAATATTAGTATCACCTTAATTTTCCATAAGCTCACATTATGCCACATTCATAGTATTTACCATTTTAAAATTCACTAATTGACAGGCACCGTACAACCTAAGAGAGCAGCGGTGGCCCAGTGGTGGCAGCCCAGACTTACGAACAGTAAGCCGTGGGTTCGACCCCAGATTGGCGCATTACTTTGTGTAATTTATTTCATCAACGCTGCTCTCAGAAAGATTGGTGAAGGACAACATCGTGAGGAAACCGGCATGTCCTAGAACTAAAAATGAGAAGACATGTGACATCTACCAACCCGCACTGGGCCCGCGTGGTGGATTACAGCCAACTCCCTCTCATAGAAAGGACGCCTGTGTCCCAGCAGTGGAAACATTATAGGCTGATGATGATTTACAACCTAAATCGAACAAGATTCCTTTTTATAATGAAGGAAGATCTTACTGCTTGTCTATACCAATATTATAAAGAGGCAAAGTTTGTTCATTTGGATGGGATTCTTCTGGACTACTGATAAATCCGAAAATTCTTTCACAAATGATAAACTACATTAACTCAGAATGTCATCCTACTAACATTATAAATGCGAAAGTTTGTGAGAATGTATGTACCTATGTTACTCTTTCACGCGAAAACTATAGAACGGATTTGGATGAAATTTGGCACACAGATAGTTTATAACCTGGATTATTATTTCTTTCCATAGGATATTTTTTATCCGGGTAGTACAATCCAGTGGGACAATTACCGAACTCCACGCGTGCGAAGCCGTGGGCATAGGGTAGTAGGTCATATTTAAAGCTCAACCCCCTCAACAACTTCAGTTTATCCGAGATTATCGTCCTTGCAACAGCGCCGAAACATAGTGAACTCAAAGCAAATAGTAAACATTGTAAATATCCCGTTTTCAGTGTAAATGATTGTTTATTTAAAGTGTTCCCGTGGGATAATTTCCGCTTAAAACGCGAGTGAAGCTGCGGTCAAAAGCTAGTTTTTCATAAAACTCAAATACCTTTAAAAACTGTTCAGTGTACCAATAAACTGCAAACACGAGTACAGTTTATTTGTTCCAAAAGCTATATCTCGGGGCTATTGAAAGTTATCGGGCTATGATGCAAAGTACTTACTTCATTGAACTTTAATAGCTTTATATTAAGGCTGTTTATGCACGGGACTATTAATAATGTGGCAACAATCAATTTGTTATTATGTGAAAACAGAGCTATTAGAGATTTGTGTGGAAAACCTGTTTGTTTTAAATGACAACACGGGTTATCGCAGTGGCTGAGCGACTTGCTGTTGCGCTGCGTGTCGCGGGTTGATCCCCGCACGGAACTAATATTTGTATGGCCTACAGGTCGTTTTTCAGTCTGGTTGTGCGTATAGGTATGGGTTTTTAAATGTTTGTAAACGGACCCACCATACAGGAGTAATTCCTAGAATGGGGTAACGTTATTAAATTTTAAAAAAAATATTGTGAAATAACATAGAAATATCAAGGAATCTGGGAACTTTAATTTCAGCTACATGTCTAACACTTGGTTATTTTTATTAATTTGTAAAACAAATTTACAGATGTGATGAAGATTTTAGTGACGATATTAGTTTAAAAACTTATATCTTATAGATGGATTTAAAAGAATGCGCTGCTTATTTTATTTTTTTCAGTTAGCAGCCCTTGGTACAGTATCTAATATTTATTATGGGATTAAATATAATGAGCACCAAAAAATACTTTGAGATCCTAAGCTACGTTACCAAAAAAAAAATACTAAACACCAAAAAAATTGTATTCAAAGACCAAATATAGTAAATGATCACCAAATTTTGTGGCAAGAAGAACTTAGGAAGCAAGTGCGAGCAAAGCGAGCTCGGGATATTGGGCACCCCGACTCGAACAGGTTAGGTTCGAAGGGGATGGCGGGGTCTAGTGAGCGAGCGGAGCGAGCGAACTAAGACCCCGACATGCCCTTCGTGTTAGGTTATTTTAAACCCTGCAGAGAGAAATAGGAGCCCCGCGTAGCGGGGCTCCGTCGACTACGCCTTAGTTCGGAGCTGTGATTTTCAGGTTTTTAATTCTGGTGATCATTTACTATTTCTGGTGATCATTTACTATTTTAGGCAGTATAAAAATGTTTTTTAAGGTTATATTTACTTTATCTGGTGTTATGTTAAACATAAGCCATTTATTATTGCACTAAGCTGCTCTGTCTACCCTTGGCAATGTTTCCTCAGACTTGAAAACCTCACGATATTTTAATGTATTTTTTTTCGATTCACTTAGGTATAGTACTTCGTAATTTAATTCATAATAGTTCTATATACCTATCGTGTAATCAGTCATCATGTTTACGGCTATACGATATAATTTGTCGTCATAGAAACTTAAGTTAGAACCCATTACAACGGTAATATTTTAATACGAGTACTTTACGATAACAATAATTTATAATCGATTCCGATTGTTATCGAATAGTTCTGTCTAGACAAATACAAGCTCAAAATAATGCGTCCCAACCTAATAGAGAAAATAATGTAAAATGCCTCGCTGTTAAGCGATTAGCTGAGTCCATCATGGTCTCATCCTAATCAAAGCGATCGTCGTTTGGATTTACGAATAAATTTAATAAGTTTCAGATGAACGCGATATCATTCAGATTTAGCCTGTCCCCATGCTGCTTCCCCTAGCGATGCCCTAAGCCGAGGCTCGTACCCCACAGGGAGTGCCCTTAGCGTGTAGTCGCTTATTTGGTAAGTTTCTTTATGCCCTGGCTGGAAGCCTTACACTCAAGGCACCCTCAAAATAGTCCGGTTAAGCAGACGACAACCTCCCAGGTTGAGCTGCGAGAGGCCATATACAAAAAAAAAAAATAACGCTATATACCCTTCGCTTTGGTTAGAGCATGAGGAAAACTGCTGATGATGTGATGTGTTTTGTGATGGGTATAAAGTCTCTTTATTATGTACACCATACAAATTACTCCCATACATGTCCTACCTTTTGGTAAATACAAGCTAGATGTTATTTTACCCAGATTTTTCTCTTAGATCACTAGCTTTTGCCCTTATGGATCGAAATTGACCCACAGGGACATCTTGTACACGTATATGACACTCGGGAATAATGCAGCGTTCCATTAAAGAAATAATTTTCGGAATGAGATCATTGTTCTGAGGATTACAATTACAATAATTATATTTATAATTACTATTATAATTAGTTAAATTTTTGAAATAAAGTTAAAGTATGTATTGATATAAAGAAAAAAGTCTCTATAGAATTTAAATTATATTTTTAAATACTGCTAATTTTGAGAGGATGTATGTATGGATGTTTGTTACTCTTTTATTAAAAAAAATCTGAATAGGTCTATAGTTAATATTGGCACAGGTATAGACAATAGTCTAGAATAGCGCATAAATCACTCTTTATCCCGACAGTAAGATTCCGTGGGACAATTAATAACACAATAAAACGCGAGCGAAGCCGTGGGCCAAGAAGCAGCTAGTATAAAATAGATTTACTGTCGCCACGTGAATGGGCAGCTTTAAGTACTAGATGTAAGAGCTTTCATTTAGCTCTCACTGAGTATTGATTGTTTGAAGTGATATTACTTGCAATACTGCCAAGAAGGATTAGTTTGCACTATCGTTGAGTATGAGAAATGACTTTAATGTTTGACGTTTAGGGGGAATGAGGAACAGGGTGTAAAGTTCCTCGATACTCCTTAGAAAAGGGAGGATCCTCCGGCCAGACAGGTGTTATGTCTGGCGGGCAACTGCCCGATAGTTATTATCGGGTTTCTCTATATATACTGAAGTCGATGTAAACTTTGCTTGCGACTTGTAGGAATTGATGTTAGTTACTAAGTCGTATCATAGATGGCGCTGTAGACTTTTTGTAGTATGTTGCTTTTTTGTGGTCGCTACAGACGTTAAGAGCGTTTTCGACTTACGACATTTCATACAAACTTTTAAGTCCATATTTTCCGAAATGACTGAACAGATTTTAATGAAAATTAATACGCATATACTTATGCGTATACTTATTGATACATAGGTCTAAAAAGTTACTATTTTTTTTTCGTTTTTACGTAAATCGGTAAGTGTGAACCACCCGTGTTTTAAACGCGGTCCGTCTGATTCTCGACCTATACCCACGCTTTTACACATACAAACTATCTCAAACATTTATTCGATAATTTCTTATTTCCTAAACCACGTTAAAAGGGGTTATTCTGAAATACTGACAAACTTTAACAACAACAAAAAAACAGCGTTTACAAATAGTTAACTAGGTACCGTAATTTTAATTGATTATTTATGTCTTTTGTCACAACCTCCTGAATTTGACGAGGATGCAAAACAACACCTTGTATAAAACACTTTGATTTCTTCACGTTCGTTTTTCACAAAAACAACTCATACTATTATCCTTCCTCCTTCCTAGTTATCTTTGTAATAGGGATGGTTACTTATTTTTATTTGTCTATTAGATTGGTAGATTATTAAAAAGTATTTGACACGTATTTTTTCTTTTTTCACGTAATCGTAAAATTACGGAGATATTTTGAGTTGAAATGGCGCATGACGTCACGGCTCAGTACATTTTATACCTAGTTGTGACGTAGTGAGCCCCCACTCTCCAACTTTAATGCGTTTTATCTTAGTATTTTTTTGTTAACTTGATAAAACAAAAAATACGTATCTAATATTTTTGTATTACATGAGTGACGGACAAAATAGAATTTCGTTTTCTTTACCCAGTCATCATCCCTATTGGCAAATTCTGTTATAAGCCTGAAAAGAAGTTTGACAACCAGTTATACCAAAAGATATCGTATTAACCAGTACTAACTGGGTTGTGGAGGTCCCTGCATGTAAAATACCTACTGGTATTCAGCTGCATCCAGTAAGACTGGGTGCCGACCTCAACATAGTTAGAAAAAGGCTAGGCAGGTGATGACGCAGGCCGAAAACAAGTGCATAACAAAGCCTGTGAAACGCGCTTCCCCAGCAAATCAGGATGACTACGAATCACCTATCTTTTAACATTAAAGTTCGCGAGTACATTCGGAAAAAGCTAGCAGTATCGTCACAACGTTGATATTTTCCCCATTGTTTGTCCTTTTATATTTGTACTAGCTGTCCCGCGCAACTTCGTCTGCGTCACATTCTCCCCGTTTTCGCAACATTTTACATTACTGCTCCGCTCCTATTGGTCGTAGCGTGATGATATATAGCCTATGTCCTTCCCCAGGTTAAAATCTTATTTTCTTGCCAAATTTTATTAAGATCCGATCAGCCGTTTAGTCGTGAAAAGGTAACAAACAAACATACAAACAAACAGAGTGACTTTCGCATTTATAATATTAGTATGGAAGTATGGATTTATATTTTGATATATATTTATAGTTTTTTATATATCCTTTGTAGTTTGTTTTAGTATTATATTATGAATAATATTTTATACATATACACCTGCCACTGTTTGTCTCTGCATCACCCAAAGGTGGACTGGTTGAAAATGCCTATGGCATTAAGTCCGCCTCTGTACTATGTGCTTGAACTGTTCAATAAATAAATAAAGCAGTAATAAAGTCTTCTGACTACCACAACACCGCCATACCTATGTGTACAATCGAAGCAAATTAAGTTACCTATGTACTTTCCACCCCAAGTGAAATTATGTATTTATGCACGAATCCCTGTTATTTCTGATACGCGAGTTCATTTCTCACAAAACATGGCAGTTTAGAGTGATTTGCTAGTACATTGTAACGTTATGTGTTATAAATTACACAGCTGTTTTTTTTTTTAATAACCGAGGAAAAAATTCTGCGGATTATTAAATATTTAGCCCTTATAATTTATTTGACTTCTTTCAGATTCGTTTTTGTGTCTCAGCCTATGTAAAGTACTATTTTATTTAAGTGACAAGTATCGTCTTTCATTATCATATTATTTTCTCTTGATGCCAACAATTTTTTTTTCAACATGAGTTTTTTTTTTTAGCGTGATATAAAAAGATTGTTCCTACCTCTTCGATTTTTCCTACTATTATTCCCAACAAGCCTAGCAAATATGTAATTATGTGTTTGAGCCGTTTGGGGTTGAAACACTGGGGCCATGGGGCCCGAGTGCCCATCTTGTGTATCGAGATATCGCTAAACGTTTAGTCGACTCTTCACGTGACCAGAAGGCTGACCTTTTTTTTGCCCAAATAATCAGCATTGCCATCCAACGTGGCAATGCGGCCAGCGTTCTGGGCACTTTTCCTGTTGACAGCGATGTGGACGAATTTTTTGACGCCCTGTAATTTTGATATTTGTACATATTTTATTATTATTTTAGATGTATTTGTAGTTTGTAAATATGTAAAATAAAATTATAGCCTAGCAAATATTATGTCTTGTTCCACCACAATACAAAGTTGAGATCCCTAAAACTAAACTAATACTAAAACCGTAAACATACAATTCTTGGAAAAACACTGATAAACACCTCATTTGTTCGATAATCCATATAAAACCTCTTTTCAAGAAAACTAAACTACACCAAACTAAAAACGTTAAAAATAAAACAAAAGAATTTTTGCCCGAAACTTTTTTCGGAACATTCGAGGTAAGTATTTGTTAAATGAGAATAATGCTAACTTTTCCCCGTAAAAGATAAAAAAAAGTTTGCAATTTGGGGTTCGAAGCTATGGAGTTATTCGTAGATATATATTTATATACAAGTTAGTCGCTCATTTTGGAGAATCCTTTTTCTTGTCTGTTTTGTGTAATATTAATAAGCATTTATTAGAAACGCGTGGATTCGGACTTACGAAGTGGCTCTGTTTTATTTACTAATAGTTGACCCGTGCAACATTGTCTACGTCACATTTTCCCGTTTTTCCAACATTTTTTTATAGACGCTCCTCTCCTTTGGTCTTCCTTGGTAAATGGACTATCCAACACTAAAAGATTTTTTTGATTCGAACCAGCAGTTCGCAAGATTAGACCAACCAAACAAATATACTCTTACTTGATAAGTATAGATTGGCTTATATTTCCAACAGATGGAAAACTCGGGGAGGAAACCTCACTGCCATGGGGCAGTGAAACTAGCAAAAGCTCATGCTTTTATGTCCACGTTTACAAAAAGTGAAGCGAATGCTCACGTAGCACCGTTATTCTCATAAATTCACAAGTAACAAGCTTAATGTGACAAAGTCCAAAATAGACGAACATTTCCTGAAGATGATACCTTCGCAATCCAATATAACATTCCAAAAGGAAATAAATACCCAATACTTACAGATAAAATACAGCATCATATTCTAGTGAACCTCACTGAAATCCAATCGCATTGCTCTCGACGGTAATACAAGTTTCAATCGAAATATAACAAATAAAATATAGGTCTTAACTTGGTTGTCTGTCAGCAAATATTGGCTGGGGTTGGGACATTATTAAATTTGTTGAAAATAAAAATATCGTCGAATCGAAAATTCGAAGTCTGGGCCGCTTAGAACCCATGTGATTAGAACTGAAAGAAGGCCCGTGTCCCAACTGTGGGATGGGACTTTAATTTTGTGTGTTCGACTGCCTCGTTGGTCGAGTAGTCGAAGCGACTACTGAGCACGGGTTTGATTCCCGTGTCGGGCAAAGTGTTATTGGTTTTTGCATCAGGAATTTCTCAGTAGTAGTCTTCCTCGGAGTCTAGACGTGTGCCCGGTTGATGGCAATAGGCTCGCACCCATTACATGGGATTTAGAAACGTAACTGGAGGAATATGGGTGTACTATTTAAGTACACCTCTGCCTAACCCTTATGATTACAGGCAGGATGTTATGATACGTAAAAAGCCATTATGGCCGAATGGGCTTACGACTCATAAGTCATTGGTTCGAACCCAAGCAAGCGCTCTGCATTGTTTAATTTATTTCATCACCGCTGCCGTCAAAAAGGAGAACGTATTCAAACCGGTATGTCTTACAGTCCAAGACACCATGGCACTTGCATCCTGTTCTTCCTCGTGGAGAGGACAGACAGGCTGTGCATCAGAAGTGGAAAAATTGTGCTAAATAGTAAATATTAAGTTTTATGTGGTTATGAAGATCTGATGCCTAATGCAAAATGTTGTAAGTTCGAACCAAGGTATAGATATACATTTTTATTGCGTATTTTTAGAAGTAATAAATGGTGTGGTCACCAATATTTTTCTAACCAACTGGTTGGCGAACTCGCCAAATTAATAAACTACCCTTTTTTGATAACTTAAATATAATAAATAAAGCGGAAACTAGAAATCAAGAACGAATTTCTGAAAACACAGTGAAATTTTTGAAAATAAGAATCAGAATAATTATAATGAAATAATTAAAATATCTTCATACGAAATTTTCGCGGGGTTGAACCAACAGAGAAGATGTTTTAAAAGATGAAAATTGCTGGCTTCTCTATTTTGCTGCGCCCTAACAGGGTCATGTACTGTCTAGTTTTAAGCCCATAGCTTGTAAGTGAGAATATGTACATTTTGCAATAAATAAATAAATAAATAAATAATGAGATTTTTTTGAAATCGTCGAGTATGTGAGTTAGTTTATCTTCAAAAAGTTCGCTGAGAGTAAGAATTTCTAAGTTAGATTCTATATTACCGACGTAAGCAAAAAGTCCCAAGTGCAGAAAGAAAGCAAGGAAAAATAACCCATAACTAAAAATAAAACGTGAATCTAGTCTGGCTCATTTTTCTAAACATTATTTTAGTAGCTTCGCCATTTTTGCTTTCGGTGGCAATATAATTAATCCTTATCTAAAATGTATCTGGTAACACTTGTATTTTGTGCATTCTTATTCTTATTAAAAGTATTTTTAAATATAACTAACCAGGTACAATTTAGTGGCTCCAATTTGCAAACTGGTACCGGTACGTATAAACTCTGTTTTATTTAAAGCATGTAACCCAAAATTGAGTAGGTACCTTGAATACCGAGACAGAGTTTATTATGAAATAAACAATTTATTTGAAGTGAAAAGAATTTCAATTTATAATACCCATGGGGCAAAAATGCACCGTAATTTTTAATATTGCGAAAAATATTTTAAAGAGTATAACAGTTTTTTTTAAAATATATTATTTAAGTACTTGCTTCAATTAAGACGCACATTCATTGTAACAATCACTACTATTTATTTAATTGAACATCTGTGAATATTTAATTATAGGTAGGCAGTATGTTTAAGTACGTGATGATGTTTTATTAACTCATGCTCAGTTAGCAACATGTTATTATAATTTACGAAATAAAAATTGTAACACAAAAATTTTAATAAATGAAACTTCTAATTGGTCGGAGAAGGAAAAAAATAAACATTAAAATTGGAAAAAGATGGGGGAGGCCTAGCCTAACAATGGGACAAAATAGGCTTACTCAAAAATAAAGTTAAACGTTGTAAGTATGTATGGACACATAATTTTGAGGTCACAATTTTTTACACGACTTTCATTTTCAAAACCGTATGAGATTATTCTTCGATGAAATAAATTATTAACTGTTTCCGTTTACTCTGAAAATTACCGACCTTACCTGACTATGTCGTCAAAAGACGTCACAAGGAAATGTGTGATTAATATCGATTAGAATACTGAATAAATATTACCTACTATGTAAGGACAAGAAAGGTCTTTCATATTTCTTTCTTACCTATACAACCAAATTTTTCCATAATGTTCCATTATCACGCGTTAAAAAAATAATGGAAATTTTACGTGATATTTAAAAGTTATAAAATAGTTTTCATTAATTACATATGCATCAAAAAGGTACATTATTTAAAACAGGTTTTGTAGTACCTACAGGTTTTCTAAGGGCATGTGACCTGCGAATTGTTGTTTAAAACAGTTAAGAATAAATATTAAAATTAACCCCATTTTTTGCGACATAAATTAGTTCTTACTTGCCCAAATTAATTTAAAAATAGTACAACCTAAAACTATTTCAAAACTACGTACCTTCATCACAAGTCCATTTGAAAAAAAAAAGAACAAACAAAACACTCCAAGCACAAATTCGTAAATCGAATTCAATATAAAAAAACAAAAACAACTGTCACTTTAACCGTCACTCGTACACAAGCACTATTTGAATTTGGAAAGTTATATTCGGTAGCAGAGCGGACGAAGCGCGCGTGCGGCCGATCCGACGGTTATGGCCGAATGACGGTAGGACCGCACCTGTTGTGTTCGCTACTTTACGTTAACGAGGGACTATCAACTATGAATCGGAGTCCCTAGCATAAGCGGGCGGGATAAATTTAACGTAAATACGTGCATCACCTACCTAGCCGGGTGGGACTTAAAACATAACTGGCGAATTATGCGTGTACTATTAGGTAATACCTCTGCCTGAGCCACCAATACTTTCATCACTATCATTTACTCCACCGATTTCTAAATGCTCACAAGCATGTAGAATAGGGGATGATCACATTTTTTTTTCTTTGTCCGTCGGGTAGTTTATTGAAAAGTATTGGAAACGTATTTTTTCTTTTTTCACGTGGTCATAAAATTACGGAGATATATTGAGTTGAAATGGCGCATGACGTCACATGTAGGTAAGTTTTATACCTACTTGTGACGTAGAAAGCCCCTCACTCTCCAACTTTTGAGTTGAGTTTTAACTAATTAATTTTTTGATATTTTGATAAAACAAAAAATACGTGTCTAATATTTTTGTATTACCTGTCTGACGGACAAAATAGAAAGTCGTTTTCTTTACCCAGTCCGCACCCCTATTATAACACATCACGCCTGTAATCCACGGGTTAGGCAGAGGAGAACCAAAGAGTACAACTATCATTTCGACATTTATGTTTAATCCAATGTAATAGGGGGCGCGCCTATTGCCACAAACCCTCTCCAACGCCGTGGCGGCTACTCAAAACTTCCTGACGGAAAACCTCAATAGGTCTTGTCTGAGCTGGGAATTGCTCCCAGCAGGTACCTCGTGCTCAGCCTTCGGTCTTATGACCGCTGGGCCAACCAGGCACTCGTGCTTTTGCTTTGGGTTTTTACAAGCTGTTACGATTTATCACCAGCGATAGGTACCCGAGTTTTTCACTGTCGGTCGCTTAAAGCTCATTTCGGCTTTCAGAATTCTTGGCACTTAAGACTAAGTAGAAAAAAAAAAAAAAACAAAATTTCAAAATTGGAGTTTTGAGAGAATAGTTTATTTTTTATTTTTTTTAAGGTTATTTTGCATTTCATTATTGGTTCTTTGACGGTTTCAATTAAGACATGAGTTTCTTCATTTATAGCTATACTAGCTGTCCCGCGCAACTTCGTCTGCGCCACATTTTCCCCATTTTCGAAACATTTTTCATTGCTGCTCCGCTCCTATTGGTTGTAGCGTGATGATATATGGCCTATGTCCTTCCCCAGGTTGAAATCTATCTTCTTGCCAAATTTCATTAAGATCCGATCAGCCGTTTAGTCGTGAAAAGGTAACAAACAAACAAACATACAAACAAACAAACAGAGTGACATTCGCATTTATAATATTAGTATGGATAAAACTTAACATCACGCCTTTTTTATCCAAAGGGTTAGGCAGACTTGACCACACACCCACATTTATCAGTTATGTTTTTAAGGTCAAGCCTATAGGCAGCAACCAGGTGGAAATCCAGGGTTACTACTGGGAAATTCGTGATGAAAAGACTCAATTACACATTGCTCGACCTGTAAATCGAACCCAGAACTGGCAGTGCTGGCGAGACTAATGAAGCGAGTAGGTAACATTAACCCTTGAAACTTAACCCAAGGAACCCTTTTATTAATTTGACTTGTATATTGACATCCTAATTTTATGATTAATTGCTTTAACTTATTATTAATTTTTTAACATTGGTATTTTCTTTATTTATATTTTTTATTTTTTTGTAATATTTGCTATGATGGGATTATGACACTATTTGATTGTATTTTGTTGCACCATTTAGTTTTAAGTATACTCTAAATTGGATTGTTAATTGCTGCTATACATGCTGTGTTTAATGGACGAATTTAAAATCAATTGATGCTGGGTAGCGTCCGACATCTTATATTTGTACGCCGTTAAGGCAAAACATGACTGTAATAATTATAAGTTAATGTAACATCTTGCATGCTATGTGTGTGTATACTCATGTTTTGGACAAATAAAAATTATCTTATCTTATCTTATCTTATCTTATTCTGTTGGAGCGTTCACATGTAAAATTGCCTCTTCAGAACTTTCAAAAGGACCTACAATTGTTAAGTAAAGCGATTTTTGTGTGACTAATCTTTGCTATTTAATTCCACTATGAAAAAAGAGCTTTTGTGTGGACGTTTTTAGGGTTATTTTCCATCAGACATTTGTCGGTATCAGCATAGAGGCTGGTTATGTGCCCGGTGAATGGCGGTAGTCTTGGTCTCTATAACGTGGGGACTTAATCATAACCCCCAATGTGTGTTTACTCTATGTCTACGTCTATATCTAGCCACATCTCTACTAGATCTTTCGGGGACAACAGGTTTTATAATGTAAACAGAAGCTGAGAGGCGCAACTACAAACGAAACTTTTAAAAACAGTGTTTAAAGGATCATCATCATCTGCCTAGCCTTTTCCCAAACTATCTTGGGGTCGGGTTCCATTCTAACTGGATGAAGCTGAGTACCAGTATTTTACATGATGTGACTACCTATCTGACCTCCACAACCCAGTAGCTGGGTAATACAATACCTCTTAGTACACTGGATGTCAGACTTTTAGCTTCTGACTACTCGAAACGACTGTCAATGATCTACAAATGACAGGCAGGACCAACGGCTTAACGTACTTTCCGAGGCACGGAGGAAACTCGGGATTTAATTATGGTCACCCATCCACGGACCAACCTCGGCAAGCACAGCTTAACCTTAAAGATCGACCCGTGCGGCAGTTTTTATTTAGGCACGAGCTCCTCCTGTCGAGGTCGGATATACAGTATGTTAGTTTAAACGAGGGACATATTCAAACCCATAATAGTACATGCTAACATGATACTAATAAAAATATAAACAAAAAAAAAACACTGATAAATAACAGACAGAACCATACCAAAATTTTCGCAAATGTCATGCAATGTGTATACACCCTTGCGCTAGCGACTTAATACTATCGCAGAACATGTGAGCGGGGCAATGACTCTTAGGTATAATCCATTTTCCCTTCATACTTTAAACTTACCTGCCTTAGGACAGTCCAAAATATCTAGGCACTAAACAAAACATTAAAAATTCTTCTATATAGGTACGTTATAGGGTTTTTACATATTTGGGACGAGAATCGAATACTGAATACCCTCCCTCAATATGTCCCTCGTTTAACCTAACATACTGTATATTTCATGGGAACGTACCACCGGGAGTTCGGGATAAGAAGTATCCACCTGTGTGCAAAACATCGAAATCGTAAAATAGTATGAGACGGAAAACAGAGCAATTTTTATAATATTAACATGGAAGTTAACTGATACCAAACCAATTTATAAATTAATAACTACGATCCATAACGCCACATGCCTATACAGACAATAAACATATATTTTGGTTGTTGCTATGGAAAACATAATCATCATAATTATGTCTTTATCAACCAATAACGTTCCTTTATAATATTTTCCTCTTTGCGTGATCTTGTGTGGATTAGAATCCACCACGGGTACCTCGTGCATTTTGGTGGTAAGCGGGTACATTACACGACAGTTTATTATGACACTAGCTGTCCCGCGCAACTTCGTCTGCGTCACATTTTCCCCGTTTTCGCAACATTTTTCACTGCTGCTCCGCTCCTATTGGTCGTAGCGTGATGATATATAGCCTATGTCCGTCCCTAGGTTAAAATCTATCTTCTTGCCAAATTTCATAAAGATCTGATCAGCCGTTTAGTCGTGAAAAGGTAACAAACAAACATACAAACAAACAGAGTGACTTTCGCATTTATAATATTGGTATGGAAGTATGGATTAGTATGGATAAAAAATAAATTGTAATGTATTTTACCTTCTACACTGTTTACATTGAATGATTCAATTTACTATTATACTACAGCCATTTCTCAATATTTGCTGTGGTCGGTTTCCAGTTCAACTGGATGCAGCTGAGTAACAGTATTTTATTATGGATGACGACTGCCTGTCTGACCTCCACAACACAATACTTGGTAAAAAGATACCCCTTGGTAAGACTGGCTGTTTTACTTTCGGGGCATTGACTTTTAATGACTGCCAAATATCTACAAATGAAAGCCAGGACCAATAGCTTAGTATGTTTTCTGTGGCATGGAGGAAAATTGGTATGTACTGGATACCCATCCACGGACCGGGGTCGGCAAGCACTGCTTTACCTCGAAGATCGAGCAGTGTTGCTGTTATTATGTAACCACGAGCTCCACGATCAAAAATATGTAAGAGCTATTAATAAATAAATAGTTATTTCATAAATTTTCGGAATAAGCGGGAACGGAATCTACGGATATTCTTCGTAAAAAGTTTTTTCAGGAAACCTTTGCAAACATGTAATATCATTGGAAATCAGATACTTGAGAGTTCGATCCATACTTCCATACTTATAATATTATAAATGCGAATGTCAATCTGTTTGTTTGTTTGTTTGTTACCTTTCCACGACTAAACGGCTGATCGGATCATAATGAAATTTGGTAAGAAGATAGATTTCAACCTAGGGAAGGACAAAGGCCATATATCATCACGCTACGACCAATAGGATCGGAGCAGCAATGAAAAATGTTGCGAAAACGGGGAAAATGTGACGCAGACGAAGTTGCGCGGGACAACTAGTATAATCATATTTATATCGGAAAGCCAACATTTGATATCACATAAAAATCCCATGATCCCCGGTGTGAAGGGAACACCGGGGTGGTTTTTAATCAGATACATTCTACTGGCAAGAAACATTCATTTTGCAAATGAGTCTTTATGTTGATTGTATTAAGAATCCTTCCTTCGTCCAGTGCTAAATGTCTTCTAAACATACTTACGTCGCAATTATGTAATCTGTGAACGTGGGTATAAGGACCTTTTGCGTAGGAATGTGTAGGTTTCAGATTGTGCCTTCTTGGAATACTTCCTCTTCCTTAAAGACAATTACAATATAACGCCTGTTATATCCTCGTGGGGTTAAGCAGGTTTGTACCTGTAGGAGGCACCCACATTTTGCTGTTTATATTTAATCAAAATAAATATTTTTCTATGGTATTATTGATTTAAGGCCCATGTAACAACAAGGTGCGACCACAACCTGGGAATCAAATAAAGGATTTTGTGAGAATGAGTTGGAAAACGTTTAGAAAACTTATCGCTATGATAAGTCACAAATAAATCTGACTACCTCATTCATCACTCATTAGTATGAATGAGTAATGAATTTAATCGTCCATTGACGATTCAATTTCTAAAAGTCTTACTACAATTATTTAATAAAAAATGGGTTATGCAAAAAGAAAATAATACAAATTTTAATCGCAATTATACCTGAAAGAAAAATGAAAATCAATTTCTCTATCAAAGTTTTAATTTATACAAAAGAACGCTGACCCAAAATATCTACGTAACTTGAGTTTTTCTTTTTTTTCTAGATAACTTTCTTTTTTTAAATAGGTTTTGTTATATATCAGTATTTTTGTCACAAACTATGAGAGTATTGTGATTAACGGGCTGTTGTTAGATTTTTTAGCGCTACCGGTGAGCAGTGTAGTGATAAGGTTGGATGTCCATAAATTCAAGCTGAGTGGATTATTGCTTTTATTGAAGATTACGGTGACCCTTCGTTTGTTTTTGAGTAGCTTTTGTCCGTGGGGTTGCCTGCGGGGAGGTCGGATATTATTTCATGAAAACGTACCACTGGGAATTCAGGATAAGAAGTATCCACCTGTGTGCCTTTCATCAAAACCGTCAAGTAAAAATAAACGGAGCGACAACGCAATTTCCGCATTTATAATATTAACATGGAAGTTAACTGCATAATTGTTTACTAAAAATAGGTAAGTACATATATATGTAGTTTAAAGGAATAAAATTGCAAGTATAAGCCACATTTATTTTCAACAAATATTTTATTTACAACAATTATAGACATCAATTTACCGCATTCTAGAATGGACACTATTATAATTTTCACTTTTTATGTCACAGATATAATCATCATCATCCGCTTAGCCTTTTCTAAACCATGTTTAGGTCGGCTTTCAGTCTTACCGGATTCAGCAAAATACAAGTAATTTACATGGCAGTCGTTCCATGTAAATTACGTGTATCTATTTGACCTCTAGAGCTTAATTGGTACTAGGTATAATACCCCTTGATAAGACTTGCTGTCGGACAATTGACTGCCCGAAAAAAACCAGCATAACAGAACATAACTTAAAAATACGATTTTACCCGAAAGCATACCATCATTTCCACTGAATTTACATTCACACCTCATTTTAATAAAACTCGAAAGACTTCCGTAATAGGTCCCGCTCTATTTCACCCCTATCGAATAAATTGTCCCTCGCCGCTTCGCCCCCGGAGGAAAAACTTGGAAGAAAATAGTTACGTAGTGCGTAGGTGAGGGTAACATTCCATTGAGTTATTTAAGGAACTTACTGGCTACTGTACTGGGAAGTTTTTTAAGTGTGTTTACTAGAGGTCTTGACTTAGCAAAGTTAATTTAAGACCTTTTTTTTGCAATTTTAGACTCTAAAAGAAGGATCTTTGAACTAAAAGTGACGTTAAGAGTAATGATGAATAGGGTTAAACGTTCCACTTCATCATCATCAGCTAACCATATCCCAAACTTTGTAGGGTTCGGTTTCCAGTCTAACTGGATGCAGCTGAGTACCAGTATTTTACATGAAGAGACTGCCTATCTGTCCTCCACAACCCAGTAACTGGGTAATACGATACCCCTTGGTAAGACTGGTTATCAGGCTTACGGATTCTGGCTACTCGGGTTAGTCACCAACTCGACATGAAAGACTGGATACGCGTGTGTTAGTGAAACTTCAAATAGGATCACTTGTTATTTCATCATCTGGAAACACTGTCATTATTAGGATTTCAGGAATCATGCCCTCTATGTCGATTTCCCGCTACGCCGATTCGCGAAACAAGTGACACCTGTTTTAAAAAGTTTACGCTTGACCTAAGTTACTCGAGTACAGTTAAAACAAAAAGTGAAACATAACGTTACTAATAAAATCATATTAACACAAATTATAAATTTATTATTATAACAGATAAACAACTAGGCTATTCTCCAAATCATTAACTAAAATCGTCTTTTTGGCACTATGATGGATACATTCAAGGTACATCTAAATATTGAAATATAGGTTAAAGTAATTATAACAATCCTAATTTTATTATATTACAAATGCACATTATTTACAAACTAAAAATATAAATGAAATAAAAAAAGCTTGTAAAAAGTACAACTATCAAAATTACAGAGCGTCAAAAAATTCGTCGACATCGCTGTCAACAGGAAAAGTGCCCAGAAGGCTGGCCGCATTGCCACAATGGATGACAATACTGACACTTTGGCCAAAAAAGGCCAGCCCTCTGGTCACGTGAAGAGTCGACCAACCGCTTGGCGATCCCTGGTTGACAAAGTTAAAATCTTCCTGGTTAGCTTTTCAGTGCTGTGGACAGGGGGGACAGGAACGCTGGTACGCTTACACTTGAAATTTTGGTGGACACCGAGGCCACCAAAACGAATTGGTAGGGTGGCTTGCAGCCACGCTCGGTCGTCCAGAGCCACATTAAGAATGGATGTTAATGTATTGCGTATAATTTGGTCATTTTTTTTGGCGACTATATAACGCGATTTATTTTAAGTTTCACTATCTGGAAACACGTAAAAAACTTGGTGTGTCCAGGTGACGAATTGATAATGTGATACTAATTTTGAGTTCCACCAACTGAACACACGTATGTCTATTCTTTCGTGTCGAATTGGTGTCACCAATTCGACACCCCCCCTCGTAACGACTGTCAAAGCTGTTAATGACAGCAGAGACCAACGGCTTAACGTGCTTTCCGAGGCACGGAGGAAACTCGGTATGCAATGATGGTCACTCATCCATGGATCAACCTCGGCAAACACGGCTTAACTTTTAAGATCGACCCGTGCGGCTGTTATTATTTAGCAACGAGCTCCTCTCAAAAGTTCCACTTCCTCCTTTGAAAAAGCAATACCTCCAACCAAACGATTTTTTCCATTGTGCCTGGACATTGAAATATTCCAAGATGGGAACTACCGTTAAAACAACCATTGAAACCGCTGAGTGGCCCGAAACATTGTATTTCTAAAAGGTAGTACGTAAATACATTTAGAAAAAAGCCTCTGATTTGACTTAATATGCCGTCGAGATATCTATCAAGCATGCGGGTTTAGTTTCCTCAAGACAAGATGTTTTCGTGCACCGAAGCATTTGTAATAATTATATAATTTGCATATGAAATGAAATTGAAAATATTTTGAAAATATTTTTATTTTACAAAAAGCTTCTTATACAATGAATTGTGTTTGGAGCCTCCTTTTAGACAAACAATGCCTGTGTTAGGAAACTCCGCTCTTGCATATCTTAGATGTAGTGTTACAGTTACAGTTAAATATCATATAAATCAATCTTCTAACATCTTGAGTATATATCATGTGGTGAGAAGCGTAGTGTGCTTTAGTTTGGTGTGGTGTGTGTGTAAAATATAGTGTGGTTTGATGTGATTCGATGTGATGTGGTGCGGTGTGTGATGTGGTGTGGTGTAGCGTGTTGTGGTGTTTAATAGTGTAGTGTGTGGAGTGGAATGATGTGTGCATCGTTATGGTGTGCGAATTATGTTACTCATGATATACCAGAAGAGCTTCCGTATCCTCATAAGTAAGAGACTACTATAGTGACTACTATATGAATCAGAAAAATCAGAGGTGCGTGTCTTGGGTACGAACTTGAGAGCTATGACTGTGCTGTCCGACTGTCACATCTCTAGGCTATCACTTGACATTCCGATGATACACGACGACTTTTTTTTTTCTATCTTTTGTAGTAAGCAACAACTTGTTGTCGGGCCTACGCTGTCCTCCCATACTTAAGTACTAACGCTGTAACTTCAAATATTGTAAAACCAAATGATTTTAAAAGAGTAACCATGGAGTTTCTTGCCGGTTCTTCTCCATAGGAAACGACCCACCCGAACCAAGCACCTTTTTTCAATGTTTTATAA
Source organism: Cerastis leucographa (assembly GCA_963082945.1). NCBI lineage: Eukaryota > Metazoa > Arthropoda > Insecta > Lepidoptera > Noctuidae > Cerastis > Cerastis leucographa. The sequence continues at coordinate 6,072,820 of OY720380.1, read as the reverse complement.
GTGCCCATGTAGGCCTATGTATAATAAAATATTTTGATTTTGACAGTGCAACGATATTTAGCCATTCGTTTGGGTGTCATCTACAGCTTGTGAAAATGAGCATTAAATACATCTACAATTCTAAGCACGTGACTGATTTCCATATATTCTTAATTTGCGACAAAAAAAATGTTTTTGTTTTGTTTGCGTAACAAAAGTCGTTGTATCTTGATGCTGTAAAAAAATATTTTGATGTCTATTAACTTGTTAGGTCAAAAAAGTCAAATGGTAAAGGATAATTATTTGCTAAAGATAATAATTATGAACCTAGACTGTTTGCCTCTACGGGTGTTTTACGTAACATAACATCACGCTTGTAAAACCTGAAGGGTTAGGCAGAGGTATACTTGTAGTAAACCATATTTCGCTAGTTAAGTTTAAGTCCAATGTATTTTTGAGAGCAGCGGTGGCCCCGTGCTGGCAGCCCCGACTTACTAGCAGTTAGCCGTGGGTTCAAACCTAGGCAGGCGCATTACTTTGTGTAATTTATTTCATCACCGCTGCTCTCAAAACGGTGAAGGAAAACATAGTGAGGAAACCGGAATGTCCTAGAACTAAAAATTCGAAGGCATGTGACATCTATCAACCCGCCATGGGCCCGCGAGGTGGATTACAGCCCACTCCCTCTCATAGAGAGGAAGCCTGTGTCCAAGCAGTGGGAACATTATAAGCTGATGATGATGATGTCCAATGTATTAAAGGGCGAGCCTATTGCTACCAACCGGTCACAAATCTATCCTCTGGACTGCTACGAAGAAATTCTGAAATAAAACATGCAACTACACAGACCGACCGGGGATTCGTTCCCAGTACTCAGCAGTAGCGCATCCGACCTTAAGACCAAGGAGGCAGTCAAGTCACATCGCACAAAAAAATATTTTTCCTTATTTAGCAACAGCAAAGGGGTTAACACCCCTATATTACTTAGCCGAACTTCACGTGTTCTTCACGATATTGCGATATTAATTGCCATATTTCGTAGAACCTTCAGTTACGGAAAAAGTTTTAACTTTGACCTTCATGCAAAGTAAGTTTTTCTCAGATTTGATTACGTAAACTAGTTTTAACTATACAGTTTCACAATCAACGTATAATGTTCCCATTGCTGTGATACAGGCACCGGGTGGAGATAAATAGAAATTTTTAATAATCAGAATCATCAGAATTGTACTGTTGCATGCAACCAAAAGTACATTATTTACTTTGCGTTACATTGCGCGCTATTGTAAGCCGCTGTTAAACTAAACTATGGCAAAGAAAAGGGGGGTTATTCACACCAAAATTAAAGTCGCTTTCCACTTATTACTTCTGTAGCATTTTATTTTCTTTGATAAACAGACCTCTTTTTATGTACTTTATTTTACTTAATAAATTCTCAACCGTTTTAAACGCACCTTTTTCATCTATACAAATAAATAAAATTGAAGTGTCTGTTTGTAATATTAAAATAACCGCTTTTTAATACATTCATATGCATGTAAAAAATAACACTTTTCACAATTTTTGTCTGTCATCTGTCTGTTTGTTCCGGCTAATCTCTGCAACGGCTGGACCGATTTTGACGGGACTTCACTGGCAGATAGCTAATGTAATAAGGAGTAACTTAGGCTACTATTTTAGAAAAAAAATAATTCTACGCGGACGAAATCGCGGACACATATTATATTATATTAATATGGCTTAAGATATTCTGCCTAGTCTATTCTTTCACAAACTTGTAATATGTAAATACTACAAAAATTAAACAACAACATTATTCTAAACTATTCGGTTTATTTAAATGACAAACGCCATATTCTTTTGAAAACATTTCAAAGTCAATTGGTTTTGCATAAAAGGACAAGACTTGTTATGAAGCTCAAGTTTGTTGCGTATAAAGATAGCCAACAGATGGTACACTTTTGTTTTTTTTGGCCTTTAAAAGTATATTTTCTTATCAAGTCCCGACTATTATAAAAGGTCATTGTCTTGTATTAAACCTTAAACGATGTTTTTAGCGCCCACACTTGCTTTTCAATTTCAAGTTCACAGTTTCGTTTTAACTTATAACAACAATTGAATAAAATTGTGCGACAATTAGTTCGTTTCTTGCATGTTTTGAGAGGGTAATACAATTCTATTTTTGACTAGATGTAAACATGGATGAAGTCAAATAATAGTAGTTGGTTGTGTTCTGAGTTTCTGCCATGGGAGTTAAAAGTGACTAAAGGTGCGTTTGTATTTTCATTCAAAATTAAAATATTTTATTCTACATAGGCCTACATGGGCACTAATAAAACGTCGACAAAAGGTGCACGGTTCGGGTTGGTCGTTTCCTATGGAGAAGAACCAGCAAGAAACTCCATGGTTAATCTTTTAATATCATTTGGTTTTACAATATTTGAATGTTACAGCAGCGTTAGTACTGAAGTATGGGAGGACAGCGTAGGCCCGACAATAAGCCGTTGCTTACTACATAACGTAGACCAAGATAAGATAAAAAAAAAACAATCCGATCAAGGGATCAGTAAAGTAAGCGGTATTTTTAAATTGGTATTTTTTATCAAAAACGCTTTTTTTAAAAGCTTTTATTTAACTTGCAATGTATGTATGTTTGTATGTTTGTATGTTTGTTACGGTGGCATCTTGCAAGCTAAATTAGAACCACTTCTCGATGTCCAATTGAGCTGAAATTTTGAACACACCTTTGTTAAAAGCTTTTATTTTTAAAAGCTTTTATTTAACTTGCAATGTATGTATGTTTGTATGTTTGTTACGGTGGAATCTTGGAAGCTAAATTAGGACCACTTTCCGATGTCCGATTGAGCTGAAATTTTGCACACACCTTTGGTTCTGGTGACGATACATTTTTATGACAGACAGTCTCCTTATGAGAGAACTCCTTAACGTTTAATAGCACAGACACGCAACTTTGCATGCACGTTCATATTTGATAGATAATCACGATTTGTATCATGAACTTATCCTGCAGCCAGGATCGTCTTCTCACGAGGGAACTCCTGAACGGCTAATAGCACAGACACGCAACTTTGCATGCACGTTCATATTTGATAGATAATCACGATTTGTATCATGAACTTATCCTGCAGCCAGGATTGGCTTCTCACGTGGGAACTCCTCAACGGTTAATAGCACAGACGCGAAAATTTGTATGCACATTCATATTTGATGGGTGAACATGAATTCTATCATGATCCTATCCTGCAGCCAGGATAGTCTTCTCACGAGGGCACTGCTCATCGTTTAATAGCACAGACACGAAAATTTGTATGCACGTTCATATTTGATGGGTAAACATGAATTCTATTATGATCTCATCCTGCAGCCAGGATAGTCTTCTCACGAGAGCACTGCTCATCGTTTAATAGCACAGACACGAAAATTTGTATGCACGTTCAAATTTGATGGATAAACATGAATCCTATCATGATCTCATCCTGCAGCCAGGATCGTCTTCTCACGAGGGAACTGCTCATCGTTTAATAGCACAGACACGAAACTTTGCCTACGAGTTCGTATTTGATGGATAAATACGGTTTGTGTCATGATCTCATCCCGCAGCCAGGATCGTCTTCTCACGAGGGAAGTCCTCAACGGTAATAGCACAGACTCGAAAATTTATATGCACGTTCAAATTTGATGGATAAACATGAATCTATCATGATCTCATCCTGCAGCCAGGATCGTCTTCTCACGAGGGAACTCCTCAACGGTAAATAATTATCATGGAATGAAAAAAGTGTTTAGATTGTGATAATGATGTGTGGTCAGAAAAGATTACGACAAAACAAAAATGTTAATAAAGTTAAAAAACCTTTTTAAAAAAAGCTTTTATTTCAATGCTCTAAAAAGAAGAAAAGAAAATTTTCTTTTCAAATTTTAAATATAAACTTATAACCTCATTATACACAATTTATATGATCATAAAAGCTTGTCGCGAGGATGGCGTAAGTATCTATAAGTATTTAATACTCAATTAAATAGGTACTAGTTTATTTACACAAGTAAACCTCGCGACAAGCTTTTATGATCATATAAATTGTGTATAATGAGGTTATAAGTTTATAGTTGAAATTTGAAAAGAAAATTTAAGTTTCTTCTTTTTAGAGCATTTAAATAAAAGCTTTTTTTTAAAAGGTTTTTTAACTTTATTTTTTTAAACTGTTTCCAACCAGGACCTAAAGCTTGTTCCTCAGCAAAATCTAATCTTTACAAAACAGAAAAAAATTATGCCATTTCAATACCGATTAAAAAAACCTTATTTATAGTTCTCAAGGCAAGCAGCAAGTATCCAATAAACGTAAAGCTAGCATAGTACATTGATCGTACGCGAGTCTATAAATCGTAAGTGGTGATAAATGGTTGGCCCTAAGCCAACTAAGGGGATCCTCACACGACACCGCTCCTCCGCGCGGTCGGGCGGAGTAAGCAAGGTATGTTTTGGCTGAGCGCTTGGTTGAGCGCTGTTCATACGCATGGCAACCAATCAAGCTATACAAAACAAGTAAGGGATCCCCTCTCATTGTAAGGGAAATATACAAAGCGAGGCCATGTTATACTGGAAATGTTTAGGTTAATGTGTCGCCGTGGTGACGTGCGATCGGGCGGAGGCGGCAAAGCAAATGTTTTTTCGGTGCGCCACGCGAAGTGGGGTAAGGGCCTTTTCATTGTCATGCGTGTTTGCGCCCGCGTGCAGGACAAGCACGCATGCGTGCTGCCCGCAACCTATCGTACCATACATGTTTTTACTGTCATGCGCGCCACACGCGCGCCGGCGTGGTGAAAATAATCTGCTCTGCGGGCGGCCCACAACAAGCATGGCCGCCTGGCCTGCACGAGGGCGCAAACACGCATGACAATGAAAAGGCCCTAAGCGCCGCTCGTTCCGGCGCTCAGGCGGTGTACGTGTGTTAGGCATGGTTCCCTATCCATTTGCATAAAATTTTAAGACCTAATATAACTTAGCATAATTTTGTTTGGCATAATTATGTTTTCGCATAATATATTTACGCATAGCATCTCACGCATAATTTTTTTAAGCATAATTTCTCTAACCATAATAATGATTAAGCATTATATTCTAAAGCAGAAATTTATTAAGCATAAAGTTGTAAAGCATAACCTTTTAATAAGCAAGCAGACAGCATGCAGTAAACAAGCAAGCATTCAGCATGCAAGCAAGCATGCAGAATGCAAGCAAGCATGCAGCATGCTGCATTCAAGCAATCATGCAACATGCAGCAGGCAGGGTTTCTGTCATGGCTCCGGCGCTGCGGACCTCCGGCGGCCCCACGCGCCTACGCGATTTTAAATTACACTTTAGGGGTAGGACAAACAAGACTACATGGAGTCGGTTTTGCAGCAATTCGGTTCTGTCACTAACTTTTGTTGCACAGCATATTAAATTTTTAACCTAGTTAGTTTAATTTTTAGGCCTACTATCGTTATGCGAATCAACTTTATGCCAAAACAAATTAGTCTTTAAGATGATTATGCCAACATAAAATGTATGCCTAAAAAATTTATGCCGAAGTATTATTATGCCAAAACAAATTGTGCCAAAATCGTTATGCCAAAGTATATTAGGACAAAGAACATTATGCGAAAAGAAGGGATCCCGTTAGGCATTAACTGGTTTCAAAGCATTTGCAAGCCAACGCGTCGTGAGAACCGCTTTACCGCCGAACGCGCAGACGAGCACTGTCGTGTGATAACCTCCTAATGCCGTGATAGGACGTTTCCGTCGGTGGAACCTTACAACTAGCACGACTTATGTAAGAGGGTGATCTGTTTTTAGGTAAGTATCGTACGTATTTTTTATTAGTCTTGTGGAATGTTTTCTATGTTGTAACCTTTTGTGTGTTTTACGTGGCGATAGAATATGCAGACTACAGGATGCTTCTTTCGATAATTTGCTAATTTCTGCATCAACATATGCCTCGCCTTTTCCCAAAGTATCTTGGGGTCGGCTGCCAGTCTTACCGTATAAAGCTGAGTACCAATATTTTACCTAAAGCGATTGCCTATCTGTATCTCAACCCAGTGACTGGGTAATACCCCTTGGTAAGACTGGATGTCAGACTTTTGGCTTCTGACTACTCGTAACGACTGTCAAAGATCTACAAATGACAGCCGGGACCAACAGCTATGCATGCTTTCCGAGGCACAGAGGAATCTCGGTATGTAATTATGGTCACCCATCCACGGACCAACCTCGGCAAGCACAGCTTAACCTTAAATATCGACCCATGCGGCTGTTATTATTTAGCCACTAGCTCCTCAATTCGCTAATTTCTGCATGCTCACAGTAAATGATAGTGATATCAGTATGGGCATCAAGCCCAGTGGTAACCGCTTCGACTAATGGGTCACTTAGTGATCGTAGCTTCGAATCCAGATAGTCAGTTTTCGTAATTTATTTGATCACCACTGCTTCCAAAACGAACAACGTGAAAACATCGTGTTCGTGAGAAAGCACGTTCTAGTACTAAAAACTCAAAAAAAATGTAACACGCCTCATTTTCTATCACAAAAGAACGTCTGGATCTACTTCATGTAGAAGTAGTCCATTTGACGGTACGCTTGGCGCAGTGGTTGAGCGATCGACTGCTAAGCTGCGTGTCGCGGGTTCGATTCCCGCACGGAACAAGTATTTGTATGGCCTACAGATAGTTGTTCCGGGTCTGGCTGTTTGTGTATGTGAGTTTATATGTTTGTTAACGCACCCACGATACAGGAGAAATTCCTAGTGTGGGGCTACGTTTATAAAAAAAAAAAAACAAACAAACAAATTTTCAAGAAAAATATTTCTTAAAAAAACACGTGCTAGAAGTCCATAACAATAAGTTTATTCGTGGCCTATTGCTGATACAAGTCGACAAGGTCTTAAGACACGCGTGCACTCACACCCCTTCTATGTTAGGGGGTAAGTAGAATGTGAAGTTTTTAGTACCTATATGTGAAGGTTACTGTGTGGGTGTTTAGATACACGTGCCGCTGAAATGTTAGTTATTGGAGAATATTTGATTTGTTTACTTTTGAAGTGCGGTTAGCCTTATGAAGTAAGTTGGTTGATGAAGAAAGTAATTTTTAAGATAGCTTAATGTTTGAAAAAAAATATGTGTTGGCAAGAAAGGAGGTCTCTGATGAGATGCATGCTGCAAATAAATTGGGATACTTCCAAACTATAATGTATTTTATTATTTCATTAATATTAATATTATGAATGCTAAAGTAACCCGGTCTTTCTGGCTCGCTGTCGGGTACTTTTTCACAGTTCAACGGCTGAACCGATTTGGAAGAAATTTGGCACACCGATGAACCATGACCTAGACCTGACACTTTAATCTTGGAACATTTCCGTGAGGTACTTTTCCGATATACACGCAGGCAAAGCCGTGGGCGTGGGCAGAAGCTACTTTATTAATCAATTCTGATAAAAAATTACCTGTGACGAAAAATATTTTAAAAAAGCTTCAAAATAAAATTCCGCAGTCTACAAGGTGTTGTTTTGCATCCTCGTCAAAATTCAGGAGTTGGTCACAAAAAACATAAATAATCAATTAAAATTACGGTACCTAGTTAATTATTACTAAACATAAATTGTTTTGGTTGTTTAAGTTTGTCAGTGAAATACTGACAAACTAATCAGAGTCCGTCCTGCGAAACGACTGATATCGGTCAACTTTATTCTGTAATTGTTAGAAGGTGTAACATAATATTATCAAAACTATGGACGTTATGGGTAGCTCAACTCGTCATCTTGCATAATAACAAATTATCGAATTAACGTTTGAGATTGTTTGCATCTGTGAAAGCGCGGTTATAGGGCGAGGATCAGACGGGCCGCGTTTAAAACACGGGTGTTTCACACATACCGATTTTCGTTAAAAAGAAAAAAAAAAGTACCCATTTTATTATTGATTGGGGTCGAGAATCATTAGCATAGTTACCTCCTTGAATTTGACGAAGCAAAACAACACCTTGTATAATTATGCGATAAATTTACAGAACATCTAATTTCGTGTAAAAATAGATCTACGACAATTTGTATGCGAACTACAACGCTAGGCGTGCTACGAATTCAATGAGCTACACGTGCTACGCGTGCTACGAATTTGCTACGAGAATCGTAGCAATTTTAATTGGTAACTCGTCTACCGAAAAGTTTTGATTAATCTTAAATGTCATTTACAAGTTAAGATGAGGCTCAACTTTGAAGGCCTTTTGAATCCAATCATTTGGACTTTTTAAATGGATTTTGTGACTTGAAAATTGCTCTTGCAAAAGTACATCGGGAATTATATTGCACAATGGGGGAAATAAAAACTTAAGTAGAAAATTAGAATTTCGCAAGTGACTTTGAAAAGCAATTCGAAAAGGTGATTATTTTACATTTGCTTTATAAAACAAAATGGCCAAGGATGGTAGAGCGAAAAAGTTTGTATGTTGTTACTTTTTTGCAAACATGTAATAGGGGCGAGCCTATTGCGATCAACCGGGTGCAATTCCAGACTCGGTGGCTGATTACCAGGAAAGCCCAATAGCACTTTGTCCAACCCGGGAATCGAACCCAAGAACCTCATGCTCATCAGTCCCACTTGCGACCTAAGACCACTGACGCATTCGATGATAAAATTAATTCTGTTTATTGTCAATAAACTCATGAAGTGCATCTTTCTGCTTCACAGAATTCATACAATAGGGGTGAAGACTGAGTAAAGAAAACGAAATTCTAATTTGTCCGTCAGACAGGTACTACAAAAATACTAGACACATATTTTTTGTTTTATCAAAATATCAAAAAAATACTTAGTTAAAACTCATTAAAGTTGGAGAGTGGGGGCTCACTACGTCACAAGTAGGTATAAAAATTACCTACACGTGACGTCATGTGCCATTTCAACTCAATATATCTCCGTAATTTTATGACCACGTGAAAAAAGAAAAAATACGTGTCCAATACTTTTCAATAATCTACCCGACGGACAAAGAAAAAAAATGTGATCATCCCCTATTCCATTATACTTGTATAAAATTTTAAATATTTGCATACCCTCCCATTCCTCATTTAATTCCTAATGTCAAAAGGTTCGCGACCTCTACAACACAACATAAAAGGAGTTTTATAAAGTCTCTCTAAGAGGATCATAAAGTTAGAATGTAAATTTCGAGTGATTTTTACACGAGTACTTGCAGTAATACCATTAAAACTTACTTGAGAGCTTTCAACGACAAACACTTTTGGAAAAACAACTAATTTTACAAGCGAACTTTTTAATTAAATTTAAATTATTCGGGGACGTGATTAGAATAACGTTATCGCTTATTCCTTTTGGGGAATTATTGGTAATTACTGCAAAAAAGGTGGAGGACCTCATTGATTGAGATCCTGGATCCTTGATATCGATTGAATAGAACTTGTATCTACTTGCTTCTGGACTATTTTCAGGAATCTTTCGGTTAGATAATCATCTACCTAGCCACACACACAGACCGGCACACACACAGAGATGGGTTCGTGAAGGTGAAGCGGAAGATGAGGAAGAAGCCTCCTAGTCAGAACCAGTGCGGGACCGCGCTGGCAGGACCCAATATGATGCTGCGTCCAGCAATACCAACGATGCAGCTCTATGTGTCCCAGCTACATCACACCACCAAGCTTGAGAAGATCGTGGATTATGTTCGAGTGAAGACCAGCTGGTCTTTGAGGGTCGAGAAGTTGGAGTCGCGCCACAACACGAATTGCAAGTCATTCATGGTTCGAGTTCCGACTCATCATTTCGAGACCTTCCTCAAGGAGGAGTTTAGGCCGAAGAGTGTCATGTATCGGCGATTCCGCGGAGGGCTACGCTACACCACGCAGCGCAACACGACGCCGTCACTTCGTGTGCAATAGTTTATTTGAAATTTTTGTGATGTTTACAATTATGTACGATAGTCTGTAAGGTATTTATAATATGGGTCTTTGTTATTCGAAATGAATGATTTATTGTTGTTTGCCCAACAATGTTGGGGTCGGCTTTCATTCTAACCAGAAGCAGCTAAATACCAGTATTTTACATGGAGTGACTGCCTATCTAACCTCCACAACCCAGGTAGTACTGGGTAATACGATACCCCGGGCCAATGACTACTCAATGACTTTCAAAAATCTACAAATGACAGACGGTACCAACGACTTAACGTACTTTCCGAGGCATAGAGGAAACTCGGTAGTCGGTCATCCATGGACCAACCTATTACCTACAAGTAAAAAATCTATCAAGGCCATAATATCCTTTATGAACACGGCAGCTAAAGCAACACTATACATAAAGAATCAAAAACTGCCTACAAATAAAGTGATAAATAAATAAACGGCAATATACCTAGGTGTGTTTTGCCATGAATATTTTGTATTTGTACCGAAAAACTCGTCTAGACATGTGTCAGTAGCTATTTGTATTTATAGCCTTGACTGTTTCGTTTTATGGCTGTATTCATAGTTTTGGACTGAAGTTGTGTCATAAAATTGTTAACGTAGTGACTGTTGATGGGAATTTTATTAAACAAACAAATATTCACAAGTTGATTGCTGCCTATTTTAACACAAGTTAGAATTTTTATATGAAATCTGTTGGAAGGGGTCAGCTTCGCATTGTCTAAAGTTCCTTTAACATACTAGATACCTAAAGACATTCAAATATTTACCAGCAATAGACTCGAGAAAACGAAGTAAATCGGGATCCAATACCTGTTAATACTCAGTAACAAATCGTTCTGTCTAGTGCCATACGCCCTTTTGTTACGTTACTATCGTTTGTCATAATCGAAAAAATCGGGATTTAACTTATTGTATTAAAATATTGCAAATTATCGCGAGGTCCGCTATATTGTAGATACACCACTCCAAAAATGTTGATTAAATACACCAAAAATGTTGAAAATTGTTAATTAAATACACAAAACGAATTCGGTAACAGCTCATAGCGCAAAGCAATCCAACTTTAAGTAGGAAAGCAAGAATTTGGTTATACAGGACGTGCTTACTAGGAGGCGTTACATGAAAAAAAAATCGTCGGCGCCATCTTCGTTTTTTACTTTGTTTTTTTTTTCTATTCCTTTGAGTGGAAGATTACGCAGCGCACACAGAGACGCAAGAAAGTGTTTAGTCCACTCGCGCACACCCATAAGGGATTCGGATGTGATGGCACAGAGGTCGCATCACGACATGACATGAGAGCATCATGTCGCTTGCTGTCGAGCATACGAGTTGGTTTTACTAATAAGATGCGAAAATAAATTTTTCACATCAAAAATAATTTTGTTTCTACCAGAAAACAACACTGTAATCTTAATTTGAAGGAGTCCTAGTTGGTTTTCTTTGCTTCTTCCCTCCGAAAACAATATGAGTAATTAGAAAATAATGGAAACAACTAGAGTTGCCGAGAATCGGGTTAAGTGGCGAGCGATTGAAGAGGCTTATGTCCAGCAGTGGACTGCGGTAGGCTGATGATGATGATGATGAAAAACAACTACCCCAAAATATACAAGCTTTAAAAAAAATCTAAATTTCTTATGAATTTCGCGGCTAGCCTGAAGCACTGAAGTTTTTTTTCCTTTGTTCATCAATCTAGTATGCAAATTAAAAACTCCAGAATACATTTTTCCATTCACTACTATACATTCAGAAAAATAAGCATGCTGCCCCCACTTGCACACAGATTTTAGGGGTTGAAAAACATGGGAGACTTCATTATTATATGCAAGTTACACGGTAATCACATGAGCCTTTCAGAATAAAATCTCGAAATTACGGTAGAAACCGCATCAAAATCTAGTTGTTTAGAATACCAATGCGGTCACACAAACAGACATGAAAAGTATCCTACTAATATTATAAATGTGAAAGTTTGTGAGAATGGATGTGTGGATGTATGGATGTGTGGATGTTTGTTACTCTTTCACGCATAAACGGCTGGACCGATTTGGTTGAAATTTGGTATGTAGATAGGTTATACCCTGGATTAACATATAGGCTACTTTTTATCCCGGTCAACAGGGGTGAAAGCGTTTAAGTAACGATAATTCTTGACAATGACGGAAAAAAATAAGTTGTCTGGGAGCTTTCAACGAAAACGCTGCCTAAACCCTTTAAGATATAACAAAATAATGTATAGTGTAATTGTGTATCTTATATAGATCTACAAAAAAGTCCGCGATACCATATGTCCAGCTCTTAAGGATAACATACTATATCCATTTAAATACTTAAAAAAATAGGCAATTATAAAGTGCTAACTTGGAAAGCTATTTATACAAATACGTTATTAATCCTTATAATTTTAAATAGATTAGTTGGCTTGAGCATTTCATGAAGATTATTTTTTCCCTTTACACCATGCAAATTAAATTAATTAAATACTTTAGGAGATATAGCAAAATCAAATAACGCGCAAAAAAATAATTTCATTTCGCTGACTGACTAGAATGGCACGCGCGGGCGGGGTGGGTGGGGATCAAGTCGCTCATCGCTGAGTGCGCGACCCAAACTCGGGCAGACGCGTGAGGGCAGACGTCGTTGATGGTTGTGTCCGTTACCAATCATCAGTGTACAACTCCGTCGACACAGTTATGTCATCCGATGACAGTACGAGCTACCCCGTGGAGTTCCTGAACACTTTGGAGTTTTCTGGGGTGCCATCGCATAAGTTAGAATTAAAAGTAGGTGTACCCGTTTTGTTAATGCGTAACTTGGATGCGCCAAGATTATGCAACGGTACTCGGTTGCGAGTGACTGAATTAGGAAGGAATATTGTGAAGGCAACCTTCTTAACTGGAGAAGCCAAAGGAATCAATGTTCTTATACCGCGTATCCCAATAATACCCAACAATTTACCATTTAATTTTAAACGCCTGCAGTTCCCTTTAAAAGTTGCGTTTTCAATGACCATCAACAAATCGCAGGGTCAAACCTTAAAGGTAGCAGGCTTACATTTAGGCTCACCATGTTTTTCCCACGGCCAGCTCTATGTGGCTTGCTCCCGCGTTTCTAAATCGCAAAATCTACATGTCTTTGCTGAACGAAATAAATCTTTTAATGTAGTTTATAGGAGTATATTGCAGTAGCTATAACTTTTGTATTACCATCACCATCAATCATTAGATCCGTACCTATCTATCCTTCTCAAAAATTTTCAAATTCTTCAAATTCAAATTCTTTAGGGTACCGTTCTTACATTGGAGATACAACCTTAAAAAAACCGGCCAAGTGCGAGTACTCACACACACACAGGGTTCCGTACCACCAAACAATAAAATAAAAAATATTTTTAATATTATTAAATTATTTTTATACGTAACAGCAAAATTAAGTTTGTTTTTCATAGTATGTTAATGAAAAACAAAGTTACTGCTGCAGTTTGATGAAAAAGTCCCATATCTCAAAAACTAAACATCATATCTTATTCAAACCAATTTTCGTTGAAAGTTTTCTAAATATTTTCAGAATTTTCCTCCTCTTACTTTAGAAATTAGAGGGGGGGACACACATTTTACCATTTTGGAAGTGTGTTACGCGCAAACTATTCAGTTTAGAAAAAAATTATATTAGAAACCTCAATATCATTTTTGAAGACCTATCCATAGATACCCCACACGTATTGATTTGATAAAAAAAAAATGTTCGAGTTTCAGTTCTAAGTATGCGGACCCCCAAAATTTATTGTTTTTTTTTTCTATTTTTGTGTAATGCGGTTCACAGAATACATCTACTTACCAAGTTTCAACAGTATAGTTCTTATAGTTTCGGAATTAAGTGGCTGTGACATACGGACGGACAGACAGACAGACATGACGAATCTATAAGGGTTCCGTTTTTTGCCATTCGGCTACGGAACCCTAAAAAGACGTAAGCTTATTTATTCTTCGATTTTGTTATTTTTGCAATAGGCTGCTTTTTATCAACACACCACGCGGGCGAAGCCGCGGGCGGAAGCTAGTCTAGTATAAGTTTTTTAGGGTTCCGTAGTCAACAAGGAACCCTTATGGTTTCGGTATGTCCGTCTGTCTGTCCGCGGTTCAGCTCAAAAACTCTTGGTACTAGAGAGTTGTAATTTGGCATGAGTATACACGTTAATGAAGCCGGAAAAGTGGTAAAATAAAATTTTGAAAAAACCAATTATTTAGGGTACCTCCCCTACATGTAAAGTAGGGATGATAGTTTTTTTTTTCGTCCTTCGCATAGTGTGGGATATCGTTGAATAGGTCTTTCAAAAATATTAGGTTTACGTTTTTTGATTTAGTAAACCGTTCGTGAATTATCAAGCTTTAAAGTACCAATTTTCGTTAGAGTCAAGTGTACCCCCCTCAACTAACTAAACGGTTGTAGTTAGAAATTCAAATGTTACGAACAACTCCATAGAAATGTCGATAGATGCGCTAAGCGTCAGTTGTACTAAAAACGAGTCTCATTTCAGATCATATATGGCGGTTTTCATAAATATTGGTACGGAACCCTTCGTGCGCGAGTCCGACTCGCACTTGGCCGGTTTTTATCATTTATTTTTATTAGAGATATAAGATACACCTGCTGGCCTACCATGACGTCTTCAAGCAGTATTTTTTTTCTCTTATCGTTTTACTCTTATAGAAAAAGGAGTAAAACAATAGGTAATGTTTTAAGACGTCATAGGCCACCTGGACATAGAAGATTAATAATTCCGATAAATGACATAGATGTATTGTTACAATATTTTTTCCTATTTCACGAATTCTCTTTGATATAAAATTGAAAACAGTGCAGGATTAAATGAGGTCTGCCTGTTTGAAATATGTGAGCTGAAAATGCGAACGATCTAATGTTGTTTGGATGTGGTATACCTACAATAAATATGGTGCATGTGTTTCAAAAATCAAAATCAAAATATTTTATTTTAAAACGTTAACAAAGGTGCACGGTTCGGGTTGGTCGTTTCCTATGGAGAAGAACCGGCAAGAAACTCCATGGTTACTCTTTTAAAATCATTTGGTTTTACAATATTAGAAGTTACAGCGTTAGTACTTAAGTATGGGAGGACAGCGTAGGCCCGACAATAAGTCGATTGCTTATTACAGACGGTAGTAATAGAGAAAAAAAAAAAGTTGAGTTAAAGGGGGCGAGACCATTGCCATTGTATTGACCTACCTTTATTTATATACATGTAGGATCAGGAGAGCCGAGGGGTATCTCGTCAGGGTTTTGCGTTCCCATTATTAGAAAATGACACAATAGAAAATAGTACACAATACAAAATAATAATCAGTTACAACAAAGGAAAGCAACACAGTAAAAAGGTTACAGTACAGGCGAACAGACCTTTGCAGGTCACAGTTCGTACAGTGGCCAAGCCACCCAAACAAAGTGTATTGCTCGCTATCAGCAAGCTTATACAGCTATGTTCAATATACAGCAGTGCTGTACCGAGTAAACCGACAGTTTTGTCGGGAGCAGGGGAGCTCTGTATTGAGTCGAATCCGAAGACCGACTGACGAGCTTACGGAGCGCATGCTCTTTTATAAGACGATATTCCCGCCTTGCAATCCCTCCATGACAACTCTGTCCGTTGACGTACGAAAGTAGGTCACGCGTTTACTTGATACAAAACGTGCTAAATCTAATAAGACTTACGTTAGCAAGTAATCAAATAATACAAGAATAATTGTCGTAAATAAGCCATGGTAAATTAACAAAGTAAATAGTTCTAAAATTAAAGGAACATATCATCAATTGTTTTGAACAAAACTAACTGTCACATTTATCGAAAACAAGATGCAATAAAATCAATTAGTGCGTACACTAAGTTCTTAATAAAAACGTTTTGATTTATCGGACAATAATTGGTAGTAAAGATCACGTAAATCAGTAATTAGAAAATCAACTTTTAACAAAATTCGGTGACTACCCACACAATTCACAATCTTATTTGACAATCAACTCCGACACGGCCAGAACTGACGTTCTACACGACCTCGTGTTATCCTGAAAAAGAAAATCTCTTGTGAATATCGATCGGCCTTTCTGACAAACAGAAAGCCTTAACAAAAAGCTTTAACAGAAAGCCTTAACAGAAAGCCTTAACAGAAAGCTTTAACAGAAAGCCTTAACAGAAAGCTTTAACAGAAAGCCTTAACAGAAAGCTTTAACAGAAAGCCTTAACAGAAGGTATGTTGAAAAGAAAAATCCTGAGTTAGTCACATAATATCAATATCAAAATCAGTTGCATTGCAACCATTCAAAATCACCATACTGCTACTGACAATACATAGTTTGACCAAAGTAGAGACACATAGTCTCCCAGCCGAAATCACACCATGGGATTCGACAAGTAATTTGGAGTCGAATAGACAACCCGCATAGGCGTCAACATAGACAACCCGCATAAGCGTCAAGATCAACATCCAAATCCAGGAGTCAACATAGACATCCGAGTAAGCATCAAGCTAAACAAGAGTCAACATAGACATCTTGACAGATCAGCTATACTATGTCAGCAGCAGATGAATCATCATCAGTGTCAGTATTGACATCATCACTAATAGTAACTGGACATTCAGGCATTTTTCTTACACGATCATGGGCATATTTGTAAATTCTATTGGTATTCAAACCTTTTAACAAATATCTATCACCATCTAATAGCTCTAAAATTTTATAGGGACCTTTAAATTTAGGGTCTAACTTAGTTTGGTTTCGTTCCTCATTAGCAATAAGTACAAAGTCTCCAACTTGAAACTTTCTCAAAATAGATACCCAGGGCTGCTTGTTCTCTTACACGGGACAAATTTACTTGTATCTCATCACTGTCTATAGTCATCAAACCTAAAGGTTTAGCAACTCGTCCAATCAACAAGTCTAAAGGACTAGATTTAGTGACATGATTAATTGTGCAATTTAGAGCAATTTGAATGTCTTCAATGGCATCTTTGCCATGAGCGCTCGCTGGTCTCAACGGCGGTAAGCATACTTTTTAATGTTTTCATTATGCGTTCAACCTGCTCATTAGCCCTACATGCACCGGTAGTAATTAAATGCAAAGCAATATTATGGGTATCACAAAATTCTTTGAAGATTTTGCTAGCAAAGCAACGACCTTGGTCAGCAATAACCCGAGAAGGTGCTCCAAAAAAAAAGAGACACTAGTCTAGCCATTTTACCAAATCAGTAGTGCTTTGACAGCACATTTTTCAGCAATAAGAGAACATTCAGCCCCACAGTCCTAACAAAATGAAAGCGACTCACCAGATTGCCGAAGAACACCAGTGATGGGTCGTACATCACAAGCTTCAACTCGCTTCACGGATGGTTAGCTGCTCGAAGGCAGACTTCCGCTATCTTCACTTGAACCTCCTGGTCGCCTTCCAGACGCCTTTGGGCAGCGAGGAGCGATGTGTCCAGACTCCCCACATCGGTAACAGACTATCTGCTTTGGTGTCGCCTCATGTGACGAACTGGCTGATCTAGGATGTTTGTTTGCTTCCTCGGCCTTCTTGCGACATTTTGTGGATTTATGGCCAGCTATACCACAAAAGTGACATACTATTGTACCTGATTTGAACTTCTTAGGGTCAGAAGAATCTTGCTGGTCAGAGGAAATCTCAGACTTTCTCTTAAGGTGGGACAAGACACTCAGTTCTTGTTGAAGTTTATGCCTTGTATGTACTTCGGCAGTAAATGCTAGTCGATGAGCTCGGGAATCAAATTTGGAGACATGGGCCAATACAGTTGAAACAGCAATATGTTCGACACTCAAGCTATTCCATTTGGACGTCAGTGAAGTGATCTGGCGACTGGCATATGCGGCTAAAGATTCTCCTTCTTTTGGTTGACCATTATGAAGGTTAATTAAGGTAGCGGCAACGGTTTCCGAAACGGCATAACGAGAGAGGAAGAGACTCTTAAAATCTGTCCAGGTCATACCTGCGTATGATACTTGGGAAAGCCATACATTGGCACTACCCTTTAAAGAATTAGTGAGGGCAATAATAAGGGAGCTACCTTGAAGAGGTTTTTCCGACAGGCAAATATCGACGGTTGTGCTCCAAGACTGAGCATCGGAATCGGGTAGGTCTGGGTCAAAAACGGGCAAAGTAATCACAGTAGACGAAGCAGAGTTAGTTTCAATCGCTTCAATCAACTGGGTCATATTTTGATTTTGGAGCTCCAACATTACCCGCCATGGTTCAGCAACACCTTCCGATTCTCGGGCTAAACCTAATCCCACTTCTGATGTAGGATCAGGAGAGCCGAGGGGTATCTCGTCAGGGTTTTGCGTTCCCATTTTATTGGGATAAACAAGACTGTATTATGAATTACAGAGTTTTAATTACAGTAGGTACAATAGAAAAAGGTACACAATGGAAAAAGACAAAATAGAAAATGACAAAATAGAAAATGACACAAAATAGAAAATGACACACAATAGAAAATGACACACAATACAAAAGAATAATCAGTTACAACAAAGGAAAGCAACACAGTAAAAAGGTTACAGTACAGGCGAACAGACCTTTGCAGGTCACAGTTCGTACAGTGGCCAAGCCACCCAAACAAAGTGTATTGCTCGCTATCAGCAAGCTTATACAGCTATGTTCAATATACAGCAGTGCTGTACCGAGTAAACCGACAGTTTTGTCGGGAGCAGGGGAGCTCTGTATTGAGTCGAATCCGAAGACCGACTGACGAGCTTATTTTTTTTTTTTTTTTTTTTTTTTTTTTTTTTTTGTGAATGGCATCTCGCAGTTCAACCTATGAGGTTGTCGTCTGCTTAACCGGACTATCCTGTGGGTGCCTTTAGAGTAAGGCCTCCAGCCAGGGCATAAAAACTTACAAACTAAGCGACTGCACGCTAAGGGCACCCCCTGTGGGGTACGAACCTCGGCTTAGGGCGTCGCTGGGGGAAGACTGCATGGGGACAGGCTGGATCTGAATGGTATCATTATTTAGGGGCTGATTTAAAACTACTGGCACAGCATCGCGGGCTGGCTCGAGCGAGGGTCGGGGAGGGCATGGACCGGGACGTCGCGACGGACCTCGACGGCGAGGTCGGAAAGACGGCGGTTTGAGTCGGAACTTTTAAGAGTGCTAGTCTCTTTGCTACTCTCCTGGAGGAGGGTGATAGCATCATCTGGAGTGACAAGGGTATGCCTAGGACGACGTACTGTACTAATGCGCGAGGGTTCGTAACGGGCGGCCGCTGCGATCAGGGGATTACGGTGTTTAATGGCGTTATCGAAGAAACGCTTCGAAAGACGTTTCATAAACTGAAGGACGGTGGGCATTCTAAGGTCTACGTGTAGACGGTCATTACGGACATAAAAAGGGGCTCCCGTGACTCTACGTAAGAACCGGTTCTGTAAAACTTGCATCCTATGGATGTACTTAGGCTTGGTGTGAGCGTACACGACGCAAGCGTACGTCATAATGGGGCGGATCACCGCGGTATAAAGGCGCAACTTGCACTTGAGTGACAACTTGCTTTTTGCCGAAATCATGAAATGAAGCCTACCCATAGCAAACGCAGCTCGGTCGCGAGCTGCTTTGATGTGCGCCGCGAAAGACAAGTGGTTGTCAAGTATGACTCCTAAGTACTTGGCTTGCTTCTCCCAAGGGATAGGCTTACCGTACATAGTGATCGGGCTGAGCGCGGGTGGCTTAATTTTACGCTGTTTAGAGAAAAGAACTGCCTGGCTCTTGTCGGGGTTCACCTCGATTCTCCATTTCCGGAACCAAGCGCCTAAGACGTTGGCTGAGGTTTGGAGGGTGCTATAGATAGCGTCGTGACTGCGGCCAGTGTAATAAATGGCCGTGTCGTCCGCGAACAGGGCTAACTGAGCCTTCTTGCTCTTGGGGATGTCACTGGTGAACAGAGTAAAGATAAGGGGAGAGACGACGGAGCCCTGAGGGACTCCGGCTCTAATGGGGTGGGGGGAAGACAGTGCCTTCCCGATGCGATAGCGGAAGGTGCGATCCGACAGAAAGTCTCGTAAGATGAGCACAAGACGGTCCGGCACTCCCAGTTTGTACAGCTTATATAATAAGCCGTTGTGCCAGACTTTGTCGAAAGCCTTTGCTATGTCGAAGTACAACACACCCGTCATCGCTCCACGCTGGAAGCCAGCGCTCAAGTGTTCTACGATGCGATGGGCCTGTTGAATGCAGGAGTGTCCGGTCCTGAAGCCGAACTGCTCGTTGGGGATGAGACTCTTAGCCTCGGCGAAGTCTTTGAGTCGCTTATAAATAAGTCTCTCGTAGATTTTGCCGAGTGCGTTCAGGAGACTGATAGGTCTGTAGCTTGAGGGCTCAGACTTGGGTTTGCCTGGCTTGGCGAAACCGATGACAGTGGCCTCTTTCCATATTTGGGGAAAGGCGTTGTTGCTCAGGGCGCCATTGAAGATGGCCGCCATTAACACGACGAGCTGAGCGGGGAGGAGTTTTAACACCCTATTGGTGATTCCGTCGGAGCCGGGTGCTTTCCGCGGTTGAAGCTTATTAATGATGTCTTGCACTTCGTCAGCTGTGACCGAAGGCAGAGGATCATCAGGGTCTTCTACGGGAGGGAGGGCGGCTTTACGTTCGACGAATGCGTTCACCTCATCGAGATGTCGCTTGTCTACTGGTTGAGAGCTGGGGGAGCACTGGGACTCCAGGCTGTCGGCTAGGCATTCGGCCTTCTCAGAGTCGTCGAATGCGACGCTCTTATCGGGTCGGGTGAGGGGAGGCATCGAAGCCTCTTCGGTGGAGCGCAACTTGCGTTGGAGCTGCCAGAAGGCTAGGTGGGTAGGCTCGAGCTCGCTAAGCGTCTTGTCCCATTGATCTGAACGATGCTCACTAGTGCGCTTCTTTACAGCACGCTGTAAATAACGCATGTGAGCTTTGTTCGCGTCGCAGGGAAAGTTGCTGTAGGCACGGATGGCCGCGTTCTTCTCGGTTATCAGTTCACGTACGTCAGCGGGTAGAATCCAGCGTTGATCGCTCATTGCTGGAACTTCCCGTGAGCAATCCTTTAGTACGGATTGCACGTGTTCTGTAAACGAGTTGATGGCGGCCGTCGTGTCTGCGACTGAGACAATGTGGTCGGGGATGGCCTCCAGGTGAGGCGACGTGGTGGATTTCAGCTTTTCGCTGACTTTCCTCCAGTCGGTTATCACTTGGGTCGGCGGGGGCTGGCTGGGGTCAGAGGGACCCGAGCGGGGAACTAAGTGCATGAGCACTGGTCGATGGTCTGAGTTAAGCTCATGTAAAGTCTCGATGGAATGCAACTTAAGGTTGACATTCTTGAGTAGCGCTATGTCGAGAACGTCCGGACGTTGGTCGGGGTCGTGGGGATAGTGAGTGTGCTCCATAGGAGCGATGGGATCGAAGTTGAGGGACTCACCCAGGTTATACACGTGACGTCCTCTGGCAGAGGTCGTCGTGCTGTTCCAGGCGGGGTGTTTGGCGTTGAGGTCGCCCGCTATGATAACGGAGTCACTCAAGCCGAAGAGGACGGCAAGGTCTTTGGTGAACAGAGTGTGCTCCTCGGACGTGCCGCCGGGAGGGATGTACGCGGAGGCGATAGTGATCGATTGATGACCGGTCATGCCTAGTCGACAAACTGAAGTCTCGAGCAGAGACTCCATGGGAGGGGGATCTAAGGGGATGCAGTGCAGTTCCTTTCTATAATAGATTAGAGTACCGCCCTTGTGGCAACGTGACCGATCGTTGCGAACTATGCGATAGTTGGCAATTCTCGGATCGCGGTGACTGGGCTTGAGGAAGGTCTCCTGTATGAGGAGGATATCAATTTGATGGTCACGGAGGAAGGTGGCGATCTCATCACGCTGGCCTCTAATGCCATTGGCATTAAAGTACCCTAATTTAAGGGATCGGGGTTTGGTACACGTTAATCTCGTATTATCCATTGGAATTAAAGATTAATGCCGCTGAAGGCTTCGCCTAACTTGATTAGGGACTTGAGGATAATTTTAAGCTTATCACCGTCAGTGTTAGCCTCCCTGAGATCTGCCGCCATGCGGTCTGCTTCGGGGGTGACTAACGTTTCTAAAGTTACGTTAGGAGAGGAGACCGCGGCCGCGGGGCCGGGAGGCGCGGGACGAGCGGGCGCCGGTGCGCTCGCTTGGGCCACGGGAGTGGGGACAAGGGCATCTAATAGCCCGGGAATGGGGCTGGACTTTGCTTTGCCGAGTGCCGGGAAGGCTCTCTGGTGGTTCAGCGAGGTCCAGGGAGAGGGCCTCTGAGGGCTGAGTCTCTCCGGCATCTGTGCAGTTGGTAGCCTCACCGATGGGCTTTCTCTCTGCTGGCGGGAGTTTGCACGCTTCGCCAATTTAGAGGAGGAGCCTTTGGGGGCTTTCGAGCAGCCGCGGTAGTTAGCCGGGTGGCCCGACTGGCCGCAAAGCACACAGCTCGGTGGCTCCGTGCATAGCGATTTGTCTTTGGGACGGGGGCAGTCTGCGGTACCATGGTCGCCTAGACACTTTACGCATCTGTGCGGCGCATGGCAGTTGGCTTGGCTGTGTCCGTACAGCTGGCAGCGGTGGCACTGCCCTACAACGGTTGAGCGGTAAGGCTTCTCTATTGAGATGCCTGTGAGGGAGCATACCGACTTCACTTTGAAGATCGGGTGGTGTCCTTCTACTGGGTCACAGATGACCAGTACCATATCGTACTGGTCTCCACCTCTCGCCTTATGAAGGCGGTGGACGGCTGCGACCGGGATGTCCTGGCTTTGGAGGTCATTTAGGATGTCCTCCGTGGGGATTTCCTTCGGGATCCGCCTGATCACCACGCGGGTGGGCTTCTCCTCTGGAAGGGAGTACGTATGGAAGGCTATGTGCCTTCCAATCAGCTGACGGGTTAGTTCCCTGAAGTCAGCGGTCGTAGGGACCACCACTTTGATGCCCTGTTGTGTGCTTTTTGCGCTTGTATATTGTATGCGGCGCTCAACACACATTTTGGACACGTCTGTCCATTTCCCTTTGTCCTGGATGAACAGCGGGGGAGGGGGCTTCAGCTTCTTTGAAGAAGCGGCTGAAGGGTTAGCCTTAGGGCTGGCTGGCCTGCTAGTATGAGCAGCGGCGGACGTTGGTACGGGGACCGGGGAGGTGGGACGGGAGGCCGCGGGAGGGGGGACAGAAGGGAGCGCGACGATCTTTTTAGCCATGGCGGCCTGGGAGTTTTTTCCCTTCTTTCTCTTGCCCTTTCCGACGACTTGATAGTCGTCTTCAGATGACGAGGCGGCAGAACACGAGTCTAAGATTGATTCCGAATCGGAGACTGGCTCGGTTGTGTCCATGTTCTCCGAAATGAGAACAACGGGCGCAGGTGCGGACTGATCCATTGTTTGCGAAACAATGAGCCTGGGTTTAGCCAGAATCGCGGCGGCGACGGCTGGCGGTAAGCCTTTGTCCATGTTTCCAGAAACGGGAACAATGGACGCAGGTGCGGGCTGACCCTTTGTTTGCGAAACAAAGGGTTTCGCAACAATGGGTCTAGGTGTAGCCGGAATCGCGGCGGCGACGGCTGGCGTTAAGCCTTTGTCCATGTTCTCGGAAACGGGAACAATGGACGCAGGTTCGGGCTGGACCTTTGTTTGCGAAACAGTGGGTTTCACAACAATGGGTCTTGGTGTCGCTTTAATCGCGGCGGCGACGGCAGGTGGCAAGCCTCTGTCGGCAGGCGGCGGCGACAAAGGGCTTTCAAGTACGTCACTGAAGTCAGTGACGTTATCGCTGGTTTGCCGGATAGCAGCGATTTCGGACCCATATTTTTTATTAAAATTTGGGTCGGTCGCAACGATGCGCAAGAAAAAGCGCAAAAGTGCTTTTTCTGTCTCGTCGAGAGACGACATTTTATCGGCTAAAAGTTAGCGGACATTTGAGTGAAGCTCCGCGCCTATACAGCCTAACAACCTATTTCCCTGAAACAATTATGTAGCGAATTTACTGGGTCCAGTGACTCACCCGCTTCAACCTTCCCGCAGCCACAGTCCGAGGGTCCTGGCTTGGTAGCAACTCCAACTCAGTCCAGGGAACTTTGCTTTCAGGAACTTGTTAAAACGGGATACACTAGCACAGTAAATCGGCGGCGCATACGTTCGCGACGGAGCCCAAGTTTTCACCTAGACCCTGAAGGGGTTAGGCGGGCGGATTGGGTCACCACCCTCTCTTAGTTTCGTTGGCACCGTTAGGTTTCCCACCAAGAACCTCGAAACTGAGGACTTTTCCCTGATGGGGCAAAGGAAGTTAAATCGGAATAATATCCGAAGCAAATGAGCAAGTGCTGTCTTAATAAAAAGACAACAATTGTTCGGGGGTGTAGTCGAGGGACTACTGATGACGTCACGACACTGGGAAGCGACGAACCGATGACACACACTGATAGCGAGCGGGAATGCGAGCAGGTAGCGGCACGTCCGTACGCGGCGGCGGTCAGGCGGCGAGTCGATATGCGCTGACGAGCTCTCGGGATATCGCTACGCCCCCGCAGAGGGGCGCGGCTGGCGGGATATGGGTAAAACCCTTTCCCCGCGGAATTGTTTACTGTGCCCGTAAATACGGGCACCTCATATGGTGGCCAATATAGGCATGAATGGGGGCGAGCGCGCGTAATTAGTTTATTATGGCGCGGCTCGCCTATGTGTGGTTGTCATTTTGTCCGGTAGGAGGCGCCAGCGGCGCTAGCGCTGCGCGCTTACGTACGATGAAACTTTACCGTAACGAGCGCCGCTTTCTTCACGCCACCTCGGCGGTCTGTCACCGCCAGGTGAGACCTCCGGTTGCCCGGAGGAGGCCCAGCGGATGACGACCTGCGACAGAGGTGACTCTGGTGGCGCATCCTACCGCTAAGAATGTATGGCCCCCGTCCACAGCGATCTCAGAGCTAGCCGATCACGCTCCAGACTAAGAGGCCGTAATGAATGTGTTAGAGCGGCAGTGTACTGTGTAACGCCGCTCTTGTAAGCGAATGAATAGCGAGCCCGCGCCGCATGTTCATCGCGTAGTTAGGATGCATGTTGAGTAGTGAGTGTGTGTTCGATGCGCGTCGCGTCTATATTAACTTAGATGCGACGCGCTTCGACTGTGTGTAATGTGGTGTTGTGTAGTCACATTGTTTGGGTAGGTCGCGTGTAGGTGAAAACGACCTACCCGGGGAGTCAAGCAGGGGGGGGGGGCATACTTACGGCGCATCCGCAGGCACGAGATCGCGCGGTAGGCGACGTGTGCGCCCGGCGCGCCCCGCGTCAGGCGGGCGCGTGTGCCATGGCGCTATCTGTGTAAGATGGGACCAGGCAGAGACATCGGCGCGCTTGAACATGTTGGACGCGAGGCGGCTACAGAAGTCGTCCAGGCTCTCCATTTTCATGTCCCGCTGTATGGTGGAATTTCTCACAAAGCGAGGAGCAGCAACAATGGCGCGCAAAACAAGACTTTGCTGCGCGCGGAGGTTCTTCTTAGTGGACTCGCTCGTGAGGGCGAACCACGCTGGGGCGGCATACGTGATTAGCGGGCGAATGTACGTCTTGTACACGCCCAGCTTGGCACGCAGCGGGAGTCGTGACTTGAGCACTGGGCGAAGCTGGAAGCGGGCGCTCCTGCATTTCGCGATAGTGCCGCGGACGTGCTGTGCCATGGTTAGTTGACGATCGATAGTGACACCCAGGTACTTGGCCCGGGGTGACCATGCGACGTCAACTCCTTGCAGTGTCAGGGGTGGTGGGAGTTTCTGCGAGCCGCCGGTAACCAGCGCCTGCGTCTTTCCCACGTTCACCGACAACCTCCACTTAGACAACCAGTCTGGGAGTAGGTCAAGCACGCGCTGCATTTTTACGGCCGCGTGCCGCGCGTTGAGCGATAACGCTATGTACGCGGCGTCGTCGGCATACAGCGCGAGCGTGGTGTCGGGTGTTGTTGGAATGTCGTCGGTGTAACAAGAGTAGCAGTGTGGCGAGACGCAGCTACCTTGCGGCACTCCTGCGGCTATCGAGCGGACGCTCGATAGCGCTCCGTCGACCACCACCCTGAAAGTCCTATTACCTAGAAAGGAGGAAACCACCCTTACCAAGCGACGGGGCGTGCCGGCCTGTGCCAACTTGTACAACAAGCCGGCGTGCCAGACGCGATCGAATGCTTTTTCCATGTCGAGGAATACTGCTACTGCTCGCTCCTTCCTGTTAAAGGATGCGGCTAGCAGGTGCAGTACTCTCGACAACTGGAGCGTCGTCGAGTGTTCGGAACGAAACCCGAACTGCTCCTCTCTTGGAGTGAAATGTTGCCTCAGGTGTCGCAGCAGGAGTTGCTCAAACACCTTAGAGGTAGTGGAGAGAAGTGTGATGGGCCGATAGCTTTCCGGCTTCAGCACATTCTTGTGCGCCTTGGGTAGCATGATGACACGCCCTTCCTTCCACGAGGCTGGGAAGGCGCCCGTGCGCAGTATGCCCGTGTACAGGCGCGCCAGTGCCGCTACCGACCGGTAGGGCAAGTGGCGCAGCGCTGTGTTGGTCACACCGTCCGCTCCGGGCGCCTTCCTTAATTTCGTCTTAAGGATGGCGCGTCTGACCTCGCAAGGCGAGAAGAAAACTGGGTCCTCATCGGAGGCTATCGGCCTGGAGAAGTACTCTCCGAGGTGCCTCTCGACTACTGCGATGTGCTCGGTGTCGGCAGTCGGATTTGGAACGAACTGACGCTCCAGGTGCTCAGCAAAGATCTCAGCGCGGTCTGGCGCTGTGTATCTAAGTGTCCCGTCACTATGGAGTAGTGGACGGACCGGAGCCGGGGTATTGTTGAGCTGTCTGCACAGCTTGTGTAGAGACGCCCAGTCTCCCTCTGCGGCGTCAATACACTCCTCCCAGCTCTCGGTGTTGAGCTCCTGTAGCTTGGCTCTTACCTTTTCCGCTAAGCGGTTTAGGTCGCGTTTGTCGCGCGGGCAGCCAGACTCTTGCCACCGCTTGCGGAGGCGCCGCCTATGGGCGATCATCTGCTTAAGGTGGACAGGTAGAGGCTTGTATACAAGCCCCTGTGGCAGCGTAGCTGTTGTTGTCGCCTCTTCATGGGCGCGCCTAATACAAGCGGTGATTTGATCGGCTAGCCCGTCGACGTCCGCGTCGGTGGCGATGGGCCAAGCTGGAGTGGTGATTTCCATCCCTTCTGCGAACTTTTTCCAGTCGGTTTTTCGACGTGGCGCAGGAGGAGATAGTCTCGTAGGCGTTCCTGATAGTACGACGAGCACAGGTTGGTGATCTGACTGGAACTCGTCGTCTATAACTTGTTGGGCAATCTGGCCTCTCAAGCCCCTGTGGATTACGATGTCCAGCACATCGGGTTGTTGGGTTCGGTTGCCTGGGTAATGGGTAGGCGTCTCAGGGCCGGACACCATGTATCCACGGGCCTCCGCGTCTGCGAAGAGTCGCCTCCCTCCAGTATTCGTACTCCGGCTGTTCCACGCCGGGTTTTTCAGATTAAAGTCGCCGGCGAGCAATGTCGGGTGCGGCGACTGATAGAGTAGCGCCCGTAGCTCCGCTATGTCAAGCGGGGCCGCGGGCGGGTGGTAGCACGCATAGATGTTTATGTCCTCGCCAGCGACGTGGAGCTGGGCACCTAACGCGTGAAAAGTGCCCAGTGACGTCGGGGGGAGTGGCTGATGCACGACTCTTCGTCTGATCAATACCGCCAGACCGCGGTAGATCATTCCAGACGGAGACTTCTCATCCTTCCTATATAAGACGTATCCCGGGAACTTGGGCCTGTCAGCAGGCCCCAGGAGCGTCTCACTGATGAGCGCCACGTCGATACGTTGCTCCCTGAGGAGGAGGCGGAGTGGGGCAACCTTATTCCTAAGGCCGCGGGCATTCCAGTGGAGTAATCTTAACGGACTATCCATTAATGAGCTGCAACAGCTTGGCTAGTCCGTCAAGGATAACTTGCACCGCGTCCTCGCCCTGTCTTATGGCCTTTATAAGGTCCATAAGTAGGTCGATGGCGCAGGCGGTTACTTCCCTGGTAGGGGCGGCATGACGCTGTTGGCCTCTGACTCGGGCGCCGGCTTGCGGCTGGATAACGCTAGCCGTCGCCGCTGGTTGGGCGGCGGCTGTAGCCGTGTCTGTGGGTGGGGCAGGTTTCCCCGCCCGCTTCCCCTTCTTCTTCTTGTTGCCGGCGCCTGTAACAGCGTCGGTGGTCGGTGCGGCACGTGTAACCGCGGGCGCCTGAATGGGCGCCTGCGCCGGTACAGGGCCAGGATCAAGCCTGGGTTGCTGCGCGGGAGGTTGGGGCTTTTTCCCCCTCTTGTTTCTCCCCCCGCGTGGCCTCTTCCTCCGCTTCGAGGCGGGAGCGTCCTGCTTGGTCGAGGGCCCGTTCGCCGTTGCCATTAGCGACGCGCTCGGGGCCTCACGGTCCTCTACATTGGGCTCCTTCGTGGCCCTTTCGCGTCGCTGTTGCGACATGGCAACAGTGCCCGCTCGCTTGTTCCGGAGCTCTCTCCGGAACACGGGACACCTACTGCTGGACGCTGGATGGTCACCTGCACAATTGACGCAGATGGCCGTCTCTGTCCGTGGGCGTGGGCAGTCCTTGGCTGCGTGGCTCTCACCGCATCGCACGCATGCGAGCGGTCGGTGACACTGGTGCGAGCTGTGACGAAACTGCTGGCACCGGTGGCACTGGGCGGGCCCTTGCTTGCTCCGCCAGGCATCTATACGGACACCACGCATGCACATAAGCTCCGTGATGTCGTAGATCGTCCGTATCTCTGGCTGCCTCTTGAGGACAGCGTAGAACAGACAACCAGGTCGTCCGCCGCGCGCTAGGATGTTACGGACGTACTCTGGTTCGTACCCTAGTGTCCTCAACTCCTCTTCTATGTCGGCAGGGTCTGTGTCGGCCGGCAGCCCCCTTATCGCTACCTTTAGGCTACGCTCCGCTGGTAGAGAGTAAGAAAACCAACTAAGGCCTTCCGACTTTTCTAGGTCCGTGAGGTACCTCTGGACGACCCTATACTCGTCCTCCGTTTCAGGCATGAAACGGATTCCGCCCTGATAAGGACGAGCGTTAGGAGGGTGGCCCAGTTTGGCTCTCACGGCCCTGAAGTGGGTGGCCCAGTTGGGCATCCTCTCCACCACCAGCGGAGGGTAGCGTGGCCGGTCCCTTTCCCTCTTCCGGGCAGCTGCGTCCGCGCTCTTGCCTTGGGCAGGGGCTGCGGCGGCGGTTGCCGTACCGGGGGAGGCGGTGACGTCACGTCCTGTGACGCGTCTAGCGTCGGGTTGTGTGGGCGAGCGACGGGTCGCCTCGGCGAACGTCGGCGACCGGACTCCGGCTCGACCGCGCGGTTCACGCTGCGGGAGCGGGGAGTCGGGGCAGACGCGCTTCGCCTCTTCAGCGGCCTCGTCGTCCGTGCTCCGGGGGCGGCGCTGGGCGCGAGTCTCGAGTGAGAACTCGTATCCAAACGCCGGGGTATTAATAAGGGCAGGGGCACTTACCTCGTAATCCTCGTCGTCCATGTCGCTGTCACTGTCATCGACAGAGAAGCTTGGCGACATGGGCGCGGGCGAGTCTTGAGCGGCACTGCGTGGCGGAGGCGGCGACATCGGTCCCTGCATTGACGTCGCTGCGGCGGCTGAGCCTGCCAGCAAGCGGCGTGGTGCGGGTGATGCGGTGCGCCCCGCTTTGGAAGCGGTGGCGGCGGCGGCGGGCCGCGCCTGCATAGATGAAGGCGCGGCGGGCCGCGCTACGGCCGACACTGCCTGGTTGGCGGCGCGAGGCGCATGCGTCGCGGTCGCCCGGTCCACCTGCGCATTAGCGCGTAGGGGGGGGGCGACACCGCGAGCAGCGGGCGCGCGGCTACTGGACCCGGGTGGACCCGGGGCCTGCGTCGGAACCGGCCGGAACGCCGGCGGGCGGACTGGCACCGCCGGGGCACGCACCGATGGTGGCGTCGTGCTTGCAGGCAGGGTTCCGGGGCTGAGTCTTGGCGGAATGGAAGGGGGCGAGGCTGGAAAGGGCCTCCTTCCCTCCGCGTCAATGGTGGCACTGGTGGATGCAGCGCCGGGCGTCGGGCTCCCGAGAGTCGGCAGCGACGGCGCCCGGTCCCCCTTGGGGCTCACACTAGGCGGCGTCTTTTTCATAGTATCGTCAATCAGAATAAAAAGTTCACTATTAGGTGTGACTTCCCGCAACCGCTACGGTGCCGATGCACCGGGTCTTGCGGAAGCACCCTCTGCGCACCCACAGGCACTAGGTACCCATGGGTACCCAATGGATACCTACTACGCAGTTCACAATAAAAGTTCGGTTCGGACGGTACAGCTGGTAAAAGTTTTTGTTGCGTCTACCCACAACTTAAAATAAATTAAAAAGTTTGTGACGCGGATGATTCACCGACCCGCGCCAAGGGGGGGGGCGCGGGGTATCGCTGGCGGCCAACGGTGGCCTGCTCAGACGAGTCGGCAAAAGTTCGCGGCGCACTCAAAAACTTGACCAGCTGGGAGAAGCCACAAGCCGATCCCTGACGAGCTTACGGAGCGCATGCTCTTTTATAAGACGATATTCCCGCCTTGCAATCCCTCCATGACA
Source organism: Cerastis leucographa (assembly GCA_963082945.1). Lineage (NCBI taxonomy): Eukaryota > Metazoa > Arthropoda > Insecta > Lepidoptera > Noctuidae > Cerastis > Cerastis leucographa. The sequence goes on along the minus strand of OY720380.1, from coordinate 6,042,202 downwards.
ACTCTGTCCGTTGACGTACGAAAGTAGGTCACGCGTTTACTTGATACAAAACGTGCTAAATCTAATAAGACTTACGTTAGCAAGTAATCAAATAATACAAGAATAATTGTCGTAAATAAGCCATGGTAAATTAACAAAGTAAATAGTTCTAAAATTAAAGGAACATATCATCAATTGTTTTGAACAAAACTAACTGTCACATTTATCGAAAACAAGATGCAATAAAATCAATTAGTGCGTACACTAAGTTCTTAATAAAAACGTTTTGATTTATCGGACAATAATTGGTAGTAAAGATCACGTAAATCAGTAATTAGAAAATCAACTTTTAACAAAATTCGGTGACTACCCACACAATTCACAATCTTATTTGACAATCAACTCCGACATACATTTATATTTAAAAATAGAATTAAATAGCATTATATAAAAATCCTTTTTCTGATGTAAATTTATTTATATTTAAAACAGTAAAAAGGTCGTATTCTGTTCTCAGTCATCTATGATTATTTTGACAATCCTTCTATTCTGACGGCATGGTTGGCGCAGTGGCGATCGACTGCTGCGCTGCGTGTCGCGGTTTCGATCCCCGCACGGAACAAATATTTGTATGGTCTACAGATAGTTGTTTCGGGTCTGGTTGTTTGTGTATGTGAGTTTAATTGTTTGTAAACGCACCCACGATACAGGAGAAATTCCTAGTGTGGAGCAACGTTTTTTAAAAAAAAAAAAAAATGGTAAGTTATGGTTTGCAGATAGTTGTTCTGGGTCTGGCTGTGTGTGTATGTGACTTTAAACGCACCCACGTTACAGGAGAAATTATTCTAATGTGGAGCAACGTGTCTCTAAAGAGAAAAAAACTCGGATGTGTGTAAAAACTAAAACCTACATCTTGTACATTAAACTTTTTTCTTATTCTTGTGTAGGTACTACTTCGACTTTCATTCTGCCACCGTCTCAACTGTACACATATCAAACTACCTACACCATCAACCGGGCATAAATCTACACTCTGTGACTGCTGCTACTCAGAAACTGATGGAAAAACCCTTTACCCGACTCGGGAACCAAACCCAGGATCCTATACCCGGTGGTCGCAACCGCGACTCAGCAGTCGCGGTTGCGACCACCGGGTTAGGGTAGGGTTCCGTACCCAAAGGGTCAAACGGGACCCTATTACTGAGGCTTTCCTGTCCTTCTGTTACCAGGCTGTATCTCATGAATCGTGATAGCTAGCCAGTTGAAATTTGAAACAAAAAAGAAAGAAAACATATTTATTTTTCTACAGATAATGTATTTCTGTCGATGCTGTAACAACAAATACTAAAACAGAATAAAAATGTGATTTTTTTGCTCGTTTTTATAAATAATGGTACGGAACCCTTCGTGCGCGAGTCCGACTCGTATTTGGCCGGTTTTTTGAGAAGAGTTTCCATTTTGCTCCTTTCTTATACTATTTGTTATATTCGCATTGCATTTTAAAATCCTTTCCCATTTTTACATTAATCACGTCACAAAAGTAGCCTCAGACAGACATTCCACCCACCTCTACCTAAAATAAATTAATATGCTAACAATAAAACCACCTCTATTCACGTTACATTCCGAATCCGGACACCAGCTGTCCGGCTGTCGCCCCCAAAGCTACAACAGTGCACTGTCCGGAATTAATGTTATTTTTATTTTAACCTGCGGTGTGTTCGTGGCTGTTTTGAACATGGAAATTTATTTGTTTGGCAAAATTTGGATTTGGAATAAGACTTGAAATATTTGTTTGGGTTATTGAACTGCTTGAGAAAAATATTTTAGACTAGCGACATAACCCTGCCTGCTCTTGACGGGTGCAATGTCTTCGAAATCTATTGGTGAATAATTTCATATAACTGTCAAAGAAAGAAAATTCTTTTTTCTTTTGTTTAAAACATTGCGCCACAGTTAGGAATTCTCCTGTAGCGTGGGTGCGTGGGTCGTGTTTTGCTACTATTTGTCAAGATCGTGGTAGAGACGTTTCGTATTGTATATTTAAGTATTTGTGAAGGAACTGGCATTCTGCCCACCTGATGTTAACCGGTAACCTCAAGTTGCTACTAAAACTGTCTCGAAAGCCACTGATACTTTGACTTGAGTTATGAGGCATTTTGTTTTAAGCACGAAATAACTGAAACTAAAAAGAAATAGTACTTTTACAAAGAAATAATATAATGACAAAAATAATACAGGGTGACTGGTAAACTCGACATATTCCTTGACACCATAATAAATATATTTGAGGTCATAAAAAAAAATGAAGACCAGTTAACAAGGGGTCAAAACTGGATGGCACCGATCTGTGTCAGTTCGTCTTTTTTTAAAATTTTCTGTTACCAAAAACAATTAAGTAATTATGAAAAAACCACTCCAAATATTTAATTTAGATTATTTATTATACTTATTATTGTTTAATGCATTCTCAATGTCAGCAAAACAGCTGTCATATATTTAGTTTATTAATGTTTTGATCAATTTTACAAAACTAAATGAATAATTATCGCAAATAACATAATGTGGTGTCATTGAGTATCAAGTTTTAGGAGTAGAAAGTTAATGAGATTTCTTTGTATCCAAAACTGTGAAAAAACCTGGTAACCGAACCTTAGTTTATAATTCTTGAGAGCAACATTGAGCAATATTTGATAATTTCATTTAGTCATTTTGTTTGGTAAATCAAAACAGTGGAATGTTTGGCAGCAACTTGCGACGTTGCCAAGTTTCAGAATACCCAGCTTAAAAACTTTTGAGTTTTCTAACCACCGGCTTCTGGGGACTTAAAATTGACTTCTGACTTCCCACTTAGCTCAACAAGCAAAGTATAATAACATAACATTACGCCTGTTATCCGCGGAGGGTTAGGCAGAGGTGTACCAAATAGTACACCCACATAACCCCAGTTATGTTTAAGTGTCCAATAAAAGGGCAATCCTATTGACATCAACCGGGCACCAATTCAGGATACGTGGCTGCTACCAGGGACTTAAAAACACCTTCATAAAGGTTACAGAATTATAAGTGTTACGAGTACATGTTGAATTGGTAACAGAATCAAATAAGTAACACTTTTAAATGAGTTTTCAACTGTAACATATCTGTAACAGATATAAAAGTGTTAACAGTGGTAATAAGTGTAACAGGTAAACGCAGCGTACTAAAACTATAATTGATTATTTCAGTTACACATATGAACACTTATTAACATATACAGGGTGTAACAGAAAGGGTATATACATCCTTAAGGGTGTGCTACAGACCATCAAACTGAACATGTTTCTCACCATAAAAATTTTTTTGCAGCAAAAAAAATATCTGCTGCCCCATAGAAAATTGCAATACCTATTCGACCCAAATGTATAGGCAGCAGACTTTTTTTTTCTGCAATTTTTTTTTTATGATGTGAAACATGTTCAGTTTGATGGTCTGTAGCACACCCTTAAGGATGTATATACCCTTTCCGTTACACCCTGTATACACTTTGATTCGACAATAGTATTGTATCTGTTTCATTTAAACGTGTTTTTCTGTTATATCTGTTTTAAAAAACAGTGTTAAAACACTTACTAAGGTTACAGTTTGAGTCCCTGGCTGCTATTGAGAAATTCCTGATGAAAAACCCAATGAACTGTGCCCAACCCAGGAATCGAACCCAGAACTTAATGCTCAGCAGTCTTGGGACCACTAGACCAACGAGGCAGTCATGTTATTAATGAGAAATGTGCATTTATAATACTGGTATTAATTAGTTAATTGGTAAAACTTGCGCACAGCAAAGGAGTGGAACTCTCTGCCTGCGTCTGTGTTTTAGAACGCTTACAACCATAATCTCTTCAAAGTTTGAGTGAACAGGCTTCTTCTGGGTAAGCTCGTACCATCGTCGAATTTGTCTCTGTCATCTCTGACCTATACTAGAGACAAGAGCAAACCTATAGCAAATAACAAAAAAAACTTGCTATCGTGACATTATAAAACTGGTTGGCGTTGGTTGACATTTTGTCCATGCGTGCAAATGTCCGTTCGCGCAAAAGTCCATTCGCGCAAGTGTCCATGCACTCAAATGGGTTCGCGCAAGTGTCCTTCACGCAAATGTCCCAGATCCTTATTAAACTAAGTTGAAACAATCACAATTAAAATATCTAATTAGAGTTTCTTTAACTGTAAGTACATGACGGACAAATATCTCTGTATGACATTAATGAATTAATGTCACGATTGTGCAACGGATTTCAATATTGCTTTTACAAATTAGAAAATCAAAAGAAAGTGTGTGTGTATACTATATAATAAGGAAAACTCGATATTTTCTAAAGAACAAAACAGTGGCGCCTTGGAAGTAAATACAATAATCTCAAAAAAAACACTATTTGAAAATACAACAGCAAAACTCATAAATCCGTAGAATCTGATATAACTATTACTAAATGGCTGGTATTATTACCACGAACGTAAACATTGTGGTTTTCAGCGCATGTGATTAACACCATTTTGCACAGTCAGAGCCAAAGTGACCGAAGACATAATTACGGTGAATTGCGTTAAATACCTAAAACTACTCCTAATCATCATCATTAGCCTATAATGTTCCCACTGCTGGGACACAGGCCTCCTCTCTATGAGAGGGAATGGGCTGTAATCCACCACGCGGGCCCAGTGCGGGTTGGTCCTAATAATATAGGCTACTAGCTTTGCCCGCGGCGTCGCCCGCATAGAGCTCAATAATTGTCCCACAGGAACATACTATCGGCAAAAAAAGTATTTTATGTGTTAATCCAGGTTATAAACTATCTGTGTTTCAAATTTAATCTAAATCCGTTCAGTAGTTTTTGCGTGAAAGAGTAGTGAGTATAGATGTATGGATGAATGGATAGATGGATGTTTAACAAACATCCATCCATACATCCATAATCACAAACTTTCGCATTTATAATATTAGTAGGATTGTCTACTAAAGTAGATCTTTGACAGTCGTTACGAGTAGTCAGAAGCTAAAAGTCTGACATCCAGTATTACCAAGGTGTTTCGTATTACCCAGTTACTGGGTTGTGGAGGTCAGATAGGCAGTTGCTTCTCGTAAAATACTGGTACTCAGCTGCATCCGGTTAGACTGGAAGCAGACTCCAAGATAGTTTGGGAAAAGGCTAGGCAGATGATGATTGTCTAGTAAATCAAAAATTACGTTAACGTGCTAGAAAAGGACAAACAAACACATTTCATCACATATTTTATTGGAAACACAAACAAAACACGAACACATTATTTTTGTTACTCGTACTTCCCACAAAAAAGCTAATTTCGTGTTAGGTCACTTTAGTTCTCAGCGTGCAATTTCAGTAGGGTCGCGATTTCACAGTTTCTATGAAACTCGAAGCAAATAAACAAGTATTTAACGCTAATCCTTGTTTATTTTACTGAAAGGAAGTTGTTTTGTAATTAATGGTAAGAGTGTCTTCCGAAATTAGTCTACCGGAGAAATATTATCACCGAAAATATTTAATTGGCCAAGCAGAGTTCTAGTTCCATCATCATCATCATCGTCTTCATCATCATCATCATCGTCAGCTTATAATATTCCCACTGCTGGGACACAGGCCTCCTCTGTATGAGAGGGTGTGGGCTGTAATAGACCAGGCGGGCCCAGTGCGGGTTGGTAGATATCACATGTCTTCGAATTTTAGTTCTAGGACACCACCACCGTTTTTGAGGGCAGCGATGATGAAATAAATAAATTACACAAAATAATGCGCCTGCCTGGGTTCGAACCCACGGCTTACTGCTCGTAAGTCGGGGCTGCCACCAGTGGGCCACCGCTGCTCTGTATATCGTATTGCTCGTATAAAGGGCATACATTAAAACTCCGGGCACTTCGTATTAATGGAAACACCGAATAAAACATAACCTTATTTGGGAACCGAACCCAGAAGCCCATTTACAGCAATAACGCTTACGACTGATGAGGTAGTTATTTAAAGAAAAGTTGTCGGCGAAATACATAGTTGACGGTCATGGAGTTTGTGTTATTACCCCCTTTTTTAGGAAATCATCAATGCCTCCTCCCGCTCTGGGCAGAGCGGAAGGGAGTGTCAGACTTATACTGACTAAAACCCATCCATGTTCCTTCTTAGCCCTTTTTGTTCCAGGGCCACGGTATCTCTTTCGAACAGTCCCGCAGCCCTGGCAGGCATCGGTCCTCTCGGACCCCTTCCGATTTGCTGACATCTCCTTGAGGGGCGCATGGAAAACGAATGCACCGTCGACATGGCCTGTCGTCATAAGACGGGCCGACGGTGAACTAGCCCATTACTCACCGTCCGTAAGTCCTGTTATGACATCCCTTACACCGTGAATAAAAGAGGCTGATGCAGAATTTTTAAGATTTCATTCCCTTACTGTTCGATTTAACCAACGCCTGCATCATAAATAAGCACAAAAAATCAATCACAACAACGTTTCCTTTCCGTGCCCGATACACATTCGCGGCGGTCGCTTCTGAAAAAGATTAAACCTTTATCTATTGGGGTCAACGGTCCACATTGTGAGGCCCAACAAAGCACCAGGTTATAAATCATGGTACAGGTAATTTCCTACCATTACTGCCTTTCTAACGGTCTGTATTGTTCCGTGCTGTATGCACGGAAAAATGGGCAGAGCGGCACAAATTACCCCCGTGTGTTTTGCAAGGGTTTTGAGGCTTAGAGGAAAATGGGGCGATATGAACAGTCGTGTTTCGTTTGTCTGTGTATTTTTAGTTAATGTCTACCTTTGTATCTGCGACGATACTTTTGCCTGTAAACTTATCAATACAGCGTCTTTAAATTGTTTCAAAGTTTTTCTACGAATTAAATAAAATCCAAAAAAGATATTAGATTATTAGTTATGTTTGCCAGAAACGACACCACATGAACAACATTGCAGTCATCTCGTTCTTGTTTTTGTGACGTATCATAATGGTCATTTTGATTCAAGTCGTCGTCGCCAAGATAATATCACATTTATTCCATAATATTTATACTGAAAATCGCTCTTTAGTTTTTTAAATTTCTTTAAATTAACACTATGTGCCACATTAATGTATGTATTGAAAGAGAAAATCCGAAGTGACAATTGTCCGGGATAAAACTGGAATAAGCTAGATAGGTTGCAAAGTCAGCAAGCTCACGTGTCAGTGGGCTGGCCACATCTGTCAATATTTCAACCGGGACATCCTACCTCACCGCGATTTCGACGTTCGGATTTTGTCGTATGTCTGAAATGCCCCAGTTTCTTCTTTTAAAACAAACATTCACATCATTAAAAAAGATCCTAACATGTAAGTAAAGACTTTTATAAAAATAAAAGGTTATGCAAACAAAAAACAAAGTTTCAAAGAAAAACAAGAAACTTTTGATAAACAGTAAAGGATCACTTGTCTAAAAAGATTTTGACAAAGAAAAACTTTGTGTTCGTAGAAAATCGTTAACAAAAGGAAACATTATCAATCAAAGCTGTTTTGTTAGGGACTTTTACTAAAAATAAGTCGAAACTCGAAGCTCCTGGCGAAATAATAACAGCCGCTAGCATCGATCTCTTGGTTAAGCTGCGCTTCCATAAGTTGGTCCGTAGGTGGGTGACAACCAATAACAAACCGAGTTTTCTCCGTGCCTCGGAAAGCACGTTAATCCGTTGGTCCAGTCGTTATAATAAATTGCCGAAGTCAGTTACAGAACTGACCGATGGAAAGATTAAAAATTATATCAAACGTGTCCTAATTAAAAAAAACATATTACAAAATTAAGGACTACGTTGAAGATAGAGAAGTTTGGCCTGAGCCCCTTCGCACATGCGGCTTCCCCTGGTAGCTCATAAAACAGCACAAATGTATGTCTCTAACTATTCTCAATCTTATTTTTTTTTCAATTATTTTTAAGCAGATATTTTAAAATAGTTTCTAAATCATTGGACCCTGTTTTTACGAATAGTAACAGCACGGATGACAACATTTGTGTCACTTGTTTAATCTAGTCCTTTTGCAATATCTTCTTTTTTTTGTATAGACTCTTTTTCTTATTTACCGATTGTTTGTAAATATGTGGACATTGTAGGTCTTATAGATTCCTAGATCCTTGGTAACTTCTTGTTCTACGTTTTGTAGTAAGCAACGACTTATTGTCGGGCCTACGATGTCCTCTCATACTTAAGTACCAACGCTGTAACATAGAAAAATTGTAAAGCCAAATGATTTAAAAGAGTATCCATGGAGTTTCTTGCCGGTTCTTTTCCATAGGAAACGACCAACCCGAACCGAGTACCTTTTTGTCGACGTTTTACAAATGCTATTAATAACGCTTGCAACGGGATATTTACCATGTGTTTTGTATGTGTGTGTGTTTATCCGTGATCATGGCGTTTGCAACAACGCCGAAATATCGGGAACTCGAAACAAATAATACACATGGTAAATATCCCGTTGCAAGTGTTATTAATAGTGTTAGTGACCATGTCAGTTTAAAAACTTATATTGTTTTACAAATGCCCATGTAGGCCTATGTAAAATAAAAATATTTTGATTTTCATTTTGGTTGCAAGTAGCCAGTGGCCCGAAAGACCGACAACCAGTCTTACCAAGGGGTAACGTATTACCCAATAATAACTGGGTTGTGGAGGAGAAACAAAGTAAAATACTTACTTTGGTTCAAACTCACGACTCACTAAGAACGTTAGTCGGAGCTGTAAGTAAGATTACGAGGGTTGACTGGCAACAATGGTGACCTATCAGCATGCTGTAATACAAAATTATTTACTTAATGCTAAAACTTATAGCATATTTCTTTCCATTACAAAACCAGGCAAATCCAGACTAAAACCTAAAGCTGACACTAACAAAAGAAGTGATCAATTACCTTTTTGTACCAATATCCGAAACATAGTACGTTTATTCATCTTTATTTACCGTAAAAATTGCTTTTATTTATATTTTTTTGCTCCACTTTTTTTCGTTGTTCCATTTTCACTGCTTCGACTCAAAAGAAGAGTTATATTCTGTAGGTGTTAAAATAAAAGTTACATTAAGATTCTTTTTGTTGGTAAAAGGTAAGCTTTTAAAATTATCTTTTTTTTTTTCATTTGAAACAATTTCTGGTTCATTCATAAGGTGATGACGTAATTTTTTGTTGAAAGCGTTTTTACTTGCAGAGGAATAGCGATAGTCAGACTATAATGCTACTCATTTAAGAATGCTTTTTATATTCATAGAAATATAGACTCGTTTTTGGATATTAGCTTTTTGTTGCTAACATTTTACTAAAGTGAAGGCGTGTGCTCAATAGATTTTTCCACCAGCCAAAATAACGAATAGCAACTTTGAATTCCTTAACACACGCTTAGATATTTTAAACTACGCAACGGATCTTGATGCAATTTTCATTAATAGACAGAATTATTCAAGAGGAAGGTTTAGGTTTATAATTTGTATTTTATCCTTGAAAAACTAAATAAAATTTTCACGCGAACGAAGTCGCGGGCACCAGCAAGTCTATCATATTTTAATACTTAGATGAATTTTCAAAAATCTTTCTTCCTCTTTATCTTTCTAACATAAAAAAATCTAATGCAAAACATGCTTCGGGTCATGGAACGATTGGGCCCGTTTGGCAGTACTTTGTCAATGAGTAAACAAAATAAGATGTTATTTTATATGGATCATCTATACAAATAAATAAAATTGAATTGTCTGTTTGTAAAATTAAAATAACCGCAATTTAATACATGCATATGAATGTGTATACGGTACATAATACCAAAATATATTTTTTACAATTTTTGCCTGTCTGCTTGTTCCGGCTAATCTCTGGTACGGCTAAACCGATTTAGACGGGACTTGCACTGGCAGATAGCTGATGTAATAAGAAGTAACTTAGTCTACTTCTATTTTAGAAACATAAAAATGCAAAAACGAAATAAACTAAATAACTTTATTGTTAAATTCCACGCGGACAAAGTCGCGGGCACAGCTAGTTACGTATAAAACTATACCAAGCTATATTTTTTGATTTAGATATCGAATACCACAGAAACAAAAAATCAACAGACTGGATTCCAACGCCAGAGATTTTAGGTTAATAGTCAACGACGGGTTTCGGATATTCCACATCTGAATTTGGAAAGAGTAGAGAATACACCACCACTTATTAACAGGTGATTGATTAGATTAATCACTTTTTTTCCGCATTGGACCAATGGCCTCAAATCAGACTATCCTAGGTCATCGTCATCGGATGTCGACTGCCAGTCTAACATGATGTAGCTGAATACCAGTATTTTACATGAAGCGACTGCCGATCTGGGCCCGTACCATGACCGTTAACAAAACAATCTTGTTGCAGGAACGTTTTGTTTCAAGCTTATAATAATATTACTTTGTTTCGTACCATGACCTCAACAAAACAATCTTGTTTTACTCCTGCTAAAAGAATGAACGAGTCTATTCCCTGCTATAACATGGAAGACACAACTAGCAATATAAACTGTATAGCGCTGTCTCTTTCATAAAACGCTAAATGTTGAAGCAGTGCTGCCAACCTAGTGGATTTTCCACTAAAACTGGTAGTTTTGATACCCCTTTTAGAGACGAAATATTTTATACTGGTTTAGAATAATTCAGTTTCAATGACTGAAAATGCGATCACTCAACCGCTAAGCCACGTTTCAGTATGCTATACGGGGTGTATGGGACACCGACGCGAAAACGCTTACGACATACTCAGTAGGTACCTACATCATTCAGAATCCCCCCATATAGAAAATTTTCCTGCTGGGCCCTACTAGACCACATAAAGCAGTCTTATTTTAACCTTACTTTGCGTTTTCGCACCATCACGTCCATAAAACAAGCTTGTTATATTTCTGCTAAAATTAGCGGTTTTGATCAAATAGTTCATTCAATTGGTACCACTACGTGCCTTTTGACAACCAGCAATAATGTTTTTACGTCAAATTGCGGGAATGTTTGACAGTTAAAAAAAGTTGATCCGAGACGACTTATATATTATCGTTGTACAAATTATACTTAAAAAATAAAATATCGTGATATATATTGCATTAAAAACGTATTTATTTACGTGTGAGGGGTGTACTAAACACCTTTGCACAATCATTCGAGAGGTACAGGCGTGATGTTATGGTGTCGTAAACTAGTCGATCGGATAGTATTTCTAGCAATATCAGTGCATCATTATCATTATAATATCAGCCAAAAAACTTCTGCTGCTGGACGTAGACATCTCCCAAGCATCGCTACATCGACTGATTTTGTGAATCTCGCATTCAGTGAATTCCCGCCAAGTTTGCCAGGTCGCGGTTTTTCGAAGTGATGCAGACGGCAATGGTAACAACGCAGATGGCAATGGTACGCGAAAGTGGCGTCACTTGAGGCTTATAAAATGAATGTAGCCACTTCAAATAAGATGAAATGTACGCAACGGAGAGATATTCAAAGTAAGAGCACAAAGGAGCTCATAGCGACATCTCGATGAGGTGACCCTGATGATTCTCTGCCTCCAGTCACAGCTGACGAAGTGGTGACCCTGATGATTCTCTGCCTCCAGTCACAGCTGACGAAGTGCAAGACATCATTGGACTGCCAAATTGTGTGTGATAAACTGATGCCTACTAACAGTTTGTATCTAAGTCCTTAACAATGTTGTGTAAATTGTACTGTTGCTATAGATTACCTATAACTTGTATTGCTGGAGAATCAATAAACCTTTACCATTATACCTGTTTGTTTGCATGCTTGTACATAACGGTGCTGAATACTATCATCCATAAGAATAATGTGTGTCTGTATAACAACATAAAGAAGTCATGTATTGTTGCTATAGATTATAACCAGTGTTACTGAGAATCAATATAGTTTTACCATTTAGGGCGTCCACTCCACTAAAACTCGCGCAAACTCGTTTGAACATTCTCAAGTCATCTACAAACTCTTACACACAGTCATCCATTCTACTAGTCCGACAAATGCCTAGATCCTAACATTAAATAAAACTAATAAAGCTACAATGAGTTTATAATCAGATTTCTTTATTATACAATTTAAAACAGATTAATGGCTCGAAGACCAGTCCATAATCAATTTTCTTGGAATTATTTCAACGAGCTCATGCTTCCTCCATGGTGTGGTTTCTAAGACTCATCGATGCAGCTTTAATGGTTCCACATTGGTTGTTCTTTCCCTCTAAAAGGAACATAAACGTTCGTAGTAGTCCACGTTCACGTTAAGGTTTTTATTCCAAGCCAACTTCGCAAGCAAGTAAGGCTAATACCAATACAAATTTTGGATAAGACCGCATCTTCTTATGGCGCAGTAGGTAGTAGCATATTGAAGTCCAACATTATAACAGAACAGAATCAAATTTTCGAAAAAGTGTTCATAATTTTACAATCACAGCACACAAGTAAAGTAAACACTTTTATTTAATTTAGGATTTTAATATGCAGATATTTTATCAGATTTTTGTTGATATCCACTGAAGTATAAATGACATAATGAACTGACATGGATGTCACTTTATAAAGAAAAAAATAATAATACCAGCCAGTTTTAAAATCTCTGGTCCGATTCCGGTCATTTTATAATTCGGGCCACCACTTAATTTGAAACATTTTAGTACTTTGTAAATAAAAATCTTCAAAGATTTTTATAGGTTTTATGATTTTTATTCAATGTTTATCATAAAAATGAAATTTTGATGCAATTTTTTTTTTTTTATATTAATTAAAGTTATTTTTGGGTTCAGAACCATGACTTCGACGTACGATTCGGACCGCTTATTTGTGAAAGAGACAGCGCTATGCAGTTTATATTGCTAGTTGTGTCTTCCATGTTATAGCAGGGAATAGACAAATCTTATAAATCGTTCATTCTTTAGCGGGAGTAAAACAATATTGTTTTGTTGAGGTCATGGTATGAAACAAAGTAATATTATTATAAGCTTGAAACAAAACGTTCCTGCAATAAGATTGTTTGGCCCATGGAAGACACAACTAGCAATATAAACTGCATAGCGCCGTCTCTTTCACAAAAAAGCGGTCCGAACCTTAGGAGTTTTAAAATTATTTGGTTTTACATACAATACACAACACACAATATTTTCATGTTACAGTTTTAGTACTTAAACATGGGTGGCGGCTGGCGGCGTGGGTCCGACAATAAGCCTTGTTGCTTAGTACCTACACAAAAAACATAAAACAAGATAAATAGTTAACGAGTATATAGGTATCTACATGGCCTACAATGTTCACACATTCACAAACAATCCGTAAAAAAGAATCTAACTATTAAATATGTATTACATTCATAAACATCTACGAAAAGACAACGTTTTAATTAATTTAAATCTTTACTTCGATGTAATTCCCAATAAACTGAAAGTTAAATTACTACTATACATATATCATTACTTAAAAATATGTGAGGTATAAATAGCATAATCAATCTCAATTTTCTTTTCTGCTCCAGGATTTTAAATGCAGCCTTTCCTGCACAAGCTAAACGAGAGTAGCCTATTTACAGATTTTATTTAATAAAAGTTACACCTACAATTGCGTTTTTTATTCCGTACTTTTCCATGTAAAACTAGATGAGGCATAAACATGTTTGCTGTGTTCGCCATCTATAATACAAGATATTATTAACAAAATCGATGACTTTGGGAACTTTGCGAGTATCTGCTGGACGCGAGAAACACTAGACCGTTCGATGTGGTGATGCTTAGGGGGAGGCCTCCGTCCAGTAGTACTCGTCTTCTGCTGATATTATGTTGATAAATACACTGAAATCGGATTACAAATTCAGTCGACTAGTTTACGAGACCATAACATGACGCCTGTATCCCTCGAAAGACTGTGCAGAGATGTTTATTACACCCCTCACACGATAATTAATCCGTTTTCCTGACCTTTTTTGACACGGCAATACAGTTTTTAATTATAATTTGCATAACAATAAATTGTAAGTCGTGCCGGAACAACTTTTTTAGGGTTCCGTAGCCGAATTGCAAAAAACGGAACCCTTATAGATTCGTCATGTCAGTCTGTCTGTCCGTCCGTATGTCACAGCCACTTTATTCCGAAATTATTAGGACTACACACCTGAAACTTGGTAGGTAGATGTATTCTGGAAACCGGTTTACGATTTTTTGTACAAAAATTTAAAAAAAAATATAGATTTAGGATACCCTCGGGATCCCCACACGGAACTGCAGCTAAAAAAAAAACCATCAAACCTATACGTGCGGGGTATCTATGGATAGGTCTTTAAAAATGACATTGAGGTTTCTAAAACCACTTTTTTTCAAAGTCTGAAAGATAGACACTTCCAAAGTGGTAAAACGTGTGTCCCCCCCCCCTCTAATTTCTAAAGTAAGAGGAGAAAAACTCTTTAAAAATATTGGAATGTAGAACATAAAAAATAACTTTCAACGAAAATTGGTTTGAATAAGATTTGATATTTAGTTTTTGAGATATGAGACTTTTTCACCAAACTGCAGCAGTAACTTTGTTTTTCATTAACTTACTATTATTATTATTATATTGTTTGGGGCTATGGAACCCTGTGTGCGAGTAAGACTCGCACTTGGCCTGTTTTTAAACTGTCAAACATTCTCGTATTTTGACGTAAATATATTCTTGCTGGTTATCAAAAGGCACGTCGTGGTACCTACTAATTGAATGAACTATTTGAGGTGACGTTATCAAAACCGCTAATTCTAGCGGGAAGAAAACAAGCTTGTTTTAAGGACGTCATGGTACGAAAACGCAAAGTAAGGTTGAAATAAGACTGCTTTAAGAGGTCATAGTAGGGCCCCTGGACTCAGTAACCCAAAAAGAACTAGATAGTACGATATTCTTTTGTAGACTGGTTGACAGGCTTTCTGGCCACTGCCTACCTGGAACAACTGTCAAAGATTTACAAATGACAGACGAGACTAACGGATTAACGTGCTTTCCGAGGCACAGAGGAAACTCGGTATGTCGGACCAACTTTGCATGCCAAGGCAAGCAAAGTTTTAAAGAGCCACCCGAGTGGCTGTGATTATAAAGCCACGAGCTTCGCACTAGTTAGGAAAAATGTGACGATTTAAAAACTGTTTCAATAAAATAATTTTACTGTGAAAATAAATCGTAAACGTTTATGCACGGGGGCATAAACGGGAGCGTAAATCGAACAGGACAGAGTACAAATTAGGTATGAATTTATAAGTAAAGAATGTTCTTTACTTTACAAATTCATCAACCCCTTTATGGGGACGAGTCAATTCCCAACAACCAGGCACAAGTTCTATGTTTATTTGATGGCACGGTTGGCGTAGTGGTTGAGCGATCGACTGCTGCGCTGCGTGATCCCCGCACGGAACTAATATTTGTATCGCCTACAGATAGTTGTTCCGGGTCTGGCTGTTTGTGTATGTGAGTTTATATATTTGTAAACGCACCCACAATATAGGAGAAATTCCTAGTGTGGGGCAAAGTTTAAAAAAAATGTATTAGAAGCGATTCTATTGCCAATTCGCACTGAACCAGGTACAAATCAAGACTCCGTAGCTGCTACTG
This sequence comes from Cerastis leucographa, assembly GCA_963082945.1. Lineage (NCBI taxonomy): Eukaryota > Metazoa > Arthropoda > Insecta > Lepidoptera > Noctuidae > Cerastis > Cerastis leucographa. The sequence continues at coordinate 6,026,584 of OY720380.1, read as the reverse complement.
AGAAATTCTTGATGGAAAACCCGTAAATTGTTTAAACGAAAGGAATTGTAGAAACTGACCATTTGTACAATGAATTATTAAATACAAATAACCCTCATTCCATTGTAACAATAGACCTTACGGAGGACTCCTTATTGAAACTAAACTACCGCCATAAAATTAGTAATAATAAAATTAAGAAGTATGCAAGACTGAATAAAATTATTAAAAAAATCAATAAATACAAGAAACAACAAAAGCACTATTCCAAAAATATTCAATTAAGGAAAGAACGTGTTTTTCTTGTTAATAAACTAAATAACTATCAGATTAAATTGGAAGATAGTTCAAATATTTATGAAATAGACACTCAACGCTTACAATCAGAAATACAGACTTTAAATAGGTCACTAAAGTCTTTAGTGATTAAATACGAAAGCTCTAAAAATCAAATTAAAGAGCATATTCTTGCTACAAATGAGTTGGTAGACAAAGTCGATTCGCTGACTCTCAGCAACACTCAGTGTATCTGTCAGAGGGAATCCAGCCTTGATGACTTCCAGCCTGTGGCAACGGAGGACCCGTCCCTAGCTGTGAGTGCTCAGGCCAGTATCACCAGCCAAGATACAATACCTGACATGATACATAATGATTCACAAGTAGCACAGCCTGAGTTTGGTAGTTTTGTAATTCCTAACAGTCATGAGTTTTGTCATTCAGTTATGTTCTCTGATAGTATAGGCAGAGGGCTAGGTAAATTAATAAGTAACAACCTGAGTTATTCCACTCAAAATTATTGTATGCCAGGTTCAACCTACAAACAGATAATGGCATCAGTCACGAAAACTGTTTTAAACCCAAATTCTACTGTAACCATTTTTGTTGGTAATAGTTGTAATTTAAAAAAAGAAGATATCACTGACTGTGTTGCAGAGTTGTTAAAGTTAGATTGCAGTAAAATCATATTGTGTGCTTTTCCATATTTTGAGAAATTATGTAATCGAAAAAACAATTATATACACACACTTAATCAGCATGTACATTTCTTGGTTAGTCACTATTGTGAAAAACTTTTGTTTTTAGACATCAATAATTCAGTTGATAAACTTAGGTCGACGCGGGATACAGTGTATCTCCCTATCAGATTTAGACATCAAATAGCTAGGCTATTAAGTTTTAATATTCACTCTGACATAAGTAGTATGTCGATGTTTAGTTCTATAATTAACACTGCCACTATTAGTAATTCTACTAATATAGATTTATACAATTTTTGTTCTGAGGAGGATCCATGTGTCACCGTGGAAAATTCTCAGTTAGCTTATAAGATTAGTGATAGGATCTTGCTGTCTGGTGATGGCACTGGTGTCTCGGGGCTCACTCCGGATACTAATATTAATTTAAACTAGGAAGTGAGACAACAGAAGGTACGGTTAACAATATAGTTAAACCTAACAACATCATGGTATCTTCTTGCACTCAATTAGTTAAATATAAGAAAGGGCCTCAGCAGAATACCTTGAAATTATTCCACCAAAACATTCAAGGTATTTCTTCCAAATTATTAGAAATTGAATTGTTTTTAGAAAAGACTTTATTTGACATTATTTGCTTTACTGAACATTGGCTAAAGGATTACCAAATGCTCATTAATTATGAAAACTATACGGTGGGTAGTTGTTTTAACCGTAAATCAAAGCTGCGTGGAGGTTCCCTAATATTAATTAAAAATTGTTTTAAATTTAAGCAACGTAACGACATAGTAGGTCTCTCGGTTGAACATTGCGTCGAACTGTCCTGTGTTGAGCTAGATAGGCATGTAATTGTGTGTGTGTACAGACCCCCAAACTATCAAAACTTTTCTTTATTCGAATCAATAATGGAAGATGTCCTGGCAAAACTTACAGCCAGTAATAAATCAGCAATTATCTGTGGTGATTTTAACATCAATATTTTGGAAGAAAATACTAATAGCAGCAGGCTATTAAATCTCTTTAAGTCATTTCATTTAGCCAACATTTTTATAGAACCAACTAGAGTCACTCCATTGTCTGCTACTTGTATTGATAATGTTTTCTGCGATTGTGATTACTTAGATAAAGCCATAGTTAGTAGTCTGCCTTCTGATCATAGCGGACAATCGGTAACTTTTAGTTGTAACACACCAGAGCAAAAAGTTCAGATTAGATTTAGACCTATAACAACTAGCAAATTAAATAGATATAATAATTCCCTACAGAACAAGTTAAGTATTATGAGCTATCATATGGGCGATTGTAATGTAAATCAGTTGTATGATCATTTCTTTTCAATAGTTCACACTCAATTCAATAAAACATTTGAAAAGAAGATGAAAAGCATCTGCCCTAAATTTATATTTAGTGATTGGGCAACTACAGGGATAAGAAAAAGTAGGGAACGACTATTTGAGCTGTATGGCCTAAAGCCTTTCATAAACACTGAAACTTTTAACAAGTATGTTGCTAATTATTCGAAAATTTTTAGAAATACATGCAAGGCTGCTAAAGCCTTGCATATTAGCAACAAGATCAAAAACGCAGATAATAAAATAAAGGCAGTTTGGAAAATTATAAATAATGAGACTAATAGGAAAAAAATACTTAACACTAACTATACATTAGATACTAAATGTGGTCCTAAAAGCTCTGATCAGGAAGTAGCTCAAGAATTTGTAAACTTCTTTACCGATATACCGTTTAAAACTACGGAGGCTCTAAATTCCTCATCCGAAGTCTCACTAGCTTTGTTAAAGGCGAACGTGTCTGGCTGCCCGGCTGAATTTGAATTTAAATTTAAACACATAAACCCTATGACAGTTATTAAAACTTTCCGGCAAATAAAAATCAAACTGACCGAAGATCTATGGGGAATGTCAATCAAAGTTTGTACATCCATAGTTGAGACTATAGCACCATACCTAGCTTTAATTTTTAATTTGTGTGTGGACCAAGGAGTTTTCCCTGATTTAATGAAATATAGTAAAGTTATCCCTCTTTTCAAATCCGGAGACAGTAAAGATACAAATAATTATAGACCTGTATCCGTGTTGCCAGTTTTTAGCAAGGTGTTTGAAAAGGTAATGCTGAATCAAATGCTTAATCATTTTAACACCAACAAAATGTTTCACGATCAACAGTATGGTTTCACCAAGGGACGTTGTACGACAGACGCCGGTGTAACCTTATTAAAGCACATATTTACAGCGTGGGAAGAGTCCCAAGACGCCATAGGAATTTTTTGTGACCTCTCTAAAGCATTTGATTGCGTTAGTCACGACACATTGCTTTTGAAACTTGAGCATTACGGACTTGGTAAACTTGCACTTAGTTTGGTTAAATCCTATTTGAGTGACAGGAAACAGCAAGTTCAAATAAATGGTGTTAATTCACAGGGTTTAAAAGTAAAAATGGGGGTTCCACAAGGCTCAATATTGGGTCCTTTCCTCTTTCTAGTATACATTAACGATCTACCCTATTTATTGAAAAACCAACCTCAAAATATTGTGTTATTTGCTGATGACACTTCTTTAATTTTTAAGATTAATAGACGGGCCCAAAATCTAGATGACGTTAATATTGCCCTACTTCAGGTTCTTAATTGGTTCACAGCAAACAATTTAGTATTAAATGGAAAAAAGACTAAATGCATAAGATTTTCATTACCGAATGTTAAAAGTAGTGATTGTGATATAATATTGAATAAAGAGAAACTAGAATTTGTCGATAAAACGGTTTTCCTGGGGATTACGCTTGATTCAAGACTGCAATGGGGTTCTCATTTAACATCTCTTGCGGGGCGGCTCAGTTCGGCAGCATATGCTGTTAGAAAAATCCGTCAATATACCGATGTAGATACCGCAAGATTAGTCTATTTTAGTTACTTTCATAGTATAATGTCTTACGGCATTTTGTTATGGGGACGGGCTGCAGACATCGAGTCTATTTTTATTCTGCAAAAAAGAGCCATCAGAGCCATTTATAATCTCCGTAGGCGCGATTCTCTACGGGAACTGTTTAAGGACATTAAAATCATGACGGTACATTGTCAATACATTTATGAAAACATTATGTACGTAAGGAAAAATCTGCATCTTTTTAGTAAAAGAGGTGACAGACACAATTACAATACTAGATATAGGGACCAGTTAGTTCAGCCAGGCTTCAGACTCGCAAAAGTAGACTCATCTTTCATGGGGTACTGTTTAAGATGCTATAATAAAATTCCACAAAGTATTCTTGAACTGAGTGAGACGAAATTTAAAACATGCATTAAACGCACACTATGTAAGCAAGCTTATTACAAATTGGACGATTATATCGCTGATAATAATGCTTGGCTCAATGCCGGTCCTGCTCCACAAGGACAGGGACGCATAAAATGATAGCATTAAAAAGTATTGTTGGAGCTGCTGAAGATTGTACAACTATCCTTGCATTGTATAAATTCAATTTAGTATTATATAACTGCATAGCCCATATTGTGTGAGTACTATGTACTAGCTATCATTTACTGGAAACCTACGTCTTTTATTGACTTGAATGTGCCCTGGCGGTTGAGAGTATGTCATGCTCACTTAAATGTCACGCTGATGGTGGCGGGTGTGTCGGGTCATTTAGTTCCCTTCAAAATGGTTGAGTTGAATGATGGCTGATCCATTCGTCATGTTCGTGAACGGGCGCTATCAGTTGTGCCTGGTCATCTCTTAGTTGCCACGGCTTATTTCGAACTAATTATTTTATTTTTTAATTGTCTTTTTTATTTTACTATGGACACTTTTATCGTGCACGTCATGCTACATCGTTCTCACATAATGTACCATCTCAACATGAATGATGTAACCAAAGTTTTGTAACAAGATTCTGATTTAAAAGAGTGTCCATGGAGTTTCTTGCCCATTCTTCTCCATAGAGATCTACGCTTTGGAATGGGCAACTACAGTACTTTCACAAGTTATTATGTCTTGTGACTGGGACTGTAGCTTCATTTTTATAGTTGTTTGACTATTCAAAAGTGCCTGTAATTGGCTTACTTGAAATAAATGATTTTGATTTGATTTGATTTGATTTGATTGCCATTGCGTGCTCTCTAGACTTGGAATCAGAGGTAACATACTCAATCTCATACAATCCTACTTGGAGGATAGACAACAAATTACCCAGATTAGCCAAGTGAATATTAACACAAAAAGGGAAGTAGTATATTCATCTGACTCTAGAGTACTCCATTACGGTGTTCCCCAGGGTTCTATATTGGGGCCTTTGCTATTCATCTGTTACATAAATGACTTTCCCCAAGCAATTACACACCAGATGTCTTTATTTGCAGACGACAGCACAGTTGTGTATAATAGTGGTAGTGAGAAAGAAATAGAAAATGACATTGACGCTAGTCTGGTTACGATTATTGACTGGTTAAAAGCTAATAATCTTAAAATCAATCTTAATAAAACTAAAATTATGAACTTCAAAATTAGACGGAAAATAGAATCACAAGTTCATATCAGTTATAAAGGAGATCCAATACTTGAGTCTAATGCTACAAAATTTCTTGGCCTATACATTGATAACGATATGTCTTGGGGGACCCAAATTAACAGTGTGTGTGGGAAACTCAGTAAGTTTTCATATGCTCTTTGGATGCTAGGTAAAATTGCAAACATGACGTATATCCGGATCGCACGGTATCCCCATATCGTATATACGGATTATAGTAAGGCTTTTGATCGGATTGACCATAAGATCCTAATATCAAGGTTATATAGTATGGGAATACGAGGTGATTTACTCAGATGGTTTTCTTCTTATCTGGAGAACAGATCCCAAGCAGTAGTACTAAGCAATTACATGTCTAGTTGGGTGCCTGTCCCCAGTGGAGTCCCCCAGGGTTCATTACTCGGTCCATTACTTTTCATTATATATATAAACGACATCAACTCCTGCTTGATCTCATCCAAACTGTTGTGTTTTGCTGACGACATGAAAATCTATGCCAAAATAACATCACATGCGGACGTTATTGCACTTCAGGATGATTTATGTCGTCTGGAGGCTTATTGTCGTAGGAGTAGGCTTGATCTCAATCCTGCCAAATGTTCGGTTCTAACATACTCTCGAAAGCGCTCAATTATACCTTCATCGTATAGCTTGGGTGATCAATTGCTACCTAAAACGAACTGCATCCGAGATCTGGGGGTATATCACGATTCTAAGCTTACGTTTGAACTTCACGTTGATGCCATAGTTGCTAAAGCATCTAAAGCACTAGGTTTCATAATGCGGCTCTCCAAGTGCTTCAGTCAAGCCAAAACTTTAAAAATTCTTTACTGTACTTTTGTTAGAAGTCACTTGGAGTACGCGTCTGAAATCTGGAATCCATGTTATCACAAGTACATTGATCGTATAGAGAGCATCCAGAAAAGGTTCATCAAGTATTTGTGTTATCATCAGAAAGTGCCCTACCGGTCTGAAGATTACCTCAATCTCTGTAAGAAGTATCACATATTACCCTTAATTAATCGGCGAACAATTTCTGATTGTATTTCATTATTTAAAATATTCAATAATTCTATTAACAACTCCGATATCCTATCCAAATTTTATTTTAACGTTCCCGGAAGGTCAAAGCGATGGAACGTGCCGTTGCGTGTTCCATTTACATCTACGAATTACAGGCAAAATTCATTTATAGTGCGTGCAAGTAGAAGCTTTAATAGCATGTGTAAACAGCATGATTTTGATGCATTCATAACGAGTGTGTCCTCGGCCAGAAAGTGCCTGAGCCGTAGCTTTTTTAATTAAGATTTTGGTTCTTCAGGTTTTTATTCTTGTATTGAATGTTGCATATAAAATGTTAATTTAGCTTAAGCTTTATACTGTATATTTTTTTTTTAGCTGTGTTTTTGTATTGTTCACACCCTATCTTTATATTCTGTTTTTAGAAGTGAGGACTTTTAATTGGCTGTCTGTCTCACATACTAGTTTGTTTATCTGTTTTTTCTTAGCTGTAAGTCTTCCATAGATAATAAATAAATAAATAAATAAATGACCGCACTCTTAGCAGCTTATCATGGTTACGTTGCGTCTACCCTGCGATATGGCCTGATATTTTGGGGCAATGCTGCTAAGGTTGATCAAGTACTTATAGCACAGAAAAAATGCATTCGAGCTATATGCAAAATAAAACGGACGGATTCATGCAAGCCACATTTCCAGAACTTGAAAATATTGACCGTGCCCTCACTTTATATCTATGAAGCCTGTGTTTTTGTAAAACACAATATGCACCTTTATAGACCTGTCGAAAGTCAACGACGCTCAAATAAGCTGCACTTGCTATATACAAAAACCAAATTTCTCCATAGAAGCATATATGCAATGGCTCCCAAAATATATAATAAATTACCAAATCTAATTAGATCAGCTAGCAACCTAAATAATTTTAAACGTCAGCTTTTTGAATTATTGAACGAAAAAGCATATTACTCTGTCAATGAGTTCCTTAATGAAAAAAATGATTAGCTAATTTTTGTCCAATGTAATTTAATTTTGACAAATTTAATTTGGTGAATATGACGTAATTATTGAGAAATTTGATACGGATATAACTATTTTAATTTTTAATAATTGTTATAATTCATTTAATTTTGATGATTTTAAATTTTGTTGATATTGTATTTTTTCATGTTTTTTTTGTTTTTTTTTTTGTACTGTTTAAATTAATTTTAGTTTGACAATTGTAATATTGACATTGTATTTTCTTTTTTGTGCGATTTTGTTTTGTTCCATTTTAGTTTTGACAATATCATTAGCTGACATTGTATTTTATAAAATTTTCTACCATTATAATTAATTTAAATTTGATTATATTGACTTTAGCCCCACAGTAACGCCACTATTTTGTATGCCTTTCGGCGGAACATAGGATGGACCAAACATTTTTTATACAACATCAATTTGTACCCTGTGTTCACAAAATTAATAAATGAATTTGAATTTGAATTTGTGTTATTACCCCTTAAGTTACATAATAATATAGCGAACAGCGAAACGCGTCGACGTAAAGCAATAAAATGTTGATCCCGATAACTTTATGGACGAGTTTTACAACTTCCTTGAGAAAACCAATAAATTCCGACGGAGGGAAATAGGAAGACAATATCGGGTAATATACTTATTTGTCTGGGGTAGTTTATTTATTAAGGTTATATATTTATTCTATTTTAAGCATTATATCTAACAGTGTTATTGTTTCTGGGAAAAAGTATTTCTAAAAGAACTAATAAAAATAAAAACATTTTGGATATCCAAACAAATCTTATTCGTTATCAAGGAATTACATAACTAGAGGAACGTTTAATTTTAATTCTATTCAAACTGCCTGCTCAAAAAACTAAGACGCTGGGCACAGTTGCAGAAATACAGAGTGCGGAGATTTTTTTTGCAGGCGGTATTAATATAAATGACTTTATATTATGTTAAGTTGCGTACGATTAAAAGATGTTTATTATTTTATAAAGTTTCCATTTTTTATATTCCTATAATTTGAGTATGCTTGCCAAAATGAACCAACCCCATCTCTCAATTATCTACCTTTTCCAATATGGTCGACTTCCAGTCTAACTGAGTACTAATATTTTACATGGAGCGACTGTCTGGGTAATACGATACCCTTTGGTAAGACTGATTGTCAGACTTTCATTCATTCTGACCATCCGTAACAACTGTCATAGATCTTCAAATGTCAACCAATACGCCTTATCGTTTTTTTCCATCCAAGGAATGGCCTCGCCAAGCACTGCTTAACCTCGAAGATCGATCTATGCGGCTGTTCCTTATTAGCCACGAGCCCCTCTTACTCTCTCCATAATACAGTTTACTACGTCTAACTTAACAAATAAACCTACAAAACCATGAAAATGGGGAAAATTGTGATGTGGGTTGGTTCATTTTGACTCTAACTGGACCCACTGTCACACATTAAGAGCAATAAGTTGCCTATCGTATGTATTCGTGAACATTTGTGATGGCGATTACGACACCCTAATGGGGGTGAAATTGCTCACCCTGATTTATTTACGGGTGAAACGCGAGGGTTATTTTTGTACACAGTGTTCATTAGTTACTCGGTAAAAGGAAGAAATAAGTGTGAAAAACGACTGGGAATTGACATTGTGTCAAATTATATGAAGGTAATGAAGGCAATCAAAATACCAACATACAAAGTGTTGTTTTGCATTCTTTTTAAATTCAAGGAGGTAACTATGCTAATGATTCTCGACCTGAATCAATACTAAAATGAGTAGATATTTTTAAAATATTTTTTTTTTACAGCAATCGGTAAGTGCGTTCCACCCGTGTTCGTGACCCGTCTGATCGTCATCGTCGTTCAAAATTTCTACTGTTTCCAGAAAGGTACACTACTTATACCTACTCAATATCATAATAGTACTTTTTATTGCCCCGTCTTATGTACTACTATTATGTTCTGGGTAAGGGCCTTCCCTTTTTCCTTCCATACCTCTCGGTCTCGTGCAATCTTTAGCCATGTTTGCTACTCAATTGATATGCTGCTTTTGAAACATTCACCATACCATTACTTATTACGAAGACGGTTGTTGTTAAAGAAGTATATTCGTTATTTTTTTTCCAATCTTAATCATTTCCAGGATCTACTTAATTCTTTGAGATTAATATGATTTACTTTACTTAATATTGGATCAATTCCTAGTACTTCCTGAAAATGTTCTCTTTTTCATTGAATCGTAATAGCTGGCATTGGATTTAATATTGTGATCTATTCGAAACGACATTGATGTGTACAGCCACAACAGAAGCGATCAGAAGAGATGAAGAAACAAATGAATCTGAACAGTTGGCATTTGTTTTGCTTCCATTGCTAGTTACTGTTGCCCTATAGTTCATTAACAACCAACGACAATAAACAACAACAATCGAAAAACAACCGTATTCAAATAAAAATAGTGATCACTGTTATTTGTCTGATTTATCAAAGGCAGCAACCTAATTGCGAGGATGAAAAAGAACACAGTGGTTTGGCTAGTGAAGCCCACCTAAACTAATATTATAAAGAGGAAACATTTGATTGTTTGTTTGTTTGTTACAATTTAACTCAAAAACTACTCGACTGATTTAAAAAAATATTTCACCACTAGCTGTCCCGCGCAACTTCGTCTGCGTCAAATTTTCCCCGTTTTCGCAACATTTTTCATTGCTGCTCCTCTCCTATTTGTCGTAGCGTGATGATATATAGCCTATGTCCTTCCCCAGGTTGAAATCTACCTTCTTGCCAACTTTTATTAAGATCCGATCAGCCGTTTAGTCGTGAAAAGGTAACAAACAAACAAACAGAGTGACATTCGCATTTATAATATTAGTATGGATTAGAAAGCTACATCTTTACCGAGGAACATAGGCTATATTATATCACAATTTTCGCGGACGAAGTCGCGGGCAAAGTGCTAGTTCAAATCAAATCAAATCAGTTTATTTGCGATAAGTGTTGGTACAATTTCGGATACACTATACATATTATGATACACACATACAATTCCGATTTTCAGAAATAAGGTAACTGTAAAAAAAAGTAGTACCTACGAACGCGTTACGTAAACGTTACGTTTATGAAGGGATCATAAGAAGAAATCACGAGGAACATATCAAGCATGATCATCCATCCGATAGGCTGATTGTACCAAACGAAGTTTGACCTTGAAAATGTATCAGTGTGGCAGTCTGTGGCTGTAATTTTACTATTAGCCCTTTTCTATTAAAAACGAATGAAGTTTAATAATCGCCGATTTAGAGACCACAATTTTATTTGTGGATATGAAGCAGAGATAATGGTGTTCGTATCGATTGCGAAGGTCCCCATGCCCTCGAACCCAATGGAATATGAGATTTCGTGAATTCATTTAACTTCATACAAATCTATAAATAGACAGTGTAGGTGCTTTCTTACATTTTTACGCAGGTAAAATGCTTACAACAAAAAGCACAGCATTTGATAGATATTCAAAATTTTCCGTAAAAAAAAAATATTGTTCCTATTTGGATTTTTATCAGTTGTCTTCTTGTTGCTGTCACATCCTTTTTTAGTAAAGACAGAATTATGTCTCTGACTGAGCCCATTTTGAGGGTTCCGTAGTCAACAAGGAACCCTTATAGTTTCGGTATGTCCGTCTGTCTGTCTGTCTGTCCGCGGTTTAGCTCAAAAACTGTTGGTACTAGAACGTTGTAATTTGACATAAGTATACACGTTTAGGAGCAGCGGTGGCCCAGTGGTAGCAGCCCCGACTTACGAGCAGTAAGTCGTAGTCGAACCCAGGCAGGCACATTACTTTGTGTAATTTATTTCATCACCGCTGCTCTCAAAACGGTGAAGGAAAACATCGTGAGGAAACCGCCATGTCCTAGAACTAAAAAATTCGAAGACATGTGACATCTACCAACCCGCACTGGGCCCGCGTGGTGGATTACAGCCCATTCCCTCTCATAGAGAGGAGGCCTGCGTCCCAGCAGTGGGAACAATATAGGCTGATGATGATGATGATGATACACGTTAATGACACCAAAAAAATGGTAAAATAAACTTTTGAAAAAAACAATTATTTAGGGTACCTCCGCTACATGTAAAGTAGGGATGATTTTTTTTTTTTAAATTTTCGTCCTTCCCATAGTGTGGGATAACGTGGAATCGGTCTTTCAAAAATATTAGGGGTTTGGGAAGACCGTTTTTTGATTAAGTAAACCGTTCGTGACTTATCAAGCTTTAAAGTACCAATTTTCGTTAGAGTCAAGTGTGCCCCCCAACTAAACGGTTGTAGTTAGAAATTCAAATGTCACGGCAGTAGTATATATAACGAAATTTAAAGGAAAACTATTACACCAAAGTGGACTTTACAAGTTTACGAGTAATAGTCGACCAATTGTATTTGACTCGAAAGTTTCGAACAACTCCATAGAAATGTCGATAGATAGCGCTAAGCGTCAGTTATTTATTTTTATTTATTTATAGGTAATTAAAACGGAATAACACCAATTACATTAATTAACATGGAAACATAAAAAAGGTAGTAGGTACATAAAGTTGACGACATTCAATAAGTTAAACTAAAACTAACATGTAACAGTGGACACTCTTGCATACTTTTACTCACAGAACACCAGACATATAAGCATAACTTTATTCCATTCATCCGCAAACACATCACATTCAGGGTTGGCAGTCAGAAGGGCGTTGAGCATCTCGAGAATACGACACACCGGCGAATTCGCTCTGGCGACAGTTTTGGAGAAAGGTTTGGCAAACAGATTGTTATACTAAAAACGAGTCTCATTTGCAGATCATTTAACGCGGTTTTTATAAATATTGGTACGGAACCCTTCGTGCGCGAGTCCGACTCGCACTTGGCCGGTTTTATTTTTTATATTTCACTTATTTTTAATGGCTGTGTAATGAATGAAACACTTCCCGACTTTTAAAGCCACAAAAAGTTATGTAAAGAGCGTGCATTCTAAAACTTTGCAATATCGTAGGCTATTTTTTTTTCTCATATTACCAATTATTGTCAATATAGCTATTATAAAAGTTTCAAGCAGCTAGTAAATATACGACAATCGCCATTCAAAACACACACATTTTAATTGAAAATCTGTCACCAGATCAGATTCAAGTAAGTACTCGTTTATTATTGTAAACCGTGGTTTTATTTTTACTTTTATACAATCTTTAAAAAATCATGGCCTAGTTCTCAAACTCAACCCAATTTTAAGTGCTCCATTAGTAGTGTCAGACTTATAAAAGATTATGTGCGTTTTGAAAATTCGTTAGTAAATTTTATAAATGGCCAACCAGTAGCAAACAAAACAGGAGACAATGAATTCGCATAAAATACCCCATTTCGCAACTAAGTATACCAACTCTTGAAATTTGTTCAATCACAAAACTCCCGATAACTTACTTCAACGATCTTTTGTCACGCCATGAGAGAGCGAGACAGGTTTATTTTGGCAAGAGAAAGAAAGAGACAACAGTATAAATAACAGCTTTATCTTTGACGTCTGATGGTAGAATGATTTTAGGAGCTCGCTCGGTATTAGGGATCTATTACAAAAACGTGAATTTATTTGCAGTAAAAATCTTCATAAGGCTTATCTGTGATGAACGGTTGTAAGGAATAAAGTATTCAATTGAATTGTAGATTGATGACTTCATTCTTTATCCTCGTTTTAACTTTGTAAAGAGAGAAGTGTTGTGTTTTTATCTTGATTATCTTTTGTTTTCAGGTCAAGAATGATGTGGGGTAAATATTGCGTTGGTAGATGTTTACGTACATCATCATCAGCCTGTAATGTACCCACTGCTGGGACACAAGCCTCTTCTCTATGAGAGGGAGTGGGCTGTAATCCACCACGCGGGCGCGTGCGGGTTGGTAGATGTCACATGTCTTCGAATTTTTAGTTTTAGGACATGCTGGTTTCCTCACGATGTTTTTCTTCACCGTTTTTTAGGGCAGCGGTGATGAAATAAATTACACAAAGTAATGCGCCTGCCTCGGTTGGAACCCACGGCTTACTGGTTGTAAATCGGGGCTGCCACTATTGGGTCATCGCTGCGCTGTTTACTTACACGTGAAGGGATCTACAAGACTTTCAGAATACTAAGCGGCAAGGTCATATTTGGAAAGGGAAAACAGAATTCTCAAATCAAAATACAGGGATTTTTTCAAGTGACCGTGGATGGCTAAACTTTTAGGAATAACGAAACATACTTATACAGTATGTTAGTTTAAACGAGGGACATATTCAAACCCATAATAGTACATGCTAACATGATACTAATAAAAATATAAACAAAAAAAAAACACTGATAAATAACAGACAGAACCATACCAAAATATTCGCAAATGTCACGCAACTTGTATACACCCTTGCGCTAGCGACTTAATACTATCGCAGAACATTTGAGCGGGTCAATGACTCTTAGGTATAATCCATTTTACCTTCATACTTTAAACTTACCTGGCTTAGGACAGTCCAAAATATCTAGGCACTAAACAAAACATTAAAAATTCTTCTATATACCTTAGAGGTTTTTACATATTTGGGACGAGAATCGAATACTGAATACCCTCCCTCAATATGTCCCTCGTTTAACCTAACATACTGTAGAAGTCTCGGATCTGATTGTAATGAAAACTAAAACTGCATCATTGACATGACGTGCATACAAAATGACAAAAAAAAAAACACAACGCATAACAAATATTTATAAGTACAACAGAGAGAGTACTTTGAACTTTCAGCGCCGATCCAAGCGTTGCAAATCCAATACCGCGATATAAATTAGTGAGTCAAACATCACAAGCAAGGGAGGAACGGTTTGGTCCTGAAGCTATTTTTGGAAACACTTCTTGGAACGTTTGGATTTGGTACAAGTTTTCCTGTTCTCCAAAACTACCGATAAGCAAAAACAATTTGATATTATTTCTCAATAATCTTGAGAGTTTCCTTAAGAGGGGACTCTAGCCCCGAGGAATTTGAAGAATAGGTATTTGAAGAAACTATTGCCGTCGCGCTGCGCCCGACCAAGCCCCTGTAAAGAGCGAAAGGGACAACTGCAGCACAGGCTGATTTTACCATCTTGACCAAAAGACGTTTTGTATTCCGTTGTTTTCTTCTTCAAAACTAAACTGATCTCAATAATTCTTATATCAAAATTTAGAGGAAAAGTATAAGTATCTATGCTTTCATTATTTTCTTTTTTGTTAAAAACTTATCTAATTGGTCTGATAGTCGCTTTTTTTGGGGTTTTTGAATTGTCATAATTCTTTTAGTGATTATGTTTTGAAAAAAAGGAAATGATAAGGGCATGTATTAATACGACCTAGATTTTTTGGAAAAAAAAATCATTGCTCTAGACGCATTATCCACCAAGAAAACAGCGGAATACTCTTGAATGGAGAAAGGCCCACTAGAGTCCCCTCTTAACAAGGAAATTCGCGAACAGATTGCTTCGTTTGTCTAGTGGTTGAAAGGGCGACTGCTGAGCATGAGGTCCTGGGTTAGATTCCCAGGTCGAGCCAAGTGTTATTGGGTTATTCCATCAAGAATTTTTCACTAGCAGCTCCTGAGTCTGAATTTCTGCCCGGTTGATGGCAATAAACTCGTCCCTATTACATGGGACTTAAACTTTACTAGCAAAATGTGCATGTACTATTAGTTACACCTCTGCCCAACCCTACGGAGATTACAGGCGTGATGTTATGTTATGTTTCTCAATAAGATTAGAAGATTGTTCAATAAGGAAATTCGCGAGCAATGTAAGTACAATATATTCGGGCAACAGTGAAGCAGTATAAGTTTTCTCATTTAAACTTTCTGCTATCTTAATCTAAGTTCATGTTAATTTATTATATAGTGTTACTGGACTAAACTACATATTGTGTTTGTGTGCAGATTGACCTAAAAATTTAAAATCGTAACATGTTTTAATAGCATTCAAAAATAAGAGTAATCAAGAAGTTTCTTTGAGGTTCTTCTCCATAGGAAACCACCCGAACCGTATATCTAATACCTATATTTTGCCGTTCCTGTGCCAATGTTTATCTGAAATAAAATATTTATATTCTAACGATCATTTCTTATTGTTTGAAAGGCGTTGTTATAATAATGAAAGGATTGTTTCTTCTAACAATTAAAGTGTTAAAACCACCTATGGATGAATTTCAGCAAAAAAAAAGTAACTGACCTGTGCAGGTGTTAAAATTATGATTCCTTTATTTATTTTATGTCTTATAGTCTACAGTTTAAAATATTTTTAAAAACAAAAGTATGTAAAATATTTATAAAAAATTATAAATATGGCCCATCACCATCAGGAACAAGTTCTAGGCTGCTGGTGGTCAGGGCTCCAGAAAAAAACCTTCTCACTATACAAGGTGTTGTTTTGCAACCTCTTCAAAATTCAGGTGTCGTCACAAAAGACAAAAATAATCAATATAAATTACGGTGCCTAGTTAATTATTAAAATACACAGTTTTTTTTTGTTGTTTAAGATTGCCAGTATTTCAGAATAAACCCCTTAATGATTAAACGTGATATATAGAATTACAATTTTTCGAATAAACGTTTGAGAATTTTTGTATGTGTGTAAGCGAGGTTATAAGGCGAGGATTAGGCGGACAACGTTTAAAACACGGGTGGTTCACACATACCAATTTCCGTTAACAAGAAAAAAAACCTACCCATTTTAATATTGATTCGGGTGAGAAACATTAGCATAGTTATTTCCTTGAATTTGACGAGGATGGCAAACAATACCTTGTATGTGCCTTCTCCACCGTGAACCGTAGAGCTATTACTAGGACATTGCAGGCAATCGCTGGTCGGGACCAAATAGGTACAAAAACAGCTGTTATAAACTATTAAAACAAAAGGCATCCGTGGAAAAATTATATTACAATAACATCCTATAGGTAGTAATTGAAAGTTCATTCCATATTAATTTCTTCATATTGTTGATAGTATGACTTCATCGAGGTATGTCTACTAAGGCGATATAAACAAGATATCGTATATTATGTAAATCCCAAGGAAGTGTAAACGTTCTTAGCTACGTATTTATAGGTGTTGATGATAAGAAAGTGTTGCAAGTCATGAGAGTACGCGGTTTTGAAGATGACGAGGCTCGGGGCTTACCGATGCTTAAAATATACAAGGTGTTGTTTTGTAACCTGGTCAAATTTAAGGAGGTTACTATGCTAATGATTCTCATCCCGGATCAGTGATAAAATGGGTAGGTAATTTTCTTTTTCTTATTTACGAAAATCGTGTGAAAAGTGTGAACTACCCGTGTTTTTAACGCGACCTGTTTGACCTTCGCCCTATAACCGCGCTTTCATACATACAAACAATCTCAACGTTTATTCCATAATTTCTTATTCCGTAAAACACGTTAAGGGGGTTATTCAGAAATACTGACAAACTTAAAAAACCAAAAAGATCTGCGTTTATTAATAACTAGCTGTCCCGCGCAACTTCGTCTGCGTCAAATTTGTTCCGTTTTCGCAACATTTTTTATTGCTGCTCCGCCCCTATTTGTCGTAGCGTGATGATATATAGCCTATGTCCTTCCCAAGGTTGAAATCTATCTTCTTGCCAAATTTCATTAAGATCTGATCAGCCGTTTAGTCGTGAAAAGGTAACAAACAAACAAACATACAAACAAACAAACAAACAGAGTGACATTCGCATTTATAATATTAGTATGGATTAACTATGTCCCGTAATTTTAATTGATCATTTATCTCTTTTGTGACATCCTCTTGAATTTTGATGGATTCGAGGATGCAATAAATAAAACATGTTTCACCCAAAATTTAGCTACATGGACTCCGCTCACTGATGCAGTTAGGTCATCAAGTGCGCAGGTGACAGCCATGTGCTGCAAATTGTAACGTAGGCTATTTTCTGTTGGGAGACGCAGCATATGCACTGGAAATCAACATAAACATGACAATGTAATTATACCAATTATTTGAAACGTTTGTTAAGACTTCTGGGAAACGAAACATTTTTTTTTTCAAATATAAAATCGCTGCATAACCTAACTATGCATTTACATGTATTTCCACGAAATAAACAAATAAAATCATCTTAACAAAATACACCCCCGCTTCCGCTTATGCCAAACCGCTCATCTCTCTTCTCTTACACCAACACCCACACGTCACTTATCTCCAAATACAATATCGCACACTATCCGCGCAGACGCGGGATGTAGTTCAACGAAATTTTATAAAAAAGGAGCCATCAGTTATCAATGTGAGAGGCACGAACAGATAAACAGTTAAAAAAAAGTATTATTTTGTGTTATAATGAAGACGCCTTGTGTTTTACCTGGATGTTCAAAAATCGTGAGTTTTTATTTTATGTATAATCTTTAAAGTGACCTGATATTTTTAATTTTATGTTATGTGTTAAGTTATTTATCGTGTTAGGTAGCAATGTTTTGAATGTGATGTTGTGCATGTGCAACAATAGGTAATTATTGTGTGTAATGAGTACTCTAAAAGGTCATGTTTGAGTGTCTGTTTTTAAATTGCTTGATAGTGGATGAAGGTAAATAATATTATAATTTCTGTATAGAAAGTAGAATTGATAAGTATAGTAATCATGAAGATTTAAAACAAATCATTGTTTGCAATAATTCTATTTAGGCTCTTAATATGTTTTTTTTTGTGTTCAAATTTTTTTTACACTCAAGCGTTTCATTCAAGTAACATAGCAATATTTGTGTTTTATGCTAGTGCTGTAAAAATATTGCTCGGCAATATTTTAAACTGTCAAAAATTGGTAAATACAGTTGTTTTAAAATCAATATAGACAAACGCTAGGAGGATCATACATAAAAGTATGAAGGATAAGTAAGAGAGATGATTCAATTATTAGATAAAGATAAAAAAAAAAAAAAAAAAAACGGATAATCATCAACAGCCATAAGGGTAAGTTATCAGAAAGATAACTTATACCTATGTCAGTTACCTTATGTATCTATTTAGAAACCAGACTGTTGTTCACAATGCAATAAAATAAAACATCTTTGAACAACATCACCTAACAAAGGAGAATCTTACCTCCCCGCTTGGTCTTCAGGATGGTTGGATGGTGTTATTGGTTACAAATAAAAGAGAATGTAAATAAAATATTGGGGCTTACTTTTATCATACCAACCTGTTTACATAAAATACATATTTAATAAAATAAATTTGTCTGCCGGACATGGCGAAAGTGTAGGTATCACCTATCGCCACCCGCATTTGAAAGATATACCATCATAACTGATTATCTGCCAGATACGGCCACTGTTTACCAGATAAAATCAAAGAAATACCTAGTTGTCAATACAGCTAAGTAGGTAGGTGGCTAGGTATTTCTTTTGCCTTTAAATATGATTTACTTCATAGGAAAAATTTCGGGAGTTTTGCCTAGGTCGGTCTGGGGACGGGAGACCACCCGTCACATACCGAGTTTCCTCCGTGCCTCGGAAAGCACGTTAAGCTATTGGTCAGCTGTCAGCTGTCAGTTGTAGATCTTTGGTAGTCGTAACAGGTAGTCAGTGTCCCAAAAGTATGACAGCCAGTCTTAACAAGGAGTATCGTATTACTCAGTACTAACTGGGTTGTGGAGGTCAGATACGCAGTTGTTTCGAAATTGACACTAACTTAGTTCATCATCATCAGTCTATAATGTTTCCACTGCTGGGACACAGGCCATCTCTCTATAAGAGGGACTGGGCTGTAATCCACCACGCGGGCCCAGTGCGGGTTGATAGATATCACATTTCTTCAAATTTTTAGTTCTAGGAAATGCCGGTTTCCTCACGATGCTTTCCTTCACCGTTTTTGAGGGCAGCGGTGATGAAATAAATTACACAAAGTCATGCACATGCCAGGGTTCGAACCCACGGCTTACTGTTCATAAGTCGGGGTTACCACCACTGGGCCTCAACTAATTTGGGCAAAAGGAAAAGTTAATTTTATTTTAACAATGTACACTATCATGCAAACATAAAAACCTACATGAATACTCTGTTTAACCAACTCCGCGGTAATTCCCAAACAATAAAATAAAAATGCGTGCATGATATCATACATCATTGACAAGGTAAACTTTCAAATTAATCTAAAGCATATGGGTCATCAAGATCTTCGCGGTAGATAAGATAAGACGGCGCTATCTCTACAGCTGCGTCTGAGCATGAGACGGTCACTGAGGCTGTTGTTCTCGAGTGAGATTCATTTATTTACTTAATTTCAAAAAATGGAAAGATTTGCTCTTAATAATGGAATTTAACCGACTTCTAGAAGGAAGGAAGTTCTCGTCTTAACTGTTTCACGAAGTAACGAGGTCACAAACATTAAAAAATAAATGGGCCGAATTGAGAACCTCCTCTTTTTTAGAAGTCGTTTAAAAATGACAAATTGATGTCTTACTTAATGTTGGCCTAGAAACAAAACTATTTTGTTTTTTTTTATAAAGACGGTAAGGTTATTGAAACGTGTAGAAAGTAACTATTCGTAGAAACGTATTACTCATAGAGATTCTTATTGTCAGATTTCCTGCTCTGAGTGTAATAAGATTTTTTCATCATTAAACATGTATCATAATAAATAATGACCGTGTGTCGGAAGCGTAAAAAAACAATCGCCTAACGATTTGGAATAGGGTTATTGACCGAATCATGATTTGTGAACAAAACGACTATTTAATTATCGTGAATCATTGGGTTAGACAGCATGTATCATAAAGGTGTTGTCGTATAAACTACGTGCTCCCTTTGACCGCCTTCAGAGGGTGAATCGGCGAGAGGTGTCGTGCGGTATTCCACAGGGATCGGTTCTGGGGCCGCCCTTGTGGAACATCGGCTACGACTGGGTGCTGCGCGCTGACCTCCCTAGCGGTGTCAGCGTAGTTTGCTACGCTGACGACACGCTGGTGCTGGCACAGGGGAGGTCGCACGAGGCGGCGGCCGAATTAAACACACGCGGGGTTGCGATAGTCGTGGAGAGAATCCGGCAACTGGGTCTCGAGGTGGCATTGCACAAGTCCGAGGCCATGTGCTTTCATGGGCCTCGGAATGCGCCACCGTCGGGATCCATACTGACGGTATGAGGGGTTCCCATCGGCGTCGAGTCGACGCTGATGTACCTAGGGCTTGTCCTCGACAGCCGGTGGAACTTCGTTGAGCACTTCCGACGTTTGGCCCCCAAACTGGAACGGGCAGGGGCTGCATTCAAGCGGCTCTTGCCCAACCTAGGGGGTCCAAACGCCTCCTGCCGGAGGCTCTATGCGGGGGTCGTGCGGTCCATGGCCCTTTACGGGGCCCCGGTGTGGGCGCGTTCTTTGAGGCGGCGGCCGCCCATTACCTGAACACGCCCCAGAAGGTGGTAGCCCTAAGGCTGGTCCGGGGGTACCGTACGATCTCCGGCGAGGCGGCGAGCCTCTTGGCCGGATTGCCGCCATGGGATCTGGAGGCGATAGTCCTCGCGCGCCTGCACGAATGGCGCGCGGAGGCACTACGCCGGGGGGAAACTCCGCTGCCGCGGCAAATTGTCGCTCAGCGGACAGACCTCCGGCGTGATCTCATGGCGACATGGAGACAGCGACTGTTGCAACCACGTGCAGGGCACGCCACAATAGTGGCGATAAGTCCCCTCTTTGAGGAGTGGCTAGAGAGGCGCCACGGCGCCCTCACCTTTCGCCTGACGCAGGTCCTCACCGGACACGGTTGTTTCGGGAGGTTCCTGCACCGAATCGGGCGGGAGGAAACGCCCGGGTGTTACCAATGCGAGGATCGGCCGGAGGACACGGTGGAGCACACCGTGGAGCTCTGCCCCGCTTGGGCTGAGCTTCCTTTCTAGACTTGCCATTTAATGTGTTTAAAACTAAAGTAAAATCTAACCTTTGTTCAAAGCCCCACTATTCAATTAACGACTACTTTAACGATAAGAATAGTTGGTCGCTGGGTTGAACTCAAGACAATGTTTATGTTCTTTCTTTCTCCAAATTAGCTTACTGATGTTATATAACCCCCCGCATAGATATTTTTACCTTATTTTTTATTTTATTTTACTTTATTTTTATTTTATTCGTCTGTATGCACGTGTAAGTGGGCACGCCCTTTATGTCTGGAGGCTTTATTTATTCTTGAGTATATTTTTAAATATTTTATTTTATTATTGGTGTGTGCTAGCTGACATGATAAACTTGAACACTATTGTATATAATCTGGTTCTTCTAACCTAACAGACAGATGTGTTGCTGGGGAGTTTGTTCCGCCACTTCTTCTTCCCAGCTAAACACTAGGAAGTGGTGAAGGGCGGGCGTTTTGGGGGACTGTTTCTTGTAATTTTAACGTTCAAAAAGTGCTGATTATCTGTTTGATTTTGATTTGATTCGTACAAGTTGTAAACGGACCCATCATGAAGCCGGCCCCTCCCCGACCCTCGCTCGAGCCAGCCCGCGATGCTGTGCCAGTAGTTTTAAATCAGCCCCTAAATAATGATACCATTCAGATCCAGCCTGTCCCCATGCAGTCCTCCCCCAGCGATGCCCTAAGCCGAGGTTCGTACCCCACAGGGGGTGCCCTTAGCGTGCAGTCGCTTAGTTTGTAAGTTTTTATGCCCTGGCTGGAGGCCTTACTCTAAAAGCACCCACAGGATAGTCCGGTTAAGCAGACGACAACCTCATAGGCTGAACTGCGAGATGCCGATGAAGCCGGCAACCAAGCATTCTGTTCATACAATTATTTAATTATTTTTAATTACCCAAAAAATATTGCTGGAAAACGACACTTTTTTTTCAAAACTCTTTGCTTGATGGATGCATTTACATAAAAACTTAATTTAAAAAAATGTGTAAAAGTTAGAACTCTGACACGCTTAACGGGTATGGTATGGTCTAGAACAAAAAAAAAACGCAATGACGGCGAGACTTGTTCTCGCCGTCATTGCGATTCTATATCGATATATATTTTTTTCTATATCGAATTTTTTTTCTATATCGATTTTTTATTTTTTTATTTTGATATATTTTTTTCTATATCGATATTCTTTTCATCTTTTTTGATACCCATTATTTTAGGTTGTAGTAAAAACCATCAAACTGGACAACTTTCTACATATATCAGAACAACAGCGTATTGACGAATAAATTCGTCCCATACACTTTAAAATTTCCGATAAACGTTTATTAACATAGTTTTTAGGTGTCACAATGTTATATGAATCATTTGACAATTTTAATAATGAAACCGGTTCAATTTGGTGCCCTTTAAGACATACATCCTTATACAGGGTGTAACATCGTCTGCGTCACATTTTTCCCGTTTTTGCAACATTTTTCATTGCTGCTCCGCTCCTATTGGTCGTAGCGTAATTATATATAACCTATAGCCTTCCTCTATAAATGGGCTATCTAACACTGAAAGAGTTTTTCAAATCAGACCATCACTTTCAGAGATTAGCGCGTTCAAGCAAACAAACTCTTCAGCTTTATAATAAGTATAGATAAATTATTAAATCTATTAAATATCAATAACTGACTTCAGATAAAATAAGGTTTAATTTATTAGCGATTAGCCTGAATAATTTAATTAATTACTCACTCAAGGATTATGAGTTGATGCCTGATTTCGTTATTTAATAATATCAAAATATCACGCCTGTAATCCCGAGTCGTAAGGTAGAGGTGTACACACTCTAATTTTTACAATTGAATCTGAATGAGTTTTCTTTAAAGAACACACAAGCATGTCAACAACACTTATTTAGATTCAATTGTAAAAAAGCTTTATTTATTTGGGAGGGTACACTAGTACCCACATACGACATGACAATTTGTATGTAAAAGCAGATTGAATGTGTGATCGCATTCTCGAAGTTCTTTATGTTCATGAAGAACAATTACCCGTTTTCAAGTGTTCAGTCATTTCAATTAAACCATATAAATAGATTCCCTTTTATCCTTTAGAAGTATTCTTAGGTGAAATTGAAAACAAGTTCGTAGAACCGAACCTATTTTTAGACTGTAAGAATCTGGATTTAATCAAGTAGTCAGATGGGCTAGCCCGAACGCGCAGAGTAAAATATTGAATACGAACGAATTTTTAGCCTGAAATACAATGTGTTAAGTGAGTGATAGACGTGCGAACTACGCATGCGGTTTTTAAGATCGCGAACTTACTCGGCTCAACGTCGGTGACACACGAGAAGCTCGATTTCTACAACACAGATGATTAGCTAAACCAACAAAAAATAGGTACGCAATTACGGTAGGTGGGTACCCTCCTCGTGCATCTGCATGAACTGACGAAAAAAAATGGCGGCTCGAGCTATCTACGAGTAAAATTTCAAACCGGTTGGATCGCCGGCGAACTTGCGCGGAAATTTTAAAGTACGCGTTTTTAAGGTGACACACAGGCGAAAAAGGTCGACGAGCCACAAGTCCGCGTACTTACTCGCACGTCTATCAGCCACTTAAGGGCCTTTTCATTGTTTGCGTTTGGGCTGCCCGCGGCCGCAACCTATCGTATTATACATGTTTTCATTGTCATGCGGGCCACACGCGCGCCGGCGGCGTGCCGAAAATAATCTGCTCTGCGTGCGGCCCGCAACAAGCATGGCCGCCTGGCCCGCACGTGGGCGCAAACACGCATGACAATAAAAATGCCCTAAGCGGACCCTTCCTTCACAAAGCCGTCAACAAAGCATTCTGTACACCAAATAAAGTAACTACGCAAAATAATTGCTGGGAAACGACATTTTTTTTGGGTTGAAAAGTCACGTTTTGCGGTAAAAATCAATGTAACGCTTTCAACATAGACGATGGATGGATTGAATAGTTCGGGGGTTATGAAAGTTTTTTAATTTGTAACATTAAAAACTTGTGGAAAAGTTGGATCTTTGACCCCCAATATCTCCGTAACTAGAAGGTCCCAGGTATGGGCTAAAACCAAAAAAAAAACGCAATGACGCAGAGAAGAAGTGCCTTTCAGCTCCTAGTTATAAGGGTAATTTTTCACCCATCACGTAGTCTTGAAACTTATCCTACATAATATGAAGCGCAAAAAGTCTTTTCACATATATTTTTCTGCTGTCATTAACAAGTCAAAATAACAGTGTTTTATAATCTAGCCATTGAAATAAGGTTTCACTTCTGGTACAGACAAAATGCCTACGGGAAGACTGTCTTGTTAATGCTAAATTTGTTAGAATTTACGTAAGTTTTACTTCGCACGTTCGTGCTAAGCCCACAGTCGTTAATAAACTTATAATTACAAAATTCATAGTAAAAGCGATGGATATAGAACATTGTTGGTAATCGACCACCTCTAGAATCTCTCTTTAAACAACATACATCAACACGCCTATAATCCCCGATGGGTTAGGCAGAGGTGTACCTAATAGTACAACCACGTTTCGCCAGTTATGTTTAAATCCCATTTAATTGGGGACCCGGTTTGATCTTTAAGGTCAAGCCGTGCTTGCCGAGGTTGATCCGTGGATGGGTATACCATATTTACAAACCGAGTTTCCTCCGTGCCTCGGAAAGCACGTTAACGTTAGCAGTCGCTTCATGTAATATTCTGGTACTCAGCTGGATCCGTATTTACATACCGAGTTTCCTCCGTGCCTCGGAAAGCACGTTAAGCCGTTGGTCCCGGCTGTCTTTTGTAGATCTTTGACAGTTGTTAAAGTTGCCAAAATTCTGGCATCCAGTCTTACAAAGGGGTATTGTATTACCCAGTTACTGGGTTGTGGAGGTCAGATAGGCAGTCGCTTCATGTTTAATACTGGTACTCAACTGCATCTGGTTAGACTGGAAGCCGACCCCAAGATTGTTTGGGTAAAAGGCTAGGCAGATGATGTAATAGGGGGTTAGCCGATTGTCATCAACCGTGCACAAATTCAGACTCCGCGGCCGCTACTGAGGAATTCCTAAAGGCAATACTAATAACACTTTCAAAGAAACGAACACAGGACATGAGTATGAGGCTCAGCAGTCGCATTTGAGGCCAACAGAACATCAAGGCGTCATCTTATAAAATGTCGGCGGAATAAACTTTGCTAACGTATAATTATAATATTAATTAGAACAGCGCTAAGATTACTATTAGCACAAGCTTGACTCGTCTTCTGCTTAAGAAGGAAAATCTAACTTTAGAATAAAAAATACCGGGTAACTAATTAAAATTTTCATACCAGTCATACCAAGGGGTATCGTATTACCCAGTTACTGGGTTGTGGAGGTCAGATAGGCAGTCGCTTCATGTAAAATACTGGTACTCAGCTGCATCCGGTTAGACTGGAAGCCGACCCCAAGAGAGTTTGGGAAAAAGCTAGGCAGATGATGATGAACTAATTAAAATTTTCTTTTTGATAAAATAGGAAACGCGAGATGGTTTTATTTATTTCGCAAGGACGGGAATGCGAAAAAAAAAAAAACTAGTGAGACGCCGTGTCGGGTGCAGGGTCCAAGTAATCTGTGGATAGGGCTCCAGTGACACGAACCTCTTTACAATGCGGGCCGTATCGAGGAGTACTGCCTTCTGAATCAGACCCTTGATCCAACCACCAAGCGAGAGCCTCGACAGATGTTCGTTGAAGCTTTTGGCCATCAGGCCATTGGCCGTAACGACAACCGTACATTGATAGTCGAGTTCATATTACACTTGCCGACAACCTCGTGTGCCAAGTCGAGAAATTTCTCAAGTGAGTAGCAGCCACGGAGGCTTGATTTGTGCCCAGTTGTTGGCAATTGGGTCGCCCTCTGTTACATGGACATCAAAAAACATAACTGGTGCATTGTTGTGTATACTATTAGGTACATCTCAGCCCCCTCAGCACCCTTCATGAATTTTGTGTTATGCTATGAATCTATACATATATACAAATAAATAAAATTGAAGTGTATATTTTTAATATTAAAATACCCGCATTTTACTACTTGCATTTGAATGTATATACGGTACATATACCAAAATAACATTTTCTACTATTTTCGTCTGTCTGCCTGTCTGTTTGTTCCGGCTAATCTCTGGAACGTCTGGACTGATTTTGACGGGACTTTCATTGGCAGATAGCTGTTGTAATAAGAGTAACTTAGGCTTCTTCTATTTTATAAAAAATCTAATTCCAAACGGACGAAGTCGCGGGCACAGCTAGTTTACAATAAAAATATAATAGATACAGGCTCACCCCCTAATAAAATTCGAACTTAAACATAACTAGCAAAATATAAGTGTATTATTAATGATACACTTATAAGACCTCTACCAGCTAAGTCTAATTTTCGACTAGCGTAATCTTTTGTTATCTGATAAGCTGATAATCCACTGCTGTACAATCTTAGAAACCTCCTTATCTAGTGATAAGAAATTTTACGAAAATGCAAGTGTATTTTGTTTTTATGCAATCTTTGATTGTGGTTATGATTATCACGTCTAAACATAGTGGTATAAGAAAAATGCGGCGAGACGAGAAAAATCTCCTCTTAAATCAGTATTATTTATTCTTATTCCAGTGTGGGAAAAAAACGGATCTATACAGGATGTCTAGCGCCATCTCTTTCCCACACTGAAATGGGAGTAAAACAATAATGTTTTAAGACGTCATGGTAGGCCACCTGGACACGTACCGTGAAGGGCTTGTTCGAGGAGGCACGGGAAAAAAGCTCAAAGAAGGTGTTGGGGGAGGCCTTTCAACAGCGGAACAGTATAGGCCAACAAAAAAATGCTGACGAGTAGCCAGATGCATGATTAATGCCCGTTTTCACTTACAGTAAGCGATGCCTAATGATGCTCCTATAGAACTGTTGGATCTTCAACAAAATGCAACAGCATGGTTTTTTTCAGCTATTCATGTAAATGAAGGCTAGTGTTCGTGAAAACATAGCTGTTTTCAATCAAATCAAAATATTTTTATTTCACATAGTCCTACATGGCACTTGTAAAACGTCAACAAAAAAGGTGCTCGGTTCGGGTTGGTCGTTTCCTATGGAGAAGAACCGGCAAGAAACTAAATAGTTATTCTTTTAAATCATTTGGTTTTATAATATTTTTATGTTACAGCGTTAGTACATAAGTATTGGAGGATTTCGTATTTTATAATACCTACAGGGTATAGTTAGGGTTGTAGTTATTCAATGTTTTGAGTTGTTTTTATGATACGTAGTAGTTACGTAGTAGTTTTTCAGTATTTAACAAGTTATAATAACTTTGGATCTTCTTCTTAGACGTTCATGCTTGCATGGCAGAGAGGTAATGTGGTCTTGGTTCCCAACAAATGCGGTCGCTGCCTTTGCGATCCTTTTCCAACAGTCTGTATTGGCTGCATGTCAAGCACTGCCACAGGCATATTGGTGACAGATTTGATGAAGTCTGTCCATCGGCTTATTGATCGACCACGGGGTCTCATGCCTTCGAACCTACCCTGAATCACCAAACGCGGCCTGCATGGAATCATTGTTTCGGTTAACGTGTCAAGAATCTGAGAAACGTTGAATACGTATTGGTTTATCAAACTGGAAGGTCATCATCTGCCTAGCCTTTTCCCAAACTCTCTTGGGGTCGGCTTTCAGTCTAACTGGATGCAGCTGAGTACCAGTATTTCACATGAAGCGACTGCCTATCTGACCTCCACAACCCAGTAACTGGGTAATACGATACCCCTTGGTAAGACTGGATGTCAGACATTTTTGGCTTCTGACAACTCGTAACGACTGTCACAGATCTACAAATGACAGCCGGGACCAACGGCTTAACGTGCTTTCCGAGGCACGGAGGAAACTCGGTATGTAATTATGGTCACCCATCCACGGACCAACCTCAGCAAGCACAGCTTAACCTTAAAGATCGACCCGGGCTCTTATTATTTAGCCACGAGCTCCTCTTTTATCAAACTGGAAGGTAAAATCCAAAAATCAATTAATTATTGCCTTTTTCCTCGACCCGGGAATTACACTATCGTAAATAATTAATCGTTTAGTAGTTTCCCTGTCAGTAAAGTCTTCCGAGTATTAATCTTGAAGTGGGTGTTCCGAGACACTAAATCATAGAAATAATGTAAACAGAATCGTATCATTGCACTGATAATATTGTCCTCTTGAACATAAAATATTACTTCCTTATTTGATTTAGTCACCTAATCCTTCTGCTAATAATAATAATAAAAGAATAATAAGCTACTCCTTATAATATTAGCTATCTACTAGTAAAAGTCCCATCAATCGATCCAGCCGTTTCGCAGATTAACCAGAACAAACAGACAGACAGTCATTCAAAATTTAAAAAAAAAATGTAATTTTATGATAAGTACCGTAGGTGTATGTTTTTTTTAATTACAAACAGACACTTGAATTTTATTTATTTGTATAGATGTATAGATTTATCCATACTAATATTATAAATATTAAAGTGTATATCAGTCTGTTACCTTTTCACACCTTAGGACTAATCGGACTTCAATTCAATTTGGCACATAGGTAAGTTGACCTTGACCTCAGTTAGGTCAAGGTCAAGTTAGGTAGGTTAAGCATCCTCATACCCCGCATGCACAACAGATCACTTCGTTTAGTGATAAACCAATTTTAAACATCGTGCCGTTTCCGCTAGATAACAGAGACAAAATTATGTTTTGTTTAAAGCTAAACGCATTGAGTGATGTTTGATGATCAGAGACCAATTTGAATCTGGCCCTCATATATGACTTGATCAATGTCTGAACTGGGTCAGAGTGTAGCCTTAGGGGCACTACGAAAAAAATACATAGAAAAGTTTCGCGACCAATTTCGAGGTAGCGCTCGCCGGCCGCTGCCGCGGCACCGCTCGCTTCGCTCGCTCGGCTCGCGCGTAGTTGGTCACAGTTCTAACCTAACCTAACCTATTTATATATTTGCGGGTACACAACGCTATAAATATAGGGGCACCATGAGCAGCAAAGAAAACAAAAAAAAACAAATTTGGTTAAAAAAAATTTTTTGGAACAATGAGATTTTCAAAAAAAAAAAAATGACAGTTTCGGGTTAACCTTGACCATAAAAACCATTTAGGCTCTGAGAAGTATGGACCCAAGACGCACCGTTTCCGAATTATGGGCCTCCGAATTTTATTTCATTTTTATAAAACTATCTATATTTCCAAAGTGGTAGCTCAGATGAAAATCTTTTCTGGAAAGAAACTGTTGCTCTAGTAGAAATTATGAGATAGACAAAAAACCAAAATAATTTGAGATTTTTTTTTTCTAAGTCCTGGCGCCATAGCGCCCCTAAGGCTACACTCCAACCCTGAAGTGTAAAAGAGTCATCGACCTTTTAGTTTGTTTCGGCTGTTTCTTGTAAGAGTATTCAGGTACGAAACATCAACTTCCTCTAGTTTTAAAACATAACACGACTTGATTTTGTGTTCAAATGTTTCCTGAAACCAAATTACAGAAATACCTAATATTATTTATGATGCAAACAGTTTTAAATTTCCTAACTTATTCTTCTACCTTAGTCGCAATAAACCCATAAACGAAACAGAATAAAATTCAAACGATCCCTATCTATGTTCAGACTAGACTAGACCAATGACTCCAATAAAACAGCAGTTTCTGCTAACTCACAAACGAGATAAGTCCATAACCCTTCTATTTCGCGACCGCGGCTACCATTCTCACAATTATTAAGGTTAACGACCAAAATATGACGTTTCAATTAACTTCACGTCTCAGTGACTTAGGCCGGTTGCATGTCCAACTGAATTTAGTACGAGTAGCTACATCTTATGCAGCATAGTGTTTGATATTTTGGTATTAACTTATTTTGAGCAGTACTAGCTGGGTCGTGAAGGTGAGATATGCAGGGGCTATTTGTAAAACTGGCTGTCCCGCGCAATTTTGTCTGCGTCACATTTTCCCCGTTTTCGCAACATTTTTCATTGCTGCTCCGCTCCTATTAGCCGTAGCGTGATGATATATAGCCTATAGCCTTCCTCGATAAATGAGCTATCTAACACTGAAACAATTTTTAAAATGGGATCAGTGGTTCCTGAGATTAGCGCGTTCAAGCGAACAAACAAACAAACTCTTCACTTTTATTATACAGGGTGAAATTGAAGAGATGCGACAAATTTAAATATACAATAATACGTGTTGTCAACAAAATTTAGAACATATCAAACGTAAAATTAAAAAAGAATTGCGGTCGCCGGGAAGGGATGTCGGCGCTGGCGCTCATGCGAGGTTTGGCAACGTCGCGCGATACTTACACTAGAAAATAGGCAAAATTAGGTAAATGACCGCTATGAACGGCAACGGGATTATTGTGCACTGCGATGAGTAGGACGAGATTTTTTGATACTTTAATTTTTCTTATTTATTTTGCATATTAATTTATTTTGCTGAGTACCGATAATTCGTACTTAATAAAGATAATAACATCAATGGACCATTTTAAAGCGATAATCACGTAATTTTTTTTTACGATTTAGATTGTAGAAAAAACAGTTTATAATTACTCTGTTACTGTAACTGAAGCTCCCATTTCTTTTTGTCGCATTTATTCAAAGTCAGCCTGTATAAATAAAATAATAAATAATACTGTTATTCAGTTACACTAGAAGCCGACCCCAACATAACTGGCAGACAGATGATAATTCTCTTTTTTTTTCACTTTCAAATTAATATTAAGTTTACTTCCTTTATTGCTGATAGAATAAATCTAGTTTAAAATAACAACAACATCATGATAGCCCGAAGCAATCTGGCAAACTGTTTATTTTTTTTTATGGTTTTTACACTCACACAACTTTGCGAGAGATCTTCGCAATTTCCTTTTAATTTAAGAAGTTCCGTTTTGGTTATCCATACTTCTAAAGCGATTAAATATACCATTTCTTTTACTTGGCTTATGGGTGGCTGTGCCCGATATGATAAACGTAACGTAGTTCGTATTTCGACTAAGCGTTATTTCTGTCATAGAGCTGGCAAACTTCAAATATAAACTAAACGGGAATATGTGCATTGCTTTAACGCTTGAAAAAAAATAACAAGATGGCAGCATTCTAGCACATCAAACTACAACAATCTGTCAAATTTCTTTAATTAGTTTCAACCTTATCATTAAAAAATACGGTTCAAGATTGATTGCGAAAATTTGTCAGTTTCGGGTAGCTTGACCTGCTGGCGTCTGTACAACTAATGCCAAGCACGCGCTAAGTGACGTTTAAAGATCTCAGCCTAAGGCGTTTTAAAAGAGGAAAATAATAAGCACTTCAATTTAATAGGTACTGGTAAAAAATACTTTCACTGCCAACAAAAATACGGAAATTACAGTGACGATATTTGACCAGTAATTTTACTCAGAATCATGACTAAACTACTTTTTCCCTTTAAGTTATTACTGGCATGCAAGCAATTAATTTACTTTCGATACTGTAATCTACCAAAATTAACACTGTGTAAATCTCTTTATGTGTAAGCAGTTCGGTATTTGAAAAAAAATAACAAAAGAAAAAAAGCAAAGAGATCTGAGTTGCCAGAATTTTATTCATTCATTAACAAAGGTCTACGTGTTCTATCTTCAAATAATTTTTCGTGACTTTTTTGTTCTTATTCGGTTACAATTACCGTTTTTGTCTGACTGTGATTCGTTATTTAATTTGACAGATTGTGATGGGCTAACGTCAGTTGTTTTTGACGCTTGGTGGAATACGGACATAAAGTTTTGTGTTCTCTGTTGATATATTTTGCGGAAGTGAAGAGCGTTATTGTTTTCAAACAATGAACATAGTAGGTCAACTTTTTATTTTTCATTGCAATGTGTGTAAGGGAAAGTGTGCGTTTATAGAGTAAAATTATATTATCAGGTAGATGTTGAGATGTTGATTTAGTTTTTTTTTTTAACGTGGCCTCCGCTTTTCATACGGGACCCACATCAATAGTTAGGAAAGCAAAGTACGAATGCGCAGAGTAAACTTGAATTACGGATGATTTTAAAACTGAATATACTTGGTATACATCATCATCTAAATTCCCTTGCCCTTATCCCAATTCACTTGGGGCCGGCGCAGCATGTCTTCTTCTTCCATACTTCTCTATAACTTGTCATCTCATGAGACACCTCCTTTCTTGCCATGTCCAAACTTCACACAGTACATCCATCGTTTCTTTCATTTGTGTTACTCTTTACACATATTATTTGTATCAAGATTGAGTAGTTCTTTATTATTAACAATAGGTAGTTATATTGTGCTGACCGTATGTAGGTATATGTTTTAGAATAAATTTACTTTCTATTCAAAAACATTGAATTTACTTTGCGTTTACTACGCGCGTTCGTGCCATACGACCTCTGTAGTACAAAAATGCCATGATTCATAAATGCTCCAGTGCTATTGCATACTGTACGTACTGGTTATCAAAATAATACATATTGTTGCGTACATTATTACGCCATCTATTGACAAGCATTGTAATTTTGAAGGAAATTATATGGGTGATTTATAAACGCTTGACACCACGATAAATCATTCAAACACTTGTTGTTTTAATTTCAATTTATTCAGTTTTTGCCTTCTAGTTAAATATAACATAATTATCATATAATTATAAATATAACATAATTATCATATAATTATAAATATATTATATAATTATCTAATTGCCACATCGCCGTTTCCTATAATTTTATGCTTTTTTATTAGTCTCTGAATACCTCACGTTCAGAGGCTTGGCTCTTCACGTGACCAGCATTGCCATCCAGCGTGGCAACGCTGATTCTCTAAATGCCAGCCTTCTAGGCACTTTTCCTATTGACAAGGATGTGGACGAATTTTTTGACACCATTTTTTGATATCATTTTCCCTAATTTGATACTTGTACACATTTGACCATTATTTTAGATCTATTTGTAGTTTAAACAATGTACTTACATACTGAATTCAAAGAATAGGCAATAACAAAACCTTCGAACGCCATCTATCGTCATATCAAAAATAATATTCAAGGAAATTGCATAGTTATTTCATAAACGTTTCCTACCAAGATAAATATTAATTATCAACCGTTTCAACGTTTGGTTGGTATACATTAATTATAATTAATTCAGTTTTTTGCGTCCTAATTATACTTTACCTAATTGCCAAATCGCGGTTTCCATTACTTTATAAGAAACGTACAAAGTACGTTGCCTTAGTCACGCTCGCTCGGTTTATCAACATAAGTCTTTATCAAACGCGATATTACTTTGATAAATCGAAAATACACTAATGAAAATTGTGTTTTAATCGATATTCGGAAATGGAATCGATTTGTTTGGATAGTGATTCTATATTTGGAAAAATGGAGGATCGTTGCGAGTTTACTTATAGTTTTGGTTATTGTGCCTAAAATTTACCTATGCTGTGTTATAGTCAATAGCATCTACATTCATATTAGGTACTAATTTAGTTGAAAAAAACAACGGAATTATTATAATTGTGTGGAGTTTTTAGTCTTTTAATCGACTATAGTTTTTTTATCCATAACAAAGAAAAATCTTATTTGATTCTATTCATGTCGCTTTCTCAAAAAAACTGTAACCCAGCCCCTAATTTTGTTTTATACTCTCACAAAAAAAAAACACTGCAGCTACATACCCGCCTTAAAGCGTTCTATTACCCACAAAAAAAAAACTACTCGATTTTTTATCTGGATCGAATACGGAAACTCGATATTATATTTGTCGTTGTTCGAAAGTGCTTATCGCGATAAGACTTATATTCGTAAGGACAGACTGTTTAGTGCCTATGGCAATTGCTCAGGATATCTCGTGAGTTACCAAAGAGGGGACGTGTGCTCTTGTTCAATTTTTTTTTTTAATATCGGCCTATAAGTGTTCGAGATAATGGTAAATATTATTCTTTTTTTTTTCTTGTTTTGTAAAAAGTGATTGTGTTAGAATATAATTGAATTGGTCACAGTGGGTTATAAGAAGTGTGTTGCAAAGAAAATTTTCAGCGTACCGTTCCTAGTTATTAGTGACAATCTAAGGATCTAGAAAAAAATTGCAGCCTTAGTAGTAAAGATATTGGAAAAGTAAAAAAAAAGAATTTATTTAAGGAACCGGATTAGGCCAATTATAATGAAAGCTGTTGTAGAAAAATAACACGATTGATGGCGACTGTCTCTTGTTTAAGCCCTCTGACTCCTACGTGTTCAGAGGGCTTAACATCACGCCTGCAATATCTGGAGGGTTAGGCAGAGGCGTACCTCTAAAAAAATATAGTACACCAAGGCCAGTTATATTTTACTAGCGACCCGCCCCGGCTTCGCACGGGTGCAATGCTGATACTAAATACACTACAGAAAAACTGTGAACGTTGTATATAAAAACATAGCGGCCCGCTCTGGCTTCGCACGGGTATAAAATATATAGCCTTTTTTTTTTTTTTTTTTTTTTTGCGCATGGGAAATCATCAAATGACTTCTCCCGCTCTGGGCGGAGCGGGAGGGAGTGTCAGACTTGACTGACTAAAACCCACCCATGTTCCCTCTAAGCCCTTTGTGTTCCAGGGCCGCGGTATCTCTTTCGAACAACCCGCAGCCCTGGCAGGCATCGGCCCTCTCGGGCCCCTTCCTGTTTGCTGACATCTCCTTGAGGCGCGCGTGGAACACGTACGCGCCGTCGACACGGCCTGTCGTCATGAGACGGACGGACGGTGAGCTAGCCCATTACTCACCGTCCACAGGCTCGCGCCTACGGTGGCCGGGGGCCACTGGTTGCCCCCCGACGCCCGGGGCGTCTCCCGCGGCGGCTGGGACGTGAGGTTCTCTCCCTCTCACGTTCCGCCACCTCCTTCGCTAGCATGACTGCTTCGCAGAAGGAGGCGACGGCTTCCCATTCCCTCTCGCTCCGGACCATGGATTGAACCAGGGCCGGACGCGAGAGGTCACCGCCGCCAATCGCCGCTACGAGGACACGGCGGTGCTCAGCCCAAGCGGGGCAGAGCTCCACGGTGTGCTCCACCGTGTCCTCCGGCCGATCCTCGCAATGGTAACACCCGGGCGTTTCCTCCCGCCCGATTCGGTGCAGGAACTTCCCGAAACAACCGTGTCCGGTGAGGACCTGCGTCAGGTAGAAGGTGAGGGCGCCGTGCCGCCTCTCTAGCCACTCCTCAAAGAGGGGACTTATCGCCACTATTGTGGCGTGCCCTGCACGTGGTTGCGACAGTCGCTGTCTCCATGTCGCCATGAGATCGTGCCGGAAGTCTGTCCGCTGAGCGACAATTTGCCGCGGCAGCGGAGTTTCCCCCCGGCGTAGTGCCTCCGCGCGCCATTCGTGCAGGCGCGCGAGGACTATCGCCTCCAGATCCCATGGCGGCAATCCGGCCAAGAGGCTCGCCGCCTCGCCGGAGATCGTGCGGTACCCCCGGATCAGCCTTACGGCTACCACCTTCTGGGGCGCGTTCAGGTAATGGGCGGCTCGCCGCCTCAAAGAACGCGCCCACACCGGGGCCCCATAAAGGGCCATGGACCGCACGACCCCCGCGTAGAGCCTCCGGCAGGAGGCGTTTGGACCCCCCAGGTTGGGCAAGAGCCGCTTGAATGCAGCTCCTGCCCGTTCCAGTT
Organism: Cerastis leucographa; assembly: GCA_963082945.1. NCBI lineage: Eukaryota > Metazoa > Arthropoda > Insecta > Lepidoptera > Noctuidae > Cerastis > Cerastis leucographa. The sequence continues at coordinate 5,990,415 of OY720380.1, read as the reverse complement.
TTGGGGCCAAACGTCGGAAGTGCTCCACGAAGTTCCACCGGCTGTCGAGGACAAGCCCTAGGTACTTCAGCGTCGACTCGACGCCGATGGGAACCCCTCCTACCGTCAGTATGGATCCCGACGGTGGCGCATTCCGAGGCCCATGAAAGCACATGGCCTCGGACTTGTGCAATGACACCTCGAGACCCAGTTGCCGGATTCTCTCCACGACTATCGCAACCCCGCGTGTCATTAATTCGGCCGCCGCCTCGTGCGACCTCCCCTGTGCCAGCACCAGCGTGTCGTCAGCGTAGCAAACTACGCTGACACCACTAGGGAGGTCAGCGCGCAGCACCCAGTCGTAGCCGATGTTCCACAAGGGCGGCCCCAGAACCGATCCCTGTGGAACACCGCACGACACCTCTCGCCGATTCCATTCTCCGGTGCGACCGGGGTAAATGACGGCCCTATCCGTCAGGTAGTCCCCGACCACACGACGAAGGTAGGTCGGCACCCGATGATACCGAAGTGCCTCCCTTATGCAGCTCCAGGGCATGGTGTTGAAGGCGTTGGCGATGTCAAGAGACACCGCCAAGACGACCCCACCCCGAGACACTGCATCCCCCGTCGTGAGAGCCCTCACGCGCATGATGGCGTCCACCGTCGAGCGCCCCCTGCGGAAACCAAATTGGTGTTCCGCAAGGTCCGGCCCCATCCCCACAAGGTGCCCGGCGAGGCGGTTCGCAATGACTCTTTCAAAGAGCTTGCCCACCTCGTCGAGCAACACAATGGGCCGGTATGCGGACGGAGAGTCCGCAGGGCGCCCCGGCTTCCGGATGAGGACCAGCTTCCCCGTCTTCCAACGAAGCGGGAACTGGCCTCTCTCCAAGCATGCACTTAAGAGCCCTTCCAGTCGGGGCCCGAGAGCCTCCGAGGCCAGGACCCAGGCTTTGCCAGGCAAGCCATCGGGTCCCGGGGCGGTATTTTTGGCTTTAAGCCTGCCTACCGCCACTCTCAGGTCTACCCCGGTCACTTCCGGAATGTCGTCATCGTCCTCGATATGGTCCACATCTGGCACCGCAAGCGGCGGAGCCATAGGCGGGGGAGGATGTTCCCCTCGCAGAGGGAACAGAGCGCTCACCACGTCCTCCACGAGCTGAGGGCGGAGACTCTGCGTCAGCGGGGGGGCCCAGGTGCGGAGTTTGTCGCGCACCATCTTGTAAGGGCGCCCCCACGGATCTCTGTCGAGAGTCCCCAGCATCTCCTCGCGGCCCAGGTCCCTGGCCCGCTGGACAGCCTCTTGGAGGGCGGTCTTCGCTGCTCTGTATCCCTCGTACAGCTCTGCCTCAATGGCTGCCGCATCCGTAGGGCGGATGCGGAGCCTGCGATGCCTGGCGTACAGGTGCCGCGCGGCGACGCACGCCTCGCGCAGAGACTTCAGCTCTCGCGACCACCAGTACACCTGACGCCGGGCGCGTCCTGGCCGAACTCGGGGCATTGCCACGTCGCATATGTCGGACATGGCCTCCTGGAACCACCCTGCCTCGTTGTTGATGTTGGCAGGCCTGTTCGGTGATGTCACCCAGGCCTGCACTATCGAGGCTTCCAGGAGGAGCTCCCGGTCCAGCTGCTTCAGCGCCCAACGCGGACCACTCGGGGCCTGTGAGACCGGCGCGCTTGAGTCCTGGGCGGAGACATCGAACCGGATGTACCGGTGGTCGGAATAGGTCTCCACCCCCTCCATAACGCGCCAGTCAACGACACGCGGTGACAGAGCGGGGCTAGCGAACGAGATGTCCACCACCGACTCGCCCCGCATCCGCACACACGTGGGGAAATATGCCTATGTCACTCACTGAAAAAAATGATTAAAATCGATCCAGTAGTTTTGATTTATTCATTACTGCCCGTGGCCCGCACGCGTTAAATTTGGAGTAAAACAATACCCATTCCCTATACCATGAAGATTTCCTGCTATCTTTGGAATATCTAAATTCATGCACTACATTTTTACTTATTTACTTTTTACATTTTTACCTATTTATTTTATTTTTACAACAATTAATATATTACAGAATGTCTTTATATACAACGTTCACAGCTTTCTTGTCATTAGACAATACAAACATCCCGCCCCGGCCGGCCGGTACCGTCGCAAACGCTACGTCCCCCAATTTTTAAATCTGTAATATCTTCGAAAATATTCATTTAAATCATATGCTGTAAAGAGCCATATAGATCTATATTAAATCAACAATATATTTAAGGTATTTATTTGGATAAGGATTAATGCTGTATTGGTTAAAATCGCTTCGAAAATTAGCCATTATTTGTCGTAAAAAGTAAATGACAACAAAAAAATGTTATTGTGGGATATCCATAAGAGATAGACATATACCATAGTGGAGTTTTCTGTAGACCTTTTCAATGTGTACAATACTTAGTACATTATTTTGATAAATCTCGTAGGGTTCAGCCTGCGTTTGCAATGTAAGCGGAAAAAATGAAATTATTTACGATATCACATTAGAAACCTCAAAAATAACAGTATTTCTCCACTATTCAATGGATGTTATTATACATATAAACCTTCCTCTTTAAGTACTCTATCTATTAAAAAAAACCGCATCAAAATCCGTTGCGTAGTTTTAAAGATTTAAGCATACATAGGGACATAGGGACAAAGAAAGCGACTTTGTCTTATACTATGTAGTGATAGTGAAGTCTCATGTGTAGGGAGCGAGCCTATTGCCATCAAAAAGGCACAAATTCAAACTCCGTAGCTGCTACTGCGATATTCCTGATGAAAAACCCAGTGACAATTTACCCTACCCGGGAATCGAACTCAGGACCTAATGCTTAACAGTAGCCCTAGCGAACCCTGAACCAAAGAGTAGTACAGTCTGTTGTCGACATTATCTGACCTACCCTAAAAACAAACGAATTTGGGCCCTCTGACTGTAACATTAAGGTTTATTCAATTTATATGAGCAGACACGTCCTCGAGGACTCGATGAACAAATACAATAACAATACAGATACACAAATTTGATCTTTATAACGTTAGCATTAGGTTATATGTTATAACTACTTGCTATAATAATTGTGTTCAAGTAATTCTGGTCTCGTGGTCTGTGTATAAAATTATGAAAAACAAATTGCGAGATAAAATCCTGCGACGAAGATATTGTTTGGCTTTCAATTTAAAATTTATTCCAAAACTAGTTTTTGTATTTTTGTAAAGAACCATAGATGGATAATCTTCAAATATAAATCTGACATTGTGGATAAGTCTGATACTATCAATCCGTTTCGAGCGATCCTGCATGAAAAGGAGCCTCGTCTCGCAATGGGACAGTAATAAACTGATATTATTTAAATATTCTGGTGCATGATCCGGATCACTGCACCAACCAAAATTATTTTTGTCCAATTAGTACGAAAGTAACTATTTTTCCTGTTCATTGAAGCGTGTTATTTAGCATATTATTCAACATTTTTGGGGGAAAATTAAATTGTTTCTAATAATAACTTAAGTAGCTGTAATTTGGAGTGTAACAAATAATCAATAACATAGTTGCTCACGGCGATACATCAATGTATGAAAATCCAGCATAGCGTGGCTTCGCTATGTACTGATTTTTAATACAATGAGAGATCTGCGTAAACTGGTTCTGTATTGCTTGATTGGTCTTCGTTTTTACGATTATAAAGGGGGAGAAGAGTGAAACATTATCATTAGTAGACCATAGGTCTAAAGGCTTAACTGTGTATGAAAATGTCTGATTTGAATTTTATATTAAAATATGAAATGAAGGAAAATTAGAAAAGTAAAATAAAAATCCGGCCAAGTGCGAGTCGGACTCGCGCACGAAGGGTTCCGTATCATCCTAACTAATATTATAAATGCGAAAGTAAGTTTGTTTGTTACCTTTTCACGACTAAACGGCTGATCGGATCTTAATGAAATTTGGCAAGAAAATAAATTTCAACTTGAGGAAGGACATAGGCTATTATCATCACGCTACAACCAATAGGAGCTGAGCAACAATGAAAAATGTTGCGAAAACGGGGAAAATGTGATGCAGACGAAGTTGCGCGGGACAGCTAGTTATTTATAAAAAAAAAATGTATGAGAGCCCCCTTTATTACTTATTTTATTTTGATTTTAGTATTTGTTGTTATAGCGGCAACAGAAATACATAATCTGAAGGAATTCCAACTGGCTAAATATCAGGGTTCATGAGATACAGCCTAGTGACAGACGGATGGACGGACGGACAGCGAAGTCTCAGTAATAAGGTCCCGTTAGACCCTTTGAGTATGGAACCCTAAAAATGAATTAAGGTTCTACTAAGTCTGATTCAGACGAACTCATTTAAAAACCTCTAGCAACAGTAATGTTATACGTTATGAAAGAATAACATTTCACTTTATATTCATAGGGCTTCTTTATAATGTTTTATTAATAATAAAAAAGAGAACACCCTTTATAATGAACCCGCTCGCAGTCCGGAAACACCTTTTATAATGTACTCGCATTACCGCTACACGTGTATTTTAAAAACAGAGGATACTGTTAAATTGTTGTGAAAATCAACTTGATAATAATTCCAACATAACGTAGGTGTACAGGAACATCCATATTTACTAAGGCGAATATTATTAAAAAAATATATAAGGAGAATGTTAGGATCGTGGCAGCACGCGTAGCATGAACACTGTAGAAACGAGTTTTGTCTACGGAAGAATCGACATAATGACAGATAGACAATGACAATGACATTGTCTATCTGTCATTATGTCGATTCTTCCGTAGACAAAACTCAGGTCTAAGTTTGTCAATTCTTCTGCCAACATAGCTCGTTTCTACGGCAGTCATGCTACACGTGCAGGTGATATTCTTCTTATGTTGCTTACCCTAAAATTATTAAATTGTACGTAATTCAAATCAATCGATGAAAATTGAGGATTGAAATAAATGAGATTACACTACCAACAAAAGTTCCATTAAATGATGTATAATCAGAATTTCGAGTCGTAATAATGAAATCAAAGCACTCAATTTGTAAATTGAATTACCTAAATATCACAAAACATTTTGATCTATTTGTTTGCCTTTTCATCAGATACTTTCATCAATCTCCTGTCCGTGTCATATTTTATTTGGGGTCAACTTAGCATTTCTTCTTCCTTCTTCTCTATTACTTGTCATCTCATCAGTTACCTCCTTTGTTGCCATTAAATCATCGTTCACGCAGTTCATGTATTGGTTCTCTGGCAATACTCTTCCTAACAAATATTATAAATGCGAAACAAAGTTTGTTTGTTACGCTTTCACGCGAAAACTACTCAACCGATCATCATGAAACTTTGTACACATATTTTTGGAGGTATAAGAAGTAACATAGGCTATATATCATCACGCTACACCCATTAAGAGCGGAGTAGCAATGAAAAATGTTGCGAAAACGGGGAAAATGTGACGCAGACGAAGTTGCGCGGGACAGCTAGTATTGTATAATTCTAACTCAAATCCTTCTACATGACATTTTTTGCATAACTTTCAGATATTTTACGAACAGTCATTAATAAAATACAACCAAGACAGTGATTATTAACTCCATAATCATAATCATAATTCTTTTATTTGCATTAAACATGGTATACAGTGGTGTTAAATACAATTGTAATAGTTCAAACATTAATAGTTCATTATGATTATGATTATGATTATAAACTCCAGTTTGTGAACACCAACCCAGAGTATTGAGTTTCCTCTAATAAACTACAGTACACAAATGGGGTCAAAGGCCTCCCATATAAAGACCTATTGACAAGTGAGCCCATCGCAAACTGACACCGGGTACCCTGCACATCCTCAATTGGCCGTAATAGCACGGATGAGCGACCACGATATGTACATACTAGTGTATGTGTACTATAGTATGCGTCTGTACTGTGCTTTTGTGCTACTGCGCACTGCAGGGTCAAGGTCTTCTCATGCTGTACATTTGTATCGGAAAAGTGCGGTCACATATATTTAAGGACTAGCTGTGCCCGCGACTTCGTTTTTGCATTTTAATTTATATTTATTTCTCTAAAATAGAAATACCCTAAGTTACTCCTTATTACATCAGCTATCTGCCTGTGAAAGTACCATCAAAATCGGTCCAGCCGTTCCAGAGATTAGCTGGAACAAACAGACAGACAAACAAAAAATGAAAAAAATAAAAATTTTGGTATATGTACCATATTTCCATTCATATCATCATCAGCCTATAATATTCCCACTGTTGGGACACAGGCCTCCTCTCTATGAGAGGGAGTGGGCTGTAATCCACCACGCGGGCCCAGTGCGGGTTGGTTCCTTTCATAATTATGCATGTAGTGAAAAGTTATTTAATATTACAAACAGACTCTTCAATTTTATTTATTTGTATCGATGTATACACGGTGTAAATCACCTCATCACGAAGCCGTCAACCAAGCATTCTGTACATGAAACTAAGTAACTTTATGCAAAAATTATTGCTGGGAAACGACTTTTTTTTTGGGGGTGTAATATCATGTTTTGTGGTAGAACTCAATGTAACGCACTCAAAACATTGTGCTGATGGACGGATTGAATAGAACGGGGGTCGTGGAGGTGTTTAAAGTAAAAATCTTACATTAAAAACTTGCATTTAAAAAAAAACTTGTCAAAAAGTTGGAACTTTGACCCCTTATATCTCCGTAACTAAAAGGTTCCCAGGTATGGTGTAGAACAAAAAAATGATCGCAATGACAGGGAGAACCAGTGCCTTTCGGCTTCGTTAAGAGGTGTTTTACACCCTTTAGATGTGGAATAACCGATTCACAAAAAAAAATACTGTCCCAATGATTTTGTGTCAAGTAGGTATTAATGGGACGATAGATCGTGGCTAAATAATAATAGCTGCACGGCTTGATCTTTGGATGAGTGACCTTCATTACAAATCGATTCTTCTCCGTGAAAGTCTGACAACCAGTTTTGCCAAGGGGTACCGTATTATCCAGTACAAACTGGGTTGTGGAGTTCAGATAGGCAGTCGCACCAAGTAAGATACTAGTATTCAGCTGCATCCGGTAAGACTGGAAGCCAACCCTAATAATTTTGGGAAAAAAGCTAAGCTGATTATGAGGTATTGATGGGTCAGCTAAATATTTCTATAGATTACTATGTGTTGAAACTTGTTCAGTTTAATGGTCTTTAAAACATCCTAAAATATTACCACACCTTTCTCATTCATGCTGTATACAGAATTACCGTCAAATCAAAGTGAGATCGAGTTGTCATTAGCAATAATATAACAGCAAGGTTTGCCGTGATCAGGTGGCGTACCATGACGTTTCAAAACATTATTGTTTCATTCCTATTCCAGAGTGGGAAAGAGATGGAGCTAGACGACCTGTATAGCTCCGTCGCTTTTTTCACAATAATGTTTTAAGCGTCATAGTAACCCCCCAGTTCGTAGATCCGGATCTCGTTTCTCCGGTCCTCCGTACTTCGTAGAGCACGCTAATCCGTTGTTCTTGGCTGTGGTTTGTAGATCTTTGTAAGTCTTTGCTATAGATCGTCAGAGCTCTGGCAAACAGTCTTACAATAGGGTATCATGTAACGTGGTAACTGGGTTGTGAAGGCCAGTAAAAGACAGTCCTTCGAAGTAAAATACTGGTATTCATCTGCATCCAGCAGTTAGACTGGTAACAGACCTCAACAAAGTTGAGAAAAGAATGGGCAGATCATGAATCATTATTTTCCTTATACATTGAAATCATACTTTTATTATATACAAAATGTTTACTTTCTTGTATTTCCTCTTACAAGGTTTTCAAGAGAATTTTTCCTTGTACGTAAAATTACGCACTCAGCTGTATATAAAATTCTTATCTAATCGCATAGTAATTTGAAATCTATTTTTGATAGACTCGGTGGATTAACACATAATTCCTTAAGAGAGATTGGAACCTAATTGAAACCTAAAATACCTAATTTAAATCTAAAAAATTGTAATTGTTTAAAAAAACACAATTTTCTTGTACTGTATAATAATTTTATTAGAAAACTAGCTGCTGCCCGCGACTTCGTGCGCGTGGAAATTTTGATGTGTTTTATGGGTATGAAAAATAGGCGTTGGCCGACTCTCGGACCTACATTATATGCACACAAAAATTCATACAAATCGGTTCAGCCGTTTCGGAGGAGTTTGTTAACAAACACCGCGATACTAGAATTTTATATCCTACTAATATTATAAACACGAAAGTTTAAGTATGGATAGATGGATGGATGGATGTTTGTTACTCTTTCGTAAAAACTACTGAATGGATCTAGATGAAATTTGGCACAGGGCTAGATAATAGTCTGGAATAGCACATAGGATACTTGTTATACCGAAAAAACGCGGGCGAAGCCGTGGGAAGAAGCTAGTGTTAGATAATTTTTTGTTCAAATCAACGTAGTATTTTTGAACCTCATCTCAAAAGTACAACAGTTAGAAGGGAAAAAATCTTTGTCCTTGTGATTGACATCATCTTCCTGCTTTTGTTCCATTTTATTTGGAGTCGGCGCAACACGTTTTTTTTTCCATGCTCCTCTGTGAGACGTCACGGCATCATTTACTACTTTATTTTTCATATCATTCCTCACGCCATCATTGTGCTTGTGACTGTGAGGGTGTAACCACACCCATCGATCGATGCAATCAATCAATAGTAGAATGGATTAGTCAACGTCGATTGATAGTATTTACTAGGTAAACCAATCGATCGATCATCGATCGATGCCATTGATCAATGAATGTCGATCTATTAATAGTTTTTACTAGGTAAACCTATAGATCGATTGTCGACTAAACCATTCTACCATCGATCGATCGTCGATCGATGCCATCGATCAATGAACGTCGATCTAAAGTTTCTACTAGGTAAACCTATCGATCGATTGTCGACTAATCCATTCTACCATCGATCGAACGTCGATCGATGCCATCGATCAATGAACGTCGATCTAAAGTTTCTACTAGGTAAACCTATCGATCGATTGTCGACTAATCCATTCTACCATCGATCCATTGTCGACTAATACATACTACTACCATCGATCCATTGTCGACTAATACATACTACTACCATCGATCGATGGCATCGATCGATTGGTGTGGTAACACCCTAACATTGGTATTACACATAACAGGATGTTTGTATGTATGTACCTAGAAATAAGTTGCTAGTTAATAACACTCGTGTTATTATCTTTTTATACTTCTATTTTTCTATGATAAGATTTTTAGGAATTACCTTTTAGGGCAATAAAGATTGTGAAAAGCATGCTATATCTTCATTCCATTTTGTTTTTATATATAGTTTGAGTGTATACCTAATGTGTTGTTACTAAGTCCACCTTTTTTTTTACGGATGGGAAGTCATCAAATGACACGGTATGTCTTTCGAAAAACCCGCAGCCCTGGCAGGCATCGGCCCTCTCGGACCCCTTCCGATTTGCTGACATCTCCTTGAGGCGCGCGTGGAACACAAACGCGCCGTCGGCACGGCCTGTCGTCGTAAGACGGACGGACGGTGAGCTAGCTCTACTCACCGTCCTCAGGCCCGCTACTAAGTCCACCTTCCTTTTGAAATTGGAGCTTGGTGTGACAAACTCACAAGCCTAAATTCTAAAATATCGTCTTCCTTTTTTTTACAAGTCGGTTAATTAGTTGGGTCTAGTAGCTTGAAATTTGTCCATGCGTAAAGTGAGAACTATGAAGAAGGAATTTTGAAAATACAAATTACTTATGCGATTTATTTGCGAGTCTGCCATTTTATTTTTAATGAAATTTTATTGAATTCACATGTGGATATTGCAGCCGTGCAAAGCAGGTGCGCTAGCTAAAGTTACTATTAGGTTGTGTCATCCTACTGCTGGGCCAAAATGTATCCCCATGTCTTCCAAATCCTTCGATCCAGGCCAATGTGGAACACTAGTTCTCTCCAGCCCGACCACCCATCTCCTGCGACATCTACCACGTCTCCTTTTGGCTGTGTAAGGGCTCCACATCGTTGTTATTTTGGCCCACAGCACGTCGGGCATACGGCAGATATGGCTAGCCCAGTCCCACTTCAGCTTAGCAGCTTTTTGAGCAACGTCAGTAATTTATGATTTGGAGCAGTGTGGTGTTGGGCTAGCTAAAGTGATATACACTATTAAATATATTTTTAATATAATTATTTAATTAATGAAGAACACTTCATTATAATAAATGAAGAAACACTTATTGAGCCACTCATGTCTGTAAAACTGTAGCTCCTACTAGAAAGTACGTAAATAGCTGATTATTTTTCTATTAGTGTCATCGTTACTCATATATCCTCGGCTTATCATTATAAGAAGGTGTACGATTATAAGAATATATTGTCATACTTGCATTAAGTTTATCGGTGATTGTAGGAAAAATCAAGATACATTTATTTCGTGTTTAATCTCTGTTGCCACCGTAAAACAAAAGCAAACACGGGGTTCTTATTTTTTTATCAAGGTCAGGGATCTACTTACTTTGTATTTGAGAAGGGGGGAAAGCAGTATGAATCTGGGGCTAGTTAGCAGAACAACTACATTTTCAATCGCGGTAAAAGCGATTCCCACATTTCTCGAGACACATACGGCAAGCAGCGTGTTTAACGCGAGCGGAGCGATCTCAAAATATCACGATTCTGTAGGTACGATAGGCCAACCAAGAGCACAGGGAAAAGTGACTTTTTGATTTGGACACAACGTTCCAAACCAGGAAGTATCCCGTTGTACCGGACATGGACAGCCCCACAGTACTAAGCTTAGATTTATGACAGGACGATGGCAATAGGCTTGCCCCGGCTAGCTTAGACTGTAATAGGGTTTAAACAGAACTGGCAAAATGTTAGTGTGCTATTTAGGTACACACGGCGACAAATGAAGCAATAAATATCCAGTATAACCTGAGCGCGCTTTCTATGAGTTTCCCGTAAAATGAGTGATCAGCTTATAATGGTTTTATATAGCCGGCTTGGTCGTCGTACGGTCACGTCTAATAATATGTATATACTTAACAAAACTGAAAAGTGATTTGCCCGTGAAATTACGGTTTCGACGTTGAGATAAGACCTATTTCGTAATAGAATGGCTTCCAAAATTCCATGTTCGTGAAAACGTAAAACCATAATGAATACAGTAGGAGAAAATCACTTTTAAAAGTTGCTATGTGTATACATATTATTAGACGTGGCTGTGCATACACCTCTGGTTAGCTCCATAATCTTTGCAATTTAATTTTTCCATGCCAAAAGGTTTGCTTCCGGGGTATCAAAGGACACCTTAGGTACTTATAATCTCATGGTTTAAAATTACACAAGATAAGAAAGCATTGTTTACTTCTTGACCATGAAAATTCGTTGACACAATAAGTCATTGATTAGCCTGTTTGCACTTTGATTAACGTAAGTGTATGGGAAATGAATAAGTGTACAGATGAACTTCACCTTATCTGCTTCTATGACTTACGAATTAACCTCTATTTTTACGACATGTGTTTGATACAGCAAAATAAAAACTTAAATCAGTCCAGTTGGTTCAAAGCCAGGCTGTGACAGCACGCGTAGCATGACCACTGTAGAAACGAGTTTTGTCTACGGAAGAATCGACATAATGACAGATAGACAATGACACTGTGTCAGTTTGTCGGTTCTTCCGTCGACTTAGCCCGTTTCTACAGCGGTCGTGCTACGCATGCTGATGGACTAACAGACATAAATACTAAAACATATGATCCCATTAGTGTTTCCTATTTTTGTTCTGATGAACGGAACCACCAAAAGTCAAGTAGTATTTTTTTTTTAATGTACGATTGTCATCTGTCATTTTCATTGAATAACATTCGATGTCAACCGATTCGATTTTAATTGCTACATTATGATGATCGCCAATTGCAATACGAATTGAAATAATCATGAGGTTCAATTAATTAATCATGTTCATCCGAGGAAGTTGTATTTGCTCTTTTTTTAAATAGAGGATAATGTCATGAGATAAGTTTTGAGTATGAATGTGGATGGCTATAAGGGTACAGGAAGACCTAAAAAGCGATCGATGGACTATGTAAAGGATAGTATGTCTGGACAGGAGCTGACTGATGAAATAACGAGAAAGGGTGTTACCACAAAAATCGGTAGACGAGAATACTGCTCTTTTTTGGTACAGTGTATACAGGTTTTTGTGCATGCGACATGCGACTAACATAATCTTCGAGCCCTTGTCCCAACAAAAACAACTTGTATAATGATACAAGTTGTTGTTTTGCATCCTTGTCAATATTCAGGAGGTTGCCACATAGAACATAAACAATGATTTAAAATTACGGTACCTAGTTTATTATTAAAAAACGCTGATTTTTTTGGCTGTTTAAGTTTGTCAGTGTTTCAGAATAACCCCCTTAACGTGGTTTAGAGAATAAGAAAATATCGAATAAATGTTAGAGATTACAAACGTATGTATGAAAGCGCGGTTATAAGTTGAGGATGAGACGGGCCGCTTTTAAAACAAGGTTGGTTCACACTTACCGATTTTCGTAAATAAGAAAAAAAATAAAATTACCTACTCATTTAATCATTGATTCGGGACGAGAATCATAAGCATAGTTACCTCCTTGAATTTGACGAGGATGCAAAACAACAGCTTGTATTTGGAGTAGGCGCAACACGTTTTCTTATTTCCATTCTTCCCTGTCAGACGTCACGGCATCATTTACTCCGTTCTCTTTCATATCATTCGTCACGCTATCATTGTGCTTGTGACTGTAAGGGTCTTACCACACCAATCAATTGATCGTCAATCGATGCCATCGATTGATGGTAGAATATATTAGTCGACATCGATCGATAATTCCTACTACGTAAAACTATCGATCGATTGGAATAAATCTAATAGAGAAGTATGGATGAGGATGTCATGCTGCGTCAACCCTAAATACATTGGGATAAGGGCAACAGAATGTTGATGATAATGTTCTACTTCTGAGAGACTGTTACGAGGAAAATGAGGCTACCAATACGGTGATGACAGAATACGATTACATAGTATAAATAGCTGTGCCCGCGACTTCGTCCGACTGGAATCAGAATTTTTCTAAAATAGAAGTAGCCTAAATTACTCCTTATTACATCATCTATCTGCCAGTGAAAGTCCCGTCAAAATCGGTCTAGCCGTTCCAGAGATTAGCCGGAACAAACAGACAGACAGACGGACCGACAGACAAAAATTCGGTTATTTTAATATTAAAAACAGACACTTCAATTTATTTATTTGTATTGATGTATAGATGGATTTGTAACAAAGTCTTTAGTTAATCATCAGTTCAATAATTCCAATAATTTTCCCATGTTATCAGATTTCTAGTTAAATATAATGTTATTTGAGTATTAAGTCATGATATATTACATTTATTGATATGACTAAACAGTATTTATCAGAGTTGAACATTCAAATAAATGACTGTAAAGGAAATAATAATATTTTATCAGACTGTACAATTCTTATTTTCTGTGAAACATATTTAAATTTAGTTGAAAGATTAACTGATTAGGGAATGATATTGTGAAGAATGAGTCAAACCGTAGTTAATGGCAGAAACTGCAAATAAAATAAACCTTTAAAGTTTTATGTGCCATGAGTAAGACTAGGTGGACGTACTATATGTACACTTCTTCCTACCTAACTCCTCCAAGGTAATGAATAAGCACGGATAATAGTGTGAATCATATTGAGTACTAATCGTAAAATATGAGTGCAATTACAACATTATTAATGTTGATTCATAAACAGGATTCAAAAATATTGCTTTCGTCCAAAAAGCACTTTCACAATCTTTTATTCTGGTAGAATGTTCCCACAATTAATATAAAATTGACTTGTAAATTACAAATTAGTAAAAGAATTTAATCTAAATAAGATAACACTTAGCAGTTGTAAATATCTCTGACGTCCAACACTATCTAGCCACACAATATCACAATGATAACTAATCCATTCATTCATCTATTCCAGACTAAACTCTTTACCTCGAAGTCCAGCGAACTCGAGCTCGAAGCCTTGGAGGTCCACAACGAGTTCAGAAGCGAACATGGAGTTCCACCGCTAGTACTCAACAAAGAAATCACCAAATGTGCTCAAAAATGGGCCGAAGATTTGGCCAAGAAAGACGCCATGGCTTACAGTCTCAACCAAAAATACGGAGAAAATGTATACTGCGGCTGGTCAGCTGATCCCCACACGAAAATCAAAGCAAGAGACTGTGTCGAAAAATGGTACAGTGAAATCAACAATTACTCGTTCGGAAAAGATCCTGATGTCTTAACTTGTGGACATTTTACACAGATCGTCTGGAAAGGCACCAGGGAACTAGGAGTCGGAAGCGCTAAGAGCAAATCTGGGAAGCTTTACGTCGTAGCAAACTACTATCCACCAGGAAACTACAGCGGACAATTTGTCAAAAATGTTTACCCACCAGGAGCCAATCAGTTCAGAAGCTACAACAATAACTCTCCAAGAGAATCCTACAAAAACTCAGCGCCACCTTCTCCAAACCAAAGAAACAGTAAAAACTTAAGCGACATCGCTTCAGACTTGGTCAGTAAATTCCGATCATCTTCAATTTCATTGTGTGGTGGTGACAAATTCGATGAGGAGTTCCTGCAGGCTCACAACGAATACAGAAAAAACCATGGAGCACAACCCTTAGAAATGAACAAGAAGCTTTGTAAATTAGCCGAAGATTGGGCAAAGACTATAGCAAAGAAAGGCAAAACAGAACATAAAGACCAGAATGAATTCGGAGAGAACATATTCTCAGCTTGGTCTACTGATCCAAACTTCACAGTAACAGGGAGGGACCCTGTAGATAAATGGTACAGTGAGGTGGACAACCACAAGTTTGGTAAAGAGCCCTCAGACTTGAAGTCTGGACATTTTTCACAAGTTGTCTGGGAGGACACTAAGGAGCTTGGAGTGGGCGTTGCCAAGTCTAAAGAGGGTCATGTCTACGTCGTTGCGTATTACAACCCGCCAGGAAACGTGATCGGGAGTTTCGCGAACAAAGTTAAGCCTCCGATTAATTGAGTTTTTGAACACCTTAATTAATTTACACAGCCAAAGAAACATTCCATAGAACTTAGACTAAGTTAATTTTTAGTATCTATACACAGTGAAGGGACAGCGACACTAGAACCGTAACTGCGAATGCAGCTTATTTTTCTAGACCCGCAAGCGTAGTAAATCGTAGTTCTTTATAAATAAGTTTGCATGTCGGTGTCCCTTGCGACCTGTTTATTTTTCCATTAATTTTAATGAACAACAAACTTCTATGAATTATTTATTATTGCATGTAAGACCAATTTAATTATAGTTATTACTATAGTTTTTGTATTTTATTACCCAATTTGAAGTTTGTAACAAGAATTAAAAAGTTATACAATTTATTTTATATGAAAGTCAATTTCATGACATTGTTTACGTAAGTAAGTAACAATTAATTAATATGAGATAACTAAAAACTTGAAACGTTTTCAAGCATAATGTTAAAGTGATATTGATTCTCACAAAAAGAAAAAGGTGAAATATCCCCTGGAATAATCAGCAGTATTTGGCAGTGAGGTTTTGGAATTTCAGTATCGTTCAGAGTTGATAGTAGTCATGTAGCGGGCTCATATATTTTTGTAGAACCATTTTGTTTGGCGAAATAGATTTACCTTTTCATGAATGATAATGTTTTTTTTTTGTCCTCGCTTGAAATATATTTTAAAGATTTTAACTCTTAAACTAAATTTTCTTTACTCGACTATACCAAAGTTTCTGTAGCTTACTTGAAATAAATGATTTAGATTGTTTACACGTGCTATGCTTTCCTAACAATTAATTTAAGCATAGGCCGTATGAAAATCGGACACCACCTTTCAAAAAAACCTAAACCAACATTTCAACATCAGCCTTGACATTAAAATATAACTCACACTAAACGCACAATTTCTTTATACGTATTATAATATAAAATAAAAAGTAGACTTACTATGTTCATTGTTTAAAATCAATAACGCTTTTCACTTCCGCAAAATAAATATATTAAGACAGCACACAATACGTCACTTTATGACCGTATTCCACAAACCGTCAAAAACTGATGCTAACCCGTCAAAAACTGACAAATTAATAACGAATCACGGTAGGATAAAAAGGCAAAAGTTACCAAATAAGTACACAATACCATAGTTCGACTATCTACGTCAACGATCGTCACTGGAATTTTCGGGTTTTTGTTGGCAGTGCAAGTAATTTTTACCAGTATTTAGGTGATTATTTTCTTCTTGAAAATCCTAAGGCTGAGGTCTATAAACGCCACTAAAAAGCCTTCAGCTTACAGCACCCGATCCGTCCCGCCATCATCATTATCTGCCTAGCTTTTTCCCAAACTATCTTGGGGTTGGCTTCCAGTCTAACCGAATGCAGCTGAGTAACAGTATTTTACATGAAGCGACTGCCTTATCTGACCTCCACAACCCAGTAACTGTGTCGAAAACGAAACTCCTTGGTAAGGCTGAATGTCAGACTTTTGGATTCTGACTACTCGTAACGACTGTCAAAGATCTACAAAATATGACAGCCGGGACCAACGGCTTAACGTGCTTTCCGACGCACGGAGGAAACCCGGTGTGTAATTATGGACACATTATTCTTTTACTCCTTTTTCGGTGTGAGAAAGAGACGGCGCTAGACATCCTCTATAGCTCCGTCTTTTTCCCACACTAGAACAAGAGTAAAACATACTGCTTTAAGAGGTCATGGTTGGTAGGCCAGCAGAACTGATAGTTGAATCGGATCACAAGGCTTTTCACACTGGCTCCGATCTGTTCTGCGATACTTTAAACCATTCATTCTATTTCTATATTGCGTTCAGTAAGCGTCAGAATGAGAAGATTGATAATCTATTAAAGAAATTTGACAGATTGTTTTGCTGGCGTCTGTGCATTAAAACGTTACGTATGATATAACGTTACGATGGACTTAGCCCGATATGTTATTGGGCTAGTGGGCCTACCACACGTACAAGCTTCACCACAGTTCTGCCTGGGCATGCCGGTTTATATACGGAACACCGTGCGTGCGGTTGGTAAAACTGTCACGGTGTTCCGTCTACAAACCGGCTTGCGCGTAGGCCCATTAGTCCCTAGCAAAGCAAGAGAAATGGTAGGTATATTTAATTATAAGTGTGGACGACCGAAACGGAACTTCTTAAATTAAAAGGAAATTGCGAAGATTTCTCGCGCTAAAGTTATTTGAGTAAAAATATAAATATTCTAGGGTAAAACAGATGGCTTCGGGCTGTCATGAGATGTTGTTGTTCTTTTAACCTCTCCAGCCCCGTGGTTCCCATATGGGAACGCCGAAAAATTCGGTTGAGCCCCGAGGTTCCCATATGGGAACGCCTCGTACAAGCAAACTTAAACCCTTATCGTACGTACAGTAAGGGTCTAATTCGTTTGTAAAAATTTACGACTCTGGCCAACTAGAGTTCGATTAAAATGAAACCAAACATACCAACCTAACAACTGCACAAAATTATTAAAAAAATAAAGAAACGCGTCTTTGTCGACTGTCAAAATGAGTCATGGCGGCCAGTGTGGAACGGTGGTGTTTTGTTTTGGAATGCAGTGAAATTTTTGTGTTTTGTGTTGTTAAACTTTGGTAAGTAAATGTATAGTATGTTATAAGTGTATAATGTAACTTTTTAGATAGTCATTTGCTGGAAAAAATATCTAAAAATTATGTTTTTGACCCAAAAATTTCTCCATAAATTCCTTTGTTGTGAAGTTCGTCAGTCGAAATTGAAAATATGAATTTGACTCTTTTACAATGAAATATGGTCTTGGAAACATTAGTGATAAGCGAAAATATAGTGATAATTCATAATTTCATGCATTCGAGGCATATTTATTCATATTTATTGATATTTCAAGTATTTTCATGCATTGAACTGCGCAGTTAGAAAATGGCCGATTCTAATAAGACGTTTGAATTGGAATCTTGCAAGAATAATTTATGTAGGACTCCTAAAAAACACTGTCATTAGATTACTTGTATATTTGTTATGTTAGATCTAAAGTTTCGTGTAAATTGATTCAGTAGTTTTACCAAAAAAAAACAAACTACGACAACAGTATGTTTGCGGCGGGCTCTCTGAATTCTATGCGATGTTTATAATTCTCAAGTAGTTATAAAACAGTTGTTTATATTGTAATACATGGTCTCGTTAATCAAGAACCCGAAACTGTTTACCGCTTGAGATAAGAGCTAATAGAACTCGCGCGATAAGCTTTTTATGAGCGCAGGACACTTGACACGCTCGATGACGTCATTGTGAGGCCGGCTGGGTGTTTTACCGTTTAGCCGCAAGGTTGGAGAGGTTAAACTAGATTTATTTTGTCAGCAATAATACTGATCCCTTATACTTTTTAATTTTTGGGCTTGGGTACAAGAGGGAGTCAACTAGGCCAAGCCAATATTAAATTGAGCTTAAAAATAAAAATATAAATCCATTACTTACAGTTATTCTGCCCTTCACCGTTTGGTTTATAATTATATTCAATTCAAGAGTTTCTTATACATACTTATCTTAGAAAGTAATTTTGTTTGCTTCACATCAGTCTAGAATATAAAAAAAAAAAACATAACCGGATCAATGCTGAAATCGGGAAAGAAAATATCTCTTGCCCTATACATTTGTATTAGCATAAATCGTCAAAATGTAGGTGACAGCAGATGTTTTTATTCATGATTTGTTTTACGGTTTGTACTTACGGTGACAGATAGTCACAATCATAATATTAGTTAGGATAAATACTATATTCATAAATCACATACACACATTACTACATACAAGGTTGTTCGAAAGAGATACCGCGGCCCTGGAACACAAAGGGCGAAGAAGGAACATGGATGGGTTTTAGTCAGTACAAGTCTGACACTCCCTCCCGCTCCGCCCAGAGCGGGAGAAGTAATTCGATGATTTCCCATCCGTAAAAAAAAGGTGTTGTTTTGCATCCTCCTCAAAATTCAGGAGGTTGCCAAAGAGGAGGAGGAGGTCACAAAAGACATAAATAATCAATTAAAATTACTGTACCCTACCTACCTATTTAAATATAAATAATCGCTGATTTTTTTAGTTGTCTATGTTTGTTAGTATTTCAGAATAACCCCCTTGTGGTTTAGGGAATAAGAATTATCGAATTAACGTTTGAGATTGTTTGTACGTGTAAAAGCGTGGTTATTGGGTGGGGATCAGACGGGCCGCGTTTAAAACATGTGTGGTTCACACTAATTACCGATTTCCGAAAATAAGAAAAAAAAAAAGAATTACTTAACCATTTTATTATTGATTCGGGACGAGAATCATTAGCATAGTTAACTCCTTGAATTTGACGAGGATGCAAAATAACACCTTGGATAGTGCAAATTGAGTGCGCACAGTCCTTAAGGTACGATTTTTTAGCCGATTGCAGAAAGCAGCAGCAGGCGACGTGTCGCTGTGACACGACTGATTTCATAGTATTTCTTTGAAATATCTTCTACAGCTAGCGACATGTCACGCGTTGCCCGACTACACGTCGCACGATCGCAGACAACGTGACGCCCGACCGCAGATCACAAGTGCCAACGACGCTGGAGCAACAACACGTTGAATCTTTCTCAAAAATAAAGTATTTTCTATTCCGAAATGACCGCTTATCACAAACAGGTCAGCCATCTTTTTTTTATCTTATTTACGGAAATCGGTAAGTTTGAAGCACCCATGTTTTAAACGCGGCCCGTCACATTCTCGCCCTATAACCGCGCTTCCACACGTACAAACAATATCAAACGTTTATTCGTTATCTTTTATTCGCTAAACCACGTTAAGGGGGTAATTATGAAATACTGACAAACTTAAACAACAAAAAAGCAGCATTTTTTAACAATTAACTAGGTAACGTAATTTTAATTGATTATTTATGTCATTTGTGACCTCCTCCTCCTCCTCTTTGGCAACCTCCTGAATTTTGAAGAGGATGCAAAACAACACCTTTTTTTTTACGGATGGGAAATCATCAAATGACTTCTCCCGCTCTGGGCGGAGCGGGAGGGAGTGTCAGACTTGTACTGACTAAAACCCATCCATGTTCCTTCTTCGCCCTTTGTGTTCCAGGGCCGCGGTATCTCTTTTGTACAACCCGCAGCCCTGGCAGGCATCGGCCCTCTCGGGCATCGGCCCTCTCGGACCCCTTCCGATTTGCTGACATCTCCTTGAGGCGCGCGTGGAACACAGACGCGCCGTCGGCACGGCCTGTCGTCATAAGACGGATGGACGGTGAGCTGGCCCATTACTCATCGTCCTCAGCCCCGCGCCTACGGTGGCCGGGGGCCACTGGTTGCCCCCCGACGCCCGGGGCGTGAGGTTCTCTCCCTCTCACGTTCCGCCACCTCCTTCGTAAGCATGCCTGCTTCGCAGAAGGAGGTGACGGCATCCCATTCCCTCTCGCTCCGGACCATGGATTGAACCAGGGCCGGACGCGAGAGGTCGCCACCGCCAATGGCGTTTATAGACCTCAGCCTAAGGATTTTCAAGAGGAAAATAATCACCAAAATACTGGTAAAAAGTACTTGCACTGCCAACAAAAACCCGAAAATTCCAGTGACGATCGTTGACGTAGATAGTCAAACTATGGTGCTCACTGTTATTGTGTACTTATTTGGTAACTATTGCCTTTTTATCCTACCGTGATTCGTTATTAATTTGTCAGTTTTTGACGGGTTATCATCAGTTGTTTTTGACGGTTTGTGGAATACGGTCATAAAACGACGTATTGTGTACTGTATTAATATATTTATTTTGCGAAAGTGAAAAGCGTTATTGATTTCAAACAATGAACATAGTAAGTCTACTTTTTATTTTATATTATAATACGAGTAAAGAAATTGTGCGTTTAGTGTGAGTTATATTTTAATGTCAAGGCTGATGTTGAAATGTTGGTTTAGGTTTTTTCGAAAAGTGGTGTCCGATTTTCATACGGCCTATGCTTAAATTAATTGTTAGGAAAGCATAGCACAAGTAAACAATCTAAATCATTTATTTCAACTAGCTACAGAAACTTTGGAATAGTCGAGTAAAGAAAACAATAAAAAATGAAGCTCCAGTCACAAGCCATAATAAATGTGAAAGTACTGTAGTTGCCCATTCTAAAGCGTAGATCTCTATGGATAGGAATAGGCAAGAAACTCCATGGACACTCTTTTAAATCAGAATCTTGTTACAAAAACCTTGGTTACATCGTTCATGTTGAGATGTTACCTACATTATGTGAGAACGATGTGGCAAGACGTGCACATTAAAAGTGTCCATAGTAAAATCAAAAAAGACAATTCAAAAATAAAATAATTAGTTTAAAATAAGCCGTGGCAACTAAAAGATGACCAGGCACAGAATAAAATAGAATATAATGGAATAAAACTTTATTGTACACCAAAAGTGAAACGTAACGGGTTTACAAAACTGCTAATTGTATGGTTACAACAGCGGCCTTATCGCTTAAAGCTATATCTTCCAGACAACTTTTGGATGGACGTTTTGGAATTAAAATAAACAAAACCTCTAAAAACCAAAAATAAAATTAATCCAAGCGTCGTAGCGTCGGGGGTCCGCTTTGTTTGTATATATATTTGTATGTACTAAGCGATCTACTTAGCGGTCCCCCGACGCTACGATGCTTGGATTAATTTTATTTTTGGTTTTTTAGAGGTTTTGTCCGTCATGGTTTTTTAAATTTTTAATTTAATTTTTATTTCATGCTTTTTACACTTAAATTATTTTTTCTTAGCCTTGACTGTCCTACTCCTGGGCATAGGTCCACTCCCATTCCTTCCACTTTTCTTGGTGTTGCGCCTCTTCTCGCTTATTAACGAAAACAAGGAAAGATATGAATTTAAAAAAAAAAACTTGAGCTTATAGGGGGGAGGGGGGGTGTGCAGCCTACCCTCCTGGCGATGCCCATAAACTTCCAATCAACTAGACCCGTAGAAGTTGTTTAAATCCCTTCATCAACTAGAAAAGAGGTGATGAGCTTCAAACGGCAGAGCAGATTTTCTCAAAACATAGCTAAGAACACTCTCGATTAAAATACCTTTCAAATGACACCAATTTTATCAAAATCGCTTCATCCGTTTGGGAGCTACGATGCCACAGACAGACACACAGACACACAGATACACAGATACACACGTCAAACTTATAACACCCCTCTTTTTTGGTCAGGGGGTTAAAAAGGGGGTAGTCAATGGTGTACTTCACAAAAATTTTAAATAACAAAAGTAAAGATATTTACTTCATATATGTACATATACGTATAATATAAATATAATCCCACCAAAAAAACATTTCAAGTAAAATGTTACCAAGACAACAACATAAGGTTTGCCCTGTGAAAAAGATATCAGATCTCATGTAGAGCCAAGCTTCTGAATCTATACGGCCTAACTCTACCGACCTTAACTTTACAAATTCTACATAATAGTAAAAATGTATGTCTTCGCCTTTTCGCTACCGTCGTGGAGGTGATGCGAATATTTAGTTTCTGAAGTAAGTAACGAAACAGCCAAGCCATACATTTTTACTGACATGTAGAATTTGTGAAGTTACGGTCGGTAGAGTTAGGGGTACTCCCTTTCTTCTCCTAAAATTGTTTGTCCGAAAATCACTATCCATAACACGTTTGCCATAAACTTCAGTTACCTGTTCAAAATCCCGAAATTTTGTTGAACATAATTATCTTTAGTTCTAATAGTATTCTGTCATAATATCAAATACTATAATAATTGAATCTCCTAATTTTACATGACCTAAAGTCATATGTCCTAAGTATTGTGTTAAATAATGTGTATTGTTCCGAATGTTCCTTTATAGTATTTTTTTTAGTCCTGAAAAATTTGCTAAAAATTAGGTTTTAGTGAAAGAAACGAATCGCTGTAAATCTGACTCTACGCAGTCTTGTCTGCTCTACCCCTATAGTGTAATTTAAAATCGCGTACGCGCGGAGGGGCGAGGCGACCTGCGAGTTGAGGAGCAGGTGGTTGTAACACTCGCCGCCGCGGCTGAGGCTGCGGTGGTGAGCGTTAAAACCATCTGCGATGACAAACTCGCGTGGAACCGCCGGAGCCTCGCAGCGCCGGAGCCGTGACAGAAACCATGCCTGCTGCATTTGCATTATTGCTTGCATGCTTGCTTTCTTGCTGCATGCTACGTGATTGCTTGCATGCTGTATGCTTTCAAAAACCACATGTTCAATCAACTGCTTTATCGTATAAGAGAAGTTCATAGCAAAAGCTTTGTTATACTTTGATCTAAGAATATTATTATTATAATTAAACATGTAATTTGAATTTAGGATTTATAACTTTTATTGAAAACGGTTTTATGTGTTTTGTATATTATTGATTGTAGTATTCATGACAAACGGATTAAGGAAATATTATATTTAGGGATTTAAATTTTATGGCATGTGATATTACGTGATATTAAGTTCGGGTAAGTTATCATTCGGACAAAATGATGATTAGGACAAAAAAAGTTATGGCACTTTAAATTATGGTTAAAAAATTTAGGTGACACAATAGAGAACCAGAGTTAGGCCGTGTAGATTCAGAAACTTGGCTCTAAATGAGATCTGATATCTTTTTCACAGTGCAAACCTTATGTGGTTGTCTTGGCAACATTTTACATCAACTGTTTTTGGTGAGATTTCAGTTTTTTTGTAAGTTGATAGACAGTCTTTTTAGTGTTTATTTTTGCTTCTTTTTAACATACCAAATTTTGGCTTTGTAGCACTTCAGGAAGTACCCTAACATTTTGAAGTCTCATACAAACATTCGCCCCCCCCCCCATTTTAGGGGATGGGTGGCGAAAGTTATAAGTCTATGATATTTTTGTTGGTTGTATACTAACCTTAGATTACATACCAAATTCAAATTCAGCTTTTTGGCACTTCAGGAAGTAGCCAAACATTTTGATGATCATTAGTGTGTCAGTGTATCAGTGAGTGTGTCAGTGACGAAATAGGTGTATTTTAGATATCAATAAAATCTAAAGTATTAAAGCTATTCAATTGAGACTTTGTATGTTTAATTAGTCTATTATTGACATCATATCCTGAGAATATGAACTATCTGGTACATCGGAAACAAACTCTATGAGGGTTCAAAAAGACGACGAAAACCTTCGAGAAAAGGTAGGGACTGCCCTTGTGCTTCGCTTGGCTCGTCTTGGCCGGCACTGCCGTGCCCCCAGATCTTTAGAAATTTTAACTGACTATCACGGTTCATGAGATACAGCCTGGTGACAGACGGATGGACAGCGAAGTCTCAGTAATAGGGTCCTGTTTCACCCTTTGGGTACGGAACCCTAAAAAGGAGCCTTGGCTTTAAAAGGGTCAATATTATAATAGACTAGTATTATTTGAATATTGGTGTATTTTCCGGATCACTGCACCAAAGAAATTATGTTTGTCAAACCAATGCAAATTAATACGGTTTTTTTCCTGTCCATTGGAGCGTGTTATTAACATATCAGTAAACATACTTGGGGGAAAAATTATTTTGTATTTAATAACAACTTTAAGTAGAGCTACAAATTAGAGATTTAAAAAAAGCAAAGTAAAATATGCATTAAAATTATGAAAACTCGTTGATTTCACAATCTTGTCGGTCAGCCGTGCGAAGCAGAGGCGCTAGCCAAAGTGATACACATTATTGAATTTCATTTTAATTCATTCATTCATAACATCGCGCCTGTTAAAAAAGGGTTAGGCAGAGATGTACCTCAATTAATAGTACACCCATATTTCTCCTGTTATATTTAACTCCGGTAATAGGGGGCGAGCCTATTGCTATCAACCGGGCACAACTCCGTGGCTGCTACTAAGAAATTCCTAATGAAAAAATCCAATTACAATTTCCACAACCTGGGAATCGATACCCAAGTTGTGCAAAGCTCCTGCAACTGCTCGACCAATGAGGCAGTAAATTAATTTATAACACATTTGCTCGTAAAGGGTCTCTTATTGCACCAAGTTCAGTGTCGTAATGTATCACATTACGCACTAGTGCGGTAATGTAAAGTAAAACGCACGGCTTATCATAATGCTCCGTCTAAAACGAACGGTATTTTTTTAAATCTTAGCAAAGAGTTTTTATGTCAGAAAAGTGGTCAACATTTTATGAATAAAATTAACTTGGGAGATAAAATATAATAAATAAACATTTAATTCTTTAATTTAATCAATTTTGACCATAAATTACAACCATTTATCTGTAACAAAACACAAAAATATTAATTTACTTTACTAGTAATACTGGCTGTTTCTGTGCCCTTGCCTTAAAAAAAAAGCGCCAATGCGCGCGCATCGCTAATTTCATAATTTGTGAACAAGTAAAAATTATTCCGCGCGCTTTTTCTTTTCGCTGTTTTGTTTTTATTTGAAAATGTCGTCCGACTTTTATTTATTTCCTCGCAAATATGTTATAAATTAATTTACATCATTATTATGAAAAAATAAACACTTATTGTACCAATCATGTCTGTAAAACTGTTCTCTCAAAGTCAGTTACCTCACTTTCTTACTTCTCGTTGTTATTTGGGGGATGGCGGGCATGAACAAGTACGTTTTCAATTGCGTTAAAAGCGATGAAGACGTTTTTCTAGGGTTCCGTACGTCAAAAGTAAAAAACGGAACCATTATACACTTTGCTGTCCGTCAGTCTGTTTGTCAAGACCCTTTATCTCGGGAAAGCGTGGAAATATCGTGTTGAAATTAAAACGATGTATGTAGATCTACAGTCCTTGCAAGATGTGAAAAAAAAATCTGCCGTTTATGCCGAAAAAAAATGTATTTTTCAACAGTCTCAAGGAAATCAAAATGTATTTAGGGTAATTCCCGTTGACCTACGACTATGAAATTTGGCAAGTGATATCGTATTATACTACAATAACAGGGAAAAATCTGAAAACTATAATTTGTAATTAAATCATAAAAAAATAAATCATTTTTTTTATTAACGCGCTTAAAAAAGTGTCTTTTTCCGGAACCCTTGGTGGGCAAGTACGACTTGCACTTGGCCAGTTTTTAGCTAATGGGTCTGCTCTTGACCTCAATTTGAAATTAGTAGGCGGAATATGAAGAACTATTGTGATATAAAATCTGTAAAACACCATATTTCAGGCAATTATATGAATGAATCTATCTATTAATATAATATAAAAATATAAAATAGTTTATTGGTAAAACAAGTTTAGACATAGACAAGTTTTTTGATTGAATCCTCCTTTTAGGCAGACAGTGCCTGTATTAGGAGAGTCCGCTCTTTCATTGCAAGACGTGTTATACAGAAGCAAAAACGTATTTTTTGTTAAACTACTTAATAAACATTAACTTAAAATTAAATCAAATGTGTGTATATATGACTGGGTGTAAATGTGTGTAAGTAAATGTGAGTGAGAGTGTAGCCTGTAGGTGTGACTGAATGTACATGAGCGTGAGGGTGTGTATGTGTCAAGGTTTCAGAAGTATTTCGATATCATTGTAGGTAAGGGTTTGTATCCATTCATTTTTGTTTATTGTTTCGGCTGTTTCTTCTCAGAGTAGTCAGGTACGAAACACCGGCCCCATCTAGCTTTAAAAAAAAAATTACGTGTTTGTAAAAACCTATTTGCAAAATAAACATCATGTATAATTTATCTATCAATCTTGACATATCTTTCGAAACACATTCGGAACCAGCGTGTTCAATACTAACGCGAGCCGTGCGAGAGCGAAATTCCCTCACTAGCAAATACTTAACTTGATTTTTGACAAGATGGTTGCATTAGGATTGCCTAAGTTGGGAAAAAAAATAATAAAAAAAGTTTGTATCTCTAATAAAATATCTCTAAAAATATATATATCTCTATAATCTCATAATAATAATATTATAACATTATACAAGATAAGAAAGCATTTTTTGCTTCTTGACTATGAACATCATCATTCTCTTGCCCTAAACCCAATCCATTTAGGGTCGGCGCAGCATGTTTTCTTCTTACACACTTCTCAATTGCTTGTCATCTCATCAGATACCTCCTTCACTGCCATTTCATCCTTAATACAGTACCTCCATCGTTTCTTTGGTCTTCACCTACACAATCTTTGCATTTTCTCTTTGTCAGTTTACTCTAGAACATAATATTTTATCAATGGTACATAACTATGAACTTGACATAAAAATTATAACAAGGATTTAATCACACTTCGCAATTGTATATATCTCTGACGTCCAATCCTTACTAGCCACACAATTTCATGATGATAAAAGCTAATCCATTCATTCATATCTTTTCCAGTCTAAACCTTTTACCTCGAAGTCCAGCAAATTCGACCTCGAAGCCATGTCAAGCGACATCGATTCAAACTTGGTCAACGACTTCGGATCATCTTCAATATCTGGTGGGAACAAATTCAATGAGGAGTTCCTGCGGGCTCACAACGAATACAGAAAACACCATGGAGCCCAACCCTTGAAACTGAACAAGAAGCTTTGTAAATTAGCCGAAGATTGGGCAACGATACTAGCAAAGAAAGGCAAAGCATACCACAAAGACCAGAATAAATACGGAGAGAACATATTCTCAGCTTGGTCTAATGATCCAAACTTCACAGTAACAGGCAGGGACCCTGTAGATAAATGGTACAGTGAGGTGACCAACTACAGGTTTGGTGAAGAGCCCTCTGACTTGATGACTGGACATTATTCACAAGTCATCTGGGAGGACACTAAGGAGCTCGGAGTGGGCGTTGCCAAGTCTGAAGAGGGTCATGTTTACGTCGTTGCATATTACAACCCAAAGAGAAACAGAAATCGTAATCATGGTGAAAGTCAGTGATTGTGATCGAGAGTTTCGCGAACAAAGTTTTTTTTTTTTTTTTTTTAATAAAAACGTTGCCGCTCACTAGGAATTTCTCCTGGTCTATTGTGGGTGCGTTCACAAACATTTAAACTCACATACACAAACAGCCAGCAGTGTGATTCTGTAAGACCTCACTTAGAACTTCGAATCTGAATCCGCTGTGAGTTTTTTGATTGGCATTCTAAAAACCCGGTTGATAATTCGAATTAACAGTAGCGTAAGTTGTAGTTCAACTCGCTGACACGCTCGTAACACCCTTACGAGCGTGTCAGCGAGTTGACCTAAATTGACAAGGAGATTTTGACAGATAAAAAATGAGATGACGTAAAAAGTGGCATTCTGTAAGGTCATCGGTCATTTTGAACCTTACGCGAAGTGACAGTGGATAGCGATGTGAGATGTGAGTTGTTGTCTGAATTTTACAGAATCGACGTACAGACCCGGAACAACTATCTAACTGACCTAGTCAAACCGAGTTTTTGAACACCTTAATTAATTTACAAAGCCAAAGAAACATTCCATAGAATTTAGGCTTATTTATTTTTAATATACACGGTAAAGGGCACAAAATGTTGCCATGAATGCAGCACATTATTCTAGTCCCCTTTTTTTACGGATTCATGGGAAATCATGAAATGACCCCTCCTGCTCTGGGCGGAGCGGAAGGGAGTGTCAGACTTATACTGATTAAAACCCGTCCATGTTCCTTCGTAGCCCTTTGCGTTCCAGGGCCACGGTATCTCTTTCGAGCAGTCCCGCAGCCCTAGGCATCAGCCCTCTCGGACCCCTTCCGATTTGCTGACAAATGTCATGGAGATCCTAGAGGCGCGCGTTGAACACGAACGTGCTGTCGACACGGCCTGTCGTCATATGACGGACGGATGATGAGCTAGCTCATTACTCATCGTTCACAGGTGCCACCGCCCGAGGCGTCTCCTGTGGCGGCTGGAACGTGAGGCTCTCTCCCTTTCACGTTCTGCCACCTTCTTCGTTAGCATGACTGCTTCGCAGAAGGAGGCAACGGCTTCCCATTCCCTTGTAGACCCCCTAGCGTAGAAATTTGTAGGTCTTACAATTCTGATTGCATGTCAATGTCCCATGCACCCTGTTTATTTGCCATTGTTTTTACAACAAACCTCTATTTGTTTATTATTGCATGTAAGCCTTATTTAAATATATTTATGATTATGTTTTTTTGTATTTTATTACCCAATTTGGAGTTAAATTACTTGGTAACAAAAATGAACTTAAATGAATTTTAATTCAGTTTCAGGGTCCGACAATGTTTACAATACAGTTCCTTAGTATTTAGACTGACTGAAAACTTGATATATTTTCTAAAGTTCGTTTAGTTATTTAGCTTCTTACAATATTTGAAGGGAAAATATGCTATAGCA
This sequence comes from Cerastis leucographa, assembly GCA_963082945.1. Classification (NCBI taxonomy): domain Eukaryota; kingdom Metazoa; phylum Arthropoda; class Insecta; order Lepidoptera; family Noctuidae; genus Cerastis; species Cerastis leucographa. Next base: position 5,960,978 of record OY720380.1, on the reverse strand, counting down.
GAATCAGCCTACAGTAATTGCAAATTGAACAATAATAATAATGTTCTTTTTCTTATGATTTTGTGAAATTAATGATGTTGTTGAAAACAGAATTTTTGAATACTTCATAAGTTACAAGGGCTTAAGATCTCGACTTAACAACTTTATCTGTTCAATCCAAAAATGCATCAAAATAAGAACCCTTCAGAGCTTTGAAATAAATGAAAGATAATTTATTCATTGATTTTTCAACACAATTGTTCGAATACAATGTTGCTAGACAGGGGTCACGAACCCTCTGTAACACAGATCAAGACATTTAATTATTAATCCTAAAATAGATGCGATGCTTCTTTACTAATGCTAAATCGTCGGAATATAACTGGCCGTGAAAAGGTTAAAACATGAAAGGTGCTTCATATCGGCCTTCAGCACTGCGCTTCGAGAGGACTTGCCCGCAAAATAGATGTAGATAAAGCATGAATCGTTGCAAGGGTATCCTCAAGCACACTTTACTACTAAAATTTGTTAAATGACTGCCATTGCGAGTCTGAACCTTACCGCAAAGTGTTTAAAGTTGATTTTGTATTTTATTTTGTATTTGGTAGTGAGGTGCTCGATGCCTCGTTGGAATTTCATATCATTAGTTTTGAAAAGCGTGGTTCAGAGTTGAGGGTAGTCACTTAGTAAGCTCATGAATTTTTGTGGAACCATTTTGTTTGGCCAGATAGATTTACGGCTAGTGTGCATTTTCATGTGATGTGTTTTTTTTTTAAATAAATTTTTAAGATTTTATTTTCAGTATTGTGTGACAAAATTCAGTTAATGGTCTAGGTTCATAAAAGTGTGAATGAAATATGATGTATAAAATAAAGTGCAGAGACATTAAACATTTTGTTTAATTCTGTTCAAGACGTCTTCGACGCTCAGAGACGTAAGCATTATATTAATCGGTATGTTTATTTTCAACTTCTCAAAAACGATTTTGAGAATAACAAACTTGATTGACACATAAAAAACTGGCCAAGTGCGTCATCATCTTTTTTGTATGGGAGCCCCCTTAAATATTTATTTTATACTGTTTTTAGGATTTGTTGTTATAGCGGCAATAGAAATACATAATCTGGAGAAATTTCAACTGGCTAACTATTACGTTTCATGAGATATAGCCTGGTAACAGACGGACGGGCGGTCGGATGGACGGACGGACGGACGAACGGTCGGACGGACGGACGGACGGACAGTGAAGTCTCAGTAATAGGGTCCCGTTTGACCCTTTGGATACGGAACCCTAAAAATCCAACACTTTTCTTATACAAGAGACGTCAACATCATCTGCCTAGTGTCCTTGCCTCCTTGATGGTGTCGGGTTCCAGTCGTGCTGGGTGCAGCTGCTACCAGTATTTTACATGGAGCGACTGCCTATCTGACCTCCACAACCAATTTAGTACGGTGTCATACGACTAGAAAGAAACTCATCAGGGTGGTCACCCACCCACGGACATCCTAGGCAACCGCGGCTTAGCCTGGAGTGGCTGTTATTATATTAGCCACCTCCTTTACCCGCACTTACTATATCTTACTATAATTAAGTTACGAATGTTTGTAAGTATGGATGTTTGTTACTCTTTCACACAAAAACTAGGGGTATAAAATGGCCACTGAAGAATATACACCGTGTAAATCACCTTATCACGAAGCCGTCAACCAAGCGTTCTGTACATGAAACTAAGTAACTTTACGCAAAAATTATTGCTGGGAAACGACTTTTTTTTTTTGGGGGGTGTAAAATCATGTTTTGTGGTAGAACTCAATGTAACGCACTCAATACACTGTGCTGATGGACGGATTGAATAGTACGGGGGTCGTGGAGGTGTTTAAAGTAAAAATCTTACATTAAAAACTTGTATTTAAAAAAATACTTGTCAAAAAATTTGAACTTTGACCCTTAATATCTCCGTAACTAGAAGGTTCCCAGGTATGGTGTAGAACAAAAAAATGATCGCAATGACAGGGAGAACCAGTGCCTTTCGGCTTCATTAAGAGGTGTTTTACACCCTTATCATATTAGGATCATAATATTAAAAGCTACTAAAACAATTCTCTTTACAAAAATAATAAATTTAACGATCAAACTTACAACGATTATTGATTTCGTTACACTTATCAATAAAAGAATATTAATTTGATACGACACGTAAGTCATACGCCCGTCCGCAGATCTGTCTCAAGCAAAAGTAGATGTCGAATGGCATACTATGGATCTGGATATTTTAGGTCTTTCTGTCAGTTGATTTTGACAGTTCCGATAACGTCACATTGATGATGTTTTCAATATATTATGAATCACGTTAAAAATTCGTAAAATATAATAATAAAATTAAACTTAGCCCATTTTTACAATTTTACAACAACATATTTGTTTATGACGTGTAAAAAAGAACAATTTTGCTATTGATGATAATAGGTAGATAGGTATTTGGAATTATTGGCTAGTTTTATGACAAACAAATTAGACAAGTACAAGTAGGTACCCTCCGTACTAGTTAAAAACATTACGACGGCAGAGTAGTGAGGCCAGTTTGCTGTCTCAGATGTACCTAATATAAGCAAACTAAACAGACTGCTTATGTTTATATTAATATTGATAAATTTTATTTACTTTAAATTTATTTATTAATTTAATTTTAAAATATTTAGTAATTCATTTTTTTTATGTTAATTTATTTATTAGTTTTTTTTTTATTATTATTATTTTGTTAATAATAAAATGGGACTAGGTGACAATTCATTATATATTAGCTGCGTGTTTTCAACGTGATTCATATTAGGACCCTATTATGATTCTGCAAAGTGGCCATTTTAGCCCCCCTGAACAGATTTGATTATTTGGCTCACACTTAGTTTATAACCTGGATTCTAACCAGCCCCCTTATTCACGAACGCTTCGATTCGATTTCGATTCGGAAAGTTGTATGTCTTTCTCGCTCGCTTTCATAATGACAAAAAAAGATATACATACGACTTGTCGAATCGATGCGTTTGTAAATACTGGAGCTGGTAGAACGATCCCGTGGTATAATAGGGATGATGACTGGGTAAAGAAAACGAAATTCTATTTTGTCCGTCAATCAGGTAATACAAAAATATTAGATACGTATTTTTTGTTTTATCAAGATAACAAAAAAATACTTAGTTAAAACGCATTAAAGTTGGAGAGTGGGGGCTAACTACGTCAGAACTAGGTATAAAATGTACTAAGCCGTGACGTCATGCGCCATTTCAACTCAAAATATCTCCGTAATTTTACGATTACGTGAACAAAGAAAAAATACGTGTCAAATACTTTTTAATAATCTACCCGATAGACAAATAAAAAAAAATGAGTCACCATCCCTATTACCGAACTCAATGCGAGCTAAGCCGGGAGCATAAAATAGCTGATGTATATTGAACGAAGCAACTACTCTATTTCACGGTATGCTTTCAATATTGTTCTCGTGATGGATTTGATGAGAAAAGTTTTATTACGTTTAGGTTATTGTACTGTGTGTGATGTGACCATGTTTTAACTGTGAATTTTATACTGAAGGGAAGCAATATGAATGTTTTTACTATTGTTGTTGTCTGTGCGGTAGGTTTATTTATATTTAGGTTTATTTTAGACAGTCGTCTGCTGGTTTTAGGATGCCAAAAAGGTCGTTTATGTAATTAGACATGACTTTTTAAATAACTGGGCATTCCTAAGGGCATTCTAAATTAGTGTCAGAGGGGGTACTATGACGCTTAAAACATTATTGTTCCATTCCTATTCCAGAGTGGGGAAGAGATGGAGCTAGATGACCTGTATAGCTCCGTCTCTTTTTCAGAGTGGGGAAGAGATGGAGCTAGACGACCTGTATAGCTCCGTCTCTTTTTCACTATGGAATGAGAATGGAACAATAATGTTTTAAGACGTCATGGTACGCCACCAGATCATTTAAAGCAGTGGGAAATGTATGCATACAAATATCATAATTTATGCGTATTGAAAAATTATGATAGAAATTAAACTTTTTTAACTAGTCCACATAGTGTTCCATTGCTGGAAAGAGGCCTTCCCTATTTCCATCCATACCCCTTTATCCTTCGCGATTTTAGGCCATGTTAGACCTACAGTCAAAATAAACCGATCTGAAATAATGTCCACGTAGCCGAGTAGGTAGTGCGCAGTGGTAGTGAACAGCGCTAATTTAATTGGGTGATAAGAAGCTTTTGTTCTACAGTAGGACAACATGAGTCGAATCTTGCAAGAATAGTTAATTTAAGTTTTTAAGGGTAAGCATGTCGCAGCAGCCGTCTCAGTTCAACTCTAACAACGAAGTATAAAATATTTGGTACTTGGTTTGATTCTTGAGATCGAGCAATACTTTTTTACGCAAACTTTTATTGCAGTGTAAACTGCGAATCTAAAACGTTCGTGGCGTGTTATAAGAACCTCTCCTTTATAGAAAGTTATAGTAACGTTTATTTGATTCCAGAATCTTTTAAGCCTTGTGAATGCTGACCATAACATCAACTTAGAAACAATATTGAAAATACTAAAGGTAAGGCGCCTGTAAAATTGTAGTTTTACGACCACAACCGTGGTAAGTATCAAAAAGTATATAACTAATCTGAAATTAAAAACTTAACTATAATTATAACTTTTGTACTGACATGGTCACTAACAGTATCAGTAACACTTGAAACGGGATATTTACCATTTTTATTATTTGTTTAAAGTTCCCGATATTTCGGCGCTGTTGCAAATGCCATTATCACAACCTAACTGTTTATCCGTGATCATGGCGTTTGCAACAGTTGGTGTCGTTACAAATGTTATTGATAGTATAATGATGACTGATTACTGCTAGTAAACATCATCACGAAAGTAATGCCCAAAAAGGTCGACAGATTTGTACCTCATAATGTAAGGGGTTGAAAAAAAAGGTGTTGTTTTGCATCCTTGTCAAAATTCAGAAGGTTGTCACAAAATACATAAATAATCAATTGAAATTACGTTACCTAGTTAATCATTTCATGATTTCGGCAAAAAGCAAGTTGTCACTCAAGTGCAAGTTGCGCCTTTATACCGCGGTGATCCACCCCATTATGACGTACGCTTGCGTCGTGTACGCTCACACCAAGCCTAATAGGATGCAAATTTTACAGAACCGGTTCTTACGTAGAGTCACGGGAGCCCCTTTTTATGTCCGTAATGACCGTCTACACGTAGACCTTAGAATGCCCACCATCCTTCAGTTTATGAAACGTCTTTCGAAGCGTTTCTTCGATAACGCCATTAAACACCGTAATCCCCTGATCGCAGCGGCCGCCCGTTACGAACCCTCGCGCATTAGTACAGTACGCCGTCCTAGGCATAGCCTCGTCACTCCAGATGATGCTATCACCCTCCTCCAGGAGAGTAGCAAAGAGACTAGCACTCTTAAAAATTCCGACTCAAACCGCCGTCGTTCCGACCTCGCCGTCGAGGTCCGTCGCGACGTCCCGGTCCATGCCCTCCCCGACCCTCGCTCGAGCCAGCCCGCGATGCTGTGCCAGTAGTTTTAAATCAGCCCCTAAATAATGATACCATTCAGATCCAGCCTGTCCCCATGCAGTCCTCCCCCAGCGACGCCCTAAGCCGAGGTTCGTACCCCACAGGGGGTGCCCTTAGCGTGCAGTCGCTTAGTTTGTAAGTTTTTATGCCCTGGCTGGAGGCCTTACTCTTAAGGCACCCACAAGATAGTCCGGTTAAGCAGACGACAACCTCATAGGTTGAACTGCGAGATGCCATTCAAAAAAAAAAAAAAGTTACCTAGTTAATTATTGGTAAACCCGTTTTTTTTTAGGTTGTTTTGTTTGTCAGTATTTCAGAATAACCCCCTTAACGTGGATTAGGGAATAAGAAATTATTGTAAAAACGTTTGAGATTGTTTTTATGTCTGAAAGCGCGGTTATAGGGTGAGTATCGGACGGGCCACGTTTAAAACACGGGAGGTTCACACTTGCCGATTTTCGCAAACATGAAAAAAATAAAAATTACCTGCTCATTTTATTATTGACTCGGGTCGAGAATCATTAGCATAGTTACCTCCTTGAATTTGACGAGGACGCAAAACAACACCTTGTAGGTACACCCACATTTTTATATCTAGCTTCCCAATCCCATGTATTAAGGGCAACCCTATTGCCATCGACTGGGCACAAATCCTGACTTGAGCAGACTTAGAAATTCCTGCAGCAGACACATAGCCTTTATTTACAAAATGACGGCTCATCACACTCGAATAACATTAAACAAGGGAATTAATTTTGATAAAACAGACGTCAAATGGAAAGCTAACAGAGTGAACTAATTAGCTAGTGATGCCGCAAGTTGTATCCGAATACGGAGTGCGGATATTATCCGAAATTAATCTCGCGGTACATCGTTTGACGGAAAGTATTCTATTTTTTTTAAACGGTATAGTATGTTTGTTGACTGACTCATTGGCCTAGTGGCCGCGAGCGCGACTGCTGAGCATGAGGTCCTGGGTTCGATTCCTGCGTCAGTGCAATTGTTAATGGGTTTTACCATTAGGAATTTCTGCGGGGGCAACCACAGCTTCTGAATTTGTGTATGACATGGGATAAACATAACTCACGAAATGTGGGTATACTAATTAAATACACCACGAATACACGCCACGCACACTCGCATAGCATGACCGCCGTAGAAACGGGCGATGTCGACAGACGAATCGACAAAATGTTTTTTTTTTTTTTTAACATTGCCCTACACCAGGAATTTCTCCTATAGGGTGCGTTTAAAAACATTTAAACTCACATACAAAAACAGCCAGACGCGAAACAACTATCTGTAGGCCATACAAATATTTGTTCCATGCGGGGATCGAAACCGCGACACGCAGCGCAGCATTCGATTACTCAACCACTGCGCCAACCGTGCCGTCAATAAAAAAATGACACATTGTTATTTGAGTTTTGCCTACCGAAGAATTGACATAATAACAGATTATGTAAATTCTTCCGTAGACAAAAGTCGTTTCTACATTGGTCATGCTACGCGTGCTGGTATGCCAAACTCTTGTGAGGTGACAGGCTTGATGTTGTGTATAGTATCTTCATTGCTAGCTCCCAAAAATAAAACCCCAAAATAGTTTTCCACCATTGCGTTGGGTCCACGTATTTTTCTCATATATCCGAAGTTGCTTGCCTATTATCGTTTATATGGGTTAGTTTTATGTGATGGAGCGACCTAACTTCGGACGTGAGAAAACTTTCCCTATGTCCTGGGAATTTCCCATTTCACCAGCAACTAAGGGATTAGGAAAATGTATGAATCTCGAAGGATTACACTATTTGCATGTTTAGTTTGACAAGTTTCTCTGGTTTATGTAAGGCGTTGATTTAGTAGATGTTTTGTAACGTTAACGTTCGCGTTTACGTTAGCATGGACTGTCTTGAATTTTGTGTGATTAAGCCCTGAATACAATGGATAAATAAGTTATTTAACCCATATTATTTATTAGTCATAATCTCGACCCTTTTTTGGGTTACTTTATAGTTTTTCAAAAAACGTTATTCAATTTCTTTGCCTTGTCTTGTTAAAATTTTGACCTACTAATATTTCGTTTGCAAAATAAATAAGTATGTAAAATATGCAATAATGTATACGATTGCTAAAAATCGGTCAATCTGATAAGGCTAAGTTGCGGGCGAGGCTCATTAGGGTGGGGCGTCAAAATATGGAGGTTTTAAAGTCTAAAAACAGTTGACGTTTTCTTACCTAACCTATCTTACATACAAAAATTTACTGAAGTTGAAGTATGTATACTATTAGTGTATACTATTGGTGTCTGTGACCCTAGTTTCTCCCCACCGCCACCAGCTTGCCTGATGCCTTAGTCTCTCAAGATTTTAATGTCAACATTTTTTATTTATAAGAAAAGAACGGATGTCAAGATGTAGATACGGATCATCCGTATCATCCCGGATTAACTTTTGACGCGCAAATCCGAGGTCCAACCAAAATATGATATCAATAATATTTGCTTGCGTGAAGTTCAAAAGGCAGCGGGTTTTATATTAGGATGCTTTTAATATTTTAGACGAGGGAATATTTTATATTACTATTTCTGTATATTTGCGGCTGATATTTATTATTTGAGTGATGGCCGGTAATGTAGCAGTGTCGGTTTATTTTTAGCTCTTCAGCGGTCTGGCTTTTTTAGGTTTCAATTAAGATGGTGTTCATAAACGTCGAACTAGTGGGGCAGTCTATACAAGATGTTGTTTTGCATCCTTGTCAAAATTCAGAAGGTCGTCACACAAGACGTAAATGATCAATTTAAATTACGATACCTAGTTAATTATTAATAAACGCTACATGTTTCGTTGTTTAAGTTTGTCAATATTTCAAAATAACCCCCTTAACATGGTATAGGGGATAAGAAATTATCGAATAAACGTTTGAGATTGTTTGTATGTGTGAAACCTCGGTTATAGGGCGAGGATTACACGGGCCGCGTTTAAAACACCGGTGGTTTACACTTACCGATTTTCGTATATGAATAAAAATTAAAAAAAAAACCTACACATTTTATTTTTGATTAGGGTCGAGAATCATTAGCATAGTTACCTCCTTGAATTTGACGAGGATGCAAAACAATAGTGCTCTCTCTCAGATAACAGTAACTCGTGATACTGTCAAAGATCTACAAATGACAGCCGGGACAAACGCTATAACGTTTTTTCCGATGCTCTAAAGAAACTCGGTGTCACCCACGGACGAACCTAGGCCAGCGCAGCTTAACTTGAAGATCGTCTCGAGTGGCTGTTAATACTTAGTCACGAGTTCCTCACCCTAAAGTTGACTATGTTCAAATGAAGGCCAGTTACCGTTCCGTGTCCCATCAGTCTTCAATCAACCGACATCCTACTTAATATAGATGACTTCTGACCTCTGTTACCCAATTACTGCAGGGTGTCGATAGCGTAAAGATAACGATAACGAGGTTATTCCTGTAATCTGTTTATCAAGAACATTGTTAATTACAGTATAGGTTAATGAAAAGGGTGCAAAATATCCAAGATTTATCTATTATTTACCGAACGCCAGTATTTTTACAATAGGGGATCGGACTGGGTAAAGAAAACGACATTCTATTTTGTCCGTCAGACAGGTAATACAAAAATATTAGACACGTATTTTTTGTTTTATCAAAATATCAAAAAAATACTTAGTTAGAACTCATTAAAGTTGGAGAGTGGGGGCTTACTACGTCACAAGTAGGTATAAAACTTACCTACATGTGACGTCATGCGCCATTTCAACTCAATATATCTCCGTAATTTTATGACCACGTGAAAAAAGAAAAAATACGTGTCCAATACTTTTCAATAAACTACCCGACGGACAAAGAAAAAAAAATAGGATTATCCCCTATTCTTCTTACCTCACAATTTTGGCAAAAATCAGCCAAGAGCGTGTTGGACCAGATCAATAATAAGTTCCGTAGACTTAATGCATGATTATTTTACCCGCCACATAAATCATTTTGTATTAATTCATATTTATTGAAAAAAAAAAAAACTAAAATAAAATCTTGCGGACCAAACCAAAAATATCGTGACACGTTATTCAACAATAGTTTTACACTTACGTGGTAAAAAAACCAAAACCGTTTTGCCTGTCTAACTTTTTGTTTTTCGGTTTTTTCACTGTCACGCATTATTTTTTCCTCAAACAGTGAAAATTTACCTTTTTTTTGCCAGTTAAAACCTATTTTTCTTTCCTAGCTTTAGATAAAAACTGTAGCCATTTTTACATACCCGCATCCCGACGTTTCGCATCAATCTTGTAGAAAAACCTCTCCGCACAGCTTACACGACAGACGATTAATTTAATTAATGTGACGTCACATATCTGGCGTACTGTGCACATTTTACGTATAATATTAATATTTACTAGTTTTGAAGTCTTTCTAAAACGAATATCATCTATGCATTCAAATTAAACGCAAGTGATTGGGTGTTGATTATTTATTCGTCCAATCACAGCAGTTTACGTGCGCTTGACATTGACGCTAAAACGGTTACCACGTATTTAATACATCATTTTGAACCCCTTAAGGGTAAGTATCGTAGTTTATAAAAAAAACCGGTGAAGTGCGAGTCGTATTCACACGCACACAGGATTACGTAGTACCAAAAAAATAATACAATATTTTGAAGGCTCATTCATTAGTTGTATTGTATTACATTCAACCACAAAGCTAAATTTGTTTTTCATAACATGATAATGAAAAATAAAGTTGCTGCAGTTTGATGAAAAAATCCCATAACTCAAAAACTAAACATCAAATTTCATTAAACTCAATTTTCGCTGAAAGTTTTTTTTAATGTTATACAATCCTACATTTTTTCGGAATTTTCCCCCTCTTATTTTAGAAATTAAAGGGGGCTAAGCTCTACTACTTAGTTAGTACTGGGAAATACGATACCCCTTGTTGACACTGGTTGTCAGACTTTCGGGCCACTGACTACAACTGGGGCTTACTCTTTAAGTCCGTCAACGAAAGTACGGGTCCGTCCGCGAATTGCTTTATACTTCGAAATGAACCCTACTCCCTAAAGTTTTCAGATTCACGAGTTTTGAAACGACATCAGGAGTAAGGACAACTGTCCAATCGTTTTGTCATTCATTTTTAGTTCAGGCCCCTAACGAATCTTATGTGCGTAAGTGATAAGGAGTAGGAAACGACCGTAACTTCGGCCGAAACTACGGATTTCGTGCTTAGAGAATAGACCCCCTGTAACACGATACTTCTTACTCGTTATCAGGCTTCCAGGCTTCTAATGACCTATAACAACAAAACTATAAACCGCATCCATCTCGTAAACTTGAAACTATTTTTTTTTTTCAAATGTGTACAACAAATAGCTGCTCCTGTTTGCAGAAAAGTCTACCTTATCTGTGCACAAGACAGTGTGTGTTCTAGAAATTTCGTTAGACACGTTACAAGCATAATGCTCAGACAAACAAAGCAACGGTTCCACATACAAGGCAGTGTTAGCATCAAAATCGATTTTCTAATAGGGTGAGTTTAAACGTTAACGGCTCCTGTTGTTAGCAATATTTTAAAGTGATTCTGTTCTCTCTTCTTAAACCCTTGGCCACCCAATGCTGAGTATCTCTTCCGAATCTCTCTACTTTTGGCGGTTATGTGTCATGGCTATCCAGTTTCTTCCGGCCACTTTAATAAGATCGTCTGTCCACCTAATCGGTTGTCTTCCCACCTTCCTCCGTCCCGTCCGTGGTCTTCCCCCATCTTCCATCCAGTCTACTGCATATATCGCCCGGCCACTTCCACTTTATTTTAGCTATCACTAAAGTGATTACCATGAATTAAAAAACTAAGTTTTAGCGTTATAACAGCCACGGAGTCTGGGTCTATACCCGGTTGATGGCAATGGGCTCGCCCCCTATTACACGGGACTTAAACATGACTGGCGATCTGCCTTACCAAGTTTCATTCTTCACGCATACAGATTTAAATGTTGCTACAGTTATCTTTACAAAGTATACTTAAATCTTCAAAACACAGCGTTAATGTTCGTACCTACTGATCTCGGAAACCGACTTACCATTTCCAATGAAATTTTGTGAATGGGTATGGTTGGTTCCAGCTTGAAAGATAGAATAGTTTTGGACCCCATATGCAAAGCAGGGGCGATTCGTTAGTGTATGATTAACTAGCATAGCCTAAATATAAAGTTCTGGACATTCAAAACTGTACCGATGCTTTTTCTTCTCATGTGCCAAACTGGGAATCAATTTCCCAAATAATACAGCAATGTCATAAGCAATATTGCAGATTTTTTCTTCTTATAACAGTAATCAAGTCTTCATTCTTCTTCATAAAACAGAAATAATAAAACTTTAATCCGAGCCGCTAATCGGTACGTTCACCTTCAATAAACTTGTTACGAGCTGTCTCCCTACATAGATGAGAAATTAAGTACACATAGCCACACAGATTGTACCCTGTTGTACGTACATACGCGATGAATTAAATTTGCAGCATGCGCTGCCCTTCGTACAAAGTTCTTGTTAGATTATAAGAAGTTTGTGTAGACGTCACTTCTTGTTCTTTTTTTTCGGGTGGGAAGTCATCAAATGACTCCTCCCGCTCTGGGTGGAGCGGAAGGGAGTGTCAGACCTGTGCTGACTAAAACCCATACATGTTTCGCCCTTTGTGTTCCAGGGCCACGGTATCTCTTTCGAACAGTCCCGCAGCCCGCTTATTACGGTCATTACATACTCGTTTGGCCACGTCAACGTTTATACATCTGGTTGTCCACGCATGTCGGTTGCGATTGGCTATGAACATTTTTTGCACGCCTGTAATCCCCGAAAAGTTAGGCAGAGATATACCTAAAGTAGGTAACACCAATATTTTGCCAGTTATGTACATATAAGTCCATGGTTGTAGTAGGGAACGAGGGGCCTGTGGAAGGTGAGTAATGGGCTAGCCCACCGTCCGTCCGTCTCATGACGACAGGCCGTGTCTATGGCGCGTTCGTGTTCCACGCGTGCCTCGAGGAGATGTCAGCAAATCGGAAGGGGTCCGAGAGAGGGCCGATGCCTGCAGGGCTGCGGGACTGTTCGAAAGAGATACCGTGGCCCTAGAACACAAAGGGATAACCCAAGGAACCCAGACCCAGGAACTCGTGCTCAGCAGTCACGTTTGTGATCACTAGATAATAATATTATATTTATTACCTATAAACATGATTGGCCAACAACAACATCACACCAGACATTCTGAACTTTCACATTTTCCATTCACGCCAATATCAGCGAGTATTTTCAGATTTCATATTTCCCGAATAAGAATATTGACGTCAATGTTGACGTGTTATAAATTCAGCACACTATTTTATAGCCACGGAGTAGTAGGAAATGAAATACAAACGGTATCACTCTCAATGTAGAGCGACACTAATTCTTTGATATTCCATTTTGAAATTGAGTGTATATCAATATGCTCAATGAAATACGCGGAACTAAAGAGAGAAATTGCATTTCTCTTTTAGCACAAGTTAAATGTGCAAAAACGCACACAACAGCACTCTTAGAATTGACAGATATTGAGAGGAAACTTGAGTGCCTACCACTACCTCATACAGAATCATCACCTGCCTAGTATGTTCCAAACTTTATTCGGGTTGCCTTCCAGTCTAACTGGATACATCTGCATACCTACCAGTATTTTACATGCAGCGACTGCCTGTCTGAACTCCACAACCTAGTAAGTACTGTGTAATACAAAACCTCTTGGTAAGGCTGTGGGTTAGATTTTCGCGCCACTGACTGCCTGTTACGATTTTCAAAGATCTACAAATGGCACCTGGGTCCAACGGCTTACCTTGCTTTTCGAGGCACGGTTACCTGTCTACGGACTGACTTAAACAAACTAAGTGCGGTTTTACCTTGAAGAGCGACCCATGCGTTTGTTACTATTTAGCCACGAGCTCCTCATCATGTTAAATTGCTATATAAAAGCTTAGTTGCGTATTGCAGTATTCCATTTACTAATAACTCCGTGCCAATCTTTCACGACAGCTGCCTTGTAAGTTATTTCAACCAAGTAACTATAAATAAACACAGAGTTAAATTGGAAGCCAGAATGCAAGAGAAAGTTATCTGAGAGATGTCTTTGAGGATATTATCCCGCTTGGTATTCGTCCTCCTTGGTAACTAGGGTCGTGGGGCTTTCGGGACCGGGACCGTGGTCCCGGATTCCCTTATAGATGCAATAATTATTTTTGAGTTGTATTTTGGGAACACAAATAAAACGAACAAAGTTATGTCTTGGGGAAGTACGGTCAACCAAAAAAATTAACCCAAACAGCTCAAATCCGTATGTCCAACTGGTTTTAATACTGTTTTGTAGATGAGCACTTTTTTTAGTGAAACGTGTGATATTCTTCCTAAGAGCCAGGTCAGTTTTCGGAGCAAGATTTTAAGATCGTCACGTTTTTTCTCAATGTGGCATGTCCACGTTTGTTTGCGATAGATACGGACGCCGAGGTACTTACTTAGCTACTGTTTGAAAGTGTGTCATCTCCGAGTTTAACAGGTGAAAACGTCAAATGCGAGGTTTTCTTTGTAGCCAGATTTTATTTTCAATTTGTTCAACTTTTTTAAATAAAAATTCATGTAATTGTTCATCAAAATATTATATCAGCTTTTTTGTTGACTGTACTTTAATTGCTTTTACTTGTGGTTCCAAAACACTACTCAAAAATAATTATTGTATTTATAAGTCGAACCTGGGACCGCGGTCCAAAATGCCCTTCGACCCGGTAATTAAACTTGCATTCCGTAGCTCTGAAATAAACTAATTATATTTTTTTTGCTAAATTTTAATTACATACATGTATGTCTTGCAAGGGTAGTAGTTTCTTTGCTGGAAAACTTTTTAATATGCTTTGAGAATTTGTGCTCCAGACATACCCACTAATTTATTTAACATAAAGTTACGTCACTTCGTCTTTTCTTCTTTTTAACATTATGATAAATGATAAATGATGTTTATTTTGCAAGTAGGTTTTTACAAACACTTTTACACGTCATTTTTTTTAAGCTAGATGGGGCCGGTGTTTCGTACCTGACTACTCTGAGAAGAAACAGCCGAAACAAACTCAGAGGTTCTCTGTTAACTTGTTACTCTTTTAAAGTCCAGACATTGCTCAATTTACATGAGGACTATGCAGATTAGTATCTGAAATGGTCTTTTGAAGAAAGAACCACACAGATTTGAGTGGACCTGTCCATTATCATAATTATGTGGTATATGCCCATATTCCTCAAAGGGCTCCATTGAAATATAGTGGCAAGACTTTGCTGAAATGACTGGGTACCTACTTATTTATTTTTTCACATATCTTACGATTAAAACCATTAATAGATCACTTTCAATAGTTAGCCACGTAAAATAAGTTGCTAAGTTTAAAATAATACAAAGAAAAACTAATAACACAATAAAATTCTTAGACTCGCACAAATTATTTAAAAGTAACTCTTATAGCAATAATAGGAAAAAAACCCACTCCACCCCAAAAACAACTTAATAACTTCTGTCATATGGTCTTTTGTACAACAAAAATACCACGGACGTATTTGAAGAAAAAACTATTAAAATAATAAGATCCTTCACTGCTCACATTATATTTCTACTATATCAAGCAATCCGCTTTGACGTCAGACCACCAACGTATCAATTTACACAGAAATTACCACGGAAGACCTGCTAGAGCATTTTCAACTTTACTGCTTTTTGAACATGGTTTGATTTTGTTTGCCAGATATTTTCTTCTTTGACTTTTATAGGATGTTTTCAGTGTATATTTTGTTAGATTCAGTAGTACCTAGTTTGTTGGTAATTTTCATTGTAATGTAGAATGAAAGGGAGAAAAAGGCGTACTATGTATGCCAGGGACGATTCTCGGTAAAATAGCTGGCGCCAGCTTTAGTTTGAGAAAAAGAAATTTCAACCTCATTTAGTTTTGTTGTAGGAAACTTTAATATTTTTAAACAAAGCAAAACGGTACGGTTAACTTATACCCGTTTTCACTTACACTATTATTTACACTTAAATATGATGCATTGCTGAAATTACTTTAAGCGCTAAATCGAGCATTGGTTACCGTACAGTGCGCTTTTATTCAGACACATATCAATCGTCGCAAATCGTATCACCTTAAGACGTGGTCGGGGCATTAAGACATTTTATAAAGACCCAGCATTATAAATTCTGTCTCAGGTTAATGAGCTAAAACACACACGGAATCCCAATATACTTAAAACTATATATTTTATAAATAAATAAAATTGAAGTGTCTGTTTGTAATATTAAAATAACTTTTTACTACATGCATATGAATGTATATACGGTAAATATACCATTTTTTTTTTTTAAATTTTTGTCCGCCTCTGTGTTTGTTCCGGCTAATCTCTGGAACGGCTGAACCGATTTTGCTGGGACTTTCACTAGCAGATAGCTGATGTTATGAGGTACTCCGTTTAACTTAAGCTACTTCTTAAATTCCACGCGGTCAAAGTCGCGGGCACAGCTTTTATAAAATAAATTAAAATATACAGTTCCACCAACCACCATAAAAACCATAAAATTTCCACTATTGTAAAACCGTTGTTTCAATTTTGATGTACAATAAATTAAATGTATTCCAGTAGCTGTCCCGCGCAACTTCGTCTCCGTCACATTTTCCCCGTTTTCGCAACATTTTTCATTGCTGCTCCGCTCCTATTGGTCGTAGCGTAATGATATATGTAGCCTATGTTACTTCTAGTACCTCCAAAAATATGTGTAAAAAGTTTCATGATGATCGGTTGAGTAGTTTTCGCGTGAAAGCGTAACAAACAAACTTACTTTCGCATTTATAATATAAGTTAGGATTCTACTCTACCATTAGACTACCTTCTTTTTTTATCTCAAAATTTTCCGTGCTAACACTTAAACTGCATCTGAAAACGTCAGAGTGAAAGACCCTTTTATCTGCAGAACAAATGACTGGTACACTGTCGGCCACGATTAGCTGCACAGTTTTTTTTATTCTAGAATTAGGTGGTGTGAAAGTTGAGGGTTGATTAAGTGGTCAGGGCGTTTTGTAATGTCTCTATAGTTTGCGTTGGGGGTGTTTACGAGATTTTTCATTTATAAAGTTATGCGAAGTAGTTTTTTCGTTACTGAAACACCTTGGGGAATTCCGTGTCCATCCTGGATATGATTGGTCGGTCAGTCTTTATGATATATTATTTCGAATTAAAATACATTTTGATGTTTTTTTTTTCTCGTGTAATGAAAGGCGGTAGGTGTCGTTATCATCATTAGACAAAACTTATTAGTACAACTGCTACAATAATTGCTCCAACAGATGATTTTTATTTTGGCTAAAATGTAAAATTTCAACTACATTTTCACAATTTCGTGGAATTTTTCATTAAATTTATGCGTTATTGTGGCTCAAAGTCAGTAATAACGGTGCTATTAAAAACAAACCATCGTTTATTTCTGGCAATAAAATTATACACAACATAAATTTTATTCTGACGCTAATGAACGATAAAAACAAAGTTAAGTCCTATTTATTTTCTTGCAAAACACTTAAGGGAAGGATTTTTTCCTTACGCAACTAATTTCTTGTGGAGGAATGACCTGATTGATGTGTTTACTCACCGACTTTTGGTGAAATTAGATGTTATAAGAGTAAATGAGGGAAGATCTGTCAATAACTCAAGTTGCCTAGATTGCTATCTACCGTGATATTAAATCTACCATTGGTAGAGAATACGTTAAATAATTAACTAGGCTTGGTCACCAATGTTTTTTCATACATTATTAACCTTAATAAAACGGGAAGGAGATTCTCCAATACTGCAATATCCTGTAAAAAGTATGACAGTATAATATTTATGGTGCTCATTATGAAGAAGCAACTAGAATAATCATAATTTTATTTACTATTATAATACGGCTTACTGTGTTCACTTTATTGTGCTCGCCAGTTGAAACTCTATCGCACTGAGTTTGGCGTGTCAAAACTTTTTGGTAGTGAAGTCTGTTTGTTTCATAATGTTGTCTCTGTACTCCCAACTTGTTTAAATATACGAAACTTAAAACGTTCTCTTCTTAATTAATGGCGCACATATACTGCTTTTTCAAAATTAAAATAGTTTTGAAACAAGTTTGTCTGTACTTGAAAAGGTTTATAACTTAGTCAGCATGTAATTGATGATTAAGACAACCAATTATCTAGCATAATCCTAATGTCGTGTCCTAGCCAGACCGATTGTCGAGCGAACACACTATTATCGGGTTTATTGTGTTCGGCGAACCCGAAAGTGTTGCTGCGATGCCCGATTAATTTCGGCAAAGAAACGGTTCAAGACTAATAAAAAAAAATGATAAATAATTAAATTAATAATATAAATTATTCATTGTTTCCGATTTACTAACATGACTAAAACATGTGTACGTCATATTCGCGAAGTTCATTACCGCGATGAGTACGTTACCGCGAAAATTTATTATCGTGACATTCGTTTTTGCGAAAGTTCTTTTCTGCGAAGTATGTTACTGCGAAAGTTTACCGTCACGACATACGTTGTCGCGAAAAATCTTTATTGCGATTTTTGCTGTTCCGATAAAACGCTATTGCGATGGAGGTCATATAGGAGGTTGCTGATACTGGTGAAAGTGGAAATATTGATTAATAATTGACAACATGCGACGCGATGGTAACCTTTCGCAGTAACATACTCGGCAGTAAAGAACTTTCGCAACAACGAACGTCGTGATAGTGAACTGTCGCGATAACGTTCATCGCGGTAATGAACTTCGAGATTATGACGTACACCCTTGTTCCCAACCACAGGGTAAACCCAGAAAATCTGGTTATTCAAACCATATTGGAACTAGCGATCCTGATGAAGTAATACTCATCTTACCTGGATTTTACTTAGAGAAGCCAAAAGATTTATCCAAATCTTTGTTTAAAAACCCTAAAGCTTGGCCTGATGATATTTATGCCATTCTAAATAAGGAAGAATGGGGGTAAGTGTTATAATTATTATTTTCCTATTGATTGACGTTTTGTTGGTGAAACCGATATCAGACGCTTTTTGTAAACATAACCTTTTATTCGGCAAGTTGGAACGCAAAATGAATTCATTTGTTTATCGACCTAACAATATTGAATTTTGATACTCAGCATCATTAACTCGCCTACCGAATAATCGCAAAAGGAAATGAAAGACGCAGGTGAAATTTTATCATACATAAATAAGCATAATATTGGCTTACCGTAAACCTCTTGATTAACCGGGCAGTGCGCCTCAAGTGGACCTGGGGGGTTACTATGACGTCTTAAAATATTATTGTTTCATTTTTATTCCAGAGTGGGAAAGAGACGGAGCTAGACGATCTGTATAGCACCGTCTCTTTCCAACTCTGGAATAAGAATGGCCAGAGGCCAGGACATTTTGCTAGACGCGGAGATGGCCGATGGACCAAGGCTTTGACCGAGTGGTGGCTAACACCTGGATAAGGGACGCACGGAACCGGGAAGTGTGGCAGACAAAAGGGGAGGCCTATACCTAGCAGTGGGTGATTCTGGGCCAATATGTCATCATCATCTGCCCAGCCTTTTCCCAAACTATCTTGGGGTCGGCTTTCGGTCTAACCGGATGCAGCTGAGTACCAGTATTTTACATGAAGCGACTGCCTATCTGACCTCCACAACCCAGTAACTGGGTAATACGATACCCCTTGGTAAGACTGGATGTCAGACTTTTAGCTTTTGACTACTCGTAACGACTATCAAAGTTCTTCAAATGACAGCCGAGACCAACGGCTTAACGGGCTTTCCGAGGCACGGAGGAAACTCGGTATGTAATTATGGTCACCCATCCACGGACCAACCTCGGCATGCACGGCTCAACCTTAAAGATCGATCCGTGCGGCTGTTATTATTAAACCACGAGCTCTGAGCCAATATGTATGATGATGATAAAACCTCAAGAGTTATTGTGCTCTTACAACAATATCAAGTTTTACTACAGATCAAACCTGAAATCGGAAACCAAAATCAGCTGCCCCATACATTTTTCTTAGCATAAATCGTCAAGAAGTAGTGAATACTCGTAGCTGAGTTTTTTTTTCTGATTTCTGATTCTGATTTTCGTGATCCTTTAGGAAGTTTTGTATAATTTTGCTGCCCCCCTAGCATGACCGTTCTATCTCTATTCTACCAAGAAACGACAAGAAATATTTCCTATACAACTTGACATTTCTTTTGGCCGAGCATGGCGCGCCCTGTCGACTCGCGTTTCTACGAAGACAGACAGAAATAATTCTTTCAATAGCAACGGGGACGTATCACGTGATGTTTATATTCCCTGAATATTATTACGTATAATTAACAAAAAAAAGTTGCCAATTGCACGTGTTTTTCATTTTTCGTGGCCGGAATGGTATTGCTGCATCCCGGATCCAGGCCTGGATCTTTTAAGCGAAATTAAACCTAAATATTTTACATAACATTTCAACCTTTTGAACGTAGCTCAACGCAACCACGAAACGTATTTCTCGTATTTAGTTTATAATAAGACTAGTTTGAAATTTGTCAAAAGTAATGCTTCTACCCCGAAATGTCAAAAGAAGAGAAAATTTGGTCGTCATGCTCGACGTTGTAGACTTGTGTCGACTGAAGAAAAGAAATAATTCTTTTCTACATCCTTAATATCGCCATGCTTGCGACGATAGAAATATCTGTCAAATTGTCGATTCTTCCGTAGACATACCCCGTTTCTACCGCGGTCATGCTAGGCCGGCTGGTGTAGTGTGAAAGATGTATGAAACAAAAATAAACAGTCTTCCAAATGAACCACAATCACTCGAGTGAAATGTTTGATAACGGTTTAATCCATGTACTTATTATTATTTTAGATATATTTGTAGTTTGTAAATATGTAAAATAAAATTAATAGAATACGAAAATTGCAAAAAAAAAACCATGTACTTATTAATATTTTTTTTATCTTTACAGGCGTAATAAAACAAAAGTAAACGTAAAAACTGAAATTAAAACCTCACAAGATGAATATCTACAGGTAGAGTATTTTTTTTTAACACCGTTAAAACCGCTTGGCCACATGTTACATGTTTATGTGCGACGTGTGTAGCCACAGCTACTGTCAATAAAAGGTTTGAAAGATTTGCAGAGCGTGCCAGAAGTTGCCATGACGCACTCAAGGGAAACAATTGACACACAATATGTCGCTTGACCTAAGTCGCAGAGGTCGTGGACGGAGCGTAAGATTACCCACTCTAGACCCCAACTATCGCTTCGAGAGTTCGAGCACATTTCCTTGATTACAATGATAAATAGCTAATAGCTCTGCTGTAAACCTACACAGGGTGAAGGGACATAAACACACAAACGTTTGACGGCACGTTTGGCGCAGTGATTGAGCGATCGACTGCTGCGCTGCGTGTCGCGGGTTCGATCCCCACGAATATTTGTATGGCCTACAGATAGTTGTTCCGGGTCTGGCTGTTTGTGTATGTGAGTTTAAATGTTTGTAAACGCATCCACGATACAGGCGGAATTCCTAGTGTGGGTCAACGTTTTTTTAAAAGAAAAAAAAAATATTCAGTATGCATTCTGAAAACATACATTTTATCGATAATTTAAAAAAATCTGCCGTTTCCTACACAAATTCAATATTAACAAGGTCAAAGTACAGCACAGCAGTTTTTTTTTTCCATGTATGTGGGCGTGTTCGGTACGATGTATTAAGTATGCATTTTATTCTTTGATTGCAGGGAAAAATACTAAGAGCGGTAGAAAATCTCAAAAAATTTCGTGCGAGCCAAAGGTAAGAAAAGCGTTTTCGTTTATACTTAACTAGCTGTACCCAGCATGCGTTGCAATGCACTTTTTACTACCCACCTACCCTATCCGACCTACCTACCCTATCCTACCTACCCTACCCGACGCTACCTACCTACCTACTCTACCCTACCCTACCTACCTACTCTACCCTACCCTACCCTACCCTTACTACCTACCTACCCTACCTACCTACCCTACCCTACCTACCTACCCTACCCTACCCTACCTACCTACCCTACCCTACCTACCTACCCTACCCTACCTACCTACCCTACCCACCTACCTACCCTACCCTACCTACCTACCCTACCTACCTACCTACCCTACCCTACCTACCTACCCTACCCTACCTACCTACCCTACCTAACCTACCCTACCTACCTACCCTACCCTACCTACCTACCCTACCCTACCTACCTACCCTATCCTACCTACCTACCCTACCCTACCCTACCCTACCGTATCCTATGTCCTTCTCCTGGCTCTAAACTACCTCCCTGCCAATTTTCAGCTAAATCGGTTCAGCCGTTCTTGAGTTATAAGTGAAGTAACTAACACGACTTTCTTTTATATATATAGATAAGTGCTAACAATTATTGTTTTTTTTTGGAGCCTACACACTTGGGAATGTCGGTGGCATGTCAGCTGATGCGTACGAATTTTACCGACAGGCTCGACGAGTTTCGTGTGTAGGTTCCATTCCACTTTCTCTGACTTCATCATTTTTATATTTGTGCCCTAACAGCTATCTGGTAATCAAGATCAGTATGTCATTTTGGTGTCATATTCACTACTAACTTTTGTCAGCGGCCTGTCCCTCTTGTATGTTGTAAATTTTTCCATGAACATTTACGACTGGGATAAAAATATCCTATATAGTAAATATCCTAATAATAACAGTTGCTCTGATCAATCTTCGGGTTAAACCGCGCTAGCCTAGGTTAGGATATGGATAGGTGCTGACCACCCGTAACAAACCGAGTTTCCTCCGTGCCTCGAGAAGCACGTTAAGCCCTTGATCCTGGCTGTCATTTGTAGATCTTTAACAGTCGTTACAGGTAGTCAGTTGCTGGAAAGACTGACAACCAGTCTTACCTCGTTCTAACTGGGTTGGGGTGGTCAGATACCTAGGCAGTTGCTCCTTGTAAAATACTAGTATTCAGTACAACATAGTTGGAAAAAGGCTAGGCACATGACTATAGAAATATTCTATTGCAAGCTATGGTCTTTTCTTCTTACCTTTATTTGTGTTAAACATTGTAATCCACTCAAGCATCACAGCTTTAAATATTTTCAATCAAAGGCAACATGCAGACAGACTTATGTTTTGCATCCGTATGCATTTATTGAGACAAAGTCATTTTTGGTATCGAATCGGGAATGAGATAATCGAGCAGCAAGCTGAATTGGCAATGGGCCATCCTTATTAACCGTAAACCTTTGGAGTAGATAATTTTGAATAGAGATCGTGAATCAGAAAGCGTTAGGTGAGCCGCACTCAGGCTAGGTGCAGCGACTATCTCCGCAGGGCAGTAGCAATTGGGTGAGATTTTCCGAGAATCGATATGACTGGCGTGCAATTAAAGAGGCCAATTTCAGTACTGGAATCCTGTATTATCGTCATTTTTGTAAATACTATTTCATATTGTCAAAGACAGATTTAACAAAACTAACACGTATGTTGTTGTGAGCAGCGGTGGCCCAGTGGCAGCAGCCCCGACTTACGAGCAGTAAGTCGTAGGTTCGAACCCAGGCACCCACGGGCATTACTTTGTGTAATTTATTTCATTACCGCTGCTCTCAAAACGGTGAAGGAAAACATCGTGAGGAAACCGGCATGTCCTAGAACTAAAAATTCGAAGACATGTGACATCTACCAACCCGCACTGGGCCCGCGTGGTGGATTACAGCCCATTCCTTCTCATAGAGAGGAGGCCTGCGTCCCAGCAGTGGGAACAATATAGGCTGATGATGATGAACACGTATGTTGAGGATGATGATGATTTGATGTAAGTATTGTTTAAGCGTAAGATTTATAAAAGTGCGCCATTTTAAATACTAAATTCATTAATTTCAGACAAAAAAGCTACAAAAAATTGACAGCGCATATTGTCTCTGAAAATGCCCAAAAAGAGCCTGTTAAAAAGCTTTTGGTAAGAGCATTTAAAGTATTTATAATTAACAAACAATCAATTAATTGTATATGTTTTGATAATTTACAAATAAAACATCACGCCTGATTATCCCCGAAGAGTTCAGCAGAGTTACACAGTTACACCCCCACATTTCCATTTCGCCAGAAATATTTGTGTCCTATGTTTTGTTTTGCATCCTCGTCAAATTCAAGGAGCTATGCTATTGATGCTAAGCTAGTGTTTCACGTCCCGAATCAATAATAAATTGGGTAGGTACTTTTTTTTCTTTTTTACGGAAATCGGTAAGTGAACCACCCGTGTTTAAAACGCGGCCCGTCTGATTCTCGCCCTATAACTGCGCTTCCACAAATACAAACATCCTCACACGTTTATTCAATATATTCTGAAATACTGACAAACATAAACAACCAAAAAAATCTGCGGTGTTAATAATTAACTAGGTCCCGTAATTTTAATTGATAATTTATGTCTTTTGTGACAACCTCCTGAATTTTGACGAGGATGCAAAACAACACCTTGTATGTGTTTGTTAACACTTAGGCTAAATAACATAACATAATAATGCCAATTTTCACAAACAATTAAATGAGTGTTTTAACAAACGTCACTGTTGTAGATTCAACGCTCGACTTAGTTAGACGCAATCATTTAGGTGTCACTTGGTGAAAACGGGCATGAATGTACGTGATAATATTTAAAAAACTAGTTGCAATGAATGTACTAACTTTATATTTATGTTGTCTTCAAACCACAGGGTCGAGTTTTTCAAGGAATTAATAGTGGCATAGATTATAAAGGAAAGGAAAAGTAAGTAATTACAGAATATTTCAGATCAATATTAGTCATTAGGTAGTAAGTTAAGATAACTATTATTTTTTTATTTATAGAGATAAGAAACCAAGAAAAAATACTGGCTCCAAGAATAATAAAATAATTGGTGATATACTGGTAAGCCGTTTTCCTTATTATTTGCTTAACTTTAGTTAACTACTAGCTACATATTCAAGGGAACCCTTGTCCTAAAGAAAGCGAACGTCCCGCGATCAAAAACAGTCGTCAAGTTAATTTTTCTCGGCGACCCTTTAACGCTGACGCGCCGAAAGAGGGTGCCTTCTGGTTTGCTGAAAATATTAGTGTAATTATTTTATTTTTTTTTATTATAAATACGCTCGCGTTTGACCACTATCTCACCTGATGGTAAGCGATGATGTGGTCGACGGTGAAGCACGCTTGCCTAGAAGAAACCTATTCACTCTTGACTTGAAGACCCCCAGATTGTAGCTATCGGGAAACACACACTCCGGCAGGGAATTCCACTCCTTAGTGGTACGCATAATAAAAGTATTCCCAAAGCGCTTAGTGCGTATAGGTAGGATGTCCACCATGTACCGATGGCGCATCGCTGTACGTCTGGTAGTCCGATGATGAAACGTCCGATGATGATATGCTGAAAATATTAGTGATATTATAGAAAGCGATATAATATGGAGAGCAGCGGTGGTCGAGTGGTGACAGCCCTGACTTACGAGCAGTAAGCCGTGGGATCGAACCCAAGCAGGCGCATTACTTTGTGTAATTTATTTCAGCACCGCTGCTCTCAAAAACGGTGAAGGAAAACATCGTGAGGAAAATGGCATGTCCTAGAACTAAAAATTCGAAGACATGTGACATCTACCAACCCGCACTGGGCCGGCGTGGTGGAGTACATCCCACTCCCTCTCACAGAGAGAAGGCCTGTGTCCCAGCAGTAGGAACATTATAGGCTGATGATGATGATGATATAACATCATTCATAAGGCCTTGAATTTTTTGTCGAGTCTTCTAATTATAGGTAAAAAAATAACATAACATCACGCGTCCGTAATCCTCGAACGGTCAGGCAGAGGTGAACCTAATAGTTTTGTCCTATGTAACAGGAGGTGAGCCTATTGCCATCAACCGGGCACAGATCCAGACTCCGTGGCACGTACTGAGAAATTCCTGATGGAAAAGCCCAATAACACTTTGACCGACCCGGGATTCGAACTCGGGACCTCTTGCTTAGCAGTCGCACTTGCGACCCTACAGCAACAAGACGGCACGAGCATTTATTCATCATCATCATTTCAGCCGAAAGACGTCCACTGCTGGATATATCCCCGCAACCTTCACCAGGTCATCGGTCCACCTAGTGGGAGGCCTTCCAATGCATCGTCTTCCGGTTCGCTGTCGCCATTCCAGAACTTTTCGGCCCCATCGCCCATCCGTTCTGCGAGCAATGTACCCTGCCCACTGCCACTTAAGTTTGGCAATTCTTCGGGCTGCGTCGGTAACCTTGGTTCTCTTGCGGATGTCATCATTTCTGATTCGATCACGCAAGGAAACTCCGAGCATAGCCATTGCCCTTTGGGTTTAAGCCTTCTGATGAGGCCCATTGTGAGCATTTATTACTACTTTGTTTTTATTCTGGTTGTTGCAGAAGAAGATTTTAAGTGGAACTCTAAACAAGCAGCCGTTTCAAGAAAGCGCGCGTTACGTACAGCATGAGTAAGTATTAATTAGATCCAATAGTTTATGGCCTACGCTAATTAGATTAATCTGAAATACAAAATTATCGTGTCACTAAATTACTGAAGTTTTTCTAGTTACAAACCGTAAAAAATAAATTTAAACGTTCTTCCTATTAGTCTATATAACTAACCTCAATTTTTAACCCCCGACCAAAAAAGAGCGGTGTTATAAGTTTGATGTGTGTATCTGTGTATCTGTGTATCTGTGTATCTGTGTATCTGTGTATCTGTGTGTCTGTCTGTGGCCGAGCTCCTAAACGGATGAATCGATTTTGATAAAATTGGTTTCGTTTGAAAGGTGTTTTAATCGAGAGTGTTCTTAGCTATGTTTCGAGAAAATCTGCCCAGCCGTTTGAAGGTGATCACCACTTTTTTAGTTGATGGGAAATAAACAACTTTCCCAGGTCTGGTCGATTTGAAATTTGAAATCTTGTTACTTGTCCCTATGGGCATCGCTGGGGGGGGCTATACCCCCCCGCTCCCCCCTAAAAGCTCGGGTTTTTTTTAATTGATAAGTTTTTAAATTGTATGATAAATTTGATGGTTTTTAAATATTATCCATACACAATCTGTCAAACTTCAAGACAAATAGAAAACGGGTAATTATTTTGGATTAGTTACAGATACGCTAAAACAGAAGAACAAAGTCGGAGTAAAGAAGAATTGTTGGTACGTTATTTAAGCAAACATCTAAGAGCTTTGATATTTGCCACTTGAATAGGCTCCCTGGCCACAGTATAGCAAAATATTGCGCGATTCTGAACCTACCTGGTGCGATAATTAAATTGAAAAAATTCCGAACGTTTTGTACATTTTAAAACCATCAAAATTGACGACACGATTAGCGCAGTGGGTGAGCGATTGGCTGCTGCGCTGCGTATCACTGGTTTGACTACTGCACAGAACAAATATTTTTATGGGCTGTTGTTCTGGGTCTGGCTGTTTGTGTGTGTGAGTGACAAGTTCCTAGAGTGGTGAAACGTTAAAAAACATTACGCCATTTATGAAATCAGGAAAAAAAAGTGTAACGGCCACCATAAACATTCATTTCATTTTTTTTTGGCCTGCACTGTCCCCAGCTGGGCAAAAGTCTCCCCAACTTCCTTCCATGCGCTCTTTTCCCGTGCCTCCGCGAATCAAGCAAACATTTATATCGCATAAATGTGTTAACCGCTACCAGGTTTAAACATTATGAAAATTAAGCAATAACACGTTTCAGACCGCATCCAACCACATTATATTGTTACCAGCAAATTCCAATTAATTTAAAATGCACTGTAATATCAATTAAGTACGGGCTAAAGTGCAAAGTATACAAGCACTAACTTGGCATAGCTTTGTGTGCAAACTGGTTCAGTCTTTGTTTTTGTTTGAAACCTGTTTTGTGAATAAACTTAATATAACATCACGCCTGTAATCCAAGAAGGGTTACGCAGAGGTGTACATAATAGTAACTACACCCACATTTCGCTTTCAAATCCCTTGTAATTGGGGGCGAGCCTATTGACATCAACCGGTCACATATCCAGACTTCGTGCTTCGTCAAAAATTCCTGATGGAAAAACCCAATACTTAACACTTAACCCAAACCGGTAATCGAAACCCATGCTCAGCAGTCAGCACTTGCGACCACTCGACCAACGAGGCACTAAGTTAGTGTTTTGTGAATAAAGGATTTTTGTGTTATTCACACTACATTAAATAAAGGTTGTAAAAATACCCTTAAGAGCGTTTACACTATACAACATTTCATACAAACTTCCAAGTCCTTATTTTCCGAAATGACTGAACCGATTTTATTCCGTCTGAATTATTGATTATTTATTCATTATTATTACAGTTTGTTTTGATTTTCTGTGTGAAGGGTCAATTTCATTCTAAGTGAACATTAAAATCTGTATTATTGCAGGGAAATATTTTGAATGCTATTCAAAATAACGAACCAGGACGTGGGGATGAAACGTAAGTTTGTTCTTCTTACTAAAGACAGTAAATTTGCCCTCGTAAAATTGTGGTAATGTTCATTTTTCATAAAGAGGCATTTTTTTTTATTGGGACTACCTTACACACCATTCCCAAACCACTGCATCTCCTGTAAGCCAGAACCAACATTGACGACTACCAGAAAAGCTACGAGACAGTGAAGCTCGACGAAGTCCCAGAGATACAATTTAACTACTGTCTTGGATCCCTCAAACAAATTAATTAGAAAATAATAGTGGAAGAGTAGGAAATCGAGTGGCGTTAATAAGGTTGAATTTCCGTTGAGGTACAAAAGCACTCGCGAACAAAACTGTAATAATAATATGGTCTAGCCCAATCCTATAAAAGTTCAATAAGATTAATGTAGCTACGCCGTAGCTAATGCTACGAAGCAGTTCTACGCCGGCTACGCGATCTTTATTTAAATAATTATGTTCCAATAATTGGTTTGCCATGGTTCAAATGATTTTGCTTGAGTTTCTTTTTAAACTATAATATTGTAATTACAGAGACATAATGCGCCCGTCGATGGTAATAATGTAAGTTACGAAAAGATGACTGTTTTTTTATTAACATATTATTTTTGGACTTTGAGAAGGAGGTCAATTGCCGAATCCAACTCGGATGGGCAGCGTTCGGGAAACTACGCAACGTCTTCTCGTCAAAAATACCTCAGTGCTTGAAGACAAAGGTCTTCAATCAATGTGTATTGCCAGTCATGACATACGGAACAGAAACGTGGTCTCTCACTATGGGCCTAATGGAGAAGCTCGCAGTCGCGCAACGAGCCATGGAGAGGGCTATGTTTGGGATTTCTCTACGAGATCGAATCAGAAATGAGGAGGTCCGTAGACGAACGAGAGCAACCGACATAGTCCAGCGGATTGGCAAGTTAAAATGGCAGTGGGCTGGCCACATAGTGCGCAGGACCGATGGCCGATGGGGCCGGAAGGTCCTGGAGTGGAGACCGCGGACTGGCAAGCGCAGCGTAGGACGTCCACCGGCTAGGTGGACCGACGACCTAGTCAAGGGAGCCGGAAGACGCTGGGCGCAGGCCGCTTCCAACCGGTCCTGTTGGAAATCCATGGGGGAGGCCTATGTCCAGCAGTGGACGTCCTACGGCTGATATGATGATGATGTTTTTTTTTTTTGGATAATTACTGCTACAAACTGCAAACGTAAGCTAATTATAGAGGTATTTCGTCATGTGAATTTTAACAAATTTCAAACAAATAAATATCCTTATCTCTTCATTTTCCCGCAGCTCACCATCATCATTTGAAAATGACGTAAGTGTGACTTTGGACTAAAATAATTAATTAAACTTCACATAATATCATCACGCCTGCAATCCCCGTAGGGTTAGTCAGACGTAATGGTACACCCACATTTTGTCAGTTATGTTTAAGGCCCATGTAATATTGCCACCAACCGAGCACAAATCTGGACTCCGTGGCTGCTACTGAGAAATTCCTGATAGAAAAGCCCAGTCACTTTTGCCTGACTTGGCAATCAAACTCTCACTAGACTAACGAGGCAGTCTGTATCTGAAAATAATTAATTACATAGATATTATAACATCACCATCTTCCTGCCCTTGTCCCATTTTATTTGGGGTCGGCGCAACACGTCTCTTTTCTTCATACTCCTCTGTCATTCGTCACGCTATCATTTACTCCTTTTTCCTTCATTATCATTTTTCACACATTCCATCCATCTTTTCTTTGGTCTTCCTCTCCCTCTCCATCCATCCACATTTATATTAATCACTCTTTTAGTCACATGTGTTCCATCCCTCCTCATCACATGTCCATACCAAGACAGACGACTCCCTTTCATCTTTTCTGTAACAGGTGCCACTTTCAAACTTCCTCTTATATGCTCATTTCTAACTTTATCCATTTTAGTCACTCCACACATCCAACTTAACATTCTCATCTCTGCTGCATGCAATCTTTTTTCATCCGTCTTCTTCACGGCTCAGCATTCCGATTCATACAGTACGACATAGACATAGATATTATAACAATAACCAGCAAAATATGAGCAACATTCGCAATAATCCATGATAAATCGTGACCCATGGTACATGTTTTTTCATAATATCTATATCTTTACTGATATTATAAAGCTGAAGAGTTTGTTTGTTTGATTGAACGCGCTAATCTCAGGAACTACTGGTCCGATTTGAAAAATTATTTCAGTGTTAGATAGGTCATTTATCGAGGAAGGCTATATAAAGGCTACCAATAGGAGTGGAGCAGCAATGAAAAATATTGCGAAAACGATAACGGGAACGGGAAAATGTGACGCAGACGAAGTTGCGCGGGACAGCTAGTTTGCCAATAAAATATTGACTGTAATGTTTTGACACAATTATTCATAATAAGTAGAGAAATAATGAACGTTTCATGTATATTGACCGTGTCCTTACCAAAGCAATCGGTCGTGCCAATAGTTTACGATCGTTACCTAAATTTATTCGGAATTAGACGATTCGCCGACCAAAATCGGCGGTAGCAAGTCTGCCCCAAGATCACATTGGTTAGGACGCAACCTAAGATTTTTTTTAACTTTTCAGAATTATGATGAAGAAAACAATGCCAAGGAAGAAACTTCGTACGTAAACTAATTTGTTCCAACACAATACATCTTTTACCACTTGTATTTGAAGAAGGATAATTTAACTTACGACTTGTATTATTTTCTAGCGATGAAGACTTTGTAAGTAAAATGATTTTTTAAAGCAATATTTCTTATTTAAGAAAGGAAATCTAGGTATAAAACAAAAAAATAAAACAAACTAATTTGTTAACATTTTATTGCTAAAGCGTTTGGAAAAGCTAAGCAGTCCCCTACAGGAAGGTTTCACAGCATATAATCACTTTCTAAGTATTTTTTTACTACTGCTGCTAACCTTTGTGTACTACTGCTGTGCAAAAGCCTGAAAGAAAGGGTATTGAAGTTTACTTTATCGCGATAGAGTACATTTTTAAGTGAGAAAAAATTACTTATCATTGTTTCATCGCACAAATAAAATTTTACAGGCCTCGCTAAATCGCCATACTAGAAGAAGTAAAGATCCTGACATTGGCGGCAAAAAAGATTCCAGCGATTTTGATGAGACTAGCGAGGAAACGGGAAGCTCGGACTATGAGAGGAACCCGGGCAATCCGTTCACAGTGCACAAAAATAAATACAAACAAAACTGGCCTTACAATCATTATGTAAGTTATGCTTTAGAGACTAATTTCGCTTGATTGACTGTAAATAAGAGTTCTTTTTTTAGGGTTCCGTAGTCAACAAGGAAGCCTTATAGTTTCGGTATGTCCGTCTGTCTGTCTGTCCGTGGTTTAGCTCAAAAACTATTGGTACTAGAAAGTTGTAATTCGGCATAAATATAAACGTTTATGACGCCGAAAAAGTAGTGAAATAAAATTGTGAAAAAAACCATTATTTAGGGTACCTCCCCTACATGTAAAGTGGGGATAATATTTTTTTTTTTCGTCCTTCCCGTACTGCAGGATATCGATAGATAGGTCTTTCAAAAATATTAGGGGTTTGCCACGACCGTTTTTTGATTAAGTAAACCGTTCGTGACTTATCAAGCTTTAAAGTACCAATTTTCGTTAGAGTCAAGTGTCCCCCCCCCTTTACCGACTAAACGGTTGAAGTTAGAAATTCGAATTTCACGGCAGTAGTACCTTTATACAACGAAATTTAAAGGAAATTTATCAAATAAGTGGGCTTTACAAGTATACGAGTAATAGTCGACCAATTGTATTTGACTCGAAAAACTACATAAGAGATATCGATAGATGGCGCTAAGCGTCAGTTGTTCTAAAAATGAGTCTCATTTGCAGATCATATTATGGTGGTTTTTATAAATATTGGTACGGAACCCTTCGTGACGACGACCGTCCGACTCGCACTTGGCCGATTTTTTTTAATTCTTAGTCCACTGTCGTTTAGGTAAAATGACATTAAGTTAGCGTTACTCGTGGAAATATAAGTTATTTAAATGCTTATGCCAATTCTTTTGACAATCGCAGTATAATAAAAACGAAAAAAATGGGATGGCCGACTGTCAATGCCCCTTGCTTGAAACGTCAAAATTTCGGAACATCATGATTGAAACGTTAAAACTATATTTTTAAAAGGACGACGGCAAAATTACCTTAGCACCTCCACTTATTATTTTAAACACAAGAAAAACACATAATAAAGTTGTTTTAAGTACAAAACGTTGCGATAAAAAAAACATGTCACTGGCGAATACAAAAAACTCAATGACAGATGTCATAAAGTTCAAATTCCTTCGTAACCTAATATCAATCCGTCTTACAAATTTTCCAGTTTTGGAAACCCAAACTCAATGACAGATGTTATAAAGTTCAAATTCCTTCGTAACCTAATGTCAATCCGTTTTAAGAATTATCGACCAAGACACGTGACCTCACGGTCACGTGTCCTAAAACGTTGTACTAAAACGATTTAAATTGAATTGTTACACTTTTGCAATATAATGCGATTTTAAAACTAAAGATGATTATTTTGACATTTTCAAGATGGATGGCGATCACATGAACATCAATCCATATGGACCTCAGTTTGGAAGCTTAGGACCCTCTGGTCCTGAACTGTTCTTTGGTAGAAAGTGGTGGTACTTCAATCAGGTACTTCTGTATTTTAAGTGTGTTGTTTGTAATAATAATATGATAAAGAGGAAAGATTTGATTGTTTATTCCAATTTAACTCAAAAACGAATCTACCGATTTTAAAAATTCTTTCACCATTAGAAAGCTACATCTTTACTGAGTAACATAGGCTATATTGTATCACAATTTTCGCGGACAAAGTCGTGGGCTAAGTGCTTGAGTGTAATATAAGTGTTCATGAGACAGCCACGAAGGTATAAAATCCATATACGACGCTTAAAAAGTCTACAATTTTTCAGAAAAATACTCTATGCTACTTTTGTGTGCCGTTCAACAAAGTTCGGTATTTTTTTTTAGTAATTCTGAACTTCCTGAAATCTTGCCACGGTCGCATTTTTTTTCTGACGCTTCTCGCCTTGTGCCGGCGGCGCCTTCGGTCCTCGTGTCTGGCTTTTTAGCCACCTTTCATCTCTTTGCCACGGTGCAAACCAGTAAAATTTAAATCTATTCAATTCGAATCACACCTAAAAATACTTAGATTAAAACTTAGACTATTCACCACATAAAATTAATTTTGTTTTTCAGGACGACTACAAGCCGATGGGTTAACTTTTGTGATTGTTTTATGTGTAAGAGACCGACCTTGTATGTAAATAAATCAACATTTAATTTTATTACAAAGCGATTTTTATTGTTACGCATGTTATTCTGGTGTGTAAAATATTGGTACTCAGCTGCATCCAGTTGGACTGGAAGCCGACCCCAAGATAATTTGGGAAAAGGCTAGGCAGATGATGATAGGCCTTTATATATTATGTACGTCAAGTCAAAATCTTTGGTCGATTCTCTTTGGTCTATTCGGGTAATCATTGTATTTTTACATTGTAGGTAAAGAAACGGACATACATACAAGTCAAACACATGACTTGTATGTATGTCCGTTTCTTTGTTAAAAAAACCTTTTCCTGGTAGCAATACAATTTAATATCAGAAGATCTACCAGTGGTCTATTTTAGCCCTGAAAGAACTCGAAGTCACGGGGGCTTTCCGAAGCGTTGAGATTATACAGGCTTACAGAGACAGAAGACCTATTGATATTAGAAAAAAATATATATAGGCCTATGATGATTCTAAAACGCTTTAATTACTCAGGAAAGGAAATTCGTATCGACAGTAATGATACGGGTTTTGGACCCCAAATATTAACCAATATTTGGGGTCCAAAACCCGTATCAATCAGAGGAAATATGATGAGCAAGCTTTGCCACCGAGTATGGTTTACGTAATCAAAACTGTCTTTTCCAGAATTTCCCGTGGGGGCTATTAAGTATTGCAAATTTGCAAGGTACAAGATTGAGATGATCTGAAGTACGCTTTTTCGATGGTTGGATAAGTATTTGTATGGAAGGAGAACAAATATTTGTATGGCCTACAGATAGTTGTTCCGGGTCTGGCTGTTTGTGTATGTGAGTTTAAATGTTTGTAAACGCACCCACGATACAGGAGAAATTGCTAGTGTGTGCAACAACCAAAGCCTGGAAGTGCGGCGTCAAAACCATTCAGTGTTGCAAGCGTAGCCGCGGAATAGTGAAAGTGTTTTTTTAAGTTTTAAAAGTTTTAATAGTGAAAGTGTTTTTTTAAGTTTTAAAAGTTTAAAAAAAACACTTTCACTATTCCGCGGCTACGCTTGCAACACTGAATGGTTTTGACGCCGCACTTCCAGGCTTTGGTTGTGTCGAAAACAACAAGGAGCTACGATGCTTCGGAAATATCGATAAACTGTGCAATGTGTTTTTTGAAAGAATAATAACAGCTAAACAATAACAGCCGCTCGGGTCGATCTTCAGGTTGAACCGCACTCACTTAGGTTGGTTTCCGAATCCAAGTGTAAAGACACCCCAAAACATGCACTTAATTTAACCTCTTGGCTGCCAAAGACGACCCCGAAAAAAATGGTCGTACCAGTGACAAGGATAAGAAGTAAGGCGACGCTCCACAGCAGCCCACAGCTTAGCTACGCACGCTACTTAGCTTCCCTCTGTATGTAGGAGTTGCGGGGTCATTTACTGCAACCCACTGCCACACTACGCACGGATACACAGCAAGCAAACAAATGAACCGCGCATCTTCCGTGGCAAGCTCCTATACAACACATACTTCGTAGCAGTGGAGGGTTGACTAAACTCAAAAGTTTTTTTTTCTATTAGACCATTACAGGCACTTTTGAAGGTCAAACACAAAAAGATGAAACTTCAGTCACGAGGCATAATAACAAGTGAACGTACTGTAGTTGCCCATTCCAAAGCGTAGATCTCTATAGAGCAAAATGGGAAAGAAACCCAATGGACATTCTTTTAATTATTTTTTTACAAGATCATGGTTATACCTTTCATATTGAGATTATACAAATATGTTAGAACGAACTTTTATTCTAGTTTTAGTACTAAACATACTAGCTACTACTACTTCTATTTTTCACTAAGAAATAAGATTATACAACAACAAGATTGTATAACAAAGCGGAAAATAGTAAAACTTAAATCGAATAAGTCATTTATTTCAATAAAAGGAATATTTTTAAAATATCAACCGATACGAACACATAAATAGAATTGTGACTTTTACTTGACTTTTATAACTTCGCGACGGCATAGTATTCCAAGTTTTGAGTACAAAGCGATTTTTCAACAGAAATACTATTAGGTTCATCTCTTATTTAGCTAGAGCACCCACATTCCTTCAGTTATGCTAAGTCCAACCCATGTAATAGGAGGCGAGTTTATTGCCATCAAGTGGTCTTATATCCAGGCCCTGTGTTGCTAACGAGATTTGCCTAATGTCAAAACCCCATTACACGTCACCCGACCAAGGAATTAAACCCAGAAACTTCTGCACAGCAATAGCGTCTCTAATAACCTAGACCAACGAGGCAGCTAAGGTATCATATACGATAATATTATGAAAAAGCAGCTACAAGTTCGAAATGTAACTAATATACCAAGTAGTTATATACAAATGTATATAGGGAGGGGATGACGGATAGGATACATCTGCCAACAAACTGCTTTACACTTTGGCAAAAGTAACATTTTGTCATCAGGTTGTCACTACGAATAAGCGCTTTTTAGTCACGTTCCCGCTTGTAACTGGAACTCCACCGTATCCTCAACACATCCGCCGACGTCATTAGCAGACCGCGCTAGTGTGCCACTATCTTAAAATTAGCTTGGCTTAGACAAGAGCCAGCGCAAAAAGAGGTTTTAACCTTTTTGGGTATCCAACAACTTTCGCAACTTTTTAATTAGGATTTTTAATTTTATAAGGATCGTTTTTTAAATGAATGGCATCTCGCAGTCCAACCTATGAGGTAGTTGTCTGCGTAACTGGACTATCCTGTGGGTGCCTTAAGAGTAAGGTCTCCAGCCAGGGCATAGATAAACTTACAAACTTTGCGACTACACGCTAAGGGCACCCCCTGTGGGGTATAACGAGCCTTGGCTTAAGGCGTTATGAGGATTGTGATTGGACTTTAACCAACATATCATACACGTTCGATACTGTTGCTGTTAAACTGTATCATCCCACAACTGGGCAAAGGCCTCTCCCCATGACTTCCAAATCCATCGATCTATGGTCAACGTGGACCGCTGGTCGTTGGTTCTGTCCAGCTCGCCCCGCCATCTCCTGCGAGGTCTACCGCATCGCTTTCGGGTTGTATCAGGGCTCCACACTATGGTTCATTTTGAACCACAGCTGCTCGAGCATATGACACACGTGGCCAGCCCAGCCCCACTTCAGCTTAGCAGCTTTTTAAGCAACGCCAGTAATTTGTGTTTAGGAGCGCAGTGGAGTTGCGTACACAGTCGGTTAGTTTGTCGCCTAGAATACTGCGCTCCTAGGCACGTAGGGAGACCTTGAGTTTTGACTTTTGAGTGTTAAATGCGAAGGACTAGAAAGTAAATCATCAAAATATCTATGAACACAATTCACCGGCTGAGCTGCCCAAACGCCGAACTTAACTCTTGTTAAACTTTTTCTGAAATCCTGTTTATCGAAAATTAACTCAGCAGTTAATTGGCCTGTAATGAATTTCTGAATTATGTTTTTAAAATCTTATTATTCATCTTTGAGCGGTTATGCAAGCTTTGTTAAATTCCTACGAAAACAAGAGGAAAGCTCGCCTCGTCTACCATGTAAATTTAGCGATATTTTATTCAGATTATAAGCTGTTTCTAAATTCTTGTTACACTACTAGTTACATTCATCAATTATTAAATAAAAATACTGTTTTGTACTGTTTTACTGTTGTTTTGCCTTCGAGACGCTATGAAGAAGTAATCACCTAATGTCTTAGGTGTTAGGCATATAAAACTTCCGTTCTCTCAAAAATAATGTTTGACCAATTCGACCAATTGTTTTTTTTTTGTTTTTTTTGAATGGCATCTCGCAGTTCAACCTATGAGGTTGTCGTCTGCTTAACCGGACTATCCTGTGGGTGCCTTTAGAGTAAGGCCTCCAGCCAGGGCATAAAAACTTACAAACTAAGCGACTGCACGCTAAGGGCACCCCCTGTGGGGTACGAACCTCGGCTTAGGGCGTCGCTGGGGGAAGACTGCATGGGGACAGGCTGGATCTGAATAATATCATTATTTAGGGGCTGATTTAAAACTACTGACACAGCATCGCGGGCTGGCTCGAGCGAGGGTCGGGGAGGGCATGGACCTGGACGTCGCGACGGACCTCGACGGCGAGGTCGGAAAGACGGTGGTTTGAGTCGGAACTTTTTAAGAGTGCTAGTCTCTTTGCTACTCTCCTGGAGGAGGGTGATAGCATCATCTGGAGTGACAAGGGTATGCCTAGGACGGCGTACTGTACTAATGCGCGAGGGTTCGTAACGGGCGGCCGCTGCGATCAGGGGATTGCGGTGTTTAATGGCGTTATCGATGAAACGCTTCGAAAGACGTTTCATAAACTGAAGGACGGTGGGCATTCTAAGGTCTACGTGTAGACGGTCATTACGGACATAAAAAGGGGCTCCCGTGACTCTACGTAAGAACCGGTTCTGTAAAACTTGCATCCTATGGATGTACTTAGGCTTGGTGTGAGCGTACACGACGCAAGCGTACGTCATAATGGGGCGGATCACCGCGGTATAAAGGCGCAACTTGCACTTGAGTGACAACTTGCTTTTTGCCGAAATCATGAAATGAAGCCTACCCATAGCAAACGCAGCTCGGTCGCGAGCTGCTTTGATGTGCGCCGCGAAAGACAAGTGGTTGTCAAGTATGACTCCTAAGTACTTGGCTTGCTTCTCCCAAGGGATAGGCTTACCGTACATAGTGATCGGGCTGAGCGCGGGTGGCTTAATTTTACGCTGTTTAGAGAAAAGAACTGCCTGGCTCTTGTCGGGGTTCACCTCGATTCTCCATTTCCGGAACCAAGCGAGACGTTGGCTGAGGTTTGGAGGGTGCTGTAGATAGCGTCGTGACTGCGGCCAGTGTAATAAATGGCCGTGTCGTCCGCGAACAGGGCTAACTGAGCCTTCTTGCTCTTGGGGATGTCACTGGTGAACAGAGTAAAGATAAGGGGAGAGACGACGGAGCCCTGAGGGACTCCGGCTCTAATGGGGTGGGGGGAAGACAGTGCCTTCCCGATGCGATAGCGGAAGGTGCGATCCGACAGAAAGTCTCGTAAGATGAGCACGAGACGGTCCGGCAGAATTCGACCAAGTCAGAAAACGAGTTTAAATATTTACAGGAAGTTTTATAGTACTTGCGTCAATTTCACGGTCGAAGGACTTCAATAACATTGAAATCGTTATTAATTTTCATAACACATGCATGATATGAACAACGAAATGGACTTAAGGATTGTTTTTTTTACAACAATAACAGTAAGAAATATTTTTGTTTCAATTATTTATATTTTTAATTTTTTTATTATTGTTTATGATGTTTTTGTAATTAATGATCTTGTAAAAATCTTATGTCAGCCAAACTCTTCAGTTTCAGAATATTCTAAACTGCAATGGTATCAGTTTGAGGGATCGACTAGCGAGGTTTTTGGTAAAATTCTTTTGGAATACTTAAATTTATTAGAACCCCAAAGTTGAGTACACCCGGCGACACATCAAGCTTTACATTTCCAGGACAATATGGCCGCATGATCCGCATTTAAAACTAGTTTTATATAGCTTGAATTCCCGAAAGATTGCATACAGCAGAGATGAGAATGTTGAGATGGATGTGTACTCAACACATCCATCTCAACATTCTCATAGAAATGGATACAGTTTGAAATGAGCTTATAAGATGAAGTTTGAAAGTGGCGCCTGTTACATAA
Organism: Cerastis leucographa; assembly: GCA_963082945.1. NCBI lineage: Eukaryota > Metazoa > Arthropoda > Insecta > Lepidoptera > Noctuidae > Cerastis > Cerastis leucographa. Next base: position 5,921,801 of record OY720380.1, on the reverse strand, counting down.
AAATGAAATTGAAATGAAATTGAAATGAAATTGAGTCGTCTCTCTTGGTATGGACATGTAGTGAGGAGGGATATTAAGACATTTATTTCTCAAAAAAGATGGAACACGTGTGATTACAAGAGTAATGAATATAAACGTGGATGGATGGGAGGGAGATCAAGACCAAAGAAAGGATGGATGGATTGTGTGAAAAATGATATGAAGGAAAAAAGAGTAATGATAACCTGACGAGAGACAGAAGAGAATGGAGGAAAAAGACAAAGATGGCGCCATACCGTCCCCAAATAAAATGGGACAAGGGCAGGAAGATGATTATGAATAATAGGAGGTGAGCCTATTGCCATCAACCGGCACCCGGCAATCCAGACTCCGTAACTGCTACTGAGAAATTCCTGAATTAGTGAATACCCTACAAAAAGTACCAGGCTTGCATACGTATATTCAAGATGGTATTTATTCTAATAGTTCCGTCTGCACTTGCAAGTTCTGAGTAGGAACTACTAACGATAAACGTACTAGGCTTGCGTAAATTCAAGGTGGCTGTTCAGTTACAATTTGTGACTTCAACTATTATATGTTACTATTTGTTTACTTCAATCATATACACGGCGATATTTTTTATATCTTTTAATAAAAAAAATTAGCGCTATGGAACCCTGTGTGTGCACATAGGCCTTAGGCTTCGAAGCACCAAAAACTATTTTAAACGCTCATTCATAATATGTAAATTTACATACAACCGCGAAACAAAATGTGTTTTACTTACTACGGTAATGAAAAACAAAGTTACTGGTGCAGTTTGATGAGAAAGTCTCATATCTTAAAAACTAAATGTCAATTCTTATTGCAACCAATTTTCATTAAAATAAAGGTTCCATTTTTGCCAACGGAACCCTAAAAAGCCAAGGAGGCTAGGTTTTTTTTTTCAATTGACCTACAGAACTGTTACAGGCTGTCAAGAAAATTAATACTTAATTATCTACTGTTTGCAGGTGAATAGGCGACAGAACGATCTAGAAGACCAGCTGCATATCTTTGTAAGTGGATAATTAACGTCTTAGTCACCTGTGTCTGTGAGTTTAAAAATAAACAGTAGTTTTTTTTTTTCAGTGTTTAATAATTTTGATGTAGCTTAACTATTTTTTTTATTTTTTTAGTATAGATCACAACCTTTACCAGAAAAAAGAGAGGACGATTCAGTGAGTTTTAAAATAAATAATAGTTTTTGTTTTTTTATTATGCACTTTATAACGACTTTAATTTAGAAATTATTGTAAATCCGACCTAATGTAATAGGGGGAGCTTATTACCGTCAATCTTTCACAAATCCAGGCTACTTGCCGTTGCAATACCAAATAACATCCATATTTCTCGACCTGGCAACCGAACTCAGGACCTGAAGCTATGATATCTATACTATATATATTATAAAGCTGAAGTGTTTGTTTGGTTGACCGCGATAACGTCAGGAACTACTGTATATTAATTCGAAATTAAAACTTCTTTTAGTATTGTCATAGCCCATTTGCCGATGAGGGCTATACAACCTGTTTTTTTATATATCCCATAACTCTAGGGTTATATTCTGTAGGTAAAAATAATACTAAATCTCTTGGAATAGGTGGTCCACAAATGCATAGTTTCGGAGATATTATCAATCATAATTAAATTAGGTCAAAAATTGTCACCAGTTTAAAGAATCTTTACTTTTGCAAGGTTGCCAAACTTCGCAGTAGTGTAGTCAAATAGTAGTAGTTTCATTGATAAATACGAGTAATTATTTTTATTCAAACCATTAATTCATATTTAAAGCTAAGAAAATGCGAAAATACAAAAAAAAAATGTTTGTTACATAATTCATATGCCAGTTGATTCTTTGATATGGTCTCAATCATATCCTAGAGTTAAGCGATATAAAAAAAAACAGGTTGGATAATATAACATCGCGCTTCGATCAATAGGAGCGGAACAAAAAATATTGCAAAAACTGCATAATTGTATTCCTTTAAACGCAGACGAAGTTGAGTGGGTCAGCTGGTATTTATTTAAAATATGATAATGTACTGTAAACAATTCTTGCACTTGCGGAGGAAACCAAAATAACTGTTTTATTTCTTTTAGGAGGGCACACCTCTAACAATTCTATATTACCCCATGCGTTATGGAAACGTAAGTTTTGATGGCAATTACATAAAACACTAATTTAAACCACCTTGATAAGTTGACTCGTGTCTGACTGGTGGAACTCGTGGAATTGCGAATCGAAGGAGTGAAAGGAGAAGGTGTCCTATCCCAATGAAGGTTTTGACCAGTGAGCTAGGAGAGTAACAAATCCCAGCCAGATAGTGAGATAGATTTACTATACAGGGTTAAATGAAAGTAGCTAACGAGACTGCTCAAGCGGAATAAAACGATATAACATTATTTCTGGTGACTACGCTACCATCAGTCATTGGCCTCGTAATCTGTACTTAGGCCTTAACCCACGGCGCCCGATCAATACCACCGATACGATCCTAGAATGCATTTTTAGTTCGGATCTGATCGTTAATGACCATTAATCAATAGTCATCTATAGTATCCGCAAATGTCCGTTTGCGCAATTGCGCGATTGGACACTTGTGGTACTTAATGGCCAACAAAAAACCAAAAATTTTCGTTATCGCCATCTTGGTTTTTCATTTTGACCTCATTTTCATTATCAGCGACCCCGAAAATCCCTAAAACGATTCATGAAATAAAAACCAAATATTTTCCTCGGCGCTATCTCGGATTTTCCTTTTGACGAACACTGAAATGACACCCATCAAGAATAAATAAACAGCGTATTTAAGTATTTCTTTCCAGTCTGTCTTAGACTTACTATACACAATCACCCTTCAAGTAATAACAGGCTTGATGTTATTTATGTTTTGTCTTTTTGGTCACTAAAAATCAAAATATTTTATTTCACATAGGCCTATATGGGCACTTATAAAAGGTCGACAAAAAAGTGCTCGGTTCGGGTTGGTCGTTTCCTATGGAGAAGAACCGGCAAGAATCTGCATCAACTCTTTTAAAATCATTTGGTTTTACAATATTTTTATTTTACCGCGTTAGTACTTAAGTATGGGAGTACATCGTGGGCCCGACAATAAGTCGTTGCTTACTACAAAACGTAGAACAAGATAGTTGCCAATGATCTAGGAATCTAAGGCCTTCAATGTGCACACATTCACAAACAATAGGTAAAAAAAGAAAAAAGACTAGATTAAACAAGTGACACAAATGTCACTTACCAGTACCACCTATCAGTGCTGCAATTATTCTTAGCAAAAGGTGTAATGATTTAAAAACTATTGCAAAATGGATCTGATTAAAACGAAGAGAGAATGGAAAAAAAAATAAGATTAAAAATAGAGACATCCACACATTTGTGCCGTTTAAGAGCTACCAGGGAAGCAGCATGTGCGAGGGGGGCTAAGGCCAAACTTCTTTATCTTCAACGTAGTCCTTAATTTTGTAATATGCTTTTTTAATAAGGATACGTTTAATATAATTTTTAATCTTTCCATCGGTCAGTTCGGTAACTTAAATGTGTTACTGACTTCGGCTCTAGGCACTACCCATTAAATCGCGCAAGTGTCTAGTCGCGGTAATGAGTTCGCGCAAATGTCTGTTGCGCTAGTATCGTTCGCGCAAATGTCCTTTCGCGCCAATATCCAGGCGCGCTAATGTTTTTACTGATACCTTCTAACCCCTTAAATATTTTTCGCAGGAAGAATCGTCCACACGTTTGGTAAACCACGTCTTAAACCTTGAGGGAAGGTGAGTAAGATTTAAATTCAGTCAGACCTAAAACATTCATACTGAGAGAATAGTGAGCTTGCACATTCACCTAGAAAGAGAAATTCAATTTTCAGTATGAGTGAACGAGACAGTACAATAGGGGATCGGACTGGGTAAAGGAAACGACATTCTATTTTGTCCGTCAGACAGGTAATACAAAAATATTAGACACGTATTTTTTGTTTTATCAAAAAATTACTTAGTTAGAACACATTAAAGTTGGAGAGCCCCACTCTCCAACTTTAATGTGTTCTAACTAAGTAATTTTTTGTTAAAAAGTAAAATTTAAAGTTGGAGAGTGGGGGCTTACTACGTCACAAGTAGGTATAAAACTTACCTACATGTGATGTCATGCGCCATTTCAACTCAATATATCTCCGTAATTTTATGACCACGTGAAAAAAAAAAAATACGTGTCCAATACTTTTCAATAAACTACCCGACGGACAAAGAAAACAAAATAGGATTATCCCCTATTGTCCATATTTATGCAAAAAGGAACCACCAAACAAACACGCACTTCTGAGATATCAAAATATATACGAAAAGTTCAGCTCTGTTTTTATTAGTATTTATTTTATTAAAATTTATTGATTAAATACTTGTTTAAGTATGTGTATATTTTGCTCTGAATACTCGTAAACTTTCTAGATTTTAACATTTAATCATTGATACGTTTTCTCGTATACAAAAAAGAACACAACCCAGGGATTTACTAGTATTAATGAAACTATGTATTTATATTATCGTAAGCTTTTATTTTATCATCAAATTGGATATCGAAATTCACCGTCTAGTCCATTTATGTCATCTTCTATTGCATCATCACAAATGAGACTATTATAAAAACTCTGTAAATTTTTCATACCTACGATTTTGATTAAAGTTGATCATCACTTTTTAATATTTCCTATTTTCATTCATTTAGTGCAGAAGAACGAAAAGAAAATGGTGATCCAGATGTTTCAGTGAGTATTCTTTATTATCCCTGATTATGCGGATCTTTGAAATCTTTCTTTTCCTTTTAAGACTTTGCATAAAATTAATGAAAGGTATTTACTGTAAGCAGATTTGTTGTTCCGGCCGATAATCAAATATTAAGCAATTCAAATAGTTTTTAGAAATGTCGAACAGATATTTCCAGAAGTTTTCATAAAAAAAAAAACAGACGAGAGAGTGGTTGGTTTTTTTTTTTTTTAATTCACAATTATCACAATTCAATTCAATTCACAGTCATCTTTATTAAAAGAGTTCGATGTAGCTTAACTTATTCTTCTTGAACAATAAAGCTTTTTATTTATTATTTTTAGCACAGTCCTCAACCTTTTCTAGATGAAGAAGAAGACAATTCAGTGAGTTATAAAGTAAACAATATTTTTTTTGTATGGGAGGCCGCTCAAATATTTATTTTATTTTGTTTTTAGTATTTGTTGTTATAGCGGCAACAGGAATACATAATGTATACAAATTTCAACTGGCTAACTATCACGGCTCATGACATACAGCCTGGTGACAGACGGACGGACGGACAGCAATGTCTCAGTAGTAGGGTCCCGTTTAACGTATTTCCTTCCAGTCTGTCTTAGACTTACCATACACTATAAAAACTGAGCCCAGCCTACAAATAAAAACAGTTGATGTTATGTTTTGTCTGTTTGGTCACTGGCCATTAAATTGCACAAGTTTAGAGTCTTTCGCGCCAATGACTGTCGCGTAGTATCGTCCGCGCAAAAGTCCATTCCCGCATATGTCCATTCGCGCAAATTTCCAGTCGCGCAAGTGTCCTGATACCCTGTAATCCCTGAAATATTTTCCGCAGGACCAACCGTCCAGACGCATGATAAAAGACTACTACAAGCTTGAGCAAGCAAATGAAGCAAAACGGTCGAGATTAGAAAATACAATGTAAGTATTATTCAAAATGATGAGTTAGTCAAATCTAACCTATGTAATTTAACAAATATTTAAACCAATAGATGGGCCACTATCACCGGACTTAGGTTAAATAGTTATTTCAACTCTTTAACTGAAATAGTTAAAAAGTTGATCATCACTTTTTAATATCTCCTATTTTCACTCAATTAGAGCAGAAGAACGAATAAAAAATAGTATTCCGGGTTCTATATCTTCAGTAAGTATTTTTTTTATTATAACTTATTCTCGTAACTGTCCCAGTGCAAAGTAAAAGGTCTCTTCTATGGCAAACATGGCATTTGTCATCGCATTGGTCGTCATATACTTTCAGCGGCACTAGAGGCGTTAAGTGTTAAGGAATGGCAAATATCATAACGAATTTACTGTTTGCGAACTTTTTTAAATGTGTTTTTTTAATTAATATTTGCGGAAAAAATTAAGTATCAAGTTAGCATCTCTTTTCATGACTAATTTTAAAAGCAATGTTAAAAATATTTATCTAAAGTTACCATTCGTCTTAATGCACATTTAACGAAGCCGTAATGTATTTGTTTTTACCTTCAATTTGTTTTTTTTTTTGTTCTAGTCCATACCTGGGATCTGGAGCCTTCTAATTACGGACATATCGAAGGTTCCAATTATTAAATATTTAAGTACCTGTACTAATCACTCATTCTAATCAATGTATCTATTACCCAAGTAGCAGAAGCTTCTTTAACCAAGGCGTTTTATCACTAAACAGTGATTTAGTCGGCCTATAATGGTAACCACTGTGACTGCTTGTACTATAAAGGTTTTTAACAGAGTGTTTTGGTTCTATAAGATTAAAGATCAATTAGGTTCTATAATTTAGTTCTTAGAACGCTTATAAGACCATATTAAAGAATGATTAAAGTGTTGCACTGTAATAGATATGAAAAAAGCGATTATGCTACTATTTAGTACTATAGGCGACCTTATTGACACTTTTATGTATCTATTTTGCACTATTAATGCGTCAAAATAACTTTTACAGTACTAGTATTGTATAAGTATCGAAAACACTATTACACGATCAATCTGCACTATAAAAGTACCTTACAAGACCATTAGGTAACCTTTTAGGTTTTTAAAAGCTCCCTCAACATCGCAATGGGGCTAGTTCTGAAAAAGTCATGAAAACTCATCTATAGTACTAAATAGTACCATAGCGACTCCTAAATAACTTAAATTGCTAAATAAGCGCAGTTGCTAAATAACTTAAATTCTAAATAGCTCTATAAGTGAGTTTGTGTTACTGTTACGAGACTAAATCATTTTCGGAGAAAATATGGCTGCCGTTTTTTGCTGCTGATATCACATAAGCAGCACGGCTAGAGCCAATGTGTACTATAGCAGCCATAATCGGGACAAATCCTTATTTTATTTATTTGAATTTAATTAAAATTCGAAAATTATGAGGGCGCATTATCAAATTTGAAATCAGCATACTGATTTTACCGATACAATTATTTTCGCTAGTGCAAGTTATGGCAGAGTTAGGGTGCTTGAATTTTTTCTAGTATACCATTATTATAACATGTTACGTTAAGTAAAAATGGCAAATTTTAATGACATAAAGCATAACTTATATTGATATATTTTGTTTTCTTGGGGAACTGGCGAACAAGTATGATACAAAAGATCACTGGAATCATTTACGGTGCAAAATAGCAGAATAAACATGTTTTGGTTACTTTTATAGTGCAAATTTGTGACTTAAACGTTGCAAACAGCACTTTTTTAGAGCTAATTTGTCGCCGTGAGAGCCTTTATGTAATGATTATAGAATAAATCAGTGATAAAATTCGGGCCTTTTTGGGGTTCTTAGAACGTTTACAACATCATTATAGTACTAATCATGAACACTAGTTAGCACGTTCTAAAACGTTCTCTGGACTTTTATAGTACCAAAATTTGTTACTTGGGTAGTACATTGTTTTAAGTGCGTTACATTGAGCTTTCCTTACGATTTTCCTCATTCCTCCGCGTTACATGCCCATGCCACGACAACCGATTAAAACACAACTTTTCAGTAACCGGCGACACTTTCATTCAGGCTTTCTCTTTTGTCTCATTTCTTATTTTATCCATTCGCGGAACACCATACTAGAGTCATCACACTAACATTAAAAAAAGAAAACAGAGGCAGTCATATTTAAGGACTGCCGTCAGAAGTGAAGACTCAAAATAATGGAATGACTGTTATTTTTTTAAATCATTCGAGTCGTTAGTCTGGAACAATCGTCAGGAACATGTCGAGGTCATCTGTGACGCGAACCCATAATTTCTCCCCTACCAAAAATCGCTCAACGTGGCTATAGAAGTTAGCACGTTTTGCCTTCATTGTTTTTTACACCGCCTTTCCATTTAGTTCCTTTGTCCCTAAATGTAGATTCTCAATCATTCACCCATCCACACTAGATTCGCGTGTTGCACTATGTCCAACTTTTACTCACTGAGAGGCTACTGTGGGGTGTCCCAACAGTTCGCGAGTACATTCGGAAGAAGCTAGCAGTATCGTGACAACGTTGATATTTTCCTCATTGTTAGTCCTTTTACTTTAGAATCTATGTATTGATATATATTTATAGTATTTTGATATATTTATAGTATTTTATATATCCTTAGTATGACTTATTATTATTTTTTACCGATACACCTATCTCTGTTTGTCTCTGCATCACCCAAAGGTTGTCTGGTAGAAAATGCCTATGGCATTAAGTCCGCCTCTGTAAATTTTACTTGAAGTGTTATATAAAGTTTGTGACTTATAACTTAATCAGTCAACTTAAAAACCCTTTACTGTTTTATTGACAGGTGAGGTCTTCTTCATATCCGGACAGTCAGTTATTATACACTCCAAATCCAATCCAAGAACCAACCATAATCGAAATGTTAAAAGCCTGGAAAGCTGACCAAGACAGCCGTCTCAACAAAATAGCTGAAGACATAAACAAATCAATCAATGTTCTGTCCAAACAAATTGATGAAACTAATTTGAGGTTATCCTGTAAGTACAATAAGAGCAACCATGTTGGCCCTACACTGCTGCAAAGCAAAGAAACAGCGCCGATTAACAATATACAAAATTCAACATCCAATACACCGTCGTGAGTGAATAATGAATGTGCCATGTTCAAAATGTAAATAAATAATAAAACGACGCATTTGAGAAGTTTTTTTTAAAACCTTTTAAACAGGATGGAACGGACATCGAAATACAAATGGTAATACACATAATTATGCAGTACATCGTTTCGAACCTGGCCACATAGAAATGAATGTGATATCACATCCCATCACATTCATTTATATGGAATAACACAATGAAGAGAAGGATAAGTGTCTTTTGGCTTATAAAGGGCTTTCGGCTTACATAGGTGAACCTTTTGCCATCAACTTAGCACAAATTCAGAATCCGTGGCTGCTACTGATCATTTCTTGGTGGCAATAACACCCCGGTAGAAATCTAAAAGGAGTAAAGAATCGGACATAGCCTGTATAAGTGGAGACGCGGCGCGACAACCGGCGCGTCGGGCCACGCGGCTCGCTTTAAATTCAAACATATGGCGATGTATGAGAGCGTTTACGGAGAAGCGGTTTGACGTGCGTTTGCTTGAGATGTCCGAGAGCCCGACGAAGCGGCGTTATGTTACACCGTCGTAGTTTTATCCAATAATAATCATTTCATTGACTTTGACTTTTGACTTTGACTTTGACTTTACTTACGATAACCTAACTGTCTTTTGAATGGTTCAAAAACTAAAAGTATATATTATTAAACTACATATTATTTTGTAATGATTTGAAAATCATAATGCATTAAATAAAACAATAATGTACTTAGTTACAAAAAGTAATATTTTACATCTTTAAAAAAAGTAAAATAAACACAAAAAAGAACGATTCATTCTGAATGTGATTTGATCCTTCAATTTCTGATTCGCAGTCCTGTCGCAGTACCATCAGGCTAGTACTTACTTCTTTTTTTTTTTTTGTGAATGGCATCTCGCAGTTCAACCTATGAGGTTGTCGTCTGCTTAACCGGACTATCCTGTGGGTGCCTTAAGAGTAAGGCCTCCAGCCAGGGCATAAAAACTTACAAACTAAGGGACTGCACGCTGAGGGCACCCCCTGTGGGGTACGAACCTCGGCTTAGGGCGTCGCTGGGGGAGGACTGCATGAGGACAGGCTGGATCTGGAGTAGTACTTACTTCGCTGACACATAGTCTAAAATAGATGTTCTTTTCTATTGCATGGAGTGACTGTTGTCAAACAGACACTTAAATAATATGGTCCCACGTTGGGCTACAAGATCCTCCGCGGGCGGTTGCCGCGTCTCCGTAAACGGCAAATATACGCCCGACGCGCCACGTGACCCGCCGCCACCGTGCCACCCGACGCGCCTCTTATGCGTAATTTTTTTTTTTCTTTCAGAATACCTTTCCCCACACTAGGAATTTCTCCTATACCGTGGGTGCGTTTACCAACATTTAAACTCACATACACAAACAGCCAGACCCGGAACAACTATCTGTAGGCCATACAAATATTTGTTCCGTGCGGGGATCGCACCCGCGTCTCGTAGCGCAGCAGTCAATCGCTCAAGCACTGCGCGAACCGTGCCATCAAGTGAGCACTAATTCTAATTTTGGGACGCTGATCGGGGAACGGATAACAGATGGAGTCAAAAGTGCGAAGAGCACTGACTGCATATAGAAGGGACCGTTTCTCATTAGAACTTTTTTATGATTTTTAGAATGTATTCATATCAGATTAGTATGTTTCTGATTGTGCTTGTTGCATACAATTTAATTAAAGTGCTATAGGATAATAATTATATTTTGGATTTAATAAAATAATCGACGGGTTTACGTTACGTTTATACCACGCGCTCGTGGTAGGGCCTATGGTACTCGACGTTCGTTTCCACATGGTCGTGTACCCAAATTCCATAGGCCATCGAATTCGGGAGAACGACCTAGTGTACGAGTAAATACGCCATTCTGCGATTCTCTTGACGCAAGTCGCCTCGAAAGCGCATATTGCACTTACGTAATTAGCTCGCAAGTTAATTTCACGGTAATCATTTTAATGTTATTGAAGTTACAGCGGTTAATTTTTACAAGAGTACCTACTCGTATTACAAACATGAGTGTTGATTGAATAATGAAATGGATTCCTTCAAAGTTATTTTTATATTTGTTTTAATTGTAAGAAATATTCTAATTATTTATTAATCAATTTGTCTCTAGATCCACATTTTTTTTGTACAATCGGGCGTCGATATGGGTAGAACCGAGGGGGTGAAAACATGGAATAATAAGTCAAATTGCCCAAAATATTATTTTATCATCATCGCTCATCAACCCTTGTATGATTTAAAAATGTATTAAAAATAAATGTCTTCTAAGCCATTGTTATCACCTTTTTGCTTACTACATCTTATACAAAGTCTACATTATACTTATAAACATGTTCCTAGCATCTTACTGAGTCTATTACTTGCACAGAAAGATCCGGCACTCATAAAACTTTTTTATTTCAGAACATTCTAGAGAGCTTTGCTCAGCTCAGTATGCAGGACAAACTTGACTTACTCCTGGTAAGATATTCCTTTTAACTGGCAATACTTCATTTTAGGGGGGGGGGCGTACTGGGCTCCTACCAAAATGTTAGGGACAGGACAACAAGTGTGTGAAAAAGTGTGTGAGAGAGAGAGGCAGGCCTTCATCCAGCAGTCAGATAATTCAAGCAAGACAAGTTAATATAAAACCAGAAAAGGCATGTCCTTTAGTTTGGTAATCAACGTTATTCCGAATTAATCCGAATGTCGAGGCGCTTCAGAGCAAATTCTTCAAAATTTTATTCTGCCACGTCTTTTAATCGACTGCATGGAGTTTGTACGTTTGCATGGAGTTTTTTGTCTGTCAGTTAACTTCTGGTCGCACCTAATTATGTGAACATGACACTGGTACAATTACAATTGGCAAATTTTCAAGTATTAAAGAATAGAACGGGGTCGAGTTGAGTTGGTCCGTCTTCGGACAATCTTGTCCGGTTTCATAGTTCGACTTCATTTAATCTACTCGTAGTGTAGGTGCATCGGGGCCAGAATTCGAATAAAGTCTTTCGGCCACCCGAATGCAAGCTAACGAACAAGTTTAATCGCGCTATAAATTAGGTAAGTTCTTCCATGGTAGTGAAAGACTTTATCATCACGCGTTCGTATTTCCGAAAATAGACGATGATTTCCGAAGTTTATATTTTTTTCTGTGAAGTTGTTGTCGCTTGTCGCAAAGACTGTAAACAGTAAACGTTTAATGTATGCTGGAATTAAGAAGTGAATTAAGCAGTTGTTTTCATATCAATGTGTAATACTGATATTCTTATTTGCAGCGACTCAGGAGATCAAATGACCAAAGCAAATTTCCTACAATATTTGTAAGTTTGGTGAAGGTTTACCCACCTCTCGATATAGGATAGCAAAACAAGCTGGAATAATAAATAAACAGTCCTTTCTTGCCCTGGACCGAAAAAGTTGATTTAGGAGTGGAGCTTTTGCCCAGCAGTGGGATGATGCAGACTGGCAGTAACCATTAATCATATAAAACGCCAGAAACTAAGTATTGAATTAAAAAATACTGACTTGTCCACTGAAAGCTTAGTAAACTCTCATTTATATACCACACAATTATAATTATAATATAAATTATATTATAAAATTTTATAATTATAATTCAATAATTATAAAGTCATCCGTCTCCTACATTGGGAACTAGAGTATGCTACGTTCAGTTAATTTGGTTACCGTCCGTGCGTAGTGTGGCCGTAGGACAATTCCACCTACAATAGGGATGATGACTGGGTAAAGAAAACGAAATTCTATTTTGTCCGTCAATCAGGTAATACAAAAATATTAGATACGTATTTTTTGTTTTATCAAGATAACAAAAAAATACTTAGTTAAAACGCATTAAAGTTGGAGAGTGGGGGCTAACTACGTCAGAACTAGGTATAAAATGTACTAAGCCGTGACGTCATGCGCCATTTCAACACAAAATATCTCCGTAATTTTACGATTACGTGAAAAAGCAAAAAATACGTGTCAAATACTTTTTAATAATCTACCCGATAGACAAATAAAAAAAAATGAGTCACCATCCCTATTGAATGCAAAGCAAATAGTGTTCTTTTTACTTCAAGTCTAAAAGTTGTAAATGGATCCTTTATGAAGCCAAGTTTGGTGTACAGAATGCTTGTTTGACCCAAGCATTCTGTACGTCAAACTAAGTAACTATACGCAAAAATTATAGCTAAGAAACGACTTCTTTTTTGGGTGAAATGTAACGTTAAATGTTTAGACTCAATGTAACGCACTCCAAATGTTGTGCTAATGAATGATTTGAATAGTACGGGGTCGTGCAGGTATTTAAAGTCAAGGTAGAAAAAAACATTATAAACTGTATTTTTTTTTACACTTATTGCAACGTTGGTTTCTTTTCGTGGTATAGTCTCGAAGAAAAAAAAATGATCACAATGACGGGGAAAACAAGTGTTTGTCGGCTTCGTTCAGAGTACATTTATACCGATGCGATCATATAAATAGAAGTTTGTAGTTAACTCGCAGGCGACTCAAAAGCATTCGCCCGTAGTGCAATAGTTCTGATTTAATTGTGTCTGTACAAAAATGCTCCCGGTGAGGTTGCGCCTTTATATCATCAGAATTTGCCTACTTTACGTGGTCAGTACTGGATTCCCTTTTCACAATGTCATTGAACATTATGTTGAGCTAATATTCTGTTTTCTTGTCTACGTACGGTACGGATCGCGAAGAAATTATTTTAAATAAACCCAAAAATACTTCAAAATTAAAGTAGGGTTATAATTTAATAATCGTCCTTTTGGGCTCTGCCGCAGTCGGGTAAAAGGCTAGACTTAAGTTGTTATAATTTATTCATACTTAGGTGTTTTTTTTTTTCAGCACAAAAATATTTACAATGATGTTCGAGAAATGATGAAAGAAAACAATGAACATCCATATTATGTACGTTGGAATAGTATTAGATTTTTTCTAATCAAAATAATAAAACGAACCAGTTCATGCACAACATCAAGTCTCTAATCCCTCCTCTATCCTCCAATAGGCAGTTTTTTTTTTATTTATTTTTTTTGCGTTTTTTTTTTTTTTGACTCTAGTCTAGGTCAGAGATGACAGAGACAAAGTCGACAATGGCACGAGCTTACCCAGAAGAAGCCTGTTCACTCAAACTTTGAAGAGATTAGGGTTATAAGCGTTCGGAAAAACCAAACTTATACCAAATATTTATTTACTCAGGGTTGCCAACGAGTTTCAAAATAATTTATCTTCCACAAAATTAAAAGTACAAGAGAATACATTATACAGCTACCACAGCATTAAGTTACTAGTTACTTATGTTTTGTCATCCCTTTTTGCAGCGAAGAAGTTTTGTAAGTGAAGAAGTACCGGAACCCGAAGTAAACGTTTTGGTAAGTTATTACCTATAGGCAAATGCTATGCTACTTGTACACACAGCGACCAATAAATCCAGTTAATACGGATCTCTCATTGTACGGAAAATCTATACAAAGCAAGGTCATGTTATACTGGATGTCGGCTTGATGTGTCACCGGTTTTGCTGACGAAATAATAATCTTTAATATTAATATTTTTAACATTGTTTTTTTTTTGCATTGTTTATTGAAGATGACAAATCGTTTTATAATAATTTGATTTTCGTTTCGTATTACTTTTTTTTCTGACCTGAATGTGGATATTGTTTTGAATTTGTTATTCTACATTAACTTATGTGAATTATTAATGGTTACTTTTTTATGTAATGTTTTTTAACTGTAATGTTTTAATGGTACTGTTTTATTTTACTAAATTTCTACACAATGCATATTGTTTTGAAATAAATGACTTATGACTTACTTTGATGTATGTAAAAATGTACGCGGGTCTGTTGAATGACTATGGAAGCTTATAGATGGACACGGCACCGCCGCCGTATGCACTATGTTTGTCAGCAACAAACTCAAACTCAAAGCATTTATTTCAATTAGACCATTATAGGCACTTTTGAAAGTCAAAAAAAAAAACAAATAAAACACGTAGCTACAGTCCTAGTCACAAGACATAATAACTTGTGAAAGTACTGTAGTTGCCCATTCCAAAGCGTAGATCTCTATGGAGAAGAATGGGCAAGAAACTCCATGGACACTCTTTTAAATCAAAAATATGTTACAAAATCTTGGTTACATCATTCATGTTAAGAATTATAAATATGTGAGAACGATGTAGAAATATGGGCAAGTTAAGAGCGTCCAGAGTAAAAAAATAAATCAGTAATTCAAAAATAAATTGATTAAAATAAACCGTGGCAGCGAAGAGATGACCAGTCACAACTGACATCGCCCGTTCACGAACATGACGCATGTATACATCATTCAATTCAACCATATTGAAGGGGACTAAATGACCCGACACACCCGCCACCATCAGCGTGACATTTAAGTGAGCAGTCCGGGGCAGTGGTCCAACTGCTCTGTCCAACTAGTTGGACCATGTGTATTAACTAGGGGCGGTAGTCCAACTTTAAAAATAGTTCATTCACTCAACCACCAGGGTAAATTCGCGTCAGTGATGTAGGTACTCATTAAATGGTGGCTTTACAGTACATAGTACTCACACATGTGCTATGCAATTATATAATACTAAGAGATTGAATCTATACTATGCAAATATATAACATGTATATATAACATGCAACATACCTAACATCACCTGTAATACCATTCTTGATCGGAAATAAAAAAAAAAACGGAATGCAATCCGGGAGTGCCGGCAGCAGTGAAAACTTGAATATTAACACAATCTGTCTTACGAATTTTACCTTTTTGGAGAACCCTAGTTTTTTGTTTGTGCATAAGATAATTATCCAGTTTTGGAAACCCAAACTCAAAAAGACAGATGTCATAAAGTTCAAATTCCTTCGCAACCTACGTGACCTGACGCGAGACCTGGCGCGAGTTTTAGATTTTTTACGCATCTCAAAAGTGCACAATGCCGCTAAAGAAGTTTTCACTTCAAAGAAATCTGCTGTTCATTTTGACCGTGCAGATATTGCAGTTCTGTAGGAAACAGCAGTTTTTTTTTTAATTTCCGATTTATAATTTCTATGCATGAATAATTTCTATGTTCAGAGTGATGTACTGAGTACGTGGTAAATGTTTTCGCATCGGTGTGTCTTACAACGCGCATATATTTTTACAACAAAAGGAATTGCCCATATAAATGAGTAAATTAACATTAGGAAAATATTTTATGTGAAAGGAGTATTGTCGATTTTAAAATCGTTTGTATTTGTGTTTTTAGATCGTATCACTAAACTTGCCCTAAATTGTATTTTTTTTTGCAGCGAAAAAGTTATGATGATATAGATCCCAAAAAATATTATAAAGTAGACTTAGTAAGTATTCATCAAATACATTTAATACATACATTATTAATTAATACATACATTATGTAGCCCATGAAAATAGTCACCTATTTTACCCAAAAAAAAAAAACAGATTTTTCCAATTAATATTTTATAAGATCTTACTAAAAGGTAGAGAAATTACTCTTGAAGTAACAGCTCCCTATAACAGAAAATATATAGGTACCGACTTAGGGCTTGTACACAAAACTGCGATGCGATGCGAATTGGCGCGATGCGAATTCGCAACACAGAAGAAACTGTAACTAATTGTACTGTTTGAGCTCGTAGATTTTTACGATGCGACGTCGCATCGCAGTTTTGTGTACAAGCCCTCAAAAGGCTTGCAAAAAAATGTGTAATTTTACAGTTTAAATAGCAGTCCTAAGGTATAATTCCCAACAATAATAATGGTTGTAATAACAACGGTACACCGCAATGGCCAATCCATCCAATCTTAATAACAGATCACAGCAACACAACTGGTTCCAATGGATATATGTGGAAACGGCAACGGTAATAAGTATATAGGTACTACGTACTTATAGGGGTAAAAGAATCAGGGTGTAAAGTTCCTTAAAACTCCATAGAAAAGGTGGGAGCCTCCGACTAGATAGGTGTTTTGTCTGCTACTGCCCGACATTTGATGTCGAATTTTTTTAAATGGTCTTAAGAGCGTTTATGCCTTCCGGTATTTCATACAAACTTTGAAATCCTTATTTTCCGAAATGACTGAACCGATTTTAATGAAACTTATTACGCATAAGGAGGATACATAGGTCTACAAAGTTACTAAACAAAAATATATTGCAAATTTCTGTTTCTAAGACAATTTATAATTGGTCTAGTTTAGTGGTAACACTATTCTGCGAAAATGTTTTTTAGTTACTTTTTGGACCTATGTATCTTGCTTATGCTTATGAAGTTTCATTAAAATCGGTTCAGTCCTTTTGGAAAACAAGGACTTGAAAGTTTGTATACAATGTCGTAAGGCGTAAACGCTCTTAAGTCGCTGATAACTTTGATAGCGCGAATCAGAATTTAGCGTGCACAACACCCGTCTAATCGCAGGATCCCCCCTTTCTTTATGGGGGATGAAGAACGTTACACCCTGTTCTTCATAGCTCTATAAGTACACAGAAGATAGAGTAATAAAGAAACAAGTTCTGTCGCGGCGGTCTGTCCCAACAATTGAGCTGCTCCACTGTTTGCGGTTGTATTCGTCTTCGAAATTATGCCCTGACACTTGCGCACTTGACGATCTTATGCTAGCATTAGCGGGCTGAGTTCTCATAGTTGAGTTTTTTGGCCAAATATATTAAATGATAATTTGCCATCGACACGCTGAGAAGAACATTATCACTTTATTAGTCCTTCTCTAAAAACTCACCCCGTATCACTCACACACTTCCCTCACTTACAGCGAAGAATGTACGACTTCCACCCAGGTATGAGGTCACCAATCATAGCTTCGCCCACAATGCCCAATCAATTGCCCGAGGCAGAGCCTATCCTGCCCGGGCACACATTGCTCAGGCCAGCTCTGGGCATGTTGAAGTCCGCTGTCAAATTTCCGCATAAGGACGTGGCTGATGGAGCTGGAGTTTACGGCAATATCGATAATTTGGGGATCACGTAAGTTTTTTTTTTTTTAATAGTAGTAAGAGGTTACCCCCCGAGGACATAGAAAAATGTAAATTGCTGACATCTTTTACATATAAAATTCTCGTGTCACAATGTTATTTACCATATTCCTCCGAAACGGCTGAACCGATTTGTATGAAATTTTGTGTGCATATCGGGTAGGTCTGAAAATCGGCCAACTTCTATTTACATACCCAAAAAACAACCCGCAAGCGACGTTGCGGGTAGCAGCTAGTGATTTGTAAAGCTTTTCGTTAACCCTCTACTATCGTGCAAATGTATGTATAGGCAGGGTGGTTACATCTACAGGGTTGAAGTGACAACAATGCACAAACCGTAAAAAAAATCTGCAGTTTCCTCCAAAAAGGCAATACCTACAAGATAAAAAAAGTATGGAACAGCAGCCCCCAACCCCCGACCAAAAAGAGGGGTGTATATAAGTTTGACGTGTGTCTGTCTGTGGCATCATAGCTCCTAAACGGCTAAACCGATTTTGATAAAGTTGGTTTTGTTTGAAAGGTGTTTTAATTGAGAGTGTTCATATCTATGTTTCAAGAATATTTGCTCAGCCGTTTGAAGATCATCACCTCTTTTATAGTTGATGAAGGGATGTAAACAACTTCCACAGGACTGGTCGATTCGAAATTTGAACTCTTGTCACCATGGGCATCGCCAGGAGGGGCGACTACATCCCCCTCCTCCCCCCATAAAACCATTTTTTATTTATTTATAAGTTTAGCTGTTTTCGTTAATTGGCGAGAAGACGTACTACACCGAGAAAAGTGGAAGGAATGGGGGGAGGCCTATGCCCAGGAGTGGGACAGACAAGGTTAAGAAAAAATAATATAAGTTTAAAAAGC
This sequence comes from Cerastis leucographa, assembly GCA_963082945.1. Lineage (NCBI taxonomy): Eukaryota > Metazoa > Arthropoda > Insecta > Lepidoptera > Noctuidae > Cerastis > Cerastis leucographa. The sequence goes on along the minus strand of OY720380.1, from coordinate 5,903,032 downwards.
ATGAAATACAAAATATTTTTGGATTCTAAATATACAATTATTTTTTCGGTATTTTGTGTCGGGGTTTTTTTAAATTTTTAATTTAAGTAAAATTGGCACTTGGAACTTTTAGCTGAAAATAAAAATATATTTCAGGTACAGTGGCACAGGCGAACGAGTGTTGTACACAGGATTTAGAAGAAATAACGGCAATTATAATGACGGAGTAAGGGTTTTTTTTCTTTATTCTTAACTAAGTCAGTTCCGTCAACGACTGTATTACTTTACTCCGAAGTTCAAAATACTGATATACGGTATACATAAAGTTTGTGAGTACGAATTACGTTAGTCAGAAAGTATGCTATGATAAATCACTTTACTCTGAATGTACGTTTCTCCGAAAGCTTGCTATGAAGAATTACTTAATCGAGATTCTGAGAGAGTATTGCGCTTTTATGTATGTTGATGTAAAGATAAACGAACTATAACAGTGTCTATAGCTACAGAAACACTTGCGCGAACCCATTTGAGCGAAAAGACATTTGCGCGCTGGGGTTTGGGCGTGAACGGGCTTCATGGGTGTCGTGTTCGTGGTTTTTGGGCTCGCAATAACGTTATTCATCGTAGCCAACTTTCTGAGTAACATACACCAGTGTGACGAACATTCTGTAAAAAAAAAACATTCATACAAACATTCTGTTAAAAGTAAACTAATTCGTCATAGCATATACTTTCTGACTAACGTCATTCGTACTTACGAATTTTATGTATTCCGTAAATCAGTATTTTGAACTTCGGAGTAAAGTAATACATTCCAACTTTACACCCGAAAATACTATTCAGTTTTAGAAGTAGCCTTCTCTTTATACCAAATACGAATGTGGAAAACATACCCTGTCTTTTGGCTCCGCAGCAGTCGGGTAATATATGAATAAGAATGATTTATTCGCACATCGCGTGTTCAGAAATGAATAGTGAAAATTAATTAATATCTACACAAAAAAAATGCTTAATCTTAGGTATGTTCCACAGAACGATAGTCCCAGGTAAGTGAAGTTTTTAGTTAATAATATTTTGTCGTTATTAATGTTTTGCCTAGTTTACTATAATTATTTACAATATCATTGAATCGTTTTTCGCCTTTCAGATTACTTGTAGCGTTCCTGCGTCAAGGACCTGAGCGCGAGGAGGTATTTTGCATCTACATAATACAATATTGGCGTATGCTAATATTCCAGTATTGTATTAAATAAAATAATTATAATAATAAACACATTTCGTAAGGAAAAACTGTCGTTGTTTTGCTCATTTTTAAAAGCCATGCGAAGCACGAACTGGTCGCTAGTCAATAATGAGTGTCAAAAACATTAAATCTATACGAGTGTGATGCCAATTTAATATAAGTTTTTACTACTAATAAAAACACAGAACGGAATTATCCTTTATCTTAGGAAAAATCTACATTACGCTACATTGATTACGGGAAGAGGGAACGAGAGAGAAAGAAAAGGAAGGAACAAGAAAAACTTGGATTATCTGTGTGAGTAATTAGTTATTTATAACAGTTGGTAACATATTTTTTCAATGATGTTTACACTGTATTCAAAGGCAGACATTATAGCGCGACCCTTTATCGATACTCCGCGCATCTCTAGAGCGCGTCTGTGCCGGCGCGGCTACGTGACTAGTCCGATTCGAAAGTCGGAACAACACTATCCCGCCGCCCGCGCCCGCGCGTTAAGGCGGAAACACACTTACGTGTCATGGCGTGTCGTGACGTGCCAGAAGCATTCGGTTTCATACATCGTTGCGACACGACACGCCATGCAAATTATGTACCTAACCATATCAAATGTATGAAACCGATTTGCTGTTGTACTGATTATTACTCTTGTGTCTCCGTTGTAAACACCAAATACAGTTTCTTATTTTGTAGTGCGGTGTTTTCTTTGAGTTTAGAAACCCCAACTATAACATTTCATTTATTTCATAAACAATTTGTAAATTGTGTCAAAATTTTACATTAAAAACGAACACAACATGGCTCTTAAGATTTATAATTCCACTTCATCTGCCTATCCTTGGATTATATGTTGTTAAAGGTATTTTATTCCATAAGGCGGATTGAAGCACTGGAGGTTTTTATAATTTTAGTTTATTACAAGAGCCATGGCGTCCACCACCATGTCCGACCGGGACATTCCATGTCAGTGTTGTGTGGAAAAGAATTGTAACGTAGTTGGCAAACTATGTTACAATCCTTTTCCCAACTTTATTGGGGTTGGAATTCCACATATTTCATCAAATGTAAAATACGTAATTAAAAAAAAATACGTAAAAAAACTGAAATGTCGTTTATTAGTCTCACTAATACTCGAAAACGGCTTTACTGATTTGGCTAATTTTGATTTTGAAATATTTCATCATCATCATCATTAGCCTATAATGTTCCCACTGCTGGGACACAGGCCTCCTCTCTATGAGAGGGAGTGGGCTTTAATCCACCACGCGGGCCCAGTGCGGGTTGGTAGATGTCACATATCTTCGAATTTTTAGTTCTAGGACATGCCGGTTTCCTCACGATGTTTTCCTTCACCGTTTTTGAGGACAGCGGTGATGAAATAAATTACACAAAGTAATGCGCCTGCCTGGGTTCGAACCCACGGCTTACTGCTCGTAAGTCGGGGCTGCCACCACTGGGCCACCGCTTCTCTCTCTGTTTGAAATATTTGTATAAGCCAAATTAATGAAGGTTTAAAAGGTAAGCAGGGGAGGGTAGGTAGGTATATAGGGTAGGTAGGTAGGTAGGATAGGGTAGGTAAGAAAAGTGCATTGCAATGCATATGGTACAGCTAGTTAGGTAATAAAAAATGAAATATAAAAATAATAAAAAAAACATGTCAATAAAGAATAAATAAAAAATAAATAATCACACACATTATACACAATAAAAGTTTTTAAACTGACATGGTCACTAACACTATCAATAGCAATTGTAACGGGATATTTACCAAGATTATTAAGCGTTTACTATAAAAACACATAATAAACATGCTAAATATCCCGTTACAATTGTTATTAAAATGTCTCACATTATACACGGTGACATGAAAAAAATCGGTTGCACAACACATTTTGGCCGTGTAGATATTTCTATTTTACATGGAAAAGTGGCAACCCCACATCACGAGTTACAAGTCATCATCATCGACATTTTAGCCCGTAATCACCCACAGTTGGGTGTAGGCGTCCCCTTTCTTCTGCCATACTATTTTTTTTTGTGCCCCTCATCCATCTGTTTCCCAGCACAAATTCGAAAACATTTAAAATCTACCAAACCGCACTGCGCACGCGTGGTGGATTACAGTCCATTCCTTTTCATAGAGAGGAGGCCTTTGACCCAGCAGTGGGAACATTACAGGCCAATTATGATGAAACAGCTGTTGAATGAGCGATATTGATGCTGATCGAATGTATCATGTACTTAGGTACTGAATTCATATTTTGTGATACGATGTATCACAAAATATACTCAGTGTACAGGACTTAACACTGAGTATACTTTGCCTACTCTTATTTGTATGGCAGTAATAATAATTCTAAATCTAAATTATATTTTAATTCTAAACAGCCCCAAAAGTCCATTATACGTAAGTAGTTTTTGAAATATTAATATTTTTATAATAAAAATTTTATTTTATTAATATAAATATTTTTATGCACATATTTTACCAATTGTGCATCGGGGTCCTAGCGAGGGCCGGGACCGGTCCGAGCTGTGACTAGTTAGAAAGCGTGAAGTTTCACAAGTGAGGTTTTTAAGATAATAGAAAATAGAATTTAAAAACAAAGCAAATCAATTAATAAAAACTCCATCTTTATAGACATAGTTTGACTATAGAGCAAAACGGCATGACCTAAATTTAAGTTTTTTATTGAATATTATCGATTTATATTAAATTTTAATAGAACCGTTTTTTTCAAAACACATACAACTTAGAAGTAGTTCTCAACTCTGCTATTTATTAATCACATTGTGAATGCCGCATTAATATTAAAACGAGAGCCATTAAACATTCACAATTTGGGGTTATTCTGGCGTGTACAAAAATCTTCCTACACCTTTTAGATTGTTTTGAATGAAAGAAAAAGTATGTGTTTTGCAACTAGTAGAGCTCTTATTATAAGTCTGAAGATAGGCTTTGAAAGCAAATCGATGAATTAATTCTTGCCGATTCTGATTTACATGACAATCACTTGTAAACGTGTATTTTAACATACAGAATGTCAACATTATGCACGAGATGAACTTTTAATTTTATCTTTGTTGAGGTGGGGCCTCAAAAACTAATTGAGTACACTTTGGATATTTACAGAACGGTTATGGTACAAGCGATTCCAAAGTTGTAAGTACCAACATCGTAACTGATGATGATGATGATTTTTGTTGCTGATATCTGTGTGAATTTAAGAAAACAATTTATAACTAACTTTTTAATTTTGAAACAGAGAGAAGTCAAACGGCTGTTAAAGGTGAGCACAAGTTTATAATTTTAATAAAGCTAGCTAGCAAGCTTTATAATATAAATAATAATTTAATATAGATAGTAGTATAGCTTATATTTTTATGACTAGACTAGACTACAATGTATGTTAATGCGTTCAACAAGTTTTATTTGTTGTACAAGCCATTTATATTTAACAAAGACGTAACGTAAATGTGGCCAATTTAAAGTAGATGTCACACGTGCAAAGTTAGGGCAGGTCACAAGTTACGAAACAAATTAAAGTTGATAGGAACTTACTTTAGCTTAGTATTTTTTGGTTGGTTTCTAGACACTCACTGCAAATGGAGTCACGTTAGAGGTAACAAACGTTTTTGTGGATTTAAAAACAAAAACAGGTTGTAACGGGTTATAGCGCGCAAGCGGTTACCATGAATTCTGAATTCACCAGCTGATATTTGCTGTCAGTTATTGAAAAAAAAAACCTCAGGTTTACACGAAAAAAAAATAGCTCGTCCATACATTAGGAACGTGTAGGCATTCCTAAATGGTCTAAATGTTTTATTTTTAGCCAATGAACATTTTTTAACGACTGAACTCATGGTACTAGTTTTCGTGCCCATACCCTACAATCCTGTAGATAAATAAATACTAGGCTTGCATTTAATATTTTTTTATGCATTTTATAGTTTTTTGACATACCTCGATTAAAACTGGAAGCCTTGGAGGTAAGTCTATTAAATCAACACTATATTTCATCCTTTATTTGAAGATTTTGTTACAATATTTGATATAAAAGAGTGGCCATGGAGTTTCTTGCCCATTCTTCTCCATAGATATCTACGCTTTGGAATGGGCAACTACAGTACTTTCGTAAATTATTATGCCTTGTGACTGGGACTGCAGCATGGTTGTGTTTTGTTTATTTTATTGACATTCAAAAGTGCCTGTAATGTTCTAATTGAAATAAATGCTTTGAGTTTTAGTTATATATAATGTTTCAATATTAAACCACTATTATTTTCATTTTTTTAAACAGAGTGAGAGCTACCACAACGGCATCAAACCCTATACAGAGGTAAAGCACATTACATATTCATAACGTCCCCATAGGATAATTTCCCACATTCCCGATCGAAAAATTAGTTTTCTTACGAAGTTAGTTGAGCAAACCACTTACCACTATTATAATAATTATGAAATTCAAAAAGTGGATAGTTCAAATTTCAAAAAAATGGTTTGTTCTTATTTCAAAAAGTGGATTGTTCAAATTTTCCACGAACAAAATCAAAAATCATTAATTCATCATTTCATCATCATCATCATCTCATTATCATCATCATCTCATTATCATCATCATCTCATTATCATCATCATCTCATTATCATCATCATCTCATTATCATCATTCGTTTCATCATCATCATCATTTTGATCACTTGTTTTTTTGCAATTTGTGGCTTTTCTAGTACTCTAACCTGTGTTACCTGAAGAATATTCAGTCCTTACTCGAAACGTTAATTACAGTTTCTTGAAGCAACTCGTACAAAAGACTTTACTATGGTATGCAAAAGTTTTTTTTATTTTATTGTTATGATTTCATCATAATTATCAGCCGGAAATCACCCATTGCTGGGTGAATTGTAAATATTCTGAGTTTTGTATGCTCATTTTACTTTAATTTTTTTTTTTTTTTTTTTTTAGGTGCAGAAACGTTTTCCGAAGATAGCTAAACAATATGCAAAGGTACCAATGAATTCACAACTAAATTAAACTATCGTATCGATTTAATAAAACAATATGAACCAGTTATGGTCTCCCTCCCTGCAGGGAAAGCCCTCTCCCCATACAAATGCAAGAGCATTAATCGCCACACTAAGGGTCGATAGGTGATTGCAGGCTTCAAAGACCTGGGAGCCTGCAACCACTATCTGATGTAAAGTTTTATCTCTTTTCCATACTGAAGTCATATTAAATGCTGCAATGAGAGGTTGAGGAGCGCAAGGCTAAATAATAACAACAATACGGGTCAATCTTCTAGGTTAAGCCGCGCATGCCAAGGTCAATCCGTGGATGGGTCACACCATCGAGTTCCTACGTACCTATGAAAGTGCGTTATGTTGGTCCCGGCCGTCACTAGTAGATCTTGCAGTCGATGATAGAAATCGGTGGCCCGAAACTCTGACAACCAGACTTATCAAGGGGTATCGCATTACCCAGTACTAACATGGTTGTGGAGGTCTGATAGGCCGTCGCTCCATGTAAAATACTGGTATCCAGTAGCATCTGCCCTCGTATTGACAAACGCTCGGATTCGATTTCGATTCGGAAAGTCGTATGTCTATCTCGCTCGCTTTCGTAATGGAAAAACAAGATAGACATACGACTTATCGAATCGAAATCGAATTCAAGCGTTTGAGAATAGGGGGCCCTGGTTAGACTGGAAGCCGACCTCAATAAATTACGGAGTAGGCTAGGCAGATGATGAATGCTATTGAGGTGATTGTAGGCACCTAAGTTTCCTCTCGATGTCTGTCAAATCTAAGATAAACATAAGAAAAGTATGAATTCAAAAAGCCACATCGGTTCTTCTCTAGATTTGAATCCAAACCCTCATTTAATTATTTTGTTCTCCTTACAGGATATGGTTGTACCTCACAACTACAGGTGATAAACGTTTTTTGTTTTTTTTTTGTTTTTATAATTCATGTATATACGTAGGTACCTACTGTTTGTGGACTTGGTTTTGGATACCAAACTCTGGTTTTAGATAATGGCTGTCAAACGACCCCTAATGAAGCTGAAAGGCACTTGTTTGCCCCGTTATTGCGATATGATTTTTGTTCTGGAACGTTTTACTTACCGACATTTTTGAGGTAAAATTTCCAACTTTTCATGATCATCGTCAGCCTATAATGTTCCCACTGCTGGAACACAGGGCTCTCTATAAGAGGGAATGGGCTGTAATCCACCACGCGGGCCCAGTGTGGGTTGGTAGATGTCACATATCTTCGATTTTTTAGTTCTTGGACATGCCGGTTTCCTCACGATGTTTTCCTTCACCGTTTTCGAGGGCAGCGGTAATGAAATAAATTACACAAAGTAATGTTCCTGCATGGGTTCGAACCCACGGCTTACTGATCGTAAGTCAGGGCTGCCACCACTGGGCCACCAATGCTCTCCAAATTTTACGCAAGTAATTTATTTAAATGCTTGTTTTTAGAGTTATAACTTTAGTTCATAATGCATCCATCAACACGATGTTTTGAGTGCGCCACATTGAGTCCTACCGTAAAACGTGATTTTTCACACCAAATAAAATATTGTTTCCAAGTCACAATTTTATGTATTCGAACAGTTGCATGGTTTACGGCACCGGGAATTTACAAGGAATAAACTGACCCAGTTTATTCCTTGTAAATGAAGAAAACAAGACGAGACGGTCAGAGGCCGTATCGTACCAGTTTGATCGCACGTTTGTTGTAAAAGATTTTCATGAAAAATAATGATATAAACTACCACGAAAACGCATTACTGACAAAGTTTCGTCCGATTTATTATCAGCGAATGAATCCAAGATTTTCACTGTAAACTGCTAGACCTAGGTACTTATTCTATGCTTTTTTTGAAGTGAAACTTCTTATGCGAGTTCCAACAAGTTTGCGTTAAGCGTTTAACGCTACCATGGAAGGAGAATAGAAAGAGACAGAGCGAGAGTGAATGCGTGGCACTAGAACGCATGCGTGTATTACGAAGTTTCACTTCTTCCGCGCGGAGGGACTCCACGCACAATTTTTTTCTTTATTCTAACTTTTATTCTTTCAGAATGGAAGGAGCAGCAGGAGTTAAGACGTATGCCTGAAAATAGCAATGAATATACATCGTTTTTAATAACAAAAAGTTGAAGAAAAATGTTATTACATTTTAATTAAAAACATAGGCAAAATAAAATAATCGTTTTATTCCGTTTCAATAAACGTTCGTACATCACAACGACCTATCCTTTGCCCAATTACGTTCTAGTCCAGCGGTGTGATTCTGTAAGACCTCACTTAGAACTTCGAATCTGAATCCGCTGTGAGTTTCTTGATTGGCATTCTAAAAACCCGGTTGATAATTCGAATTTACACTAGCGCCACCACTACGAGCGTGTCAGAGAGTTGAACTAAATTAACGGGGAGATTTTGACAGATAAAGTATGAAATGACGTAAGAAGTGGCATTCTGTAAGGTAATTCCCCGTCACTTCGACGCTCCCTTGGCTACAAAATCAAGGTCATTTTGAACCTTACGCGAAGTGACAGTGAATAGCGATGTGAGATGTCGTCTGAATTTTAAAGAATCGACGTACAGTCAGTAAGTTGTCACTGCTGATTGCGCCTCATCTAGCAGCTCTGAAGAAGCCCTAGCTGTCATTTGTAGATCTTTGATAGTTCAAACATCAAATCTTCAGTGACCATTGGCGTGCAGAATATACAATGGTCAACTTTTCTCTTCTTTCATGTATCTGAAGATGTTTTCGTTCTGCAGCAGAACCGTTCTTCCTCGTCTTCTCAGGGCCGGTGCTAAATTTTTCTCTTTTCAATTCATCTTCTTCCCTGTGTCGCCTACTATTAACGTGTATGTGTAATGTATCACTCTTTAAATAACCGGTTTTAATAAATTCAAGTAAAATAAAGAGCGATGGTAATAGTAGATGGAATACCAAAACTAAATGAATACGAAACAGTCCATACGGTCCATATGTTCAAGTTTAGCGCACTGGAGAAAGCAATCCTCCTTGCTGACTTATTTAGAGAATAATAATTTATATTATACTAGCTGTCCCGCGCAACTTTGTCTGCGTCAAATTTTCCCCGTTTTCGCAACATTTTTCATTGCTGCTTCGCTCCTATTGGTCGTAGCGTGATGATATATAGCCCTTGTCCTTTCCCAGGTTGAAATCTATCTTCTTGCCAAATTTCATTAAGATCCGATCAGCCGTTTAGTCGTAAAAAGGTAACAAACAAACAAACAAACAGAGTGACATTCACATTTATAATAATATTAGTATGGAAGTATGGATATGGATGTATAGTTTGTTCAGAACAGTTTAAATTATGTTGGTGTTGACTTGCCTATGGGAATAAAAGCCTCCGATAAAACATAAGAATAAAAAAAAACTTTTTTTTTATGTTTGAGGCATTTTTTCAAAATTCAAAAACAAAACAAAATTAAGCCAAAAAAGTCAATCCTCGCGTTAACTTATACTAGAAGACACCTGAATCAACAACTAAACGAAGTTGCAAAGGCACTGTTAGATTTTCTACGCTTTGCTTAGCAATATACGTTCGTAGGTCTTCGTTTTGGTATTCCTAAGTGTTTATGATAACGAATATTAGTTCATTATATTTCTTCTTATTATATTAACATCTAGTGAACCATTAGACTCTTTTATCATAATATTATATTATTATTATAATAATATTATTTATTGTATCACCGTATTTTTTCTAGCCGAACGAATCACCAGCGTATTATTACTATTAACGTTAATTCTGAGTCTCTTTCATTTTACATGTTTTATTATTATTTTTTATCATTGACATATTTTTTTTTACGATTTAATTTCACGCCAATTATTTCGAATGCTAATAAAGCTGTGATAGACGTTGATTTTTATTACAGTTTTGAGAAACGCGAGTATGGACTGAAAGATGAAATGGATTCGGCCATCTTTATTTTTATTTTAACAATTGTGAGCAATTTTTACGAATGTGTTTTTTAATAATTTTATTGCTTATCAGATTAGAAATTATTTTTTAACCGTTTAAATACTGTAATAATATCTATAAAAAGTGACGAAGCCATGAAAGGCCTACTAGATCAATCAGTCACTAACAAAAGCAAACATCATGTTGGTTATTTAAAATTTTATTTTTGGAACCCTGGTTATAGGAAATCAAAATAAAAATTTCACGTAGACCTACTTGCGCACTTATAAAATGTCGGAAAATGGTGTACAGTTCATGTTGGTCGATTCCTATGGAGAAGAACCGACAAGAAACTACATGGTTACTTTTTAAAATGATTTTGTGGTTTCGTTCTGTATTTTCTGCCTACCCCAATATGAAAGTGGCGTGTGTTTAGCCAGCGTGTATCACTCAGCTGATGCCAATTTAATGCTTCTCTTGATCGGTCTTTCGGAAATCAATTTTTCTCTATAAACAGCGGCGCTGATGGCTTTTATTGAAAGTGTAACAGTGGGTACAGCGCCAGAGGCATCAATTAAAGATATTAAGTTTCAGATCATATTGGATTGCAATGGAATCAGATTGCCATGGAGAAATCTTCAGGTATGATTTCTGTTATACAAATAAGTACACAGATCAGCTGGCCTACCCTGATCTCTTAAAGCAGTATTGTTTTGTTATTGTTCCAGTGTGGGAAAGAGACGGAGCTATACAGTATGTCTAGCGCCATCTCTTTTCCATATTGGAAAAGAAGTAAAACAATAATGTTTTAAGGTGTCATGGTAGGCCACCTGATTTGCCTTTTCCCAATTATTTTAGGGTCTACTTCCAGTCTGATCATATTTACAAAGAGCGATTGCCTATTTGGCTGTTATTTATCGGTTTTTCTCAATGAAGGAAAGCCTAAAAGTGTGTTATTCGATTTATACAAAGTTAAAAAGGAACAAAGAAATCGCGAAACTATCAAATCGCGAAAGAATCGCGTGAATGAGTGACAAATGTAATTTTGACGAGTGTCGAGTAGATATCTAAAACCCGTTGTGCTAGTGATGCGAAAGCGGTGAAACTGGCTTAAACTTCCCTTGAATGATACCCAGGTGATGTGACCTTTGGACTGCCAAGTCATTGGTCTTCAGTTCGAAACCAAGACACGACGCACTTTTGATTTTCCAGATTCATGTGCGTGTTGAATAATTATCCCTTGCTCCGGTAAAGGAAAACATCGTGAGGAAACCAAACCAGCATCCCAGAGAGATTTATCTCGACTCCAGTTCCGAGTATGACCGCAATAGAGTCATAATGCACTCATCAGCACGAAGATCATTATCGGCGCAAATTTATTTCGTCATTGATCACGTATTTCCAGAGGCGAGCCAGCAACTACTACGCTTCAAGAGGATGGCCAACTTCTCACAATCGACCGCCAACAAAAAAGCACCTAAAAGAAGCTCGTCGCGACTCCAGAATGGGCACTATGTAAGCATACGTTTATTTTGGTATACTTTGTTTTCATGTCACATCACATAACTTCACGCCTGTAATACCCGACGGGGTAGGTAGAGGAACCACATTTGGCCAGTTATTTTTAAGATCCATGTCATAGAGGAGAACTGTCTAAATGTGGGGTTACTATTAGGTACATTCTGTCTTACCCCTTGCATTGTCCACTCATATTTAAGTGCCAATGCAAAAAATTGTAAAGCCAAATGATTTTAAAAGAGTAACCATGGAGTTTCTTGCCGGTTCTTCTCCATAGGAAACGACCAACCCGAACCGAGCACCTTTTTGTCGACGTTTTACAAGTGCTCATGTAGGCCTATGTGAAATAAAAATATTTTGATTTTTAATTGACTCGGGTCCGTTTTTATTCTGCGCTCAGTTCTTGAAGCCCTATACTAACAACTAGCTTTTGCATGCTGCTTCGTTCGCGTTATGTTCGGAAATTATCCAACGTGAACGTTTTATGTATGATAATAATACGAACATATAAAATCATTATAATTTATATTACTTTCCTATTTAAATTCGGAAGTAATATTCTCTACCTGATTTAGTTTTTATGTACTAACTCTTTTTCTAAAACAAAAGAAACCTAAAATACTTCTTTTAACACGAGTTATCTACTAGTAACAGACCCGTCAAAATTGGTCCAGCGGATTCGGAGAGTACCCGGAACAATCAGACTGACAAATCTTTAAATAAATATTTGTTGAAATACTTTCATATGCAATTTGTAAAAAGCTGTTATATTGGAATAACAAACAGACACATTAATTTAATTTATTTGTATAGATTAGACTGCCTGGTAGCGTCTCATCTCTGAGTTCTTACAGTAGACTAAGGTTAACAAAATTGACACAAATAATAAAACAATGTTCATGGCCCCTAGTATACCACGAGATATAGAGAGAATCATCAAATCATTAAACAATTCAAATAGTGTAGGATACGACGGTATTGCTACAAAAATTTTAAAACATGTGTCAGTGGAAATAAGCGGTCATTTAAGTCACATTATTAACCTAAGTATTGGCGCAGGTATATACCCTGATGCGTTAAAAATATCAATAATTAAGCCACTTTTCAAAAAAGAAAATAGAGAACTAATGGAGTATTACCGACCAATTTCTTTAATTCCAGTTATTTCCAAAATTTTTGAAAAGTATATTTATAGGGAACTTTATAAATTCATAGATAAACATGATATTCTGTGTGAGGAACAAAAAGGATTTCGGATACATAGGACTATTAATATGGCTATATATGATTTTATATACAATGTTATTAAAAATGTTGATCAACGGAATCCTGTTTGTGGCATATTTTGCGACATGACCCGTTCGACTATGTGCATCATGCTACTCTTTTAAATAAACTCGAAGCTTACGGGATTAGGGGCAATGTCCTTAGTTTACTTAATTCGTACCTACAAGACAGAATACAAATAACTGAAGTCAACAAAATTAATATGGTATGTAAACGTGAAGAGATATTCCGGTCTTCAGAGCGTAAAGTATTGTTTGGGGTACCGCAGGGGAGTGTTGTAGGTCCCTTTGCATTTATTTTATACATAAATGACCTACCAAAATCTATTGAACGACCTATAACACTATTTGCGGACGATAGCACGATTACAATAGCTTGGAAAAATATAGATACGTATGAGAGTGAAATTAATAATAGTTTAAAACAGATGGTAAACTGGCTAGACGCAAACAATTTAAAAAAAAAATGTGTAAAACCAAAGTTATCCATTTTAGACAACAGACCTCTAGTATTAACTTAAATATACATTATAACAATGATACTATAGAAGAAGTTGAAACTACAAAATTCCTGGGTCTCGAAATAGACAAAAAACTAAACTGGAAAGCACACGTTGTTACTTTATGCAAGAAAATGAGTAAATCTGCATACGCTCTATACACATTATCCCCTATTTTGAACACGGATGCTCTTCTGACTGCCTATTATGGGATAGCTGAATCACATTTACGCTATGGGATCATGTTTTGGGGAAACTCTACGGAAAGAGAGACCGCCTTCAAGGCACAAAAAAGATGTGTTAGATCGATGTTTAAACTTAAACCCACTGACAGTTGTGAACCATACTTTAGAAATTACAAAATATTAACATTGCCTTGTCTATACATATTTGAAGTAGCTGTGTTTGTAAAGACAAATCCGAGTCGTTTTAGACGACTAGCAGATGTAGCACCACGCAATAGGCGCGATAATAGTGTGCTATGTCTGGAGCCAGCCAAGACAGCACTTATGCGCAAAAGTGTCTACTGCATGGCACCAGTCATTTATAACAAACTGCCGAAGACATGGAAAGAGCTTCCGCTTGCATTATTTAAAAAGAGACTCCGAAGCTTTTTATTGGCGAAAGCATATTATAATATTAAGGAGTACCTAATTGAGAAAAAGTTTTTAAGCTAGTGCAGAATTATGTATATTAATAATAAGTTTAAAATTGTATTTAGTTATAAGTTGTTATTTTATATCTTTTGCATGCCTATGTGGTAAAATATGGCTGTACTATTATATGTTTTTGTCATCGTTTGGAGTTACCCATATTTGCAAAATAAAGTTATCTTTATCTTTAAAACAATCAAGCCTTTTTTTTTCGGATGGGAAATCATCAAATGACTCCTCCCGCTCTGGGTGTGGAGCGGGAGAGAGTGTCAGACGTGTACTGACTAAAACCCATCCATGTTCCTTCTTAGCCCTTTGTGTTCTAGGACCACGGTATCTCTTTCGAACAGTCCCGCAGCCCTAGCAGGGCATCGGCCTTCTCAGACCCCTTCCGGTTTACTGACAAACAATCAAGCCTTAATTGTCGTGTATCTAATGTATGTATGTATGTGTATCTAAATCCCATTTTATAGGTACGGTAGCAACTCAGATGTATCAGAGGAAGGAGATTTTTATCAAGCATACAGACAGAATAATGCGCCACAGGTAAGATAACTACATAGTAATATAGAAGAACAGTAGACACGCAGGTTGGACCAAAATTTTGAAGTCTTGTTTTTCCTCTACCAACTCGTGCTGGGTCCCCGTGGTGGATTATGGCACACGCCCTTACTTAGAGAGGAGGCCTATGTATCCGCATCGACACGTAAGCACGTAGGCGCTGATAGCTTAGTGGTTGTGACTGCCAAGTCATAGGTCTAAAATTCGAACCCAAAATCAGAACCTCTGATTTTTTGGATTCATGAGCGTTTTGTATAATCATAACTTGCTTCCGTGAAGGAAAACATCATGAGGAAACCAGCATGCCAGAGAGATATTACTTGATGGCATGTAAAGCCCAGGCTTTTATTTTGAGGGTTCCGTACCCAAAGGGTCAAACGGGACTCTATTACTGAGACCTCGCTGTCCGTCCGTCCGTATATCACCAGGCTGTATCTCATGAACCGTGATAGTTAGCCAGATTATGTATGTATTTCAGTTGATGCTATAACAACAAATACTAAAAACAGAATAAAATAAATATTTAAGGGAGCTCCCATACAAAAAAGTTATATTTTTGCTATAGTTTTTATAAATAATGGTACGGAACCCTTCGTGCGCGAGTCCGACTCGCACTTGGCCGGTTTTTTCTATGATACCAGGTTAGAAACCACCAACCCAACGGATAAAGAAGAAATGTAAAACGCCAACAATACTTTTACTCAATAAAACAAAAAAAAGGCAGATATAATTGTACCTAAAAAAAAAAAAAAAAATAACGATGTTTTTTTTTACAGATCGATAAACCCGTGTAAGTCTAATTTGTAATACCTACCTATTTTACAAAATTTTAATTTTGTTTTATTAAAAAAAAAAAAAAACTGTTTTAATTAATTTGATATTTTCTAGGTTAGTTCTAGCTCTACTGCAATCGGAAGAAGGGGAATTTTCGGTATAAAATATTTTTCTAATACAATCTATTTATAGTAAGTAGGTACTATAATTATTAAGTTGTACGTGTAATGTGGTTGTCTCTGGATGTAAACCATCATCACCATTATGCAATAACTGGAACAGGAAAAGTGTATTTGATACTTTGCTAGAATGATCCAAAGAAACGATAGATGGGTTGTGTAAAGGATGATATGCAAGAAAGGAGGTGTCTGATGAGATGACGAGTAATAGAGATGCGTGGAAGAAGAACACATGCTGAGCCAACCCCAAATAAATTGGGGAAAGGGCAGGATAATGAGAAAGATGATGATTATTACAAATTATTAAATCACTATTTTTGCATTCCAGCTCCCGCTTTATTCAATTCTAAATCTCGTCATATGCCTGTCATTATTACCATCTTCCTGACCTTGTTCCATGTTACTTGGGTTCGGCGCAATACGCTTCTATCTTCCCCCATTTTTCTTTCGTAATCATTGCTTACACAATCCGCCATTACTTGTTAAATATTCGTGATGGTGGGTTATCAAAGCTTTCTAGACAACTTCTATGGTACTTTCATTATCTTTTTTGAAGTGAAATCTTCTTAAGCGGCGTTGTGCACTTTTGTGATGGGTAAAAAATTTTAAACTCAAGTCAGGTCTCGCGTCAGGACACGTGATCGTCATTCGATCACGTAGGTTGCGAAGGAATTTGAACTTTATGACAACTATCATTGAATTTGGGTTTCCAAAACTGGAAAATTTTCTTATGCACAAACAAAACCTTCGGTTTCTCCAAAGAGGTAAAATTCGTAAGACGGTTTGTAATAGTTCTGTAGTGTTAAATTTTAAATGTAATATAAATTGTCATGTTTGTGTACGATAGCATTTGTGTAGAATATTGCATTTTACCACTTTTTTTTTTTATGAATGGCATTTCGCAGTTCAACCTATGAGGTTGTCGTCTGCTTAACCGGACTATCCTGTGGATGCCTTAAGAGTAAGGTCTGGAGGCCTGGGCATAAAAACTTACAAACTAAGCGACTGCACGCTAAGGGCACCCCCTTCGGGGTACAAACCTCGGCTTAGGGCGTCGCCGCTGGGGGAGGACTGCATGGGGACAGGCTGGATCTGAATGGTATCATTATTTAGGGGCTGATTTAAAACTACTGGCACAGCATCGCGGGCTGGCTCGAGCGAGGGTCGGGGAGGGCATGGGCCGGGACGTCGCGACGGACCTCGACGGCGAGGTCGGAAAGACGGTGGTTTGAGTCGGAACTTTTTAAGAGTGCTAGTCTCTTTGCTACTCTCCTGGAGGAGGGTGATAGCATCATCTGGAGTGACGAGGGTATGCCTAGGACGGCGTACTGTACTAATGCGCGAGGATCCGTAACGGGCGGCCGCTGCGATCAGGGGATTACGGTGTTTAATAGCGTTATCGAAGAAACGCTTCGAAGGACGGTATTTTACCACATACATGATAGTACTTTTATAATGATACTTGAAGCAATTCGTGCAAAATTATTCCCTAACCATTCCAAAATATCAAAAATGCATAACGTTAATATTCAAGTTTTCACTTCTGCCGGCACTTCCGGAGTGCAACTCGTTTTTTTTTGAGTTTATAATTTCAATTTAAAGGACATGCCGGAAGCAGACCGTTACAAAGTTGACCCGAATTATGATTGGAGGTTTCCAGCAATAGACGTCAGACGAACGTAAGCATTTGTTGTTGTAAGATTTACATATACACGGCACGATTTTTTGATAATTATATTCCAAGATATTAGAAAAATCTTAAACATATTTTTAATTTCAAACTCAAACTCATAGAATTTGTTTCAATTTGACCATTGCAGACACTATTGAAAGACAAAAAAAAAACGCGAAACTAAAACAGATAAACACAATTTTCTTCTTTTCATTTTAATAAAAGCTCGTTTTTAAATGAATCAATAATAATATTTTTTTAAGTTAGCAACGTCACAAATTAGCTGTCAAATGTTTCGTATTTATTGTTCCGAATAATTAGTCAAAAAAATATAAGGCAGCTTTTTGCAACAGTCTTAACAATTGAGGTTTGTTTATAGGAAGAGATGTGGTATTCTATTAAACGTAGTATGAGCTTAAGGGTTGCGTGCCAACCAGTCCATGCTTAACTCGGGCAGCGAGAGGACGTAGGCCTAAAGTCATTCATCTACTTACTGATAATTTGGTGGTTTTATTCTAAACCCTATGTGAGTGAATCATACACCCAATTTTATCCTAATGTTAATGTTCAATTACTTTTCAGGAATCCACATTTTAATTTCACAGAACAAGTACGTATTCTTTTTGTTTTTTTTTAGTTCTTTATTAATTGAATTGCTCTTTTTAATATTAGCATTTGCCTTGGGCCTCGTTTATTTCCCTTATGGTTTTTAATATTTGTGCTTTTATAGAAACGAGCAATAAACTTATTGGTAAGTTCCTGAGAGTAACTGTTCTACATAAATGATATAGTGCCCATAGTTTGCCCGCGTGAAGGTCAGAAATTAAATCTCATAATTCAATTGTTGTTAGTTTGTCTCTGCCTTACTTTTTGTTTATAATATGTATGTATTTATCGTTATATTTTATTTGTAAATGTTCTCTCACCATTTGTTATGCTGCGCCTACTATGTTTTCTCTCTGCGTCACCCTAAGGTAGACTGGTATAAAATGCCCAAGGCATTAAGTCCGCCTTTGTACAGTGTTTTTTTTTATATTTGTGCATAAAGTTTTAATTAATAAATAAATAATAAATATTAAATTATTCCATGGGGTACTACTGGGATCAAATCTAATGTCCTTTGGATCCCCCTTATAATGATATTATGGTATTTATCGTAATATTTTATTTGTAAATGTTTTCTTACCATTTGTTTTGCGGCGCCTACTATGTTTTCTCTCTGTATCACCCTAAGGTAGACTGGTAGAAAGGCCCAAGGCATTAAATCCGCCTTTGTACAGTGTTTCTTTTATATTTGTGCATAAAGTTTTAATAAATAAATAAATCATATTAAATTATTTCATGGGGTACTACTGGAATCAAAATATCTAATGTCCTCTGGATCCCGCTTATTTATTTATTTATTTATTTAAACCTCATGTACAATAGTGGTACATAGGCGGATTTAATGCCACGAGGCATTCTCTACCAGTCAACCATAGGGTAAAATACGAAAACATTGTGATAGGGTACAAAAAAAATATTTACAAATAACTACTAGTTTTCGAAAATACATACATACATAAATACATAAATACATACACTAATACACATTATGAAAAAAAAATATACTAATATACAGTATGTTAGGTTAAACGAGGGACATATTGAGGGAGGGTATTCAGTATTCGATTCTCGTCCCAAATATGTAAAAAACCTATAACGTATATAGAAGAATTTTTAATGTTTTGTTTAGTGCCTAGATATTTGGACTGTCCTAAGCCAGGTAAGTTTAAAGTATGAAGGGAAAATGGATTATACCTAAGATTCATTGACCCGCTCACATGTTCTGCGATAGTATTAAGTAGAAGTAAGAAAGAAGTAAGCTAGCGCAAGGGTGTATACACGTTGCGTGACATTTGCGAAAATTTTGGTATGGTTCTGTCTGTTATTTATCAGTGTTTTTTTTTTGTTTATATTTTTATTAGTATCATGTTAGCATGTACTATTATGGGTTTGAATATGTCCCTCGTTTAAACTAACATACTGTATATTATAACAAATACCAAAATAAAAACGAGAAACCTAATAATAATAACTATGACTAGACTTTAAATGAAGACCTATTTAGTCTGACTTAAATATTGGTTGCGAAATTTCTTATTGCTTATAATATTATTATTATTATATTATGACACAAACTTTTACTAGAAATCATACAAGATGTAAACAGTCCCTTCACGAAGCCGTCAACCAAGCATTCTGTACATCAAACTAAGTAACACTACGCATTTTTTTGCTGGGAAACGGGTTTTTTTTGGGTGGAAAATCTTGTTCGACTTAAAACTCAATGTAACGCACTCAAAACATTGTGTTGATGGATACATTGAATAGTAGACAGGTCATGGAGGTATTTCAAGTAAATTTGCAACATTCAAAACTAGTATTATAAAAAAGTTGTGAATAAATTGGAACTTTGAACTCCAATATCTCCGTAACTAGGAGATTCCCAGGTAAAGTCCAGAACAAAAAAAATATCGCAATGACAGGGAAAATAAGTGCCGTTCAGCTTCTTCAAGGGTATTATTTACACCCTTTATTGTGTGGAACCAAAGTCATTAATTAATTATTGTACTTAAACTAATCTTGCTTCATTCAGGAGTTACCAATAGCTCATTACGTAAAGGATTACCACAAGATTGAATTGGAGATACAAAAGAGAGAGGCTGAAATGAAACGAAAGTAAGTATTTTTTTCTGTAACTCTGTTATTTTTATTTTCGACTTACGACATTTTGCGGTTTTACCAACGCGCATTGCGGTTAGGCTACATGTCACTTTTACTCATAATATGACATACATAACTTCACGCCTGTAATCCTAGGAGGGTTAAGCAGGGATGTACACCCACATTTTGCCAGTTATGTTTGACATCTGGACACAAATTTGGACTCCGTGGCTGCTACTGAGAAATACCTGATGGAAAATCTCTATAATATTTTACCTCACCTGGGAATTAAACCCAGGACCTCATGCTCAACAGTTGCGCTTGAGACCTCTAGAACAACGAAGCAGTCAAACTACTCCTTATTAAAATGGCCTACCGTAACAAAGAGTTTCAATTGAATAAGAGCCTTTTTATACTGGTTATGTTAACAGTGACGTGAGGTCTTCTGTACGACTGTATTACGTTACTCCGAAGTTCAACACACCGATGTACGGTACACAACGAACTTTTCGTTAGTACGAATTACGTTAGTCAGAAAGTACGCTATGACGAATTTCATTACTCATAATATTAATAACATTTACTACGGGATATTTACCATGTGTATTATTTGTTTCGAGTTCCCGATATTTCGGCGCTGTTGTTGTTGTGTTGTTGTTGTTGTTTCGGCGAAGTAAATGTTATTAATAGTGTTAGTGACCATGTCAGTTTAAAAACTTATATTCATTACTCATAATGTTCGCCACTCCGATGTTCGTTACTCCGAAAGTTTGCTACGACGAATCACGTCGTCGTCGTTTCTTTGGTCTTCTTCTACTCTTGGACCCATCCACACTCATAGTCAAAACTTTCCTCACGACATTTTCTTCATTCCTCCGCACCACATGCCCATACCACGACAACTGATTACCTCACACCGTTTATTAATATTGTGAGCTCGCGATATTTCGACGCTGTTGCAAGCGTCATGACATGACACACACTTTCTTTAAGCCTGCTATAATATTCATATTCGTATGAAGAAGACATGTTGATATTATATGGATAGGTGTGTGTGCAGTATATTGTAACCGTAAAGTTAAATGTCATGACAGAAAGTATTTTTTATCATTAGCGAGATCGATAGAACCTTATTTTATAGTACCACGGTATGTCCTACGTTTTTCAGTAGACCTAATCATTTGTATGGTGTACACAATAAAGAGTATTCATTTAGTTGTCTTTTATATATTTTGTCTATCTATACAACCTGTTTTTTTTTATATCCCATAACTCTAGGATATGATTGAGACCATTTCAAAGAATCAACTGGCATATGAATTATGTTACAATCATACATTTTGTTTTGTTTTTTTCGCATTTTCTTATCTTTAAATTATTAAGATAAGAATAAGAATAAATTTATTAATAGTAGTTACAATAATTTTCTTAGTCTAACATCATTAAGGATATCGGTAACAAGTTTTATTTTAACAAACTTAGATAACAGTGGACCCCAAACTAGGCTGTGCCTGTATCTTGGGGGCCGGAGTTGCGATAACTTTAAATTAAAAACATTTATTTGTAGTTATGCTAATTAGACATTTTGGAAAATAACAAAATATTTTAATAAATTGGATTAACAGAAATTGGATATTTAACAGAAAATTAGGAGACAATAAAAAAATTAAATAAAATAAGAACAATTCTAATGTTTAGGAATGATGTGTGTGTGTGTGTCTGTATGTTTGAATTATTACTTTGAATAAAAAGAATTACTCGTATTTATCAATGAAACTACTACTATTTTACTACACTAATGCGAAGTTTGGCAACTTCGCAAAAGTAAAGATTCGTCATACTGGTGATAATTTTTGACCTAAGTAAATTATGATTGATGATATCTCCGAAACTATGCATTTTTGGACCACCTATTCTAAGAGTTTTAGTATTATTTTTACCTACAGAATATAACCCTAGAGTTTTGGGATACCTATAAAAAAACAGGTTGTATATCTAACGTGCTTATTTAAGATTGAAAACAATTATACAATTAAGAATTAAAATATTAAGATAAACTATTTATGTAAGGCGAGATAATTTTCTGCGTCACTTTCTTCATAAATTATTATTTTTAATATACTTCGAATGCAATTTTATGTAGGCAAAGTCGACAAGCAGAAATCCTTTCTACGAAAACAGTGAGTTTTATTTTGTTATATTTACAAGATTTAAGAAGGTAGTCATTGGCCCCGAAAGTCTGACAACCAGTCTTCTCAAGGAGTATCTTATTGCCTAGTACTAACTAGGTTATGGAGAGCAGATAGGCAGTTGTTCCATGTAAAATACTGGTTTTCAGCTGTATGCGGACTGGAAGCAGACCCACTATAGTTTGGAGAAATGCTAGGCAGATAATGATTTACAATACAATTAAATGACATGCGCGAGTCACTTGACTTGTAATTCATACAACACCTTTTGTCACAACGTCCTATATAATATGATAGTCTTGATGATCAAGAAAATATGAATGTGTTGAAATACTTACATGGTTTATTTAAAACTAAAATATTTTCTTACCGTTAGGACGCTCCTGTCGATTTTTTCGCGCAAAATTACAACAGGTTCAAAGCAGAAATGATGCAGAAACAAAACAGATTTCAAACAATGCCGGAGGACAAAAGTCCCCAAATTGAAACTCAAAATAAAAGTCTAAAGGAAAAAGAAAGTTTATTGCAAGAGTACGAAAATAAACAAAAAATGTTATATAGTGCTTATGATGGCAGGTCAGTGTTTTTCTTTTATTTAGATCAATTTGTTGCCGTAGGGACGCGGAGAGGTACATTGACGCCTAAAGGCTCATTTACGGGCTAGTTCAAAGTCTGTCCGTCTTATGACGACAGGCCGTGTCGATGGCGCGTTCGTGTTCCACGTGCTCCTCAAGGAGATGTCAGCAAATTGAAACGGGTCTGAGAGAGTTGATGCCCGCCAGGGCTGCGGGACTGTTCGAGACAGATACCGTGGCCCTGGAACACAAAGGACCAAGAATAAACATGGATGGGTTTTAGTCAGTACAAGTCTGACACTCCCTTCCGCTCCACCAGAGCGGGAGGGTCATTTGATGATTTTCCATCCCATTACGGAGATGCGGTGCGATGTCAGTCGCGTGCGGCATAGTGGCTCGCGGCGCGTGGAGTGGCCCGCGTTGTCTGACGTGCAAACACAAACATATGACGATGTACGATGTTGTTTACTGAGGCGCTTGGCGTTAAACGGCGCGTGCGACGCCGTGGGTATCGCTACGTCTCACACGCCGCTTCTCCGTGAATATAATTATTATAAGGTCCGTAAACGCTCTCGTACATCGCCTCACATGCTTGAATTAAAAGCGAGCCGCACCGCATAGAGTCGCGCGTCGCGCCACGTCTCTGTTAGTGAGCCATAGGTGTCCTGTTATTGTCTTTGTAATTATAATGTTTTTTTTTCTTTAACACTTTTTCTGTTTTTTGTCTTTTATGTTTTTTTTTTCAGTATAATAATGCTTTCAGGGTGTTGCCTTGGGGCTGGGGCTGCCTTGCTTCTGTAGCGCATCAAGATTTTTATACAGAAATGCATTTTGATTGCTTTTATACATTAATGCGTAAAAAATGTGAGTCCTTGATGCGCAGGATGCGAGCCAGTTCCAACAGCTTGCTGGGCATGATTGCTGACAGGCTGGCCTCCTGCATCATAAATCGTTACTCCAGTATTTCTGCTGGAATGCTGAAGCAATGACTATTTTGTTGTGTGTGTATTGATGTAATATTGTATTGCCAACATAGTTGTTGGTTTATTTATTGTTATTAGTACTATATGGGTCTCATTGTTACTCGCATTAAAGAATAAATGTATTTATTTTATTTGTATTTTTATCTATTGTACATATAAGTAATAATAATATTTAAGAATAGTTTCATGTTTCACAGGTTAAGTTTAGTTTAATAAAAAGATTAGGTTTAGATTAGTATACTTTAGACATCGCTATTTTATAATTTATTAAGCTTATGAACACAGGGTCCCAAGTCAAGAATCACAGCGTCCAAACCCACAGCCTCTAAATCCACATTCTCAAGATTTTATGTTGTTACCGAGACCACAAAGTCAAGTACCACAGATACCGAGACCACAATTTGATGAGGTATTGATACCGAGACCACAATTTCAAGAACCACTTGTAGCTAAACCACAATCTGAAGTTGGAATGATGCCGAGACCACAAAGTCAAAATTTACAGATACCAAGACCACAACCTGAAGATGAAATGATACCGAGACCAGGAATTCTAGATGGAATGGCGCCAAGACAACCAGCTTTAGAACCTCAGAATCAGCAAGCTGCAGATATGAAAGATGACATTTTCAGTGGCTTACCTAACTGGCAGACAGTAAGTATTTTTTTTTTTTTTATATTTTGTGAAGACGACATTGTTGCAATCACGGGTAAGGTTTTTAAAGAACGCTTGTTTTAAAAGTTTACACATAACCATGGACTTTGACTAAAGCATACTCATATTGACATAGACTTCGCGCCTGTTAGCAGAGGCAGAAGTTAGACTATACAAGGTGTGTTTTTGCATCCTCGTCAAAATTCAAGAGGTTGTCACACAAGCCATTAATAATCAATTAAAATAACGGTACCTAGTTAATTGTTAATAAACGCTGATTTTTTTGGTTGCTTATGTTTGTCAGTATTTCAGAAAAACCCCTTTAACGTGGTTTAGGTAATCAGAAATTGTCGTATAAACGTTTTAGATTTTTTGTGTTTGTGGAAGCGCGGTTATAGGCCGAGAATCAGACGGCCCGCGTTTAAAACACGGGTGGTTCACACTTACCGATTTCCGTAGGAAAGAAAAAAAATAAAAATTACCTACTCATTTTATTATTGACTAGCTGTCCAGCGCAACTTCGTCTGCGTCACATTTTCCCCGTTTTAGCAACATTTTTCATTGCTGCTCCGCTCCTATTGGTCGTAGCGTGATGATATAGCCTATAGCCTTCCTCGATAAATGGACTATCTAACACTGAAAGAATTTTTCAAATCGGATCTGTAGTTCCTGAGTTTAGCAGCTTTATAATATTAAGTATAGATTTGGATCGAGAATCATTAGCACAGTTACCTCCTCCAATTTTGACGAGGTTGCAAAACAACACCTTGTAGATGATTTTGATGACTATTGATGATTTTGGGAATTTTCCTATAACGTTTTGGGAATCGTTTGTCTTAAATCAAAATTCTTCAATTTGCGTTTGCATATTTAATGTTTGACCTTTTCGTAGGATCCACCACAACCACCGCCAAACGTGCTAGCCGTAAGTTCTGCTTTTAAAATTACTTGCCTCCATTCAAAGCTTTTTATCAAACAAAGACAGAAATTAGAAAATAAATAATTTATTCTATGACTTAAAGTCTTTAGGCATAAAAGCTGAAGAAAACTTCAATTGGCCAGTAGTACCTGTAAGTACCTTTGTCTATGAATTCCTATCTTATTTCTATTTCATATTGCTTATACTACTTAATAAAGAAGCGTTAAATAAGTACATTGCTTTATTTACTTTAACTTGTACGTGCCTAAGCTACGCTAGAAACCAAGCTACGGCGTAGCTGATGCTACGCGATCAGCTTGCTACGGGACGGTGGACTTTGACATTTTAATGTTCATTTTTATAATTTATTAATCATTTTTCTAGGATCAACCGTCTGTAGTAAACTTAGCAGTGAGTACTGGTTTCATAAAATGTAGTCATTTTATTTTGAGATTTTTTCCATTTTGTTTTTTTTTTTACCTTATTAGGATATGCCTACAGAACGTCTAGTGAGCGAATATCATAAGCTTGAACAAGAAATATTAAGAAGGAAGACAGTATTAGAAAATTATAAGTAAGTTATATTTTCCTATAATACATTTTGAAATAATTTTTGAGTCAATTTTAGGTAAACCCTATTCCTTTTTTATTTTCTAAATAGAAACTCCTTTAAACAAGCCCAGATAGCGGCATATAGTGAAAAAATGAAGAAACCAGTAAGTTACCTAAAACCTTTATTATACATAATAATGTTGCTGGCTTTAAAAATCGTCATTCTTAACTTTCTCTTGTCGGAAATGATCCCTATACCTCTTGGGTAAATAAGAAAGTTGTGAAAAAAAAAAAAATTGCATAATCAGCCTATCAGCCATCAAAGACGACTTACAGCCACTGGAGCAGCACGGGTTTCGTGAAGGATATAGCACCATAGACATCCACACAGTGCAACAGATTATACAGAAGTCCGAAGAGTATAATCGGCTGCTGAAGAAGCCTATATCCAACAGTGTACTAATGAAGGCTAATGATGGTAGTCAGCCTTTAATTTTCCAAGTCTCATTCTTCTCTTCCTCTCTGTGAAACAGAATAGGCTTTGATAAGTTAGTGAATGTCACATCGCCCGCTTTTTTGCCGGTTTCCTCGTATTTTTTTTCAACTTGTTAATATTTTGCAGAATTATTCACCAAATTATGAGGTAGGCACTATCGGCTGTTATATTAAGTATTAAATCCAACACAGTTGCTTTTCAGTCAGTAATTTTCTCTCACTCTCTACTTCTATAACAATATTTTTTTTATGATGTAATTCATTACAATTATCTAAAAAATAAGACTTTATTTCATCCTATAGCATATCACATAAGAACTCTTAAAGTTAACATACCAGAATACTAATTAAGTTACTGAGATTTTATGATACTCTTAAAAACAAGCAAAACGTGGATTTATTTGTCATCACTCTTACTTTCATACTTATAATCCTATAATATATGTATTATTTCATAGTTCTATCCACAAAGTCTACCTAGGCCGCCAAATTTGCCAGAATTTGAAGACCTACATGGCTCGTTAGGCCCAGCAGGCCCATCAAACCCGCTAGGTCAATCAGGCCCACACAGTCTACCTAACCCTCCAGAATTCGACCTGGGCTCACCAGATCGATATCTAGCAAGTCTAGCTCAGCGGCCAGAACAGGGCTTCAAAGAGGTAAGTGAATCAAATTCATTTTGTCAAAGGAGAATGGGCGCTTCTGTATGGGCGTCCCCAGTGCTCATGTGCATCATATTGTGGAAGAAAGGGTCTTTCAAGGCAGATTTGACTCATTTTAATGTTTGGAGGCGCGTTTTCTTCGCTTACTCGCGACGCGTGGCATGTCAACAACGCTCAAGCAAAAGTATGAAATAATATCCAGGTTAACCAAAACAATGTATATATCAAAGTTTTTTTCCTGCACGTATCTGACTGTTGGTGTCATACAATAAAATAAAACTATACAGGGTGTAGCGGAAGGGTATATACATACTTAAGGGTGGGCTACAGACCATCAAACTGAACATGTTTCTCCATCGGACAAACATCTAATACCGAAAAAAATATCTGCTACCCCATACATTTGGGTCGAATAGATATTGAAATTTTGTATGGGGCAACAGATAATTTTTTCGCTATTAGATGTTTGTCCGATGGAGAAACATGTTCAGTATGTATAAACCCTTTCCGTTACACCCTGTACATATGAACTTTTTAATGGCACATCCTACAACTTGATACATCACTGGAGACAAATCACCCATTCTCTTTTATGGTCAACAAATTGTAAGCACTGCATGGGATTTGCATCGCCCCTAGATGAAAATGCCAGGGTAGGCCGTAAAATTCTAATTTTCTTACTTTTTTGGCAATTCTTTTAGTCGCAAATCATATTTTGTTCAACATGCTCACACAGAATCACACTGTCCTGCAAATTCCCAAAAAAACAAAGAAAATTTTAATTTTATTATAGTGCTTTAAGCTTTCAGTAAAACTTGATTATAATTAAAAAAACATTTAATTTAAATGCAACTACCTACAACATAATAATTGATTAACACTGCATTTCAGAACTAACTCCAAGATTTTTTTAACCAAACAAGGCATCGATTCGAGGTTTAGTGTTTTTTTTTTTCATAACGTGTTATCCGTGGATGATTTCATGTCATTCATAGAAGAGGTCTTCCTCCGAAGGTATTCATCAGATCTTCACCTATAGTTTAGAGACCAATCAGGCATAATAAGATTGCGTGACATACCTACAAGGACCGGGCTAGGGGCTACGTGCGCGGCGTTAGTTAGGGACCTCGACTTTTGGCCGCAGAAGCTTCGACAAGTAAGAAAGATTTGTGGCACGAGCGGGTGTCCGACCAGTTTTGTTCAAGATACTGGCCGGTCATACAACAACTCATGGTCGTAGCCGCGTAGTGCTTGAAGTCACTAAATATTAGTAAAAGTTTTTCAAATAACAGAGGTTAATGAGGATAAGTTCCAATTTTGATCAAGCGCCAAAAGATACATAAATATCATAAAAAAAGAGATAATCTGAGAATTCAAGGGACAACAATTAACAATACCACCGTAGGAGTAGGTATCGAGTAGGAGTAGGAAGGGGTCCGAGAGGGCCGATGCCTGCCAGGGCTGCGGGTTGTTCGAAAGAGATACCGCGGCCCTGGAACACAAAGGGCTAAGAAGGAACATGGGGGGGTTTTTTTACTCAAAAAATATGCAAAGCGTAAGCATGCATCATCAACTATACATGAGACTATTATAAAACATTATCCTGTGCCGCACAGTTGTGTAAAAATTGATCGCATGATTAAAATATTCGCAGCAAAGTACGTCGACTTTGACACAAATTCCAAGGGTAGACACTGATCTACTTTTAACTCTAAATCAAGAAACAACGTTTCCTTTTTTTAATTAATTTATTTTCTTTACATATCTTCTCTCTTCTTCTCCTCGTGTTATCTTCTAGATCTTGGTCATCTGAATAAAAATGAAAATGTAAATATTATTTTACATTTTTAAATTAGAAACAAAAGATATTTAATATACTAAAAAAAGCCACCCATTGGCATTAGGAAAAAGGTCCAGACTGCCGGTGGTCAGGGCTCCAAAGAGCAGAACCTCCTAACTACGTGAAGGCAGGTTCCACCGAGCCTGAGGGCTTACGCTTACCGATTCGCGGTCTCTACACAAGAACAAGTCTACCGTCATTGGTTCTACGGCTTATATATCCGACCCATTGCCACTTCAGCTTACTTATTCTGTAAGCTATATCGAAAACTCTGGTTCTCGGTCAGATGTGAACCTACAGAGAGATTCCCGTTCCAAAGCTCTCTGAGCGACTTTGAAATTATGGACCAACTTTACTGTGAGTCCACATTACGGCCCCGTAAGTTAGAACAGGCAGAATGCACTTGTTGAAGATTTTATCTTTAGGCTTAGTGGAATACGCGACGAAAAAGTGATCGCATAATTTAAATTTTCGCAGCAAATTATGTCGATTACGACACAAATGCCAGGGGTAAGCAATTGATCTACTTTTAAATCTATTAAATCAAAAAGCAAAAAATTCTCTTATTCCTTCGTTTTGTTTTATTATTATTTATTCGTTTGTTTTATAAATATTTCAATTTACATTTTTAAATTAAAAACGAAATCATATAAAAACACTCAATATAGAAGGCTCTGTAGTCAAAATTAATTGCATAATTTAAATATTCGCAGCAAACTATGTCGACTTCGACACAAGTGCCAGGGGTAAGCAATTATTGATCTACTTTTAACTCTATATAAAAAAACAAAATTCGTTTAGTCTTCCGTTTCGTTTTTTTTTTTATTATTTATTTGTTTAATTTGAAACAAAAACATAATATTTTGAATTATTTTTTTTAATATAAAGAAATAGTAGGCCATCGGTCTATCGTCGCGGTCAGACTCGTCGAACTGAATTATTTTGTTAGCCTCCTGCTTAAAGTTGTTCTTACCAAAATGCAGGTGAATAATATGACCACACCTTTGTAAAACATGCTGTATTAAATTATTGTGTACGTTTAAAAAAAAAGCGTAGTTTTTATAAATGTTTGTAGTTTCGGATGCTACGAGACCTAGACTCACGCCAGGTAAGTATACTTATTTTTGTTTACAAATAAATATCGGTATAAAATATAGTAGGAAATATAAAGTAAACTATTTACATATTATTATTGTTTAGTTTCTGGGTTCTTATGACTCACTAGTTCTTTTAAACTACTACATAAAGAAGGAAGTTATTTTTTTTTTATTCTAGTAGGTTTGTTACAATTTCTATATTTTGGTACTTGATTTAAAATGGTCATAGTATCTGTTTGAGATCCTTTATCAAAATTATAATATGTGAATTTATATCTGATGAATGCCATACCTTCGGAGATAATTATGGAGAATTCTTTTATGGATGGATGGATAGATATGGAAACGAAATCACTCGCAATTGTGCAATCGTGCGTCTTATTTGTACTGAGTGGTCCAAATAGTGACTTCATAAAAAAAAACTCGCGTTTTTCACGCGTTAACTAGAGGCGTTTTTAGTCTCATTAGCATCAAGAGAAAAAAGAGCCGTTTCAGAATAAATGTAGTTCTTTTTATAGCGGTTTCCATACAATTGTCAAAAAACTATAGCTCGAAATGATGAATAATTGGAACATACATACATGATGGGGTATTTTCAGATTCCCCTGAGAATGCGGATTTTTTTTTATGACGTCCTATTCAGACCACCCTGTATTAGAATTACTGTTTATGCAACTCAAAACAGAATTAAATATGTGACCCAGTTGGGCCTATGTAGAAGTCTCAAAAGTAAGCCGATTTACTTTATAAACTTCTAAAGAATAGGCCAAACTTTTTCACGTTACGAGTCCCTGTCCTATTTTGTCCGTGCTGGTTTGAGCTAACCTTAAAAGTCTTCTTTGATGTATAGATGGCATTTTGAACCACTTAATTATTTAATATTATGGTGCATGGCGATTGTTTGTTTTACTATTATATCTGCTTTGCTAACGCTTACAGTAGCATATCAAGTTTTAGAAAAAACTGCTGCACAAGTATCGTTGCGTCCTAACCAAAGTGAACGTCGCGATCATTTTCACCGTCGCGTCACGATAACGTATTCGCGCGACTGATCGGTTTGGTTAATACGCTGGGTAAGAGTGATACCCACTTTTTTCGAAAACTTGACGGGTTTTTTTTTTCTATGTTGTATATTTATTTATTATTTTATACCTACTAGGACAATCATGAAGAAAGGCCAAATGAATCCGGCCAATCATATATGTCAGATGCAGAGGTAAGAAAAATAATATATGCTTAGTTTTTATCTCTTTTTTATATGAGTTACTAGGTGCGATTTGTTTCAGTAGTTACAAAGATATTATGTCCTTTTATGACCTAGTCTTAAGCCTCAGTCGACTTTTCATGTGACCAGAGAGCTGGCATATTTTTAGATAAAAGAATCAGCATAACCATACAACAAGGCAGTGCTAGGCCAGATTTTAGGCACTTAGCCTGTTCAAAAAATGAAGGTGATTTTTATGCCAATTGAACTGTACTGACCTTTTTCCTTTTCTGACATGTGTTAATTTTTTTTTTTAAGAACAATTTTCATTTATTTCAGTTAGCCTCAATAATTGCTTCAACAAACAAACGAGTAAGTACACTTTCTCACAAATAAATCGGCGATTTCCGTGTTCAGTATGAAAACGAATTGTTATTTTTATTTTCATTGTGTGCCCACTTACCAAAATGTAATGGAACACAGCATAATTGAATTCATGAAAGTTCTGTATTTTTAATCGAAATTTGAACCTTTGTTTCACAAATCTTAAAAATCATGGTGTATTTACTTTTCGATGAATCTATTATTTCCCTATAATATTACAGTCTGCTGAAGAAACTTTAGAACCAAGACAGATAGATCAAGAGGTAAGTGTACATTTTATTATCCTAAATATCATATGAATTAGCCTATACAGTATGTTAGGTTAAACGAGGGACATATTGAGGGAGGGTATTCAGTATTCGATTCTCGTCCCAAATATGTAAAAAACCTATAACGTATATAGAAGAATTTTTAATGTTTTGTTTAGTGCCTAGATATTTTGGACTGTCCTTAAACTTACCTGGCTTGGTAAGTTTAAAATATGAGGGGAAAATGGATTATACCTAAGAGTCATTGCCCCGCTCACATGTTCTGCGATAGTATTAAGTCGCTAGCGCAAGGGTGTATACACGTTGCGTGTCATTTGCGAAAATTTTGGTATGGTTCTGTCTGTTATTTATCAGTGTTTTTTTTTTGTTTATATTTTTATTAGTATCATGTTAGCATGTACTATTATGGGTTTAAATATGTCCCTCGTTTAAACTAACATACTGTATAAGGTGACTGGTAACTAGTGACCAATACTTAAACACGTCATTATACTCATGATAACAAACAGCTTTCCCAAAGAAACAATTTTTTTTCCTCATTCACTTTTATCACAAGCTAGATAGGCAACATGTACGAGCACGCGAATTTCGTACGGCTGTTGTATTATTGTGATGAAATTGAATGAGTATAAAAAAATGTTTCTTTGGGAAAGCTGTTTGTTATCATGAGAATAATCACGTGTTTAAGTATCGGTCACTAATTACCAGTCAACCTATACAGTTCTAGTACTGCGGGACACTGACAAAACTCCTCTTCATGAGGAGAGTGGGCCAACATTTTGAAAGGCGGTCCAATTCGGGTTTGTAGATGACACGTGTCTTCAAATATTAGGTGAATCGTTTTAAGAGCAATGTTGTTGAAATAAATGAATGTTCGTAATGTTTTTAAAAGTGCTTTTTTTATATTACAGATGGTAAATAATGGGACGTAAGAAACTTTAATGCAATAATTTGTAAAAAAAATTTTTTCAAGTTTTACGTTATGATTTATTAATAAAGACCGTGCCGCCTTATGAAATTAAATAAGAATAAAATGTCAAAAAATTATTCGTATTTATAGAAACCCAATTTATACTTTTGTGTTATACGTTTGAACAATTTATATATTATATTTATCTTTGATTTTTTTCACTTAAAGCATGCTGTACAGAGGGTTTGGATCCATCCCTCCAACCGGGATCGTAGGATACCCTAATAGGAAATTCATGTTCGAGTAGGTACTATTTATACATAATATATTTAAAAAAAAAACTAATTATATTTAAACTCTCGGTTTGCATATAATCATTATTAAATTAAATTTTAAGTCTTTAGTTTTATTTTACCCCAAATAAATTGGGATAAGGATAAGGATAATTTTCCTGCCCTTATCCCAATTTAATTGGGGTTATATAGCGCACGATTGGGTGATACCTGGCGACAGACAGAAATGCCCGTCGCAAAAAATTGCTAAAATGCTTTAGAGTCGTGTTATGTATGGTCTCTAAAAACAATATTGAAGGACACATTTTTCATTTCTTTATTAAGTAATATTTTTTTCTCATTGTTTCAAATAAATCTTGTAAAAAAACTCAGAAGTCTCTTATTTATTTTCTTATACTGTATTTTTTTCAAATCAAAAGTCATTGATAATGTCCGTCACTTCCAAGTGTTTTAACTGGGAAGAAGTGGCGGAAAATAAATCCCTATAAATTTGTTCAAGCTAATACAGATAATGCACAAACACCTAGACCAATGCTAACACTTATATGTCAAAAAAAAAACAGTCCAAAGTTATCCAACCCGCGCTTTATAAGTCCGCGTCCCAACCTTTGCGATCGTTCCTCGAACAGGAGATCGTCGCATTTTGTTCGGCGAACCTGAACGCGATATCACGCGGACGCGGTTACGCGGTGTCGTATACGAAAGCGATGGTTGCATATTCGCACGATTTTGGTTAGGACGCGGAGGTCAGCACAAACATAAAATCTTAAATTTTGCTGATCGAGTCGCTGAAAATAAACGAAGGGTATTATCGGTACATTATTGGACAAGTTTCTATATACGAGGTGTTGTTTTGCATCTTCAAAATTTAGGAGGTTGTCACAAAGTACATAAATAATCAATGAAAATTACAATACCTAGTTAATTATAAACAAACGCTGATTTTTTTGGTTGATTAAGTTGGTCAGTATTTTAGAATATCCCCCTTAACGTGGTTTAGGGAATAAGAAATGATCGAATAAACGTTTGAGATTATTTGTATGTGTGTTAGCGAGGTTATAATGTGCAAACCAAACGGGCCGCGTTTAAAACACGGGTGGTTCATACTTACCGATTTCCGCAAATAGGAAAAAAAAAATAAAAAATACCTAGCCATTTTATTATTTATTCGGGACGAGAATCATTAGCATAGTTACCTCCATGAATTTAACGAGGATGCAAAACAACACCTTGTATAATCGTTAGATATACTGTTATTAAGTTTCAGCATATAGTCGGAGGGCCACCGAGACACATCATGCACACTTCCAGTATAACAAGGCCTCGCTTTGTATGGTTTTCCAGTACAATGAGAGATTTGCTTAAATTGGATTTGTATAGCTTGATAAGTCGCCTAGTCACCGTGTGTATCCGAATCAAAACGAATGTCGCCATTTTGGTTATAGAAACCCAATTTATAGAAACCCAATTTATACTTTTGTGTTATACGTTTGAACAATTTATATATTATATTTATCTTTGATTTTTTTTTCACTTAAAGCATGCTGTACAGAGGGTTTGGATCCATCCCTCCAACCGGGATCGTAGGATACCCTAATAGGAAATTCATGTTCGAGTAGGTACTATTTATACATAATATATTTAAAAAAAAAACTAATTATATTTAAACTCTCGGTTTGCATATAATCATTATTAAATTAAATTTTAAGTCTTTAGTTTTATTTTACCCCAAATAAATTGGGATAAGGATAAGGATAATTTTCCTGCCCTTATCCCAATTTAATTGGGGTTATATAGCGCACGATTGGGTGATACCTGGCGACAGACAGAAATGCCCGTCGCAAAAAATTGCTAAAATGCTTTAGAGTCGTGTTATGTATGGTCTCTAAAAACAATATTGAAGGACACATTTTTCATTTCTTTATTAAGTAATATTTTTTTCTCATTGTTTCAAATAAATCTTGTAAAAAAACTCAGAAGTCTCTTATTTATTTTCTTATACTGTATTTTTTTCAAATCAAAAGTCATTGATAATGTCCGTCACTTCCAAGTGTTTTAACTGGGAAGAAGTGGCGGAAAAAAATCCCTATAAATCTCGTTCAAGCTAATACAGATAATGCACAAACACCTAGACCTATGCTAACACTAATATGTCAAAAAAAATCAGTCCAAAGTTATCCAACCCGCGCTTTATAAGTCCGCGTCCCAACCTTTGCGATCGTTCCTCGAACAGGAGATCGTCGCATTTTGTTCGGCGAACCTGAACGCGATATCACGCAGACGCGGTTACGCGGTGTCGTATACGAAAGCGATGGTTGCATATTCGCACGATTTTGGTTAGGACACGGAGGTGAGCACAAAAATAAAATCTTATTTTAATTTGCTGATTGAGTCGTTGAAAGTAAATGGCAGGTATAATCGGTACATTATTGGACAAGTTTCTATATACAAGGTGTTGTTTTGCATCCTCAAAATTTAGAAGATTGTCACAAAGTACATAAATAATCAATGAAAATTACAATACCTAGTTATAATTATAAACAAACGCTGATTTTTTTGGTTGTTTAAGTTGGTCAGTATTTAAGAATATCCCCCTTAACGTGGTTTAGGGAATAAGAAATGATCGAATAAACGTTTGAGATGATTTGTATGTGTGTTAGCGATGTTATAATACGAAAACCAGACGGGCCGCGTTTAAAACACGGGTGGTTCATACTTACCGATTTCCGCAAATAGGAAAAAAAAATAAAAAATACCTGCCCATTTTATTATTGATTCGGGACGAGAATCATTAGCATAGTTACCTCCTTGAATTTGACGAGGATGCAAAACAACACCTTGTATAATCGTTAGATATATTGTTATTAAGTTTCTACATATAGTCGGAGGGCCACCGAGACACATCATGCACACTTCCAGTATAACAAGGCCTCGCTTTGTATGGTTTTCCAGTACAATGAGAGATTTGCTTAAATTGGTTTTGTATAGCTTGATAAGTCGCCTAGTCACCGTGTGTATCCGAATCAAAACGAATGTCGCCATTTTGGTTTTTTTTCAGTACAATTACACAAACTATGTTCAAATTATGTTCTCCTACGAAACTTCATGTCAATGCCATACAAGCGTTAAAAAATCTTTGTAGCTCTGTATATGTTTATAATGAAGTTTTAATGTCAATTAGTTTAAATATTTTTTTTACAGGCCAAATTCTGCCCAGGTAATTGCAAAACCTAATCATTTATAATCTTTCGTTATGTATGTTTTGGTTCTGTGATTATTCTTACAATATGTTCACAGCTCTATATACTATATCTACAGGGGATTCGGAATGTGGGACCTAAAAAAAGGAGGTAAA
The DNA here is from genome assembly GCA_963082945.1 of Cerastis leucographa. NCBI lineage: Eukaryota > Metazoa > Arthropoda > Insecta > Lepidoptera > Noctuidae > Cerastis > Cerastis leucographa. Next base: position 5,866,626 of record OY720380.1, on the reverse strand, counting down.
TGATTTGAATAAAACCTAACTTCCTAACTAATCCATACTTCCATACTAATATTATAAATGCGAAAGTAACTCTGTTTGTTACCTTTTTACGACTAAATGGCTGATCGGATTGTAATGTGGCTGATCGGATTATAATGTGGTAAAAAAGGAGTTAGATTAAATCCTAGGGTAGGACATAGGCAATCTTTTTTTGTCTCGCGGACGAAATCGCGGGCAACATCTAGTAATAATATTATAAATGTGAATGTAAGTATGTTTATTTGTAACCTTTCCACGCCAAACCACAAAACCGATCATCCTGGAATTTTGCACATACGTTGTCAGGTGTGCAGAAACGGACATAGGGTACATTCCATTCTGGAAAAAAGTACTGTTTCTGAGAAAAACAACGATAACAATCTTATGATAATAGATGGCGCCACGTGTCCGAGCCGATTGTCAAATTTTAAATTAACGAAAACTAGTTTTATTATACTTCACTCTATGATGTTCTCACTGCTGGGACTCAGGCCTCTTTTCTATTAGAGGGAGAGGGCCATTATGCACTATACGGGTCTAAAACGGTAGTAATGAAATCAAGTTTCTTGCCCATTCTTCTCCATAGAGACGCTTTGGAATGGGCAACTACAATACTTTCACAAGTTATTATGTCTCGTGACTGGGACTGTAGCTTCGCGTATTATTTATTTTTTTGACTTTGAATAGTGCTTGTAATGGTTTAATTGAAATAAATACTTTGTAGTTTTGAGTGTTTTGAATAACGTATCATCACGCCATCACGCCTGTAACCCCCGAAGGGCAGAGGTGTACCTTATACAATACCCACGTTTCGTATATTTGAAACATTATTGTGAAACAGTTAGGGACGGCGCCCACTTACAGTGGGCATCGGTGCGGCTCGGTACAGCTCGGGCGCCTGAGAGCTGTGTCGGGCGACTTCGGGCTGCCTCGGCAGCCGTAGGCATGGATAAGGACGCCGAATGTGTCTTCGGATAGCTCGGGTGGCATTTTCGAGGCTAACTAAGTGGCATTTTCGATGAGAACTAAGTCCTAACCCACCATTATAAATACACACGCACAACTGTTTTCACCTAACGTTACGACTGCTATGCAATGTTTCTGCCGCCCGAACTATTCTGAGGATACCCAAAATCAGCTATGGCGTCCTTAGGTGTGCTTACGACTGCCGAGGCAGCTCTCAGGCGCCCGAGCTGTACCGAGGCGCACCGATGCCCCCGAGAGTGGGCGCCGGGCCTTACAGTTGTGCTTCAATTTTGGTGTCCAATAAAGTATATTCTATTTTAACACTTTGCCCGACCTAGGAATCAAACCCAGAACGTCGTACTCAGCTGTGTGCTTGCGCCACTAGACCAACGAGGCAGCAAATATATAAATTATACAAAGTAACATTTATTTGGATGAACAACATATCAGTTTAAGTAATGTTTAATTTTATGGCATTCTTTTATTTTCAGACATAAGATAAATCCAAAGGAACCGGTGAGTCATCACTGTCCTGCCTTTGTCCCAATTGATTTGAGGTCGGCGAGGCACGTCTCGGGGTTTCTCTGATAGATCGAGTTCGTAACGAGGTGATCCGACAGAGAACCAAGGTTATCGACATAGCCTACCGCATTAGCACGCTGAAGTGGAAATGGGCCGGCCATATAACCCGAAGAACCGATAACCGTTGGGGTAGACGAGTTCTTGAGTGGACACCACGGATCGGTAAACGTAGCGTAGGACGTCCTCAGACTCGGTGGAGCGATGACCTTCGCAAGGCGGCTGGCAAGAGCTGGATCAGAGTTGTCGAGGATCGTGCTCAGTGGCGTGTCATGGGAGAGGCCTATGTCCAGCAGTGGACGAGTACAGGCTGATGATGACGATGATGAGGCATGTCTTCTTTATTACTCGACATCTCATCAGACACCTTCTTTTTAGCAATTATCATCCTTTACACAGTCCATCAATCGTTTCTTAAGTCTTCCTCTACCCTTATACCCGTCCATATTCATACTCAAAAGTTTCCTCATTTCTCCTCATCACATTCCCATACCAAGCCAACCGACACTCACACATCTTTTCAGTTAACGGCGCCACTTTAAGACTTCCTCTTATGTACTCATTTATTATTTTATACTGGAATCGGCGAGTAATGATAGTAAATCTGACGAATGTGTCTTTTTAAGATCAAACAACTCGGCCTATACACCGCTGGACATAGATTTCTTCCAAGCTGCGTTAGAATGAGTATTCTAACGCAGTTTGGTCGAGTTGTTTGGTCAGTCGCTCCAGCTGCTAGCAGATTCCCGCTGTTCGTCTTCTTGGTGGCCACGAGTGTTCCAAATGTCCAGTCGCACTATACACCGCTGGTATCTAGGCTATCGTGGGTCACGATGCGGGATTAAGATGCGCTCCAGAATGGATATGATTTTCAAGATAGTTAGAAAACCAATGTCGACACTCAAAATCGAGTGTGCGTACGCGGCGAGTCACATAAATGTACTAGTTGAAAGATGGCGTCGAATGTGAATTAATTCAAAACGCAGCGAGTGTGGCGCCCTCATGGCGATTTTATTGTCGCAAATCGAACATCACATGTTCGATTTGCGACAATAAAATCGCTCGTAGGGAAGACGTCAAAGGTCACCCAAACCGTCACATAGATAATTACTAAAATTAATAATATAGGCTATTAGAGGGTGCACATCCAGCACACCAACAGAGTTGTCCAACACCTTCCATTTCCAGTCTGTCCCAGCCACCTTTATAACGTCAGTCTCACACCTATGCATGCCTATACGAGTTGTCCTCTCCGAGACTAATTATCTCCATCGCTCATCAGTTTCAAGATACCAGTTTTTAGGGTTCGGTAGTCAACAAGGAACCCTTATAGTTTCGGTATGTCCGTCTGTCTGTCTGTCTGTCCGCGGTTCAGCTCAAACACTATTGGTACTAGAAAGTTGTAATTCGGCATAAGTATACACGTTAATGACGCCGAAAAAGTGGTAAAATAAAATTGTGACATGTAAAGTGGGAATAATAATTTTTTTTTCGTCCTTCCCATAGTGCGGGATATCGTTGGATAGGTCTTTCAAAAATTTTAGGCGTTTGGAAGACCGTTTTTTGATTAAGTAACCCGTTCGTGACTTATCAAACTTTAACGTAGGTACCAATTTTCGTTAGAGTCAAGTGTCAACCGCTAAGTCAGTAAAAGGGGGGCCCCTTTACTGACTAAACTAGAAATATCGATAGATGGCGCTAAGCGTCAGATGTACTTAAAACGAGTCTCATTTGCAGATCATATAATTATGGTGGTTTTTTATAAATATTAGTACGGAACCCTTCGTGCGCGAGTCCGACTCGCTCTTGGCCGGTTTTTTTTTTTTCAACTTTTTATAAATTTTGTCATCTTTTGTCCTAGCCAATCCTCTTTGTTATGAGTTAGTGTGGACCAATCTATATACAAGATGGAAGGAACAACGACGCACAAAAAACTGTTGTACTGTTACCTCGTATTTAGTACATCAGTCTGAACCCCTTAAAAAAACAGCTGTTTACTGCAATTCCTCATCATCAGCCTACAATGTTCCCACTTTTGGGACACAGGCCTCCTCTCTATGAGAGGGAGTAGGCTGTAATCCACCACGCGGGCCCATTGCGGGTTGACAGATGTCAGATGTCTTCGAATTTTTTGTTCTAGGACATGCTGGTTTCCTCACGATGTTTTCCTTCACCGTTTTGAAAGCAGCGGTGAAGTAATAAATTACACAAAGTAATGCGCCTGCCTTGGTTCGAACCCACGGCTTACTGCTCGTAAGTTGGGGCTGCCACCATTGGGTCACCGCTGCTCTCTGCAATACCTACTTGGTCAAAATGTATGGAACAACTGTTTTTTTATTTTTATTATTGATGTAAAATATTTACTAAAAACCGTTTGTGCGTTGGTGTCCCTTCCATCCTCTATAGGTCTCAAACTCTGCTTCACCTAGGTCTGTCGTAACGTGCTACCGTTTTCATTTTAACATACATATGCAAAATAATTATGTTTCAGTATCAATACGCATACGTAGACTTAGAACGCCTAGAAGAGGTAATCAAACAGTACAGGCGTCAACGGGCAAATCCGGACTCTGTACTCAAAAAAACAACGACTGTACACGATGAGCCTGCTATTCCTAGTTCAGAAGAGACTGACGAGGAATTTAAGGCCCAGGAATATCAGCCTTCCGAGAAAAAGAACTGGTTCTACAATTCTGCGGTAACTACCTCTTTATGTATATTTTGGTAGCTTTAAACCATCTTTTGGTTCAATTTTCTTCAATGACTATCACTAATATCGAGCTAGTATTCTTAGTGAACAAAACTTACATGAAATACTTTTTCGTGCTCGAAACAGGTTTGTAAAAGAAAATATGGAGAGCATCTGTGTTACAAACTGCTTGCAAATTACCCGCCAAGAAAGAGCTTTTTTAAACTGTATGAAACTGCTGTCTTTGGCCAAAAGAGAAAACATCATTTCATTAAGTCTGCGATGTTTTGCTCGCTAATTTGATGGGGAAGGTCGGTCATGCTCTTGTGTCCATGGCTCGGTCTAAATTTGACCAATGAGTTCAATCTATTTTGAAATATAATATTATGAAAGAAGAAGAAAAAAAGAAAATACATTCATTTGACACGTGCCCTAAGCGCACACAAAATAAATGGCAAAAAGAAATGTAACTTAAATCTGAGGGTAATATTTATATATCGGGCCTGTGGACAGTGAGAAATGGGCTAGCTCACCGTCCGTCCGTCTCATGACGACAGGTCGTGTCGACGGCGCGTACGTGTTCCACGCGCGCCTCAAGGAGATGTCAGCAAACCAGAAGGGGTCCGAAAGGGCCGATGCCTGCCAGGGCTGCGGGTTGTTCGAAAGAGATACCGCGGCCCCGGAACACAAAGGGCGAAGAAGGAACATGGGTGGGTTTTAGTCAGTACAAGTCTGACACTCCCTCCCGCTCCGCCCAGAGCGGGAGAAGTCATATGATGATTTCCCATCCGGAAAAAAAAAAAAAAAAAAAGGGTGTGCTATAGACCATCAAACTGAACATGTTTCTCCATCGGACAAACATCGTAATAGCGAAAAAAATATCAACTGCCCCATACATTTGGCTCGAATAGGTATTGCAATTTTGTATGGGGCAGCAGATAATTTTTTCATTGAAAAACATGTATTATGATGAGAACCATGTTCAGTTTGATGGTCTGTAGCGCACCCTTAAGAATGTATATACCCTTTCCGTTACATCCTGTATACAATAAAATATTTTGATTTTAATTTTATACCCATTTGACCGTGTAATATTGACACTAAAATTACTAAACTTCTTGGTTTCCTTCCCAGGATACATACAATCACATCAGGATCGATCCAGAAGCTCCAGATATGTCAGAGTTCATGCCTAAACAAGTATTCGATGATAATGGCAACAAGTGGTGGTTTTATAATCAGGTGATTTTTTGATGACGTAACACAACTTTACGCTTGTAGTCTCCGAAGAGTTAGGCAGAGGTGTACCTTATTTTTTACGGCACGGTTGGCGCAGTTGCTAAGCGATTGCATTGCTGCGTTGCGTGTCGCGGATTAGATCCCCGCACGGAACACATATTTGTAAGGCCTACAGAGAGTTGTTCCAGGTCTGGCTGTTTATGAATGTGAGTTTAAATGTTTGTAAACGCACCCACGATACAGGAAAACTTCCTAGCGTAGGGCAACTGTTTAAAAAAAAAAAAAAAACCCGTATTTCGCCAGTTTTTTTTAAGACCCATGTAACCATCCAGTAATGTCGTGAGGAGCTCGTGGCTAAATATTGCCGATGTTGATCCGTGGATGTGTGACCACAATGACATACCGAGTTACCTCCATGCCTCAGAAAGCACGTTGAGCCGTTGGTCCCGGGTGTCATTTGTAGATCTTTGACAGTTGTTACGAACAAAAACTAATCAGATCTTTTTTTTTCAGAATGACTTCATTCCATTCAGAACAGGATAATGTGGTATTTTCAGAAATAAAAGTTTTTAATATTTACAGTTGTTTTTAATTTCTTAAGTACATAAGTCGTTTCATCGTTTCTTAAAGATCACACACTTTGCAACCCAAAATTATAGCTGGCACACAAACTTATCTTGATACAAAAATTCGAAAGCCTCAGAAATTCCGCCACCCTTTTAAGAACCTACCATAAACAATGACATTACATCACGGGCAAAGGGTTCTTTCGTTTTGTTTCGTCAAAGTTCGAAGGCACGACATAATACCTCGGGGAATAGCAGAGGCGCCTCGGAACTTGCCTCATACACTATTCATGGGCGAACCTTGCCACGCTCTATTTTAGAGTGCCTCGGTCTGAAAATAGAGTGGCGAGCATTTTTTGAATATCGAAGATAAATATCCCTCTTCTTATAAGTACCTTTACGTGGGTAAGTAATATATGATATAATTACAAAATCTCTAATATTCGCAAGATCTGAATCTATAATTTTATTCGATATAATGTTCAGTTAATATAATAAACGATTGATATAATTTTAAAATAACTAATGTTTATAAGCATAACATACATTGAATATAAAATCGTTTGATATACCACTCAAAAGACATAAAACCTATTTAGTCTAATATGATAAAGCGCCTAGTAAAAAACACAGCAAGCATGCAGCATGCAGGCAAGCATGCAGCAAGCATGCAACATGTAGCATGCAGCAAGTATGCAACATGCAGCATGCAAGCAACCATACAACATGCAGCAGACATGGTTTCTGTCACGGCTCCGGCACTGCGGGGCTCCGGCGGACCCAAGCGAGCTTATCGTCGCAGATGTGTTTCACGCTCACCACCGCGGCTTCGGCTTGCTGGCCGGCGAACCGCCGGCCAGCCTCAGCCGCGGCGGCGAGTATTAAAGCCACCTGCTCCTCAGCTCGCGGGCCGCCTCGCCCCCCCACGATTTTATATAACACTCGAGGGGTAGGGCAGACAAGACTACGTGGAGTCGGTTTTGCAGCGATTTGTTTCTGTCACGCCACTCCCACAGCACGCTCGCTTCACTTGTTCGCCTTCGCACGTTAATGGTCAATGTTCGAACCACACATAACACAAATGATTCACCCACATAGAGGGGACCTGGCACTCCGCTCTGCTCCCGCCTTAACCTTCTAACTTAGTATAACCCACCCGAGGCGGATTGCTTTGAATCAGGGTGTTAACTATAAAGATACTATCAATATTATAAATTTTAAACGATTACTGATTTTCGATTAAATAAACGTTATATCAAATAAAGTTATACGAAATAATTTTAAGAGTATATAAATGTTATATCTAAAGAAATTATATCAACAGTCGGTATAACTCACGTTTATTATATCTTGTGAACGTTATTAAAATAAAATTATACCAAATAACTTTATATGATATGAGACGCACCCCCTTTACGTAGTTAAGTGTGAGAGCCATAGTTTCAAAACAAAATACAGCTGTTCTATACATTTTGACCGTGTAGGTATTCTACTTTTAAATGGGACAGCTGCCTTTTATTAGATAATCAATAAAAAATAAAACGGTAGAAGCTCTAGAATCATGTAATGAATGAACGAGCAACGTTTGCCATTATTTCCCTTACACCGAGTATTTAAAAATGTGTATAAATACAGTAGAGACTCCCTTTTAACATGGAAATTAAACATAACGAGTGAAGTGTGGGATCTGCCTACCCCTTACCTGCTTCGAGGAACATTTTTCAATATTATTGTAATAATTGAAAATATCTATCGCTTAATTTCGTACAAACTGAAGCCGAAAAAAAAAACACACAAAATACCCTAGCTATACTCCATTTGCATAGTTAATGAAGAAAAAAAATCATTAAAAAGGTTTTAATTAAGCTTTCATCTTCGAAATTTCTTTGAAAGGATAAAATTAAACAATCCTTGATTATTAGCTTCGGTTGGGCTTTGAATAATTTCACACCTCATCGCACAGTCTGTGATCTCTTAAGCTAGCCATACACGCTCGGATTTATCTGACAGGTTTACCTGCGCAGGTAAACTGGACAAGTAAACAGGAGCGTGTATGTTGCTAAACTGTGCAGGTTTCCTCACTTGAACAAGTGTCCTGAAGCTATATGAATTTTGATATTTTTGCCCATGGGTATACCTGTTCAGTTAACCTGCGCAGGTAAACCTGAGCGTGTGTGACGGTCGCCTGTGCAGGCGTCAGTTGTTCGATGATTGCGAGAGTAGAAGGACGTGCAGCGGTCTATAATTGTATAAAATGTCTTCTTGCAAGCGGAACCAAGTTATGGCGGAATTTATAGATAATTATGTACAAGTCTGAGTATTGTTTTTGGTGCGTGAAAAGAAAATACACCCCACGATAAAAATAAAAGAGCTACTTATGTAACTATGTAGTACAGGTGCTCAGTATTTTTAAGCATTTATTTAATTTTTCTTCAATTAAACAGTCAATAAGCATATTACTGCGTCAAGGTCATGCGTCGCTGCCGAGGCCATAGTTTCAACTGGGAGTTTGTACAATATCCTCGACGCAGCTCGAGTTTACTTGCGCAGGTAAACCTTGCGCAGGTACACCCTAGCGTGTTTGTCCTCTACGCAGCTGTATGTGTATGTCCTGACAGGTATACCTGCGCAGGTATACCTGTCCGGTAAACCCTAACGTGTATGGCTAGCTTTGGGGTTTAAACTTTTGAAGTCTCCTAAATTAGTCTAGCTCTAGCTGATCTTAGTAAAATGGGGTGACCTTTAAACCTCCGTCTTTGTAGCCTTTCATTTTAATGGTCTGAGGCAGTGCGTAGAAAAATTTTTTGACATATCAAATTGTTCTACCAAACATGCGTTAAAGAAATTGTTTGAGTACACTGTTATTGTCATTCTCCTGCCTTTAATCATCAGCCAATATTGTTCCCACTGCTGGGACACAGGCCTCCTCTCTATGAGAGGAAATGGGCAGTAATTCACCACGCGGGCCCAGTGCGGGTTGGTAGATGTCACATGTCTTCAATTTTTTAGTTCTAGGACATGCCGGTTTCCTCTCGATGTTTCCTTCGCCGTTTTGAGAGCAGCGCTGATGAAATAAATTACACAAAGAAATGCGCCGGCCTGGGTTCGAACCTGCGACTTACTGCTCGTAAGTCGGGGCTGCTACCACTGGGCCACCGCTGCTCCTCCTGCCCATCCCAATTTATTTGGGGTCGACGCAGCATGTCTTCCTCTTCCAAACTTCTCTACTACTTGCTATTTCAGCAGACACCTCTTTTCTAGCCATACCATCCTTCACACAGTCCATTCATCGTTCTTTGGTCTTTCTATACGTTCAACGACGTTCGGCAGATTAAAGTAGGTACCTACTCACTTTCTGTTTCATACACGATCAGTAAGATTTTATTTTTATGGCGGTCGAAAAACAAAGAATGTTTCATGAAAAACCTTTTCTTAATTTTTCCTGAAAACAGAAATTGTTTTTTGTGCATTGTACACCCAAGTTAATTACTAACTTGCGTACGTACAGTGATTGATTAAAAGTACAAAGTAAAAAAAAACTATTTCATCTTCCATTTTTATAAGCATTTTTACACGTACAAAGTATGATCGATTCGATGCAGCAATGAAACAGCATTATTATTGCCTGTTATTTCCTCAAATGACTGGCAGAATGTGAAATTATTTCACTTTACCCCACCGATATGCCCCACTTGTGGGACAAAGTGGAATGTTTAACATTTTGATGTCCAATATGCCTTTTTTTTTTTTTTTTCCGGATGGGAAATCATCATATGACTTCTCCCGCTCTGGGCGGAGCGGGAGGGAGTGTCAGACTTGTACTGACTAAAACCCACCCATGTTCCTTCTTCGCCCTTTGTGTTCCAGGGCCGCGGTATCTCTTTCGAACAACCCGCAGCCCTGGCAGGCATCGGCCCTTTCGGACCCCTTCTGGTTTGCTGACATCTCCTTGAGGCGCGCGTGGAACACGTACGCGCCGTCGACACGGCCTGTCGTCATGAGACGGACGGACGGTGAGCTAGCCCATTACTCACCGTCCACAGGCTCGCGCCTACGGTGGCCGGGGGCCACTGGTTGCCCCCCGACGCCCGGGGCGTCTCCCGCGGCGGCTGGGACGTGAGGTTCTCTCCCTCTCACGTTCCGCCACCTCCTTCGCTAGCATGACTGCTTCGCAGAAGGAGGCGACGGCATCCCATTCCCTCTCGCTCCGGACCATGGATTGAACCAGGGCCGGACGCGAGAGGTCACCGCCGCCAATCGCCGCTACGAGGACACGGCGGTACTCAGCCCAAGCGGGGCAGAGCTCCACGGTGTGCTCCACCGTGTCCTCTGGCATGTCCAATATGCCTCAGTTATTCATTGCGCTAGGTCAGAAAGTGTTGTATTTAAGAGAATTAATCTCAAATAATGTTGTGAATAAAAAAATATTTTAGAACGTGCCGTATTGTGTCTCCTTGTTCCTGAAATACATTCAAAGGAAGACTGCCCCAAGTTTCATCGTATGTAAAATATTTACTAAGTTACACCTGTGATTTTTATGGATAACAAAGCTTTCTTACTCTTTTCTTCTATCTATTAAAATACTGACTTCTTAAATTTTGATAATTCAAATCAAATACGCAACATCATATTTTGTAAATATTAGTTAATTAAATCCAACACGTCATAGCGTCATAAACAGTCACAGGATGTCCACTTTGACCCACTAATCTATAGTTGGTCAAAGTGGACATCCACATTTTACATACTTGCCACTTTGTTCCATTAATGGAACAACTTCTTAGGGTGTGTCGATGGTAATATGTACTCATCATCATCATGATTCTGACCCCTTCTCATAACCTAATTTATTTGGGGTCGGCGCATTATGTCTTCTTCTTCCATACATATTTCTCTACAAGGTGTTGTTTTGCATCCTCGTCAAAATTCAGGAGGTTGTCACAAAATACATAAATAATCTGAATTATTTGAATTACGGTTCCTAGTTAATTATTAATAAGCGCTGATTTATTTGTTGTGTATTTCAGAATAACCCCCTTAACGTGGTTTAGGGAATAAAAACATATCGAATAAACGCTTGCGATTGTTTGTATTTTGTGAAAGCGTGGTTATAAGGCGAGGATCAGATGGGCCGCGTTTAAAACACGGGTGGGTCACACTTCCCGATTTCCGTAAATAAAAAAAATACCTTTTTATTTTATTATTGTTTCGGGTCGAGAATCATTAGCATAGTTACCTCCTTGAATTTGACAAGGAAGCAAAACAACAGCTTGTATACAAGTTGGTCTAAATCTTAGCTATGGGTTTGGTGCTATCAATAGCCTCCATCAATTCTGGTAGTGTGCAGAATTGCATCAGGGCACGCCAAACATTATAGCATAGCACAACTTAATGGGGCTAAGTGGAATGGTCCGAATTGTCGCCATTATTAATTAATACGAACCGACCTACATTGTGGCGTGTATCCCCCGGGGTACACCGAGCACAATTACGAGATATCTTGCTATTACTTCATCCAATTACCGATGCATGTTCTGATTAGTTATGCAAATTCAACGTTATGACGTTGTTTGGGCGTAAGTTATTAATAAAATAAAATAAATAAATAAATTCAAAATCTTAAAAGGTAAAATTATTTAAAAAAAAAAGCTATTGTATTTTACCTTATTAAAAGGTAAAATACTATTGTATTTTACTTATTAAAAGGTAAAATACTATTGTATTACCTTTTAAGAAATCGGAAATTAATGATTTAGGTATAATAATGTTAGATACTAGCCTGTACTAGCATAATCCTGTATCACAGGCTGCGGGGGCTCTAACAATATGCTATATTGTTATTGTTGGACACTTCGATATTATTCAACTATTTAGAAGTGGAACCTATTTACTTGTTAAGTATCGTAAAAATAGAACGTTATGTGTGAGGAGCTGAAGGAGCTCGTGGCTAAATATTAACTGCCGCCCGGTTCGATCTTTAAGGTTAAGCCATGCTTGCCGAGGTTGGTCCGTGGATGGGTGACCATAATTACATACCGAGTTTCCTCCGTGCCTCGGAAAGCACGTTAAGCCGTTGGTCCCGGCTGTTATTTGTAGATCTTTGACAGTCGTTACGAGTAGTCAGAAGCCAAAACGTCTGATATCCAGTCTTACCAAGGGGTATCGTATTACCCAGTTGCTGGGTTGTGGAGGTCAGATAGGCAGTCGCTTCATGTAAAATACTGGTACTCAGCTGCATCCGGTTAGATTGGAAGCCGACCCCAAGATAGTTTGGGAAAAGGCTAGGCAGATGATGATATGTGAGGAGCTCGTGGCTAAAAATAACAACAGCCGCAGGGGTCGATCTTTAAGGTTACGCCATGCTTGCCAAGGTTGGTCCGTGGATGGGTCGTTAAGCCATTGGTCCCGGCTGTCATTTTTAGATCTTTGACAGTCGTAAAGACTACTCAGAAGCCAAAAGTCTGACATCCAGTCTTACTTCATATTAGGAGGTCAGATAGGTAGTCGTTTCATGTAAAATACTGGTACTCAGCTGCGTCCGGTTAGACTGGAAGCCGACCCCAAGATAGTTTGGGAAAAGGCTAGGCAGATGATGATGGAACCTAATGTGCGGGGTTTTTTCAAAAAACTGGCTAAGTCAATACCGCAGTATTTATGATAGACTATGTCTGAAATCCTGACTCGGGCAGTAATTCCTGATGAAAACCCCATAAACAATTTTCCCGACTCGGGAATTGAAACCAGGATCTCATGGTCAGCAGCCGCGATTGCGACCAACAACGAGGCAGTCAACACCATTTGTTCCATTTTTAGGGTTCCGTACCCCGAAAGAAAAAAACGGTACCCTTATAGGGTCACTTTGTTGTCCGTCCTTCCGTCCGTCCGTCTGCCTGTCTATCAAGACCCTTTTTCCCAGAAACGCGTGGAGGTATCAAGCTGGAATTTTTATTAAATACTCAAGTCTACTGTCTCTTGGAGAAGTGAAAAAAAAAACAAACTTCTAAGCCAACGCAATCAAAAGATACAGCCGTTTATGCCGCAAATTTTCGACACTCGCAAGGGAATCAAAACCTACAGGGTACTTCCCGCGAACTCAGAATCTCGAAATTTAGTACGAAGCAACGTTTTATAGCACAGATAAAGAAAAAAATGCGAAAACTATATTTTTTTAACTACATCATACTATAAAAATAATTTTAATCTTACTACCCCTTTCTCCATGAAGGCGTAGAGGTATTAAATTGAAATTCATATCAATTACCCAGTAATATAATAAACGCTGTAAATACCTATAGGTTTGTACGGAACCCTCGGTGCGCGAGTCCGACTCGCACTTGGCCGGTTATTTTTTTAAATATATCTCTATAGTTTCCACAATTTGTGTCCAAGTAATATGATGCATCTTTTTTTCCCGTCGCCCGGTACAACGGCATTATGTTTTAAAAGGTTTCAAAATAAAAATACCAACGCAACGTCACTTGCTTGTTTTCTTGGAAATGGTTTAATCTTTGTTAGTTTGGCCTATTTAAGAGAAACGATACTGTCTTAACTGTCAAATATTTTAAAGTGTGAAATCTCGTGTCACAGTGTTTGTTATCGAACTCCTTCGGAACGGTTTCACTAATTTTGATGAGAATTGGTGATAAGTGTGGCTAATTTCCACGCAAACGAAGTTGCGGGCAGCAGCTAGTAGTTTTACTTATAGTTAGTAATAAAAGTTAACAAATGGGTTATCTATGTGAACCCAACTTAAGTAGGTACCTACTTCTAACAGTGGATTGGAAGGTTAATGAAAATTACTGTGGAATATTTAGAAATCTGGAATAGTTTTAGATTTCGAAATCTCCTCAAAGTGGTACGAACTAAGAGATCTACTTAAAAGGTTGTTAAAAACTTTCCTTCACTATAAAAGCAATAATTTCTAAGAATTTTAGCTCAAAATTGTTTCAACTACTTATAATCTACTTATAACTTTATATTAAATCCTAACCTTTATAAAGAAACTAGCTGTCCCACGCAACTTCGTCTGCGTCACATTTTACCCCTTTTCGCAACATGTTTCATTGCTGCTCCGCTCCTATTTGTTGTAGCGTGGTGATATATAGCTTATAGCCTTCATCTATAAATGGGCTATCTAACACTGAATGTTTTTTTTTTTCAAATTGAATTCAAATCGGATCAGTAGTTCCTGAGATTAGCGCGTTCAAGCAAACAAACAAACGCTTCAGCTTCATTAGTATTAGATTAGGTAACCTTATAAAACTACTTATCATCATCACTAATTAATTATAACTTTTCAACAATTTAACAAATAACTTGAAAGTTTTGCTGTTACATGGATGGATGTTAGAAATAACAACACTTAATCAAAATAAATTTACTTAGAATTGGTAATAGAAGTTTCTAATAAGATCATAGCAGATAAGAGTTGCTTATAAAGTTTTCTCACGAAACTATTTTTGTAATAAAGGGAAATACAAAAAGTTTTCTTAGAAGTTAGTCGTTATTATTATGAAGAACTTGAACTGTGAAATACTGTTCTCTGTATAGAAATACGGTAGGTACCCAAATGAGTATTTGTGATGGGTTTGCTCTTGACTCTAGTCTAGGTCAGAGATGGCAGAGACAAAGTCGACAATAGTATGAGCTTACCCAGAAAAAGCCTGTTCACTCTAACTTTGAAGAGATTAGTCATGTTCGTGAACGGGCGCTATCAGTTGTGCCTGGTCATCTCTTAGTTGCCACGGCTTATTTCGAACTAATTATTTTATTTTTTAATTGTCTTTTTGTTTTTACTATGGACACTTTTAACGTGCACGTCTTGCTACATCGTTCTCACATAATGTACCATCTCAACATGAATGATGTAACCAAGGTTTTAGTAACAAGATTCTGATTTAAAAGAGTGTCCATTGAGTTTCTTGCCCATTCTTCTCCATAGATATACGCTTTGGAATGGGCAACTACAGTACTTTCACAGTTATTATGTCTTGTGACTGGGACTGTAGCTTCATTTTTATTGTTGTTTGACTATTCAAAAGTGCCTGTAACTGGCCTACTGGAAATAAATGATTTTGATTTGATTTGATTAAGGTTGTAAGCGTTCGGAAACACAGACGCAGGCAGTATCTATCTTTTATCAGATATATTTTGGTACTCGTAAATATGACTATGCAAGGTATGAACTGATCGGCCACGCAGCCGTAAACCAAGCATTATGTTCATCAAACTGTTATGTTTGTGGAGCAATGAAACGACTAGGTGGCGTTGAAGCTAGTTTATTACTGAGGTAACGACGAGACGCGCGCGCGCTGGCCGTGCGCCGCGCGCACATACATGCGTACATGTGCATACATACACCACACAAACTAAGTAACTCTACGCAAAAATTACTGCTGAGAAACGACTGTTGTTGGGTTGTTAATCATGTTTTATGGCAGGATTCCAAATAACACACTCAATGTAACGCTCTTCAAATATTGTGCTGATCAATGCATTGAATAGTGTACCCGGGGGATATTTTAAGTAATGTTAACTCCGTATCTAGAAGGTACCCAAGTATGGTCAAGAACAAAAAACCGGCCAAGTGCGAGTTGGACTCGCGCGCGAAGGGTTCCGTACCATTATTTACAAATACGAGCAAAAAATCACTTCTTTGTATAGGGGCTCGCATTAAAAAAGTGATTTTAAATATTTATTTTATTCTGTTTTTAGTATTTTGTTGTTATAGTGGCAATAGATATACATTATCTGTTACGGCTGGTTGGCTGGTCTCTTGCAAAGAATACGAGGTTTTAGATTTAGACAGGATTTATTCCAACTTCGTGCCTTTTTTTTTTTTTTTTTTTCGTATGGGAAATCTTCAAATGACTTCTCCCGCTCTGGGCGGAGCGGGAGGGAGTGTCAGACTTGTACTGACTAAAACCCACCCATGTTCCTTCTTCGCCCTTTTTGTTCCAGGGCCGCGGTATCTCTTTCGAACAACCCGCAGCCCTGGCAGGCATCGGCCCTCTCGGGCCCCTTCCGGTTTGCTGACATCTCCTTGAGGCGCGCGTGGAACACGTACGCGCCGTCGACACGGCCTGTCGTCATAAGACGGACGGATGGTGAGCTAGCCCATTACTCACCGTCCACAGGCTCGCGCCTACGGTGGCCGGGGGCCACTGGTTGCCCCCCGACGCCCGGGGCGTCTCCCGCGGCGGCTGGGACGTGAGGTTCTCTCCCTCTCACGTTCCGCCACCTCCTTCGCTAGCATGACTGCTTCGCAGAAGGAGGCGACGGCTTCCCATTCCCTCTCGCTCCGGACCATGGATTGAACCAGGGTCGGTCGCGAGAGGTCACCGCCGCCAATCGCCGCTACGAGGACACGGCGGTGCTCAGCCCAAGCGGGGCAGAGCTCCACGGTGTGCTCCACCGTGTCCTCCGGCCGATCCTCACAATGGTAACACCCGGGCGTTTCCTCCCGCCCAATTCGGTGCAGGAACCTCCCGAAACAACCGTGTCCGGTGAGGACCTGCGTCAGGCGGAAGGTGAGGGCGCCGTGCCGCCTCTCTAGCCACTCCTCAAAGAGGGGACTTATCGCCACTATTGTGGCGTGCCCTGCATGTGGTTGCGATAGTCGCTGTCTCCATGCCACCATGAGATCGCGCCGGAGGTCTGTCCGCTGAGCGACAATTTGCCGCGGCAGCGGAGTTTCCCCCCGGCGTAGTGCCTCCGCGCGCCATTCATGCAGGCGCGCGAGGACCATCGCCTCCAGATCCCATGGCGGCAATCCGGCCAAGAGGCTCGCCGCCTCGCCGGAGATCGTGCGGTACCCCCGGATCAGCCTTACGGCTACCACCCTCTGGGGCGCGTTCAGGTAATGGGCGGCTCGCCGCCTCAAAGAACGCGCCCACACCGGGGCCCCATAAAGGGCCATGGACCGCACGACCCCACCAACTTCGTGCCTTACGTTAAAATTCATGCGAGCAGTCTTATAGGTTATCTTAAAACTATCGTAGCGTGGAGTTTTTTCGTTGACGTTGACAGATGACAGGTGACAGTGACTGTTCGTGGTATTGGCACTGCGTTTCGTTGTCGTCTTAACATGCTCCCGGCCTTGAAAGCTGAAGGTTTCAATGATGCGTGTGAAGTGTAGGAGAAGCGTAGGGCTAGTCGTCATTGGGCGGAAGCGGACAGATTTTTGAAAAAGCTCGTCGGGTGACTCCGGTGGCAGTGCGGATATTGGCGACCCTGGAGACTCTATCACGACCTGGGTATGTCTTGTCTTCACGATGCGGCCAAGCTTCCATCTCAATGGTGGCAGGTTGTCATCTTTAATGAGTACGAGTGTGTCCTCTTTGAGATCAGTCCCTTGATGTTGCCATTTCGTTCTTGTCTGTAGCTCGGAATAAAATAGCACTTACGCCAACGAATAATCCAATCAACAAAAAAAAAATTGTGTTCAGTTCCCGCCGCGAATTCTTCTTTATGTCTTCTACCGAATGAAAACGGTAGCTACGAAGTGGTCATTTGAGTTTAGGAAAAAGAAAGACGTCGGCTGGAGTCAAAACTGGTAAATATGGTGGTTTCTCGATGATATTTATTGAGTTTTTGGTCAAAATTTCGTTCCTGTGATGGCCTTGTGCAATGGCTCATAATCATGGTTCAAAATCCAAGAGTTTTCTTGCTAGTTTATCGTCAAATTGCTCTGAACGAAGTAATATTATTTATACTGTTTGGCCATCCGGCAAAAATTCCGAGAGCACAACACCGCGAAAGTCAAAGAAAACAACATTATTTTACTCAAGCTTTCATTCCACATTTCAAAGTTAACTTAAGCCGTGGCGGTTAAACCGCACTCCTCGAAACGTCGTCGCGTCGCCGCTAATCTTTAGAAAAAACAGGAAAAGTTTAAGGTGCTTATATCTTGACTCGTACCGAGAATAAATCCCTGAAGTGCACAAAACATATTTCGGAAAGATTTTGTAATACTTTTTTTTTTATGCTCATTGTCTTTTGTAGATCTTTAACAGTCGTTACTCGAAAGTCTGACAACCAGTCTTACCGAGGGGTATCGTATTACCCA
Source organism: Cerastis leucographa (assembly GCA_963082945.1). Lineage (NCBI taxonomy): Eukaryota > Metazoa > Arthropoda > Insecta > Lepidoptera > Noctuidae > Cerastis > Cerastis leucographa. Next base: position 5,848,502 of record OY720380.1, on the reverse strand, counting down.
GTACTAACTGTGTTGTGGGGATCAGTTAGGCAGTCGCTCCATGTCAAATACTGATATTCAGTACAGTATTTTTCGGTAACGTGTTAGGGTTCCCGTTTTGGGCTGCGGGTTGTTTAGGGCTGCGGGTTGTTCGAAAGAGATACCGCGGCCCTGGAACACAAAGGGCTATGAAGGAACATGGGTGGGTTTTAGTCAGTCAAGTCTGACACTCCCTCCCGCTCCGCCCAGAGCGAGAGAAGTCATTTGATGATTTCCCATACGTAAAAAAAAGGGTTCCCATTTTTGTTTTCTATCGGCTGATTAAGTTCTCAGAGTTGAAAATTGATCATTTTTTATTAATTTTAAAGCCGGAAACCCAGGATAGATCATGAGTTGCATCTATTTGCTTTCGTTCATAAACCTCTTCTTAGCGTGCTGATTACCATCAGGTAATATAAATTGATTCCCCCCAGAAGTTGACAAAAGCTCACCATCATCATCCTTTAATGTTGGGAACATTAAAGGATGATGATGGTGAGCTTTGAGCTGCTGGGAAACAGGCCTCCTATCTATGAGCGGGAGTGGACTAGACTAAAAGTTCCTACTACCTACTTAAAACAAAGATAACCAAAGCCAAGATGTTAAAGTTAAGTAAAGAAACATTTATTTTATTTGTATAGGATTTCAGGAATATACTACGACTTCATGTTCCCGTGTAATGTTCTCTGACAATGCCAAACGAACACGCGGTAACATGAACAAAGCCGCGGGTACAGCTAGTTACTAAATGAATCAATTAATAAGCTATTTAAAATTCCCTTCTAGAATTTCTTAATATTGGAGTATAGAATACGAACTATTTTAACAAGTATTTCTTATTTCAAGCAAAGTAAGAAAAACATACAATATCAAGGACGAAGCCGGAAACTTCGCGTTTTTTTTTGTAATACCGCTCTTAAACCTTTACAAAATCCTTTCATAAACACCTCAGTATTACGGGTAGTACAACCAAAAGCGATCCCAAATGATCACTGAAATATTCAGACCCTTATATTCAGGAGGGGCAGTTGCCTTTGTATACAAATTGAAACCTATGTTTACAGGAACAGTTTATAGTGTACCTTTATACAGTTTTGATATCCTATACACTAGTTTCGATATCATACACAAAAATGTTTTGTAAAAAAGGCCGAATGGTTTTTGTATGTTGTTTTCTACTAGACAAACTAGGACCGAGATTTTGCCGACCGAAACCAAACTCTTCGCTTTAAAAAAATATTCTATTCGAATTTTATGTATGTGGGTTTTAGAACTGTCACTGTCAATGAAGACACTTTTGAAAACAGTTTTAGTTCTGGAGGCCTAAAATAGCCAGTTTAGCAGAATCATAACTAAATAGGACAAACACATGAACCACGTTAAAATTCTTAAAATAGTCACAGACGCTGTTAATATTATGAACTAGCTGTGCCTGCGACTTTGTCCGCGTGGAATTTAACAAAAAAGTTATTTAGTTTTTTTTTTACTTTTTTGCATTTTTATTTTAAATATTATTTATTTTTCCAAAATAGAATATACTTCATAGAATAAAATACATCAGCTATCTGCCAGTGAAAGTCCCGTCAAAATCGGTCCAGCCGTTCCAGAGATTAGCTGGAACAAACAGACAGACATACAGACAGACAGACACACAAAAATTGTAAAAAATGTTATTTTGGTATATTTACCGTATATTCATTGATAAGCATGTAGTATAAAGCGGTTATTTTAATTTTACAAACAGACACTTCAATTTTATTTATTTGTATGTATGTATGTATAGATGTATAAATTATCTCTTTGTGACCATTTTACTTATAGTAATTGCGTTCAGTTTGATTTATGAAATATCATAAATATAGGTCCTTGGAGACACACGATAACAAAGACTATATCATCTGTACCCTAAGTTTCAAAGTAATCTTTGCATCCAAACGTCTCGACATGATTGACCCCTTTCGGTTCTATTTAAGTTCAACTTCAATTTCCTAGCCACCATGATTTGTTTCAAAAATTCAGATACAGTTCTGGTTCAAAGGTCTGTGCTTCGTACCTTAGAAGCGAAGTTTACGATAAATGGATCGCTTGCTAAGAGCACGTTTCAAAGATACCCAACTGAAAGCGTCTGCTCACCGAGCGGTGGCTTGGACCTCAAAGGCTTCAATTGTTACTTTGATTGCCGAGAATTTACGGTAAAGAATAGATACGGAAACTATTCCGGTTTATGTAACTTGTAACATCCATATCTATAGCATAGGTACTTTACTTTACGAGGAATATTGGAATTGGACGATATTTCATTAAAACTTAATACTTTAGACTACTTTAAACGAAACGATTTTTATTGAAGAAAAATATAAATAATTCTTTCTACTATAAGGATTCGAGCGTCCAGAGTAAAAGATTAAATTAGTAATTCAAAAATAAAGTAATTAAAATAAACCGTGGTAGCTAAGAGATGACCAGTCACAACTGACAGCGCCCGTTCACAAACGTGACGCATGTATCAGCCATCATTCAACTCAACCATTTTGAAGGGAACTAAATGACCAGACACACCCGCTACCATCAGCGTTACATTTAAGTAAGCATGACATTCACTCAACCACCAGGGTAATTTCGCGTCAATGAAAGATGTAGGTACTCGTTAAATGGTGGCTTTACAGTACATAGTACCCACACACATGTGCTATACATAATATAATAATCAGCACAAACCGTAAACAATAATTGATTTATCATACTCCCACAGTTATCCAGATCACAGTTTACGCAAACATCACTTAACTTAATGTCACCACATGAGGCCGAGAAGATCTCCTTGGGGCATCCCCTCTGACCGTTCAATTAAAACTTCCTTACTATCCGTAGAAAATTAATATAAACTTTTTTGCAATAACCGAGGGTCGGGATCATGCTGTATCATCGATTGAAGAAGTTTCGATGGGATTTAGTTTACACTCGTTTGCAAATTATTTTTTAATTATTGTTTGGTCCGTAGTTTTGATAACAGAGTTGATTAAATAGTAGGGTTGTCATTTTTTTTTAAATATTTTAGTAAGACATGCTATTGTCTGACAGACGTTCGTTATCTACCTTTCTTTATTGAATGTCACATTTTATCATTGACTAGCTGTCCCGCGCAACTTCGTCTGCGTCACATTTTTCCCGTTTTCGCAACATTTTTCAATGCTGCTCTGCTCCTATTGGCCTTAGCGCAATGATATACAGCCTAAAGTCTTTCTCAATAAATGGGCTATCTAACACTGAAAGAATTTTTCAAATCGGATTATTTGTTCCTGAGATATTAGCGCGTTCAAGCAAGTAAACTCTTCAGCTTTATTATTAGTATTAGAGTAGATTACGAAAAAGTCATAAACGTACTGGAATGACATAAGCAATCAAAAGTCATAGTAATTTTATGTAAATACAATACAGTCAGCGGGCAAAAAGTTTGACAAACAGTCTTATCAAGGGGTATCGTATTGGGCTGCGGGTTGTTCGAAAGAGATTATTTTATTTATTTATTATTATTTATTTATTTATTAAACAATTTTTATACAAACTTTCATTTAAAAACTAAGCCCCACAAAACCGCGGCCCTGGAACACAAAGGGCGAAGAAGGAACATGGGTGGGTTTTAGTCAGTACAAGTCTGACACTCCCTCCCGCTCCGCCCAGAGCGGGAGAAGTCATTTGGTGATTTCCCATACGAAAAAAAAAAAGAAAAAAAAAGGGGTATCGTATTACCCAGGACTAAGTGGGTGGTGGAGGTCTGATAGGCAGTCGCTCCACGTAAAATAGTGGTATTCAGCTGCATCCAGTAAGACTGGAAGCCGACCCCAATAAAGTTGGGAAAAGGGATGCAGGTAATGGTCATGATGACTTGTAGTTAATATGTAAATTTGGACAATAAAAGATTTCATTTCATTTAATTTCATGCAGATTCCCACTTGTCCATATGGCCTCCTGAGATATCTTATCATATTCATATTCAAGTTGTGTTCTATAATGTTTATAAGGTGTTACAAAATACAAAAAAAACACAGCTAATAATAATATTAATAAAGCATTATTAAGAAAGATAAGCAAATCAAGTATCTTGACTTGGCTCACGAGGTTGTCGACATGTGGGATGTTGACTCAGCGATCATTGTGCCGATAGTCGTATCAGCCAATGGCCTAATTGCCAAGAGCCTCGACCAACATCTGATGAGGCTCTCGTTAGGCAGCTGGATCAAGGGCTTGATTCAGAAAGCGGTACTCCTGGACACGGCTCGTATTGTTAGGAGGTTCCTTTCTCTGGAGCCCTGACCGCCGGTAGCTTGGACCCTGTTCCCGATACCGGTGGGCTACATTTTTTTTATTTTTAAATGTTTTTTTTATTTTATTTATGAGAAATATTTAAAAATGTATCAAATTTGTTTATAAAAGTGAATAAAAGAAATATTAATAAATGATAAGTGACCTTGCCTAATTATAATTAACAATTATAGAGTTATTGATAACATTCTTACTTAGTTATTAATGCAATTACACGATAAAAACTATAAAGGGTGTAAAACACCTCTTAACGAAGCTGAAAGGCACTGGTTCTCCCTGTCATTGCGATAATTTTTTTGTTCTACACCATACCTGGGAACGTAGTTACGGAGATATTAGGGGTCAAAGTTCCAACTTTTTGACAAGTATTTTTTTTAAATACAAGTTTTAAATGTAAGACTTTTACTTTAAACACCTCCACGACCCCCGTACTTTTCAATCCGTCCATCAGCACAATGTTTTGAGTGCGTTACATTGAGTTCTACCACAAAACATGATTTTACACCCCCCAAAAAAAAGTCGTTTCCCAGCAATAATTTTTGCGTAAAGTTACTTAGTTTCATGTACAGAATGCTTGGTTGACGGCTTCGTGATGAGGTGATTTACACCGTGTATACATTGTAGTAATATAAACAACATGCCATTTTAAAATTACAACAATTTAAAATTGAGATCAATAGCATTATGGTTATTTATTTACAATAATTAAGATCAATAGCATTAAGGTTATTTATTCACAATAATTAAGATCAACAAGTATTATATTAATTATAGTAGATATTTATTTATAATTATTGAGATCAATAAATTTCTAGTTATATCATATACATCTTATGTGAGTACTATGAGCAGTCCTTCTTTTACTAATTCGATACATTGCACTACGGTGGCACATTAGCACTTTACTGATATTTATGAAAACTTAAAGCACGTTTTATCATTCCGACTCAAAATAAATCAAAGGCTCATTTCATCAAAATAACATTAATCAAAATAAGCTTTAACTTTGCACATTACTTTGTGAAAATTACCCTGAACCCTCCTAAATACGTTTTACCATCTGAGGTGTTGAATATTTTCGAAACGAATGGATAATTTTAATGTAGTAGTGCTAACCAGCAATCTTGGGACAAATTACCTAGAAGCCAAAGTAGGGTGACAAGGCTATTTTTAAATTCCGGACAAAAAAATGGCTGACCTTTTTTGAGACGGATGACTGATTATGTACAAAAGCTTTTAGGCGTTGATATTTTGATCCGGAAAAGCTTCGATAAATCATGCTTTATCAAAAATAAAAAGTGATAATTATGGCATAGTTTTAGTAAATACTTGGTGGAAAGGTGGACACTACTAGTAGCGTATACTAGTACTGCGATGTTCATTATTGAGCAGTTTATTCCACCGCCTACCGTTTTTAGAACTACATCAGACTACAATAGCGGAAAATTTATATCTTTGTTGTTTTTTTTTTATTTGACTGACTCGTTCGTCTATTAGTCCTACAGCTAAGCATTACGTCTTCGATGGGATTCAGTTCCCAGTTAGTACAAAGTGTTGTTGGGTTTTTCCACTGGCATTTCCCCAGCAGAGCTACTAGTTGACAATCGGATCACCGCCTATAATATGGGAATTAAACGTAACTGGCTAAAAGTGCATGATTGTAATTATGGTTCGATCGAATCATACCTATCCTGAGATAAACTTTGTAGTGAAACTGTATATAGTAGCTTCCAGACCAAATCCAAACACAATTTGAAGTGTAATATCGCTTGCTTATTGCCTATCATTTGTACAAGTCAGACATCATATCTGCAAACATTTACTCCTGGGAACCGCACTGCTGTAGCAGTTTCATGGTGATTGATACGACGCAATGCAGAATGGTGTCGGAAACAATAAAGGAAGATATCATATCTTATACCCTTTTGCTGAGAATTTATAGGGTCTACCACATTTTTGGGGCATTTTTGGTAAATATGCCTATAAATGATCGAGGGTAATTTGTTATTATCTTTGTGCTGGTTTGTTGAGGGAAGTTAGGCCGTCCCTCTAAAAAAATACTGGTATTCAGCTGCATTTGGTAAGACTAAACGCCGACCTCAACACATTTGGGAAAGGGTAGGCACGATCATGATGAGCTATCGTTTAGTTTATGTCAACTAAAATAAATGCATCGCTAGACCTTTACTTTGCCTTTACTTTGTATACCCATAATTCGGTGACAACTAGAATCTTCCAAAATATATACATTTTCTTCTTTTCATATTTAAAGAGAAGAAAAAAACAACGACACAAACAAAATATTCCTCAAACATTATTCATTTCCTGCCTGATCTTCGAGCTTCCTCAAATGAAGCCACTACTGAAACCGCAGTGCTGTGGTACTTCCTAGTGATTGATAGGACGCAATGCGGGCTGACGGTGGAAACTTTAATGCACGTGGCCATATTTTATGCCCTACTGCCACTATACAGATGTGAACAGGAAGCCCAAGGCTTATAACGAGGTTTTCAACTTTATTACTACATAACATAAGAGTGAAAAATAGCAGACCGTCAGTGCACTCGGTAGTTATACACACATTGATATCTGTCAACAGGACCTCATAAAATGAAATATTGATTTAATAAAGCCTTGTTGAGCTGTTAACAACGGCTTGAATACCATGATTAATCTGGGTTATCCTTCTGAAACACACAAAAAGATACTTAATACTCATCCATGTTTGACGTAACTACGTGCTTGCCTCTGTTTCCGCTTGTTGTATGTAGTTAGTCTTCTGTCCAAATCTATTTCATACCAGTATGCTCGCTCCGTAAACCCGACGTGCAAGTCTGCTACGAATAGATTACCTTATCAGTTTCACTCGGATGGAAAGTGGTATATTAGGATGGTGAGGAGTAGCTTCAAACTTGTACTGGATTTGTCTTGAAAATTGACTTTAACGCTGTATTTTAATAATCATGATCATTAAAGCCTGACTTTACCCACTGCTGGCTATAGGCCTTTCTTTATTTATGCCATCTCCAAGTTTCCGAGCCAGCATCTACCAGGTTGTAACCGCGATGGCAACAATGTCATCTGCCAATCTTGCTGCCGGACGACCAGCACTTATTTTCCAATCCATGACACCACTTGGTCACAACTTAGCACAAGCTTGTGTTATTCTCAACAAATATTTTGGATGATTCATCGATTATGCCTTGTGGAATTAAGTCCATCTATGTACCTCCTGTATGATATTTAAATAAAGAACCATTTCAATGCATATTTATACATATAAATCTTAAAAATAGACTTAAATAAAAATATACATATGGTCCAAATAAATAGATGCATTATTATATGTGTTTCTTCTAGAGTGCCTGCAATTTATTATGGAAAATGTTGTCTGCCAGACAACAGACATAATTGAAAATGTATTTTTTTAAGTCACCGGTGACCGGAGCGGCAGTGAAGGTGTTAAGGTCAAAATAGAAACAATTTACACATTGTTTTTTGTTTGGGATATCCCAACAGAAAAACAATGATTAAATTGATTTTATTTTGGTTAGACGTACTAAACTCTGTTTTAAAATTTGTCTATCTATTTTAATGGGACCTCATCATACAGGGTGTAAGGGACAACGGCCAATGCCAGGGTTGCGAGACTGTTCGAAAGAGATACCGTGGCCCTGGAACACAAAGGGCAAAGAAGGAACATGGATGGGTTTTAGTCAGTACAAGTCTGACACTCCCTCCCGCTCCGCCCAGAGCGGGAGAAGTCATTTGATGATTTCCCATCCGTAAAAAAAAGGGACACCGGCCAGGGCTGCGGGACAGTTCTAAAGAGATAACGTGGCCCTGGAACACAAAGGGCTAAGAAGGCACATGGATGGGTTTTAGTCAGTACAAGTCTGACACTCCCTCCCGCTCCGCCCAGAGCGATGGGGATATCATTTGATGATTTCCCATGACTGAAAAAAAGGGACACTGACGCGAAAGCGCTTACCAAGAAGAAGGAAGACTTAGAAATTTTTCATCGGTAATAAAAAAAACTGTTTTTATGTAAAATGTAGGTAAATTGCACTTTTGTAGGAAACATCTGTTTTTTTTTTAATTACTGTCGAATATTTATATGTGGGTAGTTCAGAATGATCTATTGCAGTAAGCGTTTTCACGTTGGTGTCCTTTACACCTTGTATAGTGATACATGAAGTAAAAGTCATTGTCCTACAATTTCAAAATTCATGGCCACACTAAAATGAGGGTACAAATTGCAATCTGTGTAAAGAGTACAAAAAATAAATTGCATAGATTAGCCTTCGCAGACATATTACTCCTTTGTGGATCTAGATTTTTTCTAAATTATCTTTTAACGTAGATGAATGTCCTTGCCCAGGGGATTCTGTAAACTTTTACATATTTTCTAATAATTTTGTCTGGCAAGTACAATCAACCGCAAAATATATTTTATTAGTGTAGTTTTGTAAGTAGCTGGTCTAATGAAAGTTTGCAGCGGGTTTTTTGTATACAAATTGCTTTATTTTAAACGAGATATTCTATTCCTAAGATTTATATTAACACTACCGAATCGCCCCGGCTTCGCACGAATTTTATGGCTAGGCATAACATCGACATGTTTTTAGCTTAGGAAACTTAAATATTAAAGTTTTATACTCACAACTGGTACTGCCTCGACTGCCTCGATGGTCTAGTGGCGGTATCCACAGAACAGATAGAAGATTATCTGTTCTGTGGCGCTATCGCAACTGCTGAGCACGAGGTCCTGGGGTCGATTCCTGGGTCGAGCAAAGTGCTATTTGGTTTTTCTTTAGGAACTTCTAAGTAGCAGCCACAGTGACGGAATTTCTACCCTGTTGATGACAATTCCCAATTAACAAAATATGGTAAACTATAAAAGTCCTGAGAACGTTTCAGGACGTGCTAAATATTGTTCATGATTAGTACTATAATGGTGTTGTAAACGTTTACAGAACCCCAAAAAGTCCCTAGTTTTATAACTGATTTATTCTATAATCATTACATAAAGGCTCTTACGGTGATAAGTTGCAACGGTTATGTCACAAATTTGCACTATAAAAGTAACCAAAACATGTGTATAGTGCTATTTTGCAACGTAAATGATTCCAGTGATTTTTTTATCACACTTGTTTGCTAGTTCCCCAAGAAAACAAAATATATCAATATAAGTTATGCTTTATGACATTTGCCATTTTAAATTAACATAACACATGCTAAAATAATGACATACCTACTACTGGTACTGGTACTACAAAACATTCAAGGATCGTAACTCTGCCATAACTTGCGCTTGTGATAATAATTGTATCGGTAGAATCAGTATGCCGATTTCAAATTTGACAATGCGCCCTCATAATTTTCGAATTTTAATTAATTTTAAATAAATCAAATAAGTATTTGTCTCGATTATGGCTCCTATAGTACACATTGGCTCCAGCTGTGCTGCTTATGTGATATCAGTAGCAGAAAACGGCAGCCATATTTTCACCGAAAACGCTTCAGTCTGGTAACAGTAACAGAAACTCACTTATAGAGCTCTTTAGAATTTTAGTTATTTAGCAACTGCGCCAGGAGTCGCTATGGTACTATTTAGTACTATAGATGAGTTTTCATGACTTTTTCAGAACTAGCCCCATTGCGATGTTGAGGGATCTTTGAAGAAGCTATAAGGTTATTTAACGGTTGTGCAAGGTACTTTTATAGTACAGATTGATTCTGTAATAGTGTTTTTGATACTGCTACAATACTTGTACTGTAAAAGTTATTTTAACGCATTATTAGAGTAAAATAGACACATAAAAGTGTCAGTAATGTCACCTATAGTACTAAATAGTACCATTATCGCTTTTTTTATATCTATTATAGTGCAACACTTTAAATATTCTTTTGTATGGTCCTATAAACGTTCTAAGAACTAAATTATAGAACTTAAATGCTCTTTAATCTTATAGAACCAAAACACTCTGTTAAAAACCTTTATAGTACAAGCAGTTACAGTGGTTACCATTATAGGCCTACTATTTCACTGTTTGGTGATAAAACGCCTTGGTTAATGGTTAAAGAACCTTTTGCTACTTGGGTTAGGCTCGCCCTCTATGGCAAAATGTGGGTGTACTATTAGATGCATCCCTGCCTAATCTTTTGGGGAAAACAAGCGTGATGTTATGTAGATAAAGATCTCACTGACAATCGCATATTGATTCACGATAAGCTTTTGCAACTGAAACTCTGGCTAGCATAAATTTTACATAAGTATTCCACTTTGCAAGCTTGGAACAGCTTAGGGGACCAAGAAATGGTTACCTAAACGTGTCTTGTGTTAAAACTGGAACTAACTTCAATGGAGATTTAGGACTTAAGGTGGAATATTCTTAGAGAACTGTTTATTTACTATTCTTTCTATTTATTTTTCTCATACAGTGGATATTCGAGTCTATAAAAAAATCTTAAAGCTATCACAGTGCCGATTGTCGTAACGGCCAATGGCCTGATGGCAAGAGCCTTGACGAACATCTGTTGAAGCTCTCGCTTTGCGGCAATTGGATCCTGAGTCTGATTCAGAAGGCAGTACCTCGATACGGCCCGCTTTGTGACGAGATTCTTGTCTCTGGAGCCTTATAACCACCGTGGTAAACTACTGCTTGGACCCTGCTTCCGAAACCGGTGGACCACTATTTTGTATATTTCTTTAATGCTTTTTTATACGTTTTTTTTATATGAGAAGTGCAAAATATGCGATAAATAATGATCTAATCTAATTGGGAAAATATACCTCTATTCGTAAAAGGAATCTATACCAAAGAACGCACATTAATTAACACCACAATGTTTTAAAACTGAACAAAAACAATACAGTTTATAGTATTTTGATATAAAATAGTATTTTATAGATCTTTTTAGTATGTCTTATCATATTATTATTTTTTTACAGTTAGACATCTACCACTGTTTGTCTCTGCATCACCCAAAGATTGACTGGTAGAAAATGCCTATGGTATTAAGTCCGCCTCTGTACATTGTACTTGAAGTGTTAAATAAATAAATAAAAACATATTTCACAGACAACAATAAACCACAATTTTATTAAGAGCAAAATGCTCGGATGGGCCTGCATTATCCCATAAAATTTTATCATGCCCGTCGAATGGCCGTCCATTATCGTCAAAAATCATCTTCTTCCCTAATATCCGCCATTTTGGAACAAAACACTGGACCAATAAAAGGTTGAGAGTCAATAAAAGGGCAGCGCCATCTACCGGTGGTTAGAGCACGGTTTTATGGTTTTGTTTGTAGCCCTGCCTGTAATAGCTTGAAAATAAATGACGGTAGATGAAGGATTTTTGTTTAAGATCGCTGGGTAAGGTTTGCAGGAAAACTCAAGGATCCTTATTTGAGATTTTAACTATAATCTTCTATATATAAATATAAAAATCAATTGCGGTTCGTTAGTCTCGCTAAAACTCGAGAACGGCTGGGCTGATTTAGCTGATTTTGGTTTTAAAATGTTTGTCGTAGTCCAGGGAAGGTTTAAAAGGTGAGCAAGGTAGGGTAAGTGGGTAGGTAGGGTAGGGTTGGGTAGGGTAGGTAGGTAGATAGGGTAGGTAAAAAGTGTATTACAACGCATGCCGGGGACAGCTAGTCTTCAATACAACTTAAATATCTTAGCAGTGTGCTAAGAGTTTTAAGTTGTATTGAAGAGCAGTTTACTTCATTCTCTTTAGGCCAACCTGCTGGTTAATCACAGTCGGGGGTATGACAGTCATAGCGAGAAAAAATTTTGTAATAGTAAAACGATGTTTTAACACCAAATAAAAAAGAAATGATCGTTTAAACAGGGTAGAAACATGAAGCGTGATCCGGAGGCAAACTTATGCTAAAAACATTTACTCAAACGTCAACGTTTGTTTTATATAAGGAAAAGTGCATTCTAAATTAATTCTCCCCACAGTCCTACTCCGATCATGTTAAATAGAAAACACTTTATTATAACAGAATTTACTGTTCGTAATTCCTGACATTTAAACTTAATATTAAATGAAAATCTACCCACAAACCCTTAAAATCATGGGAAACTACACAGACAGCAGTTGGAACATTATCTCCGAGCATAAACGGAGCCAGCGGCCAAATTAGCTTTTTAATTATCTCATTACCGTCATACGAGCCTCCTTGCTGTTTTGCCTACAAATAACATCGTCAGCAAGATAATCTGCGGACAAAACGTGCAGAGTGTGTCTAAACCTCTAATTGAGTACAAAACAAGATTGTTGTGTTGTCCCAGACGTAAAAGCCTCTTTTGATTGAGATTTTGGAGTACATACCTCAATGTTTAAATTCATGTGTAATTTTTAAGTTTATCTTCATATTCATTTATTTTGGTTGTGCGTTGTTTCATCGCTAATTATTAATCGAATTTTGTTGCACATAAATTGTTTCTTATATTATCATTTCATAGAATAATCAATACGCAGAATACTTACTTTGAAGAAATTTAAATCATCGATTTTTGTTTCGAATAAAGTTTAATGTAAGAAAAATCAAATTTTATTTATCCACATATTGTTTGTTTCACATAAAACTTATTACGAAGAATAACATTTTAATCGACTGACAGTTTCAAACCTTTGAAAAATTCATACCCTCCTATAAAATTACAACACCGGGTTCACAAAAATAATGCGGGTAAATTATTGTCAAGCAGGAAAACAATCCTGTTATTCTCACTAATGGTGTCCATGCCTGTTGCATGCAGCATGCAGCAAGCATGCAACTTGCAGCATGCATGCAAGCATGTAACATGCAACAGGCAAGGTTTCTGTCACGGCTCCGGCGCTGCGGGGCTCCGGCGGCCCCACGCAAGTTTATCGTCGCAGATGGTATTAACGCTCACCACCTCGGCGATCTTTAGAAACCACCTGCTCCTCAACTCGCGGGCCGCCTCATCCCTCAGCGCCTACGCGTGCTTAAATTACACTCTAGGGGTAGGGCAAACCAGACTACGTGGAGTCTGTTTTGCAGCCATTCGTTTCGGTCACTAACTTTTGTAGTACTTTTGTTTGACTTTTAAAGACAATATTTTAATTTAAGGGTTATAATTTCGTTGAAATAAAATACCATGGAAACATACATATACGAACAAACAATATTCGTTGAAAAATAATTATGCTGTTTGATAAGTTCGTCAAATAAAAAAATGTGATTGTAAAATTGAATTGTGTTTCTGTAAAATATTTTTCATTCAAGTAAATAGTAGTCGAAACAAAAATATTCGAAATAAAAATACGGGGACTAAATGTTATGTGAAATATTTTCTGGGAAACGAAATTCTAAACGCGAAACAAGGTGACACCATTTATTTTGCGTTCCATATTATAAAAAAGATGTTACTGTTGTGACATCACTATTTAGTATGTAATTATGTTTCAACCTCTAGTGATTGTCTATGATCTATATCCGTTGGGTGCGTGGCTCCGGTCACCATAACTTGGTCTCAACCCGTGCGATACTACGCACTGTCTGTATATATTTAAACCTGTGTCCTGTGATAATAAAACATAGTATACCCAACGGTATCTTTCATTCCAACCACCAAACATAACAGTTACAAGGGGCTTATAACTAGGTACATAAACATGGACCCTGTAAGGGCACAGCAAAGTAGGAGACTGGGAGAGGGCTTTAATTTTATTAATTAGTGGGTATACAAATGTAACAATATTTACAAAGAATAAGAAATACCTAAAAAAATATTTAGTTAAACATATTAATTTAAAATTTGTCATTTAGGTATTCATTAATAGCATTTATATAATAAAAATTGTTGTAATTTATCTAAGAATGAATTAAATTTTTGCTCATTTTTAATTATTTTGGATAATTTATTATTAACTTTCATTGACATGGCTAGGGCACTTGTTGAGTGTCGGTAGGTTTAGCCTATTTTTATGACGTAATGTGTATCTTGACTGTATATTTTCTCGTGTAGTGTAAAGGTGTAAACAATGGACAAATTTGTAAATTTCTAGAATGTATAGGAAGGAGAGGGTTAATATTTTATGTTCTTGAAAATGAGGCTAAATAATAACAGCCGCTCGGGACGATTTTTAGGTTAAGCCGCGCTTGTTTAAGTTGATCCATGACTCATGCGCAATCTTCATATTAGGAATTAGAAATCACTAGGAGAAAAAGAAGTTAATTAAGAGCGTTTACACCTTACGACATTTCATACAAACTTTCAAGTCGTTATTATCCGAAATGACTGAACTGATTTTAATGAAACTTCGGACACATAAGCAGGATACACAGATCTAAAAAGTTACTAAAAAACATTTTCGAAAAATAGTGTTACAGTTAAATTAGACCGATTATAAATTTTCTATAGAAACAGAAAATTCCAATTATCTCTTTTTTTTAAACACATTTTGAAAATATTTTTTAGTAACTTTTTAGACCTATGTATCCTGCTTAAGCGTATAAAGTTTCATTTAAAACGGTTCAGTCACTTCGGAAAAAAACTACTTGAAAGTTTGTATGAAAAGCGGTAAGGTATAAACGCTCTTAAATATAATAAAAATAAATAAAAATAAAAGGTTTATTGCAGAATCTTGTACAACTTTTACAGTAAATCTTATATAGGGACCTCCTGTAAATTATATACCTGTGCTAGGAGACCCCGCTCTTCAATAACAAATAAAAAAAATGGTAAAAGTGGTTTACTAAATTATAAGGCTATATCTAAAATTAAAAAACTTAAAAAAAAAAACACAAGAACTTTGAGAACACTCCTAAAATAGTGTGTGTGAGTGTGTGCATGTGTATGTGTGTGAGTTCGTGTGTGTATGTGTGTGAGTGCGTGTGTGTATCTTTCAACTCACATTGACGATATTTGCAGCAATATTTCAAGAATAATAAAAGAAGTAATAATTCAAAAAAAAAGGAATACGTGGGAAAATATTCAAATACCTATAAAATTAGATAGAGTTAACCCAGCAACGCAAAAGCAATAAGCGAGAGCATGTGTCGGTATTTGTACCGTGTATTGGTGAACGTTTCCCCATTCGCGAGGTTCCAATATTCATTCGCAATCAATTCGTTTTGTATGCGGCCCCACCATATTCGTGTCTGTTGTCAGTTTAGCTTACCGATGTAAGCTTTTATGGCTTAAAGCCTGGGTTTAGTTGACTGACGGAAATTTTCATAAGGTATTTCATTTAATTAGCATTTATTTTGGGAATCACCAGATTTTTTAAAGTAAGAAAGTAGTTTTAAGAAGAAAGGTAGATTATGCAAGAATAAAAAGATAGAAGGATTGCGTGCTTATATGGATTGAAAGAAAATAGACATTGTGATGGTCTGTACAGTTTTTCTCTTTCTGTTCTCTAGGGATCAGGTATAACTACATACATATACATATACCTGATTCCTAGTAGAAAAGAAAGAGTAAAACTTTACAGACCAACGTCAGTTGACGTATATTTTGTGTTATCGCTTAGTTCTTCTAAACGGCGGTACAAAGTATATCGATACTGTTTCAAAATTAATTCCGCAGGATTTATGTGTGTAGATTTCGTTCACATTGAACTTACAAATAATAATAAAATCTCCTTACTTTGTCAAGTTTTTCATAAAACTTTTATGAAACAGAAGACGTTAAAAAAAACATAAATCAAACGTTAGTCACTATGATCCAAATATGTCGGATTCGTCATATTTAAGGTACCTATAGGATGGAGCACTTCCGACGTTTGGCCCTCAAACTGGAACGGGCAGGGGCTGCGTTCAAGCGACTCTTGCCCAACTTGGGGGGTCCAAACGCCTCCTGCGCAAGGCCCTACGCGGGGGTCGTGCAGTCCATGGCCCTTTACGGGGCCCCGGTGTGGGCGCGTTCTTTGAGGCGGCGAGCCGCCCATTACCTGAACGCGCCCCAGAAGGTGGTAGCCGTAAGGCTGGTCCGGGGGTACCGCACGATATCCGGCGAGGCGGCGAGCCTCTTGGCCGGATTGCCACCATGGGATCTAGAGGCGATAGTCCTCGCGCGCCTGCACGAATGGCGCGCGGAGGCACTACGCCGGGGGAAACTCCGCACTACTCACTACCTATATTTAAACAAGCAAAAGAAGACGGGCGAAAGTGGACCCAAAGAATCTATTAATTAAATAAGCTCCGTTCCAGTGTAAATATAAAATAATTATAACTACAATAATATTAGATATTTATTTTTAAAATATTGAATTTTTATGACACGGGAATTAAAAGTTAAAAATATTTTCAATTTACTCAAATTAAGTAATCGTGCAATTACAAAACGTAACTTTTTTCCGACTACGTTCCAATCCAATGACATGTATTTTGCTCAAGGGTTTTGTTACCATAAATGGCTCTTTCTCATTGTTTTTATAGATTCTATAATGTCAAAAATTAATAAAAACAATACGGAAACCTGATATTAAAACGCCAATTAACAATGCAAAATCATCTAATAAAAATGGAAGTATGGCGATTTTGTAGTATATCTTAAAAAGGAACGTTATCAATGGTGATCGATTGAGTCCCGTCACTACTGTCACTGTCAGATGTGTCATGATCTAGTCCATCGTTACGTTTGTAATTTTGTCTGGGATTTTATGTTTATCTTTGCGATTTTGATGATTCTCGACGACTTACTTGGCCTTATATCTTGAACTGAAGATACTGCATCCTGTCTTGGACTACCGCATTCTTCTCTGGATAATGCGTTGCTTTTGATTAGGACTGTGATTTTAACCACAAACATGCGTTGCGTTAATTTCCACTTACGACATGCGCTCTTACGGAGGCGTCGTTTCTCTGATGAAGGTGCTTAGAGCTTTGAAAAAGTTCAGAGATGGGTGTATCCACGTGATGTAAGTATATTCGAAAAAAAAACATTTTTATATCATACGTTAAGAACTTATTTAGGATATCATCTAAACAACAAACAGATTCGTTCAGCTTTTATATGTTTAAATACATACTGTTGTAATCTTATTTTAGGCTCATTGTTAGTGTTGCCTTAAACTTTATTTGATTAAAACAATATGCAGTAAAAGACTGGCCGAGGTAGCAGTAGAATATAATATTTTACTGAGATCTTTCAGTCAAAATGGAAGATACCCATCTTCCATTTTGATTTGTTGAGTTTGGCTGTCGAATTTTGTCTTGAAATATTTATATACCCCCAAAGGTATCAGAGGTCATATTCTCTTTCATATCAAACGGTATTTCTGATTTTCTTACGGGTGGGGACCTGGAGTCCTGCGAGTTAGGCACTTTTGTTAATTATACATGGAACTCTTTATATTTATAATACTAAAGGTAAATTTATTTATTTTAAAATAATTAATTTATTCCAGATAACAGGAGACGACTACATTTGTCACACATGTTGGGGGCTGATAAGCTGCGACCCTGAAAATGAAACCCGACAGCAACTTGGCCATCGTAACGTCTGTGTTGCATAAAATAAAAACTATGTGAAAATACCAATAAATAAGATTTATTACTTATACTTTTTTATTCAACAAAGCCTGCCTTTCAATAGCTGTACATAGCTAGTCAACTCTGGCTATTATATATATATCTTCTCTCAGCGTAATAAGAATTGTTTTACTTGACTATATTTCGCTTATAGGTCAAAATCGTAACGTCATAGTTTTAATAGTGATTGAATTAATTACTGGGTTGGTAATCAGTTTAGTATCTAGCTGCAGTCTAACATTTTTATGATTCATCCTAGGTACAGGCAATGAAGAAAAAATTCGGGTTGTGGCTTTTGACGAGAAGCAAAACACGTAAAGTCAGAACTAAAACTGTGATGTAAATACATTAGTTTATTCGAATTTTCCTTTATGAGTCGTCTTAAATGTTATTGTATTTTGATTCATTTTAATTACAAAGACATTCCACTGTTAAATACCTTAATCGTAAGATTTTTAGGTTATCTTGTATATAGACGTATATCTCTTTTCTCCCAACTTTTCCGTCTTACTTTCCATTTACTTTTCTGATAGTCTTTAGTCGTTCTACAACTATGTATAAGTTGCTATAGTGAATGCTACCTCTAAGAGTGGGTCCCAAAATACATGTAGTCTCGCCCGTCTCCTTTACGAAGAAACAAAAATGAACATTATTTTTTTAATTTATTTAACAATTTATGTATACACTAAAAAAAAGAGATGTAGACAAAGTTTGTGAAAGAAGAAGAGAAAATGGAATACATAAAACAAAGCAAATAGCTATTTCAAATATAAAATACAATATAAGAACATACTAACTTACTTTTAAATACAAAAACAAAATATATAACTATAATATAAATACAATTAAAATAAATACCTATGCAACTATGACGGAATGGAAAGATAATGTTCTTTCACTCTTCTCTTGAAAACTGCAATAGTTTGGCAGTCCCTTATGTCAGGCGGCAATGAGTTCCACAACCGCACAGCGTGTACAGTAAAGGAGTAGAAGTCGGTAGAATGGGGAGGGGATTTAAGGAGTTTCCTAAGATGCGACCTGCAAGGTGCATCTGAAGGACGAGAGTAGGAAAAGGGTTCCCGCAAATAGGATGGCGTTTTAGGGTTATGGAGGATGTTAAATAGCAAACACAATATCCGAGAGTTCCTGCGAAGTCGAATTGGGAGCCACTGGAGTATGTTGCGAAAATTGGAAACATGATCGAAAACGAATACAGATATTTTGCAAGCGCTCAAGTTTATTTAAAAGCTCCTCGGTGGCATCCAAATAACAGGCATCAGCATAATCAATGATGGGCTGAATGAGGGTTTGCGCAAGGGAGATTTTATTATATCATTAGTTAGTTATATTTATTTACAATACATGTATTTTCATCCGTGAGGCACTGAACAAAAGTATACATACTAATTTATCGTTTTTTTCGAGGCACGGAGGAAACTCGGTATATAATTATGGTCACCCATCCACGGCCAACTTCGGCAAGCACGGCTTAACCTTAATGATCAACCCGTGCGGCTGTTATTATTTAGCCACGAGCTTTATCATAATTTAGTCATTTCTACCGTGACGTCTGTGACGAACTATAAATATAATTTATTTTAAGCATTGTTCTCGTGTAAGTTACTTATCTTTAAACCTATCATTGTACGATAAATCAAACAACGCCGACCCAAACAAACCGTGTGAATCCACGCAACTTGGACAGATTGCTATTGCCACGAGGATGTTGTCATGAGTTCCTTGCAATTCAATGGAATGTATAATATTATTTGACGCGTCATACACGATTATGAAGTGGTTCACTTCGGAGCATATGTCGGAAGGTATTCGAGAGCCGCTGTTTATAAGGCCAGGTTGCAGTGATAGCGGGGAATCACAGTGCTGCACAAACAACATTGAATTATGGGGCGGAAGATTTGACTCGGTAACGTTTTCATTATTTTCTTTACTGTGTACTCATACTGTTTTGTTAGCCAGTAATTTCCAATTTCTGAGTCATCTCCCTTGCCCCATATTGTTTTAAATCAGCGCAACACGTTTTATTTTGCCATTCTCCGATGTCATTCGTCACGCTATTCTTTACTCCTTTTTCCTTCATATCAATCCATCTATCTTTTGTTTGGTCTTTTTCTCCCTCTCCATTTATCAACATTTATATTCATCACTCTTTTAATCCTCATCATCATTTTTTTCCTCATCAAATGTCCATACTAAGACAGATGACTCCCTTTCATCTTTCTGTGACAGGCGCCATTTTCAAACTTCCTCTTGTTTGCTCATTTTTAACTTCATCCATTTTAGTCACTCCACACTTCCATCTCAAAATTCTCATCTCTGCTGCATGCAATCTTTTTTCATCCTAAAATAGTAATTTCCCACTCCTGGGTCTTCTCATTTCTTTGATATGTCTTGACATTACGCTTCGTCAGGCATATTTTTGAGTCTCTCAATCATCAGTTTGCTGTCACTAATGTCCCCATCAATATTGCGGCTCTTATCTTGGGGGTATTTTTGTGAATGTACTCGTAGTTACTGTGTCTAAAAGTTTGCTCGCCAATCTTATGATTCCGCTAACTCTGTCACCTTACAGGATTCCCAGTACTCGTCGACGACTGCATAAACTCCATGCATAACATTATTCGGGACAGCCGGGTTACACGTGCGTGAATCGGAAATCCGTTTCATAAAATGTTTTACACCTTGCAGACTGGGTAGCGTGGACGCGACTTTATAACTGCAAGAGAATTCACAGAAGGGCAATTTAAGGGTTTATTCCGGTCTTCCCCCACCGATTTGTCACCAGTGGTGGCAGTTGCAACTATTTTTATCATCTGCTACCGCTGGTGGTGAACTCATCTAAATCAGTCGCATTTGGTCCTGCCTTTGTCACCACTGGCGGCAGATTCTACTTGAATTAGGGGCATTCTCCACCAGTTTTACACTCGACGAGTAGCCGTCAGCCACCACCAAATATTGAAATTGGAGGGTCTTTTTTGCATCACTAAAATAATCATCATTATTCAGTAGAAATACTTCCTCAGATAGACACAAAGTTTTCAGAATCATTTCCCAAAGAGAGGTCCTTTGTTTTCCGTATCCAGCGGGATTTTCCGGTATTTTTTCTTGCTTGGTCATCATTGCCATGCCTTTTCTCAATATATTCTACATTACTATTAAGACTAACTGGAAGATGCTTAAAACCAGCGCCCCTTCCTTCCTTTTTTCTGTTTACAATATAGTACATGTACAATTTATTAATACCTAATTTGAATTAAAATAATATTGTATTTGCCATTGCCACCGCACTTGGAATGTGCTTTTACACCCCTAAAATATGTCACTTGAACAGGAATCCTTAAATAATAAATAACCTGAATTTGGGTCCTTGTATTCCAGCATCTACCATGAGTTTAAATACAAATAAGTAAAATAAGCCTTTATTGCTGTTCTACAAATTTACAATATTCACATTTTGTTATTAATGATTTATTAACAGATCGACTACACGATCGGTTTCACTTCCCAGCTTGTTTTTTGACAAAGGCCTCCTCTAAAGCTTTCCATTTCTGCCTGTCTCTCGCTGTTCTCGTCCACTCTGGACCCGCTACCTTTTTGAGGTCATCTTCTCATCTTTTTGTTTGACGCCCTTTACTTCTTTTCCCATTCCTGGGATACCACTCTGTCCATTTTCCATTCGTATCTCTAAGCATAATATGTCCAGTACATCGCCATTTTAAAGTTTTACATGTTTTCTTTGCATCCTTAAATTCAGTTGTATTTTAATTTTTTCTAATCTTATTCTATCTTTCCTCTTGACACCCATTACGCTTCTCTCCATTTCGTTTTGACATACCTTTATTTTGTTTATTAAGTTATCTGTCAATACCATGTTTGGCACCCATAAGTTAAGCATGGTAAAATGCATATATTATACACTTTTCTTTTCTCTTTGAAAGGCATGTCCTTGTTTTTCATGACTTCGCTGATTGACCAATATCTCTTCCATGTATTAGCTATACGTCTTTCAATCTCTTTCTGCATGGTGCCTTCAATATTGAGAAACCGTGAGTTTACAAACATCTTATTCCAAGTGGACCCACTTTATGTATCTGTCCCATGGCTTAATGTTTATTTTAATGTGGGAATTGCGTGATGCGTTAGCCCTTCTAAATGTGTCAAGTTTATTTTTGTTTAGCGCCCCTTTAATTTGGGGTTGGCAACAAAAATACAGTTGGTTTGTGCCGCCATACTTCATGAAATATTTTTACAAATATAACTCGTTCTTCAAGTAGTTATAAACAGGGTTCGAAGTGATAATAATTATGATCATTATTACAGCTATCCTAGAAAAATCCTGCTACTTTTGTCAGACTTATCAATCGCAGCAACCTTATTGCACCGATAAACAAAAGACTGTAGACACTAATTAAAAAAGGGAATAATATAGCCACACGTTATACATTAATTTTTCTCAGCGCTTTTGTTTTTACTCGCCATCTGTCTAGCCTTTTCCTATGTTTCCTTCCAGTCTGGATTCAGCTGCATACCAGCATTTTACATGAAGCGACTGCCAATCTTACGTCCACAACCCAGTTAGTACTGGGTAATTACGATACCCCTTGGTAAGACTGGTTGTCAGACTTTCAGGCCACTGACTTCCTGTACCGACTCTCGAAGATCTATAAATGACAACTCGGACCAACAGCTTACGGGTATATTGGAGCACTTCGGGAGAAGCCTACGTAAAGACGTGGACTCTAATAAGCTGAATTGTTTGAACTGGCAGTCAGCAGGATATTTAGATCAACGTGCTTTCCGAGGCATAGAGGAAATTCGGTATGTTACGAGTGGTCACCCATCTACATACCAACCGAAGATCGATCCGAGCGGCTGTTACTATTCAGCCACTATTTTTTTTTTGTCCTTTAATCATATTAATTATTTTGTAAGTTGGTGTACCCAGCAAATAAATACAAGATACTCCACAATACAAAATAATAAGAAAAATCTTGGAGTGTAGAGTTTGAAGCGATATATTTAGCTGGACGTTCGTATGTAGGGCGTAACAAACAACTGTTCAGCACGGGACGAGACCAGAGGCGATACATCATCGGAATTGACTGCGAGGACCATGAGTTGGGGAGAGTGGAGACAAAAATGGACTGTGTAGAACAAATCTGGAATTTCAATATCTTCACTAACAGCACTCTCTCTCTCTCTCTCAACTACTAAAAACAATTTAGTTGTTACATTAACAAGTTATTTAAAAGCAAAATGGTAAGTATTTCAACATTTTGTTATAGCAAGAAGCTACGGGTAAGTGACGGAGACATTGTCATTGTGTGTGCAAAAAAATCAATGGCATCTCACCCTATTCGCTATACACTGTATTCCAGTCTACAACAATGATGCGAAAGTAGCGCCACAGTGGTTGCTTTCAGAACTAAGCGTCACTGCAGAGTTGGCTTTTTCCAAACTAGATGGCGTTGTCGTCGAGTTAGATCGCGCTATCGTATGGTGCACGGCGTTTGGTTGGGTGGGATGAGCGAACTTGTAATGTTTAACTTTGCGCAGAGGCAATATCGTAACCAATGAGGTTAATCCGAGGTGCGATTATTGCTAGTTGAAAACTTTACCAATACCCCGCCGTGTGGACGTGAAATACCGTCCGCGATGGCAATTTTTGAATGGCCGTAGTTGGCCTGAGAATTCATAAATTACTACCAAACTAGGCAGATCAACCTAGACATACTTTGGTAGTCATTTTAGTTAAATCGTTCATAGATTAGTGACGCTAATCGTCCTCTCCACAGAAGAGAAAATAATAACATATTCTATTGTACTGAATTAGTATGATTTAAGTTTTTATCCGTTTTTTACATATAATCAATTTTATCTGTCAATAGTAAATACAATGCTCCATGGATCTTTTGGCGCTCGAATCACGTACACAGGTGCGCTATTGGTCAACATCTATTTACGTCATGAATTCAAAAAAATGGCGACTAAATTTCTCGTTTCGCCACGCTAGGTGCTGCTACAATTTTTTGCTTTTTTCCAACTATTTTGGGGTCGGCTGCCAGTCAATCTTACCAGATTCAGCTGAATACCAGGTTTTTACATGGAACGTACTATCTGACCTCCACAACCTAGTTAGTACTGGGTAATACAATACCCTTTGGTTGAGAGGTTGAACTGAAAAAAAAACTTTTTTTTCAATGTTTTGTCTCATGGGTAGTGTTTAAAGAATGTCCTATTCCTGGGACAAACTATGGTTGCCTCTATTCCAACGGCTACACAACACCGGCTGAGATTTATCTCGACACGTGCTAACGTGGCGCCGAATACATATCCCTCACGACTTATTTCCTACAGAAAGCCCTTGTTTTTTTATCTTGAAAATAAAGAAAGAACATAAAAAATGTTCTCGTTATTTTTCTTGCCGTTGTTCTTTTTATAAAAAAAAAAACCTCATATACAAGTAAAAGTAACTGTACAAAGGCGGGCTGAATCAATCAATCAATCATTCTATTATCAGGCAACTAAGGACCTTACATAAATGGTACACAAATAATCAAAAAACAATAATTAACTAATACAGTCGTATCAAAAATCTTAATTAAACTAATCATTCACGTAATGCTGTCGGTGTAGTGTTTCGCTGCGTGGTGTCACGTAACCGTCCTCAGAAAAGTCGATATACGACACCTCTCGGCCAAAAGTCCTCTTTCAAGCAGGTCTGAAGATGATTGGTTGGAACTCGTACCATGAACGACTGAGGGCTCCTGTACACGATGCCGCCGCCGCGCCGACACCGCGCCTCTATAATGCTGTGTATACGTACGCGACCGCGCCGCCTCCGCGACGCCGCCGCACCGCCATCGCCACCGCGCCGCCATTCGCCACTGTTTGACTGTGCGTATTTCATTACCGGCGCCAAAAGATGTGCATGTATTCACTTAATTTTTACCTATCATGGATAATTTTGATAACGAAACGTTCATTTCAGTGGAGGACAGAGAAGTGTTATGGGACTAAAGTTTAGAAATATATAATGATAAGCGTAAAGTTTAAAAGCTTGGTTTGAGATCTGTCATATAATTAATGAGAACTTTAGGGATCTACCCGATACTGAGAAAAATAAAAACGGTAAGTGTTATTTTTATAAAATTTGTTTAAAATGTGTTCCATCTTAACAATAATTATTTTGCCATGGGACACTTCCATGTTCGTTATTTATTACATTTATCACGTATATCATTAGCTATTGTAGGAACTATTTCTATTGGACCTAATGGCAGATGTTCCAGTAATTCACCACAACTGCATAGTGGTATGGTAAAATCAAGCGGCGCGGACGCGGTAGCGGTGCGGTGGCGGCGCGGAAGCGGTGCGGTCGCGAAGGTATACACAGCATAATGGCGCAGTGGCACATGGCGACGCGGTGTCGGCGCGGCGGCGGCATCGTGTACAGGAGCCCTTTTTTTTTTTTTTTTTTTTCGGGATGGGAAATCATCAAATGACTTCTCCCGCTCTGGGCGGAGCGGGAGGGAGTGTCAGACTTGTACTGACTAAAACCCACCCATGTTCCTTCTTCGCCCTTTTTGTTCCAGGGCCGCGGTATCTCTTTCGAACAACCCGCAGCCCTGGCAGGCATCGGCCCTCTCGGGCCCCTTTCGGTTTGCTGACATCTCCTTGAGGCGCGCGTGGAACACGTACGCGCCGTCGACACGGCCTGTCGTCATAAGACGGACGGACGGTGAGCTAGCCCATTACTCACCGTCCACAGGCTCGCGCCTACGGTGGCCGGGGGCCACTGGTTGCCCCCCGACGCCCGGGGCGTCTCCCGCGGCGGCTGGGACGTGAGGTTCTCTCCCTCTCACGTTCCGCCACCTCCTTCGCTAGCATGACTGCTTCGCAGAAGGAGGCGACGGCTTCCCATTCCCTCTCGCTCCGGACCATGGATTAAACCAGGGCCGGTCGCGAGAGGTCACCGCCACCAATCGCCGCTACGAGGACACGACGGTGCTCAGCCCAAGCGGGGCAGAGCTCCACGGTGTGCTCCACCGTGTCCTCCGGCCGATCCTCACAATGGTAACACCCGGGTGTACAAAAGCCCTTAAAGTTGATGTTGTGGCGCGATTCCAACCTTTCGACACACCGAGTCCAGTTGGTCTTTACTTTCATATACTCCACGACGTCGTGGAGCGATGCAGACGCGAAATATACAGCTGCGTCGTAGGAAAAACAGGACGCAGCAACATGTTGGGACCAGTCGGTGCGGTACCACACTGATTACGAGCTTCTTCTTCTTCTTTTCTAATTTAGCGACACCCTACTCGTCAACTTGACTCGGTCTTGGCCAGGAGCTAGGGACCGCAGTCAGGGCATGTTGAGCTCCCGTCCTCAGGATTTCCCCCTTTTTGATTTCTCGCTTTGGCTTCGACGCATCTGATTTTCTGCTAATATATTAGGCATTTTCTATCAGTCTACCTTAGGGTGATGCAAAAGAAGTAAAAAAAACATCGCAAAAATAATCCTGGTTACTTAATCTCAAATAGTAATACAAGTGTTTTTCTTTACAAAATATGCTGCTACGATTGGTTTATCAAAACTCGCCTGGAATCAGAAAGGATTAGGCAGAGCGTGTACCTGTATTATCCACCCACGATACATTCACAGTAATTCATTGAAGTCCCGCGTAATTGTGGTGCTTGTCTCATGTTTTAAAACAGTAGTTTTCTTGAATTTTTTATTTAATTTTTATTTTGTGTGCACTGTTAAAAAACATTAATTTACTGGTAGGTTAACGTACCGGTAGGTACGTGCCAAATTAATGTTTTTTCTTTATTTCTAAAAAAACAAATTAACCAAACTATCTCCAAGTTGAACTTTGAAGAAGCCAGTTTTAAAAGAAGCGTTGAGGACATCACGAAACTACGGCTCATTAAATGGATTCATACATTTAATGAACCGTGGTTTTCACGAAGCATCTCTGTTCCTAATTAGGGACAATGCGGTTTTAAAGAGCAAAGCATTAAGGGTTATTTTTTACTGATTATTATATAGTTTAAGTTTAAGAAAGGAGATGTCTCATGAGATGACAAGTAATAGAGAATTATGGACGAAGAAGACATGCTGCGCCGACCCCAGGGCAAGAGAATGATGATGTCTGAATTATTAAAAAAAAGTAAATTATTTAAAAAATACTTAAGTTAAGTATGTATTGTGTATTAAGAGGGGACTCTAGTGGGCCTTTCTCCATAGGTACAAACGTATTCCGCTGTTTTCTTCGTGTATAATGCGTCTAGAGCAATGATATTTATATTTTTCCAAAAAATCTAGGTCTTATTAATACATGCCCCTATCATTTCTTATTTTTCAGCACACAATCACTAAAACAATTATGACAACCCAAAATCCAAAAAAAAAAACCCAGACGACTATCAGACAAATTACATAAGTTTTTAACAAAAAATACTACTACTAATACTTTTCCTCTAAGAATTATTAAGACCAGTTTAGTTTTGAAAAAGAAAACAACGGAATACAAAACGTCTTTTGGTCAAGATTTTTGTAGGTAAA
The DNA here is from genome assembly GCA_963082945.1 of Cerastis leucographa. Lineage (NCBI taxonomy): Eukaryota > Metazoa > Arthropoda > Insecta > Lepidoptera > Noctuidae > Cerastis > Cerastis leucographa. The sequence goes on along the minus strand of OY720380.1, from coordinate 5,821,058 downwards.
ATCAGCCTGAGCTGCAGTTGTCCCTTTCGCACTTTATGGGGGCTAGGTCGGGCGCAGCGCAACGGCAATAGTTTATTCAAATACCTATCCTTCAAATTCCTCGGGGCTAGAGTCCCCTCTTAAGTATGTGTGTTTAGTATGTGTAGTAGGTAAAAAGTTATTTCTGTAATAAATGCGTGACATTTCACAGTAAATTGTAATGATACAAAACCTTTTTTTAAATATCACCTTTTTGCTTGTTTCTCCGCCTTTTCTTCTCGCAACTGGAATACAGAACACCAAATTATGGCAATACTGTCTACATTTTTATTTGCAAAAAAAATGAGTAAGATTTCAGTTGAAAATATTTGTTAAAAAATAAGGAAAATGTAGCGACGAGTGATTTCTTGTTTAATTTTTGCTTTTTATTAAAATGATCATTCTGTAACGATAAAGTCGTGGATCACGTGCGATACATTAGTTGAGAATTAAGTTTTCTACAAAAAGAACCTCTCCAATTCACAAATTAATTTCGACTGACTTAGAATTTATGAAAATGATACTAAACATTTGCAGTCTGAAATACAGGTACTCATATTAATACTTAGGTTGGGAACACAATAAATATAGAAACAAAGTACTTTGTCCAGGTCCGTGGATCTTCAACCATATAACATAAGTACATAACTGTAATCTCAAAAAGAAAGATCGAATCGGAGATAAACAAGGAAGACGATCATCCGTAAACCATCAACAGACAACTGGCTTCATCAGCGTTCATATTCCATAGATACACATACACACCCAACATAAACATAACATTTAAACAGCAAACCGATAAATGATTACGTATTTACCAGATTACATGCATGTTTGGTATTATAGATTAAAGGCCTATCTACACTTATTCAGCTCTGTTCAACTTTTTCCATAGAAAACAACGAATTAATATGAAGACCAGCTGTGGCCTTCGTCCGCGTGGAATTTAACTTTTTTTTATTTTATTTATTTTTTCGAAAATAAAACTATGTTACTAGCCTAAGTTACTCCTTATTAAATCAGCTATCTGCCAGTGAAAGTCCCGTCAAAATCGGTCCAATCGTTCCAAAGATTAGCCGGAACAAACAGACAGACAAAAATTTGTAAAAAATGATATTTTGGTATATGTACCGTATATACTTAAACATATATGTAGTTAAAAGCGGTTATTTTAATATAACAAACAGACACTACAATTTTATTTATTTGTATGGAAGAAGATGTATAGATTCGACGCATCCGTTCATGTTTCCGCGAGTTCAGTTTTTGTGACAAACAGTTAAAAAATGAAGACAAATATGTTTTATCGTGCAAATGCTATAGATGATAGAGTTCGTCAGAACCATCCGTGTACAGCGCTGTTTCGCCGCTTTCAGCGCTGTAAACGGTCACAACATCTCAGCGAGGAGTCAGGAACAGTCCACGTTCAGCGCCGAACGTGCTGGGAACAGCGCCGTACACGGTTGGTTCTTTACGCGACTGATAAAAGTACCACTGTATAAGTGTGACCAAAATTGTTCAGCGAAACGCGAATAGAGCTGAATAAATGTAGTTAATCCCTAACATAAACAGTGCCAGCTAATTTGCTCAACGCCTACTCAACACGAGCTCATACCTCGTCAGTGTTGATGTTTGTAAAGGCAAATATTTCTAGAATACTGATCGATCACATCCCACGTGTTTTCGAGCCTGGGGGTCTACTCTCTTAGTCCGTCACCGAAAATACGGGTCCGTCCGTAACTAGCTTTAAACTTCGAAATGTACCCTACTCCCTAATATTTTCACTAACTCTGACAACTGTTCAATCGTGTTGTCATTCATTTTTAGTTTGGGCGCCTAACGAGTCTTATGTCCGTAAGTGATACGGAGTAGGAAACGACCGTAACTTCGGCCGAAACTACGGATTTCGTGCTTAGAGAGTAGACCCCCTGTATCATGGATGGTTATTAAACAAATGTTGTTTTTGGGTAATAGGTCTAGAAAGCCTACATGGGTCGATCGTCAAGGATAAGCCGCGCTTGCCAATGTTGGTCTGTTGATGGGTGACCATCAATACACACTGAGTTACCTCCGTGCCTCGTGCCTCGTTTAGTCATTGGTGCTGGCTGTCAGTTGTAGATCTTTGACAGTCGTTACAGGTAGTCAGTGGCCCGAAAGTCTGACAACCAGTCTTACCACAGGGTACTGTTACCTAGTTCTAAATGGGTTGCGAAGGTCATATAGGCTGTCGCTCCGTATTCAGCTGCATGCGGTTAGACTGGAAGCCCCAACCCCAACATAGTTGTAGTAAGCTAGGCAGACGATGATGATTCGGCATCTCCCGAAGTGAAACATCTGAATTATTGAAAAAAAAAAAAAAATGATTTGCAAAAAAAATATTTATTAGTTAACCGTGCACCCATGTTGCCTTTTCGGCACAAGGCTTCATTCAGTCGCCTCTAAGAAGAAACATAAGCACATGAAGTAAGTCTTAAAATTAGGATAATTTACACGTAACGTTTAGTTTTGTCTAGATTAATAATTTGTAAAGTCAGTCTACATACCCTTAGGCTACTAATATGTAGTTAAACAAACAACCATATTTACTGAAAACATCACAATCCTCCGGCAAGATACTCGTAACATTATTTCTGCACATCTAATAAATTGAATAAACCCAAAATTCTCCTAACATACGATACACTAAGTAAATGAAATAATAAAATGAACGGAACCCTGGAAAGAACAGCATGTTCACGAAGAAGCGTCTACGTGCTTGTATTTGCATATACAATACAATATTTTCAGTCGACAGGACGTGCAGACTCGATCAGAGGTAGGTATTGTATGTTCAAATCCTTGTTTCCCATTGATTTTATTTAAAGTTAAAAAAAATTTGCATCCTCGTCAAAATTCAGGAGGTTGTCAGAAAAAACATTAACAATCAATATAAATTACGGTTCCTAGTTAATTATGAATAAACGCTACTTTTCTTGTTGATTAAAGGACACCATTTTTTTTCGGCCCCCAAGAAATGTTGCGTCTAATATTGATATTACACCTAAAAAAAGTGACTAATTAACTATAGTAAATAAACGAAAGATTACATAAATATCTAACCGGAATCTCAAAATCATAATAAAAAACTGTTATTTTGAATATTTTTTTGCGAGTCAATTTATTCCTGTGACGGTCAATGTCATTTGCCAAAAAATGCGTCAAAAGGGGCGTTTTAACGTTTAAAGAATACGGTAAATTAAAGCAGATATTATTACTATCGGGTGTGTTAATAATATCTGCTTAATTTATATAAAAGAAACAATATTGTAACAGTGAAATGGTTTTAATGCTTTTTTAAACATTATAACCAATATCGCGGAGGTAGTTTTAAAAATCATAGTGGTACGGAACGTATTAAATCCACCTTCTCGGTTGCTGACAGGCAACATCATTTGACATTTACTGTTTGTTTATTTTAGATTTCGTTAAACGGTTTTTTTTTTTAGATTTTCTGTCTCAATTGAAGAAAGTACGCTTATCCACTAAGCCGTTGTATTATTGTCCAGTAAGAAAAGTAATTTCGAAGACAATTACTGTCAGAGACGTAGGTATGTACGCCAACTTGTGCAATAGATTTCTTGCGAGGTGAGTGATACAGCTTTGAAACTGTGAACTTGATTATATTACTTATATCGCAGCCCTGTGTTGATTAATGAAATGAAAACCCAACTGCACCAGAAGGACGGTAGCGGTTTCACTTTTTCACAATTTCCAAAAAATGAAGTGTTGTTTTATATTTTATTTGGATTATACCTTACCTGTTTCTTTTCAGTTATTCAACAGATGCAGACACACACAGACAGATGCAGTTTGTGGAAACAGCATAATGTTATTGCAAGAAAGTATTCAAACTGCTCAGTCAACGAGATGATTTGGTTATAGGAATATTTGCATTCCATGTGGGTTTTCAATATAAAGAGCACCATATGCAAGATCGAACCATCTGCACCTTTTTTAGATGAAATACTGCTAATTGATCATGCATGATGATTAAAAGTAATAAAATATATAAAATGAGTTTTTGTGTCTCCATACATGGCCAGCTTGGAACATCCTACCTATCTAATATTTGCACATCAACATAATATGTAGTATAATATCGTAGTACCTAAATAAATAATATAGGATTTTTTTTAAATTATCTAGTCTTTGAGGCTTTAGTGGTGTTAATTAATTAATTAATTACTAATTAATTCATCATCATCTTCCTGCCTTTTCCCAACTATGTTGAGATCGGCTTCCAGTCTAACTGGGTGTAGCTAAATTGCCAGTATTTGACTTAGAGCGACTGCCTATCTGACCTCCACAACCCAGCTAGACTAGGTAAGACAATTTACTATGACTGGTTGTCTGACTTTCGGGCCACTGACTACCTGTAACGACTGTCAAAGATTTACAAATGGCAGCCGGCACCAACGGCTTAACTTAAAGATGAATTATAACGATGTCGTAGCCTGATTGAATCAGTCTATCACATCGTAAAAATCACATCAAAATCCTTTAAGTATTACAGATACAGCTGAGCGACTGTTTTGATACTATTTATAATTGAACAGAGCACGCTTTTAACTTAAAATACCGATGCAATGCACTCATTTGACAATATCGCTCGTTTTTAGGTTATTGCGAGATTCACGTTTTCTTTTTCGTATTTCTTCATGTTCCGGTTAGACAAAGCTTAGCCAATATTACCACTGAAATCTAGAGATTACAAGGAATAAATCAACATGCGTTTCATTATAAAACGCTACAATTTATTGGGTGGCCTATTTTCCAAAGAACAAAAATTGTCTCCTTTGTCAGAATTTCAGAAAACCTCCTTAACGAGAACTCTTTCTTTCTTTCTTTCTCCTTAGGGAGAAGAAATGATCGAATAAATGTTTGAGATTGTATGTATTTGTGAAAGCTCGGTTATATGGTGTGGATCGGATGGGCCGCATTTAAAAATTACTATACACGGTGTAATCACCTCATCACGAAGCCGTCAACCAAGCATTCTGTACATGAAACTAAGTAACTTTACGCAAAATTTATTGCTGGGATACGACTTTTTTTTGGGGGGTGTAAAATCATGTTTTGCGGTAGAACTCAATGTAACGCACTCAAAATCTTACATTAAAAACTTGTTTTAAAAAAAATACTTGTCAAAAAGTTGGAACTTTGACCCCTAATATCTCCGTAACTAGAAGGTTCCCAGGTATGGTGTAGAACAAAAAAATGATCGTAATGACAGGGAGAACCAGTGCCTTTCGGCTTCGTTAAGAGGTGTTTTACACGCTTTAGATTCGGGTCGAGAATCATTAGCAATTAGCATAGTTACCTCCTTGAATTTGACGACATTGAAAACAGTTTGTAAATATACCTTAAAGTTATGATAATCAATTAGATTTTATTTTTACTTTGCCCCACACCAAGAATTAATTTTGTATTGTGGATGCGCTTTACAAACATTTAAATGCATATGCGTAGCGTATGTGAGACGCATAATTACCTATTTGTTAACATGTTTGGAAACTAATTAGTGAAAGCAGCATAGATGTAGAAAGTACTATTTATACAGTACTAGCTGTCCCGCGCAACTTCGTCTGCGTCACATTTTCCCCGTTTTCGCAAAATTTTTCATTGCTGGTCCGCTCCTATTGGTCGTAGCGTGATGACATATACCCTATGTCTTTCCCCAGGTTGAATTCTATCTTCTTGCCAAATTTCATTAAGATCCGATCAGCCGTTTAGTCGTGAAAAGGTAACAAACAAACATACAAACTAACAAACAAACAGAGTGACTTTCGCATTTATAATATTAGTATGGATGAAACTGTACCAATAATTTGCAATGGGTCTTTCAATGCAGAACTAACACAAGTGTTGATCATCACTTTTGTTTAGTACTGAGTCCTAACAGAAAGTAAAATTCCATTAAAGAAACTATCATAGAAAAAAAAATAATGACATAAACTATCGAAAGACCTTTAATTATGTCGTCGGTTGGCGAATTCAGAACATTTTAGTCGGTGACGCTGCTTGTCACGAAAATTTGCATCGATATGTCAAACTTGGTACATTTATTTTATTTCATTTATTTTAGTTGTCTTTTCCCTCCTGCACTGATAAGTTGGTTGAAGTATAACTTGGCTCGCCCCAGATAACATCCAAATCTACTAATTTCAAGCCTACCCCAACATATCTTCCTTCGCTACCTGCCAGGTTCAGACCCGCAACCTCACTCTAGTTATATTTTATTACGAAGAAATCGATAAATCCAAATACACTCGCAAATCCCAACTGGAAACCAATGCAAATATTATTACAATCGATTCATAATAATCACTTACCCTTCTCGATTATTATTCCGAATACGTTTCTCACACGACTCGATTGGCCTCAATACTTCATTACTCATGTCGATTGGTGATCGGTAATGGTCGGCTACGTTCGGGAATTGCGAATATTCTGCACACGTCGTGACGTGGATGTCGGAACCCGATTTAATATAGGACCTATATAATAAGAGTTTGGCAAACGTGAAGGGCTTTTGAGGAAACTTTGGGAGAAGTGCTCTGCTGATGAGAATATTTCTTATTACATAAATGGATTCGGTTGGTTGGTAGACCGTATCATAAGTATGTGACAGGTTCTTTCTACACACTCCGGACAACTAGCGCAATTTTTTTTTTTGTAAAAACATTGCCCCTCACTAGCTCGCGGCTAAATAATAATAGCCGCACGGGTCGACCTTTAAGGTTAAGCCGTGCTTGCCGAGGTCGGTCCGTGGAAGGGTGAACATAATTACAAACCGAGTTTTTCCGTAACTCGGAAAGCACGTTAAACCGTTGGTCCCGGCTGTCATTTGTAGATCTTTGACAGTCGTTACGAGTAGTCAGAAGCCAAAAGTCTGACATCCAGTCTTACCAAGGGGTATCGTATTACCCAGTGACTGGGTTGTCGAGGTCAGATAGGCAGTCGCTTCATGTAAAACACTGGTACTCAGCTGCATCCGTTTAGACTGGAAGCCAACCCCAAGATAGTTTGGGAAAAGGCTAGGCAGATGATGATTGCCCCACACCAGGAATTTCTCCTGTATCGTGGGTGCGTTTACAAACATTTAACCTCACATACACAAACAGCCAGACCCGGAATATTTGTTCCGTGCGGGGATCAAACCTGCGACACGCAGCGCAGCAGTCGATCGCTCAAACGCTGCGCCAACCTTGCCGTCAGTGCTTGTCTATGTATGCTTGATGTTACAATGCGCACAACGTGATACAAACAGGCACAATTCTTTCAATAAGAAAAAGAAAATTGTGTATTCTCATAACCTACACCTTATGTGTCATAAAACGATATTATTTCATATTCTCTACGATACACTCAGAAAATCTACGACCAAAGAGAAAAAGTCAAGCCCAGCTACAGGATAATACACCCATATTTTGTCCCGAACCGCATCACGTACGGAATAATATTCGCCATAAGCAAAATTGAAAACGTAAATAGGGCTAACCCTAATTATTATTTCGGGCACACCGTCCCAATGTTGAGTGACGGACGGTCCCGTCAGGCACAATTTTTATCAAAGACCTCTTATATATTTGCATCAACCAACAGTTGTTTTTGAAGTGAAAACTTCTTTAGCGGCGTTGTGCACTTTTGTGATGAGTAAAAAATGTTAAACTCGCGTCAGGTCGAAAATTCGTAAGACGGATTGACATTAGGTAACGAAGGAATTTGAACGTTATGACATCTGTCATTGAGTTCGGGTTCGGAAGTCCTTCGGTTCCTCCAAAGAGGTTAAATTCGTAAGACGGATTGCAATAGTTCTGAAGTGTTAAATTTTTAATGTAATGTAAATTGTCATGTTTGTGTACGATAGCGCAATAAATGAATATTGTATTTTACCACATAAATGATAGTACTTTTATACTGATAATTAAAGCAATTCGTGCAAAATAATTCTCTAACCATTCCAAAATATCAAAAATTCACAACGTTAATATTCAAGTTTTCACTTCTGCCGGCACTCCCGGAATGCAAGCCACATTTTTGTGACAGCCTACGTTTGAGTCGACGGGTAAAAAGTGTTTTCTTCTTAACTGTACAAAACAAAATATTACAACATAATTATGCTTTCCCCCGACTTTATTCAAACACAAATCTTATAAGCAGCATAATTGACCATTAGTTTTGCGTAAGGCAAAACAATTGTAAAAAATCACAAAACTATGATTTTCTATCTTGCAAATAAGTAATCATGAAACTTCTACTACTTATTAAGTCGTTACTATACCAATTTAAATCACTAACAAAGACATTCAAATATTACGAGTTAATAAGACGAAGAAGATTACTATCCTATAAATATTACATCGTAGTAATATTTCAATCAGTCTAGTGTTACACGTTCGCTTGTCAAGTTGCATTCATGTGACATAACTTTGATAAACATTAAAATATTTTGTACAAAAATATGCCCTTTGTGCACTTTGCGTTATTGCCAATCTCGTTATGGTAAAAAGAGTGGACTTTTGGTTTACGTTCGTTAGTATTTTCTTTATTTACCCAGTATGGACAAGATGAAGAAAATCGTAATCCAATGTTGTGTTAAACTTGTTACTACTTAGTAAGAAATCGGTCTGTCTATTGTCATACGCCCACTTGTCTTTGTAGGAAAACGTCGTGAGGAAACCAATACCTGAGAGATATTTCTCGACGGCTTGTAAACCTAAGTCCCTTGGGCGGGATAAAAACTGACCCCCAGTTAGGCACTAAACCCACGATGATGAAAGATGAAGAAGAAACATTTTGAGTCAAATCTATGTATAATGACATTTTTAAATCACAACCTGACGGATTTTGGAAGAATTTCCATACAAAAAAGCAATGCGTCATGTTAGAAAAATTCTTCAGTTTATTCATCATTTGCCTAGCCTTTTCCCAAGCTATATTGGGGTCGGCTTCCAGTCTAACCGGATGCAGCTGCGTACTAGTATTTTACATGAAGCGACTATCTGACCTCCACCACCCAGTAACTGGGTAATAAATGGCTGTAAATGACACGTGCTTTCCAAGGCACGGAGAAAACTCGGTTTATTATTATGATAACCCATCCACGGACCAGCCACGACAAGCACGGCTTAACCTTAAAGATCGACCAGCCCCCTTAGCATGACCGTTCTATCTCTATTCTACCAAGAAACGACAAGAAATCTTTTCTTTACAACTTGTCATTTCTTCTGCCCGAGCATGGCGCGCACCGTCGACTCGCGTTTCTACGAAGACATAGACAGTAATTCTTTCCATAGCAACGGGGACGTTGCTATGGAAAGTTAAAAGGTTACGTTTAATTAACAAAAAAAAGTGGCCAATTGCACGAGTTTTTCATTTTTCGTGGGCGGGATGGTGTTGCTGCATCCTGGATCCAGGCCTGGATCTTTTTCGCGAAATTAAACCTAAATATTTTACATAACATTTCAACCTTTTGAACGTAACTCAACGCAACCACGAAACGTATTTCTCGTATTTAGTTTTTATTAAGACTAGTTTGACATTTGTCAGAAGTAATGTTTCTACCCCCAAATGTCAAAAGAAGAGAAAATATGGTCGTCATGCTCGACGTTGTAGACTTGTGTCGACTGAAGAAAAGAAACATTTCTTTTCTACATTCTTAATATCGCCATGCTTGGGACGATAGAAATATCTGTCAAATTGTCGATTCTTCCGTAGACATAGCTCGTTTCTACGGCGGTCATGCTAGGCCGGCTGTGCGGCTGTTATTATTTAGCCAAGACACCCTCAAAAAAAAAACGAAAAATTCTAAACCAAAGAAAAACAAAAAGAATAGCAGTATCAGTTATTTAACTTAAAAACGCAAGGAATGTTGTTCAATATTCAAAATAAAAATTTAATTAAAAATTTAAAAAACCCCCGACACGAAAAACCTCTAAAAAACCTAAAATAAAATATTCCAAGCGTCTTAGCGTCGGGGATCCGCTTTGTTTTGTGCTTGTACTAAGCGGTCTACTTAGCGGTCCCCCGACGCTAAGATTATTAGATATTTTATTTTTAAAACTTAACGAAAACAAGAAAAGTTATAAATTAAAAAAAACCCGAACTTTTAGGGGGGAGCGGAACGGTGCAGCCCCCCCCCCCCCCCCAGCGATGCCCATAGTGACAAGTAACATGACGAATCAACCAGACCTGGGAAAGTTGTTTATTTCCCTTCAACTAGAAAACTGGTGATCACCTTCAAACGGCTGGGCAGATTTTCTCGAAACATAGTTAAGAACACTCTCGATTAAAACACCTTTCAAACGAAACCAATTTTATCAAAATCGGTTCATCTGTTTAGGAGCTACGATGCCACAGACAGACACACAGATACACAGATACACAGACACACAGTTACACACGTCAAACTTATAACACCCCTCTTTTTTGGTCGGGGGTTAAAAAAGCATAGCCACAGTTAATGTGTTACGCAATTATCAGATTCCTTACAAAACAGCCCCTCAATCTTTCAGACCAAAACGTCCGTGCTAAGAACCTGTAACTTAATAAACAGCCGAATCAATTTGAGAGTCAGTAAATTCCGATTCAATTAGTGTCGATATTTCTCAGGGAAACGGGAATCAAGTTTAAATTAGACCCTTGTCGTTATTTCCTTGCTCTCTCTATAGTTCACTTAGAAACTTAGGTCACGTAGGGGATGGAAGGATTCAATAGATTAACGACAGCTGTGCCAAAGGCTTTAAAAGTGAAAGATAAAGAAAAGCCTGGGCCGATCATAACTCTTCTGTTGTTTTATTTTAGTAAGTTATTGTAGGGAAAGCTGTTTCAGAATTCAATAATAAGTTTAAGTAGACTTTAGTAAGTTCGTATTTTACTGTAAGGGACAGGCTGTTTCAGGTTAGGGCGCGTACACATAGAACGTCCGATTTTACAGGATCCTTTTTAACTGATCCGTCGCTACTGGAGGTAATATACACACAGCATTTACAGGACCAATTTTCACAGATCCGTCGCTACTGGAGGTAATATTCACACAGCATTTACAGGACCGATTTTAACGGATCCGTCGCTACTGGAGGTAATATTCACACGGCATATACAGGACCGATTTTAACGGATCCGTCGCTACTGAAGCTAATATTCACACAGCATTTACAGGACCGATTTTAACTGATCCGACGCTACTGGACTTTTGTTCTTCATAAAACGGATCAGTATTTCCGTTGTGTGTTGGATTTGTTACTGGATCCGGAATACTGTCATGTGTGTGAACTGGCTCATACAACTACATACGCTAATAACATATACGTTGTGTGTGTGTACTGTAAAACGGACGTTCTTTGTGTATGCGCCCTTACAATTGAAGATAATAAGTATACGGCACTTTAATAATATATTAATATTGTGGCTTAATAAAAAAGAGGGTCGTGGCTTAAATATTAGGTTCGCGGATTACATATCATAACGCCTGTAATTTCCAAAGGCCTAGGCCGAGGTGTATCCAATAGTACACCCACGTTTAAGTCTTATGTAATTGGGAACGAGCCTATTGCTATCAACCGGTCACAAATTCAGACTCCGTGGCTGCTACTGAGAAATTCCTGAAGGAAAATCCAATAATACTTTGCTCGACCCGGGAATCGATCCCAGCACCTCGTGCTCAGCAGTTGCGCTTGTGGCCAATCGACCAACGAGTCACTTCGTTCGATTCGATTAATCGAAGGCTAAACTACACTGCTAGGAGCACTACATACAGAGCATTTTAGGGGCGCCAAGGTCGATCCGTCAAGGCGGAAACATACTTACGTGTCGTGGCGTGTCGTGACGCGCCAGAAGCAAATCGGTTTCATACATTTAATGTGGTTAGGGACATATTTGCATAGCGTGTCGTGTCGCAACGATGTATGAAACCGTTTGCTTCTGGCGCGTCACGACACGCCACGACACGTAAGTGTATTTCCGCCTTTACACTCAGACCCTTCTACGATCGGTACGGATAGTCAGACGCAGGAAGGTCTATAATAAAACGGCGGCGTGCTTGTTGAACTAAATAGAACTGAACCTTTATTCATTCTTTGAATGTTTCACACTTACAAGTTTACTTAATATTATCAATAGATGGCGTTAGTAGTAACCAAAAAATACTTTTTAGATATAATATTCAACAAGGTCCGATAACCAGTAATTACCAAGGGGTCATTATCTGCCTAACCTTTTTCCAAATTTATTTGGGTCGGTCTCCAGTCTTACCGGATGCAACTAAATACCATTCATTTATATGAAGCCCTCACAACCCAGTTAAGACTGGGTAATACGGTACGCCTTAGTAAGACTCGTTGTCAGACTTTTGGGCCACAAGTGACAGCTGAGAGCAACGGCTTTACGTGCTTTTCGAGGCACGGAGGAAACTCGGTATGTCATGATGGTCACCCATCCACAGGCCGAGCTTGGCAAGCTTGGCTTAAACTTGAAGATCGACCCGTGCCACCATATTTAGCCAAGAGCATTACCATGGCGTGTCGTGTAAAATAATGGTATTCAACAACGTCAGGATAGATTGGAAGCTAATCCAAACAGTTAGGAAAAGGCCAAGAGAATGGTAAAAACACATCTCATTGTCTTGTCACAAAAACGATTGAATATCGTGGAATCTTTAGAGTGACGTCACTGATAAGTGCGTCACTCTAAAGATTCCACCTCGGTGCCATTGTCCCGTCTAACAAATCCAGACGGTTGAAAACCTGGCGTTACCTACGTCACTAAAGTCTCCAAAAAAACAAATAAATTCCATTTTGAATAAAATATTATCCAATCAATTCAATGGTAACCTTTACACTTTATTAACATCTAAAACCAGACAAAGACGTCTAAAGATGGACTCGCATTTAAGGGTTATTTTCGACACATCACACGGCGATAATACGCCAATACTCCCTGCTTTATATTCCCGAAGGATTCGAGTCAAAATTAAGCGGATTTCAATATAATCGGGAATCGATTCGGATATCATTTATCACTCGGCGACCTCGACTTTGTCCGGAATAGGGACTTTGGGACTATTAACTCGAGTATCTCGTAATTTGGTTTAGTCGTAGTTATATTTGGTTTATTTGGTCATTTGTAATGACAGTTGGGTTTAATCTGTTTCAAGAGTATTGGTGGAAGTGTGAAACACACTCTGTTCAGATTAAGTATATAATATTCCACATTCCTCAAATGAAAAACATCTCGGCAAGGAGAGAAACAGATTTAAATAATAGGGATGATGACTGGGTAAAAAAAACGAAATTCTATTTTGTCCGTCAATCAGGTAATACAAAAATATTAGATACGTATTTTTAGTTTTATCAAAATATCATAAGACTACTTAGTTAAAATTCATTAAAGTTGGAGAGTGGGGGCTCACTACGTCACAACTAGGTATAAAATGTACTGAGCCATGACGTCATGCGCCATTTCAACTCAAAATATCTCCGTAATTTTACGATTACGTGAAAAAAGAAAAAAATACGTGTTCAATACTTTTTAATAAACTAACCGACGGACAAATCAAAAAAAATGAGTCACCATCCCTATTATAAATTACACTTAAAAAAGTCAAGCTTTATCTAAATGAAAAGAACACGTATAAAAAGTTTCATGTCCGTGCTGTTAATCGTTGACGGGTTCGTGAGGAGACGATCCTGGCTGCACGATCAAGTCATGTCTGTCATAAAAATGTATTGTCATCAGAAGCAAAGGTGTGTACAAGCAGCTCAATCGGTTGGAGGGAGTTGGTTTGTAATTCAGTTGTAAGATTTGACCAAAACATGCTAACTAACTAACAAAGCAAGGTAGGGGAGACCGGGTACAAACGTAACACTTTGTACTTTGACACTGGTTTCTAGCTAGTTTTCATATTTTTGATGAAATGAATATAGCCTCATATAAATTTCGATTGTGCTCTACCAATTTGTATCTAAATTTACCTCATTATTTGTTGTTTACTGTTAATTACAGAGTTTTCAAAAAAAAGTGGCGGTTGTTACTTTCGACCCCGGGGTCAGGGCGAAAGTAACACGATGTGGGTCGGAAATAACATGATTAAGGCGTATGTAATAAATATAAATGTCATATCAAATCAACTTATTTATTTGAAAAACGTGTTTTAATAACATAAATGTTTATTTGTACTTTTAACATATTAATAGTGCTTCTTTTATGTCTAAACAAAGTAAACAAAAAAAAACTAAAAAAAAAACAGTTATTGACTTCTCTAGTTTTATGAGATTCAGTTCCCTAGATTAATCAGACGCAATAGGGGATAATCCTATTTTTTTTTCTTTGTCCGTCGGGTAGTTTATTGAAAAGTATTGGACACGTATTTTTTCTTTTTTCACGTGGTCATAAAATTACGGAGATATATTGAGTTGAAATGACGCATGACGTCACATGTAGGTAAGTTTTATACCTACTTGTGACGTAGTAAGCCCCCACTCTCCAACTTTAATGAGTTCTAACTAAGTAATTTTTTGATATTTTGATAACACAAAAAATACGTGTCTAATATTTTTGTTTGACGGACAAAATAGAATGTCGTTTTCTTTACCCAGTCCGATCCCCTATTATGGCACACATAGGGCGCATCATTATTCCGGAATTTTAATTATAAGCTTTTATTTAGGGGAGCCTATATAAAAGCTTATAATTAAAATTCCGGAATCACGTATTCATACAATAAAATTATAGTAACGTAATCACGCTGTACACTTATACTGATTTGTAGAAACTGTCGAATATTTATGCTGTATAGCACTTGTTATACAGCATAAATGTTCGATAGTTTCTACGAACCCTTACCCGATTAGTTACCGAAGCTTACTTATTAGGTCTCTATTTCCAATCGATAGTCCTCCAATTGCCACCGCATTGGGAATGGGCTTGGTAATTTGATTGGGGCTCTGCATAGCTGTGGCGCGCCGACCCTAATGCTCTCATAATATTAACATACCTCGAAATGTGTGGCGTATGTTAGTGTTGGGAATATGAGGAGCGTGGCTAAATACTAACAGCCACACGGGTCGATCTTTAAGGTTAAGCCGTGCTTGCGGAGGTTGATCCGTGGATGGGTGACCATAATTACACACCGAGTTTCCTCCGTGCCTCGGAAAGCACGTTAAACCGTAGGTCCCGACTGTCATTTGTAGATCTTTGACAGTCGTTACGAGTACTCAGAAGCCAAAAGTCTGACATTCAGTCTTACCAAGGGGTATCGTATTACCCAGTTACTGGGTTGTGGAGGTCAGATAGGCAGTCGCTTCATGTAAAATACTGGTACTCAGCTGCATCCAGTTAGACTGGAAGCCGACCCCAAGATAGTTTGGGAAAAGGCTAGGCAGATGATGAGTGTTGCATAGGTACTGTTGAAGAAATTAACTTAATTATCTCCGAGGTTGGTCCGTTGATGGGTCTATCTATTACATACCGGGTTTCCTTCATGTCTCAGAATGCATATTAAGCTGTTGATCTCGGCTGTCATTTCTAGATCTTTGACAGTAGTTACGAATACACAGAAGCCCGAAAGTCAAGCATTACCAAGGGGTGTCGTGTTAGGGAGAGAACCTCACGTCCCAGCCGCCGCGGGAGACGCCCCGGGCGTCGGGGGGCAACCAGTGGCCCCCGGCCACCGTAGGCGCGAGCCTGTGGACGGTGAGTAATGGGCTAGCTCACCGTCCGTCCGTCTCATGACGACAGGCAGCAAACCGGAAGGGGTCCAAAAGTGCCGATGCCTGCCAGGGCTGCGGGTTGTTCGAAAGAGATACCGCGGCCCTGGAACACAAAGGGCGAAGAAGGAACATGGGTGGGTTTTAGTCAGTACAAGTCTGACACTCCCTCTCGCTCTGCCCAGAGCGGGAGAAGTCATTTGATGATTTCCCATCCGCAAAAAAAAAAAAAAAAAAGAAGGGGTGTCGTGTTACCCATGGGTTGCAGAGGTCATATGCATTCGCTCCATATAGTATTGAGCTCTATCAGGTGAGACTGGGAGTCAACCTCAGCATATTAAGAAAAAGACTAGACATCATTTCCCAAAAACACTGAATATAACCGTGAAGATTGTGGCGCCCATAACCTTCAAAAAGCACAAACTAATTTAGCCTAAAATCTTTGTCAGATTAACCACAGATATTAGGTACCTATAGTATGTATTTGATTTCACTACGGTCGATAGTCCCGTGGTATATACTGTTCAGATATCCCAAGATTGTGTACATAGGAATGTCAACAAGTTTGCGGTACTGCTAATACAATTAGCAACCTTAATGTAGATAACGTGTGGCTTGCCTTAAGTTACATGTCTGAACTTTGACCAATAAGTTTCGAAGGTATAGGTACTATATTTAGATACACTTGGATACATTATTGAGATCTTTAAAGGTTAGGGAACAACAGTTTGTATTGAAATACATTGCTTTCACAAAGGCACATAGACGTGGGTGTTTTTTTTAGTAGTTCTTGTAAAACATCCTCCCTACCGTAAATACCTTTGTTTCAGAGATTTGATATGCCATCAAATCTTATGTCTGTTCATGCGCCAGCATCTTGCTTATGTCATCTTTTTTTTCTTTCTTTGTCAAAGACTTTACAATTTATGTGACAACTATCTAGCTGCCCGCGACTTCGGTCGCGTGGAAATATTGATGTATTTTTCATGGATAAATTATACACAAAAATCTTTCTCTTGAATCATTTTGTCTATTGATGAAAACCGCAGCGAAATCCCTTGTGTAGCTTAAAAGATCTTAGCGTACAGACAGCGGGAAGCGACTTTGTTTTGTACTATATACCACCCGTCGTAATGGGAAAGTTACTTAACGGGATTTAGTCAAATAATCTTTAAGCTACCTAATAGGGGATAATCCATTTTTTTTTCTTTGTCCGTCGGGTCTATTGAAAAGTATTGGACACATATTTTATCTTTTTTCACGTGGTCATAAAATTACGGAGATATATTGAGTTGAAATGGCGCATGACGTCACATGTAGGTAAGTTTTATTCCTACTTGTGACGTAGTAAGCCCCCACTCTCCAACTTTAATGAGTTTTAACTAAGTATTTTTTTTATATTTTGATAAAACAAAAAATACGTGTCTAATATTTTTGTATTACCTGTCTGACGGACAAAATAGAATGTCGTTTTCTTTACCCAGTCCGATCCCCTATTGTAGGGTATTTTTTAGCAGCTGAAAGTGTGATCTAAACCAATGATTACGTACTACGGAAAAAAGATCATCCATAACAGTTACTTCTATTTACTAAAATAGAAGCTCACAATGAATAAATAAACAACTAAGTAATTACAATAACAAACATTATAACAAAAAGAAGAATCCGTAGCTACTGGAGCGAGACCGATTGTGGCATTTAATTAAATTCCGTAACGCTTTGTAATACTTAGTAAGGAAGTTGAAGAAATGGTGAATCTAATTTAACCACAGATACAATTCTGAGTAAAGCCTGAAGTCATTATACAAATTTATGAATCTTATAACACACCTGTATTTTGGAGCATGAAGTGCCGGTATTTTTTTTTTAATTTAGCCGCATCCTAGGAATTTCTCCTGTATCGTGGGTGAGTTTGCAAATATTCAAACAGCCAGACCCGGAACAACCTGTAGGTCATGCAAATATTTGTTCCGTGCGGGGATTGAATCCGCAACACGCAGCGCAGCAGCAAATCGCCGCTTATCCACTGCGCCAACTATGCCGTCAAGCAACAGCAAGCAGCAACAGTTCATTGTTTGCGGCTTAATAATACAAGGTGTTGTTTTGCATCCTCGGCAAATTCAAGGAGGTAACTATGCTAATGATTCTCGTCCCGAATCAATCCATACTAATATTATAATTATAATCCATACCAATATTATAAATGCGAAAGTCACTCCGTTTGTTTGTTTATTACCTTTAAACGGATCGGATGATCGGATCTTAATGAAATTTGGCAAAAAGATAGATTTCGACCTGGAGAAGGACATAGGCTATATATCATCACGCTACGACCAATAGGAGCGGAGCAGCAATGAAAAATGTTGCGAAAACGGGGAAAATGTGACACAGACGAAGTTGCGCGGGACAGCCAGTAATAAAATAAGTAGGTCATTTTTCTTTTTACGTAAATCGGTAAGTGTGAACCACCCGTGTTTTAAACGTGTCCCGTCTGATTTTCGCTCTGTAACCGCGGCTCCACACATACAAACAATGTCAAACGTTTATTCGATAATTTCTTATTCCCTAAACCATGTTAAGGGGGTTATTCTGAAATACTGACAAACAGAAACAACCAACAAAATCAGCGTTTATTAATAATTAACTAGGTACCGTAATTTTAATTGATTATTTATGTCTTTTGTGACAAACTCCTGAATTTTGACGAAGATGCAAACCAACACCTTGTATATAGAAATACCTGAACTTCGGTTCTATCTGGTTTGTTTTATACGTTATCGTTAACAGCACTACCAATTAAGACTGGAAATGCCTTGAAGGACTGGCTCGTTGCTTAAGTGGTCGGAATTGCGACTGCTGAGCATGAGGATCGATTCCCGGATCGGGCAAATTGTTATTGGGTTTTTCCATGGAATATCTCAGTAGCAGCCACGGAGTCTGGATTTGTGCTCGGTTGATGACAATAAGCTCACCCCCTTTTAAATGGTACTTAAGAGTGGACTCTAGCCCCGAGGCATTTGAAGAAACTATTGCCGTCGCGCTGCGCCCGACCAAGCCCTCGTAAAGAGCGAAAGGGACAACTACAGCTCAGGCTGATTTTACCTACAAAAATCTTGACCAAAAGACGTTTTGTATTCCGCAGTTTTCTTCTTCAAAACTAAACTGATCTAAATAATTCTTATATCAAAATTTATAGGAAAAGTATATCTATGCTTCAATTATTATTTTTTTGTTAAAAACTTATCTAATTTGTCTGATAGTCATCTGAACATGGCGGTAAAAACGGGCTTTTTTTCGGGTTTTTGTATTGTCATAATTCTTTTAGTGTTTATGTTTTCAAGAAAGGGAAATGAAAGGGGCATGTATTAATAAGACTTAGATTTTTTGGAAAAATATCATTGCTCTAGACGCATTATCTACGAAGAAAACAGCGGAATACGTTTGTATGAAGAAAGGCCCACTAGAGTCCCCTCTTAAACACAACTGGCGAAAAGTAAGTGTACCTATAAGAAAGTACACCTCTGCCTAACTCTTCGGGGATTACAGGCGTGATTTTATGTTATGTCTTGAGTGAGTGAGTTTTTTCTTCGCAAGATTAGATAAAATTGCGTGCTTTTCTTTAGTATCAGTTCATTTACTTCGGTGTGATTCTGTGAGACCTCACTTAGAACTTCAAATCTGAATCCGCTGTGAGTTTTTGATTGGCATTCTAAAAACCCGGTTGATAATTCGAATTTACACTAGCGCCACCACTACGAGCGTGTCAGCGAGTTGAACTAAATTAACAGGGAGATTTTGACAGATAAAGTATGAGATGACGTAAGAAGTGGCATTCTGTAAGGTAATTCCCTTGGCTACAAAATCAAGGTCATTTTGAACTTTACGCGAAGTGACAGTGGATAGCGATGTGAGATGTGAGTTGTCGTCTGAATTTTACAGAATCGTCGTACTTGACAGTATGTGTCTACACAAGATAGAGTGCTTATAAACAGAAAACATCCTAATTCATTATCTTCTTGCCCTTGTTCTATGTTATTTGGGGTCAGCGCAACACGTTTTTTTATTAAAATTACTTGCCGTTTTTTTCTTCCATTCTCCCCAATTAATTCGTCACGTTATCATTTACTCCTTTTTCCTTCATATCATTCTTCACACAATCCAACCATCTTTTCATTGGTCTTCCTCTCTCTCTCAATCCAAAAACATTTATATTAATCACTCTTTTAGTCACAGACATCAGGGTAATTATAAGTCACTAAATGGAATTGTGTTGCAAAACCGTCATAGAAAATATAATTTTGATTCATAGCCTTTTCCCAAACTATCTTGGGGCCGGCTTCCAGTCTAACCGGATGCAGCTGAGTACCAGTATCTTACATGAAGCGACTGCCTATCTGACCTCCACAACCCAGTGACTGGGTAATACGATACCCCATGGTAAGACTAGATGTCAGACTTTCGGCTTCTGATTACTCATAAAGACTGTCAAAGATATACAAATGGAAGCCGGGACCAACGTCCTAGCGTACTTTCCGAGGCACGAAGGAAACTCGGTATGTAATGATGGTCACCCATTCACGACCCACCTCGGCAAGCCGCATGAGGCTGTTAATATTTAGCCACGAGCTCCTCATATTAAATTCATAGCTTTATACAGGTACATAATCGGTAGGTACGGGCATTTCATTACTGAATGAACAAAATAAAAAGACAGATTGAAATAACTAATTAGACGACATTTTATCTTTCGGGTGAGACTTTAGAAGAGGCGGATTACGATAAACTGTACTGTTGAATCTAGTTAAAATTCTTGATTATTTGGTGACTGTGGTCTATAGTTGGACACTTACAAAGGAGAACATACATACATAACATCAAGCCTGTAATCCCCGAAGGGTTAGGCGGAGGTCGCGGGCCTGTGGACGGTTAGTAAAGGGCTAGCTCACCGTCCGTCCGACTTATGACGACAGCGGCGCACGTTCGTGTTCCACGCGCACCTCAAGGAGATGTCAGCAAATCACAAGGGGTCCGAGAGGGCCGATGCCTGCCAGGGCTCCGAGACTGTTCGAAAAAGATACCGTGGTTCTGGAACAGAAAGGGCTAAGAAGGAACATGGATGGGTTTTAGTCGGTACAAGTCTGACACTCCCTTCCGCTCCACCCAGAGCGGGAGGCTCCTCCCGCTTTTGTTGATTTCCCATCCATAAAAAAAGGGTTAGGCAGAGGTGTTCCCAATAAAAATAAATAGTACACTCACATTTTGCCAGTTATGTTTGTATGTAATAGCAGGCTATCCTATTCGGGCACAAATCCTGACTCCGTGGGAAATCACTGAAGATACAGACTATATAGAAAAACCCAATAACAATTTGCCCAACCCAGGACTTTATGCTCAACAGTCGCGCTTGTGACCACTAGATACACGGGGCAGTCTATGAGGAATCAACTCATCATCAACTCGTCATCTCCATCAGCCTACAACAGCCCACTGCTTGAGGCCTAAACGCACGTCAACTCTCATTCCAGGTGCTCAGACACCATGCGGAGCCCGTTCTATCCTACGTTTGCCATTTCGCGGTCCCCCATTCAAGTATTTCAATAGCCCACTCCAACGGACATGGGTTTTATGGCTAAATTGGTCGGCACCAATCGCTAAAACAGCTTGCTAATCCTACAACCCTAAAATCGTCTGACCTTGGTCAAAAAGCCAAGAAGTCAGATAATCATCAGCCACAACAGCCTCTTCAAATAATGAGGCAAACGTTAACACTTCACTACTCATAAAGTGAAATCAAGTGGGTCCACCCTCAATCCCTCGATCGCTCCGCCGTACAAAAGGGACGCACCCTTATTTTATCACTCAAGATACTTTATTAAGGCAAGTCCAAGATTAATTAGAGTCTGCAAATATTTGAAAAGATACCTCAAAAGGTTTATTTTTAGGAGGAATTGTGAGACCGGGGTTGTTTTAGATCTGTGAAAAAAGTTGCCGAAGACACGGCTGGTGGTGGACAAAGGAAAAAGATTTTGAATTGGTTTCTTTTTCTTTCACCTTCCTAGTAGAAGACCCTTTTGAAATTTCTCAGGATGAACTACCGCAGTAGGTAATTTAATAGACTTTTAAATTCTGAGGTTTATTGTCTATCCAGACACGTTCTATCAAATTCTACTTCTCACCACCTTTTTTAATTTTCTAATTAAAGAACATAATGAAAAAGATATAAAATATCTCAGCAATATAATAAAATTGATTGTTACGTGCATGAGTATTTTATAAAGAGGTGTCTGCTGAGATGACGAATTGACGATTAATAGAGAAGTATGGAACAAGAACACATGCTGCGCCGAAACCCTAAATAAATTGGGACTTATCCCAATTCATTAAGGGTGGCGCAGCATGTCTCCGACGTGCATAAATATTTTTAATAACCATTAACAGAAATAAATATAATTTATTAAAACGGTAAGAGCATGTCTAGAACATGTCTCGAAATTAAAATATCTACTCACTCATCCCACAAAATATTTAATCAAAACTACTCCAAAGTTTACAAACAACATTATTTATTCAAGTAAGTGCCTCAATTTAAACAAAGTGCATTAAACTAAGTCCATAAAAATTTTGAAGCTAACATCGTTACGCCCCGTACACGACCTCAAGCGGAGAATTTCCGAAATCAACACGCGTGTGTTGTGTTCCCAAAATAGTTGAGAAAAGGGTGGGTTTCCTAACTATGTTGGCGTTGGCTTCGGCTTCTAGTCTTCTCGCATGTAGCTGATTACCAGTATTTTACATAGAGCGATTCCACAAACCAGTTAGTACTAGGTAATACGATACCCTAGGTTATACTGGTTGTCAGACTTTCAGGTCACTGACTGCCTGTCACGACTGTCAAAGATCTATAAATGACAGCCGGTACCAACAGCTGTGTTTTCCGAGGCACGGAGGAAACATATCGAGGAATCGGAGCTCACCCATTCATGCACCAACATAGGCAAGCTCAGCGATTGGCTGTTAACCGAGTAGCTGTTATTATTTAGGTACGAGCTCCTCAAAGGCAATACGCGCGTGTGTCACTTGTTTTCTTCGAGTAGACTCACGGTTACTCGAGTATTTCTCATGCCATTTTCAAAGTCACCTCTTTCATTTGTTTTTTTTTTCTACAGTCCTTGCCGCAACGCGTGTCGCTCAAGCGAATAGGTCGTGGCCAAGCGGATAATGTATTAGATAATTACTCCGAATAATTAGTTGTTTGATGGTTGAGCTGCATCCAACTACTTAATGCTAATCATACATTTTAGATGAGACTCGCTCAGTTTATTGCACTTTTACTTTCTGTATTGTGTTTGCAAGTTGAGATGGTGAATTATCATTTTAAAAGCAGATGGTGCTTGAAATATGATTGAAGACAAAACTGAGTAGAATACGGCACTTCGACGCACAAAATATCGATAAATGCTAATACGATGCTACAAAATTGCGATGCACGCTACTGCGAAAGACCGTCTTTGCGAAGCCACTACACTTCGATGCACGTTACCGCGATAGATCTTTACTGCAATACTACTTGTCTTCGATGCACTTTATCTAATATTGCTGTAATCATGTTTAAAAATGGCCAGATAGGCACTTTATGGAAATGGATTATGTTGGTAACCTGAATTTTATGAAATTACCTAGTCAAATTCATTTATTATTCGCTAACACAACCGAGTACAGACAGGATTAACAGCGGGTCCTAAACTAGGCACAGCCTGTATCTTGGTGACCCAGACACAACAGTCGGCTTTATATTTAAATCTGTGTTTGTGCGCGAATAATAAATAAATTTTTAACGTGCATCGCAGATAAGTAGTATCGCAGTAAAGATCTATCGCGGTAACGTGCTTCGCAGAAACGGTCTTTCGCAGTAGCGTGCATCGCAATTTTGTAGCATCGTATTAGCATTTATCGATATTTTGTGCGTCGAAGTTCTGTATTCTACTCGACAAAACTACAGTAGTTATGAATCTATTAGTGATGATAGATGAAATATAATTTCTTTCAAATCATCTTTATTATTTTATTTATATTTTTTTTTTTTTTTTTTTTAACTATGGAAGACTTCTGCTAAACAAAATATTCTATGCATGTATAAGTAATTCAGTCGTAAAAAGTAAACTGCAAAAGATGTTCTTTGTGTAAAACTAGCTATCAATCACAAAAGTCTCCTTTCGTTTTCTTTCGTTCATTTTTGACAATTTTTTTGTCGATGGGTGGAATGAGAACGTGATTAGCATTCGAACGTTGGAAAAATTGTTAACAAAATCCGATTCAAATTTATAAGTACTAATTGTTTATAATAATTTCACACGGACGAAGATTGCGGGCAAAAACTAGTTTAGCATAAAGTTATGTAGATAACCTTGTGGTACGACGAACTATTCTCCGTAAAATCTTCGGATAAGAACTAGTATCAACATAGTTCTTACTCACATATTGGACAAGTAATATCTGAACTTTCATCTCAAGTCGCCTGCTCTTGTGAACTTGACAAAGAAAGTCTTTGAATGAACTATATCATGAACATATTAGAATCTTTTCTTTTTTATATTAAGGTCAGGTCAGATGCGAAGAAGCTGCGTTTAAATGAATTTTCTATTTTTAAATATGATATTCACACTGGTATTCTTAGTCAACAACTGAACTTATGTAGGACTAACCACGCCTTCATCCCGCCCTGTTTGTTTATAAAGTGACATATGAACGCCTGCTTTTTTTCTGTCAAATTTGAAGTACCGGAAAACCAATAATTGTATACATCTTTAACATTGTGACATAAGACATCTCTAGCATTGATTGAAGCAGGATTCAACTACGGGTTTGACAAAGATAGGTAGCTGGAGGTGGTACCTTAGTCGAAGATCCGCCAATTGCGGCCAAGAAATTCTAGGAATACGATTTGGTGCGTGTTATCAACGGTTGTCATGGCAATACAGTTCGACTAAATCCAAAAATGAATTTGCTATGGCTCTTAGAATATGGGTGTCAATGTCATGGTTAAATGTAGAAAATTAATTAGTGATAAGAGATTTTTTAGGAATAAATTTAAATAGGTTCAGTAGCAATGTTGAGTACCCAAGTAAATCACCAACATATTCGGATTTTTTATTTATAAATTGGTTTGGAACACAGTTGTAAAGAGATAGAGCCAAACTGCGGACGAAGCTCCACAACCCAGTTAGTACTGGGTAATACGCTACCACTCGGTAAGACTGGTTGTCTGATTTTCGGGCCACTGATTAATGTATAACGACAGTCAAAGATCAAAAAATAACAGCGGGGACCAATATATCATTACATAATAGGTAATTTCGTAGCACAATATCAGCTACGCGGCTACGCTTTGTAGAAACTCCGTAGCAGGGCCCTTTTCGTTTCTAGCGAGTGAGTAGGCTAAGTGGGTAATTAATGATCTGTCAGTATCGGAAATAAAGAATTTAATAAATAAAATGTAAATATAACACTTGTCCAATTTGGAAAAAAAAAGTTATGCTACTTTGGTCATAGGTCATCATCATCATCAGCCTATAATGTTCCCACTGCTGGGACACAGGCCTCCTCTCTATGAGATGGATTGGGCTGTAATCCACCACGCGGGCCCCCAGTGCGGGTTGGTAGATGTCACACATGTCTTCGAATTTATAGTTCTAGGACATGCCGGTTTCCTCACGATGATTTCCTTTACCGTTTTGAGGGCAGCGGTGATGAAATAAATTACACAAAGTAATGCGCCTGCCTGGGTTCGAACCCACGGCTTACTGCTCGTAAGTCTGGTTTGTCATCACTGGGGCACTCTGGGCTGCTCTCATAATATATAGGTCATACCTAACTGTATTTGAAAAGCTCTGTTATTAATCATAAGTACCTGGGTGATCGAGCTCAGCTCGAGTGAAAATAGAGAAAACAATTTTTTCCCATAAGCGCCTATTGCAACTTTCATCGGAATCGTCACAGCTGTTTTCGAGAACGTGGTTATAAATATTGATCATAGTATATTTAATTCTTAGCGAGCATTCTATTCTGCTGGGAGCAGCGGTGGCCCAGTGGTAGCAGCCCCGACTTACAAGCAGCAAGTCGTAGGTGCGAACCCAGGCAGGCGCATTACTTTGTGTAATTTATTTCATCACCGTTGCTCTCAAAACGGTGAAGGAAAACATCGTGAGGAAACCGGCATGTCCTAGAACTAAAAATTCGAAGACATGTGACATCTACCAACCCGCACTGGGCCCGCGTGGTGGATTACAGCCCATTCCCTCTCATAGAGAGGAGGCCTGCGTCCCAGCAGTGGGAACAATATAGGCTGATGATGAGCATTCTATTCCAAAATATTGTTACGACCTACAAAAAGAAACCAACTAACAACAAAAACAACTACAGCGCCAATTTTGAACAAAACTGAAGAATTAATACTGTCTGCATCTCGCAAGCAAAGTTATCCTCGACTTAATATAGAAATAAACCGACATTGTTGTCGGGTTATTGCAGTTGGGCAGTTGCCCAGTGGACATAACACCCGTCTGGTCGGAAGATCCTCCTTTTTCTAAAGAGTATTAAGGAACTTTACACTCTGTTCCTCACACCCCTAAAATTGTATGTAAGAACAACGATCACCTCTTTAACAGATTCTACAAAGTACAAATAGCAATCCGTCATCCAATCAAAAACACAGCATATTTCCATGTATCCCATGCTAAATTGAATCAGTAAACAACGTTGAGAATATCGAATGTATAGTGGACATAACCGCCGAACGTGCCTAGAGTGGCATTGCTACCCGGGGGAGAATTGTGCGGTACGCCACCGGGCAAAGGGCACGTCCTCTTTAATATATTGTCAATTATCGTGAAGCTGAAGTGGCTGTTTTAGAATTTCACGGTGGAGTATATGTTTTTTTTTTTAAATTCATATGTTGTTTAAAATATTGTATCTCCTAAACAGGGTGAAAGTGACATCGAAGCGCAAACAGTTACCGCGTATTCTGTACATCATTCCG
Organism: Cerastis leucographa; assembly: GCA_963082945.1. Taxonomy (NCBI): domain Eukaryota; kingdom Metazoa; phylum Arthropoda; class Insecta; order Lepidoptera; family Noctuidae; genus Cerastis; species Cerastis leucographa. The sequence continues at coordinate 5,794,259 of OY720380.1, read as the reverse complement.
AGCAAATTTTTAATTTATTAGATTTTTTGTATTGGTAATTTAAAACATCTTATTCTATGACAAACATGTCTTGGATTAACTATACAACTTAATTCTTCTTCTTAGCGTCTCGACGGCAAATCGCTAAATTTGTTTAGCCCAAAACTCAGCCAAGCGAACTCCGCTCGCCGATGCAGTCATAAGATCCTCAAGTGCGCAGGTGACGGGGCATGCAGCGCAAGATAGAAGGTGGGCCATTGTCTGTGGAGGCACGCCACATACACACTTGAGATCTGAGCTGTCCATGAACCCCCATCTAAAGAGATTGTCTTTGCTACGGCCGACTTGGAAATCTCTAAATAGAATTATTTAAAGATTTCCAAGTCGGTCACGGCAAAGCATGCCCGGGTGGAAAATAAATAATATTATACTACTTCATTATTATGTAATAATAAATTGAGAAAGTTCATAATTTGTACAAACAGCAAAAATTATAACTTTTCTAAATGAAATGATTGAATATCGTAACGTAAACGTAATTTATTTATTTTGAAATCATTATGAGGACTTTTTTTAAAGTATTAAGCAAGTAGTCATATAAAATGCAACTTTAATCAAAGTCTGCAGTAGCTCTCCAAAGCCCTAATAAAATTGTTTTAAAAGTAAAAATATGAGCAGATTTTTCATCTTCAACTGCTAAAAAAGAAACATTTTCAATAATATTCGTTTTTTCTTCGCTGCTAAGACAGGTTTATGTGGATTAACCTTCAAGAAAATTGTTTGAAGTTTCACACTCAGAGCATTAAGTTTCAATTTCACTTAGAGTTGAAATGATTTATTTATGGTACATGTTTATTTTTTAAGTCTGCTTATATCTTTAAAAAAAACTGTCTGTGTATCGTTTTCATCAGAAATAAATGAAAAGTCTTTTTTTTTAATAACGCTTGAAACATATCAGATTTAGAATCATGGACTAAATTCATAGTAAAAAAATATCGCACTATATTCCTCCGTGTACACAGTTGCATAAAATTTTAAATTTAACACACAGAAAGAAATCAATTTGGTTATTAAAAATGTTGCCAACATCCGTAAATTAAATTCGGTGAAGCAAACTGAATTTTAAAAGGAAAATGAGGAAACTTTTATAAATCCAGTCGCGCAAAGAATTTTACATTTCATAATTTTTAGTTTACCTACCGAGCAAAAATTGTAGTTTAAAGTTTGCTTTATTTTACAATTGCACATTTTGACAGCACGGTTGGCGCAGTTGTGTCTCGGGTTCGATTATCGCATGGAACAAATATTTTTACTTAGAAATCCGTAGTTATCAAAATAAGATAATTAGAGAGATAATTCAAAGCGCAGTGGCGGAAAACACCATGTCCATGTCCATGTCCATCGGAATGCCCTAAAAAAAAAAACCGACCTATAATAACCCGGATTGAACTCGCGTGGTAGATTGCGGCCCACTCCCTCTGACGACCGTGAGCTAGCTATGTGAACATAATAGACTGATTCTGTTTATTCGATCATACTTTAATATAATTTAATAGATTTGAGCCAGGTTGATGGCAATAGGCTCGCCATCTATTACATGGGGCTTAAGCATAACTGGCAAAATGTTGGTGTACGATTAGGTACACCTCTGCCTAACCCTTTCAAGATCACAGGCGTGATGTGATGTTTTGTAAAGCACTTGTTTATTATTAGGTGTGGCTTAAACCACAGAATACGGACGGAGTACTTACGGAGTATTTTTGGATGACACTTTAAATATTTAAAGGTGGATACAGACTTTGCGAGGCATGCGCTACGAACGGCGCACAACGAATGCCTCGGCCATACTTTGGCTCGCCCTCGCACGTGCGTAGAACATGCCTTGCCACGAATACAAAGGTACACACTTTGCTAGGCATTCGCTGTGCGTTGTTCGCGGCGCATGCCTTGCAATGTCTGTACACGGCTTAAGATGTAGAGGGACGAGGTGGTATGAAAATAAATGGCGTCCTTTTTGTACGACGTATAATATATTGAACGACTGTCTTTACTGACATGTGGTTGCTCTAACTAATCTAAGTACTAAACATTACACACTACAAAGAAAAGGTTTTTTTTTTATTTTTATTAAAACGTGCTAAACTTAAACTCAACAACGTCTTGTGTATAATAACACAGATTACTGGAAACATCGAAGATGCGAGAACTTCGGCATCTAACTTTACACGTTAAGTTCGAAGCTCGTTAACCGGAGTTTAATATGGCAAAGTTAGTGGCCCGTACGTCTTCATAACTTAATTTGTTGATTAATGATGTGAAACGAAGGGTTTAATTAGTAAAGATTAAGCATTTTAATTTATACCTAGGCATATAGTGAACCTCACCATGCATCATTCTACTACCCTTTTTTTACGGATGGGAAATCACAAAAGTACTCCTCCCGCTCTGGGCGGAGCGGAAGGGATTATTAGACTTGTACTGATTAAAACTCATCCACGCTCCTTCTTAGCCCTTTGTGTTCCAGGGCCACGGTTTCTCTTTCGAACAGTCCCGCAGCCGTGGCAGGCATCGGCCCTCTCGGACTCCTACCGATTTGCTGACATCTCCTTGAGGCGCGTGGAACGGTCGTCATAAGACGGACGGACAGTGAGTTACCATTCTCCTGGCCCTTATCCTAATTTATTTTGGGGTCTGCAAAGCATGTCTTACTCTTCCATACTTCTCTATTACTCGTCATCTCAGCAGTCACCTCCTTTGTATCCATATCATACTTCAGAGAGTCCATGCATCGTTTCTTTGGTCTTCCTTTACTCTTATAGCCGTTCAATTTCATACTTCAAATTTTCCTGAAGTGAACTATCTGGCCGGTGAAATGTAGATGTGTCTCTTCAGGGTGATATTATGTGGTGTGAACCTTACTCTTCTTAGTTCTTCTTCCATTCAATCAGCGGTAAAAAAAAGAACGGTCAAAAATGAAACTTTGTGGGTGGATGTAGCCAGCGGCAGCATCCCGGCTGTTTCGCAGACGTTTTGCGTTTGTAACAACTGCCTGCCTATCCTTATCTCAACTCTGTTGGTGTGGGCTTCTAGTGTAACCGAATGCAGCTTGCATGCAGCTTGGATGCATTTTACATGGAGCGACTGGCTTTCTGACTTCCACAACCCAGTTAGTGCTGCGTAATACGATACCTCTTAGTAAGGCTGGTTGTTAGATTTTCGGGTCACTAACTATCTATAACGACTGTCAAATATCTACAAATGACAGCCGGGATCAACAGCTTAACGACCTTTTCGAGGCACGGAGGAAACTCAGGAAGTAAGGAGGAGTTATAGGCCACCCATCCACAGACCAATCTAGGCAAGCACGGCTTAACCTCGACACGAGCGGTTTTTTTTTATTTGCGATAGATTTGCTCTAGTCTAGGTCAGAGAAGACAGAGATAACATCGACGATGGTACGAGCTTAGACAGTAGAAGCCTGTTCACTCTAACTTTGAAGAGATTAGGGTTGTAAGCGTTTGGAAACAGCGCAGGCAGAGAGTTCCACTCCTATGCTGTACGCATTATGAAAGACGTTTGAAACTGCTTAGTGTGAATTGGTGGAATAGCAATAAGGTAGGGATGGTAATTTGCAGTGCGTCTAGATGTCCGATGGTAGAAGGGGCCCGGTGAGATGAGGTCGTGGAGTTCTTGGGCACACTCACCGACGTACAGCCTGTAGAAGACCAGCTGTTATTATTTAGCCACGAGTTCCTCCATTTTGCGTTTTTCCACAGTCGCTACGGGTGTGGATGGGCCCTTAGACATTTTGAAATCTAAAACTTACTGATAAAGATCTTCAATTCTCTAATCAACAGCTAAACCATTATTTCTATAAAAGATTTATTTTAGATCTCCTGAGTAAAATATCTTTGTCATTTGATATCCCTGTCTATGGCTATCGCTTTAAACGTTTTCTTTAATAAAAGATAGAAAGAGAAGATTAAAAACGCTTAATGCTTAAAAATATGCAACTTATTCAAAGAAATTTTCATTCAAACCGGTTTAATGTTTCTTGAGAAACCTCTTCACAGACAAACAGGCTTGAATAAATTAGTTTTATAATAATATGTATAGTTTACTTGGAAAAAGGAATTATAAATAAGATTTAAATTGATGTCGCTCTCACTTAATAGAGTTTAATTGAAAATAATATTATATTCTGAAGATCAGTTTGGAGTATTTGATGGGGTGGCCTTTTAATGATTTTTATGTTTTTTATACGTTTATTGACTTACTCAAAATTCACATTAATTCTACTATAAAACTTTTTATTTAACGTGATTTCAAATTAATTTCAGTCAATTTAATTAGGGATATTTCAGTTCAATGGAAAGCCAAATAATTAAAAAAAACTCGGTATGTTTTAAATTTTCCACATACAAGAAAGTTCACATTTAAAAGTTAGACAGTGTAATTTTAACTACCCGCGTCGAGTTTTGAACTCTTGTTATTATAAATTCATTGTTTTAACATTCAAAAATACAACTAAAAATTTTGTTGTTTTCCAAAACTATAGTGCATAGATAAGCCAATTCTATTTATGTTTTAAAGTTTAATAAAAACAATTAAAAAGTCAACAGTTTAAGAACGAGCTAATAACAACAGCACAACACAGCAACGAATAACATTTTTAGGTAAACTCGTTTTGTGTGTGGTTACACTCGTCGTACATAATAGCACGTTTGCTAAGTGTACTGAGATCGACCTCTGCCTAGTAAGTAATAAAATAACTTCACGCCTGTAATCCGAGATCCAAAAAACGGAACCCTTATAGATTCGTCATGTCTGTCTGTCCGTCCGTATGTAAAAGCCACTTTATCCCGAAACGATTAGGATTTGAAGTAGGTACAGTACCTCATAATAGCACATCCATCCATATCGCCAGGGGGCGAGCCTATTGCCATCAACCGTGCACAAATCCGTACACACTTATTCTCCTATATTTCAGAACAAAGGGTTAACTTTCCTATACATATCGCTTAGTCCAGTGCAGTAACCTACACAAGTTGTAAGTAGATATAGCAAGATACCTGTAGGTAGGTAGGTGTACTATTAGGTGGCAGGACGGTCGCACCCATTAACGTAATTAAACGCCGGATACATCAAACAGCGGCGTCTTGTTAGATGAACGGAGGCAGACCTGTAGCTGCTTACTATGTTATTGCACACAGTTTATGTCAGTCTAATCTAACCACCGATTTAGCAAATCGATTAGGTACAGAATCATACTTTCATGGCATCTCGTTTTAACATGGAAATGAGTTATTCCATAGATTTTAATTTACTGTTATTTTTTTAGGGTTCCGTACACAAAGGGTCAAACGGGACCCTATACTGAGACTTCGCTGTCCGTCCGTCCGTCCCTCCGTCCGTCCGTCCGTCCGTCCATCCGTCCGTCTGTCACCAGGCTGTATCTCATGAACCGTGATAGTTAGCCAATTGAAATTTCTAGAGATAAAGTATTTCTGTTGCCGCTATAATAACAAATATTAAAAACAGAATAAAATAAATATATACGGGGGCTCACATAAAAAGTGTTTTTTTGCCCTTTTTTATAAATAATGGTACGGAACACTTCGTGAGCGAGTCCGAGTCCCACTTGGCCGGTTTTTTATATGTTTCTTCGTCATCCAAAAACAGATATCTTGTGTTTTTTTATAGATTGGAAACTAATAATTAAAAATATTGAGATTTCATTTTGAAATAACATTACATAAAAAAGATATACCTATCTCAAAATAAATGAACGATTGGGATATTCAATAAATGTCTTAGTCCCATTTGTTCCCCTATGTCAATTCGCTAAACAAATGACATCAGCTGTTTTAGAAAAGTTTACGTTTGACCTGGATGTTGTTCAGGTACACTTAAAACAAAAAAGTGATACGCTTTTAGTTACTGATAAGTCGAGAGTTAGTATTAGCTCAAACTAAAATCTAATTTACGAATCCATATGTCCTAGCACATACGGCGCAAAAAACTTACGAAATAATTAGTTTGAAACCAGTTTCAATCGTTTTCCACATACGCCGCAACCAAAATTGTCATAACTTCAAAGCAAAATTATATAACACTGTGCCAAACCCGATGAAACGCAAATAAAAGTTTCCTGCACGCCGGTTCCAATGCAACTGATTTGTAATGCGTTACAAACCGGTTTCAAAATGGTCGCATCATGTGAGGTTTCTCAAAGCAGTCATGGCATAAACTCAAATGAAACTCGAAAAGTAACTATGAGTTGCAGTTTCGTTGCATTTGCGTTGCGCCGTATGTCTGTCTTAGTGTCTGTGAGCAAAAACAAAGGTAAGTCCGAATAAGTCGAATCCCTTAAAAAATTACCCAGAATAAATAATACGTTTTGCTTAACTCAGGATTCGAGCTTAGGCTAACTGAGAACTAAGCCGATCGACCACTAAACCAACTAACGACCAACTAATGATATCAAACAAATTACCATATTGTAATAGCATGACATTCCGATGGCTACCACAAATTGTCGGCAAACCGCTATAACACTACATTTAACCGCTAATTAGACGTATTTGCAAATGTGTGGTCGCTCCCTAATGGCAGGAATTTAATTTGTGTGCTGGTGTCGACCACGATCATACTAATCTAGGATAGCACGGGATGGGCATAGCTGTACATAACATAATGACTATAATATCATCTGCCTAGCCTTTTCCAACAAAGTCGGGAAAATTCTTCTCTCAGCAGAGTTGCGAGGCTTCCGGTCTAACCGATGCAGCTTAATACCAGTAGGTATTTACACGGACACGAGTCTTATGCCAACTTTGCTCGACGAGGAAATCGAACTTGGGTCTTTCAAAAGCTCTCAGTGAGCTTTATTGCCATAAAAGTAACCTCAAAAACAAAATATTCACATAAGCCTACATCATCATTTGCCTAGCCTTTTCCCAAACTATCTTGGGGTCGGCTTCCAGTCTAACCAACTGAGTACCAGTATTTTTTTATATACACATAAGCCTACATGGGCACTTATAAAACGTCGAAAAAAGATGCACGGTTGGAGTGCGTCGTTTCCTATGGAGAAGAACCGTCAAGAAAATACATGTTACTCTTTTAAAATGATTCGGTTTTACAATATTATCATGTTACAGCATTAGTACTTAAGAATGGGGTAGACAGCGTAGGCCTGGCAATAAGTCGTTACTTAGTACACAAATAAATTAAAACAAGATAAAAGTTAACAAGCATCTAGGAAAGTACAAGGCCCACAATGCTCACATATTCACAAACAATCGGTAAAAAAGAGTCTATACAAAGGTAAGAAAATATTTTAAAGGGCTTAATTAAAAAAGTGGCACCTCACTCGTCACCTCAGTTTACTCATCTTTCGTCAGCATGGTTGCTTTCTCCCATTCATTTGGCTCGTAATTGGGGTCCTTGTGGATCCTTGTCCATACTATACAAACGTTTATAATTATGTCAAAACCTCTGAGCTGACAAACAATAAAAATGTGCGAACGTGTAAATAGACTCAGTTGGATTTTATGTTGCTGTTAGGTACTTATATTGAACTAGCTATTGCCCAAGACCTTCGTCAGCGTGAAATTATTATAAACATATTACTTCCCTACTAGAGTCGAGTTTTGTTAACAATTTCAATCTTCACAAAATTCGATTTCTTTCTGCACGGAACCGAAATCTTTTTTCAAATACAAACAAGTAGGCTAAGTTACTTCTTATAACATCAGCTATCTGCCAGTAAAAGTCCCGTCAAAATCGGTCCAGCCGTTTTGGAGATTAGCTGGTAGAAGCAGACAGACAGACCAAGAGCCCGAAAAAAAAAGTATTTTTTATATATACATTCAGTAAAAAGCTGTTATAATAAAATTACAAGCAGACACTAATTCAATTTTATTTATTTGCATAGATGTAAACAATATTTGAAACACAACACAAAATTAATAAAAACACAACGGTATTATGTGACCCAAAAGGGATTTCATCGAATCTTGAGACTGATAGAGATACTTAAAGTAAATTAATTACGAATAATTAGTTAAATACTTTAATCATGTATAATGAAATGTAATATCATGGTACTAACCAGGACTAATGACTGTAGCAGCCAGTAAAAGGTATCTTATTTATGCGAAACTAAGGCGACGCCGCGCACCGACGCGGGACGCGGCATGCACTGACGGATCTCATGTCACATCGACTTTGTATTTTCTATGTCACATTGTAATTCGCTGATGCCTAACAAACGTACAACGTACAGACACACGGTTACTCCGAATCTCAGCGTGAATAACCGCGCGGCAGGACGGCGATTGACACACGAGACACCGCATTACAGCGCGGATCATTGTGTGCCTGTGATCGGACTTCACGACTGATTGAAACCCTTCTGCGCGGGCAGGCGCGCTCGCCGCCTATCCGCGCGGCACACCGCTTTGCCAACTCACACCTCACAACCGCGTTATTTTCAAGAAGAAGTGTTTACTTGAGCGTGGCAATAATAAAGCTTGAATACAAACAAAACGGCATATTCCACATTTTTTTTTATAAATTCGAAATACTGATCAAATCCAACCAGAATTATTTTTCTGTCGGCCAGCTAGATGTAAGGTTGTCTTGGGCATACAACTTTTAAGGTATAAATCTCTTTTGTTATTTTTGAAATCAAAATAATATGTTTAATAAACGTGTCCATCTTGGTTCTTTGATCGGTGATCGATACGATAATTGTTCGCTTAATTAGTTCAACCCGCAAATGTGTGGTGAATGCAAACGGTACAGTGACATATACACTAGATTAAAACTATTTGTTTTATGCCTAAGATTTTTGTTGGAGAATAAAGTATGTTCTGCTAACATATTTTAGCGCCTTTATCTGAATGTGTACAGCCGGACAAGGATCATATGGCGCGTGGCTAATTGGATTTAATGCTGCCATCTTGTTTAGCATAAACTGTCCCTCGTAAGCAACATTCAAATAATAAAAGATATTTTTAGCAGTACCTATATAGATATAAGATTGCTTATGGTTTGCTAATTAATTAATTCCTAATTCCTGTGAACTAAGAAAATATAACTGAAGTTCTCAAGAAAGGCCAGCCATTTCTCAATTGCGTCACAGACAGAAATGAAACAAGAAAGCACAGTTCAATGAACAATATCTCTAATTAGCTCTTTGTTCAAATTATTTCTATGCAAATCGAAACAATTAAGCTACAAAGAAACTCGTCCGTTTTCCACTGTGTCCGACCCTGATTCACTATAATTGTGCAGCATCCGGCAGCAAATCGACTTAAACGAGCTCTGAAGACTCATTAGAGCTATTGGTGTAGTTATGCTCTTGTTTCGTGAATACCGGGTGGAGTGGACAAGTTTATTTTTTCTAGCTTTTGCTCATGGCTTCCCGCCCCTTATATACGGAAGTTAACCCACGGGAACGTTTAAAATTTGGAATCGGATCAGTAGTTCCGAAGATTATATCCTACATACAAACTTATTAACATTCATGATATTAATATTTTAATTTAGTCTTTAGGGGTAGGAGGAATATGGTGTAAAGTTCCTCGATACTCCTTAGAAAAGAGAGGATCCCCCAACCAGACGGATGTTTTGTTTGGTGCCGGGCAACTGCCTGACAGTTGTTGTCGGTAAACTTTGACATAAGTTCTTCGGACTTGTTATTGTAAATGCATTTCCATGATATGGGTGTCAAATGAAAGGGTTTTCTGAGAAAAATATAAGAAATAAAATTACAACACGATAAAGCGTGTTTTTTAAACTATAATATTTTATTTGGCACAGATACTTAGTCTTTCAAAATAATAGTGATCTTTTTCCAAAAAACATCCTTGAATGGCTAATGTCAAATGTAAACCAATCGTGAAATCACTGTACGTACTTCATGATAAATAAAAGTAATAAAATAAATCAATAAAAGTAATCCCATTTTATGACACGCCCTGGAAACCATAATCCGCACGTATTGACAATTTAATCCAGGTTACAAACTCATTATTGTGGAAGCCGTGGTGAAAATAATCAATTGACAATGTTTTTTCTATACTTGTAACTTGTTGTAGTCCCGCCTGCAGTAGAAATAATACTGACCACATTATTCAAATATATTTTAGCGCTTGATTATGAATCAATGACGCAAATGAAGAACTAACATAAAAAATTCAGAACGCTATCAAAGTTATCCACGACTTAAGAGCTTTTACGTTTCATACAAACTTTCAAGTCCTTATTTCCTGAAAAGACTGAACCGATTTTAATGAAACTTAATACACACAAGCAGGATACTTAATCAAAGTTACTAAATAACCTTTTTGAAATGCCTTTAAAAAAAAAAGATAATTGCAAATTACTGTTTCTACAGATAATTTGTAATCGGTCTAATTTAGCTGTAACACTATTTTTAAAATGATTTTTAGTAAGTTTTTAGACCTATGTATGTATCTTCCTCATTAAACAAGAAGTATCACCAGAAATAAACTTATAGTAACTTTTTTTTTTTTTTTTTGCGGATGGGAAATCATCAAATGACTTCTCGAGGGAGTGTCAGACTTGTACTGACTAAAACCCACCCATGTTCCTACCCGCAGCCCTTCTTCATAGCCCCCAAACCTCGATCATCCTAAGCAGAACATGCAAACATCCCTCAAAAATATAGCAAACGCATCTCCATAACGTTTCCTAGTCAGCCTGTTATCTCAGAGCGCCTTTAATTCACAAGCTACAAATACTAGGTACTAACTACAATTGAGCTTTGAATAATGAACAACAAATGAACTCGTTCTGGCAAAGCGAAGGCAATAAATTCAGACTTATACAATAAACTTTTGATGATCTTTCAAAAGAACTTTCTTGATCATCATCTGCCTAGCCTTTTCCCAAACTATCTTGTGGTCGGCTTCCAGTCTAACCAGATGCAGCTGAGTACCAGTATTTTACATGAAACGACTGCCTATCTGACCTCCACAACCCAGTAACTGGGTAATACGATACCCCTTGGTAAGACTGGATGTCAGACTTTTGGCTTCTGACTACTCGTAACGACTGTCGAAGATCTACAAATGACAGCCGCGACCAACGGCTTAACGTGCTATGTAATTATGGTTACCCATCCACGGACCAACCTCGGGAAGCACGGCTTAACCTTAAAGATCGACCCGTGCGGCTGTTACTATTTAGCCACGAGCTTCTCCAAAAGAACTTTCTTGATAACAATTGAAATGTTACCTATGCCTCGCAAACTGCTGAAACTCATACTACGCATAATAGTCTTGGCTGTAGTACTTTCCCGGACAACCTGTCGCAAATAACACTACTATCTGTATGAAAGTGCTTCTTCTTCTTTTTGTGTAGCTAGTGCCCAACTTGGTGAAAGAGTTTTTATACCGCCCATGGGTCTCTGATTGGCTTTACATAATCATCAGCCTATAATAGAGATATATAGTAGAGAGGAGGCCTGTGAGGAGGACTGTTGGGACTCTATCCACCACGCGAGCCCAGTGCGGGTTGGTAGATGTCACATGTCTTCGAATTTTTAGTTCTAGGACATGCCGGTTTCCTCACGATGTTTTCCTTTACCGTTTTTGAGGGCAGCGGTGATGAAATAAATTACGCAAAGTAATGCGCCTGCCTGGAGCCCACGGCTTACTGCTAGTAAGCAGTGGGGCTGCGACGACTGGGCCACCGCTGCTCTCACTGACTGACTTGGCTTAACATACCGTCCAGAAATATCTCTCAGGAATCCAAAAAATCAAAGGGTTCGGACTCGAGACCACGTCTTGGCAGTCCGACGGTCACACGACTAGGCTATCACTGTAAATAAACTGATAATGAAAGTGCTTGTAAGTTAAGTTCCTAAAACATAGGTATCTGTGCTTTACAGCTAGTACTTAAGACACAAATTAGAAACAACATTAGTCTAACCACAGACTTCGCTGAACAAAGCTAACCTGTTCGGAATACTTACTGTCTACTTCTTGCAAACTAACTTCAGTTTTCGAAGTCACATTAATATTTATTAAAGTAACTCAACTACTCCTGGAGCTGACGGTTTTGTGGTGCAACTAACGAGAGGTATGACCAGCACTATGACACCTAGAGTTAGTTGTGAGTAACTGGATATTTGTGGGATCGATTTGTTTGAACGCTGTTGTAATTACTTCCTATGAGATGATTCCTTATAGGAGTTTATTATTTATGTGATACCATAAATTGACATAGATAAACTAAAATAACCAAGAACTATGAAAAGATAGAAATAGGTGTACAGATTTAGTAAGAAATAAAAACAGTATATGAAAAGGAAAGAAAGAAATAGTATAAGTATATATGTCTCGCAGAGGACAAAACAAAATGACGAATGTGTGTATGTATATGAGGAAGTAAATATATGCATTAGTTAAAACTCACTCCCTTTACAAAGCTGAAATTTAACTTTATACAAGGTGTTGTTTTGCATCAAGAAGTTACCTCTTATGCTAATGATTCTCGTCCCGAATTAATAATAAAAGTGAAGGTATTTTTTTATTTCTTATTTTTGGAAATCGGTAAGTGTGAACCACCCGTGTTTTAAACGCGGCCCTGTCCGATCCTCACTTTATAACCACGCTTTTACACATACAAACAATCTCAAACGTTTATTCGATAATTTCCTATTCCCTTAACCACGTAACTCTGATATACTGACAAACTTAAACAACTAAAAAATCAGCGTTTATTAATAATTAATTAGGTACCGAAATTTCAATTGATTATTTATGTCTTTTGTGACAACCTCCTGAATTTTGACTAGGATGCAAAACAACATCTTGTATAGATATATTGTAAAATAAATGCTTTTGTGTTGTCTACATCCGAATTCAAATTTCCATTAAAATCGTTTATTTAAAAAAAAAACTGCCTTGTATTTTTTTGGTTAGCTTGATCGACTGTACGGAGTTAAAACAGTAGAACAACTGACATTTATCATACAATGCTGTGGGTATCAGGCTATCAGCCTAGGAACCCCTAAAGTACCCCCTCCCCCCCCAACGTACGAAAATCACATATCCTACTTATATTATAAATGCGAAAGTTTGTGAGGATGGATGGATGTTTGTCACTATTTCACGCAAAAACTACTGAATGGATTGGGATGAAATTTATGAGGGCGACGCCGCGGGCATAAGCTAGTGACAATATAAAGCTGTTTTCTCGATAGACCTGCGTTCCTAGCTAATCTCCATTGAGATTGGTCGCCGTTTCTATAATCGATGGGTATTAGGATAAGTAGGGAGCGATTGTTTGAGTTGTACGGCCTTTCGCCTTACATCAACTCGGAAACTTTTAATAAATATGTTGCAACCTATTCAAAAATCTTTAAAAACACTTGCAAAGTAGCCAAAGCCCTATTCATTAGCAACAAGATTAAGTCCGCCGATAACAAAATAAAGACGGTTTGGAAAATTATCAATAGTGAATCCAATAGAAATAAAAAATATAATAATGATATCAGACTAGAGACTTCACGTGGTCTTCTAAGCTCTAAAAACGAAGTAGCTCAAGAATTTGTAGATTTCTTTACCAATATCCCACTTAAAACTACCGAAACCTTAAATTCCTCACCCTTGCTTTCTATTGATTTATTAAAAGCGAACGTTTCAGCATGCCCGGTTGAGTTTCAATTTAAGCATATAAACTCCATAGCAGTCATTAAAACTTTTAAGGAAATCAAAATCAAATTAACAGAAGATCTATGGGGATTGTCTATTAAAGTGTGTCAAGCTATTATTGACACTATAGCACCGTACTTGGCTTTAATTTTTAATTTGTGTGTGGACCAAGGGGTCTTCCCAGACCTTATGAAATACAGCAAGGTAATACCACTTTTCAAATCTGGGGACAGTAAAGATACGAATAATTATAGACCCGTATCCGTGCTGCCGGTTTTCAGCAAGGTGTTTGAAAAGGTAATGCTTAATCAAATGCTCACCCACTTTAACACCAATAAAATCTTACACGAGAAACAGTATGGTTTCACCAAGGGACGTTGTTCAACTGACGCCGGTGTCACTTTATTAAAACACATATATACTGCGTGGGAAGAGGCACAAGATGCCATAGGAATCTTCTGTGACCTCTCAAAGGCATTTGATTGCGTAAATCACCAAACCTTGCTCTTGAAACTTGAGCATTACGGCTTAGGTAAACTTGCGCTCAGTTTAGTAAAATCGTATTTAAATGATAGACAGCAGCAAGTACAGGTAAATGGTGTAAATTCAATGGCTTTGAAAGTAAAAATGGGTGTACCACAAGGTTCGATATTGGGTCCTTTCCTCTTTTTAGTATATATTAATGACCTTCCCCATTTATTTAAAAACCAACCACAAATGGTGTTGTTTGCGGACGATACTTCGTTAATATTTAAGATAAACAGACGTGCCACAAACCTTGACGATGTAAATAACGCTCTAATGCAGGTCCATAAATGGTTTACCGCAAATAATTTAGTATTAAATGGGAAAAAAACTAAGTGCATAAGATTTTCTCTACCAAATGTCAAAATCAGTGACTGTGATATAGTATTGAATCAAGAGAAACTTGAATTTGTCGATGAAACTGTTTTCTTGGGGATCACGCTCGACTCAAGGCTACAATAGGGTCCTCATTTAACATCTCTTGCAGGACGGCTGAGTTCAGCAGCATATGTTGTCAGAAAAATCCGTCAATTTACTGATGTAGATACCGCGAGGATAGTGTATTTTAGTTATTTTCATAGTATTATGTCATATGGTATTTTACTATGGGGACGGGCTGCAGACATCGAGTCTATATTTATTCTGCAGAAAAGAGCTATCAGAGCCATATATAATCTACGTAGGCGCGATTCTCTAAGAGAACTGTTCAAGGAAATTAACATCATGACGGTACCTTGTCAATACGTCTAAGAAAACATCATGTAAGTACGTTAGAAAAAATCTGCATTTATTTAGTAAAAGAGGTGACCGGCACCACTATAATACTAGAAACAGAGACCAACTAGTTCAGCCAGGTTTCAGGTTAGCTAAAGTAGACTCATCTTTCATGGGGTACTGTTGAAAATGTTACAATAAAATACCTCCCCACATTCTACAACTGAATGAAACGAAATTTAAATCTTGCATAAAACGCACACTATGTAGGCAAGCATATTATAAGTTGGGGGATTATATTGATGATAAAAATGCTTGGCTCAATGCTGGTCCTGCTCCACAACCCTAGGGGCAATCGGAATCATCAGAATTAGAAAGTGAAGTTATTGTGAAAGTTGCAGAAGATTATAAAAATATATTTGCATTGTATAGATTCAATCTCTTAGTATTATATAATTGCATAGCACATGTTTGAGTACCATGTACTGTAAAGCCACCATTTAATGAGTACCTAAATCTTTCATTGACGCGAAATTACCCTGGTGGTTGAGTGAATGTCATGCTCACTTAAATGTCACGCTGATGGTGGCGGGTGTGTCGGGTCGTTTAGTTCCCTTCAAAATGGTTGAGTTGAATGATGGCTGATACATGCGTCATGTTCGTGAACGGGCGCTGTCAGTTGTGACTGGTCATCTCTTAGCTGCCACGGTTTATTTTAATTACTTTATTTTTCAATTACTGATTTAATCTTTTACTCTGGACGCTCTTAACTTGCCCGTATTTCTACATTGTTCTCACATATTTGTAATTCTTAACATGAATGATGTAACCAAGATTTTGTAACATATTTTGATTTAAAAGAGTGTCCATGGAGTTTCTTGCCCGTTCTTCTCCATAGAGATCTACGCTACGGAATGGGCAACTACAGTACTTTCACAAGTTATTATGCCTTGTGACTGGGACTGTAGCTTCGCGTTTTATTTTGACTTTCAAAAGTGCCTGTAATGGTCTAATTGAAATAAATGCTTTGACTTTGACTTTTTTTTGACTTTGATCTGGACGATAATATTACATAACATCTCGCCTGTTATCCACGAATGGTTAGGCAGAGGTGTACTTAATAGTGCACCCACATTTCACCAGCTATATTTAAGTCCCATGTTACATGGGGGCGAGCCTATTTCCATAAACTGGCACAAATCCATTGGTACTGAGAAATTCCTGAAGGAAAAACCTAATAATGCTTTTGCTCGACCTTGGAATCGAATACAGGACCTCATGGTCAGTAGTCTCGCTTGCGACCATTAGGGCAGCAAGGCAGCAGGAAGGTATTATTGTACTTATCGGAAGGGGTCCGAGAGGACCGATGCCTGCCAGGCCTGCGGGACTGTTCGAAAGAGATACCGTGACCCTGGAACACAAAGGGCTAAGAAGGAACATGGATGGGTTTTAGTCAGTACAAGTCTGACTCTCCCTTCCGCTCCACCCAGAGCGGGAGGAGTCATTTGATGATTTCTCATCCAAAAATAAGGTACTATTGTACTCGTTTTACGTGCTGATTTAAAGACCTCATGTAACTAGAACTACTGATTCACCGTGACATTGTCCCACCACGCTGTGTTCAATACAATTTTATCGCACGCCCCTACAGGCCGCCGACAGGACAACATTGATAACGCACGTTACGATAATTGGATCCCGCCCGCCATTTGTAATTCAAATTTTTATTACAAAACGTTTATTTTCTTTAGCTGGGAATTACAGGTGTAAATATTTAGACTACGATTTGTATGTTTTTAGAAATAGTAAACAATTTTATAGATTTAAAGGCTAATATTCACACCATCGGAATCACATATGATATGTGGCACCAGATTTAATAAGATTCAGAAAACAGACGTCGGCGATCCGTCAACGTCTTGTTACATTCCTTGACAACCTTCCAAGTCAATATGGCTACCCACAACGACTTGACGTTCCGCCAGAGAGAATTATAGACCGCTTCTCTCTCGTCTGTGGTCACAGTTTAGTTTGCAACGTGAATAATATGTAGCCTTTTAGCAAAGGCGCCGTCAGATTTATAAGACTGTTACCAATTGTAATAATAAAGTCCTGATGATCGTTTTTGAGAGCAGCGGTGGCCCAGTGGTGGCAGCCCCAACTTACGAGCAATAAGACGTGGGTTCAAACCCAGGCAGGCGCATTACTTTGTGTTATTTATTTCGCCACCGCTGTCCTCAAAAAGGGTGAAGGAAAACATCGTGAGGAAACCGGCACGCGCACGAAGCTGCGGGCATAAGCTAGTTAATAATAATTGTCTGATGTAGCTACGTACTGCATTATGTGCTGCTCACCATTTTTTTGTTATTCACGTTTTCCGAAGGTTCTGTCATCATCATTTCCCTAGCCTCAACTTCGTTGGGGTCAGCTCGCAGTCTAACCAGATGCTGCTGAATGCCAGCATCAGAGATTCGGTCATAATAGAAGATCTCTGTGTCCGAACTTATACTAGGCTATCACTTAAGGAAAATCTTCCATGACTATTTATTGTTTTGAGTTCCCGAAATTTAGACGCTCTGTTGCAAGCGCCATGATTGCGGGATGACTGGAGTATGCGGAAAAATACAGGAGGTCTCTATACTTATAACATTCAATACATTCGTTCACGTTAATTGTCTGTGAATTCGAACTTCTTGTGTGCGTCCGCAAATGATATAGAGAAGGGTCACAAACGTAAATACGTTTAATTTTAGTTCGTTGCCGAAGTTACGTTTCGGAGAAAGAGAGTAGACCTCAAGACGCAGATACGTATGCGGATTGATATATCGGAATACAAAAATTTCAATCGAGAGGCGGGCTTCAAATTGTCAAAACGTGGAATCCAGTGATAGACATTCTCAAAAGAAATAGCTGGCGTCATTATAAAGACTCCACAAAACCTAGTGATATTGTGAGTGTGTTTTACCGTGACTTTGTATCGAGTGCCAGTGGTTCGCATAGCAGCAGACAAAGAAAGAGAGTAGACAGATTTGTCTGCTCCTAATTATTTATTTACCATCCACCCGCATACTCGAGTCATCCCGCGATCTTGGAGCTTGCAACAGCGTCGAAATATCGGGAACTCAAAACAATAAATAATCATGGAAGATATCTCAATGTTATAGTATAAGTTCAGATAAAAACTGTGAAAGTTTAAAAGACTCTCTGTTTCCAGCTTCCAGCCCATAGCAGTCCACTCCCGAGCACAGGCCTATCTAATCACCATTCACCTCAGTTCTTATTTCCTTCTATTCAAACCTCAATTGAATCAAGACTTGTATATCAAGACAAGAACAAAAACAATTACCAACCCCAGATAAAAGTGTCGGATTTAAATTGATAATCCGCCACTGCACAAGCGTCGGTCGGCCCGAGAGTGCCGTGGCGGATGCTCAGCAATTATAAAATGTTCACAACAGTGCCGCTACCCCGGGAGCCGGGAACAAAAAGAACGCGATGAAACTTAGCAACGATTTGCTTTTTTTTTTATTTGCAACTCTCTGCAGTTTCATGTTGTTTCTTTTTTCGTTCCATAAAGTTTGAAACGATTCTCTAAAGTGTTTTTTTTTATCTGTTTCTGTTCTAGTTACTTTAGAGACAGTTTATTACCAATTAAACACCACATCGTGGTTAATTTGAATGGTGTGAGGAAAGTTTTGAGTATGAATGTGGATGGGTATTAGAGTAGAGTAAGACCAAAGATGGATGTACTGTGTGTGTGGCAAGAAAGGAGGTAACTGCTGAGATGACATGCAATAGAGAAGTATGGAATAAGAAGACGTGCTACGCCGACCCAAAATAAATTTCTATAAGGACGGGAGAATCATGATCTTATTTAATTGGTATAAAGCCGTTTATAAAGTCATGCTGCTAATAATTATAGTATGACTAGCTGTCCCGCGCAACTTCGTCTGCGTCACATTTTCCCCGTTTTCGCAACATTTTTCATTACTGCTCCGCTCCTTTTGGTCGTAGCGTGATGATATATAGCCTATGTCCTTCTCCAGGTTAAAATCTATTTTCTTGCCAAATTTCATTAAGATCCGATCAGCCGTTTAGTCGTGTAAAGGTAACAAACAAACAAAGAGAGTGACTTTCACATTTATAATATTAGTATTGATATTGATTTATTTAATCCTACATATTATAATGCAGTCAATTTTCATATTGCTACTTGTGACACAAAAAACGAACCTCGTTATCAAATATCTTATAATTATAAACTTTGAACGGGATTAACGTAAGTTTATCGATACCTTGCGTCCATCATTTGTAACTTCACTTATAGTTATCGCCGTTAGAACAGTAGGTAGTTCACATTTAGGGTCAGTTCACACCGACACGCGACGCGACGTGACTCTGCGCGTACACTTTTAAAGAGCGATTCAAAATATTACTTTATTTTCTA
The DNA here is from genome assembly GCA_963082945.1 of Cerastis leucographa. Lineage (NCBI taxonomy): Eukaryota > Metazoa > Arthropoda > Insecta > Lepidoptera > Noctuidae > Cerastis > Cerastis leucographa. The sequence goes on along the minus strand of OY720380.1, from coordinate 5,774,900 downwards.
CACGAAAAGATACACATTTCGTTGTGAGTATTCAGAATACGTTGCGCCACGCAGCGCTGCGCCGCGCGACGCCTCGCGGCGTAGAGCGACGCAGCGCGGCGTCGCGCTGCGTCGAGCGGCCTCGTGAGGTAGATTTCAGTAGAAATCAGAATACGTTGCGCCATGCAGTGCTGCGCCGCGCGGCGCCTCGCGGCGTAGAGCGACGCAGCGCGAAATCACTGGCCTCTTCAAGTATCGTCGCGTCGCGTCGCATCTCGGTGTGAACTGACCCTTATTGTGCGAACAGTCCGTCTGTGGAATTAATTGCCGACTTCTCTGTTCCCTGATCATTGAAATCTGGATCTCTTCAAAGTTCGAGTGAATCGGTTTCTTCAAGGCAAGCGTACCTAGGTCGCATCATCGCTTCACATCAGGAGAGTTGCGGCCAAACGCAAGCCTATTTAGTATTTAAAAAATAGGCAAACTAAAAAAACTTTCCTGTTTATTCTTTCCTCAAATTACTTTTAAGAACAATCAATCAGTCTAAACTTCTTTCCTTTGAATTACCTACAATTTTCATTGTTCATCCATAGCTCCCGGTTTATTCCACGTTGGTAAAAATAAAATAAATAAAATTAGACGAGATAAAATGTGCACATCGCGTGGTTAGAACAAAACCCTAGCCAGAGCTTTGTTTCGGCGCGTTTTCCTACTGAAAAATAGGTTCAGAATAAATATTATAAATGAGCCAATTCGGTTGGTTAATAGTGGCGGTGTTAACAGTGGTGACAGGCGGAAATATTCGCGAATGGACCGGAATCACAAGTGCTGCTGAGCTGTTCCGCCTCACAAAAAGACAAAGCGAAATATTAGTTTTGACTATGAATATAATGTTTTTGTGTGAAAAGTAGAGAAAGACTAAGAAACGATGGATGAACTGTGTGAAAGACGATATGGCAAGAAAGGAGGTATCTGATGAGATGTCAAGTTATAGAGAAGTATGGAAGAACAAGACATGCTGCGCCAACCCCAAATAAATTGAGATATGGGCAAGAGAATATATGTCAGCAAAACGGAAGGGGTCCGAGAGGGCCGATGCCTGCCAGGGCTGCGGGTTGTTCGAAAGAGATACCGCGGCCCTGGAACACAAAGGGCGAAGAAGGAACGTGGGTGGGTTTTAGTCAGTACAAGTCTGACACTCCCTCCCGCTCCGCCCAGAGCGGGAGAAGTCATTTGATGATTTCCCATCCAGAAAAAAAAAAGGGCAAGCGAATATAGCCAAAAGCAGAAACTAAGAAGTTGTTTGCAAAACGATCCGTTTCAGATATTGGAACGGATATATGGTGCTGTCGATCGACTATCGATCTGTAGCGACCTACAACAAGCAAATTACTACAAAAGTACTACAGCGCCATCTATGACACGACGAAAGAACTAACATCAATTTCAACATCTCGCAAGCAAAGTTTATGTCGACTTAAGAATATACAAGATGTTGTTTTGCATCCTCGTCAAATTTCAGGAGGTGGTCACAAAAGATATAAATAATCAATTAAAATTACGGTACCTAGTTAATTATTAATAATCGCTGATTTTTTTGGTTGTTTAAGTTTGTCAGTTTTTCGGAATAACCCTCTTAACGTGGTTTAGGGAATAAGAAATGATCGAATAAACGTTTCAGATTTTTTGTTTGTGTGTAAGCGAGATTATAAGGCGAGGATCAGACGGGCTATGTTTAAAACACGGGTGATTGACAATTTCCGATTTCCGCACAAAAGAAAAAAAAGAAAAATTACGTACTAATTTTATAAGTGATTCGGGACGAGAATCATTAGCATAGTTACCTCCTTGAATTTGACGAGGATGCAAAACAACACCTTGTATACGTTATAGGTTTTTTACATATATGGGACGAGAATCGAATACTGAATACCCTCCCTCAATATGTCCCTCGTTTAACATACTGTATAGAGAAACCCGACAGCAACTGTTGGGCAGTAGCCCACCAGACGTAACACCCGTCTGGTCGGAGGATCCTCCCTTTTCTAAGGAGTAACGAGGAAATTTACACTCTCATACCCCCAAAGATCGATAGTTTTACCTAGTAGAAACTATCGATTGACGTCGACAAATTTATTCTACCATCGATCGACGATCGATCGATCAGTGTGGTAACACGCTTACTGATTTTTAACGTCGAGGCTCGCCATATCAGTAAAATCTTCAATATAACCTAATCCTATTCACAAAAAAATACTGCTAAGAAATCCTAAGAAGCCATAGAAAGTTTTATTTCTGATATTTTTCTGTAAAAGATTTTCCCACAATATCGGATATTTATTTAGGGCCGGATATAGGGGATTCCGTCTTTTATCCCTGGCCGAAATATGGGTTGGCTTACTGTGTATTGTTATTTTATGTCTAAATAAAAATATTTATTCGGAGGCAATCCAAGGGTGGAATTTATGAATAATCATGTTTATTGCAGTAACAGTTTGTTATTGTTTCGAGTGCTATTCGTGGCAGGCGCGGTCATGAAACGTGAGAGCGAGTCCCGTACTCACACGTTTTACGCCTGCTCACGATCTCGGGGTATATCATTCAAAGTAAAGTTACATACGGCATTAAAATATTGTATAATAAATAAAATTCAGAATTAAAAACCCCGCTTTGTTTTATGCTTGTGCTAAGCGGTCTACTTGGCGATCCCACGACGCTACGACGCTTGGATTAATTTTATTTTTGGTTTTTTAGAGGAGAGCGGTGGTGGCCCAGTGGTGGCAGCCCCGACTTACGAGCAGTAAGTCGAAGGTTCGAACCCAGGCAGGCGCATTACTTTGTGTAATTTATTTCATCACCGCTGCTCTCAAAACGGTGAAGGAAAACATCGTGAGGAAACCGGCATGTCCTAGAACTAAAATTCGAAGACATGTGACATCTACCAACCCGCACTGGGCCCGCGTGTTGGATTATAGCCCACTCCCTCTCATTGAGAGGAGGCCTGTGTCCCAGCAGTGGGAACATTATAGGCTGATGATGATGATGAGAGGTTTTACCTGTCAGAGGTGTTTTAAACTTTTGATTTAATTATTATGTCATGCTTTTTAAACTAAAATTATTATTTCTCAGCCTTAACTGTCCCACTCCTGGGCATAAGTCTCTTCCCTTTCCTTCCACTTTTCTCGGTGTTGCGCCTCTTCTCGTAACGAATACAAGGAAAGTTATAAATTAAAAAAAAACCCGAGCTTTTAGGGGGGAAGGGTGGTTTGCAGCCCCCTTATGGCGATCCCCATGGTGACAAATTTCGAATTGTAGAAGTTGTTTACATCCTTCCATCAACTAGGACGTAAGATCATATGTTTGTTTTGGACTATTCCAGAACAAACACATGATCGCAATGACGATGAGAGCAAGTCCCTTTCGGCCTCGTTAAGGTGCCTCAATCAGATCTCGGGATCGATGGAGACCATCCTCTTTTCACACTCATTATAAAACTAGCATTCTAACCTCAAACACACATGGAATAAACATGGATTGCAGCAGATAGCCTGAAATAGTTTAATTAGGTGCATCAATTATCAATTCGAATCCGCTTTTATCCCCGATTAGAATATTGTGAATTAATAATGAGCCTAGTAACATAATCACTGATGACCGTCAGGAACAATTCATTATTTAGTTTACAGTTATGTATGCATTCACGTCGATATCGACTATTGACAGATGAGATTCTAATTGGCAGAATGATGAGAGCAATGCAGTATTGGAACAATTATGTCCTTTTTATTATTCCCAACGATTTGTGCGGTTGAATTGTGATTTGCATACGATTTACGATTACTTTCAGTGAACTCTATTAGAACGTTTGTATTACATAACTTAATACTCACGCCTGTAATCTCTGCACGGTTAGGCAGAGGTGTACAAAATAGTGCACCCACATTTCACAAATGAAAGTTCCGGTCCGTATCGAGAAATTCCTGGTGGCGAACCATGCCGTTTTAAAACATTATTGTTCCATTCTTATTCCAGAGTGAAAAAGAGACGGAGCTATACCGGTCGTCTAGCTCCATCTCTTTCCCATTCGATAGTAACCCCACTGATGGAAAAACCCTACAACATTTTGCCAGATCTGGGAATTGTACACAAGACATCATGCTCAGCAGTTGCGCCTAGACCAACGAGGCAGACAATAGTATGCACCGTTTGCATGCATGGTAATATTTCAGTTCGAGGTGATTTTTATAGAGTTACATGTAAACTAGCCGTGTCGCAGCTGACTGTCGTTGCGGACGGCATTTCTTTTGCGGCTCGCCTTCGGAAATGTGCTCTAACTGAAAGGTTTCTGATGGGTGCGTACCATTTGTTATAATAACAAAAGTTCTAACGATCATATGATTTAATTTCATTTGATATAATTTTTGTTTAGTATAACGATGAAATGATATTATGAATTATTGATATAATTTCTATTTACTTAATTTTATATGGATTTATTAACATTTTATATAATGCACATTTAAATTAATATTCAGTTAGTATAGGTCAGTTAGTATGGTATAGGTTTGATATTATCCCTCATATATTCCTGCGTCAGATCCCCTATATGGTTGGTGAATCATGTGGGTTAGGTTAGGTTAGAACCATGACCATTAGCCAAATCCCTTCTATTGTTGGTGAATCATTTGGGTTAGATCATGTTATAACAGTAATTATGATGTTTTCTGATATTTACTTATTCACTATTTGAGCAGGCGAATTTGGGCAGGCGCGCCTCAAGGAGATGTCAGCAAACCGGAAGGGGTCCGAAAGGGCCGATGCCTGCCAGGGCTGCGGGTTGTTCGAAAGAGATACCGCGGCCCTGGAACACAAAGGGCGAAGAAGGAACATGGGTGGGTTTTAGTCAGTACAAGTCTGACACTCCCTCCCGCTCCGCCCAGAGCGGGAGAAGTCATTTGATGATTTCCCAACCGCAAAAAAAAAAAAAAAACGGCCCTAATACTGTCAAGGGTGTGACGGTAACATTCCCTACGACCCTAAGCCTTATAAGCCCTCACCTATCATATACCTAGTATGTGTTAAATAAATATATAATAGTTCAGGATGTCTGCACCATGCGACCTAAGGTTACAGACGGATAGTAGACAGGAATACTAGGTTCGGGAAGGGTACACTCACTGCCAGTCCCGCAGACTCACGAGACTGATCAGAGATGGCTAAAGGTGTCTTGGCCACAGTGAGGGGTAATCAGACAAGAATATAAAATTCAAATCTGATTTATTTACAAATGTTTTGCTTATATACTACTTTTTCTTAACACACACTATTAAACAAACTCTATGTGTTCTATGCGTGTAAGATGCAACCAAATCATTCTGTTAACTGGGCCGCGCGTGAGCCAGGCCGAATGCTGAGTCAACGTCTAAATGTAACCATTGAACAACCTCTAGTTCACCAAAGAAGTCAAAGGAAATAATTTTTACTGGATAAATAAAATATCGACATAATAAAAACATTCAGAAACAGAAATATTTATTACTTCGTGAAATGCTTCTTCAAACTTTTACCAACTACGAGAAACAGAAACCTAAATAAAAAAGCTTATGAGAAAAACTTTTGCGATTTCATTACTTTCCATTTTAATTTTATTGCCTTTAAAGTAATATGCGGTAAGTTGGATAGCTAACAACTTTGGGTTTTATTAGAGTTAAAACTTCAAGTTGAAACAATAAGTATCTACTTAGGTTTAAAAGTACGTTTGCTGTTTGGTAAAACTTTTCGGTTCACGTTTTGCGTTTTTGCAGAACTTTTGTGATCTCTGCTAGAGAATGGCTCATGGTTTTAAGATTCAAGATTCTTTATTTGCATGAAATATGGTACATTATGGTCTTATAAATAAAAAGGTTTCTCATATTTCCCCGACTTATTTCAGCATGTAAACTTAAAATTAAATTGAAATACCTAAAAAAATGTAGTCGTCATTTAGGTATCAAACTTCTAGAACTAGTTATAAATTTTACAAAACATTAAATTTTATCCTTGGATGAGAATGTTGAGATGGATGACTGTGTGAAGTGACTAAAATGGATAAAGTGAGAAATGAGTATATAAGAGGAAGTTTGAAAGAGGCGCGTGTTACAGAAAAGATGAAAGGGAGTCGTCTGTCTTGGTATGGACTAAAAGAGTGATGAATATAAATGTGGATGGATGGAGAGGGAGAGGAAGACCAAAGAAAAGATGGATGGATTGTGTAAAAGATGATATGAAAGAAAAAGGAGTTAATGATAGCATGACGAATGATAGAAGAGTATGGAGGAAGGAGACGTGTTGCACCGACCCCAAATAAAATGGGACAAGGGCAGGAAGATGATGATTAAATTTTATCCTTGACGATAAGTTTCTTTAAGAATTTAAAATACTTGTGTGTAGGATACAGCGTAAATTAATAAAATTAGAAAAAAAATATAGCAAGTAACAGATTTTGCACCAATACAAAAAAATATATATATAGGAATGTGAAAATAGGATAGTTTTAAAAAATGGGAACTTATGCTACTTAACCATTACAAATGGGTTTATAATATATGTCAAAAACTCATTTATTGTGTGTTTGAATTGGAAGAATTGATACCCAGCACTGATATGAGTGTTTCCATACCATACACAGATGCAGTTAGTCTTTTAAGGCGACGCATGTGTGAGGCATGGGGCAAATATTCATACCACTGCACACATATTGAAAATAAAGGTTCTTGGTTTAACAGTCTTGATGTTCAAATTAACTCTGTTCCTTGGTTTTGCAAAAATAATTTATTTATAAATAGAAAATTTTATTCAATTATTTGTCGTATGCGCTTTGGTCATTGTAGATTAAATTATCATCTTCATCGTCTCAAAATGGTCAGATCATCGCATTGTGACTACTGTCAATCAGAAAAAGTTCAATCGCTACATCATATCTTCTTTGAGTGTTCATCTTTCAACATTCAGCGCCTTGTGTTGTCGGATGAGCTGCTAAAAATTTATAAAAAACCTGATATGGTCCCGCTGTGCATACAGGAGTTGCTTAAGAACGCTTCAACTTATATATATTTGTATAGATACATATTAGAGACTGTAAATGAGATTTAAATGGTTCTGATTCTTGTTCCTATGTATATATAACGTATGGTTATTACTGTTTTATTATTATTTATGTAGTTTGTATAATCAAAACTGTAGCTTAGGGTTATTAAAAAAAAAAATACATTTACAATACGTAATGACATAAAATGGAAATTACCGGAAAATACGCTAAACCTGGAATAGACATAAAATGGACATGACGTTTACCTCGGAATCGACATAAAATAAAATAAAAACGGAATTGTATATGATCATGATTTTGACTACTAATCAAAGACATACTTAAAATGAATACTACATGATTTTAAAAAACGAAAGACGATTTACTAAACCTACTACGTAAGAAAAAAATACCTACGAAAGACTAGGCAGTATGGTTGAAAAACTATAGCCTGTCCGATGGGCGAAAAAAAAAAAAAAAAAAAAAATCATTTATTGTGTAAAACACATTATTAAAGAGCAACTTCTGCAGCTTCTTTTTGGTTTAGTACTAATAATCACGTGATCAAAGGATAAGCTACGGTTACCGCTGTCAGCCCATCCCTTACGTACCAAGGGGTATAAGGATGGCCGCGGACACCATATAAGGACGGGACTTTACTTATAACGAAACTTCTCAATGTTGATGACATACGTCTCGACCACACAGGCGCGGATGGAGCTGTGCCTGACAAATCACGTTAATCCAAGCTGTCATTACATTACGGTTAGTTATTATCAAAAAATCTGACAACCTGTCAAACCAAAGATTACAAAGTCGTCCAGTACCCGTAGTAAGTAGGTAAAAACGCCGATTTTATAATAAGAAATAATTATTTTGTAGTATTTTAGTTAAATTGTTTGCATGCAGCAGGCATAATCAGTATCATCCGTAGATAAAAAACCGGCCAAGTGCGAGTCGGACTCGCGCACCGGGTTCCGTAAGGTAAGGGTTTCGTACCATTTGTTTTTTTTTTTTTAACTATGTATATATTTCATGTTCTTGTAATAATTAACTGGTATTCAGCTATAAAACACTGATATTTGGTTAGAAAAACTGAACAACAAACCCTAACATAGTTTGAAAAGGCTTGGCAGATAATAATATCTACATACCTCCACTTTACAAGTATATTTACGGAGTATATAAAGGGTGTAAAACACCTCTTAACGAAGCCGAAAGGCACTGGTTCTCCCTGTCATTGCGATCATTTTTTTTGTTCTACACCATACCTGGGAACCTTCTAGTTACGGAGATATTAGGGGTCAAAGTTCCAACTTTTTGACAAGTATTTTTTTAAATACAAGTTTTTAATGTAAGATTTTTACCTTAAACACCCCCACGACCCCCGTACTATTCAATCCGTCCATCAGCACAATGTTTTGAGTGCGTTACATTGAGTTCTACCACAAAACATGATTTTACACCCCCCAAAAAAAAGCAATAATTTTTGCGTAAAGTTACTTAGTTTCATGTACAGAATGCTTGGTTGACGGCTTTGTGATGAGGTGATTTACACCTTGTATACCTAGCTTTGTCATTTTTCTTCACTCATTTATCGTTCATTTTTCATTATAAATGCGAAAGTCACTCTGTTTGTTTGTATGTTTGTTAGTTTGATAGTTTTCAAGGGGGATCTGAGCACGGCAAGTCTTGAGTTTGGACTTTCAATGAATAGATCCAAGACCCAGATCATAACCAGCAGCACGAAACGTAGGGTCGAGGTAGACGGGCACACGTTGCAATGTGTGAATCTTGCCCGTCCTCACCTACGGTGCACAAAGTTGGTCACTTACTGAACAACAGAAGTCCAAACTCAAGATTTGCCAACGAGCAATGGAGCGCAGCATAATAGGTGTTAAGCGAATAGATCGCGTTAGAAACACCACGCTGCGGTCCATAACTCAAGTAGCTGATGTCGGAGAAAAAACAGCCAGGCTGAAGTGGGAGTGGGCAGGCCACGTAGCACGGATGCACCCGGAGAGATGGGCAAAGATGGTAACACACTGGACGCCTGAGGAAGGACAGCGCCGTAGAGGTCGACCACGGCGAAGGTGGCGTGACGATCTGATCCTGTTCGCGGGGCTAACATGGCCAGAGATCACTCAGGATAGAGAGGTATGGAAGAAGAAAGGGGAGGCCTTTGCTCAGCAGTGGGACACGTACAGTGGTATGTAGGCTTATAGGCTACCAAAAAAAAATTTTGTTTGTTACCTTTTCACGACTGATCGGATCTTAATGAAATTTGACAAAAAGATAGGTTTTAGCCTGAGGAAGGACATAGGCTATATATCATCACGCTACGACCAATAGGAGCGGCACACCAATGAATCACTCGTTAATGCACTGTGAATGTATAATTGGTCAAATTACTACACCTCGCAACTATCACGCATATATCTGTGCAATTTATAGACCACCAAGCGAAAGTAAACATCTATTCGTAAAAGAATTAAGCAGTGTCTTAACCAGTTCTACTATTAAATCAGACGACACTTATTTGCTGGGAGACGTAAACATAGATCTAAAAACATACGACAACATACGAGAATACTACGTAAATAGCATGTCCGAGTGTGGCCTAACGAGCGCGATATCTGACTATACGAGAATTGAAACACGCGGAAATAACACTACACGTAGCTTCAAAATCAAAATGTACTAGAAAAGTTAATAAAAATAGTAAAAGGAATAAACAGTCGTGTGCGTAGTCGCAGCGGAAAAATGTCGAATTTCTTAATTTCAGTTAAGCAGATATTTAGTGTATGACCTCGTGTAATTGTGTATGGTAAGTACAAATTTGTGTATCCAGCCATTGGGGAGCTATTCAACAAAAACTGTTTCCGCTGGAACTACGTCATCCTAGCGGCACTTTTTTTATCCTATGCACGTACATGAAAAAAAATACATTCAATAATTAGTGTATAAGGAGAGGTAAATGTGTATGCTTGAATGAAATTTGTGTGTCATAAAACTGCGAAGATAATCAAGTTTCCGCTGCGCTGACGTTTGGCTATTTGATGAAAATCATATAAAACAGCTTAGTGCAGAGTTGAATTTTTTTACGCACCTTGCTTTTTAATTTGTGTGTAATGTTTGTGAAAACAGAATTTGAAAAAAACATACCGTTCAGAAGATATACACGTAAAAGTAAAATAAGGTTATTAGGTCCAATTACTTAAAATAGGAACTCTAGAGCCTAACTTATTACGTTTACTTGTATCTTGTAAGGGTCTACAATGCCTTGCCAAGTTTCATTTATGTGGTCTTAGTAATTAATGAGCAATGGCATAATTTACTACGACTGGACCACTATATTGTATGACATCCGATTGCAGGACTTTTTATTGGTAAAGCAGACTAAACTTATTCCGATAATTAGTGTATTAATGCAACTATTCACATGTAAAATTTCAGGTCATTTCACTAAATAATTAAAGAGATGGAATAAAAATACCAGAACAACCGCAATTCATGAAAAAACCGACCAAGTTTGAATGGCTACAAAAAAGCGGCCGTGCAGTATATAGAGCTTACGTTCAAAAATTTCCAGTGTTGTACCATAATTGGATTGGTACAGGTGGGCACACAATTCTTAAACAAGTAACAAATAATTTTCGTAATAAAAATAGTAGGTCTGTTGTTTGTTTCTCAAACTTAAAAAAATCAGTGCGTGGAGTGCCTCCGCGCGGAAGAAGTGAAACTTCGTTATACTAGAACGCATGCGTGTAGTAACACGCATGCGTTCGAGCGCCACGCATTCACTCTCGTTATTTTATTGAACTTCTAAATAATATTTTGTTGTTTTCTTGTTGTATTATTTTTATTACATAATTATTACATAAGTTTATCGAGGTTATTCTACCCATGGAAATTGAGCGAAGACTGGTCACACCAAAGAGTCGAATGCATGACTGTTTGCACGTCATCTTGCGTACCTAGTAGAACTACGTAGTACGTAGTCACAAATCTTGTAATACTGCCAGTGAGTTTTAGAAAATATTTCCCCTCCATGGTAGCGTTAAACTTGTTGGAGGAAGTTGCATAAGAAGTTTCACTTTAATAAGAATAGCTTCTGTATCACAATATCACAAAAAAATGTTACACTTGGTAATTATAAGGTCCTTCCTTAATATTCTGCTGCTTCCAGCGTACAAATATTTTGATGATACTCGGTATAATTTGATTAAATGAAATACTAATAATAATTATAAATATTCATTAACACCAGTAGTTATTTCAGATGTCGAATTTAAAAACTGATCGGTTTATTAGTGAATAATCTAAAGAAGGTTATTCTAACTCACTAAGATGGTGGGTTGGTTTTAGTCGTGTGTGTAGTGCACATGCACATTGTTTCTGTGTGCGTAAAAGCTCGAACGAGAAGACTAACTCCCGAAAAGTTAGGTGCTAGTACAAAAAACCTAAGATTTACTTAAACATGTAGGCTTTTACAGTAGGCAATATATTAGTTATTTATGTTTAGTAAAAAACTGATTCTTTATCAATGTTATTATTACCTACTTTGCTAATAATGTGGCTTTTTTTCATTTTAATTAGTCATTATAACCAATAAATATTTTTAAGATTAGGTATAAAGTTAATAAAGTTGTTTTATTTTCTGCTAAACAATTGTGTACGCACCTGTACAAAACAATTACACACAATGACGATACTATACTGGAAATTTTAGAACGTTAGCTCTATATACTGCACGGCCGCTTTTTTGTAGCCATTCAAACTTGGTCGGTTTTTTCATGAATTGCGGTTGTTCTGGTATTTTTATTCCATCTCTTTAATTATTTAGTGAAATGACCTGAAATTTTACATGTGAATAGTTGCATTAATACACTAATTATCGGAATAAGTTTAGTCTGCTTTACCAATAAAAAGTCCTGCAATCCGATGTCATACAATATAGTGGTCCAGTCGTAGTAAATTATGCCATTGCTCATTAATTACTAAGACCACATAAATGAAACTTGGCAAGGCATTGTAGACCCTTACAAGATACAAGTAAACGTAATAAGTTAGGCTCTAGAGTTCCTATTTTAAGTAATTGGACCTAATAACCTTATTTTACTTTTACGTGTATATCTTCTGAACGGTATGTTTTTTGCAAATTCTGTTTTCACAAACATTACACACAAATTCAAAGCAAGGTGCGTAAAAAAATTCAACTCTGCACTAAGCTGTTTTATATGATTTTCATCAAATAGCCAAACGTCAGCGCAGCGGAAACTTGATTATCTTCGCAGTTTTATGACACACAAATTTCATTCAAGCATACACATTTACCTCTCCTTATACACTAATTATTGAATGTATTTTTTTTCATGTACGTGCATAGGATAAAAAAAGTGCCGCTAGGATGACGTAGTTCCAGCGGAAACAGTTTTTGTTGAATAGCTCCCCAATGGCTGGATACACAAATTTGTACTTACCATACACAATTACGAGGTCATACACTAAATATCCGCTTAACTGAAATTAAGAAATTCGACATTATTCCGCTGCGACTACGCACACTAAACAGTCATGGATAAATAATAAAATTAATAACATGTGTAAAAAAAAGGACCTATTATTTTTAAAATGGAAAAATGATTCCACGAATAAAATACTGCGATTGGAATATAATAATATACGAAACAGAACTCATAAAATCATCGAAAAATCTAGAAATAAATATTATCTGGAAGAAATAAATAATAACAAAAGGAACCCTAGAAAGCTATGGCAAATCCTAAATAATTTATCAGGTCGTAATAAAAAGTCGGTTGATGAAACCATCTTAAGAGCCTTCAAAAACAATAATTTGGAAATAAAATCAATAGCTGACAAGTTTGCCATAGAATTTAGAAACAGTGTCAAAAAGATCTTGCCCAAATGTAACCGTCGTCTACTGAACGAATCAGAATATACGTTTCCCCATAACACATCCATGTACTTCAGGAAAGCTACAAATAACAGTGTTAGTAAAATAATTAGAAACCTTAATACAAATAAAGCTCCTGGAGTAGATAACATTAGGTGTGTTGACATAAAATCTATCTGTGACAAGATGACAGGCGTTATTGTCAAATTGATCAATACTAGTGTCAGACAAGGAAAATACCCGGAAGTACTAAAAACTGGTATAGTGCGCCCAATACATAAAAAAGGCAGTTTTGCCGACTATGGTAATTACAGACCGATCACTATTCTGCCCGTTATCGACAAAATAGTAGAAAAATATGTCTGTAACCAGATACAAGACTTTTATTTAAAAAATGACGTGTTATCCAGCACACAATACGGTTTTCAACCTAATAAGTCCACCTCACAGTTATTGTCTAAATTCACGGATGAGGTGAACGAATCTCTTAATGATAAAAATAATGTAATTTTACTATTTATCGACTTCAGCAAGGCGTTCGATACTCTGAGACACGACACGTTACTGACGAAATTAGATAATTCTGGAGTTCGAGGACCAATACTCAAGTGGTGTGAGGACTACCTCAGTAACCGTAAATAAAACGTCAAGATCTGTAGTGAAACCAGTGACGCCATTGAAGTTACTGAAGGAACAGCCCAAGGTTCAGTATTGGGACCCTTACACTATCTGACATATGTGAACGACATGGAACATGTGGTCAATCACTGTTCCGTTTATCAATATGCAGATGACACATGCCTTGTAGCTACGCACAGAGACGTTAAAGTTGCAGCTCAACAGTTACAGGAAGATTTTACTCGAGTTTCCAAGTGGGCACATGATGCTGGACTGGTCCTTAACGCAAGCAAGACTAAAATCATCCATGTTCACTCTAGCCATTTAAAGCGCATTACCTCTTTTAATATAATCGCACACAGTCACAGTTGTCTTCATTCCACTCCGTTGGGTACGTCATGTCGATGTGAGGCAATTGATCAAGTAACTCACCACACCTACCTTGGATTAGTCGTGGACAATCGGTTTAGCTGGACTTTCCACGTGGACTCAGTCTGTGATAAGTTGCGGGCTGTGCTGGCAAAGTTTTACATTTTGAAACCCAAAGTTCCTTTCAAAATACTTCTCAATATGTATATTGCCTTAACGGAATCCATTATAGCTAACGGAATTACGAGCTATGGGCGAACATTTAGATCATACATTGAAAGAATTTCCAAATTGCAAGTTAGACTTTTAAAACTCATCGTACCCCGAAAAATAAAGCACCAAAGTAAAGATAATGTCGTCGAATTATTTAAATATTGTAAAATTTTGCCAGTACAGACTAGAATTGACATGGCCCTCTTAATTGAGCAATTTAATAACCAAAATATTCAAATACCCATATCACATAAAATAATTACAAGAAGTATCACCAAAAATAAACTTATAGTACCTCAGACTAGAAATTATTACGGTAGGCGAACAGTTAAATTTCTGATTCCCACAATAATGAATGAAATACCAAAATCCATAAAAGACGAAATAAACGTGAAAAACTTTAAGCAAAAATACAAAAAATACTACTACAACTCCATAAACGACTTAGTTCAAGGAAATAATTCACAAAACACTTGTACAAAAATATAAAAAGAAGCAACCTGTATAGGATATGCAGACTAAAACCGGCTTTCTAATGAGCGCCCAATAGCAAGCAACTCGGATTCAAAACATTACGTGTTATTTACGGATAGATGTTTACGCCTAAAATATTTTTCGTGTACCTACATTTTATGTTATAATTGTTTAGTAGTGATTAAGCAGTGTTGTTTTAGCGAATGTGAGTACCAATACAAACAATGTCTGGTTTAATGGTACAAAACAAACGTAACTTGTGTATGAAGATTATAATGATTAAATAAAAAAAAAAAAAAAAAAAAAAGCAGCAATGAAAAATGTTGCGAAAACGGGGAACATGTGACGCAGACGAAGTTGCGCGGGACAGCTAGTAAAATATAAAACGCGGCCGTAACTATCATGGCTTTACTAAGTTAAATGACTAAACGCCGTAACTATTATGGCTTTTCTAAGTTGAATGACTTTTTCATGAAATAGTCGTATTGATGATTTGAATGACTACAGTCCGTTGTGTTGATGATTTTAATGACTACAATTATGTAAATACGTACCTACGATTTACGGCCGCGTATCATATTTCATTTAACATAAAACCTGACACTGACTTGACGGCAAATTGCAAAAAAAAAAAAAAAAAATCGGACCACCCTGCGTTGGAAGCGCAGGTGGGTTAGGGGTTTATAATTCTCTTGGTTTGATCGTAAAAAATTCTTAGTACGAGTATTTTCAGTATCCATTAGTAGGGTTCGTCAAATAAGTTCCAGCGGCGTGTGGTTCAACAAACTGCAATGCAAACTTTATGAAGGTATTGGACTCTTTATGCATGTATATAGTGGAGTAGAATGCGTCAATTTGAATGCAAAGCAACGTCCTCTTTAGTACTAAAGTTGTATAGTGAATGCTAAACCTATAGCTAAGATTAGTACACAATTTCAGTGAATAAGAATAAATTTATGAAACCATAGTTACAGTCATTTTCTTAATATAACAACCAAGTTTTATTTTGGCAAACTTAGATAACAATGGTCTCCAAACTAGGCTGCGCCTGTATCTTGGGGGCCGAATAGTGGAAAGAATAATTAATTTCGCCGGCACGGTTGGCGCAGTGACTAAGCGATCTACTGCTGCGCTGCGTGTCATGGGTTTGATCCCTGTATGGAACAAATATTGTATGGCTTACAGATAGTTATTCCGGGTCTGGCTGTTTGTGTATGTGAGTTTAAATGTTTGTAACCACACCCACGTAACAGGAGAAATTCCTGTGAGGGCCAAAGCTTTTACAAAAGAAAAAAAACAACGTTTGGTCGACAATTAATGCTTATTACTTATGTTTCAAAAACGTTTATTTCTCTAAACACACAGCGGCCATAGCACAAACGCATTGCGAAATAAGTATTTTCAACTTTTAAAGTAGTTTGAATTTACGTTACGTTTTGCGTTTTACGTGCGTTCATGTTAGGCCCATCGTTTCAAATTGCAACTATAGTAAAGACATTGGTGTAATAATTTTGTTCTAAGTATGCAAATCCAACAAATAATGTTAACCACGACCACGATATCTACACTAAATACTAAAATATTTTCGCTGTTCAAACACAAAGCTAAACATTAGGAATTCAATTGTCCACGGTATCAGAGCGAGCCCCGGGCTAAACGACTTAAGGCTGGCACACACTGGGCACATGTGCAATGGTTAAAAATAAAATTGCACAGTGATGTAGAAAAGTGAAATTATCAATTTGGTCTATGTTAGGAACTTTATTTATCTTCGTTAACTAACTATAAAGGGTGTAAAACAACTCTTAATAAAGCCGAAAGGCACTGGTTCTCCCTGTCATTGCGATAATTTTCTTGTTCTTCACCATACCTGGGAACCTTCTAGTTACGGAGATATTAGGGGTCAAAATTCCATCTTTTTGACAAGTATAATGGTGGCGGTGGAATAAAACCAACGATGGATGACAAATAGGAGTTTATTCTCTTCACTTCAAACACTTGACAGACTTTAACAAACAAAGTTAGACTAAGGTTAAACCTATTAGTGGTCCTAGGGATGGACTGCGGGGCTATCCTATCCCTTCACCTCCTAGCTAGGCTGTTACTGAGGGCGACGGGGCCTCCGCTCAGGACAAGCTTATGACAACAGTAGTGACTGCGGGGCTATCGACCACTGTGCCTTCTAAGTAGCGAGTGCCTAGTTAAGTACTCTGTGGCCTAGTTTCTCGGTGGAGCGAGTTTATATAGGCGGTTTCCACAGATTAGTGTGTGTCTTCACGATCTCATGCTTGTATGTAGTTGTAACCTTCGTTGACGTCACGACACTTCACACGTCGAATGTTAGATGTCGCTAGTAGTCTGTAGGTACCGTTATAATGAGGATATTATCGTCTTATCGATGATTGATCCTGTTTGTGTTGCGATCTACTCGGGTGGCGTAGTGTTGTGCACACACTGCGGTAGATGGCGTAAGGCGTCGTGTTCTACAAGTCTATTTAAATACAAGTTTTTAATGTAAGATTTTTACTTTAAACACCTCCACGACCAACGTACTATTCAATCCGTCCAACAGCACAATGTTTTGAGTGCGTTACATTGAGTCCTACCACAAAACATGATTTTACACCCCCCAAAAAAAAGTCGTTTCCCAGCAATAATTTCTGCGTAAAGTTACTTAGTTTCATGTACAGAATGGTTTTTGGCTTGGTTTGAATTGGTTGACGGTTTCGTGATGAGGTGATTTACACGGTGTATACATTATTTAAATTGTGGTTTTAAGTTTGTTTTAAGCTCTAATTTAATTTTATCCTGTTCTATCTTTTCTACACACTGTGTCTACATTTCTTATCCAACTTTCCTCTCGCAGGTCTGCTGGAAGAAATTTCTTTTGAAATAAGCAGTACCTTTGTGCTCTTGTATCTTAATGTATTGTCCTGTTAAGTGTTATGTGTGTACATAAATAAATAAATAAATAAAATAAAATAAATAAATTATTCCAATTAAAAACTTTTAAATAAACTAACAACAAACTATAAAAAGGCATACAAAAACTCCTCCTTAATGCTATCAGCTGGTAATATGCCCAAGAGACTGGCAGCATTGCCACGTTGTATGGCAACACTTAGCCTCTGGCCAAGGTAAAAGCCAGCATTTGAGTCACGGGAAGGGTGAAATTTCCTTAAACAGGCTTTAAGCTTAAATTGCAGTTGATCTATTTGAATTAATAATAGCTGATCCTCCGTTTTTATTTACACAAAACCTTCTTACCCCTTCTTAATGCGTGTGTACCGTAAAATGGGGTGAATAGCGACACGGGGGTGAATCGGGACGAAAAAGGCTGTTGAAAAGCATTTTCACTTTATTTAAATATTATTGGTAGCCTAAAAATACTCTATTCTTTATTAAATTAAAACAGAAATGATCCCAATAGCTTTTTCGTTACGAATTATTTGTATTCAACGGTGAAATACAGTTGAAAACCAGCGTCGGGCACTAGTTGTCCGGCATTATGCTGAACTGGGCCTATTTTGCGCTGCCGTGAGTCACACAGTATTTCTTGTTTAGTTTTAAGCTTTTTATACTTGTTTTTCTTTTTTTTTTAACATATTGTGTGTAGTTGTGGCAATTGCGCCAATAAACGTTTTTTCTTTCTTTTTTCTTTTCTAAACGCCATTCAAAGTTTTGTCCCTATTCTCCCTCGCATCTCTATTCACCACGTTTTACCGGTACTACACAAAATTTGTGACAAAATTCTGCTACATTTGTGTTCACATAATTATTGTATACTAGCTGTCCCACGCAACTTCGTCTGCGTCTCATTTTCCCCGTTTTCGAAAAATTTTTCATTGCTGCTCCGCTCCTATTGGTTGTAGCGTAATGATATATGGCCTATTTCCTGCCCCAGGTTGAAATCTATCTTCTTGCCAAATTTCATTAAGATCTGATCAGCCGTTTAGTCGTGAAAAGGTAACAAACAAACAAACAGACTGACTTTCGCATTTATAATATTAGTATGGAAGTATGGATTAGTATGGATTCAGAGTAGAGTCGAAGGCACGAGACCACGTGGTCAAACAACCATCAAATCTAACACCAAGTTCCCTGTGGCAGAATGTGCTCGCCATGCGGCCAATAAAGAGCGGCGGAAAAGGAGCGTGAAGGCAGCGACCGCAGTTTGGGCGACCCTCCATGACCACGACCACTATGTCAAGAGTGAACGACTAAGAAGAAGAAGAAGAATTATTATATCGACATAAATTTCGTTCGCGATTGATGTACCACTTAAATTGCGTAACCTGCGGCAGATTTACAATAGGGGATAATCCAATTTTTTTTTTCTTTGTCCGTCCGGTAGGTTATTGAAAAGTATTGGACACGTATTTTTTCTTTTTTCACGTGGTCATAAAATTACGGAGATATATTGAATTGAAATGGCGCATGACGTCACATGTAGGTAAGTTTTATACCTTATTGTGACGTAGTAAGCCCCCACTCTCCAACTTTAATGAGTTTTAACTAAGTAATTTTTTGATATTTTGACAAAACAAAAAATACGTGTCTAATATTTTTGTATTACCTGTCTGACGGACAAAATATAATGTCGTTTTCTTTACCCAGTCCGCACTCCTGTTGCATTATGGCGCTGCCTCACCGGTAGCATTCTCTTGTAATGTTACAGTTCGGATTCACTTGTTTCTGTACAAAATCGAATCGTAGATTGTTACATTACTGGCGAATTCCCCATTAGATAAGTGGCGATCTAAGTCTATTCGAACCGCCAAGTCGAAAACTCCGGTGTTACATCTGCATCTCACACACAAAAGACTAAGCACCTATGTCCGTGGCGAGAGTGCAGCTGCTGGAGTTGCACCGCAACTTCGACTTGATGGCGTTTGTGGTGCGAATTCCAACTAGTTCTCTGCACCCCGTGTAGAAAGAGGACTATTGGCCGCAGTGCGTTATGTACCGACGCTGCCACAATCAAGTACCACATGAGCGCACAGTGTCATAGTGCAGTGAAGTGCTACTAGCGAAATTAAGGTTAGGTAGTCTGTAAAGTATTTACATACCTATGGGCCAAAATTGCCAGAAAATAAATGAATGTTATGTTATGTTAGCCTGATGTTTGGACACATATCTTGCTACTTGCACTATTTGAAACTTAAGTAAATATAAATCAGCTTACCGTCACAGGTTTCGACATCGACACGGTCAATTTGTAACTAAGGACTCATTTTACAAGCCTGTGTTACAAATTGCATAGTTTCACAAAATTCAAGTAGCACAAACGCGTTCCGTGTGCCCCAGCCATTAGTCAAGCGCCCAAAGCTTGCAAATTATACAGTTAGATTGCTAATGCGTGCATTAAAATAGTATGAGCGTACAAAGTGCACTAATTGTGCAATTTGAATATTACACGCTTGTATAATGCGGCTTTAGTGGGAAGTATTTACTGGTTAGTTGGACTAGTGGGGAAGTAATATATGATTTAATTACAAAATCTCTAATATTTACAAGATATAACAGCTGAATATATAATTTTATTCGATATAATGATCAGTTACCCAAATAATTCACCAACATAGAGGGGACCTGGCACTTCATTCCGCTCCCGCCTTAACCTTCTAACCTAATATAACCCATCCGAATCGGATTGCTTTGAATCGGGGTGTTAACCATAAAGATGGTATCAATTTTAAACGATAGGCTTAATGATTTTCGATTAAAATAAACGTTAAGTATATATAATAATGTTATACGAAATAAGTTTTAGAGTATACAAGGCGTTGTTTTGCATCCTCGTCAAATTCAAGTATGTTACTATGCTAATGATTCTCGTTCCGAATCAATAATAAAATGAGTATGTTTTTTTTTTCTTATTTTCGGAAATCGGTAAGTGTGAACCACCCGTGTTCTAAACGCGGGCCGTGTGATTCTCGCTCTATAACCGCGCTTCCACAAATACAAACAATCTCAAACGTTTATTCGATAATTTCTTATTTCCTAAACTGTTTTTTTTTGTGACCACTTCAAAAAAAGGTCGGAATAAGATATCGAACGACGCGAACACTATTTAACGGATTTGGGGGAAATTTGGCACACAGGTAGTTTATAACCAGGATTAACAAGTATAGGATAGTAGGATATTTTTTATCCGGGTAGTACAATCCAGTGGGGCAATTACCAAACTCTACGCGTGCGAAGCCGCGGGCATAGGTTAATAATTTATAATCGGTCGAATTTAGCTGTAACACTATTTTTCGAAAATGTTTTTTAGTAACTATTGATTAACGATTGATGTCAAAATTGATCTTTTCAATTCTAACCTTAACCAGCTCTATGACGTCCATGCGCCTGTTAGGTTAGTAAAGATAAAACATCTTCCTGCACCGTGGCTAACAGCCGACATGAAAGTCATTTTGCAAAAGAAGGCGGCAGCAAAATCAAGATACAAGTGCAGACCTAACTTGTTAAATCGTGAAAGGTACGTTGCTATCCGCAATCGCAGCAACTTGGTTTGTAGAGATGCCCAACGCCACCACATTCATAAGTCCGTCGAGAACGGTGACCCAGCTAAAGTTTGGAAATTTCTCAGATCAATGGGAGTCGGAAAGTCTCGTCAAGAATCTATTCCTAAAGATTTAGATCTTGAATTACTAAATAAACATTTTTCCACCTCTTGTAATTTCCATGGGGCTATTAAAGCCAAAACTCTAAATAATCTTTCATCTCTTCCCACTCCCGATTATTCTCCTTTCGTCTTTAATCAATTTGCTGATTGTGATGTTAAGAAGAGTATACTATCCATTACGTCTAATGCTGTTGGTAGTGACTGTGTCAGTCGCAAGATGATACTTCCTATCCTGGACGAAATCCTTCCTGTCGTTTGCCATATCCTTAATTATTCCGTATCCTGTGGTACTTTTCCATCTTCTTGGAAAGAAGCCCAAATTACCCCTCTCCCAAAAAAGAGTAATCCTGTTTCTTTTTCTGAATTCCGTCCGATCTCCATATTACCATTCCTATCCAAAGTCTTAGAACGCCTTATCCATAATCAGCTTAGTGCTTTCCTTTGTAAAAATAGTCTCCTTAATTTTTACCAATCCGGGTTTCGTCCAGGTCATAGCACTACCACAGCTCTTATTAACATTACGGACGATATAAGATTAGGTATGGAGAATGGGAATCTGACGGTACTTTCCTTATTAGACTTCAGTAATGCTTTTAACACCGTCGATTTCGATATCTTACTCGGTATACTCGGCTCTCTTAATATATCTCCAACGGCAATTGATTGGTTTCGTAGTTACCTGTGTGGCCGCCGACAGCGTATTTGCATTGAAGGTGCGTCATCTTCATGGTGCAATACCTCTGCCGGCGTACCACAGGGGGGCGTTCTATCTCCTCTTCTTTTCGCCATATATATAAATTCTATTTCAAATGAACTTCTGTCATCTTACCACCTTTATGCTGACGACCTGCAAATTTATTCTCAGGCTCCCGTAGATGAATTGTCTGATGCAGTGAATTTGGTGAATAAGGATTTGGCACGTATTTCTGAATGGAGTTTGGCTCATGGTTTGAAGGTTAACCCTGCGAAGACTCAAGTCATTGTTGTCGGCAGCCCTAGGTTGCGTTCAAAAATTGACTGGACGAAACTTCCCCACATTGTTTTTGATGGTGCCACAATTCCATATAGCGATTCGGTAAAAGACCTGGGCATTTACATTGACAAAGAATTGTCTTGGGGTCCACAAATGCAAGAAGTGGGTCGTAAACTGTTTGCATCTGCGGGGTCTTTACGCAGATTGCGAAATTTCCTCCCAACTGCCACTAAAACTGCGCTTGCTCAATCTCTTCTTCTCCCAATCCTCGACTTTGCTGATGCCTGTTATCCAGATCTCACTGTAGTGCAGCTAGATAAGCTTGAGCGACTCCAAAATGTTTGTATCAGATTCATATTTGGTTTGCGCAAATATGATCATGTCTCAGAGTTTCGCGTTAAACTCAAGTGGTTGCCTATCCGCCTTCGCCGGAATGCGCATATTTTATCCCTTCTTTATAGTATTCTGTTTAATCCCACAACGCCCTCCTACCTCAGACAACGTTTCAAGTTCCTACATGACAGTCATACTAGACACTTGAGATCATCGGAAAATTTGAGACTTTTGATGCCGGCACATTCCACCAAATTTTATGACCAGTCCTTCACGGTCCAGGCTGTCCGTTTATGGAACGAATTGCCGGTGTCGGTAAGACAAGCACAGTCTCTCGTTGCTTTTAAAAGCTTAGTTACAAATCATTTTCAGTCTCAGTAATTTCTCTGAGTCAAAATTTGTCACTATTCTAGTTTCATTATTTTTTCCATTTAATGTTAAAAACACACAAATATTTATATATATTTATGTATGTATTATATTTATATTATACATGTATATTTTCATATTTGAAGTAGATAACTTTAATTTTGTTATTTTGTATAACTGTTATGTTGTTGTGTTGTTTAAAACTTTTGTGTAGAGTACACCACTGACTACCCCCTTTTAATTTTTAATTCTGTAATTTCCATCCAAAGGTTGTCTGGAAGATATCGCTATAAGCGATAAGACCGCCGTTGTAACCATAACATTGTAAAATTTGTAAACCTGTTATGTTTGATTTTTGGTGTACAATAAAGTATTATTCTATTCTATTCTATTCTATTTAGACCTATTCGGAGACCAAATGGTCTATAACTGAAATCAGTTACTTACCCTTACGTACGTACGCTTTTAAGCATTTAATTTCCCCAGTTTTCACAACTATGAATTAGTCAACCCTAGGGTACCTACAATAAACGCAGTATCCGGAACAAGCGGGAACTAGTTTCAAACTTCGAGAATCACTTTTGAAAAATTTTCAAAGAAATGAATTCAAAAGATTGGCTGCTAAAATGGAATTTTTCCATTTCATCGTGACAAAGCATTGCTTGAAAAGTTTTGCGTCTGCTCTGGGGAGAAAGAGAGCAATGTCTTTTGTTTCGTAAAATGACTTTTCGCTTTTTTGGTTTTCATAATAGGCGGAATATAATTAAATTAATTTGAAGATCTGTGATGTGTGGTGGTCCAGTCGAAAATATCATAATCCGTGGATTCGTACCCAGACTAGCACACTACTTTGTGTAATTTATTTCATCCCTACTTCTGAAAATGGTGAAACAAAACATCGTTAGGAAACTGACACGTTCTAGAACTATCATCATCCTAGCTTCTTCCCAACTTTACAAATATATTAATTAAAAAAATATATAAATTATAAGAATATGAAAAGTATGATATAATATAAGATGTATAAATAGTGATAATTAAATATAAAATAATGTAAACTGGAACAACTGTAATAGTAAGTGTGTATATATTTTTTTTTTCATATACAAGGTGTTGTTTTGCAACCTCGTCAAATTCAAGGAGGTAACTATGCTAATGATTCTCGTCCCGAATCAATAATAAAATAGGTAGGTAATTTTTCTTTTTTTTACTTTTTTACGGAAATCGGTAAGTGTGAACCACCCGTGTTTTAAACGCGGCCCGTCTGGTTCTTGCCCTATAACGTCGCTTACACAAATACAAACAATTTCAAACGTTTATTCGATAATTTCTTGCTCCCTAATCCACGTTAAGGGGATTATTCTGAAATATTGTCAAACTTAAACAACCAAAAAAATCAGCGTTTATTAATAATTAACTAGGTAGGTTTTAATTGATTATTTATGTCTTTTGTGACCACCTCCTGAAATTTGACGAGGTTGCAAAACAACACCTTGTATATTTAAAAACCATTTAAATTGCATTGCCCTAACAGGCAACTAAGTTTTAAGAACCTACCTATTGTCAATATCTTCAAGACTACACTTAGTTCGCAATAAAGAATTTTGAATTTGAATTTATTGGGGCCGGCTTCCAGTCTTACCGGATTCAGCTAAATAGCAGAATTTTAAATGGAACCACAGCTTATCTGCAAAATAACGTTCAGATGAACGCCGTGTGAACGTACCAACTTATATAAAACGTAGCATTCGGCTCACAAGACTGCAATATTCATCCAAAGACCGCACACAGACGCATTGAATTACCAAGTGGCATTGAAAACTAACTCCGCCACCTCAACTCGACTTTCACGAACTTCATTCACACAGTGGTTAATGTAAAGTAGAATTAGCGGAGATTCAATTAAGCTAACACTACTAGCTCTGAACTAAAGTAATGCTTGAACGGAGTAAGTTACTTAGTTTAAGTTAGAAAGTACGTTACTAGTTGGACGAATGGAAACGGTGGGACGCAAAGTCACTACCGCAGTCCGCAATGCGTTGTGACTACATATGTGAGCGAGATAAGAATAGCATAAATTCTTCTCCAATTTCGTCAAAAACTAAGAATTTTCAAACAAGAACTAATACAAGGTGTTGTTTTGCATCCTCGTCAAAATTCAGGAGGTTGTCACAAAAAAACATGAATAATCAATAAAAATTACGATACCTAGTTAATTATTAACGCGGATTATTTTGGTTTTTTAAGTTGGTCAGTATTTCAGAATAACCTCCTTAACGTGGTTTAGGGAATAAGAAATTATCGAATAAACGTTTGTGTGGAAGCGTGGTTATAGGGCGAGAATCAGACGGGCCGCGTTTAAAACACGGATGGTTCACACTTACCCATTTCCGTAAATAAGAAAAAAAATTAAAATTAACCACCCATTTTATTAATGATTCGGGACGAGAATCATTAGTATAGTTCCTCCTTGAATTTGACGAGGTTGCAAAACAACACCTTGTATATATACACCTTGTATGATTATACACAACAAACATGACACGTGGAGATTGCATGTGAGCAAAGAGTTTGGAAGTAACAAAAAAACCGTCTTTTATCAACAACCTGCTGACTAGAAACCATGGATATCTTGAATGAATGGATGTCTTGATGTAATCTACACACCTGTAAAAATAAATAAAATTGAAATGTCCGTTTGTAAATTTCAAAACACGTGATCACAGTATTGACTTCCAATACCGGAATTGATACTGCTATTAAAAAAACCGTTGTTTGAAAGCCCTAGTTACTAATCTCCGGATTGGCGGAACCGATATTGACAGAACTCATATTGGCATAGCTGATGTTATCATGCTATTTGTATTTTAGAAAAAAGTACTATGATTAGTATTAGGATTCCGTGTAAAAAACTCGAAACCCATGAAATTGTTATCGTATTTAAATAGGGAAGTTACTCGTTTATAATAAAACAATAGCTAGTTTAATATAAAACTCAATCTCACGCCTGTAATCCCTAGAGGTTAGGCAGTGGTGAACCTTTGTTTTTTTTTGCGATGGATTTGCTCTTGACTCCAGTCTAGGTCAGAAATGACTGAGACAAAGTCGGCGATGGTACGAGCTTACCCAGGAGAAACCTGTTCACTCTAACTTTGAAGAGATTAGGGTTGTAAGCGTTCGAAAACACAGACACAGGCAGAGAGTTCCACTCCTTTGCTGTGCGCATTATGAAAGACGTTTGAAAACGCTTAGTGCGAATTGGTTGAATAGCAATAAGGTAGGGATGGTGACTTGCAGTGCGTCTAGATGTCCGATGGTAAAAGGGGGCCGGTGGGATGAGGTCGTGGAGTTCTTGAGTACACTCACTGAAGTTCAGCCTGTAGAAGACTGACAAGCAGGCAACCGTGCGGCCTAATAGAAAACCCACATTTCGCATTTTTTTTAACTCCCACGTCCGTGAAATTCAAACTCCATGGCTGTTGATGAAAAATTCATGATGGAAAATCCACAATATAGACACTTAACGATAAATATTATGAACATAGTAATATCTTAAACTGAAATTGAACAAAAGGCATCCATTGCCCTTGACTCTCTCCCCATAACTGAGCCCATAATGAAAATTTTAATATGGCTATGAAACCAGACACCCGTTAATTTTACGATGTAATGTATCAAAATCCTAATATTGTGTTTCGTTTTATGTTGGTTTAACAGCTGAATTTTATAGTACTGAGCGCGAACTTTTTCTTCTCAAAAGATTTTTTTTTACTGACTGGTTGGCTCAGTGGTTACAACTCCGAATAAAATTGCTTATTGTAAGTCGTGGATTCGAACTTAGACATGCTTGCACTTTAAGTGATACTTTTTTTTTTAAAGATTTT
This sequence comes from Cerastis leucographa, assembly GCA_963082945.1. Classification (NCBI taxonomy): domain Eukaryota; kingdom Metazoa; phylum Arthropoda; class Insecta; order Lepidoptera; family Noctuidae; genus Cerastis; species Cerastis leucographa. The sequence continues at coordinate 5,748,074 of OY720380.1, read as the reverse complement.
CGGTTGACAAATACGTGAGGACACTCAAATTTAATTACATAATCGAAGAAATATCCACTATGGCCATTGTATATATAAATAGTTTATTTTTTTATTTTACAGTTTATCATTTCAAACAATCAAAAATATACAGTAGGTACGTTCACTAAAATTTCTTTGGGAATGTTTACAGTGCTGTCATCTAGTATGAAACACAAGCACATTTTGCGAAACAAATGAGAGCTCCAAGTTAAAGTTTCAGGGTATTTTGCAAAGATGTCTCTTATTTAAATTTTGATCATATTTTTATTTACAATTCACGATATCATTTGATAATATTTTTTTTAAATGTATGGTATAATTTTCATAAATTTTCGAATATCCTTGAATATACGTTTATTATTAATCTTTTTATCATAGGTGCTAACAGAAGAACACAAAAATAAAGAAAAAGTATTTATTGAACTCATACAGGACAAATAATAAAACATGTATTTTTTTTTTTTAAAACGGGAACAAAACTAAAATTAAATTTAAAAGTGAGACTAAAATATATATTTAAAGGGGATAATAGATGCACAAATTACGTTTTATTTATATTCATGGTACCTATCATTTTCATACACAAATATTCTTGTATTCAAAAGTGTAATTTTTTATCATAGGATTGTGTATTTTCAGATAATGCAGGCGTTTATCCAAGGATCCCAGACACGTTCAGATGAGCTAATAACTCGTTTCCAATCTCCTGCACGCTGTCACTCAAGAATTTCGTGATTTCTTCCTGAAAATAAAAAGAGAAACATAAAGGCAATAAAACAAAGAAACATTCATATTAATAATCCACACACACTTTTGCAAAAAGAAATGTCTAGGCACTTCTGGGCATGCCTTGCGCAACAATCACTGCCTGCCTGGTACTTACGTTTTTGTTATTCCAATGGACTAATCAATCAAAGAGCAAAAAAATAATCAGTTGACCCATTCAAAACTTCTATACCTGCGACCGATATGTAGACCCAAATATATGACGCTACTGATTAATTTTTCACGATTACGATGTTGGTCCAATGGAAAAAGTGGTTCAGTTTGATGGTTTGCACCCTTAAATAAGACCTTAAAGAAGATATGTTGTGTCTACCCCGAATAAGTTGGGATAAAAGGGCAGGAGAATAGCGATTGTGCCACACACTAGGCCAGAGCGAATTGAATAAAATAAAAGACCCCCGGAAAAGAATCGACGTCATCATCTGCCTAGCCTATTCCCAACTCAGCTGGGGTTGGCTTCCAGTTTAACCGGCTGCAGCTAAATACCAGTATATTGAATGGAGCGACTGCCCATCTCACCTCAACAACCCAGAAAATAGGGTAAGTAATATATGATATAATTACAAAATCTCTAATATTTACAAGATGTAACAACTGAATCTATAATTTTATTCGATATAATGATCAGTTAATATAATCAACGATTGATATAATTTTAAAATAAGTAATTTTTATAAGCATAACATACATTGAATATAAAATCGTTTGAAATACCACTCAAAAGACATAAAATCTATTTAGTCTAATATGATAAAACGCCTAGTAAAAACACAAAGCAATCATGCAGCATGCAACATGCAGCAGGCATGGTTTCTGCCACGGCTCCGGCGCTGCGAGGCTCCGGCGGTCCCATGCGAGCTTTTCGTCGCAGATGTGTTTCACGCTCACCACCGCGGCTGAGGTGTTTCACGCTCATCAGCCGCGGTGGCGAGAGTTAAAACCACTTGCTTCTCAGCTCGCGGGCCACCTCGCCCCTCCGCGCCTACGCCATTTTAAATAACACTAGGGGTAAGGCAGACAAGACTATGTGGAGTCGGTTTTGCAGCGATTCGTTTCTGTCGCACCGCTCCCGCACCACACTCGCTTCACTCGTTCGCCTTCACGCGATAATGGTCACTGTTCTAACCAAACCTAACCTAATGATTCACCAACATAGAGGGGACCTGGCACTCCGCTCTGCTCCCGCCTTAACCTTTTAACCTTATATAATCCAATCCGAGTCGGATTGCTTCGAACTGGGGTTTAATTGTATAGATGGTTTCAATATAATATATTTTAAACGATAGGCCAAATGATTTTCGATTAAATAAACGTTATATCCAATAAGTTATACGAAATAAGTTTTAGAGTATATAAATGTTATATCTAAAGAAATTATATCAACCGTTGGTATAACTCACGTTTATTATATCTTGTGAACGTTATTGAAATGAAATTATACCAAATAACTTTATATGATACGCACCCCAGAAAATAATGGTAAATATAAACACTAATATAATCTTACCTCATGCAACTCTAGTAACTCTGGCACGAAATGCTTCAGGAATGTGTTCATGAACTCGGACATGCTAGGGTCATTCATCAGGCCATTGATTTGGGACTTTAAAAAAGAAAGATACGGTATTATATTTAACAAAATAATAATTCACTATATTAGGTTAAGGTAAGAGAATGGTGATAATGGCTTTATGCCCAAATCCACCATCTAATTCGCCTAGCCTTTTTCCAACTCAAACATGTTGGGGTCGGCTTCCAGTCTCACTGGATGCAGCTGAATACCAGTATTTTACAAGGAAGGACTGCCTACCTGAGCCCCCACAATCCAGTAATTACTGGGTAAAACGATCACCCTTGGTAAGACTGGCTGACTGGCTGTGTCTTATGCTCAAATCCATAAGACCCCACAGGATTGATCGTAACGATTCACAGAGATCTCCAGACAAATACGAGCTGAATCACGAGCTGATCAGTGACCGTGTCCGAAGCTGCGTCCGCACTCTTGAAAAGAATTTGAGCTGAGTTTGCTGAAGCATGACGCTACTTGAAAATATTCCGTTTATAGAAATTTTCTGAATAAAGCTATTTCAATGTGGAGGTTGGTGCGAAAGTCAAAATCTGTCTTACCTCAAAACTTTTCAAAGATAGTTGTACATGGCTGCTCGTGATTTCTAGGAATAAGCCGGAGCCAATGGATACCCTTGGACCAACTACTATGGAACCCTTCACTCTTGGCTCGATTAAATCAATTCTGGAAAGTAAGAAGACAAGGGTAGAGCAGGCAGATGTCATAACATATTGGTGTACAATAAAAAAATCTGCCTAGACACCGTACCATACCATAACCGTGCTATGAAAGTATCCAAACGTGATACGGACTAATATGCCTACTAGGATGAGATCAAGATCGTATCATACCCATTCATAACGGAAAGCGACAATTGTTGACGAAAATATTTTGCTGGTGAAACGCTCTGTGCATAGCACGCGACTGTTTTGGCCGGAGCCTGAACTGTCTAGTAGGCGTTGTCAAAACAAAAAAAAAATGACACGTTCCTAGCATGTTCATAGTTCATCCAGTGCTTCCATCCTTTTAAGGCGGCAGGTCCGGACGGGATCTTTCCCGCCTTACTACAGTGGGGGGGTATCTCCGTTGCCGACAGACTGGTGTCCCTAATGAGAGCGTGCCTGGCCTTTAGATACGTTCCGAAAGGATGGAGGGAAGTGAAAGTCATATTCATTCCAAAGCCAGGTAAGAGTGACTACACCAATGCCAAATCCCACCGTCCAATCAGCCTAACCTCCTTCCTTCTAAAGACCATGGAGAGAATATGCGAGAGAGAGCTGAGGGAGGGCGCGTTGAAAACCATACCACTACATAGCAACCAACATGCATACAGCTCGGGTAAGTCCACTGAATCGGCACTCCACCTGGTAGTCAGTCGGATTGAAGATGCTATACATCAGAAGGGTACCTGCCTGGGAACCTTCATAGACATCGAAGGAGCCTTCGACAAAACCAACTTCTCCAGCATCAGCTCCGCCCTGTCTCGTCATGGGGCGGAACAGGTGCTGATTGACTGGATTACTAACATGCTGAGCAAACGAACGGTTCGCTTGGAAGGACAGCAGCAGATGGCTCTGATAGCCAGAGGTTGCCCCCAAGGCGGAGTTATCTCCCCCCTCCTTTGGAATCTGGTGATAAATGATCTCATCACCAAACTCAACGCCAGTCATTTCTACACAATTGGGTATGCAGATGACCTCGCTATTCTCATTTCGGGAAAAGTGACAGGCACAATCTGTAACCTCACCCAACAGGCGCTACGCATCGTGGAACGATGGTGCAGGGAATATGACCTTTCAGTCAATCCCACGAAAACTGAGTTAGTCATGTTTACCCAAAAACGAACTTTAGGACCTTATCGCTTGCCTAAACTATTTGATACAGAACTTCAGTTAGCCACCGAAGTTAAGTACCTGGGAGTCATCCTCGACAGTAAGTTAAACTGGAGCAGTCACTTAGACAACAAAATAAACAAGGCGTGCATCACCTTCTGGCAGTGCAGAAGGATGATAGGTAAGAAGTGGGGCCTATCCCCCAAAATAATACTTTGGTTATACTGCGCGGTGATCCGTCCCATGATCTCGTATGGGGCGGTGGTCTGGTGGCCACGCACCAGACTAGTCACAGCCTCAAACAAACTCCAACGCATGCAAAGGCTTGCCTGCATGGCAATTACAGGCTGTATGAGAACCACTCCGACGGCGGCTCTCGAAGCCATGCTGGAGCTTCCGCCGCTCCATCTGCACATACTACAGGAGGCAACAATGGCGGCAGTACGCCTCAAAACACTTCAACTGTGGAGTAAGACCAACACGCAACACACTGCGGCACTAGAGGGATTCCACAACGAGTTCCCCCTGGCGAAAGCCATCAACGATCGGGTACCAAAACAATTTGTATTCGACAAAAAATACAAGATCCAGCTCCACGAGGACCATCGCTGCGAGGGTTTGAATCCTGCAGAGTTACGGATCTTCACGGACGGATCTAAAACAGGTACAGGTACTGGGGCCGGAGTCTTCTCAGAGGATCTCAACATCCATATAGCCGTACCACTGGGGGTCCACAACACGGTATTTCAGGCGGAATGCATGGGCATTTCCCTGGCCGCATCAGCCATCTTAGCCAGGAGGGCTAAGGACCACTCTATCCGAATACTTTCAGACAGCAAGGCTGTACTGTTAGCACTAGACAACCACACGGTCAACTCCGGGTTAATATACGAGTGTCACCAGCGCCTAAACCAGGTCGGTAATCACAACAACATAACCATACAATGGATTAAGGGCCACAGCGATTCTCGGGGCAACGATGCAGCGGACGAACTCGCTAGAAGGGGTTCCAGTATGGCAGCAGTGGGACCTGAACCCATCGTGCCACTCCCCTTCGGGTATCTACGGACTCTGGTAAGGAAACGCACCAGAGATCAACACCACAAACTGTGGCTAAACCATGGTGAGTGTAGACAGGCCAAGGATGCACTTCCCACGATAGATAGCCGCCTCACCAAACGGGTGCTTCGGTTGACCAAATTACAGCTCCGCATAGTCACAGCCGCCATCACTGGTCACGGCTCTTTTAATAAACACCTCTTTGTCCTAGGAGTCACGGATAGCCCACTGTGTAGAGCCTGCATGGAGGAGGACGAGACAGCAGCTCACGTGCTTCTACACTGCCCAGAGGTTGCAACATACAGGGCAAAGTACTTAAGAAACCCAGGTACTCTCCGCGAGATTGTCAGCAACACCAAGGGGCTGCTGGCCTTTCTCGGGGAGCTGGGGTGGTTGGAGTAATGTTCCCACCCGTACGCAAAATACGCGCTTTAGACGTGGAGTTGCGGAAATCAGCCCGCTATACAATACAATAGCATGTTCATAGTATGATACGATGTAGTAGGTGACTCCTTAAAGTCATAAAGCTGCGTTTACGGCCTCAGGCAATGCGATTTGCATTAAAAACAATTTCCTTCGCATAACTGCCGTCGTTTCTCAAATCGTTTTGTTGTGAATCGTATTATGCTCTAAAAAACTTCAGGCTATTCAGCATGTTGCTCGTGGTAAAGTCGACGGTTCACTGCTACGCTGGGGTGTGGTGTGCTTTAAGGTTTGCCAAGGTCATTATGTTTGACAGAATAAGCACAAACACGAGCGTAGCTTAATCATGGTCTGCCGTGGAGTAGCGCATAAAGACAAATCTCATTATCGATAGAAACCAGTAATGGAACTTACTTAGCATCCCCGTTTCCGAATATATTGGTCCCCTGTGCAGAAACTAAGAGGTCGTAGTTATCTGGAATAACAATTGAACACAATCATATTCATATAGATCTAGTCAACGAGTGACGCGTTTTAGGATACTATGAAGGGTGTAAAAACACCCTTTAACAAAACCTAAAAGCACTTGTTCTTCCCGTCGTTGCAATAATTTTTATTTCTAAACCATCCCAATCAAAGTTCCAAACCATTCGCGCTTTTTTTTTTTAATACTATTTTAACTGTTATAACTTTACTTCCATGACCCCTGTACTATACATGACGGAAACGCACATCCCAACGCACTCAAAACATTTGTAATGAATGTTTCAATTCATTCATCAGCACAATGTTTTGAATTCGATACGAGTGCGTATATCATGATTTTTCAGACCATGAAAAAAAAACGTTACCCAGCAATTTTTTTTTAATAAAGTCATAAAGCTGCATTCACGGCCTCAGGCGATGCCATCTGCATCAACAACAATTTCCTTCGCATAACTGCCGTCGTTCCTCAAATTGTGTTGTTGTGAATCGTATTATACTCTAAAAAACTTCAGGTGATTGAGCATGTTGCTCGTGGTAAAGTCGAATTACACAGAATGCCGGACGGAATGACGGATTCATGAAGGGTCTGCACATTGTAGATTTACTATCAGAAGAAATGTCACAAAAAAAGGGGATTCCCCACATCTCTCTGAAGTACAAGATACACTTCAACATCAATATTGATGGTACACGATAACCTATAAAGGGTGTATGTAAAACACCTCTTAACGAAGCCGAAAGGCACTGGTTCTCCCTGTCATTGCGATCATTTTTTTGTTCTAGTTACGGAGATATTAGGGGTCAAAGTTCCAACTTTTTGACAAGTATTTTTTTAAATACAAGTTTTTAATGTAAGATTTTTATTTTTACTTTAAACACCTCCATGACCCCCGTAATATTCAATCCGTCCATCAGCACAATGTTTTGAGTGCGTTACATTGAGTTCTACCACAAAACATGATTTTACACCCCCAAAAAAAAAGTCGTTACCCAGCAATAATTTTTGCGTAAAGTTACTAAGTTTCATGGACAGAATGCTTGGTTGACGGCTTCGTGATGAGGTGATTTACACGGTGTATACCCAGCCCACGTTGTCCAGTCTATCTTAAGTTTATTTAAATGTCTTTGGTCTACACTAGGGAAATTAAACTTGGATGCTCTAAAATCTTTGATACTTTTCCACCATTCAAATCAGTAAAATACTAACCAGCTAAAACCTGCAGGACAGGAACGTGGATGTCGAATTCAATGCGATACCTTACAGGGAATAGTGATGCAGAGTTGATGCTCAACTTGTCAACCACGAATTCGCTCAGTTTGGAGACTACCATGTTTTTGATATCCACGTGAGAACTGGAAGAAAAGGTGAAAACGTTAGTCAAATACACTTTTTTTAAGACCAGATTGGGTTTTAAAACTGATACGAGAGGGAGAGGAAGACGAAAAGAAATTTGGGTAGATTGTGAGAAAAATTATAGGAAAGAATAACATCGCAGCTTCCACGGTGCTGGCGATGGCACTGCAAAGGTCACATTGACTGCATATTTTAGAACACAGAGGGCAAGATTCGAGGCAGTACAAATTGGGATAAGTGGTCAATAAAATTTCAAATACTGTAGTGCCAGCGAGACGGAGAAAATACAAAGAGTGTTACAGAATCATTTTAGGCTAGCCTTTTCTAACTTTTAGGGTCGGCTTTCAGTCTTACCAGAAGCGGCTGAATACCAGTATTTTACATGAAGGGACTGCCTACCTGACCTCCACAACCCATTTATTACTGGGTGAAACGATACATTGGTAAGACTGGTTGTCAGACTTTCGGGCCACTGACTCACTGTTACGACTGTCAATTTTATTAACTGCCGGGACCAACGGTAGCAGCCGCTGGTCCCGGCTTAGACCCAGCTTAGCTTAAAATGCTTTCCGAGAGCAGAGCAGTAGAGCAGGAATGTCGGTATATTGGTATGGTCACCCATTACCGACCAACATAGGCAAAGACCGACCCGAGCAGGTGTTATAATTTAACCACGTGATGTTAAAATGTAGTCCTCTAGAATGAAAATGAGTGTTACAGAATATGACCTATGAAAACTCTCTTACCCAGGTATAGACAGAAATTCCTCATTCAAGTGTAAATGTTCAATTTCCAGGGGATCCAGAACTGGAATATCATCAGAACCCGTCAGCATAGTCTTTCGGAAATCTTCTATAAGACCGTGAATCAAATTCTCGAGGGCGGTATTTTTTGTCAATCCATCTGTAATTAGTTATAATATTTCATGGCCTAAATAATATATTTATATAATAATAAAATTGTATTATTATTTCATGGCCTCGCAAGTCCAAAGCAAATGCAGCAAAAACCGCTGTAAACGTGAGGTACTGGTTTCACTTTCCGAGTCTAGAAGCTTTTATTGATTTTTGCTGGCTAAACTTTCTTAATAGCAGACTGAACTTTGGTACTAAGATAGTTTATATTAATAAATAATAATAATAATAAAGTTATTGAAACGAAAACTCAGTTTACAAAAACTCTGTGTTCGATAACAACTGCATTAGTATAAAACTGTGTCGCAGTCATTAACGCCCACCTCCAAAAGTCAATACAAAGCAAAACAAAAAATTTAAAAACAAAACAAATATGGCAATATATGTATTATAGTAAGTACACTAGATAGAGAAGAGAAGATTTTGCAAAATGTAACGTTGTTTAATCTGCGTCCTAATCAAAGCGATCGGTCTCAATACTTGATCGTCGCATTAACACTTTCGCTGCTAAGTTCAAATAATTTATTCTTACTTGTATGCTCAAAATTCTCAAGTCATCTATCGCTACGTATAACGACGACTCGGTAGGCGGGTTGTGCGCACGAATATTGTTAGACCGCGGCATATGCTGGGTGATTAACACCGAAAGTGTTAAGCTTCGCCGTTCAAAATTAACGGTACGATCACTTTGGTTGGGACACGGGGGGGACCGCTCGTAGTAAAATAAGAACTATGCAAGTCTGTATCCGTTTATGTGTAAAACTAGGAGACATATCTAACATACCTCGCACCAACCAGTTTTCATTGAATTTATTGAAGTCCACCGGAGTAGCCACCACCACGCCGAGGATTGACAACAATACAAGACATAACTGCATTTTAAGTCCTGTAATCAAATCGGAAGAATAAAGCATCTTCTAGCTCGGGTTATGGTTCTGCAGGGTGTAACGGAATAGTAGATTGTATCATAAGGGAGCAAAATAATATTTTTACGGCGAGGGCACTTTTTTGAATCCAGAGTGAATTGAGGGTTACTTTAGTAGAATCCTGAACGTAGCGAGGGATTCAAAGTACGTCGCCCGAGCCAAAAATATATTTTTGCCCGAGTGATACACTCTACTTTTCATCACCCACTATGACAAAAAAAGGCCCCTCATATTTTATTGAAATATTATGATTTCATAAAACATAAGACTAACAACTAAATTGAAATTAAATAGTAACTAACAATAGATCGACTAAAAACTTATATTTACATTTGAGACATTTTCGCAATTATGAAAATGTATTATTCAGCTTGCGGCACGACTATGGGCAGTCGTACCAGTCAGTCTTTATTCAACTTCAACAATTTCGATTTCTTTGGCGCTGAACACTAAGATGTTCCAGATTCAAAAAGTGCGCGGCAAAGTTAATTGCGGCGCACTTTTTGAAATAAAGAGGATTAAAAACTCATTACTGCCCGCTAAAAGTTTCTTATAGAAAACACCACCTTTGGGTGCACTTAAAGGCGAACCAATTCGTCCTTTTCGAATAGATGGGATGAAAAAGGTATACCTACACATACAAAATTTCAATACCTATTCGACCCAAATGTATGGGGCAGCTGGTATTTTTTTCGCTATTACGATGTTTGTCCAATGGAGAAACATGCTCAGTATGATGGTCTGTAGCACACCCTTAAGTATGAATATACCCTTTCCGTTACAACCTGTCTACCTATGTTCATATAATATGTACATTTAGCAATTAGAAGAGAAAAGGTATGAAGACAGACAGATAAACTTACTTTCATATTTGTAATATTAGTATGGACATGAATTAGGTACGTATGGATTGTTCCGGAATCAGACAGAACTAAACTTAGTTGTCCTAACCAAAGCGTGGATTTCAGCATTCAATAATCCTTAATTTATAAGGACACCGCTCGTTTTAGGAATCGGTTAGGTTAAACCTGTACGGACGAGTTGTGGACGTGGCTCAGGATACGAAAATAACAGATCCATCCATACAAGTACTTATACGAATATATATACGAATATTTGCCAGCGTCCATGTCCACGTCTGGAGCCGGTTTGACCGACCTTTTAATACGTTGCAAACAGACAAAAACAGATATCGCAGATGGACAAAAAAGTGGTGGATGGACAATATAGTGACGCGATAACTATTATAACTAAACTAATTTCTGTAAATATTATCAAAATATTCCATAAATAAACATACCTGTGTTTAACGTGCTGCTCACTAAACTGCTAACGAGAATGGCTTGTCTGTAGATAAATACAAAATCGACTATTGACACAATACGATAGTGATATTTTTAATCTGAAGAAAAATGGATAATAGTAGATTGCAATATTTGTTTCGTCATTCACACTGGTTTAATTAGTAATAACAAAAGAGGTGAGAGCGTTTATTGTTTGGGATTTTTTTTTTGTATTTTTTTTTTTAATTTTTATACCAAGATACGACGCAGCACGATCGAGTATGCGATAGAACGCATTTTCACTCAATAAAGATGAATATGTGAATATTGTGAGAAGAAACATATTGTGTGATCTTAAGACATTCAAATATTTGATCAGATGGTATGATCGAGGCTAAGTTAAAGTACTACGTACGTACATAAGTAAAGATCGTTGCAGTTGGCAACCCCCATCGCCAGCTCATCAAACTACAACAGTCTGTCAAATTTCCTTAATACATTTTCAACCTTATCGTTTAAGAATACGGTTCAAGGTTGGTTGGGAAAATTTGACAGTTTTGGGTAGCTTGACCGGCTGGCGTCTGTACATAGATAGTTTGTATAAGGCATGTAAATAACAAACATATTGCCAGACATGCTTCTTAAATTACAATAAAGGTGACGTCTTTACAATATAGGTACATACCTACACATGCGTAGCTTACAGTTCGAAAATACAAAAACAGACCGCGTCCCATCATTTTCCGGCCTCGCCGCCGTGGCCCATCGCGATGTCCCAGTAAAGCTACCGCCAACGACAACGCTCGACAAGCCAGCCCGCGCTGCTGAGCTGCAGCTAAAATCCCCTAATAATTATATTAGGGCCTTTAATTTTAAGGCCCTCAGCCAGAGCTTACAAACTAAATTATTAAACTAACTGACCGCTCGCTAAGGGCGCCCCCTGTGGGGTTCGGACCTGAGGCTTCATTGAGGGGGGGAGCTAGGGGCAGGCAGACTGAGTCATATTATAATTATTAGGGGATTTTAGTTGGAGCTCAGCAGCGCGGGCTGGCTCGTTGAGCGTTGTCGTTGGTGGTAGCTTTAATGGGAAATCGCGATGAGCCTCGGCGGCGAGTCCAGAAAATGATGGGACGCTTAAATACCGATAGTCCGATTCGGGATAGTCCGGTTGAAAAGTCACCAACGTTCATCATCAATTATTAGGGTTGATTAGGGAGAGGCCGCGTCAAAAAAAAAAAAAAACATGCGTAGCTTAGCTACTATGGAGCAGAGTTATTTAATAAGATCTTATCAATAATCAAGTTAAATAGTAACTAATCTTAAAGAGATGGTCAATGGGATCGCAAATAAGAAACACAATGAAACGATGTCCTTATTTTATAAGTGGATGAAAGAAGGCCATGATAATATTATTATTTTCTTAAGGGAGTGTCCATACTTCGTGTAATCGGTCCTAGCCGATCACGTATCACCTCATTTGTCACATTTAGTTCGAAGTGGTTAGGAGTCTCTTTCTAGCCTAATTGGCTCAAGCCGATTTTCGTTTATGTCACTGGTCATGGTTGAGTCCAGGCCCCAGGTCTTGCAGTGTTATTGGGTTTATAAAACAAACAGTAATTTAAAAAAAATCTTTATTTACAGTAAACCTAGGTAAGTAATACATATATATTTGTGATACAGTCGCTGAGCAATTTCAGTTTATATGCACTCTTTCGTTATAGAAACCACCACATCACACTAGTTATATTTAAGAGCTACTTACTATTATAAGCTGCATCATCATCTGCCTAGCCTGGGAAATAGGCTAGGCCAGTGTTTCCCAAACATTATTCTGCCATGGCCCGGTAAATGTCACACTGGCCCTTAGTGACCCACTCAATACTTTAAAACCTCTTCCCACACTGATTACATTAAGTAAAATATGGGTGAACTGGTAGAAAATGCCCAAGGCATTAAGCTCGCCTTTATACTTAGAGTTTTTTACTTGTACATTAAGTTTTTTTTTTAAACCAGGCAGAAGTGCTGCGACCCGGTATTTTATTTTGATGGCCCGGTACCCAGTCGCGACCCACCAATTGGGAAAAGCTGGACTAGGCAGATGAAAATATATAACATAGCTTTTTTCCAACTACGTGGGGGTCGGCTTCCAGTCTAACTGGATGTAGCTGAATACCAATATTTTACATTGACAACCTAGTTGGTACCCACTGGATAATACGATACCAGTATGAGTATGATAGAAAGTTTAAATTCACTCTTTTGTTATAGTATATGAATACTTTAAATAAATAAATAAATATTATAGTGATTGTTTTATAGGCGTTCCCTCAATGGAAAGATTCGCCTGTAATATAACACTCCAAGATTCGATTTAATACACAAAAAAGTTAATGAACGAATATGAGGTTTTTATTGCAAGTTTCAATTCAAATATGAGTCTGGCTGAACAGAAAAAAAAAGTTAGAAGTAAAGGCAAAGTATCAAGATGGTTGTTAGGTATGCGTTATTAACTGCATCGTTGATGTAGTGGTCGAAAGCGCGACTGCTTAGCATGAAGTCCTGGGTTGGATACCCGGGTCGGGCATAGTGATATTAAGTTTTTCGATCAGGAATTACTCAGTAGCAGCCACGGAGTCTGGATTTATTTGTACCCGATTGATGCCAGTATGACTAAACATTACTGGCTAAATGTGGGTATACTTGTTAGGTATACCTCTGCCTGACCCCTAAGGGGATCACAAGGCGTGAAGTTAAGTGTTCATAAATTGTCGTAAATTACTTTGCTGTTAGTTCCCGTGGCTCCATCTACAAGGTGTTGTTTTGCATCCTCGTCAAATTCAAGGAGGTAACTATGCTAATAATTTTCGACCCGAATCAATAATAAAATGGGTACCTAGGTAATTTTTTTTTTTAGTGAAATCGGTAAGTATGAACCACCGGTGTCTCGCCCTATAACCGCGCTTTCACACGTACAAACAATCTCAAGCTCGTTAATTTCTTACTCCCTAAACCACGTTAAGGGGGTTATTCTGATATACCGACAAACTTAAACAACCAAAAAAATCAGCGTTTATTAATACCGTAATTTAAATTGATCATTTCTGTCTTTTTTGACAACCTCCTGAATTTTGACGAGGATGCAAAACAACACCTTGTATAAAGAGCAGCGCATAATTTTTCTATATACTTGGAGTGTTTGTACAGATGTCGTTGGAATAAATAATTATTCTTTTCAAGTTATTATTCAAAAAAACAAGCTTGTGGCAGTTTCAGCGAGACAATAACCTCACGAAAATGGTACTATTGCTCCGTATAGTGTCTTCCTTTCCCGAAACATGCATGTATATTTGAAATAAGATATTGTGCGCAAACGTTCTTGTTATAAACCATATTGACTGGCAATCACTCGAATATGTGCGTTCAAAAAATCTTTGATATTTTCTTTGTGAAGCATGAATACGGCATTCTGAAACCAAAAAAAAATTCTAACTATTAAAATTATCCATAGGAGCAGTCCAAAAGCATGGGAAATGTGTAAGAGAGTTCGCATGCGAAAAATATTTTCCTTATTTTTAAAAAAAAAACATGACATTACTAGTATATAAAAGAAAAATGTTTTTCTTTTTATTTCATTTTGTGATCCGTCCCGTCTAAGATCCGTCGCGTCGCGCCGCTTCGAAAGGCAGTGTCCTAACAGGCGAATGTTTTTTTTTTACTTGTTATTTTTACTTAATATTTTTCCCATGCCTTATTCCTTATTGTAAATATGTTTCTGTTAACTGTGTCTGTATGTGTGTAGCTTGCTTTTTCTGTTATATTATAGAGACTGCGTCAGTATGTGCTAACCCCTCAACACTCCGGCTGACGAGGCCGGGGGGGTAACTATTTAATAGAGCTCTGTGTACATCTTTTCTCAAATAAATAAATATGTCACTCGTTGATTCGAGAAACGGTAAGTCACCCTCTGTCGGTACGATAAAACGTTCGAGTTCGCCGAAGAAATGACGGTGAGATAATGAGTTATCATTCATTTTAGGGTTAGGTTAGGTTACTTACCAACAAGTTGCCGGCTATATGTGGGTTGTCAATAGACAGCAAAACATTTGCTAACCGGGAGTGATCGGTGCCATTGACGTGCAGTTCAATTTCAGACTGAAACAATAAATTATAGTAAATAACTAAACTAATACTTCGTCCGCAAGTATTTTGCACTCTCTCCAGAATATCTTTAAAAGTAATGAAGTGGCTCTATACTATTTTTTTTTTTTTTTTTGTAAAAAGACGTTATTACAATTTACGAACATGGTCGATTTTCAGCTTTTTTTTTTCACTGGGAATAGCAAAATAATAAATAGTAATACTAAGAAAGCACTAGAGCCTCTGGTCCAAAGGAGCTAGACTATGACATTCTATCAGCGATAATGAAGAAATAAAAGTCTAAGTATTGGATTGACCAAATTGACACACTTAGCCCTCTAACGTCTAGAGGCCCTAAAATCGTAAGTTCTAAGAATCATACGGTCCGACCACATTCAAAAAGTCAAGTTTTTTACTCATTGCCGGTAAAAGAGGAACTAATTTACAATTACAGCTATCGGAAATGCGCGAAACGATTAATTCACAAACAGTATTAAATTAATCGTAGTTCTTACATGTGCAACAGCAACGCTAATAAACATTTTACTCAATGTTCAGTAAAGACAGGAAAATTGCTAAACCACGGCAAGTTCACGTAGTATATTTATAATTTACTAACATAATTAATGATATATCATTTCCCCCAGTTTTCAAAAAATATTATTTACAAAAGGTGTCAATTTTACAATATAAAAAAACCGACCAAGTGCGAGTCGGACTCGCGCACAAAGGGTTCCGTACCATTATTTTTAAAAACGATGTGTGTGACATGTATCATCATTGTATGGGAGCCCCCTTAAATGTTAATTTTATTCTGTTTTTAGTATTTGTTGTTATAGCATCATCAGAAATACATAATCTATAGAAATTTCAACTGGCTTACTATCACGGTTAATGAGATACCGCCTGGTGACAGAAGGACAGCGAAGTCTCAGTAATAGAATCGCGTTTGATCCTTTCGGTACGGAACCCTAAAAACACGCGGTTGTTAAGTAAGTTGAAAGCCACCTAAGATGTCTTTTACCTTTATTTTGTTCACTGTAGCTTCCGAACCAATATCCGAGAGTCGAATGCCATTTTCAAAAGTTGGAGTAAATGAAACAATGATGAAGACGTCAAAAATTGAAATTCTGCAAAATAAGCATAGTTTTTAGGAATAAAATGCAATGATCCCGTGTCCTATATAAACCGATCGGTAGCAGGCTCTTTTGTCAACTGATCCCACTCATTTGGGACCTTTGACTGATTTCTTTAGTAGATTGTACCCGCTGTCAAAGATGAAAATAAAATCTCTTCAATTTTAGGTACAAGCGTGTAGAAAAATTAAAGGAAAATGCATAATTTACTCCGTGACTTGCCCGTGCTACTATCAATCTTACTACCAGTTGAAAGTCTCTTGCGTCTCTTGTCTCTTGCATCTTGCCACAAGGGAAAAGCACAAACACTAGATTGTCGCGTTCATATGTCACGTATTTGTTTGAAAATGGCTTTGTCACCAACAAAGTGTGTGTATTTCTTCATCTGGACACGCCAATATTTTTACGTGTGTCCAAATATTGAAACCTAAATTATATCTATTATGGTTTCACTAATTGGACACATAACAGAGAGACGATTGGGATTAGCCGAGCAAAATGAATGCAATCGGCATTTGCATTGTTCGGCTTTCGTGTGTTAAATTGCGGGTTACAAATAAATAATAATTAGCAATGAAAGTACCTTCCTGTGATACGCATAATATAACCAAGATCGTCACACCTCACGACTGCTTCTCCTGAAAATAAAACATATTCAAACATATACAACCTGTTTTTTTTTTATATCCCATAACTCTAGGGTTATATTCTGTAGGTAAAACTAATACTAAAACTCCTAAAATAGGTGGTCCAAAAATCCATATTTTCGGAGATATCATCAATCATAATTTACTTAGGTCAAAAATTGTCACCAGTATGACGAATCTTTACTTTTGCGAGGTTGCCAAACTTCGCAGTAGTGTAGTAAAATAGTAGTAGTTTAATTGATAAATACGAGTAATTCTTTTTATTCAAACCAATATTTCATATATAAAGCTAAGAAAATGCGAATAAAAACAAAAAAAAGTATGATTGAAACATAATTCATATGCCATTTGATTCTTTGATATGGTCTCAATCATATCCTAGAGTTATGGGATGTCAAATAAAACAGGTTGTATACACATTTTGGACACAGGTAATATTAGACTTGCCGAGGTCGGTCCGAGGATGCGTGGCCATCACTTTTATGCCGAAGCTCTCAACTTTGCTTCGGAAAGCAGCTACTCTAACCAAGAAAGATCATGTTAAGTAGTAACTGGGTTGAGGAGGTCAGATGGGCATGCTACGTGTAAAATACTATTATGTAGCTGCATCCGGTAAGACTGCAAACCAACCCCAACGCAGTTTTGGAAAAGGCTCAGCAGATTATGAGCTGGGACACAGTCCGGACGTTTATTTGTAAAAATCGTGTTCAAGAATAAAATATAATGATAGGTAGGACCATGCCAATTTCAATTGTGATTTTCGAAGATTTCGCACTAAAAACCTCTTAGTGCGAAATCTTCGAAAACACATTCCAGACTTTTATTTGTAAATCATGTTAAAGATTAAAACATAATGATAAGTACAAACCAATTTCAATTGTGATTTTCGAAGATTTCGCACTTAGAGGTTGACTGTCAAAATGCAAATCCTGACATTGAATGGAAGAGTTTTTTACATACATGTGGCATTTTGGAGCGTTGTCACTTCTGCAAGTAAAAAGAAACAAAACATCACGCCTGTAATCCCGAAGGGTTGGGCAAAGGTGTTCCTAATAGTACACCCACGTCCCACATTTATGTTTAAGTCCCATGTAATAAGGGCGAGCCTATTGCCATCAACCGGGCACAAATCCAGTCTCCGTGGTTGCTAGTGAGAAATTTTTGATGAAAGATAACACTATAACACTTTGACTCGGGTGTCGAACCCGGGTTCCCATGCTCAGCAGCCGCGCTTGCTTACACTGCTATACATGCTTGAACTATAGGGAATAGCGAAAAACACTCAATGGAGTCACGAGCCCGATTTTGATAAAAGCTAAAACTGCATCTTTGTTTTTTTGAAAAATCAATATCCTAGCCCAGAATCGAACCCGTTAATTATGGGAAAAAACACCCCCCTGTATTATTACACTATTCGATAGTGTCGCTGCTAAGGATCAAATTCTGGTAAGTAATGACATATTTAAGGCAAACGATAGAAAAGAGCTCATTTTTTTGATAAAATACATAACAGTATGCAAATTGTTAGTAGGAACAACATAACTTTGACATCAGATATTTCAGCTTCGATATAATTTTCGGCAAAATTATTTTAGGAATCATTATTATTAAAAAAAACAGGCCACTGGTCCATACAAACTTACCCAGTCCCTTTATAAAACAACTCGTTGTTCTGAAATGAATGTGTAAGAAATGATGTGCCATTATCAATATGTCATAATACTTATTCTATACAACTGTCAAAGAATGAGAGATATTCAACTGTCATTTGTTTGTACAGCTAGAACAGTACGGTACATACAATTGATGTTGGTCTTGAATTTGCTGAATAATTAAGTTCTCAGAGTTTACATTTCAGCATCTTAGCCAGGTCATCATTATCATCAGCCTATAATGTTCCCACTGCTGGGACATAGGCCTCCTCTTTATGAGAGGGAGTGGACTGTAATCCTCCACGCGGGCCCAGTGCGGGTTGGTAGATGTCACATGTCTACGATTTTTTTGTTCTAGGACATGCCGGTTTCCTCACGATGTTTTCTTGCACCGTTTTTGAGGGCAGCGGTGATGAAATAAATTACATAAAGTAATGCGCCTGCCTGGGTTCGAACTCACGGCTTACTGCTTGTAAGTCGAGGCTGCCACCACTGAGCCTCCGCTGCTCTCACTTACCCAGGTAATTTATTTAAATTGAATTCCGTCTGATATTCGTCTACGGTATGGACGTCGTTCCCATCTTCTTGGAGTGACTTCAAGTAATCTACCACCATCGAATTAATTGGTAATGAGAATAAATGCCCCATTTTTCAAACCTGAAACATGACATATATTCTTGTTTATCGATAGCTCTATCGAGGTTATTTAGATACTTTTTTCTTAAGTCAATCTTTGATGATATATTTGCTTCCAAAATTGATTTAAATACGATTTGATATTAAGTTTTTGAGATATGGGAGTTCTTCATCAAACTGCAGCAGTAACTTTGTTTTTCATTAACATACTATGCAAAACAAATTTAGTTTTGCTGTTGAATGTTAATTTACATATGAATGAGCGTTGAACATATTTTGATTATATAGATATATATAGTTTGGTGGTACGGAACCCTGTGTAAAAAAACTAGCCAAGTGTGAGTCGTACTCGGAAGTGCGACTGACTTTTGGCCAGTTTCTTTATAAATTCTGAGACATGCGGTTTCCTCACGATGTTTTCCTTGCAACGATTGCAGACTGCTGATTTAATAAATTAAACCTAATTGGATTCGAATCCACGACTCGTAAATTGGAGTCGATGCCACTTGACCACTATTGCTGTTGATACGAGACTGTCGGGATATTTTGGGACCATTTCGCTTAGTGAATTAAATACACACCATAACGTCCTTCATAATTTATATTTTTAAATGCTAGAAACGTTTCCCCCGGCTAGCGGCTGCGCCCGATTTTCCTATTCATACTTAAACCCAACAAAAAAACATAATATCAGTTAATTAAAAAAAACAAACACGTAAATAACACAAGTATAGTTCTCGAGGTAAGTGCACAAACAGACATAAAGACGTTACCATTTATGAAATGTAATTAATATGTAATGAATGATGATGATTGATAACTACATTACTTATTATCGAACCGTACATCATTCATCATAAGTAGGACAATCGACAATATAAACAGTCATAGTTTATTATCTAAGCAACAAACATAGTTGCAAATCCCACTCTGGTATTGCAGTAACCTAAACAAAACCTACAGCGTTAATTCTAAAAAAAAACTTGAGAGGTGTCAAGGGACACCCGGATGGAACGGAGTTCCTTTAAATTAATTAGTGAAGGAATAGTTTTTTTTTTTTTTTACAGAAAACCTGTATACATTCAACAAAAATAATCGTCGCGACACCACACTGTGCAATGCGAAATAGAAAGACGAAACGAAAATAACTGGTTTGCTTTCTATGAGAGAGAGAGAGAGAGAGACAGAGAAACACGCGCACGCCGCACGGTTTACAACTATAGCAAAAAGTGTCGTTACAACTTTTGGTCTTAATTTTTTCCGTCTAGCCCCCTTTCGCAACGCGCGATAAGGAACTTCGTTCCAATATATACTTCCTCTTAATTTCTTCCAGAACAAACAAAAACAAGTAACTTTTAAAATAAAAGAACACCAATACACATCATAATCTGCCTAACCTTTCGCCAACTATGTGAGGGTCGGCTTCCAGTCTAATCGAATGCTCTGCTATCAGCTGAATGCCAGTATTGTATGTATTTGGAGCAATACGCAGTAGAACACTATACAGGGTGTAACGGAAAGGGTATATACATCCTTAAGGGTGTGCTACAGACCATCAAACTGAACATGTTTCTCAACATAAAAAAAATTTACAGCAAAAAAAAAACAGCTGCCTATACATTTGGGTCGAATAGGTATTGTAATTTTCTATGGGGCAGCAGATATTTTTTTTGCTGAAAAACATGTTTTATGATAAGAAACGTGTTCAGTTTGATGGTCTGTAGCACACCCTTAAGGATGTATATACCCTTTCCGTTACACCCTGTATAGCACTGTTCTCAGACGTACTGGAATTTTTATTTCAATAAAACATTGTTTACATAACAATTATCACTAGTTATTATACAGTGTATTCATCATCAGAGATCTATATAATCCCGAAATATAATCTATACATCTATACAAGTAAATAAAATTGAAGTGTCTGTTTCTAATATTAAAATAACCACCCACCAATGTATAATTATACTGTACATGTAACAAAATAACATTTTTTACAATTTTTGTCCGTCGGTCTGTCTGTTTTTTTCCGGCTAATCTCTGGAACGGCTGGACCTGAACTTAGGCTACTTCTATTTTAGAAAAATTCTTATTCTACGCGGATGAAGTCGGGGGCACAGCTAGTACGAATAATTTAGCTGAAGTGTTTGTTTGTTTGCTTGAACGCGCTAATCTCAGGAACTACTGGTCTGATTTCAAAATTCTTTCAGTGTTCTGAAAGCCCATTTATCGAGAAAGGCTATAGGCTATATATCATCACGCTACAACCAATAGGAGCGGGGCAGCAATTAAAAATGTTGCGAAAACGGGGAAAATGTGACGCAGACGAAGTGGCACGAGACAGCTAGTTATTCATAAGTTTAGAAATAAAACTGTTAAATTAGAAGGAGGTCCTATTATCCACGTGCCACCAGAATAGGCACTAACCAAACACAAACAAAAAAACTTCCTTAAGGCAAACACAATTCACCTATTCAGGTTTCTGTCCATCATACATCACTATTACTCAACATATTGTATGATTAATTTCTTGCACTTACCTTTATTAATGAACCACTTATGTTTCACAAAACCACTAGTTCCCTTACGTTGACGAAATAATACTGATTACAAAATACACGTTATAAACACAAATAAACATTTCATTCACTCAGCGTGCAAATTCAATGCGAATGTATTCCCCGTCATCGATGACTAATGTTACCAGTTTATAAAAATGATTTCCGAATGCAGTGGAATTATGTTTCGTTTCACTTAAGCAAAATGGAATAATGTAATGTTGGTGAGATTAGTATAAGGTAGGTTTTAAGAAATAAAGCTGATTTAACTGTAGCAGTGTTGTTGTATTAACATTTTAAACAGTGCTGATTAATAAAGGACCGACCTAAGACAAAATGTTTTAGAATAACATACATCAAAGAATTTACTATTATTCACGAGCTAAAAGCCTTTTTTTTAAATAAAAGGCTATTTTAAGCTTGAGTTATACACATAAAAATCTTTAACTTTAAACATTACGATAAGTGGAACGTTCTAATGACAAAATAGGATATTTTTGAACTGGCAACTTCTTTGTTCGTAACATGCGGGCCGATACAGTGACCTCGACCAGGTAATCTCAGGAATGCTCTTCCATTTGTTTGTGCGCCAGAATCAGTTTTTGTATAATTGCGATGCCTATACGCTATTTTAAAGAGCATAAGCAGGTCTCATGATTACGGACGAAACATCACATCAAAATTGAAGAAAACAGAGATGATCGGAGTGAAATTGAAATAAAGTTAATAAGACTGCCTTTTTGGTCTCGCGCTTCTGCTGTGAACGAATTTCTTGGGTCTCTTTCAAGGTCAAAGTGTTTTTGGGTTTTTCGATGTGAAATTTATCGGAAGACCGCTCTGCTTAGAATATGGGTTTGTATCCGGGATAGGCTCGCCCCTTTTTTTTTACGGATGAGAAATCATCAAATGACCCCTCCCGATCCGCCCAGAGCGCGATTTGTACTGACTAAAACCCATCCATGTTCTTTCTTAGCCCTTTTTGTGCCAGGGCCACGGTATGTATAGCGAACAGTCCCGCAGCCCTAACAAGCATCGGCCCTCTCGGACCCTTCCGATTTGCTGACATCTCCTTGAGCCCCGCGTGGAATACGAACGCGCCGTCGACACGGCCTGTCGTCATAAGACGGACGGACGGTGAGCTAACCCATTACTCACAGCCCCTTTTTTGGCTAAACTGCCAAAATGTAGATGTCCTATAGATATATAGTAGCAGCATTACGGCAACATAGTACAAATTTTACTACAGCGCTATCTATGACACAATTGGAGAAACACCCAAATTCTGAAGCGCGCTTTTAAAGTAATTCGCGACTTCAGACGCCCACCAGACATAACTCCCGTCTGGTCGGAGGATCGTCCCTGTTCTATAAAGGGTGTAAACCACCTCTTAACGAAGCCGAAAGGCACTGGTTCTCCCTATCATTTTGTTCCACACCATACCTGGGAACCTTCTAGTTACGGAGATATTAGGGGTCAAAGTTCCAACTTTTTGACAAGTATTTTTTTAAATACAAGTTTTTAATGTAAGATTTTTACTTTAAACACCTCCACGACCCCCGTACTATTCAATCCGTCCATCAGCACAATGTTTTGAGTGCGTTACATTGAGTTCTACCACAAAACAAAATGATTTTACACCCCCCAAAAAAAAATCGTTTCCCAGCAATAATTTTTGCGTAAAGTTACTTAGTTTCATGTACAGAATGCTTGGTTGACGGCTTCGTGATGAGGTGATTTACACGGTGTATATATACTCTATGAGGAAACTTTACACCATTTTCTTCATATACTACGACGCAACAACACTACAGCAATTACAGGTACCTACATCTCTGCCAATAATTGCATTAGCGTTATGTTCTGGCGTCGGCCAAGTGCTAGTAGGACTGGCAAACGAAGGGTTCCATTCCACAGCACAACAAACATTTTTTTTTATGTTGTTTCATTTTTAACATGGCTCCTTTTGGGGATACAAAGAACTGGGTATAATATAAAAATACTCGAAAATCAAGCAAGTTTTGCATTTTTTTATATAAAACTTTATTGTGTGTTTTTGTAATAAATATCCTAGTCGTAATCGTAAAGTCCACATTATAAAAACATAATCATAGGTCGATGTTCTCGTTGATGGCATCCAAAAGAATGATCTCGATGAGTTCGTTGACCTCAGCCTGAAAAACAAAGATAATTTTTAATGTTTTATTTCACAGAGAACCGTATTATTAAAGTGAGAAGGGATATATTTTACCTTATTAGATAAGGTGAATATTTATATTAATATTAAACAGGTAAAGTTTGTTAGTTTGGATCTAGGAAGTAATCTTCGGAGCTACTGATCCGTTCCCAAAAATTATTTCACTGATGGGGAGTCACATTATCTCCGAGTATCACATTGTTGGCTATTTTTAAAACGTTCCCGGGCCGTAGCGCGAACGAAGCCACGGGCAAAATCTACCTAATATTAGTTTATTACACATCTATAACAGTGGCCCCAAGGGAAAAATTTCGTCTTGAGTTGGCCTAGCATGGTTTAGAGTTACAACCTAACCAGCAATGACAGCCTTGTGGTGTGACCATCGGCCTGCCAAGTCATAGGTCCCGTGTTCGAACTTGTGGGTATAATTCTTACTTGCTTCGGTAAAGGAAAACATCGTGAGGAAACCGAACCAGCACGACTAACAGATATCTTTCGGTGGCATATTATGTAAAGCCAAATAAGAGCCGACGGCTTAAAAACTCTGACACCAGCCCCCATATTCACAAACGCTCGGATTCGATTTCGATTTGGAAATTCGTATGTCTATCTCGCTAGCTTTTGTAATGCCAAAACAAGATTAACATACGATTTATCGAATCGAATCCGAGCGTTTGTGAATAGGGGGCCAGGTTAGGAAATAACCACACGAAAACGAAGTATGGGGTTTTAGCAGAATACAAAGCCAGCTAATACTGGTTGCATTACCACCATTGACCTCAATATGGGTCAGACTGGGTAACGAAAACGACATTCTATTTTGTCCGTCAGACAGGTAATACAAAAATATTAGACACGTATTTCTTGTTTTATCAAAATATAAAAAAAAATACTTAGTTAAAACTCATTAAAGTTGGAGAGTGGGGGCTCACTACGTCACAAGTAGGTAAAAAAATTACCTACATGACGTCATGCGCCATTTCAATTCAACGTGAAAAAAAAAATACGTCTCCAATACTTTTTAATAATCTACCCGACGGACAAAGAGAAAAAAAATGTGATGTGTGTTTCTGCCGTCATTTACCTAGCCACTATACGTTATCTGTTTGAACAATAACTTACGCTGAATTCTTCCAGAGTTGCTGGTACCGTTACGGCAATGAAATTGTTGATGTCCTGAGAATAGTTGTCTCCCTGGATGGCTAGCCTGATGTTCGACTGTAATGAAAAGGATCACAGATTAATCAAGAGTATCTCGAATACCTGAACCGAGTAAACTTTGAAATAATGTCTATGGTTCACTCATCCCGGCCTATTTAGTTTTTAAAAAAGAAAGGTAAGTTCACGTTACTAAATAGAGACTTTACTCTTAAGGTGATACAAAATCCTCACCAGAATTTGATATTTCATTTCGATTTAACCTACAAAAAAACAAAAAATACCTCTTATAAGAAGAGTCTTAATCTTATGTTGTTATTTTGGCCAATTTTGTTTGCTACATTGTGAATTTTAAAAAAATTGTACACTATATCGCGATAACAAGAATTGAGTTTTAATCGATTTTTACACTCAGATACGTACCTTAATCTCAGAACATCTGTTGATTAATTTTTTATATTATTTGTAATTATGCGCAGAGGAGCTCGTGGCAAAATAATAACAGCCGCACGGGTCGATCTTTAAGGTTACGCCGTGCTTGCAGAGCACGGTCCGTGGATGGGTGACCATAATTACATACCGAGTTTCGTCCGTGCCTCGGAAAGCAAGTAAAGCCGTTGGTCCCGACTGTCATTTGCATATCTTTGACAGTCGTTACGAGTAGTCAGAAGCCAAAAGTATGACATCCAGTCTTACCAAGAGGTATCGTATTACACAGTAGTAACTGGGTAACCCAGTGGGGTTGTGGAGGTCAGATAGGCTGTTGCTGCATGTAAAATACTGGTTCTTAGCTGTATCGGGTTAGACTGGAAGCCGACCCCAAGATAGTTTGGGAAAAGGCAGATGATGATGATGACATGGATGCAATGCGCAATGTGCTTTTCAAGGTCATGGGCGTATTTTAAAGCCAAAGAAACTTACGGAAATCCGTCCAAGATTGAAGTCAACAGTGACACTAGAGATTGAAATGCCAGAGATAATGCCGACGTTGACGCGAACCTCTCCTACGACGATGGTGCCACGAACATCCACTCTGGAAGAAAGAAAATATGTCATTAATTAAATGTTGGACGAGTGTCGCAACGTGACTGTTGAGCAAGAGGCCCTGGGCGCGAAGCCCCCCACTATTCCCTTACCACTGCAACTCCAGAATCAACAGAAGCGATCAACAGAGAAGCTCGACGAAGCCAAAGATAAACAATTTAGCTGTCTTGGATCTCGCAACAAAATTAATCAGAAAAGAATAGCGGAGAAGTAAAAAAACAAAATTTCCTTCATATCAGCACGAGATATAACAAAACAAGGTCAATAGGCACAAAGACCCGGGTCGGGAAGTGTTATTGTGTTTTTCTATCAGGATTTTTTTAGTAGCAACATACAGTCCAGATTTGTGCCCGGTCGATGGCAATAGGCTCGCCCCTTTTAGTGTCGCCGCACACGGGCCACCGGCCACAACCACAAAACGGCATATTTCCTGTAGTTTTTATACATTTTATACGGACTCGCCGCACACGGTTGACGCTGGTGGCCGCCACACGCTACAATCGTCGCTGCCCGCTTCTTGTGGCCCGCACCGGCCACTAAACGCCGACACGCCACTCGCGCGATTCCGAGTCCGAGTCCATTATGATAATGCATGCATGGGTTAAAAACAGTAGCAGCCACCGACCGCAAGTGGCGACCACCGGCCACAAGTGGCTGTCGCGCGCTTCAACTACTTTTGTAGCTGCGTCTAGCTTCTCGTGGCGGCGTTTGTGGTTGTGGCCAGTGGCCCGTGTGCGGTGACCCTTACATGGGGCTTTAACATAACTGGCGAAATGTACTCACATTTCGCCAGTTAACGGTTAGGTTAGGTTAGGTTACCTCTGGCTAACCGTTTGGGGATTACAGACGTGTCATGTACAGCATGATATATGATACAAATTAATGTAAATAATTTTTTCGATGTCTTGACTATCATCTCATTGATAACTATAAATTCCCATGTTATCTAATCTCCCGGATTTGTCAAACATGTAATCAGTACACTAAGATTATAGGCTAACAAATATTATGAAAGATAAGCTAATCATTAAAAAAATAAGTATGGCCAAATGACAAGAAGCTAACGTTAAGGTTCTTCAAAATATGTGATTTCTCATTATCGTTCCTTCTAGTTCCGGTATCAAGCAATCACCTAAGCCCTGAAAAATACGTTCAGTCAGTTTGACAGATTTTTAAAGATGAATTTATCCATGCAGCATGTCTTCTTATTCCTCTTCTTGACTATAAGTCGATGATGATATATTCACCTTTCACACAGTCCATCCATCGTTCTTTTGGTCTTCCCTTACTCTTATAACTAACCTCAATCAAAGAGTATCTATTATTTTGATGTATTGAATGGCGTTTATACAAGGTGTTGTATTGCATCCTCGTCAAACTCAGGAAGGAAACTATGCTAATGATTCTCGTCCCGAATCAATAATAGAATCGATAAGTGTGAACCACCTGTTTTTTATACGCGGCCCATCTGATTCTCGCTCTATAACCGCGCTTCAACACATACAAACAATATCAAACGTTCATTCGATAATATCTTATTCCTTAAATCAAGGGCTTATTTTGAAATACTGACAAACTTAAAAGACCAAAAAAATCAGCGTTTATTATTAATTAACTAGGTATCGTAATTTTATTCGATTATTTAAGTCTTTTGTAACAACATCCTGAATTTTGAAAAGCATGCATAACAACACCTTGTATAGGAGCGCTATAGGTGCATATTTGTGTTTGAGCAATGTAAGAGTATTAGTTACGATTTTGGCCACATGTCAAAACAATCATGTACAACTATTATATATTTGTATCATGTAAAACTGCTCCAAGCCGTGCTAATAAACCTTGAAGGCAGATAACAACCTTGAGAATCGTATTTCCTACTATCAACACAAACAATAATTTATAATCAGTACTTTTACCTCGAAATCAAAGTAATCTGGTCCGATACTGTAATCCTGTGTTAATCGTATATTTTATTGAAACAACATCAATCAAGTTTCGCAATAATGAGGTAAATTATGACAGTGAGGTTTTAAGTGGTAAATATACTACTGTTTAATATCGGCACCCATCTGATTGTATAAATCTTGCTTATATAATTTATGATCTTGTAAACTCAAACTCGAAGCATTTATTTCAATTAGACCATTACATGCAATTTTGAATGCCAAAAAAAAATCACGAAGCTACAGTCCCAGTCACAAGGCATAATAACTTGTGAAAGTACTGTAGTTGCCCATTCCAAAGCGTAGATCTCTATGGAGAAGAATGGGCGAGAAACTCCATGGACACTCTTTTAAATCAAAATATGTTACAAAATCTTGGTTTCATCATTCATGTTAAGAATTACAAATATATGAGAACGATGTAGAAATACGGGCAAGTTAAGAGCGTCCAGAGTAAAAGATTAAATCAGTAATTCAAAAATAAAGTAATTAAAATAAACCGTGGCTAAGAGCTAAGGTAAGAGTTAACTAGCAAACATTGATTGAGATAACTATTTTAATTTGCGAGTACTTATTTAAAATTAAATTTTTGACATTGGTTATGACTCTAATAAACTTATTGACTGACTTGATTGTAATAATCCGATATTTTCTGATTTAATGTAATAATTTATATAGCTGTAAAAATTAATGTATGATAAATTGATCTAATATATTAAGAATGTAAATTATGATGTGCATGGTGACATCTATGTAATTTTTGTATAATTGTGTACCTACTCGAAATATTTGCACGACTGATAAGTCGAATATAGTGAGTCATATAAATTATTTTACCACGCTATTGTGTACCTATATTCTAGCAAATAAATCATTTGATTTCAACAGCTTTAGTATCCTGATTCCTAGATCCTGAGTCACCGCAGACTGCAGACTATCTACGGACTGACAGTTTAATCGGGCTCAGAAACAGTATGAACATGTGCAAGTGTGCTTATTACAACGTTTTGGTATCGGCCGATAAAATTGTTTGATGGACTACACGATTGCCTTTCGATACTATCGGCAAACTGTTGGCCTACGGCTAGATCTGGTAGTCTACCATGACGTCTTAAAACATTATTGTTTTACTCTTTTTCCAGTGTGCGAAAGAGATGGCGCTAGACATCCTGTATAGCTCCGTCTCTTTCCCACACTGGAATAAGAGCAAAACTATACTGATTTAAGATGTCATGGTAGGCCAGCAGTACGCGCTTATTCCGTGCGCACACTTACTGATTGTTTAATCGACCGACTCTGCGAACGCTCTCTTCAATATCTGTACACCACTGGACTATGACATTGAATATACTGAAGTATACAAGGTTTCTGCAGTTTTGTAGGAATTGGCTGTTTTTTTTTTTGTTATAACCGGCTAAAAATTTAGAATGTGTAACCGTTTTAACGTCGGTTTTCCTTCCACCTTGTATTCCATTAGCCCAAGCCATATATGCCTGTGCGGTATCGGCAGCTGGGCTCTTTAGTCAACTGGTCCCACCCATTTGGGACCCGCAGGATGAGTTAACTATAATTTATTATTTTTCTTTTGTCGATTGGACCCGTTGTGTCATACAGCGGGTCCAATCAACACAATTGAAGCTCTTGAAAGCATATTTTTGTATAACAGTTGTGTGAATGTACTCTATTTACAGTTCCATGTGTTACATTAACACCGCCGCTGACATTGCCGCTTGTATTGTATTATTTCTGTTCTCTTACCTGCCATCTGCTTGAGCAGTCAATGTGTTTCCGAAGACGGTAACCTCTCCGGATGCAACACCTGAAACGTTAAAATAACAACATAAATTTGTCTGTTCTCGTGACCAATCGGGCTACAAAATGGTGTGTAAGCCCACGTTACAACGATCAGCCACTGGAATTTTGACTCTTAGTCTTGCACTAAAAGTAAAAAATCAAACAATACGTGGCGAGAGATGCCCGTGTTGGATTTTCAACGTTTAGCTCTATGCAGAGATCTGAAAATCCGATGCAACTCTTTGAATATAGGCTTACGGTTTGCTACGGTATACTTACGGGCAGAGAAATGGATGTGAGGTAGTTCGAGCACGAAGTCAAGACGGGACCACACGAGACTGTAGTTTATGTAGTCGACCACGATGTCACTCAGACCAGTACTGAGAATATCCTCCAGAAAAGCAGCTGCGTTGAAGATCCTGGGAATGATGAAAATAGTATTCAATAATAACTTTTGCAGCGCGGCATACATTGCAAATTATATTTATTTCTCGTTGCCATTTTGCATTGCAACGAATGCAAAATGGCAACGAGAAATAAATATAGAGAACCTAGAAAGAAACAAGGATGAAATTGTGTTTGTTTTAAAATTATGAATAGACAGGAGATAAATCATGCAATTTCTTATTTCGTGAGGTATGGAAGACAAGCCATTGATAAACTGAAAGATTTTTTAGATTCTCTGCAAATATTAGTGTCACGAATTGTTTCACAAATATTTCATTTCGCTAGCTTTTTTTACGCAATGAACATTTCATTCACACAACTAATCATTTGGTTTTAAGCACGTGAATCTAAATTAGATTAAAATTAGAGAGAGAGAAACAAATCCGGTTGCTGCTCTAGAATGGTCCTTATCACAAGTTTATGTTCATCGCGTAACAAAAGCTCGCGTATCTAGCTAAGCAAATAAAATTCTTTAACAGTATGCTAGAAAAGTGGGTTACTGCTTTATAAAATAGTAATAACACATCATCACATACAGACACCTACACCGCACAGATACTCGCACGCACACAATTAACTCGTGTCACTCTTCAATATTTTTTTTGTGTGTTTCGTTAAGCTAACAATTTAATTTTTATTTACTGCCAGCTATGAAACTACCTGCTATAAAACAAATAAAAATCCAAATAGATTCCAACAGATCTCTACATCAAAATGTCACTTACACAGGCACGGGAAGTTCGTATGCTAAATGTTCCTTCTCGATGTGGAAGGGATCCAATCCATCATCCCTGATGGCTTGGCTGATCTCCTCGATGCCCTCTATGACCTGAGCCTCAATCGCGCCAGAGATAAATCTTGAGTCCCGGTTCGCTACTGTACCTAAACATTCCATCAAATGTTTTATTACAAGCCATTATCGTTTATTCATTTTTGTAACTTACTTTTTACATTTTTACATATTCCTATACAGGCTGTAACGGAAAGGGTATATACATGTTTTATGATGAGAAACATGTTTTTCAGCAAAAATATATCTGCTGCCCCATAGAAAATGACAATACCTGTTCGTTCCAAACGTATAGGCAGCTATAATTTTTTTTGATGCAAAAAAAAAATTATGTTGAGAAACATGTTCAGTTTGATGGTCTGTAGCACACCCTTAAGGATGTATATACCCTTTCCGTTACACCCTGTATAAATAAATCAATAAAAAAACACTTAAAAATATATAAAATAGTAGCCCACCGGTATCGGGAACAGGGTCCAAGCTACCGGCAGTCAGGGCTCCAGAGAAAGGAACCTCCTAACAATAGGAGCCGTGTCTAAGAGTAACGCTTTCTGAATCAAGCCCTTGATCTAGCTAACCCTAACGCCTAACGAGAGCTTCATCAGATATTGGTCGAGACTCTTGGCAATTAAGCCATTGGCTGATACGACTATCGGCACAATGATTGCAGAAGCCACACCCCACATGTTGACAACCTCGTGGGCCAGGTCCAGATACTTTACAAGCCATTATTGTTCAAGCACCAGAAGGTTTTTTTTTGAACTAGCCTACATCGTGTCCCACTGCTGAACAAAGGCCTCCCCTTTCAAAATCAACATATTTTATTTTACATAGGCCTACATGGGCACTTATAAAACCTCAACAAAAAGTGCACGGTTCGGGTTGGTCGTTTCCTATGGAGAAGAACCGGCAAGAAACTCCATGTTTACCCTTTTAAAATCATTTGGTTTTACAATATTTGAAGTTACAGCGTTAGTACTTAAGTATTGCAGGACAGCGTAGGCTTTCTCCCTCCATACCTATATCTTTTGCGATCTCCGGCCTTGTTAGCCCCGCAAGCATGATCAGATAGTCACGCCACCAGGAGATTATTATGATTGAAAAAAAAATAGGATGCACTCCGGGAGTTCCGTCAGAAGTGAAAGCTTGAATATTAACGTTGTGCATTTTTTATATTTTCCTGATGGTTAGGGGAATTATTTTGCACGAATTGCTTTAATTATCAGTATAAAAGTACTATCATTTATGTGGTAAAATACAATATTCATTTATTGCGCTATCGTACACAAACATTACAATTTATATTACATAAAAAATTCAGTTCAGAACTATTATAATCCGTCTTACGAATTTTACCTCTTGGAGGTTTGTTTGTACATACGATAATTATCCAGTTTTGGAAATCCAAACTCAATGCCAGATGTCATAAAGGTCAAATTCCTTCGTAAACGAATGTCAGTCCGTCTTACGAATTTTAGATGAGGACACGTGACCTGACGCGAGTTTACCATTTTTTATCCATAACAAAAGTGCACAACGCCTCTAAAGACGTTTTCACTACAAAAACTTCAAATTGGTTGTTTTGCGAAATGTTTAGGTAGTTTGAATTTCGAAAATGGATCCAGGCTTAGATGCAGGATGCTTCAGGTGGGTAGCATGCGAGCGGTGATCGAGCCAACATCGCCTGAGGATGCCCAGTGACACGTGTCGAGCATCGGTTTGGTTAAATTATTTTAGCCAAATAATATTTTTCAACTTAATATTTTGTTTGTAATTTTTTCACCTTGCACAAAATTCAGGTTTCAAGTATGACTAACCTGGTTCGATGGACGGCTCCGGGACAACGGAAGCACAGACACCCGCGACGAGAACAGCGAAAGCAAGTACGGTCCTCATTTTGGTTTATTTTTCTGGAAAGGAACAATATGTAACTTTGGATAATTGTAAATCTAAATTATAATTATTGTAATCTTTGGATAATTGTAATTGTAATCTAAAGCTAGGAAAATCATATGATTTAAAAAATTACCGCTACTTAAAAATCATACGCTGCCAGGTCATTTATAAATTAGGCTTATTATGTGAAAATGTATTAATACTTCTACCACAAAAACTTGAGAACCATTAGTTGAAACAACAATACTGCATGTATCACAATAGTAATGTTTATGGACTAACTGTTGGCCGCGACTTTCGTCCGCGTGAAATAATTACAAAAACATTAGTTCCCTGTTTAATCGGTATTTGTTAACAATATCAAGGGTTTTATATTTTTTGCACGGAACCCTATTCCTTTTTCTATAATAAAAGTAGCCTAAGATACTCCTTATAATATTAGGAATCTGCCAGTGAAAGTCCCGTCAAAATCGGTCTAGCCGTTTTGGATATTAGACGGAAGAGACGGACAGACAGACAAAAACAAAAACAGAGGCAGTAATAAAAACTGCTGGTAGAAGTGAAAACTCAAAACAATGGAATTACTGTGTTCTTTTTTTGATTTTTTAAACACGTCCTAGTCTGGCAATATGTCACGAGCATGTCGGTGTTTGAATGTTCCCCTACCAAAAATCGCTCAACGCAGCTAAAGAAGTTTTCACTTCAAAAATTGGTTTGTTTTTTTGTTAAAAGGCCCGTTTATACTTTCTGCATTCGGTAAAAAGCTGTTATTTTGACATTACAAAGAGACACTTCAATTTTTGTTTTCGCGATTAGAATGTTGGTCCTATGGAGACAGTAGTTCAGTTTGATGGTCTGTCCCAGATCCTTAAAATAATATGAACACACCTCTCAGAAACATAAAAATAAGAAAAATTGTAGGTAAAAGTCACACTTCACTTTTTATAGAAAACGTTTTCACATTGAAACTAGCTTACCTTTCAGAGGATCAAGTAATACTGTCACAAAAATCATTTATATTTATAACCATGATATTTTACACATGGATAAATAAAAAATACTTAAGATAAAGCCAACTGATTGTCAAGTAAGTAATCCTTAATAAAAACTAATCCTAAATAATCCGTTTAAATTGCATGCGTACTGATTGCCGTCATTATATATCTTTGAGGTGGCAGTGTTCGTTAAGACAAACCCACAGCTTTTCGAAGTTAAAGCCCCAGCCGATCCACGGTTGAGAAAAAGGGAATCGAACATTCTTTGTGTTGATCGCAGTAAAACAGCACTCCTAAGTAAAAGCTTTTATAGAATGGCTCCAATTATTTTCAACAAAATTCCACGACATTTAAAGAAACTTAATAATAATTTGTTTAAAAAAAAATTAAAACAATTTTTAATTCATAAAAGCTACTACTCCACAGCTGAGTTTATGGAGGACAAGACATTTTGATTATGATTATTTTTATTTATTTGTTTTTACTTTAATAATTGTGTGTGTTAGTACGTAAGGAAATGTGTATTAATAATATGTAATTGTGTTATTTAATTTAAAATTTTGTGTCTATTGTTTTGACATACCTAACTCTATTATGATTCGTATGCT
This sequence comes from Cerastis leucographa, assembly GCA_963082945.1. Lineage (NCBI taxonomy): Eukaryota > Metazoa > Arthropoda > Insecta > Lepidoptera > Noctuidae > Cerastis > Cerastis leucographa. The sequence goes on along the minus strand of OY720380.1, from coordinate 5,713,788 downwards.
CTCGGGTAAAATGTAGCGAACTAACCATTTCTGTATAACATCTTATTGTAATGAAACCTACATTTACGAATAAATTTGATTTGATTTGATTTGATTTGACTGATTGGAAGTGAGATTATTTCATTAATCACTGAATAAAATTCTTCAAAAATTTGCTATTTCAAATAAACGCACAGGTGTACGATTAAAATATTGTCTAATATTAAATATTAAAAGATCTTGTTAAGGATTTAGCAAGTTAAATAGACAGCCGTTCAAAATCAAAATATATTTTTTTACATAGGTCTACATGGGCACTTATAAAACGTCGACAAAAAGGTGCACAATTCGGGTTCGTCGCTTCCTATAGATATAAACTGGCAAGAAACTTCATGGTTACTCTTATAAAATCATTAGGTTTTGCAATATTTTTATGTTACAGCGTTTGTACGTGTAGGAGGACATCGTAGGTCTGACAATAAGTCGTTGCTTGGTAAGACTGGATGTCAGACTTTTTGGCTTATGACTACCCGTAACGACTGTCAAAGATCTACAAATGACAGCCGGGACCAACGGCTTATCGTGCTTTCCGAGGCACGTAGGAAACTCGGTATGTAATTATGGCCCCCAACCACGGACCAACCTCGGCAAGCACGGCTTAACCTTAAAGATCGACCTGTGAGGCTGTAATATTTAGCCACGAGCTCCAGCTGGAGACGAGTTCTTCTGTAATTCTCATATATTTCATGTATTAGATGACAATGTCAACTTACGCTGTACTCTTTGGAAGTCTCCGGCACAATTGAATTAAGCAACTTGTTCATTTTCTCCGACTAGTTTCACACCAGAATGCAAAGGAGAAATAAAAGAATGAATGAATGTAACTTGTTTTTCTTTATTTTTCTATGGAGCACATGCTCAATAGAAGACTATAAAATCATCGTAATATCGCAAATTAAACCGGTTGGCGAAACGGGAAGTATGAAAATTAAAATAGTTACGACAGGGCACTGTTTTTCCACTTGTTTTGCACGTCTTTTGTTTACTTGGTGAATCGGGAAGGTTATCAAACGGGATGTAGCCATCTAGCCGTTGTATAATGATGTTGGATTTTGAAGTCAATTGTTGATTGAAGTCAATGGTTTTTTCACCAACTCACACCCAAAGCCTTACTCAGCGAGGTGGAATATAGCCCGCTCTATCTTACAGAGACTAGGCCTTCATCTCAGGAATAATAATCAACTATTATTATTATGCCTTGTGACTGGGACTGTAGCTTTCCGTTTTTTTTTTTGTTTTTCAAAAGTGCCTGTAATGGTCCAATACTCAATGCATTTATTTAAATAAAGTTTAACATCATCTGCCTTGCCTTTTCCCAAGTATGTTTGGGTCAGCTTCCAGTCGAACCAAATACAGCTGAATACCAGTATTTGACATGAAGTGACTGTCTATGTATACGATACTCCAAATAAGAATACGATACCCCTTGGTAAAACTGGTTGTCAGACTTTCGGGCCACTGACAACTTGTAACGAATGTCAAAGATCTACAAATGACAGCCGGGACCAACTGCTTAACGTGCTTTCCGAGGCATGAAGGAATGTAAAGGGTGGTCTCCCATCCACGGACTAACCTAGGAAAACGCGGGTTAACCTGAAAATCGACCCGAGCGGCTGTTATTATTTAAGCCAGAGCTCCTCCTTTCTTCCAGTTTAACCTTTAGCTACAAATTAGAATCAAAATCATTTATTTCAAGTAGGTTTCTAGTTACAGCCACTTTTGAATAGTTTTACAACAATGAAAATTAAGCTACAGTCCCAGTCACAAGAATAGAATAGAATAGAATAGAATAGAATGCATTTATTTGTCCGAATATTGTACAAAGCTGTGTGAGTATGTATTACGATCATAATATTCTGCCGTTTCCGGCGTACAAATATGGTTTGTAGAATTGTGGTTCATCATTACATTAAAATTGAGTTATTGATCATTAGAATTACAGATAATTTAAATAAATGAACAGTATTTGTATAAGAGATTAATTATATAAGTCAAAATTCAATGAAGTCAAGGAGATACAATATGATAACTGACACAAGACATAATAACTGTGAATGTAGGTACTGTAGTTGCCCATTCCAAAGCGATAAAAATCTCTATGGAGAAGAATGGGCAAGAAACTCCACTAACTACTGGACACTATTTTAAACCAGAATCTTGTTACAAAAACCTTTGTAACATCATTCATGTTGATTATGGTACATTATGTGAGAACGATGAAGCAAGACGTGTAAATTCTAGAGAGCCTGGATTGTTGACCAATGCCATACTGGCAATTACCATTACTTTACACACAATGTTTTATAAGCCGATACAAAAAAGAAGAGATAAATACTTAGAAACCTACTTCGAATCCTTCCAAAGTAAAATCGACTTTTGTGGCCCTGACAGTGATTTCCTTGGAGAGGCTGATATTGAAGTGGATGTCACCTACGAAGCACATGCGTTGAATCTCGACCCTGAAAAGAAGAAGATATCCAAATATAAGTATATATGGATATCTTCTTCTTTCATAAGATATATATAATGTGTTTAATTGATATTGTTTTTCGCATTGACAGTATTGTAAAAGCAAATATCTTACGTCCCAGAGGAATCCATTTAAAATGTTTTGCCGAAAACAGTTGTCTCCCTTGAAGCGGTACTTAAAATATAATCGACAAATAGATGAACAATTAGGGAGTAAAGGCAATATTACACGATACAACCAATTTTTTTTTTTTAATAAAAGGCGCAGAAATTATAAGTGAAACCAACGTTAAACGAGACCCTATATGTTAATCACGACTCAATCTTTTTAAATTAAATGTGTAAGTGAATCATGATCATGCAAATAGAAGAATATGAGAAGTCATTTGCAAATATTTTCTACGTTTCCAACTTTTTTCTATGTTACCCTCCTTTATTTAAACTGCCTGAAAATAAATATAACTTTAAATCATTTTAAAAAACAACTCAATTTTGCTTACCAACACTGCCGACAATAAGAGGGTATTCTGTGACTAAGTTCAAACGGGATGAAATAATGCTGTAAATGGCGCTGTGTAACACAATATTGCTCATGCTTAACAGCTCTTCAATGAAATAGGCGTTGTCAAAGATCCTAGAAAAGAAGAAAAAGAAAAGATCGAAACATTATGTTCATAATTTATGGCACAATCTGTTGATTTGACAATGTTTGATGAAATCATTTCAAAATTCCTTATTGACAAAGTGAAGTTCTATTAACATCATCAATGATAGCAAAGTAAATAAAAACACTTAGATTGATAAAAACTCGAATAGATGTAAATACTGTTCAGGCCTGACGAGATTTAGTCAAATATTATGCTGGAGTACCTCCGTGCTCTTTCTTGTGTGCATAGAACAAAGTAAGTATTGATCATGATGTAAATAATAGAGAAATTCTACATCTACCTATCTTGCAGTTTGCAGTATACTCTTGTCATCATCGTCTTGCCCTTGCTCCATTTTATTGAGATCGTTATCAGTTAGTCAGTATACTCTGTATTCATCATCATCTTCCTGCCCTTGTCCCATTTTATTTGGGGTCGGCGCAACACGTCTCTTTCCTCCATACTCCTCTGTCATTCATCATGCTATCATTTACTTCTTTTTCCTTCATATCATTTTCACACAATCCATCCATCTTTTCTCTGGTCTTCCTCTCCTTCTGCATCCATCTACATTTATATTCATCACTCTTTTAGTCACATGTGTTCCATCCCTCTTCGTCACATGTCCATACCAAGACAGACGATTCCTTTCAAACTTCCTCTTATATGCTCATTTCTAACTTTATCTATTTTAGTCACTCCACGCATCCATCTCAACATTGTCATCTCTGCTGCATAAAATCTTTTTTCATCAGTCTTCTTCACTGCCCAGCATTCCGATCCATATATACAGTACGACAGTATACTCTGTATTACAGATTATAATATTAGCATTACTTATACTCACACTGGTGCACGCAGTGTGTAACTGCGTTCTTTATACTGGATATACAGGGGATCCCAACCAGCTTCCTTGATAGACAAGCTCACATCCTCAATGGTGTTTTTGATATAGCTGCTCACGGAACATTCATTATTGAAGTCAACTGCAAAGACAAATCATTCAAAGTGGTTTTCAAGAATCAGGAGCAATCTAGAAGCTATATTTACACCAACATGTGATATGATTTATGTATTCATCAATCTTTGATTACTACATGGAGCTTTATTCTGATATAGGTTTGCCATCCGTCCGGGTTTCCCTGGATTTGTCCTAGTTTGGAGGGTATCCGGGGAGCGTCCGGGCGGGGCTTAATTTGTAGTCCGGGTTTAAAAATTTAAAGTCCGCCCGCGACACACGCACTGTGCCCGCAGGTCGCGATCAACCAACGAACCGACTGACAAAATTTAATTATAAGGTCTAAAAAAAAAAAAAAAAGGTTATTTTGACATTTTCAACTTTTTTTATTACATTGACTATGTTTAAAAACACCTGTTGACATGTCCGGGTTCTGGGCTCTAAGATCCGGGGTTTTCACGAGTCTTGTCCTGGTTGCCAAATTTTAGAGATGGCAACCCTATTCTGATATAAAACATGATTATATCGATAAACTTACTTTCATTCGCATCAAATTGGAGAAGAGCATTAACGCTTATGATGGAAAATGACGAATTTCATTTTGATTCTATTCAATAAATCTGCAATTAAAAGATCAAAATGTTCAAATTAGAACCTTCTCGTTAAAAACCACAATTAAACATGAATACTATTCCTCTTTTATAGCTTCAGACCAAAGATAAATTCCAAGTCCGCGAAACAATAATGAAAACTTACACAGCAACAGAAATCCAAAGGGGTTTGGGTAAAAGTGGCATGATTATCTAAGTCTGCGGCCAGTAATGAAAAATGTTTCATTAGTAAGAATACAATAAGGCATTCATTTTCTTCTATGAACAATTATTTCCAAAATGCATCGGAGTCGAGATATACAGGGTGAATTTTTCAAGTGGGTGGAAGGCCATATCTGAAACTATGAGGAATCGCGAAAAAAACTCAAAGGAGTCACGAGCCCGGTTTTGATAAAACTAAAACTGCATCATTGGTTTTTTGAAAAATCAATATTCCTAGCCAGGAATCGAACCAGTTAATTTTGAAAAAATGACAGCCTGTATTATTACACCATTCGATAGTGTTGCCGCTAAGGATCAAATTCTGGGAAGTAATGACATACGGCAAACGAAAGGAAATAGTTAATTTTCAATAAAATACATAATAGTATGCAAACTGTTAGTAGGAACAACACAACTTTAACGTCAGATATTTCAGCTCCGATATAATTTTCGGCAAAATTATTTTAGGAGTAATTTTATCATATATTCCACTATACGTTATCAACAATAATCATTGTGGCCGCTGTGAAAAAAAATCATGCCACCGGTCCATACAAGCTTACCAAATGCCCTTTTGCAATAACCTATCTAACAAAATTCTAACGTTGCAATGAACTACAGACTAAATTCGCCTAGTTTATATATCGATTTGAATTAATTAATGGCTAACTAAAGTTGACACATGGTGGTAGCAGCCATTGACCTTCAGAATCTAAATAAAGTATTTTTGTTTGACAAGTCTCCGAATGTGTTTGTTGGTAAAAAAATTGGTTGTCTGTAAAGTCGGTACTTTACTTTACTGACGATAGTTGAACGTGACAACGCTATAGGGACGCGTGCCTCTCACTCGCTCTCATTGTGAGCGCATAACGTGAGCGGAGCGTAACGCAGTTTCTTGAAGTGTCACCCGGCAAACCAATTTATAAGACGTTGTCACGTCAAAAATCGTAGAGCAATAAACCCATTAAGAATGATTTCGATATTATCTTAGTCTAAGGTAGTGCAAAGCAAAAGAGAATTTTGTATAAACTTAACAGTATGGTTAGTAAACCTCGAACTCATTATTGTTTTTGTCGGCAGTTTATCAGGCTGGATGGAAAGGCCATGGACGCACAAACGTTTTAGTACACCGGTAATTATAAAAAATGATTTTCAAAATTTATGGAACAGCAGTATTTAAAAAGTCTATGTGGAAGGGTTCAGAGTGAGAGATATTGGACACATGGTAACCGTTTGTGTGTCGGTGGCTATAATAAAACAGGGTGTTTATTAAATACAGTGATATAGACATAAAGATGACTACATTTAAGATATAGTGCCTTTACTTATCAAGTAGCAATATTGGACGCACAGTGAGAACATCGACTAAAGACCAACGAAGCAAAGATTTTTAAAGCTTTTGTCAATACAAAAGCTTCCTCTCCTGGTTGGAAACCTAAAAACTATCAGAAAATATCAATATATTTTCTGAAAGTTTTTAGGGTTCCGTACCCAAAGGGTTAAACCGGACCCTAATACTGAGACTTCGCTGTCCGTCTGTCACCAGGCTGTATCTCATGAACCGTGATAGTTAGCCAGTTAAAATTTCTACAGATTATGTCTTTCTGTTGATGTATCATAATAATATAAAAACAGAATAAAATAAATATCTAAGGGTAAAAAAAAAAAACTTTTTTGGTGCCCTTTTTTTTTTTTTTAAGTATTGGAAATCATCAAATGACTTCTACCGCTCTGGGCGGAGCGGGAGGGAGTGTCAGACTTCTTCGCCCTTTGTGTTCCAGGACAGCGGTATCTCTTTCGAACAACCCGCAGCTTGTTGGAGCCCCTACAAAGATATTTTTTGCTCGTTTTTATAAATAATGGTACCCTTCATGCGCGAGTCCGACTCGCACTTGGCCAGTTTTAAGATTTCTTTACTTATTGCTATTGGTTACTATTGCGTGAAAAAGTTATCCATAAAACTTTTGCCAAAAAACTAAGAACCGAATATTGAAAAAACGTTTTGCAGTACAAAAATTGTTTATTCACGTAAACACATAAATTAAGCCATAATATAACTGTGAGTAATCCCTTTTCTTAATAAAAACGGTTAAAAGCTTCAATTCAAAGCATCGTAAGCGATAGCCCATAGAATGTGCTCCAACATCTCGTTGATATCTCTCTGCAATGAGGAAAAAAATTCAGATCATCATTATGTTCCAGATACCTCAACGTACACAAAGCCAAAACAAAGAAATAATTATTTTTAACATAATTAAATGGCAAATGATAGGTATCTATTCTTCAAGACTTAAATTACTGATTCTTCTTTAAAGCTAATTTGGCCAATTCTAAAGATCCCTAATACATCGACCAACCGCTTTGCGATATCCCGATGTAATAGGTGGGCACTCGTACCCCACGGCCCTAGTACTTAAACCCCAAACGGCTCAAACTCATTACTACCAATTAAGTTATTGTATTCGCACTGTTTGAAGTTTTCAGCACCTGCAGCAGCCACCAAAGGGCTAAAAAATACATGTTGTACTTACAGTATGATCCCAGATGGTTCTAGGAACGATTCTTCCGAAGAAATCATTGAAATCATCAGAAACGTCCTCGCCCATCAGAATTACTTTGGCATTAGACTGAAACAAATGATGATACAATTAATAATCTGCATCTATACTAATACTATGAGGGAATTTTGTTTCTCTAATCTTTTTCCAGTGTTGGAAAGAGACGGAGCTATAGAGGACGTCTAGCGCCATCTCTTTCCCACTCTGCAATAAGATTAAAACAGTACTGCTTTAAGACGTCATGGTTGGCCACCTGGATGAGGATGAGGATTAAGTTGTGACGAAAGATTTGAGTATAAATGTGGGAATGAGCATAAGAGTAGAGGAAGACCAAAAGAAACGATGGATTGACTGTGTAAAGTGTGATATGGCAAGAAAGGAGGTGTCTGTAGACAAGTAATAGAGAAGCATGGAAGAAGAACACATGCTGCGCCGACCCCAAATAAATTGGGATAAGGGCAAGAGAAATATGATGATGGTACGTCTCTAGATCATTACGATCCGATCAAAAGTGTAATTGAAAATCTCAGTAGCAGCCACGGAGTAGTTTGGAGTCGTACCCAGTTTAATGGCAACATGCTCGGGGTCTGGTTCATAGGACTTCAAAAATAGCTCGTGAAATGTGGGTGTACTATTAGATGCTCCTCTACCTACCTCTACGGGGATTACAGACATTTTATACGAAAGCTAGATGACTCGTAATCAAATTTCCAACCTACAGAATACTAATGAAAAGTGATTGTTTTTGAATTTTTGTCAGACAAACAGACTAAATAGAATAGGGGATAATCCTATTTTTTTTTCTTTGTCCGTCGGGTAGTTTATTGAAAAATATTGAACACGTATTTTTTCTTTTTTGACGTGGTCATAAAATTACGAAGATATATTGAGTTGAAATGGCGCATAAAATCACATGTAGGTAAGTTTTATACCTACTTGTGACGTAGTAAGCCCCCACTCTCCAACTTTAATGAGTTTTAACTAAGTATTTTCTTGATATTTTGATAAATCAAAAAATACGTGTCTAATATTTTTGTATTACCTGTCTGACGAACAAAATAGAATGTCGTTTTCTTTACCCAGTCCGATCCCCTATTACACTTACGTAAATATTTCTCATCGTGAATTTGGCTTCGACCCCACTGAGAGTGACTCCGGAGATCGGACGAGGCTTGACATTGATGTGACCGGTCACGCGGAGACCCGCGACTTCAATTCTAGAAAGGACAAAAAAATATATAATGCATGTTATAACATAATATCTTGCACACTTAAGCCTTCAGGTGACAGCAGCCCGCGAAATTGAAGAAAAAACGCAAGAAAATTTCGGTCAGGTCGGGTTGTATGTTGAACAAAATGTGATGATTCATTTAAAAAAAAATTGAAATATGGCACGATAATTATTCTTTCAACGTTACTTACTTTCCAGAGGCAGAAAAGTCGAATTTGTTGCTGAAGATTTCAGCATTGGCCTTAACATTACCTGAAATAGTTAAAGTATTTTGGTAAACATTAAGTTTAAAATAATATCCTTTCTACAAGGTGTAAGGGACAGCCTCCCACAAACTGACAGGATGCATTCTGCTCCTTATTTTGAATCATGTTCTAACGGAATTTTTGTCAGGTTTTTTAAACGTTTTTTCATTAACTGGTCTTTATTATTTCAATGTAAAATGACATTCTTCAATTACTCTATTTATGTTAATAATACTTACAGCTCAGGAGCAGGAGGAGCTCGTGGCTAAATAATAATAGCCGCCCGGGTCGATCTTTTAGGTTAACCCGTGCTTGCCGAGCTTGGTCCGTGGATGACCATAATTACATACCAAGTTTCCTCCGTGCCACGGAAAGCACGTTAAGCCGTTGGTCCCGGCTGTCATTTGTAGATCTTTGACAGTCGTTACGAGTAGTCAGAAGCCGAAAGTCTGACATCCAGTCTTACCAAGGTGTATCTTATTACCCAGTTACTGGATTGTGGAGGTCAGATAGGCAGTCGCATCATGTAAAATACTGGTACCCAGCTGCATCCGGTTAGACTGGAAGCCGACCCCAAGATAGTTTGGGAAAAGGCTAGGCAGATGATGATGTTAATAATACTTACAGCTAAAATAAATGAACCTACACTACGAATTCGGTTTGATATGTCCGTGACTTTTAGGGCTCAAATCAAGTGAACCCTAAAACGTGACAAGAATTCCGGTGGAATATGATTCATAATAAGGAGCTGAATGCAACCTGTCAGTGAGTGTGATTTTTTAAAGTTGGCCAAACTTTAAGGACCTGTAGTACCTACTCATGAAAATGGAGAAGCTACCTTGCATTATTGGTCGCGTAACTCGAAAAAATGTGGGCATCAGCTGATATTTTTTCACGATTTCATGGTCGATACCATAGTTAAAAATTGTTCATTTTCGTGAGAACTATACAGCTTTAAACTAATGCCAATATTTTAAAATCACCCAGTATATCTATAAATTCATTAGATAAATAAAATTTACATCTACAAGGTGTTGTTTTACATCCTCGTCAAATTTCAGGAGGTGGTTAAAAAAGACATAAATAATGAATTAAAATTACGGTACCTAGTTAATTATTAATAAACGCTGATTTATTTTGATCGTTTAAGTTTGTCAAATTTTCAGAATAATCCCCTTACCGTGGTTAAGGGAACAAGAAACTATCAAATAAATGTTTGATATTATTTGTATGTGTGTAAGCGAAGTTATAGGGCGAGAACCAGACGGGCCGCGTTTAAAACACGGGTGGTTCACACTTACCGATTTGCGTAAATAAGAAAAAAAAAAAAATTACCTACCCATATTATGATTGATTCGGGACGAGAATCATTAACATAGTTACCTCCTTGAATTTGACGAGGATGCAAAACAACATCTTGTATAACAAAATCTTAAAGGCTACGATTAAAGGGTTTATTACTTAATGTTTTGGAAAAAGGGTAACAAGAGCTATTGCTGAGCAAGTGCAACTTGTTGTTGGGCTTTTCCATGGTAAATTTTTCAGTAGCAGTTTTTCTTAGCGTTTTTTTTCCGTCGATTGATGACAAGAAAATCAAACATGAATGGCCCAAGGTTCAGGTTTGTCTCCCCGATCCCGAGATCAGATTGATTCAACTACGCGACACCACTCGCTGATGCAGTTATAAGGCCGTCAGGTGCTCGGATGACTTAATAAGATAAATAGAAGTTTGGAGTAAGGGTTGTGCCAGGTTGACGGCAATAAGCTCACCCTCAATTCATAGGACTTAAACACAGTGCAATGTGTATTATCCAGATAGCTTACCAGCAGAAAAGACAATGTAAGGCATCTCAACATCATATCTTACGAGGGATCCGAAGATGGTGTAGCTAAGCCTATGAATCCAGATTTCGCTGAGACCGGTGCTCAGTATGTCCTCAAGAATGGTTTCATAGTTGAAGAGACTGTAAATAAAATATTCCATTAATTTCTCGAAAAGAAAAAAACATTAAAAAAATGTAAATAGTATAGCTTGGATTTGGATAAAGCTTGCCACCAAATGTAAATGCTTTTTTTGGCAAAGAAGCAGTCTCGTCATTGAACGATAGTATTAAATGGTGGTATGATGATAATTTTGAACTACTCGTATAAGAGAAACTAGCAAACTAAAACCTGTTTTTGTAATGTTTAAGTTAGGAATTTAAAAAGCATACAGAGATAATTGACTGGATACTTACTTGGGTACTCGTAACGCGTAGCTAGAGATTTCCTTCTCGATATGGTATGGGTCCAGTCCAGCATCCTTGATAGAATGACTTACACCATGAATGGCGCTTTCTATTTGTCCGGTGACAGAGCGCTCACCCGACATCTCAACTAAAATTTTTAAAATTATTATTTACTAGTTTTTGCCCGCGGCTTCGCTCGTGTTAATTTAGAATTTGACAATGACTGATTCGGACACGTGGCGCCATCTACTATTATAAGAACAGTACTTTTTTTAGGATGACGCCCTTTATCCTTTTCTGCATACCTGACAACTTATACAGTATGTTAGTTTAAACGAGGGACATATTCAAACCCATAATAGTACATGCTAACATGATACTAATAAAAATATAAACAAAAAAAAACACTGATAAATAACAGACAGAACCATACCAAAATTTTTGCAAATGTCACGCAACCTGCACCCTTGCGCTAGCGACTTAATACTATCGCAGAACATGGGAGGGGGTCAATGACTCTTAGGTATAATCCATTTTCCCTTCATACTTTAAACTTACCTGGCTTAGGACAGTCCAAAATATCTAGGCACTAAACAAAACATTAAAAATTCTTCTATATACGTTATAGGTTTTTTACATATTTGGGAAGAGAATCGAATACTGAATACCCTCCCTCAATATGTCCCTCGTTTAACCTAACATACTGTATGCAAAATTTCAGGATGATCAGTTCAGTGGTTTAGGCGTGAATAGGTAACTAGCCCTTAATTAACTTTAACTAAATTATTGGATTGTTATTCTCCAACTTCCATGTTTGACGTCTGATGTTTAAAAATAAAAATACATTCACTTATGCTTACTTGGGTCAAGTTGCAAAGATGTGGCACTGATGCCTGCGATGAGGAAAGCGAAAGCAAGGAAAGCCTTCATTTTGATTTTAGGTTATTTTTGCTGGAAAACAAAATGAATAAAAAATCACAAGAATTCACATTAAAAACAAATTAACCATAAAAATTTCCAAACTGAATTATTCACTGTGATATTTCGAATATTCAGCCTTTGGCTTACAAAAACTTGTAAAAATTAACATGACTATACTTGTTTCTTATCACATTATAATCTTATCTTATATACGTTTATATGAAAAAAAACAACATGAAAACTTTAATTTTTTTCACCTTCAGGTCTTACCTTACAATCCTACAGAGGTAGAATGATATAAATTGATTACAAAGTATCGTTTTTATACTATTCAGAAACAATTTGATCCTAATCAATTATCGAATTGTGAATAGTCTCATCTTATAGATGATATCTTGTACTTAATTGTTTGAAGCGTATGTTTACAATATCCGTAGGAAACGTGTGCCTTCAAAACATTGATAAAAATACATAACAAACTCGTACTAACGGGAAAAATTTAAAATTAATACAGAACGACACCCTCGTATGGTCTTAAATTTTGAATTGATTAATTGGGGAGTTTAGTACTCGTAAACTCGTGCAAGTTTTACTACAGGACAAACCCTGTAATTATCATTCTTCTTTTTCCATACTCTTCTATTACTCATAAACACGTACTTTCTTACCATATCATTCTTCACACAGTCCATCCTTCGTTTGTTTGTTCTTCCTTTACTCTTATACCCATCCACGTTCATACTCAAAACTTTCTTCACGACGTTTTCGTCCTTCCTCTGCATTACATGGCCAAGACAAGACAACCGATTCGACACACAACTTTTCAGTAACCAGCGCCACTTTCAGACTTCCTCTTATGTACTCATTTCTTGTTTTATCTTTTCGCGTAAAACCACACATCCCCCTTAGCATTCGCATCTCAGCCACATGCAAATGCTTTCCATTCACCCCTTATATGGCCTAACATTCTGATCCATACAAGACAGCAAGTCTAACTATTGTTGTATAAATCTTCCTCTTAAGTTTAAGGGGAACGCAGCACCAACCCTGAAATATAAAAAAACTAGCTTTTTCCCGCGGCTTCGCTCGCGTAGCTTTAGAATTCGACAATAACCGTCTCGGACACGTGGCGCCATCTATTATCCTAAGAACGTTATTGGTGTTTTCCTCGGGTTCCAGTACTTTTTTTTGGGATGAAAGGTACCATATGCCCGTTTCTGTATACCTGACAACGTATATGTGAAATTTCAGGATGATCGCTTCAGTAGTTAAGGCGTAAAGAGGTAACAAATAAGCAAACTTACTTTCGCATTTATAGTTAAGAGAATTAGGAGGACAATCGCAAAGTTCACGTTGTGGGGAACAGATGTTTTTTACAAGCTATTTTTCATGAATAAACTGGGAGAGATTTTGGTTATTCTGGCTCGTTTCTATCATCTTCTTGTCCTAATTGAAATTGATTAGGGGTCAAATCGAGCCCAGCTCTAACCTACCCTGATCAAATGATAATAATATCACATCGAAAACTTATTAGGCGTTACAGCTACACTTGAGTTTAACAGCTACACTTGAATCAAGCAAGTCAGAGACTTGCTTGATTCAAGTGTAGCTTGATTGCTGTGTCTTGATTCATATAACAATGGTTAATGTACTGATAATCAAACCTGTTCGCAAATACGCTCAGGTTGGTGTTGGAGGTGGTCCGGAGCCTGCGCCCCAGAGATGTGCACCGCTTCCGCATCGCCGTGTAAAAACAGTCAACACGGGCGTCAGCGAACATCCCCGACGCGCTGCAGTGCCGGGGCAGCCCCAACAGCACCCTGAACGCATTATTATACTGAACACGGAGGGCGTTGTACTGCTTCTGGGTATATGACACCCACAGGCTGGCTGTGCACAGGGACGTACAAAATGCTCGGAAAAGAGTTAGTTTGACGGCACCCGAGCAACGAACAAACCTGCGAGCGATCATATTGGCCCTCACAGACAACGCCCTTCGCTCCCTATCAATGTCTGCATCGTCGATATTTAAACTGTTGAACTTTTATTAACTCGACACCGTTTAATCTAATAGGTGGCACAAAATCCGGGCAGCTCCGACCCCTGGCCCGAAAGACCATGCATTCACTTTTATTTGCGTTATAGAGCAAACCGTGATCCCGCGCGTAACGCTCGCAGATGCCCAGCAACCTGGACAGGCCACACACCGAGGCGCTCAGCAGCACCATGTCGTCCGCGTAACTAATGTTGTTGACACAAACACCGTCAATATGGCAGCCGACACGGGTACTGCTGAGCTCCTCTATCAGTGCATTCACGTACAGGTTGAAGAGCTTCGGCGAGGTCAGCCCTCCCTGTCTCACCCCGCACTCCAACCTGTACAAGCTCCGACAGCGCATCCAACCATCGAACGACGTTGACCTGGTTAAGATACCAGTACTTGAAAATTTCTATCAGTTCAATAGGCATTGAGATGTTACTTAATTTTTGCCATAAGATATCATAGCTAACCAGGTCGAACGCTTTCGAGAGGTCGAGAAAACAGGCATAAATAGGTGTGCTCCTATCGGAGTAGTATTTGACAGTTTGCTTCAAACACAAGATAGCTGACTCAGTAGACAGTCCCGGTTTAAAACCAAATTGGTTATCATATATGTTTATATACTGGTCAAGCTGTGTATTAAGCAAACTGTCAAGAACTTTAGCAAGCACTGTGGCTAGCGAGATTGGCCTGTAGTTGCTCGTGTCGCTTAGGTCACCGGTTTTACTCTTCACAATTGGTACCACCACGGTCCTCATCATCTCTGCTGGTAAGTACGCATGTCTTATACAAAATGAATATAACATGGCAAGAACTCTGGGCAGGTGTACGCCGGCATGCTTTAAATGTTCAATGCTCAGGCTGTCATGGCCAGGAGACTTTCCACGCGATATTGATTTTATAACTCCCCGAACATCCTTAGCTGTGAATTTATTGTGTATCTCCTGTCCATGTGACCCTTCCACGCAGAATGACCGTAATGGTCCCAATGGCGATTTTACCATAAAGTGATCCTTAAATAAGTCTGCGGACTTTACTTTTCCGTGAGCGTTAATGGGGTGAGTGTACATTTCGGTTCACTCACCCCATTAACGCTCACGGGTAAGCCCGGCTTATTATTTAGCCTATTTGTGGTTTTCCAGAACTTACAAAAGTCATGTTTTGAATGGTGAGAAGCGAGAATGTCCATCTTTATCTGCTCCCTATTATTCTGGCACCACTTAAGGCGTGATTTAAAGATTCTACGACTGTCCCGCATCTCTTCCCAAACACGGCCTTCTTTCGGTTTACCCCACAGTACCCATTCCATAAATTTACACCGGGCTACCCCGTGAGCGTCACGCACATGCTTGTTCCATCCGATCACTGGTTGTTTTCTTCTCGGCTTAACAATAGTATGACTATCAGAGGCGGCTTTACACAAAGCACTAACAATCTTAAGATACATACTGTCTAATAGTACTCATGTGGTCTCGGTTGTCGCAGCGTTTATCACCACAATTACTAAGTTCAGGCGGAAAATCAATTTCTTTCAAACTATCATTACATAATTTGCTATATAAATCTATTTGCTCAAGGTTTCTCTCTATATTGAAGACATAGTAGGAACATCGATGAAGACCAACGAGTCAAAGATTTTCAAAGATTTTGTATTGTTATTTTCTGACAGTTTTTTAGATTTCTTTACTAATTGCTATTGGTTACTTTTGCGTGAAAAAAGTATGTATCGTTTTTTTTTGTATATGAAATGTCATGAAACTGTTTATCCATTAAACTTTTGCCAAAAAACTAAGAACTGAATATTGAAAAAACGTTTTGCAGTACAAAAATTGTTTATTCACGTAAAAACATAAATTAAGCCATTATGTAACTGTGAGTAATCCCTTTTCTCATTAATATCGGTTAAAAGCTTCAATTCAAAGCATCGTAAAAAATAGCCCATAGAATGTGCTCCAACATCTCGTTGATATCTCTCTGCAATGAGGAAAAAAATACAGATCAATTATGTTCCAGATACCTCAACGTAAACAAAACCAAAACAAAGAAATAATTATTTTAAACATAATTAAATGGCAAAGGATAGGTATCTATTCTTCAAGACTTAAATTACTGATTCTTCTTTAAAGCTAATTTGGCCAATTCTAAAGATCCTTAATACATCGACCAACCGCTTTGCGATATCCCGATGTAATAGGTGGGCACTCGTACCCCACGGCCCTAGTACTTAAACCCCAAACGGCTCAAACTCATTACTACCAATTAAGTTATTGTATTCGCACTGTTTGAAGTTTTCAGCACCTGCAGCAGCCACCACAGGGCTAAAAAATACATGTTGTACTTACAGTATGATCCCAGATGGTTCTAGGAACGATTCTTCCGAAGAAATCATTGAAATCATCAGAAACGTCCTCGCCCATCAAAATTACTTTGGCATCAGACTGAAACAAATGATGATACAATTAATCATCTGCATCTATATTAATACGATGAGGGAATATTATTTAATTGGTGCGTCTCTGGATCATGTCATGATAGTTACTCTGACGTCTTAAAGCAGTTTTGAATTTAATCTTATTCCAGTGTAGGAAAGTGATAAAGCTAAAGAGGACGTCTAGCGCCATCTCTTTCCCATTCTGGAATAATATTAAAACAATACCTACTGCTTTAAGACGTCATGGAAAGTTTTGAGTATGAATGTGGTTACACATCCATAAGAGTAGAGGAAGACCAAAGAACCGATGGATGGACTGTGTGAAGTATGTGGCAAGAAAGGAGGTGTCTGTAGACAAGTAATAGAGAAGCATGGAAGAAGAACACATGCTGCGCCGACCCCAAATAAATTGGGATAAGGGCAAGAGAAATATGATGATGGTACGTCTCTAGATCATTACGATCCGATCAAAAGTGTTATTGAAATTCTCAGTAGCAGCCACGGAGTAGTTTGGAGTCGTACCCAGTTTAATGGCAATATGCTCCGGGTCTGTTACATAGCTGCATAGCTCATAGCAAATCATAGCTCGTGAAATGTGAATGTTCTATTAGATACTCCTCCACCTACCTCTTCGGGGATTACAAG
The DNA here is from genome assembly GCA_963082945.1 of Cerastis leucographa. Taxonomy (NCBI): domain Eukaryota; kingdom Metazoa; phylum Arthropoda; class Insecta; order Lepidoptera; family Noctuidae; genus Cerastis; species Cerastis leucographa. The sequence goes on along the minus strand of OY720380.1, from coordinate 5,696,563 downwards.
CGTTTTATACAATAGCCAGATGACTCGTAATCAAGTAAAGCAATTTATTATTTCCAACCTACAGAATACTAATGAAAAATGATCGTTTCTGAATTTTTGTTAGACAAACAGACTAAATAGAATTACACTTACCTTAATATTTATCATCGTGAATTGGGCTGACACCCCACTGAGAGTGGTTCCGCCTGGACGAGGCCTGACATTGATTTCACCGGTCACGCGGAGACTCTCGACTTCAATTCTAGAAGGGACAAAAATATATAATCCACGTGATAACATAATATCTTGCACACTTAAGCCGTCAGGTGACAGCAGTGACAGCAGCCCGTGAAATTCAAATTTTCTTAAGTTTTTTGCAATTTGCAGGTCGGGTTGTATGTTGAACAAAATTTAATGATTCATTTAAAAAAATCTCGAAATATGGCATGATGATTATTCTTTCAAAGTTACTTACTTTCCAGAGGCAGAAAAGTCGAATTTGTTGCTGAAGATTTCAGCATTGGCCTTAACATTACCTGAAATAGTTAAAATATTTTGGTAAACATTGAGTTTAAAATTATTTCCGTTGTACAGGGTGTAAGGGATAGCCTCCCACAAACTGCCTGAGGTTTTTTTAATCGTTTTTTTTTTCAGTAATTGGTATGCCTGAGGTTTTTTAATCGTTTTTTTTTCAGTGAGGTATATCTATTTCAATGTAAAATTACATTATTTGTACGCGGAACTCTATTTATGTAAAATAAATAAACCAGCACAACGAGGGCGGTTTGATATGTCCGTGACTTTTAGGGCTCATTTACATATGAACACTAAAAGTTTCGTGACAAAAATTCCGGTGGAATATGATTCAAAATAAGGAGTTGAATGCATCCTGTCAGTGTTTGGAGGGTTTTCCCTTACACTCTGTATACAGTATGATTTTTAAACGTTGGTGTAATACCTACTCATGGAAATGGAGAAGCTGCTTCTTGCATTATTGGTCGCGTAAATCGAAAAAATATAGGCATCAGCTGATATTTTTTCACGATTTCATAGGCGATACCATAGTTAAAATTTGTTCATTTTCATGAGTACTATACAGCTTTAAACTATTGCCAATATTTTAAAAATCACCCAGTATATCCATAAATTTTTAATAAATTCTTGAGATAAATTAAATTTACATCTATCACAAAACATTAAAGGCTACGATTAAAGGGTTTATTACTTAATATATTGTATAACGGGTAACAAAAGCAAATGCAACTTGTTGTTGGGCTTTTCCATGGCAGATTTTTCACTGGCAGTTTTTCTTAGCGCTTTTTTCCGTCGATTGATGACAAGAAAATCAAACATGTATGGCCCAACATTCAAGTTTGTCTCCCCGATCCCGAGATCAGAGATTGATTCAACTACGCGACACCACTCGCTGATGCAGTTATAAGGCCGTCAGGTGCGCAGATGACTTTATAAGATAAATAGAAGTTTGGAGTAAGGGTTGTGCCAGGTTGACGGCAATAAGCTCACCCTCAATTCATGGGACATAAACACAATGCAAATGTGTATCATCCAGATAGCTTACCAGCAGAAAAGACAATGTAAGGCATCTCAACGTCATATGATATGTGGGATCCGAGGATGTGGTAACTCATCCTATGAATCCAGATTTCGCTGAGACCGGTGCTCAGTATGTCCTCAAGAATGGTTTCATAGTTAAAGAGACTGTAAATAAAATATTCCATTAATTTCTCGAAAAGAAAAAAACAGCTAAAAAAATTTAAATAGTATAGTCTGGATTTGGATAAAGCTTGCAACCAATTGGAAATGCCTTTCTTTTGGCAAAGAAACACACTCGTCATTGAACGATAGTATTAAATGGTGGTATGATGATAATTTTGAACTTCTCGTATAAGAGAAACTACGAAACTAAAACCTGTTTTTTTTGTCATGTTATAGTTAGGAACTTAAACGGCATGCATAGATAATTGACTGGATACTTACTTGGGTACTCGTAACGCGTAGCTAGAGATTTCCTTCTCGATATGGTATGGGTCCAGTCCAGCATCCTTGATAGAATTGCTCACATCATGAATGGCGCTTTCTATTTGTCCGGTGTCAAGGCGCTCGTCAGACATGCGAACTATAATTATAATTGTTATTTACTATCTTTTTCCCGCGACTTTGCTCGCGTTAATTTAGAATTTGACAGTGTGGTTTGGATACGTGGCGCCATCTACGAACGTTATTATTTTTTTCCTCGAGAACAATACTTTTTTTTCAGGATTACACCCTATTTCCGTTTCTATATAACTGATAACGTATATGCAAAATTTCAGGATGATCGGTTCAGTGGTTTAGGCGTGAATAGGAAACAAACAAACCTAATTTCGCATTTAAAATATTAGTTAGGAGTTTATCATATTTTTTTTTTACGGATGAGTAATCATCAAATGACTTTTCCCGCTCTCTAGTGTCAGACTTGTACTGACTAAAACCCATCCATGTTCCTTCTTAGCCCTTTGTGTTCCAGGGGCACGGTATCTCTTTCGAACAGTCCCGCAACCCTGGCAGGCATCGGCCCTCTCGGACCCCTTCCGATTTGCTGACATCTCCTTGAGACGCGCGTGGAACACGTATGCGCCGTTGACACGACCTGTCGTCATGAGACGGACGGACGGTGAGCTAGCCCAGTACTCACCGTCCACAGGCTCGCGCTTACGGTGGCCGGGGGCCATTGGTTGCCCCCGACGCCCGGGGCGTCTCCCGCGGCGGCTGGGACGTGAGGTTCTCTCCCTCTCACGTTCCGCCACCTCCTTCGCTAGCATGAATGCTTCGCAGAAGAAGGCGACGGCTTCCCATTCCCTCTCGCTCCGGACCATGGATTGAACCAGGGCCGGACGCGAGAGGTCGCCGCCGCCAATCGCCGCTACGAGGGCCGATCCTCACAGTGTTGACACCCGGGCGTTTCCTCCCGCCCGATTCGGTGCAAGAACCTCCCGAAACAACCGTTTCCGGTGAGGACCTGCGTTAGGCGGAAGGTGAGGGCGCCGTGGCGCCTCTCAAGGCACTCCTCAAAGACGGGACTTATCGCCTACTGTTGTGGCGTGCCCTGCACAAGGTAGCGACAGTCGCTGTCTCCATGTCGCCATGAGGTCGCGCCGGAGGTCTGTTCGCTGAGCGACAATTTGCCGCGGTAGCGGAGTTTCCCCCGGCGTAGTGCCTCCGCGCGCCTTTCGTGCAGGCGCGCGAGTACTATCGCCTCCAGATCCCATGGCGGCAATCCGGCCAAGAGGCTCACCGCCTCGCCGGAGATCATGCGGTACCCCCGGACCAGCCTAACGGCTACCACCTTCTGAGGCACGTTCAGGTAATGGGTGGCTGCCAATGAATGGCCGCCTCTATTGGATTGTTATTCTCCAACATTCATGTTTGACGTCTGATGTTTAAAAATAAAAATAAATTCACTTATGCTTACTTGGGTCAAGTTGCAAAGATGTGGCACTGATGCCTGCGATGAGGAAAGCGAAAGCAAAGAAAGCCTTCATTTTGATTTCAGGGTACTTTTAGCTGAAAAAAAAAAATAAAAATCAATAAAAAAAAATGTTTAAAAAGAAATTTAGGTACCATCAAAATTTCCAAATTGAATTATTGACTGTGATTTTTCGAATATTTGGCCTTTGGCTTACAAAAACTTGTAAAAATTAACATGACTATACTTGTGTTTTTTTTTCTCATATTCTATGATACGCTTATATGAAAATAACAACATGAAAACTATATTTTTCGTCACCTTCAGGTCTTACCTTACAATCCTACCGAGGTAGAATGATATAAATTGATTACAAAGTATCGTTTTTATACTATTCAGAAACTATTTGATCCTAATCAATTATCGAATTGTGAATAGTCTCATCTTATAGATGATATCTTGTTCCTAATTGTTTGAAGTTTACAATATTGGTAGGAAAACGTGTGCCTTCAAAGCATTGATAAAGATACATAAAAAACTCGTGCCGACGGGCGGAATATTGTAAATTAATACAGTACGATACTCTCGTATGATGTAACATTTTGTTTTAATTAAATGTGGAGTTTTGCACTCGTAAGCTCGAACAAGTTTTACTATAGGACCAACCCTGTAATAGGGATGATGACTGGGTAAAGAAAACGAAATTCTATTTTGTCCGTCAATCAGGTAATACAAAAATATTAGATACGTATTTTTTGTTTTATCAAGTCAACAAAAAAATACTTAGTTAAAACGCATTAAAGTTGGAGAGTGGGGGCTCACTACGTCACAACTAGGTATAAAATGTACTGAGCCGTGACGTCATGCGCTATTTCAACTCAAAATATCTCCGTAATTTTACGATTACGTGAAAAAAGAAAAAATACGTGTCAAATACTTTTTAATAACCTACCCGATAGACAAATAAAAAAAAATGAGTCACCATCCCTATTATCGTTATCATCGTCCTTTCTTACCATATCATTCTTCACACAGTCCATCCTTCGTTTGTTTGGTCTTCCTCTACTCTTATACCCTTCCACATTCATACTCAAAGCTTTCCTCATGACGTTTTCCTCCTTCCTTCTGCATTACATGGCGATACCAAGACAACCGATTCCCACACAACTTTTCAGTCACCAGCGCCACTTTCAGACTTCCTCTTATGTACTCATTTCTTGTTTAATCTATTCGCGTAACACCACACATCCCCCTTATCATTCTCATCTCAGCCACATGCAAATGCCTTTCAATCACCCCTTTTATGGCCCTACATTCTGATTCATACAAGACAGCAAATCTAACTATTGTTGTATAAATCTTCCCCTTAAGTTTAAGGGGAACGCAGCACCAACCCTGAAATATAAAAAAAAAAAACTAGCTTTTGCCCGCGGCTTCATTCGTGTAATTTCTTTGTGTTTTCTCTTTAAAAAAAAAACAAAAAACAACAACGTTGCTCCACACTAGGCATTTCTCTTGTATCGTGGGTGCGTTCAAAAACATTCTCACATACACAAAGAATCAGACCCGGAACAACTCTGTAGAATAATAAATAATGATATATAATGTAATTTAGAATTTGACAATAACCGTCTCGGACACGTGGCGCCATCTATTATGCTAACAACGTTATTGGTGTTTTCCTCGGGAACCAGTACTTATTTTTCGGAATGAAAGGTACCATAATGTCCAATGCGTATAGTATGCGTAATGCGACAATGCATGTGAGAGATTTTGGTTATCGCTCGTTTATATCATCTTCTTGTCCTAGCCGAAATCACTACACACATCGTAAAGTTACTAGGCGTTACAGCTACACTTGAGTTTAACCTAAATAATCTTGTTCGTCAGTCTCATTTTCTTTTAATTGAAACTAAAAAACAAATTTTGACTGCCTCGTTGGCCATCGGGAATTTCATTATGAAGTAGCAGCCACACAGTCTAGATTGTGCCCGGTTAATGGCATTAGGCTCGCCCCATATTGCATGGGACTTAAACATACCTGGCGAAATGTGGACCCCCACATTTGTAGTAGGTACACACCTACTATTAGGTACACTTCTGCTAAACCCTTTGTAGATTATAGGCGTGATGTTGTAGCTATGCTATGTCGTATAATTATTCACTATTATCGTAATTAGTATGTTATCAGAAAACAATCATGATTGATACAAATCTTAAAGACGGGATGCAGATAACTAAGTATATATAGAATAGGTACTTTATTCGGAATGATAAACAAGTCAATTGTTCTGTTCGTCAAGTTCTGTTCATTTTCAGTTATCACTCTATATTGTATGATTGGAAAGGATTAATTGATTAATCTCTAATTGATTTAGATTTTCCTTCAAAACTGACTATTTCTTATAATCAAGCAACTCTCTGATCGAAAGATTAAAAAATATTAAAAGTTGTTAGATTTAATTAAAGATATTTAGGGAAACATAAGGACATCTGCCTAACCATTCTGTAATCCCAGAATGGTTAGGCAGATGGGTACCTAACTTTCAACAGTTGTAACTTGAAGCAATTACTAAACTACAGACTAAAATCGTATCTTAAATAATGACTTTTACTCTAGGAATCACTTTGACTTGGTTATAGATACGGGATTAGCATTTATTAGATTTTTCTTTTTTCTTTCCGCCTGAAATTAACGAGCTCTTGGGTTCATAAAATTCATTAGCATAAGTATGCTAATGGATTTTATGAACTAATATTTAAAGGCACAGCGGAATTAGATTGTTAAGGTTCAACTAGTCGCGGGCTCGAACTCACTGGTGGCCGTGGTCGAAAAGCACGCTGTCTCACTTGGCATCGTGCCCGACAGAGATTATCAGTAGAGAGTATCAGTGATGAGCAGTTAGACACTAGTCTTCACGCACATCTAGTTCGTACGCACCGAAACGTAAAGCGCGAGTAAAAAAATACGAAAAGGCCTTTGGAAGATAGTGTTTTATGAAAAAACCACTGCGTGTATCAATTACAAATAAAATGTATTGAATTCTTTGATAACTGTGCTGTGTCAGTACAGACTTTGTTTTGGAAATTTGATACGTCTTTTATTACTAATTTACGACCAAAGTTGCGTTAAAATTTGCAATAAAAACGAATCTTTGATAACTCGTAACTTTTTAATGGCTTTTTTTTTCTATTCTGTTTCCGTACAGACAAAATTAATAATGAGACAATACCATATCATGTTTTACTTTGGATGTGCAGTGTCAAACAGTGGAGTAAAACCCCCCCGAAGTTTCTATGGAAAAAATGTCGAAAAGTGTCACCTTAAAGTCCCAAATCTGAATTCTATTCACACATTTGTTTGTCGAATAACATGTCCTTTTATTTACGGAATATAATATACCTACTAGTTCGTTTGGTGTTTTTTTTTTTTTAAATCAGATATCGTAAATTAGAATTTCTGGGAATTAAACACAACTGGCGAAAGGTGGATTACTAAGTGTCATCACGTGTACAGTGCCCCGCACCAATACCTGACCCATCTCACAAAGCAAAAAAGAGGCAAATGGGTCAGGTAATGCTGCTCACTGACTGTACCTACATCGGTTATGAAGAAAGTGTTGTTTCCTACAAAAATGTAATTCCAACACTTTCAAAATGTACAGAACAGCGGTTGTTTTATTCCGATGACAAAATCTATATGGGTTCAGATTGATGTACTGAACCCATATTAACCGTTTGTGGGTCGATGGCCCTTCCATCCTGTATTTATTAGATCAAGTGAAATAGACACAAAGATGACTACATGCAAGATATTGTGCCTTTACTGGTCAAGTAGCAATATTGGAGGCACAGTGGGAACATTGACGAAGACCAACGAAGCAAAGATTTTGAAAGCTTTTGTATTGTTATTTTCTGATAGTTTCTTAAGATTTCTTTTCTTATTCCTATTGGTTACTTTTGCGTGAAAACGTGTCATTTTTGTGTCTATAAAATGTCATGAAACTGTATATCCATTAAACTTTTGCAAAAAAACTAAGAACAGAATATTGAAAAAACGTTTTGCTGTACAAAAATTGTTTTATTCACGTCAAAACATAAATTAAGCCATAATATCACTGTGAGTAATCCCTTTTCTTAATAAGAATGGTTAAAAGCTTCAATTCAAAGCATCGTAAGCGATAGCCCATAGAATGTGCTCCAACATCTGGTTGATATCTCTCTGCAATGAGGAAAAATACAGATTATTATACGTCTACATCACACGACGTACACAACGCCAAAACAAAGAAATAAATGGCAAAGGATACGTATCTGTTCTTCAAGTTAATGATTACTGTTCTTTTAGAACCTTTTGAACGCCTGAGCATAAACGCACGCGCTTGCCCTCCACGCCAAGCCACAAATTCACCGCAAATACTTACAAATAAAAAAGGGGAGTACAAAAGTATTTTTAACTTATTTCTTGATAAGACATTCCATAATTAAGATATACAGATCACATATTAAAGATATAATTATAAACACACACAAAAGTAATGATTTAACTTGCATATTTCGTGTTATAGTGCACCACATATTTTGTCACATATTTGTGTCGTTGGCGTACAGGCACGCCCTTGCTTGTCACGTATATACGACAATGGCGTTCAAAAGATTTATGCTAATTTGGCCAATTCTAAAGATCTCTATCAAAATGGGAAAGAAATTACAGGGCGTCAAAAAAATCGTCCACATCATTGTCAGTAGGAAAAGTGCCCAGAAGGTTTTGCCATGTTGGATGCAATGCTGGTTTTTTGGCCAATTAAAAGCCAGCCCTTTGGTCACGTGTTGAGTTAACAAACCGCTAGACAATATCCTGATATAATAGGTGGGCACTCGGACCCCATGGCGTAGTGATTCAACCACAAGCGGCTCAAACCCATTACTACCAATTAAGTTATTGTATTTGCACCGTTTGAGGTGTGTGTGGGCTAAAAAATACATGTTGTACTTACAGTATGATTCCAGATGGTTCTAGGAACGAAATTTCCGAAGAAGTCATTGAAATCATCAGAAACGTCCTCGCCCATCACAATTACTTTGGCATTAGACTGAAACAAATGATGATACAATTTATCATCTGCATCTATACTAATACTATGAGGGAATATTTTTTAATTGGTAGATCTAATCGGATCATTACGATCCGATTAGAGGTTTTATTGGGTTTTTTCATCAGGAAATTCTCAGTAGCAGCCACGGAGTAGTTTGGAGTTGTACCCGGTTTGATGGCATTAGGCTCGGGGGCTGTTACATAGGACTTAAAACATAGCTGGCAAAATGTAGGTGTACTATAAGGTACATCTCCGTCCAAGTCTTCGGGGATTACAGGCGTTTTAAACTAAAGCCAGATGGTTTGTAATCAAGTAAAGCAATTTATTATTTCCAACCGGAAGAATAGTAATGAAAATTATTTTTACTTTTGTTAGACAAACAGACTAAATAGAATAAAGCTTACGTGAATATTTCTCATCGTGAATTCGGCAGAGACCCATCGGAGATTGACTCCGGAGAACGGACGAACTTTGACTTTGACCACACCTTTTACGCGGAGACCCAAGACTTCAATTCTAGATAGGACAAAAAATATATAATGCAGTTTAAAACATAATATCTTGCACACTCAAGCCTTAAGGTGAAAGCGTCAGGGCAGTCTGTGAATTTCAATTTTTTTTACGTTTTTTGCCGGTCAGTATCGGTTCGGGATGTATATTGAACAAAATGTGATGATTTATTTCGAGAATTCTTGAATGATGGCAGAATGTTTATTCTTTCAACGTTACTTACTTTCCAGAGGCAGAAAAGTCGAGTTTGTTGCTGAAGATTTCAGCATTGGCCTTAGCAGAACCTGAAATAGTTAAAGTATTATGGTAAACTTTAAGTTTAAAAAAAATAAAAAAATCTGCGTTTTTCAGTAACTGTTCCTTTATTTCAATGTAAAATTATATTCTCTGAAAGCAGAACTCTATTTATGTTAATAATACAGCTAAAAGACATAAACCTACACGAATACGGTTTGATATGACCGCGAATATTAAGGCTCGTTACAGAACCCTAAAAATCTCCGTAGAAAAATTCCGCTGGAATACGATTCAAGTAAGTAGGTGAACGCACCCTGTTAGTATGTGGAGGGCTTTCCCTTACACCCTATATACAGTGTGATTTTTTAAACGTTGGCCAAATTGATTTTTAAACGTAGTCTATCTTTAAGGGCCTGTACTCATGAAAATGAAGAAGCTGCATCCTCCTCATCCTTGCATTATTGGTCGCGTAACTCGAAAAAATATAGACATCAGCTGATATTTTTCGCGATTTCATGGTCGATACCATAGTAAAAAATGATAATTTTCATGAGTAAGACACGTACACGCCCTTAAATTGTTTGCAACGTTTAAAATATCACCCAGTATATCTCTAAATTCATGACATAAGTTAAATTTACATCAATCACAAAATCATAATATAGGCTACGATTAAAGGGTTTATTACTTAATATGTTGGATTAAGGGTGGCAGGAGCTACTGCTGAGCAAGTGCAACTTGTTATTGGGCTTTTCCATGACAGATTTTTCAGTGGCAGTTTTTCTTAGCGCTTTTTGTCCGTCGATTGATGACAAGAAAATCAAACATGTATGGCCCAAGATTCAGGTTTGTCTCCCCGATCCCGAGATCAGATTGATTCAAATACGCGACACCACTCGCTGATGCAGTTATAAGGCAACATATTTTTGAGAACGATGTAGAAAGCCATGCAACCATCATCATCAACTTTTATGCCTTTTGCGTGTTAATAAATCGTATTGGACGTTCTCTACGCTGAGGTGGGCGCAGGGGTCAACCAGACTCTTACTGATTAAAACCACCCGGTGTTCTTCCACTACTATGATGCCGTCAGGTGTGCTGATGACTACATGAGATAAGTAGAAGTTTGGAGTCAGGGTTGTGTCCGGTTGACGGCAATAAGCTCACCCTGAATTCATGGGACTTAAACATAATGCAATGTAAATTATACAGATAGCTTACCAGCAGAAAATACAATGTAAGGCAGCTCAACGTCGTATCTTAGGCGGGATCTGCTGACGCTGTAGCTCATCCTATGAATCCTGATATTGCTGAGACCGGTGCTCAGTATGTCCTCAAGAATGGTTTCATAGTTAAAGAGACTGTAAATAAAATATTCCATTAATTTCTCGAAAAGAAAAAAACAGTAAGAAAATTGACAATAGTACAGTTTGGACAAAGTTTATCACCAAAATTAAATGTATTTTTTGGCGAAAAAACACACTCGTCTTTGAACAGTAATATTAAATGGTGGTATGATGATAATTTTGAACTACTCGTATAAGAGAAACTAGGTAACTCAAACTTGTTTTTTGCCATGTTGAAGGTAGGAACTTAAACGGCATGCATGAATAATTTTCTGGATACTTACACGGGTACTGGTAACTCGTAGCTAGAGATATCCTCCTCGATATGGTATGGGTCCAGTCCAGCATCCTTGATAGCACGGCTCACATCACGAATGGCGCTTTCTATTTGTCCGGTCACAAAACGCTCTTCCGACATGCGACCTAAAATTTTAAATTATTAGTTAGCTTTTGCCCGTGGCTTTTCTCACGTTAATTTAGAATTTCACAATAACCGGTTCGGACATGTGGCGCCATCTATCAGTATAAGAAAGTTATTGTTGTTTTCCTCGAGAACGGTTCTTTATTTCGGGATGACAGTTACCGTATGTCCTTTTCTGTATACCTGACCATATACTTTATATGCAAAATTTCAGGATGATTCATTGGACGGTTCAGGAGTTTTGGCGTTAATAGGTAACAAACAAACTTACATTCGCATTTAAAATATTAGTTAGGATTATAATATTTTAATTATGATTTCTGGGTTAGCAAGTCCTTTAACTGAATTATTGGATTGTTACTCTCCTCTTATGTTTGACGTCTGATGTTTAAAAATAAAAATAAATTATCTTATGCTTACTTGGGTCAAGTTGCAAAGATGTGGCACTGATGCCTGCGATGAGGAAAGCGAAAGCAAGGAAAGCCTTCATTTTGATTTTTGGTTACTTTCTGCTGAAAAACAAAGAATCAAAAATCAAGAAAAAACCTTTAAAAAAAATTACCATCATCTAAATTTTCAAATTGAAGTTCCCTATGACTTAGGGAACTATTCAGCCTTTTAGCTTGCAAAAACTTGTAATAGTGAAAATTACTGCTTTTAATTTCTTATCACATTCTATGATACCCTTAAATATGAAAAAAACAAGCTGAAAACTATAATTTTCTTCAGTTTCATGTCTTACCTTGCAATCCTACAGAGGTAGAATGATATAAATTGATTACAAAGTATCGTTTTTATACAATTCAAAAACAATTTGATCCAAATCAATTAATTATAGATTGTTTCATCTTATAGATGCATTCTTCGAAACATTGATAAAGATACGCACACTCATGATGCCGGGAGGAAAATTGCAATTTAAATACAGAATAATTCAAGATACGACACCCTTGAATGATCTTTATCAGTTTAAGTAGCATGATTGGAAAGGATTAATTAATTAATCCCTAAACGATTTAATTTTTCCTTAAAAACTATTTCTTAGAATGAAACAAGTTTTTGATCGGATAATTATCTAAAATTGAAAGTTCCTAAATTGGATTAAGGGGGTATTTAGGAAAAACTTAACAAAAAAACCCCCGAAGTATACCGCTTAGTAAAAGCACAAAACAAAGCGGACCCCCGACGCTAAGACGCTTGGATTATTTTACTTTAGGTTTTTTAGAGGTTTTGCTAAATTTTAATATAATTTTTATTTCATGCTTTTTAAACTTAACGAAAACAACAAAAGTTATAATTAAAAAAAAAAAAACCCGAGCTTTTAGGGGGGAGCGGAGAGTTGCAGCCCCCCCCCCAGCGATGCCCATAGTGACAAGTAATAAGATTTCAAATTTCGAATTGACCAGACCCGGGAAAGTTGTTTATTTCCCTTCAACTAGAAAAGTGGTGATCACCTTCAAACGGCTGGGCAGATTTTCCCGAAACATAGCTCAGAACACTCTTGATTAAAACACCTTTCAAACGAAACCAATTTTATCAAAATCGGATCATCCGTTTAGTAGCTATGATGCGACAGACAGAAACACAGATACATAGACACACAGATACACTCTTCAAACTTGTAACACCCCTCTTTTTTGGTCGGGGGTTAAAAATCACGCTCGGAGGAGCTCGTGGCTAAATAATAACAGCAGCACGGGTCGATCTTTAAGGTTAGGCCGTGCTTGCCGAGGTTGGTCCGCGGATGGGTGACCGTAATTACATACCGAGTTTCCTCCGTGCCTCGAAAAGCACGTTAAGCCGTTAGTCCCGGCTGTCATTTGTAGATCTCTGACAGTCGTTACGAGTAGTCAGAAGCCAAAAATCTGACATCCAGTCTTACCAACGGGTATCGTGTTACCCAGTAACTGGGTTGTGGAGGTCAGATAGGCAGTCGCTTCAAGGTAAATACTGGTACTCAACTGCATCCGGTTACACTGGAAGCCGACCCCAAGATAATTTGGGAAAAGGCTAGGTAGATGATGATGACGATCTCATAAAATCACGCCTGTAAACCCTGAAGGTGTAGACAGAGGTGTCCCTAATAGTACACCCACATTTTGCAAGGGGGGCGAGCCATGGCCATCAATCGGGCACACAATTCAGGGAAATTGAAATTCACGATATCAGATTCAAAATAAGCAAACATTTATAGGTATATTTTATTCTGTAAATAATAGGTAAGACATTTTATTCGACAAAAAATCTGTTTACAGTATTTAGATTTGGGACTCCAGAAATCTAATTACGCTGTGCCTTCAAATACTCGTTCATGAAATCCTTTACCATAATTCCCAAGAGCTCGTTGATTTCAGTCTGAAAGAAAAAAGAAAAAGAAAACTATCAAATTCTAGTCACCCGTATCTATCAACAAGTAAAAGTGATTCCTTGAATATAAGTAATAATTTGAGACACCATTTTTTGAGACACCATTTTTATTCTATAGTCCTACTAATATTAGGCACTGATTTAAAGAGGCAGTTGTAAATAGCAGTTTTGGTAATTTAAAAATTATAAATGGCAAGTTTAATAAGTACTACTACACTACTACTACTAGTTCAGCAGTTAAAACTAAGCAGTAAAGTAAACAATAATGAAATGGATCAGTGAATATATAATTGAGCAGGAAAATAATTAAATGGGCGGTAAAAATTATTGAACGAGCGGTTACGTGTGGGCAGTAATAAATCGGAATTTGTCGGCAAGAAATCTCTTTCTAAGCAGTTCTATAAACAATGAGGTGTACCCCTTCTCCCCTGGCACCACTACCATTTTATATTCGCTTAAAAAGCATAGTCGACGTATTCGGGTCTTAGTTCGCTCGCTCCGCTCGCTCACTACAACCCACCATCCCCTTCGAACCTAACCTGTCCGAGTCGGGATGCCCCAAGTCCAGAGAGCAGTCCAAATGCAAGAATTCAAAATGTGAGCTCACTCGAACCGCTCATTCCATCATTTTTACCGCTCATTCAGTTATTGGACTGCTCAATTATTTTTAGAATTGACATTGTATGATAAAATAACCGACTAATTGATTTTTTATTACAGTCCATGTTTTACTGTCGCAATAATTAATCAACCGCCATTAAATTAAATAACTGCTCAATATGTTTTCCAACTGATCATAATAACATCTCGAATATTTAAGCAACAGCTCAAAAAAATAGTTCCCCTAATATTATAAACGCGAAAGTTTGTAAGTATGGATGGATGTTTGTTACTTTTTTCACGTAAATACTACTGAATGGATCTGGATGAAATTAGGCACAGGGATAGATATTATAATAGTCTGGAATAGCACATAGGATACTTTTTATCCCGTTAGTGTGATCCCGCGGTACAATTACCGAAAAAACGCGGGCGAAGCCGTGGGCAGAAGCTAGGTAATAATAATTGCTTTAAGTTACAACTGTCAAAAGTAAGAATTTTAAGCTGCGCTTTATTTGACGGTTCTTACTACGTTTAAATTTATGCCTTTCGCATAATATTGGTTGCAGTAATTACTTAAACTCAAATAATTATTTTAACTGGACTATTGATTCTGATAGAAGGTAACAAAAAGATTTTGTTAATATTTATGTCTAAATGAGCCAGCCAGAGGGCTAACCTGCAATCGGTTTCAAAGCGTTTCAGATTTCGACGACATTTACCTCGACTTTCAAACGGATGGACTTAAACTTTTTAGTAGCTTTTGTTTCATTGGTCTAGTGGTAGCCAGCGCGACTTATGAGCACGCGACCCTGGGTTCGAAACCCATGTCAGTCAGAGCGTTATTGGGTTTCTCCACCAGTAAATCCTCAGTAGCAGCCACGAAGTCTGGATTTGTGCCCGGTTGACGGTAATAGGCTCACTCCCTGTTACGTAGGGCTTACATAACTGGCAAAATGTAAATGTGCTATTATGTACACCCTTCAGGGATTAAAAGCGAGATGTTATGTTACGTCAAGCCTTCAGTGACTTTAGATAACAATAAAAAAGTGGGAGACTATAAATATAGATTCACTGGAGACCTGGCCCCCTATTCCCAAACGCTCGGATTCGATTTCGATTCGATAAGTCGTATGTCTATCTTGTTTTGGCATTACGAAAGCGAGCGAGATAGACATACGACTTTCCGAATCGAAATCGAATCTGAGCATTTGTGAATAAGGGAGCAGCATCACTACATGCATGCCTTGCAAGTAGGTGACAATTTTAACTTACGCTGTACTCTTTGAAAGTCTCCGGCACAGTTGAATTAAAGAACTCGTTCATTTTCTCCGAACAATCCTTATCCTGAACGGCAAGTTTCACGTCAGACTGTGAACAAAAAGTAGAAGAATCTTAAAAATGCGACAGTTTGTGTGGATGAATGGATTTTTGTTGTTACTGGTGTCACCTTGTTTCGCAGACAGAAATTTGACAGAATTTCGTTTCCCAGAAAATGTTTCACATAATATTTAGTCCCCGTATTTTTATTTCGAATATTTTTGTTTCGACTACTATTTACTTGAATGAAAAATATTTTACAAAAACACAATTCAAAGAATTTTACAATGACATTTTTTTATTTGACCAACTCATCAAACAGCAGAATTATTTTTCAACGAATATTGTTTGTTCGATGTATGTTTCCATGGTATTTTATTTCAACGAAATTATTAACCTTAAATTAAAATATTGTCTTTAAAAGTCAATATGTTGTACTACTAAAGTTAGTGGCAGAAACGAATGGCTGCAAAACAGAATCCACGTAGTCTTGTTTGCCCTACCCCTAGAGTGTAATTTAAGCCCGCGTAGGCGCGGAGGGATGAGGCGGCCCGCGAGTTGAGGAGCAGGTGGTTTCTAAAGATCGCCGCCGCGGCTGAGGCTGGCCGGCTTGCCGGCCAGCAAGCCGAAGCTGCGGTGGTGAGCGTTAATACCATCTGCGACGATAAACTTGCGTGGGGCCGCCGGAGCCCCGCAGTGCCGGAGCCGTGACAGAAACCTTGCCTGTTGCATGTTACATGCTTGCATGCATGCTGCAAGTTGCATGCTTGCTTGCAGCTTGCATGCTTGCTGCATGCTGCATGCAACAGGCATGGACACCATGAGAGAGAATAACAAGATTGTTTTCCTGCTTGACAATAATTTACCCGCATTATTTTTGTGAACCCGGTGTTGTAATTTTGTAGGAGGGTATGCATTTTTCAAAGGTTTGAATTTTAGAAACTGTCAGTCGATTAAAATGTTATTCTTCGTAATAGGTTTTATGTGAAACAAACAATATGTGGATTAATAATATTTGATTTGTTATTCTATGATATGAATATTCTAACATTAAACTTTATTTGAAACAAAAATCGATGATTTAAATTTCTTCAAAGTAAGTATTCTGCGTATTGATTATTCTATGAAATGATATTAGGAGAAACAATTTATGTGAAACAAAATTCGATTAAACAATTAGCGACGAAACAACGCACAACCGTTGTTACTTAATTATTCCTCCACGGAAAAACTACTGAAGGATTATGATAAAACTCTACAGTAATATAGGTTTTACATCAGAATAATAAGCTTATAATTTATAAAGATGTTAAATAAAGTGAATTTTCGCAGGCAAAACCGCAAAAGGGATCTAGTTAATTAATAAACAAAGTAAAACTAACATAGTCCATGCATGGATAAAAGTTGCTGAGGGCTAAGTATCGAACTCAGAAGCAACTGGTGTGACCATGCAGTCTAGGGTGGAGCACGCTTGCCTGGAAGAAACCGATTAACTTGAGCTTTAAATGGATTCAAAATAAAATGATCAGGGAACAGAGAAGCTGGCAGTGAATTCCACAGACTGGCGGTTCGCACCATAAATGTGGAGGCATAGCGCTTTGTTCGGGTCCGTATTTCCAAAGCACATTCCCATCCAATATTAATTCAGTAACCAGGTAAATCTATGTTAACAGAAGTTAAGTTGACATGAGCAGCAGGTTACAAATTCTTCTTAGCCAATGCGTCCCAAACAAGATGTTCAATTCAAAATTTTGACGACACGGTTGGCGCAGTGGTTGAGCGTTCGACTGCTGCGCTACGTGTCGCGGGTTCGATCCCCGCACGGAACAAATATTTGTATGGCCTACAAATAGTTGTTTCGGGTCTGGCTGTTTGTGTATGTGAGTTTAAATGTTTGTGA
This sequence comes from Cerastis leucographa, assembly GCA_963082945.1. Classification (NCBI taxonomy): domain Eukaryota; kingdom Metazoa; phylum Arthropoda; class Insecta; order Lepidoptera; family Noctuidae; genus Cerastis; species Cerastis leucographa. The sequence continues at coordinate 5,679,321 of OY720380.1, read as the reverse complement.
ACGCACCCACGATACAGGAGAAATTCCTAGTGTGGGGCAACGTTTTTAAAAAAAAAAAAAAAAAAAAAAAAAAAAAAAAAAAAAAACAAAAAAATAGGCTCGGTTGTGACCATGTGATTTATACAAAATAAAACCAGCCAAGTGAGAGTCGGACTCGCGCACGAAGGGTTCCATTAATTATAAAAACGAGCAAAAAAATCACTTTTTCGTATGGGAGCCCTCTTAAATATTTATTTTATTCTGTTTTTAGTATTTGTTGTTATAGCGGAAATAGAAATACATAATGTATAGAAATTTCAACCGCTAACTATCACGGTTCATGAGATATAGCCTGGTGACAGACGGACGGACGGACAGCAAAGTCTCAGTAATAGGGTCCCGTTTGACCCTTTGGTTACGGAACCCTAAAAAGATGTCAGACCATAACATACACAGTTAACACACAGTACATAGTTTCCATTGGGGGTAAAACCTGGATGAGGCTGGCGCAGGACCATGAGAAGCTTGGCACCAACAAAGGGAGGCCTATACCTAGCAGTGTGTGAATTCGGGTTGTGGACGATGATGAGACCATAAACTCACTTCGATTCCTCCCATAGTGAATTTGATATTTGAGCTCCTGACAGAGATTCCTTTGGAGAGGCTAATCTTGAGACCGATCTGACCCACGAAGCGCATGCGTTGAATCTCGACCCTGGATAGAAAAAAAACTTCCAATAATCAATATTTTGATCTTTGTAATGGATTTCTACATTAAAGTATGCGTGGGTCCAGTGGTCCCAGGTAACTAAGTTTTTCCTGCTAGAATTTCTCAGTACCAACCCAGAGAATGGATGTGCCTGATTAATGGAAATAACCTCGACCCCGCTAGTATATGGGTCTATAGGCATGTATATGCCATCGGAAAAAAAGCTTGGACATTATTTGTCGGAAAAATCAAAGTTCGTACTTTCCTGAAGAATTCACTTTGAATGTTTTACCAAACACGGTAGTCTCCGTTGAAGCGGCTCCTAAAATGAATAGTAAAAGAAAAGCAATTACAATTATAAAGTTCAAGTTAATTGATGCACTTAGTTTGAAAGACGCAAAAATGATAAGTTAGCCAACATGCAATAAGACACTTTTATGACAGAAACTTACCGACACTGCCGTCGATAAGAGGGAATTCAATGTCAAAGTTAAGTCGGGACGAAATGATGCTGTAACTGGCGCTGTGTAACACAATATTGCTCATTCCATTGCTCAACAGCTCTTCAATGAAATAGGCGTGGTTGAAGATCCTGAAAAAGGTAATATATTCTTGAGAGCGTGCAATGTTCTAATAGACACTCCTCTGTGTATAAACAAGGGAGAGACATGAAATTTCATGAAATGGCCCAGGCCACGGAATCGTTTATGCAGAAAAAATGTGGTAGGCTTAAAAATAGGCATGACTAGAATTTAAATTATTCTACTCACACAGGTACAGGCAGTGTGTAATTGCGTTCTTTATTCTGGATATACAGGGGATCCCAACCAGCTTCCTTGATAAACAAGCTCACATCCTCAATAGTGTTTTTGAAGTAGCTGCTCACGGAACGTTCATTATTGAAGTCAACTGTAAAGGAATAAGTTTCATGGCAATTTAATTGCAAATCAGGCAGACCTAAGTGCTACTTCTGGTTTTTATGTTGGTCTTTAGTGTATCGTCCTTTACCAAAAACTTTTATTTCTTATTCTTATCCCAAACTTTTATTATCCATACTTCCATACTAATATTATAAATGCGAATGTCACTCTGTTTGTTTGTTTGTTACCTTTTCACGACTAAACGGCTGATCGGATCTAAATGAAATTTTGCAACAAGATAGACTTCAACCTGGGGAAGGACATAGGCTATATATCATCACGCTACAAACAATAGGAGCGGAGCAGCAATGAAGAATGTTGCGAAAACGGGGAAAATGTGACGCATACGAAGTTGCGCGGGACAGCTAGTTATATATATATAACTTTTGTTCCTTTTCCCAACTATGTTGAGATCGGTTTCCAGTCTAACTAAATTCAGTGCAATACTAGTATTTTGAATGTAGCGACTGCGCATCTGACCTCCACAGCCCAGTTAGTACTGGGAAATACGGCATAAAATTCTATAGTGCATTGTCTATTATTGCTGTTCGAAGACCTTCCCAAGAAATCAAAATCAAAAGAAATCCAAAGACTGAACATGTGCAAAATATAGGGTGACTGGTAATTAGTGACTGATACTTAAATACATCACGTACTATACAAGGTGTTGTTTTGCATCCTCGTCAAATTCAAGGAGGTAACTATGCTAGTGATTCTCGTCCCGAATCAATAATAAAATGGGTAGGTAATTATTCTTTTATTTTCTTTTTTCGGAAATCGGTATGTGTAAACCACCCGTGTTTTAAACGCGGCCCGTCTGGTTCTTGCCTTATAACCTCGCTTACACACATACAAACAATCTCAAACGTTTATTTCATAATTTCTTAGTCCCTAAACCACGTTAAGGGGGTTTTTCTGAAATACTGACAAACTTAAACAACCAAAAAAATCAGCATTTATTAATAATTAACTAGGTACCGTAATTTTAATTGATTATTTATGTGTTTCGTGACCACCCCCTGAAATTTGACGAGGTTGCAAAACAACACCTTGTAGACACGTATATTATTATGACATGAAACTTGTAAATGGCCTTCAAATCCGTATCGTTTAGGATTGTTGTTTTTACTAGCTGTAAGTTTCCCAAATAGCATAAAATAAAATAAAATAAAATAAAAAATGATAACAAACAACTTTCCCCAAGAAACATAGTTTATACTCATTCACATATGTATGTGTATGGAGGAGCTCGTGACTAAATAATAACAGCCACCCGGGTCGATCGTTAAGGTTAAGCCGTGCATGCCGAGGTTGGTCCGTGGATGGGTGACCATAATTACATACCGAGATCTTTGTAAATCCATGACAGTCCTTACGAGTAGTAAGAAGCCAAAAAGTCTGACATCCAGTCTTACCCAGTTACTGGGGTTGTGGAGGTCAGATAGGCAGTCGCTTCATATAAAACGGCGACGACACGACGCCACGGCACGGTTGGCACAGTGGTTGAGCGCTCGATTGCTGCGCTGCGTGTCGCGGGTTCGATCCCCGCACGGAACAAATATTTGTATGGCCTACAAATAGTTGTTTCGGGTCTGGCTTTTTGTGTACGTGAGTTTAAATGTTTGTAAAACGCACCCACGATACAGGAAAAATTCCTAGTGTGGGGCAATGTTTTTAGAAAAAAAAAAAAAACTGGTACTCAGCTGCATCCGGTTAGACTGGAAGCCGACCCCAAGATAGTTTGGGAAAAGGCCAGGCAGATGATGATACATGTGTATGTATTGCACTATCTACCCATTCAGGAACAGGCGTGTGACGCCATCATGACATTGTTGAAATGAACATAAATTGTATGGTAAATCGATAAACTTACTTTCATTCGCATCGAATTGGCGTAGAGCATTAACGCTTATGATGAAAAACGTAGCAATGACGAACTTCATGATAAATGTATTGACAAAATCTGGAAATAAAAGATTAAAAGCTTCAAATTGGGACCTATTACTCAGACTCGATTTGTGATCATGACTACTATTAGTTTATTACTGTTACAGATCAATACAGATCATCGAGTGACTGACTTGTTGGTCTAGTAGCCGCAAGTCGAACTGCTGAACAAGAGGATGTGAGTTCGATTCCCGGGTCGAGAAATGCGTTATTGGGTGTTTCCATCACGAATTTCTCATTTGCAGCCATGGAGTCTAGATCTAGGCCCGGCTGATGGCAATAGGGTCGCCCTCTATTGCATAGGACTTAAGCAAAACAGGCCACTTTATCAAATTAGTACACCCACATTCGCCTTGAAATGTAGGTACCTGATGGTACACCTCTGCCGAACCCTTCGATGATTAGAGGCGTGATGTTATGTTATAAACAGATCGTAGTTAAATTGAAAAGCCAGAGTAAGTATAATAAATATTAACATTCAGGGCATAATGTTATTATATCCTCTCTCAAATAAGCTGACTTTGATTTAGTTATCAATAGATTCATGTCACACCACCGTGATGTCGATCTTCAGTTTGTCGCACAAGCGTGCATTCGACCTATAGTGAGTCGCAGTACAGTTTTTTCGCTCAAGCGTTAATCGCGCTTCCGTGTGTCGACCTCACGTTATACACTCAAACAGACCACAACATTAAAATATACTATTACTTTTTTATTAAGAATAATAATAGACCTCTTGACCATTTTCGGCCACGGCAGCCAATCTCAGCAGAGATTACTTTTGGCGTGAAAGATATAGGTTATAATACACAAGTATGTGCGCAGGCACACGGGCTCTCTATAATCCTTTACTCTCATAGTGCGATGGGACGGCAATCCGACACGACCGGAGAGAGATCAGGCGCAGGACCAACAGCTTAACGTGCTTTCCGAGGCACGGGGGAATCATATCTCCAATTTCCAAACTCTGAGCTACTTAGAAATTTCTATAGGAAAAACTCACCAGCATTTTTTGCCCGATCAGGGATGGAACCCATGACCAAGAGACCACAGGCCAGTAATTTTATGAGAAACGTTATAATAAAACGCAAGCCAAAAATTGTGCTTATGGGTGCATGAAACCGTACAGGAGTCATAGGGGAATTTAAACTTTTGTTCCATTCTTTAAAAATAAAAACGTTTCAAAAGATGTTCCGTCCTTCAAAAATATCTTCGTTACCAGAAGATCGATATGGTTAAGTAGAGAAAAATAGTAATAATAACCCAAAGAATAAATCACCCTAGGCTTCATTAAGCGTCTTGTTACACCCGTTATCAAATAGATTTAGAAGACGAGAGCGGGCATTAGGAATTGTTTCATACAAAAATTTTGACAACGAACATTTTCGATTTTGACACACGAATGCTACCTAACAAGCGGGCGTATAACACTAGGCATTACGATTTGTTACTAAGTAGTAAAAAGTAATGAACAAAAATAACTTACCAAACAAAACTCTAACGTTGCAATGAACTGCAGACCAAATTCGCCTAGTTTAAATATCGTTCAGAATCAATTAGTCGCTAATTAATGTGTAATGTTGACACATGGTGGTAGCAACCATTGACATACATAGGATTCTAAATGCACAGTATCTGTCTAATCAATCAGTCTATACTGTTTCACTATTGGAAAGGAGAATAATAAAATATATAAACTGATGATGACGATGATAAATAAACTACGGTTTTTACCCATGGGGGTAGACAAACTACAGAACGTCACCTGCTACTGTCGTTATACCATACTCCTTGCGCCTCGACTACTTTCATACAAGGTAACAGGCGGTGTAGCCCCTCACCAACGTAGGCGCGAGCCTTAGGACGGTGAGTAAAATGGGCTACCTCACCGTCCGTCTTATGCCGACAGGCCGTGTCGACGGCACGTTCGTGTTCCACGCGCGCCTCAAGGAGATGTCAGCAAATCGGAAGGGGTCCGAGAGGGCCGATGCCTGCCAGGGCTGCGGGACTGTTCGAAAGAGATACCTTGGCCCTGGAACACAAAGGGCTAAGAAGGAACATGGATGGATTTTAGTCAGTACAATTCTGACACTCTTCCGCTCCGCTCAGAGCGGGAGGAGTCATGCAGATGCACGAGGAGGGTACCCACCTGCCGTAATTGCGTATTTTTTGTTGTTTTAGCTATAATCATCTGTGTTGTAGAAATCCAGCTTCTCGTGTGTCACCGACGTCGAGCCGAGTAAGTTCGCGATCTTAAAAACCGCGTACTTATAGTTCGCACGTCTATCACCCACTTTATACCACGGAATTATTTCATCCAATGCCTCCCGATTCACCATAGTAGTTAGAATATTTAAACTCATCATTCTCCTGTTTCTCCATCTCAATACTCGTCATCTCGGCGTCATATACGACGAGATGACGAGTATTGAGATGGAGAACCTTTCTAGCCACATCATCCTTCGTACAGTCCATTTATCGTTTCTCAGTAGAAATATTATTACTAGACGAAGTTAAAAAGTGAAGGCAGCTTTGTATTTTTATTTTTTAATAGTTTGATGTGTCCAGTTCTGAGGGAACTTGCTTACTTTTGTGTTTTTAAAAGGGTGAATGGACTTTGAAAAACACATTTTACGTTACAACAATTATTCTTTATTCACATAAAACTTAATTCTAGCCTTAATAATACTATGAGAATAGTTATCCCTTTTCGCTATTAACGATTAAAATCTTTACAAATTAGCCTCGATGATTTCTAGTAAAATGATCTCCAGAAGCTCGTTGATTTCTTTCTGTAATGAGACAAAAATACAAATTAGTAAATATTTTCTAGATACGTATCGTATACATTACAAAAAAACTACCTACAGTACAGTCTGACATACGGCCTAAACCTTGAAAAAGAAATAATGATATCTAAGATTATAATAATATATCATGTAGGCATTAGTCATTCATTATTTTTTTAAACGTTTTATTTATTTATGCACACAAAACACTCAACAAGTCAATACATAAAGATACAAGAGCACAAAGGTATTGATTTTTCAAAAGATTTTATTCCAGCAGACCTGCGAGTGTAGTTTTCTTATACTTTGTAGAAGTTTTGTAGGTAGGTAGGAAGTAGATAGGTAGGTAGTAGGTGTGTAGGTTGAAGGTTGGTAATAGGTAGGTAGTAGGCAGGTAGTAGGCAGGTAGTAAGCAGGTAGTGAGCAGGTAGAAGGCATATACCAGGCAGGTATTAGGCAGGTATTGGGCAGGTAGTAGGCCGGTAGTAGGCTGGCAGTAGGCTGGTAGTAGGCAGATAGTAGGCAGGTAGTAGGTAGGTAGGAACAAGTGCATTGCAACGCATGCGCAGATCAGCTAGTAACTTATATTATCCTATACTACATATTAGCAGTGATAGCCTAGTGGTGGGACCGTCGGACTGCCAAGTCATAGGACTCAAGTTCGAACCCACAAAACGCAAATCTGATTTTCGGATTCATGAGCGTATTGGATAATCAGTTGCTTCAGTGAAGGAAAACATCGTGAGGAAAAGCCAAACCAGCATGCCCGAGACATGATTGTTGACGGCATGTAAACTCAAGTCAGTGGCCCATGGTCGGCATAAAAACTTTGACACCAGATTAGGCCCTTACCACACGAAAAAGAAGATTTACAATTCATAAACAAAAAAAACTATACATACATAATGTTCCTTGATCGTTTTAGGAACGAAATCTCCGAAGAAATCATTGACATCGTCCGAAACGTCTTCTCCCATGATACCAACTTTGGCAGCAGACTGAAACAAAAGGTGGCAAAATTAACCATCTGTACGAGTATCTATACCTATACCATGAAGAGGAAATATTGTTTATTTGGTACAGCTTTGGTTTAGTACGATCCGATTACAAACATTCAATACTGTAACACTAATGGAGAAAGTTACTCTATTGCCAATCGTAATAGGATATATTTAACCGTATAATTCTATACTATTAAATGAGCCATATTTGTATGTTTACACTGTGTCCAGAAAATAGTGCAACATAATGCAGGGGTGAAATACAAGACACTTGTTTTAGATTCATAAAAAAACGAAAAGTAATACAAATAACAACAAAAAAATCTTCTGAAAACTTCAATGTTTTCAAAAGATTTCATTTGAACAAAAATCCTCCAGTTCTGAAAAAATTAAAGTGTGAAAATTAAATATGAGTATGGGGCTTACGTTAATATCTCCCAGTGTGAAGTCGATAGAGATGCTGCGGATAGTAATTCCGGAGATGATACCAACGTTGACACGGACCACGCCCTTCACACGGACACTCACGATGTCAATTCTGGGAAGAAGAAACAAAACAAATTTTTTTTGGTGCCATCGATTTCTTATTAAACGCTTAAAATCGCGTTGTGAACATAGAACTGTCTAAATAATTGAATCATCAACACTCTTCTGACCTTGTCCCAATTTATTTGGGGTCGGCGCAGCATTCTTCTTCTTCCTCCATACTTCTCTATTACTTGTCATCTCATTGTTGAATAAGTATAAAATATTGCACAGCAGATAGACAAGAATTTGGTAATCATTTTGATTAGAACTTGATTAATTCATACAAAAAAATACTTGAAAGAAATTGAAGAATTAACGTTACTTACTTTCCAGAGGCATTAAAATTGAGTTTGTTGCTGAAGACTTCGCCATCGGCTTTAGCAGATTCTGAAATAGTTAAAGAGTGTTAGTGCATTTTCTATTTAAAAATTATCCTTTGTTTAGCCTAGTTTAAATACAAAAAGAAAGTTTTATTAAAAGTACTATTATTTATCAATCACGAAGTCTTAGGGCTCCATAAATGTTTTTGTTGTATATGCCTTGCCGCGTTTGGATATTGGATGTAAGCGCCACTGCTGAACATGAGCTCCTGGGGCCGTCTATCAGGTTGGGACAAAGTGTCAGTAGGATTTTCCATCATTAGGGATTCTTCAGCAGCAGCCCAGAGTCCGATTTTGTGCCCGGTTGATGGCAACAGACTCGACCTAATTTATAAGACCTAAACATTATTGGCGGAATGTGGGTGTACTGTTAGGGACACCTCTGCCTAACTCGTCAGGGATTACTGGCGTGATGTTCTATATTTTATCAAGACAACTTACCAGCAGAAAAGTGAATGAGAGGCAGCTCAATGTCAAAGTTGAGACGGGATGTGATGACGCTGTAGCTGACCCTGTGGGTCTTGATATTGCTGAGACCAGTGCTCAGTAGATTCTCAACGATGGCTTCATAGTTAAAGATACTGGAAATAAAATAAATTCTTAATTTAATTACGGATTGGCTGGAGAAAACCGCACTGAGAGAAGAGTGGAAGGCTATGGGAAGGCTGTTGCCCAGCATTGGGACAATATAGTCTAGAAACGAAAGGGGAATTTCTAAACAGAAAAAAAAAATGGTGTTGGGTCAAGCTTATCATCATTTGCCTAGCGTTTTTCCTTTATTGGGTTCGGCTTCCAGTCTTACCGGATGCAGCTGAATACCAGTATTTTACATGGAGCGACTGCCTATCTGACCTCCACAACCCAGTTACTACTGGGTAATACGATACCCCTTGGTAAGACTGGTTGTCAGACTTTTGGGCCACTGACTAACTGTAACAACTACAATTGACAGCCGGGACCAATTCCGAGGCACGGTAGAAACTCGGTATGTAATGATGGTCACCCATCCACAGACCGACCATGGCAAGCACGGCTTAACCATGAAGATCGACCCGTGCGGCTGTTACTATTTGGTCACAACTGCTCCAAATGGAAAATTTGGAAAATTTGTTGGGTCAAGCAAGTTTCAAATCTTCATTTCCAAATTTCCATTTGGTGATAACCAAATGGAAATTTTAGCTAAGTACTTTATAAAGCAAATGACACCCTTGTAATTGCACGGAAGATTATTACATTGATAGATTATTGCATGGTCCATGATGATAATTCTGGCCTAAATGGAAAGAAACTAGCTAACTCAAATCTGTTTTATATCATTGGTGATATTTTTAGGGGATTAAATATAATGAGCACCAAAAAATACTTTGAGATCCTAAGCTACGTTACGAAAAAAAAAATACTAAACACCAAAAAAATTGTATTCAAAGACCAAATATAGTAAATGATCACCAAATATAGTAAATGATCACCAAATTTTGTGGCAAGAAGAACTAAGGAAGCAAATGCGAGCAAAGCGAGCTCGGGATATTGGGCACCCCGACTCGGACAGGTTAGGTTCGAAGGGGATGGCGGGGTCTAGTGAGCGAGCGGAGCGAGCGAACTAAGACCCCGACATCCCCTTCGTGTTAGGTTACTTTAAACCCTGCAACCCTGCCGTCGACTACGCCTTAGTTCGGAGCTGTGATTTTCAGGTTTTTAATTCTGGTGATCATTTACTATTTCTGGTGATCATTTACTATTTTAGGCAGTATAAAAATGCTTTTTAAGGTTATATTTACTTTATCTGGTGTTATGTTAAACATAAGCCTATTTTTAGTAGGAACTGAAAACGGTATACATGGATGATTTACTGGTTACTTACACGGGGACTGGTAGCTCGTAGCTAGAGGTTTCCTTCTCGATGTGAAATGGATCCAGTCCAGCGTCCTTGATGGCTTGGCTCGCATCTTCAATGGCGCTTTCTATTTGTCCGCTGACCAGGCGCTCGTCCGAAAAGAAACCTGAAATGATTCATCCTTTATTCTTCACACACTTGTTATATTATTGGTTAATCCTTAATTAAGATTAATTAATGTTATTCGACCATTTTTAAAAGCAATTATTTTATTTTACGTAAATTAAAGAAAGTATATTTTTTTGGAAATTAACTTAGTCGATTACTTACTTGGGATATGTGGTATTGTTGTGGCACTGATGCCTCCGATGAGCAACGCATAAGCAAGGATGAAATTCATTTTGATTTTAGATTATTTTCTTCTAAAAAAAAAAAAACATTAAGTGATTAGATACTCAACATAATCATAAAATTAATGGTTATAACAGACTTCAAAATGGAAGTTTTCAGTTGACAAACAAATAGGAAACTATTCGACCCTTTTACCAACAAAATAAAAAATTACAAAAATTACGATTACAAAAAAAAAAAAAAAAAAAAATTTTATAATAAAGACATATTTGTCTTACCTTTTCTACTTCCGAAGTATAATAATATACATTCTCTGGAAAAGTATTCGTTTTTATACTATTCGGAAGTAAATTGATCCTAATCATTGGCTTATCTAACTGTTTCATCTATATTGTACTTAATTGTTTCTTTGAGGCGTATGTTTACAATATCGGTACAAAAACCGTTCCTCCAAAGTACTAATAAGGGTGCAACGGGGTGGAAATACAGGTAGAGAGGTAGGGAGTTCAGTAATCGTCAAAAAGAAAGTTTACTATGGGACCGAGCGGCTTGATTTTAGTGATATAGGTAGAACAAGATTTATCAAGAGGTAACCAAGGGGTATACAAAAATCTAAGATTCGCACGACATAGGGAACAGCTGTATTGTCCCGAAGAACCCTTTGGGAGTTATAGTTGTCACTCTCTTCATCTTCTTGTACTTAACCTAATTAATTTGAGGTCGGCGCATCAAATCTTATCAGCTAGCAAGTTATCAGCAAACAATTTTAATTAAAACTAACAAACTTTATCATTTTTACATATCGTATGCAGAACTATATTTAGAAAACCTTCTTTAACTGAAGGGTAACCTAATTTATTTGTGATTATTATTTGGAAGTAACTTTCAAACCAGTCCTCGACGAGGCACGGGAAAAGAGCTCATGGAAGGAATAGGGGGAGGGCTTTGCCCAGCAGTGGGACAGTACAGGCTAATAACAGGGTTGGTATATGTAGAAAAACCTTAGAGGTAACCAAAAAGGTTTCGAGCGGGTTTTCAAAGGACCTGTGGAAGCGTTTTGTGATATAATTTTTACTGTCAGTCATTTATTTCGAAACTTCAGCCTCGTTAGCCTCGTTGGTTAAGTTCGACTGCTGTGCATGAGGTTCTGGGTTTGATTCCCTGTTCGGGCAGTGTTATTGGGTACGTATTATAAACTAGTTTATATGATCACACTTTTCTGGAACACGCTGTATTATTCAGTTAAACGCCTCTTGTATGTGATGAGGTTGGTTGTTTTGCATTTAACTGCAGAGATAATATTGTTTTAAACATTTGTCTTATAAATAAACACCAAATTTGCTGGTAAACAACTCACAAAATGTCACACAGAGGACTTTTTATCTTCAAGACCTTATGCTAATGGCGCTAGGAACAAATAATTTCATTGTCATCATCATCTGCCTAGCCTTTTCCCAAACTATCTTGGGGTCGGCTTCCAGTCTAACCGGATGCAGCTGAGTACCAGTATTTTACATGAAGCGACTGCCTATCTGACCTCCACAACCCAGTAACTGGGTAATACGATACCCCTTGGTAAGACTGGATGTCAGACTTTTTGGCTTCTGACTACTCGTAACGACTGTCAAAGATCTACAAATGACAGCCGGGACCAACGGCTTAACGTGCTTTCCGAGGCACGGAGGAAACTCGGTTTGTAATTATGGTCACCCATCCACGGACACACCTCGGCAAGCACGGCTTAACCTTAAAGATCGACCCGGGCGGCTGTTATTATTTAGCCACGATAAATAAATAATTTCATTGTAATCGATATAAATATCAAATTCATTGTAGTTCTGATAAGAGGACAAACAAAATAAGCACTTAAAATAATCGTTTAAAATTTGATCCTTATACAAGATGTTGTTTAGCATCCTCGTCAAATTCAAGGAGGTAACTATGCTAATGATTCTCGACCCGAATCAATAATAAAATGGGTAGGTAATTTTTAACAAACAATCTCAAACGTTTATTCGATTTCATTCACTTCACTGGTAAACACTGTCATCTGTAAGGCCAATTTAAATTAAATTAAAATAATAATTAATCCCTTTTATAATTTGTTGTTATTTTAGTTATCTACTATAAACGTACCTCAGAAGGGAGTCATAGAATTGAAATAACGAATAAATCAACGCAATAACAATATTTATTACAATTTACATACCACATTAATTTACTAACCTTAACCTTGACAATTCAGTACCTAGCTTTTTCTGACTGCCCATGTCAGCTTCTTTTTAAACTAACCATTCGTCAAAATGATTTTATAACTGCCAGTAACATATTGAAGGATTTAAAATGACAAAAAGGTAACTCGACTATAACAAGCTTATCTATGGACTGTTTACAACAACCTTACTAATATAAATCTATCCTCACATAGATAAGTCTTGTTACAGTCGGCCATCCTTCAAGAACGAGTCCCTTCGTTCCCTAATGTAAGAACATATAAAAGATGCGTTATCAATTTATGAGTATCTTCTATCTATCAAACAATTATCAATCATTAACGATTCTAAAAGATAACAAGTAAATAATTAAACTAGGTATCATTTAACAAAAATTAATAATCTCAATTCTTACAAAAAAAATAAAAAAAAAGTTATTCTCTATCATTATAATTGTTTATTTTATAGCTTGAGCGATGTGAAAGCTACTTCCTTCACTCTCACAACGCTTCAGCCGCAATGTTTTGAACTACTCATGGGCGACGAGTTCATACGCCAATCCTGCCCAGTTCAAACATTCTCTCTCAAACTATCGTTAAGTCTATTGCCGAGCGAAGTGTGGCTACTTCCTTCACCGTCACTCCGGCATCAGCAGCGGTACTTTGAGCCAATCCTGGGCGGCGAATACCAACGCCAATCCTGCCCGACTCAAAGCACCTTCACTTATCTTTAAGTGGCTGGCAAGTTCATATGCCAGACGCCTTGAGCCAATCATGGGCGGCGAATCCCAACGCCAATCCTGCCCAACTCAAAGCACCCTCACTTATCTCTAAGCGACTGGCAAGTTCATATGTCAGACGCCATATCATATAATTTGTACATCTCAAATCACAATAATCCCAAATTATAATTTAAATTAAATACAACTTATACAGATTAATCAACTAAACTAATCAAACAGCTCACATTAACAACATTATTCCTTTTACTTGCTATCACTATCATCGTCATTTTCATCGCTGGACGAGCAAGCAGGGGCATTAAAACTCAACCATGGATAAATTTTATCAATAGCAACAATTGATTCGTACTTTGCCCCTTTTCGAGTTAAAGGGGTGTCTACAACAAGGAAACGATCGTTTGGTAAGACTTTCTTTATCCTGTATGGACCCTGACACTTCGCTTCTAACTTTTTAGATTGGCCGGGCGTCGATACTATTGCCCTAATTATCCTAACCAGATCGCCTTCCTTATAATTCGTGGCTGCTTTCCTGTGTTTGTCATACCGATTCTTATTTTTCGTCTGATTTCTTTTAATTCGTTCACTCGCTTCAGACCTAATTTCTTCTAAACTTTGATTACTACTTTGTCAAGTGACCTACATCATCATGGTTGGCTTTCAAAAGTTGCCACCGCACGCCGTTTGGGACCACCCATCTGGTAATACCTTCACCTAAAGTCCTAAACACTCTTCCGTTTTTAATTGTGTACTCTTTATAAATACCTGCAATTTTAGATGTTTCCGGGTCTTCTAAAACATCCTTAATACGTCTAACTTCTGCGTCGGAAGACTGCACCGTAGAAATCCAGTCCTCAGTACTAACCGACATAATATCTAGAACGTGAATGATGATTGACCTGAAAGCTGATCCAACAAGTCATCAATTCTTGGCAGAGGATAGTGATCTCTTTTGGTGCGGCTGTTCAGGGCGCGGTAGTCAACGCAAAGACGCTTTTCGCCTGATTTCTTTTTGAATAGGACAATTGGACTAGCGGAAGGAGAGCTAGACTCTCGCACTATACCATGGTCGATCGTATCACTGACCATGTCCTGAACTAGTATACGCTCAGAGTAAGGTAGGCGGTATGGCCTATAAACGACGGGAGAGGAATCCTTGAGATGAATTTCCATTTCCGTAACGTTGGTAAATCCTAAGTCATACCAGTAGAGAGGCAGTCCTTGTATTTTTCTAGCAATTCCACGCATTGACGGTTTTGACCTTCCGATAGCTGTTTTCCGCAATTAGGAGTGACAGCAACGTGATTATTCAAACCATTCGTAATTCTTAAAACATGTAAGTCCAAATTCCTCGATCCTAAAAACCGAGCGCGTGTAATGAGGGTGTTTTCTTTGAAATACACTGGGTTAGAACCAACATTTTGAACTAATAAATTGCATTCAGAATTATGAATTTCATATTCTCCCGGTAGCAGATAATACTCATGACCCGCACAACCCCTAACTGATTCGCCTACATAAATTTTCCCGGTACAAGGAACATTTGACCTTACAGGAACTGACACCATCTCACCGATGTCTACTGTAATATCACAAGTTGTATCGAGATGTAATTTGAAATAGTCATCTAATCCTACCCGTTCAAATATTAGCTCTGTTGGAGTTTTAATAATCTTAAGTGAAGGTCTTTCGGTAAAGCTATGTCCAAGCAACACGTCATAATTTATTAAGTGATCATCTACAATAAACACCTCGACATCCCTTTCCAAAACACCTTGCACATATATATTCACTAAAGTACGCCCTAATGGTAGGTATGGAACATTCCCTAGCCCTCTCAAATATGGGCCATTAACACCTTCCCAGTTCAATCCCAATATTAAAGCATTATTTTCACGAATTAATGTTGCCTCACTTCCTAAATCCAATTGGCACATCGTAGTGATTCCGTTAATATTTATCTGTATTTGTCGTTACTATTTTCAGTAAAAGAAACCTCAAGAACCTCCTTATCCTTTGAAAGATTCTTTTGATCCTTTAATCTAGGACAGTTGAAATTGTCGTGTCCCATAAAATGACAGTTAGTGCACTTGACAATCGGTTTAGGGCACTTAAAGCTGGGGTGACCGACACCCCGACAGTTAAAGCACTCAATTTGCCCTCTCGCGCCATAATCTTTATTTAACACCGTATTATCATTCTTTAACGAGCTATTACCTAACGATGTGTAGCTAGAACGCTTATCCTTATTAAAATCTTTGTTAGAGTCAGACTGATTTCTATTGTGATATTTAATGGTCTTAAAGAATTCAAGTACATCTTCCAGTTTATCAAATTTTGCTGCTTGAGCACCCACACAAACTCCCCTGTCTTCAATCCCATAAAGTAAACAATCCACTGCTTGCTTTCCAAATATCTTACATCTGTTCAGTAAATAAATTTTCGCAAAATAATAAAGTTCATAAGATTCTCCAGAGCGTGCCCGTATATTAAGCATATCTGTCAAAAGTTCGGCATAATTTTCGGTTGCAGGAAATGATTCCTTTAACATCAACTTCCATTCAAGCCAAGTATGCTTAATAGAAGGCAAACCCTGGAACCATGTCTTAGCCAGTCCGGTGAGTTTAGGCAGGGCATTGTGAACCGTTTGCTTATCATTCCAATTATAAATTTCGGAACATTCATCGACTTTATCAAGCCAGATATGAATAGTCTGTTCTTTCGACATAGGGTCAAAGTCTGGAACGACGTTATTTAAAGTTGAGCCAGAAAACGATTCACGATCCCCTGCTTTACTATTAAAAAGTTTCAAAAAGAAATCTTCAAACAGGTCCGTCGTCATATATTTAGTTTTCTTGTTGTTATACGCTTCGTGTTTTTCAACACTGGGCGTGTGTCGTTTAGTGGGGGTGATTAAGGAACGGTATCGAGTTGAGCTTTTATTGCCAGTATTCGCCTGCGCACAATTGCTCGGTTCAGACTCAGGTGTCTCGAAACGCCCACGTGACTTGTTCCGTTCCGTTAATCTCTCTCGTCCTTTGCGTACCTGGTTTTCAAGAGTTCTTAGTTTTTCCCTTTCCCTGAACAACTCACGTTCCTGCTCGAGTAACGTTCGCGTGCTGCTCGTGCTTCGGCTTCTCGGCTGATGACGCGTTGCACTGCTGTGCCGACGGTCACGACCTGGACTGCGCCTCCGAGATCCTTGCGTTCGTTGTTGGCCATCACTACGGCCACTACGACTGCGGCTACGGCTGCGCCTCTCGACTTTCCCAAGGTCTCGCTTCCGACTACGGGATGATTCACTATAGATCCTCTGTCTTTCGTAGTCGCGAGAAGAGTTGCTAGTGCGTCGTTTTTCTTTGTCGCTCATTTTTTTCTGAAACTCAGGACATTCTGTTAATGTATTGTGAACAAATCTTGCAACACACACAGTCAATGAATTTAAATTTTAACGAATATTTGTCAAAAATAAATTGTTGAATCTGCTTTAATCGGCCAAACTGGGGTTCACAATGTTATTATACATATCATGCAATGTTAAATCACTCATTTTCTTATTGTAGTTACGTTGATTTTCCGTATAAAATTGAATATAATTTTGTTTATTTTTTTGGTCGAGCTCGTGGGGTGGTTCACCACGAAACAAAATGTCTCGCCAATCCCACTTCTGAGATATAAACGTACCTCAGAAGGGAGTCATAGAATTGAAATAACGAATAAATCAACGCAATAACAATATTTATTACAAATTACATACCACATTAATTTACTAACCTTAACCTTGACAATTCAGTACCTAGCTTTTTCTGACTGCCCATGTCAGCTTCTTTTTAAACTAACCATTCGTCAAAATGATTTTATAACTGCCAGTAACATATTGAAGGATTTAAAATGACAAAAAGGTAACTCGACTATAACAAGCTTATCTATGGACTGTTTACAACAACCTTACTAATATAAATCTATCCTCACATAGATAAGTCTTGTTACACTACTTTTAAAAATAATATTAATTTGTAAAATATTATAATAAATAAAATTATAATTAAAATATTGCTCTTTTGTAATGTTTTTATTGAAGCCTGGAAAAATATCAGACATCAGGTGACGTCTACTATGACGTCTTAAAACATTATTGTTTCAATTCTCTTCCAGAGTGGGAAAGAGACGGAGCTATACAGGTCGTCTAGCTCCATGTCTCTCCCACTCTGGAATAAGAATGAAACAATAATGTATTAAGTTTTAAAAATTAAAAAACAAAACTGTACTATACCTTATAGTATCTGCCTACTACAGACACTTTATACTCACACTTATCATCCATATTCATACTTTTATTGGTTTTCCATTAGCATATTACGATTTGTTTCATTTTTATAAATATTTTCTTAGTTTTCTTTGTTGTGACATTGTTTACATCGAACTTGTCAGCTGTCATTTACTTTTATTTTTAATTGTTACCAACCAAACTCTCTATGAAGGTTTCATTTAGATTATATATTACTAAAAATTATTATCATCAACAATTCGATCATGTCCGCTTCTCAGAATGGATGTAGGAACGGGTCCCGCGGTACTAAGGAGCTGCTCCTCATTGATATGGCCATTAACCAACAGGTTCGGCGTTCCCGAAGGGATCTGTCGACATGTTGGATAGATTATAAGAAGGCCTATGACTCGGTGCCACATACATGGCTCATGAGGGTGCTAGAATTGTATAAAGTTGATGCAACTCTTCGCACCTTTCTGATATCGTGTATGGGGCAATGGAGGACAGTCCTTCGCTATCCAGGATGTCGACAGATTCAGGGGAACAGCGAACCAATAAGGATCGAGCGTGGTATTTTTCAGGGCGATAGTTTGAGTCCGCTTTGGTTCTGCTTAGCCTTGAATCCTCTAAGCACACTGCTGGAGGAGTCAGGTTTGGGCTTTCGATTGAAGAGAGGTGGTCAGGTTATATCTCACCTTCTTTACATGGATGACCTGAAACTCTTTGCCCCCAACAACTTGCAATTGATGGAACTACTGAGGGTAACAGAAACTTTCAGTAGCGCCATCAGGATGGAATTTGGTGTGGACAAATGTGCGGTCATGCATGTAAAGCGAGGGGGGATTGTGGAATCTCCGGGAACCCAGCTCTCAGATTCTATAAATCTTAGATCCCTCTCAGCAACCGAAACCTACAAGTATTTGGGTATGTCGGAAGCGCTAAGCATCAATTCTGTTGACATGAAGCAATCGTTGAAGGAGCGCTTCTTTGGCCGCCTGAGAAAAGTATTTAATAGTCTTTTATCAGGTGGAAATAAGGGTCGTGCCTTCAATGGTTGGGTCATGCCGGTTTTGATGTACTCTTTTGGCGTACTCAAATGGACTCAAACAGAACTAGACGCCCTGGATAGGAAAGTCCGCACATTGTTGACGGCATATCGAATGCATCACCCACGTTCTTCGGTTATGAGACTGTATATCCCGCGGAGTTGTGGAGGTCGAGGCTTTTTAAACGCCAAGACTCTCCACAATCGCGAGATATGCAGTCTTAGGGAATATTTCCTAGAAGCCGACGTGGGGATGCATCGAGACGTGGTCGCGATGGACAAGGGCCTCACCCCGCTCTCCTTGGCTAAAGAGAACTGGCGCAAACCTGCAGTGCTTGACACTAATGACCGCAGGGAAGTATGGCAGAGTAAGGAGCTTCACGGACGCTATTTCAGTGCCCTGCATGGAACTGATGTAGACCATGCAGCGTCCGTAGCCTGGCTACGTTCCGGGGAACTCTTTGGAGAAACCGAAGGTTTTGTTTGTGCAATTATGGATGAAGTTATGATGACGAATAACTACCGGAAATTTATTGTGAAGGATGGCACGGTTGACATTTGTCGGGCATGCCACCGTCCAGGCGAATCGATCCGTCACATTATCTCCGGGTGTTCTCGTCTAGCTAACGGAGAATACTTGCATAGACACAACCTTGTAGCCAGGATTATTCATCAGCAACTTGCTCTGAAATACAGCCTTGTGGAATCGGAAGTGCCGTACTATAGGTATGTGCCCGACCCAGTTCTCGAAAATGGCAATATCACACTGTATTGGGATCAATCCATCATCACTGATAGGACTATTGTAGCCAATAAGCCTGATATAGTGGTGGTGGATCGATCAGAGAGGCGCGCAATTATTGTTGACATAACGGTTCCACATGACGAGAACCTCGTGAAAGCCGATAAAGATAAGCAAATCAAGTATCTTGACTTGGCTTACGAGGTTGTCGACATGTGGGATGTTGACTCAGCGATCATTGTGCCGATAGTCGTTTCAGCCAATGGCCTAATTGCCAAGAGCCTCGACCAACATCTGATGAGGCTCTCGTTAGGCAGCTGGATCAAGGGCTTGATTCAGAAAGCGGTACTCCTGGACACGGCTCGTATTGTTAGGAGGTTCCTTTCTCTGTAGCCCTGACCGCCGGTAGCTTGGACCCTGTTCCCGATACCGGTGGGCTACAATTTTTTATATTTTTAAATGTTTTTTTAATTTTTTATTATTTATAAGAAATATTTAAAAATGTATTAAATTTGTATATTAATGAATAAAGGGAGATAATAATTATCACCAATTCGTCAGTTCAATTGTTGTATTTTTAAGATTTGCTGTGTTAAGAAATTCTGAGTTTTATTTATAAAAATATTATGTGCAAGGTTTTTGACCAATTGTTACTGGCTGCTTTGAATACTGGCAGGTTGCGTCTTACTAGAGCACAGCAGTTTTGAATCTGAGAAAGAAATTTGAAGAAAAGAAACGGAAGATGAGAGATAAAAGGGATTTCTGACGGATGCCTTGGTTCTAGTCTGGAGTTAAGAGTTCGGTTCAGTCTGGAGACAAGAAATCAGTATAGTCTGAAATCAAGAAAACAGCTAAGTCTACAGTTTGGAGTCAAGATCTGTCATATCTTGAGTTTTGAGCACAGCCTGGTGGAGTCAAGGAGCGGTCTTCGTTTGGTGCTGCCGTGGCTGCTGCTAGCTGCTGTGAGGAAGCTGCTCTGCAAACTGACGAGCCTGGAACTGGGGCTCGGTACGTGTCTGCTGGAAGCTGCTCTGCGAACTGACGAGCCTGGCACTGGGGCTCGGTACGTGTCTGCTGGAAGCTGCTCTGCAAGCTGATGAGCCTGGCACTGGGGCGGTACGTGTCTGCTGGTGGGTCCTGCCAAGCCGCCCTGCATCAAGTTCGACGTGGTCAAGCTCATCTTGATCAAGCCAGCTTTCTACAACTGGATGTTTGTCTTGTTACTATCACGCTCAGACATTTGCGGAGACATTTAAAACGTTCCCGGTTAACCTGCCCTTCTCTTTTTTATTAATTTATTGTATTTTTCATATCATCATTTATTAAATTCATTTTCCCCTAATTACTTTTTTAATGTACAAATCTGTTTACTTCTTTTTATCACTAGGAGCAAACACGTTTGTTACAACCTATATTTGACTCAGCATTGACCAAATTATATCGTTGTACTAAGATTTCTTGCAATATAAATGTATCACATGAGACCTCAAACCGGCCACCGATAACCCAAATAGTCTTGGTAGCCTACTGAGCCAAATTACTTTAGTAACACACTTCCAACATGATAACTAGAAGAACAAGTAGCTACTTGCAATCTCATTAAACAATTAGTCAAATACTATGCTAACCCAGTAACACAGACTTATATATATGTCGGGTCCGGTCATTAGTTTGTATAGAAAATGAATCGGCAAGCGCGCCAAAGGTGGCACCACGCTGCCTACTTACCAGTCTACCCACACCTAAGCGCACTCCCACAGAGTCGTGATGTTTCGAGTTCGCTGCAAGGACGACAGTGGAGTGTCTGATCGCGGCGGAGTCAAGACGTCCCGGAACTGTACCCCGATTCATGGTGCCTAGTGGTTATTGTGTTGGATTGTAATTTCAAGTATTTTGTTAGTTCGATAAAGTCGTGTGTAGTGTTTGTTTTCATAGCACGAAACCCATGTTCTGCCACCTGATGACCGAGCCTAACGAAATAAATCATCACGGTACGACACTTAGATATAAATCAAAAGATCGACTTCACCGTAAAACGGGGTGAATAGAATCCTGAGTTGACTATGCACAGAACTTCGACGGAGTCTCCGGAGTCTCCGTTAAGGCTTATATTTAATTTACCTGATAATACCTTATTGGTGAGGGTCTTCAGAAAGGTCAGGTTGCGTAGTACACGCAACCATCATTCGTGTATGACCTGATGACTTTTCATCACCTTTTAAAGTTTCGTCCCGATTCACCCCCGAGTGTAAGCGTACAACTGATATTTTTTGCCGCACGTCTCTGTATTTGTACTGTATAGCGGGCTGGTTTCCGCAAGTCCACGTCCAAGGCGCGTTTTTTGCGTGCGAGCGTTTGCGTCTCTGTATGTATGCCCTGTACGTCGATTCTGTAAAATTCAGACGACAACTCACATCTCACATCGCTATCCACTGTCACTTTGCGTAAGGTTCAAAATGAACTTGATTTTGTAGCCAAGGGAGCGTCGAAGTGACGGGGGAATTACCTTACAGAATGCCACTTCTTACGTCATCTCATACTTTATCTGTCAAAATCTCCCCGTTAATTTAGTTCAACTCGCTGACACGCTAGTAGTGGTGGCGCTAGTATAAATTCGAATTATCAACCGGGTTTTTTGAATGCCAATCAAGAAACTCACAGCGGATTCAGATTCGAAGTTCTAAGTCAGGTCTTACAGAATCACACCGCTGGTTCTCGTACTTTGTTAGTATGGACCCGACCATCATTCCAATTCCATACCATCATCTGCTAAGTATTGGTCTCACTTTGCTTGTACCAACGTCCAGACTTCTGTGTCAATCTTATCCAGGTTTTAATGAACATAGAATTTCCCATCAATCTCATGCTTATACCATATCAACCCCACGAAAGCGAGCATTAAAGTTATAATTCTATTTTATTGTATATCAGCGTTTTGCTGCTTTTTATCTTTTACCTTCCAATATTCAATATTCTAGTCCAGAATTCTTTATACTCAGGTGGCCTACCATAAAGTCTTAAAACATTATTGTTTTATTCCTTTTCCAGTGTGGGAAAGAGATGGCGCTAGACATCCTGTATAGCTCCGTCCCTTTCCCACACTGGGATAAGAGTAAAACAATACTGCTTTAAGAGGTCATGGTAGACCAGCAGAACTCAAATGTAAGTAAGGGTTTCTGAAAAAGGCTGTGAATATTTTTGGTGAAGATAGTAAATAAAAAAATCATCTATATACAAGCATTTATTTTTATAATTAAACACAAACGTTGCAAACATTCAATAATGCAATCATAGCACTAATTTTATTTAACTTACTTGAATCGCTATTAGAATTGAAAAAAGGTAACTTTGAATGTAAAATAAGAATACGGAAAGTTTTTCGTAGGCCTCGAAGTCATCACCTTCTACAGTTTTAGGCCATTCGTAATATATTGATTATTTTATTTTACATTTAACATTATAGCCAAGCGGAGTTTTCAAGCGAAGTATCGGTGTGTGAAGAGCAACGGAATTTTTACATTTATTTTTTTGAATTTTACAAAACACCAAGACAGGTGGAAATTTTAAATAAACTTACGTAAGGGAATAATTGTTTTTAGTTAGCAAAATGGATAAAGAAAGAATGAAAAATATTAATAAATGAAAAATTTTTAAAATTTGTTTCAAGATAAATTTTAATTTATATTTTTTTTTAAATTATATGTTCATTTTTTTCTAATAATTATTTATGAACTGAACTGCAACAGTAAATAATATTTCAAGAACGCGAGCTATTCATAAATCTTAAAACATAGATTTTTTTTTTTTAAATCATCGTTTTGTGTTTTGTAAAATCCACTGCATATATTAAGGATAATCTAAGATCAGTTAGGAAAAGGATTAGAATATTACAATTTTTTATCGTAAAAATAAGTATTTTATTGTCATAGCAATATTGTGTAGTGTCTTCAAAAATATTTTGGCATTTTGGGGTTATAATATTGTGAGACACACTCTTCATAAATTTTGACGAACCGTTCAAACCTGTTCTTAATGCCTAGTGAACTACCGTGACGTCTTAAACAATATTGTTTTAATCTTATGCCAAAGTGGGAAAGTGATGGCGCTAGACGTTCTCTATGGCTCAGTCTCTTTCCCGCACAGGAGCATCATTACAACACTACTGCTTTAAGACGTGATGGTAACCCCTGTTGTTTGCATATTGCAGGAGCTGATAGACGCTGATGGACGCTGCTAAAACTGCCTAAATCATCGCCTAATGTTGGGCTGAATCAATTTAGATTGCCATCGACACGCTAATATAAATTCCTGATTTTCTTCTTTCTACCAGGCAGATGTATCTTTCGTTGGTAGCGAGTGCGATGAAAAGCAATCTGCATCACCAACTCACTTCTGTTTTGCAATGTGCACACTGAAATACAACTTCAACAACTGCAATAAACTTTATTCACTTAGAACCCCAAAATGCCCATTGCCCATCGCGAAATTGAAAAGCATTAATTTTGAACAAATCATAATCTTTATCATTCGTAACGAATGTTTG
The DNA here is from genome assembly GCA_963082945.1 of Cerastis leucographa. Taxonomy (NCBI): domain Eukaryota; kingdom Metazoa; phylum Arthropoda; class Insecta; order Lepidoptera; family Noctuidae; genus Cerastis; species Cerastis leucographa. The sequence goes on along the minus strand of OY720380.1, from coordinate 5,655,331 downwards.
AAATATACATTTCTTATGTCAAAAGCATATAATAATCTGTATCGCAAAATTCAAACCTATATACCCTTTTCAGATTTCACAATCTCATTTGGCACTACGCGTCTGTCTTGAACAAGTAATATAAAAACAAATATACAGTGCTTCGAGAAATAACGCGAACTACGTCTACCAGTATCACCTATGTATCAATATATATAAAAGTGAATAAGAGGCACTCTATAGGTTTATATACGCAGATCTAAAATAAGCGTAATCCGTGAAACATCGAACTTGGAACTAGAACATGAATTGTTACTATACATTAACTAACGTAGCGAATAAAGACACCGTCCATCCATTAGAACGATCACGTAGCCTATTGAAATAATACAACAGAAGCTCAAAATACTACGTAAAAATTACATTTAGCATCTATATCTCATAGGTATCGTCCTTCACAACAGGTTAATATTTTTTCGATATATACGAAATAGGCACCCGTCTGATCTGCCCTTTAAAAAAAAAGAACCAAGGGCGACACGAGTCCCTACATAATACTAACACTCATTTATGTACATCAATGAAGTATCCGGTTGTCTAGTCTGTTGTCGCGAGAAAACTTACAATATTGTACTAGTAATATTTGTTATCTTAAATCTCGAATTGTAAAGATTCATCTATTGTCCACCAATATTTGAAAGCTGAACCGCTGGCACTACGATCTCTAAACTAGATGTATCGACCCTAAACGTAATGTACTAAGTTTTGTATTCGCTAATACATTCAGTATACTACTTTCTTTACGTCTTCCTTTCCTTTGGATTTCGTCGCTTGTCTTTTACTTTGGCTTCCATTAGTTTATAATATTGTAACATTATTATGAAATTTAGTCTTATTCAATTTTGTATCTATAGTTGCATTGGTTTTGTCATAAATATCATAATTGTTGCTCTGATTCGTTTTAAATCATTCTGTTTGACGATCCTCATGATTCCCACCGATTGGTTTACATCGAACCATTTTAACACGTACAACTTTCTAATATTGGTCCGCTACAGAGTTGTGAAATGACCTAGCTTATATTAAACTTACTATCTAAGGCTATAATGAACTTAAATTTTTCTATGCCTTGCGTGATATGTATTGCGTTAGAGGCGATTTAAAGCTAACATTTTTAATCATTTTTCTCATATCTACGCCTTCTTAGAACTCCGAAACACACCGCAGACTCAATTTAAATAACTTGCCCCTTAGCATTATGAAGACAAAGTTGACGACGAGGTCACACCACCTGGCAGAAGTTCTTTAGCCTACAGAAGATATGTAGATAGGTACTTATTCTATGACGAAATTACGACTACCAGTAATCTATAATTTGTTATTAACAAGTGATATGTAGTTGGAGAAATCACTCCTTTTAAAGTATAACATTAAAATTTAAACAATACGTTATATCGCTTACATTTAACTATTGAACTTAACAGATATCTAGACGAATATTAATGGACTCAGCAATTCAACACTCGAGGTGGCTTACAACTAAAATACTCTACATTATAAAAATAAGTTGATTTGAAAATATTCCAGAGATTCTTTGGCGGCAACACATTATATTATAAACAAATTAATTGCTTCTTCACTAATAAGATTCTGATAACTAAATAATAATAAGTATATGATATGATAAGTCGATTGAATGGCTCCAATTTACTTGAAGCGTTATCAAATGTCTGAATTTTAAATCTGTTGACAAATCAAATATTATAAGCACTATAATTAAGCAGACCGAAATATCAATGAACAATCATAATAATCGAAATAAGATTCGCTATAACTTTCCAACTTTAGATATTATCATCCCATAGTGTTTTACATTCAAATGTTCTACAATTGTAACATTCAAGTTCGACTTTACGTTGAAAACATTTGACCGGTACGATCAAAATGAAACAGCCCATATCAAACACTAAGAATCTTCTTAGCAAAGAAGTTATAGACGAAGCAAATAAATCGAAGAGGCTCGGAGACCACACAGCAAACTCAAATGATTTACTTGAAGGATGTCTTGGCTAGGCTAGTAGCGATGACTACGCCAACGCCAAAGATTTCGTACGGGACCTTAAAGGGTGCTGCGCTGTTTGTACAGTTCTTTGGGGGTTCTGGCTTATCTGAAATAGCGAAGTCACAATCATTAAAAGAAACACGTCTTCTAACTTTCTTGTAAACATGTTGAGTGAACAATACATACACATAATTTACAAACATTTTGAATGAACACGAAAGTGAAATTAATACCAACTATTGATGCTTGTAATGAGGGGGGATGAAAAGCGACTGAAAGAGTTTATAGATATGAATGCAGATGGATGGAGAGGGAGAGGAACTTCCAAAAAAAAAAGCATGGATTTTGTGAGGAATGCTATGAAAGAGAAAGGAATAAATTATGCCGTGACGTCGAGCAGCAATAGATGTTAAAAATGAAGCACTAAAGAAAATACCTACATTTCAATCATGGAACGAGAATTCTTACTTATATCATTGATAGAGGAAACAAAGCTATAAGAAACAATGTAAATAAAACAAACAGTATTAAGGGACATTGAACTTATAGATGTGCATTGGTTCTAATCTCCTCTTATCTTAAATACAGTACATTAATAAAGCCAATGTGTCTGATTGTTACACTATAACGATTATTTCAATTGGCCCACTACGCTATCAAGATCATAAGAATTGACTCTAATTGACGACGTTGAAAGCGAAAATAATTTATATTATTTAAAATTTCAAAACGTAGTATGCAGTAGGGCAAAGTGGAAACTTGAATCAGCCCAGCCTTCTCTTCAAGCAGGCAATATGGAGGAGGCCTGTACTTGGTTTTCATAAGTACATACATAATTAACATATTGCATTCAGCGGTTCCTACTCTAATACTACTAATAGCTCCACATCGTCGGCCGATCTTTTTCCCAATGTAGCCGAAAATCGACCTAGGCACGACTGACTTCATCTACGCTACGATCGACCCGTGCAGCTGTTATTCCCGAGTAGGCATAATCTCATCATCATCAGCACCAATTATCACCATCAATCTGCCTAGCTTTTTCCTTACTATGTTGGGGTCGGCTTCCAGTCTTACCGGATGCAGCTGAACCAGTATTTTACATGGAGCATTGCCTATTTGAGGTCCACAACCCATTTAGTCCAACATTCTATTAAAATTAAATGAAGGAAGTCAAGAAAATCATACTTACTGGTAGCAGCCATCAATTGTGGCAAGTACTTTTGCCAGAAGGCGCATTCCTTGACGCGCAGCCCCTTTCCTATGGAGCTGGAGTTAACTGCCAGAGACAAGTACTCTCTCCCATTAGCTGAGTGGACTGGCCAGTGGATCTGCGTCGATTCTCCACTCGGATTTATAGATGGGTTACTGGAATAAGGAAAATGCGTAGTTTTAAATTATGTTATCAATATTTAAGTACATTTTGATTGCAATACTGATGTAGCTTTAAATAAGATGATTGATTGAAAATATGTCTTTATTCGGAATTATTATAGTCTTATCAACGGCAATAGATTGTCTAATAAGGAAAAGATAATTTCTTACCCGCTTCTCGCGAAATTCGCCCAATATCGCATCAAACGTTTGCTAAACTCCACCTCTTCCGGAGAATAATTCTTCCCTGGATTCAAGGGTTCCCCAAATACATAGTTAATTTCATCGGCGTGCATCACTCCTGTCCAAGACGGCCAGGGGTTGTTCTTACTACGGTGCTTGTAATAATATGTGAAGACATTGTTACCAGTTTCTGCGTAACGATGCGCAAATTCATTCACTCCACATGTAAAGTGATAGTCTCCTACCATCTTATCCAGAGCATTTCGGTTTCTTATCGGATCTTCTGGGTTCAACCAGTCAGTGTACTCGTACACAATAGCCTGCCGTCCAACCTCATTGACATAAGGGTTCAACTCTCTAACTGCCTGCAAATACTGTTCCCTACTTATTCCAACATTCTCCTCCTTAGGGAACAATTCAGTCAAGTAGTAAAGAATAAAGTAGTAACCTTCCTCTGTGTTCGATCCCATCAAAAGGTTGGTCTTTTTAAAGTTCTGGTGCACTAACGATCGAGCAGGCAACTCATCTAAGAATGACCCATCTATGATCGGTACGAAAGGGAATTCGCAAATGCCGAGAGTTCCCCATTCGTTGTTGACTAGTTCATCGGGGCTCTTCTTTCTGAGGCACTCGATCATTGGCCCCATATCCGTTCTTGAGTGAGGGCAGTGGACAGCTTCTGCTAAACGAATGCCTCTCAATATGCTCTCTTCTCTAGATATAATAGCCCACGGAGCAGTAGCTGCTCCTGACTGCATTATCGCTTGAGAGAACAAGTTTCTCGATAAAGGAGACAGTAAATGTAAGGATACTGATACAGCCCCAGCTGACTCTCCGAATAAAGTTATATTATGAGGATTTCCTCCGAAGTAAGCTATATTGTCTTTCACCCATTGCAATGCCATGAGCTGATCAAAAAGACCAGCATTGCCTGGAACGTCGGGAGTATCGAAGAACAGAAAACCGAGGGACGCGACTCTGTACTGCATGGACACATACACAACTTTCTCTTCTGAGACGAGTATTTTTGGATCATAAACATCTAGAGTAGCTGTTCCTGAGTAGAACCCGCCGCCAAAGACCCAAAGCATGACAGCTGCATTTTTGGGTCGCGGTCTTGGCGTCACTATGTTTATAAAGAGACAGTCTTCCTGCATATCTGTGTTAGGGTTCCACATCATTGCTCCGGGGAAATCACCGAACACAGTATCTATAATTTGGACGCATGAGTGTGGCAGTGTTGTAGTATTCAGTATTTCGTCACCCCAGCTCTCCGCCGGTCTGGGGTGTCTGAACCTCAAGTCACCCACAGGTTTTTGAGCGTAAGGAATGCCGAACCACGCGTCGACCTTCTTGCCGGTCGCGGCGGTCAGCGTGATGCCCCGAACCCTTCCCTTTCTTGTGCGGACAACGAGGGGATCCTCGTCTTCTGGCCCGAGCTGCGGCTCGTCTGCCATCATTTCCTCGTCAGCCCGCTCATGGTTCGAGTAGAGCCTCTCATCATACTTGGCTCTTTTTGAAGAGGTTTCCGCATCTTCAAACTTGGCGCGTTTGGAGGAAGTCTCGTGGTCTTCAAGTCGGGGTAGAATGGTGTCTAATTCGGGGTTGTATCGGACGGCTTCGCCGTGTCCGCGGTAGGGCTGCGGCGGGGCCGGCGCGGGGAAGTGCGGGGCGTGGTCGGGCGCGTGGTGGCGCGCGCGATGCTCGTGCGGGCCGGCGAGCACGCCCGCCAGCGCCGTCAGCGCAGCCAACACCACGCGCATACCGCCGCTCCTCCCGCTCCCACTGACACCACCTGGAACACCAGCAAGAACCCGACGTTAGAAACGCAAATGTTTCACAGAACCGCAACGTTCATCATCTGACTAAAGTAACATGTACATAGATGATCACTAGAAACTTTTTATTAATAGTGTTGGAAACAATTTTGGAATATTAATTTTTAGTATTCTACTAGCTGTACATGCGTCATGCATTTTACTGCACTTTTTCCTACCTACGTCCTACCCAACCTACTTACCCTACCTACCCTACGCTACGCTACCCTACCCTACCTACCTACCTACCTCCTATGGGATAACACTCTGCATCCACGAAGGCGAAGCTTAAGGAAAGTTAGTTAAGAAAAATGTGCTTATCAATCAATACGATGAAGATGAAGAAAAGTTAATAAATTTATTAAAAAAAGATAGTCACCATTATCAACGATTTTTAACAATTGATTAATCAAGGTTATATATTGAGGGGTTCCCGGCTTCAAGGTTCTAAGCCTCAGTACAAGTTGACTAAATTTTATAATAATTAGTCATTTTGCATCGAAAGTTATGATAGTAACAAGGTTTGATTCCAAAGACGATCGCGACTGTAAACCTGGGCTTATTAGAATGTCAATGGTAACACTGACTCACAGCTCACAAGACTCACAACACAAACCAAAAAACTTTTTTATAATAACTGACCCATTATAATCTTCTTGTTTATATAAACTTGAACACTTTTGTATAGAATCTGGTTCTTCTAACCTAACAGACAGATGTGTTGCTGGGGAGTTTGTTCCGCCACTTCTTCTTCCCAGCTAAAACACTAGGAAGTGGCGAAGGGCGGGCGTTTTGGGGGACTGTCTCTTGTAATTTTGACGTTCAAAAAGTGCTGATTATCAGCCTAGTTTGAATAAATGACTTTTGATTTTGATTTTGATTTCTTCCTACACTGTAAACTCGAAAACTCTGTAAGGCCAGCAATTTAATAAATACAGTTTTGGATGATTTATTTCTAGTTTTTGATGGTTAGGTAGGTAGGAAGTCGCTTCATGTAAAGTAATGTTATTCAGTTGCATACAGTACGACTGGAAGCTGACCCCAACGAGTTTTTGAGTGCTATAGATAATTTTAACATAACATCCTCAGAGAGTTAGACAGATCTAATAGTACGAGAACACTAACATTTCGCTAGATATGTTTAAGAGAGTTTACGCCTTGCGGCATTTTATACAGACTTTCAAGTCCTAATTTTCCAAAATGTCTTTTTAAAAGCTCCTGCTCAAAGCTCCTCGCTGCTAAAAGTAATATGCTGGCAAGGCGATTTGCGAAATGCTCCAACCAAGTGAAAATAACCCTGTTTAACGCATACTGCCGGAACCTATACACATGTGCCCTATGGTACAAGTACACGCAGCGTGCTTACAATACGCTGCGAGTTCAATATAACAACGCATTCAGATGCATACTGGGGCTTCCATGGAGGTGTAGTGCGTCCGGCATGTTTGCTGAGAACAGGGTAGATGACTTTTACGCTGTCATGAGAAAGGCACGAGCCTCCTTTATGAGCCGAATACATCAGTCTGACAATGGAATATTGAAGGCCATATACGAGGTAAACTACTTCTTCGTGTATGGCAATTAATATTCCAGCTATAATAACCAAATGTATCTGATTATGTAATTCTAAATGTTATTGTAATCGTAATGTATGTAATATTGTAATTTTGTAATGTATGGAAATGTAATTTTATTTTATTCTAATTCTTATCCGCTGTATTATAATTGTTGTGTATGGGTACTTCTGCCTGAAATAAATAGTAAATAAATAAAATAAGATAATATATATATATATATATATATATATATATATATATATATATATATATATGTATATATATATATATATAAGATAAGATAAACCAAAAATTTTCAATTTTATAGTTATGTTAAAATTATCTATAGCACTCAACTGTCTCCACCGCCAAACACCGAAGAAATCATTCAGTATTGTGGAGGGAATCAAAAGATTTCGGGACCGACAACCAATGACAAATAAGTTCGCCGCACAATATCTCGGTACATTGGTAAAGGTACAATGCTATACAAGGTGTTGTTTTGCATCCTCGTCAAATTTCAGGAGGTGGTCACAAAACACATAAATAATCAATTTAAATTTTGATACCTAGTGTATTATTAATAAACGCTGATTTTTTTGGTTGTTTATGTTTGTCAATATTTCAGAATAACCCCCTTAACCTGGTTTAGGGAATAAGAAATTATCAATTAAACGTTTGAGATTGTTTGTATGTGTGTAAGCGAGGTTATAGGGCAAGAACCAGACGGGTCGCGTTTAAAACACGGGTGGTTCAAACTTACGGATTTCCGTGAATAAGAAAAAAAATAAAAATTACCTACCTATTTTATTATTGATTTGGGACGAGAATCATTAGCATAGTTACCTCCTTGAATTTGACGAGGATGCAAAACAACAGCTTGTATACAAAACAAACCTATCATTCATCAAATGAATACAAAAGGACAACCTGAGGAGTTTTGAACGAGAAACATGTAGTGTCTGGAAACGGGGGTAACTGGAAGTAGCATAGCATCAGGCCTGTAATTCCCGAAGGGTTTCGTCAGGTATTTTTTAGATCCATGTAATAAGGGGCGAGCCTATTGCCATCAATCGGGCACAAATCCAGACCTCGTGGCTGCGACTGGGAAATTCCTTATGGAAAATCCCAATCACAATTTTCCCCATCCGGGAATTGAACTCAGGACAGCTCATCAGTCGCCATTGTGGCTACTAGACCAATGAGAAAGTCAGTCAGTCTCTAATGTTTTTGCATATACAACTCATCAACATCTGCCTAGCCTTTTCACAAACTATCTTGGAATCGGCTTCCAGTCTAACAGGATGCAGCTGAGTACCAGTATTTTGCATGTAGCGACTGCCTATCTGACCTCCACAACCCAGTAACAGGGTAATACGATACCCCTTAGTTAGACTGGATGTCAGACTTTTGGCTTCAAATAACAGCCGGGACCAACGGCTTTTCCGAAGCACGGAGGAAAGTCGATTTGTAATTATGGTCACCCATCCACGGACCAACCTCGGCAAGCGCAGCTTAACCTTAAAGATCGACCCGTGCAGTACAGTTATTATTTATTAGCCACGAGCTGCTCTTATGCAAATACAACTAAGATGATACTAATACAAGTATACCTTACCGACATTGTTATAACGTCGCATTCGACCAACTCCATGCACGGATTTCATGAAGTTCAGTTATTTTCAGCACACTATATTGATGCAGATTATATTAGAACGATACATCAAATCGATTCTTCTATTTCAGTGCATATCTTCCATGCTGCTATAGATTTGCATTTTAACTTTTGTACTGAAGGAATAGACAGATGACTGAAAATATTAGTGTTGTACATAATATAACATCACGCCCGTAATACCTGGACAGTTAGGCAGAGACACTTTTAGGTACAAATAGTAATTCCACATTTAGCCAGTTATTTTAAAGTCCCAGACAATAGTGGAACAATTAGATAGGTTGACTGATAGAGAATGTCTTGTACCACCAATTTACGTGAAATTTAAATAAATACGGTTGGCACCATGGAACGATCGACTGCTACGCTACGTGTCGCTGATTCGATTCCCGCACGGAACAAATATTTGTATGGCCTACAGATAGTTGTTCCGGGTCTGGCTGTTTGTGTATGTGAGTTTAAATATTTGTAAACGCACCCACGATACAGGAGAAATTCCAAGAGAGGGGCAATCTTTAAAAAAAAATAGATGGATAAACATAAAAAGCTTTATTAAAGGTGTAATATACCAAAAAATACAGTATATGTTTTTAGGTAAGTTGATAGCAACTTATTTTTAACTCCTATCTCTTTTATAATCATAGGACACCATGACTATAAAAGATCATCATTCTCCCCGGCATACTGTAACAAACTTGCTTATTCCTTGATGAAAGGAGTAAACAGATTTATACATTAAAAAAGTAATTAGGGGAAAATGAATTTAATAAATGATGAAATGAAAAATACAATAAATTAGTACAAAAGTGAAGGGCAGGTTAACCGAGAACGTTTTAAATATCTCCGCAAATCTCTGAGCGTGATAGTAACTGAAGACAAACTTGCAGTCGTAGAAAGCTGGCTTGATTAAGATGAGCTTGACCACGACGAACTTGATGCAGGGCGATTTGGTAGGACCCACCAGCAGACACGTACCGCCCAATGCCAGGCTCGTCAGCTCGAAGAGCAGCTTCCAGCAGACAGGTAATGAGCCCCAGTGCCAGGCTCGTCAGTTCGCAAAGCAGCTTCCAGCAGACAGTTAGCAACAGCCACGGCAGCACTAAACGAAGGCCGCTCTTTGACTCCACCAGGCTGTGCTCAAAACTCAAGATATGACAGATCTTGACTCCAAACTAGACTTAGCTGTTTTCTTGATTTTAGACTATACTGATTTCTCGTGTCCAGACTGAACCGACTCTTAACTCCAGACTAGAACCAGGGCATCCGTCAGAAATCCCTTTTATACCCTGATCTTCCGTTTCTTTTCTTCCAATTTTCTTTTTCAGATTCAAAACTGCTGCGCTCTAGTAAGACGCAACCTGCCAGTATTCAAAGCAGCCAGTAGCAATTGGTCAAAAACCTTGCGCATAATATTTTTATAAATATAACTCAGAATATCTTTACACAGCAAATATTCGCAATTAATTATAAAATACAACAATTGAACTAACGAATTGATGATAATAATTTTTAGTAATATATAATCTAAATGAAACCTTCATAGAGAGTTTGGCTGGTAAGAATCAAAAATAAAAGTAAATGACATCTGACAAATTTGAAGTAAACATGTCACAACAAAGGATATAAAGAAAATATTTATAAAAACGAAATGATTGGTAATATGCTAATGTAAAACCAATAAAAGTATGAATATGGATGATAAGTGTGAGTATAGAGTGTCTGTAGTAGGCAGATACTATAATACCCACGTGCTTTCCGAAGCACGGAGGAAACTCGGTATGTAATTATGGTCACCCATCCACGGACCAACCTCGGCAAGCAGGGCTTAATCTTAAAGATCGACAACGCCTAATTCCTTAAGTTACTGCCTAATCCCATCTTAATCAGGCAACCATCATAGTGATAAAAGCAATTTATTTGAAGATAAATATATTTTTAGTTCGATGCAATCCTATTAAATATAGTTTCTGCGTATTCAATTAATGCTTTTTGTGATAAAAATCACGGCACGCGACGGATACACACATTTTTCTAATCAAGAGGAAAACTTTGTTCTTTTTTTTTCAAGGAATCTATACTTATCTTACACCGTCACTTCAGGATATCATCCGTGATTATTATTATATTAATGTAAGCTCCCGATATTTCATTCATCATCATGCGGCTGCTGAGAGCCTCAAACGGCGTAAATACTGTAACCTAAATGTCAGTTATAGTTTTGAGCCGTTTGGGGTCGAAACGCTCGGGTCATGGGGCCCAAGTGCACATCCCCTTTTTAAAGAAATTTCTCGTCGACTGGTTGGTACTTCGTGACACCTGGCTCTTTCTTTGGGCAAATATATATCAGAACTTTATTTCAGATCAAAAACATGTAAAATACACAGATCCATAATAGGGGATCGGACTGGGTAAAGAAAACGACATTCTATTTTGTCCGTCAGACAGGTAATACAAAAATATTAGACACGTATTTTTTGTTTTATCAAAATATCAAAACATTACTTAGTTAGAACTCATTAATGTTGGAGAGTGGGGGCTTACTACGTCACAAGTGGGTATAAAACTTACCTACATGTGACGTCATGCGCCATTTCAACTCAATATATCTCCGTAATTTTATGAACACGTGAAAAAAGAAAAAATACGTGTCCAATACTTTTCAATAAACTACCCGACGGACAAAGAAAAAAAAATAGGATTATCCCCTATTGTGTTAGTAAGCACTTAAGAACTATGTTAGTAAACCTAAAACAAAAAAGTACAAAAATCAATCAACAATCAGACTGACACGTGGAGTGCAATCCAGTGTCTAACAAACGGACCATCTAGCCTGTCCGCTATTACTCTCAAGATTGTGTTGGAGCTTGCCCGTCTACGGTGCAACAATGAGGCCGACCTTTTTCTCATGATGATGGCTTGAAAGCCATCAATCCGAGCTTTCAAAAACATGCCCGATGCACTGCAATATCTCGGAAGACCTAACAACATCCTAAAAATATTATTGTATTGTACCCGTAGGGCATTGAGTGCCCGCTGAGTACAACTGATCCACAGGGTGCACGAGTAAAACGATAGACAGTATGCACGAAACATAGCAAAGAATTAGCATTGCCATTCAACGTGGCAATGCTGCCAGTCTTCTGGGTACGTTTCCGTATGACAGCGAAGTGGAGGAGTATTTTTGCGCCTAAGTGTCTTGTTGTTTTTAAATTAAATTAAAATTCATTTATTTCGGACAACAGTAATCCATATAAGTTAGTTTATATTGAGTAAGTCAGTTTATGTAAATATTTAGTCATCATCTTCCTGCCCTTGTCCCATTTCATTTGGGGTCGGCGCAACACGTCTCTTTCCTCCATACTCCTCTGTCATTCGTCATGTTATCATTTACTCCTTTTTCCCTCATATCATTTTTCACACATTCCATCCATCTTTTCTTTGGTCTTCCTCTCCCTCTCCATCCATCCACATTTATGTAAATATTTAGTATTAGAAAATATTAGAAAGTCTGTAAATTTATTAAACTTTTGAAAAATAAATTCATACTTACTAGTCATCATCATTCATTAATTTCCTTTTTTACAGTGATAGTTTAGTTATAAACAATGAAAGCTTAAAACAGTATCTATACATTATGTTATATCGAATATTCGAAACAAGGTGTCATTCTATAAAACAACAAATTCGTCAATTTATTGATTACGGTACTGCCTTTGCTAATAGTTCGTAACTCGACAGAAACAGCAAGAGGAATCTTTGTTACAATCTCATCATCATCTGCCTTACCTTCTCCCAATTATGTTTAGGGCCGGCTAGTAGTATTTTACAAGGAGCGACTGCCTATCTGCGTACCATTTGTCTTTGTGACCATCAAGCGTTAGGCACATTATTTTCAGTTACAAATGTTGCTGGAGACCGTCATCTGCCTAGCTTTTCTCAACTATGGGATGATATTAGGATCGTCTTCCAGTCGAACAGCTGAAAACCAGTATGTAACTGGAGACCAAGTCTACAATAAACCATGCAAACTAGAGAGAGCATTCCGCAATGCCAAAATGATTTCAGAGACAAAAAACGATTTTCCTGTGGTTTTTACTGTTCCATACCTTAAAAGGAAAAAACGGAAAGACTTATAGGATCACTTCGTCGTCCGTCTGTAGGTGTGTCTATTTTCAATAACTTGTATCAAAAAAAGATTTTATTCTTTATCTAAATCAATTAACTTCTCCGATTTGAAACCATCCCACAACGCCAATTTTACGCTGCTTTAACAATACATTCTTTAAAATTAAAATACTCCATCAAATTTTATTGAACTGCAGCAAATATTTGTGTGTGGGCTCCGGAGCAATAATCCGGGAGTATTTGTACTGTTCTGTCAATACAAACAATCGAACATCCGCTAGCCGGCTGAGGGACCATTATGGGCCATTGGGAGCCATCGAGGGCCATCGGGAGAAAGAGGGGTAAATATTGGAGTAACGTAGTACAAAAGCTCACTGCATTACCTAGTATCCCGAGTAGCTACTATTTGTTTTATCACTGAAAACTAGTGCTGAGCTGTGGGCTTCTTTATAGCACAGCATCAGGCAGTGTGGTGACCTGATTGTCGCAGTCACAACGTGCAAGCTGGCAAGTTTTTTTTCCGTGGTGTTTATACATATTTGTTGTATGATTCTTGTTTATATTTGTTTTTGTCATTTTGCATGCACTTCATGTCTCTGCGACGATTAAATCAATTTTCTGTTATTTTACCAACGAGCTCCTCAAGCCTTCGTCCACCAAAATAAATTGAAGAAAGACTATTTAAATTATTCTACCATAAAACCGTATTATTGTTGGTTCTGCGAGAAAAGCTTTGTGACAAATACGGAGTAATATTGTAACTCCGGCCAATCAGCCGCAAGTTTCCGTAGCATTCATTTGTTTGCCAACAATGGTCTCCCGGAACCCCTTTTACTGTCAGAACGAGGGTAACAACAAAACACAGGACTGTGACGAGTTTCAAACGGGGTATATATTCTCTACAATTATGTTTGTGTAAGATAACATTATTTCAAATTGTAGTAAGCCCTCTGGCCCAAAACCAAAACAAAGTAATATTCTATCAGCATTTATACGACGACGGAAAATTTAAAAATTGACTTGAACTACCGAAAAGCTTATACGTCATTCCTTTTAAAAGTAAAAAATAGTAAATTATACTTCCGAATACACGACAAAATTTAGCACATGATCTGTCACAATTAATGCAACAAAAAACTCTTTCTAGACAATCTACATAAAGATAAAGGAAAAGGTCAAAAATAACTCTTATTGAGATTATTACGACATTTCATTCAAACTTTCAAGTCCTTATTTTCCAAAATTACTGAACCGATTTTAATGAAACTTCATACGCATAAGGAGGATACATAGGTCTAAAAAGTTACTAAAAAATATTTTCGAAAAATAGTGTAACAGCTAAATTAGGGCAATTATAAATTATCTATAGAAACAGAAATATCCAACTATCTTTTTTTATAAAGACATTTCTAAAATGTTTTCAGTATTTTTTTGGACCTATGTATCCTGCTTATGCGTATGAAGTTTCATTAGAATCGGTTCAGTTATTTTGGTACATAAGGACTTGGAAACTTTGTATGAAATGCCGAAAGGCGTAACGCTCTTAAGCAGCCGTTCCTCAGTTTCCAAAATCCATCTATTGTAGTGCGATGTTCCAAACTATCCACATTCAAACTCAAAACATTTTTCCCATTCTTCCGCATTTCATACCATCTCTCGATCACCAGCACAATTTTAAACATTCCATAATAGAATCGAATGCACATATAAATATACTGGACTCTGTCGCTCCAGCGACAACGCTCGAGTTCCAACATTAAGTCCACACAGTACGAAAATACCGAATACATCCGAGTCTGGGCCGGCTGAGCCGCTTATGCAAATGTCCGCAGAATTAATTATTTATGCTGTTTTTCTTCAGTAATTGTATTAACATAAGAACGTAGATGATGATTTGTTTCAATTTACACGAGTTCAAGCTTGTTTTTGTCGGATTACAATTTTATTAATGGGGAACGTTGACATGAAAACATCCTACTAATATTACAAATGCGAAAGAGTGTGATGTATGGATGTTTGTTACTCTTTCACGTAAAAACTACTGAATGGGTAGATAATTGCCTGGAATAGCTCATAGGATATTTTTTATCCCGGTAGTACGATCCAGTGGGACAATTGCTGATCAAAACGCAGGCGAAGCCGCGGGCGTTTAGGGTATTACCACACCAATCGATCGATCGTCGATCGATGCCATCGGTTGAGCCATCCAATGGTGTAGTAGAAACTGTCTATCGATGTCGACTAATCCATTCACCAAGATCGATGGCATCGATTAACGATCGATGGATTGGTGTAGTACAAACTATCGATCGACGTTGAATAATACATTCTACCATCGATGGATGGCATCGATCGACGATCGATCGATTGGTGTGGTAACACCCTAAGCTCGTACACTTTAATTCTGAAACCAGTATCCAGTCCGATAAGATTTCTCAGCGACAATAATTCCAACGATCTTCCATGGTTTTTTTTATCCTCTAATTAACCCCTATATCGTATGTCCAAAAATATAAGGAACTGTTTTGAATATCAGCAGGTAAGGCGTTGCCTATGTGAATTAACGAATTTAAGATACAAAACCACTTTCTTCATAGCTCAGCAATGATACTGTTCATGTTATACTAAAGTTAAAGCAATATTAAGGATTAAGTTGTTCAAACATTTTCAATCTCATAATGTTGCAGTCATCATGCGACATTTAGTTTTATTGTAAAGGCTTTCGGTTGGGTATTATCCGACTGGTTCCACCTACTTAATCACGGCTAGTGACTCCAGATATTAGAACAAAAAAAAGTAATTTGTTTAAAATAAGGCTGATAATCAGCACTTATTGAAACTCAAAGTTACATGTGACAGTCCTCTCACTACTACCTGGTGTGTTAACTGGAGAGAAGAAGTGGCGCAACAATTTACCTGGCAACCAACCTCACCAATCAATCCAACCAACCAATGCAACCAACCAACTAATCGGCTTCTTCTAGGCACGCGTGCTACATCCTAGGCCGCATCATCGCTTCACATTAAGCGAGTTCCGTCCAAACGCAAGCCTATTTAGTTAAAAAAAAAACAAACTTCTTAGCACTAATTGCAAAGAGTTCCATTACTTATTAGTGACGTACACATATCAAACTTTAACTTAAACTTAGAGGAGCTCGTGGCATAATAACAGCCACACGGGTCGATCTTTATGGTTAAACCTTGCTTGCCGAGGTTGGTCCGTGGATGGGTGACCATAATTACATACTTACCGAGTTTCCTCCGTGCCTCGGAAAGCACGATAAGCCGTTGGTCCCGGCTGTTATTTGAAGAACTTTGACAGTCGTTACGAGTAGTCAGAAGCCAAAAGTCTGACACCCAGTCTTACCAAGGGGTATCGTAATACCCAGTTTCTGGGTTGCGTAGGTCAGATAGGCAGCTTCGCTCGCTTCACGTAAAATACTGGTACTCAGCTGCATCCGGTTAGACTGGAAGCTGACCCCAAGATAGTTCGGGAAAAGGCTTGGCAGATGATGATGATGACATATCAAACATAAAAACCGAAATATCTGCCGTTTCTTCGAAGAGCAACGAAAAGACTTAAAAACCAAAGCGCTCCATAAAAACCTCCCACCTTAAAGAAGTGCCAAGGCGACACCCAATCACAATTACGGCACCAATTAAGCCTCGCCAAGGCCAAAGACGAAAGCGACTGATAGCAAGACCTGTCGCATAGCCACCACTCACCTCCTGCTTTTGAATTGCAAATCGTCGGTATCTGCACTAGCGACCTTCGGTCACGCGACGACGGCGCGATATCGCGAGCCGCGCTGTTATTTTGAAGAGAACTTCAGATTTCTTTTTAGCTTTTTTCTTGTTACACTTGCTTGGCTGTTGCTATGCTTTATTGACACCTCATTTGGTTAACACTTTCAGTGCTAACCACCCAGTATGTGGGTCGAACCATAATTTGTTCGCGTGCCCAAAACCTGCCTCCCGAGTCATCGCCATACTAGCTATAGATTTCGGCATTTAAGTAAAAATTGTTTATTTGATCATGCTCATTTTGATGTGATTCGTCATGTTCGTGAACGGGCGCTGTCAGTTGTGACTGGTCATTTCTTAGCTGCCACGGTTTATTTTTAATTACTTTATTTTTGAATTACTGATCTAATATTTTACTCTGGACGCTCTTAACTTGCCCGTATTTCTACATCGTTCTCACATATTTGTAATTCTTAACATGAATGATGTAACCAAGATTTTTGTAACATATTTTAAAGGAGGTGTTCCAGAAATGTATGGAGCCTGGGCCAGCACAATGTACACTATATGTAAATATTGCTAGATAATACTGTAACCGTTTTTTATCGTCAATTTTCTTTAATTTCACTTCGTTTCAACGTAAGTCAAATTAACTTGGTCAAAGAGAGCAACACAACATAAAAATTAAACATGGTGGATCAGATTACGAGCAGGCGAAAAATGTCATTTTGACAATGACATTCGATTCAAACTCAAAGCAATGAAAGACTCAAAGACGGCACTTCTTGAAACTGTCAAAGTCGTCAAACGTCAAACAACTGTCATGGCTGCCCTAAAAAAGGGTTATCGTAGTAAAAAAACTTTTTAAATGATAATTATCAAACGACTGTACCCTTCTTCAAATTAATTTGAAGTATTTTTATGAAATTCCCCTATTTTTTTCCTATTTATCTATCTAGTGTCCATTGTGGTAGCCCAAAATCAAACATCTCCCATCTCCTTTAAAAGAGTGTCCATGGAGTTTCTTGCCCATTCTTCTCCATAGACATCTAAGCTTTGGAATGGGCAACTACAGTACTTTCACAAGTTATTATGCCTTGTGACTGGGACTGTAGCTTCGCGTTTTGGAACGAAGTTCCTTATCGCGCGTTGTGAAAGGGGGCTAGACGGAAAAAATTCTTACGAAAAGTTGTCACGACACTTTTTGCTATAGTAAGCTATTGTAAGCTGTGCGGCGTCGCATGTTTCTCTGTCTGTCTCTCTCTCTCTTATAGAAAGCAAGCCAGATATTTTCACATCTATTTCGCATTGAACAGTGTGGTGTCGCGACGATTATTTTTGGAACTTCGTTCCATCCGGGTGTCCCTTGACACCTCTCAAGTTTTTTTCTGTTTTTTTGACTTTTAAAAGTGCCTGTAATGGTCTAATTGAAATAAATGCTTTGAGTTTGAGTTTGAACTAGGCAGCGAAAGTGTTAAGCAGGTGATGATTAAAACCGTCAGATCGGTAGGCCTAATGGTAATAGCTTTCTAAACTTCTTGTATTTCTATAACGTCTTCTATGTTATTTTTGGCAGTCCATTATACTTTTGACTTTTTGACTACTCTATCATGGCTTTTGCTAATTGAATATCACTTATTATAGGTCTTCCGGTGATGATAAAAACCTATCTTAGATTAGGATCAGTTCGATACCAATTTATATTGACTATCTCTATTTGAAATCGCTGTTTTTTTCCTATAATAAGTCGTTTGTGGAATGAATGATTAAAAGATTCTTCGCCACTGTTGTCTATGACATAATCTTATCCCCCATAGGCTGGGCAGTCAAACCTGTAACCAAACTTCTAAACTGACAAACCTTTCTAGCGCATCATAACCCATTCTCCTAAAACTCCCCAAGAGAAAAGCCTTTTATTATTTCCAAATATTGTTTATCTAAAGTAGGCCATAAGATCCAAGCCTCATCAATCACTTTCGTATATTCTGCCATTATTTATCACCTGTCAAATCAACTTACAGAATACCCTCGCAAGTACATGTTCAATTTGATTACGACACTCGTCTCATTTGAACGGTATATTGTGAGAATGTAGACGAATATTCGACACGTTATACCAACGATATCGTCGTCTTCAACAGCGAGAGGCTCAAAACGAAATTTATAGGCGATTTTATACCCCAAGGGAGCCTATTACAGCTCGACCGGCCAGAGTAACAAGAACTCTTGAAGTGAGTTCTCCATGAATTTGGGTCATGCCGAGGATAAATTTAAATGTTGGTTTTTCATTTTAATATTTGAGTTTCAGCTGTTGGAATTGTAGATTTTGAGGGAGCGATAAGGTTTCAGTTTAAAGGTGGGGTAGTGTTTTTATATAAGTTATGGGTATGCATGTTTTTGTGAGAGATTGAATTGGAACACTGTTTTCAACGTGAACAGTATACAGGGTGTAATGGAAAGGGTATATGCATACTTAAGGGTGTGTTACCATCACATTGAACATGTTTCTACATCGGACAAACATCGTT
Source organism: Cerastis leucographa (assembly GCA_963082945.1). Taxonomy (NCBI): domain Eukaryota; kingdom Metazoa; phylum Arthropoda; class Insecta; order Lepidoptera; family Noctuidae; genus Cerastis; species Cerastis leucographa. Next base: position 5,636,288 of record OY720380.1, on the reverse strand, counting down.
TTAGCGAAAAAAATATCAGCTGCGCTATACATTTGGGTCGAATAGGTATTGCAATTTTGTATGGGTCAGTAGATATTTTTTTCGCTGAAAAACATGTTTTAAGATGAGAAACATGTTCAGTTTGATGGTCTATAGCACACCCTTAAGTATGTATATAACTTTTCCGTTACACCCTGTATAAATAATAATAATGAAAGTGTGTTTTGTCTTGTTTTATTTATTTTTCTAATAATTATTATTTAATGTGATATGATCGAAAGGTGGTAATTGAAATAAAGAAATTTAATTGAATTGAAATAACTGTGTAATATGATATTTGCTTGCGATTGATGTAAGTACGTTTTTGATAATGACGTAAGGTCACAAAACTTATTTTATCCAAGAGGCCGTGTTTCAAATAAAGCATTGGCACACATTTCAGTACAAATTGAGAAAGTAATTTCCAAATTGACCCGTATGTACATAAGGCAATCTCGTTCTGGAAACCAACAAAGGGTTTGTCTCCACAAAAAAAAGACAACGGAAAAAAAGATCCTATTCGGATCTTATTAGAAAAATAAATAGTAATGACTAGATAGAATAAGCACTGGCCACTATAGGTACGCTTGTAAACTGCTTATTATGATTGCAGATCACAAATGTTTTTTTTTTTATTAAAAAAAACTGATGTTTCCCGCCAGTGCGACATCTATGACTAACCAAGAAAATATGTTGCTATAAAATACATACATACACATGACCATAGTCACCCTACAGTCCGCTTGATATCTTCGCAGAGAATCCCGCCAAAGGCTGGGAACTTGTCGTATATTTTCTGAGGACGAAATTACTGCCGGGTGATGAGAGGCAGTCGGTGGCTTCATAAATTTATAAAATGGCACCTTCACGGAACCCGCGAATTACGGCCGCGGAATATTTACGGCCGATTACATAGTTTAACGACGGTTAACTTGAAGTTTAAACGTTGGCCGGTAATAAGGGAATATCTGTTCGTTTAGAAGACGTGATGATATTTTTTTGTTTCTAAATATGCGGCTAGGAGGTTTTCTCTATTATTATAAACTGTTGTTTTTATGAATTTCGTGACTAAATAGAAACCAAAAGACCTGTCTTTGGAAATACTCACTCGGAAGGCTTCATAAGTGTGACCTAAGTGACAGAACAAAAAAAAAATTAAGGTTTCAATGTGTGTGCACTGATCATGAAAACTACTGATTTCTGATAATCAGTTCCAGAAAAGAATTATTGACGGAAAACTACACAAATACCAAAAACCCGACGAGAGCGAGTCGGACTCGCTCACCGAGGGTTCCGTACAAATTTGTAGGTACATATTCGAAATAGTTCAAGAATCGAGATTCACAGTTTTTTCCGAGCTTTTTTTAAGATTTAATTACAAATGTATAGTTTTCAGATTTTTCCCAGTATTTTTAGTTTATGACGATATTACTTGCGAAATTTCATAGTTCTAGGTCAACGGGGAGTACCCTATACATTTTGATTACCTTGACAGTGTCGAAATATAATGTAATAAAAAAGTATATTTGAAATATACAGAGAAAAGGAAATAAGAATAGGTGCCGAACGGAGTTTTCCGATCGGAAAGAACCGAATGAAAACCGAATGTGTAGTAAATTCCTCCGGACCGGCTTAGTTGATCAACAAATACTGCCGAATCAAATGCGCCGACCCGGACAAGTATGTAGCACTCCCAAAACATAGGTCAACCATCAAAACTTGCCCCATCTTCACAATTTCAGCAATGTCGCGATCATATTATCAAGAAAATAGGTTAAACTCAGTTTAATGTCCCAGTTAATGGAGCGCGGTGTAATCTGGCCCTAATAACCGCCCTAATGAGTTTTCATTCTTTCCTCATTTCCGTGGTTGAGAGTATTTCCAAGTCTCTGACTATATAGGATAAACTGTAGAATTGCTCTACGGGGGAAAGAGATGGCGATATTCTTGGAAACATTTAGCATAAGGAGTGAGTGAGATGGCTATAGGGTGCCGAATGGCTGAGATTCCTCAAATTCAAATGTCTTTTCCTAGAATGTGCGGTCTTGGAGTGTTTGTTTAATGGAATATAACATGTCGTTCATTCTTAATGTAGTTTCTTGATAGTGTTAGGTCTTGCTTCTTGAGCGTGAAGTTGTAGTTTAAAACTTTTATGCGAGTCCTTGAATTTTAAATGTCACTTTTAATGTTACATATTGTCGTTTATGTTCTAAAGCCACATAAGTCAATTTTTGGCGATTTTGATGCTCTTGCTAGAGAATCGGTAGACGCGTTGTTTAAGCCAATCAAAAACAAGCAACGTCTCATAAAATGGTATTGTAATGGTATCTATGTTAAATTATGCAGCTTTTTCAATCTTCTGTAAAGTTGCATTTTTTTTATTTACGTGGTATTGAAACATAAGCAATAATATTTACTTTTGTAATGGAAAATTATTGCTAACTTGTTCTTGCTCACAATGTAAATAAGCGCTCCTTTTGCATGAAAATTGGGACGATTTTAGCCCGATATAAAGGGTGTAAAACACCTCTTTACGAAGCCGAAGACACTGGTTCTCCCTGTCACTGCGATAATTTTTTTGTTCTACACCATACCTGCGAACCTTCTAGTTACGGAGATATTAGGTGTCAAAGTTCTAACTTTTGACAAGTATTTTTTTAAATAAAAGTTTTTAATGTAAGATTTTTACTTTAAACACCTCCACGACCCCCGTAATATTCAATCCATCAGCACAATGTTTTCGGTGCGTTACATTGAGTTCTACCACAAAACATGATTTTACACCCCCCAAAAAAAAGTCGTTTCCCAGCAATATTTTTTGCGTAAAGTTACTTAGTTTCATGTACAGAATGCTTGGTTGACGGCTTCGTGATGAGGTGATTTACACGGTGTATAGTCGGAGACCTGGGCGAAGACCTAGTGGAATACGAGAAGCACACGACAGGACAATGTAAAGACGCTTGGGGTGGCCTTTTTCCAGCTGTGGACGTCTTACGGATTCTATGTTGAGAGGACCTCGTGGCTCTAAATAATAACAGCCGCTCGTATCAACCTTCAGGTTAAGCCGCGCTGGCCTAGGTTGGTCCGTAGATGGGTGACCACCCATTACATACCGAGTTTCCTCCGTGCCTCGGAAAGCACGTTAAGCCGTTGGACCCGGCTGTCATTCGTAGATCTTTGACAGTCGTTTCAGGTAGTCAGTAGCCCAAAAGTCTGACAAAGAGTCTTACCAAAGAGTATCGTATTACCTGGTACTAACTGGGTGGTAGACTGGAAGACAGATAGGTAGTCGCTTAATGTAAAATACTGGTACGCAGCTGCATCCTGTTAGACTGGTAGCCGACCACAAAATTGTTGGGAACTGGCTCGGCAGATGAATATGGTGACTTTTTTTTACGGATGGGAAATCATCAAATGACATCTCCCGCTCTGGGCGGAGCGGGAGGGAGTGTCAGACTTGACTGAATAAAACCATCCATGTTCGTTCTTAGCCCTTTGTGTTCCAGGGCCACGTTATCTCTTTCGAACAGTCCCGCAACCCTATGATGACTTGACCGATCTTATGATCCCAAAGGAACTTAATTGCCTTACAATTGCAAACGTTTCTTATATTCTCTCTGTTACAAGAACCAGGGTTATTTCGTCACAAGTTTCCGTGACAAAATATAAGGCCACATAGCAGCGTTGTTATTAAAAACTTAGCTAGCGCTTTTTAAACATGAGACATGCCAAGCTGAGATAACGTAGCGTGAGCAAGAGCATCATGAGTAGGGTTGGGAAAAAGTCTCGATGTTTTTTTTAAGTTTTCTTTTTAGATTGCCTCGCGTTGGATTTATTTTTCATTGGAAATTCGACTGGTTGTATCACATTGTTCAGGTTATGCCTTAACTATTTTACTTGTCTTTCATTAAGTAATTTTATTTTCAGTGTATTAAGCTACAACCGAAAACAAAAATCTTCTCAGGAGCTGAAGAGGAAAGGGTATACAATAATTTCATATCTAATAAAATAATTGATCAATGTTGTTTTTGTCTGGTGTGTATGGTTGCGTGTTTGATAGTCTGTATTCTTTTTTATTTCAGTATCCTGAGAGCAGCGGTGGCCCATTGGTGGCAGCCCCGACTTATGAGCAGTAAGCCGTGGGTTCGAACTCAGGCAGACGCATTACTTTGTGTAATTTATTTCATCACCGCTGCTCTCAAAAACGGTGAAGGAAAACATCGCGAGGAAACCAGCATGCCCTTGAACCAAAAATTCGAAGACATGTGACATCACAACCCGCACTGGGCCCGCGTGGTGGATTACAGCCCACTCCCTCTCATAGAGAGGAGGCCTGTGTCCCAGCAGTAGAAACATTATAGGCTGATGATGATGATGATGATCCTGATAAATGATATAAAGAGGAATAATAGCGTGACTGTTGACAGAGGAGAATGAAAGAAAAAAACGTGTTGCATCGACCCAAAGCAACAAGGGACATGGGCAGGAAGACGATGATCCAGTTGAGTTAACTAAAATCTACCAATACCTAGCTCCATAACAAAATTTATCGACAAAGTGTCACATCACTACGCTGAACTCCATAAAGTCCCAGCACGCTTGGCTTCGTGCGCGCACATACGAACGACTTAATTATATTTTTCTCTGGCCATCCCCCACGACAAACATCGTGTTTGCCCTAATATATTATAAAAGTTATCTACAAAGTACTGCAGTCTTGGTATCTTCGTATAATTTTCGGGAATTGTTACTGGTACCGATATTTTACCGATAGAATTCGGTTGATGCCAATCTTCTTTTGTGTTCCGATGGAATAGTCTAATTACATCCCATATCTTTAAACCAAGCAATATTTATGTTATATAAAACTAAAAAACAGATGACGTCATTTCTATCATTACGTTAGAGTGAAATCATTTTATTTCTCGCATTCTTCCCAGTAAACCCTTTCATTTTTTCGTCGTGGGAATGCATAAAAAATAACTAGTCCGCCATCTTTGGATGTCCGCCATCTTTGGGAGTCTGCCATATTGGATTTAGAATGACGCCACGTACATAACCATGCAATGTCATCCTAACTAAACATGAAAACCGGGAAGTGGCTCAAATTCAACTTCAATTGTTTTTTATTATATTATTATCTATTTACATAGTTAGATGACAGGTGAAGGTTATGTCAACTTATAATTGGTCATAATAGTCTTCCTGAACGATCTTAAGCAGTGGTGGCAAATCCTAGCGGTGGCTAGCCATCACAGCTGCGTTCTGCCTTCTATAATTCTCATTGTCCGAATCAGAAACGAATGGAGTGAGGTCCGGTACCGAAGGTACTTTCATCACAGTTGCGGGGAAAATACCGTGAGGAAAGTATTGAATTGGATTGTGCGTGTTGTATTGATTGGATAGGCACTTATAAGAGTCTCACCTCTTCTCTTCTTCTTTCTTCTCTTCTTACTACGTCTCGTCTCTACTCGCACTTGTAAGAGTAGAGCAAGACCAAAAAAGCGATGGATGGACTGTGTGAAGGATGATATGGCAAGAAAGGAGGTGTCTCATGAGATGAAGAAGACATGCTGCGCCGCCAAAAAAATTGGTATTGGGGAAGGAGAATGATGATGCAAGCAAACTCCTGTGGCGTACCATGACGTCTTAAAACATTATTGTTTCATTCTTATTACAGAGTGTAAAAGAGACGGAGCTATACCGGTTGTCTAGCTCCATCTCTGGAATAGGAATGGAACAATAATGTTTTAAGCGTCATAGTAACCCCCCTGGAACACTTTCGTGTAAGTTCTAATATTCCTGATTATGTTGTACGGTGTGGTGAGTAGCAGCAACTAGACGCTTCTCTTTAGTATTAATGATGCTGAGCTAAGAGCTCGTGGCTAAATAATAACAGCCGCTTGGATCAATCGTCAAATTAAGTTGCGCTTGCGTAGGTAGGCACGCACTAGAAAAGCACGTTAAGTCGTTGGTCCCGGCTGTCATTTGTAGATCTTTGACAGTCGTTTCAGGTAGTCTGTGGCCCGAAAGTCTGGCAACCAGTCTTACAAACAAGGTCTTAATTTTGAGGTTATGATGGGTTTACCTGGCACTATCTCCGGGTCGACATGACCGCTGCTAGCGGCGCGTGTGCAGCGTGCGTAACACCACTTCACATCCTATTCGTCACCACCTGGAACAAGCGTGAATATATTGAATAAAAGTTAAAAAAAAAAAAGTAAAAATATTGTTTTTTTTTTTTCTTCTGAAATCAGAAACCTCTGTTGACTTTGATACCGTTACTGCCGCGAAATTTTACAAAATGTTAGTTGGCCATTTCAATTTCGGCGAATCTCAAATATAAAAAAAAACAGGGTTAAGTAAATAATGTTTTTACTTTTGCTGTTCTCTCTAGTAAGTAACAAGTTTTACGAAGACTAAGTGAGATAGTCCTACCACGCTATACTCCGAACAACATTTTTTTTTCCACTCGTATCTTAAACATAATGGTATACCCCGAAAAACAAGAATAAAAATGACCTACAAAACCGAACATACCCAGTGTCAAATCACGACATACCTGATTACCTAACCCTACCGTCCTCAGGGAATACTATAGAAACCTGTTAGTATAATATACTTGTACCGACTCGCCCCGTACTCTATACTCCTATAGTAACAAGTACATAGTACCTACTACACCGGCCTCAATCTTGAAGCACTTAACTGATTGCTTGCTGGACTCCACAGTACCTGTAATATGTACCGAGCAAATGTATGCTCGTAGTATATCATTGTACTTTTTGCTGTTGATTTATTTTCTTGGCTGTAGTTTATCTTTTGTTTTTATGGGATTGGTACGGACCGGTTTTTTTCAACCTTTGGATCGCGACCCCCGGGGGGGTCAGATGCCTCTATAGGGGGTCGCAAGAGGTTGCGAAAACAAACTAAGTTAAAATAACAGTTAAGTTTCAAAAGATAGATTTATTCAAAAACTGTTAAATAAAGGAATAAACATTTGTATGCTAATAAAAAGCAACAAAAATGAAAATTTATGAGTACTGGCCCATCTTACTTAACACGACGGTTGTGCTTGTTTTCATTAACCAATTTCTTCTGTCTTGTAGATCCGTTTTCCGATCAAATTTAAAGTGATTCTTTGCTTATTTTTTATTTTGGCCGAACTCGTGGGACGGCCGGCATATGCGCGTACATTGCGTTATCAATTGGCGACGTATTCGATGTAAAAAAATGTGTTTACAATTTAGTATTAATCCGAATCCTAAGTATGCAAATGCATAAAAATGTTAGATGGATAGAATATGTAATGTACACGAAAAAAGGCGAAGGGAAGAATTTTTTTTTCATACTTTTTACCTTTTTCATGACACATCTAGGGGATTGAAAAAGGTTGAAAAACACTGGTATAGACAATAAGCAATCGGACGTGGTAGTTGATAAGTAAAAAGGATGAGGAAAAAGAAGTTATCTATTCGACCCTTACGTATATTGAGATATTTGCACAGTAATCGTACACAACGGGTAAACGGAGCCTAAACCTAATAAATGATTGGTGCTAATGTGGATAATACCTCCTAACGACTGACAAAGATCTACAAATGACCGCCGGGACCAAGGGCTTAGCGTGCTTTCCGAGGCACGGAGGAAAGTTGGTATGTAATGGTTGGTCTCCCATCCACAGACCGACCTTGAAAAGCACAGCTTAACCTCAAAGATCCGTGCGACGGTTATTATTTAGCCACGAGCTCCTCAATCTTTATTATCCACAGCCCCCCTAGCATGACCGTTCTATCTCTATTCTACCAAGACTACAAGAAATCTTTTCTTTACAACTTGTCATTTCTTCTGCCCGAGCATGGCGCGCACCGTCGACTCGCGTTTCTACGAAGACATAGAGAGATGTTCTTTCCATAGCAACGGGGACGTTGCTATGGAAAGTTAAAAGGTTACGTTTAGTTAACAAAAAAAAGTTGCCAATTGCACGAGTTTTTCATTTTTCGTGGGCGGGATGGTGTTGCTGCATCTTGGATCCAGGCCTGGATCTTTTTCGCGAAATTAAACCTAAATATTTTACATAACATTTCAACCTTTTGAACGTAACTCAACGCAACCACGAAACGTATTTCTCGTATTTAGAGTTATTATTATGACTAGTTTGACATTTGTCAGAAGTAATGTTTCTACCCCCAAATGTCAAAAGAAGAGAAAATATGGTCGTCATGCTCGACGCTGTAGACTTGTGTCGACTGAAGAAAAGAAGCATTTCTTTTCTACATTCTTAATATCGCCATGCTTGGGACGATAGATATATCTGTCAAATTGTCGATTCTTCCGTAGACATAGCTCGTTTCTACGGCGGTCATGCTAGGCCGGCAGGTTCATGGTTGTACCGTTCTCATTCTTGTTGCGAACACTTGTGGAGTGATAAGATCCTACAAGAAGTAATATAAACAACAAGATTGCTTCAATTATTTATTTCTTATTATTTACTAGCTTTTGCCCGCGGATTCGATCGCGTTAATTTAGAATTTGACAATCAATTCGAGTAGTACTCTGCTTGTTGTTTGGCTGTTTCAAGTGGCGCCATCTATTATCATAAGAACGTTATTGTTGTTTTCTTTGGGAACGGTACTTTTTTTCGGGATGAAAGGTTTCTGTACACCTGACAACGTATGTACCTATATGTATAATTTCAGGATGATCGGTTCAGTGGTTTAGGTGTGAAAAGGTAACAAACAAACTTACTTTCGCATTTATAATGTTATAGTCAGGAAGTTAGGATATATTTATACCATCAGTTTAAACCAACTTCAACTTTGTTAATTTTGCTACCTTCATAAATTTTAAAGAAGATATTCTAATTATATAGCTATATCTGATTCCTTATTAAAATTGATAAGATTTGTATCAATTCTAATCATGCACGAAGGGTTCCGTACCAATATTTATAAAAACCACCATATATGATTTGCAAATGAAACTCATTTTTAGTGCAACTGACGCTTAGCGCCATCTATCGATATTTCTATGTAGTTTTTCGAAATTTTCGAGTCAAATACAATTGGTCGACTATTACTCGTATACTTGTAAAGCCCACTTATGTGTGATAGTTTTCCTTTAAACTTCGTTATATATAAGTACTACTGCCGTGACATTTGAATTTCTAACTACAACTGTTTAGTCGGTAAAGGAGGGGGACACTTGATTCTAACGAAAATTGGCACTTTAAAGCTTGATAAGTCACGAACGGTTTACTTAATCAAAAAACGGTTGTGCCAAACCCCTAATATTTTCGAAAGACCTATCCAACGATATCCCACATTATGGGAAAGACGAAAAAAAAATATTATCCCCACTTTACATGTAGGGGAGGTACCCTAAATAATGGTTTTTTTCACAATTTTATTTCACCACTTTTTCGGCGTCATTAACGTGTATACTTTTGCCGAATTACAACTTTCTAGTACTAATAGTTTTTCAGCTAAACCGCGGACAGACAGACGGACATACCGAAACTATAAGGGTTCCTTGTTGACAACGGAACCCTAAAAAACTTTTTTACAAAAAAAATAACCGACTTCCATAAAACACTAAAAAGTGGCAAATAATTTTAGTTTCGGCAGTCTGTGACATGTTTGTTTCATTTACTTTTTTGCCACCGACTTCCGAAACTAAAATTATTTGCCACTTTTTAGTGTTTTATGGAAGTCGGTTATTTTTGTTGTAAGAAATTTTTTATTTTAGCCTTTTCAGTTGTGGTATCTCACTTTAATCCTAGTCAAGTATAATTTTTACATTGTAACTAGACACCAGCACATCGTCCATACATACGACAAAGGACAAAATGCATAATAAAGAGGATGACTCAAAAAGTACCTAAACAAAGATAATAAAATTCATATGGCTCCACCGGGCAAGCTTCTCTACCAAATGAATGAAAAATCATCTAAATCGGTCAAGTAATCACAGAGAAATCGGTGTACATACGTGAAAAATTTACATATAACAAAAATTTTAATAAAATGAAAACTATATGGCCAAACTATATTAATTTTTTATGGGACCAAATGGCAGGTATTCCACATCAAACTAAAGAAGAATCACGCAAATCGGATCATAAATCTCAGCGTAATCGGTGTGTACACCTGGAAAGTGCATACCGTTACAATTCCAACAAGCCTAAACACAGCTAAGATTCATTGCCTTGTTATGGAGTTCCGAAGCCTGTCTCTTGGATTCATTATCAGACCTGATGGTAGAATGGTTCTTATTGGACGCAAATGCTTCACTTGTTGTAGAAAATACCAAAATCACTGTACGTTTTCCTATAAAATTTGAAGAGTTCCCTCGATTTCGCCAAGATTCCATCATCAGATCCTGACTTGGTGACTATGGGACCATTTGGGAAGTATACCCTTTCCAATAAAAAAAGAATTTTCCAAATTGGTTGGCAAGCGACGGAGTAATGCGCGAACAAACATAAAAAAAAAAAAAAAAATACAAACATCCGAATTGAGAACCTCCTCCTTTTTTAGAAGTTGGTTAAAAAGGAGTAAAACAATAATGTTTTAAGACGTCATGGCCACCTGCACGCACCGTTATACCCTGTATCTCCGCCGTATAGCACGGATTTCTTAGTACCCTTATCAATCCGTTGGAGGCAAAAATTTTGCACTGATATTGTAAAACATACGTCTCCAATCAAAAAATAAGTACAAAATAATTATCTGTAAGGAAAACGGCGTCATTATTATGTTTGATTGTATGTTATAATCTGTAAGATGAGAAAATTTGATAAATCACTAAAATAAATATAAATTAATCGATAAGAATTGATTGACGATCAAGTTGCTTCTGAATAGTATAAAAACGATTATTTTAAATCAATGTACATTATTCTTCTTTTGAAGTATAGCAAGGTAAGACATGTAAATGAAGAAACTTTTTCATGTTATTTTTTCGTATAATTAATAATATAATCCTGATAAAGAAACACTAGGAAAGTGTGTAACAATTATCTCAACTTTATTTTGAACCACCACCTTAAATTAATATTTTATTCACATCACATTCCGCACGGTTGGCGCGGTGGTTGAGCGATCGACTGCTGCGCTGCGTGTCTCGGGTTCGATCCCCGCACGGAACAAATATTCGTATGGCCTACAGATAGTTGTTCCGGGTCTGGCTGTTTGTGTATGTGAGTTTATATGTTTGTAAACGCACCCACGATACATGAGAAATTCCTAGAGTGGGGCAATGTTTAAAAGGCATCATAATATTCGTCCGCATCGCTGTCAACACTAGGAATATAATTCAGTATTTTTTAAAGGCCTAATAGATCGCTTAATTGATATTTGTAAACTGAAAGCTTCTATTTTGAAGTCTGTTTTTTAACCTACTAATGACAAAATCGACTAATGACTAATAAGTTAAACTTTTTTTTTTTGCAGAAAATAACCTAATATTAAAATGAAGGTCTGTCTTGCTGTCGCGTTCCTCATCGCAGGCATCAGTGCCTCATCTATTCCCCATATTCCAAGTAAGTATAAGGTTAATTCTCCAAACTATCGACTTCCAAAATCATCACTATCTTGCCCTTATACCAATTTATTTGAAGTCGGTGCAGCATGTCTTCTTCTTCCATACTTCTCTATTACTCAAACGAATTCCGATAAGTACTTTCAAATTAAACAAGAGCAGCGGTGGCCCAGTGGTGGCAGCTCGGATTTACGAGCAGTAAGCCGTAAGTTCGAATCCAGGCAGGCACATTACTTTGTGTAATTTATTTCATCACCGGTGCCCTCAAAAACGGTGAAGGAAAACATAGTGAGGAAACCGGCATGTACTAGAACTAAAAATTCGAAGACATGTGACATCTACCAATTCGCACTGGGCCCGCGTGGTGGATTACAGCTTTACAGCCCACTCCCTCTCATAGAAAGGAGGCCTGTGTCCCAGCAGTGGGAACATTATAGGCTGATGATGATGATGAATTCAAACAAAACCAGAAAGTTACTGTTTTAGATGTCAAACGACTATGTTTAAAGAATCACCTACCAGAACCACCTAGCGTTAAACGTTTAACGCAACCTTATTGGAAGTCGCATAAGAAGTTTAACTTCAAAAACAGAAGATGAATGATAGAATAAATAATAATTTCAGGCTTTTTTGCGGACGAGAAACTCGTCAGTGGACAAGTTGAAAACGTCATTGAAGATGCGAGCCAAGCCATCAAGGACGCTGGTCTAGACCCATACTACATCGAGAGAGAAAGGCGTGGCTACAGTCTACGTGTAACCAAGTAAGTAACCAGTAAATCATCTAAACGAGGTTTTCTTATGCATCCTCGTCAAATTCAGGAGGTTGTCACAAAAGACAAATAATCAACTAAAATTACGGTACCTAGTTAATTAATAATACACGCTGTTTTTTTTTTGTTGTTTAAGTTTGTCAGTATTTCAGAATAGCCCCCTTAACGTGGTTTCGGGAATAACTAATTATCGAATAAACGTTTGAGATTGTTTGTGAAAGCGCGGTTATAGGGCAAGGATTGGACGGGCCGCGTTTAAAACACGTGTGGTTCACACTTATCGATTACCGTCAATAACAATAATATAGAAATTACCTACCCATTTTATTATTGACTAGCTGCGTCCCGCAGTTTCACCCGCGCAGACTGGGATAAGCGGGGTAGCCATGTGTTAATCCAGGGTATAAGCTATCTACATACCAAATTTCATTTAAATCCATTCAGCCAATGAGGTGTGAAGGAGTGTCAAACATACACACACACTCACTCACAAATTTCGCCTTTTTAATATTAGTGTGATTCGGGTCGAGAATCATTAGCATAGTTACCTCCTTGAATTTGACGTGGATGCAAAACAACACCTTGTATAAACCGTTTTAAATAAAGTAACTAGAAATGACATAAACTATCATGCATATGCTATCTCGACTATAAAACTCTGGAACGCGCTACCCATTAGCATTAAAAAAGCCGAAAGTAAATTCACTTTTAAAAAGAAAGTTCGCAACCACTATTTAAGTCAGACTAAATAACTCTTAATTTTAAGTCTAGTCACAGTAATTATTATTAGGTTTCTCCTTTTTTATTTTGGTATTAGTTATAATATATATTAGTTTATTTTATTTGTATAATGTGTATCTATGTAAGTGTATGAATTTTCGAAAACTAGTAGTTATTTGTAATTTTTTTTTTGCACCCTACCACTATGTTGTCGTATTTGACCCTATGGTTGACTGGTAGAGAATGCCTTGTGGCATTAAGTCCGCCAATGTACCACTATTGTACATGAAGTTTAAATAAATAAATAAATAAACAGGAGTAGAGTTTGTAAGCTAGTTTCTTGCTATACAGCTCGGAAAAAATATATTAGTGCCATTTATTACTTTTATGCCATTACAAGGGTTTCCATTTGCTTAATAATGTAGGAACATTTAGATTTGGAGATTTTTATTTTTTACGTATTTTTTTTTAATCATTTTAATTTTATTTTCCAGCCTCTTCAACTATGAAGCCGTTATTGAAGAAATTCTAAGCACAGGACTCAGCAATATCGTTGCCCATAGAATTGACTACAGTCTCATCTCATCCCGTTTCAACGTGGATCTTGAGCTGCCTCTTATTAAATTTTCTGCTGGTGAGCTAACTTGGCAAAATATACACCGTTACATTTTAATCGTTTTAATCCCGTGGATGGTCGATTCGGTGCATGAAACACTATCGATTTGTAGTGATAAAATTAAAAATAATTACGTTTTTTGTAACCTCGAACCAATTTTTGCATTAGTGAAAAAGCAATGTAAACCATTAGTAGTACCATTTGAAACTCATTTCGTACCATTATGATGTGACCACACACAGATTTTGTGTTTGTATGAAATGTCTTTGTGATTATGAAGATAAAACTAACTTATTGACTTATGATATTATTTTGAATTGAAAATTGACCATTTTCCTTTAACTGTTTCAGGCACTGCTAGAGCCAATGCTGAAATCTTCAGCAACAAATTCGACTTTTCAGCCTCTGGAAAGTAAGTATAAAGAATATTTACATTTTAGTTTTAGAGTTTTTTAACATTCAAGTATTCTTTCATATTAATTAATCAAGTTCGCAAACTATAATCAAAATTATTATCAAATTTAATTATTTCTACTCTGGAATATTTTATAGTTATTCAATTATAAGGACAGTTCTATGATCTAAATGGGAATCCCCGACCATAGAGTAATAATCTTATGTCTTCTTTTTAGCGTTGACGTCGTCAGTATTTTCGTGAAAGCCGAGGTCCGTATCAACGTCAGTATGGTCAACGGAATTTCTCTTCGCAGTGTCGACATCGATTTTACGCTTGGAGATATTATCGTAAGCTTTAATTTTTCTATTTAATCTTGTCTTCTATGTTTTATAGACGTTCACAAACGAAAGGAATTACATTAGGGTTCTTTAGACTGTTATTTTTTAAATACCATAACGCTAAGCAGTATGAATTACAAACGTCATTGATATGCTACTGTTGCAAGTCTTAATTTTTATATTAGGTATTCTTGCTTCAAATAAAAACGGAAAAGATTTAAATTACCCTATGACACTTGGCAATCATTCACCATTATTGGAAAAAGAACCAGAATCGGCTCAGTAGTTCCAAAGATCCACCTGCACACAAACAAATTTCGACTTTTTAGTATAGGGTATGATTCGTTGTATATATACTATAAACTAAAGCATTATCTACACTAATAAACTAAATGATAAAATATGTCTGTATGTAGGAGGTAACCTTCGGAACCACTAAACCAATTATGATTCTTTTCTGAATATTACTAGAAAGGTTATAGTATTTTTGTAATCTGATGCAACACACAATTTTAACACTTTATCCACCGAGCTGTTCAATTCCACGAGTGACACTCGCCGATACCGTTCTTATTAGAGAAAGATTATAGCGTACATACAAATGTAATCAATCATTGTATCAATTTTTGTTACAGCCTGAAGCCAGAGTGATTCTCAAGGGCAAGGACGTGTCTGATGATTTCAATGACTTTGTTGGAGCTTTCGTTCCAACGACCATCAGGGAACATTATGTAAGTACCTACAGTTTTTTAATATTTTGGGACCTACTTATTGGTAATATTTTTTATTATAAAAATGGTGATTCGAATATATGTAATACCTACATGAATGATGTAACCAAGGTTTTTGTAACAAGAGTCTGGTTTAAAAAAGTGTCCATAGAGTTTCTTGCCCATTCTCCTCTATAGAGATCTACGCCTTGGAATGGGCAACTACAGTACTTTCACAGTTATTATTGTGACTGGGACTGTAGCTACATTTTTATTGTTGTACGACTATTCAAAAGTGTCTGTAACTGGCCTACCTGAATTTTTTTTGATTTTGATTTGATTTTAATAATATAAGAGTATGGGTTTTGACCATAATCTTTTAGAATTGAGAACTAACTGTTAGCCATAAATTAACTAGTAGAATCCAAGGTTTTGGTTTTGTGTCTAATTTCAGTCAGTTAAAAACTGTTTGTGTTATATACGTAACTTATCTAGAAAACATATTAACATGATTTTTATTCTTATTGCAGGAAGAAATCAATGAACTTCTGGAGCTCATTATATTTGATGTCATCGAGGAGACTTTGTCATCGTGAGAATTTGTCAGAGAATTTGTCAAATTATCAAGCGCTAATTGAAATAATTGATTAATATACTCATTGTGATAATAAAGCTAGATTTCGGTTTTTATGTGAATAAACAATTTTTGTAACGCATTATGTTTTTTAGTATAATATGTTCAACTTCGTTACTCGCTATTCCTTAAATGATTTTATTATTATTTTTATGTAAATATGAGTCTGTAAATAAGTGTCGGTGAAAGAGAAATTACACAGATATATCTCTCTATCAGGGCACCTATTTCGAAGTTTTAAAAATAGACAAAGCAAGGTAGGTACAAATCTTAATGATAACAGAAGAGATAAGACAACGGAAACCGATCCAAACGCTGACAAAAGTAATTAACACCAAAATTATCATAATCTCCTTGACACACTAATTATGATTGCAAACAACGCCATCTATCGTGTTACCCCAAAATTAACATGAACAAAGACCATTATTTCAAAATTCAACCCTAAAATGGAATGAAAATAAATTCGTCATCTTAAACTTGACATCGATTTTACAAACTCCATGCTCTTTCAGCACTTAAGCGCTGAAAGCATTGTAAAGAGCTCTCTTCAGGAGTGGCTCTTGACTCTAAAACGCCAGAAAAGCTTTTAAACAAGAAAACCTAGACTTGTACCAGTGACGGTGGTGATGCAGACGTCATTGGCATCGTCATCAGCTAGCTAACCTTGGTCGAAAAAGAGTAATATACAGCATTATTATTTGTATTAACCTAAAACCAAAGGGGACTATTAATATTATCGGAGGCAAGGAAGATGGAACTTCATTGCTTCAATAGGAATGTAAACAATCATTAGGGCCTTTTCATTGTTATGCGTGTTGGCGCCCGCGTGCGGGCCAGGCGGCCATGTTTGTTGCGGGCCGCCCGCAGAGCAGATTCACCACGCCGCCGGCGCGCGTGTGGCACATATGACAATAAAAACATGTGATACGATAGGTTGCGGGCAGCCCGCATGCGGGCGCAAACACGCATGACAATGAAAAGGCCCTTAAGCTTGTAATCTCCGAAGGATTGAGCAGAAGTAGAAAAAGTGTTTATTTTTTAAATTTATTTATTTACTTATTAACCACCAATTATAGCAACATTACAGACAAGTCCAATACGATGCTATAAGTCACAAAGTACAATTACATTAAATATAATAACAAATACCATTACACCCAGTATAAAAAATAATATAATAATATAGTATAAATATTATCAGTATTCCAAAGCAAACTATGATTTATTTGATTGATTTATATTTTATATTTGACTCTATATAAAGCGGTTTACTTATTAAACAGTCACGCGTTACAAAAAAAAAACAGAGGATGTCAGAAGGACAGCCGGCAGAAGTGAAAACTCAAAACAATGGAATTAATGTGTTCTATTTTGAATTTTTAAATCAATTATATTCTGAATGATTTAATTTTCATAATTTGTAAATTGAAATTATTAACATTGGTCTGATTTTGACATTCATTTACACCCCGAGCAATAATTATATAATTTTTATAGTTTATAAATTAATCAAACATGGGCACAAGCTCAATAAAAAATAACAAGCCGCAATACTACGCGTCGCTTATCTGGCGCAATACGTCACGAGCATGTCGTTGTCATCGGTGACGTGAACCTAAAGATTTTTGGTATCGTATTTTATTCCCCAAATGAATGAAGTAAATAAAAAAACACGTCTGAATTTCCGCCGAAGAGGGAAATATAACAGTAAAACCCGTGGAGAGACAGCATAGCATTTGAAATTTAGACGGACGAATGCGGAAAATGGGGCTAACTGTAAAAACACACGCGGGCGTATCATGACCGGGCCCGTGACTTTTAGAAAATTAAAGGTGCAACGGAAAAGTCATGGCTCATGGCCACAGACCAGTGTAGTATACAAATGCGTAGGTTTAGGTAAGTAAACATCGTTTTTTTTTACCGATTTAAACTGGCAATTAAAGAGTTTACAAATACTGTTTACTTTCTTGTCAATTGCGCTAGAACAAAATTGCTTTCATTACTTTGAATTAAGATAGAATTTTCCAAATTTCCTGTACGACACTTAACGAAAAAAAAGAAACATCCCATATTTTTCTAAAATATTGTAAATATCACAAGAAGCAGAATAAAATCTGACGTGGCCCGTGGGTTGATCTACAGTCTGTAAGTACTCAACTTTATCTGCCCATCTTGGCTAGCCGAGTTTGGAACAACAAAAACGAACCGAACCGCGGCGTCTCCGGCCCAATTTTCTGCACGAGGGTCTTCAGCCACTAGAGTGCAATTTGTCCAAGCCAGCCGGTCGAGTACCCTTGTAGCTGAAACTAAACTGAACTTGTAGTTTCGTGAACGAAACGGCTCCGGGTAGGGTAACCATTTCGAAATTTGAAAAATCCTTAGGTACATGAAACTGGACATTGGAAAAAAACGCCCAGACACGTATTTTGTTTTCTTTATTTTCTAGTACTTTTTGAACTTATTTTATTTAAAAAAATCACCTGAAGTGGTAAAGTCCAGACGACTGTTGTAAAAGTGCTAAAATTGTCCGGAAAAATCCGGACGGATGGTAACCCTAGCTTCGGGTTTTTGCAAGCTTTTTTATTTAACTAGCTCAAAAGTACTCAGGTGATGAAAAAATTCAGCTGCCTTTTTGCAGTGGTAGATGAGCGCTAGAGTTTTTACAAAACTATGGTAGAGTATTTTTTGCAGTTTTTTTTTTCTTTTTATTGTTTTGTCCAATAACAAGTACGCAACAAGAAGCAATTGAATGGAATATAGGTACTACGTTTTATTTTGTTTGTAAAAACTTAAACTTATTTATTCATACATAAATTTTAACATTAAAAAGTATTCCACTAGAACTAAAATAACAACAATTATAAAAAGGCGTCAAAAAACTCCTCCTCAATGCTGTCAACTGGTAAAGTGCCCAGGAGACTGGCGGCGTTGCCACGTTGTATGGAAATACTTAGCCTCTGGTCAAAGTATTATTCAATCAATGTTTGGACAGCGGCAAGTTTCCTGATTTGATGAAACATAGTAAAGTGGTACCAATTTTTAAATCAGGTTGTAAGAGTGATCCTTCTAATTATAGACCGATATCTGTGCTTCCAGCGTTGAGTAAAATTTATGAAAAAATCATGTTGGACCAGATGGTCTCACACTTCAACTCTAATAGGATACTGCATGATCAGCAGTTTGGTTTCACGAAGGGTAGGTCAACAACGGACGCGGGAGTTAAACTCATCAGTCACATTCTAGAATCCTGGGAGAAGTCCCAGGACGCTATTGGCATTTTTTGTGATCTCTCAAAAGCGTTCGATTGTGTCGCCCACAACACACTGATCTGTAAATTACATCACTACGGAATTCGTGGTCGAGCTGCTGATCTTGTTCTTTCCTATTTATCAAACCGGCAGCAAAAAGTAAATGTAAATGGGGCGACGTCCTCTGGGTCTATAGTAAAGATGGGTGTGCCTCAAGGTTCAATTCTCGGGCCTTTTCTATTTCTTGTCTATATCAATGATCTCCTTTATATGATGGCCAAATTATCGGATATAATTCTATTTGCTGATGACACTTCGCTAATTTTTAAAATTCATAGAAAAGATACGGATCTCATTCATGTCAACGAAAGTCTAACTGTTCTCTCGAAATGGTTCGCAGCTAACAATCTTTTACTGAATGCAAACAAAACAAAATGTCTCAAGTTCTCTTTACCAAATGTAACACAACGTGACCTAAATTTAAATCTTGACGGTAAAAAACTTGATGTTATCGCGGAAACTGTATTCTTAGGGATTACTATCGACTCAAAACTGCAGTGGGGTGCGCACATTGGAAGTCTTTCGGGGAGGTTAAGCTCAGCTGCCTATGCAGTTAGGAAAATAAGGCAGTTAACTGATGTAGCCACAGCTAGGTTAGTATACTACGCTTATTTCCACAGTATTATGTCTTATGGCATTCTGCTGTGGGGATCGGCAGCAGACGTTGATTCAATTTTCATTTTGCAAAAGAGAGCAGTCCGCGCGATCTATAAAATGGGTCCTCGCGAGTCCCTCAGAGAAAAATTTAAAGAGATCGATATACTGACACTGCCTTCACTTTATATCCTAGGATGTATTTTATATGTCCGCAAAAACCGAGGGCTTTTCAAAATTAGAAGCGACTTCCATAATATAAACACGCGCAGTAAACACGAAATTGTAATACACAAATTTAGATTAACAAAAACTAGCAAGTCATTTCTTATAAACAGTATACGCTTTTATAATAAGCTGCCAAAGTCAGTTACAGAACTGACCGATGGAAAGTTTAAAAATTGCATCAAACGTGTCCTTATTAAAAAAGCATATTACAAAATTAAGGACTACGTTGAAGATAAAGAAGTTTGGCTGTAGTTCCTTCTGCTCATGCGGCTTCCCTGGTAGCTCATAAACGACACAAATGTGTGGATGTCTCTAACTATTCCCAATACTATTTTTTTCATTCTTTTTATTCTTTTTTTTTTACAATAGTTTTTCAATAATTGCACCTCTCGTTCATTGTTCAGAATAGTTACAGCACTGATGATAACATGTGTCTATTGTTTAAGTTAGTGTTCTTTTATTGTTTTATTTTTACTTTTGTATAGATTCTTTTTATTTACCTATTTTTTATGAATGTGTGGACATTGTAGGCTTTGTATTTTTTTTTTTTTTTTTTCTCTATTACTACCGTCTGTAGTAAGCAATCGACTTATTGTCGGGCCTACGCTGTCCTCCCATACTTAAGTACTAACGCTGTAACTTCAAATATTGTAAAACCAAATGATTTTAAAAGAGTAACCATGGAGTTTCTTGCCGGTTCTTCTCCATAGGAAACGACCAACCCGAACCGTGCACCTTTTGTTGACGTTTTATAAGTGCCCATGTAGGCCTATGTAAAATAAAATATTTTGATTTTGAAAAAAAAGTAAAACCCAGCCCTTGGATCACGGGAAGTGTCAACTAGGCGTTTAGAAATTTCCTTAAAAAAGCTGTGAGCACTCGGACCCCACGGCCCCAGCGTTTCAACCCCAAATGGCTCGAAAATATAGTTACCACAAAGGTTACTTTATTTACGCCGCTTGAAAGGTTCTCCGCAGCCGCAGCGGCAGCGCCTGTACAGCACGATGAGCTTGGAAAATCTGATGGCGCAAGAGTATCGACGCAAGTTGCGTCCCACTCTAAAGGCCTACCCATCTTCCAAGGAAACAAAGACATGCCGTCCGGTCATTAGCCATCGTCGCGTGCCAAGCCATTGGGCTCTAAGATAGCTGGAACGCCGACGGTAACAATAGCTCGACGGATGATGTCATTTATGTTCGCGTGCCGCGCAAAACTGCCCGCACTTTGGTAGTTTGTCCAGTAACATTTAAAATCGTTATTTTTTGTATTTCCGTTTTAATCATCTCAAACAGCTCAAATAACAAGAAGAAATTATTTCTTAGACATTTGCGATTATCATTAAAATTGGACTGACCAACCTATTCCTCAAAACGGTGATGAAATCGTGAGGCAACAGACAAGACCTAGAATAAAAAAATCGAAGACATTTGACAGCCAGGCCCGCGTGGTGGAAATGGCTGCTTCCCTCTCATAGAAACTGCTAAAAGCTTGCTTCCCAGCAGTGGGAACACTATGATGTGACCAACCCTAATTTATTTACCACACTGATAGTCGATATGCATATCGATACCGCATTGATTTGTGTTATTTTTCAAAGTGCGTATTTTACTGTTAAACGTCAATCTGTGCTTGATTGCGTTTGTTTTATTAATTGAATATAATACACGGTGTAAATCACCTCATCACGAAGCCGTCAACCAAGCATCCTGTACATGAAACTAAGTAACTTTACGCAAAAATTATTGCTGGGAAACGACTTTTTTTTTGGGGGTGTAAAATCATGTTTTGTGGTATAACTCAATGTAACGCACTCAAAACATTGTGCTGATGGACGGATTGAATAGTACGGGGGTCGTGGAGGTGTTTAAAGTAAAAATCTTACATTAAAAACTTTTATTTAAAAAAATACTTGTCAAAAAGTTGGAACTTTGACCCCTAATATCTCCGTAACTAGAAGGTTCCCAGGTATGGTGTAGAACAAAAAAATGATCGCAATGACAGGGAGAACCAGTGCCTTTCGGCTTCGTTAAGAGGTGTTTTACACCCTTTATAAGTGCAGCAACATATTTACATGTTTTAACACTAGGGACATGGGTCCAAGTGCCCACCCATCTTATGTTTTGGCATATCGCCAAGTGGTTGGTCGTCTCTTTACGTGACCAGAGGGCTGGCCTTTTTTTTGGCCTTAGAATCAGCATTGCCATCCAACATTGCAATGCGGCCAGCCTTCTGGGCACTTTTCCTGTTGACAGTCATGTCGACGAATTTTTTGACGCCCTATTAATTTGAGACTTGTACATATTTTATTTTTATTTTATATCCTTTTGCAGTTTGTAAATAATATACATACGTACGTACGTATATTATAAAATTTCGTATGTTTATTTACGAGTAATTCGCAATTTAAACTGTTTCTTGCGGAAAACAAAATTACGTGACATCCCCCCCCTTCTTCTACGCCCCCTAATCTATTAAGAAAAAAATACCTCAAGCTACACTTGCAAAACTCGTCCCCAACATTCCCCCAACAAAACATTAGCCGGCCCGTACGAGTACGGAGTACCACGAAGTTCGTGGCCTTGTAACCGTTCAAGGAGCAAACCGGGCTCACTCAAGGACACACTTTGTTCGTGACCACACTCTATTGCGAATGTTTGCGTTCTTTCAGTGTGTACTTACCCAGTCTAGTCAATAGTCGTTGGGTAGGTAACTGTAGGTTGTTTTTTAAACCACTGCTATTGGTAGGTTGTTGTATTCTATTTTCAAACTACTGCTACTGCTGTTGTGTTATTACAACTCAATTGTGAAAATTCGAAATCATGTTTTTTTTTTTTGTTAACTACACTATTGGGAGTTTGATAAAGAAAATTGTTGCAGGGGAAGCCATGCTGATGTTTGTTTGTTTTTAAATGAAGAAAATCTTTAAAAGAACCTGATGTAGGAATTTTTCACCCTGAGATTTAAAAACTCCTATGTTATTTCACATAGGCCTACATGGGCACTTATAAAACTTCGTTCGGGTTGGTCGTTTCTTATGGAGAAGAAGTGTCTAGAAACTCCATGATGTTTCTAGCCCATCATGAAGTGGTCATACTGCGTCAAGTAAGGAGGCCCAACAATTCTGTTATTTAAAATCATATTGATTGACGTATCACACCCAACATTATATTGTAAAGTTTTGCTCGTTCGCTCTGTTAAACTCCACCATACACCTTGTAAAACATAACATACAAACGGTAACATCCTGTATAACACGCCACGTCAGGTGTAACACCCTGTAGAACACGTGCGATCACTTGTCAGCTATTGATTTTGGGCCGCGCCCCCGACGGAACAAATACGGAGTTTTTACTTAACTGCGTAGCTCAGGTGCGGATGTTGACTGTTGCCTTCGCGTACGTCTACGGGATGTACATATATACCTACGTGTTTATGTATGTATACATAAACTCGTCTCTTGAAAAGGTATATCACGGTTATGTTAAATTGCTACAGGAAAGACAGATTTTTAAAATCACTTTAGAAACGTTTAGTTTGGAAATGTTACTTACATTCTTATATTTCAAAAAGGATTTACTATATGATTATATACATAAGCAAAATCAGTTGAATAATTTCCTGTTAGAGCCAAAAATAAATAAAATATGCAAGTGTTTTTACCCCCTAATTGTAAATTGTGAAAACCTAAAGAAAATGAAACAATTCTTCATCACCTTTTCGCACGAGAGGCTTTACTCCGAACACACAATTTAAACGTAACATTAAACTTTTTTAAATAGAGGAAACAATGATCTAATCCTACGCTATTTTGGTTAAAATTTTGCGACAAACAAAAATAGTCACCCATAGATATTAATAAACTTTTTAAACGACTAGAAGTAGTGAAACGTGAGCCTTCGTGCTAAGCCTGCAAGACGAAAGTCAGATATAACCGTCCTTTACGAGCTCAATCAACACTTTATCCTGTATCATATTCCCCTTGGAGCAAAACTTAATGCTGCATATCCAGTAACGAGTAGAACCCCCAAAGACTTTGCACTTCAACTTGTTCACTTATATAGAGAAACCGGAAAATCTTTTGGAATTTGTTTTTCTTCTTGCAGTGAGTTTAGGAAACTTACCCATTTTTTTGGAGTTGATACAGTTTACTGTAGAGGAGGAGCTCGTGGCTAAATAATAACAGCTGCACGGGTCGATCTTTAAGGTTAAGCCATACTTGCCGAGATGGGTCCACAGATGGGTGACCATAATTATATACCGAGTTTCCTCCGTGCCTCGGAAAGCACGATAAGCCGTTGGTCCCGGCTGTCATTTGCAGATCTTTGACAGTCGTTACGAGTAGTCAAAAGCCAAAAGTCTGACATCCAGTCTTACCAAGGGGTATCGTATTACCCAGGTACTAGGTTGTGGAGGTCAGATAGGCAGTCGCTCCATTTAAAATACTGGTACTCGGCTGCATCGGGTTAGACTGGAAGCCGACCCCAAGATAGTTTGTGAAAAGTCTAGGCAGTTGATGATGACAGTTTACTGCATAGCTTCCGTGCAGAAGCACGGATTGTGAGAACACAATCCTATTAATACAGAACCTAAAACAATAAGAAAAAAAAAACACCGCTGTTTGCAACGCTTTGCTTTACAAAACTGACATAATCTTGGTCCAACCAAATGAGGACTATGCAGATTAGTGTCTTCAGAAAACAAGGAGCTTAACGACTCAACGCACAATACCAATGAAAGCTCATTTCAGAAAGCCACATAAAGTACGCAAACTGCCAAGCCATTGTTAGAACGACCTGAAAGCCTCACTGGTCGATATAACGTAACATTTATTTATTTCTAGGCAACCATAGATAAATACCTAACATCATCTACCTAGCCGTTTCCCAAACTATCTTGGGGTAGGCTTCCAGTCTAACCGGATGGAGCTGAGTATGTACCAGTGTTTTACATGAAGCGACTGCCAATCTGACCTCCACAACCCAGTAACTGGGTAATACGATACCCCTTGGTAAGAATGGATATCTGACTTTTGGCTTCTGACTACTCGTAACGACTGGATGTCAGACTTTTGACTTCTGACTACTCGTAACGACTGTCAAAGATCTACAAATGACAGCCGGGACCAACGGCTTAACGTGCTTTCAGAGGCACGGAGGAAACTCGGTATGTAATTATGGTCACCTATCCACGGACCAAACTCGGCAAGCACGGCTTAACCTTAACCAATAACAACCTTGAAGTAAACAACAAAAAAACTAAAATCATACAATTTAAACCCTACCAAAACCAAAAAATGAACTTAAAAAATATAACAAACACAATCCAAATTGAAGAAGTTGAAGAATTCAAATTATTAGGTATTATATTAGACTCTCATTTAAATTGGAAAAAACATGTCGAAAAAACTAAAATAAAATTGTCACAATTTTCATATGGACTAAGTGTGCTAAAAGTAAATACAAACACTCACTGTGCGCTCTCTGCATACTACGCATATGCGTACGCGTGGCTACGCTACGGTATCATCATGTGGGGACACAGTGTAGATGCGATCTCTTTTGTGCAATAAATAAATCATTTATTGCACAAAAGAGATGTTTACGAATATTATTCCAAATAAAACCTCGAGATAGCTGCAAACCCTACTTTATAAGATAAAAAATGTTAACTCTGCCCTCCATTTATATATTAGAAATGGCCACTTTTGTTAAGAAAAACATAAAACTGTTTAATTTCGATAAGAATGAGCGCCGCAAAACTAAGTTAATTCTACCAGCACCTAGATTAGAAATGTAAAATAAGAGTCCAGAATACCGAAGCATACAAATATATAACAAATTACCTAAAAATATCCGGTCCACAAAGACACTATCTGTATTTAAAGAAAGGCTGAAAACATTGCTTTTAGAAAAATGTTATTATAGTGTACAGGAATTTATGGTCGATGGAAAACTAAAATAGAGCTCAAATTACATGTATGTGTTTGTGTTAATTACAATTATTTTCTTTTATAGTATGATGAGGTGCTAGATATGTTTTTTTTATGTTTATATTTTTTATTGTGAATGTTCCTAAATTAAGTAATAAAAGAACTATTAAGTTATTTTTAAGTTAGTTTTAAGTTATTTTGCTGCGCCCTAACAGGGTCATGTACTGTCTAGTTTTAAGCCCATAGCTTGTAACTGAGAATATGTACATTTTGCAATAAATAAATAAATAAACAATTAACCGATTAACAATCTAACATTATCAATTGTATATTGTAAAAATCCAAATAGAAACTAAAAAACTATGTCAGTAATACTTCACTGCACTATGGCACTGTGCACTTCCTTGCCCGAGGAAGCCGTTGGCTATAGCATACATGAAAGGAAATACCTACATCAAAATTATAAACATCAATTCACTCATTAAATATTCATTTGAGCACGCAACTACATATACCGCCCCCAGAATAATGCCAGCAACACAAATCCATATTTGCCTCAGAAAACAATAGCTCATCAATTATTAGAGGCCGCTTATTGTCCATGCTGATTGATGATAGTTTAATAGGTATAACCATGTTTATTATGTATTATGGTACTGGTTTTAAGTGTAGTGCGAAGAATGGGTTTTGATTTTTATCGTATTAAGAGGGAACTCTAGTGGGCCTTTGTCCATACAAAAGTATTCCGCTGTTTTATTCGTGGATAATGCGTCTAGGGCAATGATTTTTTTCCCTAAGAAAAACACCATCTAATTCCTACCTAAACCCAGCACTTTCCTCCCTGTAACGAGAAGAAATATGAAAAATAAAACAAGAGTTGCTGCAGGAAATTAAGGTACCGACCTCGTTGGCTTTAAGCGATTTCTAAGTTATTTATCGGCTAACACAGCTTACTGAAGTGTTTACATAAGTTTCCTGATCGAAGGAGGTTGCTCTAGTTAGGGGCAGCAAAGAGGTTTTTCATTTGCTGTTCTTTTTTCTTTCTGTTCATTTTAAATTGCGGCCAGTCCGTGGTTTGATAAAATAGGTGGGTTGTAACTTGTTTTTTGCAGAACTGGTTGTTATGTTAGGAACGATGTCATTTTAGTGGGCGTTTCTTTGGCATTTCGTATCGTATAATAAACTAGCTGTCCCGCACAACTTCGTCTGCGTCACATTTTACCCGTTTTCGCAACAATTTTCATTGCTGCACCGATCCTATTGGTTGTAGCGTGATGATATATAGCCTATGTCCTTCCCCAGGTTGAAATCTATCTTCTTGCTAAATTTCATTAAGATCCTATCAGCCGTTTAGTCGTGAAAAGGTAACAAACAAACAAACAGAGTGACTTTTGCATTTATAATATTAGTATAGATGGATAGTAGTCGCTTCATTAAATATTTACAACAGTTCTGGTGATTATGTTGATGGGCATCTAATGGTGAATTTCAATTTAAAAACAAACGCGATCAGCACATCTAAACCGAGATCTAGAGATTTCAGTGCCATAGTATTTCTAGACAAGGACACAACCTTCAAACATGGTGGTCGAGCAAAGACTGCTGGACCCCTCACGAAGCCGTCAACCAAGTATTCTGTACACCAAACAAAGTAAATCTACGTAAAAAAAAAATGCCGGGAATCGACTGTTTTTTTTTTGGTTTTACGGAAGAACTCAATGTACCGCAGTCAAAATATTGTGCTGATGGCTGCATTGAACAGTACGGCGGTCGGAAAGGTATTAAAACCAAAATTATAACATTGTAAAAACTTCTGTTTAAAAAAACCTGTCAAAAACTTGGATCTTTGACCTCCAATATCTCTGTAACTAGAACGTTCCCAGGTATGGTCTAGAACAAAAAAAATATCGCAATAACGAGGAAAATAAGTGCCTTTCGGATTCGTTAAGGATCTTTTTACAATCTATACAGGGTGTAACGGAAAGGGTATATACATCCTTAAGGGTGTGCTACAGACCATCAAACTGAACATGTTTCTCAACATAAAAAAAAAATTGCAGCAAAAAAAAAGATCAGCTGCCTATACATGTGGGTCGAATAGGTATTGTAATTTTCTATGGAGCAGCAGATATTTTTTTTTGCTGAAAAACATGTTTTATGTTGAGAAACATGTTCAGTTTGATGGTCTGTAGCACACCCTTAAGGATGTATATACCCTTTCCGTTACACCCTGTATATTTTCACCCAAAAATCTGAAAAACTGGTTCAATGAAAAGTTACTGACGTCCAAAACTAAGCAACACACAGTTTTTCATCAACATCAAATGTATAATTCTCATATTTATTTCTCGATCTCAACCAAAACATAAACAACAATTCGAACACACTCATATCTTACTTCCAAGAAAAACATGGCCGACCAATACCCTATTTTCCTAACCCAGACAAATAACAAAGTACACATGAATATTATTTACCTACAAACCCAATTTTTTGCCGACCGGACGGCAAACTGTGCCGTTTCTTTTACGTCACGCCCGAACTCCACCTCCTTGTAGCAATAATAGTTTCTGCCCGCGGCTTCGGCTTGATATAAAACCTGTTTTTTTTTTTATTTCCCATAACTCTAGGATATGATTGAGACCATATCAAAGAATCAACTGGCATATGAATTATGTTCCAATCATACTTTTTTTTTGTCTTTTTCGCATTTACTTAACTTTAAATATGAATTATTGGTTTGAATAAAAATAATTACTCGTATTTATCAATGAAACTACTACTCTTTTACTACACTACTGCAAGGTTTGGCAACCTCGCAAAAGTAAAGATTCGTCACACTGGTTACAATTTTTGACGTAAGTAAATTATGATTGATGATATCTTCGAAACTATGCATTTTTGGACCACCTATTCTAGGAGCCTTAGTATTATTTTTACCTACAGAATATAACCCTAGAGTTATGGGATATAAAAAAAAACAAGTTGTATAAAATACAAGGTGTAAACCAACCCTTCTCGAAGCCGTCACTCAAGCATTTTGTACATAAAACCAAGTTACTCCACGCAAAACTTATTGCTGAAAAACGAATTTTTATTTTGAGTGAAAAATCACGTTTTATGGTAGGACTCAATGTAACGCACTGTTAACATTGTGCTGATGGATGCATTGAAAAGGTATGGGCGTCGTGAATGTATTTAAAGTTATAATAAAAAAGTACTTCTGAAAATTTTGGAACTTAGACCCCCAATATTTCGCATTTATAATAAGTGACTATGAAGTAAATTACTTCTGATATCATTTCAGTGTGAGAAAGAGAAAGGGCTTTATAGGTCGTCTAGCGCCACCTCTTTCTTACACTAAAGTAAGTAAAAAAACAATACAGCCATAAGAGCTCATGGTAGGTCACCTTAAACTTGGCTCACTACATCAGTCGGCAAAAAACAAAAGATAAAGCTTGCCTTAATAATATATTCAGTGGAATTGGAATACCACCCGTGGCCCGCACGCGACCTATTCGGGGTGAAGCTAGGTTCTTGCTGAGCGGTGCGAGGTTTTCGTGTAGCTGAGCGATTACTTGACAACGAGGAAAGATGTGTGAAAAGATAGGCAAAGTTGTCCAACCAAGGTTGTCTACAAATATATGGTAAGGGAAACTTAACCACCGCAGAAACCGGCAGCAAGTTCGTCGTTCGGGGGTCGAGTTACCTCCTTTCTTTGAATATGACGAGGGTTGGTTGCAAAAAAGTGCTGATTTTTCAGCCTAATTTAAATAATTCACAATTGATATTAATTTTGTGCCACTGTATCTATAGTAAGTACTAAGTTTGAAAAATTTGACCCATTTGCATCCTGAATAACTAAATAAATACTTACATTTAACGCCAAATGAACTTTAAACATCTTAAAATAAAATTATATCAATTAATTAATGAAGATTTTGTTTATTTATTCGTTTATCCTCACACTGGAACGCCACAAATTAGCAATTTTACATCTAAGATGCAAAGAATAATTAAATATATTCTGCTAGTTTTCATGCATCTTGTGCGCAGTGGACACCGAACAGTGTTGACAGAAAAAGTATATTTTAAACGTTTTTAATGCATTTAGGTATTTCAGGCGAAAGCAGGCACTAGACTCAGTTGAGGTTATGATTTCCGGAAAACTTTAGTGAATGCTATCAATAACCCTACACTAATGTTGACATTTATAAAAGCAGCAGTTAGTACAGCAAGATGGAATACATGTGACTAAAAGAGTGATGAATATAAATGTGGATGGATGGAGAGGGAGAGGAAGACCAAAGAAAAGATGGATGGATTGTGTGAAAAATGATATGACGAATGACAGAGGAGTATGGAGAAAAGAGACGTGTTGCGCCGACCCCAAATAAAATGGGACAAGGGCAGGAAGATGATGAGTTAGTATAGCCTTGTCTAAAAACTATGTTTATGATGAATTCCAATAGTGATTGTTCCTGCCTCTGCAGGTGCTTAATTTAATATCGTACCTCATTTAATGTTAAGTTTATTCATAAATTCTGTTTCTTAAAATTATGCTTAATGTTTATTATGTTAATATATTGTGCAAGATTTTTTTTTTCTTCTAACTGTGGAGGCTTGAAAATGGCTTGTCGTTGTTACATGACCATAAACTTCTGTATTGTTAGCTGTAAGCCACCCAAAAACAATAAAATAAAAACAAAACACTATAATCAGTCATAAAGACGCCAGCAGCCAGCAACCCGAAACTGTCGAATCCCAATCAACCTTGAACCTAATTCTTTTATAATAAAGTTGTAAATGTATTAAAGAAATTTGACATATTGTAAAACTTGACGTGCTGGCAACACAGAAGTAGGTTAAATAAATAATTACTCCAAAAACAACACTACTGGCCGGAGAGACTTCGTCCCAAAGATCGTGTTCAAGAGGCATAACAAATAATATGGCTTGAGATATTTGTACGAGCCCGAATGTTGAGCTACGGAACCATCTGAATAATATATACTATCAACGTCACACGGAATGCTAAAGAGGGACCCGTATATTTGCAGGTTTCTAATAATCTTTATTTTGCACGAATAATACGGGTAGAATGGAAAGTGTTAAAGATAATTCCTGTTTTTGTTAGTTTTTCATTTTAATGAAAAATCTAAATACTGGTTTTTAGATTATACAAGGTGTTGTTTTGCATCCTTGTCAAAATTCAGGAGGTTGTCACAAAAGACATAATAATCAATTAAAATTACGGACTACCTAGTTAATCATTATTATTAACACTGTTTTTTTTTTGGTTATTTATGTGTGTCAGTATTTCAGAAAAACCCCCATAACGTGGTTTAGGGAGTAAGAAATTATCGAATAAATGTTCGAGATTGTTTGCATTTGTGGAAGCGCGGTTATAGGGTGAGAATCAGACGGCCCTCGTTTAAAACACGGGTGGTTCACACTTTCCGACTTTCATCAATAAGAAAAAAAAAATTACCTACCTATTTTATTATTGATTCGGGAAAAGAATCTTTAGCATAGGTTACCTCCTTAAATTTGACGAGGAAGCAAAACAACAGCTTGTATAGCTTAGGAGGAGAGATCGGAAATCAAACGTACCTACTATGTATTTCGGATGTAGTGACAACTCCAACTCCTGGAGTGGAGTTATTAAGTGAACCTAGATGCTATAGCTGAAGGACGGGATGTGGCGTAGAGTAGAGGAAGAGCAAAGAAACGATGGATGGACTGTGTGAAGGATGATATGGCAAGAAAGGAGGTGTCTGATGAGATGGCAAGTAATAGAGAAGTGTGGAAGAAGAAGACATGCTGCGCCGACCCCAAATAAATTGGGATAATAACAGGAGAATGATGATGATGTGGTGGGCGTAGCTTGGAAGAGGCCTTTCCCAACAGTGGGCTGCTATAGGATTAGTTGATTGTGATGACTATCATAGTCAACATAACATAAATCTATGGAGCATACGGAGCCTTCTTTCTATAGTTTTTGTAGCGACGTTGAAAAGCAACTTACTAAAAAAAGTACTACAGCGCCATCTATGACACGACGGAAGAACTAACATCAATTTCCTACATCTCGCAAGCAGAGTTTACATCGACTTAAGACTATATAGATAAACCCGACAACAACTGTCGGACAGTTGCCCACCAGACATAACACCTGTCTGGTCGGAGGATCCTCCCTTTTCTAAGGAGTATCGAGGAACTTTACACCCTGTTCCTCGTACTCCTAAAGTTTTAAATCCTCGTGTCTTAATTTAAGTGTATAAAAAAGGTTAACACACATAACTTCTCCTATTTCCCTGTAAGGTTACAAATAACAGATTGAAGTACTTGCAGCGAGTCAAGCGGAACTGAGCTAGCAACGACTTGAAGCCGACCACACCCCTCGGCGGCAATCGGAAAGTTTTTATGGTGGCTACCGTAGAAAAAACATCTTATCAACACGCCCTTAGGTTCTCTGTACAGGCAGGGACACAAGTGTTCAATCGGAGATAAAATATCAGCTGCACCATACGTTTGGGTCGAATGGGTATTGAAATTTTGTATGGGGCAGCAGATAATTTTCGATGGAGAAAAATGTTCAGTTTGATGGTCTGTAGCACACACTTAAGTATGTGTATATACCCTTTCCGTTACACCCTGTATAGGTGTTAGCAGGAAACTTTGGAGGCACCATTATTAACCTTGAATACAATATCAAAATAGGTTAATAATGTGGAAGAGCTGAGATTTTATAGCGCTTTTGAAACTCACTAGTGTTAATGCAAAGGTCTCTAAATGGGAACATGTATTTATTTCCCCACTCCCCTGACTACCGCCTTTATATTTTATATCCGATTTGTCCATACAAAGGTTGTTTGGAAGTTATCGTTATCAGCGATAAGATCGCCATTATGTAGACATAAAATTAGAGGTATGGTAAAACAGTAATGTTTAAATTTTGGTGTACAGTAAAGTTTATTCTATTCTAGTAATCATTAAGTGGTTATTAATTATAAATAAATATTAGTAGCTACTTGTAAATTATAAGAAGGAAAATAGTAGTTAATTCAATTTCGTCTTATATTTGTCCGACACATGCTGTGTCATTTCTAATCAGCCAAAAGAGACCCATCACAAGCAGGTAGGACGTAGAAAACGATCGCGCTAAACTATATGATAAACAAAAAGTGAGAAGAAACGAGTTCTAAGTCGTGGTAAAGAACGTATGCAAAAGCATTACTTTGTGTCATTTATTTCATCGCCTCGCACTGCTTTTAAAATGGCAAAGGAACACATCGTGAGAAAAACAGAATGTCGTAGAATCAAATCAAATTCAAAAATCGAAGACATTTGACATCTCTCAACCCGCAAACCCTCGTTGCAGTCCCGCGTTGCGGATTGCAGCCCATTCTCTCTCATCAGGAGGACAGTGTCCCAGCTGTGGTAACATCATAGGTTGATTACGCTTATCATCATCATCATATCAACTCGGAATCACTCACTACTGGGTATGGCGTCCCCTTTTTTCTGCCACACTTTCTGGTTCTGTATGTCCCTTACCAAGTGTTTCCCGCGACTTTGACGATATCGCTTACACTTGCATGAAACTGCACTCCAATCGGTATTCAAACTAAACATTTATTATTTAAATTTCAGTCCAAACCGGAATCACTTTTGTCGCCGCCTCTACTCCCTAATAAAGTACTCTAGTGGTTCCGAGGCGGGTGAAGCGAGGTGGGGCCACCTCGTCCGACTAAATGTTACACTGACCTGCTGGCCTACCATGACGTCTTAAACATTATTGTTCTACTCCTTTTCCAACGTGGGAAAGAGATGGCGCTAGACATCCTGTATAGCTCCGTCTCTTTCCCACACTGGTATAAGAGTAAAACAATACTGCTTAAAGACGTCATGGTAACTTGCCGCACTTGCCTCTAGTTTTTGTGTAGTACTGTAAGAATTGCTAACTATAATGGGCTAATGGTTTAATTGCATAGGGCTAGTGAAAACTGACTGGTGATAGCGCCTTTGCTGGTGGAAAGGGTGAATTTAAATCTATACTGTTGAAATGCCTCGAAGAAGGCAAAATAATAACAGCCGCTCGGGTCGATGTTCAGGTTAAGCGCGCTTGCCTAGGTTGGTCTGTGGATGGGTGACCACCCATTACATACTGAGTTCCCTCCGTGCCTCGGAATGCATGTTAAGACGTTGGTCCCGGCTGTCAATTGTAGATCTTTGACAGTCGTTAAGTAATCAGTGGCAAGTCTCACAACCAGTCTTTCCAAGGAGTATGGTATTAGCCAGTGCCTAAAAAATAATCAAAAAAACCTTAGTTCATATATTTTAGCACTGCAGAGGATCAATACAGCATTTGGTGATGTCAATTCAGTACTAGGGATCGCATGTGGCGAATCAAATAACTTTTTGAATACCATAATCATATTTTTACGAGCAATGTCTTCCGCATTGCGATATGAATGTCTATATTATACAACAGACTGTCTCCTAAATTGTTTGCCTGCTTTATTTTATCAGAAGTTTTGATATGAAGTAAATAATCATATTAAGGTGAAAATCCGTGTTATTGTTTTTAATAGAATATGTTCTATCTTGAGGAGCTCGTAGCTAAATAATACCAGCCGCACCAGTCGATCGTCTAAGCCGTACTTGCCGAGGTTGGTCCGTGGATGGGTAACCATAATTACATACCGAGTTTCCTCCGTGCCTCGGAAAGCACGTTAAGCTGTCATTTGTAGATCTTTGGCAGTCGTTACGGGTAGTCAGAAGCCAAAAGTCTGACATCCAGTCTTACTAAGGAGTATCCTATTACCCAAGATAGTTTGGGAAAAGGCTAGGCAGATAATGATGGATTTACCGTGCATTACTTCTTTCGGTGATGTCATTTTATCAAAACGAAATAGACTTCGAAATATTTGGTTGGTTCCCATTTATGCTTCAAATTTTTCCCGTTTTAACTTTACTATCTCCAGAAAGTTCCCAGTTATAGTTTAGTATAATAAAAAAACATGAATGATGTAACCAAAATTTTGTGACAATATTTTGCTTTAAAAAAAGAGTGTCCATGGAGTTTCTTGCCCATTCTTCTCCACAGCGATCTACTCTTTGGAATGGGCCACGACAACTACAGTACTTTAAAAAGTTATTATACCTTGTGACTGGGACTGTAACTTCGCTTTTTTGACATTCATAAGTGCCTATATGGTCTAATTGATATAAATGGTTTGAGTTTGAACACGAATGCCACGAATTTGTTAATATTATTTTTCTCCTGTTATATACATAAAACCTTTTATACACTACAGCCTGCAAGCAGTTTTATCAAAGTCTGAAAAGCATAATATGACCTCTTTTACTATCTTATACCAAACTACAGTCCCACAGAGGCCACAGCTTTAAATTCTATAATGCCGGACGTGCTGTTGGCCCAGCTATAAAGCTCGTTCGCCTCGTTCCAAAATTTTACAATGCGATTAATAAAAATCAAATTAGAAAGGCCGAAGTGGGTCAGTTCAGAAAACACGTGGCTAGCTAACTAAGCACGAAACTAACTTCGTTAAAATTCTCATAAGAATGGAGTTTAATGTGATTGTAGCTGGGGGACTAGTTGTTAGATTTTATTCGTCATTCATTCTCCAGCTCTTATCCCGATTCATTAGGGACGGGGCAGCATGTCGTCTTCTTCCATATGTAGCGACCACAAAAAGCAACATACTACAAAAAGTACTACAGCGCCATCTATGACACGACGAAGGAACTAACATCAATTTCCTACAAGTCGCAAGCAAAGCTTACATCGACTTAAGAGTATATACAGAAACCCGACAACAACTATCGGGTGGTTGCCCGCCAGACATAACACCTGTCTATTATTGTATTGAGTATTGAGGAACTTTACACCCTGTTCCTCATACCCCTAAACATACTTCTCTATTACTCGTCATCTCATAAGACACCTCCTTTCTTGCCATATCATCCTGCACACAGTCCATTTATCGTTTCTTTTGCTCTGCCTCTAATGTCGTACCCGTCTACATTCATGCTAAAACTTTCCTCTCGACATTTTCCATCCATTTTCATTTCATGTATATTTTTTTTCATTTTACTGTTTTATACCTAAACTAATAATAAAGGGAAAAGATTTGATTGTTAGTTTGTTACGATTGAACTCAAAAACTACTCGACCGATGTTAAAAATCCTTTTACCATTAGAAAGCTACATTTCGCGTAAAATAATAGGGGATCGGACTGGGTAAAGAAAACGACATTCTATTTTGTCCGTCAGACAGGTAATACAAAAATATTAGACACGTATTTTTTGTTTTATCAAAATATCAAAAAAATACTTAGTTAGAACTCATTAAAGTTGGAGAGGGGGCTTACTACGTCACAAGTGGGTATAAAACTTACCTACATGTGACGTCATGCGCCATTTCAACTCAATATATCTCCGTAATTTTATGACCACGTGAAAAAAGAAAAAATACGTGTCTAATACTTTTCAATAAACTACCCGACGGACAAAGAAAAAAAACATAGGATTATCCCCTATTATATCACAATTTTCGCCGTCAAAGTCGCGGACGAAGTGCTAGTTTAAAGTAAAGTTTCACATACTTGTTAGTGACATAATTCTGTATTGTTCTATTTAAAGTCCTGGACACCGAGGGACTTGTCTTTGTGGTTGTTCGCAGACGAGGACTTTTACCTTCTATAATGATTTTCTATTAAAATCAACATTGAAAAGACACTATTGTTTCAATTTTATTGAAAAACGCCTGCGATCAGATTGCCTGAAGGTCAACAAAGGAATCAAGAAAGTTCGTAGCCTTTTGTTTGGCTATCCATATTTAAATTTAAACCCAAAATTAATCAGGTTTAAAGCTTTTTTTCCCAAAACCTCACATCACTCATCGATTTTCGATCTTCCAAAAATCGCCAACACAATTCCAAATTCAGAACCAATCAAAACAGCCAACTTAACAATTCATCATTGACAAATAGCAGAGCTACCAACATTCCAAGTTTGAACTGTAAACTTAGTTTTAGACAATGGCGCTAATTGCAATAGATACGTCAGGCGAGTCGGCCTCCGGAAATTGGCCCCACAGAAGGTTGCTTTTGCCTCGCTGCTGCAAAGAGCATGTGTAGCTTTGCTTTTGACCCATTGAACTAAAGAGTGGACCGTTTAAAAGGCAAAGTGTAAAGTTACTTTGAGTATTTTTAGGTTCGAACTATTTTTAGGTTTCTGCAGTCTTTTGTGCGCTTTTTCAGGCGCGGTTTGTAGGAGCTGTGGTTAGTTTAGTACTGCAATATTTTCAGTTACTGGTTAGTACCTATTTGACCTTGACCTTGAACTTACATTATACTTGTGGTATTTTCTCAGGGGGCTGACTTGTGAAAGCTTTATTGTATTTAGATATTAGGATAACAGCGAAAACGTATACTATGTATTAAAAGATATTTCTAATTAACACTTTGTTTTTAGGGTTCCGTACAGAAAGGGTCAAACGGGACCCTATTACTGAGACTTCGCTGTCCGTCCGTCCGTCCGTCTGTCACCAGGCTGTATCTCATGAACCGTGATAGTTAGCCAGTTGAAATTTCAACAGATTATGTATTTCTGTTGGTGCTATAACAACTGAATAAAATACATTTTTAAGGGGGCTCCCATACAAAAAAGTGAGCATTTGCTTGTTTTTATAAATAATGGTACGAAACCCTTCGTGCGCGAATCCGACTCTCACTTGGCCGGTTTTTTTTATTTTTTATTTTCTTGTAAAATATAATAATTATAAAATATAATAAAAAAAAACTTGTATTTTTGATGGCTTACGATCGATCCATCCACGGACCAACCTAGGCAAGCGCAGTTTAGCCTATAGATCGACCCGTGCGGCTGTTATTATAATGCCACGACCTCCTCCGTGCTCCTCTGTTTGTGGAACAAACAGTACGACCAAGAAACACTGATTAAAAGAGCAATTAACAGATATAAACAAAACAAAACAATCCCTGTCAGAAGTCATTAATATCATACGAACTATTAATAATCAAGTAATTTGGTAGCAATAAAAAAGCTGTGAATTACTCGTATTAACGTGAAAATGTTCATAATTTATAAATCGCACCTATCGTGGATCGCGTGACCTTTCATTTTGAAACAACTAACTATTTTGTAATACCAATTCAGAATTCTCCCTAAAAACTAATTTAATACCCTATTTTATAAGCACCAAGGTTGAAAATCGATTGTTTTTTACAGCAGACAGTATAGAAGTATTAGTGAAACACGATTTATTTATATTCGTAAACTTATAAAAGACCTTATTTTGTAAGCGGTAAAGTTGAAAATCGATTAATTTTCACTGCAGACAGCGTAAAAATAATGTTGTAGTAGTAAAACACTGTTTTCAGAGTTATTGTACTATTTTCAGTGCTACTCATCGAAAGTTGTAAAAGATTGTAAACCCTTGCATGCTACGGTAGTATGAATTTAAAATGTAAAATTATCATTATTAAGCTGTTGTACACTCAACCTTGTAATTACGTTACCAGTTTTAAAAACAAATTCCAAATTTAAACTTCTTTCTACCACATAGACAAATATACAGGCTGTTGTTTTGCATCCTCGTCAAAATTCAGGAAGTTGTCACAGAAGACATAAATAATCAATTTAAATTACGGTACCTTCTTAATTATTAATAAACGCTGCTTTTTTTTATTTCTTAAATTTGTCAGTATTTCAGAACCCCCTTATCGTGGTTTAGGGGCTAAGAAATTATCGAATAAACATTTGAGATTGTTTGTATGTGTGAAAGCGCGGTTATAGGGTGAGGATCAGATGGGCATGGATAAAAACACAGGCGGTTCACACTTAACGATTTCAGTAAAAAAGAAAAAAAAAATACTTACCCATTTTATTATTGATTCGGGTCGAGAATCATTAGCATTGTTACCTCCTTGAATTTGACGAGGATGCAAAACAACAGCCTGTATATGTAACTAGCATTAAACCTTAAAGTGGTAAAGCATTTATAAGATGAAATATACTAGAAGCAGGTATATCTTAAGGGGGGATATAGACAGAACGAACAAAGACCCTTTTCTGATGTTCTTGCAGGAACAGCACAACTAAAGAATTATCTGTGCCGTTAACATAAAAATAATAAGCAGTGGAGTGCGAATGGGCCTTTTTTAGTCTAAATCAACCTTAAGAAGTATGCTTATAAAGTATATATGTGATGCATGCAGGTTGTCACTGCCACTGAAACCACAAAAAAATAACATTTTTCTAAAACCTTTATGTATAAATTATGGTGTACAACTAAGTATATTCAATTCTATTATATTCTGTGCCCTAAAAAGTTGGCACTTCCCTGGTTCAACCATTTTCAAAAGTCACGACATTGAAATCTATACTAATATTATAAAGCTGAAGAGTTTGTTTGTTTGTTTGCTTTAACGCGCTAATCTCAGGAACTACAGATCTAATTTGAAAAAATCTTTCAGTTTTAGATAGCCCATTTATCGAGGAAGGCTATGAGCTATATATCATCACGCTACGACCAATAGGTGCAGAGCAGCAATCAAAAACAGAAAATTCGAAAACAGGGAAAATGTGACGCAGATGAAATTGCGGTGGAAAGCTTGTACAGAATATTTCCGATTGCTTCTCTATATTCATCGTGTGGTTAGTGCCTAATCTGGTGTCCAGAGTTTTATGCCGCTCATGGGTCTCTGTCTTGGCTTTACATGCCGTAGAGAAATATCTCTCAAGCATACTGGTTTTGTCGGAGTTTCCTTGCGTGATCGAATCAGAAATGAGGACATCCGCAAGAGAACCAAGGTTACCGACGTAGCCCGAAGAATTGCCAAACTTAAGTGGCAGTGGGCAGGTCACATTGCTTGCAGAACGGATGGGCGATGGGGCTGAAAAGTTCTGGAATGGCGACCGCGAAGCGGAAGACAAAGCGTTGGAAGGCCTCCCACTAGGTGGACCGATGATCTGGTGAAGGTTGCGGGGATCCGCTGGATGCGAGGCGCACGGGACCGGTCAATGTGGGGAAGGCCTATGTCCAACAGTGGACATCTTTCGGCTGAAATGATGATGATGATGATACTGGTTTGCCGAAGCAAGTGATAATTATACAATACGCACTTGAATCCGAAAATTCAGACATACGTGTCTTGGTGCGTGTTTTTCTCCATTGCTAATCAAGAAGAAATACTCTCTTTAATCAATGGAAAATATTCCCAAAGACAAACAGCAAATATCAAAGCAACACCCTACCTACCCAAAAGTCAAAACATCGTCAAAAAAAACTTAAAAAGATAAAAGAACATGAAAAGTAATCAAAACATCTTCTAACATCTTTTACTTGGGGAAAGTTAGTCAATTTAATATTAATATTCGTGGCGCGTAGAAGGACTTCCACCTTAATTGCTGAGCAGCCCGATGTGGGCTTAGCACGATGATTTGTGGCTAAGAGCTGCCGAAACGAATACCCTGGTAATGAAACACAGTAAATTGTGGAGAAATGTGGATTTAGAGATCGTTTTTGAGAACTACGTGTCCTTGGGGACGAGTAGGTGAACTTTCTGAATGCTCTATACATCTATACAAATAAATAAAAATTGAAGTGTCTGTTTGTAATATTAAAATTACCGCTATATCTACATGCATATGAATGTTTATACGGTACATTTACCAATATATATTTTTTAATAATTTTTGTCTGTCTGTCTGTCTGGAACGGCTGGACCGATTTTGACGGGAAAAATTCTAAAATTATTCAAAATTTACGTTTATAAAAATGCAAAAACGAAAAAAAAACTGAATTACTATTTTGTAAAATTCCACGCGGACGAAGTCGCAGGCACAGCTAGTATATCATAACAGCATGCCTGTATTTCCCCGAAAGGTTAAGTGCCTTTACACCTTACGGCATTTCATGCAAATTTTCAAGTCCTTATTTCCCGAAATGACTGACCCATTTTAAATAAACTTAATACGCATAAGCAGGATAAATTGGTCTTAAAGGTTTCTAAAACGGTCTTAAAAAAAAAAAGATAATTGGAAATTTCTATTTCTATAGATAATTTGTAATCGGTCTTATTTAGCTTTTAGTTTTTAGTAACTTTTTAGACCGATTTTAATGAAACTTCATACGCATAAGCAGGATACTGCTTATGCGTATGAAGTTTCATTAAAATCGGTTCAGTCATTTCGGAAAATAAAGACTTGACAGTTTGTATGAAATGTCGCAAGGCGTAAACGCTCGAGCCTATACAGTATAACTGTACACCCACAAATACAACTTGTAAAAAGGATTTATTACAAAATAACCTTAGACAACGATAATAAATGAATACGAAATAAAACAGTAGCAAAATTATTAAAAAATAATTTAAAAAAAAATGAGGTACGTGTAGGTTCAAAAATTTCATAAATTCTTTCGACATGTTTGTTCCCGCTTTGGCTGGTGGTGGAAATCAAATCCAGTGCACAAATATAGGGCTTGGGTTAATAGGGTTGTGCTATTACTGGAGCGTTATATGTTTCAAGTACTTGTTATTTGCCAACAAATCCAAACTCCGGGCTTCTACCGAGAAATCCTGATGAAAAACCCAATAATACCTACTTAAATCGAACCCTGAAACTCATTATTTATGATTTAAAATTGAAAAACTGTCACAATGTAATGATGAACATTTTATCCTTTCCCACATATCTCTAGAGTAGTACTAATTAAATTAACGAGAAATAACTAAACAAATTTCTAGCTTACAGCGCGTTCCCACTATGTCGTGACGATTAATTTATCGTTGGACGACTGTCGTCTCTAGCTGTTCCCATAACATGCATTGACTTGACAATCTGTCGTCTCTAGATAAAAAGTCGTGGGCGATAATTAATCGTGTCGTGCTATATGTGAACGAGGTGTTGTGTGGCATGTATATTAAAATACACAAGCCACGACGCTTTAAACGTCACGATAATCTGTCGTCATGACATAGTGGTAATGCGCCCTTAAAGTAATTTCGAGCAAATTAAGGTCATGAAAAGATGTCCTTAAGAAGATATAACACACGCGTTTCCGTGATAATTTCCCATACGGAAAATGGGACCACCCTTTGTGAAACCAATCGTGTTGGCTTTCTAAGATGCGCATTTACCGTATATGAACCTAACTAAGTGGCAATGCGACCAGTATTCTGGGCACTTTTTCTGTTGACAGCGATGTTGATGAATTTTTTGACGCCCTGTAATTTTGATACTTGTATATGTTTTATTTTTATTGTATATGTATTTGTAGTTTGTAAATAATTGTGAGTGTCATCACCTGCCTAGCATTTTCCCAACAATGTTTGGGGTTGGCTTCCAGTCTAACCGGAAGCAGGTAAATACTAATATTTTACATGGAGTACTGGATAATACTATACCCCTTGGCAAGACTGACTGTCAGAGACTTTCGGGTCACTGTAGCGACTGTCAAATATCTAACTAATAAATAACAGGCCCGAATACAAATGCAGAAGAAAATACACACCGCAAATAAAAATAAACAAATGAACAACACACCCTTAACGATCCTCCTCAGTGCATACACTGCAGTAGATCAATTGAGTTCGCAAACTATTACGTCAAATGCAACGAGAAGTAATCGGGTCAGTGATTCGCGCTGGCAACACGCCACAGCACCATGCAGTATGTTTACATGTGTGTGTGAACATGTTACATGTGTTTTGTAATCTGATATCGTGTCTTGGCAAGGCACATTATTACAGCATTTTTTTTTACAGGATGTAAAATATTTTTGTAAGAATTTGTAGGCACTTGTAAGTGCCAAGTTTTTTGTACGGGGCCCATTTTTTTTTTCTAAAATAAAAGTAGCCCAAGTTACTCCTAGCTCCTAATCATATCAGCTATCTGCCAGTAAAACTCCCGTTTAAATCAGTCCAGCCGTTTGGGATATTAGGCGGTACAAACAGACAAAAGAACTGTTTTGTTAAAAGCACCGTATTCTGATATGCATTCGGTAAAACACGGTTATATTGAAATCACAAACACACATTTTAATTGTATTTATTTGTGTGTATGGTTAAGTGTCTGTTTGTAATATTAAAAGGGATTAAATATAATGAGCACCAAAAAATACTTTGAGATCCTAAGCTACGTTACCAAAAAAAAAATACTAAACACCAAAAAAATTGTATTCAAAGACCAAATATAGTAAATGATCACCAAATTTTGTGGCAAGAAGAACATAGGAAGCAAGTGCGAGCAAAGCGAGCTCGGGATATTGGGCACCCCGACTCGGACAGGTTAGGTTCGAAGGGGATGGCGGCATCCGACATCCCCTTCGTGTTAGGTTACTTTAAACCCTGCAGTGAGAAATAGAAGCCCCGCGTAGGGGGGCTCCGTCGACTACGCCTTAGTTCGGAGCTGTGATTTTCAGGTTTTTAATTCTGGTGATCATTTACTATTTCTGGTGATCATTTACTATTTTAGGCAGTATAAAAATGTTTTTTAAGGTTATATTTACTTTATCTGGTGTTATGTTAAACATAAGC
This sequence comes from Cerastis leucographa, assembly GCA_963082945.1. Lineage (NCBI taxonomy): Eukaryota > Metazoa > Arthropoda > Insecta > Lepidoptera > Noctuidae > Cerastis > Cerastis leucographa. Next base: position 5,592,885 of record OY720380.1, on the reverse strand, counting down.
CATATTAAAATAACCGAAATAACATTTTTTACAATTTTTTCCTGTCTGTCAGTATGTCTGTCTATTTGTTCCGGCTAATCTCTGGAACGGCTGGACCGATTTTGACGGGCACTTTCAGTGGCAGATAGCTGATGTAATAAAGAGTAACTTAGGCTACTTCTATTTAAAAAAAAAAACTAATTCCATGCGGACGAAGTCGCGGGCACAGCTAGTTAGGTATAAAACTGGTGGGCTGCGGGATGTTCGAAAGAGATACCGCGGCCCTGGAACACAAAGGGATTAGAAGGAATATGGGTGGGTTTTAGTCAGTCAAGTCTGACACCCCCTCCCGCTCCGCCCAGAGTGGGAGAAATCATTTGAAGATTTCCCATCCGCAAAAAAAAAAAAAAAGGTATAAAACTGGTCTACACAAGTACTACCTAGTTCTATCTACATTCTCGCCGCATACTGCAAGCAATGAAACGGTCGTAAATGACCTTTGACGAGGTCGTTATAAAACGTCAAAGTTCATACAAGATCCTCCATCAACTTGAAGATTATAATCACTGCAGACCTTTAAGTCATTTTCTTTACATTTTATAATTTGACCCTGTACAACATTTTAAAAACGTATAATTATACAGTATATAACACCCCTATTAAATTCTGAAGACGGTTGACGTCACCCGAGTCATGAAGAAACGCTGGCGTGACGATTTGGACTCTTTCCTGACTGATTTGCCAGAGAAGGCAAAAGACCAAGAGAGTTTTAATTGAGGGGGGAAGTCTTTCTTCATCAGTGGGACAGAATACACTAAGTAAGAACACCGTCTATACCTTCTACCCGTATGGGATGTTGTGCCATAGTAAGACATTAAATGGTACCACTTATTCCTTATTATATTGCCATGTATTCAAGGGAATCAAATCAGTAACTTTCTAGTTATAAGCACACTAAAGAACAAACAGAAACGTTGAATTTCATTTTATGTCAAAAATAACACCCGTCATTCTTTTTTTATAAAAAATAATAAACCCACATAGACAACAATTTGAACGAAGTAAGAACCAAAAAGAATACAACGCTAAAAATTATAACTTTTGACAGTTCTAAATTCAAGCAATTACTAAACTACAGATTAAAAATCGTATCTGAAGTCATTACTTTTAATCAAGTAATTACTTTGACTTGTTTATACTATACGAGTGTTGGTCCAACGAAAAATAACTGAAGATCAAAAACAAAATCGCATCGTCTATCAAAACTGTCTTTATATACCTAAGACCACAAAATACAAGCACACGTTCTGTATCCAATGCATCACAGTGACTCCTGACCTTAGATTTCAAAGTCGGCACGCCAACCGCGACTGCAGATAAGCCCGGATTCATTGTATATGCATTATAACGGGCTAATAAACTTTAACTTGTAGTTTTGACCTCGTAAACTAGGTTATTTTTAGTTTTCAAGCATAGATTTTGGCGCAAGGTTACGCTATGAATATATATATGAGTAAGACACACTGCAACGCCTAAACAATTAACTCCGCTTAAAATATAAGTTGAGTTTATTGTTCGGCCGTTGCAGTGTGTCTGCGGATTTATGGATTTGTGTCTTGCTTGAATATGATGTTTTTGTTCGAAGTTTTATATACCTACTAGTTATCCCGCGCAACTTCGTCTGCGTCACGTTTTCCCCGTTTTCGCATCATTTTTCATTGCTGCCGGTCCTATTTGTTGTAGCGTGATGATATAAATGTTTTAAAGTAACTTTTTAGACCTATACAGGGTGTAACGGAAAGGGTATATACATCCTTAAGGGTGTGCTACAGACCATCAAACTGAACATGTTTCTCATCATAAAACATGGTTTTTCAGCAAAAAAAAATATCTGCTGCCCCATAGAAAATTACAATACCTATTCGACCCAAATGTATAGGCAGCTGATATTTTTGTTTGCTGCAATTTTTTTTTTTATGTTGATAAACATGTTCAGTTTGATGGTCTGTAGCATACTCTTAATAATGTATATACCCTTTCCGTTACACCCTGTATATTTTGCTTATGCGTATTCAGTTTCATTAAAATTGGTTCAGTAATTACGGAAAATAAGGACTGGAAAGTTTGTATGAAATGCCGTAAGATGTAAACGCTCTTAACAAAAAGATGTCCAAGAAAATGTACCGACCTAAATAGTTTATGAGCAACTTATTTACTAGAAGGCAAACATATTGGCTGATGTTTGCCAGAATGTATGTGTCGTGGCATGTTGCCAGTCACTTGCTGACCCGTATACATCCTATTGCATTTCACGTAATACCTGTAAAACTGAATTGATCTAGTGCATTGATGTTAACTGTGGACTTTGTGTTAATTGTGGGAAGATAGTAAAATAGATAAAATAATTAGTTTCTTGGTTTTCTCGTTGTTCTAGTGGTCCTGCGTTCGTTTCACGGGTCGGACAAATTTCAATTAGGGGTTTTTCCATTAGGAATTTTTTCAGTAGCAGCCACGGAATCTGGATTTGTGCCCGGTTGATGGCAATAGGCTCGCCCCCTATTACATGGCATTTAAACATAACTGGCGAAATGTGGTATTACTATTTTACGTAAACCTCTGCCTAACCCTTCGGGGAATACAGGCGTGATGTTTTGTGTGTAATTTCACAAAATACGTTTACCAACAACGCCTCTCTGTCAACATCATTCGAGCGCCTAAATATCCTTGTAGCAGTATAAGACCAAGATTATACCAGAAGAACCGTCTACAATCTACATCATCTGCCTAGCCTTTTCCCAAACTATCTTGGGGTCGTTTTCCAGTCTAACCGGTTCCAGCTGAGTACCAGTATTTTACATGAAGCGACTGCCTATCTGACCTCCACAACCCAGTAACTGGGTAATACGATACCCCTTGGTAAGACTGGGTTTTAGACTTTTGGCTTCTGACTACTCGTAACGACTGTCAAAGTTCTTCAAATAACAGCCGGGACCAACGGCTTAACGTGCTTTCCGAGGCACGGAGGAAACTCGGTACGTAATTATGGCCACCCATCCGCGGACCAACGTCGGCAAGTTTATTTAGCCACGAGCTACCGTCTACACGGACAATAATTCAAAGTGTCAAACGAACACGCTTTCACAGAGCAATTTAGGCAATAAAGATGTTATCAAACTGCGTACGCGTTTCCTTATGATATTGATACAGGATGAGACGTCTTATGGTGTCAATTGAATGTAGTATCGGTAGTATTATGATATGAATAATGAATGCTTTGGATGTCTGATGATTGCAATTTGCAAGAATCTATGGAGATGGAGCTATGCAGAACGTCTAGTGCCATCTCTGTTTCCCCTCTAGAACAGCGTTTCCTAACTGGTGGGTAGCAACCCGATACCAGGCCATCAAAATAAAAAACCGGGTCACAGCATTTCTGACTTATTTAAAAAAAAAAAAAATTGTTTATTAAAACTTATAGCACTAGTAAAAAATTGTGATATCGAATGTAATATCTTAAATACTAAAAAAGAGTATAGGTGGCTTTCAAACGCATCTCGCCATCACAAGACAACAATAATTTTCACCAAACCATTTCCTCAAAATCCCACAAAACAAAACAGTCACCTGTTCCAAAATAGATTCAACCGGTAAGAACCAGTTGTATCCAGTTCACAATATAATTTAAGTTGCACGAGTTGTTCGGGAGAATTGACATGGCAATCATAGCCCCAACACGCTGACATCCGTTTACAATTGACATCTTTATGACTGTACATGTTACTGCCGAGTGTGACTGTACCAATGTACCGGTGTTATGCGACGAATGTGTTTTGACGAATTGTTGCAATAGAATATACACGGAGGAAGGGGCATAGATAATTGGTGCCATGGAATTAGTAAGTACATTATTTCGAACCGGCCAGTGTTGGAATTTTTCGCCGAATATTAAAAAAAGCAGCGGTGCCCAGTGGTGGCAGCCCCGACTTACAAGCAGTAAGTCGTAGGTTCGATCCCAGACAGGCGCATTACTTTGTGTAATTTATTTCATCACCGCTGCTCTCAAAACGGTGAATGAAAACATCGTGAGTAAAACCGGCATGTCCTAGAACTAAAAATTCGAAGACATGTGACATCTATCAACCCGCACTTGGCCCGCGTGGTGGATTAAAGCCCACTCCCTCTCATTGAGAGGAGGCCTATGTCCCAGCAGTGGGAACATTATAGGCTGATGATGATGATTAAAAAATACTGTTCCATGCATGTGTGGTGTTACACGAATGGTTAAAATAAGACTGAAAAGTTGGGTGGTAATCGGTTGTCGTGGTATCGGCCTGTAGTGCGGAGAAATGACAAAAATGACGTGAGTATTGTTTTAAGTATGAATGTGGATGGGTATATAAGAGTAAAGGAAGAGCAAAGAAACGATGGATGGACTGTGTGAAGGATGATATGGCAAGAAAAGAGGTGTCTGGTGATATGACAAGTATTAGAGAAGTATGGAAGAAGAAGACATGCTGCGCCGACCCCAAATTAATTGGGATCAGGGCAAGAAAATGATGATGATGTTCCATGTATTTGATTACACTCTTTTCCACCGCGTTTACGTAAGCGTTTCATGGATATATTTGAAATTAATTACTCGTACGTTATGTTCTTCTTCAAAGAAAGTTTTATAATATCCAAAGAAAAATAAGCAGCTGGAATTCCAAAAAAAAAAACAAAACTGAAGACATTTTAAACAAACAGCTTAAAAACCAGAAAAAAAATATAGATTTAATAAAACCCCAAAGTCAAGTATGGCTATTAACGAAAATACTAGTATAATATTTGGATAAACCAACTATAACAGTAATAGTCAGGCAACCATGTCTTATATATATAGGGCTACTGGTAATTTGTGACCGATGCTTAAAAACGTGACACTCATTCACTTTTCACAATAACACAACAGCCATATGAAATTCGCGGGCGCGTGCGCTTGTGGCCTCAGCTGGTAGCAGCGTGACGCCGTTCTATCTCATTAATATCGTACCGTGCCACATGACAGTGGGTAGGCAGAGCACCCGCACGGCTTGCAACCCCGAATTTCACATGGCTGTTGATAAAAGTGAATACGTGTATAAAAAAATATTTCTTTGGGAAAGTTATTTGTTATAATGAGTGCAATCACGTGTTAAAGTTTCAGTCAGTAACTACCAGTCACCCTATACAGGGTGAAATTGAACAGATGCGACAAATTTAAATATACAATAATACGTGTTGTCAACAAAATTTAGAACATATCAAACGATAAATTAAAAAAGAATTGCGGTCGCCGGGAAGGGATGTCGGCGCTGGCGCTCATGCGAGGTTTGGCAACGTCGCGCGATACTTACACTAGAAAATAGGCAAAATTAGGTAAATGACCGCTATGAACGGCAATGGGATTATTGTGCACTGCGATGAGTAGGACGAGATTTTTTGATACTTTAATTTTTCTTATTTATTTTGCATATTAATTTATTTTGCTGAGTACCGATAATTCGTACTTAAATAAAGATAATAACATCAATGGACCATTTTAAAGCGATAATCACGTAATTTTTTTTTACGATTTAGATTGTAGAAAAAACAGTTTATAATTACTCTGTTACTGTAACTGAAGCTCCCATTTCTTTTTGTCGCATTTATTCAAAGTCAGCCTGTATATTTACCTGGTAGATTCTGTTAAAGGAACATAACCTTACGACCTATGTATAGGTAACAACAAAGGGTAACAGAATCCAATTTACTTACTGACGATGCAACTACAATAGTCTTAGAAACGTAGTACCAATTCACGCTTGCTAGGCAAAGCAATTTTCGTCAAAGCATTGCTGTCCAAAGCTCCAATACAATGGAGACCAATACAGTGGTGACCAATACACTGCCCTTTGCACAAAGTGACGTTTCTGCGTACAACGTGATTCTCAAAGCTGAATACAGTATATCGTCTTACATGGAACGCTGGTAGCAATGTAATTACTTTGTTTCTTTGACTGGTACCAATCACAGATATTGAGAAGCAGGTCCAATGCATTTATGAACAGATGTATGATGTGACTAGTGTATTAGCTTTTCTCTGAATTGGACTGCATCAAACAGACCAAAATCAGCACTTTTCTAAACTTTAAAATAACATAATACCGTCTCCCAAATAGTGACCTTAACGACATGCTCGTGTTTTAGCTGGGGCTAAGTCTGTCAATCTGTATTGTGTTTGATCTTGCAGCCTCATTTTTGCTTAAAAGACAGCATGACATCTATGGTTCTCGTCTTCATTCTGACGTGTCCATTGTTCCTTCTCGATAATTCCCTCAAATGTGAGTGTGGCTCGATTTCCAATTATAACATGAAAACCTAAGTCGTTAATATACTAAAAACCCTATAATTAACATCCCTCTCAACCTTAAAAAAACAAATAACAAAAAGTGAAAATAACCAAACTGCTTTTAAAACGAGGTTGTTATTAACAACCTTTTAACACGGAAAACTGTTATTAAACCAAAAGAGAACGTTACATCGATAATTTGTCGCCATGATGCCGTAGTTTTATGAGTTAATTAAGAAAATAATATAAATTTTGTAAAGGAACTAGCCTTTTAAACACAGCAAAAAAGGTAATCTCAACTTTAGACAACAATGTCTAAAGTTGAGATTACCTAATTGCAGTACTTGAAAAGAAGTTTTTAAAGTCTGCAGTGGGACAGACGGATCATCATCTTCCTTCATTTGGGATCGGCGCAACACGTTTTTGTCTTGCACTCTCCCCTGTTAACTGTCACGCAATCATTTATGCCTCTCTTTCATACACGGTGTAAATCACCTCATCACGAAGCCGTCAACCAAGCATTCTGTACATGAAACTAAGTAACTTTACGCAAAAATTATTGCTGGGAAACGACTTTTTTTTGGGGGACGTAAAATCATGTTTTGTGGTAGAACTCAATTTAACGCACTCAAAACATTGTGCTGATGGACGGATTGAATAGTACGGGGGTCGTGGAGGTGTATAAAGTAAAAATCTTACATTAAAAACTTGTATTTAAAAAAATACTTGTCTAAAACATGGAACTTACCTAATATCTCCGTAACTAGAAGGTTCCCCCAGGTATGGTGTAGAACAAAAAAATGATTGCAATGACAGGGAGAACCAGTGCGTTTCGGCTTCGTTAAGAGGTGTTTTACACCCTTTATAGTAGTATATAGTAGTTTTATATTAAATTATACACACCATCTTCCGGAATACATTTGCTGAATTTTATTAAGTATGCCAATATGATCCTTGCATTACAAATCCCGTCCATGTGAGGCCCGTGATCGCGCTAGTTTCGCAAAGGTAAGGACGTGGCCTTAACTTGGCACAATTAAACTCAAACTCAAAGCATTATTTTAATTAGACCATTACAGGCACTTTTAAAAGTCAAAAATAAAAATAAAACGTGACGCTGCAGTCCCAGTCACAAGCTTAATAACTTGTGAAAGTATACTGTACCATTCCAAAGCGTAGATCTCTATGGAGAAGAATGGGCAAGGAACTCCATGGACACTCTTTTAAATCAAAATATTGTTACAAAATCTTGGTTTTATCATTCATGTTAAGAATTACAAATATGTGAAAACGATGTAGAAATACGTGCAAGTTAAAAGCGTCCAGAGTAAAAGATTAAATTAATAAGTCAAAAATAGTGTCATTAAAAAAACGGGGCAGCTTTGAGATGACCAGCATCAGCCTATCATATTTCTACTGCTGGGACGCCTTCTCTAAATGCCAGGAAGTGGCCTGTTATCCACCACAAAACCCCAGTGCGAGGTGGTAGATGTCATAATGTGTCTTAACGTGTAGTAAGTTTATTTTTCAAACGAACTCACGGGATAAACTATTCTCCATTCAAACAAAACATTATCACGGTGAATTTGAATATAGCTACCTTATTTGGAATAATTAAGACTGTAACAATATTAACGTGAGGATCCTCGGTAATAAAGTTTAATTACCAATTTAAGCTCAAAAACACGAAGTAATAACCATCGAGTCTAATTTCATAATCATCTTATTACGTTTATTTTTGGCAATTAAGACGTTATTGAAATTATATCAACCCATATCTTTAAAAATTGAAAAGGATTGGATAAAAAACGAGGTTTGGTCAACTTTCTCATTAATTTTCTGGCACTATACTTGACAGCATGGTTGGCGCAGTGGCTGAGCGATCGACTGCTGCGCTGCGTTTCGTGGGTTCGATCTCCGCACGGAACAAATATTTGTATGGCCTACAGATAGTTGTTCCGGGTCTGGCTGTTTGTGTATGTGAGTTTAAATGTTTTCTAAACGCACCCGCAGGAGAAGATTCCTAGTGTCGGGCCAAACGATAAAAAAAGAAAAAAAAATATTTACTCGACTGCCTCGTTAGCCTAATGGTCGGAAACGCTGCTGCTGAGAATGCGTTCCTGGGTTCGATTCCCGAATCAGGCAAAGTGTTTTTGGGTTTTTCTATCAGGAATTTGTCAGTAGCGAACCACGGACTCTGCATCTGTGCCCAGTTGATGGCAATAGGCTCGCCCCGCTACTACATGGGCCTTAAACATAACTGGCGAAATGTGGGTGTACTACTAGACACACCTCTGCCTAACCCGTCGGGGATTACAGGCGTGATTATATATTCATTAATTATATAATGGCACGTGGAGGAGCTCGTGGCTAAATAAAAACAGCCGCCCGGGTCGATCTTTAAGGTTAAGCAGTGCTTGCCGACTTTGGTCCGTGGATCATGGGTGACCATAATTACATACCGAGTTACCTCCGTGCCTCAGAAAGCACGTTAAGCCGTTGGTCCCGGCTGTCATTTGTAGATCTTTGACAGTCGTTACGAGTAGTCAGAAGCCAAAAAGTCTGACATCCAGTCTTACCAAGGGGTATCGTATTACCTAGTTACTGGGTTGTGGAGGTCAGATAGGCAGTCGCTTCATGTAAAATACTGGTACTCAGCTGCATCCGGTTAGACTCTCTCTCCGTAACTTTAAAGGTTTTCAGGTACAGTCCAAAACAAAAGAAAATCATCGCACTGACGGCAAGTAGGCCTTTCGGCTTCATTTATTTTTGCACCGTTGTTATTTTTCTGTCCATTCCAAGTCTTTACCCCGTCACTAGATCCACTTATTCCATTCTATACCAATATAAATAATCGGAAGCGGCTTTTTGCGTCGGCACACGGACGGGCGTGGTTCAAATACAACCCCGTGTGTTTATCTATAATGGTGGACCGGACTAATATTTTCTGATTAAACAGACCTTGGATTGAAATTTCTAGACTACAGTATAGATTTTTGATGTACCTATGTACTGACACACTTTTGCTGTTCAGATTTTTTCTTCCGATAAAGGCTGAATGCTTCAATTTTACACAATTTTTCTAATCCTCGAAAGATGGCCAAAGTTGATATAACGTCTACCATAAAATCACGCCTGTTATCATCAAAAGGTTAGACAGAGATGTGCTAATGTACAACCACATTCCGCCAGTTATGTTAAAGTTCTATTTAGGGCGAGCCTATTGCCGTCAACTGTGCACAAATCTAGACTCTAGGCTAAAGAAATTTCTGATCGTACAATCCAATAATAACACTGCCTGATATGGAAGATCTCCTCCTCAGCAGTACACTTGCGGCCACTGGTTCAAAGAGTTTATCAATGCTCAAAACCAAATGATGTGTGTGTTTTCCTTTTTTTTACTTAAATTATGTGTGTACTGTATATTGTGTGTGTGTGTTTGGGTGAAAGAGGGGGTGTGTACAGGGTTGTCAGCAAACATTCCGAGCTACAAGTTTTATTTGAAAAGTTTTGGGGTTGTGTGTTCATCAGTATAGGATACGCCGATACGTAGCTGTGTCTATGCAACAAGGTATCTTGTATCAGAAAAAAACGAAACGCCTGCTAATGACAATGTTGCTTAACTGAGCAGTAACTAAACAGTGAAGTACCGATCCAATAAAGTTTGGAATTAAATAGCCAGATGATGAAAAAGAAAAATACTAAGAGTTTTACTACCGATCCTTGTTCTTTGACTTTTTAATTCGAACAAGTTCAACTGTTCATGTTGCTGCGTTTTATAATAAAGTTACAAGATCTAAACCGCTTCTAGAGATGGTGCGATTTACAGTTGCCGTCACCTTCCAAATTTCACCTTTATAATATTGCCATGGAAATAACCGTTTTATTTAAGTTTAATTAAGATTGACATTATCTCAAAAATTAACAACAAAGGTCCGATTTCACCATTTAAACTGTCCCTAAATGGTCAGTCCATTTGAGTAGTCAGTGTTAATATTCCGAGCTCTTGAACATTTATTTATTTTACACACACTATCTTTACAAGATAACTCCAATACAATAACACACACCAAATAAATTGAAAAATAAACTTAAGGCTAATACTTAAAAATCTATCTAAATACAAAATCAGACATAACACAGAATATTAATTTTTAAATATAACTAAAATAATTCAACAAAACTTCTGCGAATTCACTCAGATTGCATGAAAATATGTCAAGTCTCTCATGCACTTCAAATGGTCATGGTCAAATCAACATGGTTTACATGCTGATTGTGTTCAGTATCATTTGTGAAACCAGCCCGAATTTGGTAATTTTTTAAATAGTTACGTTTTTAATTTCAAAATTAGCAAATTTAGATATCGTAAAATTTGTTCTTTGACCGGACCAGTCATTAGTCGGCTTTCTTACTTACCAAAACTGTGTACCTTTTTTGTAAAAGCTCAGTCTAACCTACAAAGCTGCATATCAATATTTCACACGTTCCTACCCAAACTGAACCCAAATGGAGAGACACCGGTATCTTAATGTAAGACTATTTCTCTTTCATAGTATTCAGATAGAATCAGCATGAAGATAAAATATTCAGCTGCGTATTCCTTTATCTCTACTAAAATACTTCCAAGTCGGAATTCTTTTCGTCCGTTTCAGCGGTCAACATTTTCCCGTTGTACATATCTAGGTGTATATACTGGATACATGTTTTATTCGGCTGTTTCTTCTCAGAGTAGTCAGGTACGAAACACCGGCCCCATCTAGCTTAAAAAAAAATGACGTGTAAAAGTGTTTGTAAAAATCTACTTGCAAAATAAACATCATTTATCATTTATGTTCCTACGTAAAAAGAGGGTAGCCATATCTTTTATATTTTATTTTTCATAATATGAGTCTGCAAATGGCAGCTTCAAACCAGATTTAATGAAGTTTCATTTCCGAGAATGCATTTTATATTTTATCAATAAAAATATGGATTATACTTCCACGGGAAACTGCGCTTTTCGTGGTTTTATTTCCCACTACCACCCGTGCTTACACGAATTTTAAAACAAAATCATATCTTGTTTTTTTTTTACAGAACTCTCAGAAAAAAAAGAGCAACCACGCTCTCTTTTGCATTTATAAAATAAGAGAGAAAAACAGCATATTACGGGCACTTTCGTACAAGAATAAAAAAATCTTCAGCAAGCATTATGTACCTAGGTATATAATATACGTAGGGGCGTGATGGATGTGTGACGTACCGGTAACTAATGAGCCCAATTTGAAAGAAGCACGCTTGGAGTACGCGTGAAACGGGGGCTGGGCGAAATGTGACACTGGACGAAATTCGACACGTAGTATTATTTGTTCATTAGTAAGTCTAGTGTTAGTTAAATAGTATTTTTTTGTTAATATAGGTTTTTTGGCTACATAACAACAGCCGCTTGGTTCGATATTTAGGTTAAACCGTGCCTGCCCAGGTTGGTCCGTGGATAGGTGACCTTATACCGACTTTCCTCCGTGCCTCGGAAAGCACGTTAAGCCGTTGATCCCGGCTTTCATTTGTAGATGATCTTTGACAGTCGTTGCAGGTAATCAGTGGCTAGAAAGTCTGACATTCAGTTGTACCAAAAAGCATCATCAATTTGACCGCCACTACCCAGTCAGTACTGGGCAATCCCAGTACTGACTGGGTAGTGGCCGTCAAATAGGAATTTACTCCATGTAAAGCGCTGGTATTCAGCTGCATCAGTTTAGACTGGAAGCCGACCCCAACATAATTGGGAAATGGCTAGGCAGATGATGATGAAAGTTGAAATGCCTCATTAGCCTATACATGTCATGGGTCTCTTAGTACGTCAGTTCGCATCTTAAGCGGTGTAGTCCTTTAAATGTGTAGAAGAACTTGAACAAGTGCCAATTAGGGCACTAAATGCTCTTTTAGAAATTACGTCGTGCTACAGTCAGTTAAAGCCTAAAAGTACAGTCAGAAAAAAAACAGGTATCCAGAACTCGAACTTGCAACTAATTTTAATACATTTTTAGTATGTGCTAACGCATATGTTTTTTGACATCCAATAAGTGGGTCTTAAGTTTTAAATGTGTGTAGCTCGCTGCACGCGTAGCACGACGATGTAGAAACGAGTTTTGTCAACGGAAGAATCGACATAATGACAGATATACAATGACAATGTGTCAGTTTGTCGATGTGACAGCTGGGCATATAGTTCTGGGTCAGTTTCCCAGGACGGGCATAGCGTTATAGGTTTTTCCATTCGGAATTCTCAGCAGCAGCACACAGACGAAGAGACAGGAGTTATGCCCAGATGATTATATAACCTCTCCTCTTGTTACATGGAAGTTAAACATATCTGGCTAAGCCTGTTTCTCAAAAAAACGAGCATTTTGTTACAGTGACATGTGTTACAGTAACAATTAGTCTATAAACTGTAGTGACTAGATTGTTTTTAGCTGAACTCAATTATTGACTGTACTCGTAACTAGTCGTATAGCCCTATTTACATTCGGTTAAGGGTTTACCTAAAGTAGATAAGTAGGTACAGTGAGTATAGAGTTTAAACCAATCTGACAATAGCGAGTAAGCAGTCACTGTCTAGGTACTCGCCACTGTCCTTGACCAATGCATATGGTCAAGTATAAGGTCAAGTATAAAGTAGTAGTTTGCGATACTGTAAGGTAGACAGATTATTCGCGCTCCGCTAAAATTATTTCAAAATAGTGGTAAAAGTGCATTACAAAAGCATTCTTTGTTTAAAAAGTGTGTATAAAACTATTACTGACAATGTGTGACATTAAAAATTGCTCCAAATAATCACAATAACAGTGAAAACATCAAAAACAAAAGAGTTCGTTAAAAAATTTAAGTGAAGTTGTTGACAGTAAACTCGGTGAACGAAACGCGTAAGCGACGCACATTCCACGGCGCTTAAGACCTTTGCGCTGCGAACGTCATACAGTAGCTACTGCTTTATCTTTAAGCGCTTCAACCGCTGCGTCCAGTTTACAAGACTAAACGGCTGTCTTCATTGCATCGCTTAATGCGCTGAATTACGTTATCAACACTATTTGAATTTGGACAAGTAAGAATAAAAACATGGATTCTTGTGACAGAAACATCACGCTAAGGCCTAAACAGGTCAAAGGTATCGGCAGCCATAGTTTTTGTAATGATAACTCGTTAAACACCTCCTCAAGTACATATCTCTCAGATAGCGCGCGAAGTTTACCAGATTTATCAAGGGCATTGCTCAATCACGAAGTTGAGGAGCTGAGAAATGAAATTATGAATCTTAAAATGGACTTAGAAAGAACCCACAATGAGGTGGATAATCTAAACTCGGAAAATCACACTCTTCAACAAATAATTACATCACAACAAGCTAAAATAGAAAAATATAAGTTACTTTGCACAAACTCCTGCAATATAAATAATAGCTTAGTATCCTCTAAGAAACGTAGCAAATCAATGAAGCCAAGGCCTAACTCAGTAAAGAAAACAGTAAATTTAAATGAAAGCTACAGTGAATTAAATATTAACATTGAGAACACTATTGGAACTCCTGCCACAGCTCCCATTATAAGGCAAAGTAACACGAAATGCAAATCGCAAACTCATTCTAAGAAAAGCAATAAGATTATTATCCTAAGTAGCAACAAAATAAATAAAGTAACTTCGATTTCAAATGATGTTCTGCAACACAATTCGGAAGTATGTCACTACCTAATGCCTCACCGTAAAATGGACCAGATGATGCACGATATAGAAACCAAACTACAATCATTAACAAAGAGTGATTTCTGTATTATATTGGTTGGCGAAGAAGACTTTAACACGAGCAATGATTACTTCAATATGATATCTGGAATACGCTCATCTTTACAGCAATTCAAACACACTAATATTATTATCTGTGCACCGACCTACAAATGTGGCAACTATGTAAATTTGTTTAACTGGAGGATAGAACATTTTAATAGTCTACTCTATCGCGATATATTGGCTCACGAATATGCTTATTTTATAGATTCTAACAAGAATTTGTTATGTGATTACACAATGTTCAATAGACGTACCGGGAGACTAAATAACAACGGCATGCGAACTATTTTCCAAGACCTAAAGGATCTTATGCATGATATAAGTCAATATAGTTCAGAATTTGTAAAAAAAGACATAATTATTGCCAATACACAGGAATATGAAGTTAAACCCTGCTACCCTAACACAGCCCAGTTTTTTCTATAATAAACATCTTTATATTATGCATCAGAATATTGCAGGTCTCATCGGAAAATCCGATCCACTGACGGTGTGTTTAGAAGAATTAATTATAAAGAAGATAAACATTGACGTCATCTGCATAACTGAGCATTTCATTATGTCTGGATATGAACAGCTCTTATCAATAGCTAACTACAATCTAGCTGCGATTTTTACGAGAAAAGACAGCAAAAGAGGGGGTTCTTGTATATTGGTAAAAAAGGGCTATCAATGGAAAGAAATAACAGGTATTAGCAAATTCTCAATTAGTAATTTGTTCGAGTGTTGTGCAATTGAAATGACTCAAAGTAATACCATTATAATATGTATTTATAGAATACCAAATCCAAAGAATCTTAATACTTTTTTTGAGCAGCTAGAAAAAATGTTAAAATTTATTAATAAGACCAAAAAAAAAAATATTGTATTATGTGGGGATTTTAATATTGACATGTTAAAGCAAGATAGAACCGCATTGGAATTAGAATGTCTACTACTTAACTCGAATCTTAAACTGCAAGTATATCAGCCCACTAGACTAAAAAGTGGTACATGTATTGATAATTTCGCACACAATCTAGGTAATAAATGTAAATCTGAAGTCATGGACCTTGCCCTTTCCGACCATACCTGCCAAATACTAAAATGTCCAGTTAAAAAAAAAAGTTTGATTAACCAATGGTATATTTATCGTAGGGATTTTAATGAAGAAAATGTGGACAAATTTAATGATTGTATTAAAAATATTAGCTTCTCTGAAGTTTATGAAATCAATGATCCAAATAAAGCATTCAATATTTTTATAGAGACATTCTTGTTATTCTATGAACTATGTTTTCCACTGAAAAGAGTCTTAGTTAAAACATATAGGAAACCACAATGGGTGTCACGTGGAATAAGACTTTGTAGCAAAAAGAAAAGGGCACTCCTCTGGAGGTATAGATTCAACCCCAGTGACGCAAGTAGAGATGAATTTAAAAAATACTCAAAAACGTACAAAAAAATTATTAAACTGACCCAATGCGCTCAAAATACACATAAAATCAAAACATCAGTAAACAAAATAAAAACTACATGGGAAATAATTAACAGTTCTAAAGTGAATGTACCGAAGGAAGCTATTACGCAAATTCAAGTAGGCGATAAAACAGAAACTAATCCAACTGAAATAGCAAAAGCTTTTAATAATTTTTTTATAGAAAAAGTTAAACCTGTACCTGATTGTGGAAAAAAAGTTACAGAAAATATACCTAAAAATAGCAACTCCATATTTATGCCACCAAGTAGCCCCGATGACATATCAAAAATTATTAAATCATTAAAAAATACAAAGAGTACAGGACATGATGGTATTTCCACACATATAGTCAAAGAAGTCGGTGACACCATTAGTAAACCTCTAAGCCATATTCTAAACCTATGCATAACTGAAGGTGTATACCCAGAACACCTCAAAATTGCCGTTATAAAACCAATACTAAAAAAAACCGAGAAGATGTCAATGGAGTCATATAGACCAATAGCGCTTGTACCAATATTGTCAAAAGTATTTGAAAAATATCTATATGTACAAATATATAATTTCTTAGAAAAAATGAACATTCTGACAGATGATCAAAAAGGTTTTAGAAAAAATAAGACAATAAATATGGCAGTCTATGATTTCCTAAACAATGTAGTAGAAAATGTTGATAAAAGGCGTCCAGTATGTTCAGTGTTTTGCGATATGACACAGGCATTTGACTACGTGGACCATAAAATATTACTTGATAAATTAGATGCTTACGGAATCAGGGGAAATGTTCTACAGTTGATTGAATCATACCTCAGTAACAGAAAGCAATATGTTGAAATAAGTCAATGCAATCGTGTAACTAAAGAAGAGCAGATATTTACATCCAAACGCAAATCAGTTATCTATGGCGTTCCACAAGGAAGTGTCCTGGGCCCTTTACTATTCATAATTTATATTAATGATCTTCCGAGTGTAACAAATAACCCGATGTCACTTTTTGCCGATGATAGCACAGTAACTATTATATACAGAGAAAATCAAAATTATGAAGATGAAATAAATGATACAGTTGGTTCCATTATTACGTGGCTAAGTAATAATAATCTTAAAATAAACATTGATAAAACAAAATTAATGATATTCAGTCAGCGTTTGAACATTAATAATAACTTGAATATACGAAATAATAACAAACAGATATGTAAAGTGGATGTAAGTAAGTTTCTAGGGGTCATAATAGATAAAAAATTAAACTGGAAGCCACATTTAGAGGAGTTAAGCAAGCGACTGAGTAAATCAGCCTATATGCTCTACAAAATCGCTCCTGTGCTGGGTGTGGATGCAAGGCTCACGGCGTATCATGGCATAGTCGACCCTCTTCTGAGATTTGGTGTTATCTTCTGGGGAAACTCAACCCTCAAAGAGTTAATATTCAGATCACAGAAGAGATGTATTAGAACCATGTTCGGTTTAAAAACAACCGACTCATGCAAGCCTTTCTTTGTAAAATATAAAATTTTTACCCTCCCATCACTTTATATCTATGAAATAGCGATGTTCGTAAAATCAAACCCGCATCTGTTTAAAAAACAATCTGATTTAGATAACCGTAACCGGCGCGATAAATATAGGCACAGATTGTGTGTGAGACCATCCAATACAGCACTAATGCGTAAAAGTGTTTTCTGTATGGCACCACGTATATTCAACCACCTTCCACGGGCACTCAGAGATATTACTGTAACGAACTTATTTAAAAAAAAACTAAAAGAGTACTTAGTAGCCAAATGTTTCTATAGTATTGCTGAGTTTCTAATGGAGAAAACATGCTAATTCTAATGTAGGGGCGAAGTTTGGCTCTGATGACTGTTTGTTTTATTTTATTTTTTTTATCTTATTTTGATTTATTTTTTGATGTTTTTTAACTTTTGACATTTGATTTATTTTTGACATGATATTTTGTTCTACCTAATTTGATTAATGTTTTGAATTGCTTATGCTGTACCTATATTTTATATGTAACTTATTGCAATCGTTACCAATTGAACTTCAATTAATTATGTTTTATTTTTTAATGTTTAATAATTAATAGTTACAATGAATTAAATAATTGACCAAATGTTATTATGATACATATTTGTACACCGTAAAGGTAAAACATGACTGTGATCCTTTCTGCAATGTATTTAACATCTTGCATGCTTTGTGTGTATACTCATGTTTCTGACAAATAAATGAACTCTGAACTCTGAATGCAAATGGAGCTTTTGGTACGTCTACTAAACGGCCTTTCGTAAATTTCAGGGGACCTCCTTTATAATGCATGTTCGTAATGCTTGTGGTCATCTACATAGACGATCAGGGTTGAAAAACTTTTTCGTTTAAAAAAACCTTTTATTCTTCGTGGTTTTGATCCATTTGCCGATTTTTAACGATAAGATTGACATCAACTTTTCTTAAGCTAATATCAATGATACATTTACTCTTGAGTCATCGTTTTAAAATATAGAATGTTACTTTGTCTAGGAGTGCAAAGGACTTATAATCTAGTTCCAACGCCAACGAAAAATAAAAGAAAAAAAAAGAACCGTCAACTTTAAATTCTAAATTGAAAACACATACGTGACACGTCAAAGCATCCATTATTTAATTTACGCGCGCAAAATGTCGACAAACAAAAAAGTATCGCGTCACATATTAAATCTAAATTAAAATTATAAATCCCTTCGGTGTGTTGGAAACGGTCCGGTTTCGTCCAAGGTCGTTGGATCAGTGTGTCAGGGAATAACGTATAGCCCTAAATGTGATAAAACCTTTTTTAAATCGATATTTCGTTGGTGATGCTGCGATTTTTTTCCTTGTGTTATGTTTTGACACTAGGTATATAAAAGCTTGGTGTTTGGGACTAATAATATTCTTGAATATGAGCAGTTGAGTTTTATGTAGTATTGTTAATTGTATACGATGTTTTTCGATTTTTATGTTATTTAATGCAGAATAGATATAGCTCCTGAAGTTATGTAAAGAGTGGGTTACGTGACAACAGTGTTGATATGCAGATATTAACAACATAAAAAGCGATATAAAAAAATGTTTTTTTTTTACCGTTATGAACTTGCATTTTCTGCTTCTCAAAAAAACTTCTACCATGAGTGTTCATTACATTATTATTTCACGCATAAAACCATGGTTTTAAAATACATAATATTCCCGAAGCAGCGGCACAAATTCACATATTTCCAAAAAAAAGACGCTAAATATTTTCCCTGCCACGCAATACACCAAAAAAAACGCCATAAAATAACATGTACCAAAATAAATATTTTAGCTTGATATTCTTCGGCTCGGGTTGTCCGGACGGCTCGGCAGAACAGGCCGTGTGTACCGCAGTGCGGGTTCTCTGCGGCAGAGCTGCGGTTGACACAACCCTAGCGAATCAACTGGTTAGCAGGCGAATATTTACGTGCCTATATCGTACTTACGAGTATGGCAACGATGTAAATATGACCCAAGCATCTGTATAGCAGGCAAAAACAGACCTATGTTGTAACTTTACGTTAAATACCTCCATGACTTGTACAATTCAGTACGTCCATCTGCACGTTGTTTGAGAGCGTTGCTATAAACCTTGACGTTTCACTTAAAAAAAAGGCGTCTCCTATTAATATTTTTTTCGGAAAGTTACTTAGTTTGATGTACAGAATGCTTGGTTGATGGCTTCATTAAGGGTTTGTTTACAACTTGTATAAGCCCAATGTTTTGGGTACGGCCAAACATACGTCTTTGGGCTAATACGAGTATCAGGATACATAAGGGTCTACTCTAAGCACGAAATCCGTAGTTTCGGCCGAAGTTACGGTCGTTTCCTACTCCGTATCAGTTATGGACACAAGATTCGTTTGGGCTCCGAACTAAAAATGAATGACAACACGATTGGACAGTTCTCCTTACTCCTGATTTGTTTGCAAACCTCATGAATCTGAAAATATTGAGGAGTAGGGCTAATTTCGAAGTATTAAGCTAGTTACGGACGAATCCGTATTTTCACTTACGGACTTAGAGAGTAGACCTCCTATTTCGAGGACCACGAGACGATAGCAACGGGCTGGGCCAATGTTTTGGGTATCGATAAATGGCATTAACATTAAGTATCGATGTGATAGTATTCATATGTCGGTCCCTCCTGAGCACCTTGGTCAAACAGCTGTTTGGGAAATAAATAGATTCAGAGCTATGATTTTAATTATACTACTTGGTAGTATCAGTCGTATTTTCAGCATATTTTGGCCTCTAAAACCTTGGTTTTGGTAAACAAGCTGGGTCAGAAACTCCATAACAAAATCTACCTTTAGTGTGTCACCTGCTGGGACTCAATTCTCCTCTATCTGTATCTCTATCTCCTCACCATGACGCGGCCCAAGTCTGGTTTGGTGTATCTCACAAGTCTTCGAGTTGTTATCGACATGCCGGGTTCCTCACGATATTTTCTTTCACCATTTTGAGAGCAGTGGTGATGAAATAATTTACAGAAAAAAAGTGTCACCTGTTTTTGAACCTATATGACTTTCAATTTAAATGACGCGACGGTTGTTATGCGTGTAGTTTCTTAATTTCGTCACCATTCAAAAGTGGTCTTTATAATTTAGAGCTTTACGTTCGCTATACTTCCTCCTTTCTCAATTACTATATAACCTCTCTTGATGGTCATGATTAGGCCATGAGCCATAAGTCCCTGAAACGTTTCAAAGAATAAGATAATGAGTCTGATCAATATTATCAAGCAATTTCATGTCCACCCACTTTTATTTATACCTAACTGTATTTTGACATTGACACATTAAACTATGGGGTAAATGCAAATTGTCTACTTTACTTTTATCCTGAGTGTCGATGTGTTTTACTATTTAATAACATATTACCTCTATCAATATTTTGGTAATAGACATGTTTGTGACTTCTTGAGAAAAAAGCGAGAGAATAGCATCTAATCTCTCGTGAGAAAGTGTGTAAGATGCAGTCGCTCCTCGTAAAGTATTCAGCTATACTTGGGAAAATGGTAGTCAGATGATATTACAAGCGATATCTTCTCCTTACAATACAAAACGATAACTGCTGCTTTCTTACTTTACTTTTATATGTTGTACAAAGGGCTGGTGTCCGCAACTCCACATCCAAAGCACGTATTTTGCGTACGGATTTCTGCATCTTATTTAGGGATGCCCGATCTGAATCGATCTTCCAGAAGATCGATTGACGGCCATACGATCTACCGTTTTTTTTAATCGATTCAACAGGATGCGTTCGGTCAGATCGAATCGTATGCGCCTATAACATCGTATGAAAAATTCAACTAAATCCTTATCGTTGGAAATCAAAACATTTGGAAATTTAATTTCATAGCCGCTTAGTTTCACAATGTAATTAAAATATTCCAAAAGCAGGTCTGTCATTTTAAAACGGTACCTGACGGAACCATTGCTTGCTAGACAAGCAGATCCTATAGATGGCCCTATCCTATTGGGCTTCAGAACGTAAATTTTCTCTAGCTGGAATTTCCTTCACAGGCAGCCATAATAGGCTAGACCCAGTGCGTCTGTTTATTATTTTTTAGATCGACGCAAAACAAAAAAACGGATATCCCTAATCTTATTGCCTTATTTACAAGCATTGCATATACAAGCTCAGCATATAACGCTCCCACTGCTGGGACACACACCTCCTCTCTATGACAGGTAGTGGGCCGTAATTCACGGACCCAGTGCAGTTTGGTGAATAGCACACGTGTTTAAATTTGTAGAAATACAGAACAAAAACTACCTACTTCAGCGCCATCTATCACACAAATGAAGAACTAACATCAACATTCTGAATCGCGCTATTAAAGTGGTTCGCGACTTAATAACATATACAGGGTGTAACGGAAAGGGTATATACATCCTTAAGGGTGTGCTACAGACCATCAAACTGAACATGTTTCTCATCATAAAACAAGTTTTTCAGCAAAAAAAATATCTGCTGCCCCATAGAAAATTGCAATACCTATTCGACCCAAATGTATAGGCAGCTGATATTTTTTTTTGCAGCAAAATTTTTTTTATGATGAGAAACATGTTCAGTTTGATGGTCTGTAGCACACCCTTAAGGATGTATATACCCTTTCCGTTACACCCTGTATAGAAACTCAACCACAACTGGACAGTAACCCACTAAACACAGAATTTCTCTGGTCAGGAGCATTGAGGAACTTTACACGCTGTTCTTACTTACCTATATTTTTTTGGTTTTAGGACGTGCCGCTTTCCTACACTGAGAAAAATAAATGATATTATGTATCAAGAATGTGTCTCCGTCATTCATGTAACTTATTTATATAGGAACGCACAAAGGTGTACGATTACAGTAATAAAGTACATTGAGTTGTCCGTAGTAAGATTACTTTATGGATGTCGTAATGATTTTTGTAGATTTTATTAAGAACTTGTTCACTTTTTAGGCCAGTCGCAAATCGTAAATAAGTATAAATAGTCGCTTTATGAATTTTCTTGATTAATTTGAAAAAATATCTTGACTGATATTAACGTGCCCTTTAACAAAGCGTTTAGGTCTCTTGTGTAAGCTAACTATGCCAGTTGTTGCGTATAAAGCACTTGAACGATGTTTAAAAGTTACTTGATTGATTTCGATATCTTAACTAATAGATTAAATCATTAAAATTGTAAGTTCTAAAATGAAATATACTTAAAACTATAGGTGATTTGTTTGATAGTATCATGTCAGATGATATATTTTATAATGACAATTAATTGATTGATGTAAGTACGTCTTTGTATAGATCATGTAGCTTATTAAACGTAAGTAATTAAGTGTTGATCTGAATTAAGTACTTTTTTGAAGTGCTTAAGTTGTATATTTGTTGCTATTAAGTTGTTTGTTTGTTGCTATTAAGTTGTATGTTTGTAGCTATTATGATGTATGTTTGTTGCTATTAAGTTGCATGTTTGTTGCGTTTAAGTTGTATGTTTGTTGCGATTAAGTTGTATGTTTGTCGCTATTGAGTTCTTTGTTAAAGCTCAATTTACACCGCCGCGGAATGAAAGCGACGACTTTTTGCAACGAAATTCTACATAGCATAATGAACTTTAGGTCAATTGGTTAACGTACAAATTACTTACGTTACACAAGGTTCATTATGCTATGTACAATTTCGTTGCAAAAATTCGATTCAATTTCGGTGTAAATTGAACCTTAACAAACAACTCAAAAGCAACAAACAACCAACTTATATAGTAACAGAAGACATAAAACTTAAACGCAAAAAACAAACAATATAGCAACAAACATACAACTTAAACGTAATAAAGATAATTTTAAATATTCAGAAGTGTTACTAAAATAAAATAATCAAGTAATTTGACTCATTTATTTTTATTCAAAACAGTAAGTTAAATAATCAACATAAAATGAACGAAATTGTTATAACATTAGAATAAACGGGTGTTAGAGAAAGCCTTCCGAAAATTTCGCAGAGTGATCAGTCCATGAAACTGAACAAATTTTCACAATTTTTTTATCAGCATTTTATTTTTGATTGATTAATTCTACAGCCCTTATCAAATGGGCTAGAAGGTTTGTATAATGTTTTTTGCAAAAAAAGCCACGGCCCATAGCAATGTGGAGCATACTCCAGGTTCAGTGCCCATATTAATTTGAAACAGGTATCTACTTCTTTCAAGATATTTGGACAGCTGTAATACGTTTTGGGGTTTACCACAACGAAGTATGACTTAATATCGTGTAAATTACCCACGACTACGAGGTATGGTTGCTGGGTAAACCCTTTGTTGCTTACAAGCATCAAATAACTCTCATCTGGGATATGTTTCACAAATGTTTCGCGACTCTCTGACTTTGATGTACTCCATTTGCTTTCTTTTCCTCCCTTTTTTTCTTAGTTGTTGGTGGAGAAGATTCTGTTCCAGAACTAGTAGGCAACGCCACAATACTTGGCGTTATAAGTTCCGTTAGGGATGGTATAGCTGCAAGGTTTCTATTTTCTTCAGTGTCACCTGAAAAAGAAACATTTTATATTAATATATATTACACAAACACAACACACTCATACACACACATTACACCCTCATACACACACACCACACACTCATACATACACAAACATACACACACACACACACACACACACAAGCCCTGCTTTCTGAGGTTTGTGTAACGACCAATGTCAGAAACAGTGACCCAGACCGATGCTATAACTCAGTTCACTTGACTCTTACGAACATTGGCACTTTTAAGCTTAAAAATTCACAAACGGTTTACTAAATCAAAAAACGGTCTTCTGTGACCCCCCGTATTATTGAAAGAGCTATCCAACGATACCCCACACCATAGGGAACGCAAAAAAAAATATCATCCCCACTTTACACGTAGGAGAGATACGATGCAGATGCTAAAACAAACTTTAGAGGCTGCACTTTTTTTTTACAAAATTAACTTTTAGGTTTGTGCTCCCGGTGGGAAACGAACCCACTACATGCGGGCGAATCAGAAACTCTGGCTCTATAACTAGTTTTCTGCCCCGCGGTTTCACCTGTTGTAAATTAGATATACCTACTAATAGGAATTAATTTTACATTTTCCCATGGTAAAAGTAGCCTGTGTTTGACCACGGGTCTCTTCAACTAATTTCATCAAAATCGGTGCAGCGGTTTAATCGTGAACTTATCAGACAGACAGATTTTCGCAATTATAATTATTACCTATGGGTGTTAAGCTTATATTAGGGTTGACACTTACCATCTGCCAGCTTTTTGATATCATCACAGTAACACTGTCTTTCGAGTTCTTCTTCTTCAATAGGTCAATCAATCTTATTTTTATAGAAGGAAAATTGAAGTACAAATTGTGGCGTGAGAATAAGACTGGTCAAAATCCTCCACGAGCTGAAACAATAAAGTATTTGAAATCTTAATATCCAAATGTTTCACAGCAACTTATCCCTCTCCTTCCATGCTGCATGAAATATACATTTTAAAATAAGGCCTTCGATCAATTTTGAAATTTAATCTAAGAAGATTTATAGAATATCAAATAATTCCAGCCAGTGGAGCGTAAACCACGAGGTTACACTCCACAGTTTACCTACCATTCCAGAATTTCCAGAAAAACCTCGCACTGCGCCGTTACCAGTTCCTGCCAGTATCTTATTATTCTTACGAAATTGTGATTGGTTTGAAGAGAAACTAAGCAGTACATTATGACAAGTAATGTGGAAAGTAGATGCAAAATACTTACTGGTGAAAATGGGTTTTAAATCCGAGAGGCCCCACGCCTCCAGTAAGTCACCAGCTTCCTCCATCAACTTCCTCCATCAAACACTTGCCGCCCCGACTTGATACCCGGACCACTTTAAATAATAATATAATAATGGCAAATAATCAGAAATTTAAATTTAACACGGGACAATTGCATTAGGAAAATGACAAGTTTCGTGCGCGCGCCTCACAGATCAAATAACGACTGCAGGGCAAGATTGAAAAAATAATAAAGCCGAAGTTTCTGTTTTATATACGGAGATATTAATTTTAAAAAGTTATTGATTTCTCATATTATTTTCTGAACATTAAATATAATGAAGACTGCTATAAATGTAATAAAGATATTTTATTAATGTTGCTAATCAAGTAATAGGATTTATCATGAACTACATTTAAATCAACAACGTAACTTTATATCTGAAATAAATGCAAATGATTAAAATACCCCAATCATTTTATCTTATTAGAATAAATAATGGTATATGACGTCACCAAAGTTAAATAAGATATTTTATTGTTTTAAATAAATTTCACTTTATAAGCGTACAGTCATTTATATTTGATTTTCACAATCAATTGTGGTTTGTTGTTTAAAAATGATTAATGATTAATTTAATCGTATTTTACTCAATCAAGTAAAATTACAACTTGATAAGAGACCAGTTTTTTCAGTGTACCAATTTTTACCGTATTTACTGATGATGGCTTTATACGGATCCTTCCTTCTAATGGAAAAAAATAATAGTCCACGAATGAAACGTCATGTTTGATGATATTAGAGTCTTGAGGAATAAGCTTACTGACGGTTACATCGAAAGAATGAGTAACCATAATGTACCTGAAGCAATATTGTTACAAGAGATAACGGGATCGCATCAAGCGGATGAAAAATTTAGCTCGAGGCTACATAACAACAACCTTGGGTCGATCTTCAGGTAACCGGTTTCGGCCACGCACCACTTACTGAGTTTCCTCCGTGCCTCGAAAAGCACGTTAGCAGTTGGTCCCGGCGGTCAGTGGCAGTCGTTACAGGTAGTCTGTGGCCCGTAAGTCTGACAGCCAGTCTAATACCAAGGGGTATTGTATTACTCCGTACTAAAAGAAAAATTGTGCGTGGAGTCCCTCTGCGCGGAAGATGTAAAACTTCGTAATACTACACGCATGCGTTCGAGTGCCACGCATTCACTCTCGCTCTGTCTGTTTCTATTCCCCCTCCATGGTAGCGTTCAATGTTTAACGCAACCTTGTTGAAAGTCGCATAAGAAGTCTCATTTCAATATCTGCATATTTCCTTTCCATGTAAAATACTGATATTCAGCTGCATCCATTTAGACAGGAAACCGACCACATCATAGTTGCAAAAAGGCTCTAGCGGACGGACAATGTCAATAGGATCGCATTATTACACTGCAAAAACGGTATTTTGCCAGTTGACACTAAAATGATTGCCCTTATAAAAGATTGCACTGTTGGATCTTCTTTACCGGATCGTTTAGCAGAGCGCGCAAATACAACAGTTCTTTAGTAACTATATTTGCTGACTAGTGTCAGAGAAAACAAGCTGTAGTCATTATCTGCCTAGCCTTTTTCAAACTATGTTTGGATCGGTGTCCAGTCTAACAGGACGCAGCGTTATACCAATATTTTACATGAAAACAGGCTCTACAAAGAACCTCACCCTCTATTATTTATATATATTTGTTAACTACCACATCAACAAATATGTGTTTTAACTCTAAGATATCGCAAGTCCGGCCCCCAAGATACAGGCGCAGCCTAGTTTGGGTTCCTCTGTTTTTTTTTAACTATATTAAATATTATTTGTTACGATTACTCATAGCGCTAAAGAGAGATTAAGAAAAAGTTTGTAACAATGGCTTAACAAATTTATTCTTGAATAAGAATAAATTAAGAAAGAAATTAATAAATAAGAAATTATTAATAAGAATTTATTACATGGGACTGAATAACCTAACTGGTGAAATGTTTGTGTACTATTAGGTACACTTCTGGCTAACCCTTGGGGTGTTACTAGCGTGATGTTATGCTAAAGCCGAATTATTCTCTTTTAAAACATCCAAACAACGTTAAAGCCGAATTCAGACCTCGACATAGTTCAGAAATCACAAGAAAGAAACACAATAAATGACGGCAGGACTATCTACCCGCCGACAGATGATATATCGTTGCGACTCACGGAATCAGAAGGTCAAGTATAGTTGAAGAAAGAGTGGCCCGAGATCTGTGCGGAACTGGAAGTGGCAAGTAGATTATTGATATGGAGGCCAATATCTCGAAATTAAAAATAATTTACACCTTTTTCTTTAAAATAAACAAGTAAAAGTAGGTAATAATTTAGGATACGATTTTATTCTGTAATTTAGTAATTGATTGAAGTTAGAACTGTCAAAAGTTATAATTCCTATTTTTGGTGTTTTTTTTTGTTACAGTTCATAATTCGGTTAGTACTAACATAAAAATGGTTGCTTAAGTAATAACTTTAACTTGACAATAGATACTAGGTTTAAAATCTAGTTTCAATTTCAGCTCAGCGAGCATCGACGACAATTAAATCGTCAAAAATATTTATAAATATATAGAGGCTATTTTGACTGATTGAGACTGAGAATTAAAAGCGAGAGTTCTTAAAAATGTGCTAAATAATGCCTCTCTGGGATCGGTATGAGTTTTAAAAAAACGTCTGTAAGAATATTATTATCGAATTTCGACCGACGAACCATAGACAAAAAAAACCCGGAGGAATACTTTTTTTTTTACAAAAGTTGTCTTGACATCTATTTCGTATATGCTCTTACAATTTTCATATAAATCTACTTCCAAATAGGATGATAAAAAGTTGGATTATATATAAAAAGGAGAGGGGACGAGAAGGGAGTGGAATATATAAAAAGTTGAATCATTTTCCTATCGCATACCTAAAATGCGCTCCCTACTTAAAGCTCAACCCACTGACCTTGTAAAGCCTCTTCCATAAAGTTTACCTCGGTGTCAAGTTAGTCGGCAATCAGACAAGTTTTCGTGGAAACAATGTTGAACTCCTTCAATGCCAGACGATAGTTACAGCGAAGAGTTAAGTGCAATACTTTACTATTCAATACTAGGAAATGGAAGGTTGATTTCTGCTAACCGTGGCAATTCTTGATACAAAAAGTGATTGAGGAAAAGTTAAAATGTTTTGTCTGAGTCAATCAATCAATCATTTTATAATCGGGCAACTAAGGCCCACACATAAAATACACAAAATAATCTTATGAATAAAAATAAACTAATACTTATTGAAAAACCTTATTTAACTATAACTAAACACGTAATGTTGACGGCGTCGTGTTTCGCTGCATGGTGTCGCATAACCGTCCTCGGAAACGTCGATATACGACACCTTTCGGCCAAAAGTCCTGTCTCAAGCAGGTCTGTAGGGTTGGAACTCGACCACGAACGAATAAAAAGTCGATGTTGTGGCACGATTCCAACCTATCGACTCTCAGAGTCCAGTTTGTCTTCACTTTCAAATACTCCACGACTGCATCAATCAACGTGGAGTGATACAGACGTGAAAAGTACAGGTGCTACCCAGCATGTTGGGTCCACTCGGTGCGGTACCGCACTAGTTTCGCGAACAGGGCTTCTTCTTCTGCCTTTTTACTTTCGTAAAACCCTCTTCATCAACTTGGCCCGTTCTCGGCAAGGAGCTACGGACCACAGCCAAGGCAGGTTGAGTTGATTGGTTAAATTGTGCGGCATTGATTTTTCAATTAGAGACTTTTTATATGCATGGAATTATTGATTTTGATTTTACATAGAAAGACCTGATGGTATTTCCCAGGCGCATAAACGACGAATTTTCATTCAAACTTGCATCCACTAAGTAACTCCTTTAGGGAATTATTTTTCTAAAATCATTCCTCAATGCTTACTTCCCTTACATAAGAAACTGCCGCACAACTTTAAAATTTCATGTTTGTAGACCCAGGGTTTTAGGCGTGCTCTGTCTATCAATAAATAAATTGTGTATGTTTATTTAACAGATGTATTTATTTCACAAATTCCTAGACACATTCCCACTTTCTAAAACACCAGGAAAGGATATGGTCTTTTTCACCCAATCTTTTAGCTAAATTAAAATACCCGACGTTTTTCGATCTTCATGGCCTTATCATGTTATTTGAGGGCGACTCGGCCAATGCCCGAAGTTAAACAACATTTGAAAGACTTCTCCATTTCCCCCGAAGCATTATATACAAAAGGAAATCTATACAAACGTAAACAAATACGCTTTCATTAGAATGTTCTCAGTTTTCCGTCAGCTCCCCGCTAATTGGTGGATCAGTTTCAGGCAGACGCGGTGATTGGTTGACGTCGGTTTAATTAGCGAACTACCCTACATATGGGGATAAAAAACTGTAACCTGACTACGAGTCCTTTTCTCTGTGTTACGTTGAGGGTTTTTATGCGAGTGTATGTTTATATAAAAGTCGTATGTTTTTGTTTTCAGAATGTCGTTGATAAAGAATGAAATAACGGATAAACCGGCCATGCCTATTGGTTAGCAGCAGGAGGAATTCTTTAACAATTTGAATCAGTGAAGGATATTGGTCGAGGCTCTTGGCAATCAGGCCATTAGCTAATACGACTATCAGCACAATTATCGCTGAGTCAACATCCCACATAGCGACAACCGCGTGAGCCATGTCAAGATACTTCCCAGAACCAGTAAAGAAAAAAGAATCAGTATAGGGAATGTCCTACAATAATCAAATGAGAAAAAGATGAACACTTAAATCAGAATTTTCCATCAGAAAGTTCTCGGGCTGATAGTGCAATAGAGACACATGGAACTTAGACTTCACTGGCAAAATATAGGTGTATAATAAGTACACCTCTGTCTAAACCTTCGGGCATTACATGCGTGATGCAATTTTATGTATTAATTTCATTCCCTCAGTTCCTAAAAACATTACCGATACAACAGAGAATCTCACAACTCCGATAGGTCAAAAAATTTTTGGGAAACTAATCTGGTGTCAACAGATACAAGATTTTTTAAACATCGACAGATTTCAAGAAACTGTTTGCAAAGCTACAAAACATAATCTGCCTAGCCTTTTCGCAAATATATATATTGGGGTCGGCTTTCAGTCTAACCAAATACAGCTGTATACCAGTAATTTAACAAGGAGTGACTGCCTATCTGACCTCCACAACCCAGTTAGTACTGGGTAATATGATACTCTATGTCAAGATTGGTTGTCAGACATTCGGGCCACTGGCTACCCGTATCGACTGCCAAAGCAGACTTGCAAATCTACAAAGCTGTCATCATAATACGCCATAGTACGACAGCACTAGAAAAGTAGGTCGAGGGAATAATAAAGTTTATTACCACGTAACAATCAGCTGGTATGCGTGGGCGTCCACCAAAATAAAGCCAGGACGTGGGCGTAACGGGTTCAAGGTTCGTCTGCTTGCAAATCACTCCGTGTGGCTAATAGGAAGACTTTTTTTTGTGAGATTTAGAGGCAGGACGTCTTGTATTCATGCCATATCTTCTCGAATTGAATAAAGACTGATTTCTTATCTTGCATAGAAATTTTTGAAAATACATTTTGTATATTTCAGAAATTATTTATACAGTCTAGTTTCAGAAGGCAAAAAATACTAATTTTTAGGGTTCCGTACCCAAAGGGACCTATTACTGAGACTTCGTGTCCGTCAGTCCGTCCGTCCGTCTGTCACCAGGCTGTATCTCATGAATCGTGATAGTCAGCCAGTTGAAATTTCAACAGATTATGTATTTCTGTTGATTCTCTAATAAGAAATACTAAAAAGAGAAAAAAAAATTTAAAGGGCTCCCATACAAAAAAGTGATTTTTTTTGCTCGTTTTTATAAATAATGGTACGGAACCCTACGCGCGCGAGTCCGACTCGCACTTGGCCGGTTTTTTTTAGGATTAGATTTACTATTTACGGATGCAGCTGAAGTTCTTCTAAGAATCTAAACCGCAATAGCCACCTCAAAAAAATATAAGCACCTCGGATTGATTAGATTTTCTATACATGTAAAATTAAGTTACTAATTTTGTCGAGCTGAAAATTCTAGTCTATAACTTGTAGTTATACTATAGAAAGAACAGTAACTCTCCACTTCTTTTATAACAATTTTTGCTTCGTCACCTTAGAAAATAAAGTGCACGTCCCATATTGAGGACGTCCTTCAAGAAGGTCAAATAGACAGACTACTGCGCTCAAGTACATATAGTAACTATACGGGGTGGAAGCTACACTGACGCGAAAACGGTAACCACTTTTTCAGTACATTTAAGCTCCCTTATTTTTTAATAAATAATTTTAAATTCGTTCCTGACTGATTGGCCAGTGAAGGCAAAACACCGAGAGGGTTGGAAAGGAATGTTGGAGGCCTTTGCCCAGCAGTGGGTTAAGTTTAGTTTTAGTTAAAAAAAAAAATTACCTATGAATTTTTTATAATTTTTTTTAAATTAAATTTTGACCGTGTGTTTATTGTACTTTTGTAGGAAATAGCTGTTTTATTTAATAACCGATGAAAAAATAATGTGTTAAGATTGATGTACTGAATTCTTAGCGTTTCTAACCATTTAGAATATGGAATAGTAACTGAATTGTGTCTCTTCCACCGTGTATGTTCTCCGGCAAGTATATACGAAAGAATGCATGAATGAAAGAAGGCAGAGAGTTATGTGCGATCGAAGCACGTTTTGTGTCGTTGGTTCTATATGTAAGAGTGGCGAATAGAACGTCTTATAAAATGGGACGTTTATTCTACGGTTTTCTTTCACTGCGAGATCTGAGATAGATTAATTGATTACGAATCTGTCATAGGCAGATACATAAGTCACCATCATCTGTCTAGCCTTCTACCAACTATGTTGGGGTCGGCTTTCAGTCTGACCGGATGCAGCTGAATATCAGTATTTCTAACCACCGACCAAAAACAGGGGTTTTATAAGTTTGACGTGTGCATCTGTGTGTATGTCTGTGGCATCGTAGCTCCTAAACGGATGAACCGATTTTGATAAAATTGGTTTCATTTGAAAGGTGTTCTTATCGAGAGTGTTCTTAGCTATGTTTCGAAAAAATCTGCTCAGCCGTTTGAAGGTCATCACCTCTTTTCTAGTTGAAGGGAAATTAACAACTTCCACAAGTCTTCACTTGTCACCATGGGTATTGCCAGGGGGAAGACTGTATATACCCTCTCCCCCTTCACCACCCATTCAAAAACTCGGGATTTAAAAAAAATTATTACTTTCCTTGTTTTCGTTAATTAGCGAGAAGAGGCGTAACACCGAGAAAACTGGAAGGAATGGGATGAGACCTATGCCCAGGAGTGGGACAGTCAAGGCTAAGAAAAAATAATTTAAGTTTAAAAAGCATGAAATAAAATTAAAAATAAACCCCGACAGAAAAACCTCCAAAAAACCGAAAATAAATTAATCCAAGCGTCGTAGCGTCGGGGGACCGCTAAGTGGACCGCTTAACAAAAGCACAAATTAAAGCGGATCCCCGACGCTCTTCTGTCGCGGGTTTTTTTACATTGAGCGACTGTCTATCTGACCCCCACAACCCAGTTAGTACTGGGTAATACGATACTCCTTGGTAAGACTGGTTGTCGAACTTTCGGGCCACTGACTACCTATGATGACGACTGGTAAATGACCTACAAATGACAGCCGGTACCCGTACTCTCCGAGGCACAGAGGAAACTCGATATAGGTGGTCGCCCATCCACGGAACAATCAAGGCAACCGTAACTAAATCTGAACGATCGTCAGATTGACCCGAGTGGCTTTTATTATTTAGCAAACTCCGCCAATTCATCATAAGTGTAATAACAACAATCGATCGAATCGGTTGATCGATTGACAGCTGCGCTGCGTGTCGCGGGTTCGATCCCCGCACGGAAAAAATATTTGTATGGTCTACACTCTACAGAAAGTTGTTCCGGGTCTGGCTGTTTGTGTATGTGAGTTTAAATGTTTGTAAACGCACCCACGATACAGGAAAAATTCCTTGAGTGGGGCAACGCTATCTATAAAAAAAAAAACTGTTTGCTCGGCCCGGTATTCCAACCCACCACCTCTTGCTTAGCAGTCCCACTTGCGACCACAGACCAACGAGGCAGGCGAGGCGAGGTGAAAAATCTGTGTGATATGCTTTTCTCCTAAACGAAAGAAAAAAATAAAGAATCACTTGCTTACTCTAACAAACGCAAGTATATGCCACAACTCCTCCCTCCACTGATAAACAAAAAAAAAAAAACATAACTCCAGTCAACAACACAGTAATGGCGGTTCATTGCAAATATTTTGATGGGAGCAGCGTCGTTAAACAAATGTCATGGCAAGCGGTAATGAGCCGACGTAGGGACAAAATACTGACTATTATGGTGTATTCGTGCGATATTGCAAAGCCAACTTGGCTTGGAATTATGGAAGATTTTAAGTGAATGCTGCAGAGCATGCATAATGAGATGTAGATTAGGGTAATTGAGAAGAAATGAATTGGAGGGGGTAAATCAATCTGTTGGGTTTAAGAAATAGTGGCTGATGTTTTCAAAATCAAAAAAATTTTACATAGGCCTACATGGGCACTTATAAAACGTCGACAAAAGGTGCACGGTTGGGGTTGCTCGTTTCCTATGGAGATGAACCGGCAAGAAACTCCATGGTTTTGACTCTTTGTAGAAGGAATCTGCTGGAGCTATTTCAGTCAGTTGCGTAGTACATTTTTTATTTATTTTTCATTGATTAATCTGATAATCTAACCGTATTACCCAGTTACTGGGTTGTGGAGGTCAGATAGGCAGTCGCTTCATGTAAAATACTGGTACTCAGCTGCATCCGGTTAGACTGGAAGCCGACCCCAAGATAGTTTGGGAAAAGGCTGGGCAGATGATGAATCTGATAATCTAACCGTGGTATAACGTCATGTGCTTTGACACTTTTATATATTACAGCATCATGCTGAGATAGAGGCCTTTTGGCCTCGAACAGAACCAATTTAGTTTAAAGTTTTTTTTTTTTTTTTGCTCTCTTTTTATTTAAATTTGTTTTATTGTTTTGTCTTGTGCAAGCCTAATAAATACTTTTTTAACAATCGTAGAATAACTAACACTAATGCTTACAATACTGATCAATTTCTATAACTTTTATTCTAGCTTACTTCTTATAGTAAACCATCCACAAAACTATAAGTAAATGCATGTTTCAGTTTATAAATATTCTAACATATTTTCCAGGAATTGATATGAATTATTTATTATTTGTATTACCTTTTATAGTTTGTTTTTAGTTTATTGAATAGTTTCTTAATTGTTATAGTGTATATAGTTAGGTAACGAAGATGAAAAAGATACGGGCTAATAAAAAAAAATTGAAATTATCGTCACAAAATTAACTGAAGTCTTTGAAGTCACAAAATCAACCAGCGCAAGAGGCAGCATGGTAGTCGATAGAGCAACGGCTATTAAATCAGGCAAGTCCTTGAGAGGCGACCGTGAACCAACAGACACAGCGTGGGACGCACGCCAGACAGAACGACCAACTGAACGGTAGCTAAGGACACTGAGAATCGGAAATGGCGAAGTTGTGAGTATTTGGACTAGATATTGCGTGATCTAAACTATCTTATGTCACTAATATTACAAATTCGAAAGTTTGGATGGATAGATGGATTTTTGTCGATTATTACCGCTGTCCACCCCGGGTACACAGTGACACAACTTTTAAAAATAATTCCCCACCCCCGGGGACAGTAAGAATAATTAATAAAATAGTTCACTTTACTCAATCACACCAGAACGGCTAAACGACACAGAGATTAAAAACGAGACGATTAAATTTGACACAGAGATAGATTATATTCTAGAATAGCATAAAGGCTATTTTATTTTATTTTTCCTCCCGCGTCTTTTTCACGCGTTAAACTTTTGTTGTGTATAACAAAATTTTGACGCGTACGAAATGCGGGCAATAGCTAGTTGGTTTTATTGGCAAAACTCGGTATGAGAAGAGTCTTTTGCCCTACAGTGGGGCAGTAAATGGCTCACATTATTCAATATCAGCAACGCTTGCAGAAACAAGAACTGAAGAGGCAGGAAGAAGAGAAAAAAGATGGATGAACTGTATGAAAGAATATTTATTTATTTAACAATTTATGTTCACACTAAATACAGAAAAGAAGAAAGGAAAAGAAAATAGGTACAAAGGTAATGCTTATTTCCAAAGAAATCTCTTCCAGCATACCTGCGAAAGGAGATAATAAAAAAAAGAGATGTAGACAAAGTGTGTAAAAGAAGAAGAGAAAATGGAATACATAAATATTTGATTATGTGGCTAAGAAAGAAGTTAATTCTGAAATGCCGACTAATTGAGATTGCTGTATGGTTAAAAGCATCTGGAATGGAGGATGATGATGTTGAAGTGGTAGAAATAACTCCACAGACCAAGCTATTAAAACAGACGAGTCTTTAAAGGGCTAACGTGATACGGCAGACACGGCGTGGGATGTAAGCCAGACTGTACGACAAATTGATGTACGTAGTGAATAGGTAATTTTTAGGGTTCCGTACCCAAAGCGTCAAACGGTACCCTATTACTGAGACTTCGCTGTCCGTCCGCCCGTCTGTCACCAGGCTGTATCTCATGAACCGTGATAGTTAGCCAGTTGTTTCTACAGATTATGCATTTCTTGTGATGATATTAAAAACAAATACTAAAAACGTAATATAATAAATATTTAAGGGGGCTCCCATACAATAAAGTGATTTTTTTGCTCGTTTTTACAAAGTACGGAACCCTTCGTACGCGAGTATTATTTTATTTATTCAGGAACAATCTACATTGCGTTCGAATATAATCTGCATGAAACAGTAATGGATGCACAAAACAATAAATTTTAGCTACCCCCACCTCCTTTTATGTCGATTAAAAGACAAATTAATTTATTAGGTTTTGAACTGTGCTGCTATTCAACTTCGAACCTCTTTGCCTCCGTTATATCACGAGGTACATTTTAAACAATCAACCGGAGTGCTGTTCCCGGAGCTTCGCGCTGGTGTACCAATAACGTTAATCAATCAAAAATATTGCCCGCGATGATTGATTGGCAATCAATCAGAAACCAATTTTACTCGTACTACCTTACAGATCATTACTAAGGATTCTTTAACATTAACTGATTCAAAATATGCCCATTACAATTAATCACGGCTTAAATGCACATTTAATTCCAATTGACCAACGCCAATTATTTCGACGTGTCGTAAATGTTAACTAATCGTCTGGATTTTGAATAGAAATATTTGTGCGAAGCAAAAAAACATATACAGAAACCGCGACGGTTTGCGACAATGTTTCGCCACATTACTGATATTTGCAACAGTGACATATGCTCACAGTGAGCACACAATACGCCCTGGCTACGAGCTACATGCGACAGAAACTTCATACAAAACAAACAAATAAAAGAAATTGTTTCGAGCATGACGACTAACCGCGACGCGACTTGACTTAAATCGACTCGCCTGATCGTGAACAATCCCTGAAGCTATTGTCTTCTCAAAGATAACGAGTTAGCCAATCATAAACTTGAAAATGGGAAGGCTTCTGTATCTCTCTTACTCCTCAACTGCCAATTAAGGCTTAGTCTACAAGACAATAGGCCCACCTCCAACCAATATAATAAACACTACATTAACTTAAGAACCCGGAAAATCCTAAACAAGAATTGCGTATCCCTATTCCGCAGTACTAGTAGTATTTCGGTCACGTACCGGACAAGCAACCCGCGAACGGAGTCTTAGTTCGCTGAGCCTTTTAATGCAAACGGAATTTTGCTAAAAATCTACCCGAGAATAACAGAAAAAAAAATACTGGCTGGATTTTGCAGTGAAGTATTGATTTCTTTTTTTGTAAGAGCAGCGGTGGCGTGTATGGAGCAGTTTTTGGCCAGTACTAACGGCCTCAAAACACACGTATACCTTATTTAAAACGGCGAAAGAAACCAACACGTGAGGAAACCAGAACCATGTCCTAGAACCAATAACTTGAAAACATGTGCCCGAACTGAGCTTGTGGGTAAATGGCCAATCCCTGTGATGTAGAAGAAGTCTGTGCATCACCGCACATGCTAGGTAAACTATCAACTACATTGACTTGTCAATAAAATATAAAAATAAGTGTGAATCCGAAGGTTCCAAAATATGTGGTTTGAAGGAAACACAACCAGTTCTAAGCAAACCCGATCACCCGACGCTTCCGAGTGGATGGTTTTTGGATCAAATACCACGTCTGAACCGTACCATCTAAGTTAACTTGAGGTAGAAGAATACCAGAGACAATTACTCATACATGAAAAGATAAGGTTGAGGTTACAACCCGGTTTTTTGTTTGTACATCGACTTTCAACAAAATTGAGATAGTTTTTGATATACCTACATATTCCTTGATTTGTTTTCTGTATATTTACTTCTAGGTAATAGGCACGCAAGCTCTACTGCTGACGATTGGGCCCTGAGCTCCTAGCTCAGGTAAAATATTTTTAAGTTTTCTATCAAAGAATTTTCCGAAGCAGCCCTGTCTATTAATTTATATGGGACTTAATCATGACGACACCGTTGGCTCAGCGGTTGAGTGATCGACTGCTGCGCTGCGTGTCGCGGGTTCGATCCCCACATGGAAAAAATATTTAGTTTAGTAATAGAGTTTAAATGTTTGTAAACGCACCCCTAATACAGGAGAAATTCCTAGTGTGGGGCAAAGGTAAAAAAAAAAAAAGAAACATAACTTTTGAAATTTGGGTATACTATCCTACTAATATTATAAATGTGAAAGATTGTGAGTATGGATGTATGTTTGTTACTCTTTCACGCAAAAACTACTGAACGGATTTGGATGACATTTCGAACACAGATACTTTATAACCTGGATTAACACATAAGATACTTTTTATCCCGACAGTATGTTCCCGTGGGAGAATTATCGAAACCCACGCGGGCGACGCCGCGGGCATAAGCTAGTATTTCATATTATTATACATACCTACTACGTTGGGTATATTCGTTCACCACAGCCTAACCCTTCGCGTATTTACAGGGCTGATGTTATGTTTTCTGTCTATATAATTCTGTTTGAATGCCGGCTCAAGGCCAGATATCGCTGAGAAGCCCATGTTTCAATAACCTGGCCGCTGACAGCGCCGTGACTGATGGAAGGGTAACTTGGCTCATATTTATGTGAGAATAATGTGATAATTTATGTTTTTTTTTTATTTTACTTTTGACGTGAGGTTTGGTAGTGAAAATAAATGTGATGACAAGACGACTTTAAAGTTATAAAGGGTGTAAAACACCTCTTAACGAAGCCGAAAGGCACTGGTTCTCCCTGTCATTACGATCATTTTTTTGTTCTACACCATTCCTGGGAACCTTGTAGTTACGGAGATATTAGAGGTCAAAGTTCCAACTTTTTGACAAGTATTTTTTTAAATACAAGATTTTATAGTAAAATTTTTACTTTAAGCACCTCCACAATCTCCGTACTATGCAATCCTTCCACCAGCACAATGTTTTGAGTGCGTTACATTGAGTTCTACCACAAAACATGATTTTACACCCCCAAAAAAAAGACGTTTCCCAGCAATAATTTTTGCGTAAAGTTACTTAGTTTCATGTACAGAATGCTTGGTTCACGGCTTCGTGATGAGGTGATTTACACGGTGTATTTATGATGGAGTATTTTTTTAAGATTGTTTATTCGATTCATTAATTAGATCAAATCAATTTAATCATTTGAAAATAGAATTGTCAGAAAACTTAAAAAAAAAAAAGAAAAAAACTCGCTCATTGTTCTTGTTATGCTTACGGGGCTAGGGGCTACTGGGCAAACCATTTTGAAAAGCCGTAATAAGAATAGCCATGTTTCACGCCTGTTTTCCTCGACTGATTAGGCAGAGGTGTGTCGGTAGTATAAAAAAATGTCGACATTTTGCCCGTAATTTTTTAGGCACATGTAACCGGGCTCAAATCCATTTTGAGCCACGATTGAGAAATTCCTAATAAAAAAACCCCAATTTCAATGCCTGACCTGGGAATCAAACCTAAGACCTCATAGGTAGCGCTTGCAAACTCTACATCAACGACATAGTCAAATTGTGATTTGGTCCATATTTTAAAGTGTTCCTCGTGTGCCAAACAGTTGGTTAACTGTCACAACGGTAACCCTTCCCCTCCTCTGGCTGTTACGAGCGTGACGATTGAAAAACAGCTGATATAAATCCTAATTGGCCAAACCACACCAGTACTGAAGGATAGTTTAAAAAAATACAAGGTGTTGTTTTGCATCCTCGTCAAAATTCAAGAGGATGACACTAAAGGCATAAAATATAATAAATTAAAATTACGGTACCTAGTTGATTATTAATAAATGCAGATTTTTTTTTTTGGTTGTTTAATTTTGTCAGTATTTCAGAATAACCCCCTTAACGTAGTTTAGGGAATAAGAAATTATCGAATAAACGTTTAAATTTGTTTGTATGTATGAAAGCGCGGTTATAGGGCGAGGATCAGACGGGCCGCGTTTAAAACACTGCTGGATAACACTTACCGATTTTCGTAATCAAGAGAAAAAAAAACCTACCCACTTTATCATTGATTCGGGTCGAGAATCATTAGCATAGTTACCTCCTCGAATATGACTAGGATGCAAAACAAAACCTTGTATAGGGCTCAGCTATGAAGAAGAAATAAGTAAATAAAAGCTTATACATACGGCTTCGCCCGCGATTTGTTCGGTAGTTGTCCCACGGGATCGCAGTAACGGGATAAAAAGTATCCTATGAGCTATACCAGACTACTGTTTATCCCAGTGCCAAATTTCATACATATCAGTAATATATATTCAGTAGTTTTTGCGTGAAAGAGTAACAAACATCC
This sequence comes from Cerastis leucographa, assembly GCA_963082945.1. Taxonomy (NCBI): domain Eukaryota; kingdom Metazoa; phylum Arthropoda; class Insecta; order Lepidoptera; family Noctuidae; genus Cerastis; species Cerastis leucographa. The sequence continues at coordinate 5,552,962 of OY720380.1, read as the reverse complement.
ATACGTCCTCACAAACTTTCGCATATTTTATAATATTTCTAGTTGTGCCCCGCGGTTTCACCCGCGCAGACCGAAAAAGTAACCTATGTGTTAATCCAGGGTATAGCCATCTACATATTAAATTTCATCTAAATCCGTCCAGCAATTGAGGTGTGAAGGAGTGACAAACACACACACACACAAACTTTCACCTTTATAATATTTGTGTGATAAGTCAGATGATACGAGCAACCATATTTCTTGATAACATTCTGACCTTACTGAGTATAACTAGATAAGACCTATTATTTAAAGAACAAGAAATATGTACATAATTAAAAACGAGAAAACCAACTCTACGCAACATAAAAACAGTCTGCGGAAACAAAGAACTCATGGTGCGCTTACGGAACAAGGTCGAGGCTTTCAGGACAATTATGGCAAAATGACAGCGCCCGGCCGTGGGATAACCGCGCATTGTGACACCCATTCAAACCCATACAACATCAGCCACCCCCCCAACAAAGTCCTTGGCTTGACCGTGAAAAAATAAATATATATCCAACGAGTAAAAGCTCCTATTTTTCTCGCAACAGTACCACTTCCGTGAAATTACAGTCCGTAGCAAATTCGCAGGACCCCAAACGCATTGTTTTCTACGCCAGTGCTACGCCGCTACGAGGACGTGTAGCCGCGTAGCGACTAATTGCAATTTTTCGACAGTTACCGCGATTCAGCTCCAATGGGATGTCGATACGATCTCGACGGTAATTAGTTAATATTATATAACTTTTATCTCGATATCACTAGAGCTCCGTGAAAAATGCGGAAGAAATCCGGAACGGGTCATTTTTGAAAAAAAATAATCTTACCTGATATAGATGTCTCGTTCCCACGGATCGAGTCGAAGGTCGGAGTGTCAGTGTTTGTAGTGTAAGGGCACTGATGCACTCGCGGACGCGTGCGGCTGCTGCGAGCGCTGGGAACTCACTGACTGGGCCCGGCCGGGAGCCCCGCCGCCCGCGGCCCGCGCCGCACCCCCGCGCCCTAGCGGATAAACAACGTGCATTGTGGGCCCGATCTGTGGGCCTACCCTGCTTCACACACACATGCACAGCACTCGCGAGATACTCTCTAAGTGACCTCTCCATTGCGCGCTGTCCCAACAATAGCCTCACGATCTTCAACAGCAAACAAGCAGTGTATATGACATACGGAACAAAGCGATGTTATCAACCCGCAGCATAATGGTTATCAAATAAATTTTCCGCCCAGATAGTAAGTCTAGCGTTATAGATTTTGGATTTAAGTTCCATGATTGCACAGATCGGGGACAATGATAGGTACATGTACGTTATTGGGGCTTAGGTGGCCGGTATTGGGGACACCTTGGGGGATATTTGTTCCTTACGTATGAACAATAGGTACCGAGCTACAGTATTGGTAATCAATTAAAATGCATGATAGTGCAGAACGTACTGTGTACATAGGTAAGTTTGTATAAAGAGGGTGTGTCTCAGTATGGAGATACGCATTTGTACGATAAGGTCGGTAGACTACAAGAGGCGGGAGCGGACAGCAGACGTATTATCACTTGTTACTATTGAATGCTGCTGATGATCTTTGACAGACGTTACGAGTAGTCAGAAGCCAAAAGTCTGACATCCAGTCTTACCAGGGGTATCGTATTACCCAGTTACTGGTTTGTGGAGGTCAGATAGGCAGGCGCTTCATGTAAAATACTGGTACTCAGCTGCATTCGGTTAGTTTGGAAGCCGACCCCAAGATAGTTTCGAAAAATAAGCTAGACAGATGATGACTATTGGATGCTGCATCTCACTAAGCCTTAAGCCTTTAATTCACTAGCTTAACATTAAGGTAAAATACAGGTTCAGTATCATTTAGATCGTAACCTCGACTATTCAGAGTTCAAAGCTGAGTGCTAGGAAAGTCGCTCTTTCGTCCTGACAAACCACCACGCTTACTCAATTAAGAAATGTAGGCTGTAATCTAGGTTTCCTCATTTTTATTCTTTACTTTTACTAGTTGTTCTAACAAGCGTTTGTAAGTTAATAAACCGGCCAAGTGCGAGTCGGACTCGCGCACGAAGGGTTCCGTATCATTTTATTTATAAAAAACACTTTTTTTGTATGGGAGCCCCCTTAAATATTTATATTATTCTGTTTTTATTATTTGTTGTTCTAGCGGCAACAGAAATACACAATCTGTACAAATTTCAACTGGCTAACTATCACAGTTCATGAGATTCAGCCTGGTGACAGACGGACGGGAGAACGGAGGGTCTCCTTTGACCCTTTAGGTACGGAACCCTAATTAGTAATATTTATTATTTCCAGTGTGTACCACATAACATAACATCACGCCTGAAACCCTCGAAGGGTTAGGCAGAGGTGTACATAATAGTACAGCCACATTTTGCCAGTTATGTTTAAGACAATGAATATATAATAAACAGACTGTGAATAATAATAGTATTTATCCTGAAAGGTTTCGTTAGCTTTCAGGTCATCACGGGGACTTCTAACCTAGGACCCAGTAACTGGTAAATATTGACAAGTGAAAGAATATTTACAGTTGAATAACAACAAAATCAAAATATTTTATTTAACATAGGCCTACAACATGGGCACTTATAAAACGTCAACAAAAGGTGCACGGTTCGGGTTGGTCGTTTCCTATGGAGAAGAACCGGCAAAAAACTGGTTACTCTTTTAAAATCATTTGGTTATACAATATTTGAAGTTACAGCGTTAGTACTTAAGTATGGGAGGACAGCGTAGGCCCGACAATAATTCGTTGCTTACTAGAAAAGGTAAAAAAAAAACACTACAGAAACTTCAACTTCAGAAATGTACTAGTATGTGATCGAAAATTGACATATCGCGACGAAGAGCAATATTTATCTGTGTGTCTATCTTTTACTGTGGTCGTCTATGCTTATCTCATGTGAGCACGAGATACATTTTATCTCGTGCTCACATGAGATAAGCATTGCGGATACTACTTGACCAACAATCGAATAATCATATAAATTCATGAGTATTTTCAAACGGTATTTTATACAACCGGTTTAACCAAGGACATCTTATTTTTATCTGCCTTGTTGATTTTGTGGTCGGAAGCGCCACAGCTGAGCTTGAGATGCTGGATTCGATTTCCAGGGCAGGCTTTTTTTTGCGATGGGTTTGCTCTTGTCTCTAGTCTAGGACACAGATGACAGAGACAAAGTCGACGATGGTACGAGCTTACCCAGAAGAAGCCTGTTCACTCTAACTTTGAAGAGATTAGGGTTGTAAGCGTTCGGAAAAACAGACCCAGGCAAAGTTAGAGATTTTTCAACTGCAAAGGTCCGGCCGGCTAGCATTAAATCTAGTTTAAACGCACCTGTAAATTTCATAACAACTTTCTTATTATCACAGGCACAACACATGAATTAGACACAAGGCGTAATCTGCAGCACAATTATGTTTCAATCGAGCGGTCAGGTAACGTGGCACATGCATAATTTGACGGCGCTGGGGGCTAGCCGCATCACAATGAGATACCCGACGCGTTTAGATTATGTGCTATGAGCTTATGCTAGCTATTGTTTTGCATAAAACCCCGATTAAACCATCGACACTGAATGCGATCAGAATATCTAAAGGGTGTAAAACACCTCTTAACGAAGCCGAAAGGCACTGGTTCTCCCTGTCATTGCGATCATTTTTTCGTTCTACACCATACCTGGGAACCTTCTAGTTACGGAGATATTAAGGGTCAAAGTTCCAACTTTTTGACAAGTATTTTTTTAAATACAAGTTTTTAATGTAAGATTTTTACTTTAACACCTCCACGAGCCCCGTACTATTCAATCCGTCCATCAGCACAATGTTTTGAGTGTGTTACATTGAGTTCTATCACAAAACATGATTTTACACCCCCAAAAAAAAAGTCGTTTCCCAGCAATATTTTTTGCGTAAAGTTACTTAGTTTCATGTACAGAATGCTTGGTTGACGGCTTCGTGATGAGGTGATTTACACCTTGTATACCTCGTTCAAGGAAATGCCACTGTCATCACTGTTACGGAATAATGACACTGATCAAAATAAATAAATAAAATTGTATTTATTTATTTAATATAAATAGTATTATTTCTCATACAATAGTATAATTAGTACTTATAAGTAAACTATAACCAAAGCACACCCCCTGTGGAGTGCCGGCTTAAGAATAGCACTCCCCCAATTCTTCTCGCGGGTGTCGTAAAAGGCGACTAAGAGACTTTTGGGACCTATCACATATCGGTCCCACCGGTGTCGGGCAGCAGCGATACCGGTGTGAATCTACTGCGATTGCCAACCCGCCTGCTCAGCGTGGCAATTAGAGCGATCCCTTACCAATGGCAAGTCAACATGGACCACGGCCCCCAGTTCCCGGCCGCCCTGCTATTCCTGATCAAGGCGGCGGTCACGGTAACGGCAGGGCAGGGGGTGCGAAGAATCCCCGGGTTACGGAAGGCCGCCAAAAACAACTGACCTTGGCGACGTACAACGGACGCACGTTACGGCTCGACGAGCACCTGGCGCAACTCGAAGTCGAACTCGAGAAAATAAGGTGGCACGTTCTTGGGTTAAGCGAAGTCCGAAGAGAGGGGGAGGACACGGTAACTCTTGAATCAGGCCACCTTCTATACTTTCGAGAGGGAGACCAGCTGTCCCAGGGTGGCGTAGGATTCCTGGTGAATAAAGCTCTCTGTGACAACGTTGTAGAAGTGTCGAGTGTGTCGAACAGGGTCGCGTACCTCGTAATTAAACTAACCGAGAGGTATAGCCTCAAGGTTGTGCAGGTTTACGCACCGACCTCGACGCACTCGGACGATGAGATGGAAGATGTGTTTGGAGATATATCGAAGGCCTTACACTTCACCACCAGGGCCCACTACAATGTTGTCATGGGAGACTTCAACGCCAAAGTGGGAGTACAGAATTACAACGAATCGGTAGTAGGATCCCATGGTTATGGTAGCAGGAATCATAGGGGGCAAATGCTTGTCAACTTCCTCGAAAGGGAGGGTCTATTCTTGATGAATTCATTTTTCAAGAAACAGCCTCAAAGGAAGTGGACATGGCGGAGCCCCGACACTATGACTAAAAACGAGATCGATTTCATCATAACGGACAAGAAGCGTATATTCAGAGACGTCTCAGTGATCAATAGGTTTAATACTGGAAGTGATCATAGACTCGTGCGAGGGTCTCTGAATATCGATTTCAAGCTTGAACGTGTCCGTTTGATGAAATCCAGGCTCCGACCAACCCTACTCCAAACTATAGTGGGATCTGAAAAGTTCCAATCTAATTTGGAGAACCGATTCGCTGCCGTGGAAACCACAAATAGCGTTGACATTGACCAGGCCCTTGAGAATGTGGTCGGAATCCTCAGGGAGGAAGGTGTGAGATTTTGCGAATTGCGGCGTAGAGACAGGAAGTCGAAGTTTTCGGAAGAAACGCTCAAGCTCATGGAGAAACGACGTGAACACCCACCAGTCACTACGTCAGAGTGGCATTCTCTAAACAGGAGAATTGGCAAACTTGTACGACGCGATCTCCGATGCTCCAACACTCGCTCAATAGAACGAGCGATTGAGAAAAATCGGGGATCGAAAGTGTTTGTCCAATCTCTTGGGAGAAGTCATCTGACAAAGCTGACCACTACAAGTGGAGTAGTCGTTTCTTCCGGGCCGGAGGTTCTTTCGGAAATTGAAAGCTTCTATAGTCAGCTATACGCTACGCGTGCATCTCAACCTGATCCCGAAAATGAGAAGTTCCGAGCTACATTAACACGCCACTTTACGGAAGACTTGCCAGAAGTCAACCTAGACGAAATTGCGATGGCTCTCAAACAGCTTAAAAACGGAAAAGCCCCTGGAGAAGACGGTATTACGACTGAGCTCCTGAAATCTGGTGGTAAACCTGTAATGAAGGAGCTCCAGAGCATTTTCAATACTGTTCTTTTTGATGGGAGAACTCCAGAGGCGTGGAGTAAGAGTGTTGTCGTGTTGTTTTTCAAAAAGGGTGATAAAACTCTTTTGAAGAACTACCGACCCATTTCGCTCTTGAGCCACGTCTATAAACTGTTTTCGAGAGTCATCACAAACCGTCTTGCGCGAAGACTCGACGAGTTTCAGCCTCCTGAACAGGCCGGGTTTCGATCGGGGTACGGCACCATAGACCACATCCATACAGTGCGGCAGATTATACAGAAAACAGAAGAGTATAATCGGCCCCTGTGCTTAGCGTTTGTGGACTATGAAAAGGCCTTTGACTCGATCGAAATCTGGTCGGTTCTGGAATCTCTGCAGCGATGCCAAGTCGATTGGCGATACATCCAAGTGCTGAGAGGTCTTTACAACGCCGCTACTATGGCCGTCCAAGTACAGAATCAGCAGTCTAAGCCTATTCCCTTGCATCGTGGTGTGAGACAAGGGGACGTTATATCCCCCAAATTGTTCACAAATGCATTGGAGGATATATTCAAGACGCTGGACTGGAAGGGGCGCGGCATAAATATAAACGGCGAGTACCTCTCACACTTGCGATTTGCAGATGATATCGTCATCGTGGCAGAAACGCTGCAAGATTTGCAACATATGCTGAATGGCCTAGTTGATTCTTCTCAACGCATTGGTCTCCGGATGAACCTAGATAAAACCAAGGTTATGTTCAATGAACATGTCAGTCCGGAACCAATTGCAGTTCAAGGCAGTATTCTCGAGGTTGTTAAGGAGTATGTTTACCTCGGGCAAACTATGCAGTTGGGTAAAAACAACTTCGAGAAAGAGGCCAACAGAAGAATACAGCTGGGCTGGGCAGCGTATGGGAAACTGCGTCGAGTCTTTACATCGCCAATTCCACAGAGTCTGAAGACGAGAGTCTATAATCAGTGCGTCCTACCCGTCATATCGTACGGTGCCGAAACGTGGACACTCACGGTAGGGTTGGTCCACAAATTTAAAGTCGCTCAACGTGCTATGGAAAGGGCTATGCTCGGGGTTTCTCTGAAAGATCGAGTTCGTAACGAGGTGATCCGACAGAGAACTAAGGTTATCGACATAGCCCACCGCATAAGCACGCTAAAGTGGCAATGGGCCGGCCATATAACCCGAAGAACCGATAACCGTTGGGGTAGACGAGTTCTTGAGTGGAGACCACGGATCGGTAAACGTAGCGTAGGACGTCCTCAGACTCGGTGGAGCGATGATCTTTGCAAGGCGGCTGGCAAGAGCTGGATGAGAGTGGCCGAGGATCGTGCTCAGTGGCGTGTCATGGGAGAGGCCTATGTCCAGCAGTGGACGAATACAGGCTGATGATGATGATGATGATGATAACCAAAGCATATTCAAAAGTTGCAAGTAATGATAGTTCTATTCAAATGTTTAACGCGTGATAGATCTTGAACGCGTGTAAGATGAGCTGATCGCGTGCAAAAGGTACAATCGAGTGCAGATATTTAATGTTTTATTGTTTCTAATCAGTCAATCAATCGACATTATTTAGCAAGGTTTCCTTAGGACGGTTATAATTAATTTAATTTAATGATTTTAAATTTTGTTGACATTGTATTTTTTCATGATTTTTTGTTCTGTTGACATTGTATTTTTTCATGGTTTTTGTACTGGTTAAATTAGTTTTATTTATTTATTTATTTATTTATTTATTATTATTAGGCTTCTCAACAATGAGTACACTGTTACATAATAATTTGCACATTGTAAACTTAAGTCTAAGCGCCTCATCACTTACAGAAAAGCACCGCATGCACTACATTATGCGCAGAATACACAATTGAATAAATATATCAAGAAATACACTGTTTGAAAAATAATAACAAAAAACTTAAAAATATAATACTTTTGAAAGCTATATAAATTGATTACACTGAGTTCAATTAAATAACATAGATTAAATTAGATTAGATAAAAAAAAAATTAGATTAAATTAATTAAATTCAAATTGATTCAATTATTTTATATAAAGAAATGTAAATTATTGATGAACTAGAGATCACTAAATTGCAAGGGTGATTTTTTTCAGAGCGTGTACTGAACAGTTAAAAAGATCAATGTCCACTTCGTGCTCTGTGTATGCAGCATACATTCTTGATAGTGGACAGTATTGCCTCAAGTTGGTGTGACATCTTGGCATGCAGAAAAGTCTCCTGTTAGAACTTCTTGGCAGATTACGTGGCACATGGAATAAGACCCTACTGAGCAAATCGGGACAGTTCAGAGAGCCCGTAACTAACTTCTTAAGGAAAACCAAATCCAGCATGGTTCTGCGCTTCTCCAGCGACACCATCCCAAAATACTTCAGTCGCTCTTGGTATGAGTTGAGCTTTTTCCCCATATTATTGAAATAGGTCAAATGCCACAAGAAACGTTTTTGCAACCGTTCAATGCGCTTGATGTGGACCTTATACTCAGGTGACCAGACCACACTGCAATACTCGAGATGGCTTCTAACTAGCGAGTTGTACAGAACTTTTTTAATGTTGGGTTTTTTGAAATTTTTACATTCTCTCATAACGAAGCCAAGCATCTTTGACGATTTTAATATAATTTTGTCAATATGTTCGACAAAACTTAACTTTTTATCGAACTGAACACCTAGGTCTCGTATAGTTTCAACTTCCTCAAGCAGCTCACCATTCAATTTGTAGACTGACTGCATGATATTTTTTTTTTTTGTGAATTTTATATGGTGGCATTTTTTTACATTAAGAGACATTTTGTTATTCTCACACCACTCAGTCAGCCGGTCCAAGTCGCTTTGGAATAGTACCGAGTCCGAAGGATTTCTTATGGGCTTTGAGGCTTTGAGGTCATCAGCGAATAAAAATATATTCGAGTTCGGGAAGCATTCGAAAATATCATTTATGAAAAGAGTGAACATAGGCGGACCTAAATGAGAACCCTGAGGGATGCCCGATGTTGCAATGTAAGAATTTGAAGAGCAGCCATTTACCACAACCTTGAGATTCCGACCAGACAAATATGATTGAAACCAACTTAAGAGAGGATTTGAAATGCCATACATTTTTAGCTTCTTCAGGAGTATTTCATGGTTTACTGTGTCAAAAGCCTTGCTGAAGTCGGTGTAGACTGCGTCAACCTGGACACCTGCATCAACCGCCTCAACAATGCTTTCAACGTAGGTCACCAAATTGGTAGCTGTCGATTTCCCCTTCATAAATCCATATTGGTTGTTTATTATTAGCTGTGATAAATGGCTGGCTAGCACAGGGCATATGAGGGCTTCAAATACATTTTAGTTTGACAATTGTAATATTGACATTGTATTTTCTTTTTTGTTGCTATTTTTGTTCTATTTCATTTTATTTTTGACACTATCATTTGCTGACATTGTATTTTATAAGATTTTGTACTTTTATAATTAATTTAAATTTGATTAAATTTGAATTTAGCGACACAGTAACGTCACTATTTTGTATGTCTTTCGGCGGAACATAGGATGGACCATACATTTTTATATAACATCATATTGTACCCTGTGTTCACAAAATTAATAAATGAATTTGAAATTGAACTAAAATCTACACTTCCATGCTCATTTTGTAAATGCGTAAATTACTCCGACTGTTTTCTTTTAAAACGGTTTTGGATGTTTGTTTGGGCTTATGATTAAACCATGAACAGAGTAAAGATATCATCACCCACAGCCCGGCTTGACCCACTGCAGGGTATAAGCCTCTTTTTGCTTGTGCCAAGCTCCACGTCCTTCTGCCAGCCTCAGCGAGGATATACCCGCGATGCCTACAATGTCGTCTGCCCCTCTCGCCAAAACTTCTCTTTCCAGTCCTTAGACGCTACTCAGTCACAGCTTTACTCCACCTGCCATCACCACGTGTTGCTGTAAAGATATAGGATACTTTTATTCTCATTGTCCGTAGTTCTCGTAGGTTTATATCCGATTTTTACGCGGGCAAAGTCGGGAGCTAGAGATTAATGCTATTCATTTTCATAAACGCACAAGTGGGCCATATTGCGAAAGTTGCGTTGCTGCATGCCAACCCTTATTATAACAGCCATAAGACACAGCAAAGACAACTGCCTCGCCCCGACCGTACATTCAGCACTTACTAACAGAAATGTTAGCTCAATTTGCCAGCTGATAAATATATAATTCTTAGAACTAGTGGCAGGGACACGATGTTACTGTGTACATGTGTGGAGGAACTTTTGTTTTGTTTTAGTTTTGGAAAACAGAAATTTATTTTTTTATAGATAAAGAAAAATTAATAGATGTTACATAACGACGCCGAGAGTCAATTTGATTTTCCCGTCACTGAGGCAACATGAAATCCTTCTACCAATGATGTGTCTTCTACCAATGTTCCTAGTGTGGGGCAACGTTTTTAAAAAAAAAAAAAAAAAAATGTCAACTCTAATAACAATATATAATATACCAAACTGTTGGCTTATTGTGTCAACACGACAAAATAAATCGTTATTATTATTATTAAAAAATCGTTATTATTATTATTAACACAGATTGCCAAGTTACAGCGAAGAAAAGAATAAAAGTGTGATAATCACTTGCTACCTTCTGGTTACAGAGATACTAAAGTATCTAGTCAAAATTAGTTGAATAGCAGTTGTTATTTTTATAAAGCCGTGAGTTTTATCTCGAATATGCTAATATGTTAACTTCAAAACCGTTTGATAATGGCTAGAACTCGTCCTCAATCAATGAATAAACTCGGATCAAATCAAACATCCTTGTGTTACTGCCCCTAATATACGGAAAAATACAAATAATTAATCATCGAAGCGATGTAAAGCTGAACACAAATCCTCATATATTGAAAATAACAGAAATGATTGGAGCATAATCAGTCTGAAGTTCCCACTGCTGGGGCACGACCTCCCTCTCCATGAGGGGTGGGCAATAATCCGCGAAGCGGGCCCAGTGCGGTTTGGTAAAATGAATTTGAAGGGTTAAAATCCCTCATAATATCTTTGGCTTCAAAATTCGACAAGGGAAAAGGTAAGCCGAATTGTTTTTTTTTTTTTTAATATTTGTTTTTTTGTTTACTCGAGTGCATTTCACATCTACAGTCCATTTCATTTAAAAACTCTCTACCAAAAAGGCATAATACTAAAATTCCGTTGCCCGTATCGTGTGCCGTATATAAAGAAGGCGGTCAGTGGTTTTCATGGAATGTATTTTGCAGTGGCGCACTAGTGGCTTCAAGTGTACCTTCCTTGAAGTGGCAAGGGAAAGATTGTTGTAGGTTATCAGTAGTTTGAAGAAATAAGGCATTTTATGATCGACCGAGTTTAGAACATAATTATTTCTGCGAAAGTTGAGTTGCTGCATATTATGTTTTTTGGATATTTGTGAACTTAATTGTAAAGCAAATTGATTATTAACCTTAAAACTCAAAACTGTAGGTTGCTCTCTAACAGTCGTTTGAAGTGACTATTATATTACAGAAAGTTGACAACTCATAAATTTTCTTAACAATCAATGTCCCCGTCTGTTCCTATAGTCAGTTTTGGGTTCTCGGCCTGCACGCATAATTATGTATTAGGTACCATAAAAACATGTAGATTCTCCCTACCAATGCTCCCTATTATTATGTTAAAGCCTTCTTTGGAAATAGATAATAGTCTAGCATTGATCACCTCGTTTGTTTATTAATTGTTGACAATTTTATACGAATAAGTCCAGATTTTCTCAGCATCAATCCTATCACATGTAAAAGAAAATTATCACAATAGCAGATTGGCATGCCAGATTTGAAACCAAAACCTATAGTGCTTTATACCTACGTAAGCACTGCTTGAAAATAGGTTATGACGCAAACGACTACATACTTCAGATTCACACACACGTTAAAACCTTTTTTCTTCGTCATCACTAAAAAAGACACTCTGGTACCATAGACTACGTCCAATAGCGTAACGTGAACGTCACATGAGCGTCACGTGAACTTAACGTGGAACGTGAAAGTTTAACGGACTGCAGTGCGCCGCAACACGGCGAATTAACAAGGATAGCTTCAAACTTTGTATGTATTGGGGTGAGCAGAGTAAGTGGGGAGATGGGTAACATAGTTCATTGGTGAAGTGTCCCTGCTTCGCATTGAGATTATTGATGATTTAATAGAAGTTTAATATTAATGTAATCATCTGCCTAGCCTTTCCCAACATGGGGTCGGCTTCCAGTCTTACCGGATGGATACACACACGCAAGCACACACACGCTCTCACACACACGCACACACTCACACACACTATTTTAGGAGTGTTTTCAAAGTTCTTTTTTTTTTTTTTTTTAATTTTAGATATTACTTATAATTTATTTTTCTAATTTTATTTTTGTAGACCACTTTTACAATTTTTTTTATTTGTAATTGAAGAGCGGGGCCTTCTAGCACAGGTATATAATTTACTTAAAAGGGGTCCCTATGTAAGATTTACTGTAAAAGTTGTACAAGTTTCTGCAATAAACCTTTTTTTTTTTTTTCATGGACTAAATTTTAAATAAAAAGTAAAATTTAATGGTGTTGCTTTTATCCAAGATGCTATGTTAGGTGTGATTTTTTTTGTTATTGTTTTTAGCGACATGCCCCTTTACTTGAGACCTTACCAACTGAATCGGGTTTAGCTCGCAGTAGTAAGTGGGCAGTTTTATCTTGTTTTACCTTTTGTAGTAAGCCGACAATATCGGGCCTACGCTGTCCTCCCATTCTAAAGGACAAACGCTGTAACTTCAAATATTGTAAATGATTTAAAGTTTCTTGTACACGAACCGTGCACCTTTTGTCGACGTTTTATAAGTGCCCAAGGCCTAAGTAAAATAAAATATTTTGATTTTGTCTATTCATAAGATTTATTAGGGTTCCGTACCTCGAAAAGAAAAAACGGAACCCTTATAGGATCAGTTTGTTGTCCGTCTGTCTGTCAAGACCCATTTTCTCAAGAACGCATTGAGGTATCAAGCTGGAATTAATATCAAATACTCAAATCTACTGTGCCTTAGAGCTGTGAAAAAATCAAACTTCTAAGCCAACGCAATCAAAAGATACAGCCGTTTATGCCGCAAATTTACGCAAATTTTCGACACTCGCAAGGGAATCAAAACCTACAGGGTACTTCCCGTGAACTCAGAATCTTGAAAGTTGGTACGAAACAACGTCTTATAGCACAGATAAAGGAAAAATTGCGAATACCGTAAATTTTTAGTTACATCATATTATAAAAATATTTTTAATAGTTTTAAACTTAATACCCCTTTCCTCACGAACGCGTAGAGGTATTAAATTGAAATTCATATCAAATACTTAAGTCTATAATACCTTTAAGCTGTAACAAAAACAAACTTCTATGTCAACGCATAAATAGAAACAGCAATTTAAGCCGCATATTTTCAAAATCGCAACTACTCGCAAGGGAATCAAAACCTAAAGGGTACTTCCAGTCGACCTAGAATCTTGAAATTTGGCATAAAGCAATGTTTTATAGCACTTATAAAGTAAAAAAATTTAGAGGAGCTCGTGGCTAAATAATAACAGCCGCTCGGGTCGATCGTTAAGGTTAAGCCGTGCTTGCCGAGGTTGGTCCGTGGATGGGTGACCATAATTACATACCGAGTTTCCTCCGTGCCTTGGAACGCCCGTTAAGCCGTTGATCCCGGCTGTCATTTGTAGATCTTTGACAGTCGTTACGAGTAGTCAGAAGCCAAAAAGTCTGACATCCAGTCTTACCTAGGGGTATTGTATCACCCAGTTACTGGGTTGTGGAGGTCAGATAGGCAGTCGCTTCATGTAAAATACTGGTACTCAGCTGCATCCGGTTAGACTGGAAGCCGACCTCAAGATAGTTTGGGAAAAGGCTAGGCAGATGATAAAGTAAAAAATCCAAAAACCAATCCAATTTTCAATTCCAATTTTTTATTTACATCACATATTTTTATTTATTCTCTTCAGTAATTTTGGTTTGTACGGAACCCTCGGTGTGCGAGTCCGACTCGCACTTGGCTGGTTTTTATTTTTTTTATTTTAGCCAATCCTTGAATTTGCCCTTTTCGGAAACTATAAATAGGTAACGATTCGAGTTTGTGTGATATGGAGCATTATCTATTACTAGAACTGCGTTGTCTTTTAATTTCTTTAAAAAAAATTAATTGTATGTGACGTTGCACCTAATCTGTACTTAGCTTTATAAAGTTACGATTCCACAAACCGATATCATAGGTACAACACTGCACAAAAGAGCTGGAAAAATTATTTATAAATTTGACATTTGCATGTGGCAATTCAGTTCCCGGGATTAAAAAACACTATGTTGATTATAACACCTGCATCAAAATGCATTGCATGGCTTATATACAAGGTGTTGTTTTGCATCCTCGTCAAATTTCAGGAGGTGGTCACAAAAGACATAAATAATCAATTTAAATTACGATACCAAGTTAATTATTAATAAACGCCGATTTTTTTGGTTTTTTAAGTCTGACCATATTTCAGAATAACCCCCTTAACGTGGTTTAGGGAATAAAAAATTATCGAATAAACGTTTGAGATTGTTTGTATGTGCGTAAGCGAGGTTATAGTGCAAGAACCAGACGGGCTGCGTTTAAAACACGGGCGGTTCACACGTACCGATTTCACGTTCACACGTTCTTATTTCGTAAATAAGAAAAAAAAAAAAAATACCTACCCATTTTATTATTGATTCGGGACGAGAATCATTAACATAGTTACCTCCTTGAATTTGACGAGGATGCAAAACAACACCTTCTATAAACGACGCATTCAGACAGACTCGAAAAGCGATTTTAATTCAGTAATTGTATTTGTATGGTTACGAATTTATAGGGATAATCCCAGTTATTCATAAACACCATCAATTAATTAAAGAGAAACTTTTCGCCGCGACTTTGTTCGTATACGAACTTCAACCCCCTTCTGACTCGTGTAGCGGAGGAATTCTAAATAAATGATTGAACATCACCTCATACATCCCTATGAGGTATGAGGTAAAGAGCTTTTTTTTAGTACAATTTATATTCAAAATACTTTTCTTCTTAATCGAGAAAACCAAGAAAGTATGCCAAGCATTCTAAATTGCCTAAATATCCCTAAAAGTGGCACATCAATGAAATCTTTCAATATTGCATACCGTTTGCGGCTTTTATAGCAAAACTCTTTATCCACTTTTAACCACTGGACATTTACCGTGATATTTCACAAACAAATAACAAACGAAACTACGAGAAATTCACTATAATATGTTCAAAATAGCAGCATTTAATAACATTTCACATAAAAATCTGGGTAATAAAGTTTATGGCTGCACTATGCTACGTCGTAGCTCGTAGCACCGTAGCGGCGTAGCATATACGTAGCACTTTACTACGACAGACGGTTCAACTGTTTTTATGAGTGTTACGTTTTGTCTACAAATTGTGTTTTGTGTAAATATATGGAAATACTGGTTTTGTGTTGTTAAGAGGCTTGTATTCATAATTTTTTATACTTTTTTTTTAAGGGACGGTCGGCAACGAAAGTCGCTATAAGTACATATTTAAAATTATAAGACGTCTTAATTTTAGAACGATCCATATTAACAGACTGGAGTAAAAGACATAACAATATATTTTTCATCAATGGTTACACAAATTCTTAAAACAATATTACATCAGATCACACTGATCAGCACAAAACTTGGTGTAATATTGATAAGTGTCAACCGACTTCTGATGCCGACTGTACTAAAAAAAAACATTCATAATGTAGAAAATACTACAGATTATTTAAAGATAAAATTACTTTGACTAATGAAGGAATAAAACAAGTAAATACATGTACATAAAACGTTTTAGTAAACCAACAGGCACACATACCTTAAATCCTCTAAAAGCAAATAGCATTTCGCCAGAACAATAGGAATGCATGACAAAATACTCGTCTGCATTCCATCTGTACTATTCCTTTGTTCCTCTCACAGAGCAATGAAATTAATTAATAAACATCATATTTGCGAGCTGCACAAATGCACAATAATAGGAATTCAATGAAAACGAGCACAAAAAGCACAAAGCGCCAGTGAGCACAAACAGCAATCCAACCTGCTTTTAGCCAGATTCAAAAGGTTCTAGTGATGGGGTCATCCTGGTAATTGGTACCGGTATCGACCCTGGAATATGTTGGTTTCAGTATCGTTTGTGCTTTTATATAGGGTGACTGGTAATTATTGACTGAACAAACAGCTTTCCCAAAGAATCATTTTTATTCATTCACTTTTATCACAATAATACAACAGCCGTATGAAATTCGCGCGCGCGCGCCTTTGACCTATCAGCTTGTGATAAACGGGAAAATTGTTTGTTATGATAAGTATAATCACGTGTTTAAGTTTTTAGATTAGAATTATAACTATTTAGATATACTCTTTTAAATCGAGGAAGGAATATAAACAGTATAACGACTTAAGAGTGAGTCTCCAAATTATAGCGGCTGAAAGCTAAGTTAACCTATAGTTGGGGGAGTACCCAGAGCACATCTGATGTGAGGCTTGGACTTTCCATTTAATGAAATTTATTGCTAATTTTGCCTCATCATCATCATCATTCCAGCCGAAAGACGTCCACTGCTGGGCATAGGCCTCCCCCAATTGTCGCCATATTGACCGGTCCCGTGCGACTCGCATCCAGCTGAACCCCGCAACCTTCACCAGGTCATCGGTCCACCTAGTGAGAGGACTTCGCTGTCGCCATTCCAGGACTTTCCGGCCCCATCGGCCATCAATTCTGCGAGCAATGTACCCTGCCCGCTGCCACTCAAGTTTGGCAATTCTTCGGGCTAATTTTACCTATTAATTTTAAATTCCGAAAAAAACAGTTTAACTAAAACCGTTGTGTTTTCTGAGAATGAATCGACTGCCAAATTACAACCATTAAAGCATCAATCTAAAAATTTTAATCTAAAGTCCAGTTAAGTTAAAATTCTTTAAAAACCAAGCAGTACCAAAAGTTCAAAGCAACTTAAACTAGGTTACCGAAATTTATTTAGATTGAAATCTTAAGGGTATAGAGTTCAAACATCTGCAACCAAACCGTAACGTCCGCAATCTCTAAACAAACTTGTTACTAAGTTTAACCCATCGTAAATATAAATATAGTATTCCGGGTATAACATTAAAGTTAATGTTAAAAACAAGTACAACACACGTAGGTTAAAGAGAACCAACTGGTTCAACCACAGATAACAAATTATTATGATAAGAGAACATCTAAGTATTTGGTACCTAAGGTGTTTAACAAAATACATTTATCAAGAGAAAAAGGGAAAATTAGTAAATGATCACTCAAGACAAAATTAAAAAACATTATACAGAATTGCAACCAGAAATAAATACATTATATAAGAATATTATAAGTAAGTTTAATTCATTGGGTCATTGTTATATAAAAGAACGCCTCTTGCCATCAAACGTAAAAGTTTGGCAAATTTAGTCATAAGTAACACCTCTGTAATGTAATTTCTATAAATAAATAATAAAAATTAAATATTTTCTTTGTATACTAATGCTAAAACTATGCACTTATGGAAGTGACAAAATTTGACAGTTGAACTAAAAACTCAACAACCGTCAACAACCAGCCATTAACCGAGTTGTGGAGGTTACATCGGCAGTCGGTTCAAGAAAAAATACTTGCATTCCGCAGCACCTGGTTATCCTACTACCTGACATCAACAGACAAGTTGTAAACGGAGCCTTCACGAAGCCGGCAAACAAGCATGCTGTATTACATCAAACTAAATAACTGTAGTAAAAAATTATTGCAGTGAAACGACTTTTTGTTTTGGGAGATACGACGCTAGGACTCAATGTACGCACTCAAAACACTATTCTGATGAATGCATTGAATAGTATGGGGGTCGTAGAAGTATTCAAAGTCAAAAGTCAAAGTCAAAGTCAAAGCATTTATTTCAATTAGACCATTACAGGCACTTTTGAAAGTCAAAAAAAAACAAAATAAAACGCGAAGCTACAGTCCCAGTCACAAGGCATAATAACTTGTGAAAGTACTGTAGTTGCCCATTCCGTAGCGTAGATCTCTATGGAGAAGAACGGGCAAGAAACTCCATGGACACTCTTTTAAATCAAAATATGTTACAAAATCTTGGTTACATCATTCATGTTAAGAATTACAAATATGTGAGAACAATGTAGAAATACGGGCAAGTTAAGAGCGTCCAGAGTAAAAGATTAAATCAGTAATTAAAAAATAAAGTAATTAAAATAAACCGTGGCAGCTAAGAGATGACCAGTCACAACTGACAGCGCCCGTTCACGATTATTAAAAGTTAAGTTAAAACATTAAAAACTTGTATTAATAAAAAACTTGGAAACTTTAACCCTCAATATCTTTGTAACTAGAAGGTTCTCAGGTAAGGTCTAGAAAAAAAAACCCAATAGCGGGCAGAACAAGTACCTTTTGGCTTGGTTAAGGGTATTTTTATACCCATTCGCAGTGAAAGAACTATGCATATAATGATGACATCAGCGCCTAAAACATCTGCCAAGAAAATTGGTAATACCATTAAGCCGTCATCAACTTCATTGTTTACATAAGGATAAAAACAATCCCACAGCATATATCATTACAATATACACTACAATTAATTTACATGTCACCCTTACCTGCACAATGCAGATAACGATCCGTCAGCTAGAGATAATTAATTTGTGTGTCAAGTCTTAATTGATCGGAAGTGATTATTAACACTGGCGTGATGGGCAGACAACATTATTGCCATCGCGGGCATATTCTGGACGAGGCTGGCAGAAGAACGTGGAGCGTGGCACAAGCAAAGAGAGGCTTATACCCAGCAGTGGTTGGAGCATCCTCTACAGTCCGATTTCACCCCCAGCTGAAATCATGATGATGTTTACTCTGGTCCCTTTCATACAAAGGAGGCCTCTATCCCAGCAGTGGGAACGTTGTAAAAGCTAATTATACAAGATGTTGTTTTGCATCCTCGTCAAAATCAAGGAGTTAACTATGCTAATGATTCTCGTCTCGAATCAATAATAAAGCGGGTAGGTAATTTTTATTTTTTTTCTTGTTTACTGAAATCGGTAAGTTTGAACCACCCTTGTTTTAAACGTGGGCCGTCTGATTCTCGCCCTACAACCGCGTTTCCACAAATACAAACAATCTCAAACGTTTATTCAATCATTTCTTATTTCCTAAAGGCTTATGTTTAACATAACACCAGATAAAGTAAATATAACCTTAAAAAACATTTTTATACTGCCTAAAATAGTAAATGATCACCAGAATTAAAAACCTGAAAATCACAGCTCCGAACTAAGGCATAGTCGACAGGATTTAAAGTAACCTAACACGAAGGGGATGTCGGGGTCCCGCCATCCCCTTCGGACCTAACCTGTCCGAGTCGGGGTGCCCAATATCCCGAGCTCGCTTTGCTCGCACTTGCTTCCTAAGTTCTTCTTGCCACAAAATTTGGTGATCATTTACTATATTTGGTGATCATTTACTATATTTGGTATTCATTTACTATATTTGGTCTTTGAATACAATTTTTTTGGTGTTTAGTTTTTTTTTTTGGGTAACGTAGCTTAGAATCTCAAAGTATTTTTTGGTGCTCATTATATTTAATCCCTTTCCTAAACCATGATAAGGGGGTTATTTTGAAATACTGACAAACATAAACAACCAAAAAAATCAGGGTTTATTAATAATTAACTAGGTACCGTAATTTTAATTGATTACTTATGTCTTGTGTGATAGCCTCCTGAATTTTGACGAGGATGCAAAACAACACCTTGTATTTATATGGATGAACACTTCAAGATGCGCGATGAAAGATGTCAATTACAAAATCTAATCAAACTTTTCTCTAATTACATGTTTAAACGTGTTATCCATATATAGAATTTATTAATTGCTTTCATTTCAAAGTTTATTTTTGGTATACACGCAGATGACAAGTTAAGCAAAGTTGTTTGAAAGGAAATGAGTGTTAAAAATAGATGTTTTAGGCCTAAGTTTAAATATCAACGTCATTCCAGTTTCTTCTTCGTTTCGTTGACAAGACAGTATCTTCTTTTCGGCCGAAAAGTTTTCCACTTACACGGCGTAGTTGGTGGCAGTGCTTAGGTTTCTTTGTGTGCATGTTTTGGGGCACAGAGGGCAAGATAGGAAATAACACATAGTTTGACACAGCACATCTACACCCTGCCATCGTTTCGTCGAGGTAGCTCACTAACACACGAAACCAAGTGGGGTCGGGCGGTGTTTTGGGGCACATCTTTAACGTTGAAAGGAATCACTCAGACCATCAAACACCCTTTTCAAACACCATCATCTGCCTAGCCTTTTCCCAAACTATCTTGGGGTCGGCTTTCAATCTATCCGGATGCAGCTGTGTACCGTATTTTACATGAAGCGACTGCCTATCTGACCTCCACAACCCAGTAACTGGGTAATACGATACCCCTTGGTAAAACTGGATGTCAGACTTTTGGCTTCTGACTACTCGTAACGACTGTCAAAGATCTACAAATGAAAGCCGGGACCAACGGCTTAACATTCTTTCCGAGGCACGGAGGCAAATCGGTATGTTATTATGGTCACCCATCCAAGGACCAACCTCGGCAAGCACGGCATAACCTTAAAGATCGACCCGTGCGGCCTATATTATTTAGCCACGAGTTCCTCATCACTTTTCAAACACCATTGAATCGTTATTACCAATTACATCTTTCTACAATAAATCCGCGTATCGACAACATTATCCCATCACTAGTTCGTTTAATAAAAAAATACTCCATGCAAAACTATACGGTGGAGTGAAATGAAAATATTTAATATTCTTTACTCCCGCCGAGTTCCCGGTGCAATTCATTATCTCTTTCATTTCAATTACACTTTACCTGAGCTTTTGTATGGGTTTTTTTACAATACAACCGTATGTAGCAGATTAATTATGTAGTTAAGTGACCATCGGCAATTGTAAGTTGTAATCAGGGATTGGATATTCGGATACATATTTACCTAAAGTACGTTTTTTCCTCGCAAATGGTTCAAAATAATGGAAGCGGCTTCTTTAAATGCCAATTTCTATCCCGGGATCGCAGAATTTCGTAAATTTTTAGTGTTTATAAAATGTAGTACTCAAAAGCATAATGAATATTTAAAATCCATTTAAGATCGGGCATTTTTTTTTAAATAACATGTAAAAAAATACTACAACAATTTAAATTTAAATTTTGGTGCTTAAATATCAAACAGGACAAAATGGTTGTAATATGACTAAGCATTTGAATTAAAACACGAAAAAACCGGGACTTTTCCCGTATTGACGCGCGCTGCATACTAGTCAACACTCAAACTTTAAGTAAATATATATCCGATCTCTAGTTGTAATAGAGCTATCTGAATAAGTTGGTATGTTAGGCAATTCTCACAAGACACCGCTCGTCTGGGCGGTCGGGCGGTGTAGTACATATGTTAGCATAATCAGCTTATAATGTTCCCACCACTGGGACTCAGGCCTCCTGTCTATGAGAGGGAGTAATCCACAAGAGATCTGGAATCCACCACGCGGGCCCAGTGCGGGTTGGTAGATGTCACATGTCTTCGGATTTTTAGTTCTAGGACATGCCGGTTTCCTCACAATGTTCTCCTTCACCGTTTCGAGAGCAGCGCGTAGCGGTGATGAAATAAATTACACATAGTAATGCGCCTGCGTGGGTAAGACAGGCACTACAGGGCAAATAATTCCCTTTCTCCTCTCTAATCCTCTCTATCTTGAATGTATGTGAAAATGTGTGTGTAAAAAAGGACAAACTTGATACGTTTCAAGTAAGTCGTTTTTTTTTTGGTTTTACACACAAAAGTTTCCGTTTGAATGGGAACAAATATTTAACCTAAGAGACTAAGTTTAATTTTTATGTAACATTTTATTTCTATTTTTTATTTCATATATCTTTACGATGATTCATGTAGCTTTATTGTAATTGATTCCTATATAATAATATGAAGACTAACCTAAACGATTTTACTGTTGAATATACGAGTATATGTTTATTGTATGTACTGTTGTTTACTTGATCTATCCATACTTCCATACTAATATTATAAATGCGAATGTCACTCTGTTTGTTTGTTTGTTTGTTACCTTTTCACGACTAAACGGCTGATTCGATCTTAATGAAATTTGGCAAGAAGATAGATTGCAACCTGGGGAAGGACATAGGGTATATATCATTACGCTACGACCAATAGGAGCGGAGCAGCAATGAAAAA
The DNA here is from genome assembly GCA_963082945.1 of Cerastis leucographa. Classification (NCBI taxonomy): domain Eukaryota; kingdom Metazoa; phylum Arthropoda; class Insecta; order Lepidoptera; family Noctuidae; genus Cerastis; species Cerastis leucographa. The sequence goes on along the minus strand of OY720380.1, from coordinate 5,530,609 downwards.
TGTTGCGAAAACGGGGAAAATGTGACGCAGACGAAGTTGCGCGGGACAGCTAGTTTTAAATAAATTAATAAGAGACTCAAAACAATCAAAGTGGTTTAAATTAAAGTAGATACTCTAAACACTATCGCAGTAAATAGTGTTTTCGCCAGTTGTATGTTCATATGTTTAGTAATAATATAATCTTTCTTTATGGTGTGGTTAGCGCCTAACGTGGTGTCATGTTTGTGCCGCCCATGGACCTCTGATTTGTTTTTACATGACGTCGACAAATATCTCACAGGCATGCTGGTTTCATCATGATGATTTCCTGTACCGAAGCAAGTGATAATTAAACAAAACGCATATGAATCTGAAAAATCAGAGGTACGGTCTTGAGTTTGAACTTGAGACCTATAACTTGTTCACACCTCTAGGCTAAATATTTAACAAATACAAACTGCATTTAAACCCCATATTACCGACCAAACAACAACACACAGCATTAGTATAAATATTCCGGACTTCCATATAATTACAGAAATATGCATTTATCGACTAACGAGAATGAAACAATTCTATTTCAAAATCAAATTGAATCGCAACCGTTTTCCACGTGAATGGCTCGTCCAATTTACTCTGAGCTCAGCTATTTCATTAGGTACGACTTGGGTCTTTCAATTTGCGCTTTGTACGGGGGATGGGGGGGTTCAGGTTGGGTTGGACGCTCACTGAATCAGCCCCGGGCCATTGGTGAGGTTTCTTCCACTTTTTATTCAGCGCAGTCACCGTTTTAGTTAAAATAATGATGATTTATATTATGATACAGGGGTATTGTACGAGATGGAAACTGTATTTTCTTCGAGTTATTTTTCTACACACCATTTTGGATGTCCATGTCTGCCGTATGCCCGATGAGCTGTGGGTCAAAATAACCACGATGTTGAGCGCCCTGACTCAGCCAGAAGGCGACGTGTTAGACCTGGCAGGAGGTGGTGGGACGTACTGGACAGAACCAACGACCAGTGGTCTACATTGGCCCTGGATCGAACGATTAAGGAAGCCGTGGGGAGGGGCCTTTGCCCAGCAGTTCGATGGCATAGGCTAACTGTAACAGTAATATTTTGGATTTTGGTCTTCTGAGATTATTTTAGAGATCATCAGGTTAGACACTTATCATGTGGGCAAAGGCATCCACCACTCCTTCCACTAATATAGTTGGGAAATATCCAGACAGATGATGGCTAACCAATCACAATAGAAATGAATTATGCTTGCAAAACCCAGGATCCACTCTTGAAATGTGTTTATAAAATATCGATATTATTTATGTCTCGAATGAAAGTCCAATGTTTATCCCTCCATTCATTTATTCTCTACTAGCAGTCCCGCGCAACTTCGTCTAAGTCACATTTTCCCCGTTTTTGCAACATTTTCATTGCTGCTCCGCTCCTATTGGTCGTAGCGTGATGATATATAGCCTATGTTACTCCTTATATCTCCAAAAATATGTGTACAAAGTTTCATGATGACCGGTTGAGTAGTTTTTGCGTGAAAGCGTAACAAACAAGCTTACTTTCGCATTTACAATATTAGTTACGATGCCATTGCACCAAATGAATATAAACAGAAAATTAAATTCCACCCCATTCCAGCACAGCTTCACCCCAAACCGGGTGACAGCGAAACGTTCACCGCATGGCTGTCAACTAGTGATTTCACCACAGCCGTAATTGATTGATTTGCGCCTAAATTATAGCGACAGACCGCATCAAACGCGGTCGTAACTGCCAATCAATCAGCCTAGCCGGCTGTCCAGTGGCTCACGTGTATTTTGTACAGCCAGAAGTCTGGCAATAACTATGTAGACCTATATGACCTATATGCTATATGTTAAGGTTCTGTCAAATTGGTACAAGCCTTATTGTCAATGGAATTTTCAAAAATCATTCCTCAACTCAAGAAAGAAGAATAAAAACTGCGACAGCGACTTAGTTCGCGAAAATTGTGATATAATATAGTATATGTTACTCGGTAAAGGCTTGTGTGTTTTTGAGTTAAATCGAAACAAACAAACGATAACATTTTTCCTATTATAATATATTAGTTTAGACATATATCACAAACAGTGTACACAACATAGAATTTAAAAAACACCTTAATAACAAAAAAATAGAAGATAATTAAGTTAACCCAGTTCAGCCAAATACCGAGAAGCTTGCCCGACGCTGGTTTAAACTGGTTAAGATAGAAATGTGATGGACGTAAAACAGTTTTCAAATGACTCAAATTCGATGAAAAAGAAACTCTATCAAATATTTCATATGATCTAGTTCTAGTCCCAGTGATTTAGGCGATGTACCTACATCAATGAATTTAAGGTTCTCGGAGGTACCATCCTTTTATCTAACATCAACTTTCTGCGATCACTGCATTATGCAAATAATACGCTCTGACCTTTCACAGCGATATGAATAGTAACCTCAACAAAAAAAATAAAAGAAGAAAGATATTATCGCTGGCAACACCGGCTCGGCTTACAGATTAAATATTAATTACAGACATATCCTGACATTTAAGACCCTCCTGCTTAAGCCTCAAGATCTACTTAGCCTTTAAAAGGGAGCGGAGATTAAACTTTTTCCGACTACTGTTAAAGTCTTAAACGGTAATCCGATTTATTTCTGCTTGACATTTCAAATAATAGAAAGAAATGAAATTGATTCCGATCGGTTGGTGATTTTCTTAATCTTATTAAAAGTTAGTCGTTTGCGGTTATATCGACTATGTTTAAGTTGACTTAATTAAGGGAACACCACTGTTTTTTTATGTGGTATTTAGCATGCGTAATTGAGCCGAAATAACCAAAGACAAAAAATGGAAAGAGAGCCTTCGCCCTGAAGTGGGACACATCAGGCCCATAATGTTAATAAAAAAATCTAAAATTCTAGATTTTTGATATTGTTGACAGATTTGATTTTCAGTATGGCATTATACACGGTGTAAATCACCTCATCACGAAGCCGTCAACCAAGCATTCTGTACATGAAACTAAGTAACTTTACGCAAAAATTATTGCTGGGAAACGACTTTTTTTTTGGGGGGTGTAAAATCATGTTTTGTGGTAGAACTCAATGTAACGCACTCAAAACATTGTGCTGATGGACGGATTGAATAGTACGGGAGTCGTGGAGGTGTTTAAAGTAAAAATCTTACATTAAAAACTTGTATTTAAAAAAATACTTGTCAAAAAGTTGGAACTTTGACCCCTAATATCTCCGTAACTAGAAGGTTCCCAGGTATGGTGTAGAACAAAAAAATGATCGCAATGACAGGGAGAACCAGTGCCTTTCGGCTTCGTTAAGAGGTGTTTTACACCCTTTAGAACTAGATCCTGGAAAAAATGTGCATTGCAATTTAAGAAAGTTTACACAAAAGGCGATAGTGTTTAAGGTTAAACGGAGCACATCAGTTCATTATCATCTCTTGTCAATCGTTCGTCTATTGTTTTCGCTATGTAGGTTAGTTATTTTTAGTTAGAACTAAAGATTTTGCTGCTCGAAAATTTGTATACATAGGATTTTTAGATTATCGAAAAGTTGTAGGACTTATAATGGAAATAAGATTTTATAAAACATACATATCAAACATATTAAATAACTAACTGTGCCCGCGACGTCGTCTGCGTGGAATTTCGCAAAAAGTTATTTGTTTTTTTTTTCGGACTTGGACATTGCAACATTACTACTTTTTTCATACTTTCTTCATAAAATAATTTTTAAAAAAAATTTATTCAAATAAAAGTAGCTTAAGTTACTCCTTATTATATCAGCTATCTGCCAGTGAAAGTACCGTCAAAATCGGTCCAGCCGTTCCAGAGATTAGCCAGAACAAAACACAGAAAGACAAAAAAAAACAGTTAGTTTGGTATATGTACCGTATGTAATTGTATACACATCCATATATCCATGCATGTAGTGGTTATTTTAATATTACAAACAGACACATCAATTTTATTTATTTGTATATATGTATAGATAAAAACACAAAAAAAAAAAATATCATTAGAGCCTGCAAGTTCATTAAAGAGAGTGTCTACCGAAACTTTAGTCCGTAGATTAGTTTTTTTTTTGACAGATTTTTGTTGAACATTTTCTTGTTGCCTGCCTCATTGCCCAGTGGTTGCAATCGCGACTGCTGAGCATGAGTCCTGGGTTCGATTCCCGGGCTGGGCAACTTGCTATTAGGTTTTTCTATCAGAAATTTCTCAGTAGCAGCCACCGACTCTGAATTTGTGCCCGGTTGATGACAATAGGCCCGTCCCTATTACATGGGACTTAAGAACGTTTACACCTTACTTGAATTCTTTGATAATTGTGCTGTGTCGGTACGGACTTTGTTTTGGAAATTTGACACTTCTTTTAATACTAATTTACGACCAAAGTTGCGTTAAAATTTGCAATAAAAACGAATCTTTGATAGCTCGTAACTTTTTAATGGCTTTTTATTTTCCTATTCTGTTTACCATACAGACAAAATTAATAATGAGACAATACCATATCATGTTTTACTTTGGATGTGCATTGTCAAACAATGGAGTAAAACCCCCCCAAAGTTTCTATAAAATTTTCTTTAAAATTTCTATAAAGAAAAAATGTCGAAAAGTGTCACCTTAAGTACTAAAAAACATTTTCGAAAAATAATTTTACAGCCAAATTAGACCTATTATAAATTATCTATAGAAACAGAAATTTCCGATTATCTTTTTTTTTTAAAGACATTTTGAAAATGTTTTTTGTACAACTTGTTCACAAAGTCCTCTAGCTCGTACCACAAACCAAAACCTACAAAGAAAAACAAGCAGCAAATATTAGCAAAGAAAAGTTTCAATCAAAAACTAATCACGCGTCTATATAAAATGCGGATCGTCGATTCTCATCGACAATGAACCGATAGAGTACGTCCCCATGGGATCACAAGTATCTCGTCTCATTTCTCCATAAAATTGGTCTAGTCGAAGCGAATTTATTACTTCATATTTTTGCATTTTCTAGCTGGTTTTTAGATGGAAGCTTTGTGTTTTTAAGTGTGGAGTGTTGATAGAGATCTGCATTTACTTTAATGTTTATAAATCAGATAAACTTTGACATAAAATGAATGCGTTATAGATAGCTTACCAACTAAGTATCCTTTTTTTTACGGAGGGGAATCATTAAATGTCTCCTCCCGCTCTGGCGAAGCGGAAGGGAGTGTCAGACTTATACTGACTAAAACCCATCCATGTTCCTTCTTAGCCCTTTGTGTTCCAGGGAGGGGATCGGACTGGGTAAAGAAAACGACATTCTATTTTGTCCGTCAGACAGGTAATACAAAAATATTAGACACGTATTTTTTGTTTTATCAAAATATCAAAAAATTACTTAGTTAGAACTCATTAAAGTTGGAGAGTGGGGGCTTACTACGTCAGAAGTAGGTATAAAACTTACCTACATGTGACGTCATGCGCCATTTCAACTCAATATATCTCCGTAATTTTATGACTACGTGAAAAAAGAAAAAATACGTGTCCAATACTTTTCAATAAACTACCCGACGGACAAAGAAAAAAAAAATAGGATTATCCCCTATTATCTGATCCTTGAGCAACCTTTTACTTAAAGAAAACTTTGAAGTCCATTTGGTTCTCGGGAACCGCTACCGGGAACAAGTATCAGTCTATTATAGAATTTTTTTATTTACGAGCCTACTGTAATATAGCATCAAAAGTATGACAACCTGTCTTATCAAGGGGTACCGTATATCCCGGTACTAAGTGGTTTGTGGAGGTCAGATAGGCAGTCGCTCCATTTAAAATACGATATTCAGCTGCATACAGTAAGACTGGAAGCTGACTCCAATGAAATTGGGAAAAGGCTAGGCAGATGATGATATAACATAGCATCACGCCTGAAATCTCCAAAGTGTCAAGCAGAGGTGTATCTAATAGTACAAGTCACATTTCGCCAGTTATGTTTAAGACCCATGTAGGAGCTTGAGGATAAATAATAAATGCCGCTCGGGTAGATCTTTAGGTTAAGCTGTGCTTACCTAGGTTGATCTGTGGATGGGTGACCACCCATACATACCGAGTTTCCTCCGTGCCTCGGAAAGCACGTTAAGCCGTTGGTCCCGGCTGTCATTTTTAGATCTTTGACAGTCGTTACAGATAGTCAGTGGCCCGGAAGACTGACAACCAGTCTTACCAAGGGATATCGAATTACCCTTTACTAACTGGGTTGTGGAGGTCAGATCGGCAGTCGCTCCATGTAAAATACTGGTATTCAGCTGAATCCGGTAAGACTGGAAGCCGACCCCAAAATTGTTGGGAAAAGGCTAGGCAGATGATGATGATGATTTAAATCCCATGCAATAGGGGGCGAGCCTATTGCCATCAACCGGGCACAAATCCAGACTCAGTGGGTGCTACTGAGAAATTCCTGATGTTTAAATTAAATTAAATTAAATTAATATAATAAATTAAATTCGTCGAATAATAATTCGTCCGACCCGGAATCGAACCCATGACATCATGCTCAGCAACCGTGATTGCAACCACTGGACCAACGAGGCGGTCGTACAAAACCTGTATAAAAATATATTCATACGTATAACAAATACCAGGGCAGCAGACAGTAGCGGTAGTTTGCCGGTGATCTGCATAATGTTCTAGAGTGCCGCAATGCGAACTGAATTGCATTCACCACTGCCAGAACTATAACTGATTTCGATATGCTAATGGGTTCATGTTCATACTATATAGGGTGACTGGTAATTAGTGACCGATACTTAAACACGTGATTATACTCATGATAACAAACAACCTTCCCAAAGAAACATTTTTTTATACTCATAATTTTTTATCATTTAATAATACAACAGCCGTAAGAAATTAGCGCGCGCGCGCTTTTGACTTATCAGCTTGTGATAAAAGTGAATGACAATAAAAAAAAATGTTTCTTTGGGAAAGTTGTTTGAAAGTTGTTTATAATGAGTTAGTCGTATTTAAGTATAGATCACTAACTATATTTTCGAGCCGTTTGGGGTTGAAACTCTGGGGCCGTGGGGTCCGAGTGCTCACAGCCTTTTCAAGGAAATTTCTAAACGCCTCGTTGACACTTCCCGTGACCCAAGGGCTGGGTTTTACTTTGGCCAGAGGCTAAGTATTGCCATACAACGTGGCAACGCTGCCAGTCTCTTGGGCACGTTACCAGTTGACAGCGTTGAGGAGGAGTTTTTTGACGCCCTTTTATAATTTGTTGTTATTTTAGTTATCTAGTTTTAAAAATAATATTAATTTGTAAAATGTAATAAAATAAAAGATCACTAAATACCATTCACCCTATATACGATACTTTAAAGGTTTTCTTTAGTTTTTCTAGCATTATAGAAATTTAGGAATATTGGGGTAGCGCACCACCAACGCCAGACACCTAAACGCCAGTTTTAAAGGTTCCATTGACATGGTTAAAGCCATGAAAGCGACAATTGAGACATTCGAAGCTTTATCGATGATGGACATAAAAAGCTTTGACAGAACAGAAAAAAAATGACATAATTAAGAAGAAAAAAAAAACTTTTCGATAGCTTACTATCGAAAAGCGTAATTATGTCTTTTTTTTTTAAAGTGGCTGTTTGAAATGACACTTTGAATCACAGTCACTTTGAATTTTTGAGCATTCTTATTTAATTTCCTTGTAGTTACAGTAGAACCCTTTGCTCAGCAATATGTCAGATTGATATTATAGTAACCGGACCTTGACTGAATCCCACAATTAATATATCCCTCTCATTGTTTGCAAGTTGGTCTGTCGGAAGTGATGTCCTAGATAACCAAGGCAGGTGAGTGTAGTTTAATCGGTTGTTTTGTTGTTAAACTCTGATTCATGACAGCCAGTGGGTTGATTTCAAGTGTGAAGTTCGGTCAAACTTGCATGTGTAGCATGACCGCCGAAGAAACGGGCTATGCTGACGGAAGAAACGATAAACTGACACATTGTCAGTGTCTATCTGTCATTATGTCGATTCTTCCGTAGACAAAACTCGTTTCTGCAGGGGTCATGCTACACGTGCTGTAGGACAAATTGCAGACGTGGCTCTGTTTGAGTGGACTCGGACGAATAATTTTCTTATTAATGTAGATACACAGAGCGACAAAATTAAGCTTCTTATTTCTTATTTCCAATATAACATGGCCTCGCTTTGTACAGATTTCCCTTTCAATGAGAGATCCGCTTAAACTGTTTTGTGTTTTTTTTTTACTTGATTGGTGGCGCGCGTACATCAAACCGATTCATCATCTGCCTAGCCTTTTCCTAACTAAGTTGTGGTCAGCATCCAGTCTAACCGTATGCAGCTGAACACTGCCTATCTGACCTCCACAAGCCTATTAGTACTGGGTAATACGTACTGTAATACGTTACAGTAGGTTCAGTCAGTTGTCATATGCACGGAGGAAACCCAGTTTGTAATGGGTGGTCACCCATCCATGGATCAAACTAGGCAATCGCGGCTTAAACTTAAAATAATTTCGACCTGAGCGTCTATTATTATGTAGCCAAGAGCTCCTCCAATTACGGACCTATAATGGATTAAATCTTATTCTCCTCAACCACCTACTTCTTCAGAATGAACACCCAATCATTGAGGACCATATTTAGTGACCTACTCTTTATTTTCTGTTCTACTTTCCTTTCGCAATAATACTAATACCTACAAATCAAAATAAAAAAGAAACCGAATGCAACCATAAACAGAAAGAAACATAAACCAGCCACCTGCCCCCCTAGCATGACCGTTCTATCTCTATTCTACCAAGAAACGACAAGAAATCTTTTCTTTACAACTTGTCATTTCTTCTGCCCGAGCATGGCGCGCACCGTCGACTCGCGTTTCTACGAAGACATAGACAGAAATTCTTTCCATAGCAACGGGGACGTTGCTATGGAAAGTTAAAAGGTTACGTTTAGTTAACAAAAAAAAGTTGCCAATTGCACGAGTTTTTCATTTTTCGTGGTCGGGATGGTGTTGCTGCATCCTGGATCCAGGCCTGGATCTTTTTCGCGAAATTAAACCTAAATATTTTACATAACATTTCAACCTTTTGAACGTAACTCAACGCAACCACGAAACGTATTTCTCGTATTTAGTTTTTATTAAGACTAGTTTGACATTTGTCAGAAGTAATGTTTCTACCCCCAAATGTCAAAAGAAGAGAAAATATGGTCGTCATGCTCGACGTTGTAGACTTGTGTCGACTGAAGAAAAGAAACATTTCTTTTCTACATTCTTAATATCGCCATGCTTGGGACGATAGAAATATCTGTCAAATTGTCGATTCTTCCGTAGACATAGCTCGTTTCTACGGCGGTCATGCTAGGCCGGCTGATCCATTAGGAGGCGACGCCATAGCCATTAAAAATGGATTTGTTCTTATATCTGTCGTTTCGGCGCGAAACTGGTACGTTTTCAATTACCGATAAATCGGGCAGTTCGTTCTCTCTACCCATTGGCCCATATTCTGCGGTCGTGCGACAATTATTTCATTTAAATGAACTCGTATTGCGGTTGTGAATTTTATAAAGAGGTTATTTTGTTCATTAATTCCTGTTATTGTTCTCTGTTATATGTATAGAGTTATAGCCGGTGAACTGGTGACCTGACCTGGTTCAGTAAAGAGAAAGTCCTCATCTTTTCCATATAAGCCATAATGCTTTACGCGGAATAGCCATAATGTCCAACCGATCAACTTAGCGTAAATCTAGATACGTATATAGTTATTTTTTTAAAGGAAAAGTGCACATGCCTGTGTATCTATGGTTTTTCAGGTACACACACATTTTCGCTTCACAACCGCAATACGAGTTTATGTATAAGGTTTCGCAGGAGTCAAAATACGAAGCTCCGTGTTTTCGAAAAACTGTTTAGATGTCGATCCCATGTAGATTACTAGTATTCAGCTGCATCCATTTGGACTGGAAGCCGATCCCAACATAGCTTGGAAAAGGCTAGGCAAATTATTAATCAACTTACTATAGAATTAAGTAGTGTGGTATGAAGGCAAATAGTAACATAGGATACAATAATACCTTATCCTCTAATCACTCGACAAAACCCATACCTACCTGTATACAGGACACTTTTTAATAATACCGCGCTGCCTATCCCAGTCTTTTATCTGGAACATCTTTATGGGGGAAATTTTCGTGAGAATTCTAATTAAATTTCTTGAAAGCAAGTCCCCGAGAATGGGACCCAAGGTACCTCTACCTAAGCCGCGGTGCCAACGTCTTAAGGAAAAAGCGGGAGAGGTGACACAAAATGTACGTGAATTAGGAAAATAAAATGAAATTAGAAAAAAATTGATGTTTAGAAAAAAGCCGGCCGTAGATGAAATTAGGAAAAAATTGACGTTTAGAAAAAAGCCGGCCGTAGATGCTTTAAAAATCGGCCATCTTGATAGAATATCGCCTATTTCACGTTTTTTAGGGTTCCGTAGCCGAATGGCAAAAAACGGAACCCTTATAGATTCGTCATGTCTGTCTGTCCGTCCGTGTCACAGCCACTTTATTCCGAAACTATAAAAACTATACTGTTGAAACTTGGTAAGTAGATGTATTCTGTGAACCGCATTAAGATTTTTACACAAAAATAGAAAAAAAACAATAAATTTTGGGGTTCCCCATACTTAGAACTGAAACCCATTTTTTTTTTTTATCAAACTCTTAATTGTGGGGTATCTGTGGATAGGTCTTCAAAAATGAAATTGAGGTTTCTAATCTCATTTTTTTCTAAAGTGAATAGTTTTCGCGAGAGACACTTCCAAAGTGGTAAAATGTGTGTCCCCCCCCCCCCCTCTAATTTCTAAAGTAAGAGGATGAAAATTCTGAAAATATTTAGGATTATAGAACGTAAAAAAAAATGTCAATGAAAATTGGTTTGAATAAGATATGATGTTAATTTTTTTAGATATAGGACTTTTTCATCAAGCAGCAGCAGTAACTTTGTTTTTCATTAACATACTATGAAAAACAAATTTAGTTTTGCTGTTACATGTAAAACTAATTTAATAATATTAAAAATATTTTATATTTTATTGTTTGGTGGTAAGGAACCCTGTGTGCGTGTGAGTACGACACGCACTTGGCCGGTTTTTTCTAATTACACTAACAACTGCTGCTAAATGAAATTTCCAATAATTTTTTTTTCGTGATCTGATATTGTGTTCTGTCTGCGCCCACTTTGGAAATGATCCCAAGTGATCTAAAACGAACAATCACAAGTAAAGCAACCTCTCTGCCGTGTAAATAAATATAGTCAAATATCCTGAACATTATGATTAATACTTCGCATTCAATACCTAACATAACGGTCAGCAATAAAACTTTTTGGCCTTACACAAATGCCGTGTTTCTGCTACCAGTTTCCATAGTAAAGACAAGCAATAAACTGAAAACAATTACCCCACCGTTTGTAACTTGTGGTGCCGGCGGAGTGTCCAATTTGTTGAGCGTACGATTTACGGAAGTCCACGACTACGAGCTGCGAGGTCGTGGTCCACTTTAATGTCGGACAATAATATTCATTTCTGAGAATGCAGTAATATAAGAAGGATGAATTGGACGAGGTTTGTTAACTAATAGTCACTGTGGCTGTTTGTGTATGTGAGTTTAAATGTTTGTAAACGCACCCAAACAACAGAGAAATTTCAAGTGTGGGGCAAAGTTAAAAAAAAACAGTGTGTGGAGTCCCTCCGCGCGGCACGCATGCGTTCGAGTGCCACGCATTCACTCTCGTTATTTTGTTGAGCTTCTAAATAATATTTTATTGTTGTACACTTTTTATTACATACCTAAGTTTATCGAGGTTATTTTATGGAAATTGAGCGAACGCTGGTCACACCGAAGAGTCGAATGCATGACTGTTTGCACGCCATCTTGCGTACCTAGTAGAACTACGTAGTCACAAATCTTGTAATAGCGCCATCTCTTAGTGGGTAATAGAAAATATTCCCCCTCCATTAGAACGTTAAACATGTTGGAAGTCGCGTAAGAAGATTCACTTTAAAAAAAAAAGCGTCACATTAAGACAATGCCTCGTTAGTCTATTGGTCTTAAGCGCGGCAGCTGACCATGTGTGGTCCTGTGTTCACCAGGTCCGGCAAAGTGTTATTGGGCTTTTCCATCACGAATTTCTCAGTAGCAGGCACAGAGGTTGAATTTGTGTTTGGTTACATTTTTGAGCTCGTTTCGCTCGCTCTTTTTGCTAATTTCCGGAAGGGCAATACAACATTATTGGCGTACTGTCATTCATACGTATTCTGGGTTTGTTATCCAAGTCGGGACGTCGTCGGTCGTCGACTGAGAAATTCCCGATTGGCACTATTAGGTTCTACTATTGGGAATATCTCAGTTCATTCATTTCTGGATTTGATGTGATTTGTGTCTCAAATAACTGTTACCAGCAATGTTATCCAGATTATTGTATGTATGTATACTGTGTGTATTGTTGAAGAAGATCCCCAGAGAGACTCCTAAACAAGTTCTTCCGGTTCTTCTATTTTCAATAACAATTCAAATGGGTTACTATGAAATCTAAAACCAGTATTGGTTTGTTCTTATTCATCATCTGCCTAGCCTTTTCCCAAACTATCTTGGGGTCGGCTTCCAGTCGCCGACCCCAACAGCAGCTGAGTACTAGTATTTTACATGAAGCGACTGTCTATCTGATATGTCTATATCGACGTCCCCGGGGAATAAACCGGTAACCGCAAAAATCAAATTTTACAGGAAAAATGATTTAGTGTTTTTCGGGTATATCTCTTCAGCAAAACGTAATTATGACAACATTATTATGTTATGGAAAAGCTAATTTTTACCCGAAAAGTTTATAGTATTAAGTGTAACTATTAAATATACATAGAATTAGTTATTCACCAAAATACACATTACCGAAAATAGTTTCATAAAATTTTTAGGGTATTTATATCATAGGATCGTGACTTATCAATATTATTTCTGTAATGTTTACTTACCGAATTATTCTTGTAAATTTCTTAAAAATCATAGGCATAATATTGCTTTACTGGATTATTAAACGTGTTTTTTCGTTACAGAGAGAGATTGTAATGTTCAGTTACCGACTTATTATGGTAAAATTTTTAATAACCATAAAAGTGTAAAGTAGTGTAAACCGTATTTTATAGAAAATTTTTGGTAGTTATATTATCGTAATCATTGAAAACCGATAATGTAAAATAAATTTGTCATCGGTATCTTCGAGGGAATAATTAAAGAAAACTAAAAAAAAATATTAAAATTACAACGTTTATTTTATTTTATTTTTTTTTGTGTTTGGGTGGCTTACAGCTACCCAACACACACAACTATACAGAACTATACAGAACTTATAGTGATGTAAAAACAACAAGCCATTTACAAGCCTCCACAAATAGAAATTTATTTAATTTATTATTGGAAACAAAGTTTTCATAGAGATCACAAATCAGTCAATCACAAAAATCAAAAACACACACAAATCAAACAAGAAAATCAGTCAAATCAGTAAAAGTATAAAAAAGTAGCCTAGTAAAAACTTAAAAATTAATCGGTATTATCATTGGCATCATCATTATCATCGCGATCATCACTTTTTTTTTCTACAGAAGTTAAGGATTTATAAAATGCGTGGTAATACCGTGGAATCGCTCCACTATTGCACAAAGACAGTAAATCTGTATGCAACGCCTTGCTTATAGGAAGAGGCTGATGATAAGCACGTGCCAATACAGTATCTTCTATCAAAGCGTCTGTCTTAGGTTTTCGCCCACGTTGTTTGGTTTGAAATGAACTTGAAATATTTAATTCAGAACATTCCTCATCAAAATCATATTTAAAGAAAACCTTGTCCTGTTGGAATGATGATACATGAATTTCCATAACATCAGACCAGTGTATCGTATTCCCATCTATATCGCGACGCCAATTCAAAGGATTTACCAATTTTTTTATGTCTAAAATATCTGTTTGCTCCAATTCTTTCATAGTATATTTTTCTCCCGTGACTTTGGAGTTTAGAATTATATTATATATTTGATCAGGTGTGTAAATAGACTTATTTTTCATGTTCCTTTCAATACAGGCATACATCGAGTCTCCCTCGTTCTGGCTATGTCCAGTCTCGAAAAATCTGTGCGTTATAGATAAATTTAAAGATTTTGCTGCATACAAATATAAGGCAAAAATGAACCTGTTCCTATTTGGGCCGTAACAACCAGCCGAATAAAAATATATCTTGTTACCTTGCTCCTGTTCACTCTTTAAGAATTGCAACAAACAACTCCCAATTTCTATGCAGCCTTGTTTTGCGATTTGGTAATGCCACACGTAGCAATACCCTTTTTTACGTACGTCAAAAATGGTAAAATTGTACACAGGGTACTTGCGTTTATAGTGGAAAATGCCTACAGCAGATTGTGGATTACTTAACACTTTTTTCATCCCATCTATTCGAAAAGGACGAATTGGTTCGCCTTTAAGTGCACCCAAAGGTGGTGTTTTCTATAAGAAACTTTTGGCGGGCAGTAATGAGTTTTTAATCCTCTTTATTTCAAAAAGTGCGCCGCAATCATCTTTGCCGCGCACTTTTTGAATCTGGAACATCTAAGTGTTCAGCGCCAAAGAAATCGAACGCAAATATTGTTTGAATAAAGACTGGCTGGTACGACGACGGCCCATACTCGCGCCGCCAGCTGAATATAAAATTTTCATAATTGCGAAAATGTCTCATATGTTAATAATTACAAGTTTTTAGTTGTTTTATTATTAGATGCTATTTAATTTTTATTTTTATTTTACCATTATGTTTTTATTAAATAATAATATTACAATAGAATATGAGGCGCCTGTTTTCTCATAGTGGGTGATGAAAAGCAGAGTGTATCACTCGGGCGCAAAATATATTTTTGGCTCGGGCGACGTACTTTGAATCCCTCGCTGCGTTCAGGATTCTACTAAAGAATCCCTCGCTACGCTCGGGATTCTACTCTAGAATCCCTCACTTCGCTCTGGGTTCAAAAAAGCGCCCTCGCCGTAAAAATATTATTTTGCTCCCTTATGATACAATCTACTATTGCAGGCCAAACATAGCAATCGTGCTATCGTTTTTGTCAATTGTTTTTATTTTCTTCATTTTTAATTTGGCGAATTCTCTCTTTTCTATTTAAATGACGTCTATAGCTTTCTTCTAAAGACTCTTTTTCTGATGGACTTGCTTGCTCATATACAAAACATTTAGAACATCTTTTTTAGGCTTAAAAAATGAGTAGTTAAATTTTATGTTAAAATGGTTTCATATTGACGTTTTGTCGCCATCGTAACTTCAACATAGTTTTGCTGTGGAAACCACTCAGTGTACAAACGATACATTTTTGATATGTTGAGGTCTTGTGACAAATATTCTCGAGTTGAGCTTTTTCTCGTGTAATGAGACTCTACTTTAGGAAATAATGAAATATGCTTCTCAACACTCGATTCCGTGCTGGAGCTCATTTTTCGAGGTCTATTAGTGTGCTTACCTCTTAAGTCTGTAATACCTTCGTCTAATTTAAATAGGTAGGTATAAATTTATGTCCCGGATGATAACTGTAATAGTGCATTACCGAAAATGTCTACCACAAAATTTACGATGATAAACCTGTAATCGCGTTAACCAGAAATTTTGCTGAAATATTTTACAGTAATATTACTTTACCGAAATGTAGCCATAGAATTTAATTTGTAATAATGTATTTCGTTATTTTTCTAGTAAATAAAAAATGGAAAATTTCCAAAGAACAAAAGTGTTATAAGGAAAACCGTTGGAAATTACCGCAGAAAAATTTGAAAAAAATTGCGTTGGTGTATCCCGACCCATAGATACCGAAAATGATATAACAGTAAAAAGTCAGTAATAGTATAATACAGGTTTATTCATTGAGGGCGTCGATATCTTGGTAAGACTGGATGTCAGACTTTTGGCTTCTGACTACTCGTGTCGACTGTCAAAGATCTACAAATGAAAGCCGGGACCAACGGCTTAACGTGCTTTCCGAGGCACGCAGGAAACTCGGTATGTAATTATGGTCACCCATCCACGGACCAACCTCGGCAAGCACGGCTTAACCTTCAAGATCGACCCGTGCGGCTAACTTCATCTGTTTCCCACTCAGGAATAAGATTAAAACAATACTGCTTTAAGAAGTCATAGTAGACCACACCGTCTGCCTTCATACGACCAGCTAGTTACTTACTTATAAACTTTGGATACGCGTCATTTCTGTCACGACCACGAAACGGGACATACCTAAGCCAAAGCACACGCTAAGAAACGTTTATAGATCTCAGCCTCAATGGCTGACCTTAAAGATGAAATCTTGATAATCTGCTGGATAAAATTCTTAGAGAGACAACAGCAGCACAGCAGACTCTCCTCCGTTCCGCTGAGCTGGGAAAGTGAAAAGTAAACACAAAGGTAATAATATCCAATAATCTCCAAATTCACCTCTGGTAACCCTAAGAACCGCTAATGCACCGGCAAGCAGTTACTATAAAAGCAGTAATTACCGCTCGACCTTTCCCCGGCTGCCGATGACAGTAAACTTTTACTGCCACTAAAAATAATGGCCGGCCAAGTGAATCGATAGCTATGTACTGCAAGACTGATCTTTTTCTTCAAATCTTTCAACCGGTTTGGGCAAATAATTTAACTCATGTTACACATAGGTTATAGGAGCATGGTGAATGGACAAGCAAATAAACGTTTTTTCTAGAAAACGATGTTCGAGGAAAAGAACCTTTTAAAAGAATATTTCAAAGGAAGTACTGCCATAGTTGATACGCCACGTAGCATATTCTGCTTTAGTTTGATAGGTATTAATTACCACTAGAAGACTTCTTGGCAGAAACGAACCCTCATAATTATGTTGTAGATATGCCTACCGCTCTAATTGACCCTGTCACAGCATCATTTGCATATAATATCCTCATCTGTCTAGCCCTTTTCCAACAGGTCACCTTCCAGTATAACCGGATGCAGCTGAATACCTGTATTTTTAATCCCCGACCAAAAAGCATTATAACTTTGACGTATGTATATGTGTGTCTGTCTGTGGCATCGTAGCTCCTACACGGACGAACCAATTTTGATAAAATTGATTTCGAAAAGTGTTTTAATCGAGAGTGTTCTTAGCTATGTTTCAGAAAATCTGCTCAGCTGTTTGAAGGCCATCACCTCTTTTCTAGTTGATTCGAAATTTGAAATTTTTTACTTGCCACCATGGGCATCGCCAGGGGAGGGGGTGACTGAATCACCTCACCGTTTTTTTTTTAAATTTATAACATTAACCAAGAAGAGGCGCAACACCGAGAAAAGTGGAAGGAATGGGAGAGGCCTATGCCCAGGAGTGGGGCAGTAAAGGCTAAGATAAAATAAGCTTAGAAAAGCATGGAATAAAAATTAATTTAAAAATGTATTTATTTGTCGGGAGTCCGCTTTGTTTTGTGCTTGTGCTGGTCTACTTAGCGGTCCCCCGACGCTACGACGCTTGGATTAATTTATTTTAGGTTTTTAGAGGTTTTCGTGACGGTATTTTTTTTTTATTTAAATTTTTATTTTAAATGAAGTGACTGTCTGTCTGACCTCTACAACCCAGTTGATACTGGGTATCTCTTTGTAAGACTGGTTATCAGACTTTCAGGCCATTGACTACCTGTAACGACTGTCAAAGATCTCGGGACTAACGGCCCAACGTGTTTTCCGAAGCATTGAAGAAACATGTTATGTAATGGATGGTCACCCATCCATAGACAGACTTTGGCAAATGCTGCTTAACCTTGAAGATCGACCCGTGCGGCTGTTTTTATTTAGCCGCGATAACTTGAAACTAAAGTCCCAGAAAAATTGTATTCTAAAATCAAATAGCTTTCTCCAGAGTAGTTCATCCGTAGCGATTCTATTGGCTCAGATAAATAAGTTTCTCCGCTGAAACTTGATTTAGTGTGGCGTACCAGGCAGACTCCGACAGTCGCTCCACAGTTAACTCGATTCCGTTTTATTGCACATTTACTGCTGCCTCGGTTACTTGTAGCTTTTATAATGTTACAGCAATCATCTTGGCGGATAGTCGAGTTTATTTGAGGTAGTTTTACCGTCGTTTGTTTATATTTGATTAAAGAAATGTTGAGATAAAGAGATGGAGTAAAAATCCTCTAATATTATATACATCGCCTAATTATTATCGAAAGATGGCGCGGCGCCTTGGATAGCTTCTTCGTGAACTGGCAAGCACACTATCAAGAAAATTTTAAGAAATGAGCAAAGGCCTCCCCTCCTGCCTTTAGACAATACGGGATAAATAAATATTAAGTAAACTTCAATGAAATCCATTTGGTGATGGATGAAATTGTCTCAACCTCCATGTGTTCACTCACAGGCATCTTCTAACTGTCGAGGATTATAATTAGCAACAGTAGCAAAATCTGGAATATGTAATGCGGGATATAATCTATCAGTTTCAAAATTTTGCATCAACTAAGTTGGTAGTTGTTTGGTAATCAAACGAAGTTGAGTACTAAGGAGCTACCGTGAAGTTCATGTTTCTTTTAGACATGAATTCCAACAGGACATCATGAACTTCGTTACTGCTGTAGAAAAAAAAACTCAAAAGCCTAGTTTTCAGGTGACAGAAATCAAATTTCAATCACCTGACATGACAGCTAGCAACGTCAATAACGTCATTGCGACACCATACGTAAAAGGAAAAACCATAATAATTTGTGTAAAGCAGTTGTTTAAATTCCATTAAACAAAAAAACGACGATCCAAACCACCAAAAATGGCTTCAATACCACTAATGTACGCTCAGGAGGATTGTGAGTTGGGAGGAAAAGAAGGAATCGAGGTAAACTGTCCATTTTTGTACTTTATGGCGAACAGTGAATGTTGTCCTCAATGTTTGTCCTTCAACATATTGTGCTTAAAACATTAAATTCGCTTAACCAAACATGTCTGTTTCTAGAATGTATTCATGTGCTAATTTTCCATTCATTTTGACGCATAAACAAGTTTGATTTTTCCATGGTAGCGTAAATAATCTTGATTGTTTCATTTCCATATGATTATGTACAATGCTAAGGCCGTTGATAAGATAAAGCCTCATTTTACAAAATGTTTTTTTTTCCGCAATTTTTTACCGTTTTATATCAGCTAATTAGTATGCTAAATGGCTAAATAATAAAAATATATTGTCATGGATAAACTAGGAACTCTCTCCATTGCAAATTATTAATGAATAGAACCTCCATTTTGCTGATTAAATATAATCAGCAGCTGTTTACATATTGAATTATGTCTATTTACTCAGTGCTAATTGTTTTACAGTTAGAATAAGTCTCCTGGAAGTATTTTGGTTTTCTCTTTTTTAAACCTAGACTTAAGACTAGGCCTAATAGACTATATATATGTTTTTTTTTTTTACTATTACTTTTATCAGCTTTAAAAATAAGTAAAAGGGCTATTTCCCTTGACTGTAGTCTAGTCATATAATTTTAACTTGTGGCCTTATATTCTATGGAGGCACACAAAGAAGGAAAAACAAAATAAAACCACTACTTGGAATAGGAAAAGCACAAGTTTTTTTTTCACATTCTTCATTCTTTTTCTTTCATGTTTCCTTTCTAAGTTTGAAACTTGTATGGTGTACATGACATAATAAAGAATATTCTATCTCTCTATTCTTATACACTATAATATGCTTCTCATGGACAAACAAGATATTAAAGTATAGATAATTTATTTTAGGGAAAGTAAATTCATTTTATAAATAATATAAAAATCAACTTTGTTCTATATTAAACCAGGAAGTTGTCTATTATTAATTTGATATTTCATCATCATCCTGTTTTATAAGTCCCATTGCGCCCCCTTCCTACAACCAATTTTATTGATAAATCATAATATATCAGGCCCCCTATTCACAAAGGCTCTATTTCGATTCGATAAGTCGTATGTCTATCTTGTTTTGGCATTAAGAAAACGAGTGAGATAGACATACGACTTTCCTAATCGAATCTGAGCGTTTGTAGGTTAGGTTATCTGGCCTGTTTCCTTAATTAGCCTCTTTATTGGGCCATTGTAGTCTGAAAATCCTTTTGTTACTCGAACCATCCCAGGTCCTCCCAGAAAGCTAGCAGCCTGATAAGGAGAGGTGTACAGCCAAAGTGTGATCTTCAGATTGAGACCCCATTTTTTACAAACAAGTCTTCTGCACTGACTAAAAGCAATACAGGCCTTCTTAAGTTTTGCATCCATGTGACTCGCCCAGTTCAATTTGTTATCAAGTATGACGCCCAAACTCTCCCTATCAACCTGTTGATAAGGAGAGTTTTTGAATAAGTTTTTGAATATTGTTCTGGTAACTTTCTTTTGATCAAATCACTCAGGTAAACGGTTACCAGTCTTTCTACATGACAGGACCTATACCTACCACTGATTCATGCATAATAAAGTACTTAACAAAAATTTTTGCAAACTTCCACATTTATTCTAACAACTTAAAAATAATTTATGCGCTTGGTCTGCTCCCTGGTGGATAATAGCCGACTCTCTATCACAGAGTGGAAGCCTGCGTGCCAGCAGTGGAAACATCAGAAATATGCTATGTCCCTTGCGGATGACCTGAGTAGACCGGGAAGTTTAATCTGCTTCTGGAGAGAGGTGGGCTGGTTGGAGTAACGGCCACTATGGCTCACGCACAATGGTCCACTTAAGGGACTAAGTGCGGAAACCAAAAACCCATGAAGAAGAAGAAGAATAAATATGCTATGAAACGAATTGTTCTCTAATTTTGCAGGAAGATTTCTCCTACCGCAACAATGTCGCTAATGCCGACAAAGAGATCCGTCTGGGGTTTGTGCGCAAAGTCTATGGTCTTCTCTCAGTGCAGCTCTTGGCCACTGTTGCAATCGCAGCTACATTCCATCTTGTTGAGCCTGTAAAGGCTTTCATACATCAGAAGTAAGTGAATTGGTAACTTTTTAAAACTAAACTCCAATCTTGGAATTCATTTCACTTAATTGAATGACTTTGTTGCAAAAACATTCCTTAAAACTTGTTGTAATTTTCCTCATTTTCATTGAAATGACTGTACATATGAACTTTTACCTTGTCTTAAGAATGGTTTTTTAACAGGTATTTTCCTCATCTGCAATGATTTGTCACTGTACCTGTGTAATATCTAAACTATGTAATGCTACAGGGACAATAGAAATCTATGCTTTGGAATGGGCAACAGTACTTTCACAAGTTATTATGCCTTGTGACTGGGACTGTAGCTTTGCGTTTTATTCTGTTTTTTTACTTTCAAAAGTGCCTGTAAGGGTCTAATTGAAATAAATGCTTTGAGTTTTGTACAACTAGAAAAAGTAATTATTTGAGGATCATAATGACTTCATTATGCTCTCTATATATTTACCATGCCACCTTGTCCTGCCATACATCCTTTCGTTCACCTATCTGTCAAATATGCGTGTAATGGCAATACCTTTAGACCTATGTGCAACAGATGTTAAGGACATGATTTAGAAGGAGATTCATTTGTTCTATTTCTATTCCAGTGATTGGATGGTGATAATAGCATTTATACTCAGCATGATTGTGCTGTTCGCGCTGATCGCCAAGAGGAAGGACTCACCCGCCAATCTCTACCTGCTGGCTGCTTTTGTAAGTATAGATCCTAAATAATTCGACAGTTCCAATAGAGCTATTCAAGCAACAAATATAATGAAGTACCTAAATGGTGCAGTGAGCTGGTTTGCGGTTAAGAAAAATTGATTTAATGCTTCCTTTAAATTATTTAAAGAGGCTCACCACTGGCCTTGAATACCAAAAGTATGCATACGCAAAAATAATCGATGAATCGCTCTAACCACGCTCGACAGTGGTCAAGGCGTAAGTGTCCGAAATATTACGAAATGTGAGTTTACCAATTCCTATCAAAAAAGGAATTAAATAAAGATATTGAACAAAAATATTAAGTACTTTTTTACTGTGGGTAACTAACCATTTTCAGTAATTTGGTGACATGATAGTTTTGTATCTCTGATTAATCTAAGCAGATTTTTTGCAATTATTAACCCACCACTCCTCCTCGTCAGCAAAATTAAGCAAAGCTCCAATGAGCAGCAGTTATAAGTGACAGACAAGTGAATAGCGCGCGGTAATTCGTCTACTCAGTTCTAAGCGAGTACCTAAACGTATTCATTATTTGTAGGAATCCCCTAAAATGCATTTCGTTTTCAAGCATAGACAATGTGTGGGTTGCCATATGTGTAAAAAAGTAAATAATCACTGCTGACGTAATCACTATCTAGATTCCCCCCCCCCCATGTCATCAAGTATAAGCAAAGCAAAACCCCCGCCCCCCAATAGTGCTTACGTACTACTTGAACGGTCCCTAATGAGTGTAGGCCGGAAAACTTTTGGAGCTTACTGATACTATAATAAAACCTGGGAAGTGGTGATATATATTATTATGTTATCGTGTGGCCGTAATAACACTAATTTACCAATCTGCTATTTCAGACGGTGGTACAAGCGTATTCTGTGGGCGTGGTAGTGTCGTACTATAACACTGCCGTGGTCCTGCAGGCGCTGACGCTTACCTTCGCTGTGGTCTTCTCTCTGACCGTCTTCACGCTCAACACTAAGACTGACTTCTCTTTTATTGGATATGGGTGAGTTTCAGAACTAGTGTTTGGTTTAATTTAATTAAATTTACACTAGTAAATATACCTACAGGTAATCTGTAGACATTGGTATCATATTGAGAAAACAAAATAGTTTAAAAACAATCCTGCTGCTAATACAATTTAATCCACATTACTCAGTAAATTTTGATGGCGCGGTTGTATTAAGTTTAAATGTTTGTAAACTCACTCACGATACAGGAGGAATTCATAGTGTTGAGGCAATGTCTAAAAAAGAAATTACAACAATTCGATCTTTGATCAGCGGATCAAAGATTGAAGTATTACGTAATGAATTTCTAAAACGTTACAATGCGTTACAGGAACGTAAGGGGATTTGAACTACGCGTTACGTAACATTGTTTTAGCCCTTGTTTTTTTTCTCGCCGCGCGTTACCTGTGGGGCAGGGTGGGGGGGGGGTCAAAAATCTCCTAAAATTGCGTTACGTAATACTTGAACGCTCCCTTAGTACAAAGGGCGACAAATCAAGCTATGCACATCCAGTATAACCAGACCTCGCTTTGTATACTCTCGCTTCTCGTACAATGAAAGATCAGCGTATACTATTTAGCATACCTTGATTTCGCCAGTAACGTTTACCTAACACTTCATTAAAAATCTCTTCCAGTATGTTCGCTGGTCTCAGCGTACTCATCATAGGAGGTCTGCTCCAAATCTTCATCCAGAGCTCCGCGTTCGAAGTCGCCCTGTCTTTCGTCGGTGCCATCCTATTCAGTCTCTTCCTAATATTCGATACACAAATGATGATGACCACCTTGTCCCCTGAGGAGTACATCCTGGCTACCATCAACTTGTACCTTGACATCATAAACCTGTTCTTATACATACTCCGAATCCTCAACGAGTTGAACAGGAATTAAATTCCAGTATTTATTTAGCATTTTATTTTGTGTATTTAGAGCATTTTATTGCACGTTATATTCGGATGTGAACGGCTGTGAATATGAAATTTTATATATTTATTATTGCTACTTAATTTGCAGTATTGTTGAATTAAGTTTCCTTTTCCTTCCGAGGTTGATTTTATACTCAAGAACAGACTTAACACGCTTTAAAATGACCAGTCTTGATTGGAAAAAACTGGAACTGTTCCTGACTTACGCCCTTTGCTTTCGCAACTAAAATCGGAACAAGATGGGTTAAATGAGCGTCGAAGACATCTTTACAGAACTATTTTGTATTATATTTCTTCACTACAGGATAATTTTTAAATGACTAAAATAATATGGATTGGACAATTATTGATGAAACAGTCGTGATTAATTCATGTTAATTAATGCATTGTAAATGTTCTAAAAATTTTTTAAATAACAGGAGTATTTTGAATGAGACTTGCTGCGTCTAATGTTTGTAAAATAACTGTCTTTGTGATAACGACACCTTACTTTGTGGACACGCGGCACTATATTTTTACTTCAGCATAATCGTGGTGGCACAACTGTTGAAACATAAATTATATAATTATAAATTGTTTAAATATTTTTCTTGTTTATTTTATTTCCGCAACATTCAAAGGAATCACCTGCGGTATGCCTATTTCCACTAACTCCCTAAACGAATACCAAGTGGCTAATTTTTTACTTTAGATAATGGTAATACGATCTTATTTTCAATGCAGCCAGGAAGTTGCTCGGCCATATTTCCGTTCTGTCAGGACTGGCCCTAAATAGAAGTGTTCCGTTGATTATCAACTTTCTACGCTTAGCCAAGCGTTGAAAATTCAACAGCTTGCTTTTACTTGTCGCCTAGTGTTAGTTATAACAGGCCTTTTTTTTTCCGGGTGGGAAATCATCAAATGACTTCTCCCGCTCTGGGCGGAGCGGGAGGGAGTGTCAGACTTGTACTGACTAAAACCCACCCATGTTCCTTCTTCGCCCTTTGTGTTCCAGGGCCGCGGTATCTCTTTCGAACAACCTACAGCCCTGGCAGGAAGTTATAACAGGCCTTAGGACAGGCCCGGATTCCACCAAAGCGGAGACGTCCAGAGAGGAGAGATGCTTAGATTAGAAGCTAGCTACCAAAGCTGTGGGGAGAAGCGTACTTGCTAGACCGTAGCAGAGATTGTGAACAGGCCGAATAATCTCAGTCGCCCCCAGGTGGCAATCGGGATTAAAATTCCCAGTTGCCCCTGGCTGGCGAATGGGAAGTTATTACCCCCACTTCAAATCGCTGTACATTGAGGCGAGAATACTTACGCGCCCTGTATAGCGACCGCGGCACGAAGCAGCTCACGTCTGTTCTGCTTGACCTAAACAAATATGAAAAATTTTCGTGTGCGTTACCCAGGCCAGATGTTGTCGAAAATGGTCATTTGAATCTTATAGATAATTAGTTTTGCAGCTTCTGTAATTGTTGCGCACATTTTTAAATTTGTTGCGCTTATAGTTTTTTAATTATTTCACAAAAACATTTCCTGCTGGGGTAACGTTACCCCAGCCAGACCTTTTTCTTTCTAATGGGAATATTTAAATAATAACTAGCTATAAAATTAGTTGTCTAGATGAAGTAAATGTTGTGCCTTATTTTGTAATTGTTCTTTCATCGGTTGCGAAGTTATTCGAGATTTTGCTGGGGTAACGTTTTTGGTTTTGCTAGATCTTTGAAATGGTTAAGCGGATTCTTATCATATTTTGTACATGGCTTCTTGGGAATTAGTTTAAATTTGTTCTGCAATAAAAAAACCAAAATAATACATAGCTTAAAGGTTATTTCATTAAATAGAAAAACACTTCAATTGGTCCCAGCACTCTCAATAAGAGCTCTAAAGACTTACTTTAAACGTTATTTTAAAGCTTGTAACTGCCTTCAAATGTACGTGAAGTTTCATTAGTATCCTGTAAGTATTTAACAAGTTATGATGATATTGAGTTCTTCACGAGCACGGTCTTGATGCGTGCGGTGTTATTTGGCCACTGGATTAGATATATGAACTGAATGTTATGTCAATTATTAGTTTTTTAGTTCAGTTGTATATCAGTAAAATTTCAGCTCAGCACATTGGATAATTAATGAGATACTACGATTAAAGTCATTAGGAAGTGAATGACCGTGGTAACCCGACCAACTTTAGGTGGTTACGAAAAAGCGAAAACGCGAAACATTATGGTACCTTCTAAAATATGTAGGATAGTGTTACAAATTTAGTACAGACATGTACACAAGTTTAAAAAAATACTACGTGATTATTAAATAATTTTTATTGACAGGTAATACAAGGTGTTGTTTTGCATTCTCGTCAAAATTCAGGAGGTTGTCACAAAAGACATAAATAATCAATTAAAATTACGGTACCTAGTTAATTATTTAATAATCGCAGATTTTTTTGGTTGTTTAAGTTTGTCAGTATTTCGGAATAACCCCCTTAACGTGGTTTAGGGAATAATAAATGATCGAATAAACGTTTGAGATTTTTTGTTTGTGTGTAAGCGAGATTATAAGGCGAGGATCAGACGGGCTATGTTTAAAACACGGGTGATTCACAATTTCAGATTTCTGCAAAAAAGAAAAAAAAAAGAACAATTACGTACTAATTTTATTTGTGATTCTGGACGAGAATCATTAGCATAGTTACCTCCTTGAATTTGACGAGGATGCAAAACAACACCTTGTATTATCATTTCAATGTTACTTTTAAAGTATTATTAAACTTATACTTAAAAACAATCACAGATTAAAATTACAGATAGTAATTTTGCTTTTTTGAAATTTTCTATTATTTTTTAATTAAATTATAGATTTCAGTATACACAGTACGCAGTTACAGTTTTTATTTAAATATACACATATTGGACTGTGTAATGATCACAGACAATAAACAACTTTGTTTTATAGGTACTATGTAGCGAAGGATAAATATGTCGTTGTC
This sequence comes from Cerastis leucographa, assembly GCA_963082945.1. Taxonomy (NCBI): domain Eukaryota; kingdom Metazoa; phylum Arthropoda; class Insecta; order Lepidoptera; family Noctuidae; genus Cerastis; species Cerastis leucographa. The sequence continues at coordinate 5,503,929 of OY720380.1, read as the reverse complement.
GAGAATTCCAGTCTAGGTAATAATTAAGTACGAAAGAAAAGAAAATAATAAGTTCCTAAATTTAAATATTTATGCCTTAAAAAAATAGTTTTAGATAAGTACCTAACAACATGTACATATTAATAATAATTTTGCTACTATTTCTGTAGTTACATTATACAAGCTTACCTGGTTCGTGAATTCATCAAGCAGCCTGCACCATAACTATGATCATCAATAGAAGCACTCCACATTAGCAGTAATTCGCCACACTTATTATTTTACATTAGCTCTCACGCACTCTATAAATATTTGCAAAAACAGGAAACGGAACTGCTGAAACGCATGCGCACTCTACAAGATGAATTATGTGATTACGGAGCATGTTTAGTGCGATATGCAAACAATGCGCCCCTTCACCCCACCCCTTCCGCGTCCCACCGAACGACATGTTATATCAGTGATTTTTGATAAGTTTGTGCAACTGGAAGACAATAATAATGTTTTCATAGTACAGATATTATTATATTATTAATGTATTTAACAGTGTACGCGTCTGTACCGAAATTGTAAGGTGTATTATACTAAACATTTTAAAAGATAGTATAATGTTCTGCGTTTTCGCTTTTTCGTAACCACCTAAACTTGGTCGGGTTACCACGGTCATTCACTTCCTAATGACTTTAATCGTATTATCTCATTAATTATCCAATGTGCTGAGCTGAAATTTTACTGATATACAACTGAACTAAAAAACTAATAATTGACATAACATTCAGTTCATATATCTAATCCAGTGGCCAAATAACACCGCACGCATCAAGACCGTGCTCGTGAAGAACTCAATATCATCATAACTTGTTAAATACTTACAGGATACTAATGAAACTTCACGTACATTTGAAGGCAGTTACAAGCTTTAAAATAACGTTTAAAGTAAGTCTTTAGAGCTCTTATTGAGAGTGCTGGGACCAATTGAAGTGTTTTTCTATTTAATGAAATAACCTTTAAGCTATGTATTATTTTGGTTTTTTTATTGCAGAACAAATTTAAACTAATTCCCAAGAAGCCATGTACAAAATATGATAAGAATCCGCTTAACCATTTCAAAGATCTAGCAAAACCAAAAACGTTACCCCAGCAAAATCTCGAATAACTTCGCAACCGATGAAAGAACAAATACAAAATAAGAGGCACAACATTTACTTCATCTAGACAACTAATTTTATAGCTAGTAATTATTTAAATATTCCCATTAGAAAGAAAAAGGTCTGGCTGGGGTAACGTTACCCCAGCAGGAAATGTTTTTGTGAAATAATTAAAAAACTATAAGCGCAACAAATTTAAAAATGTGCGCAACAATTACAGAAGCCGCAAAACTAATTATCTATAAGATTCAAATGACCATTTTCGACAACATCTGGCCTGGGTAACGCACACGAAATCTTCTGTCCTCTCTGCTCAACCAGTTCCACAAAAGAGCTAACTAAGATGAGAAGTGTAAATAACGAAATTCTATAAGTGGTTTACAAGCAACATATCTCTCCTCTCGTACGCGTCTCGTGTACGCGCCATTTCGCCCCAATAATCCCCGTTGTACCGTATGTACCATTGACCTGCACCATCAATGATGGTACCGGAGACTAATTAGTTTCGTTTGCACCTTGTCGTAAGTAAAATAAAAACCAAATAATAATGAAATTGCATTGATGGTGCAGGTCAATGGTGCATACGGTACAACGGGCAATAACCTCGTTTTATAAATATTTATATGCAACGTTGGCACCTATCCACGCCGAACAACCCGCATTTCAATCCAGTGCCGTAGAATAATGCGATTTGGCGCGTACGATGATGCGGATAGGTGCGCGGGACCATCCGAAAATGCAATGACTGCGGCGCCTAAGGACTCATGGGGATTGGTTTCTGGGGGTTATGAAAAAGACATTTTGTTTTGCGAAATGCAATAATATATTTTACAGGGAACCATTATTTCATACATCACAATAATCATTACCTAAAAGTTTCACAAATGATTTACATTATAGGTACAGGTGATATGAACAAAGTTACAATTAAATTGATTAATCAAACAAAAAAACAGTGTATAAGGTACGTTAACTTTTAATAACTTTTCTTGAAGCTAATAATAGTGATTAATGGCAGTGACCACCCACACAAACGACGCGGAATCGTAATGAGCCGGTCGCAAAAGCTTTTAAGTTTGCAATAAAATCGAACATAGGCCACTTAGTTTCTCTGCAGGCGACGCGACGCTACACCCCGAGTTCGGGACCTCGTGCTATATACGGCCATGACGACTTTAAGCCGAGCTTATAAAACTTTGATCGCACAACCGTACATTCGGTATGGACCAGTTTTGTTCAAGATAGCGGCCGGTCATGCGATTTGTCGTTGTCGTGGCCGCGTAGTATGCGAGGTCCCTTAAAAGTAACAGTAATAAAGAATAGAATTTGTTCGTTCATCATAACTCATACATAACCCATTAAAAATAAAATAACCCTAGTCGATGGTGTGATGCGATATATGCCACCTAAAAACATAGTAATTTGTAATCACGTCGAGGTAAAATGTTCATTTTAGCGAATATTCCCAGTCGCCCCCACATGGATTGTCACCGGGTGTCGACTGGGAAGTTATTGCCCCCACTTCAAAAAGCTATACACTGCGGCGTGGTTCGCCAACCCCCCTCATCGCTGTCTGTCTTACACCGCGATGATGGGGTTGGCGGTCGGACTTTTCCAATTAAAGCTTAACCCGGTTAATAAACATTGATTTGCGCTATAATACATAGGGCAAATCAACGTTTAAAAACCGGTTTTAACGCACAACATTATTTTTACAGCAACAAATATGCAAGAAAGTGAAGGAGTCAGCCTGCGCTCAATGCTGTCTCTTTCATTCTAGTTAACCCATGTATCATAAGGGTAACCCGCATAATGGTTAATCAAACATATGGCTTATAGGTCTAACCGGTTAACCTTTCAACCCGATTAATAGGTCCCTGGTGTCATAACAATTGGGAGGTCGTCTTTTATGTTTCAGACGCTGCGACGAGTATAACTTAGAGAAGAAATCTATGATTTGTGTAGCTTTGTTTTTTAGTTATTGTCTTGTTTATTTTTCAGATTCATAACTTTCAACTAAACTTTTGGCAGTTAACAGGGTCGGAATATCGATTCCGAATCTGCGGAATTTCGCTATCATCAATGATATATAAACTATAGATACGTTGCCCGCGCTCTGTAGTGGCAAGATGGAACTAAGGTAATTGCCGGAAAGTCATTTAGTCACGTACGAACGTGACGCGGCTGTACGTGATATTAAAATAACTTACTTGAAAAAGTTCTCTTAATAACAAAAGAAAATGCCGTACTGTATTTTTAAGAAAATCTTGAATTAAACTGCAACTGTGAAAGATAAAAAAATATCATTTCATACGTAAGTATCAAGTAAAAATGTTTTTTTTTTTTTTTTTCGATGACTTTAATGGCGGCTGACGCCTGAGGTAATTCACGTGCTTTTGTACGCGCTCGGCCAATGAGCATGGAGCACAGAATGACAATGCAATTAAAGAAATATATTTATCTCTCTCTAACAACAGGAATTCCGTAGATGACATTTAATTATCCTTCCCTCTCTTCGTGCGTCTATGTAGCTGTCTAACTACCGATAGGTATTTACGCTGTTTTCGAGTGCCGTGATGTTCATGCGTGACGAGTCTATTTATAAAACGTCATTGGCTATCATATTATAATTTGCCTTATGATAACTACAGTATCTGAATACATTTCTCAAATACAATCGTCATTGTCATTATCAAGTGTCTCTACCGACATATCAGCATCGCATAATTGGGGTTCAGTCTCACTTTTCGTTGAATGTATTTCTAGATTAAATGTCATATTATTGTCAGGATCATCTTCAAGTTCTTTAACTTCACTTTCTATTTCAGACAGTTCAGCTATTAATTCTTCTTTTTCACTTGCTCTTTTATTATCACTGTCTGCTTTGATAATACTTTCTAAATTATCTACACTGCTTTCTTCATTAATTACACCGTCTACTTCTTCTATTACACATGCTAACTTCTCATCACCATCTACTTTTTCAACTAAACTTTCTAGTTGCATATCATTATCTTCTTCTTGTTCTTGTATTACACTTTGCAACTGTGTATCATTATCAACTACTTCTCCTACAGTTTCTTGCGTCATAACATTGTTAATTTCAGGTATTATATTTTCTGACTTCTCATTGTCAACATTATCTATTACACTTTCTAACCTCTTATCATTGTCAACATTATCTATTATACTTTCTAACCTCTTATCATTGTCAACATCTTCTATTACACTTTCTAACCTCTTATCATTGTCAACATCTTCTATTACACTTTCTAACCTCTTATCATTGTCAACATCTTCTATTACACTTTCTAACCTCTTATCATTGTCAACATCTTTTATTACACTCTCTAACCTCTTATCATTGTCAACATCTTCTATTACACTCTCTAACCTCTTATCATTGTCAACATCTTCTATTACACTTTCTAACCTCTTATCATTGTCAACATCTTCTATTACACTCTCTAACCTCTTATCATTGTCAAATTCTTCTATTGGCTTCTTATCATCATTTGCTTCATCTGAACTTTTTAATTTAATGTCATTTTGGACTTCTTCATTTCCACATTCTAGTGTCTTGTCATTTTCTGTGTTAACATTTACACTTTCGGCTTTATTCTCTTGGATGTCTTGATTTTCGTCTTTCTGTTCAGTGTCTAAATCTTTCATTTCAACATCTTCATGTTTTATAGTTTCCAGTTCTTTCATTTCAATATCCTGCTTTTCATTATCTGTAGTTTCTGGTTCTTCCCTTTCTATTTCTAGTTCTAAAAATTCTACTTTTTCTTCTGGTAATGGCCTGAAAATTACAAATTGTATTTTATTTCAATACACAATCTTAGAGCCTAGGTAGGATTCTAATGTTATTTAATAGTCAAGGCTGGACAAAAATTGTTGTGATTTATTGAAATCAGTCAGCTACCAGTAAGTTTCATTAATGTGTGTTTGAAAACAAATATAAAGGACCACAGTAAGAAGTTCTAGTTTACTTCATGCATATGATTCAGTTCAGAAATAACTGTTTACAAGCAACAATGTGACAACTAATGAGATATGGCAGGAAAATGATGATGAGATGAAAGTTATCTCACCTCTTAACATCCTCCAATGTCTTGAGCTTCTGCACTGTGTTGCCGACGCTTGCTTTACACCGCTTCCGATGGCGAGTGAGCAACTCGAATGAGTCGAACTTCTCCGTGCAGCCGTAGCACGCGAGTTTGTTATGACAAGTCTCGTGCACCATTAGGTCTGTCGGCGTTTGGAAACCTGAGGAGTAGAGATAGTTTTTTAAGATAAATGCTGGAAGCGATCTACTGTCGTTATAAGCGTGGCCGGCATGGTTTTGCAGCGATTCAGTAGCGTGGTTTTTTGATGCGCGTCTGCATCGCTTCTTTTGGCCGTTACTTGCATTTTCAACAGCAATGATGCTACATAAAATATATTACATCACGCCTGTAAACTTCGATGGGTTAAGCGGTGTTTCTAATAATACACCCTCTATTGGGGGTGTTTTTGTAGGCAATAAAAGGGTAGTATGCAAATGTGTTACTTCGTAATTGATGTTAGATTCACTTTTGATTTTGTGAAGTTTTATTGGCAGGTTAGAAAGTTTTTGTGGAACTAATTTGATAAGAAGAATTTGGACAGTTTGAGTGATTATGCTCAAGTCCATCAAGTCAAGTCATAGGGAGCGAGTCTATTGCCATCAACCGGGCACAAATCAAAATTCCTGGCTGCTGCTGAGAAATCCTGATGGAAAACCTTCAATAACAATTTGCCCGACCCGGGAATCGGAACTCATGACCCCATGCTTAGCTTTAACAATGGCTATTACGACCACTAGACCAACGAAGCAGTCGACGATACTACTGCAAGCGCCCTAATATCCGCGGCCGTCTCTCTCAGGTATTCATAATTATAACATTGGAGAGAATTAGTAATTTTGTGAGCTGGTTGGTCATGGCTTACCACGGAACTAATATGCACGGAAATAATATGAACTTTTTACCTGTCGACATAAAAGATATCTTATTGCTAAATCAAAAATAATTCGTAACTTACTTCGTTTACAAATGGCGCACTGATGTAGATCGCAGCGTTTCTTCTCAGGTGACACGCTGCCATCTGCCTTTCTTTTGACAGTCTTGTAGGAATGTTGGGCTATCACGTGCGCCTGAATAAAAAAAATTTTTAAATCAATAATTTATCTAAGAGGTGCTTAAAACATTATTGGATTGACAACTGTAACTGCTAGTGTAGTACCGCCTCTCTTTGAGAAGCAGTATGATACAATCCACCACAGAGAGTAAACAAGCATATGGTTCCAGTGTCAGAAGATAAAAAATAAGTCAATGTATAAATACCTTAAGTCCAGTAACACTGTTGAAAGACTTTGTGCACAATAAACACTCCAGTGACAGATCTGGAGTCTGCTCAATTTCTTGTTCTCCTTCACTTGTGGGCTCCTGTTTTATCTCCATTACTATGCACTGGAAATAAATAGCATCTTGATTAGTTTATATGTGTGAATAAAGCTGGTTTGCATTGACCCAGTATTTAAATCTAGCAGGAAGACTGCATTCAAATTGTACCAATGCAACCTAATGCTGCATAGGAATAGAAACATAACAGCACATCCACATGTTAAATATATCCATATTTCGCCTGTCATATTAAGGGATCCTGCGCACTACACAGCTACGACCATGAATTCTTGCATGACCGGCCGCAACTATAACTTCTTGCTGTTATAAACACAGTAATAATAACAATTGCATAGATACAACCTCGTTACCAGGATTCCACCAGCAACTTGATTTGAAATACAACCTATAGTAATATACCTATAGTGCCATACTACCAGTATGTGCCCGACCCAGATCTCGATGATGGTAATATCACGTTGTATTGGGTTCGACCTATCGTCACTGACAGAACTATTGTTGCCAATATGCCTGACATTGTGGGATAGTTCAAATGGGGCGTCTCATAATGATTGTTTCTATAACGGTCTCGCATGACGAGAACCTCGTGAAAGCAAAGAAAGATAAGCAATTCAAGTATCTAGATCTGGCTAGGGAGGTTGTCGACATGTGGTACGTGAGTACAGCAGTCATTGTTACCATAGTCATATCGGCCAATGGGTTAAAAATGTAAATAGTACATCGATGAATGAACTAAAACAAAAGTTACTTACATTTGGTTCTTGGATTACTTCTGCTCCTTTTTTAATATCTTTGTTCTCAGAGTTTAACGGATCCAATGATATTGTACCTGCAGAAGAAAACAATTAGTTACTAGCGACATGCCAAGTCGAGCGCGAAGCAAACACTGCCGTACCATCCTTTACTGGAACCATTTCGCCGTATTTTCAGGCCCCTATTTGAGAACCTCTGGATAAAACCAGAACGCAGAAATTCACACATCCAGTAAGCTATAATCACATACTTAAAATCCAAAATTTCAAGTCTGTAGGTCATTTAGTTCCGAAGTTGAGCGAAAGCAAAGTTTCGCATTTATGATACTCACTCACTCACTCATGATCATCAGATTAGAACTAGTACAAGACTTCCCATAAACTCAGAGAGCTGAATTTTGGTACAGAGTTAGGGTTTAATGGCCACATAAAGGCTAGGGTTAAATAAATTAAATTAAATTAAATAAATAAAGGGAAAACTATAAAAACTAGGATAATCAAATATCTGGATACCTGGTGACCCTGATTAGAAAACACAAGAGCCCAACCAAACTATTAGAGATTGATATACTGCCTTTACAAAAAATATTCAACTTGGTGGGAACATTCTTTATACGTCAGTGTGTACAAGTTTGTTAAGCGAGATAATAGCCCATACTGGTATTGATAATTGGACGCTAGTGTCTCATTTTAGATGTTATTGATTGTGCAACTTATTATTTACTATAATAGTAATAAGTACTTATATTGTTTGTTTCAGGCTCGCCTATACAAGTAGTATAGTATTATTGAAATACCCAGCTTTATCAAGCCTACAATTGACTGGTTATTGAATCAATGTTTTCCAAGAGGCAATTTTCCATCGTCAATGGGTAGCGGTTCTGGCGACAGATTGGTGCAATGGTGTCATGGAGCACCTGGTTTTGTACCCTTCAACGGCCAAGTCACACAACATTAAACTATAATACTAAAGAAATCGCAGTAAGGAACCTTAAACTTGGCACAACTTTGTCTAGATTTCATTACTTTTAGAGATAAACCCGAATGTGAATGTTAATACGAACCCTGATCTTCTCTATCTTCTTGTATGCTTCTGAAACCTGGACACTGAAATCACGCATTCGTAACAGAATTGATGCGTTCGAAATGTGGTGCTGGCGCAAAATGTTAGGCATTCCCTGGACGGCGCGCCGCACAAACGCCTCGATTCTGAACGAGCTCCAAGTTAAATCTCGCCTATCCACTATCTGCATGAAACGACTCCTACAGTACTTCGGACACGTGGCAAGGAAGGAGCCTGATAGCTTGGAGAAGCTTATTGTCGCTGGTAACGTGGAAGGAAAAAGGGGTCGTGGAAGATCACCAACCCGATGGACAGATGCGGTGAAGGAAGTCTGCAAAGGGAATTTCCAGGCATCTGTCCGCATGGCCGAAAACCGTCAAGCATGGAGAGCTTTGGTGGAAAAGGCGACGACCTCATGTGGTCACGACCCTCAGTCATGAGGAAACGAGGAAGAAGGAAGAGATAAACAAGCAGCTCCATCGAGACTTGGCTAGTTTTTTACAGAATGTTTTTGGTGGGATTTTCTTTACTGGATATTTATAAAATAACATGTATCCAATATGTAAATCAGTCTATGAATTTCTATGCATATTACAGTCAACAGCTTATGTGGTTCTTTTCTGCTGTCAAATTGACAAAATATTTAATGTGATTAATATGAGGCTGACTTTAAGCAAACCATATTTTTTACCTGTTTCATTGTTTTCATAGGATGTGTACTTTAGAAATGTGCCAAATAAGTCCATTTTCTCTCATCCTTAGTATCTATGTTGCTTAAAAGTACTCACCATTTATAGTAATATTCATAGGTGCAGGTTCCACTAACTCTTCTGGTTCAATTTTTATATCCAAAGAAGATAGTTCAGTCTCTCCATATGGGTTATCAGTACCATTAACAGGATATTCCTCATCAGAAACCACTTCCTGTTTGATTTCTATGTCCATTGGGTTATTGAAAACGGAACCGTTAATGTTTTTGTCCACTTGTATTGGTTTGGGCCAGACTTTTGCCATGTCTATGTCAGCGGTGAACCTCATTCTGAGAAGGAGGTCACAATTCCGCACACTTGCAGCAAATGTTGCCGCATCTAGTAACATTTGATAGCATGGTGCACATAAAACTTTTGAATGTCGATCTTGTGGTGATATCTGTAAAAGGGTAATACATAATAAGATTTGTTTATAATGTAAAGCTGATAAGTAAAAAACCTTTAAAAAAAAAGGTCAAAGATAACTGAAAACTTTTAATACTATTTGAGGTTAGTTTTGTATTTCTTAAATACAAGAAAACATGGTGACTTGATAATTTTCTTCTTGAGTAACTAAGAACATAAAGTTTCATAATAATATTTGCACAGCTGTTACAAACTCTGCAGCGATATAACCTCATCACAGACACGACTTTTACTTTTTTTTTACTTGATAGATAACAGATACAAGTTTTCAGTCAGTGGGTCGTCTTAGGTCTACTAACTGAGAAAGTTTGTATTTCATACAATCTTAATTACAAAGCACAAGAGACACAGGAGCATACGAAATAGCCTGAAGTTTGGTTTATAAATAAAAAATTATGTCAAACCTCGTAACTAACCTCAACATTGGCTAATTTAGCCAGATCCTCGGCTATGGTGGCTTCCATACCGTCCCAGGGAGGGGCCCAGGCTTGGAAAACATTACAACAGCTCTTTTTACAGTCCAACTTTTTGAGACAGGCTCGACATTCACGAATAAATTCCTCGGGTATCAATTCCTCCCTCATTTCACCAGTAGTACCGGTCATCTTTTGCTGCCTGCATCACAGAAAACACAAATATTTACAAAAGTAAATAAAAACATCTAAAATTAAATCCCGTGAGATGTGTCCGTCAATTTTAATGACAATTTTGACGTATAGTTTTTGCAATAGAATAGACAAAATTACGGACACGAAATGAGCATTTTTGCGATCAAATTATTGTTCGTAATTACGAAATAAATATTGCTTTCATTAAATATTTAAAATAATTGCGTTTCAATTTATCACTTCAATTATTTGGATGACTTGTAAAATTATAATTTTCCTCTTACGTTCAGCGTGTGATTGTATGTAAAGATGGCACAACTTTTTACGCAATAGAACGACTCACTCACTGGTCTACATTTGATTTTAGTCTCTGCTCACCAGTACTGTCAATTATTTAGAGCCCTGTACACAATGGTCCATGCTGGACTGATAGTGTTGCAAGACTACAAAAATCAACTACCCAAATGTCGGTGATCTGCGCGTGTAGACCGCGAAATTCAAATTTTTCTACGTTTTTTTGCAATTTGCCGGTTAGGAGCATTCTGTATGTTAAAAAATAATATTGTGGCACCGAGTTGCGTGACTAGCATACCACTAATAAAACCGCGATGTAATAAAAGTGTCACTTTAATAAAAAAAAACTAAATATGATTTGCGGCCGTAATACGCTTGTATTTACAGAATTATAAACATCAATACAACCCTCCAAGTTAATTTAATCACATTGAGTTGCTATTTCATGAAAAAGTTAAGTAGAAGGAGTAACGGGTAGGGGTAACCGTATATGCCGTATAGCATTGTATAGCCTGAAACTGACCAAAAAACGTAAGGAAACTTGAATTTTGAGCGATACCCTTACACTTCCACTTTAAATAAAGGGGTACTGACCTCTCAAAAGCATTAGACGACCCATCTTTCCTCAAAAGTTTATTTTTGCCTGGCACCACTACTTTCTTACGAATCGGTAGATTACGGGATGGCACTGCATTGTGCTTCAGAATTCGCTCTGAATTACCTATTAGGAAAATTAAATATTTAAAGCATCAACAAATACTTTGCTACAGTCGTTTTTGTAGTAATATCTTAAAATAAACTGAACTTATAGAGATTTAATACATACTTGATTGAATAAAATTTAGCTTTGTAAAGTGTAGGCTGCAAGCAACCATGTTCTTAACATATTGATAGCTGACCCGAAGAGCTTCGGCCCATTCATTTCTTACTGCTGCATTGTTGGGACATGGGTGTAGAGAGATTTCATTAGAAGGTCTGGAGTTGCATAGTGGTACAGAACATTTACGATTTAACCTGCAAATGAATTCCAGAATTACAAAATAATTTTGGTATTACAGTCAGTCAGACAAGAGGACATCCTTGTACCATGCTTCGTACCGTGATACGACTTGTGTCGTGAATTTTACGATGCACTACGTTTTCCACGACATGAAACGCGCTAAGGTGAAACGTCGTATCATGTATGTGCATATTTCTCCCATTATAATTTACAATATCCACTAAGCATAAATAATTACTATTTTCTTCTTCCTATGTACTGATGGTAGGTTATTAAATTTCTTGGTTGATGTAGCATTCTTCAAGTCTTCTAATATAGAATGTTTGTTGGGGTGTGTTATATAGGTTCTATATAATATGAAATGAAATGATTATATGGTATAACACACTGAGTTTAATGATACGAGTTACTATAACTAAACACGGTAGGTATATAAACTATGACTATGATCAAAGTAATATAAATTAACGCGAGTAACGCGGTTTAGCGGTTATGACCGGCTGTCTGTGTGTGGGATCTTATTTGAACTGCCTTAACTCACAGACTGCAACGTCTTAAGTAGGTGAGTTCGCAGGGTGTGTGCATGTGTGGGTTACATACCACTACACTAATATGCAGGTATACGGACAAATAGGTTACTCAAGCAAGCAGGCCATGGTCTAGTTGGGAGCATCCCATTCACACTGAGTGTTGGAAGAGTCTTTATTACCTTATTTTAGCAAAGTCTGTTTGCAGCAATAATTACCATAAGTCAAGTATATACTTACAAGTAAGCTTTTCTGTTCTTTAATCTCACCGATCTATTTCTTAGTACGTTATTTATATCTGGAGAATTACTTTCTTCTACCTTTTCTTCCTTTATTGGCGTATTTTGAGGCGAAACAGCTTCATTCTTTATTTCATTCTTTACATTGTTTTTCGGCGGACTACCTAAAAAAAGTAATCTATGTATAAGTAAGTATTTTATAGCAGAGAGAGAGAAAGGGCATTTGAAGAACATAAATAAAAATCATACAGATTGTTCACAAAATATAATTTATTTGTTTATCAAAAAAGTTTTTGTTTCAATTGTTTTTTGAGTCCTGAAATAGCAAAGACAAATAATCAAAATCATGTAAACACTATTTTAGTAACCATTAATAGTTAAAATCTTATGATGTGGTGTTCTCGAAGAACATTTTTATAACTTATGTATACATCCACCAGAAGTCATTTGACTATACATAATTACTGCTACCCATGCAAAGCCAGGTGCTAGTAAAATTAAAATATAATACCAATAATAATAAGGTAATTATTGTTAAACCGTCTAAATCTCAAAGCAAGTAAATTACACACTCCCAGATAAAAATAGATATATTTTGGTTCTGATAAGTACTTACTAGGAGACAAAGTTGTATTTGGTTCTTTGGTATCACTCTTCAATGTACTGTCTTCGGGAGCCTCCTGTACTACCTGTGCCAATCTTTGCCTTTTGATAGCAGCAGGTCGAGATGTTACAGTTGAAGGCAAACTTCTTTTTCTGTCACTTTGACATTGAAATTTTGTAGGTAGACAGCCATGTTTCAACATTACTCTATCAACAGTGCCCATTATATGGTATCGCATGTAATTTTCCATATCATTCGGCAGCTGAAACAAGTAAAAATTATTTATGCTCTCGTAAATATAACCTCTAACATTACAGAATGTACATTTACTACAAATTAATTTAAGCACATTTGATTTTATTTATTTGTAGTAAGTAATTACTGTACACTTACATCAAAATGATCTTCACAAAAGTAAATTGGTGAAGTTACAGACATTCCGTCGCACTTTCTTCTTGCTAAGTTTAACCATTTTTTTCGTATATCTGCTGTTCTTGGCACGTCAATGAATATTTTATTTGGAGTAATTTTTGACGTGTTCGTACATTGAGGTACTGCACACCAACGATATTTTTTTCGTTCCATAATAACAAATAACGAATCTACTGCACGAAACAAACTTCTCGCAGACTTAAGCTCATACAGTTGTTTTGTTATGACCACAAATGACGTCACGCGCTCTCAGATCTATGACATAACGTAGCGTTTTGACGGGATTTTTAAATTAAGGGGGGCTCCCATACAAATAGTTTGCTCGTTTTTATAAATAATGGTACGGAACCCTACAAACAATATTAAAATATGATTTTGAGTACCAAAGGCTGTAAATAAATTAAAAAATATTTTTTATGGGAATAGAGATCCACACAGATTAATTTAAAACACTTTCTGAAAATTTGGCCGACCCCCTATTCTATTCGCACTTAACTGCCTCATGGTATTAATAAACTAGCGAAAAGTATTATATTACATGAAGCTATCTGTTGCTGTGTAGCGTTCGATGTCGTTGCAGGCTTTTTAGTCCAAGGAAATACACTCGGCACGACACCTTTCTTTAAATGACGACTTATTTGTTGACGACCTGAAAATCGTAAATATTTTTCTAGTTTTCTTTGCATCTTTGATTTTCACAGTAATAATTGTATACTGAAAGTTTCATAGCGACAATCAATACTTACCCGTATACGCAGAGACACCGACATAATCCGATTCTAGGAAGTGTCCTCGGCACAATCTGATTGTGTCGGTTACAGGTTTAATTCTTCGCATGGCTTTCACCCATTTTTTTCTCAACTTTGCGTCTCTCGGAAATAAATGCACACCACCGTTATTACAACCAGGAAGGGCACAATTAGGCATATTATTTTTATTTTCGAATAAACAAATACGAAACGTTGCTAGCTACTGACAGATAATGGCCGTGTCGCAAACACGACACCTAGCGGAAGAATCACATTACAGATAACAACAACATCATTATTATTCTTCAAGAGATCGGTTTAATAACGCTTTCATATAGACTATTCTATTCTATTCTATTTTTATTTTATGGCAATTGAAGCCGATGTCGACTATTCTGCCAATGTCGAGTGAAAGAGAAAAACAAGTGTGCTTGGCAAAAAAAAAAAAAAAAAAAAGATTAAGAATTAAAACTGATCACTGATCTGAGATTAAGGTAAAAATTTTATTTTTTGATACGACGTGGATCTTGTCGGGTTAGTACAGGACTGAAACAAACAAAAAAATAGAAATAAATAGATATTATAAATTAATTGTTAGAACATAGAAATAACACTTACCACACCCACACAATCAGATTTATAATTTAATGTTATTGTGACGGATGAAGGTCATCAGCGCCACAAGCAGTTCAGGGGAAGAATAAGTTAGCAGGGAGGGGAAATTAGTCGGAAGAGGGATTTTAAATTTGGGAAGACGGCTATACAGATCTAAAGGAGGGATGTTGTTTGAGCATTCGAAGAAGATGTGATCCAGAGTGCCCTCTTCCAACCCGCACTCGCAGAGAGAGGAGTCCCGTATCCGGATTTTATGCAAGAAAACCGGAGTACAACAAAAACCTAGACGAATACGACATAGGACGGATATAATAGGTTTGGAGACTTTCTTGTAGCCATAGAACCAAGGTTTTGACTTTATAGTTGATTGTACAGCGTAATAAAACCTGCCTTTTTTCCTTCCAGTGTTGTCCCATTGTTCTTGCCACGACGAATGGAGTTTAGTTCGTGGAAGGTTCAATAAGTCATACCCCTGAAGACAATTGTGGGAGAGATTAGCTACTGTCGATGAGCAAGCATCTTTGGCCAAAGCGTCCACGCACTCATTGCCCTTAATGCCACAATGACTAGGTATCCAAACTAGCTGAACCTCTTTTTGACTGACAGCACAGGACAATAAAGACGCCTTAACCCTTAAAACCAGAGAGCTGTGCAGTTTGCTTTTAAAAGGGTTTTGTGTTAAGGCTTGCAAGCAACTAAGAGAGTCTGTGAAGATTACGGCTTTGTGTATGTTATGGTGTGACTCTATAAAAAGACAAGCTTCCAAGATAGCCACACACTCACCAGTGAATACAGAAGACTCCTTAGGACACTTAAACTGCAAAATTATTCTAGAGCTTTGGTAATAAACCGCAGCTCCAATGTGGTTCAAGTCTGCTATTTTGGCAGCATCCGTAAAAAATAATTGGAAACCATTAAATCGCTCACCCACCACCGCATTGAATGTCAAGTTTGCTGAGGGGGATTTTTTAGATATACCGATGTTGAAGACAATTTTTGGGATATAACTTAGAACTTCATACTCAAAATTAAAAAGGGGCAATCGGGGGAACTGAACAATCGGGCATATTAAATTTAGAATTTGTCGAAAAGATTTCACAATTAGGGGTATTTCTTTATTTCTCCAGTAGTTGGAATTTCCGCATATGGCATCTAACTCATACAATTTTTCTATAAGGGGATGCGAAGTTCTACATATAAGCCTAGACAAAAACCGGGAGGCCAGGTATTCCCGTCTTAGGGCCAGAGGAGGTTCAGCACACTCGACCTGCAATGCGTTAATGGGGGAGGACTTCATACAACCAGAGATGATTCGAAGGCATTTAGACTGAACCTTATCCAGCCCAACCAAGGCACCTTTGTTGCACGGGGTCAAGAGATACGTTCCATAGTCCAAAACACTGCGAACTAAGGCATTGTAGACCAATTTCATGGTGTAGGGGTGAGCACCCCACCAAACGCCAGCAAGAACTTTTAAAATTGAAATTGTTTTTTCACATCTTTGAATGAGGAAATTTATGTGATGTTTACCAGTTAATTTTGAATCCAAAATGACTCCTAAAAATTTTACTTTATTAACTATTGGAATATTTTGGCCTAAAATGTCAATTGCAACATGAGGAGTGCGTCTTTTGCGAGAGAAGATTACTGCCGAACTTTTTGGCGCAGATAGCGACAGGCCATGGTCTAAAAGCCACTGATTCAGAGAATCCAGAGAGAGGCACAAAGATGACGCGGCATCAACTATAGACGAATCTGTCACATACAGTGCAATGTCGTCGGCATACTGTAGGATCTGACAATTATTGTTTAGGCAGGACCCAATATCAGCCGTATATAGGTTGTACAGTATGGGACTGAGGGGAGAGCCCTGTGGGAGTCCCCTCCATATCTGCCTCTTGTCGAACTCCTCTCCCTGAACTCTCAGGACCAATGAGCGGGACAACAGTAGCTCGCATATACATCGTATCATCTTAGCCGGTAGACTCAGCTGTTGCAGTTTTTGCCTGAGTACTGGAAGAAGTACATTGTCATATGCAGAAGAAATGTCCAGGAAGGTAGCTACGACGGATTCATTTTTTGAAAAAGCTAAACGTATATCCGCAACTAGAGTACCAACACTGTCCATAGTACCAAGTCCTTTCCGAAAACCAAATTGGTAATTCGGCAGTAAGTCTCTCGACTCAACAATCCACTCGAGACGGTTTTTTAAAAGGTGCTCCAATAATTTTGCTAAGACTGAAGACAAAGCAATTGGCCTAAGGCCATTCGGATCATCTGCATGTTTGCCTGGTTTCACTAGTGGGATAATTATTTGTGATTTCCATTGATCTGGGACACAACCATGAATAAAAGAAAAATTTAAAATATTTAAAAAATAGGTTTTAGCCTTGTCACCACAATGGGTTATAAAAGAATATGGCACACCATCAATACCAGGTGCTGAGTCCCGGACATAATTGAGCACCATATTCAGTTCCTCCAAAGTAAATGGAGCATCAAGCGGATCCTCTGATACATTTTGCAGGGACATGTTGACACATTCAGAATAAAGCGGGACGTATGGTGGAGCAATTTTATCAAAAAAGAGTTCAGCTGTTTCCCTAGTAATTGGAGCGGAAACTGCTGGGGAGCACCCACGCCTATACCTATTGATGCTTTTCCAAACTGCCGACGCAGGTGTAGAGGGGGACAAAGAGGTGCAAAACTTAACCCAACCCGCACGTTTCTTTTTGCGAAGGTGACGTTTGGTTCTGGCATTAATCTGACAGTATGCTAACAGATTTTCAGTGTTCATATCTGCATTGTAATTCTCCTCGGCCTCGTTCCTGTCCCTGATTGCCGAAGTGCACTCTGAATCCCACCACGGGGGTGAAGGGATTTTATTACGGGCACTGTTTTTCAAGGGAAAGCAGGAATCAGCACTGGATGTTATGGCAGAAACAAAGCCCTCATAGCAGCTCTTGGCATGGTGGTGACCAGGAGGATCAAATAAACTTGAATTTAAATTTGGTAGAACATCAATTTTATCCTCCAATAATGATACAAATTTTGACCAATCTGGTTTGGACAAGTTATATTTCAGAAGTGGAGGAGAACTTTTCTCTAAATAAGTCTTATTAGCTAAAGATATTACAATAGGGTAGTGGTCACTGCCATGCGACAAGGACGTACATTCCCAATGGGTTGAAGCTGCCACCTCAACGGAACAAAATGTTAGATCCACACAACTCTTTTGTTGTCCAGGAGGGGATCTGCGGGTCGTGCAACCATTATTTAGGATACAGAGGTCCAGATCATCCAAAATCTCAACCAGGGCCACACCAAAGGCATCACAGCATTCGGATCCCCATCTGTAATGATGGCAGTTAAAATCACCCATGACCAAAATTGGTCCTTGTATAGTTAAAAAAGTGTTTTTTAAAATATTCAAAAATTCAGGCCGAGGGTGAGCAATGTATATTGAAAACACTGTAATGCCTTCTACCGTTCCTGCCACAATACTCATATCTCCTGTGAGTGAAGGCAAAGGGAGGGGCAGAAGAGGGACCCGATTATTGACAAGGAGAGCCGAACCTCCATAGCCGTCAGATCTGTCGCATCTGAGAATGTTGAAGTGTGGCATGCGGAAGCTAAGACTTGGGGTGAGCCAAGTCTCAGCTATGGAACAAGCCAGAGGCTTGTATTTATTTAATAGGAATATGAGGTCGTGCTTTTTATGCCACACGCTCCTCACGTTCCACTGAAGGAATACTAGGCGGGACGCCATTTTTTATTGATAAAAGAAGGGAAATAAGTTGATCGGCAACGTTGGACGGTGTTTGGGAATTGGAAGAAGAAGAAATAAGTGTAGGTAAAAGTTTTATTAGAAGTTCAATAATAGAACCAGTATTGTCTGAGACATGATTGGAATTGAGAGCACAGCCATTGAGCTGTGAGGGTTGGGGAGAACTAATTATCTGCTGATGAGCATTTCTATCATATGATGGGGAAAGGGGGGCATGTGTTTTGGGTTTAAGTGTTACAGTTTTACGATAGGACTGTGAACTGGGTGTTTTGACGCTATTCGCATAATTTCTGGAAACTGTTGGGATAATTTTACAAGCCTCAGCATAGGGGATAGTTTTCTCAGCCATGACGGTCTTAATAGCCTTCTGCCTGCCATGCTCAGGGCATGACTGGCTATCAGCAAAGTGATTACCCGAACAAAGCACACAGAAGGCCTCGGCAACAGAAATATTGCAACCATCGCCTGGGTGGTCGTGGCCACACTTATTACAGCGTGGTTTAGACCTACAAAGGTTTGCTACGTGTCCAAATCTGCAACACTTGCGACATTGGATTGTTGGGTATATGTACTGTTTAACAGGGAGGGATGTGTAACAGCAGAATATCCTAGAAGGTAGTACTTGTCCATCAAAGGTCAGAACACATGTTTCAGTGGGCTTCCACTCATTAACCCCGTCTCTTTGTAATTTTCGGTTAATGCGTCGGACTTTCAATATTTGACCACAACCTAAGGGCACAGACAAATAAGTCATGGCTTCTTCTTCCGTAAGTTCCGAGGGAACCCCGGTAACAACACCCATCCTTGTGATATTGAATGAAGGGATTGATGCGGTATAACTGTATTTGGACAACAGACTGTTGATTATGAAAGAGTTAGCGTCCTGAGGGGAAGCAAACTCCACTGAAACACGGTTTCTGCCGACTCTGTTGACACCACCGCGAACAATGTTCGCAATGTTGTTGTTCATAAGGAACTTTCCGAAGTTTACAGGGTGAAGGGAGGTGCCAGCATTTGGTTGAGACTCAATGCGTGAGACGTGGACAATATAAGGAGCCTTATCCATGACCGAATACTTAGTACGCCCAATTTGGCTTCTTTGTTGCTTGTTTGGGAGGGACGGGGACGAGACTTCCTCGTCAACATGGCGCTTGCGTGAGTTTTGATGTGGTTGCAATATTTGTGAAACATCCATCGCTGTAGCACTGCAAACAACATCCGCGAATTGCGATAGTGGGTTGAGTGGGCTCTGATCATAAGAGGTGGAACGAATATCGGGAGGATCCGGATCAGGAGGTTTATTTTTATCCATTTTGGGAGAAAAGGATAAAAAGAGACTTAAAGCTAAACAATCACAGTACAAACCTGGTTACGAACACAAAAACAACACAAATACACACTGACAAGTCACTAAAATATCGAAAAACTTTTTAAAAACAGCAAAAAATTCTAAACACACGTGCTATCTACAAACACCGTGGCCGAATCCTTCTTCATATAGACTATATCGATGTTGGAGACATTGACGATGATTGATTTACAGTTTTTTTTTAGCGAGATTCAGCCGTCCAATAGAAAAAAAAAATATACTAGTTTAAGTTCCCATTTAGTTTTTATTCTATGAGTTCGCAAAGACGTTTTATATTTTTAAACCATGGATTTAGTAAGTATCCAATATAATTATAATTCACAGTTCGATGGTTTGAGACAACTTGAGATGGTTGAATTTAGTTTATTCCGTTTATTCATAAAATAATTCACTATTTTGAGAACGAATTTATTAAAAGACCACTGACATTTGACTTTGACATGCTTTACTTTAGTACTGTATTTTTTTTTATGGCAGTATCTAAATTTCAATCCTTTTTTTTTTCGTAATCTTATCCAAAAATGAAAATACCACATTGTGGATTGCAATTATTCCATATTTGTAAAGAATTAAAAAAAAAACTGACTAAAATACTTTTAAAACTTTGAAATACTTATCAAGTTGAAAACCAATTTTTTAATATAACACTGCCCCATAAACCAGATACCTATTATACGCAGAGTACTCGCTACGGTGGAACCTAGCCTTATTCATATGTTATCAACTTATCACATAATTATGATAAACCATCTAATTATTTTTTGGCGCGAAATCAAAGTCGTAAATTATGCCGCCATCTTGGTTTTTGCAAACATTTCATTTCACCGTACACATAAATTACGTTGAGCAACATCGCGGCGTCGCCGTCGCCCCTTGTCAAAGCCATTCGGGTGTCAAAAGATCCACGTAGTACAGCTGTATGCTTGCATGACAACATTAGAACAAAGGACACAAAAAAAACATTCCCGTTTTATGTCATTCAGTAAACTTGGGTTCGACCAAAGAGTAAACTCATCATGGGCTGCAGTTGGCGCAGTACAATATTGTTTGTAACGCAAGATCAAATTAATAATGAACCTTACAGACATCGTTGTTTTTTAGATCCGGGGCCATTAGGGCCCCGGATCTAAAAAACAACAACAGAGGCGCTGGCTGCCCGGGCCACTAAATGTTCTAGAACGCCTGCACCAGTATTAATTCTAATAATAAGAAACAATTAATGTAACTTACTTGAAGTTTTCGCCTTCTTTACACGAGCCGCGCTTGTTCCTAACTGTTCAACATTACTGGGAAAAATCGATGGAACGGCTGATTTCTTCAAATATCTATGAAATGGAGCCATTCCTAAAAGTTACGACGGAGATGTTTAAATACACATTTTTTTAATAATAGTAAAGAAAATACTAAATAAATATTGTATTGTCTATTGTCCATACCTGTCGATAAACATACTTCAGAATAATCACTCGGCTGGAAATGATCATAACATAACCTCGAATGTTTGGATGCCTTAAAATTTTCTTTGTTTATCGCTTTTTCCCACAATGTTCTTTTGCTGCGGTCTTTGGGAAATGTGTGTGAGCCCATGTTGCGGCAACCTGAAGCTGAACATCTTGGCATTTTAAATTTACAAGTACGTTTTCAAGGAATTTTACCAATTCTGACAATAAATACTGTCTCAAGCGTTTACAACGCTACCAAGCGGCGAAATGGAACACCATAAACTTCAAAAGTAGGTGAAGATCATTTGATAATTATTGCCATACGTATAAACGAGTGATATAAAATCGAATGTAGTTAGTAAAACTTGCACAAACGGCAAAACGACAGGTAATTATTAAGAACAGAAAGACTCTAAAGACCTAAAAGCAGTAAAAACCACTGCAAAGCACCTCATCCTCATGTTCTATTTTATTAAAAAAAAATATTGATCAATTTTTTGTCTATTGAGGTAACATTTTAAGCAATAAAATTTTGTCAACCAGAACCTGTCAATGTCAAATTTCCACATTGTTTTCATCCAGTACATGTGATATCATTGTGATCTTTTAGCATAATATCATAGATCATTGCAATTACCATGGATGAAACTACGCCAACAGTTAGTTTAATATCATGTATGCACTTTGTACGCCGTGGCGTGGCTAAAGCAGTGCCAGAAAAGGTATGTAAGCCGCCATTCGTGTAACAACTTTCCTGCTTGATTAATCGTAGTTTTAAAAATGTAATATCTCTATGATTACAGATAGAATTAACAGAGAAGGAGTTGGAGAAAATTATCAAACAAACAGCTGATGATTTGCGGTAAGTTCTTTTTAAAAACTCCATAGTATAATGTTATTATAAAATCGTTGGTTAGTTGATTCTGATATTTATTTAAAGTCCACTACTGTATTTGCAATAACTTTCTAGAAGTAAACAATATGTCTTACTAGCCTATGCCCGCGGCGCCGCACGCGTGGAGTTCTATAATTGTCCCACGGGAACATACTATCGGGATAAAAATTATCCTATGTGTTAATCCAGGTTATAATCTACCTGTGTGCCAAATTTCATCCAAATCCATTCAGTAGTTTTTGCGTGAAAGAGTAGCAAACATCCATCCATCCTCACAAACTTTTGCATTTATAATATTATTAGGATATGTGAACCTCAACTTACAGAATTGCAGAGGCCGGTGAAGATGAAAGTGACGAAGAAGGTGAATCTAGTGCAGCTCCAAGAGACCCTCCGGCCGATCCTAATGATGAGTTCAACTTTGAGAAGTATGATGAAGAGGATAATAGTGAGTATTAGTACCAAGTTTCAAGTTAAATAAGAAGGGTTATCTGTCTCATTAAATAAAAAAAAAAATGTCCAAGTGTAGCATACTTTGGCTCAGATATGTTCCTGTATCTGTCTTGCACTTTTTTTTGCCAATGCTTAGCCAAAGTTTGTGTAATGTACAGAGATAGGACTTAGTATAGTTTCTAGAGTTGTGGTACGCACAACAATCAATCAAGTTATACTTAACCAGTTAATACAGATCTCTTTTTGTGCAGGAACTCTGTACAAAGCAAAGCTATTTTATACTGGGAAAGTATACCTTGATTTGTTGCTGTGTCTATTTAGTATTAACCTTCCTGCTTGCATTAAGCAACTGTCCCACAGGTTGGTGTTTTAAAACATTAAAATAGTTTCAATATAGGTGCTTTGTGCAGTTTACATTTTTGGTTGTGGTCTAATTTATTATTACTTACATTATACAACTTCCTTTTGTTGCGTTTCTGTGGACTCGAATAATACCCAACCAGTTTGTAGCTACCTACACAGTCACCCCTTATTATACACAACTATAGTACTTACTTACAACTGTTTCCTATAGAGGTAATCCACAGAATAGAATGCCACCTGTGACCAACTACTTACTTCTTTTGCTACTATTCTCCCGCCCTGATATCAATTCATTTGGGGTGGTGCAGCTTGTCCTTTTTAACCCCCAACCAAAAAGGTGATGAAGGGATATAAACAACTTCTACGGGTCTGGTCAATTTGAAATCTTGTCACTTGTCATCATGGGCATAGCCGAGGGGAGAGGCTGCACATCCCCATCTCCCCTAAGCTCCAATCCAAGCGTCGCGTCGTAGCGTCAGGGGACTGCTTAGTAGTCCACTTAGCACAAATACAAAGCGGACCCCTGACTCTACGACACTTGGATTAATTTATTTTTGGTTTTTTAGAGATTTTTTAAATCAAGGCTTTTTTAAATTTATTTTTATTAGTTTAATTTTTCCTTACTTCTCTATTACTTCATAGTAACCTGGTTTATAGCCATATCATACTTCACACAGTCCATCCATACTTTTGTTACTAATAAATACTATTTTATTTTAATGTTATAAGTTTGTTTGCAGTCAACCCTGTTGGTATTGGTAGTGTGGCGACCATGCCAAACTTAGGTGATCTAAGTGAAAATGTTCAGATAAGGGTAAGTCGTACGTACATTGAAAATTAAGAAAATGTAGAACTGTCTTAAATACGCGTAAAAAACCTGTTCCTGTTTTCAGTAACATTAGGCAACGCCTAATTGGATGCTAATATAAATGCGCAGGTTCGGACTTTCTGAGCTGAAGACACACTTTTGTTATGTTCACTTGCGGACCACGGTTTCTCTTTTAGCTTGGCTCCTAAGAGATGCAGCATGATGTTCAATAGACTTATACAAGAATAGACTTTACATGGTGGAAGGTATTTGGATGCACAAGCGGATACTACAAATTCAGTACTTCATTTTGAACCCCACCCACACCATCGCAAAATCAGTCATCAGAAAAAAAAACCAGCTGTTTCCTGCAAAAGTGCACCTGCATGGTCAAAAAATGTATAGCAAAGCTGTTTTTTTAGGGTTCCGTACCCAAAGGGTCAAAAGGGACCCTATGTCCCAGTCTCAGTAGACTTTGCTGTCCGTCCCTCCGTCTGTCACCAGGCTGTATCTCATGAACCATGATAGTGAGCCAGTTGAAACTACAGATTATGTATTTCTGTTGCCGCTATAACAACAAATACTTAAAAACAGAATAAAATAAATATTGAAGGGGGTTCCCATACAAAAAAATTTATGCTCGTTTTATACATAATGGTATGGAACTATTCGTGCACGAGTCCGAATCGCACTTGGCTGGTTTTTTTTTTAATTACCGATGGGAAATTTATGTGGGGGTTCAGAATGAGGTACTCAATACGTGGTAACTGTTTGTGCGTCGGGTTCTCTTCCATCCTGTATAAGTAAAAGAGAATTTTTCAAATCTGACTGTTCGGTCCAAAGATGACATCATACAAACAAACAAAAACTCTTCAGCAATATAATAAAAATTTATATAGATTGAGGTTTAGTCTAGTGTTATTTTAAACCTCCCTATTTCAAATACAACTTTAAAGTAATGTAATTTGAATGGCCAGTAGTTTAATAAGAATTTCTTTTCAGACCGAGGGACCGGACAGTGACGAGGAAGATGATATTATCAAACCTAATGACAACCTCCTTCTAGTTGGACACGTAGAGAGTGATGCCAGTGTCTTAGAAGTATATAGTAAGTATGAGATATTAATATTTCCATGATCATCATCTGCCTAGACTTTTCCCAAACTATCATGGGGTGAGCTGCCAGTCTAACCGGATGCAGCTGAGTACCAGTATTTTACATGAAGCGACTGCCTATCTGACTTCCACAACACAGTAACTGGGTAATACGATACCCCTTGATAAGACTCGATGTCAGAGTTTTGTCTTCTGACTGCTCGTAACGACTGTCAAAGATCTACAAATGACAGCCGGGACCAACGGCTTAACGTTCATTCCGAGGCACGGAGGAAACTCGGTATGTAATTATGGTCTCCCATTCACGGACCAAGCACGGCTTAACCTTAAAGATCGACCGGTGCGGCTGTTATTATTTAGCCACGCGGTCATTTCCATATTGGGACCAAAATAATCCCAAACTCTTAGGCACAGTTACTCTCCTTCTCCTGGTTGATTGCCTCATTGGTCTAGTGGTCGCAATCACGACTGCTGAGCATAAGGTCTTGGGTTTGATTCCCAGGTTAGGTATATTGTTATTGGTATTTTCACCGGGAAATTCTCAGTAGCAGCTACGGAATCTGAATTTGTGCCCGGTTGATGGCAATAGGCTCGCATCTATTACATGGGATTTGGATTGCTTTATTATGTTATAATTTTTAAAATTACCACTATAACACTCCAATTCCATTTAATTGAATGACTTTACATGAACATTCAGTGGAATCAAATTACCTAAACTTGGTTGTATTGATTAAATCATATTTAAAGTGAACTTTTACTGTGGTTTCATAAAATCACACAATCCTTTTTTTTTTTCGTTTAACATACAGCCTGACGTTTAACGACAGTCCTGCAAATTACAAAAGCTAAAGAAATTTTGAATTTTGTGGACTATACTGGCGCTTCCCTTTTAACGTAAATGACAGCTCCATCAAGGAAGCAGTCATTCAAATTGTAACCCAATAGACCAGAGGAGACCTTACTATACTTAGGCATGTGATAAAACGGAACAACGATTTGCTATATCAATAGTTTTCACTGTCTTGATTTGCAGTTTACAATAAAGAAGAGGATTCATTCTACGTGCACCACGACATCATCCTGCCATGGTTCCCGCTGTGTATTGAATGGCTCAGTCATGATCCATCGGATCCCAACCCTGGTAAGTTTGTAAGCAACTTATTGAGCAGAACTTTTTTTGTGAGTCTTTGATACAGGACAGTAAAAAAACGCCTGTTTGTTAAGAATACTTCTTGCCTACAAAACCATTTTGCTTTCATAAATTATGACACATACATAAGAGCAGCGGTGGCCCGGAGGTGTCGGCCCCGACATACGAGCAGTAAGCGGGTTCGAACCCAGGCAGGCGCGTTACTTTGTGTAATTTATTTCATCACCATTGCTCTCAAAACGGTGAAGGAAAACATCGTGAGGAAACCGGCATGTCCTGGAACTAAAAATTCGAAGACATGTGACATCTACCAACCCGCACTGGGCCTGCGTGGTGGATTACAGCCCACTACCCCTCATAGAGAGGAGGCCTGTGTCCCAGCTGTGGTAACAGTATAGGCTGACAATGATGATGATGAAATTATGACAAATTCATTTATCAATTGCGTGCCCGATAGATATCGATTTTGTACCACTATCGCTAAACTCCTGCGTCCTAACGAATGCGATCATTCGCGCGAATAGGCGATCGTCACTTATATCGTCACTCATACTCATTTGTTGCAAACCGAAAAACGCTCTCGGCGCGCCCACGTATGCACGTTCGCCGAACCAAATTAACACGACGATCGCTTTAGTTAGGAAGCGGCTTTACGATTAAAATAAGAGAACGATATTATGAATAAATATGATATTTTCAGGCAACTTATGTGCTCTCGGCGGTATGGACCCAGTGATTCAAGTGTGGGACCTCGACATTGAGAACTGCCTAGAGCCCGCGTTCAAACTGGGTAGTAAACCGAATAAAAAGAAAAAAACTAAACGAGTCGGACACAAGGATGCTGTACTGGATCTATCGTGGAACAGGAATTTTACGTAAGTATTCATTTACTTAGGAATGTTTCACCCTAGGGAAATACTATCACCGATTCCCTTCAAATCCTTAGGTCTCTTCAAAAGTATGTCATTCTAGTTTTGGCCCGCGGCTTCGCTCGCCTTATGGTCGGAAATTATGTCACGGGAAGGTTGTTGATATATAAATTCGGGGTTGCGAGCCGTGCGGGTGCTTTGCTTACCCACTGTGGCACGGTACAATAGTAATGAGACAGAACGGTGTCACGCGGGTAACAGCTGATAGGTCACACGCGCACGCGCGCGCGAATTTCATACGGCTGTTATGTTATCGTGATAAAAATGAATGAGTATAAAACAAAATATTTCTTTGGGAGAGTTGTTTGTTATCACGAGTATAATCATGTGTTTATGTATCGGTCACTAATCATCAGTCACCCTATATGACTTTTCGAATCGAAGCGTTTTTGAATATGCAGGTAGATCAGTATTGTAGTTCAGAAGATTGCCCCCCTATGTACAAACTTTACCTCTGTATCTCTGTATAGTATTAGTATACATGACCATTAAAGGGACTTTTTCTATCTAACGTAAAAAGATGAAAGGGTTGTAGTTGCCCATTCCAAAGCCTAGATCTCTCTCTGTGCAGAAGAACACAACAACACAAATCATACTCCCTTTCTAGTGTTATATTATAGGCGGTGATTAACACTTAGAATCTTATAGACGGTATCCGTTTCTTAAGATCGGCATACGAGTCGGTGTTACTGCCTAGTCGCGCATAGAGATGTTGTACAAAATTTTGCTCCTACTTGCAGACACGTGTTAGCAAGCGGATCAGCAGACAGCACTGTTCTGTTATGGGACTTGGATCAAGGCACGCCACACACCAAAATAGACTGCTTCGAAGATAAGGTATGTTGACTCATCTTTATGACTACATCATCAAGTTCCTGGCCTTGTCCGATGTTAGTGGGGGCAAGTGCACCATCATTTATTCTACCACTAGCTGTCCCACGCAACTTCGCATTTTTCACATTTTCCTCGTTCTCGCAACATTTTTTATTGCTGCGCCGCTCCTATTGGTTGTAGCGTGATAATATATAGCCTATGTCCTTCCCCAGGTTTAAATCTATCTTCTTGCCAAATTTCATTAAGATCCGATCAGCCGTTTAGTCGTGACAAGGTAACAAACAAACAGAGTGACTTTCGCATTTATAATATTAGTATGGATGTCAACTGTCACGCTATAATTTACTTATTTTCCTTTCATTCTGACGTATTTGCCTTAAATGAAGATGAATTGACTTACGAAAGCACAATTCTTATTACTTACCAGTCATTTCGTTTAGTATTTTTCAATGAAAACTATAACAATAATGCGTTCGAGTGCCACGCATTCACTCTGGTTATTTTATTGAGCTTCTAAATAATATTTTGTTGTTTTCTTGTTGTATTATTTTTATTACATAATTATCACATAATTTTATCGAGGTTATTCTACTCATGGAAATTGAGCGAAGGCTGACCAGCCTTAGCCTCAGCTTACACCGAAGAGTCGAATGCATGACTGTTTGCACGCCATCTTGCGTACCTAGTAGAACTACGTAGTCACAAATCTTGTAATACTGCCATCTTTTAGTGAGTTTTAGAAAATATTCCCCCTCCATGGTAGCGTTAAACTTGTTGGAAGTTGCATAAGAAGTTTCACTTAAAAAAAAAAAAAAACATATACAAGGTGTATCGGTTAAAACGTACATATATCCATGTATTCAGTACGTCCAACGAAAAATTTCTATGTCCCCCACATAGTTTTTTTTTTCAAAATGTTTTGTATACGAGTCAGTGTCCCTTCCGTATGATGTTAGTTATCAAACCCCCTTCTAGCCTCTTCTGAGCGAAAGTATTGAGATACGATTACTTACTTTATGCTGGACCAACAAACCTTATTTACTTAAGTCATGTCATATGTTTGTGCCCAAAGGTCCAGTCCCTAGCATTCCACCCTCTAGAAGCACAAACCCTGGTGAGTGGTTCGTGTGACGGCAAGGCGCGCGTGTCGGACTGTCGCACGCCCGAGGTGGCGCGCGCCTGGAGCCTGGCGCCGGAGATCGAGCGCGTCGCGTGGGATACACAGAACCCCTTCTGTTTCGCTGTGAGTCTTCTATACAGAGTGGAAATAACACCGACGCTAAAACGTTACCATGCATTCCGTATATCATTCTCGACTGCTGTCGTACCATGACGTCTTAAAGCAGTATTGTTTTACTCTTATTCCAGTGTGGGAAAGAGACGGAGCTATACAGGATGTCTAGCGCCATCTCTTTCCCACACTGGAAAGGGAGTAAACAATAATGTTTTAAGATGTCATGGTAGGCCACCTGAACATAGAAATTGTGCGTCGTTTTAGCATCGGTGATTCTTCCACCTTGTATTAGTTAAACCTATGTTGTATTAATTATTATATAAAGCGTAAGCTGAAAGAATATTATATCAATATGATTAAAACTTAACTGTTAGTAGCGCGTTGATCAACTCTTAGGCCATGGCATTCTAAGACAGACCCCGGGGTCTAATTGTGTGCCTTGTTTAAGTTTATATATTATGGAGAGCAGCGGTGGCCCAGTGGTGGCAGCCCCGACTAACGAGCAGTAAGCCGTGTGTCCGAACTTCGAACCCAGGCAGGCGCATTACTTTGTGTAATTTATTTCATCACCGCTGCTCTCAAAACGGCGAACGAAAACATCGTGAGGAAACCGGCATATCCTAGAACTAAAGATTCGAAGACATGTGACATCTACGAACCCGCACTGGGCGCGCGTGGTGGATTACAGCCCACTTCCTCTCATAGGAGAGGAGGCCTGTGTCCCAGCAGTGGGAACAACATAGGCTGATGAAGATGATGAATGTATACATAACACACCACTGCCTGTAATTTGCAAAAACTTAACCTTCGGGTTGAGGGCCCATTTCACCAGTTAAGTACATACAAGTCCCGAATAAAAGGGGCGAGCCTATTGCTAACAATTGGGCAGAAATTCAGACTCAGCCTAGGGGCCTACTACCTACCGAGAATTCTTATTTGAAAATACCTACTTTAACATCATGAATTTCTTAAATTTCCTCTGCCCGACCTGAGCATCGAACTCAAAGAAATTCATGTTTAGGTCTAGCGGACTATAGTGCCAAATGTGATTGTCTTAAGTGAGATAGCAAGAGAACTTGGCATTTTATTATTGTCAAAATGGGCCAAGACAGATTGTACTTATGCTAAGATTTTCGTGATTACGTTTTTGGTAGCGAAGATAAGTTTGGTCTAAAATTATAATAAGAATGCGAACTTAACAGATAATATACGCTAAACATTATATCGTCATTATGTTATCTTTCTAAGTTGTTTTACCCTATTAAATCTCAACATTTACGTTCTATCAGATGAGTAACAACACAGGCAAGGTAGCGTACGTGGACTGCAGACAAGACGAGCCGCTGTGGATACTAGACGCGCATGAAAAAGAAGTCACCGGCCTTATACTAAGTGATAGAGTACCTGGACTGATGATCACTGTCAGTACAGATGAGAAGCTGAAGACTTGGGATATTTCAGGGTAAGTGCTATAAAGTTCATTTTCAACTTGGGTACAATTTTGAATAAACATGGTCTACTAATATGTATTCATAATTGAACAACTCCTACTTAACACATATGGAATTTTATTTTCATATTTTTTTAGGTAGAAATGAACTCGAACTTTTTTTTATATGTGAAGTTATGTCGTTATGTTTGTTAACGAGAATAAATAATTGTTGCATCCGATAAAATGTGAACTTCTCTGTCAATCCCTTCTCAAACTTCTCATGTGAATCCCTCATGGATTAAAGTAATCGTTCCAAAGTACACATGTTTGTTGCACAACTTCAAACATTCTGAAATCAGCTTAACTTCCTCCAACATAAATTTGTTCATTTAAATGGTTACATTAGTTGGAAACGGATGGAATATACTGAGTTACATATACGCAATACCTCCCACCTTCCAGCGCTAGCCCAGTGCAAGCGTCGGAGCGCTCGTGTCGTGTGGGCGCGGCGCTGTGCGCGGCCGCGTGTCCCGAAGCGCCCTTCAACGTCGCGGTCGGCGGAGACAACAAACAGAACTACATCGAGCTAGTTGACTTGAATGCTAGCGAGCAGTGTGAGTCAATCAGTCAATTCCTTTTTTTATGACTGGTAATTATTACCCTGACCCTGAAACCTGCATGCCTGAGAGAAATGCGTGCGTTAATGACCAGAAAAAAAAGCTTGGCCTTGGTAGCCTGAAACTACTCCATGAGCTTGTCCACGGAAGTACTCTATCAACCAGCGTTGCTGAGTTTCGGTTTGTGTACCGGCTGGTATTATGATGGGCATCTAAAAAATTAAAGGTGTTTTTGTAGTGGTAATGGCATCTGCAGGCCAAATTTGAGATGTGCAGCGAAAAAGCCAGGTACAGATTATTTGCAACACAACGTGCAACGCGACATTTTCCAATCATTTTAATGTATACACACACACAAACAACGGCGCACACGTGCTAATGAAAATGTTGCATTGCATGTTACATTGAAAATAATCTGTACCCGGCTTTACGACTTACTATCTGTGGCCAACGCACTGATATTGAATTAAGAGCGTTTACACCTTACGACATTTCATACAAACTTTCAAGTCGTTATTTTCCGAAATGACTGAACTGATTTGAAACTTCGTACACATAAGCAGGATACACAGATCTAAAAAGTTACTAAAAACATTTTCGAAATATAGTGTTACAGTTAAATTAGACCGATTATAAATTTTCTATAGAAACAGAAAATTCAAATTATCTCTTTTTTTAAAACACATTTTGAAAATATTTGTTAGTAAATTTTTAGACCTATGTATCCTATAAGTTTTTAAACTGACATGGTCACTAACACTATTAATAACATTTACTACGGGATATTTACCATGTGTATCCTGCTATCAGCTATATGCTGTGTATGTTTATCCTATGTATCCTGCTTATGCGTATAAAGTTTCATTTAAATCGATTCAGTCATTTCGGAAAATAACGACTTGAAAGCTTGTATGAAAAGCGGTAAGGTATAAACGCTCTTAAAAGCAATAAGATAAACAGTTATCACTTGTATACAGAACCAATTACAGGTTCTCAAACCATGAAATTTAATCCCTTGTGCGGTCTTTGGTATAGCATTTTTCGGAAAGTCTTAGATTCCTTTATTTTTTTTCAGTTACAAATCGGTTCGCGTCACGGCCGCTAATAGCACTCCCTATTCCAAGCGAAGATGCTATGGAGACATAGAATTGTTTGTATTTATGTTTAAGTGTAATAATAAACTATAAAATGGTCTTCTTTAGTTTATTTTTAATCTACTTTTAACATCCGTAAGGTGCTTGTGATAAGACTCCAAGTAGGTCTGTTATTATTGTGGATATAATGTTCGAACTTGGTTTAAACGACGTACGATCGGGCCCGGACTGCACCAAAGAGGAGACGAGATGAGAGATGACTGTGAATGATGTGTTGTAATCCACCAAAGAATTTCGTTATTTTAACTTCTCGTCAAAGCTTAGCTTTAGTGGAAACGGTCGAGCAGAGATGAGTTGAGATCTCATATTTGTGGTCGAGCATATAAGAGTGGAGATGTCTCATCTGTGTTTAGGCCAGCCTTCGCACCATAGACTAATATATATATATAAATGAGCTTCGCACTTGGCAGCAGGGCACAGTGGAACAACAAGGGGCGAGCGGCGTGCGGCGGTCGCTAAACCAGGCATGAGTAGCCTGTGCACACATTTCCGCTTCGGTCTAGAAAGTACCTACGCATCTCGGCACAACTTCGGTGGATACATCCAGCTTCTACGGATCTCTCCTCTCTGCTTCGTACATCTCAGCTTTGGTGGAGTCCGGGCCTTAGCCTTTTGCAAAACTTGGTTTTCATTTGGCATAGGTACAGGGACGCGTGAAGGATGGCTAGGAAGGAGGTTACTGCTGAGATGAAGAGTAATAGAGAAGTATGGAAGAAGAAGACATGCTGCGCCGACCCCAAATAAATTGGGAAGGTGTGTGAAGTGCAGGGGTATGATGATGGATGACTCGAACGCCTGATTTGCAATAGTTATTTGTGCAACAAGAGAGAAAAGTGGTTTTTTGCTGCGAGTTCTGATTTTGAATCCTGAGTGTGGCGAGGGATTCAAAGGCACGACATGCAAAAAACTTTGCTCTCGTGAAACGTAAACTTTGCTGCCTGAAATCAGTGAGAAAAATGCGATTTTGCTCACTGATTTCAGACAGCAAAATGTTTGAGCTACTGAAGTGAAAAAAATATTTCCTCCAAAGTCCAGAACTAGGCGATTGTTCCTAAAATCGTTTGTGCTTGTGGACATTTACAGACAAATTATGATCCAGCCCAAAATAAACAAAAAAATAGTGACGGTCTGTGTTGCTATCAATGGTATTTTATTAATATAATTTATCATACATAATAATGTACATTTTTCGAGCCCAGCACCAATTATACCAACACATACCGTTTTAACGGAACCCGCGATCGTCCATCATAAGTTTTCCTCTACAATTTGGAGCGAGTGTCGTCGCTGTAAAAGAAAATCAACATTTTACTTTAAAAAATCGGGTTTACCAAATAAAACAACATTTATATAACAACTGAGATTATGTATTAGCAACATATCGTATAATAATCCTAGAAAAAAATCATAAAAGCAATGAAAATGTATAAACTGCTCGATAACTCCGAACTAAAAGCATTTTTAATACTGCAATTCTGGTTTTGATATAATAAAATATTAAAATAAGCTGCGACCTCACTTGGTCATATAATTTGAACACGATTTGAACATGAGCAGTGTATATTTATAAAAATGTTTAACAGATTTATTTTAATTATTTCAAAATTGGATCACAGCCAAATCAACTGGTAATGATATTTTGTGGCAAAAATGCCATATAAAAATATTCAGTGTAGCAACACACGTTTTAAAATATTATTGCTCTATGTTTTCAATAAATACTATGACAGGTTCGCAGTGAAGAGTTGCCAGATTAAATATTAAGATCGGTATAAAAAGCTAAATATAGCTGTTTAAGTCTAGCAACCCTGGCGTTGAGCAATAATGTGGTGTCTTATGGTGACTCTTAACAAGAAAATATGCAACACAACCAAGACTGATAACTTGAG
This sequence comes from Cerastis leucographa, assembly GCA_963082945.1. Classification (NCBI taxonomy): domain Eukaryota; kingdom Metazoa; phylum Arthropoda; class Insecta; order Lepidoptera; family Noctuidae; genus Cerastis; species Cerastis leucographa. The sequence continues at coordinate 5,469,822 of OY720380.1, read as the reverse complement.
GTCTTAAAAATAAAAATAGTTAAAGAGGTCGAAACCTATCAGTTTCAACAAAATGCAAAGTTAAAATAAACGGAAGAATACTTAAAAAAGAGACTCTGTATTAAAAGTTACATCTTTTAGAGGTTTGTTCGTGTCTATTTGCATTAATGAGTTTACATGAATCTAAGCCTATTCGTTGTGAGTAAATAAAAACTATAAGCGACATGACCACACAAGATTCCTTGGGAAATAACAAGTAATCCACCAATTTTGTCACATTTTCAACTAAAATGAACTTTTCCTAAAACCCGATAAGCCATATTTGCTTACGCCCGGGTAATGTTCGAATTAGCAAAAACTGTTCATTATCATCTTGCTCTGATATTACAAGAGAACTTTCTTGATAACATTTCGGTATCTTGTTATTCATTTCATGCGCAATATAATCTGTAAATATATTTAATTAATTATTTCTGTATATTATAAAAAAATATATAATTCTGAGAAAAATATATACTTTTATACTATTCAAATATTTACTTTTGCTATCATATTTAATGCGATATAAATTAATAAATAAAATACACGTTCTATCGTTGATGAAGCAATAAATTAAATCAGTGATACTCATATTTTTTTAATTTTGTCATGTTCTAAAGTCATAGCCAAATTTTTTTTTCTTAAATTATCACAAGTGTCACTGATATAAAGTGTGTAAAACACCTCTTAACGAAGCCGAAAGGCGCTGGTTCTCCCTGTCATTGCGATATTTTTTTTGTTCTACACCATATCTGGGAACCTTTTAGTTACGCAGATATTAGGGGTCAAAGTTCCAAATTTATGACAAGTATTTTTTTAAATACAAGTTTTTAATGTAAGATTTTTACTTAAAACACCTCCACGGCCCCCGTACTATTCAATCCGTCCATCAGCACAATGTTTTGAGTGCGTTGCATTGAGTTCTACCACAAAACATGATTTTACACCCCCAAAAAAAAAATCGTTTCCCAGCAATAGTTTTTGCGTAAAGTTACTTAGTTTCATGTACAGAATGCTTGGTTGACGGCTTCGTGATGAGGTGATTTACACCTTGTATGTATAAACTCAATAAATTGTATTATTTGTTACACTATGTATAATGAACAATAGTTCAATGGTTGTACCATGAGAATAGCAAGAGTATTATAAGGTCCTAATTTTTTTTTATATTGAAATGGAAGTCACATGGAACTTTCACAGGGTGAATTCGTCCAAAATAGGTTCCAAAAGCCCCCTTCACTAACAATAGGCAAAACCTTGGCAATGTCTAAATAAACAGCACTATTGGAGTTAACGCAGTTGACAGTGAGTTAAAATTCCAAAAGTGCAATAAAATTTAGGCATGAATTTAGGTGTCTCTTAGAGTTAGTGAAAACCGGCATAATGTTAAGTATAATTTCTGACGTTATCATATTCGAACTAAATACTTTTCTAGGCTCACGGTATGTTTATTTCTAATTAGTACAGATTTACTTGGTGTTTCGTGTTGTTTTTGTTTACAATAAATAACTTATTTAATGCGAGATACTCTTACTGTGTACTTGATATAACTATATAGCTGTGCAATTGTCTAATTAAATTACTTTTCCATTACCGACATTAATCTCTTTGTAATAAGGTTGAGGGTTGTGTGAGCACAGTTTCATCAACAGACCAAACATCGATATTTTACCACGTTCGGAACCAGGCTTGATTACTTAATGTCTAACATCACATGACTTACTACTTACTTTCCAATATGTGTTGGGATCAAAACCTTAGTTTTGATATTTGACAACCATATACTAACCGCTCACAAAACCTTCCAACCTCTGAACATGATGGCCATTCACAGGTATAATTGCGCGATTTTACTTAAAACTTAACTTTTTCTTAGCTAGAAAAACTCGCAGCAAGACCTGCAAAGCCTATCCCAACGGGAACATTCCAAAGCTTTGCCATTATGTCATTGTCACATCATGTCAAAATTTTGCAATAGGGAAGGTGACGAAGGTCCATCAAAGCTCATTGCTTTTTTTAAGATCTGACCAATGAGGTGAAGTCATTTTAAAACACAAAATGCTATTAACAGGTTTTCAACCAATGACGAGAACTAGCTACACTAGCGCCATTAATTTCAGTGACCTTCACCCCTGAAACTGTCAAAGTGACAGTTGCTTTTTTTTTAATGACGTGTCGCAGGTCAACCTCTGAGGTTGGCTACTGCTTACCGGACTATTTGTGATAGTTGCTAACCCAAATCGCGCATTTAAACCAGCTAAAGAGGCCGCCATGCCCGAAAAAAAAACAAAACATTTACTCTTCAGCGGGGAACTTGGTGACTGCATCGTTCATGGCCCTCGCCATATACTCGACGTTGGTTGGGTTCAGTCCACACACGTTGATGCGGCCTGACTTGAGGAGGTAGATGTGGTACTCTTGGATCAGGTGCTCGGCCTGGCGCTGAGTGAGGCCGGTGTAGGAGAACAGACCGATCTGCTTCACTATGTGGTCCCAGTTGCCAGGGGTGCCTAGTCTGTAAGAATTGATAGATGGTTTAAAGAAGGATTCATTTTGGGTCCGCATAACGTACTATAAAAAGTCGTTTTTATAATGATTAAGGGTTCCGTTGCCAAATATCAAAATGGAACCCTTATGAATTCGGTCTGTCTGGCCGTCCGTATGTCACGGAGTTTTCATTCCGAGACTGTTGGCACCACACAGTTAAAATTCGGAAAGTAGGTGCCTTATATGAACCGCTACACAACTATGATGTAAGATAATGAAAAAAGGATTGTGTGGTTTTATGAAACCAAGGTAAAAGTGAAACTTTTTTTCACACTATAGACATTTAACTAAAAATTTTTGGAATAATATTCCATTAAGGGTATATAACGTATAAAAAGCGGCCGAGCGTCACGCGACATGCAACACAAAGACCAAAAAGTTTGAGACGATGTAAAAACAAATGATAGGGGTGGCCCTCCATACATGTAAATGTGGGTTGAAAAAAAATATGTCTTCGTATATAACTGTGTGGGTTTTTATCGGTGGCTTTAGTAAAGGCCTTGAAAAAAGAAATTAAGCATTTTCAAAAAGCTAACTTACTTGATTAGCTCTGCCCTCAAGGCTTCTCTCATCTGTATGACCCTGGTGGACATTAGCTTAATGTGTTCCTTCCTGCAAAAGACCAACCAAATGTCTTCAAATTCGCATAGTTCAGTCGATTTTTAATAACCGAGTCTCGGATATTGGGTAAAGAACGACAGTTTTTTTATTTCAGTCATGATAACGGGCCGAATAAAGGCTGAGGAGCTCTTGGCTAAATAATAACAGCCACCCGGGTCGATCTTTAAGGTTAAGCCGTGCTTGCCGAGGTTGGTCCGTGGATGGGTGACCATCATTACATAGCACGTTAAGCCGTTGGTCGCGGCTGTCATTTGTAGATCTTTGACAGTCGTTACGAGTAGTCAGAAGCCAAAAGTCTGACATCCAGTCTTACCAAGGGGTATCGTATTACCCAGTTACTGGGTTGTGGAGGTCAGATAGGCAGTCGCTTCATGTAAAATACGTATAAAAATTTAAATATGTTGGGGGATTCAGAATGATGTTCGGAATACATGGTAACAGTTTTCGCGTCGGTGTCTCTTACGACCTGTATCATTTTTTTTTTTGGTTAATTTGAAGCATACTGTTTTCTCCTGAGCATCATCTTCCTGCCCTTGTCCCATTTAAATTGTGGTTGCAACACGTCTCTCTCCTCCATTCTCCTCTATCACTCCTCATGCTATCATTTACTCCTTTTTCTTTCATATCATTTTTCACACAATCCATTCATCTTTGCTTTGGTCTTCCTCTCCCTCTCCATCCATCCACATTTATATTCATCACTCTTTTAGTCACATGTGTTCCATCCCTCCTCATCACATGTCCATACCAGGACAGACGACTCCCTTTCATCTTTTCTGTAACAGGCGCCACTTTCAAACTTTCTCTTATATAGTCATTTCTCACTTTATCCATTTTAGTCAATCCACACATCCATCTCAACATTCTCATCTCTGCTGCATGCAATTTTTTTTTTCATCCGTCTTCTTCACTGCCCAGCATTCCGATCCATACAGTACGACAGGTCGTATCACGGATTTGTATACACCGTGTAAATCACCTCATCACGAAACCGTCAACCAAGCATTCTGTACATGAAACTAAGTAACTTTACGCAAAAATTATTGCTGGGAAACGACTTTTTTTGGGGGGTGTAAAATCATGTTTTGTGGTATAACTCAATGTAACGTACTCAAAACATTGTGCTGATGGACGGATTGAATAGTACGGGGATCGTGGAGGTGTTAAAAATTTTACATTAAAAACTTGTATTAAAAAAAAATATTGTCAAAAAGTTGGAACTTTGACCCCTAATATCTCCGTAACTAGGGGGTTCCCAGGTATGGTGTAGAACAAAAAAACTTGAGAGGTGTCAAGGGACACCCGGATGGAACGAAGTTCCAAAAATAATCGTCGCGACACCACACTGTTCAATGCGAAATAGAAATGAAAATATCTGGCTTGCTTTCTATAAGAGAGAGAGACACAGACAGAGAAACATGCGACGCCGCACAGCTTACAATAGCTTACTATAGCAAAAAGTGTCGTGACAACTTTTCGTAAGAATTTTTTCCGTCTAGCCCCCTTTCACAATGCGCGATAAGGAACTTCGTTCCAAAAAAATGATCGCAATGACAGGGAGAATCAGTGCCTTTCGGCTTCGTTAAGAGGTGTTTTACACCCTTTATTTTCCCCTTTAACTTGAGGGACATCCGCGGGTCCCAAGTTGTTCCACTGTTTTCTCTTGAGCGAGACTAATAAATGTTCTTTCTTTGTGACTCACCACTCGTCGAAGAGTGTCTTGTTGCTGAGCACGTTGGTGACGATGCGCGCGCCGTGCGCGGGCGGGTTGGAGTACATGCCGCGCACCACCCACGTCAGCTGCGAGCGCAGCGCCGGCACCAGGGCGGCGTCCTGCACCACGATCACGAGGTTGCCCACGCGCTCGTCTGGTGAGGAAGGTTTATTGAAATAGCTTAAAACAAGTAAGGGAGCTGTTCAGCCTCGCACAGGGCATGGAGGAATAGGGATGAAGACTGGGTAAAGAAAACGAAATTCTATTTTGTCCGTCAGACAGGTAATACAAAAATATTGGTTTGTTTTATCAAAATTTCAAAAAATTACTTAGTTAAAACTCATTAAAGTTGGAGAGTGGGGGCTCACTTCGTGACAAGTAGGTATAAAAATTACCTACATGTGACGTCATGTGCCATTACAACTCAATATATCTCCGTAATTTTATGACCACGTGAAAAAAGAAAAAATACGTTTCTAATCATCATCATCATCATCATCATCATCAGCCTATATTGTTCCCACTGCTGGGACGCAGGCCTCCTCTCTATGAGAGGGAGTGGGCTGTAATCCACCACGCGGGCCCAGTGCGGGTTGGTAGATGTCACATGTCTTCGAATTTTTAGTTCTAGGATATGCTGGTTTCCTCACGATGTTTTCCTTCACCGTTTTTGAGGGCAGCGGTGATGAAATAAATTACACAAATTAATGCGCCTGCCTGGGTTCGAACCCACAGCTTACTGCTCATTAGTCGGGGCTGCATCCACTGGGCCACCGCTGCTCTTTATAGGTATTTGCAATATATGTAAATTCCTACCTGTCTCCCAAGGAATATAAACAGAAATTGCATCCCTTTCGTCCTAACGTTTTATAGTTCTTATTGCTGACTTTTTATTCCAACTTGATTTAATAGTATGTACTGTACTGAGCTAATAAACACAGATACTCACTGTACAGCCCGAAGTTCTTGGCGTAAGACTGCGCGCATACGAGCTCGAAGCCGCGCATCACAAAGTAGCGCACCGCCCACGCGTCCAGGTCCAAGTCACCTGACGCGAAGCCTTGGTACGCGCTGTCGAAGAACGGGAATAATTTGCGCTCCTACAAACAAATAATAGGTTCATTAATTTATTGTAGTACTATTAGTTCTAACTTAAAGTTCAAATTCAACTACAAACTTAAACTATATTCTGGTGTCAGAGTTTGTATGCCGCCCATGGGCCTCTGACTTGGCTTACATGCCGTCGAGAAAGATCTCTGGCTTGCTGGTTTCCTCATGATGTTTTCTTTCACCGAAGTAAGTGATGATTAAACAATACGCACATGAATACTAAAAATCGGGTGTGTCTTGGATTTGAACACCACTAGGCTATCACTGCTGCTAAAATAGCAAGTATCTATTGGTATTTGTTTCAGAAAACTGGTTCAGTTAACATACAAATTAGATTTCGTGAAAAAATATTTGAGAAAGAGAAATAGCTCGATATTGTTCGATTAGGTGTTTTTGAAACGAGATATCTTATTACCCAGTTGCAGTTTTATGTGAAACTTACAATATGGCTATTCTCGCTGGAATCTACAAGGCTTCATTGTTAATTGATATTAACTGTGAAAAGCTTGTAACTTATGATTAGGCATGGCTACGGTAAAGTACGTAATCAATCAAAACCAAAACCGTTCCATGTAAAATGCATTACATTAACACTTTTGCTGCCAAGTTCAAATAACTCATTTTTACTAGTGTGCTTATAATTCACAAGTCATCTATAGCGTATAACGACGATTCGGGAGGCGGGTTGTGCGCACAGAAACGAATTATTGTTCGACCCATATGCAAGGTGTTTAGCAAAGTCTATACAAATAAAACAAATTGAAGTGTCTGTTTGTAATATAAAAATAACCGTTTTTTACTACATGCATATGAATGAGGTAAATATACCAAAATTATTACAATTTTTGTGTAGTTACCTCCATAACATCAGCTATCTTCTCCCACTGCTCCTGCGTAGGATCGATCCCGGTGGGATTATGTGCGCACGCGTGCAACAAGATGACGGAGTTCTCAGGGGCACTGCGCAGGTCTTCTATGAAGCCGTCGAAGTCTATGTTGCGCTCCTTCGCGTTCCAGTAGCGGTAGGTGCGCGGGTTCGTGAAGCCGGAGTTCACGAAGACTAGGCGGTGATTGTCTGTGGGTTAGGAGAGCAATCATGAAGCAGGCTTTATTGCAGAGAGAATTTTGTTATAAATTCAGTAATACATAAGGTAACATCGCGAGAAGCCTGAGGTGTAGCATATCCACCACATTAAACTAATGATAGGAAGAAGAATTCAGGTTGTAACTTCTTCTTCGTGTCGCTGGTACGAGATTTTGGGTACATCCCATCAGGTAACTTTCCCATTTCGACAACTAAACAAAATACCATCACAAAAGTGCCGATTCGTAACTATTTTGATCTTCATAGACTGGTCTCGTTTCGTAACCTTTAACCTTTAGACATAGCACAAAATCTTAGTAATAGTATATAGTATTGAAGACGTGGCGTACTTTCTGTTAAAATTTTAAATTGAGTTCTCTTGTAACAAACCTTAGTGTCAGAGAGAGACAAAAAATAGGTACATCAACAAGAAGTATCATTGTAACTTTGGGAGCTGACTGTACGGCTCAAAAATCTGTTGTATGGGTTACGAAACCGGACTCAATGTATGAAGAATAACATAGTTACGAAATGGCACTGTTTTTCACTTGTTTTGCACGTCTTTTGTTCAGTTGTCCAAATGGGGAAGTTACTAAAAGGGACGTAGCCGAGATTTTAGAGGCAGTATCTCATATTTTGTAAGCTAAAAAGTTGTCGGTGCAACGCAGGCACTTTGTTTTGGGATGGTTATGCTTTTCAAGATTAATGACTGACATGGTCAAAGGCAACAACACCAGAGGATGACTTGCATTATCATTACCCCCCCCCCCCCTTCCAAATGATCATATCCTTTAAAATAATCTAGTAATAAATTATTACAATAATCGATATCTTAAGCCAAACACACACTTATCAAGTTATCTAACACACTTAAAAGTTATCTCAAGATAATATACAACTTGAACAATTCGAGCATTCTCCAATGGAGTATTTGAATACAGATTGTAACAATCGACGGATAATTAGTTCTCTTTTATTAGAAGCCCAAATTGACGCTTGACGCAAGACTTCACGAGTGGTAAGTTATGCACGTTGGTACAGTGGTCGCCATCGCGACTGCTAAGCTTTAGGTCTTGGGTTTAATTCTCAGGTCGGGAAAATTTGTTTTGGCTTTTATCTTCAGGAATTTCTCAGTAGTAGCCACGGAGTCTGGATTTGCGCCCGGTTGATGGCAATAGTCTCGCCCCCTATTTTCTTTTTTTCATAAAACTTTGCCCCACAAAAGAAATTTCTCCTGTATCGTGGGTGCGTTTACAAACATTTAAAGTAATATACTGAAACAGCCAGACCCGGAACAACTATCTGTAGGCCATACAAATATTTGCGGGGATCGAACCCGCGACACGCAGCGCAGCAGTCGATCGCTCAACCACAGTGCCAACCGTGTCGTTACACTACATGGGACTTAAACATAACTGGCGAAATGTAGTTGTACTGTTAGGGACACCTCTGTCTATCCCTTCGCAGATCACAGTCCTGATGTTATGTAGTACAGAAAGCCGCAGTATGTGCTAACCCCTCAACACTCCGGCCAAGTAGGCCGGAGGGGTAACTTAATAAAGCTGTGTGTACAATTACTTTCAGAACAGGATGAAAAGACAAAGTCAACAAGTGCTTACCCCAGGTAGGTACGGAGTAGTAGAAGTTTGTGTACCCCAGGTGTTGGTTGAGAAACTCTGCTCCGACGCGCAGACTGCCTGTACCAGACAGGGTCTGTACTCCGAACGCCTGGAATTAAGACATGATGCGATTGAATTACATGTTTAGCTTCGTGAAGGTAGTTTTTGAATTGTAATTAATCTTTTAGTGATTATGTTTTGAAAAAAAGGAATTGCATGTATTAATAAGACCTAGATTTTTTGGAAAAAACATTGCTCTAGACGCATCATTATCCACGAAGAAAACAGCGGAATACCCCACTAGAGTCCCCTCTTAAGAAGTATAATGTTTAAGTAATCTCTTCACAACGAAACTACAGAAATGAGAAATAATCCTACTAATATTAAGCACGCGAAAGTTTGTAAGTATGGATGGATGGATGGATGTTTGTTACTCTTTCACGTAAAAACTACTGAATGGATATGGATGAATTTAAAAGAGTAAGTATGGAGTTTCTTCCCCATTCTTCTCCATACAAACTACCTTAGCGAATGGGAAAATAAATGTGCTTAATTGAAATAAATATTTTCATATAAAAAGGAAGAGATGTGGTATTCTAATAAACGTAGAGTTTGCTTTGAGGTAACGTCTCAACCAGTCAACAATTAACCCGGGTAGCGAGAGCACGTTCCCCCAAAGCCATTCATCTACTCACTGATAATTTGGTGGTTTTATTCTAAACCTTAACTAGTGTTACTAGTGAACACAACATTGGGCACAGGGATAGAAAATAGTCTGGAATAGCACATAGGATACTTTTTATTCCGGTAGTGTGATCCCGCGGGACAATTACCGAAAAAACGCGGACGAAGCTGTGGGCAGAAGCTAGTTATTTATAAAATGTGTCTCCTCGTAAAGTAACCATTATTTTGATTTGCTACTTACACTAAATAGGCAATTTAATAATGAACATTATGCATTTTTTTTTTTCAAAACTCCAAAATATGATTTATAAAGATTTTATTCTAAACTAGCTGTCCCGCGCAACTTCGTATGCGTCACATTTTCCCCGTTTTCGCAACAATTTTCATTGCTGCTCCGCTCCCATTGGCCGTAGCGTGATGATAGCCTATGTCCTTCCCCAGGTTGAAATCTATCTTCTTGCCAAATTTCATTAAGATCCGATCAGCCGTTTAGTCGTGAAAAGGTAACAAACAAACAAACAGAGTGACATTCGCATTTATAATATTAGTATGGATTTTGAGCGTACTCGCTACATATCTCGGAGGAGATAGAAGATAGAATTCGTATGGAACAAATGCTCAAGGTTATTTGTTCAGGGTACCGCCTTAAACATATCTGGCGAAATGTGGATGTACTAGTAGGTACTCCTCTGCCTAACCCTTCGAGGATTACGGGCGTGATGTTATGCTGAACTGTAATTTTTCGATGTTTAAACTTCTCTCAACTATAGTGCAGCGTTTATCCAAAATGTATTCTCTTTTGACAAAAAGTTGTTATACTGATTTTATGCAAGTGGATAAACCAATGACTGTTCCATTTTCTAATTAAATTTCACCTTGCATTTGTTTCACGACGCGGTTGGCGCAGTGGCTGCTGCGCTGCATGTCGCGGGTTCGATCCCAGCACGGTACAAATATTTGTTTGACCTACAGATAGTTGTTCCGGTCTGGCTGTTTGTGTATATGAGCGATACAAGAGAAATTAGGAATTTCTCTGTATCGTGTGGGTCAAATCGGGCAAAATTTTTAAAAAAAGTTTGGGCGTGAATAACGTTGTATTGTGTCATGCATGCAAATGCTTATTTCGTGTGGGAAACTAACCACCAAAACCAATCAGCCAGCCTCTCGTGCCGTAACGCTTGACGGCCGATTCGTGAGACTGATATTTAGCTTCAAAAGGGGTTATTAGAGGTCATGGCCAGTCTGTCCCCTTATACACGCTCGGTCCGAGATTTCGATTCGAAAAGTCTGTCTATCTTGTTTGACGTAACGAAAGCGAGAGAGAGAGAGATATAGACTTTCTGAATAGAAATCTCGGATCGAGCGTTTGTGATTACGGGGGTTGATCAAGATCTTTCGTAGATTAAATCGAGATTGTAATATCTATGAATCCTTATCAGTAAATTGCTTTCTTATCGCGTAGCCTTGGCGAGTGTGGGGTCCGTCTATTTCTAGCTGTAGACGATAAATCTGTCAATTGTTAGACGATCCTTATCACTCACGTCTCTTTGCAATTATATAAATTAAGTCTTTTGTTATGCAAGTAAGTCTTCATTACTGAAAAAAAGGTTTGTCTTCTGCATACATATCAATAGTACATTCTTCATTAAAGCTGTGATAGTTTTACTGAATAAAACACCCACTGTGTTGGTATCGGTGGCCAGTCATTTGCTGCGATTTTCAGTTGCTTTTCGTGGACTTTAGTCACTTAACGTTAGGGTTATCACCGTTTATTATTAAACAGTGGATTTAACAATGTACAGTCAGCCAGCATCAAAAGTCGGTTTACACTTATAAAAATATTACTCCAAGTTTTGTGCTGGTCAGTGTTATCTGATCTTATATTGTTTTGCGAATTTGTGTAACCATTGATGAAAATATTGTTATGCCTTTTACTCCAGTCTGTTAATATAGATCGTTCTAAAACTAAGACGTCTTATAATTTTGGTTATGTAAAGCGACTTTTGCTGCTGATCGTACCAACACTTCTTCGGACGGTAATAAATGAACAAAGGTATATTAGGTATTTACATCCGGTGAAATTTAGCGATTGATTGATGACTAAAAACCAGGAGAAAATGGCAAAACGAGCTAGACACCTATCGCGCGGATCCACCCCTCAAAATAGGTTGGTGTCACGGAAACAGGCAAAGTAACGACGAAACAAAAAGAGAATGGGTGACTTTTGCCCTTTACAAACGGATTACACAAACTGAAACGAAATAAATGATTGACCAGTTTGACCGTATTGCATACAAATGGCACGGCCATAGTGCGACAATTCGATTAATTGAAAGCGCGGACGCGACGCCGCCGGATGCTTTCATTTATCGTTAGTAAACTAAAATGATAATATACCGTGACTGAAGTTAAACAAACAGAAAGTGGGAAAATATTTCATCATTCAAAAGGAATGAAAATAATAACATCAGAATAATTTTCCCTCGGTGCCCTACATTAGCGGGCTACACTTCCCGTTTTTACACTATCAAAAACGTGTTTTTTTTTGTCCATCGTCCTAATTCTGTACAAAGGTTTCATGCTAAATTCGTCATGATTTTGGAGCGAGAAAAGAATAGTTATTATATTCTTATCTCGCCTTGACATCAAGGCCCTAAGTTGCGATTACCTATGAGTTCTTTATAAAGGAAGAGAGTAGTTAAAGAGGTTGGTAAAGTTTTAGAAAAAGTTCGGCTTTATAAAGCGTAGTCTCTATCATTTACGTAAATGTGTGTTATTGGAGTTACATTCTGTCAGCATATTTTCCAGTTGTGGTTGAAGTTGAACATTGCGAAGCACTATGTTTATGGGAGGAGCAACCGAGCACCCTTCCCAGATGGGAGTCCATTTCGGTTCAACGTTAATTAAATAACGATTAAAAAGTCAGTACCTACACCACGATTATTGAAGATAAAAATAAATTACATGCTTGACTATCTACAGCTCGAATACAAATTTTAGTGCGGTGCACAGTGCTCAATTTCCAAAAGTTCGGGGGACGAAATGATTAAATACTGAAATCGTAACTTAAAGGTATATAATAACATTGATGCTATTTAATAACTTTAAATAGCATTGTAAAATTATTTTCATATAATTTAACTTGGTAATTAATATTTTAAGTACTTTATTAAAACCAGGCAGTTCCAATACTTCTAATGTCTCTAAAAGATAACTAAGTAGTTTATCTTTTTGGGCTTTGATAGCGGCTTCACTGGTCGATATAATGACAAAATATTGAATAAATCAATATTTTTTATTCAGGCACCGTGAACCGAAAAAAAAAAATTGTGCGTGGAGTTCCTCCGCGCGGAAGAAGTGAAACTTCGTAATGCTACACGCATGCGTTCGAGTGCCACGCATTCACTCTCGTTATTTTATTGAGCTTCTAAATAATATTTTGTTAATTATATAATTATTACATAAGTTTATCGAGGTTATTCTACTCATGGAAATTGAGCGAAGGCTGGTCACACCGAAGAGTCGAATGCATGACTGTTTGCACGCCATCTTGCGTACCTAGTAGAACTACGTAGTCACAAATCTTGTAATACTGTCATCTCTTAGTGAGTTTTAGAAAATATTCCCCCTCCATGGTAGCGTTAAACTTGTTGGAAGTCGCATAAGAAGTTTTACTTCAAAAACATTTTTTTAATTATAGAAACCAGTAACCACAGGCAAAAAAAATGCATACATCCATACTTCCATACTAATATTATAAATGCGAATGTCACTTTTTGTTTGTTTGTTTGTTACCTTTTCACGACTAAACGGCTGATCGGATCTTAATGAAATTTGGCAAGAAGATAGATTTCAACCTGGGGAAGAACATAGTCTATATATCATTACGCTACGACCAATAGGAGCGGAGCAGCAATGAAAAATGTTACGAAAACGGGAAAAATGTGACGCAGACGAAGTTGCGCGGGACAGCTAGTATTTTATATAGCTCATAGACCCTGCTGTTTAAGGCGGAAGCGACAGGGTGGCAATTTGCCGGTTTTATGTTGAATAAAATACGATACGCGGACAAGGGCAAGAAGAAGGGAAGGGAGAAGATGATGATCAGTGAAAGTATATTTGAAATCGGTTGAAGAGTTTCGGGGATTACTTCCTACATCAAAATTTAACCTATTTATAATATTAGTGTGGACGTAAAAAAAAAAGTTTTATTTTATTTTTAATGATAAATACACCGTGTAAATCACCTCATCACGATGCCGTCAACCAAGCATTCTGTACATGAAACTAGGTAACTTTACGCAAAAAATATTGCTAGGAAACGACGTTTTTTTGGGGGGTGTAAAATCATGTTTTGTGGTAGAACTCAATGTAAAGCACTCAAAACATTGTGCTGATGGACGGATTGAATAGTACGGGGGTCGTGGAGGTGTTTAAAAATCTTACATTAAAAACTTGTATTTAAAAAAATACTTGTCAAAAAGTGGGAACTTTGACCCCTAATATCTCCGTAACTAGGTTCCTAGGTATGGTGTAGAACAAAAAAATGATCGCAATGACAGGGAGAAACAGTGCCTTTCGGCTTCGTTAAGAGGTGTTTTACACCCTTTATAAAGTAAAATAAAACTTACACGTCCAGTAGCGATGGCCGGGCTGTCTTCTCCGAGCAGCATGGCGGTGGAAGCAGCAGAGAATTGATCGATACCTGCAATAGGGATTATTTTGTTCTTATTCTATTTATAGCATGGCAGAGACTCAGTTTAACGATTGTAAAACTATTTCAATTATAACATTTCTTTACGAAATAAATTATTACCTACTCAGTAATTCGGTTTTTCTTTAACCAATCAGACACGGTTCACGGCCCCTAATCTACAGCAATTTTAACTACATCTACAGCATTGTATTAAAGTCAATCCGAAAATGACAACTCCTTTTATTGTCACCCCCTATTTACCCTAGACTACTAGGTACTGTTTATTTAGTTATACATTTATGGTCCTCCTTACCGATTTCGGTAAAGTCGACCCTTTGAAGCTACTTCCTTGCGTGTGTCCTTATATGACTGGCCAGACTGAATTCGCTTTTAAATACCCGGGCAGTTATTTACTAACAGCTGATTAAAAAAAAAAAAAAAAAAAACCTCTAAAAAAACAAAAAAAAACAAGCGTCGTTGCTTCAGGGGTCCGCTTTGTTTAGTGCTTGTTCTAAGCGCTCCCCCGACGATTATTTATTACGACGGTAATTTTTTTTGTTTTTTTTTATTTATTTTTTTTGACCCCCGTTAGTTTGACGTGTATATAACACGTCAACGTCACGTAACACCCCTCTTTTTTTGGTCGAGGGTTAAAAGGTCCACAGTGCATTACCGACCTTAAAGTCAAAGTTTTAATTCCTCACGCACTCAATCAGCCTAAAATATTCCCATTGCTGTGCTTGGGACTCAGGTCTCTTCTCTTTGATAAGTTTGATAGTAGTGGGCGATATTCCACCACGCTGTGAGGGCTTGTGGATGTGGTAGATGTACCTCCTATTCTACCAGAGATTGTTTGATAATGCAGTGTTGTGTATGATGGATGATAATGAAAATACACATCAGTCTTTCATCGTTTCCGCATACGCAAGGAAATGTCATTATTATATGTATGACAAACAAAAACAATGATATCGATATCTGTAAACTTTTTCTGTTGTAATATCTGACGTCAGCCGGATGATTACAATATGTTTATAGTTTACAGTTGTGTATGACAACATACCTACTAACATAGAATGGTATTTTTTTTCTTCGTTATTTATTCACTAATTAAAGTTATCTGCTACCTAATAAACCATGGGCAGTCAAAACTTGTCTTATCTGTAACTAGCTGTCCCGCGCAACATCGTCTGCGTCACTTTTTCCCAGTTATTGCAAAAATTTTCATTGCTGCTCCGCACCTATTGGTCGTAGCGTGATGATAGGTATATAGCCTATATAGCCCTCCTCGATAAATGGGCTATCTAACACTGAAAGAATTTTTCAAATCGGTCCTGTAGGTCCTGAGATTAGCGCGTCCAAGCAAACAAACAAACTCTTCAGCTTTATTATTAGTATTCGATTAGATTGAGTATTATATATTCCATAAAAGTAATTATAAAAGTTGAAAATCCAGTATATTCGGCAGTATACTGGATTTGCCTAGACAGAGGTACTGGATTACACAACCAGCTCGAAGCAATTACTGCGCATATTCGGCTTTCGGTTTTAAAGCTAGTTTATTCTGACATGCCAAATGCATTCGGACATAATAATTTATAACCTATGCCCACTACTGATGTAATGTTGTTTGTGTATGTGAGTTTAAATGTTTGTAAACGCACCCACGATACAGGAGTGTACTATTGTGGGGCAACGTTTTTTAGAAAAGAAAAATATGTTACACCCCACAATGTTTTGTAAAAGCACTACGTGCATATCTCCACAGCAAAATACAAAATTACTGCTAAAAACTAGCATTCATGATCGTGTCATTCTATTTGTATGTTTGG
This sequence comes from Cerastis leucographa, assembly GCA_963082945.1. Lineage (NCBI taxonomy): Eukaryota > Metazoa > Arthropoda > Insecta > Lepidoptera > Noctuidae > Cerastis > Cerastis leucographa. The sequence continues at coordinate 5,453,897 of OY720380.1, read as the reverse complement.
GCAGAACTCCAAAACTGATACGTTTGTTACTACTTTGAATGCATTTCCAGGCATTTTCAGCGCCATACTAAAGTTTCTAGTACTTTATTCAGAACGAGAAGAATTTGGAAAGTGCCATCATTCGCCGGTATTTATAGTACTGGCATCCTTACTTATATTATAAATGCGAAAGTAGCTCTGTTTGTTTGTTACCTTTTCACGACTAAACGGCTGATGGGATCGTTATGAAACTTGGCAAGTAGATAGATTATATCCTTGAGAAGGTCATAGGCTACTTTTTGTCCCTGGATAAAACATCAAAATTTCCTCGCGAACGAAGTCGCGCGTAGCAGCTAGTAATTATATAAGATAAATTCATTCATCAGGGGTGCTACATACAATCATGTTTGAATCCGTACGGGTCATCATCATCTGCCTAGCCTTTTCCCAACCATGTTAGGATCGGCTTCCAGTGTAACCGGATGCAGCCGGATACCAGTATTTTCCATGAAGCGACCGCCTATCTGACTTTCACAACTCCGTGAATAATACGGTACCCCTTGGTAAGACTAGTTGTCAGACTTTCGCCACTGACTACGTGTAATGACCGTCAGAGATCTAAAATGACAGCCGGAACCACCGGCTTAATGTGCTTTTCGAGGCACGGAGGGAACTGGGTTCATAATTGGTGGTCATCCATCCACGGACCAACCTAGGCAAGAGCGGTTAACGTGATGATCAACGCGAGCGTCTGTTAGTATACATATAGCAACGAGGTCCTCAGTACAGGCCCGTCGCAGCGGCAAATCGAACATATATTCTGGCGATCGGTTTTCCCGAATAGGCCGATCCAAACACATGTGTAGTACGCCTTAGTTATCAATATTACATAATTAAAGTTTTGCACACAGTAGATACGATAATAACTGCGCACGGTAATGACGGATATCTGTAATGTCGTTGTTTTTGAGGCGATATCATAAATAGCTACAGTACTATCGGTTACGTGATCTTTATTGCCAGTTTTGTGATAAACATAATAAGAACTAAGCTGTTATTGATGGCTTTTAAGTCTATGGCACGCCAAACTGATAATTTTCTAAATAAGAATATGTGAGATAAAGAGTTCCCGTAGGTGTGAAAAACATAACCCTGTCTTTGCTGTAGATCAGCTGTGTAAAAATACGTAGCCATTCTAAGGTGGCTAAGTCTAGGTCAGTACCAATCAGGCTCAAAGAATTGGTGCTTACTGTTTCATATGGGCCTTTAACAGTGAACGCGCGGTTGTAATGAGGCCCGCTAGGCTTAGTCCCTGACTCAAGGTCAAGGTAAGAACTTAGGAATACTTAGGCGATAACACTCCAGCATAACATAAAATGGTGGTTATCAATGACCATTTTCCCAGTCCCCAAGAATAAATTCTTCAACTATTAGTGAAACATATTGACTGACGATGAAACGTTAGATACAAATTGCTTTCAATTTTCTACACAAAATACCATGATTGGTTGTAATAAATAGATTATTATTATTAAGTAGACATTGTTTTTCACTTAAAAATATAAGAGCATTCAGTTTGAGAAAGATAATGAGTTTATAACATTTAAATTTTGTTTCTGATTTCAAAACACTGTGTCTTTCTTTATTTTGAAATTGCAGAATACTTTTGTAAAAGGTAGAGAATGTTATGACAGATTAGTATAACACATTGTCTGCCAGACAATAGATACAATTGAAAATATATTGTTTGAGGTCACCAGTGACCATAGCGGCAGTGAAGGTGTTAATTGATAAACTGTCAGATATTTTATTTTTATGTATTCAGATTCAATTCATGTATGTAATATCTTAGACTGTTGCAAAAAGGAAGGAACTTCTCAAGTAGCCGAGCTCATTTTGTTAATGGCTTTGATTCATTTCCAATCCAAAGTAATACATTTACAAAATCAGTTAAATAAAACAATGTATCCATACTAATATTATAAATACGAATGTCACTCTGTATGTTTGTTTGTTTGTTACCTTTTCACGACTAAACAGCTGATTGGATCTTAATGGAATTTGGCAAGAAGATAGATTTCATCCTGGGGAAGGACATAGGCTATATATCATCACGCTACGACCAAACGGAGCGAAGCAGCAATGAAAAATGTTGCGAAAACGGGGAAAATGTGACGCAGACGAAGTTGAGCGGGACAGCTAGTATCTTATAAAATAATAGACAATTACAAAACAGACAAAAAATTACCATAAGTACAAGAAAATAACAATATATCCTCAATCCTATCATTAAAAAAAAAGCTTAATTTAAAAAAGAAAATGTGTTACTAACCAAGTACTGGCAGGTACTCATGCAGGAGTGTTTCATCACTGGCCATTTGTTTCTCCATCTTTCTGACAACAGGCAAGACCCATGGTTTGCCATTTTCATCTCTGTATGCTGCAATAAAAGGGATATTATAAAAAAATACCATAAAGCTCTGGATTGATTAACCTTCCTTTATGACATTTATTTGATTTTCAAGTTACTTCTTCCTCAGCAAGTCTAATAAGCATTATTAAAAGTTACATAACTAAGTTAGCGTATATGTTTGAATTTAGATCAAGAAAAATTTTAATACAACTTTTTTTATAGTTCATTGTAAGTAAAACGGTTTATTGCAAGCAACTCAACTTCAATATAAATAACATAAACTACGAAGTTCTAACTATGTAGTTAATTACATGTATGATGTTGTACATAATAACAAATATTAATAAACACAACAACATTACATAATGAGGTTAACTATGTGACGAACTTTCACAGCACTTAATTAACAGCTCCGTAAACTTAAAATTATTATTATGCCAGCCAACTTACCGCCAATAGTCAAATTTACTTTAGCTGGGTGCGGATCCTCCATAAACATACGATTTAATTGGAAAACCTCAATAGGAGGCCCCTGTTGAACATCTTGAAAACGGGAACCCATTATGTCTTGTTAATCTTGTTCGCGCGACCGGTCAGACAGAAGCTAAGACAGCAAGTGCGCGGTCTATGGAATTTAGATAAGTCTATCAGTTTTGCAGAATCGCTAAATCACAAGCGGTGGCCGGTAATTTTATCATTGACCTTTAGCAATGACAGAAACGTCATTACGTCAGTAAACGTCAGTTTTGTGATGATAGGACTTTTAGTGCTGCCAATAAAAAAATTATCGAATGTCAGTCTTGTAAACTAATTCCCCGCTTCTATTCGATTCTGTTCGTGTTAGCCTATAGCTGTATAACCATTTGTATAACTCATTATTTCCTTGAAGTATAAAAGACCTCCTTTCTAACAGATTCATTCTGCACAAATTCACCGAAATGACATTTTAGGATTAAAAACTATATATTATACAAAATCTCTTTATCATACTAATAAACTGTAAAAATACTATACCTCATAACAAAATTACCTCTTACATCTACATACTATTTGAAAACAAAGTTAGAGCCACGTGCTTAAATTAGCTTTGCTTAATTAGTTCAAGTACATAAAACAATACCTATTTATTAAAAAAAATAGTGGCCTTTATTTTTAACCCCCGACCAAAAAAGAGGGGTGTTATAAATAAGTTTGACGTAAATATCTGAGTGTTTCTGTGGCATCGTAGCTCCTAAACGGATGAACTGATTTTTATAAAATTGGTTTCGTTTGAAAGGCGTTTGAAGTCATCACCTCTTTTCTAGTTGATAAAGGGATAATAAACAAGGATTGAAGAAACCCCCGACACCAAAAACCTCTAAAAACCTAAAATAAATTAATCCAAGCGTCGTAGCGTCCGGGGACCGCTAAGTAAACCGCTTAGCACAAGAACAAAATAAAGCGTAAATTTTTAATTTCATTTTTATTACCTACAAAGAAAATTAATTATTATTAACATTTTCTTAAAAATCTTCAGTGTTCTACTGCAGCTTTATTCTGGTTTCATAGAGAACAATAATTCTGCCATGTCAAAATCCAAGGTTCGAATTTATAGGGAAACAAGTGGCTAAGTAATAACAGCCACACGGGTCGATCTCTTGCGAAGGTTGGTCCGTGATGTGTGACCATAATAACTTAGCGAGTTGTCTCCGTACCTCGGAAAGCACGATAAGCTGTTGGTCCCGGCTGTCATTTGTAGATCTTTGACAGTCGTAACGAGTAGTCAGAAGCCAAAAGTCTGACATCCACCAGGGGGTATCGTATAACCCAGTTACTGGGTTGTGGAGGGCAGATAGGCAGTCGCTTCATGTAAAATATTGGTACTCAGCTGCATCCGGTTAGACTGGAAGCCGACCACAAGAGAGTTTGGGAAAAGGCTACGTAGATGATGATGAAGCGATTGTTTGACCAATTACATCATTACAGGTTGCGCACTGTAATTATAATCGGTTCTTCTCACTCACTGGTGAAACGCTCGAATCTGAACTATTACATTACTTCATTACTACACTATCGTCCTACTCAGATAGCGTGGAGACACCCCGGCCGCAGCTACAGATACTCTTGCATTAAAGATGAGGAGACCTTATTTTAAGCACCTAGGCTCATTAATCCGGTCGTATTACATCCACGAACTGCTGAGACGAAAAGTCTCACCAGTCCGGTGACCGGACTAAATAAACCGAACTCTACTGAGAACGCCCGTTTGCTCCTGATGAATTAACCTCAAATTATCAGGATTTTATTACTCCTATACTGACTACTAGACCTCTTTAGTGGCCATAAGTTTTTGAGCGTGCAGTAACACTTAAAAACTTATGGCCACTAAAGAAGTGACTATAAATTTTGCTCGAGCCAGTAAACTCAAGTATGTACCCTACGAATTTGTGTTCACGTGAACTAGAGAGACCAAAGAAGTTCAGTTAACTTTGAAATGGTTGGGAAATGAGACTATGGTTGTCTGTACAAATAAATAAAATTGAAGTGTTTGTAATATTAAAATAACCGCTTTTTACTACATGCATATGAATGTATATAAGGTAAATATACCATAATAACATTTTTTTCAATTTTTGTCTATCTGTTTGTTCCGGCTAATCTCTGGAACGGCTCGACCGATTTTGACGGGACTTTCACTGGCAGATAGCTGATGTAATAAGTAGTAACTTAGGCTGTTCTATTCCACGCGGACGAAGTCGCGGGCACAGCTAGTTAATAATGTAACTTATGTAAGAAAACAATACAATATCTAAAATTCTTTATTTTCCAAGCAGAATGTGAATGTACGGACAAAATGTTCTATCATCAATATTCGAATAATATTATTGTGCTGTGTATTCAGTGTAAGATGGATTTTTCAGTGCACAGGCTCGAGGGTCACCTTGTCTTACGATATAATACACAGCTTTGTATTCTCTGTTCTCACCCCGATTATCTATATAATTTTTTAAACCTATCGCAGCCATTCCCATTCCCAGCAGTCCCATAAAAGATGAACACATTACTTCTGGTATATCCCACCATGCTTGCTTAAATAATCCAGCTATACCCTTTCCAAAATTTACTGGGTGGCCAATTATTTTCGATGGTGGACTCATCTTCAATATTGAGTATTATTCCACGTGAACTGTGAATTATTTTGATATCACAAAGCGCACTTTTTCCCAAGACGATACCGTGGCAGTGTCATGTTTTGGTGGCACGCATGTGAATAAATAAATATAAATCACGTTCAAAAAAAGTAATTTAAGCATCGAGGTTTTATACTTACTTACTCCCTGAAATATATTCCGAAAGAGCCGAAACTAAATACCTACTTGTACCAAAAAAAAGTCATTCTAACAACAGCTGAAGAAGATTGGATAAGTTTTTTTTGCATGCGTTTGGCCGCCACTCGCCTGAATCTAACTGTTCAGTGAAGTTGATAAAGTTATCAACTTCACTGAACAGTTAGATTCCCACATACAAGCCTAGTAAAGTTACTAGGAAATTTCGAAATATGCGTCGGTTTTGGAACCGGAATTTTCCAAACCAAATGCCGGTGCTTTCGGTACTTTCGGGAAAAGATACTTCGCGTTTAGAATTTTCTAATTAACTATATCGATTTAAGAATGTTCGATCGTTTAAAGCATGGAATACGTGCTGATTGGTCGTACTAGATGCAGATTTCGAGCAAATGCTCCTTTGAAGCATGGAACCGGTCGTACGTCGTTAACACAATCACGAATGGGAATGTTTGTGTCCCAGTCGTTAACAGTGTTGAAGAACGCGACATTGGAACGAAGTTGCTTATCGCGCGTTGCGAAAGGGGCTAGAGGGAAAAAATTAAGACCAAAAGTTGTAACGACACTTTTTTTTTTCCCAATCGTTCAGCCATCGTTATGCATCTAGTTTAGGAAGGTAAAGAAAAGTGATAAAAAAAAAAACAAAAGAAATAACGGTTTTTGTAAGTGCACGTGCACGATTTTTGGCACCAAAGTAATAATGATATCGTTAAAGTTCGATGCCTTTATTCAGAATTTTTCATTCATAGTTGGTCAATGCCTTACATTCGTCCCTTTTGTGGCCTAACATTCTGACCCATACAAGTTGTATGTGCACCTGTATAATAAACATACACGAGTAGCTGTATAATTGTGCGTATTTGCGACAGAATTAGATTCAAAAACATGTTAATAACTTTTAAATTATCGCGCTTATTTGAAAAACCGAAAAAGTATCCTAAATGAGAATCGTGCTCTTTGCCATTCGGAACGAGATTTGTAGCGCTAACAGCGAAGGGACGTGACTCGAAACGCACCCATTAAAAAAAAAACGATATGTCAATGTCACGTCACGGCTGCCTGACAGTCTGTTAGAGACAGAGCCTGTCATTCAGAAGGCAACCGAATTGGGAAGGGGCATTAAAATAAAGCTATTTATCCGTAAATTATTAGATTTACGCTAATACAATGGCAGGCGCATCAAGACGCACCCTTGGTCAACTACTCCAACAAGGATGGAATGAAATCCCTGAAGTCTTAGCAACGACAGGCCTCGCACTCGCGGGCATCGGAATGGCCACATTAGGATGTTACAATTACGTGAAAATGGACGGAGACAACAGGAGATACAAGAGCACGTACGTTATATTGAGGTCAGACGACCCAAAAGCTAAACTAATACGCAAAGAATAATTCTAGTTCGTGTATAAATCAATGCCAGCAGTTGTGAAATAATAGCTTCAGTTTATTATGTAATAATAAAGATCAGTGTCAGTGTTATCAAGTTGTTGTTTGTTTTTATTAATTTTAAAGTTGACTTAGACCATGAACACCATTTTAAACTTGTTAGTTAAATGAAAGGCATTTTCTCTCATAAGTAAAACACCATATTTTTTTGCCTATCAGTATTTTGTTAGTGTAAATTGTTGAGTTTCAAACGCCTCCATCTGTACTATGAGGAAATTTCTATTGAACTTCATGTACAACCATGTCGAGAAGTCATTTATAGTAAACCCTCATGAAATATGTGCATTTGAAAAGAATGGAGGGTTATATCATGTGTCAATGGCTAAATCTGTATAGGTATCTAATGTACACCACTGACACTTCTATTAACACTTTAGTTGCCAAGTTCAAATCAAAGAAGACCTAAGTAGTGCAAATGCCACAAAGGGTCAAATGCAAAAACCTACAAGATCTATTATTGTGAAGTTGTAGATCTCATAATGATGAAAGAATATTGTTGATGAACAATCTCGCACAAGCCCAAGACCTGCTAATACCAATCTAATGCTGAATATTGCCAGATAGATTGCACTGCCAAGTGCGAGTCGGACTCGTGCACAAAGGGTTCCCTACCATTATTTCTAAAAACGAGTATCTCATGAACCATGATAGGTAGGCTGTTGAAATTTCTACAGATTATGTATTTCTGTTGATGCTGTAACAACAAATACTAAAAACAGAATAAAATAAATATTTAAGGGGGCTCCCATACAAAAAAGTTTTTATAAATAACTAGCTGATCCCAGCATGCGTTGCAATGCACTTGTTCCTACCTACCTACTACCTAGACCTACCTACCTAAGAACCTTCTCCTGACAATAACAAACACAACAAAAAAAGGAATTAACGAAATCGGTCCAGCCGTTCACGTGTGATGCCGTGACCAAGGGAAATTGGGATTCATTTTTATATATTTATATAGATAGAGATGGTATGGCTGGTTTTTTCTTTAATTAATCTGTACTATTGACATCTATTGGTTTAACATGGCCATCTAGAGGTTGTAGAGGGCTTAACTAATCTAAAAAGTACTGAAGAATGGGTTACAAAAGCAATTATAATGCTAAAAGCAAATTAAAAAATAGTTAATCAACTTTATTAATCCTTTCAATCATTCAACAAAATTGTCCAGATAAAATGAGACTTGTAGACATGGAGCCTTGTTATAATAATAATATTTGTCAACAATCAGAGATATTCAAACCATTGTTTCTTGATGCAACTAAAATCATAGAACACTTAAAACAGTTAAATTTTGAACCTCCTTGGAAGATGGTTAAAAATGACCCCAATTTGAATTCAATTATACTCATAATTACTTCTTTGACTGATAAAAAAAAATTAATAACCCTGGTATTTCAGGGTTTGTCTCCACCGATTCCGAGATTGGATTGAATTGGAAACGGATCCCGCCGATATGTCTCCATGGATCTCAGGATCCGTTTCCAACTAAACATTAATTAATATTTGTATCCACCGATCCCAAAATCCGTGGCTACAAGAAAAAAGTATAAGTATCATTTTTATAAAAAGATCCGTTTAGACAAATTGTCGGTATGAGTTTCTAGTTCAATCCGATCTCAGGATCGGTGGAGACAAACCCCTATTACATACCCCGCATTTACATCCATACAAGATACAATTATTTTGACAAGTTTTGCAAAGACATAGTATTGATACTTGATTTAGGTATTTAACTAAAACTAGCAGACACCACATTTTGACTACGTGTTCTACCTATACCTCATTGTAAACGCAGGGTTGAAAGTATGAGGAAAGTGATTAATTAGTAATTGAACATTTTCAAAAAGTAAGAAGTTACATTCATCATAAATAACACATTCAAAAACACTATTAAGTTTTATGATACATCAATTTGTTACATAAGTTTTTAAACTGATGTGGTCACTAACACTATCAATCACACTAAGAGGGGACTCTAGTGGGCCTTTCTCCATACAAACGTATTCCGCTGTTTTCTTCGTGGATAATGCGTCTAGAGCAATGATTTTTTCCCCAAAAAATCTAGGTCTTATTAATACATGCATCTATCATTTTTTTCAAAACTTAATCTCTAAAAGAATTATGACAATCCAAAAACCCGAAAAAAAGCCCGTTTTTACCGCCATGTTCAGACAACTATCAGACAAATTAGATAAGTTTTTAACAAAAAAGAAAATAATAGAAGCATAGCAATATACTTTTCCTATAAACTTTGATATAAGAATAATTTAGATCAGTTTTGAAGAAGAAAACAGCGGAGTACAAAACGTATTTTGGTCAAGATTTTTGTAGGTAAAATCAGGCTGAGCTGCATTTGTCCATTTCGTACTTTACGCTCGCTTGGTCGGACGCTGCGCGACGGCAATAGTTTCTTCAAATACCTATTCTTCAAATTCCTCGGGCCTAGAGTCCCCTCTTAAACCAGGATATTTACTATGTTTACTATTTCATTTTTTTTTTGTGCTTGCTACACCGCCGAAATATCAGGAAATCAAAACAAAATAGTAAACACGGTAAATATCCCGTTTTCAGTGTTTAGGTAGTTTCAATTTGTTATTCCTTATACACTTACATTATTATCAAAAATTGGGGAATATCATGAAACTAATATCTAATATGACTGCTACAGAATTTCAAGAGATAAGTCTATTTTATAAGTCTTCACTTAGATTTAGAACAGATAGTTTAAAACTATTGGTGCCATTAATTTGATCAAAATATGTATTATTATTGATAATGTGGGAATAGTTAACTTATTATACAGTATATTTTTAGTCTTAAAGACAACAAACAGCTTATTTTTCAATACAGCAAAATTACACACGCTTGTCTATGTAATGGGAATAAACTACAGTATAGACAAAAAGATGATGGATGATTCTGGTTTAACAATATATGTTTTGATTAATGTCAAAACAGATTATCATATTTTTTATAAGGTCAAAATTTAAAGTATGTAACTTATGTCTATGCTTTGATCAGAGTTTTAATTTACCAACAGAAATTCTAAGGATGAACAATACTGCGAGCAAATACAACTGCGCAATAAGCATTCATAACAAGCATTAGCAAGCATAGATGCAACATTTCTAATGCAAATGCTTGTTATGAAATGCTCAATGTGTGGATGCCCCTTTACTATCACAGTTTTAAAACTACACTACTCACTAATGTTATTGTTCACTTTGCCAAAACTAGTATCACTTGATTTTGTATCAGGTTTATAGTTAGTTTGCTTCCAGTGTCTCTAGATGCATCTATTTTAGAAGTTAAATTGTTTTTGTAGATCAAACAATGTGTCTTCACTTCTCGTTTGCTGGTACAGTAAGCGACAGCACAGGAATACGCTCTAAGCTTCTTAATGTGGTGCATTAGTTATTTTTGTAGTAACTGGCGAAATGTGGGTGTGCTATCAGGTCTTCTGCCTACGCCTTCAGGGATTAAAACGCGTGATGTTATGTTACAATATTGTATTTCGGACTCGGACTGCGCGCGTCGCATGACCGCCGTAAAAACGGGCTATGTTGACGGAAGAATCGGCAAACTGACATATTGTCATTGTCTATCTGTCATTATGTCTATTCTGCCGTAGACAAAACTCGTTTCTGCAGTGGTCATGCTACGCGTACTGGTGTCCGTAACGCCACGTCCAACGCTCAGTCGCTTATTTAAATATCGGTTGGAAAACTGATTATTCATTGTGATGTAGTAAATTAGCCTGCTCTTCACCTCGATCTCGCCATAAAATCGCGTTTAATTTTAAACGCTCGTCTTGGCGTCGAAAGTTAAAATTCAATAGCAGTGCTTTCCCCTAGTGACCGATTTTTTTGGCATTTGAGCTATTATATTTGTCGATCTTTCTGCCAGCGTAGCATTGATACGGCAACGCTAAGAGGCGGCCTTTTGACCTAATACTTTTTCTTGGTAATATTGTTAGTCGGTTTAAAAAGGCATTAGATCAGTCTTGTTGTCAACTCGTAATACTCCTACCCTGTCACTTATCATACCATTCTTCGATTATTCACTTCACAATATTATTATTATTATCACAAAGCACTGTTTGTACACAGTGGAGGTCGGATGGCCCATCATGCACCATTATCTGAACAAGAAGGCCATCACGGAACGCCTATGCTATTTCTCTTTTTTCTTTTTACCCGTGCCCGCCTTGGATGTGGACTGGCCCTTGCTGGTTGTCGGTTTCTCTGTGTCGGTTTTGCTTTTCTTTTTCTGGGGAAATAGAATGTGTTAGTTTTTCATGGTGAAATCGGAAGATTTAAACCATCGAAGTTGTATTTGAGTTGGTCTTAGGTTGATAAAATTAACCTGTAGAAGCAACTGGTCCTCACTAATTACCAATAACAAACTGTGATATATGTCATAACTCTACTTGCCAAGCATAAAAAAGAAAGATGCACATATCCACAGTGCTTGTTTGAGCACTACTGACTAGATACCGCGCCGAAGTTAATGCAGCTAAAGCCGGTACCGCGTCAAGAAGTGTAGTCATTCCCTTACTCACCCTAATAAGCGCGTCATTCTCCGGATCACTGTCAGCTTCGTCCTCCTCTTGTTCTTCCTCTTCCTCTCCCTCGCCCGTCTCGTCGTCATCTTTGCTAGCCTTTACTTTCTTGATAGCGCCCGGCGCGTATGGTAGTGCTGTGGCTTTCTTGTTGTAGGTACGGGTCATGGCCGCTTTCACCTGGTTTTTGAGGCATCTTGTATAAAAAAAACCGGCCAAGTGCGAATCGTACTCACAGGCACACATGGTTCTTTAAAATTGGTGCTTCATTTATATTTTGTATTATATTACATTCAACGGCAAAACTAAATTGGTTTTTCATAGTATGTTAATGAAAAACAAAGTTACTGCTGCAATTTGATGAAAAAGTCTCAGATCACAAAAACTAAACATCACATCTTATTCAAACCAATTTTCATTTAAAGTTTTTTTACGTTCTACAATCAGATTTTTCAGAATTTTCCTTCTCTTATTTTATAAATTAGAGGATTGACTAGGAAAAAAAATGGGTTTAGGAACCTGAATGACATTTTTAATGGCAATCCCACGTATAGGTTCGAAGGTTCTTTTTTTTAGTTTCAATTCCATTTATCGAGAGTCCCCTTTCTTTTTTTTTGTATAGAAATTGTAAAGCGGTTCACAGAGTACATCCATACACCTACTAAGTTTTAACTGTGTAATCTTAACAGTTTCGGAATAAAGTGGCTGTGACATACAGACAGACAGATAGACAAACACACATGACGAATCTACAGTATGTTAGGTTAAACGAGGGACATATTGAGGGTATTCAGTATTCGATTCTCGTCCCAAATATGTAAAAAACCTATAACGTATATAGAGAAAATTTTAATGTTTTGTTTAGTGCCTAGATATTTTGGACTGTCCTAAGCCAGGTAAGTTTAAAGTATGAAGGGAAAATGGATTATGCCTAAGAGTCATTGACCCGCTCACATGTTCTGCGATAGTATTAAGTCACTAGCGCAAGGGTGTATACACGTTGCGTGACATTTGCGAAAATTTTGGTATGGTTCTGTCTGTTATTTATCAATGTTTTTTTTTTGTTTATATTTTTATTAGTATCATGTTAGCATGTACTATTATGGGTTTGAATATGTCCCTCGTTTAAACAAACATACTGTATAAGGGTTCTGTTTTTTGCCATTCGGCTACGGAACCCTACTGATTAAGTACTGTTACTGATTATTGTATTGACAAAACGAAACTAAAGAATGCTAACTTATTGAGGGTTTACAATGCATTCGAGATAGTCCAGTTCAAAACTATAAACTTAGTGTCACCATAGACAAAATTATTATGGCCATTCTTACCTTCGAGTCCACCAAAACGGTAGGGTTCCTCTGTCCCGGCCAGACGGACAATTCCACCAAAGAGTCCAAGTCTTCTCTCAGCAGGTGATAGGACTCCAGCACCTCTAGACATTTCTCTATGCCGTCAGATTTGTCCTTGATTAAAGGATTGACGATCGCGTCACGAAGGTACGAACTGTAGTCCAGGAAGATTGAGGACTTTGAACCTGACGTGCTGTGGAATAAGGTTGGTTTTTGATTACATTGTGGTCGAGTTATTGGACCAAATAATGATGATATTCAGTCAGCCTAAAGTGCTTTTAACACTTTCGGTGTTAAGCACCCGACACCGGGTCGAACACTAATTCGTTCGTGTGCGCACAACCCGTCTACCGGGTCGTCGTTATACGTAGCACGCGATGACGCGCATACTAGTAAAAATCTTTTTTATTAATGTGGCCCAACACTAAGAATTTCTTCTGTATCGTGGGTGCGTTTACAAAAATTTGAACTCACATACACAAACAGCCAGACCCGGAACAACTATCTGTAGTCCTTGAATATATTTGTTTGGTGCGGGGCTCGAACCCGCGACACGCAGCACAGCAGTCAATCGTTTAGCCACTGCGCGCACCGTTCCTTCAAAATGTATATGAAAAACCAGGCAAGTGCGAGTCGGACTCGCGCACGAAGGGTTCCGTACCATTATTTATAAAAACGAGCAAAAAATCACTTTTGTGTATGGGAGGCCTCCTTATCCTTATAACAACAAATACTAAAAACAGGAAAAAATAAATATTTAAGGGGGCACCCACACAAAAACGTATTTAAGGGGGCACCCATACAAAAAAGTGATTTTTTTTGCTCGTTTTTCTAGATAATGGTACGGAACCCTTCGTGCGCGAGTCCGACTCGCACTTGGCCAATATGCACAAGTCATCGATAGCTACGTATGACGACGACTCGGGAGGCGGGTGTGGACACACGAACGAATTATTGATCGACCCATATGCTGGATGCACCAGAAGTATGAATAGTTTGCTTGTTTCCTAGATTACCTGAGCCTAGTATGAGCGTGTATCTCCTGACAGAGGCGGTGCATCTTGGTTGCGCGCGAGTTCTTGCCCAGCCAGCCGGGGAACTGGATCTGTCCCGCCATGTGGCCTGACATGAAGTGACCCGGGATCACTGAGCTGTATATGGCCTGGAAAACGTTTAGAAGGAATTGTTATATTTTGTGAGCAAAGAAATTGATGATAGATAGAAAGGAAGGGGAATTAATCGTAACGTGATGGTTAGCAGGGGAGAAAGGTAGAAGAAAACGTTTTGCGCCGACCCTAAATAAGTGGAGAGTGACGTCATGCGCCATTTCAACTCAATATATCTCCGTAATTTTATGACCACATGAAAAAAGAAAAAATACATGTCCAATACTTTTTAATAAACTACCCGACAGACAAAGAAAAAAAAAATGTGATCATCCCATATTGTCCTATTTTATTTGGGATCGGCGCGTGGCTTACGTAATTCTATCAAATTAGTAAAATATTATAAAGCATTATCTTCCTGCCCTTGTCCTATGTTATGTGGCGCCGGCGCAACACGTTTTTGTCTTCCACTCTTCCCTGTCAAACGTCACGCAATCATTTATGCCTCTTTTTCATATCATTCTTTCCTTGGTCTTCCTGTCCCTCTCCATCCATCAACATTGGCACATCTCTAATTATATTTATACTATATTGGAACTCATCGACTTGCATAAAAGATATGTACAACAGTTTCTATTAGCGATTTCGTTATGAGAAAATATAAATGAACATAAAAATGTTAATTTCTTTACCTGTGTTGGTAGTAAACTCCAGGCCTGTTGGCGGCGTATCCGGGCGTCTACTAGATCACCCAGACTGATGCTGTCTGCTGCTTCGCTTATCCTCTGAAGAACTTCGTGCCTGAAGTAAATACATGAAAATGTTTAGCCGTGTACTTATTATTCCTTAGTAACATTTTAAAATAATTCTATCTAAAATAATATTTAAAAAAAACTTTTTCTTGTTATTTGGAATTCCAAATAAAAAAATTGATGGTTTTTTTCTTCATTCAAGTGATTTAATGATACATTTAATTTTGTCCATGAGAAAATTTGATTTTACTTATTATTTGGTACAGAACGACACCTTTTAAAATCTTAGATGAAGAAGGGGCGTGAAGAAACTCACACACGACTTTAACTGGCACTATCCTCCAAGGTATAAATAAAACCTTCTTGAATTCCTATGAAAATTACACAAATACTTCTTTCTCAACTTACTTAGGACAGTGCGGAACGACTTGCAGATAATTCTCTTGCACGAAAAGCGGAGCCAGGCTGTAGTCATAGAAGAACAAGTCACTCTTGTCATTAATACTCATGGTCTTGTGTTCTTCAGCCGAGAACACCTTGCGGATCGCATCCCAAGGGCCCTGGGGGACGAAGCGAAGATTATCATTTATTAGGTCTGATTAGTATCAATTAACCAACGGCACAAGCAAAGAGGCTTATGAACCTGGTCTACCATGACGTCTTAAAGCAGTATTGTTTTACTCTTATTCCAGTGTGGGAAAGAGACGGAGCTATACAAGATGAATAGCGCCATCTCTTTCCAGACGTCATGGTAGGCCACCAGTAGTGTGTGAAGTGAGGAGATCATGAGATGAGTCAAACACGAACACCATATTTTTGTTTATAAGACTGCGACGGAGTTCAACAGAAGCGAAACGTGTATTGCTGCTCTACTATTCACAATTATTCGATTTGCTCACGAATTAGATTGCAAAGTTTGGAATGCTACAAATTGGCCACTGTGGCCTATATTAACTTGGGATTTATCGGATCATTCTTAGGTCAACGGCGACTAATCACGGCGACCAATGAAACTATACAAAACCTCATTTATGCAGAGCTCTCATTACATAAAATGAGGCCATGTTATACTGAGATACCGTGGCCCTGGAACACAAAGGGCTAAGAAAGAGGATGGATGGGTTTTACTCAGTACAAGTCTGACACTCCCTTCCGCTCCGCCCAGTGCGGGAGAAGTCATTAAAATTTGCTGATTTCACAACCGAAAAAAAAAACAGGCTATGTTATACTGGAATGTATATCTTGATGTATTGCCGTGTGTACGCTAGAACATTAAGGTTACGCCTCATCTAGCAGAACAGAATCGTAATTTTCCATGCTTCTATCCTTCTGTCGCTCGGAACCGTTATTTGCTTCCAGCGAGCAACAGAGCAGGAGTGCCATCACATGGGCAGCATCGGCGATGCGTACAGTACTTACCAACTTGACATCCTTCTTGCTAATCTGGGCATCCTTCCGCAGCCTGTCTGCGTCAGTCAGGCTCGGGTCTATGGCCCACATGGACAGCAGGTTTAGGGTCTGGCGCACGTCCTGATTGGCTGATGTGATCAGCTGGGATAGTACATCTGGAGGTATCTTGATGCCTTCTTTGAAGCATATTGAGAGCATTGCCGACTAGAAAAGGAAATAAAAGTAAGTGGATGCTATGAATGGTTTGCGTGAATGAACGTTGCTCCAATATTGGTATTGGAGCAATGGTCATTCCACATTATAGTACACTCATTCGAGTACAAGTGTCCCACGAGATCATACTATTGGGATAAAAAATATCCTGTGTTAATCCAGGTTATAAACTATCTATATCACATTTCATCCAAATCCTTTCAGTCGTTTATCTGGGAAAGAGTACCAAACCTCCATTATCACAAACTTTCTCATTTATAATAGAAGTAAGATTTGAGAACTGGAAATTTTAAGATAATACACAATCTACATAAGAACTTCTTTGACAAGCTGCACGGAATACGGAGTAAAATCATCTGTATTACAAGTTTTCCAGATTTACATAGTAAAGCTAGTGTGATCGGTAAGTCTGCGCTATTTAGCCTGTTTGAGAACTGGTTTTTATTGCTGTTTAGTGCATTAAGAAACCGATCAATTAGCTCAACTTCGATGAAGAACGACTTATTGCTGCTAGCAAAAAAAAAAATGCATTTCACATACAATTTTTTTTTTGTTTGGTCTGTTGCCATCTGTTGCGTGCGAACATTCAGCATATGATCAAGAATTTCGTGTTTGTCTTGAAGGGCAGTCAGTCTAGTATTTGAGTCAAATTATTTAGTTTTTTGCCCACTTTCAAAACGGCTATGCCAAAATGTTACATACCTTAATCTGGTCAACCCTTGGTCTGTTGAATCTCAAGTCATAACAATAGTTGACGAGGGACCTCATCTTCTGGCTGTTTCTGTCGTTGCACATACATATTATTGGCACTGACGACGATTTTATTAGACCGATTAACTCTTGGAGACCACCTGCAAATTAAAGAGTAGGCATTTAGACAAGTCAGTGTTTTCAATGCTTTAGCTTTTACAAAGGTCAGCAGCAAGTGCTAAATAGCGTTTTTGGCAGTAGTAATAAATATGGCTGTTGAACCTACAAGTAAATCAAATATTTTTCTTTATTGGTGTGTTATTGATACCCATCCCGCGTGTTTAATTTCGTTAGCCAATTTTTGACTTTGCATTTACTTGGTTAAGATTGAGTTTCAATAACTGTTTTTCTGCCTTTTCTTAAATAAACCGTACCTCTATCCTCATTGCCCGCCATCCCGTCAACTTCATCCATGACCAGCACGTGTTTCTTTGTGACAGCTTGTTTGCCAGTCTCACCTAAAAACAGGAACAAATAAATATGAACTTTACTCTCATTGCAATAAAGCCCCAAATCTATAAACCAAACCTAGTCTTACGCCTCTATTCATTCAACAATATCAACTAAGCTCATTGAAATAAGGTCGCAATTAAATGGAAACGACCACACATTACCATTAGGCCTGCCAAAGCGGAGACGAAGGGAATGGATAGGAGACGTGCGGAAACGTACCACTCACTTAATTTTGTGTGTTTTTGGCCAAAAAGACCAAAAAAATAAGACCAAAAATTGTAACGACAGTTTTTGCTATAGTTGTAAGCCGTACGTGCGGCGTGCGCGTGTTTCTCTGTCTCTCTCTCATAGAAAGCAAGCCAGTTTTTTTCGTTTCGTCTTTCTATTTCGCATTAAACAGTATGGTGTCGCGACGATTATTTTTGTTAAGTGTATACAGGTAATAATAAATAAATTATTTATAACTTAAAAAAAAAAATACATTTCCTTCACTAATTGATGTAAAGGAACTTCGTTCCATCCGGTTGTCCCTTGACACCACAAGTTTTATTTGTTTTATATGGGTCACGGTCAAGGATATATTATTTATTTTAAATTGTTTCTTCTAAAGAAAAAACAAAAGAAAAATCTAGGCCCTAGTTTTTTAACTTGTTTATTCTAGGATATTTAAGACATACCTTTAGCATAACCAGACAAAGAGTTAGTAGTGAGCAGTTCTCCGATCTGCTCCTTGATGAGTGTCTTGTTCCTGGTGTCTGAAGCGTTGAACTCCACCATGTCGAAACCCATCTCCTTGCACACTAACGCCACTGTCGTGGTTTTACCTGGATTTTAGGGAACGTGGAATGTAACTCGGCAGAAGTTGAATTATGACTTGAATATTTAAGAAAGAGGATGCGCGCAAAAAAAAATGAAAACCTATAAAATTGTTGACAAAATCCGATTCAAATATCGAAGTAATATTTTCATAATAATTTCACGTCGACGGAGGTCGCGGGCAGCTAGTTATAAATTAAATTGTGCACTTACCGGTTGGAATAACGGCCACTATGGCTCACGCACAATGGTCCACTTAAGGGACTAAGTGCGGAAACCAAAAACCCCATGAAGATGAAGTGCACTTACCGACACCGGGTGGTCCCGAAAGTAAAGCTGCCTTGAAGTACCCTCCGTCGTCGTTCTTGGCCCAAGGACTGGGTTTAGCCAATTTAGCCTTTCTGTTCACATACCATTTTGTGAGCCAATTCATTAATCTGAAAAGGGAATTATGTATAGTAAATAAGGGTTAATTTTGACCGTTAATAAATGAGTGGCAAAACACACATGTATTAAATGCTTCGTTTACAGCTGGACAATTTAATAATCAAAATACAAACTTTTTAACATTGCTAGCATCGCCATGTTGTCCAATGATTTGTTTAATGTTCTGTGGTTTGTATTTCTCCACCCACATAGACATATTTCCTGGTATTGGCGCAATTTCTCTTCTTTCACCTATAATAAATGAAAATTGTATTTGTTTAAAAAAATAGTTTTAAACGTCACAATGAATTATGTTTTAAAACTAGATGAGGCTGGTGTATCTACCTGACTCCTACTGTACTGACGAGTAGACACACCAAAACAAACTCAGATATAACCATCTCTTAGTTTAGAGTACGAAAGTTGTTGAAAAGCGGGCGCGGGCTGGGTCGTGTCCGCCGAGTGAGACGCACTGTTCGTTTGCCTTCACAGACAATGCACGGCAGCGCTTGCTACCACGAACCTGCTTTTTGCAACTTTTACTTGCTAGACTGATTTTTTATAGTTTTTGTTACTCGTAGGCTCGAACAAACAAGTAAGTTTTTGAAGTGTGAAACTTGTTATACGACTTCAAACAAGTTTAACGCTACCATGGAGGGGGAATATTTTCTAAAACTCACTAAGAGATGGCAGTATTACAAGATTTGTGACTACGTAATTCCGCAAGATGGCGTGCAAACAGTCATGCATTCGACTCTTCGGTGTGACCAGCCTTTGCTCAATTTCCATGAGTAATAAAATAACCTCGATAAACTTATGTAATAAAAATAAAAATAATGCAACAAGAAAACAACAAAATATTATTTAGAAGCTCAATTAAATAACGAGAGTGAATGCGTGGAACTCGAACGCGTGCATGTAGTATTACGAAGTTCGATACGATTCTTCCGCGCGGGACTCCACTCACTATTTTTACGCGCTCTTTCATTAATAGCGCGCGACGGACGCGGCTCCCGCGAGTCACCTGACCGCGCCCGTCGCGCGCACGCTTTCTGTGTGTGCTTAACTTACCATTTACTTGACTTGTAGAAGACATACTTGATTTTGTACTGGATTTTGATTCCAATTTTACTGCAGTTTTAGGTTCATCTTTTTCCTCCTTAATCTTCCTTGGACTTTTAGATTTTTCACGACGCTTTGATTCACTAACATCTATTTTACTTTTAGAACTACTTTCCTTTGATTTTGATTCGGTTTTAATTTTCTCAGCTGGACTCTTCTTTTTGCTGTCAACATGATTATCTTTTTTTTCTTTCTCCAATTTATCTTTTGGACTTTTGGTTTTTGTTTGAGTTTTATCTGTCTTGATTTCTTTTTTAATTTCAGTTTTAGCGGTAGGTTTATTTTGTGACCGTTCTGTGATCATTTTGAGGAACTCGTCTTCGTTTATGATTGGGATGCCTAGTTCTTGGGCTTTGGCTGTTTTTGCAGGGCCTGCGTCTTCACCGGCAATCACGTGAGTTACCTAAGAGAAATAGTTTAGGGATAAATTCAGTTAGAAAAAGATGACAAAGGTTCAACCGGTTTTTCAAGTAGTAAATTATAAGGCGGATCCTACTGAATATGAATATTACTGATGTTTATTAGGCTTGCTACACCCGTCCCTGGGCTCGACCAGATTCGGCATAGTCGTGCAGAAAATTTTGCCGCCCGGCCCGTGGTAAATCATACCGATCACCGAATATTCAATAATTCCCCGTTGGGCTAGTGGTCGCAATCGCGACTTCTGAGCAATATGTCCCGGGTTCAATTCCCGGGTCGGTTAAATTGTTATTAGGTTTATACATCAGGAATTTTCCAGTGGCTGCCACAGTCTAGATTTGTGCCCGATTAATAGGAATAGGCTGGCCACCTATTACATGGCACTTAAACATTTTGTTTTTCATGCGCTTGCTAGAGTTACTAACAAAAAACTCCTAAAATAAATCGTATTGAATAAGTTCGTAATGTCACCTACCTTTTTAGAAACCCCGCTCTTGACACATCCCCCATATTTGGTAATGGCGGCTGCTATTTCATCTTTCTCAAAAGAGTCGAGAACTCCAGTCAATAAGAATGCGCAGTCCTTCAAACAATCTGGTGTTCCCTGTAATTAGAAGAAAATTGTATACAAGCATAAGTTGGCATAAACAAAAACAGGATGAAGGAGAATAGGGGATGATCACTACTTTTTTTTTCTTTGTCTGTCGGGTAGGTTATTGAAAAGTATTGGACACATATTTTTTATTTTTTCACGAGGTCATAACGTTACGGAGATATATTGAGTTGAAATGGCGCATGACGTCACGTGTAGGTAATTTTTGTACCTACTTGTGACGTAGTGAGCCCCCACTCTCCAACTTTAATGAGTTTTTACTAAGTAATTTTTTGATATTTTGATAAAACAATACGTGTCTAATATTTTTGTATTACCTGTCTGACGGACAAAATAGAATTTCGTTTTCTTTACCCAGTCCCAGTCTTCATCCCTATTTTAAGTTATTTGAGCTCAATTTGAACCTGAAACAATTATAACCTGTTCAAAGGTTGAGCGAACCTTTGACAGGTTAGAATTGTTGTGTCGACCCTTAATACAGGCGTTACTTGATCAATTCACAGACAAAGTCGAAATTCAAGACGAAGTAGGCTGCAAGAGCGCGCGTTTCCTTGGCCTGCCCCCCTGCCTGGCGACGCCAATAAGAAGAGGGTTGATGATTTTGGTGTTTTGTGACATGAAGTGTATGTTTTCGTTTGGTTTAACAGACAATGGTCAATAGGGGATCGGACTGGGTAATGAAAACGACATTCTATTTTGTCCGTCAGACAGGTAATACAAAAATATTAGACACGTATTTTTTGTTTTATCAAAATATCAAAAAATTACTTAGTTAGAACTCATTAAAGTTGGAGAGTGGGGGCTTACTACGTCACAAGTGGGTATAAAACTTACCTACATGTGACGTCATGCGCCATTTCAACTCAATATATCTCCGTAATTTTATGACCACGTGAAAAAATAAAAAATACGTGTCCAATACTTTCCAATAAACTACCCGACGGACAAAGAAAAAAAAATAGGATTATCCCCTATTATGTATACTTCCTGTAAATCTTTAATTCATCTTTCTGCTTTACAATTCACTGCTCAAAGACTATCCAGCTTTGTCAGTCTCATTTTTAATAAAGTGTTTTAAAAATCACAATAAAATTTGAATATTATACAAACATACCTCTGGAATCTCTTTAGCTCCTAAATGTTTTGGTCCAGATCTGTTCAAATAACTTTTGTATAAAGCAACTGAATGCATCTTCCTTTCATGCCTTTCTTCATCTGTTAACACTAAAATTCAAAAGAAAACATAAACTTAGCTCATCAATGTCATCAATCATAGTTATTATCTATATGAATAAATATTAATTGTCGCATGTATGAAGGAGTACCACTTGAGGATGGCTCAACTGATTTATTTTTAGGGTTCCATACCCAAAGGGACAAATGGGACCCTTACCGGTCCGTCTGTCACCAGGCTGTATCTCATGAACCATGATAGTTAGCCAGTTGAAATTTCTATAGATTATGTATTTCTGTTGCCGCTATAACAACAAATACTAAAAACAGAATAAAATAAATATTTAAGGGGGCTCCCATACAAAAGTCAAACATGCATCTCATAAGAATGTGAACTTTATACATAAAGCCTTAACATTCATATTCTTATGAAACATTTGCACACTTTGATATTGGGAATGTTCACTTTCATATGAAAAACAAAAAAGTAAATATAACAAATTAATTGTCAAAGTGATTTAAGAATCTTGTCCCTTTTTTTTCAGTTGGGGAAATTGTTAAATAACATCCCCCCTGGCGGAGCGGAAGGGTGTCAGACTTGTACTGCATAAAACCTTTCTCCTTTTTGAATTCTTAGCCATTTGTGTCCCATAGCCATGGTGTCTCTTTCAAACAGTCCTACAGCCCTAGAATCATGTCTCTACGAGCTAGATTTAAGGTACATTATAGTAATGGCTGTTTTTCTCTTACCAGACTCATTCAGGCTTTTATTCATTTTCCTTTTTTTATTTGTCTCCACATCATCTTCCTTAAGAGATGAATCACCAAATTTATCATCTTTTCTTGCAGTATCATCTTCATGCAACTTCTTCTTCTTCTTACTTTCACGATCATGACCAGCATCATCGTCAATGAACTCAGCAAACTTTCTTTTACTATGGTCAGTTTTAGATTTTTTGATTTCACCATCATTAGAATCAAAGGATACTGATTGATTATTTTTTTTGTCAGTTTTTGATGGTTTGTCATTGTCAGGTTTCTTTGTTTTAGCTTCATCAGCTTTCTTTGATTCTTTATTTTCGTCAGTTTTTTTTGATGATTTATGTTCGTCAGTTTTCTTTGATGATTTGTGCTCGTCAGTTTTCTTGGTTGATTTGGTACTATCAGTTTTATTTGAGTTTTTATTAGATTCCGTATTAGAGCTGTATTTATGTTTTTTTTCATGTGATGTTTCTTTGTTCAGATCTTTGGTTGTGTCCTCTGGCTTATCTTTAGAAGACGATGGAATATCCTTGTCAGTAGAAGATTTCTCGTTGCTGCCTGCTTTTTCATCATTTAATTTCCCTTCTAGCTCTGCATTGTCAATTTCTAACAGACTTTTTTCAAATTCATCATCAGAATGGATGCCTAATTCAGTTTTCTTCTTTTTCTTAACTAATGGTTCTGTTCTTTTAATAGGAGCGTTACCAAACATATCAATTGCTTTAACCTCCTTTAGTGCAGGTTTAGAAGGCTTATTTTTATTTTTGCTGGACGTCTGAGCTTCTTCATTGTTTTTCTTCTTTTTAGATGAGAATATCTCTTCATCAGAATCATCATTTAATACGCGCCTCTTCTTTGCATCTTTTTTCTATTTAAAAAATAAAGAATACAACATTAATTTGAGAGTACTTAGACAAAAATATTTTTTTCTATCACCATAGCTGACCTGTTAAAACATGTTTATCATAAAAAAACCCTAAGTTGTCATTAAACTTACTTTGTTTTTAATAATTTGAACATCAGGAGATTCTGGAATAATGTCATCATCATCTTCAACTGCAGTAGAGGGCTTTGGTGGCTTTTTCAGTTGAAAAAATGATCTAATATCCTGAAAACAGTGCATGATAAATAAGTTTATGAATTTTCATTGATAAGCAAATGCACACATGCATTTTCCTGATATTAATTGCAAGTCTGATATATTTTTGAAACATACACAAGTACCTAGTTGATATCAATGGAGTACCTAAGTTTTGATTGCTTGTTGCTTCTACTTTTCCATATTTAGTAGATATTGATACAAATACAGCAGACAACTAGCCCTATCGAAAAAATAGCCTAAAATATCTGCTAATATTATTTTGCTAACTAGATTATGTCTCATCCACATTAGGTTTAACTACCGATTCGTTTTTTGAAAAAGTACTTACTTTCGACATATTGCAGTGGGACCAAATATTTACGAAACAATAATAAATATCATGATTACATTACATGAAACACAAATTTCAGGCTGATTTGGCTCGATATTCTGAGATTTGCAAAATATAACGAACACTTCCTTCGCCGCGAACCGCGAAATATACTTTTTTTATCATTTGACATTTGTTTGACAAATTTTGACTGACATTAGCTTTCCTGTGTTGCCTACAGCATAATTGATTAATGCATTGAGAAAACTTAGCCATTTTAGCTTTAGCACCCGACTCGTAGCATCGAATCGAAGCTGTCTTATTTTTACTGGGCCGGCCGTATTCTTGCCATCATAGTATACAAAATAATATTATATCCAAGACTCACCACATGATGATGCAGCTCGTCGCATACCCACTGATCTTGAGAAGATCCATTACATTCTAAATAAATCAACATTAACATTGTAACAATATATATTCTTAATAAAACCTCAAATACATCTTAAATATCCAACAGTCTTATACATTATTACTAACTAACAGTCCTACAAAAAAATACCTATCAACGTAGATGATGAATAACAAATCGCTACCGGCGTGAGGCTGGTGTCGTGTAAGACTTAGCATCTAACTCGGTCCCAGTGTAGCCTGTGGTGGACTGAATCAGACCTTTGCGGGAGTGCCTGGATATTACGTGCCGGGCCCACGCCAAGTCGCGAGAACTTCTTGACCTTCCGCTGAGGGACTTAGAACTAGTGGAACTAAGCGTCTTGCCTGATGTACTGGTACTGGTAGCCGACCAGCACGTGTCACTGAGAACCTTTTCCGGACAGTAAGTCACATCCGAACGAGTCAGAGTACTAGTCGAGTACATTGGAACAGATTTTTTCTTATCCGATGGCTGCACCTTTTCTATTGTTAATTGCGCAACGGATGTTTCTATTCTTGGTGGACTCGGACTCGGATCTGTAGGCGTGTCAGATATAGCGAGACGTTTGTCGAGTTGTTCCATTTCGCTTTCGAATTTTGACGGCGATGATGCTCCATCAGTGCATGCATTATCACTCATTATTACGGCCATCATTTTTTCTGTGTTCTCATTAAAATCGTAAACTTTATGTGTCCGAAGAGATCCTAAAGACGAAGTTTTACTTCGGGAA
The DNA here is from genome assembly GCA_963082945.1 of Cerastis leucographa. Taxonomy (NCBI): domain Eukaryota; kingdom Metazoa; phylum Arthropoda; class Insecta; order Lepidoptera; family Noctuidae; genus Cerastis; species Cerastis leucographa. The sequence continues at coordinate 5,428,229 of OY720380.1, read as the reverse complement.
GCAGTACGCTTCTGAGTACGTTTCTTCTCGCTGAAATATATTGCACTCTGCTGGTGTGGCAATACGGCTGGGAAATTACTGTCTACCTTCGTATACGCGACTTGTTGCGTAAAAGATGATTTAGATCCGGATTTGCCTTTACAACCGCATGGCTTCGCATCTCCAATCGTGTAATTATAACAAACCTGCATCAGGCATATTATTCCTGCAGTAGCCAACACTAATAAGACATACACTTTTGGACTCCAATCAGTGTTTATATAAATGTAAGATTGGCTGAGCGCTTTCCATGGATTCCAATTAGTTACCCCTGCATCTTGGTAATCAAAGAGATTGCGCCTCGACAAACCCTTTCCATAGTTTTGCACTGCAGCTGCTATCCTCAGGACACCTCCGTAAGCTGTGTATAATTTCTCGTCAACAAGATGTGGAGCAACATCACGTTTCATCCAGTGCCATAGTTCGTTATTCAAATTAACGAAATCTGCGTGACGACACTGGGCTGGAGAGCTTTGCAATATGCACCTCGATGCGGTTGTATAATACTTCAAGAGAATATTCTCCGAGGCCGGCGCCGTTAGACTAACAAGTCCTTGAGATTTGAAAGGCAGGGCGATAGCTGCTGGATTTTGATCATCATCTAGTTTAGGATACGGAAAATGAATGCAGTTATTAGAATCGCGTTTTATTATCAAGCAAGAGCAAGGGTCTAACAGCTTCCCGGTTCCAACTTGAATTTTAGCTACAGTCAGGTTTGACCACTGAGGTATCTTTGCGGGCTGTCTCCATCCTAAACCTTGGGTGTTCATATTCACCTTGAGAAGTTCATAAAAATCATGAAGATGCTTTGCATTTCTGTAAGGAACATAACCAGCGTAGTAAGCAAATCGAACAGTAGGTAGAATGTTACACTTGAGGTGAGCTCCGATAGTGTCCGACAGGGCTTCTTTGAGTATGGCTGCAGTTTTAGGGTCAACGTCATGTTCAACATTCCGCAGTGCACTTTTGAAGTACTTCAGAATGTGCTTCGTGTATCGACTATCGATCCTCTCGGGACTTACGTGTGGTGGGATCAGCGCCTCGAACTGTTTTCGAGCCTTCAACTTGGCTATATCGTCTTGGGTCCAGCAGTTACTTTTTATTGTTTTAGCATCAAATATTGTAGTACCTGCATTTTTATTACTAACGAAAGGTATGTTACAAAATATTATAACAATCATAAGAAATAACATTGAATAATGTGATAAAAACGTTCATGTTCATAACTGTCTAAAATTCATTTATGACAGGCTTCGTGTCAATAATGATAGTCATAGCAAGAAGTTTTTACTTTTTCTATGATTCTCTCTTGTATAAAACCAGAGATGGAATGTCTTTTCTTTTAAAGAAAATACCTAATCCAAGGACAGGCTTCTCTTTCATAGACAGATTTATCTAATGGTTCTGATCCTGTATCCCAGCTGTGGGAACATTATAGGCTGAATAACCGATAGCATTTCTTTATTAAGATACCCATACCCATATATTATCCTCTCTGTTATTAGCTGGGTGCGCGCGAATGTACCTAATTGTATCTGCCGGGCCACCGACTTATACTTTTAGTTAGTTGGAGACCAACATAAAGGGTGATACAAAGAGTAGAATACTTTTACCAAACAACCTCCGTTTGGTTGTTGATGTTGTTCACCCTAGACGGAGTATATTCATTAGAATTTCCCCATAAAAATGGACCAGTTTAGCTAAACTCTTTGAGATGTCTCATTATTTTTAGGCACGATCGAACAGTCTGGCTTTCCGATTGCCTAGTTGGTTTAGCGGTCGCACGTACTACTGCTCAGTGTGAGGTCCTGGGTTCTTCCCAGATTGGGGAAAGTGTTGTGTCGCATTAGATCAGTAGCAGATAGGAGTCTGAATATGCGTTCATTTGATGGCTATAAGCTCGCCCCTATTAGGTACGTGGGACTTAAACATAACTGGTGAAATGTGGGTGTGGCAACAGTAGGACCTAACGCCTCGCGGATTACATGCGTTATGTTACAAACAAACGGAGATGCAAGCAGTGTATCGCAGCACGATTTCATGAAGAGGTTTTGGTATTCAAAGAAAAAATAAACAAATAGTTTTTCTCATATAAAATAATTTAATTTTCAGAACATTATTCAAATGATTAACATACAATTACACACTAACGCTTGACAAAACCTATCTTTATTCTTTAATACAAATATTGTTTTTAACCAATAAATATTATACATATATTATCACATTTAACGCAATTTGTACCTTGTTTTAAAGTTTATAAAGAAAATAATCCATTGGCAAACGTAAAATAGGTATTTATGGAATAATTGCGCTTACAGAACTAAATATAAATAAATGAATCACAGCGTTACTGAATAATATCCAGGAAATAGTTTAACAAAAATAAATTATAAACAAAAAAATATAAAGCTACAGATTCAAAAAAATATAACTATCGAAAAACAAAATCTTTATATACAAATGGAGAAAATGGACAAAAATGTATCTATTTATTTTTTATAATTATTATGAACACTTCGGTCACATAATTTACGAGTAACATTGTTAAGCGCAGCTATAACAGTCTGGACAAATACTTTTGTGAATTTTATTCGGCATCATCCTCTTAACCGGGCTATGCTGTGGTTGCATTGAGTATAATGGCTTCCAGCCAGGGGCATAAAAACTTAACCTCTGCACCGACACGCTAAGGGCACTCCCTGTGGGTATAAGAAACCTCGGCTTAAGGTGAAAGCGCCAAGGTAGCCTGCTAAATTCAAATTTTCTTACGTTTTTGCAATTCGCCGGTGAGTGTCGAGTTGTAGGTTGATGATTTTAATGCTCATGTTATAGATGACCATAAAACTCATGAATACAACCCTCTAAGTTTATTTAGCCCCATTGAAATACTCCCATTACATCCCATTTTCCATGTACAATCACATACATATATACATGTTTAATCCCACTCAAAGAATATTACATCAAGGAAACTAATTTTATGAACTGTTATTATATATTATCTTATATACAAGTTGTTGTTTTGCATCCTCGTCAAATTCAAGGAGGTAACTATGCTAATGATTCTCGTCCTGAATCAATAATAAAGTGGGTAGGTAATTTTCATTTTTTTTTCTTATCTACGGAAATCGGTAAGTGTGAACCACCCGTGTTTTAAACGTGGGCCGTCTGATTCTGGCCCTATAACCGCGCCTCCACACATACAAACAATCTCAAAAGTTTATTTAATAATTTCTTATTTCCTAAAGCACGTTAGGGGGGTTATTCTGAAATACTGACAAACATAAACAACCAAAAAAAAAAACAGTGTTTATTAATAATCAACTAGGTACCGTAATTTTAATTGATTATTTATGTCTTTTGTGACAACCTCCTGAATTTTGATAAGGATGCAAAACAACACCTTGTATAAAATTCTTATGTCACAATGTTAGTTACCATACTCCTCCGAAACGGCTGAACCGATTTGTATGAAATTTTGTGTGCATATCGGGTAGGTCTAAGAATCGGGCAACATCTATTTTTCATAATAAAAAAAAATACCCTTATATATTACATTTGAGAGGTTTTAATGATCAGTCGAAAAAAAATAATGGGCAGTTATTTTTTTTATCGGCGGTTGATAAATTTGTGCGACAGTAAAACATAGTAATAAAAAACAATTGGCCAGTTATTTCGTCTTACACTGTCAGTACTAAAAATATATATATAAGCAGACTAATAAATAAATGGCCAGTATAAATGATGGAGTGGGCAGTTAGATGAATAGTTCGGAAGTTCATTTCGGTTTTATTTTTATTTTACAACCCGGCTTTTACCGCAACTCGTGGACATTAAGAGCGTAGGCCGAAGGCCAGCGGAGCGACGACGACATGGTTGTCGGAAGATAGGGCAGGCTCCAAGAGGCAGGCAGGATCCAATGGGATTAAATGTAATGAAGAAACATGACGTTTCCAGCTTTTATTTAACTTGCAGCTTTTATTTAACTTGCTTGTTTTTAAAGTGAAACATTTATTACATCGTCTAAAACTTTTCCGTCTGTGTGTTGCATGTCGCGTGACGCTGACGGTCGGTCTACCTACTCCGCGCTATAGTGTGAAAAATAGTTTCACTTTTACCGTGGTTTCATAAAACCACACAATCCTTTTTTTTTATTGGGAGTACGAAATCTTGTATTTTATTAGACTTCTTGTGAAGATTTGATATTATTAAGTAATTTGTCGAGAATGTTATAGTTAATCTAGTTGGTTTTAATTTGTGTTAACACAGCCCTGGAATTCATTGAAACTATATTAATCTATCAGAGATTTATGAATTTCGCAGTTGAAATTTCTTTACCGAAATCTAATACGAGTCAGCGTTGACACCATTGGAATGGGTGCGCCAAAGTTCACCTAAATTTTCAACTCCGATAATTGGAAATCCGAAAATGTTCTTCCTAACATTTTTCATCCTAACAATCACAATTCCTAAATACTTTGTCTCTAATGTTCATAATTCCGAAGCATTCAACTTCATAATGTCATTAGCAATAAACATCTCTTATACTTTTATTTGTTTTCCTATATTTTCTCAACATAACCATCTTTTACACTATTATTCAAAGTCATATCTTTTTTGTTTAGATTTATTTTTTATTAATAAAAGTTTTATTTATAGCGGTGTGTACCTGCAAAGACATCCATAGGTTAGGTTAGGTTAGAACTGTGACCAACTACGCGCGAGCCGAGCGAGCGAAGCGAGCGGTGCCGCGGCAGCGGCCGGCGAGCGCTACCTCGAAGTTGGTCGCGAAATTTTTCTAAGTATTTTATTTTGGGGGGGGGCACTATAACTATCATCTTCTACCTACATATGTTTTTTATTACACTTGGTAAATGTTTCTTTCTGAGTACGAGTGAACATATTATGGTAATTATGTTTAGGGATAAAAGCGTTATGATAAAAAACAGTAGGAGTTTAAATATATTTACATTAATGATATTATTAATTACAATTTTCGGAAATATGAGTGTTATGAACAACGCCGGTAGCACGACAAATAGTATGAATTGAAAACTTTAGGATGAAAATTTTTAGGAAGAGTGATCGTTCGGATTACAAATCATTAGGAAGAACAATTTCGGGTAAAGAACTTTAGGTGAGCCAATATGGACCCCATTGGAATACTGGCTCGGCTTAGGTGATAATTAAAACTCAGCCTTAGCTTTTATACGTACGGATGATATTGAAATAGCAAAAAAAGGCACTTGTAAACCTGCCAAACTGGATGTCAACTGCAAAATTCAGTAAATCTGTGTTGGTCTTAAATATTAGTAATACATACAACAAATGATTATACATAGACTATACTTGTATTCTAATAACTTTTTAATATAATAATAATAACGAATACTTTCGTCCTATCTATCTACACTTCTTGTCGGTGGATATCAAATATAATACAGTCAACAAAATAGATAAGTAAACATTCACCATTTTTTGCACTTCATTAGTTCAATTCTTTAGTATTGCATCCATAATTAATTTTTAACCTCGCTCAGACCAATAATGTTTATATTTGAATACTGAGCAAATCCTCGTTTCAAAAGAACAGTAAGTAATTCAAACTCTAACTCAAACACTTAAAGACTCTTTTCGACTGCTACGTAGCTAGTCAGACAGTTGAAGGTATGCCTTCCAGTTCATCGACACGGTGCCACACTGGTTTTGACGCCTGTCAGCATATGAATGACCTAACAAACCTCAGACATGGTCTCAGTTTAGCATGGCGAGGCCTGAAGCTGCTCCCTTTTAAGGTGAAAGCGACAGGGTAGCCCGCGAAATTCAAATCTTCTTACGTTTTATGCAATTTGACTGTCAGTATAAGGTTGTAAGTTGAACATAATATTATTTGCGGTTGTAATATGCTTGAATTTAAAGATTAGATATCTAAATTCTTTTAATTCCATTGAATGACTTTTTCATGAAACAGTCATATCATCATTCTTTTGCTCTTATCCATATACCAATTAATATGGAGTCGGCGCAGCTTGTCTTCTTCTTCCATACTTCTCTATTACTTGTCATCTCATCAGACACCTCCTTTCTGGCCATATCATCCTTCATACATATGAAATAGTCATAGTCGTAGGTTATTGCAAAAGCCGTAAGAAAAATTGAATTTCGCTTGAACCCTTAAAAACCTTAAAGCATATTTTCATATGAACGAGCACAAAACTACATGTTTACCTGTCTTCCTATCTCTTTTGTTGACCGTCCATAACACCCTTATTTATACGTAGATTCAATGTTCCGACTACTAAAACATAACGCTTATACAAGTTGTTTTGCATCCTCGTCAAATTCTAGAAGGTAACTATGCTAATGATTCTCGACCCCAATAAATAATAAAAACGGTAGGTATTTTTTTTCTTATTTATGGAATTCGATAAGTGTGAACCACCCGTGTTTTAAAAGCGGCCCGTCTGATCCTCGCCCTATAACCGCGCTTCCACACACAAACAATCTCAAAAGTTTATTCGATAATTTCTTATTCCCTAAACCACGTTAAGGGGCTTATTCTCATATATTGACAATCTTGAAAAACAACCAAAAAAATCAGCGTTAATTAATAATAAACTAGGTACCGTAATTTAAATTGATTATTTATGTTTTTTGTGACAACCTCCTGAATATTGACAAGGATGCAAAACAACATCTTGTATAATAAGAAAGATTCCTTGCTTTAATATGCAAACTCTGGCTTATCTAAGACCCCATTTCCGTCTTGCTATACAATTACTACAATACTAAACGTCAAGACTTGTAGCAGTCGAGGTCATAAAACGTGCGAGAGGGACAGCGAACATTTAGTAAGTGATTTTTGTACCTGAAAGAATATACTTTTCCGGGACGGCAAATTCTATTCGGTAATATTTGTTTTACCCGATATGCACACAAAATTTCATAAAAATCGGTTCAGCTATTTCGGAGGAGTCTGGTAAGTGGTAACTAACATTGTGACACGAGATTTTTTTTATATAAGAAGAATTTCGATATGAACAAAGCTACTAGTCACTTTAGTTTGGTAGCTGTCATTTTAATCAAGTTAGATTCAATAGAGTATACCAATATTCGACTTGTATCGATCCGCAAAATCATTTCGCGATTTGCCATAGCTATATAATCTAAGTAAAACTGCTTTTCCCTGGCATATATCTACATTTTTATCTGACTTTGTCGCCCTCGTGTACCTACCGAATTATATCAATCCAAATGGCTTGTGAGACTAATGTCATCTTGCTCTAAAGTTTTATGACCGCAACTGCCGCGAATATTGGCGTTTTACCTATTTTTAACTTCATGCATACTTTTCAAACCTAACTCTTTATTCAGCCTGTTAAAAGTGAGATAATTTTTGATTTCTGCAAAGTCTTTGTTAATCACGGTAACAAGAGAAAATCTCGGTATTTCAGAGTATATTCGATTTTTCCTATCACATAACGACAAAATACTACAGAATCATTTTGGTTTGATGGTTGGACCGCATGTTCAAGAAAAACACGAAATAAGGAGCATTGCAGAACTCTATATCGCTGAAGATTTAAACGAGGTAAACAATCCAGGTCTATACGTTCAGGTCAGCAGAATTGAAGTCATCGACAAGAGAAGAATAATGAAAAAGATGCATAAGAAAACGTTGAAGTTACAGATAAGAAAGAGTAAATAGTAAAGATTGCATCGTATGTGTATTGTAGTCGTAAATAAATGTGAGAGCGAGACAGCGTATATTCTGTTCTCCTTTCAACATATAGACTTTATGGACAGTCGAAACAAATCGTACTGCCTATATCAGTGAGTTGTATTTCTGGTTTTATCTTTAAAAATGCGGTCTAAACCAATCAAACCTAACATTATAAATTAATAATCATACAATGTGCAACAAGACCTTACAATAAAAGTGAATCACATTACAATATGGACCTAGACTACTTACTTATAAAGATCATTTCCTAATATTTTTGTACTGGCGTTCGCTCCACTTGCGGTGCATATGTTTCACAATGTATAAGGGTAGGCAGGAGACTAAGGTTATCACTATTACTTTCCACCAGAACTCCCAGTGTCGTATAAAGTCGCCATCTATGCACAAAAAAAAAGGTTAATTATTTTTGAATTGTTTGTTTATGGTCTTGGGACATTAGGTACAGATATAGTTAATCAGAAGCCTAAAAGTTTGACAACCAGCCTTGACAATGGGCATCTAGTGACCCAGCAAACGCTGGTTTCTGGAGGTCGGATAGGCTGTCGCTCTATGTAAACTGCTGGTATTCGCCTGCATCCAGTTATACTGGAAGTTGGCATAGTTTGAAAAAGGCTAGGCAGAAGATGAAAGGGAAAAATTCTTAAGGTGTGACAAAAGCATGGAAAACAAGCAAGAATAATTGTATATTTGTGTGCCCAAATATCTTAATGCTCTTTAAACCGAGAGTAGGTAGAATGCACAGCACGCCTGCGTGCCTGGCCTAATTACGCTATTTACACCGTAGAATTTTAAATCTGGGATAGGTTGGTATGGATCAGAATGCTGGGCAGTGAAGAAGATAGATGAAAAAAGATTGCATGCAGCAGAGATGAGAATGCTATGATGGATGTGTGGAGTGACTAAAATGGATAAAGTTAGAAATAAGCCTGTAAGACGAAATTTGAAAGTGGCGCCTGTTGAAAGAACAGACAAGATGAAAGGTAGTCGTATGTCTTGGTATGGACGTGTGTGAATTCATCATCTGCCCAGCCTTTTCCCAAACTATCTTGGGGTTGGCTTCCAGTCTAACCGGATGCAGCTGAGTACTAGTACTTTACATGAAGCGCCTGTCTATCTGACCTCCACAACTTAGTAACTGGGTAATACGATAACCCTTGGTAAGACTGGATGTCAAAATTTTAGCTTCTGACTACTCGTTACGACTGTCAAAGATCTACAAATGACAGCCGGGACCAACTGCTTCACGTGCTTTCCGAGGCACGGAGGAAACTCGGTATGTAATTATGGTCACCCATCCACGGACTAACCTCGGCAAGCACGGCTTAACCTTAAAGATCGACCCGTGTGTTATTATTTAGCCACGAGCTTCTCTTCCTAAAAACCAGTCACTTACCAAAATACGTAGTAAATATAAGTAGAGTGGCGATATACATGAGTAGACTGACTAGCTCTGCGCCTATCATGAGCCAGTGCCACGTGACGATGGTCAGTGCCACCATGATCAGTTCTGTCAATATCAGTGCTGTGTAGCTGATCTCTACTATGTGGATTAATTGGTCCTCGAACAGTACCAATGCGCCGTACATTATGACGCCCCCTGAAATAGAAGAATATATATTGTGAATAAAAACGGGAAAAGTGCGATTCTTACTCGCACAGAGGGTTCCATAGCCCCAGACAATATAATAATAATATTTTGAACAGTCATTCATTAGTAAACTTCCACTCAACCACAAAACTAAATTTGTTTTTCATAGTAAGTTAATGAAAAACAAAGTTACTGCTGCAGTTTGTTGAAAAACTCCCATTTCTCAAAACCTAAATATCAAATCTTAGATTTTAAAGGATATTCTTGTATTGTACCACAGATTATAATAAGGTACCTTGATAAATAGATATGCCAGTCCAAATGTAGAATGACTTATAAGATAGCTGCCGTCCTTTGGAGAGCTGCTTGTACAGTTGCGGGTAGCGCAGAGCCGTAGAGCTGGGTATGTCTTTGTCGAGTACCTGCAGGATAGTAACAATTATTATTTAAATCATTATCATCATCAGTTGCAGCAGTATTAATTTGAACTTACCAACGAGAACACAGGAAGCATAGTGAACACAGTTCCGTAGCCGACCATAAGGAACCCAGGGTACAGTGACACAGACGAGAAGTAGAATACCACGGAGAATACAGCCTGCAAGGAAATACAACTACTTTTAAACACATGTATGTTGCAGATGAATAAAGTGTACAGACTATAAATCGTCGTAGCCATAATCCACAAAACTACTCTTTTAACCCCCCCCCCCTCCTCCTTGGCGACACTTCGTGAGGGTTTAGGTTAGATCCCCTCCTTTGTGCCTGCATCACGCCTGTTTTTTTATTGAAAAGATCACGATTGTTTTTTACACACATTTTTTTTTCTACCGCGGAACAATACATATGATTGTTACATTATCTCCCCTATGGGATATTTAGCTTTTTTTTTGCGTCTCCCTCTCCCCTGTTCGAAGCTCACGTGATTAAAAGACGATCCCTAATCTATGAAGCCTCCAGTTATTGCTTGGACACAGGTATACTCGTACACAGGGATACGCCTCTACTCGATGAACTGGAATCAGCTGTAAGCAGCAACGCCGGCCAAGTGTGGGTTGGTAGATCTAGGACATACTCAGTTTCCTCACGGTGTATTCCTCACCTGCATCATCATCAATCTACAACAGTCCACTGCTGGACGTAGGACTGTCAAATCGCACTTCACTTAACTGGATTCTCGTTAACTCTCATCCCGTTGGCACCAGCGGACCCTACGAAGATCGTCGCTCCACCGTGCCTGACCTTGTCCCATCTTACGCTTGCCAGATTCGCGGTCTTCACTCAAGACCACGTATACCTTAACGGTCATCGGTTCTACGGCTAATATGATCGTCGTATTGCCACTTCAGCTTACTTATTCTGTTCGACAACTCTGGTTCTCTGTCGGTTCACCTTATTCCGGTCCTCACCTGCATAGTAGACACAATAAGTCCTCGATGCACGATGAACAGCGACAGCGCGACCGAGCGCATGGCAGACCGTCTGCCGTGCACCAGGAGCAGGCGAGCGAGGAACGCGAACTGACGGATGCTGACGTCACCCGCGAGGGAGGCCGCACGACCTTCTGCGCCTTCGATGCCTACACCTGGAACCAAAAGAACATATTTCAGTAAGCAGAAAGATGTTTGGAGCGGTCGCGTCCAAACGAAGTAACTGACTGTCGACGGCACGGTTAGCGCAGTGGCTAATCGTTTGGCTGCTGCGCTGCGTGCTGTCTTCGATTCCCGCACGGAACAAATATTTGTATGACCTACAGGTAGTTGTTCCGGGTCTGGCTGTTTGTAAACGCACCCACGTTACAGGAGAAATTCCTAATGTGGGGCGAAGTTTAAAACCAAAGAACTCGTACGCTAGGGGTACACCAAAACCGATTTTGTCGGCCGATGGCGAACAGAATTACTCGGACGAGTAACTCTGACGTCCATGTGCTCACACTGTTGCCAACATTGGACGTCGCCGATCTTCTGTAGTTGATTGTGCGGCATTTTTAAAATGGTCGTCATCGGCCGTCTTCAGACGATAGCGGTTGTAGTAGTGGACGCGCTCCCTTTCGTTTACGTATGTTTGATTTGATCGGCCGAGTTTGTCCGAAGACGCCCGAGTAACGATCGGCCGATAACGGTCTTGGTGTGCGCCTACCGTTATACTTGTCAAAAACCGGTCCGGTACCAGTCGTCTGGTATTCAGCTGCATCCTCTTAAACTGGTAGCGGACACAATCACAGTTGGGAAAAGGCTAGGCAGATAATGATGATACACTTACCAATATCCGCTTCCTGTATCATAGCGACATCGTTCCCCCCGTCGCCGACGGCAGCAACAACGTGTTGTCGCGCGCGCAACAGTCGCGCCACACGCGCCTTCTGCGTGGGCGAGCAGCGGGCGACAACCACGCCGCTACAGCGACATAGAACTTCTACGAACTCTTCTTCGTATGATTGGAGGCAGACCTGGGAAGAGATTAGTGGGGTTAATCATTTGCCTCAACACAGACTTCCAAAAAAATACTAAAAAAGTCAATGAAACAAACATAGTCACCGATTTTCAAAAGTATAGTTATTTTAAACTTTTTTTATTGTTTTTTAGGGTTTTTATTTATTATGTGACCACCACGCGAGATTCCTCTACCAAATAAAAAAAACGCGTAAATCCAGTAATCAAGGAGTAATCGGTGAAAATACACGAGAAAAAAAAAATGCTGGCGGAATACAAAACCTCCTCCTTTTTTGTCAGTCAGTGAAAAAGGTTCACTGACGAAATAGCTGCGTGGACCGCTAGATACCGAAATTTCATTAGATTAGCTAGCGAAACTTTGCTGGTATCATTATCAAAACACTATGAAACAAATCCAATTTTGTGTTTTGACAGACTTTTCGCATTTACTGTATTTTGTGTATTTACATGAAATATTAGTTCAAAAATTAGTAATTCTTGTGTAAACTTCACAAAAGCTATGGGTCACCAAAATAAAACTGATACTTCGCGTATGGATTTAAATTCAATCTTTTTTTTTTTTACTCGGGGTTAGTGCCTCACGGTCCAAAAACACCACTGAAAAACGGGTAATTTAATTGGATTCCTTTTCAGAAGAAATAAGTTCACTATCAACCTACCTCCAGAGTCTCTCCCTCTATGATAAGGTCCATGTTATCATCCGCTGTGTTCAGTGCGTGTAGAAGCGCGTGCGCGTCTTGTCGTGTGCGACAATCGCGCGCCGTGTGCCACCCTGTCCCACCGCCCAGTTGTAGCGAGCGAGCGATGCACAGCGCTGTCTCTAGTTTGTCGCCTGTCAGCATCCAGATCTGGGGAGGTGAAAGAGATGGAAGATTACAATATGAGAAAATAAGAAATGAGTAAGAGGAAGTCTGAAAGTGGCTCCGGTGACTGAAAAGTTGTGTGGTAAGTAATGAGTTGTCGTAGTATGGGCATGTGATGCGGAGGAATGAGGAGAATGTCGTTAGGAAACCTTTGAGTATGTAATGTGGATGGGTAACGTAGAGGAAGACCAAAGAAACGATGGATGGACTGTGTGAAGGATGATATGGCAAGAAAGGAAGCGACTGCTGCAGGGCTGTCTTAAGCATATTTAGCGCCGGGGTGCTCTCACTCTAGCTCTATATAATTTTTATGTGTAATTTATTTATTCCTCCAGCTCGTGGCTAAATAATAACAGCCGCACAGGTCGATCTTCAATGATAAGCCATGCTTGCCGAGGTTGGTCTGTGGATAGGTGGGATCTATCTTAGCGAGTTTCCTTCGTGACTCGGAAAACACGTAAAGCCATTGGTCTCAGCTGTGATTTGTAGATCTTTGGCAGTTGTTACTGTTAGTCAGAAGCCCAAAAGTCTGACAACTAGTCTTACCAAGGGGTACAATCGTATTACCCAGTTACTAATAATAATGAACTAGCTGTGCCCGCGGTTCTGCTCGCGTGGTCTCGGTGTAGTGTACGGTAGTCGGCTTGCGCCCCCTAGGACTCTGCGCCCGGGTGCACCGCACCCCTTGAACCCCCGGGTGACGGCCCTGGACTGCTGAGATGACGAGTAATAGAAAAGTTTGGAAGAAGAAGACATGCTGACCCCAAATAATTGAGATAAGGGCAAGAGAATAATGATGATCTCTATAATTACTTTAGGTGCTCTTTAAATTGTAGCTATATGCATCTTTACTACTGACTGGCTAACCCAAAAATCGACAAAAAGAAAACAATTATTCGCTATATTACGAGTAATGCATCGACAAGCAGGATGCCCTCCAGCTAGATGGACCGACAACCTTAAAAGGCGGCAGTGACCACAACCACCAAGGTGGTATGTGAGTTGTGTATCTGTGGTGTGCGAGTTGTGTGTTTGTGGTGTGCGAGTTGTGTGTGTGTGTTTGCGTGTGTCTGTCAGACTCTGTCTATGTGGTGGGAATCGGGAGGCGGAGAAAAGAATGTTGTGGTTGGGGGCTATTTGGGAGCTGCTTATGAAGCCTAAATACGAACATAAATGAATGAAGCTGTAGATTTTTTCAGGTTTCAAGTTATTTTCAATTTACATTCCATTCATCCATTCCTCTATTTCATCCTTCCATAAAACAAACTCGACATACCTTAATACCAGCAGTTCTAAGCATAGACAGAGTTCTTGGCACATCGTCCGCCAGCCTGTCTTCGACGCCGGTTAGTGCTAGCAATGTCATGCCTCGTTGTATCTTCGCTAGCACCGAGGTGGTATGTTCGCTACGGTTCGCGTTCAAACGGGCCTCCTTGTACTCGCCCTGATGTAAAAAGTAAAAGGTATTAAACTTGAAATTATACAACCTGTTTTTTTTTATATCCCATAACTCTAGAATATGATTAAGACCATATAAAAGAATCGACTGGCATATGAATTATGTTTCAATCATAATTCTTAAATACCTACACGGTCATAATGTATGAAAAAGCCATTTTTTTTAAAATTTTCAATGAAAATTTTCTATTTGCGGGGTTCATAATTATCTACTGAATTCGTGGCAACCGTTTGAGCGATTGTGTCCCTTACATCCTGTATATTCCATTATACATGGTAAAATTTATTCATTTTCAATTTATTTGCATTCTATAATGTTTATAGGGTGTTACAAATATGCTTATAGCTAAGTACAATATTATAGACCCTGTTAGGGCACAGCAATATACATATTAAAATTATATTTATTATTAAATGATAAGTAACCGTTTCTAATTATTAAAGCAGTCATATCGATGTCTAATTAATAACATACCAAAAAATATAAAAACGATATCGATTCTCATGATGTGATATTTCACCAGGTTACTAAGTGTCCTTGTATAAAGTACCACAAACCCTTGCCAACTTCCACCTCATCAGTTTGTAACTCACCTCAAATTCCAAATACTCCTCTTTGGTCAACGTCTTCTTCGCCATGACGAGTGTCCTCAGACCATCAGCTGCCAACTTCTTACATTCAGGGCTGAGCCACTGCGAGTCCAACAGTTTCGATAACGCTACGTCTGCGCCTTTCACGTAGTATGTGATCTCGCCTGTATTTTCTTCCTGTTCGTTTAGGATAAAATCTCGTCAATTGATTCATGTCATGATGTCTTAAGAGCGCACCGAGCTTCTGGCGGTAGGTATCTATGCGCTCCGTGTATGTGTGCGTAAGACAGACGCACGCGATGCTCCGGGAAGAGCGGCGGCTCTAGTTATAATGGGCGGAACGCGCGCTAATTTAGGTATTTCCTTCATATTATTAAAACCAATACACATTTTGAAAATGTAAAATGTATACGTTATAGAAAACATGTAGTTTTGTTATTTTTTAAAAGCTGATGACCTTCTATGAAGATTTTACGCCGTACTGAGGATTTATTTGCTTTTTTCGAGATTACTTTGGCATTATTTTCTATCGAGAAAACTACAAGTAATCGAGTTTCTAAAGTGTATGATTTATAGAGTGAATCCTTAAATATCTTACAAATAAATTTCATAACTAAAGGTTAAGAAATAACGATGCAGCAAGGGATCATACGAACGGAATTATTTCGAAATTACGTATCGTTCCCTCGGTGCGCTCTTAAATAAGCTGTAGTAGTGGTTTAACAGAAATCAACATACATACAAACTTTAGACGAGATTTGACAACAGATTTTACACTCAGTTTCTAGTTTACAATACAATAATACCGAAGCGACAGATTTGCGCAAAAAAAATGACTATACCATATTTTGTATTTCTATGATTTCTTGCAGGTCTTTAATAAAGCACAGACAGTCAGAAATATAATATAATAGAATATACTTTTCACTTCAGTAGCTCAAACATGTAGGTTTTGCTGCCTGAAATCAGTGAGCAAAATGCGATTTTGCTCACTGAGTGAGACAAAGTAACTTTTTAATTATTTTTTTCAGAAAGCCCCGAATTTCTTATTCAGCCTTGGGTTAATCATACAATTCGAAACATTCACACTCTATCTCTTTCCCGCCCATTAGAAAGAGAGAGAGACAAAGACCAGCCCTTTCGAAGTTCCGTTTTTGAATTCGAACACGTTCAGAATTTCGTTCTAACTAAAGAGATTTTGAAAAAATGTCTTTTAATTTAATTTATTGAATTTTTAACTTACTGTTGTATTTAAACGAAAATAAGTATTTACTGCAAATAAAACTGATATTTAACCTATAAATATTTATTTCTAGTTTCAATAATGTTACGTAATATATTTTGAATAATAAAATATCATGGGTGCTATTTCCGAACACGCCTTAATTTAAATGAAAGAGCGGGAAAAAAAATCGTGGCTGGCGTAAAGAGTTGAATAAGTTAAAAATATTAAAATAATCGTAAAATATGAGTGAAACTAGCGACGAGAACAGTATTGTAACACCGGAAGAGTTAAAACAACAAGACAGTTATTAATGCAGAATTAAGTTTCCTACCTGAGAAGTCTCGCAAGAAATATCTGAAAGCATACCATGTCTTCAACGAGACTTACAATGGGCGCAAGCAGTTTTTCGGAGACGGTGTTGCTATCTTATTTTTTAGATTTATCACAGACGAGGTGATCATCTATAATGTTAATTATTTTGATTCACAATAAATAGTTATTTCAATCAATTCCTGTTTATTATTTTATCTCGTAAAGTGTTCTCGCTGCTGAAGTGATAAGTTATGTGTGTTACACGAGAGCAAAGATTTTTGCATCGCGTGCCATTGAATCCCTCGCCACGCTCAGGATTCAGCTTTAGAATCACTCGCTACGCTCGTGATTCAATCGTTGAATCCTTCGCTTGCTCAGGATTCAAAATCAGCACTCGCAGCAAAAAACAACTTTGCTCTCTTGTTGCACAAATAACTATTATTGTACACCAAAATTGAAACACAACTGATATACAATATTGCTAATTTGATGGTTACAATGGAGGTCTAATCGCTGATAGCGACATACTCGTACGAGAACTGCGAGACATCGTCAAAAATACAAAATGGTTTATTAACTGTGGGAAAGTGTCATAAAACATACCTGAACAATAATGCCCATCATCTTACTCTCGCTGGTGAAGGGAAATATCTGCAGTATGGTATAGTTAATGATCTCGTTAGCTGCGCGAAGTTTTAGCGATATGTTGTGCAAGTCACGACGGTATAGAGACACGCCCATCTGTAATAATAAGTTATATTGAAAGCAAATCAAGTTACTTGACTAGGCCTGCAAGGTTCGTCGACAAGTGCGAGCCTCGACCAATACCTGTCTGTTTCCAATTCACCAGAAAATTCCAAAGATTAAGCTCCACGTTAATATATGTCTCGAAAAAAAAAAACGATAGCACACATACACAAAACATCACGCCTGTTATCCCCGAAGAGTTAGGCAGAGGTGTTATATTATGTTTAAGTCCCATGTCAAAGGGGGTGAGCCTATTGCCATTAACTGGGCCCAAATCCCGACTCCGTAGCAGCTACTGAGAAATTCCCGATACTACGAAAGTGAATAGTACTACTCACCATATCAGTCCACTTGACCAAGGCCACTTCATCAGGACTTGACGCCTGGTATTCACAAAGCTGCTGCTGCGGCACGGCCCCACCACAGCTCTCTGACATCACTGAGCTGCCCATATCTGACACAAAAGAAATAAACTTAACTGTTATAGAAAGAAAGAAAAAACTATTAATAACACTTACAACGGGATATTTACCATGTGTATTATTTGTTTCGAGTTCACGATATTTCGGCGCTGTTGCAAACGCCATGATCACGGATCAACATCCGTGAACATCCGTGTTTATCCGTGATCACAAGTACACACAAAATAAAAAACTTAAAACTATGCAATTAATATTTTGTGACTCATGGCTGCACCAGCAGGACAACTAGTGCCGAACACTGGTTTTGAACTGAACTTATACAAATAAAGTTTAAATAAAACAGTTTTAATCAGGCAGGCACGTTGCGTAACTTTTTTCACCACCAATTCTCACAAAACAGCAAAAGAAAACATTGTGAGGCACCTAGCATGATCAAGAGCCAAAACATCGAAGACATATGATATTCCAGCATATCCATACTGGGCCTTGAACAGTGGCCCGGAAGTTTGACAACCAGTCTTACCTTGGGTACTGGGTAATAACCCAGTACTGACTGGGTTGTGGAGGTCAGCCCCCGTATTCACAAACGCTCGGTTTCGATTTCGATTCAGAAAGTCGTATGTCTATCTCTCTCGCTTTCGTAATGCCAAAACAAGATAGAGATACGAGTTATCGAAATCGAATCCGAGCGTTTGTGAAAAGGGGGCCAGATATGCAGTCGGTCTATTTAAAATAATGGTATTCCGCTGTATTCGATTAGACAGTAAGCCAACCCCAACATAGTTGAGAAAAAGCGAGAGAGGGCCTATTTTACGCAGCCGTGAGACACACAGTATTACCATTTTTGATTGCTTAGTTTTTAAGAGGGCTATTAAATTTTTTCTTGTATTTGAGTGCTGTTAAGGTTTTTAATAAATTGTAAAAACACATGGGAGTTCTAACGTGTTTTTACTTAGATATGGCCACAAAATTAAAAAAAAAATGCCCAAGAAAGTTTGATTATTCTCCATAGAGATCTACACTTTGGAACGGGCAACTACAGTACTTTCACAAGTTATTATGCCTTGTGACTGGGACTGTAGCTTCGCTTTTTTTTTTTAAGTCTGCCTGTCTGCGGTCTAATTGAAATAAATGCTTTGAGTTTGAGTGATGGTATAGAAAATTGAAAATTATAGTACCTGACGCCGCCTCATCCGCTTGTTGGTCGTTACTGGCTACATCGTAGACGGGCGTGACGTTATGACACAGAGCTATGCACAGCACTGTCTGCCACACTTGGCGCGGTGATGCTGCGAACCCTTCCGCGGTGGAGGTAGTGGGGGAAGTGGGGAGGGATGGCGCGTCGTTGGTTACGTACTGAGTTAGGAGAGCTTCCACCTGTACGAAAAAAGTAGGTTAATAGGCTGTTTCTTGGTCAAGCGCTGTAATTTTTAAAGTGAAACTTTTATAACATGGTCTCAAATTTTTTCGTCTGTGTGTTGCATGTCGCGTGACGCTCGGCCGCGGAGTAGGGATAAAGTGAAAGGCGCTCTAACGAGCGCCTTTCACTTTATCCGTACTCCGCGTTTTATACGTTTTATACCCTTAATGGAACATTATTCCAAATTTTTTCAGTTAAATGTCTAGTGTGAAAAAAGTTTCACTTTTACCGTGGTTTCATAAAACCACACAATCCTTTTTTTTTAAGTTTTTCAACTGCCGTGGACAACACTATCAATTACACTTGTAAAGGGATTTTTACCATTTTTACTATTTCTTTTTAAATAGTAAAACTGGTAAAAATCCCGTTCACGTGTCCGTGTTTACTATTTATTTTAAATACTAAATATATATAATGGTAAGTTTCCAGTTTTATTGATAGTGGGGCTATTATATTGTGTAACGGGCTCGTGTACGCAACTCCACGTCTAAAGCGCGTATTTTGCGTACGGAGCATTATACTCTCAGTTTAGACAGGCATAATCTTGATGAGTATTATAGATCCCAATTTTTTTTTCCTTGAGGGGGATTTTGCTTGCCTCAGAAATATTTTTACGTCGTCTATAGCTAAACCTAAATATTAATACTCCCACTATAACTACAAATTGAAAAAAATATAAAACAACAAAATATCTCACCTCATAAAAGTTATTCTTATCAAACAGCGCATTGCCCAGATGTAACTTCTGGAAAACCATTTCATTCTTGGTGAGCGTTCCAGTCTTATCAGCTAACACATACTGGATCCTGCCCAACTCTTCGGGGATCGTGGTGGAACGCATGACCGTGCCTTCGATTTTCTTGTCCCGTTGGATGGTCCAGGAGTAGAAGGCTTTGCCCATGTCAAGGTTAACTCGTAAACTGGAGGAAGTAATTTTTTGTAAGATACTGTTTTCAGAACTAAACAGGGCATTGAACCACATTTCGTTTTAGGCGGTGATAATGTTCATGAAATAAAGCATTTTACAAATAGCCCCTGAAGTAGAAAAATAAACGCAATATACATTAGTCTTTCATACAAAAACCATTTTTTTTTTGCGGATGGGTAATCATCAAATGATTTCTCCGCTCTGAGCGGAGCGAAAGGAAGTGTCAGACTTGTACTGATTAAAACCCACCCATGTTCCTTCTTAGCCCTTTGTGTTCCAGGGCCGCGGTATCTCTTTCGAACAACCCGCAGCCCTGGCAGGCATCGGCCCTTTCGGAGCCCTTCCGGTTTGCTGACATCTCCTTGAGGCGCGCGTGGAACACGTACGCGCCGTCGACACGGCCTGTCGTCATGAGACGGACGGACGGTGAGCTAGCCCATTACTCACCGTCTACAAGCCCGCGGGTGCCCGCGCGAGTTGTCATGCCCAACTCAATTTGAGTTCCATTACACGATTTCCAAAATCGAAGAATATTTGGATTATCATAATTATGTACACTGTCTTTAATTGTATTGATTTATATAAAGAACGATCGTGATTTCATCATTACAACTTCACGCTTGTATTTTTGTCCCATGTTATACATAAACAATCTTATTACCTAGAAAGTAGAGCATGTTTTTAAATACAAAATCCACCTACTTACCTAATAGGAATAATGTACGAGAACAGCAACACAAATCTGAAGAGGAACCCGTACCAGGGTCCTCCGAAGCCCTTCAGAGTGATGAGAAGCATCGATATGAAGATAGTGGCGACGAACAGGAGCTTCGTGAGGTCGTTGACCTGCAGGTCCAGACGCCCGACCTTGGAGCGGGGGGCTGCGTTGTTCATGACGCTGCGAGTTTCAGTACCTGAAGGAAGACTTCGTCATAAAATGAGCAATCAGGAAAAAATCATCTCAATCAACGATTCGATTGTGGTCAAACGGGACACCAGCACTTAACGCTTATTTTTGGATAGATGGTGTGGCTTCGAAATCCGACAAAAAATTACTGTTACTGCGCTTGTTATTGCGCTGGATCTACAGCAAAAACCTTATAATCACAGTAAAGCAATTTAAGGAAAACAATCGGAAATAGTGCATATCCTTGTGAACCGATCATACAATGATCAATGCGATGGTGTTTCAAACATCTATGCTCATTATCTGGGGGATAAAGTAGGTTTACATAAAGGTCATTCAATATGCTGTATCATCAGTTATTGTTCGTTTACTCATATTAACGGTGTCGATTGACAATCTAACATTCTATCACAACAATTAACATGAATGAGGTGACAGTTGGTTTCAAGTATTACACATTACATTTAGTTTGAGGTATTACACAGTCGCGGGTGTGTCGGGTCGTTAAGTTCACTTCAAAATGGTTGAGTTGAATGATGGCTGATATATGCGTCATGTTCGTGAACGGGCGCTGTCAGTTGTGACTGGTCATCTCTTAGCTGCCACGGTTTATTTTAATTACTGATTTAATCTTTTACTCTGGACGCTCTTAACTTGCCCGTATTTCTACATTGTTCTCACATATTTGTAATTCTTAACATGAATGATGTAACCAAGATTTTGTAACACATTTTGATTTAAAAGAGTGTCCATGGAGTTTCTTGCCCATTCTTCTCCATAAAGATCTACGCTACGGAATGGGCAACTACAGTAATTTCATAACTTATTATGCCTTGTAACAGCGACTGTAGCTTCGCGTTTTATTTTGTTTATTTTTTTTTTACTTTCAAAAGTGCCTGTAATGGTCTAATTGAAATAAATGCTTTGACTTTGACTTCGCCTTTTCCTTATCAGCCAATTCCTTACCAGTGTAGATAACAAGTCCAGTAGCCTGTCCGGACGCCACAACACAGCCGCTCCACAGGGTGTTCTCGATATGCAACGAGTCGCTCTCTTCTTCGTCCAGTCTCGTGCAAGTGCCGATGAACGCGTGGATGTCTTTCTCTGGTTTTTCTACCCAGATCTGGGCGTTAATGTCTAAGAGATGTGCGTCTGTTGGCAGCTTTTGTGTCGATGGTAGAGGTATTCTGAAACAAAAAATACGTACTAAAGAAAGGTTTTTAGTTTTTCGATCAAAATGCGACAGTCAACCTTATTTATACACTAGCCGACCCGTACCAGGTTCACACAGTGACGGATCTTGGTACAAATTTACAAATTTTCGACGGCACGGTTGGCGCAGTGGTTAAGCGATCGACTGCTGCGCTGCGTGTCGCGGGTTCGATCCCCGCACGGAACGAATATTTGTATGGCCTACAGATAGTTGTTCCGGGTCTGGCTGTTTGTGTATGTGAGTTTAAATGTTTGTAAACGCACCCACGATACAGGAGAAATTCCTAGTGTGGGGCAAAGTTATTTAAAAAAATAAAAAAAAATAACTCCTATACACCCGCTTAGGTGTTTCCATTTTCCAAGACGAAAGAAAAAATGGATGGATTGGTGAAAAATTATATAAGAGGAAAAAGAGTAAATGATATCGTGACGAATGACAGGGGTGAATGGAAGAAAAAAACCGGCCAAGTGCGAATCGGACTCGCGCACAAAGGGTTCCGTACCATTATTAATAAAAACGAGAAAAAAAAACACTTTTTTGTATGGGAGCCCCCTTTAAATATTTATTTTATTCTGTTTTTAGAAATACATAATCTGTAGAAATTTTAACTGGCTAACTATCATGGTTCATGATATACAGCCTGGTGGTAGACGGACAGCGAAGTCTCAGTAATAGGGTCCTGTTTGAGCCTTTGGGTACGGAACCCTAAAAATGGATGGAGTGGTGAGAAATTATATGAAAGAAATAAGAGTAAATGATATCGTAACAAATGACAGGGGTGAATGGAAGAAAAAAAACGTGTTACGCCCCCCCTAAATAACCTGGGACAAGAGCAGGAAGATGATCTGGTGGCGTACCATGACGTCTTAAAACATTATTGTTCCATTCTCATTCCAGAGTGAAAAAGAGACAGAGCTATACAGGTCGTCTAGCTCCATCTCTTTCCCACTCTGGAATAGGAGTGGAACAATAATGTTTTAAGCGTCATAGTACCCCCCCTGATGTTTGAATTGTCCAAAATCCTTTCTTAGCGGATGCCTGCGTGGTAATAGACAGCTGTCTGTATGCCACATTTTAGCCCGATCCGTCCAGTGGCTTGAGCTGTGTGTTCATGGGTTTATAGTCAGTCACGACAAACGATTTTTTAAGTATAAAAGATTTGATTGGAGGGGATTTACGATGGAGACCGAAAAGGTTAGTAAGGCCAGAGTAGACCTCCATAAGGAGAGAGCCAAACAAATAAAACTTTCTGGTAATTGTAATACAGTTGAATATAATCTACCACTATTATGGTAAGAACTGCGGTTTAGTATACCTGCATCGAATCTTGGAGCAGAAAACATAGCAACAAGTATTTCGATCGGGTCGTGAAGAGATAATTGCTTAACAATCACTTATTATGTCTTCTGATCATCAATACATGCATCATAAAAAAGCAAGAAGAAGGAGGATATTCGATAATCCATGTGTGTATGTGTTCATTACGGAATGAGCAGACAAGTGAATGATAATATTATAAAGGGTGTAAAACACCTCTTAACAAAGCCGAAAGGCACCGGTTCTCCCTGTCCTTGCGATCATTTTTTTGTTCTACACCATACCTGGGAACCTTCTAGTTACGGAGATAGTAGGGGTCAAAGTTACAACTTTTTGACAAGTATTTATTTAAATACAAGTTTTTAATGTAAGATTTTTACTTGAGTTCTACCACAAAACATGATTTTACACCCCCCAAAAAAAAGTTGTTTCCCAACAATAATTTTTGCGTAAAGTTACTAATTTCATGTACAGAATGCTTGGTTGACGGCTTCGTGATGAGGTGATTTACACGGTGTATACTAGCTAACCCGCGCAACTTCGTCTGCGTCACATTTTGACCATTTTTGCAACATTTTTCATTGCTGCTCCGCTCCTATGGGCCGTAGCGTGATTTATATACCCTTTCTCGATAAATGGGCTATCCAACACTAAAACAATGTTGAATTCGAACCAGTAGTTCCTGATATTAGCTCGTTCAACCAAACAAACAAACACTTCAGGTTTATAATCTAATATATAAAATTCTCGTGTCGCGGTGTTTGTTACCAAACATCAAAATTCATACCCATCAAAATTTCCACGCGAACAAACTCGCGGGCAGCAACTAGTATTAGTATAGATTGCTCTTTCCTCGAGTAAAAATACACAATACATAGCATTTATCTCCAGTAATGTTTGTCAACATTTTTATCAGTCGTTCAAAGAGTGAGGAAGTTGGCATGAGTATTAATGAGTAATGCCAACGACACGAGAAAGATAACAACGTTTTATTCTATGATAATGTAAAGTTGTCAATAGTATTTTACTAATAGCTGGCTTCGCTTTTCTTATAGAAGATTTGTGATGCTAAAAGTGAAACGTGTTTTTTTTTTCAGAAGGGATTTTCTAAAAGTCTTTCAAAGTAATTCCAATGTGTTTACATAATTATTTCCGTTTACTCCTCAATAAGGTCAAGGTCGTGTACTCCTCAAGGTTCAAAAAGTCTCTAATAGGGGATCGGACTGGGTAAAGAAAACGACATTCTATTTTGTCCGTCAGACAGGTAATACAAAAATATTAGACACGTATTTTTTGTTTAATCAAAATATCAAAAAATTACTTAGTTAAAACTCATTAAAGTTGGAGAGTGGGGGCTTACTACGTCACAAGTAGGTATAAAACTTACCTACATGTGACGTCATGCGCCATTTCAACTCAATATATCTCCGTAATTTTATGACCACGAGAAAAAAGAAAAAATACGTGTCCAATACTTTTCAATAAACTACCCGACGGACAAAGAAAAAAAAAATAGGATTATCCCCTATTGCATAGATTACGTGGGCATTTTGTTTCGCCACTACTGCTCGCAAGTTTAGAGCGTTAACGCCTTACGACTTTTTATACAAACTTTCAAGTCCTTATTTTACGAAACGACTGAAGCGATTTTAATGAAACTTCATACGCAAAAGCAGGAGACATTAGTCTGAAAAGTTACTGAAAATCATTTTCGAAATATATTGTTACAGCTAAATTACATAGATTATAAATTATCTATAGAAACAAAAATTTCCACCCACCTTTTTTTTTAATAAGAAATTTCAAAAATGGTTTTTTAGACTTAAGTATATTTAGTTCCCTTCAAAATGGTTGAGTTGAATGATGGCTGATACATGCGTCATGTTCGTGAACGGGCGCTGTCAGTTGTGACTGGTCATCTCTTAGCTGCCACGGTTTATTTTAATTACTTTATTTTTTAATTACTGATTTAATCTTTTACTCTGGACGCTCTTAACTTGCCCGTATTTCTACATTGTTCTCACATATTTGTAATTCTTAACATGAATGATATAACCAAGATTTTGTAACATATTTTGATTTAAAAGAGTGTCCATGGAGTTTCTTGCCCGTTCTTCTCCATAGAGATCTACGCTACGGAATGGGCAACTACAGTACTTTCACAAGTTATTATGCCTTGTGACTGGGACTGTAGCTTCGCGTTTTATTTTGTTTTTTTTGACTTTCAAAAGTGCCTGTAATGGTCTAATTGAAATAAATGCTTTGACTTTGACTTTATCCTGCTTATGCGTATTAAGTTTAATTAAAATTGGTTCAGTTATTTCGGAAAATAAGGTCTTGGAAGTTCAAGTATGAAATTCCGTAAGGCGTAAACGCTCTTAAGACAACAGTAAGTGAAGAGCGGGGGTTTTGTGAGATATGGGGTGATATTGATGCCGAAAAGTCTCAGCCTGATTCGAATAAAAGATGTTAAATTTTATTAGATACCTACATGCATATGTAAATATGTTCGACCTGTGATTTTACAACCATTTATCGGTACTTATGAGAGAAGATTAAAGATGTGATAACAAGCACTTCAATATGTTTACATGTCTACAAAGTACCTGATAATAAGCAGATAGTGAGTAATCGCCTTAAAAAGAAAGGTTATTGACCTGACATAAATTATAATGTTAGTTTAGTATTCAAGACAACGTTTATTATATGGATTGATAAGGAATTGATAAGTTTATTTTTATGATTCTTTACGGATTTATTTTTATTATTGTAGACCGGGTTTTTTGAATAGGGGAATTCCCGCCACTCACTGTTCCAGTTAACATTACTTCATCACGCCTGTAATCCACGAAGGGTCAGGCACAGGTGTACCTAATAGTACACCCACATTTCCTCAGTTATGTTAAAGTCCCATCTAATAGGGCCGAGCCTATTGCCATCAACCGGGCACAAATCCAGACTCCGTGGCTGCAACTGGAAAAAACTCATTTATACTTTGCCCGACTCGGATGTCGAACCTAGGATCTCATGCTCAGCAGTCGCGTTTGCCACTACACCAACAAGGCAGTCCAGTTAACAACAACGAATATTATCCTTACAAACAAATATTTAAATCGTTACATGTATCCCACCACGTCAAAAAAGTTCAGATTTCTGTTTCGTTGACGTTAACATTCGAATAGTATTGTTTCGCTAACTCATCCTGAAAATGGTATCTTTAGTTCCATGAGTAATGCTCACTTTATTTAACACTTTTTCACGATTTAAATCTTTGCTTACTACTAAGTTCACCAACTTCCTTCTTCAAATTCTTCGAATCTATCATCATCATCATCATCTGCCTAGCCCTTTCCCAAACCATCTTGGGGTCGGCTTCCAGTCTAACCGGATGCAGCTGAGTACTAGTATTTTACATACTTATATTATAAAGAAAAGGAGTTTGTTTGTTTGATTGAACGCGCTAATCTCAGGAACTTCTAGTTCGAATTGAATAATTCTTCTAGTTTTGGATAGCCCATTTATCGAGGAAGGCTATATAGCATCACGCTACGACCAAAAGGAGCGGAGTATCAATGAAAAATGCTGCAAAAACGGTAAAATGTGCCGCTGACGAAGTTGCGAGGAACCACAAAAGAATAACATACCTCAATTTCCAATCAATCTCTCCATCCAATTGGTCGGTCCTAATAAACACGGTTCCCATCGTCTCATTGGTCCTCAGCAGTATCATGTCAGCGGGAACCCTCTGTCCTTTATGTAGCATCACGATGTCACCAACACGAAGCTCGGAGGAAGCCACCTGTTCCGTCAGGAATGGCCGGTAGTCTGATGCTGAAGAGTCCAAGAGTATTCGCTCGTAGCGTTGGCGGTTTACTTCTCTGTCTCGGCTGGAAGTGGGAAAGAAATTGATTTAGATGGTTCTTTGTTGTGGCTAAATAATAAAAGCTGCACGGGTCGATTTTCAAGGTGAGACACGTTTACCAAGGTCGGTCGGAATGCGCGTATCTATTGGTCCCGGCTGTCATTTGCAGATCTTTGACAGTCGTTACAGTGGCCAGTGGCCCCAAAGTCAACCAACCAGCCTTAAATACCAATGGATAACGTATTACCAAGTACTAACTGGGTTGTAAAGGTCAGATAGGCAGTCGCTCTACGTAAATACTGGTATTCAGCTACGTCCAGTTAGACTGTCGATCCCAACGTTCGGAAAAGGCTAGGCAGATGATGATGTTTCATTGTTGTTTGTTTTTAAGACACACAAAAGAGGTACGCATCAGAGGCGGTGATCAGCCTATAAGATTCTGACTGTTGGGCTCTTCTTTGCGGAACTGCGCCAAAATCCACCACAGCGGATTCATTGCCGTTTGAATTATTTTGAGATTTTGGTTGTCTGGGTCTGATATATTCATTACAAGCGGGAATATTTAGCACCTCTGGTAGAAAGGAGAAAACTAAGTCGTTTTCCTTGACAGGTGATGATTATTTCTATTATTTTTGTGTTCAGAAACAGTTGGTCCTGACGTGGCCATGAACACGACACCGAGTTTTTTCAGACAGCACAAAATACGACTTATCGAACAAGGATGTCAGAGATATTGAACCTCTGACGTACTCTGCACTTTACGTGTTTAATGTGCGCACGACGCGACGGCCAATAACACTATACAAAACCACTTTATGGGGATTTTTTATTATAAGGAAAATCTATACAAGCCAGACCATGTTATACTGGAAATGTATACACGGTGTAACGGAAAGGGTATATACATACTTAGGGTGTGCTACAGACCATCAAACTGAACATGTTTCTCCATCGGACAAACATCGTAATATCGAAAATAATATCAGCAGCCCCATACATTTGGGTCGAATAGGTATTGAAATTTTGTATGGGTCAGTAGATCATTTTTGCGCTATTACGATGTTTGTGAGATGAAGAAACATGTTCCGTTTGATGGTCTGCAGCACACCCTTAAGTACGTATATACCCTTTCCGTTACACCCTGTATACATTTCCAGTATAACATGGTCTGGCTTGTATAGATTTTCCTTATAATAAAAAAATCCCCATAAACCAGTTTTGTATAGTGTTATTGGCCGTCGCCGTACTAAACTCTCAATTAGCATTTGCTGCTAATTATTTTGCATGAATTAAGTCTGGTATGAGACAACAATATTTATTGTTAGGCAGTAAATAAGACCATTGTTCCACTTATTAACGAACAGTAAGACTATTGACTGGTAAACAATGCCAAGAACTTAAGTCGGACAATCTTTGATGCAGTAAGTTTAAATAAATAAACATTAAATATTTTATCTTTGGTTCTCAGATAGTAGATCTACGGAAATTAACACAAACACAATTAAAAATGAATATTCCATGATATTGATAGTAATTCGGCCAATAAACAACTGACATCACATATTACGCCGATTCGCGGCGAGGATATTGAATTTCATGGAGTAGCTTACATATTGCCGTAGGTGTGGTATTACTCCGTCTAATTAGATTTAATCAGACATTGGAAAATCCCTCAATGACTTTAAAAATGAATCGGAGTACTTGTTTCTACGGCTAACGTATAATTGTACGTTCGGCGCATCGTAGGAAGTCAGCCCCGTCATTTTGTTGACTGAATTACCTATTCACTACGCTATGATTCTCGTGCACATGACGACTAATCAAGCGTACAATACCAGTATAAGCAGATCTCTCATTGTACTGCAATTCTCTACAAAGCGAGGCCATGTTATACATTGTCACCGGATTCACGAGAACCGCGACCGCGACAATGTTTTGCAAAATTCTCAGTAGCAGCCCCAAGTTTAGATGTTAGCAGAGTGATACGCCCGTGCTTCGGATTTCAAGACGATAATACTAAGCTGGATCTCTCGCCGTTCCATCGGACTATAAGACGGAATTAGAGATTCGAGTGGTGTAGAACCTCTGCTTGCGCACGCACTTGATCTCCACTGAAATTGTGTCAGACCGAAGAACGCTTAATGTACCTTGAATTGAAATTGTCCATTGTAAAAAATAAACAAATGACCATCACTTACCGATATCTCCTAAAGTCGTCAACGGCCTCTCGGAACAGCGTGACCGCAAGTACGAAGCACAGAGGTCCCCAGTATGTGTAGAGGTACCCGATGCGAATGCTCGGGATGAACTGGCTGACAGCCATCACTAAGAAGTACAGGTTCAGGAAGAAACGGAACTGCTCGAACAGCACCATTGGTAGGAATGTGAGGATATTGTATTTCTGGAAGTAAAAATTTACTTAGTCAACTTCTGGACCATTGTTTGTTTTTAATGGCATTTTGGGTAATACGTAATGTACCATTGAGTTTTACAGATAAAGTTCATTTTGTATTGGCGAAATAACGCTAATGTTTGGTCATAATGTAGTGTCTGCATAATACCATTTGACTTCTATATCTGCAACAACGAGGACTTTAGAAAGGTATTGCGGCATTTGATTGATACAGCTGATTAATATTATTATCTTTATCTGCATTCCATAATAATGGCTTAAAGGGTTCTCTATTGTGTCACCTAACTTTTTTATCCATAATTTAAAGTGCCATAACTTTTTTTGTCCTAATCATCATTTGTCCGAATGATAATTTACCCGAACTTAATATCACATAATATCACATGCCATAAAATTGAAACCCCTAAATATAATATGTCCTAAATCCGTTTGTCATAAATATTAGAATCAATAATATACCAAAGACATAAAAACCTTTTCTATAAAAGTTATAAATCCTAAATTCAAATTACATAATGTTTATTTATAATAATAATATTCTTTTTTTATTACACACAAATAAATATATTATACATGTACTCAATAAAGCAGTTGATTGTGAACATGTGGTTTTTGTAAGCAAGCAGGCAAGCAGCATGCAAGCAAGCATGCAGCATGTAAGCAAGCATGCAACATGCAAGCAAGCAAACAGCATGCAAGCAGGCACGCAGCATGCATCATGCAAGCAAGCACGCAGCATGCAGCATGCAAGCAAGAAAGCAAGCAAGCAAGCATGCAAGCATGCAACATGCAACAGGCATGGTTTCTGTCACGGCTCCGGCTCTGCGGGGCTCCGGCGGTCCCACGCGAATTTATCGTCGCAGATGGGTTTATCGCTCACCACCGCAGCTTCGGCTTGCTGGCCGGCTTAGCCGGCCAGCCTCAGCCGCGGCGGCGAGTGTTACAACCACCTGCTCCTCAACTCGCGGGCCGCCTCGCCCCTCCGCGCCTACGCAATTTTAAATTACACTCTAGGGGTAGAGCAAACAAGACTGCGTGGAGTCGGATTTACAGCGATTCGTTTCTGTCTCTAAAACCTAATTTTTAGCAAATGTTTTAGGACTACAAAATTTATTATAAATGAATATTCGGAATAATACACATTATTTAACACAATACTTAGGACATTTGACTTTAGGTCATGTAAAATTAGGAGATTCAATTATTATAGTACTCGATATTATGACAGAATACTTTAAGAACTCAAGATAATTATGTTAAACAAAATTTCGGGATTTTGAACATTATGGTTACTGAAGTTTATAGCAAACGTGTTATGGATAATGATTTTCGGACAAACAATTTTAGGAGAAGAAAGGGAGTACCGGCTTAAAGCTACGGTACCATTACAGATTTTCAGGGTCTCGTTAAAATAATCCATTTCTCTGCACAAATTGTTCTTTTAGTATGGTAAATTTTCAGCAGTCATAAATCTCTGAAGAGAATCTTACGACATCTCATATTAGTGGAGTATCGAGAGCTTAATGAAAGCCAAGTGTCAAGATCAGAAATGCAGCGATAAGATTATGTATGTCATGCTCACAAATACGAAAACACAATCATAGGAGTACATCGCAACGACAATGACGAGCTATTCTGATTGCCTAACGTTAGTTTAAAATGGGCGAGCATTGTTGCAAGGGCGATACGGGCAAACGCTAGCGATTTAATTCTCGTTGCAAAATGAGAACAAATTGTGGTAAGACGCAATTTCAAAATGAGAATTGGGGTCTTTTTTTTGTTAGCCTACGTATAGTGTTCCTGTCTCCTTCTAATCATCGCCATCTTTAGCGATCTCTGGCCATGTGAGCCCCGTAAACAAGATCAGATTGTCACACCACCTTCGCCGCAGTGTACTTCGACGGCGATGAATAAGGTTTAAGTAACATATTAGAACATGTAAAATAACAGCAACTATTTAATAAACGATTTTGAAAAGATTAATAGAACGGAAGTGTTTACTCTTTGGGAGTTTATGTAAGGGGAATTCCCTGTCTTTGTCGCGCGAAACCGTAACGTATATTGTAGGTAGGTGTTTAGCGTTTTTTCACTATTAGCAAGGTACTGATTCTGTGTTTCCGTGTGTATCAGGAAACTAATTGGTTCAAGCAGAATGGGGATTAAATCAGAGCAGCAGACACGTCCTACAATCTGCTACCAAGAACAAATTTTGATCTATAATAAAATTTACTGTTTCCTCTTGACATTGCCACGGTCATTGGTTGTGTAGTGTCGGTCTAGTAGTGATGTAACGATCTGTGAGTCAATGTTATGAAGAGCCATATGTATTGTTTTATTTAAGCGCTGAGCAGACGATGAACTATTTGTCCGCCGGACCAAAATTACCGCTACAGTCCTTTGGTTACTGTTTTGTTTTTTCATCCATTGGAAAATTTTGAGTAGGTATGAATGTGTATGGATATAGTTATAGAGGAAGACCAAAAACAATGTCTGGACTGTGTGAAGAATGATATGGCTAGAAAGGAGGTGACTGCTGGGTCAGTCAAAACGAAACGGGGCGCTATGAAAAAAAGAAGTCAAGTGATTCCGGAGGTTATATCGACGAAGCCCCGCTTCGCGGGGGGTCCTACTTCCGGGTGGTTTAAAAAAATAACCACGAAGGGGACCTTCTAACCTAACCTATCCGAGTCGGAATGTCCCATATTCCGAGCTCGCTTCGCTCGCTCTTGTATCCTAAGTTCTCCTGGTACAGGAATATTGCATTTAGTAACCGATCCTTTCGCCTTCGACATCGTTTTTACGACAAACGGTTGGTCGGAGACAAAAATCACCCAGATGCTTTTCGCCTTATTTTTAGGTGTTCTATACGATAGAATCGAGAAAATAAACAATTTACCAAAAAAAAATGTATTGCAAAAATTTTCTCTTTTTTTCTCAGTGCCCGTTACGTAAACTCCAACCGACTGCTGAGATGACGAGTAATAGAGAAGTATGGAAGAAGAAGACATGCTTTGCAGAGCCCAAATAAATTGGGATAAGTGCAGGAGAATGATGATGATGACGGCCATTGGTTGTTGCAAATTGTCCATCGTCTGCTCGACGATTTATTGAGCTACATACGTATGTCGTATATGTTAGTACATAATATGTAATCTACATTAAGCTACTATTTCCACTTTTTCCTATTTTATAAGCTCTCTCCAAACATATATGGTTATTTCCAAATTACTTATGTTGTACTGACCTGACACTATCAATCTTTTAGCAAATGAATAGAGTACATATTATTAGTGATTTAATACAAAAAGTGGCGTAGTGCGCATTTATAATTTCCGTAGGATATAATGTCGCTAGTGAGTCAACTGAGGAAAATTAAGTATTAACTTATTGTGCATCACGCCTGTAATCCAAGAAGGGTTAGGCAGAGGAGTACCTAATAATACGCCCACATTTTGCCAGTTATATTTAAGTCTCATGTAATAGGGGGCGAGCCTATTGCCATCGACCGGGCACAACCAGGCTGCTGCTGAGAAAATCCTGCGGTAAAAAAACTCAGTGAAAATTTGCCCGTCTCGGGAATAGAACTCGGGACCTTATGGTCAGCAGTCCACTTGACCAACGAGGCAGTCACAAGTAAAAGTGCTGTCAGCATCTATTGACTTACAGGCCGCAATGAAGCTAAATGAGCTCTGGCTTTGTCTTAAACAATTCCCCGTCTCTTCTTTGCACTCGAAGGTTGTCGTTTGTGCGACCGTGACAGGACTAAATCTCAGCAAAAGTGATTAGTCAATTTTATAAATATCGCCGTCACATTGTATGATCTTTATACAACTAAATTATAGCAGGAAATGATGACGGCGCGATCGGCATAACATAACAAGGGACAAGGACAGGAAGTCCATCCTTCGAGCCTTCATAGAGTTGTTTGCAACACAACTTTACATATTCTTACTTATAAAATAAGTCTGTTTCTTTCATACAGCATTTTTTAAAGAAATATTCCACTAGAGTAGCTTGGTACTTGTTGACAGGGCGCAACATCCTTTTTTATTCAGATAACTAAAATCTGAAATGCAGCGGCAGCGATGGTATAGTTATCTAGTTAAATAATAATATAATTACAACAATCAACACAACTTTTACTTTTTGACCTCCTTCCTAACATTCACTAGTCTGTAGAGCAGACTTTCTAATAGGAATTAATTCCTTATTACAGTATAACAATGGATATGAAACGGGGCACCTTATAGTGAAGATGATAAACAGATAAATCAACTTGGGATTTAACAATTTCTATATTTTTTAATTATTTTATTTTTAATTAAATGAATGAATAAAAAAACATGTTTATAATTTATATAAGTTAAGGATTTGTTAGTCTTTTACATAATTTTGTAGTTAATGATCTAAATCTAAACCACAAAATTATGTTACTTCAAATTTATTCGCATACAAGAATAAACAGTTGATGACCTTAAACATTTTAAATAACATTAGCACAAACAAGGATGAAAAACCTGTTTGATAATGTTTTCTATTTATGTCTATTGTTAAACAATGCTTTCAAAAAGGTCATTACTGACTTTCAGCTTTCACACAAACAATTCAATAATAATAATTGAATATGTCGTCTTTACAGATGTCATGTATGTGTTTAATATAAAATGTTTAAAGAATAATGTTCAATTCATTCTTTAATGAAAAATAACATACATTTATTTAGAGTAAATCAAAACATGCTTGCTGGTTCTTAAGTGATAAAAAAAACTTTTTTCTAAAACGGGACTCTTTTGGACCCTCCCAATTAATTGGGATATGGAAAGCATTATTATGAGATAGGTATTTTTTTAATAGAATACTATATTTATTTTAAAATTAATGTAAAATACCCATCCCCCTTGGATGGGTATTTTACATTAATTTCAACCTGTATGACAAGGTAATTACAAATAACACTTGAATTATTATCAACAACCTAAATTCCCAGTCAGTATATGTAATGGACTAGATTCTGGGCTAACTATTATAATAACAAACTCTTATCAGATTCTCATATGAACTTCGACAATATGACATCTGTTTAAATACTTCTTACAAGACTAACTGTACTATTATGACATATTACTAATTATAATATCATTACAACAGTTTTAAATAAGTCTAAAATATTTAAATAATGATAATTTGGCCATTATTTGCTGGTATGAAGTAATTAGAATAGCTATCTTTGTCTAGAATGTTTTAAATTACATTTTTTTATGAGAATGATCATGCCTCTTTCTAGTTATGTTTATCTAACACTCAATAAGGCCTAATTATGTTGATAAACATAACTGCACTAATAAGGTTGTAATATACATATTTATCAAGAAAATACAAAATACGTAGTCAATTATTGTGTATACAAGGCGTCTATGGCGTTATTAAGGTGTTGAATCGTTTAGAAATTGTCACTGACCTGATTACAGACGTAGTTAGGCGGAAATTCTTCATCAGGCAGCTGTCCCAAATAAATAGCTCGAGAAGTCAACTTCTTCCTACGAAACCTCCAAAATTGTAACCTAGAAACAAACGATTATAACATAATTCATACGTAATTATTACGCCAAACAAAGAGAATGAATATAAAAAATGTTTACCTTGACCATAAGGATTTCTTTTTGGGTCTTGTCAGCAACGGTGTCGTCTCCATTTTTGCAACACAATAACTATCACGTTGTTTTTAGCTGTTCACATTATATTAATCTAATATGAATAAATTAAAACTGTTTTTTTTTTTATCAAAGCACCTGCAAATAAAAATAAACGCAGATTGGACAAGTATACAAACACTAACTCTCACAATGACAGCGAGGCGTGAACTGTCAATGTCAAGTAGTTCCATAGAAAATAGAGGTCAGTAAAGATACCCCAACTTCAGAGTTACGGTTTTCATTGACCAAAATGACTGATCTGAATGTGAAAATCGTTTTATGTGCTTGATCTTCAAAAAAACTTCTAATGGATACAATTAAACGGTACTGGTTAGATCTCATTTTTTCTTACTAATTATTTTCGATCGTAAATAATTGCCACTGGGAAATTAATAAATGAGTGTGTGGGAGATTTTTGGATGAGAGAGTGGTCACATTGAGTAGGTAAATAAATATGGCGGTGTAGTAGTGTCGGGGTGTGTTTTAAGGCTTTAGCCAGAGTTTATGCAATAAATAACGCTGCATTGACATAATAATTAATTAAAAAATTGTCCTAGTGCTCCATCAATGTTTTTGAGTGAGAAACAATGAGTGCGTAAGTAATGACCAATTAGATCAATGACTTGGGATGGTGTACGGTGGTTGACATGTAGGGGTAACCGGGAGTCGGGGCTTCGCTGCGTCGCGGTCGGTTCTCTCGCTCATTTGCGCTTGTTAGAAAGTAAGAAAATATGTGTTTATAGTAATGTTTATTTGTACATAGTTAGTAAAATTGCGGGCTCCCGTTAATTATTCCACGATTCTCGACGTCTAGTGCGAAGTTTTGTAATACCCAGTATAAAGTAATTAAGTTTGCAAGAGCTCTTATTAGATTGTGATGCGCCGCGACCGTCGGTGGCAGTGCGTCTGTTGTCTCTGTCGCGGCGGCCGGGGCACACCTCCGTTGACCTATTTTCTGGTTATTGCATTCATCTAACTATTTATGTCTTGGGGTGTAAAGTGGGCCGCCGGTTTTGCATCGCGTATGCAATAATTCCTCTTGGTCCATGTCAGCCACTGTTACACCATGTAAACCTGAGTTAATTGATTAAAAATAATGTAGTTACTTGTTTGTGTAGAAAGTGATTTGACATTATCCTTTTAATTGCAATTGGGAATTAATTGAGATGTTCTATTGCCACAGATACTAAGAGTCAAGAAGAACAGTGGACAGTGTTTAGTGTTAAGTGTAGTGTAGTTACAATGGCATGGTACGTGCCGGCCAGGGTTTTGAGTTTGACAGAGGGGCACAAAACTACAATATGATGGACTCCGAGCTGCCACCTGGTAGTTGTAACTCTACTGGACATTTATCCACCATTGGATATCATACATTGCCAGGTAAGAGCTAAAAACCTTTTTAATTTTAATTTTTTAGTCTAAGATATAGAATATAAGTTAAAGATGAAAATCATGTAATTATTTTGTACTGTAATCAGCACCAATTATATTAATTGATATTTACTTCCTTATATTTTACAGGATGGTTCTCATTCCCATACAAATATCCAATCATGTAATTAAGCTAATTACCTACTTAGCCAATGATTTTTCATTTTAAACAATACATTATCATTAATGTCTGTTGGCATTATTTAAAGGGGAAAAGTCTGTCCTGTATTCCTGTGCACAGATAATTTATTTAAAAAATATTGATGTTCATCTGCAAATGGTCAGACTAAAAGCCGACCAAATTGTGAAAAGGCTAAACAGATGATGATATCTGTGCACAGATGTACAGTTTACTTTTTACTATAAATTACTATTGGACAGTAACTTCCTCTTATAATACCACACTAAGTAAACAATGACCATTCACGATATTAGCTTACTATATTAACAAGTTAAATTTTTCCAGTACTTGCCATGATATCAGAATATAAACATTATGAAGAGGGACACTTTTACATTAACAGTTTGCCCTGATAAGAGCGCTGATAAGACATTGAATCTTAAGTGATGTGATTTTCAGTTTGCTATGATAATTTAGTAAACATCATGATAATTTTCTGTGGTATGTAGATATTGATTTTGCATATGAAGCATTGAATGGAATATAAATTATAAAATTATTAAAAGTATGTGCAATTATTGTTTATAATGCTAATGCTCAATGTTTATGCATTATCTGTATGAGAAGAATAATTCACACTGCAATGGGACGAAAATAGGTTGGTATTAACATTACTTTAATCACATTATTTTTAATTGGTTAGTAAATTACTACAAAAGCAAAAAACAAATTAAAGGTTATGTCTTCTTTAAAAAAAAACTAGTTTATCATTCAAAACAATGTGATAAAACAATTTTATAGTTATTTTTATTTTCATAAAGTTGACAGCTCTAATCTCTCTAGTTTGGAAGTGATGGGTCATAAATTATATGCTCACAGATAGTGATAAAGTTTGAAGACATACTGTTATCTTTATTGGGCCAGTCGGCCAGTTCATAACTTACAAAGACCACACTAAATGGATTTATGGGGAAATCTTCATGCTCTAAATTTTATGATGTTAGTCAGACAGTTTATAAAAGTTTCTATGGAGTTTCGTGCCCGTTCCTCTACATGAGAGACCTATGGTTTGGAATGGGTAACAAGCATCAACTCTGAGTAACTGATGGATTCCCTAATCATTAAGAAGTGCTTGTAAATTATTAAATGTACTACATTTCTAATAAGATTTATGTTTATTCATGAACTATCAAATAATATTTATTTCATTAGCATAAATGATGCAATCAAATAATAATTTGCCCTATTGAGGGGCTCTAAATAATTATTTTATAATATTAACGAGGTAACTTTCAATCTAAATTAATTAATAACTCCTAATCGGATTAATCTCAATAATCACAACACGGAACCAAAAACTCGGAAGCATATTTACGCAAAACTGACATCATTTTGAAATGACAAATGCTTTAACTTTTTATCTTGTCTTTTTTATGTTTCGGTCTTCTTTCACGATAAGTTTTGATCGATTTTTTTTACGAACTCTTAAATTACTCAACAATAATGGTGCTGTTGCCTTTTAAAAATATGCTATATTTCGGGGAAATGGTGCTAATTTGGGCAAAAAAATCGTGATTTAAAATTTGTTATAAAGTTAACATTTCATGAATATTTCATTTTCTTAAGTTTATGTATTTTGGTGATGTAATTGGGATACCTATTAAACCCCTTTCGGATCGGACAGGGTTTTTAGGGTTCTGTACCCAAAGGGTCAAACGGGACCCTATTACTGAGACTTCGCTGTCCGTCTGTCCGACCGTCTGTCACCAGACTGTATCTCATGAACCATGATAGTTAGCCAGTTGAAACTAAAGTTTATGTATTTCTGTTGATGCTATACCAAAAAATACTAAAAACAGTATAAAATAAATATTTAAGGGGGCTCCCATTAATAAGGAGTAGCTTAGGCTAATTTAGAAATTCAATTTTAGAAAAAAAAAATGCAAAATCGAAAAAAATAAATAAATTTATAACTGTTTTGTTAATTTCCACGCGGACGAAGCCGCTGGCACAGCTATCTACTGAATAAAAGGACATTCATATCCCCTAACGTATCAGTTTCGGAAATTAACATACACAATGAACCACTAAACTAATATTAAAATGTATGTTGAATGAATGAACTATACCTTTATGTACTGACGTCTATTCTAGTAGTGATTGTTTAATGACATCATCTACAGAGAATAGTCAATAAAGTCAGTAAAGTTATGGCTGTTGACTGTGAACTGTAGTTAGCACACATAGTTACAATAGTGTTAACTGCTCTGTTTTTGTACCTATATTTAAAGTGTTTTTCATAGTTCAATTTTTTTATTTTTATAGAGCCTGTTTTGAGACATAAATAAAATCAGTGGCATAAAGAAATATTCTCAGCAATAAATGGGTCAGTTTTGTATTAATTTACATAATTAATAGTCTTCTTTGTTGCTTTTACATTGAATATACACAATAATGATAATAATCTTTATAAGGTGATTCCGGTCTTGATAAGTTGTTAGTTTACATTGATTGATAAATAGTTGATCATCTGCCTAGCCTTTTCTCAAACTATCTTGGGGTCGCCCGTGCGGTCGGATTCCAGTCTAACCGGATGCAGCCGAGTACCAGTATTTTACATGAAGCGAGTCACCTATCAACCTGCACAACCCAGTAACTGGGTAATACGATACCCCTTGGTAAGACTGGATGTCAGAGTTTTAGTTTCTGAATCCGGGATTTCAGGGCATTCGCACTTGACCTCTCCTGACTTGACCTGCGCTTATAACAAATTGCACGATGTAACTTTGTTTCGACGCGGACGGAGGATCGGTAAATATGGGATGGGAACTACGTCATTCTTGTCTTTGGTTCGGCAGGCTTCGGACAATCTTGGGTTAGTCTTCGGTTCTTCAGACGATCAGTCTGCGTCACCCAGACTCTCTAGTCCGGCTCCCGGATGCTGTTTCGGGACTTGAGGTTGATTGCACTGTAACCCTCTCTTGACTGTCTCAATTGGTATCGAGCGATCGCGCAATAAGTTATTGTACTTATTGTTTCGGCGCCTTGTAAATGTATTAGATTTCCTACGGAGAGGTCGGCAAGACTTGTGGTACATGTGAGGTCTTCGGTACGGCATGATCCGTCCCCTGCTGGTAAGAATGCAGCCTGAACTTCGGATACGATTCCGCGATCTCAGGTCGATCGCATTGCAACCCCTCTGCACTTGACCTGCTCTGATAATTGTACGGAGTAACTATGTGTCGGCGATCGTAAAATATGTATAGGTGTACTTACTAATCATGCAAATGATCTTACTCTTGTCTTCCGAATTGAAGACGTGATGCATGCTCCGGTTAATCTTCGGTTAGTCTTGGGTTCTTCAGCCAATCGAGCTTAGGTTCTGCATCATCGGGCAACCGGTTGGTTATAATGCACCCCGGCCTCCGGATACATGTCCGCCGTCCGGGGTTTCAGGTCGCTCGCACTGTGATCTGACCCCCTCATAACTTGACCTATGTTGATAATTGCACGCGGTTACTTTGTCCCTGCGATCGGGAAATATTGGAAGTACCTACCTAAATAATCTTATTGTTTCTTTGCCAAACCATATTACGTTCTCGTCCCGAAAAAGTTGATGACCATTATAATTATGTTATTAATAATAGGAATGAATATCAACGTTTTAAGTTCAGGATTGGTCGATAGTACTGTAACCCTTCCTAACTCGACCTGCCTATTTGCACGAAAGTAACTTTGTCCGGAGATAGGAAAATGTGCGATGTGAATTGTCTTTTTGTATTTTTGCCAAACTGTATGCTCTCGTATCGAAAATGATCATAATATGTAATCAAAACAAGATTAGAACTAGCCTTGACCTATTCAATTCAACTTTTTATTGAATCTTTTTATCAAACTCAATTTTAAATACTGCACGTCACAATACTCCGAAAAATCAATCATGATTCCAAGATCGCGTCATAATTTCCAGTGTTAACAAACAGTGTGTGACCCCAGGGTGATACAGAAAAATTCTTGATGGAAAGCTAAATAACATTTTGCCCGCAGTTGCCCGATCCTGGGAATCAAACCGGAACTTTTTACCTGAGCAATTAATACTAGCTCGTTGGGCTAGTGTACCTTTCATTTAATATAAAGCTATGATAATGCATAAATAATGACAATTTGCCAGCTTGTTGTTGTTGCCTAGAATCAGCGTCATAAACCCAAGTACCTATTTAATGGCAAATAAAATAGTATCACAGCCGATCTGAGGGCGTGTTTCGTGTTTTAGAGTAGCGTTTAACGATCAACGATGTTAGCTTATCAACTAGAATATTTTGAATAGAATATACCGTCGTCCTTAGATAGTAAATACCGTTATTAACACCCGGTTTCTGAAGGGGTAGTCAACACAAAATTTGAATTTAAAAACACTGTCAGATCTCATGTTAATTAAGTGCTTTTATAAGTTGCCAATTGAAGTAACCAATAAATCCAAAAATCTCGTGTGTAGTGCCGTGGGATTTGACAACAGATTATTTTCAATGTTACCGAAAGCCGATGTAAAGCAACGCACACTTATATAAACGCGGTATCGGCATCGCTTGGGACTGACTTGATCAGCGAAAAAGTGATGCTGATTCGGTATACATACAGTGTTTATTAATTTGAGTATAATATTGAAAGAGCACTAAGAGAAGATAGCGAAATTGCAAGAAATCTGGTCGGTTTTATGCCTGGTCGGGGAACGACGGATGTAATTTTTTCCATCCGCTAGCGCACAAAATTTTCACGGTCACCGACCTCGAAAAGGCATACGATCGGGTACCTCGTGAGGTTTTGTGGTGGGCCCTAAAAGAGAACGGCATGCCTGGGGAGAATGTGCAGTTAATCCTGAAAGTGACTATGATGCACGCTTACCTAACATAAACCCACTCAAGAATGAGCGCCCCGAATCTTTAATAAATCTCGATTCTTTAAAAACCTACAAGTTCGCTCTCTGACAGTCGTAAATCCTACGAAAGTCGACGTACCGTCCCATTTCCGGTCAAAGTTCAAACCCCGTACAGTACCCAACTTAAATCATCTTGTTCGTCGTTTTCAACATGGTCCAATGGTCTTTCGATCGGTGGGTGTTCCCGTTGAATGCATCGAAGAAGGAAGAAAGGATATGAGGTACGTCGTATGTGGTTCTGGTTTACTGCTAGATTGAACCTTATGTATTTCATGACAATCTATAAAGGGCACTCAATAAATGTCACCTTCTTACGACTCAGAATTACAAAGTCACAGTCAGTGTTCAATTCTTTGAACACAAGCAGTTGCTTGTCTTAATCAATATTAAAAGATTTGGCGTATCATCTTTGCCACATACTTTACAAAGTAAAGTAGACCTAAATAACGTATTTTAGTTTGTATTCTTCTCTCTTTACATCTGTCTGTATTGCACTAAGTTCCGAGCTTTTCCATAAGGCTAAATTCACAGAGGTTAAGCAAAGTATCAATGCTTTGCCTACTAAAATACAATAACGAATTCGTTGCAAAATACAGCAGCTGTTCTTAATATCTAATTTCAGTTAATTTGGCAATTGTTAAGCGCAAGTTAGATCACATTGTCATGAATTTGAACAGCCTATTCGCGTTTTATGTCTATCCATCTGTTCGTAAAGGCCGTCTTGCCAAACCCCTTTTAAGCTCAAATTATACTTATAAGCACTACACAGGATTTCCACTACCTCACCTCAGTTCTAGCTGATCCGAGAGTATGTTACGCTGCTAATAAGCGTTGCAGGTTCCCTATCCATTTGCATAAAATCTTAAGACCTAATATAACTTAGCATAATTTTGTTTGGCATAATTATATTTTCGCATAATATAATTACGCATAACAGCTTACGCATAATTTTTTAAGCATAATTTCTCTAACCATAATAATATTAAGCATAATATTCTAAAGTATAAATTTATTAAGCATAAAGTTCGAAAGCATAATTTTTTTATAAGCAAGCATACAGCATGCAAGCAAGCATGCAGCAAACAAGCAAGCATGCAGCATGCAAGCAAGCATGCAGCATGCAAGCAAGCATGCAGCATGCAAGCAACAAGCATGCAGCAGGCAGGGTTTCTGTCACGGCTCCGGCGCTGCGGGCCTCCGGCGGACCCACGCGTGCAAATCGTCGCAGACGGCTTTTGCTCACCACCGCAGCTTTGGCTTGTTGCCAGCCTCAGCCGCGGCGGCTCGCTCGCAGCCGCCTGCTCCTCAGCCCGCGGGCCGCCTCGCCCCTACGCACCTACACGATTTTAAATTACACTCTAAGGGTAGGACAAACAAGACTACGTGGAGTCGGTTTTGCAGCAATTCGGTTCTGCCACTAACTTTTGTTGCACAGCATATTAAATTTTTAACCTAGTTAGTTTAATTTTTAGGCCTATTAACGTTATGAGAATCAAATTTATGGCAAAACAAATTAGTGTTTAAGATGATTATGCCAACATAAAATGTATGCCTAAAAAAATTATGCCGAAATATTATTGTGCCAAAACAAATTGTGCCAAAATCGTTATGCCAAAGTATATTAGGACAAAGAACATTATGCGAAAAGAAGGGATCCCAGCGTTGCAGTACAGACTTTC
Organism: Cerastis leucographa; assembly: GCA_963082945.1. Lineage (NCBI taxonomy): Eukaryota > Metazoa > Arthropoda > Insecta > Lepidoptera > Noctuidae > Cerastis > Cerastis leucographa. Next base: position 5,384,864 of record OY720380.1, on the reverse strand, counting down.
ATAAAAAGAAAAGGGAACGGCTTGAGTTGAGATGATGCATATCCGTTAATACATATGCTTATAACGTATTCGTTGGGCTTAATAACCTTTTTTTGTCGAGTACAAGCCTATGGCTACTTTTTGTGTTATATTTGTGCAGGTTTAAAGTTTTTCCGGCTTTATTTCTTATTGTCCTACATGACTAAAAGCTGTTCTTCTCCAGGACGTATGCACCATTCCGCCAGCACACCGGCGGGGGTGGATGGCGCCGGCGGAGGCTCCCGTACGCCCCCCGCGACCCCGAAGAAAGGTGGCAAGATGCTCGCCGTCAGGGTCCAGATGCTGGACGAGTCCATATCCATGTTCCAGATACAGGTGAGTCGTCTTTCACAGGAAGAAGGTACCAGTAGCCTATAATGTGTTTATACAGACTGATTATGCAGACCAGACACTCGTTTGACACTAATTGAATCCGCTATACAGATTCTAAGTTTAATTTCAAAGGACATTTTAGGGCCAGACATTTTCCTGCTACATAATAATGCAGTATTATGTAGCCCCGACTATAAGCTTCCTTTCCAAAGTTATTGGTTATGGTGATATTTAATACCAACGGCATGACAGCGCTTTTGCATGCATAGATTAGTGTACACAGCCCTTCGCCCCCTTTACTGAAGCCTTACTGAAAACTTTATCGCGGATGGAGGGAAATAGCTGCAAAATGAATAAAGAAATCTGCTATGTAACCTGCATGAAAACATCGAAAACGTCTGGATACCCTGAATTCAGATCGCAAAGTTTTCCTTGAAATACGTTGTTGCAGAACTATGCAGACTCATCAGGTACTTCATAAAAGTGTAGCGAATCTTCCACGAATTAATATTGGAAATCTCGTTGAGTATTCTGATGTAAAGCTGCAAGACTAGGAAACTGCTTTTTTCTTTTTGCAGAAATTTTTCGTTCTGCTACTTTCATGCATACCTACTTTTTTTTATTTGAGATGGGTATATACTCTTGACTCTAGTCTAGGTCACAGATGACAGAGACAAAGTCGACGATGGTACGAACTTACCCAGAAGAAGCCTGTTCACTCTAACTTTGAATGGATTAGGGTTGTAAGCTTTCAGAAACACAGACACAGGCAGAGAGTTCCACTCCTATGCTGTGCGCATTATGAAAGATGTCCGATGGTAGAAGGGGTTCTAGATGTCAGCCATTGCGCTTTGATTCTAGGACTTAGGTATTACCGGTAATGAACAGCCTTATTGAATTTAGAAAGAATTGGAAGAATGTCTCTTATTCGTTTAAAATGCCGGAGGCAGCATACACAAACGTCCAACCAAATACCCTAGATATTAAGCTTTTCAATTCTCCGAATTAACGACACAGTGACCTCCAAAAGACCCAGAATATTATTAAATACCCTTACGCTCCAAAAATAAGGGCAAAAATTAGACCCTTTTTATTCGCAGTTTTATTTTTAAATGACGAGATGGCTGTTAAAACATCCCGTTGGTAATGAAATTTTTATCAGACGGCCTGTAGGTGATTAAGCGGAACTTCCTCTTGCCTTGATAACTTGCTCCGACGATGGGTTATTAATACTCCTAGTGAGATGACATGAATATTGAATGTGGTATCAAAGCCGGCTACGTCGTAACATGTAGGAAGATTAATAGTTTAGTGCTGAGGCTGTATCTAAAGATATTCTGAGTTGTATAAGTAAGTTTTAGATCGTCTTTCAGCAATTTTGGATTTATTTACAAAAAATTATTTCGTTTTGTATTAAATATAATAACTACGCATACTTTTATTGTTCTGTAAAAATAAGCTTATACTACAGCCATACTATTTTCGTAATGCTCAAGTCGGAAACTAGAAGCACAAATAAGAAGAAAAACTTATTCTTGGCATGAACGTATGCTGTGGTTTGCGATATGCTCTGTAAGCAGACGTAATTTTGCTCAGATGTGACTTAAATTCACTCTTGTACTCGATATTGCGTGTCCATAAATCTTCGAAACAACAGAAGAAATTGATGTTCGATATGATTGACGAAGTCGAAACAAACACCCCGTCCCGCTGGGACCGGGGGCGAAAACGTTACTTCCGTCTTTGCATACGTTCGTTACCTACTTACATATCCCTTCGTTTTGTCCTTTTGGGGGCTAAAGGAGAACTTGCCATAACGTCCTTTTAGTTGCACCTCCTGATTTGGGACAACTAGGTCAAATATCTATCGCTCTGTGATATAAACTCTTAAGGAAAACGACAAAAATCGGTCACAATATCAATCAGAATCAGCTGAAATGACGCTCATTCGGAACAGTTCCGCCTTCAAAGAAGTCAAAGAAAAGCGCTTAAAACTATTCAATAGCATAAATTGTAACGCCTATTACCCGCTCATTAGCGTTCTAACAATTCTATATTACTCGAATGATGTCAAACCATTAAATTACATTCATGGAAGTCATTAGGGAAGCCATTAACGTATTGACTATATTTTCGTTTGACAGAACTCGGGACCACTAAAGCTGAAAATTCGGCCAATAAACAGAGCATTTAGCTAATGAGCGGTGTGAATTTACCCATCTATAGAAAGAGTTTACGAGTAGGGGAAATTAGGCCAAAGAAACGATGAATGGATTGTACGAACGATGATGATGAAATGGAGTGACTGTCACTAATGTGATGATTGTTTATAGAGATGCTTACTAGAAGAAAACATACTAGATGATGACATCCTTAAGTGTTTTGAACCATTTTTTTTTTTACATTTTACCATGTCCTCTTAAAGCAGTATTGTTTTACACTTATTCCAGTGTGGGAAAGAGACGGAGCTATACAGGATGTCTAGCGCCATCCATCTCTTTCTCACACTGGAAAAGGAGTAAAATAATAATGTTTTAAGACGTCATGGTAAGCTACCGGGGAGTGCTAACTGGGCTGACTGCTAATAGTGATGTATGGAAGAAGAGGAGATGCTGCGCCAAACGCTAATAAATTAGGATGAGGACAGGATCACAGGAGGAGAGAATGATGATTTAGAAAAAGTTCGGCTTAACATTACAGGGTTTAGAGTGAGAAACGATGTTGTTCGTTTCTGTCACTCATAACTTAGCGAGTTTCGGTCTCTTGGTCTAAATATAGGTAATATTTATAAATATGAACCATAAATGGTGTAGGAAGAACCTAAACGAAGCCGAAAAGTACTTGTTCTTCCCGTCATCGATTTTTTTTTTGTTAAGAGGGGACTCTAGCCCCGAGGAATTTGAAGAATAGGTATTTGAAGAAACTATTGCCGTCGCGCTGCGCCCGACTAAGCCCCCGTAAAGGGCGAAAGGGTCAACTGCAACTCAGGCTGATTTTACCTACAAAAATCTTAACCAAAAGACGTTTTGTATTCCGCTGTTTTCTTCTTCAAAACTAAACAGATCTAAATAATTCGTATATCAAAATTTATAGGAAAAGTATATCTATGCTTCTATTATTTTCTTTTTTGTTAAAAACTTATCTAAATTGTCTGATAGTCGTCTCAACATGGCGGTAAAAAAGGGTTTTTGTTTTTTTTTTCCGGGTTTTTGGATTGTCATTTTTCTTTTAGTGATTATGTTTGGAAAAAAGGAAATGATAGGGGCATGTATTAATAAGACCTAGATTTTTTGGAAAAATATCAGATGCATTATCCACGAAGAAAACAGCGGAATACGTTTGTATAGAGAAAGGCCCACTAGAGTCCCCTCTTAAGCATTTTTAACATTGTGCAACGCAAATAAAATTATATTAATATCCAGGTTTTACAAGTTCAAAAAAATACAAGTTTTTGATGTAATAACTTTACTTAAAATGCCTCCATGACCCCTGTACTATCCAATGCATCAGCAGAATGTTTTGAGCGCGTTTCATTGAGCATTACCGTAAAACGTGATTTTTCACGCCAGTAAAAATCGTTGCCAAGCAATATTTTTTTCACCGTGTTACTAAGTTTGATGTAAATAATGCTTGGTTAAGAGCGTTTATACCTTACCGCTTTTCATACAAACTTTCAAGTCCTTATTTTCCGAAATGACTGAACCGATTTAAATGAAACTTTATACGCATAATCAGGATACATAGGTCTAAAAAGTTACTAAAAAATATTTTCAAAACGTATTTAAAAAAAAGAGATTAAAGGACTTTTCTGTTTCTATAGAAAATTTATAATCGGTCTAATTTAACTGGAACACTATTTTTCGAAAATATATTTTAGTAACTTTTAGGGTCACCGCACACGGGCCACTGGCCACAACCACAAACGCCGCCACGAGAAGCTAGACGCAGCTACAAAAGTAGTTGAAGCGCGCGACAGCCAATTGTGGCCGGTGGTCGCCACTTGCGGTCGGTGGCTGCTACTTTTTTTAACCCATGCATGCAGTATCATAATGGACTCGGACTCGGAATCGCGCGAGTGGCGTGTAGTGACGTTTCGTGTCGGCGTTTAGTGGCCGGTGCGGGCCACAAGAAGCGGGCAGCGACGATTGTAGCGTGTGGCGGCCACCAGCGTCAACCGTGTGCGGCGAGTCCATATAAAATGTATGAAAACTACTGGAAATATGCCGGTGGCGGCGTTTAGTGGTTGTGGCCGGTGGCCCGTGTGCGGCGACACTTAAGATCTGTGTATCCTGCTTATGTGTACGAAGTTTTATTAAAATCGTTTCAGTCATTTCGGAAAATAAGGACTTGGAAGTTTGTATGAAATGTCGTAAGACGCTCTTAACGACTTTGGGAAGGATCCGTTTTCACCTGTATACACAAGGAATGAATACCTTGTAGTTTCCACGGTTTATTTTAATTACTTTATTTTTTAATTACTGATTTAATCTTTTACTCTGGACGCTCTTAACTTGCCCGTATTTCTACATTGTTCTCACATATTTTTAATTCTTAACATGAATGATGTAACCAAGATTTTGTAACATATTTTGATTTAAAAGAGTGTCCATGGAGTTTCTTGCCCATTCTTCTCCATAGAGATCTTCGCTACGGAATGGGCAACTACAGTACTTTCACAAGTTATTATGCCTTGTGACTGGGACTGTAGCTTCGCGTTTTATTGTTTTTTTGACTTTCAAAAGTGCCTGTAATGGTCTAATTGAAATAAATGCCTTTTTGACTTTGACTTTTCCTGATTATTCGTTCGCTTGCTCCGATGTGTTGGTGCATAATAAAGGTGTTTAGTATAGCCTCCTGTTAATTTTTGTTGGCAACTACTTTGAATTTGAAATGAGGTTTCCTTGTATGGCTTTGCCTGCCTGCCTCTGTGCATAATGTGACCGCAACCCGCAAGCCTAGTCTTCCACCGTTATCTCCCAAAGGACATGCGACGCTGAATTTATGGTTTGAAGTTATTTATGTTTGTTATTTTGTACGTTAGTTAATGCTGTGTTGCCAAGTAACTCTAAAAGCTGAGCCCTAAAACAAAAATTTCGTTTACTCGTACCATAATCGTAAGATATGCTTAAATGGGATTCAATGCCTAGTATTTATTATTTTTATTATTCTATATGTCTAGTATTTCTGTCGATTCTTTTAGTTTCTTTTAGTAACAGTATCTTCCTTAATGGCCTAAGTAGTTTTTGCTATCATAACAGATTTATGCTAGTTAGCTCAATATATGATCATGTGTTTATGGTCTTTAAAAAAACCAGCCAAGTGCGAGTCGGACTCGTGCACGAAGGGTTCCGTACCATTATTTATAAAAACCATGAAAAACAAAACATGTATTGTTGTATGGGAGCCCCCTTAAATATTTGTTTTATTCTGTTTTTAGTATTTGTTGTTATGGCGGCAACAGAAGTACAAAATCTGTAGGAATTTCAACTGGCTAACTATCACGGTTCATGAGGCCTAACTGGCTAACTATCAGCCTGGTGACAGACGGACAGCGAAGTCTCAGTAATAGGGTCCCGTTTGACCCTTTGGGTACAGAACCCTAAAAACACACAAACATTAACCAAGCCATGTCCATCATTAGAATGCAATTGACATTATGACGTGTTAGCAATAAAATAACCTGAATATTCCATCCTGTGACCGCTGTTAATGACGTTTATTACCCGCAATCAGCGCGAAGCCGACATATTTGTCATGAGTAATTTGCCACAACAACATATCTAACAGCTATTCATCACACATATTGGTCTCCCAACAACCTGATAACGAATGGTCTTGGGAAACGGGCACGGGGTAAAAAATACAATTAAAATTGTATCCATTTTATGCTTCGTCGCTTGCTGTTACTGCTTATCGGGAAGCGTAGTGTGGGACGCCCCCTGCTAGACAGAATGATGTGGAAAGCGGGGGACAGGGAGTGGTGCTGTAGGAAGAGCTATGTCCAGCATTGGACTACGAAAGATTGAGTATTGATGCATGAAGATCGGTTGCTTCAAGTTAAAACGAAAGGTTAGTTTCTTTTCCATTATCAATCCCTATAAGTTAAGTATCGTTATCAATTCCCTTCAAGGAAGAACAAAACATGTTGCGTGGTCCCCAAGTGACAGTGACAGGAAAATGATGATCTCACCGTTTCTTTTCTGCTTCATTTCTGAGCACTCATTGGTTGTCTATCCGCAGTTCCCGCCTCCACCTGATGTAATTAATTCCTTAGTCGACTATTACGACGGCACCTATCCTCCAGACATTATCTCTTTAATTGCCAATTACGAACACCCCTAGGACGCGATGAGGTTTACTTATTTACTTACACAAAATTATTATTTTCGTGGCGTGGAAGGTAACTTAGATGTTGATTTCATAGATACGTAGTGAAAGATACCTTTTTGTTTTGTTTGGGGAATCTGCATGGATTGAGTTGAGGGATTAGGACTCTTATCGACTAAAATCCCACGATTCAAACTACTACTATGAGTTCGGGGCTCGGGAGATTCTCATATCATTAAAATTCGCTCGCACGCCCGACTGATTGAAGAATACATGCCGTGTCACTTTCAAAATTTTCTTTGAGATCACCATTTTGTAAAATTATTATCTTTTATTACTTATTCTTCAAAATAATTTCGTTTCGTTCACCGAATCCATACGCTCGACCAACCATTTACTATTGATAAACATCACCCCGATATCTCGATTTTGCTCCTCTCCCCGGCTGATGCAGCAATTTGTTGTCTATTGGGATCACCCAGTGGGGCCATTGGGGGGAAGAAGGTCCCTGTTACTAAAGCTAGGATTACGCTAAGTCCGGAATGGTATTTACTGAGAGCATGTATAATTCCCTGGGTAATTCGTATTCGACCCGACTATAGGGTTACGTTGAGTCTATGTACTCGATTTTACTCAGTAGTTCTGTTGTAGATCTTTGACAGTCGTTACAGGTAGTCAGTGGCCCAAAAGTCTGACAACCAGTCTTACCAAGGGGTATCGTATCACCCAGTACTGTCTGGGTTGTGGAGGTCAGATAGGCAGTCGCTCCATGTAAAATACTGGTATTCAGCTGCATCCGGTTAGAATACCGACCCCCACATAGTTGGGGAAAGGCCTGATACTAAGTTCTCTTTGTACATTGACCTTAGAGCATTGAGTTAATAACAGGTCAATTGCGTAAACAGTCAGAACGATATAATCATGCATCAGTGTTGCAATTTCGAAAATAATAGACAAGGTAATTATGCGTGTCGAACGGATTATTTCACATTATTCGTAATAATATGGACATGAACACCACATAATACGTATACCTGTAGGTATACCAAATGGTGGAATACAAAATGATTGTTTATTAAAACTGTATATACAGGGTGTAACGGAAAGGGTATATACATCCTTAAGGGTGTGCTACAGACCATCAAACTGAACATGTTTCTCATCATAAAATTTTTTTTGCAGCAAAAAAATATATCAGCTTCCGATACATTTGGGTCGAATAGGTATTGCAATTTTCTATGGGGCAGCAGAAATTTTTTTTGCTGCAAATTTTTTTTAATGATGTGAAACATGTTCAGTTTGATGGTCTGTAGCACACCCTTAAGGATGTATATACCCTTTCCGTTACACCCTGTATAAAATTCGCATTGTTATTTTGCTTTATAACCGACTTCCAAAAAGGAAGAGGTTCTCAATTCGACTGTTTGTATTTTTTTTTGTATGTTCCTTGTGTTGTTGTGATAAAACTAAATGACTATAACAAAATGTTCCTTTGAGAAAGTTGTTTGTTATCATGAGTACAATCACGTATTTAAGTATCAGTCACTAATTACCAGTGACCCCATATACAGCTTTAACATTGATGACATATGACATCTTTAGCATCGATTGAAGCAGAATGCAAATATGGGTTTGACAAAGATAGCTAGCTAGAGGACGTACCTTATTCGAAGACCCGCCAATTGCGGCCAAGAAATTCTAGGCTTATTACATGCCTATTATTCAAATAATTGTACTTTTAATTTCAATCATTCATTCAAACAATTATATTCACATCAAGAATGAAAAAGTTTTTGCTTCTGTTGATAAAAAACCTGTGATCTTCGAACCTTGCACTTTGTTTCACAATTCACATAATTGTATAGATTCTGTAATTCTAGCTTTTTTGTTCGGAGAAAACCTATTAAAGTTTTTGTAATTCTGAATTATGGCCAAACAATGAATACACTCCTCTAGATAAATGTATTCATCAAACCGACTATTCATACGATTCTGAAACAATCAAAATGGACGCAAACGCGACCCGATGCTATTTTTCAATTATCCGGCGTAGGCCACTCCAACTTTGCCCTCGCCAGTCGATCGTTATTCCTCCACTCTCCAAACTTTGACGACTCTTATCCTCCTCGCATTTTTAGGGGCGTTGGAAAATGTGGCTGCCTGTGACGTAACTTCTCTTGAGTTAACGATATTGAGAGCTTTTTCAGTGTAAAAAATGTTCCATCTGCAGAATCTACCAGCTATGTATCTATCGCCCCTGACGCTGCAATACACGTGGCCACCTACTGGGCCCAAACCGTGTAATATGGAAGAATCATCGATACGCCAAGAAGAAGGCCAGCTATATTTCTTTCTTTGTTGCCACCAACCTTATCTAGATTGCCTGTCTAATCTTGGCTACAGAAAGTGTATTCGCCTTTGAAAATAATTCTGTTCATGTCCCAGCCAATCTCGATTACCATTGGCAATTTATTTTGTAAGAAATGCAAGCTGTCTAGTTTTTCCAAGAAATCTCTCGTGACACAACATAAAAGAGTTTACACAACTCTATTATGTTCTTACCCCCTCCCAAAAGACATTTGCGTTCAAATCCGCAAAATTTTGCAAAATACAAAAATCAACTAGGTCCAATAGGACCTAGTTGATTTTTGTATTTTGCAGAATCTTTTTAGTATAATTTATTTATTGTTTTAGTGAATAATTAAGTTTAAATTTTGTATTTTTTTAAAACTCTGTTCTTAATATTGATTTTTGCAATAAAACGTTAAACTTCTCTTATTGGGTAAAACGAATAGCAATAATAGGGTTACATTTACGATTAGTAACTTAATGTTTAAATAGAACGGAGGTTTCAAGACCGCTAGACGTAGAAGAGGATGGAAGTTATATTCCAGGTTCATTTGCTTTTTGTCATGCATTTTACTTTTTAATATAAAGTATTTTTTTATTTTTGTTTTAGTAATATTTAAGAAAGATAAAACACTTTAATAATATTTATTATTGCTATTATTTAACAAAACTTTGATGTTATCTTGCCACAAAGTTTTTTTTTTTACAATTTATTTTGATTATTTACAGTTATCATAATATACATATTTTGCCTACTGACAGAAATGGGTTCCTAGACGAGTGCGGCCTATTTACTTCCATAAAATAGAAAGCGCTATAAATATTTTAGATTGACATAAGCTAACCTTACAACTCGAGGGTATAGGATTAATTTGATAAAGAAAACGTATGTAAGTAAAATTAATGGATACCCTCAAATTTTAACATCTGTCAATTAGACAGAGACCTAAAGATAAAGTGACTCGGACGAAAGTAGATACCAATTTCATCGCAATTTCCAAGGTCTCGTTGGCTAATTTGTTAAACCGCCATATTCGCCGCCGTATTCGTAAAACGCAGCTCGGTGAAGCGATGGTTCGAACCCGGGTCGAAACATTGAGTCCTTTTTGAAAGTATGCTTTCGATTAACGAATTCAATGCCGTAGCAAAGTAAAATTTTAAAACTTGAGGGGTAAGGACATACAGACGCTGTCTTTACAAAGTTTATTCACCTAGCAAGTTGAATGTACTTTATTTATTTAAAGTCTCCAAGCCCAGTAGACTGAGAAAAAACAGTTTTTGAAAGATAATGCACTTTGATACGGATCGCATGCGGGGTGATTAGCCCTTCAAAGGGTTTCGTTATTGATTTCTGCGATCTGATATTGCTGCGAATTCGAGTATTTTTGAGGTCACCTCTTGTATTTCATGAGAGGGATCTAGAAAATGAAGTAGCATCCTTACCCTTTACCTAATTAGCCCCAGACTTGCAATGTGCCCTTTTCCAACCTAAGCTCACTCAAATTCTGAAGAGAGCTACTCCTCAAGATTAACTAGGCTTACTTTAGAGTCCAAAATCAGTTTTCAGCTTTCTTGGAATTCACTAAGGGAAACCAGGGATATATATAAGTATCCATGTGAGGAATACAGTACTTTTATTCAACATATTTTTCCATTTATCGTTCAAATCTCGACCGTAATTAATTGGAAGTGGCTTCACGCGAAAATCGTTAATGCTGAGACGTCTCGTGATCCGCTTCAAATTTCGCATTTCCTTTTCAGTCGAACCTAGACTAAATGCGTGATTGGATTTCAGCTAATTCAATAACGTTAGCAAACCTAATTAGTAATTATTTCTTGCAACAAAACACGAACTACCATTAGTTAACTGACAATTATATCGTGTAGTCACGAAAAGCATTAACGATTTGGCTATCAATATTGTTCCGCTTTTTAAACTTGTTTCAGCAATAAACATTAGGATTTGGAGTTTCTTTTCTGTCAGTTTATTGTAATGCCGAACTTATTTTCAGTTCTTTTACACACTCTTGCACTATATACAGCATTTTTCAATACCTACCTTTTGTTTTTTTGGGGATGGGAAATCATCAAATGACTTCTCCCTCTCTGGGCGGAGCGGGAGGGAGTGTCAGATTTGTACTGACTAAAACCCATCCATGTTCCTTCTTCGCCCTTTGTGTTCCAGGGCCACGGTATCTCTTTCGAACAGTCCCGCAACCCTGGCAGGCATCGGCCCTCTCGGACCCCTTCCGGTTTGCTGACATCTCCTTGAGGCGCGCCAATACCTACCTTGACTTTAAAGAGAGTCCAATGATGGAGTTTCTTTCTTTTTCTTCCGTAGTTATAATGGGCAATTAGCTTCAATTTTCTAACCAACTGACCGACTTCTTGTCAGTTCAAAAAGTGACTGTAAATAGTTTTTATTGCTTTCAGTTTGAGTTTACACCTTTCGAAGGATGTATCATCCGTCGAAATCAACTGTTGCCTTTAATGCGATTTAGAATTCACCCCTTATAACTTGCCCACTATTATACATACTTATAGGAATATTAACCGCCATATCCGAAGTCATGAACGCATTAATTAGCATGAATGCCGAGCTATTCTGACATCACTTTCAGATGCAAAACAAACCGCTAGTAACGACAGCACAATAATTAACGAGACTACATTAATGATGTCACGTCTTCTAAAGGTCACAGTTTGAATAGTTGGAAAGTCGCTAAATGATCGTTAAAAGGCTAATTACCAGTCAGGGGGCATATTTCTTATAGCAGTATAATAATTTTACTTCAGTACGGACAAGAGATTAAGACGTCTTGTATTCAGGATGTAAACGGACCCTCTATGAAACTGTCAAACAAACATTTTGTACATCAAAGTAAGTCACACGGCGTAAAAAGTACTGCTGGGAAACGACTTTATCGTTTTGGTGCGAAAGAATACGGCTTACGGTAGCGCAATTTTTTTTTCTCAAAAAAAGGGGGCAACTCTGGGTAAAAAAAAATGTTCTTAAGATACATAGGATAGTTCAGGTAAAGTATAAAAACTTGTAAGTACTTATTTAAAAAATTAAAGTTTGAAATTTGACCTTCGATATCTCCGTAACTAGAAGGTTCCCAGCTATTCAGTAAAAAAATATGTACACTTGCCTTGCAGCTTCGTTAGGGGTGTTTTTGAAACCCATAAGATCCATCTCTTTATCAAAATGGAGTGACATTCAAGTAAGGCTACTATGAAGAAGAGGTAGAACAGGCCTCGGCCTGTAACCGGGAACACCCAAATACTCCGAAATATTTTATTCCGAATTTCAATAATCCGAGTGCCAAAAGTCCGAATTTCAAAACCGACTTTACGCAGTCTTGTCTGCTGTCCCCTAGAGTGCAATTTACTTGCTTAATTTATTTGCGCGGAGGGGTGGAGCGCTCGCGTGGGGCCGCCCAAACCCCGCAGCGCCGCGCCGGAGGCACGCCGTGGCAGAAATAATGCTTGCTGCATGTTGCATGCCTGCTTGCTTGCATGTTGCATGCCAGCTTGCATGTTGCATGCCTGCTTGCATGTTGCATGCCTGCTTGCATGTTGCATGCCTACTTGCATGTTGCAAGCCTGCTTACATGTGGCATGCTTGTTGTAAAATAAGATAAATAACCTTAGAATAATAACGCATAAATAACTAAATAAAATTGTATATTAGGTTTGTGACATCTTTATTCTATCTTTTTCATGTGACAGATATTCACACACATAGTTTGTTCTATGTAGATAAATTCAAAATACTTAAGGCTTTATATACAGCCAGTATTACAACACGCCCCCTTAATCTACATTGTAACAACACTAAAATAAAAAATCAATCAATAATAACACAAATAGAAAACCTTAATCTAAAAACCCTAAACTACTTAAACATTTCTTAAATTTAACTTTCTGCAGAGGTTTAGTAAAAACATCTGCAGGTAAATGTGTAGTAGGCATAAAATTAAGTTTAATAGTGTTATCAGATATTTTTTCTCTGATAAAATGGTATTTGGTATCAATGTGTTTTGTCCGACCGTGATGGATAGGATTCAATGCAATATTTTGTGCACTCTGACTGTCTCCCGATAGAATCACAACATCTAACATACCACTCACCTCAAACAGAAAACGTCTCAGAAATACAGCCTCTTTGCTTGCTGAACACAGGGCCATGTATTCTGCCTCCGTTGAAGATAAAGCCACAGTGGGTTGCTTTTTTGATTCCCATGAAATCGGACCACCACCAAACAAGAACACAAAACCTGTGTAGGAACGCCTATCTTTAATATCATTTGCCCAATCGGCATCTACAGAACCTAGCAAATAACTTCCAGTTTTCTTATACCTAATACCAAAATTAATTGTACCTTTTAGGTATCTTAGAATTCTTTTTGCTGCCAACCAGTGAATTTTTGTAGGTTTTGAATACCACTGGCTTAAATATGACACTGCAAACGATATATCAGGCCTGGTATTTATAGCCACGAACAACAAACAACCTATCAACGTTTGATATTCATTTTGATCACACAATTCAGTAGAATCTTCAAGTTTCTGTACCAATGGAATATCTACAGGTTTACAATCATGTAAATTGTACCTTTTAAGTAAATTCTCGATGTAACTGCGTTGCGCTATGCAAACTTCTCCATTTTCTATTGAAATATTCATTCCTAAATAGTAGTTTAGTAATCCCAAATTTTTCAGTTCAAAATGACTTTCCATGTCAGACTTGACAGAATCGAAATGACAAACATCTTTATAAAATACAATTATGTCATCCACAAAACAAGCCAGTATGACTGTTTCATTACCAAACTTTTTGATGTAAACACAAGGCTCAGAAGGAGTTCGCATAAAACCTATGGAAATCAATGTTTCATTTAGTTTGATATTCCACGATCTTGGAGCCTGTTTCAGACCATACAGCGACTTCTTCAGCAGACAAACCTTATTTTCTTGACCGTTGCAGACAAAACCTTGTGGCTGCTCCATATACACTTCCTCTTCCAGAACACCGTTGAGGAAGGCTGTATCCACATCAAGATGATGCATTTTCAAATCATATTCAGCAGCTAGGGCAAACAAAGTACGCAATGAAGAGTTTCTAACAACTGGTGAAAAAGTTTCTTTATAATCGATTCCTGCTCTTTGAGTGTATCCCTTTGCCACTAACCTGGCCTTGTATCTTATGACATTGCCATCGGCATCTCTCTTCATCTTATACACCCACTTACAGGGAACAATTCTTTTATTTGGTCGATTTACAAGAACCCAAGTCTCTTTTGATTGTAAAGACTGAAACTCTTCTTTCATAGCCGAAACCCACTTACTGCTGTCGTCTGAATTCATTGCTTCTGCATAAGTCTTAGGATCATCTGAAATAACTTCAAGAGATTCTGCTACCCAAGAATCAAAATTTAGATAGTCAGGCCTTCTTCTAACACGTTGTGGATATCTTCTAACATCACTTTCACCTTCAGCCTCATTATCCATTGTAGATACATCGGGTGCTTCAAGGGCTTCAACATACTCTTCATCTGAAGTAGAAGAAACATTAGGTACTGAGGTTACCTGATCAGAAGTTTCCACTTCTCTGTGAGAATTAGAATAATCACTTGGTTGAGCATCATCAGAAGTTAAGACCAAAGGAACTAAAATATTATCATCTTTCTTTTTTATTTTCAAGTCAGTAAAACAATCCTCAAAAAATGTAATATCTCTCGCTTTGATCAATCTTCTAGGATTTTGACATTCGCGAAGGAGATAACTGTGTGGATCTTCTGTATATCCGACAAAAATATGTTGAGTTGCTTTGACTTCTAGTTTGGTACGCAACTGTGTAGGCACATGTACAAGTGCTCTACACCCAAAGACTTTCAAATGACTGAGGTCTGGTTTCATGTCGTACCACATCTCAAATGGTGTTATTCCATCCAGGGCACGATGAGGAGACCTATTCTTCAGGTAAACTGAACATTCAACAGCATCTTGCCAGTATGCCTTCGACAGTGAAGATTGAGAAAATAAGGCACGAGCCTTTTCCATGACAGAGCGACCTGTTCTTTCTGCTACTCCATTTTGCTGTTGACAATATGGCACAATAGTTTGATGAACAATACCTCTAGAAGACAGATAATCAGAGAGAGTCTTATTCACAAATTCTGTACCATTGTCAGTACGTAAAGTTTTTACCTGCTTCCTTGTCTGTCTTTCAACCAAAGCTATAAAATCACAAATCTTACGTTTTACTTCGGCCTTTGTTTTAACAAAATAAATAAAAATAAATCTTGAAAAATCATCAATAAGGTATAAAACGTAATCATTGCCTTGAAAAGAGGTTGTAGACATTGGACCGCTCAAGTCACAATGTATCAATTCTAAAAACGACGTAGCTTTCTTGTACAAAAGTGGTCTAAATGGTTTCCTAGCTTGTTTACCTTCTACACACGCCACACAAGGTTCCTTATCGATATCTCCAAGAGTAATACCTGTAGCAAGACCATCTACCAATTTACTCATACCTATTCGACACAAATGTCCTAAACGCCTATGCCATAGTTTATATTGAGAGACGTCAAAGTGCACATCAAACGCTGATTGATTCTTAGGCATACTAGTACAGTTTGGATTGTACAATCCACCACAATCAGTTGCACAAATTACCGGAACACCTGTACAAGAAAAATCAATATTATTATAAAATGTACAACCTTCTTTGTTAAAAACTACAGTTAATTCTTTTTGAACAGCCTTTTTAACAGAAAGTAAATTAGATTTTAAATTCGGTACAAAAACTACATCTTTAATTACTTTAACAGTTTGTAGATCAGTCAAAATAGAAACATCACCAATACGCTCACTCTGTAGCTCATCACCATTTGCGATAGTTACCTTACCAGTGGTAAAAGGTTTTATATTGTCCATCCAATCCAACCTTGAACTCATATGAGTTGATGCTCCTGAATCAACAATCCACTTGTTCCCTAAAAAAGATTGATAGATATTATCAGCATTCAGAGCTCCCAAATGTGTCGATTCATTAGCTGATACCTTCTGGGGTTTCTTTATGTATGGACAGTCTGGACGCTTGTGACCTGGTTCTTTGCAACCATAGCATACAACAGTTTTTGGTTTTGGTTTCTGTTTATACTTAGTACGTAGAGCAGTTTCTGGTTCGTTTGTGGTAACACTTTTCGTAAATTCGTTCAGAAGTTTAGTTTTTATCATATCCGTGGTGATCAGAACATTGCTATTTTCGAGAGCCATAACCAACGGATCATAATATGAGGTCAGTCCTCCTAATAAAATAGCAGCTATAGTCGAGTCTTCCAGCTCTTTGCCAATATCCGATAGATCCTGAGCATTACTCAGTACTGCACTAATATACTTTTCGATGGAATCGAAATCGGATAAAGAATATCTATATAATCTTCTTTCTAAAGCTAGACGACGTCCAAGACCTTTGTCTTCGTAGGCTGCTGCTAGTAAATCCCATGCTTCCTTGGCATTTTTGGCCTTCCTTACATGTATTACGGCAGCATCGTCTAAAGCCAGACATATCTTAGAGAGGACTTTAACATCACGCTTCTCTTTTATGTTTGAAGCAGTCGTATCTCCTTCTGGATAGCCTGCGATGGCCTCCCACAAATCTTCGTGAAGAAGATACATTCTCATTTTGAATTTCCACGTCACATAACCTTCCCTGCTGCTTAGTGGCTTAAACACACTGGATCTCATATCTCCAGAGCCTGAATGCATTGTTTGATAAATGACAATTGCTCACCGAGAATATAATCCAAAAGATGTACCTGGAACTTTTATATTTCCATTCACAAACCACACTAAGCACTATGCTATACAAATTTCGTGCTGATAACGTGTTGTAAAATAAGATAAATAACCTTAGAATAATAACGCATAAATAACTAAATAAAATTGTATATTAGGTTTGTGACATCTTTATTCTATCTTTTTCATGTGACAGATATTCACACACATAGTTTGTTCTATGTAGATAAATTCAAAATACTTAAGGCTTTATATACAGCCAGTATTACAACAGTATTACAACCATGCTTGCTTGCACGCTGCATGCTGCAAATCCCCTGTATTATTGATGAATCACTTCGTTCATCGATTAACCTAACCTAACCGAGGTTAGGTTAGAATTGTGACCAGGGAAACAAAATATTTATATTCGAAACAAAATATTTTTATTCTAAACTAAACAATAATAGTTTAAAAGAGAACAAGGCGTTTTAATTTCGGATTTGTATTAATCGGTATTTTAATAATCGGAATTCGTATTTTTGATGTTTCGAATTTTCATTAAGTCGGTCTTTTTGTTATTCGATCTATTAAAACTCGGTATTTTGAGAATAGTAATTATAAACGTAAGGAATATTGAAATTTAGTAATTATAAAAATAGGAGTAATGATAAGTCGGAGTTGTTATATTAGGCATTTTGAGCCATTCGGAATTATATCGGCATTTTGAAATTCGAACTTGTGACTATCGGAACAAAGTTTTTCGTATTTATGTAGTGTACCCCCTGTAACCGCTACCCTCAGTGACCTGTCACAGTGCCTGATTAGCATTCACGATACAATAAGCATGGTGTAACGAATTCTGCGCGCTGACAACCATGCATAGGCTTGTGGTGCGAAACGGGCGAAGCTTAGGTCTCGAACTGCCTTATGTAGTTCGGGATATGTCATTCATGGTTGGTGGGTTTGGTTTGGAATGCAGTTCCGACTGTTTATTGGTTGACGATCCTTGTGAAAATTTTATTGTATGAACGGTGATATAACAACCTATGTTACACGATTCATCTCCGTTACTAAGACCGGTTTGGCAATTGATTGCAAAAGAGTTTGAATTTCTGCAATGGCACTCAACAGTATTAATTAGAGATGAGCCGACTAGTCGGTTGCAAAAAGAGCGACTACTGTACCAAACCATGCATTGGTTTCGGTGGAGTCGGGTGGAGTTCAGACATCAAAATCAAAAATCAAAATATTTTTATTTCACATAGGCCTACATGGGCACTTGTAAAACGTCGACAAAATGCTCGGTTCGGGTTGGTCGTTTCCTATGGAGAAGAACCGGCAAGAAACTCCATGGTTACTCTTTTAAAATCATTTGGCTTTACAATTTTTCTATGTTACAGCGTTGGCACTTAAGTATGAGTGGACATCGTAGGCCCGACAATTAGTCGTTGCTTACTACAAAACTACTACTTCGGCAATGACCACTAGTCAGCTACTAGTCGGTACATCTCTAGTATTGGTATAAGCTTTTCGGTAACGTATGTAAATCCAATACATTTTTTACTTTTCTATCGTCGTGGTCGCTGATAGTTTATTTTTAAACTGAATAGGCTTTCGCTTGGCCACAACTCGCCTGATTTGAAGCGATGATGTCTAGGCCGTCTGGTCAACAAACATTCATCCTCTGCCTTGATCAGCGAACACTTGGTTTTCGTGATCAGGGTGAAGTACTACATGTACCAGCTGCGGTTAAGAATTGCCGAGTTTAGTAAACATTAAACTCTCCGTTCTGCTGTAATAGCTAATTAAATAAATATCAATTTGTACCTGAATTCAGTAAATAAGCTCTTTAGATCCATGTATGCCAAAACACTTAGGTATCGATGCCAATTTGAAAATCTAAACTATTTGGAAGTGAAGTTTTCAAACCGAAATAAAAACCATCGAACGATTGAATCTAAGTGTGTTACCACACCAATCGATCGATATTTTCTACTAAGTAAACCAAGCGATCGATTGTCGACTAGTCCATTCTACCATCGACCGATGGCATCGATCGATTGGTGTGGTAAAACCCTCAACCGTTTCTACTAAATGGCTCTTTCGCACACAAATGCAGTGTAAGTTCTATTCAAGACTTGTAAGCAAGTTAAATTGGCATTAATGCGAGTAAAATTTACGCAGCACTTCGATGGTACATCAAGTATATCCAGTATAACCTGACCTCGTTTTGTAGGAGCTTCCCGTACAATGCGAAACCAGCTTAATTTGGTTTTGCGTAGCTAGCTTAGTCGTCGTGCGTGTACATTCACTGGCTAGGATAATGGTTTAACGACGCTTTCATTGTCACATGACATCCTTTGTGCGTCAGTAATCGCTGTTAGCTGTCCGGACTAACGTATGACCGTGCGTATTGTTGGCATGTGTCAGTGAACTGGGACACACCCTAATGTTGGAAGAAGGATTTGGGGATGACGCTGCACTATTTTATCTAAAGCCATTAGGCTCTCTGTCTGCATATATTCTATTTATTTTATTATGAAGGAAGTGGTATGTTATGTCAACAGAATAAGCAATCGATGACGACTGCAGAATGCAGAAAATTGGCTAGGCTGGATTCTCTTTCAAAAAGTCAATTTACGCACAAAAGATTGCTGTGATACTACTAATCAAATCAATACAAGTTGAAGTTTTTACGCAAAATGAATATCTAAGGAGCTTACTAGATTAAAAGACGACCTAAATCAAGTGAGGATATTACAGGTTATGCGAATG
Organism: Cerastis leucographa; assembly: GCA_963082945.1. Classification (NCBI taxonomy): domain Eukaryota; kingdom Metazoa; phylum Arthropoda; class Insecta; order Lepidoptera; family Noctuidae; genus Cerastis; species Cerastis leucographa. Next base: position 5,365,271 of record OY720380.1, on the reverse strand, counting down.
TGTGTTTAAAAAATACGATATCTTTTTAATTTAGATTAATAAAAAAATATCTTATATTTTCAACAATAAAATACACGTGATTCTAGATGGAAGGCGCGACGACGAATCGCTAAGGGGGGGGGGGGAACCACACGTTATTAAAGGATGGCCCCTAACTCCTACAGAAGAACTCATCCTTCATAAACTACTATATCTAAATACTTGTTGTTACGTCTCCTCAAGGGAATATTCCTTCATAAGCTGGATAGTAATATTTAGATGAGAGGTTTATTGTGCGAGAGGACAATGACACTTACAGACAGTCACCAAGAAAGTCTAGGGGTGGCCACTTTATACATGCACAAGGCAAAATAAGCGAATTGCAGCAACACTCAGTGATTTTAATCGCCCGGAAAATTCTGGCTTATTGCCATCACGAGAAGTGGCAGAGAATTTTAAACATTTTTATCGCTTTGGGCCTGATTTTGAAAGGCCAATATTTTTGACTTAGTATTCATAAACTTTAAGCGTTTTCCCGGGAGGTTTCCACAGCTTTGTTTAAAATGATTGGCAGACTTCTTAAGTGTATTCGTCCAATTTGCTGAGTGGTAACAATTACTCGCAGTCGTAACTCAAAATATAGATTGCAAAGATTAAATGAGCGCATCTAATTTATTAACTCTGTAAACAGAGCCTTGATACATATAAGATTTAGAGCCTTTTTGAATGACCAATGAACTATTGGAAATAGAAACTCCATATCGTTGCTTACAATCGAAAAAATAATTTAGGACATACATAGACGTGAAAAAATATCGTCCGTTCGAAAGCTTAGTATCGTTACTGCTACAAACATCAGACTTCACAACGGTTTCGGTCAAAATATTAGCATGACCGTGCCATTCGAACCTAGGCTCCATTACAGTAGATAAGGGACGCTAACACCCCTTCTAATTTATGTAAGCACTAAGGAATAACGACCCGTCCAATACATGGCATTTTTATTCATAGCGACTAAATGTATCACAGGGTTGATAAATATGTATGAGTTTGAGAATGCGTACTAAATAAAGAAACTTATGTCGACTTAGGTCTAGAAGAAAAACACTGAACTTTTTATTAGTTTTTGGAACCGGTACTTGGGACCAAATTAGTCACCCGTGAAAGGCTTGGCAATTGATTGCTAACTAAAGAATGTTCATTAGTTCCGTCTTCAAAACGTAATAAATTCATTTCTAAGGTCCGAATTCCGTTTGCTTCTCAAAAATGTCGGGTTGTCGGGTGTAACAAATGGGCGGTCTAAGAAAATATAATTTAGTATTCGAAATAGAATACAATGATTTATTAGGCGACGTAACATATCGCTCATCGTAACCCTAACACCTGTGTGACATCACTGATTCCTCTGGTGTAGATGCAGTCAGTATACGGCTATTTTACATCTGACAGCGGCATTCCAACAGCAATATTATGGATACAAGAATCAAGATCACTTTAATTTTAACAGTTTATTTTTTTTGTCTGCGAAAGAACCGAACAGTAACCTTTTTGCTACGAAATTAAAGATCAGTGTGATTTTGACAGTGATACAAAGTCAGGCGTAAATAAATGCGAAAGGGCTGTAGTAGGTTGGCAAGAATCTATTTGTATCTTACATAACCACTAAATACAATGGAGTATTTATGCATAGTATCTCACAGATGACGTCACGTTCCTAATTAGAACTCTCAGGTGCAATTCGAATTCTAAAATAGAATTGCTAACTGTAATTATGCTCGTTTTGAGAGTTCCGTACCCTAAGGGTTAAACGGGACCCTTTTACTGAGACTTCGCTGTCCGTCCATCCGTCCGTCCGTCTGTCACCAGGCTGTATCTCATGAACCGTGATAGTTAGTCACTTGACTATAGATTATGTATTTCTGTTGCTGCGATAACAACAAATACTAGAAACAAAATAAAATAAATATTTAAGGGGGTTCCCATACCAAAAATTATTGATGTGATTTTTTTTGCTCGATTTTATAAATAATGGTACGGAACCCTTCGTGCGCGAGGTCAACACGAACATGGCCGGTTTCATTTAAAAACGGAATCCCTAAAGTATTGTCGTTATGGTGTGGCAATACTAGCAATAGAATGAAAACGCTGAGTGTATCAGCTGTTTATTTTCCCGCGCAAGTCGTAACCGTTGAATGGGGGATAACGATAGGATACTCGTTGAAGGCACTGCAGCTTAAGGGTCGGGGTATAGCGTCACGTTTCGAGGGAAGTGGTTTCGAATGAGACGGCTGAACTAAGCTATGAGGGTATTCAACTTGGATGAAAAGGTTAGAAAAAATAACAGTATTGAACGTTTTCTATAAAACCCAAAGGTATAAAGTTCAAATAAAGGTTTGGATTTATCAGAAATATCCGGTAGAAAATGTCCAAGAACATTTCTCGTGAGCAAACTACATTGTTAATAGTACCTATTAACACATTTACATTGTTGGATCGCGTGCAGCGATACAATACGATGTAATTTGTGTCAGTACATGAGTACTTTCTACAAGCCTATTACAATAATAATATCCTGTTTGCACTAGTAAGGGCTAGTACTCACACTCCTCGCCGCAGAAACCACGTTTTTGATGCACGCGACGAGCTAGCAAGCCTTGCGCGAGAACGTCGCGGAATTTTAATGTGCGATGTATCTGCATCCCTCCGTCTTGCTGCATTTTACAGAGCCTTAAAACGTGCCCCGAATATTTCAAAGCAGATGCAGGCACCGACCTGAGCTACTTTAGCGATTTTCGTTAAAATAACCGTGGTGCCTTGAAGATTTTGCTAAACATATTCAAAATACAATAGATTCTCCAAAGTCTTCTACGAGTTTTAACTTAAGTTGGAACTAAAAGTGGGATCGATGGAAGCGTATACCCTTAAAAACCTATCAGAATTCAAGTCAAGTCCGAGATAGCTGTGGAAGACAGCGAGCCATTGCGGCGTTTATTCAATAAAGTACAATTTTGCGTGGCATGCCCCGTTTGTTGAGGCTGCACGAATTGTATTATGTAGACAGGTCGTCGCCGGGTCGTGTGCATCGTTCACGATTCTCATCCTTTTGGAACTGGATGAAAAATGTACGATGGAGAGACTTAAATTTTCTATGTTGGTTGGGGAAATCTCTACTATCTCTTGTTAGTTTGTGACGTATCTTTTTCTACTTTTTGTACCTCTGCAGGGATACATATTATAGACGAACTAGAATTAATTTCCACGCTTACCTTACGCGAGTTGAATTTCAGTAAGCTTTGAGTAGGCACCTTAAGGCTGGTCTAGACAGTCAAGTGTCAATCGCTTTCAAAGCGTTTCGTATTTCTACAGAGACTTTTGACAGGATAGAAGTAGACTTTTCGATATCATGTCACTTCATCCAGTCCCTTTGGATCTCGCCAGGTTTCCATCATTTTATTTTATCAAAGTTCAAATACTTACTGCAAAAATCTGGCTTAGTATGTTCTTCGCTACTCGTTCAGAATTGAGGCACTTCCGATTCTAAACTGCCGTTTTGTCGCTGACAACCAAACACTTGTAACGATCGTCAGGCGTGCTCTTGGCTGCGGCTTTGTAGATAAGTGGCTATCTCTCCCCTTTATGGGCACGTTATACCTCCATGTATACACGATTGCATCGTGTATATATACATTTATTCCCCAAACGAAAACATCCTCAATAAGTCTTTTATTAGAATACTAGCTGTTGCTCGCGACGATGTTATTTTTTTTGTCTGCGAAAGAACCGAACAGTAACCTTTTTGCTACGAAATTAAAGATCAGTGTGATTTTGACAGTGATACAAAGTCAGGCGTAAATAAATGCGAAAGGGCTGTAGTAGGTTGGCAAGAATCTATTTGTATCTTACATAACCACTAAATACAATGGAGTATTTATGCATAGTATCTCACAGATGACGTCACGTTCCTAATTAGAACTCTCAGGTGCAATTCGAATTCTAAAATAGAATTGCTAACTGTAATTATGCTCGTTTTGAGAGTTCCGTACCCTAAGGGTTAAACGGGACCCTTTTACTGAGACTTCGCTGTCCGTCCATCCGTCCGTCCGTCTGTCACCAGGCTGTATCTCATGAACCGTGATAGTTAGTCACTTGACTATAGATTATGTATTTCTGTTGCTGCGATAACAACAAATACTAGAAACAAAATAAAATAAATATTTAAGGGGGTTCCCATACCAAAAATTATTGATGTGATTTTTTTTGCTCGATTTTATAAATAATGGTACGGAACCCTTCGTGCGCGAGGTCAACACGAACATGGCCGGTTTCATTTAAAAACGGAATCCCTAAAGTATTGTCGTTATGGTGTGGCAATACTAGCAATAGAATGAAAACGCTGAGTGTATCAGCTGTTTATTTTCCCGCGCAAGTCGTAACCGTTGAATGGGGGATAACGATAGGATACTCGTTGAAGGCACTGCAGCTTAAGGGTCGGGGTATAGCGTCACGTTTCGAGGGAAGTGGTTTCGAATGAGACGGCTGAACTAAGCTATGAGGGTATTCAACTTGGATGAAAAGGTTAGAAAAAATAACAGTATTGAACGTTTTCTATAAAACCCAAAGGTATAAAGTTCAAATAAAGGTTTGGATTTATCAGAAATATCCGGTAGAAAATGTCCAAGAACATTTCTCGTGAGCAAACTACATTGTTAATAGTACCTATTAACACATTTACATTGTTGGATCGCGTGCAGCGATACAATACGATGTAATTTGTGTCAGTACATGAGTACTTTCTACAAGCCTATTACAATAATAATATCCTGTTTGCACTAGTAAGGGCTAGTACTCACACTCCTCGCCGCAGAAACCACGTTTTTGATGCACGCGACGAGCTAGCAAGCCTTGCGCGAGAACGTCGCGGAATTTTAATGTGCGATGTATCTGCATCCCTCCGTCTTGCTGCATTTTACAGAGCCTTAAAACGTGCCCCGAATATTTCAAAGCAGATGCAGGCACCGACCTGAGCTACTTTAGCGATTTTCGTTAAAATAACCGTGGTGCCTTGAAGATTTTGCTAAACATATTCAAAATACAATAGATTCTCCAAAGTCTTCTACGAGTTTTAACTTAAGTTGGAACTAAAAGTGGGATCGATGGAAGCGTATACCCTTAAAAACCTATCAGAATTCAAGTCAAGTCCGAGATAGCTGTGGAAGACAGCGAGCCATTGCGGCGTTTATTCAATAAAGTACAATTTTGCGTGGCATGCCCCGTTTGTTGAGGCTGCACGAATTGTATTATGTAGACAGGTCGTCGCCGGGTCGTGTGCATCGTTCACGATTCTCATCCTTTTGGAACTGGATGAAAAATGTACGATGGAGAGACTTAAATTTTCTATGTTGGTTGGGGAAATCTCTACTATCTCTTGTTAGTTTGTGACGTATCTTTTTCTACTTTTTGTACCTCTGCAGGGATACATATTATAGACGAACTAGAATTAATTTCCACGCTTACCTTACGCGAGTTGAATTTCAGTAAGCTTTGAGTAGGCACCTTAAGGCTGGTCTAGACAGTCAAGTGTCAATCGCTTTCAAAGCGTTTCGTATTTCTACAGAGACTTTTGACAGGATAGAAGTAGACTTTTCGATATCATGTCACTTCATCCAGTCCCTTTGGATCTCGCCAGGTTTCCATCATTTTATTTTATCAAAGTTCAAATACTTACTGCAAAAATCTGGCTTAGTATGTTCTTCGCTACTCGTTCAGAATTGAGGCACTTCCGATTCTAAACTGCCGTTTTGTCGCTGACAACCAAACACTTGTAACGATCGTCAGGCGTGCTCTTGGCTGCGGCTTTGTAGATAAGTGGCTATCTCTCCCCTTTATGGGCACGTTATACCTCCATGTATACACGATTGCATCGTGTATATATACATTTATTCCCCAAACGAAAACATCCTCAATAAGTCTTTTATTAGAATACTAGCTGTTGCTCGCGACAATACTAGCTGTTGCTCGCGACCTTCACGCGGACCGTGAAAATATTGCAAAAAAATTTACTTTCGATTTTGCATCGGATTTTGTTCATTTCAAGAGCTTTTTTTTTGCACGGAACCCTAATAACTTTCTAAAATAAAAGCCTATTAGTATGTTACTCCTTATAACAACGTCCGATTTGGACGAGACTTTTACTGGCAGATCAGTTGGCTGAATCTGCCAGGAGATTAGCCGAAAGAAACAGACAGACAGACAAAATTTCATACTTTCATATACAATTACTAAAAAACTGTTATTTTAAAATAAAAAACAGACATATCAATGTTATTTGTTTGTATCTGATTTGTGTTCCTAAAAACTAAGACCGATTCTGAATTGAGATTGAGTCTGTAATTTCATTGAAAAGGTTCGATCAATCATTCTATCCATCCAACGGTCTAATTCAATCTAAGATCTTCGTCAATGTTCCCTAACTGATAAGGTTTGTGTCCCAAATGTAAGTACTAAATAAATGAAACAGAAGAAATATCCATCCTTTCATATCTGCTTTCGGCAGCAAAACGTGTAAAATCGCATTCTTTTGCTCCACCTCTCAAGATGTTATCTTCTGGGTACACAATTTGGGTTACGTGTTCTAGACTTGACGTTTTATGTTCTAGTACGTTTGGAAATTGATATCTTTGTATGTACGGGAGGCTGACAGGAGTTTTAGTTCTTTTGTAAATGATGCCTTCAGACTTTGTTCTATATGTAGAAAGAGAATTTTGATTGTTTGTAAAAATGCAGTTATTTAAACATGATGTAAATCTTGTCTCTTAGCCCTGAAGAGTATTGGTGCATCTTCTTTAGTAATCTCACATTTCTTTAGGTTATTTGATAATTTCTTAACAGGTTATTCGCGTCTGACGTAGCAGAAGTTCAATTTCAAACTAGGCATTGAAGAATTTAAAGATAGAATTTCTTACACAAACTTCTTTGAAACTGAAATCCGAACTTTTACAAACACGGACGAAATATTACAAAAGTATTTCAGTTTGAGTAAAAATTGGTAGAATACTTCCGACAGCTGTTTGGTAGGGCTCGCGCAAAGTTTGTGTTACATGTATTCGTGCATTTAGAAACTAAGCAAAGAATTTTGGTTTCAGTGACACGCGTATCAAAAGTCTGACAAGCTTTTATGTTAACTATTATTAACCGACTTCAAAAAAGGAGGAGGTTCTCAATTCGACGGTATGTTTTTTTTTTTTGTGTGTATGTTACGCGATTACTCCGCCAATTGTGGACGGATTTTCAAAATTCTTTTTTTGTTCGAAAGGAGATACTTCTGAAGTGGTCCCATAGTCACCAAGTCAGGATCTGATGATTGGATCCTGGAGAAATCGAGGGCAACCCTCAAATTTTATAGGAAAACTTACAGCGGTTTTGGTATTTTCTACAACAAGTGAAGCATTTGCGTTCAATAAGAATCATTCTATCATCAGATCTGATGATGAATCCTAGAGACAGGCACCGGAACTCAATAATAAGACAATGTATCTTAGCTGTGTTTGGGCTTGTTGGAATTGTAACGGTAGGCAATTTCCAGGTGTATGTACAAGTAATAATTTAAAAAAAAATAGAAATCTTTTCATTTTTTTTTATTTTAACCGACTTCTAAAAGGAGAAGGTTATCAATTCGATTAGTTTTTGTTGAATGTACACCGATTACGCTGAGACTTATTACTTTACTAACTTCTTTAGTTTGATGCGGAATAGTTGCTATTTGGTCCCATAAAAAATGTTATATAGTTTGGCCCTGTAGTTTTCATTTTATTTTATTTGTAAATTTATCACGTACACCTATTTCTCCGTGATTACTGGACCGATTTACATGAATCTTCATTCATTTGGTAGAGAAACATTTTTTCATGAATATGTACCGCATTAAAATTAAGGTAATCATCCATGGTCGTGCTGAAGAGGATCACACCCCGGTGGGCCCATATGAATTTTATTATCTTTGCTTTGGTGCTTTTTGAGTCATCCCCTTTATTATGCATTTTGTCCTTTGTCGTATGTATGGACGATGTGCTGGTGTCTAGTTACAATGTAAAAATGATACTAGACAAGAATTTAAGTGAGATACCACAACTGAAAAGGGTATAATAAAAACTTTTTACAAAAAAATATAACCGACTTCCAAAAAAAAACAAAAAAGTGCAAAATAATATTTTACTTTCGGAAGTCGGTGGCAAAAAAAAGAAAGAAACAACAACAAGACAACCGAGAAGTCACCGACTGACGAAAGTAAAATATTATTTTGCACTTTTTTGTTTTTTTTTGGAAGTCGGTTATATTTTTTTGTAAAAAGTTTTTTGCCAGTTATAATTTGTATAATCCTAGGGTGCGCTGAACTTTCTTACAGTGGTTAGGTGGTTACGGAACCCATGTTTAACCCGCATTATAACATCATAATTATCTTGACCCCACAGCATGTGTATCTAACAACAAAACTATTAATCTTCTCGTCATGATTGTACGGATAAAAAATCGTGCTGCAACCCCGTCGTGTTTAATCTGTTTGTGTCAACCCTTATCTGTGAACCGGCTGGCGTGGCGTAATGCCAGAAATTTATCGTGGAACCCCTGAGCCAGGCAGTTTTGATTGCCTCGATGAGTCTATTGTTCTCTTGCCGTCTCCCGCTCTAGGCAATTTACTGCAGCATTACGAAAAGAACGAATTTATGCTAATTTCTTGAATTGTATCTTTAGATACAATTTGTTTTACCTCAACGTTGTTTATTTTCTGGTCGTTGAACAAATATCAACTGAAATTGAATTCCATAAATCATTATGAACTCAAAATAGCCTGAGGCTTGTGATAATATTTTTCGGAGGCAACACCCCCAGTGTTGCAGTGACCTAAATACTCGGTGTTACAGGCGCTGTTGCTTCGTTTATAATCGACGCCATGGCTCCTGGTGATTAATTGTTACGCCAATTAGCTGTCGATTACGCAGTTTTGGCTAATGAGGCTTTACATTGGCGGCGACTGTTAATGGTGAACGAATATTTTAAATAATGGAATGACTAATTAGCTTATTTTGTGTTTGTTCGTTCGCCTAGTTCAGAAAAAAAGTTGGTAATCAAATAAAAAATGGTGGATTATTTATTTATTTATATTGATTATTTATGTCTTTTGTGACAACATCCGGAACTTTGACGAGGATGCAAAACAACATCTTGTAGATACGGGTGTTAGACAATACATTACTGGTGAAGCAAGCAGGATATATGCAGGAGCAAATTACTGACACAAGAATACATAAGTGCACACCTACTTCCCACATTTTAAGGAACATAAACCAAAGTCTGACAGTGCACAATAAAAGTAAAAGTATCTTTAATAAAAATAAAATAAAAACTGCTAAAAATATCATTTCGGACCGACAAAAGATGAGATGTTTTCCGTGTAATACGCCAGAACGTGGTCGTGAAAGCGTCGCACCTTGACACGGGTCCCCCTTTACACACTTGACACGCTGCTCAGCTGCTACATTCTTCTCACTGAATCTAATATTTATTTTATTATTTTCTCTCTTTTTTACCTGAATTTGCGGATACAGGTGAGGTCACTTCCGTGGTCGGTGGCCCAATTTGGAAAGTTATATTGGAGGTAGTTTCAGCCACGATAGCACTCTGGTTCTGCATAAAACTTGGAGAAGCTTTTCACTGTAGTAGATTATGTAAAGTTGGATTGGATTTAGCTGAAAATAGGAATTGATCATTTGCGTAGCTTTTCCCAACTTAGGGTCGGTTTCGAGTCTTATCAGATGCTTTTGAATACCAGTATTTTATCGGCTGAAAATGTAGAAGAAAAAGTTTGTAATGAAACGAAATTGAATTCATAGAAAACCTAGTTGAGACACGCATTTATTTAAAAAAAAATAAGCGTTGAAGTATAAAATGGTAAATAAATTTTATTCTCTACCAATGTTTTTTAATACATGAGCGCTATATCTTATAATATAAGGTATCAATTCCAATTCCACCGGCACCCATTGACGTCACTGCAAGAACCTTACGAGTCCATAAATAAACAGAAACGAAAATAAAACGGGTTGCCCTAATTGTTTACTTTAAGAATAGGGCACGTTTTTATGGTCATGAAATACGGAGAACTGCAACATTTTGTTAATTAGACGGAGTTTGGTCCAATGCGGATACTTCGCTTCAGGAGAGTCTAACTTGGGCTCAGCGGAACCAAAACTAATTATCATGCAGTATAGCTGCTGCGACACAGGCCTCTTCGTGAGAGGATGTGGACCATCATCAAGCACGGGGGTCAATTGCGGGCTGGTGGAGAGACTAAAGTAACTTTAAAAGGATAAGTGAGATGAGTGAGAGTAAGCAGAGGGTCCACATGAAACACTCCTGAGGATTTCTGTATAGTCTACTCCAAGAATCTGTCTCCAAAAGTTACTCTGGGTAATTCCAGGATATAGTAGCGATTGCTACAGAAAGCCCAAGATAATCTTTTTAGTGAAGGTATCTGGGAAAAACTTGTTACTAAATCAATGTGTGAAGTTGATCCGAGAGCTGAAAGCGACCAGAGAGTGAAATATCGGCAAAACGCGGCTATAGCGTGTGCCAAGTCTTAACCATGATCCATGACTAACAATCAGTTTAGTTTGGGTTAGTGGTTAGCCAAGCAGTTAATCATTGTTGACTACGACAGCTCATCTCGGATAGAAGATCTAGCAATTAATGAAAATCTACGAAAACCATAAAACTATCCCCAATTTCCTTTTCCAATCCATTCCACAATTTTTATGATGTCGTCAAACTATATCGAAAGGTTCGCAGGGCTCGTATAATTTCTTTTTATAAGTTTACGGCGGTATCTAGTACTTCCAGAAACTGCCAGAAAGTAGTAATAGATCGGGGGCTTAATGTGTTGTTTTCTATTTTTGTTCGTATTTCAGTAGCTAGAACTATTTCCAGTCGGTGGTACCATATATTTTAAAACCTGTTGGCCTGGCAGCCAAAAGAAGGCTTAACAATGAGTACAAAATCCTCGTCCATTAGGGGCTTGCTCCATGTATACAGAAATACGGCTTGCAGTATTTGTCTGTGAAAATAGACCGTAGATTCTGGTCATGTATAGTGACATAAAAGTTTCAGTTCTTCGGTAGGCATGTCTCTACCCCACATGGATATCTATCTTGACATAGGAAAAAGAATTCGAGGTAGAATACAACCTTTTAGATTTTTTCTGCAGTAGCATAAATACGTGAGGATTTTTTCTTAGTTCTTTGTGGTTTCTCTCCCGGGTTCAGTTTTTAGCCCCGTTTGTAGCCTTTAAATATATAAGGCAGAGTATTTCTTGTGAGTAAATCAGGAAACATGTTGAACAATTGCTTATATAAATCCCTTTTAATCTCAGGCACATAACAGTTAATAGTCAGCCATTGAGTATAATATGATTGCTACAACTGGGTGTGTGCAATAATTCTCAGCTATTATATTTGAACTTTTCATAAGGAATTCGCCTCATTCTACAATCAACATCTTATTATAGGCAAAGACATTCTCGCTTCAAACACCCCATAAATACTCGTGCAAATAACTATGAAATATCGAGTGAATTTATTATCCTTGTATTGCAAAACAAACCAAGTCTTTCATCTAAGTGCGGTTCCAAATCTGACGTAATTGTACCTACAGCTAATGATCATCTCCACTTATGGTCAGGCCAACAACACAGTGATGACGTGGGTACTAATTTGTAGTTCGCGATATGATTAGTCATGATTGTAGGCAAACTACCAAAATTGGTCGCCGTATACGTACCTACGCTTGATCGAAGACCTACGCTAATAAAAACGTGTGGTCTAACCAATAATGGACTACGCTTGATAACTTTGTTGTACGTTAGTCTGTGCCTAATTTTAGTTGCATTGTTCACTTTAACGGTAAAGGTTAATTGGTGATTCGCAGATACTGGGTCATGGGTCTTATCTGCTGCTGTTTCGTATTTAAAATTCTTGATCTGATTGTGATTAAAATTATTAGCAGCTTTTTCTTATTTACGTTTTCGTCTAAGTACTTGTAAAAGACCGTGAAAGGGTTGTGTGGTCCTTTACTCAAAAAGCACAGTAGTGATAAATGTCATTTTCTTTTATTTGAGCTTAAACGCTTCTGGTATAAAATGTCCTCTATTGCACAGCAATCGAAACTATTCGTTATTCTTTACTTCTTCCTCTTTATCAGTGGTTATAGGAGAACATGCTACGTACCTACAGATCTTCCGGCAATAGTTTCATGCATTGCGTGATGCGTCTCATCGAGGTATTGGATAAAGATTTTATATTTGTGAAAAATCATGTTTTCTGGTATTTCCAGACTTATGTTGTAAAAATCAGAATTCACTGCAAGTGATCGGTTGCATGTTGACAATCCAACCAATTTTATCAGCAGTCAACGCTTGCAACATCCAAAAAGGGTGAGCTATTTTTAACCCAAGACCAAACGATCGAATGTGACGATAATGCATACTAAATTGTCTAGCACTTTAAATGGGTACTACCGCTATGGGGTTGGTCACGGCCGTAGCTTCCTTCCGCTAAACTAAATAAGATTATAGCTTAGTGATTTATTTGGCTGAACCGCCATTATAATGCCCGCCTCCTACCGTGTTACTAATGTTATAAATTGTTATCTTGTATTGTTGGCACACTATTCAGGTAAACGGTAGGAAGTTTTAGAAAAATGTTTCCGACAGCTAATGGGAACCCTCCTATTAACTTTCGGAAACATTTGTCTAAAACTTCCTAACATTTATTTAGTTGCTTTGATTGCATTACGTAAACGTTTGATGAAATTCTTCTATACTGTTATTCTACATCTTTATACTGCTGGCCAAAGCCCCAGATTGTGATTTCCAGTGCGTTCGTAGTGCAATCGTTATTTTGCAACACTTCGAAAACATATTTTACGATGAAACAGCCTCTACGCCTCCTTAGTATTTATAGGATCGTAGTTCAGATTATGTCTATAGATATACCCTTCCCAAAACTGTTTCGCATAATCATACTATCATTTATTCTCCTACTTCCTTACGTATTCACTTAAAATGACGTATTCCGGGGCAAGGATTTACCGCTACTCGCCTATGACTGTAATATAATATTCATCTCCCTATTCCATCACTCACTCTCTGTAACACATTCTTGTAACACATTCTACCTGTTGCCATCCTCACTCAACTATCTTCCATCTAAAATTCTGTTTCAGAATGTAGGAATGGTTCCATTAACTTGATCTTCTTGAGAATTACGAGTAATTAAGGCGTGGCATGAAGCTTTGAGGAAAATCAAGGAGTTTTTTTGTTGGAGTATATCAACATACACTCGATCTTTATTATTTGAGTTCAGTAGGTCAAGCAGTAAATAGGTTACATGCCTATTTACTGGTTTAATCGAACCAAATAATTAATTTTATCTCAAGCTGGATGATAATTTGACGAATTTGTTTTTGGCCTTTGTATAACGTCATCAGTGTCTTTTGAATAATTTCAAACTCTGGAATCGACCTCCACTTCTCAACCTAACTCGATTTACAAGAGTGTCTTTAGATTATATTACCGTTCTTGTCTATACAGATCAACGTTTTAGAACAGGTAACTTTCTTCAACTTTCAGACTAATCCGACTCCCTGACAATTCATGCAGTTACGAGTGTGCTCTTGTTTCCTAAGGGTTCCCCATAACGTTTAACGCTAATTGACCACAAGTAAGATCTATTCAGAGTTAATACGGCGTTGGTAATCAAACCAATGTCAAGTAACCAATAACTATTAATAATGTGGCCAGAGTTAGTCCCCTCGCATATGGATCGACGCACCGTCTCGTTAACGGACTGGTGCCCGAGGTCGCTTGTTTGATACCAGTGAGGGAGAATATATTCTTCATTATAATACTGTGATATGATAATGTCCTTTAAAATGAATATCCATTGTTTTAATCAAGTTGTCTTTGCAGGGACAGTTTTCACGTCATCATCATCATCATTCTCTTCTTCTCTATCCCAATTTATTTGGGGTCGGCGCAGCACGTCTTCTTCTTCCATACTTTTCTATTACTCGTCATATCATCAGACACGTCATTTTTTGCCATTTCCTTCACACAGTCCATCCATCGTTTTAGTTTTCACGTATGCACATACTAATATGTAATACTTTAGGAATAAACATGAATATACAAAGAACAGAGGCGAATTACAGTCCGTTCAGGTGATGCAGAGACAAACAATGGTAGTAGTGGATTAAATCCGATCATCGATGCAATGGTTTAGTTTTTAGAATAATTTCAATATCAATTGATCGTTCATTAAGCGATTCCTTAAACGGTTCATTACCAAAGTGCTTGTTTTAGACCCCTGGCATATAAAAACGTCGAGTCGTCTCTATTATGTTCTCTACGATGTGTTGATAGAAAGTCTACTTTTAAAACTTTTGAAGTATACTTCTAGTCTGCCGAAATCTAAACATTTGGTCCTCAATTACCCATGCCGTTGCTATCTAAAAATTCTAGTTCTGCCGATTAGGCATAGATAAAGCAACATATTCCCAACAAACCCTACCTTTCTTATTAGTTATAGTAGTGAAGTCTGTTGGAGTTTTTATTAAAGTTGGGGTCGCCTACGCGTCTCTGAGCATCCAAGTTCAGTCAACATTTGTATTAGGACTGCTCGTACGCTTTATCACGTTGCCCTTGAGTAAAAGATGTCGTTATTATTTATGGCCATCATGACCTTGTCAGCAAGAGTTATGGGCATGGCTGGAATTTATCTAGACGTATCAGTTACGAAGACGTTTGTGGAATAGATATCTTGAACAAATGGAACAAGATAAGAACCTTTACAAGAAATTGACTAGCGAAACTTCACAGACGTGATGAATGTCAAACAAACACAGCCTTCCTTTTGAGCTTTGCAGCAGTCAAGTAAGAACAATCAATATTATAATTATATCTAGCCCATATTGTCCCACTTCTGGCCAAAGGCCTCCCTACATCCATACATTCCTTCCTACGGTTACGATTCGGTGCTACTTCTTTACAATTCTCAAGAAAGACATCCAGGTCGTATCGCATCTCTTTCGTGATCTGCCGCGAATGTGTAAACACGTTGTTAAGATACTCTCGCTCCGTAGCACGTTGGTTAAGAAAAACTCGTTTGGTCTTTTGGATGTTAGTTAAAGACCAAGTTTGTGCACTTTTGGTCAATATGGGGAGAATACACATGTCAACACGCCCTTTCTCTGCCCTTTCGACTGCCAGCCTCTGAAAGACTTCTTTCTAGGGTACTGATGAACAGTTTCGGAGACAGTGGGTCGCCTTGTTTGACTCCCTTGAGAATTCCAAACTTTGAACCTTAATTCTCTAACTTAATAGCAGCTGTACTTAATCTCATGTGTATATATTCAGAAAAGGTGTATGTAAGTAAGTTCTATTTGATGTTTTGTAAGGGCATTAAATATTGCAGAATGTATGATGCTGTCAAAGGCTTTAGAATAGTCGACAAATGCAAGAAACAAAGGAGTTTTATATTCTTGGTATTTCTCGACTGTTTGATTAACGGTGTGGTCGGTGGTGGGATGTCCTCGACGAAAGCCTGCTTGTGCTGGAGGTTGTTTGAGGTCTAAGTGACCAGCTATGCGTTTTTCAATGACTTTGATGAACGTTTTATATACATGAGAAATTAGACTTATTGGCCTATTTATTGATGTCGGACTTATCACTTTTCTATAAACAAACAATACTTAATTACATATTTTATAATAGCCAGTCACACTAACCAAAACTGTAGCGATTGTTTTCATGTCACTAGAACTAAACATAACAAAAAAAAAATGCTAACTTTTGAAGGAGCACAACTTTATAGTAGAATACCTTCTAGTATATAAAACAGTCTCATTCAATGTGTTCAAAGCTCAACTTCGTACAATCGTACGTCAGGATGTTATTGCGGATCGATCACTTTTGGAGAAATGGAGGCATTGTAAATCTAGTTTGTGTAATTTATGTACATATATGTTCTAGTATTATTCTCAAGTGAGTGATTTTGTCTTTATTGAGAAGAAAGTTTCTTTAAATCAATGTCTGTGAACGTTTTTCCAATTAATATAACCCAAAGTAACGAAAAAGATTTAAAGATTCTAACCACAGTTCTCGACAAAATAAACGCGAAATCATTCAGCACTCAAGCCTCCAAAATCCAAGAAAACTTTCAACATGTTTGCATCTTCTATGATGGAACACTCGACTCTCATTCACGAAACGTCAAAGTAATAACAAAGACTTCTTGATTATTTTAGCTTGCCCACTGTTTAACTTAGCTACGGTTGTTTGTCAACACAGGGTAACTTTATATACCAAGTTTCAGTTACGGTCGGGGCAATACGAAACGCGATAGGCGTATAACGTTACGAATATTGATTTACCCGGTTATGGTGTAGTAAGTCGTGTTGTAACTCTGAAGGAACCTGAATACTGGAAGGAATGGAATGCCTACGTTGGAGATAGGAATGTTTACGAGTTCTGAGGGTATATTGAAGCCTGTTTGCTGTAGATACAGAAGGAGTAGGGACATAAATTTCGTGGCATTCTGTATAAAGGTTCCAGTGTTTGTGTAGGCACTGCTACCGAAGGAATATAATGAAAAACATTATTTCCATGAAAATACCTGCCTCTCAAATAAGATTACTAGAATCAATTCAGAGGTGGCGAAACCGAGCATAATATTGAAGCTATTAAGGCTAAGTTGCTTTACAATTTGCACATTTTAAGCAGTAATGAAACACCTGGATAAGTGACGTGCAGAACCGGGACGTGTGGCAGAAAAAAGGGGAGGCCTATAGCCAGCAGTGGGTGATTCCAGGCTGATGTGATGATGATGAAGCAGTAATGCAGTAACTGGCTAAATGAGGTCGGTTAAGTTCTGTCTAAATTCACACAACAGCCAGACATTTATCTACAAGGTGTTATTTTGCATCCTCGTCAAAATTCAGGAGGTTGTCACAAAAGACATAAAGAATTCATTAAAATCACGGTACCTAGTTAATTATTAATAAACGCTGATTTTTTTGGTTGTTTTTTTTGTCACTATTTCAGAATAACCCCCTTAACGTGGTATAGGGAATAAGAAATTATTGAATAAACGTGTGAGATTGTTTGTTTATGTGGAAGCGCGGGTATAAGGCCAGAATCAAAAGGCTCGCGCTCAAAACACGGGTGGTTCAGACTTACCGTGAATAAGACAAAAAATTAAAATTACCTACCTATTTAATTATTGATTCGGGACGAGAATAATTACTATATTACCTATCTCCTTGAATTTGACGAGGATGCAAAACCACACCTTGTATACTCAGTTTCATTTCAAAAGGAGAAAATGGCAATGTCCCTTTCGGCCGCCATTGCAACTGAGTTTCGCAACCAGTTGTGAAAAAGGAATTTTTATTAAAGGATATGTTTATTTATTTTCACAACAGCGGTTCCGGATACGGTTTCTGTACGTTTCTTTGACTTCCTGTATTTGTTTGCTCGTGTTTGAAGCTGGATTTATGTTTCAATAAGTCTAGGGTTGTATGCGTAAATTATTCTGTTTATGCCGTGTGTTAATAGATTTTGCATTTATCCGTTTGTCCATATTTAGAAAAAACCTGACGTAAATATGTAAGCTTGGTAAGGATGTTAGCCTTTGAAGCAGGAAGTGAACAGTATCACCCAAAAACAAATATCGAAATCTAGCTACAA
Organism: Cerastis leucographa; assembly: GCA_963082945.1. Taxonomy (NCBI): domain Eukaryota; kingdom Metazoa; phylum Arthropoda; class Insecta; order Lepidoptera; family Noctuidae; genus Cerastis; species Cerastis leucographa. Next base: position 5,347,498 of record OY720380.1, on the reverse strand, counting down.
TAAAAGTCCTATCCTGCAAAAAGCTACCGCCAGTATTTTACTCTTGATGTATCAAAATGCTCTTAAAATGGCCGCCGAAACTTGAAATAAGTTGCAGGGAAAAGGGTTATTTCCTCGACATTGATGACGCAAAAAAAACCTTAAAGCCATTTCCCCCAGTTTATTTTCGGATATGTTCCGCGGTGAACCGTACAAACGGGAAAAGGAAGCCGCAATAAAAAAGGACGGAATTTCTGAATACTTTAAATGACTGGAAGTTCGGTATGTTAACATAGAAGAGTTGTTTTTTTTAGAGAATCTACATATGTTAAGTTTCATAGAATTCATGTCATGCATTGCCGAAATAAAAATTATCAAATATGTTCTACTTATTCCGGTAGTTTAATTTTTTATGTATACGTGTTTTGGGGTAGTCATGCGGTATTAGGACCAGTGGAATCCAGCTCAACACCCCTTTTTCGTTGTATTACTTCATGATTCGCGAATAAATGTTTTTATGCGTATATCTATCTGCAAGTCCTTTTATATTTAGAGTTTCAACGCTAGACAGGATCAAGTGATTGATGTCCTTCCGATCATTATCATCATCCCCGAAATTGGGGTCGGTTTTCATTACTCAGAGATACGGAAGCAATATAACCTACTTCCGATGTTGTTTTTCTGATATCACATTATATGTAGACCCAGTGCTGTTTACATTGTTATATCACCACTGCTCCCGAAATGGTAAAGGAAAACATCGGGAGCCAATCGGCATGTGTCCTAGAACCAAGAATTCTAAGAATTGCGTCTTCCACCAACCCGCACTGTCGTGGTAGATTATAGCCCATAAATAGAGACTAGACTACTTGTAGGCTAGTGCTGATGTAAAGGTGCTCACTTGAAGCGTTCGCCTGTAACGATTTTGACCATTACACTACAATACTGCCTCCTTGACTTGACGAGCATTCACCTTTAATATAACATACCAAGATACTATTCGACCGCTCGAGGAGCTCGTGGCTAAATAATAACAGCCGCACGGGTCGATCTTTAAGGTTAAGCCGTGCTTGCCGAGGTTGGTCCGTGGATGGGTGACCATAATTACATACCAATTTTCCTCCGTGCCTCAGAAAGCACGTTAAGCCGTTGGTCCCGGCTGTCATTTGTAGATCTTTGACAGTCGTTACGTGTAATCAGAAGCCAAAAGTCTCACAACCAGTCTTACCAAGGGGTATCTTATTACCCAGTTGTCGAGGTCAGATAGGCAGTCGTTTCATGTAAAATACTGGTACTCAGCTGCATCCGGTTAGACTAGAAGCCGACCCCAAAATAGTTTGAGATAAGGCTAGGCAGATGATGAGACCAAGATACTATTCGGTATAGAAACGATTTTTTGTTACAAATTGTATTGTTACAGATTGCGTACCGTAATGCTTCTCCTCCCTCACTGATGTAATGGTCTACTCTGTAACGTTACTGATAGTATTATAACTAGTGACATTTCCATCTTCAGTAAACTTCTTCTCACGTTATATCTCTCTTTGTTTCAGTCGAAAGCGCTAGGCAGAGTGCTATTCGACGAGGTATGTCGGCAACTACACCTTCTAGAAGCAGATTACTTCGGCTTGGAGTATCTGGACGCCAACGGTACGAAAGTATGGGTAAGTTATCCACTTTTATTTATTTAATTTCAGCAAGGTACAGCCTGTAGTTTAGACTCGGAAGTTCTTGGAGTTTTGCCAAACTGCTGCTGCTGTTAAAATCTCGGGACATGAGGTTTTTGATGAATTATGTTATTGAACTGTCCTCCTGGAGGTCTAGACAAAGTGATATTCTAGCAGCGATAACGACTGTGGAACTATCAGAAGTGAATTGGATAGCTAAACTACAGAACAGCTATGTCAAACCATTACGCTTTAAAAGCGATTGTGACTTGTCTAAGCCCTCTGATGGTGTGCCTAGGGGACCTTAATACGGCAAGCACATCCTAAAATCATGAATAGGTTATAAGGGTATGTAAAGTTTTGGACGGATTTGGCCATCCACACCCACTTGAAAAATTTACCCTGTATATTCTGATTTCATTGATTGAATTAAAAAGTTTGCTGCAAACATTACGTTCCATTCCCTTGACAAACCCAGACGATTGTTTCGTAGATGTCACATAAATATCAACGTGACAGTAAGAGCACTTGCTTTCAATTGATCCCTAACTTCCAACGCCCTGATACATTAAACCTGACATTGAGTGACAAAGGGTACTCCAGTCTCAACTCTGACGAACTCAAATTACATAAATAACGAAGTAACTACAGTCCTTTCACGGGTTTTTCCTTCCTACCTCTGACAGATGCAGTCTATCAGCAACCTGATTGTAACGACAGTAAAGATCATTGTTATTTTGACAGGATTATCAGTGACAGCAACCAATGCATTGTCAAATAATGTTGATGAATGATTGTGATTGTGTGTCCGTGTTGTTAAGTCAGAGATAAAATAACTGTAAAGAAGGACTGCACCCGGACGATAATGACACATCGGGCTTTAAGGGTTGCGTTGCGCCACATCTAGCAGCACGGAATCGCATTTTCCCAGGCCCCTATCCTATTCTGTCGCTTAGAACCGTCATTTGTTAGAACGAGAAACAGAGCGGGAGTGATATCGTACGCAGCAGCACCGACGATGTGCTCGGTGCTAATAGATGAGCTTCAACCCTAAAAAGAAACTGTCACACATATAAGAGACAGACACACTCTCGACGATTTTCTTTCTAAACCTCGTTGCAACATTTTTACGGTCGGGTAATGTAGGTACTTTAATGCTTTTAAACATAATGCAAGGCAAACGGTAATTTGTGAGGTTTTATGGAGCGTATGAGAGTGCAAGCGACATCCCAGAGGGAGAAGCACTGACCTTAATTGACGGCCGTTTTAAAGGTCAAATGTCCTGTTCTATGCATTTGAAAAATGCATTGTTGTGGAAAATACAAGCAATTTTAAGGGATGTTTTTGTATTGACAATACTTGCTCTAGAACTCGAATGTCTGACGGAAAGCGATGAATGAGGTCTACGATAGAACTAGCGTGCCCAGAAGGTACTTGTTCGTTCGTGCTTTGAAGAGGGGTGGGTTATAAATGGAAAAGAATACCTATCAAATTATCAAGTAGGTTCATTTCAGACCTCTATGGTTTTCCATAGACGTCGCTTGGTATTTATTGAACATCTGGCTTTTCCACTGAAGAGCTGAACATCAGTTACCATCAGTAGAAATAGGTTCCAGTTATGTAATGCATTACTCAAATGCAGTAAAGCGTTGTCTTGGAAACCTTACATACATCACAACAATTGAGTGCAATGTTAATTGGATAGCGCTAAATCTTAAGGTGTGTATAGATTAAGTAACATTTTACAAAACTTTTGCTATATTTATAACATGTCTAAATAATACAACATTTCTAATATTTCTATTGAATCATGTTTTATAACATTTTATGTTTTAACTGCGGACACACCCTTATGTTCGATAATGGAAGCAGACATTAAGGTGCTACGCAGACGGAGCAGTTTTTATCCGTTTCAACAACCTGCAAGTATCTGTTTATGACGTTTTCATACAACTTCATGAAACCACTTTAAAAAAGCTGATCAGGTGGCCTACCTTGACGTCTTAAAACATTATTGTTTTATTCCTTTTCCAGTGTGGGAAAGAGATGGCGCTAGACATCCTGTATAGCTCCGTCTCTTTCCCACACTGGAATAAGAGTAAAACAAAACTGCTTTAAGACGGCATGGTAGGCCAGCAGTGCGTCAACTAAAGTACCTTCGTAGGCGCAGCACCTAAATTGACGAATTAGCGAAGTAGCGAGTTCTGCCTACAGAATGATAACGATAAGGATTTATATGTCGATTTATGATTGAATGGCAACTATAATGGGTCTCTTACGTACTACTCAAACAATTGTAATTCTGCCGGAACCCTTCCAAATCCGAGTTGGGATTTCATGTCATATCAAAGATGATCCAGATTTATCTGACCACGATACTTACACGCAAGTTTTACGAAGCAAGCATAATAAAACTTCATAGCACTAGTTTGCAGTTGTGACCTTATTTTAAAAGGAAATTGTGTGCTCTTTCTTCTAACTAAAGATAAAACTGCTTTACTTCATGATTTAGTAGTGTACTGCACCATTATACAAAGTAGGCAGTAAATACTGCACATAACAGAAAACGTTATGTAAAAGAATACAATACAGTGTACGATACTGAGTTTGCTTTTATATCGCGACTTGTAGTGCTGTTACAACGCATTGTAAATCATATTGAATAGTCCAACATGAAAAATGTTGCAGTGTAATGTAGCCCACATTACACTGCAACATTTTACACTGTGTTAAAAGTATTGCTGTCTTTTCCTGGAACAGTGTGTCCCTCTGGACTTCTCCCCAGTGTGACTTTTAAAGATCTCATGAATGAAAATCAGACAGGCATCCAAATTGTATGAGCTACTTAGGGGGGTAGGTGTCTGAGATATACAGAAGAAAGTACGAAACTTAGCGTAAACTTAAAGACGTTGCAGTTGTAAGCAATCGAACCTTTAGGTATTTTTTCTACGAAACTCCATACTGCATCTCTTCGGATCGGGATCAGACAGTTAAAATGAGCAGAGATGATGTTGATCCATTGCCAGTCTTGCTTTGTGTGCTTTGATCCTAACGTTTCGATTTGTCAAAATGTTTTCATTTTGCCATGATCACTGAATGTTATTCATATAGCGCTAGTTGTTTTAGTAGGAAAACATCTATAGCAACATTCAAAGGCCCATCAAAACTCCGGCACCAGGGTAGGCACTAACCACACGATAAAGAAAGAAGAAGCGCTAGTTGTGTTTTGACCAGGGGTATACACGGCGAAATATCCTACTAATATTATAAACGCGAAAGTTTGTAGGTATGGATGGATGTTTGTTAATCTTTCACGGGAAAACTACTGAACGGATTTGGATGTAATTTGCACAGGGGTAGTTTATAACCTGGATTAACACATAGGATAATTTTATTCCGATAGTACAATCCCGTGGGACAGTGATCGACCTGCACGCGTGCGAAGCCGTGGCTAGTTAGGCTATAAATTTCCAGTATAACATGGCTTTGTTTTGTATACATTTCCCGTACAATTAGAGATCCGCATAAACTGGTTTTATAAAGCTTGATTGGTCGTCGAGCGTACACTAATCGAATTTTGCCATTAGTCTTGGGCCGCACTTAGTACGCATTTATAAACCAATGAAAAAACTCACTGTATTTTTATTTTCTTTTCAATCAGTACTGGCTAGACTCCGAAAAGCCGATGTGCCGGCAAGTAGGCCTATCGATGCTGGAGCCGACCCTACGCTTCTGCGTCAAGTTCTACACATCAGACCCTGCAAGATTGGAGGAAGAGTTCACACGCTACCTGTTCTGTCTGCAAGTGAAGAAGGACCTCGCGACGGGCTGCATACAGTGCAATGAGAATACGGCTGCGCTTATGGCCAGCTATATTGTGCAAGGTGAGGCAACAGAGGTTTAGTTGGGTCTTGTAAGCCTAGATAAATTAGTATTATCTCAAACGTGCTTCATGAAGGAGTATGTATATTTCCCCCATATTGCGCGTGTGTGTGACTGGCAGGAATTTTGCGATGCCATCGCACGTCCTACGTAACGTTTGTAATTCGAACCTCGTGTATTTTTGACATCACGTCTCGGTGAATGCCTCGTTCGTCGATTGGTCGCAAGTTCGACTGCTTAGAGTGAGGTCCTGGGTTCCATTCTCTGTAGTAAGCCACGGAGTCTGGACTTGTGCCCGGTTGATGGCAATAGGCTCGCCTCCAATAACATGGGGCTTAAAACATAAATTGCGAAATCTGATGTATTATTAGGTCTGCCTAACCCTTCGTGGATTACAGGTTTGATGTTATGTTATCTTGGTCAAATATACTTGGTAAAGTTTGGGCTGATAAATATTTGTCAGAAAACAAGATACATTTCGTATACAATAAAAAAATATATGTCTTCTACCACTATGATGAAAACTCACAGCGCGAAGATAAGTTAACTTTCGTATTTTCAATTCAGTAAATCTTGTTGACACACCTATCATCACATACGTGTCAAAGACAAACAATCCATTTAAGATTATCTAAGTTTATAAGCCATGATGCGTACCACTATCCCTCCTCATAAAAGTCTGGATACAAAATTCACGAGCAGACAAACAACGTGTGGCTTTGAAACTTGTATCGAGCTCGCAAACTTCGCTCGTCACACGACGTAACTTTAATAACGTAGTTTGACCTAAATCATCAACAATTCCATATTAATAACGAGACGGCCATGTTGGCGAGTTACATATTAACGTCCAGTTAGTATTCGTGAGACCATGTATACTAGGCTGAAATGCTAGGTAGGTAATAGGGGATCGGACTGGGTAAAGAAAACGACATTCTATTTTGTCCGTCAGACAGGTAATACAAAAATATTAGACACGTATTTTTTGTTTTATAAAAATATCAAAAAATTACTTAGTTAGAACTCATTAAAGTTGGAGAGTGGGGGCTTACTACGTCACAAGTGGGTATAAAACTTACCTACATGTGACGTCATGCGCCATTTCAACTCAATATATCTCCGTAATTTTATGACCACGTGAAAAAAGAAAAAATACGTGTCCAATACTTTACAATAAACTACAAGACGGACAAAGAAAAAAAAATTGGATTATCCCCTATTGTTGTTGGACGGTATATGTATATATGGAAGTTTCAAATAGTATCAATCATTTTTGAAGGGTTAGGCAAGTGGCTCATCAGGACAAACATTTTGCTAAATCTGGTTAAGTCTCATGAAATAGGAGGCGAGCCTATTGCCATAAACCGAGCACAAATCCAAACTCCGTGAATACGAAACTCCTGTTGGGTAACCCAATAGCACTTTTGCTCAACAAGGGAATCGAACCCAGGACCTTATGCTCATCACTAGCGCACTAGACCAATGTGGCTGTCCACAGGATGAGGTTGGCGCAAAGAGGCATACTCTACAACCGGCAGTGGGTCTAAGCTGCCTGTGGATGAAGATCAGATGATAACCATAAGCTTCCGTTTTGAAATTCATTTCACAAAACTGACATGGTCAGTAACACTATCATTGAGCTCCTTGAGTTATAAGTCGAGCTACACGATAACTGACAAATGCTTGCACTGACTGGACAGGTCCACTCAAATCTGTGTGGTTCTTTCTTCAAAAGACCATCTCAGACACCAATCTGCATAGTCCTCATGTAAATTGAGCAATGTCTGGACTTTAGAGTAACAAGTTAACAGAGAACCTCTGAGTTTGTTTCGGCTGTTTCTTCTCAGAGTAGTCAGGTACGCAACACCGGCCCCATCTAGTTTAAAAAAAAAATGACGTGTAAAAGTGTTTGTAAAAACCTATTTGCAAAATAAACATCATTTATCATTGATACTGAAAACGGGATATTTTCCATGTTTACTATTTGATTGACATCCCGATATTTCGGCGCTGTTGCGAACAGCATGATCACGGCTAAACTGATGTTGTTACGAGTTGGTGTTTATGAGCAGACAAATCGGTCTACCCTCTTCAAAAGGATCAAGAAAGAGGGTAGACCGATTTGCCTGTTCAAAACAAATAGTATTAAGCCCGTTTTCAGTCTCAATGATAGCATTTCGCAAAAGTCCAGGACTGAGCAGTTTTTGTAAAGATTCCCTTTCAGTGAGGACATAATTTTAAACCAACTTCTCTGTTACTCTTAGCGGAATGCGGAGACTTCGTGCCAGAAGACTACCCGGACCATAGGTACCTCAGCGGGTACAAGTTCTTCCCCGGACAGGACGCGGAGTCCGAGAGGCGGATCATGGAGAACCATAAGAAACATTTGTAAGTTTCATATTCATAGAATAAGAGGCCATACTCCATGTTATGACCGTCTCTGTCTCGTGTTTTACTTTTTGGTGGTTAACTTGCTTTAGGGATGTTATTTCTTTCGTTTATTTCTACACAAATTTTAAACATTTTTTAAAATTATTTAAAAAAAAATATGTAAGGATGTGAATATTCTGTTTATTCATTTTCATACATTATTATTATTTACATTTTAAAATATTTTTTCAAAATGGTATAAAAAAAAACCTTTAAGAATATTTAAAAAAAATAGCCCACCGGCATCGGCATCGTAAACCAGGTCCGGGCTACCGGTGGTCAGTGCTCTAGAGAGAGGTACCTCTTAACAATACGCGCCGTGTCTAGAAGTACTGCTTTCTGAATCAAGCCCTTGATCCAGATGCCAAGCGGAAGACTCCCCAGATGTTGGTCGACACTTTTGGCTATTAAGCCATTGGCCGACACTACTATCGGCATAATGACTGCTGTACTCATGTCCCACATGTCCACAACCTCGCGAGCCATATATAGATATTTGAATTGCGTATCTTTCTCTGCTTTCACGAGGTCATTCGGGACCGTTATATCAACAATCAATGCGCGACACTCCAAATGTCAGGCTTAATTGACAACAATACTTCTGTCAGTGATGATAAGTCAATCCTAATACAACGTGATATTACCATCATCGAGAACTGGGTCGGGCGCATACTTATAGTATGGCACTTCTGATTCCACGAGGTTGTACCTCAAAGCACGTTGCTGGTGGATAATCTTGGCAACGAGGTTGTGTCTATGCAAGTACTCTCAGTTAGCCAGAAGAGAACACCTAGAAATAATATATCGGATCGATTCTTCCGGACGGTGGCATGCCCGACATATGTCAACCGTCCCATTTTTAGTATAACTGTTGGAGTTAGTAAAATTAGGAAACGGACATTGAAGTCTTTTTTTTACCGCAAAAGAAAGTCTCGTTGAAACTTGGTATCAGCCTAATGAATATTTCGGTAAAAAAACGGCTTACCTGCTTTCTGTACCGCCTCTCTGGATTGTTATAAGTATACAGAGTGAAAGTAAATTAGATAGTAAAACTCCAACGATGTAATGGTTACCCATTTCGTTGTGAACCTGTATAATTCCTGATTTTATCTAAATTGAATTTTCCTTACCCATTTTCGGCTTTTAATTAGCAACAGAACCTTTTTATAGAACTTTCCAGACGTTTTCGTAGCAATACTATTTCATCCATCCAATTTCTCAACTCATTAACGATTCCCGCAATTAATTTACGTAATACTAAAACCGAAGTTCTTACATAAACAAGAGCGAAGCAACAAAACTCTGCAGACTTACGGAAACAAGATAAAGCAATATGATCCGAATAATTGGACCAAACAGAGAAGTTGTAGTGATTGTTTTTTCTTCTTTTGTATTGCAGAGGCCAGAGCCCTGCGGAGGCCGACTTAAACTTATTAGAAACGGCGCGGAGGTGTGAATTATATGGTGAGTAGCAGATTTTAGAATTTTTGTAAAAGGTTTTGTGATTAGCTTTCTACTAAGATACTGTTATATTTGTGAGTATTAAAGTGTTGATGAATAAGGTTTCAAAAGAACGAGCATTGCGCTTGTAACACTGATCCTTTCGTAACAACATGTTTGCAAGATTTTATTTGTGTATTCCTAAAGCGACGACAACAAACCACAAAGTCCCCCAATCGTTGTTAAATACCGCAACGATACGACTCGTTTCTAAGTTATAAGTAGGGGTATGAAGAACAGGATGTAAAGTTCTTCATCCCCCATAGAAAAGAGAGGATTCTCTGACTAGATGGGTGTTGTAGCTGGTAGGTCAGTCAGTCGCTGTCAAGTTTTTCTAAATAGTCATTTAACTTTAACTGCGCGGTTTAGGATTTTGTTGTTAGTTCTTCATTTATGTCACTTAGTATTTTTTGGAAAGCAGCGGTGGCCTAGTGGTGGCAGCCCCGACTTACGAGCAGTAGGCCATGGGTTAGAACCCAGGCAGGTGCATTACTTTGTGTATTTTATTTCATCACCGCTAGCCTCAAAAACGGTGAAGGAAAACATAGTGAGGAAACCGGCATGTCCTAGAACTAAAAATTCGAAGACATGTGACATCTACCAACCCGCACTGGGCCCGCTTGGTGGATTACAGCCCATTCCCTCTCATCTGTGTCCCAGCAGTGGGAACATTATAGGCTGATGATGATGATGATGATGAGTACTTTTTGTAGGTACTATGTTGCTGTAGTAGGTACTTTTTGTTGGACCGCTACAAGGTTACTATATGAAAAAGTTATTCCTCAGATGACATCGTCTTCGGTTGTCATTATCGCGTTCGGAATTGTACCTCCAGAAACCATATTTGGTTACTATTATCGAAATAATAATACCTACTAAGAATCAAATCATCGTATACTTTTACAATACCATAACATTCATAAAATCTTGTTTCAGGTATAAAAATGCACCCAGCAAAAGATCACGAAGGCGTTCCATTAAACCTCGCGGTCGCACACCTCGGAATCATAGTGTTCCAGAACTATACCAAGATCAACACCTTCAGTTGGGCCAAGATACGGAAAATATCGTTCAAGAGGAAAAAGTTCCTCATCAAGCTGCATCCTGAGGGTTACGTTAGTGTAAGTGTATTTACGTAACTAAAATATTCGCTATTATGGGTTGAATAAAGAAGTGACTATTTTATCTCTTTACAAGATTGATAATGCTTAGTAACTCTAGTAATGGGCTACTAGGGTTTTTTGTCCAGGAAGGGCAAAAAACCCTAGTAGCCCATTACTTCGTCCGTCCGTCCGTCCGTCTGTCACCAGGCTGTATCTCATGAACCGTGATAGTTAGCCAGTTGAAATTTCTACAAATTATCTATTTCTGTTGCCGCTATAACAACAAATACTAAAAACAGAATAAAAAAATATTTAATGGGGCTACCATACAATGATTTTTTTTGCTCGTTGTTTATAAATAATGGTACGGAACCCTTCGAACGCGAGTCCGACTCGCACTTACCGGTTTTTTTTAACTCCTAATTTGGCGATGTTTTTTTTATTTCATAAGGCTTTTATTTAATCAATCTAGTGAACTAAATCAGTGAGTCCATGCTATAATAGTTGTAATGAATTAAGACTTCTTGATAAATTATATTTTCTCTTTTTCTTTCAGGGTTACTACCGCGACGTAGTAGAATTCTTCTTCGACGGCCGCAACGAATGCAAGAACTTTTGGAAGAAGTGCGTGGAGAACCACGGGTTCTTCCGCTGTTCGAGTGTCCAACGACAACCGAGACAGAGGACCAGGGTCATTTCCAGAGGATCCTCGTTTAGGTGAGTGCGGTGACATCTACACCGCCACAAACATACTGAACTGACTTTTCCTGCATCCCGATATTAAGGTCGAAGCGACAGGGTAGCCGCGAAATCCCATTTATCGAGGAAGGCTATTTGCTATATATATAATCACGCTACGACCAGTAAGAGCGGAGCAGCAATGAAAAATGTTGCGAAAACGGGGAAAATGTGACGCAGACGAAGTTGCGCGGGACAGCTAGTAACTTATAAAAGAGATGCTTACCATTGAGACATCTTCCTAAGAAACTAAACGAGTTAACTTTAATTAAAAACGTTTGTCTGTTTTGAAACTTGTCAAAAACAAACTTATTTTCCCCTAGCAGTGCAAAAACTTCTGACGTATATAATTGCCGTGAAACTGGTTCCCCAACCACGATACCGACACAACTTTTCAACTCATGTCCTTAGGGTATTCAATGTTGTTAACTGTGTGCCCGACAGTTATGTACACGGTGTTGTTTTGCATCCTCGTCAAATTCAAGGAGGTAACTGTGCTAACGATTCGACCCGAACCAATAATTAAATGGGTAGTTCATTTTTTTTTTACGGAAGTCGGTTTGTGTGAACTACCCGTGTTTTAAACGCGGCCCGTCTGATCCTCGCTTACACACACACAAACACAAAATATCTCAAACGTTAATTCGAATTCTTTTTCCCTAAACCACGTTAAGTGGGTTATTCTGAAATAATGACAAAGAATCATGCCCACTTTCCATACATTTAAAAACCTGATAGTGAAAGTGTATGTATAGTTATAAGGTATAGCAGAAAGACTACCTGTAAGTTTAGAAAATAATGTCATAAAGTCATTTTTACGATAAAAACGCTATGAAGTCCAGAAAATATTAATCTACCTGTTCTTGGCATAATGGCCGGTATCGCCTTTGCTTGCCTTAAAAAGAAAGAGATAAATAGAAGTAATAGAACTGTCTAGTTACGATTTTCCATTTACCAAAAATAAAATAGAGCAATAAATGTGCTAGAACCTATCATTAACGCTCGGGCGGCACAGTACACAACGAGACGCAAACGCAACAACGAAGGACTGCGCCATATTGTAGTCTTTGACTGCGCCGATGAGAATCGCAGAACTGTCAAATGCCAAAAAATCCGTTTCACTTGTGCGCACTTATTGACATACTGCATGATTAATGTATTTATTAATTATGTTATTTTTAATAAATCTGTACTTTAAAAATATAATAAAGATATAGAAATACTTACTGCTTAATAAAACGTAAAATAATGTATACAACTCAGAAACAGAGTTGAATACAGTCAAGTGGCAGTATGTAAAATGGAACGTCCTAGAAAAAGGTTAGTTGAGATCACACTCTGTTGAGATGCGTTCAAAATATGGTAAATACGTTTACCCTTGACATAGAGAAATATTAAAAAATATTTTTTTTCCTGCGTTTCTTTTAACATTGTGATAAGCGTAATTAATTTACAATTCAATAAGCTGAATTTTAAGATTTATTTCATGTCTATACATAGTAAGGTGAAAAATGGGCATTCTTCTTTAAGCATAAAAAAAGTGTTTTTTTAAATAATTAACTAGGTAACGTAATTTATGTATTTTGTGACAACATTCTGAATTTTGACGAGGATGCAAAACCACACCTTGTATATTCAGCGCTACCTGCATGAATCTATGTTTGATATAAATGGCTATGGGGACCACGATTTACGACGCTAGTTGGCAATAAAAGCAAAAACTTCTATGCTAGTGGCGAGTAGCGTTTTTGAACTAAACGAGGCAAATAACGGTCGCTTTTATCATATGGATAACTACTTATTTACTCGTCCTGACTGGCTTTGCGTAGCGTCGTTAATTATGGATACTCCCTACAGCTATCGGATATCTTACAACCTATTGACATGGCGTATGTTTTCGGCGTAGATGACGCGCATTCAACGCGCTCACGAGATTAAAATGCAGCCAGTAAACCTATTTTAAGATAGTCAGTGGCGCGGTAAACGCGCGTTCGTAAAACGATTGTCATCTGCGCGTACGAAATAATACAATACCGTATTTAAGCGCAGACGCGATGTGAACGCCCTTCACGGGCATGCTTGTATTGTTTCGTACGCTCATGTATTATAGTATATTGTGTATTAAGGGCGGTAAGTAAGGAATTACGATCGAGGCTCTAGTAGAAGCCCGAAGTCGAAGACTGAGGGCTTTCTGAGTCGAGGTTCGTAATTCCCGTACCGCCCGTGAAACATACAATGTTTTTCATCACATTTGCGAGTTAATAACTATGAATATACACAAGTCAGCACATATTATTACGAAATACGTGAACTGATTTGCGGATGGCGGGCTGTTTGCCCACACCACAGATTATACAAATGTTTTGTTCAGAAACGTTAAAGGCAAATACTTACCTAGGTTTACAGCCATGACGAAGAGTAAAAAAAAAAACCGCGTTTTGATAAAAAAAACTATCGATTATTTAGATTTTAGAACATTAGTTGAGTAACTAAATAACATGTAGCGAGATTGAATGAAATTCCTGTTTAGATAACATTTTAAGACAATTTTTCAATTGCGTGTAAACTCCTTGCTTGAACTTGCATGACCTGTGTGCTGTCATGCTGTGCTGTAAATTAAAAAAAAAAAATACTTACCGCCCTAGGGTTTTATATGGGGCATTACAGCCAAGTTAACCTGTATGTAATGACACTGTTTACGTGCAAGTGTGATGAAAAGATACAAACGCAATAATCTCCTTTTACGGCGCTGTGCGTTCGTGAGAGTTATAGTTAGTCGTAGGTGCGAATAAAATACGCTGCCGCGCCGTGTGTATGCACCCTTAGGCCTGAATTCCTCTGTCGCTGACGTCGGTCGCGTACGTCGGTCGCGCGTACGAATATACGTTGTGTTCTATATAGCACCACACTGTGACGCTGACATCAGCGGCGCGCGAGTTGCTACGTGCCGCGTATGGCGCGCATCGGTCTCGATCGTCAGCGCCGCGTACATCGGTCGACTGACGCGCTATAGAACGCTATGAGCGTCCTCACTATGTTCCCGACCGTCGCCGCGGCGGCTAAATGGTACGCGTATAGTCGATACCGAACGTGTGATTGCCGAGGTGGAGCGGTGGATACCGCACTACGAATGTTTTCATTGGCACTGATGGCCAGCGCGCTGCGCGACTGACGGTACGCGTCCGACGTCAGCGACAGAGGAATTCAGGCCTAAGTGTTGAAGACTTCAACATTAATATTTATTATTATTGCTCAATATTAATCACCCTATTCTCTTTGTAGGTATAGCGGTAAAACCCAGAAACAAATCGTCGAGTACGTGCGAGACAACTACGTGAAACGACAAACATTCCAAAGGTACGTTCATACTCGACACATTTCTATACATACGCTTAGCTGTACTGGCAGATACGTACTCAAATAGAATTATATCAGACGTGGGATAAAAGCTGATAAGGATGAATTTCACCGTTCAAATTAAACGCGATTTAAACCACGTTCAAGAGCTTTCAGTGTTAATTATTGACAATGGCAGGTCTTGAGCGCCGTTTAGGTGTAGTTTCATTGATGAAATCTGCTCTGAAAGTGAAAATAGTCATTTTATCTCGCGTCGAATTCAATTGCATGTATAAAAGATAATACTATATAAGCTTAAGCCGCTATAGTTGAAAATAAATAGCTTTCTTACTGTAACTTATTTATACCGCTAGGCGTAGCTAGACAACGCTTATACAGGGTGGTTCGTTAGACTTGGGCAATACTTTCAGGTAGTAAAATTATCTTAAAAATTAGCATCTTTTAGTATGGGACTAACACTGAAATATGAAAATAAACATAATTTCTCTACAGTTATTTTTTTTCGATTTACGCCACTATAAATGTATGGAGCAGCTGCTATTGTTTTCGTGATTTCATGGTCTGTCCCATAATAAAAGTTGTTCATTTTCATGAGTATATCACGCTTCTAAAATATTGCCCACGTTCAACAAATCACTCAATAGATGTAATATAGTTTGTTTCCATACAAACCAAGGTTTAGGTAGGATTTACGGGAATTCTATCATATATCAATACTAGCCTAAGTGTTCCCTAAAGGTGAGTGGTTAGCATGGGCTGGGAGACACACGAGCTTTTGGTTTTGTCTTGTGGGCGTTTGTGTGACAAGAGAAGCGACTCGTAACGAACAGATGCATGATTTAAGCAACAGTCCCTCGAACTATAACGATTGGTTAGCGTGAGGCTTCGATAGTTTTTGTATTAATCGATGGTGACTCACTTTGTTCACGATAGATTGTCACGCACGATACTTTGCACGATGTGTGCAAAATTGAATTAAGAAAATATGTTTTCGATTTATGGATTTAGGAAACTTACTTGGGATTATTGATTACGTATGATTTTTCAAACGTTAATCATTGTCATTACATATTAAAAAGACATTTATCAGAGTTAAAAATCAAGTAAAATAAGTGTCGTGGACATTTTGCGCGATAACATCGATTTTTATTCCAAGCAAAAAAAAAGTAATGGTAATGATGAATGTTTAAAAAATCACTTAACGTAAACCCAAGTACTGTCTCCTACATACGACGCAAAAATATTTTTAAATTTAATTTTGCACACTTCGTGCAAAGTGTCGTGCAATCGTTCATATCGTGAGCAGAGCATAGCATATACTCGAGCATGCGCTGTATCCGTTGAAATTTCCGCTTCTTCTAAACGAGTGCGGTGTAGTGGCGAGTGCGTTGCGTTGCGACGGCACTGACAATCGGTCGGAGGATGGTGTTGTCGTATCACGTAGGGTTTGTCTATGATGGGTCTGCGCTCTGATTGGTTCATTTAAACGTCGCCTAATACCAAACCTAGACTTCGAAAGTTAAAATGATCCAGTCTGCGGTCTCAATATAGTTAGTCGGACACTAGAACTTAGTTGGTCGAGTTTGCTTTACGCACGAGGACCGCAGGCCCGTCGCGGCGCGACGCGTATCGTAAGGGCACAGATTACATACTGCACAGGTGCTCGACTTCCTACATTCTACCACGTAAGATCATAAGCGCAACGCACGCAAGTCCAAAGGGTACAGTGGCTCCTTTGACGATGTCCAGTATCTGCTAACGACCATCTTGTACGTGCGATTTCGAAAATCGTCTTTCTGATTTGCACCGTATGGCATGATGCTACTCATCTCCCTCACACGCCTTGGATTAAGTTATAAAGTATGATTTAAGCTAGACCGTAGCAGGCGCGAGCTGTGCCACGAATGAGACACGGACGAGGCATGGATCCAAAACTTCAGTAGCATTTCATAATGAAGTAGTTTATGCTACACCGTGCGTTGTCCACGCCTCGTACGTCTTGATCCCTACAAATCGAGCAGACGCAGAGTCGCCTCGCGCCTCTGAAGGTCTATTACATAAATCTTGGCCGTGCGTCTGCAAGAATATAGGAAGTCGAGTATATGTCTTGGGGAAATATCTGTGGGCTTGTTAGCAGCGTTAGAAAGTCTATAAACACGTGTTAAGTGGAGGTAGGGGGTAAAGCTCAGTGCACAGATATTTCGTTCGTATGTGATCTGTGATAAGTGCGGCCACACACTCTGGTATCGGGTACAGTGCGAAACCAAAAGCTGGTGTCTCGTCACCATCCTCTGCCCGACTGTCGGCAGGTCGGGCTCGTTCCGCGCGTCGCGCTCCGTGTGCGGCTCGCGCGGCAACGTGGCGCCCCCGCCCGCGCCGCTCAACCAGAGCCTCTCCGCGCACCCGCTGCTGCCGCTGCCGCCCGGCTCCGACGGTACGTACGACCCCACACGAACATGCCCGAACCTACCGTAGCAGAACGTAGAGCGCCTCATGGTTCTTTTGGCGCGCACTAGCAACGCCATCTTGTTTTTTTTTTTTAATCCACAGACAAACTCATATTTAGCAACAGCGTCCTTCTGACAATGTCATTCAAATCAAAGAACATTCGATCAATTCAATTCAAAGAACTATGATGCACAAAAACAAGGGTAACGATGTGTTTAATTGATGTTTTGTGTTTTATATTGTGATTGTTGCCCAATTTTGGTTTCGTTTTCATTTTTGTCCAATGCTTTTCTTTTTAGTTCATTCGATGTGGTCCATTCCAAATTGTTCGTCGGGTGTTCTGTCATCCTCAAAGATATTATGTATCTAAGTCGCGTTGTATATTGCAGCGATTTCCCTGGAGTGGGACAAGCAACCTCACTACCTGGAGGCTTCTCTGATGATGAAGGGCTACAGTGCGGAGGAGGCGCGCGCGGCGGCGGAGCGGGCGCGCCGCCCGGCGGCCGCGACTCGCCCGCCGCTCGCAGCTACCGCCTATGCCAGCACGAGAGACAAGGTAATGTCAACGGTTCTCATTCCAGTGTTAGAATGAGACGGAGCTATACTCGTCTAGCGACATCTCTTTCTCGCACTGGAATAAGATTTAAACAATGCTACTTTAAGACGTCATGGTAGCCCATCCGGTCCGATGTAGCCGGGTGTAGACTGACTGACCAGCGAGGCCACTCGGTCGACGTAGTCGCGTCAAGTGTGACGCAAGTATATCTTGGGTAAAGTTTGAAAAAAAAACGCTAAGCAGGACGGATCACACACATCGATCGAGCGCTTTCGGTTATCCACCTTATGAATAACGCATAAAAGTGATAGAAGCGTGTCCAAAAAAATACACAAGGATACTACTTTTTAAATGAGAATTAGTACAACAATAATTTCACTTTTTTGCGCTTTCTAGATATTTTATAAAACCAGAATAAGCCTGGAATTAATCAGTATCTAGACTGACTTCGACAAAGCTTAAAATAATCATATTCTGTTTCCCGACGCTTTTATTTCGACTTCACATAGACCTGTATTTGTTTCTTTCAGCTTTCAAAACTGTACAGCAATCAAATCGTAAGAGCCCAATACAAATTGGTTGTTTTTATTTTAGAATGTTTCTAAAATGTTTGATGGATCATCTCTAACCTTCATTGTTGTCATATTGTCTCGTCATATTGCCTATTTTGGTTACATACAATCATTACATAGTATGATAGTGCCCACGGCGATCAATCAAGGAATACGAGATCCGAATAAACTGGTATGCGGATCTCTCATTGTATGGGAAATCCATACAAAGCGAGGTCATTTTATACTGGAAATATATAGTCTGGTGTGTCGCCGTGTGAGCCACTACTACTAAACTAGATAGTAAAAATAAGAACAACTAATTGGAACGACAATGGTTCCAGAAATATTTTGAACACAAATACCGAAGTTCGAAGAATCGAATTTGGATTCAAGTTGCGTCACATCACTAAAGTAAGCTTTTGTCCTTGAAATTTTTGCACAACTGTTGTGCAAGCCGACAGATAAAGTATCGATAAAAAAATTCATTCTGTGTAGAATAAAGTAACAATATAACTGTGTAACCGAATTAGACAAAACAGGCATGGTTTAGGATTGGCTCATGGCTCTTTTTACTCTTTATATGTAGAACACACATTTGACTGATCAACTTTATACGCTACTAATCCAATTTTTCTTATTACATATCAAAGTGTTTTTTAAGTCTACTATCTATAGTGAATCGAAGAAGCATACAGTGTGGTGGACACCGACGCACAAACTCTTACCAGCCGGCCTAGCATGGCCGCCGTAGAAACGGGCTATGTCTACGGAAGAATCGACAATTTCTTAGATATTTCTATCGTCCCAAGCATGGCGATATTAAGAATGTAGAAAAGAAATGTTTCTTTTCTTCAGTCGACACAAGTCTACAACGTCGAGCATGACGACCATATTTTCTCTTCTTTAGACATTTGGGAGTAGAAACATTACTTCTGACAAATGTCAAACTAGTCTTATTAAAAACTAAATACGAGAAATTCGTTTCGTGGTTGCGTTGAGTTACGTTCAAAAGATTGAAATGTTATGTAAAATATTTAGGTTTAATTTCGCGAAAAAGATCCAGGCTTGGATCCAGGATGCAGCAACACCATCCCGCCCACGAAAAATGAAAAACTCGTGCAATTGGCAACTTTTGTTTGTTAACTAAAGTAATAATATTCAGGGAATATAAACATCACGTGATACGTCCCCGTTGCTATGGAAAGAATTTCTGTCTATGTCTTCGTAGAAACGCGAGTCGACGGTGCGCGCCATGCTCGGCCAGAAGAAATGTCAAGTTGTATAGAAAAGATTTCTTGTCGTTTCTTGGTAGAATAGAGATAGAACGGTCATGCTAGGGGGCTGGTATTTTAAACGCCCCACAAAAACTATCAATTGTTCTATACCGACCGTGTAGGTATCGCACTTTTATAGGAAGCAGCTGTTTTTTTTTAAATAATTCACTGATTCAAATTTCTGTGTTGTTAGGAATTATGAACTATGTAGACGTGGTAAGCGTTTGTGCGTCGGTGCCCCACTATGTATAAAACAATACAACGTGTTCTTTTGCATCCTCGTCAAAAATTCAGGAGGTTATCACGAAGGACATAAATAATCAATTGAAATTACAGTACCTAAGGTTATTAACCTTAATTAATTATTAATAAATGCTTCTTTAATTTCAGAATAACCCCCTTAACGTTTAGGGAATGAGAAATTATAAAATAAACGTTTGAGATTGTTTGTATGTGTGAAAGCGCGGTTATAGGATGAGGAATAGACGAGCCGCGTTTAAAACTGTGGTGGTTCACATTTAGCGATTTCCGTAAATATGAAAAAAAAAGTACTTTTTTATTTATAATTGATTCGGGTCGAGAAACAGTAGCATAGTTACCTTCTTGAATTTGACTTGGATGCAAAACAACAGTTTATATTTTTGATGATACCTTACCTTTTTCTAAATACTTACTCGACTTCACTATAAGGTTAAAACTTTATTCTTTTAATTACACCATTTAAAACCGGTCTTTTCGAACATAACACCTATTCCAATATATTTGTGGGTGGAGGGTATCAAATGCAAGTTTTAATGCACACATTGGTCATCTCGCACACTTTCCGTAACGCACTTACGGCACGGGTTTCCATTTGTATGTAACCCGCCAACTTTTACGGCTAGCCTCTTAAATAATAGCATATCGTTTGACAGGCTCCCGAGCTAGTGACCCATGCCGAGGTCAATCATCATCCTACGGAGGATTCGCCTCTGCCTCATCGGACGACGACACCATTGGTTTGTATATATTCTCTGATGACCGTTATTATGTTCTCAGGTAAAGTCAAAATATAACCGTTGTGTATGTGTCGCGCAGGTTTCTCCGGAGAGTACATGGAGCCAGGCGAGCTTGCCGCGTGCGCGTGGGCTCGGCCGCGCGCCCACTCCGCCGCCGCGAGCGCGCCCAGGTCAGAGCCCCCCCGCCTCGCCCCCCCCGCCCCGCTCCCCGCGCACCGCGCCACCTGCACCGCCCCACGCCGCCGAGCTCCCCTCTAGCGGTTACCCGGACTTCGTGCTCGCGAAACATTCCTCGAGCTTTAAGAAGTCCGCCGAGCGGCTCGAGTACGAGCTGTCGCAGAGCAACATCTACTCCGCGTGCCCCTCCACGCGCTCGAGTCGCTCGGGCGGCTCGCTGCACATCGAGGAGGACGACGAGGAGCCCTCTCGCGCCGGCCGCGCGCGCATCACGTGGCGGCGCAGCGCGTCGTGCCGCAACCTGCGCGACTACAGCTTCGACGAGGCCGGCCGCGCCAAGCGCCGCCGCGACGCGCGCTCGCTGCTGGCGTCGCTGGACGCGCTCCAGCGCCTAGACTCGCCCGTGTCGCGCTACGACGAGGCTCGCACGCGCGCCTTCGTGTTCGGCGAGCGCGGCTCCGTGGAGTCGGCCGGCTTGCTGCTGGGCCGCGCCTATTCCTCTTCGTTTCCAGGTGCCATCGGTGAGGCCTGCGATCGGCGAGACCTGCAGTCGTTCGCGCGCACGGGCTCGCAGGATGACCTGTCGCACGATAGTTACGAGGTTATCGAGCGCTCCGACGACGAGTCGGAGACGCGCCGCTACGCGCGCATCGCGCCGGTCGGACGCCGCAGCACGGCGCGCACGCGCTCGTGCTCGCTGGACTCAGGTAACGACCTGCCGTCCGACGACGACCGCTCGCTGTCGCACCTGTCGGAGAGCGACGACCACGAGGGCGCGCCCGACGAGGTGGAGTGCCACTACCGCAGCAACAACGACCTCCAGCTCGATCCCTTCCTCGTAGATGACCCGCGAGTCCTACCGCGTGAGAAACTCTCTGTGCGCTCCGATGGCAATTTCTATAAAGAAATCAAACGCGCACTCGGCTCGCGAACGTCTAGCCAGGAGTCGAAGAGTGACATTTACGATTCTAAAATATCCAAGAGTAGTGCTGAATCTAGCAAAAAGTCGCGGGATAGCGTTTATCATACGGACAGTAAGAAATCTCGCGAGACTCTCAAAAGTAAAAGCTCTGATAGGTCCGGCTCGCGAACTTCTAGCCAGGACTCCAAATCTGACTATTACGATTGTAAAAAGAATTTGTATGAGCCCGATGAAATTAGCATGAGGCGCCGTAGTATTACTAGTATACAGAATGCTTACATAGACCCATTCGAACCCATTTCACCCTCGTCTAGCCCCGACTCGACCAAAGATTTCTTCGATACTCAAGCGACCTTTATTAGTATTGAACAGCCCGAGTACCGGGAGAAATCGCTGTTTGACAAGTCACACGAAGACTTGATCGCGAATTTAGCGAATTCTCCCAATTACTATCTATCTACTCCATACTCCACTTTTCCTAGCAATAGCAAGCATGTCAAAGAGCCTAGTCCATTGCATTCTGCCAGTTTACAAAATGTTGAATTAGATCAATTTTCCGGTCAGTTCGAATCAGATTCGAGTCCTCCAAAGAAATGTGACGAGTTATCAACAGAGGAGGAGGATATCATCCCTAATACCACTCACATTTGGCCGGAAAAAATAGTCGGTCTCGATACCGAAATCGATGCTACAAGGGCTGCGAAAATACACAGTTACCAGCGCCGTCGCTCTTCAGATACGGTATTCAGTTTCGATAAAGAAAAGATAGAATCGTTAACGCGGTCGATTAGCAAAGAGAACGCCCCATCGCATCTCGTGAAAGAGTCTTCGAATGAGTCTGATGTCAATGTGCGAGTCCTGCCAGCAATGGACAGCATTGAGTATGCTAAGAACAAAGCTAAGCAAAACGCTATCCAGTCTGGTACGGTTTCCATTCTCCAGTCAGAATTTGACAAGCGCGGCAAAGTCCACACTCATATAATTCGGAAAGAGAATTTGAAGGAAGAATTAATGGCAAAGACTCACTTCGACGAATATAATCCTAAGCTGATCCTTGAGACTAGTTCAAGCAGCCGATTGGCTGACACTACAGTTCCTTACACTCACCCGACTGTAGAACGAACTAAGAGTGATCCAAACAGCTTAGCTAATAGACCTCGCTTCAGCAGTGTTAATTCTCGCAGACATGTGTTAATGCACCAGAAATCTATTGACTTAACACCAGCAGAATCCAGCGATGAAGATTATATTTTCCGCCAAATACCCAGTGCTCCGCCAATCGCGACTAAGCGTTCGCATTTCGAACTGCCCTCAAGGCTGCCCGATCATATTCGTCCTCAATTCGATCTGCCTAAGAACTACTTCAAAGAGTTCGACGCGTTCAAAGCAGGTTTCAAAGATAATAAGAAGGTTGTCGATGATGGTTATGATATTCCTTATGTATTACATAAGCGACATGTGATGAATGGAACTGCTCCATCTCCTCATGATGATCAACGACAGCCTCCGGATATTGTCATGCTTCCGCCACAAAATGGCCGTCATGTAGTCAGTGCTCACCCAAGGTGCAAGTACCATGATCATCCTAAATCGCCACGTTCGCCCAAGTCGCCGAAATCTCCTAAATCACCAAAGTCACCTAAATCACCTAAATCGCCAAAGTCACCGAAATCACCCAAGTCGCCCAAATCGCCACGAAACAGTATACAAGTTGAACACACTTCAAAGTTCCTCGAGGTTGAGAATCGAGACTTCTTGTTCACACAAAATATCGATCTATCTAAAGTAGACCCAGTAACTCTAGAAGTGGACAAAAGTGGTCAACTGCAACATTTACCAAGTCCTAAGAGGGACATTACTAAAAACTTAGATCCTGTTCTACTTGAGACGCTGAATAATAAACTGAGTCAAATAGAAAGTGATTCTGCGACGAGTTCTAAAACTGACAGTATCCGACAAGAGACCATGTACCCTTGTGATATAAAGTTCACCATCAACGGCCGTAACGTGCAACAACCGCCTATTTGCAAAGAAATAAAGCCTTTGACCGCTGCGGAAAAATTACGAGCAGACATCAAATCCAAGTCAGAAAAACTACCGCCGAAAAGAGGCCAAAAAGCTAGAGGTACCGGAAAGAAAGGCCCAGGAAGTAAAATTAAAGGGAAAAGTAATAACAAGATTAGGATTACTTCGTTCTCGTCAGATGATGAAAGTGTTGATTCTGATGATGTTTTCGGTACCACGGAAGCTGCACCGAAACTCGAGTTTTCACCTCCTCAGTCTCGCAAAGACTTGGAACCAATACTGCAGTTGGAATATGATAAGATTACCTCTGGGGCTTGGCACAGAGGTCAAACCATGAGTTCTACGGAAATCGAAGGCTCTCCGCCACAATGTAGGAAACTGGCCGAGTTGGAAGCTAAATACAACCCTCAAGTTCTAGACAGCATGATTGGTAACGCTACAGAATTACGCCGCATTTCTGAACGTTCGATTTCAATCCCAAGTTCAGAGGATGATGTCGCTATAAAATTAATCGAGACAAAACAATCGAGTAAGGAAAGTTCGCCTTGGGAGTACAACGAAAATATTCCCTCTCCAATTCTAGAAAGTATTGAGTTTCTCAAGTCTGACGATGAACACTTAGCTGATATGGAAATTCAGAAAGTGACAGGTATTCTTTCTGAAGATAAAACTGACACTAAGGATGAGAAAAAGGAAACGTCCACACTTGGTGTGAAGAAAAGTCTTAGGGATGAGTTGATATCACCAATGTTGCGCAAACCTGGTGGTACTCCAATACTGTTTGCTCATGCTAGATTAAATCTTTCTGAAGGTTCGGTATTCTCTCTCCAGCGTCAGAAAGCGACAGACTCACCAACCGCTAGTCGCAGAGCTAAAAGCTTGGACACGCCAGTAATACAGTTGCATAGACTCCCGCCTATGAATGCCTTCTCTTCGAAAGACGATACAGTTGAAGACATAAATGAAGAAGGCGAAATACTGGAGGTGAAACCTTTGGTTGACGAGAAAGGAAAAGCAACAGTTCCAAAGAAAGACACTATTGATAAAATTGACGAAGTCGAGGAAGAACATCCAGATAACGAAGAACTAAAGTCTGTTGTTATAGATAACGAAGAGATGCAACTTTTAAATGACTTGGTTGAGCATAGTAAACCGCGATCTTTTAAGCTCAGATATGACCGGATTAAGCTAAAGTCTCAAGCGGCACGTTCACCATTAAGCCGATCGCCGCTATCTCGCTCACCACTTTCAAAATCACCATCACGATCGCCAACTTCTTCACTGAACTCGCCTAGAGGCAGCATCAGGAAGCTATCAGATCTAAGTGAAGATCAAATAGTGCCGGACATAGAGAGAATCAAACGTAAAGAAAAGAAGAAGCTAACACTGAAACCTAAAGCTGATGAAAAACAGAAGTTAAGTAGCAAACTCAACAAAGGTGGTTCTCTAGACACGAACGCTACTAAAATAAAAGCGTTACAGACTCAAAAGTCGTTGCCGTCGTCTCTGAAAGAGCGTCCGGACTTCCTAACAGTACCTCCACTTGATATGGCCAGAGCCAAGAGCCAGGAGCTGGAACAAACAGCTAAGAAAATTGCCAAAGAAAAATCTAAGTCGTTGGAAAAGATGGATGTGAGGCGTGGCAGTAGTAAGGAAAGAACTAAGTCTCAAGAAGATAGCGATACAGAAATCGCTAAACGTAAAGAGAAGCAACAGATGTTGTTTGAAGCTGCTTTAAAACAAACAAAGACTTTGATTAGTCCAGTTAAAGACACAATGCCGTCATTCCCACCACCAGAAGATAAAATCGTTGTCAAAACTGAAGGAGACAAGATAATTATTGAGACCAAGATAAATAGCAAGGTAGAAGACCACGTCTTCATCGCCAAATCTCCAAAGAAATTGGATAACAAGTTAACCGAGAAAATCAGTAGGAGTTTTGAAGACCAAAAGACACCGAAAACGACCAATAAAATGAACAAAAGCATGGATGATAAATCGAGCCCATCAATGGAAGATAAGTTTGATGATTTGGCTGCTTTACAAAAATCACCCAAGACTTTGTCTAAAAAACAAGAAATCAAACAACAGATAGAAGGCAAAGTTGTTTATCAAAAAATAAGTCCTGAAGCTAAATCCAAAAGTTTAGACAGGAAGGTAGAAATGCATTTGGATTCTAAAGCAAAATCTAAGAGTCTGGACCGTAATTACGTAACACCCGCGTCAATGCTGCCAGAGAATGAAAAACATTTCAAACAAGAAGTCGTCAAAGTAGACGTTCATCCAACTGTTGTTGAAGAACCAGAAATATTACCCAAAGAAGACTTAAAAGAAACAAAGGAAACTTCACCTTCAAACAGTTACAAAGACAAAACTGAAGATGACTCTTCTATGGAATGGATGACTAGCTCTCAAAATACAATAATTGAAAACGACACACAAACAGTAATCATGGAACGTCGTAAAATGGATATCTACAACAAGCAAAGACAAACTGAACTTCAAGAAAGTAAGAGTAATCAGGACGTTCACTCGTTAGTGACTTCTGAACGAAAAGCAGAAGTGACTCGTTTGACCAGCGAGGAAGAATCTTTGACTGAAGTTAGCGATTTGAAAGCGTCTGACGAAAGCAACATGCTCGGATTATCTTTGCCATACATCGATGCTGACAGTTCGTCAGATCAAGAACAGAAGAAAACCAAGATCCCTCGCGGTATGAGCGATGATTCTGGCTCATGGGTCACTGTCGATTACGAAGAGACTACATTAGACACTGAACTGCCTCTTTCCGATGCTAGTAGCAAAACTCGTGGAAAGAGAACTTTGGATCCTCAAGGAACATTTGACGAATCATCAGCAAGCTTGATGGAGTTCTTAAAACAAGAATCCATATCACAAGTCATGTCTGATAGCGAAACTGAACGTGGTTCGAAAATATCGCGTGAGCCTCCTAAGAATATAGACTTGTCCATGAAATGGAAAAATAAGAACAAAATTATTGTGACACCGCCTCAAGAAAACAGTCCCACGATTGAAAGTATACCGTTTATTGATTCCAGTACATCGAAATCTAACAAGTCTGAAGGAGAACACACCGGTAGTTCTGGCAGTGATAAATCTCCGACAGACATAAAACCAGATCAAAAAACTTTATTGACAGCTAAGTCAAGACGTACTGAACTGTTGAAGTTGAGTGCGGAACGTTCTCGAAGTTCTGAATCCACTTCGTGGACCAGCATTGAGAAAGATGTCAGTCCATCAAGTCACATCAAAGGTAGCTCCATTGACGACGAGTCTAGTGTTAGTTGTTCTATTGCTAGACCTCTAGGCATTTCGCAGGATATTGAAAAGTTGAATAAAAAAGATCGTGAATGCTTGGAAGAATTGAAACAGGCGATGGAATATGGAGAAGAACACTTGCTGTCTCAACATACACTGTCTAGTGACCACTCAAAATCGAATTCGAAGTCACCTTCACCAATACCAGAAATTACTCGTATCGAAAGTCCTAGGAGTCCGTCAAAATACGGTACTAGAAAGTCCCCTACACCGACTTTAGAAAAGCAGGGACAGGTGGATTCTCAGAAAGCTCCCACCGACTCTGAATCCAGCTCCGCATCCGAGAGCATTGATAGAACTGTTGAACAGTTATCACGACCAACTGTTAAAAAGAGCGGCCTTGAAAAAATAGGCAAGGCCGTTATAGAAGAATCTGAATCCAGTCAATCAGCTGCCTCTAAAGCTTCCGATGCAGCACTGGAACTGAAAAATACTGTTAAAAAGACTAAAATCGCTATTACTATATCTCAAGAGGATCAAAACACCACTATTGATTTTGATGATGACGGCAATGTTATTACGTCTTCATTTGAAAGGGGTGATATCATGAAAAAGAGGGCGCTTAAAGATCATGAAAAGAGTTCGTCTAAATCAAGTGTAGATACTACGACCACGACGACTCCTTCTAAAGGATCCCTTAGTGTTGATGACTCCTCATCTCGTAGAAAGGGACGTCTTCTTGACGACCAGAAAAGCTCATCTAAATCTAGTATAGATTCTCGCGGATCTCTTAGCGTTGAATCACGCGGGTCATTCGAGACAACCGAATCGACTTCCGGGTCTCTCGGTGAGGCTTATCGCCGCGGTGAAGAGTTAAAACCAACTTGGAGACCCTTCTTTGGCGCCTCGGGCAGCGAAAATAGCACGAGCATTGAAGAAGCTTGGATACCGCAAGACCACGAAGGCTACGAAAACTTGGCTATCAACAAAGAAGTTTTTGAATACAATAACCAGAGGTTGTTAGATGACTTCCAAACGTTCTCGAAGAATCCTCCTCTATCTGCTAACACATCTAAAGATTCGACTGATGCAGACTTCACAGATGATCTGAACGATTTCCCGGTCAATTTCTTATATCCAGCTACTTCATCAAGCGGTGGTGGTACTTCGGATGTTGTTATAGGCTACGGACAAACATTCGGCCGAACTTTATCACGCATATCGGAACGTAGTACTGCATCTGAGAAGACCAGCGCTGATGAAGATTCTACGAAGGCTTGTTCTCGGTCAGAGAGTATTAATGAGGAGTCGCTTAACTCCAGTGATCATCAAGCTAGTCTTAGCTCTGATCCGCCTAGCAACGCCAACGTCGCTTACATATCAGACGCAGATAGACGCACTTCGGCCGAGATGCCCGACATACCAATAGATCAAACTAAAATAAGTGAAATGTACGAATCTAAACGAGACGTCGAGAAAGCTAGCAGAGCTTTTGATGCGTTAGATGCTAAGAAGAATGGTAGTCCAGGTAAGCCAGGATCACTAACACCTTTGCCGGTATCGAAAGCATCTTCTGCCAGTGAGAGTCAAGAGTCCGATGATTGGCCATTACCGGAGTTGCCACCAGAAGCATCGAGCAGGCCAGCTAACTTAGATGAGATTGGTAGAAAAGAGTCGAGTGATTTTGACCAATGGCCATCACTCCCATCAAGCTTATTAGAGACACCTATCGTAGAAAAAGTCCACATCTACTACATGAGTAACGAGCCAGAAATACCCACTAAAGTGACTTTGCAATCAGAGAGTTCAAAAGATCATTTAGCAGGATCAGATGATGACAGCGACACATTGAACAACGACGATGAATTAGAAAAGGATATACCAGAGTCGAAGTCAGAAAAGTCTCCTGAACGAAGCGAAGATACTTCTACGAAAAATGCCAAACACATACCTTACGATCAATCAGGCTATATGGTAGAACCGTTGGAGAAACAAGATGAGTATACGTGTCATAAAAACGTAGTACCTAACTACGATAAGTCGTGTCTCAGCGGTACGATCAGTAAGGCAACTTGTCTTATGGGCGATGTAGGGTCCTGTTGTTCACGTTCAGAACATAAGTCGTTCAACATCAAGAGCAATTTGGAAGACAAGGTTATAATAAATCAGCCCCAAAAGTCTCCTACCAACCACAGTCCAATATACGAGGATGATCACTTATATGCTGATGATGTTTTTGGGGGAGACAGCAAGTCTCTCTCCCCAGATTTCGATAAAGGTTTTTCACAGCTAGGCACACAGAAGTATTCTTTTGGTTCGAATAATTCTGATACTTCTATCGATGATCTGCTCTCACAGACGAATGCCGAAGACACTGTTCGTGCAGTTACAAAGCTAAGTACAGGAAGTGCTGGTACTTGTAAGAGATGCAGTCACAGTAGCCATTCAGAGGAAGAAACCAGTTCTTTTGGGACCGATTTGGATGGTACAGTCAAAATAGGACTGCCTCAAAAGAAGTGCACACACAGCTCACATTCTGAGGACACGTCAATTTGTCTCAGTATCTCTGAATGGTCCACTGGTACAAACACGGTACGCCAGTACGCTAACCTATCGGCTTCTGAAAGCGTTTCAGGGCCTAAGAGTGACAAGTCTGATAAAGCGTCGAAGGTGTATTCATCTTCGCATGGGAGTAAGAAAAGCGAACAGAAACTAAAACTGGGTTCTCAGGCAGAAATGAGCTCTAAAAGTAGCAGTCTCGATAAGAGCTCTGAGAACATAAAGTATGACAAATTGTGTAGTTCCGATACTACTATTTCAAGGAAAGGTATGGACAGCAGTTCTGGTACAAAGAGCGATAGTACCTTAACTCTAGCTCAGTCTATATCAGACTGGTCTGCTAGTACCAGCCATACCCTCGTGGCTACAGCTCGAGATGACCAAGCAGATGCCGATAATACGAAATCCGATGACACAATAGTGAAAGATATTCACATCGATGAAAAACCTGATACAGAGATTATTATCACAAAAGTGTCGTCCCCTACAAAAGAAATTGAAGAGGCCAAAGAACCAGTACTCAGATTGACCGCATCATATACTGGAAAAACAGATAAATCATCATCAATAAGTTACAGCGATAAATCAGATAAATCGAGCTCCAGCTCTTTAAGTAGCTTACAGAAACATGCGAACGGCGTACTGAGATTCGACAACAGACAAGGCTTTCCTCCACAAGATGAAACCCACGAACGCTACCCAAAGGCCCCACCGAAAAGTTTGAGCTACGAGGAACAAACACACAGATACTCGAAGCCAACCATGCGATGCGCGAGTGAAGATAGCGGCTTTAAACCTTACTTTGTAAGCGAACAGCCAGAGCTAGACATAGACATGCCATCTCAACTATACAGTCAGGAAGAAAAACACAGCGAACGCTATCAAAGCCAAGAATTTTCTAACATCATGCGTGAAGAAGGACCTGGTAGTAGTAAATTCATAAGGTCCGATTACAAGCCGTTGGCTAAACACGCAAGTTATGATGATAAGACGCTGTCGAAGAATCAGATAAAGGAGTATAAAACAAATCAGCAGTATCGTAGTAAGCCAAAAAGCTGGTCTTTCCACGAGCATTACCTCGCTTCCTCCGATTTGCCCATCATCGCAGTCCCCGAAATACCTTCTGTGCACAGGGAGTTATCGGAAAAGAGATCTGCTGAAAGGTCGGGCAAGACTCCTTTATCTCGATGCTCGCCGTATTACTCTAGCAGTCTGAGCTCAGAGTCTCCTCCGATACAACCATTGAAAGCGCCAGTAAAGAAGTCTCTTCTCGTTCGTAATATTTCACTGAAGAGTCCCCCAAGTGGTAATGACACGGATAGCTCATTGGATGTCATAAGAGATCCTCGAGAGCGAATGAAGACGTTTAGGCGCAAGAAACAAGTCACAAGCGCACGGAAGAGACAGGAGAGAATACAAGATGTGTTAGAGGAAGATTCGACCAAGAGCCAATGCTCTTCCGAAAGTGACATGCTCGGTGGTAAATATCTGGCCGTTGAAGAATCTCTACGTCGCATGGAAAGCTCGGAATGCTCTGATAGCTACGTCCCTGAAGTAGAATCGGGATCCTCAGAAATGTCAAAGGGTGATTCTAAACATTACGACATACAGGAAGCTAGTTATTCCGAGGACGAGGGACAAGAGGAATATGCCAAGTATAAAAGTGCCAATTATGAAGCACAACAATTCCCGATTAATATAGCTCCGATGCAGTTCCAAGGATTCGGTTCTTCCGCTGATGAGGATGAAATGGGTTTCCCGCGGTTTGATAGACTCGGTCGCTTGCGGCATCCTTATCTTGATTCTCAGGAGCCTCCTTACGTTTCAGAGGACAGTCCTCCAAGGATTTCATACTCAAACAAGAGTAGTCGCCAGGGTTCTCTCAAGAAGTCTAAGTCGACTACAGTGTACCGTCAGGCTGACGATCCGTCTCTAGGCGAGCCATCTGGTCAACACCAACAAGTGTTCTATGAAGAACAAAGTGACAGAGATGATTCAGATGACTACGCTTACCCGATCGATACTATAAAGCGGGCCCCTAAAATTCCCAAGTCAGGCAGCTATTTGTTCGAGCGCGGGGAGTCAGTAGCTTACTCTGATACAGACCTGCCTCAAGATAAAGATGAATACGAGGAGTATAGAGGCAGCCCATATCCAGAACATTACGAAGAAGTGGTGATGTTCCAAACGCAGGAATGTTACCCGCAATACGAGGACGAGCTCGATCAGAACAGGGATAGGAATCAAGAACATTACTCTCGAGATCTCAACCAACGTTTCAGTCTGAATAATGTAGAAAGGTTCTATTCTAGTCACTACGTCGACTCACAAGCTTCTAGTGACAGCCCTGAGCAAAAGTTTGACGTGTCCACGCTGCCCCCGCCTCTTTGCTCCGATGACGAGAATGATTAAACGGACGTAGTTTGCGGTGCAATTTCATTATTATGTTTAGTTAGGTCGTTGTCACCCCTCGCCTCATCGGCTGAACGTTCACTATTCGGTTTGCGAGCGTGCCGGCCAATTAGCGTTTCGAAATTTAAACTCAAATTAATGCAATTATTGTTATATTGATATTAGGGTACTCATTATATTGAATATTTACATTGTCACTTTAAATATTTAGTAAAATAATGAATTAAAAAAATATCTAGTGCCATTCCCGGATAGCGCGACCCTTTTGACTATCGTGTGTACGAGGACTCATACCTATAGCTTGTTAAGTACTTAGGTGTAGTTATATGTGTATTGTTCTAAATTACATTTACAGAAGTCTTACGAAATACTGATCAATATAACGATGACTTGAAAACTGTCCTTATACTCGTTACGTTCTAGTTTCTTTAGACCCTAGAGCTAAAGCTTCGAAGAAATGCAATACAGGTATAATAAAAACGTAGTGCCAAATTCTTCTAGTCGTATATTTTAGTGTTTTCAACCTTTATAAAAGTTATATTCGTTGATAAAAAATATCCTGAAAATAGTATTATTGTTAAGGCTGTGATTTACTTTGTGTGGTGATGAGATCTAAGATCTGAGCTGTTCTGTTTAGGCGTTTACTGCTCAAGCGATCAATGTATTGTTTACGCACTTAGCACGTTGTTGTAATCTTAGTTTTATTGTCTAAAGTTAATTTACTTTGTCCATGACACTACACTAGTTATTACAAAATGGGATCTGCATTCGTGCCAAATCTGCTCAATTTTTTTCAATACTTTTTTATGGTATAATTTATTGTAACGTTTTTTAATAATGTATTTTCGGAATTTCAAATAATATGTTATAGTTGAAACAGGTTACAAGATTACGTGTCGTGTGTGTGTAGTAGAGCGCTGTTATATTAACTATAATCGAAGTTAATGACTGCGAAGTAAAAATTTCTTTCCCAGAAAATTATGTTTGACTAAACGCAACAACAAAAAAAAGTTTTTTCACTTTATCACAAATTATATTTTTCAAATTTTGTATTGTAGCGTTTGATTCGTTCAAAGATATCGTATACCGCTAATATATTTTAAAATTAAATTCTATTAAACATACCGAGGGATTTATTGATGGAAATGAAATATATTTCCCTTCACAATGTACTAGTCTGGCAAGAAATAGATACCTCTTTTAAATGTATAGTACCGAAGCTCTATTACGTTTCAATCCACAGAAACATGCCACCCGTATATATAGTATGCACGATGACCAACAAAGCTATGTAAACCAGTTTACATAGATCTCTCATTGTACAGGAAATCCATACAAAGCGAGGCCTTGTTACACTGAATACGTATCGCTTGATGTGTCGCCGTGTGTACTTAACAACGTTTTTATTCATACTCACACTATTCAAATTATTATAAGATTCTATTTCAGCTATAATGCTGCGGAATCAAAAACTAAAACTCTCGACTGCTTTCTAAGTTAAAATACTCATTTGCGTATAAATAATAATAGTAGTACATTTCCATCTTCAGTTTATTTAAAATATTTAGATAGGAATAAATTTATCGAAAAAATAGACGAATTGTGTGTCGGTGTAGATGTGAGAAGATTCTTTTGAAAACTTAGAGATAGGTATGTCGTGTAATGAGTGGAGTATATTGAAAATTAAATATATAGTAATAACTCACTTATGTTGAAGTATTGAATGTTCTAGAGATTATATTGGTTGCATGACGTGTTATTGGTTCTCGTGATGAGTTTATGCAGGTGGTTTAACAAGTTGCCTTGGGTACGGTGAAGTCATTAATAAAACATCTGCGGATAGCCAGTAGAATATCTTTTCGAAGCCACTCCGGCTTTCAATGAAAATTGGATTTCACGGCCATCATTTTGCAATATTGTTAGTGGGTTTTTCCATCCAGAATTTCTCAGTAGCCACGGAGTCTGAATTCGTGCCCGGTTGATGGCAATAGGCTCGACCCCTATTACATGGACTTAAACATAACTGGCGTAATGTGGGTGATTTTATGGCATTTGCAATAAACATGATCAAAGTGCCCAATGCACATTGTACGAAATGAGATCATTTATATAGAAACTTAATGTGGTTTTTATTTCTAAAGGATTTTATTATTTCGTGGATCCTTACTCAGGCTGACTTGTGTTTAACACTCTGTATAATAATTTGTTTTTTTAGAAATCAAATATTTTATCACACTAATATTGCTGATGTTTTAAACAAAATATATCTTATGTTATACATTGGGTAAGCCAATGTGATATAGAAAGTGTTATATTATTTGCATATAGTAACTCCTAAACTTATGAAATTTTAG
Source organism: Cerastis leucographa (assembly GCA_963082945.1). Lineage (NCBI taxonomy): Eukaryota > Metazoa > Arthropoda > Insecta > Lepidoptera > Noctuidae > Cerastis > Cerastis leucographa. The sequence continues at coordinate 5,313,284 of OY720380.1, read as the reverse complement.
CTATATTGGACCCTTTACAGTGTTTATAATGTTTTTCAATACTTCCCCGATATGCAAGTAAGTATAAAATGTTATAGGAAGTAACGTTCGAGTTTTTTTTAAATATTTTTATTGTATGTATTTCTTACAATGACTTAACAATGACTGAAATTACAAACGATGCGAATAATGTAGAGAAATCTAGCTTACAATTTTGGTACTTGCATATCGGGGAGGTTGTTATATTCGAATATTATCCTATAAACCCTGTGCTAAATAGTGTTCAATTATAATTGAATTAAAAGATTAAATGGTCGTGTGTGCACGAAGCAATTTTAGTCTATTAGAATGTAAGGGGTCGACAGACCTCCCTAGTTAGCGCAATAACTGTACGGTACGATATTAAAAATCTTAGCACTTAAGTATTTCGACTTTTCGATTGAGAGTGTACAATCCGAATAGACTGTAATGTTACAATTTCATTGAATTGTTTTAGTTTGAGCGCTCGCTTTGGACGTGTACTGTGGATTGATTAAACGGTTAGCGAATGGGAAGGCAACAAAAGAATCATGATCAAGTCCTTTGGTGGTTTTTCGAGCTTATGTTATTTTAAATTCATTTAACATCAACTACAAGTAATAAACAACACCCAATAAACCTATATAACAGCTCTAAAATATGTAACTCTTGTTAAAATAAAGGGTAGAAGAGACATGACGTATACATGGTTAACACGTGTTCAGTGCATCATACCAAACGATATCTGCTGTTTCATTGACTTTAACACAGCAGATTTAAAAACAAATCCTGATAAAAAGTTCTGAAAAAGTTCGGAATGATCTACTGAACACGTGTTAACGGTTAGGGCGTCGATGATTTTACCATATATTTGTAGGGACACCTAGGACTGACATTTCTTTAGCGAAAAAGAATCTCACATAATTCATCAAGATTCAATAACAACTTTAAAAAATCAATCTAATAAAAAATGCTTATCCTCTTTTTTGTGTGAGCTGAAATCGTGACCGTGATAAAAGCAATAATGTTGATAAAATCATGTAGCCCACCTTGATAATAAGAAGGGTGCTTGCTACACACTTGTTAGTGCCGTCTCATTCAATTAGCTGTATTTGTGGAACATCAAAGGCGATCCAAATAACAAAATAAACTGGCTTTTATTCGGCAAACTCGTTCGGCATTTACAATCACTGAATCGTGTTAGAGTCGGTTTTGACAAATCGAGCTAAAATGAGAGCTGTTTTCTCGAACCTACTAACTTGAACGCACGTCGAAGATAACCAGTTTATGCGGATCTGTCATTGTATTGGAAATCTATGCGAAGCGAGGCCATGTTAGACTGGAAATGTATAGCTTGATATGTGTCATGACGTCTGACAGGGAAGAATGGAAAAAAAACCGGCCAAGTGCGAGTCGGACTCGCGCTCGAAGGTTTCCGTACCATTATTTATAAAAATGAGCATAGGAGCAGCATCAAAAACTTTGTGTGGGAGCCACCTTAAATATCTATTTTATTTTGTTTTTAGTATTTGTTGTTATAGCATCAACAGAAATACATAATCTGTAAAAATTTCAGCTACCACGGTAACTATCACGGTTCATGAGATACATCCTGGTGACAGACGGACGGACAGCGAAGTCTCAGAAAGATGATAATGTTGTGTCGCCGTGTGAACATGTATATCAAGCCAATACCAAACTGCTAATCACCTTCATCGGTTACTGTATCATTCATTTGTCCTCAGTCACATCCATTCGTTCTCAGTCACATCCAAAGCGGACGCATTAAGTCATGTAATTTAAATATTGTTTCGATTATTGAAACGTTACTTCCTTTTTGAATTTATATGTGAGTGTTAGTGTACTGTGTCCCGCAATACACGGCACTGCCCCGCCTCGCCGGGGATAGTTAAACAATAAATAAATAAAAATAATAAGCGTTTTTACTGTTATGTTTTTTTTTGTTTTTGGTTTCTGTACCTCTTAGTTTGTAAGCTGCCAGGATTATTCATGTGAGTTGGTGCAGTTATAATTGAATGTTTGTAAATGTAACTTGAGCTTTGGCGAAGATGGTTTGGCACTAAAGAAACGTCTTTTCAGGAATATGAAGGGTGTAAAACACCTCTTAACGAAGCTGAAAGGCACTGTTTCTCTCTGTCCTTGCGATATTTTTTTTGTTCTACGCCATACCTTCTAGTTAGGTGATATTAGGGGTCAAAGTTCCAACTTTTTGGCAAGTATTTTTTTACATACAAGTTTTTAATGTAAGGTTTTTACTTTAAACACTTCCATGACCCCCGTACTATTCAATCCGTCCATCAGCACAATGTTTTAAGTGCGTTACATTGAGTTCTACCACAAGACATGATTTTACACCCCCCAAAAAAAAGACGTATCCCAGCAATAATTTTTGCGTAAAGTTACTTAGTTTCATGTACAGAATGCTTGGTTGACGGCTTCGTGATGAGGTGATTTACACGGGGTGTAGACTTATTCAGTCAAGGGACAAGTAATTTAATAATTTTCATTCGTTTTCTCGATTCTTCTTAAGATTGCTGTTTAACAAATTTTCGCAAAAGCTCGACTAAGTAGTCTTAGTACTTATACCTACACATTCAGTTTCGTTATAGTTATTTTAAATTTAATTTTCCTTTTAATACGATTTTCAGGTTCACTTAAGTTTGTTACCTTTTTTATTATTTTTCAGGATTTTTCTTTTGTTCACAGAAATGCTTTTCCCCTGCATGCTTTCTCTTTTATTTTATATGAATGTTTTTTATTATTATCCTAATTTCATTTTGCCTTATTGTATGTCTTTTGTTGCCCCTCAATATACATCATTAGTTATTTTCATTTGATTTGAATTTGTTATCAATCACTGGTTCAAGTTTTTCTTTTTAATTAATTACCAGTGATTTTCACACGTCGCCATTATTTTTTTTTAACAATTTAAATATTTACTTCAGAACGGGGCGTGGCCTTGAGTTTGGATAAAATATTAAAGCATCAGTTCTCGATATCACGAATTCATTATCATTAATTACGCCTCTCAAGACCACCTCCCAGTCTCTCCAAACGAAAACCTCACCTCATTTCTCCTCAACAGACGAAACATCTCCCGAGGAAGATAACACGGTGTCCTCAGCAAGCCTGTGCATGTCTCCCTCATCGGTGACGGACCACAGCATCACCGGCGTGCCGATATTCGCGTCAACGCCTCTTGTGTCCCGGCCACTGACCAATGGGCATGATGTTGTGGATAACAAGAGGAATAGCGAGAATAATAACGATACTATTGGGACTGTTAATGGGAATGTCAATGGTGAGTTTCTTTTATTGTGATTATATACACGAAATGTATCCCGTTTAACACTTTCGGTGGTAAGCAACCGGTATATGGGTCGATCAATAATTCGTTCGTGTGCTCACAACCCGCCTCCCGGATCGTAGTTTTGCGTAGCAAGATGGCTTGCGCATACAAGTAAAAATATTATTTGAACTTAGCACCGAAAGTGTTAAAGGTTACATAATTCGTGTATAATATAGCGTATTCCTTGGGTCAATGATACATGTTTAGCACCGGGGTACATTAACCTTTCGAACGCCATGGTCACACATACGTGACAAGCAAGCGCGTGCCCTGTCCGCCAACGACACAAAAATGTGGTGCACTATAACACGAAATAATGTCACTACTTTTGTGTGTGTTTATTTATATATCTTAAAAATGTGATCTATAAATCTTAAATATCTTAACATGAAATAATTAAATAACAGTTTTGAAATCCCTTTTTTTTATTTGTAAGTATTTTGGTGCATTTTTGGCTTTGCGGGGAGAGCACGTACGCGTGTACGTTTATGCTCCGGCGTTCAAAAGGTTAGAGGTTACGCGCACAGACGAGCGACTTTTGTCAGCAGAGGACAAAAATCAAGGCTTATGTTTAACATAACACCAGATAAAGTAAATATAACCTTAAAAAACATTTTTATACTGCCTAAAATAGTAAATGATCACCAGAAATAGTAAATGATCACCAGAATTAAAAACCTGAAAATCACAGCTCCGAACTAAGGCGTAGTCGACGAAGCCCCGCTACGCGGGGCTCCTATTTCTCTCTGCAGGGTTTAAAGTAACCTAAAACGAAGGGGATGTGGGGGTCTTAGTTCGCTCGCTCCGCTCGCTCACTAGACCCCGCTTTGCTCGCACTTGCTTCCTAAGTTCTTCTTGCCACAAAATTTGGTGATCATTTACTATATTTGGTGATCATTTACTATATTTGGTCTTTGAATACAATTTTTTTGGTGTTTAGTATTTTTTTTGGGTAACGTAGCTTAGGATCTCAAAGTATTTTTTGGTGCTCATTATATTTAATCCCAAAAATCAACAAACCTACCAAAACACAACTGACAAAATGTGGTTGTACCTACAAAGTACACCTCTGCTTAACCATTTGGGAAATACAAGCCTCGTGTTAGGTTAAATAAATAATCATCTGCAAAACGTATAATACATAGCGCAACGTTTTGTTTTGTTTTCAGTATATAGGCTATTATCATACTGCACCGCGCTCCGCCGCGTAGCGCGGGGCCGCGGATTTATTAATATTGAAAGAAAAGAAAGAAAGAAAATACGTTTACTTGGCACAAGCCACAAGAAAACATAGCAATAAAAAATAAAGTTAAACCTAAACACAGTACAAACCAATAAGAAATTTTATGTGTGTCTCACGACTGTGCCAAATAGGCCCAGTTCATGCCTAGGACAACGCAATGACAACACGTCGCCGTACGAGTGTTATAATCTGTGGCCGGTTAAGCAGAAACCAAAGCCATACATAAAAAAATACACTACGGAGCGCGGTACAGTGAGAAAATCGCCTTAAAGGAGTGTTGCAGGGTTTTTTTTAACTCTAATTCACTGTGACCGACAATGATTAAAACAAAGATATGCCTGATGCAGAAGCCGGATGACCATGATACTTGAGTCATCACCATTATAAAGATACTACCTACAATCAGCAAAACTATCTCAATTCAGTAGATTACTAGAACGATAGTGCGATTACTTCATTGATAATAAAACATACGTGTTTATTTTTCGCAGTAACGATCGTGTCGGAGTCTGTGAACAGTATGGATGTGCTGAGCGGCGGAGAGAGCGATGCTGGGGATACACTCTCGAGGCGGAATAATAATAGGTGAGTTTAGGATTTTCCGGTTCTATGTGTTACATTTGGATCGTATGACGTAGGTTAAACTGCTATGTCTATCTTATCACAGACAAGTTTTATAGTGTTTTTATGTGACAATAGGGGTGCGGACTGGGTAAAGAAAACGACATTCTATTTTGTCCGTCAGACAGGTAATACAAAAATATTAGACACGTATTTTTTGTTTTATCCAAATATCAAAAAATTACTTAGTTAAAACTCATTAAAGTTGTAGAGTGGGGGCTTACTACGTCACAAGTAGGTATAAAACTTACCTACATGTGACGTCATGCGCCATTTCAACTCAATATATCTCCGTAATTTTATGACCACGTGAAAAAAGAAAAAAATACGTGTCCAATACTTTACAAAAAACTACCCGACGGACAAAGAAAAAAAAAATGGATTATCCCCTATTCTTTCATAGTTGTTGTATACGATGTGTCATTAATCGATGTGTTATTAATCTTTTGAAAAAGTATAGATCGCACTTTTACATGTTTGCTGTATAGTGTCATCGGTACAAATTAAATTCCTTCAGACTTTGTATTTGTTTTGGAAAAAGTTTTGATATTACAATATCGAAACTTTTTATAACTTTGGAAATCGTCGTCTCAATATTAGAAATATTATACTAATGCGTTTGGTACTGTATGTTCTGAGATTAAAAAAGAATCCGTCTTAAAATACGAATTTTTTAAATTTTTTTTTTTTTTCGCAGTGGTTGAGCAATCGACTGCTGCGCTGCGTGTCGCGGGTTCGTTCCCCGCACGGAACAAATATTTGTATGGCCTACAGATAGTTGTTCCGGGTCTGGCTGTTTGTGTATGTCAGTTTCAATGTTTGTAAACGCACCCACGATACAGGAGAAATTCCTAGTGTGGGGCAACGTTTCTTTAAAGAAAAAAAAAAACTGATGACTTTACTGTGTATGATAATTATAACTCTGCTCACGTAAACCCGTGACACTGATGCTTATTAGCCTGTCAATTACAAACGAGATGAATCATTGTATCATATTTATTTGCAGTATATCGTCCGGTCTGCTTGGTACCCTACGAGAAGTTGGCGACGCTCCTAAGAAAAAAAACATGGACATAACGTACTTTGTGGCTAAGGAGTTGTTGATGACGGAGAGAACGTATAAGAGGGATTTGGAACTTGTTACTGTGGTGAGTAATATTTTTTTGTTGTTGTATAATAGGGATGATGACTGGGTAATGAAAACGAAATTCTATTTTGTCCGTCAATCAGGTAATACAAAAATATTAGATACGTATTTTTTGTTTTATCAAGTTAAGAAAAAAATACTTAGTTAAAACGCATTAAAGTTGGAGAGTGGGGGCTCACTACGTCACAACTAGGTATAAAATGTACTGAGCCGTGACGTCATGCGCCATTTCAACTCAAAATATCTCCGTATTTTTACGATTACGTGAAAAAAGAAAAAATACGTGTCAAATACTTTTTAATAATCTACCCGATAGACAAATAAAAAAAAATGAGTCACCATCCCTATTTACACAATAAATCGTATGTAATGTTAGATTAAGTACCTATATTATATACCGCAGAAAATAAAGAACCCTCCGCCTACAATACTATTACCAAAGATCAGAATAGGTAAGTATTTACCTAAATTTCCTATAACCTAACAGTTTTTTACAACGCAACTTCAAAATATTCCGCCCTTTTAGATGGAAGTTGTTATCCATATTTACTTGCGTTCTTTAAGTTTAGGTAATTATATCTTGCCTATACCGATCTCTGATTGTTAAATACAATGGCTTTTGTTTCATCCGTGGACTAACAATATCTATAATTTACCTAATCTACATGAAATAATCTGCCCAGCCTTTTCCCAATTTTATTGGGGTCGGCACTCGGCTTGCTGTCCGGATGCAGTTGAATACCGACTGACTATCTGACCTCCACAACCCATTAGTACTGGGTAATACGGTACGCCTTAGTAAGACTGGTTGTCAGACTTTCAGACCACTGACTGTTACGACTGTCAAAGATTTACAAATGACAGTCGGGACCAACGAATCAACATGCTTTCCGTGGCACGGAGGAAACTCGGCAACACCTTTTGGAAAACGCGGCTTATCCTTTAAAATCAACACATACAGCAGCTACCTAATCTGGATGTTAAAAAAAAGTTCTTTCGTAATATTCAGAAATGGGGTAGTAGTGTATCAGAGCTAGCAGCGGGCGGCGCGGAGGCCGGGGCGGCCTTAGCGCGCGCGTGTCTCGCGCTGGAGCCGCTCGCGCTCAGCAATGGGAAGCTACTCGCACGCCTCGACAGGCTACTAGCCAACACTCCTAAACCTGAAGGTAACTGTCACGTTCTAATATTTACTGACCTTAACTTTTATGTGGCGTAATAAAGAAGATACGTTCATTTCGTGCGCAGACTAAAAATACACACAACAATTAAAGAGTCTGCCTGCTACACCAGTACACCGTTCCGTACCATGACCCTGACCGTTCTATGAAACATGGCACGGACTACTATGGCCACTAGGAAGTATCAACATCGTATCATACCCATTTTATATTACACATTTAATATACCCATTTTATATCATATATTGGGTTTAGAACGGTCATCATACGCGGTTAACCGTGTATTCTTTGTATTGACAAGTAAGAGACCGTCGCGTGTCATATTCATGTACTGAGCGTCAACAATAATTGTTGGCGAGAATGTTTTACCGGTGCCGATACGCTACGGCGTGTCTCGCGACGGTGGTCGGTGTCGGTACAGTCTAGTGGGCATAGTCTTATACTTTTAAATACAAAGAAAATATTTTTGTCAGATATGTTCATAGCACTGTCATGGTAGGGTACGGTGTAGTAGACAGAATCCTTTATAGCTCTTCTTTATTTTCCATACATACAGACAAATAGATCAAGAGTTTTGGTTTATTTCAGATGCAGATGAACCTGAGTACAAGAAAATAGCTGATGTTCTGTACGAACATTTATTAAGTACAGTCGACGTGAGTACCACACTTCATTAAAAATATTTTGTCTTATCCTTTGCATTGGTCTCCTAATAACACTTTCGGTTCTAAGCACCCAGCATATGGGTCGAACAATAATTCGTTCGTGTCGTTCGTTCGTTAACAACCCGCATACCGAGCCGACATTATACGTCGCTGACGTAGCTATAGATGACTTGTAAAATTATAGAAAAGCAAATTATAAATAATAATATTATTTATAATTTGCTTTTCTATAATTTCACAAGTCATCTATAAATAAATATTTTTTACATGTATGCTCAATTATATTATAATTATATTATAATTGACCTAAAAATTAATTATTTGAAGCTAGCAACGAAAGTGTTAATAATGTAGACTCCTAATAAAATTGCCTAGATTTAGTTGCTGCACTTATGTACAGTGAATATATTTATTTGACAGGCATACCTATGGTACAGTTCGCGCGCCGGCTCGCTAGTAGGCGTAGTGGAGAGTGTGCGACGGCGAGGGCAGGAGGCCGGCAGAGAGGCCGCCAAGTTCGACGCGAAAGCGCCCTTACCACTCGCTGCCTTACTGTTGAGACCGCTGCATAGGGCGCTGCACTACAAAAGATTAGCTAATGGTACTTATTATCTCTGCAAATCTATGTCACATCATTATATTCCTGCCCATGTTATTTGGGGTCGATGCAACACCTTTTTTATCATTTATTCCTTTTTCATTCCGCCATCCCTCCGTCTTTTCTTTGGTTTTCCTCTCTCTCTATCCGTCATTATTTATATTCATCACTCTTTTAGTTACATTTGTTTCATGTATCTCTTCAAATCTATGTCAAAATTCTTGAAAGTATGCAGTTAATACCGGTGAACAAGTGAATCATGTTAGCTGACTTCAATTTTTTTCCAATATTTATAGAAAAGAACGTCGTGTATATACTTTATCATAACTTCTCCACTTGTGTAAAGCCGTATACAGACATTGCGAGGCATGCGCCGCGAACAACGCACAGCGAATGCCTCGCAAGGTATGTACCTTTGTATTCGTGGCGAGGCATGTGCTACGCACGGGCGACGGCGCATGCCTCGCATGTCTGTATCCACCTTAAGATGTGATGGTATATCATTTTTTTTTAATCTAACCGACTATCTCGTTCGCGTTCTTTGACAATTGGACCTATCAAATCTTTCTCCACAGAATTATTCACCGCGACCCAAAGCGAGTGCTCGGCTGCTGCACTAGAGCTGGCCGAGCACGTCGCTACACAAGCGCGCGAACAGTTGCAGCACGGCGAGAACCACGCGGCGCTGTGTCAGCTGCAGAGAGATATTGCAGGTGAGTACACTCGCGCAGCGGCGGACCTATACCGTCATCTGTGTACATTATTGTTAATCACTTGCCGAGGTTATTGAGGTCGTGAACAGGCTTAATAAGACCCTGTACAACCTTTTAAGTTTTAAAATCACGCGTGATCAACATGATCCATACCTATCACTTTCTTTTTTAGTAGCCTTCTATGTCTCACTGCTGGGCAAAAGCCTCCCCTCCCCAAGATCTGGACGCACGTCACGTGCGTCCAGATCATCGCGCCCCCTGTTTCTAGGCCGGCCTCAGCGTTGCCCTCCATCCTCAGGCACCCATCGTGTCCCAGCGGTCGTTATGCATGCTCACCTGACTCGCTCAATCACATTTGAGCCTGGCAGCCCTTTTTCCTATGTCTGCAATTCTTCATTTAGGACAAAGTTTTTTTAAGTGAAAAGTTTTTTAGCGGCGTTGTGTACTTTTGTGATGGGTAAAAAATGTTAAACTCGCGTCAGAACACGTGACCGTCAGGTCACATAGGTTACGAAGGAATTTGAACTTTATGACATCCGTCATTGAGTTTGGGTTTCCGAAACTGGAAAATTCGTAAGACGGATTGACATTAGGTTACGAAGGAATTTGAACTTTATGACATGTCGTTTTGAGTTTAGGTTTCCAAAACTGGATAATTATCTTATGCACAAACAAAATCTTCGGTTTCTCCAAAGAGGTAAAATTCGTAAGAGGGATTGTAATAGTTCTGAAGTGTTAAATTTTTTATGTGATATTAATTGTCATGTTTATGTACGATAGCGCAATAAATTAATTAATTTATATTTATTATTATTTATTAATGTCTATATTTTACCACATAAATGATAGTACTTGTATACTGATAATTAAAGCAATTCGTGAACATTATTCCCTAACCATTCCAAAATGTTAAAAATGCACAACGTTAGTTCAAGTTTTGACTTCTACCGACACGAGTGCAACCTGTTTTTTTTTAAATAACTAGATGAAAGCGGCTCGTAAATAACTCATTCTTTAACTTATTTCAGGTTACGACAAGTTACTAGTGGCGGAGCGCGAGTTCATTAGAATGGGCTGCGTCTACAAGCACTCGTCGAGAGGTTTACAACAGAGAATGCTCTTCTTGGTACGTTCTTATTGGCTATTTGTTTTACGCATTTATTGTTCTTGTTTGTATTTGTTTTACTACAATTTATTAGGCTGGAATCACTGACGTATGCGCTAGACACGGTGTCTGTCAAAAAATAATACTTAGTGCGTGGAGTCCTTCCGCGCGGACGAAGTGAAACTTCATAATACTACACGGCATGCGTTCGAGTGTTCGAGCAGTCACTCTCGTTATTTTATTGAGCTTCTAAATAATATTTTGTTGTTTTTTTGTTGTATTATTTTTATTACATAATTATTACATAAGAGTACCGAGGTTATTCTACTCATGGAAATTTAGCGAAGGCTGGTCACACCGGAGATTCGAATGCATGACTGTTTGCACGCCATCTTGCGTACCTAGTAGAACTACGTAGTCACAAAACTTGTAATATTGCTATCTCTTAGTGAGTTCTAGAAAATATTCCCTCTCCATGGTAGCGTTAAACTTTTTGGAAGTCGCATACGAAGTTTCACTTCAAAAACTTCCATAGGGTTCTAAATTATAGGGATTTATTCTGGTGTCTATCGCGAATCAAACGAAAAAAATGTTCGATCTTATTCTCGAACGTCTTGCGTTAGTTGGTCACCTTGAAATCAGTATTAAAGACATGATTAAACTGTTAACTGTTAACTACTATTAGTTACTTATGATGTTTGATTATTGTTTTCAGTTTAGTGACGTGTTAGTGGTGACGTCGAAAGCTGGCTCTACGCAGTTCCGAGCGCACTCGGCGTTACCGCTTCATGCATTGGAGTTAAAACCTTCCGAGCTACCACACTCCTTTACTCTTACCGGTAAATATGACTAAATAGTAAAATACACTTTTAATAACACCCCTCTTTTTTGGTCGAGGGTTAAAAACTGTTCACCACCATAAAAAACACACATAACAAACACCACACCAAAACACCATATTTTTAGGAGTTTCAAGGAAAAATTCTCCATTGTTTAATGCATCACACTAAGGATTTAATGAACAATAAAAGTGGCGCTACTTTTGTTTATTCAGTAACATCTTTTTGAATGGCAACGTTTCCACTATTTCAGTGTGCGACAAGTTGCCAGCAACACAATTATGTTTAAAACTTTACATTTTGCTATTGTTTATTTTACTCTCAAAATATTTTTTCTTGAGACTAGACTGAGATTCTGACTTCTGAGATGTACTTCTTGACTTGAATTATCATCGTTTTGTTAATTTTAACCATTTTTTTCTGTCTTGTGCGAGACTTATAATTGTAAATCTACTTGTTGTATAATCATACAACAAGTAAAAATAAAGGGAATTCAATTGGAGGGATACAAATACCGATATTTGTGTACTCTACTTTTTACCATTGACTCCAGAAAATTAATAGAAGTAATTAATTTTCTTATTTTTTTTTTTAACTTAAAAACTAATTTTTTACCACTTTGTAAGGCAAATACCTCATCAACCATTGCACAGACAGACAGACAGACATACAGGCATGCAGACAGAAAGACAGTTTTCGAAATTCAGTGTTATATCTGTCCTCAGGCGAAGACATAAACCTCCTGCTGAGCGCGACGAACGACTGCGAGTACTTGGGCTGGTACAACGCGCTGCAGACGACGATAGAGAATGCGCGCGACAAGTACACTGAAGTAGATACGGAACTCACGCCTTATGAACAAGAGACTGGTATGTTTAATTATGCCTACTGCACTTTATTTAGGGCAAAAGGAGACTTCTTGATGAGATTTATAAACTCTCAGATTTAATAATTGCATTTTGGTGACTGTATCGTCGTCGGTTCTCTATTGTGTCACCTAACTTTTTTATCCATAATTTAAAGTGCCATAACTTTTTTTGTCCTAATCATCATTTGTCCGAATGATAATTCACCCGAAATTAACATCACATAATATCACATGCCATAAAATTGAAATCCCTAAATATAATATGTCCTAAATCCGTTTGTCATAAATATTACAATCAATAATATACAAAAGACATAAAAATGTTTTCTATAAAAGTTATAAGTCCTAAATTCAAATTACATAATGTTTATTTATAATAATAATATTCTTAGAACAAATTTAATTAAAAATGAATATTATACATAAATATATATATATATATTATACATGTACTCAATAAAGCAGTTGATTGTGAACATGTGGTTTTTGTAAAGTAAGCAAGCATGCAGCTTGCAAGCAAGCACGCAGCATGCAAGCAAGCGCGCAGCATGCAGCATGCAGCATGCAAGCAAGCACGCAGCAAGCAGCATGCAGCATGCAAGCAATCATGCAAGCATGCAACATGCAGCAGGCATGGTTTCTGTCACGGCTCCGGCGCTGCGGCGCTCCGGCGGTCCCACGCGAATTTATCGTCGCAGATGGGTTTAACGCTCACCACCGCAGCTTCGGCTTGCTGGCCGGCTCAGCCGGCCAGCCTCAGCCGCGGCGGCGAGTGTTACAACCACCTGCTCCTCAACTCGCGGGCCGCCTCGCCCCTCCGCGCCTACGCGATTTTAAATTACACTCTAGGGGTAGGGCAGACAAGACTGCGTGGAGTCGGATTTACAGCGATTAGTTACTGTCACTAAAACCTAATTTTTAGCATAAGTTTTAGGACTAAAAAAATATTATAAATGAACATTCGGAATAATACACATTATTTAACACAATACTTAGGACATATGACTTTAGGTCTTGTAAAATTAGGAGATTCAATAATTATAGTACTCGATATTATGACAGAATACTTTATGAAGTAAAGATAATTATGTTAAACAAAATTTCGGGATTTTGAACATTATGGTTACTGAAGTTTATAGGAAACGTGTTATGGATAATGATTTTCGGACAAACAATTTTAGGAGAAGTAAGGGAGTACCATCGTCGTCGTATATAGCGTAACACTTTATAGACACTGATAACAAACTCAAGACCACTTTATTTTCGAAGGTACAATTTATATGAAGGTTAAACTGAATGAATCACTGGTTATCTCCTGTGGCACCCGATCCTTGATTAAACTTGTGTTATGGGCGCCAGGGTTCTCCTTTAATTATATGTTCAATTTTTTCAATCCTGAAAAATACTATTTCTGCGATGATCCTTTGCACACCCTTTAATATATTAAGGTTTGCGCTAAAATTATCAGCACAGAACCACATTTTTTTTACAATGGCCTTGGCTTTTTCTGTCAGAATCAAAGCGTGCTGCTGACCGCGGTCTATAGCACTGTTTCTAGTTCTGCCTGACAGAAATGGATAGGAGCGCAGGAAAATGCGATTCCGAACCCTTAACATGCTTGTCATATGGCCATTGGCCGTGGTTAACGATGAGTAAGAGTCCGTCAGTTGAAGTATTCCGTCTCCACTCCAGATTGTCCGTCGTCGAGTGCGTGCGCGGGCGGCGGGCTGGCGCACGTGTGCTGGCACCGCTTCACGTCGCTCGACACGCAGCATCTGCATCTCGCTATGAGGGTACGTGTCTTTAATACCACTGCTGCAAACGGTATCTTACCTACTAATGGAGACCCAAATACACATAACTCAAAATCATTTCTTTCAAATAAGGTATTTTTTAACTTTGAGGGAGTCAGTCAATACCAGAAAACAGAAGGCATCATCTTCTGCCTAACTTTTTCCCAAAATAACTTGGGGTCGGCTTCCAGTCCAACCGGATGCTGCTGGGTACAAGTATTTTACATGAAGCGACTGCCTATCTGACTTCCACAACCCAGTAACTGGGTAATAAGATACCCCTTGGTAAGTCTGGATGTTAGACTTTTGGCTTCTGACTACTCGTAACGACTGTCAAAGATCTACAAATGACAGCTGCTGGGACCAACGGCTTAACGTGCTTTCCGAGGAACGGAGGAAACTTGGCATGTTATTATGGTCACCCATCCACGGACCAACCTCGGCAAGCACGGCTTAACCTTAACGATGCCGTGCGGCTGTTATTATTTAGCCACGAGCTCCTCAAAAGAAAACAGAAGGTATACAAGGTCAAATTAAATTAGTTAGCAAAACTCGTTATGGCATAAAACGATAAAACAAAAAAAATATGATATGATGTTATTATTCCGTGTGTGTTTAGTATTCTCTAAACACACACGGAACATCACGCCTGTAATCCCCGAAGGGTTAGGCAGAGGTGTATTTAATAGTACACCCATATTTCGCCAGTAATGTGTAAGTCCCATGTAATAGGAGGCGAGCCTATTGCCATCAACCGGGCACAAATCCAGTTCCGTGACTGCTACTGAGAAATTTCTGATGGAAATACCTGATAACACTTTACCCGACCCATGAATCGAACCCGGGACCTCATACTCAGTAGTCGCGCTTGCCACTACTGGACCAACGAGCCAGTCTCTGTATTTAAAGCACTTTAATTAATTAATTTCAAACCACGCTTCTCACCACATGATACATACTCAAGATGTTAGAATATCCTACTAATATTATAAATGCGAAAGTTTGTGAGGATGGATGGATGGATAGATGGATGGATGTTTGTTACTCTTTCACGCAAAAACTACTGAATAGATTTGGATGAAATTTGGCACACGGGTAGTTTATAACCTGGATTAACACATAGGATACTTTTTATCCCGATAGTATGTTCCCGTGGAACAATTATCGAACTCCACGCGGGCGACGCGGCGACGCCGCGGGCATAAGCTTGTTGATTTATATAGATAACAAGATATTTAACTCTAACACTACATCTAAGATATGGAAGAGCGGAGTTTCCTAACACAGGCATTGTATAAGAAGCTTTTTGTAAAAATAAAAAAATATTTTCATTTCATTTTTTCATTTGCAGACTCAGTTATCCGGTTACTTACTGCGCAAGTTCAAGAAATCTCCCGGCTGGCAAAAGCTGTGGGTCGTGTTTGCGGTTTCCACGTTGTTCTTCTACAAGAGCTGGCAGGATGAAACGCCACTGGCTTCTCTGCCTTTATTAGGGTAAGTTTTATAACATGAAATTTTTACGTATACATTTTTTTTATCACTATTTTTCATTGGGATATTAATGACTAAATTTGGAGAGAAATTAACATTTTTTTATGGCACTCGGTAATATGGAACGTTTCGTCAATGCAGTGATTTTTAAATTGTCAAAAAAAAACAAATTTTACCCATTTTTTCTCGACTGAGGAGGGTAATTTTGTTTATCAGCCTGTAAAGGGTGACTGGGCATTAATGACTGATACTTAAACACGTGATTGTACTCATGATAACAATTTCATATGGATGTTGTGTTATTGTGATAAAAGAGGATGAATCATCATCTGCCTAGCCTTTTCCGAAACTATCTTGGGGTCGGCTCCCAGTCTAACCAGATGCAGCTGAGTACTAGTATTTTACATGAAGCGACTGCCTATCCGACCTCCACAACCCAGTAACTGGGTAATACGATACTTCTTGGTAAGGCTGGATGTCAGACTTTTGGCTTCTGTCTACTCGTAACGACTGTCAAAGATCTACAAATGACAGCCGCGACCAACGGCTTAATGTGCTTTCCGAGGCACGGAGGAAACTCGGTATGTTATTATGGTCACCCATCCACGGACCAGCCTCGGCAAGCACGGCTTAACCTTAAAGATCGACCCGTGCGGCTGTTATTATTTAGCGACGAGCTCCTCATAAAAGAGGATGAATATAAAAAAAAATAGTTTCTTTGGGAAAGTGGTGCGTTATCATGATTAGAATCACGTGTTTAAGTATCGGTCACTAATTACCAGTCACCCTGTATACGTATGTTTGTTCCTTTTTTAAATACTAAAAATGTAAAAACGAAAAAAAAGCGATTGAAAAGCAAAAAAAAAAGTCCATTTCGAAGCAGGCGGGACTCATTCCATGGTTTAATCCTCCTGTCCATTCTACTTGGGGTCAGCGCAACACGTGTTAATATGGACAGTTATCACGTAATAGATAAAGGTCTCTTCAATTATCACCAAAGGTTTTATACGAGACAATGTTAATAAAAGTAACTTTTGCTTGCAGTTACAGCGTGGGTGCGCCCGCATCTGATGACAACATCGACAAAGATTTCGTGTTTAAACTTCAGTTCAAGAACCACGTGTACTTCTTCAGAGCTGATAGCCAGTATACTTTCAATAGGTAAGTCTGGAACCTACATCCAACTAACCAAAGATTTTTTACTTATTTATGTAAACTTAATGTACCGCAGTGGTACAGTCGGCATCAGAAGTCGGTTAACACTTATCAATATAATACCAATTTTTGTGCTGATCAGTGTGATCTGATGTAATATTATTTTGCGAATTTGTGTAACCATTGATGAAAATATTCAGATATCTTTTACTCCTGTCTATTTACATGGATCGTTTTAAAACTAAGACGTCTTATAATTTCCGATGTGTATAGCGACTTTCGTTGCTCTGACCGTGCCTAGCCGGAATTAATTTTACACTGCATTCTCTTCCCGTCAGCATTTTAATTTAGCTTCAGTATTTATGAAGGGTGTAAAAACCGGTTAACGAAGGCAAAACGTACTTGTTTTTCCAGTCATTGCGATGTTTTTTTTTTTTGTTCTGAACCATAACTTTCTAGTTACGGATTCTGTACAGAATGCTTGGTTGAGGGCTTCGTGGTGGGCTTCGGGTTGTTCGAAAGAGATACCGTGGCCCTGGAACACAAAGGGCGAAGAAGGAACATGGATGGGTTTTAGTCAGTACAAGTCTGACACTCCCTCCCGCTCCGCCCAGAGCGGGAGAAGACATTTAATGATTTCCCATCCGCAAAAAAAAAAAGGGCTTCGTGGTGGGTCCGTTTACATCTTGCATAGTATGTGTACGTTAGACTATATCTCTGTAGTCTAATGTTTTTTATAGACCACGTGACCGTTCGAAAAACCAAATAATATTTTTTCAGAAAACGTACCAAAAGTAGTTATAAATCATGCACTTTTTTCAGATGGACGGAAGTTCTACAGACAGCAACAATGCGGCCTGAACATTGATCATAAAAACAATCTAGATAAATCAAATAAAAATATTTTAAAGTATACAAAATCGAGAATCAATACAACATTGGTGCCATAGAATAGTGGCCAGATATATTTTTGTACGAACTTAACGAAGTGAATCTTGCCTGTATTTATTGTGTGAATAGATCGCTTTAGTATTAGATTAAGATCAAGACTGACAGATGTCAAAGACGTTAATGGGTTGTAGTCATAATATTAGGTGGCTAATGTTTATGGTAACATAACTGGTGTATTACTATACCTCTATACCCTATCGCGCCATGTTCTGTCTATGCTAGTAAATAACAGATCTTTTTTAAAATCAATAGAAATTGTTTATTTGCCAATAATGTAGGTATACAGAATATGATGGTCATTTTGATGAGCGTGCCGATACATTTTGCATTATGGCATGCAAAATTAGCTAATGCCAATAAATTAAATTGAAAAATGGCAGAAAAATCAAATACAAAATGTCAATAAATTAAATTAGAGATTGGCAGAAAAATCAAGTGCTTACAAATGTAAATGAAATATATCAAATGGCCTGTTATATTGACGGCCTAGCAGGTATGGGTATTCCCAATATTCTGGAATTTCTAATAGAAGTCGCTTTGTATAATCTTTATATTCAAAACCCTCTTATAATAAATGGAGTTTTGTATAATTTTATCCATGGATCATTTGCTGTCTTGCCGTCCATTTTATACATTTGGCCTTCTTGGTAAGATTTGAGTCTGGTTAACATTGATTAAACACAAAATATAAATTTTAGGTTTACAATGGAATGCCTTGTGTATAAAAATTTTCACGGATTTAACGATACCGATGAATATAGACCGTCGCAATGTTAGTGAAATAAAAATAAATGAACTATAACTTAAATATTGAAATATTTAGACCTTGTTATCGCTAATAATGTTAGCAATATATCAACAACCGCGCGCCTTTTATCACATACTAGCTGTACCCAGCATGCGTTGCAATGCACTTTTTACTACCCACCTACCCTATCCGACCTACCTACCCTATCCTACCTACCCTACCCGACGCTACCTACCTACCTACTCTACCCTACCCTACCTACCTACTCTACCCTACCCTACCCTACCCTTACTACCTACCTACCCTACCTACCTACCCTACCCTACCTACCTACCCTACCCTACCCTACCTACCTACCCTACCCTACCTACCTACCCTACCCTACCTACCTACCCTACCCACCTACCTACCCTACCCTACCTACCTACCCTACCTACCTACCTACCCTACCCTACCTACCTACCCTACCCTACCTACCTACCCTACCTAACCTACCCTACCTACCTACCCTACCCTACCCTACCTACCTACCCTACCCTACCTACCTACCCTATCCTACCTACCTACCCTACCCTACCCTACCGTATCCTATGTCCTTCTCCTGGCTCTAAACTACCTCCCTGCCAATTTTCAGCTAAATCGGTTCAGCCGTTCTTGAGTTATAAGTGAAGTAACTAACACGACTTTCTTTTATATATATAGATGTATATTTCCATTAAGACCAATTTTAATATAAAATCTATTTAAGATTTGTGATACTAGGGGATCGGACTGGGTAAAGAAAACGACATTCTATTTTGTCCGTAAGACAGGTAATACAAAAATATTAGACACGTATTTTTTGTTTAATCAAAATATCAATAAATTACTTAGTTAAAACTCATTAAAGTTGGAGAGTGGGGGCTTACTACGTCACAAGTAGGTATAAAACTTACCTACATGTGACGTCATGAGCCATTTCAACTCAATATATCTCCGTAATTTTATGTCCACGTGAAAAAAAAAATGGATTGTCCCGTATTATACAAATTGTTTTACATATGGAGGTCACACAAGCTTAGTAAAATACCTGACAAAAATGGTAATTAAAGCACATCGACATGTAGAAAAAGAATATTAGCTCGGTAGAGCAGCATGGTTCTATTAGCATTTTGGCATTATGAGGTGGTTCCTGTTAAACATTTTGTGAAATTGTGGAAATCATTGATATATACCTATAGAGACCATATATTTTACTATAGATTGAATAGTTATACAAATATCTTATTTGGTAATACTTTCGTGTGAAGTCATAAGCTAGATATCATATATAGGGTGACTGGTAATTAGTGACGGATACCTAAACCATGTGATTGTACTCATGATAACAAACAACTTTCCCTAAGATTTTGTTTTTATATTCATTCACTTTTATTACAATAACTGTGACCTGTTAGCCGCATGACGCCGTTCTGTATCATTATAATAATGAGAATAATGACAGAGATGCTCTGCCTATCCACTGTTGCGTGCAACAGCATCTCTCTATCCGTGGTACTATAGTAAAAATTATCGTACATAATCGTATACGATATCGTATATCGTGTATCGTATATAATCGTATATCGTACGTAATTACAGTACAGAGCACACGCGCGGCTCAGAATCCCGCTCCGTAAGTACAGCTTAGCCTTGCCAGCAGCCGCTTCATACGGCTGTGTTATTGTGATAAAACTGAATGAGTATATTTTCATGCTCATTCAGTTTCTTAGGTAAGGTTGTTTGTTATCATGAGTAGAATCACGTGTTTAGGTATCGGTCACTAATTACCAGTCACCCTATTTAAATAGTAAAACGGTTGCGCTCTAAACGTGAAAAAATTGCGGCCATTTTGTGCGCCACATTTTTGTAGATAGTCATAGTAGGTGTGCCCAGTACATGAGTCCTTTTAAGTCACGGGTTCCTATAGTGGCCACGTGCCAATAGAACCATGAAACAAAATGTTCTTTTGAACCGGCGATGTCGGGTCACAGGACGTTCGATGTGTCATATTTGCATCTGACTACTACCTGTTCTATGTATAGTTTCACTTTGTGAAAGGGAATTGTCTCCTTGATATTTTTAGATATTAACCGTATAGTAGCCTTGTTTCAGAGAAAAGGCCTACTTATTTTTGTGGAAGTATATCTAGACTATAATTGGATGAAGAAATACGTTGCAATTTTTGTTTTGTAAATTCTATACGATGAATGAATGAAACACCGATTTTTTTGTATAGTTTGGAACGAAAAACTCGCCTAATTCAGGCATTGGTTGTGTGTTTACAAAAGACCAGCGATAGGTAGGTTAATTTTCAAAGGTTACTGAACACTCTGTATTCCTTCCGATTGCAGAATTGGTCCTTTGCACCCCAAAATATTGGTATGTTTGGTCGTTCGAGAATACGTTGTAGTGAAAAATAATATGAGTACAGTGTAGTTATGAGCAAACGGGAGAAAATGTGCTTCCGTGTCATACGAACTTCATTGTTCCATTAATTTACATAGGGTGGAAGAGACACAGACGCGAAAACGGGTACCACGTACTCAACAGTACATAATTCTAAACTCCCTCCGAGACATAGAAATTTTTCATCAGTGTTTCTTACAATGTATGTAACACCTTTTTAGGGTTCCGTACCCAAAGGCTCAAACGGGACCCTATTACTGAGACTTCGCTGTCCGTCTGTTGTCGTCCGACACCAGGCTATATCTCATGAACCGTGATAGTTAGCCAGTTGAAATTTCTACAGACTATGTATTTCTGTTGCCGCTATAACAACAAATATTAAAAACAGAATAAAATAAAATTTAACGTCCCATACAAAAAAAAAAGATTTCTTTTTCTCGTTTTTTAAAAATAACTAGCTTATGCCCGCGGCGTCGCCGGCATGGAGTTCGATAAATTGTCCCACGGGAACATAATATCGGGATAAAAAGTATCCTGTGTTAATCCAGGTTATAAACTACCCGTGTGCCAAATTGCATCCAAATGCATTCAGTAGTTTTTGCGTGAAAGAGTAACAAACATCCATCCATCCTCACAAACTTTCGCATTTATAATATTAGTAGGATCGTACGGAACACTTCGTGCGCGACTCCTACTAGCACCGTTTTTTTTTTTAATTACCGGTGAAAAATTTCGATGTGTGAGAAATTCTGAATGACGTATGTACTAGGTCCGTCGTAATCATTTTCGCGTCGATGTCTCTTCCACACTGTATACTTATTTGGTAATGGTCACTCGTAATGTAGTAGCAATCCAAAAGATCGATTTTTGTTCATGAAAATGTTAAGTCGCGATGGGTAGTACTTTAATATCTAAATAAAATCATTTCCAAAATGTTTGTCGGCTGTGTAGAATAGACTTTCATAAGATATTAACTCGGTCAGTGGTTGACTATAAGCAATAATACATCACAGGTAAATAAATATAGTTATGTTAGAATAATGTGCGTACTATATAAAGTAAATAAACCGCGGTTGTTTACCTATCAAACGTTGAAATGGTACAAACAATGCAATGGAAACGAATGAAATGTACGACTGAACGAATGATAACTTGTTGAATGATTTAGATTATTACAATGAATGAAGCGCGAATGATAAAAATCTATTTTGAAATCTCAAGGTTTTCCCATTTTATGTCGAAAAACACATTTTTTTTAATACGTATTTTGGAATACCAAAAGTTTTACTGTATATTAAAATAATATGCATGATGTTAAATTAATAAATTGATATTTGAAGTGCTATTATGTGTGAATATTCCCAAAGCTTTTATTTATAGAGTTTATTTATTAAGAATTGTTTATGAGTTTAACATAAGAATGGAGGAATATTTATAATTTAATTCAGGTGTATTAGATCATGTTCGAAAAAAATATTAAAATATTTTTCTGTATAATGTTTGTGAAATTAAAGTTTATGTAAAAAGTAAAAACATTCATAATTATAATTGAAATAAAAAACACTCAAGTTCATTCGACGTTTTATTTCAGATTCCATTTTAAAATATTTGTTCGAAATTACTTACATTTAATTTGGCTTTGGCAACACCGCAGTTTCTAGACAGTAAAATAATCTACCTAATTATATAAATATTGTAGAATGTCAGATCTTAAACATTAAATACATTATATAAATGTCTATGTATAAGTGTTACTAAAAATGCTTTTTGAGATCATACAGAATCTTTGGCGTTGTCTGTTCTACTAACTGTAAAGGTGGCACATTCAATTCCCTACTGTTATTCGAATTAAAGTAAAATGCTGTCTGATTTCTTAACAACTTTTATGCCTAAAATATAGCAATCAGTCAAAATTGATGGACTCGAGCGCTTTACCGAGGAACACATTTGAAAAATTCTACCTAATACAATCAATGACGAAAAGTACGATCATAATGTCAATTCATCTACTCTAAGGGTATAATAAGCTCTGAACCGAAAATAAAATTTTATTTTTATTTATTTTCATTAAAGTAATTCGTCCGTAAGGCGTCTATATCCATAAACTCCATACCTTCACAACACACCTCGCGTATGTCTTTCCTCGTTCAGTACGAGACATCGGTTACATGAAAAAACGTCAAGGTCAAATATAGAAAAAGATCTGGGCCAAGGTCATCCGCTAATCGGTAGACAAACTTCCGAGGGGTTGCTGCACGGATGAGATGAAAAAATCACAATACTTGGCCTAGGTCGTCTAGTTTATACTAAATAAAGATACGAAAAACTAAAAAAAGGGGAATCAGCGGCAAACTTAGGTAGGCGCTCTCAGACGGTCGTTTCTAAAAAGTGGCCGACCGTCAGTGAGCGCGGTAGTATCTGACGTGACCTGTAAATCCCTTATGTATAATCCATATGTGAACTTCCCGGGGATGCTCATACAAGAGTGAAATGAAAATTTAATTATTTTTGGGCTAGGACCTCTAGTTTCAGAGATAGTGGTTAAAAAAACATGGGCATGTCTTGCTACAAACCGGTGTCTCGAATTGAACACGGAAAATACTCTTGTTTGGTCCCACACCGATAGTCCAAAAGTTTTGACTGATTATAGAAAAATATCTTACATTATGTACATCTTCGAACGCTTAGCGCTCATAAATAAATTATATTTCACGTTATTATAGGTAAACGAAACATTTTGTGCAATAAGTTATATACATCAGATGTAATAGAATGTCATAGAAGTTCAAAATAAATAATGTCGTAGTAATATTTAAAATTTATACAAATAACTTCTAAAATATTATTTATGTACAAAATACATTGATTAGGTCAATTTTGTATAACTTTTAACAGAAATAGAGGCAACTCTGCTGGAAACCACAAGATTTTTACACAATTTGCGCGTTTAGTGACAACAACTTCTATCAGCATTTAAAAATACAATAATAAACTTATTTAGCTGCACATCACAGTCATGTAAAGGTGCAATTTAAATATACCTATCAAATATTCGCCTAATATAGCACAGGAAGACAAGCCGCGGGAAAATTAAACCTAAAACAAGGAGAAAATTTGTTTATGGCAACATTAACATGGACTAACTGTAGCAACACCAATAGTACAGACTTACTAACTCTAAACCATCATATTTCCAACGTTTTTCTTAACCAACACTGTCATTTTGGGCAGATCACCAATAGTCTTCCACACCTCTCTCTATTAACCATTTTAGCCAATCCAGTAAGTCCAGTGAAATGGGCATAAAGAAATGTCCCAAAATTATAAAAAAAAAACATCACATTTAATTCACATCCTAGTCGAAACTGCAGCTCCATTCTCTTTACTTTCTTCATCCAACTGTTCTTTGCTTCGCTTCTCTTTATTTCTTCTGAATATGGAAGCGTTGGTTATGGACCGGATGCGGAAGGAACCGGCTGTGCCGTTGCCTATAGATGTGCCGGAGCCCTCGTGTGGTTGATGCCGGATGTTCGGCGACCGGTCCCTTGGTCGGGTTCTTGATGAGAAACTTGCTGCTTTTAGTCGCGCTCCTGTAATGAAGATTTGATGTGGTGAGCTACGGATATCATAGTAAGACTAGAGGATACAACTGTACCTACTTAAGGTCTATGGTGCCAATTATTGGCAGGTTCGCCGTGTGGCCGACGGAGAGGTCTGTCAAACTCCTACTGACTAAGCCACACGAGGCTACTGCCGTATTTTTCATTTCGCCTTTATTTACATGGTCATAAAGCTCTCTGTGACCGGTTCAAATCAATTCCGCATCTATAAGTGTGGTCACTCCCAATTTTTACTGTAGTTGTATCTCAAGATTTAAATCTTGAGTGACGAGGAGGAACGCGTCGAACTTGAAGAATGCAACTAATTTCATCCTTGACCAGTTCAAGCCGGTCCGCGTCGATAAATCTAGTTACTAGATTTGAGGACTGCAGATGTCGTAAGTACCATTTCGAACTGAATTTATGTGGTCCTTTGAAAGCTGAAAAGATTTGTGTAAGCAGTTATAACTTGCTATATAACATACCTAGTCCCAGCTTAGGCTGCTTATCCCTCGGCGGCATATCATTGGGCACGAGGTGCGGGTGTCCGGCGCCGGTGGGCGTGTGCGGCGCCGACAGCGACGCGGGCGGCGCCGACGTCATGTCGGCGCGACGTACCACCAGGCTGCTGGAGTGCGGCCGGATCGCGCCCAACTCTAGCTCGTGGCCCATGGTTCTGCGGAACAGGTAAAGAAGGTATTTTAACACTTGCTGCCAATCTCAAATAAATAATTCATTTTTACTTGTATGCCGAAATCATTTGCTACGTATAACGACGACTCGGAAGGCGGGATGTATGATGATATGAATTATAAAGTGTATTTGATTGACGTCGTTACTTACGATCTGTCGTGTACATGTCGGGTCCTTGTGCGGCGCAATTCCGTCCGTCGCTGTGAGCCGCTCGGCGCTGTCTCCGCTCGACTCGTGCGCACGCTGCCGCCGCGATTAGCTGGAATACAACGACGATCTGTTAGAATACAACTTTATAGAGTAGTGGTAGAGTCAGTGGTATTGTTAGCATGCAACATCTCACTGCTGGGCAAAGGCATATCTCAATGATTTCAGGACAATTTTGGACTACGGGTTTTGAGCAACCCGACCACCATCTTCTACGAGGTCTACCGCAATGAATGAGTTTCAAAGGGCTGTAGTCCTTCGAGCCGGGTGAAAACCGTGTTTAAATATAATACATGTTTGTACTTACGCACTGACGCAGTATCGAGTGGATGCGTTAACATGCGCTTGCGCGTCTGCAGCATGGTGTACACGAGCGCGGCCAGCGAACGCGGCGGCGCGGGCGCGGAGGGGCGCGCGGCAGCAGGAGGGGCTGCCCCTCGGGCGCGTACCACCCACCACGTTTCCATGCGGCCTTTGCCTTTTACTTCTACGTTGCCGCGTCGTTCCAGAGCGTAGCCACGTGGTTCTAATAGCTGTATGGTCAGATTGTTGTTCATAATTATTTAACTGAAAAGTTAATAAAGGTTTTCCGGCAATCGGAACGGTGTCTTCTGCCAAGAACGGACACGACAGTTACACTGATCACATCAGGGGATCACTACTATACACATGCTCCGGTCGGCCTAATACGGAACAGGTCAGACGGAAAAATCGAATATGTATTCGGCCGACTATGCCGAATGCTCGCGGAGACAAGTCCTTTTTGACCTGAGCAAGTGATCATCATGGGACTAAAGTCGCACCGTCGGCCAATACCGACTGGCTTATCTCTAAACCAAAACTCGATCCGAAATAAAAGAAGATGCGTAACAAACTAAGTATAGACAAAAGTCTCACCTGCTTTGTGTATTTGGTGACTTGTATCTTGTCCATGGCACCTGTGGTTTCCATGCGAGACGCCTCATTGACGGTATTGCCCCAGATGTCGTACACCGGTTTGCGAGCGCCGATCACACCGCCTACTAGGGGACCGCAACTTATCCCTGATTGATAAAAGATCTTTTAAGTGGGAATTCAACTTGAACCTTAAATTTTCATGGATGGACGGAGTGAGACAGAATGATTAATATAGGAAAGAAAAGGAGTTAATATTAGTAATAGTTGACAGGGCAGAATGAAAGAAAAAAAAGGGTTTGTTCTAACCCCGAGTAACATGGGACGAGGGTAAGATAATGCAACCTCATACCCAAGGTCAAAGTGAATCCCAAGGTAAATGCGGCCCCTGGCATCCATCTTGTTTTGGCATTACGAAAGCGAGCGAGATAGACATAGGTACGACTTTCCGAATCGAAATCGAATCCGAGCGTTTGCGAATACGGGGGCTGGTTTCGATAGCTGGTATAGAAAATGTGGTATACATAAAGAAACTTCTCTCACCTACTCTAAGCCTGAATTTGTAGAAACTATGTTTACTGATGTCTTCTAGCGCTTCTCTTAGAGCAAAGGCGTAGTCGACCAGCGCACATAAGTGTTCGCAGTTGTCCTGTCCAGTCTGTAGAAGAAAAAAGACGATGTAGGATGCGCACAGGAAATATTAAACAAATGGAAAAAGGCTCTTATCTCACCACAATAAATACCACAAACACCAAACACGGTAATTTGACGCTGTGATACCATAAACACACGTACGGGTTATTTACAACAACAACACACGTTGTGTAACACGCTCGATGAAGATGTGAAATTTTATTGGTGCATCCAGGATTAGAACCATATTTTCTTAGAGAAAATATGACTCAGGTATAGAAAATCATCAGAAAAGTGAAGCTACCTTATTGTGGTTCGGATTCAACCCTGAGGCGGCCATATAGGTTGCAGCAATCGTCTTGATCTTCTCAATGCTTTTGAACCTTTGCTGCATCAGCAGTTTGTCAAAGTCAACTGCAAATAAAAATAACAGGTTAAACGTTTCTAATGGTGTGTACCCTTCAGCCACATTTAAAAATAAGTTATGCTCTTTAAGTGTATAAAACATCCTGCTAGTACAACCAAAGTCGTAGATTTTGCGCTACATTAAATAAGCTTACACACGTTTTCTAAAAGTGCCAGGAAGGAAGAAAAAAAAATGGAAAACATAATGTAGATGGTAAAAATAATCCGTTGGCTTTCCAGCTATTCATCGGTTCAAGCCGTTTCCGCGGCCAGGCTTCTGGATGTATCGCCACGATACTCGTCGCATTTAGAACAGAGCGCCCTAGTGGCGTCGAGTCGCGTCGTCCGAACCGAAACGAGGCGAATGACATATTTTTCGCTTTTATTGCTCTTTCAGACCGGCTCTAGCCAATTTCGCAACAATAAGTGTGCTCACTCCCCAAATGTTAGTAAAAGCCAGAAATTGTCAAGGAAAATAAAACAGGATTATAAACGTGTTCGGTTGGTACATTACAAATGATCTCGTTGAGCACGCGCATGCACTCCACCGCCTTCTCCTCCGAGTAGAACTCGTCAAAGTTCGGGATGCCCGCGAACATCACGCCTACTTCGTCGCGCCATTGGGAGTACAGCTCCTGGAAACAATATAAGTTTAAAAAACCTTTTAAAAAAAAGTTTTTATTTAAATGCTTTAAAAAGAAAAAAAGAAAATTTTCTTTTCAACTTTTAACTATCAACTTATAACCTCATTATACACAATTTATATGATCATAAAAGCTTGTCGCGAGGTTTACTTGTGTAAATAAACTAGTACCTATATTTAATTGAGTAACTTAATCTGCTAAGTTTTTTTTTTTATTAAATTTTAGTTTAATTAAATACTTATGGGTACGACTACATACGCAAACCTCGCGACAAGCTTTTATGATCATATAAATTGTGTATAATGAGGTTATAAGTTGATAGTTAAAAGTTTAAAAGAAAATTTTCTTTTTTTCTTTTTAGCATTTAAATAAAAGCTTTTTTTAAAAAGGTTTTTTAACTTAATTTTATTTTAACATTTTTAGTTTTGCCGTAATCTTTACTGACCATACATCATTATCACAATCTGAACACTTTTTTCATTCCATGCTATTTATTCACCGTTGGTGAGTTCCCTCCTGAGAAGACGATCCTGGCTGCAGGATGAGATCATGATAGAATTCATGTTCATCTATCAAATATGAACCTGCATACAAATTTTCGTGTCTGTGCTATTGACCGTTGAGGAGTTCCCTCGTCAGAAAACGATCCTGGCTGCAGGATAATTTTATGATACAAATCGTGATTATCCATCAAATATGAACTCGTACGCAAAGTTTCGTGTCTGTGTTATTAAACGTTGAGGAGTTCTCTCGTGAGGAGACGATCCTGGCTGCAGGATTAAGTTATGTCTGTCATAAAAATGTATTGTCACTAAAACCAAAGGTTTGTGCAAAATTTCAGCTCAATCGGACATCGGAAAGTGTTTCTAATTTAGCTTCCAAGAATCCACCGTAACAAACATACATACATACATACATTGCAAGTTAAATAAAAGCTTTTAATAATCTTAATGTTCCAGTAGAAAAAACTAGAGAAGAGACGATGAAGAGAATGGTGAAAATACACCTAACGTTTGGTAAATCAAACGTTAGGTGTATTTTCACCATTCCATTCATTTGTTAGGTGTTTGGTGGTCCTTGGTAAAACAAGGACTCCAACTAGGATCAACAATAATAGACGATTTGAGGCGTTAAAGAAAGCTCTCATATGATGATCATTTATTAATCAATACAAAATTTAATCTTGAACAATCCCCAAAATAAACTTACGTCAGGACACCAATCTTTACTCAGAAAGTGCACAACAACATGATCCGGCAGTATATGCTTGAGCAGATGTCTGTTCGTCCTCTGCGTGTCCTCCATCTCATCCAGGTCGGTCTCTGCCTGCAGCTTCCAGATGAAGTCCAGGCGTGACGTCACTTCAACTAGTCTCCCGTGGTATATCACCACTACCAGGAATACTGCCATCAGGATCAGCATTTGTACGTAGGCTGGGAGTGTCCTGGAAAACGAACACATTATTATTTTTCAAATGATGATGTATTGCTTGGTAGAGGTAGGGATAATAATTACTATGATGCCACAGCTGGGCAAAGGTCTCCCTCCATGATATCCGAGACGCATGATTTTCGGACACGAAATCCGTTTTCTGTTTCAATTCTTGCTAATTCTCAAGGAACACATTAATTAAATCGTCCCGCCATCTCTTTTGTGGTACCTATGCCGAGGTTCGTTATTTGATCATCCTCGATGTTTGAGCCAGTATAGGTCTGTAAAATTCATGCTCTTGGCAGATATTTGTTCAGAGTGACGAGTCTTGAATATGCTGAATATACCCAAGCAGTTATTATGTTCGCCCAAGAGAGGAAAAAATTAAGTTTTGGCTTATCAACCTCAGTCCGCACGCGTATTTGCGAACTTCAATTTAAAATGTACCTGAGCCAGCTAAAATAAACAATTAGTTAACAATATCCAAAATTTATACTCACGTGTTCGTGCTTGTGTTATAGTTCTTGTAGTCGTAGTAGAGAAACAGCAGGGTGCAGTACATCATGACGTTGACGGTGGCCAGCAGCGTCTTGATCAGATAGTATAGCTTGAGTACCGAGGTGAGCGCCACTAGGCACAACACCCACGTGAACACCACGTACTCTGGACGATAGCATTCGTCTGGGAAAAAGAAGCACAAGATTTTTATCGTCATAGTAGGCCTATTTTGAAACTGCACGAGAAGAACTGGTAAAGGTTTTAACACAATCGTTTTTCGGTAGTGGTGGCCAATCTCAGCTGAGATTAGCCATCGGCGCGGAAGATATTATAGTGTACAAGTCTGTGGCGCAAGCACAGGTGCGATGGTAATCCAATACGATAAATAAATACATAAATAGGAACTGTTGATTGAACACCACCAGTTGTACTAAGAGCAGATTGTGCTCTTGTAATTAGTCAATTCGTACCTTTACTGTAATTACAATACAAAATTAGTATCTTGTTCAGTAAAGGTACGATTCTGAAGGCGGCCGCAGACGCTTCTTATACAAGGTGTTGTATTGCATCCTCGTAAAATTCAAGGAGGTAACTATACTAATGATTCTCGTCCCGAATCAATAATAAAATGAGTAGATTATTTTCGGAAATCGGTAAGTGTTTTCAACGCGGGCCGTCAGATTCTCGCCCTATAACCGCGCTTCCACACATACAAACAATCTAAAACGTTAATTCGATAATTTATTATTCTTATTCTGAAATACTGACAAACTTAAACAACCAAAAAAATCAGCGTTTCTTAATAATTAACTAGGTACCGTAATTTAAATTGATTATTTATGTCTTTTGTGACAACCTCCTGAATTTTGACGAGGATGAAAAACAACACCTTGTAGATGGTAACATTGCCGTTTACATAGACTTATAAAGAAACCGTGTGGCGCTGCGTTCTGTGATTATTTTTGGGTGACTTTGCCCAGTTTGCGGTAGAAGTTTTTTCAAATGGGATACTCAAAATAGAAACGTTTTATTTAAAAAATAATTACTATAAAAAAAACGTTTCTAATTTGTAACTCCGGCGCAGTTTCGCTGAAAAGGGTAGGAGGAGGAAAGGATAAAAACATAGTACCTACCTAACTCCTTTTTTGATTGTACATTGTTGTAACCATGATTGTTTCTGCATATTATTTGATAAGTGAACTAACCTGGATCACTGTATACGGCGCTAAGGACTTGCGTGGTGTTGCATGTTACATTTGCAAATGTGTCAATCTTGGGCAGAAACGACGGCGGGCAGACGTAGAGTTTTATCGTGCTGTAAAGAAGAGTATTTTGACGTTTTTGACGTTTGTTAATTACTTAATAATGTAGCTTTCACACACTTTTTAAAATTTTAACACATTATTTAAATTTTAAAATATTTTTCCATATTTAAATTAATATTTAAAAATATAAAAATAGTAGCCCACTGGTATCGGAAACAGGGTCCAAGCTACCGCTCACGCATTATTTTATTATTAGTTATGATTATTTTATCCACATAATAAAATAATACTGTCGAAATATAGAGAATATGAACAGCAAGGCTGGTTTTCCACCTTCTTTTGTTCCATATATTCACCCCATAACCCTCCCATTCAACATTACTTAACGTGTGCTTCAAATTTTTGCTGCTTACGTAGTAATCAAGTTTTAAGGTTAAAAAATTTAACAGTTTTAAGAAGTTAGATTTATAAAGATTCCTATTTGCAGTTTTGTTAAAATCCTTAAAAAGGGATATGTTGCATACCTGGATATCGACATCGCAGTAATAAAACAGCAGATGTGTATATTCCTGATGCATCTTGTCGAGCTGAGATAAGCAGAAATCTTGGAGAGGCGAGGCAGGATGCCGGGAAACTCCTCCAGCATCACCAGCACGAAGGACAGAGTGAATGGCACCGTCATCGATAGCAAGATTACCACGAGGTACGGGCAACTGTGGCGAGGAACAAGTTACATTTAGAACTGCGAATATTGGTGCTATAAATTAACTATTAGGATTTGATTTGGGGACTAAAAGACGTGAGGACTGTACAGTTCAACAGGGTGAGTAAAAATATACTCAGTTTTGCTACCTAGCTTGTGCCAAATCAGGGGTGATTGTAAATAAAAAAATAAAAAAAAATGTATACAAGGTGTTATTTTGCATCCTCGTCAAATTCAAGGAGGCCCCTATGCTAACGATTCTCGACCTGAATCAATAATAAAATGCGTAGGTATTTTTTTATTTATTATCCTATTTACGGAAATCGGTAAGTGTGCGCCACGCCTTATAACCTGGCCTACACACATACAAAACATCTCTCTCTCTCTTATTCTCTAAACACGTAAAGGGAGTTATTCTGATTTCAGCCACAAAAAAGCAGTGTTTTTGAATAATCAACAACACTGCTTTTTTGTGGTTGTGGGTTCGCCGTAATTGATATTGATTATGTATCTCTTTTGTGACAACCTCCTGAATTTTGACGAGTATGCAAAACAACACCTTGTATAAAACTGAGTGTATATTTCCTCACTCTGCTGAGCTAGATGAGCTGGATCGTGTTAAATCAGGCCGACCCCGACATGTGTGTAGCACGTTTAATACACTAACTTATCAGTCCTTAGAAACTCCTTACATATCAGGATTTACCTTACATAATATACTTGTTATAATTTTTTCCCTATAAACATTTTCTGACAAAAAAATCTTGCAAAAAAGATTCGGTATATGCTTATGAGAGTATTGAGAAACAACGACTTTCTAATGGTATGCATACATAAGTAGCGAAATATCTATTTTCCGAAAAAAAAAGCAACCGATATTTAGCGCATCTTCGTCCCAAACACCATCTTAAGAAAAAAGAACAAACCACAAAAAACTTACTTGTAATGCACCAAAGACTGCACAGCCACTATAAACAGCCACAGCACGAGGCAGCACATGACATTTGACTTGAAGGTC
Organism: Cerastis leucographa; assembly: GCA_963082945.1. Classification (NCBI taxonomy): domain Eukaryota; kingdom Metazoa; phylum Arthropoda; class Insecta; order Lepidoptera; family Noctuidae; genus Cerastis; species Cerastis leucographa. The sequence goes on along the minus strand of OY720380.1, from coordinate 5,280,385 downwards.
CGCTCATCCAGTTCGCAGAACCTCTCCTCGAGCGAGGGTCGACGGAACCGCAGCGACCAGCCGTGCATATTGCTGACGCGCATCCGACGGTTGGACTTGACTTCGATCGAGTGGTTGATAATGTCGTAGTCCTATAATAGTAATTACGTGATCAATCTATGGATGGAGAGGGAGAGGAAGCCAAAGAAAACATATCGATTGTGTGCGTAATGATATGAAGGACAAAGGAGTAAATGATAGCGTGAGGGTTGACAGAGGAGAATGGTAGAAAACATAGTGCGTGGAGGGACTCCGCGCGGAACAAGTGAAACTTCGTAATACTACAGGCATGCGTTGCGAGTGCCACGCATTCACTCTCGCTCTGTCTCTTTCTATTCCCCTCCATGGTAGCGTTAAACGTTTAACGCAAACTTGTTGGAAATCGCATAAGATTATTAAGTTTTACTTCAAAAATGTGTTGCGCCGACCCCAAGAAACATGGGACAAGGGCAGGGAAACGATAACGTGTCCTGCTGGCTTACCATGACCTCTTAAAGCAGTATGGTTTTACTCTTATTCCAGTGTGGGAAAGAGACGGAGCTATACAGGATGTCTAGCGCCATCTCTTTCCCACACTGGAAAAGGAGTAAAACAATTAATATTTTGAGACGTCATGGTAGGCCAGCTGTCCTGTGTAACAGTAAGAGATTCTGTTACCAAGGATACGGTTTCGGTGGTTCTTCTCAGGGGAGTAGGAAATGGGGGGTTGTCTTATCTTGTTTTGGAGTATTTTCTCTTTTGGCGAATGTGTTTGTAACAGTCAAAATTTACAGAATAAGCATCATTTTATCAATGACCACCATTGTCGATTCATTGATACACAAAACAAAAAAGTTTGTTAATGAACAAACGTTTTTTGTTCTTGTCATGGTACCCATGATGAAATTATATTTGAAATTATTATTTTGAATGCGCATGTGACCTAGATACTATATTCCGAAATTGTACCTTTCTGAGAGAAAATAAATAACTATTGTTGTTGTATTTATTTCTGTTAGCAAGTTGTAAAAACAACTTTTATACGGCACCATTTTCTTTTCAACTGCCTCGTTTGTCTAGTGGTCGCAGCCGCGACTGCTGCGCATGACGACCTGGGTTCAATTCCCAGGTTGGGCAGTGTTTTTAGGTTTCTCCGTAGCACCCACGGTCGTCTTGATTTGTGCCGATCGTGTTAATGGCAATAGGCTCGCCTTCAATTACATGGACTTTAACTTAACTGAATGTGGGTGTATTATTAGGTACACCTCTACCTAACCTTTAAGGCATAACAGGCGTAAGGAAGTTGGGAAGTCAACAAGTTAAAAATATACATAACAGTTTATTTTAAACTTGTTGAGTTCCGCACTTCCTATCTGAGTAATTAGGAGTCCGAAATAAATTTCAGATACATAATTTCAGTTTTTTTTTTGTCCTTTTGTATCATTTTAGGTTATTGGGAACATAGAAAACCTCAAAACTAATCCAACTATTCATTTCCTGTCGTAAATCGAAAGGAACAGGGTCGCCTTTTCATTGTATAACTTCCAAGTGTTTCTTAGTTTGTATTCCTTTTATATCTCACCTCAACATCGGAGAGTGGAGGCACGTCGTCAATTTCCGGATCCTGTTTAGAATCGTCACAGTTTCTGCGAAACTTCCGCGCTACACTGGCTGCACCGCTCGAGTAGTACTGCAATTAAAATAGTTTTTTTATGAAATTTTTCACATTTTTCTTGCTGGCAGATAAGTTCAGTCTTCGAATTTACAAGGTCGAAACTTCGCAGATGTGATTGTTCTCTGTAGATAATTTAAGAATTACTTACAGCAGAAATCTAATCTAATACTATTAAAGCTGAAGAGTTTGTTTGCTTCCTTGAACGCGCTAATCTCAGGAACTCCTGGTCCGATTTGAAAAACTCTTTCAGGCTTAGATAGCCCATATATCGAAGAAGGCTATATACTATATATCATCACGCTACGACCAATAGAAGCGGAGCAGCAACGAAAACTGTTAGAAGCGAAATCGAAGAAAATGTGATGCAGACGAAGTTGCGCGGGACAGCTAGTAATAATATAAAGGCTAAATTGTCAGCGGCCACTAGTAGTAAAACTATTTGAAAGTATGAGTTTAAAAATAATCTTTCATGTCTGTGAGGTTTCTTTAATTAATTCACTTAACTTTCTTGTTTGAATCTCTTAGCAGTATAATACATTGTTGTTTCAATAACCCAAGTGTCAAGAAACATCGCTCCATCACTGAATACCATAAAAGCAAAATAAATTCTAAATAAGTACACAAAACATGATTTGATTTGCACAAAACATCTTTCATACTAGTATTCTATTCTCAAAACATCATTAGAATAATGTTTCCTGAACATAATTAATAATTGGCTTTTATGGTGTTCAGCGAAGCTCACCATCAAGCTGATTTTATTGTTTGAATTCTCAGGCCAACTACGGCCATTCAAAAATTGCCATCGCGGACGGTATTTCACGTCCACACGGCGGGGTATTGGTAAAGTTTTCAACTAGCAATAATCGCACCTCGGATTAACCTCATTGGTTACGATATTGCCTCTGCGCAAAGTTAAATTTAACAAGTTGGCTCATCCGACCCAACCAAACGCCGTGCAGCAAACCATAGCGCGCTTTAATTCGAGGACAACGCCATCTAGGTAGAAAAAAGACAACTCTTCAGTGACATTTAGTTCTCAAAGCAACCGCGCTGGGGCGCCACTTATGACGCCATAGCATTCAAACTGAATAAGTTCGAGTTAGCAAAAAATAGTATATTGTGTATTAAGGGCGGTAAGTAAGGAATTACGATCGAGGCTCTAGTAGAAGCCCGAAGTCGAAGACTGAGGGCTTTCTGAGTCGAGGTTCGTAATTCCCGTACCGCCCGTGAAACATACAATGTTTTTCATCACATTTGCGAGTTAATAATTATGAATATACACAAGTCAGCACATATTATTATGAAATACGTGAACTGATTTTTAAGCGGATGGCGGGCTGTTTGCCCACACCACAGATTATACAAATGTTTTGTTCAGAAACTTTAAAGGCAAAATACTTACCTAGGTATATACAGCCATGACGGAGTGTAAAAAAAAAAAATTCGACGTTTGGATACAAAAAACTATCGATTATTTAGATTTTATAACATTAGTTGAGTAGTTAAATAACATGTAGCGAGATTGAATGAAATTCCTGTTTAGATAACATTTTAAGACAATTTTTCAATTGCGTGTAAACTCCTTGCTTGATGAACTTGCATGACCTGTGTGCTGTCAAGCGGTGCTGTAAATTAAAAAAAAAATTACTTACCGCCCTAGGGTTTTATATGGGGCATTACAGCCAAGTTCACCTGTATGTTAGGACACTGTTTACGTGCAAGTGTGATGAAAATTAAAAAAAAAAATACTTACCGCCCTAGGGTTTTATATGGGGCATTACAGCTAAGTTAACCTGTATGTTATGACACTGTTTACTTGCAAGTGTGATGAAAATATAATTATGTCATGTTTGACATTTTAACAAATTGCAAAAAAAATGCAAAAAAGAGGTTACATTTGCCTAAAACTGTGCCTTAGGTAGCACACAAAGAAGATGAAAGAATATCTATGGTGTTTGATTCAACACTTCCACGGTCTTGAATAAACGAAAATAATTTTAAGATAACACACACAGCCATAACATAGCAAAAAACCGATATTTTATTTTGCCAGCTTTTCTTTGCAAGTGACATTTGACAAATCGAGGTTATTGATCTTCCTATTTTTATTTGAAACGCATTTCATACTAATTAACATTCCATCCTCTTTCCTATCACCGCCACCATTGTATAGCGTCGATGTTCTCACATACTTGTCTTACATTTTGGAAGGGCATCTCAGGCGTCCAGTCTGCCGTCAACTCATCTTCGATGGTGCTGCTGGGTCGGCGTGGTGTGGCCTCCCAGTTCGTCTGCGGCGGTTGTTGAGGAACACTGTACACATAGGAAACGGCTGGTTTTATTATACGATAAAGATGCAGTAGTAATATTCGTTTTTGCAAAATCTTCTAGTTCATCTCAGCTCCTTAGGCTAAATTATATAAACATTACTTAGCACGCTTACGACCTCACGCGAAGAAGCAGGTCAACCCGACCGGACCTGACAGAACTCCGGCCACTGGACTTAGACAGATAATGTACTGATAGTTTAAGTTTGATCGATCCTTCACGATGACACGTGGCTTGCTTTAAGATTTTTTTTTTCACCACCCTTTTGCTTCACCTGCAACTACATTCAGCGGCACGGAAACCGGATCAAGAGCGATACGTCGTTTATCGAAACGCGGAACAGGATGTTTTTCTTCTAAAACTTAAATTGTTTACTATATTTAATGTTTACTATACTATAAAGGGTGTAAAACACCTCTTAACTAAGCCGAAATGCACTGGTTCTCCCTGTCATTGCGATATTTTTTTTGTTATACACCATACCGTAAGTAAGTACCGTAAGTTCCGACTTTTTGACAAGTATTTTTTTAAATACAAGTTTTTAATGTAAGATTTTTACTTTAAACACCTCCACGACCCCCCCGTACTATTCAATCCGTCCATCAGCACAATGTTTTGAGTGCGTTACATTGAGTTCTACCACAAAACATGATTTCACACCCCCCAAAAAAAAGTAGTTTCCCAGCAATAATTTTTGCGTAAAGTAAGGGAGAACCAGTGCCTTTCGGCTTCGTTAAGAGGTGTTTTACACCCTTTATATCATATCCAGCTCACCTGGTCCTAGACCTGTGCCTGGTCCTCCTGGGCTGCTCAGTGCACTTGATAAGGTAGGTGATAGGGTTGTGTTCCCTCAAGTACGGGTCACGAGTGCCGCCGTCTCCGGGCTCCACTTCAAAGGCCCCGTTCAAGCACTCCAGCGTGGAAGATGATATGTGCACGCGACTGGAAAAGATAACCCGGTAAAGTGAATGTATTAATTTGGGGAAGCTTTGGAAGCAGTGGCTTGAGGGTAAGCGCCAGGGTAGGCCGCGAAAACACGCGCGATAAATTTTCTAATGTTTTTGCAATTTGCATGTCATGCGTATGTATTTAATCCCATTGAATGAATATTTTATGAAAACCTCATTCAATTGTATTAAATGGACTTAGGGGGTTGTATTGGTGACTATTACTCTGAAAAGCCATATTTGTTATGGCCCCTTATCATATTTTAATCAACATACAACCTGACCTGCTTATTGCAAGAAACGTAAGAAAATAATAAATTCGCGGGCTGCACTGGCGCTTCCACTTTAATATCCTTGTTTTAGTATCTTATAAAACTACGTCTTCCTCTGGTATTTACCTCGTAGATTATCTGGAAAGCTTTCGCTGGCTTTTCGCTGGCTTGTAAACAAGATCGAACAGATTACTTCTGCAGTTTGTAGCTGAACCACATACCTTTAATAGGATTTCCAACTGAAATAATTGTCACCGGATTGATTACAGAGTCTGCGCTGATAATGAGACTGGCCAGACACGCAAAACGAAAAAGAAGTCATTTGCCACGTTTCGGTTCGGACGACATGACTTTACACAGCGTCGGACAATTTGCTATTACTATTGAGTGGCCATTAGGCTCTTTTTGGACGGATCAATCCGGTTCAGAGTCGAGAAGATGATGATCACCAGTATTTTACATCGAGCAACTGCCTGTCTGACCTCAGCAACCCAGTTAGTACGTAATAAATAAGGGTTAAACGTAAACGTACTTTTTGCCAATGTAGACCTTTGAGGCTTTGTTTCATTTCTTCTGGAATATTCTCAGACTTATTAATTAAAAGGCCATCTTGGCTGTCTATACTGATTTAATTCTCCAATATAGTCATACAATACTGTACAATGCCACTTCTGCAATCATATTGTACTCTGTTGGTGAGTGTCTTCTCTTTAAGATCCATAGGTGACCTTAGGAAAGATGAGTAACATTTCCTTAAATCACTTTTGGCAACGCATGGTGGGTTCAACGTAACGGCGTAGATAGTAGTGGTAGAAGTACTTAGTTCCGAATGTAATATGTTATTAAATACTTACCCAGGCAGTCCACCGCTCTCCATTCGATTGGCAAGGGTAACATCGTGAGACCACAGATCGAACTGCCACTTCAAGAGCCCCAGCACCCCACACAGCACCTTGCCGCTGTGGATACCGATGCGCATGTCTAGATCCACCTGAACATAGAATATAAAGGTTACAAACGTAAGGCTTGATTAGCGCGTAAAGGTAAACTACTTCGATACACGTTAGGTGACTAGCGTCTAAGCGGCAGACGCGCAGTGCGGCTGGTTGCGAAGATAACAGAAGTTTGTTTCACTCGCTAGGCGAGTCGCTAGCCTGTAGGCAGTTAGCAAGCCACTTGTCAGTGCGTTTGTAACGTAAGGGTTAGTTTAATTTAAAACGTGATTATTGCTGTGACTCGCAAGACGAAGAAGAAGTTTGCTCGAGTTGATTTCGGAGTTACTGAAATGGTTTGTTTTCTGGTTGCAACTATTTTGGTAAATAAAGAGTGTAAAACACCTCTTAACGAAGCCGAAAAGCACTGGTTCTCCCTGTCATTGCGATAATTTTTTTGTTCTACACCATACCTGGGAACCTTCTAGTTACGGAGATATTAGAGGTCAAAGTTCCAACTTTTTGACAAGTATTTTTTTAAATACAAGATTTTATAGTAAAATTTTTACTTTAAGCACCTCCACAATCCCCGTACTATGCAATCCGTCCACCAGCACAATGTTTTGAGTGCGTTACATTGAGTTCTACCACAAAACATGATTTTACACCCCCAAAAAAAAAGTCGTTTCCCAGCAATATTTTTTGCGTAAAGTTACTTAGTTTCATGTACAGAATGCTTGGTTGACGGCTTCGTGATGAGGTGATTTACACGGTGTATTTGGTTTGCTTGGCGAAAAATATTTTTGTACAGAGTTCATTTTATAATTAACTTACGTTTGAATTAGTCTTGGATTAGTCTCTTCTCTTACTCGGCAATGTGTAGCTTTATACATCAGTAAAAGATTTTTAGTAGTCTGATCAGTACTTCAACAGATTACCTCTAAGATAATATCACACCTGTGTTTCCGCACGGGTTAGGCAGAGTTCTACCTAATAGTGCACACACATTTCACCAGTTATGTTTAAGTCCCGTGTAATATTAACGGCACTGATCCAGACTCCGTGGTTGCTACTGAGAACTTCCTGATGAAAAAACCCAACAACACTTGGCTCCACCCTAGAATCGAACCCAGAACCGCATACATAGCAGTCGCGCTTGCAACTATTAGACCAGGTTTTTTCTTCTTCATTTTTCCAATATTTGTTTGGATTTGAATACAAGATGCTGTGCATAAGAATTACCTGAGCATTGTATCGAACATCTCTGATGGCTTTTATCATGTGCAGCCCCATGTTGACGCAGCAGTGTGCGTGGTCCTCACGCCGATCCGGTAGACCACTCACGCAGAAGTAACAGTCACCCAGTAACTTTATGCGAAGGCAGTGATTCTCCTAGAGAATAGATGAGGTTTACTTTTAGTGTCGCCTATTTTTTCGGAAAAAGAAATGGAATAATTGATACGGTGACCACAACAGCTGACAAACTGGCAGCCAGCAAAGTAACTGACGACATTGGAAGCGTTGTCGTTCAGTTAGGCCGAGGGCTCATTAGAGCGTTGCGTTGCGTCCTCGTTGCGCTAACGCTGCGTCGTTTTACATATATTTCGTAGTGGCTCCTTTATGCGTTGCGTCGTCTCACGCGACGTTTTAACAAATCGGCGGACGAGAGACGAAGCGGGGCGAGGGTGATGCGCTGCACTGCCGGAGCTGCGGTGCGACGACGGACAGTTCTTAATGTAATCAAGGGAGACACCCTAAATCTTTTATTGTTTCTACGTTTGTTACGGTGGCGGCGTAAAAAAAGCAACAGTAAACACGTTTGTTCAGGTCTATTATCGAGTAAATGTTGAAATCCACACTGAGATGCTGCGCTAGTGTGCTACAATGGAGTGCGTTGCCCTCTTGCTTGACGACTTCGTACGTCGTCCCAACGCAGGTGTGGCGTAGAATGCGTAGATCCGTTGCGACGATGCAACGCAACGCAGTAAGAGGCCTCAGCCATTCACAGAAACCAGTCATGCCACTGTGTCTGTCATTGATAGAGGCTTTGCCTTGTGATTTCTGGTTGGTAATCTTAAAGTTTATTTAGCTTTAATTAATTAAAAATAAAAATTGTCCATACGTAGGCCGGTGAAAGCTTTACGTAATATATATAGCAAACATTATAATAATTAATAAACCTCACCGATGCCAACTTGTCGAAACGAGCGAATAGTTCATTAAGTAGCGTCACTAACTCCTGCGCAGTACATTTGCTCGATAGTTCTGAAAAAAAAAAAGAAAATGTTTTTGACAAAAATATCAGTAACAGAATACCTCCTGAAGAAAATTGCCTTTATATCAATGTGTTTAAAGTCTAAATACGCTTACCAGTGAACCCCTTGATGTCAGCATACAATATGGATACGTCATGATGCTGTTGTATGTAGAGGTTATTAAACTGTTGATCTTGAAACTCTCCCTTCACCTTGCTCACGTGGCTGGAGATCTCTTTCGCCAGAAAGTCTGGTATCACTGTGTAACACAAAGAAAGAGATTTAAGGTACCTACTAAAGCAGAAGATCGCGGCTAAAGGTCAGTGGGTCGTCTTAGGGGCGGATTTTTAGGAGTTGGAGTATACGCTTAGGGGCACAATTAGCAGCAAAGAAAACAAAAAAAAATCGGTTAAATATTTTTTTTGGGAATTAGTGGATTATCCAAAAAAAAAATTTAAAAAAAAATGGCATTTTCGGGTTAACCTTGAACATAAAAACCATTTAGGGTCTGAGAAGTATGGACCAAAGACGCACCGTATCCGAATTATGGGCCTCCGAATTTTATTTAGATTTTATAAAACTATCTAGGTATATTTCCAAAATGGTAGCTCAGATGATTTTTTTTTCTGGTAAGAAACTGTTGCTCTAGTAGAAAAAATTGTTTCAAAAAATAAAACTAAGTCCTCGCGCCATAGCGCCCCTAAGGGTACACTCCAACCCAGCTAAATAATAACAACCGCGAGGATTAATATTCTGGTAAAGCCGCGTTTACCTAGGTTCATCTCTGGATGGGTGATCACTCATTACATACCAAGCTTCCTCGTTCTTTCACAGTCGTTACAGGTAGTCAGCGGCACAAAAGTCTGAAAACTAGTCTTACGAAGGGGTATCGTGTTACCCAATACTAACTGGGTTGTGGAGGCAGTTGTTCCAAGTAAAATACTTGTATTCAGCTGAATCCAGTTAGTCCGGGATCCGAATCCTAACATAATAGGGAAAAGGCTAGGCAGATGATGACTCTAGCAGATGCTATCAAAGGAACTTTTGTAGAATAACTATGAAACCAAGTCTCAGTGAGGCGATATAACAAAATAATATCCTAGTTGGTCTAATCTATCTAATCTTCTTAATATTATAAAGCAGAAGAGTTTCTTTGTCTGCTTGAACGCGCTAATCTCAAGAATAGGGATGGTGACTTATTTTTTTTCATTTGTCTATCGGGTAGATTATTCAAAAGTATTTGACACGTATTTTTTCTTTTTTCACGTAATCGTAAAATTACGGAGATATTTTGAGTTGAAATGGCGCATGACGTCACGGCTCAGTACATTTTATACCTAGTTGTGACGTAGTGAGCCCCCACTCTACAACTTTAATGCGTTTTAACTAAGTATTTTTTTGTTAACTTGATAAAACAAAAAATACGTATCTAATATGTTTGTATTACCTGATTGACGGACAAAATAGAATTTCGTTTTCTTTACCCAGTCATCATCCCTATTATTGGTCTTATTTGAAAAATTCTTTCAGTGTTAGATACCCCATTTATCGAGGAAGGCTTTAATGTTGTGTTCACTAGTTACACTAGTTAGGGTTTAGAATAAAACCAACAAATTATCAGTAAGTAGATGAATGACTTTAGGCCCACGTCCTCTCGCTGCCCGAGTTAAGCATGGACTGGTTGGCACGCAACCCTAATACTACATTTATTAGGATACCACACCTCTTCCTTTTTATATGAAAATATTTATTTCAATTAGGCATATTTATTTTACCATTCGCTAAGGTAGTTTGTATGGAGAAGAATGGGGAAGAAACTACATACTTAAATAACTTAATTATTGTTTATTGAAATAACGATTTATACAACATTTTACAAACATAAGGGCAATAAAACCTAAAGGACTAATATTAGGATTCTACCTGAACTAGGAATAAACCTGTATCTCAGGTAACACACTCAAGTTCTTACACAAATATTATCTATATATATCATCACGGTACGACCAAAAGGAGCGGAGCTGCAATTTTTTTTTTGCGAAAACTGGGAAAATGTGACGCAGACGAAGTTGCGCGGAACAGCTAGCAGTAACGAAAGTTGTTCAGTATCATAATCTGAGTCACCACAGAGAGGTTGTGCATTTATTGTGAGTCTGTCCTGAACACAGAACCGTTCTAAAAAAACCACCCAAAATCTCACCGCTCTGAAACAGCTTCCACTGTCGTTGAGTTTCTCTCTTGGTCCTCTCACGAGTGACCATGGACCTCCGGGTCTCTAAGAACGCTTTCCTCTGCCCCCAATCAGCCAAGGACTTGGCATACATTCCCGCGAAGTTCACCGCTACGTACAGTAACGCGTTACCGATAAGGAGACGTAGGCTGCATGTGTAGGACTGGAAGAAAGTATTTATTAGCTTAAATACATAAAAAAGGCTAACGACGAGAAAGGCATGTATGATCTGTTCCAAATATATTTGATGCAAGTGTAAATTTTACAATAAAAACTGTCAATCGGACAAAACTACTTTTGACCGGTGTGAGTCAAACCAGGCGTGTCTTCTGTTAAAGTAAAATATTTTGTTTGAGAACGATAATACCTAGCATAAGAACCATAATTACCTAGAATTACTACAAAACGATGTTAATCAAACGGTCACAAAAATAACCTAATGAGTTTCTGAGTAAATGTCAGTTATTGTTAAAATAGTTAATAGGGGATAATCCTATTTTTTTTTTCTTTGTCCATTCTTGTAGTTTATTGAAAAGTATTGGACACGAATTTTTTCTTTTTTCACGTGGTCATAAAATTACGGAGATATATTGAGTTGAAATGGCGCATGACGTCACATGTAGGTAAGTTTTATACCTACTTGTGACGTAGTAAGCCCCCACTCTCCAACTTTAATGAGTTCTAACTAAGTAATTTTTTGATATTTTGATAAAACAAAAAATACGTGTCTAATATTTTTGTATTACCTGTCTGACGGACAAAATAGAATGTCGTTTTCTTTACCCAGTCCCTATTGTTAAAGTATTTTTGACTGCGACATCAATTTGTGGCAATATCTGTGTTTGAGGAGCTCGTGGGTGAATAATAACAGCCACTCGGGTCGATGTTCAGCTTAAGCCGCGCTTGCCAAGGTTTCTCCGTGGATGGGTGACCACCCATTGCATACCGAGGTTCCTCTATGCCTCGGAAATAACGTTAAGCCGTTGGTCCCTGTTTTCATTTATAGATCTTTGACAGTCGTTACAGGTAATCAGTTGCCCGAAAGTCTGACAACCAGTCTTACTACGGGGTACCATATTACCCAGTATTAAGTGGGTTGTGGAGGTCAGATAGGCAGTCACTCCATGTAAAATACAGCTGCATCCAGTAAGAACGGAAGCCGACCCTAATAAAGCTCGGCAGATGACAGCCGTGTGTATTTAGATTTTAGAATGTTTCGTATTTTTCTATCGCCTCTTTTTCAGCATTAATTGTTTAAATGACATTGTTTAATAGTTACTGGAAAGGAGTCTAAGAACATTCAGGTGATCAATATACAAGATGTTGTTTTACATCCTCGTCAAAATCAAGGAGGTAACTATGCTAATCATTCTCGTCCCAAATCAATATTAAAATGGGTAGGTATTTTTTTTTTCTTATTTACAGATATCGGTTATTATAAAACACCCGTGTTTTAAACGCGGGCCGTCTGATTCTCGCCCTGTAACCGCGCTTCCACACATACAAACAATCTCAAACGTTAATTCTATAATTTCTTAGTCCCTAAACCACGTTAAGGGGGTTATTCTGAAATACTGACAAACATATACAACCAAAAAAAAATAAGTTAGTGAATAATTAACCAGGTACCGTAATTTGAATTGATTATTTATGTGTTTTGTGACAACCTCCTGAATTTTGACGAGGATGCAAAACAACACCTTGTATAGTCATTTGTTTACGATTTCAGCAAAAACTTTTGGAACAGGCCATAGTTTAGTAGTGTAGTAATTATTCTTTGATAGTTACTAAGATTAAATGGTGAGATAAAGTGCATAAAGTGTTAGTGGCAAGATTGGCAAGCCTTTTGATGAAACGCCTCTCTAGATATTACAAAAATTCGCTTTTAATTTTCAGCTAATTTACAAAAAGGCAAACAACTAATTATAAAGTTAAAAGCATCTAGATAAGAATTAACATCCATCTTAAGATTAAAAATGAGAAGCGGTAAAAAATGAGATAATAATAATAATAAATCTTTATTACACAAGAAAGTAGTTACAACATTATGTGAAGTCCCTGACTCCTGTGCTAGGTGATAGACCTGTGTTACAGGAGTCAGTGCCCTCTCCCAGGAAAATATTCATTACAGAATCTTATGCAATAAGATTAAGATTTATTAAAAAAATTAAAGCTTATGGTTACAACAAAAATTAAATTAAAAGCGGTTAAAGAAACTTGAAAGTGTTTGCATGCATGTTTGTGTCTATGTATAATCGTCCGAGTGTGAGTGTGCGTGAGATGAGCCTATTAATGAATAAACAATTAATAAGCTGAACAACTCACACACATATCAGAAAACTGTAATAACGAAATAATCATTATTAACAATATTGTACATATAAGCATATTCTCGTATAACTACTTCCAAACAATACGAATTAATATTGGTCAGAACTGGACGTCCTGTTGCACCTCAATTTTTTTTTTAATTTTCTCGAGTAACCATGCTGGTACGTCGAAATATGACCAGTCAAGTCGAAAATGATCGTGTAAGCGAGTCTGACCCAGGTATTATACGAGGTCAAATAGAATTAACCAGCGAAACTTCTTTAAATTTTAAGTTTTTTTTTAATTCTTCATGTTTTTTTTTCTACATATTTAGATATGAAAATCATTAGGACCTACTGAGTATCGCTTGCCAATATAATTAAAATCTGTATGAACAGTAATTGAATGCTTCGATTTAATTTGGTAGGGCCACCTGACATTCCTATCACCTATCGTTTAAAAGTTTTTAATCATAGTATTTCAGTTCAGTTATAAACTTACGTTAATATTACAGTGGACAGCCTTCTTGGCTTCTTCCATCCGCTCCTTGATGACCACACCCGTGGCTATCACATGAGCCAGGAAGGACAGAATCCCGATAACGATGCACCAGATAAGTGACAGAGGCAACATCGCATACGGCACGAACACTATGAACAGCATGTACCAGACTTGGTTCTCCGAGTCTTGGAAGCCGATACCTGTCCCGCTTAGACCTGGAGAAAATAGTGAAAATTAACTCTTATAACAAAGGTAATTAGATCGGTTATTACTTATAGTATTCGCAAGTGCTGCGGGCGCCTACACACCTGTTTTCCCCGAGGCTTTAGGCAGAAGTGATCCTATGGTATATCCATATTTCGCCAGTTATCAGAGGTCCATATAATAGCTGGCGCGCCTATTGTCATCAACTGGGGACGAACCCAAAATCCAGGCCATGCATCCAAATTCATATTAATATCATGAATATAATCGAACCCAAGATCTCATTATGAGCAGTACTGCTTGCGACAAATAGAACAAAATGGCCGTTTCAAAAGTTCTAAACAGTTAAAAGTGGTCAATAAAATTGATAATAAGTGTATTTTTGTGGCCTGAACAGGGCTGGAAACTTTTACCATTGTAAGCATTTAAGTCTTCTATTATTCTTATCTTAATTAAATATTATCTATGTGCAGATAAACTTTAATTAGGTACTACTAAAACTTTCGTTATAAAAGCGTTTAAGGATTTTTATATGAAGCAGCTGACCTCGTAAATTCTTTACTACTACTACTAGAATTCAACTTTATGGTGATAAGGCTACTGCGAGATCAACTATACTGTCCATACCCATAAAAATCTGTGTAACGTTGATTTTTTTGGTCCTTTGAACCTATATTGAAAGAATACTCTTACATATACTATTGGTACTGTAGAGACCTACTAAAAGCAGCTTATAACAAAAAGTACCACAGCGCCATCTATAATAAAACTGAAGAACTAACATGGTCTGAATCTCGCAAGCAAAGTTTACATCGACTAAAGACTATACAGAGAAACCCGACAGCAACTGAAGGTCAGTTGCCCACCAGACATAACACCTGTCTGGTCGGAGGATGCTCCGTTTTCTAAGGAGTAACGAGGAACTTTACACCCTGTTCCTCATACCTCTAAAGTACAATCCAAGTATACCTTCCACATTCCATGAAGCACACCCAAACGAAGCACACCCAGACGAAGCACACCTAAAGTATTCCACTTAGCACACCCGTAGGTGGGCTTCAAATAAAAATTTAAAATAATTAATTTCCTATTCCACGAAGCACACCTACGAATATCCCACGCATAGTGCGGCGACTAAGAAATAAAAATGTCGATAGAAGAAAATATATATTATTTAAAAGACTAACTTAAATTTCTAACATCATTCAGTTTCATTATAATAATGTGATACAATATTTGTCATTTTTGTAATTTTACTATTTAAAATCACTGATTGTTTCATAATTGCAATAAAAACTTGGACAAATATCAAAAGTTTTGTAAATATTGTTTTACATAGAGATCTATGTTAAAGTTTTCTTATAGCTACCTGTTTAGTGAATACTAAAAATACTCTACTTTAACATAAAAAAATCACAGATTGTTTCATAATTGCAATAAAAACTTGGAAAAATATCAAAAACATTGGAAATATAGTTTTCCAAAGAGATGTTGAAGTTTTCTTATAGCTACCTGTTTTACGTCTTATCTATGAGATTAATATATGAACATTAACAGTTGAGAACATAAAAAGTTGGTTCCTGTTTACGAAAGAGATAAGACACTACGCACTAGTGACATAACAGTATCTATCTACTTACTTGAGGCATGTTATTTATGCTAAAACTACTGTTCTTACTGTAATTTCGAATATCAGCCTAGTGTCTCGATTACACATTTAGTTAAAAATAAAAAGGTATTAAACGTATTTTTGGGCATATTGCATACCGTTGGAAAGGGGACAGACTAGGGAACTTTATAAAATTATTCGAAGATCCCGATCGCTTTTAGTTTTTTTTTTTTTTATAGCCATTTAAAGTTGAGTTTTAAGTTTTTTTTTTCTTTTACAAAAACTTTACGAGCTATTAAAAAAGAAAGTATTTGTTCCTAGCAAGTAATTTTGAATTTGATAGAATCAAACAACAGTACATATCAAAATTAAATTGAAATTTTAAGTTTTTTTTTTTTTTTTTTTTGTTAAATAATCTGCAATCAGTCGCAAGACTATAAGCAGGTTAGTTGTGTGAAAATGACGTTAAGGCGAGAAGACCAGTGTCTTGTCTGCCTTTTCAGAACACATCCTTCCTTTTCAGTCTTTTCGTCGTAAGAGAAGGATTTAAGAGGTCATAGGCCAAGGCATTTGGATGAGTCAATAGCCTTTCAGCATATTTCTTCTTGAAGTTGTCGATTTCGGACTGAACAGTCGGAACATTAAGATATTCGTGGATCTCATCATTTCTGGAGAACCACGGGGCACTGGTAATCGTACGCAGGATGTTGTTTTGAACTCGTTGTATGCACATAATGTTACTCTTGCTGGCAGAGCCACACAGTGGGATTCCGTAGGTCCAGATAGGTTTCAGGACGCTGTTGTAAATCAGTAGCTTGTTATCGACAGACAGGACAGAGTTTCTACCCATAAGCCAGTATAAGCTTCGGACCTTATGGTTAATTTCATCTCGTTTTTTCTTGATGTGGTGGGTCCAAGTGAGCCTTCTGTCTAGGTTAAAGCCAAGGTATTTAATATGCTCGCTATCCGGCAGTACATCATTGCCAAATTTGACAGGCGGGCAGTTTCCCCTTCTCAAGGTGAACGTGATGTGGTTTGATTTTTGAGTACTTGCTCGGATGCGCCACTTTCTCATCCATGCATGAGTCTCATCAAGTAGGTGTTGGAGCTTGTTACTAGCCACTATAGGGCAACCATCACTAGCGAGATAGGCTACATCATCCGCGTATGTCGCTACTGTTACGTCTCCAGTTACCGGCAAGTCAGAGGTAAATATATTATATAACACAGGGCCCAGAACGGAACCCTGCGGAACACCGGCATTAATTTGTCGAAGTGTGGATCTAGCATCTCTCTGTTTCACTTGAAAACGCCTGTCTTCAAGGTAAGACTTGATAATTGGGTAAAAAGAATGTGGAAGCTTGTCCTTCACCTTGCACAGTAGCCCTTTGTGCCAGACTCTGTCGAAGGCTTGTTGGACGTCTAGGAATGCCGCCGAACAATAAAATTTCATTTCAAAGGAGCGTCTGATCTCCTGATGGACCCGGTGCATTTGCTCTATTGTAGAGTGCTTTTTCCGAAACCCGAATTGGTGCGCTGGGATAATGTCACAGTGGTCCATATGTTCTTTTAGGCGGGTTAAAAAGATCTTCTCCCATAATTTCGACAGAACTGGTGTGAGGCTAATAGGACGATATGACGAAGGTTCATAGGGAGATTTGCCAGATTTATGAATCATAAGGATTTCCGACACTTTCCATATTTGAGGAAAATATGACAGTCTTAGTGTTGCATTGAAGAGAGAGGCAAGAAAGGTTATGCACTTTCAAGGCAGGTTCTTCAGAACGACGGGAGTGATTAAATCGAAGCCAGGAGCCTTGTTGGAATTTAGTCGTTTAATTTCACATGCGATTTCCTTTGGCGATGTGGGTTTCAGAGGCAGGCAGAGCTGAAGATCCTGACTGAGTATGTCATCGACGTCAGGTTCATCACTGCCATTGTTCGGCCTGAATACGTTCTCCAGATGATTTGCAAATACTTCCGCTTTCTCAGCGTCCGTTCGCGCCCAAGAGTTTGAGGATTTGAGGGGATGTAGATGTTCTTGCGGCTTTCTGTTGGTTTTAGTAGCTTTCCAAAGTGACATTTCACCCTTTCCCAGAGGCGACATTCCTTCCAGAGTACTTCGGAATGCAGAGTTTGTTGATCCTACCAATAGCAACTTCAGTTGTTTTGCAGCCTTGTTTAAGGCTTTTTTGTCCGCAGAATGGTGAGATTGGTGCCAAGCTCTTCGCACTCGTCTTTTTTCTACGAGTTTTGTTTTGATCTCTGCAGACTGAGGAGTCATCATTGGAGAACGAGTTAAGTAAGGTGAGTTTTTCCATGCAGCCACTTGGATTAGGTTTGTGAGAGACTCGCAGGCATTGTCGACATCTTCAGGAGTCTTCATAGGAGTATTTAGTTGAATATTTTCATCCAAGAAGCTGCGAAAACCCTGCCAGTCAGTTTTTCGATTTGTTAAGGCATCAGACGGCTCAGAATAAATTGCTGAGGTGCTCAGGGTAAGGATTACCGGCGTATGGTCTGAAGATCCATCAAGGCTTGATTCTACAGAGGAGTAAAGATGACTGATTCCTCTGGTTACAAAGAAGTCTAACAGGTCTGGAGATTTGTTACGATCCGTTGGCCAGCTCGTCGGTTCTCCAGTAGATATTGGAGTAAGATGGTGAGTATCCAGACAGCTTTTGAGTGATCGGCCTCTCGGTAGGGAAATGCGAGAGCCCCAGTATGTGTGCTTTGCATTCCAGTCCCCTCCAGATATAAATTTGTTTCCAAGTTGGGAAAAGTAGTTTTCAAACATTTGCGGAGTGATTATGTGTTTAGGTGGGCAGTAAACAGCGGAAAATGTAATGGGGCCCGTTCGGTCGTCCAATCTGATAGTAGTAGCCTGTAAATGCCGTGTGGCGTAGTTCTCCAGCACAGTGTGCTTAAGGTTTGATTTTATGACTATTGCAGTACCCGCATGAGCTTTGCCGTCATCAGGATGAGGAGTGAAGTAAACGTTAAAACCTTTCATTCGGTAAGAACTATTTTTGGAGGAATGAGACTCGGAAATCAGAACTATGTCAAGTTTATTACTATTAATCATTGCCTCAAGCTCATGTATGTTCGCTCGTAGTCCGTTGATGTTCCAGGTTGCAATGCGTAGGGGAACTATGAATGTAATTTAGAGACGACAGAGGTCAATAGGTTCAGGAGTGTTCCTATCTGTTGAATGAGTTGGTCAATTTTTTCAGATTGTTTTATTAAAATTTCTTCAATGCGACTATGTTGATAGTTGTTATCAGATTCTAAGTTGGTGTCGGTGGCGTTGCGTCTATTGGCTGTTACGTCAGAGTAGCTGCTTTTGTCTCTAAGTTGAGTGGAACTAGGTGCTATTAAGCTCTTGTTGGGATGGGCTTGTGTTGTATTCACATCATTTTTCTTAGAGTATACGGGAGGAGGATTGATTTTAGTCCGATTTGACTTTCTGGACGATATTTCCAAGTAGACCTGGCAGCCTTTGTAGTTAGCTGGGTGGTCGCACGAGCACAGAGCACACTTAGCTGGAGTGTTGCGATCCTTCTTTGGGCAATCTACAGTTTTGTGTCCTTCCCCGCATTTAACGCACCTGTAAGGCCTCATGCAGTTATTCTTGGAATGCCCATATTGCTGGCAACGCTGGCATTGGACAATTGTTGTCGATTTCCGAGGATCCTCTATTGAAACCCGCTGGTGGTAAATATATTCTATGTCTTTAACTGCTTTATTATTTTCGCTTGGTTCTAAGTTGACAAAGAATGTAAAAGACGGAGTTTTATCTGGACCATAACGGGCATTAATAATTTGCCCACGAACTTTGTTGCCTGAAGATTCTATCGCATCGATTATTTCACTGTGGGGTGTCGAAAAGTGCAGCTTTTTTATAACTATGCGATAAGCCTTCTTTTCTTTTGGCGTGAAGGTGTGACCTATCAAGCCTTTTGCCCTTATTGTTGATATGACATCCTTATAAGTTTCTGAGCAATCTACAAGGACACGGAGCAAGTTTCTGTTAACTAGTCTTATTTTGAATAGTTTGGGGTCACATACCGATTCTATCAGTTTTGAGAGCTCATTGACGTCTTCTATTCCATAAAGGACAATAGGAGGAGGTTTATTCGATTTTAAAGTTGGTAAGTCATTATTTTGACTTTCAGGTTGATCTAACGGTAGGGTTGTAAACCTGTTTGATACTGCCACGGGAGTGGAGTTAGGTGGAGAATCGCTTGTTCTTTTACGTTTGTTCGTGTTTGGCACCCGCTGCCAGGGTGGTGGTGATTGCTGATTGGATAGACTGTCAGTTAGATCCACAATGTTATCTGATTTTGATTCCGTTTGGTTGGCATTATATTTCGACATATCGCTTAGAGACGCTGAGCGTGGTCTGTTAAAAAGTGCTGGATGAAAGACTTAATGAGTAAGGGTTTTTTGAGTTGTTTTGGTTGAAGTATTTTGATAGGGTTCATTCATATTTGTTCCCACGAGTAGGGTCGACTAAAACGGTCGCTTACAGGGTGACGCCCATCCCCATAAGAAGGCGCAGTTCAACGATGTTAGCCTGTCACATCGAGGTTGGTGCTAGAAGCTGGAGTCCCTCCAGCCATTCGTCCTGTCGGCGCAGTCCTCACCTTAGGATTGGGGTAATTATTTTATTGAGGTTTTCTTCCTCGTGGTCCAGGCGATGAAGCCAAGGCCCCCAGCCTCACGAGTCGAACCCGTGAGGACCGGGTTGTTGAGGTCATTTCCTACCGTCAACAGGACAAACTTGTTAGGCTTGTTGGTTCAGGTTATTCTTCCCGCCGCCCGAAACTCGGCGTTTTTACTCATTTAGCACCACCCAGGGGACACGTGTAGGGTGGGACTTGATGGACAAGATGGGATGACCTACGGACGCGAGTAACTTTTGTCCCCCAAAGTTTAATTAAACAATTTTTTTATTTTGACCTAAAATGTTGAATTTTGGAATTTTTCAAAATTTAAATTAAAAAGTTGTTATAAAAAAACCGGTGTGGCAAGGAATGAGTTAAAGGGCGGAAAAGATAGCAAATGACCTCTTCTTTCAGCCTATTCGAATTGGCAAACGATGCACCAAACTCCTTGTATATTTTCTTCTATCGATATTTTTATTTCTTAGTCTCCGCACTATGGGAGTGATATTCGTAGGTGTGCTTCGTGGAATAGGAAATTAATTATTTTTAAATTTTTATTTGAAGCCCACCTACGGGTGTGCTAAGTGGAATACTTTAGGTGTGCTTCGTCTGGGTGTGCTTCGTTTGGGTGTGCTTCGTGGAATACCTCCACAAACCATAGCATAATGGGTGTAACAGACGCTTAACGACGCCGAAAGGCAGTTGTTATCCTCGTCATTGAGATTTTTTTTGACCATACCTAGGAATTTCTAGTTACGGAAATATAAGAGGTCAAAACTCCACTTATTCACGTATGTTTTTTAAAATACAAGTTTTTTATGCCATAACATTACTAAAAAATACGTCCATGACCCTTGTACTATCCAATGCATGAGCACAATGTTAAAAGTTTGTGACATTGAGTCCAACCGTGAACCGTGCTGTTACACCCCAAAAAAAAAGGTTGTTACACAGCAATCATCTTTAGCGAGTTACTTTTTTTGATGTACATAAAACTTGGTTGACAGCTCCGATACACGTTGTGTACTCTGTTACACGTTGTATTAACAGGGTTGTACAGACAAAGACGATTGCAACAACTCGACTAACGAGGCAGAGATCCTTCAGCTTATAAAAATTGTAAGTTTATAAGCATACCTTGAGCGATGAGCAGTATCCAAGTGGCAGCCGCGGCCCAGTGCAGGTAGTTGTTGGCAAAGCATCGCCACCAGCCGAGCAAACACACGCCCACGTTCAGCCCGGAGAAGGCCACGGTCCACGCGATCTGATAGGGGCTTGGTGTTGCCACTGCAGAGTATATGTACACGTGAGCTTGGCTTTTAAATCTTCTAAGTGGAAAATACTTTATATTGAGTCAGTAAGCAGATCAGTGAAGATAATATGATTAAGCAAATCACCAAGTTCAAATTACATCCGTCGCTCTTTGACAGGTGAAACAAGAAGTCAAGTTAGAGCGGTAATATGATAAATTATTAATTACCCTGTCTGTACATGTAGGAATTGGTTAAAGATGGGTGGGTCCTCTTTCTACAGTATTCACGATTGAATGATGACAAGTAATAGTCAAAAAACTACAACCTGCATTACTTAATGTGTAAACATTAATTGTAATTTTGTACGCCTTGCATGGCAGCACATAGTGAGACAACTTTTTTTGATAACACCATATACTTTTACCTATGTGTCACAAATAAACATATTTGAATTTGAAAGTATAACTTGGGCTTTCGGAGTTTTGATCGTGGTTAATTAAATTGTTTCAAGACTGTTTTAAGGAAAACACAGTTCTTTTACGGTAAATTACAATTAAATAAGTTTCAAAAGGAATTTCTAATTCACTTACCCCCCAAGTTTTTCACTGTGTAAATTATTGCTAGACATATCTGAAATTTGAAAATAAAACAAAACGTTTAAACGGTAACAGTAAATAAACAATCATATCTCTCAAGCATGCTGGCTTCCTCACAATGTTTTCCTTCACCGAAAGTAGTGATAATTATACAAAACGCACATGAATTAGAAAAATAAGAGGTGCGTGCCTTTTTTTTCGGATGGGAAATCATCAAATGACTCCTCCCGCTCTGGGTGGAGCGGAAGGGAGACAGACTTGTACTGACTAAAACCCATCCATTTTCCATCTTAGCCCTTTGTGTTCCAGGGCCACAGTATCTCTTTCGAACAGTCCCGCAACCTGTGTGCGTGTGGATTGAGAGATCTTTTCGAAAAACTCTTCCTAAAAAATCCCACCCAAATTATAAGAGGATTTAGGAAATCTTAAACGTGGCTTTGAAACGAATCGAAATTTTGTTTAGCAGCTTTCACAAATCCTTCACAATTAATTAAAATGCAAATTATAAACACATAGGCAGTATATTCTTGGATACGCGTTATGGCTTTTTCTTCAGTTGTCCAGATTGAGAGATCGAGTTAATGAGTTCTAACTTTCTTTGTTTAGGTTTCACAAATTTTATACCTTACCATGGAGTTTTTACAATTATTTCCTAAATCCTCTTATAATTTGGGTGGGATTGGAAGAGTTTTTCGAAAAGATCTCTCAATCCACACGCACACCCGCAACCTTGGTAGCCATCGGCCCTCTCGGACCCCTTCCGATTTGCTGACATCTCCTTGTGGCGCACCTGGAACACGAACGCGCTGTCGACACGGCCTGTCGTCATAAGACGGACGGACGGCGAGCTAGCCCATTACTCACCGTCAGAGGTGCGTGCCTTGGGTTCGAACTGGTGACCTATGACTTGGCAGTCCGACGTTCATACCACTAGGCTATCACTGCTTTTGCAGTTGATAAGAAAGTTTATCACGACATTCAATTTTTGTGATAGAACTCGTAAGGCCATTGGGTATTTTATGGGATTGAATATAATGAGCACCAAAAAATACTTTGAGCTCCTAAGCTACGTTACCCAAAAAAAAATACTAAACACCAAAAAAATTGTATTCAAAGACCAAATATAGTAAATGATCACCAAATATAGTAAATGATCACCAAATTTTGTGGCAAGAAGAACTTAGGAAGCAAGTGCGAGCAAAGCGAGCTCGGGATATTGGGCACCCCGACTCGGACAGGTTAGGTTCGAAGGGGATGGCGGGGTCTAGTGAGCGAGCGGAGCGAGCGAACTAAGACCCCGACATCCCCTTCGTGTTAGGTTACTTTAAATCCTGCAGAGAGAAATAGGAGCCCCGCGTAGCGGGGCTCCGTCGACTACGCCTTAGTTCGGAGCTGTGATTTTCAGGTTTTTAATTCTGGTGATCATTTACTATTTTAGGCAGTATAAAAATGTTTTTTAAGGTTATATTTACTTTATCTGGTGTTATGTTAAACATAAGCCGTATTTTATGTATATTACCACAAATGACCACGATCGAACAGCTCGTTCAGCAGTTTGAGGAGCTCGTGGCTAAATAATAACAGCCGCACGGGTCGATCTTTAAGGTTAAGCCGTGCTTGCCGAGGTTGGTCCGTGGATGGGTGACCATAATTACATACCAAGTTTCCTCCGTGCCTCGGAAAGCACGTTAAGCCGTTGGTCCCGACTGTCATTTGTAGATCTTTGACAGTCGTTACGAGTAGTCAGAAACCAAAAGTCTGACATCCAGTCTTACCAAGGGGTATCGTATTACCCAGTTATTGGGTTGTGGAGGTCAGATAGGCAGTCGCTTCATGTAAAATACTGATACTCATCTGCATACGGTTAGACTGGAAGCCGACCCCAAGTTAGTCTGAGAAAAGGCTAGGCAGATGATGACCACGATCGAACACTTTAAGTTTTAGGAAACACACAGTACTTAATAAAAATGTTATCAACTTACCTTAAGAGCTAAATCAACAACATTGACCATGATAAGTGACTTCTGCCGCTGCCGCCGCGAATATCTTTGGTATGATAACTCTACTGCTTTATTCTGTAACAAAAATAAGATGGTCAACGTAAGCATTGGTGTGCCTAGGAGCTAACAATACGGCCCTAGCTGACTGCTGACGCGGACTGCTCAGAAACCCTAATATCATGAAGAGTTTTAAGGGCAAACCAAGCTTTTAGGCTTGTATGAAAGTACCGCCACTAAACGTAAGCACGCACGTATAAGTACTGCACGGAATTAGCATTGCCTCAACGCGAGTCGTCGTGATTTTTAGGGGTCCGTACCTCAATAGGGAAAAACGGAACACTAATAGGAGCACTTTGTTGTTTGTCTGTCTGTCTGTAAAAACCCTTTATCTTGGGAACGCGTGGAGGTATTGAGTTGAAATAAAAAACACCCGTATGTGAAGATCTACAGTCCCCTCCAGCTGTGAAAAAATCAAAACTCTAAGTTCTTTAACTTAGAGTCGTAAAAAAAGATACGGACGTTTATGCCAAAAAAAACGTATATTTCGACACTCTCAAGGGAATCAAAATGTATAGGGTACTACCCGTTGACTTATACCACAAGTACAGGGAAAAACTGAAAACAACATATTTGTAATTAAATCATGAAAAAAAAGTATTATTTTATATGATTTAATTAACGCGCATAACAAAAGTGAATCTGTACGGAACCCCCGGTGGGAGACTCCAACTCGCACTTGTTTTTTCTAAGAAACATCACACTGCAACGAACACTGATAGGCGCTGAAACAGTAATGCTTCGGTCTCCTTTCTTTTTAGAGTCGTTAGAGGCTTTGGACATTGTAGGCTTTGTAATTTTTTTTTTTTTCTTTCTTTTACTGCCTTCTGTAGTAAGCAATCGACTTATTGTCGGGCCTACGCTGTCCTCCCATACTTAAGTACTAACGCAGTAACTTCAAATATTGTAAAACCAAATGATTTTAAAAGAGTAACCATGGAGGTCCTTGCCGGTTCTTCTCCATAGGAAACGACCAACCCGAACCTTGCACCTTTTGTTGACGTTTTATAAGTGCCCATGTAGGCTTATGTAAAATAAAATATTTTGATTTTGATTTTGATTTTAGAGCCAACCAACACTATTGCATTAATGCTTCGTTATCAATAGGTATAGTAAAAATCAGGCTAGATGTTTCGGACATGAGTTTCATTCTTCTTCTTTATCGTGTAGTTAGCGCCTAACCTGATGTCAGAATTTCATGCCACCCATGGACCTCTGACTTGGCTTTACATGCCGTCGAGAAATATCACTCAGGCTTGCTGGTTGGGTTTCCTCACGATGTTTCCCTTCACCGAAGCAAGTGATAATTTTACAATACGCACATGAATTCGAAAAATCGGAGGTGCGTGTCTTGGGTTCGAACTTGGGAACTATTACTTGGCAGTTACACCACCAGGTTATCACTGCTTTAATAGGATAATTATTTTATTGTCACTTACCTATACTCGGTTTCTGAAACGATAATCAACACAAAAATAAGCTAAACGCCTATCAATTGCTGTTATTTATTGACTGACTTATCTACAGCCGATCAGCTGGTCTACCATGACGTCTTAAAGTAGTATTGTTTTACTCTTATTTCAGTGTGAAAAGAGACGGAGCATATAGCATATACACCGTCAAATTTTGATCGTTTTAATCCCTTGGACGGGTGATTCAAT
The DNA here is from genome assembly GCA_963082945.1 of Cerastis leucographa. Taxonomy (NCBI): domain Eukaryota; kingdom Metazoa; phylum Arthropoda; class Insecta; order Lepidoptera; family Noctuidae; genus Cerastis; species Cerastis leucographa. The sequence goes on along the minus strand of OY720380.1, from coordinate 5,254,867 downwards.
TTCCAAAATACTATTCATAAACAATTAACACATTTTATCTTTAAGCATTTTATCTTGTAGCGACCACAAAAAAAAAGCAACATACTACAAAAAGTACTACAGCGCCATCTATGATGCGACGGAGGAACTAACATCAATTTCCTACAAGTCGCAAGCAAAGTTTACATCGACTTTAGTATATATAGAGAAACCCGATAACAACTATCGGGCAGATGCCCGCCAGACATAACACCTATCTGGCCGGAGGATCCTCCCTTTTCTAAAGGGTATGACGAACTTTACACCATGTTCCTCATACCCCTAAAATCTCTTAAAAAAAAAAAAAAAACTAAAAGCGTTCCGTTTTCTGCCATTCGGCTACGGAACCCTAAAAATAGCAAGTGATAACGTAATATTCGCAAAATGTGTGTGTGGTCACATCATATGGTACGAAATGAGTTTCAAATGGTACTACTCGTACTAATGGTTTACATTACTATTTCACTAATGCAAAAATTGGTTCGAGGTTACAAAAAAGGTAATTATATTTAATTTTATCACTACAAATCGATAGTGTTTCATGCACCGAATCGACCATCCACGGGATTAAAACGATTAAAATGTAACGGTGTATAGTAGGCCATATTCATATTCATGTCATGTCTAGCGCCATCTCTTTCCCACACTGGAAAAGGAGTAAAACAATAATGTTTTAAGACGTCATGGCAGGCCAGCTGATTTCTTGACATAAGTTTAATTTGACACGTTGTCGATTTTCGATGAAAAAACCGGTACTAAGTGACTTTTTTTTGAAGAAAAGAATGTCGGTATCATTTTCAGACCGATTTACGAAATATTCGCGCGAGGAAATATCTTCAGGGACATTTGTCAATAGAAGCCAGGTGACCTACATTACTATGTCCCAGAAAGGTGTCGTCTGTCTATTTATTTTCCATACTTCACCGAGGATTTCTTGCTAAAAGCATGTCTGCTAAAGTATTTATACGAATAAATAAAATTCAAGTGTCTTTTTGTAATTTCAATATAACAGTTTTTTACTAAATACATATAAAATATATACGGTACTTACAACATTTATTTTTTATTTTTGTCTGTCTGGTTATCTCTTGAAATTGTAATTAAAATACGATTCAAATAGGGAAGTAATCTAATATATAACATTTTCGTGTCGCGGTGTTTGTTACCAAACTCCTCTGAAACGGCTGAACCGATTTGTATGAAATTTTGTTTGCATATCGGGTAGGTCTGAGAATTAGCCAACACCAATTTTTTATATCATGTTTTCTTTAATTGTTAAATGTGATAATAGATTTTATAACGTTTTGTAAATATTAAACTCTGGTTTGACACAAAGGTACCTTTTATTCTGCGAAAGAGGAGCGGGAAACCTACCATATCGCAATTCGGGTTATGATAGGAATGATAAATCGGGTCAGGTTAGGAAGAGGGTTACGTTCGGAATAAATATTATATTTTTTCCAAGTTCCTAACCTAACCCGCGACCGGGTTAGGATTTCGGGTCAGGTTCGGAATAATCCAAAAAAACGGATCACGCTTACGAAGTCGCGGGTAGCAGCTAGTATTTTTTATAAAAATTTGACGCCGACGAAGGTTGCGCCAAAAGCGTAGTAGTATTTGTGTACTTACCTTAAAACTATTTGTGATCGATGGACAGTATATCCCTCTGTAGTATCGCGGTGCCCTGAGCATGCCTTCTGTTTCCACTGAGAAAAAATAATAGTATATTATGAAGTTATACGGTGGAAGAAACAGGGTAGAAAGTTCCTCCTTCACCATAGAAATTCGGATGTATTCGTATGATAAAATAAATGTAAAATGATCGGGCAACAACTTTATGTTTTAGTATGAATTATTATACTTTAACCATCTAATATATAAAATTCTCGTGTCGCGGTGTTTGTTAACAAACTCCTCCAAAACGGCTGAACCGATTTGTATGAAATTTTGTGTGTATATCGGGTAGGTCTGAAAATCGGCCAACATCTTCTCTTTTTAGGGTTCCGTACCCAAAGGGTCAAACGGGACCCCTATTACTGAGACTTCGCTGTCCGTCCGTTCGTCCGTCTGTCACCAGGCTGTATCTCATGAACCGTGATAGGCAGCCAGTTGAAATTTCTACAGATTATGTATTTCTGTTGATGCGATAACAACAAATTTTACTAAAATAGAATATAATAAATATTTAAGGGGGCTCCCATACAAAAAAGTGATTTTTTTTTGCTCGTTTTTATAAATAATGGTACGGAACCCTTCGTGCGCGAGTCCAACTCGCACTTGGCCGGTTTTTTTTCATACCCTTAAAACCCGCCAGTAATAAAAAAGCAAAGAGCTGGCATTTAATAAAATAGTCTCCTAAAATAGTTTAACACAACATAACAAGATAAGGAAATAAAATACATAAGCCCTATCTACGTATTGAAACAAATTATCATTGACAAATTAACAAAGCGCCAGTCTAATCTCCAAAGTTCGTAGCACTGCTACGGCGTAGCAGTCTCGTAGCCGCGTAGATGGCTACGGATAACAATGTTTGGTCTGGCTCAATTAGTTCACAGTTCGGATTCGATTAGTCTCAAACAAAACAATTGTGGGAACTGTTGTAGGGAAGTCTATTAACAAGATTATTATGAACTTGAGAAGTTAGGAAGTTAGCTCCTGTGAACCACCACAGGAGCTAACTTCCTAACTTCTCAAGTGGGTATTGCTATCTATCTATCTATCTAGCTAAATGGGCATTGCTTATCAAAGTTTTGATTGTACTGATTACAATTAACAGTGAATCATTACAGCAAATTAGCTATTTATCATTACAGCAATACATTTTAATGATTTCCCTTGAACAGTTTTTTTTTGCTGGCACGTCAGTTACATTTTGCAACATAATAAGTGATAAAGGATGGCATTAAGCTTTATAACGTTTGTAACAATTTAACTAACTTTTTGTTATCCGTTGCTGCCACTAATTCTTATATTTTATTATATTTATTTTTATTAAACTCACCAGGATCTTCTTGAAACGGATTAATACTGTGTTGGGAACCACCTTCTCCATCGCCGCTGATACGGCGCTGTCAAAAACATTGATCAAATTAGTACCTTGTTATAATAACACAATACAAATAGTAGGTGCTAGGTGGTGAGGAATCCTGTAAGTGACAAGTTCGACACTACATATAATACAAAATGTGTATAGTAAATATTTAAATAACTAGTTAACTTACTTGCTAAATGTATTTTTGCCAAGCTTATTCCCATGCGCTCTAATATTCGGCTCCAAAACAACAAAGCAACGGCTGGAAATATGGATACGTCCCAACTGGTAACTTTTTATTGTCGTTGCTATTTTTTGTCTCTCTGGCATACTAAGGTTTGTTACGAGAGAGACAAAAACTAAGAATAACAATAATTCTTAACTCAATTAAGAATTTGAACAGAAAGTATAAGGAGAGCAGAATCATGAAGACGATGTTGGTGCCGCTAAAATAGTCTTTTTAGTGAACACCCTGAACACCCTTCAAAAAGTACTAGGCTTTCATGAATTCACTGTGATATTTATTCTTACAGTTCCGTCTGCAAACACAAAATTTGACTTGAGTTAACTGTACTTGCCATACAAAAAGTTAACGGAAATACACGCATACTCAAAAGTTGATGAAACGAGACTCAATGTATGAAAATAAAAATAGTTACGTAACGGCACTTTTGTAATAGTATTTTGTTTAGTTGGCGAAATGGGAAAGAACCAGCCGGGACGTAGCCAATTTTGTGTGTTGCTGTTTTGGATTTTTGGAGCGCGTGGGAATAAGCCCTTTGCTATAATTTGGTAGGTACTTATAGAGACCTCTGCGTCGGTACCCGATTGAGTGACGAGCGTGAATAGGCTTTCACAGGCTTATGGGATTAAACTAATCATTATGTAAATGTAAACTCTTTGATATTAATTTACAATAAAGTAGGTGTTGGGGGTACCTATGCAAATGTTATTAAAACTCTTTGCTGATTGTGCCGGAGGTCTGATCGTCTACATTTCCACAATGTTAGAATAATTTGCTTATCCTCAAACTATCGATTAGATCGCACCAAGAAAAAATGTCAGTGTGTATTGAGTAGGTATCTGCCCTTCCACTGTTAATTTACCTCTGCCTTTGTATAATTCAATTTTGCCGGCGAGGTTGGCGCAGGGGCTGGGCTGTATTTTGTTTTAATTACTTTTAGTGTTTATATGCAATAGTAAGCCTTTTGCAATAGACTTACTACATTTTTAAGGCTTGCATTAATAATATTTGTGAATTGCGTAATAGTAGCCCTATGCAATCAGTATCTTAGTAGTGCCTTAGATTAAAATGATATCCATGATCGCGATTGCACCCTGATATGTCAGGGGTCTAAGAGAGCATAAACAAGGACGAACCATGGTGTACGTACCTGTTCATCAGGTGCAGAACAGCTGGCTCCATCCCCCGGCACCCGCTCCCCCTCAGGGGCCTGGGTCTGGGCAACGTCGCCAGGCCGCACATGGTCCACGCAACTGAGACACTGAAACAATAGAAATTACTTATGGTTATTTTAAAACCCAACCTTCCATCTGAACTTAAGTTTGAAATATCGGGAACGGGATAAAGTCCGATATAAAATACAGTAGTTTTAAAATAATCTCTCGTAATGAATAAATATCATAGCGTACAAATTTTATAACAGAACAATTTTAAAAGTTAAGCAGTCTTACCAAGAGGTTTCATATTACCCAGTACTAACTGAGTTGTGGAGGTCAGATAGGCAGTCGCTCCATTCAAAATACTGGTATTCAGCTGCAGCTGGTTAGACTGGAAGCCGATCCCAACACAGTTGGGAAACAGATAGATACATGATGATAATGTAAGGAATAAAAATATAAGGGTTATCTAGTAATCCCCACGATAAAAATAATATATATATAATAGATAATTACTTACAAATATTAAATATTTGTAAGTAATTATCATTCAAGTAAATGATTAAAGTCATCATTGTAGATACACATGCAATGCACATAAGGCAAGTAAACATTAAATAAATCTGTTTCTTCTTGAACGGTGGCGTGGAGGAAATAAATAATACAAAACAAAATCTGGTCCTCCGATCCGCAGAATTGCAGACTCAGCTGGAATCTAACAAAAGGAAATTGGGGAAAACGGTAGCAGCTGTTACCAAATAGTGTTTCTTCGGTTTTAAAAAGTTCTTTTCAGTACGAAGACGGATTGAAAAACGTAGATATTATTTTTAGGGTTCCGTACCCAAAGGGTCAAACGGGACCAGTAATAGTACTGAGACATCGCTGTCCGTCCGTCCATCCGTCCATCCGTCCGTCTGTCACCAGGCTGTATCTGATGAACCGTGATAGGTAGCCAGTTGAAATTCCTACAGATTATGTATTTCTGTTGATGCTATAACAACAAATACTAAAAACAGAATAGAGTAAATATTTAAGGGGGGCTCCCATACAAACAAGTGATTTTTTTGCTCGTTTTTTATAAATAATGGTACGGAAACCTTTGTGCGCGAGTCTAACTCGCACTTGGCCGGTTTTTTTTTATATAAAGAAACACACAAAATACATCAATACTGTCTCTATTTACAGACCCAGAAAAATGATTAAAAACAAGTGCACTGCCAAAGCCACGCCGCGCTCCGGCCGTCGTCAATGTATTCAATCCCGAGTTCGTTAACGCGCGTTGCATTTTGCTCTTTGACGCTTTTGAGGACCTTAATTAGCAGCTTCTGGGGTCGTTATAAGTTGTTTGATAGAGATGCGAGAGGCGGTCACGCGAGCCATACTTACTGCAGTTATTAAGCATGATTGCATAATATAACATCACGCCACTTATGTTTGAGTCCTATGCAACAGAGGACCATTTCAGACACCGCGCTGTTATTGAGAAATTCCTAATGAAATAATCCCATTACGTTTTGGTTGATCTGGGAAGTTAAGCAGTCGCGGTCTTCTAGATAAACGAGGCAGCCATAACAGTCTATAGGCCATTGTAGCCTGAAATAAATTATGTTGTTATTGAACAGTTTTTGACTACTTTCAATGTTTGTGATTGAATCCCTTCTGGGCATTTTAGTAATGTATGTTACCACAAATGACCACGACGTACACAAGCCGTTGGCAATAGCGCTTGCGAGCACTACACAATACTAAGCATGATTAATGTGCCAGAAGTCTTCTATACTTCCAAGCCTAGTCAGTAATGGAAAGTTACTAATAAAATATATCATGTAGGTACGCATGTAAAACAAAAAAAAAACTGCTGCGTAAATGAAAAATCATTTTAGATAAAGATACGTGTTCTACGCGAGTGCCCGTCAAAACAATGTCGCAACGGCCTCAAAGCTTGGCGCTAATGGCTTCGATATGTAAACGCATTAGTGTTGTCGAAGCCTTATCTCTTCGAACTGATAAGTTCTTATCATTTTATCAACTACTTGTGATTTTTCTAGTTTTATGTAAAATACTGATACTCAGCCGCATCCGGTAAGACTGGAAGCCGATCCCAACATAGTTTGGGAAAAGGCTAGGCAGATGATGAGGTCGAAATGTGCGAAAGAATTTTTATGAGTCATATTTTTTCGAGGTATGACGCTTGCGAAGATGATGGTGACATGGTATGTAATATGTGGAAATAACTCCTCGGTTCCGTGTCGTAAGATTTTTATTATGTAAGGAGGAACATCGTTGTAATATCTTGTTCGGGAGTTTGATTTCGGTATATTAAAAGAGTAGAAGGACGTGTTATTTTCTTTGCCACCAAAGGAAAGATACGTCAGGGGTGCTAAACACATGTTTGGGTCCACATGTCTTGGCGCAAAATCGAAAAATAACATATGTAAATATAATGGTCATAAGAGTTACTTAAAAGACCCATCTTTTTTTTATTCTAGACCATACCTGATGACCTAGTTACGGAGATATTGTAGGTTAAAGTTTCAACGTTTTCAAAAGTTTTTAATGTTATGACTTAACTTTTAATCCCTTCCTGCCCTGGTTCTATTCAACGCATTCATCAACACAATGTTTTGAGTACGTTTCATAGAACTTTTTACTCTGCAATCATTTCTGCGTAGAGTGATACAGTTTGATGAAGGGAAGGGTGGGTCCATTTACCACTTGTTATATATACGTCGAATTCAGGAAATCCGGGAACAGCTTTGCTCGAATTCTGCCGAATTGATACGAACATGATTGAGTCTCAGTATATGCCAAACGTAGCTTGCAGATTGCCACCAGCCAAATTAAAGCCGAACATGTGTATATTATTGTTTCGAACGATTTTTTAATTCAACAAAAACTGTCGAAGTGCAAGTTAACCCGAACGGTGTAAAGCTCTCAAAGAAAAGCAAACTGCAATCACGAATACTTGGTCAATCATCCAAAACGAAAATTACTTAGAGGAGAATTTACTTCCCTTTCCAAAGTAAAGCGAAGAATTCTAAACTCAGAACTAAGCTGACCTGAGTTACGTGACCTGAATAGCTATTTCCAAACCTCCGAGATTGGTTTCGCTCATATTTGTTGAGCAGTCAATGCCACCGGCTACAATTTCCCTTTACCTGGATTTCTTTAACGTAAAATACACAAGCGTCCTTATTGAAAATAAACAGGTTCAATGTATTTCAAAGTTGCGTAAACAGGATTCAAACGAATTCAAATCAGGGAGACATAGGTAATTTGTGGATCTTCCGTCGTCCCTTATCGTTTGGCCACGAGCTAAAGCTAAGCAGGTTGCAGTTCTTTTTAAGATTTTTGAACGACTGAAAATCAAATAAAATGTGAGCTTTTTTTTAAATTTAAAAACATATATATAAAGATTGAAACGAATTTATATGATAGTTAAATCAATAGATAGAGCTTTTTATTTTGAAGTAAATGTTGAAAACTTATTTTATAATTTCGTTATTATTTTTCTCCAAAAAAAAAAAAATTTTGCCATTATATCGCTTGCTCAGATAGCGTCGTTTATAACTACACACTGTACTGCAACCTCGCCTTAGGGTCCGTTCACACAGACCGGCTCGTAGAGGAAAGCAGATTTTTTATCACATTTTAAACAGAGTTTTGATTCATTGTAATAAGGTTTATTTTTACATGTCACTTCCTTTATTATTGAGAATGCTTGAGAGCAAACATAATGCTCTTAGTGTGAAATAATAATAGGAGTCGACCGACTGCTCTTTCAGGCTCGCGCGGCCGATTGCGTCCTCTCTCGTTCCGCGACCAGCAAGCGCCGACAGCCGCCCAGTTCCAAGCATATAATAAATAATAATAATAAATTTATTTACTGTCACAAACAAGTAGTTTACATAGTTGTGAACCACTGGTGCCTGTGGTAGGTAGTAGAACACCTGTATTACAGGTCACCAGAAACTAACTCGCGCAGGTCTCTGTGAAAAGAAGAGCGCCGGCCGTTGTTCTCCAAGCTGGTCTGTAAGAACGGATGCTTAATCGACTCGCGTCTTGCGACTGTGACTGCAGAAAACAAATAAAAGAAGTTACTTAGACCACGCCACAAGCTAATGCGACGTGACTGACGACGTAAACATGATCACGGAAGGAAACAAGTGACGCGCATTCGTTTCGTAGCAAAAGGTTGTGAACTGGGCATAAGAACTGTACCATCTCTCGCGTCGCAATTGTGGCGACCTTTAAAAAACGACTTACAACAAAAAGTACTACAGCGCCATCTATGTTAAAACTGAAGAACTAATATGGTCTGAATCTCGCAAGCAAAGTTTACATTTATTTATTTATTAAATAAGGCACACCAACGACATATTTACAATAATTTTCACATGAAATTACAAGTCTTTGATGCTGTGTAAATTACATCTTACATTACATTATAGAATAGATTATAAAGAAACAAAACAAAAACATTATTGAATTAATCGATCGTTGCATGTCAAAAAAGATAAATAACAACAACTTTACATCAAGCAAAGTTTACATCGACTTAAGACATTATGGAGAAACCCGACAACACCTGTCGGGCACTTGCCCACCAGACATAACTCCTGTCTGGTCGGAGAATTTTTCCTTTTTAATAGAGTATTGAGGATCTTTACACCCTGTTCCTCATACCCCTAAACGATTATGATCTGAATTTGTGAATCAAATATGTAAAGGTGGTCACAACTTCGCGTTTCGTAATAAATCAACGACTCGTACCTAACACTGTTAACGAGTTCCTACATGGAGTTTTGTTTTAAACTAATTTAGAATTCATACAAATTCACGTCTCATTCATTATTAACACGAAACTTTATTTCAGGAAAGTTGAGAAATCCTACGCACAAAGGGGAATGGATGATTTTTCTCCAGTGCTATTTCATGCTTTGGTTTATGCCATTTGAATGGTCATAATCAGTAGCTTTATTTTTTTGCATGATTACAACAGAACTACGGAGCCTATAAACAACGTCCAGTCTCCTTTTCAACGGACCAAACTTTTTGTAGGGGTAACTTGTTATGTACTAGCTTGACACACAAACACATGATTAGAAATAGACTTCTTGTTTACGAAACCTTCTTGGTAAAAGTTCCAAGTAATTACGTTATTTTTCCTTTTTGTTTCAATAGGCCTCACGTTGGTGGGAAGACTTTGACCTTGAGCTAGCTTAGTACAGAGTTTCAATGGAATAAGAGGCCAGCTTATACTGGTTTTAATGGCATATACGTATACTTACTATTTCTACAACATACATTACAAACATAGAGTCACGACTTTTTGTCATGAGGGTAAGCAGTAACTATAGAACGCCACCTGCTGCAATCCTTACAAAATCATTCGCCGTCCACGCTCATACATCAGAGGCTCTAGCACGAGCGCGCGGTGTAAACCTTACGTAAATTATACGACGATTTTTGAAATACAATTATCCTATAGCAGTTTAGTTAAATTGTTTGCAACTAGCACAATTCGAATCATCTATAGATATGAATACATTCTTAAGGCGCAGATATACGACTTTTAATGATTTTAAATTGAACATCACGTCTAAACTTCTAGTTTTATTTCTTTGAAAAAAATATATGTTATACAAGACAATTTTCTTTATAAATTGATATGTGAAAATGTGAAATTATGTTTTTACAACATAGTGTAATTAATTTGTAAATTCATGTCTAACGCAGACAAAAAAACGATAATAACGCAAAAACTATCGGACGTATTTGCATGAAACTTTGACCATCTGAAAGACAATTTAACAATCAATATTTTAGTATACGGCTTTTATTTGTATTGTGTCTGATAAATCAAGGTGGGTTGTTTTTCCGAATAATCTTGGTGCGCGTTGAAGCGTTACGCATGCACTTTTACACGCTCAAGGTCGCGGGCACTTATTGTCGCCTTAAAATTAAATATTATATGTGGAAACTAGCTATGCCCGCAATTTCGTCCGCGTGGAATAAGAATTTTCTAAACTAGTAGTAGCCTAAGTTACTCCTTATTGCATCAGCTATCTGCCAATGAAAGTCCCGTTAAAATCGATCCAGCCGTTCCAGAGATTATCCGGGACAAACAGACGGACCGACAGACAGACAAACAAAAATTAAAAAAAAATATATGTACCCTATATACATTCATATGCAAGTAGTAAAAAGCGGTTATCTTAATTTTGCAAACAGACTCTTCAATTTTAATCATTTTGTATAGATGTATAGATACTTCAATTTTAATTATTTGTATAGAGGTATAGATGTATAGATAACGAGTATTTTTAATTTTAAAATCGACGTTATGCACTCGTGTAAGGGTCTCTGGTTATACACGCACTGTTGGTTGCTAGTACTACGCACGTAACCGTCCTAAAGAACCTCACCATTAAAGTCAGTGTATCTCTTTTGGTATTAAAAACAAACTTAATTTGGTTCGTAAACTTGACCGAGCATACTGTCTCAGGCCTTTTCAAGGTTGACTAGCTTTTTCGGTGACCCCTCGAAATGGGGAGCGTCTAAGTGAATAAACTCGACCCCAAGTCCCGTCAAAACCTTTTTGTAGCCTGAAGAGTCACTAGACTGAGGCTACTAAGCAGATTTTAGCCTATTAAGGTATTCTTTTACATTATTTTTTGTCGAAAATCGGTAGGGACCTAGTTTTTTTTTTACGTAAACAAGTTTGTTTGTTGATATAGTAAAGTGACTGATATGTTTTGACGTGGGGATAGACGAGAATATTTTTAGGAAACTTACAATAGGTATGTTTTTGGCTTGACCAAAGACGTTGCTTACCTACATATATTATACTAACATAATATCTATACTAATATTATAAAGAGGTAAAGTTGATGTAAGTTTGAATGGTATGGTAATCTTTGGAGCTTCTTATCCGATTCAAAAAATTCTTTCACTAACGGGAAGCTACAGTGTCCCCGAGTCTCACAGGCTACATTAAAAACGGTCCTGTTGCTTAATTTTCGAATCTTCGAATCGAATAGAAAATAGTTCCCTATAATAAAATCTTAATCCGATCCTGTCGTGTGACTGCCTAAATCTTCTTATATATAGAATAGAATAGAATTTTCTTTATTCGAGTATCCATGACTCAATAAACTGTTAGTAAACTTGTAAGTAAGCACTGATAATAACAAACAAAACAGCAAATAACGGTGAAACCTGCCTACCTTATTAACTTAATGGATGTTTATAAGGTTTTCACTATAACATAGAGAACTGTGCTTATCTCATTAGGCCAACGAGGCAGTCCAAAAATAAACGTCTTATTTACCGAGCAGTCCTCGTGCTCATAGAGGCGAGTGATTTCGCTTAGTTGCCGTAATTCGCGGAAGACGTTATCAGATCAATAGTGTGTGATCTTGAAGTTCTGATCCTTTTAATAAAGGAGGAAGCACGCCTTGTGAGCAACCAGGAAAAAAATATACGCGCGATGAGAGATTTTATACTTATTATAATGAATTTACTACGAGACTTTTTCTATTCATAGGCAAAAAATAATCTATTTCTATACTTTATAACGCCGCTAGACTAGTGATATTTAACGCAAACGATAAAATAGAAAGCGCTAGAAACATTTCAGATCGACATAAGCTAACGTTATATAATAACTGGAGGGTAAGTATTAATTTTATAAAGACAGCGTAAGTAAGTAAAATAAATTAAGGGGGTTATTGTGAAATACTGACAAATTTAAACAACAAAAAAAAAACAGTGTTTATTAATACTTTAACTAGGTACCGTAATTTAGATTGATTTTATTTATGTCTTTTGTGACGACCTACTGAATTTTGACGAGGATGAAAAACAACACCTTGTATAACATGGAAAATGTGGGGAAATCCGCCGTTGTGTAAAGCCGCCCTCCCTCCCGTAGAAGACCCTGATGATCCTCTGCCTTCGGTCACAGCTGACGAAGTGCAAGACATCATTAATAAGCTTCAACCGCGGAAAGCACCCGGCTCCGACGGAATCACCAATAGGGTGTTAAAACTCCTCCCCGCTCAGCTCGTCGTGTTAATGGCGGCCATCTTCAATGGCGCCCTGAGCAACAACGCCTTTCCCCAAATATGGAAAGAGGCCACTGTCATCGGTTTCGCCAAGCCAGGCAAACCCAAGTCTGAGCCCTCAAGCTACAGACCTATCAGTCTCCTGAACGCACTCGGCAAAATCTACGAGAGACTTATTTATAAGCGACTCAAAGACTTCGCCGAGGCTAAGAGTCTCATCCCCAACGAGCAGTTCGGCTTCAGGACCGGACACTCCTGCATTCAACAGGCCCATCGCATCGTAGAACACTTGAGCGCTGGCTTCCAGCGTGGAGCGATGACGGGTGTGTTGTACTTCGACATAGCAAAGGCTTTCGACAAAGTCTGGCACAACGGCTTATTATATAAGCTGTACAAACTGGGAGTGCCGGACCGTCTCGTGCTCATCTTACGAGACTTTCTGTCGGATCGCACCTTCCGCTATCGCATCGGGAAGGCACTGTCTTCCCCCCACCCCATTAGAGCCGGAGTCCCTCAGGGCTCCGTCGTCTCTCCCCTTATCTTTACTCTGTTCACCAGTGACATCCCCAAGAGCAAGAAGGCTCAGTTAGCCCTGTTCGCGGACGACACGGCCATTTATGGCACTGGCCGCAGTCACGACGCTATCTATAGCACCCTCCAAACCTCAGCCAACGTCTTAGGCGCTTGGTTCCGGAAATGGAGAATCGAGGTGAACCCCGACAAGAGCCAGGCAGTTCTTTTCTCTAAACAGCGTAAAATTAAGCCACCCGCGCTCAGCCCGATCACTATGTACGGTAAGCCTATCCCTTGGGAGAAGCAAGCCAAGTACTTAGGAGTCATACTTGACAACCACTTGTCTTTCGCGGCGCACATCAAAGCAGCTCGCGACCGAGCTGCGTTTGCTATGGGTAGGCTTCATTTCATGATTTCGGCAAAAAGCAAGTTGTCACTCAAGTGCAAGTTGCGCCTTTATACCGCGGTGATCCGCCCCATTATGACGTACGCTTGCGTCGTGTACGCTCACACCAAGCCTAAGTACATCCATAGGATGCAAGTTTTACAGAACCGGTTCTTACGTAGAGTCACGGGAGCCCCTTTTTATGTCCGTAATGACCGTCTACACGTAGACCTTAGAATGCCCACCGTCCTTCAGTTTATGAAACGTCTTTCGAAGCGTTTCTTCGATAACGCCATTAAACACCGTAATCCCCTGATCGCAGCGGCCGCCCGTTACGAACCCTCGCGCATTAGTACAGTACGCCGTCCTAGGCATACCCTTGTCACTCCAGATGATGCTATCACCCTCCTCCAGGAGAGTAGCAAAGAGACTAGCACTCTTAAAAAGTTCCGACTCAAACCGCCGTCTTTCCGACCTCGCCGTCGAGGTCCGTCGCGACGTCCCGGTCCATGCCCTCCCCGACCCTCGCTCGAGCCAGCCCGCGATGCTGTGCCAGTAGTTTTAAATCAGCCCCTAAATAATGATACCATTCAGATCCAGCCTGTCCCCATGCAGTCTTCCCCCAGCGACGCCCTAAGCCGAGGTTCGTACCCCACAGGGGGTGCCCTTAGCGTGCAGTCGCTTAGTTTGTAAGTTTTTATGCCCTGGCTGGAGGCCTTACTCTAAAGGCACCCACAGGATAGTCCGGTTAAGCAGACGACAACCTCATAGGTTGAACTGCGAGATGCCATTCACAAAAAAAAAAAAAAATCCGCCGTTGTTACACATGTGGGTAAATAGTAGATTGTATCATAAGGGAGCAAAATAATATTTTTACGGCGCTTTTTTGAATCCAGAGCGAAGTGAGGGATTCTTTAGTAGAATCCTGAATGTAGCGAGGGATTCAAAGTACGTCGCCCGAGCCAAAAATATATTTTCGCCCGAGTGATACACTCTGCTTTTCATCATCCACTATGAGAAAACAGGCGCCTCGTATTCTATTGTAATATTATTGTTTAATAAAACATAGATACAACTAAATTGAAATTAAATGGTATCTAATAATAAAACAACTAAAAACTTATATTAACATTTGAGACATTTTCGTAATTATGAAAATTTATTGTTATTCAGCTGGCGGCGCGGCTATGGGCCGTCGTACCAGCCAGTCTTTATTCAAACAATATTTTCGTTCGATTTCTTTGGCGCTGAACACTAAGATGTTCCAAAATAAAGAGGAATAAAAACTCATTACTGCCCGATAAAAGTTCCTTATAGAAAACACTACCTTTGGGTGCACTTAAAGGCGAACCAAGTCGTCCTTTTCGAATAGATGGGATGAAAAATGTTTTGCCTTGTGGAGGAATTCAATAGTCAGTCAGGAAATCCTTTTTCAGTTCATTCGAGTTCAACTTATGTAAACCTACATTTACGAATTATGTAGGATGATATCTATCCTACTGATATTATAAATGCGAAAGTTTGTGAGCATGAATGGAGGTTTGTTACTCTTTCACGCAAAAACTCCTGAATGGACTCGAATGAAAATTGGTACAGGGATTGATCATGATCTGGAATATCATATAGGATATTTTTTATCCCGGTAGTATAATCCCGTGGGATAAGCTAGTATTAAGTAAACACAATTTCACTGATACTAGGGTTACATACGCATACTTTTTCTGGGAGGTGTACATTTCTTAGATATGCAAAGCAAGCCATAGGTACAGTCACGGACATTAATTGATGAGCCACTTGCCACTGTTCGTATTTTAGCCGTGTAATGCAAATCGGGTTTAGTCGGTTATATTCGTACATAGTACAGAGTGACTACCCAAAGTCAACCAATTGCAGGTCTAGCAACCGTTACCTAGCTACAATTTGTTTAAGCGTAGCCATAGTAACGCCTAGCGTACGGAGAAATTATAATTGGTACTTTTGACATCGGAAAAACTTGATTTAATCCGAACGCGTGGCGTCCAAGATGACGAATGATGATGAAGAGTATTTAGTGAGCTCTAATTCAAAGGAGGTCGGTAAGAAATAGGTTGGATAAACGTATGTAGCATTTTATGGATTTTTCATTGAAAACTTATTAGTCATTCTTCAACCTCTATTGATAAGACTATTTCCGATTATTAGTAATATGTCATCTTGTTTACGAGCATGTGGTTTGAGTTCGGGTTTAATCGTTTAATTTCGTGAATGGATAAAACTGCAAAATTAGGAAGTTTCAAAGTGGCTTATCAATTCAAGTCCGTGACTGTACATATTCGGGACCTCTTTATTCCCTGCGGCTGCAAAACTTATAACATACGAACTAGAGAACACTATAAAATTGTTTCAGAAAACAATAATCGAATAGATTATTACTTTTGATGGAACTACAATATTGGATTGAATGAAACCGCAAACTACATCGTATAAAAAAACTATATCATAGAATTGAATCTGGGTTATGTAAGACTAACAGTCGGTTGCCAAAACGGCGGTAAAACTGATTAATAGTTCATACAAAACCAAATCTGTGGAAAGCTGTTGTGATCTTTTGACTGTAACAACATCAGCACGCGTAGCATGACCAATAGATGCACAATAGAAATCTGTCATTTTGTCGACTTTTCCGTCGACATAACTCGTTTCTACGATAGATAATTCGCAGACGCTTATTCTATCTTTCTTTCTAATTAAGTCTTTACAGATTTTGAGTGCTAGACCTGGACACAAGTTGCCATGGCTGACTAGCACGCGTTGCATGACCGCGACGGAAGAATTAACAAACTGACAAAATGTCATTGTGTCGATTCTTCCGAAGACAAAACTTGTTTCTACAGTGGTCATGCTACGCGTGTTAGAAGTTTTTAAATAGACTCTCCGGAGTCTCACAGGTTGGCAGAAGCAAGGAAATCCTGATCAGGTGGAGATTCATAGCTGACTTTACCCTGGAGTTTGCTATGACGTTGCTCCACAAACGATGGGACACTTGATATCATGTCCTGCCTGTACTGTTGATTGCACATCGCAGGAGCTAATGGACGCTACTGAAAGTGCCAAATTCGTCGAGTCAAGACAACAGATTCTATTTTTTAGTTTTCCAGGAATCGGGGTTGAACTACCACAGTACTGAAATAAATTTGTTGAACTTATTTTTCAGGCAGACTTTAATTTGTATTGTATCTGTTTGGTGTAGGTATTTACTCGAAACTCACTCAATTATTGCAAGCCACAGTGTTTACTAAGATGGTTACCTACTTAAAATATAACAAAATCATAATGAGCCCTCTCAATTGTTACAGGTGGCCCGAAAGTCTGACAACCAGCCCTACCAATGGGAATAGTATAATGGTTGTGAAGGTCAGATAGGCATTCGCTAAATGTAAAGTACTGGTATTCAGCTGCATCCGGTTAGACTGGAAGCCGAATACTACATGGTTGGGGAAAAAGGCTGAGCAGATGATGATGAGTGGTCGGGCACAAAAGAAAATTGTAGGAAAAAGGTAGTTTTTAAAAATTATTTTATTAGTTTTATAAACCTAAAAGTACATTATGTTGGGGTTATTTATTTAAATACTGCCATGTATATTTAATAAAGGGTGTAAAACACCTCTTAACGAAGCCGAAAGGCACTAGTTCTCCTTGTCATTGCGATCATTTTTTTGTTCTACACCATACCTGGGAACCTTCTAGTTACGGAGATATTAGGGGTCAAAGTTCCAACTTTTTGACAAGTATTTTTTTTAATACAAGATTTTAATGTGAGATTTTTACTTTAAACACCTCCACGACCCCCGTACTATTCAATCCGTCCATCAGCACAATGTTTTGAGTGCGTTACATTGAGTTCTACCACAAAACATGATTTTACACCCCCCAAAAAAAAGTCGTTTCCCAGCAATAATTTTTGCGTAAAGTTACTTAGTTTCATGTACAGAATGCTTGGTTGACGGCTTCGTGATGAGGTGATTTACACGGTGTATATATTTCAACTTCTAATACATTTAATACATTTTAAATACTTGTTCTGTACGCAAACACTTCCAAGAAAGTTGTCAGAACAAGAGGAATTAAACGATAATTTTGTGAAAGCGTCCGTTCTAAGAAACGATCATAACATTTCCTGAAGTTGTAATAAGTTTCCAACCACCCGCTAAATTCGCGAAACTTTACACACCTACAAAACCATTTAAATTGTGTTTTACATCGCTGTTCTATATGTAAGTATGTTTGTATGAAACTGCTGAAAAACAACATCAGGTACATGCAATTTCTGTCTTGAGAATTAATGAAAGAAGTTGGGTACTTAACTCTATTTTAGCATTACTCAAAGTATTCTTATCTTCCAGAAAATCCGGTTTAAATTACTTACATTCTAAATCACAGTGAATTTGGGAATATGATTCTAAAAGGCATAGAGGTGCACTCAAACTGTAAGCATTTTTTTTTACATAAGAGAAGTATTTACAGACACTTTTGGACTGTCAAGGATTCGATCAGTTAGAATGTTTAATCTATAGTCTTTTCACCATAGAATGGTGCTGGTGACATTAGATGAACCGTTCCTTTTCAATAAATTTAGTACAGTCATTACTGATTCCGTGTTTTACGACTATGGTATTCAGGGTGCAGCTAAAATATTCAGTCATGACTGTAAATCAGGGTAACATTAAAGTTGAAAAGGAAGTTTCATGTTATGTCACAAGCATCATTCTCCGCCGAAAGAAAGAAGAAATAAAACATATTTATTTGGCACATGCCACAAGTGCACACGACAAAAAAAAAAAAAAAACTTAAAACTAAACAGAAAAAGATAATATTGTGTGTCTCACGGCTGCGCCAAAAACAGTTCAGCAAACTGCCGACAGCTAGTGCCTGACGCTGATTTTCAACTGGACCCAAAATAATGACGTGACGGACGAAAGTGCAATAAATAATAACAAATAAAACTACATATTAATAAAAATCAAGAAAAAGTTCAAAACAAAACAAAAACCGATAGGTATCAAAGTGAATGGGACGGACGAACGTAAACAATAGTACATTGTTACCCTAGGGGTGAAAGTAACTTATTTAGTCCCGAGACGGGTTTTGGCGCCCGAACGATGTAAGCGCCAATAGTTCGAGGGACTAAATAAGTCTTTAACCCGAGGTAAACACTGTGCTTCTCATTACGAATACAAGAAAAGTAAAAACATGAATAAGCTAAAGAAAAATTAGTAAATTTTATTTTACATAAATCAACAAGTTTTCCCGCCTTTTTTGTTTTCTTTGGCCAGCCAGCTATTCAGCCATAATTTTTCATTTTCATCATTGAAATTTTTGGTAAATATTTTTGCCCAAATCTATGTTATTTTAAAGAAATTGTTGAAACTAAATTATAATAAAGTTATTTAAAAAATATATATTCTTTAATCAATACTTAACTTAACACTTAACATTATTTCAATTTTAAATCGTGGCTGCATAGAAAGTTGGAACATGGTTCAATAAAAATGTGAAAATAGAACTAGTTTTTCTTTTATAATTTGACATCTGTCAGTTGAAAGCGATTCTCCCTAGGGCTGAAAAGTATTACTTTCAACCCGCTCTTCAGGCAACTTCAGATCTACTTTCAGAGTATGAGTAATGAAAAACCTTTTTCGCACGTTTCGTTTCTAACTACTATACGCCCAATATTTAATTAATCCGTGCACTTCGTCAATACGCTGCAAGCAGCCGAGCGCGATGGACTAATAGTAAAATTTAAAGGACTAACGTTTCTAAATAGTACAGAAAGAATATTTCCCAAAATTATACGGAGAGTATAGTACTCTATTAAAGTTTGTATGCAAACGAAGTATCTGGCAACAGTTAGTGAAAATAGCTTAACCTTAAGAGATTCTTCGCATTTAACAGTCGACTTGGCAGAGAAGCCAAGTGGGGAGGCTCACCCCACAATCCACAAAACTATAGCTATGTTCAGGCGTGTTCATCTGGAAGTAATTTTGTTCACTAACTTTTTTTCCTCAAGTTTGCTGCTGTAGGAAAAGTTTGAATGCCTTTCATAAAGTTTGACCGTCTGCTAAAGGATTTTTTTTAATGTCGCTTAATTATTATGCAAGTTTGTCAGTAGTTTTAATTGCAGATTTTTAATAGAGAAAGTTTAATAATAATAGTGGTGCTATGCATTTTAAACTAACCTACTACTTGTACAATTTCCTGAACTCCTATACAAAGTACTCAGTCCACGGTCAAAATGTACATACTCGTATGTTGACCTGAGGAGCTCGTGGCTAAATAATAACAGCCGCACGGGTCGATCTTTAAGGTCGTGCTTGCCGAGGTTGGTCCGTGGATGGGTGACTATACATACATACCGAGTTTCCTCCGTGTCTCGGAAAGCACGTTAAGCCGTTGGTCCCGGCTGTCATTTGAAGATCTTTGACAGTCGTTACGAGTAGTCAGAAGCCAAAAGGTTGACATCTTATCTTACCAAGGGGTATCGTATTATCCAGTTACTGGGTTGTGGAGGTCAGATAGGCAGTCGCTTCATGTAAAATACTGGTACTCAGCTGCATCCGGTAAGACTGGAAGCCGACCCCAAGATAGTTTGGGAAAAGGCTAGGCTGATGATGACTCGTATGTTGACCGTTTAGGTATTGCAGTTTTGTTGGAAACAAC
Source organism: Cerastis leucographa (assembly GCA_963082945.1). Lineage (NCBI taxonomy): Eukaryota > Metazoa > Arthropoda > Insecta > Lepidoptera > Noctuidae > Cerastis > Cerastis leucographa. The sequence goes on along the minus strand of OY720380.1, from coordinate 5,234,751 downwards.
TGTTTTCTTTTCAATAACATTTGTAACGGGATATTTTCCATGTTTACTATTTTGTTTCTAGTCAATAACGTATAACTGATTTCTTTAAAGAGCGTTTACACCTTACGGCATTTCATACGACACGGTTAGCGCAGTGGTTGAGCGATCGACTGCTGCGCTGCGTGTCGCGGGTTCGATCCCCGCACGGAACAAATATTTGTATGGCCTGCAGATAGTTGTTCCGGGTCTGGCTGTTTGTGTATGTGAGTTTAAATGTTTGTAAACGCACCCACGATACAGGAGAAAATCCTAGTGTGGGGCAACGTTTTTTAAAAAAAAAAAAAAAAAAAATACAAACATTCAAGTCTTTATTTTCCGAAATGACTGAACCGATTTTAATGAAACTTCATACGCATAACCAGGATACATAGGTCTAAAAAGTTACTAAAAATCAGTTTTGAGGGCAGCGGTGATGAAATAAATTACACAAAGTAATGCGCCTGCCTGGGTTCGAACCCACGGCTAACTGCTAGTAAATCGGGGCTGCCACCACTGGGCCTTGCTGCTCTCTGATCTAAACTAGTAGCCTCCTAACGTAAAGTCAAAAAACAGTCAAAGCATTTATTTCAATTAGACCATTACAGGCACTTTTGAAAGTCAACCAAAAAAAAAAAAACGCGAAGCTACAGTCCCAGTCACAAGTCATAATAACTTGTGAAAATACTGTAGTTGCCCATTCCGTAGCGTAGATCTCTATGGAGAAGAACGGGCAAGAAACTCCATGGACACTCTTTTAAATCAAAATATGTTACAAAATCTTGGTTACATCATTCATGTTAAGAATTACAAATATGTGAGAACAATGTAGAAATACGGGCAAGTTAAGAGCGTCCAGAGTAAAAGATTAAATCAGTAATTAAAAAAAATAAAGTAATTAAAATAAACCGTGGCAGCTAAGAGATGACCAGTCACAACTGACAGCGCCCGTTCACGAACATGACGCATGTATCAGCCATCATTCAACTCAACCATTTTGAAGGTAACTTAACGTTTTGAAGGGAACTAAAGGGTAATGAACGTGACGTTAAATTGTAGGTAACCTATTTCCTGATTACTCAAGGTCGCAGACTGCATCTTATGACGCACTAGCTTTTACCCGTGGCTTCGCTCCCGTTGCGGTTAGAAATTATGGCACGCGAAAATCGTGTCGTGAATGTAGGTCTATGGAACTCGGGGATTTTAGCTTCCCATTAGTGAAAGAATTTTTGTAATCAGGGCAGTAGTTCCAAAGATTGTTCCCTCCAAACTTACAAAACTTTACCTCTTTTTAATAAGTATGGATGACTTCTGTCATCTTATTCCCATGACGTGACTAGTGAAAATGATTCAAAATGGTGGACTTTTCCACGTGTGATTCAGTTTGAGGAACTCAGGATCACGCCACGTTTGTAATCTAGTTGACATACTTATGCAGCGGTTGACTGCCAACAGGAAAAGCTGATATTTTTCCCCATTTCCCTTTCGTTTTACGTGTCTCGAAGTATGCAATGTTTACATCAAAATTGTGAACTAATTGAACAAAGAAAGAAAGAAGAAATTGCCAAGGATTTGCACTGTGGTACCCAATCCTGCTTCTTAGAAAAACCATTGACAAAAAAGATTTACGAGTAAATTAGTATTTTTTATCGTATTTTACTTTATTTTACATTTTACTAAGCTACCTTCAAAATAGTGCAAAAAAACACACTACCATTAAATCGGCAAGTCTTAGAACCAAAAACGGGAAGAAATTTGACAGTCACCAATCCGCACTGGGCCCGCGTGGTGGAGGATGGCACTCTTCCTGACATAATGGGCCCAGCAGTGGGAACGTTATACGCCAAAACATCATCATCTGCCTAGTCCATTCCCAATTATTTTGGGCCACCCCAAGATAATTGGGAAAGGGCTAGGCTTCCAGTCTAACCGGATGCAGCTAAATATCTTACATGGAGCGACTGCATATCTGACCTTCACATCCTAGTAAGTAACGGATAATTAAATACATTACTCCTTGGAAGACTGGTTGTCAAATATATATAAATGACACCCAGGAGCAACGGCTTTACGTGTTTTCCGAGGCACGTAGGAAACTCGGTATGTAATGGGTGTTCATCCCATCCACAGACTAACCTAGGCAAGCGCGGCTTAACCTGAAGATAGCTGATATTATTTAGCCACGAGCTATTAAGTTATACGCATGTAAAAATATTAAAGGTTTTTTTTTTTTATTTATTTAAACTTCATGTACAATAGTGGTACATATTACCCAGTTACTGGGTTGTGGAGGTCAGATAGGCAGTCGCTTCATGTAAAATACTGGCACTCAGCTGCATCCGGCTAGACTGGAAGCCGACCCCAAGATAGTTTGGGAAAAGGCTATGATGATGTACAATAGTGGTACATAGGCGGACTTAATGCCACGAGGAATTCTCTACCAGTCAACCATTGGGTTCAAAAAGTTGGACTACCGCCCCTAGTAAAGACCCATGGTCCAACTAGTTGGAGAGAGCAGTTGGACCACTGCCCCGGACTGCATTGTGATAGGGTACAAAATTATATCTAAAAAAATGTAATTCATTTCGAAATTGTCCATAATTACATACATACTAATACACAAATACACTAATTAAAATAGAATAATAAATATTTTAACAAATACCAAATTAAAAAACATGAAACCTAAGTAATAATAATTAATATAACTCGTTTGATTTAAACCGTGGTTACGAACTTTTCTTCTAAAAATGAATTTGCTTTCAGCTTTTTTAATACCGAGATGTAGCGCGTTCCACAGCTTTATTGATGAGCCAGCATATGAGTTTGACATAAAACCGGTACGGTGTGAAGGAATTTGAAGGACAAGATTTTTGGAAGCTCTTAGGTTACGACTGTGAGAACTGCCCAACACTTTGAAATAAGTTTAGTTTTGTTTTAGTTTTTTTTTCGTGTTTCCCGTGGCCATAAGCCCCAATACGTATGTTACCCTTAAGGGAATGTGTACCGAGTACATAAATCCAGTTTACTGAACAATTTAACCGAGGTCAGAGAGGGTTTTCCCTCACCGGATGACGTCAATAGTCCACGGAAATGTAACAGACCTATGTGGTTGAAATAGAAAGAAAAAGTGTTTTTGGTCTTTAGAAAATCTAAGAAAAGCTTCGTAGAATACTCATGAAGCTTAGCTAGTTTTGTATTATGTGTGTGTGTGTCCGTTCCTTCGCTCGAATATGGCCGGAAATTAAACCTCGGGAATGTACTACTGGGATAAAAAACGTATTCTATATCGTAACCCAGGTCTACCCGTGCGCCGAATTTCATCGTAATCCATACATCCATAAGAGGTGTTGTAACAAACTTGCTTATTTCTTGTGATGAAAGGAAATAAGCAGACTTGTATACATTAAAAAAGTAAGAAGGGGAAAATGAATTTATTAGATGATGATATGAAATTTACAAATAATTACCAAAAACCTGCTATATCACACACACTATTAAAGTCTTTAAATGGCACACTGTAGATGATGACCGTAAAGCTCAGCGGAAGAGGCGAGATCTGGCAACTGAGTAGCCGGGCAGTGATGACACGTCGTAGATGATGGCAGTAGTGAATTTACGACGTGTCATCTGTGCACAGGAGATCCCACTATAGACTCCTGGGACCACTTCTGCCATCATCTATGACGTTACTCGGTACACTGCCCGGCTACTCGGTTGCCAGATCTCGCCTCTTCCGCTGTGCTTTACGGTCATCTTCTACAGTGTGCCATTGAAAGACTGTAATAGTGTGAGTGATATTCACAAGAAATAAGCAAGTTTGTTACAGTGTTAAGATGCGACGGATGGACGGACACACACATTATTTTTTTTTTTTTGTAATTTGTTTGTTTGTTAATTAATATTGTTCGTCTAGTAGTCTCACAAGCACGACTACTGACCGTGAGGTATTGGGTTGAGTTCCTCGTTCCGGCAAAGTGTTTATACTCGTGTAAGTTGGTATTAAAGATTGCTTGGTATTAAAGATTACCAATGTCAGCTAAGCGTTGCAAAGACCTTTTTGTTGATTTAGTAGTGAAACCTAAGTATTGATAAATGATTATATTGCATTGCAATGTTTCTATTTCCATACGTAACTCATGGTCGACGATGTTAAGCACTGCAATGTTACTAATGATTATTTAATGCATCGAATGCGGATATGCTATACCTACGGTAGCTACGTCACTGGGTTAATTATTATGCAGGTCCATTTTAATGTTAATTGATTTTCCAAATTCGTTGTTGGAACGAAGTTCCTTATCGCGCGTTGTGAAAGGGGGCTAGACGGAAAAAATTCTTACGAAAAGTTGTCACGACACTTTTTGCTATAGTAAGCTATTGTAAGCTTTATGTCTTTAAAATAAAGTTGAAATTTCCTTAAATTACGTACAATTGGGGTGTGTATGTGAGTAAGGATAGATATGATTATTATTTTGAGTGACCGAACTACAAAGTACAAATTCGGTTGTGCAGTTAAATAAGACGTATTGCTTCGAATTAAGGATTAATCTTCCTTAAATTAAATATTTTATTTTTCGCACACTAACTTAAATCTAAAATGTATTGATATTATGTACGTGAAACGAACTTCGTTCCATCCGGGTGTCCCTTGACACCTCTCAAGTTTTTTTTTTAATTCAATTTGTTTTTTCATTTAATTTGATTTGTTTGTTAATTTAATTTAGTTGTTAATTTGGTTCAGATTTATTTTAATTTTATTTGACCTATTTCTTGATTGACTCATTAAGTTGATTAATTTAATTTATTTGTTAATTTGATTTATTTTACATTTAATTTAAATTATTTGTTAATTGATTTATTTTACATTTACTTTAAATTATTTGTTATTTTATTTTACAATGTGATTTAATTTATTTCATTTAATTGTGTTCTTCATCGCGTATGTTAAATCTACTTCATAGCGTGTCGATGGCAATCAGGCCGTCACAGACGTAGCTATAATATATATTAATATACCGAGATATATATTACAGTATAGCCAGCCAACACACGGGAGCTATACTATAATATATATTTTGCCCTCACTCGGTCTGCGGTCGTCCTTGCAAGCGCCCGGTTTTAAAGCTTATTTTATGTACAGGATGTTCAAATTTTGAAATAACACTATTATCTAGGTACATATATGAATTCGACAAGAGCACTACTTTTAGGTCTAATTGAAAGTTCCTGAGAGGATGATTCCGATGCTGAATTTGGTATGCATGTTGCCTCGTCTGGAACGAAGAAGAAAACCATCGGGGTGGAGTCGCATTTAAAACAAAAGAGAACTCGTGGCGAATTTCATTTGTTTCATGATTTATCATCGAATAAATTAGCACAGTATTTTAGAAGTTCAAGATCGGCATTTATCGAGCAATAGGTGGGTAGGCGTCATTGAGGTGAAGCGGGCGGGGGAGTAATGCTCGTGCGCATCGAGCACGGACGTCGGACAGGCGTTCGATGAACAAATAGAACATCCTGTATCCTCAAAATATATCAAAATATATATTAATATACCAAAATATATATTAATATGCCAAAATATACCGAGCTATATCTGTCGACATATTTTGGTGACGTCATAGATATATATATTATAGCTGCGTGTGCGGTCACTTGAAAATTTATATGGAAAATATATCGTAATATGCCTTGCTATGATTCATATTAATATATATTATAGCTACGTCTGTGGCGGGCTTGAATTGTGTCGGCCCAGAACTAAGCAACTAGTTTGGCGCTCTCTGTAAAATTATTGCAGTTATAATACTATGTCATAAGAAAAGATAAATGTCCGACGGAGGGTCGCCTATTGATCTGTAATCTAGGTTTTACCTAAAACAGACACCTGTCTCTTTGTAGTGATATTTTGACTCTGTACTATTAATGATGATGCGATAAATAACTTAAATTTATTATTATAGGTATGTGGTACAAAAAAACAGATACCCATAACATCTAAATCAGCCGTATATTGACCGTTTTTAATAAGTCATTCATGGGATAAAGGAACAAGCCTAATACATTAAGACATCGCCTACTGTTTGTAAAATGCCATGAGTATATTAATTCCGAAACCTTGAATTAAAACAATGAGGTTTCTTAATGACATAACAGGCAGCTTATAAAGGTTTTTAGAAAATCAAGCCTTATTCAGGTCTCGTACACTGCCTCGGGCGACGCAACTTGCAACAATCGCAAGCTTGCAAAAATCGCAAGCTCGCAAATTGTCTGACTTTGATAGATAGGCAAGTACATGCATTGCAGGGAGGCACTGCCTACTTGCTTACCGCATCATTGTCTGCCTAGCTTTTGCCCAAACTATCTTGGGGTCGGCTTCCAGTCTACCCGCATGCAGCTGAGCAGATGAGTACCACTATTTTACGTGAAGCGACTGCCTTATCTGACCTCTACATCCCAGTAACTGGGTAATATGATACCCCTTGGTAAGGACTGGATGTCAGACTTTTGGCTTCTGATTACTCGTAGCGACTGTCAAACATCTACAAATGACAGCCCGGACCGAACGTACTTTCCGAGGCACGGAGGAAACTCGGTATGTAATTATGGTCACCCATCCATGGACCAACCTTGGCAAGCACGGCTTAACCTTAAATTAAAAATCGACCCATCCAGCTGTTATTATTTAGCCACGAACTCCTCAAGATACAATAAGTTTTTCTTTCGCTAACACTTTTTTTAATTGGAGCCTAATTGCAACAAGTTACAATGATATAATTGTGGACATTTCTTTTTTTTTATCATAGATTTTTTAACCCTGGTTCCTGTCAAATTAAATAACTACATTTAATTTGACAGGAACCAGGGTTAAAAAATCTCATATAAGATAATAATCGCGAATCAAGGACCGACTTATCTAAGCCCTTTTTACCAGCTAGGTATAAGTTTTGAAATTTACATAGAAATTCATCGGAATTCGAAATGCTTTTAATAGAAAGACAACCACTAATTCACTTTAAGTTTTGAATATCATTAGAGAAAATCCTAAAACTTTCAGAATTTAATATAAAGTTGCACATAAAATAACTTTGATTTTACGAAAAATTGCGAAGAAGCTTCAAACTAAAACTTATTTCAAATTCTCAATCCGTACTAAACTTATAACAACTTTGCTCATACTTAAAATAGTTTTGATGCCAATGCATTTACATAAAACGTATTTCGTCATATAATATACTAGTTGTCCCGTGCAACTTCGTCTGCGTCAAATTTTCCCCGTTTTCGCAACATCATTCATTGCTACTCCGCTCCTATTGGTCGTAGCGTGATGATATATAGCATATAGCCTTACTTAATAAATTGGCTATCTAACACTGAAAGACTTTTTGGAAACGGACCAGTAGTTTCTGAGATTAGCGCGCGTTCAAGCAAACAAACAAACTCTTCAGCTTCATTATTAGTATTAGATTCCACCAAGTAGGTACCTACATACGTTGACAATTGTGTTGTACGAACAAAAAATGTCAACATGTATATACAAGCTTTTGCTTCGGCTTCGCCCACAATGAGGTTTGTAATTATCCCCCGGGAACGGATAAAAAGTATCCTATTTGTAAAGTAAGCACGACGACCAATGCCAAGTTATGCAAAACCAAATAAAGCTTATATCTCATTGTGCGACGAGCTCATACAAAGCGAAGTCAGGTTATACGGGATATGTTTAACTTTTAATGACGCCATGTGTTCTTACCTAGCAATGTTTTACCTGTGTGTGTGTCGATCAGCTTTTTAGGTGTGAAAAGATTAGAGAGAAGAACATACAGCTTAGTTTCGCATTTTTCGTATTTGTATAAATATCGAAAAACGGTTAATTTTTATTCCTTATACATTCTATCCATGCTTTGATATGAAACGATTTCATTTCTAAACCAATCTCTCTGATTTTATAGGGGCACATCAAATTCACTTGAGTAAATATAAATGTATATGTAAATAAAGAGTTGATTTTTATGTTGACTGTTAGATTTGCTTACCAAAGACTGTGTGTATTAAGAACTATAATTTTCTCAAGCTATGCACTGAAACTGCAAGTCTTTTTTGCCAAATCTTTTACCATATGATTTACTAATGGGCAAGAATAGAGGTGTCCGATGCGATGACGAGTAATAGAGAAGTATTTAAGAAGAAGACATGATGCACCGACCCCAAATTGATTGGGATCAGGGCAGCAGAATGGTGATGATACCAATTGATTCTTAATTATATTAATTTATTTATTGAACAATTTATGTACACACTTAATACAGAGAAGAAGAAAGGAACAGAAAATACATAGGTACAAAGGTGATGTTTATTTCTAAAGAAATTTCTTCCAGGATACCTGCGAAAGGAGATATTAAAAAAAAGAGATGCAGACATAGTGTGTAAAAGGAGAAGAGAGAATTGAATACATAAAACATAAAGCACATAACTATTTAAAAAAAACAATATAAAATAATGAATAAAATATTATATATACTAACTTTCGTATAATAAATACAAAGACAAAATATATACCAATAAAATAAATACCTATGCAACTATAACGGAATGAACAGATAATGTTCCTTTACTCTTCTCTTGAAAACTGCAACAGTTCGGCAGTCTCTAATGTCAGGCGGAAGTGAATTCCACAACAGCACAGCGTATACAGTGCAGGGGTAGGAGTAGAAGTCGGTAGAGTGAGGAGGAGATTTAAGGAGATTATACTGACTTACTGAATAATGATTTGTAGTTATTAGTTTGGTCAACCAATATTTTACCTATACATACTTTCAGCTCCATAAAATCTAGGATTAACATACGGTTCACGACGGATAGTACAAAAATGTAACAGACTAGATGTCCCGCGCAACTTCGTCTGCGTCACATTTTCCCCGTTTTCGCAACATTTTTCATTGCTGCTCCACTCCTGTTGATCGTAGCGTGATGTTATATAGCCTATGTTACTTTTAATACCTCCAAGAATATGTGTACAAATTTTCATGATGATCGGTTGAGTAGTTTTCGCGTGAAAGCGTAACAATCAAACTTACTTTCGCATTTATAACATTAGTTAGGATAGTTAGGATTACAGACTGAAAAGGTTTTATGTATGTCAAGTAGGTAAGTACATATCGTTTGTTTCTATCACTAAATCAATGGCAAAACCACAAAGTATCGCATATTTTTACTGTAAAATCAATATCAATAAAAACATGGCTACCAAGGTTAAATCCCCATAATCGTGCCCCTTTGAGCAAACAATACGTATTCGGGGCAAAAGCTATTAGTCCGGGGAATTTACGCCGAAAATTAGGCCAACTCTGCATTAATTAACCGCTTGATATGTACCCCCCCCGCGGTTATAAAAGATTCGACGGCTCACCGGTACGACGGATGACGTCACCCCGCCGCGCGCCAGATGGCCGGCGCACGAAATGTTTTTTTGTCGCCTCGTTTGTAACGTGAGTCGTCTCAAGTGTTGTTTTTATTCAAGCTAATGAATGGCTCTTTCGAGTTGCGTCAAGTGTTTGTTATCGTTTCGTTTTTGTTTGTTTATATTTAGCGGTAAATATTGACGTAAGTAGAAAAAAAAAAAAAAACACGTTATGTGAATTTTAAAGAGGTTTGTTTTAAAAAGTAAATCGATGACATATATATATTCTGACTTTTATTGGTAGAAGGGTTCTATCTACGTACGCAAAAAAATTATATACATACTTCATGGTATAAAAATATTTATTTACATGCATAAGACTGGCATTAAATATTTGCCGACGGCGAATAATTTTTCAACCAAATTAAAAAAAATATTACGACTAAACCGTTTAACGTAAACTTAAAACATTGATATTATCTAAAAGCTACATTCATAGAGGAACTTATGTGTAAATATGAAGTTGATAGGTTAATCTACTACAGAAATATATGGGATTGATTGAAGGAACTCCCGCTTACGTAAAAACGCACATAACAATTCTTGTATTTTTTTGATCAGTGAAGTTTGAGTTAAGAAAGTACATTATATCTAACCATTTTCTACAAGAAATGCTCTTTCCAATGAGGTTTAACACATCTTATTCAATAGCCATCGAAAAAAAACACAAGTAAAGAAATATCACAAAACGGGAGAATGGACAAAAAAAAAAGAAACCACGTGATGTCATAAAGGCGGGGTAACAGTGAATACACATCCACATCCAGGTTAAAAGCTATTGTTTTTATATGTGATAAAAATAAAAAAAATGTAATGAGGTCACAGGTCCCAATCCCTGTTTCAATGGAAAGATGAAAAACAATGTGATGATTTTTATTACCCGACTGCAAAAAAAAGAGGGTAATGTTTTTCGAATGTATGTAGGTAATTATTATAATTTACTCACCTGACTGCAGACTGGGCGGCACTTCTGGGGTTCCCGGCACCAAAGGGCGCGGCACTGACACACCACACACTATACACCACACACAAGACACCACACACCACACCGGCACTGAATCGAGTCAAAATGTGCACTGTGTTCCAGCCTTTATTGGTGGCCGCCATCTTGTTTGTTTACGTTTCGCTGTTTTGCCGACTCAGTTGAACAAAAATTATTATCTTATCACAAATTTTGTAGCTTTGGTATATGTTTTGCTTGAAAACTATTATCGAATAAATATACAATGCAATATTATTATTAGTTTTTACACAGAATCGGTCGCACTATTTAATAAATTACGATAGAATTCCGCCAAATTCTAGAACCGTTACGAGTGCATTGAAAACCATATAAAAATAGAAATATCCTTAGCCTCAGGTCAAAAACTGGTTGCTCACACATAAACTATATTCTAATTAACTAATTAAAGCAGTTATTTACTCAAAACACTCATTCACAACCGAAAAAATGCATTTAATCCGCGGAACAACTTTCGCGTGTCGCACGTGAACCACAGACTGACTTTGACATTATTTTTTTAAATCAAAATGAATGATTGGTGAACTGTTGTCGTATTTTTAGCATGAAGGAACTCACTATGGTTCAAGTAGAAAAGAGAAAAAGGATATTAAACACCGTGAAATAGAAAGAAATAGACATAATAAGACGCCGTATCGTTACATCATTCTTGGGTGACTCTAGTCACCCAGGTGCGATCTACGGTATATTTTTTTTGGGTAGTGTAGTACTCAAGAGAGGTCTAGCGGAAAACAGCGATTTTTTTCATTGAATGTGTAGGGTATGGACAGGAGAGTATGTTATGCTGTATCCCGCGAAAAGTTCACCTCCGCGTATGTGTTTTTTTTAAGAAAACGTCTAATATGTTGTAACTTGGTGGAAAAAAATATAAACAGGTATGTTTATTTGGAGTATTGTAGAACAGATTGAGTGCTACGAGTAGGTCAGCAAATTAAACATTTTTCGTCCACGGAACAATCAGTTTTTTTTAAAAATCATATAATTTGACTTCGTACTTAAGGCAAAAATATTAACAGGACAAAAATAGTGCTAAAGTGATTGTTATCAACATATCTAACTATTATTATGAAAATTAAACAAATTCTGCTCCGGACTTCACAGAAAATCAAGAAAATCCAAAAATCTTGAATACTACTTACGGCAAAAATGTAACAGGACTGAAATTCATTTAATAATGGGATATATATCAATCCAAACCTAAATCTCCCAAAATTAAACAGATTAGAGCGTTATTTAATAAAGTAAAAGTAAAAAATAAATTACGATGAACGTGACGTCAGCGCTAAGCAGCGAGCAGCGTACAGCGTGTGCTAGTGTGCGTATCCAAGATAAGCGCTGCGTTCATTGTATGCGTATGACTGTGTTCTTTTTTAAGAGTCGGTGTGTTTTTATTGATAAATTATAAATGATGTTTATTTTGCAAGTAGGTTTTATTGTGTTACTCTGTAATTGTAAAAGCATAGGAATAAAAACGGCAAGCAATCAGTCGGTCAGTGGCGACATACCTACTGTTTACAAACATGATCGTCATTAACGTTAAATCTTCATTTAGAAAACCGGCCAAGTGCGAGTCATACTCGCACACACCGAGTTCCGTAGCACCAAACAATATAATAAAAATATTTTTAACGCTAATTAATTTGTAAACATACACTCAACAGTAAAACTAAATTTGTTAAAGTGAAAGTTTTATTACATCGTCTCAAACTTTTTCGTCTGTGTGTTGCATGTCGCGTGACGGTCGGTTTTATGTACTCCGCGTTTTATACCCTTAATGCAATATTATTCCAATTTTTTTTAGATAAATGTCAAAAGTATGAAAAAAAGTTTCACTTTTATCGTGGTTTCATAAAACCACACAATCCTTTTTCTTTTATAGTATGTTAATGATGAACAAAGTTACTGCTGCAGTTTTGATAAAAAAGTTCCATATCTCGAAACCTAAATGATTATTTCAAGAGTGGATTATTTTCAGGGTGGTTGAAAAAATGTAGCACCCACCTCGTTTTCTTTGGCTAAAAATACAGAAATAGTGTTATTTTATAAAGGACGATAACAACACAGTTTCCCAACATGTTAAATGCAGGTGAGGTAATTATATTACTTATTTCACCATTACAGTGCAGATAGCTACTACATACTTAAGGTGGAAGTGGAAGGGTAGCCTGCGAAATTCAAATTGTTCTTTTGCAATTAGAGGGTCAACAAATGGCTTTACAAAGTTATATATATATATCTATATTATATAAATAAAAATAGAAGTCCTGACTGACTGATTGACTGACTCATCAACGCCAAGCCCCAAACCTATGACCCAGGAAAGCTGAAATTTTGCACAGAGGTTTCCTTTATAATGTAGACAAGGAATAAGGAAGGATTCTTCGAAATTCAACCCCTAACGGACTGAAATAGGGATGAAAGTTTGTATGGAAATTCGTCATTTTTTAAGTTAGAAGGCTGAAATTTCATATACAAGCTTCTGGTTAGAAATAAATAAATACGTACTTTAGAGTTTTTAAGAATTTACCCCCTAAGAGGGTGAGATAGGGGTTCAAAGTTTTTCACAGCTTGAAATTCACTATTTATGTTTCTCGATTGAATTGACGTTAAACACGTATCTATTTTTTTGAAAATTCCACCCCTCAGACGAAAACAGGGATGGCATTTTTTTGTTATTGTTTTTTGTGTTAGCACGTTTGTGTGGACAAATACGCAAAAAAAAACTTCATTTAAGTACACACTTCTAGGGAATCTGGGTCATTTGTGGGAAGGACACTTGCGGTAACCCATTTACGCGAAAAGATATTTGCGCGCATGGACACTTGCGTGACCGGCACTCGAGGGCTGGACAATTGCGCGACTCAATGGCTTCACGGGTGTCGTTTTCGTGGTTTTAGCGGGTCGCTGGCAATAAAAAAAAATTGGAGATGGCCCCGAGGAAAATTTCCTGTTTTTCGTGCATGGGTGTCGTTTTCGTGGTTTTTGGGGTTGCTGACCAAATTGACGGCGAGGAAAACATTCGGTTTTTCTTTCACAAGTGTCGTTTTTGTGGACTTCAGGGTCGCCGATAACGAAAATGATGACCTCATTTTCTAGGTGCAAATAATAAAAATTAAAATACGCAATGTCTCAATATCCTCCCCTAGGCTATGGCTGGCATTGATTTAAGTGATAACTGTTTCTCACGTGTGCAGTTTTATGTTGCGTGCTCCGAAGTGAGCTCGGCGAGTATCTTAGTAATTTTAGCCCCAAAAGGAAACACCGCAAACGTCATTTACACAGAAGAGCTAGGATAATTCATTAGTATAAAATAGTTTTCCGGGAGTTAAAAAGATTGGTTTAATCTGAGTATTTTTTAATTTAAAACATTGAAAGTTAAGTAAGTTAGCTCATTTACACCATAACCTATATCGCTAGGTGGATGGATGACCGGGGCATTTGAGCTACAGCATCGTCTCTCGGAAGACATGTATAAAATAAATTCTGGTTCAACCCATTTAGGTCCCAACACAAAAAATAAATAAAAAATAAAACGCCGTAATATACATTTTTCTAACCAGAATGAATTATGTGGCGTCTTACTTCGAAAAGCGCAGATTTTTACACAACTATTAAAATGTGTCCTATACTTACACTTACGCGCGCGCGAAGCCGTGGCCAACAACTATTATCTATAACATTTAAATGACTATTTTCGACATTATTTTGGGGTGGTTAACGCATACGTGGGCAATTGCCGAACTTCACGCGGGCGAAGCCGCGGGCAAAAGCTAGTCATTAACATTATGAATGAAAAAAAAAAATATCGCGCGCGACGATAAATTTCATTTGGCCCGTGATGTTCAAATTTTCTTACGCTTTTTGCAATTTGCACAGCAGTGTCAGGTTTTATATTGATTAAAAACTGATTTAAACGGATCGTAAATACGTCGATTTCAAAATGGAAAATACTTGTATTACGTACAATATTTCATAATTTATTTCGTATATATGGATGACTCTGACGAACAACGTAACGTGAACATCGACATTTTACGTTTACACCATGCGCTCGTGCTAGGGAACCAGATATTTACTTGAAAGTATGACAACCGGGAGCACATCAAAACATTTGTAAGTCTTAATAGTGTTTTGTTACGTATACGCGATTTTACACCTTATCTCTATTACGGAAAGATCAAATTCCTATGAAAGCGCTGCACCAAATACAAGAATGAAGCTTGCAAACGTATTTTACGTAAACATTATTTTTATATTTTTTCAGTATTTGCTTTAAAGTGTTTAATTTTCGTGTAAATTGGTTAGAAATAGCCTTTAGATGAAAGTTAAACAAAATTAAACCCTGTTACATTTTTGCCCCGACCGCTATTGTAAAAAAACTGATATTAATAACTTCCGTGAGTCAAATTTGTTTAATTTTTTTAACGGAGGTTTAATATATTAATTTAAGTTATTTTATGTAAAAAAACCGCTGTTTATATTTTTGCCTCAAGTACAATCCAAAAATTACGTAAATGTTTTTTTATCGAAATTTCCGTGGACGAAAATGTTTAATTCTGAAAAAATATATTACTGTCACCAGTTCTTTACCTAAAATAATTAAATTCGTCCTGTTAATAATTTTGCCCACGTTTTTATTCACAAAAACGCGTTTTCGTCTTTTTGACCTTGATCCGGCCTTGGAAAATGTTTAATTTTTTTTTATTATTTGGAGAGCTAAGGTCAAGTACACGATTCAAGAAAAAAATCGCTGTTTATATTTAATGCAAGGTTCAAACCTAAAAGCCCCGTACTATATGTGTTATTAGTTCTGTTAAGATACGGGGAGGTACAGTCACGATCATAAACACATTAGCATGAGCATAATATAAAAGCATAATGTTTTTTTAGTGACTTTTGTTTTTTTTTTTTATCGTTATTCGATTCATTTTATTACTTAATGCTGTATATGGGTATTTTGCTTCAAAGAAAACACAACTTATTTAAAAAAAAAAAGCGATTTTTATTTTATAATCAGTCTGTAATGTATTTACTGGTGGGTCACTCTCACTAGCCAAAAGAGAAAAGAGTGTCCATGGAGTTTCCTGCCCATTTTTCTCCATAGAGATCTACGCTGGAATGGGCAACTACAGTACTTTCATAAGTTATTATGCCTTTTGTCTGGGACTGTAGTTTTGCGTTTTGTTCTGTTTTTTTGACTTTCAAAAGTGCCCGTAATTTAATGGTCTAATTAAGATAAATGCTTTGAGTTTGAGTTAGCCACTCTGTGAGAGAGGGATAGGCACACGGCTTCCTGACGATGTTTTCATTCACCGTTATGAAAGTAGTGTTTATATGAATGCCTGGGTTCGAAAACAAGACCACAAACTTGTCAGTCGGGGACTCGGGGCTGTGAGCCTGTGCTAATCCGCAAATACCGTACACCAATGCAAATACAAAAGCAATTTTTATATGGAATAACGCCATAAACATGATAAAACATAGGTACAGTAATAGGCAAAGACCCAAATCAACATTAAATTCCACTGATAGTTAAAAATGGACCGAAGACTAGAGTAGCAGCTTCACCAACCTTGCTGCGATGAGCTTGGCTCATGGCAGCAAGGTTGTCGGTCTTCTACTGGTTGTACTACGGTGAGTGTGCCCAAGAACTCCACGACCTCATCCCACCGGCCCTCTTCTACCATCGGACATCTAGACGCACTGCAAGTTACCATCCCTACCTTATTGCTATCCCACCAATTCGCACTAAACGTTTTCAAACGACTTTCATAATGCGCAAAGCAAATAAGTGGAACTCTCTGCCTGGCTTTGTGGTTTCCGAACGCTTACAACCCTAATCTCTTCAAAGTTAGAGTGAACAGGCTTCTTCTGGGTAAGCTCGTACCATCGTCGACTTTGTCTCTGTCATCTCTGACCTAGACTAGAGTCAAGAGCAAATACAAAGCAAATAAAAAGAAGAGACAATACATATTTCCATCAATACATACAGTAAGAGACATACTAAAGAATTACCTCGTGTAAACATCATATTAGTGCTTATGACTGTACGTAGGCATGGGGGAAAAGGGGCAAGTCGCAAGCAACAACCACGCACAAAAAATACTGCCATTATTTTAAATATACGAACTATTCATGACATGTGCCCCAGTAAAGAAAACATCGTTATTTTTTATGATAATTTCGACATTTTGTGTATTAAAATCGAAGTTTGAAAGGTTGATATTAAAATGCGGAATCTACTTGACACAGCGTAAAATATCGGTCAAAGATTACATCTTCATTTATAGAGAAGAATGCTTTTGTTATTTAGATTGATATGGTCTGATAAGAAGAGTGTCCATGGAGTTTCTTGCCCTTTCTTTTCCATATAGATCTACGCTTTGGAATGGGCAACTATAGTACTTTCACAAGTTATTATGCCTTGTGTCTGGGACTGTAGCTTCATTTTATTGTTGTTCGACTGTTTAAAAGTGCCTGTAAATGGCCTACTTGAAAAAAATGATTTTGATTTTTAAATCTACCTTGTGAAAGCTATAATCTTCTGTAGGTAAACATAACATCAGTAATTCACGCCTGTAATCCTCGAAGGGTTCGACAGAGGTGTACATAATAGTACACCCACATTTTGCCAGTTATGTTTCAAACGGTCGCTACCAAACATCTGAATTTAACTATCATTACTTGCAACTTTTAAATATGTGTCGGAGACAGTCATTAGTACGGACATGAATCGAAAGCGCGCCAAAAGCGACCTACTTACCAGTCTACCCACACCTAAGCACGCTTACTACAGAGTCGTGATGTTTCGAGTTCGCGGCGAGGAGGACAGTCAGTGTCTGATCGCGGCGGAGTCAAGACGTCCCGAAACTGTAACCCGATTCATTGTGCCTAGTGTTACTGTGTTGGATTGTAATTTCAAGTTATTTGTTAGTTCGATAAAAGCAGTGTACTTTGTGTATAGAATCTGGTTCTTCTAACCTAACAGACAGATGTGTTGCTGGGGAGTTTGTTCCGCCACTTCTTCTTCCCAGCTAAAACACTAGGAAGTGGCGAAGGGCGGGCGTTTTGGGGGACTGTCTCTTGTAATTTTGACATTCAAAAGGTGCTGATTATCAGCCTAGTTTGAATAAATGACTTTTGATTTTGTAGTGTGTGTTTTCATAGCACGAAACCCATGTTCTGCCCACATGAAGACCGTGTCTAACGAAATAAAATCACCTCCCTACGACATATGTTTTATTTACAGTTATAGTTTACTTATAAGTACTAATTATTTGATTGTATGAGAAATAATACTACTGCGCATAAATGTACACTTTTTGTAATACTTTTTAAATACCTACACTTTATTATTATTTCCTTTATTTATCTTTCTTTTCATTTTGTATATTTTTACATATTCTTTTAATAATAAAAAACATTAAAAATATTAAAAAAACAGGTTTCCGCCGGTATCGGGAGCAGGGTCCAAGCTATCGGTGGTTAGGGCTGCAGAGACAGGAACCTCCTCACAATGCGGGCCGTATCGAGGAGTACTGCCTTCTGAATCTGGCTCTTGATCCAACTGCCAAGTGAGAGCTTCCACAGATGTTCGTCGAGGCTTTTAGCCATCAAGCCATTGGCCGTAACGACAATCGGCACAATGATAGCCGAGTTCACATTCCACATGCTGACAACCTCGTGTGCCAAGTCGAGATATCTTATTTGTTTCTCTTTCTCAGCCTTCATGAGGTTCTCATCATGCGGGATGGTAACATGGACTATCATTATTATTATCATTATTTAGAAATATTATCATTATTATTTATTTATTTATTATTAAACATTTCCCCAAAAATTAGAGATCCACATAAACTTGTTTTGTTTACCTTGATTGGTCGTCGTGCTTACAATATAGCGATACATTCTGCCAAACTTAAGCCTACTTACTTTTCGACCCTCGAGGCCGAAATAAAACGTCGAATGCTAGATCTGTATTAAAAGAGCTAGACATAAACTGAACCTGTTACCAAGCACCAATATATTTACTTATAGGTTATTAGTTAATCTAAGAAGTTACTCACAGAATTGTGCGTCTGTCGCGAAGATTAGGTACACAAATCGAGAATCATTTTATATGCGTCTATAACCTTTTAGAAGGTCGCTATTAAGTCCTTTAAAAAAACACGGTTTAAGTTTTACGAAATAAACTATGTTAGTCTTTTTCTTTTTATTCTCTGCTGTGATTCTAGAAGTGTTTTACAAGTAGATACCTCTACAGGAAAAAACATTTATCAGTACGGCCACACTGATTGATGGCACTTTTAGGCGATTAGGTTAAGTTTTCAATACGATTCGATATATTGGTCTAGGTGGAATTGAATAAACTTTAAAAAGTACAGCTCGGATCTTTAGAAGTTTGTTTTTTTGGAGGGTTTACCGCCAAAACTCTACGATTAAAGTAGTACTTTATGATTAATAAGTCACGTGTCTTAATTAAGAAATACCTCTACTAGTATTTCGAGCAAGAAGACCTAATTAACTGTCTACACAGAAGCAGGTCAGACCCCACGAAAAATAATAGTGTATTTAATTATGCTTAATAATTTTAAAACAATAGTGCGTGGAGTCCCTCCGCGCGGAGAAGTGAAACTTCGTAACACTACACGCATGCGTTCGAGTGCCACGCATTCACTCTCGTTATTTTATTGAGCTTCTAAATAATATTTTGTTGTTTTCTTGTTGTATTATATTTATTACATAAGTTTATCGAGGTTATTCTACTCATGGAAATTGAGCGAAGGCTGGTCATACCGAAGAGTCGAATGCACGCCATCTTGCCTAACTAGTAGAACTACGTAGGCACAAATCTTGTAATACTGCCATCTCTTAGTGAGTTTTAGAAAATGTTCCCCCTCCATGGTAGCGTTAAACTTGTTGGAAGTCGCATAAGAAGTATCACTTAAAAAAAAATATATACCGGAGTTTGGTTCTAGTTCTAGCTTAGAACACGGCGAACCCGTGGAGACTCCTGAAGTCTCCTGCAGCGCCTAGTTATGTACCAAATTCTAAAATATAACAAACCTTGAGCATACAATTCGGTTTTGCCAACCTCCGATACGCCCAATAGGGGTGCGGACTGGGTAAAGAAAACGACATTCTATTTTGTCCGTCAGACAGATAATACAAAAATGTTAGACACGTATTTTTTGTTTTATCAAAATATCAAAAAATTACTTAGTTAAAACTCATTAAAGTTGGAGAGTGGGGGCTCACTACGTCACAAGTAGGTATAAAACTTACCTACATGTGACGTCATGCGAAAAAAAATTGTGATCATCCCCTATTACGCCATAATATTCTATTAAGAAATCGATACCGTACCTTAGGGCCAAACTCAACACACCTACGTATAATCTTCACCGATACATGCTAATTTCTGAGTGGACCGATACACTTGACCTACTTCGTATCCCACGCCGCGCTGTTGTCAACAACCTTCCAAGCGCCTCCCAATCAGTTTCAGACTTAATCCCCAGGTATTTGCAAAACAGACCAATTATAACTGATGCCTAGCGAAGCGCTGATAAGTCAGAAAGTCAGAAGTTGATTACGTCACTAATCCTCTTTTGTTTGCCGAAGAATAGAGATTTGTTGGCGCGAATACCTTAACTGGTAAACGTTGGCGATTTTGTTAATGCGATTAAAACTTTGTCGAATATTTTATTTACTTTGATGAAGTTTCGCAACAATTCAGTGAACAATTTTTGATGGGTTTCATTCAGGTGATTCTTGTGTAAATGTTGGAGTTTGCTTATCGGATTGACTGTTGTGATTTTCGCTGTAAGCTCTTTTTATTTTGGAGTTTTTAAACTGACTTGGGTCACTATCACTATCATTAATACAAAAAAAACAGGCCATGTGCGAGTCGGACTCGCGCACCGAGGGTTCCGTACAAACCAAAATTACTGAAGAGAATAAATAAAAATATGTCATGTAACAAAAAATTTAAGGTTTTTGGAATTTTTCCTTTATATGTGCTTTAAAACATAGCTTCATGCCAAATTTCAAGATTCTAGGTCGACAGGAAGTAACCTTTAGGTTTGGATTCCCTTGCGAGTAGTTGGGAGTTTGAAAATATGCGGCGTAAATTGCTGTTTCTTTTGATTGCGTTTACAGAGAAGTTTGATTTTTTCACAGCTCCAAGGGACAGTAAACTTGAGTATTTGATTTAAATTCCAGCTTGATACCTCCATGCATTACTGAGAAAAAGGGTCTTGACAGACAGACAGACCGACGAAAGGACAACAAAGTGATCCTATAAGGGTTCCGTTTTTTCCTTTCGAGATACGAAATCCAAAAAAAAAATTAACCTGAGAAAAAATCCGGTGTTAAATGATTCAAAATAAGAAGCTGATTGCACCCTGTCAATTTGCGGAGGTATACCCCTACTCCCTGTTTTTAATCAAATGTACCCGAAAAAAACTAACGTCTAAATCTATCTTTATCATTTATTTCTGACGGAGTAGTAAAAAACCCAAACATTTTCCACAAACTTTTACATTTGTAATTTTAGTCGGCTTATCTCTTCAACGGCTAATAAAAACTTGAGTATCTCAGCTACAATGGACTCATCTTTAAGTGGCTCTTGTTGCTTCAAGATGCTTCATCCAATTTTCCTTTTTTAGACGAAAATCTTAACAAAATCATTTTTGGCCCTTATCAAGTTTTAACAACTTAAAAGATTTTCTGTTCGCTTTTGTGATTATAATTTGTTCGGATTTCTACGCTAAAATTCCTAATTTTATATATTCTTAACAGAGATGTTATGGATATGATATTTCGGATCTGGATACGGATATGGATTAAGAAATAAAATTATATCGGTTTCGGATACGTTTACGGATATGTAATTATTTCGGATAGTTTCGGTTACGGATATTAAATTGAAGTAAAATATAAATACAAATAGTATGTAATAATTTGGTTTTATTTATAGGTTTTATCTAGTCTATCATTTGCTATTATAATCAGTCATAAGCTAAGTAATTATTTAGAGATATTATAATAATTACGTGAAACAAAAATCTGTCGAAACATGTCGTTTTATTTAGATTCCGCCCTTATACGAAACTATCCGAAACTTGTGAAACGATACGTTTATGATGGGTCCCCCTATGTTGTTTCGAACGCCAGCGGGTGATTACGGATATATTTTTATTTCGGATATCCGGTAGTCTCAGTTACGGTTACGGAACTCCATAACATCCCTGATTCTTAATATATTTACGCTGCTTTATTACATGGTAAGATATGGGATCAGGCCTTAGGTAGGTCTTTGTGGAGGACTAAACCATTAAGCTGTGACTAACTTTTAAATGATTGTCTCGTTGGTTTAGCTAGCGGTTGCAAGCGCAACTGTTGAGCATGGGTTCGATTCCCGTGTCGGGCAAATCGTTATTGGGTTTTCCATTACTTTCTCAGCCATGGAGTCTGGATTTATGCCCGTTTGATGGCAATAGGTTCGCCCCCTAATACATGGGGCATACCAAAAAACATCCATCCAAACTTTCGTTTTTTTTTATATAGTATTTATATAAATACTATATAAAAAACGTAGTGTGTAGTAAGAACTAACCTCTAATCCTTCGGGTATTACAGGCATAATGTCATGTTATGTTGGAAACTCGGTATGTAATTATGGTCACCCATCCACGGACCAACCTCGGCAAGCACGGCTTAACCTTAAAGATCGATCCATGCAGCCGTTATTTAGCCACGAGCTCCAATTTGCGACTGGGTGCAGTATTTTGCATTCACGCCTGTACCTAGACTATGGCGGTATTGCAAGTAATAGAAATTACGTATAATAAACTATTTCAATTTCACAAACAGGTCAAGCCATATACCTATTTTTGAAACGTGTCCTATTTACCATAGAACGAGTGGTATTTTCCGGCTTTTGTGTGGCGAGATCAACATGTCTGTCATATTGTTCAGATCAGAAAGCATGTTCCTTTAAATTTTACAAACTATGCTTAACGTGTCAAGAGGATTTATGCGGCAACCATTAACTTATGTTTTATGAAGAGCGGTGATTTATGGTACATATACAAGGTGTTGTTTTGCATCCTCGTCAAAATTCAGGAGGTTGGCACAAAACACAAATAACCAATTAAATTACGGTATCTAGTTAATTATAATAAACGCTGATTTTTTTGGTTGTTTAGGTTTGTCAGTGAGTATTTCAGAATAGCCCTCTTAACGTGGTTTAGGGAATAAGAAATAATTGAATAAACGTTTGAAATTGTTTGTATGAGTTGAAGTGAAAGGTTATAGGGTAAGAATCAGACGGGCCCCGTTTAAAACACGGGTGGGTCACACTTACCGATTTCGGCAAATAAGAAAAAAAAATACCTTCCCATTTTAGTATTGTTTCGGGACGAGAATCATTAGCATAGCTACCTCCTTGAATTTGACGAGGATGCAAAACAACACCTTGTATACTGATTTCCGTACAATTTACTATTTTACGCCCCGTCTACGTGTTGTTTTGACTCATGACTGTATGCTATGCAATTGCATATTCATTTTCTTCGCAACTGTTTGCGTTTACCACGTAGCTTGTGGCAAAGGGACGATGGTCCATTTATGCCTTGAAGAAGTGATTCTCAAACAACACCGCCCGTCAGCGCGGTCGGGCGATGGCGGTGATGAGAATATATGGTCAGTGCGCTGCGCGGTAAGGCGGTGAACACCACTCGTCCGCGCGGTCAGGTAGTGTACCTACTTACGTTAGGCATCATCAGATTTCATACAAGCCAATGCGACGTGATATCCGCTTCACCGCCCGACGCGCGACGGCGCGGACTAGCGGGTCGTGTGATAACCACGTTAGCCATGGGTCGCTATGGAACAGTACCTATACTATCACCATAATATTGAGAATCTCTAAAATGATCCAATGATTCCTTTGACCGCAGACTTACTCGTATCTTTTACTTTGTAGTAAGTAAACAAATGTCTATAAAAAATGTCAATCATCAGTTTGGACGAACCCCTATTAAGCCGAACGGCAAATAGAACGCCCCTCGGTCTGTTGATCCTTTGCTTTAACAAACCAGGCCAGACCACGGACAATAGGGTTGCCAGTCTATTACCATGCTCAATATGTTCAGCACTATGACTTAGAGGAGTACTTAGAAAGTTTGATGCTGCCGCGTGGAATTTTCACTGACAGTTTTTTTTTTTATTTACAGTATGTTAGTTTAAACGAGGGACATATTCAAACCAATAATAGTACATGCTAACATGATACTAATATAAAAATACTAATGTAAATATAAACAAAAAAAAACACTGATAAATAACAGACAGAACCATACCAAAATTTTCGCAAATGACACGCAACGTGTATACACCCTTGCGCTAGCGACTTAATACTATCGCAGAACATGTGAGCGGGGCAATGACTCTTAGGTATAATCCATTTTCCCCTCATACTTTAAACTTTCCTGGCTTAGGACAGTCCAAAATATCTAGGCACTAAACAAAACATTAAAAATTCTTCTATATACGTTATAGGTTTTTTTACATATTTGGGACGAGAATCGAATACTGAATACTGAATACCCTCCCTCAATATGTCCCTCGTTTAACCTAACATACTGTATAGCCTACTACAAAGGCATACATTGATCCGTCTACTGAGATACAGGCTGAACTAGAAGCCTGAAGCAGAAGCCACCAGCAGCCAGAAAAGGCTGCTAGCTTTCTGGGACGACCTGGGATGGTTGAAGTAACCGGAGGATTTTCATACGTACATTGGCCCAATAAAGAAGCTAAGTGCGGAAACAGCCCACCTAACTGCCACTGCTCAATGTCCAAAGTTTGGACATTGGTAACCTTTGTAAAATATTGAAAACGAGTGATCAGAAAGAAAATACACCATCAACTATTTACCTACATCTTTTCTCAGCTAGGACTTTTATCTTATTTATAATTCAGAACCTTTTGTTACACAGGCTTTGAAAAATAGGTAACAACGTTTTGGCATAGAATTAGAAACTGGTTTGATGAAAACCACCATCTCTCTCCTGTTAGCAAGGTGCTAAGCCGAGCTGTCAACAAGAATTCAGATTGAACCGAAGCCACTATCGAGACTAATTGAAATATAGTAGAAGCACCTTTTGTGGGAAACGGACGGCGTCTACTTTTAGACGGGCATACAAAGGGAAAATATTGATAAAGCTTAAAATATCTAAATGTTACCAAATATAAAAATTAGGCGAAGTGGATCCATCTATCTAGATTTGATACCTAACTAGAATACACTTGTACAAAAATCTTTCAATATCTGATTCCTTTTCTAGTACAATGATATTTTTGCCAAAAGCAATGCAAATCTGTGTGGCCGTCCAGCCATTAGCTACCTACGTAATTACGCTTTTCCTCAATGTATTGAACAAGGTACAAAAAGTCGTGTCCATTCTGTTACCTATCTGTCCGTTTAGGAAAGTTTATCATGCACTCATGTTAAATATCCAACAATGCAATACAGGAAAGGAAATCTTAAATAGATTAAAACCATTTCCTCGACGCAGACGGTCCGCAGACACAAAATAAATAATAATGGCGCCGATGCGTCTCGACGCTCATCTGTCTCATTGCGATTGTACACAAACTCTTGTTTAAATACTTTTAAAAGCATGACTTTGCGATAGTTTCGTCTGCGATATTTATTTACAGTTAAACTAGAAAACGAATGCGCTTCGGAAATCTTCGTAGTTCCCGTCGCACCGTAAGTCAGAAGCAAAACTTCCTTCATCAGCCACGCGTTGTAGGAGTGCACCAATCATGGCGCGTGTGTATGTATTTTTTTCTCTATCAGGTTACCTATGTTAAAAAATCGTTATCATGTTAACAGATTCGAAAAAAAAATTTTTTTTTTTGGTTTTGCATAAATTAGTAAATCTTTAATTTGGTTATCATGGTAATAGAAAATAGGCAAGCACTTCCACGGTCTTGACAGCTTCTTTTTAAAGCTCATCATGGAGCGTCCGTATTTCCGTAGATAAGCGATTTATCCCGAAGCGCATACTTTTCCCTAGAGATCTGTATACTAAAAGTAGATAGTGTTGTTCTATTAAAAGTTTTAGTATCGGTCAATTTGATGGGACCGGACGAGGGAAACTTCATTGTTTTCGTCGACAACGAATTGTATAACTGTTTGTGATGATTATTTAGTTTGTGAGTCAATAAACTGTTTTTGGATATCGTTAATGGTTTGCATATCAATAAACTGCCTATCGATGTTTTAGTTCAAATAAGTAGGTGCCTGTTCGAGTTACTGAATTCATAATTTGATATTATATTCAACTTTCGGTTTAAAATTAAGGATTATTTATCATTGAAGTAATACATTAATTCGAAGTATGTGCACGACTGTGAATTACTTACCAACACTTAGATAAGTAGTTATAGAGAAACTAATTATCTAAGTTTATTTCATTACAGTTACAGTTATTTCATTTACAGTTGTAAGTTTACGAAACTAAAACTGATGGAGAAATAAAATCATTGTCAAGACTCTAGTATAAGCTTAATTTCGCATATAAGAATATGTTCACTTACCTATATTTTGGTGATATTTGCTAAACAGTGTGTCAAAAACAATTCGGTGCATAAGTAAGAAACTCCTTACTCAATTTAGTAAGAAAAACAACGTGGTATCTACGTGACCATCTTACAAGAGTACTTCAACAATCTAACCTAACAAGAAAAGTTATAAAAGTAACGTAATAAAATAAATGATGGATACCGACAGCCCTGCTAAAAGTGTCAGTTCTGAATATATACAAATAAAGTGACATAGATGTGTGTGCGAACTATTGAAGCAAACTAGAAGTAAGCTGTTACATATCCATATCCTTGGGTGGTACTCTGAATGTGGACGTAAACAAATAAATTCAACATTTAGGGGTAGAATGACGGATCTTTTTAGATTTTTCTCTGTCTAGTACAAATCTTGAAGTTGGAGATTGGATGTATCAGTGTAAAGTACTGTTGTATGGTCCAGGCATAACTTTCAATTAAAGATGTTGCATATCTGTGTTAAAATATATTGTAATGCCACTTGTAGAAGTTGCTTAAAGCATTCCGTTTACAACGTATCACGTGTGTAATCTATTCTGAAAATAACAAAAGTAATTTTGATTGTCTCACGTTTTATCGGAATTGGATGATTTTGACACCCGGATAACACTTGTTCTGGGTTGCGTAGGATAATATATCGACGATGCGGTTGGCCCAGTGGCTGAGCGATTGACTGCTGCGCTGCGTGTGGCGGGTTCGATCCCCGCACGGAACAAATATTTGTATGACTTGCAGGTAGTTCTTCCGGGTCTGGCTGTTTGTGTATGTGAATTTAAATGTTTGTAAACGCACCCACGATACAGGAGAAATTCCAAGTGAGGGGCAACGTTTATAAAAAAAAAAATGAGCACTTCGCGGACGAAGCCGCGGGCAGAAGCTAGCAACCAAATCGTACACAGCTGGTGAAAAGTGAGTAGATTGATGTAATATGCTTTATTGTACACACAAACCCGAGCAATCCCAAACTGAAGTCACTAATCCAGTACAAGCAGCAAACAAAGGCACAAAGAACGCATCTGGTATCCTAAAACAGAATGAAATGCCGGCTAGGTTATCAGGCTAAAAGCGAGTCCCAGCTCTATTTAACGGCCGACCGACCACTTTGTAACACTAGGGCCGTAAATCCTAAGTTATGTGCGTTCTGGACGTAAGTGAACTTTACGTCCAATACAGAGAACGAGCATTGATCTTCACGTTCGCTTACTGTGTCGGCGATTTCAGTGTTTATGGTCTGTTTCATTGTCATGTTTTCGTTTAACGTTGATCAGTGGAGTCTAACTAATAGAATAGAATACAATACAATTTGTAAAGAAACGAACAAAGTAAATAAAATAACTATATTAAAAACAAACTATAAAACGGCATCAAAAAACTCAGCTTCAAAGCTGTCAGCTGAAAATGGGCCCAAGAGACTGGCGGCTTTGCCAAATTGTATGGCAATATTTATCCTCTGGCCAAGGTATACAATAAAATAGCGATTTGGTGATTCGTTGGTACTCTTATCTTTTCAAATCTGTCAAATATATGCGAATGACGCTACGATTTACAGTTTTTGTATTAATAAATCTGTATAAGGCATTTCACAAACGATATTTTTTAACTAGTCACTAATTAGTTAAAATATTTTCATTAAGTACTATATTATTTATTATACTTTTGTTATTCCATTCTATCTTCTTCTAATATATAACATTCTCGTGTCGCGGTGTTTGTCACCAAACTCCTCCGAAACACCTAAACCGATTTTGTTCGAAATTTTGTGTGCATATCGGGTAGGTCTGAGAATCGACCAGCATCGATTTTTCATACCCCGAAAACCCATCAAAATTTCCACGAGAACGAATTCGCGGGCAGCAGCTAGTTTGATTTGATATTCAGGAATATATATGTGTGGTATAGGTGTGATAATATTATGTTACTTTCACGCACCATTTTCATATTAACTACATCTATTATGTACAGACAGCCGTTATTAAGTAGTAACCCCCCTGGCGTACTCGGCGGGACTGTAGAGGGGTTAGCACATACTAATGCTGCCTGTACCGTGCTAGTTTATGAAGGTCTTAGAGATATTACTACAATGTATGTGGAAATGTGCTTGAACGGGCTCCTTGAACAAGTCGTTATCATAATATAAGATACTTGAGTAGACATAGGCGAGTGTGATAGCGAGATGAAGAGACAGCGATAGACATAAACTGATTTACATTACAGTCCGCGACCAAGGGCACAAGTCTGTTAAAAAAATGTGTCAAATTGGCCGATCACTGACTCCGAAACTGTTAGAAATTCCTGCTATAACTTTATTTGGGACAAGCCCGCCATAATGTTCCCATACCACTGCAATTCTTGAAACAAAACGTCTGCTAAACAAGGTATTTAGTGCAATACTCGTAAATACTCAATTATTTATTGCATTCCATATGTATTACAACGATGGTGTTATCAAATAAGATATCAGTATGGACCCTGTCGGGCACAGCAACATTAGAGAAGGGATAGCCCTCTTTGTCTCAGTAACAGTAATTATTCAAAAACATTATTGTAAAAAAACAATATGTTTTTGGACTGACAAATTGAAAGACATTACTATTATGTAATGCTAGTGGCCTCCAGAATAAGAAACCTAATCAAAAGATAAAAAAAAATTGAAGAACTGCATAGTGTCTCATATTTATCCGCTAATAGATCTAATCTAAAAAAAAGTAATTAGGGCTTTCTCCCTATTCTACCCTACAGGGTAGAATAGGGAGAAAGATCTCATAGAAGATCGAGGTGCTAAACTGGAGTTCATGGCGAAAGGCCCTCCCAGCTGTGGTATTATAAAAATAATATCACGCTAGCAATCCCCGAAAGATTAGAAAGAGGTTTAACTAATAGCACACTACATTTCACAGTTATACAGAGTGTAACAGAAAGGGTGTAATATACTGAAGGGTGTGCTACACACCATCAAACTGAACATGTTTCTCATCATAAAACATGTTTTTCAGCGATAAAAAAATAAACCTGCCCCATACAAAATTGCAATACCTATTCGACCCAAATGTATGGGGCAGCTGATATTTTTTTCGCTATAACGATGTTTGTCCGATGGAGAAACTTTTTCAGTTTCATCGGCTGTAGCACACCCTTATGTATGTATACACGGTGTAGATCACCTCATCACGAAGCCGTCAACCAAGCATTCTGTACATGAAACTAAGTAACTTTACGCATAAATTATTGCTGGGAAACGACTTTTTTTTGGGAGGTGTAAAACCATGTTTTGAGGTAGAACTCAATGTAACGCACTCAAAACATTGTGCTGATGGAAGGATTGAATAGTACGGGGGTCGTGGAGGTGTTTAAAAATAAATCTTACATTAAAAACTTGTATTCAAAAAAATACTTGTCAAAAAGTTGGAACTTTGACCCCTAATATCTCCGTAACTAGACGGTTCCCAAGTATGGTGTAGAACAAAAAAAATATCGCAATGACAGGGAGAATTAGTGCCTTTCGGCTTCGTTAAGAGGTGTTTTACACCCTTTATACCCTTTCCGTTACACCCTGTATTTATGCACTATGTAATAGGGGGCGAGCTTATTGCCATCAAC
This sequence comes from Cerastis leucographa, assembly GCA_963082945.1. Lineage (NCBI taxonomy): Eukaryota > Metazoa > Arthropoda > Insecta > Lepidoptera > Noctuidae > Cerastis > Cerastis leucographa. The sequence continues at coordinate 5,205,022 of OY720380.1, read as the reverse complement.
CGTGCACAAATCCAGATACCGTGGCTGCTACTGAGAAATCGCTGATGGAAAAACCAATCACACTTTGCCCGACCAGCAAATCGAACCCAGGACTTTATGCTCAGCAGTCGCGTTTAAGGCTACTAGACCATCAAGGCTGTAACTAAAACAGCACACAAGAATAACTTTACTGGAAATGAAAGCATGGGGATTATCATGAATACTGTGAGTGACTTACATTGCCTGTGGTCCACGTGTGCTGGTGGATGTCCTCCTCCTCGCCGACGCCGGAAGGTAGCTCCACCATGGTCTCCAGCCAGTTGTGACCTGGAACAAGGATATAACACATAAAAAACAGCCTTTATACTTCTTCGCTGAGGATTGGTGACCAGGTGCGGACTTGCAGGACGTGGGATCACACCCAAATAGAGGCATTACTTTTTGTAATTTATCCCATCATCACTGCTCTTAAAATGGTAAAGGAAAATATTGTTTGGAAATCGGCATGTAGGAGCTGGTGGCTAAATAGGTAGGCTAGGTTGGTCCGTGGATGGGTGACCATAATTACATACCGAGTTTCCTCCGTGCCTCGGAAAGCACATAATGCCGTTGGTCCCGGCTGTCATTTGTAGATCTTTGACAGTCGTTACGAGTAGTCAGAAGCCAAAAGTCTGACATCCAGTTTTACTAAGGGGTATCGTGTTACACAGTTACTGGGTTCTGGAGGTCAGATAGGCAGTCGCTTCATGTAAAATACTGGTACTCAGCAGCATCCGGTTAGACTGGAAGCCGACCCCAAGATAATTTGGGAAAAGGCTAGGCAGATAATGAGTGTTATTTTAAAATTAATAACGCGAATACTTACTATATTCCTTGTTGTAAAGCCAAGGCTAGCTTTTAGAATCAGTTACGTAGACTATAAAAGTTAGCCTTGGCTTTACACTTAGCTGCCTCATGGTTGCTAGTAAATCAGATGGGAGCGTCAGAGACTGCATATTAATAACTTTGAGAAATGGATTTATTTCCTGCTTTTGCAACGATTGAATAAGGTCGGTACAGAAGACGTGCCCTGCACTTAAGAATATTAGAAAACTTCCTTGAAAAGCTCAAAATACTTAGTTTAAGAGCTTTTACACGTTACGGCATTTCATACAAACTTTCAAGTCCTTATTTTTCAAAACGACTGCTCCGATTTTAATGAAACTTATTAATACGCATAAGCAGGATACATAAGTTTAAGAGGGGACTCTAGCCCCGTGGAATTTGAAGAATAGGTATTTGAAGAAACTATTGTCGTCGCGCTGCGCCCGACCAAGCCCCCGTAAAGTGCGAAAGGGACAACTGCAGCTTAGCCTGATTTTACCTACAAAAACCAAAAGACGTTTTGTATTCCGCTGTTTTCTTCTCTAAAACTAAACTGATCTAAATAAACCTTATATCAAAATTTAGAGGAAAAGTAAAAACTATGCTTCTATTATTTTCATTTTTGTTAAATCTTATCTAATTTGTCTGATAGTCGTCTGAACATGGCGGTATAAAAGGGCTTTTTTTGGTTTTGGAATTGTTATAATTCTTTTAATTAATCACTATTATGTCTTGAAAAAAAGGAAATGATAGGGGTGGGGGGATGTATTAATAATACCTAATTTTTTGGAAAAAAGTCATTGCTCTAGACGCATTATCCACAAAAAAAACAGCGGAATACGTTTGTATGAAGAAGAGTCCCCTCTTAAATAGTTACTAAAACATGCGGGTGTTGCGGCAACTGTACGGCTGTTCTGTTATTATTTAGCCACGAGCTCTAAATTTAAATAATTCTAAAATAACACTACAGGACAAAAAAAAACCTTTTAGGTATGACTTCGAGAGAATTTTAAATGACTGAAATGGAATATATCCAATTAACATTTTTTATGTTTGAAGTACGTAATTAGTTAACGTTTGTTAAAACTGTTCTATTAACTTTTAAGTAAGTTTCTCGTGTGTTTGTTAATTAACTAATATAAAATTGAGGACTGACTGTTAGTTGTAATTAATTGCTTCAGTACCTATTTTTGAAGTAAAAACAAACTTTCACTTTATAAATAAATTCAGTTTATTGGAATTTCTAAAAATAAAGTTGGCGCTTTTATGAAATTAAATTATAAATTCTATTTTGATTTAATGAATAGGGGTAGTGAAGACTGGATAAAGAAAACGACATTCTATTTTGTCTGTCAGACAGGTAATACAAAAATTTTGAATGTTTTTTTTTTTTTTTATCAAAATATCAAAAAAATACTTAGTTAAAACTATTAAAGTTGGAGAGTTGGGGCTCACTACGTCACAAGTAGATATAAAAATTACCTACATGTGACATCATGCGCCATTGCAACTCAATATATCTCCATAATTTTATGACCACGTGAAAAAAGAAAAAATACGTGTCCAATACTTTTCAATAATCTACCCGAAAGACAAAGAAAAAAAAATGTGATCATATCGTCCCTGTTGTCGTGATATAAGCACTACTGTGAATTAGTTTCCGAAAACCTTAAATTTTTAGTTACATCACATATTTTTATTTATTCTCTTCAGTAATTTTGGTTTGTACGGAACCCTCGGTGCCCGAGTTTGACTCGCACTTGGCCGGTTTTTTAAAACTCATTGCCACTTTTTTTTTGCCATGCATTTTATTTTTTAATATAAAGTATTTTTCTATTTAAGTTTAACGAATATTTAACAAATATAAAATAATTTAAAAATATTTATTATTGCTATTATTTAACGGCTCGGTGAAACGATGGTTCGAATCCAGGTCAAAACATTGAGTGCTTTTTGAAAGTATTCTCTACATTATTCGAAAAGAATTCAGTGTTGTAGCAAAAAAAAATATGTCCTTCTAGTACATCCCCAAGTACGCCGGGAGGCGTTGCCGCTCACATAATAATATGTCTTGTAAATGGACGGACGGCACGGTTGGCGCAGTGGTTGAGCGATCGACTGCTGCGCTACGTGTCGCGGGTTCGATCCCCGCTCGGAACAAATATTTCTATGGCCTACAGATAGTCGTCCGGGTCGGCTGTTTGTGTATGTGAGTTTAAATGTTTGTACACGATACAGGAGAAATTCTTAGTGACATGACAAAACCATCTAAGCATATTCTTTTCAATTTTTGTCACTACATCTTCTTTCTTCTTCTTTTTTTTTTTTTTTTTTTTTTTTTTGCGGATGGGAAATCGTCAAATGACTGCGGGAGGGAGTGTCAGACTTGTACTGACTAAAACCCACCCATGTTCCTTCTTCGTCCTTTGTGTTCCAGGGCCGCGGTATCTCTTTCGAACAACCCGCAGCCCTGGCAGTTCTCCTACCTACCTTTCGTACCTATTAATTAATTCGATCAATCCCACTATACCCATTATACAGTCTTACCTATACCTACAAATAAATCCTCGGCTCATCAGCAATCAAGCAGGAGGCCTGGTTATGGATCCGCTCCGCTCACTCATACATATGCAAGTAGTGCGGGGCGGACGGCTAGTCTTGTCAGCTGCGTGATGTGTCTGTCTATTCGCACGCAAACACTCGTAGGGTGGGGAAAAGTACTCTGTCTTCCGGGAAGAGTTGAGCTTTGATTCGTGAACGATGTTTTGACTACTATAGCTATGGCTATTAAGTACAAAATAACACTGGGCAACACTTAATTGAATATATAATAATATAAATAAGATAATATATATATTTGAGGTTGTCGATATGTGAAATGTGGACTCGGCTATCACTGTGCCGAAAATCGTATCGACCTTATGGCCAAGCGCCTCAACGAACATCTGTCGAAGCTCTCACTTGGCGGTTGGATCTAGGGCCTGATTCAGAACTCCTCGATACAGCCCGCATTGTGAGGAGTTTCCTGTCTCTGCAGCCCTAACCACCGGTAGCTTATTGGACCTGCTCCCGACACCGGTGGAAACTTATTTTTTATATTTTTTTAAAATATATTAATATATAATTTTGTAAGAATATTTTAAATTTGTGAGTAATGAACAAACGAGATTTATATAAATTAAATAAAATGCTACGTGATGACGATGTACTTGGAATAAAAACTTGGTTCTAAAATACTTTGGAGTACATACAACACATACATATATACGAAACAAACTCGCATTAAAATCACTTTTCCTTTCCCCACCCTACTGTTGTTCAAGTGTGAATGGAGTAGTCGAAACTAGAAAACTGTATAAAGTATGTAGTTCCTCTTTTATAATCAAAATTTTGAATAGCGTTATACCGATATGCTTACGTGCTCGAGCTATGGATAAAATAGCTTTAAGATGAAAAATAAATAATTGTTTTGCTTCAGGAACTAAGATTTCAATGACACGTTGAAGTCACACGCAAAAATGGCTTAAATGAACTAATTTGAATCTTTGATTTTGTTCCGGTCGCTTGCCTTAAAAAAAACCCTTTTCTAACAGATAACCTTTTATTCAGATATAATGTTAGAGATACAGAAATAATAGCAAAACTTGAAAAATAAAAATACAATCGGTTTCACCTTCAAGATTGTCATGAAAATAGAAACAAACAACCTCTCATTCGTCTCAGAAATATCCTAAGAACTCACTGCAAAGCTGTAGACAGAATATTTCACACGCTTAAACTTAGCTAGTGTTGTGCAAATGGTTAAATTCCCGAGACAAGTCCCGGTTTGTGTAGTTTACAAAGCTATTGAGACGTGAAGTCCCTTTGACTGCGGGATTTCACAAATACGTCAACGTGGGTAGGTAGGTTACAAAGACGTAAGAGGACTTAGGACGTCTTAGTAATAGTCCTGTGTTTTCCCGTAACCTAAATACATAAATCAATTCAGGTGGAAGGTGAAATAATAGTCGCTTAAGAGCGTTTACGTCTTACGGCATTTCATACAAAATTACAAGTCCTTACCTTCCAAAATTACTGAACAGAATGATTTTAATGGAACATAATACGAATAAGCAGGATACATAAGCCTAAAAAGTTACTGAAAACATTTTCGAAATGTCTTTAAAAAAAGATATAATTGGAAATTACTGTTTCTATAGATAATTTATAATCGGTCTAATTTAGCTATTTATTTTTCGAAAATGTTTTTTTTTCAGTAACTTTATAGACCTATGTATCCTGCTTATGCATATGAAGTTTGATTAAAATCGGTTCAGTCATTTCGGAAAATAAGGACTTGAAAGTTATATGAAATGTCGTAAGGCATAAACGCTCTTAATATAAAATGAGATTTAGGCCTCGACAATAGTCCTCATAGTCCTCGTAGCGGCGATTGAGTCCTCGTAGCGGTGATTGACGGCGGTGACCTCTCGCGTCCGGCCCTGGTTCAATGCATGGTCCGGAGCGAGAGGGAATGGGATGCCGTCGCCTCCTTCTGCGAAGCAGTCATGCTAGCGAAGGAGGTGGCGGAACGTGAGAGGGAGAGAACCTCACGTCCCAGCCGCCGCGGGAGACGCCCCGGGCGTCGGGGGGCAACCAGTGGCCTCGGCCACCGTAGGCGCGAGCCTGTGGACGGTGAGTAATGGGCTAGCTCACCGTCCGTCCGTCTCATGACGACAGGCCGTGTCGACGGCGCGTACGTGTTCCACGCGCGCCTCAAGGAGATGTCAGCAAACCGGAAGGGGTCCGAAAGGGCCGATGCCTGCCAGGGCTGCGGGTTGTTCGAAAGAGATACCGCGGCCCTGGAACACAAAGGGCTAAGAAGGAACATGGGTGGGTTTTAGTCAGTCAAGTCTGACACTCCCTCCCACTCCGACCAGAGCGGGAGAAGTCATTTGATGATTTCCAATCCGCAAAAAAAAAAAGGTCTCGACAATAGATTTAACTTTTTTAATAGTTGTTATCTTTATGACTACAGCATTATACAAAAATCTGATAACACCACGCCTTTAATCTGCGAAAGATTAGGTAGAAGTGTACCTGTAGGACATCTACATTTAATTTTCAGCAATTAGGTTTAAGTCCCATGTAAAAAGGGGGAGAATTCCTATGAAAATATTGTCATAGGCTCAGTAAGCCTCAGATCATCCAGGTAGTCAGAGAGTCTGCATCTGAGGAATTCCTGATGAATAAACCCAAGAATACTTTGCCGGATCCCGAAATGGAACTTAAATCCTTGCTCTTGTGGCCACTCCACCAGCAAAGCAGTAGAAATAAATAAACCATTTTTATCTTAATCACAATTCAAATTCAAAACGTTTGTATGCATAATATAGGAATTGCCACCCCAACACTATTATCGACGTTTCAGAGCCACAGCGACATGCATCAATATTACACCGATAAGATTTATTTAGTCCATGCTGAACAAAATGTTTACAGTCCATTCATAGCCCGGTCAAGTTAGACATAAAATAGTGATCAAATAACAAAAACTCGGATCAAGGTGAATTTTGGTAGAGACCTTGAGTACACTAGTAGAAATAAAATGTCCAAAGTCTCAATCGATACCATGTGTGCTAAAAAAGTTATTCGAGGTCAAAAAACATTTCCTCGAAAACTGTAAGTTTTATCAAAAATTTAGTGTTGACAAAATTGTAGATCATATAAATATGTACAAAAATCTTTCACACTTTTTTTTCTAAGAATTACCATTCCTAAGATATCGCGATTCTAAAAGTTGAAACTTTGGCCCCCAATACCTTTGTAACTAGAAGATACCCAGGTATGGTCCAGAACAAATGAAAAAAATATCGCAACGACCGACAGAAAAAAGGGTGTTTTTACACCATTTAGGACATAGTAATTTTGACCAACAGGTAAACATAATTGCGAATGGACTGTAGTCCGCACTGAACAAGATGTATATGCAAATATATTCACTAGTTATTTATAATCCGGTGACGTAAAACAAATGAAGCTCGCAAATATTGTTGTTTTATCGTACTCGAGTGACCTTCGATGTTATGCCCTACATTCTTACTGAAAATACTTTTATGAGCGGGAATACACGAATAGGTAGTTTTTGTACAGTTTGAATAATAACTTCGCATACCAAAATATATTGGGATAAGAGCAGGATAATGAAGATTGAAATGTAATGAAATGACATTTACTTTGAAAAGAAAACAAAAAGGTTAATTTTTTTTCTAACTTATCAGGCTTTTTTTTGAGGATTTGGCACCCCTGCATCATATTTTTACCCTTGTACCATAACGAATCTCAAAAAAATGGTGAATGACTAGCATTTCCAATGAGTGAAGTGTCAATTCTATTCGGCCTAATTTGGATAAATGTAATGTAAGTATGTAATGCCTTGTGTAAATGTAGTTGCATTACGATTAAATAAGCGAAACGAAACGGATCAATAAGCACAATGTTTGTTTTTGGAACTGCCAAAGTTGCCACCAAAAATAATTACTCATTCATTAGATTGTAAGATGAAGCCTCCTTTGCGCATAAAAAGAAAAAGTTAGCTATTACAAAACGGCGAACGCGTCTTCTATTTTCAAAAAAAACTTCAGCAATTATTTAACTGTCTGAAACAGAATGTCTGCAATCCGACGCAACGTAGCAATTAGCGAATCCCGCGTAACTTAATTTCTTTAGTTACTTACGTATTCAGCTTGGAGATTAGAAGAAAAACAATGAAAGGTCTACAGCTTACTGACTTAGGCACTTAGTACTTACATCAGCTGTCTAATGAAAATATCGGGCACATGTCTTCGTAAAAGAAAATTATTTGTCTAAGTTATTAGTTTTCTTAATTTCTTATTATAATTAATTTTGTTTGACAGATCGTGTGGTTTATATTGGCTGAAATCTAATTTGAGATAGGTTCAGATTTAATTACGAAAGGTCTTCGATATTATTTTGTTCTTAACTAGCTTTTTCTCGCGGCCTCGTCAGTGTCAAGTTGGGAAATTATCACTCGGGAATGAACAATCGGGATTAAAAATATTTTATGTTCTAACTCTGAACCTAAGGACGATTACAATTTGTTGAAAATGTCACACAAAGGCAAAAAAAAACATCCAAATCGGTTCTGCCGTTTCAGCCTGAAAACATTAGAGACAAACAGACACAGTTACACACACATACACACTTTCTCATTTATTAGAATAGATACAGATATTCCCAAAGGATTATTATAATTATTAAAAAAAAAAGTTACTAGTACTGGTAACACTATTAATCTTTTTTTTAAATCGTCTTAAAAACTCCACGACCTCATCCCACCGGCCCCCTTCTACCATCGGACATCTAGACGCACTGCAAGTTACCATCCCTACTAAATCTGTGTGGTTCTTTCTTCAAAAAACCATTTCAGATACTAATCTGCATAGTCCTCATGTAAATTGAGCAATGTCTGGACTTTAAAAGAGTAACAAGTTAACAGGGAACCTCTGAGTTTGTTTCGGCTGTTTCTTCTCAGAGTAGTCAGGTACGAAACACCGGCCCCATCTAGCTTAAAAAAAAAATGACGTGTAAAAGTGTTTGTAAAAACCTACTTGCAAAATAAACATCATTTATCATTTACCTTATTGCTATTCCACCAATTCGCACTAAGCGTTGTCAAACATCTTTCATAATGCGCACAGCAAAGGAGTGGAACTCTCTGCCTGCATCTGTTTTTCCGAACACTTGCAACCCTAATCTCTTCAAAATTAGAGTAACAGGAATTTAGTTAGAGTGAACAGGTTTTTTTCTGGATAAGCTCGTACCATGGTCGAGTTTGTCTCTGTTATCTCTGACCTAGACTAGAGCCAAGAGCCAGCCTATCGCAAATAAAAAAAAACCTACAGGGTACTTCCCGCGAACTCAGAATCTTGAAATTTGGTGCGAAGTGCAGCAACGTCTTATAACACAGATAAAGGAAAAATTGCGTACATTTTTATAGTAAAAAAGAAACTTGAGAGGTGTCAAGGGACACCCGGATGGAACGAAGTTCCAAAAATAATCGTCGCGACACCACACTGTTCAATGCGAAATAGAAATGAAAATATCTGGCTTGTTTTCTATAAGAGAGAGAGAGACAGACAGAGAAACATGCGACGCCGCACAGCTTACAATAGCTTACTATAGCAAAAAGTGTCGTGACAACTTTTCGTAAGAATTTTTTCCGTCTAGCCCCCTTTCACAACGCGCGATAAGGAACTTCGTTCCAAAAAGTTTAGTTAACATTTTCTTTTAGAACAGTACAAAACGATTAGGAGAACCACATTGAAAACACTGTCTTTATTTATGAGCTCCGCCTAAGTTTCTTTGAGAGTTTTTCTTTGGAAAATAATGGTATTTTGATGGTTCGCAAAAATGCAATATAATGAATTGGTTTTAAGGTTCACCTCATAGGGAATTTATTCAAAATGCAATAAAACAAAATCTGAAACAATGGGGACATTGTACCTACTCATAATTATCAAGTACTTTTAAAGTGAGCGCTAAAATAAATTTTCCTCTACATTTTGTTGAGTTGCGCGAATACAAGAACCACCAACGACGTGACTTCGGTGCACGGTGTTCGGTGTCCGTTCATAACAAATCTACTGCTGCTCATCTGCCTAGCCTTTTCCCAAATTATCTTGGGGTCGGCTTCCAGTCTAACCGGATGCAGCTGAGTACCAGTACTTTACATGAAGCGACTGCCTATCTGACCTCTACAACACAGTAACTGGGTAATACGATACCCTTTGGTAAGACGATATCAGACTTTTGGCTTCTGACTACTCGTAACGATAATCATCTTTATGTACAAATGACAGCCGGGACCAACGGCTTAACGTGCATTACGAGGCACGGAGGAAACTCGGTATGTAATTATGGTCACCCATCCACGGACCAACCTCGGCAAGCACGTCTTAACCTTAAAGATCGACTGCGGTTGCTATTATTTAGCCACGAGCTCAGAAACAAATATAGTGCTACTATAATCTGGAATATTTTAGTTTCTAGGTCTACCATCAGCGTATACTGACGATACTACGTTACGTCAGTAATTACTGAACAACCTTCCACAAGTATCGATATAACTATTTGCTACCATCACTTAGGAACTCAGCGTGACACGTCAGCGAGTTCCAGCAGTGTGAGGCCATTAAACAAGCGTCGTCTCCGCTAACTTTGTTACCGGAGCGATCGTCCATTCCTATTTGCGTTGGACACAGTACAGGAAGAAGGGAGAGTGCTGACTGGCAATATTTATTGTGTTGGTAACAATGGTTTTTTCTTTCTTTTTACGTGTTTTGCTTTTCATCGGCCTGTGTTTTGGCCATAGGTATAGCTTTATTATGGGTCCCGATGACACTTTTTGTAAAGATAATGATAGTGTGCTGTCACCACATGTCTCCATGCGATAGCTGTACTTACCAGTAACATTTAACTGTTGTGTGTGTGTGCGAGCCGATAACATTGTTTTCTAGTTGAAATAATTATCATTCTCTTGCCCTTATCCCAATTTAATTGGGGCCGGCGCAGCATACTTCAGCATATAAAAGGTGTAAAACACCTCTTAACGAAGCCGAAAGGCACTGGTTCTCCCTGTCCTTGCGATCATTTTTTTGTTCTATATATGGTATGGTGATACCTGGGAACCTTCTAGTTACGGAGATATTAGGGGTCAAAATTCCAACTTTTTGACAAGTATTTTTTTATATACAAGTTTTTAAATGTAAGATTTTTACTGTAAACACCTCCACGACCCCCGTACTATTCAATCTGTCCATCAGCACAATGTTTTGAGCGGTTACATTGAGTTCTACCATAAAACATGATTTTACACCCCCCAAAAATAAGTCGTTTCCCAGCAATAATTTTTGCGTAAAGTTACTTAGTTTCATGTACAGAATGCTTGGTTGGCGGCTTCGTGATGAGGTGATTTACACGGTGTATACATACGCATACATCTTACAGACTTTTCTACGTCTATTACTCGCCATCTGATCAGACACCCCTTTCTTGCCATATCATCCTTCAAACAATCCATTCAACGCATATTTTAATCGGTCACCTGTCTTTTAGATGGTGCATATAGATTTTTTATGGGACCTCTTTTCTGTAAAATTTTAACTAAGCAGCCTTTTATACAGGTGGATATTTCTCTTTCTATTTTTAAACTAAGGATGTAGTTTTCAATCCTCTATAATTTTAAATATTAACGTTCTCGGCAATTTATAAAATTACTTTTTCAACATTTACTTACACTTTTTCTATTCCCTGAACATTATAATCTGGATCTCTTCAAAGTTAGGGTGAATCGGTTTCTTTTAGGCAAGCGTGCTCCACCCTAGGCCGCATCATCGCTTCACATCAGGCAAGTTGCGGCCAAGCGCAGGCCTATTTAGTATGAAAAAAAACTCAGGATCTCAGGCAAAATAGGATGGCAGTACGAGTAAGTCCTCAATATAACCTAATTCGATCACAACAGGTAACTTCCTCCCAATATGAACAAACCCTTAACTTCGTTCAACCATAAATAGGACTACCGGTACCAAAATAATATTGGCACAGCCACTGTGATATATTTACGGTGTTTGTCTGTGTATCCAATAAAACGCGCTGGTACGCAGCGACCACGCAGAGGGGATGTCGTAAAGAATTATTATAGGCGTAGTAAACTTTTATCTTGGTAATGGACACGTTAAAGTTGATTTTATTTAAACTTTTTTGTGACGAATTGTCGCGGTCGGTTAAAAATATCCTATTAACATTCCGTAACATCCGTAACATTTAGAGCGTTCAATTTAAATATTTTTATTTTTGTATGAAAATCTGACAAAAGTTGTTGATTATGATATTAGTAACATAGTCCTGAGAGGTTGTCGGTGTTTTACAAATAACCCTGTATAGGAAGGATATTCCTAGTTATTTTGGTTTTGTGTAATGAGAATAATGGTTTTAAATTTAAATCGTAAAAATTTGTATTTTCCTAAAAATGCGGGATAATGTTTATCCGATTTAATGATAAAATATTAATCATTATAATTGGTTGGAGGTTCCCATTTAATTATTGTAAGCTTTATGTCTTCTTAAATCTTAATAACTGGTTGCGTAATTTACCGAATCTCATCAGCTTCTAAACAAAATGATAACTAATTACTGTCTAATCACCAAGTGGTCAATTAACTGTTAATTGACAATTATCGGCACCTACCTATGACCGAAGTGCGTTGTCATTAACCGAGTGGATTGAACTCGTATCGCTCTAGGAAGAACTGGTGTTGTCCGTGTTGTTACTAACTGAACAATTATCCTTAATTTGATACGTAGACTTATGTGGCTGTCAAATATATATCCAGGCTCCTCCGTGCGAAAGAGTGAATTCCCGCTGGCATTAGTGATCTTTGACAGTTGTTAGAGGAGAGCAGCGGTGGCCAAGTGGTAGCAGCCCCGACTTACGAGCAGTAAGTCGTAGGTTCGAACCCAGGCAGGCGCATTACTTTGTGTAATTTATTTCATCACTGCTGCTCTCAAAAACGGTGAAGGAAAACATCGTGAGGAAACCGGCATGTCCTAGAACTAAAAATTCGAAGACATGTGACATCTACCAACCCGCACTGGGCCCGCGTGGTAGATTACAGCCCATTCCCTCTCATAGAGAGGAGGCCTGCATCCCAGCAGTGGGAACAATATAGGCTGATGATGATGATGATGATGAGGTAGCAGAGGCCCAAAAGTCTGACGAACAATCTTACAAAGCGATAACCTTAGAACGGCTTAACGCGCTTTCCGAGGTACGGAGGAAACTTGGTTTGTAATGGTGTCACCCATCGATGGACCGAACTTGGTAAACGCTGCATAGCTTTGAAGATGCTGCAGAACCGTGCTGCTGTTATTATTTAGCCACGAGCTCCTCAACAGCACCTGCACCATTCTGACCACAATCTGGTCACTGATTGGTGAGCTCATAAGTGGTTACTTTTGAGAAGCTTCATGGACGAAGGCATAACCCTGACTCAAGAAATAAAAAAGTGTCGTAGATATTTAAGTGCTTAACGTAGATAGATTATTTCATTGTAAGTGCGACTGCTGCATGAGGTCTTCGGTTCGATTTCAAGGTCATGGAGGGGGAATAGAAAGAGACAGAGCGAGAGTGATTGCGTGGCACTCGAACGCATGCGTGTAGTATTACGAAGTTTCACTTCTTCCGCGCGCAGGGACTCCACGCACTATTTTTTCATCAGCAATGTCTCATTATCAGCCATGGAGTATGTATTTGTGGCCGGTAGCTGGCAATATGGTATCTCCTCAATACACGGGACGTAATGGGCAACAACAGCACTTTTACAAATGATTAAGTATGCCTTGTTACTGGATTTGCAGCTTCATCCTTTTGTTTTGCTAATATTACAATGTGCCTGTCTAATTCGGGTTATTCAGCAACTCGATACGAGTGTTCAGTTGGTGATTGAAGTAAATGCTTAGTGTTTGAACATAACTGAGAAAATGTGGGTACACTATTAGGTACACTTCTGCTTAACCCTTTGGAAATTACAGGCTTGTTGGTATGTTATCTATACAAGGTGTTGTTTTGTAACCTCGTCAAATTTCAGGAGGTGGTCAGGAAAGACATAAATAATCAATTAAAATTACGGTACCCAGTTAATTAATAATAAACGCTGATTTTTTTGGTTGTTTAAGGTTATCAATATTTCTTAACCCTCTTAATTTTTTTGGTTGTTTATGTTTGTCAGTATTTCAGAATAACCCCCTTAACGTGGTTTAGGGACTAGGAAATTATCAAATAACCGTTTGAGATTGTTTGTATGTGTGTAAGCGAGGTTATATGACAAGAACCAGACGGGCCACGTTTAAAACACGGGTGGTTCACACTTACCGAATTCCGTAAAAAAGAAAAATTACCTAACCATTTTATTATTGATTCGGGACGAGAATCATTAGCATAGTTACCTCCTTGAATTTGACGAGGATGCAAAACAACACCTTGTATACTACTCTCTTATCAATCTAAAATAACTCATATTTATAATACTATAAAGTACTTAATACGGTGTAAAGGTTAATAGCCTGTTGTGAGTAATATTATTTACTTAGGTACATGAGTACTCATGGACGATCATAAGAATTTCATAGAAATCCGTGGCAAATACGTTGTTGACAACTAAAGTCTATATTGAGTTGTTTGTTCATGCAGTTTTATCCAAGCGTCGCGTCGTTCGACATTTACTTAGTTCAACGTAGGATAATTATAATTTAGGGACTTTTTTTTCATAAGGGGTTTTTTTAATTGAATTCAGTATGATTTACAAACTACAAATAGATCTAAAATAATAAGAAAAAAGGTGATTAATTAAAAAATAAATACATAATATGTTCCTACAAACTTAACCGACGAATGGCTAGGTTTGTAAGAACACTATGTAAGAGAACCCTGAATGGGTGATTGATTGATTGAAAGGCAGAAAGCTAACAGACTAGACCACTTGAAATATAGGACCTAAAAAACAGTGCGGAGTACATTGAAAAGGGTATTCCTTTCAATTTTCTCCAATTTTTTAAATCTATGCAGCGGAATACCTCAAGTGGCGTAAATATACCTTTGTGGTAACTATATTTTCGAGCCGTTTGGGGTTGAAACTCTGGGGTCGTAGGTAAGGAAATTTCGAAACGCCTAGTTGACGCTTCCCGTGACCCAAGGGCTGGCTTTTACTTTGGCCAGAGGCTATGTATTGCCATGCAACGTGGCAACGCCGCCAGTCTATAGAGACTGGCAGCATTGCCACATTGTATGGCGTTAATTGACAGCAATTAGGCAGAAGCCTACTAGTGAAAAAGTTTAACTATTATAATTAGGGATCCTCATCCCTTATTGTGAATTAATAAAGCTTCCCGAAAGCGCTACCAATTCACAATTTCTTATCATGAAATAACCTTACTGAATTAAACTTATCATGAAATACATTTACAAGATTTTTATCCAAAAAATTTACCCTCATTGAAAAGGATAGTTAATAAACTTTTAGGCGGTATATGGTTTGAGTTGATACGTTTCATATTACCAAAAATATAAACCATTATCTGTAAAAATGAAAGTGGCTCGATTTATTTGCTCCCAAGTGTATTTTAAGTTGCATTTCAAAATCTAAGCTGACAATGTCTTGTTACAAAGGCTATTTAAATGACATTTAAGTCGTTGCCGTGACTAATAGAACGAATGCAAACCGAACAATGCATTTAACAGATCCGTACTATAACTTTCGGTCTGGCATGGTTTGCCATAGCCGGACGACAGGATCGAATTTAATCTAGATATAGCGCTATCTTTTTACAAGCTTTTTTTTAGAAGACTTCTCACTAAAACGCTTTAGAATATGGGAGCTTTGCTTTTGTTTTTTCCTATTCACTTGTTAGGTCTCGTTTACATCTATTAGCAGGGAGCAGCGGTGCCCAGTGGTGGCAGCCCCGATTTACGAGCAGTAAGCCGTGGGCAAACCCAGGCAGGCGCATTACTTTGTGTAATTTATTTCATCACCGCTGCTCTCAAAAATGGTGAAGGAAAACATCGTGAGGAAACCGACATGTCCTAGAACTGAAAATTCGAAGACATGTGACATCTACCAACCCGCACTGGGCTTACGTGGTGGATTAGGTACAGCCCACTCCCTCTCATAGAGAGGCGGCCTGTGTCCCAGTAGTGGGAACATTATAGGCTAATGATGATGATGATAGCGCTAAGGTTTTTTTGTCAATTAAATTTCATTGTTAGAAAAGAAACATTATCCGTGGAATATATATTACAAAAAACAAGATGGCTGCGCTGTTTCGGCCTACTTCTACTACGACCATCCAGCAGAGGTGTACCTAACCAAACACTCACATTTCACCAGTAATGTTTAAGTCCTATTTAATAGGGGGACAGTCTATTGTCACCAGCTAGGCACAAATCTAGACTCCGTGGCTGCTACTGAAAAGATCCTGATAGGGAGACCCAATAACAGCATGCCCGACCCTGGGATCGAACCCTGGACTTCATGCTCAGCAGTCGCGCCTATGCCCAACAGACCAACGAGGCAGTCCAGTAGAACAATGTCAGTAGTCCTATACAGAGTGTACGGAGAGGGTATATACATACTTAAGGGTGTGCTACAGACGATCTAACTGAACATGTTTCTAAATCGGACAAACATCGTAATAGCTAAAAAAATATCAGCTGCGCCATACATTTGGGTCGAATAGGCATTGCAATTTTTTATGGGGCAGCTGATAATTTTTTCACTGAATGTTTTATGATGCGAAACATGTTCAGTTTGATCGTCTGTAGCACACCCTTAAGTATGTATATACCCTTTCCGTTACACCTTGTATACGTTCGGGAGCTAAAATTGTGCCGACCTGACTCATGATTCAACAAGAGTCATTGCCGAACTGAGTTTGCCGATATGTG
The DNA here is from genome assembly GCA_963082945.1 of Cerastis leucographa. Classification (NCBI taxonomy): domain Eukaryota; kingdom Metazoa; phylum Arthropoda; class Insecta; order Lepidoptera; family Noctuidae; genus Cerastis; species Cerastis leucographa. The sequence continues at coordinate 5,188,680 of OY720380.1, read as the reverse complement.
CAGAAGTTGCTTCGGGTCAGCTACGTTGTTTAAAAAAATTGGGTTGTTTTTGGACTGGGTGCTGCGCTACATGTCGCGGGTCCGATCCCCGCACGGACCAAACATTTGTATGGCCTACAGATAGTTGTTCCGGGTTTGTCTGTTTGTGTGTTTGAGATTGAATGTTTCTTAACGCACCCACGAGACAAAGAAGGTCCTAGTGCGGAAAACGTTTAAAAAAAACCGCGATTTCGAATTCCGAACCGCGTAGCAACCCTAACAACATAACTGATCCAATCAATTTCTCGGTAACGTGCTCAATTCCGACAGTGTGACAGCATGTTTGTACAGCCTGGTTTGAGCCTCCCTGCATGTGTCTGCATGGATATTGTCTTTGCAATGGCCGCGCCACACACATTACCATACGATGTTAGTTGGGCGGTTAAAATCATACGTTGGCCACTGCTACACGTGCTGTTCATTGGAGATAGGATTTGAGCTGGGTATGTAGATGAAGCTGGATAATAAATCTATACAATGCGAACGTTATTTGTGCTGTAAGAGGTAGGAATAAGAAATCGGTATAAGTATAAAATACCGAGTGGAAGGTCCTATTGGAAACCCTCTGTCTGGAGCAAGCGGAGGGTTAGGTCGGACTCTAAAGAACTGAAAACCCACTGTTCCTGCAACCATGTGTCAGGGGCCCGGGAGATACAAGTACATTCGCGCGCACCCCCGACTGATACCTAAAAGGATGTCAGAAAAGCTGAACTAAAAAGATGTATGGAAATCGGTTGTATGGGCAGTTGGGCATGGATGCAGAAGATAGCTAATGATTTTTTGATAACAATTAATGTATTTTTAAAAAGATAAAGAGCTTTGAAACGACAACTGATAACAATGAAAGCAATTTCCGATAAACGATTGACACTAAAAATTTTGACGCGGTGTTTCTTTATAGGGAATTCCCTTTTATCACAGTCAAATAATGACCGCAAACATTGCTTTGCAATAAAAATGCTATTACAGTTATAAAAGTCCTGATCAATAAACACATTAGCACCTTTCACGGATAACTAACATCCATTTGTCGTTTGTCGTGCAAATAGCAATTAGTGCTCGTCTTTTGTCTATGCCGACGCCATCTTGGATTCCTGAACGTACCTTGATGAATAGGGGGGGACGAGCCTTGATTGATGTAAGGGCTATTGTTAGGGAAAATATACTGGCAACACTATTGTAAAGAGGAATTAACGTATTTATGTTAATTTAGATTCGATATACTACTTAGTCCATATGAAATAAAAAAAAAACCGGCCACGTACGAGTCGGACTCGCGCACGAAGGGTTCCGTACCATAATTTATAAAAACGAGCAAAAAATTCACTTTTTTGTATGGGAAAAATTAAATATTTATTTAATTCTATTTTTAATATTTGTTGTTATAGCGGCAACAGAAATACATAATCTGTAGAAATTTCAACTTGCTAACTATCATGGTTCATGTGATACAGCCTGGTGATAGATGGACGGACGGGCAGCGAATTCTCAGTAATAGGTTCCCGTTTGACCGTTTGGGTACGGAACCCTAAAAAGAGTTTTGTGCATTTGCCAAGAGAAGAAACTTGAAGAACGAGGATGTTTCACCAACTTTGGATTGCTTGCTTTTGGTCTGCTTTTTATTGAATTGGCCTATTTTATACCCGCCCGAAAGGGTTGGCGTATCATTATCATTTCTGTCTGCCTAGCTTTTTCCCAAATATTTGGAAGCAGAAGATTCCAAAAGCATTCGCCTCCAATTTGAATGCAGCTGAATAATCAGTTTTCTAACTTGACTGCCTATCTGGCCTCCACAAACTTGTTACTGGCTTGAAAAGGTACTGACAGCCTTCGATGTGACTGATTTTCAGACTTTCGCGCTACTCATGTCCCGTAAGTACTGTCAAAGAAATAATAACGGATCTTAAATTTTATCAGTTATGAAACAGCAAGTCTGTTTAGTAAAATAAAAGCTACTCAAATAACGCTTTTCAGAGACCTAATCGCTTTATAAACACATTTCCACCACAGACAGTAGTTTTATTTTCTTTCCCTATATGCTATTCGAACAAAGGACTAAAAGGAAAATTGACAGTACGTGAGTGTGCACTTACCTTGTTTCCGATTGTCTGGGGAGGGCATGATGGGCGGCGACGCCCTTTCACTTTAGATCTGAAACAATAACATGGGTTTTATTTTAAATGTATGCTTTTTATGGCTTTCTATTTTCTTATAAATCTGAAATCTGCCAAATGCACGTAATATAGGCCAGTTCACTTATTGCACGTAAGTAAATAGGTAAGATTATTGTTCTTACTATATTTAATTACCATTCAACTGTACTTAATGGAACTAATCGGATACGGTGAATAAGTATTCTAGTTCAATGGAAATACTGGGAGATAAAAATCCCAGTAGTGCCATAATGGAACTAGAGAATGGAACTAATGAGATACGGCGTTCTTGGCCCAAATCGAAGCTTTGATAGCAATTGCCACTAATCCATACGATGGTAGTGGACTGGCCACGTAGCACGGATCGTCAATCATTGGACCTGATGGATGAAATCTGCTGAGGTAGATTGAGGCGTAGGTGGTGTGGCGATCTGATCTAATTTGCGGGGTGAACATGGCCAGACATCACACAAGAAACAGAGGCTTGGAAGGAGAAAGGGGAGGTTCACAGGCTAGCAGAAGAACACCTGATAGACTAACAAAAAAACCGGCCAAGTGCGAGTCGGACTCGCGTACAAAGGGTTCCGTATCATTATTAATAACAACGAGCAAAAAAATCTCATTTTTGTATAGAATATTTCCCCTTAAATATTTATTTTATTCTATTTTTAGTATTTGTTGTTTTTGCGGCAACAGAAATACATAATCTGTAGAAATTTCAACTGGCTAACTATCACGGTTCATGAGATATAGCCTGGTGTCAGACAGAAGGACGGACAGCGAAGTCTCAGTAATTAGGGTCCCGTTCGAACCTTTGGGTACGGAGCCCTAAAAAAAATGTTATGTATGAATTTTCTTTTATTTAAGATTATTTACTTCACTATTACGATTAACTCTGATGTTATAGAAATCAATCTTATCCATGCCTTAGCCTTGAATCTTTGGCAACTGAACACAACACTCTAAAATACATTCAAGAAATAAAACTTTATTGCTGTGTAACAAGTAAATAGCAGCTCATACATCTCAATCCCGTGTGGGTGTTTTTTAATGTTAACGGCATATGACGTCACTCTGACGTCTATACACGTCATTACGTCATATAAATAACAACTGACTTCAACCGCCTGAGTGCGGTGTCGATATGTGTCGCCATAATGCAATGACAAACGGAAATGTTGGCTGCAAGCCGAACTGACAGCTTTGGAACTGACAGTTCTGAAATTAAATTTTTGAGGCTAGTGTGGAAATCAGTTTATTTGAGCTGTAGGATTTGAAATATAGAGGACAGTTTTGCGGTTTTGTCAAGTTTGATAGGTATTTGGATTGCGACATTTTTGATGAGAGAAGGTAGATATCATTGTGGTAATTTTCCGGATGAAATACTTGGTTAAAATTGACACTAGTTGATCTTTCTGGCTCACTGCCTAGTCTTATCCCATTATTTGGGATCAGCTCTTATCACCATTCTTCACGAGACGTGTCTGTACTGACATCGCTTTTCATATCGGTTTGTGTCACAACGCTGTACTTCTTAAATACGCAACCGATTTTGATGCGGTTTACACCTTTATTTAAATAACTCAGTCCGGGTTAGTTAGTGTCATCATCTAGCCTTTTCCAACTTTGTTGGGGTCGGCTTCCAGTCTAACCGGAGGCAGCTGAATACCAGTATTTTAGTGTAGTGCCAGTCTGACCTCCATAACCCAGTTAGTATTGGACAATACGATTAGACCGGTTGTCAGACTTTCGGGCAACTAACTACCTGTAACGACTGTCAAACATTTATAAATAATAGCCACACCAACGGCTTAACGATATATCTAGGTGTATAGTCATGTCCTAAAAAAACTTTCGAAACAGGGGCGGGTGCTAATACTATAATAAAAATGCAGTCCCCTTTGTTATGAAACTCAAATCACCATCTCTCTCACACACACACACACACACACACACACACAGGTATCCATTTCAAAACCACTAAGAACCATCAAATTGCTTACAATCGGAACAGCTTAAGACAATACCCAGAGTCGCAAAGTTGTGCGTGTGAGATTAAACTTAGTCGCACAAACTCACACACAGTGTGCAAATGAGATAGTTTGTGTGTGTGAAACACGTCACTCTAAACAGTTGACAAAGTTGTACTAACTCGGGTACAAACTATCTAAGTTTGCTGCGAACATGGCATGTTGGAAACTGTAATAGGCTCTGTTAACTTGAAAGTGATTGAAAGGTCGTTATTCCGTTTTAAGTTTACAAGGCTAACTGTAACCGGTTGTCAAAACCGTCACCAGAGCTGAATCCCCATTTGTCGTACCCTAGAGCACGCGTAGCATGACCACTATGTAGAAACGAGTTTTGTCTACGGAAGAATTGACTTAATCACAGATAGATAATGACAATGTGTCAGTTTGTCGATTGTTCCGTCGAGATAGCCCGTTTCCACTGCGGTCATGCTACGCGGTTCTCAACGCCCTTAGGACTGCCAGTCTTGAATGCGATGCGTTTGCAGTTGAATGGAGTAAAGTTATGCGTATATGGTGTCCTCTTTTCTGTGTCAGTTTTAATTGAATTATGTACATTTATACAATTTTGACAGCTTTATCTGTAAATAGGTATGTCATTATTCTAATTGCTGGTATACCCTTTTCATTAAATATACTTTAACTAGTTTACCGTGATCAAATTAAAAAAAAAAAACTTTTGTTCCTAAAAGATAACGAACTTCAAAAAAAAACCACCGGAAATACCATCTGACATTGAGTATTTCAATTAAAAAAAAACAATTCGGAGCGTCGGCCACAGGTGCCTCGACCACTGGGGGCCTAAGCCACGGACCCCTTTATTGTATTTCAGCAGTTTTGTAGGAAGCTATTTTTTTTATAACCGATGAAATATTTTCGCTTCAGTGTCCCCTTCACCTTGAATCATGTGTCATATGAATGATCATAGAATGAGCAGAGTATACCACGACTCTGTCGAACCAATTGCTTACAACTTTGACCCCCAATATCTCCGTAACTAGAAGGTTTCCAGGAACGGTCTAGGACAAAAAAAATATTGCAATGACTGGCTAAATAACTCTTTCGGCTTCGTTGAGGGTATTTTGACGACCCATTATGAAACTCCTTACGTTGGTTTGACATTGAGTAGGTTTGACTTTAAATTAGTTTACCTTAGTTTAACTTAGTAGACACAATACTAACTTGAAGGACATATTTAATCTAGTTAGTTTGATACTATTTGAGGAGCTCGTGGCTAAATAATAACAGCCGCCCGGGTCGATCTTTAAGGTTAAGCCGTGCTTGCCGAGGTTGGTCCGTGGATGGGTGACCATAATTACATACCGAGTTTCCTCCGTGCCTCGGAAAGCACGTTAAGCCGTTGGTCCCGGCTGTCATTTGTAGATCTTTGACAGTCGTTACAAGTAGTCAGAAGCCAAAAAAGTCTGACATCCAGTCTTACCATGGGGTATCGTATTACCCAGTTACTGGGTTGTGGAGGTCAGATAGGCAGTCGCTTCATGTAAAATACTGGTACTCAGCTGCATCCGGTGAGACTGGAAGCCGACCCCAAGATAGTTTGGGAAAAGGCTAAGCAGATGATGAGTTTGATACTATTTGTTTCAAGCTCAAAGTTGATATAACATCTAGGCTGTAATCCCCGAAGGGTATTGCAGAGGGTTATTCCACACACGTTATAGATATACCTTGCCACCAACTCAGCCCAAACCTAGACTCTCTGCTACTGAGAAACTCTTGATGGAATACCCGATAACGCTTTAACCAACTCGGGAATCGAACTCAAGACCTCATGCCCAACAGTAGAGCTTGCAACCACTAGACCGTAGTTTTAGGTGGGGTCCGGATACTGTGGGAAAATTATAACGAGGTCCAGAAAAAAACAACAGATAATAATTAAGTGCTACCTATTTATTTTAGGGTTTAAAAAAAAAAAACTGAATTATAAAACACAAGACCTAAAATTAATGTGAGAAACTGCACCGACGGTCTTGAGCCAGTTTTTTATAGTTTGGTTCTCGAGAAGAACAGCTAATTCGAAGTGTGTCTTCTAGGTGGGCGTCCGTTGATCTCGAACGATATTTGTTTTTCAAAAAAAACATTCAATTAATAAGGTATATACCTTATCTACGCATTAATTTATACTTGGTGAGATATAATACATTACAGTATTTGGCGGTCCGCCTGTTGCTCCGTTGCACTAGACGAACGAGACAGACAAAGTTACATTTCACCATTTATATTTAAGCCCCATGTAATAGGGGTGAGCCTATTGCCGTCAACCAGGCACAAATCCTGGCTGCTACTGCAAAACTCGTGGTGGAAAATCCAATAACACTTTACCCAGCCTGGAAATCGAACCCAAAACTAGCAGCCACCTTGCAGCAACGAGGCAGTCGAAGTTAATTGTCCCATATGTTCGTTAACTTAGGTTGTCCTGTTTATGACAGGACACGCTAAGTTAACCAACTTATCAGGCTAAGTTTTGCGTCATACCTACATAGAACTTGTGACTTGTTGTTTATAAATGAATTAGGTTACAATTCAATTATGCTGTTAACTACAGTACTTTCACATGTTATTATGCCTTTTTTTTTTTGCGGATTGGAAATCATCAAATGACTTCTCCCGCTCTGGGCGGAGCGGGAGGGAGTGTCAGACTTGACTGACTAAAACCCACCCATGTTCCTTCTAAGCCCTTTGTGTTCCAGGGCCGCGGTATCTCTATCGAACAACCCGCAGCCCTGGCAGGCATCGGCCCTCTCGGGCCCCTTCCTGTTTGCTGACATCTCCTTGAGGCGCGCGTGGAACACGTACGCGCCGTCGACACGGCCTGTCGTCATGAGACGGACGGACGGTGAGCTAGCCCATTACTCACCGTCCACAATGTTATTATGCCTTGTGACTGGGACTGTAGCTTCGTGTTTTTTGACTTCAAAATTGCAATGGTCTAATTGAAATAAATGCTTTGAGTTTGAGTTATGTTACCCGATTTATTTGTATGTTTTCCGCCATGTTATCGTTTTCAAGGACTTCCTATGTGATAATTTATAACGGTGCCGTGCTGTTTTTGTTATTCAAAATCAAAATCAAAAGTCATTTATTCAAACTAGGCTGATAATCAGCACTTTTTGAACGTCAAAATTACAAGAGACAGTCCCCCAAGAATATGACCCTGAATATGTCCATTGAAAGTAGCGCCTGATAGAAAAACTTGCGAGTCATGTTTGTTGATATTATTTTAAACAAGGTGTTGTTTTGCATCCTCGTCAAATTATAAGAGGTGACTATGCTAATGTTTCTCATCCTGAATCAATAATAAAATGGGTAGGTAATTTTTTTCTTTCTTATTTACGAAAATCGGTAAGTGTGAATCACCCGTGTTTTAAACGCGGCCAGTCTGATTCTCGCCCTGTAACCGCGCTTTCACACATGCAAACAATTTCAAACGTTTCGATAATTTCTTATTCCCTAAACCACGTTAAGGGCGTTATTCTGAAATACTGAAAAACATAAAAAACCAAAAAAATCAGCGTTTATTAATAATCAACTGGGTACCGTAATTTTAATTGATTATATAGGTCTTTTGTGACATCCTCTTGAATTTTGACGAGGATTCAAAACAACACCTTGTATTTTATTTATTTATTTATTTATTTATTTTACTATTTATGTACACACAGTAGAGAACACAGGAAAAAAAACATAAAACATTTGAGTACAAAGGTACTGCTTATTTCATACGAAATTTCTGCCAGCAGACCTGCGAAAGGAAAAATGAAAAAGAAATGTAGACGATAGTGTGTGAGAGAATGAAAAGAAAAATATGTTTATGTGCCTAACCTAACTTAACCTATACTATTACCTAAATATAAACACACATATAACTAAATGTATATGATGAGGATGAATAGGATCCTTCATAAAGAGTAAGATATAAGAACATTAAATGCTATAAAAAACAGAGTGCAGTGCAGCAGCAGGGTCCAGTGTGGGAAAGAGATGGCGCTAGACGTCCTCTATAGCTCCGTCTCTTTCCCACACTAGAATAAGATGAAAACAATACTTTAAGACGTCATAGTAGGCCACTTGATAAAGGCCATTTGTAAATAGTATAAAGTGGGTTTCTCCGTATCATAAGGACCTAAGTATTGTACAGGTTTTAATGTCCGCAGTTTTTGTGATGTAACTATATAATAGGTATAGACAACGCCTTTCATGTAGCAAAATCCTAGTATAGCTGTAAACTGTTTCAACATCATCATCATATGCCTAGCCTTTTCCCAAATTATCCTAGGGTTGGCATCCAGTCTAACCTATCTGACATCCACAACTCAGTACCTGGGTAATACGATACCCCTTGATAAGACAGGATGTCAGACTTTTGGCTTCTGACTACTCGTAACGACTGTCAAAGATCTATAAATGACAGCCGAGACCAACGGCTTAACGTGCTTTCCGAGGCACGGGAGAAACTCGGTATGTAATTATGGTCACCCATCTATGGACCAACCTCGGCAAGCACGATTAACGCTACATCCTAATTAGCTGAAGCAATACGGCACAACTTTTGTTGTCCAACCGACCAACCAACGCGACAAAATTTAAACAAACCTTTTTGAATGGAGTTGTCCTAACTGTAAACTCGCACGGACGTGCAACGTCGCATTTGTTGCATTTGAATTTCAAACAAGTTCTATTTTATCGTGTCGGTCGCGGAAACCACGTGTTGTCTGTTTACAAAAATGAATAGTTTCAATGATTCTTTTATAACAGAAATACAAGGAAGATCTATATTGTGAAAATAAATGGAACAAAAACTACAATAATCGTATTCTGGTTGACAAAGAGTGGCAAATATTTTAAAAAAGACAGTAAATACTTTATTGTTCATTATTTTTACCAGCACACGAAAAAGGACGATATTATAAAACATAAAAAAAACATAAATAACTATTAGGTAAAGCACATTGGCCTTTGATAACGCCATCTTGACGACTGACGACAGTTCGGTTTGGACATTGTCGTACGACCAACTTTTTGTCGGCAGTGCGATCGACCGATTTTGTCGTCGAACGACTTAACCGATTAGGACAAACCGTTAAGCTTAAAGATTACTTAACCACGAGGTCCTCCGCTATAAGCTGTTTCAAAAAAGCAATAAAAAATACTTTATAGTTACATTAAGCTAATGTTCTACACCAAACTATTAAAATAAATCTTGCTCGTATGTCGTGATTTATTTCGCAAACCCTTTTAGTGAGATAATTTTAGTGGTCGCTCGCGCTGCTATGCTCGACTTCTCTCTCCCAAGAGAAGCATTTGTTACGGCTGTTAAAAAAGTAGTCCTATGCACACTGTTTGCTGGAGAGGAGTTTAATTATTCCGTAAAGTGTACAAAGCTGCATTTTACTGTTATCATTACAAACAACTTTTACTATAGGACTGACCCAGAAATAAATCACGATCGTGATAATTTTCTGACAGCCAGTCTTACCAAGGGGTATCGTATTACCCAATACTAGCTGGGTTGTGGAGGTCAGATAGGCAGTCGCTCCATGTACCTGCTGCCGGTTAGACTGGAAGCCGACCCCAGCATAGCTGAGAAAAGACTACCCTGATATAGTATCGTTTATAATGATCCTACAGCCTCTAATTACTTGTAATTAGCACGCCGAGTCCCCTTGTCTAGACGGCTTTAGTTACAGCGTAGGTAATGTTATATTGTCTTTAATCTAAGTATAAATATAGAATTACAGATTGGTTTAGAAGCAAGAGATATGTTTATAGTGTTTTATAATTGTGCTGGAGAGATAAATATTTTTTTAACATTGAAATAACAATTACTAGTTAAAACTAGTTCATTTTCTCTGCAAGAAAAATAATAAAGCAAATTTTTGAAGTGAAACTTCTTATGCGACTTCCAACAAGTTTAACGCTACCATGGAGAGGGAATATTTTCTAAACCTCACTAAGAGATGGCGGTATTACAAGATTTGTGACTACGTAGTTCTACCAGGTACGCAAGATGGCGTGCAAACAGTCATGCATTCGACTCTTCGGTGTGACCAGCCTTCGCTCAATTTCCATGAGTAGAATAACCTCGATAAACTTATGTAATAATGATGTAATAAAAATAATACAACAAGAAAACAAACAAAATATTATTTAGAAACTCAATAAAATAACGAGAGTGATAATAAGATGCGTGGCACTCGAACGCATGCGTGTAGTATTACGAAGTTTCACGTCCGCGCGGAGCGCACACAATTTTTTTTATTCATTTAGCAATAATCGTTCTTCAGATACACGTTTAGGTAAAAACTTACGAATCTCTGATTTGGAATCTCTATTTTTTTGATTCTATTGACCATTGATTTTTTTTGCTGATATCCTCTACTTTAATATGAATAGAATACATTTTTCATCACACTTGCACGTAAACAGTGTCATAACATACAGGTTAACTTGGCTGTAATGCCCCATATAAAACCCTAGGGCGGTAAGTATTTTTTTTTAATTTACAGCACAGCATGACAGCACACAGGTCATGCAAATTCAAGCAAGGAGTTTACACGCAATTGAAAAATTGTCTTAAAATGTTATCTAAACAGGAATTTCATTCAATCTCGCTACATGTTATTTAACTACTCAACTAATGTTCTTAAATCTAAATAATCGATAGTTTTTTGTATCCAAACGTCGAATTTTTTTTTTACACTCCGTCATGGCTGTATACCTAGGTAAGTATTTGCCTTTAGCGTTTCTGAACAAAACATTTGTATAATCTGTGGTGTGGGCAAACAGCCCGCCATCCGCTTAAAAATCAGTTCACGTATTTCGTAATAAATATGTCTTGACTTGTGTATATTCATAATTATTAACTCGCAAATGTGATGAAAAACATTGGGAACTATATTTTCTATCACCAAAATTTATATTTGTCATCAAGTTGTATCACCTAATAAATAGATCTATCGCCACGAAATATTTTCGTTCTCAGATAAACAAAAATTGTTCCCAGGTATGAATTATCAAATTAATGTTAATATATGTGTAAAATAAGAGATAGATAACCAATAAAATTATATTGCATTACATGAATATAAACTTCGTTCTTATAATAACAGTTTTGTTACTTAAATAATAGCTCTGTGCTCAGAATGGTAGATCTGTCACCAAATAAATAGATCAGTTCCTTTTTTCAACTCGGACAGGTTAGGTTCGAAGGGGATGGCGGGGTCTAGTGAGCGAGCGGAGCGAGCGAACTAAGACCCCGACATCCCCTTCGTGTTAGGTTACTTTAAACCCTGCAGAGAGAAATAGGAGCCCCACGTAGCGGGGCTCCGTCGACTACGCCTTAGTTTGGACCTGTGGTTTGGAGTTTTATGTAAACATTTTTACATTGTTTGATGATTCAATTTTCGTGACACTTCTATTATTTTGAAACCTAATAAAATTACTTGATGATTGATATTATTTCCAAGTAATTCTTAATTAATATTTAGGTAAGCGTTTTGATATTATTTGATGATTCCATTTAGGTGACAGATCTACTATTTTGAGGACAAACCCTATTATTTAAGAAACACAAAACTAATTAAATTGGTGATAGCTTAAATGATACCCAAAAACATTGTATGTTTCACGGGCGGTACGGGAATTACGAACCTCGACTCAGAAAGCCCTCAGTCTTCGACTTCGGGCTTCTACTAGAGCCTCGATCGTAATTCCTTACTTACCGCCCCTAATACACAATATACTATTCATTATATTCATTTTAGGTAAATTGTAAAATTAGCGTTACGAAATAAAAAAGTTAAATGTAAAAAGGGTCTTAGATGCGTTCGGAAAGTTGGAAACGTCGCAAATAACTGTCATATATTATGTTTTTCGCTAAATAGATTATTTAATCTGTATTACTGAATTATATCATGAAATATAGCTGTGTTGCACTAAAATATTGTTTAAGTATCATGCAACATTAAGTATCATATAACATAGCAATGATTATGGTATAAAAACAAAAGCATTTGGAAGTTTTCTAAGAGCACATGTAACTAAATATTCAGTGAAGTATATTAAGTAAGGTCAGCAACGAAAGTCGCTATACATATCCCAAATTACTTATTTCTAACAGCCTTTAGATTTGTTTACCACGTTTCTGAATGATTGTTGTTTACATATTTGTGGGATTTATGTAGATTAGAGAGCAGCGGTGGCCCAGTGGTAGCAGCTCCGACTTACGAGCAGTAAGCCGTGGGTTCGAACCAGGCAGGCGCATTACTTTGTGTAATTTATTTCATCACTTCTGCTCTAAAAAACGGTTAAGGAAAACATCGTGAGGAAACCGGCATGTCCTAGAACTTAAAATACGAAGACATGTGACATCTACCAACCCGCACTGGGCCCGCGTGGTGGATTACAGCCCACTCCCTCATAGAGAGGAGGCCTGTGTCCCAGCAGTGGGAACATTATAGGCTGATGATGATGATGATGCAGATTACTCTGTTTTGGACATGGAGTGTTTATATTTTTATGTATCCGGCCGACTCCGGCCTGTGTCAGTTTTGGTGAAATCAATTTTTTACTCAATCAATCAATTGTTTTGTAGCTTTACATTGTATCAACAATTATGGAATAATGGTTGCAGACAACGAAATGGTTATCTTGTCCGTGTTTACATATTATTGGGGCTGACTGTACCTATTTGCATTATACAATAAAACCTTTTTCCTTATATTGTTACGCATATGTGCAATACGTGTTTTTCATTCATCTTGTAATACACTGGATGTGCAAATAACCACGTATGCATGGGTTATTTTCAGATAAACAGAAATAAAGTTATTACTTTATAATGGTATGGGACGTGACCGAAGCTTGGTAATTCACTGTGCCAATTTTAAAGACCGATAGTATACCATTTAGTCGTGATGAAAGTTTTCAGTATGAATGTGGATGGTTATAAGAGTAGAGGAAGACTAAAGAAACGATGGATGAATTGTGTGAAGGATGATATGACTGGAAAGGAGGTGACCACTGAGATGAGGAGTAATAGATGACGAGGAATAGATGACGAGTAATAGATGACGAGTAATAGATGACGAGTAATAGATGACGAGTAATAGATGACGAGTAATAGATGACGAGTAAGTATGGAAGAAGATGATATGCTGTCATCACTTATGCCAAATAAATTGGGATAAGTGATGGTGGTGATGAGTGTTCCTACAATTATGTGCCATTCGATATTTGTAGTTCGGTCGAGCGGATGAGCCGCTGAATATACAAGGTGTTGTTTTGCATCCTCGTCAGAATTCAGGATGAAAATGATTAGATTTAGATATAGTATTAATAAACGCTGAAAACTTTAAGATTGTCAGTATTTCAGAATAACCCCCTTAACTTGGTTAAGGGAATAAGAAATTATCGAATAAACGTTTGAAATTGTTAGTATGTGTGGAAGCGCGGTTATAGGGCGAGAATCCGACGGGCCGCGTTTAAAACATGGGCATCCACCCATGTTTTAAACACACTCGATTGTCGTAAATAAGAAAAAAAAACAAATTTTATTGATTCGGGTTGAGAATCATTAGCCTTTGATAATGATTCTCGCCTTGCCTCCTTGAGGATGCAAAAAAACATCTTGTATATTTGAAAATTGATTTGTTTCTCTCTACTACGTAAAAGCCTCCATGTCCAGCCATATTGTTCCATTTACAAAACAAGTCAAAACACCTCTACCAAAAATCGCAACCCAGCAACGCCACATCCGAATACATGGTTCGAAATAATTTAATCAAAGTTACTCGTGTGTACAAACTACACACAAACGGGACAAACTGGACCCAAAATGGACGCGAAACTCTTTCCACTGAGCTTTCGAAGCAAATCGGTGAAAATAGGTTTCCATGTGAGCGAGCGAAAAATACGCAGGTTAGGTTGCGACTTAGTGGCGAAGCGGGGCGACAAGCTTTAGCGGACAGGGCTCGGGAAAGTTGGTTTATTTAGGGTGCAGAAACTGTCAGCAGATAAGTTATCATGAACTTTTCTGGAAATTTATTTGATTGAGTAATTTTGTGACCTAGTAAGGACCGATTAAGAAAAAATTGAAATTGTTTATTTACGTCCTAAGTTTTTAAACGGACATGATCACTAACACTATCGATAACACTAAGAATGGGATATTAAACAAGTAGTTAACATGGTAAATATCCCGTTTCTAGTGTTATATAGTTTTTACATCATTATTTTGCAAGTAAACGCAAACCCAAGAACACGCTAGTGTAGTCACTGAAAACTTAAATACACTCAATGTAGTATTTTCGTTTTCGGCTAGGCATAATGAAAGTCTAAGTGAGTTAAAAAATCAACTGCGGAATTCTTTGGTTTTATTATAATGCGGAGGAATCAGGCAGGTGTCGTGAGGATAGTTTTGAGTATCAATGTGGATGGGTATAAGAGGAGAGGAAGATCAAAGAAACGATGGATGGACTGTGTGAACGATGATATAACGTCACGCTGCGTGTCGCGGTTTCGATCCCCGCACCGAATGAATATTTGAATGACCTACAGGTAGTTGTTCCGGGTCTGACTGTTCTTGTAAGTGAGTTTAAAAGTTTGTAAACGCACTCACGATACAGGAGAAATTCCTAATGTGGGGCACTATTTAAAAAAAAAGTAAAAGGATTTTGTGGTTTTATGAAACCACGGTAAAAGTGAAACTTTTTTCCACACTATAGACATTTAACTAAAAAAAAATGGAATAATATTCCATTAAGGGTATAAAACGCGGGGTAGAGATAAAGTGAAAGGCGCTCTGACGAGCGCCTTTCACTCTATCCCTACTCCGCGGCCGAGCGTCACGCGACATGCAACACACAGACGAAAAAGTTTGAGACGATGTATTAAAAGTTTCACTTTAAAAAAAAATGGCAAGAAAAGAGGTGTCTGATGAGATGACGAGTAATAGAGAAGTATGGAAAAAGAAGATGTGCTGGACTGTCCCCAAATTAATAAGCTGAAGGGCAAGAGAATGATGATGATTTTAACTACAAGACATTACTCTACTGCCTCGTTGGTCTAGTGGTCAAGTGCGACTGTGGAGCATGAGGTTCTGGGTTTGATTCCCAGGTCAGGCAGTGTTATTAGGTTCTTCCATCAGGAATTTCTCCGTAGCAGCCACGGAGTTTGGATTTGTGACAGGTTGATGGCAATAGGATCGCCCCCTATTAAATGGAATCCATACTTAATATCCATACTTATTCCATACTTCCATACTAATATTATAAATGCGAAAGTCACTCTGTTTGTTTGTTACCTTTTCACGACTAAACGGCTGATCGGATCTTAATGAAATTTGGCAAGAAGATAGATTTTAATCTGGGGAAGGACATAGGCTATATATCATCACGCTACGACCAATAAGAGCGGAGCAGTAATGAAAAATTTTGCGAAAACGGGGAAAATGTGACGCAGACAAAGTTGCGCGGGATAGCTAGTTTAACATAACTGGCGAAATGCGAGTACTATTAGGTACACCTCAGCCTAACCCTTTAGGGATTACAGGCGTGATGTTTTGTTATTAATGTAACGTAACATTGCGGTCATACACTTGAGGCTTTCTTCCGCTCACGCCTCCGCGCACACGACACTACCTAATATGGACTGAATAAATTGTGCCCTTAATATCCTTAGATATTTCTTCGCAATAATTTATTGATATTTGAGATATCCTTTGGCTTGCGAAAGATAAATGAGAAAGGCAGTCTTGTGACCGTAATAAGTTGATCGGAAAAGATATTGTCGCAATTTCAGGCATAATTTGAGGCTATTTTGGTGAAGATTGGGAAGCCGTAGTATCTTTTTCCGTTACCGTTTAGTAAACACGTCTAGCTAGATCTTTCAAATGCCTATTCGATTCTCTCTAAGTCAACAACAATAATTCTACACCGGGAAAAATGATATTAAATGCTACATAAATTATATTGACACATAACTTTCAACTCAATTATAATTATTGTAACTTTTGCAGATTTCATACAAGCTGTTGTTTTGCATCCTCGTCAAATTTAAGGAGGTAACTGTGCTAATTATGCTCGACCCTAATCAATAATAAAATGTGTATTTTATATATTTTTTTGTCTTATTTACGGCAATCGATAAGTTTGAACATTTCTTTTAAACACGACACGTAACGTCTGCTCCTCGCCTTATAACCGCGCTTTCACACATAAAACAATCTCAAACGTTTATTCGATCATTTCTTATTCCGCCACGTTAAGGGGGTTATTCTGAAATACTGACACATCTAAACAACAAAAAAGCAGCGTTTTTTAATACCTAGTTAATTTAAATTGATTATTTATGTATTTTGTGACAATCTCCTGAATTTTGACGAGGATGCAAAACAATAACTTGTATAGGTGAATGATATAGTGAACGCTTACAAGGAGGAATTATACGTAATATAGTACAAGAGCAGGAAGACGATGAACTTTTGCAGATTTCAGGATGTAAATTATTGATAAAAACTGTTTCTTAAAAGGTTACATAGATCATAAGCGAATCATTAATTCTATCTTTATAAACAGACATTTTTATTTCAAAATGTGGTTCTCTCTAAGTTAGCAACAACAAGTCTGCAATACTCAATACTTTATTGCATTCCATAATGTGTACATGTAACAGTTGGTATGTTAAAACATTGAATCAATTATGGACCCTGTCGGGCACAGCAAAGTTAATTTTCAATAGGAGAGAGGATGAAGGCGTTTTTTGTTAGGAAAAAAATATTTAATTATTAAATTAAAATAGTATCATTAAAATGGTTACATTATTTGCTTTTATGTTATTTATTTATATATTTGGTTTAAAGATATATTATACATATTATTACGTATTTTTATATTATACATATATTGCACGAATTACATTATTAACAATGACAATAAGCTAAATACTATGTATGTATTTTAGGATGTAAAAATAGCTTTTATTGCTGTTGAAATTTATCGTTAAATATTCGTCAATGGTGTAGTAGCTTTTCGTTATTAGAAATTGTTTTAATTTATTCATAAAGATATTATTTTTATTACTGTTTTTTATGTATTCCGGTAACTTATTGTAAATTTTAATGGACATAACAAATGTACTAGAAGAGTGGATTTTTAATCGTGAAGTGGGTATGTTTATTCTGCTTTTATGTCTAAGTGCAATTTTTGTTTGGGTATCTCCTCTTTTGGTATAGTCTTGCGGATATTTTCGTACAAATTTCAAGTATGTAGAGGCAGGGCAGGGTTAATATTTTTAAAATGAATCAATAGAAATACCAGTGTGAAGAATTTTGTCTATGAGCGTAAACGTAAGTTCTTCAAGATGCTAATAATTGACAGTAAACACATTTTTGTAACATCTGCATGAAAATTTGCTGTTTCCCTGTTTTTTTAAATCTTATATTATGCCATATGACACCGCAAACAGGCGCAGTAACATCGTTCACCAATATCATAATACTATAGACATCATAATTACCTAAGATATATCGTATCACATGACAGCGCGAAAGATGATCCCACTTAAGTTCAATTACAGTCATTAAAGGCGATAGTCGCTCAGCAACAGTGACGCGACATGACAGTAATTATTGCAAACAATTGTATGGAGCGACAATTAGTTGCTAAGACAGCGGGAGCCGGCCATTTGACGATTAGACGCGCGACGGGGGACGCGACGCGAAGGCGGTAGGTCTTTATCACTAGAAGTTTTTTTTTTTTATGTGTGGCATCTCGCAGTTCAACCTATGAGGTTGTCGTCTGCTTAACCGGACTATCCTGTGGGTGCCTTGAGAGTAAGGCCTCCAGCCAGGGCATAATAACTTACAAACTAAGCGACTACACGCTAAGGGTACCCCCTGTGGGGTACGAGCCTCGGCTTAGGGCGTCGCTGGGGGAGGACTGCATGGGGACAGGCTGGATCTGTATGGTATCATTATTTAGGGGCTGATTTAAAATTACTGGCGCAGCATCGCGGGCTGGCTCGAGCGAGGATTGGGGAGGGAATCACTAGTAGACGTTATTGTATTATTATATAGCTGCTTCGTTGGTGTTGGGTACGATTCTCAGATTGGGCAAATTGTTTTTGGGTTTTTCCACCAGAAATTTCTCAATAGCAGCCACGGAGTCTAGATTTGTGCCCGGCTGATGGCAAAAGGCTCGCTCCCCTATTACCATAAAATACCATTACCATACATTATAATAACCTAAAACCAAAATAAACTATACTAGTTGTATATTATTTTGATGCACATTATTGCTATCCATACTTCCATACTAATCCATACTTCCATACTTATATACTTATTTACTTATATATATATATATATATATATATATATAATATTATAAATGCGAATGTCACTCTGTTTGTTTGTTTGTTTGTTCGTTTGTTTGTTTGTTTGTTACCTTTTCACGCCTAAACGGCTGATCGGATCTTAATGAAATTTGGCAAGAAGATAGATTTCAATCTGGAGAAGGACATAGGCTATATATCATCACGCTACGACCAATAGGAGCGGAACAGCAATGAAAAATGTTGCGAAAACGGGGAAAAAGTGACGCAGACGAAGTTGCGCGGGAAAGCTAGTCCATACTTCCATACTTAATATTATAAATGCGAAAGTCAATCTGTTTGTTTGTATGTTTGTTTGTTACCTTTTCACGACTAAACGGCTGATCGAATCTTAATGAAATTTGGCAAGAAGATAGATTTCAACCAGGGGAAGGACAAAGGCTATATATCATCACGCTACGACCAATATAAGCGGAGCAGCAATGGAAAATGTTGCGAAAACGGGGAAAATGTGACGCAGGCGAAGTTGCGCGGGACAGCTAGTAATATTATAAATGCGAAAGTCACTCTGTATGTTTGTTTGTTTGTTACCTTTTCACGACTAAACGGCTGATTGGATCTTAATGAAATTTGGCAAGAAGATAGATTTCAACCTGGAGAAGGGCATAGGCTATATATCATCACGCTACGACCAATAGGAGCGGAGCAGAAATGAAAAATGTTGCGAAAACGGGGAAAAAGTGACGCAGACGAAGTTGCGCGGGACAGCTAGTTTAGCATATAAGATAGTAATTTATCATCATCATCATTCTACTATTCCCTTTTTTTATCACTTTCTGTAATCTACATACAGAAAATACTGGATACTTAAAACTCACAACATAAATACCCGTAGCGATTTAGTTATCAGCTACGAAAGCGTAGCACCTCAATCTTTGCTCGTAGCAACAGCGTAGTCATTCTTCACGTCTACGGATATTTGGTACGCACGATCAAGCTATACAAAACCAGTTAATGTGGATCTCTCATTGTAGGGGGACATCAATACAAAGAGAGGCCATGTTACACTGGAAATTGACATCTTGATGCATCGCCGTGTGTACTAGACATCAATTAGGGTGGATTAACTTCTTTACCGGTCTATCTATAATTTATTCAATTTAACCATTTCACTTTCTTATTGAAGTGGAACTTCTCATGCGAATTCCAACAAGGTTCCGTTAAACGTTTAACGCTACCATGGCATGCGTGTAGTATAACGAAGTTTCACTTCTTCCGCGCGGAAGGACTCTACGCACTATTTTTTTTTCACCTGTAAATGACGTTGCCTAAAATAGATTAGAAATCTAATGTTTACAGAGGCCTTAGCACGCGTGGTGTAAGCGTAGCGTATATACGTCGAATTTTAAATAAAAAAATACCCATTTCAAATATAATATTTTTATAATTTTAAGAATGTAATCATAAGATAATAGGGATGGTGACTCATTTTTTTTATTTGTCTATCGGGTAGATTATTAAAAAGTATTTGACACTTTTTTTTCTTTTTTCACGTAATCGTAAAATTACGGAGATATTTTGAGTTGAAATGGCGCATGACGTCACGGCTCAGTACATTTTAGACCTAGTTGTGACGTAGTGAGCCCCCACTCTCCAACTTTAATGCGTTTTAACTAAGTATTTTTTCGTTAACTTGATAAAACAAAAAATACGTGTCTAATATTTTTGTATTACCTAATTGACGGACAAAATAGAATTTCGTTTTCTTTACCCAGTCAGCATCCCTATTGCTTATAGCATTTTAGTGAAATCTTCTGCAACAACCACAATCAGTAACATCCATAAGTAGATATGATTAAATTCTTAAAATTTTGAAAATATTATATTTGAAAAGGGTATAATAATAATATATGTTTTTATTCCTTTAAAAACAGACGCATTAACGTTTACATCGTGCACTCGTGATTCACATTCATTTGTTTTTAGGACCATTCGCTCATAGGACGATTAGCTAATTGGACAGTTAGCTAAAGTGTCGTTTTGATAATAGGATTTTTCGATACAGAGTCGTACTGAACACGTGGTACCCGATCCCTTCCTGTATGTACATACACTTTTATCTAACCCTTAAAGCTTTACAGGAATATTATGTAATATTGGCCTTATTGGAACTGTTTCTCCTAAACACAGGTTATTTTGTAACCAATCTAGGAGACCAGTACGGCACCCACTAACTAGATTAAGAAACTATTTTGCCTATGCTTTATCTTATACTACTTTGCCATGTAATCTAGTCCTACTTCAATAATAAATCTTATTACTGAAAATTCTGTTCTTAAACTCGTTGAGAGAAAATAACAAGAAGCAATAATCCGTTCGACTGCCGAAGCCGACATGAAGGGGTCCGCGGGAAATCAGTTCATTTCCTTTTCTGAGTTGCTTTCAGTTCAAGAGAGAATTGCAAATAAAATTGTATTGATCAACGCAGTGTGTTAATATGAAACTGTTGCCTACGTTTTCATATTAACACATTGCTCTGGATATGATTTTCAAGATTATTAAGACTTCCTTTCACAAATTCAATATCACCTCTTACTGGGAACATAAGATGATAAAATATGTTTTAAAATTATACCTACAAAATTATCAGTTAGAGCTAGAGTTCAGAATAGTGTACCCTGCAAGTAATGTTGAAATAATAGAAACATCTTAGTGTATTCTTTCCCCGAACACCGAACAGATGTATGACACATTTATTTATTCGCTTTCCAAGAATCAAAGTACTGAGTTTTAAGTAGCAATTATAAACCTAGGATTCCTTGAGCCTGAAATGTTTATTTCTAAGCATAAAGCTGTATTTTATTTCTATTTTCGACGTTGAAACCCAGCAATGGCATAACATAAGCCAGTCAAAATGGCCCTCTATGTATCGAATAAAAATATACTACTGCTCACTATACCTACTACTAAAGACTCGATACAGAGGGTCTACTCTCTAAGTCCGTCAACGAAAATACGGGTCCGTCCGTAAATAGCTTTATACTTCGAAATTAACTAAGGATTTATGAGTTTTGAAAACACATCGCGAGTCAGGGCAACTGTCCAATTGTGTTGTCATTAATTTTTTGTTCGGACCTCTAACGAATCTTATGTCCGTAAGTGATACGGAGTAGGAAACAACCGTAACTTCGGCCGAAACAACGGATTTCGTGCTTAGAGAGTAGACCCCCCCTGTTACGGGTTCCGTGGTCGGAATATACAAGGTGTTGTTTTGCATCCTCGTCAAATTCAAGGAGGTAACTATGCTAGTGATTCTCGTCCCGAATCAATAATAAAATGGGTAGGTAATTTTTATTTTTTTCCTTATTTACGAAAATCGGTAAGTGTATTTTAAACCTGTGTTTTAAACGTGGCCTGTATGATCCTCGCCCTATAACCACGATTTCATACATACAAACAATCTCAAACGTTTATTAGATCATTTCTTATTCCCTAAACCACGTTAAAGGGGTTATTCTGAAATACTGACAAACTTAAACAACCAAAAAAATCAGGGTTTATTAGTAATTAACTAGGTACCATAATTTTAATTGATTATTTATGTCTTTTGTGACATTCTCTTGAATGTTGTCGACGATGCAACTCATGCAACGCAACACCTTGTATAGGTATTTATTTAAGGTTTCAAATTGCACGGCATTTATTTTAACAGCACTTTTTTTTCAAGATTTTAATTAGGTTTTTTATTTATAGTTTTGTTGGGTTTTTTATCTATAGTTTTTTTGTTGTTATATCAGCCTAGTTTGTTCCAATGCTGGGCAAAGGCCTCGCTCATGGATTTTCTTTTAACATTTGCCTTCTTCCAATTTATAGATAACCTTGCCAAATTACACCTATGCCAGAATCTCTGGGATTAACTAATTCTTAGGGGACCGACTCACGGACTAATGGACTTGGTGAAACTACAAAGGTTTGTTTAACTGCGGAATCCTAAAAAAAGCTAAGTTTTCTTATACAAACAAATAAATAATCCTAGACATTTCTTCGTATTTAATTTTTCACCTGTCATCCTGTTTTGTTGGTGATGTGTTTGTTATTGTGTCATTTAGGACACGAAGGACATAAATAACTAAATATTTCCATGAAATATACATAAATACGAAAGCCATAGGAATGATTAAAGTTATGTAGGTAAATAACTGTACTTTTTCACCCCGATTTCGAGACATTTACTTTTGCGAAGTAGTCTATTGTTTATGATTTATGACAAACACGATTGCAAAATTAATACCAATGGCAATTTATTTGGCCGATTCAAATAGGGAAGCAATATTTTTTTTTTATAATTTCATGCGGACTAAAGTTGCGGTCAACAGCTAGTTTATAATATGTATAGGCTATAGATACGGATAACGGAATGTTCCTATGATGTCCGATTTATTTTCCACACGTACTATCAAAGGGAATTCCCATCGGGAGGGAATTCTGGTGTGGGCCGCAATCAGTCACGTATATGCGACGCAAAGGGCCTTGTATCGAACCTTTGATTTAGGCCTGATATAGTGCCATTTGACATACTGTCTATTTAAAGATATATGTCGTGGGATTATATTTGGCAATTGTGTTTTTGCGTTATAGACACATTTCTTTATGTTAACTATCTTGTATTATTACGTTTTTTTTAATTCTTCATCTGCCTCGTTGGTCACACTGCTGAGCATAAGGTCCTGGTTGCAATTCCCCGGTAGGGCAAAGTTTAAGGTATCTAAGGTTATATGACATTGACATACGTAGGTACTACGATTGATTTGTAGCTGATTTTATAGGCAGTAAAATAAGTATATTTTTCTACACAAGGAGTGTAGAAATTATATTTAATAAATTAAATACAATGAATTTATTAGAAATTACAATTTATTTTTTTAGCACGCCTTGAATCTATACGAACTTTAGGCACTTTCTTTCTACTGGTGTAACCAAGGTCTCTATCAAAATTCAGCTCGATCCGAGTTTTTGTTATTTGATCACTATTTTAAGTCTAACTTGACAAAAGTTAAGAGCAGTTTTCCTGGAATTCCAATCGACTTTCATTTGTTCTTTTCGCGCTTTTTACTCGCTGTTGCTTTATAATACAAATAGACTGTTCTAGAAAAGCGGTACTACTTACGAACAAAAAGATTAATTAAAATTACGTTTTAGACGTTTTATACTCAGAAGAGGAGCTTTTTGCAAGAAAAATAAAAGATTAATGTTGCCTACATTATGGTTCCAAAATTGAATTAGATTTTGTTTAAACGAAAAATTGTCTCAAAAATTTAAGTTAATTGCTTCTATCTTTGACAGATAGATTCTGAAAGAGCGAAACGTCTTAAAAATATCTACGCTATAAACCCTCTAAACTATTTTTTTAGGGTTCCGTACCCAAAGGGTCAAATGGGACCCTATTACTGAGACTTCGCTGTCCGTCCGTCCGTCCGTCTGTCACCTAGCTGTATCTCAAAAAACGTGATAGTTAGCCAGTTGAAATTTCTACAGATCTATTATGTATTTCTGTTGATGCTATAACAACATATACTAAAAACAGAATAAAATTAATATTTAAGGGGGCTCTCATACAAAAAAGTGATTTTTTTTATTCGTTTTTATAAATAATGGTACGGAAACCTAGGTGCGCGAGTCCGACTCGCATTTGACCGGTTTTTTATGAAACTCGATGCAACATAATACTGCATACTTGAAACTAGCAGTCCCGCGCAACTTCGTCTGCGTCACATTTTCCCCGTTTTCGCAACATTTTTCATTGCTGCTCCGCTCCTATTGGTTGTAGCGTGATGATATATAGCCTATGTCCTTCCCCTGGTTGAAATCTATCTTCTAGCCAAATTTCATTAAGATCTGATCAGCCGTTTAGTCGTGAAAAGGTAACAAACAAACAAACAAACATACAAACAAACAGAGTGACTTTCGCATTCATAATATTAGTATGGATAATGATGATGTTTATGATGACAACATTTGTGTCCATTGTTTAATTTAGTGTTCTTGTAATGTTTTATTGTTACTTTTGTGTAGATTCTTTTTCATTTAACAATTTTTTGTGAATGTGTGGACATTGTCGGCTTTGTAAATTCGTAGTTTTTTTTTTAATCTTATCTTTTTCTACATTTTGTAGTAAGCAACGACTTATTTTCAGGCTTACGCTGTCCTCCTATACTTAAGTACTAACGCTGTAACATTCAAATATTGTAAAACCAAATGATTTTAAAAGAGTAACCATGAAGTTTCTTGCCGGTTCTTCTCCATAGGAAACGACCAACCCGAACCGTGCACCTTTTGTAGACGTTTTATAAGCGCCCATGTAGGCCTGTGTAAAATAAAATATTTTGATTTTGATACTTTATTATAAAAAAAAAACTAGAAACCTTATTTTATTATATTTTACACAACATCAACAGATAATTTAGACTTCCTCATCCTTGTTAGGTATTTTGTCTCTAATTACTTTTTACGCCTTTAATACTGATAATAATATGCCATTATTGACACCTGTCAATAATGGCATATTATTATCAGTACCTACATAAGCAATGAGGAAAATGTATGATGATGCAGTTGTTTCTGGTGAATCACGTCCACCGGCGTTATTTGATTTATTACGAACATGATATGAAAACTCTGCTATCAGATAGCTGATATTAAGTGAAGCTGATTGTGATTTTATTATCAATAGCACAAGGTTCCTAAAAATATACACGATATTTTTTGCACAGGGTCATGTTTTTGTTGCTATTCATTGATTTATTATTATGAAAGAAATTAAGACATATTTTATTTGTTTATCTGATTTTACGTCGATAAAATGAAGAAAAATAAATACTGTGACTGACCAAAAATATAGTGACAAATCTAAAGAATTGTAGCGACCACAAAAAGTACTACAGCGCCATCTATGACACGACGGGGGAACTAACATCAAATTTCCTACAAGTCGCAAGCAAAGTTTACATCAACTTCAGTATATATAGAAAAACCCGATAACACATATCGGGCAGTTGCCCACCAGACATAACACCTGCCTGGTCGGAGGATTCTCCCTTTTCAGTGGAGTATAGAGGAACTTTACACCCTGTTCCTCATACACCTTAAGAATGAAGGACACTTTTGACAGGCACGTTGTAAGCCGAAAATAGGTAACTTAACAAAACCAATAGTAGGGGAGACAGCACGAGATCTGTACGAGTACAGACATTTTATGTAATTACTAGTCTATGCCCGCGACTTCGCACGCGTGGAGTTCGATCACTGATCCACGGGATTGTACTATCGGGATAAAAACTATCCTATGTGTTAATCCAGGTTATAAACTACGCCTGTGCCAAATTTCATCCAAATCCGTTCAGTAGTTTTTGCGTGAAAGAGTAACAAACATCCATTCATCTATCCATCCATCCTTCCATACTTACAAACTTTCGTGTTTATAATATTAGTAGGATGGGATTAACTTAACCTCTCATTCTTGTCCATTCAACATTGATCGGGTACACACGGTGACACATCAATTCATTTCCAGGTGGCCTACCATGACGTCTTAAAACATTAATGTTTTACTCCTTTTCCAGTGTGGGAAAGAGATGGCGCTAGACATCATGTATAGCTCCGTCTCTTTCCCACACTGAAATAAGAGTAAAACAAAACTACTTTAAGACGTTTTGGTAGGCCAGCAGTGCATATAACATGGCTTTGTTTTGTATAGTTTTCCTTATAAAGAGAGAAAAAAAACCGGCCAAGTGCGAGTCGGACTCGCGCACGGAGGGTTCCGTACCATTATTTATAAAAACGACCACAAAAACCACTTTTTTGTATGGGAGCCCCCTTAAATATTTATTTTATTCTATTTTTAGTATTTATTGTTATAGCGGCGACAGAAATTATACATAATCTGTAGAAATTTCTACTGGCTAACTATCATGGTTCATGAGATACAGCCTGGTGACAGACCGACGGACGGACAGCGAAGTCTTTGACTCTTTGGTTACAGAACCCGAAAAATCGAATAAACTGGTTTTGTACGGTTTTATTGGTCGTCGCGCGTACAGTGAGTACTTATAAAAAAAGGTGTGAAATCTAAGCCAAACAAAAATTATTATGCGACAGCTCATTTTTAAACTTCAGAATAAAACATATTCAAACCTCTCCACCACAAAGTATAAAGTTGTAAAACAATCTTCATTACAGCCAATCAGCAGCCACAGACATCTCTGGAGTCTGTACTAGCGAGGTTTCTGAAGTTTCCAGCAAAAAGTAATAATTCGATTCGCCGCATGTTCGAGGAATTTTTCACAGGGAATTATATTAGTCTCATATTCTTACACCCTCACTCTCGAACCTCAAATTCAAATATATTGTAATCCATTTTGCATCACTTTCTCGTGAGTCGTCCGTTTCTTGAATAAACCAATTTTGCGTCGATATTTGCTCTCTGGAGAACAATGGATGTGTATGTTTAAAGCAGTGTTCACACGATACACAATAGCAGCTATACAAGATATCGTTTTGCATCCTCGTCAAAATTCAGGAGGTTGTCACAAAAGACATAAATAATCAATTAAAATTACGGTACCTTGTTAATTATTAATAAACGATGATTTTTTTGGTTGTTTCTATTTGTTAGAATTTCAGAATAACCCCCTTAACGTGGTTTAGGGAATAAGAAAATATCGAATAAACGTTTGTGATTGTTTGTATGTGTGGAAGCGCGGTAAGAGCGAGAATCAGACGGGACGCGTTTAAAACACAGGTGGTTCACACTTACCGACTTCAGTAAATAATAAAAAAGAAAAAATATACTTAATTCAGGACGAGAAACATTAGCATAGTTAAGTTTCTCCTTGAATTTAACGAGGATGCAAAACAATAACAACACCTTGTATTATTGTAGTTTCGTTTGTAGTTAACTCGTAGTTTTCGGTAACATCACGTCTGTACACCCTAAAAGGGTTAGCAGAGGTGTGCATACAGTACACTTACAATTCACCGAATTATTGCCTAGCAGTATGACAGTCATGGCTATTCAAAACATGAGTCCTGACTCTGGGTTGCCAGCGAAAAATTCCTGATGAACAACCTATAATACTTTGCCCGAATTGAGAATCGAAGTCAAGACTTCATGCTTAGCAGTAGCACTAGCGACCAACAGATCAACGTGGCAGTTTTTTATTTACTTATTGAATAACTACGTTCTGACTGCGGCTTCTCTCGCGTGGTGTTTTGTAACTATCCCACAGGATCGGTCAACTGAGATAAAAAGTATATTTGTGTTAATCCAGGTAAAAACTATGTGCCAAATTTCATCAAAATCCGTTCAATAGTTTTTGGGTGAAAAATTAACAAACATCCATCCATCCGTCCGTCCATACCTGTATCCATCCTTACAAATTTTACTTACGCATTTATAATAAATAGTAGTAAGATCTATATACAGTTTTAAATAGTTTTTATTATTTTGAGGTATTGCTTTGATATATAGGGTGACTGGTAATTAGTGACTAATACTTAAACACGCGATTGCATTCATGATAACAAACAGCTTTCCCAAAGAAACTTTTTTTAAATACTCAGTTACTTTTATCACAATAACACAACAGCCGTATGAAAATCGCGCGCGCGTGCACCTGTGACCTATCAGCTGTTAGCCGCCTTACGCCGTTCTTTCTCATTACTATCGTACGATGCCACAGTGGGTAGGTAGAGCACCCACATGGCTCGCAACCCCGATTTTTTTTACGTACCTGAACTTTCATATTGCTGTTGTGTTATTGTGATAAAAGTGAATGAGTATTAAAAAAATGTTTCTTTGGGAAAGTTGTTTGTTATCATGAGTACAATCACGTGTTTATGTATCGGTCACTAATTACTAGTCACTCTATATATGCATACAGGGTAGTAATTACCCCAATGATCGATGCCACAACACGTCTCAATACACGATTCAGCGCGTTCGTACACATGGCGACAGATCACGCTATACATTTCCAGGCCTTGCTTTGTATTGATTTCCCGTACAATAAGTGATCCACATAAACTGGTTCTGAATAGCTTGATTAGTCGTAGCCACACACGTGTGGCTTCGTTGGTGGACGTGTGCAAAGGTAAATAAGGCATGATCGTATACAGAGGCCTTTGCATAATTAATAGCCTCGCTTATATTGCATCTCATTTTGGTCCGAAATACGGGCGTGCGAATGCGTATGAAAACACAGGGATGATCCCGATCCTGCAAGCAACGTGGGAGTGTGTTACTGGACCTGCCTAAGCCAACTTTCAGTGTGAGCGATCCATTATACAGCACATACATAACACGCAGTACATGATACATTAAATCAGCGTCGGGCACTAGCTGTTCGGCAGTTTGCTGAACTGGGCCTTTTTTGCGCAGCCGTAAGACACACAATATTATCTTTTTCTGTTTATTTTTTTTTTTGTGTGTGCTATTGTGGGATGTGCCAAATAATTACGTTTTCTTTATTTTCTTTCTTTATACTTATCTTAACATTATAGATGACACAACTGCCATGAATAATAGAGAAAAAGCCGAAAGTAAATTCACTTTTAAAAAGAAAGTTCGCAACCACTATTTAAGTCAGACTAAATAACTCTTAATTTTAAGTCTAGTCATAGTAATTATTATTAGGTTTCTCCTTTTTTATTTTGGTATTAGTTATAATATATATTAGTATATTTTATTTGTATAATGTGTATTAGTATCTATGTAAGTGTATGAATTTTCGAAAACTAGTAGTTATTTGTAATTTTTTTTTTTTTGTACCCTACCACTATGTTGTCGTATTTGACCCTATGGTTGACTGGTAGAGAATGCCTTGTGGCATTAAGTCCGCCTATGTACCACTATTGTACATGAAGTTTAAATAAATAAATAAAAAGAGAGGATTTGCCTGGCAGTGAAACGCTACATCATCTTTCTTCTAATACTTACTATTCCCAGGTCGGACCGAGTGTTATTGGGTTAATGGTAATAACTTGTACTTTAGAAGAAGTATTTCTATAAAATAAAATGTGTCTTAGTACAAAAAAAAAACTGGTGTGTATCTGGCCTTAAAATTGGCTTTAAAAGACGTTAATGTGAACTTTACTTTCATCTTCACACGCTTCTACCGCGTTAAATGGATGTCGTATAACTTCGTTCCACGCAATTTGTATAAACTGGGTTATGTCAAGTTTTGATGTGAGCGTGTATTATACGAGTAGCTTGATTAATGATACACGTATAAAGCTATATTTTTCGGTAGCAGCCACAGAATCTGGATTTGTGCCCAGTTGTTGGCAATAGGCTCCTTCCCTATTACATGGGACTTAAATATGTACAACAGGCGAAATGTGCGTGTCCTATTAGGTTCACCTCTGCCTAACCCTTCGGCCAAAACAGGCGTGATATTATACTAGGTAATATTATTCTGGTAAGGATTAGGAACCTAGTAATCCATACTAATATTATAAATGCGAATGTCACTCTATTAGTTTGTTTGTTACCTTTTCACGACTAAATGGCTGATCAGTTCCTAATGAAATTTCGTAAAAAGATAGATTTCAACCTGGCGAAGGTCATAGGCTATATATCATCACGCTACGACCAATAGGAGCGGAGCAGCAATGAAAAATGTTGCGAAAACGGGGAAAATTTGACGCAGACGAAGTTGCGCGGGACAGCTAGTAACTTATAATCTAGGAAGGAAGTATTTTGCTATAGAATATTTCATTCGCCTTATAAAATAAAAATCTCGTGTGAATTGGCCTTAAAACATGGCTTTAAAAGATGTTAATGTACGCTTTACTTTCATCTTCACACGCTTCTACCGCGTAAATGGATGTCGTATAACTTCGTTCCACGCAATTTGCATAAACTGGGTTATGTCAAGTTTTGATGTGAGCGTGTATTATACGAGTAGCTTGATTTATGTTACACGTACAAAGCTATGATGTTCTAAGCACATACAAGATGTTCTTTTGTATCCTCGTCAAATTTAAGGAGGTAACTATGCTAATGATTCTCGCTCCGAATCAATAATAAAATGGATAAGTATTTTTTTTTTTGTATTTTTCTGTAAAAGAAAAAAACCGACTGTCCAGGCGCTTACTGTCCTTCGGCACTGTCCGGCCACTGTCGAGTTGCGTTCGTATGGAGCCAGTGGCGACCCAGTAGCTGTCCTTGTGGGAGTGGGGGAAGGTCAGTGGACAGTAGAAACCAAATATTTTGAATTTGCTGACCGACAGCAACTGTTTTCACGGACCCAGTAGCTGTCAGACAGTAACTGTCCTTCACTGTCCGCCAGCTACTAGGCCTGTGAAAACCAGGCTTAAGGAACACATAACATAGGAGGTGGCGGAACGTGAGAGGGAGAGAACCTCACGTCCCAGCCGCCGCGGGAGACGCCCCGGGCGTCGGGGGGCAACCAGTGGCCCCCAGCCACCGTAGGCGCGAGCCTGTGGACGGTGAGTAATGGGCTAGCTCACCGTCCGTCCGTCTCATGACGACAGGCCGTGTCGACGGCGCGTACGTGTTCCACGCGCGCCTCAAGGAGATGTCAGCAAACCGGAAGGGGTCCGAAAGGGCCGATGCCTGCCAGGTCTGCGGGTTGTTCGAAAGAGATACCGCGGCCCTGGAACACAAAGGGCGAAGAAGGAACATGGGTGGGTTTTAGTCAGTACAAGTCTGACACTCCCTCCCGCTCCGCCCAGAGCGGGAGAAGTCATTTGAAGATTTCCCATCCGCAAAAAAAAAAAAAGGAACACATAACATCACGCCTGTAATCCGAAGGGTTAGGCAGAGGACTACCTAATATCACACCCACATTACAGAATAGAATAGAATAATATTTATTTCTCAGTAGAATTGCCAAACTTAAGTGGCAGTGGACAGGGCACATTGCTCGCAGAACGGATGGCCAATGGGCCAAAGACGATGCGTTGGAAGGCCTCCCACTAGGTGGACCGATGACCTGGTGAAGGTTGCGGGGATCCGCTGTATGCGAGTCGCACGGGACCGGTCAATGTGGCGACACTTGGGGGAGGCCTACGTCCAGCAGTGAACGTCTTCAGCTGAAATGATGATGATGATATTGTATATTATTTCGCCATGTTTAAGTACCTTGTAATAGGGGGTGAGCCTGTTGCCATACGATGCACAATAGGGGATAATCCAATTTTTTTTTCTTTGTCCGTCGGGTAGT
This sequence comes from Cerastis leucographa, assembly GCA_963082945.1. NCBI lineage: Eukaryota > Metazoa > Arthropoda > Insecta > Lepidoptera > Noctuidae > Cerastis > Cerastis leucographa. The sequence continues at coordinate 5,156,868 of OY720380.1, read as the reverse complement.
TTATTGAAAAGTATTGGACACGTATTTTTTATCCTTTTTCACGTGGTCATAAAATTACGAAGATATATTGAGTTGAAATGGCGCATGACGTCACGTGTATGTAAGTTTTATACCTACTTGTGACGTAGTAAGCCCCCACTCTCCAACTTTAATGAGTTCTAACTAAGTAATTTTTTGATATTTTGATAAAACAAAAAATACGTGTCTAATATTTTTGTATTACCTGTCTGACGGACAAAATAGAATGTCGTTTTCTTTACCCAGTCCGATCCCCTATTCCAGACTCCGTGGCTGCAGCTACTGAGAAATTCCTGATGAAAAAACTCAATAATACTGCTCGACCTGGGAACCCTCATGGTCAGCAGGGCTCCTTGCTACTACTACTCGACCAACGAGCCAGACTTTCCTTATGTTGTTTGAAAACAAATTTTGTGATCCCGGCCGGCCGGCTGCTCAAAGGCGGTTTCTAGATTTCTAGCCAATCAACAGCTGAGGCATAAACTAACTTTCCATTTTTAGGGTTCCCTACCCAAAGGGTCAAACGGGACCCTATTACTGAGACTTCGTTGCCGTCCGTCCGTCCGTCTGTCACCAGGCTATATCTCATGAACCGCGATAGTTTGCCAGTTGTAATTTCTACAAATTATGTATTTCTGTTACCACTATAACAAAAAAAAACTAAACACAGAGTAAAATAAATATTTAAGGGGCTTCTATGCAAAAAAGTGATTTTTTTATTCGTTTTTATAAATAATGTTACGGAACCCTTCGTGCGCGAGTCCGATTCGCACTTGGCCGGTTTTATCGAGAACCGTATTAATATTTTCAACACCAAAGTATTTACCGATGCTTTGTTTGAAGCTCGACTCGTATATCTATGTTTTTGTTTTAGAGGCAAACGTGCCGCCATTTTCCAATGATAGGTTTTATAAAACAAACGTGAGAACCAAAACAAAAGAACTTCACTGCGCCGCTTTGAACCATGCAGTGCATTTGAAACTCGTACAGACAAAGCAGACATGTCTTATACTCGTATGCTAGCAATGTCACCGCCACACATGAACGATAAAGCCATGCTGGCAGTAGCAAAATTAATAGCAGTATTACCGCCTTAGTGGTTTCACAGGAATCTTTGCAATTTATGGTACTGAAATTAATAGTAGTGCGTAATACTGCTATTAAGTTATTTAAATTGGTCAATGCATCCGAATAAACAAATGTCATTGAGTTTGATGTTTGCTGTCATCGTATATATTAATTATCTGTTACTCTTCCTGTTGTTACTCTGCCTGCTAAATGCCTGTGTCCTGTGTGCTACAATAAATATCTTTAATTATCAGAACAAATCAAAGACTCAAAGCATTTATTTCGATTAGACCATTACAGGCACTTTTGAAAGTCAAAAAACGCGAAGCTACAGTCCCAGTCACAAGGCATAATAACTTGAGAAAGTACTGTAGTTATCCAATCCAAAGAGTAGATCGAGAGGGAGAAGAATGGGAAGGAAACTCTATGGACACTCTTTTAAATCAAAATATTTTACAAAATCTTGCTTACATCATTCGTGTTGAGAATTACAAATATATGAGAACCTTGTTTTTGTGTGCGAATCTTGTTTCTTTTGCTCATTCATAAGCCATCGTAATATCTAGCCTCTGAATGAGCATTTTCAAATGGATCTGTACAATTTTAGGTACCTACCTATTAAAATATTTAGCACCCAGCGCTACCCCTATAATAACTTACACTAGACTCTTCAATGTATATTTTAAATTTTATAGCATTATTATTGTATTAAACCGCGTGTAATGATTGTTTTCACTAGAATCTCTACTGCTGGTGAAAGCATAACATAACTTATTTTATAAATCCTCAGACTGTCTGGAACATGCAAGTTACAGCGTTTAAATTCCATTTAACACGAACATGCAAAGTAAGATGAATTTATACCAGAATATTTCGACAAACAAAACATTAGCGCATAACGTTTGCAACGTTCGTACCTAAATGGTGAAATTAAAATAGTTTGTGGCTGGTAGGGTAAGTGGGTGTGTGTTTAAAAGGTGTATACGGACTATTTACGAAGCTGTGAACCAAGCATTCTTCAAATTAAATAACTTTACAAAGAATTTTTGGCCGGGAAACCTTTTTTTTTTTGGGGTTGAAAACTTATTTATTTATTTAATTAATCACAACGGTTGTGTTTACGACCAATTACAGTAACTAAAATTAAAACGACAATTATTACACATATTAAAATACACAATACTAGCTGTCTCGCGCCACTTCGTCTGCGTCACATTTTCCCCGTTTTCGCAACATTTTTTATTGCTGCTCCGCTCCTATTGGTCGTAGCGTGATGATATATAGCCTATGTCCTTCCCCAGATTAAAATCTATCTTCTTGCCAAAATTCATTAAGATCCGATCAGCCGTTTAGACCTGAAAAGGTAACAAACAAACAAACAGAGTGACTTTCGCACTTATAATATTAGTATGGAAGTATGGATAATATATAATATACAATATGACAAAGTAAAGCAAATTGACAAATAAAATAAGGTTAACAACACATTCATAAATTCCTCTCACAGTACTTCTGACATACCAAATCTGCAGACAGATCACTAGTTGGATTAGACTCTAAATAAAAAGCTTTTAAAAATCTCTTTTAACGGTAGGTCTCAATGTAACGCACTCAAAACGTTGTGTAGATACATGCATCGCATAGTATGGGGGTGGGTCATGGAGGTATTTATAGTAAAGTTATAACATTAAAAACGTATAAAGGGTGTTAAACCCTTAACGAAGCTGAAAAGCATTTGTTCTCCTCGTCATTGCGATCATTATTATTTTTATAGCTAGAGACTATAACGGGGAACCTTTCTGTTACGGAGAAATTGGGGGTCAAAGTTGCAACTTTTTCACTAGTTTTATTTTTTATCACAAGTTTGTAATGTTATAACTTTACTTTTAATACCTGCATGACACGTTAACTATTCAATGCATTTATCAGCACAATGTTTTGAGTGTGTTGCATTGAGTATTACGTTAAAACATGATTTATTACCCCAAAAAAAAAGTTGATTCCCAGCAATAGTTTTTGCGTAGGGTTACTTAGTTTAATGTACAGAATGTTTGGTTGACGGCTTCGTGAAGTCAAAGTCAAAGCATTTATTTCAATTAGACCATTACAGGCACTTTTGAAAGTCAAAAAAAAAAACAAAATAAAACGCGAAGCTAGTCCCAGTCACAAGGCATAATAACTTATGAAAGTACTGTAGTTGCCCATTCCGTAGCGTAGATCTCTATGGAGAAGAATGGGCAAGAAACTCCATGGACACTCTTTTAAATCAAAATATGTTACAAAATCTTGGTTACATCATTCATGTGAAGTGTCCGTTTGCACATTGTATATACGCCGACTTTCCCCAAAATGGTAAAATTAAAATATTTTGTGACAGGTCACAAAATATTTTAATTTTACCATTTTGGTACAAACGTTATACGCTAATGTTTTGTTTGACCCCCAAAATCTCCGTAAGTAAAAGGTCCTTAGATTATGGTCTACAACTGGTCAGAACTTTCCTCTTAAATCATTAACTACCAACTGCAAACGGAATTCCTCGAATATTAACATAAAAAAATGGCTTATTAACATAAAAAAAAAAACAAAGAACATAATAAAAATCGCATTTAAAATTTGAAAGAATAGAAAGTCATATCGGATACCCGGCAGCGGGGAAGAGCAAGTGTTTTTTTTTTTTACTGATGGGCAGTCATCAAATGACTTCTCCCGCTCTGGGCGGAGCGGGAGGGAGTGTCAGACTTGACTGACTAAAACCCACCCTTGTTCCTTCTTAGCCCTTTGTGTTCCAGGGCCGCGGTATCTCTTTCGAACAACCCGCAGCCCTGGCAGGCATCTGCCCTTTCGGACCCCTTCCGGTTTGCTGACATCTCCTTGAGGCGCGCGTGGAACACGTACGCGCCGTCGACACGGCCTGTCGTCATGAGACGGACGGACGGTGAGCTAGCCCATTACTCACCGTCCACAGGCTCGCGCCTACGGTAGCCGGGGGCCACAGGAAAACGCACCTCACATTAATAATAGCAATAGCAACTGTTGCAGTTTTCAAGAGAAGAGTAAAAGAATATTATATTTCCATTCCGTCATAGTTGCATAGGTATTTATTTTTATATTATTGATATTAATTTTGTCTTTGTATTTATACTTAAGTTAGTTTATTTCAGATTGTATTTTATAGTTATTTGCTTTATGTGTTCCATTCTCTCTTTTTCTTTCACACTCTATGTCTGCATTTCTTTTTTTTTAATAATTTATTTCGCACCTCTGTACCTGTTTTCTGTTCCTTTCTTGTTCTCTGTATTAAGAGTGTACATAAATTGTTTAAATAATAAATAGCTATCTCTAATTTATATAGCCGATCACGGCTAACGGAATCATTGTTTTAATTATGCAAACAAACCAAACTAAAGCAAGTTAACCTCTCCAGCCTTGCGGCTAAACGGTAAAACACCCAGCCGGCCTCACAATGACGTCATCGAGCGTGTCAAGTGTCCTGCGCTCATAAAAAGCTTATCGCGCGAGTTCTATTAACTCTTATCTCAAGCGGTAAACAGTTTCGGGTTCTTGATTAACGAGACCATGTATTACAATATAAACAACTGTTTTATAACTACTTGAGAATTATAAACATCGCATAGAATTCAGAGAGCTCGCCGCAAACATACTGTTGTCGTAGTTTGTTTTTTTTTGGTAAAACTACTGAATCAATTTACACGAAACTTTAGATCTAACATAACAAATATACAAGTAATCTAATGACAGTGTTTTTTAGGAGTCCTACATAAATTATTCTTGCAAGATTCCAATTCAAACGTCTTATTAGAATCGGCCATTTTCTAACTGCGCAGTTCAATGCATGAAAATACTTGAAATATCAATAAATATGAATAAATATGCCTCGAATGCATGAAATTATGAATTATCACTATTTTTTCGCTTATTACTAATGTTTCAAGACCATATTTCATTGTAAAAGAGTCAAATTCATATTTTCAATTTCGACTGACGAACTTCACAACAAAGGAATTTTTGGAGAAATTTTTGGGTCAAAAACATAATTTTTAGATATTTTTTCCAGCAAATGACTATCTAAAAAGTTACATTATACACTTATAACATACTATACATTTACTTACCAAAGTTTAACAACACAAAACACAAAAATTTCACTGCATTCCAAAACAAAACACCACCGTTCCACACTGGCCGCCATGACTCATTTTGACAGTCGACAAAGACGCGTTTCTTTATTTTTTTAATAATTTTGTGCAGTTGTTAGGTTGGTATGATTGGTTTCATTTTAATCGAACTCTAGTTGGCCAGAGACGTAAATTTTTACAAACGAATTAGACCCTTACTGTACGTACGATAAGGGTTTAAGTTTGCTTGTACGAGGCGTTCCCATATGGGAACCTCGGGGTTCAACCGAATTGTTCGGCGTTCCCATATGGGAACCACGGGGCTGGAGAGGTTAAGTAAAATCCGATGCAACATAAATTAATTAAACGATATTTATGGAAGATGCGACATACCATAAATTCAATACCCTCCACAATAACCTCGTTATAAACAATGTCCTACGTTGACAAACAATTTACTTCGATCACAGCGCCCTCTACCGCACTCCACGTAACACTGTCACTATTAACCTAAGCCCTAGTACAAACGAACGCGATAAACTACATTATCTTACAGCATTAGGAATGAGCCATTAGAATAACCCTGATAAATGCGTCAACTGACTGGACAGATCCACTCAAGTGATCAAATCTGTGTGGTTCTTTCTTCAAAAGATCTTTTCTCTGACACTGATCTTCATGGTCCTCGTGATTTCTTGATCAAAGTGAGGTCTAAATTTTATAAGAAACTGTGTGTTCTATAGTCGTCAGCAAAGAAACACTAAACTCATAAATTCTTTATTACAATGTTTATGATGGAAAAATGTTACAGAATTAACAAAAATTATAATTTACCCATACAAACCTCATCGAATCTATTAGATGAGATTTTTATCATCTTTCTTGCTTTTATCCCAACTTATTTGGGGTCCGCGCAGCATGTCCTCTTCTTCCATACTAATAATGAATCTGTTAATTTACCTTATACACCTATTTCCTTTTCTTTTTGAGGGGCTCTCACTAAATTATAACAGCAGCACGGGTCGATCTTTAAGGTTCAGCCGGGCTTGCCGAGGTTAGTCCGTGGATGGATGACTACTCGATCGACGTAATTACATACCGAGTTTCCTCCGTGTCTCGGAAAGCACGTTAAGCCGTTGGTCTCGGCTGTCATTTGTAGATCTCTGACAGTCGTTACGAGTAGTCAGAAGCCAAAAGTCTGACATCCACTTTTACCAAGTGGTATCGTATTACCCAGTTGCTAGGTTGTGGAGGTCAGATAGGCAGTCGCTCCTGCATCCAGCTAGACTGGAAGCCGACCCCAAGATAGTTTGGAAAGAGGCTAGGCAGATGATAAGCTATTTTCCTGTTTATATAGATATGAAAAAAAAAACGAATTTAATAGTAACCATATGTTTAATTTTGCGTTATTTTTTATTCACTCCGCGCGTTCATGCTAGGCCCACCTGTTACCGCTTCAATTAAAGATAAAAGCTCTATATTGAAGGGGCGAGCCCGTGGCCACAGGCACTGTAAAAGGCTTAAAAACTCAGTAAACAAACAGGCCAATAAATAAAGGTGAATTAATCTGTTGGAAGTTGAATTGTTTTGATAGTAAGCTGCCATTATTTTATGTATAAGGGCTAAAGTAATTTACCCCTGTCCCCTTGGTACTGTTAATAGTGATTAAGGGATTATGTCAATAGGATTGAGTAGTATCCTACTGAGGGCCGTTAAACAAATGGCGATCACCAATCAGTTGCTATTGAGTAATTGCTGACTCGTCAGTCTACTGGACTGAGTGTTGAGATTGCAATTCAGAAGTGACGATGAGGGACACCGTGATATTTTAGTCAATAAGAGTTTGTCAGATCCCTTCGACCACATCATGGCCGAATAAATCCGCGGGGACTTTCGCACGAAAAAAAACCGGCTTTTTTGGTTAGTAATGTGAAAGATTTCTCAGACGATAGTCATTTTATTTTACGACTAGATGTCCCGCGCAACTTCGTCTACGTCACATTTTCCCCGTTTTCGCAACATTTTTCATTGCTGTTCCGCTCCTATTGATCGTAGCGTAATGATATATAACCTATAGCATTCCTCGATAAATGGGCTATCTAACACTGAAAGAATTTTTCAAATCAGATCAGTACTTAATGAGATTAGTGCGTTCAAGCTAACAAGCAAAGTCTTCAGCTTTATTATTAGTATTAGATTTAATTTTCGTCTCATTCAGTTGTAGAGTGAGGAGAGGTATTTTATAGTAACATTTCAAACAGTACCCCATGAAAGATGAGTCTACTTTAGCTAACCTGAAATCTGGCTGAACCAGTTGATCTGAATTCAAAACTAGGTTTAAGTAGCAGATAACCGGCCCTGTGGACGGTGAGTAATCGGCTAGCTCACCGCCCGTCCGTCTTATGACGACAGGCCGTGCCGACGGCGCGTTTGTGTTCCACGCGCGCCTCAAGCAGATGTCAGCAAATCGGAAGGGGTCCGAGAGGGCCGATGCCTGCCAGGGCTGCGGGTAGTTCGAAAGAGATACCGCGGCCCTGGAACACAAAGGGCTAAGAAGGAACATGGGTGGGTTTTAGTCAGTCAAGTCTGACACTCCCTCCCGCTCCGCCCAGAGCGGGAGACGTCATTTGATGATTTCCCATCCGTCAAAAAAAAAACACAATTTCAAAAGCTCGTTTCTGCTGTAGTTATTACAGTGTCCTCTTTATGTAAGGAGCAAAATGTACATTGTTTTAGATAGCATACAAAACTACATGCTTATTTACTTAGTTTCATCTTAAAGGTCATATAAGCACTGCAAGGGATGAGCCTTAAATGGAGCCATTCAGTGTTTGCTTGTGTGATTTTGGTTTGTGCTTTGCAGTATGAAGTTTCATAGCAAGAAAGAAACTTCATACTGCAACGCACATTATGGTACACTGTTACGGCCGTCGCGTCCGGATCACGGGAAACGGATGGATGAGGGACGCACGCATCAGGGAAGAGTAGCGGAAGAAAGGGGAGTCCTATTCCATTTCAAGCAAATGCGTGTAAAATCGTTTCTCCGTAAACGCTCTCATACATCGCCATATTCGTTAGAATTGTAAGCAGACCGCGCGCACAACGCGCTGCGCGATGCACCACTTCTCCGTAAATGAGCCCTAAGGGTTCCTTTTCTGGGCTGCGGGTTGTTCGAAAGAGATACCGCGGCCCTGGAACACAAAGGGCTAAGAAGGAACATGGGTGGGTTTTAGTAAGTCAAGTCTGACACTCCCTCCCGCTCCACCCAGAGCGGGAGAAGTCATTTGATGATTTCCCATCCGCAAAAAAAAAGGGTTCCTTTTCTCTAATGGGAAGCCGTCGCCTCCTTCTGCGAAGTAGTCATGCTAGCGAAGGAGGTGGCAGAACGTGAGAGGGAGAGAACCTCATGTCCCAGCCGCCGCGGGAGACGCCCCGGGCGTCGGGGGGCAACCAGTGGCCCCCGGCCACCGTAGGCGCGGGCCTGTGGACGGTGAGTAATGGGCTAGCTCACCGTCCGTCCGTCTCATGACGACAGGCCGTGTCGACGGCGCTACGTGTTCCACGCGCGCCTCAAGGAGATGTCAGCAAATCGGAAGGGGTCCGAGAGGGCCGATGCCTGCCAGGGCTGCGGATTGTTCGAAAGAGATACCGCGGCCCTGGAACACAAAGGGCTAAGAAGGAACATGGGTGGGTTTTAGTCGGACACTACCTCCCGCTCCGCCCAGAGGGGGTCATTGGATGATTTCACAATCTTAAAAAAAAAAAAGTAGCAGATAACAGTTATTCAATGAATTTCTGCTCAGCTCCTCAAGCAAGAATCTTTTAATAATTAATTGGTATAAGTAAGTGTAGTTTTAACTTACTTAACATTTTTTATTTGGCTTTTTCTAGCAAGAAAAATCTTTATTAAATAGTTTGTCTCATAGAGGTTATATTAAACAATTCTTGCCCGAATTACATTCGTTTTAGTACAAGAATAAGAGTAGGTTCAAAAGTACACTCACGAGCAAATATATGTACACTTTACTGTAGCAATTTTTAAAAGTGATTTTAACCTATTGTGTTGATTGCAATATTGTGTTGTAACGAACATAATATTTTAGAACCTGTATTATAATGAACAAGTTCTTATCTCAAAGCTGCAATCGTTATTCCGCGAGAAAAAAGATTCTGATATTAGGTTGGTAAAGTGAGAGCATACACACAACAAATTGGTTAAAATGTATACATCACAGTCAAAACTGTTAATTAAAGTCAAAACTACTTTTGACCGGTTAAAACTATTTTTACAATAAGTAACATTTGCTTTAAAAAATTCATTAGGTAGTCAGTTTTTTGTGTGACCCTTTGGAAAACATGGTGTTGAAGGAATTACTACAACACCAAGTTTTTAAAAGAGGCGTTCTCAAAAAAATAAATTTAATAGAGATAACGCTGTAACTTAAAAAGGATTTTGACTGAAACCAGTCAAAATTGGTTTTGTCCAATTGACAGTTTTGACTGTAACACATAAGTACATACATTATAACCAATATGTTGTGTGTATGCTCTTGAGTGTACTGTCAATGGACAAACTTGTAATAGTAGTTAGCGGAAAAGTCCGGCGCAGTCACGTGGAGTGGGGGCAACGACCTGAGTGGACAGTGCTCTTAAGTTTGTCTACTGGATTATGTTGTTTTAGTGTTTAATACATTTTATGGTACGAGAATGGAAGACAAAGTAGTGTAAGTTTTTTTACGTTCAAGACTATCAAATTATTAAAAAACCGGCCAAGTGCGTCTCGGACTCGCGCACGAAGGATTCCGTACCATTATTCTTAAAAACGAGCAAAAAATTCACTTTTTGTATGGGAGGCCCCTTAAATATTTATTTTATTCTATTTTTAGTATTTGTTGATATAGTATCAACAGAAATACATAACCCGTAGAAATTTCAACTGGCTAAATATCACGGTTCATGAGATACAGCCTGGTGACAGACGGACAGCGTAGTCTCAGTAATAGGATCCCGTTTGACTCTTTGGGTACGGAATCCTAAAAATCTACTTTTACTGATTGACAACGCACTGTCTAAACCGCTGTGTCTGGATGCGATGAATTTTGCATAAGAGTTATGTATGGGAAGCAATAAGAAAGAAATTGTTAAAATTTTGAGTGCCTCGTTGGCCGAGTGGTCACAAGCGCGACAGCCGAGTACAAAATCGTGGGTACAATCCCAGGTCGGACAATGTGTTATTGGGTTTTTCAATCAGTGTGGATTTGTGCCCGGTTACTGGCAATAGGGTCGCCCCCTATTACATGGGACTAAAACATAACTGGCGAAACGTTGGTGTTCTATTAGGTATACCGAAAGGTAGACAGAGGTGTACCTCTGTCTACCGTTCGGGTATTATAGGCGTGGTTTTATGTAGGTATATTTCGAAACTGGTCATCCACGGAAGATAGTAGATGAAAGTGTGCATGAATTTTTTCCCCGTTTCCGCAACATTTTTCATTGCTGTTCCGCTCCTATTGATCGTAGCGTAATGATATATAACTTATAGCATTCCTCGATAAATGGGCTATCTAACACTGAAAGAATTTTTCAAATCAGATCAGTACATAATGAGATTAGTGCGTTCAAGCAAACAAGCAAAGTCTTCAGCTTTATTATTAGTATTAGATTTATTTTTCGTCTCATTCAGTTGTAGAGTGAGGGGAGGTATTTTATAGTAACATTTCAAACAGTACCCCATGAAAGGTGAGTCTACTTTAGCTAACCTGAAATCTGGCTGAACCAGTTGATCTGAATTCAAAACTAGGTTTAAGTAGCAGATAACCGGGCCTGTGGACGGTGAGTAATGGGCTAGCTCACCGTCCGTCCGTCATATGACGGCAGGCCGTGCCGACGGCGCGTTTGTGTTCCACGCGCGCCTCAAGGAGATGTCAGCAAATCGGAAGGGGTCCGAGAGGGCCGATGCCTGCCAGGGCTGCGGGTTGTTCGAAAGAGATACCGTGGCCCTGGAACACAAAGGGCTAAGAAGAAACATGGATGGGTTTTAGTCAGTCAAGTCTGACACTCCCTCCCGCTCCACCCAGAGTGGGGGGGGGGGGGTCATTTGATGATTTCCCATGATTAAAAAAAAAAAAAAAAAAGCAGCAGATAACAGTTATTCAATGAATTTCTGCTCAGCTCCTCAAGCAAGAATCTTTTAATAATTAATTGGTATAAGTAAGTGTAGTTTTAACTTACTTAACAATTTTTCTTTGGCTTTTTCTAGCAAGAAAAATCTTTATTAAATAGTTTATCTCATAGAGGTTATATTAAACAATTCTTGCCCGAATTACATTCGTTTTAGTACAAGAATAAGAGTAGGTTCAAAAGTACACTCACGAGCAAATATATGTACACTTTACTATAGCAATTTTTAAAAGTGATTTTAACCTATTGTGTTGATTGCAATAATGTGTTGTAACGAACATAATATTTTAGAACCTGTATTATAATGAACAAGTTCTTATCTCAAAGCTGCAATCGTTATTCCGCGAGAAAATAGATTCTGATATTAGGTTGGTAAAGTGAGAGCATACACACAACAAATTGGGTAAAATGTCATCACAGTCAAAACTGTTAATTAAAGTCAAAACTACTTTTGACCGGTTAAAACTATTTTTACAATAAGTAACATTTGCTTTAAAAATTCATTAGGTAGTCAGATTTTTTTCGTGACCCTTTGAAAAACATGGTGTTGAAGGAATTACTACAACACCAAGTTTTTAACAGAGGCGTTCTCAAAAATAATAACAATAATAGAGCTAACGCTGTAACTTAAAAAGGATTTTGACTGAAACCAGACCAAATTGATTTTGTCCAATTGACAGTTTTGACTGTAACACATAAATAAGTACATACATTATAACCAATATGTCGTGTGTATGCTCTTGAGTGTACTGTCAATGGACAAACTTGTAATAGTAGTTAGCGGAAAAGTCCGGCGCAGTCACGTGGAGCGGGGTCAACGACCTGAGTGGACAGTGCTCTTAAGTTTGTCTACTGGATTATATTGTTTTAGTGTTTAATACATTTTATGGTACGAGGATGGAAGACAAAGTAGTGTAAGTTTTTTTACGTTCAAGACTATCAAATTATTAAAAAACCGGCCAAGTGCGAGTCTTACTCGCACACAGGGTTCCATAGCCCCAAACAATATAATAACAATGTTTTGAACGGTCATTCATTAGTAAACCTTCACTTAACCGCAAAACTAAATTTGTTTTTCATAGTAAGTTAATGAAAAACAAAGTTACTGCTGCAGTTTGGTGAAAAAGTCCCATATCTCAAAAACTCCATATCAAATCTTATTCAAACCAATTTTCGTTGAAAGTTTTTTTTACGTTCTACATCCCCATATTTTTTTCAGAATTTTCATCCTCTTACTTTAGAAATTAGAGGGGGGGGACACACTTTTGACTACTTTGGAAGTGTCTATCTTTCAAAAGATCGACTTTGAATAAAAATGGTTTTACGAACTTCAATGTCATTTTTAAAGACCTATCTACAGACACCCCACACGTATAGGTTTGATCGTTTTTTTTTTTTTTAGTCATAGTTCCATGTATGGGAGGATATCCTTATCTATTTTTTTTTTTAAATTTTGTACAAAAATCATAATGCGGTTCACAGAATACATCTACCTACCAAGTTTCATCTGTGTAGTCCTAATAGTTTCGGAATAAAGTGGCTGTGATACGGACGGACAGACAGACAGACAGACGGACAGACATGACGAATCTATAAGGGTTCCGTTTTTTGCCATTTGGCTACGGAACCCTAAAAACCGGCCAAGTGCGTCTCGGTCTCGCGCACGAAGGATTCCGTACCATTATTTTTGTATGGGAGCCCCTTAAATATTTGTTTTATTCTGTATTATTTTTGTTGTTATAGCATCAACAGAAATACATAACCTGTAGAAATTTCAAAAGGCTAACTATCACGGTTCAAGAGATACAGCCTGGTGACAGACGGACAGCGAAGTCTCAGTAATAGGGTCCCGTTTGACTCTTTGGGTACGGAATCCTAAAAATCTACTTAGTAAAACTACTTTTACTGATTGACAACGCACTGTCTAAACCGCTGTGTCTGGATGCGATGAATTTTGCATAAGAGTTATGTATGGGAAGCAATAAGAAAGAAATTGTTAAAATTTTGAGTGCCTCGTTGGCACAGTGGTCACAAGCGCGACTGCTGTGTACAAAATCCTGGGTTCAATCCCAGGTCGGACAAAGTGTTATTGGGTTTTTCAATCAGTGTGGATTTGTGCCCGGTTACTGGCAATAGGGTCGCCCCCTATTACATGGGACTAAAACATAACTGGCGAAACGTTGGTGTTCTATTAGGTGTACCGAAAGGTAGACAGAGGTGTACCTCTGTCTACCGTTCGGGTATTATAGGCGTGGTTTTATACAAGGTGTTGTTTTGCATTCTCGTCAAATTCAAGGAGGTGACTATGCTACTGATTCTCGTTCCGAATCAATAATAAAATGGGCAGGAAATTTTTATTTTTTTTCTTATTTACGAAAATTGGTAAGTGTGATCCGCCCGTGTTTTAAACGCGGGCTGTCTGATTCTCGCCCTATAACCTTGCTTTCATACATACAAACAATTTCAAACGTTTGTTCGATCATTTCTTATTCCCTAAACCACGTTAAGGGGTTACGCTGAAATACTGACAAACTTAAAAATCCAAAAAAAATCAGCGTTTATTATAAATTAACTGAGTACCGTAATTTTAATTGATTATTTAGGTCTTTTGTGACATCCTCATGAATTTTGACGAAGATGCAAAACAACACCTTGTATAGGTATATTTCGAAACTGGTCATCCATGGAAGATAGTAGATGAAAGTGTTCATGAAAGTTGAAATACATTCATTAAATACTAAAACAAACACTTACTTATTAAAACCAGATTTAAAGATATACACCTCGAGGAGCTCGTGGCTAAATAAAGACAGCGGCACGGGTCGATCTTTAAGGTTAAGCCGTGCTTGCCGAGGTTGCTCCGTGGATGGGTGACCATAATTACATACCGAGTTTCCTCCGTGCCTCGGAAAGCACGTTAAGCCGTTGGTCCCGGCTGTCATTTGTAGATCTTTGACAGTCGTTACGAGTAGTCAGAAGCCAAAAAGTCTGACATCCAGTCTTACCAAGGGGTATCGTATTACCCAGTTACTGGGTTGTAGAGGTCAGATAGGCAGTCGCTTCATGTAAAATACTGGTACTCAGCTGCACCCAGCTAGACTGGAAGCCGACCCCAAGATAGTTTGGGAAAAGACTAGGCAAATGATGATTTAAAGATATACACCTACCACTGTTTGTATCTGCATCACCCAAAGGTTGACTGGTAGAAAATGCCTATGGCATTAAGTCCACCCTTGTACTATGTGCTTGTAGTGTTAAATAAATAAATAAAGTTGGCCTTTTCGAGCATAAGGCTTGACAATTTGTTTATTTCATGAACACTGTAGGTATATTCCTTAAAAGGGATTGCCTATAAATATCTGCTTGGTAAGTGTGTGTACTTAGGTATGTCTAGCCAGTCTTTAATCGATTTTAACAATTTTGCTAAAGCAAATATTAATCCTCTTTGGCTGACTACGAAAATTAGGTACCTCCTCTTAACTCTGAGGAATTTGTTTGCTTTTACAAAGTGAGGTTGTAACATGTGTGTATACTTTTTGTCTCTGAAACGTAGTATGTTGGAAAACTGCTTTATTTCTGTCTGGAAAATTTAAATTATATTTAATAGAATCTGCGTTTAAAAATTAAGATAAATATTAAAACATGAATACTACGTGTTCGATCAGATATATCCGTTTATATTTTACACCTTAAAGAAGTTGCAAAGACCATTTTGTTCAATACATACGTAGAAAAGTTCTGGAACAAAATGGTTTATTAGGTTCACCTTTTTTAAATTTATAAAATACTAGCTGTGTCCGCGACTTCGTTCGCATGGAATTTAAAAAGGCTAAGTTACTTCTTATTACATCAGCTATCTGCCAGTGAAAGTCCCGTCAAAATCGGTCCAGCCGTTCCAGAGATTAGCTGGAACAAACAGACAGAAAGACAATCAAAAATTGTAAAAAAAAAAACGGTATATGTACCGAATATACATTCATATGCATGTAGTAAAAAGCGGTTATTTTAATACACACTTTAATTTTATTCATTTGTATAGAATATATGTCTGAAACAATGTCAAAACAAACAAACAAACAAACTGATATTTACCATGTTTCATATATGTTTTGAATTCCCAATATCGATATCAGTTTAAAAACTACATGTTTTTGTTACTTGCAAAACTTGTTGACAACAAGTATTACAACTTGTTTAATAACTGCAACTGTTATAAACGCGTGGTAAAAGTAACTCTACACCCTCCAACAAAGTCTCAAATTCGATTCATTTACAACAATGTACAGACGCCACGAAAGACAGATTATTGTAGGTTGATGTGCTGGCGACTGTACTAAAGACCATTAAACTATAAACAGTAATGACAGGTCTCGTTACCACAGACCATAAAACTATGTTTAAAACGTTAAGAGACGTCAGGCGTCCATATCAGTGACACAAATGAGGTGCTGACGTCACGGTAATCTATCTTAATGTTGCTTTAGTGACTCGGATACTTTCTCCCAAGATAGGTTATTTTTAAACGATATGTAAGGAGTGTTTTTAAAATAGCAGGGGAGATATGCGGTGATCTATAGGTACTTTCATTCAGTGTCCGTAATTATGAATTTGTATTGTTGTTGTTGATGTGACATTAATTTGATATAATGGATTCCTTGTTTATATAAACTTAACATTTTTGTATAGAATCTGGTTCTTCTAACCTAACAGACAGATGTGTTGCTGGGGAGTTTGTTCCGCCACTTCTTCTTCCCAGCTAAAACACTAGGAAGTGGCGAAGGGCGGGCGTTTTGGGGGACTGTCTCTTGTAATTTTGACGTTCAAAAAGTGCTGATTATCAGCCTAGTTTGAATAAATGACTTTTGATTTGATTTGATTTGATTTGATTTGATTCATAATTTGGCCTCTTAAATTTTTTTTTATACAAATTTTAATTTAATTATTAGAATATTATTGTACGCACCAGGACTAACAGCTTAGTACGGCTGTCATTCCAAGCATGTACGATGTGGCTATGTCTAAGACAATCGAGCCTGGTTCACTACCTAAGACCCTACTGACTACAGACCTAGCCCTACAGTAATTACCTACCTAGCACCCTCCTAATGCCCCAGCCTACCATACAAACCTTACCGAACGTGGTAACGTTGGTTTTACCGTGAGGGAAGTCTGTTACAAGGAGACCTACGGTAACAGACGGAACTTGGGTAGGACAAGAGTTTTGTGTACGTCGTGCAATGTACACAGGAAATGGTTTTCTCACTGTAGATCCCATAGACTCATAGGATCAATGATGGCTAAAGGTGTCTTGGCCACAGTGAGAGGAAGTATAGGAGATAAATCACACTCGACTCCAACTTGATGACTGATTTATTACAATATTGAACTTAATTATATACAGTTTTTTTTGGTAAATACACATTGATAGCTATTTACATGTGTGTTGTGTGTGTATCGAGCCGATGAAGCAAAGATCTCAGTAGGCCACATCTTAGCGCTGACGGTGTATTGGTGTTGCCGGCGCATGGAACGAATGTATGTCGCTCTTAACGCTGACGCTGTGATGCTGTTGTTGGCGCGTGTAACTATTGCATGTTCACCGTTGAACAATTATGTAAAAAAGAAAGGCCTTTTATAAATCACTATTTTATAATGTTTTGAGATAATAATACTAAACACAACTTATTATTTTGTGATTATATTCCGTTTGTTGATTAAACACAATGTTTTTGATCGTGTTTTTCTTAAGTTGACACTTAACACGTTTGGATACAATATACTTAAGTTTATCTGCCGTTTTGTTACGTTTCGACCAAATCACTGGCTGATCTGTTATATAAAGCTGCTTGAAATTCAAAGAGAAAAAGTATTTCCTAAGGCGGGTGAAATGAAATGAAAAACCGGTACTGTACCGGTGTGTATAAGTTAATTCAACAGTATAAATTTATTTATTTATTTAAGGTTCACCCACAGCACATATATGGACATAGATACATTGAGTTTTATGGTAATATTCTAATATATATGCCAATTACGGGCAAACACAACATTGACAAAAGTACGCCAGATTATTTATAAACTACTACAAAAATACACGATGTAAAAACAATGACATACAATACATCCAATACATACAATAAAACGGAAAAATAAATATACAATAATAAATTAACTGGGTATAATAAATTAACTGCCTAATAAAATGTACACGCAGCTCAATTAGGTAGTTATCCACCCGGCCTATTCAGCCGGAGTGTTGAGGGGTTAGCACATACTGACGCTGACTGTACCACTAATCTCTTAATCCTAAAAGAAAACGCCGTCGCCTATCCAAGCATAAAGCACTTGTTGGTCTTCTTCTACTAAAAAAATGCCCAAAAAAAGTATATCACAAACGAACAAAAAAGAGACCAAATTGCTAATGCTTTCTTTAGCTACATTCAGTAGAAGTCACGTAGGCCTGCTACGAGATCCGTAGCATATCACGTAGCAAGCGCTACGAACCTTCTTGGCTGGTTTTAGGCGAGGTTTACAATGGGCTCCATAATATTGATTTATGGTACTTCCCGAAGTTACAAGTAGAAAAGTATTGTTGTAAAGCAAGATTAGGGTGATGACTACAGATGTCATAGGACTTTCCAGAATGTTAAATGTAATATAATATGGTGGCACGGTTCGCGCAGTGGTTGAGCGATCGTCTGCTGCGCTCCGTGTCGCGGGTTCGATCACCGCACGGATCAAATATTTGTATGGCCTACAAATAGTTGTTCCGGGTCTGGCTGCGCGACCACGATACAGGATACATACCTAGTGTGAGGCAACGTTTTTTTTTAAAAAAAAGGAATTTAGAAAAGTTCCCACGTTATACGGGGCTAGCTTATTGACTTCAACCGGGCACAACATCAAAAATCAAAATTTTTATTTCACATAGCCCTACATGGGCACTTATAAAAAGTCGACAAAAAGGTACTCGGTTCGGGTTGGTCGTTTCTTATGGAACGGCAAGAAACTCTTTGTTTACTCTTTTAAAATCATTTGGTTTTACAATATTTGGAGTTACAGCGTTAGTTCTTAAGTATGGGAGGACATCGTAGGCCGGACAATAAGTCGTTGCTTACTACAATACGTAGAACAAGATAAAAAGGCTACCAAGGATCTAGGAATCTACAAATACAGACTCCGTACTTAGAAACTCCTTATGACCGACCCAGAAATCAAACGAAAGACCTCATGCTCATGCAGCAGTCGCGTTTGCGACTACAAGACTAACGACGCAGGCTTGTGGGAACATATTCTAAATAATAACAAACGGCTGGAAAGAATGACATTGAAGAAAAATAATCATTATTTTCCCATCACTGCTTTCTCCTTTCCATACAAAAGAAATTACGCTTTATTTTTAGAAGCAATAACGCGTTTGGTTTGTACGTTTTCTTTTATTCCCGCACCATCGTAAACACGATAAAAAAACATCTTGGACTTTCGTCGAGCACATAAAACTATGAATTACAGTAGATATAAAGTAAGATAAAATATAAGAAAGAAGGTTCACCTTTATAGACACGAACACTTTTTGTTATATCATCACCATATCTGCTGTCCCCCTTTTTTTTCAGATGGGAAATCTTCAAATGACTCATCCCGCTCTGGGCGGAGCGGAAGGCAGTGTCAGACATGTCCTGACTAAAACCCATCCATGTTCTTTCTTAGGCCTTTGTGTTCCAGGGCCACGGTATCTCTTTCGAACAGTCCCGCAGCCCTGGCAGGCATCGGCCCTCTCGGACCCCTTCCAATTTGCTGACATCTCCTTGAGGCGCGCGTGGAACACGGATGCGCCGTCGACACGGCCTATCTGCTGTCGCCTTTGGATTAGACAAACAAAGGTCTCCCCAGCGTCACCACATTGCTCGGTTATGTCTTGGCAATCGCTTTCAAGGCATTTCTTTTTTTCTACAACGACGTTAATTACACAATTATTGTGTAATTAATTTTCGACTTTCTCGCTGATTACAATGATGAATGGCAGTCAAGCAAAGTGTAATATAAAGTTTTCACACTATGGTCCGGACAACTTTTTTTCGCTTGATAATACAGCGTGTCCCAGGTGGGTGTGGTAATATGTCAGGGTGTGATCCAGACCATGAAACTAAACCACTTACAAACATGAAACAAACAACCTCCATGGAACCACCAGCGAAATCGCGAAAAATAAAATCAGCTGTCCAGTACAAGACTTCAATACCTACTCGACCAAATGTATGGGGTGGCAGTTTATTTTTTTTCACGAAATTTGGCCACATCTCTCATGTGTACAGCGTGTCTGAAATATTTTCAAGCTTTTTAAATACGCGTACAAAGCTGAGCTTCTGCCTTCTAACTTTTTATTGAAAACATGAAATGAAATAATGTAGACAAGCACTTTACGATATGAGAGTCTGACCTTAGACACAACACAACTCATCGTAAACTTGACGTGTGTTTGTCCATAGGTACAATGTGTGTAGTGAAAAACCTATTTAGGTAAATTGATCTATGGTAGCTAGTTTATTATTTTATAGTAGTTGTTGCTATTCTAGCCAATTGATTTAATTTTTTGTAGGTTGTATTTCATAGAAGACAGAACTCGCGTCGAGACAATAACAGCCGCTCGGGACGATCCTCAGGTTAAGCCGTGCTTGCCTAGGTTGGTCTGTGGATGGGAGACCAACCTTTGGTTGCGGCTGTCATTTGTAGATCATTGACAGTCGTTACAGGTAGTCAGTGATCCGAAAGTCTGACAACCAGTCTTACCAAAGGGTATCGTATTACCGAGTACTAACCGGGTTGTTGAGGCTAGATACTGGTACTCGGGTGGTGTTAGACTGGAAGCCGACCCCAACATAGCTGGGAAAAGGCTAGGCAGATGGTGATTTCATGAAGACAAGACAAGTGTGAGCGAACTACCGGGAGTCCAGACTCCTTGACTGCTACTGAGAAATTCACGATGGAAAAACCCAAAAACACTTTGGCACATCTGGGAATCGAACCCGAGAGTGGTCGCAAGCGTGACTGCTGAGCATAAGGTCCTCCTCATGCTCAGCACCCACTAGACAACAAGACAGTCTTTTATTTTTATTTTACCCAATTAATTAGTTTTAGTAATTTTATATGCTTAGACTTAAATGTATTGACTTAATTTCCTCATTACCACATATTAATCATGTCAAACACTTATTCTATTACATTTTATCAAGATTACATTCCCGTAATGACAACAAAAGATCGTTAAGCCAGCAATAGACGGTTCAACCGAATACATTCGATTTAATTGAAAGACGGAGAAGCGAGAGGTTTGGCTGACATTCACGGCAATGTTTACCTACCCGTTCCAATTTGGTTGATTCATCCAAATTGAAAGACTATGAGTGAACCCGAGAGAAAGCCTCTTTGGTATAATTGTCGGTTCTTCATCTTAGCGTGCCGATGAAAATTCAAATTGTGTCAGACCAAAATTTGGCGACGAGTTTTGCACTTTCAGTACGCGTCCATCAGCTCCAGTGATGTCCAAATACACACAGATACACACGTCAAACTTATAACACCCCTCTTTTTTGGTCGGGGGTTAAAAAGGTAGAATATGAAATAACAAACGATAAAGAGTAAATATGAAAATATAGAGATTTAAAATGCGCGAGCGCAGCCGTGTTTAAAGGCGGAACACAGCTGACTAGCTTATGCCCACGGCTTCGCCCGGATTTTGATCGGTAATTGTTCCACGTGATCCACGTGATCTTAATACTGGGTTAAAAAGTATCCTATGTACTGTACCAGATTATTATTTATCCCTGTGTCATCCAGATCCATTCAGAAGTTTTTGCTTGGACAGGCTGGCCAAATGGCTGGTCAAATGTCCCGTCGTTTGTGGGACAACACCACATTTATTGCTACTGCTGAGCCTGGCTGGAAGCTGGCCAGGAGTTGAATTTCACCTAGCAGCACGATATTGCATTTTTTCATGCACCTATCTTTCTATGTCGCTCAGAGTCTTCATTTACTAGATCGAGAATTAGAAAGGGAGTGCTATCTATTGCTATCGCATGCGACAGCATCGACGATGCCCTCGGCAATAAGGAGTTCATTTCTCAGTTGCAGCCCGGAGATTCGACTTGTGCTGGTTGATGACAGTAGGCTCACCCGATACAAATGAGATTCAAACATAACTGATGAAATGTGTGTAAAGTGTAGACATGCTGTTTGCTCTCTTTCAAAAGTTAAAAGCGCGATGTTTCACAAGCTGAACCGTATACTATCACCATAACAAAAGATCGTTCAACAGCTTGTACAAATAATTGTTCCATTTAGTGACGAGAGCACTTAAGACGAGTGTACACGATTGAACACTTCTAATGGCTTTCATGACGTCACGATGTACTCAACTCGTGAGTACCGGCATTAAAAATATTGTTTTTTTTTTAAATCTGCTTACTCTCTGTGTTGAACACAATGGTCAACACTGAGAGTAAGCAGATTATGGGTAACGTCTTGCACCTTTTATGTCAAAGGTTATATGGGGAAAGTAGGACACCTATCTGCTACTTACCAAGGGTGGGTGTTGTGAAGAAAAGCGCCTTTGTCGGTTGACAGCAAACTGCGTTCACCCTTTTAAAAGGCGTCAGTATTATATCAATGTTCCCGACGATAGGTCTTGGTGTATTAAATGAAAGCGAGTGGACTGTATAACATGTAATATGAAAACGAAACCAATTTTATCAAAATCGGTTCATCCGCTTAGGAGCTACGATACCACAGACAGACACACAGATACACACGTCAAACTTATAACACCCCTCTTTTTTGGTCGGGGGTTAAAAAGGTAGAATATGAAATAACAAACGATAAAGAGTAAATATGAAAATATAGAGATTTAAAATGCGCGAGCGCAGCCGTGTTTAAAGGCGGAACACAGCTGACTAGCTTATGCCCACGGCTTCGCCCGCGTTTTGATCGGTAATTGTCCCACGTGATCTTAATACTGGGTTAAAAAGTATCCTATGTACTGTACCAGATTATTATTTATCCCTGTGTCATCCAGATCCATTCAGAAGTTTTTGCTTGTAATAATAACTAACATGCAAGAAGAGCTCGTGGCTAAAAAATAACAGCCGCACGGGTCGATCTTTAAGGTTAAGCCGTGCTTGCCGAGGTTGCTCCGTGGATGGGTGACCATAATTACATACCGAGTTTCCTCCGTGCCTCGGATAGCACATTAAGCCTTTGGTCCTGGCTGTCATTTGTAGATCATTGACAATCGATACGAGTAGTCCGAAGCCAAAAGTCTGACATTCAGTCTTACCAAGGGGTATCGTATTACCCAGTTAGTGTGGAGGTCAGATAGTCGGTCGCTTCATGTAATATACTGGTACTCAGCTATATCCGATTAGATTAGATTTTTGATGATTTTTCAATTAGAGTGAAAGCACCTTAAGATAGTTTGGGAAAAGGGTAGGCAGATGATGAGTAATAAACATGCAGACATCCATGATACATCCTTAGAAACTTTCGCATTTAGTTCACAAGTTTAATATCGTATTTAGTTAACAAAGGGTGTGAAAATGTAAAAAGACTCGCGGTATTTCTTTTTTTGTACGTTTTTTTCGGACTGTGTGTTCTTTTACGTTTTCGGCAAGGTAAGAGCAGAATGTACTTACGCCAAATGTCTTTTGTTTTCATTTTGCTCTTGGGTCTAAATATAACAGAGAGCACAGTGCCTAAACTCAATCTGAAAAATAAAAAAAACCTGCCCAGTGCGAGTTAGACTCTCGCACGAAGGGTTCCGTACAATCCATACTTCCATACTAGTATTATAAATGCGAATGTCACTCTGTTTGTTTGTTCGTTTGTTTGTATGTTTGTTTGTTACCTTTTCACGACTAAACGGCTGATCGGATCTTAATGAAATTTGGCAAGAAGATAGATTTCAACCTGGGGAAGGACATAGGCTTTATATCATCACGCTAAGACCAATAAGAGCGGAGCAGCAATGAAAAATGTTGCGAAAACGGGGAAAATTTGACGCAGACGAAGTTGCGCGGGACAGCTAGTTATTTATAAAAACGAACAAACAAATCACTTTTTTGAATGGCATCCCCCTTAAATATTTTTGTTATTCTGTTTTTAGTATTTGTTGTTATAGCATCAACATTAATACATAATCTGTAGAAATTTCAACTGGCTAACTATCACGGTTCATGAGATACAGCTTGGTGACAGACGGACGGACGGACAGTGAAGTCTCAGTAATAGGGTCCCGTTTGACCCGTTGGGTACGGAACCCTAAAAATAGACTTATTTCTTACGCCACGTTACTCTTATCTTAAGCATAAGTTCCTTTCTACACTCACAATCGGTAATTAAACTTCGAAGGTCAGTATGGCAGTCCACTTTGCCATCAATGTTTGCGTTTAGGTTGATATCAGAGACGCATTGAGCTTCTAAACATGTTGCGGGCAAAGTGCCTTCCGCTACTTTTATGGGACATTAATTTGTCATCATCAATATGGGGTTACTCATGACGTATTTTTCATAACGGGCGATGTATTCGACTTCATCCATGAAAACCTTTTAAGTACATTGGTACTGTAGCTAGTAATTTATAGTCTGAGTCCACTTAATAAATCAACATCAACGTGCTTATTCTTTTTATCTACCAACGAGCAGATTTGACTAAAATTTTGTTAAACCAGGGGTTTAAAGGGGGTAAAAGTTTAAATCAGTCAATAGGTACTAATATCATAAAGCTGAAGAGTTTGTTTGTTTTTTTGCTTGAACGCGCTAATCTCAGGAACTGCTAGTCCGAATAAAAAAAATCTTTCAGGGTTAGATGGCCCATTTATCGAGGAAAGCTATAAGTTCTATATCATCACGCTATAATTAATAGGAGCGGAACAGCAATGAAAAATATTGCGAAAACGGGGAAAATGTGACGCAGACGAAGTTGCGATGGACAGCTAGTCATTTATATGTGGGGGACTTCAAAATGACGTACTAAACACTTGGTAATTGTTTGTGCGTCGATTTCACTTCCTCCGTTATTAACAACCTGCATAGTTCTATTATTGGTTTCGTTTAATTAAATTCTCGCAAATGCAAGATGGGCAAAAAGGAGGATGGGCATATCCTGTGAAATGCTGTATGTGTTCTTAAGTCAAACAGCATGTGTTAAACGGTTTCGAATATAATAATAAAACTTCTCGCGCAGATAATTTCGAACGACTTTTATTTCACATTATTGTTGTTTTCCTCGGGATATTTTTTTTTCGGGATAGAAGGTACCCTATGTCCGTTTCTGTATACCTGACAACGTATATGCAAAATTTCAGGATGATCGGTTCAGTGGTTTATGCGTGAAGAGGTAACAAACAAACAATCTTACTTTCGCATTTATAATATTAGTTGGGATTAGGATGCCATTGCCAATTAGCCATTGCCTCATATCTGATAGAAAATGCCTGTGCCTTCGAGTTGTATGACTGTCTTATAAAGGGTGTAAAACACCTCTTAACGAAGCCGAAAGGCAGTGGTTCTCTCTGTCATTGCGATCATTTTTTTGTTCTACACCATACCTGGGAACCTTCTAGTTACGGAGATATTAGGGGTCAAAGTTCCAACTTTTTGACAAGTATTTTTTTAAATACAAGTTTTTAATGTAAGATTTTTACTTTAAACACCTCCACGACCCCCGTACCATTCAATCCGTCCATCAGCACAATGTTTTTAGTGCGTTACATTGAGTTCTACCACAAAACATGATTTTACACCCCCCAAAAAAAAGTCGTTTCCCAGCAATAATTTTTGCGTAGAGTTACTTAGTTTCATGTACAGAACGCCTGGTTGACGGTTTCGTGATGAGGTGATTTACACGGTATATAACGATTACCATTATTATTCTTCTACATATTTCTTTTACCATATTTAATTGCATATAAGAAAACCTTTCTAGATGTTAATGGCCTATGAAAGATAAATTGCGACTAAATTAGCAGTTTTATCAAACGTTTTCTCATTACTTCTTTATCTTTTGATCAACTCTTCCCTCGTTGTGTCACAGTAGATATTTAGTATTAACTTGAAAGTATTTCAACTAGGAACAAGGTTGGAATCCGCTCTCAGTTTTTTTTTTGCGTATACAGGCAATTCTAAGCATTGTTCGGGTTACAGGTCCGACCCAGTCGGGGCGGTCGCATCAAGGCAAGTTGACGTTTTATATGTAGTGCAACATAAGAAAAAAATATTTGGCAAGGCGCGCCCACTCGCCTTTATTATCACAAAAACCGACCAAGTGCGAGTCGGACTCGCGCACGAAGGGTTCCGTAACATTATTATAAAAACGAGCAAAAAAAAAATACTTTTTTGTATAATATTTATTTATTCTGTTTTTAATATTTGTTGTTATAGCGGCAACAGAAATACATAACCTGTAGAAATTTCAACTGGCTAACTATCACGGTTCATGAGAAACAGCGTGGTGACAGACGGACGGAAGGACAGCGAAGTCTCAGTAATAGGGTCCTGTTTGATCCTTTGGGTACGGCACCCTAAAAAGGCCTAGTTGGTTTAATAGACTGCTTGTTTTAGTGGTAGCAAATGCAACTGTTAAGCATGAGGGTACTTTACTGGCTTTGATTCCCACTTTTGGCAGTGTTATTGGGTTTTTCACTCTAGGACTAGACACATGGCACTTAACCGTAATTGGCGATGTACGCCTGTAATTATCGATTCCAGGGATTACAAGTGGATTTACTGTTCTTATACTGTGCTGGTGCTAATAATACCACGGCTCGAGGCTTTATTTCACAAACAATTTATTTTATACCAACTCATATAAACGAAGGGTTAATTTTTATTGTTTGTGAAGTTTTTTGTTTAGGGATGGTCCGGGGTTGGCTAAATTCGCGTTAAATTTAGGGACGCTTCGTGAAAATTATTTTGTTGTATCTTTGGTAATCTATGTGCTGCCTTTTTAAGTCCTATTAAAACATGTATTATGTGGGCATGATATTATACAGGATGTAAGCGGACTCTTCATATAGCCGTCAAGCATTCTGTTCATCAAACTAAGTAACCCAACGCAATAAATATTGCTCGGATACGACTTTTTTTTGGGTGAAAAATCGTAATGTTTTGCGGTAGGACTCAATGTAGCGTACTCAAAACATTATGCTGATGGAAGCGTTGAAAATCACGGGGGATCGTGGAAGTATTTAAGAGCCTCCTCTAGCCCCGAGGAATTTGAAGAATAGGTATTTGAAGAAACTATTGCCGTGGCGCTGCGCCTGACCAAGCCCACGTAAAGAGCGAAAGGGACAGCTGCAGCTCCGGCTGATTTTACCTACAATAATCTTGACCAAAAGACGTTTTCTATTCCACTGTTTTCTTCTTCAAAACTAAACTGATCTAAATAATTCTTATATCAAAATTTAGAGGAAAAGTATATCTATGCTTCTATTATTTCTTTTTTGTTAAAAATTTATCTAATTTGTCTGATAGTCGTCTGAACATGGCGGTAAAAACGGGCGTTTTTTGGGTTTTTGGATTTTCATAATTGTTTTTGTGATTATGTTTTGAAAAAAAGGCAATGATAGGGGAATGTATTAATAAGACCTAGATTTTTTGAAAAAAAAAAATCATTGCTCGAGACGCATTATCCGCGAAGAAAACAGCGGAATACATTTGTATGGAGAAAGGCCCACTAGAGTCCCCTCTTAAAGTAAAGCTATAATTATAACATTATAAACTAGTAGGTATATATATAAAAAAAAAAAATTTTGGAACTTTGACCCGTCCTATCTCTGTGACTACAAGGTATAATCTAGCACAAAACCATGATCCCAATGTGACGGGGAGAACATAATACTTTTCGGCTTCGTTGAGGTTACTTTTACGCCAATTAGGTGTTTCTATTTATTATTTGAAAAAGTCATTTTATTTTACAACTTATCCTAACTGCTTAACTAGTCTCTGCTTACAGCTTAAATAACGAAAAAGATGCGAATCTTTTATAATTATTGGCATAAATACTTAGAGCGTAATCTTGGTAAATCTAAACAAAAGATAGCATGAAGAATTGCGAAGTGATCTAGCTAGATTTCGTGAAAAATAGATATAAGAGTGGTACCAACAAAAATTTACGGTGCCTCATCAGCAGTGGGGCACCCAATTAGCTGACTTCAGGTAACCTGTAACGTCTGGCAAAGATCTACAAATGACAGCCGGAACCAACGGATCAGAATCAGAGAGATTAATCAAGATTACGAGAACGTATAATAAGTAAGATAAATGTGAAGAAAACAAGTGAAAAATACTGTAGAGTGTGTTGCCAGTTTTGCCACATCTGTCTTTCCTAGCATGATTGACGATCGTATTAACTTTTATGTAAAAGAACATTAATCATGTTTTCACAGTGAATTATCTCGGTACGTTGTATTATTATTATTTTTTGGATAGGCCTAATACATTAGAATGATTTGGCAAAATATACGTACTGAAAATAGATATTGAAATTAACGGATACTCAGATAAAATTCTACTCGTATTAATAAGCCTCTACTGTTTATTCTAGGTATGAGTCTCTTAACGTTCAAAACGTTACCCTTGACCACGAACTACACGATGATGCCACGTTTCTGTGCGACGCGACAGTTTTCACAAGTAGGTAGTATGAGCTCATCACAACACGTGAAGATGAACACACGTGTACACGTGTAATCGTGGCGTTTAAGAAATCACAAAGCAATTAGACGTTTTATTCTTTAGTATTCCTTTTGATTGTTGAAGCCAATAAACTGTTGGTCCCGCCTGTCATTTGTAGATCTTTGACAGTCTTTACAGGTAGTCAGTGGCCCGAAAGTCTGACAAACAGTCTAACAAAGCGGTATCGTATTACCCAGTACAAACTAGGTCGTGGAGGTCAGATAGGCAGTCGCCGAAGCCTGGAAGCCGACTCCAACATAATTGGGAAAAGGTTAGGCAGATGATGATTTCATACAAGACAGATATCATTGTCACTCCATGTGAAATACAAGTATTCAGCTGCACACGGTTAAGACTGGAAGCTGACTCCAACATAGCTGGGTAAAGGCAGATGGATGGTCAATCAATCATTTTACTATCGGGCAACTAAGGCCCATACATAAAATACACAAAATAGACTTATACAATAAGAAATAAACTAATACATATTTAAAACCTCACTAAACGATAACTAAACACGTAATGTTGTCGGCGTCGTGTTTCGCTGCGTGGTGTTGCGTGACCGTCCTCGACAACGTCGATATACGACACCGTTCTGCCAAAAGTCCTCTCTCAAGCAGTTCTGCAGATGGTGGGTTGGAACTCGAACCACGAACGACTTAAAGTTGATGTTTTGGCGCGATTCCAACCTTTCAACCCTCAGAGCCCAGTTGGTCTTTACTTTCAAATACTGCACCACTTCTTCAATCGTCGTGGAGTGATGCAGACGTGAAACATACAGCTGCGTCGTAGGCACAGCAGGGCGCAGCAGCATGTTGGGTCCACTCGGAGCGGTACCGCACTGGTTTCGCGAACAGGGCTTTCTCTTCTTCCTTTCTACTTTTGTAAATGAAAGACTACTTTTACAAATGATGGTTGAAGCCTACCAATAATACATGTACAGACATATGCTACTACTCATTGATACTCCTACTACTCGTAAGGATATATCACATATCTACCTGATCCTTTAGCCACGGACATTAGGTCGATCTTGCATTAACAACGGACCCACCCGGACTTAGCAGTTGACCCTTAAATCCAATTAGTTGCCAACATACGAGTCATACATCTTCGACCCTTATGTCGATATCCAATATTATTTAATCTTTACTTGTTAGCCGAAATTGGGGAAGGTAAAAAAAAGATTTTTACGAAAGAATTCAGACTCATTTATCAAGCGAAGCCTGAATTTATGCCTGGTTACAGGTAATTAGGTTGGAGTCGGTCTCTCTGAGGTTTTGAAAATAACTGGAGAAATATGGATGTACAGCAGAGTTCCTGCTTATGGCTTGCCTAACAAATCTACACGATTTTTTTTTCAAAAATCAAAATCAAAAGTAATTTATTCAAACTAGGCTGATAATCAGCACTTTTTGAACGTCAAAATTACAAGAGACAGTCCACCAAAACACCCGCCCTTCGCCACTTTCTAGTGTTTAACAAGGTAATGGCATAATGATTCCTACCAAATAAACATGATTTCATAACAAGAACAGGAAATTTTAAAAGAGTTAACCCGTTAACTCTGATGGGAATCACTATTTTAATAGAATAGATTCGTTATTATTATAACGTGAGGAGCTCGTGGCTAAATAAAGACAGCCGCACGGGTCGATCTTTAAGGTTAAGCCGTGCTTGCCGAGGTTGGTCCGTGGATGGGTGACCATAATTACATACTGAGTTTCCTCCGTGCCTCGGAAAACACGTTAAACCGTTGATCCCGGCTATCATTTGTACATCTTTGACAGTCGTTACGAGTAGTCAGAAGCCAAAAAGTCTGACATCCAGTCTTACCAAGGGGTATCGTTACCCAGTTACTGGATTGTGGAGGTCAGATAGGCAGTCGCTTCATGTAAAATACTGGTACTCAGCTGCATCCGGCTAGACTGGAAGCCGAATCCAATATAGTTTGGGAAGAGGCTAGGGAGATGATGAGATACGTTATTATTATTTAATGACCATCAGCAAGTACCACTCTATCGTCCGATATAATAGCATTGACTTCGGTGTTTCTAGTTACTTTCTTCTTCTTGATCTTGTGGTTAGGCGCTAACCACAAAATCAAGAAGAAGAAAGTAACTGAAGCTGGTATAAGGGTTTCAATACTGCCGTTTTAATGGGCCTCTGACTTGGCTTTACATGCTGTCATTTTTTTAATCGGTCGTCATTACCACAGTACAGTACATTGGTCGCTACTATTTTAATTAATTAATTAATTAACCATTTATCAAATTTATTTAGAAATCATTAATTATTTGAGTTAGGAAATTATTATTTTCTTTATTCATTTTTACAAACAAATAAAAAACATTCTGTGTGTTTGTAGTTTAAGATCTGTTGATGTTTGTTAAATTGTGCGATCCTTTGCGATTGAAATAAATGATTCTATTCTATTCTATTACGTCTTTTTAATAGGTAGGTAAACAATTCAATGCCAAGAAAAGTTAGCCATCAAAGCTACGTCAAAAATAACACTCAGCTCTGTTTAAAGCTCAGAGATTAGAAATTTTACTTAATCTCAGATCTTCTTTGCAATATTGTTAGAAAGGCAGACGGCATAAATGATTAGAAGTCTGACTTTAACAATAATTCTTAGTGATTTTAAAAATGCACGAACTCTGCGTTGGTATAATAAATTAAGGTTTTGTGTAATTTATTTCATCACTCAAAAGGGTGAATTAACGCGCCTGTGGGCTTCTGACTTGGCTTAACATGTCGTCGAGAAATATCTCTCAGGCATGCTGGTTTGGTTTCCTCGCGGTGTTTTCCTTCACCGAAGCAAGTGATAATTATACAATACGCACATCTTCACAGTCTTGGTTCCGAACTCAAGATCTGTGACTTGGCAGGCCGACATGACCGTCGGCCTGCCAAGTCACAGAAACCACTGGCAATAAACATAGACGCTAATATGTATGAATGTAAACGAAACAGTGATTGATCCGGCCCGGGGCTAATCCTTTGCAACTAACCTTGCTGACCGGCTTATCTTTTGTGCTGACGCGAGAGCTTCACCTAGTGTCAGCACAAAACATACTTTCTGAAATGTGTCCGCTTTCATATTATGTAGTATCTATACTGACTCCTTTCCCGTGATTTAAAGGGATTTTAATCTTAGGCACTCTATCGCCCTTGTGATTGTATAAAGTTTAGAGTTGATATAATAGTGGCCGACTGAAGGTTTGGTATCGGTTTCGGTCAGTTTCTGCCAAGAAGTCTAGTTTCGACCGCAGTTTCGGTTTCGGCTAATATTGGCAGACACATCAGCCCCGCCGAAACTTAGTAGTACGTTGTAAGTACGTGTTCTTGATTTGGCGTGCGTCGTCATTCGGCTAAATTCGGCCGAATTCAAACAAAAATAACTGTTTTTGTAACATACTTTAATGATTGATTTGTTAATTTATGAGATTTTGTGAGAGCTGTCTCTGTGTATGTGTAAAAATATGCAAGATTTCAAGATGCCATAAAAAAAGTTTTTAAATATGTTTCGTGGTCATTTTCAACCGAAACTAAGACCAGGGCCGAAAGTTCGTTTCAGTTTTGGTATCGGCTGCAAATCCTGTTGCAGTCCGGCACTAGCTTTAAGTGATAAAAAAAATAGGCATATTCTTATCAAACGCACACACGGCTTCTACTGTAAATTCCTGATGGAAATACACAATAACAATATGCCTGACCTGGGATTCGAACCTAGCAGGATAACTATGTGTATTTACTAATTAGATACAGTAGTATAAGTTTATAAACCGAAAATGAACCGGCGTCGACCGATTTTCCCGCCAGATACGATATCAATTTCAAATAATAATAAACTGATTCTGATAAATCTAGATACTTAATGAGAAAACCATTTGGAATGGCATTTTATTTAATAAAAGAGTTTTGACCTTGTAGTTGAGTGTGACATTGACCTTGAAATGCAAATGTTATTGTCACCAGTGTCGAAGTGGCTTAATCAGTACGTAATTGTTCCATGCCGTTGTCAAAGACAGTTGGGTTTGACAGTTAGAAACGTCACTATGGGTTTGAAATCCTTCTTATTTTGTGGAGGTAGTTGAACAGTAGCAATGATAGAAAGATTTGACGATGACTTAATATTAGAACTCTTTAAGGATTATTTTCTGTGTTTGTATAAATGTCATAAAAAGCCAACAATGAGAAACAAAAACGGTCTCATCAAAAACTTAAAGTAGGTTTATCTCACTTTCAATCTAAGAAATATGCGTTTACAAGAAACTAAATTAACTGCAATGAACAAAATCAAAGCGTTTCACACTTATACAGGGTGTAACGGAAAGGGTATATACATACTTAAGGGTATGCTACAGATCATAAAACTGAACATGTTTCTCCATGGGACAAACCGCGTTATAGCGAAAAAAATATCTATTGCCCCATACAAAATTTCAATACCTATTCGACCCAAATGGATGGGGTAGCTGATATTTTTTTCGCTATTACGATGTTTGTCCGATATAGAAACATGTTCAGTTTGTTGGTCTGTAGCACACCCTTTTTTTTTTTTTTTTTTCCGGATGGGAAATCATCAAATGACTTCTCCCGCTCTGGGCGGAGCGGGAGGGAGTGTCAGACTTGTACTGACTAAAACCCACCCATGTTCCTTCTTCGCCCTTTGTGTTCCAGGGCCGCGGTATCTCTTTCGAACAACCCGCAGCCCTGGCAGGCATCGGCCCTTTCGGACCCCTTCTGGTTTGCTGACATCTCCTTGAGGCGCGCGTGGAACACGTACGCGCCGTCGACACGGCCTGTCGTCATGAGACGGACGGACGGTGAGCTAGCCCATTACTCACCGTCCACAGGCTCGCGCCTACGGTGGCCGGGGGCCACTGGTTGCCCCCCGACGCCCGGGGCGTCTCCCGCGGCGGCTGGGACGTGAGGTTCTCTCCCTCTCACGTTCCGCCACCTCCTTCGCTAGCATGACTGCTTCGCAGAAGGAGGCGACGGCATCCCATTCCCTCTCGCTCCGGACCATGGATTGAACCAGGGCCGGACGCGAGAGGTCGCCGCCGCCAATCGCCGCTACATCTGTAGCACACCCTTAAGTATGTATATTCCCTTTCCGTTAAATCCTGTATATCACAATTTGATGGATTTTTAAATGAATTTTCAATTCATTGCTTTATTAATTGTATTATTTGCTTTATGTATTCCATTCTCTCTTCTTCTTTTACACATTATGCCTGCATCTCTTTTTTTTATATCTCCTTTCGCAAGTATGCTTAAAGAGATTTCTTTAGAAATAAGCATCACCTTTGTACTTATTTCCTGTTACTTTCTTCTTCTCTGTATTAAGTGTGTACATAAATTGTTTAATAAACAAATAGTCATCAATTCATCAATAATCCATCATTCATTCATCAAATCATATAACTGCTCAAAATCGTACCACAATTCATGTTGCATTATTGACAAAATTAATAAATAGCTTACCCCTCAACTACAGAATCAGATCTAAAAACCAATCACCTTTTACTAGAAACATCTTCCAATGGAAACATAGTCTCAGAGCTAGTATAGAAGTAAAACAAAACGGAACGCGGCAGGGGCTGTCATCTCCGCAACTTTAAATGGGTTAAGTGAATGCAATAGTGAATAGTTTGTGTTAGTGCGTATATGGGTATGCAGGTTATTGACCCAATACCGGTAACTTAACAATGCATGTTTTAATAATGGTTTTATCAACATACATTGTCTGTAAAAACCGTTATTAATACATAGATATGGTTTTTATACACAATGTAGGTATGTATGTAAAAAATATACAAGGACTCTTATTTTATGTAAGCGAAATCATCGAATGAGTCCTGCTGGGCGGAGCGGAAGGGAATTTCAGACTTGTACTGACTAAAACCCATCCATGTTTCTTCTTAGCCTTTTGTGTTCCAGGTCCACAGTATCTCTTTCGAACAATCCCGCAGCCCTGGCAGGCATCGGTCCTCTCGGACCCCTTCCGATTACAAGGACCCTTAGGCATCAACCAAGCAATCTGAACATCAAAATAAGTAACTCTACGCAAAACATTTTGCTGGAAAACTATTTTTTTTTTGGGTTATATATCCCGTTTGATAGAATTATGCTAATGGATGAATTGAATCAAAGAGGTCGGAAGGAGGTGAAGGTTTGATCAATTGAATTCAAGGAGGTAACTATGCTAATGATTCTCGTCCCGAATCAATAATAAAATGAGTAGGTAATTTTTCATTTTATTTCTTTTTTAGTAAGTGTGAACCACCCTTGTTTTAAACGCGGCCCGTCTGGTTCTTGCCTTATTATAACCTCGCTTACACACATACAAACAATCTCAAACTTTTATTTCATAATTTCTTAGTCCCTAAACCACGTTAAGGGGGTTATTCTGAAATACTGACAAACTTAAACAACCAAAAAAATCAGCGTTTATTAATAATTAACTAGATACCGTAATTTTAATTGATTATTTATGTCATTCGTGACCACCCCTTGAAATTTGACGAGGTTGCAAAACAACACCTATAATTAAACTAGAAGATTCCCATGACGGGGCAAACAAGTGCCTTTTGGCTTTGTTAAGGCTATTTTTATTCCCCATAAGTATGCATGTGTGTAATTTATGTATTCCATTCTCTCTTCTTCTTTTACACATTATGCCTGCATCTCTTTTTTTTATATCTCCTTTCGCAAGTATGCTTAAAGAGATTTCTTTAGAAATAAGCATCACCTTTGTACTTATTTCCTGTTACTTTCTTCTTCTCTGTATTAAGTGTGTACATAAATTGTTTAATAAACAAATAGTCATCAATTCATCAATAATCCATCATTCATTCATCAAATCATATAACTGCTCAAAATCGTACCACAATTCATGTTGCATTATTGACAAAATTAATAAATAGCTTAACTACAGAATCAGATCTAAAAACCAATCACCTTTTACTAGAAACCTCTTCCAATGGAAACATAGTCTCAGAGCTAGTATAGAAGTAAAACAAAACGGAACGCGGCAGGGGCTGTCATCTCCGCAACTTTAAATGGGTTAAGTGAATGCAATAGTGAATAGTTTGTGTTAGTGCGTATATGGGTATGCAGGTTATTGACCCAATACCGGTAACTTAACAATGCATGTTTTAATAATGGTTTTATCAACATACATTGTCTGTAAAAACCGTTATTAATACATAGATATGGTTTTTATACACAATGTAGGTATGTATGTAAAAAATATACAAGGACTCTTATTTTATGTAAGCGAAATCATCGAATGAGTCCTGCTGGGCGGAGCGGAAGGGAATTTCAGACTTGTACTGACTAAAACCCATCCATGTTTCTTCTTAGCCTTTTGTGTTCCAGGTCCACAGTATCTCTTTCGAACAATCCCGCAGCCCTGGCAGGCATCGGTCCTCTCGGACCCCTTCCGATTACAAGGACCCTTAGGCATCAACCAAGCAATCTGAACATCAAAATAAGTAACTCTACGCAAAACATTTTGCTGGAAAACTATTTTTTTTTTGGGTTATATATCCCGTTTGATAGAATTATGCTAATGGATGAATTGAATCAAAGAGGTCGGAAGGAGGTGAAGGTTTGATCAATTGAATTCAAGGAGGTAACTATGCTAATGATTCTCGTCCCGAATCAATAATAAAATGAGTAGGTAATTTTTCATTTTATTTCTTTTTTAGTAAGTGTGAACCACCCTTGTTTTAAACGCGGCCCGTCTGGTTCTTGCCTTATTATAACCTCGCTTACACACATACAAACAATCTCAAACTTTTATTTCATAATTTCTTAGTCCCTAAACCACGTTAAGGGGGTTATTCTGAAATACTGACAAACTTAAACAACCAAAAAAATCAGCGTTTATTAATAATTAACTAGGTACCGTAATTTTAATTGATTATTTATGTCATTCGTGACCACCCCTTGAAATTTGACGAGGTTGCAAAACAACACCTATAATTAAACTAGAAGATTCCCATGACGGGGCAAACAAGTGCCTTTTGGCTTTGTTAAGGCTATTTTTATTCCCCATAAGTATGCATGTGTGTAATTTATGTAACAGTTACGCCTTTAACCTGGGGCTAGCAAAAATTACAGTATGTCACCTGTTATGCCTCTCACGTACTCCGTCACGTTCATACATCTGTACGTCTACCATGAGTTTTAACAATCTATACTAGCTAGCGTCTGTAGTTAAAAAAAATGTATGAAAACTTTTACAGCGCTTCTAGCGGATAGTTGGGTACTAAAATGCGCAGTATGAGTCACTATAGTTATCTATCTTACGTCACCGTGTAGTAAACTAAACTACAGCGACTGCAAGTTTGTGCTTCATTTGCTTAGAATTTGGTAGTAAGCACCAACACAGCTCATGGTACCATTGAAAAGCTAACTGTAGTATTTGCGTATTGACGGAACTATTGCAGTTACGTCAAGCGATCTAACTATGACAACTCATGGTAGACGTACTGGTCAAACACGCACGTCGGTTGCTAATTCCACGCACCTGACGTTTCTGAAGAACTTCACCAACAAGGTCAGTGTCTGTCCTTCTAGGGCATCATCTACCGGCATTTCCACTCCCATCTGCCTTGTGAAAACTTTTTGTTCATCTAACTCCTCATTCCTAGATCCTTGGTAACTTTTTTATCTTGTTCTACGTTTTGTAGTAAGCAACGACTTATTATCGGTCCTACGATGTCCTCCCATACTTAAAGTACTGACGCTGTAACATAGAAATATTGTAAAACCAAATGAATTTAAAAGAGTAACCATGGAGGTTCTTGCCGGTTCTTCTCCATAGGAAAGGACCAACCCGAACCGTGCACCTTTTTGTCGATGTCTATGCGAAATAAAAATATTTTGATTTTGAATGATGTATTGTAGCATGCCATTATAAAACAACCAAGGAATTGTAATATGCAAAGGTAAATAGACTTTTTAATTGTGTTATTAATTAGTGTATCACATTGATTGTGTTATCGATTAGTGTTACATTGTTTTATCAAATTGACTAATTAGTATCAGTCGATTTTATCATCTGGATTGTACTTATTTGTTCAACATAACCGGAATGAATCAAAGTAGGACATAACTAACATACAGTAAATACAATCAAAGATACTGCTGGGAAATACCCAAACTTGACTACAGTTCACTACAGACGGGTTGGTAACGGTTTGTGCGTCAATGTCTCTTCCATCCTATATTTAAACATGTCTCTTCCACCCTATATTTAAACATGTCTCTTCCACCCTATATTTAAACATGTCTCTTCCACCCTATATTTAAACATGTCTCTTCCACCCTGTATTTAAACATGTCTCTTCCACCCTGTATTTAAACATGTCTGTTCCACCCTGTATTTAAACATGTCTATTCTACCCTGTATTTAAACATGTCTGTTCCACCCTGTATTTAAACATGTCTGTTCCACTCTGTATTTAAACATGTCTCTTCCATCCTGTATTTAAACATGTCTATTCTACCCTGTATTTAAACATGTCTGTTCCACCCTGTATTTAAACATGTCTGTTCCACCCTGTATTTAAACATGTCTCTTTCTGTAAGGGACACCGACGCACAAACGGTAACCACGTTTTCAGTACATGATTCCGAACTCCCCGAAATAATATTACCCAAATAGTCCTCATATTCACAGTAATAAATGAGGAGCTTGTGGCTAAATAATAACAGCCGCACGGGTCAATCTTTAAGGTTAAGCCGTGCTTGCCGAGGTTGGTCTGTGAATGCGTGACCATAATTACATACCGAGTTTTCTCCGTGCCTCGGAAAGCACGTTAAGCCGTTGGTCACGGCTGTCATTTGTAGATTCTTGACAGTCGTTACGAGTAGTCAGAAGCCAAAAGTCTGACATCCAGTCTTACCAAAGGGTATCGTAATACCCAGTTACTGGGTTGTGGAGGTCAGATAGGCAGTCGCTTCATGTAAAATACTAGTACTCAGCTGCATCCGGTTAGACTGGAAGCCGACCACAAGATACTTTGGGAAAAGGCTAGGCAGATGATGATTCACAGTAATAAATAAAAATAATAATAATACAACACTTGAAAAAGTAATGTCAACTTAGAATAATAATAATAAAAAAATTAAGTAAATTATGTCATAGTGTATATAAAAGTAAAAGAAAATACAAATTCAATTCAATTTCAATTAAAATTGGAGCAAATGAGATTCCTCTTCATAGATTTGGCTTAGTCAGGATTATGTACTGAATTTGTGGCAAGTGCCTGAACGTTTGTGTCGCTTCCATCCTGTATAGTTGAGACTGGCAATCGCGAACAAATTCGTAATCCGCTTGCAAAAGACAAGCTTGCCATTTTGCGGCTCTCCAAAGTGCAAAGTGGTTTATGATACCACTTTGCATAATACCAACAGTATACCGCAATATCCTATCGCAAACCAGTTTCAAACTATAGCACGTTCACTTTCACCGCGACCGCCAACCGTACGTGAAAGGCACGCGGTTATCTAAAATGCAGCTTAACCGATGTTAATTGACCCGTTGACACTGTGCACTGGAGTGATTGACACTTGCGTCCGGCGCGTCCTAATTCATGTCATCTATATGCGTAGTAAAGGAGACGTTTGATATGTAGTCGTGATTTCCAGCAGTGAGGTATTGTCAACTATTGTTGCGGAAAGGCGCGGAAACGAGCGAAATTAAGCACGAGCCGAGCGAAGACCCGAGACTCCTCTGTGTGATACCCAAAAGTCTAGTTTATATTTTTCCTACTCTTCCGCTATTCTGTTCTAATTTCGTTGCGGGATCCAAGATAGTAAAATTGGTTCTCTAAGAGTTCGTCGAGCTTCATTGTCTGGGTACTTTTCCCAAAAAAAAGTGCAGCATGTGGGCACACAGTGTGGTTTGGTAGACCAATCATACCAAAATATCATAATTCCACAACATTTACGACATGTGTTTTTAGTAGAATTTATTGCATTAGTTATTCTAATTCTGTTGGTTAATGTTTTTTATATAGCTCTGCGCTTCTTCACTCCATTGGATCAGCAGCGGTTTATGTGGCTTTACGCTCGGCAGAATTTTTCAATGTCAAATAGTTTTGTACTGACTTATTGATTGTAGCCAACGAATATAACAATATATTATAAAGAAACCTATAAACTAGTTATTTATTTCTTCAAAACGCATATTTACATTTTGTTTACTGGGCTTGATTTAAATGAGTCATGGTCCAGACTAAAAAACCACGTTTTTTAAACTATATTTATGTCCCAGTGACTGCCAGTTGCCAGCTTAGCGACCAAGATTGGTATTTCCCTGCACGAGAAGTCATCTGTACCAAAAATGTCGGTCAAATCAAGTTCAAAATCCGTAGAGATTGACTAATATCACAACAGCTAGATTACTTAACCAAACATTTAAAAAAGCAAACAATAGGGGATTGGACTGGGTAAAGAAAACGACATTCTATTTTGTCCGTCAGACAGGTAATACAAAAATATTAGACACGTATTTTTTGTTTTACCAAAATATCAAAAAATTACTTAGTTAGAACTCATTAAAGTTGGAGAGTGGGGGCTTACTATGTCACAAGTAGGTATAAAACTTACCTACATGTGACGTCATGCGCCATTTCAACTCAATATATCTCCGTAATTTTATGACCACGTGAAAAAAGAAAAAATGCGTGTCCAATACTTTTCAATAAACTACCCGACGGACAAAGAAAAAAAAATGGGATTATCCCCTATTGTTATGGTCATTCTAATCATCAGCCTGATGAGTCCTCTGATGAAATATGCTCAATTGCTCATGCTCATCCAAGTGAATTGAAGTAATCCATTATTGGCTCATTTATAGTCTAAATTTGTCATGTTGATGACTATAAAACAAAAGTTGTAACTTATAAAACAAATTCCAAACTGCATTCATAAGTTATTTTCAAATAAAAAACTCAATGTATCGCTTCGTCTGTAACCAAGGAGTATTCCCGTTTGAGCACCTATTTTTAGAGCACCTATTACTGAGTGCTACATTTAAGGTGCACAATGCATCGGTGC
The DNA here is from genome assembly GCA_963082945.1 of Cerastis leucographa. Classification (NCBI taxonomy): domain Eukaryota; kingdom Metazoa; phylum Arthropoda; class Insecta; order Lepidoptera; family Noctuidae; genus Cerastis; species Cerastis leucographa. Next base: position 5,116,651 of record OY720380.1, on the reverse strand, counting down.
CCCCAAAAAATAGGTGTTCTAGGTGCTCAAACGGGAATACTCCGTAACCAAAACTGACGGCATCCCTGAACACCGTCCGTCCGTCTTATGACGACAGACCGTGCCGACAGCGCGTTTGTATTCCACGCGCGCCTCAAGGAGATGTCAGAAAATCGGAAGGGGTCCGAGAGGGCCGATGCCTGCCAGGGCTGCGGATTGTTCGAAAGAGATACCGTGGCCCTGGAACACAAAGGGCTAAGAAGGATGGGTTTTAGTCAGTACAAGTGTGACACTCCCTCCCGCTCCAGAGCGGGAGAAGTCATTTGATGATTTCCCATCCTTAAAAAAAAAAATATTAGTTATAGTTATTAACTATATTGTGTAGTACTACAGACATGATAATTCTGCACGTGAGTCATTCCTCGAGGTCGATTGTAATGAGTAGAGCACCGGTAGTAGGTAAAGTAATACGTCGAGGATTGAGGAATGTATTGGATTACAAAACATTGGATATGTATGTAGTTAATCTGTGCATGTGATGGTGCTCGGTAGGTTTTGGACGCCATTATAGCTAATGACTGGAAATAAAAAACCGGCCAAGTCTGAGTCGGACTCGTGCACGAAGGGTTCCGTACCTACCATTATTTAGAGCAAAAAACACTTTTTTGTATGGGAGCCCCCTTAAATATTTATTTTATTCTGTTTTTAGTATTTGTTGTTATAGCATAAACAAAAATACATAATCTGTAGAAATTTGAACGGGCTAACTATCACGGTTCATGAGATACAGCCTGGTGACAGACGGATGGACGGACGGACAGCGAAGACTCAGTAATAACCCGGAACCCTAAAAATGATGACCAAGAAATTTCGCCAAAAGAATCCTTATCTAATAGTAAGACATCATGGCCAGCAATGGTCGTCTCCCAGAGATAAAATTAAATGCAAATAACACACACACACATAAACGCCTGAAACGTACCACGCTTTTCTGAAAGACAAAGAAAGAGTGTAGACCGATTTGTCTGATCTTAATTATTTATTTACCATCCAACCTCATTCTCCATTTATCCAGCGGTCATGGCGCTTACAACAGCGTCGAAATATCGGAAGCTAGCAATAAAAAAAAAATTGTGCGTGGAGTCCCTCCGCGCGGAAGAAGTAAAACTTCGTAATACTACACGCATGCGTTTGAGTGCCATGCATTCACTCACGTTATTTTATTCGTTATTTGTTGTTTTCTTGTTGTTTTTTTTTTTATTACATAAGTTTATCCAGGTTATTCTACTCATGGAATTTGAGCGAAGGCTGGTCACACCGAAGAGTCGAATGCATGACTGTTTGCACGCCATCTTGCGTACCTAGTAGAACTACGTAGTCACAAATCTTGTAATACTGCCATCTCTTAGTGAGTTATAGAAAATATTCCCGCTCCATGGTAGCGTTAAACTTGTTGGAAGTCGCATAAGAAGTTTCACTTCAATAATCACGGAAGATAAATGCACAGTCATAGCATAATTACATTTAAAGATACTTGAATGTGCAAGCCCCTTATGCTGCTTATTATCTGTCATTAAAATTGTTGTGAGACGCTAATTGACACTCGTAAATCGTTGTCACTTGGTTTGTAGCATTCTTGGTTCGTTGTCGGATTTCATTAGTTCTTAGAGTACACTGAGTTAGTAATAGCAGTTACATTATTTCCGACGTAACTGAACACCAGATAATATCCCTACATCAATATCAAGTTCTAAGGGTTGGAGTGGACTCTTGGAACCACCACTTGGAAGGGCTCAAACAAAAAGAGAATAAGAGGCAGACCAGCAGAAAGTTGGCAAGACGAGATTATAGTATTGCTTGGTAAATCATGGCTGACAAAAGCAGAAAAACCATAAGACTTTAATATTACTAGACTCCTCTATAGTAATATTAAACTAGTAAAATTTGAGAACCCCTCGACGGATAGGCCTCCGCCTATACCTGTCGAGAGGTTCTCAAATTAAAATACGTTAATTTAGTGCAGTATTTGGAATAATAAAGCATTTTTTTTTACTGGTAACTATACCTTTGAAATTGCGTCCAAGAATAAAAATGACACAGCCAGCTACTCGTATTGAGCAACTCAACTACCGTTTTTCCTTCGTGACTAGTTGAAATTTTCAAAATCTGCACTGTCATTAATATTAATATAAAAGTGAAAATTTTGTTTGTTTGGTTTAATGCATGAATCTCGGGAGCTCCTGGTTCGAATTGAAACATTATTTTTGTGTTGGATAGCCCATTTATCGAGGAAGGCTATGTCACGCTATGGCCAATGGAAGCGGAGCACCAATGGAAAATGTTGCAAAAACGGGAAAGATGTGACGTAGGAGATGCGCGGATCAGATAGAAATTCGTATAGTTAAATAGATATTAATCAAATAAGTGTTACACATAATATTCATACCTAGTATCCTATCATAACATGTAAAGGATGACGAAGGACCCATCCACGGACCAACCTCGGCAAGCACGGCTTAACCTTAAAGATAAACCCGTGCGGCTGTCTTTATTTAGCCACAAGCTCCTCCCTCCTTTCTACAAGTCTGGAATTAAAATAAAACAACACTCCAACTTTAGAACGACATGGTAATTCCAATGTAAGTTAACCTGTTAGAGTAGCTTCCTTGCTGTTGTGTGGCATCCACCAATCAGAAGTTACAGGACAATGGCACGTCTATTTGCGGTTTAAAGTTCAATCCCACGCATTATAACAAGGATAATATTATCATGACTCACGAATCAACCAAATTATGTAAAACAGATGTCACAAAAGGAAGGTATTTATTTACAAGACAGATGTGAATGGTAACGCTGAGAGGGCCTAGAAGGACGTACACTGAACATATTGGGTGCGTAGTACTCACCACCTGCGTGTGAGTGTGATGACCAGATGTATTGTATGAACGAGGAGGAAGCAAAAACAGTGTGCGTTTAAGGATGTGTCACTAATGTATGTATGTTCATACGACGACCAATAATGTATGTTTGTGTAGAAGCAATATTTTTATTTTTGACATTTGTATGGGTATTAGTATTGCTTTTGAATTTGGCATTATTATTTATAAAGGATGATTTTGATATAATTTGTTTTTACATTCTTTATTTGACATTTACTTTTTAATTAATTTATTTGGTTACTGTTTTATGGTAATTGTTTAATTTTAATTTGTAATTTGGGTAAAATTTCGATACGATGTAAAAATTGTTACTGAAATAAATTGCTATTAAGTTTAGACAGATCTCTCATTGGTCGGGAAATCTGTAGAAAGCGAGGTCTTGTTGTATTGGAAAATTTTATTATAGCTTGTTGTGTCACCGTGTGTACATACTATCTGACCGCAGATGTTTTGTCCCAATCGAGGTATTTTGTTCGAATACTCAAGCATATGAAATACCAGAATGCCATGAATAAAACGAAAAATAACAGTAGTATGCAGTTGGGATATCGATGTCAGTCCGGATCGAATATGGCAAAGCACCAATATTTTTTTTTTAAGTGAAACTTCTTATGCGACTTCCAACAAGTTTAACGCAACCATTTCTGAAACTCACCAAGAGATGGCAGTATTACAAGATTTATAACTACGTAGTTCTACTTGGTACGCAAGATGGCGTGCAAAAGTCATTCGGTGTGACCAGCCTTTGCTCAATTTCCATGAGTAGAATAACCTCGATAAACTTATGTAATAAAAAAATTGGTTGCCTGTAAAGTCGGTATACGGGCGAAAGTTTTACGTGACAACGACTTTGAGTGGTAAAATAATTTTAATGTGAATATTCATTCGTATAGTAGGAAGAAGGATGAAATAATAGTAACAATTTAAAACATTTATTTATACAAAGAATTATATTTAAAACATTAATTTATACAAAGAATCTCGCACTGAATTTCATATTAACAAAATTTTATTTTTACCTTTACACATACATACGTATTTATATACAAATATACATATATAGAGGCACGCGTCCCTTCCACTCGGGCATGGTTAGCCCGCCTAAGAGCGAGAGAGACAGACATAAAAAGTGAAAGGCACGCGTGCCTCTCACTCGCTCTCATTGTGAGCGCATAACGTGAGCGGAGCGTAACGCAGTTTCTTGAAGTGTCACCCGGCAAACCAATTTATAAGACGTTGTCACGTCAATAATACAACAAGAAAACAACAAAATATTATTTAGAAGCTCAATAAAATAACGAGAGTGAATGCGTGGCACTCGAACGCATGCGTGTAGTATTACGAAATTACACTTCTTCCCCGCGGAGGGACTTCACGCACTATTTTTTTTTACATATTTGTTTTAAAATAATAAATAAACATACGATATTATAACTTTTATTGAAACAGGTTTTAAGTCTTTTGATTATTATTGATTGTAATATTTATGACAAACGGATTTATTTATTTATCTTACACACACTATCATTACAGGTTATCCCCAATACAATAGTGGTTTGTTAGATCATATTGTATCGAATGTGATTATAAATATTATGTGACATTAAGTTCGGGCAAGTTATCATTCGGACAACTGATGATTACGGCAAAAAAAAAATATGGCACTTTAATTATGCATAAAAAAGTGAGGGCACACAATAGAGAGCCGCCAGGTAAAGATGAATACAAAGAATGTTCGTCAAGCAAAAAACCCCTCAATTCTAGTTGTTTTGCAAATAGTAAAATCCAAGTAACGTCACACCGTTGGCATTCTCAATGAGTTAAGGATGCACGCACGATAGCAGCGTTTATATCGATACTTTACTTTTTTTTACCGATCCAGATTGCAAGTATGCGATACGATTCGAGGATCATAGTAAATGTATTTGATTAGATACCCCAAATATTGGTAACTTGCATTTGTGTCAATATTTTGCGTAAATACTCAACTTCACTCTACGTAACCAATGCAATTTTCCAGGCATAAAGTCAGTTTCCCAGGATTTGTTTGTAATCCTTTTATAAACTCCTTTTGTATTTTTTTTTTACTCGCTGATTACTGACTTCTATTGCAGTACACACGTTGACACATCAAGCTATATACATTTCTAATATACTCGTAACATGTTCTCACTTTGTAAAGACTTCAAGTACAATGAGAGATCCTCGTAAACTGGTTTCACATGGCTTGATTGGTCTTCGTAAGTACACAACAATATTTCGGAGTATCGCATATTGATCTGTCGATACTGATAATTATCAGATTGAATCAGATCGTACATCACTTTATCGTATGCAGGAACACTGTGTGGTTTATCGATGTATCTTGCATGTCGTAAATAACTTGTTAAGGTCACGTCTCGTCGCAGCTGCATATAAAATACTATAAATCAAGCTTGTATTAATACGAAACAGTGATGTATTCGGAAACACCTTTTTTATTGGGAAGTTTCCTTTATACATATTTCTTTAATGACCGATTCCCAGGTCGCGCAGTGTTATTGGGTTTTCCGGTCAAGAGTTTCTCAGAATCCAAGATCGTAAATTATTTTTATAACACATTTGCTCGTAAAGGGTCTCTTATTGCACCAAGTTCAGTATCGTAATGTATCACATTACGCACTAGTGCGGTAATGTAAAGTAAAACGCACGGCTTATCATAATGCTCCGTCTAAAACGAACGGTACTTTTTTAAATCTTAGCAAAGAGTTTTTATGTCAGAAAAGTAGTCAACATTTTATTAATAAAATTAAGTTGGGAGATAAAATATAATAAATAAACATTTAATTCTTTAATTTTATCAATTTTGACCATAAATTACAACCATTTATCTGTAACAAAACACAAAAATATTAATTTACTTTATTAGTAATACTGGCTGTTTTTGTGCCTTTGCCTTAAAAAAAGCGTAAAAATTATTCCGCGCGCTTTCTCTTTACGCTGTATTGTTTTTGTTTGAAAATGTCATCCGAATGTTATTTATTTCCTCGCAAATGTGTTATAAAACGTCGTATGACATACGTGCGCTTTGATAATTACAGCCTCTGCTTTCCTGTAGCCCTCGCCTACGGCTCGGGCTAGCAATATCGCCTCGGCTGTAATTTTCAACTTACCGCACTTATATCATAATGTACTATTGTTTATTAATTTTAAGTTTTTTAAAACGTTGCCCTATACCAGGATTGTATCTTGTATCACAACAAGTATGCGATACCATTCGAGGATCGTAGCAAATGTCTTTGATTAGATTCTCGAAATATTGCAACTTGCATTTGTGTCAATATTTTGCATAAAGTCAAAGTCAAGTCAAAGTCAAATCATTTATTTCAATTAGACCATTACAGGCACTTTTGAAAGTCAAAAAACAAAATAAAACGCGAAGCTACAGTCCCAGTCACAAGGCATAATAACTTATGAAAGTACAGTAGTTGCCCATTCCGTAGCGTAGATATCTATGGAGAAGAACGGGCAAGAAACTCCATGGCCACTCTTTTAAATCAAAATGTGTTACAAAATCTTGGTTACATCATTCATGTTAGGAATTACAAATATGTGAGAACAATGTTGAAATACGGGCAAGTTAAGAGCGTCCAGATTAAAAGATTAAATGAGTAATTAAAAATAAAATAATTAAAATAAACCGTGGCAGCTAAGAGATGACCAGTCACAACTGACAGCGCCCGTTCACGAACATGACGAATGTATCAGCCATCATTCAACTCAACCATTTTGAAGGGAACTAAACGACCCGACACACGTAAATACTCCACTTCACTGTATGTACCTAATCAATACAATTTTCCAGGCATCAAGTCAATTTCCCAGGATTTGTTTGTAATCCTATTATAAACTCTTTTTGTATTTTTTTCACTGACTGATCACTAACTTTTATGTTCTTACACACGTTGACACATCAAGCTATAAATTTCTAGTATTACATGGTCGCACTTTGTAAAGACTTTACGTACAATGAGAGATCCTCATAAACTGGTTTCGCATGGCTTGATTGGTCTTCGTGTATCTATTGATACTGAAAATTATCGGATTGAATCAGATCTTACATCACTATATCGTATGCAGGAACACTGTGTGGTTTATTGATGTGTATTGCATGTCGTAAATAACTTGTTAAGGTCACGTCTCGTCGCAGCTGCATATAAAATACTATTATTTAAGCTTGTATTATTACGAAACAATGATGTGTTGTGTGTTCCTTTATATTTTTTTAATCATCCATTCCCAGGACGGATAAAGTTGTTTTATTGGATTTTCCCTTCAAGCGTTTCTCAGTACCTAAAATCTTAAGGTTTTTTTTTAAACATTGCCCCTATCTAGGAACATTTCGTGTATAGTGGATGCGTTTAAATAATCACATAACATATTTTAAAAAAAATATACTCCCACACACACAAACAGCCAGACCCGCAACAACTACCGGTAGGTCTCACAAATATTTGTTAGGTGCGTAAATTTAGTCGACTAACCTATTAAAGTTCCTTATTCTCAGAGTGTAATGACACTACTTAGTGACAGTGACTAGTTTAAGTGAAACCCTGCGGGGACTTCCGTGACATGACCGGTTTATATGTCATGCTATTGTGTATGACATCACGTATTATACGCTGAGGGAAGGTTACTGTTACTGCCTACCATCGTTCTATAACTGGGCAAAGGCCTGTCTCCACCCAGTTTTTTGGACCAGGTGGCGTACCATGACGTCTTGAAACATTATTGTTCCATTCTTATTCTCATAGTGAAAAAGAGACGGAGCTATACAGGTCGTCTAGCTCCATCTCTTTCCCACTCTGGAATAGGAATGGAACAATAATGTTTTAAGCGTCATAGTAACCCCCCTGGTCTGCCATGTCATCTTTTGCCTTTCTCAGAGCGTTACCGGGAAGTGTGCCGTATTATACTTTGACATAACACTACAAGGACGATACTTGCAGTGTTACTAAAGGGTTAGGGAGTAACCACGATTCGGACTAGGCTTCATCAGCATCAGCCTATAATGTTCCCACTGCTGGGACGCAGGCCTCCTCTCTTTGAGAGGGAAAGGGCTGTTATCCACCACTCGGGCCCAGTGCGGGTTGGTAGATGTCACATGTCTTCAAATTTTTAGTTTTAAGTCATGCCAGTTTCCTTGCTATGTTTTCCTTCAACGTTTTTGAGGGCAGCGGTGATGAAATAAATCACACAAAGTAATGCGCCAGCCTGGGTTCGAACCCACGGCTCATGTTCGTAAGTCGGCGCTTATCTTTTTTTTTTATAAGACATTTCGAAAATATTTTTGGCAACTTTTTAGACCTATGTATCCACCTTATGCATATGAAGTTTGATTAAAATCGGTTCAGTAGTTTCTGAAAATAAGGACTTGAAATTTTGTATGAAATGTCGGAAGGCGTAAACGCTCTTAAGCCCCATGTAATCGAGGGCCAGCCCAATAATTCACTAGCTGCTCAAAGAAATTCCAATAGGGGTGCGGACTGGGTAAAAAAAACGACATTTTATTTTGTCCGTCAGACAGGTAATACAAAAATATTAGACACGTATTTTTTGTTTTATCAAAATATCAAAAAATTACTTAGCTTAACTCATTAAAGTTGGAGAGTGGGGGCTTACTACGTCAAAAGTGGGTATAAAACTTACCTACATGTGACGGCATGCGCCATTTCAACTGATCTCACTATCTCCGTAATTTTATGACCATATGAAAAAAGAAAAAAATACGTGTCCAATACTTTTCAATAAACTACCCGACGGACAAAGAAAAAAAAAATAGGATCATCCCCTATAAAAAAAACAAAAACAGCCCGACCTGGGAATGACAACCAGGACCTCACGGTCAGCAGTAACTCTTGCGACCAATATACCAACCGAGGCAATCACAAAAGCCAGGAGGAAGGAACAATTAATTAATTTATCAATTTAAAATATCGACGGAAGGTAAATTGAAACCCGGCAAACATAAATATTTGGTCCCGAAAACCATAATTATTATAAATCTATGTACCTAATAATGTTTACGCAATATTTTTTTGTTTATAAGCCGTGATTTTGTTCTAAATAAGTCGAGTTTTCCTTGTGACATGGAATACTTTAATAAACAATAAACGTATTGTTTATTTTATTTTTAGAGAGTTAGGAATAACCCTGATCTCGATTGTGTACAGTTTCCATATTTGGTACCTAAGCACGCATTTACTATTTATGAACGTAAAAGTGTTGTACTTATTATCGATACGATGAACTTCTCATCTTTTATGCATGTTTTAATGATTCTCAATGCGGTTTATGTTATGTAAACTTGATTGAAATATTTTCTTATTGCCGTTAGTTAATTCCGGTAAGATCCTTTTTTTTATTACTTTAATCTTAACTATTATTATTATTTAAGTCTAGGCAATAGTCATCAACCGGGCACAATTCGAAGTATTAACTAGTAAATTATGTTATAATTTTCAATAAGTAATTAATTTTAAGACCTATTAAAATTCAAAGTGATTCTTTAATGTTTGTTCCCTAATGTTTTGATAGCGTAACATTCACATTCATGTTAATATATAAACCGTATAAATGTTAATTTATTCAAAACTATAATTTAAATAATTAAACTATAATTTAAATTAACAGATAAATTAAAAAGACACTCACCTAAAGTCCGCATTTAAAACCAATCCAAACAAGTTTCAATCCCAATAAAAAACCAAACGGAAAACTCACAAAACAATAATAATCACTAGAAAATAGTCAAAAACTTCACCACATCACTTAATTTAAAAAAAAAACAAAAACACATCACAGAAACTATTAGTTCGTAAACTTTCCGAATGTAAGCGATGGATGGTGCGGAGTCGCGTGCAACTTTGCCGGCTGCCGACGAAGCACTGAGGAACCTATCTGCTTTCCGGTCTAAGGCCAGAGCTTGTATCCTGATAAAAGGTTATTACTACTATAAATTAATGAATGGACATATTTTGGTACATAATAAGTTAAATTCTTTCCTTGATCCCGATAGTCAAGACATTTAAATTTGTGGTTTATATTATGTAAGTCCGAAATTCGGCACGCATTGAGGAAAAATGGAACGGAAGGTAACAGGAAACAAATGAGTGCCTATTATTAAATAATCTGGTGGTTTTTAACTTGGGGGAATTTATCAATTGTATGTTTTACTATATTTGTTGCCTTAGTCTTAATGTGTCAACGTAATTAGGTTTTACCACAGGTAATTCAGTACATATTCAGTGTTTCACATTTGTTCAGTACGTCTACCATGAGTTGTCATAGTTAGATCGCTTGACGTAACTGCAATAGTTCCGTCAATACGCAAATAATATAGTTAGCTTTTTCAATGGTACGATGAGCTGTGTTGGTGCTTACTACCAAATTCTAAGCAAATGAAGCCCAAACTTGCAATCGCTGTAGTATAGTTTACTACAAGGTGACGTAGGATAGATAACTATAGTGACTCGTACTGCGCATTTTAGTACCCAACTATCCGCTAGAGGCGCTGTAAAAGTTTTCATACATTTTTTTAACTACAGACGCTAGCGAGTATAGATTGTTAAAACTCATGGTAGACGTACAGGCCGGCAAATTCGATTCAGCGGTAGTTTTTTGGACAGCAAAGCCGACCTGACACTTCGTCCTTCATCTTACTTTGATAAATCATTTTCAAGTTATCATCATCTTACTGCCCTTGTCCCATTTTATTTAGGGTCGGCGCAACACGTCTCCGTTCTCCATTCTCCTCTGTCATTTGTCATGCTATCATACTATTAGTAATTAAAAGAGTTATAATAAGAAAATTAACCATGTAATCAGTTTTATACTATAAAAAACACTCGAGACACTATTGCCGCGAAATCGTCGAATGTCAAGAGAGAAAATTAGTGATGTGTCACATAGCGTCCCCGCGTAGTGCTGTGCTGTATCGATTTAGTAGGTTTTCGGTTTTCTTCCGTCTAACAATAACATAATCATTTTCAAGTCAGCTCGGCATAATTCAAGCAAAGAAGAGCGGCTTTCTACTGATTTTGTCATCGGTACGGAATCATGACAACAGGAATATGGGGTGCCCCATAGATGACTTAAGGGTGCACAAGTCGACGGTTCGAATTCTTTAGCGGGCGTGGCTAATATGCATGCTATTTAGTAAAGTTTTTAATTTATTTAGTTTAATTTATTTAGTATTCATTTATCTAGTTTTTATTTAGTTATTTATATATTTATTTATTGAAATATACGACGATTTATAACGAAAATGAGCGCGTGAAATTTCATAAATTGAGTTTTGGCCGTATAGATATTATGAAAAAACGACTGGATGTATGTACTCAAAATAAATTATTTGAACTTTTGAATTAATTATCTATCCTTGTACGGTATCACTTTTTCTATTTTTATACTACACAAGTTATTTATTTACGCCCAAATATAAGTTAAAATTTGCGTAGAAAATTATGGAAGTTTCGACGCTCATAACTTCCAAACCAATCTTTTTTTTTCCAATTCTGCTTCCATACAGGGCTAGGTAATGATAAGACCATTTGATACAATTTTTAGTTTTGAACCCACACGGTCAAACAGACGAGTAATCACAATACTACGTTTGTATGGAAGAATGATCGACTAGTGTAACCTTAAAAAGGGAATCGACTGTCTTGGTATAGACATTTGTGTCATTGTGATGTGGAGGGACGAAAGAGAAACCATGTGACTAAAAGGGTGATGAATATAAATTTTGATGGATGGAGAGGGAGAGGAAGACCAAGGAAAAGATGGACGGTTTCTATGAGGAATGATATGAAAGAAAAAGGTGTAGATGCCGCATGATGCTTGACAGGGGAGAATGAAAGGTAAAACCGTTGTTCCGACCCTTAAATCAAATAGGGGACAAGCGCAGGAAGATGATGACCCCCTAAAAGACGCGCAATAATAACTATATTAATATAAAACTGGATAATAAACAGATGTCGCAAAAACACTAGAAACAACATTGATTCCATATAAAAGAATCTCATTAAAATGCAACCCACGTTGGCACAAGCGACAATCTAATAAGTGTACATTTTATAAAATTGTGAGAGAAGGAAGATAAACTGATTATTGGACGACGACTCTATTAATTTTATTTTAAGTTCGACTTTAGAGAGAAATACTGAGAATTGAATGATTCAATAACTAGTTACGAACGAAGTCGACATAAATAATTCTTCATCTTCCAAGCTTTTTCACAAAAATATCTTCAAATCGGCCGCGTCTTCAAACCTTTAAATAGGACGCAGCTGAATATCAGTATTTTATCGAGTAATACAATTATATCTCTGTGTAAGATTGGTTCTCACTTATGTCTTTTGACAACCCGTAACAAGGTCTGTCAAAGATCTAAAAGTGACAGTCTGTAATAGCGTGATAGTCTGTATCTTTAAGTTCAAAAGACCATTTCAGATACTAATCTGCATAGTCCTCATGTAAACTGAGCAATGTCTGGACTTTAAAAGAGACAAGTTAACAGAGAACCTCTGAGTTTGTTTCGGCTGTTTCTTCTCAGAGTAGTCAGGTACGAAACACCGGCACCATCTAGCTTAAAAAAAAAATGACGTGTAAAAGTGTTTGTAAAAACCTACTTGCAAAATAAACATCATTTATCATTTATCTGTATGATGAATGACAGGTATATTATCCGACAAAAACGTTTATTTTAAAACGGTTTTATTAAAATAATAATAATATAAAAAATTACTGTAGATTCTGTCTGCAATATCGATTGATCAGTAATTTGACATTTTAAATTTAAACAACCGCTACACAACGTTCTTCTAGTTGACATTGGCTCATTAGCCAAAGAAGGAAAACATTCTTCTTTTTGCCAATAAAATAAGAATATTGCTTGTTGTTTCTAGGAATCAGACAGCGTCATCCGTCAACTCAATTCTCAGAATACAGTACTCAATATACATAAGTAGGTATAAAATTCTCTATTTCTAAAAGAACAAAAAAATACAATATTAGTATTTGTCTTCATGACGATACAGCGAGAGACGATACAGACGAGCCATTATAATTGTATTTTATTTAAATACCGAAACTGGTTGACATATTATTTGAAAGCGTCCATTAGAGTCTGTAATAAGATACCTGGCCCCTTATTCACAAACGCTCGGATTCAATTTCGATTTGATAAGTCGTATGTCTATCTTTTTTTGGCTAATGCCGTATGTCTATCCGAGCGAGATAGACATACGACTTTCCGAATCGAAATCGAACCCGATCGTTTGTGAATACGGGGGCTGGTCTACAATTTGAATATCAAAAAATTCTGTCATAAAGACTGGAAGACCATTCCATTTGACTATATTTAGGAATTATTACAGTTTTTAATGTTGCCAGTACCTACATACCTCAGTGGTATTTACTATGAACATTTGATATTCAGTACGGCACGGCGTTTTCCTTATTAGTCACGAACTATTGATAAATATATCACGATGGCACATAAATGGAGACAAAACCGGGACCTAACTAATGATACTTTCCTTAAAAACATTGTTTCTTAGTTTGATCTAATTTTATAAGCGTTTATTTATCAATTACACTTGTAACGGCATTTTTACCACGTTTATTATATTTGTTTTGAGTTCCCGATATTTCGGCGCTGTTGCAAACGCCATGAGCATGGATAAATTCAAGTCAATGCGAGTGGGTGTTCATTAGCAGACAAATCGATATATCCTCTATTTTGTTCGAATTTTTCGCTCCGTACCACTAGCATTGTCACTCACAACTCGATTCTGTTCCCGACACACGAAACTCACTGTGTCCACTTGCGAACTTTTTACGGCACTTTTTCGGATTTTACACAGTTGAACGACAGGATTCCTGGCTCTTGACAGTTGAAACCCATCCTCCCAGTTGAAGTTCTTAGTAATTTCAATAGCTTCTTTTACCAGTCTGGGTATATAGTGCCGTTCTATCGAGATGACCTGAGGGTATTGTAACTCAATCCAGTAGTTCGATCCTGATTCAAGGAGATGTTGAGCTATGGTCGATATTTTCTGGGTGTCATTATTTTTCACCGCCGTGATGTGTTCCGCTGTTCGACAAGCTACCGTACGTTTCGTCTGACCGATATAAGACTTGCCGCAACTGCAATCTACTTTGCATACATCGAGCTTTTCCAACGGAAAGTTGTCCTTCTGCGAACGCAGTATCGGATACACTTTCTTGAAAGGAGTGAAGACAGTCTTTATGGCGTATTTCCGAAGAATTTTGGCAACCTTATCTGTCACTTCCCTCACGTATAGCAAAAATGCTGGCTGCCTCTCAACCTCGTACTGTAAGTGCTTTTTATTTAACTTGCCCTTGTACTTGTGGGTGAACTATTTGGACACCTCTGCCTAAGTCTTCTCTTGAGATTACACAGGCGTGATGTTATGTTATTTAACGTGCCTTGTTAGTTGGTTGGTTAGGTTAGTTAGTAAGTATGTAGGTATTGGTCAAATCTAGAAACTGAATTTAAAACCTGTTCGCCCAACCGATTAAGGTAAAACTTTGCACACACTTTGGCAGGCTTTGGTGACAATACGTTTTTATGGCAGACATGACTTGATCCTGCGATCTGCCAAAACGTATTGCTGCAAAGCCAAGATCGCCTCGTCACGAAAGAACTCCTCAACGGTTAAACACGGACACGAAACTTTGAATTCTCGTTCATTTTTTATATGTATTTTCATTTTAATAAAAGATAGATTCTTTGAAAAACAGACTCTTTTAAACTGCGAATTTAAAAAAAATACAATATTACGATTTATTTCATAGTCTAAACACATTCATATGTAGATGTACTACTATTACCAGTGTGTTCATTTCGGTCGGCGCCATCCTGTATAACGCCAAAAATCAAACTGATTGAAACAAGACTTAGCCATTATCTTCCTGGCTTTGTCTCGTAACACTTGGGGTGGCGGTTCACATTCTTTTTGTTCCAGTCTCTTCTGCCAATCGTCTTTTCATATCGCATCTAAGATCGTATACACCTTACGAGATTTCATAAAAACTTTCACGTCCTTATTTTCCGAAATGACTGAAACGATTTTAATTAAACTTCATACGCATAAGCAGGATATACAGGGTTATTTGTAAAACACCGGCAACCTCTTAAGAGGTCATTCTACTCATCATTATGAACAACTTTTACTATGAGACCAAACCTGAAATCGCGAAAAAAAAATCAGCTGTTCCGAGTCACATTCTAGAATCTGGGAGAAATCTCAGGACGCTATTGGCATTTTTTGTGATCTCTCAAAAGCGTTCGATTGCGTCGACCACAACACACTGATCTGTAAATTACATCACTACGGAATTCGTGGTCGAGCTGCTGATCTTGTTCTTTCCTATTTATCAAACAGGCATCAAAAAGTAAATGTAAATGAGGCGACGTCCTCCGGGTCTATAGTAAAGATGGGCGTGCCTCAAGGTTCAATTCTCGGGCTTTTTCTATTTCTTGTCTATATTAATGATCTCCCTTATATGATGGCCAAATTATCGGATATAATTCTATTTGCGGATGACACTTCGCTAATTTTTAAAATTCATAGAAAAGATACGGATCTCATTCATGTCAACGAAAGTCTAACTGTTCTCTCGAAATGGTTCGCAGCTAACAATCTTTTACTGAATGCGAACAAAACAAAATGTCTTAAGTTCTCTTTACCAAATGTAACACAACGTGACCTAAATTTAAATCTTGACGGTAAAAGACTTGATGTTATCGCGGAAACTGTATTCTTAGGGATTACTATCGACTCAAAACTGCAGTGGGGCGCGCACATTGGAACTCTTTCGGGGAAATTAAGCTCAGCTGCCTATGCCGTTAGGAAAATAAGGCAGTTAACTGATGTAGCCACAGCTAGGTAAGTATACTACGCTTATTATTATTTATTTATTTATTCAGTAACAATCTACATTGCGTTCGAATATAATCTGCATGAAACAGTAATGGATACACAAAACAATAAATTATAATACATTAAATTCAATTAGTTTAGATTACAAGAAATTAAATAAATTAAATTAAAAGAATGTAAATTGCACACATAATTTAAAATAACAATGTCAATAAATGAATAGCAAATATTTATATAGCAATATTTTCACAGTATTATGTCTTATGGCATTCTGCTGTGGGGATCGGCAGCAGACGTTGATTCAATTTTCATTTTGCAAAACAGAGCAGTCCGCGCGATCTATAAAATGGGTCCTCGCGAGTCCCTCAGTGAAAAATTTAAAGAGATCGATATACTGACACTGCCTTCAGTTTATATCCTAGAATGTATTTTTTATGTCCGCAGAAACCGAGGGCTTTTCAAAATTAGAAACGACTTCCATAATATAAACACGCGCAGTAAACACGAAATTGTAATACCCAAATTTAGATTAACAAAAACTAGCACGTCATTTCTTATAAACAGTATACGCTTTTATAATAAGCTGCCAAAGTCAGTTCTGTAACTAAAGCTTATTACTACAGACTACCTTCTGTAGTAAGCAATCGACTTATTGTCGGGCCTACGCTGTCCTCCCATACTTAAGTACTAACGCTGTAACTTCAAATATTGTACAACCAAATGATTTTAAAAGAATAACCATGGAGTTTCTTGCCGGTTCTTCTCCATAGGAAACGACCAACCCGAACCGTGCACCTTTTGTTGACGTTTTATAAGTGCCCATGTAGGCCTATGTAAAATAAAATATTTTGATTTGAACGGTTTAACATGCTTTCCGAAGCACGGAGGAAACTCGGTGTGCAATGATGGTCACCCATCCACGGACCAACCTCTGCAAGCACGGCTTAACCTTAAAGATCGACCCGTACGGCTGTTATTATTAAGCCACGAGCTCCTTTAAAACTAAATATTTTTATGAAAAATTAAAAAAAAAAAAAAAAAACAGAGGCATTCCCGTGAACGCTATACATATAATATTTAAATATAAAAGGGCCTTTCCCCTTTTTGTTTTAATATTTTACAAAGTGTTGTTTTGCATCCTCGTCAAAATCCAGGAGGTTGTCACAAAAGACATAAATATCAATTAAAATTACGGTACCTAGTTAATTCATATCCATACTTCCATACTAATATTATAAATGCGAATGTCACTCTGTTTGTTTGTTTGTTACCTTTTCACGACTAAATGGCTGATTGGATCCTAATGAAATTTGGTAAGAAAATAGATTTCAACCTGGGGAGGACATGGGCTATATATCATCACGCTACGACCAATAGGAGCGGAGCAGCAATGTAAAATGTTGCGAAAACGAAATTTGACGCAGACGAAGTTGCGCGGGACAGATAGTTATTAATATACGCTGATTTTTTTGGTTATTTCAGTTTGTCAGTATTTCAGAATAACCCCCTTAACATGGTTTAGGGAATAAGAAATGATCGAATAAACGTTTGATATTTTTTGTTAGTGTGTAAGCGAGGTTTTGAGGCGGAGTATGTTATCCGTTATCCGCCAGTAAATGTCCAAATCAGTCCTCCCGTTTCGGAGATAACAATTTGAAATTAGAAACAGACACTTCAATTTTATTTATTTGTGTAGATGTATAGACAACACTAAGGCAACATACCTAACCTACCTAAATACCGACCGTTTGAACCTTGACCGCTAGACTGACCGTGGTCATCAGGTTTATTGAAGATTAAGAGGATTCTTGGAGCTCACTCTCGGGTCGTTAACTTATGCGTGGCTGCGCGTTGACCTTGGCCTCGGCCCAAACAATACGTTTGAAGTCCAGTTAAGGCACAGAATTAGGGTTTTAGGGGTATTACGGAGGTAGTATTGTGGGCTTTTTATTGAACATATTATACAAGGTGTTGTTTTGCAGCCTCGTAAAATTCAAGGAATTATTGATTCGGGTCGAGAATCATTAGTATAGTTATCACTATACTAATGATTCTCGACCCGAATCAATAATAACATGGGTAGGTATTTTTTTTTCCTTTTTTACGGAAATCGGTAAGTGTGAACTACCCGTGTTTTAAACACGGCCCGTCTGTTCCTTGCCTTATAACCACGCACATACAAAAAATCTTAAACGTTTATTCGATAATTTCTTATTCCATAACCGCCGTGTTAAGGGGGTAATTCTGAAATACAAAACAAAAAGCAGTGTTTTTTCAATAATTAACTAGGTACCGTAATTAATATTGTTTATTTATGTCTTTTGTGACAAAATCCTGAATTTTGACGAGGATGCAAAAAAACATCTTGTATATTAGCCAGAGTTGCTCCGACAGTGGGTAGTCTACATTTCGCCATTTTTATTGAAGTGAAACTTCATAAGCGACTTACAACAAGTTTAAAGCTACCATGGAGGGGAAATATTTTCTAAAACTCACCAAGAGATGGCCGTATTACAAGATTTGTGACTACGTCGTTCTACTAGGTACGCAAGATGGCGTGCAAACAGTCATGCATTCGACTCTTCGGTGTGACCAGCCTTCGCTCAATTTCCATGAGTAGAATAAGCTCGATAAACTTATGTAATAATTATGTAATAAAAATAATGCAGCAAGAAAACAACAAAATATTATTTAGAAGCTCAATAAAATAACGAGAGTGAATGCGTGGCACTCGAACGCATGCGTGTAGTATTACGAAGTAATACGAAGTTTCAGTTCTTTCGCGCGGAGGGACTTCACGCACTATATTTTCGAGGATTTTCTTCATATATGTAGATCTGTTAAAGAAATTCCATGTCCCACGCGTAGCATGACCACTGTCTAAACGAGTTTTGTTTACGGAAGAATCGACATAATGACATTGCGTCAGTTTGTCGATTCTTCCTCCGACATAGCCCGTTTCTACGGCGGTCATGCTACTCTGAGAGGGGACTTTTTATTAAGTCAAAACATACATAACATTACACTGTAATCCCCATAATTATAATGGTTAGGCAGAGGTGAACCTAATTTTACACCCACATTTCACCAGTTAGGTTATAGGTTAGGCTATTTCATGGGACGTAAACATAACTGACGGAGTCTGGATTTATGCCCGCTTAATGAAAGAAAGAAATAAAATAAGTTTATTTGGCACATGCCACAAGTACACACAATATTAAACGAAAATTAACCAGAAATTCAAAAATTTAAACAAAAATAAAATGGGGAAATTATTGTGTATCTAACTAAACCAATAAAAAAGGGGAATAATTATTGTGTGCCTCACGGCAGCGCCAAATAGGGCCAGTTCAGCAAAATGCCGGGCAGCTAGGCTGCCTGACGCGGGTTTTCAACTGGACCTGCGAATGTGATGTGACGGTCGTAAAACAGTCATAGTAATGGCAATGCCATTAAGTGGGCATAAATCCAGACTCCGTAGCTGCTACTGAGAAATTCCTGATGTAAAAACCCATAACATTTTGCACAACCCCGGAATCGAACCAGGATCTCATAGCTCAGCAGTCACGCTTGCGACCACTCGACCAACGAGACTTTTCACAAAAACAGTACATTGTCGCCTTCGTTTAAGTCAATGACAACACCACTCCCATCTGTAATCTGCCGTGGTTTTCGGAATAGTAGCTAAAGGAAATACAAAAGGCAGCTCTAATCATAACACCACCTGACTTTCAAATACAGTTCCGCGTGACCCTGAATAGAGGTGTACGAGGGCCCTTGAGGGAAGATAATATCGATAAAATGCTCATTATCGGCATATCTATCGGTATCGCATACGTGACTATAGTGGGTCAAATGCTGTCGAACTGCACTTAGAGACAGTTAGCGGTTGTTAGGAGTAATTATTGGGTTAGTGTGAGTTGGAAGCGGAGCAAACGATACTATACATTCATCTTAGTACAAAAACTCCACCTCATCCCACTGGCCCCTTCTAACATCGGACATCTAAACGCACTGCAAGTTACCATCCCTACTGCTATTTCACCAATTCGCACTAAGCGTTTTCAAATGTCTTTTATAATGCGCACAGCAAAGGAGTGGAATATCTGTCTGCGTCTGTGTTTCCGAACGCTTACAACCCTAATCCATTCAAAGTTAGAGTGAACAGGCTTCTTCTGGGTAAGCTCGTACCATCGTCGACTTTGTCTCTGTCATCTCTGATCTAGACTAGAGTTATACGGGTTGCAGACCAAGAACTAAGCTAAGTTATTTTAGCTTAGCTCGCATAGCTGACGCAGTTTTTCATACTTGTTGCATAGTTTGCAGTTTGCACACAAGTATGAAAAACTGCGTCAGCTATGCGAGCTAAGCTAAACTTACTTGGCTTAGCTATTGGTCTGCAACCCGTATCAAGAGCAAACCCACAGGAAAAGAAAAAATAAATAACATAACATCACGCCTGTAATCCCCGACGGGTTAGGCAGAGATGTACCTAATAGTACACCCACATTTCGCCAGTTATGTTTTTGAAGTCCCATGTAATAGGTGAGCCTATCGCCATCAACAGGGCACAAATCCAGACTCCGTAGCTGCTACTGAGAAATTCCTGATGGAAAAACACAATAACACTTTGCTCAACCCGGGAATCGAATAAATAATTCATCTGTGATGCCTTCGAAATTGCATATTTTATGTCCTCTTGTATACCTTACCACCTCACAAAGGTTACCAAACCATAAGTGGTTTGGCTCTGCTGATGGTAAGCCATCAGCAGAGCCATCGGCTTGTTAACAAAGTTCCACTATTCTCCGAGCCAATTGTTTTGTCAGTTACATTACCACATGGACAACTATTTTAGTCATTTACGTTGCAAGCAAAAAATGTTGGCACAGTAAAGTATGGACGATTGGTAAAACTATTTCGTTTGTCGGTATTTCCAGCTGAGATCGTTGCCAATTGTCAATGAATAGGTTAGTGTCGTGTGCGCATTCTTATCCAGTGTAACGTTTTTAGTTACGACTAAACTGAACGTTTGTTTACATCGCTCAGTGAACTCATAGCATAAGACTAAAATCTGCCTTTAATGTTTTTTTAATAGTGGCGAAATTCCCATGGCAGAATCCAACACACGGGTCGTGTGCTGATTGATAGATGTCACAATACGTGTTCGATTTTCTGATTCTAAGACGTGCTAGCTTCCTCACGTTTCCTTCGCCGTTTTAAAGAGTTCAGAGATCAGAGTTCATTTATTTGTCAGAAACATGGGTATACACACAAAGCATGCAAGATGTTAAATACATTGCAGAAAGGATCACAGTCATGTTTTACCTTTACGGTGTACAAATATGTATTATAATAACATTTGGTCAATGATTTAATTCATTGTAACTATTAATTATTAAACATTAAAAAAAAAACATAATTAATTGAAGTTCAATTGGTAACGATTGCAATAAATTACATATACAATATAAGTACATCATAAGCAATTCAAACATTAATCAAATTAGATAAGTAGGAGAACAAAATATCATGTCAAAAATAAATTAAATGTCAAAAGTTAAAAAACATCAAAAAATAAAAGAAATAAATCAAAATAAGATAAAAAAAAACAAACAGTCATCAGAACCAAACTTCGCCCCTACATTAGAATAAGCATGTTTTCTCCATTAGAAACTCAGCAATACTATAGAAACATTTGGCTACTAAGTACTCTTTTAGTTTTTTTTTTTTAAATAAGTTTGTTACAGTAATATCTCTGAGTGCCTGTGGAAGGTGGTTGAATATACGTGGTGCCATACAGAAAACACTTTTACGCATTAGTGCTGTATTGGATGGTCTCACACACAATCTGTGCCTATATTTATGGCGCCGGTTACGGTTATCCATATCTGATTGTATTTTAAACAGATGCGGATTTGATTTCACGAACATCGCTATTTCAAAGATATAAAGTGATGGGAGGGTAAAAATTTTATATAAAAGCTGTAGTACTGATATATTTCACACAAAGTAAAGAGCATGTGTGGGTTCAATCCACGACAATATATACGGCAATACAAGAACAACAGAACAATCTACAACAAAGCACAACACAATGATCTACGACTCTTTTATTCTATTTTAGTTTAATACGTTGTCCCTCACTAGGAATTTCTCCTGTTTCGTGGGTACGTTAACAAACTTTTGAAACTCACATACACGAACTGCCAGACCCGGAACCAATACCTGTAAGCCATACAATTTTTTTTTCGTACGGAAATCGAACCCGCGACACGCAGCACAGCAGCCAATTGCTCAGCCACTGCTCCAACCATGTATTTTCACGGACGAATTCAGTTTCATTGGTGAAATACCATTGTTCAAAATCAAGTGAAAAAGCACAAAAACAACAGAAAATTTGTCTCAAACTCTGTGAAGCTTACCTACAACCTACAATCATAACTAACGTATTTCCATCTAGACACAGACAGGTATTTACAAAGCCAAGACGCTAAATACCGATGGTTAAGCTAAAGTAAAATCTACTACTAAAAAAACTATGAAAGAAGACTATGACTAAAGACTATGTTTTAAAAGCATTTCATGAACAAACACAATTTCAAAAGCTCGTTTCTGCTGTAGTAATTACAGTGTCAATGACCTCTTTATGTAAGGAGCAAATGTACATTGTTTAAGATAGCATACATAACTACATGCTTATTTACTTAGTTTCATCTTAAAGGTTATAAGCACTGCAAGGGATGAGCCTTAAATGGAGCCATTCAGCGTTTTGTTTTCTTGCGTGATTTTGGTTTGTGCTTTGCAGTATGAAGTTTCATAGCAAGAAAGAAACTTCATACTGCAACGCACATTATGGTACACTGTTACGGCGTCGCGTCCGGATCACGGGAAACGGATAGATGAGGGACGCACAGAACAGAGAAGAGTAGCGGAAGAAAGGGAAGTCCTATATCTAATAGTGGATGATTCCGGATTCCATTTCAAGCAAATGCGTGTAAAATCGTTTCTCGGTAAACGCTCTCATACATCGCCATATTCGTTAGAATTGTAAGCGGACCGCGCTCACAACGCGCCTCGCGATGCGCCTCTTCTCCGTAAATGAGCCCTAAGGGTTCCTTTTCTCTTTTGAAGTACGGAATTCTAAAAATGAGGTGAGCTGATGCTGATCCGGTGTAGTGTTAACAACTTATTTATTTATTTAACAATTTATGTACACACTTAATACAGAGAAGAAGAAAGGAACAGAAAATAGGTACAAAGGTGATGCTTGTTTCTAAAGAAATCTCTTCCAGCATACCTGCAAAAGGAGATATTAAAAGAAGAGATGCAGACATAGTGTGTAAAAGAAAAAGAGAGAATTGAATACATAAACCAAATAACTATTTAAAATATATAAAAACTTTTTTACAAAAAAAAAAAAAATATCGACTTCCATAAAACACTAAAAAGTGGCAAATAATTTTAGTTTCGGCAGTCGGTGACTTGTTTGTTTCATTTACTTTTTTGCCACCGACTTCCGAAACTAAAATTATTTGCCACTTTTTAGTGTTTTATGGAAGTTGGTTTTTTTTTTTGTAAAATTGTTTTTATTTTAGCCTTTTCAGTTGTGGTATCTCACTTTAATCCTAGTCAAGTATAATTTTTACATTGTAACTAGACACCAGCACATCGTCCATACATACGACAAAGGACAAAATGCATAATAAAGAGGATGACTCAAAAAGTACCTAAGCAAAGATAATTAAATTCATATGGCTCCACCGGGCAAGCTTCTCTACCAAATGACTGAAAAATCATCTAAATCGGTCCAGTAATCACGGAGAAATCGGTGTACATACGTGAAAAATTTACATATAACAAAAATTTTAATAAAATGAAAACTATATGGCCAAACTTATATTATTTTTTTATGGGACCAAATGGCAGGTATTCCACATCAAATTAAAGAAGAATCACGCAAATCGGATCATAAATCTCAGCGTAATCGGTGTATACACCTGGAAAGTGCATACAGTTACAATTCCAACAAGCCCAAACACAGCTAAGATTCATTGCCTTGTTATGGAGTTCCGAAGCCTGTCTCTTGGATTCATCATCAGATCTGATGGTAGAATGGTTCTTATTGGACGCAAATGCTTCACTTGTTGTAGAAAATACCAAAATCACTGTACGTTTTCCTATAAAATTTGAAGAGTTCCCTCGATTTCGCCAAGATTCCATCATCAGATCCCGACTTGGTGACTATGGGACCATTTGGGAAGTATACCCTTTCCAACAAAAAAAGAATTTTCCAAATCGGTTGGCAAGCGACGGAGTAATGCGCGAACAAACAGAAAAAAAAAAAAAAAAAATACAAACATCCGAATTGAGTACCTCCTCCTTTTTTAGAAGTCGGTTAAAAATACAATATAAAATATACTTATGTATAAATACAAAACAAAATATATACCAATAAAATAAATACCTATGCAACTATGACGGAATGGAAAGATAATGTTCTTTTACTCTTCTTTTAAAAACTGCAACAGTTTGGCAGTCTCTAATGTCAGGCGGTTGTTTCGGGAGGTTCCTGCACCGAATTGGGCGGGAGGAAACGCCCGGGTGTTACCATTGTGAGGATCGGCCGGAGGACACGGTGGAGCACACCGTGGAGCTCTGCCCCGCTTGGGCTGAGCACCGCCGTGTCCTCGTAGCGGCGATTGGCGGCGGTGACCTCTCGCGACCGGCCCTGGTTCAATCCATGGTCCGGAGCGAGAGGGAATGGGAAGCCGTCGCCTCCTTCTGCGAAGCAGTCATGCTAGCGAAGGAGGTGGCGGAACGTGAGAGGGAGAGAACCTCACGTCCCAGCCGCCGCGGGAGACGCCCCGGGCGTCGGGGGGCAACCAGTGGCCCCCGGCCACCGTAGGCGCGAGCCTGTGGACGGTGAGTAATGGGCTAGCTCACCGTCCGTCCGTCTTATGACGACAGGCCGTGTCGACGGCGCGTACGTGTTCCACGCGCGCCTCAAGGAGATGTCAGCAAACCGGAAGGGGCCCGAGAGGGCCGATGCCTGCCAGGGCTGCGGGTTGTTCGAAAGAGATACCGCGGCCCTGGAACAAAAAGGGCGAAGAAGGAACATGGGTGGGTTTTAGTCAGTACAAGTCTGACACTCCCTTCCGCTCCGCCCAGAGCGGGAGAAGTCAATTGATGATTTCCCATCCGAAAAAAAAAAAAAAAAAAAAAGGCGGAAGTGAATTCCACAACCGTTATGTTTATAGTAGACGTAATCGCTTATTATCTTGTTAGTAGAAATTGCGATAAAGTTGTAGTGTTTGTAATATGATTGGACCATTGTACCTTATTGAGATAGTTGTCAGAAAATTGAACGAGAGCTGTCTATTTACAAGCTAACAAAACATTTATGTTTGAATGAAGCCCGATAAGATATAATCTTAAACCTAATGAAGCACGACTGACCGTATCGGCGCTAACCGAAGCGCTTTTTACACCAAAAAAATGACAAAGAACATCCCACGCTCTTCTTTCAGGTTTCTGACCATAAAATAACCTTTTATTCCGGCCATTGATCACAAAACGGTCTAACAAAATTCGGTCAATGTGGTGCTAACAACTTACGCACGTGACTTTGTACATTAGACACTGACTGCATCGACTAGCCTTTTTCCGAAATTTATTATAAATATGAGACCAAACAAAGATATATATACAGGGTGTAACGGAAAGGGTATATACCTACATCCTTAAGGGTGTGCTAGAGACCATCAAACTGAACATGTTTCTCATCAAAAAACATGTTTTTCAGCAAAAAAAAATATCTGCTGCCCCATAGAAAATTGCAATACCTATTCGACCCAAATGTATAGGCAGCTGATATTTTTTTTACTGCGATTTTTTTTTTATGATGAGAAATATGTTCAGTTTGATGGTCTGTAGCACACCCTTAAGGATGTATATACCCTTTCCGTTACACCCTGTATATATATTTAATATAAAGTTACGATTAGGATTTAGCCATGAGCTCCTCAGACACATTGGACACTGACAGATTTAAAGTTCGGTTAAGACAAATGTTTCACCAATCTTTCAGAGCCGGACTCTACTGAAGTATCAGTCCGGCGTTTCCGTCACTTGTTCGTACCGGTTGTTCTGGAGTCTTCAAACGTTGCTCGTCAAACTACCGAGGTACTTAGGAGTACTTAAAGTGCAAGCTTACACAACTTAGACGCATTGTTCAGCGACCGCTCAAAGAAAGTGATTAAAGCCTACTTGAACATCTTCACATGAGTCTTAACTGTGCATGTTGCGCTTGGGGATGGCCGGGCATATTATGGAGGATAGACAGGCCCCAACGTTTATAAAGTTTTAAGACACAACCATTTTGACCGACTTCTAAATGTATGGATAATATTTATAGTATTTTATTTATCCTTTATATAGTTTGATTTAGTACTCAATGTAAAATATTTTATAGATATACACCTACCACTGTTTGTCTCTGCAACACCCAAAGTTTGACTGGTAGAAAATACCTATGGCATTAAGTCCGCCTCTGTACTATGTGCTTGGAGTGTTAAATAAAAATAACCCATCTTCAAGTGTGACCACACCTTTCAGTTTCAATTTGTGTATACAATTTATGTTGGTTTCCAGTACAAAGCTTGCTACAGCAAGTTAAATTGGTTGCTTAATAAATTATGCACATCATTAACATGAAATTGATTAAGTTCTGAAATTGACGGCCGTAATGAACGTCATCGTGGGAGGGTCATCCAGCAACGATTCACGTCACGAGACTTGTAATTAATTTACTATTCAGTTGGGTAATTCTGTGCAAATTTAATTTTGATCTTTAGAATGACTAATAAATGCCAGCAAAGTTGAGAAATACGCTTTTCTATGCCTGAATTGGTAACATAAATATGTAAATGCAAATGGCACAGCTATTAATATTTTAGTTATTACATTTGCATGTTTTGGAACGTATGCAAAGATACTTAAGAATACTGGGAAATAATATGGCTACTAATTTATTAAGACAGGTAGTTAAACGAATAACGAAATAGTTTAGTACATGTAGGGTGACTGGTAATTAGTGACGGATACCTAAACACGTGATTATACTCATGATAACAAACAACTTTCCCTAAGAAACATTTTTTTTATACTCCTTCAGTTACACCACAATAACACAACAGCTATATGAAATTCGCGCGCGTGGACCTCTGACCTATCAGCTGTTAGCCGCGCGACACCGTTCTGTCTCATTACTAATATGAATCAAAGCAAACTTACGTACAACTTAGCAAAAATCCTGGCTGTACCACAATTCTTTTCTTTCAAACTATCTTGTCTCACAACTAGAACAAAGCCACTTATATACTTATTTTTGTTAAACATTTTTGTGCCTGACAGTACATTTAATCAAAAATTGCTTTGAATTTTAAAAATGGAATCGGGGGCGTCGGCCACGGGTGCCTCGACCACTGGGGGCGTAAGCCACGGACCCGACTTTTTCTTGTGCTTGTTCTGTGCGAGGGTGCATGAAATATGACTTTTTCTAGTTCATTCATTTTATTGTAAATAAGTTTCTTTTAACAGTGCCGTCAGTGCAATTAGCTTGGATTTATCTGTGTTGTAAATGTTTTCTCAAATAAATATAAACACAGTAGCTAAGGATCATCATCATCATCATCATCATCATCATCATATCAGCCGTAGGACGTCCACTGCTGGACATAGGCCTCCCCCATGGATTTCCAACAGGACCGGTTGGAAGCGGCCTGCGCCCAGCGTCTTCCGGCTACCTTGACTAGGTCCTGCGCACTATGTGGCCAGCCCACTGCCATTTTAACTTGCCAATCCGCTGGACTATGTCGGTTGCTCTCGTTCGTCTACGGACCTCCTCATTTCTGATTCGATCTCGTAGAGAAATCCCAAGCATAGCTAAGGATAGACTAAGCTAAAACAAAAGTCTGTCGTTCGAAAATAATTTGGGCTGGAAGAGTGATCCACATTTACGTCGAGATGACGAGAAAGATCGGAGATACTCACAACCCACACCCAGCAGTGGACGATTCAAATATTGATGGATTTTGAACTTAGGCAGGTGATACTCGTATCTTATTATAGCAGCGGTGTCGCGTCGTAAGAAAGATCAAATTTCTATGTTTTGTCTTCAAAACCACCCAACAAATTTATGCTAATATTATGAATTTGAAGAGTTTGTTTCTTTAGTTGAACGCGAAAACGAAACGAACTAATCTGGAGAACAACTGGTTCGAATTTAAAAAATCTTTTAGTGTTGGATAGCCCATTTATTGAGGAAGGCTATATAAAACCACGCTACGACCTGACGGCACGGTTCGCGCAGTGGCTGAGCGATTGGCTGCTGCGCTGCGTATCGCGGGTTCGATTCGAAATATTTGTATGACCTGCAGGTTCCGGGTCTGGCTGTTTGTGTATGTGAGTCTAAATGTTTGTAAACGCACTTACAATATAGGAGAAAATACTAGTATGTGGTAACGTTATTAAAAAAAAACGGGAGGAGGGGCGCATCAATGAAAAATGTTGCAAAAACAGGGAAAATACAACTCAGACGAAATTGTAGGGGTCAGCTAAACTTAGTTACAGACTATATATGAAGCACACATTACAACATAAATGATAATAATATATCTTTTCATATTAGTCGTAGTTCTGCCCGGAGTAAGTAAACACTTTGATCGATGCTAAATGTTTTCGTGATAAATAATAGTGGGGAGTCCCAATCTTGTTTTCTATCTACTTAGTTGTTTGTTCACTGCATACTGCTGGAAAAACAACACCTTTATTTGTCTAATTTAAACTTTTGCTATTTTCCTCAGTTATGTAAGGTTTTTTTTTTCAAATTATTTATGATGAAGAGCTATTTATGTATGACGCAATATTCTACCATACAAATAACTGCACTAAGATGTTCTAGCGCGTGACTAAAACCGAGACTATTACTGCCACCTTGTTTTTTTTGTTATATTAGCTCTTGGCTAAAGGAGGCTGGCGAAAATGGACCCAAAGAATCTGAAAATTAACTAAACTCCGTTCCAGTGTAAATATAAAATAATTATAACAACAATTTTATGAGATATTTATTTTTAAAATATTGATTTTTTAGGACACGGGAATCAAAAGTTATAAATAATTTTCAATTTACTAAAATTAAGTAATCGTGCAATTACAAAACGCAACATTTTTCCGATTACGTTCCAATCCAATGGCATGTGTTTTTGTTCATGGGTTTATTACCACAAGGCTCTTTCTCTTAGTTTTTATACATTCAATTATGTCAAAAATTCATAAAAAATAACATGCAAACCTGATATTAAAACGCCAATTAACAATGCAAAAGCATCTAATAAAAATGGAAGTGTGGCGATTTTATAGTATTTCTAATAAAGGAACGTTATCAATGATGATCCATTGAGTCCCGTCACTACTGTCACTGTCAGATCTGTGATGATCTAGTCCATCGTTATTTTTGTATTTTTGTCTGGGATTTTAGGTTTATCATTGCGATTTTGTAGATTCTCGACGACTTGGCCTTTACATCTTGAAATGTAGATAATGCACCCTGTCTTAGACTACCGCATTCTTCTCTGGACATTGGACAATAAGTTGCTTTTGATTTTGACTTTGATTTTAACCACAAACATGCGTTGCGTTAATTTCCTCTTCTCTTAAGACTTGCGCTCTTACGGAGGCGTCGTCTCTCTGATGAAGGTGCTCAGAGCTTTGAAAAAGTTCAGAGATTTGTGTATCCACGTGATGTATATTCGTAAAAGAACATGTATTTACATCATGAGTAAAGAACTTATTAAGGATATCTATCTAAACAACAAACTAAGATTCGTTTAGCTTTTATATGTATAAATACATACTGTTGTAATCTTATATTAGGCTCATTCTTACTGTTGCCCTATACTTTATCGGACAAAAACAGTATACAGTAAAAGACTAGCCGAGGTAGCAGTAGAAGTAGTGTATTTTACTGAGATGTTTCAGTCATCAAAATGGAAGATGGGTGGCTGTTGCATTTTGTCTTGAAATATTTATATACCGCTCCACAGGTATCAGAGGTCATATTATCTTTTATATCAAACGACATTTCTGTTTTTCTTTTCGTGGGGACCTGGATACACTCTGCGAGTCAGGCACTTTTGTTACTTATACATGGAACTCTTTATGTTTATTACACTAAAGGTGAATTTATTTATTTTAACATAATTAATTAATTCCAGATAACAGGAGACAACTACCTTTGTCACTGATGTTGGGGGCTGATAAGCTGCGACCCTGAAAATGAAACCTGACAGCAACTTGGCCATCGTAACGTCTGTGTTGCATAAAATAAAAACTATGTAAAAAAAATACAAAAAATAAGATTTATTACTCATAGTTTTTTTATTCAACAAACCCTGCTTTTCAATAGTTGTACATAGCTAGTCAGCTCTGGCTGTTTTTTATGTAAATAGTTATTTGTGCAACAAGAGAGCAAAGTTGTTTTTTGCTGCGAGTGCTGATTTTGAATCCTGAGCAAGCGAAGGATTCAACGATTGAATCACGAGCGTAGCGAGTGATTCTAAAGCTCAATCCTGAGCGTGGCGAGGGATTCAATGGCACGAGATGCAAAAATCTTTGCTCTCGTGTAACACACATAACTTTTCACTTCAGCAGCGAGAACACTTTACGAGATAAAATATTAACCAGGAATTGATTGAAATAACTATTTATTGTGAATCAAAATAATTAACATTATAGATGATCACCTCGTCTGTGATAAATCTAAAAAATAAGATAGCAACACTGTCTCCGAAAAACTGCTTGCGCCCTTTGTAAGTCTCGTTGAAGACATGGTATGCTTTCAGATATGTCTTGCGAGACTTCTCAGCTAGAAAACTTAATTCTGCATGAATAACTGCCTTGTTGTTTTAACTCTTCCGGTGTTACAGTACTGTTCTCGTCGCTAGTTTCACTCATATTTTACGATTATTTTATTATTTTTAACTTATTCAACTCTTTACGCCAGCCACGATTTTTTTTCCCGCTCTTTTATTTAAATTAAGGCGTGTTCGGAAATAGCACCCATGATATTTTATTATTCAAAATATATTATATTACGTAACATTATTATATATACTAGAAATAAATATTTACAGGTTAAATATCAGTTTTATTTGCAGTAAATACTTATTTTCGTTTAAATACAACAATAAGTTAAAAATTCAATAAATTACATTAAAAGACATTTTTGCAAAATCTCTTTAGTTAGTACGAAATTAAAAACGTGTTCGAATTCAAAAACGGAACTTCGAAAGGGCTGGTCTTTGTGTCTCTCTCTTTGTAATGGGCGGGAAAGAGATAGAGTGTGAATGTTTCGAATTGTATGATTAACCCAAGGCTGAATAAGAAATTCGGGGCTTTCTGGAAAAAATAATTAAAAAGTTACTTTGTCTCACTCAGTGAGCAAAATCGCATTTTGCTCACTGTCATGTTTGAGCTACTGAAGTGAAATAGTTATTTATCCAACGTGTGAGGAAAGTTCGTTTTTCCTATGAGTTTTGATTTTGAGTCTTGAGCGAACGAAGGATTGAAAAATAGAATCACGAGCGCAGCGAGTGATTATAAATTTCAATCCTGAGTAAGCGAAAGACTCAACAAAACGAATAGCAAATGAACTTGCTCACATGTTGCATACAAAACTTTTCACCACTCCCAGCACGAAAGTATTCAGTCATCATAGGTAAATAAATTAAATAGTCACAAAGCAAATCAAAATAATTCTTTTTTCGAATTTTTGCTTCTAATGTCCTTCTTTCACAGGCTTCTTTCTTTGAGTGCGTTCAAAAATTATAATCCTAAATTTGACGATGTAATTTTTTCAATATTTAATTAAACTTTTTTAATGTTTCTGAACTTATACACTTACAATAATTTGATAAATTTTATAAAAAACATTAATCTTAACTTATAAATATTTCTATTCTAAGCATAAAATTATTTATTTTTTAAAATATCTTTAAAACCTAACATAAAAAAATCAGGCAAGGTTAGTTTCTGAACGGGATCATTACTTTCCTCACTGTTCAAACAGTGAGGAAAAACCAACTTTCCTCACTGTTTTCGTAGAGGAAAGACACTTCTTTCGTGCGGGAGTGGTGAAAACAATATTATCTACTCTCAGCGTAATAAGAATCGTTTTACTTGACTATAATTCGCTTATAGATCAAAATCGTAACGACATAGTTTTAATAGTGATTGAACTAATTACAGGGTTGGTAATCAGTTTAGTCTCTAGCTGCAGTCTAGCAGTTCTATGATTCATCAATTAGGCACAGGCAATGAAGTAAAAATTCTGGTTTTGGCTTATGAAGAGAAGCAAAACACGTAATGTCAGAACTAAAACTGCGAGGGAAATACAGTAGTTTATTCGAATCTTCTTTTAGGAGTCGTCTTAAACATTATTATATTTTGATTCATCTTAATTACGGAGTCATTCCACTGTTAACAACCTTAATCGTAAGATTTTTAGGTTATCTTGTGAATAGACGTATATCTCTTTTCTCCCAACTTTTCCGTCTTACTTTCCATTTACTTTTCTGATAGTCTTTAGTCGTTTTACAACTACGTATAAGTTGTTATGATGAATGCTACCTCTAAGAGTGGATCCCAAAATACATGTAGTCTCGCCCGTCTCCTTTAGTCGATCTCCAAGGTTAAGCAGTGCTTGCCTAGGTCGATCCTTGGATGGGTGACAACCGAGTTTTCTCCATGCATCGAAAAGCACGTTAAGCCGTTGGTCCCGGCTGTCATTTGTAGATCTTTGACAGTCTTTACGAGTAGTCAGAAGCCCGAAAGTTTGACCAGTCTTACCAAAGGGTATCGCATGACGCAGTTACTTGGTTGTGGATGTCAGATAGGCAGTTGCTCCATGTCAAATACTGGTACTCAGCTACATGTGGTTAGGCTGGAAGCCAACCCCACTATAGTTTGGGAAAGGGCTAGGCAGATGATGATGACAAAAGTTTATCAAAAGCTACCCTTTGTCAACGGCATTTAAGCGTCAAAAGTCATGGCACCTTTGTAGCATTCCCAATCCCCATATGATAAGGCGTTCATAGTTACCTAACATACCAATAAATTAATTGGGCAGAAAAATTTGTGTACTAATTTAAACAATAAAAAGATAAATAATATATAAAATTATAATAGCAAAATAATAAATTTTAAAATATAGTAGGTAGCTAAATAGTTTAGCCATCTGCTATTTTTTTTATTTTTTATTTTTATTATATATGCTAATAATATTTTCTTTTTTTTTTTGTAATTTTTTTTTAACAAATCAGGATTTGTTTTTCCATACGGATATGCCAACCCCATCTGCGACTACTTAGGCTTTAGCTATCTTCGTATTGGTAGACTTAATCACCTAACTTGATCAATACAGAACCAATTTTTCACCATGATTACCTGAAACAAAAACACAATAAATTAATGACCGCCCAGCTCAATTTCATACGTATTTTTCAATTGCTTTGGGACTCCCGAAACGATTAAATTGGTTACGTAAAACATGGACATAAAGGTACCTACAGAATTGTTCGATTTTCTGATGACTATTATAAAAGAAAGAAAGAAAATGTATTTATCGTTCACACCATACATATTGTTCGCCGCCTACTGTGAGTATGCTCTTTAAACAAGGTGTTGTTTTGCATCCTCGTCAAAATTCAGCAGGTTGTCACAAAAGACATATAGAATCAATTAAAATTACGGTGCCTTATAGTTAATTATTAAAAAACGCAGATTTTTTGGTTTTTGCATTTTATTATTGTTATTAATTATTTTTCTAAAACAGAAGTTTTTTATTAATATTACATATGTACATTATTTACAGACTACAAGTAAATATAAAATAAAAATAAAATATGTACAAGTATCAAAATTACAGGGCGTCAAAAAATTCGTCGACATCGCTGTCGACAGGAAAAGTGCCCAGAAGGCTGGCCGCATTGCCACGTTGGATGGCAATGCTGATTCTTTGACCAAAAAAGAGGCCAGCCCTCTGGTCCCGTGAAGCATCGACTAACCGCTTGGCGATATCCCGAAACACAAGATGGGCACTCGGGCCCCATGGCCCTAGTGTTTCAACCCCAAACGGCTCAAATACATAATTACCAATTAAATTATTGTATTTGCGCCGTTTAAGGTTTTCAGCACCTGCAGCAGCCGCACCAGCGCAGCTCACTGTGCTAGGAAGATGGGATGGCGCAAGGGTGTCGACGCAAGTCGCATCCCACACCAAAGGCCTACCCAACTTCCATGGCATTATGGTCATACCATCTGGTCTCTTCCCATCGACACGTGCCAAGCCATTGGGTTCTAAGACAGCTGGCACCCCGGCGGTGGCAAGAGCACGACGAATGAGATCATTAATGCTAGCGTGCCGCGCTATCCGACCTGCGCTCTTACTGCAGGAAAGGCCATGGTGTCCGAGGCCGTCGACTGCTTCACCACATCGACAGCGATGTGGAGCCCCGCTAGGAGCGCCCAATCGCAGACATGTAGCGAGCCGGAATGTTGTGTCACCTAGCATAGTGCCTATGTTAGGTGACGGTAGTGCCTGAAGCCAGAGACCCGACTCCCACTCACCCACAGCCAGCAGGCGGGCACGCTCAGCAGTATTGGTAGACGTATTAATAAGGTTATTCCGTACCAACCTGCAGAGCGGCTCATCCCACTGACTCTGGGAGAATGGGTTCTCGGGCCGATCCGTGTCCGGGCAAGCCACTTTCCAGGCGTCCTCTGCGTCCGTCAAGCACGGCACAAAAAAAAAAAAAAAACTCAGTCCTATGGCGTCGACTCAACATCTCCCAACTCATTACGCTTTCAGACCTGCTAATACTATTCTGCACAGAGTTTCCCTGTATGATGTAGACAAAGAATAAGGATGTTACGTTTTTTCATGGCATTAAGCGTTTCAAACATCATCTGCCTAGCCTTTTCCCAAAGGATCTTGAGGTCGGCTTCCAGTCTAACCGGATGCAGCCGAATACCTGTATTTTACATAAAGTGACTTCCTATCTGACCTCCACAACCCAGTAACTGGGAAATACGGTACCACTTGGTAAGAATGGATGTCCGACTTTTTGGCTTCTCACTACTCGTAACGACTGTCAAAGATATACGACAGCCGGGACCAACGGCTCAACGTGCTTTCCGAAGCACGGAGGAAACTCGGTATGTAATTATGGTCTCCCATCCACGGACCAACCTCGGCAAGCACGGCTTAACGTTAAAGATCGACCCGTACGGCTTATATTATTAAGCCACACGCTCTATTCTCATTGGAACTCTGGTGTGAGTAAAACACTCAAACCTGTGTCTTGTACATTAAACTTTCTTCTTGTACTTTCCTTAATTAAAGCCATTGCAATATCTTCGAACTTTGTGAAATGCAAATAAAGATATAATAATCAACAAATTGCGGTACACTTCTTTATGTTTTCTTAATATAAACTTTTTCGGGATTTCAGATCGTATACAGTTTGTTAACCTAGGGCGAAAGTAATATGAAAAATGTCACGTGAAATAGACTTATTACTTTTTGTTGCGCATTATTCTTTTATTCAACAAGAATTTTTTGTTTTACTTTCTCAGAAAAAGATAATATTTTTTTCCGGAAAATAGCCAAGAGTAAACTCTGACTCTAAGGGAAGACTGCCCGCCAAGTAAGTTATTACTCTATCATGCCATAAATGTGGCTAACTAACCTTTCGATGAAATGGATACTTGATTTTGTGGCTCCTTGATTGAGACCACTTGACTTACGTACTGTTTGAACTTTATAAGTGACTATTTTAAACGATGTACTGACTCCTTGACTAAGCTAAGTAAGTTCCTTGACTCTTTTGTTTTTGACAATCAGTAACATAGTTCTGGGGGCCGAAATATCCTCTCTTTTAGTAGAGCCTTGTACTATTAGATCTAGTTTCTTTTGCTTTGCAATTATATTACTTTATATTTCTTTATAACTATCTAGCGTTTGCTCCCGGCTTCGTTCCGTTTATCTACAGAAATTAACCCACGCGAACGTTTAAAATACATATAGCCTACACTCGGGGATAATGTAGCTTCCCGTTAGTGAAAGAATTTTCGGAATCGGACAAGGAGTTCCGAAGATTACCCTCTACATACAAACTTACAAACAAATTTTACCTCTTTATAATATTATATTATAGTAAATAGGAATAGTACGGAATAAAGTAGAGAGCGTCGGTGGCCCAGTTTGGCAGCCCCGACTATCGAGCAGTAAGCCGTGGGTTCGAACCTAGGCAGGCGCATTACTTTGTGTAATTTATTTCATCATCGCTGCTCTCAAAAACGGTGAAGGAAAACATCGTGAGGAAACCGGCATGTCCTAGAACCAAAAATTCGAAGATATGTGACATCTACCAACCCGCACTGGGCCCGCGTGGTGGATTACAGCCTACTCCCTCTCATAGGAGAGGAGGCCTGTGTCCCAGCAGTGGAAACATTATAGGCTAATGATGATGATGATGAAAGTATAGATAATGTAACGACAGATATAACTACCAATATTACCGCATATTTTAATTATGAATGTGGATGGGTATAAGAGTATCCTTACACCAATGAAACGATGGATGGACTCTGTAAAGGATGATATGGCAAGGAAGGTGGTGCCTGATGAGATGACGAGTAATAGAGAAGTATGAAGAAGACCAGATGTTGTGCTGACCCCTAAATTAATTGGGATAAGGGAAAGATACTGATGGGCTCCTGTAACACGATATTGACTTTGGGGATAAATATAAAATCGTATGAACCAATCGTCCGTGGGTGTTAGCCGCGGCACGTGAGTCATGATGATGGTATTGCTAGGTGGTGGCCTATAATTGCTGCCCGCGACTTCGTTCGCGTGGAAATTTTGGTGCGTTTTTCAGAATCATTCTGCCTATTGATGACTACGGCATCAAAATCCGTTGCGTACTTAAAAAGATCTAAGCGTACAAACGGCGGGAAGCGACTTTGTTTTATACTATGTAAAGATTACAACAAGAAAACTCACCCCTATGTATGAGTAGTACCTATCACAACGAGAATTGAACTGGTTCAATGTGTGTTAAAATTGTGTTTCACGATGCTGACTTTACTACAATAGAACGTTTTATATGACTTATTTATTTATTTTCGTAAAAGTACTTTGTTTGCGAAAGTCATTTATAGGCTGTTATATTTTTTGGCTAACATTCACGCGTTGGCACTTAGCTGGCTTTTCAATATTTCGTTTATTTTGAAAACATTTGCTTAGTACAATTATGGACCGAGTAATTTTTGCTAAATAAAATGTGTTGAAGAAGTTGGAACTTCGACCCCCAATATCTCAAACAAGAGATTGTAATGACGGTGAGCACAAATGCCTTTCAGCTTCGTAAAGAGTGTTTTTGCACCCATTACTTAAGTAAATGAAATATTACAAAGTTACTTAGCTAACATTCCGATAAATGTAAATCTACAAAGCACCACATTTACTTATAATATACCTACTTAATGGAGATATATTTCCTAAGTTTTAATATGAATCTGAGAAGTCAGTGTTGTTGCAACTTTGCTTATGTAGTCATAAATATTCAACAACAAAAACCAGATTGATTGAAATACCTCTACTTATTACGAGTATCAAGTGAACCTCAGTAAGATCTACATAAAAAAAAAACCCAAACAGAGATTGATTACGACTCAAAATGGAAAAAAGAAGTACTACAAAATATTCTCTTTACTTGAGTCGTGGTGGTGAATAAATGATTTGATCGATCCTTCATTTTGTATCCCAGTTCAATCACTGTTTGTAGAAATTAGGTTCATAGAGTAAGTCATAAGAATGGAGTGCCAAACCTGAAAAGAGAAAACCTTCATTAGGAAAAACTGAATAAAAAAACCAATACAGTATTGATCGCCTTCCGCATCCAGCAACTTGTTAAAGGTCGTTAGCTCATCGATTCCTTTAATTTTCTCAATTATACATAATGTTTTGACTGCAGCTGATGAAAAGGTTACACCAAAACTGGACGCAGAAGTAAGAAGGTTCATCGACGATACCCAAGAAGAAAGCATCTGATTGTCAGTAGCGGGAGAATAAATGTAAAAACAACAGTGGGGTTGATGTAATGTTAGCTACTCGCGAGCTTGTGACACAAAGGTCCTGCACAACACTTGCGTAGAATTAAAAAAAAACAATGTTTGAAAATATTATCTGTTCGACAACGCACAAACTGTTTAATTTAACAGTAGTTGAATTGCCAAAAAATAATAGTCTGTTATGCTCTGTGCTGCTCACGTCGATAATGTATGGAACCTCGGCTTTCCATTCGTTCTTACTCCGTGTACCCGTTAACATGTTCAGGGAACCGGGGTAGGCTGAATTTGTTTCTCTCCGTATTTACTAGGAGTGCTTCACTGCCCCGTTTGTGGCCATTTCTTTTAATTAAAACTTATTTGGCGAAGGTTTGGATATGAGGTAAAGGTTTCACAGAGTATGTGTAGTTGAACATTTTGTGCTTTACAGACCACAAAAAAACTTGCATAAATTGTTACTAATACAACTTACGTATGTAAAAAAGCGAGCTACACCCAGAATTGCGTTATGTCTAAGTTTTTGTTTAAAAAAACCACGATCCTGTGGTTTTAAAACACTTTGATATTTACGCCGTAAGACAAAATAATATCGATCAACAGAAAATAAATAGAATGTAAGTAAAGTTATATTATTTTCGGGGAAACTGACGCTATATTAAAATAACTTGTCGCGCTTCTCAGAGAAATTAATAAGAAGAGTGAAGATGAAATGCATTCTTCAAACTTATACAAATTGAAAATTCCTTTGCAAAGTGGTTTCTCCGAGATGAAAGTTTTTAAACATACACATTTTAAACAAATTACTTTGATATAATAAAGGGTATAAAAGAACCTATCAAGAAGCCGTCAACCCAGCATTCTGTACATCAGTCTTAGTAATCATCATCATCATCAGCCTATAATGTTCCCACTGCTCAGACACCGGCCTACTCTCTATGAGAGGGAGTGGGCTGTAATCCACCACGCGGGCCCAGTGCGGGTTGGTAGATGTCACATATATGTCTTCGTAGTTTTAGTTCTTGGACGTGGCGGTTTCCTCACGATGTTTTCCTTCACCGTTTTTGAGGGCAGCGGTGATGAAATAAATTCAACAAAGTAATGCGCCTGCCTGGGTTCGACCCCCACGACTTACTGCTCGCAAGTCGGGGCTGCCACCACTGCTCTCCAATATATGCTGTCTTAGTAATACTGCGCAAAAAGAATGACTATGACATGATTCATATTGGTGTGAAAACTCCCGATTTACAGTAGTGCTCAAAGTGACGCACAGTACTCAGACTTGTCCCAGGTTGATGACAATAATTTTAGCCTCTATGACGGCCATTACGCCCCCCCCCCCCCTCCATTAAAACTTAAAAATAACTGGGGAAATGTGGGTGTACCATTCACTATTCTACCGCTTCCCTTGAAAAAAAACAGGCGAGATGGTGGTCTCCTTACAAGATTATATTATAGTACCAATCTTTAAAATATTTGATCAAGTAATGAAAACCTTAGTAATACACACTGGAAGCTCCATGGTTTACTTAGCAACATAAAAATAGCTGCACAAATATTTGTTCGCAGCGCCGCGTCGAACTTGAGTGGTATTCAATATGAGTCAACTGCGCCGTGACGCACACCTTCGTGTAAGAAGTATTGGAAGATTGCTACTTTCGGCTTTGTATGTCTTTACCAAAGATATTTAAACACACCTACTTATGATTAACCGGCTAAAAAGAAATATATCGTGAGGAAACCGGCATGCAACTAAAAAATTGAAGACATGTGACATGGCATCTACCTACGCTTACTTACGCTGGGCCCAGGAGCTGGATTACAGCCCAGTGAAATACGAAAAACTTTGAACGCGATGACCCCTGGTTTAAGTCTTCATAATGCAAGATCCTTTTGTCAACCATGATAATAATAAACGAGTTGGACTCGCGCACCGAGGCTTCCGTTCAAACTTGTTCGTATTTTTGAAGTGAAACTTCTTATGCGACTTCCAACAAGTTTAACGCTACCATGGAAGGGTTATATTTTCTAAAACTCACTAAGAGATGGCAGAATTACAAGATTTGTGACTAGTGACTACGTGGTCCTTCTAAGTACGCAAGATGGCGTGCAAACAGTTATGCATTCGACTCTTCGGTGTGCCTAGCCTTCGCTCAATTTCCATGAGTAGAATAACCTCGATAAACTTATGTAATAATTAGGTAATAAAAATAATACTACAAGAAAACAACAAAATATTATTTAGAAGCTCAATAACGAGAGTGAATGTGTGGCACTCGAAAGCATGCAGTAGTATACGAAGTTTCACTTCTTCCGCGCGGTGGGACTCCACACACAATTTTTTTGTTATTAAAGTACATATTTACGGTTCTCAGATTTTTTCCTTTACGTGTGCTGTAAGACATTGCACAAATTTCATGATTCTTAGTCAACGGGAAGTACCCTATACGTTTGGATTCCCATTCGTGTGAAATCACGAAAAATGCGACAAACATAAATAGTCATATCTTGTGACCGCAATGACTTACATTTTTTTCACATCTGAAAGAAACCATAGACCCGAGTATTTCATATAAATTTCAACTTGATATCTCTACGCGTTTATAAAAAACCGGCTACCATTATTTATAAAAACGAGCAAAAAAATCATTCTTTTGCATGGGAGCCCCCTTAAATATTTATTTTATTCTGTTTTTAGTATTTTTTGTTATAGCGGCAACAGAAATACATAATCTATAGAAATTACAACTGGCTAACTATCACGGTTCATGAGATACAGCCTGGTGACAGACAGAAGTCTCAGTAAAAGGGTCCCGTTTGACCCTTTGGGTACGGAACCCTAAAAAGACCCTAGAAAAGTATTTACAGGCAGACAGACATGCAGAAAACAAAGTTATCTAATAATAATTTATACCTTTTTCCTTTTGTGGTACGTATTCTTAAATTCTGTGGCTTATAAAAGATTTTTAGGGGATAATCCTATTTTTTTTTCTTTGTCCGTCGTAGTTTATTGAAAAGTATGGACACGTATTTTTTCTTTTTTCACGTGGTCATAAAATTACGGAGATATATTGAGTTGAAATGGCGCATGACGTCACATGTAGGTAAGTTTTATACCTACTTGTGACGTAGTA
This sequence comes from Cerastis leucographa, assembly GCA_963082945.1. Taxonomy (NCBI): domain Eukaryota; kingdom Metazoa; phylum Arthropoda; class Insecta; order Lepidoptera; family Noctuidae; genus Cerastis; species Cerastis leucographa. The sequence continues at coordinate 5,075,458 of OY720380.1, read as the reverse complement.
AGCCCCCACTCTCCAACTTTAATGAGTTTTAACTAAGTAATTGTTTGATATTTGGATAAAACAAAAAATACGTGTCTAATATTTTTGTATTACCTGTCTGACGGACAAAATAGAATGTCGTTTTCTTTAGAAAGAAAGAAAGAAAATAAGTTTATTTGGCACATGCCACAAGTACACACAACATTAAACAAAAATTAACCAGAACTTCATAAATTTAAACAAAAGTAAAAAGGGGAAGTTATTGTGTATCTAACTAATAACAATAAAAAAAAACAACAATAAAAAAGAGGAATAATTATTGTGTGCCTCACGGCAGCGCCAAATAGGGCCAGTTCAGCAAAATGCCGGGCAGCTAGGCTGCCTGACGCTGGTTTTCAACTGGACCTGCGAATGTGATGTGACGGACGTAAAACAGTTTTATATTTTGTGTCAGAGTGTATGTGTGTGTGAGACGGGTGCTTATATAAAATAAGATTGTGTACAGCAATAATAATAACAAATAAAAAATAAAACTACGCAATATTAATACAAAGTAATGTGCCGAGTAAAATAAGAAGGTAAACATATGGGATGAACGCATGACAACCGACTAAGGATCTAGAAACCTGTTTCGCACGTTGCCAGATTTCTAACGTACACTACATTTTATTTCATTCGCTGCGAATTTTTACCGAGTCCGATCCCCCAAAGTTGTAGGAACAATACTTACTCCACCCACAGGTTACTTAGGCCCCAGCGCTCAATAGCTATAACTTCAAACAAAGTCCCGCAAAGTACTGAAAGTAAAGTAATGGATACCGAGAATGGCTTGAACCGTCTTTTAGCACATTCACAGTGCCACAGTTCACAGGTGTGGCTTTCTGTTAATTTCCCCCGAGAACGATGAGTTTCCCTGTGTTTATGTAAATCTTCGACATTTGCAAGCTTTCAAAGAATGATTGTGTTTTGTGTTTGATTGATTTCAAACAAGCTGTTGTTTTGCATCCTCGGCAAATTCAAGGAGGTAACTATGCTATTGATTCTCGACTCGAATAAAAAAAAACCGGCTAAGTGCGAGTCGGACTCGCGCACGAAGGGTTCCGTACCATTATTTAAAAAAAAACTTGTTTGTACGGGAGCCCCCTTAAATATTAATTTTATTTTGTTTTTAGTATTTGTTATTATAGCGGCAAGAGAAATACATAATCTGTAGAAATTTCAAGTGGCTAACTATCAAGGTTCATGAGATACAGCCTGGTGACGGACGGACAGTGAAATCTCAGTAATACGGTCCTGTTTTACCCTTTGGTTACGGAACCTTTAAATTGGTATAGTAATTTTTATTTGCTTTTCTTATTTACGTAAATCGGTGAGTGTGAACCACCCGTGTATTAAATGGAGCCCATCTGATCCTCGCCCTATAACCGCGCTTTCACACATACAAACAGTCTCAAACGTTTATTCGATAATTTCTCATTCCGTTAACTACGTTAAGGGGGTTATTCTGAAATACCGACAAACTTAAACAACCAAAAAAAAAGCATCAATTAATAATTAACTAGGTATCGTAATTTAAATTGATTATTTATGTATTTTGTGACAATCTCCTCAATTTTGACGGGGATGCAAAACAGCACCTTGTATATTAGGTTACTATTGAGGAGCTTGTGGCAGAATAATGAAAGCCGCTTGGGTTGATTTTCATGTTAAGCCATGTTTGCCTAGATTGGTCCGTGGACGGTTGACCGCCCATTCAATACAGAGTTTCCTCCGTGCCTCTGAAAGCACGTTAAGCCGTAGATTCCTGCTATGAATTGTAGATCTTTGACAGTCATTACATGCGGCAGTGGCCCAAAAGTCTGACGACTAGTCTTACCAAGGTGTATCGTATTACCCAGTAGGTTCATAAGGAAGTCAGATAGGCAGTTGCTCCATGTAAGTTAGGCAGATGATGAGGTTACTACTATTATTACGGTTTGCCTGCATGATCCCACTGCTGGGCAAAGGCTATGACATCCAGCTCTTTTAATTAAGCGCTAATATGGACTAATGTGTGTGTCAAAAATCAAAAAAAAATCTAAATCAAAATATTTTTATTTCACATTGGCCTACATGGGCACTTGTAAAACGTCGACAAAAAGGTGCTCGCATTGGATTGGTCGTTTCCTATGGAGACGAACCGGCAAGAAACTCCATGGTTACTCTTTTAAAATCATTTGGTTTTACATTTTTTCTATGTTACAGCGTTATGTTAGCTTTTGTGTGTTACCGTTCGTACCGCCATCTTTCATGAAGTCTGTCATGACGGCTCCTGGCTGTGTCAGGACCTTCACAAAGTCGTTTGTGTTTTTTAATGCCACCCATAGGCCTCTGACTTAGCTTTCCATGCCGTCGATAAATATCTCTCAGGCATGTTAGTTTCCTCATGATGTTTTTCTTCACCAAAGTGCGTGTCTTGGGTTCGAACTCAAGACTTGGCAATCCGACGGCTACACCACTTGGCTTACACTACTTAAACTGCTTTTATTCAGTAATAAAAGACAACATCATGAACATTTATCTTCCCACGCAGTTTTTGTTATTCGTTAACACAAACAGAATCGTCCATGATAACGATGCTGACACTAGTTCATATAAATCACAGAGTTCGTTACCCCCGCTCAATATTTCACTATAATCTTATTGTTTTGCTATGGACGCGTGTGAAAGTATTGTCAGAAATTCTGGAAATCTCACTAATCAAATTGACAGATACACAGATTTATAGGCGTCGGATACTGAAACTTTGATAACAGTGAAAGGATTTTTTTTCTCTGTAATTTGTCGAATATTTGAAAGTCAAACAGAACAAAACTCAAAGATACAGTCCCAGACACAAGGCATAATAACTTGTGGAAGTACTGTAGTTGCCCATTCCAAAGCGTAGATCTCTATGGAGAAGAAGTGGCAAGAAACTCCATGGACACTCTTTTAAATCAAAATATTGTAACAAAATCTTGGTTACATCATTCATGTTGAGAATTACAAACATGTGAAAACGATGAAGAAATACGGGCAATTTTAGAGCGTCCAGGGTAAAAGATTAAATCAATAATAAAAAAAAAGTAATTAATATATAAACCATGGCAGCTAAGAGATGACCAGTCACAACTGACAGGGCCCGTTCACGAATATGACCCATGTATCAGCCATCATTCAACTCAACCATATTGAAACTAAATGACCCGACACCCCCGCCACCATCAGCGTGACATTTGAGTGAGCATGACATTCACTCAACCACCAGGGTAAATTCGCGACATTGAAATATTTTGGTACTCAGTAAATTGTGGCTTTACAGTACATAGTACTCACACAAGTGCTATGCAATTATATAATAATAGGAGATTGAATCTATATAATGCAAAGATATTTTTACAATCTTCTGCTAATTAATGTTTTATAGTAGGGCTCAATATAACGCTCTTAAAACATTGTAACCTGAATTATAATGATTCTGTTAATGAGCTTTGTTAAAATGTTGATGTACAATTAAAAAAAAATCGCCCTGAAAAATAGATCCTTTTGTAATTCAAAGTTACGCGTTCCGACCCCTTACTAACTAGTAGTCATTTATTTATTAAGGGATTAAATATAATGAGCACCAAAAAATACTTTGAGATCCTAAGCTACGTTACCCAAAAAAAAAATAGTAAACACCAAAAAAATTGTATTCAAAGACCAAATATAGTAAATGATCACCAAATATAGTAAATGATCACCAAATTTTGTGGCAAGAAGAACTTAGGAAGCAAGTGCGAGCAAAGCGAGCTCGGGATATTGGGCACCCCGACTCGGACAGGTACTTTAAACCCTGCAGAGAGAAATAGGAGCCCCGCGTAGCGGGGCTCCGTCGACTACGCCTTAGTTCGGAGCTGTGATTTTCAGGTTTTTAATTCTGGTGATCATTTACTATTTCTGGTGATCATTTACTATTTTAGGCAGTATAAAAATGTTTTTTAAGGTTATATTTACTTTATCTGGTGTTATGTTAAACATAAGCCATTTATTAATACAGCTCAGCTGTGTTTAACATACCATTGTATTTCGGATGTAAACAAAATTCTCCATCATTACCAAAAGAATTAATCTTCCTGTATCACTCCCAGATAACTAAAGCCTCTTCACACAGATTATCGGCACGCTTTGACGTCATATTATCAAGTGATTGCTTACGTTTTTTACGTACTCGAGTTGTAAGTCCTACCTGTGATAACAGTAGCATGAGAGTTCATTCAACAGGGAACAAAATGTGCTTTAATTGTGCGACTGCCTATCTGATCTAAACGACACAGTACCTGAGTAATACGATACTCCTTGGTAAGACTGGATGTCAGAATTTTTTGGCTTCTGACTACTTGTAACGGAGATCTACAAATGACAGCCGGGACCAACGGCTTAACGTGCTTCCCGAGGCACGGAGAAAACTCAGTATGTAATTATGGTCACCCATCCACGTACCAACCTCGGCAAGCACGGCTTAGCCTTGAACCTGTGCGGCTGTTATTATTTAGCCACGAGCTCCTCTAATAAAATAAGTAACTCTGGGCCAAAAAATTATTGCTGTAAACGACTTTTTTTTTTCGGGAGAAAAGTCACGATTTACGTCATGACTCTTTGTAACCGTTTCAAAACATAGTGTTGATAGGTACAGGGGTCATGGAGGTATTACACGTTGTATTTTGATTTTACAATGAACTTGATCGATACTACTCTGTCTTTATCCGTATTTATGGTCATCTACGACAATCTTCCTCAAACAAAATCCATATTTAAGATAAGAGCACCAGGAAAATGAGTCTTCATTGTTTCACAATAGACTTCCTCATGCCTAATCTCCATATTACAATACCGTACTCCTGCATCACTTCATTATAGCGTCAAAATAACATTGATACATCCTCATTAAGACACATTTGACGTAAGCAAATATAGCATGAATCAATAAAGTGTTACGCTGTTTTTCAGACATACCCCACAGGCAAGAATAAAATGGTGACTAAGAATGTGAATTCTAGGAAAGAAAAACATATTGTTTTGTTGTGTAGTTTTCCTTATGAGACTTGGGCATTGTTTTTCTTACGTCCTGAGGTTGTTGAATGGAAGGAAAATATGTGGAGGATGGTGTTAGTCATTTAGGCAGCTGGTGTTTACTGTAAGGACTTAATTAATTATTGAAGCTTTTCCATTATATTGTTATTTTCAGTAGCGGTTTAGTAATAGCAGTGATAGCGTAGTGGTGGTCATAGGTCTTGAGTTCGAACCCAGGACACTCCTGATTAATGATGCCACCTCAGATTTTTCGGATTCATGTGCGTATTGTAAAATTATCACTTGCTTCGGTGAAGGAGAACACCGTGAGCAAACCAAACCAGCTTGCCTGAGAGATATTTCTCGACGATATGTTAAGCCAAGTCAAAAGCCCACAGGCGCGTTAATTCACCCTTTTGAGTGATGAAATAAATTACACAAAACCTTAATGTATTATATCAAAGCAGCAGAGTTCGTGCATTTTTAAAATCACTAAGAATTATTGTTAAAGTCAGACTTCTAATAATTTATGCTGTTTGTCTTTAGCAATATTTAAAAGAAGATCTGAGATTAAGTAAAATTTCTAATCTCTGAGCTTTAAACAGAGCTGAGTGTTATTTTTGACATGGCTTTGTTTACTAACTTTTCATGGCATTGAATTGTTTATCCTAACTATTAAAAAGTTTTCGCAAACTGTGTATAGGGTTGGCTTCTTGTCTAATTATATGAAAGAAGAAGAAAGAAAACACATTTGTTGGTACATGCCACAAGTACACAAAATATAAAAAAGGAAATATATGTATAAAAAAAACTTTAAACTAAAAAATAAATATTGTGTGACTCACGGCTGCACCAAATAGGCCCAGTTAAGCAAAATGCTGGACAACTAGTGCCCGACGCTGGTTTTCAACTGAAACTAAATGTCATGGTGATACTTTCGCAGCTTTTTCATGGGGCATTACCGAAATTCCTTATTTCGAAAAAGTTCTACTGGCAATCCTGACAGTTTCACGTGTATCCCAAGGTCCCGAATTTAGAAGCGTTTTAAATATTAAATCCAATAGCTGAAGGCACAATAAGTGAAGATAGATTCAGCAGCAGCATCAGCTTTTCTTTAACCTTGTGTGCGTTTATTCAGTGAATGATTTTTCTGCGGGTTTTTTTTCTCATTTAGAATTTCTATCGAATTATAATATAAAACCACACTTTGTCTCTACTGGCTTTCTTACTACCTGAGCTTTCATTAACAAAGCACGTTATCCCTACAGGTACAATTTAAAATATTCAATACCGTCGTAATACCAACTCAGGTGGTACCTGTTCTGTTAATTTAGCCGCATAATACCCCAGGGAGCCCGAAAAGGGTACGAAGTTACGCTAAGTTTAAAAGGTTATCCAGTTAATTTTCACTGGTACGTTACGTACCTAATACCTATTTCATGTCATAGACGTAGGTACTAAATTGAAGATCAAAATCGACTGATATCTTGTTTTTTTTTTTCAAAGGTTGTTTTTTTTTATCAAGTGTTAAGCTGAGTTAGTTTAGCTTAGCTCGCATAGCTGACGCAGCTTTTCATACTTGTTGCATAGTTTGCAGTTTGCACACAAGTATGAAAAACTGCGTCAGCTATGCGAGCTAAGCTAAACTAACTTAACTTAGCTCTTGGTCTGCAACCCGTATAAGGTTGTGGTACAGTACAGACCATCAAACTCATATTTTTTTATATGGGACCAAAAAATAATCAGCCCTCACATGCAAAACTTATAAAGGGTGTAAAACACCTCTTAACGAAGCCGAAAGGCACTGGTTCTCCCTGTCATTGCGATATTTTTTTTGTTCTACACCATACTACCTTCTAGTTACGGAAATATTAGGGGTCAAAGTTCTAAGTTATAAGATTGACGTGTATATCTGTGTGTCTGTGAAACTGTGTATCTGTGTGTCTGTCTGTGGCATCGTAACTCCTAAACGGATGAACGGTTCTTGATAAAATTGCTGTCGTTTGAAAGGTAATTTAATCGAGAGTGTTCTTACCTATGTTTCGAGAAAATCTGCTGAGCCGTTTGAAGCTCATCACCTCTTTTCTAGTTGATGAAGGGATATAAACACCTTCTACGGGTCTTGTTGATTCGAAATTTGAATTCTTGTCACTTGTCACCATGGGCATCGCCAGGGGCGTAGGCTGCAAACCCTCCCCTCCCCCTAAAAGCTCAGTTTTTTTTTTTTAAATTTATAAGTTTCTTTGTTTTCGTAAATGAGCGAGAAGAGGCGCAACACTGAGAAACGTGGAAGGAATGGGAGGAGACCTATACCCACGAGCGGTACAGTCAAGGCTAAAAAAAAAATAAGTTTAAAAAGCATGAAATAAAAATTAATTAAAAATTTAAAAAACCCCTGACGGAAAAAACCTCTAAAAATTTATATATTTAAATTTTAGAGGAATTTTTACTTCTAAATATTTTGAATTTAATTTTTTATTGTATCGTGTTCAGCAGTTTGCTGAACTGGACCTTTTTGGCGCAGCCGTGAGACACACAATATTATCTTTTTCTGTTCAGTTTTAAGTTTTTTTTTTTTTGTGTGCACTTGTGCTATGTGCCAAATAAATATTTTCTTCTTCTTTCTTTCTACTTCTTCATGTATTGGTATTTTATAGGTGACAAAAAGGTCGTGACAAAAATGTTACATATCATAACATCACGCCTGTAATCCTAGAAGGGTAAGGCAGAGATGTACGCATTAGTACACCCACATTTTACCAGTTATGTTTAAGTGTTTGACGGCATGGTTGGCGCAGTGGTTCAGCAATCGACTGCTGCGCTGCGTGTCGCGGGTTCGATCCCCGCACGGAACAAATATTTGTATGGCCTATAGATAGTTGTTCCGGGTCTGGCTGTTTGTGTGCGTGAGTTTAAATGTTTGTAAACGCACCCACGATACAGGAGAATTTCCTAGTGTGGGGCAATGTTATTTTTATAAAAAAAAAGTCCTATGTAAGGGGGCGAGCCTATTGCCATCAACTGGTCACAAGTCCAGTAGTGGCTGTTACTGCGAAATTCCTGATGGAAAAACCCAACACTTTCCTCGACCCGGGAATTGAACTAAGGATCTCGTGCTCAGCAGTCGGCGCTTTCGGCCACTAGACATATTCACCGTGTATCATTCCAACTTTTGAGACAGAGGAACGTAGATTATCGAGAACAAAAAACCACGCGGCCATTTTTAAAAAAAATATCTCGAACCAAAAATCTTTTTAATTTTCTTTTAAACAAATATGAGTCACATTCTAACACATCATGAATTTTGGGATGAAGGTTTAATAAGATAAAATATACATTGTGAAAATTTAAGCGAAAAGCGATGAACTGAACGAGAATAATATAGAATCAGTCAGGCATGACGCGTACAAAGAACATGAAAGTGGTCGAATTGTTGATTTAAAACGTCGATCATAATACTTCAGAAGTAAAAGCATAGAAAAGGCTTTAATAAAATATTCCATTTGAATCTTCATGGAAAAGGCAATTTTATAATTGGAACCACATATATAGAAATACTTAGATAACGCAAGAGCACCTAGATCGCGTTAATAAGCATTTTATGCTTAGCGTGGTTAATGGCGCAGCAAACTAATTTTTTAAAATAACAACATTACAACTATAATTAATCTAATTGTAGACATTGAAAAACACACAAACGTAGTCTATTTTGTATAGCTACTTGTTTTGTTGTAAGTGATCGTGATAGTTGCGTTATCTTGGTATATCTAGATATCTTATATCTGTGATTGGCCCTTTACTTCATCTTTTTTAGAAGTCTTCTCACCAAAACGCTTTAGAGTAATCCCAGCTTTGCTTTTATAATTTCCTGTTCACTTGTTAGGTTCGTTTACATCTATTAGTTGTGATACTTGCATTTTACAAGTATTGTAGTTATTTCAGAGATGTTTTTCTTCACACTTCATTATCTGTCATGCCAGCCAGCTTCCAGTCTAACCGGATGCAGCTGAATACCATACATTACCTTATTATATATGGAGCGTCTGCTTATCGAACCCCCAAAACCCAGTAAGTACTGGATAATACGATACTCCTTATTAAGACTGGTTTGTGAAGTGTTGAAGGTTAATGAAGTGTCCTTATGTCATATTAGACACGCGTTTGCGATTTTATGTGTTTTTAGGACCTTTTCTTTATAATAGACTTAACAAGATACTAAATTTCTATAGTTTAAGTTATAAAAAATGTAGTTATGTAATCTCGGATTATTTAGCGATACTTAATTACACAGACACAGAAAAACTTCTAGAAGTTGTAGTATGATGATGTCATATCCTCTCGTATCAATTTTTACATATTTACTTAATCAGCTATTATTAGAGTTCTTCTTTATTTTACCAATTTGATTATAGTTATAGTTGTTATTGTTAATGGTTTAATTTTATTTTATAATTTTACTGTCGTAATTATTTATTATTTTTATATTATTTATTATAAAAATAATGCTAAGTAAAGTGATGGCCCGAAACACAGGTTTAAATAAACCTAGATCGGGCAGGTCGCTGCCAAACATCTGAATTGAATTAACATCACTTGCGACTTTTGAATATGTTTTAGTTATAGTTTACTTATAAGTACTATTTATACCATTGTATGAGAAAAATACTACTGTGCCTAAATAGTGTAATACTTTTATTACTAAATTATCTTATCTTAAATTATCTTATCTTATTATCTGTCATGCCAGCCAGTTTCTAGTCTAACCGGAAGCAGCTGAATACCATACATTACCTTATTATAAAGGGTGTAAAACACCTCTTAACGAAGCCGAAAGGCACTGGAACTCCCCGTCGTTGCGATCATTTTTTTTTTCCACACCATACCTGGGAACCTTCTAGTTACGGAGATATTAGGGGTCAAAGTTCCAACTTTTTGACAAGTATTTTTTTAAATACAAGTTTTTAATGTAAGATTTTTACTTTAAACACTTCCACACTATTGAATCCGTCCATCAGCACAATGTTTTGAGTGCGTTTCATTGAGTTCTACCACAAAACATGATTTTACACCCCCCAAAAAAAAGTTGTTTCCCAGCAATGATTTTTGCGTAAAGTTACTTAGTTTCATGTACAGAATGCTTGGTTGAAGGCTTCGTGATGAGGTGATTTACACGGTGTATATGGAGCGTCTGCTTATCGCACCCCAAAAACCCAGTTAGTACTGGATAATACGGTACTCCTCAGCAAGACTGGTTATCAGATTTCCGGGCCACTGCCTTCCTGTTACGACTGTCAAAGATCTACAAATGACAGCTAAGTCCTTGTCGAGCCACGGAGAAAACTCGATATGTAATGGGTGCTCACCCATTTATGTATTTGTACTTCTGTGTAACATGGCCAAATATATGCATGAATATGAGACAACAGTAGAACGACAGATTAGAGAATGCACACGTAGACAGGACATTAAACGTTACAAGGCACAGCCTTATTTGAATATTGTGAAGCACAGCCCCAGATATCAATCGGTAAAGTTACCTCTAGATATAAAAAGTGCTATCTACTCAAGTTCTTTTAAAAATCTGCTTAAGAGTTTCTTATTGAAAAAGTGGCTTTACTCTGTTGAAGATCTGTAACGAAATTGCTATAAAATTTGTTGAATTTATGCATTGTTGTAATATTTAACTTGTTTTTTCCCAATGTATTTAATTTTCTTTTTTATATCGTGTAATTTAAGATACAATTTATTGTTCATGAATAAATGACTTATGACTTATGACCCATTTACAGACAACCTAGGCAAGTGCGGCTTATCCTGAAGACTGAACGAATTATAAATTAAAAAAAAAAACAAATGGGCGTTTGTTTTTTTCTCTCCAAATTAAGCGAAACAAACCACGATCAAACATAATAACACCACCCTCTGTTGAACGCAAAAAGTATTAAAATCCACAAGGGCTTGGCGCTATCAATCATTCTAGTTTACACATCGCTGCTCAAAGGGCGATAACCCGACGAATCTGCAAGTAACACTCAAATAGAAAAACTATAATATGTAAATCAACTCTGCCTGACATCCGATCCTTTCAAAAAGAAATTTAATTTGAATGTAAAACCGTCCAGTCAACGGCTTTTTTGTTCGTTCGTCCTTTTTTTATTGGCCAGACGGGACGCTTGTTTGTAAAAACTCAAGAATTTTGTGAAAATTGTTTATTTCACGCAAAGCTAAGACGCAATGTGCAAAGTTTTGCGAAGTTTTATAAAACTATAAAATGTTTCGAGGTTTTATTGATTTTAAAGTTGTGAAATGATCATGTAAATAAATATAAATGATAAATGTATGTAGTTATTGCCGTCTTCGCGGCAGCACCAAAAGTATTCTCAGTGTATTCGCTGATCGGTGGGATTGCCCGATGATGCGGAGGTGGTTGCGGCTGCACGCTGAATTTTAATTGTGTATTTTTCATCTGTCTGTAACCTACTAACACTAGAATTTAAGTACAATTGTTACTAACCCTATGGACTCCGGTCTGAAATAAAAAATAACTATTCTATTTAGGTTTCTGAAACTTTGAATGTCTGTGAAACGAAAAAATAATGTTTCCAAATAATTGAGATCGTTAACTGCATCGCTACTGGTGCTAATATCAAATGTATAATAATGATTGAAAGAGGTTAAGTGCTTTAGTGTCTTCTTTGAGAGCGTACCTGCTGTTCAATTAACCATTTTTTTTCATTCCCCAGAGGAATAGGCAGAGATGTACCCAGTAATAATACACCCAAATTACGCCAGTTTTTTATTTAAGTTCCATGTTTCGGGGGCGAACCTATTACTACCATTTGGGCATAAAACCAGACTCAGTGGCTACTACTGCTAAATTCCCTATAGAAAAACCCACTAACAATACGCCCGACCCGCGAATCGAACCCAGGACCTTATGTTCAGCAGTCACGGTTACGACCACTCGACGTACGAGGCAGTCCAAAAAAAAAAAAACAAATAATAGGTATAATAAAGCCATAAAACAATCAAATAAATATAATAAGGCCATGAACAATATACAAATTACTCTATATATTTACAAACCACTTCATTCATAAGCATACCCAACTAATAAAAATGCCAAGACGGAAATACGTCCATGAAATCAGCCATAACACGCCTTAAGTACCAACTATTAAGTTCCCGGAAATGTATTACGAATGACCACAACGTTCCAAGCCGATTGACGTCGCCATTTTAATCTGTTATAAAGGAACCACTTACTAATATTACTTGGACGACATAACCTTTCTATAATCCTCATACTTTTATACTTGGCAGAAGGTAGTTTGATGAATCGCTTTGGCATAGGTACTAGGCTTACTCATGGGTTTTTTAATACACCATTGTTGTTTACAATGTGATACAAAGTTGGTGATTACCGCTGAGGCGCCATTGAGACCCGAGCCGTTAGGTGAGGGTCTTATGAGAGCCGAGGACGGTAATCACCAATACACACGTGTATCATACGACGTTTTTCAACACACTTGTGAATAAAATAACAATAAAAACTCATTTTATTTAGTAGATAATAGATATTTTTCCTTGGAGTTTTCAGGTAGTAAACTTTCCATAACGTTAAGGGCTTGACATATCGGGTTTATATCGGGCTGTGTACAACATAAATCATTTTCTTCGTAACTTGTACCTACTTGTAGACATTTTAATTAATAAATAACTATAATTTCAACAGTGAAAACGAGTTTTGAAAAATGATTCGCTATGGTGGGAAAAATTAATTAGTTTTCCTATGCGCGCGCATTGCGATCAGCCACAAACTAAAGGGATGAGGTCTTTTTTTTAATTTCCGCGCATAGGGTTTGCGCTTATTCTGCCACGTACAAAATGGGGAATCTAAAGTTTTCTTTTATTACAGAGAAAACAAAAGTTATATTTGAGTGAAAGTTTTATTTATTAAACACGAACGAGTTAAAATTACACTAGTTTACACGGTTTTCATACCCCAGCTGAAAGTTGTTATTTTGTTATTCATGTAGGTAATATTATACAGAAAAAATAATAAAAAAAATCTGTCACGTCTGGTTTAAGAAATATTTATTAACATGACTGAAATACATAATTTTGGAGTTAATACTAAAAAATAAATAAAAATTTCTAATTTTTGTCTTCTTTTTACAGCTATTTGAATTAGTTAATCTTAAAATGGACCAACAGTACTCCCCTAATATGTTTTGATCCCAAAATCATTGATGTCGTTCCTCAAAAACCTTTTAAATCTTGGTGAAAAAGTTGCCCTTGTTCGTCACTCATACTTTCTAAGTTTTCAGTGAAAAAACTGAGATAGGAGTGCAGAAAATGAATCTTTAATGACATGTTTACTCCCATCTTTTGAAAATTTTCCAAAAAAACAATAATTATAATAATAATGAAGATATGCACTTTTTAACGAATCTACAATGGGTCTTTTTTTTTTTTCGAAAATATAAACTGTCCACAAACATAACAAAAACGATCAGAACTTTGTTTACACTTTCTACTCGACATTTTAAATTAATTCGAAACAAGATTATTGTCGTTTGAAGCGAACGAATAAGCAATAAACTGTCGTCACCACGTAAGGTAGTTAAAAAAACATTTGACTGCAGGTAGAAATTGTGGCGTGATAAAATATTTCTGCTAACACTTTTAGGTTTAAGGAAGGTAGATTATATATTTATCTACTTCGGTTTCGTTATATTCGAATTACGAAATTGACAGCGGTTTCATTATGATACCCATAACGACACAAGTTGCATTATGCGAATCGTCATAAATTATTCTAAAACATAAGCAAAGACATTCTGAACATACAGCCTCGTACCTATAATATTACTTCGAAATCGAGACAATGTAAATGATGTTTTTAAAAATGGAACAAGTTTAGAACAAAAGTATCGTATACTATTTGGTTGTTGCGGCTACAAGATCTTTGCCTTATACTTATTAAAGACTAAATAAAAAAGAAGTGGACGCGGGAAAAAAATCTGAGTGAAATTTTATTCCAAATTTTATTAAAAATGTCTTCAACATCAAGTGATATGGAAAATACTCCACCAGATATGACAAATAGAGCAGTTGGGGCTTCAAATACTTTACTACCAGAAATCAAGACATGTATATGAGAAATGTTATGAAGACAATTAATAGTCAGTGTGTAGTTAAGTTTCTATTAAAAATACTTTTTTGTCTATATCTGTGTTTCATTCCTTCCTTCGTAGATAAAATCTTGTATGCAACTGTACGTTATTGGTATTTTAATAACTCGTGCCCACCTATTTCGGTACGCGCTACGCTTGTACCGAAAAATGGCACTCGTATTAAAAGACCGTCCATAACGTAACAGTTGCATAAATAGCTATTATACAGGGTGTAACGGAAAGGGTATATACATCCTTAAGGGTGTGCTACAGACCATCAAACTGAACATGTTTCTCAACATAAAATTTTTTTTGCAGAAAAAAAAAATATCAGCTGCCCATACATTTGGGTTGAATAGGTATTGTAATTTTCTATGGGGCAGTAGATATTTTTTTTGCTGAAAAACATGTTTTATGATGAGAAACATGTTCAGTTTGATGGTCTGTAGCACACTATTAAGGATGTATATACCCTTTCCGTTACACCCTGTATACATTTACTTTGGGGTATAAAAAAAAAGCTAAATTTTGTAAAATAGTTTTATCTATTTAAATAAGAAGTTGCATGAAATGAGCAAGCAATAGATTGAACACGATCTTTTTTTTGAATAAAAACTTTTTTAAGAACAAAGCACCTCAACCAATAAAATTTAAAAAAAATCTATAACTCAGTAGTGAGTTATAGCAATGAAAAGTCAGTTTGATGACAGTTTGAATAAGGGTGTCATTCTGTGCCTATTTGCGGTTACCATAAAGACACTTTATGAGCAAGTGTGTTGAAAAAAACATTTTACACCAATTTACAAGCTTTTTATTTAGATTCACCCGTATGTTTGTTTGTAACCGACTCCTTTGGTCGCTATTTTGACCCACTTTAAACGGCCAGATTTCGTTCAAACTTTGTAGATTTATCGAGAACCGATGACAATACATTAATTTGATAAAATTATTCCTTTTTTCAATTTGCAAAGTTTTTTGTTAATTTTATAATTTTCATCTATAGTCGATAAGGCATTTAACCATTATCTTTAACCATTTTATCTAATATTAGGAAATTTTCGAATACCAAAGAGAATTTTTAATTCAACAGAGTAAATACTACTTTAAAAAAATAAAACCGAACTAAAAAATAGAAAATAAATTTAAATTAAGAAAAAAAGCGTGGGGTGCATGGTGTCAATAGTTATATAGTACATTACACACCTAGGGCAGTAAAGTAAAAAATGCACCCCACGCTTTTTATCTTAATTTAAATTTATTTTCTATTTTTTAGTGTTAGTTAAAAAGCGTGTTTTTTTAAACTATTATTTTATTTACTCGTCTGAACTTGTGCGATAAGCCCCGCTATTATGATGCAGATTGGAGAATTTTCGCACCATCATCATCATCTCCCTAGCCTCTTCCCAAACTATCTTGGGGTCGGCTTCCAGTCTAACTGATTGCAGCTGAGTACATACCAGTATTTTACATGAAGCGACTGCCTATCTGACCTCCAAAAGTCCCAGTAACTGGGTAATACGATGCCCCTTGTAAGACTAAGAAGCATGTCAGACTTTTCGGGTTCTGACTACTCGTAACGCCTGTCAAAGATCTTCAAATGACAGCCGGGACCAACGGCTTAACGTGCTTTCCGAGGCACGGAGGAAAGTCGGGATGTAATTATGGTCACCCATCCACGGACCAACCTCGGCAAGCAAGGCTTAACCTTAAAGATCGACCCGTGTGGCGGAAATTTCGCAGCATGGCATCATTAAACGTACACTGTCACTTTCTGGGTATCTTACGTGATTATTAATTATTGTGAGCTTCCGATATTTTGACGCTGTTGCAAGCGCCTTGATCGCGGGATGACATGTGTAAGTTTAGTTATAAAACCGTGAAACCTTAAAATAGGGCATGGCCTCATTATCTGCCTTGTCCCTTATATCATAGGGTCGGTTTTCAGTCTAACCGAATGTAGCTGAATACCAGTATGCGCGGCAGACGTGCCCAGAGGTGGGTGGAAGTGAGATCACTTCCACCCACGTCTTGTGCCATTGTGCCATGTCTTGGTTTTACATGCCACCGAGAAATATCTCTCAGGCATGCTGGTTTTCTCACGATGTTTTCCTTCACCGAAGCATGGGATAATTATATGTACAGTACGCTACGTCGGATTCGAACTTGAGACATAAGTCTCAAGTCATAAGACTTGGCAGTCAGACGTTCACACCATTAAGCCATCACAAAGTTGACGGCACGGTTAGCGCAGTGCCTGAGCGATCGACTGCTGCGCTGCGTGTCGCGGGTTCGATCCCCGCATGGAACAAATATTTATATGGCCTACAGTTACTTGTTCCGGGTCTGGCTGTTTGTGTATGTGAGTTTTAATGTTTGTAAACTCATCCACGATGATACAGGAGAAATTCCTAGGATGATACAAAGTTTAAAAAAAAAGTACTTTTCAATTTCCAAAAGCGTGACCAAATGACTGATCGTGGTCAATCTACCTTCAAATCTCATTTAAGCTGTTGTGATTGGTTATCCGAAATAACCTCAGCCAATCAAATCCCCCGAATCCCAATCCAATCTGTTTTGACAACGGATTGAATAGCTTTTTCGGGGGACAGAAAATACCGGGGCATTTTTTAGATTTTGCCGACAATAATTTTTGATTAAAGTACAAATTAGTAAGTATGATGTGAATTAGGTCTGTTTACACCCCGTATTAGGTATATCTTAATACTACCTATCCTGCGCAACTTCGTCCGCGTCAACATTTTTCGTTGCTGCTCCGCTCCTATTGGTCGTAGCGTGATGATATATAGCTTAAAGCCTTTCTCAATAAATGGGCTATCTATACACTGCAAGAATTTTTCAAATCGGACCAGTAGTTCCTGAGATTAGCGCGTTTAAGCAAACAAACAAACTCTTCGGCTTTATACTTTTAAGTATAGATTGTTGCCACTTCAAAGTTTCATCAAATATTTTAATTCCCAAACGCTAGCCATTTTACGACAAGTAAATGTTTCATCGTATTTTCACGTGGCAGGAACCTCTATCAATTTAAACACTCTTCCAACTTATTGAGTAGCTATCCATTTTGATTGGCTTTTGTAGCGCACCCGGGAGCATAGAAATACGAGGATTCATTACAACGTTTATTAAGTTTTCGATATATTGGCCACAATATTCTAGAAAACAAAGAGAAATGCTACAGGAATTGGAGGGTGAGGGTAAGAGGGAATCCGAGAAATGCAATAAGTAGTAAATGGATTCCGTTCTTTGTCCTCATTTTACGTTACTGTTTTGTTTTTTGTCTTTTTTCTACACCTGTGAAAAGAGCAGGATAAAAAGTTTGTGATTCAACCTGGGACTTTTTGATTGTAATAAACTGTGGAATAGCAGTTGTTGTTTTGAAAGTCGATTATCTGAGGAACAGCACGAATCTTCTCCACTTCATTCCACTTTAGTCTATGCACTTATTTGTTGATGAAAACCTTTGAACTTTTGAAATTCCACACAAAATTGAGAAATAACAGGGTTATCAATATTTATATGTCTCCACTTTTAAATTGTTGCAGAAACTTTTGTCATACAAAACGAATTATTTCGGAATTAAAAATTAGCTTGAGGCTTACTTTAGGTGTCTAATTGTACCACAGAAAACCTCAAACTAATTTTGTTCTATAAATGAAAAAAAAAAGAAAATACCTTACCTAATTTGTAGCAAGAAAATATTATAAAACCTTACCTAATTTGTAACAATAATACGTGTCCCACGACAACTGCTCCAAATAGACCCAAAACAGCGATTAACACATAATTTAAAACTATGTCCATAGGGATATCTTATCTAACGCACATATTCGTTTCTAACGAGTATCTTTACTTGAGAAACGAAGTACTAAAGACAGAACAGAAATCACTCAAGCACAAGTGTTTTTCTCCCGAAGCCCCGAGCTTGCCCTCTTTCGCTCCGTAAACTTGGGCGATTAAGAATGTTTTGTATTAAAAATAAAAACTAAGAAACATCTTAAACAGACCCGTTCGAAGCAGACTCTTAATCTACAGACCGTTTGCATGTTGTAAATATGAAAGAACTGTTCAAAGAACTTGAGAATATTCATAAAGTAAAGTGAAAGAGTTTTTTTTTCTTTTTGCGAATACAAGCGAAAATAAAGTGGCTAAGCTAATTAAGTTCAAAGATAAAGTCTAGAGGAGTACGATATCAGCAATCCATGTATATAAAACGTATCACTAACAGAAAATATATATTTAGTTTAAACGGCTTGGTCTAGAAGTATAATATTATTGATTAAAATGAGTGTGCTTTGTTTTTATATTAAATAAATAAAATAAAATTCGTTTATTTTAGGTCCTTGACCCATATTAGTAACACAACAATATACAAATACACTATAGTCAATTCATGCAATAAAAATTAAAATAAAACAAAACAAAATGGAATATGACAATGAATAAAATTAAGGAATGAAGTTATGTCAACAGCAAAAATATAATATTCATATAAAATTAAATCGATGGATGTCAACAAGCACATGGCAAAATAAAATATAATAAAACAGAATTAGATATATTATGACAACGAATTAAATTATGGAATTAAGTGCTTGTTTTTATATTGTAAGTGGACCACGATCATCACGAAGCCGTCAACATCATACTAAGTAACTTTGTGCAAAAACAAACTGGGGAACGGGTTTAGTTTTTGGGGTGTTTGGGGTAGTACTCAAAACACTGTGCTGATGGATGAATTGAATGGTAAACGGGTCATGGAGGTATTAAAAGTAAAGTAAGAAAGAAAGTAAAAGTTTATAACATTGAGAACTTGTATTTAAAAAAAACACTTGTGAAAAAGTAGGAACTTTGACCCCTAGTAACTCTGTAACTATAGAAGGTTCCCAGGTTTGGGTCCAGAACAAAAAATTATATCGCAATGTCAAGAACTAGTACCTTTTTAACAAATTGCTTCGTTAAGAGTACTTTTACACCCATTATGCGTAGAAGCTGCATATAAAAACTGCAATATTCTTGCTAGATTTTAAAATTAATACCAAACGAAACGCCCTGAAGATACCATGTTGCAACACCTGTGTAGCAGCTGCTTTGGCTTACTTTAATAATATTGTAGGTACTGCAAGCAACGTTCCGTATTACCGATTGTAGTGAAGCTATTATGGTAATATCCCCGCTGATTGTCTATTGTAGTTTGTAGTGAACTACTGTAGACGCTATTGTTAAACATTAACATACATAGTTTGAAGTCGAGCAGACTGTAAAGGTTTGTAACATAACTTAACACCACGCCTGTAATTCCAAAAGGGTAAAGCAAAGGTGTACTAATAATACACCCATATTCGTAACGTAAGTACAGACAGCGTGAGTATGTGCTAACCCCTCTACAGTCCCGCCGAGTATGCCAGGGGGGTAACTACTAAACGATACATATACAGGTCGTAACGGAAAGGGTATATACATACTTATGGGCTACAGACCATTAAGCTGAACATGTTTCTCTGCGTCTATCAGCTGCCCCATACATTTGGGTCGAATAGGTATTGAAATTTTGAATAGAGCAGCAGATTTTTTGCGGATAAACATGTTCAGTTTGATGGTCTGTAGCACACCCTTAAGTATGTATATACCCTTTCCGTTACACCCTGTAGAAGATTTAAATGTGTCTACCGATGGTTAGATGTGGAAAGCAGTAGTTACCCATTATCTATTAAGTGCCAGTGGTTGTGCCTTTTTTTTACGGATGGGAAATCATCAAATAACCCCTCCCCCCTCCCCGCTCTGGGTGGAGCGGGAGGGAGTGTCAGACTTGTACTGACTAAAACCCATCCATGTTCCTTCTTAGCCCTTTGTGTTCCAGGGCCACGGTATCTCTTTCAAACAGTCCCGCAGCCCTGGCAGGCATCGGCCCTCTCGGACCCCTTCCGGTTTGCTGACATCTCCTTGAGGCGCGCGTGAAACACGAACGCGCCGTCGACACGGCCTGTCGTCATGAGACGGACGGACGGTGAGCTAGCCCATTACTCACCGTCCACAGGCCCGCGCCTACGGTGGCCGGGGGCCAGTGGGTGGCCCCCGACGCCCGGGGCATCTCCCGCGGCGGCTGGGACGTGAGGTTCTCTCCCTCTCAAGTTCCGCCGCCTCCTTCGCTAGCATGATTGCAGTGGTTGTGCCTGAAGTTACTATTTGTAGGTCAGGGGGTCTACTCTCTAAGCACGAAATCTGTACTTTCGGCCGAAGTTACGGTCGTTTCCTACTCCTTACCACTTACGGACATAAGATTCGTTAGGGGCCCGAACTAAAAATGAATGACAATACGATTGGACAGTTGTCCTTACTCCCGGTGTGTTTACAAAACTCATGAATCTGAAAATATTAGAGAGTATTACACATATACATTTCAAAGTATAAAGCTAGTTACGGACGGACCCGTACTTTCGTTGACGGACTTAGAGAGTAGGCCCCCAGGTGTGTAAACCCAGTCAGTTTCAGTAAGCCATCATCTTCTGCCTAGCCTTTTCCCAACTATGTTGGGGTCGCCAGTTTTACCTGATTCAGCTGAATACTAGTATTTTACATGGAGCAACTGTCTATCTAACCTCCACAACTCAGTTAGTATTGGGTGATACGATACCCCTTGGTAAGACTGGTTGTGAGACTTTCTGGCCACTGACTACCTATACCGATGTCAAAAAAGTGTTAATGACAGCCGGGACCAACGGCTTAACATGCTTTCCAATGCAAAGAGGAAAGTCGGTGTGTAATGGGTGGTCACTCAACCGCGATAGGTCACAATCATCATATCAGCCCGAAATCACTCACTATTGGATATAATTCTCCCCATTCTTCTGCTATTCTTCTCGGTTCCGTGCGTCCCCTATACATCTGTTTCTCGCGATTTTGATGATATCGTCAATCCAATGCATGTTTAGACAGCCCCGGTTTCTTACGCCCAATCTTGGCCACCATTTGTTCAAAACCTTACTTCATAGGCCATCTCCGCGTTTAACCAGATGTCTTGCCTAATTCCACATCAGCCGTATTGCCCTCGCGGGCCTGTGGACGGTGAGTAATGGGCTAGCTCACCGGCCGTCCGTCTTATGACTACAAGCCGTGTCGACAGCTCGTTCGTGTTCCACGCGCGCCTCAAGGAGATGTTAGCTAATCAGAAGGGGTCCGAGATGGTCGATACCTGCCAGGGCTGCCGGACTGTTCGAAAGAGATACCGTGGCCCGGGAACCCAAAGGGCCAAGAAGGAACGTGGATGGGTTTTAGTCAGTACAGTTCTGACACTCCCTTCCGCTCTGCCCAGAGCGAGACGGGTCATTTGATGATTTCCCATCCGTAAAAAAAGGCGTACCGCCCTGTCCCCAACGAGATTATCGTCCGACGGCGGATTTCAGTGTTACGCAGTCAGTCTGCGTTATGTCGAGCATAGCTCGCTCCATTGCAGGTTTTACATCTCATAATTGGTAAACAGGCTCCTTTCTGAGCGTCCATGTCTCGACACTTTAGGTTCTATACTCGTAGGTGCTTCGTGTAATTTATTGATCCATTAATTACCATTGCTCTCAAAACCTCCTTAAAGAGAGGAGTCTTGTGTCCAAGCAGTGGGAACGTTACAGGCAAATAATACTTGTTTCCTGTGCATGTATGTAAAAATATGAAGATCATACAATACGTAACTTATAATTTATATCACCAAGTTACGCTTCGTAAACGCTTGACTCATAGTTTAAAAACCAATTATCTCCGATCGATGGAGTTTGAAAATGGATAGCTACTCAATAAGTTGGAAGAGTGTTTAAATTGATAGAGGTTCCTGCCACGTGAAAATACGATGAGATAATCATTTGCTTGTCGTAAAATGGCTAGCGTTTAGGAATTAAATATTTGATGAAACTGTGAAGTGGCAACAATCTATACTACATATAACATTATAAAACTGAATAATTTGTTTGTTTGTTTGCTTGAACGCGCTAATCTCAGGAACTACTGGTCCGATTTGAAAAAATATTTCAGTGTTTGATAGCCCATTTATCGAGGAAGGCTATAGGCTAGGCATACATCATCACGCCACAACTTAAAGGAGCGGAGCAACAATGAAAAATGTTTCGAAAACGGGGAAAATGTGGCGCAGACGAAGTTGCGAGGGACAGCTAGTATTTCATAATCTTGAGGTTATACCTTTGAAAACAAAACAGTCGAAGTTCGAATCTATCACCTGCATTCAATTTATCAGAGGCGACTAAACGTATACTAGTTAACTTAAAAACGTCTCGTAATTAGCATCCATAACTAACGTAACGTTAACTAATGTTACTCCATTTTGTTCATTGTTGCCTTGTAATTGGGGCGTGTTTGGTGTACGGCGATTCTTATCGGTTATGTAATGGATGTTCGATGATTGTACTAAACGGTCGACGGTTTAGGTTGTTGCTTTATCGTACTGGCCTGTTTGGTTTACTTTCAAAGGTAAGCAATTTGATTTTTCGTGGACAAATCAAACGTACATAATATATTTTTAGGTCTTGATCTAGGGACATACAGGGTGGCCCACACGAAACTAATATTAGTATCATCATCTGCCGATTCTTATCTCAAACCATATTGGAGTCGTCATTTATTATTCGGATCAGTATTTAGATCAATCAGCAAAGCTATCAATGTTTGACATTCTATGTTGACTCAGCAAGCTGGTTTTACATTCTACGTCTGCCCCCCTAGCATGACCGTTCTATTTCTATTCTACCAAGAAACGACAAGAAATCTTTTCTTTACAACTTGTCGTTTCTTCTGGCCGAGCATGGCGCGCACCGTCGACTCGCGTTTCTACGAAGACAGACAGAAATTCTTTCCATAGCAACGGGGACGTTGCTATGGAAAGTTAAAGGTTACGTTAAGTTAACAAAAAAAAGTTGCCAATTGCACGAGTTTTTCATTTTTCGTGGGCGGGATGGTGTTGCTGCATCCTGGATCCAGGCCTGGATTTTTTGCGCGAAATTAAACCTAACTATTTTACATAACATTTCAACCTTTTGAACGTAACTCAACGCAACCACGAAACGTATTTCTCGTATTTAGTTTTTATTAAGACTAGTTTGACATTTGTCAGAAGTAATGTTTCTACCCCCAAATGTCAAAAGAAGAGAAAATATGGTCGTCATGGTCGACGTTGTAGACTTGTGTCGACTGAAGAAAAGAAACATTTCTTTTCTACATTCTTAATATCGCCATGCTTGGGACGATAGAAATATCTGTCAAATTGTCGATTCTTCCGTAGACATAGCTCGTTTCTACGGCGGTCATGCTAGGCCGGCTGGAGTCACATTTTTACCCACCGTACCTACAGTTACCTACTAAAGCATAAAAAAAGATACTTTTCAAAACCTGTGCAACTTTCATTCTGGCTAATTAAAAAAAAGGACTTTACATGGATAAACCCGCGGGCACAGCTAGTCCAACATTAACGATACACCCACCGCAACTTTCAGTGTTTCCACAAAGACCAGTGCACCGTGATCCCACGTCTGGTAGCACACAGAGAGCCTTAGGTAGCCTTAGGTAATGGGGGCTAGTTTATATGCTAATTGTTAGTGCTCCCGCCAGTGTGATGTTTACTTAATGTGGCGGTGTAGGTAGTACGTCACTTTGGAACGGTGTAGTATGTTTAAATTACAGCGTAGAGATCGATAGGTAGGTAATCTGTGTAAAAGAAACAGTCCAGTGTCCAGGGAGGTGCTGAAATGTATTCAAAAGTTACAGCACCATTGTAAGATACCCTAAAATAAAAATAAAAAACCCGGAAATAATAAATGCAAAGTTTACTATGTCCTGGTTGAAGTTTTAATATGAATTCCGGTATAATTACATTTCAGTTTTTAGAGGCAAACCCATTTGCTATGGTATTTGAGATTTTGCAAGTATTGAAAAAGAAGGTTTTAAGCGAAAGAGGAGAAACTGATCGTTTTTTTTTTTATCTGTAATTTTTTAACGTTGTTTGTAGAACACGACCAAACCTTTCAGGTCAGTTATTAAAATAGCCAAGTAGTCCCCATTCATTCATAGCTCATTAGTATTTGACCTTTCGATAGATGACTCTCTGCGTTTTATCGATTGATGTAGCAAGATACGCTGAACTTAATTTATCTAACGCTAAATCAATACTGAACCTATCATTTACACGATCCATTAGATAAGTAGCTATCAAATACGTAGATTAGGTACAAAAAAATGCTTCATAGAAACAAAGCTATTTCATTCATGAAAGTCAAGGTCCAATCAAATTCATTGCTAACTCAATTCACGCTGGTTGGCGTATGATGTCATCAATTAAAGCTTGGTATTTTTTTATGTCCAAACATTCTTGGCTTGGGTCATCGCTAACAATAAGTACCATTGTCTCCAAGCTTAAAAATAGCAAGCAGTTAGGATCGGCCTCCACCGAAGCGGGGAGAGATGTGTAAAGTAAACCACCAATAGTGTTTCGTTATTTACTCTTCTCGTGGCCGTGGAAACGGTTGAGCAGAGAGAAGAGGAGAAGTCTCGTAACTAAGGCCCGGACTCCACCAAAACGGAGATGACCGGAGCGGAGACAAAACGTGCGGAAGCAGACCAATCAGATTAATTTATATTTACATCGTGTCTCTCGTCTCTCCCGTGATTGGTTGAATCTTGCACATCTCATCTTCGCTCCGCTCGTCTCCGCTTTGGTGGAGTCCGGGCCTAAGAGACGAGAAGAGAGGTGATTGGCGTGCAATGAGCGCAGTGCTGTAAGCGGTGTGCGGTGAGCGGCTTGCGCTGAGTGGCGTTGTATGAGTGTTGCGCTGTGTGCGGTGTGCCAAGCAGTACTTCTCCAGTTCCACCGTGTCGTCGGTGGCAGCGCAAAGTTCACTTCGGCAGCATGATTTTGGGATAAGTTATAATATTAACCGTTGAAGAGTTATCCCGTGAGGAGACGATCCTAGCGGCAGGATCAAGTCATGTCTGTCTTAAAAATGTTTTGTCACCAGAATCAAAGGTGTGTGCAAAATCTCTGTTCCGGTCTGACAAACCTGCACTCACTTTCAAACCATGTCCCTCCCGGACCTAATTTGAAAGTCAGTGCATGATTTGACCAATGTGCCATACTAATTAACTAACAAGGCAAGTTAAATAATAAAAGCTTAAAATAAAATTATAGCTCTTCTGAGTATTTCGAGTCTCCAAAACATAAACCTGAATTCTTCATGATGAGTTTGCCCAAATTATGGCATTATGCGTAGCTTTGTTTTTAATTAGGGTTAAGACAGACACCTGCGACGTTACCAGGTATGCCTAATTATCCTTTTTTTAAACCCTTTTTAAAAAAAGAACGGGAATAATAATCCTCGTTAAAGAATATTTAATTATCTGGACAAAAAATAGAGGAAAAAGAAAAACTATACCTAATAACTAATTTTAAGAAGATTCTTTATTCATATTTTCAAAGTGCTTTTATATATCGTCTTTACTTCAAAACTTCGCCATCGCAAAGAGTATTACATCTACATAAAAAAAAAAACAATAAACCTTTTGTCGAAGCAGCCGGTCGATACATTAATAAATTATTCAGCTCCCTATGGAATGCACCTCGAGTAATTAAAGACAAAATGGCTACCTTAATGGCTGTCCACCACAGTATGCCACCACCAACTATACAAGACCTAACTTCCTATTAATATGAATAGAATAGAGGGGTCAACGTTTCCTGATTGTTTACCGACGCACAAAACCAGTGTATCAAGACCTACGTTTATTTGCCCTGGTGATAGTGATAGGGTTTAGGGTCAGCTGGTACTTGAATCCTATACACAGGTATCAGTGCAGTCGACGCTCTTAATCAGTACTGTAATGGGGGTTCCAGATAATATTGTTCATTTAGTTCAATGGAGAGGAAAATGCTATTACGAGTTAGAGCAAAGTAGGGCATTTAATTGCAGGACTAATTGTATTGGACGTTTTGCTGAAATGATAAGGGTAACAGCTTGTCCACGAGCGAAACGTCTGTTCTGACAGATACTGTGGAGCAAACAAATAAAAAGAAGTAGTTTAGAGCTGATACGTCTCTTGACATGAGTCACGGTGTTTATGAGATCGAGACCCCGCGACGACGCGACTTCAACTCAACGAGTCGCATCGCCTTACTACAGACTTCCTACAGTATTGTTTGATCCCTTTATATAATTTCACTTTTAGCGAAGAGAGCCCACTGTGACACCCTATTTATAAAATCAAAATTGTGAATAGTGTAATTTGTATGGTGTATAAATGATCTTGCCAGTGCGGACCTGTTACCCTAGCACGCGCGGTGTAATCATAACGCAAATATGTCCTCGTACCTTTCAAAAGTCCGTAGAAGATTGTGTAAATTATATTCTAGCTACAAAGTACACGATCTTCCTGAACATTTAATTTGCCTGTAAAAGTATCCTTTCTTTGTCCATATCTTTCTTATAAATTGTTCTTGTGCAATACTTTACGATCGATTGACGTGGAAACACGAATAATAAGGTATACCGAATTAATCGAAGTTATCACTAATCAGTTTATGTTCCGTTCAGGTGACGCGCGGCCCCCTCCTTTTCCTGATGGATGCGAGACGAGTATGTCGGATATTCGCATCCATCAGAATGACGTTCGTAGGGTGCTCCGCAACCTCGACGTGAACAAGGCTAGTGGCCCTGACGGTATACCAGCAATTGTCCTTAGAACCTGTGCGCCTGAATTGTCTCCGATCCTGACTCGCCTGTTCCGCCTTTCCTACGAGACTGGAAAAGTGCCGAATGCTTGGAAGCAAGCCAACGTACAGCCCGTGCCCAAGAAGGGCAGTCGAGCTGACCCGGCCAACTACAGACCCATCTCTATAACGTCCATACTCTGTAAGAGTATGGAACGTGTACTCAATTGTAAGCTCCTAGCATACCTAGAAACTAACTATATCCTTAGTGACCGCCAATACGGTTTCCGACGTAATCGGTCTACTGGGGATCTTCTAGCGTATGCCGTTCACATATGGAGTGAGGCCATCGAGAGGCACGGGGAAGCGATTGCCGTCTCCCTCGACATCTCGAAGGCTTTTGATAGGGTCTGGCATGAAAGCCTTATCGGTAAGCTTCCTTCATTCGGTCTGCCCGGTGGTCTGTGTGATTGGATTGCAGACTTCCTGAGAGATCGGTCCATTCGAGTGGTTATCGATGGCTGCTCGTCGGACCAACTGCATATTAATGCTGGGGTCCCTCAGGGGTCCGTACTCTCAGCAACATTATTCTTGCTGCACATTGACGATCTGCTAAGACCCGGCACCTTTGGGTATGCAGACGACAGCACTGTTGCTGAGAGATACTTGTCTAACGCACGGGCTACCGGGCCTCAGATCCGGTCTCTCCGTGAGGCTATGGTGGAGCGTTTGAACCTGTCCTTGCAAGCAGTCTCTGAATGGGGCGATGCCAATCTGGTCAGGTTTAATGCTACCAAAACCCAGGCGTGTCTTTTTTCCGCAAAAAAGAGCCAATTTTACCCTGCTCCAACTTTCCGGGATGTCACCGTGCCAATAGCAGACCATCTTGAGCTTCTTGGCATAACTTTAACATCAACCCTCAATTTTGGCTCATATATTGAGGTAAAGGCACAGCTGGCTGCCAAAAAGTTGGGGGTCCTTGCAAAGGTGAGAAGGTACTTTACGCCACAACAGCTGCTCAGCTTGTATCAAGCGCAAGTTCGTTCGTGCATGGAGTACTGTTCTCATCTCTGGGATGGATCTGCCAAATACCAGCTTGATGCACTTGAGTCGGTTGAAAAGCGGGCCAAGAGGCTCATTGGCAATGAGGCACTGGTCTTATCTAAGCTCCAGAGCCTTGAACATCGTCGCCGAGTTGCCAGCCTATCGGTTTTTTACCGGTTACATTTCGGGGAGTGTGCGATGGAATTGCATGACCTAATTCCAGCTAGCCCGTTTCATCATCGGACTACAAGACGTACGGCGATGCGCCATCGGTACATGGTGGACATCCCACCTATACGCACTAAGCGCTTTGGGAATACTTTTATTATGCGTACCGCTAAGGAGTGGAATTCCCTGCCGGAGTCTGTGTTTCCCGATAGCTACAATCTGGGGGTCTTCAAGTCAAGAGTGAATAGGTTTCTTCTAGGCAAGCGTGCTTCACCGTCGACCACATCATCGCTTACCATCAGGTGAGATAGTGGCCAAACGCGAGCCTATTTATAATAAAAAAAAAAAAAAACCTGTACCGGTATAATATTCCAAAAAAAAAAAAACAATATAATAGGTAAGTTTCACAAGCACAAATATTTAAGGAAGTACCTACGTATTAAACAGCCACAAACGATTCGAACGATTTCGAACGGACGACAAACTCCAAAGTTTTAATCTGTATAGGTAGTACTCAATAATTCCATTATTTTTATCTATCTGGTACTTAAACCAAAAAGTTTTTATCTATTATTGGAAAAACTCCCGGACACACGAAATGCAAAGGAAGCTGAATACCAGTTCAACTTGGATACGGATAAGCAAGAAACGTAGCTTTCCAATCGTTTTAGATACCGTTTAATCGTTATAGGTAACCGATAATCGTTTTAGGTAACCTTCTATCTTTGTCGATATAGGAATCTCATTGAATTGTGTTGACTTTGATTTAGGAGTAAAGTACCTACATAGCTGCGATTCCAGTTTAGGTTAGGTAGATTATTTAAAGTCACGTGTTCAAAACTGAAATCTCGATTTCTCCAACGAGTAGCTTGAATGTCACATTTTGGCAGTGGCGTAGCTTGGGTTTTTACCGGCCGGGGCCGACCGGAAATCTGCCGACCATATTTTCATCATTAGTCAAAAAAAGAAAAGCTTTTTGTTTTATATTTTATTTTTTACTATTACGCTACGCCACTGCACTCTAGTTAGTTTAGTAATGGTATTAAAAAAAGCGCCTCTATCGCACGTACAAGGAACCAATTTTGACAGCCGAACGTTGGCCCCTCAATTGGATGTTTTTTTTTTATTATTATTATCAATAGGCTCGCGCTTGACTACTATCTCACTTGATGGTAAGCGATGATGTGGTCGATGGTGAAACACGCTTGCCTAGAAGAAACCTATTCACTCTTGAATTATTTAGCTTACGTCAAGGTCAACGTTTACAATACGATTAAATTCGTAATAGGGCCACATGACTCATAAACTCCTTAATTTACTCCATGTAAGTACTCTCCAGTCATATTATTTAGATAGGTACCAACGAACAAAAAAGGAATACAGCTGAGACAAATTGTAAACTTTTAGTCAACTTTGTAAAGAGAAAATAAATGTAAAATTTTAC
This sequence comes from Cerastis leucographa, assembly GCA_963082945.1. Taxonomy (NCBI): domain Eukaryota; kingdom Metazoa; phylum Arthropoda; class Insecta; order Lepidoptera; family Noctuidae; genus Cerastis; species Cerastis leucographa. The sequence goes on along the minus strand of OY720380.1, from coordinate 5,045,859 downwards.
AAATGGAAAAACCAAACACACCTTTTTTTTTTAGGAAGGGAAATCATCAAATGACTTCTCCCGCTCTGGGCGGAGTGGGAGGGAGTGTCAGACTTGTACTGACTAAAACCCATCCATGTTCCTTCTTAGCCCTTTGTGTTCCAGGGCCACGGTATCTCTTTCGAACAACCCGCGGCCCTGGCAGGAAACCAAACACACCTTAAGTGCTTTCCGAATTGTAAAAGGTTTGCCATTGAGAAGTCGGAACTTATTGAATTGCAATAACACTTAATAACGAACTTCAAACAAGGACCGTTCGTTTTACTCGACCCCTCTATTAGGTTTAAAAAAACTTTATTGTTGCAAGGTCCCGACGAAGAACTACGTATCACCGTGTCTACGAAGCGCATTTCAGTTACTAAGAGGTATTTTGTGATTTCATTTTCGGTTAGAATTAGTAATTATCGGTGCAGCAATTAAGGTGCATTTTCTAATATTTCTATGTACATACATAATCAGCGTCAATGTTGCCCCACTGCCGGAACATTCATTTACTTCTTTCATATAGATACAAACAATATGAGAATAGCTGATGCCGTAGTACCTACATGTAGTAAAAACATAGGTCATAATAAAAAAGTAACAAAAATAAATGCTCAGAGTAAAATTGTAACAGGACCTGGACAAATGCTCCAAATTTCCAGCAGGTAACCTAATTGAACCAATCTCAGTACCAATTTACCTAACTTAGAAATAAAAAACAAGATTGCAAAAATTCCCCTTTCATTCCAAATTCTGGGGATTAATCCGCTAAATTAATACAACAGTAAAAGTGCTGTTCCAAGGTCAGGAGTAATCAAAACAGGCGATTCGGATGTAAATGCTGTGAGCCCATAACCTTTCGTTACGACAGTAACAGAGGGAATGGTCGATTTAACTCTGAACAACAGAATGTAGTCCGATCACTTACTTTATGAGTGACTGAACGAATGACTGAACGTAATCCGGGAGGAAGAAATAAGCAGACTGTGATTTAGGGTTATGGGGACTGAAATATCGTTGGGATATAAATCTCACAGTATAATTATTGTGTTTTCAGCCAAGAGGATCTAGCAAATACCATTGGTTCAAAAAATATTTGACCCAAAATGTACGTTTTTCTGGCTCTTTATTACTTTTACTTATTATGCATGAACCGTCAAGGAGCAGTTGAAGAATAATAAAAGCATCGATTCTTGAGTACAGAGTAGCAATTAACAATCGTCGTGGGAAGCAACCGAGAAACACTTCAACTATTACGTAACTGACACCCACTTAATCTGAATAGATAATTATCCATTGAAGTATCATTGAAATAAGATAATAGACATAACAATGCAATTCAAACCTGTCATTATGTTGTGCGTTAATTGGAAAAAAAGGTTGTGGCAAAAAGTTTGAAACACTGGCGTTCAAATTCCTGAAGCCCTAGCGATGTATTAATGCATCGTAATTAAAATTTTAAAAATTATAAATTATCGTTTCACAAATAATATTTTCATAATGTATTGATCTATGGATGATGTTATATTGAGTGTGCTTGTTTCAAACAATGTAACTAAAATGCAAAATGTTAATAGTATTTTCGTTACGGTTCGCCGCACGCTCGTACTAAGCGGGCCCCTGGAGAGTAAGAGCCTTAAAAAAAAGATTGTAAGTATTTCCTGCTGGACACATACAAGAATAGATGTTGTTTTTATGAATACCTTTACTAAATAGTGGAATTCCCTGCCGGAGCCTGTGTTTCCCGATAGCTACAATCTGGGGGTCTTTAAGTCAAGAGTGAATAGGTTTCTTCTAGGCAAGCGTGCTTCACCGTCGACCACAACATCGCTTACCATCAGGTGAGATAGTGGTCAAGCGCGAGCCTATTGATAATAGAAAAAAAATCCTGAATGGTTACCATACATAAACTTCACCCGTTCTATTTAAGGCGCACTTGAGGATCTTATGACTGCATCAGCGAGCGGAGTTTGCTTGGCTGAGTTTTGGGCTTAACAAATTTAGCGATTTGCCGTCTACACGGTAAGAAAAAGATTTAAGTCTAATGTCATCAGGAGCCAGTCTATCCATCATCAATCCTCGGTGGTCTACTGATTGCAAACGTTCCTACTACTAGCCATGAGGTCCTGAGTTCGATTTTCAAATCGAGCAGTTTTATTGGGGCTTTCCCTTCAGGTGTTTCTCAACGGCAGTCTGGATTTATGCCCAATTGATTGCAATAGTGGTGACACTAGGGGGAGGCTCATGTCCAGCAGTGGACGTCTTTCGGCTGAAATGATGATGATTGCAATAGTCCCGTCCCGTATTACATGAAACATTATTATTCCATTCTTATTCCAGAGTGAAAAGGAGATGGAGCTATACATGTCGTCTAGCTCCATCTCTTTGCCACTCTGGAATAGGAATGGAACAATAATGATTTTAGCGTCATAGTAACCCACCCCCCAGGGCTGAAAAAATGTGAGTGTATCTTTACAGGTAAGCCTTGGCCCTTCGAAAAATCACAGGTGCTAAGTTAATTTATATTAGGCAATATTTTCATCAACTCATTTGCTCTTAAAACTCTCAAGGTGGAAGCGCCAAAGTAGCCTGAGAAATTCATATTTTCTTAAAAATGTAGAAACCGACACTGACCAGCAAATTTAAATAAAAGGTAATAAAATATAAATTACTAGCTGTGCCCGCGACTTCGTCCGCGTGGAATTAGATTTTTTCTAAAATAGTAGTAACCTAAGTTACTCCTTATCACATCAGCTATCTGCCAGTGAAAGACCCGTCAAAATCGGTCCAGCCGATCCAGAAATTAGCCGGAACAAACAGACAGACCGACAGACAGACAGTAATTGTAAAAAATGTTATTTTGGTATATATACCGTATATACATTCATGTGTACATGTCGTAAAAAGCCGTTATTTTAATATAATAAACAGACACTTTAATTTAATTTATTTTTATATATGTGTAAATATGTATAGACATGTACCGTATATACATTCATATCCTTATTACATTAGCTATCTGCCAGTGAAAGTCCTGTCAAAATCGGTCCAGCCGTTCCAGAGTTTACCCGGAACAAACAGACAGACAGACAGACAAAAATTGTAAAAAAATATACTTTGGTATATGTACCGTAATACATTCATGTGCATGTAGTAAAAAGCCGTTATTTTAATATTACAGACACTTACATTGTATTTATTTGTATAGATATGGCGCTTTCTCCTTTAGAACAATATCTTAAGGAAACCAGTCAACCTGAAGCAACCTTCCAGCAAGGCCTTAGATGTGGGTTACCGACATCTCGATCTATTCGCAATGCAAGCATAACAACCAACGCAATAAAAACTACATCTGCATCGGTTCGCAGAAAAACGCTAATTAACTATTCAATTGATTTGCATTACGACGAACGTTTTTGCATTGTCTTCTATCATTTAAGTGTGACAGTTATGTAAGAAGCTGTTTTATTTCCTTATCTTACGTGATTTTATAGGTTTTGTTTGTCTTGATTGTAGTCTATGACTGATTAGGTAATTTGCTCGTAGGTCTGAGCGTGGAATTGTTTGATTTTGACCATTGACTCCTATATATTTTAGAAAGGACACCATGACAATGACACCATAAATAACATCACTCCTGGAGGGAGAGGCGTATCTAATAGTACCTACAGCCACTTTTCGCCTATTGCCATCATCATCATCACTATCTTGGGCTCGGCTTCCAGTCTAACCAGATGCAGCTGAGTACCAATATTTTACATGAAGTGACTGCCTATCTGACCTCCACAACCCAGTAACTGGGTAATACGATACCCCTTGGTAAGACTCGATGTCAGACTTTTGGTTTCTGACTACTCGTAACGACTGTCAGAGATCGACAAATGACAGCCGGAACCAACTTAACATGCTTTCCGAGGCACGGAAGAAACTCGGTATGTAATTATGGTCACCCATCGACGGATCCACCTCGGCAAGCACGGCTTAACTTTAAAGATCGACCCGTGCGGTTGTAATTATTTAGCCACGAGCTCCTCCAAATTAGTAATTAGTTATTATTAATTACAAGTTTAGCCTATTGCCATCAACCGGGCACCAATTCAGGCTCCGTGGCTACCACTGAAAACTTCCTGATTGAAAAACCCAACAACATTTTGATTGACCTGTGAAGCGAACCCAGGATCGGATACTCAGCTGACGCGCTTGTGGCCACTCGACCATCGAGGAGTAAAAACACACATTGATACCGTTTAATGTCTATAATGACTTCACAGTGTCACCATGTACCTATTATGTCAGATTATCGTCCACTTTTGTTAAAAGGATCGTGGGTTGTATATTTAACGATAACTTTAGAGTGTGATTGTACTATGATGTCATGGATGCACAATCTAGAACCGACCATCCAAATTACCAAAACCATTACAATATACAAGGTGTTGTTTTGCATCCTCCTCAAAATTCAGGATGTTGTCACGAAAGACATAAATAATCAATTAAAATTACAGTACCTAGTTTATTATTAATAAACGCGGATTTTTTTGGTTGTTTCTGTTTGTCAACATTTCAGAATAACCCCCTTAACGTGGTTTAGAGAATAAGAAATTATCGAAAAAACGTTTGAGATTGTTTGTATGATTGTAAGCGCGGTTATAGGGCGAGAATCAGACGGGCCGCGTTTAAAACATAGGTGGTTTACAGTTACCGATTTCCGTAAATAAATGAAAAAATAAAAATTACCTACCTATTTTATTATTGATTCGGGGCGAGAATCATTAGCATAGTAACCTCCTTGAATTTGACGAGGATGCAAAACAGCACCTTGTATACACAGCATATATGCACAGCAACATAGCTAGTACAGTAGGGCAGTGGTAACGGCCATAGACTAATATATTTATATAAATGAGATAGACTGGCAACTGACGTTTTTTGGTTTAGTTAGCGATCAGCGCCCTCTGAACATCAACTCGCTTGGCGTATAAACATCGACTTATAAGTCGATGTTTATAGCTTATGTATTTCGTTCAGCAACGGTCTCGTTTTTAACCGGCATCTATAAAAAGGAGGAGGTTCTCAATTCGGATGTTTGTATTTTTTTTTTGTATGTCTATGCTGTGGGTTCGAACCCCAGGCATGTTTTGCATCCTCGTCAAATACTAGGAGCTAATTATGCTAATGATTCTCGACCCGAATCAACAATAAAATTGATAAGTATTTTTTTTTTTCTTATTTACGGAAATCGGTAAGTGTGAACTACCTGTGTTTTAAACGCGGCCCGACTGATCCTCGCCTTATAACCTCGCTTACAAAAAATCTCAAACGTTTAATCGATAATTTCTTATTCCTTAAACCACGTTAAGGGGGTTATTCTGAAATACTGACAAACTTAACAACTAAAAAAGCAGCAAAAGTAGTTTTTTTAAATAAATAACTAGGTACCGTAATTTATATTGATTATTTATGTCTTTTGTGACAACAATCTGAATTTTAACTAGGATGCAAAACAACAACTCGTATTTATACTGTTTTATCGATATAGTTCTGACCTCAACAAACAGTACCTACAAGACTTAAGAAACGGATTCTCAATAAACGGATTACTTCGAAACGAATAAATATAAGGCCCCATCTCTGATGTTCCCAATACTGGTCGTTCCATTGTTCCACTAAAACATAAAGGAATGCGGGAAAGCTAGCACGTGCAGTAGAAAATCTAATCCGTTCTTGTCGTATTGAACATTGTGTAATTAAACCAATAAAGGAATACTTCGACGTAGGTACCTCTGTGCCTTGCTGCAGGGCATTATTGGATTATATACATAATGTTACAGTCAAAACTGTTAATCGGACAAATCCATTTTAGACCAGTGACCACCAAAAAATACTTTGAGATCCTAAGGTGCGTTACCAAAAAAAAAAGTAAACACCAAAAAAATGTATTTGAAGACCAAATTTAGTAAATGATCACCAAATCTTGTGACAAAGAGAACTTAGGATGCAAGAGCGAGCAAAGCGAGCTCGGGACATTGGGCAACCCGACTCGGACAGATTGTTCGAAGGGGATAGCGGGGTCTAGAGAGCGAGCGAAGCGAGCGAACTAAGAACCCGCCGTCCCCTTCGTGTTAGGTCACATGAAACAAAAGAAATAGGAGCCCCGCATAGCAGGGCTACGTCAACTACGGCGTAGCTGTGGTTTGGAGTTAGCTTTAATAGCACAATGTACAATTTTTGGTTATGATTTCACATTAAAATGGGGTTTTAATTTTGAAACGACCAACCCGAACCGTACACCTTTTGTTGACGTTTTATAAGTGCCCATGTAGCCATGTAGGCCTATGTAAAATAAAATATTTTGATTTTGATGATTTTGATTTTGATGATCTTTACTATTTTTGGGAGTGTAAAAATGTTTTCTATGTTTATATTTACTTTATCTGGTGTTATGTTAAACACAACAACATATGGCTGTTCCATCAGGAAATTTCTCAGTAGCAGATACGGAGTCTCGATTTGTGCCCGAATGATGGCAAAAGGTTAACCTGGCGAAATATGGGTATGCTATTTGGCACGCCTCTGCCTACCCCTTCGGGGATTACCGGCGTGATGTTTGTTATGTTATTTTTGTTTGTTTTATTTTCTTGTAAATTGTTCAACTTGAATGCAAGTAGTACGACTTCGGTATCTATTACATTTTATTTGTTTGGTTACCAAGAACTCGTGATATCGAAGATTCTAAATAAACATTACAATCAACATCAGTTTTTATCTCGTTTACTTTAATGACATAATCATTTTTGTAATGGGAACGGTTAACTTACATTTTATAACTGTTTCACTTTTGTATACTACAATTTTTTAATCGTGATACAATGTTTTTTCGGTTTGGGCACGTTCCTTCTCTAAAATTATACACGCAGTAAAGCATTGGGTTTTTAAAACGTAAAATACATTATGTTGTTTGTTCGAATTTTTTTTAGTAACTTTTTAGACCTATGTATCCTGCTTATGCGTATGATGTTTCATTAAAATCATTTTAAAATAAGGACTTGAAAGTTTGGATGAAATGTCGTAATGTGTAAACGCTTAATGCTAATTTTATTTAGGTAATAATATTAATTTTTGCAGGTCTGCCGGCAGAAATTTCGTATGAAATAAGCAGTACCTTTGTACTCAAATGTTTTATGTTTTTTTTCCTGTTTTCTCTACTGTGTGTACATAAATAGTAAAATAAATAAATAAAATAAATAAATTTTGTACTTATACCGTATTTTTTAATTTTGTCAACTAGCTTATTATCTCCTCAAGCGTTCCTTATATATATTTTTTTACTATTTCAGAGCGCAAAATAGCTACATCCGTATAAAAGTTACGTTGTTTTTAACAAAGATTAAGAGCGTTTACGCCTTACGACATTTCATACAAACTTTCAAGTCGTTATTTTCCGAAATGACTGAACTGATTTTGATGAAACTTCGTACACATAAGCAGGATACACAGATCTAAAAAGTTACTAAAAAACATTTTCGAAAAATATTGTTACAGTTAAATTAGGCCAAATTTAAATTTTCTATAGAAACAGAAAATTCCAATTATCTCTTGTTTTAAAACACATTTTGAAAATATTTTTTAGTAACTTTTTAGACCTTTGTATCCTGCTTATGCGTATAAAGTTTCATTTAAATCGGTTCAGTCATTTCGGAAAAAAACTACTTGAAAGTTTGTATGAAAAGCGGTAAGGAATAAACGCTCTTAAATTCAAACTTAAACTTCCAACGCATTTTTTTTCAATTAAACCAATTACAGGCACTTTTGAATCATCCTGAAGTAGGTCAGAGTCGGTAGAAAAATAAAGCTTATTGCCCATTCCACAGCGTAGATCTCTATGGAGAAATCATCTGTCAAGCCTTATGCCCGCCTATGTTGGGGTCGACTTCCAGTCTTCGCGGATCCATCTGCGTAACAGTATTTAAAAGTAGTGACTGCCTATCTGACCTCTACAACCTTGGGATATACGATACCCCTTGCTAAAGCTGGTTGTCAGACTTTCGGGCCACTGACTACCTGTAACGACTATCAAAGATCTACAAATAACAGCCGGGACAAACTGTTTAACGTGCTTTCTAATTCCATCCACGAACCAACCTAGGCAAGCACAGCTTAACTTGAAGACTGATCCGAGCGGCTGTTATGATTTTGCCACTATCTCTTCATGGAGAAATACGGACAAGAAACTCCACGGACATGCTTTTAAATCAATAAAATGCTATTTATACCACAGTTTCTTATAAAACTCTGCAAAATGGGACAGACTCCTGTCTTGGTACAATTTGTAATCTTGTTTTATAATGTAACACTTCTTTGAAACTTGCCGAGACTTTCATTAATATTAATACCATTCTTGACGGGAATAAATGTCACCTTCGCTCGTCCGATTCTATTTTTAAATCTAAGTTTTTTTTATTTCTTTGTTACATCAGGCTTAAGAAAAAAAAACGTTATAGATAGCTCATTCTTGTCCTTAAGGTCATCATCATCATTTTGGCGCCTATCATACAACTGAGGCCCCAGCACGAGCGCTTCGTGTAAACGTAACGCAATGATTCCGATTTTAAAATTAAAAATACTCATTTTACTTATACACCGTGTAAATCACCTCATCACGAAGCCGTCAACCACTCATTCTGTACATGAAACTAAGTAACTTTACGCAAAAGTTATTGCTGGGAAACGACTTTTTTTTTGGGGGGTGTAAAATCATGTTTTGTGGTAGAACTCAATGTAACGCACTCAAAACATTGTGCTGATGGATGGATTAAATAGTACGGGGGTCGTGGAGGTGTTTTAAGTAAAAATCTTACATTAAAAACTTGTATTTAAAAAAATACTTGTCAAAAAGTTGGAACTTTGACCCCTAATATCTCCGTAACTAGAAGGTTCCCAGGTATGGTGTAGAACAAAAAAAATATCGCAAGGACAGGGAAAACCAGTAGCTTTCGGCTTCGTTAAGAGGTGTTTAACACCCTTTATATTTTACTCATTTTAAGTCTATGGATGATACTGATAATAACCAATCTGACCTCCACAACCCCGTTAGTATTGGAAGCTGACCCCGACGCATGGAGCGATTCTTGTCTCTCTACCACTTCTCAGTTACTGTAAAATACAAGTAAGACTAGTAGCATAGTTTCGGGTTTTTTGGCTACACGACTGTCAAAGACTTACAACTCGAGCTTGGGCCTTTTGGCATAACATGCTCTCTGAATCACTGGAACACCTCGATATGTAGTGGTCACCGATCCACGGATCCCACCCAGCAAGCCTAGTAGCCACTAGTAGCATACCTTCGACAACTATGACACGAGAATGCGTAATAGAGTACCTTATGATACCAACCTTGGCTCCTTTCGAAAGAGATTGAAAAGACATAGAGCAGACGTTGGGAATGTAGTCAAACAAAAATGTTGATGCCGAACATTTTTCATTTTGACAAACGAATGCTACTTAACAAGTGGGAAACTAGACAGAGCGATTTGTTACTAAGTAGTAACAAGTATTGGAATTACGATTTTCGTCATCATGTGCCGTCTATCGCTCGTAAATATTTGAATATCTTTGCTCCTTTTTGAACTCCCGGTAATTACAAATAAATAAAATTGAAGTGCCTGTGTCTAATATTAAAATAACCACTTTTTGCTACATGCATACAAAATAACATTTTTTACAACTTTTCTCTGTCTGTTTGTTCCAGCTAATCTCTGGAAAGGCTGGACCGATTTTGACGGGACTTTCACTGGCAGATAGCTGATGTAATAAGAAGTAACTTAGGCTACGTCTATTTTAGAAATATAAATAAAAATGAAAAAATAAACAATTTTTTTTTTGTTAAATCCCACGCCGACGAATTCGCGGGCACAGCTAGTCCAAACTAAATTCATGAAAATAATATCGCTGTCACAGGAAGTTTACAGAGCTCTCGCAAATAAAAGACTAGTCATCTTATGAAATATGCAATATTGTAACATCCTGTGCAGTGACGTTCGTTTACTCTTCGGGGTGGTGGCGCATTGCGCTGGCTCAAATATAAAATGGAACTCTGACAGTAAAATATCTCAATTGAATTATGGAGATTATATTTTACACTGTTTTAATCATTTTCTAGCCTTTTTCCAAACTATCTTGCGGTTGGCTTCCAGTCATAGAGGAACTTCCAGCTTAGTGCCATCGTAATGTTCTGAATACCAGGACTTTACATGATGTGGGTGTCTATCTCACCTCCACAACCCACTTTGACTGAGTTCTTACAGCACTTTGGCTGTAGACTGATTTACAAATGTTATCAATGCTATCCTACCGCTAATCTCTGAATCTAATCTTAACTGTTTTTCGTCCGTCACGTCATTATCTCGGGTCCAGTTGAAAACCAGCGTCGGGCACTAGCTTGTGTCTGCTGTTAAGTTTAAAAAGCATGAAATAAAAATTAATAAAAAATTTAAAAAACCCCCGACGGAAAAACCTCTAAAAATTTAAATATTTAAATTTTAGAGGAATTTTTACTTCTAAATATTTTTAATTTATTTTTTTATTGTATTGTGTTCGGCAGTTTGCTGAACTGGGCCTTTTTGGCGCAGCCGTGAGACACACATGTTATCTTTTTCTGTTTAGCTTTAATTTTTTTTTTTTTTTTGTTGTGTGCACTTTTGGCATTTGCCAAATAAATACGTTTTATTTCTTTTTCTTTTCTTTCTTTATCTCCGAACTCTGGGCAACTGAGAAACTCTTGTTGGAAAACCCCAATAGTCTTGTCAGTGGCCCGAAACTGACAGCCAGTCTCACCGGGGTATCGTATTACCCAGTACTAACTGGGTTCTGGTCAGATAGGCAGTCGCTCTATGTAAAATACTGGTATTCAGTTGTATCCGGTAAGACTGGAAGCCGACCCCAATAAAGATAGGAAATGGCTAGGCAGATGATTATGATAAGTCTTGCCCAATCTGGAAATCGAACCTAAGATTTCAAGCTTAGCAATCGTGCTTGCGATGACGCGAGACGATCACAAGACACAATGAGCTACACGCTTACAATGTATTTTCGTCACAATCTGTTCTATTCAGAAAATATTGTCAAACAGCAATTTTGTATGTATTTTGTATAAACACAAGTGGTTCACACTTATCAATATACCAAAATAAGAAAAGAAAAAACGTTCTTATTCACGAAGATCGGTAAGTGTGAACCACCCGTGTTTTAAACGCGGGCCGTCTGATTCTCACCCTATAACCGCGCTGCCATACATACAATCTTAAACTTTTTGTCGATAATATCTTATTTCCTAAACTACGTTAAGGGGGTTATTCTGAAATACTGACAAACATAACAAACCAAAACCATCAGCGATTATTAATAATTAACTAGGTACCGTAATTTTAATTGATTATTTATGTCTTTTGTGACAAGCTCCTGAATTTTGATGAGGATGCAAAACAACACCTAGATACGATATGGATATTCTAGCTTTTATTTCGTTCCTTTATGACTGTACACCCGTATTGTTCGCAAATACATACATGCTCATACGTCAATAGTAGATTTATATTACTATTTACTTATCTTATATCCATTTTCCTTAAACATTTGTCTGCAAATTCCCTAACAGCGTTCATAAGTTTGTAAATACGGTAAAATACAGAGTCAAACTTAGAGTAGATAATTTTGTAAAAGATGGTGGTTTTCCTGAATATAATGTAGGTAAGAATGTAAGTAATGCAGGATAACAGGGCATAGATGTATCGAACAAATGCGTTATTTTCTGATGCTGGGTATTTCAGTTAAGTTTATTATTTTAAGTTATGTATGATAAACGAGCGCTTCTCGCCATCAAACTGTAAAGTTTGGCGAGCAAAAGAATGTCAAAATATAACTTGTAAATATTTGTAAAAGCCACGAGAAGAAACCTCTAGGCGTCTGCGACTTTTAAAGATTCAGGGAGTGTGAACATCCGGCAAAGCGGTAACTCAACAAACCTATGTTTGGATGAAACAGGAAATATGTGAAAATTGCATCATCATCTGCATAGCCTTTTTTCCAATTTCGAGTATGTTGGGGTCGGCTTCCAGTCTAACCGACGATGCAGCTGAATACCAATGTATTTCAGAAATAAAATAAAATAAATTGTGTTTTATTTCAGGCAAAATACCCATATGCAACAATTAAAATACATAGTAGAAACAGTAAAGAAATCATTTAAAAATCATATGAGTATCTTTGAAAAATCATTAAAATCATCAGAATCATTAAAATCATCAATCAAAACTCAAAAAAATACTAAAAATTATAAAACTCATTCATAAAAATAAAATAAAATTAAATTTTACATGAAGCGATTGTGAAAATGTATTCTTTTAATTGTTGTTGTTGTGGGATTTGGAACAAAATCGAACTAAATTAAATAGTAACAGCTACTCGGGTCTCTTTAAGTTAAGCCGCGCTTGCCCAGGTTGGTCCGAGGATGGGTGACCACCCATCACATAAAGAGTTTCCTCCGTGCTTCGGACAGAACGTCAAACCGTTCGTCTTGGCTGTCATTTGTAGATCTTTGACAGTCATAAGGTAAAACTGGTATTCAGCTGCATCATCGGTTAGACTGGGAGCCGACCCCAATAAAGGGTGTAAAACACCTCTTAACGAAGCCGAAGGGCACTGGTTCTCCCTTTCATTGCGATATTTTTTTTGTTCTACACCATACCTGGGAACCTTCTAGTTACGGAGATATTAGGGGTCAAAGTTCCAACTTTTCGACAAGTATTTTTTTAAATACAAGTTTTTAATGTAAGATTTTTACTTTAAACACCTCCACGACCCCCTTACTATTCAATCCGTCCATCAGCACAATGTTTTGAGTGCGTTACATTGAGTTCTATCACAAAACATGATTTTACACCCCCCAAAAAAAAGTCGTTTCCCAGCAATAATTTTTGCGTAAAGTTACTTAGTTTCATGTACAGAATGCTTGGTTGACGGCTTCGTGATGAGGTGATTTACACGGTGTATAATTAAGGCTCGCGAAATGTGAGTGTACGTATTTATTGAGTTACCGCTTTTTGGCTTACGGACACACAATGGCAGTTTCCATCAATATCACAGTAACCCTTTTAGAACATAGGTAGGTCAAATTGATTGTCTGACGCAAATCCAATGCATTCGAAAATATGGAACAACACAATTTGGCTAGTTGCTGTGTTCGCAACAAATAATATTGTTTTATCATCTATCATGCGTTATCTGCACGATAATGGAGCTCTGCTCTGAAAGCTTTGCCCGATATCTACCTTTACTCATGCTTATATATGTACCTACTTTCATATGTAGATAAAATTATTGTGCCCAGGTCTTACGCGCAATTTCGTGTGACTCAAATTATCACACAGGGACGTACTTTTGGGATGAAACTAATTTGCTATGTCTTAACCCATTATACAAGGTGTTGTTTTGCTTCCTTGTCAAATTCAAGGAGGTAACTATGCTAATGATTCTCGACTCGAATCAAAAATAAATTGGGTAGGTAATTTTAATTTTTTTGCTTATTTTCTAAAGTGTAAAAAAGTTACACACAGACAGTTATTTTCGCAAGTTTCCAACTAAACATACGTTCAGCTCAGGCTTATAGGCAAACTGTGTTCGGTGATTCATGTTCTCCACTACCATCGCTGAATCAGATTCGGGTCGGTACAGCAACGTATACCCAGTGTAAATGACCTCATCACGAAGCCGTCAACCAAGCATTCTGTAGTTCTGTACATGAAACTAAGTAGCTTAACGCAAAAATTATTGCTGGGAAACGACTTTTTTTTTGAGGGGTGTTAAATCATGTTTTGTGGTAGAACTCAATGTAACGCACTCAAAACATTGTGCTGATGGACGGATTGAATAGTACGGGGGTCGTGGAGGTGTTTAAAGTAAAAATCTTACATTAAAAACTTGTATTTAAAAAAATACTTGTCAAAAAGTTGGAACTTTGACCCCTAAATATCTCCGTAACTAGAAGGTTCCCAGGTATGGTGTAGAACAAAAAAATGATCGCAATGACAGGGAGAACCAGTGCCCTTCGGCTTCGTTAAGAGGTGTTTTACACCCTTTATCTACAAATTCCGCCCGGCATGACATGTGTGAGTAAGCTGTGATAGCCTAGTGGTGAGATCGTCGTACTGCCAGGTAACAGGTCTCGATTTCGAACACAAGACACGCACTCTTATTGTTCGGATACATATAGGTATTATATAATTAGCACTTGCTTTGGTGAAGAAACTGAAAGATATTTCTCGACGGCATGTACAACGAGGAAGGAGATGTGCAACTTTCGATCAAAGATAGGACAGACGAGAGACGCGATGTTGATACAAACCAATGTGATAGGTAGATTTCCGCATGTCTCGTTTCCGCTACGCTCATCTCTGCTTTGGTGGTGTTCGGGCATTAAGCCAGTAATGAATTATTTACATAGCTCTATCAACTTCCACACGATGCTTGCCTGACTGACCAAACCGTCGCCTCTGTAACAAACTCACCTCCCACGGCTAACTCGATAAGAAGCGGAACTTATCGCGATTTGCCTTGTTAGATGTACAGAAGCACCTCCATGTTTACACACAAGACTATTTTTAATCCCCGACCAATAAAGAGGGGTGTTATAAGTTTGACGTGTGTATCTGTGTATTTGTGTATCTGTGTGTATGTCTGTGGTATCGTAGCTCCTAAACGGATCCGATTTTGATGAAATTGGTTTCGTTTGAAAGGTGTTTTAATCGAGAATGTTCTTAGCTATGTTTCGATAAAATCTGATCAGCCGTTTGAAGGCCATCACCTCTTTTCTAGTTGAAGAGAAATTAACAATTTTCACAGGTCTGGTCGATTCGAAATTTTAATCTTGTCACTTGTCACCATGGGCATTACCAGGGGGGGTGGGTGCAAACACCCCCCTCCCCCCAGAAAGTTTTTTTTTTAATTTTTGTTGATTTCGTTAATTGGCGAGATGACACGCAACACCGAGAAAAGTGGAAGCAATGGGGGAGGCCTATGCCCAGTATTCGGCCAGTCAAGGCTAAGATAAAACATTATAAGTTTAAAAAGCATGAAATAAAAATTTGTGTCGGGGGTTTTTTAAATTTTAAAACTTAATTTTTGTATTACTTTTCTTAAAACAGTTAAACTGATTTTTTCTTAACTGGTGTTATCAGTGTAAAGACCACTCGGAAAGTCTATTAACAAATTCTTTCTTCTTCTTCTTCTTCAACCCTTAGCCACCCAATGCTGAGTGTAAGTATCTTCCAAATATCTCCACTTTTGGCGGTTATGTGTCAAGGCTATCCCAGTTAATTCCGACCACTTTAATGATTTATTTATTTTACAAATTCTTTATTACGTACATACCTAATTCAGCTGTAGGTAAATCTAAATTAAGTCACATATTATATCAAACCTATGAAGAACCCTACTTGACAGGACAGGGTAGTTTATTTAAAGCCTTTTTAGCAAACAGAATATTCAGACAGTTCTGTGAGTCAATGCAACAATAAAAGGCCCTTTCAAAACATCCTACCTGTTTTTCCTCCGAACCCTACTAACTTACAGTTAAATTCTATTGTAACTGGACTGACACAACCAGTTAGAATTGATTTTTATTTATACAAATAGAAGTCTATTTTTAGTAGAAAGACCAGGGGGGCTACTCTCTTTCTCCGAAACGTAACTTCGGCAACGAACGAAAATTAAACGTAGTTACGTTTGTGACCCTACTCTAGATAATTTGCGGACGCACACAATAACATTCAATACATTTGTTGTCTGTGAATTCGAATTTCTTGTGTGCGTCCGCAAATTATCTAGAGTAGGGTCACAAACGTAACTACGTTTAATTTTCGTTCGTTGCCGAAGTTACGTTTCGGAGAAAGAGAGTAGCCCTCCAGGTACGAGAGTTAAGATTTGGTCAAACCTCTACGGACATATCGAGGACGCGGCTCTAGACACTGGACTCTGACTGAGACTAAAAGTCTGCCAATGTCTGCAAATAGATCCGCATATTTATAATAATTTAAGGTGAAAATTATCAGATTAGGCCACAAAAATCTAATTTTATTTCCCTTTGAATTCCTTTTTCGTTTTATAGTCATTAAATGGGATTAAATGCACTTAGAGGGTTGAATAGATGATTTGAATGATTATAATTCTATAACTACATACGTATAACGGTCACAAATCAAATTATGTTTAACATACAGCCTGAAAATGTCTTGCAAATTGCAAAAAAAAACAAAAAAAAGAAATGCTGGCTACTCTGGCGCTTCCACCTTCATTAAGTAATTTAAATAAGTACCGTAATTAGTTACTTTCACTGTTCCTGTCATTTGTTACAGACTGAAAATAAGGTAATCAAGTTTTATGATTAGGTGTATTTTGAACACAATATACAAATAAAAAATAAAATAAAATTATATACAAACAGTTTTTCATCATAGCATACAAATATTTCACTGGTATTCTTCATCAGTCATGAACTGAACTTAAGTCGGACCAACTACGCCTACATTCCGCCCTGTTTGTTTATAAACATAATAAACGCTTACTTTTGATCTAATTTTAAGTATCGGACAACTATTAATTTTATACATTTAACATTGATTTAAGTGAGATATGACATCTTTAGCAATGATTGAAGCAGATTGCAAGGATGGGTTTGACAAAGATAGGTAGCTGGTGGAGGTACCTTATTCGAAGATCCGCCAATTGCGGTCAAGAAATTCTAGGAATACGATATGATGCGTGTTTTCAACTGTTGTCATGGCAATACAGTTTGACTAAATCCAAAAATGGATTTGGTTTGGCTTTTAGAAAATGAGTGATAGTGTCTATCGCGGCCCACAATAGTCAACTTAGACTTACCTTGCTTGTATAACATTTTCCTTGTACCTATAACATTGTAACGAAATATATAAAACAACTTCTTGTTATTCGTACCTAATAGGAGGACACAATAGGTGATTACGGATAACAAAACGTAAACTTTCAAGTAACGAGTCGTATGTAATGAACTAATGACCGGTGGACAAGACATGGCCTTCTCATATTTTACAAGATAAAAGAAAAGTTTGGTATTTTTCACTTATTGGCCAACAAGAAAAGCATTGTTGTATGCTTCGATCAATAAGGTTGTATGGCTCTGTGGTGTACGTAGTTATAGGTAGTATGTAGGTCTAGTAGTGAAAAGCGCGACTGCTAAGTGTTCTGGGTTCGATAAACCGGTCGGGAGTGCACCGGGGTGTCGGTATGGTATTCGATTTTTTTAAACGGACAATTGGCTCGCCCCGTTTTTCATGAGTCTTATTAAATAAGATTATAATGGCACTATGCCGCAAATAAAGAGCTGACATCAATAAATATTATAAATCGCACTATTAGGCGATTATCCCACTGCACCGCGCCCCGTCACGTATTTTTTTATGTATGGCATTAATGGCATCAACCGGACCGGACTATTCTCCGTCGCGTTGTGTGGAGCCGCAGATTTCATGATGTCAGTGTATTGTCGTAGGCGTATTTTTTATACAAAATGAGGTATCTACTAACAATGTTGAAATTGCCTAAAATAAATCCGCGACTTAAGACTATTTGAAAATATACGACAATAACTGTCGGGCAAGTAGCCTGCCAGACACGGCACCACCGGCGGAGGATCCTCTCTTTTCTATGGGAGATGAAGAACTTTACACAATGTTCTTTACGCTCTATAAGATGAAGATGAGATTTATGGGTGTATGTACTGCCGATTGGTGTTGCTTAATCCTTTGGGAATTAAATGTTGTTATCGTTGTTTTGTTTCCGACATCATGAAAAGTAGTTTAAAACTGGAATAGAGTACAGAATAGGGACCAGCCGGCCTAGCATGACCGCCGTAGAAACGGGCTATGTCTACGGAAGAATCGACAATTTGACAGATATTTCTATCGTCCCAAGCATGGCGATATTAAGAATGTAGAAAAGAAATGTTTCTTTTCTTCAGTCGACACAAGTCTACAACGTCGAGCATGACGACCATATTTTCTCTTCTTTTGACATTTCGGGGTAGAAACATTACTTCTGACAAATGTCAAACTAGTCTTATTAAAAACTAAATACGAGAAAATACGTTTCATGATTGCGTTGAGTTACGTTCAAAAGGTTGAAATATTATGTAAAATATTTAGGTTTAATTTCGCGAAAAAGATCCAGGCCTGGATCCAGGATGCAGCAACACCAACCCGCCCACGAAAAATGAAAAACTCGTGCAATTGGCAACTTTTTTTGTTAACTAAACGTAATAATATTCAGGGAATATAAACATCACGTGATACGTCCCCGTTGCTATGGAAAGAATTTGTCTATGTCTTCGTAGAAACGCGAGTCGACGGGGCGCGCCATGCTCGGCCAGAAGAAATGTCAAGTTGTATAAAAAAGATTTCTTGTCGTTTCTTGGTAGAATAGAGATAGAACAGTCATGCTAGGGGGGCAGTAGAAGGGTGTCCTACCCTGATAGACGGAAATAAGAAATAATGATAGAAAGACAAAGTATGAAGAATTAAAGTACGAGAGGAATAATAGCGAGAACTAGTATGAATGATAAGCCTAGCACAGGCTCCATACCGTTAGAGGTTTAGTATTAAAAAAAACTAACCTAACCATTTTAAGCTATTGCATAGCCTTTATCGCCTTTGAGCGCGGGGACCGAATCAAGAAATTCCGTAACGAAAAAAACCTAACACGGGCGCTGGTGCCGGTGCGAATTTCTTTGATAATTTTCAATTTTATCACTACAGTATTAGGTTCAAGGTTGACTGGCAAAATTTTAATAAAATTTCTCTAAATAATTTTAAACCATAAAGTGTTGATTATTAAGTTCAAAATCGAAAGAGAAAAGGAAACTTTTTTTTTTTTGTTGCGGTGTGGAAAATCCTCGTGGATGTCCTCCGCCTGGGGAGGGCGGAGGGGTCTGTCAGACTCTAACTGACTAAAAACTACACCGGTGTTCCATCTCTCTCCTACGCTGGGGGTTACGGGAACGTACGACTCTTCCGCAACCCCCGGCTAGTGCCGGCCCACTACGGAACGATGATGATTTATCCTATGAAACTTCGCTTATTCAGATGTCTGTCATTTAGTTCGGAAATCGCGTCATCCAAGCGTGGGGTTCAATTCCTTGGTTGATGCAATATCTTCTCGCTACAATCATCATCTACCTTTTCCCAACATGTTGGGGTCGGCTTCCAGTCTCGCCGGATACGGTTGGAGTGTAGCCTTAGGGGCGCTATGACGCGAGGACTTAGAAAAAATTTTCAATTTTTGTTTCTCAATTTTTTTTTGGTTTTTTGTACACCATCTCATAGTTTTCTACTAGAGCAACAGTTTCTTTCCAGAAAAGATTTTCATCTGAGCTATCACTTTGGAAATATAGATAGTTTTATAAAAAATAAATTAAATTCGGAGGCCCATAATTCGGAAACGGTGCGTCTTGGGTCCATACTTCTCAGAGCCTAAATGGTTTGTGGTTAAATTGTTTATGGTTAACTCGAAACTGTCATTTTTTTTCAAATTTCCGAGTTTTTTTTTTTTGGAAAATCCACTAAGTCCCAAAAAATTTTTTAACGATTTTTTTTTGTTTTCTTTGCTGTTCATAGTGCCCCTAAGCGTATACTCCAACTCCTAAAAATTTGCCCCTAAGACGACCCACTGACCCCGGATGCAGCTGACCAGCCTGATAATCGATTCCCAGATTGATACAAAATCTTCTCTCTACAATATCTATGTAGATTTTGTACTATTTGTTGTTTTTCTCAATTTAATTACAGCAAGACAAAGCGTGCATTTTACATAAATAATAGCTCAATTTTTATTTAAGTACATTTACGTCAAATAGAAATATTTGAATTGGAAATTCAATAGGGTGACTCGTATTAAAAAAATAACCGAGATAATTTATCACCCCCGCTCCTCAATTTGAGACTATTTATCAATCCACCCTTCGTTTGAATACCATGAAAAGTTACTTTTTTTAACACTGAAGCGATCCTCAACTTAATTTGGTGTCGCGAATCCCCAAAACTTTAGACAATCAAAAAGTTTTTATTTTGGTCCCTCTGAAAAGTACCCCTGTTTTATTCTTTGTCAGTATATATTTTGTCACTTTTTCTTTTATTTTGAGAAATGAATAAATATATATTCAGATATGTTTCGCGGATGAAAAAGTACTTTTTCTTGTTCTTAGAGTGTCGATGACAATTTAAATAGAGTCAACCTACAATTTGGCGACGAGTTTTTATTTAGGTCCATAGAAATAAATTGCAGATTAACATTATAATTTATTAACAATATAATTATGACAGGACACCAATCCGTGCCTTAATTTATAATTTTACGATACCGAATGATTTGAATTTTCAGTTTTATTTTAAAACCGTATCTGTGTGCAACAATAGTTTTTTTTTGAAATGGTAAGCAGTACTTCCCCATTTACCATTCACAAAGTTCATTAAAAAAAATCGAACAATCAAACCGCATTGCTTATCTAACGCCAACATGAAAACACGCGTTATTTCACCAATAACAAACCAGATAAGCCTTCGAACACACTGTACTTACTACAAAAAAAACCATACATAACTTCTGTACTCACCTTTATATTCAATTCAATCCCACAAACACTTCACGAACCAGAAAATCATTGTTCCTTGAACCAACAACACATTATCACTTCACTGTGAAAAGTTTGATGTCCACGTATTTGAGCGCGCAAATTAGAAACATGCGTGCGTTCGCGACGGTTATCAAAGTCTATCTGAAGATTCGTTAATGTTTTTACTGATAACTGGGTTGTTTATTCATTTGTTTTCTGGAGATCGGGGCTTTTCATTTGGGTTATACACACTTCGTCTTATTCTCACTTCGTCCCGCGTTTAAAAATAGTCCCATTCGCAGTTGATGCCTTTCGTAGTTCGTCCGGTTCGCTGTTCGTCCCGTGGAATTTTGTGTGTGTTCAGGTATGACGGTCGTATGCGATAAAAAAGGCTGTTCTTGATCGTATAAGATCGCGTGTACCCAGCGGTCCATACTGCAAAAGACTGCATTACTTGGAGTCGCATAGTATGTGTGTGAAAAACTTATTATAGGACTAGTCAGCATATCAACTGCACATCATCATGCTGAGTGGAAACTTCCTTGTCACAGGCACGACGCGCCGCGAAACTATTGAACTCTTCATTTTCCTGCTCTTATCCCATTTCATTTGGGGTCATCAGCATATCTTATTCTTCCATACTTCTTTATCATTCGTCATCTCATCAGATACCTCTTTTCTGGCCGTATCATTTTTTACACAGTCCATCCATCGTTTCTTTGGTCTTCCTCTACTCTGTATCTACATTCATACTCAAAACTTTCCTCACATTTTCCACATTCCTCCGTATCACATGCCCTTACCAAGCTAACCCATAACCACACAACCATTCAGTCACCGCCACTTTCGGACTTCCTCTTATGTACTAATTCCTTAATTTATCATAAAAATTGCTGAACTGTTCTTCTTTAATTCTTCTTTCATGCTAATGCTAGGCAGGTTCTTCTTTAGAGATTTTACTTTGCTTTCTAAATTCATATTCAAAATTCTCATTATTACACAATCCGGGTTGTTAAATTTTGCTAGTGTTTCTGAGTAAATATTAAATATTTGCAATTACTACTAATTGCAATTTGTTATTGTAACCCTACACAGACTTCCGGATGACATAAGTTCATAAATAATTCACTTTTTAATTCTATTTCAAGTCAAGACGAGTTAGTAAGTTGAAGCTGCCCCTGTATTCACAAACGCTCGGATTCGATTTCGATTCGGAAAGTCGTATGTCTATCTCGCTCGCTTTCGTAATGCCAAAACAAGTTAGACATACGACGTATCGAATCGAAATCGAATCCGAGCATTTGTGAATAGGGGGCCTGCTGTGTGAAACGGCCCTGTTTTGCGTTCAAGCATGTCAAATTAATTATGGCCCCAATTTCTCTTCCTTTTTTCCTCTATTTATGACATTTGATGAGATGTGGTTTGTTTCTTAGAGATAACGAGAATTAAGGAAATGAAAGGAGGACATACATTCTTCATAATTTGCATTATAATTTGCCAAGGGGATGAACAATTTCTCAGCGTCTGAATTTATATCGCCGGCCTAGCATGACCGCCGTAGAAACGGGCTATGTCTACGGAAGAATCGTCAATTTGACAGATATTTCTATCGTCCCAAGCATGGCGATATTAAGAATGTAGAAAAGAAATGTTTCTTTTCTTCAGTCGACACATGTCTACTACGTCGAGCATGACGACCATATTATCTCTTCTTTTGACATTTGGGGGTAGAAACATTACTTCTGAAGTTCTGACAAATGTCAAACTAGTCTTAATAAAAACTAAATAGGAGAAATACGTTTCGTGGTTGCGTTGAGTTATGTTCAAAAGGTTGAAATGTTATGTAAAATATTTAGGTTTAATTTCATGAAAAAGATCCAGGCCTAGATCCAGGATGCAGCAACACCATCCCGCCCACGAAAAATGAAAAACTCGTGCAATTGGCAACTTTTTTTTGTTAACTAAACGTAACCTTTTAACTTTCCATAGCAACGTCCCTGTTGCTATGGAAAGAATTCCTGTCTATGTCTTCGTAGAAACGCGAGTCAACGGTGCGCGCCATGCTCGGGCAGAGGATATGACAAGTTGTAAAGAAAAGATTTCTTGTCGTTTCTTGGTAGAATAGAGATAGAACGATCATGCTAGGGGGGCTGGTTAATGACAACAAAGTCACCCACTATTACATGGAACATAAATACAACTGGCATAAAAATCTAGCCATACACGCTAGGTTTACCTGCGCAGGTAAACTTTACAGGTAAACCGAAGCGTGTATGTTGGGAAACTGTGCATGTTTCCTCACCTGTATAGGTGACCTGAAGCTATATTAATTATGATATTTTTTGCCCTTTGGTATACCTGTTTAGTTTACCTGCGCAGGTAAACCTGAGTGTGTGTACGCTGCACGTCCTTCTCCTCTCGCAATCATCGGACACTGACGCCTGCACAGGCGACCGCCACACACGCTCAAGTTTACCTGAGCAGGTAAACTGAACAGGTATATTTGCCCATGGGCAAAAAATATCAATACTACTAACGCCATCTATTCTTAAATTATAGCAACTCTTTGAATTTAAAACTGAGAATACTCCGGACTGCTCACAAGAAAATCTAACTACTGGTAACCGTTATGAAGGATCCGACGTGATCGCCGCGTAATTTTTTTTCGCCGCAACCGCGTTGTCACGCCGGCAGAGAGCGCTGTCCAGTTTTCCGAACAGATTTTTTGAGTGACATAATATGAAGTGAACGCTTCGACTGCGTATTCAGACGACCGATCACTTCCATTAGGACGCCACCAGCACTATTGTTTACAAAATGATGAGTATTTTAGGCAAAACGACACAAACTTCCGTTGTAGTTCCTTCTAGCTTTCAGAAGCTAGACAAGCCCTTATTGAAAGAAGTGTTAGGGACATAACATTGTACGTAAGTATTTTGATGTGATCTCTGAGCTTTCAGAATAACTTAGGTAAGCATTTTTTAATTTAATTCACAATATTTATTTGTTCTAGGAAATTAAGACTATCTTTTGTAACGGCCCCGAATTCCAGTTGTGTGGATTGATGGCACATTGTCAAGTTCGTGGGTTCCCCAGTTTGGCACTTTACTTTGTGTAAGTTGATTCATTCCCACTACTCAGCACATGGTACAGGAACATTCTGAGGAACCCGCATAGCCTCGAACCAAACACACAGCACGTGCTGTCGTGGCGCAGTGGCTGAGCGATTGGCTGTTGCGCTGCGTGTCGTGGGTTCGATTCCCGCACGGAACAAATGATTGTATGGCATACGGGTAAGAGTTCCGGGTCTGGCTGTGTGTGTATGTGAGTTTAAATGTTTGTGAACGCACCCACGATACAGGGAAAAACCTAGTGTGGGGCAACGTTTTACGTACTCATTACGGTGGATCCACACAGCCTGATGGCACTGCCAGTGGCTTGACCACAAGCAAAGCCGTCAAAAAGCGACGCTGGTAAACGCAGCTGTGAATCGCTATTCTCAGTTGCTTTGTGTCTTCTGACGACGACTGTCTTTCCGACGTTCCCGAAAGAAAGGGCTACTAATATGAGACAACCAATCCTTCTTGTAGATATGCATCGAACGGGTGTTTATCATCAGTGGAAAGATGTTGGCTTATTCATCATTGCATGTTGCCCTAATATGGGTTGTTATCCTGTACATGTAACATCAGTTTATAATTAAATTGATAGAAAATATATGTATCATAATTTTCCCCACTTTTTCCTCAAATACTGCACACACAATTAACAAATATGACACCTGTGTGGATGACAGTGTAACAGGAAAACAATTTAACATTTTAAACGAAATTATAATATCAAACCGTTTATGTAATTTAATTGTGGAATTAGTCACCAGAATACTCCATAACGTGCATTGGTTAAAATTGAGATTTAAACCAGTGTTGTACCGGCATCCAGTCAGGATGCATTGGGTTTGAAAACCGTACGATACCTCTTTGCCTATAAAACTTTTTCGTAATATTTAATTAATTTTTCGAGTTTATTATTTTTTATTCAAGTGTTGTGTTAAGTTTTTGAATACTCTGGAAAGAGGAAGAGGGACCTACCTATTGTGTTTTTGGTTCTGGATGGTGTTGTAAGTACCGATTTTGTTAATTATTAACGTAAACATTTTTTTTTTAAATAAGTAGGATTCCACTATTGTTGGTAGTACAAAATGTTTCATTTTTTAACCGACTTCTAAAAAAGGAGGAGGTTCTCAATTCGGATGTTTGTATATTTTTTAATTTAATTTTTTATGTTTGTTCGGGCATAACTCCGTCGCTTGCAATTTGGAAAATTATTTTTTTGTTGGAAAGGGTATGCTTCCCAAATGGTCCCATAGTCACCAAGTCGGGATCTGATGCTGGAATCTTGGCGAAATCGAGGGTTCTTGGCGAAATCGAGAACTCTTCAAATTTTATAGGAAAACGTACAGCAATTTTGGTATTTTCTACAACAGGTGAAGCATTTGCGTTCATTAAGAACCATTCTACCATCAGATCTGATGATGAATCCAAGAGACAGGCT
Organism: Cerastis leucographa; assembly: GCA_963082945.1. Classification (NCBI taxonomy): domain Eukaryota; kingdom Metazoa; phylum Arthropoda; class Insecta; order Lepidoptera; family Noctuidae; genus Cerastis; species Cerastis leucographa. Next base: position 5,020,589 of record OY720380.1, on the reverse strand, counting down.
TCGGAACTCCACAATAAGGCAATGTATCTTAGCTGTATTTGGGCTTGTTGGAATTGTAACGGTATGCACCTTCCAGGTGTACCACTAATAATTAAAAAAAAACTAAAAAATGGAAAATAATTTTAGTTTCAGAAGTCGGTGGTAAAATTATTTTCCACTTTTTAGTGTTTTTGTTGGAAGTCGGTTATTTTTTGTTGTAAAAAAGTTTTTAATATATTTTTGAAAGGAGTCCTTAATCTAACAGCTGAAAAGCACACTGCTAAAATACACTGCTGTTTTTCTGGCCTTGTAGACCCTGACTGTACTACTTGAGTTCCGTATCTTCGATGATTCTCTCTCTCTCTCGCTTCGAGGACCTAGACAAAGAACAGTCAACTTTTCGTACTTTTACACTCACATTCAACAAGATTGTCATAAGCCCTTCGTTGGTAGAGTTATGTCATTCCAAAACTTTTTTATCATTTCTTCTTTATCGTGTGGTAACCTAACCTGGGCCTCAAGTCTGCTATTTTTATAAACATCGTCATTCCAACACGATCCCATTGTCATTTTGCTAAAAGTCCGTAATCTGCTAAATTCATAATGGTCTGTCAAATTCTATGCCATTTCTTTCATTGGAGTGTCAGTGGTTGACCATTGTGAAGTCATAATGACGCCATTATATTAGTAGATTACCAAACTTGTCAAAATCAACAATTATGAAATCAATGATAGGCCATTCTGACACTATTGTAATAGCAGACTTGAGGCCCTGGTGTGAGAGTTTGTATGCCGCCCATGGGCCTCTGACTTGGCTTACATACCGTCGAGAAATATCTCTCAGGCATGCTGGTTCCTCACGAGATAAAATCTTCACCGAAATAAGTGATAATTTCAATGTACACGAATCCGAAAAATCAGAGGTGTGTGTCTTGGTTTCGAAATCGAGATCCATGACTTGGAAGTCTGAGGAGCACACCACTAGGCTGCATCATTATAGATGATATTAATTCATAAGTATTTGAGGTGAAACTTCTTATGCGACTTCCAACAAGTTTAACGCTACCATGGAGGGGGAATATATTCTAAAACTCACTAAGAGATGGCAGTATTACAAGATTTGTGACTACGTAGTTCTACTAGGTACGCAAGATGGCGTGCAAACAGTGATGCATTCGACTCTTCGGTGTGACCAGCCTTCGCTCAATTTTTATGAGTAGAATAACCTCGATAAACTTATGTAATTAAAATAATACAACAAGAAAACAACAAAATATTATTTAGAAGCTCAATAAAATAACCAGAGTGAATGCGTAGCACTCGAACGCATGCGTGTAGTAACGAAGTTTCACTTCTTCCGCGCGGAGGGACTCCACGCACAATTTTTTTTGGTTTTTATTGCATTTTTGTCTTTGCATTTGTTTTTATCTTTTTCTAAACTTGTAAACATAACAATAATGTTTATAATTGTAAATATAAAATATAAAAAGAATGGATTTATTTATAATCCCACTAGTACATAAGTAATGAGGAAAAAACAAATTAACAGATGGTAATTAAATCTAATGCTATTATTATTAATAACCACATATGTCTGACGTATTATTATTACCATGTATGATGATCTCTGTATAAGTTACATAATTATGAACTCTCGTAGGCCAGTAAAAGATGTTGGTTTTGCAAATACACTTTGCAAACAAGTTAGTTTTAATATCCTTATTTTAATGAACCCTGCGTTGAAATTCTTCCGATCCTTAAACGATGATTAGGAATGGCAAGGAGTGGAGAGTGAGAGGAAAGCTAAAGATGGATTGTGAGAAGAATGATATGAAAGAAAAAGGCGTAAATGATTCAGTGAAGCTTGACTGGGGTGAATGAAACTTAAAAAACATGTTGCGACAAACACTAGATCAAACTAACTAAACGGTCGATAGACCACAGACTGATTGCACCTTTACAATTGAGAAAAAGGAGAAAAAAATCAAAGATTCCCTCCCCCTCCCCCGTGTAAATCTGGAAGTAGCGTTTTATCAGTAAGAGCACATGCTTGCAATGTAGTTGCAGCTACAGGCCTTATAACTTCTGCGACATTAAAATCATCATCATCATCATCAGCCTATAATGTTTCCACTGCTAGGACACAGGCCTCCTCTCTAGGAGTGGGAGCGGGCTGTAATCCACCTCGCGGGCCCAGTGCGGGTTGGTAGATGTCACATGTCTTCGATTTTTTAGTTCTAGGACATGCCGGTTTCCTCACGATGTTTTCTTTCACCGTTTTTCAGTGATGAAATAAATTACACAAACGACATTAAAATATATTTGTTTAATACTTTACTTTCGTACTTCAATCGTATTTTGGGTTCGTAGTATGGAATGTAATGTACTATGGAATGTAAAGATGTTAATTTCTATAAGTGGATAATTTAAAAGACTAGCTTCTTAAAAATTTTTTCAACTAAGTAAATGTGTATATGGCGGCCTCGTGGCTCACTCTTATGTTAGCATATCTATACAGGGTGTAACGGAAAGGGTATATACATCCTTAAGGCTGTGCTACAGACCATCAAACTGAACATGTTTCTCATCATTTGCAAAGTTACTCGACAGCGTCCAAAATCTAACTAACTAAATTAAACATATTATTTTGTGTATTGGGTAAAAATGCAACATCAGTACTTTAGTATAGGAAAAGTACACTGTTTTTAAGTAAAAGCTGACTTAGGCTTTATTGCCTTGTTATAAGGGTCATAACAGTACGTACCCATTTCTCGATGAACACATGTCAGATTAGCAGACATATTTTACATTTTGCAAACAAATCGAACTGCTGAATCAGACTGAAGGTCTAGGCAGCGTAGTACTCTGCAGCACACCCGTATTTTGGCTGTCATAAGTCCGATGTAATGGGGGCGAGCCTACTGCCATCAACCGAATCTACTGAGAAATTCCTGCTGGAAAAAATCAATAACACTTTGCTCGGCACGGGAACCAAACCCAAGACCAACAGAAAATCTAACTGGTGCTCGGCAGCAGCGATTGACCAAGGAGACAGCTCTGATCAAAAATGCTAAACTGACTGATACAACGTGTTGACATTATACACGGTGTAAATCACCTCATCACGAAGCCGTCAACCAAGCATTCTGTACATGAAACTAAGTAACTTTACGCAAAAACTATTGCTGGGAAACGACTTTTTTTTGGGGGGTGTAAAATCATGTTTTGTGCTAGAACTCAATTTAACGCACTCAAAACATTGTGCTGATGGGCGGATTGAATAGAATGGGGGTCGTAGAGATGTTTAAAGAAAAATCTTACATTAAAAACTTGTAGGTATTTAAAAAAAAATACTTGTCAAAAAGTTGGAACTTTGACCCCTAATATCTCCGTAACTAGGTTTGGTGTAGAACAAAAAAATGATCGCAATGACAGGGAGAACCAGTGCTTTTCGGCTTTGGTAAGAGGTGTTTTACACCCTTTATGGTTTAATAAATTTGAAATTAATGCTTTGAGTTTATACCTCGCCATCAGCGGCTGAAACCATGCACATCGTGAGGAAACCAGCATGCCTGAGAGATATTATAAATCCAAGCTAGAGGCTCATGGGCGGCACAAAAAGTCTCACACCAGGTTATATTCTTTTACAGAGACGTTTACGTTGTTTTGTCAAAATGCCAGAATTATTATAATTATTATATCGTAAAGAAATATAATGTTGGTGATATCTATACAGCCGAGCTGCCAAATTTTCATTGCTTACGTATAAATGTGACACGGCCCTAATGTTTCCGCTGGAGATTAACGCACCATTGGTTTCCAGCTTTTATCCCAATTAGGCAATTCGTTTCTTTTGTTCAGTGTTTTTTTTTCGGTGAAGCTACACACACACACACAATCACACACGCACCTACCACTGGTTTAAAAGCCAATAGACTAATAATATTTACTAAAAGCACCACACGATAAAGAATAAGCGGCGGAAAATAGATGACGGACGATATAATGATGATTACCTCATCGGTTTAGTGGTCGTAATAACGACTGCTGAGCATGAGGACCTGGGTTCGATTGCTGGGTCGGGCAAATTGTTATTGGGTGTTTTCATCAGAAATTTCACAGTAACAGTCACCGAGTCTGTGATTTATTCCCGGTTGATATCAAGAGCGTCACCCCCTACAGGCCTATGACATAGGACTTAAAGATAACTGGCGAAATGTGGTTGTGCTATTACGTACACCTCTTCCTAACTTATCACATAACGTACATCATCATCATCATCATCATCATCATCATCATCATCATCATCATCATCATCATCATCATCATCATCATCATCATCATCAGCATCATCATCATCATCATCATCATCAGCATCAGCATCAGCAGCCTATAATGTTCCCACAGCTGGGACGCAGGCCTCCCCTCTACGAGAGGGAATGGGCTGTAATCCACCACGCGGGCCCAGTGCGGGTTGGTAGATGTCACATGTCATCGAATTATTAGTTCTAGGACATGCCGGTTTTCTCGCGATGCTTTCATTCACCGTTTTTGAGAACAGCAACAATAAATTACATAAAGTAATGCGCCTGCCTGGGTTCGAACCCTCGGCTTACTCCTCGTAAGTCGGGGCTGCTACCACTGGGCCACCGCTGGTATCATATCACGTTACGCTACGTTTATTATAAAGTGTCATTTTCTGTTCAGGTAACAACTAAACACACATGATGGAGTATCTGGAGCGTTCTGACATCGAAAACGAGCATCACTCGAGCAGTAGAATAAATGTAAGTACAACCTTTGAACCGGTAATCATCAGTGCAATATCAAGGGTTACATGCTCGTAAGTTTATCCTCTTTTGCAAATCTCGCAATCGAAAAACGGTTTGCTGTAAGAAAACCCAATTTTGGGTTAAGCTCGCCGTTGTTCATAAGTTTTTATATTGCAATCTGTATGTATATTTCTTTTTTATTTGGTGTGCAATAAAGAATAAGAATAAAGGGTTTTTTCACATGAAGACCTGAGAATGATACAAAAAGATAAGACTTTATTATATCCTAGAGAGAAGGTTCTTTTCCTAGCAGTATCATTAAACTCTTCATTTTAAACTCCAGAAAATGTCCATGAAAAACTCTTTTTTTTCCACCACCTATTATTATTAATTAAGCTTCGTTTACAAACATTAAAATCACAAACAGCCAGCCCCGGAGCAACTACCTGTAGGCCATAAAAATATTTGTTCCGTGCGAGGATTGATCCCGCGACACGCAGCCACTACGCCAACCATGCGGTCAAATTCTGTAATTCATCATCATCATCATCAGCCTATACTGTTCCCACTGCTGGGACGCAGGCCTCCTCTCTATGAGAGGGAATGGGCTATAATCCACCACGCGGGCCCAGCGCGGGTTGGTAGATGTCACATGTCTTCGAATTTTTAGTTCTAGGACATGCCGGTTTCCTCACGATGTTTTCCTTCACCGTTTTGAGAGCAGCGGTGATGAAATAAATTACACAAAGTAATGCGCCTGCCTGGGTTCGAACCTACGACTTACTGCTCGTAATTCGAGGCTGCTACCACTGGGCCACCGCTGCTCTCTGTATATATGTAATTCTGTAATTAGAAGAACTTAATTTTAACTGCTATATACAGTGTGTATCAAAAAGGTTTGGTCTATCAAATGAGATGACACTGACCATCTACTAAACAACTTTCTGTATGGGACTAACGTCGTCATCGCGAAGGCATAATCAGCTGTCCATTTGGATCGAGTAGAAGTTTTGTAAAGAACAGCCGATTATGTTTCATCCTTTTTTTTATTTCTACGTGCACATTAATTAAATTTTAAATATTTAAACCTGAAAAATATTTAAAAAAAAAAAACAAGTTGTCCCACCGGTGTCGGGAACAAGGTCCAAACTACCCTTAGTAAGGACTGCAGAAAATGGAACCCAATTACAATACGAGCCGTGTCCAAGAGTACCGCTTTCTGAATCAAGCCCTTGATCCATTCCAGATCTTGATCCATAACGAGAGCCTCATCAGGTATTGGTCGAGGCTCTTGGCTAATTAAGCCAGTATTCTTTTTATTATTATTTTTCTTTTTCGGTTTTCCGATGATCCTTGGATCGATTTCATAAATATCCCGACCTGCATCCCGCAGCAAAAACGATATCCATTAATTATTTTATTATAGTGTAGTATATACTCCTATTATTACCCTATTCTCCTATTATAGGTACTTATCTACTGATGATTTTCCTCATAGTAACTAACCGAGTTCTATTTTTGGAGCAATAGTCATTTACAAATCAGATAACACTAGGAGGACAATGCATATAAATCATAAAAAATCATGATATAACTGAAACCAAATTACCTTATATTGGTCATAGAAATTCCAACTGTTACGAAAAGTATTAGCGAAAATACCAACCATTTTAATTACGTTCACAAATTCTCGAAAAAACACCATCATTATCATCAGTAATCTCCTGCACTTATCCCCATTTATTTGGGGATGGCGCAGCATGTTTTCTTATTCCATACTTCTCTATTACATTTTGAAAACTAAACTTTTTGTTGTGTTGAACTACACAGTAAAAACCATTTGCCTCGATGCAACAACATGTAGCATGTTAAGAGTTGCGTCTCATATAGCAGCGATATACAGAGCGGAGTTCGGCAGCATATTTTTTCTCGCTCTAGCAAATGACGGTTTTGAACGACAGAAAAGGATAGGAGCATGGAAAAATGTGGCTAAAGGCGGAACCATACTTACGTCGTAAGTGTGTTTCCACCCGTGTGAGAGTTTATTCCAACTATTTGTTCTTATGTGAAAGGCGCTCTGACGAGCGCCTTTCACTTTATCCCTACTCCGTGGCCGACCGTCAGCGTCACGCGACATGCAACACACAGACGAAAAAGTTTGAAACGATGTAATAAAAGTTTCACTTTAAAAAAAAGACCGTAACTCAATTTGTATTTTCAAAAGTAAGTAAGTAACATTATTTTCATAATTTTCTAACAATGCAAAACAATCAACACGGTACCTATCAAAGTAAAACAATACAAAACATAAATTAATTTACGAGAATCAAACAAGTCGTGGTTAAAAACAATTACACAATTTCTTATGAATGCGACACGTAATATGTACGTATATGCAGTTTGTTATGGTTGTATTACAAATAAGAACAAATAGTTGGAATAAACTCTCACACGGGTGGAAACACACTTACGACGTAAGTATGTTTCCGCCTTTAGCCACATTTTTCCATGCTCCTATCCTTTTCTGTTGTTCAAAACCGTCATTTGCTAGAGCGAGAAAAAATGTGCTGCCGAACTCCGCTCTGTATATCGCTGCTATATTAGACGCAACTCTAAACATGCTACATGTTGTTGCATCGAGGCAAATGGTTTTTACTGTGTAGTTCAACACAACAAAAAGTTTAGTTTTCAAAACTATCGTCCTTATTATCTAATTTTCTATTTAATCTATGTTCAGCTCACTGAATTATCTAGTTAAAAATTATTAAACTACCCGCGTTTCATTTCACAAACTCCGCCTCTAAGACAACCCGCTGACCAAAACGTGCCTAATAAGTTTACTAGATATCTTTATACAGTGCCCACGTTAAGGTAAACAATAAGAAAATACAACACATTCATTATTATGAAATAATAAAGCCAAGCATATAAGTAGGTAAGTCCCCATATTATAAAGAGGATGACGCGCGTTCTGGATACAGTCAAAACGAATGACCGACAAATACCTACATCATCATCTGCCTAGCCTTTTCCCAAACTCTCTTGGGGTCGGCTTCCAGTCTAACCGGATGCAGCTGAGTACCAGTATTTTACATGAAGCGACTGCCTATCTGAGCTCCACAACCCAGTAACTGGGTAATACGATACCCCTTGGTAAGACTGGATGTCAGACTTTTTTTGGTTTCTGACTACTCGTAACGACTGTCAAAGATCTACAAATGACAGCCGGGAGCCCGGGACCAACGGCTTAACGTGCTTTCCGAGGCACGGATGAAACTCGGTATGTAATGATGGTCACCCATCCACGGACCAACCTCGGCAAGCACGGCTTAACCTTAAAGATCGACCCGGGCGGCTGTGGCGTGTAGCCACGAGCTCCTCCGACAAATACCTACATGTGACATCAATATTTATTTTCAAGGAAAAGACGTGTTTATTAGAACAATAACATTACCATATGGTTTTCCAAATATAGTCAATTAAAGGTATGTCGTAGTTAGGGGTGATTTATTCCGTTAGACTCGGTCACCATGTGGGCAGAACATGGGTTTCGTTCTATGCGTACACACGGTACACTGCTTTTATCGAACTAACAAATTACTTGAAATTACTATCCAAGAAAATAACACTAGGCACCATGAATCGGAGTACAGTTTCGGGACGTCTTGACTCCGCCGCTGTCAGACACTCACTGTCCTGCAGCGAGCACAAGAAACATTACGACTCTGTAAAAGCGCGCTTAGGTGGGGGTAGACTGGTAAGTAGGTCGCGTGATGACACCTTTGGCGCGCTTTCGATTCATTTTCTGTCCGTACTAATGACCGGATCCGACAGGTACAATTCTGTGTAAATACTTCCGTACATGATACAAACCAATAATGGCGTCTTTGCCATTGTTGTTGTGACTGTGTGGCATTTGAAATTTTACCTTCACGCCCGATTAGCTGTTGCCCGCGACTTCGTTTGCGTGGAAATATTGATGTGTATGTATGTGTGAGAACAAAAAAAAATGTAGCCTATGTGCTTTTCCTATAATCTTATCACTGTGCCAAATTTGAGGAGGAAAAGGAGAGAGGAGAGACCAAGTAGGTGTCTGATGAGATGACAAGCAATAGAAAAGTATGGAAGAAGAAGAAATGCTGCACCGACCTCAAATAAATTGGGATAAAGGAAAGAGATGTTGATGATGAATCCATCTGTGTGCCAAATTTCATCGAGATCCTTTCAACTGTTCTGGCGTGATCGAGAGTTTTTTTTATTTGCGGTGTGTTTGCTGTCTTACTCTAGTCTAGGTCAGAGATGACAGAGACAAAGTCGACGATGGTACGAGCTTACCCAGAAGAAGCTGTTCACTCTAACTTTGAAGATATTAGGTTATCCATCCAAAATTTCGCATTTATAAGATTAAGTAAGTATAGATTTACATTGACCAAGTCAAGTGGTATAAACCGATTGGACAGCGAGTGGACAGTCACTGTCTAGGCTGTTGCCAATATACCTGTAGTCACAAGCACCATTGTCCGTATGTAATCGGCCTTACATGGCAATGAGTAACCCGTGAACAATGTGATTGCGTAGACACATACTTTCTAACGTGACCTACATTATCATAATTATGTAATTATTTGTCATAGGTACGTGATTAATATATCATTTATTGATTTGTACATCTTATTTTATACAGTTTATATAAAACGAAAAATAAAACAACATTTATAAATTTAACCCGTGAGAAGGCGCGCTATGAGCAATTTACTCACACAAAAATTTAAAGCAAAAACTTTTGGTGATACTGATGCCCTAACGTCTCAAGCGCCTAGGTAGCTTCCTAACTATTCATCCCCTCCCCACTGACGAAACTCTTATACTGGTCAGTTCCGTTGCGACCGCGCAGTGAAGTGTTTGTGGAGGCCGCGTAGCATCGTGCGGCAATTTGCTCATCACGCGCCCATCCCTGTAAGTATTTATTTTTCCAATAAAAAAGCATTATTGTATTTTCTAGAATATATTATTTTATTTATTTATATTATATTGGTTAATTGTTATGTAAACACTCTGCAGTAATATTTGAATAATAATATTTTTTGTTTTTAGCCAGAACAACTTGTAAAATGGGTGATCGACGTCAAGCACAAATTTGTTCGTGCTCGAGCTGGTAAAACCACATATTTCACGCCGGATTTGCATGGAGAACATATCGTCAGATCTTAAGCTCCTAATGAAGCGATTTGTGCCGGCTCTTAGACCTATTGCAGAGCCTAGGCCAAGCGGGTTCTGTTCAATATGTCCTAGACGTAAGAATAGACGCTCCAAAAAAGCTTGCACTTTATGCAAGCAATTACTCTGCACCGAACATATCACATACATTTATGTTCAATATGTTTCAAGAGGCACACTCGTCTAGATCTCATAGAATAGTATTTTTTTAAGTTTTTTGTTATGTAAGATTTTTTATTGTGATTTATATGAAGACTGTCAAAATTAGGAAATAAAAATAAGTTGCTTTGTTATTTGCTTCAGAAGTTGCATTTATGTTTCGTAGTTTTAATTAAAATATCCATTTTCTTACTTTTTAAACCTTGTCTTATTTATATAATTCCATTATAAGCCAATAAGTACTCTAAAAGTAGAAATATAAGCACTTAAAGTAGTGTGAGTAATTTGCTCGCGCGCGCCTCTCATTGTAACTAACTGAGGCGCGCCTTCTGACGGGATAAAAAGCAGGTGGCCCACCATGACGAGTGTATAACGTGAGGTCGACACACGGAAGCGCGATTAACGCTTGTGCGACAAAACTGTACTGCGACTCAATAGAGGTCGAATGCACGCTTGTGCGACAAACGGACGTCTTCAAAATCAAAATCATTTTTATTTGTGCAACATAGGTAGTGAATACAGGTCTTAAATTAAAGATATCGCTATGATATGCCAAGAGGCGTACACATATATGGTTGCATGCGAAATAAGAAAAATATTAATCATGCGAGAGGTAGACACAAATTATTTGGTAGGTATGTCAAAAATTAACAGACTGATGATAAAATAATAAAACCAAAATGACTAAATGTCACAATGTGAAGTAATTTCTACAGTCAATGTTCAAATAAATAATTATAAATTACCATTAGTCTCAATATTCAATTAGAAATTGTATATTGTAATAATATATAAATAATTAAATAAGTCTACATTAATTTATCATTCAGAAATTCATCAATCGTATAATAATATTTTTCAATTAATAACAGTTTTAATTTTTGTTTGAATTGTGTGACATTAAATTTTTTCATTACATCTGGCAATCTATTGTAAATGCTTGGCGCCATGCCTAAAACGCTCTTTCTCACTAGGGCAGTCTTACAACGCAGAGTTTGCGTATTGGCAACATCTCGTAAAGTTGACACTTTTTCGAACAACCTCATGTTTGTTTTGACAAAAACACTAATTTCAAAAATATATAATGATGGTAAGGTAAGTATTTTCAGCGATTTAAAGAATGGTACACAGCTATCATCAATTTTCAGACCACACATCGATCTTATGCATCTTTTTTGTGCCTTAAAAACGATATCATTATCAGTAGAATTACCGCAAAAAAAACATTATTGTTTTACTCCTTTTCCAGTGTGGGAAAGAGATGGCGTTAGACATCCTGTATAGCTCCGTCTCTTTCCCACACTGGAATAAGAGTAAAACAATACTGCTTTAAGACGTCATGGTACGACAGCAGGTTTCCGGCAGTGTCGGCAGCAGGGTCCAAGACCGGTGGTTATTTTTATGAGTATTATACACCTTTCTTCTGCAATAAAGCGTCCGATTCTAATAATGACCTAATACAACGCAATCCATAATTTCTTCTCGAAGTAATTGGATAGGAATCACCGACCTCATCTCGTTTTAGGCCCATAGGCATTTTCAAGATTTTTTATAATCAATTTACAAAAAAAAAAAAAAAACGTGAAACCTGCAGCATGTATAACTTAAGGTTGTAATATAGCTTAACGAAGTCCAATAGTACATTGTTACCCCAGGGGTGAAAGTAACTTATTTAGTCCCGAGACGGGGTTTGGCACCCGAACGAAGTGAGAGCCAATAGTTCGAGGGTCTAAATAAGTCTTTAACCCGAGGTAAACACTGTGCTTTTCATTACGAATACAAGGGAAGTAAAAATTAAAACATGAATTGGCTAAAGAAAAAAATACTAAATTTTATTTTACACTAGCTGTACCCAGCATGCGTTGCAATGCACTTTTTACTACCCACCTACCCTATCCGACCTACCTACCCTATCCTACCTACCCTACCCGACGCTACCTACCTACCTACTCTACCCTACCCTACCTACCTACTCTACCCTACCCTACCCTACCCTTACTACCTACCTACCCTACCTACCTACCCTACCTACCTACCCTACCCTACCTACCTACCCTACCCTACCCTACCTACCTACCCTACCCTACCTACCTACCCTACCCTACCTACCTACCCTACCTAACCTACCCTACCTACCTACCCTACCCTACCTACCTACCCTACCCTACCTACCTACCCTATCCTACCTACCTACCCTACCCTACCCTACCCTACCGTATCCTATGTCCTTCTCCTGGCTCTAAACTACCTCCCTGCCAATTTTCAGCTAAATCGGTTCAGCCGTTCTTGAGTTATAAGTGAAGTAACTAACACGACTTTCTTTTATATATATAGATACTAGCTGTACCCAGCATGCGTTGCAATGCACTTTTTACTACCCACCTACCCTATCCGACCTACCTACCCTATCCTACCTACCCTACCCTACGCTACCTACCTATATACCTACTCTACCCTACCCTACCTACCTACTCTACCCTACCCTACCCTACCCTTACTACCTACCTACCCTACCTACCTACCCTACCCTACCTACCTACCCTACCGTACCTACCTACCCTACCCTACCCTACCTACCTACCCTACACTACCTACCTACCCTACCCTACCTACCTACCCTACCCTACCTACCTACCTACCCTACCCTACCTACCTACCCTACCCTACCTACCTACCCTACCCTACCTACCTACCCTACCCTACCTACCTACCCTACCCTACCTACCTACCCTACCCTACCTACCTACCCTACCCTACCTACCTACCCTACCCTACCTACCTACCCTACCCTACCTACCTACCCTACCTACCTACCCTACCTACCTACCCTACCTACCTACCCTACCTACCTACCCTACCCTACCTACCTACCTACCCTACCCTACCTACCTACCCTACCCTACCTACCTACCTTACCCTACCTACCTACCCTACCCTACCTACCTACCCTACCCTACCTACCTACCCTACCCTACCTACCTACCCTACCTACCTACCCTACCCTACCCTACCCTACCCTACCCTACCTACCTACCCTACCCTACCGTATCCTATGTCCTTCTCCTGGCTCTAAACTACCTCCCTGCCAATTTTCAGCTAAATCGGTTCAGCCGTTCTTGAGTTATAAGTGAAGTAACTAACACGACTTTCTTTTATATATATAGATAATCAACAACTTTACCCGCTGATTTTGTTTTTTTTTTCTGTGGCCAGCCAGCTATTCAGCCATTATTTTTCATTTTCATCATTGGAAAAATGGTAAATATTTTGCTCAAATTTATGTTATTTTAAAGAAATTGTTCTAAATTATAATAAAGTTATTAAAAAAATATAGATTCTTCAATCAATACTTAACTTTAAGTTATTTCAATTTTACATCGTGGCTGCATAGAAAGTTGGAACATGGTACAATAAAAATGTGAAAATAGAACTGGTTTTTTTTTATAATTTGGCATCTGTCAGTTGAAAGCGATTCTCCCTAGGGATGAAGTTATTACTTTCAACCCGCTCCTGAGGCAACTTCAGACCTACTTTCAGCGTATGAGTAATAAAAGGACACTTGTTTTGACATATTTTTGTTTTGTTCTGGACCATACCAGGGAACCCACTAGTTACGAATAAATACCTTGTATGCAACCGTCTTTTGTAGGTAACTCTAAAACCACTGAAAAGGTTTTTTTTTTGTTTCAGCATCGCATCTTATCTGGCAGCACAGACACCATGGTTGACTTAGACGATCATGGTTCTAGTAAGTACTAACTTTTTGTACCATGGCAATATTATTACCTACGATTAAACCAAATTGATTATGTGTACAGAAATAATGATTATTTAAATTGTAGAATTACACAATACAATTTGTTCGCTAGAAAAAGCAAGTCGAACGATCGACAGAAAAAAGAAAAAGTATTTGTTTGCTTCATTTAAATAAAAATGTGAACCGAATAACTCCGATCGATACGAAACTGTATACATAACATTATTTAATAATCATATGGGTGCGGACTGGGTAAAGAAAACGACATTCTATTTTGTCCGTCAGACAGGTAATACAAAAATATTAGACACGTATTTTTTGTTTTATCAAAATATCAAAAACTTATTTAGTTAAAACTCATTAAAGTTGGAGAGTGGGGGCTCATTACGTCACAAGTGGGTATTAAACTTACCTACATGTGACGTCATGCGCCATTGCATGCGATCATCAACAAAATGTGATCATCCCCTATTCACGAAGGGTTTGGCAGAGGTCGTTACTGTTAGAATTCTTAGGATTACAACGTAATGCTAGAGCAACAATTCATTTTTTTTGTATCTTGGCAACATAATTTTCTGTAGCAGATGACATTGTCCCCAAAATTTCAGCATTATCAATTTATCGGCATTTATACGGCGTAGCAGTCGCGTAGGCTTAGAGATACCAATCATACTGCTACGCCGTAGCCCTTGCTACGCTGCAGAAGGAATGATTCAGTCACTTACGAGTATTTCTTGTGTCCATTTTCCGAATCGGGAAATTCTTAAATAAGTCCATTATTTTGTTTAACAAAATATAAAACAAATTATTGTTTTCAGTGCATTCTGACGAATTGCCTAGACCACGCTATTACAAAGGAATTTTCTGTCCAGTTGTGAACAACACTTTCAAGGTAACTTATTTTAGTTTTTTTGAAGTGAAACTTCTTATGCGACTTCCAACAAGTTTAACGTTTTCATGGAGGGGGAATATTTGCTATTACCCACTAAGAGATGGCGCTATTACAAGATTTGTGACTACGTAGTTCTACTAGGTACGCAAGATGGCGTGCAAACAGTCATGCATTCGACTCTTCGGTGTGACCAGCCTTCGCCTAATTTCCATGAGTAGAATAACCTCGATAAACTTATGTAATAAAAAGTGTACAACAATAAAACAATACAAAAATATTTAGAAGCTCAATAAAATAACGAGAGTGAATGCGTGGCACTCGAACGCATGCGTGTATATAGTATTACGAAGTTTCACTTCTTCCGCGCGGAGGGACTCCACGCACTATTTTTCCAAAATAGCCGCTTTCCTAAATGCATAGAAGAGTCAAATAATGCTGATTTTTTTTTCCAGACCAAAAACATAGAAATTTCATACCAAAAATACTCTCGAAGACAGCGACAGAAGTCCCTAATTATGGTCAACCTCGTCGATTTAGCGCTTAAAGTAAGTAGGACAGACCGCCTTACAGCAAACCCGTTCCGCCTGTAATCCTTTTAGACCTAGACAGAGGTTTCCTAATGGTATAACTCCCATGTAAGAGGGGAGACAGCGAATATATTGCCCTCAATCGGGGACAAATCCACACTCGGTTGCTGATACTTAATGATGGAATTCTTGATATAAAGACACAATAAATAAAATTCCGACCCGGGAATCGAACTCTAAAGGACCAGGTCGACCATGACACCAACGAGGCAGTTCAAAATATATGCAGTAAACTGCTTTTTTATTATTTGCGATGGGTATGCTCTTGACTCTAGTCTAGGTCAGAGATGACAGAGACAAAGTCGACGATGGTACGAGCTTACCCAGAAGAAGCCTGTTCACTCTAACTTTGAATGGATAAGGGTTGTAAGCGTTCAGAAACACAGACGCAGGCAGATAGTTCCACTCCTGTTTTGACCTAAAACTCATTGTATTAGATTTAAGAATGTATACTTTGCCTACCATTTGAAATGGAAACAATGATTGAACGTAGCGCAGTCTATCAATAAGGCAATATCAATCATTATACACATCTATTAAAAGCTAATTGACGCAATTTGTAACAATTTTTCCGTGTTTAATTTGCAGATAGCATTGGTTGTTATTTACACACTCACTGATAATAAAAAAGGTAAGAGTGGTTTTTTATTGAAATATTTAGAACGGTCAAAAAATTATAGGTATTTCATTACAAGTTTGTCCATGGGTATGCAAGTATTCAAGACCCAAAAACCGGATACGAGCGAGTCGGACTCGACCACCGAGGGGTACCTACAAATGTGTAGTAAAATTATAAATTGTTCAGGAATCGAGTCATTTCTAAAACAACAATAGGGATTTTAATGAACTCATACCCTGGTATCTACAGTCAAGATAAAATACATAATTACTATGGAGCGCAGTATCTTAGGTGTAAAATTAACAGATCATGTTCGAAACACTGCACTGCGCTCCAAAACTCAAATCGTTGACGTGGCTCAAAAGGCTGCCCAACTTAAATGGGACTGGGCAGGACATGTCTGTCGCATGCCGAACGACCTGTGGGCACGCAAAGCTCAGGATTGGTGCCCTGAAACAGTGACACGGGGTCGCGGCAGACCACGAAGGAGATGGCGGTACGAACTGAATGTTTTCCTTGAGAATTGGAAAGAGGCAGCACAGAATCGTGACCGTTGGAAGGAATGGAGGGAGGCCTTTGCCCAGCAGTGGGACGATACAGGCTAGCTATAATAATAATAACTAGAGCTTAAGTAATTTCTTATGCAATTTTATTTATGCAACAGACAAGAATTTAAACGAAGTAAGAACCGACAAATAAAGCAAAGCTAAGAATTCTAACTATGAAAATCGTATCTTAAATAATGACATTTACTCAAGTAAACACTGACTTGTTTTTAACCGACTTCTAAAAAAGGAGGAGGTTCTCAATTCGGATGTTTGTATTTTTTTTTTAGATACAGCTGTTGGGCTAAAAGATTCGTTGAAAAGTATACCATCATCATGGGCGATATGGACGGGAATGTTCGGGTGTGTGAACGTGTTCATATGCTTGTTGAGCTCGTGGCATTCCTTTGCCAACCACCATCTGCATTGGGGAGCAGCGGGCACCTGGGTGCTGCTCATTGTCCAAGGTATGTACTTCATAACATCGTGCCTGTAAAGCCGCATACAGACATTGCGAGGCATGCGCCGCGAACAACGCACAGCGAATGCCTCGCAAGGTGTGTACCTTTGTATTCGTGGCGAGGCATGTGCTACGCACGTGCGAGGGCGAGCCAACGCGCAACGTATGGCCGGGGCATTCGTTGTGCGCCGTTCGTGGCGCATGCCTCGCAAATTCTGTGTTCACCTTAACCATCGGTAGATAAGAAGTTTATCTAATTATATAGCACACGCACATTTCGCCAGTTATTAAGTTCGACGTAATAGGGGCCAGCCTATTGCCAATAATCGGATACAAATCCAGACTTTGTAGCTGCTACTGAGTAATTCTTGATGATAAAACTCAATAACGCTTTGCCCGAGTAACCCTACGCAAAAATTATTGCTGGGAAACGATTTTTTTTTCAGGGTAAAATATCACGTTTTACGGTAAAACTCAATATAATGCACTTAACACATTGTGCTAATGGCCGCATTTAATAGTAAACGTTATGAAGGTATTTAAAGTAAAGTTTTAACCATAAAAACGTATTCTTTTTTTAAAAGTTGAGAAAAAGTTTGAACTTTGATCACCAATGTTTCAGTAACTAGAAGGTTCCCAGGTATGGTCTAGAACAAAACAATAATCACAATGATGGGAAAAACAAGTGCCCTTCGGCTTCGTTAAGGGTCTCAGTATACGCTGGATAAGATTAGGTGGAAGATCAGGTGGCGTACCATGACGTCTTAAAACATTATTGTTCCATTCTTATTCCAGAGTGAAAAGAGACGGAGCTATACAGGTCGTCTAGCTCCATCTCTTTCCCACTCTGGAATAGGAATGGAACAATATTATTTTAAGCGTCATAGTACCCCCCTGATCTTGTTTGCGGGGCGAACATGGCCAGAGATCACGCAAGATAAAGAGATTTGGACGAAGAAAGGAAAGGCCTTTGTTCAGCTGTGGACCTGTGGGACACCTGACAGGTGAGAAAAAACAACCTTTTTTACCTTTTTTTTTGTAATTTCCAGGTCTATGCAAACAAGGCATCGGTTTCCACGAGTCCCAGAACCAAGTGTGGTACATGCTGTTCACAGTGTTCGTGCCGTACGCGATGTTTCCGTTGTCTCTATGCTGGTGCATCGTCATCGGCGTCGTATCTAGTTTTGCTCAAATCGTGGCCACTTTGATTTACGTTCAGTACCGCATACAGCATGCAAACGCGGCTGCAAACTGTTTTGTTAATGTAAGTAAATTTGACCGGCCAAATTCTATTATGAAATTAAGGCCCAGTGATTTTTTATAGCGATTCCGTCGCGGTTTTCGTAAAAGAAATGACTCAGCAGACGCATTTGCCCAGCATGGCAACTGTACTGATGTCAACTCGCGACTGTTTCTGACAACATCAGATTTATATTGAACAGATTGATATAAGCTATTTGTTAGCGTAAGACAATCCAATTAATTAATGACTTTTCGAACATTATTTTCGCTAATAGAAACTTGGTTTTTATGAGAGCACTAGACGTTCCTGCAAATGCTTTGGCTGTGTTCTTCCAAGTTGAAGAAAGAGCTCAAGTATAAGATGGAAATAAAAACATATGAAATCCTAGCTTGCCTTATTTCGGAAATCTCTTAAATCCCGGAATACTTTGGCTTTTTTATGTTTGATGAATGATCTTTTAATTTTCTAGACTTACACGTGCAGCCTTCGTCTGATGTCCAGTAACTTGTTGTTGTACATAGCGGTGAACTTCGCCGGTATGTATGCCAAGTCTCTTGTCGACTGGGGACAGAGGAAGGTGTTCCTGGAGACCCGCAAGTCTATGATCACCTTGGAGAAGACTAAGAAGGAAAGCGAAAGGCAGTGGAGCCTGTTTGAGAGCGGTAAGTGAGCTATCTTTTATAGTGCAGTCAGTGATCTGCATTACTTGACCCCTCTTACTAATAAAAACGGGCCAAGTGCGAGTCTTACTCGCACACAGGGTTCCATAGCCCCAAACAATATAATGACAATGTTTTGAACGGTCATTCATTAGTAAACCTTCACTCAACCGCAAAATTAAATTTGTTTTTCATAGTAAGTTAATGAAAAACAAAGTTACTGCTGCAGTTTGGTGAAAAAGTCCCATATCTCAAAAACTACATATCAAATCTTATTCAAAACAATTTTCGTTGAAAGTTTTTTTTACGGTCTACATCCCCATATTTTTTTCAGATTTTTTATCCTGTTACTTTAGAAATTAAAGGGGGGGGACACTCGTTTTACCACTTTGGAAGTGTCTATCTTTCAAACAATTGACTTTGAAAAAAAATGGTTTCAGGAACATCAATGTCATTTTTAAAGACCTATCTATAGACACCCCACACGTATAGGTTTGATAGTTTTTTTTTTTATTTTCAAAGTCATGTATGGGGGGATATCCTTATCTATATATTTTTTTAAATTTTGTACAAAAATCATAATGCGGTTCACAGAATACATCTACCTACCAAGTTTTAGCTGTGTAGTCCTATTAGTTTCGGAATAAAGTGGCTGTGATACGGACGGACGGACAGACAGACATGACGAATCTATAAGGGTTCCGTTTTTTGCCATTCGGCTACGGAACCCTAAAAAGAGGGGAAGTGATGTTTATAGAGGGAGCAGGGGTCATTGACTGTTCACTCCGCAGCAGGCTACGCATGAGTAGGTACTTTGTACCGTTTGTGTAAAACTGTAATCAGGAATAACTGTGATCCACAGCTATGCGAAGTACGAATGCGTGGCGAACCTTGCAGCTAACGGAGCGATTCTATCCTAATCCGTGCACACCCATATAGCATTGGACGGTCGATTTACCATCGGATGCGGCATAAGCCGCACCTATCAGCGGACTCTTGTCTGGCAATATTATCTCGTGCAGTATCCTACATTTTTATCACCCACCGTAGAAATTGTAACGGGATTACTGTTCAGATACAGCATCAATCACCATTGAATCGGTCGTCTAATCCAAGATACGAACAAGTCTTTACTATAGCTTAAAGCTCGCATTACTAAATAGTTCTTGGAGAACTAACAGTGTCCACCAACCAGCACCTCATTGACTTGAAAATTTACAGTGATACCAGACTTCCTGGCTAAGAAGATCTCCAGTCATGTAGTTATGACAGACGGAGAGATTCAAGAGCAGCAGTTCAGCAATCTAGTAGACGTCGTACATCATCACCAGGATGTGTCCATACTGTTCGCTGACATCAAGGGATTTACCGGTAAGCCAAACCAACCCGAATAGTACATGACCCTCGTTTTCCCAAAAGAGGAAGACAGAGGAGACGCGTAATATACATTTCAGGAGTAATATTGCCAAAAATACAAAACCGCCATATGTGGAGAGAGAGGAGGAGAGGATTTGGAAGAGCCCTACACTCAGCGTTGGGTGGCCAAAGGTTGAAGAATAAGAAGGATATTGCCAAAAACCTGGAACACATCCAACCCCCAGGCTGTTCCTGAGATGTTTCTGACAAAAAATGGATTTTTCAAAAAGGGTCTTCTGATTCAGTTTACATGACAGTGCATCTAAATGAGCATAATCTTTTAATTCGTTGACAGTTTGAAAAGGTACCTTTCTCATTTTCGACCGCACATCACATGCGTTTTTTTTCGATCGACCAACAATTCATACAAGACGAGGTTCATCTTAATCTCCCCGGTTTTCCAGATACTTGTTTTTCAGATTTCCGGTTTTCCATTGTGTGTTCTATTAATGGAAGTAATACTTAATATCTTTCAGAATTATCAAGTAAATCCAGTGCTCAAGACTTGGTAGTGCTGCTGAATATATTGTTCGCTGGCTTCGACGAGTTAGCATCGGTAAGATTGTTATTATAATGAATATATAGAATCAACTGTGAGTCTAAGTCTTTTACCCTGAACCTATATTTCTACGTCCTGCTACTCCATCGACGCAGCTGTACGGGTCCCGTCTATATTACCCCCCAACAACAGAAGACGTCGTGAAGGCCATAAAAGTCAAGACCAATTTCACCTTGCCTGGTATGTGTGCGCGATGTGGGGGAGGGGAACCACCAACTCCTTGATTTTCAAGTGCATGTGGTTGACTTTAGGTAAATATTTTGAGTTTAACACTTTTGCTGTCCAGTTCAAGTTTTACTAGTATGCTAGTCTATACCTACGTATAGCGACGACTGGGGAGGCAGATTTTACGCACTTGAGAAAGAACTATTGTTCGACCATAAGCTGGGTGCCTAACACCGCTAGTGTTAAGCTCGGTTTATCATACATTTTCAATTGTCCAGGACAATAATTGCATCCGCATCAAGTTGCTAGGCGATTGCTACTACTGCGTCAGCGGTCTGCCGGAGCGGCGTGAGGACCACGCGCAGTGCTGCGTCAATATGGGGCTGCACATGATACGAGCAATCCGCGTCGTGCGGAAGGCTATGGAGGTGGGTATTTTAGGGACCAGCCCCCTTATTCACAAACGCTCGGTTTCGATTTCGATTCGATAAGTCGTATGTCTATCTTGTTTTGGCATTACGAAAGCGAGCGAGATAGACATACGACTTTCCGAATCGAATAGGGGCCTGATCGTATTACGTGTATATTGGGTATAAATAAAAGGTATTTTTAGGTGGTTAAATTCAAACAGGTTTTTTTTTTTAATTAACCCATCTTTTTACATGTCTTTCACTTTGACACACGAGTAGACTATCTAAACTCTTCCATTTCCTAATTATTCTTTATTTCCTTTTAATAAAAAAATCGCATAAAAAGTGAACCTGGCTGCGTTTAAATCTTGAAAGGTGCAGGTGCTTGAGCGGGATGGGCAGTATTGGAGATGGGTCGATTTACTTTAGTATAATAAATTCGGAAGTTACTCGGTATATCAAATACCTCCATGACTCCTGTACCTACTATTCAATGCATTCATCAGCGCAATGTTTTGAATCCTAGTACAGCAGTTAAAAGAGAAAACATGGAGTTTCTTGCCGGTTCTTCTCCATAGGAAACGACCAACCCGAACCGTGCACCTTTTGTCGACGTTTTATTAGTGCCCATGTAGGCCTATGTTAAATAAAATATTTTGATTTTGATTGATTTGATTGAGCAAATCGTGATTTTTCACACAAAAAAAGACAAGATTTTTTGCGCAATATTACTTCTTCGGCTTCATGATGATCCGTTAACACCCTGTATAATTATTATCTTTGGTACAGGTGGAGTTGGACATGCGCATCGGTATCCACAGCGGCAAGGTGCTGTGTGGAGTGCTAGGGCTCCTGAAGTGGCAGTTTGACCTGTGGTCCCGCGACGTCACGCTCGCCAATCATATGGAGAGTGGTGGCTTGCCTGGGTAAGTACTTACACTGTTATTTGAGATCCTTTGGTTTTGTCCAACATTTGGGGCCTCGAGGCTTAGGCTAGTAACGCGGAACGGGTCGATCTTGCCAAAGTCAGTATCTCAAATGGTTGGTCTCGGTTGTCATTTGTACATTCGGTCCTGGTGGCCTTCCATGACGTCTTAAAACATTATTGTTTTACTCCTTTTCAAGTGTGGGAAAGAGATAGCGCTAAACAACCTGTATAGCTCCGTCTCTTTCCCACACTGGAATAAGAGTGCAGGTCGGTATGGACGACAGCAACTACGGAATAATCAAATGGCAGGAGTTGTGTAAAACATACCACTTGTCCCCTAAATCCTGCATCGTCATGCTGAAGAGAGAAGTGGACATGATGTTTTTTCTCTACTCCTCCGCTATTCTTTCCTTATTCATTTTATTGCGCGATCCAAGATACTTAAATTGTTTCACTAGGACTTCTTAGGAAGGAAATAAACGACACGCGTTCGTTCCCTTTGACAGAAGTCGTATCATTTTAAACGGCCTATTGCAACATATACTTCAATAATGTACAATGGACTCTTAGCTCATTAGACATACAATCATGGCCATTCCTATCCTGCTGTTACATAGTAATTTCTTTCAGTCGCGTGCACATTTCATCTGCGACACTGCAATGCCTCAACGGGACATTTGAAGTGGAACCTGGAGACGGCGGTTCACGAGACCCGTACCTCCAAAAACACCATCCTGAAACGTATTTTATTAAGGTTCCTGAAGAAAATGAGCAATCTGATCCGCCACAGGACAGAAAAAGGTCACAAAACAGCAGGTAAAGCGAACTTATATCTAGACGATACAACAACCTCTTGATTCCGATCACTAACTATCTGGATTTTGCGAAATATATTAGTAGAAAGGCTTCCCAAATACTATACTATACTATAAGAAAATCATTGTTGGACTCAGTGTAAACAAAAATGTAAGACTCGAGTATTTGTGTCGGTGATAGTACATTTTCTTGCAATCTGAATTTTGGGAATAATAGAATTTGGTTTCATGTGTACAATGTCATAATTTTCTTTGTAATAAGCTGGTCTTTATCTAATACCTATTATGTCGGCCAACAGCATGCCATCTACGTCGCAGATAAAGTGGGATATCAGTCGTCGGCAGAGCAGCATCGCTGAGGAATGGACCCCGAAGATGCCTTTTGCAGACGTACTGATTATCATTTTATTAAACACTGATATGTCTAAAGATAATTGGATAATTATATTTTTTTTTTCTTTTTTTGCAGTGTTACGATGGCGAGTGGGCAAATTCGAAGGAAGACTTGATCGATGACGTGCCGTCCATATCTGAAGTTGAGGTGAGGTCAATTTTGGTTTTATCATGGGTCACTTGTCCAGGGGAGATGGCGAAGTAGACCGAATATCAACTGGAGGATTGATGAAATAGTGACATGTCACTGGAACAACTTGTGATCCCCCTTCAAGTCAAAGGGGAAAATATACAAGTCTATGATTAGGCCTGTCGTAATGTATGCTGATCGGAATGCTGGGCTGTGAAGAAGATGGATGAAAAAGTAGAAGAAAACGGGTTGCACGTTTACCCCAAGTTATATGAGACATTCATTGTCAGCACATTGGCTGGAGGCTGTTGCGAATTGGCGGTTGCAAATTGATCGAGAAAAAAATTGTACGTCGTCGTCCGCTCAGCTCCCTAATTCATTAAGTGTTCATCATTTAATTCTGGTTTCTCAGGAAAACGACATTATAAACCACCTGATCGAGATGAAATCTATCCGTCGGATGCGCCTGCGCTCGATGTACGGTTGGTCGCTGCGGTTCAACCGGCCCACAATCGAAGCCCTGTTTGGGCGCATTGATGAGGTGACCTTCAAATCGAACATCATGTGTTGCCTGGTCCTTTGGTTGTTCGTTGTAACTGTGCAAACTCTTGTTTACTACAGGTAAGTGTAAAATGCAATCATTACCAAGTTTAAAATGCTTTCGCACGCAGCAAATATTTCGCTATTTTGATTATTAAATATTAAAGTATCTTGACTTGGCTCACGAGGTTGTCGACATGTGGGGTGTTGACTCAGCCATCATTGTGCCGATAGTCATATCAGCCAATGGCTTAATTGCCAAGAGCCTCGACCAATATCTGATGAGGCTCTCGTTAGGCAGCTGGGCTTGATTCAGAAAGTGGTACTCCTGGACACGGCTCGTATTGTTTGGAGGTTCCTTTCTCTGAAGAAGCACTCTCTTCCAAAACAATTGCTATAGCATGTCGGTCAAAATCTTCAATAAAATTCCGAAACAAATCAGAGAACTGCCAATTAACTACTTAAAAAAGAAACTGCAGAAGTGGCTCTGTAATAACGTGTTTTACACAATTAAATGAGTTTTTGACTTATAAACCCATTTGTAATGGTTAAGTAGCATAAGTTCCCATTTTGAAAACTATTGTTCCTTTATTTTCACATTCCTTTATTATTATATTATTGATGTTATTGTATATCTGTTCCTTGTTATATATTTTTTTTCTAATTTTATTACTTTATCCTGTATCCTACACACACGTAGGTATATTAAATTCTAAAAATGTTTTGTGTTGTAATTAAGTCTAGAAGTTTGATTCCTAAATGTCGACTACATTTTGTTAGGTATTTTAATTTAATTTTAATTTTGCATGCTGAAATAAGTCGGCAAAATATGTGAAACCTTTTTATTTATTACCGCCATTATGTACCATATTTCATGCAAATAAAGAATCTTGAATCTTGAATCCTGGAGCCCTGACCGCCGGTAGCTTGGACTCTGTTCCCGATACCGGTGGGCTACTATTTTTATATTTTTAAATGTTTTTATATCAATTTGTAAAAATATTTAAAAATATAAATAATATGTAAGTATGTAAATGAATAAACGGATTAATAATATTATTGAATTCAATTATGAAATATTTATATGAATAATTCCAAGTGATTTTTGTATACCGACGACTAAATAATCAGGGCAACAATATTAGTTATTGCAATTCCACAATATTTTAGTAAAACGACTGATATTCCATTTTCACCTTTTTTTTTCCATTTTCTTCATCTTCAACCATTCTTCTTCCTTTGCAGTTGCGAGCACCTCATCACAGTCCTAATGGTTATGACGGTTCCTCTGACCCTCTCCTTCGCGCTGGTGATGCTGGAGGAGTTCCCCAGCGTCCACATGTTCCTGTACAAGATCTCGGCACGATTCAACAATATGCGACTCATCAAGATCGTGCATATCTGCTGCTTCATCACGATTATGAGTATCACGAGGTATGTTTTGGTCATAGTTAATTGTTGGCACTAAACTAAATTGCTTTAAAGTCTATTTTTGCTTGAACAGCTACTTTATATGTCGTATTGGCACGAAACCACTGTATAAATTTTGTGGGTCATCTGGTTGCAAGAAGCATAGACCGGTCGCTCCCGCGACGCCTCGCCGAGGTCTATATCCAGCCGTGGATTTGTTAAATCCGATATGTTAGTCAGCCACCAATCGGGGCTGACTGTTTGGTACGCGCTACTGCTACCTGGGCTGAATACCCAAGTTGTACTGACCCTGCTTTTACAGCTATCATCAAACATATGTTTTTGTTTTTGCAGCACGGTTAAGCTGTACGTCTGCGCACCAACGACCCTCTCTGATCCTCTAGTTTATAATGAAAACAATTCTATGCAAATAACATGCAACTTGACGGAAACTAAGAATGCCAGTAGCTTTGAGCCAGGTTTGTAAAATCATATTCCTTATTTTAGCTGATAGATGTCCTTAGTGAGCATACACATTGGCCCAAGCTGGGCCTCAAGCGTCCTCTCCGTCAGAAGTAAAGGTCGTAATCCACCACCCAGTGCAGGTTGCTAGATGCTTCAAGTCCTCGTTTTTTTGCTGCTGACTTTTTAATTCGGCAATATCTAAACGGGTCGACATCTCCGTCGAAGGGTGACACACGTGTCGAGTACAGATTTGGAATGCATGTTGCATTATAAAGTATTCATTATATACTTTTTGCTGTGCCCACCTTTTGGTGTGTGTGTGTGTGTTTTGTACTGGCTCCATAGTTGTACCTTAGCTTAAAGCTATGCCACAGCAGAGGATCTTTAAACATTATTTAATACCAAAGATATGAATAATTAACGCTATTCCTGCTTGTGCAAATTTTAGCTGGCAGGAGGACGGTGCATTTGCATCCAAATTTCAAATTTCGAATAGATCAGACCTGTGGAAGTTGTTTATTTCCCTTCAACTAGAACAGAGGTGATGACCTTCAAACGGCTGAGCAGATTTTCTCGAAACATAGCTAAGAACACTTTCGATTAACACCTTTCCAACGAAACCAATTTTATCAAAATCGGTTTATCCGTTTAGGAGCTACGATGCCACAGACAGACATACAGATATACACTTAGAACTTATAACTTATAACACCCCTCTTTATTTGGTCGAGGGTTAAAAAACACATTACTACACACTACACTATCAGCCGCCCAAATGGGTGAAGATGGTCACACACAGTGCCGGAAGACGGCCGTCGCCCAAAAACCCTGGCGTGACGATCTGGACTCATTCTGAACGAATTGGCCGGAGAAGGGGAATATTAAGGAAAATTGGAAATCCTTGGGGAAGGCTTCAGCAGTGGGACAAAGGAGGCTATACATACAAAAAAAAATAGTGCGTGGAGTACCTCCGCGCGGAAGAATTGAAACTTCGTAATTCTACACGCATGCGTTCGAGTGCCACGCATTCGCTCTCGTCATTTTATTGAAATAATATTTTGTTGTTTTCTTGTTGTATTATTTTTATTACATAATTATAACATAAGTTTATCGAGGTTATTCTACTCATAGAAATTGAGCGAAGGCTGGTCACACCGAAGAGTCGAATGCATGACTATTTGCACGCCATCTTGCGTACCTAGTAGAACTACGTAGTCACAAATCTTGGCAGTATTACAATTCTCTTAGTGAGTTTTAGAAAATATTCCCCCTCCATGGTAGCGTTAAACTTGTTGAAAGTCGCATAAGAAGTTTCACTTCAAAAATTATCAGCAAGATTTTTCCCTATAGCTGTGTGTCACCGCCCAGAGTACGTGGTGTTCACGTGGGTGCTGTGCCTGGTAGCGCTCACCTCGGTGCTCAAGCTGTACTTCCTCATCAAGACGCTGCTGGCGACTGTCAACGTCGTGATATACTGTGTCCTGATAGTTCGCTACTACAAACATTACCAGACCAGAAATGAGTGAGTAACATACAAAACATCATCATCTGCCTAGCCTTTTCCCAAACTATCTTGGAGTCGGCTTCCAGTCTAACCGGATGCAACTGAGTACCAGTATTTTACATGAAGCGACTGCCTATCTGACCTCCACAACCCAGTAACTGGGTAATACGATACCCCTTGGTAAGACTGGATGTCAGACTTTTGGCTTCTGACTACTCGTAACGACTGTCAAAGATCTACAAATGACAGCGGTAATCAACGGCTTAACGTGCTTTCCGAAGCACGGAGGAAACTCGGTATGTAATTATACACCACGGTCACCCATCCACGGACCAACCTCGGCAAGCTCGGCTTAACCTTTAAGATCGACCCGTGCGGCTGTTTTTATTTTCCCTTTCAACATTTATACTAAAATGAAATCTTATTTTCCAGGCTATTGCCCGCACAAATGCTGGTCCTGATGATAGCCTTCCTTATAGTGGTGATCATCCACGCGCGGCTGGTAGAAATCATATCTCGACTGGACTTCCTATGGAAGCTGCAAGCGAAAACCGACCTTGATGATATGGAGTACACTCAGCGCCTTAACAGACAATTGCTTAAACATGTTCTGCCAGATCACACAGTCAATCATTTCTTGAACAAAAATTGGCATCCTGATGTAAGTTGGATTTGGAATACGTTTACATTTAAAACTTTCTTTATTTCTTCCTACTTTGGTTTTTTACCGTGGCCCTGTGACTTTGGAGGTCAGATAGTCAGTCGCTTTATGTAAAATACTGGTATTCTGCTGTGTTTAGTTAGCCTAAAAGCCAACCCTAACTTAATTAGGAAAAGGTTAGGCAGACAGTAAAGAATTAGCGAGCTTACGTTGCTGAAAAACATAGCCAGAGTAGTTAGTAGCATCGATAACAAAAGTCAAAATTTTGGGGACATAGGCCATCGAAAACATGATGTTGTAAAGCTTTGCTTGGAAGCTATAGCCATTTGTTTACCCACTTTGACGTAGATAAGGCAAACTAATTCCAACGACTTAAAAGTTTATGAACTAGACATACCATCAGAAATAGCGTGACTACTATTACCGCCATGTTCATTCATTCAAACAAACAAAAATCGTTTAGCCCAACCGTTTGACAGCAGATCTACTGCAAAACTCGGTGCAAAACATGGCAAAGCTGTAACGCGTAGATGAGCTTAAGACGTCACACAAAAGTGTTGGCAAAAGTCACTTGACAAGCTAATTTTTCTGTCTTTTTTTATACAGCTATTGCTTTATTAAAAAGTGACAAAACCGTTTTTCTAATGTGTGTTTCGATATGCTAGATATTTGTATAACTATTATTTCTATAGTAGAATATGTCGTCTCCATAGGTATATATATATAGCTCAATGATTAACTCTGTCTACGTGTCCGGCTATTTGTTTTATTAATTTATTTATTCCAGAACCTATATTCGCAAGTACATGAAGAAGCGGGTGTGATGTTCGCCTGTATCGCTAACTTTGACGAGTTCTACTCGGACCAGAATGCAGTCAAGTGCATGCGTGTGCTCAACGAAATTATATGTAATGTATCATAAAAATGTTCTGTATTTAAAATTTTAAGAAGATTTTAAGAAGTTTCCGTGTGTCAAATTAAGTCTTAAGAACTTTGCAGATACTTTTGAATTTATAATATTAGTGTGAGTTTGTCACTTATTTCATTAATTTGGTTGTATGTCACAGTTTCTTTCGACAAGCTACTGTTGCAGCCGAGATTCAAGTGCCTCGAGAAGATCAAGACGGTTGGTGCTACATACATGGTTGCTTCGGGGCTCAAGTCTGACAACATGGTAACTATTATTAGTGTTGCAATTTCTTAGAGTCCTTCAAATGCCACCAGACAGATTCTGAAAAACTTATTTGTATCCGGTACGGTAATTTAGAACAAAACAAGAACAAATCTCGATTGTAAAATGGATTTGAGAATAATTTTGTCTGAAATCTGTATTTCGTAACATCTATTCATACTATCTTTCAAGGACAGTTGAGCCTAAGCACAATACGCATAAAACGTTCACATATGCATGTGAGAGAATGAGTGGGCTCTAAGGATTGATCAAAAAAGTTACCCTAGCATGGTAGTTAAGGCCCACTCTTTGGCGAGCCCAGTTTGGGTTGGTGACATGGATATAAATTTATGGTTCTAGAACCAGCTTGTTTCCTCACTATATTTTCCTTAAGGTGGAAGCAACAGTAGCCCGCGAAGTTCAAATTTTCTTACGTTTTTTGCAATTTGCCGATCAGTGTCAGTTTTTATGTTGAATAAAATATGATACGAAAAAAAAATAATTCGCGGGCCACCCTGCCACTTCAACAGAGTTTTTATAGACAGCGCATTAGATCCGTTACTATAGCATATTTATTTTATTGTTCAGTCAGGAGAACAAGGCTACCACCACCTGTGCTCACTGATAGACCTGGCACTCGCTCTGAGGGAGACGGTCAAAAGTATCAACTACTACGACTTTCGGATGAGAGTAGGTAAGAAACAAAGAATCAATTTCTAGGATAAAGTGCAATTTCTCATAGACGTGGACAATGAAATGAAATCTGCCAGATTAAAAAGGAATAGGCGGATCACTTCAGCTGTTTGCATGATGGCCGCAGGGCAACAGACTCCACAGAATGATTGCCCTCCTGTGCCTAAGATAGACGGCCACCCAGGCTGACCCAGGAACAGGTACAGATCCTGATGCTTACCGCATGGTCTGGTTCGAGAAATTTGGCTATGGGGAAATCCACGCTCAAAGTTTCCCTACGTGACAGAATTTCAGGGCCTAAAAATGTGGCAATACCTTTTAAAGATTTTCGTACTTCATCTATGTCTAGGCCCCCAAAGTATGTCCAAGTCCGTAGGAAAACTAAAGTTGCAGACTGAACGACTATGGGCAGGCCACCGGCGCATCACAATACCTACTACTAAATAAGAAGCGAATGCCTACTTCCGATAGGCTTTTTTAATGCACCCTATGTTCTAAGGGTCTTCGTCTCATGTTTCAGGGATAAGTTGCGGTCAACTCGTAGGCGGTGTGATCGGCGCTCGCAAGCCGGTGTACGACATCTGGGGTAACACCGTCAATGAGGCGTCTCGGATGGAGAGCACCGGAGAGATTGACCAGATCCAAATCACAAAGTACACTAAGGAGGTGAGTTGTGTAGTTAAATAGGGGAGCAGGATTTGATAAGACTAAATACTGGGTCTGTTTTTCTCCTCATTAATCAAAACTAAAAGGTTTAATTCAAAAACTGTGCCTCGTTGGTCCAGTGCTCGAAAGGGCTAGTACTAAGTTTGGGTTCCCGAGTTTGATCCCCAGGCCTGGCAGTATCATTGGGTTTCATTAGACAATTTTCAGCAGCAGCCTGAAGTTTGGATTAGTACCCGGTTGATGGCAATCGGCTCGCACCCTATTACATGGGACAGACTTAACAGCGAAACGTGGGTGTATGAAGGTGTCTTACTAACACAGACGTGATGTTATGGTAATTAATTATTTTGTCAACCAGCTACTGGACGGTTTCTACGTTCTCAAAAGTCGGGGAGAAATAAACGTAAAAGGCAAGGGAATGATGGAGACATGGTGGGTAGTAAAGAAATCGCCGAAGAAGTACGAGGAAGAGATGAACAAGATAGGGATCCCGGACGATAGACCCGCGCAGCCGCCGCGCTCACTTGCAGCACTCGTGTACACCATGCTGCAGTGTCGGAAGCGAATATATACGCATCCACTTGATGCTGCTTCTATGCGTGAGTATACAACATACCTGCATGTTAGAATAGCTGTTTAACACCAATCAAATCATGAGAAACAGTATAGTTTCACCATAGGACGATGTGCGACTGACCATAGACACATTATTAAAATATATATTTACTGCGTGGGCAGAGGCACAAGATGCCATAGGAATCTCCTGGGACCTCTCGAAAGCATTTGATTGCGTAAACCACGAAACCTTACTCTTTGAACTTAAATATTACGTTTTGGAAAACTTGCGCTCAGTTCAGTGAAAATAATTTTTTAATGATATATAGACATCAGCAATTACAAATAAATGGTGTCAATTCAATGGGTTTAAAAATGTGACGGTGTACCACAAGGTCCGATATTAGGTCCTTTCCTCTTTTTAGCCTACTATAGTAATGATCTACCCCATTTATTTAAATACCAACCTCAAATGGTGTTATTCGCTGACGATGCTTCTTCAATTTTTAAGATAAATAAAATAACGCCCAACTGCAGGTCCATAATAGGTTCACTGCTAATAATTTAGCATTCAATGGGAAAACAACGAAATGCTATGACTTGCTCTACTGTATGTCAAAAATAATCATTATGATTTGAAATTTGTATTTATTTGTAAATTTTGGCACAATTATTTTAGATCTGTGTTTTTCCGCCTGCACACCCTACCACCTACCCAAACCTTAAGATGACAATCCTTTTGTAAGTCGTAGCAGAAACACGGAAGACTTTGAAGGGTATCCAATTGCTTAGGTTTTCTATGCTCAAATAAGGCGCATGAAAGTCAAGAGTCAGCACCTTATCAAAGTTCAATTCGTGAGTTTAGCATACCTATATTCAATGATTTTAATAGATTTTATTTTACAGCTAAACGAAACGGCAGTGTTCGAAAGAACCGCGCAGTGACTGCCCCGTGCGGCTTGAATCAACAGGGAGATAATTTGTGGCGCCCGCGGCCTAGGACTGCTCAGACGTTAGTATTATTAACTCCTAATTCTATACATAATATCCCAATTTATAACAGTCCAATTCTCCCACATTTCTCGTGAATAAAAAAGGGAAATTATAAACCTAGCCGCAGAATTTTTATTTGGCCACAGAACCCTACCTCTAATTTTATACGAGTATCTATGCCACGGGAAAATAAGATGGCTTCTAACAAACTAATTCGTCTTGATTACACCGACAACTATATATTTCAAAGAAAGCGTCAAATAAAGAGTAACAATTATTTTTACTTGATTCCTTGATTATACATAACCGTCTAAATTACTAACTCAGCCACGGATTTTACAACTTGCCAACAATTTACGTTTTACAGCTTCAACGTATGTTCCTTTAAAATAATTATTTCAGGCATCAACTCGGAAATATAAAATTAATATAACTTAGCATGTTAAGAAATACATCGCGTCGGCTTTTTAGATGCACATTGATGGTGGCCGAGTTAGTAATTTAGAGGACATCTTATTTTTTTGGACGACAAAAATGCTATTAAATATAAGTCGGTTTAATTACTACCCAATAAAAAAACGCAACATGGGGTATAATTCGTATGAAAAGATTACAGTGAACTTTGTTTTGATTAATAAATAATAATGTGGTTAACAGGCTGGCTATCCAGGGAACACTGAACGAACGTTTTGGTCCTTAATATTGTAAAGGTCCTTCACTCCTAGAAAATAAGCTAATTACCACAAAAAAAATACGTTTTTTTCTATCTCATGCTTACATAAGCAATCGCTTGTGACCTGTTGCTGATTCGCAGAATCCACTCAAAAACAAAAATCAGCCTAAGGCTCATTTTACCACAATTTATAGTAAAGTGTAAAGTATGTTCTCATCTGTGTTCGAAAGATCCTCGACGTTCAGCAGTGGAAAAAAGATAAACCAAACTTTTCGACTAGAAAACGGCTTGTTTTTTTACTATGTCATTTTCATTTATGTTTGAGTCGCGTAGTTCGAACCGAAACGAAGCGAATGACGGCTTTTTCAATTTCATTACCACAAAAACGTGATACAGCGGAATGCTCTTTCGGACCGGCTAAAGGTGATTTTGTTATCTCATAATGAAAAAAAAGACGAATGACTCAGATTTTAACATAATGTCTCTCTGTTGCAGGGTCGGGAACGAGTCGGATTTAGGTGAAAATCTCCGCATGCGTCGACCTGGGGCCGGCCTTGCTCGCGCGCGGACTGTCAAGAGGCCTGCTCTTAGGCCTTCCGCGCTTAAACGCAGTACAAGCGGCACACAGGATGAGAACATCTCTCCCAAGTCAAAGACTGAGAAGTCAGGTACGTTAGTTAATTTATCTAGCTTCGCTCGAGTAGCATGTCTTTTTCTTTCCTTATTTTTCTAATGGTCGTCACCCCCTTTCTAGTCGTTTTTCATCTGTCACACAATTCATTCAACGTTTCTGTAAAATAGTATGATAAAAATTAAATTAATTGTCGGGGGTTTTTTAAATTTTTAATTTAATTTTTATTTCATGCTTTTTAAACTTATATTGGTTTATCTTAGCCTTGACTGTCCCAATACTGGGCATAGGCCTCCCCCATTGCTTCCACTTTTCTCGGTGTTGCGTGTCATCTCGCCAATTAACGAAAACAGCAAAAAAAAATTTAAAAAAAACTGTCTGGGGGGTGGGGGGGGGGGGGGGGTTCGCACCACAAACTTATAACACCCCTCTTTTTTGGTCGGGGGTTAAAAATATCAATGTTTATTTTGATGTCAAAATATTGAAGACGCAGCTATCGTCTTTGTTATTTTTTTTAAATATTATTTATAAACAGTGTGTATATGCCTAAGTTGTGGTCATATTTAAGGGTGTGGTACAGAACATCAAACTGAACAACTTTCGTATGGGGCCAACTACGTAATCACGAAAAAAATATCAGCTTCCCCATACGTAGTAAAAAGTCTAGGTATAAAGATAAAGATAATTTTATTTGTCTAAACATGCGTATACATGCCAATGAAGCATGCAGGATGTCACAATATTAATAGTACGTACATGTTTCACCCGCAAGGCGTACAAATTTATAAAATTTACAAAATAAAAAATACAATAATAAATTACAAAATTAAAACGAAATAACAAAGTCGCTTCAAAACCCACATAGTAGTCAGTCATACATTGATAGGTCATAATTATAAAATAAATTATTCGAAAATGTGTGAAAAAACAAGATTAATAAAATATGAAAAAGAAAAAAAAAAATCAAACAGTGTTCAATTTCAATTCAAAAAGTCATTTATATTATAATAACACTTATCTGTTAATAAATTTCGAACCTTTTTTTTAAACAAATTTACTGGTAATGCTTTATAGGTCTGTGGTATTTTGTTATAAATTTTAGGAGCCATACAGAAAACGCTTTTTCCCATTAATGCAGTCTTTGACGTATGCGAACACAGTTGATTATTATCACGTCTGTTACGGGGAAAGGTGTCTGCTAGTCGTGGAAATAGAGATTGATTAACCCTAACAAAAACCGCAATTTCAAAAATATACAGAGACGGTAAAGGCAATAATTTGTGTTTTTTAAATAATGGCAAACAGCTGTCGGTCGATTTCAAATTAAACATAGCACGAATGCATCTCTTTTGAGCCTTAAAAGCTATCGCTTTGTCTATGTATATTATGTCAATGTGAAAAGATTTGCTGTTTTTAACCCCCGACCAAAAAAGGTGGGTGTTATAAGTTGGAAGTGAGTATCTGTGTGTCTGTCTGTGGCATCATAGCTCCTGAACGGAAGAACCGATTTTGTAAAGATGGTTTCGTTGGAAAGGTGTCTTAATGGAGAGTGCTGTTAGCTATATTTCAGGAAAATCTGCTCAGCGGTTTGAAGATCATCGCCTCTTATCTAGTTGATGTTGATATATACAACTTCGACAAGACTGGTCGATTCGAAATTTGAAATCCTGTTACTTGTCACCATGAGCATCGCCAAGGGAGGGGAAGGGTCGGTGCCCCCTCCCCTTCCCTCGAGGCTCAGGTTTTTAGGGTTCCGTACCCAAAGAATAAAACGGGACTTTTATAAATAATAACCCTTCGTGCGCGACTCCGACTCGCACTTGACCGGTTTTTTAGTTGTAACTTTCTTTGTTTTCATTTATTGGCTTTAAGAAACGCGACACCGAGAAATATGGCGGGAATGGGAGGAGGTCTTTGCCAAGGAGTGGGAGTGAGACAGTCAAAGATAAGAAAAAAAAAAAAAAAACTTTGCCTGCCTAATGATACAGAATTTGTAAGTACGTACACTCAATTAAAACCTTTTTTTTGGGATAAAAATAAGCCTCTAAGCAGGTTGGAGTAACGGCCACTATGGCTCACGCACAATGGCCCACTTAAGGGACTAAGTGCGGAAACCAAAAACCCATGAAGCCGGTACTGAGTAATACAAGTTAAAAAAAATGTTGATGTTTTAGTATACTGTAAACAAACTTACCTTCAAGAAGTAAAATGATTTTTCAAACTACCGACATATTGACCAAAAATAATTATAGGACGCTAACTTCTAATAATTGATCTAAGCTAAGTAGACTGCTTGGTACAAGAAGATGAGATACGCAAGGAACGACGCTTGGATTATAATATTCTAGTTATATTAAACATTAACGTCACTTCGTGTACAATAGTTTAAAGATTTAGGTTTATAAAGTACTTAAGTATTAGTTTATAGTTAGTCTCTTTATGCTTATATATGTATTGTGTTCTATGTGCCTGAAATAAAGGATTGTATTGTTATGGGACAATATTTAGAGGGTTTTTGAGTCGGGTGTTGTTAAATTTTTAATTTTTCCAAGAGTCGTTGCGTCGGGAGACCGCTTTGTTTTGTTCTTGTATTAGGTCTACTAAGCGGGCCCCAACGCTACGATGCTCGGAGGTTTGGATTAATATACTCTTAATACAAGGTGTTGTTTTGCATCCTCGTCAAAATTCAGGAGGTTGTCACAAAAGACATAAATAATCAATTAAAATTACGATACCTAGTTCATTATTAATAAACACTGTTTTTTTTTGTTGTTTATGTTTGTCAGTATTTCAGAATAACCCCCTTAACGTGGTTTAGGGAATTAGAAATGATTGAATTAACGTTTGAGATTGTTTGTATGTATGGAAGCGCGGTTATAGGTCGAGAATCAGACGGCCCGCGTTTAAAACACGGGTGGTTCACACTTACCGATTTCCGTAAATCAGGCAATTTTTTTTATTATTTTATTATTGATTCGGGACGAGAATCATTTGCATAGTTACCTCCTTGAATTTGACGAGGATGCAAAACAACACCTTGTATTAAACGTCATCATCATCTGCCTAGCCTTTTCCCAAACTATCTTGGGGTCGGCTTCCAGTCTAACCAGACGCAGCTGAGTACCAGTATTTTACATGAAGTGACTGCCTAACTGACCTCCACAACCCAGTAACTAGGTAATACGATACCCCTTGGTAAGACTGGATGTCAGACTTTGGCTTCTGACTACTCGTAACGACTGTCAAAGATCTACAAATGACAGCCGGGTCCAACGGCTTGACGTGCTTTCCGAGGCACGGAGGAAACTCGGTATGAAATTATGCTCACCCATCCACGGACCAACCTCGGCAGGCACGGCTTAACCTTAAAGATCGACCCGGGTGGCTGTTATTATTTAGCCACGAGCTCCTCCTCCCTTGTATTAAACGTAAAGGGGCAATATTTGGATATTTTTTTTTTGTTTTAGAGAGTTTTTGTGACGGCGCACGGTGGTTTAAAAAAAAATTGCTACAAATTCAGCTGCCTGTTGACTTTCCGACACTTTCTTCTAGCGCTTAATAGGCACATCAACTAGATATGTTCTTCTTCTTAATAATCGATGGCAATCCTGAATGTTTTTTTTATGTTTTATTTTACAGAAGGGAGGACAAAAGCCGCCAGCTTTTCAACCACATTGTCATTTGATGGCTCGGAAGGTTCCCTTCGAATGCGGACCATTACCAACGCCTTCCTCTTTAAAAACAGATTAAAAAATAAAGGTGACAAAGAAAAATTGTGTATAGAAGAGAAGGAAAATGCAGACGACACCGGTGACAACTCTAGTCTATAACCAAAGATATTGCTGTCTCTTTCTAACAAGAAAGAGGCGGAATTAGTTTTAATCAGATCGATAATATAGTAAACTAAGTATATTATGTACTACAAATATGTAATAGCTTCCAAGTTTATCTTAGACATGTCTAACATAAACCTGGTGGCGTACCATGACGTCTTAAAATATTATTGTTCCATTCTTATTCCAGAGGAAAAAAGAGAC
Organism: Cerastis leucographa; assembly: GCA_963082945.1. Lineage (NCBI taxonomy): Eukaryota > Metazoa > Arthropoda > Insecta > Lepidoptera > Noctuidae > Cerastis > Cerastis leucographa. Next base: position 4,982,885 of record OY720380.1, on the reverse strand, counting down.
GGAGCTATACAGGTCGTCTAGCTCCATCACTTTCCCACTCTGTAATAGGGATGGAACAATAATGTGTTAAGTGTCATAGTAACCCCCCTGGACTTAATTATCAATATATATGTCTGAAATCGCCAGCCACCTAGAGCAAGCGTTGTGATTAATGCTCGTGCCTTCACTGTACGTATTAATGCTCGTGCATTCGTGTATCAGAAGAGGGCTTTGCCCAGCAGTGGGACAGTAACAGTTTGGTATTATTATTTTATTATTAATAATTAGAATTATATTACGTTTTTAGTAGTTTTATAATAATTTGCGTTTGTTTATTAAATAAATTAAAAAGATTTATGTAATTCGAATATGCTTTTAATACTGACATTAATAACAAAAATAAAACGCACAACCTTTGAATACATAAATTAAGTTTAAAGGGTGAGAGAGATTGATTTTCGATAGGTACTATAATAGGGGATATCCAATTTTTTTTTTCTTTGTCCGTCGGGTAGTTTATTGAAAAGTATTGTACACGTATTTTTTCTTTTTTCACGTGGTCATAAAATTACGGAGATATATTGAGTTGAAATGGCGCATGACGTCACATGTAGGTAAGTTTTATACCTACTTGTGACGTAGTAAGCCCCCACTCTCCAACTTTAATGAGTTTTAACTAAGTAATTTTTTGATATTTTGATAAAACAAAAAATACGTGTCTAATATTTTTGTATTACCTGTCTGACGGATAAAATAGAATGTCGTTTTCATTACCCAGTCCGGTCCCCTATTTCCTAATAATTGACTTACTTACTTTCGACTATTATACTTATATATAAATCTTTTATTTTGTCTTATTATTTCGTGTAGAGCGGGTGCTTTTGTATGTGTCCTCTTGTCTGTTTAATGGACATAAAGAGCGCAGAAAAAGGATGCACCTGAGACGGGACCCTATCGATCCTACCAGAACATGGATAGCATACGCTGCGTTTCATAAAAAGTTTCCTGAGAGACCACTTTCTTTTCTTGAGACGCTTACTTGTCAGGAACTGAAAAGAAACACCGAGTTAAGTTACTTTTAAATACTCAATTGGTGTCAGTTCCCTTATTCACAGACACCATATTTTTCTCTGTGATAGAAAAATAAAATTGTATGTTTAGTTGAACAGCGCAGTGTGCGGCGCGGGCCTCTTTAAATTCAAACATGGCGTTTACGGAGAAGCGGTAACGGGCGGCGGTTGACGTGGTTTACGTAAATAAAGGTTTATTTAAAGTCGTGGCTATAGCCAAAAATAATTATTTTGTTTTTATTATACAGTGTGAGTCTTCATAATTTGAACATATCGAAATGAGGGAAAACATGCTTAAATTTATCGACGGAAAAAATGTGTTAAAAAAAAATATTGTTTTAACAATTTCAACTGTCAAACTGTTGAAGAATATGGACCCATGTCGGGCAACAAGATCAGCCGCAGAAAACGCTGCGAGTGACGCAGCGCTGTTCCTCACGCACCACACCACGCGCCGCTTCTCCGTAAACAACACCTCATCATCATTGCCATATGTTTGTGTTTGGACGTGTGATAACGCGGGCCGCTGCACGCGTTGAGTCTCCATAAACGGCAAATACGCACAACGCGCTGCCCGACGCGCCGCGTCTCCATAAATGAACACTTTAGCTCCCATACAGTCCTTTGAAAGTTATTTTAGCGGCAAAAGTCACCGATTGAATAAAGAATTCCAGTTCAAGTAGCTGAAATGGAATACCAGTACTTTCCATGGGCCGACTGCCTGTATTTGACCTCCTCAACCCAGTTACTGGTTAATAAGATAGCCCTTGGTAAGACTGGTTTATTATGGAGTTTTGTACTTCTGACAGGGGCGTACCTACCGCTGTATCAGCCGTATCAAATATACGGGGCCCCCAAATAATAAGGGCCCCTGACGTGTAGAGGATTATAACATAATCTTCGTATAACCTCAGATTCTTTTCGATCTTTAACAGTTTTAAGTCATTGGCGTAGCTAGTTCTCTAGACTATATCATTGCAAATCTTCTAAGTGTGGAGGCTTGTAAATGCCTTTTCGTTGATATCTCGCTATAACTTTTTTTTTTTTTGCGCATGGGAAATCATCAAATGACTTCTCCCGCTCTGGGCGGAGCGGGGGGGAGTGTCAGACTTGACTGACTAAAACCCACCCATGTTCTTTCTTAGCCCTTTGTTTTCCAGGGCCGCGGTATCTCTTTCGAACAACCCGCAGCCCTGGATCGCGCTATAACTTCTGTATTATTAGCTCGAAGCCACCGCATAACAAAAATATTTTTTAACCCGAGTGTGGCGGAGCTGGAGCCCAAAAAAAGCAAACGCATTTGGAAGCAGGCGGAACTCATTCCATTTTTTGATCATCGATTCCTAATGGACTTGTGCTTTTCAGTCGGGTTTTTTACTTTGGTTGGTAGTTTTGTTGCAGAGGCACGGACAAGTTTCGATATACGTAATGGATGGTCATTGATATCGGTCTGTCCTCTAAAGGCATAGCTAAGCCACCTTCACCTTCTTTAGTTAATATTGAGGCACGAGCCTCTTCAGTAAGATACATCTGTCCGTGATCTCCCTTTAGTTACTGAACAAGGGAATCAGCGCTAATAACCGTGATGAGGTACATTTCGAGTTCATATATAAAGTAATAAGTAACTTGCGAAGGTTCTTACCTCATGAGGGCCGAAGTTTGTTGGTTTCACATATCCTCTGCGCTCACCGTCGCCCCAATGAAAAAGACTAATAACGTCATAATATTGAAACCACGTAGGATGAAGCTTTCCCGTAACATACCACGTTTCCATCATGCCCTTTCCTTTGACTTCTATTTCACCGCGATATTCTAGCACAAACTTTTCCTTCAGTAGCTGCACGACGATATGATATTACCGGAAAACAAAAAGGGTTAAAAAACAAATTGCAAAATGGTGGCTAAACCACGCAGAGTGTCGTAAAGATAAAAGCTTATTTCCGAACGCAACCTTATAGTGCTGCCATCTGCCTCTGTAAACTATCTTCATTAATGCTCTTTCACACTTGTCAATTTCGCTGTTTTTACACACTTTTATATTTATATACAATATGTTTTCACATGGTACACGGTACAATACGGTTCTATGTGCATGTTTCGCAAAAAAACCGCTAATTTAAACGCCAAAATTTGCTCAAATCTCATATAGAGTTAAGCAAATATAGGCGCTCTATGTTAATGTGACAATAGTCTGATCACCTGTTGGGTGTGCATGGTTACTTGTATCTGGTCAATCTCTCCGGTGCTCTCCATCCGAGACGCCTCATTAACGGTGTTACCCCAGATGTCGTACACCGGCTTGCGAGCGCCGATCACACCGCCTACTAGAGGTCCGCAACTTATCCCTGATGTTAATAGCATGTAAGTAAGTAGATATTTAGTTAGTATTAGGACCAAAAAAACGATGGATCGACTGTCAAAGAGATGATGGCTAATAAAGAAGCATGGAATTTGAATACATGGCGCGCCGACTCTTAATAAATTAGAGTTACCTATACCAATTTATTTGGAGTCGGCAAGACATGCAAGCAGAAGAATGATTGTGGAATGTTATATTGAAAGTGAGTCGTAGCTTTAACAGCCGCACAGGCCGATTAGAGGTTAATCTACGTTTGACGCTGTCGGCCATTGAAACTCCTCAATTGCTCAGAAAACAAGTTGCTGCAAGCTGTCATTTGGAGACCTTTCACAGATGTTTCGGATACTCAGAAGCCCGGAAGTCTGTTAACCAATCTTACCAAGGAGTACCCAGTTATCCAGTAACTGGGTTGTGGAGATCAAATAGGCAGTCAAATCCATGTAAAATACTAGTGCTGTATCCGGAACTAGAAGCTGACCTCAACAGACACGAAAAGAGGCTTTTCGAATGATGAAGTATGAATTCTTGGAGTAAATCTATTCTATACTTACTAATATTATAAAGCTGAAGAGTTTGTTTGCTTATTTGTTTGTTTGTTTGCTTGAACGCGCTAATCTCAGGAACTACTGGTCAGATTTGAAAAATTCTTCGAGTGTTAGATAGCCTATTTATCGAAGAAGGCTATAGGCTATATATCAGGAGCGGAGCAGCAATGAAAAATGTTGAGAAAACGGGGAAATGTGACGCAGACGAAGTTGCGCGGGACAGCTAGTAGTATGATATTTTAATATTACCTACCTGCTCTTAGGTAGTTCTGAGAAACCAGATTTTCAATTTCAAACTGGTACCGAAGAATGTGTTTGAGTGCTTCTTTTAGTGCAAGTGCAAAGTCGCATAGGGTGTACAGATGGTCATGGTCGTCTTTCCCTAACTGTAGAAAAAAAAAATGGAGGGACTATTATACTTGGACGGAAGGTTGATGGCAATAGGCTTGCCCCCATAGCTTAAACCTAACTGGGGATATGTGGACGTAATAACACCTCTGCTGCCCAGCCTTTCTGGGAATACATGTTATTTTAAGAGGGCCCATTTTGTTAGCGACTTGAGACTCCGTAGCTGCTACTGAAAAGTTCCTGATGCAAAACCCAATAATACTTTGCCCGACCTGGGAATTAAACCCAAAACCACATAATCGGCTGTCGCGCTTGCGATCACTAGACCAAGAAGATGAGACTGGACTTGTGAGTGGTTGATGGCAATACACTCGCCCCCTATTACATTAGGGAATAAGGTCGAAGCCACAGGGTGGCACGTGAAACTCAAACTTTCTTACATTTTTTTGCAATTGGCCGGTCAGTGTCAGTTTTATGTTGAGTAAAATATGACATGTGGCCGTAACTAATATGGCTTTACTGAGTTATAATCATTAAAGTCGTCAATACAACCCCTTTTAAGTTGGTTTAACCTCATAGAATGACTTTTTAATGAAATAATCATTCATCATTGGGATCATATGAACTTAAAGGGGTTGTATTGATGATTTTAATGACCACAATTATCTAATTACGTACACTGTACGGCCGCTTAACGGCAAATTGCAAAAAAACGTAAGAAAACTTTGAATTTCAGGGGCCACCCTGACGCTTCAAACGCACTTTAAACATAGCTGAAGAAATATTAATGTACTATTTATGTACACCTCTGCTTAACCTTTCAGAGATTAATGGCGTGATGTTTTAAGATTTTGGTTAATTTGTAACTTATTAGTAAATAAATTTCTGAAATATGGCTCTGTAGATCACAAAACAATTCTAACTTTAAAAATGGGTGAAAGGCACCAATGACTCTTACCTTGTGTTTCGGATCAAGTCCCGACGCAGCCATGTATGTCGCGTTGATTGTTTTAATTTTCTCAATGCACTTAAATTCTGGCTGCAGAAGTAATGCGTCGAAGCAAACTGTAAGTTTTAACGTGTTCATGTAAACAGCTCTACGATACAACTATTGTTTGTTGTAATTTCTTGCAAATAACAAAAAAAAAGTAAATAACAAGTAGTTTGGCAGTGACTTAAAAACTCTATCACTTATACTTGTAGCGACATTTATTCTACAATGGATTGAGAAACCACACTGTTAAACTGACCACGGGTCATTGCAAACAGATGGCGCCACAAGTTCACTAACAATGCAGAAACTGCCACAATGCAGAATCCTGCATTGTTTGTGTTCCAGGATGCATCCATTCTTTTAGTTTTCACTCTCATTTTATCAGCTGATAGATGTCCACTGCTGGACATAAGCCTCTCTCTAAATTTTAACGTACAAGTTGTACCTAAATGTAAAAACCCAAACCCGAAAAGGGGTCATTCAACTCATAATAATGAGTGTACACAATCATGAAAATATCAAATCACATTGCATCGTCACAGCGTTGTTACGGTCTACGGCATGACATCTTTGGCTGTCACGACTTCGTAGTGCTCGGCGATGCGACGTCATAGACATGTGGGCAAGCTCTTACGTATAAGATTGTTGAGCCCGCGCATGCTCTCGTAAACACTCAACTTTCCATAGAGCGTGTCAAAGTTAGGGATGCACGCAAACAGTACGCCCACCTCCTCATGCTGTTGAGAATACAGATCCTGAAATGAAAAAGAATTATAAGTTTACTAAACTAAGATAAGCGGAGCTTTGATCACGGATAAAACAACAGTGCCGAAATATCGGAAACTTGAAAACAAATAAATAAATATGGTGACGTTACTGACGATGTCAGTTTAACAGGATTATAAATGTAATGCAATAGAACCCAGTTTAAATCAAACTCACATCAGGACGCCAATCTCTGCTTAAAAAATGATTAACGACATGATCAGGCATCATATGTTCCAAGAGTTGCTTGTTCATGCTCTGAGCGGACTCCATGCGAGCAAGATCTGTTTTCACTTGTCGTTTCCATAGGAAGTCAAGCCTTGATATGGCTTCGACTAACCTCGCGTGAATAACCACCACAACTAGAAAACCGCACATTAGAACAAGCATTTGTGCGGGCAACAGTAACCTGGAAGACAAGGAAAGGTTTAAAAAGTTGGATTTTATTTTAGTCATGGTAAACACACTGCTGAGCGCTGGACACGTCGGCCGAAGGAACGGTCGCCAAAGGACGAAACAGCTCCTGGAATAGAGACTTGGTGTGTGGCGCAGTCTACGCTCCGAGGACCTTAAAAAGGTGACTGGTTTAGACAAATGGTTAAGCGCAAGGATCTGACAACCTATGTCCAGACTGCTATGGGCTAAGTTGATAGAAAAATATTGTAAATAGACACTCACATGTTCTTATTTTGGTAATACACGTAGTAGTGAACGATCAAGATGCAGTACATCATGAAGTTGACGGTCGCCAGAAACGTCTTGATGAGGAAGTACAGCTTGAGCACCGAGGTGAGCGCCACCAGGCACAGCACCCACGTGAACACCACGTACTCTGGGTGGTGGCACTCGTCTTGTAAAGGAATTAAACTTGATGTTATTAAACCAATTCGAACGTTATTTTTGTGTATTTTAAGGCACAACCTGGACCACGTTTAAGAGCCTAATCCTAACTAATATTATAGATGCGAAAGTAAGTTTGTTTGTTACGCTTTCACGCAAAAACTACTCAACCGATCATCATGAAACTTTGTACACATATTCTTGGAGGTATTAGAAGTAACATAGGCTACGACCAAGAGGAGCGGAGCAGCAATGAAGAATGTTGCGAAAACGGGGAAAATGTGACGCAGACGAAGTTGCGCGAGACAGCTAGTAGAGGAATAATTTCAAAAGTTCAGCTAATCACTGATGGTAAAAGTAGGTTCACATCGTATTCACCTGTATCATTGCCAATGTTCGACCTAGTATCCGTAGAATTTATGATAACTATACTTGTAGTGTTTGACATCAGCTGGTGCGACGGCGGTGGACAGATATACAGTTTCATGGTGCTGCAACAAAAAAAACAGGGTCATGCAGATCAGGATCCAGTTGATTTCAAGAGGTATTGCACGCTTTAATGACAGCGGTGGTCCAATTCCAAGAGCCGGGCAAAGATAAAAAAAAACTGTGCTAATGGCCAGATCAACTAGTTGTGGCTTCGAACCCGAGCAGGCCGCATTACTTTTTGTATTTTATTTCATCACCATTGCTATAGTAAAGGATAATTCTAAGACATGCGACATCTAATAACCCACACCAAACTGGGCCCGCTAAGCAGATTAAAGTTCAGTGTCTCAGTATTGGGAACATGAATGAAATGAATATATTGAACATAATACACTGATTATGATGCTACAATGGGCTTATTTGAGCAGTGGGAGTACATTTACCTTGAAAGAGACATGACGAAAATGAAGAAGCAGATGTGCATAACCCTGAGGATGTGAGTGTTGTTCACTTTGGTGGAAAACTCAACGAGGTGACGCTGGAGATTCGGGAACTCTTGGATCATCACCAGCACGAAGCAGAGGGTGAGAGGTATCGTCATCACCATCAGAACAATCATCAGAGTGCCGCAACTGTGCAAAAGAACCAGTGGCGGATTGCGGATATCAGCGGCGAACCAGCAGGCTGAGTAGGCTGGAGCCTAGGGCGGCAAAGGGGACCAAATTTTTTTTTTTTGCTGCCTCTTTCAAATTTTGTAAGTAGCATAAATTACCCCGCGACCCCTCCTTTATTAATCGTACATGAATGAGCTTTGATTAGCTCAAAAATAAACCCCAAAAACTAATTTTCGAGAACGAAATTATTGGATTGTAAAAATAATCTAGTTTATGAAAATTGTAGAGGCAAAAACTTTACAGCCTATACCTTGAAATTTTGTAAAATACACCATCGGAAGGAACTAGTTTTACACAAAAACAAAAGCTCGTCAAAGTTAGTAAGTAGTTATGCATGAAGCATTTTTTTTTAATAACATTTGAAAAGGTTGTCATCCAATCTGGCAATCTAGTCAAGGAATTCAAAATCGATCGATGATAGTTATGAGCGTTTACGCCTTACGACATTTCATACAAACTTTCAAGTCCTTTAAGTCCTTATTTTCCGAAACGACTGAACCGATTTTAATGAAACTTCATACGCACAACCAGGATACATAGGTATAAAAAGTTAACTAAAACACATTTTCGAAAAATAGTGTTACGGCTAAATTAGACCGATTTATAAATTATCTGTAGAAACAGAAATTTCAATTGTTAAATGTTTTAGTAATTTTTAGTTCTATGTATCCTATGCGTATTAAGTATATTATATATAAGGACCTGAAAGTTTCTATGAAATGCCATAAAGCGTAAACGCTCTTGAAGAACTAAGTTGCTAATAACTCACTTGTAATGCACAACACTCTGTACGGCTACAACAAACAGCCACTGGACCATGCAGCACATGACGTTAGACTTAAAGGTTTCCCCATCAACCTCTTCGAAGCACGATTCGAGATCTTTTCGTTTGAATTTCAACGAAAAGGTGTGAATGTGCTCTTCGCTTGCCTCGATCAAGCGGTGTATCTGGTCGACCTCCTTTAAAGTTTTGGTTATTAAAAAACGAAAACGAAAAACAGAAAACATGAAACGGTACAGTCATATAAAGTATTTTAGATCCCACGAGGGTTTCCAAATGCTAACGTTCAAGAGAGAAAAGAGTAAACGGTTCGTCTTATGTCATCCGAACCATGTTACATCGCAAATACTGTAGCTTGCACGTCCTCTAAAAACTGTCATAACACTAAAATATTAGCTTATCATTATCTGCCTAGCCTTTTCCCAAACTATCTTGGGGTCGGCTTACAGTCTAACCGGATGCAGCTGAGTACCAGTATTTTACATGAAGCGATAGCATATCTGACCTCCACAACCCAGTAACTGGGTAATATGATACCTCTTGGTAAGACTGGATGTCAGACTTTTGGCTTCTGACTACTCGTAACGACTGTCAAAGATCTACAAATGACAGCTGGGACCAACGGCTTAACGTGCTTTCCGAGGCACGGAGGAAGCTCGGTATTACTTAGTTATGGTCACCCATCAACGGACCAAACACGGCTTAACCTTAAAGATCGACCCATGCGGCTTTTATTATTTAGCCACGAGCTCCTCCTGTTATTGTAGCCAGGCGTGGGCGTCGCCAGGGTGGGGCAGAGGGGGCAGTTGCCGCCCTCCTAGAGGCTCGAGATTTTTTTAAAGTTATAACTTTTCCTGCCTGATGCCACAGAATTAGTAAGTCCGTAATAAATTGTAGAGTTTTTGAAGTCAATAAATGAGCCTCTGAGTAATCTTACTACTTTTATAACTTATTTTATTTGAAATATCGCGCGTAGTCCTATTTCAAACCTGCATAAAACTTATATAATTGCCTTTGGATTGGCACTCCTATTGGATTTTCTCATGATCGACCGATATAGACAGAGGCTGGAATAAAATAAGGGCCATGTGGACATTATGATCTCAAATTACATTTCTGAATCGATTCAAGGCATGATTAAAAAATGTTCGTGCTGGCTTTGCTCACTTTTGTAGCCTACATTTTCTTGAATCTTATTTTTGTCTATAAGTCACCCATGAAACTCCTGTTTTTACCAGAGCCAATGGTAACCTGTCCAAAGTAGTTTTTTTTTTTTTGAGCTCTCTTCGCACTCTTTTGCAGACTGCGATCTCTTGAATTTTGACTTTTTCGACTAACTAACTGTATGAAGTATGAAGGATTGAAAAAAATCTTAATAGATTAAGGCAGAAGTTAAAGAAAACTCGAGCTCGCTTCGCTCGCTCTTGCATCCTACTTCCTTTTGAATCTTGACTTTGTCTAAAAATCGACCAAGTAACCGCTATATGAAGGATTGAAACAGTTCTAACATGAAAAACGCAGGGTGTAAAAAAATTCGAGCTCGCTTCGCTCGCTCTTGACTTGATCTATACGTCGATCAATTAACATCTGTATGAAGCGTCAACAGTTCTCACTAAATAATTTAAAATATATCAAAATAAATGAATTCCATCTTTTGAAAACTTGTACAACGGAAGATCAAGATCGTTTAGTCGGAATACTTGCAGTAAAATGGTGCGAGCGAGAGAATAGAATGAAAGAAAGTGTTGCTCGCGTAAGTCGCCGCCCGCTCGGTGCGTAAAATACCTAAATTACCGTAAAGCCGAAATGTAAGAGGGCTCTAACCAGGATAAGAGTGTTAAAATTTTCGAGCTAGCTACGCTCTCTTTTGGAACCTCACATCATTGTTCTTAAAATTGTTTCCCTAAGTCAATTAAGTAACATCTATTTCTGAATAAAAGGACAAAAGAAAAGCTAACTTGTCAAATAACTTGAAAAATCAATCTATAAGAACAAGTATAGAAAATCTAGCCAAACAAATCTAGTCTAACACTTAAAAATCATTTTTTTTTTCATCTTGCCCCCCCCCCCCTAGTTGAAAAGCTGGCGACGCCCTTGATTGTAGCATTTATAATTGAAAAAACCGCCCTTAAATGCACTGCAAAAATAAGTCAAATGGCACATGTACGCGAAAGTATTTTACGCTGCATCGGGAAGGACACAATATTTTTTTAAATCGTATGTATCTCAAAACTGCTATTTTTGTGTTACGACAGTTTTTTTAGAGGACGTGCGTTATATGTCAATTCCACTTTTAACTTTTACTACAACGTTGTCACTCATAGAATGGCAGTCTGCCTAGGCTCTTTGATCTGTTACGCACCTCGACAGCAGCCTTTTGTTGCTCTTCGTGGAAATCGCCATGGTAATACTGTAACAATTAAAAACAAGAGTTAAGAAGGTTAACGTCATACGGAGCCGTTTTGTCAACAATCATCAATCATCTCTTGTAATTTTGACGTTCAAAAAGTGCTGATTATCAGCCTAGTTTGAATAAATGACTTTTGATTTTGATTAACCGCCACTTTAATTGATCCACCACCTCTATGTCAGGCTTAAGTTTTAACTTAATTTTATATACCTTTTGCTATGCTCTATAGGTTCCATAATTGTACCTCAACTGTAAGACATTGTAAGATCTTCAAACAATCTGGAATGTTAACAAAGATATGAATTTAAATATGAGATTAAAATGATATAGTATAGAAAGTTAGAACATAAATCGTACATTCTCAAAGGGCATCTCTGGCTTCCAGTGTCTTTCTTCGACCGTTTGTTTCTGGCGGCTCCAAAGTCGCGATTTACGTTTGGTTGCCTTTTCTGAAACATTTTCAGTCCTAAAAAGAAAAAAGATACCGAAATTTATTGGAAAAAATCGAAACGTCTAAAGAATTGGTTCGGTCTGCACCGGTATAGAACACGGAATCACAGTGGCAACAGCTGCAGCCGGGGTATCTCGGGGCTCTGCAATTAAACCTGTGACTAAAACGGTTAGTTCTTTCCGTGATCGGTGGTTAATGGCAGATCATGGCCATGGGAGTGTCAGACTTGACTGACTAAAACCCACCCATGTTCCTTCTTAGCCCTTTGTGTTCCAGGGCCGCGGTATCTCTTTCGAACAACCCGCAGCCCTGGCAGGCATCGGCCCTCTCGGACCCCTTCCGGTTTGCTGACATCTCCTTGAGGCGCGCGTGGAACACGTACGCGCCGTCGACACGGCCTGTCGTCATGAGACGGATGGACGGTGAGCTAGCCCATTACTCACCGTCCACAGGCTCGCGCCTACGGTGGCCGGGGGCCACTGGTTGCCCCCCGACGCCCGGGGCGTCTCCCGCGGCGGCTGGGGCGTGAGGTTCTCTCCCTCTCACATTCCGCCACCTCCTTCGCTAGCATGACTGCTTCGCAGAAGGAGGCGACGGCATCCCATTCCCTCTCGCTCCGGACCATGGATTGAACCAGGGCCGGACGCGAGAGGTCGCCGCCGCCAATGGCACACCCCTTGGCCTGCTTTTTATGCAACTCCTCCTGCACTTTGAGAGACCTATGCTGTTGATTTATAGAGTTCTGTTCGTAGCTAATTTAATTTAAATAATTATGGGAATCATCGACAGGAGGAAGAAGTAGGCAGATATATAAAACATCAAGACATAATAGGCACAATATTAATTGAAAATCTTTAAAAAGTCAAGTCTGTTCACCTGTAGGCCGACGTACTACGTAGTGGCTGCTCCGTACTCTCGATGAAGTACGTGACGGGATGGTGCTCTTCAAGAAACGGGTCTCGCGTACCGCCCTCTCCTGGCTCCACCTTAAATGCCCCTTTTAGGCACTCAAACGTAGAAGATGAAATGTGCACGCGACTAGAAAATGTTAATAACATAGAAGTTACAACAAAGTATTACTCTTTGTTACTTACACCCAAAGGCACAGATATCAGTGATTTATATTGTTTTTTAGTTCAGCGCCATCTAACGATGAATAGGACCGAGCAGGCCTTATTTTCAGCTAGCGAAACTTACCCTGGCCGGCCGCTGCTCTCAATGCGGTTGGCGATGGTGACGCCATGGGACCATAGGTCCAGCTGCCACTTGAGCTGCCCCAGCACCCCGCACACCACCTTACCGCTGTGGATACCGATGCGCATGTCCAGAGTCGCCTGAACACAGAATTTTAAATGAGTGTGCTGAGAGTTTTGCTGCTATTACAACTATAGCCCACAGAATGAATAAGATAAAGTGGCAATTGGCCATATAAGCCATAGAACCGTTTACTGTTTGAGTTAGACGTGCGTGGTCTTGAACGGAGATCGTGAATCGGCAAACGTGGGACGCCTTCAGGCTAGGTGGAGCATCATGCAGTTGATGCAGGTGGATCAGAGTTTTCGAGAATCATACTGAATAGCACGCGATTGTAGAGGCCCATGTCCAGCAGTGGACTGCTGTACGCTGAATGACGATGATAATGATGAATAACTAAACAAGTAAGTTTCACCGTTAGATGTTGCGATTGTCGGCGCACGTCGCGGATGGCTCGTATCATGTGCAGCCCCAGGTCGACGCAGCAGTGCGCGTGGTCGGTGCGCTGCTTCAGCAGTCCACTAACGCAGAAGTAGCAGTCACCCAGCAACTTGATGCGGAGGCAGTGGTTCTCCTGAGGAAAGCTTAGTTTTAGTATCATTTGTTTGGTATTTAAATGGGAGATAGCACTGTGAAGCCGGCTCATCACGGAGAAAGCCAATATCGTTAATAAATGCAACTTCATAGCATTTTATTCATATTCATATTTTTATTTGTATTCCATAATGTATAAAGATCTTACAACGTACTTAAAGCTAAGGTATTTTGGTCACAACATGAGAGGATTATCATGAATGTTTATAACAGTATACTGTGTGTCATCATCATAATAATAATAATAATAATAATAATAAAGTGTACGTAGTACCAATAGTAATCTCCACTACGGGTGTTATACCCAACCACCTCCACCATAGCCTCAAATTAATAGACCTCAAAGACTCAATTTACATTACACTCCAAAAAGCCGCGATTTTAAACACCTGCAGGATAGTAAGGAAGTTCATGCAAATCGAGGAAATTTCTCCTCACAACTCACACACACACACGCTACGTTGACTTGGTTAAGACCCGTTAACGTAGCTTAAACTAGCCAAAGAGCTAAGAAACAGAACATGTTTTCCAAAATAATAATAATAATTTCACCCACTGCTGTCTCAACTACTACGCGAAAAAAATGGAGCAAAGAAATGAATGAATTCATTTGGCGTAACTACCTTATCATCACAAACTTGGAATCTGACACAAAAGCATATCTAACATCATTACATCATCAGTTCACAGAAAAATTCCCAAATATGAATGTCTCCAAGCAAAGAATAGGAGACCAAAGAAGAGCAATAGTTTCCAAAAAGTTACTATCTTCCATCACATTAGATACCATTAGGCTTGAAGTAAGCAACCATTACGCGCAAACGCGCCACATTGACATACAATTACAGTCACCACCGGACTTTCTTTCATCTCAAACAGACACACTACCGCACTCACAATCAGAACCTAAACGAAGGATGAAATGGTCCAACGAACTCAACGAAACACTCATGAAATGTTATTTTAGGGCAACAAAGATGGAAACAGATATGACAGTTTGGCGAAAAAATTTGAAAGAAAAATTTATAGAATGTTACCCCCATTTATCACATTTATCAGAACAGCGCATATCGGACCAAAAAAGAGTAATAGTAAATAATAGTATGATATCAGAAGCACGGTTACAAATATTAAAATCTATAGTAGAGAATGAGTTAGTTGATACAGAGTCTATCCAAAGGCAAGTTGACAATAGAATTACAAATACAGAAACACTTAATATAGAAATAGAAAATATAGAACCATTACAAACAGAGAATATAGGAGTAGGAATAGATGATGGTAATATTAATAACTTAGGACCAGAACACTCTACGCATCTTAATACACAACACACAAGCCTAGTTAGAAATGCTGAAATTGATGAAATATTCTCACAAACACTACAGTACTACAAAGACACCCAGCCTACAGAAAGGAGTTACATACCCAAACAAAAGTCTTCAAAAAAGTTGGCAAATATAGTTAGTTACATAAACAAAGTAATTTTACCAGAACAAGTTACGAGTGATACAAATTTCAATCAACTCCAGACAGTAATTTACTGCGCTGCGTGGACAGCTGCAAAAGCCAACGGTAGTAGAATTTCTCTTGCTCCTCCTGTAGATAGTAGTAGTAGTAGACAAGTCCACAAACCTAAATGGCAAAAAAGGCTAGAGAACAAAATAGAAGCTCTCAGGGCCAAAATAGGAAGATTAACTCAGTATATTCAAGGCCATAGAAGCAGAAAACTAATTAAAGCAGTTGAGATAATATTAAAAGACTACAGAATACATACATCACACGAACAACCTAACACACAACTTGAGCATTTTCTTGATACTCTAAAACAAAAACTAACAGTAGTAAAAAGTAGACTCAGTCGATACACTAAATGCACACTTCGTAAAACACAAAATAACCAGTTTAGGAATAACGAAAAACAATTTTACCGATCTCTAAAGAAAGCAACAACAAATGAAACAGTATCTAATAACAATACACATGCAGTAGTTCCAACTACAGAAGAGTTACAGGAATTTTGGGCTGGGATTTGGGAAAATCCTGTCTACCATAACACCGAAGCAGAATGGATTAAAGCAGAGCAGGCCATTCAAACTAACACAGAAGCAATGATCTTCGATCATGTTGAAGTAGCCACTTTTCATGACGTCCTTACAAAAGTGCATAATTGGAAAGCGCCTGGTTCAGATTACATACACAACTACTGGTACAAAAAATTTACACACACACACCCATACATATTTAACCATATTAACAATTTTATAAAAGACCCCGCATCGATCCCTACATATATCACAGAAGGTAAGACCTATATGCTACCAAAAGACCCTAACGACTCAGCAAATCCAGCAAAATATAGGCCAATTACTTGTCTGCAAACCATATATAAAATAATGACATCATGCATTAGTCACATAATTTATAAACACCTTGAAACACAGAAAATATTAACAGAAGAACAGAAGGGGTGCAAGAAGTTAAGCCAAGGATGTAAAGAACAGTTAACAATAGACGCAGTAATACACAAACATGTTCAACGTACTAAGAATGATCTACACACTATGTATATAGATTATAGGAAAGCATACGATTCAGTACCCCACTCGTGGTTACTCGAAGTTTTAAAAATATATAAAATACACCCACATCTGATCAATTGCTTAGGTAATATTATAGAGAAATGGAAAACACGATTGCAACTGAATACATCAACAGGAATAGTCGAAACAGAACTCATAAAGATCCAGCGAGGAATATTCCAAGGAGACTCACTCAGCCCACTATGGTTCTGTCTAGCATTAAACCCTCTTTCAAACAAACTAAATGCATTATTACCCGGTTACCAACTCCAATATAGCGATACAATTTCTGACATACTGACTGACCAACAATATTGTAAAGTAAACCATCTCCTGTACATGGATGACATCAAATTGTATGCATCGTCCCCTGATGACCTGTATGAACTAGCGGATGTAACTGAACAATTTTCAAGAGATATAGCTATGGAGTTTGGGATTGACAAATGTAAAATCAATTCAATAAGAGCAGGAAAAACATATACACATTCATACCAAATGCAGACAGGCGCGACAATAGATTCACTAGACGAAACCGGGACATACAAATACTTAGGATATATACAGGCTAAGCAGATTCTGCATAAAGAAATCAAAACTACACTTACCAAGCAATTTAAGCACAGATTAAAAACAATATTTAATACTCAGATAAACGCTAAAAACACCATTAAAGCTATTAACACCTATGCCATCCCCATTCTCACCTACTCTTTTGGCATCATAAAATGGAACAATACCGAACTGAAAAATCTACAAAGGATTATAAACACTACTCTCACTAAACACAGGAGACACCATCCTAGGTCATGTGTACAGAGACTCACACTACCAAGGAACGACGGCGGAAGGGGAATAATAGATATCACTAACTTACATAACAAGCAAATAACAACATTAAGAACATACTTTGATTACAAAAGCTCCACTTCAACCCTACACAAAGCAGTAGCTTGTAATGATAAAAAACTTACCCCTTTGAACATGTATGACAGGACAACACAGAGTAATGAAAAACAGACTGACCGACAGACAAAAATCGCAGAATGGAGCCAAAAGTCACTGCATGGGAGACATCGACACGACCTTAATCTACCTAACGTCGACAAGTTAGCGTCGAACGAATGGTTAAGGCGGGGAGAATTGTTCCCTGAGACGGAAGGGTTCATGATAGCGATTCAGGACCAGGTCATAGAAACCCGCAATTACCAGAAACACATAATGAGAGTTCATCAAATAGTTGACATATGTAGGCGATGCAATAGTTCTTCGGAAACTATTCAGCACATCACAGGTGCGTGTAAAGCAATAGTCCAGACTGATTATAAGCACCGGCATGATCAAATAGCGAACATAATCCATCAAAAACTAGCAATCAAATATAACTTAATCCCCACACCTCCAGTACCTTATTATAAATACCAGCCCGAAATTGTTCTTGAAAACGCAACGCACAAACTATACTTCGATCGAGGTATTTTCACCGATAAAACAATACACTACAATAGACCAGACATCACTTTAGTAGACAAATATAACAAAACCGCGCAAATCATTGACATCGCCGTACCAAACACTCACAACCTACAAAACACTATAGCTGAAAAACTCGCTAAATACACTGATCTCAAGATTGAAATCAGCCGAATGTGGCGTCTTAACAATGTGGCCATCGTCCCTATTGTTTTATCGACAACAGGTGTTATACCTAAACAGCTCCACCAGTCTTTAAAAACCCTTGATTTACCACCATACACGTATCAAAGCCTTCAGAAAGCCGCAATCCTAAATACTTGCAGGATTGTTAGAAAATTTTTACAAAATGAAAATGAGACAGTAATCTCCACCTCACATAATCGCCCTCCAATCACCGCACAGACACAGCCTAATGGACACTCTTCATCACACAGCCCGACCATATCATCATCTCATCATATCATCACTCTCCCAGGGTAGTACTTGGCTTCGGCCCGTACTATTCTACAAACCCGGCAATAAGCCGAGATACGTAAAAGTATAAAAATAAATAATAATAATAATAATATAATAATAATAATAATAATAATAATAATCTGTGGCTCGGATGTCAAATTGACGTGACAAAAATTTTCTTTACTCCTGTTTTATTATAAATATTTTACATATTACTGCAACAAAACTATACAAATAAATAATGAAAAAGAAAAAAAAAAAAAAACCGTTACCTAATTCCAAAAAACTGGACAAGACTCAAACAAACATTGAGAGAAGATAGAAAATGAAATAGTTCTAAACGTCACCGATGCTGACCCGACTTCGAGCCAGAACGCAAACGGCACAACCACCATCTCCGGGCTCGTCGCTGAGCTCCGTCTCGCAGCCGCCGGGACGCGCCACATCCGTGGGCGCTGCATCGTCGGTCGCTGCAGTTGCGTCGAGCTCCAGCGACGAGTTTTTCTCCCCACCGTCGACGCCATCACCACCACGACGACGTGGAAGAGGACGGCCACCAGCGGGCCTGGGACCTCGAGGCCAACAGGCCCCGAACAGGGTCCCCGCTGCCGGTGGAAATGTGTCGCGCATGCGATGGACTGAATCCATTAATGAAAACGTCATGCGCGCATATTATGGGGCTACTGAGGGGGGAAGTAACTTGACTGCGTATCGTGGTCGGATGCTGTCTCTGTTTCAGGTGCTTGAGCCAGCTGTCAGCGTGTCGGCGCAGCGACTATCGGATCAGGTGCGGGTCATCCAGCGTAACCATATGTTGGATGACAATGTACTTGATCGACTACGCCTCGACTCACGGAGTAACCCAGTTATGCCTGCTTCGCCACTGATCACGGCGCTGTTACCAAATGAATCCAGTGCTTCGACGCGATCGGATCGCGGTGGTGAAGAGGATGATGACGAAGTTATAACCGTGAGTAGCCAGTGCAACGCACAATTGAGGAGCGCTTTGGAGGGTGCGTTCCGGGAGTACCGCTCCACACCGCCTGAACTTAGACCGCGGTTACCTCGTTTGCCTATGCACAAGAAAAACAAGGCGCTGGTGTGTACTCTAGATTCGCTGCTGTCAAACTGCTTTGACAACAGCGAAGACCTTGCTGATACCCACTCAATATTGTACTGCGCAGCTGTAGCGGCATGTCGTGTAGCTCGCGTCAAATTTCCTAACTGTGACCGAGCTACACGACCAAAATTAGCTGTTCCAGCTTGGCAATGCAGGATTGAGCGGCGTATCGGTGAGGCTAGAGTACTCATCGGCAAGTTAATCTGCTTCAGGGAGGGCAATACTCGTCCTAGAGTGATGCGCTTTGTGAGGCGGGCGTTCTCGGGAACTGACATTAGTTCTCGTGATTATTTAGCCTGCGTCACAGAGCGTATCGACTTTCTGAAGCAGAAGATCTGTGCATGGGCAAGCCGTATTCGTAGGTACAAGCGGCGAGTGGAGCGATACACTCAGAATCGCACATTCAAAAGCGATGAAAGGTGGGTATAACGAGCTTGGGAACGACCAGACCAAGGGGTGACTGACACGCGTCTACCGGATGATGACGCCATGTGTTCGTTCTGGCGCAGCATCTGGTCGGTGCCTGTCAGTCACACTGAGGGCGATTGGACCCGGGAGGTTGAACAAGCGTGTGATCCAATACCAGAAATGGGGGCAATTATCATCAGCCCCCAAGACGTAGCTCGTGCAGTCCGTCCGTTACCTAACTGGAAATCCCCAGGGCCGGACGGACTGCACAACTTCTGGATCAAATGGTTTCAAAGATCGCACGCTCGCTTGGCGTCCCAGTTTCAATCAGCCTTAGAGTCAGGGTCGCTGCCCCAGTTCCTGACGACAGGCATTACCCACCTGCTCCATAAATCAGGTAGTACTGCGGAACCCAAAAATTATAGACCTATCACTTGTTTACCAACGGTCTATAAAGTTCTTACATCCATTTTGAGAGCTAAAATTAACCAACATATTGAGAGCAATTCCATCATGTCTCCCTCTCAGAATGGATGTAGGAACGGGTCCCGTGGTACTAAGGAGCTGCTCCTCATTGATATGGCCATTACCCAACAAGTTCGCCGCTCCCGAAAGGATCTGTCTACATGTTGGATAGACTATAAGAAGGCCTATGATTCGGTGCCTCATACATGGCTCATGAGGGTGCTGGAATTGTACAAAGTAGATGCAACTTTGCGTACCTTCTTGATGTCATGTATGGGGCGCTGGAGAACTGTCCTTCGCCATCCAGGATGTCGACAGATACAAGGAAACAGCGAACCAATAAAGATCGAGCGTGGTATATTCCAGGGTGATAGTTTGAGTCCATTGTGGTTTTGCCTAGCCTTGAATCCTCTCAGCACACTGCTAGAGGGTTCAGGTCTAGGTTATCGGTTGAGGAGAGGTGGTCAGGTCATTTCTCACCTTCTTTACATGGATGATCTGAAACTCTTTGCCCCCAACAATTTGCAACTGATGAAGCTACTGAAGGTAACAGAAACCTTCAGTAGCGCCATCAGGATGGAATTTGGTGTGGACAAATGTGCAGTCATGCATGTGAAGCGAGGGAAGATTATGGAATCCGTGGGAACTCACCTCTCGGATTCCATACACCTTAGATCCCTTTCCTCAACAGAAACCTACAAGTATTTGGGTATGTCGGAAGCATTAGGCATCAATAGTGCTGACATGAAACAATCGTTGAAGGAACGTTTCTTTGGCCGCCTGAATAAGGTGCTAAGCAGTCTTCTGTCAGGTGGAAACAAGGTGCGCGCCTTCAACGGTTGGGTCATGCCGGTTTTGATGTATTCTTTTGGCATACTCAAATGGACTCAGACAGAACTTGATGCCCTGGATAGGAGAGTCCGCGTACTGCTGACCGCAAATCGGATGCATCACCCACGGTCATCGATGATGAGACTGTATATCCCGCGGAAGTGTGGGGGTCGTGGCTTCTTAAATGCTAAGACCCTGCACAACCGTGAGGTATGCAGTCTCAGGGAATACTTCCTAGAAGCCGACGCGGGGATGCACCGAGATGTGGCATCAGTGGACAAGGGCCTTACCCCGCTCTTCTTGGGTAACGAGAACTGGCGCAAGCCTGTAGTATTAGACACTAATGATCGCAAGGAGGTATGGCAGAGCAAGGAGCTTCACGGACGCTTTTACCAGGCCCTACATGGGCCCGATGTAGACTTCTTAGCGTCCGTATCCTGGCTCCGTTTTGGTGACCTCTTCGGGGAAACCGAAGGTTTTGTCTGTGCAATAATGGACGAAGTTATGATGACGAATAACTACCGGAAACACATTGTAAAGGATGGCACGGTTGACATATGTCGGGCATGCCACCGTCCGGGAGAATCGATCCGACACATTGTTTCTGGGTGTTCTCGTCTGGCTAACGGAGAGTACTTGCATAGACACAACCTTGTTGCCAGGATTATCCACCAGCAACTTGCTTTGAAATACAACCTTGTGGAATCAGAAGTGCCATACTATAAGTATGCGCCCGACCCAGTTCTCGATAATGGTAATATCACGTTGTATTGGGATCGACCTATCATCACTGACAGGACTATTGTTGCCAATAAGCCTGACATTGTGTTGATAGATCGATTGGAGCGTCGCGCAATGATTGTTGATATAACGGTCCCGCATGACGAGAACCTCGTGAAAGCAGAGAAAGATAAACAATTCAAGTATCTAGATCTGGCTCGCGAGGTTGTCGATATGTGGGACGTGAGTACAGCAGTCATTGTGCCGATAGTCGTGTCGGCCAATGGCTTAATAGCCAAAAGCTTCGACCAACATCTACGGAGTCTTTCGCTTGGCAGTTGGATCAAGGGCTTGATTCAGAAAGCAGTACTTCTGGACACGGCACGTATTGTTAGGAGGTTCCTCTCTCAAGAGCCCTGACCACCGGTAGCCCGGACCCTGTTCCCGATGCCAGTGGGCTACTATTTTTATATTTTTAAATGTTTTTGTATATAATTTTGTAAAAATATTTAAAAATGTAAAATGTATGTTTTTAAAATGAATAAAGGAGATAATAATAATAATAATGTTTATTAAGTAACCATAATTAAAAATAACACATTAGTGATTGGAGCCTCCTTGTAAGCAAAGAAATGCCTGTATTAGGAGACTCCGCTCTTTCACAGCAAGTAGAATCAAAAACAAAAATTAAAATATTAAAAATAAAATGAGATTTTTTGTGTGTATGTGTATGTGTGTGCGTGTGTGTGTAAGTGTGTGCGTGTGTGTGTGTATTTGTATGTTGTGAGAAGCGAGTAGGTTAATTTATATAGTGTTTCAATAGTGCCTCAGTGTCTTCATAAGAAAATGATTTAATCCAATTCGTTAGAATTTTTTTACATACATGTGCTTGTTCAGTATATATATATATCTCTTTATTTATCCTATTATATAGTTGAGCAGAACGTATGTTATATTGTATAGCAGCGAATTTAGTTTTAGTTTGTGGGATTTGAGCAATCATGTCTTTTCGTCTTTTAGATATGATGTTTGTATCGTAGGGAAGTGTCTTATGTTTTTTAAGGACTGTATATATAATATACAGTTTTCTAACAGAAAGCAGACCACTAATCTGGTATAGACTGCTGGTAGGGAATCTTATCTTTTTAAAATACATAATTTTGATTAGTGCTCGTTGTCCTCGTTCAACGTCCATAAATCTCGTTTTTGCCGCACCGCCCCATATGGGGATACAGTAAACTAAAACTGATTGCACAAGTGCCACATACACTTCGTTAAGGAGATTTCTATGAGGGCCTACTTTTTTATTTATATTTGTAGGGAGGATATGTCGTAATGTTTTAAATATCCAGCAAAGTTTCCTAACTCTTCCCGTTACGTGCTCAAGGTGAGCATACCATGATAGTTTTTGGTCAATTATGACGCCTAGATATTTAGTCTGAGAGACTTTAGTAATTGCAGGACAGGTACAATTATTTTTTGAGACTTTATCACATGAGTGTATTTGGATGCTAAATGCGTCACTTGGTTGGGAACGATTCGAGATGGTAAAACAAATGTAGTTAGTTTTAACTGTGTTTAGTGTGAGAAGGTTGTCATTAAGCCAGTCCGTTACTTGGATCATTCCCAATTCCGTCTTGAGTTTGACATCGGACCAGTCATTCCCGGAAAAGACCAAGGCAGTGTCATCGGCGTAAGAAAAAATTTTTGCACTATTGACTTTTAAGTTACAAAGATCGTTAATATAAATTAAAAATAAAGTGGGGCCTAGTACGCTCCCCTGGGGCACGCCAAATGAAACGTCCGCATCTTCACTAATATATGCTTCTACCTTAACCCTCTGCTTTCTATTAGACAGATAATCTTTAAAAAACTTGAGAGGGGTACCTCTTATTCCGACTCTTTCCAGTTTGGTCACAAGAGTTGGAACAGAAACGGTGTCAAAAGCCTTTTTTAGATCCAGAAATACCGTCAGGCATTTCTTCCCTGCATCGAGATGCTCAGTAACTAATGTGCTAAGGGCAGCAACTGCGTCTTCAGTGGATACTCCCTGTCTAAAACCAAATTGTGTTGATGATATTATTTTAAATTTATTTAAGTAGTTTATAAGTCTCGTATTAATAAGTTTCTCTATAATCTTAGACAGGACTGGGAGGACCGAAATCGGTCTGTAGTTATTGACATCATCTCTGTTCCCTCCCTTGTGTACCGGTGTAATAATGGATTTTTTTAATGGGTTTGGGAAAGTGCCATTTTTGAAACAAAGGTTAGCCAGGTGGGCAATGATGGGAACCACTTCTTTGCTAACATATTTTAAGAAAACTGTAGATATACTGTCCCATCCTGGGGAACTGGACGATTTCAGGCTCATCAAAATTCTTTCAACTTCCATTGGGTCCGTGTCCAAAAGCACAAAGGAATTAGTTTGCGCAGGGGAAATGTTAGGTCGATCAGAGAGTATTTCAGTAGTCCTGGGTTTAATATGCTCAGCTAATTCTTTTCCAATTTTCACGAAGTAATGATTTACGAAGTTTACTGATTCCGTTGGAGACGGTTTTATATTTAACAAAGTTGCACTTTGGCTGTTTACTTTATTTGAATAGGTGATTGATTTTATGTTTTTCCAGAGTAACTTAGAGTTTTTGATTGATTTAGTAAGTAATTCTCTTTCATATTTTCTTTTTATTTTTTTGATGAGGTTATTACAATGATTTCTGTATCGCAAGTATGTGATTTTTAATATTGCGTTATACGGATCAGACCGCGAGTTTTTTTGCAGTTTATTGCGATTTTTAATACAGCGTAGTATTCCTGGGGTGATCCAAGGTTTGATTATACGTTTACTGTTAGGAATGCTTGTTATTGTAGTATTATTATTTATAGTATCAGTTAGTTTCTGTATGAGTAATTCAGTTAGTAGGTTTGGATCATAACAAAATAACAACTCAGCAAGATTTTTTTCTTGTAAGTATTTTAGTGCTTGTTCAAAATTTATAGTAGTAGTAGTTTTATTTATAACCTCTTTATTTTTTATTTTAGAAAGAGATAAGAAAGTAGTGTAGTGGTCAGTAATTGTGGTTTGTAATATAGCAATTGAAGCAGATGTCTTTTTCTTGTGAATTCGCATCATGAAGTGGTCCAGACAATTCAGCTCTCTGGTGGGTAAGGTATGACCAGGTAATATACCATAGGCCGACAACATGTTAAGGTAGCTATTCCGGTTTTTTCGTTCATGAGCTAATTCAACGACTTTGGGCCTAATGTTAATATTTATGTCCCCCGCTATTAGTACATTTTTTTGCGAATCCACTGAATCTAAGTGTAAACTGAGTGAATCCAAAAAAATATCAGGATTTGTGTTTGACGGGGAACGATAAATACACATGACAGTATAATTAAGTATGTCCAGTTGGAGACAAGACGCCTCAGACAGTTTTATTTCTTGAACATGTGATTTAAGCGAGTTTTTTATATAAACCACTACCCCATCATTCTGGTTCAAGTGCCGTGTTGTTACATAAGAGTGATAGTTACTGAGTTGTGGTATGGGTTTATTTATATTTAATCTGCATTCCGTTAATATTATTACATCAGTTTCGAACTGAAAAGTAGACAACATAACTACAAAAGCATCAAAGTTAGCGTATATGCTCCTTATGTTTTGTGAGAAAATGGTCAAATCATGTTTATTTACGTAAATATGTTCAGTAAGATTCGAGCAATCGCATTCAATTGAGGTCGCAATTTCGAGTTTGTCTATCTCATTTACCGTTTGTAAGGTGTCAGACATTAGAGTTATTTGTAAATAGAATGAAAATCACTGCAAGATTCTCGTTAATACCTCTACAAAGACTAATGAGCTTGAAGTATGTAAGAGGACAACGATACGGATTTGTTTTTTGTGAAAACAAAACCGTACATGCATACATGTACGATAGCTTAAAACTTAGTATTTTTTTATGTTTTGATGTGATTGTTTGTGTTATGTGAGTGGAAAAGATGTGTGAATTACTTAAGTAAAGGAAAGTTTTTATATAAACTATGGACGTATTTTGAGAGGTGGAGTGAGTATGTTTGTTGACACGTATCAGAATTATTGTAAATATGTGGATAGTGTGTGATGAATGTATACATAGGTTAATAATCATAACAGGCAAGTGAGGTTTGTAAAGACTGAGTGTATGTAGAATTATAGCGATATTGATCTGTATTAATGGATTAGTTTGGATACTGTGTGTGTGAGGGTATGAGAAAGTCTTTATGTAAACAATATAAACAAAAAGGTACCTTATTACTAAGTCCATAGCATTATAAATACACGGCGTCAGACAAAGCCGCATAGAAATAAAAATCGGAGGGTATTTCACTATGATGAACACTATGAAGATCGATAGGGTTAACGTTATCGCAGTAATACATATAATTTGTTGGTAAAAAGAAAGAACGATAAAGAGTCACATTTTCACTATTAGTTGATGAATTTGCGCTTCGGTTTTAATAGGTATGGTCGGTGCATGCTCATCCTTCTTTACATAGACTCTTCCATAAGCAGTCCAGCAGTATTTATAAGCACCTGACTTTGTTAGGTCACGGGCAAGGAAATGCAGACGAGATCCCTTTGGGGTCAGATGCTCAGACAAGAAGATGGGTGAATCTTCTTGTGTTTTTAAGCCGAGATTCTTACAGCATAGCTTGGACTTGTGTTTTATGTTAAAACTCCTACCCATCTTCATAATCTCATTCTTTAGCAGAGTGGAGCCGGTTTCAACAACAATAGGCATCTTTTGGCTTTCATTGTTTTTTCCACGCACTCTGTAGACGTCTTTAATGTCGTACTTGGATATGGAACAGTCTATATTCTGTGAGAGGGTCATGACCATATCTATAAGATCTTGTTTAGACTCATTCGTAATCTTTGGAACATTTTTAATAACGAAATTGGATTTACGACTTCCTGTTTCTATTTCTTCAAGTTTATTCTCCAAAAGTGTAATATACTTTTTGTCTTCCTTCGACTGGTTTTCTAACTGGGATATTTTCTTTTCTAGTTCTTGATTCTGTGACATAAGGTTGATAATCGTGTTTTCAATATTAATGTTGGATTGTTGTATTTCCTTTAAAGTTGTCGAGACCCTCTGTATCTCATTTTTTTGACTAGCCAAGAATAGATCCATCATTTCTTTAATTTCTTTTTTGAATTCATCTAACTGCTCACCAAATGAAAAATCTTCATGACTTCTTTTGGCCCTCAGAAACACATAATTAGGTGGCGTTTTGTTTTCTTCATTTCCCACCAGGCTAATCTCCGATTCAGAATGAGATTTATCCATTGGCGAAGCTGGCGTTATTGATTAGGTTGTTTTGCAGTTTCGTAGCAGAAACCAGTCTTCTCTTTACGTCACGCAGTGAGTAGCTTAACGGCGTGCGCGGCGGTGTGACGACAGTGCAGAGCGATGACGTCTCGTGGCGGACCTCAGATCGCGGTGCGGGAGCAGGATAGCAATTATGGCGAAAGTCTCTTTCCCTCGCGACGCGCGGGTGGTAAGGGGCGCACCTCCGCAGCGCTAGAGACTCAGTAATTAGTGTAGGCAATAGTATCTATTTGCACACTAGAATTAAGGACTATTGTCGTATGAACTCGTATGCGGTGAATAATTTATGTTGAACAGCAGCGAGACACACGTCTGTTCACAATGCAGGTTTGGACGAAAGAGGAAAATCATCAACCTACCGCAGTCCACTGCTGGACATAGGCCTCTTCAATCGCTCGCCACTTAACCCGATTCTCGGCAACTCTCATCCAGTTGCTACCAGCTACCCTGCGAAGATCATCGCTCCACCGAGCCTGAGGGCGTCCCACCTTACGCTTGCCGATTCGCGGTCTCCACTCAAGAACACGTCGACCCCAACGGTCATCGGTTTTACGGCTAATATGGCCGGCCCATTGCCACTTCAGCTTACTTATTCTGTGGGCTATGTCGACTACTCTGGTTCTCTGTCGGATCACCTCGTTTCGGATGCGATCCCTCAAGGAGACTCCAAGCATAGCCCGCTCCATAGCTCGCTGAGTGACCTTGAGTTTATGGACCAACCGTACCGTGAGTGTCCACGTTTCGGCCCCGTAAGTCATTACTGGCAGGACGCACTGATTGAAGACCTTAGTCTTTAGGCTCTGTGGAATACGCGACGAGAAGACCCGACGAAGCTTCCCAAACGCTGCCCAGCCCAGCTGAATTCTTCTGTTAGCCTCTCTCTCAAAGTTGTTCTTACCAAACTGCAGAGTTTGCCCGAGGTAAACATATTCTTGAACAACCTTGAGAGGAGCGCCATTGACAACAATAGGTCCTGGGGTGACGTGTTCGTTGAACATAACCTGCGTTTTGTCCAAGTTCACCCTGAGACCAATGCGTAGTGAAGAATCAACTAGGCCATCCAGCATCTGCTGCAAGTCGTGCAGCGATTCAGCCAGTATGACGATGTCATCTGCAAATCTCAAGTGTGAGATGTACTCGCCGTTGATGTTAATGCCACGTCCTTCCCAGTTCAGCGTCTTAAACACATCCTCCAGTGCGTTGGCGAACAATTTCGGGGAGATTACGTCCCCTTGCCTCACTCCCCGACGCAATGGGATACTTCCTGTTAGCTGGTTCTGAGTTTGGACGGTCATTGTGGCGTTTTCGTACAGACTTCTCAGCACTTGGATATATCGCCAGTCTACTTGGCATCGCTGCAGAGACTCCAGAACTGACCAAGTCTCGATAGAGTCAAAAGCCTTCTCATAGTCCACAAATGCAAGACACAGAGGCCGATTATACTCTTCGGACTTCTGTATAATCTGCCGCATTGTGTGAATGTGGTCTATGGTGCTGAATCCTCCTCGAAACCCGGCCTGCTCCGGTGGCTGAAAATCGTCGAGTCTTCGCGCTAGACGATTTGTGACGACTCTTGAAAACAGCTTATATACGTGGCTAATAATACTGTGTGTAGTGTAAGTATTAAGACATAATCTTACCGATGCTAACTTATCGAAGCGAGCGAAAAGTGAATTCAACATCTCCACCAACTCTTGCGCACTGCACTTGCTGGACAAATCTGTAAATTAACAGAGCATATTGTGAGCAATTAGTGAGCATATTTAACCTCACCAATTCACTTTGCGGTCTATTTCATAAAAAAATCATTGAAAATCTGTGTCAATATTTATTTTAATTGGTTGTAGATAATAAAAATGCGGTCGAAACCAAAATCCAAGATGGCGTATCAAAGAAAATTATTCGTCATGGCTGCGACGATCTTTTATAATACAGTGCATGTGGGAAATAATAGCTGCCACATGGCTCGATTGTCAAGGTAACGCAGCAATTGCCAAGTTCGGTCCGCGGATGGGTGACCATGCATTATATACCGAAATTCCTTACTACTTCGGAAAGCAAGATAAGTAGTTTGTATTACCCAATACTAACTGGTTTGTGCAGGTCTGATAAGCAGTCTTTCCATGTAAAATACCGGTATTCAGCTGCATTTGATCCGACCACACCATAATTAGCTGGGTAAAGGTTAAAGGCTAATCATTAAGCACGCGGGAATTAAAAAGAGGCACGATGCTTACCGGTGAATCCCTTGATGTCAGCAAACAGTATGGATACGTCATGTCGACTTCTGTATGTTGCATGATTTATCAAGAATTCGAAGTTGCTAGCATCGTCGCACAGATAATTAGCTATACTTTTTGCCAAAAAGTCTGGAATAACTGCAAGAGAATCAATACAGTTTTAGTAACATGTTTTATGATTACAGCTAAGGTCTTAAACCGATGTTTTTTGTCAAATATGGACTGCCTTGGTAAAAACATGTGATGAGGAGGGATAAAACTGAAAAGCATGTGACTAAAAGAGTGATGAATATAAATGTTGATGGATGGAGAGGGAGACGAAGATCAAAGAAAAATTCGTTAGATTATGTGAGGGATGACCTGAAAGAAAAAGGAGTGAAAAAAGATAGCGTAGAGACAAGAGCAGGAATAATGACTGTAACTTGTAGACGTGACGTAATTAAATTATACTTCTGTTGGTACTGAACATGACACCAGATAAGTACTTAATTATGAGTGCGGATACCTCGATAAGAAAATAGACAGACCAAAAAAATATGAAAGAATTGGATGAAAAGCATAAATAAGAATGAGTGCAAGAGAACTGAGCTGTATGAGATTCTCACCGCTTTGTATCAAATTCCAAGTCCTATCGTTCTCAATCCTTGTTATCTCGTACGCGTTATTAGACTTTCGAGTTTCCATGAACACCTGCCTCTGTTCGCAATCCACAAATGACTTGGCATACAATCCCGCGAAGTTTACCGCTGCGTGAAGTAACATATTGCCTCCTAGAACACGCCAGGTGCATGTGTATCCCTGCAAGTAATTAAAATAGATAAAAAATCGTTATAATTTTCAAGATTTTGATGGCTAAGCAAGCAACATAGCAATACTAAAAAAGTGTAACGGTAAATGGCGTTAGGGAAGTTTTGAGTTTAACAGTAAGGGAAGATCAAAAAATCGACACATGGACTTTGTGAAAGATGAAATGGCTAAAAATAGGAGCTGAGCTGAAGACTAATAGACATGCTGCAGGTAGCTAGGATATTTGAATAATGATGAAAATTAAATCTAACTGATTCTTATGAACACATAATATACTACTTACGTGACTCTGGCGGGTGAAAACTGTAGGGCCAGTATCGATAAGTGTGTCCACTATTGTAGCCACTAGCTGTGCCAGGAAGGACAGCACCCCCAGGGAAATGCACCAGCACAGAGTTAGCGGGAACATCGCATACGGCACTAACACTACGAACAGCATGTACCACACTTGTTCCTGAGACTCTTGAAAGCCGATACCTTGCTTGCTCAGACCTGAATACAATACAGCATTTGTTGACATTCAGAGTTTAAATTTTAAATAATAACAGCTCTTTATGGTTAAAATGGCTGATCTTGACTCCACATAAATGATGAGTTTGGATGCATTACAAGATCCGCGATTAACTTGCCTGCAACCAACCTTTCCGCTTGCATTGTCAACATAGCAGAAGAAGGAGAAGAACAAGTGAGGCGTATAATGCAGATGAAGCTAACATTTTTGTGATGCGTGGGGAAGGGGAAGCGATTTACTTAAAGGTACTCGAGTTATTTCATCTTGAAAAAGTCAAAAAGTTACACCGAAGGAATACGAATGAAAAACTGATGGATGAATCACTTTGGTATTGTAGGTGATGAATCATTGGTGTTCTAACATGACACAAAGCTTCTAACTGTCGGAGGTTAGGCAGAGGTGTACCTTTAGTAGGTACGTCCACATTTCGCCCGTTAAGTAGAATCTCGTGTAATAGGAGGCGAGCCTGTTGCCACGAACAGGGAGTACCTAAATCGTTGGTAAACTCCTTTCAAGAAATAAGTCGTGGGGCCGTGAGTTAATGTGGCAGATATTGGCAATTTTAGCACAGGAATATATAATCGTACACACCTTGAACGATAAACAGCACCCAGGTACCCACTGCGGCCCAATGCAAGTGGTCTTTTGCGAAGGATCGCCTCCAGATCAGCAAGCACACACACACATTTAGACAAGCAAACGTTGCCGTCCACACGATTTGGTTGGTATTCGATGACAGCGCTGTAAATATGCCTTGATTTTTATTTCGTTCCGAGATAGATGAACTATAAATTGTTCTACTTAGCGGGTTGACTTCGATTTTCCGAAATTGAGATAGCAGTACGACTAAAAATGAAATTGATAATAAAACTTACCATCCACGTGACTGACTGAGTAAATAATTACCAGTACCACCTGAAATTTTAAAATTATCATGAAATACGGTTCTTAATTACTAAGCTTATATAATCGCTTAACTTCCCTCGATCTCAGGCGATGCGACATGCGTTTACGTGTCACTTGTTTCTTTCGCGTGAGTATAGTTCTGTTCAAACTTTATGGCGGCTCGGAAGGTAGCTACGAGTAACGGTATGCAGAGGTATAACGATTCAAACTATATGGCGGTTCAACAAATCTAAAGTAAACCTTCGTAGAACACATTTATAGGTATAAGCGTGGCGCAGGGGACGCATCGTCTAAACTCTATACCTAATGCGCAGACCGTCACTCGTAGCTAACTTCCGAGCCGCCGTATAGTTTGAACCGAACTATAGCGTCGTATTGCAAATCACATCGAGGCGATTCGTGAACGTGAAATTCCTTTTTTTTTGTTTTCTCCACACTAGCTGCCACAAATCGCGTCTTGCTTAAGCGAATACTCGTGGCCTAGCGAATTATTTATTGTTTTTCTAGATTGTTCTACTTACTTTAATTGCTAAATCAACAATGTTGGCCGTCGTGAGAGACTTCTGTCGCTGTCTCCGAGAATATCTTTGGTATGATTGCTCAACGGCTCCATCCTAATAAATAGGTAATCGATGAGATATTATCATTGTCTTACACAAGCTATAAACGAAGCCTTCAATCAAGCATTCCGTGCATCAAACTAAAAACTCGACGAAAAAATATTGGTGGGAAAGGACTTTTTTGGGGGATAAATATCACGGGGTGGAAATACAAAATACCGCACTACAAACATTGAATGCTTTGAATAGTACGGGGTCGTGCAGGTATTTTAACATTAAAAACTTGTAATTTGGAACTTCAGAAAAAAAAAACGCAATGGCGAGGAGAACAAGTGCCTTACGGCTTCCTTAAGTGTCGTTATACATCCATTTTGCAATGTATCATCTACTATGTCTGACTGATCTACAAGAGTGTTTCGGAAAGCTTCAGTATCGGGTTCGGAGAAGCTAATGATTGGTCAGTGCCGCCAACAGTTTCGAATCGTCCTAAAACAAAATCGTAACCCAAAGAGGACTCTATAGGTCTGTAGTGATAGTACGTCTTACCTTAAAACTACTTGTGATGACTGGACAGTATATGCCCTTGTAGTAGCGTGGCTCAGGCATGCCGTCCGCCAAGAACTGCCGCCGAAAGAGAATTTGACCTTCTCCGTATCCGAAAACGCAAAGAATGCGTAATCATTTATGAGTGGAAGTTAGTGTACAACGGCTCGTCTCTCCCTACCATTCGTTGTAGCTAGAATATAATGGTATGCGAAGGTAACACAAAAAAGGTCTGATTTTTCCGCTAGTTATCTTAGTTCAATGCCTGTTCTATATAAAGAACACGATTGGAGTTAGCTTTGAGGAAAACTATCATTTTCCTCAAAGCTAACTCCAATCGTGTTAGCTTTGGTGATCAACGGAATAATTTTTACTGTTTCAAAATCAGGATTTGCTTGAATTTGTGGTTCTATATCGGACGTTTAGTAAAATTCCTGTAAAAGTTCGTTTTGAAACGTCCCGGTTTTAGGCAATCGTTATTTTGAGGTAAAGATCGGCCTCAACTAATTGCAGTGTTTGTAAAAGCTAGTCGAAATATAACTACACAAGGTGTTGTTTTGCAACCTCGTCAAAATTCAGGAGGTTGTCACAAAAATCATACAAGACATACTTAATAAATTAATTACGGTACCTAGTTAATTATTGATAAACACTGATTTTTTTGGTTGTTTAAGTTTGTCAGTATTTCAGAATAACCCCCTTAACGTGGTTTAGGGAATAAGAAATTATCGAATGAACGTATGAGACTGTTTCTATGTGTGAAAGCGCTGTTATAGGGCGAGGATCAGACAAGCCGCGTTTAAAACAAGGGTGGTTCACACTTACCGATTTCCGTAAATAAGAATAAAAATAAAAATTACCTACCCATCTTATTATGGATTCGGGACGAGAATCATTAACATAGTTATCTCCTTGAATTTGACGAGGATGCAAAACAACACCTTGTATTTGACGAATTTAACGACTAACTGAAAACAGAACAATATCACTGCTGTAATCTATGAAGGCTTAGACAGAGGTGAACCTAACAAAAAACTATAGGAAACTTATATCTAAAAATGAAAAACAATTGACAGCCTTAAGGCCTTGTTCGTGTTAAATCAGAAAGGCTATCTGGAGATCGCTTCATAATAATACATCTGTTTTCCTTCCCAAAACAATCTAACTTTTGTTGGTCTAATTTATCTTGAATTTTATATACAGTAAATATTAATTAAATATCTGTATAAAATACCTTGATCTCCTGCGTTACCAACTGCAGATAGACTCGGAGCCCTTTGCACACGCAATGCGAGCAGTGCTTATGAGTAGCTAACATAATTATAAACATAACAAGAACTGAGCGGTTACAAACTTGAGTTCCTGATTGATTTGAAACCAACAGTCAGTTATATCTAACGGCGTTATCAACGTTTTGAAGTAATTTTCCTGTTTTGTGCTTGATTGCACCTTAGGTTTTGTTGTTTTGAGCGGGGATTCTGAGCGTGGGCCGTGCCCTGAATTGTATTGTGTTACTGTATTGGATTATGTTGCATTAGCAGTTTTGAAAATTGGTTGAGTATGACCTCTGTGTCTCGGAAAAAACGTGGCGTCCTGCATGCGTGATTGCTGTCCAAGTACATCAGTGTCTAAAAATTTTCAAAGTGAAACTTTTATTACATCGTCTCAAACTTTTTCGTCTGTGTGTTGCATGTCGCGTGACGCTGACGGTCGGCCGCGCTATAGTGTGAAAAAAAGTTTCACTTTTACCGTGGTTTCATAAAACCACACAATCCTTTTTTTATACTCATTCTTTTTTATCACAATAATACAACAGCCGCGTAGCCGTATGAATTTCCCACGCGCGTGCCTGTCGCTTATCACAGCTTTTGATAAAAGGGATTGAGTATACAAAAATAAAGTTTCTTAGGGAAAGTTGTTTGTTATCATGAGTACAATCACGTGTTTAGGTATCCGTCACTAATTACCAGTCACCCTGTATATTGCCATCAACAGGACACAAACCTAGACTTGCCTCGTTGGTCTAGTGGTCGCAAGCTCGAAAGCTGAGCATGCGGTCCTGGGTTCGATACCCAGGTCAGACAAAGTGTAATTGGCCCAGTTCAGCAAAGTCACTGCAACAGCTAGACTGCCCGTCGCAACTGCTAGACTGCCCGTCGCAACTGCTATATTATATTTATGTTACGGGCAACGTGATTAACTTGGCATTATTAATAAGGACCGGCCATTATTAATAATGCCCAAGACCGATGGGCAAAGTGATTAATTTATCACTTTGACCGGCCATTATTAATAATGCCCGACGGCCCGTGGTCCATGTTATAAGTCAGTGTTTGAGATAGCTTGAATTTATTACTTGGACCGGGCAGTATGAGTAATTCCCTACTTGTAGCCGGGCAATTAGGTTAGGTTAGGTTAGGTTTAGGCAGGGAGCCGGACGCTCGGTGCCATCACTGCGTCCACAGTCTGGAGGATACGGCGCGGCATACGCTAGCGGAATGTGCCACGTGGAACGGGCCGCGCCGTGCCCTCGTTACAGAGATAAGAGGAGACCTGTCGTTGCCGACCGTTGTTCGCGCGATGGTCGACAGCACAGAGTCCTGGGACGCGGTGGTATCCTTCTGCGAAACCGTCATGTCGTAGAAGGAAGCTGCGGAGAGGGAGAGGGAGATCTCGAATTCTTTCCCATCCCGCAGCAGACGCACCGGGCGTCGGCAGAGGGTAGATAACGCCCTCTTCCGGCCCCCCTAAACAGGTCCAGGGGCGACAGATTCGGGGACATCCGTCGCCCCCCATCATAATGGACCCGAGACGGCGGCGCATAGTGTTCCACGCGCGCCTCTCAAAGACGTAACGGGGGGAGTACACCTCACTCCCTCCAGGGACGAGGCCCGCACTGGTCGAGCGGGCCGGCACTAGTCCGGGGCAGCGGAAGTCACATTCGTTCCCGCTGCCCCCCGACGCAAGTGTGCGAGGGAACTGACAGACCTCTCCGCCCTCCCCAGGCGGAGGACATCCGTTTCCAGATTTTCCACCCCGCAAAAAAAAAACAGAAATGGTTAGGTTAGGTTATTTTTTGTTAAATTTTCATGAAAATTTTGTAAGTTTAATTTCATTTAATAAACAAAAACAGTACAGTTCACCTATTTTATTACTTTGCCCAAGATAGGTTGGGCATTATTCATAATGGCCGGGAAAAGTGACTAATCATGCTGTTTTAATCACACAGACCGGCCATTATTAATAGTGCCCGGACTTTTCAAATTGCCCGTAACATTTACCCTAACAGATCTTAAATGCCGATTACCTACATCTGCTGATTGCGGTCATTTTCACCGGCATGGGCGTACCCAGATTCTGCCTTAGGGGGCAAGTCAGATTTTTTAGGTCGGATCTTCCGCGGCTGTTTTGTCATACACACTACACAAACACACCTACATGAAACATTAGGTATATGTAGTGTAGTGTGTAGGGCAAACAGCCGCAAATGATCTGCTTTATAGGTAAAAAGTAAATTTGTCTATGCATGCAGTTTTTATTTTATTAAAATCGCTTCTAATTTGAAAGTAATTTTCAAGGATCTTCAGCAAAACGGTTTATGACGTCTTCCGTGAAAGAATCGACCATACTGTTTACAAGTTTTTTTATTGTTCTGAGTAAACAATAGTACATTGTTACCCTAGGGGTGAAAGTAACTTATTCAGTCCCGAGACGGGGTTTGGCGCCCGAACGAAGTGAGGGTGCCAATAGTTCGAGGGACTAAATAAGTCTTTAACCCGAGGTAAACACTGTGCTTTTCATTACGAATACAAGGAAAATAAAAATAAAAACATGCATTAGCTAAATCGGATTGCCGCTGTCCCGCCTATTTTGTTTTTTTTTCTGTGGCCAGCCAGCTATTCAGCCATTACTTTTCATTTTCATCATTGAAAAAATGGTAAATATTTTGCCCAAATCTGTTATTTTAAAGAAATTGTTGAAACTAAATTCTAATAAAGTTATACCTCTCCAGCCCCGTGGTTCCCATATGGGAACGCCGAACAATTCGGTTGAACCCCGAGGTTCCCATATGGGAACGCCTCGTACAAGCAAACTTAAACCCTTATCGTACGTACAGTAAGGGTCTAATTCGTTTGTAAAAATTTACGTCTCTGGCCAACTAGAGTTCGATTAAAATGAAACCAAACATACCAACCTAACAACTGCACAAAATTATTAAAAAAATAAAGAAACGCGTCTTTGTCGACTGTCAAAATGAGTCATGGCGGCCAGTGTGGAACGGTGGTGTTTTGTTTTGGAATGCAGTGAAATTTTTGTGTTTTGTGTTGTTAAACTTTGGTAAGTAAATGTATAGAATGTTATAAGTGTATAATGTAACTTTTTAGATAGTCATTTGCTGGAAAAAATATCTAAAAATTATGTTTTTGACCCAAAAATTTCTCCAAAAATTCCTTTGTTGTGAAGTTCGTCAGTCGAAATTGAAAATATGAATTTGACTCTTTTACAATGAAATATGGTCTTGGAAACATTAGTAATAAGCGAAAAAATAGTGATAATTCATAATTTCATGCATTCGAGGCATATTTATTCATATTTATTGATATTTCAAGTATTTTCATGCATTGAACTGCGCAGTTAGAAAATGGCCGATTCTAATAAGACGTTTGAATTGGAATCTTGCAAGAATAATTTATGTAGGACTCCTAAAAAACACTGTCATTAGATTACTTGTATATTTGTTATGTTAGATCTAAAGTTTCGTGTAAATTGATTCAGTAGTTTTACCAAAAAAAAACAAACTACGACAACAGTATGTTTGCGGCGAGCTCTCTGAATTCTATGCGATGTTTATAATTCTCAAGTAGTTATAAAACAGTTGTTTATATTGTAATACATGGTCTCGTTAATCAAGAACCCGAAACTGTTTACCGCTTGAGATTAGAGCTAATAGAACTCGCGCGATAAGCTTTTTATGAGCGCAGGACACTTGACACGCTCGATGACGTCATTGTGAGGCCGGCTGGGTGTTTTACCGTTTAGCCGCAAGGCTGGAGAGGTTAAAAAATATATATTCTTTAATCAATACTTACCTTTTTATTTCAATTTTACATCGTGGCTGCATAGAAAGTTGGAACATGGTGCAGTAAAAATGTGAAAATAGAACTAGTTTTTTTTATAATTTGACATCTGTCCTTTGAAAGCGATTCTCCCTAGGGATGAAAAGTATTTCTTTCATCCCGCTCCTCAGGCAACTTCAGACCTACTTTCAGAGTATGAGTAATGATAAGTCCAATTACCTGTCTTCAATCATTGTTGATCTCAGCCACGGTTTTTCACGCGTCTGAGTGCACTGAATGATCTTTCAATTGTAGCCGTGGAATAAGGCATGCCAGTAAAATTTCTAGGGCTGTTTTCACTTTCGGATAAAAACATTCTGCTTGTAGGATTAATTCTGTTATCTCCAAATCTTCGAAGTCCTCCTGCTTGTTAACCCAAAGAGTGCGCCATAGTTCAGCTTCAGATGTGATCTCTCCTAATTCATAAAATATGGATACTTCACCATACATTTTCTTAATTTTGGAGCTGTAATTTTTATTATTTGCGCAGGGTGTAACAATGAAAGAGCAAACGCTTATGTGCTCTGTACACTTAATTACGTCTAAGGTTTTAGACTGCAATGTGTTTGCGACGGGTTGCAGCAGCGAATTATATTTGTCTATAATACATAAAGACAATATGAATGTGGTTTGTCCAACTGCGGATAACAATTGGAAAGCTACTTTTCTTGTCCCAGAATTACCTTCCTGTCAAAGCTTTTCCAAACTTTCCACAATAGTACATTGTTACCATAGGGGTGAAAGTGACTTATTTAGTCCCGAGACGGGGTTTGGCGCACAAACGAAGTGAGGGCGCCAATAGTTCGAGGGACTAAATAAGTCTTTAACCCGAGGTAAACACTGTGCTTTTCATTACGAATAGTACAAGGAAAGTAAAAATAAAAACATGAATTAGCTAAAGAAAAAATGAGTAAAACCGTTTGCTGCTTTCCCGCCTGTTTTGTTTTTTTTTTCTGTGGCCAGCCAGCTATTTAGCCTTTATTTTTCATTTTCATCATTGAAAAAATGGTAAATATTTTACCCAAATCAAAGTTGTTTAAAAAAAAACTGTGGAAACTAAATTATAATTTACTGTTTAAAAAATATATATCCTTTAATCAATACTTAAGTTATTTAAATTTTACATCGTGGCTGCATAGAAAGTTGGAACATGGTTCAGTAAAAAAGTGAAAATAGAACTAGTTTTTTTTTAATAATTTGACATCTGTCAGTTGAAAGCGATTCTCTTCTCCCTAGGGCTGAAAAATATTACTTTCAACCCGCTCTTCAGGCAACTTCAGATCTACTTTCAGAGTATGAGTAATGAAAAATGGTTTTTAAACCGACCACCTTGTTTCACACAGCAATGGTATTTTCGGTGCATATTCTTGACGCTAAAATTTATCGTATCTTTTACAGTTCCGATGCGTGTGCGTTACCCAGGCCAGATGTTGTCGAAAATGGTCATTTGAATCTTATAGATAATTAGTTTTGCGGCTTCTGTAATTGTTGCGCACATTTTTAAATTTGTTGCGCTTATAGTTTTTTAATTATTTCACAAAAACGTTTCCTGCTGAGGTAACGTTACCCCAGCCAGACCATTTTCTTTCTAATGGGAATATTTAAATAATTACTAGCTATAAAATTAGTTGTCTAGATGATGTAAATGTTGTGCCTTATTTTGTATTTGTTCTTTCATCGGTTGCGAAGTTATTCGAGATTTTGCTGGGGTAACGTTTTTGGTTTTGCTAGATCTTTGAAATGGTTAAGCGGATTCTTATCATATTTTGTACATGGCTTCTTGGGAATTAGTTTAAATTTGTTCTGCAATAAAAAAACCAAAATAATACATAGCTTAAAGGTTATTTAATTAAATAGAAAAACCCTTCAATTGGTCCCAGCACTCTCAATAAGAGCTCTAAAGACTTACTTTAAAGGTTATTTAATTAAATAGAAAAACACTTCAATTGGACCCAACACTCTCAATAAGAGCTCTAAAGACTTACTTTAAACGTTATTTTGAAGCTTGTAACTGCCTTCAAATGTATGTGAAGTTTCATTAGTATCCTGTAAGTATTTAACAAGTTATGATGATATTGAGTTCTTCACGAGCACGGTCTTGATGCGTGTGGTGTTATTTGGCCACTGGATTGGATATATGAACTGAATGTTATGTCAATTATTAGTTTTTTAGTTCAGTTGTATATCAGTAAAATTTCAGTTCAGTACATTGGATAATTAATGAGATAATACGATTAAAGTCATCAGGAAGTGAATGACCGTGGTAACCCGACCAAGTTTAGGTGGTTACGAAAAAGCGAAAACGCAGAACATTATACTATCTTTTGAAATGTTTAGTATAATACACCTTACAATTTCGGTACAGACGCGTTCACTGTTAAATACATTAATAATATAATAATATCTGTACTATGAAAACATTATTATTATTTTCCAGTTGCACAAACTTATCAAAAATCACTGATAGAACATGTCGTTCGGTGGGACGCGGAAGGGGTGGGGTGAAGGGCCGCATTGTTTGCATATCGCACTAAACATGCTCCGTAATCACATAATTCATCTTGTAGAGTGCGCATGCGTTTCGGCAGTTCCCTTTCCTGTTTTTGCAAATATTTAGTAGTAGAGTGCGTGAGAGCTAATGTAAAATAATAAGTGTGGCGAATTACTGCTAATGTGGAGTGCTTCTATTGATGATCATAGTTATGGTGCAGGCTGCTTGATGAATTCACGAACAAGGTAAGCTTGTATAATGTAACTACAGAAATAGTAGCAAAATTATTATTAATATGTACATGTTGTTAGGTACTTATCTAAAACTGTATTTTTTTAAGGCTTAAATATTTAAATTTAGGAACTTATTATTTTCTTTTCTTTCGTACTTAATTATTACCTAGACTGGAATTCTCAACAATGATAACGACATATTTATCCTTTGCTACATAGTACCCATAAAACAAAGTCGCTTCCCGTTTGTCTGTCCCTGTTTGCTTAGATCTTTAAAACTACGCAACGGATTCTGAAGCAGTTTTTTTTAATAGATAGATTGATTCAAGTGGAAGGTTTTTGTGTATAGGTATATTGTCAAAATATGACTTGAAACTTGATTAATGAAATTCATGACTTAGCGACCGATTTTTATCGTTATCCATGTCGGGAGTCGGGACTACCGCAACAGGTAGGTATTTATTTATTTCCACAAACTCCTTGGACACGTAGACTTTAAGAAATCCATAATTACCTTGTTGCGACACTCGCGTTGATATAAACTCGCAAATAGATGACGATTCGAGTTTCAAATATGTAGGTAGCAAAACTACAATTGAAACCCCATTAAGGATTTAGACAAAAAAAAAGTACTCTTTGTTTTTATTGTTGGCATAAACAGAATGGCAACATAGCAATAGCCGTGGGCCGCGATGATGGACGCGGTGATGGCGACATAATACCTACGTATGAGTGTGGTGGCGACTATGGCTGCGTGGTGAAGTTATAAAAAATATCGTTTGACGTTCTCCTCTACGTCTGTAAAATTCTCAATCTACGGTGAGTACATACTTATATCTAGCTAGGTATCTATTACTACGATTTAGGTAGGTTGACCTGCTGGCCACTGTTCAATCTTTATTACTATGGATCATGACTTCAATAGATTATTACAAATGTAATGTGTAGGTAAATAAAAATGCTCTAAATACGCGCGCTATTACAGTCCCCGACACGTAACTTAGCAAAAGTTGTTAGATGCGCAAAAGTCGTTTTTATGAGGTAGCGCCAATCGCGCGCGATTGGTGTATTACTCGGACTTTTGCCCCCCGCACCCCGTTTACGTCTCGGGCGTATACAAAATTGTACGTTTTTTTATTATGAGTTTCTGTTACGAGTTGTTATAATAGTGTTACATAAGTATATTTTTTAGGTGAAATTTTTAATTTGATACCAGGAAAAGCAGTTTTGTTAGCTGATAGTGACGACGACAACATATAATTTTTACCCCCAGACGCAAAAAGAGGGGTGTTATAAGTTTGTTGATATTGTTTTGAATCTCTGTACTTTTTCCTCTATTTTCATATTATAATTCGACAGCCCTTTAGCTGTAAATTAAACTTTATGTTATATTTACAGTTAATTTTTTTGTTTTGTTATAGATGTTCTGATGACCGATGTACGATGGAATGGCAATCTTCTCATCTACCAATATTTGCGGACCTCAATTATTTAATTTCTTAGCCCGTTATCCACAGTGAATACGCTCGTGCACTCAATCAAGAATTAACTAAACAAAATGGCAGGTAGAAAATGTGTATATTTAAATAAAAACTGTAACTGTGTACTGTGTATACTGAAATCTATAATTTAATTAAAAAATAATAGAAAATTTCAAAAAAGCAAAATTACTAACTGTAATTTTAATCTGTGATTGTTTTTAAGTATAAGTTTAATAATACTTTAAAAGTTCAATTGAAATGATTATATTACCTGTCAATAAAAATTATTTAATAATCACGTAGTTTTTTTTTAAACTTGTGTACATGTCTGTACTAAATTTGTAACACTATCCTACATATTTTAGAAGGTACCATAATGTTTTGCGTTTTCGCTTTTTCGTAACCACCTCTAAACTTGGTCGGGTTACCACGGTCATTCACTTCCTAATGACTTTAATCGTATTATCTCATTAATTATCCAATGTACTGAGCTGAAATTTTACTGATATACAACTGAACTAAAAAACTAATAATTGACATAACATTCAGTTCATATATCCAATCCAGTGGCCAAATAACACCACGCGCATCAAGACCGTGCTCGTGAAGAACTCAATATCATCATAACTTGTTAAATACTTACAGGAGACTAATGAAACTTCACGTACATTTGAAGGCAAATACAAGCTTTAAAATAACGTTTAAGCTATGTATTATTTTGGTTTTTTTATTGCAGAACAAATTTAAACTAATTCCCAAGAAGACATGTACAAAATATGATAAGAATCCGCTTAACCATTTCAAAGATCTAGCAAAACCAAAAACGTTACCCCAGCAAAATCTCGAATAACTTTGCAACCGATGAAAGAACAAATACAAAATAAGGCACAACATTTACTTCATCTAGACAACTAATTTTACAGCTAGTAATTATTTAAATATTCCCATTAGAAAGAAAATGGTCTGGCTGGGGTAACGTTACCCCAGCAGGAAATGTTTTTGTGAAATAATTAAAAAACTATAAGCGCAACAAATTTAAAAATGTGCGCAACAATTACAGAAGCCGCAAAACTAATTATCTATAAGATTCAAATGACCATTTTCGACAACATCTGGCCTGGGTAACGGACACGAAAGCCCACCGCCGCCTTTTTGGACACCGCCATCGTAGCATTTGCTGGCAATTGCACCGTGCATTTTCCCAGTGTCTACTGCGCGGTTTATTTAAAAGTTAGAGCATAAGGCCCCGTTTACACTGT
The DNA here is from genome assembly GCA_963082945.1 of Cerastis leucographa. Lineage (NCBI taxonomy): Eukaryota > Metazoa > Arthropoda > Insecta > Lepidoptera > Noctuidae > Cerastis > Cerastis leucographa. Next base: position 4,939,814 of record OY720380.1, on the reverse strand, counting down.
GATTAGTTATTAGGCGAGTTCATACATGTTCTGCGAGATTTCCAGGGGAGGCAGATGCCCCCACCTGCCCCAACCCTGGGTACGCCCATGTTCACCGGTGAAATCTATCCCAAGTGTGTTAAACAACTACCCCACAGGACACACTAGATTGTAAATAAAACAACAGGTAAACTTTCCATATATAATCGATATAAACATTATAAATAGAAGCGTCTCACATACAGCATAACATCTTGCATACATGGACCGACCACAGATTATAAAAGTATTCAATAACTTGACTTCATTTGATATTAAACGTACCTACCCATTTTACTGGGATTACATTCTTCGACTACGAAAAAAACAACGGATGGACTGTGTGAAGGATGCTGAGGTATAAGGAGATGAATGCTGTGTTTTTTATATATATGTATCGTGGGTGCGTTTACAAACATTAAAACTCACATACACAAACAACCAGACCCGGAACAACTATCTGTAGGCCATACAAATATTTGATCCATGCGGGGATCGAACCCGCGACTCGTAGCGCAGCAGTCGATCGCTCAACCACTGCGCCAACCGTGCCGTCAAAATAAATGGCGTGCAATAGAGAAAAATGGAAGAAGATATGGTGCGCCGACCCAAACAGAGAAGGAGAAAAAGGTGATGATATCCCAAGGATCCGTCCGCCGACAGGAAAAACCACGCGCAGTTTTTTTTATACAACTAAATAAAGGACTGTATTAGTATTGCCTTTAAGTATAAAATTCGACGCAGACATCAAGCGTCTTCTTGAGGATGCGCGAACGGCCTATCATCATCAATCTCCTGCTCTTACCCAAATTTATTTGGGGTTAGCATGTCTTCTTCAATACTTCTCTATTACTCCTCATCTCAGCAGTCAAAGGGAAGCCAAGTCATTTTATAGTATGTAATCTGGGTGCACTAAACACTACGGTAACTACATGTGACACATTGATACAATGAAACAAGAACGTGCTCTTTAAGAGCGTTTACAACTTACGGCATTTCATACAAACTTTCAAGTCCTTATTTACCGAAACGACTGAAGTGATTTTAATGAAACTTAATACGCATAAGCAGCACAGCATTAAGCTGTGTGGTGCCGGCGGCGAATAGTACCAACCCATTTCATCCCGTTGGTGTCGTAAAAGGCGACTAAGGGAATAAAGGAACACAGAAGACGGGCAGCAGCGTCTCTGAACCGTTTGACATCTTACTGCGATCGCCAACCCGCCTGCCAAGCGTGGCGATTATGGCAATTCCTCCCAAATGTTTGGGAGAGGCCCTTGCCCAGCAGTGGGATCCCTACGGGCTACTAAAAAAAAAAAAAAAAAAAAAAATACGCATAAGCAGGATACATAGGTCTAAAAAGTTAATAAAAAACATTTTAGAAATGTCTTTAAAAAAAAAAAAGATTATAGGAAATTTCTGTATCCTTGATACCCTGCTTATGTGTATTAATTTTCATTAAAATCGGTTTTCATTAAGAGCGGCGGTGGCCCAGTGGTGGCAGCCCCGACTTACGAGCAGTAAGCCGTGGGTTCGAACCCAGGCAGGCGCATTACTTTGTGTAATTTATTTTCATCATCGCTGCTCTCAAAAACGGTGAAGGAAAACATCGTGAGGAAACCGGCATGTCCTAGAACCAAAAATTCGAAGACATGTGACATCTACCAACCCGCACTGGGCCCGCGTGGTGGATTACAGCCCACTCCCTCTCATGGGAGAGGAGGCCTGAGTCCCAGCAGTGGGAACATTATAGGCTAATGATGAAAATCGGTTCGGTCATTTCAGAAAATAGGGACTTGAAAGTTTGCATGAAATGCCGTAAGGTGTAAACGCTTTTAAGGTCGGTTTAGACCAAACGATTAAATACACATGCTATCCCATACTCTAGCAAATTATTTTTATGAAAACGGAGATATAGCATTCTTTCGTTGATTTGCCCAATTGTCCATCCCGGCAAGCGATTGCATACAATCCACCTTGTCCTCGTAAGAGTTCTAAGGTTTTAACGATTATACAAAGTGGATGGGCCACGGACGCTTAAAGGGTGACCACGTAATCAGTACATCATTCTGAACCCCCCACCCCATATAATACGTGGTAACCGTTTTAGCGTGGGTAGCCCTTCCACCTTGTATTTGATGTCGTTTTGAAGTCAGTTTTCTTATGTATGTACCATCGTCGGTTCATACGAGATCTGTCGGGGTTAAATATCAAAAAAAGAAGGCTATCGCTCTAGTTCTATGTTCGATTGGTCTAAACCAACCTTTAGAGGTAAAAAAATGGCGGCGAATACATTGCTTACTTTTTTATTGTTGAATATCATTTTAGATTTAGATACATGTAGTTAAAACATCAATGTATTGCATAAACTGCAAGATTATTATTTCCCAAAAATATTTGTGATTTACTAAACGTTGAACTGTACCAAAATATTTGTTCTGATTTTAATAGACATCGTTTCCACTGTAAAAACTTTCGCAAATAAATTATAAATTGGACCTTATTTACAAAGCAATAAGGATGAATATTTAATCAGATTACATCAAATACTAGCTTCATCGACTACGCAATGCTACTTGTAGCGGATAATTTGACATTGTGCGCATTCTCTTAACAATTTGCGCAAGTAAAGCTCAAAGTGAGCGTAAAAAATATTTTGATCATGACTCCTTTACAAAAAAAAAAATGGCGAAGGTCTGTCAAGGTTAATTATAGATGGCGCGACTATAAGTCCCAATCTTACCAATGAGGTCAAGGTATTAATAAAATTGACACTCAACAGATTAACTAATAACGATCCTTGGAACTAACTATGCTAGCGAGCGCCATCACTTTCACAGTTACCATCCCCATTCATGAACTTAAATAAATCTGCATTAAATTCACTTAAAATTGTTGTGTTCCAGACACTGTTTCCATACGCTTATGTGACTAGGTATAAAATAAACAGCCAGATCCAGGACTTTAACACCCTTACACCCGATATGCCTGAAACACTAATCAACACAATAGCCAACTGTCAAAATCAAATCGAGTCATTTGATTGGCTGTTGCTGTTCCAGACAGCCAATCGCAACAGCAGAATAATCACGGATATATCGATGACATTAATAAAAAAGTCAGGTAAAAAAACATATTTGAACATGGAACATCCTCCTTTCTTCGAAGTCGGTTGTCGAGTGACGGTTCAATGGCATTTTTTGTGTTGATTAGAATTTCAGTAAACGGGTGTCAATATTATAAACATTTATAATTATATAAATTAGGACTCAAAAGCACCGATGACAATATTACGTAAATTACTCACAAAATGTTTTTATAAGGGAGTTTTAGAGAGGTAGGAACAATAAAAGTTCAAAGTACTTACGTATAAAAATGAAAAGTATTATCAATATTTTTTCAAACTAAACCTGCGAATTTAACAGTGAATATAAAGAAGGAAAGGTTGAATAAAACCATAGTGTGACGGTGAAAAGAATAAAAAACAGCCTGTTATTTAAAAATCGCTTTAAAATTGTTGCATGTTAGCTCTTCTTTTGTGATGTTAATTCTTACTTACTACTTCTATAATGAATCTCAGTGAATTACATTATTCTCAATCAAATACCCTTATTAAAACATTAACCTTAAGGTATATGAAAGTTTATTAATAATAATAATAATAATAATAATAATTTCTTTATTCGAGTATCCATGACTCAAAAACTGTTAGTAAAACTTAAGACTATGTTAGTAAGCACTAATAAAATAAACAACACAATGGATCACCGCTGCGCCAACCCGTGAGAAATCGCACAACAGCGACCAACATAAACACAGTCTAGGCGACTTGCTATCATGCTTAGGATACTGTTGGTGCTGCCCCACACCCTGCGCACCAGGGAAGCGCACCTTTTACGCATTATCGTGTAAAAACAATCCACATGCGCATCTGCGAACATCCCCGACGCACTACAGTAGCGGGGCAGCCCCACCAGCATCCTAAACGCGTTATTATACTGAACGCGGAGAGCACTGTATGATCTTCGCGTACATCTAGCCCACAGGCTGCACGTGTAAAAAGAAGTACAGTACGCTCGAAAGAGCGTGACTTTGACTGGAAGTGAGCATCGTGCAAACCTGCGAACCAACATGTTCGCTCTAACCGACAATGCCCTCCGCTCACGTTCAATGTCATCATCGTCTTTGAGGTCAGGGGTCAACACATGACCAAGGTATTTAAACTTTTGGACTCTCTGCAATGGTGTGCCATACAACAGTACAGGAGGCACTCTGTCAGGGCTTTTACCCCCAGCCTCAAAGACCATGACCACAGATTTTTTACAATTATACGCCAATCCATGTACTTTGGCGTACGCCTCACACTGGGCAACCAACTTCCTCATTCCACAGACTGACGCACTCAGCAGCACCATGTCGTCAGCATAACTGATATTATTGACACAGATACCGTCCACGTAGCATCCAACCCTGGTACTGCTGAGCTCGGCAATCAGCTCGTTTATATACAGGTTAAAGAGCGTAGGTGAGCTCAACCCACCCTGCCTCACCCCACATTCCAACCCGTATGGACGAGACAACGACCCAGCCCATCGTACAGCGTTGATCTGGTTTCCATACCAAAACTTATAAATATTTAGAAGTTCTGTGGGTAAATTAAGCTGTTCTAACTTACTCCATAACACATCATAGGAAACCAGATCAAAAGCCTTAAATAATACAATATTAATAATGACAGAAATTAATATGTATAACTTGGCAATATTTAATTATAATTTATAACGTACTTACTAAAAGATCAACACAAATTGATCGAAAAACTTTTAAAGTAAATTTTCGGTCAATTTGTGCGCGAATGTATTTTTTTATAACAAATTCAGAAAATATCAGTGAATATTACATATTATATTTTACGGATTTTGGACGAAGTGTATTTAGGTATAGTGTAAGTTTTTAATTATAATATTTTATATTTAGATCAAATATGTAATTCGTAAAAATTTATGAACGTTTATTCCGAATAGGTAATGCCTAAAAAAATCGCCACATATTTTTTTATTCTTCGCATATAATTATTTTGCCAACTGTACATTCATACATTCTAGATATTTCTACAGTTTCTACTGAACACGTGAATCAGGCGAGCTCGAGCACTTATAGCTTAAGACGACACATTGACATAATTATATAAAAATTGTATAAAAAATCAACGAAGCTTTATCAGCTATAGAAAATCATTTGGTTAGCAGACTTAAAATATGGCATTGGGAACCATCAGGGACCATTTCATCATAATATTGTCTTTAATTTTTTAACTACATTTTCATAAATTTATAAAATGCTAGCAATTATATCTGCAACAAGTGTTTAAGTAAGTTTAAGCAAAATATATAATCATAGGCAGATTATATTAAAATATCCCATTGAACTTTCTGACATTTTGTTTAAATTACTAATAGAAAATAGACTCTTTTACAACTGAAAGTCGCTACATTTGTAATGCAGTAATTTGAACTTTGGTTAGCATCTTATAACAATCATTTCATTTTAATATTTTTGGAGCAAAATGCTCAATTTTTAAATCGACTGCACAAATGTTATATTGAAACTGATAAAATTGCTGTTTAAAGCAACAATTTTCTTATATTTTATTTGCGTTTAACTGAACATACCCGATTTATGCTTCACCAAATTGAAAAAAGAACATTTCACACCAACAATATAAAAATTGAGCGTCTAAACTTTTGTATTTCAAATACATAATATAAATCTTTGTTACAAAATGAGATTCGGTTTTAGTCTTGAAATGTACAAGATAACGTACATATATAATAATTATGTATAAGCGCTTAAATATATGTAAAAAAACTCAACCTGTATGCAGAAATGATATAAAAATTTTAAATTGTGAAACAACAAGAAAAATAAAAAGAATTGATAACTTTTTTACCATTTTTGGCAAAAACGCGCACCCCAATCTTACTAGCTTCTTTCTCATATTTATTTTTTAACTTATTTTTTTATGTTATTAAACTGAGCTGTCGTTTTAGACAACCTTACTGTTTTTCAAATGAACCGCCTGAAAATCTTAAGACTTTATTAATTAAATTAATGCTTTGCATACAAGTTTCCTCAATTTCTATAAATCTTCTTTCATAACCTTATCATCATTTTCTCTCCCTTAATGAAATGGATTCGTATTCTGGGGACCTGCCACCATTTCTTATAGATTGTAGTAAGTCTGGGAAAGGGATGGCGCTTTCCAGGCCGAATAGCGCCCTCTCTTTCCCACACAACTGCTATAAGAGTTAGTCGAACAGTCCCTGATATGTCAACGAAACTTATTTTCGCTTTAAGTACATTTTAAGGATTGTAGATTTTTTTGACTTTGTTTTAAGAGGTAATAAAGGATTTGAATCTGAATTCGGTTTTTACTTTAACTCGTAGTACATTTATAAAAACACTTTGGTTGACAATACAGCCCTCTTTATACTTTTATTTTTAAAGATTTCTTTCTTACCATTTTAAACGCCAAAGCGTTATTATTATCAAAAAAATATCACACAAAAAACATGAATGTTAAACCCAATTTATACATGCTTAAAATATTCTCTATATAATTTTAAAGATCTATGTTTTAATCTCAAATATAAGCCAAAAACCGAAAAAAATACACGGATAATAAAACAAGTAAAGTATCAAATTCACACACGTGTATCATTTTCTTATCCTTGTCCATTCAATCAAAATGAACATTCCAAATTCAAATTCATTTATTGCAAATATGGGTTAAAAACACAGGTGGGTTTTTGAAGAACAGAAAGTTAGTCTCACCATATTTTGCACTAGGCATGCAACATTTAGTTCGGACCATTCGCAACTATTCCGTGACCAAAAGCAAACAACAGTTATTGCAAACTCTCTTTCATTTTCTATCACAATTTATTCAAGCACAAACAATAATAACCTTAACCGCCTACAACATAATAAATTGCATATTTCAACGCATTTATGTAATCAAACTAACGTGGCGGTCAAATGGCAAATTGCACCAATTTATCATATTTTTTACCATATTAGTTATCAAAGCAAGTTAATGAAAACTTTCAACGTTTTAAAATGAGTTGTCTTTAAGTTTTAAAACTTGTTTTAAAGTTCAAGGGCGATTATTAACAGCAACATTTTAATTTAACTTAATTATTAAATAGGTTTTATATTAATTGCTACTAAAAATAGCACTTGCCAACATATACAAAAAATATGAAACAGTTCAAGTACTGTTTTATGCTTCGATATAAAACGATAGTATCTAAATACTATCCAAATCCAAGGAAACAATCCAAACTGTTAATCTTTAAAAAAAAAACTTCAAACTTACCCAAATCCTGAATCCTTTAAAACAATGCAATATAACGATTACTAGAGCATTATAATTGCGCAATTCTTAGCTATTACTTAGACATGTTAGGAACAAGTAGCAAATTATGGCTATTACAGGAATTGCTCTCAAAACAAAGTGAGCAAACGGGCATGTGCTAGAAATATTTTTTTTAAGGTGAAAACGGCAGAGTGGCCGCGAAAAACCATAGAATTTGAATTTCGCGGACTTCCTGGCGCTTCTCCCTTAAGTCATCTACCAACCTGCACTAGTTCCGCGATGCGGTTTATGCCTCACCTCTTCCAAAAAGGAGGTCTTGAGTACATAAACATTATAGGCTTTTTTTTTTAATACATGGTGACTTCTCCATCCAGCCTGCATTGGGTAGGTTTATGGCTTAGCGATTAGGTCTCACTCTCTTTCTTCCAGAAAGGCCTACATTACATGCTACATATGCTTTTGCAAGAAATTGCGGAATCCCTCAAGCCTGCCTCGTTATAAATAAGGCACTAAACGTGTGCCGGGGGAGGTTCGTCCACTACTTCACCGACGACATGCTTCCCAATGTCCATGATGTCTTGGTGGTCCCCGTGGGCTGCGAGGTCGAAGTCTGACCCTGATAGGGAAGCTATGTGGTTCCAGTTGGATTCGGTTGTGTCTCCTGTGGTTTTTAGAAGGTTGGTCTTAGTATTTTGTTTGGGCAAGACACTGTGTTTTTAGTGTGTAGAGAACTTTCGAGTTTTTATCATCAGCTTCCTGCCCTTGTCCTATGTTATTTGTGGTCGGCGCAACACGTTTTTTTTCTTACAATTTCCCCTGTCATGTCAGTTTGTAGGAGAACATTTGGTTTACTGTCGAAATGGGTCCAATTTAATTCAAAGGATCAAAGGAAAATTATTTTTTATTATTTACATTATGAATGTTTAATTAATTAAACATTATGAATGTTTAAAATCAAATACTTTTGTTCTGCAACTTTTGAAATAAAACATGGTATAGCACTTCTGGTGAAGACTTTTTTAATTTTTTAAGTCTCTATTTCTAATGTTTTTGTAACGAATACTTTAAAACCTCGAAAGTATCTACGTACTAAAAAGACAGTGTAATAAAATGTTGTTAAAAGAATGGTTATTAAATAAAAACGTTTGCAGCGGAAAAAAATAGATGTAGATTTTGTTATGGTAGGTACAGTGGATTTGAAATCAGCAGTGAATAGTTTTAAGGCCTATTTCACAATGTCCGGGTATTAACAATGGTACCAGATAAAAAAAAAATGACATTTGTGTTCAGTGCATTCCTGGTTTCCCGTGATATTGTAATAATGTAGTGTACAAAGAACACCAGTGAATGCTAAAATTATCACTCCTGTGAGGTGTAAGTGTGAAAAAAAAAGATGTACCTAAATAAATTCCAAAAACTGTATAATTACGCCCGTTTTCACTGACAGTGTGAGGCACCTAAATGGAACCCTTAATAAAATAACTCTGTTGGATTTTCAACCCTCGGCTTAGAGTCGAGAGTATAAATTCAAACAGTGAAATAATATCAAGGCATACATTTAGATCGTCTCTCACAATAATGAGAGAAAACAGGCATAACATTTATAATTGAATCAACTTCTACAAGCTTAAAGCTGCCTAAATACAATGGCGAAATTAACTTAGCTTGGTTTTAAATGGCGGCCTGTGTTTATTAAGCTAACTACGTGATGTCGTTTGATAAGCCAATCTGTTATTTGTGCGTTTTAAATGTAGAACATTAAAGTGCATTGGAATTTTTGCCTGCATTCGGTAATACCTAATACTTTTTACAATCGATTATCTTATGTTTTGTGTATATGTTTTGTTGGAAATCCCAAAATAAATAAGATTGGAAGCCGACTCGAACATTGTTGGAAAGGCTAGCCAGATTTTATGATGAAGATATATGTACACGGCTGAAACTTTGCGCAAAAACAACGCAAAAAAATGCATCCCGCCCATTTTTACTTTTTATAAAAGAAAATTGAAAACTAGTACAAAACACCCCAAAATCAGCTCTATGTCCATTGTTTACAGACTAAGTTCCAATGCACTTCAACCTTGAATGAGTTTGCTTAACATAACATATTATGTCCATTCTGTATTACCCAGCATGCTGTTAAGTTTTACTGTAAAATGTTCACTCACACAGCACCACACGGTTTCGGCAGCGATCCTGCTTCCTTCAGTCAATGAGTCTAGTACGGTCCACTTACCAAAACCTCAACCAATAAGGTTAAAATCTATAGAGCAAACTTTGACTTAGTTCATGCTAAGTATGATACGAAAATGATTCTTATACGCATGACTGATAATGTCCATATTCCTTTAAGCGACTGTGATCAAGAGTTTTATACCAATATGAACATTTAAGTTAAACAAATAAGGAATATTTCGGTATGAAACGCTAACGTACTTAGCATCAATAAAAGTTTCGCTCTATACATTTCCAACTTTAGAACCTTATCATATTATAAAATGCAAGTGTTGCCTTCTAAAACTTGACATGTCACTACACAAGTTTAATATGACAAAGTCCCAACTAGATCAACGTTTTTGTAAGGTCACCGAATAGTACCCGGGAGTAAATATGAAGCATTGAGGTTTAGAAAGAGAATACCACAAGGACACAAGCCTGAGTGACAGAGATAGCGCTATACAAAGACGGAACTTTTTCTTTAACTTGTTTTTCTAAAACTCTGTACGTCTTATTTACGGCCAGGTACAAGTTTATATAAATACTTAAGATTACTTAGTATTAAGCGAGCCTCAGTCTTATTAATGGAAAAGTGTTGTTGGGAACATCAAGTGATTTTTCTTTGCTTTTTTTTAAAGATTTTCATCCTTTTTCCAGTCTAATAAAGACTTAGAAAAGGTACTATGAACGTTTACTATTAAGTGAATTTACACGGTCAAGTTAAATTATCTAGTAAAACTCCGCAGATTTGTGTTTTTTTTTAAAGTTTCAGTATCATTATTTTTATTATTTGTCTATTTTTAATATTTGTTTATTTTTTTGTTTAATATTTGTATTTTTTTTTTGGCCGTTTGTGTTTCACTCCTAAGCAAAGGCTTCCTCCAAGTGTTTCTACTATCTTAACTCATAATTAAAAATTGAGATTATTCACTAACATTACAATCACAGACTTCAGGCACTGCATGCTTTGACTAAATAATACAATTTTCAATTGAAATTCCCAACAATACGAGCTAAGACTGCATTAAACGTGTATGATACATAACTTCTTTTTTTGAACACTCGTTAAGCTGATGTAAGACTTTGTTCCCCCAAAATGAATATTCCAAACTTTCGTCGAACCATCGAAACCGCTCAAAATGTACCTATGACTTTAAATTCAAGAATATTTTCATCAAAAAGTATTTTCTGCCTACTGAAATATTTTAATTTTTTGTTTAACAAATCAAGAAATTGTAAAACCTGCTTGCACCACAAATCAGTAAAACCTTTTAATACTAAACTTATTACAACATAGTTCTGTTTCAGTCAATCGGTTGAAGATGATAGAGACAAAAAAGGTGTTATTATACATTACTAGCTGCCCGCGACTTCATTCGCGTGAAAATTTTGATGGGTTTAACTTATAGTTTTTTGGGTATGAAAAATAGATGTTGGCCGTTTCTCAGACCTACACGATTTGCACACAAAATTTCAAACAAAACGGTTCAGCCATTTCGGAGGAGAGAAAAATTTATATTATATTAGATATCTAGCTTTTTTTTTTCATTTATTCAGCAGCGGTACAAGCGGGTCTAAGTTAATTTATTTTGAAAATAGGAACAGTTAAAAATATTGACGTTTGCAGGATTATCAAATTTTGAAGCACACAATTTTTACAATTTCACAAAAGGGACTGTAATGCTGTATTCCCTTATTATAAAAGCTAAGCCAGGATATATTTAAGCAGGTATTGGATAGCTTCGACTGTTACCAGTTCGCACTACTCACTACTTGAAACCCAATTGATGTTTATTTTACAGCGAGGGTCTACCAAGACCACTTTACAGCAGTTTTTTTTATTTCAGAGTGGGAAAGAGATGGTGCAATACAGGACGTACAGCGCCGTTTCTTTCCCACACTGAAATAAGATTTAAACAATATTGCTCTAGTCTGAATATCGTTATCAGCCTAGGGCTGAATATCGTTACTGCATTGTATAACTCCAAGCAAAATTCGAACGCAATCACCAAATGTAGCGAGGTGATTACCAATCATCACCGAATACCCATGGTGATTACCAATAATCACCGAATGTATCCTGGTGATTAACAATAATCACCAAATGTACCATGGTGATTATGTATCCCCATTCAACGCTAATAACCGTCTCACACAATGTTATTTGGCACACTTTAAAAAGAAGGGGGGGGCTATAATTCTACTTTCCAAATCTTATCATATCGTAAGAGTATCAAACACACAAAACACAGTCTTCATACGGGAGTGGTTCACTGGTTATCAATTATTCAATATTTTGATAGCTAAATTTCTCTGAACGAAATATTCGGTAAACATCGAATTTATCACCAATATCACCCTATCCTAACATCATACGCACGGTGACCAATCTAGTAATACAAAGCCAATTTATGCGGATCTCTCATTGTATTGGAAATGAATACAAAGCGAGGCCATATTAAACTGGGAATATACAGGGTGTAACGGAAAGGGTGTATACTTTAGGGCGTGCTACAGACTATGAAACTGAACATGTTTCTCCTTTGGACAAACGTCGTATTAGCGAAAAATATATCAGCTGCCCCATACATTTGGGACGAATAGGTATTGAAATATTATATGGGGCAGCAGATATTTATTTCGCTATTACTATGTTTGTCCGATGGAGAAACATGTTCAGTTTGATGGTCTGTAACACACCCGTAAGTATGTATATATACCCTTTCCGTTACACCAAGTCTAGCTTGAAGTGTCGCCGGGTGTATCTATTTTAACAGTAAAATCAGATTAAAGCTCAACATCGATGATAACCTTATTAAACTTAAGGCCCGATTTCCACGATGATTAAGAGAAAAAAAGATGCCTCCACGAGCTAAATTGGTTACGTTGATTTGACATCATTCCAGGCGGCGTACCATGACGTTTAAAAAACATTATTATTTTACTTCTTAGCTAGACGACCTGTATAGCTCCATCTCTTTCCCACTCTGGAATAAGATTGAAACAATAATGTTTTAAGACGTCTTAGTAACCCCCCTCGCTGTTACCAAGTTTTTTTTTCGGCATGGCATCAAGTTGCGGCAACTTTATTGGTCAATCATATGCCTTATTTACACTAATTGTGCTTGCCTTATTTGTACTGAATTGTGCTTCTGTGTGTTGTGCTATGTCTTTTGTGTGCACTGAATAAATGATTTATCTATATATCTATCTTCTAAGGCTTCCAAGATATTTCTTCAGGGAGCCACCAGAGCAGTTTTCAACTGACTGATAGTCTCGAGAGGGTTGGGCTTGGATCCGATGCGTCTTTTAAGAACATCCCAGACATTTTCTATGGGATTCATTTCCTCGAACAGGTAATCAGTTCTCCCTTTTTAAGAAACCGGGCCTTAAGCATACAGCGGGCGATAAAAAAAAAATCTTATCTTGCTTTTTGTCAAATAGAAAATCCAGTGAACTACCCCCGCGGTTAGTAAGTAAACAGAGAAGCGAAGCGACCGCGTGCGTACCGTACAGCTACATGGCAGAGGCGTGGAGGCGGCACCTTGGTCGCGCACGGAGCGCGCGCGGGTCTCGTCCATTATGAACGAGTTGATGACGTAGGCCTCGCGCCGGATACGGTCCCGCAGCTCAGCGGACATGTCCGGGATCGCCCACTTCACTATTATCATCACTAGGGCTACTACGTTCTGTGGGAGAGTTTCGATATTAGTTTTTAAAATAATAATGGTCACTAACACTTTCGATAACAAATAGAAACGGGATATTTACCATGTTTAATTTTTGTTTTGAGAACCCGAGGTTGGGTATTTGGTTTTGAGCGCCTAAATATCAAGAACTCAAAACAAATAGGAAATATGGTAAATACCCCGTTTCTAGTGTTATTGATAGTGTTTGGATATTGGTTAGTCTGATTCGCTCTCTCTTGAAACCGTCATGTCCTAGAACTTAATTCGAAGACATGTAACATCTACCAAACCGCACTGGGCCCGCGTGGTGGCTTAGAGCCCACTGCCTCCCATACAGGTGCCCTGTGTCCCAACATTGCTGGTCTTGCACAAAGCGGAGTCGTGGAGCAGTGGATTTTTGGTGACATTTAATAATAACATTTATTTTGAATTAGCAAAAGTACAAAGTTGTACGAACATCGACTTATGCATCACAAACGGCTTCTAGAGCTTTTTATAACATGTTCGAAACTTAATTTTATTAAATCAATATGTAGTATATTGGAACAGAGAAGAAATAACTAGAGATTTCTAACAAAATACAACAACAACATCAACTTAGCAAGGAAAGCTGTAACCCAACTAATTTTGTAACGTAATTACTACTTTAAAGCCCTAATTAATAAAGATTATTATTCCTTGTCAAGAGATATCCTCATCCATTCGTTCCACTTGAGTTTGAAAGTTATCCTCACCTCAAAAACGACGACGAATGCCAGCCTAGCTCCCATGATGTGCCAGTACCAATTGCTGTGCTCGTAGCTATCGCCTTCCTTGAAGTACCAGTAGCCAGGGAAACTGAAATAAAACAAAAATATAATTAGTCAAGTCCAATTAGACTATAAGGTAGAACGAAGTTGATAGTGGTCGGAATTCATGGGACTTTTTTATCGAGTTCCTAGAGATGTGGAGAAGAAAGTCAGACAATTTTTTTAAAATTTCCTCTATGATGTTTTTTTTTTCGTTTCGTTCGCCACGAGAAGATATAAACAAAGAACTTCTACTTAGTTACGTAGCGACAATTCAATCAAAAGAAATAATCCCAAATTCAATCGGCTCAAAGTAACATACGTGTAGTCCGAAAGTAACGAGCAATGCCACTTGGTCGGTTTATATTTTTGCGATATAAAGCTTTGTCGTTAGCTAATTTTTGTAGAACTGGAACGCGTTTGACTTAATGAAACGTGAACATTTGGGCTGCCATTCGAGTTTCGAATACGCGTTTTAGTTATCATTTGTTCGTTTTTTTTTTTTCACTCGTACGTGTTACCATCGCGAATCATATTTTGTTTAAAATACAGCCTGACACTTACCTGCAATTTGCAAAAATTCCAAAAAGTCCTAAGATTTTGATGAAGATTTGAATTTCCACCTTAACGGCTGTCAAAATAGAGTTGATATTTACCTGCACATAGTCTCGTTGTATTTCGTATTGATGGGCGGGTGCTCCAAGACAGTAATGTTGAAGTCCGCAAGCGTATGGTTCACGTATTGATTCATAGATCCCGTTGAGAATTGATACACGAGACGCGGGATAAAGTCGGATGTAAATGCTATGATGAAACCCTGAGAAAAGCGCGAAAAAAAAAAGGTAAGTTTATCTATTGTCATGGTCGAAGGAATATGTAAATAAATATGGAAACAACAGTAAGGTACAAGACATGTTTTTTTTTTCTATCATATGCAACATAAGAAAAATTTCGGAGTTTTTTTTTATAAACGCTGCTTACAATTAAGCAATAATTAACCTTTTGAACGCCTTTGTCACATATACGTGACGAGCAAGCGCGTGCCCTGTACGCCGAAGACATAAATATGTGACAAAAAATGTGGTGCACTATAACACGAAATAAGCAATTTAAATCATTACTTTTGTGTGTGTTTATTTATATATCTTAAAATGTGATCTACATATCTTAAATATTAAATGTCTTATCGAGAAATAAGTTAATATACTTTGAAATGCCTTTTTTTATTTGTAAGTATTTGCGGTGATTTTGTGGCTCTGTGGCGTTCAAAAGGTTAACGAGTTTTTCTTTTATTATTCGTAAATTTTTTGACGTTTTATACTTCTCTAAACTTTAATCCGCGTTTATAAATCTTATTTGATGTGCACAAGACCACATAATAATAATCTGCTCCATGCTAGTAAGTTCTTAGTAAAGCACTTATTAAAAACAGCCTCCACCATTGACGACAACTCCTGCACCTGCATCCCGAGCAAAACCTATCAAATTGGCCGATTAAATTGTCGTATAACTACCGACATAAAAGAACAATCTTTCTATATCGTGTGGTTAGTGCCCAGCCTAGTGTCAGAGTTTATGCCACCCTTGGGCCTCTGACTTGGCTTTACATGCCGTCGAGAAATATCTCTCAGGCATGTTTGGTTTCCTCACGATGTTTTTCTTCACCCAAGCTAGTGATAATGGGGGATCGGACTGGGTAAAGAAAACGACATTCTATTTTGTCCGCCAGACAGGTAATACAAAAATATTAGGCACGTATTTTTTGTTTTATCAAAATATCAAAAAATTACTAATTTAAAACTCATTAAAGTTGGAGAGTGGGGGCTTACTACGTCACAATATAAAACTTACCTACATGTGACGTCATGCGCCATTTCAACTCAATATATCTCCGTAATTTTATGACCACGTGAAAAAAGAAAAAATACGTGTCCAATACTTTTCAATAAACTACCCGACAGACAAAAAAAAAAAAATTAGGATTGTCCCCTATTATACAATACGCACATGAATCCGAAAAATCAGATGTACGTGTCTTGGATTCCAATTCGTGACCTATGACTTGTCAGTCCGCGGGTCACGCCACTAGGCTATCACTGCTTAAAAGAACAAAAACTACTATCAATACTAATATTATAAAGCTGAAGAGTTTGTTTCCTTGTTTGTTTGGTTGAACGCGCTAATCTCAGGAACTACTGGTTCGAATTGCAAAATTAGTGTTGGATAGATCATTTATCGAGAAAGGCTATATAACATCACGCTACGTCCAATATTATTTCCCATTTTATGCCCACTATTATTTTTATTGAAGTGAAACTTCTTATGCGACTTCCAACAAGTTTGCGTTAAACTTTTAACGCTACCATGGAGGGGGAATAGAAAGAGACAGAGCGAGAGTGAATGCGTGGCACTCGAACGCTTGCGTGATTACGAAGTTTCACTTCTTCCGCGCGGAGTCTTCCACGGACAATTTTTTGTACTGACATAGTTTATAAGATTTCTATTACTAACCTCTTCTATGGACTATGTAGTTGTCTGAGAGTGAAAAATTTTTATATTTTCTTTTATTAATAGTAGCGGAGCGTCAATCAAAAACGTTGCAAAAACGGGGAAACAAAGTTGCGCGGGTCAGCTAATACAAAATATACTCACGTTAGTGATAATGCTAAGCTTCCCAATAGAGTCGAGTATCCGGTACCAGACGCCGATATCGTTGACGCGCTGCGGCACGGGCCTGCGGTAGCACGTGAGGAACTTCTTGGCGTCCAGGCGCATCTCCAGCACGTTGTTGATGAGAGCGAACATCGGCGCCAGCGGGAACGCCGCCACGAATATTGTCACGAACCCGTATTGGAGAACTGTTGGGAATGTTATGCTTAGCTAAAATACATGGTAAGATCCAAAAGATTCCCGCCTATACACATTAGATTTGTCAGAGATACAAAAACTATTATGGCACTAGATGACTGAAGTTTTCTCTAATTACCCACTTTTTTTTTTTGCTCTATGGCAATCTGTTCGAAAACAATAAGCCACTTGTTTGGCTGGAACTACATGTCCTGATTATTTTTATTGTAATCATCGAGAGCCAATAAATTGCTGAACTTTCCAGCAAACTTTCTTTACTCAGTCTACAAATTTTTGGGCGTGACTGGGAATGCCTTGTCTCTTCAGTCGATTGTACTGTAGACCACCCTCTCCACTTAAGGCCTGTGCAAGTTCGTTTGCATGAGTTACTTGTTTTTCCTGGTATTTCAATTACCCACAGTAAAAAAGTTATATTCATTTTTCAATATAGTCTCCCTTTATTTCAATCCATTTTCGTTTGGATATTAATCCTTCATTTTACACATAGTTGAAGCCGAAAACTTTTGGACCTTACTCTCATGTACACTTTCATTTTTGTATCAGATAAGAAAACAGTTGACTAAAATATTGCAAGGTATAAAAAATGAACTTTACTTACCCATTTCCAAGTATTCCGGAAACAGTCCCATGTTGCCGAAATCGACTAGCTTGAAATCTTTCACCCATTGCTTAGGGCTTTTTATACTGAAAAAATATTAAATAATTGAAATATAGATCAACTCGAAACTTGGTTGGCGAACTACAATCAATTCTATCGTATCAGCTCATAATGTCAACTTCGCAAAATGACAACCGATCGCAAAATGTCCACTTCTCAAAATGTCAACTTCTTAAAACGTCAAATTCGCATAATGACTATTTCTCAAAATTTCCATTTCTCAAAATGACAAACTCTCATAACGTCAACTTCTCACAATGTCAATATCTTAAAATGACAAATTCGCATAATGACAACTCCACGTAGTTTTTACTTTTACTAGGTAATTTGAATTTGGTAATAGGTATAGCTAATTATACATATACTAAGGGTATGTAGGTACATAGGTAGGTATATAGATATCTGAAAACTTTAAAAATAAAGTACCAAAATTTTCAATCCACTGTAATATTTTGCTTCTTTTTTAATTTAATTAAAAAGTACGAAAAATTTGGAATCTTTGGAATGCGACCATTTATAGGCCGGTGCCAACCTTCTAAAGAATTTGTTGTACGGTGGCGCTAACCCTCACATCTTGAAATATTTGGCGAAAACTTAGGGTACCATTGTCTTTCAAAATAGCGACGGAAGCGCTTCATTTCGTCGACAAAATAATAAAATGATATCACGGTAGGTACCTAGTATTTGTGATAACTCTCTGTATAGGCAATAACAGATAATAAAGTTTTATATTGGAACGTTTCACCGTGTTGCAGACAGATGGTGCTGAAAAAGTCAATAAAATATATGAAACTGAAGTATATAAACTTTAATAAAGTAAATGAAACTTTTTTTTAGTTAATGTTGTTATGTTTTTCAAAATTTTGGTGATTTTGTGTTTAAGATGACACACCTAATATATTACTATTAATTGTTGTCATTATGCGAATTTGTCATTTTAAGATATTGACATTGTGAGAAGTTGACGTTATGAGAGTTTGTCATTTTGAGAAATGGACATTTTGAGAAATAGTCATTATGCGAATTTGACGTTTTAAGAAGTTGACATTTTGAGAAGTGGACATTTTGCGATCGGTTGTCATTTTGCGAAGTTGACATTATGAGCTGATACGAATTCTATTACCATTGATTGAAATCTAAAAGAGACTTTTAGTGGCCTAATATGGGATCGGACTGGGTAAAGAAAACGACATTCTATTTTGTCCGTCAGACAGGTAATACAAAAATATTAGACACGTATTTTTTGTTTTATCAAAATATCAAAAAATTACTTAGTTAAAACTCATTAAAGTTGGAGAGTGGGGGCTTACTACGTCACAAGTAGGTATAAAACTTACCTACATGTAACGTCATGCGCCATTTCAACTCAATATATCTCCGTAATTTTATGACCACGTAAAAAAAGAAAAAATACGGGTCCAATACTTTTCAATAAACTACCCGACGGACAAAGAAAAAAAAAATTGGATTCCCCCATTGGTTAATAAATGGTTTTACTTTGACCAATCGCGAAAAACACGTGAAGAGTTCGACTCCACCAAAAAGCAAGTACTGAACCCTCACGTTACCTTCAAAATGTATGGTCAAAAGTATCTTACTGTTTTTTCCTCCCAATAGTCCTGATGATGTACCACCACTTAAGGAGGTATGGCATCAGCATCTCCACTATGGTGTTGATGAACTGCTTGCCTACCATGATGATGGCTAGTTGGATGGACAGCTCGAGGAGACAGCCTCCTGGCGCGCACTGAAAACATTAAACATAAACATATTATATGATGTAGAAACACGTCATGATGGAAGCAACTTGATACACAGTTTGTAAAATGTTTCCTGGAGCTATGGAAGCGCTACTCATCAGAAATGACGCATCGATGGAATCTAACTGGTTTCGATGTGTACGAAGAGCATCTGCGACCACCTCTGGTGCCGTGGGGTCAGAGTGCTCAGAGCCTTTTTAAGGAAATTTCGAAACGCCTAGTTGGCGCTTCCCGTGACCCAAGGGCTGGCTTTTACTTTGACCAGAGACTAAGTATTGCCATACAACGTGGCAATGCTGCCAGTCTCTTGGGCACATTACCAGCTGGCAGCGTTGAGGAGGAGTTTCTTGACGCCCTTTTATAGTTTATTGTTATTTTAGTTATTTTATTTATTAGTTTGTTAATCGTTGTAATGTATATAGTTAGGTCCCCTATGAAACATAAATGTTTCTAAAATTGGTAACCGTGCACTTTAAAAGCGCTCGATGTGTGTGTAGTTTATACAAACCATCATTACATTAAATTATATGGATTTCAGAGTATATTAAAAACTATAAATAAATTGTTTACGTGTATTACAAGACCGGTGCACTGGAGATCTCAGTTATCATTTCAGTTCGTAGAAACTCTGACACAAGTCTTTTCCAATCATTGGATTTGGAAGGATGTTAACAAGATTTAAAAGGATACATCACTATGACTATAAAATAAAATTAACACATACGTAACGCACTTACACCAGTAAAGCGATTTGTAGTTATGTGCCAAATGCACTCATAAATTATTCACTACAAATAATAAATCTCCCTTACCTCTTCCTGCCTATGACCAAACAGCCGCACATAATCCCCGGGCCGTCCAATCAGCTTGCCTTTAAAGAACGCTATGTAGAATATAGACGCGTAGTAGTTCACGAACTGTAGGAGGTATATCTTGAGCGTTAGAGAGTCGTCGAACTCTGTCTGAGTGCGGAGGAGTTCTTTCTCTGTCAGCCATTCTGCTAAGTATTGGTAGACCTGTGGAAGTGTAATGTAGCTCGTTTAAGATCTCTCGACAATATGGACTCATAAAAAGTTCATTAAAGCTTAGTGGATAGTTTATCAAAGCAAAAACTGAAATGGCACCCAACTGGGACCAAGAACTAACCAATGGCGCCCAGCTGGGACCGTGAATTATAAAATGGCACCCAGTTTTGACCGTGCACTTGAAATAATGACATTGGGATACATTTGAATAGGAAATAAACGAAAAAAATACTTACATAATTGAACAAACAAATGAAGCACAAGTTTATACAGGCCGCCGTCGCAGTAGTAAACATGATCGGATTATACGTTGTTAGCACGTTTCCATTCCTTAGTATATTGGCGCCCAACAGAGACATCCGGTATAGTACCACGCCCAGTACTGTAGCTAGTGCCATTAGCACTAGTAGTGCGACGACGCTGAACGACATTAGAGTCGCGGGGAGACGCATTCGCCAGAATGGTACCATTGGCTCACGCTCTCCGGTGACCACGTTCAGCTGAGGAATAAAGATTTTTTTGGACACACTTAAATAATTCTGTAATTATGAATTATTTACGTTTACGTTTTGAACTTTCAACGAAAATTAATAGTTCTCAGGAATGGAATGTAACGCCACAATTACGAAACACAAGGCTTATTAAAATCGCCGTTAATCTGATCTAGTCACTGTAAAAGTGTATTGTTCGCTTGAGTTCAGGCTTAGGCGACTCAAAAAAATTGTTGTTAAATGTGCATTATTTTAAAGGAACAAAATTATACCTGTGTTCTTTTAACGTGTGCTAATCTAGCGAGGTACTGTGGTCGCGGATGCTCTTCGTACACATCAAAACCGGTTAGATCCCATCGATGCGTCATTTCTGCTGAGTAGCGCTTCCAAAGCTCTAGGAAACACGCAGCTGTGAAATAATAATAAAATATTAATTTCGATCAGACTCACTACACAGGTTTTTTAAAAAAATGAGGGTAGTTTACTATTTGAATGGACGTTTTAGGAAAACAAAACATTTGTAGCTATAGTAGTTAATCTTCTCATTATTTTTAATTCTCGTTAGTCTGCCAGTTAGGATAGAAGCTATACAAATAATTATTTGACTTTTCAGTTTTACTGGTTTCGATTCGAACCAATAATATTAAATAATGACTAAGAACTGATTTTACATTTCTTTTATTTTATACATACCCCAAAAGCTCATGAAAATAGCGAAGAACACAGTAGTAGGATTATCGAAGAGATATGTTATTCGTGATTGTAAACACGTCGCTTTCAGATCCCAGAAATCGCAGAAATAGTCGCATTGTGGACACATCTTCACTGATGATTCGTATTTACATACGTCTTCACTGAAATTTTGCAAGAAAATATTGTTAAAATCTTATAATTCCTTTTGTTATAATAAAAGGTGTTCACAGCTACACCGCTAGACATGTTGGAACATGCGAGTAGCAAAGACGATTGCATGTACATACATGGGAAAAAACCGCTCGACTTATCTCGCATTGTGCTAAACCGACCCGAACATGGTTGAGCGTCCAGCACGTGTCGGATATGTATAGTGATTGTTTCGAGTCGGCTTTATTATTTAACAAACATACTTGTTGGGAATCGCACCCAACAAACACGCAGTCGGCACGCGCAAGCGACGTGACCGACCTACGCGTCATCGTCAACGTCATCGGCGAGCGAGGGGAGCTGCGGGCGGCGCCGGCCGGCCTGCGGAGTGCGGACACTCGCTTCCTCGGACACCACCGCGACGGACGATCCTCTCAAACGCCTTCTAAATTATTCTTTGTTTGTCCGGGACAGTTTAATATTGTAATTTAATCGGCAATACATCAGCCTATACCTATTATACAGTCCACTATTATTTCTACCCAACGAGTTATTAAACATACTGCTAAATTGATGGTTGCTTGAATGCAACAAATACCGCCAAGTAAATTAATTGTTTAGCGAATTAACACCCTTACGAACTTTCGCCATTTCATTCAAATAATGATAGTTATAATCTGAATATAAGGGTGATTTTAAGATGGTAGTAAAAACTTGCCAAATAATTTTCCTGAATACCTGCTTACCTAGGTGTATTGGTGTAAACTGTTGCGGCCGAGTATATGACGCATATTAAACCTACTATTGACGCAGGAATCAGCATGTGTGTGTAGAAGCCGAGCCAAGCAAAATATAAACCTGAAGAAAAAACGAAATTAATACTTAAAATAATTAATTTCTTAAAAAGTTTAAACATAATCAGCCTATAATTTTACCACTGCTGGGACACAGGCCTCTTCTCTATAGTGAGAGTCAGCTGTAAGCCACCATGCTAGCCCAGTGCGGGTTGGTAGGTGACATGTACCTATGTCTTCGATTTTTGGTTCTAGGACATACCATTTTGAGAGAGTGTGTTAATGATACGAACCTATCTTAACTCCAAAATAGTCCTTGACATAGTCTAAAGGTTGGTATTTGATACATTTGGAGACTGCCGCCCATTCTGTGTATAGTAAATACCTCATGGAACCAGGAGTTTTGAGATCACCCTGAAACAAGCAAAAGACACTGAAGGATAAGTATTAATAATTAGGAAATTCTCTCACTGGTTTTGGCGTGACGCTGAGCAATGACGGTATTTAAATGTATGTTGCCGTATCTAAAAGCGGCAAAAAATATGCGAGGGTTTTGCACTCTTTAAAATTCAGCAAAGACGTGGACCTAAGCTAAGGTCGATATCGTAACAGCATTTGTCGATTACAAAATTCATCGTTCATCAAAATCAAAAATATTTTATTTTACATAGGCCTACATGGGCACTTAAAAAACGTCGACAAAGGGTGCACGGTTCGTGTTGGTCGTTTCCTATGGAGTAGAACCGGCAAGAAACTCCATGGTTCCTCTTTTAAAATCATTTGGTTTTACTATATTAGTATTTTAGTATGGGGGACAGCGACATCGGATGCTCTACTTTTTATATTGAAATCCATTCAAATGCATACTTACGTCGTGTAAAGGATAGGCAGCGCTATAAGTACAATTAGATATCAGTCTTGTGATGCCAAAGGCGAAGTCATCGTTCGACAGCTCTGAGAACTTCTTCCGATCTAGAATGAACTGAACGATGCGAGAACGAATGGAAGGCGTCCAGAAACATTCGGCTGTCGTATCGAATCTGAAACAAATATTTCACTAATTAGTTTATTTATTGCTAATTCAAAATCTATCAGTGTCAGTGATACAAGTAGTTTTAGAAAAATAATCAGAGTGTAAATGTGGTGTTGTTCCACAAACGTTGGGACACTCGATATCGAGTCCTACCTGTCCTACTATAAGTGCCTTACCTCGTCGCCAAATTTTGGGTTGAATCAATTAAGATTGCCATCGATTCGTTATGAATAATGATTG
Organism: Cerastis leucographa; assembly: GCA_963082945.1. Classification (NCBI taxonomy): domain Eukaryota; kingdom Metazoa; phylum Arthropoda; class Insecta; order Lepidoptera; family Noctuidae; genus Cerastis; species Cerastis leucographa. The sequence continues at coordinate 4,916,012 of OY720380.1, read as the reverse complement.
AAATCCCGCATGGTAATTGGCAATGACGGGACCTAATAATACCTAATAAATGTGTATCAATTGTTGAGTGTGGCGGCCAGCCAATTATGGGAGACCATAGTCCTTCACCGAGGCTTCGCAGTAAGTTTAGTTGGTAACGTTTTACATTAGATCTACCTATGCCTGGTAGGAAACTACTACGTGGCGGGCCCAGAAGGAGATGGCGGGGATGAGCTAGACTCGTTCTTAAAGCCTATAACCGCACTAGATCGCAAAAAGTTTGCCTCGCTGTGGGACTATAGTGAACTTAGACTTTACTCTAGCCTCATACTGTAGCGTTTCACACAATAATAATCCTTGTTCTTATAAAGATTATCTTCATATTCGTATGACATTCTTGATCACAGTCGCTTATAGGAATATGCACATAAATTTTCGTATGTTATTACTGTACTTAGCTTACTGACTTAGATCATCATCTGCCTAGAACTTCCCCAACTATTTTGGGGGAGGTCTACCAGTATTTTACGCGGAGCGACTGCCTATCTGCCCTCCACAACCCAGTTAGTATTGGGTAATACGATACCCCTTGGTAAGGCTGTCAGACTTTCGGGCCACTGAAAACCTGTAACGACTGTCAAAGATCTAAAATGACAGCCGGGACCTAGGGATCAACGTGCTTTCCGAAGCACGGAGTCGGTATGTAAAGGTTGGTCACCCATCCACAGACCGACCTAGAGCCACGAGCTTACTTTATCATAGTATACAGTAGTCATATCAAACTGTCACACAAATACTTACAAATACTCCTTGTCCTTCGAGTAAATGGCGGTCAGTCGGTGCCCCCTCTCGGGGAACATTTCGTTGTCAACGCGGATCTTCGACATGAAGCGGTCCCAGCACGCGTCCACCTGCTCAATGAAGCTGTTTGTCTTCTCGTGCACGTCCTTTAGAGCTGAGAACTGATTCGGGATGTAAGAAGTTATTATGTGAATTGAAATGGAGTTATGGTTATGTTGTTTGTGCCGATTTTCACCGAAAAAAATACAAAATAAAGACACTGATTGTTTGGAAACAGTGAAGTTATGCTGATCGCGTTCAGTTTCAATTGTAAAATCGGGCCTTTTTTCGGTTCTAAAAAAGTGTAACATTGTCGCCTTTTGGGATTGTGTCATTTGAATAGGGGATAATCCAATTTTTTCTTTGTCCATCGGGTAGTTTATTGAAAATTATTGGACACGTTTTTTTCTTTTTTCACTTGGTCATAAAATTACGGAGATATATTGAGTTGAAATGGCGAATGACGTCACATGTAGGCAAGTTTTATACCTACTTGTGACGTAGTAAGCCTCCACTCTCCAACTTTAATGAGTTTTAACTAAGTATTTTTTTGATATTTTGATAAAACAAAAAATACGTGTCCAATATTTTTGTATTACCTGTCTGACGGACAAAATAGAATGTCGTTTTCTTTACCCAGTCCGCACCCCTTTTCTTTTTTTTTCTTTTCTTTTTCTGTGGTATAACTGGAGTGCCTTAGACATCCCACCCCTTTTCTTTAAGAAACATCAAAATGGTTTTGGGGTGTCTATGCCACTCCGGCTCTATGCTCATTACTTCTTTAAACATGCTTAATTTGGTTGTTTAAGATTTTGATAATTTATGTTTGGTAATTTTGAAGCGATGAACAGCGGCTTGAGCACGTTTACGGTAAAATGATTTTTTATTGTTAGTTACTGTGTGTTGTGTGATAAACTAAACTCGTTCGAGTTTTAATGTAGTGCTCCATCTCACTACTGTGTGTATATCAGCTCTATTTTTTTAAGCATTTTATCCATTTGATACATTCGGCGCAAATGTAACTTTACTAACGTTTACAGAAAGTGAAAATCATCGACGCGTCGAAATTTAACGCAAATCACTTGCGTTTAATTTCGAAGCGTGTTTGCCTTTTAATAATTACTTCAACCAATCAAAGCACCTTACGAGCAGTTTTGTGTTGATTTTCGTTCCAGTAACAGTACGTTAGTCTATTTCGAAGTGTAGATAAGTTCATTAGTCAGCTGTCTACTTATTAATTTCGCCGACTGTACTGTATGATTTAGTGTATTCTGTAGATGTAGCGTAGCTCTAGTGTTGTCTGTTATTTTACTTTCTTAGTTTTATATTACAATATTTCCTACTTTATGAAACTATGATGTATGGTAACTACCATAATTTAGTGTAGTGTCGAATTACATACAATATTATTACAGTAGCACTAGCAACAAAATAGACTTTTTCCACAAACAGAGTATATTTTGTATTGGTCTTTTGGGTATTCGCGTTTTTACGCTAATACAAAATAGACTTTATACATTTACAGGTAAATTTTATTTTGCATTGTACAAATATACCAAATATTTTTCTATTTCTATAAACACATACAAATATCGGTGATATTAAGTGCTTATTAGTCGGATCATGTTAAATTTAAGTGAGACATCAAGTTATTTCCCCAAACACCAAGTTAGTCACAGTATTACATCATACAACGTTTCATGAAAGCGACATTGAACCATAACAACAAACAATAAAGTTGAAATAGGACTGGACAACAGTAATTGAAAAAGCTTGAAGAACCCCAAGCACCAACACAGAAATATAAATGTTGACATTATTATTCACATATCATTAAAAGAAAGAATATCTATTCCCTATTTATTTGCGGCCAGTATTTTCATTATTTGGCTAATGTACCAAATCTATCGACCAATCAGAAAGTTTTTTTTTGTGCACATAATTATAAAATCAAATCGGTTCATAAATGACGGAGGCATGAGGTAACAAACATAAAAGCCTTTTTTTTGAAGCCGGTTAAAAGTAAAGCAAATGTCGACAGAATAATATCAAAATATTTTCATGTTTTTTTTCATTTTGCATGTTTTTTTTTAAACCGCCATTTTAAAAATGGAGTCTTGACAGTTTACCTATCAGAACGCTTAACCGTTCTTGGAAGGACACACCCTTTCGGGAGTGATCATAGAAATCGAAGAGGAATCGGTTTAAAAGTTATTCAGAAAGAGCTTTATATCTATGCGAATAATCCGACGAAGTGAATATGTTTTAAGGATATTAGGAATAGGGTGTAAAGTCCCGCAACACTACAATGACAAGCGATGATTCTCCGACTAGACTAGGGTGCTGTGTCTGGCGGGCTACTGCCCTACATTTGTTGTCGGTTTTTTCCATCATGATCTTAACTAACAGATAACTTTAATCGTGATTTAGGTCTTTGATATTAGTTCTTCCTTTGCGCCATAAACGTCGCTGTTGTACTTTTTGTACTATCATATGCCGCTACATCGACTTTGTAGCTTTAATTGCACGGACATATAAGGCACTTTTTGACCAGCTCAAACCGATTGCGCGTCGTTGACTGTTGTCACTCCCTTGATCTACCTGCCGTAAGCCGCATAAGGCCCGGACTCCTCCTAAGCGGCGATGTGTGGAGCGGAGAGGAAACGTTCATGATTCGACCAATCAGAGAAGAGCCGAAGGACGCGATGTAGATTTTAACGAATGTGATTGGCTCGTTTCCGCACGTCTCCTTTCCGCTCTGTTCGTCTCTGTTTAGGAGTCTGGGCCTAAAACACCATAGATCAACACCGAAACAACATAACATTCAACACCAATGGAGCCCAGTCAAGCGTCAAGTTAGCAAAGCCATGCTCATACCTGATGCATACCTTAGACATATACAATGCTGCATTCAGTATCGCATTCGCCCGACCAGACTTCCTGATCTTACTGCATTCCTATAACACATGATGCGATGCAGTTATGATACTATGTTGCAACACTGTGTTTTGGTACCTACACAACATTTAGGCGGACTTCTAAGATCATTTTGAATTTGAACCTTAAATTAACTTATTAAGGTTTAGTTTCGAAAGTGAGTTGTAACTTATATCAGTTTATACTGCATTTTTTAACATATGTATTTTGTGTTGCAGTTATAACACTGTGCTTTGGTACAGTACATTTTGGAACGCACATGTGTATAGAATTTAGAATCTAAGTAATTTTTGGTCAAATTAAATTTCCATTACAATTAAATTGTCTCTTGTTTGTTGTCAATTTGAAGTTGATTGATTTTAATAAGTTGATATTCACATGAAATGTGTGAACTGCAGTTTTGTGTTTTTTATTAGCTCTTTTGTTTTTTTGGTGTTAACCTTAAGAAAAATACAATTGGGCCTGCCTTTATAGCACCTTGTGAAACTATTAAAATTCAAAAGATCAACACAGAATCTTATTTTTAACTATCTGACATAAAGATACAAAAAAAACACATTTTAACAATCCCTACTCAAAGACCCTGGTCTCATCCAATGAACATTCATGGTAATATTAATAGTGCTGTGCCACAACATCGACAAACATCTAATATCGACATTAGATACAACACAACTAGGTAATGCGTTTGTTAAAACTTTTAAACTAGTGTTGCACTATACATAATATCTAAGACACACGATGGAACCATATAATGGGTATAGTATAGTATATGACTGTATAGATAATAATATAACCCATAACATTGAAACATTATTATTTAGACCTTACTTATGAATGTTGTTACTTTGGTAGAAGTGATGCAATAATATTGTTCGTTTCCTTGGTATTCAAAATGGAGTTATCAATTAAAGTTAATTGTGCCTTTTCTTTTGAAGTTGGTTGGCGTCGTTCGTCGTTGACGTGAATGTATTGAAACTAACGTCATAGTAAAGGTCAGTTTCCACCGATTTGTAAAAACCCGACGAACTTTTTTGATGACACTGAATAAAGGACTGTATCCGTATTGCCTTTAATTATAAAATTCGTCGCAGACATTAAGCATACCCTTGCACGTACTCGGGCATGCCTGAGCGCGTTATTTATTCAGTGACATAAAAATGCGTGTGAGGAAAACTGACGCTAACACAGCGTCTCCAACCACGATTACGCGACGCAGCGTCTACGCAACGTTAACACCTACGAAAACACTTTAAGGCCCGCTTGCACCACTAATCACTTAACTAACATTTAACGCTAAACGTTTTAAATCGTCAATCTCAAACCAGCTCACAGAAACAGGACGATGTTTAAAATAAGTTTAGCGCTGAACTCATTTATTGATTGGTGAAAGTGGGCATTACTTTTCGACTGTTCAAAAAAAACTCATTCTTTTACTCACTACTCAACAAGGAACAACATTCACAAGGAAGTAAAGAAAACACTTCTACCTGAAGCGAAGCCCTTGTTCTAGAACCATATAAAGCCATAACACGAGTTCTGCGCCTAAGAGGGGTCATTAGTTGTTTAGTACAAGAGGTGGGGGGGGCATAGTTACCTTCATCGGCATCCTTAGTTTGAGGATCTCGCTGTAGTCCCTTAGGACAGACACTGGAGCGTGGATCTGAAAGTAAAATACAAGGAAGTGTAGAAATAATTTACCTGCCAGGAATGACCCAGGTTTCTATCCAACCAAAGAGATTCAAAACGATCAGATAAAACCGTTCGGCCAATTTAAATGAAATATTGATAGAGCCTAGATGCTTATTGTAAGTATTAATGGGCGCAAAGAAGAGTAATGACCATTACAAGATAAACACAGATAATATAGTCATCTAAATCTGTATTCTGTACCTAATCAATTCTCAGCAAGTGCTGTAATATATCTTAATTTGGCAGCAACAGAATCTGATCAAACTTGGGTAATTAAGTTACAAAAAATCGGGGTGGCATTTTGCAAAATAAACTTCCACTGTCACTAACGGTAATTTTTCCGTGAGTTTCAAGTATCGGGAGCTCAGAATAATTGGAAATCACGGAATGTCTGACAGTTTAAGTTCAGTTATGAACCATGAAACCTTTTAAACTTAAAACAGTATTTGGAATTTTTTTTTTAAGTTAGTATGACAAAAGTTTTGTCCCACAAAAAGTTCAGGTGGATTAAATTGAAAAAGTAAATTGCTCGAGACATCACTCACATAAACGTGTCGTTTTATCGCTTCGGAGTTCGGAGGTTTATCCTCATCCGTCTCGTCTTTTCCCAACTTATTTGGAGTCAGCTTTTGGTCTAACCAGATGCAGTTGAATGTCTGAACTTTATATGAAGCCACTGCCTATTTGACCACAGCCCAGTTATGAGGTAACACGATACCTCTTGGTTAGACTGGTAGTCAGCCTTGCGGGCCTTTGAGGCTCTGACTGCCTATAACGTAAGTCCCACCCCACCGAGATAGATCGTGAGAAAAAAATCGAAACAATATGCCTTACCTTAACAAACTTCAGTCCATACAAGTTCTCCGGCGATTCCCTTTCTAACTGCAGTCCTTCCAGCTCGAGGTTCTGTTCAAACACCTTCCTCTGGTTATGAGCCTCTTGCGTGACAGCATCTTCCTTTAAAGCCTCCCAAACTAGTACATAGTCTATGGAGCGGACGCCATCGTTGAATGTTAGGGAGGGGTTGTTTAGGATGCCTCCCATCACTATCCTGTTTATTTGAAAGAAGGTCTTAAGATTCTAGTTTTTTTTTTACGAGTGGGTTCGAAGGTGATGGAGTGCGTATGAGTGTGAAGTGCTTTCATGTGGTTTGACTATTCGGATCGTTTGGTCATGGAAGACGACGTCATAAAGACGTTACTCGTTAAACGTCAACTGAGGCACCAATGAGTACACAGCAAGGTAGCTATCACGCGATACGCGTCACGTGACTCGTGAGCACGCAGGACTCGCGCGACTCCGCCAGCCACCTTTGGGTGCGGCGTTACTGACTTGTTGACGCATAGTGCGTCATCGCGCTGACAGGCGCAGAGGAGAAATGTGTACTGTGTAGGTAGTGTTGTCAAGGTATGATGATGTCGTATGATCGGCGGCGCGCGCGCGGGCGACTGCGACACTCGGGTGGGGTGGGGTGAGAGCGAGACGAAAACAAAACACGCCATCATAATATCTATGTTTATTTTTGTTTAGCCTGCACACATTCCTTTATATTTTTGTAATGTTTATTTTATCTCTTATAGTTGTTTTATATCCAAGTACTGTTTGTGTTATTTTTCTTATTCATATAATACTATGTTTACGCTGTCTTGATTTCCGTACGTTTTTTCACGGGTGACCACTGAAAACCAGCGCTGTGATGTGGGCCCCCCATAGCACAGCATCATGCTGAGTGGTAACCTACTTGTCGCAGTCACGACGTGCAAGCTGTCAACTTGTTTACTTTTATTTTATTTTTTATTTTTTAATCTTATTGTTGTATATTTTATATTATTGTACTTTCAAATGTTTGTTATGCTTTGTATGTATATTGTGTTCATTGTTATTTTGTATGCACGTCATGTCCCTGCGACAAATAAATATTTTTTCTTTCTTTCTAAAGCAAAGCAAGCTATCCAAATTTTTAACTACTGCTGGAATGAGGCCTCTCCTTTTTTGAAGCCTGCCCTTTGGTGTGGCGAATCTCTCATAAATACCTTCTGCCTGAGGAGAATGAGTCCCACGGTTTCTACTTACATGATTAGCGGGCACGGGAGATTATAATACGTTCACTCACACGCACCCGGAAAAATCGCTCCTAACTAGACCTAGCTACAACCTTGCTAACTACTGTACTGACAATACCCAGCAAAACTATAATGTTTCAACCGATCACTGAATCAAGTGACAGTAAAACTTGGGTTCTTAGCCCCCTTATTGTTTCTTACAGTCTACGTGGGAAAATAATAACCCTATTCATTGTTTTTCATAGCCTCTTAAGCACCATTAGATTTTGAGGTTTCCTGTAATTATAGCCAATAATTTTGCGGTTGGTATTTAGCATTGAAGTAGGTACTGCATCACGATTATTTATATACTCTTACGCAGTTATTTTCTGGTCATGGATGAGTAACATTATATGCATAATACATAAATAGGGGGTAAATTGTTTCTATCCTCATTGTAAAACACGTGATTACTAATTCTAACTGTGTCCCATGATTAGAACAAATAGGTGATACTGATGAGTTTTTAATCACATCGTGTCAGTCACATATTTAAAATTCTAAAACTAAACTAAATCAAATGATTCAATAAAATCTGACTGAGGTCAAACAAAACACCATTGAAGAAAATTATACAACATGCCAAACGTTATTTGTTACCCAAACCCATGCGTTATCCCACACCACAACAAGACAATGAATAACATAAAAAATATTATTATCGCAGATTTAAATCACAGATTCGCCATACCGCGCAAAAAAATATCAGGTTCTATTTCGTTAACTATGAGCTTTGAGTAGTATTGTGTGGCTTACTCATACTGCACATGGTATCTATCATTTCATGCGGGATTTGCGTTTTCACTCATTTCAGTGAAGACAGTTTTAGCGCGATCTAAGTACGGTGAGGGCACATCTATGATTTAAATCTATGATTATTATAATAATGTGTGAAGTTTTGCCAAATTAAGGCCTAGTTCGGCAAACAAATTGTTTGATCAAATGTTTGACCAAATTACTCACGAGCAATGGTTGGCTGGAGGTTTGCCATTGCCGTTTGGACCAATGTTTGTGGCAGGCTCACCACACCCACAGTCTTCGGCAGCACGGGTTGATGCTTCGCTACCATTGTCCCTGAAATTATTCTACACTTGGGGACATATTGCTGTGCCAATACGGCATTAGGTACCTATGGTACTTTGATTAGAAATGTTAATAAGTACGCGGTAGAGTTCATTATTAGTTACGCGAAGACGTGTTCACTGTATTGCAACATTTTCAGTTAGGGGCGATTACAACAATGAAACTGAACGCGATCAGGACGTTCAAACCACGTTTAGGACCTGTTACTGTCATCTTTCGTGCGGAATATTGACACTGACAGCTCTTAAATGTGATTAAGATGTGCTGAATGCGTTCAATTTCAATGATGAAAAACGCCCATACATTTTCTTTCTTTCTTTCTTAGGTTATCAATTTATCATCCAATAAAGTGAAAGACGTCTATGTAAATTAGTAAGTAGAATCACAAATCAACTGGTCAATTGTCAGTAGCGAAACAAAGCTGTTATAACGTCACTCAATTAGAATCTAGTAATGGCCTCCAAGACATTCATAGAAGAAATATTGTGTACTTTGTCATCATTATAGGCTTTTGCACTTTGCTACTACATATTTGTTATAGGAATAACTCATAAGTACTTCCTTAATTAATCTTAGCTACTTGAATACAGGAAGATTGTATTCTATTCAATAATACATTTTGTTGCGGTCTAAAAGTCCTATTATTAGCAAATTGGAAGTTCTAAGTACCTATTTGTAACTACATTTGTTTCTATAATGCCGGTATTAGCATTTACCATATCGTACGTTTTCAAATAGGTTCTTAGGAATATTCGTAAAACCATATGGTTTTATTGGACCACAGCCAAGGATAGGTTTATTTGAAAGAAGCACCTTGAACCTTTATGTAGAAAGTCTAGCCTTCACGGCAAAATTTAGCGCTCGTTATACTAGAAATCGATTCGATTGGACCGAATTTCTGAACACTGAAAAGTTCAAAACATCATCTTACAATATCTAAGGGCTAACTCTTAGTAGGGCACTCAAAATAATGAAAGAACAAAACTCGGAAACCATTACAGCGTTATCCGCATCGATCACGTTTCTCTGAAATTACTTAAGGAACGAATGAACGATATCAAACGACTTTCCGGAATCACGGTTTATTCAGACTACGTGCCGCGATCGTAAATAAATGCGATCCCAAATAGAAACTTTATGCCTTTGATATCCGTTGTAAGGCTTTGAAGAAATGATTAAGGCGACGATAAGTGCCCGCGACCTTGAGCGAGTAAAAGTGCATGCGTAACGCTTCAACGCGCACCAAGATTATTCGGAAAAACAACCCACCTTGATTTATCAAACACAATAAAAATAAAAGCCGTATACTAAAATATGGGTTGTTAAATTGTCTTTCAGATGGTCAAAGTTTCAAGAAAATACGTCCGATAGTTTTTGCGTTATTATCGTTTTTTTGTCCGCATTAGACATGAATTTACAAATTAATCACACTATGTTATAAAAATATAATTTCACATTTTCACATATCAATTTATAAAGAAAATTGTCTAGTATAACATATATTTTTTTCAAAGAAATTAAACTAGAAGTTTAGGCGTGATGTTCAATTTAAAATCATTAAAAGTCGTATATCTGCGCCTTAAATAAATTATATACAGCGCGTAACGGAAAGGGTATATATTATACATCCTTAAGGGTGTGCTACAGACCATCAAACTGAACAAGTTTCTCATCATAAAACACGTTTTTCAGCAAAAAAAATATCTGCTGCCCCATAGAAAATTACAATACCTATTCGACCCAAATGTATAGGCCGCTGATATTTTTTTTTTGCTGCGATTTTTTTTTTTTAAGTATGTTTTACAAAAATATATTTATACAGACATTTGACCATCACCTGTGATGTTAAAACAATTATTGGATTGTCATAAAGTAAAAAAAAACATGCATCATGATTTTAATAGGAATAGTTCCGATGGTCGCGCGAAATCGCGTTTAAGTGTCAAATTGACAGATGACAGCACACTGAGCACACAAATTCGCGCCATAACGGACAAGGACGCGCGAAGTCGCGCTATCATGAACCTTACGCTGTAATATTTGAAACTAACAGTAACGTTTTTGAAATTGAAAATATTATTTAGATTCAGTGTTAGTAAAACTTTTAATGTCTTTTCCTCTGAAAATACAGACCGCTCAATTTATATGACAGCCCATTACAAATTAATAGAATATGTTGGTAAACAAAAATAAAAACTAACATAATGCAAGCATATTCAAACAGACAGTTCAACGACACACAAGAACACAAAATCAAACGGTGACGTAAGCTTTTAACACATAGCACATACATAGATAGACTGAATTCTATTGCAAAATTCACACTCGCTGATGTTATTTTTTTCAGCCAACGTCTAGGTGGGTGCTGAACACTGGACTAAGTATTTAAGACATTAAAGACTATCATTTTAGGCCGCCAGTGCTTAGAACCACTCTATAGGCCGGGTTTCCGCCAAAGCGTAGACGAGCGGAAAGGTGTGGAGACGTACATGATTTGACCAATCCACAAAGACATGTGACACACAATGAGGAATTCTACCGATGTAATTGGTCGATCCCCTACTTCGCTCCGCTCATCTCCACTTTGGGGGAAATCGGGCCTAAAATGGAAGCATCCCGTCATTACTACTTACAACGCAGTGTTTCTGTATATTTATTGAACCGTCAAAATATATCACGTTAACTAATCCACTAGAAACAATTAATTAAATCTATCAGCCTTCCTTCCGTACACTGGTATACCAATATTAATTAAATTAAATTGCAAATGGTGTTTAAAAACGATTAATTTAGTTCTTTAACATCGTTAATAGTATTAGTTTATCGTGTTTATTAATATTTGTGTCCATGCTATTTTATTAGCGTGGTTTTTTTAACTTATTATAATTATTATCTTTATTGACCGATTCGCTATGCCCTTTTGAATTGGAAATAACGTAAGTAGACGTACATATACTTACCAGAATCTAGAGTATATCCTTGAAAATTACACCCAAATAGAGGAAGAAGGTGCGAATGTTGGTAAAACAGACATCAATTAACTGTAATGTATAATGAAAATTATTGCAAAAAAACACTATCATGTTCTAACAAACAAATTAAAATGTCAGCATTGACAGACTAAGTATCTTTGGGGAATTCAGTTTCTCCAAAATAAATAAATTGGGACTGTGTCATGGCCGCATTTTATTTCCATAAGGAATTGTTATGGAATGGAACACGTAAAGAATTACTGCATCTAAAAAAATAAGTATGTAATAATAGGGCTTCATTTTTATGGCTTCAGCTAAAAGCGAAATTCTAGTAGGCTGTTTTATAATACCCGAAATCAAGGACAATCATAAGAACCTTCAAATTTAAGTACGAGTAGGTATTCTTGACCTAGTCATTGCTAGTTTCATAAAACCCACCTCTAACCAGATGTCACTTGTTAGCGAGTTTAACAAGTTATATAACGCAAAACAAGAGTGAACAACATTACTTCTAAAACACATTCAGTTCTTCCAACACAAAAAGGCTAAAACGAATCGGTTCGCGAGAGTCTACGTTTGTTTTAGTCACAACAAATACGGAATACCTGCCAAAATCGACAGTGACTCATAAAAACGTCAGCGGTGGTTCATTTACATTGCATTGTGAGACGTTTCACTCACCGGTCGGTGTTCATGTCCTGCGATAGATTGTCCTGGTACGTGCTGAGGACTGACATCGCCTGGAGCTCCCCGTTTTCCTCCTGGGCCTCCCTCTCCGTCTGGCCCAAACAGTAAATCAGTCACTCTCTTATTACAGTTTGACATTCAACGCTAAATTGATGTCTTTATATCTACAAGTAAGACCCATTGTTGAGTCAGAGATCATGTGCCGTCAATGGTTCCACAACACACAAGGATTCAGCGCTGATAACAGAAAATTAGTACAATTCTTGATAACACCCGCATACTTTGAATTTTTACACCTCTCATTCAAGTTGTTAATTTTGTGCAATGCTACGTCGAACACTATTTAACACAGTTCTTAGTAAATCACCTCATTATCATCGTATTGCTCACAAAAACTGCACAAACTCTCAAATTACGGACACGTAGCAACTGACCTTGCCTCGTTCACTGTTCAACGCAGACTTGAGACTGAATCATCCGTGTTTGATCAGGGATCTTAGAATTTTAGTCAGAGATACGAACTAAGTGTCAAGACTCATTTTGAATAGTTTCACTGATAAAGATTAAACTGATGCACGTTGTCTCTGCTTTCAGTACTACATTATTGAAATATTATTGAATTTAAAACTGTATTGACTACTGTTTAGGACTGTTCGAAGCTATGTGAGTAAATGTCGGTAATCGGCACGCAACACATGAAGGCTCTGTGCACACAATCACACAATGCGACTTCGCACCGACGACTTGTCTGAAAACTTCGCTGGCATTCTTTACATAACATTGGGATTGCAGCCAAATGTTTGGAGCAAGTAAACTTGAGGTAAATAGCATAAGAAAGAAAATTTTACTTCACATTAAACCATGAGTATTTTTCCCTTTTCTGATACCGTTTTCCCACGAGTTTCAGGGTTGTCCTTATTTATGAGCTGATCATCAAGCAGCGAGAGCTTAAGTCAAACTTCGGGGCAATGCCGACAAGAATGTTCTTTTCGGCATTGCCCGGAAATTTGACTAAAGCTCGAGAGAGAGTTGCGAGAAACGGTAAATAAATGTAGTGCACGAAGCAAATTATAATAAATCTTGTTTATTGAAGTGCTACTACATATGTCTATTAGGTAGTCTGTGAACTCGCGTTCTCGCTTGAACCCCAACTCTTCCCACGCGAATCGGGGGACCAGATGAGTGAGTGTCACCATTTATAGTGACACAGATTGATAAATCTAATAAGATTTTTTACGGGTATGATAATACCCACCCGGAAAAAATCTTCGAATAATGAAATTAAAACAAAGAAATGTCTTAACAATATCACTTGAAACGCCATGATTACGGATAAGTTTATCCGTGATCATGGCGTTTGCAACAGCGCCGAAATATCGGGAACTCGAAACAAATAATATACACGGTAAATATTCCGTTACAAGTGTTAGTGACCATATCAGTTCAAAAGAAATTTCTTATCCCAAAGGAATTTAAGGAGCTTTTTTTTTTAACGGAAGATCAGTTCCTTTTCTGATAAGCAATCAAAGGCCCGAAAAACGATAAAGAAAGTAGACACTTAACCGATAATATTATTGTTATGTCAAGGAGTTATCATTTTATCATTGTGCTACTTAAGTTATTTTATAATACTTAAGTAGATACTTTTATTATATAATACATTTACTTTATCCCTTTACTCGTCTTTTACGACCCTCATGGGAGATAAAAGGTAGGGCAAAAACGTTTCACGCCGCAATTTTGACAATGAATAATCGCGCGGCCGCCGGCCGCGTGGTTTCGTATAACAGTGTATGTTAGCCCTTACAGTAAAGTAATGAGTGCTAACTAACAGCACTTATCTTTATTACTATTAACTAAGCACCATTGAGATTAGCGTTGCAAAAGTAACAAGCCAAAAAAAGGCATTTTGCATACCTTTTTATTTTACGGCGCAAACCGCGCAAATAAGAGAGGTATGTCATAAAATTTGGATTAAGAGATCTCTTTACTCTAGTGATAACAACCTCAAATACGCGCCAAACATAAAATTTAAATTGAGGCTTTACTGAGCGCACATTGTTACGGTATACCTACGCACAATCAACCCTTGCCACACCTTTGATCAACTAAACTTAGATCAACCGCCGATAAGTATCGGCAATTATTAACGCGTGTTTGCACTTTTCATTAATCTTCTGTTGTGAAGCAGAACTTCTGTACTATCTATTTGTATCACATGGTATGTTGTTTTGCATAATAATTATTAAAATTGACATACAGTCAGCCCCAAAAATATATAATAAACACGGACAAGGATTTATTTCATTGTCTACAACCATTATTCCATAACTGTGGATAAAATATAAAGCTACGAAATATAGTTAACCTTGTCCGTGTTTACATATTTTTGGGGCTGACTGTACTAGGGAAACTGTAACAGGTCATCTATTTAAATAACAATCGGTATAGTTACATGTGTTGAGGAAAATATGCTTACACACCTTTTATATTTCGCTTGTTTGCGACAATATTAGGACATAAATCGAAGAATAAAAAATAGAGGATAGATTTTCATTATAAGTATTGCTAATATTTTTTTGGCTAAACTTTTATCAAAAGATGAAAGGTTTATTTTGTGTAATTTATTACTAAATTCAATACCAACTTATTTTACAAAGAATATATTATTACGTTACATTAAGTGAGTTGTACCATTAAGTTCTTAGAATACTCTTACGGAGTATTTCTGCTGATTATTATTTTTTGCACAGTGTTTTGTTTATGCTTAAATCCATATGCTTCGTGAAAATATATAAAATTAGTTTATTTATTGATACAGATGTGCTTATGAAGTAGTTTTTACTTAATTACATGAAGGTGAATAATTCTTTCAGAGAAGAGCAGTAATAAAATTGCTTATCTGTTAATTATTGTTTATGTAGATGTTCCTGGACCACTAATTATGATAACACTCTAATCATAAAATTATGATAATATTCATAGTATCCTAATGATATTTAAGTTTTGAATATTGTTTACTCAAAACCTTATTTGCTGGTGTAAAAACCTTTACAATACTTATGGAAAACAATACTAATGATGACTGTTTTAATGAGGATTTATCAAAAATAATGAGCTAATTATATTTACTATAAGTAAATAGCTGCATTTATGATTAGGTGTCGACGTAGCAATAATTCAATAGCTACCTTTTATGTGAAACCACACTCTGATCACAATATGACCCCCGTGGTATTGTGAGCCAAAGTTAAGAGCATTTACGACATTTCATACAAACTTTCAAGTCCTGATTTGCCGAAATGCCTGAACTGAAAAGTTTCATATAATTGATAATAAATTATACTGGTCAGCCTTTGTCTTTGTTCTCAGTGGCTCTTATCATTGACTTGATTGCTCATTTTAAAATAAAAAAAACAAATGTTCCACAACACAATCAATTTTAACTTACATTACCTTGAATTAGTTCATGAAAGGAAGGTTACAGAAATAAGATTTTCAATTCAAAGAAGTATTTTTTTCTACAAAAGCATTAAAAACCCACAAATTAGTAAGACAGAAAAAAAAAATCATAGCCTTAAGTTCTTATTGCCTCTGACAACATCCTAAACAGCCAAGAGATTTAAAAAAAAATACCTCGTGAAATGCTCCAGCTCCATCCCCATCCTGGAATAATTGTTGGAACGCAAGCTCATTCCTTTGTGCGTCAGACAGGAAGGATTCCGTCTCCCCGGCGTCAGATCTCTTGTGGTTCAGCTTCACACCTCCCGTGTAGATCGGAGTCGTTATCTTCGGCGTAAACACATTTTCCTCTACCCTCTCAAGCAGAGGTTTTGGCACGTCTTCTTCGAGCGATGGATCACCGTCAGACATCACATAAAAATAACGCGCCAAGTACTTTCACACCACTATTTAATTTTTCACACGGTTCATATCCCAGACGTTCTTCCTTCCTAAGTATTAGTCATAGACGGAACTGATCTCTGTGTACAGATTTATCTCGTATTATTTCACACAATAATTAACTTTGGACTAGAACTGAATTAAAAATAAATCTGCTTGTAAATTTGTAGATGCTTACAACAGGTATTTGCACTATTTCATTTATGCTACGTGGTTTCGGAAGGAACGGGCACCGACCGAAACTATTTCAAGGGAACGACAAGAAAAGCAAGATTTTTTTGTATTAAGAAGGGAAGGAATGACATTTCAAATCACTGAGGCAATTAAGCCGTAAGCTGAGATAGCCGTACACAGTTGTTTAAAACAAAAGAGAGATAAAACATACACAATGCTTAAGATATAATTTTATCTGGTCATTAACAGATTGTCCTGTCATTAGCCTCTTTTAGGGTTGGTAACTTTGGGTTCTCATAATATCGATGATCTCAACAGTCTCTTTGAACTTTTTGAATCATGCTTCCAGCTTGGTCAAGATTCAAGACTTTGTTATTTGTTATGAATCTTGATCAAAATAAAGGTGATACTGATGATTATACCACAAGCTATTTTATATATTTTGAAGTGAAAGTGTCACGGTGTGTAGTTAATTTTTGGTACAGGTAAAACCTATGGATTCGCGTCACCGGTGACCTCGACATGCTCGTGGCGTATTGCGCCAAGCTAACGCCGGGTAGTATAACAGTCCGATATTTTGTATTGATTTTGTGCAGCCCATCATATGTTTGATAATATTAATACATTGTAGATATAAAATTATTATTTAGCTCGTGGCTAAATAATAACAGCCGCCCGGGTCGATCTTTAAGGTTAAGCCGTGCTTGCCGAGGTTGGTCCGTGAATGGGTGACCATCATTACATACCAAGTTTCCTCCGTGCCTCGGAAAGCACGTTAAGCCGTTGGTCCCGGCTGTCATTTGTAGATCTTTGACAGTCGTTACGAGTAGTCAGAAGCCAAAAAAAAGTCTGACATCCAGTCTTACCAAGGGGTATCGTATTACCCAGTTACTGGGTTGTGGAAGTCAGATAGGCAGTCGCTTCATGTAAAATACTGGTACTCAGCTGGCAGCTGCATCCGGTTAGACTGGAAGCCGACCTCAAGAGAGTTTGGGAAAAGGCTAGGCAGATGATGTAGATAAAAAATTATTGCTTGGAGTGCCAATAGATCTGAAAACCGGATTAAAGTTGAAAATTTAAATTTGCAAATTATAAAATTTAAATTATTTAGACTACTATAATTGACTTTAAAATTAAAAAAAGAACACAGTAATTCCATTGTTTTGAGTTGTCACTCCTGGAGGCTGTCCTTATGGCTGCCTCTGCTTGTACGTTGAATTTCAGCTTAGTTTCATTACGCGTACGAAGAGATTTTACATCACCGAGCTTAACATCATCAAACGGCTTTCCACAATATGCCTGGAACGGGCCCTCAGATTTTTAGAAAGGCTTATAATACTGTGCTGAACAAGGCAGGGCACCGGCAAGATGGCAGATGTGAAACAAAACAAACAAACAGGCTGCTGGAGGCAGCCTGTACCGAACGGTTCACACTGCAGAAGACCGCATGCATGGCTTGGAGAAGTACCATATGGTCGCGATCCTCACAAGTAAGGGAAGGATGATAAAGAAGAAGCAGAGGATTTTGATTTCGATGTTTTACGATCAGAATGAATCGATATTTCCACATCCCTAGTCCGTTGTTTCTTTCATTCTTTGTATTGGCAGCAGTTCCTGCATAGTTCCAGTTCCAATGGAGGATTATATTATGTCTTTCGGGTTCACTCCTCTTTTTAAAGTAGTTCATACTAATAGGTTTTCGAGGTATCAAATGCTTTAATTATTAATGCCGAATCATTTACCAACAAAAAATTAAAATTGACTAAACCTTTTTTTTAATTTGCTTTTTAGTATGGCAACAAATAATGCCACGCCGCTCATGATCTGTCAATTCGCGTCGCCGAAAAACCAAAAGGGATAGGTTGCCGGCGAAACATTTCTATGATTTATTTAAAAAAAGTAATCCACAGCGATATTTACGTGAAATAATATAATCAAGGAAAATATCACAAACCCAAAATGACGGTGGAGGTGCAAGCCAAGACGAGGCTCCCGCAGCTATCGTCTGACAAACAACTAACATTTATAAAATTAGCTGTTTTATCAATGGCAGCAATATTATGTGAGTATTTTTAAAAGTTAATTAGCATTTACACTTGTATTAGAATGATTCCATAGCGTGTCCTTCCGATAAAACGTGATTTAAATAGATTTTTGTTATGACTTACGTGGTCCTATTGTGATAAGCAATGGCGATAAAATGTGCTTATTTTAGAAAAACACAGACCGTAACCTGTTATGTTTTTATCAAAATATCATCTTTTTCTGTTTGTAACTGCAAGATAACAATAATCATCGCTTTGGGACTGTATTCATGCTTCGAAATGAGAAAAACCGGCAGCCGGACATCATTCAGGGTTCGGTGCCATTCGGCTTCTGGCAATATTTCCCGCAAAAAGTATTTTATGTACTTCTCCAATTTCTACCATCCAACATAGCCTTTTCATGTTATTTATCCAAATTACTTTATAAAGAATACCTGTTTTTTTTCAGCCTTTGGAACGCGTCTATTCTCAGTGCTGCGTTTCGAGAGCGTTATCCACGAGTTCGACCCTTACTTCAATTACAGAACCACAAGATACCTCACTGAGGAAGGGTTCTATAACTTCCACAACTGGTTTGATGACAGAGCATGGTATCCGCTGGGACGTATCATTGGTGGTAAGTTTTTACTTTATTACTGAGACGAAACCAAAGGCCTATGCCC
Source organism: Cerastis leucographa (assembly GCA_963082945.1). Classification (NCBI taxonomy): domain Eukaryota; kingdom Metazoa; phylum Arthropoda; class Insecta; order Lepidoptera; family Noctuidae; genus Cerastis; species Cerastis leucographa. The sequence goes on along the minus strand of OY720380.1, from coordinate 4,896,936 downwards.
AGTAGTGCAGGCCAGCTGTGATACCAACCAATACAACCAAGAAACATTGTTTATAAATAATATTTTTATGACTTGCTGGCAAGTAAGCAGTTACTTTGGAAGCTTTTTCCTATTATAACTATACTAGCTGTCCCGCGCAACTTCATCTGCATCACATTTTCCCTGTTTTTGCAACATTTTCACTGCTGCTCCGCTCCTATTGGTTGTAACTGTAACCAACATGACCAACCAACCTGCTGAAGAGTTTGTTTGTTTACTTGAACATGCTAATCTCAGGAACTACTGAACCAATTACATTTATATTTTTATACCATTCAAGCCTTCGCCTAAGGGTAAGGGAAGGCAGTTAGGACAGTCTTCCTATTTAGTTTCAGTTGTCCAGGTTCTTTGAGTATTACTATAAACAAAATATTGGAAAACATTTCAAAAGTGTATGTATAAATAGTACCTATAGTGCGTAAGGCTCAACTTTATGATAAGGTAGGGCAAGCAGACTATTCAGTAATCAAACTCGAAACATACAGTAAACATGGTAAATATCCCATTACAAATGTTATCGGTAGTGTTAGTGACCATGTCAGTTTAAAAACGTATATTCAGGAATGTCTAAACTATGAACAGTAGTAGAATATACAGGTAAGCCAGACTTTAGGCTTGTATAAAAATACCGCCACTGGTTATTAAAGTTTCTTGTCTCTTTATTTCCATACCAAACTACCCTTGAAAATGGGTAATTAGAATTAATTCTGTTTCCTTTGAACTAAAGTTTGTGGTTCATAAGTGCCTTTTATTAGCCCAATTAAAATATACATATAGTGTGACTTCGACTTAGCTGCTATGCTATACATCCAGCCAAAGTTGTAAATAAACTGCATATTTCACCTGAGTAAACAACACAAATTAAAGTAATTAGTTCAGTTTAAGTAATTACTTATGCAAAGATTTTTATTAATTTATGACATGTATAACCAACAGCTGTAACAGATAGATAACAATTTCATATGTAACAGCGAAATGACATTATTATTTTTTATGCAATATACTAATTCTAAACTTTGACAGTTCTAACTTCAAGCAGTTACCACCACTACCAATAACCACCAAGCAATTACTAATTTTTTTTGTTGCCCACATTGTGTCTGCTGTATATAGCCACTGCTGAGCAAAGGCCTCCCCCTTCTCCTTCCATACCTGTATATCCTGTGCGATCTCTGTCCATGTTAGCCCCGCAAACAGGATCGGACTAATCACTACTAGATATTATAAAAAGGCATCTTAAATAATTACTTACTCAAGTAATCACTTTGACTTGTTTATCGATATCAGTATAATGTAAGACTAAAAAAACGGCCAAGTGCGAGTCGGACTGGCGCACGAAGGGTTCCGTACCAATATTTATAAAAACCGCCATATGTGATCTGCAAATGAGACTCTTTTTTAGTACAACTGACGCTTAGCGCCATTAATCGACATTTCTATGGAGTTGTTCGAAATTTTCGAGTCAAATACAATTGGTCGACTATTACTCGTAAACTTTTAAAGCCCACTTAGGTGTGATAGTTTTCCTTTAAACTTCGTTATATATAGGTACTACTACCGTGACATTTAAATTTCTAACTACAACAGTTTGGTTGGTAGAGGGGGGGACACTTGACTCTAACGAAAATTGATACTTTAAAGCTTGATAAGTCACGAACGGTTTACTAAATCAAAAAACAGTCTTCCCAAACCCTTAATAATTTTGGAAGACCTATTCAACGATATCCCACACTATGGAAAGGAAGACAAAAAAAACAATATCATCCCTACTTTACATGTAGGGGAGGTACCCTAAATAATTGTTTTTTCAAAATTTTATTTTACCATTTTTCCAGCGTCATTAACGTGTATACTCATGCCAAATCACAACTTTCTAGTACCGACAGTTTTTGAGCTAAACCGCGGACAGACAGACGGACATACCGAAACTATAAGGGTTCCTTGTTGACTACGGAACCCTAAAAAGAGACATGGTTACCTACCCATCCTGTAACCAAAGGTGGCAAAATGGCAGCTTTATTTTTCTGTTGTAATTTGTATGGTGTACACAATAAAGAATATTCTATTTATTTATTCCTAGAGGCCATTAATTTCTGTTATCTTGTCCAGGTACCATCTACCCTGGTCTGATGGTGACATCGGCCACCTTGTACAATGTAATGCAGTTCCTGAACATCACCATAGACATCAGGAATGTCTGTGTGTTCCTTGCTCCGTTCTTCTCTTCATTGACTACTATTGTCACCTATCTGCTGACTAAGGAATTGAAGGTAGGTTTGTTTTTTATTTTTAAATTCACACATTAACTGACTCCAATGACTCTTGCGTTACTACCAGGCCCCTCTTGGATAAAGAACAAGCAGAAATTGCAGAAAATTACAAGCCTTTTTCTGCATCAACATCATACACCCACAGAATGTTGATACCAAAATAAAATAAAAACATGTTCATGGCAATAAAAAGATGCTATAAAAGTTTTATGGTTTTTAGTTTTATTTTTATGGTATGACAGCTCTAGTTTGTGGAATCAATTCAAACACTTATTATTTGCTTTATTTACATACAAAATTTAACAGATGTTTTAATGAAATTTAGTAAAACTTTGACTTATCTGTCTACATAAAAAACACAATTTCAAAAACTCAAAGCATTAATTCAATAAGACAATAACAGGCTATTGAATTTCAAATAACAAAAAAAGCGAAGCTACAGTCTCAGTCACAACCCATAATAACCTGTGAAAGTACTTTAGTTACACATTTCAAAGCGTAGATCTTTATGGAGAAAAACTTATAACACCCCTTTTTTTTTGGTGGGGGGTTAAAAATAGGCAACAAAATGTACTCAATCTTATTAGATGGAAAAGAACTGATTTAGATTTAAGCCACGTTTTCACTAGGGGACATTTGTCTCGGGACCTTGTCGCCCGACACGAAATCTACGTGTCCCGCGACATGTCGCCCGACGTCGCTTGCGACATTTATGACTTGCAGGACTTGTCGCTAGTCGACGCTCTGCGAGCGTCGACACGCGCGACCTGCGTGTCCCTCGACAGTCGCCGGACAGGTTTTGAGTAGTGAGAACGTGTGTCGCTTGCTTTTGTTTTCCTAAGCTGCACTGAGCAACACTACCTCCTCAGGCGACATACTGATTACGACGACTGGCCAATGTGAACAAGGGAAATGTCGAGCGACGTTGTCCCACAAACTTGCAGAGACATACCACGTGAATGTTGGGTTAGGTTAGGTTAGGTAAATTCTTTGTTGGTCACAGACTCTTTTCGCGACCATTTTTCGAATTGTTGTTGACTCTGCTAAAGAGGCCATTATAGGTCCCCGGTTTACTATCAGATAAATACATAATACATCGAAGAGCGAAAAAAACATAAAAGTAACAATAGACCTAGTTTAAATCTCAAAACCATGTAGCATAACTTAACAGTGTAAAGAAACCATGCCCTAGAACCAAAAATTTTAATACATGGAATTCACCCCTTTTCACAGAGAGTAGTTCTGAAGCCCTAGCAGTGACAATAATTTTTAGGGACAATAAACAGCTATAATATGTGTTGGAACTAATATTATAAATGCGAAAATCACTCTGTTTGTTTGTATGTATGTTTGTTTGTTACCTTTTCAAGACTAAACGGCTGATCGGATCTTAATGAAATTTGGCAAGAAGATAGATTTCAACCTGGGGACGGACATAGGCTATTTATCATCACGGTACGACCAATAGGAGCGGAGCAGCAATGAAAAATGTTGCGAAAACAGGGAAAATGTAACGCAGACGAAATGTTATTCCTATTTATTAATTTACCGTATCTTTCACAGGATGAAGGCGCAGGCCTGGTAGCCGCAGCCATGATAGCCATAGTCCCTGGCTACATCAGTCGTTCAGTCGCCGGGAGCTACGACAACGAAGGCATTGCCATCTTCTGCATGCTGCTGACCTACTACTTCTGGATCAAGGCAGTTAATACTGGAACTATCCTGTGGGCCACGATGACTGCGCTCGCTTATTTCTACATGGTGAGTGATTTTGTGAAGTTGGTGTCTATGAATAGCGATAAGTATCTACTTAGATTGTACGTCCGTACTGATTGTGGACGGGTTTAAGAGTAGAGGAAGAACAAAGAAACGATGGATGGACTGTGTGGAGGATGATATGGCAAGAAAGAAGTTTTCTGACGAGATGACGAGTAAAAGAGAAGTATGGAAGAAGACATGCTGCGCCGACCCCAAATGAATTGGGATACGTGCAAGAGAATGATGATTGTGTATGGCCGTACTGCGCATCCTTAGTAGTCTGCTCAGATTTATGAGGAAATCACAGACACAAGTTTCAGAAAAAATCGGCCAAGTGCGAGTTGGACTCGCGCACGAAGGGTTCCGTACGATTATTTATAAAAACGAGCAAAAAATCACTTTTTTATATGAGAGCCCCCTTAAATATTTATTTTATTCTGTTTTTAGTATTTGTTGTTATAGCATCAACAGAAATACACATAATCATGTACTTCGGGATTCTTCAAATAGAGATTATAAAGATAAATTAAAGAAAAAACCGGCAAAGTGCGAGTCGGACTCACGCACGAAGGGTTCCGTACCATTATTTATAAAAAACGACCAAGTAAAATCACTTTTATGTATTAGTCCCCATAACTATTTATTTTATTCTGTTTTTAGTATTTGTCTGTTTTTAGTATAGCATCAACAGAAATACATAATCTGTATTTTCAACTGGCTACCTATCACGGTTCATGAGATACAGCCTGGTGACAGACAGACGGACGGACGGACAGCGAAGTCTCAGTAATAGGGTCCCGTTTGACCCTTGTGGTACAAAACCCTAAAAACACAGATTTCAATTAATGTCTTAAGCTGTTCATGAACAGTACTAACCCAGTTGTAACCGTACGACTTTCGAGTCGAGGTCGTAGTTTCGGATCTGGTCAGGCGTCTAGGCGGCGGTCATCGCGACTGCTGAGCTGTCCCGAGTTCGATTCCCGGGTCGGGCAATTTTTACCAGGTTTTTCCATCATGAAATTCTCAGTAGCAGCCACAGAGTCTGGTTTTGCGACCGGTTGATGGCAATAGGCTTGCCCCTATTAAATAGGACTTAAACATAAGTGGGTAAAAATGTGGGTGTACAATTAGGTACGCCTCTGCCTAATCCGTCGGGGATTACAGGTGTGATGTTATTATGGATGGTAAGTTTTACCTTACTTGACCTGGCCCCTTATTCACAAATGCTCGGATTCGATTTCGATTCGATAAGTCTTATGTCTATCTTGCTTTGGCATTACGAAAGCGAGCGAGATAGACATACGACTTTCCGATTCGAAATCGAATCCGAGCGTTTGTGAATACGGGGGCTGTAGTCCTCCGCTCTGAAAGCAGCTTCACTACCTATTTTCTGTTGAGCTTTAAGGTACACTCATATTAGAATGTAACATTAAAAGTAATCCTTCTGTAAATTAAATCTGAATCGTTTATTGTTACAAAATCTGTTAGTGTATTGTAAACAAGATAACAGATTATATTGATAAGATTTAGCCATTATTATTGTTTGATAAGTACTGATTGGCTTTGCTTATATGCTTGCATTATAAAGATTTCTGAGTTGTAATCAGATATCTTCAAAGTCAATCACAGAATATAAAGATGACAGTTTCACACCAATGAGTTTGTATTTAACTTTTTGGTTTTTGCTCTGTCGTACACACTATTAAATCATGTTTTATGCTCACGCCTTAGGTTTTGCCCGCTAAGTTTAAAGACGTTGCAAAAACCGCAAAATATTAATAACTTAGTTCTTATCGCTAGAATAACAAAGCCAGGTAGAATTTATAAACTGTTTTTAAATGCCATTAAAAATAAATTCTACCTGGCCTTGTTAAACAAGTCTTTATGAGTCTTACTGTGCGTTCCCATTGGCGAAACATTCAACTAGGTAACAAAATATATTATATTGACATCTCTGTCTCTCTAATATACAACCTGTTTTTTTATATCCCATAACTCTAGGATATGATTGAGACCATATCAAAGAATCAACTGGCATATGAATTATGTTTCAATCATTTTTTTTTTTTTCGCATTTCTAACCTTTAAATATGAATGATTGGTTTGAATAGAAAGAATTACTCGTATTTATCAATGAAACTACTACTATTTTACTACACTGCTGCGAAGTTTGGCAACCTCGTAAAAATAAAGTTTCGTCATACGGGTGACAATTTTTGACCTAAGTAAAATATGATTGATGATATCTCCGAAACTATGCATTATTGGACCAACTATTTTAGGAGTTCTAGTATTATTTTTACCTACAGAATATAACCCTACAGTTATGGGATATAAAAAAAAACTGGTTGTATAACTTTCATAAATAGAAATATAGAACTATGTCAGGCCCAAGAAACGTTGGCGTAACGATCAAATTTTAATGAAAAATGTAAAGCCATGCGGAAGGCCTTTGCTCAGCCGTGGGACAGAGTAGGCTGATATCCTACTAATATTATAAATGCGAAAGTTTGTGAGGATGGATGGATGTTTGTTACTCTTTCACGCAAAAAGGACTGAATGGATTTGGATGAAATTTGGCACGCGTGTAGTTTATAACCTGGATTAACACTTAGGATACATTTTATCCCGATAGTATGTTCCCGTGGAACAATTATCGAACTCCACGCGGGCGACGCCGCGGGCATAAGCTAGTATAAAATAAATAAAAAATCTGTCTCTCATAATTGTTTTATCTCACAAGCAACATGCTTCTATGTCCTTGTCCTGCCAGTGGGAATACACAGCTATTTACAATATAAGCTATACAAGAACCAAGTTCTCTCACCGAAAACTAGACTGAAATGTCCTTATCTTCCACAGGTCTCATCATGGGGTGGCTACGTGTTTCTAATCAACTTGATCCCGCTCCACGTCCTCGCACTCATGCTGCTAGGCCGCTTCTCAGCTCGCATATACGTGGCTTACAGCACCCTTTACTGCGTCGGCACTATACTGTCTATGCAGATCTCCTTCGTGGGTTTCCAGCCAGTGCAGAGCTCGGAGCATATGCTGGTGAGTTTGTATATCTCATGCTACATCATTGCGAAGCCAGGTGAGCTGCTGTAGATATCCGGTCCGGTGGGGGTATTCCGATGATGCAGTGTGACTGCGGCGCCTCAACATAAACCATGGCTCACCTCCTGCTGGCCAACCATGAGTGACCATGACGTCTTAAAGCAGTATTGTTTTACTCTTACTCCAGTGTGGGAAAGAGACGGAGCGATACAGGATGTCTAGCGCCATCTCTTTCCCACACTGCAAAAACGGTAAAACAATAATAATTTAAGTCGTCATGGTAGGGCACCTGTTCTGTTCTATGCTTACCTGCATTTTGAGGGACCTGTCCGACCACCACCAACACCGTCGAGGTGGCAGAGTTCTGTTCAAAACTAATTTAATTATAAAAAGTTCATCGTGTCATAGATTCCCTATGACACGATTAAGTGGAAGAAAATGCTTCCATGTGTGTTGGATATGTTTATTAATAGTCAGTTGGATAAATATGCGCCACCTTCGAAACGAGCATCATTGCTCAGCATAATGCGGTGTCAAGTGACGCGGAAAAAACTTTCTGTGTAGCCTTCGTTACGAATTTTGTGCCTGTATTTTTTTGTATCGATCAATAATGCTTCGCTGACCCCAAATAAATTGGTATACGGGCGAGAATTATGATAGAAGCAGTAGTATGTATGAAAACATGTTTATAGGGTGACCTGTAATTAGTGATCGATACTTAAACACGTGATTATACTCATGATAAACTAATTACCGGCCACCCTATATGTATGTAATGATAGACTTAAGTATTTACCGATTCAAGAACTGAATCTGAAATAAGTATGCCAGACATAATAATAGCAAAATTATGTAAATTTTCGGATTAAAACAAATACTCACATAATGTTATAAAACGTAACAAGGTTGTTTATTTATCGTTGAAATTAAAATACAAAAATCGACAACCGATTACCACACATCTTTTCAGTCACCGGCGTTACTTTCAGACTACCTCTTATGTACTCATTTCTTTTCCTATCCATTCGCATAACACCACATATCCCTCTTAACATTCTCATCTCAGCCACATTCTTCTAATTACCCATATCAACTATCAAATATCCACAAGTGATAACCGGACCCACGGAGAAAAGAGAGAGAGGGAACCACGGAGGAGTCTCGAAATGTAATTAACTAACTTTGCTCTCAGCTTCGTTCCCGTAAGGTAACGAAATTAACCCACGGGAACGTTTCAAATGTAGCTTATGACACTCTGGGATAATGTTAATAAAATAATTTTGGGATCGGATCAGTATTTCCGATGATTATCGCCTGCACGCGAACTTACAAACAAATTTTACCTCTTATAATATTAGTATAGATAAAAAATTACTTACCATATTCAACAATATGTTTCTTCCACAGGCGTTAGGAGTATTCGGTCTGTGCCAGCTGTACGCTTTCACGCAGTACTTGCGCGAGCACCTGTCCCCGGCTAACTTCGAGTTGCTGTTCAAAGCTCTAATCACCACCCTACTGTCTACGCTGGGAACTGCCTTGGTCGCTCTGACACTTACTGGTAACAAGAATATTCTAAATTGTATCTTTTTCAGGTTTTTATCATAAGTGGTCAAATGTAAGGTGAAAAGAAACAAAATAAAAAATCAAAATATTTTATTTTACATAAGCATACCAGTGTCCCTGTGCACTTATAAAACGTCGACAAAAGGACGGTTCGGGTTTGTCGTTTCTTATGAAGAAGAACCGACAAGAAACTCCATGGAGAGAGAGGTATCTCTGCCTACTCCTTCCGGAAATGTAGGCGTAATGACAATGAAAACATAACAATGTCTTAGCTATTGGAAACATTTCCAAAGTTGAATACAATGCGCCTTTCTGGCAACAGAATATATTTTCTAGCAAGACTGCTGTACCCCAGATCCTTGATATCTGCACACATTGTTACAGGTAAAATCTCACCGTGGACCGGACGTTTCTACTCTCTGCTGGACCCCTCATACGCTAAGAACCACATCCCTATCATTGGTAAGTGTTCCTCAAAACTGTCTTCATTCATCCTACTAATATTATAAACGCGAAAGTTTGTAAGTTTGGATGAAATTTGGCACAGGGGTAGTTTATAACCTGGATTAACACATAGGATTTTTATCCTGATAGTACAATCCCGTGGGACAATGATCGAACTCCACGCGTGCGAAGCCGCGGGCATAGGCTAGTCATAAATATAAATGGCCTCTAAAAACTAATCGTAATCAAGATTGAACCTTGTTAATACTAAATAAGTCTCATTTCCCCACAGCATCGGTCTCCGAGCATCAGCCCACATCCTGGTCATCCTTCTACTTCGACCTTCAAGTCCTGGTGTTCCTATTCCCCGCTGGATTGTACTTCTGCTTCAGCAAGCTGACAGATGCTAACATCTTCATCATCTTGTATGGAGTACTCAGCATTTACTTCGCCGTAAGTTAATAGTAAAAATAAAGGCTTTACGCTGTTTTAAGATGATTCAGAAGTATTCTTAGTGCATGCTAGAAGAAACAAACACAGATGTGATTAGCAATTGTCCACACTTAGGGCTTGCACTTGGTACTGTCGTGCTGACTACGTCTGCAGTCGTATGTGCCTTGACTCCTATATTCAATAGTTTATTATCTGTTTTTAAGACACAACTGTAACATTACGATTTTTTCACATGACTATAAAATAAGAAAATTACTCGCGTGAATGAAAGCCAGCAATAATAATTTGCTTACTATAATATCACTAATACACTTATAATAATTATGCCCTAGGTTTGATGCTGGTAGACACAAAACCCCAAAGTTAATTCTTAAATAAAAAAAATCGACGTTAAACTTTTTCAGTCATAGATAGATAGACAATACGTATGATGACACAAAATGCGTTGAGCGCGTCGAGTCAGCGTTTGAGCAAGAACTCCGCTGACTCCGCCCATGATCCTTACACTTTGATCGCTGACAACAACCGCCCCTCCTCCTTCTACCCCCACCAAACACCACCACTTCACATTGACTCTGCCACCTTCTCCTCAGGGTGTGATGGTACGTCTGATGCTGGTGTTAGCCCCAGTGATGTGCATCGTCTCAGGAGTAGCTGCCTCCAGCCTGCTCAGTCTACATGTCAAGGATATTGAGCCGAAGGTCGAGAAACATGAGAAGAAGAAGAAGCATGAGAATAATTTGGTGTTTAGGTCTGAGGTACGTGGAGAATATTTTTCTTACGATTTTACGAGGATGTTTTTGGAAACCACAGTCTTAGACTAGCAAAACTATTTTGCATCAATGTCATAAAAGTAACGTTAATCACTTGTCATAAAAGAAAAAAGGATTTGGTGTTGAAAATGCATGTGGTTTTTTTTTATGTGTATTTTTCAAACTGCATTGTCTTTCTCTCCTTAGGGCTAATTCCCCCGTTGAAACTGAATTTGATCAGTACATTAATAATAGCTGACCCCGCATCTTCGACTGCGCCATAGGGATTATTTTTTTTCCATTTTTGCAACAAATTTCATTGATGCTCCGCTCCTATTGGTCGTAGCGTGATGATATGTAGCCTAAGACTTCCTCGATAAATGGGTTATCCAACGCTAAAAGTTTTTTTTTTTTCAATTCGAACCGTTCCTTAGATTCCGAAGCCTGTTCAACCAACCAAACAAACAAACTCTTTAGTTTTATTAATCCCCGACCAAAAAAGAGGGGTGTTATAAGTTTGACGTGTGTATCTGTGTGTCTGTCTGTGGCATCATAGCTCCTGAACGGATGAACCGATTTTGATAAATTTGGTTTCGTTTGAAAGGTGTGTTAATCGAGAGTGTTCTTAGCTATGTTTCATGAAAATCTGCTCAGCCGTTTGAAGATCATCACCTCTTTTTTAAAGAAGAGAAATGAAATATTTCCACAGGTCTGGTCGATTCGAAATTATGCACGTTCATATTTGATGCATAGACATGAATTCTATCATGATCTCATCCTGCAGCCAGGATCGTCTTCTCACGAGGGAACTCTTCAACGTTTAAAATCAAAATCAAAAGTCATTTATTCAAACTAGGCTGATAATCAGCACTTTTTGAACGTCAAAATTACAAGAGACAGTCCCCCAAAACGCCCGCCCTTCGCCACTTCCTAGTGTTTTAGCTGGGAAGAAGAAGTGGCGGAACAAACTCCCCAGCAACACATCTGTCTGTTAGGTTAGAAGAACCAGATTCTATACAAAAGTGTTCAAGTTTATATAAACAAGGAATCCATTATATCAAATTAATGTCACATGTCAGCTAGCACACACCAATAATAAAATAAAATATTAAAAAATATACTCAAGAATAAATAAAGCCTCCGGACATAAAGGGCGTGCCCGCTTACACGTGCATACAGACGAATAAAATAGAAATAAAGTAAAATAAAATAAAAAAATTAAATAAAAAGATAAATAAATATAATAATGTTTTGCTGTCGGGGGTTTTTTAAATAAATCATTACTTTTGTGTGTGTTTATTTATATATCTTTATAATGTGATCTATATATCTTAAATATTAAATGTCTTATCAAGAAATAAGTTAATAATATTTTTGAAATCCTATTTTTTTAATTGTAAAAAGTATTTACAGTGAATTTGTGGCTTGTCGTTGAGGGCACGCGCGTGGTTAATGCTTTATTTTCTAGGTCAAGCCGGAAACTTTTGAACCCTACTGATGATCATCCACTGCCCGATTTCACCCACTGTTGGTGACCCCCTTAATCTCTTGTCCCCTATCCCCAGGTGGGAGCCCTATTCGTGTGCGTGCTTGGCTGCCTGCTGATCTCATACGTGTTCCACTGCACGTGGGTGACGTCAGAGGCGTACTCCTCGCCCTCCATCGTGCTGTCTGCACGCGCGCACGACGGAGCGCGCATCATCTTCGACGACTTCCGCGAGGCTTACACCTGGCTTAAGATGAATACTCCTGAGGTAAGTTTTAGAATAGAAATAGTCCTGTCAAATTAGACATAAAGATAGTGATCAAATAAGTAAAAAAATGCTGAATTTTGGCAGAGACTCGTCTTCTGGATCCCATGTGAGCTAAAAATGTTACTCAAGGATAAAGGTCAAAATTTTCGATTATTTGGATTTTGAAAAATATAATCCAGACAAGAATGATCATAAAATTATCTACAAAAATAGTCCTTACTTTTTTTTCTTAAGAATCAACATTCCTAGAATACATATTCGCGCTATTCTAAAAGTAGAAGGAATTGCATTCTATTTTAACGTGATTTCCCCGGTAGGCCTAGCCCACGATCTGTTATGATGTAGTTATAGGGGAAAATACGTACTCCTTTAGTGCTCGACCCGGCCAGAACTAGTGTCATAGCGGGACTGCGGGAGTAAAACGTTTTTGTGTCAAATCGTCGATGAAGTTCTAACACCATGTAGTATTTGTCGTGTTTTTGAAATTATGATTTTGATGCCGTTTGCTAGCTAGTGAATCAGAAAACGCATTGTTTCAGCGAATCGGAAACAAGTACCGTCTCTATATATATTTGAAGTGAACACAAATTATAAAATGGTATTGTACCATTACTTAGGTATAATTTAATAATGCAGTTTTCGCTATTCTGTTGTATTGTTGCCTTAAGTGGTGTTAGAACTTCAACAACGAAATGTCAAAAGATGGACTCTCACTTTGCAAAAGACGTCTGGATATGGCATTAACATAAGCAAGCAAACAATAACGTTAGCACTGCTGAGACTTAGGTCTCCTCTTTGTAGGATATGGAGATAATAAAGATTCTTCTTCCCGAATCGATGACTCACATTTTCTCCGACCAGCGCGTTGCGACCTGAACAGCTCTCAAGTCCTGGAGGGTGCAATTACATTTATTATTAATTCGTGTACGACGTGTAGGAGAGAAGGTGTGGCATAATATCCCTTTTTTGGTTTTTAATTGATTTTTCTTAGTAAAGTTACAAATAAAATAACCATACAAAGTGTTGTTTTGCATCCTCGTCAAAATTCAGGAGGTTGTCACAAAAAACATAAATAATCAATTAAAATTACGGTTCCTAGTTAATTATTAAAAAATAAAAGCTTTTAAAAAACGCTGATTTTTTTGGTTGTTTAAGTTTGTCAGTATTTCAGAATAACCCCCTTAACGTGGCTTAGGGAATAAGAAATTATGGAATAAACGTTTGAGATTGTTTGTATGTATGAAAGCGCGGTTATAGGGCGAGAATCAGACGGGCAGCGTTTAAAACACGGGTGGTACACACTTACCGATTTCCGTAAATAAGGAAAAAAAAAGTACCTAACCATTTTATTATTGATTCCGGATGAGAATCGTTAGCATAGTCTCCTCATTGAATTTGGCGAGAATGCAAAACAACATCTTGTATATTTTAATAAAATAAAAAATAAACTTTAATAATACTGTTTGGAATAGCTTATGAAATAATAGGCAAGTTGAACTTACAAATAATGATCAAAGGCAATTTGACATAATTATCAACTTTATTTCGTGGCTTCAAAGTCGGTTTTCGTAATTCTAGTGTTCTGACTTATTGAATTACTAGCTTATGCCAGCGGCTTCGCCCGCGTGGAGTTCGATAATTGTCCCACGGGACCATACTATCGGGATAAAAAGTATCTTATGTGTTAATCCAGGTTATAAACTATCTGTGTTCCAAATTTCCTCCAAATCCGTTCAGTAGTTTTTGCGTGAAAGAGTAACAAACATCCATCCATACTCACAAACTTTCGCATTTAAAATATTAGTTAGGATTTAAAAAAAAAAAACAAAAATTACTCATCCATCGTCTGGTAACCAATTTAAAACATTCTCCATGTATTTCTAGGACTCAAAAGTAATGTCATGGTGGGATTACGGGTATCAGATAACAGCGATGGCGAATCGAACGGTGATAGTGGATAATAACACTTGGAACAACACGCACATTTCTCGAGTCGGACAGGCGATGGCGTCCACTGAGGACAAGGCATACGAGATCATGAGGGAACTGGACGTGGACTATGTGCTCGTCATCTTTGGAGGACTCGTCGGGTATTCTTCTGATGGTAAGACAGTTATTACTACATTACGACATACATTCTTCATTGTATGATTTGCGAGAGATTTATATTTAACTGGCTGTCCCGCGCAACTTCGTCTGCGTCACATTTTCTCCGGTTTCGCAACATTTTTCATTGCTGCTCCGCTCCTATTGGTCGTAGCGTGGTGATATATAGCCTATGTCCTTCACCAAGTTGAAATCTATCTTCTTGCCAAATTTCATTAAGATCCGATCAGCCGTTTAGTCGTGAAAAGGTAACAAACAAACAGAGTGACATTCGCATTTATAATATTAGTATGGATTCATTGATTATTTTGATTGTTAATATTATTGATTGTTTTAGTAAGATCTGTAACTACCTATTAAATTTGACTATGGCTAATAATAATCGCATTGATGGCTGTATCTAGTACTATTTAATTCAAACCTAATATGTTGCATGCCGTAAGGTAAAATGTATCGGGACACTTAATAAATATTCCAACTCACATTTACACCGTGTAAATCACCTCATCACGAAGCCGTCAACCAAGCATTCTGAACATGAAACTAAGTAACTTTACGCAAAAATTATTGCTGGGAAACGATTTTTTTGTGGGGGGTGTAAAATCATGTTTTGTAGTAGAACTCAATGTAACGCACTCAAAACATTGTGCTGATGGACGGATTGAATAGTACGGGGGTTGTGGAGGTGTTTAAAGTAAAAATCTTACATTAAAAACTTGTATTTAAAAAAATACTTGTCTAAAAGTTGGAACTTTGAGCCCTAATATCTCCGTAACTAGAAGGTTCCCAAGTATGGAGTAGAACAAAAAAAAAAATCGCAGTGACAGGGAGAACCAGTGCCTTTCGGCTTCGTTAAGAGGTGTTTTACACCCTTTATATGAATACCTACAAATAAATGATTTCTTTCTACTCTGATAGATAGATAAAGTTATTTTACGGTCGTTACTAGTAGTCAGTGGCCCGAAAGTCTGACAATTAGTCTTACCAATGGGTATCGTATTACCCAGTACGAACTGGGTTGTGGACGCAGTCGCTCCATGTAAAATATCGGTATTCAGCTGCATCTGGTTACATTGTAAGCCGACCCCAACATAGCTGGGAAAATGCTTGGCAGATTTTTTTAAAAATCTTTATTGATAGAGTTTTTTCGCCATTACGAACATGTCACTCTGTAGATATAAAATACTATAAAGGGTGTAAAACACCTTTTAACGAAGCCGAAAGGCACTGGTTCTCCCTGTCATTGCGATCATTTTTTTGTTCTACACCATACCTGGGAACCTTCTAGTTACGGAGATATTAGGGGTCAAAGTTCCAACTTTATGACAAGTATTTTTTTAAATATAAGTTTTTAATATAAGATTTTTACTTTAAACATCTCCACGACCCCGTACTATTCAATCCGTCCATCAGCACAATGTTTTGAGTGCGTTACATTGAGTTCTACAACAAAACATGATTTTACACCCCCCGAAAAAAAGTCATTTCCCAGCAATAATTTTTGCGTAAAGTTACTTAGTTTCATGTACAGAATGCTTGGTTGACGGCTTCGTGATAAGGTGATTTACACGGTGTATAGTCTTAAAAATCTAAATACAATTGTTTAATCGGGTCTGTTCTTCAGGGCGAACTTAACCATATTTATTATAGGGATTATTTTATTTGATAATGGGTTATATAAGTTAATATTGTGTATGCCAATTTGTGTTCTCAATGAGACAGGCTCGCCAGATTATGGTTAATTTCTTTATCGGGGAATGTGTAGTATTGTGTTTGCCAAAGCAAGTTGCCGAGTTCGCTCTGATGTTCTTTGTTTGCCTATATCTGAGACTCTGAGCCAAACTGCTCTTTATCTGAGGCGAAACAAATTCAATCTTTAAAATTTAAAAATAATCTTAATAATTTTAATTTTATTTCTTATCTATCTTAAATCAAGTAGTATGGAAATATGCCAACCAATGCAAATCTTCATTTCATCCAAAACTATGACGGATTTCATTATCTTGAAATACAAACTACATTCTAACATGTTTCTTTTTTGCATAATTTGGCTGCGTTATTTGGTACATTTCTGCCAAACCCTTTAAAATTACCAGCGTGATGTTATATTATTTTTCCTCTCCATAGACATAAACAAGTTCCTCTGGATGGTCCGTATCGGCGGCAGCACGGACCGCGGCGCGCACATCCGCGAAGCCGACTACTACACGCCGTCCGGAGAGTTCCGCGTCGACGCAGACGGATCGCAGACTCTGCTCAACTGTCTCATGTACAAGATGAGCTACTACAAGTTTGGACTGGTTTACACTGAGGGTGGTGAGTAAAGAAAATTATGTTACCTTTATTGATTGACATTTTCTTTATAGTGTGGTTAGTGTCTAACTGGTGTTAGAATTTTTCTGCCGCCCATGGGCCTCTGACTTTGTTTTACATGCCGACGAGAAATATCTCTCAAGCACGCTGGTTTCCTCACGATAACGAAAGAGATATCGTGACCCTGGAACACAAAGGGCTAAGAAGGAACATGGATGGGTTTTTAGTCAGTACAAGTCTGACACTCCCTTCCGCTCCGCCCAGAGTAGGAGGGGTCATTTGATGATTGCCAAACGGTTAAAAAAAAAGAATAACTGGATTCTTCACGATTTTTTCCTTCACGGAAGCAAGTCTTAATTACACAATACGTACATAAATCCGAAAAACTAATGACCGTGTCTTGGGTTCAAACTTGGGACCTATGCTTGGCAGTTCGACGGTCACATCACTAGGCTATTCCTGAGCGTGCCTGTGGACGGTGAGTATGGGCTATCTCACCGTCCGTCCGTCTCATGACGACAGGCCGTGTCGACGGCGCGTACGTGTTCCACGCGCGCCTCAAGGAGATGTCAGCAAACCGGAAGGGGTCCGAGAGGGCCGATGCCTGCCAGGGCTGCGGGTGGTTCGAAAGAGATACCGCGGCCCTGGAACACAAAGGGCTAAGAAGGAACATGGATGGGTTTTAGTCAGTACAAGTAGACACACCCGCTCCGCCCAGAGCGAGAGAGGTCATATTATGATTTCTAATCCGAAAAAAAAAGAGGCGATTCCAGATTTGCCATACTGCCACTTCTATTATAATCCCAAGGTATATTAGCCGTAAACTTAATCGATAAACATCGCGGGTAGGTGTAAAAAAAGACAGACATATCTCCAATATTGATTTTATATTTTAATTAGAAATACACAGTTTATTCACTTATTTTTCATAAAATATCAGTGTATAACTTCTACATAGTGAGTACTCACGTTTGTAGCTCACACATGTGACTAAAGCTATAACTTTACACCACCTGCCAGCACATCACTTCACTATCACTGTTTTTTTTTCACTGTCACCGGTCACAAGAACACCATGTCACAGCTTGATGAGATTTTATCAGTACAGAAAAGCCTTGAGGATAGCTTTGTCCGGAAGATGAGCGAACTGGAGGCGCAAATTCAGTGCGCAGGGCCAGCCAAAGATACCGTGGCGAGGGTAGCTGAGGAGTTTCGGACATTCAGGGAGCTAATCTTCAGCATGCTAAGTCTGCTTAGGAGGCAGATCAGCGAGTGTGCCAGACAGGTTGACCAGTTGGAGACCAGGCATCGTCGGAAGGCACTGATCTTTCAGGGCATAGCAGAGGTTGAAGGCGAGGTCAGCAGCACAGTGATCTTGGATGTAATTAATAAGAAGCTGGGCCTTAAGTCAGTTACCGCTTCCTCCATAAAGGTCTGCCACAGACTAGGTGCAGCGAACAAGGATCACCACAGGCCTATTTTAGTGAAATTCCTCAACTACGACGACAGGTCTGCGGTGTGGAGGGCGAAGACAGGTCTTAAGGGGTCATCTGTTTCCGTCAAGGAATTCTTGACCAAGACCCGACAATCCATCTTTGGTAAGGCGAGGCTTCACTTTTCTATGCGTTCATGCTGGACTCAGGACGGTGTCATCGTAATTAAAGTCCCCGATGGAAGCAAACATAAGATCACATCGTTTGAAGAATTGAGTCCGCTGCTGCTGAAGTATCCCAAGGTGCAAACTTCTGGAGATAGCCTGAAAAACAAGACTCGTTAATTTTGGTAACTCTTTTATTATCTTACAACATTCATACATTAGATACCTACGTTGTGTAGGATCTACTTACCTTATAATGTGCTATCTTTCGCTGTTTGGTAATGATAACCTTTAATTACTTTTAGCTCGTAATCATTGTATTGTTAGACTTTGTTTTTTTTTAATCTTTCTTCCTCACACGTCTATGAGATAGGTTGTTACATCTCTTGTTAGAATAGTTTACCCTCAGCAAGGTTGTTTTTATTTTCCTTTTTTTTTAAAACATGTTGCTAATGCCAAACTCAAAGTGTCATTACTGTCAAATCTGACGTAAGGTTTTCAAGGATCGGATTCGTTCACGTTCACGAAAAGATGTTTTGTTGAGGGTGTAAGGTGCGTTCCGAATGCCATAATAATATTATTTTTCTGTACTTACTACTTTAGTATTCTACTTTTGTATTTATTTCGGGTATGTTTTTTTTTCTATTTCATTGTGACTCATTGTCATTACTTGGTTGTTCACTGTGTTTATAATGATGATGTTAGCTGGCGGGTGGTGCAGAGATGCAACCGTCGTACTTGTTTTGCGTGTAGTTTTTTTTATTATTTTTTTATAGTTATTTTAATTTTACAACTATATATATATTTTTTAATATTTTATTTGTATTTATGACAGCTATTTTTGATAATGAATCGTTTTTCTCAGCTAACGAATCTACTGCCACTTCTGAAGATAGTTTTTGTTCCATTACAGACACCCTTGGTGATACTTTACGTCAAAACTTTAACCATAGTCTTGACCGACTGTTTAATGTTTGTCACATTAATGCCCAGAGCATTCCCAGCCACTACAATGAGCTTTACGATACTTTTACGAACAATAACGTCCATGCCGTCCTCATTTCAGAGACCTGGCTAAAACCTGAGCTTGCGTCTACCACTTACTTTCTACCAGGATTCGTTCTCCTACGGAATGATCGAATCGGGAAGAGAGGGGGTGGTGTTGCAATTTACCTTCGTGCTGATTTTTCTTTTAAAATTCTTGCTACTTCTTCCTCTACTCATTTGGCTGAATTTCTTTTTTTAGAAGTTTGTGTTAGAGGAGCTAAAACTGTTCTTGGAGTTGTGTATTGTCCCCCGTCCCTTGATTACTTCATCGAATTAGAATCGGTCCTAGAATCATTAGGTTCGGAGTATGCACATCACATCGTCATGGGGGATTTCAACACCAATCTCCTTGCCCACAACTCCCCTCGATCCTGTAAACTCCTACATCTGGTCGAGTCAGTGAGTCTGCATGTGTTGCCTCTTCAACCAACGCATCATAACACTGTCGGGGATGATACTTGGCTCGACTTGATTCTCACATCTAATCCTTCCCTAGTCTCCTCACATGGTCAACATGACGCTCCTGGCTTTTCCCATCACGACCTTATTTTCCTGTCTTATGTCCTTAAACCTCCTAAACCCAAACCTACCTTCCAGTACAGGCGTGCCTTTGCGCGGATGAATGTAGAAAAACTCACCGAGGATGCTTCCAATATTGATTGGACGCCCCTGGAGGAAGCCACATCCGTCGATGATAAAGTGGATAGTTTTAATGCGGTTGTAGTCAAGTTGTATGACACCCACGCTCCTGTCAGGAAAGTCAAGCTAAAGCGCCCACCTGCCCCATGGATGAACAATGGAGTTCGGATGGCAATGCGACGAAGGGATCGCGCGTTCCGGAAATATAAAAAGGATCGGTCCGAGGACAATTGGACCCTTTTCAAAACTGCTCGCAATCGTTGTAATCAGATAGTACGCAACGCTAAACGCCGCCACATTCTTGATAATATCACTTCTGCTTCTCCTGCTGATATTTGGAAATTCCTTGGAACTCTAGGTATCGGCAGATCGCGGCATTCAGACCTTCCTAAGGCATTTGGTTTGGACGATCTAAATCGCCATTTCTCCACTGTCCCTACTCTTGATAGTCTAACCAAATGTCAAACCATTGACTATCTTGCTGGTCTGACGCGACCCAATATTTCTCCCTTTGTCTTCACCCCAGTCGATCCCGGAGAGATCAAGAAGATAATCCTGTCCATTAAGTCCAAAGCCGTGGGCTGTGATAACATCAGTCGTCACATGATTGTGACGGCTCTTGATCAGCTCCTTCCTGCAATCTCCCATATTGTTAACTTCTCCCTTTACTCCGGTGTTTTCCCTTCTCTATGGCGGAAAGCCCATGTTCGGCCACTCCCTAAAATTCCTAACCCCACTCTTCTCAGCCACTTTCGACCAATTTCTATCCTTCCCTTTTTGTCTAAAGTACTCGAGGCCTGTGTTCACAAGCAATTTTCCCACTTCATCCACCACAACTCCCTTATCAGTCCATTGCAATCCGGGTTCAGGCCCGGCCATAGTACCGTATCAGCCCTCCTTAAAGTGACTGACGATATAAGGCGGGGAATGGAAGACACTAAAGTTTCGGTTTTGGTGTTAATTGATTTTTCCAATGCTTTCAATACCGTCAGTCACGAAGTCCTTTTATCCATCCTCTCCTATCTGATGGTCTCTCCGGAGGTATTGGAATGGTTTTCTTCCTATCTTCGGGGGCGCCAGCAGTCAGTTCTTGCTGGTGACGCTAGCTCCAGCTGGTGTGATCTTGATGCTGGCGTCCCTCAAGGCGGTATTTTATCTCCACTTTTGTTCTCTATTTTTATAGATCTCATCACTACCGAGCTTCAGTGTGTGTATCATCTTTACGCTGACGACTTACAGCTCTACTGTCAGGCTAGTGTTGACAGCTTGTCCAGTGCGATCGAGGAGCTAAACCGGGATTTACGGTTTGTCAAAAACTGGTCTGATCGTTTCGGTGTGGCGGTTAACCCAACCAAGTGCCAGGCTATTATTATAGGGAGTCCCCATAGCCTGAGAAAGCTGAATGGCTTAACGGTGCCACCGGTTACCTTTGACGGTACAGTTATTCCGTTTAGCTCTGACGTCAAGGATCTGGGTTTGCATGTTGACACTTGCCTTGACTGGCGTAAGCAGGTCGCGATTGTGAGCAAGAAAGTCACCGGAACATTGCGGTCGCTCTATCGGCTAAAAAATATTCTCCCATCACACATAAAGGTAATGCTTGTACAGTCCCTAATCTTCCCCATAATTGACTATGGTGATGTGTGCTACTACGACCTGAATGCAGATCTCCTCAATAAACTTGACCGACTTCTTAATAACTGCATTCGATTCGTATTTAATCTTCGTAAGTATGATCACGTCTCCGCACATCGGTCACTTTTAAAATGGTTGCCCATCCGACAGCGCAGAGCGTTGAGAGCTTTGACTACCCTATTTTCGCTTCTTAATAAGCCTACTTCTCCTTCTTATGTGACTACTCATTTTCAATATTTGTGCTCTGCGCACAGTAAGAATCTTCGTTCCTCCTATAATCGTCTTCTACGTTGTCCTTCTCACCGCTCTGGTTTTCTCAAGTCGTCTTTCTTTGTCCAGGCTGTCTTTCTTTGGAATGCGCTCCCTCTGAGCATTAGGTTGGCCAACAGTCGGTTCACATTTAAAGTTAAAGCTCGCGAACACTTACTTAAGAAGCTGGCAGTTTCATCTCATAATTAAATTGTTGTTAGTTTGTCTCTCTCTTTACTTATTGTATATATATATATATGTATGTATCGTTATATTTTATTTGTAAATGTTCTCTTAACATTTGTTATGCTGCACCTACTATGTTTTCTCTCTGCATCACCCTAAGGTAGACTGGTAGAAAATGCCTAAGGCATTAAGTCCGCCTTTGTACAGTGTTTTTATACTTGTGCATAAAGTTTTAATAAATAAAAAAAAAAAAAAAAAATAAATAAACAAGTAATTTTAAACAATTCTCCGTATCCCAGGTCGACCGCCCGGCTTCGACCGCGTCCGTAGCGCTGAGATCGGCAACAAAGACTTCAACTTGGACGTACTAGAAGAGGCTTACACCACCGAACATTGGCTCGTCCGCATCTACAAAGTAAAGCCGCTACCTAATCGGGGCGTCTGAAGTCCGCCCCCCGCCGGCTTAGCCGGTAAATATCTGTCAAGTTTATATTGGTATAAGAAAAAGTACCACATGAACATCGTGGAACATTTGAAACAGTGATATGACAAAGAGTTTATGCACAGTTAAGTCTTCTATAGTTTTCACATTCTTTTCGTTATTAAGTCAGAACTCATTATACTTTTTAGCAACATGTTCTATCGTGCAATGAGCACACAAAAAATGCCCTTAAAGTAGTGTATGCTGTGACTGTATACTCTTGGAATTAAAAGTTAAAGCTTTAGGAATAATTTTGCTTGTGTAATGCAAGAAACGATATTTGTATAGTAAGTCAAACTTTACCTGTGAAGTGAGATATCATTAATTTAATAAGCAGCCAAGCTTTTAGTTCCGTGAATGTACAGTGCCTACCTACATTGTTTCAAGAAGCTCTGAAAATGTGGATTTTTAGTAAAATTTCCGGGAACGAAATTGCTCAATCCAGCTTAATTTATTAAGCTTGTTAGAAAGTCCGCTTAGCGGCGAATTTTATAATTAGCGTCTGCCCAAAAGACTGCTAAAATGTAGTTAATTAAAAATCTGGCTACGAAATCCATACATCATCTGCTTCGCCTTTTCGTGAAATCCATAAAAAAACTCTATTCAATCCACAATATAAACTTTATTAATATTTACCGGTCAAGCCATACAAAACGAATGTAAAATAAGAAATAAAGTGATAATTATTGGAAATATTTATGCTAAAAGACATGCGGTTCTCTTACATGACTTTCTCAGAGTTCGTCATTCGTTGGAAATACAATTGTTGCATAAGTATATATGGGCGATGATTGCTAATAGAATGGTCAGGTTCGCGGGAACGTACATAATTCCGAATTAGTTCCAAGGAATCAATTTTTGGACGTCTAAAAATTTATTTTCAGTGGCAAAAAGCTACGAGAGCATAATTAATTTGTATACAATTGTGTCTTCAACGTATCTTCATTAGACTTAGCATCATTTTTATATTTTATAATAAGCGTGCTGAGAATGGAAGTGAAAGGAAAGATAGGTAATACATGTTTAGTGTGCTAGCCGCATTGACCTTTTTAGAGTGCAATCTTGTATGGATGTTGTCTTACTAATAAGTTTCTATTGACTGGGACTAGTAAAAACATGGATATACAACCCCTTTATAATAAAGAACTTTAATAAATAAAGAGGAATCACAATATCCACTGACAACGAATGAAATAGGGATGGTGACTCATTTTTTTTTATTTGTCCATCAGGTAGATTATTAAAAAGTATTTGACACGTATTTTTTCTTTTTTCACATATTCCTAAAATAACAGAGATATTTTGAGTTGAAATGGCGCATGACGTCACGGCTCAGTACATTTTATACCTAGTTGTGACGTAGTGAGCCAACTTTAATGCGTTTTAACTAAGTATTTTTTTGTTAACTTGATAAAACAAAAAATAAGTATTTTTGTATTACCTGATTGACGGACAAAATAGAATTTCGTTTTCTTTACCCAGTCATCATCCCTATTGCTATTATAAATTAAAACTGATGTTTTTTTGTTCTGGTGACCTAACATTCGTTGTCTATACTTTTTTTTTGGTTAGAATTTAACAATATTTCGTCAGTTTTAATTAGTAATAGCACAAGTTGCTGCTTTTAAGCCTGAAAAAGATTGTATATAGCCTAATGTTATATATTTTATGCAGTTTGTCAAATACTGCCACTAATACGGTAAACAAAAACTTAAAAACACTGATTCAAGATTTTGACTTATAAAATTGTAACCATTCTAATGGGAAATCTATTACGAATGTAGGAAAGGTTCTTTATTTAGATTAGCATTTTTTATAATCCCTATACAAGGTGAAAAGGACACCAACGCTAAAACGAAAACCGTACAGTAAATCGTTCTAAAACAATACCAAATAAAAATTTATCGGTGTTTACTTAAAAAAAACCGGCCAAGTACGAGTCGGACTCGCTCACGAAGGTTTCCGTACCACCTATACAAATAAATAAAATTGAAGTGTCTCTTTGTAATATTAAAATAACCGTTAAACTTTACTACCGGTATATTTTAATTTTTTAATTCCACGCGGACCAAGTCGCGGGCACAGCTAGTTATTTATAAAAACGAGCAAAAAAATAACTTTCGTTGTATGGGAGCCCTCTTAAATATTTATTTTCTTCTGTTTTTAGTATTTGTTGTTATAGCGGCAACAGAAATACATAATCTATAGAAATTTCAACTGGCTAACTATCACGGTTCATGAGATACAGCCTGGTGACAGACTGACGGACAGCGAAGCCTCAGTAATATGGTCCCGTTTGACCCTTTGGGTACGGAACCCTAAAAATCACCCGTACCCATACACTTTGATCGTGTAGGTATTGCAGTTTTGTAGTAAACATCTGTTTTTTTTTTATGAATAATCGACAAAAAATTGCTATTTACCGGGTTCAGAATGATCTAAAAAATACGTGGTAACCATTTTAGCGTCAGCGTCCTTTCTAACCTGTATACGTTTCACATATTCGCAATAGATATCCTAGTTACCTAGTTTGTAAAACTACCATAAATATAAACTTGTCTGTCTCTAAGGCTAAAGGTCTGTCTACAATTTGATTAGAGCAAATGATTAGGGAAATGCACTTGCTTCTTTTTTATATGCAATGCACTTGCAAACAATCAAAATGTAATCAGACTTATACAGACTGAATCCTATTCATCGCGTAGTTTCTTAAAATGTATGTAAACAATAGAGTAGATGTATTTTAAATGGTTATTTCACTTACGGAGATACGCACAAATAGAATTCGTCACATTACTTGTAGACAATTATTAACGACACTTGCCTGGTCTAGACTTGATTCAATTACTAAATGAAATGATGTAAAGGAAATGTTGTATAAATTCTTTTTTTATTTTTATTTTAAATAAAGTTTATTGATAAAAGTGCGTTTTTGTTACTAGGACCCACGTCACGTTCAAATGCGCACATAAACAGCGTCATCGTCATCATCAGCCTATGTTCCCACTGCTGGGACACAGGCCTCCTCTCTATGAGAGGGATTGGGCTGCAATCCACCACGCGGGCCCAGTGCGGGTTGGTAGATGTCACATGTCTTAAAATTTTTAGTTCTAGGACATGCCGAAACTGTCCTAGAACTAAATATTTACCCCTCACGATGTTTTACAACAAACAGCGTGGCTTTATCAAAATCATAAAACACACTTCCAACAGACATAAACTCTACGCCTTTTTTTCGAGTGGGTAAGCAGAAGCCAAAGAACAATACCTTCTACATCTTTGCATACTTCTTTTCTTTCGTCAAACATTTATCCACGAACGCCAGTAACCAGTACTACGCACTTGACTTTTCTGAAGAACACCATTATTGTATACAAATATAAAATTATGTTGTTATTGTCTGTAATTCCAAAATAACAGCTTTTTACTAAAAGCAAAACAAAAAAAAAACAAATACTTTTTTTGTGTTTGTTCCGGGTAATCTTTCTCTAGGTCTCTCAAAACGGCTAGACCGATTTTGAGAGACTTTACTGGCAGATCGCTGATGTTATAAGGAGTAACCAAGGCTACTTTTATTATCGAAATAAAACTAACTAGAAATTGTTAAGAAAATCCGATGCAAATAGGCAAAGCATATTTCACGCGGACGAAGTTCGCGGGCAACAGCTAGTCACTAATCAGGTATGTGTATGTCCTTTTAGGGCGTCTCTCAATCTGCCTTGTAAAATTAATGTTAGTTGCATAATTGTTATAAATAAATCAAAGTACTATTTTAAAGCAATCATTATTTATTTAAATTTGTAAATACTTTTTTTACACGCGATCACTGGTTTACAAAACTGTAATCAACAAAATAAAGGCTGACGTAGATTAGCGTCGCAACACATTGCCAAATGCTTTTTCCCAAGTTTTATACATTTTGTTAGAACTCTTGCGCACTACAGGCGGTTTTTTTGGTGTGGGTACACACAAGTTAACCTTAGAGGTTGTCGATAGCTTAACCGAGCTATCCTGTGGGTGTGTCCAGCCAGGGGCAAAAAACTTATAAACTAAGCGATTACACGCTAAGGGCACCCCCGTCTGTGGGGCCTTACTTCGCTGGGGTAAGAGACAGGCTGGATCGGATCAGGCTACAGGCGGGTCGACCACACTTTATAGAATTGAAATGTGCTCTGGGTTCTATTCTACGTCTCCGTCACTGTGTTCTGAACAGTCTTCAGGAAGGAAAGTGTCGTCGTTGTTATAATCTCTTCTGTTCGGGCCGAAACGCTTGTTGCGGCGACGAGTTGGCTCTGCTGGACGGGTGCCCACCTGAAGAGATAATGAACATCTTAATAGGGATGTCTGCAGCTAAAATAGGAGATAAATCATCTACCATACCCGTACACTAAGCCAATCTGGCCTTTGTCCCAGCAGTGGGAATATTATTATAGGCCGGTCATACTATGACATAATTTGTTCCATTCAGAAACAAGAGCATACATCAAGATTTTTAAGGGTTAGGGACACTTCATGACACGCCCGAGCAGCGGCGCGGGCGCGTGTGGGTTTTCTAAGGATATTTTGACAACAAGCTCTGGCGCGTTTCAGCATATACACGTAATTTATACATGACACGCTTTTTGCCTGTTTGAACCTAATCAGCTGTAAAAATAATGGTTACCAGTGAATCTGTTGTATGTACGAATAAGCCCACCTGTTCAACAAGTTTGTAAGGTCCAGCGCCATTAATGAAGGTCTCTCTAAAAGCTTTATGCAATGGTTTCTTTTTGAACAAGATGCACTGTTCTTTAATCACATCTGCTGCACCTTCAGAAAAATCTGCGAACAGCAAAAATAATCACACTATAAGATATGATTGTAGTGTATGAAATGGGTACAGGGTGAAAGGTATTCAGAGGCCCAGAGTTATCATTATGAAAATACAAATTTTTACCGGTGATCTTACATTTTGGTGTTTAGGTAGGACCAGTTGTTTATTTTTTAAATGCTCAATGCTAAGAACGTAGCCTATCTCATATTGCAACGACTCTTAGGAGCCGAGCAAAACGAAACACGGCTGTGAGAGCGCAGGGCACAAGCTAGTGTTTTAAATATTTATTACTCTTGTTTGAATAATGCTGATAGACTATTCACCTGTTTCTTTAAAAGAGATCTGCTTGGGCCTTATATCATAGAGTCGGTAGTCCAACATGAGCACCATGTCGAAAGGCTCTCCTTCCTCACCCATGTCAGTCTGAGCCACAAACGACACCTCCATGTGAGAACCATCCAGGATCTTGAAGAGTTGAGCCTCCATTTTCAACATTTTCTGTGAGCAACAATTATCTCATAGTCAAAATAAATATGTAAACATCTATGTATTTTTGAAGTTTTAGGAAATTTTATCTCATACAATATGTATGTATAGATTAATACGGGTTTTGTGTTTTTTAGTATTATATTCTATATCATCATCTTTCTGACTTTCTCCCATTCTACTTGGGGTCCGCACAACACGTTTTCTTCTTACATTCTCCCCTGTCAGACATCACGCCATCATTTACTCCTTTCTCTTACATACACCGTGTAAATCACTTCATCTCGAAGCCGTCAACCAAGCATTCTGTACATGAAACTAAGTAACTTTATGCAAACATTATTGCTGGGAAACGACTTTTTTTGGGGGGTGTAGAATCATGTTTTGTGGTAGAACTCAATGTAACGAACTCAAAACATTATGCTGATGGACGGATTGAATAGAACGGGGGTCGTGGAGGTGTTTAAAGATTTAAAAATCTTACATTAAAAACTTGTATTTAAAAAAATAATTGTCAAAAAGTTGTAACTTTGACTCCTAATATCTCCGTAACTAGAAGGTTTCCAGGTATGGTGTAGAACAAAAAAATGATCGCAATGACAGGGAGAACCAGTGCCTTTCGGCTTCGTTAAGAGGTGTTTTACACCCTTTATATAATTCCTCACACCATCCATCTATCTTTTGTTTAGCTTTTCTCTTTATATTTTTAAATTAAATTAAAAAAAACATACATACATTGCAAGTTAAATAAAAGCTTTTAATGACGGAATTTAGGCAAGCCAGTGTGAAGGAATAGAATCTTCATTATGACCATATTATAGAGTTCAACTCCCTAAATATGTTAATCCTGTGGAGTTTGCAAGCTACAGATTTCATGAGCTAAAATAAAGCCTTTCCTTCAATCATAATGTTCTTTTAAATGGGCAATATAGTCGACAGTCCCCTTGTTCACTTTCCACGGTGGCCAAGTCCTGAGAAGGCGAGAAAGGAGGGGACTGCTGGGATGATGAGTCACAGAGTAATTTGGAAGAAGAGACATGCTGCACAGACCCCAAATAAATTGGGATAAGTGCAGGAGAATGCTGATTATAGTTGAGAGTCCAATGCTCACCTGTTTACCCAACAAGACATTTATCAGATTGCTACAGTGGACCCAGCTCATCCTAAACATATTAACTTACTTTCAAAGCTTCAAACTGTTCCAGTCTATTGTAATAAGCCACTAGAGCTTTTCTGATGGCACCCAGACATTCAGGGAGCATGATGTTGTCATAGTCCTGCATCACTGCATCCAGGTTGAACCCCAGTGGCAGGTTTGATTTTGATACTTCATTTACACCTGCAATGGTAATCAGAAGGGTGACCATCGTCATTGGTCTAGTGGTCATGAGGGAAACTGATGAGCATAAGGTTCTGGGTTTGATTCCCAGTTCGGGCATAGTATTATGTTTATCCGTAAGGAATTTTAGTGTCCGGCCGAAACTGGTTTTTACGACCGAAACCGAATTTCGGCAACGGTCTCAGTTTCGGCCGAAACTGAAACTTCCCTACAAGGATCATGTTTTGAGGGAAAAATGAAGAAAACGTTTATAATCAGTCAGTCGTTATTTTTTTATCTCACACACATACTTTTTTATCACATAGCAGTCTTCGGCATAGGTACTTAATATTTAAGTACTTAACAAAAAACAAAATAAATCTCTTTTATCTTGACTCAATGCACCGAATATGACTGATCGCAGCGCGAGAACTCCCAAATGCAGTTTCGGTTTCGGTCGTAGTTTCGGCAGCTTTGCCGCCGAAGCCGAAACTTAACCAAAACCGAACATTCGGTCGGACACTAAGGAATTTATTAGTTACAGCCACAGAGTCTGTATTTCTGATTAAAAGTTAAGATTTCAATTTTCACATACCATTTTTCAGCTCTATCCTGAGCCCATGCTTCACCTCATGTTCGGTGGCATGCTGCATGTGGTAGACGATACAGCAGTGGTCCTCCAACATATAGGACTGCACCTCAATGCCTGACAGCACTGACATCAGCTCTAGATCCTTCTTCAAGTGGTCCACTGCATTTGTTATTACAATTTTCTGGAATTTTAGTAGATTTATGTCATTAGTTTTACTTGACATAGATACTAATCGACTGAAAACACAACTGGGCAAAGTGGGCAGTTGATAACCATTTGCAATACATACATACATAAAGTTACGCCTCTTTCGCATGGGGGTAGGCAGAAACCACAGAATGCCACCTGTCTATAATCCTAACATACTCCTTTTAATGTCCATTTGCAATACTGCCATAAAAAAACTAGTTGTTGGTCTATCCTGTCACAAGTGTTGCTACTGAGTGTGAGGGCTGAATTCCAGGCCAAAAGTGCTAATGGGTTTTCCATCACGAATTAATCAAAAGGAGCCCAGTAGTCAGGCTTTGTAACCATTTGCTGGCAAAACGCTTCCCCCCTAGTACACAACAAGCTATAGATTTCCAGTATAACAAGGCATAGCTTTGTATGGTTTCCCGTCCAATGAAAGATCCGCATGACATGGTAATGTACAGCTAGATTGGTCGTCGTACATGGGACTTAAGTTTTATTTAGGGATTACTGGTGTGATGTTATGTTGTTAATTCCCAAAATTACGAATTACCTCTGGTCTAACAAAAGATTCAGCCATTTTCTTGATAGGTGAAGCCTTGCGCTTGTAACTGTTTCTTTGTATCTGAAACAACTCATCTTGCTTTTCTTTCAGCCGCAACTCCAGCTGTTGTATCTCTTCTTGAAGATCAATACATTCTTCGTCCTCTGGAAGCTTTGTAGCTGAAATGTATTACTAATATTTACCACCAGTTTTTGTTTGAAAATAACGATGATAAATAATATGTAAACAGATTTTGTCTTCAGAAATACGATGTCTTTCTAAAAAAAAGGCCTACTTTTTATAACTTTAGGTGGTAGATAAGGATGATAAAAATGCAATCATTTAATAAACGTACAATACAATTTTAAGAACACTAACCCGTATTACCTCCTCTCTTAAACAACTTTGATATTTTCAACTGCTTGGTATTCTTCGTCATTATTCTAAAGTGTTTTGGTATAAATATGAGGAAAACAATTTGAAATTTTGAACCAATTATTCAATAAATAAACAAGCGCTCAACGGAATTTTTCAAAACTTTTTGACATTTTGTTCCTTTATGTTGGCTAAATTGTTTGTTGAATGAATGAGTGTCATGATTGAACAAAAAAAACATATTTGGATACTTTATGAATAATTTAAAGGGTCTTTAGAAAAAGCGCGGGAAACGTTCAACTTGGCGGACGCGTCCTTTTTGAATTCAAGAAAAATATTTTGAAAATACAGTAAAATAGGATCAGTAGTTTAGTTTTAGTGCTCTCTTCTTTGATTTAAGTATAGTTTTGTAGTATTTTTTCCTCGGTAGTGGTAAGTTTTTACTATATATTGTTGAAGCCGTATAATGAACGACCCGCCAGACCCGGGGGACTTTGTTCCCCCGGCAGGCAATTTTGTTACTGTGGTGAGCAATGAGTCAGGCATGGAAACTGATGGGTCCTCCTCGGCTCGTAAACTTAAAAGAAGTCGCGTAAATGTGTGCAAACATTGTAACAAACGCCGTCGCACCCGAAAAAACCACGGTTCCGAGTCGTCGGGTTGTGGTTGTACGGATCCTACAAGTCCTAGAACATTTTTATCAGAACCTATTTGCTCTGTAATACCAACTATTGCTGCTGATACTCAAGCTCCATCCGTAGCTGTTCCCGCGCAAATCGGTCGTAAAGCATACGACAAAACCGACAGTGCACCTTACATAGTACACTTACAGAAAAAAACTATTTCCCCTGATGATGATACTACACTGCACCCAATCACATTTGGCAAATATCTCAAACATAATGCCTTTCAAAATATTATAAATGGTAGCGTCAAAAAAATTGGGCGTAATAAAATTTCTCTTTCATTTTCCAATTATCTGGATGCAAATTCTTTTATTTCACACAGCAGTCTGGAAACATATAATTACAAAGCTTTTATACCCACATTTAATGTTACAAGAATGGGTCTAGTACGTGGTGTTCCTGCAGAATGGTCTCCAGAGGAAGTAATTGATAATATTACAGTTCCAATTGGTTGTGGTCCAATTTTAAAAGTCAGACGCCTTAATTTTAAATCTGTTGTTGATGGTACAACCACTTGGAAGCCATCCCAATCCATAGTAGTTACTTTTGATGGACAGGTTCTACCTAAAAGAATCTTTATGTGTTATAATGCATTACCTGTTGATTTATATATTTTCCCTACTGTACAATGCTTTAATTGCTGTCGTTTTGGGCACACTAAAATTCAGTGCAGGTCTAAACCTCGCTGTTATAAGTGTGGTCAAGGCCATACTGGAGATAGCTGTGAAAGGGAAGTAGAAAATGCATCTTGCTGTCTGTGCTCTGGCTATCACTATGCCATTAATAAATCTTGTCCTGAATTCTGTAGACAAAAACAGATTAAATCATATATGGCACATAGCTCAGTTTCTTATGCTGAAGCAACTAAAGTTTATCCCCCGGTAACTAAATCATATGCTGACACACTTTTATCTTCTCCTTCTAAAAACTTTGCAGATACTCCATCAATCTCTTCACCTAATAGAATGCAGGCTTCAAGTAGTTACAAAAAGACTGTCTTCCTGAAACCACGCTCCCCACCCAAATCTATACAAGGCTATAATAAAGAGGCCCACAATGCTATTATTAATGATTTTAAAATTCCCCAGCCATCTAATGGTTGTGCCTTTACTAATAATCAAAATAATGATAAAAATGATGTAAACTTTTCTATAAATGATTTTCTCTCTGCATTACACAATCTTCTTTCTCAGTTCAACATCTCACCGTCCAACGTTGCCTCAACTTTCAATGTACCTCAATCCATTCATAATGGACAACACATCCAATATAATCCAATGGAACTGCCGCAGTCTAGTAAACAAAAAGAGTGATGTTATATACCTTTTAAACAAATATGAGCCATTTGTCTTTGCTTTAGCAGAGACCTGGCTCAAACCAAATCATATTTTTAAAATTAATGGTTATTTAACCATTAGGGAGGATAGATCTGATGGGTATGGTGGTGTAGCTATACTTATCAAGAACTCTTTTCCTTTCTCTATTGTTTCATTACCTCCTCATAGTGAGGAAATTTCTGTTGTAGCTATTAAGGTGCACCAAACTTGTTTTGTTTCTATTTACATTCCTCACCCTTCTTCTTCTATTCTTCAAGAGATGAATAATCTCTTTTCTTTTCTTCCAAAGCCTTTCTTAATATTGGGGGACTTTAATTGCCATCATCAATCATGGGGTTGTTCTGTTTCTAATTGTCATGGTGAAGATTTACTAGATATAATAGACTCTCATAATTTATGCATTTTGAACTCAGGAGCTGCTACTCGCCGTTCAGATCCCAACCAAAATCAAAGTGCAATTGACCTTTCTATCTGTTCTCCAAGCTTAGCCTCTTCATTAACTTGGCATACTCTAACCTCTACTTATGGTAGTGACCATTTCCCAATAGTTATTTCTTACCCTCTTTCCAAATCAAAGGCATCATCAAGGAGATCTAACTTAAAACACAAATTACCAAGCAGAAATAGTAGTGACTGGGACAAATTTAGAAGCCTTGTTGACAGTAAGCTTTGCTCCTTGCCTGTAATTTCTGATGGCAATGAAAACAGCTGTGCTGAAGCTTTAGCACTTTTGTTAATTGAAACTGCAGATGTAGTTTTTCCTGCAAAAAATAACAATAATAGTACAATTCCCTCACCTCCATGGTGGGACTCTGAATGTACAGAATTAGTTAACAAACGTAAAGAGGCGGAATACAATTATAACCTTGACATGTCTAATAGTAATTTTGAAACTGTTACTAACTTAATTAACGAAACTTATAAACTTTTTAAGAAGAAAAAATTTGAATCTTGGCGTAACTTTTGCTTATCAATTTCACCGAACACCCACCCAACGATTGTCTGGCGTAATATCCGTAGATTTAGATCAATTTATAAGAACCCTTCCCCTATACCTGTTTCTTTAGCCAGCGAATTTTTAGATAATTTAGCGCCGCCTTGGGTCCCTGAGGCTGTTAACCCTAACCTGCCCTTATCAATATTGTCAATAACCAACGGATCACATAACCAAGGCACCCATACGACTCTAGATGGCCCATTCACTCTTACTGAATTAAAGGGTGTTATTCATAAAACTAAGGATTCTGCACCAGGCAGTGATGGCATCCCATATTCCTTTTTTGCTAATTTAAATGAAGACGTCCTCCGCTATTATTTACATCTTATCAATTCTATTATGATCACTGGCAACATCCCTGTTGAATGGAAACGTCAAATGGTGTTGCCATTCCTTAAACCAAATAGAATCCCATCTGACGCTTCTTCATACCGTCCCATAGTTTTGTCTTCAGTTCTGATGAAATTAGCTGAACATTTAATTAAAAATCGTCTAGAATGGTTTGTTGAAAGTAAGGGCCTTTTGGCAGCATCACAATATGGCTTTAGAAAAGGTAGGAGTACCAGTGACTGTTTAGGCATTTTAACATCGGATATTCGGATTTCTTTTTCTAATAATCAATCTACTGTCGCGGTTTTCCTTGACATAAATTCAGCTTATGATAATGTTATATTATCAATTTTACAAAATAAATTAAGAGCCCTAGGGGTTCCATTGAATTTGTCAAATTTTATTATTAATATCCTGACTGAACGCTCTATTAGTATGCTAATTGGTGATCAAGAGGTATCTTACCTTGTGTGGAAAGGCCTACCCCAGGGTTCTGTGCTCAGTCCCCTTTTATACAATATTTACACTTTTGATTTAGACTCGTCCTTATCTGATCATATTACGGTTCTTCAATATGCCGACGATTTGTTGTTATATTCTTCAAGCCAATCCATCGAACAGGCTAGCCAGGCTATCAATTCCGCTTTATCTAATTTAGAGTTATGGTTACATCTTAACGGCTTGGATATATCCACGTCTAAAAGCGCGGCAGTTTTATTCACCCGAAAGAGAAATATTCCCACAATAAATCTCTTTTATAAGGAAACTCCTATCCCGATTAAAGATAATTTCAGATATCTAGGTGTAATACTTGACAGTAAATTAAGTAGTGTTCCTCATTGTGATTATATTGTTAACAAATGTGAAAACCACATAAACATGCTTAGATGCCTATCAGGTGTGTGGTGGGGTGCACATCCTTTTTCTTTAAAATTAATCTACAATGCTATAATCAGAAGCACTTTAGATTACGGATTATTTATTCTTGAACCGGGTAGTGTTATGGCTTTTAAAAAATTGGACCGTATCCAGTCTAAAGCATTACGAATTATTGCGGGTGCTATGAAGTCGAGTCCCATAAATGCCTTACAGGTTGAATGCGGGGAAGCTCCTTTACATCTTAGAAGACAGTTCCTTTCTGATAAGTATTTGTTCCGCATTATTCAGTTCTCAACTCATCCTCTCATTTCTAAACTGGACATTTTAGTGACGCTGATTGATTCTTCAGATTACTGGTCCCATAAACGTGCTCCTTGTTTAGTAATAAGCTATAAAAAATACCTTTCTCTATCTTCTCCAGTACACCGTTCCAACAAACTTCCCATATTTAGCAGTAGTTATGATAGTTTACATTTCAAACCCATCATAAAATTTCACTGTACTAAAAAATCTGACCCCGTTTGTCATTTAAGTTTCAACAATTTTCTGTCCGAGCACTCGGAATATCATCACATTTTTACGGATGCTTCCAAGCGTTCTCCGACAGGTTGTGTGGGGATTGGCACTTTTCATTCGCAATATAACATTGTTCAAAAAATAAAACTTCCTCCGGAGACTTCTGTTTTTACAGGAGAATGTTTTGGCATTTTGAAAGCCATTGAATATAGTCGGGTTTTTAAGTTAAAAAAAGTTATCATTTTTTCGGATTGTCAAAGTGCGCTTCTAGCCATCAACCAATCTCCACTGACACATAAATTACAGTTGCCCATAATTTATTTAATAAGAGAATTTGCGTACAGAACCTTATCTGAGGGTAATACCTTGGAATTCGCGTGGGTTCCAGCCCATGCTGGAATCGAGGGCAATGAAGTGGCAAATTCTCTCGCCGGTGAAGCGGTGCAGTGTGGGGACATCGTCCCATACATGAATTTTAACTCAGATATTGTAAATTTACCTAAAACTTTTCTTTTGGACACCTGGAAGGTGGCCTGGGAAATCAGTAGTAGACAAAAGGGTCGTTATTTTTCTTTACTCCACCCCGACGTTTCGGAAAAACCGTGGTTTGGCAGGGCTAAGTTTGGCAAGATGGAGACCTCCGTTCTCATACGGATGAGACTCGGTCACGTTTGTTCTCCAGCTCATCTTGCCAAACTTAAAATTATTAACGATCCCAGTTGTTCGTGCGGCACAGATGTGGGCGACTTGAACCACATTCTTTTCTCCTGTCCTCTATATGACCGTTCTTCCTTTCTCTGTGATCTATTGTCCCTCCGTATTCCTTTTCCTACTTCAGTTCTTACTTTATTTTGTACAAATAGTTTACCTGTATATAAATGTATAGCTTCATTCATTACCATTAATAATATTAGATTGTAATTTAATACAAATATATTTTCATCAATTTATTGTATCTCATCATTCATTAGTAATATCTAGTTAGTTATAACCCTATTGATCCTATTATATCCCAAATTCCGATGTAAATATTATTTTTGATAAATTCCAGTTTCCCTAACTTTGTCTTCCTAATATAACTTGACACTGGCTAAATGCACAAACCGTGCGAAGCCAGAAAAAAAAAAAAAAAAAAAAAAAAAAGGGTCT
The DNA here is from genome assembly GCA_963082945.1 of Cerastis leucographa. Taxonomy (NCBI): domain Eukaryota; kingdom Metazoa; phylum Arthropoda; class Insecta; order Lepidoptera; family Noctuidae; genus Cerastis; species Cerastis leucographa. The sequence goes on along the minus strand of OY720380.1, from coordinate 4,860,379 downwards.
TTACACGACCAATCTGATTTCACCGTGTAATATTAGATGGAAGCAAAATATAATTAGTTTCTATTAAAAATATGTTTATGAATATTACGTTAAGCACAAAACATACAGAGGCAGATTTAGTGCCATTTTATCCTATAGAATCGTAACTATCAGATTGACGAATTGAAACTGGTGATGCCAAATAATATTAAAGTTGCTTCCTCACTTGGCGCATTTGCCTCAAATATAACGTTACAAAGTCGAGCATTACAGTGCGCAATCTGCAATTTTGCAGATTCGAGCATTACATTGGGAAGGGAAGAGTTCCGAGTATTACAGTGTGCAACTAGATAATACAATGCGTAATATTTCTTGAATGAATAATGAATGTTAGATTACAGGCAAATGCTCGTCAGTGAGGGAGGCAGGAATTGTAAAGTAATGCTCAAAATCAAATATGAAATGTTACACTACAGGCGAACGCTCCAGGTGAGGGAGCACCTTTACAGTAAATGAATCATCATCAAACCGTTATTTCACTTATTCTTTTTCAATAAATAAAAAAAGAGTTGGCCGCCAAGCATTTACACGTAAATCTGACTTTTGAAAGTCACTATGAAAGTCACTATTTGCATCTTAGGATGGTAACGCAATACTGAGGTACAGTATTACATAGGTAGGTATTATGAGAAAAACAACCACATTAATAAGTTGATTGAGTAATGTATTTTTCTTTTTAATGCTCACACGGCACTTTTATTGTTAAAAATATATGCCCAATTATTGGGCAGTTATACTTGATTATGTTGAACATAATTTTCTATAAACTTGGCCCACTTGCACCACAACTCACTAAATACGTTTAAAGCATTATTTTGTCAGTCATAAGATTGACAGAAACAAAACTATGCTTTATTTTTTGTAGCGCTAATTCTATTTATTAATTTGTGGTGCGAACGGCACAAAATTATTTACAATCTAGTTAATCCAATAGATTTCAAGTGTTCTTGGGTGACACGGCCTTCGTTCCATTTGACTATCAGCCTAAAACAAACAAAAAATACCTTATTTATAATATGAGAATGTTAAGCACACAACAATTAACATTAACTTGACTGTGTAAGCTGAGTCAGAGGCCCATAAGCGACATAAAAACTCTGAAGAGGAGCTGTGACTTTATTTTTAAACATTAAAATTAGTTGCCATGATAGTTCTTACTTTTCTTCGTTGTGTTTGGTAGACCACAGAGCAGGCATGTGTTGTGGATCCATAGAGTTCAGAAAATGTTCGCGCCACAATTCCTCAAGGCGCAAAAGACCGCCGTGCTTGAAAAAATATTCTACAACTTTCACCCCGTGAGACTCATATTCTGAATTCTCGAATCTGGAATATAGGAAACAAATTTTAATATGTTGAATAATTATCTCATGTTCATGAGGCAAGTCATAAATATAATAGACTAATTTAATTTCATTATGTAAGGTGCATGTTTAAAAAATTAGACACATAATATCGTATCGTCCTGTGTGTCCTTACAAGAACGGATGCTCCCTATTGTGGACGCTAAACTCCTAGCAGAATTCTGGATCGACCCAATTTAGATAGCCATCGACTTTCTAAAAAGGCTATTTCAAAAGAACGCTGGTCAACTTCTCATTGTCTCAAAATCTAGAAAGGTTTTATCTATAAACTTACACTGATTTCGTATGAACTACTCTTTTCAACAGTTCCTCTGTGACCTCATCTTGGTCTGGCAAGTGCTTCAGTAACGTGTCTTCCAGCTCCTTTCGTCTCGCTTCAGGCAGTTTGTTAGACTGGTAGAGAAGAGCTCGAGCAACCGCCTTCATTTTTCTGTTTAGATAAATTATTTATTGAATAAGCGGGATGTAACTCGCAATAGTTCAACATTAATCTTTTTTTGACACTTCAGGTAGCTTTTCTACATTCTGGCAAACTCTTACTAAGTGTTCAAATTATAATATGGTCACAAATACAACAGACTCAATTCCGAGTTCTACTCGTAAGTCCCTAGGAATTAATTTGTTCTGTTCTGTCCCAATCACTTAAACGCCAGTTAAATTTCCATAATCTATGACAACGGGTGCACAACACAGAGAATTAGATAGCCGAAGCATGTGTAGAAGTTTTGATAGGCCTAGTACTCACTTGGGAACGAAGTCATTATACTTCTTGCCGCGCTGATTGGTCGCAAGCGGCGCATCACACATGTCAGCTAGCCGCTCGCGCATCGCGTGGTCACGCATGTTGCTCAGCTGGTGACATCCGGCGCACAGCAGCACCACGTCGTGGGAAGCGTGCTCTTTCATTATCTCTGCAATGATATCGCCATGATATCAGACAATGATGAAAATATATTTATTCCCCGCGATATATTTAGGTCCTGCTTAATGTCGGGCCTAGACAGAGATGGCGGGATGAGCTGGAATCCTTTAATAAACATTTGTCCTTAGCAGCCATGGACAGAGAAAGGTGGAAGCTATGCCGAACCAACTTTAACCCAGGAATGAGCAAATACGTGTTGTAATAAAATAAGTAGGGCTTAAAAAAAACTATCATCACTAAAATTCAGAGGGCCAAACTAACCTGGAAACATTTTCCTATACTCTCTAGGCACGACGTTCTTGCGAATGTAAGAGTTTGTGCTCCCACACACGACGCACTTGTTCTCCTTCTCTAGCTGGTAGTACCGGCCTACGTCGCCAACTGCTCGGCCGGCAGGCTCGAAACGAAGTCGCACGGTGAAAGGATCTTCGTTCACTACGTCGCCGAGCTCTTTGTTCACGAACCTTCGTTATTAATAGGGGGCCAAGTTAATGAGATCCCAGACACCTTAGAAATCCCGAATGACGTTGGATACGCTTGTATTCAAGAAAAACTATACTATTCGTGATTCTTATGTGTGTTTTAAATGAATGTCTAAGTAGTATTGCACTGGAGCGTTGAAAATCCAAGGCATTCATTTGAGTGTCGCCTAGCGTTAGTGACAACCGACATTAGGGTGAATTTCACGTCCGTCCGTCTCATGACGACAGGCCGTGTCGACGGCGCGTACGTGTTCCACGCGCGCCTCAAGGAGATGTCAGCAAACCGGAAGGGGTCCGAGAGGGCCGATGCCTGCCAGGGCTGCGGGTTGTTCGAAAGAGATACCGCGGCCCTGGAACACAAAGGGCTAAGAAGGAACATGGGTGGGTTTTAGTCAGTCAAGTCTGACACTCCCTCTCGCTTCGCCCAGAGCGGGAGAAGTCATTTGATGATTTCCCATCCGCAAAAAAAAAAAAGGTTAGGTTCACAGTGCGTTCTTTGACTTATAGACTAAAAAGTTACATGCGCAAAAATTAAGCTTAAAATCTCTGAACCTCACCCTTGAATAGTATGACGTATCAATACGATTTCAAGACATCAGGATTTACATGCCATTACTTTGCACATGAAGGTAATTCCACTATAGACTAATAAGAAAGTAAGTGTATCTCACCACAAAGCCTTCTTATTGTCGCATCTACACAGCAGTTCACCATCAGGCGCTTCCAAATAACCGTTGTTGTAGAGAGGCTTATTGCGCATCGCGAGCTTATAACCTTTAGTTGGTATCAGTGGCGGCTCCTTGGTCCTTCCATCTTTTTCTTTGGCACTGATGAAATTGTTAAAATATAACTATAACATACTAGCTTCTGCCCACGGCTTCTCCCGAGTTTTTTCGGTAATTGTCCTGCGGGATCACACTACCGGAATAAAAAGTATCCTATGTGCTATTCCAGACTATTATCTATCCCTGTGCCAAATTTCATCCAGATCCATTCATTAGTTTTTACGTGAAAGAGTAACAAACATCCATCCATACTTACAAACTTAAGTTTATAAACGCGTTTATAATATTATTAAATATTATACTTATATATAACATAACATATTAAATAACATGAATAGTTCTAGCTCAAAATTACGTTCCTTTTCAACTTCACTGTCTACTGTCCTAAAAAAATACTTTGTCGGGATTTGCCAAAGTGATAGGCACTTTGGTTTAGTTAGGTACATAAGTATAGTGTAAATAAATAATAAGGAAAAGAAAACGCTGAATATTATGTTGTTATCTATTCCACCTCTCTTTAACTACTTTCCTTTTACTTTAAACTGAAATCGATTAATTTAATTATGAGTACTTAAACATTTGTTGCCAAACTCCGTCTACATTTTCTGTGTGTGTTGTAAGCGTATGAGAGCGAGACTGCCGATTCAATTTAATTACAGTAATCTGTTATACACAAATTAATAATACCGGTCTTCTTTATTGTTAAACTACATTAAAGTTACAAGCTCTGTGCACACTCACCTATCCTTCAATTTGACGTGTTTCATTTTATATTGCACATCCGCATATTTCAAGCAATACTCGTCTAAATGTGACCAGACACTGGAACCGTTGGTACCAAATAGCCAGGCTGATGCCGTTTGTTTTCGTCCAAGTTGTTCCAATAAAATAGCGAAGATTCTAATAGCGACGTGTGCGTCGATTGCTGCGTATTGAACCTGATTTTCTGATAATTCATCTGCTTCCCAATCACTGCATCGAATCTGGTGAAGAAATGCATACTTATTTGTTTTCTAGATTCGGTAAACAGTTTATTTATTTTTGTAATTGTCGCATCGTATCTAACTATCTTATCTGAAATTCTTCATAACAGTAGTAATCAACCAAACTGTTTTAATCTTTATTGTCGTTTGCTGCTTGAAGTAAGTTTATCAGACGCAAAAATGACGTGTATCAATCACTAGCACTTATGCCTTGCCTAGTGATTGCTACATATCATTGTAAACTGCAATCATAAAGAGTAAATGAATAAACATAGGCCTCATCATCAGGGGAGTTGCAGCCAAACGCAAACCTTTATTGTTTAAAAAAAAAAAAAATTTCTTTGTGACCAAGGCTATATTCCATGCTTAAGAAATATTGTTTCATATCTTACCCTCCAACTTTTGTCAAGAACAATGTCTAGCAGTGCAGAAGACAGTGATGCTAAGCCACCAGCCTCAATTCCGTTCAGCTCAGCCAAATGTCTGATGTCCAGGGTAGACCTTAACACCACTGAGTAATCCTGGCTCAAATAATTACTATCATCTGCTGCCGCTACGCCTACTTTGTAGATTGTGTCATCTTCTAACAGGTCCTGAAATATAATATTGTTTAAAGGAGATTTTTCATGTTAAGCTTGTGACATTTTCCAGCCTATTATACAGTACATATTTATTTATTTTACAAGCTACGCCCAGCATGCGTTGCAATGAACTTGTTTCAACCCCCTACTTTACTACCTACCTGCCTTCCTACCTATTTAAGGGTATGTGTGGTACACTTATCAAATAGTTTTGTCCAATGTACACAATCAGCAAACAAACAAATGTAAGCAACAGCTTTGAGTCACCACGGACTGTACATTGGACAAAGATATTTGATAAGTGTAATATCACCAGAACCTTCTACAAAGTATTAGAAACCATTTAAATAAAATGGTTAAGTCATTCTCAAGTTATGGCATGACCAAGGGAAATAGGGTAGATATACTTACTGTATTTAATATACATATACTTACTTTTAAAGAAGCAGGTATTTCTTTCATGTTACTTAGCCTGAACAGGCCACAGTACCCATCAAAAGAAGATAGCTGAACTAGAGCTACTGGCTGCCTTTTTCCATTGTCAGTCACCCATTCACAGTCAAATCCTAATGCTCTGTGATTCCGACATCGCCTGAAAATAGTACAGTTTTTCTTTAGAAAATAGTACAGTTCTGCTTTGTATGTTTTCTTTTTGAGAACAATTGCCTTGTTTATTTTTAAAATCACAGTTTGGAGGATATCATCTAAGGCGACCCACTGACCTATCAGTTTTTGAATTACTATAATTACTTATTTAAAACCTAGAAACAAATAATGATAAAAATTACCTCTTCAACTCTTCAATAACTTCATCACAAGATTCTTCAGTGGTGACAGTATTGATGGTCAAGTAATCAAATAATTCCGCAGCATTTCGCCGTCCTCTTCTTAGTTTATAAATTATGTACGACACAGTACACCCCACAGCCAAAGCTGCTGAGGCGGCGTACAAATCATAATACTTCGTTGAAGCTTGCATTTAAGCTTTGTTTATAAATTAAGTACACAATTCACGATATACAATGCTTCTTTATGACTAAATGTCGTGAACGAATTTTGTGTTAATTATATAGATATTTCAGTGACGTTACCGTTTTTGATATGATTTGTTTCACAGTGATTGGTACTTACTTCAAATTCATAATATTATTGCACCATTTCACCAGCTGATTAGTCAAAGCTGACAGCTAATTTAACCATCAAGTTTCAGTGTCAACTTGACACGAGTATTCTATGTCAGTGTCACTTGCCAACTGTTATCACTCATTCCCCTTGGATTGTTTGGCTGCGCCATGCATTTGCACCAAAATTATATCGGTAATAATGATAAAATTATTATTTATGTTGATTATACAACAACATTGAACAACAAATAAACACAAAACGAAGGTGACAAACATTTGACAGTTAGTTGGCATATCTGCTGATCGATTGAATGAATGATCATAAAAATGATGTTCGGATATATTAGATTTTTTAAATCTGATAACCATTATTGGTGCACTTTCAGTTGATTTGATCATAATTCTATCCGTCTAGAAACAGAGATCGGTGTATCTGGCACGGCGGCGTCCGCCACTGCCCCAGTATAAATTTATGTTATGTATGGACCCTAAGCGTCACTACAGACATCATCTGCCTAGCCTTTTCCCAAACTGTCTTGGGGACAGCTTCCAGTATAACCGGATGCAAACATGCGCGAGCTAATGGTAAACGGTCCTGTTTTGAATGCACCCAGTAAATTGCGCGAGGATATTTCGTTCGGTCTGAATTGACCATTACACAAGGCCGCCGCAGTATCACTACCCACCGCCAGCGCCAGTGCCATGTGCAAGTGTCCGTACACATCGAAGAGTGCCATGGCATGTATAACGGCCGTAACCTGGCACTCTGCCAGGTAAAAACCGGTCGTGATTTCGTGAACCTTGAAGAGCGCTTAGGACGAGTCAGTCCAGCTGCGCGCTGCGGTAGGAATAAAAAAAAGGAATTACGAAATAAAACAATCTTATCGACTACTTACCTTTTTATATTTCATGTCTTTTAGCTTTTTACCATTTTTATTTGATTATAAAAAACCACGAATACCTTTTATAATTAATATTATTCAAACATAAATAGGTGGGTAGGATTTCTAAGCATTAAATACAAATTCTATATAAAATGTTTGTTCGGCTGTACAACACCTCACAATTTTTATAAATACAAAGTATATAGACGTAGTTAAATACAATAGGTAATATAGATATAGCCAAGAGTATAAATATTTTACACTACGCAAATACAAAGCGATTTTGTACGACATTACATTGCTACTTTTTGGAAAGACTTTTTTTCATTAGTGTAGTTTCGAAAGTACTATGTTTGTAACACCACACAAATTCTATCAACACTTTACGAGAATCTCGCTCCTCTATCTTGAAAAGTGGTTTATGATCGTGACTTTACAAAATACATCTGTCGATATGAAATATGTTTTAAAATGCAGAGTAGATAACATGAAGGACATAAACATCTACTCAAATATGATTGAAATACTCAACTCACTTATGATATGACTACTATTAGTGAAATAGAATAAGACATGCTGCACCAATCCCATATAAGGGAAAAAGGCAGGAGCACTATGCTAAAAATAAGATCGAAACCTTTTCCAATACTCATCTTATTAGTACTCCATGATGGAGTACTAATAAGATGAGTATTGGAAAAGGTATCCATAAAACCCTCTCAAGGCAAAACCTGGCAAAACCACACCAAATGTTACAAAATATACACCCAATTGATTGGGTAAAATTCAGTCTCAGTCATTCTCAGTCGCGCTTGACCCGCGGTCTTGAGTGTGCGTGCGCGAGGTCAGTGACCGATCGTAGCGAAAAATGTCGATAAATTCGAAAACAGTGAAATGTTCCAGTTGTAACATTGTTATTAGTGAATTGTTGTCTTATTTGCAAAATAAGATTGATACTATGGACAATGAGAGTATGGTGCGAATTTGTTCATCCGCGTTTACCGTGGCCGAAGTTGAGAAGGCGAAAGCTTTGCTTTTCGACACGATAACGACTAACAAGCGCAATATATCAAGAAGAAAGGATGGGAAAATTCAAAGAGATCTGGAGGATATAATAGCTGTTTTTAAAGATACGGATCCTGATACAGTTCCCATTTTCGTGGCGAGAGAATTGAATAAACTCCCACCCGTGACTTTTGATCACGTAGACGTAACAGCATTATTAAAAGATATTGTTAGACTGAAATCTGATGTGCAGGAAATTAAACAAACTTATGCTACCACAAAATCAGTGGATGAATTAGAAAATAAATTTAAAAATCTGAATATTATGAAAAGAAGAGGGTACATGGACATTGGACCGGTAGAAATGTTATCGCCCAACATTCAAAGTACTCAAAGAGCAACTGACACCGTTCAAGGTCATGATGGAAGGCGTTTGTTGTCACAAACACAGGTTAGCCCGTTGCCTACTGAAAGGACAGATGTATGTGATGACATTCCAAGTGGTACACCGTTCATGGCTTGTTCGAGTAGTATGACGTCTTCCCCTGGGCAAAACAACTTGCAAGTTGAAGAGCAGCCCTTGGTGAAAATACATGCATGCGCTCCCGAATATCTTTCTGAGCGTAATTCTGAACGTACGTCGAGTAGTGTGTATGATGACACAACTATCGTTATCAATAGTGCGAGCGGGGCGACTGCGTCGACAGCGGCGCGTTCCTATGCATGTAAACAAACCGCTGAGGCGGCTACGTCTAGAAAGATTTCTTTCGCTGCAATGGTGGGGAATGGAGATGAGTGGCCAAAACATAAGAATGACAATGAATGGATTGTTGTACAGAATAAACGGTTCAGAAATAAATTTATTGGAAATAAGGGTAAGGCTCCATTAGATCCAAGTTGTAAATTTAAGGCAGCATTAAACAAAGTACCGTTATTTGTATCGAATGTGCACAAAGATGTTATGGAATCTGATATTGTGGACTATATTTTTGAGAAAACTAAAGAGAGGGTATCGCCTGTGAAAATAAAAATGAAAAAGCAGAAAGATTATAATTCTTATAAAATCTCTGTTACTGCACACAAAATCGGCGATTTCTTGGACGATAACCTGTGGCCGTCTGGAATAACTTTCAGACGGTTTTTGAATCTGGGTGATAAACCAACCGGTTTTCGGGATAATGGTGTAAATAAGCATGCAACAAATATATAACATGGGTACCCAGCTAAGTTGTAAATTCTTTAGTTATAATTGCAAGTCTGTTACCCGGTCAATGGAATACGTACGATCATTATGTAAACAAGCCGACATTGTAGCGTTGCAAGAAACCTGGTTGTTTCCACATGATTTAGCTATCCTTGGAAAGATTAGCAACGAGTTTGGTTTTACGGGAAAGTCTGCTATTGACACATCTGCTGACATAATACGAGGCAGACCTTATGGCGGCGTAGCATTACTGTGGCGGAAGGATGCCTTCGATACTGTGACAGTGCTTGAAACGAATAGTGTGCGGCTATCAGCAATAAAAGTGAGTGTACAAAATCGTTCGTTTGTAGTGTTCTCCGTATATATGCCTGTGGACTTAATGGACAATCTAATACAATTTACTGAATGTCTAAGTGAGATGAGTTCAATCATAGAAAATACACAAGTGGCGTCGGTTTATATGCTGGGTGACTATAATGCTCACCCCGGTGAGCGGTTCGGCAGAGAACTAGAAAGATTCTGTTGTGACCAACTATGGTCATGTATAGATGTCGAGAAGTTAGGTAGTGCCTTCACTTTTATAAGCGACGCTCACGGAACCACTCGCTGGCTTGATCACTGCGTAGTGACTGAAGCCGCCAGGCAGTCGGTTATAGATGTGAAGGTGCACTATGACTCATCTTGGTCTGACCACCTGGCGTTAGAGATTAGTTGCAGCTTAAATGTATTAAGACCCCATTATATTTTAAAGGTAATAAGTTGTAATCAAGTTGTCTGGGGTTATAGGGATATTAAACAAATTGAACGTTACCAAAAGTTTTGTAATGAAAAACTTAGGGACTTAGATTTTCCTTCAGAATTAAGTCACTGTTGTGATGGCATGTGTAACAAGGTGGAACACAGATTAGTAATTGATAAAATGTACACCAATATAATTCACATATTAAGTAAAGCGGCTGTGGATAGCTTCGGTCATAAATTTCAATCACATAAAAAGTGTGTTGTGGGCTGGAATAGACATGTTTATCCAGCACATAAGGAAGCGCGTATACAGTTTCAGTTGTGGTTGTCACTGGGTCGTCCGCGTAGTGGACCAGTTTACAATAAAATGACAGAGACTCGTCGTATTTTTAAATCGAAACTGAAATGGTGTCAAAATAACGCGGAGCAGGTAAAAATGGATGTTCTGGCTACACAGCATGCAAAGAAAAGTTTCAAAAGCTTTTGGAAAGAGACCAGTAAGCTCAATCCACAACCGTACACCCCTCTCAACGTGGATGGGTTTGGTGAGTCGCTGGATATTGCTAATATGTTTGTTAATAAATTTAAAGTGGTGCCACCTGATCTTCCGCGTATGTTGCCGCCGGTGCTCAAGGCTGATTCTCAAAAGTTAAATACTTTACCATCTGTTAGCTTCTCTGCTAAGGAAGTAGCTTTCACTATCAGTAAGATGGCGAGGGGTAAGTCCCCTGGACATGATGGAATTAGCATTGAGCACCTGAGGCATGCGGGTATACATTTGCCTAGAGTGTTATCTATGTTTTTCACTTTTTGTATAAGACACTCGTATATACCGGACGAGTGCACGAAAGCTATTGTTGTACCAGTGATCAAGAATAAGACTGGTGACCCCTCGGATGGTTCCAACTATAGACCCATCTCGCTAGCCACCACTGTAGCTAAGGTACTGGACAGTATGCTAGATCAACAATTATGTAATCACCTCAAAATAAATGACGCACAGTTCGGTTTCAAAGCCGGACTGTCTACAGAAACGGCAATCTTATGTCTTAAACATACCGTCCGGTACTACACGGACAGGAAGACTCCGGTTTATGGATGTTTCCTTGATTTATCAAAGGCTTTTGATATGGTGTCTTATGAACTTCTATGGGAGAAACTGAGGTCCACCACACTCCCCGTGGAGATCATTAATGTTTTTGATTACTGGTACAGCAATCAAGTCAATGTTGTTAGGTGGGCTAATGTTTTGTCCGATGAGTACAGGTTGGAGTGTGGTGTGAGACAGGGCGGTTTAACATCCCCTCGACTCTTCAACTTGTACATCAATGAGTTGATTGAGGGTCTCAGCAGCACTGCAGTCGGCTGTACTATTGATGGCACTCGTATTAACAATTTAAGCTATGCTGATGATATGGTGCTGCTGAGTCCTTCAATCGGCGGATTGCGGAAACTCATTATGAGATGTGAGGAGTACGCCGTGGCCCATGGGCTCAGGTACAATGCGAAGAAAAGTGAACTGCTAGTGTTCCAACCACGGCATCTAAAAGTTGACACTGTCCCATCTGTTTTACTAAATAGTGTACCACTGAACAGAGTGACGCAGGTTAAGTACCTGGGTCACTGGGTTACGGAAGACCTCGCGGATGACATGGACGTTGAGAGGGAGCGTAGGGCGTTGGCTGTCCGTGGGAACATGCTGGCTCGCAGGTTTAAAAGGTGCACGAGTGAGGTGAAGTGCACTATGTTCCGTGCATACTGTCTATCGTTTTACTCGTGCACCCTGTGGATCAGTTGTACTCAGCGGGCACTCAATGCCCTACGGGTACAATACAATAATATTTTTAGGATGTTGTTGGGTCTTCCGAGATATTGCAGTGCATCGGGTATGTTTTTGAAAGCTCGGATTGATGGCTTTCAAGCCATCATGAGAAAAAGATCGGCCTCATTGTTGCACCGTATACGGGCAAGCTCCAACACAATCTTGGGAGTAATAGCGGACAGGCTAGATGGTCCGTTTGTTAGACACTGGATTGCACTCCACGTGTCAGTCTGATGGTTGATTGATTTTTGTACTTTTTTAGTTTTAGGTTTACTAACATAGTTCTTAAGTGCTTACTAACACAATTATGGATCTGTGTATTTTACATGTTTTTGATCTGAAATAAAGTTCTGATATATATATATATATATATATATATATATATATATATAAAATATACACGCAATTTGCACGCTTCTAGCTCACATATTATTGATATTTAAAATGGTCTACGACAATCGGTATTAAATCAATACCTGCCTACGACAATCCGGGATTAGGTACATAGATTCCCATTACAGAAAAAAAATTCGGTATCAAATCGGAAGTTCCGAATATTATTCTACATCCAAACTTACAAACATTAAGTCTTTATAAATATTAGTATAGATTATATTGATAGAGTATAGAAAAATTAAATGCCGCCCTATTGACAGCCTGCAAGCGTCAAGGTATCTCGCGAAGTTCAATTTTTAAAAGTGAAACTTCTATTACATCGTCTCAAACTTTTTCGTCTGTGTGTTGCATGTCGCGTGACGCTCGGCCGCGGAGTAGGGATAAAGTGAAAGGCGTTCCCAAAAATGTTTAGTTAAATGTCTATAGTGAGAAAAAAAAAAAACACTTTTACCGTGGTTTCATAAAACCACACAAACCTTTTTACTTACCTTTTTTTCAAATTTGCTGTTCTTTGTCAGGATGTATGTTGATTAATAGTCATTCAATGGGATTAAATGACCATAGAGGGTTGTATTGATGATTTTAATGATTATAATTCTGTAAATAAATATCGTTTTACGGTCGCGAATCATATTTTATTTATTATACCTGACACTGTTCCACAAATTGCAAAAAAAGCAAAATAAAACGATTTTTTTTTTGCGGAGTACCCTTTTGCTTTCTCCGCTTTAGCTCCAAAAGTCGTTTTCACAGTCACTAGTTGTCTTACAATTAGCTTTGGCTCCCTTTCCTTTCTTCTACTAAATATTATTCTTTATAAAAAAACTAATGTTTTAAATAGTAGTCAATCCCACGGGTTTCAGGTCTTCTTGAGTGATAATGCCTTGTCTAAATCTGTCTCGTAACCTGAAACAGAGAATGATTAATTTTACTACATGATAATATCTTCTATTTGTGGCTTATACAGAGTGGACTTAATAATAACCAATAAACAAAAACTTAAATTAACATTCAAATAACATAAGCCATCATGCGGTCATTATATCAAGTCACAACTTTGGAGACTAACTTAACAGTATATGTGTATAGTGAGAGCAGCGGTGGCCCAGTGGTGGCAGTCCCGACTTACGAGCAGTAAGTCGTGGGTTCGAACCCAGGCAGGCGCATTACTTTGTGTAATTTATTTCATCACCACTGCCCTCAAAACGGTGAAGGAAAACATTGTGAGGAAACCGGCATGTCCTAGAACTAAAAATTCGAAGACATGTGACATCTACCAACTCGCACTGGGCCCGCGTGGTGGATTACAGCCCACTCCGTCTCATAGAGAGGAGGCCTGTTTCCCAGCAGTGGGAACATTATAGGCTGATGATGATAACAGTATAATATATAAAACTCATGCATGAAGATTTTGTTAGAAAATTTCTCTGCCTGGTACTCATTGCAACGAATAACTGATCAAAGGAGAGCAATAGTAAACAACAAATACATTAGCACTGCAAGGTTAAATTCATGAAAATGAAAACAAAAAAACAGTTTAAATATCAAGCGAATTACAACTAGATAACAGTCACTATAATGATTTCGCAATCACAGTTCATGAAAACTCCACTGACACCCAATTAAACGCAATCAACATAGAATTATATTCTACAAGATGCAATAGTACAAATATTAAATAACGATCAAGTATATACAGCAACAGATAGACTACATAACTCTCAAACAAGTCTTGATGATAGAGACCTAATCAAGACTTGTTTGGTGACGAAACTTATCATCAGACACTCCAATTTTACATAGCAACTAGTCCTACAAACAGCATTTACATCCCCAATCAAAAATGTTATCAGAGTTTGGCCAGATTAGTAGAGTACATTAATAAAATAACACTCCCTGAAAACGTAAATAAAGACACTGCGTCATTGCGATTTTTTTTTAAATACAAATTTTTAATGTTACACCTTTAATTTAAAATAAGTACCGCCGCGTCTGTAATATTCACTCCCAGAAACTTCCATATTTAATTTCATTCTTCTTACTTCAAAAATGACGGATTCCGCTTTTAAACTTTCAATCCCTATCAAACCCTATTAGGGAGTAGATATTCAAAAACGCTAAAATAAGTATGTATTTATTACTAACCAGAGGCTTGTATAAGAAATTTCGTGCTTCTAACTTTAAAAATGACTGATTTCCATACAATCGTTCATCCCTTGTTTTACACCTTAAGGGGTGGAATTACGAAAAAACCCTTTCTTAGTGGATACCTAATCTTCACAAAGAACACACCCTCCAAATTTCAGGTATCTAGGACCAGCGGTTTAGGCTGTGCGAACACACGAACACGAACACAGATACAGCAACATGGATAACAAATGAAGAAGAAACAAAATGAAGAGCAATATAATAATATGCAATGGAGTTCGTAGAGATTACAGCAGCCTTTATCATACATATAACAAAGGTAGGAACAAAGTACACAATTTGGTTCAAAAAGTTAACCTCATTATAAAACCAATAGCACAAAACTTACCAGAATTTATTGCAACAGGCATAAAATACACGCTGCCTAAAACTAAAAATTCACCACAGCCTTCCCAGTACAGAACAATCACATGCTTACCTACAATATATCAAATATTACCATCAGTAATAACAACGAAAAACAACACATACACAAATTGAACATCACAACATAATGTCAGAGGAACAGATGGGGTTGCAGACGGGGCCACATGGGATGCAGGAACTGTTAAAATAGACTCCACTAAAAACATGCACCTATTTCGACTATTAAAAAGCCTTTCGATAGTGTTCCTCATTCTGATACAGAGACTAAAAATGTATGCAGTAAATTAAAAATAATATCTTTCCTATGCAACATAATGTGCACAATTAGGCGCGCCTTCAACGGTTGGCTCATGCCAGTTTTAATGGACTCTTTCGGCATACTCAAATGGACTCGACCGAACTAGATGGCTTGGCTAGGAGCGTCCGTACACTGCTGACTGCAAACCGGATGCATCATCCACGATCATTAGTGAGGAGACTGTACATTCCGCGCAAGTGTGGGTTCGAGGCTTGTTAAACGCGAAAACCCTCCACAACCTCGAGGTTTCTAGTCGCAGGGTTTCAATTTTTTTTTAAATCCGACGTAGGTATGCACCGAGATGTGGTCGCAGTGGACAAGGGACTCATCCCGCTGTCCTGTCCAAGGCTACAGAGAACTGGTGTAAACCTGTAATTCTTACTGTACATAGATGACAGCAAGGAATTATGGCAACGGAAAGAGCTTCACGGGCGCTTCTACCGGGCTCTTCATGGGCCCGATGTAGATTTTATAGAGTCCGTATCCTGGTTAAGTTTTTTTTTTTTGGAAACTGAAGGTTTTGTCTATCCGATTATGGACAAACAACTACCGGAAATATACAGTATGTTAGGTTAAACGAGGGACATATTGAGGGAGGGTATTCAGTATTCGATTCTCGTCCCAAATATGTAAAAAACCTATAACGTATATAGAAGAATTTTTAATGTTTTGTTTAGTGCCTAGATATTTTGGACTGTCTTAAGCCAGGTGGCAGGTATGTTTAAAGTATGAAGGGAAAATGGATTATACCTAAGAGTCATTGACCCGCTCACATCCTGCGATAGTATTAAGTCGCTAGCGCAAGGGTGTATACACGTTGCGTGACATTTGCGAAAATCTTGGTATGGTTCTGTCTGTTATTTATCAGTGTTTTTTTTTTTGTTTATATTTTTATTAGTATCATGTTAGCATGTATTATTATGGGTTTGAATATGTCCCTCGTTTAAACTAACATACTGTATTATGAAGGACGGACGGTTGACGTCTGTCGGAGATGTCACCGTCCGGGTGAGTCCACCAGACATGATTTCTGGTTGTTCTTGTCTGGCTAACGGCGAGTAGATGCACAGGCTCAACCAAGTAGCCAGGAATATTCACCAGCAACTTGCCTTAAAATAAAAACTTGTGGAATCTGAGATACCGTACTACAAGTATGTGCACGACCCTGGTGTCGAGAATTACCATGTCACGCTATACTGGGATCAGTCTATCATTACTAATAGGACTAGTGTAGCCAATAAGCCTGATATTAGACCAATCAGCGCGCCGAAGAAACAAATCAAATGTCTTGGCATACGAGGTTGTCAATTTGTGGAGTGTGAACTCGGCTATCATTGTGCCGATTATCGTAACGGCTAATTGCCTGATGGCCAAGAGGCTCGACGAACGTCTTTTGAGACTCTCCTTAGGCGGTTGTATCTAGGGCCTGATTCAGAATGCAGTACTCCTCGATACGGCCCGCATTGTAAGAACATTCCTGTCCCTAAAGTCCTATCCACCGGTAGCATGGACCCTGCTCCCGACACCGGTGGAAACATTTTTTTTTTCTTTCTTTGTTTTTTTTAAAGAAATATTAAAAAAAAATTAAAAATTAGATGTTCGAGTACAAAGGAATAATAATAATATAATCGTTGGTGCGGGTGTCAATATGAAGCATTTATTTTAATTTTTTTGGGATATAAGCAAAAAATAAAACGGAAATTTCAAAACAATAATTCGGCAACTTAATTAATATAAACTAAAATTTACAACGAAATATACATATATGGCAAATGCAGGAAGAAAGGAAATCGCACGTCAAATAGTCGCTAAGGTTGGCTAGAAGCCGGGCTAAACAAACAGCACACCCACCATCTCCGCACTCCCCGCCTCTCCGCCGCCTCAAGCGCCATGCGCCCGCCCGTTGCGTGGGGTTCGAACGGCGAATCTAGCTCGCAGCTGTTGTCGCCATCGCACCTCCGCCGGTGAAACCTTCGGCCACCCGCGGACTCGCCAGATCGCAGCCAACATGTTCCGAACAGGCTCGCTGATGGAGGAACTGTGTCGCGCATGCGATGGACTTGCTCCATTAATGAGAATGTCATGAACGCATATTATGGGGCTACTTAGGAGTGAAGCAACTTGACTGCGTACCGTGGTCTGATGCTGTCTCTGTTTCAGGTGCTTGAACCAGCTGTCAGCGTGTCGGCGTAGCGACTGTCGGATCAGGTGCGGATCATCCAACGTATCCACATGTTGGATGACACCGTACTTGATCGACTACGCATCGACTCACGGAGTAACCCATTTACGCCTGCTTCACCAATGATCGCGGTGCAGCTGCAAAATGTATCCAGTGATTTGCCGCGATCCGATCGCGGTGGTGAAGAGGATGATGACGAAGTTATAACCGTGTGTGCAACGCACAATTATTGAGGAGCGCTTTGGAGGGTGCGTTCCGGGGTACCGCTCCACACCGCCTGAATTGCCTATGCATAAGAAAAACAAGGCTGGTGTGTGCTCGCAGCTGTCAAATTGCTTTGACAGTAGCAAAGACCTCGCCGATACCCACTCAATATTGTATTGTGCAGCTGTAGCGTCATGTGGTGTTCGTGTGGCTGACGTCAAATTTCCCAACAACGACAGAGCTAAACGACCAAAATTAGCTGTTCCAGCTTGGCAGTCTAAGATTGAGCGACTGGCTATCGGTGAGGCTAGAGCACTCATCGAAAAGTTCATCTGATTCAGGGAGGGCAATACTCGTCCTAGTGCTTTGCGAGGCGGGCGTTCTCGGGAACTGATAATATTAGTTCTCGTGATTATTTGGCCCGCATTTCAGAGCGCATCGATTTCTTCAAGCAGAAGATCTGTGCATGGGCAAGTCATATTCGTCGGTACAAGCGGCGAGTGAAGCGATACACTCAGAATAGCACATTAAAAAGCGATGAAAGATGGGTATGTAAGATTTGGCGCGTCTGCCGGATGATAAAGCTATTGTGTTCGTACTGGCGCAGCATATGGTCTGTGCCTGTCAGGCTCACTGAGGGCGATTGGACCCGGGAGGCTGAACAAGCGTGTGAACCAATACCAGAAATGGGGGTAATCATCATCAGCCCCCAAGACGTATCTCGTGCAGTCCGTCCTTTGCCTAACTGGATATCTCCAGGGTCGGGCGGGGGGCTGCACAACTTCTGGATCAAGTGGTTCCAAAGATGGCACGCCCACTTGGCGTCCCAAGTTTAATTAGCCTTAGAATCAAGGTCGCTGCCCCAGTTCTTGACGACAGGAATTACCCACCTGCTCCATAGATCAGGTAGTACTGCGGAGCCCAAAAATTAAGCCTCAGCCACGTCTGAGAAAGCTCTCGCTTAGCAGCTAGATCAAGGACTTGATTCAGAAAGTACTTCTGGACACGGCGCATATTGTTAGGAGATTCCTCTCTCAAGAGCCCTGACCACCGGTAGCTCGGACCCTGTTCCCGATGCCGGTGGGCTACGATGCGATAAAGGGTGTTAATCGACCCTTAACGAAACCGAAAGACACTTATTCTCGCCGTCATTGCGATCATTTCTTTTGTTCTGGACCATATCTGGGAACCTTCTAGTTACGGACATATTGGAGGTCAAAATAACAACTTTTTAATTTTTTTTTTTTCAGTCATCTTTTTGAAGGTTCCAAAAATTTGAAATACCTCCATGACCCGTTTACTACTCAATGTACCCATCAGCACAATGTTTTGAGTGTGTAACATTGAGTTTTACTGTAAAACGAGATTTTTAACACAAAAACAAAAAAAAAGTCGTTTTCCAGCAATAATTTTTGCGAAGGCTTAGTTTGATGTACAGAATGCTTGGTTGACGGCTTCGTGGAGGGTCTGTTTACAACTTGTATTACTTTAAATGGGAGTTTTTAAAATCAATCTAAAAGCTGTGTATAACAATGAATAAAGGAAATAAGTCTTAATAACCGCCGAAACGTCCGGGCGTACTTATACGCCTAAAAATTTAGATTCTAATCTTTTATAAAACGTAAACTTTGCCAGAAAGCCTTCTATGCTGTTAAAGATTATATCGAGGACAAAAAAAGGATTGAATTGCTCAAATTTTAATTGAATTGAATTTATATTTTATTTTTTACTATTTCAGTTTGACATTTTAGTTTTATACACCGTGTAAATCACCTCATCACGAAGCCGTCAACCAAGCATTCTGTACATGAAACTAAGTAACTTTACGCAAAAATTATTGCTGGGACTTTTTTTTGGGGGTGTAAAATCATGTTTTGTGGTCTAGAACTCAATGTAACGCACTCAAAACATTTTGCTGATGGACGGATTGAATAGTACGGGGGTCGTGGAGGTGTTTAAAGTAAAAATCTTACATTAAAAACTTGTATTTAAAAAAATACTTGTCAAAAAGCTGGAACTTTGACCCCTAATATCTCCGTAACTAGAAGGTTCCCAGGTATGGTGTGGAACAAAAAAATGATCGCAATGACAGGCAGAACCAGTGCCTTTCGGCTTCGTTAAGAGGTGTTTTACACCCTTTATACAATTATACACAATTACATTATTTACTTTTATATACACAAATTCATTTACTTTTTTTTTATTCTAGATTTAGTTGACGTTATATACTTTTTCAAGTAGGTACTTATTTTATTTTACTTTTTTTTCATCTAAGGTGTTTTTTTTTTAATTACTGTGAATATGAGGACTATTTGGGCCATATTATTTTGGTCTAGTTTAGTTGGTTTGTCTGGCAGTTTGAGGACTATATGCAGTCTACCCAAATATCCTTTCTTTGGTATTGTTGGTCGTGTGGATGAGCTCCTAGGTTTATGAGTCGAGCTACACGATCACTGACTAATGCTTGCACTGACTGGACAGGTCCACTCAAATCTGTGTTGTTCTTTCTTCAAAAGACCATCTCAGACACTAATCTATATGGTCCTCATATGACTGATGTCCGGACTTCTATTTGCAAAATAAACATTTGAATTTCAATACTAATTTCATTTATTTAAAAAAATAAAACAGTAAAGGTACCCTTACAACAGAACACACACACACAAAAAAACAGTCTTAAGAGCTCCCTTTGTTATTTGAGAATTTTCTATCAGCATTCAGCTTCCGACTTATTTTTATTAATAAGTTTTTTATTAATTCTGACAAATGCAACATAAGAATCTGTGCCGATGCGGAAATTACCAATGTACGAGGACTACGAGTTTGAGTATCAAAATAATCATTGTTTGAAACACTTATTATCAAAAATCAAAACAGAATAGAAATATCAAAAAAACGTTAGCCAAAAGTCCTTTTCTTACCTCTCCTCGTTATGTCTGGCGGACCATAGAGCGGGCATGTAATGAGGCTTCATGGTTGTCAGAAAATGGCTGCGCCACAGCTCCTCAAGTTGGAGTAGTCCTCCGTTCTTCACATAATAGTCCACTACCTTCGCACCGTGAGCTTCGTAGCCCTCCGTGTCAAACCTAGAAAAAATAAAAAGATTGGTTTTATTCACGTTTAACCTGTCTTACCAAATTGAGATTTGTTGCATAATAAAGGGTGTAAAACACCTCTTAACGAAGCCGAAAGGCACTGGTTCTCCCCGTCCTTGCGATAATTTTTTTGTTCTACACCATACCTGGGAACCTTCTAGTCACGGAGATATAAGGGGTCAAAGTTCCAACTTTTTGACAAGTATTTTTTTAAATACAAGTTTTTAATGTAAGATTTTTACTTTAAACACCTCCACGACCCCCGTACTATTCAATCCGTCCATCAGCACAATGTTTTGAGTGCGTTACATTGAGTTTTACCACAAAACATGATTTTACACCCTCCAAAAAAAGTCGTTTCCCAGCAAATTTTTGCGTAAAGTTACTTAGTTTCATGTACAGAATGCTTGGTTGACTGACGGCTTCGTGATGAGGGATTACACGGTGTATACTACAAAAAGGTAGATAGAATAATTTAACTGAAAATCTTATATTTAGGGCTAGAAAATATCCTGTAACCTTGAATATTTCAAAATTCTAGAAAAACTGATGACAATCTCAAAAAGAGATAGACTGAAATTACCTCAAAAAGCTAGAAAGATGGGTGTTATTTTCCTCAATGATTTAAAAGAAGACAATTTATCATCTAAAAGATGATATTAGACATAAAATAAACACAGCGAAGTTTTTTTTTGCCGTTTGAATGATTGTCAGGGATGCTTCAATCTCCGAAAGTTTAGGCAGAGGTGTGCCCATTAATATACCCACTTCGCCAGTTACGTTCAAGTTCCATGTTATAGGGCGCGAGCCTATAGCCATCAACCGGGAACAAGTCCAGTCTCCGTGGCTGCTACTGAGAAATTCCTGATGGAAAAAACCAATAACACTTTGCCCAACCTGGGAATCGAACATAGGACCTCATCCCTGCAGTCGCGCTCGCAACCACTAGACCAACGAGACAGTTGAAGGGGATTCTCAGAAGTACTAAGTAAATGTACTTAGGGAGCGTTCAAGTATTACGTAACGAATTTGAGGGGAGGGGGGGGGGGGTACACTGTAACGTTACGATGCGTTACAGGGGCGGGAGGGGGATTTTGAACTACTCGTTACGTAACATTAATATTGTTTTGGTCAAAAACAATATTAATGTTACGAAAAATAAATAGCAACTCATCAAATGTAGTAACACACATTGAATAAAATTTGAAAAAAAAAACCGTATATTGTTTCAGAATTGAATGTTTAGTATGGAACTGTCCCTTCAGTAATCTTTCCGAAAGTATAGGATGTACCCAAAAATTCTCTATTTCTTCCTTTTTTTCTGTACTTCATTTACAAAATAATACTTCGCGATCTCTGCACGATTTCCATAGCGTCTACGTCCCTACAGCTCTGCCGACAGAATGATCGAAGATGTGCGTCGTGTGCGTTGAGTCTGTGAAAAATCCGCGACCGACTTTTTGCGCGCCATGCAGACTTTTTGTGCGCCGCAGACTCGATCGCACAAAAAGTGTGCCGTCTGCGCTGCGCCTAATACTTGAACGCTACGTAGTTTCACCGAAGACCACACGCCAAACGATTCATGCAAAACTGTACTTACACGACTTGAATATTACAAGCTTCATTCAGCAACTCCTCGGTGACCTCTTCCTGGTCGGGGTAATTCGCCAACAAGATGTCTTCCAAATCCTTCCGCCTATTCTCCGGCACTTTGTGAGATAGGTACTTCAGCGCCCGCGCGCAAGACCGGACTCTTCTGTTGAGAGAAAACGTTTGTTGTAAATTCATTTTAAAACCTTTTCCCAAATATGTTTGGGACGGCCATCAGACTTTGAGCGCATCAGTACAAAATAAAAAGTAAGTGCGAATGGGGTTGGCAGCATTTCTTGTAGACCAAACGTAAGATAGTACATAGATAGATAGTAGATATTTTGCGCTGTAGAATCAAGGTCCAAAATTAATCATTTTACTCAAGTTTTTTTTTATATCCACTGGCAGTATGTTGATAATCAACACTTTTGAACGTCAAGTTGGAACTTAGGAAGACAGTCCCTCAAAACGACCGCGCGAAATTTTTTTGCTGGGAAGTAGAAGTGGCGGAAAAACTCATCCAGCAACAATAAAGTTGTCAACTATCTGATAAGTTAAAAGAACGAAAAATTTCAGGGAATTCAGGGCATACCAAATTTGAATACTGTTTCAGGAATACTAATAAAAAAGAGGATGCCTTTACTAATAATAACAAAGAGAAAGAGCGGGCTAATATCTGCAGCTCTGGAACTACCAATCAGATTAAAAGAAAATATTTTTGCATGTGATATCCCTACTCTTTAAGAAGGCTAACAACACGTACGGGTTACGACCTTTAGGAGCCAAGCGGCGGTTAAAACCGCGGGACACAGCTAGTGATCCAATCAAAAAGTTTGCGCCTCCTTACTTTTTATCGACGTCCTCATAAGTCTTCTTGCCTCGCTTCGACGTGGACATTGGCGCGTCGCACTGCTCGACGAGGAACTCGCGCACCGACTTGTCGAAGATATTGCTCCGCTTGTGGCACGGCGCGCATAGCAGAATGATATCGTGAGAGGAGTGGTCTTTCATGATCTCTATAATTTAGTTCATTCAATTCAATTCTGGGTGAAGCTCGCTTTTGTAATATGCTGGAATTGTTATATCGACAAAAATAATAAGTTAAGGTTTTATGGAGTTTCAAACCGAAGTTCACTCAGTTTAGTTGTTAGTTTGGTATAAAGAACGTTATAACGGTCGGAATAAAGTTCAAAATCCAGTTACCGGCTCGAAGTAAATTGAAATTCCAATTTAAGTTTTTTTTCTGCCCATTTAAATTAAGAATATCCGAGCCATCGTATTGTTGGCTAACTTAGGGTGAATTAAAATGTCTTCTACTGACTTCTCTGACCGGCTAATGTGTTTTTTTTACAACGAAGGGAGTTTGTATTCTCGTATAGCTCAGGTCGACTGCCCTGATGGTCTAGTGGTCACAATCGCGACTGCCTAGCATGAGGTCCTGGGTTCGATTCCAGGGTTGGGCAAACGAATTCTTATTAGGTTTGTCCATCAGGAAATTTCCAGTAGCTCAGTCATGGAGTCTGGATTTGTTCCCGGTTGTAGAAAAGGGCTCGCCTTATTATCATCTGTCTAGCCTTTTTCCCAAACTATGTTTGGGTCGGCTTCCAGTCTAACCGGATGCAGCTGAGTATCAGTATTTTACATGAAGCGACTGCCTATCTGACCTCCACAACCCAGTAACTGGGTAATACGATACCCCTTGGTAAGACTGGATGTCAGTCTTTTTGGCTTCTGACTACTCGTAACGACTATCAAAGATCTAGAAATGACAGCCGGGACCAACGGCTTAACGTGCTTTACGAGGCACGGCGGAAATTCTGTATGTAATTATGGTCACCCATCCACGGACCAACCTCGGCAAGCACGGCTTAACCTTAAGATCGACTCGGCCGGCTGTTATTATTTAGCCACGAGCTCTTCAGAAGGCTCGCCTTATTATATGGGACTTAAAAAAATGCCGAAATGTGGGTGTTGTACTATTACGTACACCTCTGCCTACCCCTTCGGGGCTAGCTCAGCTCATACAGAAAACCAGATCTAAGAATCAAACTCACCTGGAAAGTTCTTCCGATACTCTCTAGGCACGACATTCTTCCGGATGTAAGAGTTAGACTCCCCGCACACGACGCACTTGTTCTCCTTGGCCAGAGTGTAGTAGCGACCTGTCTCTCCGACCGCGCGGCCAGCCGGCTCGAAGGTGAGGCGGACGGAGATGGGATCTTCTTTGATTAACACTGCTAGACCTTTGTTTACGAACCTGTCGAGAAGTTTTTGTGTTATCATTTGAGTCATAGTGACTGTATCATACAACCTTAAATCTTCACAATTACAGTGGTCGCGGCACTTGTCGACAATCTATACGAATAAATAAAATTGAAATATCTGTTTGGAATTTCAAAATAACAACTTTTTACTGAATGCATATGAAAGTATGTACGGTACCTACTTTTAACAAAAAACTATTTTTGTGTGTCTTTTTGTTCCAGCTAATCTCCGAAACGGCTAGATCGATTTTGACGGGACTTATTTTACTAATTACTTTTATTTATTATTACTTTGATCGGGTGTTGCGCCTCTTCTCACCAATTAACAAAAACAGGGAACTTTAAAAAGAGCTTTTAGGGGGAGCGTGTGCGGCCGCCGGAAATGACCACGGTGACAAGATTTCAAATTTCGAATCGATTAGACCTGTGGAAGTTGTTTATCTCCCTTCATCAACTAGAAAATAGGTGATCTTAAAACGGCTGAGCAGATTTTCTTGAAACATAACTAATTACACTCTCGATTAACACTCCTTTCAAACGAAACCAACTTTATCGAATCGGTTCATCCATTCAGGAGCTATGATGCCACAGACAGACACAAAGATACACAGATACACACGTCTAACTTTTAACACCCAGCTTTTTTGGTGGGGGGGTTAATGAAGAAGCTTGTTTAAAGGACTACTACCAAGCCAAGTGTTGCCGCCAAGCATTTTTCCCTTCGTATCTGGTATTGCAGATTTGGAGAGGGGTTTATCAGTAGCAGTCCGCGGAGTCTGGATAAATGTCCGATTGATGGCAATAGGCTCGCTCTCTTTTACGTGGTACTTAAACATAACTGACGATATGTAGATGTACTTGACGGTACGGTTAGCGGAGCTATTGACTGCTGCGCTGCGTGTCGCTGGTCCAATCCCCGCAATGAACAAATATTTGTATGGCCTACTGATAGTTGTTCCGGGTCTGGCTGTTTGTGTATGTGACTTTAAATGTTTGTAAACGCACCCACGATACAGGAGTAATTCCTAGTGTGGGGAAACATTGTAATAAAAAACAAAAGTACAAGAGGGGCTAATCCAATTTTTTTTTTCTTTGTCCGTCGGGTAGTTTATTGAAAAGTATTGGACACGTATTTTTTCTTTTTTCAGGTGGTCATAAAATTACGGAGATATATTGAGTTGAAATGGCGCATGACGTCACATGTAGGTAAGTTTTATATCTACTTGTGACGTAGAAAGCCCCCACTCTCCAACTTTAATGAGTTTTAACCAAGTAATTTTTTGATATTTTGATAAAACAAAAAAAAACGTGTCTTATATTTTTGTATTACCTGTCTGACGGACAAAATAGAATGTCGTTTTCTTTACCCAGTCCGCACTCCTATTGTACAGCTCAGGCTAACTCTACGAGGATTGGTGTAAATATTACACTAACAGAAAGGCTGTTAAAAATAAGTGCATCTCACCACATAGCCTTTTTCTTATCGCAGGTGCACAGCAATTCACCATCCGGGGCATGTAGGAAGCCGTTGTTGTACAGAGGCCTTTGCCGCATGGGGGCATACCGCTTCGTCGCTACCAAGGGCTCTTTGACACGACCGTTCCGCTTTTCTGTGGCGCTGTTCAAAAATATAAGTGTTAGGATAAAGATTGTAAAAGACTTAAATTTAAAAGAAAAGTATAGGTTACTTACTAATGCTACTCTCCACAGGAGCCTTAGCTAGTAACCTATCGCATATTATCCTATGGGAACCCACTACAGGGATAAAAATTGTCCTATGTTCTATCCCAGAGTAGAAGTTGCCAAATACACCCAAAGCCATGTCACAATATCTGCCTACAACTTCCCTAACTATGTTGGGGTCGCCTTCCAGTCTAACCGGATGCAGATGAATATCAGTTTGTTACAAGGTTGAACCCAGTTATTATATGGCTTATGTTTAACATAACACCAGATAAAGTAAATATAACCTTAAAAAACCTTTTTATACTGCCTAAAATAGTAAATGATCACCAGAAATAGTAAATGATCACCAGAATTAAAAACCTGAAAATCACAGCTCCGAACTAAGGCGTAGTCGACGGAGCCCCGCGTAGCGGGGCTCCTATTTCTCTCTGCAGGGTTTAAAGTAACCCGAGTCGGGGTGCCCAATATCCCGAGCTCGCTTTGCTCGCACTTGCTTCCTAAGTTCTTCTTGCCACAAAACTTGGTCTTTGGATACAATTTTTTTGGTGTTTAGTATTTTTTTTTTTTGGTAACGTTACTTAGGATCTCAAAGTATTTTTTGGTGCTCATTATATTTAATCCCTTATTATATCAACCAAACATGATGTCTATCTGACCTCCACAACTCAGTTCTGGGTAATTTGGTATGCCTTAGCAAGAATGACTGTCAGACTTTCGGAATTCTGTCAAAGATCTACGAATGCTTACCGGGACCAAATGCGTTTAGAGGCACGGAGGGGTGTTATTGGGGTAGGTACTTAAAGATTGAATACATCACTTATTGGGGACAAAAATGTGAAACTTTATTTCTCAATTAACCTAGGGCTTACGGGCGTGAGGAAAATCCCAAGCTTTGGTAATTTAAAAGTAAAAACTGCCGCTAAAAGTTAAAACGCGGGAATGACCCAATAATTAGTGACCCTCTTATTAGCAAATAGAAGGAAATTCGCTCTGATTCAGCATTATTTCCTGTACCGTTCATGATGATTGAGTCAACTAGTCATGGTTGAAGAGGTACTTTACCAGATACTGAAATATTTTTCCTAGAATCGTGAATAGACAAAAATCATCAGCTGCCTAGCCTTTTCCCAACCATATTGGTCCATCCTAGTCTTGGTACACTGTCGTAAGTACTGCCATATGTTAAAAACTTATGCGAGGACACAAAAATCGGTCAAGGAAAAAGTATATGTATAAATAAATAAACAATACTGATAAAGGCATAATGAGTAATCAACCACTTCTAAGTAACTAATTAATTTATTTTAAGATGTTATCTATGTATTCATTTTACTATATTCTTTAACTATTGAAATAAATCTATAATCGTACGTATTACGTAACATCGGTGAATAATCTTAACAATGACAAAGATATTGCATCATTTGTTAGGGTTCCGTACCTCAAAAGGAAAAAACGGAACTTCACTCACTTACGTCACTCACGAACGGATCACTTTGTTGTCCGTCTGTCTGTCAAGACCCTGGGAACGCGCGGAGGTATCGAGTTGAAATTACCATATTATGTAGACCTACGGTCCCTTCAAGTTGTGAAAAAATCAAACTTCTAAGTTAACGTAAAAAAAAGATACGGCTGTTTATTCAGCAAAAAACTTTCCGCTAAAATAAGAAAACTATACATTTGTAATTAAATCATTTTTCATCATTTCATTAACGCGCATAACATAAATGAATTTGTACGGAACCCTCTGTGGGCGAGTCCCGTTATACTGCCCGAACGGGGATCCACGACAAAACACCGTGAGTACCGTGACGCGTTTTTTTTAAGATAACTTTAGTTCGTTCACGGATCCACGTTCGGCCAAACGTTGTCAGTAATAAATATGAAACTCACCCATCCCTTAATTTGACATGTTTCATTTTAAAATGCTTGTCAGCATACTCAGAGCAGTGGTCGTCTAAATTGGTCCATACGCTGGGACTTCTGGTGCCAAAGTACCAAGCTAAGACACTGTCTTTCTTTCCCAGCCTTTCTAACAACATTGAGAAGATTCTGATAGAGACGTGTGCGTCGATGGCAGCATAATTTACTTGTCTTTCTGTTAATTCTTCGGCTTCCCAGTCACTGCAACGAACCTGGTGAAGAGATGAGGAATTAAGACAAGTGACAACAAAGATTGGCAGTACGACATATACCAACAACAACATACTGCAATGACTACAGGTATTGCAAGAGAAAATCTTATTCTTCGCGACACTTTTAGTCATGTAAACGTGACCCATACTTTAGCAGTATTGCGTTATTTTGAAATTGGCCGAAGTTTAAAGACCTCATTTTTCGCGGTTTATTTTTAGACGTTTCTGCTTCAGTTCATTGTGTTCATTATATTTGTAACGCGTAAAATATGTGTCATCAAGGGAACAAGTCTTTATTATTGTTGATAGTGAGCTTAACAGTACCATGTGCATATTACACATCCTTTTATATTGCGACTATTGCAACTCATTTGCATAGAAAATAAAGACACGTTTTTTTCATCATATTGAATAATGGAAATCTAATATGACCCGGCCACACTTCAAACGGGTGCAATCTAAGAAATGATGAGCGACTTACCAAAAGATCGAAATTTTTGCAAAAATCCATTTAGCAGGAAATACATTAAAACAGTCACACAGATAGACACGAAGGCGACTTTGCTTAATACTATTGATAGAAATAACATTCTTACCCTCCAACTTTTATCTAAGAATGCTCCTAGCAGAGTGGCAGACAGCATTCCCAAGCCACCGGCATCGAAACCATTCAGTTGAGCCAAGTGTCTCACATCAAAGCTAGATCTTAACATCACGGCGTAATCGCAGCTGAGGTACTTTCCATCATCTCCGGGTGCTACGCCCACTTTGTAGATCGTAGCATCTTCTAGAAGATTCTGCAAAGAATGTCATATGTAAACGCACGCCTTTTTAAGGGTAGCCAGAAACTATAGAAAACCACCTACTACGATCAGTACAGACCTCCTTTTACTTCACGTTCATACATCTATCAGGCCATATAAGCACGGAGGTCGCGAGTATGAACCTGACCTTTCTGAAAAACAACACCAATAAGGTCAGTGTATGTTCTTCTAGAGACTTTTTGGTAGTCGCTTTTCCGACTGAACCATCAAAGCATACCTTTAATGACTTTTTAAACTATTGCTTTCAGGTCTCTTTAATTTATAACATCGATACAGAGGGTCTACTCTATAAGCACGAAATCCGTAGTTTCGGCCGAAGTTACGGTCGTTTCCTACTCCGTATCACTTACGGACATGATTCGTTAGGGGTCCGAACTAAAAATGAATGACAACACGATTGGTCCTTACTCCCGATTTGTTTTCAAAAGTCATGAATCCAAAATATTAGGGAGTACCAAGGGTGCATTTCGAAGTATAAACCTATTTACGGGCGGATCCGTATTTTCGTTAACGGACTTAGAGTAGACTCTCTGATCACTCCTGTCGAGTTTCGCTGACTAGTTTACTTAAGTACTTCGTCCGCGAAAATAGTGATATAATATAGCCCATTTTACTCGGTAAAGAACTAGCTTTCTAAAGGCGAAAGATTTTTTAAAATGGATCAAGAAGTTTTAAATCTTCTTGATCCATTTTATAAATCTTTCTACTACAATCAAACCTTTCCTCTTTATAATATTAGTTTAGATGCCATTACCATTGCATCTATTTTTAGATTTACACACCGATTTCAAATCCTTGCGAGTCACGCTTCGAGTATTTACTTGTGACGTCACTTTCATGATGCTGATGCAACATAAACAAAATGTTGTAGCGATCTAATATTATCATGTTAGGCGCCGTTTACTCACTCGCGGTTTTTCGCCGAGTGTGTGTATGACGTACTATTTGATTAGCGCTGATGGTTTAAAACTTAGAATAATTAGAATGAGCCGCGGGTTTAGTTGATGCTAGCGTAAACTTGTTTTTGTTAAGGTAATATCTACCTTATGATTTCCATATCCTAAGGTCGCACGGTTGTATGATTGTAGCGTCGTCGGGGACGGCCCCAACAAATGGCGACTTGAAAATGGTGACTGGGACAGCCTGGATGCGGAAGGCAAGGGGGTCATGCAGCTTAAGAATAGGGGATAATCCTATTTTTTTTTCTTTGTCCGTCGGGTAGTTTATTGAAAAGTATTGGACACGTATTTTTTCTTTTTTCACGTGGTCATAAAATTACGGAGATATATTGAGTTGAAATGGCGCATGACGTCACATGTAGGTAAGTTTTATACCTACTTGTGACGTAGTAAGCCCCTACTCTCCAACTTTAATGAGTTCTAACTAAGTAATTTTTTGATATTTTGATAAAACAAAAAATACGTGTCTAATATTTTTGTATTACCTGTATGACGGACAAAATAGAATGTCGTTTTCTTTACCCAGTCCGATCCCCTATTACCTATCTAAAGTCCTTCAGTGGACTGATCTACGCCTATTTTTGCTCTAAGACCGCTGTGACAGTAAAGTATTTTCAACCTTAGTAAAGTCAACTATAAGACAAAAATAGTAAAGCAAATTATAAACTCAGACTACATATTGGAAATTCATAATGTATGTAGGTACGTGGTTGTACTGGAAGCTTGCTCATGACATTCGATATTGGTTCTTATCGCAACCGCAGTAACACACACTTTCATGCTAAGAATGAAAAGATATGCTATATAACAGTTTTTTTATATTGCACATGTTCAGTATCTGGTATCCTACATTGATAAGTATTTTCGCACGCGACAGAGCCTGTATCTCAGCAAGATTTTTGTTTATTTGTAGTGTGTCACTAGTTGCGTCTGCAGTAACAAAGAAAATAAATACGAATATTGCAATTTACATTATGCACGAAACAAAACAAATATTTTATGTGAGTTGTGCTATTTGCACATGAGAATGACGATTTACGTAAGGAGTATTTCTATATTCTGCCTATTACACTACCTCTGACATACTTTTCATAATTATTTTAAACTAGCTGTTCCGCGCAATTTCGTCTGCGTCACATTTTCCCCGTTTTCGCAACATTTTTCATTGCTGCTCCGCTCCTATTGGTCGTAGCGTGATAATATATAGCCTATGTCCTTCCAAAGGTTGAAATCTATCTTCTTGCCAAATTTCATTAAGATCCGATCAGCCGTTTAGTCGTGAAAGGTAACAAACAAACATACAAACAAACAGAGTGACTTTCGCATTTATAATTAGTATGGATTAATTAGCAACAATTTTTTTGTTGAAACTCCTCCCCCCATTCCTTCCACCACAGCGATGGTGTGCTTCTTCTCAACAATCAGCGAGGGAGCTAACCATGGCGTCCCGCCACCAATTAAAAGCCAGTTAATTGTTTACAAATTTTGTTTATTTTTGTAATTCCTCAGTGTGCAGTAGATACTTACCAAATTAAACAATTGGCCCTTAAACAATTAGCTGAGAACATAAATAATTTGAAAGGGATTCTACATTTTATCACACCTTTAATCCCAAAAGGGTTAAGCAGAGGCATACGTAATTGTACACTCATATTTCCCCAGTTACCTACGTTTTTTAAGTGCCATGTTATTGCATGCACTTCACAGGAGCTGGTGGACGCTACTAAAAGCAAAACTGGTCTCCAAATTTTGGGCTGGCTCAATTTAAACTGTTATTGACACACTAAGAAGAAGATTGGGGTGAGAGCATATACCATCAACCAGACCCTAATCCAAACTACATAGATAATCCTGAGAAATTCTTGTTGTATAAACCCAATAACAATTTGCCTAATCTGGGAATAGAACCCAGGTTCTCATGTTAAGCATTTGACCAATGATACAGTTGAAGGGAATTCTTATACGTACTAAATAAATGTACTTACTTTTAATGACGCAGGCACTGCTTTCAAAGCATTCAGCCTGAACAGCCCACAGTACCCATCAAAAGAAGACAGCTGTAATAGGGCTACTGGATGCCTCGATCCATTCACTGTCACCCATTCACAGTCAAATCCTAGTGCTCTGTGTTTTTGACATCTCCTGAATGAAAATAAAATTTTATATCAACGTCTTTGTATTATGATAGTTCATAAAACCAAAACATTAAAAAACAGCTGTTCCTTACATTTTGTCTTTGGAACCATTGCACTTTTGAATGGAACAGCTGTTTTTATTAGAATCACATTAGGTTTTGCACAATCAGCCTATAAATCTTTGTTAAAGAAAATATATATTAAAATATATGGAATATCCCATCCAAAAATATCAACTATATTATTTTTGCTATGTTAATGTAAACAAATCTACACAAAAAAATAAAATTAAAGTTTCTGTTTATAATACCTATTAAAATAACTGACAGATAAATAAATAAACAAAGTCGTATGTTTACAAATAATGCTAAAATAACAGAGATTCTTACCTCCTCAACTCTTCAACCACTTGATCACAAGATTCTTCAGTAGTTACAATCTCGATAGTCAAATAGTGAAATAAATCCGCAGCATTTCGACGTCCTTTTCTTAGTTTATATAAAATATATGAAATGCAACATCCTACAGCCAAGGCAGCTGAGGCCACAA
Organism: Cerastis leucographa; assembly: GCA_963082945.1. Classification (NCBI taxonomy): domain Eukaryota; kingdom Metazoa; phylum Arthropoda; class Insecta; order Lepidoptera; family Noctuidae; genus Cerastis; species Cerastis leucographa. Next base: position 4,827,555 of record OY720380.1, on the reverse strand, counting down.
CTAGTTTATTTCTCGTTGATGTCTGCATTATAACTTTGTTAAAATTCACTGATTAAATTAAGCACTAGATTACAATAATGATCACTGTTTATAAACGTTCATGAAACCAAAACCATCACGGGACATTATTACGTGAAATAGCTTGAATGTCTCTCCATGAATGACTGAATACAGCAGACGTGTTTTGCGTTTGTTATATAGTTCTGTGTTGAGATGGGAAATCTACTCTGTTACTTTAATTTCCGGTTGTCGAATCATAATAATATTGCCTCAGCTTATCACATGAAATGTAATAATTTAATTATTCTTGGGTTTTAGCGTATGTTTGACATTGTTTGCGAGCAGGACAGGGCAAAGACAAAGAGTATAGTATGGGACAGGGACACCACAGTTCACTCACAGCATGTCAATGCAGCATGTATATATTGTAGTCTTTGGTCCACAGATAACTATATACCTATATTACTTTCCTTGACAAGTCCCAGTTTCTCACTTCGTTTTTGTCGTTTCGGTAAGACCACAAAAACCTTACAAAAATAAAATGGTTTTTGCAAAGATTAGAATACGATGTTTTTTGGTATAACGTGAGGAAACATGGCAGCTTAGAATAATAACGCATAGAAGCCGCGTCTAGTATAAAACACGAGCGATATCGCGTGTCAAATTCATTTTCTTTGTGTGCGTGAGCCGAATGTGTCTACGTTCCTCAAACGCACACAAATAAAACTTTCAGTGATACCATTACCATGCTGTTACCCACAAAAAATGGGAAAACGCACCACTATGTTGCTTGATCAAATCAAAACAAGTATTTTATGTTATCAGGATCTGGATAAAATGTAGATGATTTTTCATCTAATATGACATATTTTTACGGAAGGTACAGAAGCGGCACCAGTATCCTATTTATAAAGACTAATATAAAATACCTGATGCCATGCCAAGTTAATTTCTCAAAACTGGCATAATATTTTAACGTATGCAATAGTTAGTAGGTACATCAAAAACATTTTGTTTTCCTAAACAAAAATAAGAACAAAATTGTAAGCAATATGGGTATTTTTTTCCTCACAAATAGCAATACTGTATTGTGATAAGTTAGGTTATTAAAATTTTTGTTTGATGATCGATTTACGTAAAAATAATGTATAAAATAATTTGAAATATAATTTGATCACATTTTTTTATGTTTTCCTGAAGTTCTACGACATCCCTTCACGCCAGAAACTATCATTTTCAATTATTTTAATTGTTTTCTCGTGAGTTGTGTTCGACGGAGCGTGACCTTGAGTACTGACAGCTCGCTGAGAGAAGTTTGCCAATAATGGCTAAGTTTTTGTTGCCTCACTTTTTGCACGCGTACTAGGTTTCTATGCGTTATTATTCTAAGCATGGCAGTTTTTTGTGAAACGCATGCGCAGTGCAATTTTCATTTAGCATTCAAAAACTTATATGAACTGTCAACTTTTACTTTTATTAGTAGTGGCAACTTTGTCAATTAACTGTCAACTAAAATTTTTCAATGCCAAAAAAATAAGGTAATGTTGCGTCGCTAGCTAAGTGTGATATTTTTTGTAAATCATACATTTATTGATTTTAGATAATATCTTGTTACAACGATAATGGCACGGGACAGGAGTCCTGAGCGAAGACGTTCGCGCTCACGAGAACGCCGTGACAAGGACCGCCACGAAGAGCGTGAGCGTGAGACCTATCGCGACAAAACAAAACGTCGAGAGCGGTCTAGGAGCCCTAGGAAGGAACGAGAACGGTCACGAAGTCCTTCTAGAAAAGAAGTAGATCGATCTCGGAGCCCGGCACGAAAAGATAATGATAAATCCAAGAGTCCCGCAAGAAAGGAACGCGAGCGAGGTCGATCACGCAGCCCCAAGAAACGTGATGGTAAAGAAAAGGAATCGGACACCCGAAGGAAACACGACGACAAGGAAAAGTCAAAAAGTAAGAAAGAGGAAGAGAATAAACCTGAGGAAGAAGAGCCTCAAGATGGAAAACATGAAGAATCAAAACCTGTAAAGAAAGAACCATTGTCTCTGGAGGAACTACTTGCTAAAAAGAAAGCAGAAGAAGAAGCCCGCAGTAAGCCAGTCTTCTTGACTAAAGAACAAAGAGCTGCTCTAGCTTTGGAACGACGACAAAAACAAGTAGATGCTATCAGAGCGAATGTTGACAGGCCTTCTATAACAACAATCGATCTTACTGGACCCTCCAAAAGGGAGGAAGAAATGAAGAAATATAGAGATGAAAGAGAATTGATGAGAGAAAAGGAAAGGGAAAGAAGAGATGAGAGAGAAAGGGAAAGGGAGAGAAAATATGAAGAAAGGAAGGCTAATATGAATGACCGCAGGGGTGGTGCAGATGACAAAAAAGAGAAAAATGAAGAAGTTTCCAAAACAAAAGACAAAGAGCGTGAAGAAGAAGCCATCAAGGCTCGTTATCTGGGCATTGTTAAGAAAAAACGCAGAGTAAGAAGATTAAATGACCGTAAATTTGTATTTGATTGGGATGCATCAGAAGATACTTCTAATGATTACAATGCTCTGTATAAGGAAAGACACCAAGTTCAATTCTTTGGTCGGGGTCACATTGCTGGAATAGACATAAAGTCTCAAAAGAAAGATTACTGCAAGTTCTATGGCAATCTGTTAGAGAAACGCAGGACAGAATTAGAAAAGGAACAAGAGAAGTTGCGTCTCAAGAAAGTTAAGAAGAAGGAAGACAAACAAAAGTGGGATGACCGCCACTGGTCTGAGAAGGAACACGATGAGATGACTGAGAGGGATTGGCGTATCTTTAGAGAGGACTATAATATCACTATCAAAGGTGGTAGAATTCCTAACCCAGTCAGAAATTGGAAGGAAGCTGGCTTCCATCCAGACATTATGGAAATTATTAATAAAGTTGGCTATAAGAGCCCTACACCTATCCAGAGACAGGCTATTCCTATTGGTTTACAAAACAGGGACATAATTGGTGTTGCTGAAACTGGTTCTGGTAAAACATTGGCTTTCCTTATTCCTCTTTTGACTTGGATCCAATCTCTCCCAAAAAATGAACGCTTAGAAGATGCTGATCAAGGGCCATATGCCATTATTTTGGCGCCAACTCGTGAATTGGCGCAACAGATTGAAGAAGAGACTAATAAATTTGGAATTCCATTGGACATTACATCTGTTGTTGTAGTGGGAGGCCTCTCGAGAGAGGAACAAGGTTTTAAACTGAGGATGGGATGTGAGATAGTCATTGCGACTCCCGGTCGTCTTATTGATGTCTTAGAAAACAGATATTTGGTGTTAAATCGTTGTACTTACGTTGTCCTTGACGAAGCTGATCGTATGATTGACATGGGTTTCGAGCCCGATGTGCAGAAGATTCTAGAATACATGCCAGTTTCCAACATCAAACCAGATTCGGACGCCGCTGAAGACGCCTCTGTTTTGCTAGCTAACTACAACTCAAAAAAGAAGTTTAGACAAACTGTGATGTTTACGGCGACTATGCCTCCCGCTGTGGAGCGTCTAGCAAGGAGCTATCTACGTAGACCGGCTATAGTATACATCGGATCTATCGGCAAGCCTGTAGACAGGACAGAACAAATCATTCACATGATTGGCGAGAACGAAAAACGCAGAAAGTTGACGGAAATATTGCAGAGAGGAGTCGAACCTCCAATTATCATATTCGTCAACCAGAAGAAAGGTGCGGACGTTCTTGCTAAAGGTCTGGAGAAGCTGGGTTTCAACGCCTGTACGTTGCATGGTGGTAAAGGGCAAGAGCAGCGAGACTTCGCGCTGGCCAGTCTTAAGAACGGATCGAAAGATATTCTGGTGGCGACAGACGTCGCTGGTCGTGGTATCGACATCAAGGACGTTAGTATGGTCATCAACTACGACATGGCGAAGACTATTGAAGATTACACGCATCGTATTGGTCGTACCGGTCGTGCTGGAAAGACTGGTAAAGCTATGTCGTTTGTTACTAAAGAAGATTCGGGGCTGTTCTACGATCTGAAGCAAGTGTTGCTTTCGAGCTCCGCGTCTACTTGTCCGCCAGAACTGATGAACCACCCAGAGGCCCAGCACAAGCCTGGCACTGTAGTCACCAAGAAAAGGCGCGAAGAAATGATATTTGCATAAGTGCAATTGAATGTAACATTTTCTCTATGTAAGGTGTTATTATTGAATAAAAATCGTAGTAAAAATATAATTTGTTTATTTAATTACACATCGATTGTATTACACTTTCACTAGCAAACGATAAATAAATAAATTTAATATTTCACTAAATTGATTATTGGTTGTCGACGTTCAGCTTACGGCACCGGCACTGCAATGGAAAGAAGTCTTACATTAATACTATTCAAATTTAATTTACGAGCGCAACACAAAATTAAGATTCGTGTGGTTGGATTATATGGTTTTTAAGAATGTCTGGCTAATCGTAAAATAACACCAGAACGAAATCTATTGGATGAAATCACTTAGACATAAGGATCACACTATCACTTACACAGAATTTTTCATGAATCATTAAATTTTTTCTGTGCCTATGTTCAATACATTGCGTAAATTAGTTTCAGTATTACATACATTTATACACCTGTACTTACTGGCTGGGTCAATTATCAACAGCCAATCGAAACTCTTGAAATGAGTTTTGATTTTAATAGATCGTTAATATCTAGCTACTTTAACACTTTCGGTGCTAAGGACCCAGCCTATGGATCGAACAATAATTCGTTCGTATGCTCACACCCGCCTCCCGAGTCGTCGTCAGGGCCTTTTCATTGTCATGCGTATTTGCGCCCGCATGCAGGCCAGGCAGCCATGCTTGTTGCGGGCCGCACGCAGAGCAGATTATTTTCGCCACGGCGCGCATGACAATAAAAACATGTATGTTACGGGCAGCACGCATGCGTGCCTGGCCTGCACGCGGGCGCAAACACGCATGACAATGAAAAGGCCCTTATATGTAGCTACAATGACTTTGCATACAAGTAAAATTGATTTTTTTGTGAAAGGTTTAAGCAATGCAGATGCAACAAATAAATAGTATTCTTGCACTCATTGCACTTAGATTGCACCAAGTACGACATGACATAAAATGACCGTGTGACGTAATATTACATCACACATGTTCTTGTTCTAACACATGTAATATTGCCAAACAGTTTCGAATAGTAAACTGGACATTGACTAATATGACGAAATATATTTGAGAAGGGACTTTTTTGTGTGACGAATAAGTACCCTATCGTAAATAACGGTACTTTTGAGAAATCGATAAGTACTCACACATACTTAAAAATCTTGTGAACATTTCGGTAATTTTGCTCAAAAATGCTAAAAACCCCGAAGAAAAAGGCCCCGAGAATTCAATGGATGCGAGCTCAGAACCGACCAGCGTCAATGCAACACACACCCACAGACGTCTTTTGAATGAGATGATAATGAACGCTTATGCCTACCTTTTCCATAAGAAAATGATGGCTTAATGGCTACTGTCTGCATTTGTAGTAGATTTTCTACAGGTTACAACCTCATTCTGGTCTATGAGTCGGGACTACCCCGGCCGCTAGTGTCGGTCTGCCATGGCCCATGAAGACTAGTGAGCTAAGAGAAACTGATGCTATTCCGTAGGTGCCTACACTTCAATGTCTCTACGCCAATTTTTTTTCATTACTATAATATAATTAATTATACATTTTCTAAAAATCTCTAAGATACGAACCTGGACCAGTACCTGGTTTTTCTTCTATTTCTTCTTGTGGGAATAAATATTCTGAAAACCAATTTTAAATCAAATTAAGTCATTTATTCAATAATGGGCAAACGTCCAGAAATAGGCATACCAAACAAAAAAGAACATAAATTGCGACAACTTATGTTGCAAAGAATCCAAGATAAATACGACACTAAATCAGATTAAGCATTATAATAAACGAGAAGTTTTGTATTAATTACAAATAGTACTGTTAATTAAAAAAAAATGCATGCTGTTTCCAAACTCAAATAATTTAAAAAATGAGTGCCACAAAAAACCAGTAAGATCGCCATTCAAACCATAAGTGCGGACTTGCAGAAAACGTGCAGGATATAAATTAAAGCGCGGATGCACACACGAGGCTATAAGTAGATCAAACCAAAATTAGGTAGGTAGCAGAAGCAAGCAAGTTAAAACTAGAGTTGCCATCTTCGAAGTTGCAGACCTATAGCCTGCATCTTGGAAGATGTTTTATTCGCATTGGCGTATATCCACTCTTAAGCTTTAAAATGTTTGTGCTGTATTTGCATGAGATACACATTAAAACTTCTGACAGTTTTGTGGTTTTCCGGCAATCGGAGTGGAACCCACTGTTTGTGTTGTTAGAAAGCAGACGCGTTGACATGCAGTAGTTCTCTATCTTAATAGATTAAGAAGTTTACTTTGATTCTAAATTCTAACACAAATCCTGGCAACATTAGTCACAAAAAAAAACAAAAGCACTGAAACCATTCCAAAACCAAATCCCGTTTGAATACCTATTCTTTCTTTTCTTCTGGTTTTGTTTCCTCTTTAGCGGGCGGAGGCATTATCGCCTGTCTGACCGAGGATGCCAGAGAGATGGTCATATCGACGAACTCGGAAAAGTCTTTAGGGAAAGACAGCTCTGGGAACTTCACCTCCAGTTGAGGGTCCCCGGGTTTCACTGATAAGTTTTAGAATTTTGTTTTAGGCCTTGAAAGTATTTATATAAAATATGGGTGCGACCAGCAAGTTTATATTATGGACATTTTTGGGAAATCTAAATCTCATACGAGTCAACTTTACAGAACCTTTAGGTAGCTCCTTTTTCGTGAACTATTTTTGGATTAGGTTGTTAATTTATTGGTCAAGTCCGAGTAGTCCATAATACCTTACGAGTAGTCATGAAAAGATCGTTTCTTTAGTATGAGTCTATCAGTTTTTGTAATAAATTATTATACATTACCTCCATAAAGGAAATTGTACGCGATGTTGACGTACTGTTTAGCTAGTGCCGAATTGCTCTTTAAAATATCCTTCGTCTCTTCCGGGAAGCATACATAACCCATGGCGGTGGTGCCGGCACCCGCGTAGAATACTCGCTGAAAATGTAAAATTATCACAGTTAAGTAAGTAAGATGTAAGTACACTTGCGAGTCTGCCAACGAGCTTCGGACCGAAGTATACTGGGTGTTAATCTTACGGACCTCATCAAAAACTCCATACTTCGCTCCAAAACACAAATACCTGATGCTGGCCTTACAGCTGCGAGGTTGAAATGGAACTGGTCTGGCTACATCTGCCGTGTGTCGGAGGGGCAATGGGCAAAAATAAACACTCAATGGATACCAAAAAACAAGAAACAACAATGCAGCAGACCCAGAAGGAGTTGGAAGGATGAGTTGGACTCTCTCAAAGGTTTGGTCAACAATCGCACTAAATCGCAAAAAGTGGGAGGAGGGAAGGGAATTTTTTGCCCTGCAGTGGGACAATGTAGGCTTTTAATATAATCTCAGATGTTTCAAGGTTTAATTTTGAATGATTCGAACGTTCAGGAAATGCTATATCTACTCAGCTCATTTGGCATAGTAAGATCACGTAAATTTAATTTCCATTAGGATGATAAGTTGCGCCTAAGCAAGCTGCAGTTCAGCTAAGTAACATGCTTATACATTGAAATCGGAGAAACAACATTAAAGTCTGTCAATTAGTATGATAAAAACTGCACAAGTGACCCTATCAAAAGAAATTATCTCATAGTAGGTTAAAATAAAAAGAAGTTTTTTTAACTTTGCAGTGAATTAATACAAAAATAAATATCATCTGTAATATAAAAGACAAAATTATGAACCTGTAATCTTGTGAGATAATATGTTTTGATTTTTTTAAATTCCTTTTAACTTGGCTAGGTTCTTGATCAGCTGAAGTAATTGTATTTGTCAGTGACATGCATAGAACATTTTGTCTATAATATCCCAGTGATGTGCAAAGGCCTCCCTCTCTGATCGCTCAATGACAAATATGGAGGGTCGAACTTGACTCCTACCAATACCAATATGCTAGGGTGTATTGTATGTGAACATGTAATTTATGTCAATTTGTCAGTCTTGATCTTCTATCTTATTTACAATATGAGACTAGAATATACTGACTAAAAGTATATATCCTGCCAAAAGTATAGAAAAATGATGTGACAATATTACAACTTTGTTGTCTACCAAAATAGTCAAGGTTATTTTTGTCTAACACTAGCACGTTTTAATGACTAGTGCATTTTTATGAACAGTAGACTCATACTGCATCAAAATATAAATAAATTTGTAATGACTTGACAAGAATGGAATCGCCAATATCGTTTTCATCATGCCTGTAATCTCGGAAGAGCCAGAGATGTACTTACATAGACATTTTGCTACGTTTAAGTCCCATGTAATAAAAGAAAAGAATTATTGACATACCCGGATAATGCCTCCTCTCAGGCCAAAGATAAAGCCAGTGAGACCACCCATTGCTACAGCACCATACCGAGACTGCTTGTTTTCTTCTTCTCGTAGATATCTGAAGATCCCTGTAATGTAATGTTGAGTAGGATGAGGTTGTATTATGACCAAAAGTCAGTTTCTTTGGGACTTTTTTTTTTAATAGTACCCACCACTCTACCATAGATTGTTGACCTGTCAAACCATACCATAAGGTGGAAGCGCTAAAGTGGCCAGCGAAATTCAAATGTTCTTATGTCCATTAAAATATGGTTCACAACTGTAACATGTCTGTATTAACAGAATTTTAATCCGTAAAATTATCAATATAACTCTAGTTCATTTAAAACCACTGATTGACTTTACTTTTTAGTTACTATACTCTGGCGCTTTCACCTTAAATATTAAAAAGTTTGAGAATGATGGTCAAATTAAGTTTTAACCTGAAATAAAAGAACTTACTTCAGGTTAAATTTTAATGACCATCATAATTTAAATTATGATGGTAAAAGAAAAAATGTATAGATGGTAAAAGAAAAAATGTATAGATGGTATTAGGAATGATATGAAAGAGAAAGGAGTAAGCGACGTCTGACAGGGGTGAATGGAAAAAGAAAATGAGTTGTGTCAACCCCAAATAAAATAGGACAAAAGCAGGAAGATGCTAATGTTTTTTTTGTTTTTTTTTTTTTGACAATTTCTAGTTTAAGGTCACACCAAAGAAATTAAGATAGCATAAAGTAGTCATAACATGAACTTACAACCAGTCTTATCTTGTAATTCATGGTACTGATCTTGCACGGAGTGTTTTGCACGTTCCCCATGGTCCACCACAACCTGTAACTGCTCACGTACAGCCCTTACAGGAGTTAGGAGCATAGACTTCACATATCCAACCTCATTTTCAGGTTTTGGTTTTGCCTTTCTGTGTAGAAAAAAGGTTGTAATACAGTTGGATAGTATTATCTGGTGTTATCAGTAAGTTATCATTGACATTGAGATAATGTGTTTCTAGATATGATTAAGTATTTTTTTTATTCTCATGTATCAATGAAGAAAAGATCAACAATATACAATTCCCTGCTTAAGAGGGGACTCTAGTGGGCCTTTTCCATACAAATGTATACCACTGTTTTCTTCGTGGAAAATGCATCTAGAGCAATGATTTTTTTCCAAATAATCAAGGTCTTATTATTACATGCCCCTATCATTTCCTTATCTTCAAAACATAATCACTAAAAGAATTATACCAATCCAAAAACCCGAAAAAAAGCCCGTTTTTACCGCCTTGTTCAGACGACTATAAGACAAATTAGATAAGTTTTTAACAAAAAAGAAAATAATAGAAGCATAGATATACTTTTCCTCTAAATATTGATATAAGAATTATTTAGATCAGATTAGTTTTGAAGAAGAAAACAGCAGAATACAAAACGTTGTTTGGTCAAGATTTTTGTAGGTAAAATCAGCCTGAGCTGCAGTTGTCCCTTTCACTCTTTACAGGGGCCTGGTCGGGCGCAGCACGACGGCAATAGTTTCTTCAAATACCTATTCATCAAATTCCCCGGGGCTAGACTCCCCCCTTAATGCCTTGTAAAGGAGTTGCAAACCAATTTGAAACTAAGAGTGACCATCTCCAACTTTAAACTGCAAGTTTCTGTTTAATATTGTCCTAAACAGGCCCTTCTCCCTTTACTCAACAGCATATTTTTGTACAGTTATCAGGTTTTCTCACCATCGACATCAACACACCTTCACATTCATCATTACTATTCACACCATCTAGCAATCAATACACAACAGCATCTGCAAGACAAAATGTATTAACACATACTCAGCATATTCCGCATGTGGAGCTTCGTATATCGGCAGTTCCGAGAGCTTCATGGGCTGGGGCTTCGAAGGGTCCGGAGGGTCTTCCCTTAGAGGAGTCGCAGCACCCACCGCCGGTATCAAGGTAACCACCCCGATCGAACCTAACACTACTTTTCGAAGCATCTTTTCAACAATCAAAACACAAATTTTAGTACAAGTCCGATAAACAAAGCGAAAAGGTTTGCAAATATAATATTTTGCGCAGATTACCTCTAAAGAGATGTTTCACAGCAAAAATTACATAAATGTTGTATGTAACAAAATTACGAACATCAGCTGGGTTTCTGACAGCTGAAAGTGGTGTTGCTATTTGCTATTGATTTAAGATTGCGGATTGCTAGTTATTAAATAAAAAAAGTTAATTACATTCCTTTTTGTAATTGATTATTTTCCTTCAATATTATAACTTTTTGTAATATGCGACTGTGAGAAAAGTGAAAGCATCATAAAATTTATCAGAATGCACACCGAAATGATAATCACGGACGATTTATTTTTATGTAAACAAAGAAATGTCACTGTCGCCAAAGTGACAACACAGGCTGGTAAACAAAACATTTTGTAAGCAAAAAAAGAGATTTTATTCAATTACTGAAAACCTAACAGTGAATAAAGCAATACCGTTCATAGTTCAATTTTATTCAAGGCTATACATTTAGCACATAATAAAATTAGTTTCTTTTGTATTACCAAAAGAGCGCGCAACAATACTTTTTATTATACTACTGGCAACTTTAGTTCCACTGTTTTGCAATTTTTTTCTCTTTCTGTTCTGTCAAAGTTATTGTCATGTCAAATCTGTCATGGCCTCGACATGTCACAAATTTCTTTGGTCTTTCTTTTGTGTATAACTGTGATTTTAGTGCACGATAAAGTACAGTAAAGAAAGTTATGAGCTATATGAAAATTGAATAGATTGAATATTAATTTCATCGTTCAGCGTTAAATGTATGAGTTGGAATAGGTGTGTTATAGAAATTCAGTGTCGGTCGAACAAATTATAATTGAGGTGATTGTGAGTACGGTTTTCGAGTATTCGAATCAATACATTTTTGTGTATCGTTTCAATAAACTTTGTGGTTATTGTTGTTGAGTTAAAAATGTCGGAGGTCCTATCAGGTCGTGTGTCTAAGCATAGGAGGGACCGTCGCGTAAAGAATAGTACAGGTACGAAGAGGGCCGCATGTTGGGACTGCGCTTGAACGACCACTTTGATTACCGCTTGGAGATTTTCATTTTGAGTAGTGTTCTGCTTGTTTGAGACATTACGACTGGCTAGTTCTTCATACGCCTTTTCATAATATCACTCTATTTGTTCAGGGTCATTTTAGTTTTTTCAAGCCATGAAAAATAATTATTGCAGTTCTCAATTTCCATAGAAACAATTATTCTGCAGTTAACTTTCCTTTTTTTACTGTTCATTATCTCTTTGTTAGCATGACCCAGATGAGGATCTGAAATCTAGAATAGTGGGATTTTTTATATCATGTTATCTTCTAATATAAATATTATTTTGCCACACACTGTTTACACAAATTATTAATAATAAAATATATCCTTACAATGCTGCTACTCATAGGGTACATGTAAACAAGTGTTTTTGCGTAATATAAAAAAAAAGTAAAAAAAAAAATAGCACATGAATATAGGTCAGAGTAATTTGACATAACCCATTGACTATTCTTGTCTGCCTGTGTTGTTTCATTCAGACAAAGGCTACTTAACATACAGCCTAAAAATAAAAACTTATTGTTTATGTAATAGGAGACTAACATTTGCTATCAAATAGAAATTGGTTTGCCTTAACAGTAGTTACCTGATTATGCATACTAACAAAGAACTTGTATCAATCCAGGACTGTGAGGTGCATGATGTGTGTAGAGTGACAATCTCTTAGATCAACTTGGGACGCATCTACTTAGCAGCCACCGAAGATTATTGGGATGAAATGGTACATAACTGTTGCATTTTATTTATGTATTTGTTTCTTTTTCCAAAAATCAAATCTTAAGTTGAAAAATTTTTGGGTGCCTCTTGTACATATACTGAAATTAATTGGTCAATGCATGTTTCTGGAGTCTTCCATTTCACGAATTTGGTTGCATGTTTGGTAGTTTTAAATTTTAGTTTATAGTATAGATTGTTACAGCTATATCTGATCTTTCAGCCACAAAATAATATTTTCAGTTTTCATCACTTTATTCAAGTGTTTTCTTTTATAATAAGTATTAATATTATGCTGAACAATCAGGCAATGCTGCACCTATCTACAAACAAGTACTTTCTTTTACATGCCCTTTTATATGAAATTATCTGCCTGATAGTTATATATATGTCCAAATTGTATAATATGTAACCTTCAATAATCTCTGTTAGTCATTATTATTTTCAATATGAAACAAGTTTTTGTTAAACCCGTATCATAATAGAACTTTGATCATCATACTAGAAGCTATTAAAGTTTTACTTTGTTATAAAAACTAATTGCTACTTCAGCTGCTTGTTTAAAGAGTTTTTATGTGCCAAGAAGTGTACCATAGACTAGCTATCTAAATATAAATGATCAGCAAGTAAAAAGGTTGCGTCACTATTCCATTCAGTTGTTGAAAGGACATGGATACTGCTTTGAAATCAGGTCTCACAATTAGCATAACAATGATTCTTGTCTGAACAATTTATGAAATGTATAGATAATAGTAAAAACCCACATTTTATGCAAGTAACTCTACTGCTTTTTAATTTATTCACAATACATAGCTTGATTGTAGTTCTGCTAGTAGAATGAAAATAATAGAATGCTCACTAATAACCACACAAATTACAGAGAAACTGATGTATGCAATAAGTGATCCTATCACAAAGCAGGAAACTACAGTTTATCTCAATTAGTTCTTTTTGGAATCCAGTAAGACAGTTTTAATAATAGCAATGATCACTAAACTTTATGTCTGACTTTAAACACTGGTCTATCCCTCCTCCCCTAGATATTTGCCTTCTGTCAATAATTCGTTAAACACATCTGTTAGCATCTACACTGCAACACGAATATTACACATACATTATTGATATTTATTTTGATGTGTCAGTCATGAAGGAATTCCCCACCAAAATGTAGACGCATGATGATTGATGATATTGTAGAACAAATTCGGCAAGTACGAATAGATGAGACTTGGTAAAGAAAGTCGTTCGTACCTATATCTGTATTTGAGATTAACAGCCTATTTACGTCATTAGCCGGTAGTCCTAAAGTATTTTCCACGTGCGTTATCTTATCTAATTAGATAGTAGGAATAGTATTACTCCACATATTGATAGCGTTTATGATCTTTTCGCTAGCCAAACACAGTTTGTAACTTTCTGTTACGCGTTTTATCCCTTTATTGGCAATGGCACCTAATACGTTATTGCCCGCCATAATCGGCCCTGACACCAAACGTTAATTTAATTTTAATTACGTTTGGTGGTATTAAAAATCGATCTGACACGAATAGCCTGACTATCGACAGGCTCCGTATGTAACACCGCTATGCATTTTTTACTAGGCCAGTGTTTCGAATGTTGTATCTATTTCTACTCGAAATACTATGATCTAAAACCCATTTCACACAAACCGATCGCAGCTAAACGGGACTGTATTGTTATTTATGTAAATATGATCTAGATACATAGTCGTGTTGTAGTGAAGATAGCCGTCGTGTCGCGTGAAACCTTTCTTATCAGTCATGTGTACTGTGACTTTGTAAAGTCTTTCAAACTTAACATTAGAAATGCCTCTCAACATTCCAGGGCAGAAACAAACAAAATCAAAATATTTTATTTTACATAGGCCTACATGTTTATTTATATGTAGAGCTGCGTACGTACCCCTAAAACTCGCAATGAAATTGCCAGCGATAAAATTTTGTAATTTAAACATTTTCAGTACTGAGAATGATGGCAATAATGCAGGAAGGGAATAGTGAGGTACCGAAGGAATTTCTGGAGACGGGGCGGACGGGGCGCAGGAACGCGATGCCCGACATCCTACACCCACAGAGTGCTGAAGCTAGCACCGCTGACCTGCCCTCTAGATTGCAGCAACTCTCTGCCACCGGTAAGTTTAGTCTGCAACCTTTCTTCATTTTGCTACTGTAAATGATTAAAAAAACTGTCTATGGCCTGAAGGGTCAAATCCAGGCCGTAGCCATTTGTGTAGATCCATAACAGAATACAGTAGCATGTCTGTCGTTCTAGTTCTCCGGTCAATAAATAAAGCGATGAAATAGCAAATATTATTAGATGGCCCAATTGGCGCTGTGGTTTCTAATCCCGAATCGAAATAAACTTTTATATCGAACTAGGCTTGTGTCTGGATCTTTCTTTAATTGAATTTACTGTGTTTTCTACTGGCAGTCCATCACATATAGGCTGGGTGCTGGTTTATTGTATCCAGGTTTTTGCTATACTTTCCGGGCTCCAATCAAAGCAATATAAGGACATAAATAAATGGTGTTAAACCACGGTGTCGGGTGTAATCGTCATGGACTAATTATTAGGTTCTTACTTTGTAACAGCCGTAATAGGATTATGACGGGTAGTATAACCGTTTATTGCCACTTAAGCCTAAAATTACTGTCACAGTATACGTAACAACGTACGTATTTATCAACGATAAAATTTATAACAGTCACGTGCAATTATAAAGGGTGTAAAACACCTCTTAACGAAGCCGAAAGGCACTGGTTCTCCCTGACATTGCGATCATTTTTTTGTTCTACACCATACCTGGGAACATTCTAGTTACGGAGATATTGGGGGTCAAAGTTTTTGACAAGCATTTTTTTAAATACAAGTTTTTAATTTAAGATTTTTACTTTAAACACCTCCACGACCCCCGTACTATACAATCCGTCCATCAGCACAATGTTTTGAGTGCGTTACATTGAGTTCTACCACAAAACATGATTTTACACCCCCCAAAAAAAAGTCGTTTCCCAGCAATAATTTTTGCGTAAAGTTACTTAGTTTCATGTACAGAACGCTTGGTTGACGGCTTCGTGATGAGGTGATTTACACCGTGTATATTATTATTTATTAGTAGATTGTGCAATTTTTGGGCTAAACCTTAAAACAGAACTTTTTGCGAAACTTCTACAAATGTGAACTTTCGGTTAGTTACAAGTTTAGAAATCGACCGGATCAGTCTGTTGTAAAAATAAAGGGAAACGGAAATGTTAGAGCATTGTTTTAGTAAAACATCCGTTTTGCAGCTTTCCATTTTCTAGCACGTGCTCGTGACGCGCTGTCGACGTCAAACAATTTGTTTGGCGCAGACTACTTTTCCTGAAATCGATTTCAACGTTTAGGTGGTGAAATACACAAATAAATACTTGTGTTACGTATGAAAAGCGTCAGCGCCCCCATGACTTCTAAATATCAGAGTTAAACTAATACGATTTTCGGCAACAGGCCAAAAATCACAAACCACGTAATGGAATCGGTCTATATCTACATGCTTATAAACTGAGTACCACCTAAGACGTTTTTAAGAAAAATCTATTTCATTTGTGAAATCATCCCGAGTTTGAGAAGTATTAAACATGATGCATTTTGTTTACACACGTCAATAATAGCTTATCAAAAGCCGCTAAATGCGTAATCCGTTCATCGTCGATTTTTAATAGCTTTTAAGAGGATTTGGCTTAGATTTCATGTCTAATGTTTTCTTAAATCCTCTTATTTTTGATGATAAACATTCCAGTCAAAGACCCATGATTAAATGGGTTATATTATAAAACATTGAACTGGTATTTTGGCACGGCAATTTGTTCCTTGTAAAATACTGGGTCAAATTAGATTCGTCATCAATAGTATTACGCCGATGGATATCGATACGGCTTTATTTGTATCCTAATTGAAAACAATAAATTGCAGTTTATAAGGGATTTGGACGACAAATAACTCGTTTTAAGATTCAAAATCGGGCGACATGAAAATTTGAAATTCGACTCCTATTTAAACAATTCGAATCCTATTTAAACAATACGGAATCTAAAACCATTCGGGTACAGTTTCGGAAGTGCCCTTCCAAATCGTAATTAACTTTAGAGCAAACAAAACTACTGGCCATAAATAATACCCTTTCCCTGGTTATTTGTGATTGGAGCTAAGGAGTACGTTTTCATCTTTTTCGCTATCATCTCATTATTTACCCTCTTTCAGACACGTTTCGGACCAATAACAGTTGCAGTAAAAATCCAAAATGATAATTTTCCAATATGACTGCAACTCCGCAACGTAATTTAACATGATATTGTTTATGATACGAATCGCTTATCACAATCCACCTGTCACTGCAGTAATTGAGGGCTGGTGTGACGTAGATCGGTCGTAATGCGCCGATGATAAGCGCGGGTTATCGCACTCTGACGTACTAGCCCAGCTATATCTCAAATTATAACGAATTGATGACACACAAACATCGAATTATCGACACTATCATTAAATTATAATCAATCATTGTTTCTATGGGAATTTGTTTGACACGAGAAGTATTGTCAGTGTGGGAAAAATTGTCTTTGTTATCTGATTGTGAACATAGATATTTACAATTTACATGAGGACCTCTCGCTGACTATAGACAGGAGTTATTTGAGAGAACTTGTTCGATCGGTGTTCGAACATAGTTGAATTGTTCGAATTGTTTCTAACTGTGTGTCCCACCCAGCAAACCTGTTGTCTGCTGATGCGAGAGATTACATCAAAGAGAAAAATGAGATTTTAACATATCTTCTGTAAGTTCTACCGAGTAGAGTAGACTATTATAAAAGCAATTTATCTTAATCAGGTAGATAGTCAGGGATCCACGTGTGAGTTCACGTGGCTAACGTGACGCTGTGGTAAATAAATACACTGTCTGGCAAACCTAGACTATCGAGTCTAGGTTTGCCGAAGAGATAATAGTCACAACTTTAAAAAAAAACATCTGATTGTGACTATTATCTCTTCGGGATACTATTCAAGCAATCTGTCTAAGAAACTCAAAGCCTATAATAAGACATAAATTACATATTTAATATTTCAAGACATTGTACGTAGTTCTCTCGACTACTTCACGCTATAATATCTTTGTCATGAAACAGCCATTAAAGGACGCGTTACTGATAATAAAAAAGACGTTACATTCAATCGACCTTTGAAATGATGATAAATTACACCTTTATTATATTCCTGCCATACTACTTTGCTCGACTTCTATTCTGCTACGCAAAATGGACGCCCATTGCAAGGTCGATAAAGACGTAAATAGAAAATGTGAGTGTGCATTTCTATGAAAGCTATATATTAGCTATTTTACTGATATCATTCTTTGTTGTCAAACAGTATGCCTTTACAGTGCTACATGGATCTTTTTGCGCTTGAATGTCGTTGACAATTAGACGGTGCGCTGTTGGTAAACATTAATTTATGTAATGCATTGGATAAATAAGACGGCGGCGTTAATTACGAATAAGTCTACGCGCCAAAACATCCTTTTGCAGTTGCAGCTAGGAATCCTTGTCATTTTGGATAGGTTCGTCAATCGTTACAGCCTGAAAACTTGCTGATTAAAAGAGGCGTCCCCTAGTCTCGGCTTACCTTCAGTAGACCTGTTTATTTAAAATACTAGCAGTTTAGTTTGTTTTTTTTTTACATTTTGATGCAATTCAAAAATCTTGAGATCAGTATTAATATTTAGTACGTCCGGAAGCAATATCGAACCCGAGAAATCATGAAATGCAACTGCGATTCCGATAAACCGATTTTATTGAGCATTTTATTGCAAATCCATGATAATAAACTGTGTGCATTCATCGTATTGATCTCGATACCTCAGTACGTTAAAGTTATCCAAAAATGTACTAAATTGTTTCAATATTAAAATTAAAAGAGTACCAATTGTACAAATTGTTACAAATCAAAGTAAAAATCTTCCTTTTCATTATCTTCTTTGAAAGATTGATAGGTAATTGATACTTCTCATTTTCCTATCCAATTATGTATCTTCGTTTTCATAAACACAAACTTTTTGTCCGGGTTTGTAAATCAAATAGTCTTTCATAAAATAAACTGTTCAATATAATTGTTGTGCTTTTTTGAATCTTGGGAAAATTTAAATCTGTATTAATCTATGATAATATCATCAAATGCTTCTTCATCCACACATTACAGACTGCATTTTCAAACTGAATTCAATGTTCAAATACTAACCTCAGATTTCCTTGCTCGACGCTACCCATAGGTACACGTTCTGGAGTGGAGTGGGTATATGCGGAAAAATTCGCTGTTCGTTCCAAAAAAATCTTTCATGACCCACATTCTCATAATCGACGTTTCTGTGAAAATTCTTAAACGATCTTTGCTAAGCTTTTGCGCAGATTTTTCCTGATGATTCAATAAGGGAATTTGCCACCCCTCACAATCTAATTTGCTGCCCTTCTAAAATATACAGCCTTGCGTCTCTGGCGTATATAGTAAGACATCTTGAAAAATCTGCTAATGGTTAACACAAAGGGGATTCGATGGGAGCGAATTATATTTACGTTTGATTGAGACTTTAAGCCAGGCAAATGTGATTTTCGACTTAGAAACAATATTGGCTTTGGCATACTTTAGTTCCAATAGTATAGTAAAACTTGCATTACAATCACGTTCATAATTATTATTCGGGTTGAGGTCAAAGTTATAACAATCTCTCGTCTTACATTATTGCGTTCTTCCACGACGGTAGTTGGGTTTTTACTTGACTTTAGTAAATGAAAGGTATCCTTCGTAAATTGCGTAACGGAGGATCGATGTTGCCTTATCACTTTAAGTTTCGTAACTAGGAGCCTGAATAGACGCCTACGCCCACTATAGCTGTAATTGATAACATTACATAAAAGAAAAATTGATGTTGATGGATAAATACAACTTGTAACTTGGCTTATTGTGTATAACAATCCGCTGCCGTTATTTGTCGAGAAAACCAATTAAAAAATTACTTGCTAATCAGATGGTTTGGTACCGGGATATTTCGGAAAAACCCTTGTGATAAGTCACGATTGACACAGGTACGCCCCCAATTACAAAACCCGCCTCTAAAAATAAGTCTACATTTTCTTTTTTTTTCGCTCATTTCTAACACAGGGCAGGGGACAACATTTCACAGCATTAGTGTTCTTTCACTGAAGTAAAAGTACAAAAGATGCAAGGTAACCCTTAAATGTTCGAGTCTAGCCTGAATTCGGAACAACATTATTCACGCTACGTAAATCTTGCGTAATTTGCTCCACTCATTTGTGGTTATTTCAGATGTAGCTACTTTGAATCATGCAACGCGCATATAAATTTGGCTGTCAACAGAATCATTGATTTATGTAGAGAGTGAAGTGTAGTTTTACATACCTACAACGAAATCCATGGGCAGGTGCGGGATCGAACGAGTTGGCAGGGGCGTATAAACGAGAATTCATAACTGAATGACTGATACAAGACGTCTAGCTAGATACTAAGATAGCCTAAGCATCAGGCTAACGACCTATAATAGGGATGATGACTGGGTAAAGAAAACGAAATTCTATTTTGTCCATTAATCAGGTAATACAAAAATATTAGATACGTATTTTTTGTTTTATCCTGTTAACAAAAAATACTAAGTTAAAACGCATTAAAGTTGGAGAGTGGGGGCTCACTACGTCACAACTAGGTATAAAATGTACTGAGCCGTGACGTCATGCGCCATTTCAACTCAAAATATCTCCGTAATTTTACGATTACGTGAAAAAAGAAAAAATACGTGTCAAATACTTTTTAAAAATCTACCCGATAGACTAAATATTGATTGAATAAAAAAAAATGAGTCACCATCCCTATTTATGTTAAGATAACCTTGAAGTCTAACCAAATAAGGCTACAATACAGAGTTATATCATGTCGTAAGATATGCTAGCAATATCCACTCCCTGTTTATATCCTAGAAATCGAAACCAAGGACTTTACTTTTTTCTAGCGCGAAACCCCGTTCCCGAAAATCTTTGTCCTATGAACTCAAAATGCTCGGCTCTGTGTGGTGCCAATAAACCAAAGAAGCGATCGGTTTGGTCTACTGGTATGTAACGTAGCTGTTGAACTCGTAGTTAGAGGTTACTGAAGGACAGTCCTTCCAAAGTAGTGTTGTCTCGTAATAGATGCTACGTCAGCACGAGACGCGTTGGTATTGTAACTAAATTATTCAGCCATAGTGTTTGTTACATAACCCCACGGCAGACGGTCTGGTTCATTTGTTGTGAACAATGGTAACGGCTATGAATAGGTTTCTGCTTTTGGGCTCTTGATGAATAATCGTCGTTGGGTTATTCGTGTATTAATCGGTAATGGAAGGAAAACTACACTGACGCGATTTAACCGGAAGTGAACCGATCGATTTTCCCACTGCACCGCGCTCCGCCGCGTACCTTTTTTATTTATGGCATTGGCTTCTGCTTAACCTGCTTTGAGATTTTAACACTCGTATACGTTGTCAGTGTGTTGTCCTTGGCTTGTTTTCTATACAAATTGAGATACTTGTTTACAATATTAAAATCTGCGGCACCGCGCTACGCGACGGAGCTCGGTGCAGCGGGAGAATCGCCTTACGGCAAAAACGATTAAAAAAATCCTACTAATATTATAAATGCAAAAGTTTGTGAGGATGGATGGATGGATGGATGTTTGTTACTCTTTCACGCAAAAACTACTGAATGGATTTGGATGAAATTTAACACTCGGGTAGTTTATAGCCTGGATTAACACATAGGATACTTTTTATCCCGATAGTATGTTCCCGTGGGACAATTATCGCCGCGGGCATAAGCTAGTATAGGTATATTTTTAAAACCTCCTTTATTTATTTTCCAGATGCGGAGGCGCCACAGGCAGGGTCATCAAACAGTGGTCAAGCGCTTGAGGTAGATCCCAAAACAAATACTAAGAAAGATGACACGCCCAGTTGAACTACCTACCATACTCGCAGTCCCATAGGACTACACTGGACTTGCCCAAAGCTAAAGTAATCTCAATCAGGTAAATAGTATTACTAAGCACTGAGTAATGTAGCCCCACCTTATAGGGATGGTATGGTGTACAAATGTAGCTCTTATGTCTAGTTCGACAAGATAGAATTTGCATAATTTTAAGTACCTTAATAAGATTTGTGTAAACGGGCGCTTTTTCGAATTTAATTTGTTTGAAATTATTAGAATTTTTCATTAGGTTTCTGAATGGACGTTTAACGTCGTGTAATTTTATGTTTGATAATAATGTGTTAACGCAAAACGCAGCTGAAGGTGAATGTTAATTTTATTTGTTTAATATTATGTATTGAATGTGTTATGAAAACAGAGCCCATACGTGTTATAGAATAATGGGAACGTTTTAACGATAAAAGTGATTGATATGTGTCGATGCAGAGATTGGAATTAGACAATACTGATATATAAATAGAAAATGAATTAGGTGAATATTGATAGACAGTAATTCGTGGGATTGGTTTGGAATGACTGTTTTTGCACGCCTACCAAAAATCACTAAGAAAAATTGTCATACAGTAAACGCCTAGTTTAAAAAAAAGCGAAAGTTTGCAATGCGTACAAATACATATTATAAAAGGACGCACAAACACAGGGGTACTGCTGAACGATATGTTTTATGTTCCTGTCCTTAAGTGGCCCCGTAGTAGTAAGTAAATGAACATTAGTTATGAATGCATGACATTCTGAACAAATAGCTTTAACAGTACTTAGCATTTACTTGGCGCAGTCAACGTAAAGGTTTTGGGAGTTTAAGAAAAATAATATTCATATCATCAATGCTTAGTGCAATTAATGAAAACGTAGTTCTACTATAAGGTAGACTACACCTTTGTATATCAAAAATTTGAACAAAAATTAACTGAAATTATCAATCAACATATTCACTCATTGACTGTTTGTTGCTTACTGATTGATTTTGACAACTGTCCAACCCAATAGAAAGCTTCAATCGATCTCTTTGATTCGCACATTGACTTTGAACTAATTTCGGGACACGAGACCCATGTGGAAAATCCCCATTGTTTTGATGGCAGCTTATTGAACTGGCTATGCACTTGATGCACTAAAATGTGTGGTTTTAATTCAGCGTGCATTATACAATGCGACTATTAAAATGATTGATTTGTGCCTTGATAAGATTGTGTCTACTTGGAACTGTCTGTCAGCTCAGTCTCACAAATCAATTTATTTTAATTGCATATTGTCTCTTGAGCTAAATTGTCAGCAGCGCATAATATACTGACTTTAATAATATGTATGTTTGTTTATAAATGTTTATTGTTGAATGTTTAGTTATAAATCGTGCAGCTGTTTCTTAGATATAGGTTCCTAAGTACGCTTAAATTCAGCTAATTTATTTTTAATTAAGTCACGTAATTATTTGAACTAGTACAATTTTTTGTTTTTATCGATTCTTGTAATAATGGATACTGTGTAAGGTGCTGTAACTTTTATTAATTGTGTATAATAATGATATACGTAAATCGTATTTTTTAGTTAATGTTTATTCTATTTGCAATTTTTGTTTGTATCGAACAAAACTATGTTTTAGCTCTCAGCTATAACGTAAAACGGGGGCTTTTATTTTAAGATAATTTACAGAAAGTCTTGTGGCTTTAATCGAAACATGCATTACCTACACTCATTGACTTTAAAATTGACACCAATTAACCAACACACTTATCAACTACTTCAGATGAAAAATACCAATTTAACATTAAAATGACATTCGTTACAATCAAACATGCACTTTATTCTTAATAGACTTTAATTCAAATTACGTATGTATGATTTGAACTGAGCCAGCAACAAAAAAAAATGATCAGTGGGTTCAAATTCAAACTAGCATGAGGTGTGGTTTGTGCAGAATGCTTGACGTTTAATGAACTATATACCACTCAACTATCTTCTTTATCGTCATGAAGTCTAGGTTCATTTTGGAGTAACCTTTTGTAATAAAAAACTCCTTAGTTTTAGTTGCTATGGAATTTGAACTTTGTCTTGTGTTGAGTTTATTGTTCTAAAACATGATAAATGTCTAAATTTTTTTTAATACTACTACACTCGCTATGCCAAAGTCATCGAGTGAATTACTGACTTCGCTATTGGAGGCTGTACAATTTAATGGTAGCTATCTCTAATATTCTACGTAAAACTGTAGTCTAGTATATAGCTAGATACTAGTTGGTGTTATATTTGCTATTTTCAACTATATCATGTTTATCATAATACGTATTTAAAATTGTTTTAACAACTTATTTAATTTTTTCAATGAACTAAGCTTTTATAAATGATTTTATTTTACAAGATCATATTGAATTAGTTAGCGAAACCTCGCACACGTTACGGGTATCGATATCGAAACATGAAGAAACGAAAAAAGTTCAGTACCAGCCACGATGTCTGGATTTGTGCCGGGTTGATGGCAATAGGCTCGCCCCCTATTACACGTGAGATAAACATAACTGTCAAAATGTGGGTGTCCTCCTTATGTACACTTCTGCCCAACCCTTCGGTGATTATAAGTCGTGATATTATGTTTTGGTAAAACAAAAAACTGATATTCCGAGTAACTAAACAAAACCCAAAAAAAAATATACATATTTTTGGTGTTCTCTTGTTTTGATTTAAATGTAGCTAATCAAACCTTTATTACTGTATCATATCGTATTTATTCACGCACAATAATTAATTTCGTAATATTTTAAGTAATTATATAGAACTTTACTTGCCGAATTACCTTTTAATTCAAATAATTTCGACTTTTACTTAAAGGTGAAAGTGAATCTCACAGAAGTATTTGAATACGTTGTTTTGGTATTTAGTATAGGAGGAATATTATTTGTCCTGTATTTCATCATTCATACTAACCTATCCATAAGCATTACGCAGCTATATTAAGCACTTTGCTGTGAACTCTATGCCTTTTAGAAAGCTCATATATAAGTATAGACCATTTACTAGATGGATCAGCGGTACTCAACCTTTGTTTTGAGGTAAGCCTTCTTCTACTCGAAATGAAATCATTAATTTATTCCGGAAACCAATATCAAAATGCTTGTTGAAGTGAAACTTCTTATGCGACTTCCAACAAGTTTGCGTTAAACGTTTAACGCTACCATGGAGGGTGAATAGAAAGAGACAGAGCAAGAGTGAATGCGTGGCACTCGAACGCATGCGTGTTGTATTACGAAGTTTCACTTCTTCCACGCGCTATTTTACGTACGGTACGTATATCACTTGTTGCCAATGTTTAAAGGTATAATAACATGATTCTTGAATGTATGTTGTAGCTCTCATTATAATAAACACGGTGTAAGGGACACCGAAGCGAAAACGCAAACCACGTACTAAGTACATCATTCTGGAACATAGCTTACTCGTACGTTCAAAATATTTAAATTTCGAGCGACACCGCACGTCTCTTGTTTTTGAGTAGTATACGCATACAATCTAATTCGCCATTTTGCTTGCAGTGTGTGTGTTCGATGGATGTACGTGTTAATTTTGGTTGTTTTATCAAAACCTACACGGTTAAAATGTATGAACCAACATCTTTTTTAAAATTTCCGTTGAAAAATTTATATGTGGGTTCAGAATGATGGTGATGAGTTGAGTATGTGGTAAGCGTTTTCACGTCGGTGTCCCTTACACCTTGTATCAGTCTTCGACAAAGGTTGAGCACCGCTGGATTAGACGGTAGTATTATATTATATCAAACTTACGTCTTATTTAAACAAGGTGTGTGAAGAACCCGATAATTCTGTAACAAAAATAGATCATTATTGGCTATCATATATACATTCGAAAGTAATTTCGGAACGGAAACTATTTAGGAACTATTTTTATTAGGGATCGGATATTCGGATACATATTTACCTAAAGAACGTTTTTCACCGGCAAATGGTCCAAAAATATGGAAGCGGCTTTTTTAAATGCCGATTTCTATACCGGGATCGCAGAATTTCATATTTTTTTAGTGTGTATAAAATGTAGTACTCAAAAGCATAATGGATATCCATTTAAAACATGGCAATAAATTTGTTGAAAATAACAAGTAAAAAAGTCCAAAAAGTCCAATTGCTGAAATATCGAACAGGACAAAATGGTTACTATGACTAGGCATAATTCATTTGAATTGAAACAATAAAATGAAAAAAAAAAAAACCGTGACTTTTCCCGTACTGACGCGCGCTCCAAACTAGTCAACACTCAAACTATAGGTAAATATGTATCCGAATATCCGATCTGTAATTATTATATACTCATGTTGCAAAAGCAAAGCTGATCCGCGCACCCCAAAAAGAATATGACAAGTGCAGGGAGATGATGATGTTGCAAAATCTTGAAGTACATGTTACAAGATCTAATAATACATCAAGAAGTGTAACAGGGTGATTTTTCTCAACAAATAAGTCGTGACTAACGGTCAATGACCGATTAGTAACTAGGCACACAATATGAGCTGTCTCAATATTTACACTATCATTATCACGTTAAACTTATAACGGTGTAAATATTGGATACATCGTTATCAAATTGAGATTTTTATAAGTTAGAACGAAGATGGGAAATAAATTAATGATTTCGAATGATTAATTCAATACAGTACCCTCTTTTTGGGCTTCATCGCAGTCGGGTAAAAACGTTATGGTAACAGTTTTTGCGGTAGTCTCATCACCTTGTTTAGTGCAAACAACGCATTCTCTTTACTAAACTGCCTTATAATCTTCCTCGTCTTAAACACATCGAAATTCAACGTTTTGGAGGCCTACTCGGTGTTAAAATTCTAAAAATATATATGTCTGCTAAGTACGATGTGTGTAAGTTGTAGGTAACCTAACCTAACTACTTCCCGGTAGAACCTCGGGCTGAAATCTCTAGAGCCAACCGACTTAGCTGTCTCTTGTTTCATTCGCAAATGAACCTTATGTGCATAAAAATGAACAAATTCCTACATGTGATTGTGATTAAGCGTATTACACGAATTAGACATTATGCAAATAAGGTTCATTTTCGGATGTAGCGCGACTGAGCTAAGTCTAAAAGCCTTTAGAGACCCGGTCACAGCATCGTTATCAATCACAAAATCACTGTTAGTCAGCCAGATTTAAAAAAGCCTAAAATGTCTCATTTGAAATACGTAGAAAATGGATTCCATGTTACTTTGTGTATGTTAATATTATGACTTCTGTAATAGGGGTGAAGACTGGGTAAAGAAAACGAAATTTTATTTTGTCCGTCAGACAGGTAATACAAAAATATTAGACATGTATTTTTTGTTTTATCAAAATATCAAAAATTACTTAGTTAAAATTCATTAAATTTGGAGAGTGGCGGCTCACTACGTCACAAGTAGGTATAAAAATTACCTACACGTGACGTCATGCGCCATTTCAACTCAATATATCTCCGTAATTTTGTGACCACGTGAAAAAGAAAAATACGTGTCCAATACTTTTCAATAATCTACCCGACAGACAAAGAAAAAAAAAAATCATCACCCCTATTGTTGTAACAATACATTGCTCGTAAGGACTTATTAAGATTTTAAAATTTTGTCTTTAGTCTGGGACTATAGAAATACTAGTAGAAAAAATTTGTTTGTAATTCATTTATACGTATTTTTTTCTTCTTATAAAGCACAATTTTAATTTAATTATTTCTAAATACGTAAATTATGGTTCGCATTTTGTAACCATGCTTCCAAAATGTTTTCCCTTAAAAAACCATACGAAAAGCATGCAACACAATTTATTTTGAATTTTCTTATCTACCTATGTATTGTCAGTAAGGTTTTATAAATGTCAATTATTCCAGTAGGGTATGTATTTTTATCTATACGAGTATTATTCTTGCATAATTTATTACTACATAGCTATTTGTAAAAAATGGTTATGCTATTAACTTTCAATAATAACCAAATACGTAATGTTTTTTAATAGAAGCCTATTAACTCTATTATGTCATGAAATAATTTAATTCCATTTACATGTTTTTACACAATACTACACGTAATACGTCATTCATTTAGGTATTATTATAAAAGGAAATTATTTTATTTTACCATGATGGTTTTTTACCATCAATCATAATATATTAATATCTGTTCTAGATATTAACCAGGACCTGTTTAAACAATGCAACAAATATTGTTTGCGAATAAAAATTGGTCTTGTAAAGCTACCTAGTCGAAGACTATTGTATCTTATAACCTGATCCTTATGTAAAAGTTATAAGGTCTAAAATATTTCTTAATTTATTTCATTTAGATCTCCGATTGATATCGTAACATTGTGATCGTCAACGTAGATTTAGCTTTGTTTAATAACAATCTGTAAATATACATGTTTACTGTAGTATTGATTTACGTATTAATAATACAATTCATTTAATATTCAAAATGATATGTAGAATTAACACGCCATCGAATATTATACCTCGTATTATCATTGAAATTCTTATATCAACCGGACATATTTGTTACAAATAAGATTCAGTTATCTAATAAATAAGTTTTAATATGTATACATACTAAAGCACGTGTTATGCAGTTTTATCTATAACTCTTTGAAACTATTTAGTCTTATTTTATCACTGCTCTAATAATTTAAAAAAATAGTGATGTGCTCATAATATTTATTTATATTATATGAATTAGCACAACACTAGTTCAAGTCTCATAACCTGGAGATGCAAAAAAATGTGTGTGTTTGAACCTGTAAAAGACAGTAATGGATGTTGGGTTATTTTGCATTTGGGCCAACTAACAGCAATTAAACTTATACTTTATAAGGTTACGGTGCTTTAATGTTCTAGGGCAGCAAATTACGAAAAATAATTTATTATGCTGAACAATTGCAAATAATAATATAATTAAACCAAAACCTTGCTGATTAGATGGCTCGAAATCAGATGCAGTTTGGTTCAGTTGGCCCAAACCAAAGTGACCAGTCCTTATACATCAAACATATAGTTTGTATACGTATATATAATATTATATAGAAAATATAACTGGATGTTAAATTCACTGTCATATTGTAATGGTGCAATTTGAATCCTTATGATCAACAGAGTAAGTTATTGAGAAAATAGAATTAATGAATTTGTATCGTTTTGTATCTAGTTTGCTGTTTAGCAAATGAAGATAAAAATAAAAATGTAAAAAGCTGACGTCAATTTTATTTATCTGCCTATGCTTATCCCATTATTGTTGTAAAATGAATTAATGCGGACCATTTTCCGCAACTCGACGAGCCAAACGGCTCAGTTAACGCGCGAGTACCGTGGTAAACACAGGTTTCATGTGTAGTAATAAATTATTCAATCCACCCCAACTGCTCCAGAAAAATTGTAAAAAATGCGTCTCACTGAGAACACTCGAGATGGGAATGAAAATCGATTTCCTAAGCGATCATCAGCTAGAAGAAGAAGTAGCAAAGGTAACGGTAAGTAGAGTCCGTCGAAACTAGCGCACCTTTTTGTCCATATTCCAGTTAGCAATACCTAGTTTTGACTATCTGAACCAATGTTCTTACTTGAACTAATGTTCTTGAAGTAATGTTCTTGGGACCTACACAAATATCAATAATAAAATTATTTGCAAGCAATATCCTTATTACTTACTACTTCGTTTCGCTGCGTAGTTAGGCCAAACAATAAGAGTGGGACAATGTACACACGGCGACCAAATTAAGCCATACAAAGCCAGTTAATGCAAATCTCTCATTGTATTGGAAATATATATATAATACTAGCTGTCCCGCGCAACGTCATCTGAATCTCATTTTTTCCCGTTTTCGAAACATCATTGCTGCTCCGCTCCTATTGGTCGTAGCGTGATGATCGATTAAACATTTTATGCACAAAATTATTTAGTGGGACGAATGGCTCACTAATCTAAGAACATATTCCCATTCGTCCCACTAAATTCCCGAGTGGGACGATCGGGAACAAATTTAATATTTTTTTTGAAAAATTCCCGTTCGTCCCACTAGGGGGACGAAGTCGGTGGGACGAACGGGAATACACGTCTATATCCTCCCTCGATAAATGGGCTATCTAACACTGAAAGAATTTTTCAAATCGGTTAGGTAGTTTAGGAGTCCATTCCGGACAAACAACGTGACGCGTATTTTATTTATAGAATATACAAAGCGAGGCCATTTTACACTGGAAAATATAGCTTGATGTGTCGCCGTGTGTACCTCCTCCCCATCAAACCCCGTATAGATACTGCTTTACGCGGCGAAGTTGCATACTGAACAAAATCATAGACAATATAGGCACTTTATCTCTATTTTGATATTTTAAGTATCCAAGCATTTTGGTTATTTTCGAAGATTTTTTTGAACTTTGGCGCGTTTTTTCGCAAAGGGCGTCATTGCTTCAATATTGTCGCTTGAGTCATGATATGCAGGTTTATTCTGCTATTTCTGATCAAGATCTTTATCTTACTTTGAAATAAATATTTTTTTTATTGTTTAATTTTCATTTTAATATTGATAACAAGTAGTATTAATTAAATGACCGTTTCACATATTCAATTTTACGCATTAGTAAATAATTTCATAAAATTAATCGAGAATGAACCTGCGATTAGTAGATTGCTGTGACTGACAATCAAAGATGGGTTGCCAGCATTTAGAAAATTAAAAAGAAGCATCTTGCTGCGGATGGTTTTGATGGTATTAAATTATAACAATAATTCGTTCTTGGTACCTACACTATGCTCAATTAAACTATTTAAATCTAGATATCTAATAGCAAAGGAAATCTAAGCACAAAGTTTTTTTAGATACGCGGCTTCTTTGACAGTTTGGAATCTTCATTTGGGTCCTGGCAAAGGGCTGGCAACATTAGAAAAAGTCAGAATTTATTCGCATACGGATGTCGACAGAGAAAGTGAATTCGAAGTTACGATTTTTTCGAGTTTATTATGTTTAAACAGTGAAATGAATATTTCTTAATTGTGAGAAATGCTCTTAATTTCGTCAACGGATTATTGTGTGTGCCAAATAACGGGTTGTTATTTGGCTTTAAAATGTTGGAAAGTCGGGGCGATTGACACATCGTTCCTCGCAAGTTTAAAGTAATTTCTAAGTGTGTTTTGTTAAATTAGTGTGCAGGATGCCGAGGGGAGAGAACAGGGCGAGCATCCTGTTATCTCGGGAGGAGAATGAGCAGGTGTTCAGTCTGATTGGACCAAAATGCCAGGTGAGTAAGCTATGATTTCTCATTAGCAATCCGCGTGATTCAGAATGCCCTTAGATTACGTATCTCTGCCCATATCTGCGGATTATCAGTCGATATCGCCGCGATACTTTTTGTTAACTCTAATTTTTCTCCTTGAATGACAAATATTTATCTGCAGTGGACTGGGAAACTGAACTACTAAGCTACCTGTTGGATTTTTTTCAGATTTGTTTGTGTTATCCTCAGATTATTTAATTTATACTTCTGTGATATCACCAAACATCCTTAAAAAATATATACCATAGAAATAATGAAAGCGACAACAAAATAAGAAAATGTTCAATTACAATTTTATTTCACATGTAAATGTGAACAACCTTAAACAAACACCAATTGCTAGTAAAACCTTGTATCAGATTCAAAGTAGTAATTAATTTGGTGTCTCTGGGCTAGTACGTAAGTCTGGGGCTTGCAAGGTTGCTTCTACACAATAGTGTATTTTTTACAACTTGCGAAGTACTCATTATTGTTATCTTCAGATTACAGTATAAAGTACTCATAAATTCATTGTTTAAACCCATACTGCTGTGTAACAAATAAAAGAATTTCTTCCTTGAAAATGTCTGTCTTTTAACCATACTGAGGAATCTGGAAGCAATACATTTTTAGTTATTAAATTAGTGACCCCATTAAATATCAATTACAGCTGAAATTTGAACAGCACACACTACAAAACATTTATTTAATATATTAAAACAAACCTTTATCAGAATTATATTAAATTATTGATTAAAAAAAAATGTTTGTGATAAATATTATAATTTTATCACGAAGTTGTATTTTTTACATAGGCTCCTTTTCAAGGAATGCTAGAGTGATGATTTAGACTCATTCCTAACTGATTAGCTGAGAGGCAAAACACAGCAGAGGACTGCAAAAGTACCAGAGAGGGGACTGTATCCCAGCAGTACGGACTTTATATGCTGATTATGTTGCTAATTCATTCATTCAAACATTCTGTGATAACCTTATTTATTGAATTTTAATGTAAATAGTTTTTAAATGAATAACACCCGTTTAAATTAAAAAAGTGTAGGATAATTATATAATTTGAAAAATTTTGTAATCTATGTAGGTTGGAAATAATTCTATGAAAGCCAATTATGGTTATAAATCAGTTACTAAAGTTTATTCCGACCAAATAAATAATCTTGTATTAGTTGCCATAAGTAATGACAACCAGTCTTACCAAGGGGTAGTATTACCCAGTACTAACTGGGGTTTGGAGGTTGGATAGGCAGTCACTCCATGTGAAATACTGGTATTCTACCACATCCGGTTAGACTGGAAGCCAACCCCAAAAGTTCACGGATTTGGGAGCATGGGTGATGAAATGAATTGCACAGCAAAAGATAAGATTAAAACCCATGATCTACGACTACAGTGTCTCCCATGCTCCGTAATACCATGTTTTTTCCTTAAAACCTTATTTATCCATCAAATAGTCGTAAAAGTATAATTTGTTGCAACTACAGAGTAACGCAATACTCTGGAAAGTGCCAGTAACCAACCATATAATTTCACTCTATAAAGAGTTTATAGGGCGAAAGTTAATCTCGGCGCCCGTTTAAATGGTTCTGGTTTAATAGAAGGCATGTCTGGTTTTTTGTAACTACTTTACAACTAAGTAAAGATTTAAGGCTAACGAAAGTTGGCGCAAACGCCATTACCGAAGCTTCTAAAGTCCACATTCGTAACAGTTTTTTTTTTTTTTTTTTTTTTTATAAAAACCTTGCCCCACACTAGGAATTTCTCCTGTATCGTGGGTGCGTTTACAAACATTTAAACTCACATACACAAACAGCCAGACCCGGAACAACCATCTGTAGGCCATACAAATATTTGTTCCGTGCGGGGATCGAACCCGCGACACGCAGCGCAGCAGTCGATCGCTCAACCACTGCGCCAACCGTGCCGTCAATTCGATCTGAGACACAAATCGGAGACGTTGGGAATACAGGCGCTAAATTAAGATGTAGCTGGGCAGGCCACATCTGCCGCATGTCGCATGAAAATTGGGCGAATGTGGCAAGAAATTAGGTTCCGGGCAGCAGAACTCGGCGACGTGAATGGCCCCGGAAGAGATGACGTGACGATTTTTACTCTTAACTCAACGATTGGGCTCAAAAAGAGAAAACTGGAAAGAGGGAAGGGAGGCCTTTGCTCTGCAGTGGGACATACCAGGCCTAGTCCTGGCCCCAGTATCTAGCCTGGGCTGAAAGCGAAAAACTTCCATTATTATCAGCCCGTGTTAAGATCACTGCAGGGCAATGGCATCTCTTTCCTTTTTCTACTTAACTCCCTCCTGACCCAGTATGGACCAATCCCGCCTGCAGGCGTAAAGTTCGTCCCGCCGTCTACGCTTGTGTCTTCCGCGATGCCGTTTGACGTTTTCAGGAACCCATGTTGTGGTGTGATCTTTGCTCATAATGCATCCAACACGTGGCAAACGTGTAAAAGGCGGATGCTAACAAAAATCATAATCTGCAAAATCTCTCTGATGTAGACCTTACCCTAACATAATTATCAGATGCCAGTCGAATTCTGTCTTTATGAATTATTTTGCCAAAATAATCTCTGGCCTCGTGTTAATTATCATGAGTTGGAAACAGGCGGTATAGTTGTTAATCAGTACTGTCCCTTCCTATAGATTTATCGCTAAACTTCCAGGGACTAACCTAAATACTATTGTGTTATAATTGCGAGTGACCTCCAAATTCACGAAATTAAAGCAGTCGTGCCCTGTTCTTTGATGGCTTCTCAGTTTCGCAAATGGACGAAAACTGCCGTCAATAATGAGATTAGATTTACGCAAAAACTCCTGAATGGATTTTGATGAAATTTTATTTGGCAAACTGACAGCTTATAATATTGATTAACACACTTATGATACTGTTTAACTGTGGTACGATCCCGTGAGATTATTACTGAAATCCACGCGGGCAATGCCGCGGGCATCAGCAAGTTATCTATGAGCATGACCATGTAAAAGCATTCGCCAAAAAATACTAATGAACGCTACTAAAGGCGCCAAATTCTGCCGTTCTGCGCCTAAAAACACAACAACCATTCATTAATCATATCCTGCTACACTATCAGTTGGTGCAATAACACAGGATTTTGGAATATAGGATTATGGTTTCGATAATGGCCGCGAAAATTTAAAAAGGCACCATTGGTCCATACATTTCGGTCACTGTCTAAGAATGCCCCGCATAGAAGAAGTGGCAAAGATTTGGGCCCAAAGTACTATCGGTCAACGAAGAAAAGAAAGAAACGAAGAAAGACTCTTCTTGAATAGGATAGATTTCTGATGGATACTTTCTAAAATTATCAACGGATGAAGCAAGGTGGACTATGAATAGCAAGTGGTTTATCGAGACATAATAACAAGCCCTGTCAACACTTCCGTCCTAAACGATCCATACTTAGCTTACTGTTTCTAGATAGTGGCGTGTATGTACGTGCCTCTTGAGTGGCATTCATTAACGATTCCGTAATTAATTTGTCAGCTTTGATTTGTTTATCTTTATTTGAATTTAATTGGGAATGGATTTATTAGTCTTCATCCACTTTGATTATTACGTCTCATTCGAAACTAAGAAAACAGCTTGAATGAATGCCTTCGGGATCCTTGATTTCAAATTAAAGCCGAATAGGATCCTTGCACGAACTTCATTACTTCTCGTGAATACAAAATTTCCATTAATGATCAAAATATCCAGACATACAGATATCCCAGACAAGACATGTGCCAAAGTAATATCAGGCCGTTGTCTAGGTCATTGCCATATCTGACCCAATTCGCAGTTGACCCCAACGACTCGTGGCACTCACGGCATTATGCAATAATAAGCAACTTCAACGATTGTTTACTTTACTCATACCCGCGTTGATAGTAAAAAAACGATGTCAAGTCTTTATTATAAAAAAAATCGTTGGGAGACAAATTCACTGAGAAAGCCGTCTTGTGAATCTTCTTGAATTTAAATGCTGAGGTGGAAGCGAGATGTTACATGTAGGCCAGATTGTGGTTTAATTTAAAAGCTTCGAGATTATGAGCTAATAAGCTGTATTTACCTAGTGACCTGTTAGGCCTATATGACAAACATAACCATTATTATCAAACTATTACGCCTGACGATTATAGGAATGTTTGAGTGTGTTCAGTTGTTTATGACTACCTACGATCCTATTGAATGGTGGGCGAGACTACTGCCATTAACTGGGCATATTATTATGGAAAAATCAGGACTACTTTTTTAAATAAGCATACGTTTGATGTAATTTTTAAACTTTCCATCGGTCATTTCTGTAACTGACTTTGGCAATTTATTATAAAAGCGTATACTGTTTATAAGAAACTAGCTGTCCCGCGCAACTTCGTCAGCGTCATATTTTCCCCGTTTTCGCAAATTTTTCATTGCTGCTCCGCTCCTATTGGCCGTAGCGTGATATATAGCCTTCCTCGATAAATGGGCTATCTAACACTGAAAGATTTTTTTAAATCGGAACATTTGTTACGGAGATTAGTGCGTGCAAGCATATACAAACTCTTCAGCTTTATAATATTAGTATAGATGAATTGCTAGTTTTTGTTAATCTATATTTGGGTATTACAATTTCGTGTTTAGTGCGTGTGTCTATATTATGACAGTCGCTTCTAATTTTGAGAAGCCCTCGGTTTCTGCGGACATAAAAAAAAAAAACATTGTAAATTATAAAGTGAAGGCAGAGTCACGTATATCGATCTCTTTAAAATTTTCTCTGAGGGACTCGCGAGAACCCATTTTATGGAGCGCGAGGACCCATTTTATGGAGCGCGAGGACCCATTTTATGGAGCGCGCGGACTGCCCGCTTTTGCTTTCTGCCTTGCAATATGAAAATTGAATCAACGTCTGCTCAACGTAAGACGCATAATTATTCGTCAACTTGTCAAGTGGCAATAACAGATGGACAACGTTTCTTTTTGCACGTTTCACGCTGGGTTACGTCAACTTACGTGTTTCGAAATCGGAGTGAGAATGAGAACATTAAGAACAGTACGAGCCGAGTAGTGAATTTTAAGTTGAAGGCTTATGTAATGAGTGGAAGCTTCTTGTATAAAATGTCGCGTTTTCTCGAGATGGATCGTGTTTCGGTTGACAACATTGAAGTAATCAGAAAGTGTTATGCCGTTAACCTTTCGAACTTTCCCATGCGTCTTTCTATCGAAAGTAAAAAACTGTATATGCAAAATATTAAATGCATAGCTGCTCTGTCTATCCGTTACTGCGTTTATGAGTCGTTAACCACTTATTCGATTGTCATTGTGGCGATGACTGACGGATTGTTATGTATGTCCAACACTGGAGGTTTTCCGGTTCATTATTATGTTGACGATGCTGTTCTCCTGATCTATCATTAGTCCACGAAAGCGAATAAGCCTTCGAGCCACCTTTTTCTAACAATATCAGATTAATGTACCATAAAATCAATGCGATTTTCTAAAAGAGCGATCACTGGCTCATCAAGTTATCACAGTTGGCTACGCTACATGTGTCATCCTAACTTAAAGGTCAGCTATAAGCAGATTGCACCCAAGCGTCCTGTAATTGCGCTTACGCATAATTACACGCGTGTATGCGTCATGGTGGCGGGAGACTGATATTAAAATTATGGGAGTTATTAAATCACAGCTACTTTGGCAAATTAATTTAATAACCACTGCTCTCAAGACGTTCAGAAACGAAGAGGAGCTCGTGTCTTAATATTAACAGCCGCTTGGATCGATCTCCAGGTAAAGCCGCGCATGCCTAGGTTGGTCCGTGGATGGGAGACCACCCGTTACTTACCAAGTTTCCTCCGTGCATCGGAAAGCTCGTTAAGCCACCGGCTGTCATTTTTGGATCTTGTGGCCCGAAATTCTGACAAACAGTTTTATAGGAAATCGTATTACCCACTAACTGGGTTGTGGAGGTCAGATAGGCAGTAGCTCCATGTAAAATACTGGTATTGAGCTGCATCCGGTTAGACTGGCAGCCGACCCTAACATCGATGGGAAAAGGCTAGGCTGATGATTATGCCCTTTTAAAACGATAAAGGAAAACATTGTTGAAAACTAGAACTGAGTTTGGAGACATTTGACATCTACCAAGCCCTGTTGGACTGACCTGCTGGTGGGGTTCTATAGGACCAGCTCTCTCATACAAAATGGATGCCTGAATCCCAGCAGTGTGAAAATAATACGCTGATTATTCTTATGCTAGTGATGTAGATAACTTCACTCCATCAAGATTTATTTGATTTTCCAAACAAAGACAGATTCTTATCTAAACAATTTGTTTATCAATGAACACTATGTCAAGATTCTTTGTAAATAACTTATCTCATTATAGGTGCGACGTAACTGCAAGTACTTTTAGGCGGAAGTGAATTTTTTATCAGCAATGAAAAATGCCATGAGTAGATCTAGCCAGCTGATATCATACCTTAGACTGATACTCAGATAATTCAACGTTCAAGATATAACTTGACCTTTTCTTAACTTAAGAGCATTACTGAAACCATACTACACAATCTAAGTGAATCTTCTCTTGTATCGACAATTTGATACGAATGATAGAGTAGCGCATGGAAGTAAAAATATTTGTTGATCATTGCCGGAGATGGGGACGAGGTTTTTTTTTTTTGAATCATAAGAATATGCATGTTGGAATTTCAAGTGGTCGCACATGTTTTTATGTGAACGTTTCGCCATAAATGCACAGAATGTCACTACCCCGTGTTGTACAGTCACGTATAATAACATGTATACACGCAACAACTTTTAAAAGTGATTTTCTCCTACTGTATTGATTAAGGTTTTACGTTTTCAGGAACATGAAATTTTGGAAGCCATACTATTACGAAATAGGTCTTATCTCAACGTAAAAACCGTGTTTTCACGGGCAAATCACTTTTCAGTTTTGTTAAGTGTATACATATTTTTGTTCGTGACTGTACCTTGTCTATTTAAATACTTTCTTCTTCGTTGTTCCCTCGCCGCTAATGATCACTACTTCATACGACGCGTATCGGTCTTCTGCAGTGTGGACCGCAATAATCGTAGACAAATCTAAAACCCATTTACTTTCTACTTACTTTCTCTAACTAAAGCAATATTCCCACAGAGTCTAGCAACGGCAGTGGTCCAGCTATTCACAACAGAAGATCCTTCGCACTCAAAATGGAAAAAGAAAGACACGGGTGTACTATGCCTGATCAAAGACAACGGGAAGAGGTCGTACTTCTTCCGGATATACTGCCTCTACCGCAAGGCCATGATATGGGAACAAGAGGTCTACCTCCAGATCGAGTACAAGAACCCAAGGCCGTTCTTGCACACCTTCGAGGCAGAGGTGAGTGTGACTTTTTATTTATTATGTCCTTGTAAAAATGTCGAATCTTTTACCACATTTAACTGGTATTATTATTGTAGCAAAAAAGGGACAGGAAAATAGATGCTAATAGTTCCATAACTCCGAGTTCTCCCTAGCACAGGGCCAAGGGCTCTTACACATTAAAATATATTTGTTAGTCCCTGATTGTTTTTTAGACCCAAGTGTTGTCAAGGCAAAAAGTATCATGAGAAATAAATTATTTTATTAATTCAGTCTGTCACTGATCAAGAAATATTATGTCGACATTATTATATGTACAATTCATAAATTGTGCCTCAAAACTTGGCTCTCGTTTTTGCTTGCCAAGACATGCGGTCTGTGTATCGAAGGCTTCTTTAATCTTGTTACTATTTGGACAGCTGACTTTGTAACATTTAGCGAAACAAACTTTTTGCTTTAAGCCGTCACAAAATCCAACAACTATTGCATTGACCTTTCAAAGGCGCATTGAAGAGCAGGTACTTACTTTTATAAGCACATCAGTCTTTTAGTAATAATATGTTTTCATATCAAAAGGGATTATTGATAGTTGATCATTTAATTACCGATTAGCTAATTCATCGATCATGATAATTGTATCAAGAATTCACAAAAAACATCGATGTACTTGTAATGTTATTAATTTATCATGTACTTACTTAAGTACATTTCGTGTAGATTATGGTCTAAAATAGCAGGAAAATGTTACCTGATAGCTGTCGATAATATTTATATTGTGATGTTTATCCTTCCAGAAATAGATTGTAGGTAAATGTATAGGAGCAACGAGTGAAACAATTTATTCATTTGAAATGAAACAGAACACTGGTATACGTTTAAACCAGATGATTAAACTGGGAACCGAGGCTAACGCAGTTTGGTAATACTAAGCTGATGTTTCATAATAATTTACCGATCAATTACATACAGTTTACTGTTTTTCCTTGTCCTTAGTGCATTTTAGGATATGTAAACTACTCATTTAAATAAAATCATTTATTTAATTACAGTGACAATATTTTTACAGACATCTTAAAAGATCATACAAAATACAGACATTATGTCCCACAAATAAGTCCACTGGCTCCCAAACTAGGTTTGCACCTTTGACTTCATGCACACGTCTTCCTGTTTATATGAATAAACATAAAATTTTCCTGATCGAGTCTACGCAAACCTGAAGGACAGGATACATTATAGAACTTACGTAGTGTAACCCAAGACTCAAGTTTTGTATAACAACACTCAGATATTATAATAATAGTACCTATTTGTCAACGTCATTTGCTTTTATGAGTCAACGTACCGAAGGATTAGGAAAACAATAATATGTCACCCAGACATATACAAACATACCTATGCGATTAACATTGGACAATAAATGAAATACAAAAACCGCAATTGTATTTAAAAAAAAAAGACGTCAATTTACGCCGGATTTATTTGATTGCATATTTATTGAGGATAACTGGAGATGATAATAGGGGGAATACACAGAAGACTATGATGCTAGCCGTATACATCAAATAATAAATACATAACTTGCAGCAAAAATAATAAACAATTACACCATAATCTATATTACGACTGCATTGACGTAATTTCTGGGGAATAAAATAAACACAGTTTGTAGTCATATTAGGAAAGTTATTGCTGAATGATTCCGTCGTCATCCAATACTATAACGGTCCTTACACAGTAACAGCAACCCTTTTGTAAGGCGAATAAAGGTCACAGTGATTTGACAGACTTGTCACCAGCCTTATTCATCATCATACTCTTGCCCTATTCATTTGGTCGACGTAGCATGTCTTCTTCTTCCATTCGTCTCTATTACTCGTCATCTCATCAGACACCTCCTTTCTTGCCATATCATCCTTCTCACAGTCAATCCATCGTTTATTTGGTCTTCCTCCACTCTGATACCCATCCACATTCATACTCAAACCTTACCTCACGACAATCGACCTCATTCCTCCGCATCACATGCCCTTACCACGACAACCGATTACCACACAAATTTTCAGTCACCGGCGCCACTTTCAAACTTCCTCTTATGTACTCCTTTCTTATTTAGTCCATTCGCGTAATAGTACACAATTACACATCTCCCTTTGCATTTCTGCCCAACCTTATATATGCAATCAGTTGTCTTCTTCTTTCGTGTCGATAGATCCACTTGTTTAAATTTCTATACTGGGTGTATGTGACCACGTTTTTTGCTGCGTTTGTGGCGTCCTTTAGGTCCTCTATTTTAGTGCAGGTGTTGGGACATTTCGGACACTTAGCAAGTAGGGCATCGTCTGGGCGCGAGCTCTGCATTAAGACTGTGTCGAAAGGATCTGTAATTCCCCATTTTGCCAAATTGTGTTTTCAGCGGTACTACTGTAAACTCAATTTAGATCACATGTAAAAAGTCGGAAAGGCTGTAAACCGAAATGAGGACCCATCAACTTTCGGATGGGGTACTCCATATTTAGTGTTTTTGACTGCAATAAAACATTCACAATCCCACTGGTGATTCTTAGTAGCCCAAACTCAAATCCAGCTTTTAAATATTTATTAAGTACCTCAGAAGGTACCTGTGGTGAAGTCCGTCGCCATCCAAATTTTATTGAAAGTGAAGTAGAAATGGTAACATATGAAACTATAAGAGTATCCAATAACTTCACACGCATCACAAACTTTGATTTTCTTTTTTATACTTACACTGCACAAAGTAAATTTTGCAATTTAAATTGGCACCGTCTCAAACTTTTGAAGCTCTTTTGTTCCTCAGATCAATTAGGTGTTTTCTTAGTTTTGGGTGCCAAAAATAAACGATAAGCTTATAAATGGAAACCCAGCCAAAATTGACTAGCGAACTCCAAGCCATTGGTGCTTGGACTTGGCGTGTTCAACCTTGAGTTTCCTAGTAAACAGGATGATGTGCAACATTCTCATTTGGG
This sequence comes from Cerastis leucographa, assembly GCA_963082945.1. NCBI lineage: Eukaryota > Metazoa > Arthropoda > Insecta > Lepidoptera > Noctuidae > Cerastis > Cerastis leucographa. Next base: position 4,786,503 of record OY720380.1, on the reverse strand, counting down.
TTTATAAAAATACTAGTTTATACCCGCGGCGCCGCCCGCGTGGAGTTCGATAATTGTCCCACGGGAACATACTATCGGGATAAAAAGTACCCTATGTGTTAATCCAGGTTATAATCTACCCGTGTGCCAAATTTCATCCAAATCCATTCAGTAGTTTTTGCGTGAAAGAGTAACAAACATCCATCCATCCATCCATCCTCACAAACTTTCGCATTTATAATATTAGTAAGATATTACAATCACTCCTCCCTCCTGATTTTCATCACATTAATTAGCAGACTTTTAGGGAAAAAAAAACATCTGCTCAGCCTTTTCCCAACTCTGTCAGGGTAGGTTTTCAGTCCAACCAAATGCAGAATACCAGCTATTCTTAATGGAGCGACTGCCTATCTGACCTTCTCTTCAAGCCATTAACTGGGTAATACCATTTAAAAAAAGACTGACAAAATGTACGCTAAAACAATATTTATTTGATTACAGGAATACATGGCCGCTTTCAACTTCGCTCATGAAAATGAAGCAAACATCCTTAGAAATATACTCCTTGAGAAAATTGAACTCAGGAAAATTAGACGAGAAGGTTAGTATTACTGTCCTTTAATAATATATAATAATAAATAATAATATTCAATGAATATTTTTATGTATGTGTTTCTGTATAGCTGAGTGGTCGTCGTACGTTTTTGGCAGAGAAACATTTTTTTTATGCTTTTATTATAAGTTACGCTCAATATTCAAACCTTAAATATTGCGTTAATTTGGGCTAATCATGTTCTCAATACGGTGTGAGAAATTCTCATGAGGAAAAAAGAATGCCCAGAAAAAAAACATCTGACGTCTACCAATCTGCAGTGGGCCTGGTTTATTAAGCCCCACTATCTATAAGAAGACAAACCATTACATGTAGCGGAGATTAGTATTTTGAGAAAGATGCCACACATCTTTCTCAAAATACTAATCTGGATAAAGTGACAAGTGACAAGAATGGATAAAGTAAGGAATCCGTATTAAGTTTGAAAATGGCGCCTGTTACAGAATAATTGAAAATAATTCTTTTGTCTTGGTATGGACTTGTAATGAGGCGGGATGAAACGCATGTGAATAAAAGAGTAATGGATATGAATGTTGATGAATGGAGAGGGAGAGGAAGGCCAAAGAAAAGATGGATGGATTTCGTAAGGAATGACATAAAAGAGAACGTAGTAAATAATGCCGTGACGTCTGGCAGGTCACAGGGGAGAATGGGAGAAGAAAAAAAAAATATAAATATAAAATATTTTGTTGTTTTCTTTTTGTATTTTTTTATTACATAATTATTACATAAGTTTATCGAGGTTATTCTACTCATGGAAATTGAGCGAAGGCTGGTCACACCGAAGAGTCGAATGCATGACTGTTAGCACGCCATCTTGCGTAACTAGTAGAACTACGAAGTCACAAATCTCGTAATACTGCTATCTCTTAGTGAGTTTTAGAAAATATTCCCCCTCCATGGTAGCGTTAAACTTGTTGGAAGTCGCATAAGAAGTTTCACTTCAAAAAGAAGAAAATGGAAGAGAATGGAAGTGATATTTAAGAGAGGACATATTAAGCTGGTTTTGTTATGTAGGTAGATCAAATGACACCCCCTGTCAAGTTATGCTAGAAAGGCACGTTTACTCGTGATGTCGTGCCACGTTATTTATAACCATAAACGATAAATACCTCCACAATACTTCCCTATTATACCTTAGATCATAGACCATTCTCAAGAAGAACCGAATAATGCCTTGTTTGTCGCTAAATGATATCACAACTCGCTTGTTTATATTGTTTACCGCTCTGTTTACATACTCGAAGTTGACAAACACTCATTGTGATGCTGTGGATAATTTCTACACTACGTCATGGTTAGACGAATTTTTAGCACGTTGAAATTATAATATGATCAGGAATACATAACATTACGCTTGTAATCCAAGAAGGGTTACGCAGAAGTGTACCTTATATTACACTCACGTTTCGCCAGTTATGTTTAAGTCCCGTGTGATAGGGGGTGAGCCTATTGCCATCAACCGGGCACAAATCCAGACTCCGTGGCTGCTACTGAGAAATTCCTTATTGAAAAACTTAATAATTCTTTGCCCATCTCGGAAATCGAACCCAGGTCCTCATGTACAGCTGTCGCTTGCTACCACTAGATTACTCTTCGGGGATTTCAGGCCTGATGTTAAGTTAGGTATGTTTTCTTGAAAATTTGGAAATGTTTATCATTACCAATTGACTAGGCTTTGCAGAACAAAACCTAGTCAGTAATTATTCTGGCGCATATCTTTTTAACGATATACGTTATGGATGGAGACAAAGAGGAACCAAAGAAACGATGGTTAGGTTGTGTGAGAAATTATATGAAAGGAGTAAATGCTAGCTTGATGGTTGACACGGGAGATTTGAAACGTGTTGCGTGGACCCTAAGTAACATGGGACTTGTACTTGGGGTCTGCGCAACACGTCCCTCGAGCAGGAAGACGATGATACATTTCTAAAGCTGCTTGCTGTCGGAAATGGGTATGGTGCTTCCCGGGACGAGCTTCATCAAATAAAGTCAAAGTCAAAGCATTTATTTCAATTAGACCATTACAGGCACTTTTGAAAGTCAAAAAAAAAAAAAAACAGTATAAAACGCGAAGCTACAGTCCCAGTCACAAGGCATAATAACTTATGAAAGTACTGTAGTTGCCCATTCCGTAGCGTAGATCTCTATGGAGAAGAACGGGCAAGAAACTCCATGGACACTCTTTTAAATCAAAATATGTTACAAAATCTTGGTTACATCATTCATGTTAAGAATTACAAATATGTGAGAACAATGTAGAAATATGGGCAAGTTAAGAGCGTCCAGAGTAAAAGATTAAATCAGTAATTAAAAATAAAGTAACTAAAATAAACCGTGGCAGCTAAGAGATGACCAGTCACAACTGACAGCGCCCGTTCACGAACATGACGCATGTATCAGCCATCATTCAACTCACCATTTTGAAGGGAACTAAACGACCCGACACACCCGCCACCATCAGCGTGACATTTAAGTAAGCATGACATTTACTCAACCACCAGGGTAATTTCGCGTCAATGAAAGATAGTAGGTACTCATTAAATGGTGGCTTTACAGTACATAGTACTCACACATGTGCTATGCAATTATATAATACTAAGAGATTGAATCTATACAATGCAAATATATTTTTACAATCTTCTGCAGCTTTCACAATAACTTACACCTTACTACTGTATAGTAGAGACGAGAGATCGGTACTTTATTGTTCTAATCTGATGGATTCGGATAGATTGACGTCAAAAGCTGCTTCATTCACGAATAAACAAAATTGGTTCACAAGCTCTAATTCTAGATGCAACATTGTGGCATAACATCAGACTTTTTTTCCCCGGAGTGTTAGGCAGAAGTGTATAGTACATTTTTCTAGTTTTATTTTTTAGTAGTTTATTATGTTTAAGTGGCTGAGCCAAATCCAGACTCCTGGCTATTACAGAGAAATTACTATAGGAAAAACCTAATAAGACTGTCCAACCTGGGAATCAAACTCAGGCCAGTCTAAAACAACAATATGACTGAAGATCTGTATTATAACCAACAGAACGTCGCACCCGTTCAATGGTCTCCGGGCGCAGTAGCAGTTCCAGCTCAGCCCCACCGCGACAGAATGGCACCATGCTGCCGCCGCCGCCTCCGCAGCCGGAACCCGTGGCGCCTCCCACGCCTGCACCCATGCCAACCATGCCGATCATGCAGCCACTGCAGCAGCTACAGCCTGTACAGCAACCGCAGCATATGCCTGTGAAGACGAATCATAGTTTGGGAAGTAAGTATTATGTCTCACACTACCGTACATACACAGCTACGGAAATAAATGTGTAGAAAAGAAAATATAGGGTACAACAATAAATAAAAGTTTCTTAAATATACGGGGTGTAAGGAACACCGTCGCCAAAACGCTCACCTCGTACTCAGTAAATCATTTTGAACCCCCCTGCATAGAAATTTAAAATCGGTATTTAAAAAAAAACCAGCTAAGTGCGAGTTAGACTCGCGCACGAAGGGTTCCGTACCATTATCTATAAAAACGAAGGAAAAAAAAACATTTTTTTGTATTGGAGCCCCCTTATACAGGGTGTTTGGTGCATCGTTTGCCAAATCGAATAGAACGAAAGGAGAGGTCATTTGCTATCTCTTCACGCCCTATAATTCATTCATTGCCACACCGGTTTTTTTATAGCAACTTTTTAATTTGAATTTTGAAAAATTCCAAAAATAAAATATTTGTTTAAACTTAAAATTTCGATTTAATTTTTGATGTGTACTGTTGTATGATTCTATCAAATTCAAAACTGCTTGCAAGTAACAATTACTTTCTTTTAAAGTTAAAGTTTTTGTAAAAGAAAAATAAACTTAAAACTCAACTTTAAATGGCTATAAAAAAAAAAAACTAAAATCGATCGGGATCTTCGAATTCTTTTAAAAAGTTTTCTAGTAATTCTTCTTTCCAACGGTATGCAATATGCACAAATAAACGTTTAATACCTTTTTATTTTTAACTAAATGTGTATTCGAGACACTAGGCTGATATTCGAAATTACAGTAAGAACAGTAGTTTTAGCATAAATAACATGCCTCAAGTAAGTAGACAGATACTGTTATGTCACTAGTGCGTAGTGTCCTATCTCTTTCTTAAACAGGAACCAACTTTTTAAGAATTTGAAACTAAAAAAAAACATAAATTCAGAAATCACAAATCTTGTTCGAGTTGTGCGCCACTGTTGCGAATGCACGGTTTCGACTTATCTCGACTGTAGTTGTGCGTTAACGTATTTCTGCTTTGATAGTCACGAAAGCCGCATCAATGCGTTGGACTAAATCATCCCTGAAATGTTGAATTTTGGATTTTTTCTAAATTTAAATTGAAAAAAAAACCGGTGTGGCAAGGAATGAGTTAAGGGCGTGAAGAGATAGCAAATGACCTCTCCTTTCGACCTATTCGATTTGGCAAACGATGCACCAAACACCCTGTATATTTATTTTATTCTGTTTTTAGTATTTGTTGTTATAGTGGCAACAGAAATACATAATCTGTATTATGTATGTATATGAAATTTCTAGTGGCTAACTATCACGGTTCATGAGATACAGCCTGGTGACAGACGGACGGACGGACAGCGAAGTCTCAGTAATAGTTAATTAAAGCGGTGTGTTTTTTGTTTCTGTGCTCATACCACAAATTTGTATTTTATGTCTACACGTGAGGATTTGTCATTGGCTCTCTGGTGACTATTGTTCCCTTTCTTGTTTGTTTTTATTAGCTGTAAGTCCTCCATGTTCTAAATAAATAAATAGGGTTCCGTTTGAACTTTTGGGTACGGAACCCTAAAAAACTGCCGTTTCCTACAAAAGTGACCTACACGGTCAAAATGTATGGTACAGCTAATTTTCTTTTAAAATTCCGTTGAAAAATTTCTATGTGGGTTCAGAATGATGTACTCAGTATGTGGTAAGAATTTTCGCGTCGGTGTACCTTACACCTTGTACATCAAAGTTCACAGAAGATTTTCTGCCTGAACTAGGTAGGTAGGTCCTGTGTTTCATTTCCGAGGAGGTAGTAACGGTGAATTCACATTTGTCAGCAGAGGTTCGTTTTTAGTTGAGTGGTTTTGGTAACACTATACGCATCGTGAGTCAAAAACTGCAATGCTGGCTTTCAGCTTCAATGGGATTATATCGTATTGCCCCCGCTGTCGTATCTTATTCCTTCGTATTATCTATCTTTACTCGCCAATAGAAGAGCTAATACAGTAACTCAAAATTAACTGACAGAGCAAAGTAAACTTGCCTAATTATTTTTGGAGTTACAATACATCGTAGCATTTGAATACGGATATACAGGGTGTAACGGAAAGGGTATATACATACTTAAGGATGTGCTACAGACGATTAAACTGAACTTTCTCCATTGGACGAACATCGTAATAGCGAAAAACATCAGCTGCCCCATACATTTGGGTCGAATAGGTATTATAATTTTGTATGGGACAGCACATAGATTTTTCACTGAAAAACATGTTTTATGATGAGAAACATGTTCAGTTTGATGGTCTGCTCTGTAGTACACCCATAAGCATGTATATACCCTTTCCGTTACATCCTGTTTAGCTGTATTCACTTCCAAATTCCTAAGCTGTATTTTCGTTTATATTTTAATTAAAATCCTATGTTTTCAGGCTACACACTCAAGAGTAACAAGAAAAAAGTTGTTCGGAAAATAACGAAAGCTGACATCGGCATGCCGCAGGACTTCAAGCACATATCACATGTTGGCTGGGATGCTAACAAAGGTATTGTTTATTTACATTATACGACGTCGAAATGAAATGAGGACATCCAAGAGAAACAAGGTTACCGACGTAGCCCGAAGAATTGCCAACCTTAAGTGGCAGTGGGCAGGGCTCATTGCTCGCAGAACGAATGGCCAATGGGGCCGAAAAGTTGTGGAATGGCAACCGCCGGAAGACGATGCGTTGGAAGGCCTCCCACTAGGTGGAGCGATGACCTGGTGAAGGTTGCGAAGGATCCGCTGGATGCGAGTCGCTCGGGACCGGTCAATGTGGCGACACGTGGGGGAGGCCTATGTCCAGCAGTGGACGTCTTTTGGCTGAAATGATGATGATGATACTACGTCAAAATTAATCATATCTATATGCAAAAAAAATATTGGGGTGAATTATTACGGTTTACGGTAGAACTCAATGACGTGACGCACTCAAAACATTGAGCTGATGGATGCAATGCTTGGATGTAGTTAAATTAAAGATATATTATTTAAAACTTATATTTAAAACCTTGTCCCAAAGTTGGAACTTTGACCTCCATTAACTCCGTAACTAGAAGGTGAAAATAGAACAAAAAAAAATGTAACAATGACGGGCAAAACACGTGCTTCTCGGCTTCTTTAAGGTTGTTTTAACACCCATTATACTGTTTCTGTTAGCCTGTGTCATCCCACTTTTGGGCAAAGGTCTCTCCGCATGACTTTCAGTTGCTTCGATCCAGGGCCAATGTGGACCACTTGTCGCTGGACTTGTCCTGCACGTCCCGCCGTCTCCTACCCGTTATACATATTGATAAGTCATGGAAGTGCGATAATAAAAAAAGAAAAAAAAAGATTCACTCATGTTGCTACATCTAAACTTCACAGATCAATAATAATCCATTTATTAAAAGAATCGCAAGAACCCAAGCAAAGCACACAAGCCTCCTTTCTATTAAAGGTAGAGGAATACTGCTCAAGTAAAACTAATTCTAACATTACCATCTCCAGGTTTCGACCTCGACAACGCACCAGAAGCAGATGAACTTCGTTCGTTCTTCACGAAAGCCGGAGTGTCTGAAACACAGCTCCAGGACCAAGAGACCAGAGAGTTTATCTACGACTTCATTGAGATGCACGGAGGACTGCCCGCTGTCAAACAGGACCTGGATAAGAGTGAGTTTTTTTTTATCAAATATAGACCTTACTTTGGTTGAAATAAAGTTAACAATAAACTGGCTGACGTTTTCAAGTGTACGTGGAGGGCCAAGTCGGTATCTATGAGGAATAGCGTAAAATACTCAAAGAAGTCTAGGACTCCATTTTGATGGAAACTAAAACTGCATCATTGGATTTTTTAATTATTACCTACATTTGATTAAAGTTATTAATTATACAAGTTAGCATACTAAACCCGCTAGTTCTCGTGCGGTGTCTCGGACCATGAAATGAAGAACTTTTGTTCTATTAGTTCTTGATATTCGCCAAAAAATATATTGTTACGAGCTGGGTATAGGACAAATTAACACACTACCAAATAAACACTTAAAATCTTTAATTAACTTAAAACAGTTAAAACACTTCACAAACACTTAAACTTAATCACAATTACAGAATTTATCACTCACTAATCACTTAGATATCGCACTAGTCGTTCACTTCGATCGCTTCGTTTCGTAGCCAAAATCAGACTGACTCCCTTCCGCTAACCCGTCGCCTATTTATACGGCCGACCCATGTTCGAGAAACTTCCACAACTTCCGTGAATGTCTAGGTAGTTCCTTAGGGGAAACCCATCCTTCGAGAAAGTTCTACAACCTTCCCGAACCTTCTAGATGGCTCTATAGTGGAACCAATCCTTCTAGAAGGTTCCAGAAAGGTCCAGAACTTTCTCGAACTTTCTAGACACTTCCGTCGTGGAACATTCTAGACTCGACCGTAGTCCTAGAATGTTCTCGTAAAGCAGTCGGCGTAACACTGCCCCCTCCTTAGACATGCTCGTCCCGAGCATCGTTAGTCCCGTAGTATTGCGCTAATCGGTCTACATGTACGATCTTAGGCGCACCTCGTGGACCCTTCTGTATCCGATAGGTGACATCGTTGATCCTGGTCACGACTCGGTATGGTCCATCCCATTTTGCTTGCAATTTCGGAGACTTCCCCTTGCTACGCACTGGGTTATGCAGCCACACCAGTGAATTCACGTCGAACCCTCTACTGTTTGCCTTCCGGTCATAACGGGTCTTCATCCTCTCAGACATTTGTTGGCCGGATTGTCTGATATGCTCATACACGTCATTCAACTTGTTACGCAAGTCACTTGCATAATCGGTTACACTGCGTGGAGCATCAGGAGCAGTTCCAGTGATTAAATCTGCTGGCAACCGTAATTCCCTTCCAAAGTTCGCGAAGGCAGGTGTCACAGTCGTACTTTCGTGGACTGCACTACGGTAGGACAAAAGAAACGGCTGTATGTGCTTGTCCCAATCCCTTTGCCTGCTTTCCACGACTTTTGCCAAATATCTTTCCAACGTATGGTTGAAACGTTCCACCATTCCATCAGATTGTGGGTGGTAAGAGGTGGTTCTGGTTTTGTGGGTACCCATCAATCGGCAAGTCTCCTGAAATACTTGTGATTCAAAATTCCTTCCTTGATCACTGTGAATTTCCAAGGGTACTCCAAAACGACAGAACACTTCCTGAACCAATTTATCTGCAACTGTTCTAGCTTCTTGGTTAGGAATGGCGAAGACTTCTGGCCACTTTGTAAAGTAATCCATGACAACCATGAAGTACTTGTTTCCACTTTCACTCTCTGGGAATGGTCCCGCAACGTCAAGTGCTATCCGTTCCCAGGGGGCTCCAACGTTGTACACTTTTAATGCACCTCTGCTGCGTGTTTGGGGTCCTTTCACAGCCGCACAAGTGGTACATTTGCGACACCAGTCCTCCACATCCTCTCGACAGTGGATCCAGTAAAACCGCTCTCGGATCTTCAGTAGAGTCCGTTTTACCCCCATATGTCCGCCTGAACATCCATCATGATATAGCCGTAGAACATCCGGTACTTTAGCTTTAGGGACAACCATTTGTAAATGACACCTGTCCCCTCGAGCGTTTTCCCATTTACGGCACAAAACTTCATCCTGGATAACCAAGCTGTCCCATTGTGCCCAATAACTCTTTGTGATGGAACTCATCGCTGCCACATCACTCCACTTGGGTTTAGGAGCACCAGCTGTGATCCACTCCAAAATCGGTTTGATGTCCAAGTCATTTTGCTGAGCATGCTGTATGGTTTCCTTCCACGTATCGCTGAGATCCGCTCTGAGCATCCTCACGGGCACTACTGCTTTAGTGTCTTGCCCGGAACTGTGCGTACAGTCTTCTCGCCAAGATCTTCTTGACAGTGGGTCTTTATTATTGTGAGTTCTCCACCGGTGCTGGATAGTCATATCAGCCTCCTTTAACTGCTGGGAATGATCCTCTCTCGACATGCTTCGCTTAGGACAGCTTGACCGTAGATGACCCCTTTCTCCACAGGTGTAACACCTAAGGGTGTATCCTTGCGGGCGCTGGCGCACAGGTGTTACCTCAATTTTCTTCGGACAGCTTGACTGAAGATGATCCCTTTCTCTACCAGTGTAACACCTAGGGCTATACCCTTGCGGACGGTCGCGTACAGGTGATGCCACAACCTCCCTGATGCGGTGTGTTCGGTGGTCTTGCCTCACTGCCTCTACTTCTAAGGCATGGGCCAAGGCTTCTTTCAACGTCTCATGATGCCCAAGTCTCACAGCGGCTCTAACTTCCAAGTCGCGTATTCCGTCGACGAAAGCCTGTACCAGATTCCCATTGATAAGTGCAGGGACAGACTGGTATGCTTTGCGGACCAGCTTTTCAACTTCCAGGGCCCACTGCTGCAGATTCTCGGCACTGCGTTGAACGCGATCCTTCAACTTAGCTCGGAATACGTGCTCCAGGTGCGCATCGCCGTATCTAGACTCTAAAGCCTCCAGCAGCTGCTCGTAGGTCACATCCTTGCCGAGCACCTCAAGGATGTTTAGGGCCTGGTCTCGGAGGCCCAAGGTGAGCGCGGTCATGGCTTGCGCTTTGGTCCAGCCATTCGCCTTCATAACGGCATCAAATTGGATTTTATAGGCCGACCACGAAGATGTTCCGTCGAATGGAGGCACTTTAAACCCACGTGCTGAAGGTGCAGCAACCACGGAAACCACAGTCCCATCTCCAGCCTTAAGTTCGTCTAAGGCCTTCTTCACACCAGCAATCTGAACCTCGGCCTCCGAGATACGATTCTCATGCTGGTGGACATGTTCCTTCATCACCTTAAGATCTTTGCCAAAGGTTGCGTGAAGATCTTTTATCAGGAGCATCTGTTCTTCCTGGCGGCGGACCTGCTCCTCTTTATCTCGCTGTAACTGCTCCTCCAACCGGTGAGCTTGCTCCTCTTGACGGCGAGCCTGCTCCTCCTTATCTCGTTGCAACTGATCTTGCAACTGGCGAGCCTGCTCCTCTTGACGGCGAGCCTGCTCCTCTTGACGGCGAGCCTGCTCCTCCTTATCTCGTTGCAACTGATCTTGCAACTGGCGAGCCTGCTCCTCTTGACGGCGAGCCTGGTCCTGCAGTAGTGCCATTAAAACAGTCAAGTCTGGCGCCGCAGGTGCTGGAGAAACTCCGGATGAGCCAGCGACTGGCTCCGACGTAGGCTGGGCACCAGCCGGTGTCTGTGTCGGAGAATCTTCAAACCTCCTTTGGTCCATATCTTGCTGTCGATGACTTCTGGTGCGGACACCGTCTATATCGTCTTTTGGTAGAATTGGCATAATTTATCCTCACTTCTGACACCAATTGTTACGAGCTGGGTATAGGACAAATTAACACACTACCAAATAAACACTTAAAATCTTTAATTAACTTAAAACAGTTAAAACACTTCACAAACACTTAAACTTAATCACAATTACAGAATTTATCACTCACTAATCACTTAGATATCGCACTAGTCGTTCACTTCGATCGCTTCGTTTCGTAGCCAAAATCAGACTGACTCCCTTCCGCTAACCCGTCGCCTATTTATACGGCCGACCCATGTTCGAGAAACTTCCACAACTTCCGTGAATGTCTAGGTAGTTCCTTAGGGGAAACCCATCCTTCGAGAAAGTTCTACAACCTTCCCGAACCTTCTAGATGGCTCTATAGTGGAACCAATCCTTCTAGAAGGTTCCAGAAAGGTCCAGAACTTTCTCGAACTTTCTAGACACTTCCGTCGTGGAACATTCTAGACTCGACCGTAGTCCTAGAATGTTCTCGTAAAGCAGTCGGCGTAACAATATGTACTTTCTATAGGAATTGACGCGATCAACATGTACAAACGACGACCAATCAAGCCAAACAAAACTAGTTTATGCGGATCTCTCATAGTACGGGAAATCAGTACAAAGCGAGGCCATGTTATACTGGTAATGTATCGCTTGAAGTAGTCGTTTGTATACGTTATACTTAAAAAAGAAAAAAGTGCGTGGAGTCCCTCCGCCCGGAAGAAGTGAAACTTCGTAATACTACACGCATGCGTTCGAGGACCACGCATTCACTCTCGCTCTGTTTCTTTCTATTCCCCCTCCATGGTAGCGTTAAACGCTTAACGCCACTTTTTTGGAAGTCGCATAGGAAGTTTCACTTCAAAAAGTTGTAATGAGACATCTAGTACAAGTAATGCCCGAACTATGTATATTCTATGCACCTTTGTGACAAACCGGCGCCTGATATACCGGCTGGATTACTACCAGGCACAGGATCATGACGTTAGATACTAAGTGGTGTTGTCGGTCAGCAGTAAGCCGCGGCTCGCTGCCGCCCGCGCCCAGCATGTCCGCGCCGCCCGTGCCCACCAGGAGCCCGGCGCCGCTGCACCCGCCCGCACCACGTGAGTTAACTAGCACTTAGCTAATCTTATCTATCTATTACTAGCACTTCGTACGAGAAAATTGTGAAATAATACAGCCTATGTTACTCAGTAATGATGTAGCTTCCTATTGGTCGATAATCGATCGCGTAGTTTTTGAGTTAAATCGTAACAAACAAACGATGAAATCTTACTTGTTCATAATATTATTATACATATAGTTACTAGCTGATCCCGGCATGCGTTGCAATGCACTTGTTCCTGCCCACTACCTACCTACTACTACCTATCTACCTACCTACCACTACCTACCTACCTACTACTACCTACCTACTACTACCTACCTACTACTACCTACCTACCTACTACTACCTACCTACTACTACCTACCTACCTACTACTACCTATCTACTACTACCTACCTACTACTACCTACCTACCTACTACTACCTACCTACTACTACCTACCTACCTACCTACTACTACCTACCTACTACTACCTACCTACTACTACCTACCTACTACTACCTACCTACTACTACCTACCTACTACTACCTACCTACTACTACCTACCTACTACTACCTACCTACCTACTACTACCTACCTACTACTACCTACCTACTACTACCTACCTACCTACTACTACCTACTACTACCTACCTACCTACCTACCTACTACTACCTACCTACTACTACCTACCTACTACTACCTACCTACGACTACCTACCTACTACTACCTACCTACCTACTACTACCTACTTACCTACATACTACTACCTAACTACTACTACCTACCTACTACTACCTACCTTCTACTACATACCTACTACAACCTACCTACTACTACCTAACTACTACTACCTACCTACTACTACCTACCTACCTACCTACTACTACCTACCTACCTACATCCTACTACCTAACTACTACTAACTACCTACTACTACCTACCTACCTACATACTACTACCTAACTACTACTAACTACCTACTACTACCTATCTACCTACCTACCACTACCTACCTACTACTACCTACCTACTACTACCTACCTACCTACTACTACCTACCTACTACTACCTACCTACCTACCTACTACCTACCTACCTACTACTACCTACCTACTACTACCTACCTACCTACCTACTACTACCTACTTACTACTAACTACCTACTACTACCTACCTACTACTACCTACCTACTACAACCTACCTACTACTACCTACCTACTACTACCTGCCTACTACTACCTACCTACTACTACCTACCTACTACTACCTACCTACCTACTACTACCTACCTACCTACATACTACTACCTAACTACTACTACCTACCTACTACTACCTACCTTCTACTACATACCTACTACTAACTACCTACTACTACCTACCTACTACTACCTACCTACTACTACCTACCTACTACAACCTACCTACCTACTACTACCTACCTACCTACTACTACCTACCTACCTACTACTACCTACCTACCTACTAACTACCTACTACTACCTACCTACTACTACCTACCTACCTACTACTACCTACCTACCTACTACTACCTACCTACCTACCTACTACTACCTACCTACCTACCTCCTACTACCTACCTACCTACCTACTTCTACCTACCTACTACTACCTACCTACCTACCTACTACTACCTACCTACTACTACCTACCTACTACTACCTACCTACCTACATACTACTACCTAACTACTACTACCTACCTACTACTACCTACCTACTACTACCTACCTACTACTACCTACCTACCTACTACTACCTACCTACCTACTACTACCTACCTACTACTACCTACCTACCTACTACTACCTACCTACCTACTACTACCTACCTACTACTACCTACCTACCTACCTACCTACTACTACCTACCTACCTACTACTACCTACCTACCTACTACTACCTACCTACCTACTACTACCTCCCTACCTACTACTACCTACCTACCTACCTACCTACTAACTACCTACCTACTACTACCTACCTACCTACTACTACCTACCTACCTACTACTACCTACCTACCTACCTACTACTAACTACCTACTACTACCTACCTACCTACTACTACCTACCTACCACTACTACCTACCTACTACTACCTACCTACCTACTACTACCTACCTACCACTACTACCTACCTACTACTACCTACCTACCTACATACTACTACCTAACTACTACTACCTACCTACTACTACCTACCTACCTACCTACTACTAACTACCTGCTACTACCTACTACTACCTACCTACCTACTACTACCTACCTACCTACATACTACTACCTAACTACTACTACCTACCTACTACTACCTACCTTCTACTACCTACCTACTACTACCTACCTACTACTACCTACCTACCTACCTACTACTACCTACCTACTACTACCTACCTACTACTACCTACCTACCTACATACTACTACCTACCTACTACTACCTACCTACTACTACCTACCTACTACTACCTACCTACCTACTACTACCTACCTACTACTACCTACCTACCTACTACTACCTACCTACCTACTACTACCTACCTACTACTACCTACCTACTTACTACTACCTACCTACTACTACCTACCTACTACTACCTACCTACCTACTACTACCTACCTACTACAACGTACCTACTACTACCTACCTACTACTACCTACCTACCTACTACTACCTACCTACTACTACCTACCTACTACTACCTACCTACTACTACCTACCTACCTACATACTACTACCTAACTACTACTACCTACCTACTACTACCTATCTACCTACCTACCACTACCTACCTACTACTACCTACCTACTACTACCTACCTACCTACTACCTACCTACCTACTACTACCTACCTACTACTACCTACCTACCTACTACTACCTACCTACTACTACCTACCTACCTACTACTACCTACCTACCTACCTACTACTACCTACCTACCTACTACTACCTACCTACTACTAACTACCTACTACTACCTACCTACTACTACCTACCTACTACTACCTACCTACTACTACCTACCTAAGAACCTTCTCCAGACAATAACAAACAAAACAAAAAAAGAATTATCGAAATCGGTCCTGCCGTTCACGCGTGATGCCGTGACCAAGAGAAATAGGTATTCATTTTTATAAATATATATAGATATAGATTACTCTTTATAATATACTATCTGTCCCGCGCAACTTCGTCTGCGTCACATTTTCCCCGTTTTAGCAACATTTTTCAATGCTGCTGATATATAGCCTATGTCCTTTCTCAGGTTGAAATCTATCTTCTTGCCAAATCTTATTAAGATCCGATCAACCGTTTAGTCGTGTAAAGGTAACAAACAGACTTACTTTCGCCATTTATAATATTAGTTAGGATCTATTACAAACATTTAGCGAAGAAATGGGGGTTAGACGCTTTCAAGTGATGGAATCATCATAAATTCTGTTACTTAACGGCCTAAATTTTTTTTTGGATCTCTAGAACTGTTCATATTATAAAAATGTATTTAAGACAGAAAGATAGAGAATTTTGAACTCACGTATCATCAAGATCATTTGAGGGTTAACGGCTTTCTAGTGTTAGGACGGCACGGACGAATTTTTATTTTGCGTTTTTTTTTTTATAATTAAAAGAGCTCTAGTACTTTCATGCTTCTAGCCTTTTAGCTATAGTATTTATACTGTCTGTGGGTAGTGTTTTCTCTTCATTTTTTTAAATTTAGTACCGGGTGTAACGGGGTGGACAGATACGCAAAGGTGATCGAGACAATACTAAGAAAGGGATTTCAGTTGAATTTATATGATGCGTTAACCCATTTTATTTTCACCTCGTTTTACAGTAGATAATGTTTGTAGAGTGTAGGTTTACGTAGATATGTTTTGTTTCTAAATGTAATTAAAATGGTGTAGCATCCCGCGCGCCGCCCCCGCCGCCCGCGCGCGCCGTGCCGCCGCCGCCCGCGCACCGCACGGCGCCGCCACGTCCCGCACAACGTGAGTATTAGCATTCTTACTTAGTTGTAAAATGGTGTAGCGTCCCGCGCGCCGTGCCGCCGCCGCCCGCGCACCGCACGGCGCCGCCACGTCCCGCACAACGTGAGTATTAGCATTCTTACTTAGTTGTAAAATGGTGTAGCGTCCCGCGCGCCGCCCGCGCACCGCACGGCGCCGCCACGTCCCGCACAACGTGAGTATTAGCATTCTTACTTAGTTGTAAAATGGTGTAGCGTCCCGCGCGCCGTGCCGCCGCCGCCCGCGCACCGCACGGCGCCGCCACGTCCCGCACAACGTGAGTATTAGCATTCTTACTTAGTTGTAAAATGGTGTAGCGTCCCGCGCGCCGTGCCGCCGCCGCCCGCGCACCGCACGGCGCCGCCACGTCCCGCACAACGTGAGTATTAGCATTCTTACTTAGTTGTAAAATGGTGTAGCGTCCCGCGCGCCGCCCGCGCACCGCACGGCGCCGCCACGTCCCGCACAACGTGAGTATTAGCATTCTTACTTAGTTGTAAAATGGTGTAGCGTCCCGCGCGCCGTGCCGCCGCCGCCCGCGCACCGCACGGCGCCGCCACGTCCCGCACAACGTGAGTATTAGCATTCTTACTTAGTTGTAAAATGGTGTAGCGTCCCGCGCGCCGCCCGCGCACCGCACGGCGCCGCCACGTCCCGCACAACGTGAGTATTAGCATTCTTACTTAGTTGTAAAATGGTGTAGCGTCCCGCGCGCCGTGCCGCCGCCGCCCGCGCACCGCACGGCGCCGCCACGTCCCGCACAACGTGAGTATTAGCATTCTTACTTAGTTGTAAAATGGTGTAGCGTCCCGCGCGCCGTGCCGCCGCCGCCCGCGCACCGCACGGCGCCGCCACGTCCCGCACAACGTGAGTATTAGCATTCTTACTTAGTTGTAAAATGGTGTAGCGTCCCGCGCGCCGTGCCGCCGCCGCCCGCGCACCGCACGGCGCCGCCACGTCCCGCACAACGTGAGTATTAGCATTCTTACTTAGTTGTAAAATGGTGTAGCGTCCCGCGCGCCGTGCCGCCGCCGCCCGCGCACCGCACGGCGCCGCCACGTCCCGCACAACGTGAGTATTAGCATTCTTACTTAGTTGTAAAATGGTGTAGCGTCCCGCGCGCCGTGCCGCCGCCGCCCGCGCACCGCACGGCGCCGCCACGTCCCGCACAACGTGAGTATTAGCATTCTTACTTAGTTGTAAAATGGTGTAGCGTCCCGCGCGCCGTGCCGCCGCCGCCCGCGCACCGCACGGTGCCGCCACGTCCCGCACAACGTGAGTATTAGCATTCTTACTTAGTTGTAAAATGGTGTAGCGTCCCGCGCGCCGCCCGCGCACCGCACGGCGCCGCCACGTCCCGCACAACGTGAGTATTAGCATTCTTACTTAGTTGTAAAATGGTGTAGCGTCCCGCGCGCCGCCCGCGCACCGCACGGCGCCGCCACGTCCCGCACAACGTGAGTATTAGCATTCTTACTTAGTTGTAAAATGGTGTAGCGTCCCGCGCGCCGTGCCGCCGCCGCCCGCGCACCGCACGGCGCCGCCACGTCCCGCACAACGTGAGTATTAGCATTCTTACTTAGTTGTAAAATGGTGTAGCGTCCCGCGCGCCGCCCGCGCACCGCACGGCGCCGCCACGTCCCGCACAACGTGAGTATTAGCATTCTTACTTAGTTGTAAAATGGTGTAGCGTCCCGCGCGCCGTGCCGCCGCCGCCCGCGCACCGCACGGCGCCGCCACGTCCCGCACAACGTGAGTATTAGCATTCTTACTTAGTTGTAAAATGGTGTAGCGTCCCGCGCGCCGCCCGCGCACCGCACGGCGCCGCCACGTCCCGCACAACGTGAGTATTAGCATTCTTACTTAGTTGTAAAATGGTGTAGCGTCCCGCGCGCCGCCCGCGCACCGCACGGCGCCGCCACGTCCCGCACAACGTGAGTATTAGCATTCTTACTTAGTTGTAAAATGGTGTAGCGTCCCGCGCGCCGTGCCGCCGCCGCCCGCGCACCGCACGGCGCCGCCACGTCCCGCACAACGTGAGTATTAGCATTCTTACTTAGTTGTAAAATGGTGTAGCGTCCCGCGCGCCGTGCCGCCGCCGCCCGCGCACCGCACGGCGCCGCCACGTCCCGCACAACGTGAGTATTAGCATTCTTACTTAGTTGTAAAATGGTGTAGCGTCCCGCGCGCCGCCCGCGCACCGCACGGCGCCGCCACGTCCCGCACAACGTGAGTATTAGCATTCTTACTTAGTTGTAAAATGGTGTAGCGTCCCGCGCGCCGTGCCGCCGCCGCCCGCGCACCGCACGGCGCCGCCACGTCCCGCACAACGTGAGTATTAGCATTCTTACTTAGTTGTAAAATGGTGTAGCGTCCCGCGCGCCGCCCGCGCACCGCACGGCGCCGCCACGTCCCGCACAACGTGAGTATTAGCATTCTTACTTAGTTGTAAAATGGTGTAGCGTCCCGCGCGCCGCCCGCGCACCGCACGGCGCCGCCACGTCCCGCACAACGTGAGTATTAGCATTCTTACTTAGTTGTAAAATGGTGTAGCGTCCCGCGCGCCGTGCCGCCGCCGCCCGCGCACCGCACGGCGCCGCCACGTCCCGCACAACGTGAGTATTAGCATTCTTACTTAGTTGTAAAATGGTGTAGCGTCCCGCGCGCCGTGCCGCCGCCGCCCGCGCACCGCACGGCGCCGCCACGTCCCGCACAACGTGAGTATTAGCATTCTTACTTAGTTGTAAAATGGTGTAGCGTCCCGCGCGCCGTGCCGCCGCCGCCCGCGCACCGCACGGCGCCGCCACGTCCCGCACAACGTGAGTATTAGCATTCTTACTTAGTTGTAAAATGGTGTAGCGTCCCGCGCGCCGTGCCGCCGCCGCCCGCGCACCGCACGGCGCCGCCACGTCCCGCACAACGTGAGTATTAGCATTCTTACTTAGTTGTAAAATGGTGTAGCGTCCCGCGCGCCGTGCCGCCGCCGCCCGCGCACCGCACGGCGCCGCCACGTCCCGCACAACGTGAGTATTAGCATTCTTACTTAGTTGTAAAATGGTGTAGCGTCCCGCGCGCCGTGCCGCCGCCGCCCGCGCACCGCACGGCGCCGCCACGTCCCGCACAACGTGAGTATTAGCATTCTTACTTAGTTGTAAAATGGTGTAGCGTCCCGCGCGCCGCCCGCGCACCGCACGGCGCCGCCACGTCCCGCACAACGTGAGTATTAGCATTCTTACTTAGTTGTAAAATGGTGTAGCGTCCCGCGCGCCGCCCGCGCACCGCACGGCGCCGCCACGTCCCGCACAACGTGAGTATTAGCATTCTTACTTAGTTGTAAAATGGTGTAGCGTCCCGCGCGCCGTGCCGCCGCCGCCCGCGCACCGCACGGCGCCGCCACGTCCCGCACAACGTGAGTATTAGCATTCTTACTTAGTTGTAAAATGGTGTAGCGTCCCGCGCGCCGTGCCGCCGCCGCCCGCGCACCGCACGGCGCCGCCACGTCCCGCACAACGTGAGTATTAGCATTCTTACTTAGTTGTAAAATGGTGTAGCGTCCCGCGCGCCGTGCCGCCGCCGCCCGCGCACCGCACGGCGCCGCCACGTCCCGCACAACGTGAGTATTAGCATTCTTACTTAGTTGTAAAATGGTGTAGCGTCCCGCGCGCCGTGCCGCCGCCGCCCGCGCACCGCACGGCGCCGCCACGTCCCGCACAACGTGAGTATTAGCATTCTTACTTAGTTGTAAAATGGTGTAGCGTCCCGCGCGCCGCCCGCGCACCGCACGGCGCCGCCACGTCCCGCACAACGTGAGTATTAGCATTCTTACTTAGTTGTAAAATGGTGTAGCGTCCCGCGCGCCGTGCCGCCGCCGCCCGCGCACCGCACGGCGCCGCCACGTCCCGCACAACGTGAGTATTAGCATTCTTACTTAGTTGTAAAATGGTGTAGCGTCCCGCGCGCCGCCCGCGCACCGCACGGCGCCGCCACGTCCCGCACAACGTGAGTATTAGCATTCTTACTTAGTTGTAAAATGGTGTAGCGTCCCGCGCGCCGTGCCGCCGCCGCCCGCGCACCGCACGGCGCCGCCACGTCCCGCACAACGTGAGTATTAGCATTCTTACTTAGTTGTAAAATGGTGTAGCGTCCCGCGCGCCGTGCCGCCGCCGCCCGCGCACCGCACGGCGCCGCCACGTCCCGCACAACGTGAGTATTAGCATTCTTACTTAGTTGTAAAATGGTGTAGCGTCCCGCGCGCCGTGCCGCCGCCGCCCGCGCACCGCACGGCGCCGCCACGTCCCGCACAACGTGAGTATTAGCATTCTTACTTAGTTGTAAAATGGTGTAGCGTCTTCTTACGTAACTGACAGCGCGGTTGGTGCAGTGGTTGAGCGATCCACTGCTGCGCTGCGTGTCACGGGCTCGATCCCCACACGGAACAAATATTTGTATGGCCTACTGATAGTTGTACCCTGGTCTGGCTGTTTGTGTATGTGTGTTTAAATGTTTGTAAACGCACCCACGATACAGGAGAAACTCCTAGTGTAGAGCAAAGTTTAAAAAAAAAAAAAACTAAATAAACATGTACTAAATACTCACTTGTCACAGATGAGATTAAAGAGAATAGAAAAATAAAACTCATTGACTGTCCTTCTCACACGCTTTAAAACCACGAGTTTTGGCGTTGAGTAAAACGTATTATGTGCAAGCCGCACGTATTTTTAATATTTATAATACAACTTAAAGAAATAAACATTGTCTTGGGTGTAAGTTTACTTCTTTTATATTTATTTTTTATGTTGTTGTATTTTGTGACCTATAGCATCGTATTGGACAAGTCTGTAATGTTGCTATAATTGGTGATAAATTAATAAATAATTAATAAATGTTTGGCTAAATTCTAGTCTATTATGAGATTCTTTAACCGTTCTATTTTAACATTGATGGCATACTATAACCCGTCTCTTACACCTTACAGCCGTATCATCGGGTCCGCCATCGGTCCCCCCTCCTCCCCCGCCGGGCACAGCGCCCCCGCCCCCGCCCCCCACGTCGCCCCCGCTGGCCCCGCCCCCGCCGCCGCCCCCCGCGCCGCCCGCCCCGCCCCCGGCGCCGCCCATGGCCCCGCTGGAGGACGCTATGACGTCAGAGTCACCTTCAGCTGCGGCAGACCCCAGAGCTGCGCTTATGGAGAGTATCAGAAGCGGTTCCAAGGGACTCAAGGTAAATAAAACTATAGTCCTGTACATTATTTTAATCTTGATAGCAGTATCCAAACAGCGACCTTATTGTAGTGAGAATAATTATCATTATAATTTTTCGGTGGCGAAAAGTCAGAGATAAAGGACCTGTTAACAGTTGTTTTTAATAGACATTTTTTTCGTTAATTTCTAAAAGTTTTAATCGTACACATCAACAGTGTAAAGTTTAGACCGGAAACAGCTCAGATCAACTTTATGACGCAAATATTAAACTTCATTTTTAAATGTCATCAGTTTATTAAACAAGTAAACTCTATTTACCTATAAATGACTTATGTTACAGCGCGTCGAACCCGTGGCTAAGCCGGTGGTGGTTGAGGACAGCAGGAGTAACTTACTCAGCGAGATCAGACAAGGAGTCGAGCTCAAAGCCGTAAGTACTATTTTCTTATATATTTCGTGTATTCATCTTCTTACATATTATTTACATTTTTAAATATTATATATACATATATAAAATAGTAGCCCACCGGCATCGAGAACAGGGTCCGAGCTACCAGTGATCAGAGCTCTTGACAGATGAACCTCCTAGCAATACGCGCCGTATTCAGAAAGTACTGCTCTCTGAATAAAACGTATTTTATTTCAAATCAAACCCTAGATCCAGCTGCCAAGCGAGAGCCTCCTGAAATGTTGGTTGAGGCTATTGGTTAAGCCATTGGCCGTCACGGCTATCTTATTTATTACTAGCTGCTGCCCGTGACTTCGTTTTGTCGATTCTCAGACCTACCCGATATGCACACAAAGTTTCATACAAATCGGTTTAGCCGTTTTGGAGAAGTGCGGTAACTAACATTGTGACACGAGAATTTTATATATGTATAAGAAGACTAGCTGTCCCCGGCATGCGTTGTAATGCACTTTTTACCTACCCTATCTACCAATCTACCCTACATACCCACCCTACCCTACCCTAAACCTTCCCTGGACTACGACAAACATTTTAAAACCAAAATGAGCTAAATCGGCCCAGCCGTCAGTCAGTGAGTGATAAGCTCCCGTTCTCCCGCAGGTGTCCCGCTCGGGCAGCAACAGCGGCAGCGAGCGCAAGGCGGGCGCGGCGTGCGGCCTGGCGGAGGCGCTGCAGCGCGCGCTGGAGGAACGCTCGCGCGCCATACACTCCTCCGACTCCGACGTGTCGGACGCCACCACCAGCGACGGCGAGTGGGACGACTGACTAGGGAACACATGAACCAGAACGACTACTCTACTCTGAAATATAACACACATAAAAAAAGAATTTCGAAAATCGGTCCGCAATGGCGGAAACAACGGTGAACATACATAATAAAAAAAATACATGCAGTCGAACATACAACCTCCTAGAAGTCGGTATGGCCGAGACACTGGTGAACATACATAATAAAAAAATACATGCAGTCGAACATCTAAAAGTCGGTTAAAATATAAAGGTCTTAAGTATTTCTGCTCGACGATGATTTAACTTCTTCTGCAAAATTTACAAATAACTTTTTTAGGGTTAATTATTGTAAACTGAATGCTATCATTTGCGGTGGAGAGTGGGATGTCTACCACTGCTATGCTGATGGTGGACTCCCCATAAAATGCTGCATGCTTCGGTTGGCTTTGGAATGACATTGTCAGAAATTGTGAAGTTGTCTATAGACAAAAACAACATGGCGACTTCAGTCTTGACTGTGGTCATGCCACGCTCCAAAGAAACAATTAAGAGCTGTACTACTTACACAACAAGAAAGGACAATGATTCCTTCATCATTCCAATTACTATAGCGCTCACTGACAGTCGTATATTTCACCTTTATGCCCTAAGTAATAAGGTTGAAAAGTGTTCGGCCGTCAATGAGCGCGGTAGTACATCAGGTGGCATAAGTTGTTACTTTATTAGTTGCCCTATTTGTAGATCATATCTTTAAAATCCCTCCAAGAAAACGCAGTTCTAGTAAACCATGTCTTTACTTTTCGTCCGTTCATGTCGCACCATAGATAAAACAGAAAAATTTAAGGGTGCGGTTTATGCAAATCAGCTTTATCTCGACTAAAGTAGACTGGTATCAATCTGTGTGACGTTTGAGATCGCACCCTTGATATCTGATTTCTCAATGGGTAGAATAACGCGGCAATTTTACATGGTTCTTCGAGCGTTATAGTTTAATGCTAGTCAAGGAATTATGGTGACACGATGTTATACTTCTTTATACACGTTTTCTTTAACAATAAGATGAATGTCGACGTGTGACGAATTTTCAACGCTCGGCTCAACGCAAAGAGTTGAAATTCGAACAGGGCAATAATATTTAGGCATTAAGTTCTGTGTTATTGAAAACGGGAGTAGGGGATAATCCTAGTTTTTTTTCTTTGTCCGTCGGGTAGATTATTGAAAAGTATTGGACACGTATTTTTTCTTTTTTCACGTGGTCATAAAATTACGGAGATATATTGAGGTGAAATGGCGCATGACGTCACATGTATGTAAGTTTTATACCTACTTGTGACGTAGTGAGCCCCCACTCTCCAACTTTAATGAGTTTTAACTAAGTAATTTTTTGATAAAACAAAAAATACGTGTCTAATATTTTTGTATTACCTGTCTGACGGACAAAATAGAATGTCGTTTTCTTTACCCAGTCCGATCCCCTATTATACTTGGACATTTACAACCGTTGACTATTCGACGACCTTTGCGTTATAGTTTTAAACTTTTAACACAAAAATAACTTTAGTCTTTAGCTAACGATAAACAAATATCAGTATATTAGGTTTGTTTTAAAACTATCTTATGTTCACTTAAAACTACTTTTTTCTAATTCTATGGAATCAATTAAGATTTTTTTATATTTAATTTTGATTACTTAAATCAGTCATAGGAATATTTATTCTTTTAAAAGTATTATTTTTAAATAGTTTGACGAAAACAGTATTGCATATTCAAAGTGTCTTAATATGTGCGTCATAATTATGTATAGAAATAAAATTAAGCTTTTTGTTCTTGTTATCTTCTTAATTATAAATAATTTAATGTTAATTAGGCTTCTGAAATATCTTTTTCTTTATAAAAAAAAAATGTGTGCCAGAATAGCTAGTAGCAAAGTGATTACTGATAGAACATTGAAATAAAGGGTCTTGGGCAAAATGGGCGTAAGTCCAAAAAAATTGAAATATATGACAAATATGTTCTCCAATTCATACTATTACGACAAATACCAAAGTCGACGAAGAACTGAGCTACGACTAATTGGAAATGTTGCAATTCCCTACATTTTGTCGAAGATTTGACTACCGAAGACCTAATTGTTAGCAACTATTTGAGATATATCTCAATTCTGTTGGTCTTACTTTCAGAGTTCATAGAAAAATGTCCATGGTCCTTTGGATATTGTTTTTCAGTATTACTTTGTCCTAGCGTTATGAATTGACTTCAGTTCAAATGTGATATTGGAATAACTGTGCTCAGCAATATTTTCTCTTTTATTGAGTCAAGCATTTAATTATAGGTGTTCGTAATAGTGCTTTGAAGGTTTTATTAAACTTATATTCCTTGATTCGAGGCGGCGTGAGTTGGCTGAGAAATAAGATTCTACTTTAGAAAGGTAAGTTTCAAAGCAATAAATTAGAATCAATTTAGCTAAATTTATCGCCTCATAGGTAAAGGTCTACAAACCGAACTTAGACTTATCTAGCTCCGTAGAATCGCGCTGCATGCGAATATATACCATATTCGTGTAAAGTTAATGTGCATATTGCTACAAGAGTTTGTCATCAAGCGTATAATACGAATATGAAGATTACCTTATATAGAAATAAGGTTCGTTTTTGTATAATATGCTACTGTACTTATCCTACCTGTATGTTTAAGAGTGGATATGCTCGGATATATATCTTGTGGGTAATAGTATAGTCCGCAACCGCTGCCTCGAATTAAGCAAGTCTTTAAAATGTCTATTTTGATTAGTGTCATGTGATTATTTTTTTTGTAATTTAACTAATTAATTACTTTTTGATAATAATTGCTACAAGTTATTAATATTTTTATTGAGACAGTAATGTTTTAAATGTTACGTTTGTGAAGCCGTAGAAAGAATACGTTTCATGTATATTGCTTTAAAAAACTATTAAAATAATTAATATTATGTATCTATCAGAAAGTTAAAGCATATATCGCCTTATTACATTAACATTATATAATCAAAGGCTGACGTACTCTTTCGACGAGATCACTTATATATTTTATATAATTGATGTAAAATTTGTATATAATTGTAGTAGGTTAATTCTAATAGACACAAGTGCTGTATATGACTGAAAGAAAATCGACGGTGATTCTAAAATTACAATGTAAAGGGTGTGTACTGAGAAACGTTGTAATATCTTATTCTTGTATAGATGATAAGAAAATCTTATGGTTAATGCATTTCATTCATTTGCAATTCATTGAAAAATAGGCCGACTAACGGTAGGCGCACACCAAAACCGTTATCGGCCTTTACTCGGGAGTCTTCGGCCAAACTCGGCCGATCAAATCATGCATACGTTAACGAAAGGGAGCGCGTACACAACTACAACCGCTATCGTCTGAAGACGCCCGATGACGGCCGATCAACCGACAGTGTGAGCACATGGACGTCAGAGTTACTCGTCCGAGTAATTACGTCCGCCATCGGCCGACAAAATCGGTTTTGGTGTACCCAGGGTCTACACGCATCTGACGGAAGATACGCCGCGCATCGTCGGTCGCGTAACGCCAGAACAGACAAATATATAGTAAAAAAAAAACATCCAACCTTACACACATAACCGATGATGCGTTAGTACTTCGATTTTACTAACGACGATACACCCAACCCAACGCATTTTCCGTCAGATATTTACCGATCCTAAGAGCGAAATTTACCAATGTAACTGAACGCGATCAGCATATCTAAACGGCATTCATAATGGTGAAGCTTGTAGTTTTTTTTTTGTGAATTAATTTAAATAAGAAGAAACAAAAATGTTTTAAAAAAATAACTTAAAAATATATCTAGAAATTAAAAAGTTATGGCGGTTGCTAATTGTTTTTTTTTATGTTAGCGTGTCTTGTACTCATATTTGCAAAATAAAAATCTTATCTTACACGTGGACAAAATATGCTAATCTCGTTCAGTTAATCAGTTTCATTAATAAAATTCGCCACGGATCTCAGGAATGCTCAGCGGGTAGCAGGCTCGTCCATGTTCGAAAAGATATGATATGTAACGTTTCGAGGCACATACTTCAATGTAGCTAGTTAATAGAAATAGTTCGATACGAAATCAATGGGTTTGATGTTATTTTCGATAGTTTTACTCAATGCTTTAATTACTGCTCACGACGTTCTATCGAAATTAGAGATGTGCTCTTCTCGATATCAATGGAAGTTATTTTTTATGTTTTGATACAAGCAATAACTTTCATAATCTAAGCCTGTGCGTTATTAGTGAAATCATTATTTTTAATCGTAAAAAAGAGTAAAATTTATTTTCATGCAAGTCTTACTTGTTTCTTTTAATTTTTTTTATGACTAGTAGGTATATTAATTAAGTTAGATAGACAATCGAACAGATTAACTTATGAAAGAATTCACATAGAAGAACAGTTGCACAGTCAAGTTGTGGCGTTGATTGTCTGAACTGCCTGGAAGTCTGTACGGGTGGCGCTACACGCCATGTTCAGGTCGCGCTACACGCCATGTTCAGGTCGGTCTGATTCGGCACAGGCCGGGCAGCAAAATCAAATGTGGATGGAGCATGAGATGAAGACCTTTCGAATGCAGGGTGCATTCAAGAGCCTCTCGAGATAGGCACCCGATTCTCCATTTCTGATTTTTTGGTAACCATTCCATCACGACGCACAAATGATTACCACAATGTCCAGTACTAAACACTTCGTTTGTTTTCCACAATAATGACATACTTAATTATAAAAATAATAAATGCTGGACTGCGTTTTCTAAATAAGATTTTTATTATATTGCCAATATTTTCTTTTGCATTGATTTTATCAAAATGATGAAAGGTAAGTATTAAATTAAATAACGAAATACTTCAAATATTTACTTTCGTTAATTTTATATTCAACTACAGACAACATAGAAAAATCTAGTTATGTAATCCGTGTCGAAACGAACTAAGCTTAGTAACCATTTGTGCGTGTATGTCCCTTTCACCGTATATTTTGTCGCCAAGCACACGTAGTATGACTACGGAAGAATCGACATAATGACACACAGACAATGACAATCTGTTCTTTTGTTGATTCTTCCGTATACAAAAATATGTTGTGTATGTTTCTACAGTGGTCATGCTACGCGTGCTGCTCTGCCTATTTATCAGGCTGACACGAACATCCTTGTAGCACCTCTAATCTACACATAAAAAATATTTTTTCATTTTGTAATAAGCATAACCAGGTTTATAATATAAATACTTACCACATTTTATATTACATCCCGACACCAATATTATTCGAAACCGCGATATAACAAATCCAAGTTAAATTGTACTAGCATTGTATAACATGAAGTTAAAACTAGTTTAGGGGTTATGACTATATGTATCTTAATAAAATAACGATAGATATTTTTATAACTATCAACGTTTACGATGTATGTAATGTACCTGTAACACTTGAAAAGTTGTGGATGGCTGGTTGACTGAGGTAGCAGGGGCTTAGAGGAGAGAAGTGTTTGTAAATTCTTGTGTTCAACGTAGATAATGCAATAAATGTTGCTAAAGAGCGATAAGGTGCTCCAACACTTGGAAGCGTTCGCCTGTAATGTAACGTTACAGAGTCGAGTATTACATCAGTAACGGGCAGTGGCGTGCCTAGGGAATAATGATAAGGCAAGCCAATAAGTCATGCATACTGTTCAGAAACCTTAAAACCATGAAGAGTAGTAGGTTATAAGGGCAGCCAAGCTTCAAGGCTTGTATGAAAGTACCGCCACTAGGGAGGGGGGAGAACCGAACGTTACAGTGCGCAACATGTAACGATACAATTTGTAACAATCACTCGTTTCTGTACCGAATAGTATCTTGGATTGTTACATTACAGGAGATTGCTCGTCGAGTCAGGGAGGCAGTACTGTAATGATCCATCGAATCTGAAATGTTACATTACAGGTGAATGCTCCAGGCGAGGGTATAAGCAAATGCGCTGCTGTTTTTTGTCTTCACTAGACTACAACAGATTGTGATTGTAATACTTTTTTTTTGTTTTTTAAGGCTTGTGTAGGTATGTTATTTAGAAGCAAGTACCAGTTAGCGGTTGAGATGTATCATAGAACTTACAAAGGTGTATACTCACTCAAAGTGATCAGCTAACTCTGTTAATCAGCGATGCATAAATGAGTATGTTGACTAAATAAACATTAATAAAATTTAAATGATCATTTTATTTTACCCATCATGAACAATCTACGGCTTACAAAAAAAAAAACGGAGTGTATCTACTTGACACTTAAAATAAATGGATAAAAAATTAACCAGAAATAAAATTAACTTCTTTATTATACATAATTTTGGAATAAACACTATATTATAATTAGACGATCAAAGACGCTGACTGAACTTAATATTATCCTTAATCTAAACTTTGTACACACGACGACATATCAAGATGTACACATTTCCACTGACATTGCATTTTATAGGCTTTCTGTTCATTAGAACTTCATGTTATCGATGGAGGAAATTTAAAATCACCATGCTTTTTCTGGCCTTATCCCAATTTATTTGGGGTCGGCGCAGCATGTCTTTTGGAACGAAGTTCCTTATCGCGCGTTACGAAAGGGGGCTAAACGGAAAAAATTAAGACCAAAAGTTGTAACGACACTTTTTGCTATAGTTGTAACTTTGTAAGCCGTGCGGCGTGCGCGTGTTTCTCTGTCTGTCTCTCTCTCATAGAAAGCAAGCCAGTTATTTTCGTTTCGTCTTTCTATTTCGCATATTATAATTTAATTTATTTATTTAAATTAAATAACTTCGTTCCATCCGGGTGTCCCTTGACACCTCTAAAATTTTTTTCCTTAGGAAGTGCCGAACGGATTTGCAAAATCCTATACCTAAGGTACCTAGGTACATTGGACGAGCGACGATTACCTCCGGCTTAGTACTGAAAGATGAAATCTAAGGATGTGTGGCAAAATATATATCTTGATATGCGGTCATGCGTATTCAGAGTCATTACTTAAAATCCATCAATCATCAACTTCAATCGACAAATGTAAAATGGAACGATATCAGTCAAAACAATGACACATTTTATGTTAGTCAGTTTGAGTTGATGATTGATTCCTTTATGTGTCGTCTCTGAGTGTGGCAGTAAGAGTAACCTAGTATACAATCATCCACTCCCTTTGACTAATACAAAGACTTTTAAAATACTAGTTTGACCCATGGTTGCATTTTAAGGGCTCCTATTTATACTCGAATAAGTTTGATTCATTAACGCTGCTTTAACAATATGATTTAAGTCTGCTTAACCATACACTTTTAACATCTCTTACATTTAACCTGCGATGAAGAAACCTAATGTATAACAAAAAAAAACACTAACTAACAGTTATTGCATTTAAATTACTAACCTTTTACAAGAATGTCACATTGTTATCCACACTATTTATTGAACTAATCAAAAAAGAGCTAACTCTTAGCTGTTTATATATCAGGGCAAGTTACAAATTCTGTTACAGTTCGGAATAAACCTACGTAACTATCTTACTCTACAGCACTTACAAACGCCATCTATCTAATCGATCTGAATAAATCATTTCGCATAAGAACGCGTTGCAATTGAAGCAGAGACTAGTAGAAATCGACCAATCAGAGCTAGACGAGAGACGGGGATTTCAAACAATGTGATTGGTCGCTTCATTGGAATCGCACTCTTAGGAAACCAGTGCAAACGCTCGCACACTACATTTAATACACACATAAACATTTTGTACATAAGTCAACTCGATCAACTAAGCACATCGAGTTAAAAACTACAGTATATTAAATAGCGAGACTCATTAACACCTTTTAACTGTCTTATTATAGCTGCGCATACGCTAGGTGGGCTGGGCACGAAATTGTTTGGCGTTGCCGGATTTAAGAAGAATATAACCCAGAATATTTACTTGTAACAAAACCTGGAGCCGCTCGAAGCGTTTTTACACTCGATTTTGCAGAATGAGCTAATCTGTTCATTGAAATTGATGTAACATTGAATCGATATGAACGCGGATAAAACGTGCGACGCGGAGTGCGGTACGCTTGACCCGAACCAGCCTGTCCTTTACTGACCTCACTTAGGGAAGCCCTAAACCAAGGTACGTACAGGTGTCCTTAGCGTGTAATCATTTAGCAATTTTCTTTCATAACTCATCACGATAATTGAACGTAGTTAACAAAAGGAGTTAACGCAAAATAAAAAGTTACAGGTAAATACTCACTGGTCGTCTTGAGCATTACTCGAACACCGTGTTGCGCGTTCGCAGAACCGATACATTACATGGAAATGCTTCAAGAAAATGTTTACTTACACACTACAGTATACTAGCACTCGATATTTTCGTGTACGGCCCGCCTAGTGTAAACTTTTACAGTTTCTAACAATTTACAACGCGGAAAATATCACAAAATAACATTAGAGACATCATCTTGAACAAAAAATAATCTTTGATGGCACAATGTTATATTATGTAATCATTAACAAACAAATTAACAAAATCTTCTATTGCCAATTACAAATTTAATGCCCAAATCAAATAAAAATCATAATCAACAAATATCTTTAAAAAAAAACGCAGATTTACCAGTTTAGGCAAAATTACACTTAATATTAGTTCTAGATTTGAATTGTGCGTAAGTAATAAAAAAAATACCTCTAGGTAATAAAGTCTTTGAAATAAAATAACTCCTGCATTTTAGTTTTTGCTGATCACCACAGCCGTCTAATTTCCCATAGAATTAGCAACTACGAAAAATTAACGCACTGAAAAATGCCGCACTGCTGTTGTGCAAGTGCACTTGTTTTATGTGAATCCTATCCAGCATATTGTTGGATTCTCCATGCTCGGTTCATTACCGAGAGTTGAACAAATCGTGGCGTAAAAATGCCTGTGAGAACAAGACCTTCGGAGTACTCGATTATGACACAACATGCTAAAAATTACGCGGTATAATTACTAGAAGAAAAATACAACAAAAAGGGCGAAGTTTCATAAAAGAAAGTTACGCTGAAGTAACGGCGTGTACATTCGGCTTGTGTGTCACCCCAGTTGGGAGGCCAATTTGCTTTGACAAAATATCTGATGTTATTATACGCCGTTTAAGCTACGATTACTATTCAATTGTTTAGCATTTACCTATCATTCGATCAGTAACATTCCGCATATGTGGTGGGCGTAAAAACCATTGGTTCAGAAAGAAGCCGTATCTTGGAAGCCGCTGTCTAATCGTCATCTATAACGACAACAACTGGCATAACGGAATCATCAACACCCACCGAATCATCATCAGTTATGTCGACAACGTCATCCATGTTATCCATCACGCCATCCACCTCCCCCAGCCCATTCATCTCCGCCTTGAACAGTGACAGAACATCCGATATGATCGGGGATTGGAGCATGGGTATGTCTTTACTCTCCTGACTCTCCTCTTCTTCGCCAAGCACTTGAAGGTCAACATCGTCTTCCTCGTCGTCGGTGTGGCCGTAGTACTTCTCGTCATCCTTCTCGTCCTTAGGAACATATGTGTTTATCAGCTCGTTCAGGTTAGCGTCGCTTGTAAACACCTTCGACGGGTCCGAGTCCTCTTTGCCGCACTCGTGCGTAGATATCGCCTTGTACGAGGTAAAGTATTTGAGACAACCCTGACACTGGTTCAGCAGGTGGGCTCGGTAATGGTTGTGAAGATTCGGGAAGTCATCCCCACAAACGACACATTTCTCCGGCTTGACTACCGCTCGGTAGTGAATCTTCTTCGGCGACTTGTGAACTAACTTCATATGCTTTATAAATGGTCCGTATTTAACGAACTTCTCGCCGCATATCCGACATTTAATCGGCTTCTTGTTGTATTTTCTGCTTCGATGAGAGAAAGCGTGTATGTTAAAGGCGTCCATAGTTTTAAACTTAAGTGAGCAGAATCTACAGGATATAGAGCCGGAGCCCTTGTGTATCTGGTCGTGAAGCCGTTTCGTGCTTTTCTTGGTGATAGGTTTGAAGCAGAACCTGCACTCCTCGTACTGGAACGCGTTCTCGTTGCCCACGTATCCCGTGCCTTCGTCATCGCTTTCAATTGCGCAAAGATGACTATCGAAGTCCGCCCTGGAGTAGAAATATTCGTTGCATTTCTTGCACTTGTTTTGTTCATGGTAAGTGAGATGTTTGTGGAGGTTGTAAAACCGTTTGTTACAGATAGGGCAGGTCTCCTCAATGGACTCCTTGGGCTCTGTGAACCATTCCTTATCATCTCCATGCACGTCCCTCATGTGGTATATCATCTCCCTGAAAGCAACGAACGTTTCGTCACAGTGTTCGCATTTCGTCGGGTTATCTACATTAAGCTGCGCCATGTGGTGGTTCTTGTGTTTGCGATACACAGTCAATGTGTTAAACTTCCTTTTGCAGTACATACATCCATAGTAGCCAATCGTGCGATGGTAAATCTTGTGAGTACTTAGAGCATACTCGTTTTCGAAAACTCTGAAGCAATAATCACAGACAATTTCTTGCTTGCCTGCGGAACGTTCTTTGTCTACAATGATGCCGTGTTGCGTGCGCAGGTGGCAGTCTAGTTTCACTTGAACATGGAATGCTTTGTAACAAATATTGCACTTCACTTTCTTAGGGTAAACTTCGGTGTCGCCTAAAAGCTTTTTCTTTTCGCACGAGAACGCCAGATGTCCCTCTAGGAACCTGAGCGAGCTGAAGTAATCGAAGCAGTAGTTACATCTCAAGGAGTTGTGGTAGTCGATGTGTCGCTCGTAGTTCCCCTTGCTGGCGAGCACCTTCATGCAGATGGAGCACTGCAGGTCCTTGAGCGGGCCGGAGAGCGGCTGCTCCGTGCGCTCGGCGATCCAGTTCTCGTTGATGCCGTGCGCGTCGCGCAGGTGGTGGTGCAGCCCGTAGCCCTTCACGAACGTCTCGTCGCAGTGCGGACACTTCAGCGGGTTGTCGTAATGCTTCTGCGCCAAGTGACCCTTAACGTGGATGCTGTGGTTCTTTAGCGATATGTGTTTCTTTCCACAGAACTTGCATTTAAAGAACTCTGGCTTTCTCAAATGTGCTTCTTCATGGGACTGCAGTCTTCGTTCGTCTAGAAATATTTTGGCGCACAACTTGCAGGAGTAGTAGAGCGGCGGCGGAGCGTCGGGGTCGGACTTGATCATCTTACTCTCGGGGTGCGTGCGCCGCAGGTGGCGGATCAGCTTCGCCAGGTCTGGATAGAACCGCGTACATATTGGACATTTAACTTTATCCTTTCTGATTTTGTCTATCCTCTTTTTATGTGACTGATGATCGAAATTGTGTCCCTTTACATGTTTTTGGAAGTAGCCCTCGTCGGTGAACCCCTTGCCGCAAATGGTGCACTTATAGGGACCGTTTTCATCCTCGAAATGGGCTCGGGTGTGAATTTCCAGTCGTCGTTTGTTAGTGAACTTCACTTTGCAGATGGTGCACTCGTGGCGGGCGCCATACAGGAAAGTTTTGGAGGTGTGCCATATGACATGATGTTTAAGCGAGTTTGCTGAATCACAGACTTTGCCGCAGTGGTGGCAGGTGTGCGTGCCGTCAAAAACCGTTCTGTCAGCGTTACCAGGCATAACGTCACCTACGATGGTGTTGTGGACGCTGTCGCCTTTCTTGTAGTGTATGGCCATGTGCGAGAGGTAGACCTTGCGGTGTTGGAAGACTCTCTCACAGATGGAGCACTGGTAGTCTTTGTTCTGGAAGCGCGTCTGCTTGTGGTAGGCGTTGTGTGCCTGCGCGGCGCGGAGATGCTTGCTGCGTCGCCCGCAGATGGTGCACGTCAGGTGCTTGGGGTCCAGGTTCGTGTCATGGTAGTGCTGCCGCATGTGGATCTTGTAGTGGCATTGGAACCTGAAAGACTGGAACAAAAAGATTACATTTAAGTTTTCATGGAGATCTTCCTTCAACTTGTTAACTTGCCTAATCCTTAGTACCTCCTGTTATGATAAAGAGTTCATTCATGACGGAATCCGTCGAAATAGTGATAGTGCAGTTTCAGTTTTGAAGCAGTGGAAAAAAATGGGTTCACTAATAAAGGAAATTAACTATTATTTATAATTTTGGAAATTAAAAAAGAAACTTTGGATTAACCTCCTTCCTTCCTTACCTCCTTACAGACGACACACTCGTACTTTTTCTCAATATTATTGCCTACATTAGAGTGCCAGTTGACATGCCTCTTCAAAGAGATGAGAGTCGGCATCTTCTTGCTGCAGATGGGGCAGGTGAAGCCGCTCAGGTCTACCAGCGGCTTGCTCTCGCCCGGAACCTCGCCAAAGTCGTTGTGACTCTGGATCCAGTCCAGGGGTTCCGCTTTTGCCACAACGACTTCACAAAAATCCGACGGGTTCACAGAATCTTCGATCCGCTTCTGTTTTAGTCGGTGAATCAGTTTTATATGGTTCGCGAGAGCAGAGCAGCTCTTGAAGGTGTCCTCGCATTCTGCGCAGGTGTATACGTTCCTCGGCTTCATGTTCTTTGCTATATGCGTCTGGTTGTGTTCGTTGATCGCTCCGACCTTCATCTCGAGGTCGCAGATGAGGCAACGCACGGAGCAGTCTTTGAGGTAGATTTTGGCGCGCTTGTGGCCTGAGCTCATGTTGTGCTTGGTTTTCTTATGGTGGAGGAGGAGCCGACGATACGAGAACTGTTTCTCACAGATATCACAAGTATTGTCGTCCTCTTCTTGACTAGACTCTGACTCAGTCTGCCTATAGACAGTTTCGCTTAGAAGACTCGTTGATGCTTTATCAGGTGGCTCTACCTTTACTACCACAGGTACTTCTGAATGACACCTAGCCTCGTGAGTTTGAAGAGCTTTCTTGTATTTGAACTCTTTGTCACATGTTGGGCATTTATATAGAGTGGTGGGAGTGGGAGTATGGGATTGGCTATGTACTGATTGGATGGACGCAGAGTCGTCTATAGTGCTTGCTCTGAAAAGATAAGAAGCATCCAATTAAAGATTTTACACACAAAAAAAAAAATAAACAACAAAGGCTTTATTTTAAGAAAGGTCAATACTGAAGGACAGTACCTAGATTCGTTGTCAGCTCCACCGTTATTGTCATCGATGTGAGACACGTGCGCCGCCAAATGCGTGATCAGCAAGTCTTGCGACGGAAGCTTCTTGAAGCACATCTTACACTCGTGGTACTCCTGCGCCGCCGGCTCCACCGAACTCTTCAGCGACATCCGAGGCTCTAAATGCAAGTTCTTAACATGTAGGAAGTAATTGCTCTTTCTTGTGACTATCTTCTTACAAACAGGACACTCAAGTGGCAAAGAGTCGTCCCTTTTGGGACACTTGTTGAAATGCGCATTGTGAACATAGTAATCATCAAACTGCTTCTTACAGAACATGCAAGGAACTGAAACCTTTCCGTTTTCTAGTTTTTTTTCTTCTCTTTTCAAGACGGCCGCATGTACTACCTTCATATGCTTCGCCAAATTGTCAACAGACTTGAATTTGGCTGAGCACATTTCACACACTATGTTCCGGTTCGCCATGCCGTCGATCGGTTCTAGAGCGATTAGCAACTCTTTCTGTGGAGGCATGATAGGATTTATAGTGGTCCCGCATATTTCGTGGTGGCGTTTCAACATGATCTTTAACTTGAATGTCTTGCCACATTTTTGGCAGTTCAGTTTGTCCTCCTCGTCAGCGGCGTCCTCTGATCTCTGTGGTATATCTACGACGGCGTTTTCGCCAAGACTTTCTTTTTTGTCGTGTACCCTCTTGTGGACACCGAGACTTCTTTGAGATAGGAATTGTTTGGGGCATTGATCACAATTGAAGCTACTTTTAAGTAAGGGCTCGTCGG
Source organism: Cerastis leucographa (assembly GCA_963082945.1). Lineage (NCBI taxonomy): Eukaryota > Metazoa > Arthropoda > Insecta > Lepidoptera > Noctuidae > Cerastis > Cerastis leucographa. The sequence goes on along the minus strand of OY720380.1, from coordinate 4,749,858 downwards.
AATCTGTATCGGGTAAGTACGAGCCGCTGTTATCTTCGTAATCTGAATCTAAATGCGAGACGTGTCCTGAAAGTCTTCTGGGTCTCTTGATGGTGCGTCGGAGTTCCTCGACTCGCTTGGACCCGCTGGGTCGGTAGTCGCTGGAGGCGCCGCCAATGGATACGTTGTCGACGCTGTCCGCGCTACGTTTCCGGGGTCTGGTGGCGGGGGTTACCTTCTCCTCGATGGAAGACGGAGGTTTGGTCAAATTGGAGGTATCAGTATGATTGGAAAAGGCGGAATCGCTGCTCTGTCTGTTGGGCGGGCTGATGCTGAATCCTGGAAATTCGTTTATTGTCAATATATGGTCATAATATTGGGAGTATACATGAGCTGCGAAGTAAGCATACGTCTTACCGGGTGGAGGCACATAGTTACGGCGAAGCTCCTGGTCAGCTCGCTCACATTGCTGCTTAAAGATGTGCGCACTACTGAGCTTCTGTATGCACTCTGAGCACACCTTGTCAGGCAGCCCGTCGCCTTCGTATATCTGTAACAATGCATATCTTGTGATCAGCAAGCTTCGTCCGTCGTGGAGAGTTGTTCAACACCTAAAATATTGCTAACCTTAACTAACAGTCCAGGCAAGAAAAGGACACCGAGCGACCTTTTCACGTCATTTTAAAACTATGCAAATAGTTTGAGTCTAGCACTTCCGAATACATTGTAAGGTCCAAAACTTTCCAGCAAACACACATTAGATTAATCAGAGGTACAAAACTATCATGTCACTAAATTGCTGAAGATTTTTCTAGTTACCTGCAGTAAAAAAGTATTATATACCCTATTGAAATCCATTTCTGTTTGGATATTAATGCTTAATTTTATAGTTGGAACTGGAAAGTTTCAGACCTTACTGTTATTTTTGTATGTACATTCTGGTATGTCATTTTTTAGAGTTCCATACCGGGGTCAAATGGGACCCTATTACTGGCTGTCCATCTATCACCAGGCTGTATCTCATGAACCGTGATAGTAAGCCAGTTGAAATTTCTACAGATTATGTATTTCTGTTGCCACAAAAACAACAAATACTAAAAACAGAATAAAATAAATATTTAAGGGGATAAATACAAAAAGATTCTTTTGCTCGTTTTTATAAATAACTAGCTGATCCCGGCATGTGTTGCAATGCATTTGTTCCTACCCACTACCTACCTACCTACTACCTCCCTAAGAACCTTCTCCTGACAATAACAAACAAAACAAAAAAAGAATTATCGAAATCGGTCCAGCCCTTCACGCGTGATGCCATGACCAAGGGATTCATTTTTATATATATATATAGATGGTACAGAACCTGTCGTCCGCGAGATTGACTCGCACTTAGCCGGTTTTTGACAGCCTTTATTTACTTGTTCTGCCTGAGAAGACATGGTAATTGCTTTAATACATTTCATTTTATTTATTATGAGGCCAGTGTGCCAGCAGTGTCCTACATTAGGCTGATTATGCTTATGCTAGGTATTATCTCAAAGGAGCATTTGTTATTCCACCAATTCAGGCAAGAGTTGAGTATATTGATGCTGGTAACTGTACTTTATTTCCAAAAATATAAATGGAGGTTGAAAAAATCAAAAGTTTATTACTAATAGTAATTAATTACTGTCATATAAACTAAGAAATGTTGTACTTGGTTGATAATATTCTTAGGTATGAGCCGCTTCTTGGCCCATTAAGATCTTAGTTTTGCCAGCATTTAAACCTGTCATTTCTTCTATTAAAAGTAAGAATTATATAATTCAACTTATGAAATATTCTTCAGTCATTCCATAGTAATTTAATATCACAGTGAACTTTAGTGTTATTGCTAGAAGGTCGCTTTTGGCTTTAATTTTGTCTGGATTTCAATCACTGTGTTAGTAACATTCCTTTCCGTAACATTAAAAATTCAAACACAGCCCAAGAAATGGAAGCATGATTTAAATGTAAAGCATGAAAATAAGTTTTTATTCCTTTGCTGTTGCCTGATGATCAAGGTTTTGGTTTCTAACATTATAACAATATAGTTATACAGGTGAGTTGCAATGCAACTGGTGTCAAATGACCATCAGCTTAAAAAGAAAAATAAAATGGTTTTTAATTTAGCAGCATCAAATGAAAAAGGGAAATAAGGTAAGTTACTTTTTGTTATTCAAATTTATTGAACAGAATGTTACACATGATAAATACTTGAGAAAATATTTTTTCCTGAGGAGGTATAATTAAAAAATATTATTTTATAATTATATTCCTGTTTTAAATTTGTTATTGAAACTTTTTCAGGATCCTAGCACCTGTTTTAAATTTGTTATTGAAACTTTTTCAGGATCATAACAAGTAAGTAATAGCAAATTTAAATAAAAGTCAAGAAGAAGATGTTTTGATTAAATCAGTGGTTCTTTTGATCATTCATAAACTACAGGGAGAGTCAAATATGTATTTAGGTATTATATAGAAAAGCAAACATGCATTAAAGTTTAACCTGAATCTGCTAACTTTTGGCATGAACATGGTTAATCAGTCAGAGGATCACTGTGTTCTGCTGAAAAGTAGTGAAAATACCACTAATGAAGAGACTCATAAACTAGATTTGAGTTTTAGTAAACAAACGGTAACATTATTCTTCTTGGTCTTCTAATCACTGCTAGTTTGAAATCAGATACGTGTATATCCGAATTCTCGATCGAATCGAGCCGAATAACTAAATCCAGTTTTTGGACTTACTTTCACCCGGGCGCATTCCATCGCCATCTCCGCCAGCTGTAAAGCATTGTCGACCGTGAAGATGGAGTAAAAGTCGCCGAGCTTGAGGCAGAGCCTGCATTTTCCAAGCTTGAGGGCCATATTGATTTGCTCTCGAGAAACTTCATGTCATTAGAACATCACATCTGTGGAATGAGCTGCGGAACAAATGATTTCTCTATGAAAGTAAGACACAATCTTATTCCCAAAGATCGTACCAAAACGAATTACACAAGAGATCAAATAATTCGATAAAAATTATAAAATTACCTTTTCAAACCGGCACACTCCACACGTAAATTTCAATAATCACACGGCACACACACAAAGACAGAGACAATCGTCAAGACAGCACTCTTTTCAATTGCTTGACACCATTGCCAACTTTTAGAATTTAGCTGTCTGTCAATAAGAAAAGACAATCACAGTCCTTGATGATAGTATGTATAACTTTGTGGTCAGAGCTTTTATTACGATAAAAGCTCCGAGGACAACAGAAATTACCGTGTAACCGAAAAGTTTTGGCCGAGTGGCGGATTGATTTTCGGTTTTCGGCACAATGCTGACAACCCTTGGACTTTGGACAATCTCTATCTCAGTCTCACTGTCAAATTGTCAACAGACATCTGTCAAAATTCTGCTTGAGTGTGTGAATGTGAACTGCTGGCATTGATGTTGTGTTGTAAACATTGAATTCATTCAAAAACATTTATTATAAATTACATCTTACATACACCAAGTTGTGCTTTATGAACTAGAATGGTATATTACATAACAGGATCGAATGTATTTGGTCAGTGGCTCTGTGACGACGCAGTTTTAAGTGAATTTCGGACTTTTACAGCTACTAAACATGATTTGGGCATAGGTTTAAGACAGGCAAACCTTGTGCAGATAAACTGGTCGTATAACATATTTGAGGCGGACAGCATATTCTACTTAACAGGTGCTTGGAATGGGAAAGAACAACAACTTGTTAAAATACCATTACCAGAAGAAAGTACAAGTTCAAATATAGAACTAAGCGTTATTGGTAACGATTATAAAATATTACTGGTTGGCAAGAATGTGAATAGTCTATGGGTTATAGATTTGAAAACAAATGAGATTAGAAGAATACAGATAAATGTTGAAGAGCTTCTCGAGGACATCGTGAAGAAACCAAAAATAGAAACAAGTATTACAAAAGCTACGATAAATAATGATTCATGTATATTTTTGACATCAAATGGTAATGTCTACAGTGGAATTTTACCTAGCTGTGTAGACACAAGGCACTGTAAAGGAAAAGTAATTGATGTTAAGTGTGGGTATGAACATTTTGTTTTATTAACTGAGGAAGGCAGAGTTTATACTTGGGGTAATGGAAGGTGGGTAGTAAGTTATAATAACATACTACATTTGAGCATGTTTGGAAACCTGCTTGATACTATTTTTTTTTTCTTTTTTCAGAAGGTTACAGCTTGGCCATGGTGATATAGCCAGTCAAGAACTACCTACTGAAATAGATGCCATTGCTGGAATAAAAATAATTAAGATTAGTGCTGGTGGTTGGCACTCTCTAGCACTTAGTGAGTTCGGTGATGTGTATGCTTGGGGCTGGAACGACACTGGCCAGCTTGGAATCAAAAATATAAGTAAAGAAGGCAAAGAGAGTTACTCCATCCCAACTCTAATTGATCTTTTTGATGATAAGGAAAGAATAGTGGAACAAAATATTAAAGATATTGCCTGTGGATCTAGGCATTCAGCTATACTCCTAGATGATAATACAGTTTGGACTACTGGCTGTAACAAATATGGGCAGTTAGGGCTAACAGACGAAAAATACACTTCTCTGAATCATTTCAAGAAAGTTTTTAGTTGTAATAAGAAATGTTTACTGATTTGTGGACCATGGAATACTGTGATATACTCCAGCTAGATACTTAATAAAAATTTACTTTTTTCAAAATAATTGTTGACAATAAATGTTAATACAGCATAACTTGTTTTCTTGCACTCTTCATAGAATCTTCATAGAAGATCATCAAACTGTGGTAATTAGAGCAATAGTTTAATTTTGACCACTCTTCATTGAAAGCACTAACTTCAACCGGCGCGACTATTATCCTTATTCATAGATAACATAGCACGCTACTACAACTGACATTTTCCTATCGGAAAACCCAATAACACTGTCCGACAGTAATCGAGACAACGAAGCAGCAGTTCCTAAATCTTATGCAAAAGTTATAGAATTATAATATTTTGAGTCTGGGTTTTCGAGGGACATCGTCCGAATTTTACTTAGATATTCAGGGTCGTCCGAATTTGAATAGGGGATCGGACTGGGTAAAGAAAACAACATTCTATTTTTTCCGTCAGACAGGTAATACAAAAATATTAGACACGTATTTTTTCACTCATTAAAGTTGGAGAGGGGGGGCTTACTACGTCACAAGTGGGTATAAAACTTACCTACATGTGACGTCATGCGCCATTTCAATTCAATATATCTCCGTAATTTTATGACCACGTGAAAAAAGAAAAAATACGTGTCCAATACTTTTCAATAAACTATCCGAAGGACAAAGAAAAAAAAATAGGATTATCCCCTATTATTTACACTGTAAAAAAAAGAAAGAAATACCATAGTCAATGCCTAGCTTAGCTGCTGCGTAGAAAGAGCTGCTGTTATTTTATTTTTTTCCGGTCCAAGAAAGTGAAACGCATGTGCTTTGAATCTATCCTTTTCTAGCATAGGTACAGCGAATGTTCAGGTGTGCAAGAGAGTGATACCAACTAATTTTTTGTTTGACACATGTTGTGCGTTGACTGGTACTGACAGAAGAGTGACTGACAGACGGTTCTTGTGTTTATTTGTATCCTATAAAAACAGCGAAAATTGGGATATTTATGAAAGCAAATATTGAATCAAAAGGGATTATTACTCCACCAAAAGCACTGGTACGTAATACGTGCTATACTCTGTAACAGATAGTCGAGATTAAGTTACTGCCAGCATTATCAGGATTTAATTAACAAAAATGGGAGACATAGCCCAAGAATATATTACTCTTGCTAGACACCTGTCGACAGCAGGGAGCTACGAAAAATCCTTCGAGATTTATATACGGGCTTTTGAAAAAAGTTGTGAAGTAAAACGCAATCACGAATCTGAATTTCGTGAAGTGATGAGTCGGATGATGGCAGTCCTAAGTTTGGAAAGTAAAAACGATGAAATGCTATATAACTACTCACGTGCTCTTAGATTTTTCCCTAATAATATTTATATTTTAAATGGCATGGGAAATTTTTTCTATAACATTGGATACCATGAGAAAGCAAGGCAACACTTTCAGGATGCACTTACAATAGATGAGAATTATGTCAATGCTGAGAAAAACTTGAATTCCGTTAATAACATACTTGTTGAACGCTGGCATTACCGAATGTTAAATGATAAAATTCGCAATGAGGCGTACCACAAGGCCATATGCGACATTCTTGTGCCTCATAAAGATACGGTTTTGGACCTTGGAACAGGCACTGGATTGTTATCCTTGTATGCTAATGAATGTTCACCTAGGATTATAACTGCTTGTGATAACTCCAAAATAATGACTGAAATGGCTACTAAGATAATTAGAGAAAATGCTTGTGAACACTTTGTTATTTTTAATAAGTTATCCACCGAAATGCATGTTGAAGAAATTGGTGGGAAGCGTACTTTGCTCATTACAGAGTTGTTTGATGCGGGGCTATTTGGAGAGCATATCCTCCAATCATTAATTCATGCTTGGGAGAATTTGATGAGTGATGTTGGAAGAGTGATTCCCAACAAGGCAGAGTTTTTTATCATTGCTGCCAAATGTGATTTCCTGAATAGAAGATATCAGCTGTGTTCATCTATTAAATCATTTTTAAAGATTCCAAATCTTAATGTGCACATTATGACCTGTGATGAGTCTTATGATTGTGAAGATGTCCACCTTTATGGTGATGATATAAAATACATGACAGAGCCTCAATCTCTTATACAAGTTGGTTTCAACAGTTGCCAGGAGTTAAAGAACCTGATTGAGAAGGATCATTATGAAGTTAAACCAGTAGCTCTAGAAAGTGGCGAGATTAACATTGTGATTGGCTTTTTCAATCTGTATTTGACAGACAATGTTACAATAACTACTGACCCAAGATCTAATCAGAGAGCCAATGCATGGCAACAGGCCATCTTTTATGATAAAATACCTGTACAGGTAGAAAAGAATGAAATCATTCCCATGAATTTCTCACTGAATGGTGGTAAGTTGACAATGAACAGAGATGATGGCGTCACAAGAATTTCCATTGACATTGTCAGATTCTTAAATGATACTGAGTATTTAGATGCAATATCTGGATGCTTAGGCACAACTTGTATCTATCTGGGGCAAATTGTTGATATGTCTCAAATAACTATATTTGATTTATGCCCATTCCCCATCTTTGGTCTGCATCTTTTGAAAAGAGGTGCAAAATCACTTACATGCTGTGCTAAAAATAATGAGGACAAACAATTTTTCAAAAAAGTTTTCAAAGCAAATGATATAGCTTTATCAAGAGTCACTATTTTGGTTGGAGATGATTGGACACCGGAGGAGGACTTAGGAGAAGAAAAATATCATGTAATTTTCTGTCACCATTTTGAATATGGCGGCGAAATGGACTTGCACCTAAATGAGATAGCTGCACATCTGCAGCATTATCATCTAATTCAAGGTGGACTGTTTTTGCCTACCAATATCAGGATAATGGGCCAGATTGTCAAAAGCAAGTGGCTTGACATAAATAACAGATTGTTTGATGAGAATGTAAGCAATTATAAGATATCAAAGCACTTGAATTCATTTAAGGTGTCTCAGAACTTCTGCATTGACTTCAGCCACTTGAAGTATACTCCATTATCAGATCCCATTGAATTAAACAACACTGCAAGTCCTTTGGGGATGGGAGTAAAGGAGGTTCCCATAACTAAAGACGGTCACTCGACTGGTATCTTGTGTTGGTACACAATAGAATTAATGAAGGATGCAAAGGAGATTTCAACAAACAGGAAAAACTGTTTTATGGATGGCATAGTATTCATGACCAACCCGAAAATACGCTTGATTCGCGGCCAAACTGCTCAAATAATACGGAGCATCGACCCTGATGGAACATTTAAGTTCAGGATGAATGTAGAATAAAACTTAGAAGTGAGTTGTTTGTTGAGGAATAACATTGATGATCTCATTTTTTTTAAGTGTTTTGTCTTTGTTAGAGATAGAAGAATAGTGTTCTCGTCCATATTGAAGAACACTGTCTATTTTACGAGTAATTTGTTATATTGTATTTTACTTGAGATACTAGATACTAGTGAAGTATATTATGGAGCTTATCTTTTTGAAAACTGTAAAGAAATTAGATATTGTATATTGAAATATTAAAAAAAAAAAATGTCGTGAGGATAGTTTTGAGTACCTATGAATGTGGATGGGAATAAGAGTAGAGGAAGACCAAAGAAACGATGAATGGACCGTGTGAAGGATGATATGGCAAAAAAGGAGGTATCTCATCTCGCATGAGATGACAAGTAATAGAGAAGTATGGAAGAAGAAGAGATGCTGCACCAACCCCAAATAAATTGGGATAAGGGCAAGAGAAATCTAAAATGATGACATAAGACGTAATTTTGTAGGGACATCTTATCAATGGCATGTTTTGTAGATGGGACTCTAGGCCCACTTAGCAAACTGGCATGTTTGCTTAGATATATATGACATTTGGATGCTGCTCCACATCTTCTAAACTCAGTAGATTTGATTTGTTATGACATTTACGACATGGACGGCCTAATCTTTACGAATCGGTATATTTACCTATTTAGAAACCATGATAACCTTCAGACAAAAACAGCTAAGTACAGAGATCTTACCAAGCTGCTAGCGTAATGTTGTAACTGCAGTTGCGAATCAAATACCTACCTAAAGAATACCTTTCTTTATGGATTGTTTTAACTACTTACCTAACTTTCGCATATCACTCTAGTAATTGCTGTGCTATTTAGAAATTATATTAATATAAGTAAGTACCTACCAATATATTTTGTTTGGAGAATAATCCAGGCAAATGCCAATGACCTTAGATCAATTTATTTTATAAAATACAAATTATGTTATGGAAATCTTTTACGTACTTAGCAATCGATGTTAGAACTTAAAATAAAAACTGTATCCATGTCATAATCATGAAATAAAAATATAGTATAGTGTAAGTAAATAATGGGTGTAAAAAAAAAAAAAATTAAAAAACCTCTAAAAAACCAAAAATAAAATAATCCAAGCGTCTTAGCGTCGGGGGTCCGCTTTGTTTTGTGGTTGTACTAAGCGGTCTACTTGGTTTTTTATAGGTTTTTTGTGTCGGGGGTTTTTTAAATTTTTAATTTAATTTTTATTTCATGCTTTTTAAACTCATATTGTTTATCTTAGCCTTGACTATCCTAATACTGGGCATAGGCCTCCCCCAATTGCTTCCACTTTTCTCGTGTGCGTAGTCGCAGCGGAATAATGTCGAATTTCTTAATTTCAGTTTAAGCAGATATTTAGTGTATGACCTCGTGTAATTGTGTATGGTAAGTACAAATTTGTGTATCCAGCCATTGGGGAGCTATTCAACAAAAACTGTTTCCGCTGGAACTACGTCATCCTAGCGGCACTTTTTTTATCCTATGCACGTACATGAAAAAAAATACATTCAATAATTAGTGTATAAGGAGAGGTAAATGTGTATGCTTGAATGAAATTTGTGTGTCATAAAACTGCGAAGATAATCAAGTTTCCGCTGCGCTGACGTTTGGCTATTTGATGAAAATCATATAAAACAGCTTAGTGCAGAGTTGAATTTTTTTACGCACCTTGCTTTGAATTTGTGTGTAATGTTTGTGAAAACAGAATTTGAAAAAAACATACAAAAAAAAAGGTTATTAGGTCCAATTACCTAAAATAGGAACTCTAGAGCCTAACTTATTACGTTTACTTGTATCTTGTAAGGGTCTACAATGCCTTGCCAAGTTTCATTTATGTGGTCTTAGTAATTAATGAGGAATGGCATAATTTACTACGACTGGACCACTATATTGTATGACATCGGATTGCAGGACTTTTTATTGGTAAAGCAGACTAAACTTATTCCGATAATTAGTGTATTAATGCAACTATTCACATGTAAAATTTCAGGTCATTTCACTAAATAATTAAAGAGATGGAATAAAAATACCAGAACAACCGCAATTCATGAAAAAACCGACCAAGTTTGAATGGCTACAAAAAAGCGGCCGTGCAGTATATAGAGCTAACGTTCTAAAATTTCCAGTGTTGTACCATAATTGGATTGGTACAGGTGGGCACACAATTCTTAAACAAGTAACAAATAATTTTCGTAATAAAAATAGTAGGTCTGTTGTTTGTTTCTCAAACTTAAAAAATCAGTGCGTGGAGTCCCTCCGCGCGCAAGAAGTGAAACTTCGTAATACTACAATATATATTCGTTCGAGCGCCACGCATTCACTCTCGTTATTTTATTGAACTTCTAAATAATATTTTGTTGTTTTCTTGTTGTATTATTTTTATTACATATCGAGGTTATTCTACCCATGGAAATTGAGCGAAGACTGGTCACACCAAAGAGTCGAATGCATGACTGTTTGCACGTCATCTTGCGTACCTAGTAGAACTACGTAGTACGTAGTCACAAATCTTGTAATACTGCCAGTGAGTTTTAGAAAATACTTCCCCTCCATGGTAGCGTTAAACTTGTTGGAGGAAGTTGCATAAGAAGTTTCACTTTAATAAGAATAGCTTCTGTATCACAATATTACAAAAAAAATTTACACTTGGTAATTATTAGGTCCTTCCTTAATATTCTGCTGCTTCCAGCGTACAAATATTTTGATGATACTCGGTATAATTTGATTAAATGAAATACTAATAATAATTATAAAAATTCATTAACACCAGTAGTTATTTCAGATGTCGAATTTAAAAACTGATCGGTTTATTAGTGAATAATCTAAAGAAGGTTATTCTAACTCACTTAGATGGTGGGTTGGTTTTAGTCGTGTGTGTAGTGCACATGCACATTGTTTCTGTGTGCGTAAAAGCTCGAACGAGAAGACTAACTCCCGAAAAGTTAGGTGCTAGTACAAAAACCTAAGATTTACTTAAACATGTAGGCTTTTACAGTAGGCAATATATTAGTTATTTATGTTTAGTAAAAAACTGATTCTTTATCAATGTTATTATTACCTACTTTGCTAATAATGTGGCTTTTTTTCATTTTAATTAGTCATTATTAACCAATAAATATTTTTAAGATTAGGTATAAAGTTAATAAAGTTGTTTTATTTTCTGCTAAACAATTGTGTACGCACCTGTACAAAACAATTACACACAATGACGATACTATACTGGAAATTTTAGAACGTTAGCTCTATATACAGCACGGCCGCTTTTTTGTAGCCATTCAAACTTGGTCGGTTTTTTCATGAATTGCGGTTGTTCTGGTATTTTTATTCCATCTCTTTAATTATTTAGTGAAATGACCTGAAATTTTACATGTGAATAGTTGCATTAATACACTAATTATCGGAATAAGTTTAGTCTGCTTTACCAATAAAAAGTCCTGCAATCCGATGTCATACAATATAGTGGTCCAGTCGTAGTAAATTATGCCATTGCTCATTAATTACTAAGACCACATAAATGAAACTTGGCAAGGCATTGTAGACCCTTACAAGATACAAGTAAACGTAATAAGTTAGGCTCTAGAGTTTATATTTTAAGTAATTGGACCTAATAACCTTATTTTACTTTTACGTGTATATCTTCTGAACGGTATGTTTTTTTCAAATTCTGTTTTCACAAACATTACACACAAATTCAAAGCAAGGTGCGTAAAAAAATTCAACTCTGCACTAAGCTGTTTTATATGATTTTCATCAAATAGCCAAACGTCAGCGCAGCGGAAACTTGATTATCTTCGCAGTTTTATGACACACAAATTTCATTCAAGCATACACATTTACCTCTCCTTATACACTAATTATTGAATGTATTTTTTTTTCATGTACGTGCATAGGATAAAAAAGTGCCGCTAGGATGACGTAGTTCCAGCGGAAACAGTTTTTGTTGAATAGCTCCCCAATGGCTGGATACACAAATTTGTACTTACCATACACAATTACACGAGGTCATACACTAAATATCTGCTTAACTGAAATTAAGAAATTCGACATTATTCCGCTGCGACTACGCACACACTTTTCTCGGTGTTGCGTGTCTTCTCAGCAATTCGAAAACAGCAAAATTAAAAAAAAAAAACGAGTTTCTGGGGTTTAACCACCCCCCCTGGTGATGCCCATGGTGACAAGTGACAAGATTCCAATTTTCGAATCGACCAGACCTGTGGAAATTGCTAATTTCCCTTCAACTAGCAAAGAGGCGATGACCTTCAAACGGCTGAGCAAATTTTCTCGAAACATAGCTAAGAACACTCTCGATTAAAACACCTTTCAAACGAAACCAATTTCATCAAAATCGGTTCAACCGTTTAGGAGCGGTGATACCACAGACAGATACACAGATACACACGTCAAACTTATAACACCCCTCTTTTTTGGGCTCTTTTTTTGGGGTTAAAAATACCCTTAACGATGCCGAAAGATACTTGTTCTCCCCGTCATTGCAATCATGTTTTAGTAGTAGTTTTTAATCTAGACCATTAGGTACCTGGGAAGGGGAAGTAACGGGACCCTATTACTGAGACTTCGCTGTTCGTCCGTCCGTCCATCCGTCTGTTTGTCACCAGGATGTATCTCATGAACCGTGTATTTCTGTTGCCTCTATAACAAAAAATACTAAAAACAGAATAAAATAAATATTTAAGGGGGCTCCCATACCAAAAAGCGTTTTTTTTTTTGCTGGTTTTTATAAATAATAGTACGGAACCCTTCGTGCGCGAGTCCGACTCGCACTTCGTCCGTTTTTTTTTAAAACAGTTTTAACAGAAAAACACTTAAATGTAACAGATGCAATAATGTTACCGAATCAAACTGTAACCTTTTATATTGTTAATATGCGTAGCTGAAATAATTATTTATGTATGGATTTAGGTAAATTTGGCAACGCTGCGTTTACGTGTTACACTTAGGGTCAGCTCACACCGAGACGCGACGCTGCGCGCACGTTTTAAAGAGCGATTCAAAATTTAACTTTATTTTCTACACGAAAAGATACACATTTCGTTGAGAGAATACCAGAATACGTTGCGCCACGCAGCGCTGCGCCGCGTTACGCCTGTAAAGAAATGTGTCGCGTCGCGTCTCGGTGTGAGCTGACGCTTAGGGCGCCAGTGAGCCGGCGCTCACTGACGGCAAAAATGTAACCGTCGATATTTCGATCGAAATATCGACTGAATGGGCAATGGACGCGGCCTGACGGAACCGCGCCGTGCATGATGGGGACGCGGCCTAACATATCTGTTACGGTTACATTTTTGTAAGTGTTTTGGGTTAACACATTGAAAATACATTTATAAGTGTTACATATATTTGATTCTGTTACCAATGAAATAATTGTAAGAGAGGATTACGAAGAATAAATATTATTGTAAAAAAAAACTTGTGTTCTTATAAAGTTACTCAACATATTTCACAACCAGTCAAGGATTTTATAAAATCTTACTTATTTATCTGAAAGTTAGCAAGTATTTACAAAATCCCAGAATACTACTATAATCCTATTGCTTCAATAGGTAGGTAGGTACCTTTTTTTTTTTTGGGGATGGGAAATCATCAAATGACTTCTCCCGCTCTGGGCGGAGCGGGAGGGAGGGTCAGACTTGTACTGACTAAAACCCATCCATGTTCCTTCTTCACCCTTTGTGTTCCAGGGTCGCGGTATCTCTTTCGAACAACCCGCAGCAATAGGTAGGTACCTAAAAAACAAGCAACGCTGACTGGCAGCCACAAATTATATATTGGAAATGAACACTAGTGCCCCATTTGTTTTAGTAGTTATTCGTCGTGACTATTGTGAATTACACAAACGTAGCCTGCGAAATTTTCAATTTTTTTGCAGGTCCCAAATATGAGCAACAGCCGGACAGCTATTTTGACAACACGGCTGGTCAATTAATAGCTCAAGTTCAGTAAAGTATTTTAGGAGCATGTTTTGCTTTTAACTATCCGTGAGTACCTACAACGCCAATCGCTTCCATATAGCATGTTGTGATGTAGAATGATTGTCAATTTTGCAAGAGCTCTAAAATATTTAGGCGGTCCGCGAACATTCTTTGAAAAACAATGTTATATCCCTCATTTTACTCACTGAGAATTTGAGAAGGTAAGAAAAATGAAACAAGAAAATATTTCAAGTGGCATTTATTACAAGCACAAAATGCAAGACAGGTCGGCCGCCATATAGGTGTCCAAACTCGGCGGCGTTGACAGTCCCCATACTTGGTTGCAGCCACGGGGCTCGACGGAGAGGCTTGGACATCCCGAACAGTTCCTACACGCCTATCGGTCGTGTGCGGGTAGTCTCGGCCTCACGTGACGGCTTAGTCGAAGAGACCAAAGCCCATGTCATCGTCGCTCTCCGAATCTTCTTTCTCCTCTTTCTTTTCCTCAGCCTTGGCAGCAGCCGGGGCGGCGGCTGCGGCAGTTGGGGCGGCAACAGCGGCGAACTTGCTGGGGTCCTAGAAATCAGAAAACACCTTTAAGATTTTGAAGATAAGATAAAGAGGTAGATAACTTCTTTGAAAAGGGAGTTGTCTCTTCAAAATGCCAGTGCAATATTCTCTTTTTGAACCATCACACTAGGATAAATTTGAAGACTTTGATTTTGTCTGAAAGCGAAGCCAGAGAACTAATATTACGTTCTCAGGAATTAGGACAGACATAGTAACAGCAAAAGTAGGTTTTTTTAGTGGCGACGTCCCATAATTTGGTAGGTAGTATTGACGTGCTTTAGATTTTTTGCAAGAAGGTCCTTGTGTGGACAACTATCTATTACACCATTGAATCCCTAGTAAATCTTAGCATTCATAGACAGTTTTTTTATTTACCTTAATGAACTCCTTGATGGTCTGAGCCTCCTTGAACTCAACCTCGGTGACGGCGGCGATGGCGAGCAGGTTCCTGAAACCGTTGGCGATGGAGTGGGGCGCGGAGGCAACAGTTGGGTAGCCGATAGCCAAAGACAGAGCGGCAACGTTGGCAACACCAGCCAAGAACTTGTCGCGAAGGTCCTCGGGTTTGATGTCCAGGATGGCTGGGGCAAAGATGGTGCCAGAATCGTAGACCTAAACGAAAATTAATTTATATTTAATGTCTGAAAGTAATTATATAGTTAATCAATTGTGAGTACCATTTGGTGTAGTGTCAGCCGTAAACTTTAGGCTAAGTAAAGATTTCACATAGTCTTAAGATCAACTCGGCAAATAATTTACCAGAGGTTAATTATCAGAAAGCACAGGGAAATGCAAACTGTACTCAACACTTTGGATAAAAATATTTTGTTGTCGACGTAAATAATCTCGTTATTTTTCTGTGTGCGTCAAAATAAGGGTTTTGGCGACATTTCCAAAGGTACTGCAATAAAACAACTACTACTAACCTGCTTGACGACAAGACCGTACGAGAAGGGAGAGATGTTCAACATGTTGAGGAGGGTCGCCTCGGAAGCACCGACCTTGTCGCCGGGCTTCAAGATGTGCACATCGTTGATGATTTCAATAGTACCTGTAAGGATCGAAAGATGAATTAAGTTGCTTGAATAGTTACAGTTGTTTTATATATATCAGAGAGACATGGTGAAGTTGCTATGGTCTATAATAAATAAATCACCAAGGTTGAATAATGAATAAATTGTTTCTTCAAAATGCCAGTGCAATATTCTCTTTTTGAACCATCACACTAGGATAAATTTGAAGACTTTAATTTTGTCTGAAAGCGAAGCCAGAGAACTAATATTACGTTCTCAGGAATTAGAACAGACAGCACAAACCAATTTTGAGTGCATTCAAAGATTTCTTTAGTACTAAGTTCTTTGAGTATGTAGAAAATAAATAAAATACAATGTTTCTTACCCTTGGAAATCTTGGTGGGGATGGAGAGAGCCTGGAAGAAAGAGGTCTTCTCTGGACCCAGACCGGTGTTGTGGGCAGGGATGACGACGGACAGAGGGGCGATAGCACCAGGGCGGGCTGGAGCACGGACTTTGTTCTCCAGCAGCTTGTCACGGACATCAACAAGGTCTCCGCGGGTGAACACGAAGCCAACGTTTCCCTTGATGTGCGGCAACAGTTTCTCAAGAGCTGGGTTGGTGTCCATATGGTCCTTGATGGCCTTGCGCATCATGGTGTTCTTTCCCATGAGGATGATGCTGGAACCACGCAGCGCGATACGGATCTGCTGCATCTGGGTCGAGCCCACATTGTCTGCACCCACGATGAAACATTTTGGGTACTCGTCTAAGAGTGTCTGTGGAAAAGAGTTAAATATTATTTAGCTATTCAGAGTAAACTTCTGGGAACAACAGTTTCAGTATTTTTAGTAAATTTTGATTTGAGGGACTTCGCAGGCTTGCAATTACTTTGCTACTCGTGCCATAGTTTGTAAAGATGCGCGATTGGCACTATCGCTAGCGTCATTCGATTTAACTTAAAAAATCCGTCCCTAAGATGACCGACTGACCAAGAAGTGCAGGCATCGGGGAAACAGCACTCTAGGCTAGAATCATTGGATCCAATCCTCAAATTAATATGCTAGACAGGGTTCGAGGGTTCCGAACGCATCGCCCATGGTGCCGCATGCCATAGCACTCCCGCTGTTCCTCGCATTAGGCTGTTCTGAGCGACGGAAAAGAATAACGAGCATGGAAAAATGCGATTACGGCGCTACCTTTCAATATGGTAAAAATTTGAGGTTAGACACGTTACAGTTTTTGTTTACTTACAATGATCTTGGTGAAGTAGTTGGTCTTCCAAGTAGCCTTGTCCTCCCTACCCATCGTGGCGTGTGGTGTAGGGACTTCGTAGAAATTTAAGGACTGAAAACGAAAATCACACAAGTGTTAGGATGCGTCACGTATATCGCAATCTTCCGTAAAATAACCACAGCATTGAAACTAATATATTATCACTCGTTAAAGAACACCACATCGTGAAGATAGTACACATGATTGATTAAATAAGTTAAGATTACTTTATTTTAGAAACTCACCAAAACCGAAACGCACTTTACACAGTGCGGGACAAAATATGATAGAGATAGAGATGGGACCTTCTCGTAGTTAAGTTCATAATGACATTAGTAACTACACAGATTTATTTTTTAAAAATCGACTAATGTGGGTGAACTCAACAATTGAAAAAAAATCAACACCTATTAGATACCACGTGACAATAGTGACAAATAGTGGTGCTCTGTCAGCTCTGTGAGATCAAAAATAATTATCTGCTTTCGTGTCACAAGTAGTTTTTTTTCAGTGTAGGAAATTGATGGACACTACTGAAGGCGCCAAACTGGTGCAGGTGGGTGGTTCAGTTCTGGGCTGACACCTCTTAGAATGCCATCGACACGCGAAAAGGTTAAAGTAAATAGTGTTAACTTGTCATCATTTTTAATTACCACCCTTGGTTGATTTTACAGTTCATCACATAACTAAAAATCGCCTCAAGTTTAACATTAAAGTGACAGAGCTTGTGTCGGGTCAACACTAAAATCGTCAAAAAAAAAAAACAAATGACGTTTGCTGCTTGCTAATGCTAAAGGATTTTTAACCAAAAATTGTATTTAAAAATACTATTATTTTCGGGTTTTTCAGTTTATTGTTATTGGTGTAAGTGTTGTGTAAACAAGATGTCAATATTTCGGAAGCCGAAGAAGATTCAGCGCCGGGTATTTTGCGCTGATGATGACGAGGATGGAGAGCCCGAGGCGCCTCCACCGCCAGTCATCAGCCAAGAAAGGGAGAGGAAGGAAAAGGAACCGAAGTCTAGCAAGAAACCTGCTCTCTTGAGTTTCGCTGATGAAGGTAACGAGGCGTACATATTTTCAAGGCTGAACGTGATTGCGTCAATTGTTTCGGCGTTCTCTAGTTGTTCAATAATTTTGTTTACTTCTGCAGAAATTTTATTATTTGATAAGCTAACTAGTTTTTAAACATTGTTTCTTGTTTATGGAGTTGGTGAATTAATAAAGAAGCAAAAAACAATAAGTAGACATTAACTCATGATCCCAGAATATAATTATATTCTAGCACTAAAAGGAATTTATTAAGATATACAGCTTGACTGTTTGTCTGTTAAGTCAATGCTTCACTGAGCTTTTACCTGCTCGGCGGATTCTAACCAAGCAGTTCAGGACTTGAATAACTGATTTTGGTTTCAAGGGACTATTTAAGTTGGGTACTTGAAGAGTGAGGCTCTTCAAGTAAAGTACTCAATTACTTGGTTAGGATGCGCTGAAATGTGATAGCAGCTCAGTGGGAGCAAAAGCAACCAGTATTTCACCAAAGTACCCTCTAGAAGCATCTGCCTCTAGAATCTATGATACATACTTAAAACTTTGACTTTCAGAAGAAGAAGTGGAGGTGTTCAAAGTCAAGAAGTCTTCTCAAAGTAAGAGATTAGCGAAAAAACGTGAGAAAGAGAAGCAGAAGCGTGATGTGAGAACTGATGGTGATAATAACAAATATGACACTATCATTATTGAGGTAAGGTTGACTTTACAGGAAATGACTCGCTAAAACTATTTTGGAGATGGCTTTTTCTTAGTGTGAAAAGTAATAAAAAAAAATCTTGAGATTTTTGTAGGAATAAGGGTGGAGTTAGGGTCGTTCTTATACAAGTGTAATGATGTAATTGTTCAATCATTATAGTTTTCAACAAAAAGCTGCCTTGTGGCTTAGATAAAAAGAGCTATAATCAATTACTATGGACAACAATTTCTTTCTTTATTGTGTGTGTTTTCTTAGTGCTTAACATGTTGTCAGAGTTTTTATACTGCCCAGGGATCTCTGACTTAGCTTACAACAACTGTACCATTTTCATTATCTATCTCACAGAAAGAAACAGCTTCAGAATGGGGTTTATTCAATTATTTTATTTTGTTTATTAGGGACAAATAAACAGTTTTATTATGGCATTATTCAGAACATCACTGGAAACCCACAGTGAAAGATTGACTTTGATCATAAAAGTAATTAATGTTCTGCTTGAATAACTACAATTTGTGATAGTAGGCAAGTGCAATTAGAGAAAAAATGCTCATATGGTGGAACGAAGTTGTAAAAACTTCGTTCCACCATATGAGCATTTTTTCTGCTGGTCGGATTTTCATGGGACTTTTTTATTCAGTTCCTAGAGTTGTAGAGAAGAAGGTAAAAAAATAATTCAACACTTTTGTTTTTTTAGGGTTCCGTACTCAAAGGGTCAAACGGGACCCTATTACTGAGACTTCGCTGTCCGTCCATCTGTCACCAGGCTGTATCTCATGAACCGTGATAGGTAGCCAGTTGAAATTTCTACAGATTATGTATTTCTGTTGATGCTATAACAATAAATACTAAAAGTAGTGATTTTTTTGCTCGTTTTTATAAATAATGGTACGGAACCCTTCGTGCGCAAGTCCAATGCGTACTTGGCCGATTCTTTTAATTTCTTTTGAAATATTCTTTTTCCTATAGGAGTAACTTGAAATTCGAGGAATTTATATGGTGTTGTAATACTGTGACTTGTTTGTATCCATTAAAAGTTAACATATCCATTTAAAGGCGTTTTATGAATGCACAAAGGTCACACTATTCCACCACAATATAAATTCGGCGAATTTCAAGTTATCCACAACGAAAAAAAAAAATTTAAAATAAAAAAAATGCTGCGAGCTGTGTTTTTTTTTTTAATTTTACCGTCCACATCTCCTAGAACCTCAATAAAAAAAGTCCCACAAAAATCCGACTACTATAAACTTGGTTCCACCTTATTTTCTAATTACACTCAACTATAGGTCAACCATAACATAAGTATATTGACACAAAATTAAATTGAATAGTTGTTAAATATAAACTGCTCATAGTCAATGGACAAATTGCACAAAAAAAAAAAAGCTATTCGATAAAAAAAGGCAAAACACACATTCTTAAGTTGATCTACTTATAACACAATGTTGTCCATATTATCTTAGTTACAGCCTTTAGCATGATTGTTTGCTCTTGGACTTATATTCCACCAACAGATTTATTGTGACTTATTTTAAAAACCTATGCGGCTAACAGCCTGTAGCTAGCTCTTGGAACTCTTAGGCCTGAATCATGTTTATCAACTCTGATGCATAAGCATCTTCATATAAAATAGCTATTGTCAATAGATCAAATTGCGAATCGATGCTGATAAATGTGTTTCTGGCCTTAGCTCACATGACATAATACTATAAAACAAACTCTGAAATCCAGGACCAGACCAGCGACACAGACATCATCAACGACAAACCGAAGCCAAGAAAGAAGGTGACACTAGAGGGGCTGATCCTGTCCGGTCGAGAGGCGCTTGCGGCCGACGGGGCGGGGGACGTGTCTGATGAGAGTGCTCCTGAAGAGGAGGACGCGGAGGGGGACGACAGGGGGTTCCACCGGTACCGCGCCGAGTCCGTCAGGGCCGCGCTCTTGGGCGCGCCGGGCCGCATTCCCGACGCAGCGCTCATCCACGCCGCACGCAAAACCAGACAGCAGGTATGAGAGGTGAGGGACTAGCGCTGGCTGCAGACTGCTGTTCCACATTAAGGATGGGATTTGGGTTGATGGGTTACTGGTGTTTAAGAAAATGGCGGCTTTTGTTAGGAGTGAAATCAAGTGATCTCGATCTCGCCAGACAGCCAGGCCAGCCTTGAGTTACAAACCTTTTCTTGGAGATTTTAATCTCAGTTGATGGTTGTCTATCTCAACTTGAGATTTTTGAGTGTCTTTGCTGCGCTACGTATTGAGAAATGTTAAAAACATCAAATCTTGTCAGTTCTCCATTTTATCACATTCATTTATGTCCATGCTGCAAATATTTTGTTTCGGCACAAGCAGTGCCAGTGAGTTAGTCAGTGATTTGGACTTCAGATAGGCAGTCACTCTATGTAAAAAAACCGACCACGTGCGAGTCGGACTCGCGCACCGAGGGTTCCGTACAATTTCATTTAAGTATGCGCGTTAATGAAATTATGAAAAATGATTTAATTACAAATGTAAAGTTTTCAGGTTTTTCCCTGTTATAGTTCGTGATCATCGGAAAGTACCCTATACATTTTGATTCCCTTGAGTGTCGAAATACGTTTTTTGCGGCAAATCTTTTTTTTACGGGTACATAAAAGTTTAATTTTTTCACAGCTTTAAGGGACTGTAGATCTGAGTACATGGTTTTAATTTCAAATCGATACCTCCACGCGTTCCCGAGCTAAAGAATCTTGACAGACAGACAGACAGACAACAAAGTGATATAAGGGTTCCGTTTTTCCTTTTGAGATACGATAGTTGGTTTTACCTGCGTAATTTTAAGGGGGGTTTCCCTAAAAAAACCAACGTAAAACCAACTATACATGAAGTGGCTTCCTATCTGGCATGAACTGAAAACAGATTAATCCAATCTCAAGATAGTTCGCGACGAAGCATATTTTTTTGTACTGGTTTTTAAATTGGACAAACTTCTGTACCTCTGTGAGAAAATAACATTTATTGCAACGATTTTTCACAGGGATTTCATACGAAATATAGCTCTATTGTTACATTATTATTCTTTTTGATATTTTCAATTGCAGTGCTGTGTGACAAGACAATGTGTAATCTATGCTGCCAAAATTACTATTATTATCAATAACTGAATTAATTCAAAATACATTATACAAGGTGTAAATCACCTCATCACGAAGCCGTCAACCAAGCATTCTGTACATGAAACTAAGTAACTTTAAGCAAAAATTATTGCTGGGAAACGACTTTTTTTTGGGGTGTGTAAAATCATGTTTTGTGGTAGAACTCAATGTAACGCACTCAAAACATTGTGCTGATGGACGGATTGAATAGTCCGGGAGTCGTGGAGGTGTTTAAAGTAAAAATCTTACATTAAAAACTTGTATTTAAAAAAATACTAGTCAAAAAGTTGTAACTTTGACCTCTAATATCTCCGTAGCTAGAAGGTTCCCAGGTATGGTGTAGAACAAAAAAATGATCGCAATGACAGGGAGAACCAGTGCCTTTCGGCTTCGTTAAGAGGTGTTTTACACCCTTTATTGTTTGGATGTTCCTACCAACACTTTCCCCCTGTTTTTAAACCCTCTAGGCTTTAGATTGTTTTACACTGAAGTACCCTTTTTTGCAACCTATTCTTTCATCAACCTAGGTTTGTAGTAACATAATCTCGTCTCTAATCACCGACGCGTTAGGCAAAATTGTACCCTATGTACCACTCACATACACATGTTTTTAGTATTTTTTATTAGCCTATATTATTACAATGCTGAGCAAAGGCCTCCGCCATAGGCTTCCACTCTTTTCTCCGTGCAGTTTTCTTCGGCCGATCTCTCATAATGCAGGCCATGTCTGTAGAATGCATCAGTGTTTTAGTTGATCAAAAAAAATCTCCACTTTTTTAAATCCTGTTTCCCTCTTTTCGTCTTGTCCCCAGCACTGTTCTGACCCCATAATCCAGCAGTTCCACTCATTCTAGGCTCGCGAGTTAGGCGGCGGCGTCGCCGGCGCGGATTACATTCCCGTGAAGTCTGCCGTGTCCGCCCCGGGGTCCCGTCTAGTTCGGGACGATGGCTCCGGTGACGACGAGGAGGAAGGGCGGATTCATGTCAGGGGATTGGACTTGCCTAGTGATAAGCCTAAACGTGAGTATAGTTAATACTCTAGGATATTCTTTTAAAAAAAGAATAGCAACTAATGGCGTGCCTAGGGGCTGACATTGTTGTATTGTTGTCCTAGGGTAAGTAGACTGTTCAGAAACCCTAACATCATGGGGGTTTCCCTTTTAGTGGGTTAAAAGGGCAAGCCAAGCTTATAGGCTTGTATGAAAGTACCGCCACTAATAACAACTAGTTGATGACAAGACAAGCCAGAGTTTTTTTTAGAAATTCCATGGGCGTTGAATGAAGGTAACAATACAACGAATTGGACCAATTTCCATTGGTTTCTAAGATTGCCGTTAAAATTACAGGGGCTTTGAGCCACTTGCACTTTTTTTTTGTGGTTGGTAAAGCATGCAAAACACCAACTTGGGTGAACTTTCAATCTGTTCTGTACCAATCCCAAGATTTCTCACCAAGTTTTTATTTGCTGCTGAAAATAACATATGATAAAAGAATCCTCCATTATTATTATCTAGACACTATGTGCTGGCAATATTTTTTAGGAATTCAATTAGAGGCACATTTTCATCATGAAAATCATGAAGTGTGAGAGACTTTTAAAGGATGAGAGACATAAATAGAGATTTTAACGTCTAGTGCCAACGCACAATAGGGGATGATCACATTTTTTTTTTCTTTGTCCGTCGGGTAGTTTATTGAAAAGTATTGGACACGTATTTTTTCTTTTTTCCGTGGTCATAAAATAACGGAGATATATTGAGTTGAAATGGCGCATGACGTCACATGTAGGTAAGTTTTATACCTACTTGTGATGTAGTAAGCCCCCACTCTCCAACTTTAATGAGTTATAACTAAGTAATTTTAGATATTTTGATAAAACAAAAAATACGTGTCTAATATTTTTGTATTACCTGTCTGACGGACAAAATAGAATGTCGTTTTCTTTACCCAGTCCGCACCCCTATTAGTAGAAGCCTCATCATCCTTTCGAATCTATAAAATTCCAGAGGATGCCGTTTTCCCAGCGGTTAGACCATCATAGGTTGCTTAAGCAACCATTAGAGCTAATCAACTGCTCTTCTCCCCAGGTGGCACAGCAGCGGTTTCCGAGGAAGAGTTGGACAGCGAATCTGAAGAGTGGGTGGAACAACAGCTGCAGAAGGCGCGTCCCGTCCTCGTTGATCTGACTGGTCTGATGACATTGTATTCTATACAAGACCCCACCCGACAAATGTACTGTCTCACACTAAACTACCTTCTTAATTGAGAGATGAATTGCGTGTGCTGATTGGCTGCTCGACTTTAATTGGTGAATTTTAGCCAATGAAAATGCGTGGTTCCTCTGACAGATGCCTGAGTAGTGAAGTATCGTTTTTGGAATCCCATTTAAAATTTTAGACCGGATTTAAGCTTAAGATTTTGTTCCCGTTTTATTCAAATAATTTTGGCCAAAGTCATGTTTCTTGATTTGAAAGCTGTTCAATAAAATCTGTTAATAATTAATATCCACCTAACTTGATCAATCAATATTTCAGAAACTTCTGTAAAAAAACAATCCCTAACAAAAGTGACAAAGTCATGTCTGAACCTAAGAATGAAGTTACCATCTTGCATACGTGTCTTGTCTTGTATGTTTAAGCAAATAAATTATTATCAGATCTTATCTTATGTAAGGATCCACCTTCTACCGGCCATTCATAAACACTTGCTAAATATTTCCTACAGGTGAACCGCCAATAGAAGTGAACCCATTCTCGGTGGCCCTGCCTCCGCCTCAGCTGTCAGCTCCCGAACACCTGCGACCTCTCACGACGGGCACGCAGCCTCCCGCGACGGCCAACGAGCTGACGGAGGCGCTGAGGAAACGGTTAGTAACAGTAAACAGGTCCCCAAGGAAAAGTATGCGTTTTAGGATAGTGAGGACCTTAATTTAAATCGCTTTAACTAGGCAAAACAATTGAATGTAAACTTGTACGAAAATCTAGCAATTGTAAACGATAGCTATCGTTACCTATATCGAACGCATGCTTTCTCTGTAACCAATGGCTGCCCGTGTATGCTTTCTTACTGTCTGCGGTAGAACGCAACGCTTTCAAATGATCTTACGCCGCTCATGCGATCTCTGTCTCCGGTGACAGTGATCGTGTGATCACCATGGCAACAGGACGCTTTCAAGATGGCGGATAATTTTGCTGAATCTTCGATTGATGCTGAAAATCCACAGCGTGAGATATCTCACGCGTACAGCAGCTCACAGGACCTTGTACAATGACGAGTTTTTGGTACAAGTTCACTTTCAACTGTTTTGCCAGTTTAAAACGTTTCTACTATATTATAGAGCAGTTACAACCATGGAAGTACATGTTTTGAATTATGACGATAGAAATAATTAAAAACTATGCAATCCCAAATAACTTTTCAACACATTTGAGTGATAGGTGAGGATCTGTGACCGGAGTAACTTGATAAAGAGCGCAATGGTAGATGCACTACGACAAAGCGCGGCAGAACAAAACTTGAAGTTTTGCCCCGGTGGGGGTTACTCTGTGGCGCAATTTTCGTAGTTATTTTGAAACTCGAATATTATAGATGCGTATACCTTTTCTGTACCTGTATATGTGGCTAGACTTTCCTGTTCCATAAGAGTTATTAGAAAATTCCCGTTCAAGGTTGCATTTTTAAATGTTGGGCACAAGTGAAAAGTGCGTGCTTGCAAATACAGATAGAATATTTTATGTAGCTACGTTTGACACCTTCTATCATGGGTTGTGGTAAAAAATATTAAATCGAAAACGATATTTGAATCAAACATTTTTAATATATGAACAATTTACATTTATACATTACCAAAATAATAATTGTCTAAAGTTATCCTCTCACAAATAATAATAATTAATAAGGTTCCATATCCAGCACCAACTTAAACGATCCATCCGGATCGATACAATTCAGTACATTAGCCTGATCGCCACAAAACACTTTCACATTAGGACTGACCATATACGCCATGCTCTCCACGAAACTGTTGCTCCTATACGTGTAGATCTCGTCCCATTCATCTAGAAGCTGCACCTTGTACCAGCATAACACTGCATTGCATTCACCATCTTCCGTCACTGTGACATTTATGACCTCAGATTTTAAGTCTTTACAACAGCTGATAGCAAACTCTTCAGATAGTGTTTCGTATTCCATGCGGGCCATGTCTATGTATACAGCTTGGGATACTTGGTATCTATTCACATGTTTCGCCATTCTATAGTTAACATTCTCATCCAAAACGCGGTTATTGATCTCCAACCATTTACTGTTGATCAGTTGTCCCATTATTGTCACAGATACCGGTAGACATAAGCCCCCGCAAATTAAATGAACCTGCTTCAAATGTTCGATTATCCTCTTTCTTCTTATATCTATGTCACCATTGAACTCTATGATATTACTGAATATAACATGGAATTTCTTTTCTTTAAACACTTCGTGCGTCCAAGAGTTTGATACTAGAATTGTAACCTTATCTTCAGGTATTTCGTTTGCTTTTAGAACTGTAAGTAAAAACGTTTTATCATCACCTGTTTTTACGTGACATATAAGTGATTTGGCTCCTCTTTTCATCATTAATACTCCGAATAATGGAAATGGACTTAAATCGACCATATCTACATTTGCAACGTCTACAGTTTGTCCTAAATGGACACAGACGGTAGCCATACTTTTTCTTATCATATCCATGTATTCGACATCGTTTAGGAAAGCCAATGTTTCGGGTGAAATCCTTGTTATAGTCGTATTCATGTCTGGTAGAGTAGTTAGTCTACCTCCGTAAGTTAAAAATGGCACGTTCGCAGTTTCGTGTTTCCGAAGTGTCTTTGGTAAAACGTCGAAGAATACGGCTTGTTGCCATGCGTTCGCTTTCGATTCGCTCCGGGGATCACTGGTGATCATTATATCCTCTGTCAAGTATAAATTGAACCAACCAATCATCATGTTCATCTCGCCATCTTCTTTCGCAGTCATTTTCGCAATATAAGGCTCCTGCCTATACAACTTCTCGCAAATATCGTGATAGTTATTGAAGTCTATTTTCAACAGCGATTGAGGTTCAGACATGTATTTTAAGTTATCGTACGTATTTACGTCTTCGCTGTAGTAAGTTTCACCAAAGTAAGTCGTTGTGTGCACGTTCATATGCGCCACGTCTAAAATGTCTTTGGTTTCCCGGCATAGTTTGTATTTCTTGTCTAATTCATCACATTTAATGCCGACGACGAAGTATTCAGCTCTTCCTGGTATTATTTTGCTGTTCTCTTGAAGTAAATTCTCCCACGCATGACATATGGATTGTAGGATATATTCTCCAAATAGACCTGAGTCAATTGTATCAGTTAGTAGAACTGATCGGGTCCCGTAAATGTCGTTATGGTTGAGAACTACCGAGGGTTTGTTGATAATGATCACTTCTTGCGCATGGTTGTCTTGCATCACGCATTCTGCTAGTCTAGCCATTGTGGTGGAGGCTTCACAAGCTGCAATAGCTACAGGATTGCACTCGCTAGCATACAGGGCCAAAAGTCCCGTTCCTGTATCAATATCTAAGACGCTATCCACGGCAGGAGTAACACAGCTCCTGATAGCTCTTCTATACGCGTCATTACGAATTCTGTCATTCAAATATCTGAACTGACACCTTGGGAATAGGAAACATTTTGCGTTGTTCAAATTCTTCTCTATACTGACGAAGCTATGATCAATGTTTAACGCTTTTTCAAAATGGCACAGCGCTTCAGAAAAATACCCGTAACGGTATAAATACCTGCCAATATCATTCAGTAGTTCGACGTTTCCCGGGAACATTTTGATGGCTCGTTCAAAATTAGCGAAAATGTCCGCTTTATTGTCTACGGCTGCTAATTCTTCGTTCATCCGAGATAGCACTGCTCTGAATTCGAACTCGAACCTCTTCTTTATGCGCGGTTGTTTGTCGAAGGCACACAGGTACATTTCGAAGGATTTTTTGAAACTGTTGTGAGAAGCGAGCTGTCGCGCTAGTGTTATGAAATTGTAGGCTAAGTCAACCATTTTGGATTTTGATTTAGGCACTTGTGTCTCAGTTTGCAGGGTAAATAATTTTCCGTGTTTTTGGTTAAGAACACTCTTCACAGTATTTTTTAACACACTTCAATATTTTTACTCTCCTCAAACACACACTGAAGTGAAACAATTGAACCGAAAAAATAGCGACAAGGATCACCAAAGTGGATACGTGTTGTTCACTCGTAGTTCAAACTTTAACTGATCACTAGTACTAGCGATCTTAAGAAGTAAAGTATGCATGAAAGGGCAAATACGGTTCAGGTAATAGTAGCATTTAGGTGGGGGTTGCTAAGGATCATTTTGGCAGTTGTTAATCCTATTACCAATTAGCATAGATAGGGTTTTTAAAGATTTTCGGTAATTAGTAAATTTCATTGTCCTAATTATGACAAGGTGCTGTTGTTGTATTCAAACAATAGAATGATCTTCTTTTTAGGATTAGAAAGGTGTCACTTGGTAACAGCTTAACGACTTTTATTGTATTTTCTTAGAAAAGTGTTTTATGAATTACTTTGAAGGTTTAATAATCATTATTTCTTAGAACTGCTGTCCGTTTTGCACTTCAAGATATGTTTTAATATTACTTGCAGGTGTCTTATGGTTCTTGCACATATCTCTTAGTAGCTGACGCGCGCAACTTCATCTGCGTCTCATTTTCCCTGTTTTTACAACATCTTTCATTGGTGCTCCTCTCCTTGCGGAGAGGAGCACCAATGAAAGATGTTATGTCTCCTATAGCCTTCCTCGATAAATGGGTTATCCAATACTATTACAATTTAACAATTCGAACCAGTCGTTCCTGAGATTAGCGCGTTCAACCAAACAAATGCTTCAGCTTTTTAATATTATTAGTATAGATGCTTTATAATATTAGTACGGATATTCCTAATAGCAACCAAATAATAAATCCAGAAGGCTATTATGAATCTATCGGTCGATAATAATGTGGATAATTCTTTAACAGAGTTAAGAACTCCAGAAGGAGGGCTTTTAGGTTCTGGATCCTGTTTGTCCATCCCTCCCTTTGAAGCTATAAATTCACATGGGCACTTTCTATATACATCGCACAGGTTAGCAGAACTGCAAGTAGAACGCGAAGCAACATCAGAAACACAGAAGGATCTGCGTGAGAGGCTGCTCACGTCAGCAAGAATACGAGAGAGTCGGGCGTCGCGCTGTGCGGAGTTAGACGCAACCTACAGGAGGGCGCAGGCCATACGAGGATACCTGACGGACCTGATTGAGTGCCTTGATGAGAAGGTAACATTTTCATTTTATTAATTTATTGATTTTACTTAAGAGGGGACTCTAGTGGGCCTTTCTCCATACAAATGTATTCCGCTGTTTTCTTCGTGGACAATGCGTCTAGAGCAATTATATTTTTCCAAAAAATCTAGGTTTTATTAATACATGCCCCAATCATTTCTTTTTTTCAAAACATAATCTCTAAAAGAATTATGACAATCCAAAAACCCCAAAAAAAGCCCGTTTTTACCGCCATGTTCAGACGACTATCAGACAAATTAGATAAGTTTTTAACAAAAAAGAAAATAATAGAAGCATAGATATACTTTTCCTCTAAAATTTGATATAAGAATTATTTAGATCAGTTTAGGTTTGAACAAGAAAACAGCGGAATACAAAACGTCTTTTGGTCAAGATTTTAGTAGGTAAAATCAGCCTGAGCTGCAGTTGTCCCTTTCGCTCTTTACGGGGGCTTGGTTGGTCGCAGCGCGACGGCAATAGTCCCCTCTTAAGAGCGTTTACGCCGCGCCGTACGGCATTTCATATAAACTTTCAAGTCCTTTTTTTCCGAAATGACTGAACCGATTTTAATGAAACTTAATACGCATAAGCAGGATACAGAAGTCTAAAAAGTTACTAAAAATCATTTTCGAAATGTCTTAAAAAAAAAAAAAAAACATAATTGGACATTTCTGTTTCTATAGATAACTTATAATCGGTCAAATTTTGCTGTAAAACTTTTTTTCGAGAATGTTTATTAGTTCTCTGATTAAAATAATGTAAATTGTATTGTTCAGATGCCACAACTGGAGGCGTTGGAAGCTCGTGCGTTGGCGTTACACAAGCGTCGCTGTGAGTTCCTTATTGAGAGGCGGAGAGCTGACCTGAGGGACCAGGCGCAAGATGTGCTGGCACCACCTGGTAAGTAGAATCAGAAAGCAGATTTCACCTACGACGTGAAAACAATCTTATTAGAATGGTCGATGTGGGTGTTTGAAAATGTGTACCCGATTTTTGCTCTGGTTATTTCTTATTTTGGTAGCCGTATAATAGATTCGAATTGAGTACGTGTAGTTTAAAAAGTGCCGCGAGATGGTGCTAAATCTTTATGTTCTGATCGCCGATTAGTTGCTGTTTATTCAACATGACTTTGGAAAAGTGACAAACACATGGCGCTCGCTCGCGTAACTTACAGCAAATAACCCCATTGTCAAGCAAGGCTATAGACAGTCAGTTGCGTGCCTAAGGTCTAATATGGCAAGCCCATAAGGCAAGCAAGACTGTTTAGTAATCTTAACATCATGAAGAGTAGTAACTGTTTTCGAATTCACATGTTTGTTCGTCGCCAATCCTGCACCAAACCGCTCAGCCACAAGAACTTGTTGGAAATACGTGAAATTAAAGATTGGGTTGTAATTATATAGTGAGACTTAACAGCTTTTCAACTTTAATGTCAACGAGATAATGATTAAAATAGCTTAACAAAATGATATTTAATGCCGGTTGCTCCGACAATGTTGGGTGGATTTACCTTAACGTTACGTGTTAAAGATCAAATTTGCGTGTCTGTATTGTTATTGTATTTGTTCATTGATTCCTTGAGCAACGTGTCTGATAAAAACCTTAATGTTACAGACAGAGGGTCCAAATTCGTTTGTTTTTAGGGTGGGTCAGATAATTTTGACAACAGACTGTACCTTGATTTAAAACTAAATTTATAGTGACATTAATATGGAAACGCACAGTTTAGAATCAAGATTCATATATGAGTATCTTTCGGGACTTTAAATGTATCGTTCCGTCAGGTCGAGCCTCAAAACCGACGGACAACGAAGAGAAGACGCGTCGCGCGGCCGAGCGTGAGGGCCGGCGGCGCGCGAGGCGGCTCAAGCGCGAGGCCGCGGCCGCCGCCGCCGGGACCGCGCTGCCGCACCGGGACGGAGACTCCTCGGACGATGAGCTGCCTCCGCATGAGATGCATCACTATACGCAGGAGAGAGGTCAGTTGCTACATACATATTGATGAAACAGTGGCGATATCTTTAGCGACACCTCCGAACTAAAGAATGGCGCTTAAAACGTGTTTAAAATTGATTATGGTAAAGCAGTCTAAAGATTGACGCTATTAAAATATTTTGTATGAATCCATGTCTGGCAAACGCGAAACCAACCTTCTTACATAATTCTCTCGCAATTAGTGCCTGGCTGCTCAATTTATATGTTCTTTTCTCCAGACGCTATCCGTCAACTATCAGCGTCGTTGTTCAGCGACGCACTCCCCGCGTGGCGCAGCGTGTCGGGCGTGTGCAAGCGTCTCGCGCGCTGGCGAGCTCGCGCCGCCTCGCTGTACACGGACGCCTACGTGGCCGACTGCCTGCCCAAGCTACTGGCGCCTTACGTCCGACATGAGGTAAGTAGCCTGGCGAGCTCGCGCCGCCTCGCTGTACACGGACGCCTACGTGGCCGACTGCCTGCCCAAGCTACTGGCGCCTTACGTCCGACATGAGGTAAGTAGCCTGGCGAGCTCGCGCCGCCTCGCTGTACACGGACGCCTACGTGGCCGACTGCCTGCCCAAGCTACTGGCGCCTTACGTCCGACATGAGGTAAGTAGCCTGGCGAGCTCGCGCCGCCTCGCTGTACACGGACGCCTACGTGGCCGACTGCCTGCCCAAGCTACTGGCGCCTTACGTCCGACATGAGGTAAGTAGCCTGGCGAGCTCGCGCCGCCTCGCTGTACACGGACGCCTACGTGGCCGACTGCCTGCCCAAGCTACTGGCGCCTTACGTCCGACATGAGGTAAGTAGCCTGGCGAGCTCGCGCCGCCTCGCTGTACACGGACGCCTACGTGGCCGACTGCCTGCCCAAGCTACTGGCGCCTTACGTCCGACATGAGGTAAGTAGCCTGGCGAGCTCGCGCCGCCTCGCTGTAGACGGACGCCTACGTGGCCGACTGCCTGCCCAAGCTACTGGCGCCTTACGTCCGACATGAGGTAAGTAGCCTGGCGAGCTCGCGCCGCCTCGCTGTACACGGACGCCTACGTGGCCGACTGCCTGCCCAAGCTACTGGCGCCTTACGTCCGACATGAGGTAAGTAGCCTGGCGAGCTCGCGCCGCCTCGCTGTACACGGACGCCTACGTGGCCGACTGCCTGCCCAAGCTACTGGCGCCTTACGTCCGACATGAGGTAAGTAGCCTGGCGAGCTCGCGCCGCCTCGCTGTACACGGACGCCTACGTGGCCGACTGCCTGCCCAAGCTACTGGCGCCTTACGTCCGACATGAGGTAAGTAGCCTGGCGAGCTCGCGCCGCCTCGCTGTACACGGACGCCTACGTGGCCGACTGCCTGCCCAAGCTACTGGCGCCTTACGTCCGACATGAGGTAAGTAGCCTGGCGAGCTCGCGCCGCCTCGCTGTACACGGACGCCTACGTGGCCGACTGCCTGCCCAAGCTACTGGCGCCTTACGTCCGACATGAGGTAAGTAGCCTGGCGAGCTCGCGCCGCCTCGCTGTAGACGGACGCCTACGTGGCCGACTGCCTGCCCAAGCTACTGGCGCCTTACGTCCGACATGAGGTAAGTAGCCTGGCGAGCTCGCGCCGCCTCGCTGTACACGGACGCCTACGTGGCCGACTGCCTGCCCAAGCTACTGGCGCCTTACGTCCGACATGAGGTAAGTAGCCTGGCGAGCTCGCGCCGCCTCGCTGTAGACGGACGCCTACGTGGCCGACTGCCTGCCCAAGCTACTGGCGCCTTACGTCCGACATGAGGTAAGTAGCCTGGCGAGCTCGCGCCGCCTCGCTGTACACGGACGCCTACGTGGCCGACTGCCTGCCCAAGCTACTGGCGCCTTACGTCCGACATGAGGTAAGTAGCCTGGCGAGCTCGCGCCGCCTCGCTGTACACGGACGCCTACGTGGCCGACTGCCTGCCCAAGCTACTGGCGCCTTACGTCCGACATGAGGTAAGTAGCCTGGCGAGCTCGCGCCGCCTCGCTGTACACGGACGCCTACGTGGCCGACTGCCTGCCCAAGCTACTGGCGCCTTACGTCCGACATGAGGTAAGTAGCCTGGCGAGCTCGCGCCGCCTCGCTGTACACGGACGCCTACGTGGCCGACTGCCTGCCCAAGCTACTGGCGCCTTACGTCCGACATGAGGTAAGTAGCCTGGCGAGCTCGCGCCGCCTCGCTGTACACGGACGCCTACGTGGCCGACTGCCTGCCCAAGCTACTGGCGCCTTACGTCCGACATGAGGTAAGTAGCCTGGCGAGCTCGCGCCGCCTCGCTGTACACGGACGCCTACGTGGCCGACTGCCTGCCCAAGCTACTAGCGCCTTACGTCCGACATGAGGTAAGTAGCCTGGCGAGCTCGCGCCGCCTCGCTGTACACGGACGCCTACGTGGCCGACTGCCTGCCCAAGCTACTGGCGCCTTACGTCCGACATGAGGTAAGTAGCCTGGCGAGCTCGCGCCGCCTCGCTGTACACGGACGCCTACGTGGCCGACTGCCTGCCCAAGCTACTGGCGCCTTACGTCCGACATGAGGTAAGTAGCCTGGCGAGCTCGCGCCGCCTCGCTGTACACGGACGCCTACGTGGCCGACTGCCTGCCCAAGCTACTGGCGCCTTACGTCCGACATGAGGTAAGTAGCCTGGCGAGCTCGCGCCGCCTCGCTGTACACGGACGCCTACGTGGCCGACTGCCTGCCCAAGCTACTGGCGCCTTACGTGCGACATGAGGTAAGTAGCCTGGCGAGCTCGCGCCGCCTCGCTGTACACGGACGCCTACGTGGCCGACTGCCTGCCCAAGCTACTGGCGCCTTACATCCGACATGAGGTAAGTAGCCTGGCGAGCTCGCACCGCCTCGCTGTACACGGACGCCTACGTGGCCGACAGCCTGCCCAAGCTACTAGCGCCTTACGTCCGACATGAGGTAAGTAGCCTGGCGAGCTCGCGCCGCCTCGCTGTACACGGACGCCTACGTTGCCGACTGCCTGCCCAAGCTACTGGCGCCTTACGTCCGACATGAGGTAAGTAGCCTGGCGAGCTCGCGCCGCTTCGCTGTACACGGACGCCTACGTGGCCGACTGCCTGCCCAAGCTACTGGCGCCTTACGTCCGACATGAGGTAAGTAGCCTGGCGAGCTCGCGCCGCCTCGCTGTACACGGACGCCTACGTGGCCGACTGCCTGCCCAAGCTACTAGCGCCTTACGTCCGACATGAGGTAAGTAGCCTGGCGAGCTCGCGCCGCCTCGCTGTACACGGACGCCTACGTGGCCGACTGCCTGCCCAAGCTACTAGCGCCTTACGTCCGACATTAGGTAAGTAGCCTGGCGAGCTCGCGCCGCCTCGCTGTACACGGACGGCTACGTGGCCGACTGCCTGCCCAAGCTACTAGCGCCTTACGTCCGACATGAGGTAAGTAGCCGCTAGGCGACGACCCCGGGAGTATTACCATCATGTTACCAAGGGGTATCGTGCCACCCATTCATAGGATTGCTCGTCGGTCCAAGTAAAATACTAGTGTTCAGCTGCATCCGGTTAGATTGGAAGCCGACCGACTGAGGCCAAAAAGCTAAGATGATGAATATCGATGATGAGTATTAAGATCGAATTCACATTAAAATCAAAAGCCTGAAGCCTGGACTTAGATGCCCGTGATGGTAAACAAAATCATGAAAATGTACTCCCATTTGGGATTTTGATATTACCACTATTTTCGGTATTTCTTTTTCTAGTCAAAATTGCTAGCGCAATTTTACATATCCGCCACCAATTTCTATTGTTAAAACTGATTCTATGAGGTTCGAAATCATAAAGTGAAAGCCTAGCTATTGCACCACTTTCCCCTAGATTCCTAGCTTAACCTATGGTATGGAAGCTGGACTGTGACCTTACATTATTTCTTGTTGTCCTCAGCTAATACTATGGAACCCGCTGGCAGATGAAGATAACGAAGATTACGAGAGAATGGATTGGTACAAGTGAGCATTTTATATATTTTATTTGGCCGTCACTTTCTCACTGCTGGGCAAGGGTCACTTCGATTCCTTCTACGAGTTTTTTTTCCTGTGCCTCCTCGAACCAGCCCTTGTGGTGCGTTTCCAGATCGTCTCCCCAGCTTTTTCTGGGTCGACTTTGGCGGCGCCGTCCGTCTTTCGGTATCCATCGTGAGGAGACTTTTGCCCAGCAGTCATTATGCTGCGGCTGACGTAACTCGCTTAATCCTATTTTTATACAGCGTGTATCAGAAATGTCTGGCCATATATAAGATGTGTGAGGGGTGTATCGCTGTTACGATGTTGGTCCCATACAGGAAGTGGTTCAGTATGATGGTCTGTACCACATCATTAAATTTGACCATACCTTTTTGATTAATGCTGCGCTACATAGTCTATAGTTGTCTCCTAGATATTCTATCCTGCGTTCTAACTCTCACTTCTTCTTCCTCAGATGTTTGATGATGTACGGCGTCCGTACGGAGCGCGGCGCAGACTCCTCCTCGTCGGGCTCGGAGGATGAGCTGGAGCCGCAGCCCGTCACGGAGAGCAGCGTGCGAGAGGATCCCGACCTGCTGCTGGTGCCTAGCATCATCAGCAGGGTGGTGCTGCCTTGTCTCACAGGTATACTTGGCTAGCGTTCAGTAGACATCACGTCACGAATACTTACTTTAAGACCTTTTATAAACTAAATCTCACATAATAATAAATAAACTCGCATTGCAACTTTTACTCCAGAAGCAGTGTAACATTTTGGGTTGTACAGTCTGTTGTCAAAATTATCTGACCCACCCTAAAAACAAACGAATTTGGACCCTCTGTCTGTGACATTAAGGTTAATTCAATTTATATGAGTTTATCAGACACGTTGCTTGAGGAGTCAATGAACAAATACAATAACAATACAGACACGCAAATTATATCTTATCCTTGTGCACTCGTCTGAAAAGCTGCATATTTGTATGCTCCAAATTTGTTTGTATTTAGGGTGGGTCAGATAATGTTGAAAACAGACTGTACAACGGAGCTTTTAGTAAGGTGTTCGGTGTTCCGCAGAGCTGGTGTATGTGGCGTGGGACCCGCTGAGCGTGCGCTCGTGCACGCGCCTGCGCTCGCTGCTGCTGCGCGCGGCGGCCGCGCCGGCATGCGCGCGCACGCTCGCGCGGCTGGCGGCGGCCCTGCGCGCGCGCCTCGCCGCGGCGCTCGGCGCGGATGTGTTCCTGCCTGCGCTGCCGCCTCAGTATGTATCACGTGTCTACATTTTATAGGTTACAAACGACGCGCCTCTACTTTGCTCGATTTCTGCAACTAGATAAAACATTGATTTCTTAATGAATAAAATCACTAAATTGTGGTAGAAACCACTTCAGAATCTTACCACTTCATACTTTTTCTATTAACTTCCTTTTCCTGCAAAATACCATAACTTTCAATTTAAAAAAATCAAATTTATTTAGAATGGATCATTCAGATTTTTTTTCAAATATCTGGATAATCAATTCTACTTCCTCTTTCTTTTTTTATTATCTTTTTAATTATTTACAGCAATCTTCTTCATTATTTCACTATTCGTCATATATAAATAATCACAACCTTCGACCCATTTCTGAATATTCTACAACAAAAAATCAGAGGCAGAAGTGAAAACTGAAAACAATGGAATAACTTTGTTCTTTTTTCGATTTTTTTAATCTGAACCCAATACACAAACCGCTATACTAAGCGTCTCGAACATATCGAGGACATCGGTGACGTGAACCGCTACCGAAAATCGCTCAAGGCGATGAAAAGGTTTCACTTAAAAAATGCGTTTTGTTCCCTCCCTACAGAGTGATGGAAGGTGCAGGCGGTGCGTTCTGGCGCCGTTGTCTCGGCGCGGGCGTGCGCCTACTGCGCGCCTCGCTCGCGCTCACGGGCCCGCCCGCGCTCCTGTATGCCGACCCACTAGTACTGTCGCTTATAGGTATGACATACTTGATAATTATATTACTAGCTGTCCCGCGCAACTTCGTCTGCGTCAAATTTTCCCTGTTATCGCAACATTTTTCATTGCTGCTCCGCTCCTATTGGTCGTAGCGTGATGATATATAGTCCTATGTCCTTCCCCAGGTTGAAATCTATCTTCTTGCCAAATTTCATTAAGATCCAATCAGCCGTTTAGTCGTTAAAAGGTAACAAACAAACAAACGAACAAACAAACAGAGTGACATTCGCATTTATAATATTAGTATGGATTATTGTATTACACATATACACCGATACACAATGTGAATGCGGTGCTCCCGACCAGACGATGTCCAACTAGCTGGAGTGTCCGAAGTGTCCCAACACCTACACTTTAGAAGACATAAAAGACGCAATTAGCGTGGCCACATACTGGGCCCAACAAATTTAAACGAGTTGTACTATCGACACGAAAGAAGAAGAAGAATTATTGTATTGTGTATTCACAGTGAACTGTTTCTTTCGTGCGTTTGTAAGGACTAGGTTACTTCATCTTTGCTTATTGATGTGCGATGGACAATGCTTTTATTTAGGATCAACATTTCTTTTAAAAGACAGACGTGTTGAAAAGTTCGTCATAACATTCGTGGTATTCCTCCTTAAAAATTTTTGTTATAAACATACTACCTTGTAGTAAAGAGTTATGCGTGGTCATACACAAAAAAAAACGCTTTGACTTGAGAATCTCCTCTTTTTTAGTCAGTAAAAGTGCTGGTGGCGTACCATGACGTCTTAAAACATTATTGTTCCATTCCTATTCCAGAGTGAAAAAGAGACGGAGCTATACAGGTCGTCTAGCTCCAGCACTTTCCCACTCTGGAATAGGAATGGAACAATAATGTTTTAAGCGTCATAGTAACCCCCAGGGTTGCCAGACGAGTGCGAGTAAATTATCGTAACAATATTCGAAAATTATCGTACCAAATGAAAAAATATCGTACAACTGCCAGAACCGGGCGAAACGTGCTATTTCGCAAAACTAGAAATAGGATAGGAATTTTAAAAAGGTTGTGAAATTAGACAGAAAGCTAAAAAATAACCTATTTATTTTATATAAGAGTGGGATCATCAGAATCACTTTTATTTCTACCTCTGCAGCAGCGCCAACCGTTTTTGAATAAAGGACTGCAGAAGTCATTCGAGATTTCATTTTTTCAGTTGGTTTAAAACCATAAAAGCATTGTTTTGATAGGTTTTTTACGCATTGCGCTGAAAGTAAAGCCCTAACGCTAGCCTAAAGCTTTAACAGTTTTTGTTGCAAGTTTGTTTCTTATTCTGGTTTTTGTTAAATTATTTTTGCTGAATAGTCGTTCGCTGTCTGCATTTGAATGTGGAAGTGTCAAAATGGCCAGAGCAAATTAAGGTAAACAGTGTATGTCTTCTCTCCATCGGTAGCTATTTGGGGAATTTAATGCCAAAATACGTCAATTTCTTTTTCCTGGGCGACCTCTGACCGCTTCGGAGGAGGGTTGGAAATTATCTTACTTTGGTGTACGATAATACATTTTGTATCGTACATCGTACCGGCATCCAAATTATCGTACATGTACGATAAATATCGTACGTCTGGTATCGCTGGTAACCCCCCTGATAATGAGTCTTAATTAGAATTTGCTTTGGTTTAGACACGTTATGCATGGGCGCGGGCGCGGCGAGCGGGCCGTACGTCGCGCACGCGGCCGCCGCGCTGTGCGCCACGCTGCCGCGCGTCGGCGCGCTGCGCAAGCGAGCACTCGCGCGACTGGCCGCGCTCTCGACACTCGCGCTCACCAGGCTCGACAGTGATAACCCTATGCATTTGTAAGTACATTTCGTTACTTAGGCACTTATCCCACGCTGCCGCGCGTCGGCGCGCTGCGCAAGCGAGCACTCGCGCGACTGGCCGCGCTCTCGACACTCGCGCTCACCAGGCTCGACAGTGATAACCCTATGCATTTGTAAGTACATTTCGTTACTTAGGCACTTATCCCACGCTGCCGCTCGTCGGCGCGCTGCGCAAGCGAGCACTCGCGCGACTGGCCGCGCTCTCGACACTCGCGCTCACCAGGCTCGACAGTGATAACCCTATGCATTTGTAAGTACATTTCGTTACTTAGGCACTTATCCCACGCTGCCGCGCGTCGGCGCGCTGCGCAAGCGAGCACTCGCGCGACTGGCCGCGCTCTCGACACTCGCGCTCACCAGGCTCGACAGTGATAACCCTATGCATTTGTAAGTACATTTCGTTACTTGGGCACTTATCCCACGCTGCCGCGCGTCGGCGCGCTGCGCAAGCGAGCACTCGCGCGACTGGCCGCGCTCTCGACACTCGCGCTCACCAGGCTCGACAGTGATAACCCTATGCATTTGTAAGTACATTTCGTTACTTAGGCACTTATCCCACGCTGCCGCGCGTCGGCGCGCTGCGCAAGCGAGCACTCGCGCGACTGGCCGCGCTCTCGACACTCGCGCTCACCAGGCTCGACAGTGATAACCCTATGCATTTGTAAGTACATTTCGTTACTTAGGCACTTGTCCCACCGTCGCGCGTCGGCGGTCGGCGAATAGCGAATAGAGCTAGCAATTAAAAATCACGGACTGAATTATAAAATAAGTTATTTTTTAAAGCGTCCTTGCTAACAGTCATATCCGTATGACGACGAGCCACGGTGACGCCTCGCAAGCCGCTGCTTGTGCATTGGCAACACTTTCTATTTAAACCCAACGTATCACCGTTTTTTCGCACAAGTGGCGTATGGAAACTGACGACTTTAAATGGCATTCGCCACAAAAATTGTGTCTTCTTCCATGTCTAGGCTCTGCCGGCCTGGCGGCGGTAATTCTGGGCTCTTAGGCTGAGATCTGTAAAACGAACTTCGACAGTAGCGTTTCATAAGTCAATGAATCTTATTTTTATTAAGTTAATGTTCATATTGGTATGATAAATGCGCTTGATTACAGAAGCTTGTAGGAATGTGCACATTTAATTTCTACAAATAAGCTTTATTTTCGAATATAGCGCGACGGTACTTAGCTTGAACTGCCTTAGTGTGTGATAGTCAATATCTCAACCTCTATTTGGTATAAAACCAGGGCACTGTTCTAATAACAAACAAATATTCACAGAAAAGCTCTAGAACAAGCAAGGGCAGTGATTGCAGAAGCACGCGCGGCAGAATGACACAATAAACCTACAAAAGTCACGTCACCAGCCTCCACGGTACCAGATCACCTGACAGCAGTCACCGGCACGTTTGGCCAAGATTGGAGCCTTACAACAACAAATCCTACCTTCGCAGTAGACCAACAGACAATGGTAACCAGCACTTACGGCCGAGGTTCGCACCGTAAAACACTAAATCCTGCCTCCGCAGAACACCAACAGACAAAGACGACACAAACCGGTTGGCGGCATAAAACAAGAAAGAAAGGACAATTCCTGCCTCTTTTTGATCATGGTCAACTTGAAACGACTTAAACCGATAGAAAATTTGGCAACTGAAATGTAAACTTGAAATGTGTAGAAAATTATATTTATTTCGGACAAGTAATATTAAAGCGCAACACACACAGGGAACGGGCGCGGGACGGGTGCGGTAGTACGGCATTTTTGTTTTTGTGAATCTGAATGGCATCTCGCATTTCAACCAAGAAGGTTGTCTGTCTGACTAATGGAGTACGGCATCTGTATTTCATATACTTATATGGACGACATCACTCAGAGCGCGGGCGCGGGACGGGCGCGAGACGGGCGACGCGTTCGACCCGCACGCGCTCCTTTTTTGTGTTGCACTTAACAAGTAACATACCAATCGGGCGAGTATGCTGTTTTGATTCATTTTATGTTCACTTTTGATTCATTTCGTGTTCAATTGTTTCACTTCGATTATAAGACAAAAATAAATAATAAGTTAAGTGACTGAATTAGGCG
Source organism: Cerastis leucographa (assembly GCA_963082945.1). Classification (NCBI taxonomy): domain Eukaryota; kingdom Metazoa; phylum Arthropoda; class Insecta; order Lepidoptera; family Noctuidae; genus Cerastis; species Cerastis leucographa. The sequence goes on along the minus strand of OY720380.1, from coordinate 4,708,929 downwards.
TTATTGCTTGAAAATATACAGATCACGTAATGCAACATTCAAAGTTGATTTAAATTATTGATTGTTACAGATACTATATGCGCAATATTTCACGATTTTAGTTGATATTCTACAGCTATTCCATTATTTCAAAAGTTTTATTGATTTTCCATTTACATAAACCTGTTAATAATTTCAGATTCTATGATTACAGCTTTAAGACAATCTTATAAATAGTCAGTAGAACAAAGAAAGAAAGTGAAATATTTCATATATAAATTAAATGTACGTAACACCGCAAGGATTTCTTGAATGAATAGCATATAAAAAGCCTGTAAAAGATACCTATAATAAAAATATAAATTATAAGCACATTCGTACGAATTTTTTGACATCGACTTTCCCACCCGATCATGCGATATATTGTCTATAAGACCGAGACCAAACGTTACTTAGCACGTAGTACTTTGATTAATGCCCATGTTCCCTAACACGCGATTTCTAAATCAAAGCACAATAGTGCAGTAATATTTAGATATTCGGTTGGGTGTTGTGTAGTGTAAGTGAACAGAACACCAAACACACAACCAACAACACAACTACACAACACCAAACAAAAAAAAGACAGTGAATAACTTATTCACTGCCTTTTTACCCGACTACGGAGAAGTCCAAAAGGAGGTTATGTGTTTGACCTGATTATGTGTCCGTTTTTTTGTTCCCTTATAACTCCTAAATGGATGAATCGACACACATAACCAAGCATAAAAGACGGAAAAAAAAGTTATTAAAAAAAAACTAAGTTGCCGTTTGCGGTAAAAAAACCTTATGAGCTGCAATAAAAGTTGGACGCAAGCGGAACCCATTTTTGTGCCGCCTGCTTCCAATTTTTATTTAAATATTTGTGCTTGTTTTCAGCTCATAAATATTTGTACCGCAATGGGTTTTTAGGTTATTTAATAACTTTTTTGTTTCGTTAACTTCATTTGTATGACAGAGGCGGGAACATTTTTAAAGTAAACATGCAAGCATGCGCCAAGTAATGTTGATATATCTCAAACTGTGTTGGGTCTTGATAACTGCTGATAGATCTTAAGAGCGTTTACACTTTACGGCATTTCATACAAACTTTTAAGTCCTTATTTTCTGAAATGACTGAACCGATTTTTATGAAACTAAATACGCATAAGCTTGATACATTGGTCGAAAAGTTACTAAAAAACATTTTCGAAATGTCTTTTAGAAAAAAAAGTAAATGGAAATTTCTGTTTCTATACATAATTTATAATCGGTCTAATTTAGCTGTAACACAATTTTTCGAAAATGTTTTTTAGTAACTTTTTAGACCTACGTATCCTGCTAATGCGTATGAAGTTTCATTAGAATCGGTTCAGACATTCAAATAAGGACTTGAAAGTTGAACTTGAAAGTTTGTATGTAATGTCGTAAGGTGTAAACGCTCTTAATACTTCATGTTAAACGCAATTGTTCGTTAACGAAAAATTATCGAAAAAAAAACGAAGTAGAACCTAGGTTTGTGATGAGAGTTAGTGCCCAATAAATAGCTAATATTATAAATTAAAATAAATCCGCCTGTCTGTCTGCTATCTTTTGATGTCTAAACAATTGAACTGATCGTTGTGAAATACAAACAGATAGCCTGGTACCTGAAGGATATAGCTACTTTTCATGCTAGATATTTGAATAAAAATAAAACGCAGGCGACGCCGCAGGCAATTTTCGTAGCACTAAGTATTATTATATATGTCGTCTTAAATTTTGAAAGATTTCTCGAGTCGTATTCTTTCAATAAAAAAGTAACACAATGCACTTATTTTTTAAATTAATGTATCGTAATATAATTGCGACTTTTGAGGTCTCCTACTGAAATTGTCGTCTGACTGCTGAAAATAGTTCATAGCTAATGTTGGTTGATTCTTCGATCTTAGACTATTTCCTCATCTGTTGCTTACATAAAAACATCATGGCAGTTATCCAGGAAGGGTTAAGCAAAGGTTTACTTCATAGTACACTTACAAGTCATGTTTATCCACAATATAATAGCTGCCATCTACTGAATGATATTTCATAGTATAGTTTTATTGTAGAGGATTTAATTAATGAGTGATTACTAAAACACGACCTTACACCCTTACAAAACGACTTACAAAGCAGAAAGTTGGTTGAACTTCAATACATTATAAGAATCTTGATACCTCGTAAGGTCGCAATTAATTTAGAATTAATGAAACATAGGAATAGGTCTGAAATTATTGTGATGGCTATCTCCGATCATTGTGAATGATATAACGTAGTTATTTATGTATACTTTGTATAAAAGTAACATGATTTAATTGTGTGTGCTTCTGAACAAGGATGACAAATAAATGATATGGAATAACAACTATCTTTTACTTTTTGCTTTATAAAGACGTGAAGTTCAATGTAAGTCTGAGGCCTCCTCCAGACATATATTTTCAGTGACGTTTCAATGTATCGACGGAGGGAGGGTATGCGCTGCACTGTCGGAGCTCCGGTGCGACGACGGCGGCCAGTACATAATTTGCAGTTGTCTATTAACACATAAATGATTTTTTGTTAGTGTTGGTAGTCGACTAGCACAATATATACCTCGTACCTCACCTTTTCGAAATGACTTGAACATAAAGAAATTTCAACCGTAATTCCTATGTCCTACTAAAAGTAGTATGTGAGGATGTTCAAAAGATTATAGGTACTAACCTTAAAACACGATTGCCAAGCAAGTTAGGACAACGTATCGTCTAGCTTTCTGCAAAAAGTTGTAGGCCTCGTTGCTCCTATGCTTACCGATCTCATAAATCGCTGTATGGAGGCTGGTGTTACTCCCAATGTACTTAAAAAAAATCTGTACTTATTCCTATACCCCTTCCTTGTGCAGGGGATATCGGCTATGTCAACAACTATAGACCTATCTCAATCATGACATCATTGTCAAAGTATTTGAACGTGTTAAAAATGGTAAGCTTAAAAATTATCTCGAATCAAATGAATTACTTTTATCATCACAATTTGGTTTCAAAGCAGGCAAATCTACTGATCAAGCTGTTCACAATTTCACCACCTTTTTAGTTAGAAAAATGGCTGCAAATAAGATATGTATTACCTGTTACCATCTTCCTTGCTAAAGCGTTTGACACAGTCTGTATATCCAACATTTTAAATAAGCTAAACAGCATTCTGAATTCGGGGGAAACAGCTTGATCTTTTCGCTGCTCATTTATCGGGAAGATCAAACCCTTAAGTATGTATATACCCTTTCCGTAACACCCTGTATAACTAAATGAATAAAGTTCAAAATATATTTAATGATAAATCAAAACGATGTCAGATAAAAGTAACTTCATGGCTGTTGGGATTGGACTATAAGAGGACTGAGGAACTCTTGGAAATAAATAGTTTATTTTTTATTTACTTAATTTGTTTATTTTCCACATTACAGACAAGTCCAATACGATGCCGTTAGTCACAACATACAACTACATAAAAGTAAAATTAACATTACACCCAGTCAAAATATGAATACCTATATTAATTAAATAATATGACAACGTTTATGGTTGTACACCTCTTTCAATTATCATTTGTGCTGTTTGAATAAATCTCGGCAGGTTTTGCCCAAATGTATCTTCCGATACCGTTATAATACACACATCAAAAGTGTCTAGGGATCAAGCATTTTTATGCGGATTTCTTGAGATTGAGATGTGGCTTTGTAATAAATTTATGACTTTATAAATTTATATGGATCCTTTTTGGTGCATTTCATAATTTGAATCAGGAACTGTGAATCAAATTCGAGTAAAAGATGAAAATCAGCTGTCAATATTTTCCCTATAAAAACATACAACGCATTGAAGACATTATTAGTGCTACTGTTTCCCTACTACTGATTAAAACCAACGTTATTATGGAGCGGCGACGTCATTTAAGCAGGGAAGAAATGCTCAGAGCCGTGGGAATGATAGAAGCTGGTTCCCGGCAACGTACTGTGGCTTTAGCTCTGAATACAAGTCAGAGTGTTATCAGTCGACTTTGGACACGTTACCGAAGCACTGGTACCGTGGCTGAGCGCCATGGAGGACGGTATCGCTGCACCACACGGAGACAAGACCGATACATTCAAATCTTAACTCGAAGAGCTCCAACAATAACCGCCATGATGTTAGCCGTGAGGCTTCATCACTCTTCAGGGAACTTAATTAGCGACCAAACAGTCAGAAACCGCTTGCATGAAGTGAACCTTCATTCCCGAAGACCGCTACGGGTACCACCTATAGCAATGCACAATCGTAGGATTCGATATCAATGGGCTCTTGAACACAGAAATTGGGCAGAAGAACAATGGCGTTTCGTGTGCTTTTCTGATGAGTCTCGTTTAGGTATGAGACCGGATACAAGACGTATACGACACTGGAGAACCCCTGGACGCCAACAGCGATTAAAATCCTGCCAGGAAGTCCATCCTTATAGTGGTGGAACCATCATGGTATGGGCGGGTATTTGGATCGGCGGAAGAACTGAGTTGATTTGGATCAGAGGCAACCTCAACGCTCAAATTTATGCTGAGACGATTGTATCAGACGTCATCGTTCCTCTACAAGTGCAAATCGGTCCCTTATTTCAGTTAATGCATGATAATGCACGACCGCACACCGCAAGAGTTGTAAGACAGACTCTCGCCGCAGCTAACATCAATGTCCTGCCCTGGCCTGCTCAGTCGCCAGACTTGAACCCGATTGAGCATGCATGGGATATGCTACAGAGAAGAGCTCTGCCGAATATGGAGGGTATCCAGTCGCAAGAAGACCTTTTTTTGTTGTTGCAACGAACATGGGCGGCCATTCCACAGCGTGATTTGGATGAACTCATTTTGAGTATGCCAAACCGATGTTCTTGTGTTGTTAGTGTTCGCGGTAGAAACACGGATTATTAATTGTTTAAATTACCCAATAAATTTTTAAAGAAAACTGTTATTTCAGTCTTTTTTTCGAACTTTAATGTTAGTGGTTCAAATGTCAAAAATCCCTTTATTAGAAAATGGCAAATTTCTTTATTAATGCAAAGGTGACTTGGTTTATCGTTACTGTGACAAACGAAAACACTTTATTTGATGAATCCTTAAAGAAAATTTTAATTAATATCAATCAGGAGAAAAGTTATTGCAAAAATATATGTTGATCCCTAGACACTTTTGATGTGTGTATTAATAATACGTGCAGCTTGCGACATAGGGGTAAACTTAAGTATGTTAGTCCTAGCCGCTGGCACTTCTAGCAGTGCGGGGCGGCGGCGGTGCGCTCCCACGCACCCATCCGACGCGCGCAGCCGCAACGCAGCCAACACCTCGGGGTGGTGCAGCAACCCTAGCAGTACGCGAGCGACGTACTTGATTAACGCTAAGTCTCTTCTTAATGCTGCCTGATGTACCCAACCATGCCCAGCACGAACATACCTCATATACATCAGGGAATAAAATGCATCTACAAAATATATTCCGCATTTATTCCAAAATGAGGCTGTATTTTGTTTCATTTGGATTCCAAATGAATGCACTTGTTTCTAGGTGACTTTTCACAAGTGCATTAAATAAAACCTTAACATCTGCAGTATCGGATAAACCTTACACTGTCTTATGATGAACCCAAGATTTTTGAAAGCCCTACCGCACACCTTCACTATGTGTTTGCGGAACGTCAGCTCAGACACCATCTGCACGACCAGATCTCGAGCATGCATGATACCGCGGTATGTGTTGTGGATCCATAGAGTTCAGAAAATTTTCGCGACACAACTCCTCAAGGCGCAAAAGTCCGCCGTGCTTGAAAAAATATTCCACGACTTTCACCCCGTGAGACTCATATTCTGAATTCTCGAATCTGGAATATAGAAAACAAATTTTAATATGTTAAATAATTATCTCATGGTCATGAGGCTGGTAATAATAGAACTGTTTTGCATTAAAAAACAAAACAGTTATTATGTGTGTGAAAAACACACAGCATCGTTAGAAGAAGCATCGAAATTAAGCCTTAAAGATAACGCTTACCTGCTCTTTTTTCATGTTACCTCTCTGTCTTTCACCCATAAGCAGTGCCCATCCTGGAACGTCTTGTCACAACTGACAGGTTCTTGACAAGATGTACATCAGAACGTTCGGCCAGTCGAGATAGGGACTTGGCTGCTACTCCAGTTTTTAATGACGATCATGTGACGCATAAAGATGCCAGCCAAAGAATTTGTGACAGAACAGTCCGAAAGTTAGAAGCATTTATTTATGGCCGAACGACCGGATTATTCCGATCTGTCACCCCGCTTTGTCCCCTTAGGGGGACAGATCGGAAAAAAAAGTTTGATCTGTCCCCCTTTTTGGCAATGAGGGGACAGTTCGAACTTTATTTACTCCTCAACGGTTTCATCTGTCCCCCTATCACTGATAGGGGGACAGATAAAACTTTTTATTCCTGTTTGTCCCCCATACAATTTTAAATTAATTCTTAAAAGTAATGCTACACGTTATAAGCTAACTTTCAAGAATTAAATAAAAGATGAATGGTTTGGATTATTATAACGACCTGTATTTAAATAAATTATAAATATTTCTTTTGTTTCTGTATCGATCAGTCACAGTCCCATAAATCACGTAGTAGGTATTCCAGGTATAATAACAATCAGTCCTCTGATTTGACTTCATATTACAAATAAATGTTATTTTTTACTAACAATATGTTAACTTTTAGATGAGGAAATATTCCTAATAAGAAAATTTTACGTGTTTAGATAAAATTGCAGCTTCTATTAAGGTAATTAATTCTGTATTATTCAGGAATGAAGTAAATAAATTCAAGTTTTGACGTTTTCATTCCTGTAAGAGTTATCAAACAAAAAAGAAATTTTATTTAAAATATAGTATTTTCTTATTAGGAACATTTCTTAAATGTAATAATATGAAGTCAAATCAGAGGACTGATTGTTATTATACTTATTATACCCGGAATACTTACTACGTGATTTATGGGTCTGTGACTGATCGATACAGAAACAAAAGAAATATTTATAATTTATTTAAATACAGGTCGTTATAATAATCCAAACCACTAATCTTTTATTTAATTCTTGAAATTAAGCTTATAACGTGTAGCATTACTTTTAAGAATTAATTTAAATTCTATGGGGGACAAACAGGAATAAAAGTTCATCTGTCCGCCTATCAGTGATAGGGGGACAGATGAAACCGTTGAGGAGTGAATAAAGTTCGAACTGTCCCCTCATTACTAACAGGGGGACAGATCAAACTTTTTATTCCGATCTGTCCCCCTAAGGGGACAAAGCGGGGTGACAGATCGGAATAATCCGAACGACCTGATATCAGAACGTTCGGCCAACCTGAATCTCCATAATTGAGGACCTTAGAGTAACTGTTACTGAATAAAGATTTACTGACGATTTGCTGACAAACAACCAATGCTTTACTTTTACTCGTAATGCCACCGGTTAAAAGTAAAATGAATTTTGGTTTCTGTAACATATAACCTCAAAACATTGGGATTATCGATTGCTCCACAACGAAGAAGCCTAGAAGACTTGTAAAATCCCTGATGTGTTATAGGTTTCGGTGCAATGGTGTCAGTATTTTTGTTGATTCCAGATTAATCTTTAAAAATGTACTATGGCGGATGGCAACTGAAATAGGGTGACCATGTATTCCAACGAAACAAGTATTTATCGAGTACCTAGGTAAGTATCTATTTATCTACTGAATGAAGCAAAACACGTCGAAATAGTTGAAATAAGGTGACGATCAAAGAGTATTGTAATATAGATGGAATAGAGAGCCCACCCAAGAATTTTTTTATTAAAATTTTTCGCCCTCTTGTGTACGACGTCGACCGTCGTCGCAACGCAATACAATGCGTCCATCCGTTGCAACGACGCAACGTAACGCACTAATGAGGCCTCAGCCTTATAAGGGAGAGGGGAAGACAAAACGAAATTTAAAAATTGGACTACACACATGATCGGGTCAGCCTGACTCAGTATTCGGCACAGGTCGAGCAGCAAAACCGAATATGTAATCCGATCCGATTTAGACGGACGGACGGACGGACAGTGAAGTCTCAGTAATAGGGTCCCGTTTGACCCTTTGGATACGGAACCCTAAGAGTCTCATATTGTTCGCACCCGTGTTCTGAAACATCTAATTCTGAATGCAGTGTTGATGAAAACAAATCAAACTCAAAAAAATATTAACAATTTGGCACAGTTTATTTCTTGATCAAATGTTTTATATGCCCGACATAATATTGGTGCCTTTGATGGATGTAGCGTTCAAGGAATCCTCTACCTACAGAACCTTACGTAATATCGGTGCCACTGATAGATGTAGCGTTCAAGGAATCCTTAGTACCTAGTAGAGTAATATTGGTGCCATTGATAAATGTAGCGTTCAAGGAATCCTCTTCAGAACCTAAAGTAATATTGGTGCTATTGATAGATGTAACGTTCAAGGAATCCTTTACAAACTGTAAAGGATCTTTGTATCCCTTCACCTTATTCTGGTGCAATTTGTAATACAGTTCCCAGAAAGCCATTCTTTTATAGAACGGGCGAAATTCAAGTGTGATTGGTTTGTTCAGGAGCAAGTATGGTCGCCGCGTCGCTTCTACTGGCTCCCATAGCACGGTGATGAGATCTGTCAAAGATGGGGTCGGGTTTCTGTAAAGTGAAAATGCCTTTTTTACTTGTATCGCAAACAGCTTCAGTAAATTCGTAAGCTTACAAATGCGGCTGGATCAGACTGGATGAGGAAGTTCCCGACAGGGTGTTATGCTTGCGCGACTTGACAGAGACTATGACCACCAATGAACTGGAATAGACTTTATTTGCACGTGGAAATCCTCATGGATGCATAGGATAGCGGTAGTGGGAGATCAGTCAAACTCTTGCAGACTTAGACCACAGGGTGTTTGGACTAGTTTTGGCCGGGTACTAAGACATTTACTTAGTCCGTAAGACTTCCCCGGCCAGAGGACTGCAAAATACTGAGTTGTGAATTGTTAAGTAATTTTATGCGATAAAGTGTTGTTTAAATTTAAAGTACTGGTTTCAATTTTCTACTCACCCATATTTAGCGAAATTAGTCCACATGGTCGTCATAGTATCAATCATCCTCTGGTCATCATCACTTGGTACATGATCTTTTAACATGGTCATATCAAATAAATAGCCCAGGTCATCCCTGTGGCATGCTCCGGGCGATGTGAAATTACTCGAAATCTTAGCCCTGTTCCTACCACCTTCATACGAAAACACGTATCTGTAAACTGTATTTGCTGTTGCGTTCAGATATCTGTCTACAGTTCTTTCTGTAGGATAGCAAAAAACAAAATCAGTTCCAAAATCGAAAATATCGCTTTGTAAATCTGCGCTTAAAACCTGTTCCCCGATGTAAAAACGTCTGACGGTGTCTTCATCAAAAATTCCGTCAAAATCTTTTACTAATTCGTCTCCAAAACTGTAATTCTCATAAAACAATTTGTTCGATTCTTTTGGGTATTGAATCATGACTTCTTTATTCGTATGACCGATCATGAGATCCATGCCTTTAACTTTAGGTTTGAGATTGACTGGGAAATCAGTTAGATATGCATCTTGCTCAATGGTCTCAACACACGGCCTCGTTAGTGGGTGCCCGCGAGGACTTACGATATGTGCTAAATGTGTCGCTTGCATTACTTCAAAAGGATCCCTTTCGCTCAGGTATTCCAGTGCTTCTCTCACATTTTCACCGATATATCCGAGGTAGGCAGCTATATTCAATGGTATACTATCATTTTGCGGTGCTATAAGCCACGTAGTCAATGCAGAACCACTCTGCAGGATCGCCCGGTGGACTAAACCTTCAATAGTCAGCAGTTGAACGTCTAGTGTCATGGCTCCGGCTGATTGTCCAAACGCTGTAACTGTTTTACTATCTCCCCCAAACGCTTCGATGTTGTCTTTAACCCATTTCAGCGCTAATACTTGGTCTTTTAAACCTTGGTTACTGAAACCAGGTTCGTTTACACATAGGAAGCCGTATGGTCCTAATCTGTAGTTTATCGAAACGATTACGACATCATGTCTGATTAAGAATTTGGGTGATAGATCTGCCATGGCTTTGCGTCCTAGGATGAAGGATCCTCCGTGGATGTACACCATCACGGGTAGTTTGTTGGTGGAATTAGCTGTGTTAGGTACATATACGTTAAGTTGTAAACATTGTATCATACCCACGGGATCGCCCCTCCAGCTGTACTGAGGACATACAACAGTGTCGTCGTTAGCTTCGTAAGTGCTGCTGAAACCGGGGTGAGGTGCAGCTGCCTAAAAGAGGATGTTGTTTAATTCATAGTAAGTCTGTATTTTTTTATTATTTTACTAAAATCATCAAATACATCGCCGAAACGTAAACGTAGGCAAGAGATACGTGTGAAAACAAAACGGTCATCCGGTTTATCCCTACATGCTTAGGGCGAGAGCGCTAGGAAAGCCTGCGAAATGATAAGCTTGGAAAACCGCACATGCTGGCAATCGCCCCATGTTGAGAAGATCTAGTGGAAGATCGCGGGAGCACGCTGGATGCCGGCAATTCTTTCGAGGGGAATATTTTCAGCAGCGGACGTTTTATATGGGAACAGGAAACTTCTTTCCTTCCGTTGAGACGGGAAAGCGTATACCTGTTGATTACCCTGTAGATAATTTATATTACTTTTTCAATTAACGGTGGTAATGACTTTTAAGTTAAAAACTGATAAGAATGAATTAGTGTGACGAATTGACTAGCAGTTGTCTATTTAGTTAACTGCTGCCAATCCGTCATACTTGCGGATATTTATCTGCATGTGTTGAATTTTTCCACATAGCAACAGACAAGACATATAGGTGCCGATATTAAGATTACCTAACGTAAATCATGAAATGGATGCAGCACCGCCCTCCCGCCCGCAAAAATATACACATGCTGGAAAAGCAATAATAATTAGCGCAACAAAAGGTTTTCACCAACGAGCGGTCTTCGAGTCAACACCTCCTGAGGATGCCCCGTGTAGGGGCGGAACACGTGTCACTGTCAAGTAAAGGTTTGGGTGCATGGCATGCTAATTATTGTTGCTTTTTCTGCATGTGCATATGTTTGCGGGCGGGAGGGTGGTGCTGGCATCCTGAACTTTTTTCGCGTAATTGAAAATACAAATTTCTCACAAGATTAAATACATATAAGACAGATACCTAGATTAATAAGATTCAATTAATGTCATGGATTTCCACAAAGTAACGCCTGATTCTATAACTTATCGTAAATAACGAAGTCAATGTCAATGTCGAATGGATATTCTCCGAATCATGTTTTTATAAAGTACCTACCATACCATACGCTTTTCAATGGTTTTTGGGATACATATAGTATACATACTTATACTTATGTTAAAAACTAGACTTACCCCGAAAGGATTGCTCTCATCCACCAAAGCGTATGGTATCCCAAGAAACACTGCATAATCTCCATCTCCGTCTATACCTCTTATTGATCCTTTCGTCGTAGTTACTAAATGTTCCTGCGATTCATCTCCATTGGTGCATTTGATTGTAAACAAAATGAGTATTAACTTCTTCATTCTATTGAAAACTCTTTTTAAAAGAACTTCCTGGCAGATGAGACTTAAAATATAGGCCAGTATTTTAGCGGCCGTGTTTCCACCAACTGGAGAATCAAATGACTGATGATTCCTATAGTCGAGTGCAATAATTAGACAATAAGGTGGAACGAAGTTTATAGAGGACGGATTGTCATGGGACTTTTTATATTGAGATCCAAGGAGTTGTGAAGAAGTAAAAAGGGATCGTGAGTGGCAAAATTTTCTTCTCTCAAATATACAAGCTACTTACATACTTTCATCGACCGTCGTTGTAGTTGCTAGGTAGTGGCTGGTCGTGAGAAATGATGAAAATTGAAACTTTTGGTAAATTAGGCCATTAAGAATGGAATGCAGCGCGTGAGTTTTTTAGTACGCGTGGAGTGTTCGCGGGATTTTATGGCACTAGTGTTTGAATAATTGCAATGGCGGCCGCCGCGGTAGGCGTCGCGCATCAACCAATGAGAGCGCCCCACAGTGGAACGAATGTATGGGAGCGGTTGGACGTAGACATGTCCGAAAAAAAAGAGTAAAATTATGCCAAACTAATGATGCCATCTTATTCGATTACTTAATGCCTTCATAAATTGTGGTGATGAATTTCTTCATAACTCCCATATTTCGGGAGTAATTTGAGAAAATGTGAAATTTTACTATGAAAATGAGTGTATCGAGCTCTCTCCCTCCTGATTCCGGGCTTGTTTCAAGTAGCGGTCTCTAATATCATAATGCTATTACTAAGAGCTATATTTAATACTAAGACACATAGTGCGCCAAATGTGCACTTTCTGGGATAAAAGGAAATGAAAATTTAAAAAAAAAAAACGTTTTTTCCCCATTTGTATTTACTTTAAACCGCAGACAGACTTATTAAGAGGTCTATAAATATATTATATATATACAGAAATATATATTAACAAAAATATTCACAAGAACTGATGAGAGTATGACTTTTAAGTAAGTTGATAATAAATTACCTAGTTTCATTAAAAGTACAATAAATAATTAAGATGTAAGCTCTAATTTACTAAGTTACACATTTTAAAACAATAACATCATTTAATTATCTTCGTCATCATCATCATCATCAATTAATTCAAATTCAGAATCGATGTCCGCTAAATCATTTATGTTAACAAATTCGATATCACTTTTCTCAGAATCCGTAAGCTCATAAAATTCCTTAAAAGAAGATTTTTTTACAAACTTATTTCCTTTTGGACGGATACTTGTAACAAGTGGATCAGAAGACAGTAAAAGATTGTGCATAATATCTTCATTGCATGAGATACTGCTATGCTTTCGAGAATGCCCCTCTCTATATTTTCTAAAATCTTTATTTCTAGCCTCAGATGCCTCTTCGGATAGAAAACCAATGGGCACAATTGACATGTTCTGAACTATGTCTGGCCCATGCATTAAAATTTTATGAAGTGAAGAAGGCATATAATACCATGGGTATAACTCCACGTAAAGCTTAGCAGTATCAAAGCAGAACTCTCGGAATTTAGTTACGTTGATCTTCTCTCCTGATGAAATACACTGCAAGATCACACAGATTTTTCTTAAAAGCATAGCATCTATTCCGGTCAGTTCAGCAGATTTAGTGTAGTTTTCAAAAAATCTCCTTGCCGAGTTGCCATTGTTGGTGGATCCACTGCCTTGTTTCACAACATCGAGAAGTAAGCCCGTTTCTCTTCTTACAGCCTCTTGAACTCTTTTCTTCCTGTCATCAACTTGCCTTTTTGCTATATCACCCCTTACTTGCCATGATTTTATGTCTAATTTGTAGGAAATGTGTAATAAGCATTCCATTGAGCGAATCCAAGCGTGAAGGGTGCTTAAGCTATATTTATACATGTCCTCGTTTGCGTGTTTATCTTTGATTAACTCTAAATTATTCATTTCTTTAGGACAAGCCTTGCATATGTCACACACTGAAGCTGCTGTATTGGATATAATGGAATGAATTTTACCATCAATCATTGTCAACAGCAGTTGGTGTTTGACACTAATTCCATCAGTGATGGTGGATGGAGTTAAGGCTTCAATCTCTGCTTCGATTTCAGCCATCTCTCTCTGCACATTTTCTTTGGTTTCCTTTATAAACTTAAACAATATTGGCCGGCAAAATGAAGTGGAAGATGGTCGCTCGTTTTCCCAAATTGTTACACCTTTTGAGACGAGCCGCAGTGGTACAAGACTAATCATAAAATTACTAGCAAGATCGATTTGCTCATCTTCACTCGTCCTTTGATGATAAATGCTTTGGCTAGATGATCCGTCAAAACCCCATTTGCTGGTCAATACGAGCTGTTGATTGGGATCAACAGGGGTTTCTAACGACCTAATAAGTCTTCTTGAGGTTAAATCCATCAAGGCTTGTAATTTGATTTTTGCAGAGCTCTCTGTAACTGTGAGATCTTCTTTGGCCGGATAGCACTTAATTTTTTCTTTAACCAACATGTAGTAACTCGGGTATTGAAGAGCTCCTTCTTGAGTGTTGAAATCCCGAAGAGTGTTATAGCGCCATTTCGATAAGTTCATCGATACATAAAGAGCCAATGCCTTCAAAGGGGATATTTCCCGTACCTGAATTGATTTACCTTCAATGAAGGCTTTGATTTTTGAGGCCTCTTCTGGATTCTCCGTCAAGTATTTCATAACATAAGCTGTATCGCTTTGTCCTGCCTTTTGAAGCGCCCTTTCGGCCGAAAACATAATTTCAGCGCTGCTACTGCTGCATGAAAGACTATCTTCAGTGCGTCTTCTTTTTTGCCGGTTACTAAGGTCCTCAAAAGATTTACGAGGACTAGGATGTGTACAAGTTGAAGCATTAGATTTAGCAGGAGAAATTATGGGCTCGATGACGTCACTTATATTTTCTGTAGAAGGTTCCATATTTTCATTCTGTAATTCCGGCCATTGAATTGCAGCCTGTAGCCAAATCTCATGTTTCTTCCGAAACTTATCTGTGCTTCTTCCAGACTGTGTCCATTTTGCATAAATGCGGTAGCAAAATCGACGACACCAGTCTTTTAAACTTGTTTCAGCACTTTCACATAACTGAACACAACTGTTATCTTTTAAAACACTGAACAAATAGTTAAAGTCGCGTAAATCTTTATGTGCGCGTGCGCATAAAGCAACGTGAATATCAAGATTTGTATTAAAATTTGGAAAATACATTGCGAGATTAGCTTGGATACAACGAGGTGTAAATCAACACTGATTTTAAAGTTACTAATAGTGACCTATTTATATAAAATCCAGGTATCCCAGGTATCCTTTGTTAAATATTGCAAGGTAATTAGTTATTGTGATAATTAGTAAATGATGCATGCTAAATTAGTGTATTAAGAGCCATTTAGTAATTAAATAATAGCAATGTTCTTATCAGTAATCATTAGTGCATCAGTTTTATATGTAAACCTTAAGTCCCTAATTATATATCCTAATTAGCTTATATCTTCTCTAATTGGCTGCTCAGAAATGTTATTGTAATAAGGTAAACCTTTAGAAAAACGGTTTTAATCAACAAAATAAACAAAAAATAAAAAAATTGTGTTATAAAATAAACATCACTCTTTATCCCAGAAAGTGCACATTTGGCGCACTATGTGTCTTAGTATTAAATATAGCTCTTAGTATTAGCATTATGATATTAGAGACCGCTACTTGAAACAAGCCCGGAATCAGGAGGGAGAGAGCTCGATACACTCATTTTCATAGTAAAATTTCACATTTTCTCAAATTACTCCCGAAATATGGGAGTTATGAAGAAATTCATCACCACAAGTTATGAAGGCATTAAGTAATCGAATAAGATGGCATCATTAGTTTGGCATAATTTTACTCTTTTTTTTCGGACATGTCTACGTCCAACCGCTCCCATACATTCGTTCCACTGTGCGCCCGCGTGCAGTCCGTTCTTGTTGGCCTTTGATTTATTTTAAAAGAAAATAAAAATACAACTGTAATAAAAAACATAAGTACTTAGAAGGTAAGTAGGTATACTTAGGTGTTTACTTAAAATATTACTTACTAAAATTTAAAAAACGCCGGGCGGATCGCGGCACCATCGTCAACAGTCGTCTTTCGGCGATCGTCTTTTTAACCAACTTTCGAAAGAAGGAGGTTCTACGTTCGACTGTATGTATTTTTTTATGTATGTTCGCCAATGGACCGATTTTCAAAACATATTTTTTTATTCGAATTGGGATATGTCCATGAAATCAGTTAATTTAAAGACAAGGAAGTCACAAGACGAACCGAAAATGCCTGGAAGAGCTACTGGTTCATGAAGGAACTTCAGAAGGGAACCTTCCTTTGTCGCTAAAGCGCAAAATCATGGACAAGTGCATTCTTCCGATTTTGACCTATGGATTCCAGAATTGGTCTTTGACAAATATTCAAAAGTCCAAACTCAAGGTCTGCCAACGTGCCGTGTGAGCGCAGCATTCTAGGCGTCAAACTAACCGACCGCAATACCACACTGCGCTCCAAAACACAAATTACTGATGTTGCTCAAAAAGCCGCAAAACTGAAGTGGGACCGGACTGGCCACGTCTGCCACATGCCCAATGATCTGTGGCCCAAAATAACCACTTTCTGAAGCCCTGATACAGCCAGAAGGCGTCGCGGTAGACCTCGTAAAAGATGTCGAGTGGAAGACCTAGACATGACCTGCGACCAGTAGTCCACATTGGCCCTGGATCGAGACAATTGGAAGTCATGGCTAGAGGCCTTGCCCAGCAGTGGGATGACGCAGGCTAACAGTATTAGTATCAGTATTCAAAATTCGAATTCTTTTTGATTGATTTGTCATATTGGGATCCACGGGAAATCCAGGGCAACCCTCAAATTATATAGGCATATACGATGTTTTTCATATACTTATAGTAGTTACTATGTAGACTGCAAGTCGGTCTGTGTGATTGATTGCTGTAATCGCTTGGTTATTGTTTACAACTTTACACAATGTCATAACATAGCATCACGCCTGTATACTATGTGGGGGTACGTAGAAATGTACCTTCAGTACACACACATATAGGTATAACTATCGAATAGTTAGGTACGATAACATCAATTTTATTGGGGATATGCCTATTACCATGATATGTATTGATAACAATGTAAAATAAATGCATAGCAAAAATTTGTACAGGATATTAAAACTAAAAATGGAAAAATAAAAAACTTTTTAGCCTTTATAAACACAAAAAAGTGAATAATAACTTTAGCTTCAGAAGGCAAAAAAACTAAATCAATGATACAAAAGTCACGGACTTCTGAAGCTAAATTCACACTTCTGTGTTTTTGAAGTCGGTTTTATTTTTTGCAAAAAAGTTTTTTTTTCACACGTTAAAGCAGTTGATGGAGGAGTGTTAAGAATATAATCGACCCATATGCATGGATTTCCTCGATTACGAGCAGGCTTTCAACAGCATTGGGCCGTGTTCACTTTCCATGAGACTGCATGGAAAGTGAACATGCACGGCCCCAAGACATCGTGAAATGGTTAAATTGGGGCTGTTGGGGTGTTAACATAAATGGTGCTTACCTGTCGCATAATTAAGAATTGCAGAGAAACTCGTCTTCATCGCTGAAAATTTCGAGGATCTTCAGAATAAGCTCCAAGGTGTTTCTTTTAAAGTAGGACTTTGGATGAATATGGCAAAGATGAAAATTATGGCAAACATCAACAGCTATTCAAATCCTTCTGACAAAGTTCGAATTATGTATGAGTGAGAGTGAGTGAAAGAGTTGGAGATTGTTGACCAGTATGTCTATCTTGGCCATATGCTTTAATTAGTGCAAAGAGCATGAAGAATATGGCTTGGGTGTTGGGTGGGCCGAGTTTAACAAATTGGACGACATTTTGAAAACAGTCAATATTCCGCTATGTCTAAAGACACACCTCTATAACCAGTGCGTTCTGTCTGCGTACAATGACGTATGTTGCTGAAACATGGACGCTCACGCAGGAGGCTGTGAACAGACCCAAAAGTTGCACACCGAGCCATGGAGCGTGCCATGCTCGGCATACAGCTGATATAGGGTTCATGATTTCTCGAGCTTTTCAATTTCTCGGGTCTCGAGAATTCTCGAGGCTAATTTCTCGGGGCTTCTTGGGTTGTCGAGAAATTTACACTTACGTACGTTTTCTCATATTATTTGGTTCCAATAACGTTAACAAATTCAGTGGTTTTCCTCTCAAATAAAAGTATCAAAATATAATTATAATCATCTTATGAATAAGCTAATTAACTTTTTTTTAAATACAGAAATAATATTATTCAATAGTTCGGCGGTCACAGCACTAGGCTATCACTGCTGCTTTGTCCTCGCTGAAGCACGTCAATAATGCAATGTCCTCTAACTTCACTAGGTGCTTCCGTATTAGACAAAAAAAAAGTAACATTCAGAAATACCGTTAGGTACAGATGAAAGCAGATGGATTTTGTAGTAAATAGTTTTGTAGGAAGGTTTCAGAAAAAGAGGCCATGTGTGAGCAGATAAGATTCCCACAACACTAAAAAAAGCCTAACGAGACGCTTCTTGTCTTGTCTAAGCCGTTTGAGCCAGAGTTTTCCCATTTTAATTTCAATTGAAAGTGAAATGTCGCACGATTTTTTTTTTTTAATCGGCTGACGTAGTTCAGAATTAGCGCTGAACAAAACAACCACAACACACATTTACATTAGAGCATGCAAACCGGATACCCGATTAACCGAAAAAACCGTTAGCCTGCCGAAATGAAACCCGGTTTTCTAGGATAGTAAAACCGGGTTTTTCGGTTTTGTTTATACATACTTATAATAAATAAATATAAGGGAAAACAAAAAATTACACACTATAAATATTGAATAACAAGTTATGTTTCTCCTATCTTATTGATTTAATAACATTAATTTTCACAAAGAAAATCTTGAATTGAATTGAAAATATTTATTTCAGACTAAGCACACATTAATTGATACAAGTTCATATTATGTTAGTAAGCAGATACTTCCAGCTATGTTAGTAAAAATTGAAATAATAATTATTTTGGACATGCGATAGCGATCAATGCCTCAGGATTTGGCTGTCCACTCTGTCCGACACCACGCTCAGAAGCGTGTTAGTGCTACACTGTAGGGACACCGTTCTTTTGCGAAGCACCTGGAAGCCGTCTGTGCTGTGGCCGGCGAACATGCCGAAGGCACTGCTCCGCCCTAAGAGCCCCAACAAACCCCTAAAGGCGTTGTTATACTGGACGCGCAGAGCAATGCAGGCGTTTTTTGTGTCATTGCTCCATAGGTTGCACGTGTATAACGATTGGCAATAGCTTTGAAATAGTGTGACTTGATATATGATTTCTCGAGTTCTCGACTTTTCTCGAGCTTGATTTCCCGGGAACAAAGACCAAAGATTTGACAACCGGGAATGAACCCTAAGCTGATAGATCGAGTTCCTAACGTCGAAATCCTAAGTTGGGCAGGACACCTAGCAAGGCGCAGTGATGACAGGTGGACTAGCGCTATCGCCGAATGGTGTCCAAGAACTGGAAAAAGAAATGTGGGTCGCCGGCGGCGAGATGGGCAGATGATCATCGGGTGAAAAACCTGGTTGAGACTGGCACAGGATTGTGGATTGTCAGAAGAAAAGAGAGGCGTTTACTCAGCAGTAGGCGAAAGAAGGCTGTGGATGATCATGATATTGTCTTGAATTGTTTGACAACTGTTTAGTTCTTAAAGATATGTTGGGTCATTCTCTCTCAATAAACATTTTTCGTAACACAATGCACTTTTTTTATTTAAATTAAAGTATCGAGATATACCTGCGACTTTCGAGGTCGCCTATTAAAATTGATAATTAATTGATAATTAAAATTGATAAATTAATTAAATTGATAACTAATAGTAACTATATAATTATTCAGACGGCACGGTTGGCACAGTGGTTGAGCTATCAACTGCTGCACTGTGTGTCGCGGGTTCGATTCCCGCACTGAACAAATATTTGTATGGCCTACAGATAGTTGTTCCGGGTCTGGCTGTTTGTGTATGTGAGTTTAAATGGTTGTAAACGCACCCACGATACAGGAGAATTTCCAAGTGTGGGGCAACGTTTAACAAAAAAAAAAAAACTGTCTTTAAAATATGCTCGAAGTTGATGTCTCAATCGTAAACTATTTCCAAATCAGCTGCTTACATATCATCACGCCTGTAATCCCGGTTCATTTTGACGTGACAACGTCTTATAAATTGGTTTGCCGGGTGACACTTCAAGAAACTGCGTTACGCTCCGCTCACGTTATGCGCTCACAATGAGAGCGAGTGAGAGGCACGCGTGCCTTTCACTTTTTATATCTGTCTCTCTCGCTCTTAGGCGGGCTAACCATGCCCGAGTGGAAGGGACGCGTGCCTCTATATATGTATATTTGTATATAAATACGTATGTATGTGTAAAGGTAAAAATAAAATTTTGTTAATATGAAATTCAGTGCGAGATTCTTTGTATAAATTAATGTTTTAAATATAATTCTTTGTATAAATAAATGTTTTAAATTGTTACTATTATTTCATCCTTCTTCCTACTATACGAATGAATATACACATTAAAATTATTTTACCACTCAAAGTCGTTGTCACGTAAAACTTTCGCCCGTATACCGACTTTACAGGCAACCAATTTTTTTTGAGGTGGTCATTGCATTTTAGATTCTTAGAAGAACTTCAGCTGCATCAGTAAATATTTTATACCTACCCTTAAAAGTCTGTTTTTTTTTTCTCATGATGCTGCCTCCCCCTAGCTCAAAAGCTGGTGATGCCCTTGTGCCCCTACATTTTCCTTCGCTTGTTGATCGAGGCCCATTAGGCATTTGTTTTTGACGGTTTATTTGGGTGGCCAGCCCACTCCCACTTTAAGTTAGTAGTTTTTTCTCCGAAATCTGCAACCTAAACGCAGGTTGGTCTTTCATACGCTAATGTAGATTGACAAACATGGCAACTTTGTCAATTGAAAATGAATTTGCTGAAAACATCTACTTTGAAAACCTAAAAAAAAAGTTCGAAGTTTGAGAAGTTTTTTTTTTCGAAGGTTAGAAAAAAAAGGCATCATCTGCCGAGCCTTTTCCCAAACTATCTTGGGGTCTGTTTCCAGTCTAACCGGATGCAGCTGAGTACCAGTATTTTACATGAAGCGACTGCCTATCTCACCTCCGCAACCCAGTAACTGGGTAATACGATACCTCTTGGTAAGATAAGACTGGATGTCTTATCTTATATGTCTGACTTTTGGCATCTGTCTACTCGTAACGACTGTCAATGTTCTACAAATGACAGCCGGGACCAACGGCTTAACGTGCTTTCCGTAGAAATCACGCCCCGGGCGCTGGTAGTGCTAAAACTGGCATTGCCTATAAGAGTTCCGTTTTTTCATTTTGAGGTACGATTCCGTACCTCAAAATGAAAAAACGGAACTCTCCTCTCCTAAAAACAGGATCGGGTCAGTCTGACTCGGTATTCGGCACCGAAAATGAAATTTGAATATATTTTGTGTATAAAACAAATACAAAAATCACGTATTGTCTGCACCCGTGTTCTGAAACATCTAATTCTGCATGCAGTGTTAATGAAAACAAATGAAACTCAAGAAGCTACTTTTTATTTTATTAAAATTTGACACAGTTAATTACTTGATCAAATGTTTTATGTTCCTATTGTGTGGAGCCCGACGTAATAATGTCGTCATAACTGACAACACGTCCATTAGGTCTCAACAAATATCTGCAGGTACTATAGATCATTCACAAGTTTTTTCGTTCTTTAAAAAATCTGAATTCCCTTTGTTTCCCCTCTCATTATTCTGGTGTAATTTGTAATACAGTTTCCAGAAAGCCATTCTTCTGTAGAATGGGCGATATTCAAGTGTGATCGGTTTGTTCAGGAGCAAGTATGGCCGCCGCGTCTCTTCTACTGGCTCCCATTGCACGGTGATGAGATCTGTCAACGATGGGGTCGGGTTTCTGAAAAGTGAAAATGAG
Source organism: Cerastis leucographa (assembly GCA_963082945.1). NCBI lineage: Eukaryota > Metazoa > Arthropoda > Insecta > Lepidoptera > Noctuidae > Cerastis > Cerastis leucographa. The sequence goes on along the minus strand of OY720380.1, from coordinate 4,687,206 downwards.
TAAAATAAAAAGAAATGCGGTGATGAGCGAACGGCCTGTCAACTGTCAAACTCTTACAGACTAACACCCATTTTCTAAAAGCCTCCCTAAATGTATTTTTAAACTAAGTCGACCTTTGTTGCCATGACAACAGTTGAAAACACCCACCAAATCGTATTCCTAGAATTTCTCGGCCGCATTGGCGGATCTTCGAATAAGGTCCCTCCTCGGTAAATGTACGTTGCTTCTTACACTAGCTACCTTTGTCAAACCCATAGTCGCTATACGTCAATTTATAAACAAACTGAGCGAAATGTACGCGTGATTAAGTCCGATTTAGTTCAGTTCATGACTAAGAATCCCTTACCAGTGTTAGACCACACGATGTTCTTCGACTACTTTTGGCAGCGGCGCTGAAGCATTTACTCTGTTCGTCAGACTTCCCTAGGCAGAGGACTGCAAAATGCTGCGTTGTGAAATGTTAACAAATTGAATGCAATAAATTGTGGTTTTAATTTTCCACTTACCCATATTTAGCGAAATTAGTCCACATTGTCGTCATAGTATCAATCATCCTCTGGTCATCCTCATTTGGTACTTTATTTGTGAACATGGTCATATCAAACAAATAGCCCAGGTCATCCCCGTGGCATGCTCCGGGCGATGTGAAGTTACGAGAAATCTTAACCCTGTTTCTACCACCTTCATACGAAAACACGTATCTGTAAACTCTATTTGCTTTTTCGTTCAGATATCTGTCTACAGTTCTTTCTGCAGGATTACAAAAAACAAAATCAGTTCCGAAATCGAAAATATCGCTTTGTAAATCTGCGCTTAAAACCTGATCCCCGATGTAAAAATGTCTGATGGTGTCCACATCAAAAATTCCGTCAAAATCTTTTACTAATTCGTCTCCAAATCTGTAATTCTCATAATACGCTTTGTCAGATTGTTTTGGGTATAGAAACATGACTTCTTTATTTGTGTGACCGATCATGAGATCCATGCCTTTAACTTTAGGTGGTAGATTGACTGGAAATTCAGTTAAATGTGCATCTTGCCCAGCGGTCTCAACACACGGCCTCGTTAGTGGATGCCCGTGAGTGCTTACGATACGTGCGTTATATGTCGCTTGCATTACTTCTAAAGGATCCTTATTGCTCAGATATTCCAGTGCTCCCCTCACATCTTCGCCCGTATATCCGAGATTATCAGCTATATTGAGTGGTATACTGTCATTTTGCGTTGCTATAACCCATGTAGTCAATGCAGAACCACTCTGCAGGATCGCCCGTTGGACTAAACCTTCAATAGTCAGCAGTTGAACGTCTAGAGTCATGGCTCCGGCTGATTGTCCAAACGCTGTAACTGTTTTACTGTCTCCCCCAAACGCTTCGATGTTGTCTTTAACCCATTTCAGCGCTAATACTTGGTCCTTTAAACCTTGGTTACTGAAACCAGGTTCGCTTACACATAGGAAGCCATATGGTCCTAATCTGTAGTTTATTGAGACGATTACGACATCATGTCTGATTAAGAATTTGGGTGATAGATCTGCCATGGCTTTGCGTCCTAGGACGAAGGATCCTCCGTGGATGTACACCATCACGGGTAGTTTGTTGGTAGAACTAGCAGTGTTGGGTACGTATACGTTAAGTTGTAAGCATTGTATAGTGCCCGCGGGCTCGCCACTCCTGCTGTACTGAGGACATGCAATGCTGTCGTCGTTTGCTTCGTAAGTGCTGTTGAAACCCGGATGAGGTGTAGCTGCCTGAAAGACGATGTTTCAGGTTAAAGTAGGTACATTTAATATAATATTAGTACTATTACTACATAATTTTATTAATAATTTATAATAATCGTACTAAAATCATCAAATACATCGCCGAAACAAAAACTTTGGCAAGAGATGCGCGTCAAAACAAAACGTTCATCCGGTTCATCCCTACGTGCTTAGGGCGATAGCGCTAGGGAAGCCTGCGAAATGATTATCTCGGAAAACCGCACAAACTGGCAATTGCCCCATGTTGTGTCGACCTAGTGGAACAGGGTGAAAACTGAAAACTTCTTTCATTCCTTTGAAATGGGAGAGCGGATCCCTGTAGATTACTCGTATAAATTTATTAGTAGATAATTTGGAATACTTTTTCCATTTCAATTAATTCGATGGTGATGGTAAATTGATACCTATGATAAAATTAATTGTAAATAATTGTCTAGCATTTGTTTAAATATCCGCAAGTGCTGAATTGACATAGCGACATACACAGCAACAGAGCACACAATAACAAGTGCAACACAATTTACATAGTAACAGAGTTTTCCAAAACGTGCAGGTAGGTACCGATAATACCTAACATGAATAACGAAAATGTGGTGCAAAATATGTAGTTTTAATTCAGCGAAAATGATCCAGGTATGCAGGATGTAGCACCGCTGGACCGTAAAAATATGCACATTCAGGAAAAGGAATAATAATTAGCGAAACAAGCGGCTTTCGCGCCCGAGCGGTCTTCGAGTCAACACCTCCTGAGAATGCATGTGCACTTGTTTGCGGGCGGGAGGGCGGTGCATATTTTTCAAAACATCGAATATCATAGATTTCCGTGAAGTAACGCCTGATTCTATAACGTATTATAAATAACCAAGTTAATATTTTTTTTTTTATATTTATTCGAAAATTGGAATCGGCACAATCAATACAATAATATAAATCTTAGAAATAATAAAGGTATAACAAAGTTCAATGCCTGTACTAGGTTAAACCTGTATCACAGGCGACATGTCTGAAATAATTACTACTTGGACAACAAATTTCCTTAACAGTATTTAATATTAAAGTTATGAAATGGGTTAGTAAAAGTTAATATGATAAACCTAATGTACTTAAAACGCTAATAAAACATACGAACAAAAATAATGTAAGTCAATAAATTCTAAGGAAAACAATTTGTTGCACATAGTTGCTAATGGGTGAATTTCCCAAATGACTTATTTTTTTTGTCTTCGGTGAAATTAGTATTTGAAAAAAGGAATATCGTTCTGAATTATATTTTTTATTATTAAATAGGTAGTTATTGGGTTGTGGCAAAAATATAATTTGCCTAGGACTATTTACAAAGGTTGAAATAAATACATAAACCTCTATTTTTTTCAAATCGGTGATGTCCCTCTACTTTTTTTACAAACAAAAAAGCTTATACACTAATAGAAATAAGTAAGTTAAGTATATAACTTATTCTATTTTATAGAATATTAGTTTTCTTATTAATATATAACATATTTTATTACATAATTAACGATTGTTATTACTGAGAGGCACAAACGTACCTGTCCTGCAAAATGTTCTCATATCGCTGGACAAAAGTAATTTAAACCTAACTTTACATCGACGAGTCCGACAGCGTCCCCACCCCAATTTTATTTTCCTCGTTAGTGTGTGCTAGTGCGCAGTCAGGACGGATTTGTGTCAAATCGCTGCATATTCTCGCCAATAACATAAGTACGCCATTTCAGTTGCTCCCGGACAATTATTTTATAGTATCGGTGGTTGCATTTTTCTAGTGTAATGAGTAGTTTTATATTTGTTGTTTGGTTCTAACACAGGTAGTAAGTAAATTAGCTTCATTGACTGTTATTGAATTTATCCTAGATATTATGCATTTTTTCTAATTTTCGAAAAAGTGTATTATTTCTCACGTCGCTGTTCTCATATCGCTGTAATCGGTGGTCTTTATTACCACCGATGTGATAATTTACACCGAAAAAACCAATCGGTGTCTTATATCTAATATCGGTGTTTTGATTCATGATCAACGCACAGTTTTGTCACATCGGTGGATTACTTTATCATATCGCTAGATCATTTTATCATCTCGGTGATTCGTTTTATCATATCGGTAGATCCCGTATCATTTCGTTAGGTAAAGTATAATACTATTACAGAGACAATGATAATAAAAATAATCATTTTTTTAAATTCATAATACCTATAGTTAATATGATAAAAAAGAAAGTATATATAATAAAATAGGTACATCATTTAAAAAAATATATTGCAACTGAATTTCTAAGAACTCAGTTCTCTTTGGATGTGATCTACTTACATAAGACCCTTAGTTCAGGTCTTCAGTTCTAAGTCACCCTTGTAAAAATATATAGGTACCTACTAACTATTTCATTTTTTGATGTTCAAAGGGTGATAGATCATCATATCGCTGGATATGTACATCATTTCGGTGGATAAACTTATCATACCGGTGTACAGAAAAAAAATTCGGTGCCGGTTTGTCATATCGGTGGAAACCAGAATTCAAACTGAATTTTCTCCTTAGTCTTAAATGATACGTTGATGATATTAAATTTGGGGATATTTGATATCTTAAAGATTAAATGTAATCTTTAAGATATCAAATATCTTAAATAAATCTTAAAGATTACATTAAACCTGAAAAATATACAAAAAAAATATAAATGAAAAAGTTCACCGATATGATAAAAAAAAATGGCATTTGTTGAAATTCACCCATAAATATGATAGTCAGTCAGCATTACGAAACAAGTAAATATTTCAAAATGAACACCGTCAGGGCATTTTTGTTGTTTGCGACAATTTGCTTATGTAGCGCGATATCGACGGAAGTCTGGCCATGAGTGATGACGCACTAGGTGCCCTCATAATCGACGGAGTTTATATATCTGGTTTCAGCTATTTTTCTAGCAGGGCATTCAGCGTCTCCCGTTTTGTGGTCACTGGGCTTTTTGAAGCGGGAGCAAGTTGCGCATCTTGGAAATGCTAAGGATGCTTTCTTCGCGCATTCGGACATCATATGACCAGCTTCACCACAGTGGCCACATGTAGAATTTATTTCTCTGCACGATTTTGCTGCATGGCCATACTGTTGGCATTTGTAACACCTCGTAACTAACGTAAAGTCCCTGACGGGACAAGATGTCCAATTTATAAAAATCCTTGATTGAGGTATTAGAATTTTCCATATACTGGCCGCAACTTCAATAACGTAGTTACTAGTCGCTGCCTCTCTCTTCCCAGATTTGTGGCTTAATTTTACCATGGTCAAAAAGGATTCCAAGGACATCGCTGGTAACTTGTCGGCAACATTTTGTTCATAAATGCACTTGAAGACCTCATTTTCAGCCAAGGAGTTCGGCACACCTACAACCCCGATCCGGGGTTTGCGCTTGTTTGGTTCGTCAGCAGTAAGTCCAGATGTAGTGAGCTGGACTGCGTTCTTCAGCTTATCAGCGTCTTCTTTTGTCTCGGTACTTATTATCACGCCACCATTTTTCGTTTTTCGGACACCACGTACTTGTAGCTTCATTTGCTCAGGCCGTATGATTTTTTGCACTAGTGTGTGAGAATATTCTCCGAATAATGTTTTTATAACACATCCAAAATAGGTGTACTGAACTAGTGAGGCAAAAAACTAGAAATCACATTTGATGTTTATTTTCCTTGTACAGGGTACATAGTGTAAATATACATACGCTTATTGTGGGTGATAATTGTGTTTAAAATGGTTCTCACGATTTCGTACTTTGTATACGTACTTCACAGTAAGTAGTATAGTTTTAATATATTACGGTTTAAGACATTTATTTCTCAAAAAGTTCATATTCACCACAGTACAGCCTCTAGGATGGTGTATTATTGTAGTCTTTGGTAATCTTTGCTCCATTTTTTATGGCAGACTAAATGACTTGCCTATGTTGATTTCTGAAGGACTAGAACAGTAGCGGAATAGTACCTACATTGTTACCCTAGGGGTGAAAGTAACTTATTTAGTCCCGAGACAATAGTTCGAGGGACTAAATAAGTCTTTAGCCCGAGGTAAACAGTAAACACTGTGCTTTTCATTACGAATACAAGGAAAGTAAAAATAAGAACATGAATTAGCTAAAGAAAAAAATACTAAATTTAATTTTACATTTAAATCAACTTTTCCCGCCCATACATTGTTTTTTTTTTGTGGCCATCCAGCTATTCAGCAATTATTTTTCATTTTCATCATTGAAAAAATGGTGTATATTTTGCCCAAATCTGTTATTTTAAAGAAACTGTTTAAACTAAATTATAATAAAGTTATTAAAAAAATATAGATTCTTTAATCAATACTTAACTTTAAGTTATTTCAATTTTACATCATGGCTGCATAGAAAGTTGGAACATGGTTCAATAAAAATGTGAAAATAGAACTATTTTTTTTTTTATAATTTGGCATTTGTCAGTAGAAAGCGATTGTCCCTAGGGAAGAAAAGTATTACTTTCAACCCGCTCCTTAGGCAACTTCAGACCTACTTTCAGAGTATGAGTAATGAAAAGTAATCTTAATGTGTGGGTTTGGGTAGTTTTATCTTAAATACACGTATTTGTTTATATTTTTGGTTATTAAGTTGCGAAAGAATAGAAAAGAAGAAGAATAGGTACTTCAGTTATACTTAGTAACAACAGTTTTTTTTTGTGTGCTACAAATTCTGTTTTATATTTTAATTATTTGATGAATGCGTTAAATTAAGAATTTCTAATGAACTATTACCTAGACTGACTTGACTATCCGTGTGCCTACCACTTTTCGATGCCATATTAAAAACAACATTTTTCATTACGCATACTCTGAAAAAAGCTCTGAAGTTGCCTGAGGAGCGGGTTGAAAGTAATACTTTTCCTCCCAAGGGAGAATCGCTTTCAACTGACAGATGCCAAATTATACAAAAAAAAAACTAGTTCTGTTTTCACATTTTTATTGAACCATGTTCCAACTTTCTATGCAGCCACGATGTAAAATTGAAATAACTTAAAGTTAAGTATTGATTAAAAAATCTATATTTTTTTTAAAAACTTTATTATAATTTAGTTTAAACAATTTCTTTAAAATAACATAGATTTGGGCAAAATATTTACCATTTTTTCAATGGTGAAAATGAAAAATAATGGCTGAATAGTTGGCTGGCCACAGAAAAAAAAAACAAAACAGGCGGGAAAAGTTGTTTATGTATATTTTTTCTTTAGCTAATTCATGTTTTTATTTTTACTTTCCTTGTATTCGTAATGAAAAGCAAAGTGTTTCCTCGGGTTAAAGACTTATTTAGTCCCTCGAACTATTGGCGCCCTCACTATAATTACCATTTTTTCAATGATGAAAATGAAAAATAATTGCTGAATAGCTGGATGGCTACAAAAAAAAAAAAACAAAATAGGCGGGAAAAGGTGTTGATTATGTAAAATAAAATTTACAAATTTTTTCTTTAGCTAATTCATGTTTTTATTTTTACAGCACAGTGTTTACCTCGAGTTAAAGACTTATTTAGTCCCTCGAACTATTGGCGCCCTCACTATAATTACCATTTTTTCAAAGATGAAAATGAAAAATAATGGCTGAATAGCTACAGAAAAAAAAAAACAAAATAGGCGGGAAAAGTTGTTGATTTATGTAAAATAAAATTTGCAAATTTTTTCTTTAGATAATTCATGTTTTTATTTTTACTTTCCTTGTATTCGTAATGAAAAGCACAGTGTTTACCTCGGGTTAAAGACTTATTTAGTCCCTTGAACTATTGGCGCCGGACTAAATAAGTTACTTTCACCCCTAGGGTAACAATGTACTATTGTGCTGGAAGCGGACCCTAACATAGTTGGGAAACAGCTAGATAGATGATGATGATAATGGTGTTAAAAACTAGACTTACCCCGAAATGATTGCTCTCATCCACCAAAGCGTATGGTATCCCAAGAAACATTGCATAATCTCCATCTCCCTTTAAACCTCTTATTGTTCCTTTCGCTGTAGTTACTAAAGGTCCCTCTAATCCATCTCCATTGATGCATTTGATTGTAAAAAACAAAATGAAGATTAACTTCTTCATTTTATTGAAAACTTTTTTTTTATAACTGCGTGGCCGTTGCAATATAAAATAAAAGCCTGTGCTTTAGCGTCCGTGTTTCCACCAACGGTCGATCCTACCGATTAATGATTTTAACTTGGAACATGATGTTTTTGTTCCATTTACACGAGACGATTCATTGTGAAATAAATATAATTTGAGTATCGCCAGACAGAACGTGTATAGATAATAATTTGTTTCATCTGTTATTCAATTAAGTAAAACATTGTATGCTCTAGGTAGGTAAGTAACTTTTTATTTGTATATATTTTTTCAGGTCAATATTAAATATCTCTGATTGTAGGATCAAGGGGTCAGTTGAATTGAATTTATAATTAGACACACATCAAATGTGTCTAAAAGCAAAACCATTTATCATAAATACGACATTTAGGCTAACTATACAAGGTGTTGTTTTGCATTCTCGTCAAATTCAAGGAGGTAACTATGCTAATGATTCTCGTCCCGAACCAATAATAAAATGGTTACGTATTTTTTATTTACGGAAATCGGTTCCACCCGTGTTTTAAATGCGGGCCGTCTGATTCTCGCCCTATAACCGCGCTTCCAAACATAAAAAACAATCTCAAACGTTTATTCGAAAATTTCTTATTCCCTAAACCACGATAAGGGGTTAGTCTGAAATACTGACAAACAGAAACAACCAAACAAATGAGCGTTTATTAAAAATTGAATAGGTACCGTAATATTAATTGATTATTTGTGTCCGTTTCGACCGCGCGGCCATGACGTTTTTTTTTTAAAAAAAACTATATCAATATTTTGTAATAATTTGTAAAAGTTGATTCCCAAAACCATAAATTTGTCAAAGATAAGGTTAAAAAGTTATAAGGGTTTGAACGTGGCCGCGCCATCGAAACGCGGAGAACCGCGCGGCCACTGAGATCTTTAAAACTACGCGTTGCAGAGACCTGAAATTCAGGTAAACAACAGATTGAATTTGTAAAAAAATTGTAAAAATATAGAAAAAATACCTAGGTTTATATTTTAGGAGCTATAAGAATAAAACCCCATGGCCGCGCCATCGAAACGGTGAAAAACACGCTGAAAAAGCATCGCAGAGGTCTAATTTTTTTTGTAAAACCTAGATTTGAATTTGTCAAACAATGTAAAAATACACAAAAAATCCCAGTTTTTACTTTAGATGCTGTAGTATGGATTCGCGTAGAAATTAGTCGTGATTATCTATCGAAGAAAGTAAGTAATAGTGAGTGTTTTTTTTGTAAACAACACCTATTAATATGTAGAACTACCGATAAAAGGCAAAAAAACCTTTTTTTTTCAGAATATCAAACCTCCAATACGTTTTGAAAGTTTCGATAGGGTGACCATGGCTTAGTGTTAACAGAAAACACCTATTGTATTAGATATTATATCTCAAGGATTCTAAATCGCCCAAAGACAATGTTCTTTTTAAGTATCTTTCAGATCCAAAGAACTTATTTTTTTTTTTTAACACAACACCTTTTTTTTTGGTCATGATATAGTGTTTTTGTTTGTCATGATATAGTGATGTTGGGATACATGAGTTAATTACAGGGGTTATTTCTGGCGTAACATATATTTTTTTAATTTCAAATCCTTAGGAAGGGTTCAAAACAATGACTTTTTTTATTTAGATGCTATGTTTACGATTCACAGTTACATCAAGTTACACAAGGATAACTCTTATCGTGCGCGGCGTAAGTGGGTGTTGCAAATAATAATCGGCCAATTCAAATCAAAATCATTTATTTAAAGTAGGCCAGTTACAGGCACTTTAAAATAGTCAAAACAGTGCGAGTCGTACTCGCACAAAGGTTCCGTAGCACTATATTATACAGGGTGTTTGGTGCATCGTTTGCCAAATCGAATAGACCGAAAGGAGAGGTCATTTGCTATCTCTTCACGCCCTTTAACTCATTCCTTGCCACACCGGTTTTTTTATAACAACTTTTTAATATTAATTTTGAAAAATTCCAAAATTCAACACTATAGGTCAAATAAAAAAATTAAAAAATTGTTTAAACTTAAAATTTCAATATAATTTTGATGTCTACTGTTGTATGATTCTAACAAATTCAAAATTACTTGCTAGGAACAATTATTTTCTTTTTTTAATAGCTCGTAAAGTTTTTGTAAATGAAAAATAAACTTAAAACTCAACTTTAAATGGCTATAAAAAAAAAAACTGAAAGTGATCGGGATCTTCGAATACATTTAAAAAGTTCTCTAGTCTGTCCTCATTCCAACGGTATGCAATATGCACAAAAATACGTTTAATACCTGTTCATTTTTAACTAAATGTGTAATCGAGACACTAGGCTGATATTCGAAATTACAGTAAGAACAGTAGTTTTAGCATAAATAACATGCCTCAAGTATGTAGATAGATACTGTTATGTCACTAGTGCGTAGTGTCCTATCTCTTTCTTAAACAGGAGCCAACTTTTTAAGAATTTGAAATAATAAAAAAAAAACTTTAATTCAGAAATCACAAATCTTGTTCGAGTTGTCCGCCACTGTTGCGAATGTACGCGCGGCATCTTCGTATTATCTCGACTGTAGTTGTGCGTAAACGTATTTCTGCTTTGATAGTCACGAAAGCCACATCAATGTGTTGGCCTAAATCCTCCCTTGTCTCCATTTCCAAGGCGTAGACAATTTATTTGGCTCGTCCCTAGACGTGAAGATCTAACGGAGTTAAGTCTGGGGAACGTGGGGGCCATAGAATAGGGCCATCCCTCCCAATCCATGTTTCTGGTAACAGACGTATCATTAGGTACTCCCTGACAGTTAAACTCCAGTGAGCGGGACAACCGTCTTGTTGGAATACAGAAGACATGTCTTCACGGAAAATTAGCAGCTCAGTTAACAATAAGAGGAACTCTGTTTCGGTGTTTTGGGATGGCTATTTCATGACCTCCACGTTCCCCAGACTTAACTCAGTTAGATCTTTACGACTAAGAACGAGCCAAAGAAATAACGCCACGGAAGTTGAGACTAGGGATGATTTAGTCCAACGCATTGATGCGGCTTTCGTGACTATCAAAGCAGAAATACGTTTACGCACAACTACAGTCGAGATAAGACGAAGATGCCGCGCGTGCATTCGCAACAGTGGCGGACAACTCGAACAAGATTTGTGATTTCTGAATTAAAGTTTTTTTTTTAATTTCAAATTCTTAAAAAGTTGGTTCCGGTTTAAGAAAGAGATAGGACACTAGTTGACACTACGCACAAGTGACATAACAGTATCTGTCTACTTACTTGAGACATGTTATTTATGCTAAAACTACTGTTCTTACTGTAATTTCGAATATCAGCCTAGTGTCTCGATTACACATATAGTTAAAAATGAATAGGTATTAAACGTATTTTTGGGCATATTGCATACCGTTGGAATGAGGACAGACTAGAGAACTTTTTAAAGGTATTCGAAGGCCCCGATCACTTTTAGTGATCGGGGCCTTCGAATTCGGTGATAGTTTTTTTTATAGTCATTTAAAGTTGAGTTTTAAGTTTATTTTTTATTTACGAAAACTTTACGAGCTATTAAAAACAGAAAATAATTGTTCCTAGCACGTAATTTTGAATTTTATAGAATCATACAACTGTAGACATCAAAATTAAATTGAAATTTTAAGTTTAATCCACTTTTTAATTTTTTTATTTGACCTAAAATGTTGAATTTTGGAATTTTTCACAATTTAAATTAAAAAATTGTTATAAAAAAAATGGTGAAGCAAGGAATGAGCTATAGGGCGTGAAGAGATAGCAAATGACCTCTCCTTTCGGCCTATTTGATTTGGCAAACGATGCACCAAACACCCTGTCTAATAAAATATTTTAACGCTGATTGTTTAGATTTACACTCAACCGCAAAATAAAATTGGTTTTTCATAGTATTTTTTATGAAAAACAAACTCTTACTTCAGAAGTAAAGGAGACACACAACGTTAAAGACTTTGGAAACAAATATCTCATTAACATAGACTTAAAAAAAAGTATATATTTTTTTAAGAGCCACAGATTTATACCCCACACAGTTATATACGTAGTTTTTTTCAACCCTTTATATGTATAATTAATTCACATCATATTTGTGTAGTGGTTTATAGAACGCACCTACTCTCCAAACAACTGTGTGTCGTACCATAGTCTGGGTGTAAAAGTTCTGTGATATATCGACGGACAGACAAACAGCCCTAATTCATAAATGGGTAATAATAATAATGAAGTATTTAGCCTTAGACGTTGTTATGGGTTTGAATTATTTATCAAATACAGGAAAATAGGTTACATGTTATTATCTTACTGGAATAGGGATGGTGACTCATTTTTTTTTATTTGTCTATCGGGTAGATTATTAAAAAGTATTTGACACATATTTTTTCTTTTTTCACGTAATCGTAAAATTACGGAGATATTTTGAGTTCAAATGGCGCATGACTCACTCGTGGAAATCGCTACGTCCCCGCAGGGGGACGCGCGAGGCGGGGTATGGACTATGTCCTTTGGCCCGCGGAGAAATGGTGTGCCCGTCAATACGGGCACCCTCAATTTGGGTGCCAATTTAGGCGTGAATGGGGGCGAGCGCGCGTAATTTAGTTTATTATGACGCAACTCGCCTATGTGTAGTTGACAATTTGTCCGGTAGGAGGCGCCAGCGGCGCTGGCGCAGCGCGCTCAGGTACGATAAACAAACTTTACCGTAACGAGCGCCGCTCTCTTCTCGCCACCCCGGCGGTCTGTCACCGCCAGGTGAGACCTCCGGTTGCCCGGAGGAGGCCCAGCGGATGACGACCTGCGACAGAGGTGACTCTGTTGGCGCATCCTACCGCTAAGGATGTTGGCCCCCGTCTGCAGACGCTCACAGAGCTAGCCGTTTACGCTCCAGACTAAGAGGCCGTAGTGAATGAGTTAGAGCGGCAATGTTTGTGTAACGCCGCTCTTGTAAGCAACGAATAGCGAGCCCGCACTGCATTGTTCGTCGCGTGAGTATAAACGAATGTGGAGTCACGTAATGTGTGGACGGTGCGCGTCGTGCCTATGTAAACTTAGAACACGACGCGTCCCAGTGCATGTTATGCATGTGGAGTGTTATTGTTTGGGTAGGTCGCGTGTAGCTGTAAACGACTTACCCGGGTGTCGGGGGGGGGGGGGGGACGATGACGCAGCTACTCGTCCGCGGGCACTAGGTCGCGCGGAAGGCGACGTGTGCGCCCCGCGCGCCCCGCGTCCGGCGGGCGCGTGTGCCATGGCGCTATCTGAGCCAGATGGGGCCAGGCAGAGGCGTCGGCGCGCGCAAACATGCGCGACGCAAGGCGGCTGCAGATCTCGTCAAGACTCTCAATCTTGAGGTCCCGCTGAATGGTAGTGTTCCTCACACAGCGAGGAGCGGCGGCGACTGACCGCAGCGCAAGCGATTGCTGCGCGCGGAGCTTCTTTTTGTTGGTCTCGCTGGCGAGGGCGAGCCAAGCTGGCGCGGCGTAGGTTAGCAGCGGGCGTACGTACAACTTGTACACGCCCAGCTTTGTACGCAGCGGGAGTCTCGACGAGAGCACTGGCCGGAGCTGGAAGCGGGCGTTCCTGCATCTGGCGACAATGCCACGGATATGGGCTGTCATCGTTAGCCGACGGTCGATAGTGACCCCTAAGTACTTTACCTGGGGCGACCACGCGATGTTGGCTCGGTCCAATTGGAGGGGTGGCGGGAGGGGAGAGGTGCCTGCAAGGAGCGCCTGCGTCTTACCCACGTTCACCGACAACCTCCATTTCGACAACCAGTCGGGCAGCAAGTCCAACGCGCGCTGCATTTTGACGGCCGCGTGTCTCGCGTTCATAGAGACAGCGATGTACGCGGCGTCGTCGGCGTACAGCGCGAGCGTGGTGTCGCGAGTGGTTGGGATGTCGTCGGTGTAGCACGTGTAACAGAGCGGCGAGACGCAGCTGCCCTGCGGCACCCCTGCGGCAACCTGGCGGGCGCCCTATACCGTGCCATCGACCACCACCCTTATAGTCCTATCTGTGAGGAAGGAAGAAACCACCTGTATCAAGCGACGAGGCGCGCCTGTCTGTGACATCTTGTACAGCAGGCCAGACTCGATCAAACGCCTTTTCCATATCCAGGAATACTGCGACTGCGTGCTCTTTCTTGTTGAGTGCCGCGGTCAGCAGGTGCAGTACCCTTGACAACTGAAGCGTCGTCGAATGTTCGGCCCGAAACCCGAATTGTTCAGGCCGAGGGACGATGTATTGGGCCAGGTGTCGCAGCAGGAGTTGCTCAAACACCTTGGAGATAGTGGGAAGTAAAGTAATTGGCCGGTAGCTCTCCGGCTTAAGAACATTCTTACCTGCCTTGGGCAGCATAATCACGCGCCCTTCCTTCCATGCGGCTGGGAAAGCGCCCGTGCGGACGATGCCCGTAAACAGGCGCGCCACAGCCGCTACTGTACGGTAGGGCAAGTGGCGCAGCGCTGTGTTGGACACGCCGTCCGCACCGGGGGCCTTCCTCAGCTTAGTTTTCAGGAAGGCGCGTCTGACTGCACAAGGGGAGAAATGGATTGGGTAGTCGTCGGGAGCTAACGGCGTCGAGAAGTACTCCCTAAGGTGCCTCTCGACTGCTGCGACATGCTCGGTGTCAGAGGTCGGATTCGGGACGAATTGACGCTCCAGGTGCTCGGCGAAGATCTCCGCACGGTCTGCTGCGGTGTATCTTGGCGCCCCGTCGCTGTGTAATAGCGGACGTACCGGGGCTGGGGAATTCGCAAGCTGCCTGCACAGCTTGTGTACCGACGTCCAGTCTGTCGCTGCGGCGTCGATACGTTCCTCCCAGCTCTCGGCGTTGTGCTCCTGTAGCTTGGCCCTTACCTTCTCCGCGAGGCGGTTCAGGTCGCGCTTGTCGCGTGGGCACCCGGTGTCTTGCCACCGCTTGCGCAGGCGCCTCCTCTGGGCGACCATTCGCGTGATGGCGATCGGTAGAGGCCTGTAAGCCGGCCTCTGTGGCTGCTCTTGCGTAGTGGTCGCCTCGCTAAGGGCGCTCTGGATGCAAGTGGTTAGCTCCTGTGCTAGCCCGTCGACGTCCGCGGCGGTGGTGATGGGCCAAGTAGGAGTGGTGGTTTTCATCCTCTCTCCGAACTGCAACCAGTCCGTAGTGCGGCGTGGCGCTGTAGGAGAGAGTCGTGTCGGCATCTCTGACAAGACGACGAGTACAGGCTGATGGTCGCTCTGCATCTCGTCGTCGACTACCTGGGTGGCGATCTGACAACTCAGGCCTCTGTGGATCACGATGTCCAGCACGTCCGGTGCGTGCGCCTGATTATCAGGGTAGTGGGTGGGTGTCTCTGGTCCGGACACCGTGTACCCGCGGGCCTCCGCGTCTGCGAAGAGTCGTCTACCCCCTGGGTTGGAAATACGGCTGTTCCATGCCTGGTGCTTCTGATTAAAGTCACCGGCGAGGAGTGTTGGGTGAGGCGAACCGTAGAGTACTGCTCGCAGCTCCGCTAGGTCGAGCGAGGCCGTATTCGACGGCGGGCAGTAGGCGGCGTAAATATTCATGTCCTCGCCAGCGACGTGCAGCTGGACACCCAAGGAATAAAATGTCATATGTGACAATTGTGGTAGCGGTTGATGAACGACTCTCCGACTTACCAGTACCGCCAGACCGCGGTAGGTGATGCCGAGAGGTGACTTCTCATCCTTTCTGTAGACAAAGTATCCCGGGAACCGGGGCCTGTCCGCAGGTCCCAGGAGTGTCTCACTGATGAGATGGCGCATGACTTCACGGCTCAGTACATTTTATACCTAGTTGTGACGTAGTCAGCCCCCACTCTCCAAATTTAATGCGTTTTAACTAAGTATTTTTTTGTATTACCTGATTGAAATAGAATTTCGTTTTCTTTACCCAGTCCTATATTTCGTTTTCTTTATCCCTATTACGAATGTTGTGCAAAATTATTTGTTATGGTACTCATGCAGAACCACAGTCCATTGCTTGATAGCTGAAAATACTTAAATAAGAAAACTTGAGACTTTTCTGTAAACACTAAGCCATGGTCACCCTATCGAAACTTTCAAAACGTATTGGAGGTTTGATATTCTGAAAAAAAAAAAGTGTTTTTGCCTTTTATCGGTAGTTCTACATATTAATAGGTGTTGTTTACAAAAAAACACTCGCTATTACTTTCTTCGATAGATAATCACGACTATTTTTTACGCGAATCCGTACTACAGCATCTAAAATATAAACCTAGGATTTTTTTGTGTATTTTTACATTGTTTGACAAATTCAAATGTAGGTTTTACAAAAAAAAATAGATCTCTTCGATGCTTTTTCAGCGAGATATCGGCGATAACGTGTTTTTCACCGTTTCGATGGCGCGGCCATGGGGTTTTATTCTTATAGCTCCTAAAATATAAACCTAGGATTTTTCATTGTATTTTTACAAATTCTGACAAATTCAAATCTTGTTTCTACAAAAAACTTCAGACGTCGGCGATGCTTTATCAGCG
Organism: Cerastis leucographa; assembly: GCA_963082945.1. NCBI lineage: Eukaryota > Metazoa > Arthropoda > Insecta > Lepidoptera > Noctuidae > Cerastis > Cerastis leucographa. The sequence continues at coordinate 4,670,811 of OY720380.1, read as the reverse complement.
AGATATCGGCGATAATGTGTTTGTCACCGTTTCGATGGCGCGGCCATGGGGTTTTAGTCTTACAGCTCCTAAAATATAAACCTAGGTATTTTTTCTATATTTTTACAATTTTTTTACAAATTCAATCTGTTGTTTATCTGAATTTCAGGTCTCTGCAACGCGTAGTTTTAAAGATCTCCGTGGCCGCGCGGTTCTCCGCGTTTCGATGGCGCGGCCACGTTCAAACCCTTATAACTTTTTAACCATATCTTTGACAAATTTATGGTTTTGGGAATCAACTTTTACAAATTATTACAAAATCTTGATATGGTTTTTTTTAAAAAAAAAACGTCATGGCCGCGCGGCGAAACGGACACGATTATTTATATATTTTGTGACAACCAACCGAACTTTGACGAGGATGCAAAACAACACCTTGTAGGTTGGGTACGTGAAATATTGAGCACTACAGAGCAATGGCTTTTGTTCTACGGCGAACTAGAAAAAAACTATACAAATAAATAAAATTATATTAAGTTTCTGTTTGTAATTTCAAGATAACAGCGTTTTACTGAATGCTTAATACAATAACTTAAAACAATTTTTATTTTTGTCGGTGTCTCAGTTTGATCTGGCTAATCTTCGAAATGGCTGGACTGATTTTGACGAGAATTTTATTATTATATTCCTCTTCTAACTGTCACACTATCATTCATTCCCTTTTCATTGTACCAGATGTTAGGGAAGTAATAGAATAAATGTGTCATTTACCGACCCGCAATAGGCCCGCGGGGTGGATGATTATAGTGACTACCCACTCCCTCAGAGAGGAGGCCTGTGTCCCATCAGTGGGAATGTCATAGTGGATAATGCTAGGGTATTTAAAATAAAAGAAAATCATTTCAATATTTCCTTTGGCTTTATTTCTAAACTTGCGAATCAGTTTCGCGGTCACTGACCACAAATTCAGCAGTTTTCAGTACATACACATCTTAAAACAAATTTCACATCGACCGATCGTTCTTAATCATACAAATATATTATCACAAGTAAATAAAGCATTTTTATATAACAGTTGTAGAATAAAACCAACAAGCTATCCTTTAGAAAAACATTTGTTTTCATTAAAACTAGGTGACATTTAACTGAATGCCTAAACAAAAGCGCTGTTGGGTTTTAAACATTAGGTTCAGCGCCGAGGGTTGAAATTCCAACATAGCAATTATTTTACGCACAAATTAAGCGCTTAGTGTTCACGAAAACGATTAATTTTTTGAAAAAAATATCCGATTACAGAAGAACTTAAGTAAGATTTTTTAATATTTACAATTACATACACGTTTACGAGTCAAAGCGTTAATAAATCTAAACGTAATAAAATTATACAAAAAAAAAATAGTTAAGTAACTAGAAGCTTGGACAAATCTATAAATTTTTACAAATTCAGTTTCTTCTGTGCTTGGGGATAGCTTGTTATGTAACTTAAAATTTTATAACGCTACGTTGACGCACATTTTTATAATCAAAATAATAAAACGTGAAGAAGATAGAATACTTTTAACACGAAACTCAAAATGCTCGTCTATAGGACTTTGAGATAATGCAAATAAACTTAGGCAAGTTATTTTAGCCTGGGACCTGCCCCCTTATTCACACGCGCGGATTCGATTTCGATTCGATAAATCGTATGTCTATCTTGTTTTGGCATTACGAAAGAGAGCGAGATAGACATACGACTTTCCGAATCGAAATCGAATCCGAGCGTTTGTGAATAGGGGACCTGGGCAGTTACTACGACGTCTTCAAGTCTGTTTTGAAAGTGACCCTAGAATAGAATTAAATATACTTTATTGTACACAGAAATTGAAACACTAAGTTAACAATAATGTCTGTGTTTGTTGACACTAGTTGTTCTCGACAGTAGTCTATATAGACACAGCAGTTTCCTAGTATCCCAACAACACATTACTTCCGTGTGGTTTGTCTCAAAGTTATATCTACAAGCAGCATACGTCAACGTAGCAAAGTTAAGTATTACCACTTAAAAAAATATGCTGGTCGAATACAAAACCACCTCCTTTTTTAGAAGTCGGTTAAAAAGTAAATGTGTTAGTCGGTGATTAGTCATAGTATTATGGCGTTACCTACAGTCCAACTGATCCTATATACAGGGTGATTTATTTAATCTTTTATACAGATATAATTATGTGAGTTACTTCTCAGTATTGAACTAAATTACAACGGGCTACATGTGTCGATTTGATGATGTAAACTATAAAAACGTTATTATATGCCTTGTCATTAAAGTTTGCAAAACAATCAGTAGAAAAAGGTGAAAATATAAAATAGCCAGATTGACAGCGAGTCGGAAGTGGAAATGGGCGGGTATTATTTACCTTAGAACTGACAAATGAGGTCCCCAAGCGGACATCTTGAGAGCAAAGTACAAACAGGGACGCATCAAGCTCAAACATTTCTAGTATAGCATGGCCTCGCTTTATACAAGCTGTTGTTTTGCATCCTCGTCAAAATTCAGGAGGTTTTCACAAAAGACAATAAATAATCAATTTAAATTATGCTCCCTAATTAATTATCAATAAACGTTGCTTTTTTTCTTGTTTAAATTTTTCAGTATTTCAGAATTATTCCCACGTTAAGGAGGGTTCCTTAACGTGGTTTAGGGAATAAGAAATAATCGAATAAACGTTTGGGATTGTTTGTATTTGTGGAAGCGCAGTTATAGGGCGAGAATCTTCTTTACGGAACTCCGTTTCCGTAAAGAAGAAAAATAAAAATAACCTACCCATTTTATTATTGATTCGGGACGAGAATCATTAGCATAGTTACCTCCATGAATTTGACGAGGATGCAAAACAACACCTTGTAGATTGAGACCCGTACAATGAGAGTTCCGCATAAACTGGTTTAGTATTACTTGATTGGTCGACGTCCGTACTAAATAATATAGACCGGCGATCTGACCAGAGTCAGGAAAATATAGGACGGAGTGACAGCGAAATCAGAAGAGACATGTTTGCAACCTTTTTGTGATATTTTTTTTTCAGTTTTATTAACAAGCGTAGCGAAAGTGACGGCGTTGCAATTTAGTAAAAAACCGAGGAGTGTTATTATTTAACGAGTTATAATTAATAATAATAAAAAAAAACATTGTAAATATAATCACTAATCACTAAAAATTTAACGTTAACTTACTTAAAAATGTCTATCGTAATTATCTTATATATAACACATAATAATTTGATAACTATGTAGGATTTCAATGACGGGCAAACGGCTTGACTCAAAACCCATCATGGAATTTAAATCATAAATGGAGTAACTGTGAAATGTTACTAGAGAATGAAGAAAATTATAATGTTTGTTCAATAGGGGATAATCACAATTTTTTTTTATTTGTCAGTCGGCTAGATTATTGAAAAGTATTGGACGTATTTTTTCTTTTTTCAAGTGGTCAAAAAATTACGGAGATATATTGAGTTGAAATGGCGCATGACGTCACGTGTACGTAATTTTTATACCTACTTGTGACGTAGTGAGCCCCCACTCTCCAACTTTAATGAGTTTTAACTAAGTAATTATTTGATATTTTGTTAAAACAAAAAATACGTGTCTAATATTTTTGTATTACCTGTCTGACGGACAAAATAGAATTTCGTTTTCTTTACCCAGTCTTCACCCCTATTATGATTTTTAAAGATTCAAAAGAAACAAAATTCCATCTCATTTGTGAGAAAACTTTTCTAGTAACATTACACAGTGATTACGTAAAAAAAAAAAACAAATGATTTCGAGACAACACTGATTTCAAAACAAGTATTATAGCTACCATCTTGATATTTAAATTACGATCTAAAATTGTTGATAACTGACTTGAAATCTATCTACAATGATTTTAGTATAGTTTTATTTAATTTAGGATAGATAAATAGTACCATAATCTTTATTACTAGAACTAATGCCCGTTGACACAACAAGTTAATAAAACGCGTTAAGCTTAAACGAATTTAAAACAACGTTTTGTTACAGTCAATCTTTGATGATGATGTTTTAAAACCGTTTAGAGCTAAACGCATTTAGTTATCTGTGGTGCAAGTGAGCCTAAATCCACATTAATAAGTCACTAGAACGACGTCAACATGGATTTTTAGAAAAGAAAATACTCAAATTGTTATTGCACCTTTCAAATTTATCCCCGATTCCCTTATTCGAAGTGTGTCTATAAAATATAGTAATTTGCTCGACTCTTTCAATGCATCAGGCACTTTTATATAAAGTAAATTTTTTGAGCTTTTGTCTCACAGCAAGCCAATCATGGGAGTTTAAACTTCAGTTTTTTTTTGTTTTGTAGAAAAACGTTACCCTACACTAGGAATTTCTCCTGTATCGTGGGTGCGTTTACAAACATTTAAACTGACATACACACATAACAGTTAGCAGGAACTGTGTCTAGAGAAGGCAGCGCAGATACAGCATGCTGTTACATACATTTGGGTCGAGTAGGTATTGACATTTTTTATAGGACAGGTGACTATTTTACGATGTTGGCCCACTGTTTTTTTCAGTTTATTGGTCCGTACCGCAACTTTTAACATGATCACATTACCACACCTTTCTGGCACATGCTGTATAATAAAATTCCTAACTGACAACTTATGCGCCTAACGTGTATTTAAGCGCATAAGTTGTCAGTGAACAACTTCAAAGCGACTGACGAGTTTCTATACGTCATGTTTGTTGTAGTGTCGTGGTGATACGATTGGTTTGTGTGGAAGTTGTGGACTTCAGCAGAGCACAAGGAGTCTCCTAATTAAGACACACTTAAACAGCGACAGAAATGCTTTACTGTGACGTCATCGCCTTTTCGGTCGGTCGGCTTCCAGTCTAACCGGAAGCAGCTGAATGCCAGTATTTTACATGGAGCGATTGGTTATCTGACCACGACAACCCAGTTAGTACTGGGTAATACGATACCCCTTGGTAAGACTGGTTGTCAGACTTTCGGGCTACTGACTACCTGTAACGACTGCTTGACTGTGGTAGAAAACCTCAAAAGGTGTCGTGAGATCTTTAATGATTGTGACTGAAAAATATAGTGTTTACTTTTCCAAAAGATTTATTAAGATATTTTTTACATTATTTAGCGATACTCTAATCAACACCTAACATATTTAGAAGTACATTATTTGTGATATGAACTCCTTTGTCAGTCCGTGGTTAGTATTTTTTTTATAGTCAAGTATTCAGTTAGTAAATATTGATATTAATTTTCGTACGGTTTTAACAGTCAACGCATCAGGGAAATTGATCGTTAAGCAAAGTGGCCACGACAAAAAACGGGATATTTACCATGTCTATACTTATTTTGAGTTCCCGATATTATTATTATTTATCCGTGATCATGGTGCTTGAAACAGTGGCGAAATATCGGGTACTCAAAATTTGAACATGGTAAATATCCCGTTTTTAATGTTAATAATCATGATAGTTTAAAAAAAAATAAGTGGCCGCCAATTTGAATTATCTATTTATCTTTGACAGTTGTATGAAATCGATAGATTTAACCAATTTACGGCGTGCAAACGCATACAAACTGCCGTAGATGGTCAATTTACTTAGCAATAAACAACCCTGACTGTACAAGACCGACTTATCTTGGCAGATAAGTCGGTCTTGTACCATGTTATCAAGTCAGTTTGCTAAGGAGCAAACTGACTTGATAACATGCAACCTGCTTACACCTGGCGTCTAAAGATTTCTTTTAACATTCTATATCTATCGTGTGTGATTATTTAACTGTAAATTGACGATTTAACCTGAAATATTACATTATATTTGTTAATAACAATTTCCTAAAGTACGTCACATTTGATTGGATAGCACGAAAGCTTTAGGACACAACTTCATAGTGTTTTAAGCGTTTTTACAGTACGAAATTCGACGACTAATTGCTTTGATTGCTCGCCCAGGCATCTTGGATTCCGATCTTTGTCGATTATAATAGATATCGATACTTTTGAGATGCTCTATACTATACTAATAAAGCTGACGATTTTGTTTGTCTGTTTTTTAGTTAGAACTACCTACCAGTCGGCTTTATTTTTTTTATTAATAGCCCAAGTCTTGAAGGGGGCTTAACATCACGCTACGACTTATAGGAGCCGAGCAAAAGAACAGCGGGTGAAACCACGGGGCATAGCTAGTCACTCATAAAAGTATCAATATACGACCTGAATCACATATATCAGCATCGATTCGCATTTTGTCTATAAAATAGCAATTCTGAATGAAAATTAGAATCTTCAAAAAAAAAACAGCTATTTTATTTAACAACGTCAATATGACACAATACATAGTTTAAAGATACCACATTCTTGTCAATCAAAATAGTATCGTACGCACAGGCACTAGAGCTCAGTTTACCGTAACATAAAGGTACATACACACTGGGCGGGCGACAGAGCCTCTGTATGAGAGTGTGCTCATTCGGTGCAGTCAGACGGTCAGACAGTCAGACTTTTAGAACAGTCAGTGAGTCAGACGTTCATAAGTCCAGGTGGTGAGGCGTTGATGATGATTGCGCTGGCAATGCTGCTACGCCTGTGGACGAAGAAAAGTGTTAGTGTAAATAATGCTTATTTTTACTCGACTGCGACGGAGTCCAAAAGGAAATGTAATTATTTATATAGACGGGGGCTTAACGAGTGAATTAATCTGGCAACGCTTGCTAATCCTTTTTCGAACAGCCGTGACACGGTGAAAAGAATATTATGGAACTTGTCGACATTGACGAGTGTAGTGTGGACTGGCCTAAGGCATATAATACCATGATAGTGGAAGCAAAATTTCTTAAATTTTCGTACTGGGCGTCGGTTTCGTGATTTTAGGGGATTGATATTGAAGTCGAAATGAGAATTCAAAATGTGTAAATTTCCGCATGTGTGTCGTTTTTACGGTAGCTGATGACGCACTGATCTTAATAGGTCAACGCGAATTTCACGTCGTGGCCGTTTTGAAGAAGTCAAAACGCGGAGTTTCCGGTGTTCGAGCTTAACATATAGATAACTCACCGATCTCCCCTTGCACCTCAGTGTTGATGGAGTGCTCGTCAGAGATGAGTAGCGCGGCCGAGCGAGCGCGGCGCGGGGCTCGCTCGGCCGCCACGCCGACGGTAGGTACGACGCGTACACAGGGCAGCAGAGCTTCTCTGTCGCCTGTCTCCACGCTGCCGCAACAAGCAATTGTATTTATTAAAGTGAAACTTTTATTACATCGTCTCAAACTTTTTCGTCTGTGTGTTGCATGTCGCGTGAGTCAGCGTCGCGCGACATGCAACACACAGACGAAAAAGCAGCGGTCGGCCGAGGAGTAGGGATAAAGTGAAAGGCGTCGTCAGAGCGCCTTTCACTTTATCCCTACTCCGCGTTTTATACCCTTAATGGAATATTATTCCATTTTTTTTAGTTAAATGTCTAGTGTGAAAAAAAAAAACACTTTTACCGTGGTTTCATAAAACCACACAATCCTTTTTTTATTTACTTCACGTTCATTGGTGGTACATAGGCGGACTTAATGCCACAAGGCATTCTCTACCAGTCAACCTTTGGGTAAAATAGGACAGCAGTGTGATAGAGTACATAAAAAAATTCAATAAGAAATATACCATTTAGCTAACAAAATATCATATAATATGCATACATAAGTACATACTAATACATATATATACCGATCAAATTAACTAATATATATTATAATACGTACAAATAATCCCTTAAACGAGAAACCTGACATTGTATTGTATTAACGTCATTATTAAATTAACTACCAACCAACCAACACCAATTAATTGAATGTATTTTTCATGCAATTGACAAAAATCGTAAGAAAATTTGAATTTCGCCTTAGGACCCTGGCGCTCACAAACGAGAACGCATTGTTGGAGAATATTAAAGCCTTAGAGATACGTTTTTGTTATTTGAATATTGAGGTTTTTTATTACTATATTGTTTTTTTTATCGACTAATATTTTTGCATAAAACATACGCAACTTAAAATAGTACCTATAAATAAAACTTACGTGTCGTCATTAAGAGGACTCGTATCGTCATTCTCTTCAGTAGGTGAGGCTACCTGCAACAACACACATCATATTTGTTAACTACTACACCAGACTACACCTTACTACTTATCCGCGTTGATCGTACGGGAATAACGTCTTTTTCGCTTTTATTTCATGAATAAAAGCGAAAAAACTTTCTAAAAAATAACCGACTTCCAAAAAAACACTAAAATGTTGAAAAAAACCTTTACTTTCGGCAGTCGGTGACTTGTTTGTTTCATTTACATTTTTTCCAGAGACTTCTAAAAGTTATGTTTTTTTTCACTTATTAGTGTTTTTAATAGAAGTCAGTTTTTTTATATTTTACCCTGTTTAAATGAAACAATGAAATTAAATTTAAATAAAATATTTCTTGTTTTTGCCAAGTTTTTTTCACAAACCCGAGGTTGGAGTTTCCTTTTAAGCAACTAAAGCCTGTGTAGGATACTTCACTTTTCCATAACTTATTAACATTAAATAACTTTTTTTTTGGAAAGTTATTACAGGAAAAAGAGATAAGTATTTTAATAAAAAAATTAAGTCATAATAAGAAATAAAAAAAGTAATATGCTTGTGAAAGACGTTGTTTGGGGAATGGTTAAGTGTGAGTGAGTGTATGGGGGGGGGAGTGGAGTGTATGATGTATGTCTGTGTGGGAAGGGGGTGTGTAGGGCGAGTGGGTGAGTGAGTGACTGTTGAGAAATAATGCTTGGCTGCGTGAGTGCGTGGTATTGAAAATGATGTCGATTTAGCATCAGCTCACACCGAGACGCGACGCGACGCGACGCTGCGCGCACTTGTAAGAATTCAGAATACGTTGCGCAACGTATTCTGAATTCTCACAACGAAATGTGTATTTTTCGTGTAGAAAATAAAGTTATATTTTGCATCGCTCTTTAAAAGTATGCGCGCAACGTCGCGTCGCGTCGCGTCTCGGTGTGAGCTGACCCTTATGTTTTACTTTAGAATAGTAGTGTAAATTGTCAATAACCGCATTATGAAATCATGAATGCGAATAGTTAACAATAAGTACACTACCTCGTCGTGGTCCTCGCCCTGACGTGCGCGCAGTCGCGACATGAACCGCGCCGCGCGCACGAACGGGTTCTCTCGCTGCTCCTCGAACGTGCCGCCCTGCAACAATACATCACACAATGGTTACGCACTTGATTATAATGGCAGATACACACTCAAGATTTAGGCACTAGGGGCCATTCTTTAATCACGTATGATCTTTAAGTCCTCTTTTATACCCCTTCCTCTTCCTTGGTGATACGTCGTGAAGTTCTAGGGCATCCCGTGCCATGTATTTTTTCGTTATAGATCCGAGTTTAGGAGGACTTTACTTTTTAAAGTGAAACTTTTATTACATCGTCTCAATTTTTTTCGTCTGTGTGTTGCATGTCGCGTGACGCTAGGCCACGGAGGAAATGGAAAATAAATAAAGTGAAAGGCGCTCTGACGAGCGCCTTTCACTTTATCCCTCTATATACACTTTTATACCCTTAATGGAATATTATTCCAAAAATTTTTAGTTAAATGTCTATAGTGTGAAAAAAAGTTTCACTTTTACCGTGGTTTCATAAAACCACACAATCCTTTTTTAAAACACAGCTTAAGGTGGAAGCGACCGAAATTTAAATTTTCTTGCCATTTCAGTATTTGCCAGTCAGTATCAGGTTTTATATTGAATAAAATATGATACGCGGCCGTAAAACGTACATATTTACATAATTGTAGTCATTAAAATCATCAATACAACCCCTTTAAGTTCATTTCACACCGCGTGGTACGGTGACGCATGAGGTAGTAGTGAGGTAGGTACCTGCGTGGCGTTGTGTTCGTTGAGCAGCGGCTCGGTGTCGGTGGAGTCGGAGTCGGTGCGCAGGCGCCGGCGCTCGCCCGCGGCGAACACGCGGCGCTTGCACACCGGGCACACGCGCTTGTTCTGTGTCAGCCACGGGTCGATGCACACCGCGTGGTACGGTGACGCATGAGGTAGTAGTGAGGTAGGTACCTGCGTGGCGTTGTGTTCGTTGAGCAGCGGCTCGGTGTCGGTGGAGTCGGAGTCGGTGCGCAGGCGCCGGCGCTCGCCCGCGGCGAACACGCGGCGCTTGCACACCGGGCACACGCGCTTGTTCTGTGTCAGCCACGGGTCGATGCACACCGCGTGGTACGGTGACGCATGAGGTAGTAGTGAGGTAGGTACCTGCGTGGCGTTGTGTTCGTTGAGCAGCGGCTCGGTGTCGGTGGAGTCGGAGTCGGTGCGCAGGCGCCGGCGCTCGCCCGCGGCGAACACGCGGCGCTTGCACACCGGGCACACGCGCTTGTTCTGTGTCAGCCACGGGTCGATGCACACCGCGTGGTACGGTGACGCATGAGGTAGTAGTGAGGTAGGTACCTGCGTGGCGTTGTGTTCGTTGAGCAGCGGCTCGGTGTCGGTGGAGTCGGAGTCGGTGCGCAGGCGCCGGCGCTCGCCCGCGGCGAACACGCGGCGCTTGCACACCGGGCACACGCGCTTGTTCTGTGTCAGCCACGGGTCGATGCACACCGCGTGGTACGCTAAGGGACATGTACACCGAGATCAACTTATTGCCGGCCAAATTAAAAAACACTGCTGTTTTATACAAGGTGTTGTTTTGCATCCTCGTCCAATTCAATGAGGTTACAATGCTAATGATTCTCGACCCGAATCAATAATAAAATGGGTAGGTATTTTCTTATCTTACTTTCGGAAATTGGTAAGAGTGAACTACCCGTGTTTTAAACGCGGCCCATCTGATCCTCGCGCATAACCGCGTTTTCACACATACAAACAATCTCGAAGGTTCATTCGATAATTTCTTATTCCGATTCGATACTGACAAACTTAAACAACCAAAAAAATCAGCGTTTACTAATAAATTAACTAGGTACCGTAATTTAAATTGATTAGTTATGTCTTTTGTGACTACCTCCTGAATCTTGACGATGATGCAAAACAACAACTTGTATGCCCAAAAGTGCAATACACGGTCAGTTATAGAAGTTATTTTTCTAAATTATTACGCTTACGTTACCATAGATAGCAGTAAGAACATATGCCACAATTGTCACTCATTGTAACTTCGGGTGTTTAAGGCCCGCTCCTTGTCAAAGAGTGAATGTCTGAGTCCTAACATTGGGCATATTATTGAACTTGCAGGTGGGCGGAGCTCGTGGCTAAATAATAACAGCCGCACGGGTCGATCTTTAAGGTTAAGCCGTGCTTGCCGAGGTTGGTCCGTAGATGGGTGACCATAATTACATACCGAGTTTCCTCCATGCCTCGGAAAGCACGTTAAGCCGTTGGTCCCGGCTGTCATTAGTAGATCTTTGACAGTCGTTACGAGTAGTCAGAAGCGAAAAGTCTGACATCCAGTCTTACCAAGGGGTATCGTATTACCCAGGGTTGTGGACGTCAGATAGGCAGCCGCTTAATGTAAAATACTGGTACTCAGTTGCATCCGGTTAGACTGGAAGCCGACACCAAGATAGCTTGGGAAAAGGCTAGGCAGATGATGATTGCAGATGGGTATCTTGTGTGTACTACTCACCGTGTGCACAGGGCAGGACCCTCAGCCTCTCTCCCTCTTGGTAGTCATCGAGACAGATGGCGCACGTGTCGTACGGGTCCCCCTTGCTGAACTTGCAGGTGGGTATCTTCTTGAGCGCTCGGCTAGGCAACCGGTGTCGACGTGCACGGCGACGGTCTTTTATGCATTTCACTATCTGGAATTGTAACGATGCTGTGATAATAATATGTCATTAACCTTTTGAACGCCATTGTCACATATATGTGACAAGCAAGCGCGTGCTCTGTACGCCAACGACACAAATATGTGACAGAAAATGTGGTGCACTATAACACGAAATAACATTTTAAATCGTTACTTTTTTGTGTGTTTATTTGTATATTCGTTAAAATGTGATCTATTATCCAAAATATTAAATATATTCCCACGAAATAAGTTAACAATTCTTTTGAAATCCCTTTTTTTATTTGTAAGTATTTGAGGTGAATTTATGGCTCGGCATGGAGGGCAACGCGCGTGCGTTTATGCTCTGGCGTTCAAAAGGTAAACTCGGTTAAATAAATAGTGAGATAAATCATCGAAGAATGTACTTGATAGAGCTTAGCAATATCGATAAAATTTAAAGTAAGTAATAAATTAACGCCCTTATTGTTTCATCAATTTTATGTAAAACTGGACCCTATTACTAAGGGCATACGTACCATGAATACAAGTATAACAAGCAGACACAGCACCACGACAATGGCGAATGGCAGCAGCAGGTGTGTGTTTATGTTGAACGGGAGGTCGCCGTTCACCATTATATAGAAACTGGAACATACAAAATGAAAATTATAATACAGAAAAATAGAGGATAAGGTTTCTTTGCCTACAATCTTGGGGACAAGTCGACAGTTAAAGGGGGAAGCGCCAGGGCAGCAAGACAGTGTCAGGTTCTATCTCGTAGCTGTCCAAAACTTACTGGCCTCTTATTTTTATTTTTTTAACATCTATGGAAAACTAACGGCTAACAAAACAGATTTAAAAAATAGTACGTGAGACTGCCAGCCAATGACAAGTCTTCACTAGAACAAAGTCAAAGCTTAAACTAAAACATATCTTAATATTACCATTATAAACACTAGTATTATAGGCACACTATTTTATTCCATTAATTAGAAATACAAAACTATCATATCATATTACATTACTGAACTGTTCTCTAGTTACTCACCATGAAAAGAGTATTTTATTTTATTTATTAGGGACAAATAAACAGTAACATGTTCAAGTTTAAAATTATGTGTCGTTAGAAAAATACATAATACAAAATTATAAATATTATTGAGTATCAAATTAGAGGCAGATTATATTGAAAACTAATAATTTTGTTAGGATATTTAGCCTTGATTTTATTATGGTTTAGGCCCGAAACATGGATACCTTAGCATGTATGTAGATTAAAATATTATGAAGTACATTTCATCCGATTGGATGACTATTTCATGAAAGTCATTCAATGGGTTTGAATGAACTTAGATGGTTGTTTTGATGATTTTCACTCCGTACCTAAATACATGCGTATTACGGCTACAACTTGCAAAATAACAAAGAAAAATTGAATTACGCGGGATACCCTGACCCCATCTCTTTTAAGTATTTTGAAAAGTGGGTTGTTGTTTTCACCTTTTGAAACTAAACTGAAAACATATTTTCAAAAATTTCATATCTTTATTCTTTATTCTGAAGTAAACATTCTAACGAATCTGTATTTATTTACAATGCAATCATTTTACCTTTTTCATTACTAATTGAATAAAATCTATTCACTAAAAAGTATTTATTCATAACGAATTTCAGACAATTGCACAAGATTAACTCGCTCACCAACACGACTAGTTCACATTAATAATGAAACAGCACGCGCTAGAAACAGACACACAACATAAACCCGCTATCATCGACAATCACTATCATTGTTTCATAATAATATTAATATATTATTACGTCATATATTCCTTCGAAGTATGTTAATGTTAAATTCCGCGAAATTTAACATTTCATATAATTTTTTTGCAAAAAGAGTTGCTTATTAGCTCGCGAAATTTAACATTTCCCCTTTTTTAAAAAAGGGTCGCTTTTTATTTTGTATGTCACTTTATGGTAAAATAATAACTTAATTATAATCATAAAAACATCATTTAACTCTCGAAATTAAATTATTGCAGCAAATCGTTTTCCCGAAATACTCTTTTTTTATAAATTAAATATATTTTCGAATGCTTTTTTGATGTAATCAGAGTATTAAAACTAAGTAAACATTTAGTTATAATTGTCGCGAATTGAATTTATAACCACATACAGCGTACAACCACGCCGCCATTTGCAAAAAAAAAGACGCAATACATTTTAAATTTCGCGGGCGTCGCGATAAACAAATATTATTTATTATTTATGTCTGTCTTACCCGTTGCCGTAAACGTACTCGTCGGCTAGTATGAGCCCCGCGAGGTCACTCACAAACACTGACGGTATATCTATCCCCTCCGCATTTTTTGCTGACATAGTCTCTGCAAAAAAAGATGATAAACAAACATCATTCACAACTTGTGAAACAAAACAATGCGGCGAAATTACCACAGTAAATGTTCAGGTGGTGAAACAAAGAACCAATTTTAAATGTATTGAATTTGACAGCTCGGTGTGAAGTGTCCTTGGCGAGTAGCGCCACCATTAAAAGGACTATTAAATTGGTATCCGGTTACGTTACTTGCGTTTTTAGCGTGTGTCACAGCCATGGCGTATACGGGGCTTTTTGTAGCAATTCTCACAATCATCGCGCTTCAGTGAATGGCACGGCAGATGGTTTATAAATTGATGTTAATTTAAATTTATATATTATGAAAATATGGTTTAAACTCTAATGCACGGAAAGCGACTGGAGAATTGGAGTTCCGAGGGGATTACCCTGAAAATATAGTACCTATTTTATCTAGATTAGATAAGTATTGCTTTAAACAGATAATTTAAAGAATCCGCTATTTTCGAAACTCATCATCTGCCTAGTCTTTTCCCAACTATGTTGGGGTCGACTTCCAGTCTTACCGCAGCTGAATATCAGTAATCAACATAGAGCAACTGCCTATCTGTCCTCCACAACCCAGTTAGTAGGTAGTACTTTAGGAATGGTTGTTAGAATTTCGGGCCACTGACTACCTGTAACGACTGTCAAAGATCTACAAATGACAGCCGGCTTAAGGTGCTTTCCAACTTTTCCGAGGCACGCAGGAAACTCGTCAAACATCCACGGATCAACCTAGGCAAGCGCAGCTCAACCTTAAGATCGAACCGAGCGGCTGTTATTATTTAGCCACGAGCTCCTCCGTGACCTCAACCGCGTGTGCGCTACCAACCTACGCAACCGCGGTTTCCAACTTAGTGGAGACAAGCGGAACTGTGAGAGACGCGAAGTGTATTACAAACAAAGCGAATCGTTCGTCTCCGCTTTGGTGGTACACGGGCCTAAGTACAGCTGATCGTATATGACGTATATTTTCACCGGCGTTTTCCTGTTAGGTTAACTTGTATTTTTTGTTACTTTTTTATGCGTCACCACCGCGTGTACGCGTCCATTCAAATGTATGAGCGAGGAACAGCGGTATGTAGCGCCTCTTCAAAGGCTAGGATATTTAGTTGTTTCACGGTATTGCGCAAAATTAAACATTGTAGAAATGATATTTCTTTAGAGGCGTAATTATTTCACCGAACTATAAGTTAGATAAGTTGACAGATACACGGTTGTTATTTTAATAAAGCTCTTTTTTCAAGTTTACATTGTAGTAATTGGGCGCATTACAACTATGTTTTTTTTGCTGATGTAGACTGAATTGCCTTTTGGGTTGGTTTGACTGTTACTGGTAAATACTTACACAAAAAAGTTCCTTATTTGTAAAACTGACAAAATTCAAATGGGCTGTTAAGAATGGCGTTTGTTATGCAGTTAGGGGAAATATGGCAATCCAATCATTTCTTTAGACATCTGATATGACAGCATTAAATTGGTCACTACGAATCCAGGTAATGAGATAATTAATAAATGAAAAAAAAAAAACCGGCAAAGTGCGAGTCGGACTCGCGCACGAAGGGTTCTGTACCATTATTTATAAAAACTAGCAAAAAAACACTTTTTTGTATTTAAGCCCCTTTAAATATCTATTTTATTCTATTTTTAGTATTTGATGTTATAGCGGCAACAGAAATACATAATCTGCAGAATTTCAACTTGATAACTTTTACGGTTCATGAGGTACAGCCTGGTGATAGACGAACGGACAGCGAAGTCTCAGTAATAGTGTCCCGTTTGACCCTTTGGGTACGGAACCCTAAAAAAGAGTGCTTTGTGCCGTTTTTGTCTGAATGTACCCACAATCATGTATGTACCCATATCCAGTAAATAAATGAATTGATATGATTTTTTACATTATTTAGTGAGCAGCGGTGGCCCAGTGGTAGCAGCCCCGACTTACGAGCAGTAGGTCGTAGGTTCGAACCCAGGCAGGCGCATTACTTTGTGTAATTTATTTCATCACCGCTGCTCTCAAAACGGTGAAGGAAAACATCGTGAGGAAACCGGCATGTCCTAGAACTAAAAATTCGAAGACATGTGACATCTACCAACCCGCACTGGGCCCGCGTGGTGGATTACAGCCCATTCCCTCTCATAGAGAGGAGGCCTGCGTCCCAGCAGTGGGAACAATATAGGCTGATGATGATGACATTATTTATTTACTTTCCAAGGGCCTATGCCCTTAACTTGATGCTTATTTACTCCAATAACAAGGCGATAAAGTAATATTTTTCCGTTCTATTAATAAATCGACTAAGGAACTTATATTTATCTTAGCTGAGTGCAAGTGTACTAAATGTAAATATTTGCTGGGAGTATTTGAACTCTTTGTATACTGTCCTTCCGAGATGTCGATATGCCTTTCTTTAGGTGCCAGAGGAAAGTGGAGTTAGAGATTTAGAAAGGTTTCGGTTTTTATTCTCAAAGAGAAGAGGCCTTCGAGGAAAATGTCGTAAGGAAAGTTTAATTATGAATGTGGATGGGTATAAGAGTAAAGGAAGACCAAAGACGATGGATGAGAGAGATGATGAGAGCGGCGGTGGCCCTGTGGTGGCAGCCCCGACTTACGAGCAGTAAGCCGTGGGTTCGAACCCAGGCAGGCACGTCATCGCTGCTCTCAAAAACGGTGAAGGAAAACATCGTGAGGAAACCGGCATGTCCTAGAACTAAAAATTCGAAGACATGTGACATCTACCAACCCGCACTGGGCCCTCGTGGTGGATTACAGCCCACTCCCTCTCATAGGAGAGGAGGCCTGTGTCCCAGCAGTGGGAACATTATAGGCTAATGATGATGATGATGATGAAAGACGTTGGATAGACTGTGTTAAGGATGATATGCCTAGAAATTATGTGTCTGATGAGAGGACCAGTAATAGAGAAGTATGGAAGAAGAAGAAATGCTGCGCCGACCACAAATCAATTGGGATAAGGGCAGGAGAATGTTGATGAGCGAAGAGCCCTTTGTCCCAACAGTGGGAAACAGTATAGGTTGATTATGTGTACTGTCATGTACCAAAGTAAATATTACAAATAACTGACCGGAGATTACGAAACATATATTCCGAAGGAAACCTGAATTTAACGACTTGACGTAGTGACAACATACAGGAATTACAGCATTGGAGTGATCAAAGACGTTCTGAAGGAAAACCTTTGCAATCTTATTAGGATAAGTTAAATACCGAAACAGAGAAGCTCGCTAAACAATAACAGCCGCACGGGTTGATCTTTAAGGTTAAGCCGTGCTTGCCGAGGTTGGTCCGTGGATGGGTGACCATAATTAAGTTTACTTCGTGCCTCGGAATGCACGTTAAGCCGTCCCGGCTGTCATTTATCAAAAGTCTGACATCCAGTCTTACCAAGGGGTATCGTACTACCCAGTTACTGGGATGTGGAGGTCAGATAGGCAGTCCCTTAATGTAAAATACTGGTACTCAGCTGCATCCAGTTAGACTGGAAGCCGACCCCAAGATAGTTTGGGAAAAGGCTAGGCAGATGATAAAGTTTAAAGCCGAAACAAAAAGCTAGGGCGAGTTTATCTGATAAAAAGTTTTATTGCGTTGTTTAAGTACATTTAGCACTTGCATTTGCTGATGCATTGTCATCTTAAAGACAAACTTAATAAGAATCACATCCATGGCTTATCCATCACCACACTCCCACATTTTTAACAAAACACTGCATATTTTCGCACAACCAAGAAAAATGAACACACACACACACAACAAAAACGAGACTATTAACTTACTTCAAAGATGATTGCCATTGCTAATTAATTAAAATAAATAGTGGAGCGTATACGCCTCCTGCGGCCGTTCGCAAACAACTTTATCAAAGTAATGGTTTTGTGCCGCAGATAAACTTAGAACTTACTGTGTGCGGGTTGTAAAGACAAATGAAAGGAGGATGCGTGAAAGCTATCCTACTAAGATTATAAATAACTTTGTGTGGATGTATGGATGTTTGTTACTCTTTCTCGCGAAAAATACTGAACGGCACACGGCAAGTTTATACTCTGTTTTTGTTGGGTAGTAATTAAACCGATTTCTATTTAATAGCATTTTTGTCGTCCAAAAAAATAACTTGTCCTCTAAATTACTAACTTGGCCACCATCAATGTGCATCTAAAAAGTACTATCTCAGCCACCATATAAATCATCGATGTCAGCTACTGTAAAAACATCTCAGTATGGTTTTTATTTTAAAGCATCTATATTTGTGATATGAATTCAAGCAGTAAGCTTCTAAAATAACTATATATGACGTCCATAAAGTAATTCTATCGACTTCTATTTGTATAACTTAGTACGTTTAAAACCTAGTTATGTATAACTAATTCATAACTCGTCCTATAATTTACTGACCATAAAATGTACCTCAATAGATTTATGATTTCCCGTTTCTTTTTTCATTATTTTTAGTCAGATGTTTTACAATAGTTTTTAAATCATTACATCGTTTTTGTTTAGAATAGTTTCAGCACGGATGATTTGTGTCACTTGTTTAATCTAGTCTTTTTGTAATATTTTCTTCTTTTGTTTTTGTTGTTGTATAGACTCCCCCTGATGGCCCCGGATGTCATTTGTAGGTCTTTTACAGTCGTTACAAGTAGTCAGAATCCAAAAGTCTGACGTCCAGTCTTACCAAGGGGTATCGTATTACCCAGATACTGGGTTGTGGAGGTCAGATAGGCAGTCGCTCGATGTAAAATACTGGTACTAAGCTGCATTCGGTTAGACTGGAAGCCGACCATAAGATAGTTTGGGAAAAGACTAGGCAGATGATGATGGGTGAGTAGTTCCGGAGATTGCCATGCCTTGAAATTGAAATCGGTGATAGTAAACCTTATTTGCAACGATTTGGCCCCGATCACTTGGGGTTCCAAACTGGGTTGTTTGGGAGAAATCGAACTTTAAAGGTTTTTTGGAAACCATTCCACCATAAATTGCTGATTGTGAGAACTCTGCGTCATTCTGGATGTTCAACTGATACTTTTCTTTACTTAACAAAAACAGGATCTCTACCTTTAGAATTAGAAATAGTGTTTTGTATGTGCACTAAAACTCAAGTAAAATTCAAGCATTTCAGAGTAATCGCTTTCTTAATTAAGCGTCTGTTGTTAGCCTGGACATATTAGACCTCTCAGGGTACTGATGTGAAAGAGACATCATAAATAGAAGCCGTGACTCACCTATATCACTGGAGTTGACATTATGTACGATGGCGCAGTCGTAGCCTGCCGCCTGAGCATTGCGAACCTTCACCTCGAAACTGCAGTTGTATCTGAATGCAGAATGAAACAAAACTTATTATGAATTAAGTTCATAAGTACGGATGGGTCGTCGACGGGCAAGTAAGACGACCCACTGACCAAGTATACTGAGATGTCTTGGGGTCTTAGTATGCGAGGGGTTCAAGTAACTTATTTCACAAGATTTTGCAAAATAAGTAAGATCTTTGAAAAGTATAGAGCGATCTCGTTTGGGGCGCTGCGCTGGCCAGAGTTCTTGTTAGCAAGATATAATTGCGATATTCAATAAAGATACATTGTTTTCAATTGACTGGGACCGGGCGAGTACCTAGGTATTATCCATACTGTGTACATTCTAATGCGCAACATGGTAGGTACGTAAGTTAATTGAAAGTGAGCTTAGATCGCATGTTGTCAGATACTTTTCGTCTTTTGTCACATTTAGTCACACTCAAAATCAATAACTCTCGACGAGTCAATAGTCTTGTCAACTCTAAATAAGCAAGTGTCCTACTAAGTGAGAACGTTGCTTGACGCATGCTGAAGTAAATGTGACTTTAAATCTAGTAACACAAAAGGGTGTTATCGTTCAACATGTTTGCATATGTTTCGTCAGAGAGACCAATCGTATGGAGTGCATTATCGATATTAACTGATAGCTGCAGCACTCGGTAGTTATTCAGTATTTAAAACTTTCAATATTCACTTATGTAAGGAATCTTTCCGAAGCTAGCCGAAGCTTGTTCGACTGATACACGAGCTCTTCAAGGATGTGATGTAAGTATATTCACCTGGCTAGAAGACGATCCACTTCCTATTTAAGTTTTCAACGGCTTGGGGATCCCTTCCCATCGATTAGCTAGTCGGCCACGAGGAATCCGCTCGACCACTCAGAAGGCAGGTCAGTGCCGAAGCTTGCCGAAGTTACCGAAGCTTGCGCGACTGTTACACGAGCTCCTCAAGAATCTGATGGGAGTATAATATTTACCTGGCTAGAAGCACGATCCACTTCCCAGTGAAGTTGTCAACGGCTGTGGGCGGCTTGGGGAGGGGGGAGCACCCATCGGGTGGGTCACCGGCCACCAAGAATCCGCGCAGTCCCTCAGGAGGCAGATCGGTGCCGAAGCTAGCCGGCATGTCGCGGAACTCCTCCATTATCTATGGAAAAGAGAGCAGATGTGTTTATTTTTTTTTGCTGCGAAAATCCCACTGGTTTTTCAAATGACCGGAGTATAGGAAACTAAGAAAGATTTTCGTAATGATCATTATCATGTTTCTGCCCTATTGCATGGATGGTGATGGGGATGGTGATATGACAGAGAAAGAATGGCTCTTTCTCTGTCATATCACCATCAACATCATTCCTCACACCATCCAACCACTATTCTTCCATCGTTTTCGCACTGATATACAAGCTAATACCAGAGTTTGAGCAGACAATCAGACAATAGATCTCTTGACAACTTATTACAATGATATCATGTAAAACAATACTAATAATACAATCTTGTTTGGCTGTGTGGTAGAACAATGATGAGCACATCGTTCGATTTATAATAAAATACGTACTTTATAACGTAGGCCAACCAGGGCCGGATTAGCCCTTAGGCAGAGTAGGCAACTCACTAGGGGCCCCCGGATCGGATGCCCCGCGGGCGCACAAAGAAATTGATTTTTTTCATATACTTATTTCAAATTTAATTGGAAAATTTGTAGTCTCAATGACAACATGTGTTAACAAATAAGTAGTATCAGAATTAGTAAATACCAATGAATAAACTATTGCGTACAGAAGAATCATTCTCAAATTAAAATATTAAAAATTTATAAAACACTCGCTCAAGTAACTCCAGTTGGTCGAAACAATTCTGACTTGTTCAATAGGGTGTTAACATTTTCAAGAGCGCTTCGCTCGCTCTTCAAACCACTTCATTTTGAGGGTTGACTATGTCAAAAGTCGACTAAGTGACGAGGGATCGAATCAATTCTAATCTGTCCAAGGCAAGGTATGAAAATTTCTTCGAGGTCGCTTCCCTCGCTCTGGCAGCCTACTTCCTCATTCATCTTGACTTTCTCTAAAATTCGGCCAAATAACTATGGGGGATCGAAACAATTTTAACCTGTCCAAGGCAAAGCGTGAAAAATTTTACGAGCTCGCTTCGCTCGCTCTTAGGGCCCTCGCTCACGGCGACTTTTTGTAGCGATGCTGACGCGCGTTAGTCGCATTTGCAACGCGCTACAGAAGCGAGCAGTATCGCGACTCTATCGATGCAAACGCGCGACAGCATCGCTACTGCATCGCTACAAAAAGTCGCCGTGAGCGAGGGCCCATATAGTCTAACATTTTTTTGTTTTCAGATTCGTCTCCATAACGTTGTTGATAATGTTTTTCTGAATAAAAGAACTAAAAAAACCTAAGTAAGCTTGTCACGAGTGGAGAGCCTTATAAATCCGTTCAAAAACATTCCTTTATCTCACTTCTCTTCTGCCGGCCTAGCATGACCGCCGTAGAAACGAGCTATGTCTACGGAAGAATCGACAATTTGACAGATATTTCTATCGTCCCAAGCATGGCGATATTAAGAATGTAGAAAAGAAATGTTTCTTTTCTTCAGTCGACACAAGTCTACAACGTCGAGCATGACGACCATATTTTCTCTTCTTTTGACATTTGGGGGTAGAAACATTACTTCTGACAAATGTCAAACTAGTCTTTATAAAAACTAAATACGAGAAATACGTTTCGTGGTTGCGTTGAGTTACGTTCAAAAGGTTGAAATGTTATGTAAAATATTTAGGTTTAATTTCGCGAAAAAGATCCAGGCCTGGATCCAGGATGCAGCAACACCATCACGCCCACGAAAAATGAAAAACTCGTGCAATTGGCAACTTTTTTTTGTTAACTAAACGTAACCTTTTAACTTTCCATAGCAACGTCCCCGTTGCTATGGAAAGAATTTCTGTCATGTCTTCGTAGAAACGCGAGTCGACGGTGCGCGCCATGCTCGGGCAGAAGAAATGACAAGTTGTAAAGAAAAGATTTCTTGTCGTTTCTTGGTAGAATAGAGATAGAACGGTCATGCTAGGGGGG
Source organism: Cerastis leucographa (assembly GCA_963082945.1). NCBI lineage: Eukaryota > Metazoa > Arthropoda > Insecta > Lepidoptera > Noctuidae > Cerastis > Cerastis leucographa. Next base: position 4,648,213 of record OY720380.1, on the reverse strand, counting down.
CTGGTCAGATAATAGATGAAAGGTTTTCGTCGTGATTGTCAATTGAAAATTCTTTCGGGCACACAGTTCGTAGAAATAGAAACATCCATGACTGGCACATGCAATATAGCCAAAGATAAAAAGTATTTAGTTTCAGACCTAATCTTATTAAACTTTTATAAAAACAGAAAGAGAACAGTCAAATTAACACAATACCATAAATAATTATTTAACCCTAGATAACTAATCATTCGTCGACACGACGACGCACTTAAGCTCGAATGTGTCGTTTGCAAACTTCCCCGCGCCCCTCTCGTTTCTCTATTTGTTTACCTTAATAATATACAAAAACAGTGCAGCGCGTGACCCGATTGCGTAGATACGCCTATTAAGAAGCTACTTACAGGCATCGCGTCGCCCGCTCGACGAAAGTTTAGTTACAACGTAACTTTTTTTTAAGGTATGTACTTTTGTTTTTCTTTATTATTTTTTTTATTTCAGGGTAATAATGCTATGTTTATTTTTATTTTTCGGATGAATAATGTTTATATGTATGTAATTCTAATGAAATTATAAAAATATATTGACTAAATAGATACTTTTACTGCAATTGTTGTTTTTTTCGTTGTTTTTGTAATTTCCACTTTTTTTACGTCGTATATTACTCTTACTTTTAGATGGATTTAGGAAAGCAAGAGGAGCAAATAAGCCAATGGATCAATGCAGAAGAAGACGGCGAATGTGAAGACGAATATGAATCTTATTTGGTGGAGGAAATACATCGAGAGTTCGAGACACATACAGCGAATCTGATAAATAAAGTTGTTTATGTTTTGTCAACTATTCATGATCAACCTAACATCAATGAAAGTACAGGAAAACCTGAAATAATACATTTTTATCATAGTACGAAAGGTGCAGTCGACATGGTAGACCAAATGTGTTCCAACATGAGTACTAATAGAAAAACTCAAAGGTGGCCGCTATGTATATTTTATAACATGCTAAATCTATCAGCAATCAATAGTATTGCTATCTATGTCTCTTATACTGTTAGAAACAAAAAGAGAGCTGTATCTCGGCGAGATTGCGTCATGAAGATGGGAGACTAACTCATGGAGCCCTGGCTACTACAACGAATACAGACAGTGACTTTGAGGCGGGAAATCAAAACCATGATCCAGGACATTCTAGGTGAATCGTCCAATGAAGAAGCTCCTGCTCATTCTGCATCGAATGCACGCAAAATTTGCTATTTATGTCCGTCAAAAGCTCGCTGAATCACTAAACACCGTTGCATAAAATGTAAAAATGCAATCTGTGGCCCTCATTATGTTGACATGTGTACCAACTATCTGTAACAATATTTGTCATATTTTTTATTCTTAATTAGTTCATACTTACCCAAAGTATTGTGCCATGTAACAAGTTTCTGTTTTTAATAAACAGTTTTGTTAATAATGACGTATTTTAATGCGTAGTCCGCTCGACGAATGATTAGTTATTACGTTTCTGTAAAACTAGTTTAGTTATCTAGGGTTAATTAAAAAGAAACTTAAATTCTAAGATCGTCTTTCTCATTAATCTCATTTATGTATTACCTATTAGACAAACTCAATAGGGGATGATCACATTTTTTTTTCTTTGTCCGTCGGGTATATTATTGAAAACTATTGGACACGTATTTTTTCTTTTTTCACGTGGTCATAAAATTACGGAGATATATTAAGTTGAAATGGCGCATGACGTCACATGTAGGTAAGTTGTATACCTACTTGTGACGTAGTAAGCCCCCACTCTCGAACTTTAATGAGTTTTAACTAAGTAATTTTTTGATATTTTGATAAAACAAAAAATACGTGTCTAATATTTTTGTATTACCTGTCTGACGGACAAAATAGTATGTCGTTTTCTTTACCCAGTCCGGTCCCCTATTGAAAATTCTGTCGAGCACACAGTTCGTAGAAATAGAAACATCCATGACTGGCACATGCAATATTGCCAAAGATAAAAAGTATTTAGTTTCAGAACTAACCTTATTTAGCTGTTAGAAAAACAGAAAGAGAACAGTAAAATTAACACAATTCCATAAAGAACTACTTAATTAAAAAGAAACTAAATGTCTAAGATCGTCTTTTTCATTAATCTCATTTATGTATTACCTATTAGACAAACTCGATTAACAATTTATTTCTTAATCAATTAAGTTTTCAATAAAAAAAAAACAACTAAAAATCTCTAAAGCAAGAATCTATCAAGGTAACTGCGATATCAATATTATTTACATATCAGACGGTTAAGCGGATTATGATCTACAATGTACCTGTACGTCTACCATGAGTTTTAACAAACTATACTCGCTAGCGTCTGTCTTTTACAGCGCCTGTAGCGGATAGTTGGGTACTAAAATGCGCAGTATGAGTCACTATAGTTATCTATCCTACGTCACCGTGTAGTAAACTATACTACAGCGACTGCAAGTTTGGGCTTCATTTGCTTAGAATTTGGTAGTAAGCACTAACACAGCTCATGGTACCATTGAAAAAGCTAACTATAGTATTTGCGTATTGACGGAACTATTGCAGTTACGTCAAGCGATCTAACTATGACAACTCATGGTAGACGTACTGACCAACATAGTAAGTGCGTAAGAACCGACCGGACACCACAATGTAGAAATATTGATAACGATTGACAGATACTTCGAAATAAATGATAACGTTGAATGCATTCGCTTAATCAGTAACTGTGGATAAAAAAAAAACAACTCAAACTAAACTAACTACTCTGTATTGTCCCACAGGTGGGAAAAGGCCTTCCTCCCTCTCCCTTTTAACTAATGGCTCCCTTATTCCTTTTTTCATTGAAAATTAATTAAATGGTATTATATAAACTTAGAGGATTGTTTTATTTTAATTTTGTGGTTACATACGCGTTACAGTCGCTAATCATATTTTATTTTTATTAATACACAGACCGACCAAACCTGAAAATTTCAAAAACGTAAGAAAATTTGAATGGGGCTACTACCCTGCCGTTTCACCAAGTATTTTTAAGTAACACATTTTAGATGGTGCTCCTGCCGGTCAGTCCTTCCGATAGCAGCCGTGTTCGTACCAAATCTTCTTAAAAAAAAGATAATGCAAAAATACTAACGAAATGCTGCATTCCAATAAGATACAGAACTTGCACTGCATTGATGTTCATAAGCGGTGCCTGAGCGACTTCCATTTTTGAAATGCACAGCCAAATAATATTAAAAAAAAACACAATTTTTACATTCTTTCGGGCGGTAAATTTTTCTCTAAATTTTGGCGCGATACACTTTTTTTTTTATTCATTCACATTATCTGGCAAAAGGACTTCGGTTTTCAGCCAATACCACTTTTAGTTCTAAGCGAAGCACATGCGTTGTCCATGTACGTTGATTGTTCAGTCACTGATAATAACTGGTGTAAACTTGATTATTTGTTCCGTTTAGTTTAATTAACGATACTGCGGGAGGGATAAAATGGCGGTTTCGTGATTAAAATCGTTTGGATTAATACTCGATTCCTAGAGGCTAATAAACTAAGGGAAAATATCAGTTATTAATCAGTAATTCATTAAAAAGAATCCGAATTAATCTTAATAGTGGTGGTAAAATATTTAAGTTAAAAATTATTAATATAGGTAATACATATTATTACTTTATTAAATTTTCTATCTGAATATCTATTCTTTTTTTTCTATTCTGCTTTGTCATTTATGCCTCCCGCATGATAGTACTCGCTAAGAACTGGACACAGTTATGAAACAATACTGGCACAAAACACTATGCTACACTAGCAAAAGTTGCTGTGGCATTCGAAAATAAACAAGTCTGCCATAGACGAACACTTGACCACTACTATTTAAAAAAAGGACGCTTCAGGAGGTTGACAACAAAATAGAACCATGTTCTGAAGAAGACTGCAGTAAATTAATAGTGGTTTGTTAACGTTGATATCGAATGGAAATATTCTTCACATGAGATAAGATTAATAGTTGTTTACTATGTAATTAACGAATTTACTAGCATCTGCCGTGGTTTCTAACGCGTTTATTAAGGAAATAGTTATAACAGTCAGTCAGTCAGGAGTCTAATCCAACTTTCCTCTCGCAGGTAGTACCTTTGTGCTCTTCTAATTTATTGTCCTATTAAGTATTTTGTGTGTACATAAATAAACAGTTTCATTAAGATTTTTCCTATTAAATAAAAGCTAATTATAATCAGTACTTTAATTAGTTACAATAAATACCAATAAACGCACAGACAAAGACCGCACCACCTAAATTTTTGGGACTAGAAATATTTAATTCACATCGGTCACAGGATTAAAAATATGAGACGAAAGTTTCTATTGAAGTTCGCCATGTTCGCAATCCTTTTTTGGAGATCCTACATATATAATTCATTGCCGATGAGCATGTCAGAGGTGTACACGCTTGTAAGCTGATTTATAACAACGATTCTAAATATTAACTCCATACAGACATACAGACTAAAGATGAAAATATATAATATACACCGTGATATTATCAACTATCAATACTTAATATACAAACAATCTTCAACAGATAATATAGATACCATTTATTTATATTGTGGACTAGTAAAACAAATCGTGAAAGTTGGCAAGGACTGACCGTTCCAGGTGTGTATTTATTTATAACTCTCGGCGATATATACATATGGCGATATAGTCAGTATACAATGTATAAACCAAATAACGTGACGCGCGTTAGCGTAATTTTGACCGAGTATTTCAACGACAGTCAACTAAAACATAGAAGCTTTACAGTTGATTTGTAGATCTTTGACAGCCGTTACTAGTAGTCACTGGCCCAAAAGTCTGACAACCAGTCATACCAAGTGGTATCGTGCGCAGGGCCGTCTTTAAGCCATTGGAGGCCCTGGGCACTTGAGAATAATGGGGCCCTTGTAGGATGCAAGAGCGAAGAAAGCGAATTCGAAATTTTTATAGTCCGCCTCGAATAGGTTAGGTTTTTTTTTGTGACAGTTCATACAAAAATAATGGATGTTTTTTTTTAGAATTTTGATAAAACTCGAAAGGCGGAGAACTTTGATTTGAAATAAAACACAGAAAAATATTTTTCAGATCCAAGAAATTGCTTTTAGTATCCTAAGGTCCTGCCTGAAAGCCGCTGGCTTTGACAGTTACAGGAACTGGGGGGGCCCTTGGATCGTGGGGCCCGGGGCACGTGCCCAGTGTGCCCAGTGGAAAAGATGGCCCTGATCGTATGACCCAGTACTAACTGGGTTTTGGAGGTCAGATAGTCTTTTGGTGCGCGCGTCGTCAAAAGCAAACTTACACTGCCATTTTGTTTTTACACAAAGCAATTTCTCGATTGTTTATCAACAACACACTCCTGTCACTGTCAATCAAATGCCAAACGATCCTTGTAGCAATGTATCTAACGGCAGGGTACTAACACATTCAGTATCCTGTAGCGATAAAATTAAATTAAAAAGCCCTAGCAAGCAACACTAGCAATCAGTTTTTTTATGAAATGATACATTTTACTAGAAATGATAACAAAGTAATACACTTTTGACTTCAAGAAAAGAAATTCATCATCAGAGAGTATAATAAAAACAAATACATCTGATAATGATTAAAATGATTATATTTTTATGACAACCAAATCTTGTCGAATAAGATAATATTTCTTTTAAATATGGTGTGCAGCGGGCATTACACCGTGAGAATCACTTCAAAAACATTTCATATTTCTGCAGCGACTCTCAACAGATTGACAATTGTTTTCGGTTTAAAACAGCCGCACGGGTCGATATTAAGATTCAGTCCTGTGACTACTGACTGGGTTTTGGAAGTCAGATAGTCTGTCCATGTAAAATACTGGTATTCACCTGCATCCGGTAAGGCTGGATGCCGACTCCAATAAATCTGGGAAAAGGCTAGACAGATGATCATGAACTCAATACACTTTTGTCTTCTCCGTCATCGTTCTAACGTTAGGTTATCGATAGAAATGTCACTTCGTCTAGACGTAGTAAATGGAAAACTACACAGGTAAACTATTAGACCAGGTAATCTGGGCCTCCATGACGTCTAAAAGCAGTATTGGAAGGGTTTACAACTCTAACATCAACCAGCTTATTTGTTTGTTTGATCGATTCTCAAATATAATAAAACTCATAAAATCATGGGAAAATCCTTCGGACACATGGCTTGTATTTAAGAACCCAATACAAGATCGATATCTTTAATTGGCGTAACTTCGCCCTTCGCCATACAAATAGAAGTCAAGCGCCCAGTTCAATGAAAATACGTTGTATTGTTTGAAAACAAAGTTATTTAGATTAGCGATAAGATAAGGCTAGTCTACCAAGTACAACAGTATGTGGATACTACTGTTTTTTAGATTACTTTTATCATTAAAATAGGCTTCGTAAAATACTATTCTTGCTGTCTATTATTATTTTGCTTAATTTTTATCTAAATCGTCAATATTGATTGATGTTTGAATATTAAAATCCGGCCATGTGCGAGTCGGACTTACGCACGAAGAGATCCGTACCTTTATTTATAAAATCATTTTTTTGTATGGGGCTCCCCTTAAATATTTATTTTTATTCTGTTTTTAGTAATTGTTGTTATAGCGGCAACATAAATACATAATCTGTAGAAATTTCCACTGACTAACTATCACAGTTCATTACATACAGCCTGGTGACAGACGGACGGGCTACGGACATCGAAGTCTCAGTGATAGGGTCCCGTTTGACCCCTAAAAACACTACGCTTGTACTCTCTGAAGGGTATATACTATTGCCATCCACCGTGTACAGATGCGGACTCCGGGCCGCAACAAAGAAGTATTTTTGTAAAAACTATTTTGTCCGACCTAGGAACCGAATCCAAATACCCTTGCGTCCAGTAGACCAAAGTGGCCGTCCAGCACGTATAGCATGACCGCCATAGAAACGGGCTATGTCGATTAGTGTCCGCCCGAATGTTCGGTTTCGGTTTCGGTCGAGTTTCGGCAAAAAAACGAGTTTCGGTTTCGGCGGCAAACCTGCCGAAACTACGACCGAAACCGAAACTGCATTCGGGAGTTCTTGCGCTGCGATCGGTCATGTTTGGTGCGTTGAGTCAATATAAAAGAGATTTATTTTGTTTTGTTTTTTGTTTATTACTTAAATAAATATTAAGTACCTATGCCGAAGATGCATAGCCATGTGATAAAAAAATGTGTGTGAGATAAAAAAATAACGACTGACGGATTATAATAAAGTTTTCTTCATTTTTCCATCCTTGTACGGAAGTTTCGGTTTCGGTTTCGGCCGAAACTGAGACCGTTGCCGAAATTCGGTTTCGGTCGTAAAAACCAGTTTCGGTCGGACACTAATGTCGATGGAAGAATAGACAAATTGACACATTGTCATTGTCTTTCTGTCATTATGTCGATTCTTGCGTGACTGTGGTCATGCTACGCGTGCTGAGATATTTTAATATATCTACAAAAGAATGTAATCTGTAACATGATAAACAAATTGTGATGCGTTGACCTTGCATATATCTTTAAATATTATCTTAGTAGCTCGTTATCTTTGCCGAGATTGTGTTTCAAGGACACTAGGTGACTATCAAAGATACCAGGCCGATTAATTGGGCCATTTAAATCATGTCTATGATAACAAATTATTGTATGTAATGGGTTTGATATAAGGAGCTCGTGGCTAAATAGTAACAGCCGCTCGGACCGATGGTTAGCTTAAGCCACGCTTGCCTATACAGGGTGTAACCGAAAGGGTATACATAGTGTAAATCACCTCATCACGAAGCCGTCAACCAAGCATTCTGTACATAAAACTAAGTTACTTTACGCAAAAATTATTGCTGGGAAACGACTTTTTTTGGGGGGTGTAAAATCATGTTTTGTGGTAGAACTCAATGTAACGAACTCAAAACATTGTGCTGATGGACGGATTGAATAGTACGGGGGTCGTGGAGGTGTTTAAAGTAAAAATCTTACATTAAAAACTTGTATTTAAAAAAATACTTGTCAAAAAGTTGGAACTTTGACCCCTAATATCTCCGTAACTAGAAGGTTCCCAGGTATGGTGTAGAACAAAAAAATGATCGCAATGACAGGGAGAACCAGTGCCTTTCGGCTTCGTTAAGAGGTGTTTTACACCCTTTATATGTTACCGGCCAAACCCGATTTCCGGCTAAACTAGTTTATCCTAGGCCAAACTAAGACTCATCATTACAGGATTATATAGAGCAACCCAACTAAATGGGTTAGGTTAGGTTAGCTCGCTCGGCTCGCGCGTTTATGGTCCTGTGACCATAAACGCGCGAGCCGAGCGAGCGTAACGAGCGGTGCCACATCCAAGTTAGGCGCATTGTAAATGTTTTGTTTGGGTCAATATATCTTGACACGATAAGCCACTAAACCGGTTTAGCCTAGTTTGGCCTGAAATCGGGTTTGGCCGGTAACATATATACCCTTTCGGTTACACACTGTATAGGCAAGCGCGGCTTAACCTAACGATCGGTCCGAGGGGCTGTTACTATTTAGCCACACCTGAATAAATTGTTACTTGGCGGCCCGCAACACCATCACTGAAACGTGTTTGTGGCCCGTATTAAAAAAAGGTTGAGTATGGCTGATCTATACTAATATTCAGGGGGGGGACACTGCCATACTTGACATAGGCGTCCAATTTTACACAAAGATATTAGCACCATCTCTTAACAAATCCACATAAACTTGAGATTTGGTACATTAAAATGATATAGATGGTGGTTACGCCAATTATCGCCAGTGTGATTAATACCTTTTTGATTTTAATGAAAATTGAGTTAAAAATAATGAATTTAAACTCTAAACAAGATTAAACCATTTATTTATTTTAAAAGCATTTTGTAATTTCTAATATATTTTTTTTAGGTTTTGCAACAATATCATACAGATTGTTTACAAAATGGCGACTATCGGCGTGTGCGCATGCTTGTAGATCTCTCCCATTTTGTGTAATTTATGTGGTTTCTCGGTTCTGTCTTTTTTTACACTCAACTCGACCGCACTTTCTGGAGCTTTAGATCCAGAAAGTGCGGTTGAGTTAAGTGTAAAAAAAGAAATAAAAGCAGAAACCCATGGAAAAACTATTCAATAACAAAGATATAGATATAAGTATATGTACGCACCTATAGTTATTGGGATTACTTCAACGGATTTAGTATCAGGTGGCGACACCGTAAAATATAGGTGTCAAAAATTCGCTTGAGTGTGCTCTCTATTCCATCAATATTACTATACTCTTTGCTAATATTATAAAGCTGAAGAGTTTGTTTGTTTGCTTGAACGCGTCAACGCGCTAATCTCAAGAACTACTAATCCGATTTAAAAAAATATTGCAGTGGTAGATAGCCCATTGATCAAGGAAGCCTATAGGCTATATATCATCACGCTACGTCCAAAAGCAGCAACGGAGCAGCAATGAAAAATGTTGCGAAAATGTGACGCAGACGAAGATGCGCTGGACAGCTAGTTCTGAATAAAAATTTATGTAGATACTTATACGATTTATACTCACAAATACTTAATAGAGCGTCATATAAGCTCTTACGGCATACATAGCAGCCAGCGGACTGATTACGATTATGCACAACTAATAATTACTGTTGAATACTAAACGAGTCTAGTATAAGTGATTGTGTAGTTTGAATAATATTATCGATACTGCACTATTGCCAAATAAATGTATATTCTATCGTCTTTACTCTAGAGTGTAATTTTAATCAAATTATTTCTGGCAAATACTATTAGCCGTTAGGAGTACCCAGATGTCGAGTAATGTACGGTCTTGACTTATATTTCGATTGTCAATAGAGTTGATCCTTTGTATTGACATCATATAATGCACGATAATATTTAAAATACTGTGTTAATAAAGGTGCATCCGGATTAAATAACTTTTTAGTTAATCTCTTTAATTCATCATGTTTATTATGGTCATCATTATCTGCCTAGCCTTTTCCCAAACTATGTTGGGGTCGGCTTACAGTTTAACCAGATCCAGCTGAGTGCCAGTATTTTGCATGAAGCGACTACATCCCAGTAACTGGTTAATACGATACCCCTTGGTAATACTGGATGTCAGACTTTTGGCTTCTGATTACTCGTAACGGCTGCCAAAGATCTACAAATGACAGCCGGGACCAACGGCTTAACGTGCTTTCCGATGCACGGAGGAAACTCGATATGTAATTATGGTCACCTATCTACGGACCAATCTCGGCGGGCACGGCTTATCCTCAAAGATCTACCCGTGCGGCTGTTATTATTTAGCAACGAGCAGGAGCTCGTGCATTTTGTTAAATAAGTAACGATGTTTTATAACATGTTATGTTTATAGTCTGTAAGCACCTTTACATTGAATGAATCATTAAATGGACAAGAAATTTCAATAACAGGTGACTACTGGCGGAGTTTCTTGCCCATTCTTCTCCATAGAGATCTACGCTTTGGAATGGGCAATGGGGTTATGTCTTTTGAATGGGACTGTAGCTTCATTTTAATTGTTGTTTGACTATTCAAAAGTGTCTGTAACTGGCCTACTTGAAATAAATGATTTTGATTTGATTTGAATCGGCGAGGTAGTCATGAAATGGACCCGTGATTCTGTGAGGAATCGTATTTCTCTATACAAACATAGGTACCAACAACTGCAACAAACGGATGGAAGGCTATGGAAGAAATCTGGCTTAGACCGAAGTTAATAAAAACAAATCTCATTGTGGCGGAAACGCCAAGGTAGACCGAAAAATTCAAATTTTCAGTGTCAGGTTGTATTTACAGAATTATAATCATTAATACAACCCTCAAGTACATTTAATCCCATTGAATGACTTTTTCATGAACATCAAGACTGAACAGGCTTTCGCTCCCTAACCAGAACAGGACAACATAAAAAAAACGGGCCAAGTGCGAGTCTTACTCGCACACAGGGTTCCATAGCCCCAAACAATATAATGACAATGTTTTGAACGGTCATTCATTACTAAACCTTCACTCAACCGCAAAACTAAATTTGTTTTTCATAGTAAGTTAATGAAAAACAAAGTTACTGCTGCAGTTTGGTGAAAAAGTCCCATATCTCAAAAACTACATATCAAATCTTATTCAAACCAATTTTCGTTGAAAGTTTTTTTTACGGTCTACATCCCCATATTTTTTTCAGATTTTTTCTCCTGTTACTTTAGAAATTAGAGGGGGGGGGGGGACACTCGTTTTACCACTTTGGAAGTGTCTATCTTTCAAACAATTGACTTTGAAATAAATGGTTTCAGGAACCTCAATGTCATTTTTAAAGACCTATCTATAGACACCCCACACGTATAGGTTTGATAGTTGTTTTTTAGTTTCAATTTCATGTATGGGGGGATATCCTTATCTATATTTTTTTTTTTAATTTATACAAAAATCATAATGCGGTTCACAGAATACATCTACCTACCAAGTTTCAGCTGTGTAGTCCTAATAGTTTCGGAATAAAGTGGCTGTGATACGGACGGACAGACAGACAGACAGACATGACGAATCTATAAGGGTTCCATTTTTTGCCATTCGGCTACGGAACCCTAAAAATGAATTATAAAGACCTTTGTTTTAAACGAGCGTCTCAGAAAACCAAAGTATCTTCGTTTTTGTTAAGCCGCATTTGCCAATGCAGTACAGTAGTGGTCTCTTGCAAGCCGTACTAGTGTATGACTCATCGACACCATCCAATGGATTGCCAACCTATGCATAATATTGATCTTTATATCTGACACGTCATTGTGGCATGTGGCCGCGGTTTACAGTGTTTTTTAAGGAAAATCAATGAACAAATATTAGGTTATTTAGTATTTTTGCATAAATATCAAACAAAGAAGGATTGTGGTTTGCTTAGCGGACTTTTAATACGTTTCTTACTAAAAATATTGGAGTTAGAAGGAGCAGTCACGTTTCATTGAGAAGTTCAGTCTTTGACGGCATCCACAACAAACGACGCATTCATACCTGACGTCACGAAAAATGCTGCAACGGGCAAGTAAAGTTATCCGCGGTATTACGATACACAACGTCAAAAACAAAAGTCGAGCGGGCAGTAGCCCAACAGACAGCACCCATCAGGTCAAAGGATCCTTCCTTTACAATGAGGATGAGGAGCTTCCCACCCTGTTCCTCAAACCTCTTTTTATCTATACTTAATATTATAAAGCTGGAGAGTTTGTTTGCTTGAACGCGCTAATCTCAGGAACTACTGATCCGATTTGAAAAAATCTTTCAGTGTTTGTTAGCCCATTTATCGAGAAAGGCTATATATCATCACGCTACGACTAATAGGAGCGGGGCAGCAATGAAAAATGTTGCGAAAACGGGTAAAATGTGACGCAGACGAAGTTGCTCTGGACAGCTAGTATTTAATACTTCTTCTTTTTAAACATTGATAGCCTAGTGGTGTGACCGTCGGACTGCCAAGTCATAAGTCTCAAGTTCGAACACAAGACCTATGATTTTTCGGATTCATGTGCGTATTGTATAATTATCACTTGCTTCGGTGAAGGAAAACATCGTGAGGAAACCAGCATGCTTGAGAGATATTTCTCGACAGCATGTAAAGCCAAGACAGAGGCCCATGGGCGACATAAAAACTCTGACACCAGGTTAGGCTAGGGTTGCCAGGTCTTGAAATCGAAAAGCTCGACCGTCAATTTGGGTAAAAAAGCCGACACCCTTAATTTTTTAGTCAGTAACTCAGTACACAAAACGACATTTAAAAAAATACAAGGTTTTTTAATCTTTTATCATAAAATCTTGTTAAAATCAAATGATACAACAATAACATTCAAGAAATCAGTCTTCTTTATTATTAATCAAATGTAAAAACATGAGAAATGTTATCGAAACTGGCCTATAGAAAGCCTAACAAAAGCCGGACAGGGTGGACACCATCTAATTTGGCCTAACAGGCAACCAAAAAGGCCTGACTGTGTCCGGCTTTATCCGGACGCCTGGCAACGCTAGTTTAGGCACTACACACACGATAAAGAAGATTTGATACTGATGTTAGTCTTTCAATATTCTCCGAACATTCCACACTTTATTGGCATTCTTGTATGCGAATGGATCGTTGGTTGTTGCAACATGGAAACATCGGTAAAGATAAACAGATGGGTGACGTCTGTTGTTTTCGCAAACCAATTTGTTCCAAGTGAATGAACTCATTTGGGGGCGAGACGTTTTTGCGCGACAATATTAAAGCTATTCACCAAAAAGATTAAAAAAACGGGTTGCACTCCGGGAGTGCCGTCAGAAGTGAAAAATTTAATTATCGTTGTGCATTTTTAATATTTTGGAATGGTTAGGGAATAATTTTGCACGAATTGCTTTAATTATCAGTATAAAAGTACTATCATTTATGTGGTAAAATACAATATTCATTTATTGCGCTATCGTACACAAACATGACAATTTATATTACATTTAAAATTTAACACAAATTTCAGAACTATTACAATCCGTCTCACGAATCCTGTTTGGAGAAACCGAAGGTTTTGTTTGTGCATAACCTAAACTCAATGACAGATGTCATAAAGTTCAAATTCCTTCGTAACCTAATGTCAATCCGTCTTACGAATTTTCGACCAGGACACGTGGCCTGACGCGAGTTTAACATTTTTTACCCATCTCAAAAGTGCACAACGCCGCTAAAGAAGTCTTCACTTAAAAAATTCCTTGCGTTTTTATGTCGTCAAATCGACGAAGTTTTCAGTACGATACACTAAATACTTCTACTTGTTGGTCGAATGGTCCCAAGCGCGACTATGAGCGTGAGGTCCTGGGTTCCTGAGTCGGACTAAGGTGTTATTGTTTTGTTCCATCACAAATTTTCTCAGCAGCAACGGAATCTGAATATGTGCCCAGCTGATGGCAATAGGTTCTTACCTATTACATGAGACCTAAACATACCTAACTGGCGAAATGTGGGTGTACTATGATTGGACCTCTGCCTTACCTTTAGCGGTTTACAGCCGTTATGTTATGTTATGTAAATACTTCATCAAGCATTTTTGCCGTGACTCATGTGCTATGTTATTCTGACACGCACTAACCCAGCCTTAGTACACAGTCATAAAAGATAAACGTATACTTTAATAGGTTAATGTGGTCTAGCTAGCATTGATTTTAGTTATGGTATAACCTCTCATTATGCGTAAATTACTTTATGACAAAGTCAAGGCTTTTTTAGTCCATCATCTGCCTGGCCTTTTTCCATGTTGCTGTCTGCTTCTAGTCAAACCCTTGCTAAAAACCCCTATTTCCCTTGGTCACACTATAGCTTAAAAACTACATAAGCGATTTAATTAATCTTTTTCTAATACTTTGTAGAAGGTTTTTAGGTAGGTATGTAGTAGGTAAGTAGTACGTAGGTAATAGTACTTAGGTAAGTAGTACGTAGGTAATAGTACTTAGGTAAGTAGTACGTAGGTAATAGTACGTAGATAGGTATGTTAGTAGTGGGTAGGAACGAGTGCATTGCAAATGCAAATTGCACGCATGTTGTGATCAACTAGTCTCTTGAATAAAACCCAGCTAAGAAAGGGATACCACATAAAGCTATTCATATTAGAACTAGACTGATTGTTAGGATTTCAAACTTAACCCGATCGAAATAAGGCACCTATTCTAAGTCAGTGTGGTCCTGTAGTAAGGTACTTTGTATACAAACGCCCTATTTGTCACCGCTTCTACTCCATTCCCACATAAAATATGCAGCTGTTCCTATCGACCGTGTGTCATTAAAATAGTCGCGCATCGTTGCACAAGGACAATCGACGAAATAATTATAACGTTATTTTATAATGATAACTCTGTATTCATTCAGTAAATGCCGCTAGTAGGAAGGCTACGATTCAGAGTTGCGAGTTTCACGAAGAGATGAGTTTTTTCCTTCTGCCGTCCTTTGTGGACCATCCTATGAACTAAACTGACGTATTCTACAACATACACACGGCGACACATCAAACTTACGTTTCCAGTATAACATGGCCTCGTTTTGTATAGGTATCCTGTACAATGAGAGATCCACATAAACTGGTGTTTCTGGATTTATTGTTCGCCGTATGTACCGTCAGTTAGCCGTGCGATTAACATAATTAATACAGAAATAAAACAGCTACCGTCGGGCAGTATTTAGCACACCAGACACAACGCCTGTCTTTTTTACGGAGGATAAGGACCTATACATCCAGTTCGTCATACTCCTAAATATTCAGTCTCCTGCTGTTATCCTGATTTATTCGAACGCTGAGATGACGAGAAATAGAGAACTAAGGAACAAGAAGATATGGCGCGCCGACCCCAAATAAATTGGGATAAAGGTTGAGAATGATCATCATCTTCCTGCCCTTGTCCTAATTTATTTGGGGTCGCAACACGTCTCTTTCCTCCATTCTCCTCTGTCATTCGTCATGCTATCATTTACTCCTTTTTCCTTTTTTTTTTTTAACACAATCCATCCATCTTTTCTTTGGTCTTCCTCTCCCACTCGATCCATCCACATTTATATTCATCACTCTTTTAGTCACATGTGTTCCATACCTCCTCATCACATGTCCATATCAAGACAGACGACTCTCTTTCATTTTTTCTGTAACATGCGCCACTTTCAAACTTCCTCTTATATGCTCATTTCTAACTTTATCCATTCTAGTCACTCCACACATCCATCTCAACATTCTCATCTCTGCTGCATGCAATCTTGTTTCATCCGTCTTCTTCACTGCCCAGCATTGCGATCCATACAGTACGACAGGTCGTATAACGCACCTGTATATTTTCCCCTTTAACTTGAGGGGCATCCGTGGGTCGCAAGTTGTTCCAGTGACCTGTCGCCATTTCATCCATCCAGAGTTGATCCGGTGCGTTACGTCCCGGTCTACATCGCCATCTCCTTGGATAAGCGACCCGAGGTACCGAAAATTGAGGCAGATCGGTATGGGCGTTTGCGCCAACCGTGTTGTTTGAATGTTCGACATGCTTTATTACAATCACACACAGTTGGATCAGTGAGATATTTCTCACAAAGGTTTTCAACGACGAGGACACATACCGATAGGTGATGCAGCTTGACCTCACAAATACACAGACGTTATACTGTCCTTACGCCTTAAGTCTTATGTATGACTAGCGTCGGAGTAACAATGTATGAATGGATTTTGAAGTGTTTTAAGAATACAAAATTAAGACTAGCATGGATAAACGCACCTTGGAGTAGTGAGCGCACTTTGAAGATGAATAGTCGAAAGAATTTTTTTGTGATACGACTTGCAGCCTAGCAAATAAAGCCTAGACGGAAGAAAAAAGGCTAAAGTATGCCAGCACTAAGAAGATCTGTTCCAATTAGCTCTGGACAAAGATTTATGCTAGATTGTTATATTCAAAAATTCAATAACAGAAGAGAGGAAGAAGTGTTCGATAAAAATCCAAGATTTCTGTATGAAATCCTAGTTTTACATACTTAAAAATTCGATTCGGGATGATACGCTGTACGTCACAAGCATAATCGCAATCGACTACAACTCCTTACTACGGCTAGCTCAAGGTCGATGCGTTACTAGTACCACGTGGGGTCTCCAGTACCTGCTACTCGAGTCCTGACAATCTGTCTCAAACAAACAGTATCGATTGTGCAAACCTACTCGTACGTGTCCAAAGATAAACAGATAACACTTGTAGCGACCTTCGACACTTGAGATTTGCTGCGACGATAACCCTGCGAGTGATGAAAATATTGGCATTTTTCTGGGGGGGTATTCGCTGATTGTGACTGGCTTTATTGATAGTAACGTTAACGTTGGAGGAAACCTTCGTCTGCAGGCCTATTATCTTGCGTCGCGGTTTCGTTTCTCTCTCGTATGGTCTACTAATAGTTCTTCTGCGTTAAGCAGTTTTTTACAAAAAAGTATAAGCCGAAAAATGAATAAGTTTGGGAGGTTGCTACGGCTATTGTTACTGGTAGTGATGGCTAAAGCAACATTTGAGCAGATATGGGTTGGACAGCATTTGGCTATCGATTTGAGCAGTATAGATAACCATGTTTAAGGTTCGGGGGAGCTACAACTAGCCACGGTTACGAAACAACGAATCATCAATCAGACAAGACTATCGGAACACCTACAAATAAAATTGTCCTTGTCCATGAACTATCGACGCTAAATGAAGCACTTCCCGGGTCATATGACATCATAGTTCATAGCAGGTTGATAGATTTCGGTGCACAATTGCTCGTGGCAACTATTTGTATAACTCATTGCCCCCAGTTGACCCCTGTGCAAGATGTTACAACTGCTGCTGATTCACTCATTTACTTGAGAACCCGGAACAAAAAATATCGTGTTCTTTTTTTAGTTAGAATTATAACTTTGTGAGGGAGCAGCGAAAACTAGCAAAAAGTATGAGGAAATATGAACAAAGGAAAGTTCCTGGGGGGTTACTAGGTCATCATAAAGCAGTTGTCATTTATTAGAGAAAGAAACGGATCTAATGAGTACGTTTAGCACCACGTCTTTCCCACACTGGAATAAAATTAAAACAATTCTGCTTTAAGACGTCATGGTACCTGATGATGAAACTGCATTGTCAAATAAAATTGATTTGATGATCTTTTTCCTAAGTCCGTCTGTGCATGTATGGTCATTTGCGCTATGCAGGATTGTTTAACTTTTAGGGGTATTCGGAACTAGATGGAATGTTCCATATTCTTCATTTGAAAAGAGAGCATCATTAGTCGAGACGGATTTGTATCTGGTACTACCCAACAATTCTTGTTCGGGATATTTTATTATGTAATCTTTGCTCGGGCGATGCTGGTTTTTCCCGAGACGTCAGGATCGTCGGGAGATCATGTGGCTGATTGCCACCATATACCTATGACCTGTGACCTACCCATGTGTTACTAAAAATAATAGGGAGAAACACCTATTAGCAGGTGGGTTATATCGCAAGTTCGAAGAAAGCGAAGTGCAAGAGACAGACAGACTAAGATAATCAACTAGTCAGACAGAGATAGAAAAGCAATTGAAGACACTTAAACGTACAATATAGTTGCAGGCCATTCAACTGGCAATAGATAAATCAGTCCAAACGAAATGAATGCTATTTGTTACAATGATAGTAACGCTTCTTATGACTAACAGTCACATCAATCTGTTTACAGTGTAAACTTTACACGAAACAACAAATTCAATTATTTTTCTGATATAGCAGACTGTCATTTGTTTCTTCTTTAAGTTACTCCTGAGTATTAACGTATGCTGTGGTAGAGCGGCTAAGGCCAGAAGAGGGGGTTTTAATTCTCTACTGGGGCTGCCTATGGACCGAGAGTGCACAGAAGACGTCTGGTCCCTCTAAGTCTGAAGGGTCATAAGTGGGACGGAAAACAGACGCTGGCAAAGAGTACCAGTAACAAAGTCGGGGAACTTGCTTATTGACCTTTTGTTTTGTAAACGAAGCCGAGGTTACAAACGTTAACATGCGTGTTAACCCTGCTAACAAATAAATTAATATTTCCTGTGAGACCACAATTAAGATCCGAGTCATCAACAATATGATTGCGCTTATACATACTGTGAAAACAAAGATTTGTTTCCGGGCATAGTACTTTAATCCATATACTACTTACTATAAAAGAAAATAACATCAGTTAGGCCAGTGCTGGAAAATCGCAAGGAGTATCGCAAAACTCTACTTATCTTCTGTATCGTGTGGTAGTACCAGCCTGGTATTAGAGTTTTTATGCCGCCCATGGGCCTCTGACTTGGCTTTACATGCCGATGCCGTCGAGAAATTTAATATCAGTAGTGTAGTAGTAGTGTCTAGTTATGCAATATAAAGATAATAAAATTTAAAAAATTGGTCAAGTTCGAGTCGTACTCGCGCACGAAGGGTTCCGTACCATTATTTATAAAACGAGCAAAAATATCATTTTTTTTGTATTAGAGCCTAAGGGCTTTAAATATTTATTTTATTCTGTTTTTAGTATTTGTTGTTATAGAGGCAACAGAAATACATAATCTGTAGAAATTTTAACTTGCTAACTATCTCATGAGATACAGCCTGGTGACAGACTGACAGCGAAGTCTCAGTAATAGGGTCCCGTTTGACCCTCTGGGTACGGAACTCTAAAGACACAATGTTGTTTTATATGTATCTACGGTAGGTACACTACTTACATTGATGAAACCACAGTCATGTACATTGAACATATCTCCGAAACAATGTTAATACGTTTTTAGTATAAGGAAAAGAAGGCACACTTCTGTGTAGGTACCTAATTTATTTATTCATATATTCCAAATAACAATTGTATTAAAACATCTGTATCAGCAATGAAACTGCATTATTTTACTTATAAGTCAATTCGCAACACTTTTCACATAGAATAAGAATTTTACATGGTTTTTCTATTCCATGGTTTATTTATGAGTTTATGACTGATACTTTTTTGGTAGACAACAATAAATCTATACTTACTTTTTTATACATTTTAAAAAATCCCGTCCGTGATGGTGGGACACTTTGGACTTCTAAACATACAACGTATTTTGATGCGTTTTTTATTATAATACTAGCTGCTGCCCGCGACTTCGAACGCGTGGAAATTTTGATGGGTTTTAGGGGTATGCAAAGTAAATGTTGGCCGATTCTCAAACCTACTCAATATGCACACAAAACTCCATACAAATCGGTTCAGTCGTTTCGGCAGAGTATGGTAACAAACACCGCGACACGAGAGTTTTATATATTAGATAGAGAGGAGTACTGATTGAACACTCACATTCTACGAGTTATATTTTCAAGTCATATCATCAGCTGCCTAGCCTTTTCTCAACTATGTGGTGGTTGGCATCAAGTCTAAAAAAATGCAGCTGAATACCAGTACCAGATATGGACTAGCTTCTTAGGTTTAGAGGAGCTCGTGGCTAAATAATAACAGCCGCCCGGGTCGATCTTTAAGGTTAAGCCGTGCTTGCCGAGGTTGGTCCGTGGATGGGTGACCATAATTATATACCGAGTTTCCTCCGTGCCTCGGAAAGCACGTTAAGCCACGTTACAAATGACAGCCGGGACCAATCCCGGCTGTCATTTGTAGAT
This sequence comes from Cerastis leucographa, assembly GCA_963082945.1. NCBI lineage: Eukaryota > Metazoa > Arthropoda > Insecta > Lepidoptera > Noctuidae > Cerastis > Cerastis leucographa. The sequence goes on along the minus strand of OY720380.1, from coordinate 4,628,017 downwards.
CTTTGACAGTCGTTACGAGTAGTCAGAAGCCACAAGTCTGACATCCAGTCTTACGAAGGGGTATCGTATTACCCAGTTACTGGGTTGTGGAGGTCAGATAGGCAGTCGCTTCATGTAAAATACTGGTACTCAGCTGCATCCGGTTAGACTGGAAGCCGACCCCAAGATAGTTTGGGAAAAGGCTAGGCAGATGATGATATGGACTAGGTTCTTATCTATTTTGAAGCCTATGTAATTTGATTTAATAAAATAAATTATCAGGGTAATGTGGAGAACCATTTTACTAACTGTAATCTCATCATAGGATGCAAATAGTTATAATTATTATGCTATAATTAGATAATCAAGTGCATGTGTACTTAAAAGTATGTATGTCACTGATGTAAGTACTTGAGCACTTGCTTACATAATATTCCATTTTGCTTCGCCTTTTGCATAGTGAACTATGCAAAAATAAATATTGCTAAGTCCACATAATATGTCACAATAATTGTTTTTAACCCCCAACCAAAAAAGAGGGGTGTTATAAGTTTGACGTGTGTATCTGTGTGTCTGTCTGTGGCATCGTAGCTCCTAAAAGGAAAAACCGATTTTGATAAAATTGGTTTCATTTGAAATGTGTGTGTATGAGGAACAGGGTGGAAAGTTCCTCGATACTCCATAGAAAAGGGAGGATCCTCCGGCCAGACAGGTGTTATGTCTGGCGGGCAACTGTCCGATAGTTGTTATCGGGTTTTTCTATATATACTGAAGTCGATGTAAACTTTGCTTGCGACTTGTAGGAAATTGATGTTAGTTCCTCCGTAGCATCATAGATGGCGCTGTAGTACTTTTTGTAGTATGTTGCTTTTTGTGGTCGCTACATGTGTTTTAATCGAGTGTTCTTAGCTGTGTTTCGAAAAAATCTCCTCTTTTCTAGTTGGTGAAGGGATATAAACAACTTCTTTGGGTCTGGTCGATTCGAAATTTGAACTCTTTTCACTTAAATTGTCACCATGGGCATCGCCAGGGGCTGCACACCCCGCAACCCATAAATGCTCGGGACTTTTTTAAATTTATAACTTTCTGTGTTTTCGTTAATTAGCGAGAAGAGGCGCAACACCGAGAAAAGTGGAAGGAATGGGAGGAGACCTATGCCCAGGAGTGGGACAGTCAAGGCTAAGAAAAAAATATTTAAGTTTAAAAAGCATGAAATAAGTCTGCTTTGTTTTGTGCTTGTGCTAACCGGTCTACTTAGCCATCCCCCGACGCTACAACGCTTGGTTTCATTTATTTTTGGTTTTTTATAAGTTTTATCTGTCAAGGGGTTTTTTTAATTTTTTGCGGTTTTTACTATCAGGAGGTTTTTAATTTATTATTCTTGTCTTAATTACTAACCCTCAGTGGATCGAAGGTTAAGAGGACAAAAATACAAAAGCCAATAACTATGATTTCATCAGACAAAGTTTTCCTCATACTTAATAAGCATTATGCTTTTAAGACTATGTGTCATAGGATGTAAGCCATACCATGGAAGACGTTTAACACGTCACAAAAAATGACTTAATATGTGCATGAGACAGATTACAAACAAAATGTGACAAAAAAAAACTTACCATATGAGGGGTACTCTGTGTGTATACGATGACATTGCCAAATGCCTCTGTCAGTATCGCCAGATGCAGTGTGAGGCCTAAGACCAACATGATGGATGCACGTTATATGTGCTGTGAGCTTGCAGTACTCAAGTCTCATGCGCTCCTACGCAGATTGGTGTAGGCCGATGAGGTGATTGCATGGTTTTGTACCTGAAACAATGATAGAAAAACATAAAGAGGAATTTCTGAGAGCATGATTTTGCAGGATGTAGATCTATTATTGTAGTATTCACTGCCCTACATGACACTGCAACTAATGACAATATGAATGACAGAATTAAAAATAGTAGCTGTGAGTGATCACAACGGAAAACATTAAACTCGACATAACATGCAGTCATTAATTCAAAGAATAATATAGTTAAAAATAGGCCACTCAATTTGTTAATTTGAAATGCTATATTTACAAAGAAAGCATTTGAAATTTCAATACTGCATTAATCCATAATACCATATAGATAATGAGTCAATAGTAAAATATAATATTGGAGTTAGTCATTGTGTTAATAATTAATTTATAAATAAAAGTATTAGCAATCCAGTAACATGTTTCATAAGAGGGTAGGTATCTGAGTTTCAAATTCTATTGGAATTATTTCTTAAATAGCTTAAGACGGATAAGTTTACCAATAAGAAAAAAATAAGATCTGATATACCTATTTACTAACACTGATAAGCAATGGTTCAGAACAAACAACAATGTTAACTTAGGAATTGGTCACACTTAGTACAAAAAGCAAAAACAAAACATACAGTGTTGTTTTTTTACAGCTAATTTAGTTTCTTTAGAGTCAAAATGTCATGCAAGGTGTCAAATTACTCTCTGTTAAAACAGAACACAAAAAGTATAGTTTGGTGTCAATCTTAAACACAATCTAAGCTTTATCTTGACTTCTCAATTTGGTCACTATGTCACGGACATGTATCAGTCAATAACCCAATAAAAATATTTTCATTCTGTATCAGGAACTGGTTTGACAGGCTCCTAGCCAACCAAGTAACCTTTTACAACACACTGATGCACAAAGAAAATGTTTTGCTGATGATAACGATTAAGTTTCGTTAATAAAACATTCTACATAATTTTACATAAAAAACAGTAAAATGTGGACAAATAAGTTAATTCAATTATTTGTTGCGACAAGTGTCGGCCTTGGATCACGTGTTTATCGACAACAATAACTTCCTGAGATGTCCACACACAAAATAGAACACTGCAAATATCATGAAACACACGCATGAACAGTTTATTTGTTTGTTCGACACAACGTTACTTACTATCCATTAAACGATATTATCTCCTCCGATTTAGTCAGAATACACAACGTTTGACAACAACACACTTTATCATGGGAATTTAGACGAAACTAAAAGGAAAAAACTGTAAATTACGACTAATTCATTCTTCCTCTGGTGCAGGAAAATTAGCGAAACGTCAAACTGAAGTGTGTTCTAAAATGTTCTTATTTGTCACAGTTGTCATTTCGATTGCATACAATTATTGCGGAAACTTTTCCGATAACTACCCAATAGAACAAAATTTTTATTTGTATATGCCTATGAACTAAAATCAGATACGAAAGAAAACAAAAAATACTGAAAGAAACAAATTCCTTTTCTTTGGCCGATGAGATATGGAACTTTGGGCTAAGTTCGGAACGCATGCTTAGGTCATCAGACTTTATGTCAAAATTGACAAATATTGGAGGCGAATAATTCAATGTTCAAAATATCAACAGAGTTGATAAACTCGATTAATATTAGTGAATGTTGGAATGTGATGAAAATTCACTTAAAATATTCCTATAGCTTAAAAGATGTCTTTTCACACATGTGTTTTTTAGTATCTCTGTCTACGGTTTTTTATGTGACCAGTTGAAAAAAAAAACAAAGAAAACAGCATCTGCTTCAATGGTACTAAGTTATGCCATTGTTTAGCGGTGCAATTAACGTTTTTGATGATGAAAATCATTTCAAACTATTAATTTCATGATTCATAAAAACCTACACGAATTTATAGACAATAGAATAGTTCAAATTATTATTTCATTAAGCGCCTGATTATTTCTGAATATATTTTTGTTCTGTACGTTATTTTAAGCGCCTGTTTGAAACAAACAATGAACTTAGTACAAATAGGAAGATTTGGTAGTGTACAAAATGCTTTAAATGTTGTTATCATAATTTTAATTATGAGGCCTTAATACATTTTACTAGCAGAGATTCCAGCGTTTAATAAATGTTTATTACTTCCCTGCTAATGTTCTGTACCTACACTCACGTCTTTATTATCTACATGTCTACACAGATTTTAAACCGGATTTAGACCACACGCCTTGTATACAAAACAGAATTTCAACTTTGATGGCACTGTTGTCGCAGTGACTATGACTGGGCGATTGGCTGCTGCGCTGCGTATCGTGGGTTCGATTCCCGCACGGAACAAATATTTGTATTGCCTACCGCCACCGGTAGTTGTTCCGGGGCTGGCTGTTTGTTTAAGTGAGTTTAAATATTTGTAAACGGAATGAAAAGACAGGAGAAATTCCAAGAGTGGAGCAACTTTAAAAAAATAAAAATAAATGTAGATCCAAAAAAAGCCTCTCGTGGAATAGATACCACTTACTGATCTAATTAAGTCATAACAACCGTGAAACGGTATTAATTGTTCTCCTAACTAATTAGACACATAATTAAGTGATCAGTTAAGAAAAAAAAGCGTTGCAAATTAATGTAGATTTTCCGCAACGTGTTATTTGCAAGCTAAGCGGATCTGCGTAAGAATAGAATCATTGTCGAGGTAAAAATAGGAAGCATGAAATGACAATAGGGGTGCGGACTGGGTAAAGAAAACGACATTCTATTTTGTCCGTCAGACAGGTAATACAAAAATATTAGACACGTATTTTTTGTTTTATCAAAATATCAAAAAAATTACTTAGTTAAAACTCATTAAAGTTGGAGAGTGGGGGCTTAGTACGTCACATGTAGGTATAAAACTTACCTACATGTGACGTCATGCGAAATTTCAACTCAATATATCTCTATTTTATGACCACGTGAAAAAAGAAAATACGTGTCCAATACTTTTCAATAAACTACCCGAAGGACAAAGAAAAAAAAAATTGGATTATCCCCTATTAAGCTGAAGTCTCTTCGCATCTAACGCAGTGGGTCTGCGTTAGATGCGAAGAGATTGGCACAAGGAAAAAAGAGGGGAAAGGTCTGCCCAGCAGTGTGGGAAGTTGGGCTTTGAACGATGATGACGTCAGGCAGTTTTTGTTATTGCAAAGAGTACCTAAAGGCAAACAATACGGCAAGCACATAAGGAAAGCAAACTGTTCAGAAACCCTTATCATGAAGAGTAGTAGGTTACAAGAGAAAACCAAGCTTTTTGGCTTGTTTGAAAGTACCGCCACTAATCCAAACGGCTAGGTAAGATCATTCAATTGGAATTCAATAAAGGGATTTCTTATTCCTAAAAATAGATTTACGAAGAAATGAAAAATAATAAATACTTACCTAGAATAAAAAAATAATTTAAAATTTTAAAAATCCTTCAGAGGCCTTTTATGTAGATGTTTTTTTTTATTGATTTAAAAAACAAAAAAATTAATGATTCCAATCGTCGTTGCGTCGGGGGTCCGCTTTTAGTCCGGGGAATTTACGCCGAAAATTAGGCCAACTCTGCATTAATTAAAAACAGCGAGTTTTTTCATTGAATGTTTAGGGTATGGACAGGAGAGTATGTTATGCTGTATCCCGCGAAAAGTTCACCTCCGCGTATGTGTTTTTTTTAAGAAAACGTCTAATATGTTGTAACTTGGTGGAAAAAAATATAAACAGGTATGTTTATTTGGAGTATTGTAGAACAGATCGAGTGCTACGAGTAGGTCAGCAAATTAAACATTTTTCGTCCACGGAACAATCAGTTTTTTTAAAAAATCATATAATTTGACTTCGTACTTAAGGCAAAAATATTAACAGGACAAAAATAGTGCTAAAGTGATTGTTATCAACATATCTAACTATTATTATGAAAATTAAACAAATTCTGCTCCGGACTTCACAGAAAATCAAGAAAATCCAAAAATCTTGAATACTACTTACGGCAAAAATGTAACAGGACTGAAATTCATTTAATAATGGGATATATATCAATCCAAACCCTAATCTCCCAAAATTAAACAGATTAGAGCGTTATTTAATAAAGTAAAAGTAAAAAATAAATTACGATGAACGTGACGTCAGCGCTAAGCAGCGAGCAGCGTACAGCGTGTGCTAGTGTGCGTATCCAAGATAAGCGCTGCGTTCATTGTATGCGTATGACTGTGTTCTTTTTTAAGAGTCGGTATCAAAATCAAAATCAAAATATTTTTATTTCACATAGGCCTACATGGGCACTTGTAAAACGTCGACAAAAAGCTCGGTTTATTTTGCTCGGTATGTTTTTATTGATAAATGATAAATGATGTTTATTTTGCAAGTAGGTTTTATTGTGTTACTCTGTAATTGTAAAAGCATAGGAATAAAAACGGCAAGCCATCAGTCGGTCAGTGGCGACATACCTACTGTTTACAAACATGATCATCATTAACGTTAAATCTTCATTTAGAAAACCGGCCAAGTGCGAGTCATACTCGCACACACCGAGTTCCGTAGCACCAAACAATATAATAAAAATATTTTTAACGCTAATTAATTTGTAAACATACACTCAACAGTAAAACTAAATTTGTTAAAGTGAAAGTTTTATTACATCGTCTCAAACTTTTTCGTCTGTGTGTTGCATGTCGCGTGACGGTCGGTTTTATGTACTCCGCGTTTTATACCCTTAATGCAATATTATTCCAATTTTTTTTAGATAAATGTCAAAAGTATGAAAAAAAGTTTCACTTTTACCGTGGTTTCATAAAACCACACAATCCTTTTTCTTTTATAGTATGTTAATGATGAACAAAGTTACTGCTGCAGTTTTGATAAAAAAGTTCCATATCTCGAAACCTAAATGATTATTTCAAGAGTGGATTATTTTCAGGGTGGTTGAAAAAATGTAGCACCCACCTCGTTTTCTTTGGCTAAAAATACAGAAATAGTGTTATTTTATAAAGGACGATAACAACACAGTTTCCCAACATGTTAAATGCAGGTGAGGTAATTATATTACTTATTTCACCATTACAGTGCAGGTAGCTACTACATACTTAAGGTGGAAGTGGAAGGGTAGCCTGCGAAATTCAAATTGTTCTTTTGCAATTAGAGGGTCCACAAATGACTTTACAAAGTCAAATCTATATTATATAAATAAAAATAGAAGTCCTGACTGACTGACTGACTCATCAACGCCAAGCCCAAACCTATGACCCAGGAAAGCTGAAATTTTGCACAGAGGTTTCCTTTATAATGTAGACAAGGAATAAGGAAGGATTCTTCGAAATTCAACCCCTGACGGACTTAAATAGGGGATGAAAGTTTGTATGGAAATTCGTCATTTTTTAAGTTAGAAGGCTGAAATTTCATATACAAGCTTCTGGTTAGAAATAAATAAATACGTATTTTAGAGTTTTTAAGAATTTACCCCCTAAGAGGGTGAGATAGGGGTTCAAAGTTTTTCACAGCTTGAAATTCACTATTTGTGTTTCTCGATTGAATTGACGTGAAACACGTATCTATTTTTTTGAAAATTCCACCCCTCAGACGAAAACAGGGATGGCATTTTTTTGTTATTGTTTTTTGTGTTAGCACGTTTGTGTGGACAAATATGCTAAAAAAAACTTCATTTAAGTACACACTTCTAGGGAATCTGGGTCATTTGTGGGAAGGACACTTGCGGTAACCCATTTACGCGAAAAGATATTTGCGCGCATGGACACTTGCGTGACCGACACTCGAGGGCTGGATAATTGCGCGACTCAATGGCTTCACGGGTGTCGTTTTCGTGGTTTTAGCGGGTCGCTGGCAATAAAAAAAAATCGGAGATGGCCCCGAGGAAAATTTCCTGTTTTTCGTGCATGGGTGTCGTTTTCGTGGTTTTTGGGGTTGCTGACCAAATTGACGGCGAGGAAAACATTCGGTTTTTCTTTCACAAGTGTCGTTTTTGTGGACTTCAGGGTCGCCGATAACGAAAATGATGACCTCATTTTCTAGGTGCAAATAATAAAAATTAAAATACGCAATGTCTCAATATCCTCCCCTAGGCTATGGCTGGCATTGATTTAAGTGATAACTGTTTCTCACGTGTGCAGTTTTATGTTGCGTGCTCCGAAGTGAGCTCGGCGAGTATCTTAGTAATTTTAGCCCCAAAAGGAAACACCGCAAACGTCATTTACACAGAAGAGCTAGGATAATTCATTAGTATAATGTAGTTTTCCGGGAGTTAATAAGATTGGTTTAATCTGAGTATTTTTTAATTTAAAATATTGAAAGTTAAGTAAGTTAGCTCATTTACACCATAACCTATATCGCTAGGTGGATGGATGACCGGGGCATTTGAGCTACAGCATCGTCACTCGGAAGACATGTATAAAATAAATTCCGGTTCAACCCATTTAGGTCCCTAACAACACAAAAAAAAATTAAAAAAACACACAACACACATACATTTTTCTAACCAGAATGAATTATGTGGCGTCTTACTTCGAAAAGCGCAGATTTTTACACAACTATTAAAATGTGTCCTATACTTACACTTACGCGCGCGCGAAGCCGTGGCCAACAACTATTATCTATAACATTTAAATGACTATTTTCGACATTATTTTGGGGTGGTTAACGCATACGTGGGCAATTGCCGAACTTCACGCGGGCGAAGCCGCGGGCAAAAGCTAGTCATTTACATTATGAATGAAAAAAAAAAATATCGCGCGCGACGAAAAATTTCATTTGGCCCGTGATGTTGAAATTTTCTTACGCTTTTTGCAATTTGCACAGCAGTGTCAGGTTTTATATTGATTAAAAACTGATTTAAACGGATCGTAAATACGTCGATTTCAAAATGGAAAATACTTGTATTACGTACAATATTTCATAATTTATTTCGTATATATGGATGACTCTGACGAACAACGTAACGTGAACATCGACATTTTACGTTTACACCATGCGCTCGTGCTAGGGAACCAGATATTTACTTGAAAGTATGACAACCGGGAACACATCAAAACATTTGTAAGTCTTAAAAGTGTTTTGTTACGTATACGCGATTTTACACCTTATCTCTATTACGGAAAGATCAAATTCCTATGAAAGCGCTGCACCAAATACAAGAATGAAGCTTGCAAACGTATTTTACGTAAACATTATTTTTATTTTTTTTCAGTATTTGCTTTAAAGTGTTTAATTTTCGTGTAAATTGGTTAGAAATAGCCTTTAGATGAAAGTTAAACAAAATTAAACCCTGTTACATTTTTGCCCCGACCGCTATTGTAAAAAAACTGATATTAATAACTTCCGTGAGTCAAATTTGTTTAATTTTTTTAACGGAGGTTTAATATATTAATTTAAGTTATTTCATGTAAAAAAACCGCTGTTTATATTTTTGCCTCAAGTACAATCCAAAAACTACGTAAATGTTTTTTTATCGAAATTTCCGTGGACGAAAATGTTTAATTCTGAAAAAATATATTACTGTCACCAGTTCTTTACCTAAAATAATTAAATTCGTCCTGTTAATAATTTTGCCCACGTTTTTATTCACAAAAACGCGTTTTCGTCTTTTTGACCTTGATCCGGCCTTGGAAAATGTTTAATTTTTTTTTATTATTTGGAGAGCTAAGGTCAAGTACACGATTCAAGAAAAAAATCGCTGTTTATATTTAATGCAAGGTTCAAACCTAAAAGCCCCGTACTATTTGTTTTGTCCGCTGTGCTAAGCGGTCTGTGACGGCGCTTGGATTAATAGGTATTTTTTTTTTGTTTTTTTGTAGGTTTTTTGTGAGGGGGTTTCTTTTTTAATTTTTGTTTACTTGTTATTTTATGCTTTTTAAACTTATATTATTTTTTCTTAGCCTTGACTGTTCTACTCCTGGGCATAGGCCTCCCTCCATTCCTTCCACTTTTCTACGGTGTTTCGCCTCTTCTCGTCAACTAACGAAAGCAGGAAAAGTTATAATTTGAAAATCACGAGCCTTTAGGGTGGGGGGGGGGTATGTGCAGCGGGCCCCGCCCTGTCGATGCCCATGGTGACAAGAGAAGAGACCAGATTTCAAATTTCGAATCTACCAGACCTGTCGAAGTTATTTTTCTCGAAACATAGCTAAGAACACTCTCGATTAAGATACCTTTGGAACGAAACCAATTCTATCAAAATCAGATCATTCGTTTAGGAGCTATGATGCCACAGACAGACACAGATAAACACGTCAAACTTATAAGACCCCTCTGTTGTGGTATAGCTATATTAGAAAGAATTTTGTTAAATGAAGTTAATTCTTATTCTATCTACGGAGTTAGCTGTTTTTCATCTTTTTGAAATGAGTGTATTCCTGTACATTAGGTGCAGCCTGGAAAACAAATTATCAGTTGCGTTTTTTTTTTTTACGGTTTTTTACGTATAGTCAGCTCACACCGAGACGCGACGCTGCGCGCACACGATGTAAAATATAACTTTTAACATTTCGTTGTGAGAATTCAGAATACGTTGCGCCATGCGCAGCGCTGCGCCGCGTGACGCCTGTAAAGAAATGTGTATCTTTTCGTGTAGAAAATAAAGTTATATTTTGAATCGCTCTTTAAAAGTGTACGCGCAGCGTTGCGTCGCGTCGCGTCTCGGTGTGAGCTGACCCTTAGGGCACTTAATTTACGTTTTACCCAGGACATGCATACTCAGTAGGTATTATTCAGCCTATGACGTTCCCACTGCAGGGACACAGCCCACAAGCCTCTTTGCTGTGGGAAAGTGTCCTAATCCATCACGTGGTCTCAGTGCGGGTTTGAAGATGTAATATCATAATCAGGCCTGCCATCTGCCATTTATTGGTTCTAAAAAAAATGTGGTTTTATAAATACGAGTATAGTAGTAAAATCTCATTTCGGCGTACCAATTTAATGCACTGCATCGGCCGATGACCCAGAGACAAATCGAAAGCCTCTTGTGTTGGAAAAATGATCGATTCACTGGTATATTGAAACTCGTTCAACAACTCAAGAGAAGTACTCTGAAAGTAGGTAGCTACTTTCACTATATTACTATAACAACATTCAGTTTGGCACTGATTTAAAGCGAGTTGTATAAAGTAGTTTTGGTAAGTTATTATATTATTATTATTATAGCTAGACTGTATCGTCCCACTGCTGGGCAAAGGCCTCCCTCCATTCCTCTCAACGGTCACGATTCTGTGCTGCTTCTTTCCAATTCTCAAGGAAAACATTCACTTCGTCCCGTCATCTCCTTCGTAGTCTGCCGCGACCCCGTGACACTTTTCCAGGGCACCAATCCTGAGCTTTGCGTTCCCACAGGCCGTTCGGCATGCGACAGACATGTCCTGCAAGCACAAAAATAATTCTCAAAAAATAATAAAATGAATCATTTATTAAATAACTAAATGGGCAGTTACAAGTGGATAGTTAACAAATCGGAATTAGTCGGTAAGAAATCTCATTCTAAGCTGCTTGCTTGTGCTCGCTGCGGTCGCAATAAAAAAGCTACCACCCTATCTTTCGACAACCATGTTGTTCATCGTCGCTCCCCCGGCCTCCGGCCTACGCTCCTCTATTCCCCGAGTCGGGGTAAAAGCGGGGTTGTAAATACCAAAGTGAACTGCCGAACTATTTATCTAACTGCCATTCTTAATGATGGAATTTATTACTATTATTAATTTATTAGTCTGCTAACGTATTTTTAGTACTGACATTGTAAGACGAAATAACCGGCCAATTGTTTTTTTTATTACTCACACTTGTTTATTACTTACACTTTTAATAGTCTATGTTTACTGTCGCACAAATTTACCAAACGCCACAAAAAAAACCTGTTTTTTTAAACTGATCATAATAACGTCTCGAATGTTTAATTTACAGTTCAAAAAAAAATTCCCATTCAGTTTTTTATCGGTTGCTAACTGATACGTTCTGTAGTGTAGTTGCATTACAATACAACGGTTACTACGGCATCTATACGCGTAGCGGAGTCACACTGCCGCATGCCGTAGCGTATCTGCACAAATGTAGCTGCGTAGCGTATCTGCACAGGCGTAGCGTATCTACACAGGCGTAGCTGCGTAGTGCGTACCGTATCTACACAGGCGTAGCTGCGTAGCGTTTCTACCCAGGCATAGCTGCATAGCGTATCTACGCAGCCGTAGCTGCGTAGCGCAATTTTCACAAGCGTACCGTACTGTATGTGGCGGCGCGCGGCGGCGGAAGCGTAGCGTAGTTGTCAGAGACGTAGCGTAGCGTAGTATACCATCTAAGCCGTAATTGCTGGTAGATAATTTATTTTTATTTATATTACCTTTTTTAGGTGTCTTTATGGTCTCTTCGGGAAATTAATCAAGTTATCTTATTTATTGTCTAATATATTATGTACCTAGGTACAAGCGCTCAACATTGATTAACAAATGTTTATTTATTTACAAGATTGCTTCAAATGAATGTTAGGTAAACATGCTGCTGCACTACCGCATATTCAAGCCTAATTTTAAGTCAAAACATGCAGTGAAAGCAAAGGAGTACGGACTTTGATCCTACGCGTTTAATCGTTTGCATAATGGATGTTTATGGATGCTTACGCCAACGTGTTAGTGCGGTCGCCACTACAATGAATATTTTAACTCTCTATAATTATAACTTTCGCAACAAAGCCGGCCCGGAAATGCGAAAATGTACAAAGGTCAACTGTAGTAAAATTTTCACGTGCCCTTGACTCTTGATTCGTCGATAAACTTGCTAGCTCTAACCTTATTGGCTAGCGTGAGCCGACAATGCGGCATTGCGCCCAACGTGAAACAGAACTTTCTTCTGAAACAAAAAAGACGTGTTTTCCCGCACAGCTGTGTGAGGTTAGGTAGTCCGTCTCGTGTATAAAATTAACAAATTTAAGCTTAACCTGTACACGGTAGAGTAGAAATTTCTTTGGCCGGCGATGTAAATACTACTGCAGTCATTCATGTGTTGTGCCATCTCACATCTGGCAGTATACATTCGTGATACCATGGAGCGGTCGCGCCAATCAGTTTAAAAAAAATATTACGAACACGTTTTTTTTTAAAGTGACAGTTGAAGAGGCAAAGGATTTTTTTTGTGATATTACTGTTGCTGTAAATAGAACTCAAAATAACTGTGTTGTTCTAAAATTAAAACAGTGTTATCATCAAAATGGTAAGTTGGCACATGTTCCGATTTTGTTTGTGGGTTTTCTTCAGCTATTTCAATGGGGAAATAGACTGGGGAAATATGTTTTTTTAGCCTTGTCAAGGAAGGTAAAAGTTCCAGGTTTAATTGTTTTAAGTTAAAAATAATTATGAACACGCATTGAACATTACTAGGTACCTACTTACCAAATTACTCTTTTTAACCGACTTCTGAAAAAGGAAGAGGTTATGATTGTATTCCTCCACCATAATCTTTTTTTTACCATAATATTATTTTAACTATGTTTGTAGGCTAGTAACTCGTACATACCTATGTACCTATGAGCTACTTAGTTAGGTGTCATTCGATAGATTATAAAACATTTGTTTTGCATTCTTTTAATTTATTACAATAACATTTAACAGCCTTAGTAAAACTGACCCATAGCTCCCACCTTCCTAACGTCAGATCCCTACCTAATGTTTTGAACACTATCTACAATTAGATTCTAATTTTAAGATGACCATAGAGATAAAGATTAGCTTGTCTAAAACGTGTTCACAGAAGATTAATTTATAATCATTACCATAATTCGTTTTTATAATATTTTCTTTTTACTGACTGTGACTAGTATTTGGATTGGAATTTACATAAGAAATGACATGCAATTTATTCTTACAGCGTGTTAGGCGACATTCTAAAATCATCTACCTACTATTAAATGAGGTCATTAGAACACTAACCTTATTTATAAACAATACTAGACACCCATATACCTACCTACCTACCTACGCACTATTTACATGGATTTCAGCAGACTCATCGAGTCATTGAATCGCCAAACGAAATAAAAAAATGCATGTTGTACCTAATAGAGTCAGCAATACATTTACGCGCCCGTATACAATGATGCTGCATGCTAATTAGGTACTACCTTATCAAATTCCGTTGCTCTATAGACTGTTATCATAATCTACAGTCCATTTAGTCTGTTTAGGGGTCATTCTTTAATGACATGAGGTTTTTAAGCCACTTTTACCTATAGCCTCCCCCCTTACCCCTAAAGTTTTAGGCTACCCTTCCAACCCCCTGCCAGCATCACGTCTTTTTTAGAGAGAGTTATGCCCAAATCGAATCTGTTTTAACAAACTTAAAGGATTAAAAAAAAAAAAAACTTCGCTACCTCGATTTTTTAGACAAGAACTTGCTTGTTCGGGTTTTAATTAATTATTGGTAAAACATATTTTACACGTCACACATTAAATTCATGTTTTAGTCCCACGAAATAAATACACTAGATTTTTTTTGACCCCCTCCCTCCCTGTTCAAACAGGTGAATAAAGGACGACCCCTTATCTTGTTTGAATGATTAATTGATTAGGTACGGTGTAGAACATACATTTTTACACAAAAGCAAATAAATTGTGAAAGGACAGTGTAGGTTTTTTGTCAATGTAAGTAGGTACCTACAGCCGTCCATAGTGTCCGTAAATATCAGTGGTAACATTTGCTCTACGAAAACCACCCTTACTGCCACGACTAAAGGTGCTATCAATGTCAAATAACTACGATTTTGATGAGTCGCTCTGTGTGTGGGACGGAAAAACGAGCACGTGAATTAATTGTAGAAAAAAAAAACATGACTTGTGACTGGGCATTGACATTCAGATGCCAGACGCAAAAAAAAATGATAATTTTGCATTTATCAGAACATACAAAGGAAATAAAGTCTCAAGTTCACCATTGTAACCAGTTTTAATTCACAAAAAAAAGAAAAACCCAAATTGTTTATAATATTAATAAAATATTAATGAGTTTGACTGCGTCAGTGCAAAAATTCAAGTGCTCATGTTCGTACCTACTTACATAAATAAATAAACCTTCACTAACAAAATAAAACATAAAATTACACAAATTGTTTTTCTGCCCGCCATGCGCCACTGCAAATAAATTGTTTTAGGTACAGCAATTCTTTAGTCGATCATGTTAAAATACAATAACTCCTTATAATGTTTACTGCTGATAAATAAATATTGCTTTGTGATTGGTTTCTCAAAATATTTTAGCTTTCTTGTCTACAAATTACGTTTTCAGTTCCAACTTCGGGAATGGTAAAGCTCGACTGGAAATTATACCTACTGAAAGGGAGCAAGGTGAATGACCTTACCTTTCAGTTGCCTTGAGAGCATCTTTCAGGACGGCCTCGCTTTCAGGAGATACAAAACAATCCATTTTATGTAAAAGCAACTCTCGCCTAGTTATTGCAGCTCTCTAGTAAATCTTTCTGTCTATCTACCTACTTTTATTAATAACTAGCTGTACCCAGCATGCGTTGCAATGCACTTTTTACTACCCACCTACCCTATCCGACCTACCTACTCTACCCTACCCTACCTACCTACTCTACCCTACCCTACCCTACCCTACCCTTACTACCTACCTACCCTACCTACCTACCCTACCCTACCTACCTACCCTACCCTACCTACCTACCCTACCCTACCCTACCTACCTACCCTACACTACCTACCTACCCTACCCTAACTACCTACCCTACCCTACCTACCTACCTACCCTACCCTACCTACCTACCCTACCCTACCTACCTACCCTACCCTACCCTACCTACCTACCCTACCCTACCTACCTACCCTACCCTACCTACCTACCCTACCCTACCTACCTACCCTACCCTACCTACCTACCCTACCCTACCTACCTACCCTACCCTACCTACCTACCCTACCCTACCTACCTACCCTACCTACCTACCCTACCTACCTACCCTACCCTACCTACCTACCTACCCTACCCTACCTACCTACCCTACCCTACCTACCTACCCTACCCTACCTACCTACCCTACCCTACCTACCTACCCTACCTACCTACCCTACCTACCTACCCTACCCTACCCTACCCTACCCTACCCTACCTACCTACCCTACCCTACCGTATCCTATGTCCTTCTCCTGGCTCTAAACTACCTCCCTGCCAATTTTCAGCTAAATCGGTTCAGCCGTTCTTGAGTTATAAGTGAAGTAACTAACACGACTTTCTTTTATATATATATATGTTGTAAATGCATACTATTTTGTAGCTATTAAACCTCTCTGGTAACATGTTCAGCTTAAGAAGAAAATACTAGTTTAAATATGATTATTATTCTATCCGTTGTAATGACAACTAGCAATAAAAATTTTTCACAACTTTTAAGCCGTATTTTCCTAGAAATTACAACACGTTATCAGCACGAAAATGTCATAGGAAATACAGTTAATCTTATTACAAATAGTGTGTAAAAGGTTATATTGTGAAGTTGAATTATTCGTAAAATTTTATTTTCGAGATGTCCAGTGGTGATTCTGGAGCGGTCAGATGGTCTTCATCAACAATACCCTCGCTTCTCCTATCTAATAGAGAAGGGTACCCTTCGTGGAAGTTTAAAATGAGGAACTATTTAATTCATGAAGATTTGTGGTGCACAATTGATGGGTACGATGAAGGAGATGCCACCTCGGAACAGGTTAAATCTCGAAATAATAAGAGAGCACTAGCAAAAATTTGCTTAACAGTAGATGGCTCTGCAATAACGCATATTAGAAGTGCAAAGTCTGCTCTAGAGGCCTGGAAGGCATTGCAAGATGCTTATGAAGATAAAGGCATGGGCAGAAGGTTGACTTTAGAGAGAAAGTTATATAGGCTCTCGTTGAATGATTTTCAAAATATTGAAATGTACATTAACTCTGTTTTGAGTACTGCACAAGATTTGGCTGACATCGGCAAGGTAATTGAAGATGCTTCGATTGCTGCGATCTTATTAGGAGGTCTTTCTTCGAAATACGAGCCTCTAATAATGGCATTGGAGAATAGCAATGTAGAAGTAAGTACCGAGCTAGTTAAAAGAAAGCTACTGAATGAAATGTCAAAGATTGACTCCACAGAAAGTGATGCAGCTTTTCAATTGAAAAATCGATCTGACATTGATGTTCATAAAACAAAAAAGAAGAAACCAATTGTATGCTATGAATGTAACAAGCCTGGACACAAACGGCCTGACTGCCCTCTACGTAATAAGGTAAAGAAAGGCGTTAGTTCATCAGACAAGGAGACTTCTTTTAGTGCTCTTGGTTCTTCGTGTTTGGAGATAAATAAGTGGTTTATTGATTCTGGGGCATCAAAACACATGACTCCTAGACGGGATTGGTTCAAGGACATCAAACCATTAGAAGGTAGCACTGTTACTGTTGCCAATGGTGAGAAGATCGACTGTGGTGGTATTGGAGACATATCTATTAACACTGTGTGTAATGTGGTAAATAGCATCAAAGATGTTGCGTATGTACCTAAACTTACTAATAATTTGATTTCTGTCAAGAAAGTCGTAGACAAAGGTTTTGTAGTACTTTTTGATAAAAATGGTTGTAGTTTTTATAGAGATAATGATTTTTCTTTTGAAGGTGAGGCGGTTCTACATGGTTCGGCTAGTGGTGGACTGTACACTCTCGATTGTACAACTAATTCCCTCCAAAATCTGGCGTACGAAGTGCACTCTGACTCGTTGAGCAGGTACCTGTTATGGCACAAACGGTTAGGTCACTTATGTCGCATTGGTATGAACCAATTAAAGAATTCTCACGTAGGTATAGATTATACTAAAATAGATAAATCGAGTTGCGTTGCCTGTGTTGAAGGCAAGCAGGCGAGAAAACCTTTCAAGACGATTGCGTACAAGAAAGCTACCTCAAAGCTAGAATTGATCCACTCAGATTTATGTGGACCAATGTCTGAGACATCATTCCAAGGTAATAAGTATGTTCTTATTTTCATAGATGATTTTTCGCGGATGATCTATCCGTACTTCATTGCTTCTAAAGCACAAGTTAAGGAAAAGTTTTGTATTTTTCAAGCATTAGTGGAAAGACAAACCGGCGCTAAAATCAAGAGATTGAGAACTGACTGTGGAAAGGAGTATGTCAATAAAGAGCTTGCGGATTACTTAGCTACAAGAGGAGTGACGCATGAGACTACAGTAGGGTATAGTCCTCAATCAAATGGAGTAGCAGAAAGGACCAATCGTTCCATCGTGGAAAAAGCACGGTCCATGTTAGCTCAGAGTTCGCTATCCAAAGCGTACTGGGAAGATGCCTTCAAGACTGCTGTATACTTAAAAAATAGGTCACCACATCGGGCTCTAGAAAGTAAAACACCTTTTGAAAAATGGAATGGGAATAAGGGTGATTTGACCCATTTGCGTGTGTTTGGGTGTAGAGCACTTATACAAGTTCCCGCTTGTCAACGGAAGAAACTTGATCTGAAGACTAAAGAAGTAATCTTTGTTGGATACTCAGAAGATCGAAATGGTTATTATTTCAGGGATTCTTCAAATCCAAGAAGCATACAGAAGTCGAGAGATGTAACATTTTTTGAAAATCATTTTTCACAATTAAAAGGAAATGCTGTTGAATCTGTGCAAACGGAACCAGTAATTTTGATTGATGAACAACAGCAGCAGGATGAGAATGAAGTTCGTCAAGAAAATAATTCTGTATGTAGTGATGATGAAAATGATTATAATTCAGCAGAATCAGAGGATCCTACAAGTCCTGAACGGATAGAGCGAGCTGTGGATCAGCAAGTAAGCAGATATCCTACTAGGATTCGTAAACAACCTGATTTCTTTACGTCTAAGGTATTTGCTGAAGAGATTATTGAACCGGAGAACTATGTCGAGGCAGTTAATTCAAATGATGCTGATAGATGGCATTTGGCAATGACTGATGAACACAATTCTTTGTTAAAATTAAAAACCTGGAAGCTTGTTGACCGACCCAATGGAAATAAGGTCATACCTTCAAAATGGGTCTATAAGTTAAAGATGGATGCTGACGGAAATATTATGAAGTATAAGGCAAGACTAGTGGTTAAAGGTTTCAGACAAGTGGAAGGTGTTGACTATAATGAAACATTTGCCCCTGTAGTTCGTCATTCTTCACTCCGTACATTGTTTGCTTTAGCTGTAGAAATGGACCTAAAAATGAGACACTTGGATGTTGATACAGCTTTTCTAAATGGAGATCTTGAAGAGGAAGTTTTTATGGAACAACCTCAAGGTTTCGTAAAGAAAGGACAAGAAGCTCAAGTTTGTCTGCTGCAGAAATCCTTATACGGGCTCAAACAAGCACCGCGAGCATGGAACAAGATGTTGGATAAAACACTGTTGAAATTAGGTTTTGAAAAAACTCCTTCGGAACCATGCGTATATAGGAAACTTTTTGGTAAAGAGTTAGTCTTATTGGCAGTTTTTGTCGACGACATTATTGTTTTTTACCAAAATGAAATGACATTTGACATTGTCATACATGACCTGAAAAATATTTTTTCAATAAAAGTTCTGGGAGAATTAAAATATTATCTCGGATTAAATATCCATAGAAGCGACGATGGTGAAGTAAAGGTTAGTCAAAAAACATTTATTTCAAGTTTGCTGAAAAAATTTGGTATGGATATGTGCAAGACGGTTGAGACTCCATCAACCCTGAAGAAGCTGAGTACTGGAAATGGAGAAGACGAGTATCCATTTCAAAGTTTAATTGGATCCCTTATGTTTTTGGCAGTAAACACTCGCCCTGACATAGCATTTGTGACGAGCTATCTCAGTCAGTTCAACACAAAGTTCAATAAAGAACATTGGCTAGCAGCAAAGAGAGTGTTGCAATATTTGAGAGGTACAATGGATTATGCTCTTACTTACAGAAAGAGTGGAGAGTACCTAAAGGGATACACGGACGCAGATTGGGCTAACTGTAGCATGGACCGAAAGTCATATACTGGCTACTATTTTACGCTGGCTGGAGGTCCTGTAATGTGGCAAGCTAAAAAGCAGCAGACGACTGCTCTGTCATCTACTGAGGCGGAGTATATGGCACTAACCGCTGCGGCTAAAGAGGCGTGTTATCTAAGACGATTTGTATCTGAAATAACCGGTAAGTCCGATACTGTTACTTTGTTTAACGACAGTCAGAGTGCACAAAGTTTAGTGCACAACCCTGTCCATCACGAGCGAACGAAACATATAGATACAAGATATCACTTTATACGGGAGAAGGTATCTGACGGTATTATAGATATTAAATACGTCAGATCAGATTTGAATTTTGCTGATATGCTAACAAAACCGTTAGGACGTATTGCACATAAAAGATGTGTAGCTGGTTTATATTTAGCATAGGTTTTGATAATGTGGTATTCTTTTTTTTTATTGGAGAGTTTTAATTGAGGGCGGATGTTGTAAATGCATACTATTTTGTAGCTATTAAACCTCTCTGGTAACATGTTCAGCTTAAGAAGAAAATACTAGTTTAAATATGATTATTATTCTATCCGTTGTAATGACAACTAGCAATAAAATTTTTTCACAACTTTTAAGCCGTATTTTCCTAGAAATTACAACAATATAGATACTAGCTGTACCCAGCATGCGTTGCAATGCACTTTTTACTACCCACCTACCCTATCAGACCTACCTACCCTATCCTACCTACCCTACCCTACGCTACCTACCTACCCTACCCTACCTACCTACCCTACCCTACCTACCTACCCTACCCTACCTACCTACCCTACCCTACCTACCTACCCTACCCTACCTACCTACCCTACCCTACCTACCTACCCTACCCTACCTACCTACCCTACCCTACCTACCTACCCTACCTACCTACTCTACCCTACCCTACCCTACCCTTACTACCTACCTACCCTACCCTACCTACCTACCCTACCCTACCTACCTACCCTACCCTACCTACCTACCCTACCTACCCTACCCTACCTACCTACCCTACCCTACCTACCTACCCTACCCTACCTACCTACCTACCCTACCCTACCTACCTACCCTACCCTACCTACCTACCCTACCCTACCTACCTACCCTACCCTACCTACCTACCCTACCCTACCTACCTACCCTACCTACCTACTCTACCCTACCCTACCCTACCCTTACTACCTACCTACCCTACCCTACCTACCTACCCTACCCTACCTACCTACCCTACCCTACCCTACCTACCTACCCTACCTACCCTACCCTACCTACCTACCCTACCCTACCTACCTACCCTACCCTACCTACCTACCTACCCTACCCTACCTACCTACCCTACCTACCTACCCTACCCTACCTACCTACCCTACCCTACCTACCTACCCTACCTACCCTACCTACCTACCCTACCTACCTACCCTACCCTACCTACCTACCCTACCCTACCCTACCTACCTACCCTACCCTACCGTATCCTATGTCCGTCTCCTGGTTCTAAGCTACCTCCCCACCAATTTTCAGTCAAATCGGTTCAGCCGTTCTTGAGTTATAAGTGAAGTAACTAACACGACTTTCTTTTATATATATAGATAAAGAGGTAAAGTTTGTATGTATTTAGCGGTTAATCATGGGAACTGCTGATCTAATTTCGAAAATTCTTCCGTATCCACAAACAACGCGAGGGAAGCCGCAGTCAAAACCTAGTAGTGAATAATTTGGTCAACTGCAGAAAGTTATTTCTTGGTCACTGGTCTATTCCTGTTTTTTTTTTGTTTTCGGTCAATTGTTGATCTTTGAAAGTCGATACAGGCAGTCAGTGGCCCGAAATTCTGACAACCAGTCTTACTAGTGGTATCGTATGACACAGTACAGTACTAACTGGGTTCTGGAGGTCAGATAGGCAGTCGCTCATATATAATACTTGTACGGTCTCATCGCCGTACATTTCTATGCTTACTCGGTGACCTACTTTAGGTCAACGATGCGCGTCATAATTCAAAATAATGAAACAACATGACAAACGAATTTAAATATAGTGAACTTATAACTGGGTAGCTATCAACAGTATCAACAACTGAGAGAAATAGTCGCCATCCACTCTAGTACTGTAGCTTACTCTAATAAACTTAACTATTTAGTGCATCTTAGTGGAACGTTACGTGTTTCTCTATACAAACTAAAAAACCTTTACGACAAATCGGTGTACGGAGTTAACTACTACAACGAGTACAATACTGATATTCTGCTATGTCCGGTTAGACTACAAGCCAACCCTAACATAGTTGGGCAAAGGCTGGGCAGATGATTTAGAGTTTTACATTACATTACATGCATTAATGCCTTATTAATTAAATTTCAGAAATGAATAACCCTTCCCTGAGTAACCACCGATCTATTTATCTTTCAACCAGCTTATTCCCCGGGTACGCCTGCGTTTTTTTCCGTAATTGTCAAGCGTAATCTTACTACGGAGATAAAATAGTAGATTATGCACCAAGGGGATAAAGTAGTGTCTTATGTAGCGGGCGCCGTATCGAATCCCGAGCAAAACGAAGGATTCTAGCGTTAACTCCCGAGCAGAGCGAGGGAGTTTAGAGTTAACTCCCGAGCAAAGCGAGGGAGTTAAGATAAGAATCCTGAGTGCAGCGTGGGAATCAAGGTCGCCCAAGACGAAGGCACCTTTATCCCCGAGGTGAATACTCTACTTTTCACACCATCTACGACAGAATAAAAGCAGTACTACTAAAATCAAGTATTCCGGAGTCAAATCACTATCGTCACTCAAAATTTTTGTGAAAACTGCAATATTTTAAGTAATTTGTTGTGTATAATGAACAAAGCAAAGCAATTTCCAGTATTCGCGCCTCTTTTAATTTGTGTTCTATTTTTCTTTTAATTATATTCTATCTCGTGGTGGCCAGTTCGATTTTTGAACAATTATTTTTCTTCTGCAGGTAAATGCGTGAATATTCGTATGCGATTAATGTTCCAAATTCAAATCACATTATTGACCAGCGGGTCATAATGAAATTCAGTACAATATTATTGCCCTGCTAGACCCCAGGTCGTTAATGACTTACTTTAGGTTAGGTTTGCATGACATATAATTTGACATTATCGAGCAGGTGGTGTGAAAAGTATCTTATGCGCTATTCCAAAATGTTGTCTATCCCTGTGCCAATTTCCAACCAGATCCGGATGGATTTGTTACTCTTTTGCGTAAAAGAGTAACAAATGTCTATAAATCCACACAAACTTTCGCATTTACGAGTATAATATTAGTAGGATTCTACATAGCTGTGAGCTTCGTCAGCATACCAATCAAAACGTGCGTGCAGAGCTTGCATTAATCGGTTCTATTATTTTGTTATCAGATCGCGGGGGTCGGTCTACCTTCAAGGTAATTTCCATGGAGTAGGGATTACATTTTCTTTGTGTTAACTTTCTATTTATTTGATGAAATATTTTTTTTTGTTTTTTTTTTTTTTTTTCCGTAAAAGACAATGTGGCTTGTTGAAACACGGAACTAAACTGTGTTGTTTGTTTATGTTTAAAACATTTAGTCAAACTGTACCTATACTAGGAGTTGAAGCTCGGTAATATCAATCAATATTTCAACCAACTGAAACAAAAACAAACAGTACAAACATTTTACGCCTGTCATACAGAATTACAGGAAAAATAAATTTTTACACAGACCAAGGCAGTCTTCCTAAAGACTTCGTATTTTCGTTTGCCGCATTAGAGATTACTAGCTCGCGTTAAAAGACATTTGCATGAAGGCTGAGGACACACTGATTTATTGTAATGCAAAATCTTTACTCTTTTCAAATAGCAAAGCGACTTCAAAACCTCGTTACAGACAAAGCAAAGCGAATCCAAATACTTATTTCACGGAATGATTCTGTTACCGCGCCTTTCATCTATCTATCCGGAGATAAAGCAAGTTATGTTCCTGAATGCAAACATGTTTGAAACCTTTATCTTATTATCTATAAGTAGATAAAGGCATGAATGAATTTGGTTATAGGCACAGTAATTTCAACAGCAAAAGTGACGTGAAGTTAAGAAATGTCTTATCCACTACAAGATGTTGTTACCTACATAATCCATCCAGACATACCTAAATAATCCTTTTATATTACGGTACCTAGTTAATTATTAAAAAACACTGTTTTTTTATGTTTAAGTCAGTATTTCAGAATAAACGTGGTTTAAGGAATTATCGACTAAACGTTTGGGATTTTTTGTATGTGTGTATGCGAGGTTTTAAGGCGAGGATAACACACGGGCCGCGTATAAAAAATTGGTGGTTTTATATTTACCCATTTTATTATTGATAGTTACCTCCTTGCATTTGACGAGGATGCAAAACAACACCTTGTATAGCTATGTTAATGAGTATCATCTTCTTGCCGTTGTTCCATTCATGTAACTTGGGGGTGGACTGGTCGAGGTGACATGACGTTTTATTTATTCCATTCCTCAGCCAGTTATTCATGACTCTATTAGTATCTCCTTTTCCAACAAAATCACAATATAAAAAAAATACAATTAATTAATTTATTTATTTACTCTAAACATAAAACTATCCTTACAGGTTATGTATTGATGAGCTGAAACATCAAATAAAATATCTACCTAATGTTCGGGTAATACTTGCATTTTGTAAGAACTAAATAGTGACTTTGTAGCAACTGTTTAGTTCATTTATGGTTTATTGAATAGTTTCTACAAAGTTGTGTAAAACACCCACATTTAGGTAAACAATTTATCATCGCAGACCATAGTATGCAAATTATGACATTGACATGGTTGCAGACATGGGTACAGACGCCAAAACATCAAGCTACAAGAATCTGTCAAATTACTTTATAGATTTTCAACTTTATCGTTAAAGAATTAGGTTCAAGATTTACTGGGAAAATTTTACATTTTCGGGTAATATGCATAACTAGTTACATTTTTACATATTTCAGAGTCCTAACATACCTGTAATAATAAGATAAGCTCTGGCAAATATAACAGGATATAATATAACATTTGACCTTCACAATTTTCCTTATTATTTACGATGGCGATTTTATGTCATGGATTCAACTTCCTCTCGGCCCATGGTTATCGTAAAACGCTTAGTCTAGTTTGCAATAACATTGTTATTCAACGAGTTTGAAAACAACATTCTAACGTTAGTCCTCTAAATTCAAATTCACGTTTACTTTTAGTTTAAATGTAGCAAATGTGTTTTTGTTTTACATCATCCACGAAGTATTTGGCAGAGGTTGTATAGACAACCAATATTTCACTAGGAGTTGAACGTATTACCATCAAACGAGCACACTTCCAGACTCCGAGCTATTACCGAGTAATTTCTAACGGTAAAACCAATTAACAGTATGTCCTGGGAATCGACCTGGGAATCGAACTCAAGACCTCTTCAGCAGTAGTTCTTTGCTACTACTAGACTAGATAAGCTTGTAAAATAGGGATTTTTAATGTCATGATATTTGTACCGATCATCTCATCTGCCTAGCCTTTCCCCTACTGTGTTGGAATAGACTGCCAGTCTAATATGATGCAGCGGAATACCAGTATTTTTATGTACAGAGCGACTGCCTATCTTACTTCCACAACCCAGTAAGTACTGGGTAATACGATACTCTTGTTAAGGCTGAGTATCAGACTTTCGGGCCACTTATACTATCTGTAACAACTGTCAAAGGTGTAGACCTTTGACAGCTGTCATTTGTAGAAATGACAGCCAGGACCAACGCCTTTACGTGCTTTCCGAGACACGGAGGAAACTCGGTATGTAATGGGTGGTCCACGGAACAACCCAGGCAAGCGCGGTTTAACCTAAAATCGAACCGAGCCGAGCGGTTATCATTTAGACCACGAACTTCTCTCTATTCCTACTGATACAGTGTACAATTTACTTATAACCCGTGTTTTATTAATTGTCCTGAGAATGAGATCGACATAAAGCCTTAATAAATAGCTATTCAGTTCTTCCCAGTTGTTCAGCAATAGTAAGTACTATATTATATGTATGCAGTTCAATTACACCTAATCAGCAATAGGGCCAGAGGATCAATTATACCACTTTGTTAAGTCACTGACCTCCGTTTTATTTCTGGTACCGCACTAGAAAATTGTAGAATCACTCTTATGATCGAGACCACTGCAGTATTGAAGGTCAATGGTACTTACGCAAGGCTGAGGAGCTTGTTACCTTGTTAGGAGGTATTTGAATTGTCTCTTTGGTCAGGTAATGGAGTCAAAATTTTTAAGTGAATATTCTTGGGTTTCACCGATTTTATTATGCCAATTAGAAAAATCTTAATTGTACATTGTGTTTTAAAATAGCTTTCCCACGGCAATGGCAGGACACACCTAACCTAGCTATGGTCTTGCCTCAGGCCCGGCAAATTAAACTAATGCGGGAAGAGTAGAACGCTGCGCTGTGCAGCTTAATTGTATATTACATTGTTTTTTAATCTGCTCTCCCACGGCAGTGGCAGGACAGACCCTAACCTTCCTATGGCAAGTCTATGACCACCAAACCAAAGCGAAGAAGAGACACGCAAGCTTCGACAAATCACGAGACACGTGAGAAATGAATTTAAACCAACGTATTTGGTCGATTTTCGCACTCTTGTTTCGTCTACACTTTGGTGGAAACCGGGCCATAGCCTGCATAATATAGTTTTGCAGAGGACGTTGAAATGTCATTATGAACAACACGTGTTTGATTTCCCGCGCCTGGCGGTCGTTGTCAGTTGTAGAGAGCCATGTTGCTGAACAGAGGAAAAATGCCTAAAACCGTCTGCTAGCAAATAAGTGCTAGCGCTTGACTATACGCTTAAGGAAATGAGGAAAATGCTAATCCAGAAAGGTTAAGATGACCGTCAAATACATGCTAATAATAATTAATGGTAGTTCTTGATAAGAGTTTCTACCAGTGCATCCATGCAGAAATGATCTAAACAAATAACTTGACTAGACTGGTACTTTCTTAAACCGAATATAGTACGATATTTATTATAGTATAATTTATATGAAGACATTTACCAACCT
This sequence comes from Cerastis leucographa, assembly GCA_963082945.1. Taxonomy (NCBI): domain Eukaryota; kingdom Metazoa; phylum Arthropoda; class Insecta; order Lepidoptera; family Noctuidae; genus Cerastis; species Cerastis leucographa. Next base: position 4,601,182 of record OY720380.1, on the reverse strand, counting down.
ACACTAGGTTGGTAAATGCCAAATCCCTTTCATAGAGAGGTCTGTGTGCCAGAGTGGGAACGCCCTAGGCTTGGTAGCTATGTTTCGTATTCACATATGCTAAGATGACCTCTCCCAAAAATCGAAACATTGAATTCATTTCTGCAGTCAAGTTTGAGATTTAGATGTAAGCCCAAATCTTTTACCGATAATGATGAGAAAAATAAACAACTGGAGTGATGCGATAATCACAAGATCTTCCGCAGATTGAGACGAAGTCATAACACGGTTGTAGGTACTGTAATGTAAATATTTATCCATAACACTATGACGAACGGTTGCGTTTTTGATATTTAGGTTGATAAATAGACTGACTGTGAAGTCCACCTGATGGGAAGTATTCCTAGTTTGCATTGAATAGTTATCTCTGCTCATCTGCTGCAAAACTGTAACACACTTTATAAAAATGATGATCATGGTATCAATGACCTTAGGAAGAAAGTGGGAAAGGTTCATGCTACACCTTTTTTATTTCAGGAGGATTCGCTTAGATTCAAACGTTTCCTTAGGTATTTTTTAAATTCATTTAATGAATGACTTTTTGAAAAAGTCTTTCAATAGGATTAAATGAACTTAAAGTATTGAAGATTTTAATGATTGTAATTCTGGAAATACATACGTGTTACGGCCGCAGATCATATTTTAATCAACATACAGCCTGACACACACTAACAAAAATACACAAAAAAAACACACACACCTGCAAATTGCAATCGCGAGCTACCCTGACGCTTCCCCCTTAAGAAAATAAATACAAGGAGCTCGCTGTTGTAATTAAATTCATCATCTTCAGCCTTGCCTTCTTCAGCTATGTTAGGGTCGGCTCCCAGTTGTCATTTAGTTTTAATAATCATCTTTATTAATCCCTTCCCACGAGACTTGACACGGGCTTACAGAAGCGCCAAACAAGACAATAATTTAGGCCTGTTAGTAACTCGGCCCTTACGCCACTAACTATAAATAATTGCTCTTTAACTAATGTTATTGTAATCACAAAGTGGGAAAGTCAAATAAACAAAACTCAACTTGGTAAAAGTTACCAGTAAACATCATCATCCCCAGTCCGACTTAACCCACTGCTGGGTATAGATCTCTTTTTGTGGGCACCAATCTCTACGCCCTGCCTCTCTACCAATTACCAATAGTTAAATAGTATGCCGTTCCTAACATTTAAGGCGGTTGTTACGATGATCTATTTATAGTTTTTGGTTGGGTTAGACACTCTTTGTTTAAAACTAATCATTTCACTTCTACAATAAAATGCGGTCGCGTTGGTCCTCTTTTGGAAAATTATTTAAGTACGTTATTTACTGAGAAAAATAATCGTGAAATTCAAGCAAAAGCTGACACTTTCTTTATTAGTGTGGGTGACTTTTGACAAGCACAACAAACGCCATAATTGCGATAGTTTAGACATTCCAACGCTGAATTACGATGTTTGATGAGTTGATAAACGTGTTTTTATGAGATTTACCTATTCAAAATGGCAATCACATACAGGGTAACATTGAGTAAACTTGTTCATCATGTGCTACATAAATTGTAGACGTTTTTCTTTAGCCAGGCGTTTGAATATAATTATCTTTTTCCGATGTTCAGTTCAAGGATGTCGTCGGTGGACAAACTAGACAAATTGACAAGGCTGTTGGTTATATTTTGGGATCATTGTGGGCAAAAAGTAATGGAATGTTTTGGTCCGACAGAATTTTGATATATATTTAGATAGGCAAATAATAATTATTACGATTATGCTTTTTTAAAAATAAATTATCGGGATGGTGGACATCTACCCGCTGGCAGCGCAGAGGGCTTGTTACTCAAGTGTCAAGTTTTAAATGAGGCAGCAACTTTTAAAAGTTTTAATGGATTAACACACTGAAAGCAGAACTTTTGATGATTACGAAATTATAAATCTGCTTTATCCCCTCACTGATCCCTTACTCTTCTCGATCGTTAGTTTATGAAAAAGAGGGACCACCGGATCAGTTGACATGGCGGCAGGAGATCCGACGCGACACACGCGTTTATTTTGTTTCCGCGTGAGTCGTATCATCGCGTTGACTCATGCTCTTTGCAATTGGTTTTCTTTTAAGTCGCTGTCAAAACACGCGAATTGTTTGAGCATGTATCCTGTAGTCAAGCGCTTAGGAATGATAATATCCCATAGTATGTCAATCGAAGCCATGTATGAAGCATCCGTAACAGTTCCCGCATGCATTCCCATGACATCTTAAAGGAACGCATACAGCTACAATAACAGAGCGACATAGGATATCGAAATAATAGTAACTACGCGAGTAGCGAAGTTTATAAAATATATTAAGTTAGAGTTCGATGTTTTATATAACAATTCTTAGATTCTATCAATATTGACATAGCTTTAAAGTGCGGTTGGCATAGACAGATCTGGCGGTATTTTAGTCCCTAAACCAGAAAAATGCATACCCAAGTGGAAATAAATTAAGCCTTGTCTTGCAACGTGACGTTTTGGCATTCATGGGGAGATCATTTCCCATTTGTTGGAGTGTCCAAAGTATCCCAACACTTGCAAAAAAACCACAAGGCCGCGTTTGGCGTGGCCATCGTGAAGGTTATTCTGTAAAAATAATTGTCATTACTCATACTCTGAAAGTAGATCTGAAGTTGCCTGTGGAGCGGGCTAAAAGTAATACTTTAAAAAAAAAGTATTACCAAATTATAAAAAAAAAACTAGTTCTATATTCACATTTTTATACCATGTTCCAACTTTCTATGCAGCTACGATGTAAAATTGAAATAACTTAAAGTTAAGTATTGATTAAAGAATCTGTATTTTTTTAATAACTTTATTATAATTTAGTTTAAACAATTTCTTTAAAATAACAGTATTGGGCGAAATATTTACCATTTTTTCAATGCTGAAAATGAAAAATAATGGCTGAATAGCTGGCTGGCCACAGAAAAAAAAACAAAGTAGGCGGGAACAGTTGTTGATTTATGTCAAATAAAATTTACTAAATTTTCCTTTAGCTAATTCATGTTTTTATTTTTACTTTCCTTGTATTCGTAATGAAAAGCACAGTGTTTACCTCGGGTGAAAGACTTATTTAGTCCCTCGAACTATTGGCGCCCTCACTTCTCGGGACTAAATAAGTTGCTTTCACCCCTAGGGTAACAATGTACTATTATACATTACTGTTGACCTTCAGATGAAGATGCCCAACCAACATGATGTGCTATTCAATTTTCCGTGCAGTCCGATGCAGTGCAGTTTCCGTACTTAAACTAGGCTGAATTAGGAGCGTCGATCCCATTGGCAACTAGAGTTCAAGGCTAGCCTTAACTGCTCGCATGCTAGTCTAGTCAGTAGAAGGTTAAGGCAAGATTGAGGCGGGCTTTAGTAAAGCGGCCGTAATTGATTAATAAGCAATAAGAGGCACACTCCGTTAATAAGTGTTACAAATGTTCTGGTTAAGCGGAACAGTTATGGGTCGGTTTTGCTATTTTTATATTGCAGAAAAGGTATTTAATGCGAAACATGAGCTTGTTTAATTGAACATACGTGGTCCTGGAGTAAGCGTTGACAGGGCTACTTTCATCTCTTCGTGGATCGTCCTGAGGCGTTCCCTTTTTTTGGTTTTTATTACGATAAGAGTTGAAAGCCTACTTCACACAAATAGGTCATTGCAAAAGTTTTGCAATAGCATGACTAGAAAGCAGAGGATATTCATTTTTCACATGACCTATCCAAAACTGTTTCTGCTTTTTTTTTATTTTAATGTGCGATCCGTTTTCATTTCCAACAGTTCGTTCTGCTCGTTAATCGGTAAGTGTCTGAAAGATATTCTCTGGGAGAATGGATTTCGAACTCAGTCCTTAGGTTGTAGAACTTATAGATCGCCCTAGGGAAATAGAAATTCGTATTCTCTGCAAGAAGCTTCACGGTAGCGAGACCTTATTGATGACCATGGTACATCACTTTGCGGAACACTGGTCTAAACTACCCACATGCTGTTGCTGGAAATTTCGTATTCATTTGGTGTGACCTAGTCTCTGTAGTCCGCCTGCACCAAAGTTGCAGCACTAAAGATGCCGCACCAAAGTTGAACACACTTCATAGTTGGAACACGAGATGATAGCACTGACGCTTGTGTGACAATTGTAATTCTGTAAACGAGCTGCATTCGGTAAGGTCCATTCATCAATATAAAGCCTTGTTCACACAAAAGCGTCAGGCATCTGGGCCTTGACATAACATAACTGACATTGCTACAATATTTTTTCAAAAACTGCCAAAATTGTTACAATTTTAGGATAAACTTTTCAATAAAATAAACAGCTGAAAAAATATGAAGAATCTTTTGAAATTGTCGGAATACGGATGTCTCTTGTCTTTCAGTTTCCCCCAGTTCGAAAATGTTTGAAGAGCAACTTCACTTAAACTGTCCTTTGTCTTTCATACATTTTCACAATTAGCGACCGAACATACGCTTGGTGTGAATAAGACACGCGCTTTACGCGCTGAAACAGCTGTATATTTTATCACTCTCGCCCGATTAGAAACACGAGACCTGTCGGTCCCATAACAACGCCTATGCGTGCAAGTACCACGGTGCATTGGGTTAAAAGATGTCAATGGTACATTATTGTTAACAAGACTCTTCGCCTCCATTTGCTGAGGTGCAGGTCATATTGATGATTATGAAACTCTTATGTTGTCAACAACTCGTTTAAATTTACTTTAGATACTATCATACGATTCATACGAGTTTGTAGATACCATGGAAAATTTCGGCTACAACATATCGTTAAAGGCTGGTTAAAGTAATTGATTCTACGCAGCAAAGCCCCGTTCAGTTGACCTAAACCGCACGAGTAGAGTTCATAGCAGTTGTGTCAAACCCCGAAATATTTTACTGACCCCTGAAAATTCAAACATTAGACACTTAGACAGTCTCCCAAGAAGGGGAGGTCTCGCATTTTACCTGTTCCTTGTTACCTAGATCTTTAGGTGGACAGAATTGGCGCAAAATACTAGTCGTCAGCAATTACATACAACATTTATTCCAACTTGCTCCTTCTTCGAGTCTGGCCTTCCATCCAAATATGTTGGAGTCGGCTTCCATTCTAACCAGAAGCCGCTGAATGAATGTATTTTACACAGTACTAATGATAACACAGTCGATTATTCGATAGTCTTAAGTTAGAAATTCAGCATTTTCCAAGTTATCGAAGTAGGTTAATAATTTTAAGTTAACGATTGGCCAATCATCGCCAAAGCATGTGTGGCTCGATATAATAAATGCAAATCAATAGAATCCGAGAATTGATAGGCTCGAACTCTGTTCAGCAATGGAACTCGGTCATATATTATATTGTTTGAAAGTATGAATACCTAGAAAATAAAGGCTCGTCACTTTGGTGACTATTAGATAGGTATCTCTTTTATGTAGTGATTTAAAGATTATTTACCGAAAGCATCTGAGAGCTCAGTGCGAGTTTTAATACATATTCATGTACTGAAACTGAACTAGTGCTATCTGGTGACAAAATTGGAAACACATTTGTTATTCCATACAAATTAAAGTTTATAAATGGCTATGTCAGTGATAAAAACGCGCTATGCCCTCTGTTTTAATGCAATGGAATTTTGGGTTTAATAATTACTAGCTGCTACTCGCGACTACATTCGCAAGTTTTATTATAAAACCTGTCTTAACTCCTGTGTTTTAACTATAAATAACAGTAATTAGAATTTTCTAAATCGGTTGAGAAGATTCGGAGATTATCTCCATCCTCAGTTACAAGCTGTCCAGTTTACCTCTTTGTAAGATTAGTATAGATTTGCAGCATTTTCCTAATTATTTAGGTAATACTTATCCTAAGTAAACCTCGATGTCTCAAAATTTCTCAACGGCCTTAGTCTGACCTAGCATACCACGTCTTTACAAGATATGGAGATGGAAGAACCTTTGCACTGAACGTAATCCTCTTAACTTATGAATATAAATTTTGAAGAGCATAAAATATTAATCAGAATAAGACAGTATAACGTCATAAAATATTCTTATTTAACTGTGAACAGAAGGCCACTATAGATAGATAGTTGCATATGAACACACGTACACAAATGTAGGTGCCACAAAAAAATACCCATAGACGGTATTAAAAAACCCATATCTAGGTTAGGGATCTAGAGAAAGCAGGGTGTAGATGCTAAATTATGTTAAACTGCAAATGTAGATCCCGAAACAGATATTCTAATTCGAAGTCTTAATCGATTAGGACACAACAGGTTTAAGGCCGGTTGTTATACTATACATAAAGGATTGTATGATATGTAAGAAAAAGGTGTAAACATGACGATTGACAAGGGAGAATGGAAGAAAAAAAGCGTTGCGCCGAGCCCAAATAACATAAGACAAGGGCAGGAAGATTATACTACTAAGATTGTACTACGACTCACTAGAAGATATAACGCGATATGTTTTAGAAGTTTAGAGCATAACACCAAACATATTTAAATATCGTTCCATTTCTGTCAATAGGTTGAACATGACAGGGGCAGAATGATGTCTTATATTATACATAAAACTTAAATAAAACTAATAACCGTAAAGCTTAAACGAATCTAGTGATATTTTTGTTTACTACAAGCCCTAAACTGAGCCTACTTATTACTTCCATTACCTCGAGAGACACATTCTCGAGTACCTCCCCATCTCCGAGATAGGGATCCTGTAATGAGTGTAGATTATCTTGGCAGCCTCAGTTTCACACAGTTCAACGACCCCGGAGCATAGGGCAAGGCTCTTGCAAGGCTCCACTCTAAGTCGCACGTTGATTGATGTATGATGACATTTGTACTGCTGGAATGTTTATGTGTCATTAAATGTTGTATTTAAGTAGATATCGATTTCTCATTTAATTTAGTCAGGTATTGCTAAACTATCTATCTTTAAATTCACATTCTTACTGACTGACAACTCACAGCTAAATAGCTAGAAGTTAAAAATTGTATTCAAGAGTTCTTTAAGTTCTGAAAAATTAAGTTTTTTTTTTTTTAATTGATCAAAAGGTTTAAAGATGGGGTTGAAAGTTTAACTTCTAAAAGTCTAAATTGCTCATAGACTCGTCCTTCTGCGTGGCAGGACCCTGAATTTTTAACACTCCTAATTAATTCTGTGGAACAACGACCACAAAGGGTTCGTGCGTGGTGGTATTCTCACCTACCTTTGCCAATTCATTGACAAGAGTCTTAGAAAGAACATCGAAACAATGGGGAAAACTAGTAGCCTTAGAATCGATGGTATGGGGAAAACCCTTGGGGAAATCTCGCCACGGTCTTGGCACGGATTGTACAGAATATTTAGCACAGCCTCGGAAAGCACGTGAAGCCGTTGGTCCTGGCTGTCATTTGTAGATCTTTGACAGTCGTTACGAATAGTCTGAAGCCCAAATTCTGACATCCAGTCTTACTAATGGGTATCGTATTTACCAGTTACTGGGTTGTGGAGGTCAGATAGGCAGTCGCTTCATGTAACATACTGGTACTCAGCTGCATCCGGTAAGACCGGAAGCCGTTCCCAAGATAGTTTGGGAAAAGGCTAGGCAGTTGATAATTAATCACAAATGTGTAACTCGTCTAAGAATGTTTGGCTAAACAGGTAGAAACTTGACCCCAGCCCCCGTATTCATAAACGCTCGGATTCGATTTCGATTCGGAAAGTCGTATGTCTATCTCGCTCGCTTTCGTAATGCCAAAACAAGATAGACATACGACTTATCGAATCGAAATCGAATCCGAGCGTTTGTGAATAGGGGGCCAGGTCTTCTATTTAAACATGTTCATTAACTGACAGCAACAACACACAGCCCAAGCTGCTCGGTCCAAAAGGTTGGAATTTTGCAGACAAATTCTTTACATAACGAAAGGGAGCACGCAGAAAGCACTTGTAGAGGATAAAAATTAGTCGTCAATATTTTCGGGGGGGAAATACTTTCAGGCATTCTGTAAAACAAGATTGTGCGGAATCTGTAAGATTAACAAACTTGATTGTTTTTTCATTATGTGTGTCTTTTCAAACTGCCAATGTTTTGCGGGTACCTACTTCAATTCCATGCACTTATCGCACACGTATGACGTTCGTTTTGTGAAGTAATTGACTCGTTATTCATCTGTAAGTGCCAATAATTATCTTTTGTAAATATCTTGGTTATATACCTACTTCTTCATAACCAGTCAGATATTTTATTATTTCATGAACCGCTGCCTATTACTGGAAAAGTGTTAATTAGTCTCTGCCATTTCACAACAATTATTGACAATGAATGAGTCCCCCAAAAGATTCACACATTAATCCCATAACAGTTAGTTTAAATACCCAACAATCATTAATTACTGTACTTGTCTCTTTGTGGAACAGGATGATGTGAAAAGGATTTTTTTACATGTAGTAAGTACTTAATCATGATTGACGGTTAAATTATTATTTTAGTGTAGGCCGACTTAACACTGTAATATTTGTATGACATGATTTCCGCAAAGTAACGCCTAAAATAGGTATGAAGATTCGTTATTAATAAGCGCCATTTAGTTTCTCAACATTTACTCAATCAATAAACACATCCATCGCTCATCATTACTTATTAGGAATGCAGTTTACACAACAACTTAGCACCGATTTTGAAAGATTCTCCACAAAATAAATCATCCAGTATATTTTGACATGCGGAAAAATTGGAAACTATTTTATTTGTTCCAATTTTCGTGGCTTGTCCTTGAAAGTGGCGCCTCCATGAACCGTCAAAGTATAATGGACACATTCGCCTTGGCCGTTACTTGACGCAGAGAACAAACATTCAGACAAATTATTATGGTTCTGAAGATGTTTGCTTACAACGTACGCACATTGCTCAATGTTTGTCGTAAGACTAGACCATTGATGTTTTCGAATGAATCCAACAATCTTTTACTGAATACGAATAAAACAAAATGTCTTAAGTTTTCTTTACCAAATGTACCACAACGTGACCTAAATTTAAATCTTGACGGCAAAAACGACCAACCCGAACCGAGCACCTTTTTGTCGACGTTTTACAAGTGCCCATGTAGGCCTATGTGAAATAAAAATATTTTGATTTTGATTTTGATTTTGAATGGAGTCTAGGCTTTGCCAAAAAACGGTCTCACCGTTAGGTAACGCTTTGTTTTGGCTTATATTTCAAAAGTGTATTACATTATCAGACTACGTAATGCTTATCCTTTTGTGGGGGTACCAGGCCCCCGTCATGGTATCTAGTAGAACGTCTACTTTTTTTATTAGATTTGTCTGGATCTAAATGGTCTGAAGAAACCAAGGAGGCCAAATGTAAAAGTTGCAGAACCGTGTGCTGTAACCAAACTTGTAAGATGTTATGGCCTAAAGAGGACAGCAGTCAATTGATTTATCATCTGATTTTTCGCAACACCGTATAACCTTCCTTATCATTCTTATTTTGCATACAGACTTTGGAAGCTACAATGGCCTCAACTACAGTTTGCTTCTACTCAGTATTTGTATTGTAACGTTAGGAAGATAGCCGATTGATATTCATGTGTTGGCGCCACGAAGCACGCAGAATCGCGTCACGTGGACATAATTCATCCATTACAGAAAAAAATCACGTCGTACCATAAATATAAATAAATTCTGATTATGCCACCTAATCACGCGCAAGATGGGCGATTATATCAATTTACTACATAGTGTGAATACCTTACATAAAGTAATCTATTTATATAATCATACATCATACGTTTTTTAATTAGAAAATCAATCTATTTCAATTGATTTATTTACTATGCTCTTGCGTCTTAGTTTCCATTAATTTGCAAAGAAAACGACATTCTTTAGGAGGTTTTCTGATTGCTGACCAAAGGCCACTTATGAGAAGCGTCCCAGATGCCACTTGGCCATGCATTAGTTAGATAAGTTCTTTAGTACATCTCATCTGAAAATTGGATATCTTAAAATTGAATGTAATTGTTTGAGTAGTAAAATATCACTAATGTATACAGTGTTACACGTATTTTTAGTTTTTGTGTTTTTGTCTGAATCATCTCTTTGAAACTCATAATTCTTCTGCCCTCAGGGATCCCAAGAGCCGGCGCAGCATGTCTTCTCTTTCATAGTTAGTTCTATATTAATCGTCTTCTCGGTATTTAACTCTTTTCCAGTCTTTGTAATATTATACTCTCCTCCGAAACTGTTCGTTCAATTAAACTGTAACTGTTTATTTGTGCCCTCATTAAGTTCCACGTTAAAATTACATACGAGTATGTCACACAAATGCAAATAATCACTAAGCAAAGACAACGATCACTGAATAGAAACCTTATGCAGCCAAACCATTAGCATAGATTTTGTAGCAATTTGTACGTAATCGTTCGACCTATGCGTGCAGGGTGGCCCTAAGGTCAAACGAGCAACAATGAGTTAGGGAGAGCCGTAATTTTTTTATGTTACGCTTATAATAACAGCCTGTCGATTTATTGACGGCTTTAAACTTTAATTGTGAAGTAGTTGTTTGAGGAAACACGTAGTTTCAGACAGTGTTTGTTTTAAAGTTGAAATAGGTAGGTACTAGTACGTAGGTGCTAAATACCGTGAAATGTTTGTGATTTTCAGCAATGTAGCGATGGTGAATTTGTTTCAATAGTAAGCGATCGGTATAAAGTGAAAACTAATGAAGCGTTACTAGTGTAGAAGTCAAAATATTGATTATTTTCAATTAGTTAGACGCTTGGCAGGCAATGATTTGATCATATTGTTCGTCGTTCAATAATTACTGCAGGACTCTCCATAATAAATAATAATTATTATTGATCAAGTCATAATATGTCTTTATTTTCGTTAAATGTTCAACAAAGAGTCAAAGCATTGAGCATTAGTGTTTACCATGGAACGAATAGGTAGGTACTGTAGGTAGAGACTAACTCACTACATTCGGGTACCTTCTAGAGAATTCTGTTGCTCTGCCCTTAGGGCCTTTTCATTGTCATGCGTGTTTGCGCCTGCGTGCGGGTTAGGCGTCCATGCTTGTTGCGGGCCGCACGCAGAGCAGATTATTTTCGCCACGCCCGCCGGCGCGCGTGTGGCCCGCATGCTTCGATCAATAAATTGAAGCCCGCATGACAATAAAAACATGTATGATACGATAGGTTGCGGGCAGCCCGCATGCGTGCCTGGCCCGCACGCGGGCGCAAACACGCATGACAATGAAAAGGCCCTTACTTGTGACCCAATGACATAATTTGGATATCTTTTCTGTACAATCTCAAAAATACCTTTACATTTAAAACCTTTAACGAAGGTTTCTGTAGTCAAAATTATCTCCAATTTCCTTTTCTGTCACCTTTCATTTGTTTATTTTTATTAACGGAATGACCAAGTAGGTCTGACTTACTACCAAGTATGGTATGCAACCTACTTGGTGGCCACTGCAAGTTTCGCGGGTTGTCGCATACTTGATTACAGTCTTTTAATCTTGCTATGTGCCACATGTGCTTTGTGGAATTACTCGTCTTAAACTGGGCCAAGGAAATGATAAACATTTGTAAGTATGGTCCACTGTGTGTTTAAGTGTTTGTTGTTTGTTATCGTTGTTATCTTCTATGTTACGGGTGTTCTTAAAGTCCAGTTTGTTCTTAGCCCATCATAAAACTTGGTGTGGAGCTCTTTACTACAGTTTAGTATTGCTGACATTGCGATTCTCGAAGTCACAACTGAATTGATTACTTCTAGGCAATCCATTTATGTACCATGTACCATCTCAACATGAATGATGTAACCCAGGTTTTTGTAACGAGATTCTGATAAGAGTGTCTATGGAGTTTCTTGCCCATTCTTCTCCATAGAGATCTACGCTTTGGAATGGGCTACAGTACTTTCACAGTTATTATGTCTTGTGACTGGGACTGTAGCTTCATTTTTATTGTTTTTCGACTATTCAAAAGTGCCTGTAACTGGCCTACTTGAAATAAATGTCTTTTATTTGATTTGATTGATTTGAATTTTGCAATCGCGAGTTAATTTTAGGCTGACTGAAAAACTGTAGTATAAAATATTATGCTGATCCAGGTACCTACCTACCCACATTAATATTCACTGCCAGGTGTAGTTTAAAACTTATTGTCATAAAGATTAATTGATGTAACTATTGTTTCTTGTAGCATCGTAATAAATTATATGAAATTGATCTATGTGAGTGTGACTATTGGACTGGAATGATTCCATTATCTATTTTATGGTATCTAAAGGGTGTAAAACACCTCTTAACGAAGCCGAAAGGCACTGGTTCTCCCTGTCATTGCGATCATTTTTTTGTTCAACACCATACCTGGGAACCTTCTAGTTACGGAGATATTAGGGGTCAATGTTCCAACTTTTTAACAAGTATTTTTTAAATACAAGTTTTTGATGTAAGATTTTTACTTTAAACACCTCCACGACCCCCGTACTATTCAATCTGTCCACCAGCACAATGTTTTGAGTGCGTTACATTGAGTTCTACCACAAAACATGATTTTACACCCCCCTAAAAAAAAGTCGTTTCCCAGCAATATTTTTTGCGTAAAGTTACTTAGTTTCATGTACATAATGCATGGTTGACGGCTTCGTGATGAGGTGATTTACACCGTGTATAGGTAAGTCAAAAAGGTAAATAAAAAGTAAAAAATAGTTTGAGCTGAAACTGTTAGGAACTTTCGAGGTCAGTTCAATATAACTTTTTGATGTACATAAGGACATAAAATATCCACGGCCAGTGTGATTTAAAAGGTTAATATGTAATTGGATCAATCTCCAAAACGGGCGTATTCGTGTGATCGCTCTGGTGCTTTTCAGATATTGATATTTAATGGTAATTATGTATCTCATTAAAAATAATGATATTCAAATGGTATATGTTTACTATTGGCCTTCAATTTACACAAACAGTTATGGAAATATTTAAGTTCAAAAAATTTCACGACCAGAGCAATCATAATTGGTGCCAGAGCAATCATAAATGGTAAAATCAGTGAAACAAAAAAAATATAAAATATTATTTATTTAGCCGTTTCAGTCATATTCAGTGTACCTACTAAGTGTAACAAGATTATATGTAAGAAAAATTTATTATTTTAGAAAAACTTCTATATTATCAGTCAAACATATTAAAAATACGGAATCTCTTATATAAAATAATCGATAAAATAACAAATTAACATTATTGTAAAATCAACTTTTGGCATAGCTTCATTTCTTTGGACTTAATTAAAGATAAAAGAGACAAAATTAAAAACCTTTTGAAATCAACTATTAAAAACAATCTTTTACATTTATAAAATGACTTTTAAAGTAATTAAAGAATTTTATCATGTTCTTTATAAACGTTTGTCGTTTATAAAGAACATGATAAAATTCTTAGAAATAAACAATTTATAAACGTAACGTAATGCTTATATTAGGACTCGGAATCATGACTAAAATAACAGTATTTTCATGATTATTAAGAGATTTGTAATAATCAAATTTTCCTTAACTATATCTTTAGTAGAAAGTAAATAATTAAAAAGAACAACACAAAGTAAATGCAATTCAGATAATTAGATCAAATTAAAATATTGTTTTTAAATTATTATGATAACAAATTTTCATAAAAAGTATAAAAAATACAATTTCTATAAGGCTTAGTTGATCAAAAAATTAAGAAAATAAGGTTTATTGGAAGCTCAGAAAATGGAATAGTCTTCGGAGTCGGAGTCGGGTAAATCTTCTTTTTGCAAGGAAGATAAAACTACCTCGGAAATACTGGGAGTAATTAAATTTTCATATATGGGACTTCATTCCAAAAACTGTCCGGCAGGTCTTAGTCATGTAATGATTGATTATTTGGCATTTGTGGGAGCTGAATTTGCTTCTCCTGAGTGCATTTTTGGAACGCTTAATCAGCGAAGGCCGGCTTGCCTTCCTTGATGCCCGTGACATGTTTCAATCTGCAACAATAGTTGCCATTAAATTTTAGAAAAAAAGGGGTTTTGGGTTTAGGTTACCCGAAAAAACCCAGAAAAGATTATAAATTAAAGGTTATATGCATAGTTCATTGTTTTTATAGATACAGTCCGGAACTAATACTTAAAATAGATTTATTACGCATAATTAATGCAAAATATCATCGCTCTGGGCTTTTTGGACAGAGCAATCAGAGCCATAGCGATCAGAAAAAGTCACAAAATCATAAATATTGCCGAATTAAAAAGCAATAGAAAGTTGTGATTACTTCTCATAAAAAACATCATAACGATCATTTAATTCACATAACAAAGACATTCACAAGGTTACTATTGAATTTAAATAACGTGCCATAGCAATCATAAAATTCGAGAACCAAATCCAGAGCAATCATAAACTTACCGTCGTAATTTTGGAACGCGGGAACGTGGCACATAGATCAGCTCCTCGGCGGTTAGACCACTTCTGGCGTTGCAACGCAGGAGGGGAATAGAGTGTCTATGTCGCGTAACTGGGGATGAGCGCGATGTTTTACCTCAGCGCAGAGCGATGAGATAAAATGTCCGGTCACGATTTTAAATTAAAATTGTGGTAAAAGTATTGTTAACCTCTCCGACCTTCCGGTTCTAACGGTAAAACACCCAGCCGGCCTCACAATGACGTCATCGAGCGTGTCAAGTGTCCTGCGCTCATAAAAAGCTTATCGCGCGAGTTCTATTAGCTCTTATCTCAAGCGGTAAACAGTTTCGGGTTCATGATTAACGTGACCATGTATTACAATATAAACAATTGTTTTATAACTACTTGAGAATTATAAACATCGCATAGAATTCAGAGAGCTCGCCGCAAACATACTGTTGTCGTAGTTTGTTTTTTTTTGGTAAAACTACTGAATCAATTTACACGAAACTTTAGATCTAACATAACAAATATACAAGTAATCTAATGACAGTGTTTTTTAGGAGTCTTAAATAAATTATTCTTGCAAGATTCCAATTCAAACGTCTTATTAGAATCGGCCATTTTCTAACTGCGCAGTTCAATGCATGAAAATACTTGAAATATCAATAAATATGAATAAATATGCCTCGAATGCATGAAATTATGAATTATCACTATTTTCTCGCTTATTACTAATGTTTCCAAGACCATATTTCATTGTAAAAGAGTCAAATTCATATTTTCAATTTCGACTGACGAACTTCACAACAAAGGAATTTTTGGAGAAATTTTTGGGTCAAAAACATAATTTTTAGATATTTTTTCCAGCAAATGACTATCTAAAAAGTTACATTATACACTTATAACATACTATACATTTACTTACCAAAGTTTAACAACACAAAACACAAAAATTTCACTGCATTCCAAAACAAAACACCACCGTTCCACACTGGCCGCCATGACTCATTTTGACAGTCGACAAAGACGCGTTTCTTTATTTTTTTAATAATTTTGTGCAGTTGTTAGGTTGGTATGTTTGGTTTCATTTTAATCGAACTCTAGTTGGCCAGAGACGTAAATTTTTACAAACGAATTAGAACCTTACTGTACGTACGATAAGGGTTTAAGTTTGCTTGTACGAGGCGGTCCCTTTTGGGTTCGCCGGGGTTCAACGGAGGGTTTGGCGCGATCCCCGATGGGCTCGCGCGGGCCGGAGAGGTATAACTAAAAATATTTTATTACTATGAAGATTAACTATTTGTTATGTCATTTAAATAAGTGGTTTGGTATGATACTTCTCATTAAAAAGTTAAAGAATATTTTTTTCATTCAATCGGGAGTTGGGTCAACCCAGAGCGATCAGGATTTTAGGGTTTAAGATTTTTTTTTTAATATTTAAAATAAACTTATTCATAATATTAGCCTTGTATCACGTAGATTAGACACCGAACTGTCTATAAAAAAATATTTTTAAAACGTTTTACGATTTTAAAACGGGTTTATCCTGCCCGACACGAAAAAAAATGCCTCTGGAGATCGACCCAATTAAAAACGAGGGGTTTTCCTTCACAATTCTGCCTAAAATATAAATACAATCTCGTTGCTTGCGTGGGCAAGTTATGAAGATTAAATTGAGTAGGTACCTTGGGAGAACAAACTTATATTTGTCTTGGGACTTGGAGATCTTTGACAGTCGTGTTGGCCCGAAAGCCTGACAAGTTGACAACCAGACTTTTCAAGGTTTATCCTGTTGCTGAGTAAGTAAGAGATTTTGGAGGTCAGATAGTCGCGCCTTGTGAAATGCAGGTATACAGAACCATCCGGCTAGACTTGGAAGCCGAATCTATACATAAATAAATAATCCATGTCGCACTATTGTATAGTAAGTACAAAAAAATAATATTGAAGTGTCCGTTTGTATTTTCAAAATCACAGCTTATTACTGAATGCGTAAGTATACATATACATTATACGGTACTAATAACAAGAAAAAAATCATTTTTAAAATGTTTGTCTGTCTGTCTGCTTATTCCTGCTTATTTCCGAAACGGCTGTACGGATTTTGACGGGGCTTTCCCTGGCAGCAGCGATGTTTGCGATGCCATGCAACGTGTGTTTTAGAATAAAGATTAGGCTTACGTGTAAAAAAAAAATAAAACCCCTTGATTTTTTTTTTAATGAATTAATTTTACGCGGACGAAGGTGGCGGACAAAAGCTAGTTACGAAAATAAGTAAATCAACCATAGCAACTAGGAAGACGATAAAAAAATTAATCAAGATTAAAATAAAGTAGGTATACACGACGATACATGAAGCATAAAACCAGTATAGCATGGCTCGCATGTAGATTTTCCGTACCTACCATGAAAGATCCACATAAACTGGTTTTGTTTATCATGATTGGTCGCTATGCGTTGCTAATCCAACAAACAGGTAGGTACGATCCCCAAAGATTTTCATTGATAAAATTTAAGTAGCACAATCGGATATAAAATCTTCGATAAGGTGGAACACGCTACTGTTAGCGTATTTCCCAAAATACTAGGTACTGGCGGATGCAATATAATTTACCTACAATAATAACATTATCTTGCATATGCCAGTAGCAACAGGTAAAAAAACAAGTTTTATGATTTCTGATTGCCTAACATTTACAAAATAGGTAGGTAGTACTGAAATGATGAAACTAAATGATTTCTCGTTTGACCACTATGGGTCAGTTCACACCGAGACGCGACGCTGCGCGCACACTTTTAAAGAGCGATTCAAAATATAACTTTATTTTCTACACGAAAGGATACACATTTCTTTACAGGCGTCACGCGCAACGTATTCTCACAACGAAATGTGTATCTTTTCGTGTGGAAAGTAAAGTTAAATTTTGTATCGCTATTTAAAATGTGCGCGCAGTGTCGCGTCTCGGTGTGAGCTGACCCTATCTTACCTCTTGGTACCAGATGATAAGTTCGACGATCACTTTAAAAGTTACCTGATCATTATCATCACCCACAGCCCTGCTCCACTCTTCAGCTCCCAGTCTTTCGTTCCACTATTAATAAGTAGGTACTTTAAACTTTTCTTCTTTGACGGCATTCTTCCTTTTCTAGAGCCAATCCTGTCTGGTTATTTCGAACACGGTTTTTTGTTTTCGGGTTGAAACCTTCAAAAGGCGCCTGGAGTTTTGGGATAAGACCAGGTAGTGTGGAATTCTTAACACATTAAACCACTCCATCGGCACATGAAGTCCATTTATATTCATGGTGACCACCATGACCAGGCCCCCTATTCACAAACGCTCGGATTCGATTTCGATTCGATAAGTTGTATGTCTATCTTGTTTTGGCATTACGAAAGCGAGCGAGATAGACATAGTACTTTCCGAATCGAAATCGAATCCAAGCGTTTGTGAATACGGGGGCAGATCCCCAGTTCGGGTAATATACGACGCATGAATGCTCTTTCACTAGTCCACATTAGGGCCCATCACATCTTTGGGGAAGTCTCCCAATTCCTCTGGATAATTGTTAACAGACGAAAAGGGGTGTCTCCGAAAGCGTCGCTAAAACCTACAGCAGTTATTCGTCCGATAAACCTAATTTACACAAATTTCTTTAGGCAATGTATCTTATTCCGGAAAGATTTAACGACCGTGATAAACTCAAGGTCAAAGGTCACAGATAACGACGCTTTTAGCATATTTTGCTAAAGCAGACTAAAACAGAGAATTTGCCAGCTGAATTCACAAACAGTTCCGATTTTCAAGGTATTGTGTTAAATGTAGCTTTTGGAGAAATGTGCCTTTCGACCTTTACAATGTTACTTTGTGAAGGTCTAGATCATTGACTAAAAATAAGTAATAGACTACAGCGGAGGCTGACACATCTACTATTTTACTTAAAAATATAGCACACACTGACTTTAATTCTGATTGGAAAATGAATCACCATTATATGTTTATTACACGCAAAAGAATGTGACCCCATTATGGTACCTATGATATTCGTTTTCAGTGGACCATGGAATTACAATTATTTGGTTTGACAGTGAATTAGTAGGTCAATGAACTTATAATTACTTACCGCTTTACGACAAAATAGTAGCTATCTCAAAATATTACCTACATCACATTTTGTATCGTTAGTTTTCGATCTTGATCATTACTTTTTAATAAATATTCAAAATATGTTTCTTTTACGTGTGTACCTACATCAGTCAAAAACAAAAACAAAAAATGAACATCGTTTCCAATAAAGATAATCTTTAAAAATGGTTGATTATGACAAAAAAAGGTACCTAGGTAATTCAAAAAAATGAACCATGAATTATTAATTATAAGTACCAGGAAATAGGATAATATTAGGCATTATTAAAAAACTAGAGGTGCCAATTGTTCTTAACATGTCGATGGCAAATCGTTAAATATGTTTTGCCCAAAATTCAGCTATGCGAACTCCACACACTGATGCAGTCATAAGATTGTCAAGTTCGCAGGTGACAGGGCATGCAGCGCAAGATGGAAAGTGGGCCATCGTCTGTGGAGACACGCCACATTCACACTTGAGATCTGAGCCGTCCAGGAACCCCCATCTGTAGAGGTTGTCTTTGCCACGGCCGCCTTGGGTTCGGAGTCTTTTCAGAGATTTCCAAGTCGGCCACAGTAGATTTTGCCCGGGTGGAAGGCTTTCAGGCGGCTCGATGAAGCCATCAGGGGGCTTAACGAGCTCCCGCCAGAGACCACATCTCGCTGTGGAGGCGTTGCTATTAGCTGGACTAGCTGGGCCAACGCACCCAAAAAAGCTTTTACAAGTTTTCAGCCTCTGGGGCACTGAGACGTAACTGTGCATTGGATGGCGTGAGTCAGCATGTAGCTTAGTCCTCTCGGTGCGGCTGGCTATGGTCCTACGCACTTTTGGAGGTTCAATCCTAGTAAGTGGATACAACAATCGTACCGGGGTCGGTTTAAGGCATCCACACTTTATTCATCCGGCACGTCTCATTTAGATCTGTATCCACTAGGTTGGTGTGGCAGAACGGTCCCATAGTGGGTAAGCAAATTCGCCAGCGGAGAAGCATAGTGCCATTCCAGTTGTTTGCAGTCTTTGAGGAGACGCCCCCCATTTGGTAGATACATGGCGGCGAAGCAAGTTATTTCTGGCACGCACCCTGATTTTGATACTTTGGCCATTATACCGAGATATCTCGGGTGATCACTGTGGGCGATTGATAATCCCTTCCCAGAGATGTTAAGTTTACGGCCCAATTGTTTGTTTCGGAGGTGAAAACGCACGATTGCGTTTTTGAGGGGTTAGGTTTCAAAGCATTTTCAGCATAAGCATAGCAGTTTTCGAAGAATTCGGGTGAACTTGAAATCCTCGTGTCAGGTTGGTCATTTCCCATAATAGGTGTTTTATATTTACCGTGTCGTATGCTGCCGACCAGCCCACAAATACTGCCCCTTCACTGTTTGCCCTTTTGTTTGCACTGATTGCCGTTTCTTAAATTGTTCCCAATCGGCTTTCAGATAATTGAAGCGGCGTTTTAGTGGCATAATCACTTTGTGGATAGCGAAGTGGATTTAATATTTTTAATTTTGATCGGTCTATGTTGCATCCTGGATAACGGAGGACAAGTGGTCTTTTTGGCTCTGGGTACAAATATTTGAGCTGACAAATATCAGGTTGGGATTATACCCGCGCTTCCATCGTCCACTGTTAAATAATGCTGGTTGTTTTGGATCATGAATTTATTAAAGTCAGATCGTTAGCTTCTGCCCATTCTTTGACAGATTGACCGTCCATGTTCGTGGAGCGATAAACCCAGCTGGTGCTATGGCTGTTGAAGTCACCAACTACTATTTTTGTGCGCTGAGTGTTAAACTCAGGTAGGTTAAGTTGCCAGGGCTGCGGGCTGTTCGAAAGAGATACCGTGGCCCTGGAACACAAAGGGCTAAGAAGGAACATGGATGGGTTTTAGTCAGTCAAGTCTGACACTCCCTTCCGCTCCGCACAGAGCGGGAGAAGTCATTTGATGATTTCCCATCCGAAAAAAAAAAAGGTGGGTTACGTTGGAAAGAAGTGCTAGGGGGTTTATACACGGTTGTTATAGTGCAATTACCGAAGTCTAGTGTGATAATTTCGATGTTGTTATCGTTACTGCAGTTTGTGGAGATTACATTAACGGGAGCAACAAACACTGCGTTACCGTCCGTGCTTCGGGTGACAGATCTAGGCGATAAGTGACAGTCCAGGACTGGAGGCCTGCATTGAGTGGAATCCCAATGGGACTCTTGAACGCATAATCTTTATCCTGAGAGAACCCTTTGATGTTGATCTAGATTACACATAACTTATTTAATATAACTTATAAATGCACTCATGGTGAAAGGATTACCTAATCGACAGAAGTCGATTGCCCAGGGTGTGCCGCTGCCGGACGTATCAGGAGGTAGTAGAATACGTCGCTCGGGGAGGCTCCTTTTATGCACCTCAGCCAATCAATAAAATGTCATGTTGATTCATTGTATTAATGGTTTTTTAATTATTTTAAGGAAACCTTTGTATCGAACCGACACATGACCGAATTTTAATCGATTATAATGAACACAGAGACCGTGACATTGATTTTGTGACACAATTTGCACTGGTAGGTGAATACTGAAAATAGCCAAACAAAGATGCCCGTATCCTTTGGGATAAGGCCGCAGAAAATGTAACAAGTACTTACAAATTCTTAGTAGCTCCAGCTCCCCACCTACCGTATTTTACGTTTCAGGTGGAAGCAAATGTGGTGGAAACGGTGGCATTCTATTTTTGAATCCCATTGAAACAGATCGCCACTTTTGTACATGACAGAAAATCGTTATTTTAAGCTAGAGTCTGCTTGGACGTCGTTCCTAGATCGAGTGTCTTGTGCTCTTAAATTAGATTTTCTAGTTTTAATTGTTTTTAGATAATGGATCTTATGCAAATACTAACGAAATGTTTGAACTTGAATTTTAAGGCGATTTTTTTAAAATTATTTATGTAGATATATACTTTAAAAAATTGTGGCCCTTATTGAACCAAGTTACGAAGTACCTTTATATGTATAAATATTTTGACCAGGATTTCTAAAATTTTCTATGAATAGGCATAAGGTCAGGATTCAGAATATATTTATTTTAAGTGGTTATTTAAATAAACGTTTATTATTCAATTGAAATAGTCTAGACTTTTAGTCATCAATTTAATTAAATTAGCTTATTTGTTATGCATATATGTCTTGCAAGCATGTGGCCCCACCCAAGGACTTGGCAACCACACTGTTGAAGTTGAAACTACTTGTTATTGTTATAAAAATAAAAATATGCTACATTTTTAGTTATGGTATTGTAAATTATGATAATTCTATGTTTATTTATGTTCAAGACACTAACAATAAACTCGGAACTGGATGTAATAAATTAAAATATTCAAGTTTTATTCTTAATTAGGAGCTCGTGGCTAAATAATAACAGCCGCATGGGTCGATCTTTAAGGTTAAGCCGTGCTTACCGAGGTTGGTCCGTGGATGGGTGACCATAATTACATACTGAGTTTCCTCCGTGTCTCGGAAAGCACGTTAAGCCGTTGGTCCCGGCTGTCATTTGTAGATCTTTGACAGTCGTTACGAGTAGTCAGAAAAAAGTCTCACAAGAGGTATTGTAGAACCCAGTTACTGGGTTGTGGAGGTCAGATAGGCAGTCGCTTCATGTAAAATACTGCTGCTACACATCCGGTTAGACTGGAAGCCGACCCTAACATGAATGGGGAAAGGCTAGGCAGATGATGATTCAAGTTTTATTCTGCTTAGGAAGATGATGTCCTAAAATTTACCGGATCTTTAGAATTGTCTTACTATTGAGTTTAAAATACCTATTCTATATTTCCTCAGCACGGGATAAGTAAGGAAAGATAAAAATTTACCTAAAATGCCCCACAGCATTTGTAATTCTCCAACAAAACGCGTCTTATTTCGCTACTTTGTTAGCCTTTTTCCGGCCTGAATAGAGCTGTGATCTCTACGGAGCACTCAAAAGTGATATTAAATTCAGATTTTCACGAAAGCGTCGCGCGTCGTCGCGCTGAGGGATTCTTCCCATTTTACCGGAAATTGGATGGACATTTTTTTAAAGACGTTGGCTCACACTGGTAACTGTACTAGGTATATCCTGGATGCATTCACAAACATTTAAAATTACGTACACAAACAGCCGGAATCACCACTTGTAGCCTAGGCCATACAAAAATGTATGTTTTTAAACTGACACGGTATTTTTTCGCACTTCATCCGTTAAAATGTAGACGGCACGGTAGGCGCAGTAGCTGAGCGATTGGCAGCTGCGCTTCATGTCGCAGGTTCGATCCTCGCATGGAACAATTTTTTGTATAACACACACTATCAATAACACTTGTAACGGGATATCCTAGTTAATATTATAAATGTGAAAGTTTGTGAGGATGGATGGATGTTTGTTACTCTTTCACGCAAAAACTACAGAATGGATTTGGATGAAATTTGGCACACGGGTAGATTATAACCTGGATTAACACATAGGATACTTTTTATCCCGATAGTATGTTCCCGTGGGACAATTATCGAAATCGACGCGGGCGGCGCCGCGGGCATAAGCTATTTACCATGTTTATTATTTGTTTTGAGTTCCCGATATTTCGGCGCTGTTGCCCTGTCCTGATTGGCAGCTGCGCTTCATGTAAGCGCAGCTGCCAATCGCTCAGCTACTGCGCCAACCGTACAGTCAAAATTTTGACGCAACAAGTGCGAAAAAATAAAAATAAATAAGACCTGTGTTAAATAAATTAAAGATAGTAAAATAAATTAATATCGAAGGTGCCTTAAACATTCTACTTATCGTACGTTTTGTTCTTGCTTGTCAAGCTCATGTTAATTTCCGCGTAAAAAGTCCACCGTAAAACACGATCGATTGGTCACAACCGTTTAATTTTGTCAATCTGCGATTAAATCCTTAATTACATTCATTTCCTTTTTATTGTCTTTGGCTGGCGATGGGTGACGATATTTTGAATTATCATTGTCTAAAAAAAAATATTCTAGAAATCTTAGAATAATTATGTAATGGCGGGGCAAAAATGACGATAATTAAAAACCCGAGCAAGTGATTTTAGTCTAAAAAACCCAAGCAAGCGAGCATTGATTTCATTTGCATAAAATAAAGAAATATCTTTATTTTTATAATTCATTTATTACACATATACATTATTTACGTTTTTAATGAATTCATAATTTAGTAATGAAATCAGTATACACATTTTTGTTTATTTGATTAAAATCGTACATTAAAACAGGCAAATCCAAACTATTGCACAGGTAAGAGAAACCAAAATAAATCCTACTACTACAACAAAAAGACATATTTCAAGCATCCTCTGAGAACAAGCATACTTCTTTGACCTACAGCTAGACTTGGAAGTCCTTAAAGAGTATTACAGACTGACTCAGTTATCCACGCTTAGCTGCAAATAAAATACTAAAAATATTCATTGATTGACAAATTAAATTAATTAATAAATTCATAAATGTTTTCTCTATGATTCTTCTTCGATTTCTAAGTCAAGCAAAGTATCACATCGGATTGCCGTCTCAAAATACAGTAAAAGAACAGGAAGTGTGCCTGTGTTAGCACACAGACTTGCACTTGACTGCACCATAATGTGTCGTCCACCAACGCAACCGATATTCAGAACTATCTATTTTGTAATAAGGCTGCAGTAACGATGATTTTCTACTAAATATTTAACTTTTATTTTTCTTTAAAAAACTTACGAGCACTTAAAAAATACGTTGGTACAGTTATTCTTCTTAAGTGTAACATTAATCTTTGTCTGAAAAAAAAGCAACGAATGTTTTCATAACATAAATCATTTCCACGGAAGTTTGTGTTTTCTCACCCGTCGACACTCGGAAGTATGAAGATTTAAGATGATTGTGTACTATACATATTGTCGTACAGTGTACAAGATGAATGATGATTGCTGATCTAAGTTCTGATCTTTTAATCCGCAGGAATATCCGTATAGGTATACACCGTGTAAATCACCTCATCCCGAAGCCTTCTGTACATGAAACTAAGTAACTTTACGCAAAAATTATGCTGGAAAACGACTTTTTTTTGGGGGGTGTAAAATCATGTTTTGTGGTAGAACTCAATGTAACGTACTCAAAACATTGTGCTGATGGACGGATTGAATAGTACGGGGGTCGTGGAGGTGTTTAAAGTAAAAATCTTACATTAAAAACTTGTATTTAAAAAAATATTTGTCAAAAAGTTGGAACTTTGACCCCTAATATCTCCGTAACTAGAAGGTTCCTAGGTATGGTGTAGAACAAAAAAATGATCGCAATGACAGGGAGAACCAGTGCCTTTCGGCTTCGTTAAGAGGTGTTTTACACCCTTTATAAGTACTTACTGATTTATTTGGTTATCCGAAACAACAATCATGCTATTAATTAGTTGATAAATAGATTAAGATTAAAAATAAGTAATAGTAGGCTTTTAAAAACAACACTTATCTCACACAATCGCCATTTACAAACTCCAGGTTTAACCTTGAAAATGAATGTCTATCAGAAAGTTATCGACAATTTGATGTACAATAGATAAGGGGGCAATGATTCATTTTTTATAATTGCTCGTAAATACATGATCAGGCGCCGAATCTTATCACTCCGTGTCCGGACTCTGTAAGGGAGAGACGCGTGTTCTATATTTGAAAGTGGTGATAAGAGCGTGGTTATGGGCACGGTGCACGAGATGAAAATTATTTCCGGGGAGGTCATGGTTAGTGTAATTTTTTTTCTTTTTAAAAAAAAAAAACACGCGTTTTTTGAGAAAGTGAGATACCTCTGTGTTGCCTGACACAATAATTAATGTTTCGATCGTGTTTCTACCCGAAAAAAATCCTGAAATCATTGTGAGAAGAGTTATCTACGTTTGCAGTTGACTGGCAAAGTGCCAAGTAGTACTAGAAAGTGCATTGTGCAGTAAAAGTTTATGAGCAGAACTTTCTACTGTATTTGTTTTTGTTTGACTTTAGAAGTTTAGATGGTTCTTAAATGTTATTTTGCATGCCAATTATGGTACAACTTTCATGACAACCTTTTAACTAGATTTTTCTAAGGTCTTAGTAGCACTATCGAAACATGAATTATGGCTTTATTTGAATACTCCTAACTAGCTTTACATTTAAAAAACATATTATTAAAGCATTAATTATCGTACCAGGAAAACTTTTAATTTAAACTGTTGGTCCTTTGATAATTCTGAACTATGGTGAACGGTTTACGTACACACCGTCAGGCTGTAAACGCAGAAACCTACTTTTCTCTTTCGTATTTAAAACAATGTTTAATATAATTTTAATTTAGTTGAGACATTAGGTACATACTTACGCGAAGCCGCGGATTAGCATCCAACCTACTCTTACTTAGTTGTGATCGGTTCTCTAATAAACTTTTAGTGTTACCAAATTTGTGGGTGTTTACGTCAACTCACCTAACTCCGAGTACTTACTGAGGTACCTACTTGCCAATTCGTACTTAAACTGCAAGTGTTAGGTGAGGTGCCAACTACCTACTCTGGTGGGACCTTACAAATGTATTGTAAATTACACACCTGGCGGTTTTAGAATTAATTACAAGACGAACACTTTTAATAGACTACTAGCTACTGCCCGCGACTTCGTTCGCGTAGAAATTTGGATGGGTTTTAGGGGTATGAAAAATAGATGTTGGCCGATTCTCAGACCTACTGGATATGCACACAAAATTTCATACAAATCGGTTCAGCCATTTCAGTGGAATTTGATAACAAACACCTCGACACGAGAATTTTATATACAAGAACAATTAACTCCAAATGGTACAGCCATTACAGTTGCAAGTGTCACATATTTAAACAATTGCCTGTTTGGACATGAAGCAACAAACTATGTTTTCAAATCAATATTTTATCACTATCAGGGAGATTATACTTTATGCAATACAATACGTTTTATATCGGACAAATATCGGGTTTTATACCCATTATGAAAAAACAAACAAAATGTTTGTTGACCGGTTGTTAAAAATAGGTCAAGCGTTGATAATTTAGTTGCAAATTAAATACCCTGACAAAAACACTCCTTCAGAAGAAGTAGTTTAAAAATTTGAAGTGTTGGCTGTTTGGCACATAATGTTTATAAAATAAATGTGTTGCGTTGCGTCTGTCTATGAGGTATAACTTCTTAATCTAGGGTCATTGACCTATATAAATACGATAAAAGTAATTGATGGACTGCTGTTTTTTAATGCTTATTTTAGGTGGGGTATAAATAAAGATAAAACAAATGGAGCACTTGCTTTAAATTATTCTATTCTTTTTTAATCAAAATTCAGCGGTTTATCAGGAAAGCGTAGCCAAATTGTGGCTTGACGGGTCTCAGACCATCTAATTCTCATAAAGATAAGTAATTGAATAATTACTTATCTTTAAGATAATCATAATATAGTCTTTTATCCTCGTACAGGACCAGTTTAGTTTAGGGTTTCTTATTTTTATTTTTTTCTTATGTTTATACTTATTACTTTTTTTTTTTAATTGTTAATTTAATAATTTTGTTTTGTGAGACAAATAAATACTTTTTTTAAATAAAATACTCTGTTGTCCCCAGTAAGGTCGAATAGGGATTGAAGTTTTGTATGGGACACTGGTCAATAAACTGACATAAAGACAATGTTGTTCAGTATGATAGAACGGATCACACATTTAAATATGACCACACTTGAAACTTTTCTGGTTCCTAACACGCTATATTATTATGTATTTGTATTTAAAATGCGGCCTACGTCCACAAAAAAATATTAGCATCTATAATTATTAGATTATTAATATCATAAACACAAGAACGAAGTGTATTCGCCTTAATAGAGACAATAAGAAAAGTGCAATGGCACTGCTATATTGTCTTTACTAAGAATGTGTCCAATGGGACACATTCTTAGTAAAGACAATATAGCAGTTTAGGTTTTAATTAAATTACTTACTAGTCTATATACAAGGCTAGATTGTAATAATGATTAGGGTTTATCTTTTTGATGAACAATAGGATAAGAAAAAAAAAATATTAATTAACGTTCCCACTGCTGAGACACATACCTCCTCTCTATACGAGGGAGTGGGCTATAATCCGCAACGCGGGCCGGGGGAGGGGGGGGGGGGTTGGTAGATGTCGCATGTCTTCGAATTTTTAGTTACTGCACGTAAGTCGGGGCTGCCACCACTAGGCCACCGCTGCTCTCCCACTGGGCCACCGCTGCTCTCTCAATATTTGCTCATGTATCTAAAAATAAATAATAACAACCGGTTTTGCATAAACAGGTTCTTTTGTAGGCAAATTCATGTTAATTTATTAATCGTTTTGATTAACGGTCACCGGCTTTGACTTTATTTAGTAAACGGTGCGCGGCGGGTAAATAACGTGTGTTGAAGAAAAGAATATAATACATAATATGCTATCTAAAACTAACACTTCACCCGCGACTTCATCCGCAAAAATCGTGATATAATAACTATGCCTATGTTACTCGGTAAAGATGTAGCTTTAATGGTGAAAGATTTTTTAAAATCGGTCGAGTAGTTTTTGAGTTTAATCGTAACAAACAAACAAATCTTTCCTTATAATTTAATATTATATTATAATATTTTAGAAGTAAGGTACTAACCTTTTGACATTTTGAAGTACTGCTCGGTGCTGTCAGCTGTCATCAATTTCGGTAGTCGTGTTCCGTCGCTTCCACAGGCACGGGTCACATTAATGCACAGTGACATAGTACACAAGTGAAGCGGTCGCCAGTGTGACTGCTCACTATGAAATCTTTTTGGATTTCATTTCCAGGTTTGGCAAAGTGTTCTTGGGTTTTTCTATCAGGAATTTGTAAGTAGCATCCACGGAGTCTGGACTGACTGACATTAGAGGTGATTTACATCTCTACAGTACCTAGTAGGGCCTAAAAACTAAAGCTATCAAAGGTTTTGGTTGACATTTAAAACCTGCCAAACCTGAAAACTTGCCAACAGTTGGCATGATATCAGCTAGGTAGACCCCTTAACCTGCCGCTCTTTAACAAATTTGGTGGGAATTTCGTGGATGCCATTTTGTAACAAATGGTGATTGCAATTTCATATAGGCAGGGGCCATCCATAAATTACGTAATAGGGGGAAGGTCGGCGGAGTGTGACAAGACAAGGAGTTCGAGGGGTTTAAAATTTCGTGACGTCTCATTGGAAAATCTAATATAAGTAACTAAGTATTAAAACAATAACTGTATGAACATGTAGGATATGTGATGTACATGTCACATTTGTGAGACTCCCCGTCTCACAAATGTGACAAGGAGGGGTCGATCCAGAATCATGAAATTCGTGTAACGTAATTTATGGATGGCCCGTACTTCTAGATAGGCGCGTCTATGGAGTTTCGCTGGCTAATTTCATTTGTCTCTAAAAGTGTATCACTGCGTTATGGCAATAATTGACACCACTTAATTAAATAACAACCGTCGTTCTCAGGTGGTGTGCTAGATGCATATTAATAGCAAAGGGCAAAGCTGTAGTTAATCATTTTCATCCTTTTTTAAGCTTCATTTATTTCTGTAAACGAAGCTAAATTAGTAATTAAGTAATGACAAAGTTCTTGGCATTTTTTTTCTTCATAATGGATATTAATAACTTGACGCATTTAATTAAGCAAATAAATGATTCTTGACATCGAAAAGTTTACCAATTCTCTTTTAATACCGTAAAAAAAAATTTGGTCCTAAAAGCCGCCGACCGAGATAAAAAATATTTAATTAAGTCATACATGATTAGCACTATGTTTTATTATGTTTTGCGGATTGCCTAAATTGAAGACTACTTCCTTGTTTAAATTAAAATCAAATGTCGAACACATTTAGTTTTTTAACGATCGTCTAAAAGTTGTCTTACTTTTTTTGTTGACAAGTTCTTTAAAATATAACCAACTTTTTTAGCAATCTACTTAGTTGATTAATTAATAGCATGTGCCTGTATGTAATTATAAATAATATTTGAACAAAACGACAAATTACCTACAGAACTGTTGGTCAAAAAAGCCAGGACATTCACCGTGGCATTAAAAATATTGCTAGATAATATGAATACACATAAATATGCAAGGTGTTGTTTTGCATCGTCGTCAAAATTCAGGAGATTGTCACCAAAGACATAAATAATCAATTTTAATTACGGTACCTAGTTAATTATGCCTGCTAGTTAAAAACGCTACTTTTTTTGTTTGTTACATTTGTCAGTATTTCAGAATAAACCCCCTAAACGTGGTTTAAGGAATAAAAAAATATCGAACAAACGTCTGAGATTGTTTGTATGTGTGAAAGCGTGGTTAAAGGGCGAAGATCAGACGTGCCGCGTTTAAAACAAGGGTGGTTCATACTTACCGATTTTGGTATAAATAAGAAAAAAAAATAGCTCCTTGAATTTGACGAGGATGCAATACAACACCTTGTATACAACGTGGAAGGAACGCCGCCGGCGCGAAAACGGTTCTTCCCTTCCCTTCCACATTGTATATGAGTTATTTTTGTAATCACCGTTTAAAACCTCATTCTGCTACCCACAACAAGGGGTTGGAAAGAAAAAAACATCGAAACCCACATAATGGCGCCCAAAATCCGCCATGTTTTAAAACGGGTGCCTATAAAAGACAATCAAGTAAAATTCTCAAAAAATCTATCACGTACTGGAATTAAATAAATTTAAGTACGTTTTGTCTAAGATTTAATTGATTATCATCGTATAAGCCAAAAAGAAGCCCACTGCTGGACATAGGGCCTACCCCAATCATCAACGCATCGATTGACCACGAGTTACTCGCATGCAACTAAATCGGTAGCTACCATCAATAAAAATAGAATAGCTTGATCAGAGCATTTACCAACGCAACGTTTCTAGCGTACGTGTATCTTGAATCTAATTTAAAAATAAACGCACAGAAAAAACCGTTTTAATATAGAATAATGTATTTACGCACGACTCACGAAATCACGAGCAAGCCGAAGCTATTTTGTGCAAGCAGGCTAAAAATAAAAACTTAAAGAGAGAAAAGTACGATTGTAGGTGAAAAGTTTTCAATAAAACATTCAAGACTAACAGAGATAGTCAACAACTCCTTTCCTCCATGGAGACTATAAGCAAAGAATGTCACCACTATTTAAAACCAACCTACTTACAAAGCAATTAAAATTACAAAGAAAAGCATAACCTGTGAAGTGAATTCCAGGAGGTCGTTGAACTCATTGAACTCGTAGATGACCCGCAATATAGTTCTTTCCCCGCATTTACAGCTTTTCAATCAACTCTTTTCCCAGTATTATGGCTTATCTAGGAAGTAGCTACAAAACAGTCATCATCTGCTTGCGTTTTCTCCACAATTTTGTTGTCGGCATTCGTCTAAAAGCTGGATGCAGCGGAACAGCAGTGTTTTAATGGTACGATTTTTATGTAGCAAGATGCTGCGGAATCAGAATTTTAAATGGAGTGATCTCTAGGCGATGATTGTAGAGCTTAACTCTACAATAGATATACTCGGTCATACAGGTACCATAACCTGACTCCAAGAGATGCGAGTTTATAAACTAAAGCAAAGCCAGCGGTCGATCTATAAATTTACTATAAGTTTTCAGTAAATCTGTCTTTACAGGCTAGCACCAAAGTTCTACTTCGAAAGACTTGCATAAAATATATGTACAGACCATTTGTTGGCCATAAGGACAGATTCGCTGTACGCCTTTTTTTTTTTTTTTCCGGATGGGAAATCATCATATGACTTCTCCCGCTCTGGGCGGAGCGGGAGGGAGTGTCAGACTTGTACTGACTAAAACCCACCCATGTTCCTTCTTCGCCCTTTGTGTTCCAGGGCCGCGGTATCTCTTTCGAACAACCCGCAGCCCTGGCAGGCATCGGCCCTTTCGGACCCCTTCTGGTTTGCTGACATCTCCTTGAGGCGCGCGTGGAACACGTACGCGCCGTCGACACGGCCTGTCGTCATGAGACGGACGGACGGTGAGCTAGCCCATTACTCACCGTCCACAGGCTCGCGCCTACGGTGGCCGGGGGCCACTGGTTGCCCCCCGACGCCCGGGGCGTCTCCCGCGGCGGCTGGGACGTGAGGTTCTCTCCCTCTCACGTTCCGCCACCTCCTTCGCTAGCATGACTGCTTCGCAGAAGGAGGCGATGGCATCCCATTCCCTCTCGCTCCGGACCATGGATTGAACCAGGGCCAGACGCGAGAGGTCGCCGCCGCCAATCGCCGCTACGAGGACACGGCGGTACTCAGCCCAAGCGGGGCAGAGCTCCACGGTGTGCTCCACCGTGTCCTCCGGCCGATCCTCGCAATGGTAACACCCGGGCGTTTCCTCCCGCCCGATTCGGTGCAGGAACCTCCCGAAACAACCGTGTCCGGTGAGGACCTGCGTCAGGTGGAAGGTGAGGGCGCCGTGCCGCCTCTCTAGCCACTCCTCAAAGAGGGGACATATCGCCACTATTGTGGCGTGCCCTGCACGTGGTTGCGACAGTCGCTGTCTCCATGTCGCCATGAGATCGTGCCGGAGGTCTGTCCGCTGAGCGACAATTTGCCGCGGCAGCGGAGTTTCCCCCCGGCGTAGTGCCTCCGCGCGCCATTCATGCAAGCGCGCGAGGACCATCGCCTCCAGATCCCATGGCGGCAATCCGGCCAAGAGGCTCGCCGCCTCGCCGGAGATCATGCGGTACCCCCGGATCAGCCTTACGGCTACAACCTTCTGGGGCGCGTTTAAGTAATGGGCGGCTCGCCGCCTCAAAGAACGCGCCCACACCGGGGCCCCATAAAGGGCCATGGACCGCACGACTCCCGCGTAGAGCCTCCGGCAGGAGGCGTTTGGACCCCCCAGGTTGGGCAAGAGCCGCTTGAATGCAGCCCCTGCCCGTTCCAGTTTTGGGGCCAAACGTCGGAAGTGCTCAACGAAGTTCCACCGGCTGTCGAGGACAAGCCCTAGGTACTTTAGTGTCGACTCGACGCCGATGGGAACCCCTCCTACCGTCAGTGTGGATCCCGACGGTGGCGCATTCCGAGGCCCATGAAAGCACATGGCCTCGGACTTGTGCAATGCCACCTCGAGACCCAGTTGCCGGATTCTCTCCACGACTATCGCAACCCCGCGTGTCATAAGTTCGGCCGCCGCCTCGTGCGACCTCCCCTGTGCCAGCACCAGCGTGTCGTCAGCGTAGCAAACAACGCTGACACCGCTAGGGAGGTCGGCGCGCAGCACCCAGTCGTAGCCGATGTTCCACAAGGGCGGCCCCAGAACCGATCCCTGTGGAACACCGCACGACATCTCTCGCCAGTTCCACTCTCCATTGCGACCAGGGTAGATGACGGCCCTGTCCGTCAGGTAGTCCCCGACCACACGACGAAGGTAGGTCGGCACCCGGTGATACCGGAGTGCCTCCTTTATGCAGCTCCAGGGCATGGTGTTGAAGGCGTTGGCGATAACAAGAGACACCGCCAAGACGACCCCACCCCGAGACACTGCATCCCCCGTCGTGAGAGCCCTCACGCGCATGATGGCGTCCACCGTCGAGCGCCCCCTGCGGAAACCAAATTGGTGTTCCGCTAGGTCCGGCCCCATCCCCACAAGGTGCCCGGCGAGGCGGTTCGCAATGACTCTTTCAAAGAGCTTGCCCACCTCGTCGAGCAACACAATGGACCGGTATGCGGACGGAGAGTCCGCAGGGCGCCCCGGCTTCCGGATGAGGACCAGCTTCCCCGTCTTCCAACGAAGCGGGAACTGGCCTCTCTCCAGGCATGCGCTTAAGAGCCCTTCCAGTCGGGGCCCGAGAGCCTCCGAGGCCAGGACCCAGGCTTTGCCAGGCAAGCCATCGGGTCCCGGGGCGGTATTTTTGGCTTTAAGCCTGCCTACCGCCACTCTCAGGTCTACCCCGGTCACTTCGGGAATGTCGTCATCGTCCTCGTTGTGGTCCACTTCTGGCACCGCAAGCGGCGGAGCCATAGGTGGGGGAGGATGTTCCCCTCGCAGAGGGAACAGAGCGCTCACCACGTCCTCCACGAGCTGAGGGCGGAGACTCTGCGTCAGCGGGGGGGCCCAGGTGCGGAGTTTGTCCCGCACCATCTTGTACGGGCGCCCCCACGGATCTCTGTCGAGAGTCTCCAGCATCTCCTCGCGGCCCAGGTCCCTGGCCCGCTGGACAGCCTCTTGGAGGGCGGTCTTCGCTGCTCTGTATCCCTCGTACAGCTCCGCCTCAATGGCTGCCGCATCCGTAGGGCGGATGCGGAGCCTGCGATGCCTGGCGTACAGGTGCCGCGCGGCGACGCACGCCTCGCGCAGAGACTTCAGCTCTCGCGACCACCAGTACACCTGACGCCGGGCGCGTCCTGGCCGAACTCGGGGCATTGCCACGTCGCATATGTCGGACATGGCCTCCTGGAACCACCCTGCCTCGTTGTTGATGTCGGCAGGCCTGTTCGGTGATGTCACCCAGGCCTGCACTATCGAGGCTTCCAGGAGGAGCTCCCGGTCCAGCTGCTTCAGCGCCCAACGCGGACCACTCGGGGCCTGTGAGACCGGCGCGCTTGAGTCCTGGGCGGAGACATCGAACCGGATGTACCGGTGGTCGGAATAGGTCTCCACCCCCTCCATAACGCGCCAGTCAACGACACGCTGTGACAGAGCGGGGCTAGCGAACGAGATGAGAACCCCGATTTAGGACGACCAGGCCCACCTCCAGAGCCCAGTCCTCCACCATCCTACCCCGCACATCTGTGCAACGAGAACCCCAAGCCAAGTTTTTGGCATTGAAGTCCCCGAGCACAAGCACGGGGAGGGAATAGTTTCGGATGACGACACTCAACTCCATGAGGGAGTTGTGGAACTCGGCGAGAGTTCGGCTCGGGGAGAAGTAGACTCCCGCTACGACGATCTCCCCGAACCGTGCTGCTACGCAACCCGGACCCTTCCTGACACTCTCAAGGGTCGGGGTACCGGCGGCGGCCGACGAAATTATGGCCACTGAGCCGCTCAGGTCCTCCACCCAGTCTTCCCTGGGCGGGACAAAGTACGGCTCAGCGACCACGGCGACGTTAATCAACCACTCCGCCATGCTCTGGAGCAACAAATCCTGAGCACAGCGACAGTGGTTGATGTTCGCCTGGAGGAGGCGTAATGGGGCCATTATTGGCACTCCATTTCAGCCCCCTCCCGGGCCCCTGTGAGGGCCCCGCAGCAGTTGTTGCGGCGGCGGTGCTGACGGCAGCGGTGGGCGCAGCAGTGGCGGCGGCTGCGGCGGTAGCGATGGTGGAGGCGGTGGCTGAAGGCCTTCCCTTGCCCCTAGACTTGGTGGGTGGTGCGCAGGCCCTGCCCCCTGCCCGGTGATCGGCCGGTTTGCCCGCTGACGCACATGCAGTGCAGTGCGGAGTGGCGGAGCAAGCCGCGGCCATATGACCGGGCTGACCGCATCGGAAGCAGTCTCCGCTGCGGTCCACCTCCGAGGTGCATCGACAACTTACGTGGTGCCCCACAAAGCACCGGTAACACCTCAGAGGTCGGGGCTCCAGCAGCTTCACCTGCGCCGACACCCAGCCGACCAGGAGCCTTCCAGCCTCCAAGATTGTTCGCGCCGCCGTCACAGGGCAGCTTACCATAACGGTTCGCATACCCGAGTGGTCTGGACGTAGGGTGCCTGCCCTGACCTGCTCAGCAGGGCACCCACCAGACCTGGTGACGGCGGCGACCACCTCCTCCTGGGTCGCAGAGTCGTCCAGGCCCAGGATGCGCAAGTCTGCGCATCTGACGGGCCTGGACACTCGGGCCTCATCCGCATCTAGGGACGCTCTGAGCTTTTCAGCCAGAGCGTCAGCGGACGGGCCACTATTTACACCGGGGATCTCCAGCGCTCTAGCCCCTGTCGCGGTGACTTTAAGCCGGAGTCCCCCAGTGATCCCGAGCTCTGCGAGATCCACCGTCGCCTTCGCCTTCGCGAGGACGTCGCGGTAGGACACGCCCCTCTTTTCCGCTTCCGGCTGTAGCGTGATCACTACAGCTGCGGTCTTCGGGGCGCGGAGTCGAGCCGCGACGCCTCGCGCCTTGCGCTGACGCCTTCGCTCCTCATTGCGGGCTTTTTTGGCCGCCTTTCTCCCCTTCCTCCTTTCCCCGACCACCTGCCACTCGGCTTCGGCCACGGGAGGATTAGCGGACGGGGGGGGCGGCGGTGGCTGCAGCTGCCTTGCTGCTGGCGCTGGCACATTCAGCGCCTGAGGAGCCGCTTTGCCCTTCCTCTGCTGGGCCGCTTTCGGTTTTGCCGGAGCTGCCTTTCCAGGGGCCGGCCTAGTCCTGCCGGAGGACTGGCCAGACTGCCCTGGTCCGGAAGTGGCAGCCGTAGCAGCCGCATATGAGGCCGCCTTCGGGCCCGGGACCACCCTCGGGCCCGGGGTCGCATTCGCATTCGGGCCCGGGACCACCCTCGGGCCCGGGGTCGCATTCGCATTCGGGCCCGGGACCACCCTCGGGCCCGGGGTCGCATTCGGGCCCGAGCCCGCCCCCTCGCTGTACGCCTTACCTCTCATTCTCAGATTCAAGATTTCGATTTTTTTATGACGCGCTTAACACCGTAAAGTTTGTTAAATACTACGATTCACTTGTAGCATAGTACTAAATTGCAATGTAAGTAACAGTTACTTATTCAAGACGTGTTCTCAGGAGGTAACGGTATTTTTTTTTCTTTTATTTTTTTTCTGCAAGCGAAATAAATTCTGAACCTGAGGTAGCCACTTAGCCAGAGTTATTGGCATTCTGAGGTTGCTTTGTTTTAAAAGGGTCATAAGTCTTTCCTTTTTGTGTCTTTGATATGTCGAACAAGTAACTAGGTAGTTACACTTAGTGTGGGATCTTTCATTGAGTACCTAACGTTAGCGTTTACACGTGTAAACGCTAACCGATTTGTACATACAAATCGGTTAATTTGGCATGGAGAAATAAGTGTGTTATCCGAAATTGCCTAACGCAAGATAGACAAAGAAGGTTTGAAAACTGGTCAAGTAATTTAGGCACGTTCGAGAGAGCTAAGATGCTATCTTGGAACACTATCCTCGTGTATGAATACTAAAACAATAAGATATTTCCCCTGAGCACCTTAACCGTTCCTCACATGCTTATTTTGAAACAAACCACATTTATTTACGCCTTTACTTTACCTTACCGTACTTAAAGACGAAAACCACTTCTTAAAAAAAAAAGGTACTTTTTTTTATTAATTTTTAGTACGGCTTTTCCATTAGACCAAAGACGATTGTCAATTGTGTTTTGTATATAGGAGAACGGTCTTTAGGAGAACGGTCTTTACGACGTCACAGTGTTTGGATTTAATAATTATTTTGGGTCGTTTTTTGCCAAACTTATTTCTAAAGTGAAACGGTGGATGATTAAGGGTCAGCTCACACCGAGACGCGACGCTGCGCGCACATTTTAAAGAGCGATTCAAAATTTAACTTTATTTTCTACACGAAAAGATACACATTTCCTTGTGAGAATACGTTGCGCCACGCAGCGCTGCGCCGCGTGACGCCTGTAAAGAAATATGTATCCTTTCGTGTATAAAATAAAGTTATATTTTGAATCGCTCTTTTAGGGTAAGCGCGCACTACGAAAATAAATCGTTGCACCTTTTAAAATGCGAAATAAAATCGCTTCATAGGGTACAAAATATACGCACGATTTATTTTCGCAGTGTTCGGATTGTAGTACATTTCTGTTGTTCACAGATTGACGAATTTTCTTCGCATCGATTTATTTTCGTAGTGCGTGCTTACCCTAAAAGTGTGCGCGCAGCGTCGCGTCGCGTCTCGTCTCGGTGTGAACTGACCCTAACATAATTTTAATTTTATTGAGTTCCTGATGCGATTTAGCTACAGCAAAATAAATATTAGCTATCGAAAGCTCTGAACCGTGTCTTGTAGTTGTATGATAATTTTGATAAATATATTATAGACGTACAAAGTAAATGATAAGATGCCTATTTTACGAATCGACGATTTTTCTTCGAATAAAATCTTTATTATTCATGATTTATGGCAGAAACTAAAATTTTCGTCGATTATTAAAAAGCAGCTGTTCCATACAAAAGTGGTTCACAAAATTTATGGAACTGTTGATTTTACATGATATTCTTTACACCTACCTACTTATTACTTTATTTTTTAAGCTATTGTAAATAAAGAGCCCAATCGAAACAAAACCTGAGTGCTGACAATCGTTACGATTATGGCAAAAACCACAACATTCACTTTTTCTTCGAAATTCGTATAAATTTGGTAATTTCTCTGTTTAAATAATATAATCGAGGTAACAGAACTCATGAATGATGCAATTTGCCTTGTATGTTAATTGTTCTGGTTTTGTTCAATTTGGAGTCAAAATAATCATAAAGATAGACACCGATATCAGAAACTCAATATTTACAATACGCCAGGCATTTCCCTAATCGCCTCGCATTATTTAGGAATAGTATTTTATCAAGTGTAAAAAGCGAGACAAGGGTGGCTTTGATTACATGCCTATGTAAATAGTGGGTCTTTTGTCTCCATTTTGAGTTAATTTCGAATCGGCATGATTATGCTGCTGTAATGTCAACATAGAAATAAACAAACATATGTGCTAGAATAAACAAAATATGTAGAAGAATTGTAATAACAAATAGAAACAAAAATATAAATGAAAATTATAAAAAAAAAAACAATAAAAAACCTTTATACATACATATATCGCGCTGTGTGTGTGTGTGTGTGTGTGTGTGGAAGGTGTGTACGTGTGCGTGTGGGTTGGATTCCCGTTTGTGTTTGTGTATGAGTAGGTGTATGAATGAAAAGTACGTTCTATGTACCTATGTGTTACTTTTTAGAATTAGATTATTTTTTTATTATTTTCTCTACATCCTTATAATCAACAGTAAAGAGCCAGTTCTTTACTATAGCTTTGCATTCGTGTAGTGTTAGCGGATAAAAATTTAGGATTCTAAATTTCTATCCGCTAACAAAATCACCCTTTTGAAAATTTCTTTCCCCTTACCTCCTCTAAGACTTAGAGCTAAATAATAACAGCCGTAAGCACTTTAAGCCGTTGGTCCCGGCTGTCATTTGTAGATCTTTGACAGTTGTTACAAGTAGCGAGTGGCCTGTAAATCTGACATCCAGTCTTACCAAGTGGTATCGTATAACCCAATACTACTACAAACTGGGTTGTGGAGGTCAGATAGGCAGTCGCTCCATGTAGAATACTGGTACTTAGCTACATCAGGTTAGACCCTAACATAGGTGGCAAAAGGCTAGGCAGATGATGTCTTTCTCAAAAATAAAAGCTTGTGAAAAGGCAAAGGCCCACTCTTAAGACAGTACTCGTCTACCTCATACACTCAACCATAAATCTTCTTCCACAGGACGCCAAAGAGGAGCTCAACAAGAAGCCTAAGAATGACGCGGACGCGCTGGAAGCTATTCTGGGGCACGTGGGTGACATGGGGCGCTACCAGAAGTTCCTGTTCGCCTTCATGATGCCCTTCGGCGTCTTCTTCGCGTTCATCTACTTCGTGCAGATGTTCATAGCTGCGACGCCGCAGAGGCATTGGTGTAGTGTGCCCGAGTTGGCGCATTTGGATATGGAACTCAGGTTGGTGGAAAGCAGCGAAAATAAATTAGGTAGTGTAATGGGGAACGTATATATATGTATTTTACAAATACCTACGATACCACTCGACCAATAGTGCAGAAGGGAAAAAAAAGTAACCACGACACTACCAGTAGTGCAGCTTACTAGTGTGGAAGGGAAGAAGGTATTTGACCCCTTTTATATGACTTGTATGTTTGGTTTAGTTATCACAAACTATAGCTGAGTATGAGGACCTTGGTTGAATTTTTAGGTCAAGCAAAGTGTACCTATATACGGTTTTTTCTATTAGGATTTTCTCAGTAAAAGCCCGGAGTTTAAAAGATGGTGGTGTGGTGTAAGCCATACCTAGAAGGCAAAATCATACCTAGAAGGTAGATGTTGCAATACTAAACTAATATTGGTACAATATAATTAACATAACAAAAAGGCTTGATAATGGTCTGGTTTTTCTCCCCAGACAGTTTCAAAGGTGCTTAATACGTAAAAAGGCAAAAAAAGGAGTATAGCTTAGAACACAACGCTTTCACCGGTGGGGAATTACAAAATGTCCATATAGTCCTGTGAGGACCCTCCTCCGAGTACTTACATCCATTATAAAGCATGTAGACCTAGCCTTTCAGCTTCAACGCAACTTCCTTTGTTCCTTCCTAGCTCATTTTCCCTTGAGGGGTGCAGCTTAAGTATACAAAGATGGAATAAAGAGGGTTTGTTTTGTGGGTCATGATCGTGAATATAGATCTAATAGCTGTCTCGCGCAACTTCGTCTGCGTCACATTTTCCCCGTTTTCGACATTTTCATTGCTACTCCGCTCCTATTGGTCGTAGCGTGATAAAAATATGATATATGCTTTCTCAATAAATGGGCTATCTAACACTGAAAGAAGTTTTCAAATCGGACCAGCAGTTCCTGAGATTAGCGCGTTCAAGCAAACAAATAAACTCTTCATCTTTATAATATTAGTATAGATTTAGTATCAAGTTAAATACAAGGAGACACGATATTAATGTTTAGGAGTAACTTGCTGATAAGCTAGATAGCTTTTTTGGCATGCTCACTCACAGTTCCCCCTAATGAATTAACTTTGATTGATAAGCGCAAAAATGAAGCCGAATGAAATATGTCAAAGTCACGGAACGACAAACCACTCTTATTTACCTCTAGGAGGACGTTAATAAGACTGGCTCCTCCTCCTCTTTTGAAGTGAAACTTCTTATGCGACTTCCAACAAGTTTGCGTTAAACGTTTAACACTCGCTACCATGGAGGGGGAATGGAAAGAGACAGAGCGAGAGTGAATGCGTGGCTCTCGAACGCATGCGTGTAGTACTACGAAGTTTCACTTCTTCCGCGCGGAGGGACTCCACGCACATTTTTTTTTTTTACTTTCTTTTATCTGGATCTCAACAAAGTTTGAGTGAATCGGTTTTTTCTAGGGTGGAGCATCCTAGGCTGCATCGTCGCTGTACATCAGGCGAGTTACGATCAAACGGAAACATATCCATACTAATATTATAAATGCGAAAGTCACTCTGTTTGTTTGTATGTTTGTTTGTTTGTTTGTTACCTTTTCACGACTAAACGGCTGATTGGATCTTAATGACATTTGGCAAGAAGATAGGTTTCATTCTGGGGAAGGACATCCATACTAATATTATAAATGCGAAAGTCACTCTGTTTGTTTGTATGTTTGTTTGTTACCTTTTCACGACTAAACGGCTGATCGGATCTTAATGAAATTTGGCAAGAAAATAGGTTTCATTCTGGGGAAGGACATAGGCTATATATCATCACGCTACGACCAATAGGAGCGGAGCAGTAATGAAAAATGGTGCGAAAACGGGGAAAATGTGGCGCAAACGAAGTTGCGCGGGACAGCTAGTTTAGTATAAAAACAAAAAAA
This sequence comes from Cerastis leucographa, assembly GCA_963082945.1. Lineage (NCBI taxonomy): Eukaryota > Metazoa > Arthropoda > Insecta > Lepidoptera > Noctuidae > Cerastis > Cerastis leucographa. The sequence continues at coordinate 4,560,000 of OY720380.1, read as the reverse complement.
TATCCATAATCCTTTTTTGTCGATTATATTATAATTTAACGGGCTGACCAGAAAGCGATAGATATTATGAAAATTACAAATCAATTCGTCCAGAATAATTTTTGGCCAGAACGTTTCGTAATGCCAATGCAAACACTTGAAATAGATGTGCTTATGGCAGGTTAATGTAAGCTCTGATTTTGTGATATGAAGAGTAACATTTAACACAATCATCTCGCATCGCATTTGTAATCCTCGAAGGGATAGGCAGAGTTGTCCATAATGTACCTATTCCAAGATTAGTTTAAGTCATCAACCGAGCAACAAACTAGACTCCAGCCCCCCTAGCATGACCGTTCTATCTCTATTCTACCAAGAAACGACAAGAAATCTTTTCTTTACAACTTGTCATTTCTTCTGCCCGAGCATGGCGCGCACCGTCGACTCGCGTTTCTACGAAGACATAGACAGAAATTCTTTCCATAGCAACGGGGTCGTTGCTATGGAATATATTTTACATAACATTTCAACTTTTTGAACGTAACTCAACGCAACCACGAAACGTATTTCTCGTATTTAGTTTTTATTAAGACTAGTTTGACATTTGTCAGAAGTAATGTTTCTACCCCAAATGTCAAAAGAAGAGAAAATATGGTCGTCATGCTCGACGTTGTAGACTTGTGTAGACTGAAGAAAAGAAACATTTCTTTTCTACATTCTTAATATCGCCATGCTTGGGACGATAGAAATATCTGTCAAATTGTCGATTCTTCCGTAGACATAGCTCGTCTCTACGGCGGTCATGCTAGGCCGGCTGACTGCTACTGAGAAATTACTAAAAATACCCAATAACACTTTGCCCTACCTGGGAATCGAACTCGGGACCTTATGCTCAGCAGTGGCGATTGTTATCACTAGACCAACGAGGCGGTTATCTGGGAAATATCATGAAACGACATGAATACTTCATCATCATCAGCCTTTAATGCTGCTTTAATCAATGCTGGAATACAGGCCTCCTCTCTATGAGAGGGAGTGGGCTGTAATCCACCACGCGGGCCCAGTGCGGGGTGGTAGATATCACATGTCTTCGAATTTTTTACCGGTGCCGGTTTCCTCACGATGTTTTCCTTCACCGTTTTAGAGAGGAGCGGTGATGAAATAAATTACACAAAATAATGCGCCTGCCGGGGTTTCGAAACGCACGGCTTACTTACGAGCAGTACGGGATTGCCACCACTGGGTCATCGTTGCCTACGAATTCTTAAAATATACTTAATGTTATATTGTATAAGTTGACAATGATTTGAGGTTTTTCGTCTAGTTAGGGTGGCAAAAAAACTGATGCGCTAGTTACAAAATATTTCGTAACAATTCATTTGGTTGAATCACTTTGGCAGGAAAAGTTTCTTTTTTCTCTTTTGAAGAATAGCTCGAATTAGCTGTGCCGTGTATTTAGCATAGCGGTTTAGACTCTTTTTATGGGTGTTGTAAATCACTGATACTGATGAAGATTCGTTTCCATGCTGTTTTGATTGAGTCCCATTAAAATTTCTAGGTGATATCGTGGTAGACCAAACACAGATACTACCAAATGGAGACACGAACTAGGATGGCAATGAGATTTCCAATTTTCCAATCGGTGAAACTGACGACCGCCCAAACCAAAATTTCCCCCATACAGCCTGACACTGACTTTCATTATAAGTTTTTAAACTGAAATGGTCACTAACACTATTAATAACACTAGAACCGGGATATTTACCATGTGTATTATTTGTTTCGAGTATCCGATATTTCGGCGCTGTTGCAAACGCCATGATCACGGATAAACTGAAGTTATTGCGGGTGGGCGTTTATGTGCAGACAAATCGGTCTACCCTCTTCCTTGTTAGTTTTTTGTGCTCCGTACCACCACCACTGTCACTCACAACTCGATTGTGTTCCCGACACACAAAACTCACTGTGTCCACTCGCGAACTTTTTACGGCCCTTTTTTCGGTTTTTACACAGTTGAACCACTGGATTCCAGGCTCTCGATAGTTGAAACCCATCCTCCCGGTTGAAGTTCTTATATTTAGATATTTCAATCGCTTCTCTTACCAGTCTGGGTATGTAGTGACGTTCTGTCGAGATGACCTGTGGGTTATGTAACTCAATCCAGTGGTTCGAACCTGATTCAAGAAGATGTTGAGCTATGGCCGATTTTTGGGTGTCATTATTTTTCACCGACCTGATGTGCTCCGCTATTCGACAAGCTACCGTACGCTTCGTCTGACCGATATACGACTTGCCGCAACTGCAATCCACTTTATAAACACCGGGTTTTTCCAACGGAAAGTTGTCCTTCGGCGAACGCAGCATCTGAGACAGTTTGTTCAAAGGAGTGAAGACAGTCTTTATGGCGTATTTCTGAAGAATGTTAGCAACCTTATCTGTAAGTATTCCCCCCCTCCCCTTATCAGTAAGGGGAGTGCCCTTACGTACGGCAAAAATGCTGGCTGCCTCTCAACCTCGCACTTCCGGTGCTTACGAACAGTTTTTCGTTTGACTTGTGCGGTTTTCCAAGTGTATCCGTTCCTCTGTAGGACCCTCCGTACATGTGTCAGCTCAGCACGTAAATGTTCCTCGTCACATAAATCATATGCACGGTTGGTGAGTGAAGTCACCACAGAGTTCAGGTGTCTGGGATGGTGGTGAGAATCAGCGTGTAGATAACGATCCGTGTGAGTCGATTTCCGATAGACTGAGTGGCCTAGAGAACCGTCTGCACGAACCTCTATTTTCACGTCTAAGAATGGAATTGTCCTCTCATTTTCCATCTCGAACGTAAATTTTATTCTACCATGTATGCTGTTAAGGTGTGCCAAGCATACTTCTACCTCCTGTTTATCTCCTTCAATGATACAAAAGACGTCGCCAACATACCTTTTCACACAGTTTTATGGGTGTAGATACAGTGGAGATGGCTAACTCTTCAAAATACTCCATCCAAATGTTGGCTACTACTGGAGCCACTGGACTGCCCATTGCTACACCATCGATCTGCAGGTAATATTGACCTTGGTATATGAAATAACTGGTAGATAAACAATGATGTCCGCGACTGGTACATTTGTGAAAAGGGACTGTGAGTGACAGTGGTAGTGGTACGGAGCACAAAAAACGAACAAGGAAGAGGGTAGACCGATTTGTCTGCACATAAACACCCACCCGCAATATCTTCAGTTTATCCGTGATCATGGCGTTTGCAACAGCGCCGAAATATCGGGAACTCGAAACAAATAATACACATGGTAAATATCCCGGTTCTAGTATTATTAATACTGACTTGCATATTGCAAAAAACGTAAGAAAATTTGAATTGGCTACCCTGGTGCTTAAAAATTAGGTATTGTAGAGTATAACCTCCTAACAATCTAATTTTGTACTGTATTATAGATAAGATACCTTTTCGCCACTTCTTTTTCTTCGTTCATAAATAAACGTGTCTCATTGTGTTGCTAATTAGGTAGATAACTAAATTGATTCACCGACACCTGTCGACTGTTGATATGCGAACGAAAAGCTTCGAAATAGTGGGTGTGAATTGTGTAATACTGATATAAGGTGATAACGATATCATCGAACGTTATGTGACTCAATCATTACGAAAAATAAAGAGTGTAGATGTAATCATGATTGGATATCTCTTAATATCGCAGTTTGCGTAACACCTAATCTGCCTGGCCTTCTTTTGATTTAAACGTTGGCATTGTTTGCAATTGGCAATTAGTGTATTTTAATCAATAAAAGTCACTATGTTCGTACCTACACGTTAATCTCCGAAAGCACTCGACCGATTTCAATGAAAGTGAGCGTCCATGTTTCGTTCCGTCTTGAAAGATAGAGAGTACATTGGTAGAAGTAGACTGATAGAAAACGCCCTAGGCATTAAGTGCGCCTTTGTACAGTACCGTTGAGTAGTAAAAAATTGTAAATAAACAAATAAAGATAGGATAGTTTTGGATCCTAAAGGTGGCGTCGAAGCACGTATGGGTTAGTACGGGTAGCTAGTTGTTTTATTAAGGCCAGCACTGGTGAGGGCGGGCCGCACCACATCGCAAGGCATTGTAAAAGTCATCCTAAGTCCTACAATTTCGTACATTTTGTATCCATGCAATCCTTCTCATACTTAAGCCTCTGTTCTGGGCCATCTTTGTAGATCTGTTTATTTTTACTGTTGTTGATTCTCACGTTAAGATAAACATCTATGAAAAGCGGCGCTAGCCTTATCGTTTATGAAAATCCCGAAGGCCTATGATAAAAAAGATATCTATACATCAAGAATTCAAGATACAATCAAGTCAGTCTCCAATGCCACTGTAGAGATTAAAATACGTTTTTTTCCTGAATCTTGAAATTGAAACGACAGAAATCATTCTGTCAATCCAAGATCACGTTCACGTGTTAGTGGTTTAAGTTTTAAGCTTTAATCTTTAAACACAATAGGGGATCGGACTGGGTAAAGAAAACGACATTCTATTTTGTCCGTCAGACAGGTAATACAAAAATATTAGACACGTATTTTTTGTTTTATAAAAATATCAAAAAATTACTTAGTTAGAACTCATTAAAGTTGGAGAGTGGGGGCTTACTACGTCACAAGTGGGTATAAAACTTACCTACATGTGACGTCATGCGCCATTTCGACTCAATATATCTCCGTAATTTCATGACCACGTGAAAAAAGAAAAAATACGTGTCCAATACTTTTCAATAAACTACCCGACGGACAAAGAAAAAAAAATATAGGATTGTCCCCTATTGAATGTATCACAGAATTTCACATTGGAGCATGTTAATTAAACAATCAGTCTCAAGCCATTTGCCCAACTACCTATGTCGGTGTTGGATACCAGTTGGTCCCGGATATTAACGAATATCTATGACTATTGTTACGGGTCTTCGTCGGAAATTGATCGACGGTCCGGTCCGTTAGTATTTTGGAATTGGGTTGCGGCGCAGATTTAACGTGTTAAATAAAGGGTGTAAAACACCTCTTAACGAAGCCGAAAGGCACTGCTTCTCTCTGTCGTTGCGATCATTTTTTTGTTCTACACCATACCTGGGAACCTTCTAGTTACGGAGATATTAGGGGTCAAAGTTCCAACTTCTTGACAAGTATTTTTTTAAATACAAGTTTTTAATGTAAGATTTTTACTTTAAACACCTCCACGACCCCCTTACTATTCAATCCGTCCATCAGCACAATGTTTTGAGTGCGTTACATTGAGTTCTACCACAAAACATGATTTTACACCCCCCAAAAAAAAGTCGTTTCCCAGCAATAATTTTTGCGTAAAGTTACTTAGTTTCATGTACAGAATGCTTGGTTGACAGCTTCGTGATGAGGTGATTTACACCCTGTATGTTCGCCCGCATTTAGCATAATCAGCCTTGAGCTTTCCCATTGCTGGGATACAGGCCTCGTCTCTTTGAGAGGGAGTGGACCACGATGGCCCGCCAAGTCAGGTTTGGTGGATGTGCCGTGTCTTCGAATTTTTGGTTCTAGGTCATGCCTGGTCCCTCACGATGTTTCTTTCACCGTTTTGAGAGCAGTATTGAGTATTGAAATAAATAACACAAAGGAAGCACCTGCCTGGTTTTGAAACCGTTACCACTGGACTACCACCTCCTGGCTATTTAAATTTTACAATTATCTCCATTCCAGACGAAACCTATCAGCTCCAGGTGCCGACACAGGCGAGTGGGACAAATGCGCGACTTTCGACGTGAACTGGACGCAAGTCCTGGAAACCATGACCCCGCCACCACCAGGCACACCAACCATACCCTGCCAGAATGGGTGGGACTTCGAGCTGATTGATATTCCCTATGCTACTGTTGTGAGCGAGGTAAGAAACTAGAACCCTTCTGTTCTTCCGTCTGCAGGGATTTATACAAGGCGTAAACCAACCCTTAGAGAGCAGCGGTGGCCCAGTGGTGGCAACCCCGACTTACGAGCAGTAAGCCGTAGGTTCGAACCCAGGCAGGCGCATTACTTTGTGTAATTTATTTTCATCACCGCTGCCCTCAAAAACGGTGAAGGAAAACCTCGTGAGGAAACCGGCATGTCCTAGAACCAAAAATTCGAAGACACGTGATATCTACCAACCCGCACCGGGCTCTCGTGGTGGATTATAGCCCACTCCTTCTCATAGAGAGGAGGCCTGTTTCCCAGCAGTGGGAACATTAAAGGCTGATGATGATGATGAAACCAACCCTTCACGAAGCCGTCAACCAAGCATTCTGTACATCAAACAAAGCAACTCTACGCAAAAAAAAATTGCTGGGAAACGTTTTTTTTTTTGGGGGGCAAAATCACGTTTTACGGTAGACCTCAATGTAAAGCATTCAAAACATTGTGCTGATGGATGCATTGCGTCCGAAAGGAATTTAAAGTAAAATTAAGGCATTAAAAACTTTTTGGAATTTTGACTATTAATAGCTTTGTAACTAGAAGGTTCCCAGGTATGGTACAGAACAAAAAAATAATCGCAATGACAGGGAGATCAAGTGCCCTTCGGCTTTGTTAAGGGTCTAATTACTCCCTATAGTATTCTAGTTTATTTTTTATAGTAGTTTATATTAATTAAATTGGGTCTCATCGATTTTCTATGAAGTAAGGAAGAGAACGAGTAAGGAAGACTTAAACAAATCTGGGGAGTTAAAACACTGAGATTGATGATGAGCGGACAGTTTGGAGGACCATTACATGTAATTTTAGCGTTCAAATAGTTCTGATTCTCGATCTACTTTTAATAAATGTAATAATTTGATTTCATTGGTGACAGCCTTATTTTTTTTTTACGGATGGGAAATCATCAAATGACCTCTCCCGCTCTGGGCGGAGCGGGAGGGAGTGTCAGACTTGACTGACTAAAACCCATCCATGTATCTTCTTAGCCCTGCGTGTTCCAGGGCCACGGTATCTCTTTCGAACAGTCCCGCAACCCTGGCAGGCATCGGCCCTATCGGACCCCTTCCGGTTTGCTGACATCTCCTTGAATTGGTGACAGCCTGAGAAATTAAAATTCGGGCGCCAATGAACCTCTTGACCGCTTCTCAAAAAGCACTGAGTCATAGTTCAATACAATAAGGATCCTCAATAATGTCCTGTAACTTTTCCAGAGAGGCTGGGTGTGTGAGCACTCTGGCAACGTGCCGATGGCGCAGGCTGTGTTCTTTGCGGGAGCCTTCATGGGCGGCCTCATCCTGGGCTGGCTCGCCGACCACTTCGGCAGAGTACCCGCTGTCGTCGGTAAGTTGTAGGGACATAGGCTCTAAACATTAACTTCATATAGAATCGCTCAACAAATATTTATACGAGTTATTAAACAACCACACAATATTTTCTTCTCTCGTATTGGCAGTGGTGTACCTATACACTTATATAGGTATAATGGAAATAAAATATAATGGTAATCAGGTTATAACCGTAGAAATATTAGTCAGTCAGATCACCCTGGATCGGAACAACTGAATGTCATGGGGAGAGGGTTTTGCCCAGCAGTGGGTTGACGCAGGCTAACAGTACCTATCAGTAACAGATGACCGGTGCCGCAACCTTGTTGATTGCTTAATATTCGTACCATAATAGGTATCATTAATGAAAATACACACAACACATCAAGTACACGCATTATTTTAATTTTATTATGTATATTGCTGTGCCCTAACAGGGTCTATATTGTACTTTGGCTATATGAATGCAAATAAATTGAATATGAATAGAATATGAATACACACCAAATCATTCGACTGATCCTCAAAAACACATTTTTTAAAGTTTTGAGTATAATTTTGCTTGCTTGAAAAAAACATAATTTATTGAAAATTTCCGTTTCCACAACGCAGTTAAATCAAAACAAAACGATTATACAGGGTGATTGGAAGATGGGTGCAAAGATTTAAGGTGAAGATAGTATAGACAATTTAGGACCATTTAAGCCATGGTTGTCTTAGACGAAGTCTTACCAAATTTTTTTAACCAAATTTTTAAGTTTTTTTTCGGAAATTCTCAAAATTTAATGTAAACTGCATAATTATGGCCAAATTGAATGATAAATGAATTCATTTTTTATTTATTTAATTAAAGTAATGTGTAAGCAATCAAGCAAAACATGTTTTAGGCTTCTGTGTCATTAGACATTTTTTTTACAGACATTTAAAGATCAGAAAAAATAAAAAAATTGTACAATACGTCTTTTAAACCTTATTCAAAAAAAAAACGGAGGGTGCTTTTTTTGTTCAAACCTTTTTGAAGACATGCTTGATAATCGCTCTTTCTTTTGAGGTATCATTTATGCGGATATCTTACAAATTATTGAAATTAGGACCTAATAAACCAAATCGAGGGAGAAATTTTAAATTTTAGGCAGTCTAACAAAACACAAAATTTTTGCTTAAAAGAATACTTTATGTGCTCGAAATGATAACATTGTTCAATTCTAAGAATTTTTGGCACATGCAGGAACCAATTGAGGGGAACCCATTGAGGGGATTCTCTAAACAATGGCCACCGAGCGCGGTGCGACGGCATTTCCAGGTAGAACGCCCAATGAATAGCAAAAAGCGATAAAGAGTTGGTTTTTACAGCAAAATGGTCTTAGTTACTGAGGCAACAAAGTCGTTTTTCTTTAGTCAGGGTCAGTCGGTCCGTGATGAAGCCGTTACATCTTTTACTTATTAGTCAAACTACTGCCCTTGTGAGTGGACGTTGTCGTGTTGATTCACAATTTACCGTGTTCAGTTGTAGCCCTTTGCGTTCCTGCACGTGTTGTTTGCGTTAGTTTTGAACTTTTTTGTTTCACCGTGTCCAGTCGTAGCCTCGCGCTCCTGCACGTGTTGATTTTTGACTTAATTGTGTTGAGTTGACGTTTAGTGCGCTCCTACGCCGTTTTTCTTAATTGTTAAGTGACTATGGCTACTTTTTCCAATCAAGAATATGCGGATATCGTATTTATGTACGGTAGAGCAGACGGCAATGGATCTTTGGCGCGACGGATGTATCAAGAGCGCTATCCGAATCGCAGGATACCGAATGTCCGAGTGTTTTACAACACGTTTCGTCGTCTTGCCCAAGATGGGTTTCACCGCGTGGAACCTGGAGTCAACCCGGGCAGACACGAAACTGCCGTCGACGAAGACATTTTAGCAGCATTTCAAGCGGATCCTACTACCAGTACTAGAGCAGTAGCTCGAAATTTAAACATTTCTCAATGGAAGGTGTGGCATACAATGCACCAAAATGATAAGTATCCGTTCCATGGCAGGAGTGTGCAAGGTCTAGTAGAGCAAGATCCTCAAAGAAGAATTCAGTTCTGCCGTTTCCTCCTCAACAGAGACATCGAAGATGCGTGGTTTCTGAAATCAATCTTGTGGACGGATGAAAGTAAATTTTCAAGGGAAGGTATTACAAACTTTCACAACATCCATGAATGGGCCGACGTAGACAACAATCCACATTTTAAGAAGCAGGTGTCATTTCAGATGAAATTCTCTGTGAATGTATGGGCTGGAATAATTGGCAGAACATTGATTGGGCCCCACTTTTTGCCTGATCGATTGAATGGCGAAAATTATTTGCAATTTCTGCAAATTGATTTACCACTGCTGATAGAGGAATCAGGTGTCCCGATCTTCGAAAGAGACCGAACAGTCATCTTTCAGCAAGACGGCTGTCCAGCGCATTGGACTTTAAATGTAAGGGAACACCTCAACAATTGCTTTCCTGATAGCTGGATCGGCAGGGATGGACCCATCCCTTGGCCCGCTCGCTCCCCAGATCTGACCCCGTTGGACTTTTTCGTGTGGGGCCGGGCCAAGGAACTGGTGTATAACAACAAAGAAATTAACACTAGAGAAGAATTGATACAAAGAATAAATTCAGCGTTTGAGACAATGAAGCAGGAGATGATGTTGAAAATAACGACTACAGAAGTTAGAAGACGGGGCCGTGCTTGTATTAGGAATCACGGCCGTCATTTTGAACATGAAAAATAAATAATTTTAATTCAAATGTTGTTTTAATTAGTCTGCCTAAAATAAAAAAAAATCTCCCTCAAATTGGTTTGTAGGCCCTAATTTCAATAATTTGTAAGATATCCGCATAAATGATACCTCAAAAGAAAGAGCGATTATCAAGCATGTCTTCAAAAAGGTTTGAACAAAAAAAGCACCCTCCGTTTTTTTTTTGAATAAGGTTTAAAAGACGTATTGTACAATTTTTTTATTTTTTCTGATCTTTAAATGTCTGTAAAAAAAATGTCTAATGACACAGAAGCCTAAAACATGTTTTGCTTGATTGCTTACACATTACTTTAATTAAATAAATAAAAAATGAATTCATTTATCATTCAATTTGGCCATAATTATGCAGTTTACATTAAATTTTGAGAATTTCCGAAAAAAAACTTAAAAATTTGGTTAAAAATATTTGGTAAGACTTCGTCTAAGACAACCATGGCTTAAATGGTTCTAAATTGTCTGTACTATCTTCGCCTTAAAGCTTTGCACCCATCTTCCAATCACCCTGTATATCGTCTGTGTTATCCTCGCCAGATGTTTGATACTAAACAACAGTGTCTACATTTGTTTATTTATGTACTGTGGGAATCAACGCGACACTTGTGTTTGTCACATTTTATAAAAATGTTTGTTTTTCAGACATTAATGAGTCAGTAAACTTTTATAGACGTCATTTTTGGAGTCCTTTATCAGAAGCATTTGTTAGCATAAAATTATTTAGCATATAATTTATTGTACTCTTTGGATAAGCTGATGCTGTTTGTAAAAGCCTGGGAACCAAATTAGCTCAAATTTGGTTGAAGTTTCAGAATGCTAAGTAGTTAGATAGTGACCGCGAATTCACTTTTTTTTAAGGTTTTTTAAGCTTGTGCCTATGTATGCTCATTTGAATTTCGAAACATTAATAATGGACTCATCCACGTTTTCCTGATAAACTCTAATTTTTTATTAATAAAAAAAAGTCTACGTAACAAGTTCCACGTTTGTAACTTCATATTTTACTGAACAAAATATACTTCTAGCCTAGGGTTTATTGTGTTCTATGTCAAAGAGTGGAAGAGGTTTTTTTTTAAAGACGGTAGAATGTCGTAAAGCCTCCTAGCCTACAGTTTTAAAAATGCATATATAGATTCGTTTTAAATTACTGAACACTATTTGATGGTTAAAACTAATTTTATATAAGGGCCTTATATCAAATTATTTTCACGTCACTCAATATTCAAGCCATTAAATAAGGCTTGAGTATTGAGTGACGTACTGTAATACGGACCGTACATACCTCTTGAATAAAATCATGTTAATTGGTAGTAATTATCTTCTTTTCCAGGTGCCAATGTGATCGGTGGAATTGGCGGCATAGCGACCATCTTCACTAGGGGGGTGTGGGATTTCGCGCTCTGTCGGTTCTTCGTTGGCATGGCGTTTGACAACGCGTTTATGATGACTTACATTTTAGGTAAGACTGTGAGTCTAGTAGCTAAATAGCTGAACCTTGGTATAACATTAAAGTACTACCAATACTGTATATGGGAAAAGACTGATCTTGATCGGACGTGGGTATAGGCTAAAGTGTACCAGGGCACCTACCTTCGTGCCCAAATTGCACAACGTACACAGTATAACACAATTCTACAGAAATGGTATTTTCCTAGTCTGAGATATACAGAGCCAACTTTGAGTACCACCGTTTTACTAAAACGAACCTTATTGGTATGAAGTTACTGTGCAAATCATCGATTATTCTGTCACTTATAGCCTTTAGGATACTATCTTTTGCCCGCGGCTTTTGTTTAGTATTTGACAATAACCGACTTGGACACGTGGCGCCATCTATTATCATAAGAACGTTATTGTTGTTTTCCTATATCCGTTTCTGTACACCTGACAACGTATATATAAATTTCAGGATGACCAGTGGCTTAGAAGTGAAGGAATAACAAACAAACATATTTCCTTTCGCATTTAGGTATAATATTAGCAAGGCTAGCTGCTGCCCACAACTTCGATCGCGTGGAAATTTTGATGTGTTTTTCAGGGATAATTTATACCTCCATACAAAGCTTCCCCTTGAATCATTCTGTATATTGATGAAAACCGCATCAAAATCCGTTGCGAAGTTTAAAAGATCTAAGCGTACGGACGCGGACGGCGCGGCAGAAAGCGACTTCGTTTTACACCATGTAAAGAAGTGACTGAACAAGCGTTTAATATTAATAATGAATACATACCTTTTTATGAATTAGATTCATTTTTGTATGTAACGTTTACCTTGAGTAAAGTCCTCTCCTCTCTTCACAAGTAGGCTTAAGCCTCCAATAAGAGCCCAGTTTATATACCCTGCCTTCTCTCCTCAGTTCTGGAGTACGTGGGTGCCCGCCACCGAACCTGGGTAGCCAACATGTCTATTGCGCTATACTTCGGCTTGGGTTGTCTATGCCTGCCTTGGTTGGCGCTGTGGATTAGCGACTGGAGGAAGCTTCTGTGGTATACGTCGACACCGATGTTACTTGTTGTGTTCGCACCTTTAGTTCTACCGGAGAGTGCCAGGTTAGTGCGATGCGAGTAAATGGTATCATGGCTTAGTGTTGTCCCATGAGCAGCACGCGTAGCGTGACCACTGCAGAAACGAGTTTTGTCTTAGGAAGAATCGATATAATGACAGATAGACATTGATAATGTGTCAGTTTGTCGATTCTTCGGTCGACATAGCCCGTTCACCCTTTTTTTTTGTTTTGCACCTACTTTTGCCCTTAAATTGTACGCTATATTTAAGCTATGGAATAAATATTAGTTGAGCAACCAAGTTTAAGGGACATCTACGTATCACAAATATGCTGGTGGTCTAGTAGTAAAGTGAATTCATACAACTCCTCCACTTTCTCCTGTTATAGTTTGGAAATATAAAATATGTCTATTTAATGAGGAGGTTACAATATATTCATTGAATAACCATTTAAAAAATATTTAGAGATCAATCATTTGAGTTATATTTTAATATAATAATTATTTAATTCGATTAAATTATGACATATTTAAAAATAATAACTAAATGTATCCCGCACGTCACGCGTTCCAAACACTTTTTCCTACCTACCCTACCCTACCTAATTTTTATTACCGCGGGTTTTATTACAATTAAGCGGCTAACAATACCTTAAGAATATTTCAATACTTACCAAAATTAGCTAAATCGGTCCAGCACTTCTCAAGTTTTAGTGAGACTGAGAAACGTCATTTAATTTTCATATATATAATATACACCGTGTAAATCACCTCATCACGAAGCCGTCAACCAAGCATTCTGTACATGAAACTAAGTAACTTTACGCAAAAATTATTGCTGGGAAACGACTTTTTTTTGGGGGGTGTAAAATCATGTTTTGTGGTAGAACTCAATGTAACACACTCAAAACATTGTGCTGATGGACGGATTGAATAGTACGGGGGTCGTGGAGGTGTTTAAAGTAAAAATCTTACATTAAAAAGTTGTATTTTAAAAAATACTTGTCAAAAAGTTGGAACTTTGACCCCTAATATCTCCGTAACTAGAAGGTTCCCAGGTATGGTGTAGAACAAAAAAAAATATCGCAATGACAGGGAGAACCAGTGCCTTTCGGCTTCGATAAGAGGTGTTTTACACCCTTTAGATAATGTAATTTTTATCTGTTTGTATTTGTAGTTTATGACGTGTTACTGTGTGTTGAATTTTATGATCCTTTGTGATTGAAATATATATATGATTATATTTTATTCTAATATGATCCTTTATTCCAGGTGGTATGTGAGTCGAGGGCGCATCAATCAGGCTGTGCAGGTTCTCAGGAAATTCGAGAAAGTCAACGGTACGAAGGTACCAGAAGATGTTATGGATGAATTTATTGTAAGTTCACATTCACATGTATCTAAATATATTTTCTTTTTATACTTATAGCTTGTGTGTTATAAACGGACGATTCAATGTAACGCACCTAAAACATTGTATTGATGGACTTAATGAAAAGTTATGTTATAACATCACAAGTTTTTAATGTTATAACTTTTTAATTTTATAATTATAATTTACTATTTTAATTAAAACTTGAGAAAAAGTTGAAACTTTGACCTCCAAAATCTCCGTAACTAGAAGGCTCCCAGATATGGTCAAGAACAAATAAACAATTGCAATGACGGGGAGAACATTATGAAAAAGCAATTTCTTTCTTGTCCGACATAATTATCAGACATACCGTACATCATAAGACCTCTCAGAAACGACTCGAACTTTGTAAACCAAGCCTAAATTCCTTATCACCCTTACAGGTAACATCAAACCAGATCAAGCAAAGCAACGAGTCCCTCCTACTCCTCATGAAGAGTGCCCCCCTCCGGTTGACCATGATCCTCATGCTGGTCGTCTACATGGCCTGCTCCGTGATCTTCGACGGGCTGGTGCGAATGTCCGACGCGTTTGGACTTGACTTCTTCATCAGCTTTACGTTGACTTCAGCCACGGAGATACCCTCGATTACTCTGCTGGCTTGTGTACTTGACAGGTAAGGAGAATATTATACATCTTTTGGTTTTGGAAGCCGTCGGCCATAGGAACTAAAGGCAGTCTTACGTCCAACGTTACTAAAGTTTTTTCTTACCTTCATAATTACTTCATTTAGCATAGCATAATCATAATCAGTCTGTAATAATTTTCCCATTGCTTGGATAAAGTTCTTCAACAAATATTCGATTAAATGTGACATTTACCAACCCAGAACTTCTTGGACATATCAGTTTCCATGCGATGTTTTCCTTCAAAGATTTGACCTGTGGTTTTAACAACGGTGGTGGTGAAAAAATTACTCAAAGGAACGTTTATTCGTAAGACGAAGCAGGTCGGGTTGTTACTGGACCACCATTGTTCTTCAGGACATAATAAGATTCCAAATTTCCAACCAATTTGTCAATTTGCAGATGGGGTCGCAGAAATCTCACCGCTGGTCCCATGTGCATAGCGGGTATTCTCATCGGTGTAGCCTTGTTTGTGCCTAAAGGTTGGTTTCCTTTCCATAGAAGTCCTAGAATAATAACTAAAGCATACACCGTGTAAATCACCTCATCACGAAGCCGTCAACCAAGCATTCTGTACATGAAACTAAGTAACTTTACGCAAAAATTATTGCTGGGAAACGACTTTTTTTTTTGGGGGTGTAAAATCATGTTTTGTGGTAGAACTTAATGTAACGCACTCAAAATATTGTGCTGATGGACGGATTGAATAGTACGGGGGTCGTGGAGGTGTTTAAAAGAACTTACATTAAAAACTTGTATTTAAAAAAATACTTGTCAAAAAGTTGGAACTTTGACCCCTAATATCTCCGTAACTAGAAGATTCCCAGGTATGGTGTAGAACAAAAAAAATATCGCAATGACAGGGAGAACCAGTGCCTTTCGGCTTCGTTAAGAGGTGTTTTACACCCTTTATAAGGAGCGCTAAAATAGCAACTGAACTCATAGCAACTGAACTCATAGCAACTGAACTCATAGCAACTGAACTCATAGCAACTTGCCTCATTTTGACTTATGGAGCCGCTATCATGTTAGAGAAGGCAAGTATACCGAAGACATTTCGAAAATTCGTAGGCTGACACCACTTTTATTCAGACTAGTCCTGCTAGTGATGTGCCCTACTAAACTATGTCGATAGAATTTACAATAACATGCTAAAATTTATAACTGTAGTACCTGCCTTAAATTTAAATACTGTGTGTTTTCCACACACATAATTTAACTGTTTTGTTTTAATGCAAAACAGTTCTATTACTAAACACACGTACCTACTATAATTATGAGGGAATACATAACACCAACAACGTTTTTTGAGGTGCATTCAAAATGAACGACATTTAAGTAATGAGTTGCAATGAGTACGAACAATGCTCATTATGTTTTCAAAAATTAAATCTGTGCCGGCTAACCCCGAATGTATTTAATGGCACAGTAACTGATGGGTTTACTGAAAAGCAAGTGGGGAGACATTGGCTTTTGCGAATGCTTTTAGCAATTATTGCTTCAAAATACTTTCTCATATCTATTTGGATTTTAGATAATTACAAGACGGTACTTTCAAGTTTGGCCGAGTAAATAGAACCAAATATAACCAAATGATAAGTCATGTGGTGATAACCTACAAAAACTAAAACAAAGAGAACATCATTTATCTCTTTTTATACACTGTGACATTTTTAAAGTGAATAGAATAGAATAGAATATAGAATAGAATAGGATGCATTTATTTGTCAGAATATTGTACAAAGCTGTTATAATAATAAACATTTTATTGTCAGGCACCCAAGGCCCATAGATAAAATACACAAAATAATGTTACACAAAAATAAACTAATACATATTAAAAACCTTATAAACTATAACTATGCACGTAACGTTGTCGGCGTCGTGTTTCGCTGCGTGGTGTCGAGTAACCGTCCTCGGAACCGTCGATAAACAACACCTTTCGGCCAAAAGTCCTCTTTTAAAAAGGTCTGCAGATGTTGGGTTGGAACTCGTACCACAAACGACTTAAAGTTTATGTTGTGGCGCGACTCCAACGTTTGTACCCTCAGAGTTATGTGAGTATGTGTTACG
The DNA here is from genome assembly GCA_963082945.1 of Cerastis leucographa. Taxonomy (NCBI): domain Eukaryota; kingdom Metazoa; phylum Arthropoda; class Insecta; order Lepidoptera; family Noctuidae; genus Cerastis; species Cerastis leucographa. The sequence goes on along the minus strand of OY720380.1, from coordinate 4,543,335 downwards.
ATCATAATATTCTGCCGTTTCCGGCGTACAAATATGGTTTGTAGAATTGTGGTTCATCATTACATTAAAATTGAGTTATTGATCATTAGAATTACAGATAATTTAAATAAATGAACAGTATTTGTATAAGAGATTAATTATATAAGTCAAAATTCAATGAAGTCAAGGAGATACAATATAGGCAATAATGTCAAATATTTAGGTAAATTTTTCATTCATAAAATCTTCAGTCAAGTAATAACATTTGTTTAAAAGAAAGTTAAATAATTTACATTTAAATGTTCTGAGGCTGAGAGTTTTGAAGTCATCAGGTAATTTGTTGTAGACAGTTATGGACATGCAGTATACATTATTAGAAAATAATTTAATTCTACGCCTAGGAACATTAAGAGCGTTCTCGCAAAATTCTTAACTCAAAAAACAACGACGACTGACGTTGAGTGCGCCTGTGTGCGTGGTGCACGCTTCTTGATACACACACGTGCAAAGGCAGGGGTGCGTAACACGGTTCACTGCGGTTAACTTATAATTTAATTGAGTAAAAAATACAAGATATGGAACGTATTATTATGCTAAAGAAATACAAATAGTATAAGAGTAGCCTACAAAAGTAAAATAATTATATCTATCCTAACTTATATTATAAATGCGACGGTGAGTTTGTTTGTTTGTTATACTTTTACACTAAAACAACTAGACAGATTTGGATAAAAGTTGGCACGTAGGTATACTCATGGTCTACCTACGTGCCAAATTTCATCCAAATTCTAATCCTGGAAAAGGACATAGGATACTTTTTATCCCGATATTCCCACGAGATCATTATTTATGCGGGTGAAACCGCGGGGTGTATTATATTATGAAGAGAAAATATTTAATAACCACTAAAAAGCTACATCTTTACCGAGTAACAAGGCAATATTATATCACAATTTTCGCGGACGAAATCACGGGTGAAATGATAGTATTTTATAAAACGTAACATAGTAATAATTTTATAATACAATTTCCCTCAAGGGCATCGATCTGGGCTGTCTGGAATCTACAATTTCGGGGAGAATGCAAGCAGTATAAAATTTCTCCAATTTGGGTAGCATAGATAGTTTTTTCGATCCAGGATAGGTTTACTCTATAAATTTTTACAATTTTATTGGAAATTCAGAGCCAGTCCACACGCCAAATATACAAACATTTTTGTTTGCTATGTGCAACTGGCCCTGAATTTGATAAAACCAGTCATGTTTTTTATTAAAAACTACTGTGCCATTTTCTTTTTTAAAGCATTTTAGAACTTTTTGTTCTATGGCAGTGTCAGAGTCCATTCCATAACAAGTCAAGGGGCACTTTATTTCTATGAGGCCGTCTTCACCAAAAAGGCCGTCAGGCGAAGCTCCAAGATAACAATGATCTTTATCAATAAAGAGGTCCACATTCTCGATAACAATGTTCTCTTGAATGAATTGAAAGCTGCTGTAACGCTTTTTCTTCATTGTTTTTGCCATGTGAGATTGCAGCAACGTGATCAAGAGATGGAGTATACAGTATTGATTTTGCTAGAGGAGTTGAGTTCAAATTAGGACGTCTCTTACATACTTTAGCAAATTTTTATGCGGTCAGGATACATCTCCTCAACTCTAACCACAAGGCACTTTCTGCTTGGAGTATGGTCTCTCTTTCAATATCATATCGTTTTTCGGCTTGTTTTGTTAAATTCTTCAGGAAAATATTTTTTGCTTCGAGAAAGTCATCAGGCGTGATGCCGGGTTTTTGACATGCGTTCCCATAGTCAACATTTGCCACAGTCGCTACCGGACCAAAGTTTATTTTCTGGGGGTAGCGAACGATATGTCCACCACAGACTCATCCGCACACACGTGGGGACAGAACCCCGATTTAGGACGACCAGGCCCGCCTCCAGAGCCCAGTCCTCCACCATCCTACCCCGCACATCTGTGCAACGAGAACCCCAAGCCAAGTTTTTGGCATTGAAGTCCCCGAGCACAAGCACGGGGAGGGAATAGCTTCGGATGACGACACTCAACTCCATGAGGGAGTTGTGGAACTCGGCGAGAGTTCGGCTCGGGGAGAAGTAGACTCGGCTACGACGATCTCCCCAAACCGTGCTGCTACGCAACCCTGACCCCTCCTGACACTCTCAAGGGTCGGGGTACCGGCGGCGGCCGACGAAATTATGACCACTGAGCCGCTCAGGTACTCCACCCAGTCTTCCCTGGGTGGGACAAAGTACGGCTCAGCGACCACGGCAACGTTAATCAACCACTGCGCCATGCTCTGGAGCAACAGATCCTGAGCACAGCGGCTGTGGTTGATGTTCGCCTGGAGGAGGCGTAATGGGGCCATTATTGGCACTCCATTTCAGCCCCCTCCCTGGCCCCTTGTGAGGTCGGCGACAGCGGTGGCGGCTGCGGCGGTTGCGACGATGGAGGTGGTGGCTGAAGGCCTTTCCTTGCCCCTGGCCCTGGTGGGTGGAGCGCAGGCCCTGCCCCCTGCCCGGTGATCGGCCGATTTGCCCGCTGCCGCACATGCAGTGCAGTGCGGCGTGGCGGAGCAAGCCGAGGCCATGTGACCGGGCTGACCGCATCGAAAGCAGACGCCACTGCGGTCCACCTCCGAGGTGCACCGACAACTCACGTGTTGCCCCACTAGGCACCGGTAACACCTCAGAGGTCGGGGTTCCAGCAGCTTCACCTGCGCTGACACCCAGCCCACCAGAAGCCTTCCAGCCTCCACGATTGTTTTCGCCGCCGTCACAGGGCAGCTTACCATAATGGTTCGCATGCCCAAGTGGTCCGAACGTAGGGTGCCTGCCTTGACCTGCTCAGCAGAGCACCCACCGGTCCTGGTGACGGCGGCGACCGCCTCCTCTTGGATCACAGAGTCGTCCAGGCCCAGGATGCGCAGGTCTGCGCATCTGACGGGCCTGGACACTCGGGCTTCGTCCGCTTCTATGGACGCTCTTAGCTTTTCAGCCAGAGCGTCAACGGACGGGCCACTATTTACACCGGGGATCTCCAGCGCTCGAGCCCCTGTCGCGGTGACTTTAAACCGGAGGCCCCCGGTGATCCCGAGCTCTGCGAGATCCACCGTCGCTTTCCCCTTCGAGAGCATGTCGCGGTAGGACACGCCCCTCTTTTCCGCTTCCGGCTGTAGCGTGATCACTACAGTTGCGGTCTTCGGGGCGCGGAGTCTAGCCGCGACGCTTCGCGCCTTGTGCCGGCGCCTTCGCTCCTCGTTGCGGGCCTTTTTGGCCACCTTTCAGCCCTTCCTCCTTTCCCCGACCACCTGCCACTCGCTTTCGGCCGCGGCAGGCGTGGGGGTGGTGGCGGTGGCTGTGGCCGGCTTGCTGCTGGCGCAGGCACCGCCACCACCTGAGGAGCCACCTTGCCTTTTTTCTGGGCCGCTGCCGGTTTTGGCGGAGCCGACTTTCCGGGGCCCGGCCTAGTCCTGCCAGAAGACTCGCCAGAGTGCCCCGGCCCAGAATTGGCAGCCGTAGCAGCCGCATATGAGACTGCCTTCGGGCCCGGGACCACCCTCGGGCCCGGAGTCGCATTCGGGCCTGAGCCCGCCCCCGGGCCCGCGGCCGCCTTGTTTGCCGCCAGGGAGGGGCGCATAGAATGCCCTCCAGGACAGAGGTAACTTTACCTTGTATCAACATTTTGAGCAAGCGATGATGATAATCCATCAATGTGCTGATTAATAACAGGGTCCTTTAATCCGCTGTAAACATGAAATATAACTTAAGTAATGACCGCATACACTACTCAGATCAACTAGGTATTTTTTACATTTACCGTAAAACTGCTCTCGCCTTTTGTAGGTATTCTTTTTTACTAGCTTTCCTCTTCTTCTTTGGGTAGGAACCGTATATATATTAATCTTACGACCCAGTATTTCTAAAAGAATGATTTCTGTTACCCGTAATTAATTGACAAATAATCTTTATAATTAGATTGTACAAAACGTATCTTTCAATCATAAAACATGACTACAATGAATCATAAATACAAAGAATACTAACATTTAAACAGCTGACGACCCCTGGGTTTACTGTCAAAATTACCTCACGCACACTAAGGCGCGCGGGAGCGCGAGCGACACAGGTCCGTTCTCCACAAGCCCTCAGGCGACACTGACAGTACGCGCGTCGTACATCAACTAATTAGGCATTATTTTAGAATATTGTAATAAAAAAATGTGAAGGTAAAAAATAAAAATAAAAATATTTAGAGGAAAGGTAAAGTCTTATATTATAGTATGGTGAACTTTCTTTTTGTTTATTTTGTCATTACCTTATGTTTAAACAATATTTAAAATGCATACATTTTAGATAAGTATTGCTTTTGAATATCGTTTTTTTTTGCGTGTATTCAATTTTTATCTCAATTCTAATCAATCTACGAACTTGAAGACTATATGACCTGTACATATATATTTTTTTCAGATCTTTTTGTGCTGCCAGTTTGACACAAATAGCAGGGAAAACCCTGATGTTTTACGATTGCTTGAAAATGGGTGTCGGGAAATTGCTATTTCTCGAAATATTTACGTATATAAACAAAATTGTAATCAATCTACAAACTAAATCAAAGTTAGATTTATGAGTTTTCATTGAAATATTATGCCATTATCTTTAAATAACAAATATCGAGAACTTGAAAAAGTACGTATTTTTGGTCAAACGCTTAAAATATGTGAGCGCGCTCTTAAGCATATGCACTTTACGGCTGGGTCTGGATACAACATCATTAAACAAGACAAATTCGTGACTGTTTTGGTGAACAAAAATACAAATTTCAAAAATGTACAGTGCTGGAAGTGGCAGTATTTTAAGTTTTTTAAATAGTGGAACACAACTGTCTAGTGGGTGCGCTCCACAAATTGAGCGCACGCATTTTTTTTGAGCTCGAAACACTCTTTCAAGTTCAACCGAATTACCCCATATTATAATACCATATCGCAAAATGGATGAAACATAGCCATGGTATCAGTGGCGTAGCTACCAAGGGGCTAGGCGGGGCAGTGCCCCGGGGCCCTCAAGCTCAGGGGGCCCTCGAATCCTTACCAGAAAATCTCGATCGAACTGAACGTTTTAAAATATTCCCATTTTCAAAATAACTATTACAGGTTGCAAAGGACTTCTATCATGGCAACTCAGTTGAGAGAAATTCGAAAGTTATACCTAGGGAATTCCCCTTTCTGTGAGTGTTGTCAATTTGACGGATAGCGATATGTGCGTTTTATTCTTCATCGATGTGCGTTTTATGGTTAATTCGAGTCAAGATTTTTTTTCCAGAACGGCTAAAAAATTAATGCTAGATCAGGAGTAAGTAAGCTGATGTATAAACTTTTTAGTACTGGTCAATGTAGTGGTTCAATTTTATTTGATTTTAGTACCACTTATATTGATGTCCGTTACGTCCATAAATCATGTCAAATCTATAAATTTCGGCTACTCATTGTATAACGCGAAATATCGTGAAAAAATACAGGTCACCTGCAGTAGGTGCATTAATTCAGGACCACGCGCGAGGAGATCGTTCTTGGTCTCCACCGTTAAATGTGGTTACACTACGGTGATAAAATGTTTTCCGAGGATTCCCCAACGACCTCTTGTAGCCTATCATTCTCCTTCCTTTTACTTTTAACGTCGTCAATTAACACATAAATACCTTCTCGAAAACAATCTTATATAAATATTAAATAAATATAAATACGTTAGATAAATAAATTAGAAAAATAAAATTATGGACAAAAAGAAGAAACCCAGTCATTTAAAGGCAAACAACGCCAAGAAAGAGAAGATAGTAAATAAATATTGCCCAAAATTGACAAAATATTTCTATTGATAAAGACTCAAATAATGTGGTATCTGCAGTGTTGGTTGAGAAGCCTACTGAAGAAGATTTGACAATTATTGCAGTTGGAGATACCTCCGCCGCCGATCATGTGAACGTAGATGATGTTTGCAGGGCACACATAAGAGCGCAGGATTTGGAGGAACCATAGACTTCTACATTTTTCGAAAATGTGTACGATAAATCTTCTTATGACTTGGGAAACTTTACGAACAAAACATTAAGCGATAACGAAAAACGTCAAATTCTTGATGAGGCCAAAGCTGATGATAAAGTAGCTTAGCATTTTTAAAGTAAGTATTTGTATATTTTTACTTGATAAAACCTAACCAGTTCAAAAAGCAGTGCCAGGCACACAAAAAGATGGGGCCCATTTTTTTATTTGCCCCAGGGCCCTTGGTTACCTAGCTACGCCACTGCATGGTATGCACATAGTGCCGCATTAACACTAGCCACACGTGTTAGTCTATATAAAACATATACAAATCTATCTATCTTCTTACATAGAACATCAATATGAGATTTCCAGTTACAGTTTTTGTCAATTATTATCCCCAAGAATTTAGCGTAATCGACCTCTTCTATCGTCTCATTTCCATACTGTATTTTAAGTCGTGGACGCGTACTGTTATATGTCTGGAATTGTATCATATTTGTTTTGTTTAAGTTAATATGAAGATTATTGTGTTCAAGCCATGTAATAATTTTATTTAATGTCATGTTTATTTCATTTTGGTACTCAACAATGTCGTCATTTTCTTTTATAATACTGAGGGTCGTGTCGTCAGCGTATAGTATGCAATTGTGGGAAGTTACATTAGGCAAGTCATTAACATAAAGCAGGAATAAAGGTGGCCCTAGTATGGTCCCTTGGGGAACACCGCAGTTATTTTCACGAAACTGAGACCTATACGTGAGCTTCTGATTTCCTGTTTGTCCCGAAATCTCAACACATTGCAGTCGATGTGTAAGGTAACTTTCAAACCATTTCAACGCGTTACCCCTTATGCCATATCGGTCTAATTTATAAATTAACAATGTATGGTTCACGAAATCAAATGCCTTGGACATATCTAGAAAAATAGATATAATTGGTAGTTTATCATTTAGGCTTTTCGTAATTAATTTTAAAAGAGCAAAGCAAGCAGTTGTGTTCGATTTATTTTTTCTGAAACCATATTGATCTTCACTAAGAATTTTGTATTTGGATAAAAAACCGGAGAGTTTTTCATGCATGGCCTTTTCAAAGATTTTTGACAGGATTGGTATGAGTGTTATAGGGCGGTAATTATTCATATCACTCCTATCACCTTTCTTGTGGATTGGTTTTACAATTGAGAGTTTTAACCTTGAAGGGAAAATTAGGGTTTGCCTTGCATAAATGTCAGATTAATAATATGGCTGGTGGTGAAACTTTTATTACATCGTCTCAAACTTTTATTTTATTTTTACCTTATGTCTTATTATTATTTTAGATGACATTTACCGATGTGACATGAATACTTATTTCAGTATTTTATTATTATTATTTTTTTACTTTATTTTTTTATTATTTTTATGTGACATTTACTGATTTGACATTAATATTTACTTTTTTTATTATTATTATTGTGACATTTATTGATATTCTTGATTTTTTTTTTAAATTCATTTCGTATATTATTATTAATTACATTTAATTATTGTGAATATGAGGACCATGTAGGTCACATTTTTTTTATTTTTTTTCTCCCACCACTGTCTGGCAGTTTGAGTACTTTAAGCGACCCTACCCAAATGTCCTTTCTTTGGTATTGTTCGTCGTTTCGTTGAGCTCCTTGAGTTATAAGTCGAGCTACACGATAACTGACAAATGCTTGCACTGACTGGACAGGTCCACTCAAATCTGTGTGGTTCTTTCTTCAAAAGACCATCTCAGACACTCTGCATAGTCCTCATGTAAATTGGGCAATGTCTGGACTTTAAAAGAGCAACAAGTTAACAGAGAACCTCTGAGTTTGTTTCGGCTGTTTCTTCTCAGAGTAGTCAGGTACGAAACACCGGCCCAATCTAGTTTAAAAAAAAATTACGTGTAAAAGTGTTTGTAAAAACCTATTTGCAAAATAAACATCATTTATCATTTATCTCATTCCCACATTCATTTTCGTGTCATAAGACAGAGTGGGCAAAAAGATAATCACAGAGTTCTTTTTTACACGCTTTTTTTGACGCCACTTCTATATGCTTTGGTTGGTTATTATTCTATGGTTAGAGTTCGCAGTTATGTGACCCTTGACTTTGCGTCAGTGATATATTGACAGTAATCTTTATACTGTTGAGTTAGTACCACTGAAAAGTCTGTCAAAATTACAAAGATTTATTCTTATTACAAAAATGTTGCTGCTGTGAAAATACTTCTTTGTCTATGGTTTGTGACTCCTAAAATCTTTGCTAACTCTCAACATCCTTCCCAGGTATTCCTCAGGCATCGATGGCGATATTCGCTCGGTTCTGCATCAACATGTCGTACAATGCGGTGATCCAGTGGTCCACGGAATTGTTGCCGACGGCGGTGCGGGCATCAGGCTCGGCTTCACTACACATGAGCGGTTATGTTGCGTCTGTATTGTCGCCGTACATTGTGTACTCTGTAAGTTGTTTGAGAATTATTTATTGAGAACTAGGAAAAATACTGGGGTCCTGTCTTAAAGATTAAATGAGGTAAATAAAGGTGGTCCAGATACAGTCAGCTGTATCTTCGATGTCGCGGCCCACCTTTAATGTGTAATTAAATGAGGGCCATAATTGCACATAAAGGTGGTTTGTTAAATATACAGAGTGAAACTGACCGGCAAACTCTTAAAACCCAAGAAAATTTAAATTTCGCGGGCTCCTCTATCGGTTCCACCTATTCATAAAATACCATTGCCTTGTCCTGATGTTATCCAAGTATTCCCATACAATAAGTAGGTACTTATGTCCCAAACCATGTTTACAACTCCTGAGGCTGGCTTTAGCTTCATGTAATCAGGAGTAGAAGAATCTTAAAATGACGTAGACAAGGTGTTGGATAAAATATGACCTTACTATTTCATTTACAGGAGCGTCTATGGACTTCCCTACCTCTGCTGATCTTGGGAATAGTGGCATTACTAGGTTCTAGCATCAGTATGGTGCTACCAGAGACGAAGGGCCGGCCTATGCCACAGACTATGGCGGACGGTGAGAGGATCGTACAGGAACAGACGCTATGCGGGTAAGTGTTCCTAACATTGTAGAAGGGTAACGAAACCTCGAATAATAAGTAATCGCTTACTTTGAAACAAGGGTAAAAATGGGCATGATGGCCAATATTTTACGAGGGGAAATATGGGTATGTTGGATAATCGGAACTGATAAGGGTAAAAATGAACAAAATAGGGTAGCTGTGAGTGCAAAAAGGGGCGTGTTGGGCAATCTATAGGCGACAGACTATTAGAAAATGGGTGTGATAGACATTATCCCATCGTCGGAGACTGCGGAGACAAGGGTTGAAAACAACGTAATACTCAAGACATTTGATTAGGGATTTTTACCCTAATCACTCAACATGGTGACATTGGTGATCACCAAGACCCAAGCAAGATTAAAAACGATCAAAATGGCGTTGCTAAATATTATACAAGGGTAACAATGGGCAAATTGGGCGGGCATGTTGGGCAATCTCTAAGAGGCGAGCTCAGGCGACTATACATTGTAAGGCCGACGACGACAAAAAAAATGGGCATTTTTGGGTATTCATTCAGGGCGCTAAGGGTATATGGATATGATGGGCAGATGTGAACCGCAGCATTGTACAGTCAGCAACAGAGTTAGTGGAACACTGATAGTCGCGACATAAAAGACTCAATTTACCAATATTGAGTTTTAACATTTTGTTTGGCTAAAAGTCAAGAGTTTGTGCATTTGTATTTTTTAATGTTTGTGTGATATAAGAACGGTATATATGTGTTTTTTGCATTTTGTGAATTGTGCCTGCCGGTAATTCGACGAGGTAAGTTTTTTTAAACTTTCTTTTGATGCTTTTTTGTCGCTTCAGCTTTCGTTTTATTAGTTACTCAAATATGTCAATTCTAGAAGTAAGCAGTTATTCAATAAAACATAATTATCTCAGTGCAAAGATTTCGGTTTTTATATATCTCGAATTTCCATAAGTAACCGCAGAAATCTGTAGTACGCGCGGCGACCAATCAAGCTTTAATAACCAGTTTATGCGGATCTCTCATTGTATTGGATATCCATACAAAGCGAGGCCATGTTATACTGGAAATATGTCGCCGTGGGTATGCGCAAAAAAATTCATGCGTAAGGTTAATAGTATATTGTGTATTAAGGGCGGTAAGTAAGGAATTACGATCGAGGCTCTAGTAGAAGCCCGAAGTCGAAGACTGAGGGCTTTCTGAGTCGAGGTTCGTAATTCCCGTACCGCCCGTGAAACATACAATGTTTTTCATCACATTTGCGAGTTAATAATTATGAATATACATAAGTCAGCACATATTATTACGAAATACGTGAACTAATTTGCGGATGGCGGGCTGTTTGCCCACACCACAGATTATACAAATGTTTTGTTCAGAAAAGTTAAAGGCAAATACTTACCTAGGTATACAGCCATGACGGAGTATAAAAAAAAAAAAAAAAAACGACGTTTTGATACAAAAAAACTATCGATTATTTAGATTTTAGAACATTAGTTGAGTAATTAAATAACATGTAGCGAAATTGAATGAAATTCCTGTTTAAATAACATTTTAAGACAATTTTTCAATTGCGTGTAAACTCCTTGCTTGAACTTGCATGACCTGTGTACTGTCATGCTGTGCTGTAAATTAAAAAAAAAATACTTACCGCCCTAGGGTTTTATATGGGGCATTACAGCCAAGTTAACTTGTATGTTATGACACTGTTTACGTGCAAGTGTGATGAAAACACTTTTGCAATACTGCAGTCTGCAGCATTGCAAGTCAACCATTTCGACATAGGCTAAAGATCGACATCCTAGTAACTCGGTCGCGTGCTGTTAGTACACACGGAAGCTATGCATTTCCAGCATAACATTACCTCGTTTTGTATAGATTTCCCATACAATGAGAGATCCGCTTATACTGGTTTATTGAAGTGAAACTTCTTATGCGACTTCCAATAAGTTTGCGTTAAACGTTTAACGCTACCTTGGCTTGGAGGGGGAATAGAAAGAGACAGAGCGAGAGTGAATGCATGGCACTCGAACGCATGCGTGTAGTATTACGAAGTTTCACTTCTTCCGCGCGTAGGGACTCCACGCACTATTTTTTTATACCTTGATTGATAGACGTGTGTACTTGAGTATGATGTTTTATGAAACAGACTATTTTTGTTTTAGATGCCTCGACAGCATTAGAAAAAGAAAACGAAAACAACAGACAGCTAAGCAAGGAGTAAGCAGCAAAAAGTTGTCGATGGGGAAATCTACGGTTCATTCCGTATCCGAAACTAAGCCAAGAATAGTTGAGGAGATACATCTGTAAATGTTGGGGTAAAGCGGCCATCAGACAGCACCTAAGTGAGACCGCCGTCGAAATGCAAAACTGATTTCTGTATTTCTAGACTAATATTATATAGAGGAAAGATTTGATTGTTTGTTTGTTACGATTTAACTCAAAAACTACTCGACCATTAAAAAAAATTCATACATACATTATTTTTACATTATTACAATCCATACTAATATTATAAATGCGAAAGTCACTCTGTTTGTTTGTTACCTTTTCACGACTAAACGGCTGATCGGGATCTTGATAAAATTTGGCAAGAAGATAGATTTTAACCTGGGGAAGGACATAGGCTATATATCATCACGCTACGATCAATAGGAGCGGAGCAGCAATGAAAAATGTTGCGAAAACGGGGAAAATGTGACGCAGACGAAGTTGCGCGGGACAGCTAGTTCATACATATAGCTTTCTAATGGTGAAAGAATTTTTTACTCGGCCTATGTTACTCCGTATAGACCGAGTAACATAGGCTATATTATATGAAAATTTTCGCGGACGAAGTCGCTGGCGAAGTGCTAGTTAGTTATAAGTTATCAACTCACTACCTCATGTACATGTTTACATTTATCTTGTTGCGTTATTATTATCTCAATACATATTTTTTTTACATTTTTATACGCAATCGTGGTAAAAGTGTTCCTACTAAGCTAAGCAATAAAAACATTTTTATAAGTAGTTGTAAAAAATAGTTTTATTTAAATTTTCACAAATTCTATTCGGAATTCCCGTACGATTGTGAGTTTAAAGGCGAATTTATTAAAAACACTTTTTTTTTTCACAGAAAAGCGGAAGAAGACATTGAAGAAGCGGAATGGAAGAACGAGAAAGAAAAGGCTTTAATTACATAGCGTTATAAATTTATTTACGGTTCTTATGGGATCTACCAATGGTGGACATTGCTCCGAGTATTCTTAAGGACTGCCCACAGATGTACTTAAAGGTGCTTTCTTTTAGCATAGGTACGTACGTAGGTAATTAAACAGTTACCTAAAATAACGTAGGACGATTGCAAAATATTTTTGTGATTTGGGAGTCCTTTAGGAATTTCGTAACGTTAATTAGTTGATTAAAGCTGTATTGTTAATAGTAAAAACTTTCAGCGTGCCTAACATGCGGGATAATGCTGTAAGTACCTAGAGAAAAAAAAAAGTTAAGTTGGCAGGCATTTTTACCGTGTAAACGACTGATGGTCACATTTACCAGTAGTTGCCTGCACACAGAACTTCTTTGCCGACTGTACCCAAGTCGAAGCAGAGATAAATATGAAGAAATCGTGCTAATTGAAACATCTAGGTTGTATTATGTAAATAATTAAGTATTTCAAAACGCTTGTACCAATGTGCCTACATAAGTTTTATAGGTTATTTTTTAACTAAACGTTTTCCTTCATTGAGAACAGTGCGTTGCACGCAAACAGAGCTTGTACACGCAGTAGTAGAGAGTAGATCTTGTACATCATATGTATCGTAGAATTTCCTGCACAGGGTAAGTTCCTAAATTTCATTATGTCTTTAAAAAGTTTTATTTTATATAGTCTAGTTTTATTTTTTAATATTTAAAACGTTTTTTTGAAACTTACCCTATGTCAATAAGTCTGTCAAACGGTTTTTTTTTTTAAACTTACCCTATGTGGATATTAAGTCTTACAACGTTTTTTTTTTAAACTTACTCTTTGTAAATAAAAAGTTTTTTTTTTTAAACTTACCCTATTTGAGTCTTAAAATAAGTCTTAAAATAAGTTTATTTTGAGAAGCAAAATTAGGCAAGTGATAAAAATATGCATTATTATAAATAATTTTAAAATAAGTGACCGGCCTAAGCCGTTATGATTGCCTAGATCTAGATTTTAGGTCAAGCTTCCAATATTTTTAATGTTGTTAATTAACTATTAATATTGTTCGACCCTAGACTAAGCAAACCTAGGGCTAGGTAGAAACAGTTGTATGTTCAAATCTCTCAATACATTATAAAATGAAAAGTTAGACTACTTTGCTCAGAAGTCTTTGGTCAATTCATAGTGATTCTATTAATATGTAAGTAGCTCAATTATCACCAATTGGAAAAAAAAATGAAGATGAACGAATAACAGTAGATCACAAAACCAGTGAAAAAAAAAAAATTTAATTCGAAGAACAAAGTTGGATCCCGAGAGCAGTGAAGGATTCTAGAGTAGAATCCCGGGAATTTTAAACCATCAATAATTTAGTATAGTCAGAATACATATTTGCTCAGAAATCTTCGATCAATTCATAGTACCTAATTATATTATTAAGTAGGTAGGATGGCGCATAAACCTTATTTATTCAAAATTAAATTAATTTGGACCAGACATTGTGGAGTGTCAGCAAATCAGTGTTTTTTTTCATGCCTGGTGCTTTTATATCTAAGTAGATAAATACGAGACTATGTAAATAATACATTTTACGAAAATAAGTAGTCTGAAAAATATTTTTTGCAACAAATTCGACATTTCTTGACTTCCTAAGAGTGACATTGACAGATGGACACATTACAAAATCGCGCCCTCTTGCAAAAAAAAAAAGTAGGTAAATCTTTAAAAGGAAAGCGCGCGGTGTACTGATACAACGATATATTTTTTTGTTTTATTTATTTGGTATTCACGTTGTGTGCCTACAAAAGAGCTTTCGCTCGTTTCAATAATTTAGGCTGTAATTCAGAGAAGATAATAATTTTATTATTAGGTAGGTATAGGTATATATAGCTATAGATATAGGTTTGTTGTGTTACAATACTAGAGATCGGAGTAAGAAAAGTTAATTTAACGAAATATTCGCCTAAGTAACATGTGGATAATACCTCCATAAAAATCCTGGAATGATTTCCATCATCTGCCAAACCCTTTCCCCGTAGCGACCTACAAAAAGCAACTTATAACAAAAATTACTACAGCGCCATCTATGATAAAACTGAAGAACTAATATGGGCTCAATCTCGCAAGCAAAGTTTACATCGACTTACGAGTATATAGAAAAACCCGACAACAACTGTCGGGCAGATGCCCACCAGACATAACACCTGTCTGGTCGGGGGATCCTCCCTTTCCTATAAGGAGTATCCAGGAACTTTACCCTGTTCCTCATATTCCTAAATCCCAACTATGTTGGGGTCAGCTTTCAGTCTCACCGGATGCAGCTGAATACCTGTATTTTACATGGAGACTGGAGAGGCTGCCTGTCTGACATCCAAACTTAGTAGTAGGTAGAGGGTAATACGATACCTGTTGTCTAAAACAACCAAGCTGGTCCTTGGAAATAACAGAAAAATATTTTTTTTTTTTTTTTTTTTTCTTTATTTAAAGGGCTTTATCGCTGAGCGATAACGTCGCCCTATAAGATCAACAGTAAGACTAAAACTAACACTGCACTAAAAATAAACTATTTTAAAGCAAAAGTTGCTAATTTGTATAAAATCCCAGCTTTTTCCGATAAAGGACAAGCTAGGATTGAATTACATTCACCAACATCATAAATTTTGGTTGATCCGAGCAAACTATATCTCATGGCCTCATTCCGTACACATTCCATCAAAACATGTTGAACATCTTCGACTATTCCACATTCTTCGCAATTGGGGGAAGTAACCTTTTTCATAAGAAAACCAAACTTTTTTGATGGAATATGACCGGAACGGAGTCTTAGAGCCATAACTAGAACACTCCTACTAGATAAATTATCAATCCAATTATTTACTGGAAGTTGTGGCTGGATGGTTTTGTACCATATTCCCTTTTCAGTTGATCTCTGGTCAAAGTGTTCACTCCATACATCTGTACATTGCTGCTTAATAAGTTTTATGTAATCTGTATACAGAGGCGAGACATTTACCGAAATTCCATCTGTCACAGCTTGGTTAGCCAAAAAATCAGCTCTTTCGTTATCCTCGATCTGAACGTGAGACGGAATCCACTGTAAAATAACCGTAATCGACTTACAAGCCAGCTCATATATAGACTCCAAAATCGTGTAGGCTATCGGTACTCCTCGCACGGGCGAGGTGCACCGAGCCAAGTGTTGCAGAGCACTCTTAGAGTCTGATAAAATGACAAATTTGTCGTGATTAATAGAATTAATATAAGATAAAGCTTCCGCTATTGCAATTAACTCGATATGCATAATGGAGATTTGGGAGTCTATAGCGAGCTTGACAGATGTATTCAATTGTGGGTCCCAAAAAGCAGCACCACTACCAGCAGTAGTCTTAGAGCCATCTGTGTAAACCTTATGGTAATCTGAATAGTTCTCTGCTATGAAACGAATACAAATTTGTCTTAAGTTGCTACAGTCGTAACGACGTTTAGGCTTAGTTATAGGTGAAATATTATGTCTAATGGCTTTATGAACATTTATATTGCTGACCCATGTATCCAAAGAGAACATTTCCAATAATTTAACTGAGTGAACATCAGAAGATTTAAGTGCGTTGTAAACTGAGACTAATAAAGGCTGTTTTCTACCTCTCCAGTATTGAGAGTTATTAATAATACTTGAATTTAAAGACTGAATCAAATTAATCGAAACGTTCCCTTGAAAAGACATACATTTTAGATAATACTTGCCTCCTAGAAATTTCCTACGCGTATTTAATGGAGGCAAATTCAACTCACTCTCCATCACATGGATGGGAGTGCTTCTCATAAAGCCACCAATAATACGAAGTGCTTTATTTTGGACTTTATCTAATTTAGACAAATGGCTGTTATAACTACAATCATACAGGAAGCTACCATAGTCTAACCTACTGCGAATTATAGATATATATAGACGACGTAAATGTTTAGGGTGAACACCCCAACCAGGACCTGATAAGACTTTGAGTATATTGATGAATTTTAAAACCTTTTGTACCAATTCATTAATGTGTTTCCCCCACCTTAAAGACCGATCCAACCACATCCCCAGGTACTTAATGGTATTAACTACGGTAAGATTGCTATTATTTACTTTTAAATTAACGGATTGTCTGGACATACCTTTCTTAAAAATACAAACTTTAGTCTTAGTAGGAGATATTTCTAGACCCAGATTGGTAACTATAGAATTAAAAGAAATTATTGCAGACTGCAGCTCTGAGATTACTGAGTTGACATTAGTACCTGACTTAAATAAAACAAAATCATCAGCATATTGAGATATATCAACGTTTACGTCATTCTTTATAGTTTCGCAAATATTATAAGTAGCAATGTTAAATAATAAAGGGGACAATGGGTCGCCTTGAGCCAATCCTCGACCAGTAGATCTCGAAAACTCAACATTGCTAACCGCAATTTTAAGTATTCTCTCTTTTAAGAATCTCCACAAATATGAGCACATTTTACGACCTACCCTTAGTTTATCGAGTATGTTTAACAAACTATTAATATCGACGTTATTATATGCGTTATTGATGTCGATAAAACAGCCAACTGTAACAAGATTTGAGGCAAATCCAAGCTGTATCTTAGCTGTTAAATTATTAAGACTATCCAGACATGACTTAGCTTTGCGAAATCCTACTGTGTCATCGGAGAAGATGCTTTTATTTTCTAGATACCATTCTAAACGTTTGTTTAAAATTGAATGAAAAATTTTACATAAGCATGACATCAGGGAAATAGGTCGAAGAGAAGATGTTAGTCCTGATTCACGCCCCGGTTTAGGAATAGGAATGATCTTAATGTTACGCCATTGAGTTGGAACAAAACCTAAGTCATAAAATCTATTGTACATAAAAAGTAGCAACAATTTGCCAATGTCTGGGAGATTCTTGACCATGGAAAATGAAATTTCGTCGCAACCAGGGGCCGTATCTTTTGATTTAATTGCATTTTCCAGTTCTTGAATAGATATAACAGATTCTAATTTTAAATTATTAGAGTGAAAACAAGGTTCGGGGGGAGACACATAATCAGGCGTTAAGTCTATAAGAAGTTTTTCAGCTAAATTTGGATCTGCGTGTTGATTGTGAGATTTACGGCCTTTAATCCACCTCATTTTGCGCCACATATCGCTAGCAGAGGTTGTTGAGTCGATACTTGAACAAAAGGTTTTCCAAGAATCACAATTTGCCTTACGAATCTGCCTTTGCGATTCCTGAATTTCCTCCTGCCATAATGTATGATTTTGAGGTGTGGGGTTGCGCCTAAGCTTTGCTAACGCCAACCGACGTATTGCTACAAGTTTCGACAAATCGGAATTCCAGTACGGTTTTGGCGTGAACTTACTACTGATGTGTTGAGGAATAATAATTTGGGGAATGTGGGCATCGGCTGCCTCCTGTAACGTATTTTCAAAAAAATCATAACACAGCTGAGGATCTTCCGGAGCTACGGAATTATTAAAACTACTTTCTATGGCCGAAACATACTTTTTCCAGTTAGATTTTTTAAAATTTCTTTTACGAATAGTATGTTTATTTACATTAAGACTGGTGGATAATTTAATAATTAAATGATCGCTCCCTAACGACTCATTCGACACCTTCCAATTAAAATTTAAAGCTAAGTCTGAAGAAATAAAAGAAATGTCGGGAGAAGATTGCTGTATAATGTTATTAACTAATTTTATACGAGTCGGACTTCCGTCATTAATTGAAATAAAGTTATGATCTATCATTGTATCGAAAATTTGAGATCCACGCTGATCGGTTTTATATGACCAGTTGGAGTGATGGCCGTTGAAGTCACCTAAGATTAAGGTTTTGTTATTTGCTATAGAAAATATATGATCCCAATCCCTTTGTAAAGTACGAACAGTTGAAGGACAGTATACTGCAATGATTCTCTCAATATGCTGACAATTTAACAATTTAATGCACAGAAGTTCTATCCCTGAATTGTAGTTATGCAGATTACACATTTGAGCTTTAATAGATTTGTGTACAATAATAGCCACCCCCCCATATCCGTCATCACGGTCTAATCTAAAAACGTTATATCCACTAACATTGAAACGGCTGTCTGGTTCGAACCAGGTTTCACTTATTACGGCAATATAAATTTTATCTTTAAATAATAGTTGTTCTAACAATAAAGACTTGGGCCTTAAACTTTGTGCATTCCATTGCATAATATTTAGTTCAAGAATGTAATCATTATGATCCATTAATGAGTTTACTTAACAATGAATTATCCGACATATTATTGACCACAATTAATACAAACCAATCTACAATTATCTTAATCACACCGTGTATTTTATCCATAAGTGCACCTTTTTTTAAAACTCTGTCCATAATCTTACTTATTAAATTACCAAAAGAAGTGTCTTTTTTATTGTGGTCACTACATTTTCGTGGTATATCAGATTGCGACGATGGTTCACATTCTCCGATAGTAGACGAATCGTCCGAATCCTTTTCCATAACAGCAGCGGCGGCAGGTCGAGACTGCCGCTGTTTTTTATGTTGAGTTGATTTCTGTTTATTATTTCGTTCCGTATGCATAGTATGTTTTGGCCTAGACAAAGTGACATCTGCCTTTACTTTATCAGCGTATGTTGTAGGTTCCTCATTCAAGTCAAATAAGTAAATATTTTGTTGCGTGGTATTCTCTTTCTCTGTCACAACAATGTTTTGTTCCTGAGAGATAGGGGGAGGAGGAGATGGGGGTACATATAACAACAAAGCTTTACGGTATGTACAATTAAACTCAAACATCAAGTCGCGTAACTTTTTCTCTTTCAAGTAGATTGGACATGATTTGTCTAGGGCTATATGGCTACCCTTACAGTTTACACACACAAATGTTGTTTCCTCACAACGATCATGGTTACCCCCGCATCTAGGACAAATAGCTTTACTAGACTTACACATTTTTGCCACATGGCCAAATCTCCAGCACTTGGAGCATTGTGTTACGGGGAATATATATCTCTCAACTTTGGCTCTCATGCCGTATATATTTACATGTGAGGGTACAAATGCGCCTTTAAAACAAACGCGTATAGACTCGCTTGGAGTCCAACCATTAGAATTATCAGCATTATTATCCGGTTCCTTACATTTTCGATCAAGACGTTTCGCTGATAGAATTTGCACATCACAAGTAACATTACTAACAAATTCCTCCATAGAAAGGTCCAATTCTATATCTTTGATTATGCCATATGATACTCCAACTTCCCAAGATTTTTGTGACCGCCATCCCATTTCGTTAAAAACTTTGCAATTGAGCATTTTTTCGGCATTGGTTTCGTTGTCAAACGTGATTTTTAATTTGTACGGATTAACATATTTTACTCGAGATATACCACAAATCATGTTTGTTTTGAATAATTTAGCTAATGCAAATTGTTTCGGGAACTTCTCGCTATTGGTTATACATAACTCAACTTTGTCCTCTGTGTTGTTACCGCCTATATCCTCAGGTGATGTATGTCTTCTTGATATTCTCTTCTCGCGTCTATTAACTGTTGTCCAACTTCCTGATAAATCCTGCCTAGCCCTTTTTCTCCCTATAGTAATGCTATCATCGCCTTCCGTACTTTCCTCTTGATGTGTAGTCACCTCCATATTCAAATCCTCCAGGTCTTCCTGATGTATATTATCGCGACCTCCATATTGTATCGAACAGGCATTATTAGGTGAATTACTCATATTGTTAGAACAAAAGGCCGGCCGGCCGAGCGCGGCGGCGACGGCGTTAGCTAAGTAAAACTTATCGCAAACCGGTTTTTGTGTTGATTTGTACGTACGACTAATTAGACCGAGTCACAAATCGACACACTGAGAAAAATATTAAAATTTCGAATTAATGATGTCAACTTAGGAGGTAATCATCAACATGTGACTGAACTTTCTTGAAATTTTGGTAAATAAACTAAACCCATCCTATTCCGATCTCTGTGCAATACACAGCAAAGTAGAACAAACAGTAATGTGATATTATTGAATTCAATTAATTGTTGTATAATAATGTTATATTGAATTAAAAATAATACGGTACCTAGACGACAATTTGTACAAAATGAAAGAGATCATATTTTTGGTCCAATGGTTGGCCATAATTTAGAAATAAATATTAAAAATTCAATAAATCGCTCACTTGCTGCAATCCTTTCAGTTATTTTACCTCTGTCAGCAACCTTATGTCAACGACAATAAAGATTAATTTGATTTTGACAGCGACGTAAAATCAAAGGTACAATAATTAGTATAAAATTACTGTACCGCTTACGAATATGAATAGCTTCTTCAAAAAATCATTTGAAATTAGAATTATGTTTATACTTAACGTTATTATTGTAAGTAAAATAATTTAGCATAAGTCTGAGTAATTGTATAAAAATATTAAGTTAATTAAACATGTTGTACAATACTTTTAATAAAAGTATTAATTGTGATTTTACTGTTTTGTTTGATTTAGCTTACCTGACGATCAATCAATCGTGATTGCCGCCATCTTGGTTTTCGGACTTTCCGTGTCTTCGAATTTAGTTTAAATTCCGAGAGGCGTTTGAGCATCTCGAGAGCGGTTGCGGTTCATCTTTGTTTTGAGACGTGGAGGATTGAAAGCAGCAGAGCCTACACAGGGGGCGAGCAAATATTGACTACTGCACAGTCATGCCACTTAAATGACGCAGAATGTACAACCTTATAGCACTAGGACTAAGGTCTATTTCTAGATAGCAATTAAACGTATGATATCTTTAATTTCCGGACGTATTATCAAATCATTAAACCTGCAATATTTTTTAGATAAATTCATGGATTTATTTAAACAATCAAAAGCAACAAAATGGTATGAAGTTTTACCCTTTATGGCGCCCACACCAATTGATCGATCGTCGATTCATCCATTGTACCATTGATCGATGGTATCCATCGATTAATGTGTTGACACCCTAAGTTCTGCTTAGTACCATAAATCATGGGCTACGAACTTTTATCTTCTAGTCATGGGAATAGACGAGACCACTTAAGGCGTGTTGGGGTTGGACATCTGTGGAATTCAATGTGTAATCTGTGGTCTAGTAGGATAGTCTATGCTGCATGGAACAAGACGGAGTAATGCAATAAATGGTTTAAGTGAATCTATTAAATGACTATTATTAAACAAGGCGGAAGCTCCGATGATCTATCCATACTTTTTTGTATGGGGTTATAATTAAAACATTGACATTTTGTTTAAAACGAATCATCGCATGCAGACGGGACCGTTCCTGGCTGTTAAGAGTACAAAAAAAACAACACCAATACAAAATAATCAATTTATTGAACTAAATCAGGTGTTCTTTATACTAAGATACATTTTCCCGTTTATATTCTGTTTGACTGGGTTGATCCGCTTCAGTATTTGCGTCATGGTCTCGACTAGACGCTCACTGCTGACTCCCGTTCGCTTGGACTTGAACTTTGTGAGCAGTTCTGTGGTCGTCATCGGTTTGCGTGCGAGGTAGCGACGTACCGCTTCTTCTGTTACGCCGCATTCGCTGAAAGGAATAGTAGGTTTTACAGGTGGGTTCTATATTCGAATATGAAACGAGTGAATCTTTTAATAGTACATATAGCCCAGCTTCTGTACTTGTTTCTTACAATTGAATGTCGACTGTATGGCTAACAACATAAAGATCAAAATCGAAGTTTCGTAGCCGGCTGCGGTATTGTGACAGAGCCTGCTGTTCTTATATTTATGATGATGAAGATACAGATACTTTGTAGAACTTTGACATTCGTTAAAGGTAGTCAGTGGCCCGAAAATCTGAACCAAGGGTTATCAGTATTACCCAGTACTAACTGGGTCGTGGAGGTCAGATAGGCAGTCGCTCCATGTAAAAATACTGGTATTCAGCTGCCTCCGGTTAAGACTGGAATCCGATCCCAATGACATTGGGAAAAGGCTGGGCGGATGATTATGGAGATACAGAACAAGGTATATCACGTATCGAAATCCGGCTTAGAATCACGAATTCATGATGAAATCAAAACAAAGCTATAAATGCATTCCAGCTAGAATGATTTTACAATGACAAAAATTAAAGCGCCAACTTCACTGGCGAGAGTAGAAATAAAATTCAGTAGAAATTCAATGAAGCAATTTCCAAACAGTGATATCATCGTGCGATAATTTGGATATGGCGACCAACTTCAAATAGAAACTTTACACAATAGAAATACGGTTTCAAATACCTTCTAACAAAAATCATAACTACTAATGCTTCGGTACTAAGTATGTACATTCTGTATACTCACGTGTAAGAAGCATCAATTTTAGGTCTCTTGGCGGGCGGCAGGTTGCTATTGGCCGCATTAGCCGCCGCCACTGCAGCCTGAGCCGCTGACGGCGTGGGAGTACCCGAGCGGGACGTGTTGGCACTGCCGGCCGCTTTGGAAACAAAATATATCTGATGTTAGAGCAATTAGAGCACGCTGCTGGATTTGCAACGATCTGGTGACGTACAGACAGCGTTAGTATGTGCTAACCCCTCTACAGTCCCGCCGAGTATGCCAGGGGGGTAACTACTTAATAAAGCTGTCTGTACGATGACGACTTAAAGCAGAATTGATACGCAGAGTGGGATGGCGCTAGTCTACTCTATAGCTACGTCTCTTTCCCTCACTGGAATATGATTAAAACAATGCTGCTTTATGACGGCATAGTAAGCTTGTCTGAGCTGAAAGTTGAAAATCTTACAGCCACTCGGTGTTAACACCTTACGATATTTTATACAAACTTTTAAGTCCTTATTTACTGAAATGACTGAACTGATTTAAATGAAACTTCATACGCATAAGCAGAATACACAGGTCTAAGAAGTTACTAAAAAACATTTTCGAAAAATAGTGTTACAGCTAAATTAGACCGATTATAAATTATCTATAGAAACAGAAATTTCCAATTATCTTTTTTTTAAAGACATTTTGAAAATGTTTTTTATTAATTTTTTAGATCTATGTATCCTGCTTATGCGTATGAAGTCTCATTAAAATCGGTTCAGTCATTTCGGAAAACAAGGACTTGAAAGTTTGTATGAAATGCGGTAAGATGTAAACGCCCTTAATTGTCGATGGCATATCAAATGTCTATCGTTAATTTGATAATAATGTATAATTATTATGTGCAGAAAGTATTAATATTCAGCTTGTGCTGTCCCACTGCAGGGTAATGCCGTCTCTTTACTGCTGGAACAGGCAGGCATCTTCTTTATAAGAGGGAGTGGGCCATAATGCGGGCCCAGCGAGTTTTAGTAGATGTCACATGCCTTCCATTTTTATTTTTATTTAGGATATTTCGGCTTCCTCACAATGGCGTTCTTTGCTGTTTTAAGAGCAGTGATGACGATTTCAATTACACAAAGTAAGGTGCCAGCTTGTATTCAAACTCGAATGACTTACTACCACAAAACTAGTAAATCTTGGCCACCACTACTCTCCAGATCAGCTAGGCCTAGGTAACTCATGCTTATACTCAGTGTACATACCGGATGTGCTAGCGGCGGGTCCATTCTTATCACCTCCCTTACTCTTCTTGGACTTCTTGGCCGGAGTGGGGGCGCTGGGTTCCGGATCCGTGTCTGAATCTGAACTCAACTCGCTGCTCGAGTCTGAAAAAAAAAAATAGTGCATGGAGTCCCTCCGCGAAGAAGTGAAACTTCGTAATACTACACGCATGCGTTTGAGGGCCACGCATTTACTCTCGCTCTGTCTCTTTCTATTCCACCTCCCTAGGAGCGTTGAACGTTTAACGCAATAGTGCTTTCATACCTTCTCCATGGTAGCTTTAAACTTTTAACGCAACCTTGTTGGAAGTCGCATAAGAAGTTTCAGTTCAAAATCTAAATCAAGATATTTTATTTTACACGGGCCTACATGGGCACTTATAAAACGTCGACAAAAGGTGCAATCAAAATGATTAGAGTTTTATTTGTTTAGAAGCAACAGTTACCCTGTCGCTCACACCTTAAGCTTGCGCAACTTGGGCAGAGAATATGTTTACACGAACAACCACGCCATCGTTATAACGAAAGCGTTGTGGCGACAATGACTACTTCAATATAAACCTGCCTTTACCTTTCTTAGTGTCATCAGGTTTGCTCTTCTTCTTTTTAGTAAGTTTGCTGGCGCGCTCCTCTCCCTCCTTGGTAGGCTCGTCCTCTTGGTCATCTTCCTCTTTCTCTTTGTTCTCCTCCTCTTCTTCCGAGTCTTCGTCTGAGGCCAGGAGTTTTCTGAAAAACGACATTTTGGGTTGGATAGATTCGAAACGCTTTGCAAATTGTGTAGCAAGAGTTCGTCTTGATTATTAAGTACTCATTTTCTTAGCAAAAATAAAATAATGCATTGTATTTTGTTACCTGAGAGCGTCTTCCTCTGAAACGCCTTTGAGCTCCTTATTGGTCTTGCCCTCATTGTCTGATTCACTATAACACACCAAAAAATTGTAATGTTATTGTCAACTGTTCGGACTGTCAGTTTAATTATTGTATAGAATCTAGTTCTAAACCAACAGACAGATGTGTTACTGGGGAGTTTGTTGCGCCACTAAAACACTAGGTAGTGGCGAAGAGCGGGCGTTTTGGGGAACTGTCTCTTGTAAATTTTTGATGTTCAAATAGTGCTGGCTATCCGCCCAATTTGCAGCTGCTGCTACGGCTGCTGAGAGCCTCAAACGGCGTAAATACTGTAACCAAAATGGCAGTTACAGTTTTGGGCCGTTTGGGGTCGAAACGCTCGGGTCATGAGGCCTAAGTGCGTATTCCCTTTTTAAGGAAATATCTCGTCGACTGGTTGACACTTCGCGAGACCAGAGGGCTGCCTATTTTTTTGGGCAAAGAATAAGCATTGCCATTCAACGTGGCAATGCTGCCAGTCTTCTGGGCAAGTTTCATCCGGAAACTTCCGGAAACAACCGACAGCGATGTGGAGGAGTATTATAAGCGTCCTTTTGTTTTTAAGTTAGTTTATATTTAGTTAGTTAGTTTATGTAATTATTTAGTTTTAGAAAATGTTATAGAATAGGGGATAATCACGTTTTTTTTTTTCTTTGTCCGTCGGGTAGTTTATTGAAAAGTATTGGACACGTATTTTTTCTTTTTTCACGTGGTCATAAAATTACAGAGATATATTGAGTTGAAATGGCGCATGACGTCACATGTAGGTAAGTTTAATACCTACTTGTGACGTACTCTCCAACTTTAATGAGTTTTAACTAAGTAACTTTTTGGTATTTAGATAAAACAAAAAATCCGTGTCTAATATTTTTGTATTACCTGTCTGACCGACAAAATAGAATGTCGTTTTCTTTAGCCAGTCCACACCCCTATTGTGTGTAAGTTTCATACATAAATTGTTAAATAAATAATAATTCTTAGAATAATTCTTATTTAATAATAATTATAAGACTCAAACAAACATTGAGAGAAGATAGAAAATGAAATAGTTCTAAACGTCACCGATGCTGACCCGACTTCGAGCCAGAACGCAAACGGCACAACCACCATCTCCGGGCTCGTCGCTGAGCTCCGTCTCGCAGCCGCCGGGACGCGCCACATCCGTGGGCGCTGCATCGTCGGTCGCTGCAGTTGCGTCGAGCTCCAGCGACGAGTTTTTCTCCTCACCGTCGACGCCATCACCACCACGACGACGTGGAAGAGGACGGCCACCAGCGGGCCTGGGACCTCGAGGCCAATAGGCCCCGAACAGGGTCCCCGCTGCCGGTGGAAATGTGTCGCGCATGCGATGGACTGAATCCATCAATGAAAAAGTCATGCGCGCATAGTATGGGGCTACTGAGGGAGGATGTAACTTGACTGCGTATCGTGGTCGGATGCTGTCTCTGTTTCAGGTGCTTGAGCCAGCTGTCAGCGTGTCGGCGCAGCGACTATCGGATCAGGTGCGGGTCATCCAGCGTAACCATATGTTGGATGACAATGTACTTGATCGACTACGCCTCGACTCACGGAGTAACGCAGTTATGCCTGCTTCGCCACTGATCACGGCGCTGTTACCAAATGTATCCAGTGCTTCGACGCGATCGGATCGCGGTGGTGAAGAGGATGACGAAGTTATAAACGTGAGTAGCCAGTGCAACGCACAATTGAGGAGCGCTTTGGAGGGTGCGTTCCGGGAGTCCCGCTCCACACCGCCTGAACTTAGACCGCGGTTACCTCGTTTGCCTATGCACAAGAAAAACAAGGCGCTGGTGTGTACTCTAGATTCGCTGCTGTCAAACTGCTTTGACAACAGCGAAGACCTTGCTGATACCCACTCAATATTGTACTGCGCAGCTGTAGCGGCATGTCGTGTAGCTCACGTCAAATTTCCTATCTGTGACCGAGCTACACGACCAAAATTAGCTGTTCCATCTTGGCAGTGCAGGATTGAGCGGCGTATCGGTGAGGCTAGAGTACTCATCGGCAAGTTAATCTGCTTCAGGGAGGGCAATACTCGTCCTAGAGTGATGCGCTTTGTGAGGCGGGCGTTCTCGGGAACTGACATTATAGTCCAAGATCCCAGGGCCGCCAGACGTCACGTATTTTCTGATGAATGAAATGTGGACGATTGAGTAGTGTTGGTATGTACTAATCAAATCAAATCAAATCAAATCAAACTTTTTATTTCAGACCATGGATCCATATAGTGTTAGTATGAACTTATCCTACATTAGTAAATAACAAATCACATGAACTCACTAATTGGCTACATGCACATGTGCACGCACATGTCTGCCAGCCCAGAGTCTAATAAAAGGTCCGTCAACCTTGTCCGCCAGTGTAGCTAAAATACTGTTAGGGCTACCCCTGAATCGCCGCAACATCGATGCACACCGTTTGCGTATGATGGCATGAAAGTCATCTATTCGCGCTTCCGCGAACATGCCCGATGCACTGCAAAACCGAGGCAGCCCCAACAATATCCTCAGTGCATTATTATACTGCACGCGCAGAGCGTTGTAAGCCTTCTGCGTATACTTAACCCACAAGCTGCACGAGTAAAACGACTGGCAGTAGGCTCTGAAGAGCGTCAGTTTTACCTCGTCAGTGCACCGCGCAAACCTGCGGGCAAGCATATTGCATCGGACTGCCAACGCTCTGCGCTCCCTATCTATATCCTGGTCATCCATGAGAGAATCCGTGACCACATGACCGAGGTATTTAAATTGAGTGACGACCTTTAATGGTGTTCCTTGTAACGTCACCGGTGGTGTATTCGTGGGTGTATTATTACGAACTTTAAAAACCACCACCTCACTTTTAGTGGCATTATAACTCAAGCCATGAGCCTCCGCATACCTCTCACAAATGGCCACCAACTTCCTTAGTCCACAGATTGATGGGCTGAGCAGCACCATGTCATCAGCATAGCTAATGTTGTTAATCATTCTTCCATCCACAGAACAACCAACCATAGTGCTACTGAGCTCACCAACCAGCCGGTCTATGTACAAGTTAAAAAGACTGGGTGAAGTCAACCCCCCCTGCCTCACTCCACACTCCAGCCCATATTGCACTGATTGTGCATCTGACCATTTAACACAGTTTCTCTGACTTTCATACCAATATTTAAATATATGTATAACCTCAGGTGGAAGGTCTGTATCATCCGACATTTTTTGCCACAGAATGTCATAATTCACCAGGTCAAACGCCTTTGACAGGTCCAGAAAACACCCATACACAGGTGTCTTCCTGTCCGTATAGTACTGCACAGTCTGCTTGAGACACAGGATTGCACTTTCCGTCGACAAACCGGTTCTAAAACCAAACTGCGCGTCATTGAGTTTGATATGCATCTTCAACTGTCTCTCAAGCAGGCTGTCCAGCACCTTGCCAATGACTGTACCCAGTGAAATAGGCCTATAATTGTTTTTGTCGGACGAATTACCTGTCTTATTTTTAACTATGGGAACTATCACAGTTTTTACAAGATCGTCAGGCAGGTAAGAATGACCCATACAAAAATTAAATAACATAGCGATTAACCTAGGTAAATGTACACCTGCGGACCTTAGATGCTCAACACTCAAACCATCGTGCCCTGGTGACCTGCCTCGCTTCAAACTTCTTAACGCGTCTTTTACATCTTTCACGGTGAACCTAACGTGAGGATGACCTTCACACGGGGCTTGAATGGCTGGCATCGATGCATTTGTTATATGCGGAGCGACTTTAAAGTGGTTCATGAACATGTTGGCTATATCACTGTTATGTGACAAGCCATCAACGTTCGATGGCAGGCTCGGCCGAGGATTCAAAGAATTGGTTTGCTTCCAAAAAGAACTAAATTTCTTTTCTTCGTGAAGGGTTGCAATGATATCCATTTTTATCTGGGTTTCATTGTTCTGACACCACTTCAACTTAGTTTTAAATCTATTTCTCAACGTTTTCATTTCCTGATAAACATCCCCCGATGCAGGTTTTCCATGCAAGACCCACCTTTGAAACCCAAGCCGCGCCTGAGCATGAACCTCCTTCACATGCTTATTCCACCCCGCTATAGATCTATTCTTATTCTTAACAAATGTTTTATGGCTCGAAATAGCAGCCGTCTGTAAGACATACACAATTTGCTTATACATTTCGTTAATAAGTAATCTGTGTTGTTCATTATTACATAACTTATCACTACATTTCATAAACTGACTAGGAAAATCAATATCACGGAGGGCCTCATGACAAAGGTCGGAGTAGTGACGTATTTGTTCAGAATTTCTAGTTCCCCATATTACTTTGTTTGGCACTACTCTTTTATTACAATAAGTCGGCACTAATACATTAAAGTTACACGTAATTTCCAGGGGAAAATGGTCAGACCAAGAAACATCATTAATAGTATTTACTTTTAAAATAGAACACTTAGTAACACTTGTTACCAAGCAGTGATCCAACCATCTAACGCACCCGTGTGAGTCACTCAAGTACGTATAGGTGTCTGAACTTATACCAAGTATGTCAATATCAGCACAGGATAAATGACATTCACAACAAAACTTTAACAATTCATTACAGAATAACTCACCCGGGTGCGCGTTGAAATCTCCCAACACAAACACATTTTCCACATTATTACATTCCACAACTGCATTTATTTCTGCCAAACAATCGGTGAACTCACTTAAATTATTAATGTTACACACTGGCATATACACCGAAAATATAAGAATTTCTCGATTCTCAATCACTACCTTAATCGCGACCAACCTTACGTTATTACACTGTATAACCGAAACACTATCAAAAGCACTGGTTCTCCATAGCAAGGCCACTCCCCCATATGGTCGACCACGCAGCAACTCAGATGATTCTGTGGCTGATATGCCTGTAGAACCGAAGCCGGGGCAGACGGTGTTCAGATAAGCCAGATCGTGAGACAGTAACCACGTCTCCTGTAGTGCAATCACATCCGACGTTAAACATAATTCTCTTACGTAATCAATCGATCTCTTAATTGATTTACAATTGAAGCTTATAAGCTTACATTGTCGTCTATTATTCTCCTTAAAAAGGTTCATTTTAATGACTTATTATTCACCGGACCCCGTACACTTCTTGTATTAAACACAAAGTATTTTCTAAAATATACACCATCCGGCCACATTTTATCATTCTCAAATAGATCAATTTTATGTTTAGGAATTGAAAACTTGTAAGAAGCATAGTCCTTAGACTGTTTCGTTTCAAGCTTCTCCGGGGCCACGATAACTTGTGTTTTAGCCTTTATGTAACTTGCAATATCCTCAGTACTCACATCTTTCGACACATTGTACAACATAAACGCATAAGAACGCATGCGTACCTGCTAGCTTGCTTAGACGGCCAATTTTCAGGTATCAGGTAATCAAGGTACATAAAAACATGACTTACCTCACGTAAATTCTGAAAGCTGATTCTTACGTATATTTTAGGCATTATCCTAAATAATATGTCGCCAATACTGCCAGACACTTTTCGTGGGCCGTTTTGCTTAACAGACGCTTTAAAGCTCCAAAAATTATGAGTTAACTTCACGTAAATTCTGATGCTCCATTTTTATATATGTCCACCAGACAACTATTTTAAAACCTTTTACAAGAAGACAGACCGATCCAAGGGGCCAATCATCCCCAATTAAATTTTAAAGTCTCTGTGTGTAGGAGCGCGAGGGCATTATCTACGCGCGTGAGATTGAGTGAGATATGTTTTAGGATACAATGACTTCTCTCTCTCTCACTCTCTTACAGTTTTCTCATATCACTTAATTATTAATATAAAAATCAGGAAAATAATTAAAACTTAACTTGTAAAACAATGCTCATTTGACTACAATAATAATTGAATTTTATCCTGTAAGCTGTTTTGATAAATTCGAAAAACTTCAATTTTTTTTTAAGAATATTATTGTCAAAAATTCGATAGTGTTAACAAATTAATTGAATAACAGCATCTCTTAAAAAAATACAAAAAAAGAAAAATATTAATCTCTCAACATTTCTGAGTAGTGCCTCTAATCTTCATTATCATCGTCATTGAAATTAGACAATTCATCAAAATCTTTTATTTTACATAGGCTTACAAAAGGTTTACGGTTCGGATTGGTCGTTTCCTATAGAGAAGAACCGGCAAGAAACTCCATGGTTACTCTTTTAAAAACATTTGTTTTTACAATATTTGAAGTTACAGCGTTAGTACTAAGTATAGGAGGACAGCGTAGGCCCGACAATAAGTCGTTGCTTACTACAGAAGGTAGAAAGAGATAAGAAAAAAACAAAGCCTACAATGTCCACACATTCACAAAAAATAGGTAAATAAAAAGAATCTATAGAAAAGTAAAAATAAAAGAACACTGAATTAAACAATTGACACAGATGTTATCATCAGTGCTGGAACTATTCTGAACAATTAACGAATGTTGCAATGATTGGAAAACTATTCTAAAAAAATGAATAACAAGAATAATATTGGGAATAGTTAGAGACATCTACACATTTGTGTCGTTAATGAGCTTCCAAGGAAGCCGCATGAGCAGAAGGAACTACAGCCAAACTTCTCTATCTTCAACGTAGTCCTTAATTTTGTAATATACTTTTTTAAATAAGGACACGTTTGATGCAATTTTTAAACTTTCCATCGTTCAGGTGGCGTACCATGACGTCTTAAAACATTATAGTTCCATTCTCATTCCAGAGTGAAAAAGAGATGGAGCTATACAGGTCGTCTAGCTCCATCTCTTTCCCACTCTGGAATAAGAATGGAACAATAATGTTTTAAGCGTCATAGTACCCCCCAGTTCTGTAACTGACTTTGGCAACTTATTAAAAAAGCGTATACTGTTTATAAGAAATGACTTGCTAGTTTTTGTTAATCCATATTTGGGTATTACAATTTTGTGTTTACTGCGCGTGTTTATATTATGGAAGTCGCTTCTAATTTTGAAAAGCCCTCGGTTTTTTGGGACATATAAAATACATTCTAGGATATAAAGTGAAGGCAGAGTCCGTATATCGATCTCTTTAAATTTTTATCTGAGTGACTCGCGAGGACCCATTTTAAAGATCGCGCGGACTGCCCTCTTTTGCAAAATAAAAATTGAATCAACGTCTGCTGCCGATCCCCACAGCAGAATGCCATAAGACATAATACTGTGGAAATAAGCGTAGTATACTAACCTAGCTGTAGCTACATCAGTTAACTGCCTTATTTTCCTAACTGCATAGGCAGCTGAGCTTAACCTCCCCGAAAGATTTCCAATGTGCGCGCCCCACTGCAGTTTTGAGTCGATAGTAATCCCTAAAAATACAGTTTCCGCGATAACATCAAGTTTCTTACCGTCAAGATTTTTTAGGTCACGTTTGGTAAAGAGAACTTTAGACATTTTGTTTTGTTCGCATTCAGTAAAAGATTGTTAGCTGCGAACCATTTCGAGAGAACAGTTAGACTTTCTTTGACATGTATGAGATCCGTATCTTTTCAATGAATTTCAAAAATGAGCGAAGTGTCATCATCAAATAGAATTATATCCGAAAATTTGGCCATCATATAAGGGAGATCATTAATATAAACAAGAAATAGGAAAGGCCCGAGAATTGAACCTTGTGGCACGCCCATCTTGACTATAGGCCCGGAGGACGTCGCCCCATTTACATTTACTTTTTGCTGCCTGTTTGATAAATAGGAAAGAACAAGATCAGCAGCTAGACCATGAATTCTGAAATGACAGCTGCACTCGACGGACATAGAAGTTTTTTAATATTAGGTCAGCACGAAAAATCTGCCAAAAAATTATTTTGACCACATAAAATGTTTTTTTTGGTCTAAAGTGGAAAGCGAAATCATTGTACCAAATTTTCCAAAAGGTGGGGTAAAAAGCGGAAAAGCGGTGTATCTGACAACACTACTTGCGAGTGAATTTAGCTGTTAGTCCGAAGGGGGCCTTGACATTGCAATCTGTCTCACCTGAGTGAGACACACGCGCATGAGGCTGATCTCATGCGAGTAGATAATGCCCTCGCGCTCCTACACACAGAGACTTTAAAATTGAATTGGGGATGATTGGCCCCTTGGATCGGTCTGTCTTCTTGTAAAAGGTTTTAAAATAGTTGTCTGGTGGACATATATAAAAATGGAGCATCAGAATTTACGTGAAGTTAAGTCATAATTTTTGGAGCTTTAAAGCGTCTGTTAAGCAAAATGGCCCACGAAAAGTGTCTGGCAGTATTGGCGACATATTATTAAGGATAATGCCTAGAATATACGTAAAAATCAGCTTTCAGAATTTACGTGAGGTAAGTCATGTTTTTATGTACCTTGATTACCTGATACCTGAAAATTGGCCGCCTAAGCAAGCTAGCAGGTACGCATGCGTTCTTAGTACATACCAACACTACTCAATCGTCCACATTTCATTCATCAGAAAATACGTGACGTCTGGCGGCCCTGGGATCTTACTCTATTAGTTCTCGTGATTATTTGGCCTGCGTCACAGAGCGTATCGACTTTCTGAAGCAGAAGATCTGTGCATGGGCAAGCCGTATTCGTAGGTACAAGTGGCAAGTGGAGCGATACACTCAGAATCGCACATTCAAAAGCGATGAAAGGTGGGTATATAGGGCTTGGGAGCGACCAGACCAAGGGGTGACTGACAAGCGTCTACCGGATGATGACGCCATGTGTTCGTTCTGGCGCAGCATCTGGTCGGTGCCTGTCAGTCACACTGAGGGCGATTGGACCCGGAAGGTTGAACAAGCGTGTGATCCAATACCAGAAATGGGGGCAATTATCATCAGCCCCCAAGACGTAGCTCGTGCAGTCCGTCCGTTACCTAACTGGAAATCTCCAGGGCCGGACGGACTGCACAACTTCTGGATCAACTAGTTTCAAAGATCGCACGCTCGCTTGGCGTCCCAGTTTCAATCAGCCTTAGAGTCATGGTCGCTGCCCCAGTTCCTGACGACAGGCATTACCCACCTGCTCCATAAATCAGGTAGTACTGCAGAACCCAAAAATTATAGACCTATCACTTGTTTACCAACGGTCTATAAAGTTCTTACATCCATTTTGAGAGCTAAAATTAACCAACATATTGAGAGCAATTCCATCATGTCTCCCTCTCGGAATGGATGTAGGAACGGGTCCCGTGGTACTAAGGAGCTGCTCCTCATTGATATGGCCATTACCCAACAGGTTCGCCGCTCCCGAAAGGATCTGTCTACATGTTGGATAGACTATAAGAAGGCCTATGATTCAGTGCCTCATACATGGCTCATGAGGGTGCTGGAGTTGTACAAAGTAGATGCAACTTTGCGTACCTTCCTGATGTCATGTATGGGGCGCTGGAGAACTGTCCTTCGCTATCCAGGATGTCGACAGATACAGGGGAACAGCGAACCAATAAGGATCGAGCGTGGTATATACCAGGGTGATAGTCTGAGTCAGTTGTGGTTTTGTCTGGCCTTGAACCCTCTCAGCACACTGCTAGAGGGTTCAGGTCTAGGTTATCGGTTGAGGAGAGGTGGTCAGGTCATTTCTCACCTTCTTTACATGGATGATCTGAAACTCTTTGCCCCCAACAATTTGCAACTAATGAAGCTACTGAAGGTAACAGAAACTTTCAGTAGCGCCATCAGGATGGAATTTGGTGTGGACAAATGTGCAGTCATGCATGTGAAGCGAGGGAAGATTATGGAATCCGTGGGAACTCACCTCTCGGATTCCATACACCTTAGATCCCTTTCCTCAACAGAAACCTACAAGTATTTGGGTATGTCGGAAGCATTAGGCATCAATACTGCTGACATGAAACAATCGTTGAAGGAACGTTTCTTTGGCCGCCTGAATAAGGTGCTAAGCAGTCTTCTGTCAGGCGGAAACAAGGTGCGCGCCTTCAACGGTTGGGTCATGCCGGTTTTGATGTATTCTTTTGGCATACTCAAATGGACTCAGACAGAACTTGATGCCCTGGATAGGAGGGTCCGCGTACTGCTGACCGCAAATCAGATGCATCACCCACGGTCGTCGGTGATGAGACTGTATATCCCGCGGAAGTGTGGGGGTC
Organism: Cerastis leucographa; assembly: GCA_963082945.1. NCBI lineage: Eukaryota > Metazoa > Arthropoda > Insecta > Lepidoptera > Noctuidae > Cerastis > Cerastis leucographa. Next base: position 4,508,441 of record OY720380.1, on the reverse strand, counting down.
GTGGCTTTTTAAATGCTAAGACCCTGCACAACCGTGAGGTATGCAGTCTCAGGGAATACTTCCTCGAAGCCGACGTGGGGATGCACCAAGATGTGGCATCAGTGGACAAGGGCCTTACCCCGCTCTTCTTGGGTAACGAGAACTGGCGCAAGCCTGTAGTATTAGACACTAATGATCGCAGGGAGGTATGGCAGCAAGAAGCTTCACGGACGCTTTTACAAGGCCCTACATGGGCCCGATGTAGACTTCTTAGCGTCCGTATCCTGGCTCCGTTTCGGTGACCTCTTCGGGGAAACCGAAGTTTTTGTCTGTGCAATAATGGACGAAGTTATGATGACGAATAACTACCGCAAACACATTGTGAAGGATGGCACGGTTGACATATGTCGGGCATGCCACCGTCCGGGAGAATCGATCCGACACATTGTTTCTGGGTGTTCTCGTCTGGCTAACGGAGAGTACTTGCATAGACACAACCTTGTTGCCAGGATTATCCACCAGCAACTTGCTTTGAAATACAAACTTGTGGAATCAGAAGTGCCATACTATAGGTATGCGCCCGACCCAGTTCTCGAAAATGGTAATTTCACGTTGTATTGGGATCGACCTATCATCACTGACACGACTATTGTTGCCAATAAACCTGACATTGTGTTGATAGATCGATTGGAGCGTCGCGCAATGATTGTTGATATAACGGTCCCGCATGACGAGAACCTCGTGAAAGCAGAGAAAGATAAGCAATTCAAGTATCTAAATCTGGCTCGCGAGGTTGTCGACATGTGGGACGTGACTACAGCAGTCATTGTGCCGATAGTCGTGTCGGCCAATGGCTTAATGGCCAAAAGCTTCGACCAACATCTGCGGAGTCTTTCGCTTGGCAGTTGGATCAAGGGCTTGATTCAGAAAGCAGTACTTCTGGACACGGCACGTATTGTTAGAAGGTTCCTCTCTCAAGAGCCCTGACCACCGGTAGCCCGGACCCTGTTCCCGATGCCGGTGGGCTACTTTTTTTTATATTTTTAAATGTTTTTGTATTTGAATAAATGACTAGATTTTGATAGTTTAATATTTGAGAAATTGGCATCCTTATTAGGATAATAAGCTTGAGGTCAACATTGTAACAGATTGCGGGCTCATAACTTACCGATTACCAAGACTAAATTCAATCTACGGATTCATAAGTGATAAGATCTGGTTACCTCTCCGAGGAGTCTGATATGTAGTCCCTCTCCCTTCCCTCCTCGTCTCCATCGTCACTCTCCTCATAAGCCTCGTCCTCCACTTTCTTCTTTTTCTTATTTGCGGCGGCCGCTGAAAAATGACAATTTCATTGTGGTTTGAGAACGGAGTTTTTTGACGATAGTTATTTAAAAAGGTATTTCTTGTCTGGGTCTAATAGAGTTGGATACTCGTAATAATACTTTGATAACAACTGGGGCCAAACAAATAGATTGCGTACGCAAAGGAGTTAAGACAGTCTGTCTCTTTTACGTCGTGTGTTCTTATCTTATTGTGTGTACTTTTTTACAAGCTTTTATTTGCAATTTTTGTATGTATGTTTGTTTGTTTAGGTCAAATTTTGCAAATGAATTTTAAAAACAGTTAACCCCAACCGATTCGGCTGGAATTTTTTATACACGTTTATTTTGGATAACAATGAATGGTTCAAGTTCTTCTTGATTATTAAGTACTTATTCATTTTCTTATTATTATGTCATTCTAATTCCAATATGGCGGATTCCCAAAGATGGCGGACTGGTTATGCACCCCCATGATATGGGAATCAATGAAAAGGGTTTACTGGACATAATACGAAAAAAAAGACGTCACAACAATATTAACAAACTTAAAAAAATGATTTTTTTTTACTATAAGTTTGCTTGTCTATTGCTATTATCTATAGTCTACGCCGAACAACATAAAGCGTCACCTACCTTTCTTTTTATTCTTCTTTTTCTTTTCGCCGGCGTCGCTGTCATTGTCTTTCTCCTTATCATTGTCCGAGTTCGACGAGTCGTCGTCCGAGTCTATCCACTCGTCCATCTCTGACAACTTAAGATCTGAAACAGAAGCAAGTAAAGGCCTGCGCAGACGACGGACTTTTCTCCGCGGCGGAGAAAAAAGTACCTACTCTCCGCGAATAAAAAGTCCGCCGCGGATTTACCGCGAACTCGAGGCACACGGTGTCATCATTTACCGTCGTGCATACGTATACGTCACTCTCGAGCGCACAACGCGGACTAAAGTTCGCCATGTACGTACGTACTTTTGTCCGGTCCGCTCTCTGCATGTCCTCGGTTATTCGGGGTACTTTTTGTACGCGGTAATTTTAATCCCTCAATTGCGTTACTCGATACAGTTGTATACGATCTATTTTAGCGGACAAAAAAGTCCGCGGACAAAAATCCGTCGTCTGCGCAGGCTATAAGGAATGTGTTCGAAAGGAAGGAAGGCAGGCAGAAGTGCAACACCTACACAGCAAAATGTATGAAACAACTGGTTTTTTTTTAAATTACAGGGGAAAAATTTCTATATCTTCTACATAGAAATTTGTTCATGATGATGTAATGAGTAGGTACCTGGTAACGGTTTTGGCGTCGGTGTCCTTTTGACCCGGTATACAACTAAAAAATATATTAGTATAGTATAGGACGTACCTTTCTTAGCCTTGGCGCCTTTGAATTTCTTGTCGTCGGGGTCGTCAGCGTCATCAGCGGCGTCGTCACCGCGCATGCGCTTACGGAACATGAGCGAGAAGTAGTTCAGCACTTTGTTGCGTCTGGTAGTCGAAAAAGTCAAAATTATACAGGTGGTCCAAATAATGTCGTCCTCATAAGAAAAATAGATTCCTCAAGCTCAGGGTTATCCAAAAATACTACATGTACGTTCCGCGATTCTTGATAGTATCCGAGTTATAATTAATGAATAGATCTTAAAAAGTTCAAGTGAAATCATATGATTTTGCTTGTTTTTTGTTACTCTTGATGCTAGTGAGATTACAAAATGCGTGTAAAAATAGATTGGTTTTATCAAGAATCTCGAATTTTACTTGGGTATTTTCGGCTATCTTTGGGCAAGACGAATCTATTTTTTTTGTTACGTCTCCTTTGGATAATCTTTTGTATAGAGTAGGGTCTAACCTACGAGAAGCTGTAGCTGCGCTGTATTATTCGAACAAGAAATGCAAGACGAAATTCCTCGCACCAATAGGGGATAATCCTATTTTTTTTTCTTTGTCCGTCGGGTAGTTTATTGAAAAGTATTGGACACGTATTTTTTCTTTTTTCACGTGGTCATAAAATTACGGAGATATATTGAGTTGAAATGGCGCATGACGTCACATGTAGGTAAGTTTTATACCTACTTGTGACGTAGTAAGCCCCCACTCTCCAACTTTAATGAGTTCTAACTAAGTAATTTTTTGATATTTTGATAAAACAACAAATACGTGTCTAATATTTTTGTATTACCTGTCTGACGGACAAAATAGAATGTCGTTTTCTTTACCCAGTCCGATCCCCTATTGCGTCTCTAGGTAACTTGCCGCGCTTGCTCGCCTCAGAAACTAGTAGTGGCGGTTTATCTTACAAGCCTAAAAGCTTGGATTGCTCTTGTAACCCACTACTCTTCATGATGTTAGGGTTTCTGAACAGTCTGCTTGCCGTATTATTGGCTCCTAGACTCGCCACTGGAAACGAGTAGTTGTTTTTTTTACGTATTATAAAATGATGTTTACCTTCCGAATTCTTCATCAGCCTCTTCAGCAGACAAAGCTTTGTACCGCTGGATGGGTTGGAAATTATACCTGAAACAAAAAGAAGCGGTTAAGACTTGTCTGTAACTGTCTTATGTTATTTTAACGTTACAACGTGCTTTAACAGCCTGATTTGATTTGAAGAAATTGTTTGCTATAAAAAAAACAAGGAACAGGTAGATAATCACCATTCTTGTAGAGGGTACGCATCGATGGCTCCGTCAGCGGCGTGCGTGAACACATAGTACGCCGCGTGTTCCGACACGCCACCTTCACGGATACCCTTGAATCTGTAAGAACATGGCGTAGTAAATATATTGTTACTCGATACACGGTAACAGTACACAAAGTCAAATTTAAGTAGCGAAACGCAATAAAATAAAAAAAGAACGAGAAAACATAAAACTGATTTGAATTCAAACTCACTTGATTATTCTAATATACCTTGCTACATGATGATGACACATAACAAACGACCTCATTTTTCGACATAAACAATGTTTTGTATTGTATCAATCTGTTATTTATTCGCAAAACGACGCAAAATTCATGGAAACAAACAGTTGAAGTTATGCAATACTTTTTAGGTCAATTACAACACACAAGTATTCGTTTATTTATTTTCTTACATACTAATTACATTTTTAAATAGTTTTACTAACAAAATGATATAAAAACCATTTGAAAATATAAAAAACCTACTGGCATTGGGAACAGGGTCCGAGCTATCGGTGGTCAGGGCTCTTGAGAGAGGAACCTCCTAGCAATACGCACCGTGTCCAGAAGTAATGCTTATTTTTATGAGTGACGAAATAAGTATTTATACTCACTTCTTGCCAGTCTTTCCACCAACTTTCAGTATCCAAGGTTGATCCTCAGGCTTGTATTTCCGTGAGATGATACCGAACTTCTTACGCCGAGCCTCCTCGCGCACGTCACGGCCGTATTCAGAACCAGCGCCGAATCTAATTGGGATTTAATAAATGTCTCAATTGCTAGCATTTTGCTGATTGAATTTTAATTTTTACAGTGCTCTGATATGGCCAAAACAAAATGGGATAAGACTTGGGTAGTCCACCAATGAAAGTTTGTTCTATTTTATTTCCTAGCCTTTTTCCAACTATATTAGGATCCTTCCAGTCTAATTGGATACAGTAAAATGGTAGTATTCAGCTGCATCCAGTTAGACTGGAAGCCCACCCCAAAATAGTTGGGAAAAGGCTAGGCAGATGAGTGATCCACCATTTTATTTTTTTTTCATTTTGGGTTATGCCTATGCAATGCTAATAAAGATGCTAAGCGTGGAAACAGCCCAGCTAACCTATATCTATGCAGAAAATCTGATCATGGTGTATACACACACAGTTTTGAGGAAGGGCCGTAAGAGCAAATTGTAGCTACAGGAAAATCATCAATTGTAACATTTTATTTTTGACGTGACAACATCTTATTAATTGATGAACGCCGGCTGCATGCACGAAAAAGGATGACTCATTGTCCCGTTACGCTCATTGTACGCTTGCACCGCATCAATGTTTTGTTATGACTTTGTCACGTTAAACTATTGTCCGTAAACCAACTTTACAGACAACCAATTTTTTTTATGATGCTAATCAATGCAGTTCTCATAAGGATAGAAGAATCTTCTGGACCAACTTAGGTAAGAATATTTGAAAAAACCATAGATAGCGAATAAACTTTTTCAAACTATTGTATAATTTCAAATTGTTACCTTTAAACTAGGATCATAATTTGAAAATCTTCTTATTAACAGTAATATTACCAAGAAAAGCATAAAGTAACCTGTAATAAAAAATAACTCACTTGGGCATATCCTCATCCATTCCCTTGAACTCCTTGATATTATTCTCGCGTTCCATCTTGACGTGCGTCCATTTGGCAAAGTCCACGTTCAGGGTGGCATTGAACCGCATAACATGGTTTTTCTTCTTTACATTCTTTGGGACCCTAATTTTAAACTCTTGTACGGTCGCAGCTGATGTTTGTTGGAATGAATTCTGCAACAGTTTTATTTTTTTTTGGTGAGGTTATTTTGTGTGAAAGGAATGAATTCATAGTGTCTATGTTGTGCAATTGTTTTTAGAGTGTAAGAAATTTATTTGTGCTAAAATTTAAGTAGATATGTTAAGACTAAATATCAACTAAGAATATTGGGAAAAACCTAGTTCATTGTTTATCAAAAGTTGTTCCAGCAACCTGTCATCATTACAACCACCCTGAGATGATCCGGTGTGTAACCTCGCGGTCTACTTCGCCCTCCCCTTGGCCAAGCTAGCCTAGGAAATCAGAGCAGATCGGTATGGGCGTTCCGGCAAGAGTTATGGGCACAGGACTGGAGAACCACCAATCACTGAATAAGTATCCTGTTTTGGTCCTACTTACTTTCAGACCCACATATGAGTGATGAGTATGGTTTTTAAACTTTTACAGCAGATCAATTTGAGAAAAGAAAACAAACATTCTAGAAGAATCATATATATTTCTCGTTTATACCTGTTCTAGAAGATAAGACAGCTCTTAACAAAAATGTGCATTTTAACTTCTATCATCATACAGGTTCCGGCGGCGGTTATCAGGTATGGTTTATGTAATTATCAAAATGGCTGTAAACAGGGGTTTTATTGGAAAAATAAACAAATACGTACCGACGGCCCAGGAGACGTCATTTTCGAAATGATTTTCACTTTTACACTTCACTTTATATAAGACTAAGTAGGTACTATATATTGCACAATTGTTTTTATCTTCTACATTTTAATCCTTGCAGACTATTGGATTAATAACATGGACAAAAATCGAGTAAAAGGAAAATAAAATCGTCTTACGGCGACATTAATAGTCTGCTGCTGCTGACTGAAACACACTGACAAGTGACATTTTGCAAATGACATTGCATAGGTACCTATAGTCCTATATGCATTGCATTGCCAAGATGACAAAATACGTTTTGTTTTCCAAAGTTTATTTTGTTTTATGTACTAAAAACACGTTACTAAAAAGGTAACTGTTTAAATATCATTATTTATACACATTGCATAATTAATTACACCAAATAAAAATTGTCTTTGTTATCTTTTATTGGTATTTATAACTAGATTGTGGGTGGATAAACTGAATTAACAAACAAAACGTAAAATTATGGGTGACAAGGTGCGTTTAAAACCCATAGTTAAAATTTGCTTCAAATAAACTACATATTTTATACAAACAATATTCCAAAAACCAGATCACATATTGTGTTTGATCATTCTGAAAGTTTATTTTGAAATCGTAGGCAATGGATGTCTAAAATTATTGAATTAAAGTGGTAAAGTTCTAAAAACGAATTACACCTTGACTTGCAAGGTGTAATTATTTTTAACTAAGATATTCGATTCGAACGACCTAACCTATTCACACACAGCTCTTGCGTCTTGATTGTTTTGATACATTTTTAGCTGAGCATATTTTCTTAGTGCCAGTAAGCCCAGTGCAAGTAAGTAATAATATAGAAATATGGGCAAAAAGAAGAATAAAAATAAGGTCAGCGGCGCTGTGAAAACAGCTGCTAAAACTGAAAAGAAACTTGCAAGTAAATTGAAGAAAGAACTCGCCAATCTGGGAGAGGTTAGTAGTTACAATTAGAAGTCTATTAAAGTAGTTACTATGCCATTTAATTAGATAAATAAACTGAATGTGAAGCTTCTTTAATTAATATTCTTCATTACTAAAACAGTCCACGTTTCGACTTCAAATACTAAAGTAACTGATTGAATGTAGAATCAGTCCGAATGCTATGCACGCCGATGATTTGATGATGAAACTGTTGAAAGCAAAAAGAAGGATCATAGCAGGTGGGGTTTGTGTAGTCTTAGCCTAACTATATGGGAAAGAGGTATAACTTCATTTAAGGATAACTTTGTACACGGCAGGTACATTCATGAACTACAGACTTCTTTGTAGCGTATCAATGACAATTTAAATTCAGTCATCCCAAAATTTGGTGACGAGTTAGGCACTTTCAGTAGAATCCATCAGCTTCTGTGATGTGATGTGCAAGTAACAGGACAGGCAGGATACAATATCAAGTGTCCCATGGTTTGTGGGGCAACACCACATTTACCCCAGTCATACTATTTCTGGGCTAAAAAGTCCCATTTTGAAACTAAAATCCCAAAATTATTCATGCTTATTTTCAGGAAGACATAGCTAAAGTGCTAGCAGAGATTGAGAAAGAGGAAGCCAAGCGCTCTGCAGCCTCAGAGAAGGCCCTGCCGGGTCCTCCTTCACCCAGAGCATATGCCACCCTTACACCACACCCCACCAACAATGAGCTAATTGTGTTTGGAGGAGAATATCATAACGGACAGAAAGTAAGTTTTGTAATTATTAACAACAGCCTTTTCTCATTATAAACCCATTTTTTAAGCTGATTTTATATCATTTCTGGTCTGGTTCAATAAAACTTTAATCATTTGTTCTGACCATTTTAATAATTTTATTGAATAACATTTTTTTTTTCTAGTAAAATAAAGCAAAAATTTTTCTTTACTATTTTCTTTTCATTCTTTAATAAAATAATCAAACAAAGCTCCAATCAATCTGCTAAAGCTGTGTTCTCAATGAATGATGAATCCATAGTTAAACTGTTAGATAGACCTTTATTTTATGTCAGTGTATAAAAGTAGATATGTATTTATGTTATAGACTGAAGTATACAATGAGCTGCTGTTCTTCAACCCAGTGAACAACTCCTGGAAAGTGCTTAAGGCTCCTGGACCACCACCTCCGAGAAGCGCACATCAAGCTATTGCTACTCCTGCCAACAAGTAAGACTACTCACTATGTTTATATATTCTATTTAAATAGAAGGGTGGGGTAGTGGTCATTCATCCCCACGGTGACCAGCCGGCTTGGGGAGTGTTTGTTTGTGTTGTTTGTTGTAAAAGATGGAGGAGGCCTTTACCCGTAATGGGACTACATCTCCAACATAATAATAAAAACTAACACTAACTAACTAGAATAAGTTAGTAACACTCAATTATTAATAAGTACTAAATATCAGTGTGTAAATTTACCCGAGATGAGAAATAAAAAGCTTTTTATTTTTATTTTTTTTATTATTTATTTATTTAAATAGAAAATCATTTATTATCCAGGTAATACATAGAATTATTGAATTATATTAATTTGTGAGAATGTAGTTTTACATAGTATGGTGTTAGTATTTTGTTCAGTTCAATACATAAGCAGGACTGTTTCTTTGGTCTAGTGGTCACAAGCGCGACTGCTGAGTCTGAGGTCCTCGGTTCGATTCCCAGGTTGGGCAAAGCAGTTTTAGGGTTTTCCATCAGGAATTTCACAGTAACAGCCATGGATTCTGGATTTGTGCCCGTTGATGGCAATAGGCTCACAGCATCATTCTCGTTCCCTCATCCCAAATTGTGCAGGGTTGGTGCAGTATGTCTTCTTCCATACTTCTCCATTAGGGTGACTAACCCTCATGTCAGTAGTCAGCCCCTTTAGTCTTCGTTTATTCGTAAAGCCATCCACATTCTGACACATTAAAAAAGGCACACATTTTTTTTTTGCTATGGTTTTGCTCTTCGCTCTAATCTAGGTCAGAGATGACAGAGATAAAGTCGAAGATGGTACGAGCTTACCCAGAAGAAGCCTGTTCACTCTAATGTTGATTTGTGGCTCAAATATATTTTTATTTCCAGAGGTGAGCTATGGGTGTTTGGAGGAGAATTCACAAGTCCATCCGAGACACAGTTCCATCATTATAAGGATCTATGGTGCTTCTCATTGGCCGAGAAGAAATGGGAAAAGGTATGTTGTCATAATAGGGGTGATCACATTTTTTTTTCTTTGTTTGTCGGGTAGATTATTAAAAAATATTGGACACTATTTTTTCTTTTTTCACGTGGTCATAAAATTACGGAGATATATTGAGTTGAAATAGCGCATGACGTCACTTGTAGGTAATTTTTATACCTACGTGTTGTGACGTAGTGAGCCCCCACTCTTCAACTTTAATGAGTTTAAACTAAGTATTTTTTTGATATTTTGATAAAACTAAAAATACGTGTCTAATATTTTTGTATTACCTGTCTGACGGACAAAATAGAATGTCGTTTTCTTTTCCTAGTCTTCACCCCTATTGAATAAATAATTTAAAAGAAGCCTCAAAACACTAATTATGAAATAAAGTGTTCTCTCTTGATACGAATATTTTTTCTGGCTTTCATGAACTTCTTTTTAAAGGAGTGATTATACAAATTTATGTGGAATTGCCTTGAGCAGGTCAGAAAAAGCTTTAAATCCATGCAATAAAAGCGGATGAGTCTGATGTGGCGTCAAATCGCGTCTTCCGTCTTTTATTTATTTTATAGACAGAGTTCTAGTGTCAACACTTCCTAAAAGGTCTCATTACAAATCGACTTATTTAAACTGAAAAAATCGGGCCAGTTTTGAATTTATAACTTTATTGCTTCAGATAAAAATACACCGATAAAAAAACGGCTACCGTTTTCGTGTCGGTGTTGCTCCACTCTATGTAACCTCGTTTTGTCAGAAGACCTATTTTTTTTTTTAATTTTTGACAATATCTACAATATTTATCGTCTCTTTTCTCAGGTGGTAGCCCCAAACGGCCCGTCCCCGCGCTCCGGGCACCGCATGTGCCTGCTCGGCCGCAACATCGTCGTGTTCGGCGGCTACGCAGACGACGGCCGCGAGTGTCGCTACTTCGATGACGTGTACACCTTCTGTTTGGACACGCGGACGTGGACCAAGCTGGCTCCGAGTGGCAGGGGGCCCAGTGCGAGGTCCGCTTGTGTTATGTTACCTGCTGGGAGTGATTCAGTGAGTTTAATGCTGCTTTTTTTGTGATACCTAGAACCTTGCAACTTGAAAAAATTATAAACCTTCAAAATGTTTGATCCCTGCAGGGGCACGTCGCCTCTTCCATCGCACTCTCGTGCATTCGTAACAGTTGGTTCAATTTCGGCTTTTAATGAAAACTTTCGGTTTGAGCCAAAACTTCGTCCTATTATGGCCGAAGCCTACTTTTTAGGTAATCTGAACCTTCGGTCGGAAACTAAGCACTGGCAAACAAATGAATCGCGTAAACGTGGCAAACGTTCTTTGCGGATTTTTCGTAACAAGGGATAGTAGAGTTTTGGTTGCAATGGTCAAAATACGATATGAGCGGATTTTTCGTAAATCTATGACATAGGTAACCATGTTTTATTGAACTGCTCAAGGAAAAGGGTAGGGAGTCTATACGACTTTTTAACATTGCTTGGAGTACTCATGTGATAAAACCCTCCCTTTTTCGGTATACATCTATGGGCGAAAGTTGCCTGAGAATAAATGAATGTTATGTAACGTTTTACCCTTACTTCGCCAGCTCCTAATCTACGGCGGCTTCTCTCGCGTCCGCGAAGGCCGTACAGAGCGGACACACACTCACACCGACCTCTTCCGCCTGGCGCCGAAGGCTGGCGGCGCCTGGACGTGGCGCTCACTGGCAGGCGGAGCGCTGGCCCCGCCAGCCAGGGCCGGCCAGGCCGCCGCTGTCAATGTGTATAATAACAGGGGATATGTGTTTGGTGGAGTTAGTGTGAGTATCTTTATTTCTCGTAGATATACTAGAATTGATCTAAGGTTGGCAATATTCCCAGTAGATTGAAAGTTTAATAAGAGTCAAGCTGTTATCAATATTTATCTGTCACGAAATAAATAAATAGAAATACCCCCTCGCTGGGCAGAATTCAATCATTTATCCAGACGAAAAATAAAGAGAAAAATGATTACAGGACGTAGAAGAAACGGAAGAAGAGTTACGCGGTGAGATGAGCGACGATCTTCAAATGCTAGACTTGGAAGCCGGCAAGTGGCACAACGTGACGCTCAAGTCTGAACAAAAACATATGCAAGCTGTAGCAGAGGAAGCCATGGATGCGAAGGAGGAAGAAGCCGTCACAGGTAATACTAGAGAAACAGCACGTTAACACACTTGTCACTCACTTCTACTATCACTTTTCATCATCTGCCTAGCAGTCCAACCAGATGCAGCTGAATACCAGTATTTTACATGGAACGACTGTCTGTCTAACCTCCAGAACCCAGTAAGTACAGGGTAATACGATTATACTCTTTGTAAGACTGGTTGTCAGACTTTCAGGCCACTGACTACCTGTAACGATTGTCAAACATCTACAAATGACAGTCGGGACCAACGGCTTAACGTGCTTTCTGAGGCACGGAGGAAACTTGGTATATAATGGATGGTCGCCCGTCCATAGACCAAGCCAGGCTCCCACTATCACTTTTGCGATTAAATAAACGGCTTCGGAATTTTATGATATACTGCATTTTTTTTTTTCTTTATTTGTTTAGGAACATTTATAACCGCAGTGCGTATGTCAGTCCCATCGTACCCTAAATACACGTTTATCATATCTGGGCCATGAACCTAAACAAACTCTTCGCATCAACGCTATTTGGTTGAGCCAGGATTTTATGGAATGTGCCTACTTCAAGTCTGTTCAGCCTCAAGACCCTAAACAAACCATTTCTCCCAGACTCATACCGAGTAAGAGTAAGTGGTGTAGTTTGGGTGGACTCGAGAGAAGATACAGCAGTAAATAAATCTTTATTATAAAAGAGAGAGGTGAGTGATAAAAATACTAAATAAGACGAATAGCGCCATTCTTATTTTGCCACGGAATAGTGATGTCTTTGTCTTTTCTCCAGACGTTTAATACCGTATACTTAATTATAAAGTTTCCAAAAGTCGCAATATCATCAGTAACAGTCAACAATTTGTCAGAAATATTGATTAAGTATTTTTGACATTCGGACTGATATTCTGACTAATTGGCATGCCAAAGTCCTTAAAAATGCAGAAATGTACTCAGTTGTTCTAACCGATTTATACACTAACACTATGAATAAAGCTACCTTCCCTTCTCCACAGTGGTAACTGACGAAGTATTCACAATGAAGCTGGGCGGCGCCTCCGCCCCCGCCCCCGGCCCCCCGGGCTCCGCCCCCGGCCCCCCGCGCTCCGGGCCGGGCGCGCGCATGTCGGCCATGATGGCCGTGCAGCGCTCTGTTCTCTATTTGTATGGCGGAGTGTTGGAGAAGGACGATAAGCAGTTCTATCTGTCCGATATGTATAGTTTAGGTGAGTGAACCAGCTTTCTTAACTGTAACGACTGTCAAAGATCGACAGATGACAGCCGGGTATGAATTGTTCTAATTAGGGGCCGTTCAAGTATTACATAAGCAATTTTTTTCCAATTACTAACCCACCCCTCCCCCTCGTCAGCAAAAGTAAGCAAAGCTCTTACCCCCCCTCCCCCCCGTGCTTACGTAAACATTGGTACCATTGATTGATTTATGAGCAGCAGTTTTAGGTGACAGACAAGTGAATAGCGCGCGGTAATTCCCCTACTCAGTTCTAAGCGAGTACCTAAACGTATTCATTATTTGTAAGAATATCCGAAAATGCATTTCGTTTTCAAGGTTGCCATATGTGTAAAAAAGTAAATAATTACTGCTGACGTAATCACCCAGATGATTACGTCAGCAGTAATTATTTACTCCCCCCCACCCCCATGTCATAAAAATAAGCAAAGCAAAGACCCCCCACCCCCCTATAGTGCTTACGTAATACTTGAACGGTCCCTTACTGTGGAAAGACTACTAAGTGGATTTGAAAAGAATATTCCTTCCTTTGGTATATTTAAATTTACTTTTTACTATTACACATTTAAATAATTTTGGTACTATAAATTGAACTGAATATTACATAATTATAGTATCTAATAGAAAAGACTGAGTATGTTCAATGTCTATCATTCAAACTTGTAAAACGAGAACACCATCTTCGGCATTTGTATGTTCAATCGTCAGTTGTTTGTTCATGACGTCACTACCTGAGAAGCGACCGGAGTGTTGTCCTGTCAGTTTTTTCATTTATGTCGGGTCCTTTTTTTTCCTTGTTATCGAAAAAAGGACTACATAAATAGAATCTAATCCCGATATCTTATAACACCCTCTTAGACGGGACAGGGTGTTCTTTGCAAGTGATTTAAAAATATATTATTATAGAAAAAACAGTTGTTTATTCCTAAAATTACTTAATAGATCTACAGTGGGTGATCGACGTACGAGCCTATACCGCAGTTTTAAAGAACGACTCGCGGCTCGTTGGTGCTGACCGACTTGCGAGTAAGACAGTTGTATCTGAATAAAAGTGTGGTAAACATGTCTTGTTCAAAATTCGAAGAAGCTTTGTGTGATCTTGGTATTATAGGATACCATGAAATAATGAAAAAACAAAATGATCGTGATCGACACGCGGTTTTACACGACGAGCCGAGTAAAAAATGAAGCAAACATGACGAGCCGCGAGCCAGGCTCGTCAACCCACAAAACCGCGGTATTGCCATGATACACCGGCGAGCTTTACCGACGAGCTATAAAACCGCGGTTTTACTCGCTCGTCGATCAGGCCCTTACAAGTAATTTCAAATAATTATTTTATTTCAACAGAACTCCACAAACTAAAGGAATGGAAGACGTTAATAGAACAACCCTCTCTCCCCGACTGGATCGGTTCTGACTCCGAATACGACTCCGAAAGTGGCTCCGATACTGGGTCTGATGACAGCGGGTCCGAGAGTGACGGTTAAACTGAACTGAACCTTGTGGTAGTGCAGTAAGTTTGGCTGTTGAATGTGCTGTGATTCGTGATAATGTAAGAGTAAACTTATTTTTATTAAGTAGGTGTTTTTACATATTCGCACGTCTGCAAGTAACGGTCGTAACCAAGAAATCAGTTTTAACCTTTTAAACGCCAGAGCATAAACGCACGCGCGTGCCCTCTACGCCAAGCGACAAAGTCCCCGCAAATACTTACAAATAAAAAAAGGGATTTCAAAAGTATTGTTAACTTATTTCTTGATAAGACATTTAATATTTAAGATATATAGATCACATTTTTAGGTATATAAATAAACACACACAAAGGTAATGATTTAAATTGCTGTTTCGTGCTAAAGTGCACCACATTTTTTGTCACGTATTTGTGTCGTTGGCGTACAGGGCACGCGCTTGCATGTCACGTATATGTGACAATGGCGTTCAAAATGTTAAAGTTTTTTTTTGTGCTTACCGATGCTTTCCGTAAAAAAACTGTCGATTGTGCCATTTGGTGACTTAAAATATTCACATACCTACATATTTTTCGCAGTACATTTATTGCAGTTTTTTTTTGTTGTTGAGCGGGTTATTTTAAAAACCTTCAATTTTGGTGTTTGATGTGCTCTCTCACCTCGAGCATTCAGCCTGTAATGTAACAGTTCCGATTCATTTGCGTCTGTACAAAATCGAATCTTAGATTTTTGCATTACATGAGAATGCTCAGGTTAGGGTGCACCTTTATGACAGTTTTTAGAGGGCATAATATTTCTGAATCACTGTTAGTTGAATGAAAGTGAATAAGGCTCTTAAGGTGGAAGCGACAGGGTGGCCCGCGAAATTCAAATTTTCTTACAATTTGCCGATCAGTGTCAGTTTTTATGTTGAATAAAATATAATACGCGGCCGTGACTTTACTGATTTATAATCAGTAAAGTCATCAATACAACTCCTTTAGGGTCAGTTCACACCGAGACGCGACGCGACGCGACGATACTTGAAGAGGCCAGTGATTTCGCGCTGCGTCGCTCTACGCCGCGAGGCGTCGCGCGGCGCAGCGCTGCATGGCGCAACGTATTCTGAATTCTCACAACGAAATGTGTATCTTTTCGTGTAGAAAATAAATTTATATTTTGAATCCCTCTTTAAGTGTGCGCGCAGGGTCGCGTCGCGTCGCGTCTTTGTGTGAACTGACCTTCAAGTATTTTAATTCATGAGATGAAGCCTTTGTCCTGCTCTTGAAAATAAAATTGTGAAATAATAAGAAATACAAATATGTATGTTATGTACAAGTTGACATAGTGATCGATGTTGATCTAAAATCCTCACGTTACTGTATATGTTGTTTAGGTCATAAGATTCAAACTCGTATATTTGTAAATATATTTTTTTAAGAATAAAACATTAATTTTAATGCATATGCTATTTTTCAGTTAATTCCTCAAAAATAGTTGCGATTATCACATTTCAAATGATTTTAGAGTTCAAATGGGGGAAATTAAAATAAATAAAACAAATATTTTACACATGTTATCATTTTTATTGTATGTACACGTTATAAATCTACGTAATAATATATCTTTATAAAAAACATTAGTCTACACACTCTTCCTAACTCACATTTCACTATTATTCACTCACTGAGCGCACAAGTGAGATATTATTTAAATTCTTTGTCAAAATCTGAAATAGCTAAGTACTCGATCAGTTTTTCTAACCAGCCTATGTTTTTGTCATTTCGCCATTCAAAAATAAAAGCTATCAAATAGGAAATAGTGTTAAAAATGAAATAAAGTATTCAATTATGTGAATTTCCGCCGAAATTGAAACTACTCTTTCAGAAATGCGAAATTTGGTATTTCGTCACGTGAAAACAGATTGGGATGGAATTTAAAATACAGAATAAGCAAGCCTTTACTAACATACTTTCAACCCAACAAAACACTTCAGCTAAACCTAACCTTACACAGGCAAAGTCACAGGTAATAACTAGTACTAGGGTCAAAGGACAGCGTAAAGTCATTGTACCAATCCAAGAAAGAGAGAGCTATACTTAAAGTATAGTGCCATCCCTTTTGCACTAACCCCCAAATATTAGATGGTACTTCTTCCTTTAAATAATACCCAACTTGGCACGCTCATAATTTACGTATATAAGTAGGTACAGCCTCGTAGCCAATGGGAAAAATCTACAGTAGAAATATATTTAGCTATTTATTTCGCGAACAGTACTATTTCAAATAAAAGAACTTTAGACTAGATTTTTTCCCATTAGAGATGTGACTTGTTAACGGTTTATAAATCAATGAGAGTATATTGCGATCTGATATTATTGTGTTGTTCTTGGAAATGTAGAATTAAGTTTAAAAAAAATGGAAAGCTAAATTAGTCTTTGAAATAAAGAAATGGTATTAGAAACTACATACTAGACAAGTTTGAATATGCATATCAAATGTGCCACCATGTTAAAAGAATTAGATCATTCTGTATTAATAATTTAATTCCCAATTTGCAAGCAAATACCATATTGATATAACTAGAGTACTTAAGATCGCAAATAATTCCCATTGATTAGGAAACACAGATGTAACATTCATTACAATAAGTCCTATACGATTCAGAAAGTACTCAAAACAATAATTAAAGTTTCCTTTCAATCAATAAACTAACTAAAACATCAAAAACATTCACTCTTCATCCATTCTTATGAAGTCAGTTAAAAGAAAATGCTCGTCCATTAAACGATATAAGATTTATTGATGACTTTCCGCAGTTTATTGATTCAAATTAATAAATAAAATGTTAATGTCCACAGACATGCATGACACCTGTTATGTCGCAGTCTTAACAGACAAATGGTAAAGTGATTAAATGTCTGAGTTAAAGCGACTTTTATAAATGAACATAGAATGATAGATGTAAGTAAACGATATCAGTAATAAAGGTAGAATTTAATAAACGCATTCCTCGTTCCAGCAATTAAGTTAGATACCAAACAATATGCTTCGTAAACATCTACTTTTACTTTTACCGTAACACATCGGTATCGGTTCATTTTCATGATTTTTTTTGCTACAAGTCGTATCCGTGAGTGCGTAAATAAAATTCTATCGTTTTTATCCGACTTTTTCTTAACACTCGTTTACGCGCAATGGTCAATCATGTCCGCGGAAATTATCGTTCATGCGTTCTCATTAAATCGTACCTATTTCTTAATGAGTTCGTTATACGTACATATAGATACATGCAGTTATTTATGTCGGTACCCTGTTACACAATAATTCATGACACTGTATAAAAAAACTACAACTTTCTAGTAACATTTAGTCTGCTTCACCGGTGGTTTATACAAATAAAAGTGTACTTTTTCACGTTGGCATAAAGCTACTTTTCGGTACAACAGTTTTAGTTATGCTCCATGTAGATATGTAAATGACTTAAATGCAAATATTAACACTTTTTTGTTCAACGCATTGGTCATAAAAGCCGTTTGGGATCAACCACCCGTGAGGTAGACGGGACAATTAAGATCTAAAATCTCCAATAACTAATGTTAAATATGATTATTTACATTACATAAAGCAATCGTGCAATATTTTACATAGACATATTTGGGACAGATGCGAGCCAAGTATTTAATCTTGATGGCTCAATCTGACTGTTGTGCATATCTTCGCTAAAGTATACTAACACAGTGTAATTCAAAACATTTAATAATATTGATATAACATTCTAGCGCCACTTCGACATATTATTAAACTTCATGTCATTAAATACGGAATAAGTTAAATATTTACTCTGTTAGTGGTAATATAAAGAAAGTAATATTCAATGAGAAAATTAATCGTATCGTAAATTCAATGTACGTATTCCCATATAAAACAAGTTTAATCAAGCTTATCATACAAATCCTTTCTGACCAGTGGAACACTAAAGTACAAGTACAGTAAAATGTACTGAACTTGATGTTTTACAATAAGAAGAAAGGACCCAATATCACTTTGTTTTGTCTACCTTTTCATACTCTATGTAAAACATTGTCACTGCTCTCAATTCGCCTGACACACGTAGTACATACAAATTGAAATAAAACACGGACCGTAAAGCGTAGCAGTAGTTTGTGCGCTAAATTATTCTTAAATAGATGGCACATTGTGATACCTAATAGTTTGGTCCCCGTACTTTCTTGTTTTTACTCTCGGTATACTTGTTTATTGATGTCATTTTTCCTATAATATTATGTACTTACATTTTTGGAGAGATATACAATTTGCATTGCATATTTATGGTTTTTGTTAATTCACAATTTCATTCTTCTATTTTTTTTTGTCTAGTTATGACAATCTTACATGTTATGTATTTGTCTTTTATGCAATACAAATTGTATAAACTCGAAAATGTAATATATATCATTGACTATTGGTTTTATCAAATGATCTAATGTCTGACCTACGGGCTGAAGTTTCACTTCATAAAAGCACAAAGGAAGGTATAGGTCAAGATAGCAAAAATTAAAAACAAAGACTACTTTTAAAAATAAATTTTATTATTTCAAATTAGTTGAAAAAACGTGTAAAATTGTACACTTTCTTTTTATTACACATGACCTTCCTCTGCTTGTTCGAATATTAAAAAATAATAATTGTGCGTTATTGTCGCAGCCGTCTTTTTCTTTAAAATGCACCGAAATGATTTTATATAAAATTACTTATTTGCCAAACGTCCACATTCAAAACCCTATTTGTTTGAAACACAAGCTACACATTATCCATTAATGGATATTTTACTCAAAAAATGTATTTCTTTTTCAGCTGCGACTCATGACATATCTACATTAAAATATACGACGCCACATTACGTATAAAAAGAAATAACACTTAGAATATTATACACTGGTGTACTTATCTAGCGTAAAAATATTCAATTTGCAATCCATCGATCGTTTAATAGTTTGCCTAATTTATAACATTGCCTGCGACATTAAATTGCAAACTAAACTCTATTCTTAGCAAAGTAAAGCTGAAGCCAAAATCGAAGATAAATATTTTAACAAAAAAATATTATTAATAATATAAAAAAATGTAAAATTCAAATTATCATTACATCAGTCGGTTAAATGATTAGTTATCGTAGTCCGAATGAAATAATAATATTATAATTTGCATTTAATAAAAATATAAATCGAAAGCAAATCAGTCTATAAACTTACTTTTAGAGTTATGACTAAGTTTTATGTACACTTTTAGACAAGTATTTTTTTTAAGTTCATGGTAATCTGTGGTTTGGGGCCAAACATAATTAAAATCTCTGAGCTCTAAACAAACATTTTCAAAGCTAGAAACAGTAGCTTTAATTCATATTTTATCAAACATTTGGTGACAGTGAGATTTTTCGATTACAATAATCAATTAAAGAGGAAATAAGGCGTCTAGTTTCAAGTTCAAAGATAAAACAATGAAAAACTGTCATTAAATATAGGCGCCAACCCACAGACTACACAGCATCGTACAAACATTACAACTTACTCGTAAAATAAAACATACATTCACTATCTACCTCATTATAATATACAAATTATTTACATTTACGAAAAAAGATCATTTAATAAATACATAATTTGGCTGTTCTAAATTGACGCTAAAGTAAAAAAAAAATATAATGCTATATTCAATTGCCAGAATAAAAAAAATGCTCCCCATTTATTGTCGTTCACTTCGAATTAGGGTGTAACAGTAACGGAATATTTTTATTTGAAAATATAAAAATAAATTAATTCACTACACAATGCACTGTGTATAAATTTGTTAAGAGTCATTGTCCGTTCCATACTTTTACTTTCCGTAACATCCCAAGTATAACCTGTCCACTTTATATCACAGTAGCGCTTTTTGCGCTGTAACACATCCTTCGTCGCTCACTGACTAGGCTAACGATTACAAACCAAACGATTTCTATACACTTAACAACGTCTTTAGAACAGATCGGTGACTATGGTGCCAAACCACGCGCAGACGACGGGCAGAGCGTACGTGAACAGTGCTTTCTGTAGGGAAGGCCGGTCTGCTGAACCGGCGGCGGGTTGCTCTCTGGGCGGTATGTCTTGAGGTTTCGGTGTGTCTTGTTCCGTTTCCGTGTCGATGCTGACGATGACGTCACCAGCGGTGTTTTCTTGAGTGCGACCACGTACGTTGACGTTGTTGGTACCGGGCGTGTCCACTATACTGGGCACGAAGGGTGCCTCGGTGATGACGGCGGGATGCTGTGGGACCACGTCGGGTTCGCGCTCGGTTGGCTCCTCGTCTACGTCTGCTGGGCTGTCGCCTGAGCCTGGAAGGTTGAGTTTAGAGTTATAAGGCAGTTGAAAAAGATGTATCAAGATGATTCATCACCCGTATTAGGCCTAAGTGATGGATCAAGGGTCACCTCTCACAAAAAAAAAGAAGTCGAAATTCCAAAGGCCACTATTATGCTTTGACAAAGATAGTGAAACCAAAATCAAACCTCTTTAAAAAAAAAACTGATTTTTCCATCATACATCTCTCAATAACCGTGCAGATTTGTATCCGATTGGTGGCAAGAAATGTCAGTTAACATTTTGAAGATCCTACACCAATTACTTCGTCCTATCAAAAGTCGATAAAAACAAATACATACCAGTATCATAACCATTGAGCCTGTCCTCGTCATCATCAGGCAAGCCGCCGTCGGTGCCCCAGTCTCCGGACCCTGACCCGGACTCCACGTCCTCTATGATCTCGCGCCCGAATGAACTGGACATTTGTAAGTCTAAAAAGAATATCAGAGATTTATTAGTGTTCTCTATATTGCCACGTGTTACAGGGAAATAAATCATAGTGTCGTGAAAACTGAAAAAGTAGCTATTATGATTTATGTGTTTTCACGTTTGTCAAATATAGTGAAAATAACTAAAAGACAGATAGGGTGGATAAGATTTGTCTCGTTTTCAAAGTATTGAAAATGCAAATATTCTAACGCCCGTTTTTCAGCGTTAGCACTACCCACATACTAAAATAAATGCCTAAATGATTGCACTGATTTTTTAACGTTCAATGCTGAACCGAGCGTTGACGATCCTACAAAACGCCTTAATGTAGGTATTTATTAAAGTGTGTGTTTAGTGAAATTTTTAAAACGGATATTTGAATCGTTCGGATAACAGTTTGATTAACTTTCTACTTTTAAGTCATATCTTATGGGTACTCGACAAGAATTTTTGAAATGGGAGTGAGATGTTTCGGAGGTCACCTCTTACATTATAACTTTTCCTCAACATACTAATAATGTATAAAAAAGTATATCAAGTTAACTCACCCTTCCCCTCAGTATCAAGCCACTGCACCTCCACACCATTGTACGCGTCCTTCAACCTCGCAGTCAATGTCCGCAGCTGATCCGCTTGCGTTGCCACGCTGGCCACAGCGCTGGCACTAGCAGCGCCGCGTACCTCTGGGTTGCTGGCGAGACCGGCCGTACCTTCACTGGCCGCGTTTAGTGTGTAGCTGGGGATTTGTTGATAGCAGTAGTGTGTTGTCCCACGTTGGGCGCCAAAATAAGAAGTTAAAATTAATATTTATCGAGCTTTTTAGAAAATATAGTCCAGCGCTTGACATAAAACCTTGGGTTCAATTCCCAGGTCGGGCAAAGTCATCATCTGCCTAGCCTTTTCCCAAACTATGTTGGGGTCGGCTACCAGTCTAACCGGATGCAGCTGAGTACTAGTATTTTACATAAAGCGACTGCGTATTTGACCTCCACAACCCAGTAACTGGGTAATACGATACCCCATGGTAAAACTGGATGTCAGACTTTTGGCTTCTGACTACTCGTAACGACTGTCAAACATCTACAAATGAATGGCTTAACGTGCTTTCCGAGGCACGGAGGAAACTCGGTATGTAATTATGGTCACCCATCCACGGACCAAGCACGGCTTAACCTTAAAGATCGAGCCGTGCGGCTGTTATTATTTAGCCATAAGCTTCTGCAAGTCGGGCAAAGTAATACTTACTGGGGTTTTCTAGTACTAGATTTTTTAGTAGCAGCCTGGAGACTAAATGTTCCCGGTTGAGAGCTCGCCTCCAGTTATAACATGGGAGTTAAAGTCTTAGAGTAATTAACGAAATGAGCACGTAGCTGTTCCGACACACTTCTGCCTAACCCTTCAGGGTTGCAGTAAGTAACATTAACATTATAAATAGTTGTGATAATACAAGGATTTTTAATCTTTGGTCCCAAGTTGGGCGCCAATAAGAGCAGTTAGGCATCGTTC
Source organism: Cerastis leucographa (assembly GCA_963082945.1). Classification (NCBI taxonomy): domain Eukaryota; kingdom Metazoa; phylum Arthropoda; class Insecta; order Lepidoptera; family Noctuidae; genus Cerastis; species Cerastis leucographa. The sequence continues at coordinate 4,485,678 of OY720380.1, read as the reverse complement.
ACGTTGGTCTGGACAATGTCTTAAATCCGAAAAAAAAACTGGACAAGTGCGAGTCAAACTCGCCCACCAAGGGTTCCGTAAAATTTTGTATTTTGTAAAGACTAAATTTATTATGATTTAATTAAAAATGTGTGTTGATGTTTTCAGACTTTTTCGATAGTGTCGAAATATACGTTTTTTTGTGGAAAAACCGGTCATATCATTTTATAGGGTTCCGTAGCTGAATGGCAAAAAATGGAACCCTTATAGATTCGTCATGTCTGTCTGTCTGTCCGTCCGTATGTCACAGCAACTTTATTCCGCAACTATTAGGACTGCACACTTAAAACTTGCTAGGTAGATTTATTCTGTGAACAGCTTTACGATTTTTATACAAAAATAAAAGATTAAGGGGGTATGGGGGAGACCCTCCCCATACATAGAGACAATGTAGGTTTGTAGAAAGTAAAAAAACTTTCAACGAAAATTAGTTTGAATCAGATTTGATATTTAGTTTTCAAACTTCAGCAGTAACTTTGTTTTTCATTTTAACAGCTTCAAAGGACCGTAGACCTGAGTATATTATGGTTTTAATTTCAACTCGCTACCTCCACGCGTTCCCGAGATAAATCGTCTTGACAGGCAGACGGACAACTAAGTGATTCTATAAGGGATCCGTTTTTTTCCTTTTGAGGTACGTAACCCTAAAAATACAAAAACTATAATACTAAAGAAAGCTTTTCTCCTTACCTTGCAACATCAGTTCCATTAAAGCAGGGCGAGCTAGTGACGCTAGTAGAGGTGCATAGTAGCGCGGGCAAGTGGTTCCAGTAGCGCCTCGTGTTGCGCAGGCGTACTCGCGTCTCGCGGACGAGTTTCTCTAGCGCGGGCCCGCCCCAATCTGATCCTGGAAGACAGATGAGCATATGCTTGATATATACTGTAAGACAAAGCAGGTAAAAACGCAGAGTTGTAAATCCAGCGCGCGGTTCATCATCATCATCAGCCTATAATGTTCCCACTGCTGGGACACAGGCCTCCTCTCAATGAGAGGGAGCGGGCTTTAATCCACCACGCGGGCCCAGTGCGGGTTGGTAGATGTCACATGTCTTCGAATTTTAAGTTCTAAGACATGACGGTTTCCTCACGATGTTTTCCTTCACCGTTTTGAGAGCAGCGGTGATGAAATAAATTACACAAAGTAATGAGCCTGTCTGGGTTTGAACCTACGACTTACTGTTCGTAAGTCGGGGCTGCCACCACTGGGCCAGCGCGCGATTAAATCATAATAATTCACCCTTAGGCATGTGAGCTTAGGCTGAATCGATCGTAGGTGCCCGTGTGATTTTTAGATCATCACAATAGGTCGTAAGGAACCCAATCTTTATGTAAATTTCAATGTAGCTTTATGTTATTTTACCAACTTACCGCGACTCTCTTCGCTTTTCACTGAAGGCTTCTTCCTCTTCGGTCCCTTCTTCTCATCAAAGTCGTATGACTTAAAGTCGATATCCATCGCGCCGGCGGCCGCGGGCTCCGGGTCCGCATCTCGGCGTTTCCTCTCATGCTCCTCATACTCGTCAAGGTCTATATTCCCTCGCACATACTGCAAGAACCGATCTCTCAACTTCGCCTGTTCGGCCATGTCTTCTGTAGCCTTACGGATGCCTTCGGGAGTCCGTAAACTTACTAAAGAAGGATCCTCGTTTACCAGGCTTTCGAATGAAGCTTCGATTTCGAAGTCGTCAACGTCATCGACTTTCTGGGGCCAGTCGAAGTCTGGGATGGCGCGGACGGAGCGGCGGGTCTTGCCAGGCGCGAAGAACGGTCCCGCCCCGCCCCCGCCCCCCAGCACTGGCTTGCCGCACCCCGTGAATATCTTCTGCGAGATCTCCCGGTTGTGCTCTTGGAAGCTCATGATGGCTTCGGAAATCTTGATGTCTATTGGTTCGACTACCATAGCTATGTTAAATGGACCGAGCAATCTGTCGGCCACTTTGTCTACGGCGTCTGGAAATTAAACGAGAGTATTTGAACGATTTGAATGATGTGGGCAATGGATCCTGATACTTAAATAAAAAAAACATACATAACAGAAACCATAAAATCTCTCTTGTTGCGTGATCAGTTAACTCACCGACATAGGCATCCCACTGGTCGCCGAGGTCGGCGTGCGCGGGCAGACAGCCGCGGATGACGTTATGGCAGTAGCGCGTGCACGCGGGCGGCTGGTAACCGGCGCAGCTGCCGCAGTATCGCAGCCGGGTCCAGGCTGTCACACATTCTGAAGTCACTGCCACCTGTGGGACGAATTTTTTAGTAAAAAGTATTTCATGGAACTATAGGTAATGCCAAAAGAAATACGGATCTTTACATGATCAATTTTTGGGAATTGGGATGCATGCCACTGAATCATATTCACATAAGCGATGATAATTAAAAAAAACATCAAAGGAATAGTTAGTTTATTCAAAGATATCTAGACGTAGCGCAATAGAGCTACGTCAGACATTGTGGGCGTTGAGAATAAGTAATTGACGCTTCAAACGAGCCCGAGTTATCTATCAAGTTCGTTGATCTAATAAGCACGAAGCAAACACATGAATAAAACTCAATCATTGTTACATTGCACCAATTAAATAACATAGTTAGGGCACCAAGTGGAACGAATAAAAATAAATCAAACGAAGACGAGATAACAATTACAATGAATAAAGCCAAGGTCTTGGGCTGTGTCACTGATGGCGCCAGGATCAACGCACCGCAAATGATAGGCGGATAATGAGTCATTTTCTAAAATGATACCGTGAGCCTCAGACGTTCACAAGTTGAAGGTCAAGCGGCCAACAGAATATATATTCGCATTGATTAGCGTATATTTGCATTCTAATAGCACGCTTAACATTCGACAAATTAAAACGTGCGCGCAATTTGGCAATGTTGGTCAGTAACGCCAAGAATGTCGCGAAAAATTGTCGCCGATGCTACAATATGAGCGCGCAATTATTAGCTCCGAAGGTCGTGGTCCTTTTAAGACCTAAGAGAATACAAACTGAGGGCCATATGCGTTGAATAGATGTTAGATAAGAGTTGATTTATGTCTCTGATTGTCACTATTTCCGGGTGTCTGTCGGGTGAATCACTAATTCAGAAACAAATTAACATGAGAGCCTGTACCTAAATGTCTAATCGTATACTAAAAGCTCTTAACGGAGTTTCGCTACCATTATTCATGCTTGGTAGGCGGAATTGTTATTAGTTTGCGTTCATTACTTATTCATAGGCGAGAATTCGAGAACATGTTTATTTACACATACGCTCAAGGATGCAGTTTTGCAGTGTAGTGTAGTACTTCCAAAAGCTATAACCATTGGTTTGGCAATACCAACCATTCTGGCCTCACCAAATAATTACACACCTCTGAATTTAGGGATTGGAAACTTTACCTAAAAAAGCCAGGTTGGCGGGGACCATCCTGACTGGCTAACTTGGTTGTCAAGCTCTAATCACACTTTCCATTCCTCATCATCCATTTTAATTAGGATTCTTAAATCCTGATAGTATACGCCTGCTAAGTTTCATAGGGCCTTCTTTACCTGCATCATACTCCTCACAACATCAGCTCCGGCTCGTAACGCCTTGTGGAAAGTGCGGGTAGCCACCACAGCTCGTCGCAGCTGCACGGATAACTTGTTGGGCACGTCTTCAAACGGCTGGATGTCGCGCATGTGTTCGTTCACGCATTTTAAGTACCTGGAACAAAAGTTTTACGAATAAAATGTGATGAAATTGTTGGTTCAATAGACCTGAGACTACGAGTAGTATTAGATCAAGATGTGAACCACAGTTAGACTTAGACCGAAGACCGTTGAGTTTGACGTGTTCTTGAGTGGAGACTGCGAATCGGCAAGCTTACGGTGGGACGCCCTCAGGCTAGGTGGAGCGACGATCTTGGTAGGGTGGTTATTAGTCGCTGGATGAGGATTTAGCTAGCTAGTTGCCGAGGATCGAGTTGAAAGGAAAATAATTGGAGAGGTTTTTTTCCAGCAGAGGCTGAAGAAAACGATGGCGAAGAAAATAAGGCGAAATTGTTGGAACAATAGATGTAAGACTAAGAGGTGACCGAGATCAAGCCTTGGATTTGAAAGCATTACTTTGGAACAAAATCCCTAAATCCCGCAAACGTTCCACTCAAGGTTAGGCTTAAGATGAGTTGTGAGTAAGGATTGCTGTCTTTTACAAGATTCGGGTGATGTCATAAATATTGTGGTAACTAAAGACACAATAAAAGTGATGACAGGCAAACATAAGCGTAAAATTCACGAGAATAATTTGTTACAGCAATCATTCGTGGGGCCCAAACAGCAGTTGACATTTATAACCTTAGCTAAATGAGATGTGTAGGTACCTATCTTATAATATGGTGACCACGTCTCGGAACCCATTCGGTTTGGTTAGGCGTGGTACATTAAAACGATTCTGTCCTTGCGTCATTCTTCGCAACAGGCGGGTTTAAAGGACAAAAGATTTTTTTCGCAGTCATTCGCAAGTAATAAAATATTTTTATGGTATGTCAAAGTGATAATCGTTTTATTGTTTTTTTTTTCGTATTATTTGTTGTTTGTCAGTTTAATGATAGTGAATAAATTTGGAGATTTTCATAAGAGACAGCAAATATATTATACAAGGTGTTTGCTTACAATTTTTTCAGGGGTTTGGGGTTCATTCGCTAGGTTCTACCCATACACCTTATGTTCCAAATGTCACGGCTGGTTAATCTTTTTTTTTAACTTGTGTCCATGCGATAAACACCCTGTATGCACTTAGCGACATCTAGATGTGCTCAGTTCGATTTTCAGCATTGAGTTTTTAAAATCCAACAGTCCTATATTCTCAGTAGCAGCCAAGGAGTCAGGATTTGTGCCCGGTTGATGGCAATAGGCTCGCCCCCAATTACATGGGACTTAAAACATAACTGGCGAAATGTGGGTGTTCTATTACGTACACCTCTGCCTAACCCTTCGGGGATAACAGGCGTGATGTTTTGTTATGCAGTCCTAATATTTAGGCATTTTACAAACTCAGTTTACCTTTACTCCAAAGCTAGTAATAAAGAGTATCACCCCATTTTACGCCGCGGTTTCCAACACACTAACTTTTTATTCCCTTTTCACACGTCTTAAAGTGTAAAGTGGGTGATAGACGTGCGAGTAAGTACGCGGACTTGTGGCTCGTCGACCTTTTTCGCGTGTGTGTCACCTAAAGCACGCGTACTTAAAAATTGCCGCGCAAGTTTGCCGGCGATCCAACCGGTTTAAAATCTTACTCGTAGCTCGTCTTGGCTCGTACTAGGGCATGCAAAAACCGGGTTGTTTTAAGAAACCGGTTTTTTCGGGTTTCTTGTTTACAAAACCGGATGAAACCGGTTTTTTCGGTTTTTTTTCAATCTTTATTAAAAAATGTGTAGAAAAAAAATTAAAATGCTAAAGCCTAATTAAAATATTTTTTTTACGTTTATCTTACCTATGTTTATAATAATGACAATTTGTTTGGACTTCAAAAACGACTAAAAATCAATATAAAAATATTTTTTTCTTCATGCATAACATAGAATAAAACTTATTATTTAGGTAAACAACATAGTCTAAAAATTTAGGGCACTAAGACTAAGATACAAAATTAGGAACATGTGGTAGGTAAACACAAAGGTCTAAAATCTCAGAGTAAACAGCAAGAAACCAAAGGCGTTTGAGTAAAAGTGGCATGATTTTTCTAAGTCTACGGCCACTAATTAAATTTCTTTACCTATTAGTAATAACACAGTAAGACATTTTAATATTTCCAAAATGCATCGGAGCCGAGATATACAGGGTGAATTTTTTAACTGGGTGGTAGGCCAAAACAGAAACTATGAGGAATAGTGAAAAACGATCAAAGAAGACAGGAGCCCGATTTAAAAAAAATATGCTTCATTCGTTTTGTGAAAAATCAATATTCCTAGCCAGGAATTGAACCCGTTAATTTGAAAAAAAACACACCCTTTACCCCATTCGATAGTGTCGCTGCTAAGTATCGAATTCTGGAATTTAATAGCATACGGCAAACGATAGGAAATAGTTAATTTTTGATAAAATACATAACAGTATGCAAACTGCTAGTAGGAACAACACAACTTTGCAATCAGATATTTCAGCTCCGATATAATTTTCGGAAAAAATATTTTAGGAGTCATTACTATCATATATTCCACTATACGTGAGCATCTTTGTGGCCGCTGTGAAAAAAAAACATGCCACTGGTCCATACAAACTTACCCAATGCCCTTTGAGTACTTGGATCTACACTACTACACTGGGTCAATGAGAAGCAAAATAATGATATGGACATGGATAGGGAGCGCAGGGCATTGTCGGTAAGAGGTAATATGCTTTCTGGCAGGTTTGCGCGATGCTCACGTGATATTAAAGTCACACTATTCAAAAGCTATTGCCAAACGTTATACACGTGCAATTGCTCCACGCAATTACACCTAAAAAAGCCTGCAATTCTCTGCGCGTCAGGGGTTTGTTGGGACTTCCATGGCGGTGCAGTGTCTCCGGCATGTTCGCCAACCACAGCACGGACAGCTTCTAGGCGGTGCTTCGCAAGAAGAACGGCGTCCCTGCGGTCTCGGGTAAAAAGTAGCACCGACACACTTCTGAGCGTGGTATCGGACAGAGTGGACAGCCAAATCCTGAGGCCAATGCCTCATGCTGTCGCTTATGCATGTCCAAAATAATAATTATTTTAAATTTTACTAACATAGCTGTAAGTATCTGCCTTCTAACATAATAAGGACTGACTTTTGACAATTCATGTTTGCTTAGACTGTTGTTTGGGAAAATTATTATTAAATCAATAAGATAGACAGATAGATAGATCAATAGGAGAAACATAACTTGTTGTTCAATATTTATAGTGTGTAATTTATTGTTTTCCCTAATATTTATTTATTAAAAAAGATATAACCAAAAACCCGAAAAAACCGGTTTTTGCTATCCCAAAAAGCCGGGTTTCAAATCAGTCGGTTAACCGGTTTTTTCGGTTAACCGGGTATCCGGTTTGCATGCCCTGGCTCGTACGTGTGGCAGCACTGCGACTACTGCGAGCCGCGAGCCGCCATTTTTCCACGTATTTTTTGTTGGTTTAGCTAATCATCTGTGTTGTAGAAATTTTAAAATGAGTGATTTCCGTACATATTCTCATGATCTACTAACAGAGTTTATTAGAAGGATTCCGTAATAATCCTTGTCTTTGGAAAATTAAAAGCAACGAATACAAAGACAAAAATATAGTTTTTTATCCAAACTTTTCGTTTTTTTTTTCTTTTTTTACTTGTTTTTAAAACGTTATAAGATACAATTCCTAAATAACACAAAGCTTCTTCCGTCGATGACATGGTAATACAGTGTGAGCCAGCTTCTCGTGTGTCACCGACGTCGAGCCGAGTAAGTTCGGGATCTTAAAAACCGCGTACTTAAAGTTCGCACGTCTATCACCCACTTAAAAGTGTAAACTCCATACATTGTAACGTTCATTAACACTGGTATTTTAGATCTATTTCCAGGATATAAAGTACTGGGATTACTAGGTCAGGCTAACTTTATTCTAGCTACAATAAAACGTTTCCCGCAGGATGTATATTCGGGCTAATTCCTGGAATGTTCTGTGGGTTTCAGCACAGATTTTTTAAGGAAATGAGTAATTGCATCGTATTAAGAACACGGCAAGTGATGGTTTAGTCAATGAGCTTTAATTTTAAATGGAGACTCGGGAAGAGTCTGTAAAGTGAAGCTGGTAACAGTATGACAACATTGTTACAGTCATGCAATCAAATCTTGTTTAGTGTCTCGGCCGGTCTCTAAGTCAAAGTCAAAGTCAAAGCATTTATTTCAATTAGACCATTACAGGCACTTTTGAAAGTCAACAAAAACAAAATAAAACGCGATGCTACAGTCCCAGTCACAAGGCATAATAACTTGTGAAAGTACTGTAGTTGCCCATTCCGTAGCGTAGATCTCTATGGAGAAGAACGGGCAAGAAACTCCATGGACACTCTTTTAAATCAAAATATGTTACAAAATCTTGGTTACATCATTCATGTCAAGAATTACAAATATGTGAGAACAATGTAGAAATACGGGCAAGTTAGGAGCGTCCAGAGTAAAAGATTAAATCAGTAATAAAAAAATAAAGTAATTAAAATAAACCGTGGCAGCTAAGAGATGACCAGTCACAACTGACAGCGCCCGTTCACGAACATGACGCATGTATCAGCCATCATTCAACTCAACCATTTTGAAGGGAACTAAACGACCCGACACACCCGCCACCATCAGCGTGACATTTAAGTGAGCATGACATTCACTCAACCACCAGGGTAATTTCGCGTCAATGAAAGATTTAGTTACTCATTAAATAGTGGCTTTACAGTACATGGTACTCACACATGTGCTATGAAATTATATAATACTAAGAGATTGAATCTATACAATGCAAATATATTTTTACAATCTTCTGCAGCTTTCACAATAACTTCACTTTCTAATTCTGATGATTCCGATTGCCCCTATGGTTGTGGAGCAGGACCAGCATTGAGCCAAGCATTTTTATCATCAATATAATCCCCCAACTTATAATATGCTTGCCTACACAGTGTGCGTTTTATGCAAGATTTAAATTTCGTTTCATTCAGTTGTAGAATGTGGGGAGGTATTTTATTGTAACATTTTAAACAGTACCCCATGAAAGATGAGTCTACTTTAGCTAACCTGAAACCTGGCTGAACTAGTTGGTCTCTGTTTCTAGTATTATAGTGGTGCCGGTCACCTCTTTTACTAAATAAATGCAGATTTTTTCTAACGTACATGATGTTTTCATAGATGTATTGACAAGGTACCGTCATGATGTTAATTTCCTTGAACAGTTCTCTTAGAGAATCGCGCCTACGTAGATTATATATGGCTCTGATAGCTCTTTTCTGCAGAATAAATATAGACTCGATGTCTGCAGCCCGTCCCCATAGTAAAATACCATACGACATAATACTATGAAAATATCTGTTGATTGGATGAGCTTATCATAGCGTGCCTAAAGGCGGTATACCCCCTTAGTTAGTTTAGTTTACTTCTAAGTAAACTAGGATTTTGTTAGAACACCTGCTTAATTTAAAAAAAAAGCTTTTAAGAAAACCTTAGCGTGTGAAACACTTGATAACTAATAAGAGCTTTCACGCATGCGACATCTAAATCCCAACCAATTTGAACCTTATTAACCCACACAAAAGAACCCCCAAATTCACCTTACCCGTCGCCACTTCAGCTAAAAACACACTTCATACGCAATAACATTAATAACTTGATTGTGTACAACTCATAAACTATCCGGTAGCCCTTCATAACGTTATCGTGATTCGTTTCACGCCACTTTGGGCCCTATTATCAGGAGTTTATGCCCTATTATCGGCCTAATCGTTTGTTTACGTGTCCATAACACTAAAACTGTCTGCTCAAGTGGTTTATTGACGCGTCTTTATAAACAAAGAGGGCGTTTTCCAACTGAACGACACTGTGCTTGGCGTCAGAGCTTTCTTTAGTGCGAAGTGCAGTGTAGGGCAGTCGTATAAACATTTTATATGTGTTAGTGTTACCTATCTTTAATAGTTATGTGCAACTTTGTTAGGATTAGAATGGACAGGTCTGTCTTCTCCTTCATTATAGTACAGTAAGGGTTTCTAGGTTCTAAGAAATCATCAAGTAACCAGGACATTAAAGAATGATGCGGAAGATTTGTTCACCCATATATTTAGCACGAAGGGTTTTCATAGCTTCATCTAAGCAAACGGTGCGATTGATATACATATTAGAAAGTCTTAAAAAGGTTCGTTACATAAAAGCACTGAAGTTGCTATAACATCATGTCATCTCATCTGCCTAGCTTTTTCCCAAACTATGTTGGGTCCGGCTTCCAGTCTAACCGCATGCAGCTGAGTACCAGTATTTTAGGTACATGAAGCGACTGCCTATCTGACCGCCACAACCCAGTAATACGATACCCCTTGGTAAGACTGGATGTCAGACTTTCGGCTACTCGTAACGACTGTCAAAGATCTGCAAATGACAGCCGGGACCAACGGCTTAACGTGCTTTCCGAGGCACGGAGGAAACTCGGTATGTAATTATGGTCACCCATCCATGGACCAGCCTAGGCAACCACGGCTTAACCTTAAAGGTCGACCCGTGCGGCTGTTATTATTTAGGCGAGCTCCTGAAGTATCTGTGATCTGTGTGTGTGTTTATGTGTCCATGAAGTTGCTATAACATCGTAAAACGAAAAAATTGAATGACATAATACAGGCCGGCTTTTCCCCATATAAATCTAACCGTATAAAATTCCAATCTCACCAAAACAGACCAATAATCGAGCTGATACAACAGCAGCCACATAAAATATAAATAACTAACAATATTTGGAACAGACACTTCCATTTAACGATCAGCATTGTGAATAGACGATTCATATCGGATCTAGACTAAACAGAATTCTGATAGCTCAATGAAGCTCTGTGTAAGGTTTCGGCAAACCAAATACGAGTCGGCGTCGGCGACCATCATTGTGATGAATGATATGATACTGAATGAATGAGGATACTTTATTATAATTGCGGTCTTTGATATATTAATTGCAATTTGCGTCACTGACCGCAAGGACAGCTCGTGTGAGGCCGATGCGTAGAGGCAGTGGGTGCAGGGAAGATAATATTAGGCCATAGCTAGACAGAATGTCAGCAAAGTATTAATTTTCCGTGGAGCCTACCACTCGTTTAGATACGAATGAGAAGACTTGAACTTTACAAAGATTTGATCTCATAACTCTTCATCTATACTAGTATTACAAAGGTGAAGAGTTTTTTGTTTGGATGAAGAGTTAATCTCAGGAACTGGTTCCAATACTTTTATTGTTGGATAAGCCATTTATCGAGGAAGGCTATAGGCTATATAACATCACGGTACGACCAATAGGAGCGGAGCATCAATGAAAAATGTTTCGAAAACGAGGAAAATGTGACGCAGACAAAGTTGCGCGTGTCAGCTAGTCACAGATACAATAAAAGATATAGTAAGCTGCATATGCAGTCGTAGTAAATTTTTAAGGCCACAGGCCATATTTTTGCTTATTGCTCACCAGGATGCATATGGCGAAGTGATTATCATTCACAATACTAAGTGCAATGTACCACCCCAAACAAAGCCGTTTAATGCACCCAAAAGTGACTTCATTAATAGAAATCATTAACCTTCATAACAAACCGCAAGCGGGCACAAGTACATTGGAGACGGGACTCCAAGTACATACGTCCACAGGACATATAGCTTAAATTATCAAGATAAAGAACGAGCCCATTGCCATGAACTCAGCACAAATTAGGACTAAGAAATTCCTGATGAAGAGTCCAATTACACCATGCCTGAACTGGTAATCGAACGCAAAATCTCATGACCACTAAAACATCGTGAGGAAACTAGCAAGCTTGGGAGATATTTCTCGACGGCATGTCAAGCAAAGTCAGATCCCATGAGCGGCATTATTGGATATTCAAAGTCCTACAACATGTTACAACCATACGATAAAGAAGAATCACTACTAGACCATCGAGGCAGCCATTATACGACTGGACTTAACTAGCGAAATGTGGGTATACTTTAGATACTACAGTACTACTTTATTAGAAGCATTATTGATGATGAAAACTTACTTCTCGTCAAACTCATACTGCGAGTTGAGTACGGTGAACATCTTGTTGTACAGTATGCTGAAGAAGCCGTCCATCATCACGTCGAAGTTGGTGTCGCCGCGTGTGTAGTACCTGAAGACAAAGATATAGTTAGTAACGGTTTAAGAGTTGAGGAGAAAGATGAGGTTACAGTTTGTAAAGGAACTGAAGACGTAGATGGTGAAGCTACTGAACATACAGCACTTGAATTGCGTAAAACACACATATTTATTACAATTAGAAATTCCAATATTTTACATTGTTTCATCATCATCTGCTTAGCCTTTTTCCAACTATGCCGTGCTAACTATGGGTTGGCTTCCAGTCTAACCGAATGTAGCTGCTGCTCACTACTAGTATTTTACATGGTGCGACTGCCTATCTGACCTCCATAAACCAGTTAATACAGGGTAAAAATTATGATACCCTTTGGTAAGATTGGTTGGCAGACGTTGTTGTTTTACATTGCTCCATATGTTGAAAAATAAATCTGGCCAATAACCAATGCAAAAGTTAATAAACAAAATGTTTTGAATTATTAAATCCAATTCCCATTTATTTCAGCGTTTGTCTGATGCTGTCCCTAGGAATGAATAGACGTGATAATTTCAAACTCTGAGTTCACGGCGCTAAAACAACTCTTATGCGTAAAAGCATCTTTTGCATGGCTCCAACCATTTTTAATAAATTGCCTAAATCATGGAAAACATTAAATATATCTGCTCTAAAAAGCAAATTGAAGAGATTACTAACTAAAAGAGCATATTACAGTATAGCAGAGTTTATGAAAGAGGACAATTTCTTGATTATGACAATGTTGTATTTTTTGACATGATAAAGTAATCTAATGTATTTTTTGACATCATATTGTAATCTATTGTATTTTTTTGGAGTAATTGTAATTTGGAGTTGACATTCATAATTAGTTTCATTGACCAATTTATTTAATGACTAATTTGTTATTGAATTGTATCAAAAAAATATGCTTATTGGATTGTAATTATACCTAATCTATAATGAATAATGATGAAATGTAATTTTTGTGAATATTATCACGGTTAATGCACCATCTCTTCTTACCAATTTGCACGCCACGACATGCGGCTGAACATGTTAGAACTTTTCTGTATCCCATTATTATATTGCATGCAATGTTTCATCTACACCATGTTTCAACAAATAAGATTTACTTACTCACTATCAAAAAGCATGGCATTCAGATTGTGGGTGTATTAATCCAAACCTAACGGAACGAAATTACCCCGCAGTAGGTACTTAAAGAATACGACAGGATTTTCGGAAAAAATATAGAAACTGCAACATATTGAATCTATTTAAGAGATGTGCATCACCTTGGCTTGGTTGGATTGTGTATGTCTTGGTACAAGATACTCGATAGATTAATTAAATTACTAGTTCAGAGAAAACGGAATCCAAGATTCGAAGAAATTTACAAGTTGGAGTCCATTGATTTAATTACATACTTTGGGAATGTAAAGATTTAAGTACTTACATTGATATACAAGGACTTTTTACGTATTCATCCTGTACAAAAATATTACAGAATCCCATAAAGAACCCAGCTTTATCTTATTACCAAAAAGTTCCTCGTAATAAGCCCGGCTGCTGATACATTTTCTTTTAATAATAAAAAGGCAAAGATCACGCTCAGGTCTGCCAGACGTTCCACAGGGGATTTGCATAAATTTCTTTAGACTTCAACCTCGTAATCCTGAGATTTAGACTTATAATACTTTGTGCGATCCATCCATTTTTTCTTTCATCTTGTTTGGGACATAACTTTCGTCATACACCATTATGAAGAAGGGATTCTCTTTTATCTTAAACTCTGTGAGAATAATTTTATGAATGGTTATTTACTGTCGCTCAACTAATCTTTGGATGTTAGTACCAAGACCAATCAGAATAATGGTGTATTACCAAGAATCGTAAATTCAGAATAAATGCAGCGCGGCTTTACTCCCGAGGAATTCATTTGCTTAATATTTATAATATGTGGAGCAAAATATGAGACGGACTGATTATCCGTTGAATTTATTATGAGAGTAATAGCACAAACAATCTGTATAGATCGTGTTTTCCAAGCATAGCACGTAATATATTGTGATTTATATTTCAGTGAAGTGAATTTCATTCAAGATTCTGCCTCCAGATTGACCATGGTCGCATCTGTTGATGTCAGAATCTCGTTTAAACTTTAATGCTCATGATTGTTGATGTCATAATCATAAAGGGTGTGGTGTTCACTGTTTATTAATACACTAGTGACCAGCTCCGGCTTTGAGCCATTTAAAATTAATGGAAACCTTTCACGATTAATGGCCTGAATAATTATGAAAACCACATCCATATCCATCAAGCGTCTTCCAAATAGACAGACTGAGCTAGCTAGATGCTTCGTTTTTATACGATTTAGATATAGCTATCTAAACTGTTAAAAGAAGAAGTGTAAAAGGGGTCGGAATAGATCACAATGGACAAATATTTAACTATACTTGACCAGGGTAAGTCCAGAACGTGTGGGACGTTCCTAAAGCCGCAGTTGGTGATGGTGATCATTTAGTCAGAAGGTGCATGAGAAAAAAGTTTTGTGACTAATGAAAGAGAAATTATTATTCAAGGAATCTTACCTTTCTAGTTGTTCAAATAATTGTTCGAATACATAGGAGTGCTGTTCGTAGATCATGCCGTAAGTCCTCTTGAACATCATGTGGAACTCCTCACGAGATAGCTTCAGAAGCCTCCTGAAGAACTCTGGAACAGGAAACAAAAGAAAGTTATGAATTTGAAGAACACTTTGAAATTGTTTGGGGTGTTTCTGGAGCAGTGTAATTTTGTGATTGAATAGACGAACCTCTAGCTGAGTTGGCTTTCATCAACTTAATCCTGACTAGGCTACTATTGTAGCTATATGTTTTCTTCGTTAGTGATTAGGTTTCTCCTGCAACCTGCAACGCTATAAGAGATTTCTTAATCTAAATATGCATCAACCAATCGTCCAATCTTTGCTTTTCATCCAAGGGGTCAATGACATTAGGAAAAACTATATTCTGCAAAAAGAGAGACCTGCCAGTCAGAATTAAATCTATTAACATCTTAGAAGGCATTGGAGCGAATTAATATACTGCCGTTTAAACGCACATTAAATATGAATAGCAGATGTTCCGACATTCTTAATGGTGGCCGTAGCACTATTATTATAAAGATACGTTTATACGAATGTATTGAATCACTCACGGATCTTAATACCGTCACTTAATACTCTGAAATTGAAATGGAAAATTACATAAAACGAGAGTATACTTCAATTAAACACATCAGGCCAGGGCCTCAAGTCTGCTATTACAATAGTGTCAGAATGGCCTATCATTGATTTCATAATTGTTGGTTTTGACAATTTTGGTAATCTACTAATATAATGGCGTCATTATGACTTCACAATGGTCAACCACTTACACTCCATTGAAAGAAATGGCATAGAATTTGACAGACCATTATGAATTTAGCAGATTACGGACTTTTAGCAAAATGACAATGGGATCGTGTTGGAATGACGATGTTTATAAAAATAGCCGACTTGAGGCCCAGTTGCAGCCAAACGCAAGCCTATGAAGCCTATTTAGTATTAAAGAAAAAACACTCCGATGAGAAAAAGTTATAATAGAGCAATGTAGAAACGTTAGAAATCAAAGACAAAATTTTAATACTAAAACTTTTTGGGAGACCAGAAAGAATTATGTGAAATGGGAATGGAAGTAAATGATTATGTGTTCTTTCTTCTTTCACAAGAAAATGGATTGACTGTGTGAAGGATGATATGGCAAGAAAAGAGGTTTCTGATGAGATGACGAGTAATATACATAGAGAAGTATGGAAGAAGAATGCTGCGTCGACCACAAATGAATCGGGATAAGAGCAAAAGAATTATGATTTCTTCTTTCACAAATTTTTGCAACGACGGAAAAGAATATTGCAGTAGTTTGATATGGATGGAGGATCAAGAAGCCATTGCCTTTTAATTCTCCTCCAAAATTACAAAATCTACCAAAACATTGAATGGTTCCTAAAGCCCTACTATCATAGTAAAATACTCCCTACTTACTACGCTATCAAAGCAGACGAATAAAACATCTGTAGTACTTAGTTCCCGACTTGTTGAATAGTAAACTATTTCTGGCAATGACACTGGTACCAAGCTTTGTTTACAGGCTGTCTTCTGAGAAACAGAATCATTCGCCCAAACTTCAGGGAATTTATTAAAGTAACGGTTCTTATGAAAAATCCAGCTTTATTTCTTGGAGCTTGGCTTTGAAGGACACTGATTGGTCGCGAGAACTGACCAATGGGTTACCTTTCAACAATATTTAAGTTTCTAGTAGTGCCAGCCAGTTTTCTCGAATAGATTTGAAAAAAAAAAACAAATGAATTTCGAAAACTTCGAGTAGGTAAAACCTGTTTTAAGATTTCAAAGGCTATTTAAATGTTACTTCTACACATATGTAGTTGGCTTTAAAACATTAGCACGGCTGTGCGAAAAAGTTTATGTACTTAAACTAAGTATACAAAATCAATAGATTAGCTTTAAGTTACCATATTTATTATCGATGCAAACTGAAGACTTTAGGAAAAACGTACTCATTACAACCTTTTCAATCGCCAATCATGCTTCTATGAATAAACAAGACGTTTCTTATAAAGGCATTAACATTAACAGATTACTAGGTATGTGTTACAATTGCACAAACAATGCATTTAATTACTATTTACAGTATTTAATAACTACTAATAATGTGCTATGGATTGATTATACACGGCATCAAGTTCATTGACTCTACACTTTTTTTTTCATGGCCGCGGTATTTTTGTCGCGTGCAAAAA
Organism: Cerastis leucographa; assembly: GCA_963082945.1. Classification (NCBI taxonomy): domain Eukaryota; kingdom Metazoa; phylum Arthropoda; class Insecta; order Lepidoptera; family Noctuidae; genus Cerastis; species Cerastis leucographa. Next base: position 4,468,988 of record OY720380.1, on the reverse strand, counting down.
GTATTGTGGACAAAAAACAAATACCTACACAGCTCACTGAAAATGTAAATATATTATTGTAGATATAAGTGCTGCATGAATAAATGTTTAGTGTAAATGATGTGATCGGTGTATAAGAGCGTTTACGTCTTACGACATTTCGTACATACTTTCAAGTCCTTGTTTTCCGAAATGACTGGACCGATTTTAATGAAACTTCATACGCATAAGCAGGATACATAGGTCCAATATGTTACTAAAAACATTTCCGAAAATTAATGTTACAGCAAAATTACACCGATTTAAACTATCTACAGAAACAATTGAATTGAAGAAATTTGCAATTATCATTTTTTTGTTAAATACATTTCGAAAATGTTTTTAGTAACTATTTAGAACTATGTATGCTGCTTATGCGTATTAAGTTTCATTGAAATCGGTTCAGTCATTTCGGAAAATAAAGGCTTGAATGTTTGTATGAATTGCCGTGAGGTATAAATAAACGCTCTTAGGTTTACGTAACCGGAATGTTTTTCCATCAGATTCAACTTTGACCTATTTTGAACCTGTCTAATTTGAATTCCGAATTCTAGAATTACCAGCTTTTTGCGGCGCCATTTATTTTTAGATTTCTACAAAAAAGGTTAATAGCCAATCAATGGAAACTAAGGAAAGTGGACTATTACATAAAAATCATTGACAGAGGCTTCCTTAAAAAATGATAAATGCTAGCTTGTTCCTAACCTAATAAAGATTCAAGTGGTCAAAAGGAAGTTTTACCCACGAAAGATGCAATACCACAGAGTAAAACTGCAAAAAAATGGTGTTTGAACCGATGTTTATTGTGACCATCGGTGCTGGTAACCGATGAGCTGATTTGGTATAGTACCTGTCGAGTATTTCCGTAAAATGATAATTTATTGAATGAATGGAACACGTGGTTTTCCTATTTCCATTTCGTTGGAGACTACTGTAGTACACTTTAGCGCATGTGGCGCTACCGAAGCAAAACAAACTTTGTTACGAACTGTATTATGTTGCTTTATAAAGAGTTATTTATTTTCAGAAGGTACATACATTAGATATAGATATCAATAGATTAATCTCTCGAGGAGCAAAAAGATTATCAGACGCCTTAATAGGCTAAGCAGTATAGAATCTGGCTGGTCACAACTCCGTGATATGCCAAAATAGTTATATGTATATACAGGTTCAATGTTGACCGTACATATACGCTTATCATCGCATGGCTCAAGTACCTTAGAACGCAGAAGGGAAAGCGCCAAAAAAATCTTAATAAAAAGCGGTAGTAATCGTCACGAAATAGGGGAAATAGGAAATATTCAACACTCGTTTGACGAATAACCTAAATACACTGAATCGAATTACCGAGTTACAAATATGTAAACGATTTTAACGCTCGATAACCCTACTTATTTTTACCGCGCCATTTTTATGAAACGCGTTGAATTTATTTATTAAACGAATAGAGTTCCTCGTCGCGTTGTTGAAGTTAATAAAAATGTGATTTAATATAATTTTAGTCCCTTTTAATATTAATTGCTGCGACCTGAAAATGGCGGACCGTTAATTTTCCTGTTTAAAATTAATCACTTTGTACATGAACATTTAGATGGACAGATTTATTATTATGTTGAATTAAAAAGAACGTGAACACAGTAAAGTTAACGAACTTAAAAATGAACTGTGCATTTGTATTATTTTAATTAAAAGGCGGAAATTCCGCGCTCGTCAATCGTATGGAAAACGCTTGTTAATGAAATGTATGAACAAAAAACACACAACATCCGTAGATGGCTATTAAGCTATTAACGGAGCTAAAGATCCGTGCAGACACAAAAACCGCACAGTTTTTGCATCCTCTACTCTAAGTAAACATATCCCGATCATAAGACGTCGTAAAACGCATAAACCAGACGCAGTGCAACCCAAGCCGAGGGCACACCGCATCTGTGCATGCAGTTACAACAAAAAACAAACTTACAGAAGGTAAAGAGAATAAATCGTGAATTTCTAAAGAACGTGCCATACTTTCACCCCTTCGGAACGATGCCAATTTTATAGGGGTGAAAGTACTCGAGAAATTTAGCAAATTTACTATACATAATTAATAAATATCATGTGTGCATTAGGAAACAGTTATGTATAATATCTACGGATTTTACCGAGATGATCATGACGCAGACTTAGCCACCACAATAGTCTAACTTGGTAGTCTTATTTTCTAAAATCGCTACTTCTTCATCATCATCATCATCACCACCAGCAACCTAACCTTTTCCCAATTATGTTATAGTCGGGGTCTTCCTATCTGACCTCCATAACTCTATTAGTACTGGGTAATACGAAACCCCTTGTCCTTTACCTTTTTTTTCCTTACCCTTGTAGGGCCGGTTGCTACTTCATCATCATCATTCCCAATTTATTTGCGGATTGCACTTCATGTCTTAGTTAACACAATAGTCATCTTTCAGAGTTCATCCATCGTTTCTTTGTTCTTATAGATGGCTATAATATAAGAGTAACCACATTGATTCATACCGAAAACTGTTCTCACGACATTTTCATGAAAAACGCTTCTACTTTTCTTTATTGTCTCGTTTATTTCCAACAGTTCAATAAAGTAAGTCTTCTGACTGTTACCTACAAACTGGCGCAGTTAAATCAGATCAGTGCGGTCCTCCGCGCACGTGCGCCAGCGCATCAGCTGCCCGACACCGAACGTTTGACGTCTCGTGACGCGTAATACGACACATTGCAAACGTGTAGCTGAGAAGGGCTCCGTGTGTATTTGGAAGATTTTGAGGAAGTGAAGGGTGATGATAAGTATTATATTAACAATTTTATAGCTCTTTTTGTCCAAATTAACAGTTGCCAATCGGTATTTGTAGTCTTTGGTCAAATTCGTATGTTAGACAGGAAAATTGGTGTAAAAAGTGCTGCAGTGGTGCTTCGCAAAAGAACGGCGTCCCTGCGATCTCGGGTAAAAAGTAGCACCAACACGCTTCTGAGCGTGGTGTCGGACAGAGGGAACAGCCAAATCCTTAGGCATTGTTCAATCATGTATGTCCAAAATAATAATTATTTTTAATTTTACCAACATAGCTTAGTAAGTATCTGCCTACTAACATAATACATATGGACTTGTATAAATTAATGTGTGCTTAGTCTGAATTAAATATTTTCAATTTCAATGACTTTTTATCACCAGCACTAAGGGATCATAAGTTAACTACCGATAAATACGACATAAAGTGGCGCAAAATCTGGTGATTCTCTCTCGTGTCCTCATCATCTTCCTGTCCTTGTCCAATTCTACGTGGAGTCGGCGCAACACGTTTTCTTCATTCATTCTCCCCTGACAGACGTAACGACATCATTTATTCCTTTTTTCTTTCATAAAATTCCTCAGTTCCTCACACAATACATTCATCTTTTTTTTTAGTCTTCCTCCATCTCTCTACCCAGCAAAATATTTTATGTTTATCACTCTAACTACATAATGTGTTTCATCCCTCCTAATCATAAGTCCATACCAATACCAACACAGTCGATCCACTTTCAAACTTCCTCTAGTATCTCATTTATTCCTTAATTTATCCTTTCAGTAATTTGTTATTTTCTCTGTGTGTGTCACAATATTATGGTCTTTATGAAGAATGTATAATATCTTATTATGCTGTAATATAATAGAGTAGGTTGTTTAAATAAAGGCCCCATAGAATTCAGAGCGCATATATGGTAAACAAGCCATTAGTCGCCCTTTGAAATCCAAATCCCATAACAAAATACATATTTTTACAATTCACCCTTAACCCAACCCTCGGGATCGAATTACAAGGAAGGAGTATCTGTTTGTTTGCGTCATGCAATGAGGGAACTAAAAATAAAAATAAGCGTGGCGTTACAATCTAGATTTTGAAACAAGATGTCCTCTTCTCAGGCTAGTTTTAGATGCCATGAGGATGAAGAGTTTTATAAACATTCAAATCAGGACTGTCTCCAGTCCTGATTTGACATCCATTCATATCATGTTCGAAAGAATAGTTGTACTCCTAGATGAGCATGCCCAAAATCCATACTTTGTGTCAGGCTTTTATTTCAGTTCCATTATACTTCATGCTGAGCTTAAGAAAAGTTCATGATTCACCCCGCGAATGCAGATTGGCACAATATGCCCGATCTTTTCGTTTTAACTGCTCATAGGTTACTCTCTATTTCCTCTCCCGGAACTGCCGTATCTACTACGGTTTCCAATATCCAAGCGCCACCCCAACTGCACCACGCCCCTACTATCAACAGTATCGTAAGTAACACGACACTCCAACACCACAATCGGCATAACGAGCAGTTAGTTGACACGTACGACTAAGGCCCAGCGCACACCTGCGGAGGCGGCGAAGCAATTGTTTTGGTCGTAGAACTGGAGTGTTGGGAATCGCACCCAACAAACACGCAGTCTGCACGCGTAGGCGACACGCGCAAGCGACGTGACCGACCTACGCGTCATCGTCAACGTCATTGACGAGCGAGGAGAGCTGCGGGCGGCGCCCGCCGGCCGGCCTGCGGACACTCACTTCCTCAGACACCACCGCGAGTCCGCGACGGACGACCCTCTCAAACGCCTTACTAAATTATTTCATGTACTATTTTATGCGCCTACAGTTAACAGCTACACAGATAAAAACAAAAAAGAAAGGAATGAATAAAAATAAACAAACAGAAGCATCCATAATAAGTTGGGCCATATAGAATCAAAATTAATTATTGCACGAATTACAATTTTAGCCTTTCCTGAGAGCAGGCACTGAGGCAGATGTGTGACATAGCCGTTTGTAGTAGCATATTAGCCGTTGAACCGATGAAAGTTGGGGTAAATAATGTGTTCTTGAGTGGAAACGAATCGGAAAGATAATGCGGGACTAGGTGGAGCGCTCTGGAGCGATCTCCGCAGGGAAGCGCACATTAGAACCTGCTCCTAGCATGAAATTGGAGCGACCTATGTCTAGCAGTGGACTGCTTACTGTAAGCTGATGTTGCCATTCCCAACAATATATCATAGAAATTAAACTTATCATAGAAGTTATCTTCTCAGTCTCTTCTCCGCGCCTCTGAAGTTGTGTCCCGGGCCTTACGACCCGTTGTTAATCTCCACTCTTGTCATGACAAGGTTATGGCCGACGGACTTGTAACGATGGTTTACGACACTCATCGTCGCCTTTGATGTTTGTAGTTCATTATGAAGGTAGAAGTGGAATGGGGTCAGTAGGTTAGCTTGTTAGGGAATGTTCGAGGTATGCGCTGGTGCGAGGAAATTAGCACTGAGCACGTCATGTGTCGGGAAATTACGGAAAAGCTCATAAATAATATACACTATTTAGACTAGTTCTTAAGACATATAGCTCACGTCAAAAAAATAGAACTACTAAATGATCATCAAAAACCATACTACCGCTACGGTTAGGACTATTATCTTTCGAAATTCTTTTGAATGCTCTTTGCATCTCTGCTTCTTGAATGTTAACTTATCGTATGCATCAAATACTGCAATACTGGTCTTAACCGGCCGGTATTTAAGACACGCATCTTTGAATAATAACTAAACGGTGCCTGAGTTGCATTCCTTAAAGATCTAGAACCTCACTGACTGCTTTCAGAGAGCTTTTTTTAATTATTCACCATTAAAATTCAATCGCATACACTCGATATTAATTTAGATGAAACTGTGTACTTTATACTAAAGGGTATTTATGCAAAGGCACGTATTCGTAACAACTGGTGCGCCCGCCGCCGTTGTCGTAAAGTCGATACATGTGAATGAACCCTCATAATTCTTGGTGTATTCTAGTTTCTAATACCGATCGAGTTTGAATACGACGTTGTTTATATTAAATATAGGGACTAAAAAAAGAGCACTCACAAATTTGAATCTTTTACGGATATTTGTTTCGTTTAGATTTATAATCTCCAAGATACCAATTTTACTGAGTAATATCGCTAGAAGTATCTGCTAATTAAATGAATATCACTGTGATGCAGTAATGCTAGTAATATCGACAGTATCGACGAAAACTGCACATAGACAAGGCCAGAAGAAAATGACAATAGTAGCTGGACCCTTTTTTTTAAGGATTTACCAACAATACCATTAGATCAAGAACAGTGAGAAAGAGAAAGGGAGGACTGGATCTGGATGTTCACAACTTTAGCATTTACTATCTCATCATCTACCTAGCCTTTTCCCAAACTATCTTGGGGTCGGCTTCTAGTCTAACCGGATGCAGCTGAGTACTAGTGTTTAACATTAAGTGACTGCCTATCTGACCTCCACCACCCAGTAACTGGGTAAAACGATACCCCTTGGTAAGACTGGATGTCATACTTTTTGGCTTCTGACTACTCGTAACGAATGTCAAAGATCTACAAATGACAGTCGGGACCAACGGCTTGACGTGCTTCCCGAGGCACGGAGGAAACTCGCTATGTAATTATGGTCACCCATGATGGTGACGGACCAACCTGGGCATGCACGTCTTAACCTTAAAGATCGACCCGGGTCGCTGTTATTATTTAGCCACGAGCTCTTCACATTTGCATTTGCTATCTGTCTAACCTAAAACTCAGTTTATTTGGATTTTACTTCAATGGTAGCCCCAGAATATCTTCATTCTTGGATTATAATGATACACTTCTTGCAATAAAAAATGTATTAAAGTTAGTTCGATTGTTTCCAATAAAATCAATCACCTGTCCTAACAAACGAGCAGGAAGCGCCATCGTTCATTTTGATAGTCACCTCCGTTGGCGGCATGAATTACCTACAATTATGGCTGCCATTACCGTGCTCCTATTTATACTGGAAGATCGATATAACACCCACTACCCACCCCTGTATGAATGATGTATGGATTAATATTATGGATACGTATAGGTCATGTGGAAAGTGTGGACCATAATTGTCGAGAAGTAGAGCAGACCGCGTGAATCTATAATGTTTCAAACAAATTTTTACATGCTTAATGGAAGAAAATTGTTGAAGTATTCAATAATTTAACGAATATTTGTCAAGAAAATGCGTGGGATAATTTAATACGATGGTATGCTTTTGCGAAATTCTATCTTCGATGACCTGTAGTTCTAAGACAATTTGTTCTGTATATTATGTAATAGTATTTTGATATATATTTATAGTTTTTTTTTATATCTCCTTATAGTATGTCTTATTATTATTTTTTACAGATAGTGTCCTATCACTGTTTGTCTGTGCATCACCCAAAGGTTGACTGGTAGAAAATGCCTATGGCATTAAGTCCGCCTCTGTACATTGCACTTAAGTGTTAAAAAAATAAATAAGACATGGGACTCTAGTTCAGGTAAGAATGATTCAATTTGATGTGACGCATTCAACAAATAAACAAAAAAAAAAAATAAGAACCAAATGAGCAACTTCAGAAACTGCAGAATTTCCCATCAAAACATCCGTAATCGACCATCTTACCCATTTTTTCCGTCTTCCCCAAATTCCTGGCAAAAACATTCGCCAGTTTTTCCCCACATGTTATATATCATGTATACATGCAATTATTCAGTGTATGTTTCGTAAGAACACTTTGTTCTATCATCGTTCGGCTAAGAGCTTCGACAGACGCCCAGTGTGGTATTAATAGAACCGAACAGTGGCGGGTTATCGCGAGAAAATACTTACTCACACTTTTGAACCCCTACTATGAGTTTCTGGGAAATTGGTTGGGTTAAGAAAGAACCCTATGACTTTTTGGGGGACCTCGAGGTTCTGAACTACATAGTATAGATACATTTTCAAAAGGAAAAATGACAGGAGTTCTGGAGTCGACATTTTCGGCGGTAGGACTCGTATTTAAAAGACTCCTTTCTACCAGTCTCTTTTTTAGGAACTGGCCTTTTGGAAACTTCGGAGCAGTTTAATGATTATAGAAATCAAGACAGTTCTCTGATCAATGAACTGCGAACAGTTATTATAAGCTTTACATCATTTGTCCAAGTCTAGTGCCGTTCTATTCGAACGTGTAGTCACGAGCATGAACTGGTCACATTACTACGTGAGACCTCAGACCATTCCATCACGAAGTGTTCCCGGCATTCGAGACCTAACAATAACCATTACCTATTGAAAATATTTAAAATACTGAACGGAAGTTTGAAAACGAATCGTGTTCCTGTAGTAATTCCTCCAACCTCGAAGTGATTCATCTGCGTCCCGGCTCTTCGATTGTCGACTTATTACTCATTGTAGGGGCAATGTTTAGTCTTGCCATTCGCTATTACGATAACACTCGAGCATTGCGGCCGGACCACAGCTTATAACATCTTTTGTTCTCATAAAACCCATTTAATTATGTTATTATAAACTTTTTATAGCTTTCTTTCATGTAATTTTGGCGGGCATCATTTTTGTTTATAGAATAGCAAACGTATTACGACATTCAGCCTAGTTTACCGTGCATACTTTTAAGACTGACAAGGCTAAATATTCTGTATTCTCTATTTATATTGCAATCGCGCGGAAACGTAAGCTTAACGCAAAGTCCACCGGTTTCCCACACGGATCGGAAAATAAAAGGAAAATAGATTGTGTAAGTCGCTTATCGGGCCGCACACGGCTTTAGAAATAACCTGAGGGAATAAGGTCAGTTTGGTGAAAGCATTTTCACACTGTAAGCAGAGATACAAACAGACCTTTTGCACCTGAAAAGGAAAAAGGATTTTTCTGGACAAAGACCGCGTTTTTATAGACTTTTTCTTTAATGACTTAACCAGCAGAGTAGGTAAACTTTTATAATACCCAGCGGCATATTCTTAAGATGTTTTAACATAAAACCTCCGAAATCAAATAAACATATCAATTTACTCGTTTGAACATTCAATTATACATAACACAGTGTAAAGTCGTGACTCGATCTTCAAAGTCTGCCTCAACGACATTCTTTTTTTATGACTAATTTAAAAGCGCTGTTCACTTTATGTACAAATTATCAATGATCAACAGTTTCTCGTGTGATTGAAACACAAGTCGCTTGAATGAATGTTGGAAAGTGGCTGTGGCCTGTGTCAATATTGATCTGGCCGGTTACTGGTCACCGACCGGACACCGTAATTACGAATGTTACTTTGTTGGACTCACTGTGTGATGGACAAACGTTTTCACATTGCCGGGCAAGTAAACAGAAGAACTTGGTCATGTTAGATTCATTTTATTGTCTTTGAACATTATAGTTTTAAAGATGACATTCTAGTATTTAAATGTTTACAATTAATGAAGCTTCTGCAAGTTTCCTAGCTTTAGTTTTAGATTGCAATATGTGTTGGCAACATTTTGTATGAATAATCATGCAATCAACCCAGCTTACACTTCCAGCATAAATACAACAGTATAATAAACAGGCAGGTTGATGTTTGATGACCGCCTGTCGGTGATCCCAACCATATTTGTTTTTGCACGTTCGGTGTACTTTCAATTTGTGAAATGTTCCGAAGCGTTGGGAAATGGAAAGGTCAGCAGATTGGCGTGAAACGTTAATGGTAATCCGATTGTGATTGGTTTGTCAGATAGACATGCAAATTAAATGATATGTGAACATGTGATCATGCTTTTATCGGATTTTCTGTTGTAACGTAACACGATTGGTAAGTTTGACATTTTGAACATGAAACTAACGGCAAACTGTTCAAAGACGTATTTTCTCTGGATTTAAATTTTCTTGAGTTCATTTTGTAAAAATATAGGGAAATATAGTATCTGCCTACTACAGACACTCTATACTCACACTAATCATCCATATTCATATTTTTATTTCATTTTTATAAATATTTTCTAATCCTTTGTTGTGACATGTTTACTTCAAATTTGTCAGATGTCATTTACTTTTATTTGTGATTGTTACCAGCCAAACTCTCTATGAAGGTTTCACTTAGATTATATAAATTACTAAAAATTATTATCATCAATTCGTGAGTTCAATTTTTGTATTTTATATTTAATAGCGAATATTTGCTGTGTAAAGATATTCTGAGTTATATTTCTAAAAATATTATGTGCAGGGTTTTTGACCATTGTTACTGGCTGTTTTTAATACTGGCAGGTTGCGTCTTACTAGAGCGCAGCAGTTTTGAATCTAAAAAAATGATTGGAAGAAAAGAAACGGAAGATCAGGGTATAAAAGGGATTTCTGACAGATGCCCTGGTTCTAGTCTGGAGTCAAGAGTTCAGTTCTAGTCTGGAGTTAAGAGTCGGTTCAGTCTGGACACGAGAAATCAGTATAGTCTAAAATCAAGAAAACAGCTAAGTCTAGTTTGGAGTCAAGATCTGTCATATCTTGAGTTTTGAGCACAGCCTGGTGGAGTCAAAGAGCGGCCTTCGTTTAGTGCTGCCGTGGCTGTTGCTAACTGTCTGCTGGAAGCTGCTTTGCGAACTGACGAGCCTGGCACTGGGGCTCATTACCTGTCTGCTGGAAGCTGCTCTTCGAGCTGACGAGCCTGTCATTGGGCGGTACGTGTCTGCTGGTGGGTCCTACCAAATCGCCCTGCATCAAGTTCGTCGTGGTCAAGCTCATCTTAATCAAGCCAGCTTTCTACGACTGCAAGTTTGTCTTCAGTTACTATCACGCTCAGAGATTTGCGGAGATATTTAAAACGTTCTCGGTTAACCTGCCCTTCACTTTTGTACTAATTTATTGTATTTTTCATTTCATCATTTATTAAATTCATTTTCCCCTAATTACTTTTTTAATGTATAAATCTGTTTACTCCTTTCATCAAGGAATAAGCAAGTTTGTTACAATTTCAACGTCTGAATTCTAAAACATGATTGAATTGAAGCCACAACAAAACTTTCTTCAAACAGTGCGGGTTCGCAGTCGCAATCCACTTTGTTAAAAGCCCTTTTGTTTGCTTCTACAACTTGTACTACATTGTGGTCGGACTTAAAATTACAAGTTCGCTAACAACTGAAGTTTTCATAAATGAATAAACTTCATCCATTTTTTGTTTGCTCTTCTGTCAATATTCAAGAAAACTTCTTAAATATTTGGTCATTTATTTCGGGCTGGTTTTCGACTATAGCATCTTTCTTAATTAAATTCTTCCAATTCCAACATGGTGCTCGATTAATTCACGGCCATTTATCCGACGCTGTGCCCTTTGTTCGACTGTGAACCCATTTATACAAATGTCAACGCACCGTTGCCACCATGTTTTATTTTTAATTTATAATTGTGTTAGCTTCATTGCACCTTTTTGAAATGCTGCTGTTAGTTCATCCTATGGCACTGGTAGCTCCAAACATCGTCTCTGGTTGAAAATCGGCAATGTAATTTTGTGTTTCAAAATATCTTGGCCTCATTGGCCAAATTGGGACCTAGCTATGATCATGCCTTCTTTGAAGAGCTCCGGCTGCCCTAATTAACACTAACCCTCCCTCAACGTTCTCCGATCTTTAAAATCAGAATAAAACCTCCATTCGAATTTTAAAAACCTGATTAAAATTCTCTATAGAATCTCTCTCTGAACAACTACCACATAAGCTTGTATCTGCGATCATTTGTCCGGCAGTACGTTGTGCACTTTGTTTGTGGCTACTGCACGATGGCGAGTCGACTTTCAAGTGTCACCGCCATGTTTGGACAAGCGGGCTGCGGTCCCGTTCTGATGCAACTGCGCCGGCGCCGGACGCGAAGAGGTAAAGGTCGGGGTACACAGACGAAGTGAGGTGTGGTCGTGTTCACGTAGAAATGAGCTCGTGAGGGGTATTTTATTAAATTGTCATGCTGCACAGTGCTTAGACGTATATATAGCATAATGTTGCTTTTGTTAGGTCTAAGGCTTCTGCGAAAGGGTTTGGGCTTTACAGCCCAAACGCACATTGGTGGAACGGATTCATGGATGTCTCATGCCTTCGAATTTTTGGTTCTATGCCGGTTTCATCACGATGTTTTCCTTCACTGTAGTGAGAGCAAAGATGATCAATAAATTTTACAAAGCGTTTGCCTGGTTTCGAAACCACAGCCTATGACAAGAGTATTGGCTGTTAACACTGGACCAACACTGCTCTAATGTCAGTCATTGAAGTTGTAGTCCTTCATTCATTATTTAAAACAATAATCATGACTTAGTTCCTTCTTCGTGCAAACAACAACGCAATATTACATTATACGGAATGGACCTTGCACTTGCATTTGCGGTTGGCTACAGCCGCAAGCAAGCCGTTTGCGCGTTCATTGTAACCCAGCCTTTACACTTCGTCTGCGATGCCAAGTGTTTGTGGAATTTTAATTAAAATTTGTACTTTATTTAACTTTTAGTTATTTCCTTATTCGTTGCCCTTTCAAGTTCGAAGTAATGTGTTGAACAAATTGCTTAGGAACATACCTAAGTTCTTTGATTTTCAGTCCCTAATGATTTTTCCCTTAATAGGCATGGTGTGCCGTTATCTCTACCATCAAACGGTTTTGTGAGTGTATGTCAATTATTATGTAGGAACATAATAGGTTATTAGGTATATTATCCGTTACTAGTATAAACTTATCCATAACAGCAGTGTATTGATAGCTGTGATGACAGTAATCGACAATTAGGTAATAAAAAACATCGAGCTTTTGTCAATTAAAATGACATCATGCCGAGTACCTAGTACCTACGCTTGTGAGTCAGGGGATAGGTCGTACTTCTCTGTGGTCAGTAAAAGAGACGGAGCTATACAGGTCGTCTAGCTCCATCTCTTTCCCACTCTGGAATAGGAATGGAACAATAATGTTTTAAGCGTCATAGTAACCCCCCAGGTGAGTGACAGGGAACGGCTCTTCACAACACAGTACTGTAGACCACACATTAGTGGTGCCAAACCCAGCATAAGCTAGCCTCTCATTCTATTAAAACTCCCTAAAGCGCTAGGCCGATCAAGGTCAGTCCTACCACTGACGTGTAGCGAATCTGCTAAGCCTTTTCCCAACTATATGTGGTAGGCTTCTAGTCTAACCGGATGTAGCTGAATACCAGAATTTTACGTGGGCGACGTCCTATCTGACCTCTACAACCCACTTACTTTTGGAAATATATATCTCTGTAAGACTTTCGGAAGTATGGCATATAAAAGGGGAAGCCTGTACTCATCATCAGTAGGTGATTCCGGTCTTTAATGATGAAGAATTTCGGACCCTTACAGACTATCAAAGATCTATAAAAGACAGCCGGATCTACAAAAAAGCCAAATGTTACTTGATATAATGCTTGTGAAACTCACCGTCAAACTTGATGGCTCTATTGGTGAGAGTGTCAGCAAGCTTGCTGAGCTCGCTCCACAGCGCGGACTCGAGCTGTGTGCGCGCAGCCTGCGTGAGCTTCACCCGTGCGCCCGCGCCGCAGCACCCGCGATTGGCGCATAGTTGGTCTGCGTCTGTGGGCAAAAGAGAACAAAATTAGTTTGTTTTTAGCTGTATTTTATGGTAGATTTACTCCGGACACAGTTTAGCCGAAGCAAGGAAAACCTGTTCAGGTAGAGGTTCATAGATGACTCTGCCCTGCAGTCTAAATGTGGTGTTGCCTCACAAACGATGGGACACTTGATATCGTGTCCTGCCTGTCCTGTTGTACTTCATAGTAGCTAATGTACGCTACTGAAAGTGCACAACTCGTCGCAAAATTTTTGCCTGACTCAATTTGAAATTGAATGGTCATCGACACGTTTAGAAGAAGATGGTAGACTGAGAAGACAGCTTTAAAAGATTCAGAATTTCAGATAGCGTTTAGTGAGACGGTTTAGTGAGAGGAGACAGGTGTTTTTCAGTCAAAACTGAGAAAGAAAAAACTCGAACTTCGAACTTGTGAGACCGAGTCATGATCACTATTTCTTAAGTACAGGTGGCCTACCATGAAGTCTTAAAGCAGTATTGTTTTAATATTATTCCAGAGTGGGAAAGAGATGGCGCTAGACGTACTCTATAGCTCCGTCTCTTTCCCACACTGGAATAAGAGTAAAACAATTCTTGGTAGGCCAGCAGGCTTCGACATGGATCAACTTGCCACTGCGGTAAAATGGTATGCCGGTACCTAATCAGCAACTACAAATCCTGTAATTAAGATTAAATACTGACTTAGAGCAGACAGCGTTAGTGTCAAGCTCACACGGTACAACATTTTATCTTACTAACAGCTTTTCCCAGCCATTAAACCGTCTAAACACAAGTAACCACTTATACTTCTGCCAAAAACATTGCAGTTCCAAACACATTAAGAATTAAAATACAGAGGGCTCAGACTGATTAAAAAAACAATAGGTAATTTATGATTAAGGTAGGTACTGTCTAAAACTACCAGACCATTTTCATTTCAACCTTTTCGCTGTCCTGTGATCACGTAAATGATTCAGGGCGATTATTGAACTATTGTGTTAACCCCCTTATTTCTGGGATTCAAACATAACTGGCTAAATGTGGGGATTACTATACATATATTAGGTACAGCACGCGTAGCATGACCGCCGTAGAAACGGGCTATGTTGATGGAAAAATTGACAAACTGACACATGTCATTATCTATCGGTCTTTATGTAGATACTTCCGTAGACAAAAGTCGTTTCTACAGTGGTCATTTTACGCGTGCAGCTCAGCATACCCTTAATAACAAATGCGATGTTATGTTGTATCCAATTAATTTAGCTGAAACACTTCAATCAACTAGTGTCCACGGAATCTTCTGATTTATACCACAGTACCCAGATTTCAGCCTTCAAAATTCATTGTCAGCGGTCTAGAAATAAGAAACTCCTAAGAATTAAGCTCATCACCTACTTGCTAAGACAGACATTCAATAAGCTTCCTACAGTTCCTACTACTTTTACTGGTAGCTTGGACGGTATCATCGTCTATGAGCTATTAGTAGCTAGTGAGGTGACCTGTTTGTTAGGTGAAGCTTGCGTGGGATGAGAAGCAACTGCTTTGCTTTCTCTCTTAAATGGACATTTCAAATTGAATGTTGTCAACTTTTTGACATTGTAATTCTTTTTGACTTGTCTCTATATTGCTTCTGTTACGGCACTATAGTAGATGAGATATGTGTATTGTTTCGCTAGTTCGCTACTCTATGGTCGGTGTCTCTGGATTGTCAGTTGTCTGTGGTCGATCTTTTAAATAAGTTTAAGTCTCGTAAAAAAAATGCAAAGTTTTTGTCATCACTTCATCAGTCAGTAAACTCCAATGTCTAAAGCTTTTATAGTTATCAGTAGTCTTCAAATGGTAGTATTGAAGAAGCAAATATGCCGTGCCAACCCCAAATAATTTGGGAGAAGGGCAGGAGAGCAGTCTCCAAATACTAAAATAATCTCTTAACACTGCAAAAGACCAAGAACTACCGATGAACAGAAATTAGATTTTTGACTTTAAATGAATTTGGTCTCGTCTGCCAGAGAGCCAATGACATCCCGTAGTTTCGATCGGGAAAAGTTAATAATTGTCGACTAGGCGGGTCGAATAGGGTGCTTCGGGAGCTTCCATATAGGGGCGAAGTGAGGGGTGCAAATAAATTTAAACATCCGTCGAGTACCGACGTTATTGCATTACTGAGGCAACGAGGGTGCGAGCCTGTTTTCTTTGATTCTTACAAAAATCGATATATTTTAGGAAACTGAGTGTTGTTAGGATTAACGAACTGAAACGGCTTCTTTGGTTTTATATTTGCTTAACTTTGATGAAGTAAGGGAGAGACGAGAATCAATAATTATTACAGCTCAGAGAAAAAAAAAACCATAGCCATCATGTTGGTTCCGCCAAGCGACAAAAAACTGGAGCAGAAATATGATTCTATAATACACCTTTCATTGCCATTTTCAGCGACAGTCGCATCAAACTCGTACATGAACAAGCCGAAGAAATACCAATTAACGGCTTTATCTCGACTGGATGTTCTACAGAAACCACTTATTATTCCACTCAGGCAGATCAATTGGTTCAACGCCAAGGAATCACATCCATCGCTCCATTAGCTCCTACTTTGTTGAACCGCCTTCTAAATCAGTTGCGGCAATGGATGAAGTTCCAAGACGATCGCTCGAATAACGAGGAAAATCGCTTGCTTTAGCAGACAGCAACCTGTTACTTTAGGAATACTCTTAGAGCTATCTCGTGTGAAATTTTATCACCTCGTACAGGGAACTGGCGTGAAAATTTAAGTATTTTCACAGTTCACCTTTAACACCGATTTGGCTAACATTTATGTCTGAGTCTTCTTCACTGACTTTGTTGATGTATGTTATAATTTTGTAGCGTTTGATATTTCGAAAGCTTTGTTAAATGTCGATGTATTGTGTTTCTGTAATCTTTGGAGTGTCGTTTAGCCTTTATTGTCAAGTAAGACTTGTTACTTGATGCTCTTTGCAGTTTTAGTTTAGTTCGAAATAACGTATCTATATTGATAAGGAAACCCATTTAGATATAGTGGTCTGTCTAGGACCAAAAAGCTCCAAAAACTTTCCTCTCATTATCACGTAGAAATTCGTTCAATTTGGATTTGGAAACAGCACACAATCCAGAAACAAAACACAATCTCTCGAAAGCAAGGTGGCGCACTTTTGACAGCTGTGTTGTCATTTGAAACTCGCTTGTGTTGACAAATTGCATAAGCAATCACATCTTAGTGTGAACAACGGCTCAATGAACATAATGCCTATTGAATGGCTAAATCAATGTTAATTCCTCATTCCGATCGTGCTTTCTACGACTGAGATGGGATAAGCCGAAATTACTGATTTACATAGTTTGAAGACAATGGAATCTAAACCTTGTAGTGAGGTGTTAAGTTCCGATATTGAATATTTGACGACAGATTGAGTGATTTGAAGGGTGGTGCAATATAGTAAAGACCGCGGAAATAAAAATGTTTCATCTTATTTTAATGAAGCGACGGCTACAATACTTTAAGCGTAAAAGTAATGTAAAAAAATATGAAGCAAATTGACATGGAATTGTTTAGAACGAATGTAACTTTACGTCAAAGATCGAAGAGATCAAACGACCGGTGGTCAACCCTCTTCAATCTTCTAAATTATATTGCCGTCCTGCAATGTGTCAGAAACTGGGACAACTTCCACGCAAATCAAGGTCTCAAAGAAGATGTGGGCAGAGACTGTCATTAATTCTATCATTGCGCATTACGAGTATTATACGACCGATCATAAACGTTTCGAAATTCACAATAAACAAATTCTTATAGCTCAATTGCAAGGCCAGCGCGATCTAGATAATAATTATTTACGTATCTGAATTTGAATAAAAACATAAATTGGCTATTCAATGCAAAACAAGAATAGTGCGCAATATAAACTTTGTTCGTTTTCAATAATTTTGTATGACATCGAAACAAACAGTCATATTACTTTAGTTAATTACTATTTAATTTATAGTTTTTATTGACGAATTGTTTAAATAAATTAATGTAACGTAAAAATATTATTTAAGGTTCAACTAGTCGCGGGCTCGAACTCACTGGTGGCCGTGGCCGAAAAGCACGCTGTCTCACTTGGCATCGTGCCCGACAGAGATAGTATCAGATAGTATCATGTAGTAGTGATGAGCAGTTAGGCGCTAGTCTGCACGCACATCTAGTTCGTACGCACACACACAGCGTTCCGAAATGTAAGGCGCGCGTAAAAAAATACGAAAAGGCCTTTGCAAGATAGTGTTTTATGAAAAAACCACTGCCTGTATTGTTTCTATGGAAAAAATGTCGAAAAGTGTCACCTTCCACCACCAACTTCGGGGGGGTTTTACTCCACTATTTGACACTGCCCATCCAAAGTAAAACATGATATGGTATTGTCTCATTATTAATTTTGTCTGTACGGAAACAGAATAGGAAAATAAAAAGCCATTAAAAAGTTACGAGCTATCAAAGATTCGTTTTTATTGAAAATGTTAACGCAACTTTGGTCGTAAATTAGTAATAAAAGAAGTGTCAAATTTCCAAAACAATGTCGGTACCTACACAGCACAATTATCAAAGAATTCAATACATTTTATTTGTAATTGATACACGCAGTGGTTTTTTCATTAAACACTATCTTCCAAAGGCCTTTTCGTATTTTTTTACGCGCGCCTTACGTTTCGGAACGCTGTGTGTGTGCGTACTGCGTACGAACTAGATGTGCGTGCAGACTAGCGTCTAACTGCTCATCACTGATACTTTCTGATACTATCTCTATTGGCCACGATGCCAAGTGAGACAGCGTGCTTTTCGGCCACGGCCACCAGTGAGTTCGAGCCCGCGACTAGTTGAGCCTTAACACAATTCACACACACAATTCAATATTTTGCAAAAATCGACTTTATCAGGACCCCCATATTCTTAGATTCCTGAAACCATATCAAGATAATTTTCTTTGATCGATCGTAAAATTGGTTTGTCATACAATAAAATAAAAAAAATAACAATACAAAATCCCGCGAGATAATCCCGCTTCCCTCTTATACCTTGGGCCACACATCAAGATGAACAGCCCTAAACTAGGGGGCGACATGTCTACCGACAATAATGTGACTCACCGCAGCTTTGATACTAATGTTTACTATGAGTTTTATCGCCACAGAAATGTTATGAGTTTCTTTGCTTTTGGAAAGCCTTTGTGGTTTTATGAATTGGATATAGTAGCGTTGGGAATTTTAGGAGATCATTCATTTGTTTCGCTAGATTCTTCATTTATGAAATTCTTGTTCTTGGCACATTGAAGGAGCCGAGCACTTTCAGTTTCTTAAATGTGTGACAAAGTGGCTAATGGCAAGTGGTTCGTACATTTTCATCGACTTTCGACAGAAATGACATTAAAGTTTTTCTGTATCTTTCTCATCATCATTATTGCTGGTACTTTGTCACTGTGTCTAGCTCTTCTGGATTGTCTTGTTTTAATGACCTAAAGCTATGTTAATTTATTTACTGCCATATTATTGAATCGTCGTATTGCAATAGAAATTCAAAATACAGCGTTCGTTCTTTATCCAATGCCACTTTGCCTTCTCTTCTCTCTGTTTATTTTTCTGCGCGGCCTTATTATTTAATACTATATTAGGTTTACTATCATAATACATGTATTCATCACTTGCGACATAAGCAGATGCATAAGTAACTGCTAATAGAACATTAACATTTTAAAAACTAGCTAAATGTCATGGTTACTCGATAGGTGAACCTCTTGTACTAAATTCAATATTCAAGATGTTGTTGGTCTAATCGATAGGTACCTTTCTTCGAACTTATACACCATAAAGCCACATCAATCATTGTCCGCACATTCTTCAACGTCAATCGCTCTATTATCATACACGTCGCGTCGTCCATTAAATTAGGATGTTTGGGTGTGTTCACGTGCCAAAATACAATATCCATTACGTCTTAGAAAAAAAACTTAGGTATTCCGACTGATGCACGATTTGGTTCGAAATTCGAAGCAAAAAGTGACGTTTGACAGCAATGACAAGCCGAGTGACGTCATAAAACCGTTTCACTTCTTTCATCTAAAACTTTGTTTCGTATTCATCATTCGAATGAATCTTGAAGTATGATCGTACACAGCGCCCCCTCGCGTCCTGGGGCGATGCGAACGCAAACAAACATCTCCCCCGGATAGACTGTTTGAACAAGCTGCGCATGATTTGATTTCGAATTCCGACTTATGAATATATTTTCGAAAATTGTTATAACTACGCCGTATGGTGTGACGACCTTTGCTTGACTGTTTGTGTTCTTTTCTTCTTTTTATGGAAGCCATGATTTGAAATGACGCTAGTTACTTGACAAGACTAGGTCATCATTATTCTCTATATTTGAAATGTCTTAGCAGTCATTCTCCAGTACAGCACATTCGAATCCCAAACCATGGAGGTGTAAAATTAAACGTGAAACGCGTAAGGAAAACACTGAACTTGCTAAGTCACCGCGACACAACCGAGAAATTATTGATCTTCGATACCATAGACTCATACCTATACATCGACACAAACAAATGACCAACTAATAACAACCTGTCACCACAGTCGGCACATGAATATGATAAATTCAACGGGCTTCTGTTAGGTGAACCGTTACTGTGAAATGCAGTATCGATAGTCGATAGATCTAACGTAATTACTGCTCGGTCATAATGTCCATAGATGACTACTGCAACTCAATATGGTCTGACAGACGACAGGGTTTCCAACCAGTCTAAATACCTCAGAAACAAGACCAGAAGACTAAAATACGGGCCTTCTTGGTGATCCATATATGCGTAGGTCTAGTCAAACACAAAACTGTTACTGCAGCAAAATTAAGGCTAAGTCCTGAAGCAGACTGATGCTGATAAAACATGGGCCACTGACAGACAGGTCGACAGGGACGAATTGATATTAGTAGCAGCGATTGTTCTAAGTCTAGAAGACTGATAGTGTGGGTCAATGCTCCTTATAAATGGTAGTTGTCGCACAATTGTCTGAAATATCAGAATGTTCATGGAACTGAGAAGAAGATGCTTTCTTTTGAATATCTCGGAGTTTCCTGAACATTTTATCCCCTGAAAGATAGCATATGAAAAAGTAGTCAGTAAATTAATATTTACCACGCCTGTAATCCATGAACGGTTAGGCAATGGTGTACCTATTAGTACACCCAGATTTCGCTAGTTATGTAAATTAATCTTTAATCTACTAGAAACAACTGTAAAGTGATCTCAATTAATGACAAGTTTGCGGTGATTAGTCTCGTTAAAGATTCAGGTGCAAACGGTATCTAAACGCTGTAAGATAAGAACTGTTTACACTATGTCGACCCAAATACTGTTACGAAATGGGACCAGTTTTACAAAACGTTATGCTGTTATCTTTTTGTTATTTTTGTGATTTATTATATTTACATTGCGTGTTTTATGGTCATTGTAAAGTTACTGTTCGTGCGCTGGCTTTGTGGATGCATGTTTGGTTACGTATGCCGAAAATGAAATGGTTTGAAGAAAAACTTTATTGTCTATGGTGCATTTCTTTGTTTTTCTTTGATTTTTTATGCGTGGTGAAATGTAGGTCTTTTTGAGGAAGCAACTTCTGCTGAATATTTTCATTAGCTTAATTGTCTAGGGCGCTAGTTCGCTACGTATTGCAGCAAAAAATAAATAAAGTCATAGACAAAAGAAAAAGATGAAGCGATATAGTGTTCTTTTGGCAATAGAATGACATTGACAGGAAGGCGTTGTTGGTACCCATTAGTGAAATTGTCAGTGGAAATTATAATGTAAAAACAAGATGGCCGAAATTGTTCCGATTACGCAGCACAATATCTGATGGATAGGAACTGCAAAGTTGAGAACAAAGACAACGCCTACGAGGCACCTTACCTACGTAGGTAGTAAGTGAACGCCAGCGAACGTAGCTTTAAAACTGAACCCCTGACATTGGCTTTTATATAAAATAATTCATAATCTGTGGCGCGGTGCAACCCGACCAACCGACTCAAATGAGTTTCATGCTCCGTTTAATATAACGAATATAGTTGTCGATAGCTATTATATTTCATTCATTAATGATATGGAAATATTTAATGTCTCCATTACGCCTGCTACTAACTTGAATATCCCGTCAATTAGTAGGCTAGTGCGACGTTTCGGTAATAGACGCCCACTTAGCATTTAGTCCTTCATTAGCATTTACGTTATAATATAAATCAGCTTCTTTAAGTTATTTTCGTTTTTGGAATTTTAGTTCCTCGAAGCACGAATACTTGACGTCACTGACGATTTGGACACTAAAAACTCGGACAAAGTGTCCGACTTGATATTTTTGTTTGTACCAACGCAACGGTCAGGAGTGAGAGAGCTTTTAAAATACACGTCACCGAAAATCGTATGTCTTTATAAGGGTGTCCTGCCTTTTCGCAGAAAATTGTTTGTCCGATTTTTACTTGCCAACAACCGTTTCGCCGATGTTTCACTTTGACAACTAACGATTAGCAAATTTTTGTATGACAACGTTTCATTTGGTAGAATTATTGTTAAGCTGATTATTATAATGACACAAGACGTTTGGCACATTTATCATTTGTCAAACATCTCACGAGGCCACACAACTATTAGACGAATGACGTTTTGCAAAACAAATAAGTTTTTTTTTAATAAGTATAGTAACAGAAATCTAGGTTACGATAGGTTAGGTTAGGTTAGAGTATGACAAACAACGCACGAGCCGAGCGAGCGTAGCGAGCGTGCCGCGGCAGCGGCCGCAATGTGCTAGAAGCGAATCGCTTTTGTAAAAAGAAACAGTTAAGTTAGGCTGCGTTGCATTAAAGATAAAGTGAAAAAAAAATCATAACAATAACTACTTGTATATAATTTGTCCCAAAACGAAACCCTACTAGATTTGGTAAACAATATACGACTAAATGAATATTACGCCAACTAAAACATTCTGCTACTTGAAAGTTGGCATTTTAAAAAGTGTCATTATGAAAAGCAGACCAAACGTACAGTTGGTAACTGTGAGGTTGGGAATTAAAACAAAATATTATGTTTAGTTGGCAAATGATTATTCGGCGAAATAAAATTCTGCGAAACGTTGGGTGGCAAGTGAAAATCTGGCAAACAATTTTCTGCGAAAAGGCAGAGAACCCTTTATAAGTTCTCTACTAAAACATCCGTTTTGATATACTACAATATCGAAGCATGAATAACAACTTTTTATTTAAGAAGTAGATAGCTTGGTGTCCTGCCTTTTCGCAGAAAATTGTTTGACTGATTTTTACTTGCCAACCAACGTTTCGCCGATGTTTCACTTTTACAACTAACGATTAGCAAATTTTTGTATGACAACGTTTCATTTGGTAAAATTATTGTTAAGCTGATTATTATAATGACACAAGACGTTTGGCACATTTATCATTTGTCAAACATTTCACGAGGCCACACAACTATTAGACGAATGACGTTTTGCAAAACAAATAAGTTTTTTTTTAATAAGTATAGCAACAGAAATCTAGGTGACGATAGGTTAGGTTAGGTTAGAGTATGACCACTTCACAAGTGGCGCGAGGACGCAAAGGATCGGGGCGAAAGGCTGGTGCAGCGACAGATCACGCTGCACCGGTCTCAGCTCCGACAGGTCATGTTGGCGGAATGGCGGGGGAGGCTAGACCATCCCTCCGCTGGCTTCGACACAATCGAGGCGATCCGGCCAGTACTCGACGACTGGCTCGGGAGGAAGCACGGCTCCCTGACGTTTCGGGCGACGCAGGTGCTCTCGGGGCACGGTTGCTTCGGGAAGTACCTGTGTCGCATAAGCAGGGAGCCGGACGCTCGGTGCCATCACTGCGTCCATTGTCCGGAGGATACGGCGCGGCATACGCTGGCAGAATGTCCCGCGTGGGACGAGCCGCGCCGTGCCCTCGTCACAGAGATAGGTGGAGACCTGTCGCTGCAGACGGTTGCTCACGCGATGGTCGACAGCACAGAGTCCTGGGACGCGGTGGTGTCCTTCTGCGAAACCGTCATGTCGCAGAAGGAAGCTGCGGAGAGGGAGAGGGAGATCTCGAGTTCCTTCCCATCCCGCAGCAGACGCACCGGGCGTCGGCAGAGGGTGGATAACGCCCTCTTCCGGCCCCCCTAAACAGGTCCAGGGGCGACGGATTCGGGGACATCCGTCGCCCCCCATCATAATGGACCCGAGACGGCGGCGCGTAGTGTTCCACGCGCGCCTCTCACAGACGTAACGGGGGGAGTACACCTCGCTCCCCCCAGGGACGAGGCCCGCACTGGTCGAGCGGGCCGGCACTAGTCCGGGGCAGCGGAAGTCACATTCGTTCCCGCTGCCCCCAGACGCAAGTGTGCGAGGGAACACCGGGGTGGTTTTTAGTCAGTTGGAGCCTGACAGACCCCTCCGCCCTCCCCAGGCGGAGAACATCCGTTTCCGGATTTTCCACCTCGCAACAAAAAAAAAAAAAAAAAAGGTTAGAGTATGACAAACTACGCACGAGCCGAGCGAGAGTAGCGAGCGTGCCGCGGCAGCGGCCGGCGATGTGCTAGAAGCGAATCGCTTTTGTAAAAGGAAACAGTTAAGTTAGGCTGAGTTGCAATAAAGATAAAGTGAAAAAAAAATCATAACAATAACTACCTGTATATAATTTGTCCCAAAACGAAACCCTACTAGATTTGGTAAACAATATACGACTAAATGAATATTACGCCAACTAAAACATTCTGCTACTTGAAAGTTGGCATTTTAAAAAGTGTCATTATGAAAAGCAGACCAAACGTACAGTTGGTAACTGTGAGGTTGGGAATTAAAACAAAATATTATGTTTAGTTGGCAAATGATTATTCGGCGAAATAAAATTCTGCGAAACGTTGGGTAGCAAGTGAAAATCTGGCAAAAATATTCTGCGAAAAGGCAGAGAACCAGATAGCTTTTAGTCAGGCAAAAAAACTTTTTATTCCGAAATTCTAACCACCAAAACGTCGTACAACCGTTAGTCTCTAACCCTAAACTGCAGCGGTGTACAATTCAGCCTGTTCGTGGGATTATATCTAACACTATATTAGCTTAGGAATGCGTCTGCAGGCAACTGACTTATCTCTACATTATCACGCATGATTTCGCTTACAAATAGCCGTGATAGACTAAAAGTCCATTTTCACTAAGACTAAGCGACAACGAAATATTATTGCACCATCGGAATTTCTGCTCTGGACGCTGGGACAAAGGTTGAAATCCAGCTGTGAGCATTTATTTTGTTAGGTGTTACTTAAATCAGGCATAAAATATTCTAAATAGTAACACGCTAGTTCACAAAACTGTCAGATTCTGTATTCAAAACCGCTACTGGCATCGTAGAAAAAAATATACCTTAGTAAAGTTATAAGAAGATCAAGTATTCTGGAATGCGTACCGTCTTGGCATAAGAAGTATGGCCGTCACTTGTGAGGGAATTCGTGTGGACTTACGTGATGTGCGTGGACAAATGCGATGCCTCGGAGGGAGCACAATGCGGAGGTAAAGAAGGCTCACTCACTCCCAAGGCCTGCTCTATAAAATGAGTAAGTAAAATGGAGGCTTCTCTGTGATGATGTATAAAGTTTAGCAGTTTTATTGCGTGGCCTATTTTTCAGGCTTCATTCGTTGCTTGGACCTTTCTAAAACGTGATCTTATCTTATGTCAATACAGGACAAGCAATTTAGCCAAACTCTCTCCTGTCTTACCTCCATCTATTTCAGTTATATTCGTTTGATATAATTTGCTATGGCGTGACGGTTTACTTCAATACTTTTGCTAAAGCGTCAAAAGCACTTTGTGTTATGCTCCAAAGATTAATCGTCTTGTACTGGGGACTTAGACAAAGTGATATATGCATGTGAAGTCTATAAGCGACAATGAGAAGTAAAAAATGCATTGGGTTCACTTCAGAAAAGCTTCTCATACCTATTCTGTGGAATTATGAGACTGGCTAGAAGAACTACGTGCAGTAAAGAAACCTGTTTTGTGACTCTGTGCGTGATATCGCCAAGCATAGAGTACACCTTCTCAGTTCTCCAAATCTCTGCTTTGTCTACGGCATGCCCTAATGCCGTTCTTCACACCACAGATACGACCATCGGTGTTTTTGGGAGCTCTGAGATTTTATATGTGCGTTTTTATTGTCACGACGCGTAGTCACGTAGTTGCGTGCCCTACTCGTCTAGGTCGCGGTCGATACAGTGATAACTTTGTGTTGTGTTCGGTGTTTGTATAGAGAAAGGAGGTGTTTATTTGTGTACTTAATTTCGAGTAATATTGTTGAAGACAGTACTCTAAAATACGACACAGACTTCTTGGAACCCCTGTGATATCGGAGACAACGATTGCTACCAAAAATCTAGTATTCGTTGTAATGAATTTCAAGCTAAATCAAAAATATTTCTTTTCGAGAACTATAATATAACAGAGAATTATTTTCAACACGTTGCTGGATGAAATGAACAAACCCAAAAAGAAGATGAACATTTTACAGCTACAACACCAAAGTTTATAATCCCGGCGGATCTTTACCAGAACAGTAATTATGATACAGCAATATCCCGCCGAAAATTTAACAAAATTAAAGGCTTTTTAGAGCAAAAAGTAACAGAACAACAACTCAAGCACACTGAACATATAATTAAACCTCTCGAACTTTAGTTTCACGATAATCAATCTTTGTTTCGCGCCAAACTTAACCCTTTCCCCGCCAGATATGGGCAATTTTGACCGGCATGCGGCATCCGACTGGATTGTCTAATTATAAAAGAATTCGCTTATGCGTCATCCTTTATTTATCTGGCAAGAATCTGGATCCGACCACTGGCAAGCAAAAATAAACGAGTTAGCTTATTATTAAAGGCGTTGGAGTGCATTCCAAATTTCCAAGTTTGCAGTTTACCAAATAGGCTATCGTTTTATGGGTGTCGTGTGAAATAAGGAAGTCTCTATGGAGCGAATGAATAGCGATTGTAAAAAAAAGGTAGAATCGTAATTTTATACTCAGGATTGTGCCTAGAGGGGTACCATAAAAATAGTTAAATTACTATTTCATGAGTATTACACGAAATTGCAGATATAAATGTGACTTCGCAAGTCGCGACATTGGCTACAACGGGCATATCGCCTTATTTGGATAATAATTGTCCCTCCGAATGTTAAACCTCATTTGTGTCAAAGATTTGCCCTTAAACAGTCTTGTGTGGTGAAATTAACGGGCATTTTGCAACGACACATCACACATCTGCCAATTTAATTGTCTCCGTAAATAGTTTGTGGTTTTTAAGTCTTTAAAACATTCTAAAAGACAAGGCCTATCAAATTCACGACGATATTAACCCATATTACAAGCTAGCCATTCACCTGCAAGCCACCAGATAACCACAAAGTTTTACGCCCGCGTGAAACACTCCAACACTGCTATTCTCATAAAGAACCACTTCCATCGCTGTTCTGATATTATAAGCTCCAATTAACTTGTAACAAAGAAAGCAATGAACGTAAATCCCCGCCGTTGGTCGGTCAATGTGTGAAGGCAAGGCTATAAATGCAACTTAATATTCGACATATTTATTGTGCACTAAATATAAAGTGGGAAATCTAAGATGGCTGCCGAGGCGCCGGGTCTACAATATAATTTCTTTAGGGCAACCTTCCACGGTGGAATATTGCATAGCTCTTTATTGCGCTTCTTTATAACGCCAAGTAGGTAATATGAATGTCTTGCCGCAAAGCACATTGACAGCGGCTAATTTATACGTCAAAAGGAACAAGTAACTAAATGGGGTAAATTGAGACATCATAACCTGCTTCCTTATCATTAAGCAAGAGGCACAGACACCTCGGCACGTTCGACTTTTGAGTTTAATGGGTCTGTGGGACCATAAAGTCATTAAGATAAAATGTAACTCATACGCCTCATTAAGGAGCTTGGAAGTAACTTACTTTTCGGGTTCTTAGCTTTGTATGAAGTAAAAATTATTATCATTCTGCTGCCGTTATCCCAATTAATTTGGGGTCGGCGCAGCATGTCTTTTTCAACCATACTTTTCTATTACTCGTCATCTCAGCAGACACCTCCTTTCCAGCGATATCATCCTTCACATAGTCCATTCATAACTACTTTGGTCTTCCCCTACCTACTTTCATAGCCATATTCGAACACAAAACATTCCTGACATAGCTTTATATGGAGTAAAGTCCTTAATACTGGGTAAATTAGCCGTCCTATAAATCCATATCGTTGTCAAGTCGTCGCAAGGAGCCGCCAACGCCTCGCCGTTGACTCGGGATTATTTTATGAAGTCCGAACTCCGAATCCATGACTCACTGAATCACGCGCCAGAAGAAGGGTTAAGTCGAAAACAGTTTTTTTTTATTAATACAATTTATGATGGGATTTCAATTATGAGGAGCTCGTGGCTAAATAATAACGGCCGCTTGAATCAATTTTCAGGTTAAGCTGCGCATGCCTAGGTTAGTCCGTGGATGGGTGACCACCCATTGCATACCGAGTTTCGTGCGTGCTTCGGAAAGCACGTTAAGACTAGACGTTGGTCCTTAATGGTCATTCGTAGATCTTTGTCTATCGTTGGTGGCCCGAAAGTCTGACAACTCAGTACCCAGTACTAACTGGGTTTTTAAGGTCAGATTGCCAGTCACTCCATGTAAAATACCGGTATTCAGCTGCATCCAGAAGACTGGAAGCCAAAGGCTCGGCAGATGAAGAGATTTGAATTATAATATTTAAACATCCCATAATTTTTGTTCTAGATGCTCTAGAACAAAAATAGTTAGTTAGAATTTGTCATTCGAGTAATATGATAAGTAGTTTTGACTTTCATGTGTAATTGAAGGGAAAATACTAACATTTATGAAATTAATTTCACCTAATTCTCTCGTTACATTACTTAGAGTGCTCTCGAGAGATTTGTAACTTTATCTAATGCCTTTAATTTTATTAGTCTGGCTTACAAAGTGCGTACTCGCGTACACAAGGCAACACATCTAGCTAAAAATTCAACATGGCCTCGGTTTGTACATATTTTCCGTACAATGAGAGATCCGCGTAAACTGGTTGTTATAGCTTGATTGGTCGTTGTATGTACTCATATAACAAGTCCTTTTAATATTTCCAGACGAGTAAGTTCTAGATGAAATGAAGCCATAAAGTAATGCGTAGACTGTAGCCTACAAAAGCAAAAGTACGCCTTAGAGCTCTTCCAAGGATCTTTTGGAGCTCGAATGAGGTTAACGTGTGCGTTGTATCACGCTTTGAAATCCCGAAGGGTTTGGCAGACGTGTACCTAAAAGTGCATCCATATTTCGCCAGTTATGCTTAAGTCCCATGTAATCGGGGGCGAGCCTATTATTATTATTGTGGATAAACATTAGGGTAATACTCGGAAAAACTGTAATTTCACCTTGAAAATAAACTAAAATGACCTTTATTCTTATTATCATAAGGTTTATTTCATAGGTAAAATAGCTGCGCAAGGATATCATGTAACTACATAATGTAAAATATTTCGAAAGAAAATAAAAATGAAGATGACGGCGTCATTTCCTATTTCAACCACACGCCAAAAGATCCATGTACAGCTGTACAGTCACGTATAATAATATGTATACACGCAGCAACTTTTAAAAGTGATTTTCTCCTACTGTATTGATTAAGGTTTAACGTTTTCACGACCATGAAATTTTGGAAGCCATACTATTACGAAATAGGTCTTAACTCAACGTAGAAACCGTAATTTCACGAGCAAATCACTTTTCAGTTTTGCTAAGTGTATACATATTATTAGACGTGATTGTACTTACTTCATTACTTCTCAAACACGTTACCCATATGGCCATAAACCATAAACTAGAATCACAGGGTCAGTGTAGTGCTTGCCGGAAAGAGGAATCGTCCGGAACGGTAGCCGTTCGGTCACAGGCGGACGGTTCTTCCGGCCGCGGAAATACACTTGTCTTACATTGATGGTTTATTCAAACTGCTAATTTGTAGGCCTAGTAAATATCGGAATCGGTTT
The DNA here is from genome assembly GCA_963082945.1 of Cerastis leucographa. Lineage (NCBI taxonomy): Eukaryota > Metazoa > Arthropoda > Insecta > Lepidoptera > Noctuidae > Cerastis > Cerastis leucographa. The sequence goes on along the minus strand of OY720380.1, from coordinate 4,439,430 downwards.
GATTGTTAATAGATTCCTTAACGGTCGTTATCGATTGTGTGGTTTACTTTTTTTTTGGAGGTTATAAGCGTTTTGGGCAAAACTAACAAATCACTGTACAGCTAGCTTAGCTGTGAAAAAGAAGTAATATTAACGGTTATTTTGAAAAAAAAAAAAACAAATTCAGGAAAATGTTCGTTAATTTATTTTAAAATTTAAATACTTACGTATTATTGTTTAATTACATTTTACCTATTATTATTTTTTGACTCGGCATTTACTATTGCATATCCTCAGTCTGGGGCGAGCGGAGGGTTATGTCGGATGATAACCGACAAAAACCCCACTGTTCCTACTAAAACCATGTGCCGAGGGCCCGGATGATTCAAGTATAGTCGACTCACGCACCCCCGACTGAATTACATTTTCATCATCAGCCTATAATATTCCCACTGCTGGGACACAGGCCTTCTCTCTATGAGAGGGAGTGGGCGTAATCCTCAACGCGGGCCCAGTGCGGGTTGGTAGATGTCACATATCTTAGAATTTTTAGTGCATGCATAGAACATGCCGGTTTCCTAACGATAGTTTCCTTCACAGTTTTTTAAGGCAGTGGTGATGGAATAAATTACACAAAGTAATGCGCCTGCCTGGGTTCAAACCCACGGCTTACTGCTCGTAAGTCGGGGCTGCCACCACTGGGCTACCGCTGCTCTCAATTACATTTTACAAGTTATTATACCGCAAAATCCAAAAGCCACAAATCATGACTAATTACACAATAAATAGTGCATTTAATAATGAACTCCATATTATTATTTTTACACGTGGCAACAACAACAATGACAACATTTATTTATAGTCAATGGTATAAATTGGAAACAATATAATATAAATATTTATGCGAGCTAATAAAGACGGTACCAATTAGAAAATAATTTATCAAGTCAATAAATATTTATAGGTAATAGAAGCGTTTACTGCGCTTAAGAACAATGCCATAACCATAAGCAATAAAAACAGATCAATACATTTTAAGTAACAGTTCAATACATTTTTAATCTGTCCATACTTTGTTTGTCTGCATGACTAATGACTGCCCCATACATCAATACTCGGCGATTCTACCTTCCTAGCTTCCTACACATACAAGCCTGACATTGGCCAGTCTGTGGACATCGATCGACACAACCCTATTCATCAGATACACATCAACGCAATTAGTTAATTCTCCACCAGCAAACACCCATATTTCCGACGTGTGCATGGAGCATTAGATATGCAGTAGTCACGCAAAGAACTAAACTAAATAGGTTTGGACTGCAAACTAAAGAAAAAACTTCGTCACCATTCATCTGCCCTTATCCCAATTTATTTGGGGTCGGCGCAGCGTATCTTCTACTTCTTTCATACTTCTCTGCTAATTCAAATCCGCACTACTGTCTTTTCATTGTTATTTTACCTTTGATTTTGCAGTACTGTGACCTTTATTTGCATGCCTATAAGGTTTATGTCAGCGTTAAAATATATGTGAAAGGACTGTAGGTTGCGACAACTTTTATTGCCCTGTTCCACGCACTACCCGAAGAAGTGTATACTAGGCCCGAGGGGACAATAACATCACTATGAGCCTCTCGATTACTGGGGCGAACTCGACTCGAGTCCATTTTGATGACTTCATTGTGTCGATCATTATTATTTTACTATAAAAAGCTTTCTGTAATAGTCGCCGTCGGTGCGAGATCGCGCGGGTGGTCCATGTAATTACAGCCAAGTTTCAATATGCCCTTTCTCTTTCACACCTACGATGATAGCGCACTAAATGTGCGTTGTACTACTTTAACTCACATGGTAATCGCTCTAATCCGTCTTTCGTGAGATATGCAAACAATGGTACCGACATTGTGTCAACTAATATATATTATTACTTGAGAAAGTATTCATAGCCGATAAAGTAAACTATTGTCTTCAACTCTTCATACATTGATTAGGAAAACCCCACTTGATATAAAAAATATCAGTGGTCTTTGTTTACTCTTGTAATCTTTAATACCCTCGGGTTAGCGGAGAAAGTTCAATAAAACCGTTGATAGTGTCTTACAAGTTGATACGATACACATACCTTTTGAATGACCTCACATAAAAAAGTCGTTGGGCCATCGACATTTCTCCTTTAACTTTCGAATAAAAACTCTTACGCTTTAAACTCCTTCGTATAGTGAAACATGATTCTTTTGGCTCTTGAATGACATTTTCCGGAACATTTTGAAAATTATCCGTGGTAATGAATGGTACTGAAAAAAAATGGCGACGTTATTCGAACTATGACTACACGCCAAAAGAATCATGCATCGAATGTAGGTAATATACAATAATGTTGTTATAAAATATAGTGAGCCGGGTACATTCTGCCTGAGATCCTAATCGTATCCTAACTAATATTATAAATGTGAAAGTAAGTCTGTTGATTGTTACCGCTTCCCGCCTAAACCACTGAATCGATCATCCTGAAATTTTGCATATACCTTCGTTGTCAGGTGTACAGAAACGGACATAGGAACTTTCATCCCGAAAATTCTGATCACGAGGAAAACCACAATAACGTTCGTATCCTAATAGATGGCGCCACGTGTCCGAGGCGGTTATTGTCAAATTCTAAATTTACGCGAGCGAAACCGCGGGCAAAAGCTAGTTAATATTATAAATGCGAAAGTTTGTGAGGATGTATGGATGTCTGGATGCTTGTTACTCTTTCACGCAAGACCTACTGAATGGACCTCGATGAAATTTTGCACAGGGATACATAAGTCTGGATTAGCATATAATTTATGCAATTTTCATCCAGGTTGTACGATCCCATAGGACAATTACCGAACAAAACGCGGGCGAAACCGGGGGCATAAGCTCGTTCAGTACTATACGTGTAGTGTTGTACCAATGGTACCTGCGTGGTCATGTGACATTTCTCCAAGTGTCCGCCCTCCCTGTGGTTCGTGCTTCGTGGGTAATTTCCGAACAAATGTATCCTACGCAGGTGGTCGGCCGGCATCCCGTCTCTAATTATGTATTTTTCACAAATAAACAGTCTCTAAGGTACCTATTTGGGAATTATATCATTCCATTATAGATAATCGGTTTGGGTCACTATCGATTACAGATAATAATCGGTATAGTGCGATGACCGCAGATGCCAAACTGTAGTGATGACACCATAAATGAACAATGTAGTCCGTGATAGGCTTTTGAATGAGGAAAGCTGTGTTTTTTATTGTTCTTAATTTTGAGTGGGCAAGTGAAAAAGTCTTCGTGATATTTGGTGCTGAGAACGTCTGCGCTTATACTATACAGATTCTGAATTTTCCGGGTTCGCAATCGAATTGAAAATGTAATTTTATTGAGCATAATCAAAGACTTCTTGTTTGCTTGAAAGCTGTTTAACTAAGCACGCTTTCCTTTTGAATGCGATCTGTTCAATTTAACTTAGTATGTACAGCGTTGGTTTATATAGGGCTGGCAGTTTTGAGTCAAAGCTCGCCATGTCACAAGGATAGTTATTGAGCGCCGTTATTGGTGACACTTAGTAACTGTGTCCAAATACAGAAGTTGATATTTTGAAAGATTTATAGGGGAAAGGTGTACGAGACGATCCGTTGAGGAGAGATGATCCTTTTTTATTGCAACGAAACTATTAGCGGCATCTAGTTGTTTGCAATGGTAAAACGTAGTCCCCGATATTCCCAAGTCACAGTAAATCGTAATGGCGTCGTAAGTGACAACCAAATATTTTTTTTTAAATATGTAAAAAAATACGTGACATTGATCTAAGGTAAGGTTGACTTTAAGTTTATGCCAAATATGATCTAGGTAGTTTATTGAGAAGGTTGTTGTATTATTAACTTTGTTTATTGCTCTATTTTGTTTTTTTAATTGCGTGGTAATAGTTGAAAACATATAGATTATGATAACGAACATTTAGTAAAAAAGTTGATGTTGGGGCGAGATGATTCTGTTACTGGTGTACAAGATGATCCCTGCGGATCATCTTGTACACCATCTTTTACCATTTGTATGTTAATAGATTTATTTATTTTTTCTATCAAATTGACATAAGAAAATTACATTTAATAGCCTACGTTATAGACAAAATTGAAGTAGACTTCTATTCGTTCATTTATCGATTTAATTAATAACAAAAAAATAATCGCTGGATTCTGTAAAGAAATGGTGTGCCATATAAACAGCAAGTAAACAGTATGGAGTGCCTGTTATGTCACTAAAAAGGGCATAAACAAAGTGGCTGGTGGTGCAATAAAATATTTAGGTGGAAAAAAAAACAGTTTTTACGACAGAACAGGAAATTGAGCTAGTGAAGCACATTCAAGATATGGAGACGAGGATGTATGGATTAACGCGAAAAGATGTCTTAACGTTGGCATATTATCAACTTTCGGTTGGCGCAGTGGTTGAGCAGTCGACTGCTGTGCTGCGTGTCGCGGGTTCGATCCCCGCACGGAACAAATATTTGTATGGCCTACAGATAGTTGTTCCGGGTCTGGCTGTTTGTGTATGTGAATTTAAATGTTTGTAAACGCACCCACGATACAGGAGAAATTCCTAGTGTGGGGCAACGTTTTAAAAAAAAAAAAAAAAACTTGCAGTTAAAAACAATAACACCCCTTTCCACAGAGAAAAAGTTGGATATGATTGGCTGAGAGGTTTCCGTCAGCGGCATCCAGATATAGCCCTTCGTGCTCCTGAACTCACTTCAATTGCTCGAGCACGGGCGTTTAACAAACTTGTGGTGGGCAGGTTTTATTCCGTGTAAAAATCCATTCAAGAGACGAGAAGCCATCCATGCCATCGAATCTATAACGTTGACGAGATGTGCGTTTCTACGGTACCCACCAAAAGATCAATGTTTTTTTTGGTTTGCAAGAACTGGACGCAAACAGGTAGCACGAGTTGCATCATAGCAGTGCTCTAATTTGTATGTCTTCGTCTGGAACTTCGTTTATTTTTCGAGAGGGAGGATTCGAATGAAGATATAACTAATGGATGGTGCACTGCTGGGGTCCATTAATTTTGAAATTAAAGATATGGTAAACTCTGATAAGTTATTGTTTATTTAAACCTACCAAAACCTAGGGCATTCCCAAAAGAGGGGCAACATGATCCCCTGGATCATCTTGCCCCTACCATATGGATCATCTTGGACACCGGGGTGTACAAGATGATTCTTTGGTATCGTTTTAAAAATGTGAATTATAATATTATGAGATCTAAAAAATTAACATTTGGAGTATGAAAACAGGTAGACAGATAAATTTACTACGAATAAACGCTTTCACATCGGCATTAAGTTGATTGTCTTTCAAACTACAAGCATTCTCCCTTAAGTGAATCATCTCGTACACCTTTCCCCTACTTTACTAGCTGTTCCGCGCAATTTCGTCTGCGTTTCATTTTCCCCGTTTTCGCAACATTTTTCATAGCAGCTCCTCTCATATTGGTCGCAGCGTGATGATATATAGTCTATCGCCTTCCTCGATAAATGGGCTATCTAACACTGAAATATTTCTTCAAATCGGACCATTAGTTCCTGAGATTAGCGCGTTCAAGCAAACAAACGAACTCTTTAGCTTTATTATTAGTATATTAGATTTTTACTGCAATTTGTCTTAAACCTCGCCTGTTACCAATACTGTTAAACTTGTTTGCTGAATTTTCTATTCTGTATTATAGGTATTACAGTAATCTTCAGCAAAAAGCTTACCGACTTATGTTAGGCCTTCATCGAAGTCAGTTCTATGATTTATTTTTTTATGGCGTTTATTGTTTTGTTATCTTACTACTAATTAATTTCAATATAATGGTGTTGTTTGCTATTATTAACATCCGAATTTACACACAACTAACAAATTATTATCAACCAACAAATAAGCAAAAAGTTTTCTTCAAATAAAATTGTAAGAACGTGGCAACCCTGACTTTGAGGGGTTGCTGCGAAAATATTAACGCTTAGAGAGGCTGAGTGGCATGAAATGAAATGATTACCCCACTTAGCTGAGGCGATAAGAGTACCCTCTACCGCTGCCCGACATTTTATTTAGAACTCTGCTTATTTTTGCTCTGTGGTTATTTTTTCTTAGGCTGTGGGATTTATCTTGAGCCTTATTTAACATTTTAATATACTTTTTGTGTTGAAATATGAAAAATTGCAAACTGTTTTGCTCTTAAATTAAATGAGACGTATACGATAGATAAATGTCACATAAGTATGTCAAACACATTCTGCTAACCGAGTGTAAATAAATGGTAATAAAACACCTGTTTACTCGTCAATAAACGCAAAATATTACACCTGTAATAAGAGGATAACGCGACTAAAAACAACGTTTTTTACTTCAACTGTTACTCAAGATTTGAAATTAATTGTCTGTTTTTGCAGTATATTCGTACGAAATTTCGTTGGCATGCTATTATAGGTATCACCATCGCGTGCAAGCTGCTTTAAACTTGTCTTAAAGATTAGCTGAAAAATATTGCCAGAATTAGAAACAAAACAAGATGTAATTTTTTATGTAAACTTTATGGTACCAGAAATGTAAATGAAAGCGTTTGTTTTTATAGCGGATATTGAAAGTGAATTTTATACGGTTTCACTAGTTGAGGAGCGTTAACTCGTGGAAATGCAGAACAGAATACCTAGTATTAAAATAAATGCGAACTGTTAAACATGTAGGTAGAAATCGTTAGTATTAGTAATAAACAAACAGTTTCAGAGGTTTATTTTACCTTAATTAAAAAATACAATAAGAAAACACAAAAATAAATTATTACAATCTTATTCGGATAATGTTTTTATTTGATGAAAAATCGTTTCGTGGTAAAGGGTGTTATCAAAAGACGCGGTTGCCATATTAAAAAAAAATAACATCACAACGTATGTTTTTAGCCTTTTTGGTCGTTCTGTCGCGAATGCCACATGTTTAAAAAATGTTTGTATATTTTCGGAGTCACTTTGTAAGTGCCGCTTGTGAAATAATAAAAATGTCGTAAAATTTGGGAGCACCCGAGATTCTTATCGATGGTTGGACGAATCGGGAATAATAACGAGACGGAATGTTGCCAGTTCACATTACAAGCAAATTGAATTGTTGTTGTTTATTGACTCGATCAATAAATTTTATATTATTGCCTTTGTAGGAGTAGGTACTTATATTATGGTCAAATTGCCCACTCGTTGCTGATTTTGCTTCCGCATTCTCGAGGTAAATAATTGGTTTATGTCTTCTTGTTTTACATTATTTCTCAGATGAAGGGAATCTATTACCTACTGATGAAAGTGTGGTGAGAACAGTTTTGAGTGTGAAATGTGAATGTGGTGCGATATAAGAGTAGGGGGAGACGATGGACCGTCTGAAAGATGGTATAGGCCAGAAAGGAGGTTTCTGATGAGATGACAAGAAACTAGAGAAGTATGGAAGAAGAAGACATGCTGCGCCGATTTCAAATTAATTGGGATGGCGGGAAGAGAGTGATGATGAGAAACGATTACCTACAGATAAACGATATTGGTAAACCTCTGATCGTTCAGTCCAGAATCATAATAGCATCTATATAGGTAACATAGATACTATTATGATTCTGGACTGAATGATTTTACCAGCGTGTGTTGTGTTGTATGGAACGTTGTCCTGTCAGAGTGTCAGCCAAAATGTCAGCGTTTGCTTCAACTATAATAGCATTAACACGTTTTACGCTGGATTTTTAATTCGACCAGCTGCGCATTTTTTGGGCGGATAAATCATCCAGGACAAAGTTAAGACATTATTTATTACTTTTTAATTTTTTTTATTCATCATCACTAGCCTATAATGTTCCCACCGCTGGGACACAGGCTTACTCTCCTATGAGAGGGAGTGGGCTGTAATCCACCACGCGGGCCCAGTGCGGGTTGGTAGATGTCACATGTCTTCGATTTTTTTGTTCTAGGACATGCCGGTTTCCTCACGATGTTTTCCTTCACCGTTTTTTTTAACATTATTTATTAGTTATTGACAAAAAAATAAAGTAACAGACAAAAAAAAGAAAGAAAAAAAAGTAAAGCAATTACAAATTAATTCAATGATTCTCTAGTTTTGAACTTGAATTCAGCGATCTGCGTCTTAGAAATGAAGAAAGCTATGGTTTGTTTTGTAATATCTCGAGATTTTGGTCAGTACCCAAATCGACCTTTATATGTGTTAATTTCGGTATTGTTTTATTATTTTCTTAAACCGAAAATTTAAATATTTATGCAAGGAGTATGCATTGCCATTTTAAACTATGAATATATATAGGTACATAATATAATTCATATATGTACGATCTTCACATTTAAGTATCCTTCGTGTTATTGGCTAACAGTCTAATTTATAAATATTTTAAGTAACCTAATTTCATAATATCTTGCAATATTTATGTCACGCGAATAACTAAACTGAACGTAAGTTGATCAAGAACCCTAACCTTTGCTACTAATATAATTTGCATTATTATTTGGATTAAGGCAATTTTATAATAATTCAATATTCGTTGTCCTTCTACTTCAATTAATAACAGTGATACTGATTTTGCATAAAACATGATATATTTTATGCAGCATACTGATTGGAGGAGCTCGTGGCTAAATAAGAATGTCTTTAGATTAAGCGGCGCTTGCCTGGTTCGTCCGTGGATGACCACCCATTATACACGGTGTATTGTGTAAATCACCTCATCACGAAGCCGTCAACCAAGCATTCTGTACATGAAACTAAGTAACTTTACGCAAAAATTATTGCTGGGAAACGACTTCTATTGGGGGTGTAAAATCATGTTTTGTGATAGAACTCAGTGTAACGCACTCAAAACATTGTGCCGATGGACGGATTGAATAGTACGGGGATCGTGTAGGTGTTGAAGTAGAAATCTTACATTAAAAACTTGTATTTAAAAAAATACTTGTCAAAAAGTTGGAACTTTGACCCCTAATATCTCCGTAACTAGAAGGTTCCCAGGTATGGTGTAGAACAAAAAAATGATCGCAATGACAGGGAGAACCAGTGCCTTTCGGCTTCGTTAAGAGATGTTTTACACCCTTTATACCGAGTTTCCGCCTTGCCTCGAATAGCATGTTAAATTGTTAAGCCGTTGGTCCCGGCTGAAATTTGTAGATCTTTGGCCGTCATTACAGGTAGTCAGTAGCCTGAAATTCTGCCAACTAGCCTTACCAAGGGGTATCGTATTACCCAGTTACTGAGTTGTGGAGGTCAGATAGGCAGTCGCTCCATGTAAAATACTTGTGTTCGGCTCCATCCGGTTAGACTGGAAGCCGACTCCAAGATAGTTTGGGAAAAGGCTAGGCAGATGATGATACTGATTGGACCTATGAAAATGGTCGTTCATCGCATACTCTAAAATTTTCTTAACTGAAGACAAGAGTTTCAATGTTATTCAATTATTGTTGGCTAAAACATAACTTATAATTACAGACAAGTCAGTTTTACGACAAAGCATGTTAATAGGTCCCTATTGTTACCAATAGTACAGACAAAATTACCACATCAACGTTCATCACAGCTTTTTCTGCGTATCTGAATTGGAACCCAATGATTTGTGGGAAGTTTCCTTTTTAAAAATCACTTGACTTGTGCGTATTTTTACACTTTCGTAAAATGGGAATATAGTGTATTGTTTGAAATTTGAAATATTCTTCGCGAAACCGACGCGGCGACGCGACGTCAGTGCATGTCTGCAAATTATTGTTCATAAAGAAAGACGCAAAGATGTATGCGCTTTCATGGGCGTTCGGTTACACTGCAACTTGAGGGTGTCTATTTATCATACACTCGTGGATTCCGTAGGTTTGTCTCTACAAACCGACTTCCAACTCTCTTGGTGGAAGTTAGTTAGAAACAGAACTTTATGCAATAAGCTTTTGACCGTGGCTTCACTCCCATGCGGGGGATATTTCCGGGACATAACCCAGGTAGCCTATTTCTAAGGTCTTTGAAGTAAAGGAAAACATATCTGTTGCTAGGTGAAAGAAGCAAAAGACAAGACAACACCAACAAAAAAAAAACAGACTAATTATTTCAGCATATAAAATATTGGCAATGACATACGAGTAAGTTAAGTTTGTTATTAATAATAATAATCCATTTATTATCAGGTTACAAAGACCCATAGATGAATTACAGTCATGCACCAAAAAATCATTATTCAATTCATAGCTGCATTTAAAATATATTGCTTATCTTATGTATGAAAGCTGCATGTAAAATATGAATTCACTGAATCCTAACTTAAGAAATGCGGATCCGTATAAGTTACTAGACTTTAGCATAGTATAGAATACATTTTATTATCCATTGTTCTACAACTACTGTTCGCCGACGCAGAAATGCAAAATACGAGCCGTCATTTACCTTTTATGCTTAAAAACATTGTGTTTGCAAGGTGTGTGTGCAAGGGAGAATACGTAGGGACACAATAATCGTGTAAAAATAAAAAAATAAACATAAGTAATTAAAACACACATTTTAGAGGCTGTATATCTCAGCATAGACAATGCACAATAAAATGACAGGAAACTATTTTGACAGGCCGCCAAAATTAGATTTTAAATCATTAGTGTCAAATAAAATACAGAACAACTACAAATTAAAAGCAGTGTTGCCTAACTAGTTTATTAAAAAAAAATGACAAGATTTTAAATCAGTGCCTTATTTTCCCGCGCGCGTATTAAATGTTGTCCGAGGGAAAATGGTTACATGGCGGTCGTAAAGTGGCTGGCAACCCGTCATTACTTGATGCATTATTGCAAACTTAAATTACGACGCACGCCTTGCTTGCACTTCAATGTTTTTGCACTAACAAACATGAAGGCAGATGGTGAAACCTACATTTTAAACACGTAAAGAATATAATTAATAATGCCAATTCATTAAATGAGAAACTCGTTGATTTAGGTACGTAATTATATGTTATCGAAAAAATAGGTATACTAGTTTTTGATCATTAAAAATAATTATTTGTTTTTAGGTACTTACGGCTTATCATACTTTTTTTTAGATAAAATTATTTCACTATGATTTTTTTTACTAATGAAAGTATGATTAGGTCTTTTTAATTAAGTTTTCGAAGGCCCATTTGTAATTGGATTAATAGCAAAAATCCGCAAAAATAATATTAATGACTAGTGTTAATTAATACCGAACTATTCTGTCATTATTTTTTACTAATTATAAGATTAGAATATATTTTTTAATTATATAAGCGGTAAACAACAATGATTATTTCGATTTATAATAAAAAACATGAAAGATAAGCCAATTTTCTTTACTAACTCAACTACCATTTTTATATTATTACTCCCATATTATTCTAATACTACAGTAAAATAACATGATTAAAACGAAAGCAAAATTTGCATGACTAAAAGGTGTTAATTATATCTGTAGTGCGTTATGCTATTCAAAAGGTAATAAAAAGTTGTGTGCCCCGCATCCGGCCGTAAAACGAGTTATAATAACTATTGTCGCCCTACCATTGAATAAAATTGTTGATAAATGTCACACAGCACACAAATAAACAACAATAAACATAACAGCGTGAGACTTGAGATTAAGATCGAAGCTCAGTGAAATTAATTTTGACAGAGTAAATTATCGCTTCTTGTAGTCAATTACTGAACCCGAACAAAAGTATCATAGACTGAACTGAATTTAATGAACGCACCTTAACCTCCCGATCCTTGTTTACAAATAAAAAAATACAAATACAAACTTATTCATAAAGCATAGACAAACGTCAGACAGTCTCATTTAATTTACGATCTAATCACAACGGTTACGAGGTCATTAGAAGATATTTTAACTTCTAACTCACGAACACGTAAGTCAGAAAAGGGATATGTCTTTTGACGAGGTCGTTATCGTAGCTAAATGTGTAACAAAATGTCCCTTTAGGCACAGTCACACGTTGCCTCTAAACTGAGCGTTAAGTTGGAACTGCACTTATCATAGATAAATTCCCTTGATAATCTGTGAATGAAGAAATTTGAGTTTGACAGTTGCTGATTTTACCGCTTCAGCTTAGAAGAGGTGTGTAAAAGCAGTAAAGGAAATTGGAACGTTTGTAAATATTTAAAAAAATATGTACTTTCAAAGTTCTGTTTAGCATCATGATGTCTCAGTACGTGAAATGAAGGATAGCTATAGCGTGTAAAAAACAATAAGATACTTTTAATTAACGCCAATTTAAAATAATCCAAGAGTAAGCTCAGCACGAGCAATCAATGTCAAAAATACAAAATATATACTGTCTCACTCTTTAAAAGTTTATCCACCTCTCAACAATAAAGAACAGAATATACGGAACAAATAATCTACATAGCCATTTACGCGAAGACGAGAAACTTACAAATTAAGTAAGTAATTAAAAAGGTCCTAGTTTTTTTTTTCTAATTCAATTATTAGGCCTTACATTTTCTTAATTCCATAAAATCAAACAAAAAGAACAAAATTTCGCCTTATTTCTAATTTTTGAAAACTTCCTATCAAACATAACAATTAAATTACGCTTCTTTTAATGCATAAGTAACACCTACGACAAGACATAGAAAATTAATTAAATATTTGCAAAAATATCACAAACTTCTGTGATGTGTGTAAAATAATTATTCAAAATGTCTACTTGAAAGTCATAGATCTTAAATTCTTATGTCAATACGATTGTCCAGATATTCACTCGAACAATCCCGAACATGCAAATTGGAATAGTTCATAAGAAGTTCGACGTTCGCTATTTGAAATCGAGTTGAACGTTGCTGTAATGTCAACGACATTGTGAATAAAATGCAAGGTAATAATAATTTAACGTTGCATTGAGGGAAAGATTAGAAAATATTCTTGTTAAGAAGCAAGAAGACAAAGTAGAATCTGGGAGCAGCAGAGAAAAGAATGACATGATTAAGAGTTTTGTTTACTTATGGATTTTTTTTATCGAGCTCATGGACAGCACACAATATTTCTAATGTAGTAAACAATAGCGAAAATCTTCAAACAACATTGAAGACTGTAATCTGCCACTTTGCATATAATAGCTGAAACTAATACTTTTGAAAATTGTACTAGCAATCTGCCAACACCAATATTCTTCACAAATATTCACCGGTACGATGTTATCTAAATTTAACCTCCCAGATGGCTGAACCTGCCTTAGTAACCGGACCATAAAGTTAAAATCTCCCTCAATAGACGGTCTGGTTCTTACTCTTTGTATCTGCTGTCAGTCAGATATTAGAAATGTTATTCTTACGCGTAGATAATGCAGATATTCCAAATGAACTCGTTGAACTTTTAATATAAACTATAAATGTTTAAAAAGATTAAATATCTGGTGGATTACGCGTGCAGTAAGGAAATTCTATACGAGAGCTGCCTTCTGATGTTAGAGTTGAAGAAAAACAATTTATTTGGCTAGTTTTCATAAAAAAGTCTTTAACATATACTACAGGAAATGATGTCTTGAAAGATAAACTAGAATAAACTGAAGTACTAGTAGTAGTAGAAGAAATAACTGGATAGACGCAGATTCCCTGATTATAGTGAAACGGGTTTAGTTAAATACTGTTTTAACTCAGAATTCCACCAAAAACAAATATATTTTCATTCAATAATAGTGATTTTCCAACAATTATTATCAATGTAACAGCGAAGTGAAGAACAAAGATAAACAATAAGAACTTATAAGGAACGATACAGACGAAGAGTTTGAGGACAATCAAATAAACGCAATAGGAAAACAAGCGTACGACATGTAGTCACACTTGAAATAATTATACACTCTAAAAACGTGTTTAAATAATTAATTACCACTTAAACAGGTGATAGTAATCAACTATGCAGCCTAGCGATAAGAACTCATTAATATGCACTCACTCATCTTCAGCGCGAAACATGATCGATCCGACGCCGAAGGTGCCCAGACTTAATAACTCAATTTCATGCAATATTCTACACAGGTAGTTAAGTACAGCAGCTTTAAGCGCAGTAAAACAAGGGATTTTAATATGAAAACTCCTTTAACGAAACCTTCTTTGTTTGAAAGAGGAACATAGTCATAGACAACACAGGTTTACCTTCCACGTGGGAAATGAATTGGTGGTAAAGGTATCTAGTTATAAAACAAAAATTGTACTGCAGCAAAGCTCCATATAACTTTTCAAACCACCTTTGTTAGTAGACAGTGTTCACTAACTAAACGTCTATTAGGTACCCACTTTAAGACTGTCCTTCTATTTCGAAATCAGTTATTTTTCAGCCTCCGTAATGTTTCCTAAAGCTTGAGACAGTTTAGCTATACAGATTGGCAATTTCAGTATACTAATACAAGTTTTTGCAAGACATTAATAGCAACTTTCTTGTTCCATGTTACTTGGGGTCGGCGCAACATGTTTTTTCTTCCATTCTCCTCTGTCAAACGTCACGCTATCATTTACTCCTTTTTCTGTCATATCATTCCTCAAACAATCCATCAATCGTTTCTTTGGTCTTCCTCTCCCTCCACATAATTTTCGTCACTTTTTTTTAGTCACATACTAGTCGTCCCTCCTCATCATCATGCCCATACCATGACAGTTTCAACTTTTCTGTTACTGGCGAAACTTTCAAACTATTACAAGAACCTATCTATGCCATAATACGCTCTAGCCAGAGTACAAACAAACTACGTTTGGTTCAACCTACGCAAACTCGTTACTATCGAAGTCAGGTGGCGAGAGGTTGATGCTATCTCCTCTATCTAGGTGAAGAGCCACTCCTGATGCCATTGTCCCACCTGGACCACAAAGGTATATAGGTCGGCAGCGTAGGACGCTTATAATGTAAGACTTTTCATAATATTTGTTGAACAAAATTGAATGTTGATGTAAAGCGTATGGAACGAAAATGTTTTCTATTTCTGTTAACTGAAAGTAATGGGAAAGTGTACTTGAGGAAAATTAGGTTTTCTTTTCTTTGAAATATACATATAAGAAATTCTCCGACAATATTTATGAAGAGAATATGTTTCTTGAAAATTATTTATCATCGTCTACGCATATCTTTAAATTAAGGTCGATTTTCATGTCTCTCTTTGTGGAAACATGGTTCCATCTAACCTACGTAACGGATTTTGATGCGACTTTTATTATTATTTGGAAGATTTATTTTGGAAGGTTTATAATGTGAATTTTACTCAACTTACTCATAGTTTTATATTATAGAACTGTCCATGTTTTGTCAAACCGCTAGTTAAGACAGACTTTGCTAACAGACATACTTTGTGGTGTGGGTGGGGTGAATACGTATCCAAAAACATTACAGTGTCAAATTTTCTCACTATCACCGTGTACTCCTGTTTTAATTTCAGCATCCAAACTTTTCCTGTCTTTCCAAGAACACCGGGTACCACATAAGTACAAAATCTTCTACCACGAGCCCAAATAGTTGGAACATGTCCATTACCACGTCATGTTTACTTTAGGGCCCCATGCGTTTGTTTTCAAGCGATGTAAGCAGACGCCTACAGCGGCCAAGGAAAATATTATATTATTATCTGTTAACCGTGAACGTGAATCGTTTGGAAAGTACATTATATTTGGATTGAGTTAGCAAAATGGCCTCTATACGTAGGGCTTTGATGTCAAAGTGGCTTGCAATCCAATTTCTGCCAAATTATAATGGTCACTGCAGAGTCGAAGTATCGTATAAATATGCATATGTATAAATAAAGCCAAGTCGACGCCTAACTTTGAAATTGGAATCGATGAATTGTACAAGTTTCACTGCCAACAGGACGTCTGAAATCCGGGGAAGCTTTAGACTCAAGGCAATTTCACCGAAAAACTGATCAGGGGGGTTACTATGACGCTTAAACCATTATTGTTCCATTAATATTCCAGAGTGGGAAAGAGATGGAGCTAGACGACCTGTATAGCTCCGTTTCTTTTTCACTCTGGAATAAGAATAAAACAATAATGTTTTAAGACATGGTACGCCACCTGAACTGAACGGGATATTATTGATATTTGAGGGTTGAGATGCTCTGATCATCATTGTTGTGGAATATAGACACATACTGCTACTTAACAGATGGCCCTGATCTACCTACATTTTTCAAATTTACAAGAATTCAAAGTAGTAGCAAAGTTGGAGTTACAGTGGATTTTGAACATATTAATCGAATAAGTTCTCCAAATGTCCTCCATTGTGTACACGATCCATAACCACTAACAGAATGATAAGTAACAGAATACTAATCACACTCGACACACTACTCTACGTGAGTAGTTCGTACTTTAGTAACGCGTAGTAGTTGGCGCCATCCATCATGGCTCGCACACTATTACAGGCATTAACATTAGTCCTCACTCGTCAGCCGATATGTGTGGGCTACGCGCGGTTAAGTGAGGAAACTTCTTATGAGGTTAAGTGAAGAAACTTCGTGAAGTCCTACCTACAACCCAAATGAAAGAAGAATACCCTTTAAAGAGTTACTGTAACTAATAATATGTGAATCAAGACAGCCTAGATCTGAAGTAGGATTCCTGTCTTAAAGCAGAAATTGGTGACTTTACAGTTTTCTACCTTGCCAGACACTTTGTATGGCTGGGCCAACGTGGTGTATGACGACCACTAGGGAGTGGAAACTAGAACGCAGGCCATCTCTCTCTGAGGGCTCAGAGAGAGATGGCCTGCATTCCAGCAGTGACCTGAAGTGGTAACAATTGAGGCTTACATGGGCCCTTTGACTTAGATGATTACGAAGGCCCATAGATAATTGAAGTTTTATATAACCAAAGATTTCATTCATAAACATTTTCATGTTCAACCTCTCCAAAACTCGAACGATCAGCGATAATGAAAGCTCGCTATACTGCCAGATGATTTTTTTCTCATCTCAAGATTACCTTGCCACCTGGTACATCGCATTCAGCCTAAGCGCTCCATAAACAACGCGAACTTTTTACCTGCAAAAAAGAAAAGATTCTTTCGTAAGTACACATTGTTGAATGTTAATATAATCGTACGGTTGTAAAGACATGAAATCACTTAACTATTGTAGGTCGAGGGCTTCGAGGATTAAGGGCAAGATGGGTATTAACTTGTGTTATAAAATGAACGGACGACTCAATAAAACATTGTGCGCTAGAGCGGAAAATTGTGACAAGTGAAGAGCGCGTTGGAAAGGTTGGCCAGTACCGGGGAATACAGAATATTGGGTAGTCGAGTACAGGAGTGTTTGGTTTTATGATTTTTTTGTTGATTTAGTTGTAATTTCTGTTTTATAAGTGCTCGTTTGTATAATTTTAGGGTGATTTAAAACCAAGTTGTACAAAATAAAGTTATTTTGTAAGTAGGATTTTTTTATCGAATTCTTCATATATTCTGTCATTAAATAAAATAAAATAGTTCTTTCATTAAATTTTATTTATAAAAAACGTGTTGCGCTTACCCCTAATAACATGAGACAAGGGCAGGAAGATTGTGATGATGATTAAAATATTGGTATAGCGATAAGGTAAACCTAATTTTCTACGTTACTATGAATACACAAAGAAGAAAAACATCCTCATACAGACCTCACGATTTTCTTACAATTATATCAAGAGACCACTTGCTTTAATATTACTTGATAACAATAAATATGTCTGTGTAAGCGGATCTTAAGATGAGCTCAAATTTTATGGGGTAATAAAATTTGAATTAATTCGTTTTAATGTAGAACGATGTTGTAATCTTGATGCGTGGGCGTGGCTGATAATTAAACAAGTAATTGATATTCGTTGATTAAGTTGGAATTTGTTGATTCATATTTGAGACAACAGTTCCGATTGATGCTTTTGATATTGGTCGGTTAATTCCTTTCAATACAATACACATATATACGTTTAATATTTTATTAAGTAGGTCGTCGTTAGGTTGTTTACCATCTAATCTAAATTCTCAGTAGCATCCTGGGGTCCGGCTGATGGCAGTAGGCTCGCCCCTTATTACAAAGGGGTCAAACATAACTGGCGAAATGTTAGGATACTAGGTACACCTCTGCTTCGGAAAAAAAAGAGGCATGATGTTATCTAACTATTCAATGTATTGTATCCTTGAATATTTAACTTGCATTTTAACCGTTTAATTCTTGATTTATCAAGAATGTTAACTAACTAAACGTTGAGTAGTAGCGAAAACAAAACGATTCATTACTTTAGCCGTCTCTCGTTCAGCGAGACTGCGGAAAAGATAAAATGAATAAAACATCTTCATTTACAATTCGTAAGCACCGCTGTCGGTGACTGTACGCCGTTTTATTGCAAAACATAAAACGGTATTCCCACTAATCCCTTATCTTTAAATCAGAGCAACGACGATGGGGCTAACTTTTGAAGTTCAAGAATGTGCAACCTTTTTTTTTGTACCTATTTACGGTTTTTTTTTGGGTGACAAAAGAATGGCAAGGCGAGAAGCTACAAAACATGCGTTCGTATCAGGAAGAACTGGAACCAATATTGGAAGAATTAGCAGTACGCTGTTTTTTAGAATAAACTATGATGTTACTATGAAGTTTGAAAATATTGAAGTTTCCACATTTAAATGGGGTTTTATTCTACTTTTTTCTCTCTTTTATTTAACTGTTTCGTTTCTATCTATTGGTCGCTGATAGGATCACAGGAGTAATGTGTGATTATGTTTTGTCTTTTCAAATTCTTAATCTACTACTATCCTGTTCATGTCCATGTCGTGGCCAGATCATAGACTTGATCACTTCATGATGTCGCCAACCATTTCATGAAATGCTTGTATTTCATGAAATGGCCAGCTAAAACTGGCCATTTCGTTTAAACGTCAACGTTTGATGATATGGCCATCCACGTTTGGCCATATCATTAATGGGGCTAGGGAGCAACTCGTCCCATTCGAAACTGGGACCAAGGACCTATTCTACCCTTTCTTTTTCAATAGGGGTTAACTGGTCCCAGAGAATTTGGCCGCAAGAGCGAGCGAAGCGAGCTCTGGACTTGGGGCACCCCGACTCGGACAGGTTAGGTTCGAAAGGAATGGCGGGGTCTAGTGAGCGAGCGGAGCGAGCGAACTAAGACCCCGACATCCCCTTCGTGTTAGGTTACTGTAAACCCTGCAGACAGAAATAGGCTACGTCGACTACGCTTTAAAAACCAAAATTTCCTATTATCAAATTTAGATCATTCAATTAACGCATTATTATTTGATTTAATAACAGAACACTTGTCCGCCGCCATGATGCGCAACAAAAGCTAAACGATATCAGCGCCTCTAACGGTGGATAATGTAACTATTTTACGATATGATCACTAATGTTTGACCACATCATGAAGTAGCCGAGCGTTTAGCTATTTATATCGTTAAACGCTGATTATTCATTGATCTGGCCAGACCATATCATGATGTGGGCACCGGATATTGGCCATTTCATGAAATACAACCATTTCATGAAATGGTTGGCCACATCATGAAGTGATCAATTCTATGATCTGGCTACGACATCCACAAACAAAGTTCAAAAATCGAACGGCAAAACTCAATAAGTCGAGTTGCCAGAATAGTAACATTTCCCATCCCTACAGGAAGGATCACCATAATCCGCTATCCCCACACGAAAGGTGATGAATGGACTTCAACAGCGTTTATTACTTCATTGCTTGGTAATTCGAGTATTTGGCGAACGACAAAAGACTGGGTTTTAATAAAACCGTGTCATTTGAGCGAACATATTGTTACTGTATTTGTGGGTTTAAATAAAACTTCGTCATTTGAGCAAACGTATTGTTACTATGTTTGTTCCAGTTTTGAGGTAACGTTACATTGTGAAGATGAAAGTATTTTTTTGGATTTTTAAGGGATTGCGTGAGATCTTTGCTTAAGATGTGGATTTTATTGTATGAGAAAAATAAGGCTATGTATTGTCATTTAGTATTTAAATCCATCATTCATAGATGACATTGAAGATAGATTTTTATGAGGTATGGCTAAGCATTGCATCCGATAAGGAAACGGCACACTGCAGCAGCAACTACACCCAATGGGCATGGCCACTGTGAAACTAATGGCACTAGCATAGCTGGTTTCAAGCATCAGCATTAATTGAAAATCTGGTAATGTAATTTTATATTTCAAATATTTCTAAATAGCATGACTTCATTGGTCAGATATGGACGTAGCTATTGGTCGAGCTATCTGTAATGAACGGCCTCCCCTCATTGCAAAGACAGTTAAGGTTAAGTCGCTGTCGTCTTCGGAACAGCACCTTTATTCGAAGTAGCACTTCACGCTAGAAATGCAAACTAAAACCTTTTTACACCCAAGATCCTATAGTCCAACACTGTTTTAAGCTTTCACGGTCACTTACGGAATATATTCAGGAGCTCACAAAAAATAATAATCACGGAATCTTAAACGGTCACTTGCGGGATATCCCGCAAGTGACCCTTTAAGATCCTATAGTGCCCCTGCCCACCCATAGTAAAATACTGATATTTCAGCTTCATCCGGATAGAATAGAAGCCGATCTCCACGTTTGGAGACGAAAAACTAGGCAGATGATAACGCAATAGTGGCCATATACTAAGCAAAATCTGTCAACCCTCTACAGTTTACGGTACACAATATACCTTTAACACCTTTTCCTTCAGTACAGCTGGAAATACACACATCAAAAGTGTCTAGGGATCAAGCATTTTTATGCGGATTTCTTGAGATTGAGATGTGGCTTTGTAATAAATTTATGATTTTATAAATTTATATGGATCCTTTTTGGTGCATTTCATAATTTGAATCAGGAACTGTGAATCAAATTCGAGTAAAAGATGAAAATCAGCTGTCAATATTTTCCCTATAAAAACATACAACGCATTGAAGACATTATTAGTGCTACTGTTTCCCTACTACTGATTAAAACCAACGTTATTATGGAGCGGCGACGTCATTTAAGCAGGGAAGAAATGCTCAGAGCCGTGGGAATGATAGAAGCTGGTTCCCGGCAAGTTGCCACAGTACAGTACGTTGCCGGCGGCAACGTACTGTGCCACAGTACGTTGCCGGCGGCAACGTACTGTGGCTTTAGCTCTGAATACAAGTCAGAGTGTTATCAGTCGACTTTGGACACGTTACCGAAGCACTGGTACCGTGGCTGAGCGCCATGGAGGACGGTATCGCTGCACCACACGGAGACAAGACCGATACATTCAAATCTTAACTCGAAGAGCTCCAACAATAACCGCCATGATGTTAGCCGTGAGGCTTCATCACTCTTCAGGGAACTTAATTAGCGACCGAACAGTCAGAAACCGCTTGCATGAAGTGAACCTTCATTCCCGAAGACCGCTACGGGTACCACCTATAGCAATGCACAATCGTAGGATTCGATATCAATGGGCTCTTGAACACAGAAATTGGGCAGAAGAACAATGGCGTTTCGTGTGCTTTTCTGATGAGTCTCGTTTTGGTATGAGACCGGATATAAGACGAATACGACACTGGAGAACCCCTGGACGCCAACAGCGATTAAAATCCTGCCAGGAAGTCCATCCTTATAGTGGTGGAACCATCATGGTATGGGCGGGTATTTGGATCGGCGGAAGAACTGAGTTGATTTGGATCAGAGGCAACCTCAACGCTCAAATTTATGCTGAGACGATTGTATCAGACGTCATCGTTCCTCTACAAGTGCAAATCGGTCCCTTATTTCAGTTAATGCATGATAATGCACGACCGCACACCGCAAGAGTTGTAAGACAGACTCTCGCCGCAGCTAACATCAATGTCCTGCCCTGGCCTGCTCAGTCGCCAGACTTGAACCCGATTGAGCATGCATGGGATATGCTACAGAGAAGAGCTCTGCCGAATATGGAGGGTATCCAGTCGCAAGTAGACCTTTTTTTGTTGTTGCAACGAACATGGGCGGCCATTCCACAGCGTGATTTGGATGAACTCATTTTGAGTATGCCAAACCGATGTTCTTGTGTTGTTAGTGTTCGCGGTAGAAACACGGATTATTAATTGTTTAAGTTACCCAATAAAATTTTAAAGAAAACTGTTATTTCAGTCTTTTTTTCGAACTTTAATGTTAGTGGTTCAAATGTCAAAAATCCCTTTATTAGAAAATGGCAAATTTCTTTATTAATGCAAAGGTGACTTGGTTTATCGTTACTGTGACAAACGAAAACACTTTATTTGATGAATCCTTAAAGAAAATTTTAATTAATATCAATCAGGAGAAAAGTTATTGCAAAAATATATGTTGATCCCTAGACACTTTTGATGTGTGTACATGACTCACATCCCCAAACCCGAGTACGGAGATATCTTTTTCGCAGTAACAAACATCCAGCTGCATTGCACATTAAATAATTACCGAAGCATATGCTGTACCGCCTCATACTCATGATTTTACGTAGCTCGAAATAGCAGAGTGTCAGTACGTTAGATTTTTAATGATAACGTTATTTTCACGTCCGGAGCGACGCGGCCATCATGTAGGGTTGCCTGTGTAAAGTTTTGACACCTGTCAATTATTGGTAATGTCACTGTTTGGGAAAAACATGACTGTTTTACATAACCCTAAAATGAGAGCGCAATTAAATTATATCACATAAATTAAGTTTTAAAACATCGTTTTTGGGAGATTCCTATACCTAGAAGATGGTAATATAATGATAGGTGAAATGTAAATCACTGTCTTTTTTGCGGTGAAATCAGGTAACTTTGGATGTTTTCCTGTTCATGAAAATAATATGCTGCTTCCTCTTTATGGCAGCATCATCAGATTATTAATAACACCACGGTTTTTGTTTGACCAAGATAGCATAAATAAATGAGGTGACAGGTCAAAAGTTCAATAAAGGGTCAGTATTGTCACGTACGGTTAAAGTTCATAAGGTTTCGATACGCTATTTTGTGGGTGGATAGCTCAAGGTCATCACTTATTCAGTGATTTTTAAATATGATACTTAAGCGACTTTTAAGGCATCATGAACTGGACTCATATAACCAGTTGGGTTGGGTCACCATATTCATTCAATTAAATTACGCATGCTACTCTCTATCACTTTTATTTTGGCAGTTGAACAACATGTTTACATATACTATCAGCATCGTACTATCAAACGCACCTTCTGTGGCAAAAACTTGAAATTGACAGCCTTTAATTCTTAGCAATACGTGCCATTATCGTAGTGCAAGTGATACAACGCTACGGCATATAATGCACGATGACAAAGTCAAAAATGTTAGGTACAATTCGTACAAATATAGAGTGTTACCCAATCTAGCTCGATGATATTTTTGTAAGTACACACTAACTATCACTATTGCAGTTATAACGAAACACATCACTGCAATATCTTATCTTGATTGTAAACACAAATTTGTCTAATCGCTAAATGAAAGTGACCCTTCCTTTTTATTGTATTCTTATCAGTATCGATAAGAAGACAATACTCTACAACGTCAGCTGTAAGTGCTGTCAAAGCGAGCGTCATAAATGCGTAACATCGGTAAAAGTGAGCTTGTAGGTAAACAAACATAGAGTGTTTCAGCCGTTTTTTGCCGAATACCGTTATTCTTAGTTATTACAAAAAAACCAAAGACAATTAAATATAATAACGATAAACGGGGCAAGGCGAGTTAAATCTTTACAGCCAATTTGGTGTCGGCACAAGTGTAAAGTGTCAAAAGTGACAAACGTCATTTTGCTTTAAGGCGTTACGCGTCAATGAGACTTTCCTTTCTAACTCTCTGTATTATCTCTAACCTCTTTTCAGAAACGGACTTGAACATAAAAACATCCATATAAGATCTCATAAACCCTAAATACCGCTTAAAACACTTTCAAATCGAAAATTACTGGCCATTCCATTAACTATTCTTAGCCACAGACCACACACCAAACTTAACGTAGATTAAGCCGTCAATACATTTCATATTTTGAACACAACCAACCCTAACGTGCCGTGTGCTATCTTTAGCCGTTTCCCGGTGCGATCTCGATGTGTTAAGTAAACAAAGGTGGTGTATGAGCGCGCGGTCGATATACCACCGGCCACCGCAAATAGACGCCGTGTGTCATGCATTGCAGCGGAAGGGTTATATTCGGTGTAGTTAGCTAGTGATGTACTTTTGTTCTGTGAACTGTCATTTGTGACCTTTGCCATTCAAAACCTCTTATCTTATCTTGCGAGGTAAATCATCATCATTTCAGCCGAAAGACGTCCACTGCTGGACATAGGCCTCCCGCAAGTGACGCCACATTGACCGGTCCGATCCCCGCAACCCTCACCAGGTCATCAGTCCACCTAGTGGGAGGCCTTCCAACGCTTCGTCTTCCGGTTCGCGGTCGCCATTCCAGAACTTTTCGGCCCCATCGCCCATCCGTTCTGCGAGCAATGTGCCCTGCCCACTGCCACTTAAGTTTGGCAATTCTTCGGGCTACGTCGGTAACCTTGGTTCTCTTACGGATGTCCTCATTTCTGATACGATCACGCAAGGAAACTCCGAGCATAGCCCTCTCCATTGCCCTTTGGGTGACTTTGAGCCTTCTGATGAGGCCCATTGTGAGCGACCACGATTCGGTCGGACGAAAAACAGTTTTTTTTTTTTAAATTAAAAAGACAGGTTTTGGTATCAGTATGTTTAACACCGTAAACAGATTATTTTTTTCTTTATTTCTTAAGAAATTATCGTCACTTTCTCCAGCATATTAATGTGCTGCCACAACCACCTTAGATGTTGATAAAAAACCGCGGGTTTCAACATCAAAATATCTTACAAAAAATTCGTAACACATAAACGAAAGGTAAACATTCAAATTACAGAACAGTCAACAATTAAAGACATTTCATAACAGTCGGTTTGTCTTCACAAAGCTGAGAACAATGCACATACATGATGCAGATTAGATAGTGCAGTATCTAAACGCATAGATGCCGCGTTTTGTCCAAAACCTTATGTAAATTTGCCCACAGTGTGTACGGAAGCCGATACCGTGGGCGGTATTACAGAAACGCTTTTTTAAACGGTTGAGAAACATGCTGTAACCTCCTTGGTCGATTTTTGGTAAATCATTATGGCGGGCGTTATGATACTGGCAACATTATACTTCTTTAACTTACCATAGTTGGGCAAAGAATGTAGAATTTTACGGTTTAGTTTTAAATCACTTTTGATAAATTGATACGGTTTTGTAGTTGTGGATTTTATCGCTTTTGCGGCATGAGACTTTATTGTGTATCGCTTTAAGAACGTACTAATTCTACAAAGGACATTAAAACCATTACACACTTAAAAAAACACCAACAAACCTTGGTTGAAATTAATAACCTGATTGGTAAACCTAGGTACACCACCAAAAGGAATGAATCGGCCTGTAGTATGCACATTTATTACAACCGGTGTCATTTATAATTATAACCGACGCCATGTAAACGCCGCGTCGAATTGTTAAACGACACTTAAATAGCTTATGTAATTAATGGCTGAGTTATAAATATATGAAGTAGGGTATAAGGTAGGTCGTGATGCTTCGGAGGTTAAGCTTCTGGGGTAAGTTGCTGTTGCGAACTCGGCAAATGTCAACTAATGCGTGAATTCGATGGATTTGGTTAACGCAAAACCGATTGAGGATGCTTGGAAAGACGTCAGTGGTTAGTACCTGTTTTTGCTGGAATCTATGATGATGATATCCTTCCCGCGTTTTATAATGAGAACTGTGATTGAATGATACTCCGATTGCCAATGAAGGAAAAGAGAACTGCCACTGATCTGAGGGTCTAAAACAGCCGCTGTTACAAAATTATAATAGGATAATAATATAAGTAAGTATGTCATGATAGCTCGAGGAACATCTGTCGAAGCTCTCACTTGGCAGTTGGATCAAGAGCCAGATTCAGAAGGCAGTACTCCTTGATACGGCCCACATTGTGAGGAGTTTCCTGTCTCTGCAGCCCTAACCACCGATGGAAACCTGTTTTTTTTTATATTGTTAAATGTTTTTCGTATTTTTTTGAGAAATATATGAAAAATGAATAAAAGGAAATAAGTACGTCAAAAATCTTTAAATGGTAATGGTTAAAATACTATGTTAATTGTCACCCGAAGTTTGACATATAGATATTATCATCAGGGATATCGTCTTTAGAATTAGTTCTCTAGTGTGCCAAAGAACTAGATTTAGTTGGCGTCGTTTTTTTGGACCAAAGGTTTTGTGACAGTTTTATTGATTGAAATTTGAAACGTTATTCATATTATTATCGAATTGTGATTCTACTGAAGCGGCCTTTTTGGCCCCCAGAAATTGTCATCTCGCCTGATCAAGCCGTTTAACAGTATGCTCGTCATACTCCTTCCGTGGAGAGTCCTTTGCCAGGCTGTCAGGCAATTACAAGCCGTTACAGTACAAAGTGAGTAGAGCAATAAATTCGTCATTCTTAGCTAACAACTGGGAGAAATCCGGATTCAGAATTGTGCCAAATGACCTAGAAACGTAACGTACGCAAGTAAAAGTAAATACTACAAAATATATTTTTCTTTGCATTTGTATCGTTCTAAATTTACTCTGACATAATTATTTTGAGTATTGTGTAACTGACTCATTTTTGAAAGTTGTAACCGACGGGTGTGTGGGTTTAGGCCTTCTTCAAGGGTTGACGGGATCTCTTCAAGGAAAATACGTTTATGCTGATTTAAACGATATAATTATTATAGAGGGACACAGTACACAATATCACATAACTTAAAGGTTTAGTTTTAGGGGTGCTCTGCGAGCGCGAGTCGAACCGTGTCGCGGCGCACAGAGGTTGGGTAACGACTCGCGGGCCGTAGCGCGCGAGGGCTCCGCGTGTGGCGTGTTTTCGGCGCCAACGTTCAACGCACCTGATTGGCCGTTGAGGCGGATGTGTGATTGGCTGCCACGTACAGCGCAGCCAACATTACTAATTGCCGGATTCTGGGCTACATACTCCCCCTCTAGATCCCGATTACGTCCTCGATCGTGATCTAGCCCTACACTAAGGTCCCTTTGGACAGGTTGCAAACGAGGGCGGCCTCGCTTTTTCTTGGGTACGAGCGGTTGAACCTGTTCTTCTCCTCGTACCTGAAACGGAGTCAGTTCACTAACGTGGAACTTGCCCAATACCTCAGCGGAATTTTCAGCAGACGCGATCAGATATGTTGTCGGACTCATTTTCTTCAGCACAATATAAGGTCCATCTCTTTTAGGGAAAAACTTTGCAGTTTTTGATTTGCTGGCATCACTTATCTGGCGAGTAATCAATAAAACTTTATCACCAACATTAAAGGCTTCACCTTCGCGTCTTGACCGATCAGCATATAACTTTCTTTTGTCTTGCTGTTTTTCTACTCTATCACGAACTTCGCTAAGTGAGTTCAAAAATTTGCGAAGATAAGGAGTAATCTGAGGCACAAAATTTGCTTTCTCTAGTATAGCCTTCGGATCGTTGTAGACTTCTAACGGAGATTTCAACTCACGAGCAAAAGTTAGGAAGGCTGGAGTAACTCCTGTTGTTTCACACCTTGAACTGTTCATGCTGAAACGAACAATCGGAAGCTGTATAGGCCAGGAAGGATGATCTGTGCCAACCAATTGTGCCAATCGGGTTTTCATATCACGATTTTTCCTTTCAGCTGGGTTGGCTTCCGGGTGATAGAAGGGTATTAGGTCCTGTGTAATACCTAGTATATACATGCATTTTTGCATGACAGCAGAAACAAATTGAACACCGTTATCTGATATAATACGACGACACAACCCATAACGAAGGAAGTATTCTTCTATGAGAATCTTTGCACAAGCAGAAGAGGTGGCTTCTTTAAGAGCATATAATTCTACCCACCTTGTTGCAGTGTCCTCTACTAATAGGATCCACTTTTCCCCATTTTCACCCTCAGGCAGTGGTCCAAAAAGGTCTATAGCCAATACTTCATTTCGCTGGTTTAAAATCGGCGTTTGAATTAGACCTGATGGTTTCTCATTCGTCGCTTTATATCTCTGGCAAGTAGCACAGGATTTAACATACTCGGTGATCATTCTTCTCATGCCAGGGAAAAAATAATTCTGAGCAACCTTCTGGTAAGTTTTTTCAATTCCAGGGTGACCCGCTACTGGAGCATCGTGACATTCGCGTAGAATCTCTTCACGAATGCAAGCAGGTATTACCAACTGTGGTGACTCGTTGTCCGTATCTGGGTTATAACGGTAAAGTATACCACGGTCCAACAGGTAACCACGTTCTGTCCAACGTCGAGTCGCAACTTCTTCAGTATCTTCAAGCTCCTTGATAATCTTGTTAATATCTGGGTCAGATTGCTGTTCTGCACGCAGTTCTGTAAGGTCACGCGTCGGTAAATCCACTATAACAGAACATATTCCGCAGGATTCGCGAGACTCTTCGTTGCAGACGGGGCGACTAAGCGTGTCTGCCACTACATTTACTTTTCCAGGAGTGTATTCAAAGTGAAGATCATAACTTTGTAATTTTAGTGCCCAACGCACTAGGCGACCTGATGGTGACTTTAATGATAAAAGCCATTTCAACGGCTGATGGTCAGTACCTATGACCACGGGATGTCCGTCAATATATCCTCGAAAACGATCCACAGCCCACACGACTGCTAAGGCCTCCCGCTCAGTGGTCGAGTAGTTCCTTTCAGCTGAAGACAATAAACGGCTGGCGAACTCGATAGGTCTCTCCTCGTTCTTCTCGCCTTGTAGCAGTACTGCCCCTAGAGCATAATTACTAGCATCCGTGCGTAGAATGAACGGCTTGGAGTAATCTGCCTGAATAAGGATTGGCGTGGATGTCAACAGCTTCTTTAAAGCACTGAAAGCTTCTGTTTGTTGTGGGCCCCATGTCCATGACTGGTTTTTTCTAGTCAATCTAGTAAGTGGTTCAGCGACTTGAGAAAACCCGGGAATGAATTTTCTGAACCATGAACAAGTCTGGATGAATGTCCTCAGATGTTTCAGAGACGATGGTGGCTCCATATCCAAGATAGCTTGAATCTTATCCTTATCAGCTGAAACTCCTTCCTGTGAGATCACATGTCCCAAATATTTGACAGATTCTCTTACAAACACACATTTTTCACGATTAGCACGCAATTTGAATTTCATAAGCTGCTCAAAAACGACACGCAGGTCTTCCAGGTGTTTAGTAAAACCACCTACTGAAATAATTAACAGATCGTCTAAATAACCTAAAATGGTTATATCCTTCAACGCAGAACTGGAACGCATTCTGTCAATTAAGCGTTGAAAAGTGGCTGGTCCGTTTTTTAAACCGAACGGCATCCTCTTAAAACGAAAAGTTCCAAACGGAGTGACAAACGCTGTTTTGTCTCTGTCTTCTTCTTTCACAGACACTTGCCAGTATCCGGATCTTAGGTCAATTGTACTCATGTGACAACTGCCTCTTTTGGTAGACTGCAGTAGTTCATCAATGCGAGGCATTGGATATGCGTCCGACTTCGTGATCGAATTTAATTTTCGATAGTCGACGCAAAAACGGAAACTACCATCACGTTTAGGTACTAGCAGGGCCGGGGCGCCCCAAGCGGACTCACAATCTTCAACAATACCATCAGCTAGCATTTTCTTGAGCTCTTGTTGCATAACTTCCTTCTTTGCAGGTGTCAGGCGATATGGCGGCGTCGCTATCGGCGCATGATCTCCAGTGTCAATATGATGAACCACATATGGTGTAGGCTCCCCAATCGGATCAAATAAATTGTGAAATTCCGAGAGTAATTGGGCAAGCTCATCACGTTCCTGGTCCTGCAAGCATGTCCCCTCATCTTCCCGCAAAACGTTCATAGCGCTATATGAAGTGTGGCGAGGTGAACTGGTAGACTCTAAAAGAAGTTTGTACTTTTGATCTTCATTTTCAGAAAAATGCCACAAGCCTCGTGTGAAATCTATAGTGAGACCAGCATTTTTAATAAAATCTATACCTAATAGAGATTCGTTATTTTTCGCGTCGGGGAAAATTATAAACTCGGTAGGTACCATTTTATGGAAAAGGCCCACCTCAACTTTAGCAATAAGCACCTCCATAAGGCGCGTGCAACCATCCGCTAGTCGAATGTCCCGAGTGCACTTAGTAAGTGGGTGGCCTTTCTCTACCAAGACGCGATGAAGCGATTGACCCGCAATGCAACCTTTTGCACCAGTGTCTATCAACGCGGTCCCATTTTTCCCCAAAATATTAATTTGCAACAAAGGCCTACTATTATTAGACTCCCCCTGGATTCGACCCTGTGCACGCGCGATACGCTTCTCACAATCATTCTTACAATTAACAACATTATATACATACTTATTACTATAAGAACTTAAATATAAACAAACATTATTATTTTTACACAAAAAAAAATTATCACCTAGCTCTTGGTCTATAATTGTCAGCTCCTTGCCTATGATAACATTATCAGTGCAAAGGTCGATAGAGAGCTTATTGTCCGTTACACAGCTATTAAGCGAATCGTCGCGATTATCACAATAAAGTTCTAAACAATCCCCCGCAGTATTTGCAGGGTTACCTGACGTTCCAAAGTTCGTATAAGCGGTGTCGGCGAGCGGAGGGCAACTAGCGAGCTCACGCGCGGTTGCTAGGCAACGGCGACTGCGGGCTCTCGAACTTAGTTGCGGCGGCGCGGGCGCGGGCGGCTCGTGAGCGACCGGCGCCGTAGGTACCACAGGCTTACGTGCGAACGAGCTGTGGGCTGAGGCTGCGACGGGCGCGCTGTTACGCACGCTTTCCTCGCTTCCTTGGCGAGAATCGGGATGCTCACGCATTTTATTTACGGGCGACGATGACACGATTGAACAAAACTCGTTTTTTGTATTCACTTTGCACTTTTCACACTTAGACCTAATTACGTCAGGGGCACCGCACCCAAAACACTCGATTTTCGGTTTAACACTGTTTTCTTTTTCACTGTCACCTATTAACTTTTTACAATTAGCCTTTTCATGTCCCCATTTCTTGCAATAATTACACGACAGTCTTTTACGAGATTCCTTAACTCGGGTCAATGAACTATCGCAGTTGGCGGGAATGACCGCGCCGGTGGCGGCAACTGGGACGGCAACGGAGTGTTGAGTGGTGCTGGCTCTTGTGCTAACGCCTTGGACTGGTGTGGTCGTTCGCTGCTTCTGATCCGCGCCATTTTCCAGCGAATCTTCAATTGCTCTAGCACGTTGCAACAATTGTTCAAATGAAGAAATCGAACTTCTTTCGACACGTTTCCTTATTCTACGGTCTAGAAGGCCGTAAACCATATCTATTTGTACTTTTTCACTTAAATCTTCTTCGGGTAATTTCGAAATCAGCGCTCGAGTTTTCGAAATGAAAAGATCAGTCGGATCCGTATTTTGCCGTAGTGAAAATAGGTCTAGGTAAATACGAAATGGCGGGCGGCGCTCACCGAATGCACTTCGCAGTTTTTCAATGGCGTCTTGCCATGAGGTGACGCCAGATTTTACACCTTGCCACCATAATGCGGCTGAGTCTGTTATTAACATAGAAAATCCTTTAATGGCATTTTCATCGCTGATATTTACGCAGTCCTTATATACATTCACCGCGTCGATAAAACCTTCTATGTCTTCCGCTTTGCCACTAAATCGAGCGGTACACTTGGTGAAGTTACCGGCGGGAGTTATTAAAGACGCGTCGAAATGTGGCGCCGGCGTCGAGGTACGCACCTCGTTGATGAGCCGCGCGAAGATGTCAGCTTGGCTCTGCTGCAATGTCTGCATCAGAGCCGCAAATTGCTCAGACCCCATAGTGATTGTGGAAGGCTCATCAGCCCCATCCTCTTCAGATCCTTGCTGCCTTGTTCGTGGCATTATTGCCTTTCGCAAAGAACAGAAAAAAAAAAAAAATCCTCGTCTCACGAAGTTGAAGGCCCCTACTGTTAGGGCGCCAAATGTAACCGACGGGTGTGTGGGTTTAGGCCTTCTTCAAGGGTTGACGGGATCTCTTCAAGGAAAATACGTTTATGCTGATTTAAACGATATAATTATTATAGAGGGACACAGTACACAATATCACATAACTTAAAGGTTTAGTTTTAGGGGTGCTCTGCGAGCGCGAGTCGAACCGTGTCGCGGCGCACAGAGGTTGGGTAACGACTCGCGGGCCGTAGCGCGCGAGGGCTCCGCGTGTGGCGTGTTTTCGGCGCCAACGTTCAACGCACCTGATTGGCCGTTGAGGCGGATATGTGATTGGCTGCCACGTACAGCGCAGCCAACATTACTAATTGCCGGATTCTGGGCTACAAAGTACAATTTTTATTGTAGAACAGTATTTTTAGCTGTATTTTATTGGTGACAACAGTAAGCAGCTGAGCTTTAGAAAGGAAATCTTTAATTTTATAGTTATACGTAGTGAGGAAAATGTTGAGTAATGAGTAGGCTATAAGAAAAAGAGGAAGACTAAAGAAACGAAAGACAGACTGTGTGAAGGATGATATGGAAAGAAGGGAGGTGTCTGCTAAGATGACAAGTAAATAGTAAAAGAGAAGTACTGAAGAAAAAGACAATCATGTTGTCTCGATCCCAAATAAATTGGTAAAAGGGCAGAGAGAATGAGGAGTTTTAAGTACTAATCAAATAAGAGAGATAAAAACAACAAAACATGATACCGTTGTTCAACAGCTACCACTGAAAACTTCAGATAATCAAGAGAAGCGTTCAACTTTCGAGATCAAAACCAAACCATACAACTTTCAAACATAACCCAACCAAATTAGATTCCATTCAAACATTCCAGGAAACATAATGTATAATTAAAACACGTTCAAACAGCAACGAAACAAAACATGGTATAATGTGGAATGTAGTCAATGTACCAAGCTACAACAATCTGTAATTTTTTAATAGATTTCAGCCTTATTCTTAAAGAATACGGTTCAAGGTTGATTGAAAAAAAATTGACAGTTTCGGGTAGTTTGACCTGCTGCCCCTGCTGGCGTCTGTACTCCATCAGGATCTGTATGCACCGTAGTTGGGCCAACTGTGTACACACGGCGACCAATGAAAACCATGCAAAGCCAGTTTATGCGGAGCTCTAGTTCTATTGGAAATTTGTACAAAGCTAGGCCTGACTAGAAATGCATAGCTTGATTTGTCGCCTTCTGTAACACTTGTGTCTACAAATTATATGGTTATTCAATGACAATAAAAGAATTTTTGACTGTTTATTGAGGGCATTGAATTGAGGAAGACTGAAGAGACCGTAGCAGACAGGCTTTTTCTCTGGGAATTAAAACGAATACCTTTCTACTGATTCCTTTTAATTCTTATGGTTCCCGCGGAAAGCACATTAAGCCGTTGGTCCCGGCTGTCATTTGTAGATCTTTGACAGACTTTACAGTAGTCAGTAGCCCGAAAGTCTGACAACCAGTCTTACCAAGGGGTATTGTATTACCTAGTCCTGCCCTTCAGTATCTTTTATTTATTTTTGCTCTGTTTTATTATAAAGCTCTTTACTATCATCTCTTACTACGCTTTCGCTGCTTTCTCAAACGAGCAAGACATTTTCCTATTGCCTCCGCTTCTTACCATAATGCAAATGTACTTTAGTAAAACCGTTTTAGTAATGAGGTGCCCCCAGTTAGTTTTGCATGTCTATGGTACAGTTCGCTTTAGCAAGGTCTTCCTGTCACCAATTACAACTGTCACTATCAATGACACTTTACGAATAGTAGGTAACTATTATCGCTGTCACAGTAACTACTACACTACAATCGTTACAGAATTATTTCACTTCGAACAGCAATCTTATAGCAATGGGAATAAAGACTAGTGAGATGCGTACTCAGTGGTAAAATAACCGTGGAAGGAAGGACTGTACACACGCCGCAAGGCGAGCAATCAAGCAACTAAAATCAAATTCAGCTGATCTCTTATTGTTTGGGAAGCTAATACAAAGCGAGGTCATGTTATACTGGTTTACATAGCTTGCTGTGTCCCCGTGTCTACCTATCGATTCAGAGAATAGTATCGTAAACGATTAGATACAAGGTATATAACAATTAGTTCTAGGTGTTATGTCACTTGCAACCACACGATAAGACTAGTAGCTTGTGGCTAAATCTGATAGCCTGATACTCTATCATAAGGGCCTTTTTATAAGGTGTGCCAAGTAGCGTGTTTTCATGATAAAAAGTTCACGTTGGGTAAATAAATAACAGTCTGATAAGTAAGTTGTAAGATTCGTAATGTTTTCTTGCGATTCGGTTTCAAAACAAACTTGAGTCATTCATGTCGTCCAAAAAAAACTGATTTTATTGCACGCTGATTAAATTTATTATTATGTGATAATTCACGAGGAATAGTTCCAATTTAGTCTTCATCTGAAAACTTCATACAAAACCTTGATAATTGATTTTCATCCAATAGGTACCTAGCAAATAGAGAAATCATGTATCTCGATTCCTTCAAATTTTCATATCGTACTAATAGCTAATGCATCTTCAAACATATTTAACACAAACTGGGAAATTTTATCGGGCACACATTTCAAATCGTTCCTGAATATTTCAAAGAATGTACTCCTAGAACTGATAAAGTTAAAGGAGTCTAGTTCATGAATAATTTTACACTCTACTAGAACGGGGCAGCAGGTGCAATTGATACCGGTCCAGGCTTTTTATACTTATTATATGAACCGTATGAACGTGAGGTTTTAAGAAAACATATTATGCACTTAATTGTACACTTATATGTATAGGCTTCTTGGCAATATTAAGAGTATATGCTCAAAATGTAAAGGATGTGGAGGAGCTCGTGGCTAAATATTAACAGCCGCATGGGTCGATCTTCAACATTAATAGATGCCTGCTGTCATTTGTAGATATTTGACAGTAGTTACGAGTAGTCAGAAGCCGAAAGTCTGACATCCAGTCTTACCTAGGGGTATCGTATTACCCAGTCACTGGGGTGTGGAGGTCAGATAGGCAGTAACTTCATGTAAAATACTGATACTCAGCTGCATCCGGTTAGACTGGAAGCCGACCCCAACAAAGTTTGAGAAAAGGCTAGGCAGATGATGAATATGATGAAACTTAAAATGTAATAACCTACATGGATGATTTTTGACCAATTTCCATTTAGTGCAAACCCAATCCCATTTTTAACAATTTTAACAAAAATTAGTCGCCATGTCTGAACACGTTGTTAGAGCGCATAAATTCCGTACACAACAACAAATAAACAAAGAGCTAAGAAATAAAACAGTTAATTTGAAGATTGTAATAAGAATTAAGAGAGTCGGCGCCACTAGTCGGTACGCGCTTCATAAATCACACCGTCTGTCTTAAGGTGGAAGCGACAGACAGGCCCGCGAAATTCAAATTTTTTTACGTTTTTTGTAACTTGCCGGTCAGTGTCAGTTTTTACGTTGAATAAAATATGATACGCGGCTGTAAAACGTCCGTATTTACATAATTGTAGTCATTAAAAACATCAATACAACCCCTTTAAGTTCGTTTAATTTCAATGAATGACTATTTCATGAAAAAGTCCTTCTATGGGGTAAAATGAACTTAAAGGGGTTGTATTGATGACTTTGATGATTAGAACTCAGTAAAGCCATATTAGTTACGGCCGCGTATCATATTTTATGTAACATAAAAACTGTCACTGACCGGCAAATTGCAAAATACGTAAGAAAATTTGAATTTTGCGGGCCATACGTCGCTTCCACCTTAAGTGACTGCCGACTACCAAGCAATATACTGCTACTAAAAGGTTCAGTCAGACGAGCTACGTTTTATGCATTTTTTTCGAATTCTAACTTAACTG
This sequence comes from Cerastis leucographa, assembly GCA_963082945.1. Lineage (NCBI taxonomy): Eukaryota > Metazoa > Arthropoda > Insecta > Lepidoptera > Noctuidae > Cerastis > Cerastis leucographa. Next base: position 4,403,529 of record OY720380.1, on the reverse strand, counting down.
CTAGTTTTCGATGCTTCGATTCGTTGATAAAACGCGTAAAGGAGTTTTTATAAAAACTTGTTCCGGGATACTTTAATGTGCAAAGGTTAATGAATTACTAAACAAGGTGGATAAAACGGAAACTTATCCAATTTCATTAGTCAATGCCGCATAAACAACAAACCTTAAAACAGCTGTCCAACACAAGACGCAATGGAATGAACATCAAGTGTTATGTCAATGAGTCACCGACAAGGGTGAATCACCCTACCTGCGCGCACGCCGAGACCCGAAACTGTTATTGGAAAGAGACAGAAGACCTACCGCACACCTTTTGTGGACCCCTATGGTAAAAAGGAGAGAAGTGACAATTTATTTTAGATATTTTTGACACCGAAGTGGTGAGCCTCTAAAAAGATGTTCAAACGTTTGAATCGTTCGTTAGTTAACCGCTCTTACTAAAATATGTGGCTTTATAACTTGGCTTAAAGTTCAAGATTTATTATTAATAACGTAGTCTTAGCTAAGCTTTTACTAGCATTTACCGTAGTAAAATGTTACCTATTTAATGTAAAGAACAATGCGTCTTGGGAGGTCTAAGAAGCACCGCCTGATAATTTGAAAATGTCGGGCTTTAAATTGTTTTACGAAGTCGTACCGGTATATTTATGAGTGTTAGGATATTGAATTGAAATACTAGACGTAGCCTGGACAGAGGAAGCGATAAAGTTTGTAAATTCTCATTAAAAATAACAAGTTTACAACCTTAACCACTAAAGAGTAACTAAACTGAGACCCATAAGAAAGTATTTCGAAACGATATTAAAGCATGAATCTCCAAGATGGAATGTGAATCTAGATTGATGCTTGACAATAGTTTTACAATAGGCCGAAATAATAAAGCACTGAAGCTTTTAACTTTATCAAACACTATAAGTAATTAAAATGTTAACAGTTTTCAAAAATGTCGGCTTATTCAACTTAACGATGAAGTAAACCTTAAAAAGGTTCTTAAACTAATTCTACACGCTTAACCTTTCGAACAACTATGAATTCATTGCCCCAATTTTTAACACAAAGAGATCCGACAAATAGCTAATTAGCATATCGAATTTAATGTCGATATTTATGCAATAGATCGAATCTATACTAGTCGACGCCAAGTATAATATAATGTTGTCTGTAGTGCAAGTGTTTCATATCTCAGCCACTTCACGCATCGGTCTCTTGAAATTCGAAGGCAGCTGTTAGAGAGAATCGATAATCGGTAAAATATAAAACGAAATTCACAGAATATCGGAAGAAATTTCATCTAAATTTTAGCAATTCAAAAAGTTATTCTTCGAGAATAACTTCCCGATAAACGGTGTTATATTGAGCGTTAAAGATCGAAGTTTGCAAAGTTGCAGAATTCTTCGGTATATTCTAATAAAATTTTGCATTTAGAAGCTTTCTTTGGGGACAGTTTAAGTTGGGACGGCTTATGGAGATAAAGTTAAAGCACATTGCGAAAAATTATTGAAGTCGAATCGTCTATAAATCATCTGAGCAAAAAGTCTCAACTAGTAGACAAACCTATTGATGAATTAAAAGATGGATTCCTTCCGGATAGTGAAATGACATAAAGCAACGTATGGCTCATGTTTGTAAGAATGGACGTACAATATCTAAGCAAGAATCTTGCCAATTCTCTCCAGCCTCATTTAGCAATAACACCGCAATCTTCCAAATATATTTCGCTACATTAACGATTGCTTGGTTCGCTAATATTTAAGTTAAGCCTAGCTCGTGGCAAGAAGCCAACTATTTCTGCCATTCACTTGCTGAATCGTTATATCTTTAATGTTTTAACAAAAAAAAGGGTCTTATCGTCAGAATTCACACCACTGTTCGCGAATGAAACAATAAATTCTAGTGGTTTAAGTTCAGAAATAACAGCTAGAAATCTTTTGGTAACTTAAAAAACGCTGAAGTTTATTTTAGCGTTGTGTGAAATCAAACAGATACTGCAAGAGGAAGTTATTTTCTTAAAGAGCACTTGGAAATCCGGAGATAGAACAGAAACTTAAGAAAGTCTGTAGACGGTGATAAATGGTGTATCGCTCTACTGCTTGACACAAGAAGAATATAGGTTAGAACATAGTATTTCCATCAAGGTTTTTAAAGCAATTGCTTTTAATGTAGCCTACTGGTCAAACAGCCGTTTACAAAACCTTTGCACGCGCCAACATAACTTCCTTAATCCTATTTGAAGAACTTATTTCTGCATCACGTGTAGGCCCAAAACTCAAATAATTTATAACCAAAAAAGTTTTTTGTAAACTTTTAATAATAAAATGTTAAACAGATATTAAGTATTCCGTGGATGTTAGTGCTACCTGTTTCCGGTTACGCATTGATGAATCAGGCTTTTAAAATGGCGACTAAGATATTGTTCATATGGCCTAAGCATGACAATCGACAATGCTTGATCAGATTCTGAATAATTTTAGCACTGTTGTCGTCTTCCGGTCTTGGATGAAATTTAAATTATTAATGGTGGCCAGGATTTATAATTCTGTTGGGACGTGTAGAGGATGGAGGAAACGACAGTTTCCCAACGGTTTTTAAAAGCCTCGTGTTGACATGAGCGGACTTACCTGAAACTACTTTGAGAGAGCTCATGCATGCCTGTATAGATTGTTTTATAAGGTTAATTCTAAGCAGTTTTACCAAGCACCCCTCTATGCATCTTTTATTTTGTTGGAATGCCGTTTATATCAAATCCATTTGTTTTTACAGCTTATAAGCCTTCTCTTACACATGTAACAGAGAAGGAACCTACATAGCTTATCAATATGTAATCTATGTGCTACTACTTCTCTATGAGTCAGACCCATTTCTTAAGGTAAAATAATCTTACACACACGGGCACTATTTGTCTTAAGTTCCATAAATTCTAATAGTACCAATTCACTTGCTAAAACAACGATAATCAATTATATGAATTAAAAGGCAGCCGCTACCCACAAGCTAATCATAAGTCATAGTGATTCTATTAATAGAAAGCATAATAATTGGCGGGGCTATTATAAAATAATTACATATGGACTGGTCGATTTGAAGACAATTGCAGTCAATTATCCATGGGAAGCAAAACATGGGTATTGATTGGATGGAAAGGAACACGTGATGGCTTAGTGATTTTGTTCCGACTTCTGACTAACATGATTTTTATTATGATTGATTACGGATTGCTAGGCACATGTGTTATAAGATGGTTCTATGCCTTACAGAATTAAAAAAAAACCGCATTGTTTCTGGTACCTAGCTACGAGTACTTTCAAGGAGTTTATATTTCGTTTTCCTCTATTTCTGCATTCAAATGAACTCCATAGGGACGATGACTAATAGTATTTCTATCAAAGTATTTATTATCATTTTGTCGGTAATGAGAATAAAGTGCTTCATTGATCTTATTGAACAGTCGCCATATTGAATTGACTAAAAATCTCCAGTCTTCGTTAATCAAATCTTCAATGCTTTATTACTATCTTGTCACTCGAGAAAGCAGCAAATCATGTCCCCAAAAGTAGGCCGGATCGATTAACGATATCTTTTAAGTAAGATAAACTATGAATGGCGAACAAAAATAAGATTATTACACCTATCACTTTCGATGTTAGAACTACTGAATTTACGTTGAAACACACAATCGGATCCACCGATGTGTGTATCTTATAATCCTTCAGTGAAATATCCACCTTAGCTTCGGTTTTCATAGATTGTATTTTCCACTGGAGAGTTTCTCAAGTGTTTTTGATTCCATAGTCCTATTAGATTCAATAATTCAGTACTTTAATATGGCCTAGAACATCGTTTAGCGTTATCTGCGCGAGCTAAATCGATTCATGATTGCTTTGATCTTCTTTGAAAGGTATCGTATTTATTATTTTGAGACTTTTAGAGGAAGTACTGTTTATGTTAGTGCTTTCAGAGTATATTTGCATGTTCTTCGAGAGTCGGGGTGGACTGAGGTGGTTGTTCTTTGAACTATGGCTGGCAACAGAGCAGCAGAGGAGTGCTTTGGGTAGATGACGATGCATAATATCTGCCTTTACTGTTGAGAGCTTTCTAACGTATTTTTTTTTCTAATAAATCCAGCCTGCCATCCACCGCTACTAAATTATGATTCTCAGCTCCGTCAGTAGAGAGTACACTGTCCATGTGAAATGCTGGTACCTAATCAAATACATCTGATACTGGAAGCTGGCCCTAACATAGTTTGGAAAAGGCAGATTACTCAAGTAGATCTTTTTAGGTGATCATGAGTAATTCAATACCCCGCACAAGACGACAAGATATTGGTCAATCATTTCTGACTACTACTGATGAATGGATGGATAGACGGATAAAATAAACAGTTTCTTCGAACAAATAGCACAGGACCTCATTAACATACTTCCTGCAGTATGGTTTCTGCGCTAAATCTGACCTGTTTGCTTTGATAAACGACGCCGTTACTCATCCAGTACAGATTAGCAGTGCAGTTTAATAACTGTACTTACGGTATGCACTCGGCTATAATTATATGACTCAAGACTTTTAGAAGAAAAAAAAGTTCAGATTTGTATAGCGTCGTTCTCGTCACTCATGCCTTCATGTCAGCCTTTGTCTCTTTCTAAACCGCGATGTGTCATATACACCCAGGTTGTGTACTGTCCAAATAGTGCCATTAAGATTCAATGCAAAGTCAATAAAGATCAGCCTTATACGATTAAATCTTAAAAATTCCTTCCTTATCTTTGGCCAGATTATATCATTCCATTCATTATAACGGAAATTGAAAATATTTCGGCCCCATTAAAAGACATAACATCGTATATTAGTCATAATTAAAAGCTTATCAACATGCAAATTATATTGATTATTATGAGGATAAAAATCTTAATCGTATAATTCAATTTAAGTACATAGCGACCAGAATAACTTGGCAGATGGGGGTGGCGCTAGTTGTATAGACAAATGTCAAAACAGTGTCAAATTCGTTACATTTCAATTTAGTTCCATATTTTTCCGCAGGTCAAGATACTGTGGTAGAACTTCCAAGTCTTGAATGAATCGCTTGTTAATAGCTGTTTCGGGAAATAGTGTCTTATAAACAACGCCCAGTATTCATTGAAAGCTTAACAGTACTGAGAATGTATTATCATAACAAAAATGACACATCCGAGTAGGTATGGCACTAGCTCCCTGCCTGTACGCACGAACCAGCTTATGCGGATCTCTCATTGTACAGGAAACCTATACTAAGCGATGCCATGTTATACTGGAACTGTATAACTGGACGTGTGTACGAGCAGGCCAGGCGCACTCCGCATTTATTAGTAAGCACCGAGTCCAGCCCAAAAAAAAATTGTGCGTGGAGTCCCTACGCGCGGAAGAAGTGAAACTTCGTAATACTACACGCATGCGTTCGAGTGCCACGCATTCACTCTCGTTATTTTATTGAGCTTCTGAATATTATTTTGTTGTTTTCTTGTTGTATTATTTTTATTACATAATTATTACATAAGTTTATCGAGGTTATTCTACTCATGGAAATTAAGCGAAGGCTGGTCACACCGAAGAGTCAAATGCATGACTGTTTGCACGCCATCTTGAGTACCTAGTAGAACTACGTAGTCACAAATCTTGTAATACTGCCATCTCTTGGTGAGTTTTAGAAATGGTAGCGTTAAACGTTAAACTTGTTGGAAGTCACATAAGAAATTTCACTTCAAAAACTGACTGTGGTGACGACTGACAGCTGTAGACAGGTGACAGTTGTTCGATACTACATTGACACCTACTTCAACATGTACAGTGTACAGTATGACCACTTTAAGTTCAAGATGGCGCTTCTTGTCAAGAAAAAATTAAACAATATGTCATACTTGGTTTATATATTTTAGATCAGTGTTTTCCCGCCGGCACAGATAAGATGGTTGAAGTGTATATAATTTTCTCGTTGTATGTGATTTACTAAAGCAAACGGTACGCCTACCGCTAAGACACTCTCGTAGGCGCGTGTAAAAGTACAATGTTCAATTGCATAATGTAAATGAACATACTTGTGTGAAAGTAATGAATACTTGTCCAGCACATCGCTAAGCAAGACAATTTGAATGCATAAATACAAACAATGAGTAATACAAGATTTTCTAAGTTTTCGGGGAGGTTGGATTCTTATTCTTATATATGGTAACATTGGACGTATCTGTCACAGACTAATGACGATAATGCAGAGGAGCTACCACCGTTACTCCTTTTTTAAACATTACCGCCAATTTTAGAAATTTTGGAAGTAACTGGTTCATCCGAATAAAGTGCTGTCATAAAAATATTTTAACAACAGATTTTATGTTTCTCCCCTATATCAAATCTGGCTTTTAATTATCTAGTTCTATTTTTGCCTATGAAAATTAGGGTTTTGATTAAACGGCGTGCGGTGTTCTGGCGTCAATAAATCACGTCCACAATTTTTATATGTCAAACATAAAATAAAACGGAGATCGTAACATATTAAATGTTACAATAACAACATTAATTCTGCACTATCTGTTAGCCTGTCAAACAGTCTGTTCTTTGTCAACATCGTGATACAATTTAAAAAAGTAACTAGTTTGCTGTCTACTTCAAAGAGTCGACGCTGTTTCGTTTCACATAGTTATAACTGACCATCCTAAAATAATACTCCTATGTGGGTCATGCAGTCTAGGCGATATGAGATATTGGCGCGAAAGGGCGTTAGTTAAGTCTAAAATAAGTTGTGTGTTATTGTGAATTGTCAAAGTGCTAGTATTTCTTAGAATTAATAAGAAATGAACATTGGTTCGAAAGCTGGTTTCTGTTAACTGGAATTCCGATTTCTAATTATTTGATGTAAGTTACATAGGTAGACTATTTCTGACTTGATTGAAATGGAACGTTTGTGTGGCTTCGCATCTTTACTTCCAGGAAAACACTACATATTATTATAGGGAACAATCCAAAATAATATGAATGAAATACGTCAAAAAATCGGTTACGAATTTATTTGAGGTAGGCTATTTAATTTTCCCCATCGGAGATTTAGCTCAATAAATTTCATGAATGAAGATGAGCTCACAGGAAAATTAACGGTTAACGAGTGATTTGTGGTCTCATTCGTTTAATGAATATTAGGTATACCACGTAAAACTTTGTTTTAATGCAAGTTTTTTCTACGGTTTCAGAATAATTAATATTTCGTTGGTCTATGTAGGTATATAGGTACTAACTTATTTATATATACTTTCGGTCCCAAAAACCCACAATAACACTACTGTATTGCCAGGATCGAATTCCCAGGCCGTTGATGGGACCGACCTGATTGGCAAGGAGGTTGAGAATTGCGGGAAATTGTTTTTGGTATTGCTTTATCTTTGACATTGGACTGCAAGTCTGCTACATACTGCTTGTCTTGTCTCCCACCAACATAAGCTATAGGTACGAGAATATCTTGGGCCATGGTGATTAACTAGGCTGAAAATCAGCCTTGCCTTGGTCAGGTACTTGTTGTGTTATCCAGTTACTGGGTTGTAGAGATCTGATGAAGTCGGTTCATATAAAATACTTGTATTTAGATGCATTCGGTAAGATTGGAAGCCGACTCTAACTTGGATAAAGAATAGGCAGATGATGGTGTTCAACCAGTCAGCAAGGTTCTACGAAGCGGCGAAGGCGATAAAGACAAAAGGTAATTAAGTACTACAGAGTTCGCTGACTGTCGACAACTTTTCACCCTTATGAACTGAGCAATAAGGTTGAAAAGCGGTCATTGGTGGAGGCACCTTTTGTGTGCTTTCACTAAAGGATCCACCACCAGTTACAACTATAAGATCCGGAGTAACTGTGTTTTTATAACTATTCATAATTGATGAGTTTTATCCCGTGGCTTCGCTGCGTAGAGGAACGAACGAAGGCTGAACGGTTTTTGATAAAATATTTAACCTGTGTGCCAAATTTTAACGAATAGAAATCCATTCACCCGTTAAGGCAAAAGATAGACAGTCACTTTCGTGTTAATTATAATAGTATAGTATGATAGCCTTTCATCATACGCCCGCTGAAACCTGTCAACACAGACAACATCCAACAATGCAAGATGGCCATTGAAATAGAACTAAAGCTTACACCTGACTCATTTATTATAACAGCTACGGTTTTAAGCATTTATTAATGAGCGATTTGTCAGAGCTAATGAAACCGTATTCTAAAATTAGTTCAGACTCATTCATTTTCAATATTCAACCTTTTCGAACTTTGGTTAAGGTTGGAACTTGCGTGAACTGCAAGCTTGATTTTACATCGGCTTTTCATATTTATATTATGTCCACATTCCAATAGCACGATAGATTATCTAGTAGAAATTCTTGAGCGGAGTCTATATTTGCAATAATAATGATCGAGAGAATTCTGTACTCTATAATAACATGGTTATGTTTCACTGTTTACATTTTTATTCGTCATGTTGGTTTACAGGGTTCGCGTTATAACATCCGCCACGGATGTTATAACGCGAACCCTGTAAAGATAAAGTTTAGTCTGCTTATTTTTTGCAAGATCTTATGAAGCATTTTTTTTTTATGAATTAACACAACCTGTTAGAATGTGTCCCGTTATTTTTCATTATAAAATGTATCGATTAGGAATACAACGAGATGAAAAAGAAATACAAGTACAACCTTTTTCAATTCCAAATAAAAACATAAACACATATCCCTTAAAATCTTGAAACTGACCAGTTACAAATAACATAAAACAGACGGTAAGAGAACGCATTCGAAAATTAACACTGCTATTAAAAAAGCAATTGAATATCGTTCAGGAACTAATGCGCGCGCCGTCTCTAATGTAATTCCCTCACCAAACATTTCTTTTAATCCTAAACGCAGCTGCATAGTTTATTTATACTGGCCACAACCCGTTTCGTTTATCTGTGCGCTTGGGTTGCCAGATGGGGAATTTAAAAACACCTGACTTTTGACATTTAGGGACTTATCAATTATAATGGTGTCTTAATCAAACTGATAGAATAGTATAATGAACGAATTGTATATGATCAAGAGACAATCCCGAAATATTTCCTTATAAAAGAGCTCTTCATGCCTCCTACGTAATTATTTACACGAGTATTTTGACTCAATTAAGTTAATTATAATGACCGGTATTGCGATAGATGTTTTCGGTATTCCGGCTTCAAAGAAAACCGCAATGGTGACTGTAATTATTAAATCATTACTGAGTCATTAAGGTCGTTGTCCCTTTATTTCTTGAGTACATAGTGCGATCTATTTAAGTATCCTATATTACGTAAAGGTTCTTATTATGTCGTCTGCTAATGATAAGGGCCCGCTATTACATTTATTTACTGACTTCCGAACACATTTACCTCAAGTTGTCCATCGTTTTTTTTGTACCCTCACATTCGGGGGATTCTTGCACCTGGCAACCCTGTCAGACTAAGATCTACTTTAATTGATACACAGCCCGCATTCCGTGAGCTTTATTGGGCTCAATCGAAGGATAAAGGCAATTTCTAAAGAATTTTTATAACTAACAGCACTTTGTCCATTTTGAATGATTGATTCAAGGCTTTTAAAGCTTTTGACAGTCGTCTTTGCTGCGTGTGTCACTCAAATTGAAGAATAAAAGTAGGTAGGATGCGCTTAATAATTACTTAATTTCATTGCTTCCTGACACTAACTTGTAGTTAATTTTTCGCAATACTAACCAAAATAGCAAGTTGGCTCTACCCAGGATATGTTGGATATAACATCGACGAGCAACTGCCTTACTTCGATGGTCATTCATTAACCAATCGGTTTGGATTATATCGTAGTTTAGTTATAGGTTTTAGGCTGAATAATAGTGGGTGGCCATTTCAATATTTATCGCCGACATTTCGAACCCGGGTTATCAAAAAGAAGCGAGAAGTTTTTCCCAGCTACAGAATAAAGATTACTATAGTGTAAAAATAAACTGATAACATGCAATTTAGGCAAAAAAAGGAAAAATGTAAGCATTAATTATTATTTATTATATAAATATGGCACAAGCAAAAACCGAAAATTACAAGTTTGAGGAAAAAACCCAGGCTAAAGAAGACGCTCTGTAGTAAAATGATTAAAGTATTGTATTGTTTCCAAAAGCTCCTTTTACAATAAAATTATTGCCTATCAAAAACAGATTAGCAAACATCGAATGACCAAATCGAATTCGATACAGATATCGATCAACTTTCCAGTGACGTCAATTCCGATGACATCATCACTGCACCAGCAGTTTCTGTCTAATGTTGATACACAAACTATATGACAAAAGCTTACAATCTGACAAAGTGTTGTAATTCCACACCATTACATATTTTTATTGCCCCAAACCTCCGTCAAAAACCAACTTTATTCTTAGAGGATTAGGGTTTGGATTTGAATGGGTGATGTTAGGAAATGGAGTCGCCGGCGCCTTTGACCGACAAGATAATATCTACGTGGAGCAGGTAAGCTTTATTGCTGCCCCCGCGCCCCTTGTTCACAGTGCCCAACAATCCTCCGTGTTGTTTTTCACACGAGAAACAAACATCCAGTGGATATCCAAGAGAAAGACTTGGATGATGTTCAAAATTTAGAAAAGGGAGAGATCGAAGTTGTGATTTGGCCAAATAACAACATCGATCTCTCCCTTTTCTTAATTTCTCTCTTTCTGCAGTTCTTGATATTTCAAGAATGGTACGTGGGATGATGGGACATAATTAAATACATTTTCCTGTCAAATGAGCACCAGGTGACTAGGTGAGTCGGAAGCAGCGTGCGGCCCACTTATTATGGCGTATCGAAGATTAAAAGTGACAGATGTCAAATAATAGCTTCGATAAGTCTAGCAGCAGCGCTGAAGCGACTAAACCGTCGAAAGGACACACCTTGAAACTTGTTTCATTTCATTCTGTATTTTTTATGCAAAAGAAGAGAAATCTTTACAGAGATCGCGAGACATAACGGTTCAGTGCTGAAACGGGTTATGTATCTAGATGACTTGCTCGTTTGTTTGGGTTTAGTTGTCCTTATCGGCAGATTATCGCTTAGAATAAGTTGTTTAGTTACTTTTTTGACGTGTAAATTCATTCATGAACCTGTGTGAAAAATTAACTCAGACACTATGAATGTGCTCTAAACCGGATTACCGCAAGTTTGAGCTAGACCTTACTATCAAATATGCACATCTTTCCAAACCGCACTTTAAACTAAAATGGCTGAGATATTCATCCAAGTTGAACTTTAACGACTTCGCTATGTAATAAACTTCATACTTAAGTAAACTTTTAAAATTATATCTTCAGTTTAAAATGTAATTTTCTTTTAAGAGGTTATCTGTCACTGTCATCGTTAAGCATAGACATTTTTGCTTTCTTTGTTTCATCCAATCTAAGCAAAGGTATCAACTTAGTCATTCTTTCATTCAACATAGTTTTAATAACAAGCTATTAACAACTATCGTTAAAGGATACTTCCGCAAACTTCAACCGAATAAGGCAGCCTGATAGCCAGTAGCAACTGTAGCAAGTATGAAGCTGCATCAATAAATAAAATTCCTTATTTCATTACAATGTCAGAATTGTTACAGACATCTTAAAGATCATACAACATACAGACATTATGTCCCACAGATAGGTCCCCTGGCTCCGAAACTAGGTTTTCACCTGCGACTCGGGAGGTCAAGAGCAAGTCATCCGACTTCTTTTGTGTCGCGCATTCATTACGGATATTGTCCTGCGTGTTTAATCAAGCTTGATTCAGAGCCTGACTGACACAAAGGAGGCTTTACACGTTTAATTATGTAAATATTACTGGTATTAACGTTTTGTATTTTGATTAATGTACTTGTGATAGATAGGACATGAGAAAAAGGATCTAGGGGCCACTCTAAAATTTCTTGGTGAGCTTTTGCAGGAGGTGCAATGAAATTCAGAAATGTTCCGCAGAAGTTCACAGTCCAAGGTTTAGTCCCGAAATGATAGTTTTTGCTTCTATTTATATTTAATTAATTAACGTAGAGTATTAGATTAGTTTGATAATGATTATTATTTCAATAAATTTAGAACTGTATCATTAAAAAAAAAATGATAAACCATATCATTTAACATTAATAGTAGAATTCGGTATTCAAAATATTCGTTAATTATTCCACAGCCTCATCCCTACACGACATTAACACTCAATTCCCGATGCCAGCGATTAGAAACACCTTATCTCAGAGCTAAGTGCATCTCAAATAGTTGCATTACTTAAGAGATGGTTAGTAAGCGATCTACCGCAGCCCTACGTGACACGACACCAGATCGAATGGAAAACTAGAGTTTTCAATCGCGACTCAGGCGCCGGTGGGATGAACCGCATTCCTCAGCCAGTCTTTGTCATGTTAACCAAACAGAAGTCTCATTATTCTGTTATTTTAACTAGCCGTGGAGCTTAAACCGGCCGCCGGTACACATCACTACAAACCCCTCGGAGTATTTTTTTAAAATGCATTTCTTAAACATGCACAGGGCATTCTCAAACAGCCGGTATTATATTGAATGTTACACGGAAGTATTGGCTTCCACGTACGAGTATTTGTATTTTAACTGTTTATGAGCCTATTACGTTACGAATGTGACATGTCAGAAACGATTTGAATAAAATTATGTCTCCAGTAGAAATATTTACAACATCGAGATATCGTAGCGCATAAATATTATGAGTTTTGTGTGGTATTCTTGAAACAGTCGCAGGTCGACACGACGGCGACCCCTCGCGCTATTGTGTCGGATCGACTAGTTTTTTATGTGCAAGCGCATCGACATCGCCCACTCGAGTTTTTGGAATTCCGATAGTGGTCTCTCCTCGCGGCCGGCGGCCAGGCCGGTTCATTCATAACCCGGCGTGATGCCGATACCCTCTTTCACTAGCTTTTCAAACGATCACATGTGTCTGTCAAACAGGAAACGTAAACGAAAACAAACCTATAATTGTTTTAGTTTACATGTTTGATTTATTGTGGGCCAAGAAAAACAAACCACCAACGTCGCTGACTCGCCTGTCTTAATTCTGAAATGGACTATATTACTCATTGTTTTAGGTAAACAATGTGACTCATGAAGACATGACTTGTTCGTGGCCTTTATTTTTATTTTACAAACAATTAAACAGAAAAAGGATATGATGGGACATGGGAATAACAGATTCTGCAAATGTAAAAACTCTTTAGTCGGTTAGGGAAATGCAGAGTACCTCTACTCGTAACCGTGAACATTAAAATGTCGTCAACACAGTACATTTCTTTTGGCAGCATTACAACTGTACATTTAATACCTACCCCCTAAAGTTGCGGAAAAGCATGTTTCTCTGCTACTTTTTGTAATCCATAACCAATTTTATAGAGTAGTAATGCATAAAAAGTTAAAGATCGTAAAGCTAAGCCTGTGGGGTATTGTGGGCGTTTATCGGAGGTTCTATGTAGGTCACAGATTATAAAGCTGTTTACAACTATTAGGAAATCCTATGCTTGTTCGTGAGGAAACGTACGTTATTTTACGTTGTTTTATAATAATGTTTTTTACTTTTGCATAGAACTACTATGCTTCTGAGCACAAAGCGTGATTTCGTACGAGTCAAATATATCGATTAACACATTCGCTTCCAAGTATTAATAATAAAATAAAATGAATTGCTCACGAGAGCAAAAACCACTCAATTCTTAATGATATCCATTTCAGTTAAAGGTTTCAACTACCTAGCAAAAAACAAAAAAGTGCTTACACAAAAAAGATCTCAACTAAGTAAGTTCTAGGTATTCAGTTTATAAATCATGCATGTAACGTCGAATCTGTTAATTTTCAAGCTTGATATTCCCGATATAATACCAATGTTTTAAATGTCAACGCATGATCAAAGCGTTTTAATGCTGGCTGGGCACAAATGCGGCCATTATTATGCTAGTCAAGTAATGACCGTAAATATTTCTGTACCCACTTCTGTTCACAACAAAAAGTGTCTTTGACCGCAGAAAATAATACAGCGCTCGGTTATGTGTTTTAATTATCTTTTTTTTTTTCATCTTATTGGTATGCACTGAAGATACAGCTGCGATCCCTACCTGGTACCAACTGTTGTTGACCCCATTTCAATAAGACTAGTTCCCTCATTAGTTATTTACTAGTCTCCAAAATCTCGACCTTGATTGGGATTCAGAAATTGTCTAATCCGCGACCGCTAACTTTGCGGCTAGACTTACAACTGCCGTCCACTAGACCAATCCAGCTGTTAATCTCCCAAAACATCTACACCAGAGTTCGCATCAACGATTAAACGTGCAGTGTAGGCGTTATGGTGCAGTAGGGGTGATCGTCCAAGCACTCTCACGGCATAATAATTACGGGGCGCGTGAACCACTCGTCGCAGTTTATAGGCCGACTCGGCCGAGTAGCCTGCCCCCCTCCTCTTCCCCCCCCCTCCCTTACACCCCGCCCGCCGGACCGCATTCCGCTCCCATGCGACTGCGTCCTGCATCCTCCTAAGTCCAGGACTTTCCAAAATGTCATGTTTTTATTAATTTCGCTGATAGTAACTGAGCTCGCGATTCTTAATCTTATGGAGCTCATTACTGGGTTGAGGTTATAGAGTTTTCTAGTCCATTTGAATAGGATCTGCTTACGTAAGGATGAATTTTGGCAAGATAGCCGTGAACCCGTTGCTTTCGAAATTAAATGCAACAAACTTGCAACAAAAATCTAAAGCTGCATAAATATCGCATTTAGCTATTTCAGAGAATGTATTTTATATTTTGTTAATAAGTTATCTCTCAAGGCTTTGATTTGGATAAAACTTGACTTGCTTTCTCTGAATTGAATCGTTGGTAGATTGCATCAGTCCTGTGATTTAATTGGACAGACGAATCGAAAATCGTCACAGAGGATATTTTTTTTCTCGAAGCTCCAAGGTGTCTATTATAAACATCTATTACAAAATCGGGTGTCCATCACAATGTAAAGTCATCTCGGTCGTTTCACACGCTTATTGCCTATTCCATTAACTAAATCAGACGATGACGAATCGACCACTAAATCGAGATTATAATCATTATACGATCTCGCGGGCTCACATTCTTAACGAAGAATCCGTGAAGCGTTGGAATGCACGGAATCGATTCTAACTCGTTTTGTTTTCGCCACGTCATAACTCGATGTTCGATCTCGACTTGCACGAAGCCGTTCGTGCTCGAATATTGAATCGATATAGTTTTCCAATTTGGTTTAACGGGAGACAATGTAACGCTGTTGATACAACACAATGCAATGTGCGCGGCTTTTCACGCTATTTTCAGCGTGCGATTATAGGAATCGAATTAGCGCCAGTGTTTACACTATTCGTTGGCTAATACTGGTTCTGGGTTCAGTCAGCCTGTTAGGGGAATGAAAAATGAGCGTAAAGCTATTTTTCTGTCGGGGCTTGTTTCAACATTACCCTATTACCATGTTTGTTTTCTTACACACTTTTACAAACGACACCGTTTATCTAAGCAAACAAACCAAGCTTTCATCAAAATTAAACGCCAATTTCATTTTTATTTGCGGTGTAAATATTGGCTTTGACTCGTAGAAATTATATTATATTAGGACTTATGTACCGTAGAAAAAAAACCTGTTAAAATATAGACTCTAACATAATCATCAATTTACTCAAACAGAACCCGCCGGGTAAATGCAGAAAAGACATTCCAGATTACAAGCATCTCAATAAATGTAATATTTTATTGAAATAATAAATTTATTCAAAGGAAATCGAAACTTAAACCAAGTCATAAAACGTAGCTTAATAAAAGCTGATATATCTATGAGGATGAATGAAATTGATACTCTTGTGCATTGCACATAAATGGCCATTGAGTGACGTCCAGCGTCCGTCGCGCGAAAATGTTATGCTTTGAGATGTTGTCTTTTTTTAGTTTATTTGGCTATTCAAATAATTCGTATAGTGCTTGACAATTATCGCAAATGTTTTAATCCTAAGAGACTTCGAGATAAACTTCATCAGAAGCAACATAATAAAATTCAAATTGAATTCCCGAGCTCATCATTAAAATACCTGAAATTTTACTAATGTTTTACGAACGGGTACCGAGCATTTAAAATGATTTTTATTACCGACTAAGTATTTTTATTCAATAAAGCGGAATCACTGGTATTTAAATTTCTGAATGCGACCTTTACATTGTTGAATTTAAATCAATCTTAGAAGCAGATTTAAGATAATTATGATCTGGAATTAATTTATATTATATTTAGTTAAAAGTAAATAAATGTATACTGGCTGGGTAGCTAAGCTCTGATTCTATTGCTATATACGTACATAACTAAGTTTTATTGCCAACACAGTTTCATTACAGCCAAACCAACCGCCTCGGATAAAATTTTACCAAAAACTGCTAGTGGTTGTTATTTTAAACAAACACTCATGCAATTGAGAAATACCGACGAAGAGAACTTTATATTTTATGTAATCTACGTTTATCGCGAAGTGCCACGATAGTGCAATTAAGATAAAATCTCAATAATTTATTCGGTAAATCAGTTTGTGCATACGTTATCTGTGGTTGCTGGTGGCAACGGAATAAAATGTAACCTTTTTGGTCACGGAAATGTGGAAAATAAAATATTGTTTGAGCACAGTATAAATAACTACTTATGTGTTAAAGTTATACGGAATAACTTCCTAGTGCAAGTCTTCATAGTAAAGAATTTACGGACTGCCGAAATATTTCGCGTCAATGTTGAAGTCATTAACCTAAAAAAAAACGAGTTTATATATTTTCGATTGTGTTCTTCTTTCTAGAAGACTGATTTTCAAGTGCAATGAACATTGTAAAGTTGCCAAAATAATACATCGCTGCTATTCATGTCTTTCCGATGTGAGTGAGTTTGTTACAAAATTATGATGAGGAACTTAGGAAGTAAACCAAACATTCCTGTGCGATGAGAGGGCCGTCAGGGTCGCATAAAATCAAAGAAGAGCAATTTGCAATCCAATCAAATTACAAGGTTTATTCTACTATGTTCAACTGGGTGATATCACCCAGGTGAACATAGTGGACAGCATTCCCAAAAAACTCTCGAACATTATTCTTTTCGATTTATAAAATATTTAATTCAATTTAAATAAACGATTGGTAACATCGGTTTTAAATATCGAATGCACATTTTTTGCGCACTGTTGGCAGGCCAGTGCCACGACCGGCGCGCCGGGGACCGGTCCGGTGGAACGGCGACAGGTCGGCACCTGCCTCGCGCGTGGAATGTCCGGTCGCGAATTAAAACCTTTGAGATACTCTTATTTAGTTGCGGACAATGACGATTTTCCGGATTACTTACAGCTAATTACCGAGAGTTTTTATCTTTTCCATTAAACGTGTATCGCATTTTAAAGCTCGGTAGCCAATTAAAGAGATGAAACCCTATACTTTGTCGTTGTTTGTAGGGTGATCAAGCCACATTTTCAATCAAACCGCTTCTTACCTGCCTACTACTACTAGAAGTTTTTCTTTGTCCCAGTTGTTACCTACTGTTAGCCTATGTCATCCCACTGCTGGGCAAAGGGCTCTCCCCATGACTTCCAAATCCTTCGATCCAGGGCCAACCAATGTGGACCACTGGTCGTTGGTCCAGCTCGTCCCGCCATCTCCTGCGAGGTCTACCGCGTCGCCTTCTTGCTGTGTCAGGGCTCCACATCGTGGTTATTTTGGCTCACAGCCCGTCAGGCATAAGGCAAACATGGCCAGCCCAGTCCCACTTCAGTTTAGCGGCTTTTTGAGCAACGTCAGTTATTTGTGTTTTGGAGCGCAGTGTGCCCCAGTTGTGACAAGTCTTATTCTGGTACAAATTCAACAATACTATTATTCTCCTATTTAGCTAAACACAAAATCAAACCTCTTTAATGAGAAATGATGAGATAGCAATTGAATAAAAATTTAGTTCAATGACATGGAATTCCGAAACTAATTAACTGTTTATACTCGTTCACAAATAACATTCGGAACGCAAATTGCTTCCCAAGGCCGATTTAGACAGCAAATACTCAATTTAGTCACGATTGTATTGGGATCAATTTAATACAACGCATCTTATTTACAGATATATGATCTTGATTTATTCAGTTCTTAAAAGTAGACAAATCACATGAAAAGAAGTATTTTCATTTCACAATTAGTTTATGATGGGCCTTCTTTTTTTGTGTGATTAAATAATCAGCCTGCATAGTTAAGAGCTTTTCTTGAAATTTTAGTATTATTGGATATTCTATTTTCCGCCAATATTGCTTGCACTGGCTCCATCGCCGTAGCAACAACATACAAATTACGGAATCATGACGAAATCGTGTGACAAAGTATATTTTTGCACAACAAAGCACTTATCAGAATGTAAGAAGACACATTGAAAAGTATTGTGGTATCTATTTATTCAATCTTAGTGATACTTGACGTCTTATTCATTCTCTTGCGAAGTTGAACGCAATTGCAATTAGTAATTTACTTTACCTTTTAGATGTTGGTGGAATCCAATCTTCCACCAAATCAATCCTTTTTTAAAAGTCTGTTAATAAAAATAATAACAAAGCCCGTGACATATTATAAACATGCAGCTGTTACATATCACAGCAGATGAAAATAAAAATAGAACGGATTCGCGAGCAAATACTATAAAATAAATAAAATACCACGTGGTCACGATGTTCAAACATGCACTTTGCTTACGTCATATTCGACCTCCATAACTCCATAGTTTCGACATGCTTTGGTCATACTACGTATTTAACTATCTATAATCTGCTATTTATGTCTTTCCGATTTTCTGGGATGCTTCGGATGATCCAGAAGATGTAGTTCGTATAAAATGTTGTTCCATTTCAGAGTATGGAATTACAAGCTTCTTTGGCAGCCAACCCAAGGCGGACAGCTAATAAGAACTACTAAAGGCTTGGATATCAACGCAAGCGGCAACCAATACTAGATGCCTCACCCACAAAGGATTCCAAAAGAGATCATTCAATAACCATAATAGGATTATTATTTTCGTTCATTAGACGTATGGAGTATCTCAAAACTCGACAATCGAATCATTCAAATTAAAAAAATCTGCAAGAACTTAATACGCGGCATCCTGTTTCCTCTATCCGAGCCTAATTACAGAATAAGAGGTGAAAGGAACGCGACATAAAAGGCCTGACATTCCCTGTGACTGATGGAGCACCATTGAACCAGCTTGATTGAAAGGGTACACTGTGAAAGCCCGAATAATGTCGGCATAATGGGATTTCTTCTTCAGGTATGTGCTAATTCGCCAACGGGGTACGATTTTTGTGTTTTATTTTACCTTTTAAACTTGCAATTTGTAAGTACTTGCGCACCGGACTTTAACAAGAACAATTCCGATTATTTAAAAACAGATATCTAAAAAAAAATGCCACGTTTAAAAAAAAAACTGTTTCGGGAGTTCTATAGGCTTGGCGCAAACAGGTATACATATATTGAATTTTTCCTTACAAAAGTTTCTTAACGAATTTGAAAAGTTATCTTTTACACAATTTAGTTACAGAAGTTTCCCGGTGAGGCAACTGATAAATTAGTAATCACTTGGACTTTAATCAACAAGGCTGAAGCCATGCCGTGGGTTGTCGACCTTACACCCGTGTTTACTCAATGCCCAGTCAGCTTGTCAACCAGTCCTCCCACTGAACGATTTTGTATGTCATTCCAAGCATTCAGATAGGTGAGAGTTCCTCGGTAGCTTTCGAACTTTGTACATTAAGTGGAATGTAATGCGTTAGAAAAACACCACAAGGCTGGAATGTTTTGATTTGATTCCTTTCGCCAATTTCTTTTAAGTCTTTGATTAATTTTCTTGTACTTATTTCAAGTAAAAAATATTATCGTTTTTATTGCATACTTTCACAGAGTCGACTTGTATGTATTTATAATCATTTTAGCAGCTAAACATTAATATTATTTAATGTTAAGTACTTTATTTTATTACTTACTAGCTGTACCCAGCATGCGTTGCAATGCACTTTTTACTACCCACCTACCCTATCCGACCTACCTACCCTATCCTACCCGACGCTACCTACCTACCTACTCTACCCTACCCTACCCTACCCTTACTACCTACCTACCCTACCCTACCTACCTACCCTACCTACCTACCCTACCCTACCTACCTACCCTACCCTACCTACCTACCTACCCTACCCTACCTACCTACCCTACCTACCTACCTACCCTACCTACCTACCCTACCCTACCCTACCTACCTACCCTACCCTACCTAACCTACCCTACCCTACCTACCTACCCTACCCTACCTACCTACCCTACCCTACCTACCTACCCTACCCTACCTACCTACCCTACCCTACCTACCTACCCTATCCTACCTACCTACCCTACCCTACCCTACCGTATCCTATGTCCTTCTCCTGGCTCTAAACTACCTCCCTGCCAATTTTCAGCTAAATCGGTTCAGCCGTTCTTGAGTTATAAGTGAAGTAACTAACACGACTTTCTTTTATATATATAGAAGACTAGCTGTACCCAGCATGCGTTGCAATGCACTTTTTACTACCCACCTACCCTATCCGACCTACCTACCCTATCCTACCTACCCTACCCTACGCTACCTACCTACCTACTCTACCCTACCCTACCTACCTACTCTACCCTACCCTACCCTACCCTTACTACCTACCCTACCCTACCTACCTACCCTACCCTACCTACCTACCCTACCCTACCCTACCTACCTACCTTACCCTACCTACCTACCCTACCCTACCTACCTACCCTACCTACCTACCCTACCCTACCTACCTACCCTACCCTACCTACCTACCTACCCTACCCTACCTACCTACCCTACCCTACCTACCTACCCTACCCTACCCTACCTACCTACCCTACCCTACCTACCTACCCTACCCTACCGTATCCTATGTCCGTCTCCTGGTTCTAAGCTACCTCCCTGCCAATTTTCAGCTAAATCGGTTCAGCCGTTCTTGAGTTATAAGTGAAGTAACTAACACGACTTTCTTTTATATATATAGATATAGATTATCTGTTTTCATACATGTAGATACAAAAACTTTCTTGATAACTTAATGAAGACTTAAACATTATGTTTAATTCGCTCATAAATATAAAAGATTTATATCATCCTACTTAATTGGTCAATAAATTATCAGACCTTCAAGAAATCATTTCAATAAGGTAAATATTTGTTTTTATAATTCAAAAATACTTAAGATGCAGCTTAAGTTATGATTTGATCGATGTATCAATTGCATTCTGTAAGTGCATCCAGTTCCTAAGATTTTCCCGCAGTCGATGCTCGTTATCTTCAACTCCTATGACAGCTTTGATAGATAGGTTAGTTTAGAAAATAAATACCTAACCAAACAGGATACCCCAACCCATGATAACGAAACGATGCCCATCCTTATGACATTCTAGTGCGGCGAAGGTAAATTTATTTAAGGAAATCGGAGGCTACTGACCTTAATCTTACCGAGATTCCCGTGTACCCAAAATATTTTATGCGTTTCTTTTTATTCATCATGGTATGAAGTAACATTCCCTGACGTCAGCTTCGTATTTCTGGTAATGCAGTTTGTTATTTTTGAACTCGTTGATTTACGATCCGGTGTTCAATATCATACAGAATTTATTTGGCGTGGTGTAGTTTATGTGCGCAAACTACGAGATTCAAGCTAAGTTTTGTGGAAAACGGATGGTTACTAAAAAAAACCTCATTGTTATGAGCAATAAATCACCGATTCTTCTCAGCTATTCAAATTGCCATCGTTCAAAGTTCGTAAATATGTATATTCAAACAGTCGTGTACAGATGCCGGTAGTTGTCGCGACAAGTCTCCGTTAGAAGTCCCGGCGATCGAGTATTGCATGCTAAGCAACCGGCGAGCTATGCAAAATACTTTGTACAACCTGATAGTGCGGCGATGCCGGCCGATCTACCAGACAGAAAGCCTTATTGGGAAACGAATCTTAATAGCAAGAACTAGTATCGCCTGATCTTGCCGCTTCCATTGAATTACCAATGGCGACGAATAAAATTTGTGTCTAAATTATTATGCCGTAGCGAATTCTGATTACTTTAATAAGTTTGCTCTGCCCAGAGTTGTTAAGACCTATTCCTGTATCAATTATGACTGCACAAACACCAATTAGCGTTATTAGGTCGATATAAGGCTTTAGTAGTTTCACGGGTAATGCGTTGGGTGTGGCGCAGTGGTTCATTAATAATGTATCAGTTTACAATAACGAATGGGATGGGTCCAACTTCAAAGGGTTTGACGCAAAATGCTTTCGCCGGTATGAGGTGTGCGTGTTGGAAACTCATTAAATTAAACAATGTCTTATTATTTGCGCTCACTGAGTATTTACTGGTTTAGAGTTGTTACAATAATTATAATTATTTGGATGTTCAAATCGGTAGCATTTCGTGTTAACGACATTCGTGGGAAGGCACCAAAGAAATTATCGTGCCAAATACCTTGTACGTGACTGTAAATTTTCACGGAATAATTCGTCGGTGATTATTCCAAAGAGTGCGGGCGATGAACATGCTTTCGAATGCCAAAAAAGGAGGATGTAATGACTGAATGGTGCCGTCGAGCCGGTCCAAGCATAAAACATTTTTGGAAATGTAATCGATGTCTCGATATCTTATGCCCTCGTCTTGAAATGGCTTTGAATTTAAGAAATAATCTTAATTTCGAAGCCATATTTTCCTCAATCACGAAAATCAAGTTGTCGCCCAAATTGATTTTATTAAGGCGGCTTCTTCAGAGGCCTGATGAAGTTCATTAAAATACAGTAAGTATCATCACATCTAAATCAATTGACAACACTTATCAGTAAAACCAACATGCGATATCTTCAAAGAAGCTTTGTGTAAGTATGTCGGTTATAGAGCCGAATAAACGTCTGAAAACCATGTCAAATCGCGTTTGAACCTTCCGCAGCGGAGTCGCCCACGCTTATTCCGCGTGCCATTACCTGCCTACTTGCAGCCAGGCTTTTAACTTAAATGTTTTCTGCCATTAACATCGTGATACGTTCGAATTTGAACTTTATAAATGTTAGTTTAGATGCGATTATATGGACAAGATCTTGATATTTTAAGCTGAAGTTTGTTTCGCAGAAAAGTTCATTTTATATCATTATGTTGCAATGTAGGCATTTCACAACTCCGCCTACTGTATCCACTACACCTACGCCTCACAAATCGTTTTGGGAGATGATTACTCTGTTGGACATAACGATTTCTTCAAGGTTGATTCCGCGAATGAATTAAAATTAATCAGTTTGTATTCAATAATGCTCTAACGTAATATCCACGTATGGTCACGATTTTAGTGTTCGATGATTCTGATGATTATGCACAAGTTGCATGCACTAACTGTGTTACGAAATGTGAAGTCATCCATTACATTAATTGACGCCTAGGCTTTTGACGATGTGGCTAATTATATGATAGGTATTATTCAGCCTTTTCTGCAAGTAAAACGTACTTGATTGCCTTTTAAGTCGAGTGACTTCATTAAAAAGGCAATGAACAAAAAGGCAAATTAGTCGACGGCAGAAGTTTCTTGTAATAATGCCTTGTTAAAAAAATGGCTATCTTGTCTCGACTTGTTTCTGATCAGGTAAAAATAAGTTCAACGCAAAAGAGTTTTAAGTCTTTATTCTTTAAACAAAATAACAATAGCAGTTCCTTTTTCCTTTCATTATGGGGTGTTTGAAACAGAAGTTTAGGTTGGGTATTTGCGTATTCTTGCCTCTAATCTCTTCAAACGGTCATGGCGGTATTCAAGATGTTAAAACATTGTTTCAGGTAGGTAGTAAGGACCTGCAAAATGAAGTTCTATCTATCTACTAATACGCAGAGTGTACGCAGAAGGTATTATTTACATCAATAGAATCACAGGTGGGCGAATCTTACCTGTGGCTTTGTCGGCTTTCAGTGTATCGTAATATGGTAGGTATAATTTTGTTTATCAGTTCGTTGTTTTGATAACGCACTGATAGATTACACATGTTTTGCTTTGTCAGTATAGTCCTGATTTGTATGGACTTTTGTGAAATGTGAATAATAAGATTAAGCAATTATCCTATTAAGTTAATTAAGTTTTTATTTGAATATAGTCTTTTCTACATACCTACAAAGCCATCTGTTCTACTTTTCTAATAGGTACTAGGTAGTAAAATGTATTTGGAATGATAAAAATACCTACCTAAGTTTAGCATAGGTACATAATATGCACAATACCGCGTTTCGGAGGTAGTCAGTATATGCATTCTAGTTTCTTAAGACAAAAAGCATTAATCGTACATCGTATCATGTATTATCGCTAATCATTATCACATTCAGCTGTGGAATAGCGCGTGATTCTCACCTGAGTTTGGTTGTGCTTGCAGATCTGCCGCCGTCAACATTCCATTCTTTTCAAAGATACTTTTCACATTTGCACAAGTTCCTTCAAAGTCAGAGGCAGAAGCCACGGCTAAGAAATAAGAAGCCAACAGTAAATACAGAATTTGACTCCGCATTCTCAAACCGAAAATCGATTTTTTGTTAGGCGACAGTTTATCACAACAACACTCTTTCACAGCCATGTTCGCGACTATTGAATTTATAAGTGTTAAACGAGATACACTTTCATAAACGGTTCATAAATAAAAGTACAAGTAAATGATTTTTAATTTAAACTTAAATTGCGGTACTGTATACGCCATACGCACGACACGCGACGACTCAACTACGAACCATGATGGTCGCAGCTCGACTGCTGGCCGACTGAAGTGAGCCGAAAGCGGCGGACTGGCAGCGCGGCGGCTGTATTGCCATGATACAGTTATTTGTAATAATAATCAAAAATGTCTAAGACAAAAAAAATATGTGAAATCGAGCTATAAATTGTTCAGTTTTTATATTTTAACCGCATTTAAAAGGCGCCTACTTTGAAAATTCTAAAAATAATTACTGAGCAACACAGGCAAATCATATGGCATTTAATTTGCTGTAGCAATATTTTTTCTAAGATCAATCATTGGTTGAAGTTGTTAATTGTTGACCAATAAAAGATCAGTCTCACTTGAAGTCTTTGCTTTGATTGGTTTTTACGATGACGTAGTAGAATTGTCAAAAAATAAGTTGCTAGTGTCAAATGTCATGTCAAATGTCAATCAACCAAAATAGACGAAATGTTATTCAATCAATGAACGCACGTTTTATGTTTTTAAAGTGTTTAAAAAATAAAATCATCTCTAAAAATAAGTGAAACTTGAGTAAATTCGTGTGTATAGTGTTAACTTATAAGGCAAACGAAATATTAGTGTATATTTAGTTTATTAACGTAAACAATTTTATATAACCGGTCACCATGAGGATATATTTGTTAAAAAGTGTGTCGCGGGTGATAGGCGCAAGATGTTACTCTACGCCGAATTATAAGAAAGTTACGCACTGTATTTTCGACATGGACGGACTTCTGCTTGGTAAGCTAACATTACGACCTTCGCAGATATTTTCAATGTTATTGAATCGCAAGGTTATAATTATACGCGGTCAATCTTTTACATAATTATTATCAAACATTTGCATGTATGTTACTGAGAAGACCATACCTAATTTGGTTGAAAAGGTTTCGCCATGTTCGAAACGAGTTTAAAAAAAATGTTTCGAAACATAAAACCAGTTTTATAATTTATTCGTGTATTTTAATTATTCTTGTCCTATCGCTTTTGGATACTTGCTATTTCATTTTTAAAATACCATCGATTTAATTTAACAGTAAATGCAAATCTTGGCAATTTTCTTACCTAAGTACTTTTAAGCATAAATATTATTCCTCTCGCTATATCTCTCTCCCTATATTTTATAGCTTGACATTGTTGTCTGGCTTAATGACTGCCCATCCTCACATTTATATTATGTTACATTCAAAACTATTAATCAGTCAAAACTACTTTTGAATGGTGTCAGTCAAAACTACTTTTGAATGGTGTCAGTCGAAACCCTTATTAAGTTAAATGGCATTTTCTCTTTTAAAAAATATTTTGATTAAGGACGCCTCAGTTATAATTACCTAGAATTACTACAAGACGATGTTTTTCAAAAGGTCAGGAAAGAAAAACTAACAACATAATGAGTTTCTAAGTAAATGTTAGTTTTTGTTAAAATAGTTTTAACCAGTCAAAAGTAGTTATTACTGTGACATATAAATCAAATTCAAATGTCAGCGGTTCAATGTTTCCAATTAATCAATTAATCTTTGTTTGCTCTGCAATATTCATCACAAAGATTTTTTTTTATCATACCTACTTTTAATTGGGTACATATTTTAAGTGGAAAATAGAGTGAACCCCATTCTTGTACGACTCCCCAAAAGAAGAAATGTTATCCAATAATACTTAACCTTATGAATGCCATTGTCATATATATGTAACAAGCAAACGCGTGCCCTGTACACCAACAACACAAATATGTGCCAAAAAATGTGGTCCACTATAACACAACATAAGCAATTAAATCATTACAATTGTGTGTTTATTTATTTATCTTTATAATGTGATCTATATACCTTATATGTCTTATCAAGAAATAAGTTAACAATACATTTGAAATACTTACCTTTTTTTATTTTGTATTTGCCGTGAATTTGTGGCTTGGCGTGGAGGGCACGCGCGCACTTTTATGCTCTGGCGTTCAAAAGGTTAAACAAACCAACCGTAGAATATGAAAAAGCAGCATTATGAAAAAAAGGTTGCAACATCTTAAAACCTTTTTTATTTTCAGATACGGAACTGGTATACAAGAAAATGATAACACAGCTATGTGCAAACTATGGCCACAAATACACAGACGAGCTGATGATGAAAGTACTAGGTGGCACTGAGCAGCGACTATCAGAGATCCTGGTTAAAGAACTGAAGTTACCATGCACTCCTACGGAGTTTAGAGACCAGTTGTTAGTGCTAGGAGATACTATGTTAGCTGGAGCACCTTTATTAGATGGTACGTGAATTCAATTATAGTCTAACAAAAGCTAAAATATTCTGAGGAAACGTATTGGCATATCCTAGAAGTAAAAATTTGAAGACTCCACCAAAGTACACTGGGCCTGGGTGGTTAAATCCCCATCCTCCTGGGAGACACGAGACCTGTGTATCAGCAACCATTGAATAACCATCTGCACAGCTTTCATTGGCTTTGACGATGACTCAAAGTCTTTTGTAGGGTGTTAGGGTTCCGTATCCAAAGTGTCTAACGGGACCCTATTACTGAGACTTTGCTGTCCGTCTGTTACCAGGCTGAATTTCGTGAACCGTGATAGTTAGCCAGTTGAAATTTCTACAGATTATGTATTTCTGTTGCCGCTATAAGAACAAATACTAAAAACAGTATAAAAGAAATATTATAGGGGGCAAGCATAAAAAAATTTTTTTTTTTTTGCTAGTTTTTATACATAATGGTATGGAACCCTTCATGCGCGACTCCGAGTCGCACTTGGCCGGTTTTTGAAGTGAAACTTCTTATGCGACTTCCAACAAGTTTAACGCTACCATGGAGGGGGAATATTTTCTATAACTCACTAGGAGATGGCAGTATTACAAGATTTGTGACTACGTAGGTCTACTTGGTACGCAAGATGGCGTGCAAACAGTCATGCATTCGACTCTTCGGTGTGAACAGCCTTCGCTCAATTTCCATGAGTAGAATAACCTCGATAAACTTATGTAATAAAAATATTACAGCAAAATATTATTAAGAAGCGCAATAAAGTAACGAGAGTGAATGCGTGGCACTAAAACGCATGCGTTTAGTATTACGAAGTCTCACTTCTTCCGCGCGGAGGGAATCCACGCACTTTTTTTTTTTTAGTTTCCCTGTATGTCACAGCTGCGCTGGGTAAAGGTCTCCCCAAATCCTTTCACTCCTGTATGTGGCTACGTACCGTAAATGGATCTATATGTATAGTATAGTACACAGTGGGTATAAGCTAGCATATTATAATGTTTAAATGATCATGTGCAGATTGTCTCCCATGTTCACCTAATAATGGATTATCTCATCTGAACTGATTAACTATTCAGAATAACCAAGAAACCGTGAATGCACGGAATTAGTAGTCACATAGGATTTCATTAGAAGACATAAAATTGTTTAAATGGACATTAAAACTAGCAATGCGTTATATAATATGGCCAAAAACACGCCATTAGCATTCAGATCATGCCGTATCACAAGTACTACCACCACAAGGAGGTACCTACTTATTGTTCACTCTTGGTATTTTATTTTATATTTACAAAACTAGCCGTACAGCGCAACTTCGTTTGCGTCACATTTTCCCCGTTTTCGCAACATTTTTCATTGCTGCTCCGCTCCTATTGGTCGTAGCGTGTAATAAATTATTTCCTCGATAAATGGGCTATCTAACACTGAAAGAATTTTTCAAATCCGACCAGTAGTTCCTGAGATAAGCGCGTTCAAGCAAACAGACAAATTCTTCAGCTTTATTAGTATATTAGATATAATTACATAAAGCCAATTAATTCTATTTGGAGAGCAGCGGTGGCCCAGTGGGGGCAGCCCCGACTTACGAGCAGTAAGCCGTGGGTTTGAACCCAGGCAGGCACATTACTTTGTGTAAGTAATTTATTTCATCACCGCTGCCCTCAAAAACGGTGAAGGAAAACTTCGTGAGGAAACCGGCATGTCCTAGAACTAAAAATTCGAAGACATGTGACATCTACCAACCCGCACTGGGCCCGCGTGGTGGATTTAGCCCACTGAGGCCATTTCCCACCAATGGGAACATTAAAAGGCTGATGATGATGAATTAATTCTAATACTACCAGTTAGACTGGCAGCCGTTTCTAACATAGTAGGAAAAGGCTAGACAGAGATGATTACTAGCAAAGAAACCCACCTTCGTATCATACCATCGTGTAATGCATAAAAGAGCCATAGTAACAACAAGCTAATTATCAATCAGTACAAAAACAATGTATTTCGCAATTCGCAAATGCTTGGCATAAATCCATTTTCATTGGGCCGGATAGTTCATGTCCAAGGTAAGGATATGCTAAATTAGTACTTGTATGTATTACATAAGTGGTTACATAATTATTTTTATAGCCTTCCTATTTAACCTTCTGATTCTCAAGTTCCCCATAATGTGACCAATGAGTCCCTCGTTTCTTTGAGGCCTCGTTGTCGGCACATTCAATTCGGCAGTATTTGTTGAACAAGAAAGCCGATCCGGAGCAGTTACTACACATAATATTCGGTATTCATTAGGCTCGTGCTCAAATCGTACACCATCATTTACTGAACCATAATTGACACGGCTCGGCACAATACTAACTACGCCGAAATGCTTTTTTTTCAAACTTATGAGTAAATAAACATACATATTTACTTTTTTTGGTAGCCTATTGGTGTAACTGTCGGACTGCCAAATCGTAGGTCTCGAACTCGACCCAAGACACGCACCTCTGATTTTTCGGTGTCGGATTTATCACTTGCTTCGAAAGCGAGGAAAACAAACCAGCATGCCTGATATATATTTCTCGACGGCATGTAAAGCCAAGTCCAAGCGGCCCATGGGCGGCATAAAAACTGACACCAGGCCCCCTATTCACAAACGCTCGGATTCGATTTCGATTCGATAACTCGTATGTCTATCTTGTTTTGGCATTACGAAAGCGAGCGAGATAGACATACGACTTTCCGAATCGAAATCGAATCCGAGCGTTTGTGAATACGAGGGCAGGCAGGCAGGCACTAACCCCACAAAAACGAGAAGAACAAACGGTGGAACCCTGAGCAACCCTATTCTTTTTTAAGTTGGGTCAAGAAAACTTCTAAGATATTGTAAGATAATATTATAAGATAGAGTAAATAATCACAAGACATTCGTTATCTGCTGACAACAATATAATATCATCCGTTGATTTTTTACAGTGCATTCAACGGGAACAAGATAATGCTT
This sequence comes from Cerastis leucographa, assembly GCA_963082945.1. Classification (NCBI taxonomy): domain Eukaryota; kingdom Metazoa; phylum Arthropoda; class Insecta; order Lepidoptera; family Noctuidae; genus Cerastis; species Cerastis leucographa. The sequence continues at coordinate 4,373,408 of OY720380.1, read as the reverse complement.
ATGTACTATCTATGTAACTCATGTTTAATGCATTTTGATACAATACATTATTTACGTTACATATCTGCTTTTGCTACTGAATCCGGGGGGCCCCGGATACACGTAATTTCACATGCATCCCCGCGGCTTATCTACCTTACCCTGTCGATAGGGGGGGCTAATACTAATCACGAGACGATCGAAGGGCAAGCTGAGCTTGCCGAGGTCGATCCGTGGATGTATGAACATCCATTACTTATGGCTGTCCAGCCAGAACCTTGTCTCTAGGTTCTGGACAGCCAACTTGATAACGTCGAGGAGTCTGACAACCAGTCTTACCAAGGGGCATTGTGAATTAAACTGGAGTGTGGAGGTCAGATAGGCACTTTCTTCATGTAAAAAAACTGGTATTCAGCTGCATACAACTTAGATTGCGAGCCCCACCCTACGTGGGTGGGAAAAGGCTTATCAGATTATTATGATGCCAAATCTGTTAAATACGCAGCTTCACTTTTATCTGATGTGGTTGTAAATAAAGAAACAATACGTCGCAAAGGCTTTTATTCATTCATCCATTCTACCCTCTCGCTTTTAGGGTTTTAAGCAAGAAAGAACATTTGTTTAACCTTGTTTGCTTCTAGAATATAACTGGTTTGCTCATAGAAATTATCCTTCACCGTTTTCGCCGTTTATATCTGCCTTCATGAAACTAAACATAGACATCCCGAAAAAAAAAAAGGATTGTGTGAAACCACGGTAAAAGTGAAACTTTTTTTCACACTATAGACATTTAACTAAAATTTTTGGGAGCGCCTTTCACTTTATCCCTACTCCGCGGCCGACCGTCACGCGACATGCAACACACGGACGAAAAAGTTTGAGACGATGTAATAAAAGTTTCACTTTAAAAATGTTTGGGAGCGCTTTCACTTTATCCCTACTCCGCGGCCGACCGTCACGCGACATGCAACACACAGACGAAAAAGTTTGAGACGATGTAATAAAAGTTTCACTTTAACAACAATTAATCCTTCTAATTTTTTATTGCAGGTGCGGAAAGATTAATACGTCACCTACATAAAACGAAAGTACCCTTCGCGGTAGCAACCTCTTCAAGTGCTCGATCAGTTGAAACGAAGATATCCCATCAGAAGGAACTGTTCTCATACTTCCATCATATGGTCATGGGTAGTACTGATAAGGAAGTCAAGTTTGGAAAACCACATCCTGATATTTTCTTGGTGACTGCTTCACGGTTTCCTGATAAGCCGGATCCTTCAAAGGTAAGTTTTATTTGGGTTACCATATGAATATACAAGATGTAAATGGGCTCTTCCCGACGCCGTCAACCAAGCATTCTGTACTTAAAAATAAGTAACTCTACCCAAATATGATTGCTGAGAACCCGAGTTAATCTGGAGTGAAAATTCAGGTTTTGCGATAGGACAAAACATTGTGCTGATGGATGGATGAATAGTACAGGGTTCACGGAGGTATTGAAATTAGGAGTTGAAATTAAAAAAAAAACTTGTTAAAAATTTGGAACTATGACCTATAGGTATCTCCACAACTAGAAAGTTCCCAGGTATGGTCAGATCTACAAAAAATATCGCAAGGGCGGGGAAAACAAGTGCCTTTCGGAATCGTTCAGGGTCTTTTTCTCTCTCTGGTTGAGAGCCTTGCAAACCGGGGAAGAATAACAGACAAGAGAGGAGGCTTTTATGTATTGGTGGGTTTAACAAGGTTGCCAAAGATGGTGATGACGAGTATCCATGTATTCGTCATCACCATCTTTATTCGACATTGCAAACTCACGTTGGGCAATGATAGTAGTGATGCATTAGAAGAGGCATTAGTCTGGCTTTGGAACAGACAGTATCAAGCTGTTTTTGTGACCAATTGGCGTTAGGTCTGTACGCTAATAGATAATAATTACTCGTGTTATAAATAAACGTGTACATAGTATATAGTCCGTCCATTTCTCATATTCATCGCTAATTGAAAGACTGACGTAACTCGAGCAATGACGTTAATCCCAGTTTTTATATTGAATGCTTTTAATATCACACTGTTGGAATTGAACGTTGACGCTTTAATACATATATTATTTTGTTTGTTAAAACGGGCAATATATATCACTAGGATCCAAAATTTTCCGGCCTACACATATTAGACTTCTTCTTCTCTTTCAGAGATACAAAACTATGATATCACTAAATTACTGAAGTTTCCTCTAGTTACAGTAAGTAAAATTTTTGTTCAATATAGTTTCCCTTTATTTCAATCCATGTCTGTTTGGATATTAATTAAAGCCGCAAACTATTAGACCTTACTATTTATAACTTGTAGAGGTTTTTGAGACAATCAGCATCGAAGCTAAAATACAAGGTGTTGTTTTGCATCCTCGTCAAATTCAAGGAGGTAACTATGCTAATGATTCTCGACCCAAATCAATATTATAATGGGTAGGTATTTTTTTTCTTATTAACAGAAATCGGTAAGTGTGAACAACCCGTTTTTTAAATGCACCTCTGATCCTCGCCCGAACGTTTATTCGATCATTTCTTATTCCCTAAACCACGTTAAGGTCGTTATTCTGATATACTGACAAACTTTAACAACCAAAAAAATCAGCATTTAATAATAATTAACTAGGTACCGTAATATAAATTGATTATTTATGTCTTTTGAGATAACCTGCTGAATTTTGAGAGGATGCAAAACAAGTATTACGTCATAACAGTAATGAAGTTCACAACTGTTTCTAGTTTCGTTTGATCTCAGTAATCGCGGTTGTTTCATAATAGTGAGTGTTTGTCGATGCTGCCTCCCACATGAACCAAAATATCCCATATCCTCAATTGAACTAGTTTAAGCGCGTGAATTGCAACTAGCGTGGGTGCTATACCGCGTCTAGTGCATGATTTTTTCTTTCAAAGACGATATTGGAAAGAATATTTTAAATCAAGATTATTTGCAAAGTAATAGAGAGGGAATATAGAGACTCGTGGATAGGTTCACATAGAGTGAAAGGCCGCCCGCATTTGCCATGCAACAGTGGGACACAAACGCTACATAATCATCATCAGTCTCTTGCCCGAATCCCAATTCATTCAGGGTCGGCGCAGCATGTCTTTGTTCCACATTTCTCTACTAGCTGTCCCGCGCAACTTCGTCTGCGTCACATTTTCCCCGTTTTCGCAACATTTTTCATTGCTGCTCCGCTCCTATTGGTCGTAGCGTGATGATATATAGCATATGTCCTTCTCCAGTTTAAAATCTATCTTCTTGCCAAATTTCATTTAGATCCGATTAGCCGTTTAGTCATGGAACAGGTAACAAACAAACATACAAACAAACAGAGTGACTTTCGCATTTATAATATTAGTATGGATTGCTCGTCATTACATCAGACACCTCAAGCAGTACACGAACGCTAATAATAATTGAGCTTAAGGCTAACTCAGGCCTGGTTGTTTTTTGAAAACTGCACTGAATAAACCCTAGTCGGTACTAGACTGAGCTTAACAAGTAAACACTAAAGAAGAACGTTGTCCATACTTCTTTTTAGGACCTTAGGTCCAGCAGTTGTCAATTCAATTGCCCCTTTGCATATTTGCTAGCCTTGAAATATTTACAAAAACGTCACGACTGAGGACCTACTGTAATGCGGGCCTGTGGTCGGTGAGTAATGGGCCAGCTCACCGTCCGTCCATCTTATGACGACAGGCCGTGCCGACGGCGCGTTTGGTTCCACGCGCGCTTCAAGGATGTCAGCAAATCGGAAGGGGTCCGAGAGGGCCGATGCCTGCTAGGCCTGCGGGTTGTTCGAAAGAGATACCGCGGCCCTGGAACACAAAGGGCGAAGAAGGAACATGGATGGGTTTTAGTGAGTACAAGTCTGACACTCCCTCCCGCTTCGCCCAGAGCGGGAGAAGTCATTTAATGATTTCCCATCCTTAAAAAAAAAAAGGTCCTACTCTAATTACTTGGTGAAATCTGCAAACATAAATCCGTTTTGTACTTAAAACCCAAACTAATCTTAGCTATTCCACGGTGTTAGCATCGCATGGTGAAAACGTGCGATGCGAATTAGGACTATTAATCACTCCGGCTTTTTTGCGTTCAAGGCGAAATTGCAACAGCTAGACAATTCTTTTATAAATGTATGTTGGCTGGAGTTTCAAAATTGTCGCTTATAATTTTAGTTATCTCTTTTCTTTGAATAAAACCGGTTTATTGTCGGTTTTAATTTAAAATAATGTCGATATTTGTTCGGCAATGTAAACCGCGCTGCGGTTTATCGCGTCTGCTTTTATTGTTGCCCGTGATACTGAAGTCACATGAATCACTAACTCATTGACTAATAAATGAGACACTGACTCTATTTGACTGGCGCATTATGATCGCATGCGGGACTCATCCGCGCCTTAGGTAAACCATGAATATAATAATGAGGGTTCGATTCCCAGGGAACGGGAACAGTGATATTGTGATTCCATCGGGAATTTCTCAGTAGCAGGCCAGTTATGAGGAGACACTCTGGCCGAGTTGATGGTAGGCTCGCCTCCTATTACAGAGGACTTGAACATAACTAGCGAAATGTGGCCGTGGGTGTACTAGTGTAAACCTGTTTAAGAGAAAAATCGTGATCGCCAGGCCTACGTTAATTTATAAAACCTGAAACCGTTTCTGTAGAAGTACCTTACTGTATTTATTTATTTCACTATCTATGTACACACAGTAGAAAACACAGGAAAAAACATAAAATATTTGAGTACAAAGGTACTGCTTATTTCATACGAAAATTCTGCCGGCAGAGTTTAATGCAATTACGTTAAGTCACTCACAATTTAACATACTTTAAAGGTGTCTGGCGGTGACTTGCAATGTCTGGCAGTGGATGTGAACCGTGAATTTATCAATACCGTCATACCGACATACCATTTCCTCAGAAAAAGTTTCAGCTTTTATAAAATGACGTAGGTCTGGTGTTTATGGAATCTTGGTCCATTTGTAACTCTTATGGAACTACAGGCGTGATTTTAAGTCTTAATACTTACTTTATTAACATTCCAGTGCTTAGTATTCGAAGACTCCCCGCACGGTGTGACCGCTGGCCAGAAGGCAGGCATGCAAACAGTCATGGTGCCCGACCCACACACGGACAAGAAGCTGACATTACACGCAACCATCGTCCTACCCAGCTTAGCCAAATTCAAGCCGGAACTCTTCGGACTTCCCGCGTTCTAGTGACGGTAGTTGAAAATTTTGTCCAAGAAAAATCTTATGTGTGATTCAACTTTACTTAGGTAACTAGAGGTCTTAGGGCAAGATTCACAGATCACAGCTTGACTATGAACATTATTGTCATCGAATAAAGAGCATTGGCAATAGGCTCGCCCCCTATTCATGGGACTTCGAAATGTCGGTGTACTTTTGCATACACCTCTGCCTCACCCTTCTACGATTACAGGCGTTATGTCATGTATGTACGTATGTGTTATGAATAAAGATTACATTCGTATGAAAAGCTCACTTTACTTTTACTAAAGTAAAATTTCAAGTGTGGTTTGTGAATCTGAAGTAGAACTTCAATTTTTTTTTTTGATGTTTTACCAGATTTCTTTTCAGTATCTTGGAATTCATTACTAGTAAAGGTCATCCCTCATCCCAGCCTGCAACCAACAGACAAAACTCGAATGGTGAGCTTATAACCAATCTCGAAATATATGGCATACTTAGATGATTTTTTTTTTCGCAAAGGATGTTGGTCTCTGAAAAAAAAATGGTTCTGTTTCGGCCTGCTGTACCCTACCTCTCTCATACGTGCTGTAGATCAGATTTCATAAGCCTATCTTCGAACTAGCAACTTGGCTGATTCTAGATTTTGTTCAAAAACAAAATCTTGTTTACATAATAATAATATAATAGATCAATCAATTAGGTAATGAATGCATACGATATATTTTTGATATTCATGTTGATGTTCAGTCTGTATTAAATGTTTAGAAACTGTGCATTAAGATGTCAGGGTACCCCACGAAATTCAAATACTTTTTGCGATTGAGTCAGGTCGCGGCGGCAAAACACATTTTTTGTAACATGCCTGACAATGACCTGAAAATTGCAAAAAAATAACCTACGATAGTTTGAATTTCGCGGGGTACCGATCCCCCATCAGTATGCAGGAACTTTTACAAAAATAATAAAGTACAACAATATAACCCAAGTTACAGGAAATTAGGAATTCTTTAATGGGTTGTTACTTATAATATCTTTAGTCAATTTACAGAACTATAAAATAAGTTGTACTTATTAAATTTTAGGAAAATATAATTGTATGTTCATGTTGTTTGTTAAGAGTACTGTTACCATAAATGTTGTAATTCTTTCAGGACAGGTATTAAAAAACTATTCAATGAACCAGTTGAGATTAGATACAGCTCAGACGTAAGCAAGCAATGTAGTATCGACTATCATAAAAATAGTACACTCATTTCTTGTAAAGGATTGACTGGTACATACAAATTGGTGGCCGTCTGTGGAAACGGGACAGGAACAAATACTCAAGTATTTGTATCGAGGTGTTGGAGTCCGGAGCAGCGTCCCCAATTGGTCTCTATCGGTCTGTACGAACGCTTAACCAGTCTATAGAGTGTAAGGCGCAGTGATTGTGCGCTGCTGCGCTGTGTTGCGGGTTCGATCCCCGCGCGGAACAAATATTTCTATGACCTACAGGTAGTTGTTCCGGGTCTGGCTGTTTATCTGAGCTTAAATGTTTGTAAATGCACTAATGCAATACAATGTTCCAACGTTTGTTTAGGGGAGAAATTCCTAGTGTAGGGCACCGTCATTTTATAAAGAAAGAAAATGTAATTTTAATAAAGTTGTCAAAGCCACAAACACTGCCCATCTTTTTTATAAATAAATCAGGGTGATCATATTACATAAATAACTCATTATTAGTGCAATCGTTGTACCATAAAAGCTTATAACAACTCTCTTCTCTCCCCCCTCTTTTTTGGTCGGGGGTTAATAATAATAGACGCCATTAAACCTTCTATATTGTTATTATATACAAAGTCTGGTAGTTATAGATGATTTTTAGCAATAAATTATTTGTTTAAGAAATTATCATTTTTATTTGTATACATATATCTAAGTTTTATCGCATAAAGAGGAGTTAAGCATAACTTCGTCGCCCCAGAAATAACTATTAACTGAGTTTGCTGTAGAATCTTCATCTTTCATCTCTTAGATGAATGTTGAAATTCTATTACTTACCACAATATTAGAATAGGGATGATGACTTTTTAGTAGTATGTATTTAAGATGATAATTTATAGTAGTATCAAAAAATTACGGAGAAATGTCGCATGGCGTCACGGTTGAGTAGATTTTATACCTAATTGTGACGTAGTGAGCCCCCACTCTCCAACTGTAATGCGTTATAATTGTCATTTTTGTTAATTTTATAAAACAATAAATTCGTGGCTAATATTTTTGTATTACTGACTGACAGAAAAATTGGAATTTCGTTTTTTTTACCCAGTCATCATTCCTATTTTGAAAGTAAATCTATCTGTTACCTATTTTCGCGCCTAAACCAATAAACGTATCCGTACGAGGGACATACTAGTACTGCTGCTAATTTTTATCCTGGAAAATATTTATTTTACAATACACCAACAACCAAGACGAACTTGATTTACCTCTTGGGATAAGAAAGTAAAACCGCATTAGCTATCAACTAAATATTTTTAATTTATAACATAAATAAAGAAATATAAAATAATTTTACTTTGCAAGCTGTTTGATGGCCGAGAGCACATTGTCAGCTGATTGGTCAGTGAGTGGCACGCTGCGTTCTGGTCCTTTTGCTGAAAATGTAAACGGGAAAGTATTAGAAAAGTAAGTATGCCATTCTGATATGAAAATCTGATTACTTGAACTGATTTTGATAGTTCTGAAAGCAACTGTGACCACCAACCCCAGCAGTAACAATGCTAAGAAACAATAACAAATGGCAGCTACACCACTGTCTTTCTATGTAGCTAGACTAAAAACGCTTCCATACATGGCGACATTTTCGCCTGTTGCCATTGTCATCTGTTACGGTTGTCAATGGTCAATGACAAGACCATGTCATTGCTGACAACAGTTATATGTATTTAACCTGTTCATAAAACTAAGATTGCTTTATCAGAAATGGAGTTTTTGAGTACCTATTGATTTCTATTCTAAACCAAAATTACACAAAATCTAACTAAATATAAAACAATTACCAAGGTAATTAATGTTCTCTACAACTCCTATTTTTAAACATAAATCTGCTAAATAGAAGTTCAAATATAATATAGATGATATATTTAAGAGATAGATGCAACAAATTATTTTACAGTCCACAAGTCTATCTAACAGTGTTCTCAAGTACTTTATCGTGCGAAGCCCTTGATCACTTGCAGCACTTGATCAGCAGACAAATCTGTAAGTTCCTGAACACATTCGGCTCCTTTTGCTAGAATTATTACTTCATATTAGTATGTTATAAGTTTTGTCGGCAGTAATGCTTGAACTATGAAATTGTTGTTATAGTGTTACATTAAATTGTATGCCTAATCATATTCCTAAACTGTTAATCAATTTCTAAATCTCATATTAGCATTCCAGCAATTTGAGCACTGGGACTTCATGGAGTTTCTTGTTTGTTCTATTCCATGGGAAGCAAACAACCTGAACTTTCTTGATGTTTTATAAGTTCCCATGTAGGCCTACATGGTATAAAATATTTTGGACCATGGATAGCTTAGGTTTTGTAGAAGTAGTATGAATGGCCAAAATATTATCTACTTATTAACAAAATATTTTCGAGATAAATAACCACACAAGTGAAATTATGCAGTCTTAAAAAAGTGCCTTCACTCTCTGTATTTTTATTGTACTGCTTCATCCTTGCACAAACAACTTCCTAGGACTGTTCTCAAGCCTATCTGGGCATATCGCAACAAGATGTGGTATAAGTGTTCCAATCGCAACTCCAACATTAATATCATCCCAAGAGCAGAAGCTCGAACTGTTAACCCTTAGGATATTTATCAGATCATTCATACAAAATAAAAGCACGATAACGTACCATAGCGGGCCCAGACGCGCGGCTGCGTACCAGAGCACTCACGAATCAATATCGGGAAACAAGGGTTCTCCTTTTTAATATCCACATAGTATTTCTCAATGAAGCTCCTGAAAAACGATGATATTTTCACTAACAAGTTTGAGGTTATGAGACTGTTTATGTAATCAAAATTCTCACCTTACGCCTGCAGATTGTTTGTTTGTTTGACACAAATGAATCCTCAATTCCCTGAGGGTACCACCTAAGCGGACAGACATTTTAAAATGTTTTTATATTGAAAAAAGAACTACGGATCACACAAAATCAGATTTTTAGAAAGTGACAAGTTGACAATGACAGCTGTTTTAATTTTGACAGACAATTTGATATTGACAATAACCCGTAACGTTCCATACTACGAATACTTGCTTTCATCATTTCTCTTCTTTGCTAGGGGACAAGGAAAAAACATATTTTTTTTTGTGATAAATATGAAGAAAGAACGTGGCCTCCAGTTTGTGGTCGATTATTTTTCTAGTGCAATAACTTAACTTATGTATTCCATACAGCTGATACAAGCCACCTGCCCACCAATATCCCTTAAAAAATTGGATTTGGATTTCAAACTGTTTTTTTAATTTTAACCCCCGACGAAAAGGAGGGGTGTTAAAAGTTTGAAGTGTGTATCTTTCCGTGGCATCATAACTCTTGAACGGATGAACCGATTTTGATTAAGTTTTGTTTGAGGTTTCTTAATAAAGGGTTCTTAGCAAGACAATCTGCGCAGAAAATCATCACTTCTTTTTTAAAGCAGGCTCTAAATTACTATAACGCCGTGAGCCCGTATGACGCAATGTTTTCAAATATCAATTTGCTGTGAAGCGGTGAGCTCCCGAACAGGGTCGATTAACTTTGGCTGACTCTGCATCACGAGACGTCGGTAAGCCAAGACTGTGTTTGAGTTTGCATTCATTTTGCTTGCTATGTAGAATAGAAGCGTTTTACCTGAAATAAAACGCATATTAAAATACTTACCTCACTGGAAGCTTTATATTGAGAGAGGGCATATCCGTTTCCGTCGATTTCTTTCTGTATTTAGTACTGGTTTAACCTACTCAGTGGCGCCACCTGGTGTTTGCTTGCCATTTTAGTTTCGTAAAATGTACGAGCGACTTTTTTGTTCATTGGCTCAATATAACCAGGCAGAAGTAAACTTAAAGCTTCCAGTGAGGTAAGTATTTTAATATGCGTTTTATTTCAGGTAAAACGCTTCTATTAAATTACTTGACCGTCACTGGAAGCTTTATATTGAGACCTGTTTGTTATCGCCTGGTGTAGCCACTAATACGATAGTAACGCCAATGTGATAGGAATTTTTTACAATAAATTACAATTAAGTCATCAGAAAGTATATTTATTACAGGTAATAGAAGGAACATGGTAGGTGCATAATACTGAACTAATCTGTTGGTGATCTAATCACAAATAAAAATAAACTATTACGATTTAATTAAATCGGATTAAATAATTGTGTAACATTTAGATTTGAATCAACACTTCTTATGACTTCTCTTCTGTAGAAATTCTGGAATGTCTTAGCCGATTGCCAATTTCCTCGAGATAGGATTTCGTCAAGGGGGTGATTTTCTAGCCAACTTTTAGAGGCTACTGCAGATCGTGTACTTCCGGGAGTTGCTGTGATGCCAGCTTCTTTTAAAAGTGTTTTTACCCAGCCTGCGATGACGGTGCGTGAAGCGGGCTTTGGCACACCTCTGACTGTAATAAACAAATTAAATGATTTTGCAGCATTACGTCTTTCATTTAATAATTCTATGGTTTTTTCTATCCAGAATATTGGATTAAGGTTACAATTGTTGGTATTCACTAGAAGTTTCCAGCCGGACTGTCTATAATTACTACAATCTGTTTTCGAACCAAATTGAGGCCATAATTTAACACCATCATCAGATCTGATCTAATATAATGGTCCGGATCAATTCTAAGCAGCGTTATGTCATGTATGCGTCTGCCTGAGCAAAGCAGTAATATAGTTGCAGTATGGCGTGATATTTGAAAGGGATTGTCCAAGTCTACAGTGTAATTACTTAGAAAGGTAATTAATTTACTAACATCCCAAATTGGTGGCTTAGAACACTTTGGTTTTTCCAGAGCAATTGATTTTAAAATATGTTTTACAAGAACATGTGAACTTAATTGACTTGACCTTTCAGCATTACATAAAGTGGAAACGACAGATTTATGTAAAATAATTGTATTATATGAAAATTTATGAATTAGATGCAAATCAGATAAAAATTGGGCTAATTGCGTACCTGTCGGATTATTCGCGTCAATGTTTTTAGACATAGACCAGGAAGTCCAACGTTTCCAAGCGACCTCATATGTTTGTAAGGTAGATTTCCGCCAGGAATTTTTGAGCAATAACTGTTGTTCAGCGGTCCATGTTTCTATCGCCTCGGACCACCCCCACATTTCCAGACTTCGAGGATGATTTTGTCCACTTGTGGAGGTGAAAGCCCCGTCGATGTGTCGACCAGGCGCGTCTGTAAGTTTGTTAGAGTTAGAGGTGGTGCTAGCGCTCGGACTTTGAGGTCTGCACGCCAAAATACCTTCTCCCATCGAGGTACTACTATTAAAAATATTCCCGTTGATTGATTGAGATGTGTTAGGACTTTTGGGATTAAGAACGGAGGCGGGAATATCCATGCGAGTGGATAGTTCCATGGGACGCTGAATGCATCGTGAAATAGAGCTTGTCAGTCTTTCAGGTCTCGGGATACATAATTGTAAACTACGTGAGCCGTCTCCGAGGCAAACAAATCTATTATTGGGGTTCCCCACTTTGCAAACACTATTTCCGTACAAGCTGGCATTAGGTGCCATTCCGGAGGTTGGCGAAAGCGTGACAAGTGGTCGGCATGATTGTTGTACTTGCCTGGAAGATGGTGTATGCTGAAGTGTATTTGAAATTGGTCCAGCAAATTCAGAATTTGATATGTTAGTTCTATTAGGGGTAATGATTTCGTACCTCCTTCGTTCCTTAAATAGCTGACAGCAGTTCTGCTGTCGCATTGTATCAGGATCGAGCTGTTGCAAAGTAGGTGAGCGTTGTCTCGAAGGGCGCGAAATATGGCTAACATTTCTTTTTGATTGCAGTGCAGTGCTTTTTCCTCTTGCGACCAACTGCCCGATACTGCCAGATTGTTCAGGTGTGCTCCCCAACCTCGGTTTGATGCATCTGTTGCTAGGAAGTTTACTGGCGGAGGGTAGTGTAGAGGTGTTGACGACTGACAATTCACAGTCCACCATTCCAGTTCCTTTCGAACGTTTTGTGGTAGTGGGTAGGACTTCGATAAAAGGTCTGGTAGCGAGTTCATGAACATTATTAACTGCCGATGATTGAGCCGGCCTCGAGGAACAACATAACTGGCAAAGTTCAGAAGTCCTATTATTCTCTGTAATTCCTTTAGAGTTACTATTCCTCGATCGAGAACTTGACTCACTTTTTTGATTAATGAAGAAGTCTTTTCTTTTGGCAGGGATTTAAAATTGTCCCAGGGACTCCACAATACTCCTAAATATGTTATAGTCTTTTGAGGACAAAGAACCGATTTCTCGAAATTTACTTGCCAACCAAGATTTTGTAATGTATCTAATGTGAGCTCGACGTGATCTCGAAGAACGTGTACATTTTGATTTACTATTAAATAGTCGTCGAGATAGACAATGATTCGAATGTTCCAGCGTTCTCGTAATATTTGGGCAACCCAATTCGTTAGGATTGAAAAGGTTTTGGGTGCAGTGCTTAAACCGAACGGAAGGCAGGTCATTTCTAACAGGTCCTGGTTGTAGACAAGGCGAAGGAAGCGCCTGTGTGACTTTGAAATTTTTAAGTGGAAATATGCCTGTGATAGGTCCACTTTGCACATCCAGTCTTGTGGTTGCAGAAAGTCCGGGATGCGATACATGTTTATTAAGTGAAATGGTTGGGCCTTTACAAATTCGTTTAACGCTTTCAGGTTGAATATGGGACGGGTTGATCCGTCGGGTTTTGGTATTAAAAATAGAGGGGAAATGAAACTCGGTGAGGGTTGAACAACTTTTAGAATGCCCTGAGCTTTCATTTTGTTTATTATTGCAGTCATTTCTTTTGTGACAGGTGTTTGAAAGGGACCGTTGGTTACATTTGGGTACATCAGAGGTGGTTTGTGGATAAAAGGTATGCGATACCCTTGGATTAATTTTAGAACTATATCTGGTGCCCCCATTTCCTTCCATTTCGAGTGGTAGTGCACTAACTGACCAGCTCGAAAAAGATTCGAGTCATTGCTTGAATCGTTTTTGGTTCGCTCGAGAGCTTTTTGGAGGGTTTGAACGTCCTCGAGTTTGGTTACTTCCACGATTGGGCCGCGAGCCTCGGTTGTGAAATGAACCTCTACTGTTGGTATATTGATCGGATTGAAAGGATGGTAGATCTTGGCCTTTGTTTTTGTAATTGGTGCGAAAATATCCACCCCGCGAGGGTGAGTTGTCATAGGCATGTGTGTGCATCGGTATGCCTGGTTCATTACAAAAATATGGAGCTTCACGCGGTGGAGCTATTGGTTTATGTGCGCCTTGCCCCCGCGAGGGACGGCGGTTAGATTGATTAGATCTAATATGTGAATCAGCTTTTGGTTTTGGCCAAAAGGCTTTGCGTACACCACCAGCCTTTTCTAATGCTGTCGTGAAAGATTCGGGACTAAACAAATAAGTAGATGATGGGGGTATTCTGTTTAAAGCTGCTTTAACTAATGGATCTCGAATTTGACTAGTAATCGTCTCTCGACGCATTTCTATACTTTCGGCTCGGTGGCCACACACTAATTGTAACAGGTCTGAAGAGATTTTATGCAAATCACCTTTTTGAAATAATTCTTCAACCTTCCCGCTTAAATTATCAAAATTAACTTCTGTATTTTTAGCCCACAAAAGGAGATTACGAATAGCTTCTTGTAATGATTCTTTTTGTTTTAAGATGCAAAAAGTAATTGCTGCATATGATTTATCGGCATGTGCCAAGTGACGTAAGGTATCATACATTTTTATCTCTTCGTTTGTGTCCAAGTCAATGAAACCTGGGCTGTGATTGTAGAGCTTTTGAGTATCAGAATACCTTACCTCAGACCAAGTTGTGCTACCTAAGCGCTGAACATCCTGCAGCATTTTTAAAAAACTATCGGGAGTTTTTGGAACTGATGGTTCCTTAAGCTTTGTCTCGATATCAAAAGTAAAGTCTGAATTTGAGTTCTGACCTTCAACATCAGGGCACTGTTTTTCAATATTATATTGGTCATATAGTTCCCCACTGACCCCAGAACAAATTGATACCCCATCGTGGCAAGCATTATGCATATTATTTGCAAAAATTTGTTGGCGCAGCTCATTAACTTCTTTTATAAGCTTGTCCAATGTCGGGTTAGACCGTTGGGCGCGCTTATTCTTTTTGCGGCGTGCGCGGCGCGACCGCTTATGTTTTGGAGAAGACGAGCTTGATGAGCTTGAAGAGCTGCTTGCTGCTCGTTGTGCTGCTGCTAGAGCAGCTAACTTTCCTTTTCCGGGTCCTTCCACTCGGGCCGGCCACAACTTGTGGCTCGGTAGCCGAAACATTTATGTCATCCATTATTGCAAATAAGGTTGCGTTAGATAGGCAGAATATCTAAAAAGTATTCTTGACTCACAATTAAGTTCTAAGCACACATATATAAAAAATATGCCAAAAAAACTGAATCAATGAAACATAAGTCACCGACTTCTGAAGCTAAAGTTATTTTTGAATTTGGTTTTTTTTTTTGCAAAAAAGTTTTTTTTCAAGACCAATCAACGAAGGTGACAGATTATTTCAACTTTTGTACAGTTCTTTTTTTACATTGTTGTTAAACGTGGTAAAGTACTTACGAAATCGACTATACAGTCTATAGTAGGTACAACCGCGTTCACTGACGGTCGACCATTTTTCACCCTTATGCCCTGCGAAATAAGGTTGAAAAGTGATCGACCGCTACCATTCATTGATGAATTATATTTCAGGATTGGGACAGCAGACAGAGGTCAATAAAAATAAGGAAAACGAACATCATCAATAACTCTTAAAAGAAAACATAAATTATTTATTTAACATTTTAATGTAATACTCAATACATAAATTTTTATCTTTTGTACATCAAAATCTAAGTACCAAACACTTTCATTATGATTCTTTTAGTGTAATGTTATGCTAGAAGCAACAGCACTTTTCTAGTCACATTTGAGAATTAATATTGAAAAAAAATAATTATTAATGATCTATTAGTTAGACTGATGAAGTTATTAAGGCTGTTTTTTTTTATTTGAAGAAGTAGGGTAGGTGATTATTTTGGAGGACATTTTTTTATTGCCTGAGCAAGAAATTAATTAAATTTCATATTAAAGATCAAAAATAAGGCGAAAAATGGTCGAAAACAGTTAGCCAAAGCTGCCAAAACTAGAAACTAATAACAGCCTAAAGAAGGCGAATGTAATAATCTTAGAACGTTTTTTTTTTAATTCATGTGAGATTTATATTTTTTCATAAAATTTTCTGAAACATGATGTGAAAATGTTCACGTTTTCATATTATATCTAAATGTTTTGTTTGATAACAATATTTTAAATAGTGCATTCTTGTATTTATATTCGTTTGAACAGCAATACAGTAATAAAAGTTCCTGAAATTCAATAATCACAGATCACGCTTATAGCGTCAATATTATCAAGTTTCTATGCACATCAACTTGTACCATTATTGAGGAGGATATAAAGTTTAAAATTCTTTGTGAAATAGTTTAGGGAACGTTTAAGGCTGGTTCACACCAAATGCAGTTTGTACTTTGTATGCTTGCGTTGAACTAGTGTTTGTAATGAAAAAATTACGCGAATTGTCACAAGAAAAAACGCTGTACCTGACTTATACACATTCTTGTCGTTAGGCAGGATTAATTTTCTATTGATTTCGGCGCTTTACCTCAATTGCTTCTTCAAAGACAAGGGGTAAAAACCACTAGTAGACTAGACTGCACAGTGACATACCAAAGGCCTGTGGAAATATGCAACAATTATGTGATTCCCAAAATGACTCAATCTTTACACATTCTTAATTTCGCGCGACTGTTACTCAGAATGGAACGCGAGCAATGTTGTGTGCGTATAAAAGCTTGTAGTACTTTGCGAGGCACAATAGTTTTTACTGTCAAAGAAATAACAACCTTCGAGTACCTGGAAATAAAGTTCAAAATGAACTTTTACATTATTCTGAGACCGCGTGATGGCAAGAAAGGAAGTGACAAGTAAAACAAAGTGGTAGAGGAAGAAATGCTACGCCGACCCCGAATGGCTTTGGATAAACGTAGGAGAATAGGGGATCGGATTGGGTAAAGAAAACGACATTTTATTTTGTCCGTCAGACAGGTAATACAAAAATATTAGACACGTATTTTTTGTTTTATCAAAATATCAAAAAAATACTTAGTTAGAACTCATTAAAGTTGGAGAGTGGGGGCTTACTACGTCACAAGTAGGTATAAAACTTACCTTCATGTGACGTCATGCGCCATTTCAACTCAATATATCTCCGGAATTTTATGACCACGTGAAAAAAGAAAAAATACGTGTCCAATACTTTTCAATAAACTACCCGACGGACAAAGAAACAAAAAATAGGATTATCCCCTATTATGATGATTCTAATGTCATTTATTTTAAGAAGGATAACCGACGTTGATATTTGTTTTTCAGTAAACCGTGCTCGGCTGCGGTTATACAGTATGCGACAGCCCCGAGACATTACTGCATTTGTTGTGACCGTATTTTAAAGAAATTAAATAACCCACTACAATTAAATGAAGATTTATCGATTCTAGCTTTCACTCAAACATGTATTTGCTCACAATTTACTTGTTTCGTAAAATATGTATAAAATTAGCCACTAGAGTGTGTAAAAGGTAGACATTTTTTAACAACCCATTATAAACCCTTGTATCAATTGTATTCTTTCGGTTTAAAAACACTTAATTATTGCGGTTTTCCGTTCGCAATTGTTAAAGCTAGATAAATGTCTAATTAGCTCGAAACCTAGCGATCTTGAAGCCTAGCATAGGAACCTGTGGTCTTACTTCTGTCGATGCTTCCGACTCTTTTAAGGTCACCACAGAACACATCACCGATTTTCGATCATTTTTGACAGTTTTTCGGTAAAACCGATATCGAACGCATTACTAGGGAGGTTCATTTTTGTTTAATTCTTGTGTGTGTGCATCGTGTGGTGCTTACTTTTATAAATAAGTGGGTTTAAAGAAATAAAATTCTATGTTCACACGGCACCGCGATAACAGCAATCATTTTTTGATCATTCGGTAGGCTATTTAGAGATGAGAGTTGAAGTCCAAATCGTTGGATTGCTTCACTAATTAATATTTTTAATGGGTCAATTCCTTTAAGGTGTAAATACACGGTGATGTGCAGGATCCTAAGTTATATTAATTTTAAAATGAACTAGACTTTAATTACCTTCTCTAGACGTGACAAGCTTGGAATCTACGACCAATCAACTTTCATACAATGCTTTAAACCTTCATCTAGTAAATTATGTTTTTTACTGTTACTTCACGACTAACACAGAACATTCCAAGACTGAAACAATGACATGAAAACACTGAACGTTTATTGAACATTTATTCATGTCAAAATTGCACTTACTCCCAAAGTAAATAAAAAATAAAATCGCTTACAGGTATAAAAAATAGTGGCAATTCCAACATTAAATAAATGAGCAAAATTGAATTAGTTTAATTAAAATTATGCCGATTTCATTACTCCAGCGTTACAACGCCTTGTGAAAGCTGGGAAGCTAAAAAAACTAAAACAGAAAAGTTTAAGTTTGTTATAATTAAAAAAAATTAATATCATTAATGTGTATTATATACATATTTACATCTTAAATTTTAAACGGCATACTATTCTATAACGCAAGAGAACCATGTTGAGAAATTTAAAGAGACAATTTTAGAACAACTCTTATTATAAATATCATTCAAATATGTATTGAAAAAAAAACTCATTCTATTGTTTCATAATAGAAGTCAGGTCAACAAGAATTTTATCTAACGGACGAATAGTAGGAGAGCTATATACAGTTGAGTGAGGATTAAATTACACATGGAAATTTCAATTGGCAAGAACAAAGTTAATTTTCTATACTGACAACACTTTCCACTCTTGATTAACAAGTCTTTTAGAACTATAAACTATTGAAACTAAACGAAAATATGTAATCCATCGGAGCTTGCAGACTAGAGTCACTGTACACGAGATGCCAAATGAAATTCCCAGCAGCGTCATCACTCTTACGTCACGTCACGATTTAGTCAGCTAGTCAGCTACACAACTCGAAAACTATAAGTATAGCGAGCCACTCGACTGTACACAGCTCGAGGCCATAGAGCACGAAGCGAGAGAGCAGCAACACTGCATACGTACAGCACACGGCAAGCTTGTTGCGTGGGGCGCGTGGCTCTTCAACGTACGGATCGCGCGTCACCTCTCGCTTGTACAATGTCAGCTAGCCGGACGCCGGCTCTAGTGCTTTTACCGCGTCTGCGGTGAGGCCCTGCTTCTGGCACCACTCTACGAAGTCGTCGATGAGGACGGGCCACGCGCCCTCTGCGTCGTAGTTACTCATGCCGTCGTCGATTTGCGTCGCGAAGTCTAGTAGGAGGTTCCATGTGTCCTTTGGTATAGATCTCTTGTGATGCTCCTGTAATTTTTTACGGTCTGAGTTAGTTGGGTTCTTTTATGTAAAGGGGTATAGGAAAAAAAATTGGTGCAGCACTAAAGTTTTGTTAAACATGCAGGTGTGGGTATGTTGTATTTTGATAGTGTGCTAAAAATAATTAAATTAAATTCTTGTAGGACAATGTGTTTCAAATTAAGATGATCTGTTGGTTTATTTACTATTCAGATAAATGGTTATTTAAATTACATTAAGAACAGATCAATGTAAAATATGTATCTTAGTATTGTTAAAATAGAATCTGGCCCCAATTTACTTTTGATAGACTAGGATTCATACTAGCCAGATTACTAATATTTAAAATACACAAGAATCTGAACTAAAAACGTATTAGGAATGATGAGTAAGTAACTAAATATTTATATGAGTATGTGAACTTTATTATTTACTGTGTTCTACTTTCGTCTGGCACAGGCAAAACGGTACTGAATTACGAATTATTTGTGTTTTATTAAATATAAAAACTTCTTTTTCTCGATTACAGGGTTATTATTCAAAACTGGGATTGATGCTGAATACAGAACTGACAGAGAAAAAATAAAGCAGAAAAGTTTATAGAACTACTTTTTTGGGTCATTCCTTCTAAAGTTTACCTGTTTTGACTAGGAGGGTAGACAGATAGATACATAAATAGTACACCAATATGTTTTTACCAGATATATTAAACTCTGATGTAATTATAGGCTCTTCAATACTTTATCAGCAGCTTAATCATACTTACAAAAGTGAAACTCACTCTTGCATAGATAGCATTACATTGTCATTAATAAGTATAGAGATAATGATATCAAGTATCATTCATTTCAAGATAAAAATGTTTGTAATATACTATTATGATACTACATTTATGATTTTAGAAAATGGTATATCATTTATTTACATTAGGAATCCAATAAGAGGTGTTTTTCTAGTTTTAAGCAGTTAGGCTAGATCTGAGTATGCTTGTGATGTCTTCACCATCATAATCTGCCTGGCTTTCCCAAAACCATGTTAGGGTCAGCTTCCAGTCTAACCAGATGCAGCTGAACACCACTATTTTACATGGAGGCTACATATCTGACCTCCACAGCCACCATCCATACGTAACACATCATACATCCATTACTATCATAAATTTATGATGCCATACTATTTGTGATTTAATATAGATGCCAACTTGGCATGTATATCAGAATATCAGGCCAAGTACAACAATGACTAGAGGACTATATTATCTTTCAAGGAAAACACAACATGTTTTCCTTTTTTGAATTTGCACATAAGCCTGTGTGGAGATTTAAAAAAATATATGCACAGGTGTTTTGGTAAAAAGTATTTAGTTCATTTAGTAATTAATGTAAAGATGTATTTTTATTAAATCTAAAGCCTGTTGGATTGGTTAGTCATTATTTACCTTACTTTACTGATTTAAAAATGAGGATAAACTCATACATACCGTGAGAAATTTGCACCATGCATCTAGGAACTTAAACCTCCCACGGAGCACTATATTCCAATAGGCTATCGCCATATCTAATTCCAGTCCTTTCTGACCAGGGTTCTTAGCATAATTGAATGTGAAATGATAAAAGTCTTTAAACTTATTTTGATCTTTTATCTCTGTCTCCAATGTTGGTAATTTTGCTTTTAATTTGTCTATGCTATCTGCTCCAAGCTCCATGAGACCAGTTGTGAACTCGTCTTTAGTAAACTCACACTGTACAGCCGCTTTACATTTCCATGCTATAATAAGAACTAAAATTGACTCAGGACTTAAATTAAGGTCTTCTAAAAACTTCATAACACCATCTACAGTGATTTTATCGTTCTCCTGTTGATCTTTGTACTTAGTAAACAGTTGGTCGAGCTTTTTTCTATCCACAGACGCCTTGACGGGGTCCTTGTAGTAAGCTTCAGGGTTCTGAAAGTAGTTGTCACTCGCGAGGTCCAGTTTCCAGTCATTTTGAGACAAACAATATATCGCCGTGCTCTCACTCGTCTGCGTAAACGCGACGAACTTTTTAACTTTGTCTCTCTGTGACGATTTTAATTTATTCTGTAAAAGAATCGTACGAACGTCATATTTATAACCTTATTAGTGCTTACCTGTCATCTAATTTACGTATCAAAAAACATTTTGGGCATTATAAGTGACGTTGTGTTTGTTATTTCGGGTGGATTTGATGCATAATTTAACACGATTACTCACCATTTTCGTGAATTTTTTATTGTTTCTAATGACTTTCACTGTTATTTCGACATCGGAACCAAAGTGAAATAACAATCATAGACAACTTTCTAATGTTGTTATGGAATACACACAAAATTACCCATTTTGCTTCGTTCTCGTTTTGCAAGACATGGTTGTTCGTTGGGTTTTTTAACTATTTCCACTATTAAGTTAAGATTAAGTAAAAGGGTAAATTTAAAACTATAGTTTAATAGTACAACTATATTTTTTTAAATTGAGTTTTTTTATTGTTGTTTTTATTTGGTTACCGTTTATTATTTAGTTTGCGAAACTGCTTAAAATGAGCATGACATTATCCTTTAATCAGGGAATGTTAGGCAAATTTAGTAGCAACACCGTTTTGGGAGATAACCATAGACAATTATTTCTTCGTTCTAAAATAATAAAGTATAAGAAAAACATAAAAATTAAATTCTATTTCAAAATGAATTAATGTAATGATAAAGTACCGCTTATTTTTGTAAAGTAACGAAAGAAACACGAAGGCGAAAATAACGGAAATTGCTGGTACAGCTTTCTTCTTCTTTAATATTTTTCAGAACGAAGTTGTCAATAACTCCCAAACAGCTGATCGCAAAACATAACCTATGTTGCAACAACAAATGAGTGTAAATTAAGTGAAAATCATTATGTTACATAATTAAGTCTTAAAAATGCGGTCTTTAATAGTGAAGCAGTTGCATTACACTCCAAGCCGTTATTTATTTAAGTCAATATGTACGCAAAGTCCAAGGGTGAGATTTGCGCCTAGTCCAACAGGATATTTACATTTAGGGGGCTTACGAACTGCTTTGTATAATTATTTATTTGCCAAATCCCGAGGAGGTTCTTTCATATTGCGGATAGAAGATACAGATCAAACGAGGAAAGTTGAAGGTTCTGTAGATGCGCTTTTGAACGACTTGCGATGGGCGGGAATAGAATGTAATGAAGGTCCAGGAATAAAGGGCGAATATGGACCTTATGTGCAGAGCGAAAGGTTGAATATCTATCAGTAAGTTTTGTTTCTATTATTACCTATTTTTAAATTGGAAACATGCTTCTTTTCATTGATTTTCAAATTATTGGACTTCCAGAGATTCTGAGAAGCTTTATCTTGTGAGTCTTGTAGACCAAGACTACATACATAAACTCATGCCTAAAAGAAAATCCTATGGGGGTAGGCAGGGACCATAGAATGCCACCTGCTACAATCCACATTCTTACATACTCCTTTTGCCTCATCCACGTTCATACATCTGGGCAGAAATAAAAATATTTAAATTGAACGCTCTAAATGTTACGTCTATGCTCCCCTCGCTATTGTACTATTGCTTCCTTTTGATTTGCATAGACTTAATAACATTTAGATTGTTGAATTTAAATATTTTTATTTTTGTATTGAAATCTGATGAACTAAAACATGACAAATTGTTAAAAGTCATAGAACAAAAGTTGTTGGTTATGGTCTTAGTAACATAGTCCTGAGAGGTTGACGGTGTTTTACAAATAACCCTGTATACATTTTTTTTTTTCAGGAAACACATAACCAAACTCCTTGAGAACGGTTCAGCATACAAATGTTTCTGTACTGAGCGGAGATTGAACTTACTACGTAGAGATGCTGTGAAGTCTCAACGCATACCCAAGTATGATAACAGATGTAGGAGTCTGACTCATGAAGAGATTAACGAGAAGATTGATGCTGGTGTACCACATTGTATTAGGTTTAAGGTACATATTACTTTATTAGACAGATGGTGACTGCTGCAATGATGAGTAATAGAGAAGTATGGAAGAAAAAGACATGCTGCACTGGATACGGCTGGATAATGATGATGATGCTGATTATGTTGTTATCAATGTGGTTATTTTTGGCCTGAAAATGTCTGCTAGAAACTTGACTACAAGATCATTTCAGGGTTATACAAACTGAGGAAATTCAGAGGTCTGCCAGTCTGTTTTTTCCCACTCTTGGGGCTGCCCCAGCTGTTTTCTCATATAATTGAAAATATTATAGATCAGAACTTTGGTTTCAGGCATAATTGTAATTTAGTTATTTTTTTTATTAATTGATTCGTCTTCTTCTTCGTGTTGCTGGCACAACAATTTTATATCTTGTTAGCCCAGAAGTTCGCCACTGTCAACACTTTATTAATTGGTTCTTCATCTTAGCGTGTCAATAGCAATCTAAATTGTGTCGGTACAGAACTGAGCCACTAGTTTGGCGTCCCCTGTAGCGTCCATCAGTTCCTGTAATGAACAAACAGCAGGACACGATATTAAGTGCCGCATCGTTTGTTAATAAATTCATTAATTGGTTACTGTTTTAATAATTAATGGATTGATGTGATAATTTTAACATAATAATTCTCATTAAGTGGCAACTCATTACCATATATTTTGTTTTATCAGTATACAGATAAAAAATTGTGCTGCAATGTGGTTCATAACTCCTAAAATATAAAAAAGTTAGTTTTAGGTACAGTCAGCATCAAAAGTCGGTTAACACTTATAAATATTACACCAAGTTTTGTGCTAGTCAGTGTGATCTGATGTTATATTGTTTTGCGAATTTGTGTAACCATTGATGAAAATATTGTTATGTCTTTTACTACAGTCTGTTAATATGGATCGTTCTAAAACTAAGACGTTTTATAATTTTGGATATGTAAAGCGACTTTTGCTGCTGACCGTACCTAAAATCTTTAACAATTCAGTTAATAATGAACAAAACTTGAGAGGTGTCAAGGGACACCCGGATGGAACGAAGTTCCTTTCACGTACATAATATCAATACATTTTAGATCTAAGTTAGTGTGCGAAAAATAAAATATTTAATTTAAGGAAGATTAATCCTTAATTCGAAGCAATACGTCTTACTTAACTGCACAACCGAATTTGTACTTTGTAGTTCGGTCACTCCAAATAATCATATCTATCCTTACTCACATACACACCCCAATTGTACGTAATTTAAGGAAATTTCAACTTTATGTTAAAGAAATAAAGCTTACAATAGCTTACTATAGCAAAAAGTGTCATGACAACTTTTCGTAAGAATTTTTTCCGTCTAGCCCCCTTTCACAACGCGCGATAAGGAACTTCGTTCCAAAAATACAAACAAATTTCATTTTTATTATCACCAGCTAACATCTGACTGCCAGTTCTTCGAAGACCTGATCTTCGGCGGCATAGCATACGACGTGTCCCTGAACGAGGGTGACCCAGTGCTCATGAAGAGTGATGGCTTCCCAACGTACCACTTCGCTAACGTTGTGGATGACCATCTGATGAAGATCAGTCATGTGCTGAGAGGTGTGGAGTGGCAGATATCTACTACCAAGCATTTGCTTATTTATAGGTAAGGATATCTTAAAATCAAGTTTATTTGTACTGCTATAAAGTTAATAATTATGTGTAACATCAAATGAAAATGATTTTGAATATGGAATTTAGTTGGAATGCAATTTACTAACACTATGGACTCATGTCTGAAATAAAGAATAGAAAGAAAAGAATGAATTTAGCCCCTAAGAGCTTCTAGCTTCTTGAGGCTGAAACAGATGACTATTTCTTGTCATAATGAACCTATCGAAAGTTCTTTAAAGTACAAATTACAGACGCGACCGCGCTCTAGGAACCGTTCCATGCGTAAATGTTCGTGCAAACAACTTTGTTCTTTAAGACACTTCAGAATAAAGTGTATTATCGAATGTCATCAGAAAATATTCCTCTGACCACTTCTCTGAATACTTTATATAGCCTACTTTTTATGGTTTTCAGAGCGTTTGGCTGGACCCCGCCACAGTTTGGTCACATGCCGCTGATCGTGAATGCTGACGGTACAAAGCTGAGTAAGAGACAGAGTGACGTCAAAGTTGAAGACTACAGGAGAAACGGTAATATATTCTTAGATATGACCATGTGTATGTGTACGTGGTGTAAGCATAATCAGCCTATAATGTTCCCACTGCTGGGACACAGGTCTCCTCTCCTAGGTTCAGCCGTTTTGGTGGAGTATGGTAACTAACATTGTAACACGAGAATTTTACATATAGATTTTGTACCCTATCACGATGTTTTCCTATTTAACCCAAAAGTTGACTGGTAGAGAATGCCGAATTAAGTCCGCCTATGTACCACTATTGTACATGAAGTTTAAATAAATAAACTGGGTGTAACGGAAAGGGTATATACACACTTAAGGGTGTGCTACAAACCATCAAACTGATCATGTTTCTCCGTCGGGCAAACATCGCTATAGCCAAAAAAAATCTGCTGGCCCATACAAAATTACAATACCTATTCGACCCAAATGTATGTAGCCGAGATAATAATAATAATAAGTTTAATAATAATAAGTTTATTGTTCATAAAAGAAACATAACAGTTGTGGCATACAAATCGGTGAGCCACAAACTAAGCATCGCTTGTGTCTTGTGGCTCAGGAGTGCGAAATTATACAAATTAAAGCATTTAAGTACAACAATTTCTAATAAAACATTAGCATTATGAAGTAAGGACGTTTGAGAGATTTTATAATGTGCTCTGAACACAATATGAACATTAAGTAATAAAAATAAAATTAAAATATAAACAATGTTTGCATATATTGGGCTTGTGTTATGGTGAGTGTGAGTGTGTGTGTGTGTTTGTGTTCTTGTGAGTGTGCGTGTGTGGATGTGTGTGAGTGTGAGTGTGTGTGGCTGTTGTATGTTATATCAAGGCTTCAGTGTCGTCGTATGACAATTTAAGGAGGGCTGATCTTAATATTTTTTTACAGGTGGTCGTTGAGGAGTCTCGTAAGTCGCAAATTTTACTTACTTTATTGTAGGTGTTAGGATGGGAATAGTTTGCACAGCGTCTAGCTAGTTCCGATTTTGTATTTGGTATAGGTACTCTGAACACCCGTTTGTTTAGTAAGTTAATGTATTCTGGGAGTTTTCTTACTGTTGCGTGATACTTAAGCGTTGCTTGAAGTATGAACATTTGTCGTACCCTAAGAACTTCAAACTCCTGGTAAATAAGGTCGGTGGGGAACCTGAAAGGTTTTTTTAGTGCAACCTTGATCAGTGCCCGTTGTGCTCTCTCTAATGTTATAAATGTAGTTTTACAGGCCCGTCCCCAAATACAGATGCAGTACTGCATGATTGACTGGCAGAGTGCATAGTAAACTGTTCGCAGTACATCAATAGGCGTGCAGTCGCGGAGTTTTTTCATTACATGAATCAGTTTTCGCACTCTGGAGGATAGGGCATAAATGTGGGATTTGTAAGTTAGGTTGTTATCTATTGTTATTCCAAGATATTTTATTGTGCCGGTACGTTCAAGGACTTTGCATGGGCACGTTTGGTGGGAACCGTTGTTGTGTTCTTGGGAGCAGGTGTGTATTTTTATGGACATAGTTGGGGATGGGCTGGAGGCACTGGTTTTAGAAAAAGCAATATATTTACTTTTACTGACATTTAATGTCAATAAATTAGTGTCTAGGGAGTATGCTATCTGAGAGAGACCCTGTTCCGCCAAACGATACACCCGTTCCCAATTCGAGCCGTGAAAGATGATGGCAGTGTCGTCGGCATAGCAAATCACATCAGCGTTTCTGATTGGGAGGCTTACTACTTCGTTTATGTACAGCGTGAAAAGCGTTGGGCCAAGGGTACTGCCCTGCAGAACACCAAACGTGATAGGTAGCAAGCTACTTTGAAGGCTGCCTATTTTCGAGTATTGGTACCGCGAGGTTAAGTAGCTACGGAACCATTCTAGAGGTGTACCCCTTATTCCCGTAGCCTCTAACTTATTCAGAAGAAGCCCGGGAGACACGGTGTCGAATGCTTTTGCCAAATCAAGAAAAACACCGACACAGCATTTTCCATTTTCTATGTGGTGTGAAACTTGATTAGTCAATAGTGACACCGCGTCTTCAGTGGACTTTCCTCGTCGAAATCCGAATTGTCTGTTCGAGATTATTTTATTTTTGTCCAAAAAGTTAACCAATCGCTTATTGACAATTTTCTCTAGAATTTTAGAGACTATACTTAGCAAAGCAATAGGCCTGTAGTTTTCGGCAAGTCTTTTGGACCACTTTTGTAGACAGGAAAGACACCTGTTCCAATGCTCAGATTAAATATGTGCGTAAGTGGTTTAATTAGGCTTTCTCTACAGTTTATGAGTAGTTGAACTGTTACCTGATCTGGCCCCGGTGCGCTATCTATTTTTAGGTTGCGTATTATGTTGGAGACTTCTTCTTCGTCTGTTGGGTGCAAGTAGAATGATTGTGAGTTAAAGCTCGGTGTTATGTGTGAATCTATTAGTGATTGGTGAGTGGTTGCTAGTTTGTCGAGGATTTTGTCAGCATGTTTTCCCCCTACAGAGACGAAATGCTGATTGCAGTTGTCTAGAGATGTTGTTGTAGACGTACTGGATGCGATTAAATTCGTTGATATATTTTGAGTGTTGCATTTTTTGGTCTTACAAATGTCTTTTATTGCTGTCCATAGTTTTTTGGGATTGTTCTGGTTACTTTCGATTTCTTTTCTGTTGTGTAATGTTCTAAGATTGCGGAGAAGCGTGTAAACAGAGTTCCTGTATCTGGTGTAAATTAATTGTTTTGTGTGGTCGTCGGGGTTGGCTTTGCAGTCTAGATGAAGTTTGTCACGATGCCGCATGCACCTTATTAAACCAGGAGTGACCCAAGGTTGAATGTTAACCATTCTGCGACTTATTTTAACATTCTGAGTGTGGTTCTTAGTGGCTCGTGAAACCGTGTCATTGAAGTAATTTAGTGCAGTATTCACACAGTTTGCGTCGGTAACAGAATCCCAGTTTGTTTTGTTAATTTCATTAGCTACGGCTGTCCAGTCAGTTTTGATTCGCCATCGTTTCAAGTTTTTGGCCTTATCCGGTTTCATCGGTAGTCTACATAAGGCAAGGTCATGATCAGTAATAGATAGGCTACATACGAGACCAAGAGGTATTGTACGTGATTTTATGATGTTTTTCGCTATCACGATGTTTAAGTATGTATACAGGGTGTAACGGAAAGGGTACATACATACTTAAGGGTGTGCTACAGACCATCAAACTGAACATGTTTCTCATCATGAAACATGTTTTTCAGCCAAAAATGGCCTCCCCCCCCCACCATACAAAATTGCAATACCTATTCGACCCAAATGTACGGGGCAGCTGATATTTTTTTCGCTATAACGATGTTCAAGTATGTATATACCCTTTGCATTACTCCGTGTATAAATGTGTGCCCCGTTGTTGGCAATACGTTCGCCCCCTATTACATAGGACTATATATATATATTATACTGAAGTAATAAGGATTCTATTTTAGAAAAGTTCTAATTCCACGCGGACGAAGTTGCGGGCACAGCTAGTGATATCTAAAGGTTATATTTTAATCTGTATTTAAATCCCTTTTAGGAATATATCCTCTGGCCCTGGTGAACTACATAACGCTGTCAGGCGGAGGGTTTGACCACGTACCTGGTGCTGGAGTCAGACTTAAGAGTTTGGGAGATTTAGCTGAAGAGGTAATTTAATTTTTAAACCTTTATCATTTATAGAAGTTGTTGTTTTGCATCCTCGTCAAAATTAAGGAGGTTGTCACAAAATACATAAATAATCAATTTAAATTACGGTACCTAGTTAATTATTAATAAACGCAGATTTTTTGGTTGTTTAAGATTGTCAGTATATCGGAATAACCTTAACGTAGTTTATGGAATAAGAAATTATTGAATAAACGTTTGAGATTTTTTTGATTGTGTGAAAGAGCGGTTATAGGGTGAGACGGGTCGCGTTTAAAACACGGGTGGTTCACACTTGCCGATTTCCGTACATAAGAAAAAAAATAAAAATTACCTACCCATTTTATTATTGATTTGGGACGAGAATCATTAGCATAGTTACCTCCTTGAATTTGAAGAGGATGCAAAACAACATCTTGTATAGGGTGACTGGTAATTAGCTATCGATACTTAAACAAGTGATTATACTCATGATGACAAACAACTTCCCCAAAGAAACATTTTTTAAAGACTCATTTACTTTAACACAAGCTGATAGGCCACAGGCGCGCGCGCGCAAATTTCATACGGCTGTTGTATTATTGTGATAAAATGAATGAGTCAAAAAAAATGGTACTTTGGGAAAGCTGTTTGTCATCATGAGTATCACAGTCACCCAAAATGGATGGAGACGGACAGGAAGGCCAGAGAAAAGATGAATGGATTGTTTGAAGAATGATATGACAGATAAAGGAGAAATTGATGCCGTGAAGTACGAAGCCACATGGATGACAGAGGAGAATGGAAGAAGATAACGTGTTGCACCGACCTCAAGTATAATGGGACAAGGGCAGAAAGTTGATGATGTCCATTCTTTATCAGCGGTGTGATTCTATAAGACCTCACTTAGAACTTCGAATCTGAATCCGCTGTGAGTTTCTTGATTGGCATTCTAAAAGCCCGGTTAATAATTCGAATTTACACTAGCGCCACCCTTACGAGCGTGTCAGCGAGTTGAACTAAATTAACAGGGAGATTTTGACAGATAAAGTATGAGATGACGTGAAGTGGCATTCTGTAAGGTAATTCCCCCGTCACTTTGACGCTCCCTTGGCTACAAAATCAAGGTCATTTTGAACCTTACGCGAAGTGACAGTGGATAGCGATGTGAGATGTGAGTTGTAGTCTGAATTTTACAGAATCGACGTACAGTTTAAGACTAAACGCCATATGTCAGTAGCGTATCCTTGGCTTGATATGTGTGGCTCTAGCATTTACGAGGATAAAGGTATTTAATTAAGGACGTTCAAGATTTCAAAAGAAATTGCTCCATCAGAGTGATAAGCATCATCTGCCTAGCCTTTTCCCAAACTATCTTGGGGTCGGCTTCCAGTCTAACCGGATGCAGCTGAGTACCAGTATTTTACATGAACCGACTGCCTATCTGACCTCCACAACCCAGTAACTGGGTAATACGATACCCCTTAGTAAGACTGGATGTCAGACTTTTGGCTTCTGACTACTCGTAACGACTGTCAAAGATCTACAAATGACAGCCGGGACCAACGGCTTAACGTGCTTTCCGAGGCACGGAGGAAACTTGTTATGTAATTATGGTCACCCATCCACGGTCCAACCTCGGCAAGCACGGCTTAACCTTAAAGATCGACCCGTGCGGCTGTTATTATTTAGCCACGAGCTCCTCGATCAACGAGACGAAGAGATAAGATCAATCAGAAAATAAAATATAAAGGGTGTAAAACACCTCTTAACGAAGCCGAAAGGCACTGGTTCTCCCTGTCATTGCGATCATTTTTTTGTTCTACACCATACCTGGGAACCTTCTAGTTACGGAGATATTAGGGGTCAAAGTTCCAACTTTTTGACAAGTATTTTTTTAAATACAAGTTTTCTATGTAAGATTTTTACTTTAAACATCTCCACGACCCCCATACTATTCAATCCGTCCATCAGCACAATGTTTTGAGTGCGTCACATTGAGTTCTACCACAAAACATGATTTTACACCCCCCAAAAAAAAGTCGTTTCCCAGCAATAATTTTTGCGTAAAGTTACTTAGTTTCATGTACAGAATGCTTGGTTAACGGCTTCGTGATTAGGTGATTTACACGGTGTATAGTTACTGGCTGTCATTATTAGTTAGAGTTCGGAAATATCCCTTGGGAATGTAATAACAGTAAAAAAGTGCGAAAAATATTCTATGTTCTACCCTGGATATGGCCTAACCGTATGTTTTCATGATTGCTCCACAGCTTCTCCCATACAGTAAATATCATCATCATCATCATCAGCCTATAATTTTCCCACTGCTGTGACACAGGCCTCCTCTCTATGAGAGGGTGTGGGCTGTAATCCACCACGCGGGCCCAGTGCGGGTTGGTAGATGTCACATGTTATCGAATTTTGAGTTCTAGGACATGCCGGTTTCCTCACGATGTTTTCCTTTACCGTAAATATAACCTATTTTAATCACAGTGCAGTGACTGCATCATTGGTGTAGTGGTTGAAAGTCCTCCTGAGTTCGATTCCCAGGCCGGGAAAAGTGTTATTGGGTTATTCCATCAAGAATGTTTCAGTAGCAGTCACGTAGCCTGTATTTGGGCCAGGTTGATGGCAATAGGCTCGCACCCTATTACTTGGACAACGGAACAGGAAAAATATGGGTGTACTATTTGGTACTCTTCTGCCTAACCCTTCGAAGATTTCAGGCGTGATGTTATGATATGTTTAATCACAGTTTCAGATAGAAAAAATATCGTCGCACCCGAGTCGCCTGAACCCCGACTTACTAGAAGAATGTAACCGCCTCGAAATCAAAAGAAAACTAAAGGACAATGACCTCTCCTTGACCTTAGTCTCCACACTTCAAGATTTAATCACAAAAACATACCCAAACCACAAGCTAAACCTAACCGACGAACACGTTTCAAGCGTTCTAAATTGGTCTGTATCGAGAATATCAAGGATAGAAGAGCTATCATCGAAAAAGTACGGTTTCCTTTGGATTTTACCGAAAAACACTTCTAAAGTCGACCAGGAACTACTCAAAAAGCTGGTCGAAAACCTGGAAGGGCTGGAGATATTCGACCAGGGTGCGTTAAAGGAGAATTTAAGGAGTTTCTCCGTAAATAATAAGGTGAAGTTTCCAGCGTTGATGAAGATGCTTCGGTCTGTGATCAGTGGTTTGGATGAGGGTCCAGGAGTTGCAGAAATGATGGATTTGTTAGGAAAGAGTCAGTCGTTAGAAAGAATTAAAGCTGTTGTACGATATTTTGCTTTTTATTTCACGAAAAGGAAGAAATCTTGTCCCGCCGTAGAATTGAATTACAAAATTCAATTTGCGTATCTAAACTTTACTACCAGATGGCGCTAATTCAGAATTAACCTATACTAATATTATAAAGCTGAAGATTTTGTTTGTTTTCTTGAACGCGCTAATCTCAGGAAATACTCATCCGATTTGAAAAAATTTTTCAGTGTTAGATAGCCCATTTATCGAGAAAGGCAATAGGCTATATATCATCACGCTACGTCCAATAGGAGCGGAGCAGCAATGAAAAATGTTGCGAAAACGGGGAAAATGTGACGCAGACGAAGTTACGCTGGACAGCTAGTACAAAATAAAGTTTAAAGCGATTGGATGTGTAAAAAATTCGCACTCAGCCCTTAGACAACTACCTACTTAGGGCCAGGCCAGCACAGACCGTGCGGCTAAATGCTTGAGTATGTTTCTTGCTCAAGGTGCAAGTATCGCTGCATTTAAAGCAAACGTGCGTAGACTCCCTTGTCCGTCAAACGCTCTCATAAATCGACAATTCGCCATGTTTAAATGTATTGCGTACCGTAAACGTTTTGTTCGGCAAACGGAACGCATGGTTGCGCCAAAAGAGGGCGCCATCCGGTTTTCAGAACAAATCTGCAGTGTCACTGCTCGTTGGGCTAACTAGAAGATACCTAGACCTAGGTATTTCCAATGGTTATCTATCTATAAATATATAAAATCATTCGTCTGTTCGTTCGTTCGTTTGTACTCTATAGACTCCTAAAATCATCCAATTTTGTAGAAATTTAGCACAGTTGTTCATAGACTGAGAGATACTTGACGCAAAAGTCTAATAAAAACCATACGTCAATGATTTCATAAAGCAGAAGCGAAAAATAAATCTTTCTTTTTGAAGCGTGGACATTTTATAGTCCATTATGAAAGTGAATCTAGTAATAAAAAACCAGACAATTGCGAGACGGACTCGCCCACCGAGGGTTCCGCACAAATTCACTTTTGTTATGCGCGTTAATTAAATAATAAAAAATGTTTAATAAATTTTTGTTTTATGATTAACAAAAACATAATTAACAATTTTCCTCGAACTTGTAGTACTTATAAGACGATATTACCTGCCAAATGTCATAGTTCTAGGTCAACGGGAAGTACCCTATTCATTTCCTTGAGAGTTTCAACTCGATACCTCCACGCGTTCCCGAGATCAACGGACAGGCACACAGACATACAGACGAACAGGACAACAAAATGATCTTAACCTTTTGACCGCCACGTCAAAAAAGAAAAAGCGTGCCCTCAGCGCCAAGCTCCGAATTCATAATTTAATACCTACAAAATAATAGTGAGGGCGAAATTATATCGATAAAGCTCCTAGAAACCTGACAACATTTTTTTACATGGGTTTTAATTTCAATAAAGATTATTATACCATCCTTGTGTTGAGTTTTATTTCATCGCGCTTTGTACTTTATGACATAAATGTAATAATCCGTGTCACAGTTACGGCGTTTATTCCACAAATAGAAAAAACAATCGATAAAACCAAGTCAATAGTATTACAGCACTATTGTCCATCATGACGTAATTTTTTGTCACCCTAAGACGACAATGGCGCAGTTGGCACGTATTTCTTGAAATTGCTCGCTTCTTCTCTAGAGGTGCGACACCGATACTTATTAATAATATCGAAATATTTTATTTTGTTCGTTTTGTACTTTTAACATTGTCAACTAATAAAATTTAAGTTTCTTTGGAAGAACAAGCAATATTAATGCTTTAGTATAACGCCAGTCACTGATGACATCAGTGCAGAAGTAAATACCGTTTACTGTGTTAGTGTTGTTTACTTTCGAATGTAGACAATTTACAACACTGTAATGAATAGGAAATAATGAGGAATAATGGTACCTACCTGGACAAAGTTTCTTAAGCGTCACAAACATGAAGTTCACAAAAGATAAAATAAAACATTTTATAAAAATCAGTTTTTTAATTAAAAAGTTGGGTGGTAGAAATTGGTAGAACAATCACACCATTTTTAATACCTTCACACATTATATACCGTTTAATATGTATAAGACAATCAACATAAGTTTAATTCAACAATTGTATATTGATTTATATCGATATACGTATGTATTTTTAGGTAGGATAGTATTAAAAAAAAAAAACCATTATAAACGTGTCAGTATCGACTCCTTGCAATATACTTAATAAGTCTTCACTACTCATATTACAGTTATCCATTATTAATCATGTATACAGTAAACAATAATAATAACAGCAAAAGAACTACTCTATTCAAAAATTTTCCTCGTTTGACGTCATGGGACTGTCAATCATAGACGACTGTGGCGTTCCCGGCACAGACAATACATTGGGTGATAGGGATGGGCATTGCAGTCATTACAATCAATCGATAATCTATTAACACTCGACTTTTAAAGAGCGCATAGTTCAGTATTATAAAATTTTCTTGATTTCTCAAACATGAAAGTTCAATATCAAATGTTTTGTTTAATAATGCAGAATTCAGAGTAAATCAAATATAACGTAGGTTGCCGTCGAGGTCGATATTCTTGTTATATTGACTGCTGCCTACATCACTACGTGTCCTGTTGAGGTGACTGTGGCTTTGAGGGCACGAACTTTTTAACTGGTTTTCTTTTTTGTCATCTTATGTTACTACAGATGAAATCTAATGAAAGCAGTTCACTTCAAATAAATGAAGAAGAGTCAAGGTAAATAATTAACAAGGGAAAAACACAAAACAATGCTGTTTAATGACATTTATTTATGTGTAAAATTCTGTCAACCATTCGCGACCGTGGCGTGCTGGGCACATTTTGTTTTGTCGTCTACACACGACTGTGGCGGTCAAAAGGTTAAAAGGGTTCCTTTTTTTCCTTTTTAGGTACGGAGCCCTGAAAACGAGTTAAATCTTTATTGTCATGGCTGAACAATAACTCCATGGTTTTGAGAGGACAATAAAGTGTGATTTACTGGAGCATTGAGATTTTGAGAGATGTTCCTCATCTTTATAGCCAGGTCATTCAGGATAAGTGCCCTTTTACAGTTTTTGAACGATCCAGCTGTCCGGTACGAGCAGGATAAATTGCTTATCTGCAATCATCTTGACAGATCAACAAATTCCTTGCGTTATACCGTTGTCAAGAATAGAAAAGAATACCTTATACTTTATTGTACACCAAAATTTAAATGTAATGGTTTTACAATAATGCTTATTTTATGGACAACCTTTGGATGCACATTACGGACATTCAATAAAAAGGTGGTAGTCAGTGGTGTACTGCTAAAACTACACAACAAATTTAAACAATACAAGTTAAGTTATTTACTACATTGCATGTTTTCAGGGTGGAATTTTTCAATGCCACCTGGAGGGAAACTACTCTAAATACTGGAGATAGCAAAATTGACTCAAAGGAAACATTTCTTTATTTTTAAAAAGAAACATAATTGCATAAATCAAAGATTTTCGAAAATTCGCTTGTCTTACGGCCCGTTCACGACCTTGCCGCTGTGAGCGGCAGCTAAGCGCGGGGCGGCGAGCGGTAAGATCAAAAGTATGAAAATGTTTGAAGCACGCCACGAGACGCCGCTCATAGCGAAAACGCGCGCGGTTTTCTCCGAGCGAATCGCGGCAGCGGCGAGCGGTGCGCAGAGCGGCAGGAACAAAAGTACGAGCGAATGAGTGCGACGCCACGAAACAGAGCGGCGCGGACAGCGGTGTAGGAGTGACGTACTCAGTGGCGTAGATTAAAACAAAAAGTTTAGACGATTTTGTGGCGGTAATGGATACCGAGGCATTTTTTACTGAAATTTTAAATCGACCGCCTATTTGGATGTCAAAACTGTACTCATAAAACGTATCTGGATATTTTCTGTAATCTTCGTATGGTTACGAAATTCGCTATTTAAATACCGATTTTTATTCAGTTCGTACACTCCTTCTCTCATATTAAGAATATCTTGTTTTAAAAATGTACTGCTTTCTAAACAGAGAAGGGATAATTTTTGATAACGCCATGATTTTGAGCACGTTTTGACTACCTAAATACGTCCACCGCTGTTTTAGTCAGTCAAGTCTGACACTCCCTCCCGCTCCGCCCGGAGCGGGAGAAGTCATTTGATGATTTCCCATCCTTAAAAAAAAAAGGTATGTTTTAGGAGATTAATAAAACCAACACATTATGAGTAACAATATAATTAATTGAATTACCAAATATAAATATTGAGAGAAAATATCGAGGTCGATTCTGAGTTACAATAATTTCACAAACAAGTTTCTGACCCACACTAAAACACTTGTTACAGAAAAGTGTAGGTTGCACATCAAGTAAATAGACAAAATAAAATGGTAGTAATAATCAAAGTAGGTACAATAGTATACTATTTTATAAACAGTAAGTTATAGTCGACTTCGTAATCAATTTACTACTTTTGACAAAAATCTCAGTAGGTAACCTAAATTTAAAGTTCAGGTGGCGTACCATGACGTCTCAAAACATTATTGTTTCATTCTCATTCCAGAGTGGGAAAGAGACGGAGCTATACAGGTTGTCTAGCTCCATCTCTTTCCCACGGGAATAAGAATGAAACAATAATGTTTTAAGACGTCATAGTAACCCCCCAGTTTAGTTGAAATGATCTGTCACTTAGAGCCTGTTTCACCACGTAAGGTTAAGTTCCCGTTAACTTGGCAGATAATTTCGTACAAATTCTGTGCCGTTTTTTTTTATTCGGGTAATAGTGGCTATTTGGACATCGCGAAAAAGGCCCAAACAAATAGACCTTGTCGTTACATGAAGTGCAAGTGACATTCAATCTTAGAGTGGTAAAGCCATTACGACGTCGACTAAGTAACTTGTTCTTTTAATTTGATGGGACCTGCCCGTAAAATGTTAATTGAAGATAACGTCAGAGCATACTTTGTCGAATTCACATGGTCGGCTTATACAGGGTTATTTGTAAAACACCAACAACCTCTAAAGAGGTCGTTGTACTCATTATTATGAACATATCAAGTTTCATTACAGAGTATATCAGTAGGCTGGTGAAGGAAAACATTACCTCACTTCTGGGCCGGTCGGGTAAAAATAAAAGTCAATGTCAATGGCACCTGTCACACCACCGACTAGGAAGCGACGAACTATCGACAGTTTTCTTGCTCAAGAACCGTAAAATATTATGTAACTTAGGTAGATCTCAAGTCTGTAAAAGAGTTACATAAATTAGTTAATCGTTGATTGGTCAAACAGCGTATTTTATCTCTGACCACAGCAACCCAAAGTAGCCTAATGATGACACCGATAAAGATCACTGTAGGTTTGACAGACTTGGCAGTGGCAGCATAACCACTGCAACCTTAAACGACAAAGTTTGACTTTACATATCGATGCATTTTTACTTGACAAGCAGCGCTACCTCTAACTGCACACTTAAAGTGGACACACTGTAGTTTGGTTTTGAGAAATTTTAGATGGTAGCCTTACTCGCTTCTCGTCAGCGGTGGGACAGGCAAGGCCGTCTTAAACTAGGCTGGGGCCCTTGGGCACACAAGAATTTGGGGCCCTTTTGGAAAGTAAAAAAAGCGAATTATAATATTTTTTTTTACTAAGTATGACCATTAATTATAGGTATAATGAAATACAGGTCAGGAGACACAGTTATAGTCTCTAAGCTTGCCGTTATTATTTCACAGTTGCTTGAAGTCGATGGTTCAGCATCTGTGTTTGTCATTTTCGTCACACGTAACCTCTTTTTCCTGGTGACATTGAGGTACTTTTGTCTTGCGGTGATGAGAATGAATAATCCCTCGGCTTATTTGTTTACTCAACCGTAAAAAACGAAGTGAGCTTTGGAAGTTTTTCCGTTATTTATTTTTGAGTTGCAAGCAACATCCATATGGGTTAGTATACAAAAAGATAACTTATACCTATGTTATACCAGGTGTTACCAGGTTGTTGTTCAAAATTCATCTTTGAACAACATCACCTAGCAAAGGAGAATCGTACCTGCCTACTACGGTCTTCATAGGTAGGATAATATATATAATTAGGTAGGATGCGTTCGGAAATATTATTAATTAGTACAGTAGGAATAGCCGCAGTCATCGATATATTGGCGTAGTATATGCCTTGTAAATACCTTCTGATAAGATTACTAATCTGTGAAAAAAGTGTAATGTTCCTGACAAAAATGTTTTGAAAATAATTGTGTGAGAGGAATTGTGGGTCCTTCGGGGCCCCCTGAGAATGGGGGCCCTGGGCACGGGCCCCGTGTGCCCTTATGGTAAAGACGGTATTGGGGACAGGGCTTGTACGACTAACTCTTATAATACTACTTTAATGTTATTTCAGTGTTGGGAAAAGTTCGAGCTATCCAGGACGTCCTACCCCATCTCTTTTCCACAATGAACATCTTAAAACTTAACGGTGATGTGCAACCTTTTTTTATAAAAACAAATGAACCTCAACAATTTTGATCAATGAGTTACTGTTTAATAAATTAAATACATTGAGCAAAACTTTAAAAAACTAAATTAAAGTACAAAATAAAAAGGCAAACTTCACACGAAAACTCAAACAAGAGGTTTTATTGCAGATGTTAAAAATGTTCTAACAAATCAGGAAATCTCAACATTTTATTACACGAGTAGGTATAGTTGCGTTCTTTTGGCGCGTGGCCATAATCAGAACTAAAGCCGCCATCTTATTTTTTTAATTGTCCTTTTTAACATCTGCAATAACATCTTTTACAAACATAATCATAGAACACATTCTTAATAAAAACTAATTCGAACACAACAAAAATAAAACATTCGTACTTAAACACTAAAAATTTGGTCTTGCTTTACCTAATTGATGCTGTTCGTATACAATCCATTATTATGCAAATAATATCTAAATGAGTATTGGAACTATTTAACGATAAACTGTATATCGGTACGTGACGCTAATTAGTGACGGAAAAATAAAGTTAATTAAAATGGTACAACACTAGTGATATAAATTAACATACCTAAAAATAGAATAAAAGATAAATAAATGAAAAAAAATACTTTTTGTGAAGTATATCACGTTTCGGTTGATCTTGGCTGTTATTCGTATTTGTTTAAGAGCTTTTATACCTTACGGAATTTCATACAAACCTTTAAGCTTGTATCAAATGTCGTAAGGCGTAAACGCTCTTAAATTGGCAGTGGTTACTGTTGGTCAGTAGCCCGACAGTTTAACCACCATTTTCATCAAGGGGTATCGTGATACCCAGATACTCATATGTAAAAGTCAGATAGTCAGCCGCGCTTTGCAAAATACTGGTGTTCAGCCCCAATCGGTTGAAACTTAGAATGGAAGCCAACCCGAAAAAGGCAAAAAGGCTAAGATGGCAGCGGTTTTTTTTTAATACATAGTTCGACTTACGAAGGAACTGTCAATCTTATTTATATCACTTCTATAACATTTATCATCAAATAATTGGTATAGCACAAACAAAAATCACACTTTAGTGATAACAATGAAATAATTTTTGACAATACATTTACTAATACAAACAAAACTGTGTGTATGTTTTTTTTTCTCACAACTTGCATCAGGAACATACCGATATATCAGTGACTAGATAACTTAAACATAAATAATTTAATTATTGTTTTAATTTTGGCAAGCAACTCTTTTTGGTTAAATGTGTTCATACAAACTAAATCTCTAACGAGGAAAAATGTCTCTTCTCCATGTATTTTTTTCTGAATACTTAAGGAATAAACGCACATAACGCTTCCTCATCTCAATTTTTACAAACAACTGAAGCTATTGCTTTTTTCAATTGGAAGCCCCAAATCGGAAGACATGGCCAAATATCGTAAGACAATAATGAAAAGATTTTTGATTGAACGCAAGTTCGGGCAATATTGCGCAGCATTACGCATTTAGCATTTACGGGCTAATAGTGCCGGGTAAGATCGTGCAGTTTCGGTGAAATACTGCAGGGTAAGAATTTGCCGCTTGCCGTTACGGTAAAATACCGCAAGGTAATTGTGAGCAGATAAAACTCTAATTATTCAAATTATATTTTAATTGCCGCCAAAATCAAAACAAAACAATAATTACAACATCTAAGTAGAAAAATCGAAGCGAAAAATCGATGCTTATTGCTTAATTGAAATCGTAAAATATTTTACAAAGAATTATTATAATATAACGACAGCATTATTAAAACTGACTTAAACATATTGATATGATTACATTTATAAGGAAAACTTTAGAATTTATCGCTTTGCCGTTTTCTGAAGACAGAAGGTAATGAAAATCAGGCGTTCGAATTGTGGTATTTTGAGGCAGATTTCGGAAATCGATTCGATTAGGTAAAGATAAAACAAATTGTCAACTAATACCGATTTTTCAATCCTCAGATAATCAACCAGATAGCCTTTAATCGTTGATACTTCCAGATTCCATTGATCAGCGCTTATTTTTTGCTACATCCTATTTACTTGTCCCTCGTTCTCAGAAAACGACAACTTTGAAAAAACTTTACATAAACACTGAAATGTACAACTATAATTATTAAAAATTCACAGCAATTGAAATTTGCAATAATGTAAAAATTAAATTTCATCAAACATCAATTCTCACATCAGATGTAAACTCCACATTAATTTATTTTAATTGAAATATAAAAGAAACACTTACATATAATGAAAGTAGGTACAACGATTATTTTTCTTTTACATTTTATTAATAATAACTTCGAATAATATCATTTCTTTAAAATTTACGGAATAAAACGTTACGATTTGGGATTTCATTGAAGAAAATATTGTGAACATATTTTTTTATTATGTAGATGAAATCAACAACATATCTACATTTTGGATAATTATTATGAATAATTTGGATGTGTTTTTATGCAATGCTTGGAATGACCAGCTCTTAACCGTTAACATATTCAGCACGAATTTCACCAATGAAACTAAAAATGATTAGCACATTTATTCAACGTATATGAGCAATTTATATTCTTATAGCAATATTCACCGTCAATATTCCAATGATGATACTAACAGTTCTTGAACGCAGTTTTGAAGTGTTGAAATAGCGTTCAGTTTCATTGGTGAAAGTGGCCCTCAGTCAAAATGCTACAGGTTAAATTTCTAATTTCAGATATTTTCCACTCTTTCCGATCTTTTAAACTTAGCATAAAAACGCACCATCTATTTTTAGACGCAGGTATATTTATTATTTTGAATAATCCTAAATCATCTAAGGCATTAAACGATCCGTTTAGTCCACGGCGGAAATATTTACTAGTTTAGTATTAAGTTCGAGTTTACAAAACTATTATAAATATTCAATATAAATACAAGTATGTATAGACGACACACGTTCATGTACATAGACTGCATACTCTGTAGAGATACATTTTATAAAAAACATTTATAAGGCAGATCATATAAGGAGAGGCGATCGCGTGGAACGAATAATTATGGAAACAAAACTAAATTTAATTTTAGGCCTCATTACTCACGAACCAAAATAAAATCAATAGAAAATTATTTAAAAAAATATTGTTTGTTGAAAAATGTATTTTGGCGACTCGATCACAGAATCTCAATTATTATCGCATAACATACGAGCAAGTCACCAATATTGTAAACGGCCTATTTCTCTTTTCCAAATCATCTGTTGTTGTTAATTAACGAATAAAATACATTCATCCCACGCGATCGTAGCATTTATCTAAGAGATATAAATAAAATTATAAGAGATCACATTTTATAAATAGTCTTATAACAGTTATATAAAAGTAGGTTTGTCTGTCATAATTCACACAGACGTGATGAGATTGCTTCGTATTATTTAGAATTTTGAATTAAGAATAAGACACCTACAATGTAGCGACTGTCTACTCTACTCGACCACCGTCAAGGTGCGCTGTCTTACCCACCCCGTAGTCTAATTGTACGCACCTACACTATACAGTCACGTTACAGTGGCTTCTTATACATTCTATACAGCTATTTACCATCAGTTTTATTGTGTTATTGCTAACCAATGTACTAGAAATGAAACTTGAATTTTTAATATCGGGTACAGAAAGGTCTAGTGCGCTGAGATTCAGTCCTACTCTGATAAATGTTTGGTATACATTTTACTCAAGGCTTGTACGTTATATGGTGTACCGAATATATTACTTTATGCTATATATTTACTTTTAACTGCTACGCGAACACTTTACTATTTTGTGCATTATACGGGTATTTATTTTGTGCTGAATAAATGCTGAAAATTGGACTTGCGGTGTTTCATATTGACTCAGATTGTTTATCTATCTAAAAATTACTGAAATTGGTAGAAGTAAAACTATATATGTGACAACCACCAGCTCAAATATTATAGGCACATATTATGTCTATGCACTAGGCATTATATTATGTCTTTAAGGATTGTCATAAAGGTATATTTCCTCTACTACGTTTTTCAATACAAAGTTGACTTAAAGATGTCATAATTACAAAAAAATATCTGTGTGACTCACTAGCAAGTCCTCTATACGATTAAGTACATTATTAACGGTTTTCATATCATAGTCTGCTACTATTATTATATTTATGGTAGGTAAATATTGATTGGCTATTCTATATTTATTTTTATATATGGAATAAAAGTCCCGACTGATTGCAGCTGTTTATTTTTTCAGAAAAAAAGATTGCAACGCGTGGTAGTTTTTTTTCTGCCAGTCAGTAAGAGAGCTTTTACTTTTTTTCTATTTTTTTTTTTTAAAAAGAAGGTTTGTGTTCATGTGGTCAGGATGTAACTGCCTATATGCCATTACCAAAGAGTTTAGGTGCTAAAGAAATATTTGACACTGATATCTAGCAGTATTTTCCCGATATACACGGGTATAGTATTTTAGGCAAATAATGTAATATTTCGTTGTTCCAATAAAATATCGTAAACAATTTCAACAACAATATAAGAAAAATCTTTTAGTATTGGAAGGCAATTTTGGCAGCTTGTAGAGGTAAACTATTTTTAGGGACTATATATTTTTAAGGTACGAAATTATGTTTTAAAAATTGTATGTTCAATAACGGTTTAGAAAATAATTTAGTCGTAAATATTCAATAGGAAGATTTAAAATCGGGTAATTCGTAAATATATTGACCATTTGCTAATAAATTCGCGCAGTCTGTTCCCAATTCGTGTTATATTCGTTTTAATTCAATGTATATTGTTTCTGTAAAGAGCAATATTTTATTATTTATATATTTGCCCTACATTACGTCCAAATTCATTCATTTCCATGGCCACTTAATATTTTACGTACCACATATTTTTGTCTTATTTAAAAAAGATTTATAACTTGTCATAACCATAATATACGGTATGACATAAATATCAATAGTATTAATCGAAATGGTTCAATTATTTAACTAAGGTAAGTATATTTTACAATATTCCAAATCCAGTAAATATATTAACCAGAGTGGCATTTATCTATATATATTTTATCAGAAAGTGCTCAGGAATTATTCGTTCGTAGCTCACAACTGCAATGTGAATTGTAGAAGAAAAGTATGAATAAACAGAGGTAGAAATATTCGATGGTAGTAGATTAGAATGCAGATGAAGAAAATATATTTATACCCTAAAGGTACCTATTATTCATAAAGTCGTAAGAGAGATATTAAAGAAGCTTAGTGTTGTATAATGGTTTCAAACAGTCCATTTATTAGTCGGACAAGAATTTGGCAAATATTATTGACAGCTAAGTATTAACACATTTCAAATGCAATGACTAAGAATTTATGTTTAGCTTGCCACTCTCAGTTTTTTTACATTGTCAAAGAATTAAAATCAATTTTAAAATCGATTCATAAATCACATTCGGTAAGTATTCTTGAGTATTCACGTATAAACAATGCTCGGAGGGCCTAAACAAATGACAATCGATTTCAAAGTGTTTCCTATTTCTAAAACGACTGTCAACAGGATTGACATATATACTTTCCGATAGCTTGCGTCAGTTTCGACTCTGGGCGTCCATTAAATACGTCAGTCGATTTTTCGAACCCCCCTTTCCTTTTGGTGAGATGTAGTGAGATTTGACTTGATTAACTTACACGTGATTACGTTGGATTTATTTAAAAAAAAACATAATATTCATTCAATTTTTTAAATTGTGTAGAAACATGTTTTCTTAATAAAACCCAGTTTTCTCGCAATTTTACACCGGAAAAATAATACGTGATATTTGCCGGAACCCAATCCCCTCCTGAAATTGGGTGAGATTCGGTTCGACCCCTCACGTAATTAATGGACGCCTCCTTATCGCTGATAGAACGCCACTTTGCCTAAGCCCTCAGTTCAGCTTGACAGCTGTCACATGCGTCGAAACCGATTCGATTTCGATTGCGTCTCGAGTGTATTTCAGTTAATTACTGCATTAATAAGTCATGCTTTTATCAATCACATACAACTTATCTCTTATAAAGGGGTCAAAGCTCCACCTTTAGAAACCGATATTCTGATTTTTCTTTCATTTTCAATAAGTTCATAGTTTTTATATAATAATAATATCTTTTCTCTATACCTACCTAAGTGGGATCACATGTAATATATTTTAGGACATTGAATAAATTGTTATATTTTAGAAATATTTTCTTATTAATAT
Organism: Cerastis leucographa; assembly: GCA_963082945.1. Classification (NCBI taxonomy): domain Eukaryota; kingdom Metazoa; phylum Arthropoda; class Insecta; order Lepidoptera; family Noctuidae; genus Cerastis; species Cerastis leucographa. Next base: position 4,328,717 of record OY720380.1, on the reverse strand, counting down.
TGATTATTTTACTATAGACGAAAAATATATTGTTATGCGTAAAATTCTGTTTAAATACTTTCAAATAGTAGCTATTTAGAATAAGAGTTCTATATCTATAAAAAAAGGATTTATATATGGAAGAAAAGTCAGATTCGAATTTTCGAACAGTTAAGCAAGGCCATCCCCTTCGGAGCGGCCTCGCCGACGTCACTGTAGTTCCTTGACAGCCTGGAGGATTCTCTTGACGTGTCCTACCTTGGTTACTCCAAGGTCCTTGAGATCCCTCCTGGCTAGAGACAGGAGTTCCCGTCCTGTGACGTCATGTTTTGCAAACGCCTCAGAGTATTCATTAAGCTGGAGTGACTCCAACCAGTTCTGGACCTCTTTGACTCCCCAGCTGCGAACCTGGGCGGCGGTGTACGTAGGGGTTGGTCCTTCGGAGACGCTTCGACGTCCCCTCAGCCAGCGACTGCCCTTCTTTTGGACCTAAGGACCAGGTGAAAGGGACTGATGAGATGGCTGGGGTACAGTTGTGTTGTTTGTGGGTTTTGGTGGTGGCGTTAGTTTATGGATGGCATGCGGTTCTGGTGCTAAGAGGCAGAGCGATGATTTTTAACTAAACTAAGGTTGTAAGTAGGTATTAGATTTTAATGCGCAATGTTTTAAAGATGGTACTTATAAGGCCATCAGCGCCACTGAGCTGTCATGAGCGTTTTTTACTACTAAATATAATTTTGGTCTTATTGATAGATTTAGGAGTGAACTATCTGAGGGTTTCTCAAACCTTTGTTTATAGAAAAATGGATGAAATAGAAATATTATTCCGAACTCTAGCCCACGGTCGTAGGTCTTGACTAAGAACTAGAAATATGAGTACAGTCGTATGCCATCTAATGAGAGTCTACGATACGGTTTAGGTATTCTAACGGGCGATTCGAACTGGGGAGATGGACGTGAAATAAAGCACCGTTAGTTAATACGGCAAAAAATATTTTTATTTAAAACTGTGCAGTCATTATTAGAATTTCATTCATGCTGTAGGTGGAAAGGATATCGTTCAGAAAACTTAAGCGTGGACAAAAAACTTAAAAATATTTTGTTGGTTTTTGATCTTTATTTAAATCTTTGACGATTTCGAGCTCTAGTAGTTTTGAAACCATGGTTGAATGGATGGTAAAAGTTTCCGTTACGATGTCCCTTCCACTGTATATAAAAGTGAAAAGCAAGAAGAGACTTTTTTTCTTTTGTGTGTTTGAAGAGATCTTTACTTAAATTTCAAAAATGCGTGAAAACTCCAAAGCGCGTTTTCTCTAAAAAAACATGTTGTGAATGTAAAAGTGATCAAAAAATACCTCGTCAGTGTGCAAGAATGCGTATCCATCGTGCAGAGTGGTTCTTGAGAGATGCGCGCGCAGTGACGACGCGGCACCTGCGCCTGCGCCGGTAATACCACCACTCTCTACTAGTTCGTGGCAGCTCTCCACCTAAGGAAACGTAGTAAGGTGTTAACAAACTGTTTAATAAAATATTCCAGATTCATTGTAAACAAAATTTTGCTTTGTTTATCAAAATCAAGTAGTAGGAATGCATTGAAAACATATTTCTTAGGAAGACCAGCTTATCACCATATTGCTGGTACAAAATACGTATCAAAATATTTTGTGGGGACATCGTTGCGTCCAGAAAAGGAATTAGAAAACCATAAATTGTGACGGCTTCTAGCAGGACTTTTAGAAAAATGTTTTTTGCAGCGCTGTCATCAGTGTGGACGTCGAAAATTATGTCACAGGAACGAACTGCCGAAAAGAAGCCCATGTTCTATCCGTTTGAGGAGCTCGTGGCTATATAATAACAGCCACACGGGTCGATCTTTAAGATTAAGCCCTGCTTTTCGAGGTTGGTCCATGGATGGGTCACCATAATTACATACCGAGTTTCCTCCATGCCTCGGAAAGCACGTTAACCCGTTGGTCCCGGCTGTCATTTATAGATCGTTGACAGTCGTTATGAGTAGTCAGAAGCCAAAAGTCTGACATCCAGTCTTACCAAAGGTTATCGCATTCAGGCAGTCGCTTCATGTAAAATACTGGTACTCAGCTGCATTCGGTTAGACTGGAAACCGACCCCAAGATAGTTTGGGAAAAGGCTAGGCAGATGATGTTCTATCCGTTTGATCCGAAGCCGTTCAGCTCTTACGGCATGAAAAGAGACATTGAACAGACCGACAGAGTTGCTTAAGCATTTATAATATTAAGTCACCATAATGATCATCTGCCTTGTTTTTTTCCAACTATTTTGGGGTCGGCTTCAAGTTTCGCCGGATGCAGATGGATACCATCAGTATTTTACATGGAACGACTGCCTTTCTTTCCTCCACAACCCAGTTAGTACTGGGTAATACGATACACCTTCGTTAGACTGGATTTCCACGGCCACTGACTACCTGTATTTATAATATTAAGTATGGATTGTAAAACTTGTAAAGTTACCAGTGTGGCCAACAGTCTCCGCAGCTGTGGCGCCGGCAGCAGCTTCCCATCAGCGTCTTGCAGTGCATCAGCGTGCGCAGCGACGCGTCGAGCCAACGATACTCCTTGAGAGACTCCACCGCAGGCTGATGTCTCGCTTATGCATGACAGTTTCACCTGTGATAGAAGAGGTTTATTGACAAGAGTCCTAGGTACTTTAAAATAAACATAATATAACATCACGCCTGTAATCCCAGAATGCTTAGGCAGAGTTGTAGCCAATAGGTAGTACACCCACATTTCGCCAGTTATGTTTAAGAGCGTTTGCACCTTACGGCATTTCATACAAACTTACAAGTCCTTATTCTACGAAATGACTGAAAAGATTTCTATGAAACTTAATATGCATAAGCAGGATACTTAGGTCTAAAAAGTTACTAAAAAAGATTTACGAAACCTCTTTAAAAAAAATATATAATTTGAAATTTCTGTTTTTATAGCTTACAACACTATTTTTCGAAAATGATTTTAATACCTTTTTAGACCTATGTATCCTGCTTATGCTTGTGAAGTTTCATTAAAATCGGTTCAGTTGTTTCGGAAAATAAGGACTTGAAAAGTTTGTATGAAATGTCGTAAAGGCGGAAACATACTTACGTGTCGTGGCGTGTCGTGACGCGCCAGAAGCAAATCGGTTTCATACATTTGATATGGTTAGGGACATATTTGCATGGCGTGTCGTGTCGCAACGATGTATGAAACCGTATGCTTCTGGCGCGTCACGACACGCCACGACACGTAAGTGTGTTTCCGCCTTTAGGCGTACACGCTCTTAAGTCCCATGTAAGAGGGCGCGAACTAGACTCCGTGGCTACTACTGAGAAATTTCTGATGGACAAACCCAATATCACGCTGCCCGGCCTGAGAATCGAACCCAGGACCTCATGTTCACCAGTCGAGCTTGGGACCACTAAACCAACGAGGCAGTCAACTTTAAAATATGGTAAAATTATCTCAGTCGAAGTTGCTTACTAGATAAGTGTTATGAAGTTCTACGATATAGTAAACGGATCTGCTGGCGTACCATGACGTCTTAAAACATTATTGTTCCATTCTTACTCCAGAGTGAAAAAGAGACGGAGCTATACAGGTCGTCTAGCTCCATCTCTTTCCCACTCTGGAATAAGAATGGAACAATAATGTTTTAAGACGTCATAGTAACCCCCCTGTATTAAACGTCCAAAATCAAATCCAAGCATAATCGAAGAGATGTTTTGGTCTTTTCATTCGGATTGGGGGCGAAGTAAATTCTAACACATTTACGATCCAAAATCGAACCGCTAAGGTGTTAGGACCTTAACAACTGATACTCACGTGTTTAACAAGAGTGTTCACGTCATCCAACAACGCCAACAGTTGAGAGCTCTCAGTAGGAGACAGCGCCACACGAGGACTGCCGGGACCACCACCAGCGCCTTGTCCAGCCAGCGCATGCGCTTTGAGCTGCTGCTTCTCGTCCCAGGTTCTGAATGAGGCAAAGGTTAAAACAGTGCTCGTTTTTTTTTTTCGTTTAAAAGAAAAGTAACATTCTAATAGCCATAAGTGCAAGAAGCTTTCTTGAGAAACGTGAGGATTAAAGACTGTTTGCATCAGGCTTTAAAAGCCACGTTCTTTCCAATTGAGCAACACATTTTTCAATTCGAAGGTTTTTGAAACAAATTCAGCCCCTGCTTCTTTATGTTTGAAATATTTATAAATATGAAATATATATATATATATAGTAATTAACGCAATGACTTGTTGAATTGGCAAAATGGCGTCAGGATAAGCAATTTGACGGCACGATTGGTGCAGTGGTTGAGCGATTCTCGCACGGAACAAATGCAAGGTTTGTTGTTCCGGGTTTGGCTGTTTGTGTTTGTTAGTTTAAATGTTTGTAAGCGCACCCACGAAACAGGAGTAAACCCAAGAGCGCGCCAAAGTTAAAGAAAATGGCCTCTGGCCTCTGATGAATTTTTCTTAGGTATTATACAAGGTGTTGTTTTGCATCCTCATCAAATTCAAGGAGTTAACAATGCTAATGATTCTCGTATCGAATCAATAACAAAATGTGTAGGTATTTTTTTTTTTTTTCTTATTTACGAAAGTCGGTAAGTGTGAACCACCCATGTTTTCAACGCGGCCAGTCTGATCCTCGCCCTATAACCGCGCTTTCATACATTGAAACAATCGTAAACGTTTATTCGATAATTTCTTATTCCCTAAACCACGTTAAGGAGGTTATTCCGATATACTGACAATCAAAAAACAACCAAAAAAATCAGCGTTTATTAATAATAAACTAGGTACCGTAATTTTAATTGATTATTAATGTCTTTTGTGACATCCTCTTGAAATTTGACGAGGATGCAAAACAACACCTTGTAGAATATTGTTTACCATTTCAGTTTCTACAAAACCGACTCCCAAATCTTCTTTACCGTGAATTATCAACTCACTACGTTCCACTACTGAATATCAAAAATAAAAACGTTCACCACTGACCTAAACTTCACTAACCTAAGACTAGTTTCAAGAGCTCTTGAGCGACACAGCATCTGAGCTCTGTTCTTATGTATGATCCTGACACATCCGGGGGGTTGCAGCCAAGCCTCTCCATCAACTTGGACTGGTACGCACTCTTCGCCCAGGATGTTGATCTGTACTGCACGGCATTGGGCGATCCGGTGTTTTTGGAGGTTGATGAGCCGGGATGCTGCCATTTGGGCTGACCCGAAGACGGCTACGACCTGTTTGGAAGATTGGGTTAGTGGTCCTTCGATCCTAATATTCCCAACCGCAAATACCACATGTCTTTGCGGTTGGAAATACTACATCGTAATGCTTAATAATATTATATTATTATCACGTTTTTTTATTAACCTTTTCAACAAGAGGATTTCAAATACTTACATAAAATTCAAGTAAAAAACATAAGAATCAAAGAATAATAGCAAACACATCTAAGACGTGATAAATCCGGATGTAAGAAACTAGAATTAAGAAAATTTAAAGAATGGGATAGATGCACAGGCACACTTCTCACATCACATTTAAAATCTATCATTCTAATAACGTTTCCTAACCTCAAGTATTCGATCATCAAAAGAGGGAGCGAGGAAGAGGTCATCGCCTCTCGTCCCTCCCCAAAAGTTGGTCCCTCCCATGAACGAGGGTATGTTCAGCACGACAATACCCTGCAACTCTGGCAGGGGGATCCTTTGGCCGTCACATTCTAGTTGAACCCTTTGTCCGAGATGCCTGCAAAATGATTTTGATTGTAGTAACAACAAAAAAAATCGTGAGTCTGAGAAACTCTTGGCTAATAGAGTAAGATCCCAGGGCCGCCAGACGTCACGTATTTTCTGATGAATGAAATGTGGACGATTGAGTAGTGTCAGTATGTACTAAGAACGCATGCGTACCTGCTAGCTTGCTTAGACGGCCAATTTTCAGGTATCAGGTAATCAAGGTACATAAAAACATGACTTACCTCACGTAAATTCTGAAAGCTGATTTTTACGTATATTTTAGGCAATATCCTTAATAATAAGTAGCCGATACTGCCAGACACTTTTCGTGGGCCGTTTTGCTTAACAGACGCTTTAAAGCTCCAAAAATTATTACTTAACTTCACGTAAATTCTGATGTTCCATTTTCATATATGTCCACCAGACAACTATTTTAAAACCTTTTACAAGAAGACAGACCGATCCAAGGGGCCAATCATCCCCAATTCAATTTTAATGTCTCTGTGGGTAGGAGCGCGAGGGCATTATCTACTCGCATGATGTCCCAAAAAATGTCTCTGTGGGTAGGAGCGCGAGGGCATTATCTACTCGCATGATGTCCCAAAAAACCGAGGGCTTTTCAAAATTAGATACGACTTCTATAATATAAACACGCGCAGTAAACATGAAATTGAAATACCCAAATTTAGATTAACAAAAACTAGCAAGTCATTTCTTGTAAACACTATACGCTTTTTTAATAAGTTGCCGAAGTCAGTTACAGAACTGACCGATGGAAAGTTTAAAAATTGCATCAAATGTGTCTTTATTTAAAAAAGCATATTACAAAATTAAGGACTACTTTGAGGATAAAGAAGTTTGGCTGTAGTTCCTTCTGCTCATGCGGCTTCCCTGGAAGCTCATTAACGACACAAATGTGTAGATGTCTCTAACTATTCCAAATATTATTATTTCCATTCTTTTTATTAATTTTTTTTTAGAATAGTTTTCCAATCATTGCACCTTTCGTTAATTGTTCAGAATAGTTCCAGCACTGATGATAACATCTGTGTCAATTGTTTAATTCAGTGTTCTTTTATTTTTACTTTTCTATAGATTCTTTTTATTTACCAATTTTTTCTGAATGTGTGGACATTGTAGGCTTTGTTTTTTTTATCTTTTTCTACCTTCTGTAGTAAGCAACGACTTATTGTCGGGCCTACGCTGTCCTCCTATACTTAGTACTAACGCTGTAACTTCAAATATTGTAAAAACAAATGTTTTTAAAAGAGTAACCATGGAGTTTCTTGCCGGTTCTTCTCCATAGGAAACGACCAATCCGAACCGTGCACCTTTTGTTGACGTTTTATAAGTGCCCATGTAGGCCTATGTAAAATAAAAGATTTTGATGAATTGTCTAATTTCAATGACGATGATAATGAAGATTAGAGGCACTACTCAGAAATGTTGAGAGATTAATATTTTTCTGTATTGTACTTTTTTTTAAGATTAATTCCCAATAAATAATTGGTTTGAAAAAAAAGCTGTTATTCAATTAATTTGTTAACACTATCGAATTTTTGACAATAATATATTTAAAAAAAAAATGTTTTTTTTCGAATTTATCAAAACAGCTTACAGGATAAAATTAAATCATTATTGTAGTCAAATGAGCATGCAGCTTGAATGGTGCAAGTTAAGTTTTAATTATTTACCTGTTTTTTTTTTAATTTTTCGCTGATTTTTTATATGAATAATTAAGTGATATGAGAAAACTGTAACAGAGTGAGAGAGAGAGAGAAGTCATTGTATCCTAATACATATCTCACTCAATCTCACGCGTAGATAATGCCCTCGCGCTCCTACCCACAGAGACATTAAAATTGAATTGGGGATGATTGGCCCCTTGGATCGGTCTGTCTTCTTGTAAAAGGTTTTAAAATAGTTGTCTGGTGGACATATATGAAAATGGAACATCAGAATTTACGTGAAGTTAAGTAATAATTTTTGGAGCTTTAAAGCGTCTGTTAAGCAAAACGGCCCACGTAAAGTGTCTGGCAGTATCGGCTACTTATTATTAAGGATATTGCCTAAAATATACGTAAAAATCAGCTTTCAGAATTTACGTGAGGTAAGTCATGTTTTTATGTACCTCGATTACCTGATACCTGAAAATTGGCCGTCTATGCAAGCTAGCAGGTACGCATGCGTTCTTAGTACATACTGACACTACTCAATCGTCCACATTTCATTCATCAGAAAATTCGTGACGTCTGGCGGCCCTGGGATCTTTGACTATAAATAATGACAGTCCCTCGGGTCGATCTGTAGGTTAAGCCGTGCTTGCCTAGGTTGGTCCGTGGATGGGTGACCACCCATTACACACCGAGTTTCCTCCGTGCCTCGGAAAGCACGTAAAGCCGTTGGTTCCGACTGTCGTTTGTAGATCTTTGACTGTCGTTACTTTGATCTGATCACCAGTTTTACAATCCAGTTAGTACGATACCCCTATCGTACTAACTGGATTGTGGAGGTCAGATAGGCAGTCGCTTCATGTAAAATACTGGTATTTGGCTGAATCCAGTTAGACTGGAAACCATAGAATTGAAGTTTTGTGGCACGTAACAAATAAAACAAAAGAATAACGACGTCTTTACCTGTAAGTTCTATTCACCCACTCCTTAGACCCAAGGACACCATACCACATATAATTGCGTGCCCTCGACCGACATTTCTCAGGATGCTCCTCCCTCTTATTATGAAAGTCCAAGGTAATCTTTGCATCTATCCCGATCCCAAAGTAATTGTTCATCACTGCCCTTTCATAGAATCCTTCTAAGAGCGTCTCATCAGGGTCCATGAGAGGACTGACAGCGGCACATAAGGCATCAGCATTGGCTAACAGACATTGGCTTATGAAGCCTTGGGTGACGTGAGGCCATGCTGGTAGTTGAACTAACGGGTTGATAATAGGCAGCTTCTTGGCCTTTTCATTAGCCTCTTTAGATCCAAGGCCGCTAGATGCACCACCTTCTCCCCATATTGAGGACACAGATGTTGATAGTCTAGAACGGAACAGTTGCTGTAATATTTGAAGTTTTTATCTTAGTATTCATGAAAACAGAAAATGGCATACTTATATATAATAAAATTTTATAAGATGGGCCATTATTTGCGACTGTGACATTCTCGATATTGATAATACAAATATAAGCACAAATGCAATAATATATTCAGTGCACGACGGAACAACTGAAATATAACTCTAATATTAAATAAAAGGGAAGAAAACGAAGTTAAAGGTATGTATGCACAAGAACATTTCTTGTTTCTCCAGAGATCTTGAGAAAACATCGGAAAAAGTAACTACATTATTAGGAAAACGTAATCTTATTCGAAAGCGTCTTGGTTCGAGCCTCGCGGCTTTACATACATTTTCTAGTTGAATACACAACCAAAATAACGGCTTTCCCTGAGAATATTCCGTAGGACGAATATTTAGATTCGTTCGAAAAAGCCAAAAAATAAGAAACTTCTTTGTATAAATAGAGATCATAAAAATGTAGGCATACGATAAATGTTTAATTTAAACGACTGACTAAGGTAGTGAACATAACGTTGTATAAAGATATTTTAAGGTTGTTTCTAAGATACTTTATTCCTATTTGAACGAGCATGTCTGAGACAAGATTTGTTTTTGCATTAATGTCTGTCTTTCGCCAACCCAGAGGTTCATTGAGGTATAATAAAATGATTTCGATCAATGTCATATTTCGGTTCCGATTTCGTATAACTACATCTTTTCCATAATATTTTTGTGAGACGTAGTTATTACAGGGTACGCTACAATTTCTTTTGAAAAAAATATTTTCTTTGAATAATGGAGAACCTAGCAGTACGATACCAAAAGTAAACTCACTTATCAGGTTCTCCCGGCTTGAAGAGGCTTCCACATGATATCCTCCTTGTAGCCGCAGGAGAGCAGCTCAGAAACTTCCCATATTCAGGATCTGTTTGTCCCAAAAGCTTTGGATTGTCCGACTGTCTCCTTTCCCTAGTGGTTCCTATACTTGGCTCTGGAGAATTCACGCTAAGAGTATCTGTACCCTGATCAAAAATATCACTTAGGACTGAAGCCATACGGCTTGGGCATGTCTTCAAGCTCTTTTTGTCTTCACTATGTGAAGGAGAAGGTGGTTCCACTACAACGCTTACTTGTGGAAAACCACCTACATCGGGAGCAGGCTGCTGCACATGCTCGTCGCAAATCAGTCTTGGAGGTTCCATATAGTTTGGAGTCTCAACACTTTTGACACTGAGTGTTTCCTCAGCCGTTTTCGGAAGCAAATGTATTAGGCTTACGTCTTCAATGACGCGTTTCTTTAAACTCTTCCTTAGCTGCTTCTTAAAAGACTTCCTCGCTATATCGCTCCCTTCTTCAAATTGTGCGAGACTACAGTACTTGATCTGTTCCTCTTTTTTCGTTGCATTTTCGATGTAGAATACTCTGTTCTCAAACCCGAACTTCTCCGCTTCGGCATCTTTAGGTTTCTTCATTTTCGATATGTATTTCAGTTTTGTCTCGTTGTTCTTCTCGAGGCTTGGATTTCGACTGTCCATGGCGATGTCTGACACAGTATCGGATGTAAAAAGAGTTGTGTCATCAGTGTACGTTTCGTTTTCACCGTTCTTCCCCATCATAGCCAACAGTACTTCCTGTCCAAGCATTGAACTGATATCATCCATGATCGATTCACCGTGTAAAGTTTCGGAGTTGACGTAAGTCGTTTCTGATATTTCGGGAGAGTCGATGTGTCCGATACTCATACCGCCGGCTTCTTCCATATCTTCTGGTTTAGAATCGTTTATTTCCGATATTAAACTAAAGTCGTCGCTAATGTTGGACCCATCTGAGCTACTGGCTTCGATCTCCAGGTCTACGCTGGAAAGCCGTCGGTCGGGCGTGCACTCGCCGCTGGCTGGGGTCACTCTCGCACTTACCTCGTAATGCTCATCATCTGTATACGGTTTGTCGGTGTCTATAATAGTCAATTGGTCCGATTCATAAGTATCTCCCTGTAATATCGATCTCTTATCGCTATCGTCAGAGACAACTAGGTTAGGTATAGCTAGACTACTGCTATTATATGTTCGCTCTAGTTCTGGCCTCAGGAGGTTCTTGCAAGAGCTAGTATCACAGGAGGAGAGGTTTGACAGCGAGAGCCGGTCCTGAGGCGAGGCGGAGCTGGTCTTGCGTTCCGGTTTGTTGTCAACGTCTAACTTGTAGTTACCCATTGGGTTTGAATTAATTAATTTAACTATATCTTCATCTACGTCTGGAATGCTGTGGAAGAAAAAATCACAATTGAGTATTTACTACCAGAATTCAGGCTGCTTGTTTTTGTTCTTGTTTTATCTAAGTCCTCAAAGTTTAGTTGTAGTATGGACACTAAGGCCAGTCCATAAGGGTTCCTGTTGGCAGCAACGCACTCATATTTTATGTCAAACTAGCTGTGCCCGCGACTTCTGCCGCGTGGAAATAAAGCAGTGGCCTAAGTTACTCCTTATTACATCAGCTATCTGCCAGTGAAAGTCCCGTCAAAATCGGTCCAGCCGTTCCAGTGATTAGCCGGAACGAACAGACAGACAGACGGACAGACAGACAGACAAACATTGGAAAAAAAAAGTTATTTTGGCACATGTACCGTATATTCATATGCATGTAGTAAAAAGTTTTAATTATCTCAATATTACAAACAAACACTTCAATTTTATTTATTTGTTTATAGATGGGTCTACAATCCCCTATTTGACTAATTTTATTAAGTAGACTCAAACAAAGACACACACATTTAACAGCCTCCTGCGTGCTTTACATCGTAGCATCACTTACTTATCTGGTTGCAGCGAGGAAGCAGAAACAGCGCTGGCCGCTGACGAGCGGCGGCTGTCAGCAAATGCCCTCGGTACTGGCAAAGCCGCCATATCAGGCGCACTCGGAGTAGGTGGCACTTCTGCTGCCCCTGCCCCTTCCACTGCCGGGCCTGCACTACTGGAACCCTCGCATGTGTCACAAGAGTCCCCTTCTTGTGATATACCCTGCATGACATATGATAACGATGAAAGGATAGAGAATGCACTTGTAGTTTGATGGTGACAGGAATACGTTTATAAATCTCGGCCTCAAAGTTCTTCCGAGAAACACTTATTGAGACTTCGCTGTCCGTCCGTCCGTCCTTCCGTCTGTCATCAGACTGTTTCTCATAAACCGTGATACTTAGCCAGTTGGAATTTCTACAGATTATGTATTTCTGTTGATGCTATAACAACAAATACTAAAAACAGAATTTAAAAAATATTTAAGGGGAGCTCCCATACAAAAAAGTGTTTTTTTTTTTTAAATAAGGGTCGGAACCCTCCGTGCGCGAGTCCGACTCGCACTTGGCTGAGTTGACCGGGTTTTTTTGTTTTTGAATTGTGTATTAAGATTTGGTCTTTAGATTCGGACACTTGAGTTTTTTTTTCCCAGGACTTATATCTAGCTTTCTCAGGAATTGTATCGAACTTTGTAAATTCTTACAATTGGACAGTCAAACGATCGAAAGCAGTGTAATACTGCAGTAAGTAGGTTTTTATGTCAAGGTAAATTCGATGCCATGCCAAGTTCCTAAATAAATTCCTTTTCAATTTGTTTTCTTTCCATATTAAAGCTTTCAAGATTAAGCTTAAATAACTAAACCTACATATTAGGTTCAATATCTTTGGTTTTCAATGCCAAAGAAAGATTTAATCGCATTACAGCTTGGAGCCAAGCCAAGAACGGAACTATGTCACGGGTTTCTTTAAAGATAAGATACGAAACGACATTAAAACTGTTTTTTTTTTTTTTTTACGGATTGGAAATCAACAAATGATTCCACTCGCTCTGAGCGGAGCGGGAGGGAGTGTCAGACTTGTACTGACTAAAACCCATCCATGTTCCTTCTTAACCTTTTGTGTTCCAGGGCCACGGTATCTCTTTCGAACAGTCCCGCAGCCCTGGCAGGCATCAGCCCTCTCGGATCCCTTCCGCGCGTGGAACACGAACGCGCCGTCGACACGGCCTGTTTTCATAAGACGGACGGACGGTGAGCTAGCCCAGTCTTCACTGATCCTTAAGTAATACTTTCCGTAGCATCATTAGCTTCTCAGTAAAACCTTCGAAAACTACATTTTCATTAAAATACATTTTCCACCCTTTTTTAATTTCCAAGGGGTTCAACATTGGTGGCTCGGTGTCGTTGTCGTAACTTTAGCCTTGCATAATGACTGCTAAAATGTTTTTTACGCTGCAAAGGTGCGCATTTTCACTCACACCCGTCACGTAGATGAAGCGAAAACGGCCTTTAGCGTTAGTAACTCATGTTATAATGAAATAAGTGGTAGAATCTGGCCACAAAGTGGTTTCCCTGGGGTCGACATAAACGAAAACAGATATTGGGGATCGAAGAGGTCTAAAAATCGTTCCCTATTAATTAACACAAGTTCTTATTTGAAACTTTCAAGATATATAATACTGTATAAGTTGTTTTAAGTGTACACACGCTATATTAAATGCTTACCCCCCCCCCCCCCCCCCCCAAAGAAATGTGCGTTCAAATTCGCGTTGGGCCGAGTTGGTTTTTGCATTTTGCAAAAACATTTTATTATAATTACTATATTGTGAATAAATACGTTTAAGTTAGTATTTATTTATTAAAAGTCTGTTTTAAATATTGTTTTTTTTTATCATTATTACTTTTTTTATTGGATATAACGACAATCAATAATAATCTATGCATTTACAAGAAGTTATTATAAGAAGTCATAGACCGGAGGTTTCAAGACCGCTCGTCGTGCATGAGATTAAAAATTCAAATCCTAGGGCCAACATGTGCTGTTCGTCATGTTGTTTTTTTTTCAATATAAAGTATTTTTCTAATTTGTTTTAGTTATATTTAAGAAAAATAAAATAAGTAACGTATTTTATTTTTCTTAAATATAATTAAAATAAATATAATCATTTAATAATATTTATTTTTGCTATTATTCAATAAAACTTTGATCTTATTTTACTACAAAGGTTTATATTGACCTTTTCAATGAAAGTTGTAGCAGTGTAACATTTTAAAACTTGGGTTAGCACATACTGATGCCGTCTGTACCAATTTTGACGACACGATTGGCGCAGTGGTTGAGCGATCGATTGCAGCGCCGCGTGTCGCGGGTTCGATCCCCGCACGGAACAAATATTTGTATGGCCTACAGATAGTAGTTCCGGGTCTGGCTGTTTGTGTATGTGAGTTTAAATGTTTGCAAACGCACCCACGATAAACGAGAAATTCCTAGTGCGGAGCAACGTTTTTTTTTTAAATATGTTATAAGAATGACTAATTTTAGTAGCAAAGTAGTAGTAGTTAGTTAAGTAGTAAGTAATTTGGCCATGGGGGTCAGAGGATCAGTTCATTTTGGAAAAGGGGTCTCTTGCCCAAAATAGGTGATCTAGCACATACCTGCGGGTACACCTGAGTTAGCGTGCGCAGTAGAGAGCGAAGCGCGCGCCGCACGCTGTCAGCGCGCCCGGCCAGCGCGCAACCGCGAACTGCCCAGTTTAGTTGCTCCTGCGCATATAACAATATCATCAAGTATTTCATAATAATGTACCGCTAGCAACCGCTTGGCTACAGGCCACACGTTCGCATGACGATCAAGCAAACTATAAAAAACCAGTTTATACGGATCTCTCATTGTACGGGAAATCTATACAAAGCGAGGCCATATTATACTGGAAATGTCTTCATGTGCAGCCGTGTGTTCAAACGATACGCATTTTGCGACAAAAAAATAAAATTATAGAAATTGCTTAGAGCATGAGAGCATGCCTCGATTCACTGCGACACGACCGATTCACGTTTAGAAAACTGCGACACACGCGCGTGTCACTTGTCCTATGTTGAATCATCTAAGGTCGTGAAAAGGGCGTTATTTTGTCTAAACAAACGTCCAATGTTGGTCTTCCGACCCTCTGGATCGGGTCAAAGAATCTATCTGGTTCCTGGAAGCGTACCTTTTCAGTCTTTTCGATGCTGCCTTTCTCGGCAACTTGTTGAGTTTCAGGCTCACTGTCGCTCGTCGTCTCCACTGGCTCCCATGACCTAAGCACAAGTATTTGGTACATAATCGTGTCACAACGATCGAACTTTACAGTTGAAAGAGGGTTTCAACTTTTTTCTATGAAAGCTGGTATTGTTACCCCATCGTTATTTAAACCAGAAACTGAATTAAGTATTGGTAGAGGACTCTTAAAGAAACAAAACAATGTCCAAAGAAGGAAGCGATGCCGAGTTATTTGGAGGAAAAGATATATGAGAACTGTACCTGCAAAGAACTCTGACTTTGACGTCAAAGAGCGCCTTTTAATAGCCCAATTGAAATATATGGCGTGATTTTGACTTTAGACCACTCCGTTTTATCCCCTTTAAGGAAGAACAAGCAGAAATAATCTTAAATGTCCAACAACTGAAATAAACTGTTTCCCCAGTATACTCACTTGCACCTCGCATGGTCATGCGCGAGATGCGCTCGCGCATGCAGCAGTAGCGACACGGCACGCCGTAGCCTGTGCGCCGCACGCGCCGCCCCGCCTCCTGCGCGCTCCCCTACCACTGCCAGGCGAGCGCAGCCAGCGCGTAGGGATGTACTCGCTACGCAGCTTACTTCACCAGCCTAGGTGGGTAGAAAAGAGGTTTTATACAAGGCGTATCAAAGTCAAAAAAGCCTAGAAATCAGCTTCGCGAACACCGGTCACTTATGAAGTCAAAAGGTCATCAAGTGTGCAGTTCGTGGCACGACGAATGGACGGTAAGTTGGAAGAAACTGAGTTCAGAAAGGAACCGTTATTTTTTCAGATGATGCAGATCCTGGTTGGAGGCATACTGACGTTGTACAGCTTTGGCGGCAAAAATAAGGTTTTGGAGTTTTAGGATCAGGGTGTCGTATATGTCATTTTCTCAATGATCTACCAATATATTCATTAATAAGAGAACCTCATCGCTCTTAAATTGTACAAACCACAGCAAAAAGGAAAACTAAAAATTTTATATTCAGAAGCATGCTTTACCTGCATTATATCCTGCAAGTTCCTCAGCAGTGAGTTCTCCTCCACTAAATCGGGAGGCACGGGAGGGGGCGGTGGGGCTGTCACGGAGCGCTCAAACGTCATTATTGACCACCTGGTTACCAAAGAAAGACAGTATTACAAGGATACCAAGGTTCAATCCGCCTTTTCCCATAACCCTACAGTGTGGGTTTTTTTTTTATTGGGACAAGCCCGCCATTCCCAAACCACTCCAACTCTTGAAAGCCAGAATCAACAGCGGTCACCAACAGAAAAACGCCGTGACAATGAAGGTCAACGAAGTCCCAGAGAAATAATGTAACTGTCTTGGATCCCGCTATGAAATTAATCAAGAATAGCGAAGAAGTAGTAAAAACATAATTTCCGCTTCCCTGCATATCAGCAGGAGACAGAACGAAACAAGGCAAAATGTGGTTTTGTCACAGAACGGTAAAGGAAAACACTGTGATGAAACCAGCATGTTCCTAAAAACCCTGGGTTCGCGTGATGAATTTCAGCTCACTCCCTCTCACAGAGGGCTTGTGTACCAGCAGTGTTGCGTTATAGTATATTTTTGTTATTTTGGATGCTGTCTGCGTACGCTGGGGCGTACTGCAGAAATGACAGCATAACATAGATGCCTAGTATCTATGTATTATAATATGTATCCAAAGTAAATTGGAATATTAATAAAACTTTTTAAACTTGAAGAAAACAGAAAACAGGGCTTAATATAAAGTCAGCTAAAAGGTCAAAAAGTTTATCAGTAGTATTAGTGAAAGCCCAATTGATTCAATTATTGGCATATTTGAACGGAAACGTGGCTTAAGGAGATTTGACGCGATTTGCGAAGCCAAGTTGACTTAAAAATTGGCTTAGTAAATATTACTGTGCGGAAAAAGTCGACATTAAACTTTAATTTATCACAATATATTTTTTTATTGAATAGGAATATAGTTCCAATCTAGCCCTGAACTGGATTTCTTGGTTATTTATACCAAGTAGTATATTAAAGACGTAAATTTTGTAAGTTTGTATGTAGGGGTAATCGAAATCGAACGCTACTTTTTACGGCCATAAGGCGAGCGAAGCCACAGGCAACCGCTAGTTATAAGTTTAAAATTTGGAATTCCAGAAGTAGGTATCGCGAGTTATTATTGGAAAGTTCACTGACAGTGGCGGTGGTGTAACTGCCTTTACAAATAAATCATAAAAATCTGTTTGATTCACACATTTATTTCCTCAGGGACTATTGACCTGACTCGGTATAACTGTTCAGTTCAGCATTTGGCTAGAAAATAACTCCGTCTGCGTTAACTTACAATAAATAAAAGTTGGAAACGAACCCTTGACAAAGCCGTCAACCAAGCATTCTGTATATCAAACTAAGTTACGCTACGCAAACATTAATGCTGGGAAATGTTTTTTTTTTGGTGTGTAAAATGATGTTTTACGTTAGGACTTCATGTTACACACTGAAAACATGGTGTTAATGGAAGCATTGGAATAGTGCGGGAGTCGTGGAGGTATTTAAAGTAAACGTATAACTAATATTAAAACTTGTACTTAAAAATTATATATCTTCGTAACTAGAAGGTTAAGTGGCTTTCGTCTTCGTTAAGGGATTTTTTTTACAGCCGTTATACTTCAGCCACTGCGACCAAACCCTGCTCTCTTCTCCTCACCTGTCTAGCATCTTAGTGGAAGCCCTCTCATATCGTTCGATCAGGATCTGAAGGTTGGTTGCGTCGTCACAGGAGGCTCCCCAGCCCAGCACTCGAGCCAGGTCGTTACCCGTGCCCAGGGGAAGAACTGCAGTCTGCACCTGTCGCTGAGAAGAGATGAAGTGTTAAATTGGCTCGGCCATGTCTATGGCAGACAATTTGAGTATATAGAGACTTTTATGTTTGTAAGAGAGAGGAATGAGAAGAAAGGCTTAATCCTGTTAGAACAATATTCCCCATTTTTTACTGCGTTTGAAGTCTTACTAAAGGGAGCGTTCAAGTATTCCGTAACGCAATTTATGGAGATTTTTGAACCCCCTCATATAACGCGCCGTAACGTTTTTCTGTAATCCCCCCTAGCCCCCTAGTAAAACTTTACGTAACCAGAACCATTTTTACCTGAAAGTCACAATTATGGGGCGTAAAGTTCTGAAAAGTCGCGTGTATTTGGACTTAAAAAAATATATAAAAAACTATTCACTGCCCTGTAAAGCAAGCAAGACATTTTGTGAAGGTAAAAAAATTTCAAATATTCCATTTGAGATTTTGGAAAAAAAAAAGTTTTATGAAATGCGTGAGAAAAAATTCTCTACGTGACCGTTCTGAAGGGTCAAAACAATGTAAAGTAACGCGTAGTTCAAAGCCCTCCTCCCGACCCTGTAAGGCATCGTAACGTTTCAGAAGACCCCCCGTCCCCCCAAATTTGTTACGTTATACTTGAACGCTCCATAAACACTTTGCCCTAAAATTCTTAGGGAGTTCACAATAAAATAAGGATGTAAAGAAGTGATTGATCTCCCTAATTGACGCGAAATCGACTTGACCTGATAAATGATAATGAAAAATTATGTTGATTTAGCAAAAAGTTTTTTTTACAAACACGTCGCTTTTTTTAAAACTAGTTGAGCCGGTGTTTCGTACCTGGCCACTCTGAGAAGAAACAGCCGAAAAAAACTCAGAGGTCACTTTTAAGGTCCCGACATACCTAATCTGGATCAACTCACGGTTGGTTCGGCGCAGTATGCATGCAATGGCATCGTCTGAACCGATTCGAGCCGAATTAGGTCTTTATCGGGTTTATTGCAAGGACAAAGATCTTTCTGACCGGCTCAAGCTGATTCTGGGTGGATTACTGTACTAACTCCCTAAAGAACACGTAATACTCACATGCATTTCCAGCTTATCGACCTCCTGAAGCACCCACCCCACGGATCCATCCCCCGAGCAGACTAGCACCCTCAAGGGGGCGAAGTGCCTGAACAGACGGAGCCCTAGCCGAGGCCCCGCCCCGCTCAACTCGAACACTTGTGCAGGATTCAGAAGTTGCTTGAAACGACGGAGGAACTTAATTCCTTGGTTGTCGCCTGAGGAGATGGGGATAGTTTTAATATGAAAATGGAAATCGTGTAGCTTGCCAAGACTGTTGCCAAATATTACATTTCTTTTCAGGGTCACCTTCCCACTGTAAGGGTATGCTGTATTCATAATTTATTCAAAGTATCTGCATTGCTGATATTCTTTTCTCAAACTAGAATAACAGTGGAAGGAGTGGGGGACGCCTTTACCCAAGACATTGGGACAGTAAAGGCTGGCAACAAACTATGATAGTGACAATAATTTCGCTCTTAATCATACGAAGTAGGTATGACACCAAACATTTGTTCAGTAAAATAAAAGACAATAATATACCGCGCACGGATGTAGGTGTACAATTCAATGTTCATTGTTCCCTACTCATGACGAACTTGCTCACTTAAGGCCAATTTCTGCAGTTGTTCTTAGAATATACATAACTAACCTGATCTAGAGTTAACGAACACAATAAGTGGACTAGCATTTGGGGGCCGGTCAGGGACCCAGGCGTCGTCGGGCCCCACGGAGTGCAGGCGTGTGGGCGGCACGACGGACGCGCGCGCCGGGCCCAGCGAGCACGACGCGCGCCACGTCGGCTTGCACGCCGCGTGCACGCAGCGACGGCACCACACGCATCGGAAGTCTTGTAGTCTGGGGACAAGATGGAATAATTAAAAACTAAGAATAAATTATGGAGGAGGGTTTTAAAGGACTCTGAAGGAGGAAATGAGGGTGTGCAGCAAGAGGAAGTCAGTGGTATTACTTTAATTGCGGAAATAAAACTTCCTAATACAGAACGGAGCAGTGGTGGCTCAGAAGTTTCACCCGCTTTTTACGGGTGAATGAAATAATATACGTTTGTATATCACATATTATATGAATGAATAAAATAATATACATAAGTACCGTTTGGTAAATGGTACTTTATGTATATTATTTCATAACCACTGTTCTCAAAACATGAACTTGAAACCAGCATGTCCTAGAACCAACCGCCTAATAGTAAGAAGGCCTGAGCAATGGGAAGGTCATAGGCTGCTTATTCTATGCTTATGTTACATATCAGAAAACAAAAAAAAAAAATGTGCGTGGAGTCCCGTCGCGCGGAAGAAGTGAAACTTCGTAATACTACACGCATGCGTTCGAGTTCCACGCATCCACTTTCGTTATTTTATTGAGCTTCAAAATAATATTTTGTTGTTTTCTTGTTGTATTATTTTTATTACATAAGTTTATCGAGGTTATTCTACTTATGGAAATTGAGCGAAGGCTGGTCACACCGAAGAGTCGAATGCATGACTGTTTGCACGCCATCTTGCGTACCAAGTAGAACTACGTAGTCACAAATCTTGTAATACTGTTAAACTTGTTGGAAGTCGGAACACTACATTCTTCCATAACAAATCACGTGTCAAGGACGCCTCACTTCCCGTTCCATCACTGTGTTACATAAACCGGTCATTTGCAAACCTGGTTGTGCGTTGACATTTCTATTCAAATCCCAAAAGCCGATTATAGGCACTAATGGTTTGCCTTGTATTGTTACGAATAGTATGCAGAAGTGACTTGCAAAAGGGCTTATTTTTCCGCAAAAGTTGTGACGCGACGCTGTACGCGCGCTGATACGCGCTGACGCGTACATTTTTAAAGAGCGATTCAAAATATAACTTTATTTCCTTCACGAAAAGATACACATTTCGTTGTGAGAATTCAGAATACGTTGTGCCATGCGCAGCGCTGCGCCGCGTGACGCCTGTAAAGAAATGTGTATCTTTTCGTGTAGAAAGTAAGTTATATTTTGAATCGTGTGCGCGCAGAGTCGCGTCGCGTCGCGTCTCGGTGTGAGCTGACTTTTAATGTTTTGGATTACATTTGGATATTAAACTTAACATAAGTAGGTAATCTCTAAAGGCAGAGGTGTATTTAATAATACACCCACATTTGGCCACTTATACAAGCTGTTGTTTTGCTTCCTCGTCGAATTCAAGGAGCTATGCTAATGATTCTCGACCCGATCAATAATAAAATGGGTAGGTATTTTAAGTTTTTTCGTAATTACGAAAATCGGTAATGAAACACCCGTGTTTTAAACGCGGCCCGTCTGATCCTCACCCTATAACCGCGCTTTCACACATACAAACAATCTCAAACGTTTATTCGATAATTTCTTATTCCTTAAATCACGCTAAAGGGGGTTATTCTGAAATACTGACAAACTTAAACAACCAAAAAATCTATGTTTATTAATAACTAGCTGTCCCGCGCAACTTCGTATGCGTTACATTTTCCCTGTTTTCGCAACATTTTTCTTTGCTGCTCCGCTCCTATTGGTCGTAGCGTAATGATATATAGCCTATGTCGTTCCCCAGGTTGAAATGTATCTTCTTGCCAAATTTCATTAAGATCCGATCAGCCGTTTAGTCGTGATAAGGTAACAAACAAACAGAGTGACATTCGCATTTATAATATTAGTATGGATTACCTAGGTACCGTAATTTAAATTGATTATTTATGTCTTTTCTGACAACCTCCTGAATTTTGACGAGGATGCAAAACAATACCTTGTATTTAAGTCCCATGCTATAAGGGGCGAGTCAATTGCCATCAACCGGGCACAAATTTACAGTCCGTGGCTGTTACTGAGAAATTCCTGAAGAAAAACCCAATATCACTTTCCCCGACCTGGGAATTGAACTTGACTTCATGCTCAGCAGTCGAGGTCGCGACCGCTAGACCAACGAGGCAACCGATTTTAAACTCTAGGTAAAATGCACACACTACTTAATTCCTCTGCCAACCCTTCAGGGTTTAGAAGCGTCCTAGAGGACCGATGCCTGCCAGGGCTGCGGGACTGTTCGAAAGACATACCGTGGCCCTGGAACACAAAGGGCTAAGAAGGAACATGGATGGGTTTTAGTCAGTATAATCCTGTCACAGCAGAGCTGTGAGAGCAGCGGTGGCCCAGTGGTGGCAGCCCCGACTTACAAGCAGTAAGTCGTAGGTTCGAACCCAGGCAGGCGTAATACTTTGTGTAATTTATTTCATCAGGCCCGCGTGGTGGATTAAAGCCCACTCCCTCTCATTGAGAGGAGGCCTGTGTCCCAGCAGTGGGAACATTATAGGCTGATGATGATGATGAATTCTGTCACTAAGAGCGGGGGGGCGGGTTATTTATGGCAGTAATATTCTATCAGTCAACGAGAGTAAAGTTGAGTTAGCGTAGAGTTTCAACGTTTAGTTTTACAATATCATTTACATAATCAACTTCAACCTACTGCGTTCAACTATTTCCTGGCGTAGTTTTGTTACTATGTCTTTGCAATTCATCCTTGGTTAGTACCTGAGGAGGCTCGGTAGCTGGATAAAAGGCTTGATTAAAAAAGCGGTACTTTTGGACTCGGCTCGTATTGTTAGAAGGTTGCTTTCCCTGGAGCCCTGACCGCGACCCTGTTCCCGATACTGGTTGGCTGCTTTTGTTAAATGTTTTTTTATTTATTGATTTACAAAAAAAATTGAAGTGAGTGAGAGAGTGAGTGTCTGTTTGTAATATCAAATAAATGTTTTTTTACTAAATTTATATGAAAGTATATACGATACTTATAGCGAAAACACATTATTTGTTTTTAATGGCAGAAAGCTGCTGGTGTTATAAGGAGTAACTTAAGATACTTTTATTTTAGAAAAAGAGGTACTGTGCAAAATATTTTTTTACAATAATTTCACGCGAACGAAGGTCGCGGGCGACAGCTCTAGTTCAAAACTAAAGATATATCAATCAAACGTATACATAATGGATGTGCTGCAACTATATCTAGTGAGAAAAGCTGTTTAGAATTCTGAGAGTGTCTTCAGGGAACACGTGTTAGAATAGACTCGATTCACTCTAGTGCGCTGTCAATATCAATTTAATTTTACAAGAAAATCCGAGTAGGTACTATCAGTACAATGCACGAGTGCTTCAGAATTTCAATGATCTAGAGACGAAGTTGTCAAATATTTACTTTTATTATACTGTGATTGTAATTGTTAGGGTCTTAACTTGGACTTTAAATTAAAGGCAGTGGACTGTAAAAACTGAGAAGTATATCCAAAATTATGTACAGAATTAGAAATGAGACACGCGTGTACAGTCGATTGCTCTCGCTAATGAAGTGCCGCTCGGCTCCTGTACCCCCGCGCAGCTGCCCGTTCCGTCGCCCGCGCTGCCGCCCGAGGTCTGACGAAGATAGCCGACGGCGCCCGAACAGTAATAACAGTCGTTCGGATCTTCAGGTTAAGCAGCGCTTGCCAAGGTTAGTCCGTGGATGGGTGACCACCCATTAAATACCGATTTTCCTCCGTCCCTCGGAAAGCACGTTAAGCCAGCCTTTGACAGTCGTTACAGTAGTCAGTAGCTCGAAAGTCTGACAATCAGCCTTATCAAAGGGTGTTCAGGGTACCCAGTACAGACTGGGCTGTGGAGGTCAGATAGGCAGTCGCTCCATGTAAAATACTAGTATTCAGCTGCATCCGGTTAGACTGGAAGCCGACCACAACATAGTTAGGAAAAGGCTAGGCAGATGAAGATATACTGAGATTCTTAAATAGTTGCCTAATAAATATTTTTTTTTAAAGACTGCCTTTCTGTTACTAGGAATTTCTCCTGCATCGTGCGTGCGTTTACAAACAATTAAACTCACATACGCGACCAGCCATACACGGTACAACAACCGACAGGCCATACAAATATTTGTTTGCCGCGGCAATAAAACCCGCGACATGCAGCGCA
Organism: Cerastis leucographa; assembly: GCA_963082945.1. NCBI lineage: Eukaryota > Metazoa > Arthropoda > Insecta > Lepidoptera > Noctuidae > Cerastis > Cerastis leucographa. Next base: position 4,305,018 of record OY720380.1, on the reverse strand, counting down.
GCAGTCAATCGCTAAGCCACTGCACTGAAATGCCGAAGTTTTTTGTGTCGTCCTTTTTTTTACTTTTACTAGCACCCCCATTGTGTTAACACACTTTATTAATAAGTTTCAACATCTATGAAGGCAGAGCAGCGGTGGCCCAGTGGTGGCAGCCCCGACTTACGAGCAGTAAGCCGTGGTTTCGAACCCAGGCAGGCGCATTACTTTGTGTAATTTATTTCATCACCGCTCTCTAAAAATGGTGAAAGAAAACATCGTGAGAAAACCGGCATGTCGTAGAACTAAAAATTCGAAGACATGTGACATCTACCAACCCGCACTGAACCCGCGTGGTGGATTACAGTCCACTCCCTCTCATTGAGAGGAGGCCTGTGTCCCAGCAGTGGGAGCATTGTGGGCTGATGATGATGATGAACTATGATGGTGCTACCTCTCTCCTCACCTCGGGAGCATTCGCCTGTAATGCGTCAAGATTTGTATCCAAGATTTGAGATTACAGTACAGAAACAAATGAATCTGAACAGTAACATTATAGGCGAATGCTTTCTGTGAGGGGGTAGACGTCATAACGCAATTACTGTTATTGAATTGTCAAAACGAATGGCATTGTGAGTTTCTAGTAAGGTTAACAAGAAATGAACATAACATCACGCCTGTAATCCCCGAATGGTTTGGCAGAGGTGTTCCTAATGGTACGCCAACCTTTCGCCAGTAATATTTAAGTCCCATGTAATAGGGGGCGAGCCTATTTCAATCAATTGGACAAAAATCCAGACTCTTTATTGGCGAAGTGGTTGAGCAATCTACTGCTGCGCTGCGTGTCGCGGGTTCGATCCCCGCACGGAATAAATATTTCTATGGCCTACAGATAGTTGTTCCGAGTTTGGCTGTATGTGTATACATGAGATATACCTAGTGTGAGAAAAAGTAAAAAAAAAAATACTTGGCCACTGCTACTGAGAAATAATTTCTAATGGAAAAACCTAATAACGCTTTGCACGTCCTGGGAATCAAACCTAGGACCTCATGCTCAGCAATTGCAGACCAACGAGGCAGTATAACAAGAAATGTAACGACAATAGTTTACTAAAAAAGAAAACCATATCTATTCTCCAAAAGAAGCAACAGTACGCGACACTTTTGGTTCAATTTTCCGAGCCTAAAATAAAAATACCTACACTCCAAGCACTTTAGTAACGGACAAAGATAAATAGCTGGCCTATTTCTGACAAACTCCCCAAGTCGACCCTCCTAAAACTTCAGCAAACTGTAACGAAAGTTAAACTAGATCATACATAAGTTACATTTATGAGATAGCCCTATTTCCCCTTGTTTGACCCATCACAAGTTTGGGAACGGACGAATCATTCGTGTCTATTGGCTCGAACTTTTTCTTGTTAAAGACGTGTACGGTTGGTTGAAATATGTTGGTAAAGTAAATAGCGCAAGTTGATCTAATACAAGGTGTTGTTTTGCATCCTCGTCAAATTCAAGAAGGTAACTATGCTAATGATTCTCGTCCCAAATCAATAATAAAATGGGTAGGTAATTTTTATTTTTATTCTTATTTACGGAAATCGGTAAGTGTTTTCCTTGTTTTAAACGCAGCCCGTCTGATCCTCGCCCTATAACCGCGCTTTCACACATACAAACAATCTCAAACATTTATTTGATAATTTCTTATTCCCTAATCCACGTTAAGGGGTTTATTCTGAAATACTGAAAAACTTAAACAACCGAAAAATCAGCGTTTATTAATAATTAACTAGGTATCGTAATTTGAATTGATGTATTTTAGATATCAATAAAATCTAAAGTATTAAAGCTATTCAATTGAGACTTTGTATGTTTAATTAATCTATTATTGACATCATATCCTGAGAATTCACGAATTACGTAAGTATTGTTAAACACAACAACTAATGTGAAATTTTGTCTATATGTTAACATTTTAAGTTACATTCCGCGAAATTGCGCAAGAAGAATTGAATTTGACAAAAAAAAAAACAGTTTTGTTGCCCTTATTTTCCGACATTTTCCTTTTGTTTACGACATAATCATTTTAGCTAAAGTATTGTTGAGAGTGTTAGCTAAGAGTGACGTCATTAGTTGCGCTCGAGTGTGAAGGTCCTCAACTTGAGCGCTCAGAGAGGTAAGATAGAGAGAAGAGCGCGCTTCTCACTTGTTAAATATTTTACGTAACAATATGAAGATTGTACGGAAGGGCGCACCTGTACGTCTGTGGTGACCAAACCAGTTTAACCTGACCTAGCACTTTATTGAAACTCCATACTATGCTAGGTCAAATTTGTACCACAGACAGGGGGCGTTCTGTACATCCAATAGGAATGGTTTTAGTTTACTTTATTGTTTGTGAAGCGCGCATGTCCATCGCATGGGCATGACATGCCAAGAGGTTACAAACTGATTGAGTTAAAACAAATTCTGGCATGCATATACAAGCCGTTGTTTTGCATTTTCGACTAATTCAAGAAGGTAATTATGCTAATGATTTTCAACCCGAATCAATAATAAAATGGGTAGGTATTATTTTTTTGTCTTATTTACGGAAATCAGTAAGCGTGAACAATCCGTGTTTTAAACGTGACCCATCTGATCTTCGCCGTGCCGCACTTTCACACATACAAACAATCTAAAACGGTTATTTGATAATTTCTAATTCCTTAAACCACGTTTAGGGTGTTATTCTGAAATACTGACCAATAAAAACAACAAAAAACAGCAGCATTTTTTAATAATTAATTAGGTATCGACATTTAAATTGATTATTTATGTCTTTTGTGACAATCTTCTGAATTTTAACGAGGATGCAACAAAACACCTTGTATAAATTGTAGTTTGTCGGTATTTTGACTATATTGTAGTGATTTTCGAGGAATATTTTGTTCATCTATTTTTCACATAGACTGCTCCATTCGACTTTATTAATTTTTCCTGTAATCAAATCTCACCTAACCTACCCAGCATTTTCCGAAAAAACCTTTTCGACACAACGAAAAACCCCGGTTTCGGGAAACGATCCCGCAAAATCCTTTCGTTCAACGAATGAATAGTGGCTCAAATAGTGTTGTTTCAATTTCCCGGTGCTTTGCGCGGGATAATGGCGGAGAGTTGCTTATTTCCCGAGAATCCCTGGCTCTTGCCCCGAGGGGACACTCTGAGGCTTAGTTATTGGCACGAGATAGCCATTATTTTGTATTTACTTTTAGTTTGTGAATGTAAATTATCTGAGAGAATATTGTTTTGAAAGGTTAGTAAAGCCATCACAATCTTTTCGATAAAGGTAAGTAAGCAGAAACAAATTTTAGGCCCAAATGTCTTTTTTTTTTTAAATAAAATCTGCCATGATTGCAGCTCTTTAACTAAGGCCACAGAAACGATGGAATGGATGGACTGTGTGAAGGATGATATAGCAAGAAAGGAGATGTCTGATGAGATGATAAGTATGAAAGAAGAAGACATGCTGTGACCCCCAATAAATTGGGATAAAGGCAAGAGAGAAGATGAATGAACTATGTCGCTTCATCATATAAACTTGCGTTGTGCACTGGCTTTCACCCATGTTTTCGCCCGCATCGAGGTTTGAAATTATCATACGGGAACGGGTAAATACTACTGGGAAAAAAACTATGTCCTAAGACAGGTGGACCAACTGTATGCAAAATTTAATCGAAATTCGATCAGCCGTGACGTGTAAGGGCAACCGGACAGATAGAGTTAGTAACGAATTTATAATACTAGCATGGATTGGTATGGGTTATAGCTACATAAAACTGCATCCGTTTAGAACGGATGCCGACCCCGGAGCCAATCGAAACCGATTTTATAGCATTGCATTTAATAAAGCAAGAATGGATGGATTGCGTGAGTGATTTGAAAGAGAAAGGAGTAAATGGAAGGAGAAAACGTGTTGCTCCGACCCCAAGTAGAATTTAAAATTGAAAATTTAATTGAAATTTTACGCTACTTTTGGCGCAGTGGTTGAGCGATTGACTACTGCGCTGAGCGTCGCGGGTTCGATCCCCGCACGGCACAAATATTTGTATGGCATACAAATAGTTGTTCCGGGTCTGGCTGTTTATGTATGTGAGTTTAAATGTTTGTAAACAACGATACAGGAGAAATTCCTAGTAAGGGGCATGGTTTAAAAAAAAAAATGAACAAATTAAAATAAATTAAGTGGGACAAGGGCAGGAAGCTGATGATCATTTAATGAAGTTGACGAATTATTTTATCACTATTTCAAATACATAATAAATATCAACATTTGAAGAAATAAAAACTCCGTCTCTAACTTGTAAAAAGTATTCTTTTGTCAACCGCGAGCGCTCGGAGCATTACCTACCGTATATACCTACGTTAAGTAACGTTCAAATGATTGATCGACGAGCTAAGTACGGCTAAGTAACGATTGATCAGTCGGCACGTTATCTGTCACTCACGTAAACAGCACATTCATCAATTTCCAACAATTAACTCCTAGTAGGGAATGATTATAGACAGATACACTAGATTATCATCTGTCAGTTTACGAGTACTGAGTTATTGATAGAATAGTTACCTATACTTATCCATGTGATCAATTATTGTAATGTGTTTGTCTATGAAGCAAGGAATGAAGACGGAACGGCTCGTGCAGTTGATATGTTAATTGTTGATGCGATTACTGATTGTAACAATATCAATAGGGGATAATCCATTTTTTTTTCTTTGTCCGTCGGGTAGTTTATTGAAAAGTATTGGATACGTATTTTTTCTTTTTTCACGTAGTCGTAAAATTACGGAGATATATTGAGTTGAAATGGCGCATGACGTCACATGTAGGTAAGTTTTATACCCACTTGTGACGTAGTGAGCCCCCACTCTCCAACTTTAATGAGTTTTAACTAAGTAAATTTTTTGATATTTTGATAAAACAAAAAATACGTGTCTAATATTTTTGTATTACCTGTCTGTCGGACAAAATAGAATGTCGTTTTCTTTACCCAGTCCGATCCCCTATTATGTTATCTATACCTCGTCCTGAGACTTACAAAATGGTTCCTTTGGAGCGCTTTTGTAATCAACTCAGTATACCTGATTTCTAGAATCCAAAGTTAGTACCTAGCTATTTAGTTTTCGCGAACTGGTGGTGGCGGCGGCGGCGGGGTATTCATATGTACAATATTGGCCTCGTAAGCTGAAAGTGGAATTATTTAACGAATCAGTAAGAAATATATGCAAAAAATGATTTTAGTTCAGAATAAAAGAAACACATTTTCACATTATATTCGTTCTTTCCTGGAGAGACCGATTTTTTGAATAACCGCATACAGCTTTTTGGCTCACCGGGCATCATACGCTAGGCGCTTGTTGAGTCTTTTTAATAAACATTTGTGACCTAAAAACGACGTTCACAAAATCGAATTGAAGTAACGTATTCCCCCAACCCAGCACACTTCACCAACTCCGCATAAACTCAAACACCGAATCATTTGATTAAAAGCGGTGCGTCTCTAATCAGGCTCACGTTTCCGCCAAATGTATCTTTGAAAACGATCTTAGAATACACAGTTGATTTGTGCCACGTTGGGGGCGTCTTTGAAGCAACTAGCTTATGCCTGCGACAACTCCTTTACTTTCATATTGCGATGGGACGGCAATCCGGCACGAACGGTAAAAGATTAGGCTCAGGATCAACGGTTTAACATGCTAATCGAGGCACGGGGGAATCACACTACCAACTTTTGATAAATTCCTAACGGAAAAATGCAATAACACTCAACAAAGGACCGACCGCTCAACAATCGCGTTTGCGAGCAAAAGATTCGAACTTCGGATAATACAGGGGTAATATCATAATGTGTAATAACTAATTTTAAGTGTGACGATCTACACATATCGTGAGGAACGTTATGAGTACGAAGGTTTACTACAACAGTAGAGGAAGACCAAAGAAACGATGAATGGACTGCGTGAAGGTTGATATAGCCATATGGGAGGTGACTGATAAAATGACATGAGTAATAGAGACATAAATGGTGATAACAACACGAGAATGATGATAATCATGACATATTTCGTTACGACACATCCCGTCTTTGTTAAGCTAACGTGATTGATCATTTAAAATGCACGAATGCTACATTGAGTTACGAAATCCATTCTACGTGTCAGCACATACATGGAGGATGGATCACGCAGAGAGATATCGCATTGGATATGTCGTTTTCCTGGAATCCATCCTCGCATTGAGTATGTAAACAGAGTATATTTAAGTGTCTAGAGCACTATGTGAAATCTATTTCTACGTTGTGAACGTACGTGGCAAAACACAAAATTCGGAGTCTGAGTAGTGATGATTTATTTTATTATGGTTAACTCAAAGCAAGAAGCACAGTTGGTGAGCGAACATAGCCAATTTAAAGCTCAGTTTAAACTGAGGCTAACTCCCGTGCGAGTTGAAGGACGTGATTGCACTCGTCGATTGTTTTGAATTATTAGTAAGACGCTACTCCACACAAGTAAATTGACACAATCGTCCTGCAACCCACGCGGTAATCTCTTCAGTTTTGTTAGAGTTTCAAGGCTGTAGCATATTTGCCTACCAGGGCTGCGGACCTGTTCGAAAGAGATACCGTGGCCCTGGAACACGAAGGGCCAAGAAGGAACATGCATGGGTTTTAGCTCAGAGCGGGAGGAGTCATTTGATGACTTCCCATACGTAAAAAAAAGCATATTATTGTACACTTTCTAAAATATTGTTGAACTATCACAAACTACAGGTGGACCCCCGCAGATGTAATGTGATTTTGACTTTAGAGTGCTAAAACCAGCGATAACTTCATAATACGCGCCACAGGTGTGTTAGAAATACGCAAAGTTATCCGTACGCCGCCGGTAAAACGCCGAGTCGCGGGTAATACGCGCAGTCGCGGATCAGTACGGGTTTCAGCCGGTGTCTACGCGGATAGAGCTACCGGTAATACGGCTTTCTTTGAGTAGCTTGATTAAAAGGCTATTGAGAATGATGCAAGCTTGTTCATCTTAAAGGTTATTGTTGGCTTTCAGGTAGTTTTAAAGGGACTGGTGAGGCTGTGGCTTTGTTGTGTGGAGTTTCCTTGTTATCTTTTTTATTTGATGGAATCATAATGGGCGTAAATATATAACCATGTAAATTTCCACTAGGACTGGTGGTAGGCTGGTCTTTGCGCTTTGGAGAAAACAGGTAGTCAGTTTTGTTTCTTTTCTTTATCATGTGTTTAGGGCCTAACCTGGAGTCAAAGTTTTTATTCCGTCAATGGGCCTCTGACTTCGCTTTACATGACGTCGAGAAATTCTCTCAAGCATGCTGGTTTCCTCACGATGTTTTCCTTTACTGATGCAAGTGATAATTAGACAATACGCGCATGAATCCAAAAAATCAGAGGTGTGTGTCTTGGGTTCGAACTCGAGATCTCTGACTTGACAGTCCGACGGTCACCCCACTAGGCTATCATTGGTTTTAGTTTAGTTTTAGATTAAATACATCAATTAAGAACAGCACAACCCCTAGAAAAATGGAGGATTTGAGAGAGGACTGGGACACTAACGAAAAAAAAAGTTTATCACGCTCAGGGGCTCTAGCACGAAAACATAATGTATTCCAACGAAAATGTCTGAATCGAAAATCGGCTTTTCTTTAACACAGCTTTTTTTTACTGCAAGCTGAATAAGTTTCATTCACTATGACTTCATGTTATTGTTCTACTATATCTAAGTGGCAGTGGTATACATTAACCCTAGTTTAAAAAAAAAAACTAGAAGTCATAGGTCCTTTGCACAGCAGTGGGCTGACGCAGGCTAACAATATCAGACTATCTAAGCGCATAATATGCTACAACCTGACGAATAGCCGCATTGCGGGAAACCGCGATGTCCGTATCTACACTTAGGGCATATTATACAAACTACTTGTGTTGAAACTGCGGGTAAGCCCACATAGCTCAGTTGCGCACTGGTTAGCCACAATATCGTCCTCTAAACACAATATGGTTGCTGGCTACCCGTACTCTAGATGCACAATTGTACAGTAGATATCTAGGTATACCTATGTGTGATAGTTAATAGGACCGCTTGTATTTGTCGGGCTAATGGCTAGAAAATAACCGTTTGTGCGTCGGCGTCCTTTCTACCCTGTATACACATATGACTGGAAACAAAAAATTCATAAAGACACACGCAGGCGCCGTGGCTTAGTTGGTAAAAGCGCCTGTCTAGTAAACAGGAGATCGTGAGTTCGAATCTCGCCGGGGCCTAAGTGGTATCTTTTGTAGATGTCAGAGATGTTTTACATGTTACAATATTGCTTACAAATAAATTAGTAAGCATAAAGCAGACGGCCAACTTGATAGTACGTGTTCACTACCGCTTCTGGACATCATTTTATGGCACACGTAGGTATGGCGACCGTGTTGGTCATTCGGCGTCTAAATATGATTTGTTTCTCACCTGAGCACCGAGCCGCAAGTCTTGTCACACACGTCGCACTTGGCCGCGACGGGAAGGTTGCCCTCCAACCACTGGTGAGGCATTATTATGTTCTGCAACAAAACACACATAAATTAATATAATTTCTTAGCTCATCACATGCCCGATTTCTATAGCCTTTATCAAAAACTCATCATCGTCTAGACCTTTTTCAACTGTGTTGGTATGCAGCTTTACAGCTAGTACTCCTGCCTCCTCTCCATTTTTTTTTAAAGAAACGGTGCCCCACACTAGGATTTTCTCTTGTATCGTGGGTGCGTTTACAAACCTTTAAACTCACATACACGAACTATCTAGGCCATAGAAATATTTATTCCGTGCGGGGATCGAACCGGCGACACGCAGCGCAGCAATCGATTGCTCAACCACTGCGCCAACCGTGCCGTCATCCGTCTCCATGAAAGGCAAGTCAGAGGCCCATGGCCGGTATAAAAACTGTGACACTAGGCTAGGCACTAAACCACACAATAAAGAAATATGAAGGCAACTAACATACAGTCAGTTTGAAAAAACGCAGTTCCTGAAGATGTTTCCGTTATAGAAAAACCCGTATTTTTTATACATAAAACTTTTTATCTGAAAAACTACACCAACTTATCTCATTCTAAAATGAGATTTTACCCTGAGAACCGTCTTACGCTTCGTCATTTTCTTGAAGGAATATAGCCACGATAACAGAATATATAATCGTGAGTCTAGCTTAGCCAGTAAGGCGGGCTTAAAGTAACAGCAGCGGTGACTTCTACTGAGATATTTTATTAAACTTGAAATATTTTAACGCTATTTCTTAAGAGTTTTTAAGTTAGAAAGAAAGTATTTTCTTATTTTATTTAAGTGGTGTAGTGTAATGCAACCATTTGCTTTGCGTGTAAAACTACGGTTCGTAAATTTAATTTTACGGTTCTTTTGTAAGATTTAGTACAAAGCTGGCCATGACCTTTTGACCTGACCATGACTATTTACATCACGCGGGCCGCGGTGTTAAACATAGGGACCAATCTGACAGATATAAAAACATTTAATGCTACATGGACATACGGACATGAGGACATGTTTAAAAATTGTTAATTGATTAAGTATTAATTTTATTTCAAACAGTAATTTTATACCTTTTGTTGTGCCCTTCAGGGTTCGTAATTGTACCTTAGCTTTAAGCACATTATAAGATCTTCACACATTATGGAATGTATATAAAGATATGAATAATATGACCTGTGAGAGCCTCGTCTTTGTGAGTGCAGATAGATAGATGGCTCGAGTATTCGTATTAATGGATGCTGACGATGTTTGCCTTCTGAAGTGATGAAAAAAATTAAACCAAGTAAAGATTTATAACTTGTATGTTAAGTCTTATGGAGCACCAATGCTCAAGACATTCGAAACCAACTTAATTTTAAAAGTTGCCCTTAAACTCAGACGTCCCAATATTCAAAACACCCCGAAATTAAACCCAGAAATTTCCCTACTTTCAAATCAGACCAGGATTCGTTACGAACTTCAAAAGAACCGTGCCGCACGGAACCCTATTAAAAAAGTTTGAAATGTCCAGAATTAGCTGAAGAGATGGAAATTCGTGAATAGCTGACAATAAGAAGAAACCTACGTAATTGTAAAATGAAAGCTGAAAAAAAGGAATTCTTTCTAAAAACTAAATAATTTTACTCAAACTCACTCCTTGTCTTTAAAACATTATTTGGCGTTTATCATTTTTTAAGTTTTGATCTTGTAATGTATGATTATTTATCGTGCATTGAAACGACATGCAGCAGTTTTTATTTTTCAATATTTTTTTGAAAAGGTAGTGCGGTCAAAAACAACCTCTTCAAAAAAAAATTAGTCTTAACACCAAGATGTTGGAAAGCGTTTCAAATTGGAAGTGGAAGGTCTTGAATCCCCTGGAGAAGCCTACCAGGCACATGACGAATTCAATACCCCCGGGTTAATCAATCATCAGGGTTTAGTTGAGGAGCTTGTGGCTAAATAATAACAGCCGCAGGGGTCGATCTTTAAGGATAAGCCGTGCTTGCCGAGATTGGTGCTTGGATGGGTGACCATAATTACTTACCGAGTTTCCTCCGTGCCTCGGAAAGCACGTTAAGCCGTTGGTCCCGGCTGTCATTTGTAGATCTTTGACAGTCGTTACGAGTAGTCAGAAGCCAAAAGTCTGGCATCCAGTCTTACCAGGGGGTATCGTATTACCCAGTTACTGGGTTGTGGAGGTCAGATAGGCAGTCGCTTCATGTAAAATACTGGTACTCAGCTGCATTTCCAGACTGGAAGCCGACCCCAAGATAGTTTGGGAAAAGGCTAGGCAGATGATGATGACATGAATCCGAAAAATCGGAGGTGCGTGCCTTTGGTTCGAAGTTGTGACCTATGACTCGACAGTCCGACGGGACTATCACTGCTCAAACTCTGTACCACTACTACACATAAAGTTAAATATTAGATTAACATCCACAATTATTAATATAGAGTAACAAGTCTACAATACAACTCGACTAAGAACATCAAACTATAAGTATCAAACACAGCTCCTGGTCAAAATCTCCCGACAAAAGCTGCCAACTTTAATGAACTGGAATCATTATGGAAACTGAATGCTTTTTGTAACAAATGAAGTCTGTTTATCAAGGGAAAGTTACTGAGTCAACTAAGTATTGGAAGTTTGAGACTGTTTAACTGTGCTTAGCTTGTAAAATGGCGGATTGTTTTAGTTTACTTTGAAAACAACAGTGTTTTGATGAAATCTTGCAGTAATTATGAATAAATAAAGTCGTTGCACTCCGCTGTGTATCTAGTTTTCTTTACGTTGCCGTCTGTTGAATAATTGTTTTGTTTTCAAGTAAACTCGTTGCTCTAGTGCAGAATAAATAATAATACTAACGCTCTAAGTGCAGAGCAAGCGCAACAGCTGCTGAGCTCCTAGATTTTAGCATATCGTAGTATAATTGGATTTACCGAGTAGAAAGTTTTCAGTTGTAGTTCGAAGTATTTGTGTCTTATATGCTCACATATTCTTCTTCAGTTGAAATTTCTAAAGATTATGTATTTCTGTTGCCGCTATAACAACTAATACTAAAAACAGAATAAAATAAATATTTAAGGGCTCCCATACAAAAAAGAGACTTTTTTGCTCGTTTTTATAAATAATAATAATAATAATAAGCCCCCTAAACAACCACACGTCCTGATTGACCATCTAATCACGTGGGGGGCGGACACACGAATGAGAAATTACTGGCGTGGCTAACGTGGCTCTGGAAACCCATAAAAAAAAATGGAGACTCGTTCAAAGAAAAAACGTATAGGACCGCTGCCCGGGGGCGATCGCCGGGGCGCACCTGGAGCTGACGCTGGGTGTTTCAGCATGCGAACCGTCAGCGGTGAGGAGTTGAACAGGCGGGCTCCCACCGACAAAGATACTACAGCCGAAATCATTGACGATGGTGACAGACTGACGGACAGGACAGACACCCCTGTAGAACCGTATAGTCCAAGTACAGTGTCATACACGCCTTCGAGGCAAGAATCACCATCAATATCATCGTCACCTACACGTTCATCACCCCCCATTATTAGTTTAAATACATTCCCATCTACTCCGACCTTGACTGCTGCGCGGGGGGTATCTACCTTTTTACCCGCGTCCACCAAGGCTGGAAAAGCAAGAGTTCGCATGAAATGGAGTAAAGAAGTAAATCTATTTATCATGCGAAATTACCTATACATAACTAAATTAGAGACCGATATGACAACATACAGACAACAATTACATACACTTTTCTCCCGACAATATCCTGAAATTAAGGTTTCAGAACAAAGAATTTCAGACCAAAGAAGAATCATAGTTAGGAATAAACTTCTATCTCAAGAAGTTATAGATCAATTAAAAGAAGAAGTACGAACACAATTACTTCAAGTAGAAACAGTTAATTATACAGATGCTAACAACGTTACACAAAACTTAAACGAAATTACTCATCAAGAACAAACACAATCGCTTAGTCAATCACATTCACAACTTATTTATACCCAATCTCAACCGTACAACCAATCACAAGCCAACACACAAATATCGCACTCATCCACACAAACCGAATCTATTACCGTAACGCTAGAAAATGATATTGAAACCATAGTCGTCCCAGATCAATACTTAACAACAGATACATATATTCAAGAAATTAATGACAAATTTAGATCAACAATTACACAATACTCTGGGATGGACCCAGCGGCTCGACCAAGGTTACCTAAACTGAAATACACACCTAACCTATTTCGTCTAGTTAATTTATTCAACGAGAGTATACTTGCACAATTTATATCTGATGACACACAACTTATAGACATACACTTACTTATATATTGCACAGCAGTAGTTATATCTGAAGAACTTAACTTTAAAATAACAGATTACACAGGAACCCCAAGAACAAGACAAAATATAACACCAGCATGGCAACAGAGATTAGAAAAAGATATTGAAAAATTAAGGGCAGACATTGGTAGACTCACTCAATATATCAATGGTAGCAGATCTAATAAACTAGTAAACAGAATTGAGGTCATATTTAAAAACAATTCCATGCACACCAGGCACGAAAAAAGTAACAGAAAACCTGAAGAATTTTTAGACACCTTAAAACAAAAACTAGCACTTAAAGTTCATAGGCTCAAAAGATATAAAAAAGCACAAAACCGCAAAAACGATAACGCCACATTTGCCACAAACGAAAAAATGTTCTATAGAAACTTACACAAACCACAAACAGACACAACAGATGAAAATAACACAAACACACCGAACCTACCTACAAAAGAACAAGTAGAAGCATATTGGGCTAGCATTTGGGAAGAGCAAGTACAACATAACGACAAAGCATCATGGATAGCAGAAGAAGAAGCAAAATGGAGAGCTATTAACGAAATGGAATTTGTAGAGGTAGGAGAGGCGGACATTACACACGTAACAGCCAGATTACATAACTGGAAATCACCTGGTGTTGATAAAATACATAATTTTTGGTACAAAAAGTTAACTTCATTACACAAATCTTTAGCAAGAAATTTGACAGATATTATATTAGGAAAACAGAACACACCCGACTTTATCGCAACAGGAATTACTTACATGCTACCTAAAATTAAAAATTCACCTCAGCCTGCCCAATACCGACCAATTACATGCCTACCCACAATTTACAAGATATTGACATCTGTAATTACAAAGAAAATTAGCTCACACATCGAACATCACAATATAATAGCAGAGGAACAGAAAGGATGTAGGCAGGGCCACATGGGATGCAAAGAACAGCTAATTATTGATTCCACTATTCATAAACATGCCACCTCTAAAAACAGAAATTTGCATTGCACATATATTGATTATAAAAAAGCTTTTGACAGTGTTCCTCATTCCTGGTTGATACAAATATTAGAGATTTATAGAATAAACCCGAAAATAATAAATTTCTTACGCCATATAATGCTTCAGTGGAAAACAACACTACAAATAAATTGCAACTACAATACTGTCACTACTCGTCAAATCTCCATCAAAAAAGGTATCTACCAAGGCGACTCCTTGAGCCCGTTGTGGTTCTGTCTCGCGCTAAATCCTTTGTCTCATTTGCTGCAGAGCTGTATGGCTGGATACTGCCTCAAACACAATACAAACGAAACAACCATATCACATCTTATATACATGGACGATATCAAACTTTATGCCAAAACAGAAAAAGACATGAAGAAATTAGTAGATGTTACAGCAGAGTTCAGTAAAGATATTAACATGCAATTTGGGTTAGACAAATGTAAAACACTTCACATTGTGAGAGGCAAGGTGCGGCCCGGTGACTATGCAGTAAATAATACGGACACTATAACAGCAATGGAACAGACTGACTTGTATAAATATTTAGGGTACGCGCAACTGAAAGGTCTTGATCATACACGAATTAAAAATACACTTACTACTGAGTACAAAAGGAGATTAAACGCCGTTTGTAAAACACAACTTTCAGGAAAACATCTCATCAAGGCTTTAAATACCTTCGCCATCCCCGTATTAACATACTCATTCGGAGTTATAAAATGGTCCAAAACAGACACTGAACAATTAGAGCGTACTACGCGAACGACACTTACAAAGCATAACAACTTACACCCTAAATCCGCCATAGAGAGACTAACCATTAAACGACAACATGGAGGGAGAGGCCTAATCGACATTCAACACCTGTGGCGGAAACAAATTAGTCGATTAAAAACATTCTTTCACTCAAAATCCCGTACTAGTAACATACATAAAGCCATAGTGATAAATGATCTCAACTACACTCCACTTAACCTAAGTCATCAAACAGAAACAATAGACATAACTAGCTATGACGCGCAGCAACATAAAATAGAAGACTGGAAGAAGAAAGTACTCCACGGGCGGCACCCTCACGATTTAGAGCAATCACACATTCATACTTTAGCTTCAAATAAATGGCTCAAAATAGGCAACTTATTCCCGGAAACCGAAGGGTTTATAATAGCTATTCAAGATCAGATTATCAACACAAAAAACTACAGAAAATTCATAATCAAAGATCCTACAGTGACAAATGATAAATGTCGTAAGTGTCACAACCAACCAGAAACCATCCAGCACATAACAGGAGCATGCACAACTCTCACACAAACCGCCTACACTCACAGGCACAATCAAGTAGCCAATGTCATTCACCAAAAACTAGCACTCAAACACACACTCATACAAAATACCAACACTCCTTACTATAATTATAAACCAGAACCTACCCTAGAAAATACAACTCATAAGCTATATTACGATCGTGCTATTCTCACGGATAGGACGATCCACTACAATAGACCGGATATAATCCTACAAGACAGAATAAATAAAGTTACATACCTGATAGACATCGCAGTACCCAACACGCACAACATACAGAAAACAATCACTGAAAAAATAAGTAAATATGCAGAACTCAAAGAAGAAGTTACTAGAATTTGGCGACAAGAAAAAGTATATGTAGTCCCAATAGTCGTTTCTACAACAGGGGTAATCCCAAATCATCTCCTCCATAGCTTAAAATTATTAGACCTTAGAGAAACCCTCTACATAACACTGCAAAAAGCTGCGATTTTAAACACATGTAGGATTGTTAGAAAGTTCATGCAGATAGAAGAGAGCGAAATAGGACCTCATCACGACACTTAAACACTTACAAAATTTACACACCACACGCTACATTTGCTTTGGTTTCGGCCCGTAAATTTAGTTAAAATCCAGTCTAAGAGCTGAGAAGAATAACACTTTCCGAAAATAATAATAATAATAGTTTCCGGCAGTGGCAGTAGCGTCGAGTTCCAGCGACGAATATTTCTCCCCGCCGACGTCGCCAACACCTGTACGTCGGCCGGGGCGAGGCCGGCCACCGTTAAGCTTCGGACCTAGGGGCCAACTGGCCCCGAGCCGGGTCCCCGCTGCCGGTGGTTGTGTGCAGCGCATGAGATGGACTCAGTCTATAAACGAGAACGTCATGCGCGCATATTACGGGTCTACAGAGGGGGGAACTAACCTCACTGCGTACCGTGTTAGGATGCTGTCTCTTTTTCAGGTTCTTGAACCAACCGTCAACGTCTCGGCCCAACGACTGTCGGATCAGGTGCGAGTCATCCAACGCAATCACATGTTGGACGACGCCGCGCTTGATAGGCTGCGCTCAGAGGTACCGAGCAACCACATCGACTTGACTCCGGTGCAAACCGCGGTGCAAGCGTCAACTGTTGACGCAATACCACCGCGGTCTAATCTTGCTGCTGTAGATGAGGGTGATAGGGTTGCCACGGTAAGTAGCCAGTGCAACGAACGTTTGAGGAGCGCTCTGGAAGATGCGCTTCACGAGTATCGATCCACTCCTACCCAACTTAGGCCCCGTTTACCACGGCTTCCCATGCATAAGAAAAATAGGGCGTTGGTGTGTACCTTGGACTCGCAACTCAAGAATATTTTTGAGAGTAGCGAGGACCTCGTTGATACGCACTCGATACTGTATTGTGGGGCTGTAGCGGCCTGTCGTTTAGCTAACGTCAAATTCCCAAATTATGACGTAGCTACTCGACCAAAACCAGCCGTACCAGCTTGGCAACGCAGGATCGAGTGCCGTATCGACGGGACCAGGGTACTCATCGGCAAACTATACTGCTTCAGGGAGGGCAACACACGACCACGTGTGATGCGCTTTGTGAGGCGGGCATTCTCGGGGACTGGAATCAGTCCTCAAGAATACATGTCCCGTGTCACAGAGCGCATCGACTTCCTGAAGCAAAAAGTTTATGCATGGGCGAACCGTATTCGGCGGTATAAGCGTAGGGTTGATAGGTACTCGCAGAATCGCATGTTCCGGAGCGATGAGAGGTGGGTATACAGAGCTTGGGAGCGACCCGAACAAAATGTGACAGACGTATGCCGTCCAGATGATGCCGCCACTAGTTCATTCTGGCGCAACATCTGGTCGGTGCCCGTCTGTCATACTGAAGCTGACTGGATGCGAGATGTCGAGCGAGTGTGTGAATCTATACCAGAAATGGATAAAATTATAATAACGCCATTAGATGTTGCCAGAGCAGTTCGTCCGTTACCGAACTGGAAATCTCCGGGACCGGACGGACTGCACAATTTCTGGCTCAAATGGCTAAGTAGTTCACACACTTGCCTGGCATCTCAATTCCAGTCATGCTTAGAGTCTGGGTCGCTACCAGAGTTTCTTACAACGGGTGTTACCCACCTGCTCCATAAGTCAGGTAGTCCTACGGAACCCAAGAATTATAGACCGATCACGTGTTTGTCGACGGTCTATAAACTTCTTACATCCATTTTGAGAGAGAAAATTAACAAACACATTGATAATAATTCTATTATGTCGGCCTCTCAGAATGGATGTAGGAACGGGTCCCGTGGTACTAAGGAGCTACTCCTCATCGACATGGCCATCAGCCAACAGGTTCGTCGATCCCGCAAGGATCTGTCGACATGTTGGATAGATTACAAGAAGGCCTACGACTCTGTGCCACATACATGGCTCATGAGGGTGCTGGAGTTGTACAAGATTGATGCAACTCTACGCGCCTTTCTTGAGTCGTGTATGGGGCAATGGAGGACAGTGCTTCGATATCCAGGATGTCGACAGATCCAGGGGAACGATGAGCCTGTGTGGATTAAACGGGGAATATTTCAGGGCGACAGTCTGAGTCCACTTTGGTTCTGTCTGGCCCTGAATCCTCTAAGCACATTGCTGGAGGATTCAGGCCTAGGCTACCGGTTGAGGAGAGGTGGTCAGGTCATATCTCACCTTCTTTACATGGATGATCTGAAACTCTTTGCTCCTAACAAATTACAACTGATGAAGCTACTGAAAGTAACTGAAACTTTTAGTAGCGCCATCAGGATGGAATTTGGTGTGGACAAATGTGCAGTCATGTATGTAAAGCGAGGAGAGATTATGGAATCCGAGGGAATCCAACTGTCGGATTCCATACACCTCAGATCACTCTCCTCATCCGAAAATTATAAGTATTTGGGTATGTCGGAAGCGTTAGGCATTAACATGGCTGACATGAAGCAGTCGTTGAGGGAGCGCTTCTTCGGTCGCCTGAAGAAGGTATTAAAGAGCCTTCTTTCAGGCGGAAACAAGGTGCGCGCCTTCAACGGTTGGGTCATGCCGGTTATAATGTACTCTTTCGGCATACTCAAATGGACTCAGACCGAACTGGACGCCCTAGATAGGAGAGTCCGTACATTGCTGACTGCAAACCGGATGCATCACCCACGATCATCGGTGATGAGACTGTACATCCCGCGGAAGTGCGGGGGTCGAGGCTTTTTAAATGCGAAGACCCTCCACAACCGCGAGGTGTGCAGCCTCAGAGAATATTTTTTGAAAGCCGAGGTGGGTATGCACCGAGATGTGGTCGCAGTGGACAAGGTACTCACCCCGCTGTCCATGGCTAAAGAGAACTGGCGCAAACCTGTTGTACTTAGTACCGATGACCGCAAGGAAGTATGGCAAGGCAAGGTGCTTCACGGTCGCTTCTACCAGGCTCTTCATGGGCCCGATGTAGATTTTCTAGCGTCCGTGTCCTGGCTACGATTCAGCGACCTCTTTGGGGAAACTGAAGGTTTTGTCTGTGCAATTATGGACGAAGTTATGCTAACGAACAACTACCGGAAACATATTATGAAGGACGGGACGGTGGACGTGTGTCGGGCATGCCACTGTCCGGGTGAGTCCATCAGACATATTATTTCTGGTTGTTCTCGTCTGGCTAACGGCGAGTACTTGCACAGGCACAACCAAGTAGCCAGGATTATTCACCAGCAACTTGCCTTGAAATATAAACTTGTGGATTCTGAGGTACCGTACTACAAGTATGTGCCCGACCCAGTTCTCGAGAAAGGCCATGTCACGCTGTACTGGGATCAGTCTATCATTACTGACAGGACTATTGTTGCCAATAAGCCTGACATAGTGGTGGTAGACCGATCAGCGCGCCGCGCAATGATAGTCGATGTTACCATCCCGCATGACGAAAACCTCGTGAAAGCTGAGAAAGAGAAACAAATAAAATATCTTGACTTGGCTCACGAGGTTGTCGATATGTGGAATGTGGACTCGGCTATCATTGTGCCGATTGTCGTAACGGCCAATGGCCTTATGGCCAAGAGCCTTGACGAACATCTGTCGAAGCTCTCACTTGGCGGTTGGATCAAGAGTCAGATTCAGAAGGCAGTGCTCCTCGATACGGCCCGCATTGTGAGGAGGTTCCTGTCTCTGCAGCCCTAACCACCGGTAGCTTGGACCCTGCTCTCGTTACCGGCGGAAACCTGTTTTTTATATTTTTAAATGTTTTTTGTTATTTTTTTGTAAGAAATATGTAAAAATATAAAACATAAGAGTATAAATGAATAAAGGCTAAGAAAATACATTTATAGTTAATGTTGCAAATTCTACGTAAATAATGGTACGGAAACCTTCGTGCGTGAGTCCGACCCGCAGTTGGCCGGTTTTTTGCAGCTTTATGAGGAATATCGGTACTATATTCTTTTTTTAAACATTGCTACGACTAAGGCAAGACATAAAAATAGAGAAAGGCCAAAGAAAGGAAGGAAGAAGAAGACATGCTGCGCCGACCCCAAAAAAATTGGGATAAGGGCAGGACTCAGGAGTATGATGATGCCACGAGCAAATCAAACTGATCTATACAGAAATACCTTTAGGACCGTCCAAATCGTGTTCCATGCTCCTCGTGTTTCGATTCAAACAACACAACTTCGTCATACAATATTCACAAGACAATAAAAGCCATCAGGGCGGAATATTGCAAGTGGTCTCCATACAATACATGCCAAACATAGATACCGACAGACTAGTACGAACAAAGTGATGCATATAGTCACGTGTTTGCTTGTTAAATCTAACTATGTATTTTGTTGTGGTAAAAGTGTTGGCCACACTGGCCAAGCTTCGTTTCTTTTGGCAACATTTTACCATTTTGGAAGAGTCTATCTTTCAAACGATTGTCTTAGATAAAAAATGTTTGAAGGAACCTCAATGTCATTTTTTAAGACCTATCTATAGATAGACACCCCGCAAGTATAAGATTGATGAAAAAAAAAATAAGTTTCAGTTCCGTGTATGGGGTGTCCCTTATTCTTATATTTTTTTTTTGTAAAAAAATCGTAAAGCCTTTTACGAATACATCAACCTACCAAGTTTTAATTGTGTAGTCCTAACAGTTTCGGAATAAAGTGGCTGTGACATAAGGACGGACAGACAGACAGACATGACGAATCTATAAGGGTTCCGTTTTTTGCCATTCGGCTACGGAACCCTAAAAATGCATATTATTAAGGATAGCTCATAAAGTTCAGACGCGAAGTTTATACAATTTTTATGGGACCACCGCGCAAGATTTCTCTACCAAGAGAAAAAAGAACCATTCAAATCCGACCAATAATCACGGAGAAATCGGTGAACATACCTTCTTTTTAGAAGTCGGTCTAAAAGTATTTTTTACTGTGAAGCAAATTCAAGTGTAGATAACCTTCTGCGATGGGGCAGCCATTGATCCACCATTAATCAAAGATGGGGCGCTCGTCTCAATATTTTATTGCTGGAATTAAGGTGAGATTACTAAAGATTAAAGTGTACCTGGTATCGCGGATTTTATTAGGGTCCTTTCAATGTTGTGGAATTGTAAAAAACAGATGATTGCTGTTCTTAAGGTATTGTGTTCGGAACATATGAAGAACTAGCCTATGCCCGCGACTCCTGGTGGGGTTCGGTAATTGTCCCACTGGATTATACTACCCGGATTAAAAACATCCTATGTGAAACTTGTGTAAACTTCTTGTGTACCAAATTTTATACAAATCCGTTCAATAGTTTTCACGTGAAAGAGTAACAAACATACATTCTCACAAACTTTCGCATTTATAATATAAGTAGGAAGTAGGATGAATTAGTTGGGTCTTTGTAACGGAGACATTGCATTAATTGCGTAATAAATTTTAAATTTTAAATGTTATAACTATTTTCATGTGATTTTAAATACTAATAAATTGTTTTTTTACATTGAAAGAGAGATGGTTGGTTGATTGTGTGATGGTTAGCTTTAAAGTCTTTTTGTAATTTAGAAAAAATATGATCTAGCTTAGGATTGGGCTAAGATTTGATTTTGAATAGGTAAACAAAGACGACTGCTTCGAACCCGAACCGTGCACCTTTTGTTGACGTTTTATAAGTGCCCATGTAGGCCTATGTAAAATAAAATATTTTGATTTTGATGGTCGAGTGGTTGCAAGCACGTCTGCTGAGCATAAGGTCCTGGGTTGAATTCCCGGGTCGGGCAAAATGTCATTGGGTTTTTTCATTAGCAATTTCACAGTAGTAGGCACGGAGTCTGGATGCGTGCTCGGTTCATGGCAATAGGCTCGTCCCTTATAACATCATCTGCCTATCCTTTTCCCATGCTATCTTGGGGTCGGCTTCCAGTCTAACCGGATGCAGCTGAGTACCAGTATTTTACATGAAGCGACTGCCTATCTGACCTCCACAACCCAGTAACTGGGCAATACAATACCCCTTGGTAAGACTGGATGTCAGACTTTTGGCTTTTGACTACTCGTAACGACTGTCAAAGATCTACAAATGACAGCCGGGACCAACGGCTTAACGTGCTTTCCGAGGCACGGAGGAAACTCGGTATGTAATTATGGTCACCCATCCACGGACCAACCTCGGCAAGCGCGGCTTATCCTTAAAGATCGACCCGGGTGGCTGTTATTATTTAGCCTCGGGCTCACAGCTGGTCCCTTATTGCATGGGACTTAAAACATAACTGGCGAAATTTAGGTGTACTTTTAGGTACGCCTCTGCCTAACACTTCTGGGATTACAGTCGTGATGTTATGTTAAGAAGGCAGTATAGTTTCTTCTATCGCCCTATAAAAGTTAAGCTACTTGCAAACTGGAGCACAATATAATCAGCTTATGAATAAATATTGCCTCAGAGAAAATGATAACGAGTTAAGTTGCTCTATGCTCTCATTGGTGTAAACAAGGTCGTCTTTCTACTATCTATGGCCAATAATACGGATTATTAAAAACATGGAGTTTGCAGGATCTAACCTGTTTGGACTATCGTAATAATTTTAGGGTAAATTTTAGGGTTAACCCTTCAGGGATTTGGGTGAGATGTTACGTGTTACGTCTGTTTAGGGTTCATTTTGGGATTTAAAAGACTTTTGCGAAAGACTTATTTGTAACAGTATCCCTAGGCCCAGAGGCCCTAGCACGAGTGTACCGTGTAAACGTAACGAAATAACGTCGAGTTTATAATTAAAACTACTTCTTTCACATTTAATATTTTCGTGCTTTCAAGAACTTATTAAATAATATGTAATTGTTCAATTATTTTTTTATGTAATACCATAATTATGCAATTATGATTAATTTATAATCGGAGGATTATAATATTAAGCAAGATTTGCACATCATATTTATATACGCCTCCTGGCATAACATAGCGCTCTGTTTATCAAACATAAGATCTGAACTTTTTTAGGGTTCCGTACCCAAAGAGTCAAACGGGACCCTATTACTGAGACTTAGCTGTCCGTCTGTCACCAGGCTGTATCTGATGAACCGTTATAGTTAGCCAGTTGAAATTTCTACAGATTATGTATTTCTGTTGCTGCTATAACAAATACTAAAAACAGAATAAAATAAATATTTAAGGGGGGCTCCCATACAAAAAGTGAACTTTTTGCTCGTTTTAAAAAATAATGGTACGGAACCCTTCGTGCGCGAGTCCGACTCGCACTTGGGCAATTTTTTTACCTATGTTAACAAATAAATTATGATTATTATTGATTGATGATTATTTTTATTCCTATGTTCTATGGATGATACACTCTTTGTTCGACCCGGGTATCCAACTCAGGACCATGGCAATCGCGACCGCATATCCCGCTTATGCATGATACCTGGGGGTCCATAGCGGCCGGTTGAGCAGAATCATAGTGAGGGTAGGAATAATGAATAACGTTAAAAAACTTAAATTTGTCAAAGCCGCAGTTAATATTATGAATTTTGACTTTGTGACCGTTTTACAAATTGTAACGGGGCAGTCAAAATCAAAAGTCATTTATTCAAATTAGGCTGATAAACAGCACTTTTTGAACGTCAAAATTACAAGAGACAGTCCCCCAAAACGCCCGCCCTTCGCTACTTCCTAGTGTTTTAGCTGGGAAGAAGAAGTGGCGGAACATAACTCCCCAGCAACATAGCAGTTAAACATTGAAGATATTTAGAAAAAAATGAACCCAAAAAACGGAACCCTTATAGATTTGTCATGTCTGTCTGTCCATCCGTATGTCACAGCCACTTTATTCCGAAACTATTAGGACTATACAGTTAAAACTTAGTAGGATGTAATAGTTAGCTATATTGTCGCTCAACCTGCTCAATTTACTTGTTTTTTTCAACTACGCGTTTGCCTCGCTGCGCTGCCAGTATTTTAAATAGCAATGAACTGAAAATTCCCTATCGATTGAATTTCACCCCATAAATTCCCAACATATACGAACAGCTTTTCCATTTCATTAACATACAATTTTCCCATGCCTCGTAATTTCCAATGTTTACAGAACCGTTCTAAAAACTGTAAAGACGTTAATCTCCGACCCTACTGTACACACAATCACTGTTAAAAGGTTTACGTCTCTTTACCGGTATGGGCCGTAAAACGGCTGTGTACATACGTAGGAAAATTGACATACATAGCGTATGTGTTTACGTGTTGCCGATTTTGAACGCTGTTTATCGTGGAGTGTGGAACGGTGTTTATGTGACCTAACAAGTCATTGTGCTAGTGTGTTTTTTTCAAAGGATTGATATGTACCTAATCCTAATCCTATACTTCTAAGGTGAAAGCGTGCGTATTTCATTAAAAAAAACCGGACAAGTGCTAGTCGGACTCGCGCACCGAGGGTTCCGAACAAACCTTGGTAGTAATAAAAAAATAAAATTATTAAAAATATTTTTATTACATGATGTAACTAAAAATTTACGGTTTTCGCAATTTTTCTTTTATATATCTGTTCTATAAGACGTTGCTTCGTGCCAAATTTCAAGGTTCTGAGTTAACGAGAAGTACCCTGTAGGTTTTGATTCCCTTGCAAGTGCCGAAAATTTGCGGAAATTTGCGGCAAAAACGGCTGTATCTTTTGATTGCGTTGGCTTAAAAGTTTGATTTTTTTACAGCTCCAAGGGACACTAGACTTGACTTGACTTGTAGAGTATTTGATATAAATTCCAGCTTGATACCTCCACGCGTTCCTGAGAAGATGGGTCTTGACAGACAGACAGACGGACGGACAACAAAGTGTCCTATAAGGGTTCCGTTTTTTCCTTTCGAGGTACGGAACCCTAAAAAGAGGGTTGTATTGATTTGAATGATAATAACTCGGTAAAGCTATATTTGTTACAGTCGCGAATCATATTGTAATCAACATACGACACTTTTCACGGGCTTCCCTTGCGTTCCGCTCTTAAAGCAATTATTGTATAGATTTGTTACCACGATCTTGAAAATCGGTCTATTTCGATGAAAGTTGCAATATAGGCGTGTTCGTGTTAATATGCTAAAACGCCAGGGTTAAAAAACACCATATTCAAACTCACCCCCTCAGTGTCCTCCACGACATGCGGGCCCAGCGAAGCGAGCGTGCTCCACTTACAAGATGGCGGCGCGCGCGAGGCACATCGCTTGTGCGCCTTGAACTTGCACAGCTCGCAGGCAAGCGCATGCGCAGTCCCGAGCGCACCCAGCGGCTCCCTGCATACGTTGCAGAAGGTGGGGCGGGCGTGGGTGGCTGCGTACCTGGGGAAAAAAAAATATTTTTGACTAAGTGACACAGCTAACGCAAGAAAAATTTTTTTTTTATAATATTTATTATTGACGTTTCGCTCCTATATTGGTCGTAGCGTAAGGTTATAAACTTAGCCTATAGCAAATAAATAGCCCTCGATAAATGGTTTATCCAACACTAAAAGATTTTTTCCATTCAAACCAGTAGTTCTTGAGATTAGTGCGTTCAACCAAACAAACTATTCAGCTTTAAAGTAATAATAAGTATAGATGAGGGACGATCATACATAGGAACATAAACATATGCATTTTTCCCATGAATGTAGGCAGAAAATATGTACAGAACGCTTCCTGCTTCGATCCTTACTTTATTGCTTGAGGCAATAAGGAAAAAAACCGGCCAAGTGCGAGTCGGACTTGCGCACGAAGGGTATACACCATTATTTATTAAAAGGAGCATAAAATTCACTTTTTAGTATGGGAGCCCCCTTAAATATTTATTTTATTCTGTTTTTAGTATTTTTTGTTATAGCGGCAACAGAAATACATAATCTGTAGAAATTTCAAATGGCTAACTATCACGGTTCATGAGATACAGCATGACGGACAGCGAAGTCTCAGTAATAGGGTCCCGTTTGACCCTTTGGGTGCGGAACTCTAAAAATGAGGTTTAAATGTTTCTTTTACGATACCCCTTGGTAAGACTGGTGTCAGACTTTCGGGCCACTGACTACCTGTAATGATGTCAATGCCCTGGTAATATGTTTGTACATCATATCCGCTATGGCAAAAAAACTTTCGTTAAGACAGATATATGGCACAAAGCAAAGCGACCACCAACCATCAAACGATAAAGCTCTGAAGTTTAGGGGCGAGCGTGCCGCAAACCTGAAAAATGAAGCTTTTGGTTTGACACGAAGCCAGCGGCACAAAGGGGACTTTTTAGTTCGTTTTCAGTTTTCAACTTGTATAATACGGCGTGAGCGATGCTTTGTGAGGTTTCAGTAGGTTTTACTTATTTCGTTACTGTAGTGTCGACAAGAGGAATACGGTAAAGGATTGAAATACCTAATAAGAAAAGTAGCCAAAGAATTCAAACTGTACAGGGATCATTTGGCACGTGGCCGCATTCGGAAGTAATGATGACATATATATATATTTTTTTAATACAATTTCTCCCCAACAGCACCTCACTATCAAGATCATTCGAACGCCAAAAGATATTTGTATCACTGTACTGGGTTGACTCTGAAAACTAAACCTAAAACTATTCCATTCCATTCATTCCAGTCATTTCTTTTAAACAGTATACTCTGTTATTGCCGAAGTCAGTTACAGAACTGACCGATGGAAAGTTTAAAAATTCCATCAAACGTGTCCTTATTAAAAAAGCATATTACAAAATTAAGGACTACGTTTAAGATAGAGAAGCTTGGCCTTTGCACATGTGGCATTCCTGGTAGCTCATAACCGGCACAAATGTGTGGATGTCTGTAACTATTCTTAATCTGTTTTTTTAAGTTAAACTTCTTATGCGACTTCCAACAAGTTTAACGTTTTCATGGAGGGGGAATATTTTCTATTACTCACTAAGAGATGGCGCTATTACAAGATTTGTGACTACGTAGTTTTACTAGGTACGCAAGATGGCGTGCAAACAGTCATGCATTCGACTCTTCGGAGTGACCAGCCTTCACTCAATTTCCATGAGTAGAATAACCTCGATAACCTTATGTAATAAAAAGTTTACAACAATAAAACAATAAAATATTATTTAGAAGCTCAATAAAATAACGAGAGTGAATGCGTGACACTCGAACGCATGCGTGTAGTATTACGAAGTTTCACTTCTTCCGCGCGGAGGGACTCTACGCACCATTTTTTTTTCCAATCTTTTTAATCAGATATTTTACAATAGTTTTCAAATCATTACACCTTTTATTTAGAATAGTTACAGCACGGACGACAATATTTGTGTCACTTTTTTAATTTAGTCTTTTTATAATATATTAATTGTATAAAAAAATGAAAATAAAATGAAAATATTTTTATTTCCATAAAAAGCTTCTAATACAAAGAAATGTGTTGGGAGCCTCCTTTTTTCAATATTAGAACATCTTGAGTATGTATCATGTGTTTGTCTATAGACTTTTATTATTTACCGTTTGGTTGATTTCTAGATCCTTGTTAACTTTTTCACGAAAAGAGTAATCATGGAGTTTCTTCTCCATATGAAACGACCAACTTGAACCGAGCACCTTTTTGTCTACGTTTTATAAGTGTCCACCTAGGCCTATGTGAAATAAAAATATTGTTATTCTCATTCCTGTACTTCAGCTATTTGAAGAGCCCACCAAATATCCAGCCCCGCTCTAAGTGCCTTTGTGCTTAATCTGCAATGCAGTTTGAAACTGTATTTTCCATACCGACACCGTATGACACACTCCTGGTCAAATAAATCTGTCAAAGTCATCATTACCAAAATCCCACCGACAAACATCCGTTTATTTCAACCCGAAAACATTTCATCAAATCCTGCCGTGGTTAGCTTATGATTATCGCGGTGCGTGCGGTGCAGCGCATAATTGGGTTTCCAAGCGCCGCATGCTTACCGCCACGCCGCCACTCGGCTAACGAATATAATTGTGTCTGCACCATATTGTATGTATTTATGTTAATGTAACACATCATGTGGAAAATGTTTTGTGGTATTACTATTGTTACGAGCTGGGTATAGGATTAATTAACACACTACAAATTTAATTCTAAAAAAATTATTCAACAATAAACACTTAAAAGTTTATAACAAATACACAAGTGATTCATATCACACTAGTAGTTCACTTCGATCGCTTCGATTCGTAGCCAAAATCAGACAGCCGCTAACCCGTCGTCTATTTATATGGCCGACCCATCTTCGAGAAACTTCCACAACTAGGAACGTCTAGCAGGTCCTTAGGGGAAACCCAGCTTTCGAGAAAGTTCTACAACCTTCCTGAACCTTCTAGATAGCTCGTTAGTGGAACCAATCCTTCTAGAAAGTTTCGGAAAGGTCCAGAACTTTCTCGAACATTCTAGACATTTCCATCGATGAACATTCTAGGATTATTCTCGATTCTTCTAGACATACTGGATCATTCTAGACTCGAATTTAGTCCCAGAATGTTCTCGTAAAGCAGACGACGTAACACTATTCACTGCTGCATGCTCTTCTAGAAATTCTGGATGTCTTTTCAGGACAAAGTATACGTATTATTTGACGGCACGGTTGACGCGTTGGCTGAGCGATTGACTGCTGCGTTGCGTGTCGCGGGTTTGATCACAGATAGTCCTTTTAGGTTTGGTTGTTTGTGTATGTGCGTTTAAATGTTAGTAAACGCATCCACGATACAAGTGGAATTCCTACAGTGGGACAATTTTATTGAAAAAAAACCGGTCAAGTGCGCGTTGGACTCGCGCACGAAGGGTTCCGTACCATTATTTATAAAAACGAGAAAATATTTATTTTATTCTGTTTTTAGTATTTGTTGTTCTATAACAACAAATACTAAATCCCAGCAACAGAAATACATAATACGTAGAAATTTCAACTAGCTAGCTGTCACGGTTCATGAGATACAGCCTGTTGACAGACGGACGGACGGACAGACGGACAGCGAAGTCTCAGTTATAGGCTCCCGTTTGACCCTTTGGGTACGGAAACCTAAAAACAGCCTATGTTCCCACCCACTGCTGGGACTGGGACACACTCCTCTCTATGGCAGGGAGTGGGCTGTATGTAATCCACAACGTGGCCTACTTTGTGGAGTTCTAGGCTACTGACCTTATTGGTTATGTTCTTCATAATATTCAGGCGCGAAGTACTCTCAACTGGCACATTGTTTTGTAAAATCATAGAATTATAATGTAACCGCTCGGAAAAGTGAGAAAATAGGGAAGATTGAGCTGTCACGTCGAACGATAGATACGATATTCAGTATCGGCAAGCCAGACAATACTATTTAAATGTCTTTGCAAACGAAACAAAAAAATGGTATTTATTTTACTGAGTTACATTTTTGACATTTCAAAGTACTGAGACAAGCAATGATATTTAATCAAAAGTCAACCATATGTAACGCTAAATTGCTTCGCGGTGTAACATTGTTTGTAGCGTTGTAAACGTTTATCGGTATTTACAGTATTACTTACATTTCTATTACAAGTTAAAGCTTAGTTTCGTCGAGGATTGAGAGATGTTCTCGTCGAAGTCTTTGAATACAGTTGACAAGTATTTACAATTACGATCTCTTGAGACTAAGTTTCTTCATCTTGTAAAGGAGTAAGTCTGAAGAAGTAGGTACTACTGCCATTTATACATTTTAGCCACTAATTCCCATTTTCACTTACAATAGGCGAAACCTAAGCGATGGCGCAATCAACGCACTACTGTTGTACTACCGTCTTCACATCATAACATAAGGCATCTGGATAAGTAAGCTGAAGTTGAAATATTCGGCCCATTTGACACTTCAGTTTGCTTATTCTGTGAGCTATGTTAACAACTTTGGGTCTCTTCCGTGATCTTGATGGATGCGGTTTTGTTCTAATGCTCCAGAACCAATTTATAGATAGATGGATATCATACCATATGGAAATCATGCCATAAAGACAGAAAAGAAAGAAAAGAAAGAAAAGAAAGAAAAGAAAGAAAAGAAAGAAAAGAAAGAAAAGAAGGAAAAGAAAGAAAAGAAAGAAAAGAAAGAAAAGAAGGAAAAGAAGGAAAAGAAAGAAAAGAAAGAAAAGAAAGAAAAGAAGGAAAAGAAAGAAAAGAAAGAAAAGAAAGAAAAGAAAGAAAAGAAAGTAAAGAAATCTGATCTATTGAAACCAAAAGGTATAGGTAAAGGATATGGCCAGATGTATAAACGTGGACGAGTCAACAGGAGTATGTAAGAATCGTAGCAGGTGGCGTTCTATAGTTTCTGCCTACCCACCATGGGAAAAAAGAGTGATATTATGTATGTATGTTTGATTATGTATGTTAATATTAACTGTCACCTTGTTCACATGACTCAGAGCCAGACAGCTAAAAGCATATTATTTCCATCTTACAAGATAATTAGTTTCGAGATAATTACTACTGTAACAGTACTCCTAATTGAATTCGTTTCCACTCTGAAGCTTAAGAGCCTTTTGTCAGAGACAGAAGTAACGTTAAAAAACATGTAAATGGAAACAAGGAAACTGCCAGAGGTGATTACGTTACTGAGAACGGTAAACAAATACACTTGAGGAAAAAAGTGGAGGTAATAAGATAAAAGAAAAGTAAAAGATACAAAAGCAAAGGCCCTAAAAGATAAGAAAAACATTATAGTAAGTGATGAAAAAGTAACGAAATAAACTTGCTCTGATTTCCGGTAAATAAAGAAAATCAGAATTTTGATTTTATGACGTCCATTAAACGGTCGATCAATCAAAATGAAATATCCATATAATTTGATGGATGGACGGATCATTCAAACGCATTATTATAGTAAGTCCATCAACCATTATATCGCGATAAGGATCGACCTTGGATGAGGGTGCTGTTCTACTACTATCTATACAAATAAATAAAATTGAAGTGTCTGTTTGTAATATTAAACCTTTGACCCTTTGGGTACGGAAACCTAAAAACAGCCTATGTTCCCACCCACTGCTGGGACTGGGACACACTCCTCTCTATGGCAGGGAGTGGGCTGTATGTAATCCACAACGTGGCCTACTTTGTGGAGTTCTAGGCTACTGACCTTATTGGTTATGTTCTTCATAATATTCAGGCGCGAAGTACTCTCAACTGGCACATTGTTTTGTAAAATCATAGAATTATAATGTAACCGCTCGGAAAAGTGAGAAAATAGGGAAGATTGAGCTGTCACGTCGAACGATAGATACGATATTCAGTATCGGCAAGCCAGACAATACTATTTAAATGTCTTTGCAAACGAAACAAAAAAATGGTATTTATTTTACTGAGTTACATTTTTGACATTTCAAAGTACTGAGACAAGCAATGATATTTAATCAAAAGTCAACCATATGTAACGCTAAATTGCTTCGCGGTGTAACATTGTTTGTAGCGTTGTAAACGTTTATCGGTATTTACAGTATTACTTACATTTCTATTACAAGTTAAAGCTTAGTTTCGTCGAGGATTGAGAGATGTTCTCGTCGAAGTCTTTGAATACAGTTGACAAGTATTTACAATTACGATCTCTTGAGACTAAGTTTCTTCATCTTGTAAAGGAGTAAGTCTGAAGAAGTAGGTACTACTGCCATTTATACATTTTAGCCACTAATTCCCATTTTCACTTACAATAGGCGAAACCTAAGCGATGGCGCAATCAACGCACTACTGTTGTACTACCGTCTTCACATCATAACATAAGGCATCTGGATAAGTAAGCTGAAGTTGAAATATTCGGCCCATTTGACACTTCAGTTTGCTTATTCTGTGAGCTATGTTAACAACTTTGGGTCTCTTCCGTGATCTTGATGGATGCGGTTTTGTTCTAATGCTCCAGAACCAATTTATAGATAGATGGATATCATACCATATGGAAATCATGCCATAAAGACAGAAAAGAAAGAAAAGAAAGAAAAGAAAGAAAAGAAAGAAAAGAAAGAAAAGAAAGAAAAGAAGGAAAAGAAAGAAAAGAAAGAAAAGAAAGAAAAGAAGGAAAAGAAGGAAAAGAAAGAAAAGAAAGAAAAGAAAGAAAAGAAGGAAAAGAAAGAAAAGAAAGAAAAGAAAGAAAAGAAAGTAAAGAAATCTGATCTATTGAAACCAAAAGGTATAGGTAAAGGATATGGCCAGATGTATAAACGTGGACGAGTCAACAGGAGTATGTAAGAATCGTAGCAGGTGGCGTTCTATAGTTTCTGCCTACCCACCATGGGAAAAAAGAGTGATATTATGTATGTATGTTTGATTATGTATGTTAATATTAACTGTCACCTTGTTCACATGACTCAGAGCCAGACAGCTAAAAGCATATTATTTCCATCTTACAAGATAATTAGTTTCGAGATAATTACTACTGTAACAGTACTCCTAATTGAATTCGTTTCCACTCTGAAGCTTAAGAGCCTTTTGTCAGAGACAGAAGTAACGTTAAAAAACATGTAAATGGAAACAAGGAAACTGCCAGAGGTGATTACGTTACTGAGAACGGTAAACAAATACACTTGAGGAAAAAAGTGGAGGTAATAAGATAAAAGAAAAGTAAAAGATACAAAAGCAAAGGCCCTAAAAGATAAGAAAAACATTATAGTAAGTGATGAAAAAGTAACGAAATAAACTTGCTCTGATTTCCGGTAAATAAAGAAAATCAGAATTTTGATTTTATGACGTCCATTAAACGGTCGATCAATCAAAATGAAATATCCATATAATTTGATGGATGGACGGATCATTCAAACGCATTATTATAGTAAGTCCATCAACCATTATATCGCGATAAGGATCGACCTTGGATGAGGGTGCTGTTCTACTACTATCTATACAAATAAATAAAATTGAAGTGTCTGTTTGTAATATTAAAATAACCACTTTTTACTACATGCATATGAATGTATACGGTTCATATACCAAAATATATTATTATATAGATAGATATTTTGGACTGTCCTAAGCCAGGTAAGTTTAAAGTATGAAGGGAAAATGGATTATACCTAAGAGTCATTGACCCGCTCACATGTTCTGCGATAGTATTAAGTCGCTAGCGCAAGGGTGTATACACGTTGCGTGACATTTGCGAAAATTTTGGTATGGTTCTGTCTGTTATTTATCAGTGTTTTTTTTTTGTTTATATTTTTTTAGTATCATGTTAGCATGTACTCTTATGGGTTTGAATATGTCCCTCGTTTAAACTAACATAAGTACTGTATAAACTCACTCATGCTTTTTCCATGGGTGTAGGAAGAATCTATAGAACACCATCTGCTACGATCATGAAACACTCCACTATTGAGACTGTATTTACATGACTTTACGATACGGTCCGTTCAAGCACGTTATAAACTGTGCTTTCAACAAACTGTAACAAAAAATTGAGCAACACTACACGATTACCTACAAACGCTTGCCCTGGCTGGACAAGTAAACTCAAATCAGTCTGGTCATCACATGATCTGACCAAGATTTTATCATCATCTGCCTAGCCTTTTCCCAACTATGCTGAGGATGGCTTCCAGTCTAACCGGATGCAGCTGAATAACAGTATTTTACATGGAGCCTATCTGTCTGACCAAGATTATATCTGGACTTAAAATGGATACACACGAGACGTCTGAGTTTGTTTTGCTGGTTCTTCTCAGGGAAGTCGGATATAAAACATCGGCCATGTTTGATAAAAACCTGTTTACAAACATTAATATCTTGATCAACGCCCTAAGAATTAAAAGACTAAGACCGCTTTCACATTTAGGCGACTTTAGCAGCGCGTCAGTCGCGCGACAAATGCGTGACTGGCGCGCTGTCAGAATTTCATATTTTAAACAGAAGCGCGGTTGTCGCGCTGCCGCCGCGTGTTCTCTGTCGGCGATGAGCCAATGTTGCAAGCGCACATGATTATAGACTGCACAATGAGCGAGTTTGATACCTACCGAACGATTTATTATTGAAATTCAAATGCGTCCTGTTTTGTGGGACTCAAGAAGCGACAATTACAACAACGGGACCCTAAAGTAGAAAAACTGGCAAGAATTATGTGCATTGTTCATTCCTGATATCGAAAATAAAAGTAGGTCCGAAAAAAATGCAGCAGGTATCTCTTATAATTTTATTTAGGTAACTAATTATATCATGTTATTCTGCCACGGTACTTTTCCTTCGGGAGATACAAAATGATTCCTGTAAGTTTTGAAATGAAGTGCACCACACTGATGTAAACTGCGGCGCGGCAGCCGCGCTGCTAACGCGCGGCTGTTCTTATAATGTGAAGGCATGTGCTTCTGCCGCGCTACTGTCGCGCTGCTAACGTCCTAATGTGAAAATGTCGCATTTTCGTGGCTTCTTAATTAGTTTCTAGCTAACTCTGGATTATAGCCAGTCTTCTTCGTCTTTACAAATGCATTTTAGTTACATTTTTGAAGTTCCGAACCCAACAGGAACCCTTACACAAAGGCTCCGCTGGAACCGTAGCAGGAAGACACAAAGTACGCATTACTATGGCCGCTATAACAACCAATAATAAAAATCAAAGGAAACCACATAAGAAACGTTGTACTGTGATACGGAACGCTTCACGTGAGAGTCTGACTCACACTTGGCTGGTTTTTGGAACGACGTTCTAGGTAATCATCTGTGTTTACCACATTCGCTTACATATTTCGTTTACGTTGTGCAGCGCAATTTTTCGTATGAATTAACATTTTCTCTAAAGTGCAAAGTACTCGTAATTAATCTTTTAGTTTGTGAGACCGCTAGGATTACGTTTTCCAACGATTCTGTTGGTATTTTTAATTATTTTTCAGACTAGGCTTTTACCGAGAAACACTCTGAAAGTTGCAACATAATTTACTTCAAAAAGCCTAATAAGCAATGGTTTTTCAGTTTTACTAGGAAATTTTCAGTTTGATGAGGCTCGGCCGAAGTTCTATACTGTTGTAAGGTATCCTATACAAGAGCCTGTGGACGGTGAGTAATGGGCTAGCTCACCGTCCGTCCGTCTTATGACAGGCCGTGTCGACAGCGCGTACGTGCTCCACGCGCGCCTCAAGGAGATGTCAGCAAACCGGAAGGGGTCCGAGAGGGCCGATGCCTGCCAGGGCTGCGGGTTGTTCGAAAGAGACCGCAGCCCTGGAACACAAAGGGCGAAGAAGGAACATGGGTGGGTTTTAGTCAGTACAAGTCTGACACTCCCTCCCGCTCCGCCCAGAGCGGGAGAAGTCATTTGATGATTTCCCATCCGAAAAAAAAAAAAAAAAAAAGGTATCCTATACAAAGAACCGACTCAAAACGCCAGCTCAATTGTTTATGATGTTGATGAACCGTTATGTTGTGTCCAACTGAAAAGGCTATTACATCTTACCATTTATCTCGGTCTTTTGCGATTTGAGCCCTATCTTTTACTTAGGAGTCTAACTCGTCACACCGTCTTATTCCGGGCCTGTTCGGTCGGGTTCGGGTCCGGTTCGTCGGTTCCTGTTGCTTGGAACCCCATATGTGGCCACAATTTTGTCCAATTCTATATGTCTATTGTAATGTCACCGCAATCTTAGGCGTCCCAACTTCCCGAGGATCTACCACGACCCCGACTAGCTGTCTTTTGGCTACAGTCTAGCAATATAGGCCCACAGCTTCGAGCAACATTGAGGGAACTGGCGGACGCTTTGCCAAGCAGTAGGACGGTCTAACAAAGAAATGGTATATCCTTACCAGTGATGGTCTCCAGAAGACATCCGCGCCACCAGGTCCGCCACATCAGTCCCACGGTGCAGGGCTCCACGCAATGCACCTGCCCAGGACTCCATCTCGTTGCGGCTCTCGGCGCAAAGCACCAAGCACCGACTTGCTGTTATGACCTGAAACAACGAAAAAAGATATTTGAGTACAATTGTGATAAAAAGACTTGCTATTTAAATCGTCGATCCACAACAGCCCACAGCTAAACTACGCACTATAGCTATGGACATAGGTCTATATTATACGCATCGTAAATACGTACACGCATTAACAAACAGGATATTTTCGCATCAAGTTCAAAAGGTTAAAAAGGTTCCGATATATCCAATAGCCATTATTGGATATATCGGATCCGATCATTAGTACGGACAGAAAATTGATCGGCAAGTGCGCCAAAGGTGGCATCATGCGACCTACTTACCAGTCTACCCACACCTAAAGCGCGCTTCTACAGAGTCGTGATTTTTCGAGCTCCCAGCAAGGAGGACAAGGAGTGTCTGATCGCGGCGGAGTCAAGACCTCCCGGAACTGTATCCCGATTCATGGTGCCTAGTGTTATTGTGTTGGATTGTAATTTCAAATAATTTGTTGGTTCGATAAAAGCAGTGTACCGTGTGTGTGTGTGTGTTTTCACAGCACGAAACCCATGTTCTGCCCTCATGATGACCGAGTCTAACGAAATAAAACATCACAATACGACAAATATTTAAAGTAGCTTTCTAACACTTTTTATCCCTAAATTACCTAAGAGTAATATTAATTAAATTTTCTGTAACATTAACGCACGCGTTTAACTATTTCCTAACCATAATTTGCGGACATTGGAGTGGCCTTAAAGGAGACGGGCGAGATTACATGTATTTTGGGACCCACTCTTAGAGGTAGCATTCATCGTCACAACTTATATGTAGTTGTAAAACGACTAAAGACTATCAGAAAAGTAAATGGAAAGTAAGACGGAAAAGTTGGGAGAAAAGAGATATACGTCTATTCACAAGATAACCTAAAAATCTTACGATTAAGGTTTTTAACAGTGGAATGACTCCGTAATTAAGATGAATCAAAATATAATAATATTTAATACGACTCATAAAAGAAGATTCGAATAAACTACTGTATTTCCCTTGCAGTTTTAGTTCTGACTTTACGTGTTTTGCTTCTCGTCATAAGCCAAAACCAGAATTTTTACTTCATTGCCTGTACCTAATTGCTGAATCATAAAACTGCTAGACTGCAGCTAGAGACTAAACTGATTACCAACCCTGTAATTAGTTCAATCACTATTAAAACTATGTCGTTACGATTTTGATCCACAAGCGAATTATAGTCAAGTAAAACGATTCTTATTACGCTGAGAGTAGATAATATTGTTTTACATAAATTATAACAGCCAGAGCTGACTAGCTATGCACAGCTATTGAAAAGCAGGGTTTGTTGAATAAAAAACAATGAGTAATAAATCTTATTTTTTGGTATTTTTACATAGTTTTTATTTTATGCAACACAGACGTTACGATGGCCAAGTTGCTGTCGGATTTCATTTTCAGGGTCGCAGCTTATCAGCCCCCAACATGAGTGACAAAGGTAGTTGTCTCCTGTTATCTGGAATTAATTAACTATGTTAAAATAAATAAATTCACCTTTAGTGTAATAAACATAAAGAGTTCCATGTATAAGTAACAAAAGTGCCTGACTCGCAGAGTGTGTCTCCACGAAAGGAAAAACAGAAATGTAGTTTGATATGAAAGATAATATGACCTCTGAAAACTGAGGAGCGGTATATAAATATTTCAAGACAAAATGCAACAGCCACCCATCTTCCATTTTGATGACTGAAACATCTCAGTAAAATACACTACTTCTACTGCTACCTCGGCTAGTCTTTTACTGTATACTGTTTTAGTCCGATAAAGTATTGGGCAACAGCAAGAATGAGCCTAATATAAGATTACAACAGTATGTATTTATGCATATAAAAGCTAAACGAATCTTAGTTTGTTGTTCAGATAGATATCCTAAATAAGTTCTTTACTCATGATATAAATACATGTTCTTTTACGAATATACTTACATCACGTGGATACACCCATCTCTGAACTTTTTCAAAGCTCTGAGCACCTTCATCAGAGAGACGACGCCTCCGTAAGAGCGCAAGTCGTAAGAGTAGAAAAAATTAACGCAACGCATGTTTGTGGTTAAAATCAAAGTCCAAATCAAAAGCAACTATTAATTGTCCAATGTCCAGAGAAGAATGCTAAGACAGGGTGCATTATCTACATTTCAAGATGTAAAGGCCAAGTCGTCGAGAATCTACAAAATCGCAATGATAAACATAAAATCCCAGACAAAAATACAAACATAACGATGGATTAGATCATCACAGATCTGACATTGACAGTAGTGACGGGACTCAATGGATCATCATTGATAACGTTCCTTTATTAGAAATACTATAAAATCGACACAGTACCATTTTTATTAGATGCTTTTGCATTGTTAATTGGCGTTTTAATATCAAGTTTGCATGTTATTTTTTATGAATTTTTGACATAATTGAATGTATAAAAACTAAGAGAAAGATCCATTAGTGGTAATAAACCCATGAACAAAAACACATGTCATTGGATTGGAACGTAATCGGAAAAATGTTGCGTTTTGTAAGTGCACGATTACTTAATTTTAGTAAATTGAAAATTATTTATAACTTTTGATTCCCGAGTCCTAAAAAATCAATATTTAAAAAATAAATATCTCATAAAATTGTAGTTATAATTATTTTATATTTACACTGGAACGGAGTTTAGTTAATTTTCAGATTCTTTGGGTCCATTTTCGCCAGCCTCCTTTATTCTGTCATACTTTGATTAGCGAAGGGTAAACTGTAGCATCGTTAAAGGAACGTGACGACCTTGCTGCCTACCCCATTTACATATTATTCAGGAGGAGCACACACGTAGTCGTAAACTACGCCCATAAATTCAAGAAGTCGAACATGCGTCTTTAAAAATGTAGCATTTCCATCGATCGCTTGAAAGCGAGACTTACAAGCAATCAGTTAAATATCAATATTAAACTACAGTTGAGTGTATGTGTTAGAGTTTAAAAATGCTCGGCTGGCTACTTAATCGACTTGTGTAACCAAATCACTTCGGTTTGGTATGTGTTTTAAAAAAATCAAGCACAGAGGTACATAAACATTCAAAGATGACGCAGCAGGTGTGTTTCAACCAGAGTAGCGAGGGAAGTGTGTGAAATTAACCAATAGTATCTTTGTCATCACAGGCGTGGGCTAAGCTAGCTATGTGATTGGCTAGTTCAACATATTATGTACATTAATCGCTGCACATCCTCGCATATGTATAAGATTGATTTTTTTATTGATTTAAATTGGAATATTTTTAAATTGGCATGTTGCCATGTTACTAGAATGTATATACATATTATGTAGTTGTTATTGTGTAATTGCATTACGTAATAACTAAGTAAGAATGTTACTATTAACTCATTATAGAGTTAATTATAATTAGCAACAGTAACTTACCATTTAATAATATTATTTTAATTTTGATATGTATATTGCTGTGCCCTAACAGGGCCTATAATATTGTGAGCTATAAGCATTTTTGTAACACCTTATAAACACTATATAATGCAAATAAATTGAATATGCATATGAATATATATCTCTGGTAGAAATACAACCATAGCTCACTAGTAGTTACTTATCACTTTACGATTAAGACAGCATTGCTTTGTAATAAGTAAGTATGTCACCCACATCATATTTAAATACTAAGTAGGTAATCAAATCACACTCAAGTATTACAATAATAGAAAACAAACACAAATCTTGTTTCCGTCTTGGAAAATTGCATTCAATTTCAACATTTTAGAATATCTGCGGTGTGATTCTGTAAGACTTCACTTAGAACTTCGAATCTGAATCCGCTGTGAGTTTCTTGATTGGCATTCTAAAAACCCGGTTGGATAATTCGAGTTTACACTAGCGCCACCACTACGAGCGTTTAAGCGAATTGAACTAAATTAATAGGGAGATTTTGACAGAAAAAGTATGAGATGATGTAAGAAGTGGCATTCTGTAAGGTAATTCCCTTATTGGCTACAAAATCAAGGTCATTTTGAACTTTACGCGAAGTGACAGTGGATAGCGATGTGAGATGTGAGTTGTCGTCTGAATTTTACAGAATGGACGTACTGAATCTTAAATAAAATTCCGAAACAAATCAGAGAACTGCCAACTAACTATTTCAAAAAAGCTTTTAAAAAGAAACTGCAGAAGTGGCTCTGTAATAATGTGTTTTAAACAATGAATGAGTTTTTGACTTAAAAACCCATTTGTAATGGTTAAGTAGCATAAGTTCTCATTTTTGAAAACTATTGTTCCTATTTTCACATTCCTACCTATATACAATTTTTTTTTATTGATGTGGTATATGTTCCTTGTTATATTTTTGTTTTCTAATTTTATTACTGTCTTTCTCCTGTATTCTACACGCGTATATTAAATTCTAAAAGAATAATATCATAAAATTTATAAAATAAAACTTATAAAATTTAATGTTTTGTAAAATTTGTAACTACGTCTAGAAGTATACCTAAATGACGCCTACATTTTAGTAGGTATTTTAATTAATTTAATTTTAAGTTTGTATGCTGAAATAAGTCGCCGAACTAAGTGAAACCTTTTTCAATATTTACCATATGTACCATATTTCATGCAAATAAAGATATTGAATTTAAAAACAATTTGTTCGGGCTGACTCTTGGGTTTAGTGGCCTAGTGGCAAGTAGTGGCAACCGTGACTGCAGAGCACGAGATCTTGGGTTCGATTTGTCCTTGGCTCGCCCCCTATAACATGGGAATTAAACATAACTGGTAAAATATGGGAGTACTATTTGATACATCTCTGCCTAACCCTTCGGGCATAACGGGCGTGATGTTATGGTTTGTCCGAAGGGATCAGAACCGCTAGATCAATGTTGTTACCGTCCGTATGTCACTACAGGGATCCAGCAGAATATCAGCGTCAGGCCTGACATAATTATGCAGAGCTCGGAGCTGGACTCCCACTTGTATACTCGTTATTTTATTTGAAGTATGTCATGGTGTTACTATAACTGTTTCGTAAATATATATTTTTTTGTATATTAGCACCTTGTTTTTATATAGGTATATTTATGTTATCTGTGACATTTAATTGTGCTTCTGTGTGCTGTGCTATGTCTTTTGTGAGCACTGAATAAATGATATAACTATCTATCTTACCATCGACTGTCATGCTCACCCTTGCTTACCTCCCCTAACCCTTAAAACGGGTCCCCTGTCTATAATAAGACAGATCGAT
The DNA here is from genome assembly GCA_963082945.1 of Cerastis leucographa. NCBI lineage: Eukaryota > Metazoa > Arthropoda > Insecta > Lepidoptera > Noctuidae > Cerastis > Cerastis leucographa. The sequence goes on along the minus strand of OY720380.1, from coordinate 4,264,246 downwards.
AACCAGGACAAGGCTAGGCTTACAACTAAAACTATTTCTATGGAATATTCCAACTTCGTAAGTCACAGAGTTTGCAGATGGCGGAATTTGGCGTTGTACAACTATTTAATGTCTGTTAATTCTGGTTAATTCCATTGTTTTGAGTTGGGATTCAAGGTTGAGTAAGTAGATAGGTGTTTCTTTGCGTAATGTCTTCATGTACGCCTACCCAAATGTCCTTTCTTCGGTATCGTTCGTCGTTTTGTTGAGCTCCTTGAGTTATAAGTCGAGCTACACGATAACTGACAAATGCTTGCACTGACTGGACAGGTCCACTCAAATCTGTGTGGTTCTTTCTTCAAAAGACCATCTCAGACACGAATCTGCATAGTCCTCATGTAAATTGAGCAATGTCTGGACTTTAAAAGAGTAACAAGTTAACAGAGAACCTCTGAGTTTGTTTCAGCTGTTTCTTCTCAGAGTAGTAAGGTACGAAACACCGGACCCATCAAGTTTTAAAAAAAAATTTAGGGGTAAAGTGTTTGTAAAAATCTATTTTTGCAAAATAAACATCATATTAATAACAAAGTGTTATTGTGTTTTTCTATCAGGAATTTCTCAGTAGCAACCACGGAGTCTGGATTTGTGCCCGGTTGATGGCAATAGGCTCACCCCCTATTACATGGGACTTAAACATAACTAGCGAAATGTAGTTGTACTATTTAGTACCTCTGTCTTACTCTTCAGGGAGTCGCTCCGTGAAAAATACTGGTATTCAGCTGCAACGGTTAGACTGAAAGCCGACCCCAATATAGTTAGGACAAGGCTAGGCGGATGATGAATCTTTCGCATCTAAAGAACAAAAAATCACGAAGACCAAACATTTTCATTGAATCCTCATCCCAAAACACAGAATATCTTCCACTTTCGAAGTCAAATCAATCAGAATTAGTTTAGCATACACTAGATACATTAGCCATATTGCCTCTTAGCGATTCACTAGTGTGATTAAATATTTCGAACAAAACATGGTAATCACCGATATGGTAATCTTACCTATAGCTACTCTACATTTGATTCATCGTAAATGCTTTGATACATTTTTTATGAACACACACACCCACAGCATAGTACAAACACACACAGTGTAAAGATGTGTAGTAAATCAACTCAGCCAATCAAACGAGAGTGTTAAGGTTGTCAACTAAACTTTTTGTTATGATGCACTACACACATAATGTGTTACTACTTTTTTTTTTCCATGAAATATCGCTAGTCGACCTAGGAGATTCAAATCTGTTTGAATGGTGCCTCGATTCTAAAGGCTCCAACCAGAGCAAAACACTTATAAACCACTGTGGGGTACGCAAATCTTCTTAGTTTTATCGCTAGGGGCGGGTCGGATCATGAGACAGCCCCGATTTACCCACGAGTAACCTTTTATTTGTAGCATGCTCAGAATTCGTGGCGAAGAGCTCGTGGTTAAATAACTACAGCCGCATGGCATCTTCAAGTTAAGCAGCGCTTACCAAGGTTGGTCAGTGACAGGTGACCATCCATTATAAACCGAATTTCCTTCGTGCCTCAGAAAGCACGATAAGCTGTTGTTCCCGGCCGTCATTTGTAGATCTCTGGCAGTCGTTACAGGTCGTCAGTGACCTGAAAGGCTGATAACCAGTCTCACCAAGGGGTATCGTATTACCCATCATCATCTGCCTAGCATTTTCCCAAACTATCTTGGGGTCGGCGTCCAGTCTAACTAGATGCAGCTGAGTACCAGTATTTTACATGAAGCGACTGCCTATCTGACCTACACAACCCAGTAACGGGTAATACGATACCCGTTGGTAAGACTGAATGTCAGAGTTTTGGCTTCTGACTACTTGTAATGACTGTCAAAAATTTACAAATGGCAGCCGGGACCAACGGCTTAACGTGCTTTCCGAGGCACGGGGGAAACTCGGTATGTAATTATGGTCACCTATCCACGGACCAACTTCTGCGAGCACGGCTTAACCTTAAAGATCGACCCGTGCAGCTGGTTTTATTTAGCTACGAGCTCCTCGGGTATCGTATTACCCAGTAAGCATTAAACGGGTTGTGGAGATCGCTCCCTCCATTTAGAATAGGTACTGGTATTCAGCTGTATCCTGTTATACTGTAAGTCGACCCCAATATAGTTGGGAAAAGACTTGGCAGATGATGCTTGGCATGTGTGATGAGAAAAGACTTGGCATGTGTGATGAGAAAAGACTTGGCAGATGATGCTTGGCATGTGTGCTATTCGGTTTCGACCGTTTGTTCTCAGTTGAAATACTTTATGTTAATACAAGCTGTTGTTTTGCATCCTCGTCAAATTCAAGGAGGTTACTATGCTAATGATTCTTGTCCCGAATCAATAATAAAATGGGTACGTTTTTTTTGTCTTATTTACGGAAATCTGTAAGAGTAATTCACCCGTGTTATAAACACGACACGTCTGATCCTCACCTTATAACCGCGCTTTCACACATACAAACAATCTCATTATTATGATTTGATAATTTCTTATTCCCTAAGCCATGTTAACGGAGTTATTCTGAAATACTGACAAATTTAAACAACAAAAAAAGCAGCGTTTTTTAATAATTAACTAGGTAGCATAGGTAATTTAAATTGATTATTTATGTCTTTTGTGACAATCTCCTGAATTTTGACGAGGATGCAAAACAACACCTTGTATTAGTACTGATACGTTTCCCGCTTGCGGTATGATGCGAACGTTTAAAATGATCCCGCGGCCACTTTGAGGTTGTGAGCAAATTAATTAATTAATCATTTGAATTTCAAAGCTGGGATTTACGTTTCAATTAATTTGGATATTAATGTGATGTTAACTGTTGAACTTTGTAATCGGATTGGTTCGTGGCTTTCATTGGTAAAGAGCCGTTGATTTGAAATCACAAAACAAAATACTAATTATACAGTTTTTGTATCAGGCCAATGAATTAAAACCCGTTTGACCCATCAAACGGGTTTTAATTCATTGGCCTGCCTAACTTCAGCCATTTTATTTAATTACAAAATGGCGGCCACGCATAAAATCTATATTAAACATAAGCTGGTGTCAATCCAAAAATATTGTGTTATCTACAAACTCTTCTATAGCGTCACATTTCCGAAATATAAGCTATCAAAGTTGTAATTATGGCGAAGATTGTAATTTTATATCTCGGACACGTGACGCTTTAGAAGATTTTGTCCCGTTTAATACATGTTTAAATTGATGTCAGTTGTTGACTGATACAGGTTTTAAGCGTGGCTGGTCTTTTAAAAATAAAATAAAATGGCGGGAGTTAGGCAGGCCAGTTTATCCTCAATACTTATATTGCATTCCACATGTTATTCTTAGTTGGCAAACTTAAAATTTGATCATATGGACCCTGTCGGGCACATCAAATAAGTCAATTTAGAGAGAGGAAGCATGTACATAAATTATGATATTAAAATTACTATAAACCACTAGAAAACAAACAAATCTTCTACTAGTAGCTAGGGAAATGCTACAGACATAGCAATAGATATGGTATCACTTTCCATCATACTTATTACGGCATACGACGCGAACCACATCCTGCTTTGAAATGCTTTGCCTTATAAATAATTTTGGATTCAATTAGGTTTTATTAATTTAAATACCTATCAACTCTGTTTCAAAAAAACATCGATCAATATAAATAAACAAAAAACACGATCTGTGTTGCCCAAATAAAATAATTAACATCAAAGAAAAACACACAAACCCATTCAAGAAACATAATAAATCATGTCAGTTTCAATGGTTTCATTTTAAACCAGCAAAACGTGCGTTTAGTACGAAGGAGAAAAACAATAATATTATTGTGAAACAAATGAAGTTCGTACGGTATCGCGAGGTGTATAAACTTAGATGACGCACGGACAGTGTTGTATGCCTGAATTCATGTTAAGGCCGTATTTATTACTTTTGTGTTGTAGTGCAATGCTAAGAGAGATGTAACTACATAAGAGGAAGTATGTAAGTGCCGCCGGTGTTTGAAAACTTGTGTGGTAATGGTTAGCTTGGTATGGGCATGTGATGCGGAGGAATGAGGGAAATGTCGTGAGGAAAGTTTTGAGTATGAATGTGGCTGGGTATAAGAGTAGAGGAAGATCAAAGAAACGATGGATGGACTGTGTGAAGGATGATATGACAAGAAAGGAGGTGTCTCATGAATTGACGAGTAATAGAGAAGTATGGAAGAAGAAGATATGTGCCGAACCCAAATAAAATGAGATAAGGGCGGAAGACTGATAGGGTAAAAAAGAGAAACTAGAAATCTATTATTATTAACGTGTCGAAAAAAATCTACACACCACTTTGTCAAACAAAAAATATACTTACCTACAGTAAAGCTAGCGCTACGAAGTTTGAAATGGTGAATTTCATGCGGGACCGGGTATAAAAGCTGTCACACGTTATGAGCTCTGGACCAGCACTATCTCTTTATGAAATTGCAGCAGACTGTGAACAGAATACTGAAACTGTTGGACAACTGGTTTTGAATATTACATTTCGAATGTGATTTTTTATTCTGTGAATTTATGTGTCGCTCATATTATGGGTTTTTGTGGTTTTTGGTGGAGCGACAGTGCTAGCCGTGGTAGATACATAAATAATACGTTTTTGATTTCGAATTAAGGAAATAGCTAAATATATATAAATATATGGGAAATAAATATAAATATAATAATTAATAACAAAAACATCGTTAGAAAACCAGGACGCCCTAAGACACAAAGAATCGAAGACATGTTTCATCCACCAAACCGCACTGGGGCCGCGTAGTAGATCATGGCCTACTCTCACAGAGCAAAAGGTCCGTATCCCAGCTGTGGGATCTTACAGGCTGATAATTCTATGCTTGGTCCATCAATAAAACAACAGAAATATCCATAAATTCTCATGTTATTTAGATTAAACTACAATCTAGCTTACCACACCAATCAAACATGCAAATACACGAAAGGAAAATTCCCTCACGGACCGTTATGTACGGAAAAAGGACCACAAAATTCTATCGGTCCTTTGAGACGAGCGATGTTCTGCTAACAGGCGGTCTTATCGCTCGCTTTGTATGTAAAGCAATTTGTTTCACAGTAGTGAGCAGGCAATGGACAGTGAATGAGTGTAAGTGTTAGTACTTAAGACTTTATGTGAATGTGCGTGGTAATGGTAGTTTAGTGGATTCTAGCACGCTAATCTCTATGGAGACTATTGGAGATGTTTGAAGTTGGTACTTTCAGCTTACAGTGATGGATGTGTGATCTTTGAGGGTTTGTAGTCGAAATTGTGGTAGCGTTTTATGTGGTGTAGTCTATAAACACAAGATAAAACAAAAGATTAACGAATTTATTAACATTGTGAGAAAACCAGCATGCCTGAGAGATATTTCTCGATGGCATGTAAAGCCATCATAATGATCTTATCTCAAAACAAAGAAAATGGATTCAGTGATTTTTAGAACTAAGGCATCCGGAGTTATTCTAGTTTTCGAACGATGTTTTTCTTCAATGATGTTGGTGATTGTTTTAATTATCTTTCTTAATTAATTACCCAGTACTTTGTGTTGTTATCTTTCCATTTCCAACGACTCCAACGTGTATTTTTCTTTAATTTGCAAAGTAACAGCAGCTGAGGTTAACAAGAAACAGATAAACTAATAATACCTGGTTAATTTCTTGAATGTATTTTGTACAGTAACGAGCACCAATAAGTATACACTTTCCTAAATTTAAAAGCGATTTTCGCGACATGTCATGATTGTAACTTCATATAGGATCATCTGATGACGATCATCATCATCAGCCTATAATGTTCCCACTGCTCTGCACACAGACCTCTCTATGAGAGAGAGTGGGCTGTAATCCATCACGTGGACTCAGTGCGGGTTGGTAGATGTCACATGTCTTTGAATTTTTAGTTTTAGGATATGCCGGTTTCCTCACGATGTTTTCCTTCTCCGTTTTTGATAGCAGCGGTGATGAAATAAATTACACAAAGTAATGCGCCTGCCTGGCTTTGAACCCACGGTTTACTGCTCGTAAGTCGGGACTGCGATCACTGGGCCAAAACTGTTCTCGTATAGAATGTATCTCATAATAATAATGTTCCGAAATACTATGTTCGCAACAACATGAAATTTTAATTAGAACATCATGAGATAATCTTGTTTATAAGTTGCTTAGTGTTTACATCTTGGTGCGCGTGATTGAAGCAGTCCATTGTTAAATAACGGTAAAAAGCTCTTTGATTCTTATTTAGGTATCAGAAGGAAACATATGTTTTGCTGGTTATTGTTTATTGAAAGATAAATAATCCTGATCTAACTTATATACGTATGTATGATAACTGGCTCATCTATCCATAATAGTTATTGTAAACTAGCTGTGCCCCGTGGTTTCACCTGTCGTTTCTATTTTGCTTAGCTCCTGAGGGTCGAAGGGCGATGTTGAATAAAGAATAAAACGCTTAAAACCTATCTTTAGTTTCAGAGTGTGCATCCAAACAAATAAATAGTTTTACTGTATCAGTATAGATTGTGAGCCATTCAAGCAAAGGAGTGAATGATAGTGTTACGTATATATATATATATATATATATAAGCGTTAGACTGGCGAGCGCATATGACCCGTCCCGCCCCGCACCCCCCAGGACATACCAGGGTTAAGTACTCATTAGTGCTTATACTGACAGAGAATCTTAGAATAAACAGTATGCAACGACCCAGCGAGTGAGAGTTGACATGTAGCACTTCCCTTCAGCATAAGTACTTACTCTCGTATCTAACAGATAGCGTAATAAATAAAATAGTTGACAGAGGAGAATGGAAGAACGCCGACCCCAAGTAACATAGGACAAGTGCAGGAAGACGATGAAAGACTGAGAGGAATTGATTCAGGTGACGCCAAGCATACATGAAAAATAAAATATTTCAAATGAAATTGATCTTAGATAGCAATATTTAAAACGGACATTTTATTTAAACATGGTTAAAGAGAATTCGAGATCACAGCTCGAATGTGGCCAACAGTTACAATAAATAATTTACCATTATTCTAATTAATAATTCTAGAACAAAAAACCTTTTGAAAGTTCCATTTCTATACAAGTGCATAAAAGTGTCATTACACCATAAAAACACACAAAATTTATCACATTCTCACTATTTAAAGCCCTATTTAGACGCTTTACATTCCGTACGACGGAGAGCGCTCTTGAGAAAACAGCTTGCTAACGAGAACTCTACGAGGTCGGGAACTCTACCCTGCTCTTACAGTCATTTGTTTCACTTTAGCCTCGAGTAGAGCTTGACACCTGTGTAGTACGTAATTGTAGAGAAAGTAAAGACTACAAATAAAGTTTTATGTTAGAATATTCATATCATGGAATGTGGGTAAATTCTTGTCAAGCAGGAAAACAATCTTATTACTATCACCAATAGTGTCCATGCCTGTTGCATATTGTGTGCAGCATGCAAGCAAGCATACAACATTCAGCGTGCAAGCAAGCAAGCATGCAGCATGCAAGCAAGCATGCAACATTCAGCGTGACCATGCAGCATGCAAACAAACATGCAACAAGCAGCAAGCAAGCATGCAGCATACAAGAGACTATGCAATATGCAATAGGCATGAATTCTGTCACAGCTCCGGCGCTCTGGGGCTCCGGCGGGCCCACGCGAGTTTATCGTTGCTGATGGTATAAACGCTCACCACCGCAGCTTCGGCTTGCTGGCTTGCAAGCGTTAGAAACCATCTCCTCCTCAGCTCGTGTGACGTCTCGCCCCTCCACGCCTACGCGGGCTTAAATAACACTCTAGGGTAGGGCAGACAAGACTACGTGGAGTCGGTTCCGCAGCGCATCGTTTCTGTCACTAAATTTTGTAGCACAACATATTGACTTTTAAAGACAACATTTTAAGTTTAGGTTTATAATTTCGTTGAAATAAAATACCATGGAAACATACATCGAACAAACGATATTCGTCAAAAAATAATTCTTAAATAAAAAACATGATTATAAAATTCATTGAATTGTGTTTCTGTAAAATATGTTTCATTCAAGTTAATAGTGGTGGAAACAAAAATATTCGAAATAAAAATATAAGGACCAAATGTTATGTGAAACATTTTCTGGAAAACAAAATTCTGTGAAAGTTCTGCCTTCGAAACATTAACAACTAGTAGAAATGATTTATTCAAGCAACATGAAATTTAGATTAAAAAATAACGCACCCGTATTTTACAAGCATTTATTTAACTTGAAATGTTTGTTTGTTTTTTCGCGTGGAATCTCGGAAGCTAAATTAGAACCACTTTCCGATGTCCGATTGAGCTGAAAATTTTCATTTCCTTTAATTCTAAGCACAATACATTCTTATGACAGACTGTATCGTCTCCTCACGAGGGAACTCCTCAACAATTGATAGCACAGACATGAAAATTTGTATACACGTTTATATTTGATGGATAATCATGAATTCTATCATGATCTTATCCTGCAGCTAGGATCGTCTTCTCACGAAGGAACTCCTCAACGGTTAATAGCACAGTCACGAAACTTTGCATACGAGTTCTTATTTGATGGTTTATTACGATTTGTATCATTAAATCATCCTACAGTCAACATCGTCTGCTGACGAGGGAACTCCTCAACAGTTAGTAGCGTGGAAACGAAACTTTGCAAACGAGTTAATATTGATGAATAATCACGGTTTGTATCATGAACTCTTATTGCAGCCAGGATCGTCCCCTCACGAGGAAACTCCTCAACAGTTAATAGCACAGACATTAAATTTTGTATAGATACGGCGGCGTTCACCTATGATGAATAAACATAATTCCTATCGATATCTGATCCTACAGCCAGGATTGTCTTCTCAAAAAGGTTAATAGAAATATGAAAAAAAAGTGTTGAGATAATGATGTGTGGTCAGAAACAATTATGACAAAACTGCAAATGTTAAAATAAAATTATAAGTAAAAAAAACCCTTTTAAAACAAGCTTTTATAAAGTTGCACTTAAAAGAGGAAAATAAGTCTTGCAGTAAATAAAAACGATGAAGTATAGTGTTCACAAAAGCTTGTCGCGTATAGGTTTGATAGCCTTTACCAATCACACATTTTCATCTTTCCATCAATAGTGTAGTTCACCCTAACAGAATCGTTTTGACTGTGCGAGAGAGATAGAAGATGCTGGGGAAGCGGGGTGAAATTTGAATTTGAGCTGTCATCCTATGCGCTAATAACCGGCGGCGTGCGAGGCGAAAGGAGTATGATAGGATCGTAGCAGTTCTGTAGTTTCTGCCGATCCCCATAAAAAAGACGTGCCTTGTGGTGGTATAATATTATATGCTTTTTTTTGATCATCCTCTTGTCCTAATGTAGGTTAGTCAATGTCTGTTTGTCGCCGTAGGTAAGAAAACGGCTTTTGATTATTTTTCACTAGCCTATTTCCCGAGTGGAGAGAGGATGGAGTTCGGTAATTGCCCCACTGGATTGTACTACCCGGATAAAAATATGCTATTTGTAAATCCAGATTATAAACTACCTAACTATGTGCAAAATTTCATCCAAATCCGTTCAATAGTTTTTGAGTCAAAATTTCGAATGTATAATATTATTCGTAGGATTACTAGGAAGTAGGACTAACAAATATAAAATTTTTCTTTCATAAAAACAAATCTTTTATTTTTTCAAATAGCTAATTATCTTTTTGACATCAAAGAAAGAACACCGCTTTTAATTATTCCACAAGATAAGCAAACATTAAGATATGAAATTATTTGAAGGCTAAGTAAAATCTCAAAATATTATAGTACCACGTTTCACAGAAGGCAACGGGTGAGCCACGCGGTCAGATAGAAATCGTAAAAGCATTCATAGACACAGGGATGCTCTCTATGAAGTCCTAGTGCGCAATGTCAAGTCACATGAGTGAACTGAATGTCACACATGTCTTCGAATTTTTGATTTTAGGATATGCAGATTACCTGAGGAGCTCGTGGCTAAATAATAACAGCCGCACGGGTCTATCTTTAAGGATAAGCCGTGCTTGCCGAGGGTGGTCCGTTGTTAGGTGACCATAATTACATACCGAGTTTCCTCCGTGCCAAGGACGTTAAGCCGTTGGTCCCTCTGTCATTTGTGGATCTTTGACAGTCGTTACGAGTAGTCAGAAGCCAAAAGTCTGACATCCAGTCTTACCAAGGGGTATCGTATTACCCAGTTACTGGGTTGTAGAGGTCAGATAGGCAGTCGCTTCTTGTAAAATACTGTAGGTACTCAGCTGCATCCGGTTAGACTAGAAGCCGACCCCAAGATAGTTTGGGAAAAGGCTAGGCAGATGACGACGATGCAGTTTACCTATCGACGTTTTTCGATCTTCAACGTTTTGGAAGCGGGGGCCTAAAAAGGCTCGCGCAGAATCATAATAGTATAATAATATGAATCACTGCCATTTTACGAATTGTAACGTGATTAATTTTCGGGCCCCCAGTGATGAAGAAATAATTGTTACAAAGTAAACCACTGGTCTGGGATGGGTTCAATGCCACTACCTAGGACAAGTAAGCCACGGTGGTTTCGACATGGCATCCAGCCCCCACTGCTCTCTAAGAAGACTTACAACTTAACATAATTTGTTTAAAAAAACTCATTAAATGTGCAGTAATTTTCCCCTACAATGTTGATACTTGTTTAAAGCCAAGAGGCTCTTGACACTCCAGTATCGATTTGATAATAAGGGCCACGGAAAAAAGGCGCCGTAATGTATTTTTTCCTATAATTTTAGAGGTTGAAATAACTTTGTTATTCTGAGGCTTTTAAAAGGACACCGAAGTTAATTGGATGACCCTGATTGGTCCTTTTCCAATGTTTAGTTTAAATAAGTAGTAGTACTTGGATGTTACTGTTTCGAGACGAAAATAAATAGCTCCATGTATTTTTTTTAACTACTAACGCCTCCGTGTTTTGAACGGTTTTTAAGACTAGACAAAACATCGAGATTTCTGTAAGGAGGGCAATCATACGGACTTTTGTAAACCTTCCAGAATACATTCTTTTAACAAAGGTGGAAAGCACATCACAATCAGTTGTGTAGAACCTGTAGCCTTAGCCAAGTTGACAATCTACAATCATTAACGCTATACTTAGAAAACTAGTCAAATGTATGGGAATGACGTCATCTCAAAGTTAAATCACGTGGTCAGAACAAACGAATAGAAACGGGAACTGACCCCGTTCTTAATCTACAGACAGGCTCGAAAAGCAGAATCTATTATCATTATCTATGGAAAGCTTAATGAAAACGACACTAACAGTACCTATTTGCAACCGAACCGCCAGTCGTTCATAAAATAACTTCAGTAGATAATGTGAGACGAAGGCATATACTTCAGACTAATACCTATCTAACCTAAGAACAGTAAAATATTTGCGGAATTTAGTCTAGATACCAGCGTACCTTCAAAATACCGCAAAATAATTCAATATCTGGCGGACGCGGCACCATTTCATAAATCCTCATTTGTGAATTCTTGAATTCTTCTCACTGAGGGAGCATTTGAACTTGGGAGAGCGAGAGGTCTAAGCGGCACTACAAAAAGTACTACAGTAACGTAGTAACCACAGCTCCACTATGTTCTTACCCCTCTAAAAGACATGTGCGTTCAAATCCGTGTTGGGCCTTGTTGGTTTTTGTATTTTGCAAAAACATTTTATTGTAATTAATTTATTGTTTTAGTGAATAAATAAGTTAAAGTTTGTATTGTTTTTAACTCTTTTTTTAATATTGCGTCTTTCAATGAAACGTTAATACTTCTATAATTGGGTATAACGACTAGCAATAATAGCCTGAACATTTACTCAAGGTCCAACGTATAAATAGTCCGGAGTTTTCAAGACCGCTTGACGTGCATGAGGTTGGAGGATCGAATCCTAGGTGTGACATTCCCTTTTTGTCATGAATTATATTTTTTAATTTTAAAGTATGTTTGTATTTTGTTTTAGTAATATTTGAGCAAAATAAAATACTTTAATAATATTTATTATTGCTATAATTTAATAAAACTTTCATCTTATTTTCCTACAAATATTAACATTATATTTTACAATTTGTTTTGATAATTTACAGTTGCCATAATATACATATTTTATAACACATTTGCTCGTAAAGGTCTCTTATTTCACCAAATTTTAATAGTCGTAATGTGTCTCATTACGTACTAACTACTAGTACTACTAGTGCGATAATGTAATGTAAAACGTACGGTTTATCAAAATGCTCCGTCTAAAACGAACGGTACTTTTTTAAATCTTAGCAAAGAGTTTTTATGTCAGAAAAGTGGTCAACATTTTATTTATTTATTTATCATCTATGGGAGACTAACAGCTAACGAAACAGATTAAAAAATAGTACGTACGTAATAGTACGTAGTGGTTTTATTTTATTAATAAAATTAACTTGGGAGATAAAATATAATAATTAAAAATTTGTTAATTTCATAATTTATGAACAAGGTATAAATTATTCCGCACGCTTTTTCTTTTCGATGTATTGTTTTTATTTGAATATGTCGTCCGAGTTTTATTTATAACCTCACGAATATGTTATAAAACGTCGTATGACATACGTGCGCTTTGATAATTACAGCCTCTGCTTTCTTGTAGCCCTCGCATACGGCTCGCGCTAGCAATATCGCCTCGGCTAATTTTCAACTTACCGCACTTATATTATCATAATGTACAAACGTAACCTAGAAAATAAACAAAAATAAAACTTCTACAAATCAAGTAGCAAGAATGCTTGCCTTCGATGTAAACTTTGATGTGAAGTGCGGTTCTACTGTAAGCTAGCCTTGAACTAGTTAGTCTCAAGAGTATTCCTCTACATTACATTCGTTAAAAGTTCTCGGGAAACCAGGCCAGAAGAGTAGTTAATTTGTTAAAACTCTTAGTGATACAAGTTTCTGTGTTAAGAGCGTTTATACCAAAAGCAGGCGGCACACGCTATAGAGGCCAGAGAGGTTACGAATACCAACATTCGTATACTTTCCGACAGTGCCTCAGTTCTCCAATCGCTTAAAAGTAATCAGATCACGTCGAAACTAATACTAGAATGCCATAACGCCCTAGAACGAATTACGGTACTAAACCACAACACGGTGACACTACAATGGATCAGAGGTCACAGTGGATCCCTGGGGAACGATGCGGCGGATGAACTTGCCAGAAGAGGATCCAGTACAAAACCCTACGGACCCGAGCCCATTGTGCCCATTCCATTCAAGCAACTAAAAAAACTGGCTAAAGGATCACACTCGAACACAAGTGGAGAAATGGTGGACCTCGACACCTGGGTGTAGGCAGGCCAAAGAAGCCATGCCATCCCCTGATACAAAGTTGACCAGGCGCCTTCTGCGTCTGGACAGGGATGGTCTGCGTCTCGTGTCGGGGACCATCACTGGACACTGTTCACTGAATAAACACTTCTACACTCTAGGAATCACTGATACTCCCCTGTGCAGAGCATGCATGAATGCGGAGGAAACGGTGGCGCATGTACTGCTTGAGTGCACCGGCGTTACCAAGATTCGCGAGGAGACCCTGGGAACACCGAGATCCCTTGCGGATGCCCTGAGAAGACCGGGAAGTGTGATCTGCTTCTGGAGGGAGGTGGGCTGGTTGGAGTAACGGCCACCATGGCTCACGCACAATGGTCCACTTAAAGGACTCAGTGCGGAAACCTAAACCCCATAAAGAAGAAGAAGAAGAGCGTTTATACCTTACGGCATTACATATTAGCTTTCAAATCCTTATTTTCCGAAATGACTGAACTGATTCCAATGAAACTTAATACGCTTAAGCAGGATACATCGGTCTATAAAGTTTCTGAAAACATTTTCCAGATAATGGAGATAGTAGGAAATTTCTGTTTCTGTAGATAACTATAATCTGATAATATATAATCGGTCTAATTTAGCTGTAACACTATTTTTTGAAAATGTTTTTAATAACGTGTTAGACCTATGTATCCTGCTTATGCCTATGAAGTTTCATCAAAATCGGTTTAGTCATTTCGGAAAATAAGGACTTGAAAGTTTGTATGAAATGTCGTAAGGCGTAAACGCTTTTAAATACACAGCTTTTTTTTTTCGGATGTGAAATCATCGAATGACTTCTCCCGCTCTGGGTGGAGTGGGAGGGAGTGTCAGACTTGACTGACTAAAACCCATCCATGTTCCTTCTTAGCCCTTTGTGTTCCAGGGCCACGGTATCTCTTTCGAACAACCCGCAGCCCTGGCAGGCATCGGCCCTCTCGGACCCCTTCCGATTTGCTGACATCTCCTTGAGGCGCGCGTGGAACACGAACGCCCCGTCGGCACGGCCTGTCGTCATAAGACGGACGGATGGTGAGCCCATTACTCACCGTCCACAGGCTCGCACCTACGGTGGCCGGGGGCCACTGGTTGCCCCCGACGCCAGGGGCGTCTCCCGCGGCGGCTGGGACGTGAGGTTCTCTCCCTCTCACGTTCCGCCACCTCCTTCGCTAGCATGACTGCTTCGCAGAAGGAGGCGACGGCTTCCCATTCCCTTTTGCTCCGGACCATGGATTGAACCAGGGCAGGACGCGAGCCGATTGGACGCCGCCAATCGCCGCTACACAAATTCACAGCTAAGGTATTCTATTGTAAAGCTATGCCGACTTTCGATTCGAGAAATAGGTTTATTATTGGAAATAAGTTATCCTTGGCACTCGCATTATATCTGCTGCAGTCTGTAATGAGTTTATTTTCATCATACCTAAAAAATATGCATACCAAGATTCGCGAGGAGACCCTGGGAACACCGAGATCCCTTGCGGATGCCCTGAGAAGACCGGGAAGTGTGATCTGCTTCTGGAGGGAGGTGGGCTGGTTGGAGTAACGGCCACCATGGCTCACGCACAATGGTCCACTTAAAGGACTCAGTGCGGAAACCTAAACCCCATAAAGAAGAAGAAGAAGAGCGTTTATACCTTACGGCATTACATATTAGCTTTCAAATCCTTATTTTCCGAAATGACTGAACTGATTCCAATGAAACTTAATACGCTTAAGCAGGATACATCGGTCTATAAAGTTTCTGAAAACATTTTCCAGATAATGGAGATAGTAGGAAATTTCTGTTTCTGTAGATAACTATAATCTGATAATATATAATCGGTCTAATTTAGCTGTAACACTATTTTTTGAAAATGTTTTTAATAACGTGTTAGACCTATGTATCCTGCTTATGCCTATGAAGTTTCATCAAAATCGGTTTAGTCATTTCGGAAAATAAGGACTTGAAAGTTTGTATGAAATGTCGTAAGGCGTAAACGCTTTTAAATACACAGCTTTTTTTTTTCGGATGTGAAATCATCGAATGACTTCTCCCGCTCTGGGTGGAGTGGGAGGGAGTGTCAGACTTGACTGACTAAAACCCATCCATGTTCCTTCTTAGCCCTTTGTGTTCCAGGGCCACGGTATCTCTTTCGAACAACCCGCAGCCCTGGCAGGCATCGGCCCTCTCGGACCCCTTCCGATTTGCTGACATCTCCTTGAGGCGCGCGTGGAACACGAACGCCCCGTCGGCACGGCCTGTCGTCATAAGACGGACGGATGGTGAGCCCATTACTCACCGTCCACAGGCTCGCACCTACGGTGGCCGGGGGCCACTGGTTGCCCCCGACGCCAGGGGCGTCTCCCGCGGCGGCTGGGACGTGAGGTTCTCTCCCTCTCACGTTCCGCCACCTCCTTCGCTAGCATGACTGCTTCGCAGAAGGAGGCGACGGCTTCCCATTCCCTTTTGCTCCGGACCATGGATTGAACCAGGGCAGGACGCGAGCCGATTGGACGCCGCCAATCGCCGCTACACAAATTCACAGCTAAGGTATTCTATTGTAAAGCTATGCCGACTTTCGATTCGAGAAATAGGTTTATTATTGGAAATAAGTTATCCTTGGCACTCGCATTATATCTGCTGCAGTCTGTAATGAGTTTATTTTCATCATACCTAAAAAATATGCATCTTATTCAACGGTAATTTTTCGCTAACAGTGACGCCATACATTTACATTTCCAATTATAAAGGCAGAGTCCTTTCTATTTCTACAGCCTCGAACCCAGACACTCTTATTAATTTTATTGAAATATCAAATTAAAAGAAACGACTTACAATATCTATTCATTTCTGTTATATTTTGTGGCAAACGTAAAAGAACATGAACCCCTTTTTTAATTTCTTCTGAAAACATTACCTACCAGCCACGAGTAGGTTAAAAGTACTAGTTAAAAGATAATTGTGTATCTTTAGCCAACTGCAGCGAAGTACAAAAATAGGGTAAAATTTCTATAAAGCAGTGTTTTGACCCTCATATTTAAACCTCTAATTACTCCTAATTTCCAATCCAAAATAACAAAACATCACGCCTGTAATCCACGAAGGGATAGGCAGAGGTGTACGCATTAAGTACATCCACATTTAGCCAGTTGTGTTTAAGTACCATCTAATACATGTTTACACTAGCTCGTTTAAAAGTAATTTGAAAAATTTGTACTGAACAAGTGTCTCTATGATGTCGAAGAACTATAAATTGTAATCCACGAATGATGTTTTAGGTATTATTGTGATTAATTAATATTTTAAAAAAATATTGACCAATTTGTTTAATTTATTATACTTTTAATTATTCAGCATCATTCACATGTAAACTAAATTTATTGATGCCAAAATGTTAATTATTATATTTACTCATTATTTTTAACTTCACAATTACTATTTTATTATAAGATAATTATAAAACTATGTTTAGAATAATAAAATATTCATCATCATCATTTCAGCCGAAAGGCACTGCTGGACATAGGCCTCCCCCAAGTGACGCCACATTGACCGGTCCCGTGCGCCTCGCATCCAGCGGATCCCCGCAACCTTCACCAGGTCATCGGTCCACCTAGTGTGGGAGGCCTTCCAACGCGTCGTCTTCCGGTTCGCAGTCGCTATTCCAGAACTTTTCGGCCCCATCGCCCATCCGTTCTGCGAGCAATGTGCCCTGCCCACTGCCACTTAAGTTTGGCAATTCTTCGGGCTACGTCGGTAACCTTGGTTCTCTAAATCTTCTTTAATCCTCTTGGTTAATAAAATATTGTTTATGAATAAATGCCTATGACTATGACTAGTAGGGGGCAAGCCGATTGCCATGTCGGGCAAAAATTCTGACTCCGTGGCGACGTCTGCTACTGAAATATACCTGTATCAATTTAATTTAAATTGCCTTTTTCGTTTAAAATCGTTTTTCATTAACAACAATTTTCAACACGTTTTCGCAACACTCTCTAACAAAAAACGACGGCAACACGTTCGCAAAAAACATAACTCAGTTTTCGCATTCCCCTTCGTTTAGCGAGTCGACTAATGTGCGGAAACGCGCGTCGCATTCAATGTGTTTCGTTTAGCGTGACCCACTCAGGCGTGTTCGCGAGGTGGCAGCGGGAAATATTACTGCAGCATATGAGAACGGATGTTGTTTTGAAAATGTTATTCTGACTGGGCTGTTTTTAGGGTAACTACACTTTGATAAATTGTTCTTGATTGTTGTGTGTTTTAGGTGAGGCCAAAGAGACTAGGGCCGTCCAAAAGCACGTTGAGTTGACAATAAGTCGCGGGAAACATCTGGATGAGGAATGCAATGAACTGCGAGGTATGGCAAATTAAAGTGGAGGCCTATACCCAGCAGTGAGAAATTCTGGGCCGAAATGATGATGAGAATTTGTGCAGAGTCAGACTCTACGAAAATAATTATGGTGTTTACTAGCTTATGCCCGCGGCTTCACCCGCGTGGAGTTCGATAATTGTCCCACGCGCACATACTATCGGGATAAAAAGTTTCTTATGTGTTAATCCAGGTTATAAACTATCTGTGTTTTAAATTTCATCCAAATCCGTTCAGTCGTTTTTGCGTGAAAGAGTAACAAACATCCATCCATACATCCATACTCCCAAACTTTCGCATTTATAATATTAGTAGGAAAACGCAACAGTATCATTCTGAATGCCACGGTGAAACGCAATACCGGGAACTTTCTAGGTAGGGTAATTAGGCGTACCGAAAACCACTGAATCTGCTTACCAAAACAAAAGATTGGATCATACAAACTAAGTAACTATATGTCTGCTTATACTACATATCACGGAACCTACTTATGCTGAATTAATTGCGTCAGAAACGAGGCATTAAATGCTGTTTCGTTTTTCATCACGCTGTAAAGATGTCGGGGTGAAACTCATTCAACCCTCCGGTTCCGGGTCAGCGTGTTTGCAAGCGGTCGGCGAAAAATCCCTATACTTTCGAGTTCCTATTTGTTTTGAAAGTCCCGGACAGTGGTTCAGAGGAATTTTGTTTCGACGTTGTTACTTTGTAAAAAGGTTTTCCGTGGGCTGTGTGACGTAACTGATTGTAGAAGTTTGGGGATTATTTTTAAACAATTAAAAAGTAACTTTTATTTATTAACTAGCTTTTGCTCGCCGCTTCGTTCCCGTTATGTACTGAAATTAACCAAGGGGAACGTTTCAAATGTAGCCTGTAGCACTCGGGGATAATGTAGCTTCCCGTGAGTGAAAGAATTTTCATAATCGGATCAGTAGTTCCGAAGATTACCCCCTACATACAAACAAATTTTACTTCTTCATAATATTAGTAAACATTTTCTGTATTTTCTTTCCTAACATTGGGTTAGAGCAGCGGTGGCCCAGTGGTGTCAGCCTCGACTTACGAGCAGTAAGCCGTGGGTTCAAACCCAGGAAGACGTATTACTTTGTGTCATTTATTTCATTACCGCTGACCTCAAAACGGTGAAGGAATACATCGTGAGGAAACCGGCATGTCCTAGAACTAAAAATTCGAAGACATACTACCAACCCGCACTGGACCCGCGTGGTGGATTACAGCCCACTTCCTCTCACAGAGAGGAGGCCTGTGTCCCAGCAATGGAAACATTATCGGCTGATGATGATGAACATTGGGTAAATCGGAAAGTAGGTTTTAATTTATACATACTGTACAGTAACTAATGCCTAATATAAATGAAGTTTTCAGCGGCGGTTGGCAGTATGGTGGTACTATCATATTAAAAGGACACTGCTCACTTATGCTTGAAGGAAAGTAAATAATTTTATGTGGCACCTATCACAAGTACACACAGCATCATCATCATTATCAGCCTAGCCTTTTCCCAATTTTAATAGGGTCGGCTTCCAGTCTTACCAGATGCAGCTGAATATCAGTATTCTAATGGAGTGACTGAGTATCTGACCACAACCCAGTTAATACTGGGTAATACGATACCCTTGGTAAGACTGGTTGTCAGATTTTCAGGTCACTGACTACCTGTAACTACTATCAAAGATCTACAAATGACAGCCGGGACTAACGGCTTAATGTGCTTTCCGAGGCACGGAGGAAACTCGGTATGTAATGAGTTACCCATTCGCAGACCGACCTTGGCAAGCACGGCTTAACCTTGAAGATCGACCCGTGCGGCTGTTATTATTTAGCCACGAGTTCCTCGTACAAGAACACAGAATATAAGAGCTTAAATCACACACTATAGCATTTTTGTTTTTTTTTTTGACGGTGAGCTAGCCCATTCCTCAACGTCCACAGGCCCGCGCCTACGGTGGCCTGGGGCCACTGGGTGGCCCCCAGACGCCCGGGACGTCTCCCGCGGCGGCTGGGACGTGAGGCCTCACGCTTCACCACCTCGTTCGCTAGCATGACTGCTTCGCAGAAGGAGGCGGCGGCTTACACACTATAGCTTCAGCACTATTCACAAAAGCCCGACACGAGGCGAGGTTTTTCTTTACTACCGCAAGAAAACAGAGATTGTGGCTTTCACACTGCAGTAAATCTTACACCCCTTTTAACGCCATACCTCCCGCGTGTTAATGGTCTATTAATTTCTCCCACAATTCTTTTATTAAGACCTCTTTGTAAACCTTATTAGGGTGGCGTAGTGACGTGTTACGCCGTGACCCCATTTAAACGAGTGTCACGCTGTGTTTTACGCGCGTGACACGAATAAGAAGGGGTTGAAATCGAGCATTAGAGGGTTATAGTGTTGTTTTATTGATGTTAAGACGATATTGAGTAATCGTGAAAGATTTCGTTGATTTGGTGTTGCTTTCAATCTTCCTGTATTTATTCAAAATTTGGGTAGTTCGGTTGTTGGCAATAACCAGATTTTTCCGCGGTCTATAAAATTTATCACAAGTGGCGAAATCCAAAGAAAGTACACTGTGAACCATTAAGTCAGTCGTACTAATAATCTTGCAAACGAAGGATAATTAGCTTGTAGTGTGTAACAAAGTGCAAAGCATACGAAGTGACTTGCCTTATCCTCGCATAATATTCACGAGATAAAACAAAATCTCTCAGGTCATCGACACCTCAAAACTACGTAGAGTGATTATCAGCTTTCCGTAATAGATAATAAACCTAGCCGTTACAATTGAGTTGAGGTGACTGAAGAAAAGAGCCATGTAAACAAGAGGTATACTAGACTGTATGCTGCAGGACTATAGAGGGATTGAAAGGTTGTTGAACGTTTTTGAAAAGGCTAAGTTTTGTAGACATTACCTACTATAGTGAATTAAAAAAAAACAAGACTTAGCTTGCAGGAAATTAATTCACTATTATTTTAAGAATTTTAAAAATAAGTTACAAAAAAAAAGTGACACTCAAAACGAGTTGTACACTTTTTTTGGCAAATTGTTTTTGAAAAATCTGAAATAAATAAGTGAATTAAAATAATTATTCAAAGTACATGCTGTACGTATAGCTCGTTCCGACACGAAAGATGCCAACGTGGGAGAGATAGAAAAAAAAAAGGTTTTCGAGGAACAATTTCTGCGACAGACGAAAATGTTCTAAGCATAAGGGTATTTTAAAAGGCTTCATATTGGCTTTATTTTTGTAAGTTATTCATTAACTTCGCTTATTTTTTTCCAAATTGAGGTGGATTCGCAGAAACTACGACGAACAAGATAATTACTAAAATGAATCGATTCAAAGCATCAATATAGCTCGCGAAAATGTTTTACTTGAAAAGACTTATTTGTGGAAATAAGTCAATTTCCAGGAATATAAATTTTTAGCGTTTTACACTTTTAGCTGATATTTTATCGTAGTAAAACTGACACAAATTATATTTCAATCAACATACAACGTAAATCAACGCTACGATTTCTAAAATAAGCTCTTCAGTTTCCTTTTCTACAGGCCTTCTAAGGGTCAGCTCACACCGAGACGTGACGCGACGCGACGCTGCGCGCACCTTGAGAATTCAGAATACGTTGCGCAACGTATTCTGAATTCTCACAACGAAATGTGTATCTTTTCGTGTAGTAAATAAAGTTATATTTTGAATCGCTCTTTTAAAGTGTACGCGCAGCGTCGCGTCGCGTCGCGTCTCGGTGTGAGCTGACTCCAATTCGAATATCGCAAGAAACATTGAAGGAATCACCTTTACGGCTCTGTCCACGACTGCAGGAGAAGCCAATTGCCACGCTACATGCGCGCGTAAAGTACGACGCTTATTGCGTTCGCGTTGAGGGAACTCGTCGTAACACGCTCGTTTGAGCCTGTTGTAGCTTATGTTCTAGCTGCGAGAATCAACAGCTACTTTTTCAATAGGTTTAGTATTTAATATGTACCTCAAAGCTGTTGTTGGCGTTGTTGATGCTGCACTCTGCGAAGGTGGCGTCTTCGAGCTCGTACTCGTCCCACAGCTGGCTCTGTAACAAGCATAGAAGAATATTACTTACTATTACTTTTACTATACTACTACTATATACTATTACTATTATAAATGCGAAAGTTTGGATGAATGGATGTTTGATACTGAATCACGCCAGATCTCCTGCACAGATCTAGATTAAATTTGGCGCAGACATAGATTTAATCTGGAATAACATATAGGCTACTTTTCACATCTAAATTTCCACGCGAACGAAGTAGCGAGCAACAGCTAGATGTTTATGCAGGTGTAGAAGATTAAAATATTGTTCGAATATTGTAGGTAAATCTTTATCGTGAGGGTAAGCAATTGTCAACATATACCGTTCCCAAGATTACTGATACTGACTGAGGCAGACTGACTTCTTGAAGCCGCTCAAACATCTAGTAATTTTAGTGGGGTTTTAATTTACGAGAATAGAAGATATGATATTTAAAAAAAAAAGGTACTATCAGTAAAATAATGTATAGGTTTTCGGCCATTTTGGTATTCTTTTAAAGACGCCCCTTTGACCCATGACAGAGCTAGGGGTAAATATACATGAGTTTCAGAGTAAAATACTGGTCAAACCGCTTGCTTTCTTTAAAATATGGCACTTTTGTATTTCCTACCAAACATTTGTTTTTTTTTTTAAAAGAACGCACCTCTACTCAAATAAAATGATAACTATACCTTTCTTTGACATCAAAACGTCCTCCAATCATTGACAAAGTAACTGTATTCGCAGCAAAGACCAAAGTAAAAGAATTATATCTTTGCCTCTTATTTCTATTGGGCACCAAAACGGAAAGAATTTTAATAAAAAAATGTTTGACAATGCTTGTCATGGTTTGTTTCTCTCCTTCTTAAAAACCGACTACATTTAAACAGAGTTTTCAAATTCTTTTAATGATAGTTCGTTTTAAGAATGTCTTTGAAAAGTCAAGACCTTTTTTTTAAAAGGGCCAATCATCTTTGTTTTTAGAAGAGCCTTTTTGAGATATAATTTTAAAGAATGTTGCTTCCACACCTCATTTTTTTTTGAGAATGATATAATATTTACGTAAAATTTATCTTGACTTTCTCAACATGGATCCGCTTACCTTATAGAAAGAAAAATACTATAGCTTCTCAAAAAAACATTTTTTTTTTATTTCACACAGGCCTATGTGAAATAAAAATATTTTGATTTTACTGGGCACTTATAAAACGTCGACAAAAGGTGCACGGTTCGGGTTGGTCGTTTTCTATGGAGAAGAACCTGCAAGAAACTCCATGGTTACTCTTTTAAAATCATTTGTTTTTACAATATTTCTATGTTACAGCATTGGCACTTAAGTATGGGAGGACGTCGTAGGCCCGAAAATAAGTCGTTGCTTACTATAAAACGTAGAACCAGACTTCCAAAGGGTTGTAACTTTGATCAAGTAGAAATTGATAAGGGCGAGTTTTAGGGTATCGAATTCCGAATAAGGGAAGCATCATCATCTGTTCAGCATCAGCCTTTTCCCAACTATATTTGGTCGGCTTCCAGTCTTACTGGATTCAGCTAAATACCAGTATTTTACATGGGGCGACTGCCCATCTGACCTCCACAAGCCATTTAGTACTGGGTAATACGAAATGAAGGAAGAAAAAAAAGAAGAAATTGGAATAATAATTATATCCCTAAGCAGCGAGCATCTATCCACTTTTATCATTTTGTGCCCAAAATGTCAATAAATATCCATCATTTTCTAACACTAGTTATTTTCATCTTGCAATCGGATACATTCATAATGCGGCCTGCAACTAAAGTAGAATAGTAAGAAATACGAGTATATACATAAAAAAACTTTAATAAATTCCTTAGTGAATACGCTGAACGATATCAATACATTTCCAGGATAAACTGATCCCTCGTATTCCAGAAAACCTATGCAATGCCAGTTCGGTTTACACTGGAGCTGTTCTTATTATTTTAATATGAATGGCTTTCATCCAGAGGTGAACCTCGACTTGAGTGAATACGTGGTATGGATAGACAGTGTTGCTTTTGTGTTTAATGCTGTGAAACGCGTGTTAGAATCTGGATTTTTATGAGACGTTGTATATTCTAATGTTGCAGAAAGTTAGCTTTATGTATTTTTGTGCCTATCATACTAACATTATAAAGCTGAAGAGTTTGTTTGTTTGTTTGCTTGAACGCGCTAATCTCAGGAACTACTGGTCCGATATGAAAAATTCTTTTAGTGTTAGATAGCCCATTTATCGAGAAAGGCTATAAGCTATGTATCATTACGCTAAGACCAACAGGATCGGAACACCAATTAAGAATGTTTCAAAAATGGGAAAAATGTGGCGCTGACGAAGTTGCGCGGGTCAATTTTATAACAACAGTAAGCCGTGAATCAAATGGGAATTCACTTCGGCTAAAATGACAATCTCTCATCCCCAAAGTGGAGGCCTTTAAGGGATGATTTAAAAAAAATCCTTCCTTTGTGCTTTCATTTTCGTTATAAAAGAACTCTTGTGCAAAAAATCAGGTTTCTAGATCCAGCAATTCAATTAAGGTTTCATGTTAGTCAAAAGAGTTAATATGAGATTGGATGGCCTATCAGGTAATGCAAACCAAGCCGAATGTCGAAACGACTGCACAATAAAATTCCGGTTACTTTTCCGATACTACCATAAGCAATAAACCTACGCAAAACAATACGAACAAATCAATTCTTATGGAACACACAATGTAGGTACTCGGTTGACAGACAAGTCAACTTCGCTGACATAATCAAATGATACGCCTACGTATCTTATTCGAGTAATAAATGAAAAGGTAAGGGCAGAATATCCGGATGCACATTGGCTCGTTGGGGACTTTTAAGTGGGTTTAAAGCCTTCTCGAGGGGCAATACTTAAGTATCTACGTTCAGAGCTACCACCACAAATACATGATAAATATTGGGCATGGCATGATATTAAATATACAAACACAAAAAATTAAATTAATTTCGTAATGGAATTGGAATTGTGAGTCTTATTTAAGATCAAAATTGCTGTGAAGTCTGTGAATCTTTAAAGCTAGAGGCCCTAGATAAAGTGTTATTCTATTATAGAAAACGGAGACGTAGGTAAAAGCTGTTGCAGATTGACATATTCTACCGAAAAGTGAAGCAAATTGACATGTGCTAGCAAACAGCTTGTGTGAATCTTGTTGAAAGTCGTTGTAGAAATTGGAAATGCTTTGATCTATTGCTATATTATGTTCAGATCCTCAGCACTAATTTTGTTAAAGTTGATCAAAGTGCAAGTTATTTCCACATAGACTAGTTTTTCATGACCCCTTATTAACCTTCTGTCGCCTTTTCTACAGGAACCTACGAATGAATACACTACCGACACAGTCGTTTGGTTTCGCGACCCTCGTATCGGTCCCGCGTGCCTCGTGCCGTGTACTGTTATACGAATCTGACACTTCTCAAAGTGGTCCCCGATGCCAGATGGTTGTAAATATTGGAGAAGCAATTGAAATGAGCACAATGTAAGTAATACAAGGATGCGTACTTGCGTACGTGTACAAGTTATTCAATCTGAAATGTATATTATGATTAGTAATTAGTAAGGCTGTCAGAAAACCCAATTGTGGCTTAAGCTTGCCATTGTGCATAAGCTATATTATTGCAATTTGTGTGTAATTCTTTTATTATTGTGTCCAATAAAGACTAAGAATTAGTTAGAGTACATTTTTTTTTTTGTCATAATCAAATATTACAATTGGTAATCACAACCTTACTTATAGGAAACAAAGCCTTAGAGATAAATACCCTTGTTTGAAAAAAAAAACATACAAAAGGTAATCGCACCTGTATACTCCAAAGTGTGTCCCACAGGACATGCTATCACAAATGCTTCTGCGAAACGTGTTGGCAATTAAATTTCCTTCCCAACTGGTCATTAAAATTGTTACTAAGAAGGCGAACACCCTCATAGGTATATCAAACGAATGCCGATGAATAGCACCCAAGAATAAATTGTAAAAATGACCTTGGCTTATATCTTTTACTAGCTAGTGCTTCGCCCGCATGAAAGTCTGAATGTTTTATATATGGTACCGTAATTTCAAGATAAAGAGTGCAGTTCTATCTCAGGTCATGGTATGTCCATGTACCAAATATCGCAACATGAAACAGTCACTTTCGCGATTATAAAATTATAGTTATCGATTTCTTTAAAAACATTTTATATCCGTAAAATTAAATTTCGTGATGAATTTTCGATAGCTATTAAATTATCGTAGTAATCCCAGCCACCAAAAAAAATATCCGAAAATTTCAGTAGCGCATATTTCCATGAAGATTTTAAATGCGACTCTTGTTCTGCCTCTGTGTCACCTTCTCACGCCCCGCCGGCTGCAGGGATTTGATGTTTGACATACGGATGGACCATGAAATATGTTAGGACATAGGATACTTTTTATTCTGTAGTAGGATTCCGTAGCATAATTTCCGACTACCTCCCATGCGAAGTCGCGGAAATCTAAAAAGCAACTAAATAAACTATTCAGAAATACTTATATAATAACATTTAAGCGAATAATTTGACCTATCATTTAAGCATGAAGATAATAAAAACACGTGCCTTTTCAGATTTATGTTCATTTTCATTCGGCACGAATTTCGATGATCGATGTATTTTATTTCAATGGAAATTTTGAGCACAATACAAACGTAAAGGGCTGTGTAAATTGCATTCGTTTGTTTAAAACAAGAACCATATAGTCTTTTAGCTTTTGCCCGCGACTTCACACGAGGGCCACGTTGAGGTTGGAATTAACGAGAACGCACTAAAAAGTATCCCTGTCTTAACCTAGGTCTATTGGTCTATTCGTGTGCAAGTGCCGTACAGTATAAATAAAAGTTAGGTAATCGACGAAAAAACTCTTTACTCACATTTAGCTCTGTAGAGTCAGAGAAGAGTTTTCTGACTATGAGTCGAGAGAAGGCGCCATATTAAGATTTAGGTTAAGGTTTAGGAGTATGAGGAACAGGGTGTAAGGTTCCTCGATACTCCATAGAAAAGGGAGGAACCTCCGACTAGACGGATATTATGTCTAGTGGGCTACTGCTGGACAGTTATTGTCGGTTTTTTATATTTATACTCTTAAGTCAAGGATGACTTTGCTTGCGAGTTGTACAACATGTTAGTTCTTCAGTTTTTGTCATAGATGGCGCTGTAGTACATTTTGTTGCAACGGCACTACAAAATGTACTTACAGCAACAGCTGTACATTTTGTAGTGTCGCTATAAATAAATGTTATTTTTGAAGAGATGTATCCAATGGCTTGGTTAGGTATATCTCAACGTTATTGGCCGCTCTGGGGCAATTCTGCCCATTCTCCTTTTATCAATATCCGTTCAGCCGTTTAGGCGTGAACATTTAATAAACACACAGACAGACAGAATTACCTACTTCTTTACACATTGTGTGTCTACAAACTTCCACTACTTAGAGATCCATACAACACTAACATCCGTAGAGTTTCACGGCAAAAAAAAACATGTACAAAAACCTCCGACCTCTCAGGTGTTCGTATAATGACACTTAGGCATTTTATTGCCCTGAATTAAATTCTAAATGAAACATCGCAGTAACTACCAGTCCAAAAATTTTATAATCTCGAGTATTCCCTTTCGCGTCGTTATACGCAAAATATTTCTGCTTTTATAATATGCTTTTGTGATGGGACTTCAAAATGTACTGTTATTGTTTGAATAAATTATAGTACACATTTGGGTTTGTTTTACGATGATAATGTGACAGACATTAGAAACTTTGTAATTGCCTGGGTGAAGGACCTAGAGTTAAAGTTTCATCTACAACAAGTCGTCACAAAGGTAAACCGTCACGTCGCCTTTGAAACCTTTAAATAGAGCCTGTTAAGAGCGTTTACACTTTACGGCATTTGATACAAATTTCCAAGTACTAATTATCCGAAATGACTGAACCGATTTCAATTAAACTTAATACGCATAAGATACATCGCATCTAAAAAGTGACTAAAAACATTTTCGAAATGGCTTTAAAAAAACAAGATACAAATATTTTTTTTTAGACCTATGTATCCTGCTTATGCGTATGAAGTTTCATTAAAATCGGTACAATCATTTCGGAAAATAAGGATTTGAAATTTTGTACTATGAAATGTTGTAAAAGCGTAAAAGCTCTTAAGTTAAAATTGTGAACGTTTTACAATTGTGTATGTTCCGCGTGTGATATACATTATCATTTTAACAAAAAAATGGTGAACGGACCCGAAAGAACGAAGAAATTGTAAATTGTAATACAGATTAATAAAATAGATGATCCCACTCTCATGTAATAAGTACTGTTATCATATCAAAATATAGTCTATGCTGTGATCTACCACTAATGCATCTATGATAAGGAACTCTATGTTTTGTCTTTGATTAACTGTCCGTGTATTCAAGTTATGAATAAATGTTCGTCCATTACATTGTCTCACTGAAATACGTTGTTTTATACCCAACATTATTGTGTCATCACCATTATTTTGTAGGTAAGGAGAGCAGCGGTGGCCCAGTGGTAGCCGCCCCGACTTACGAGCAGTAAGCCGTGAGTTCGAACCCAGGCAGGCGCATTACTTTGTGTAATTTATTTCATCATCGCTGCTTTCAATAACGGTGAAGGAAAACATCGTGAGGAAACCGGCATGTCCTAGAACCAAAAATTCGAAGACATGTGACATCTACCAACCCGCACTGGGCCCGCGTGGTGGATTATAGCCCACTCCCTCTCATAGAAGAGGAGGCCTGAGTCCCAGCAGTGGGAACATTATAGGCTAATGATGATGATGATTCCTGTGAAAAATAAAGATAGAAAGTGAAGCGAAGAGCGAGGGTGAAGTGTGAGTGGGAAGAGTGATATCAAGTGTGTAAATAAATTGTTAAATAAATGAATAAATAGAATATTATTTTACACAGAAATTAAGAACACAGGCTCATATTATCTAAATTACTTAATAGCTCTGATCTTCATGTTGCAGTTATTAAAGCAATTCAAAACAAATTTCCCACCATTTTGCAAGCTTATACATCAAGATCTTGAGTATCTGATTATAATCATGAGTTATTAAAAGAAAATTAGACGCTGGTTAAAGTATAAGTTACGCAAGTAATGTACACCTCCTTAAATGTGAGCTTGAATTTAGAAATAAATACTGCTAGTCTCCAATTTTGTTAATTGATTTGAAACAATTTCGTGAACGGTATAAAGTTTGATCAGTATTTTTAAATCATAATTGTGTATTTAAATTGGGATATGATTATCCTAATTTAAAACAAAACATCACAAAATTACATTGTACTTTTGTAATGTTTTAACTTTACTATAAGTCATCAGTCGTCAGTCCATCAATTATGAACCGACTACTACTGGACACTTGACAAACCATTCAGTAAGTATACACCGTGTAAATCACCTCATCACGAAGCCGTCAACCAAGCACTCTGTACATGAAACTAAGTAACTTTACGCAAAAATTATTGCTGGGAAACGAGGTTTTTTTGGGGGGTGCAAAATCATGTTTTGTGGTAGAACTCAATGTAACGCACTCAAAACATTGTGCTGATGGACGGATTAAATAGTGCGGGGGTCGTGGAAGTGTTAAAAGTAAAAATCTTACATTAAAAACTTGTATTAAAAAAAAATACTTGTCAAAAAGTTGGAACTTTGACCCCTAATATCTCCGTAACTAGAAGGTTCCCAGGTATGATGTAGAACAAAAAAATGATCGCAATGACAGGGAGAACCAGTGCCTTTCGGCTTCGTTAAGAGGTGTTTTACACCCTTTATAAGTATAGTATCGGCCTGGGTGCTCTATGTACTACTGCTTGACCGAGCTTTCAAATGGTTGCATTTACTGAGTATTTGTCATCATTAGCCATCATCTGCCTAGCCTTTTCCCAAACTATCTTGGGGTCGGCTTCCAGACTAAACGAATGCAGCTGTGTAACAGTATTTAACATGAAACGACTGCCTATTGACCTCCACAACCCAGTAACAGGGTAATACGATACCCCTTGGTAAGACTGGATGTCAGACTTTTGACTTCTGACTACTCGTAACGACTGTCAAAGATCTACAAATTACAGCCGGGAACAACGGCTTAACGTGCTTTCCGAGGCACGGAGAAAACTCGGTATATAATTATGGTCACCCATCCACGGAACAACATCGGGTAGCACCGCTTAACCTTAAATTTCGACCCGTGCGACTGTTATTATTTCGCCACGAGTTCCTTCTCAAGCGTATTCGTATCGTGCAAATATTGATCAAAATCCGTAGTGCATAGCTAACCGTAGTCACTCTTTTGCGCTGCGCCAAATCACCCCAAATGCTCAAACGGCTATTTAGCGCAAAATCCCAGACAATTTGATTGCCGGTTCACATTATAAACATGCATCCCTATACCGCCCTGTGTCCAAACTCCAAGTTCTTATTAACTCTTGAGGAAGGAAGTTGCATCAAACTTGTAGTCTCTGAAGTTTGCCCCATATTAGCCTTAGCTTACTAGTTCGCGCGTTTAGCGGGCAACTCTGACCGGGTATCTATCCGGCCCACTCACAATTTTGCCCGGGTCACCGAAATAAACAAGGGATAGTTTTGAACCCTGATTTAGTAGAAAGTTTTAGGCGCGTTAGAACTTAATTTTGGACAACCCTTCCAAAAAAGGTTTTGTTGAAATATAATTATTTATTACCAGCTGTTGCCACCGCCTCCGGCTGCGTGAAATTATTATAAAAATATTGCTTTCCTATTAGAAATAGATTTTGTCAACTATTTCAAGGGTTTCATTTTTTTTGCAATTTTTTCTTTTCTTCATATTTTTTTATAAAGTAAAAGTAAGTTACTTAGTTACTCCTTTTAACATCAGCTATCTGCCAGTAAAAGTCCCGTCAAAATCAGTCCAGCTCTTTCGGATATTAGCCGACACACCGACAGGGATAGAGATAGGGAGACTTTAAAAAAAAAAACGATATAAAGTTCCGTATATATTTTCTTACAATAAAAAGCTGTTATTTTGATATTACAAACAAACACAAAAATTATTTATTTGTATATATGTGGATAGTACTAGGCTTGTCTCTTTCAGACATTAAATTGTTTTATCAATGAAAAGTCCCCGGGGCTGCAATAGATTGGGATAAGTGGAAAAAAGGAAAGAAAGGCCTTTGCTCTAAAAGGTGAAACTCACGGACTTTTATGAAAATCCTTATAAAATAACAATTTTTAACCGACTTCAAAAAAGGAGGAGGTTCTCAATTCGACGGTATGTTTTTTTTTTTGTGTGTATGTTACGCGATTACTCCGCCAATTGTGGACGGATTTTCAAAATTCTTTTTTTGTTCGAAAGGAGATACTTCTGAAGTGGTCCCATAGTCACCAAGTCAGGATCTGATGATTGGATCCTGGAGAAATCGAGGGCAACCCTCAAATTTTATAGGAAAACTTACAGCGGTTTTGGTATTTTCTACAACAAGTGAAGCATTTGCGTTCAATAAGAATCATTCTATCATCAGATCTGATGATGAATCCTAGAGACAGGCACCGGAACTCAATAATAAGACAATGTATCTTAGCTGTGTTTGGGCTTGTTGGAATTGTAACGGTATGCAATTTCCAGGTGTATGTACAAGTAATAATTAAAAAAAAATAGAGATCTTTTTTTATTTTTTATTTTAACCGACTTCTAAAAGGAGAAGGTTATCAATTCGATTAGTTTTTGTTGAATGTACACCGATTACGCTAAGACTTATTACTTTACTAACTTCTTTTGTTTGATGCGGAATAGTTGCTATTTGGTCCCATAAAGAATGTTATATAGTTTGGCCCTGTAGTTTTCATTTTATTTTATTTGTAAATTTATCACGTACACCTATTTCTCCGTGATTACTGGACCGATTTACATGAATCTTCATTCATTTGGTAGAGAAAGCTTGCCCGGTTCTCCTGCCTAGCCTTTTCCCAAACTATCTTGGGGTCGGCTTAATGGGATGATACTTGGCCCATATGAATTTTATTATCTTTGCTTTGGTACTTTTTGAGTCATCCCCTTTTATTATGCATTTTGTCCTTTGTCGTATGTATGGACGATGTGCTGGTGTCTAGTTACAATGTAAAAATGATACTAGACAAGAATTTAAGTGAGATACCACAACTGAAAAGGGTATAATAAAAACTTTTTACAAAAAAATATAACCGACTTCCAAAAAAAACAAAAAAGTGCAAAATAATATTTTACTTTCGGAAGTCGGTGGCAAAAAAAAAGAAAGAAACAACAACAAGACAACCGACAAGTCACCGACTGACGAAAGTAAAATATTATTTTGCACTTTTT
Source organism: Cerastis leucographa (assembly GCA_963082945.1). NCBI lineage: Eukaryota > Metazoa > Arthropoda > Insecta > Lepidoptera > Noctuidae > Cerastis > Cerastis leucographa. Next base: position 4,232,016 of record OY720380.1, on the reverse strand, counting down.
TGTTTTTTTTGGAAGTCGGTTATATTTTTTTGTAAAAAGTTTTTGCGTAGATATGACAAAATAAATAGAATATTAAAGCTCCATGATGGAATATGAGAAAACGAGGCCCAGTTGGGCGCCAATTTGTTAAAATAACACGATTTGCGGGTACGACTGTGAGACGATCAATTTCACGATTTTAATGAAGCAATTTATATGAAAAATGTGTTATTTTACGTGGTAAATGGTTTTCAATTTTGTGTAGTAGAAAATCTTTCATTATATACGATTCTTGCAGAAATATTGACTCATCAAGATTTTGCCTGTGGGTGTGGCATAGCTTAGTTCGGTCCTTCATGAAGAACATGCTTGATGTTTTGTTATGTAAGGTTTTTTAATCACGATATTTCAATACTCACCCGGAGGTTGGATATATGCGCGGTTAACAGCAAAAGGCTCGCCCCATATCCTATTACACGCGACTTAAGAGCGTTTACACCTTACGGCATTTCACAAAAACTTTCAAGTCCTTAGTTTCCGAAATGACTGAACCGATTTTAATGAAACTTAGTACGCATAAGCAAGATCCATAGGTCTAAAACGTTACTAAAAACATTTTCGAAATGTCTTTAAAAAAAAAAAGATAATTGGAAAATTCTATTTCCGTGGATAATTTATAAACGGTCTAATTTAGACGTAATACTATTTTTCGAAAATGTAATCCTGCTTGTATGAAGTTTCATTAAAATCGATTCAGTCATTTCGGAAAATAAGGACTTGAAATATAAGTTTTTAAACTGACATGGTCACTAACACTATTAATAACACTTACTACGGGATATTTACCATGTGTATTATTTGTTTCGAGTTCCCGATATTTCGGCGCTGTTGCAAACGATGATCACGGATAAACACTCGATATCGACACACACATGATATTAATAAGGACTTGAAAGTTTTTATTAAATGTCGTAAGGGGTAAAAGCTATAGGGGCACTATAGCTACACGTTTGAACTAAACCCAGTGAAACACAGGTATGATGTTTAACTGCAATTCCAACACAAACTAGGCATAACAAAATGATAACAGAAAATAACCCGTATTCAATTTCTAGCTGTTATTGAGAAGTTCAGAAGCTAATTGGATTCTGCCAGAGCCAGTCGGAACAAAGTTTATCAGAAGTGGGAAGCAATTTAAAGCGTTCTTGTAGTGCAGGTCACGTTTAAGGGTAAAAAGATTAATAAAATATCTGCTCTATTATTTTTATTTTAACTGTATTAACAAATATCTGATTTCATGGAACTTATTTTTTAAAGGTGAATTGAACGTTATTTTTAATACGAAATAATAAACGTAACGCACAGAGTTATAAACATGTATTTACCTACTAGTACCTAAGACTTAAAAACGCCAATGGTGCCGCGATTGGCGTGATCACCCACGGGTCCCAACACATTTCATATTCAACCATCGATTCGAAAAGATGAAGAAGTTGGAATATTTCATCATTTCATTTCCCATCTCTGGAGTATAAAACTTCGACGAGAAGTAAGTAACTTAGTATCACAACTTAGAAGGTGAGGGTGTCGGAACTGCAAGTAGGTCGCTTTAAATTATCCGGCGGCAAATTGAGCGAAAACTGGGGTTGGAGCATCGCCAGACTGAAGGCGATTCAAGGAGAAGTCAAGGGCAGGGTTTTGCTAGAAATGAAGCAACAGCTGATTTGTTTGGTATTACGGTCGCAGAAGAGGGGTTAGATCATAGGTTTTTTTTTAATATTAAATGAACACTCACACACTTCTCTTGACCTTAATCTTGTCCTGAAGACAGAGATGAGGTCAACGGTGAAACAACCTAACCCAAAAAAACCCTATTAAGTTGCGACTTAAGTAAATTAATAGGTTAAGGTTCCAAGAGTGTGACTGCTTTGCTACGAGCTACATCCTTAAGCAACAACAACGCGTTAGTACTTCGGAAAAAAACAAATAAAAAAAATTGCTTGGAGCCTACTGCAGGTCACTACGACGCAAAAGAAACAAGTGACACACGCGAGTGTCGAAGCAAGTCGCCGTCGCAAATTGCACCGAGTGGGGTCGTCAAAATCAAGATAATATTATTTCACATAGGGCACTTATAAACGTCAACGAACGGCACGTCTCTAGTTGGTCATTTCCTATGGAGAAGAACCGGCAAGAAACTCCATGATGTTCATGGTCGTGAAATAGTTTTAATTACGAAAATTCTCAGTTGCAGTCCAGAGCCTAGATGTGTGATGATATGTACCTAGGTATTTTATTAATTAATTTATTTTATGAAGTATAATTCTTACATTGGATCAAGACAGTTCCCAGAGAAGAACCAAACTCTGTAAAGCCAAAAGCAAGGTATAACCAAACAAGACCTAAAATCGTCGCTCTTATAATATCACAAACCTCGCCATATCTCTATTTGGTCCACAGAATACTAAATGAACTTTTCCTAACGACATTAATTTTAGGTCACCTCACCCCAGAAGGTGAAATCCATCCATCACTTTTACGACTACCTGACGACAACAAACTGGAGCAAAGGAAACTGCATTGGGGTCGTCCATAACTCACAATTTGTTCCTTGTATGTCGGGATTAAGGTCGCAGTATGAACAAGATTTGTAGGTGTCTCATGGATTGTGACGTCACAGCCTCGATTTGTGACGGGAAGATGTAAATAAATGTAAGTGCCACTTACAGATTCTGACGTCTTTGTGAGATACTTCCAGGGGGATAAATATTTACGAATTTTTTAATGTAATCTTCTTTGGTAGCCTTGGGTTATTAGATTTCAGTTGTGGGTTCGAACCCGGGAAGAACACGGAATAAATTTGGGTTAATTATTTCATCACCACAGCTGTCAAATAAATGAAGGAAAATTTTGGAAGAAACCGGCATGTCTTGGATCCAAAACTTAGAAGGCATCTGGCATACACCGGACCGCACTGGGTGCGCATGGTGGTTTTCAGCCCACTCCATCTCATAAATAGGAAGGCCTGTGTCCCAGCTGTGGAAAAATATAAACTGATTATGCCTATTAGTTAATCCATTCAGTTTAAAACTTTTCACGTTGGAGTATCTTAACATTCTAATAAACTTTGGCCATCATCAATCTTTTACACCTCAATAAGTCACCCTGGTTCTTTCAACTTCATGACTGGAATAACATATTTTTGAGACGTTGGTTCCATATTTCACTCCGTCCGTCCGTCGCGTCCGCGTTTGGCGTGGTGGAATATACATGTGTGGTTTTAGTTGACCATATTATATGAAAAAAAAGAGCTCGAGGCTAAATAATAACTGCTGCTCGAGTGGATCTTCAAGTTAAGTCGCACTTGCCTATGTTGGTCCGTGGATGGGACCCATTAATACCGAGTTTCCTCCGTGCCTCGAAAAGCACGCTAAGCCGTTGGTCGTAGCTTTCAATTGTAAATCTTTGACAGTCGTAAGAGCTAGTCAGTGGCCCGAAAGTCTGATAACGAGTGTTACCAAGGGAGACCGTATTATCCAGTACCAATTTCACTGGATCCGGTTAGACTGGAAGTTAAGCGAACATAGGTGGGAAAAAACTTGGTAGGATATGGAATTAAAAATAGCTATTCCATTTATTTTTACCGTGAAGGATATTTATTGCACTTTTGTAGGAAACCGCTGTTTTATTTTGCCTCTCCACGCTGTTTTATTATTATAAACACAACTTTAACTCTGCCGTAGTTTAAACACTTTATACTACAACGTAAGGTTTCTTCAAAATGGTGCAACACAAAATTACAGTTTCCCGTACAATTAATCAGAAAAACTTTCAGCGCTTCCGTGAACCCTGTTCCTTCACTCAGCTATTCCTGTAATTTTGTTTTATTGGTTTTAGGAATCCAGAATAGGTACGCTGTGATTACCTTAATGTAAGAGGTAGAAAGTCGATAATTGTTAGGTTAAAATTGTCAGGCTAGGCTTCAAGCAGTAAAAGTAAGGTATACAAATATTTTGATGATATATGTTATTCGTATAGCAATCTAGCTTTAAAAAGGATTTTTTCAACCTTAGATACAAAGTTACCTAAAGCTGCTTCTGATCTTTTTCCTAGCAACTGATTTAAGGATCTCAAAATCTGGTGCAAGCAAACGTTTAAAGCTTACCAAGTCGTAAGCAAAAATAACAGCATCGCTTGAACTCGAGATACTTTGTATTAAAATCCATAATGCAACGTATGCTTACAAGCATCGTAGGTAATGCATTCATCGCCATAAATGGGCTTGCATGTCAACCCATTTCTGCATACCAAGTCCAAAAGTTTCCGGCCTACACACATTAGATTTATCAGAGATACAAAATTATCATGTCACTAAATTACTTAAGTTTTCTCTCGTTACCCTAGTACCTATTTTCACTGTATTTCAATCCATTTTTGCTTGGAAATTAATACTTAATTTTATAGCTGAAACCAGAGACCTTACCTTACTACCAAGTGTGCTTTGAGCTTTAACAGTCAGATTTTACTCGCATCTCATCATCAGCCTATAATTTTCCCACTGCTGGGACACAGGCCTCCTCTCTATGAGAGGGAGTGGGCTGTAATCCACCACGCGGGCCCAGTGCGGGTTGGTAGATGTCACATGTCTTCGAATTTTTAGTTCTAGGACATGCCGGTTTCCTCACGATGTTTTTCTTCACCGTTTTTGAGGGCAGCGGTGATGAAATAAATTACACAAAGTAATGCGGCTGCCTGGGTTCGAACCCACGGCTTACTGTTCGTAAGTCGGGGCTGCAACCACTGGGCCACCGCTGCTCTCTCCGCTTCTCGCTCCTACTATAACCGCAGACTAAATCGCCACGCTCGCCTCAACCTGTCACTACGCTCAGTTACCCATTGTAATAGCTTTTCTGCGCGGTTGAGCCACGTCACGAAGGTTACTTTATTTTACTTGTTATTTATTCTTAATCCTTTTATGCTAAACTGGACCGGTGGAGGGTTAAATTTATGCCATAAATCTTTAGGCGTCTTGGAATTTGCATGAGTAATAGTTGTGATTGCGGATTAGACAATATTTATCATTGTTATAGAGTGTTTAGACAGCGGGGTTTAACGAAAATGTGTTTTATTTTTGTTTGCTTCATTTACTCACCATAAATTAGCTTTTTATCATAATCTGTGTGTTTTGTTAGTGTGTGTTTTTGAATCTGTGTAATTTGGTGTGCTATAAAGGATAAGAATATGTATATAACCAATTCTATTACTATCCCATAATTGGATTCTTATAATAAAATTTCTCGTAGATTCGGACGAGGCCCGAGTGTCCAGGCCCGTCAGATGCGCAGACATGCGCATCCTGGGTCTGGACGACTCAGTGACCAAGGAGGAGGTGGCCTCCGCCGTCACCAGGACCGGTGGGTGCCCTGCCGAGCAGGTCAGGGCAGGCACTCTACGTCCGGACTACTCGGGCAAGCGAACCATTATGGTAAGTTGACCTGTGACGGCGGCCGGAACAATCGTGAAGGCTGGAAGGCTCCTGGTGGGCTGGGTGTCAGCGCAGGTGAAGCTGCTGGAGCCGAGACCTCTGAGTTGTTACCGGTGCCTTGCTGGGGCACCACGTGAGTTCAGTTCACCTCGGAGGTGGACCGCAGCGGCGTCTGCTTCCGATGCGGTCAGCCCGGTCAGATGGCGGCGGCTTGCTCCGCGACGCCGCACTGCACTGCATGTGCGGCAGCGGGCAAACCGGCCGAGCACCGGGCAGGGGGCAGGGCCTGGGTTCCACCATATATTCAGGAAAATTCAGTTAATTGATACCCTACGTCAGTTTCCGTGGTTCAACCATTTCATACAAACCTAAATAATGACAGTGGTGATACAGAAAACTCAATAAGCTTAATTATCAATTTCCTTGTCTGTACTATACCTACATACGGATGCACACTTCAGTATCTGACCCAAATACCGATCACCAATCGGAAACATATAAAACTTCCTCCGAACAGTAACTCCTGAACTACTCAGCGCATAAAAGGCGCTCTTTAAACAATTTCTATTGGGCCAACTTTACCCGGGCAGGCAAAGTTACAGGCACTAGTTGCTCACAGCCATTCATGCGAGAAACAGGAACTTATGGCATTTAATGCTATTTGAACTTATAAGTGCAGAGTGAAAGCTTAACAGTTCGAGAGAAAAACGGGCAAAGTTATAAGTTTTTTTTAATTGAAAAGGGAAATCCGGACAGTGGAAGAATGAACAATTTACTAGTAAGTTCAATGGAACTTACTAGTAAAGGAGGAACTCAGCTTGAATAAAAAAGTTCCTTGAGTTATGAGTCGAGCTACACGATAACTGACAAATGCTTGCACTGACTAGTCCACTCGAATCTGTGTGGTTTTTTCTTCGAAAAACCATATCAGACACTTATGTGCATAGTGTGACCTTAAAAGAGACTGTGACCTCAGAGTTTGTTACGGCTGTTTCTTCTCAGAGTAGACAGGTACGAAACACCGACCTCATCTAGTTTAAAAAAAAGACGACATGTAAGTGTAAAAGTGTTTGTAAAAACCTATTTGGAAAAATAAACATCATTTATTTTCATCCTATTCCTGTAATGTTCCCACTGCATGGACATAGGCCTCCTCCCTATGAGAGGGCTGTTATCCACCACGCGGGCCCAGTGCGGGATGGCAGACTGATGTCACATGTCTTCGAATGTTTAGTTCTAGGACATGCCAGTTTCCTCACGATGTGTTCCTTCACCGTTTTGAGAGCCCGCAATAATTTAGGAAAATTTCTTGTCCACCAAAACATCATAAATATTTGAGAAATTCAGGGTCCCGGCTTCTTAAGTAGGTATGTCAAAAGTTGCCCATCTGAGAGGGGCCTGATAAGCCGTAAAAGCTTTCAAATAGTTTCATGCCGAATTCTCTAAAGATATCTTGAATTTTGCTGACTGTGTTAAAAGTTTTTATCAGGCAACTGGCAATAAGGGTTTGTTAAGTGACCATTTTAGACACATTACCGAGAACGGTGAAAATGAAAAGTAAGGTCGAAACGTTACTCTAGGAAAAAACTTTTGCCCACGGTTATGCGGGCTTGGAGGACAGCAATTATAACGCGGTGATGTATTACTGAGTTTTTTTTACCGTTATGGTAACCTAAATTAAATCGGCTCAGAATTAGTAAAAAAAATATGTCCAAACTTGAACGTGAAACTAAGCACACATATCATTACGATACCATGATCATTAAACCTCTGAAGATTTTATCTCGAACAATGCCAGTTTGTGTAATTTTATTTTTTTCTTATTTACGGAAATCGGTAAGTGTGAACAACCCGTGTTTAAAACGCGGCCCGTCTGATCCTCGCCCTATAACCGCGCTTTCACACATACAAACAATCTCAAACGTTTATTCGATAATTTCTTATGCCCTAAACCACGTTAAGGGGGTTATTCTGAAATACTGACAAACTTAAACAACCAAAAAAATCAGCTTTTTTAATAATTAACTAGGTACCGTAATTTTAATTGATTATTTATGTTTTTTGGTTGTGACAACCTCCTGAATTTTGAAGAGAATGCAAAACTACACCTTGTAGATGTGAAGTCTTAAAACTAACTACTAGCAACATCGTAGGCTACAATATTTTTCATTGATGCTCCGCTTTTATTCGTCGTCTTCCTTTATAAATGGACTAGACAATGTACAATAATTTTTCGATTCGAACTAGTAGTTCCCGAGAGGTAGCGCGTTCAACCAAACAAACGAACGTCGTCGAAGAGTCGCGGGCCGATATTGAAAAGCTGAAGAGAAAAAAACTCTTCTGCTTTTCAATATCTTATGTATATTTGCATTACTTTAACTTAGCGTCGCGTTCGTAAAGGGCCACTGATTGCGTTCTGTATTCTACCACAGCCTAAGCCTTATTTCCATTTTGGCGAGCTGGTGGCTAACTTACGTGACTTGAGTTAATTATTCCTGAAGTGAAAAGCTGAAATCGCCTGTAGTTGAGGTTGACTAAAGTTTGGTTTGGCAAACAGAAAGTTATTCAGACTCGGCGAGGTAAGTAGTTGTCAGGTTTATTAATATCATGGTAAAAATTAATAGATCTAGCGAATCATAGTGGATGAGAGGTGTTTTTTTTTTTGATTGGCATAATGAAAAAGGGTTATATACATTTCCATTTGGGACCCTGACTCCTATGCTAGGTGTGACCTGTGTTACAGGAGTCAGTGTCTTCACCCGTTTTTGGAACTAATGTTCACAAAACTTTATCCATTGAAAATGAATAATAAAAAAAAAATAAGGATTGTGTGGTTTTATGACACCACGGTAAAAGTGAAACTTTTTTTCACACTATAAACATTTAACTAAATTTTTTTGGAATAATATTCCATTAAGGGTATAAGACGCGGAGTAGGGATAAAGTGAAAGGCGCTCATCGCCTTTCACTTTATCCCTACTCCGCGGCCGAGCGTCACGCGACATGCAAAACACAGACGAAAAAGTTTGAGACGATGTAATAAAAGTTTCACTTTAATAATTAATCATTACATAGAATCATGAAAAATAATTGTGAGTTATTGTGTGCTTAGGGGTTGGGATATTTGAGATACTTGGTTTGCCTACCTAACTATTTAATCATCTTGAGTCTTCATCTGCCTAGCGTCCGGTTAAGCAGACGACAACCTCATAGGTTGAACTGCGAGATGCCATTCTAAAAAAAAAAAAAAAAACATCTGCCTAGCCTTTGGGAACTTTGTTGGGGTCGACTTCCAGTCTAGCCGGATGCAGCTGAGTATCAGTATTTTACATGAAGCAACTGCCTATCAGACCTCCACAACCCAGTAACTGGGTAATACGAAACCCCTTGGTTAGACTGGATGTGAGAGAGACTTTCGAATTCTGACTACTTGTAACGACTGTCAAAGATCTACAAATGACAGCCGGGACCAATGGCTTAATGTGCTATCCGAGGCACGGAGGAAACTCGGAATGTAATATGGCCACCCATCCGCAGACCGACCTCGGCAAGCACGGCTTAACCTTGAAGATCGAACGTTGCGGCTGTTATTATTTAGCCACGAGCTCCTCAAAATCATGAAATCTTAATCATCTTTAGTATTGTTCTTTAAATAAGTTTACCATCTGTAGGGTGAGACTGATTTCATTATCTTTAACTAGTAGATATTTTACGAGTTTTATATTTTTAAAACCTAACAAAATCCGTTCATAGAAACCATAAAAGCGAGGAAGGATTAATATCAAACGGCCTGTTATCATCGATCTACACGTTGATAAAATTATATTCCGAAATCCGGTAACGAAGAGAGGGTCGGCCATAACCAAACCTAAGGAAGGTTTGGTTATGGCCGACCCTCTCTATCTCCTCGCTAATCACATTGTGGATTATATAATTACGCTGACGACTATAATGTGTTACTAAGAAACAAGATCATGTTTGATATTAAACCATAAACGTCCGCTTTTGAACTCGGGTTTTATATAAACCTCTTTGTATTAATGATTGTGTAGCGAAATTGGCAATATTATTACATTTAGTAAACTGATTGAAATTCAGGAATTTGTTGCTGAAATACAGAGGTTGCTGAGCAGTGGTGGCTTAGTGGTAATAATTTTGACTTTCGTGTCATATGGTCGTGGCTTCGAATCCAAGCAAGCACTTAAGGCGGAAGCACCAGGGTTAATCAACATACACTGCAAATCACCTGCAAACTGCATTACGAAAATTTGAATTTCGCGGGCTTTCCCGAGGCTTCTACCTTATTTTGCTCATGGAAAACTTCGTGCGGAAACCGGCAAGTCTTAAAACCAAAATATCATGATAGCTGCCATCTAATTGACAAAGTATGAATCGATGATGACAGTGAAGTATTCTCACGAGGAGTATCGGATGGGCTCCAGTCAGTTCTGTGACTTTATTATTTCGCCTCTGTAAACCGCATAAATAAAATGTTGACGATTATTCTTTTATTAAAAAGTAAAAAAAGAAGTTTTTTTAGCAAAACTCAAACTTCGAAGTCTTCATTCGAGGTATTCCAAATTCATTTTTAGAGGCATGAGGAACAGGGTTTAAAGTTCCTCATCCCCTCTGACCAGACGGGTGTTATGTCTGGTGGGCAACTGCCAAACAGTAGTTGTCGGGTTTTTCTTTATAGCCTTAAGTCGAGGTAAACTTTCCTTGCGACTTGTAGGAAATTGATCGTTCTTCCAATTTATCATAGATGCGCTGTAGTACTTTTTTTGTAAGTAAAGTTGTCTTTTGTGGGTCGCTACATATTTGCTATTTGCTTACCTATTCTATCCCAAAGGCCTCTATTCCTTACCAACTCTCTCGATGTTTTGCCTTCTCTGGCCAATCGGTTAGAAAGGAATCTATTCATTACCAATCAGAATTCATTTCAAGCACATATTCCGTGTATGCAAATAAGCTATCGTTAAAACTCAGTTTATTTATGGTATACACTTCCCTGACAGCAAAGTATTCCTGGAAATCCTCTGTTTGGTGCAGTAAAGACGATAAGCTTACTGAACACTCACGGCAGCTGTCGACAGCGTATTGACTTATTGTATACGTTTAACAGCTGAAGGCGAGAGGTAATGCAGCTTTGAATTCTGAGCTTTGAATTTATGAGTTTCAGTTTCAGGGTACTCTATTCAAGTGATGTTGGCTGCAAGAAACTTTACATCATTCATACTTTCGTACTAATAGTAGAAGGAGCTCGTGGCTAAATCTATCTTTATGGCTAAGCCGCCCTTGTCAAGGTCGGTCTGTGGATGGGTGACCATCATTACATACCGAGTTTCCTGCGTGCTTCGGAAAATACTTTAAGTCGTTACAGGTAGTCAGTGGCCCGAAAGTCTGACAACTAGTCTTACCAGGGGGGTACCGTATTCCCCGGTACTAACTGGGTTGTGGAGGTCAGATTAAAAGGAGCGACTGTTCCATGTAAGATACTGGTATTCAGTTGCATCTGGTAAGACTGGAAGCCGACCCCAATAAAGGGAAAAGGATAGGAAGATGATGAAAGTAACTCTGCCTGTTTTCCGTGGGTAAATGCTCGAGCTACACGTAGACAAAAGCGCGAGCTAAATCTAGTATACTTTAAAGATCTGTGTCAAAGAAATTGTATGTAAGGGAGCGCTGATACATACAAAGTCGGCCAAAATACAGCAAAAAAAAAAATCATCACCAAAAGAAAATATAAATGTGCTCATACGGGAATACTCCATTTTGGGAGTATTCCCGTTTGAGCATCTATTTTTAGAGCACCTATTATTGAGTGCTACATATACGGTGCACAATGCATTGGTGCCCCCAAAAAATAGGTGCTCTAGGTGCTCAAACGGGAATACTCCATATTTTGTAGGGTACATAATGATGGATAATGTATTTTTTGCCTTGTTCCCAGACTCTTCTAGTAGAAAACATGTATACATTAAGATACTCATCACGATAATGGAACCGATTTATATCAATTTGACTTATTTCACGCGAGTACTTACAGTTGGTACCTCCTGTAACATACTTAGCTGTCCCATGTAAGGATTAATCCACTTATGACTCCAACATTATTACCTATTTACGACGAAGACGTTCAAATGTCCCCAAGCAATACTGTTGCCCTTAGAAAAAGGCAGGCTTAAGAAGTAACGGGAGAAAAAGAAAATACGGTGGAAATATCTAACACACACACATATCGGGAAATTTGGCTTAGTCGACCGTAACTGTCTCTTACTTGCCAGATATAAAAAGAAATAAAATTAAAGTGTACCGAATGCATAACAATAACAGCTTTTACTGAATACTTATTATATACGGTTCTAGTTAAACCAAATAAACTTTTTTTTGAGTTTTTCTCTGTCCTTCTGTTTGTTTCAGCTAATCTCCGAAACGGCAGGAACAATTTTAACAAGACTTTTATTGTCAGATAGCTGATGTTATAAGGAGTAACTCAGGAGTAGTTATAATTAATATGATACGCAGCCTGTCGCAGTCCACAGCTGGACATCAGCCTCTTCCAAGCTAGGCCACAACACCCTGACCTCCGTCTTCTGCAAACAGTCTACCTTTTTGTGGTCACTGCGCACTACAGTACTGCACTATATTGTAGATAAAATCAAAATATTTTATTTGACATAGGCCTACATGGGCACTACAGCAACTAGCCGTAGACAAAAGGTGCCCGGTTGTGGTTGGTCATTTCCTATGCAGAAGAACCGGTGAGGAACTCCATGGTTACTCTTTTAAAATGTTTTGGTTTTACAATATTATCATGTTACAGCATTATAGTACTTAAGTATGGGGGCAACAGCGTAGGCCCGACATTAAGTCTTTGATTAGTAAACAAAAAAAAAAACAAACTTAAAGCATTTATTTCTATTAGACCATTACAGCCACTTTTGAAAGTCAAAATAAACAAAATAAAACGCGAAGCTACAGTCCCAGTGACAACGCATAATACATTGTGAAAGTACTGTAGTTGCCCATTCCAAAGCTTGGATCTCTATGGAGAACAATGGGCAAGAAACTCCATGGATACTCTTTTAAATCAAAATATGTTACAAAATCTTGGTTACATCATTCATGTTAAGAATTGCAAATATGTGTGAACAATGTAGAAATACGGGCAAGTTAAGAGCGTCCAGAGTAAAAGATTTAATCAGTAATTCAAAAATAAAGTAATGAAAATAAACCGTGGCAGCTAAGAGATGACCAGTCACAACTGCCAGCGCCAGAGTTCATGAACATGACGCATGTATCAGCCATCATTCAACTCAACCATTTGAAGGGAACTAAATGACCTGACACACCCGCCACCATCAGCGTGACATTTAAGTGAGCATGACATTCACTCAACCACCAGGGTAATTTCGCGTCAATGAAAGATGTAGGTACTCATTAAAGGTGGCTTTACAGTACATAGCACTCACACATGTGCTGTGCAATTATATAATACTAAGAGAGCAACTTTCACAATAACTTCACTTGGTAATCGTAACCTATATCACAAACGGGAAAAAGCATATCCAACACGGGAACATTCTTTCTAAGTTAATCTAAACATAGTTTAAAGGAAAATATCTCAAAGAAGGAGTGAAAAAATACACGAGAATATTTTAACGTACTCTCCGAGCCACGGAGAGGTTTCAATATGAAATAAATCCACAAAGTGACCGCAGCGAGTGCAGTTTAACTTAGCAGATAGATCAAACGCCGACACTGTTATTGAGCCACGAGTTCCTTACTATATCACGTTCCCTACTGATCCAGTTAAAGTTTCTTTTGCATCCTTGTTTGACAACATTTAAGACGTTAAATACTTCCAAATTATATTCAACGGTATAATAAATTGTTACGTTATAAATATTCAAGTGAACAATTATTTTACTCGAATATTTATAAAATTCATCAGTAATGGATCAGCAGTCTGACCGCTGATAATAAGAAGGCATAAAAAGTGTACTTTACATAACACAATATGTCGCCTGTAATCCCGGAATGGTAAGACAGGGGTAAAACAACAGTACATCCACCTTATATATCGTAAAGACTGGCAATTTATTTCTAACCCTGTATACGTTATTTTGAGGAGAGAAACGGATTTCTAATTCATAACATTGGTTCGCGTCTCAAATATTTTCTTATTAAAATTATAGAAGAAAATAATACAGGTAGCATAATTTACATTACGTTTTCTGACGTACAAAAAACAGAAAAACTTTTCGTATTTCGAACACGGAGCACCGCCATATTAAAAAGGTATCCATTACAATCAGAACCGTTCGGACGTCGGGCTATTAATTATACGCTTCGTTTAAAAAAAGAAACATGTTTTTTAGAATAAAAATGACCTCGTTCTACCTTTTTTTCAGCCTAGCCATTAGGTAGATAGGTACTATAAAGGGCTGATTTCCAACTCGTGAACGTCACAAATTATAAGAACAATAAATTATTCATTGACACTTTTCCTCACTGGTAATTGGAGCACTTTTAAAAAGATATAATAATACATAGTAAAAAAAAAAAACAAATTCACAGGGTTTGTTGAAAACTTGTCCTTATTTTTTTAAATTGAGGTTCACCATGAAAGTAAAATGCTAGTCGGAATTTCTACGTGAAACATAATCTTGATCTATTACCTCATTTCACTTCATAAAAAAAAACAAACGCTGCTATTATACCTACATTTTGTATTTTACCCAAAAATATTTTTTCTGTTTGGGTTTCGAGTTCACAAAAAAAGAAAACAACATTTTCCCAACAGGTTGCTAGGTTGGGAATAGGCCGGCCATTTTCCACGTCCTGACCTCAGGGGTGACCTTTTATTTTGTTTATTCATAATTTCATGTTAGGTGAGCTTCATTCGTTATTCCTACTCTAAAATTTTTGGAATAGTTACAAGATTTTTTAATAACAACAGTTATTTAAATGGTTTTAGCGAATTTTATAAAAGCGAGAGTGCTAGTACAAAGGAGAGTTTTGTATAACTTATGATTGAAATGCTTATATTTTTTGGTAAAATAATTAAAGGAGGACCTACAGGAAAGTTTTACATTCAAATTTCCTGTTAGTAAAGGTAATTGTTACAGCAATTGCTTTGAAATTTGATTAGAATTCCTTCAAGAAGGTTTCAAGGCTCAAATATATCTACCTAGCTTATGCCCGCGGCGCCGCATAAGTGGAGTTCGATAATTGTCCCACGGGAACATATTATCGGGATAAAAAGTATCCTATGTGTTAATCCAGATTATAATCTACCCGTGTGCCAAATTTCATCCAAATCTATTGAGTAGTTTTTGCGTGAAAGAGTAACAAACATCCATCCATCCATCCTCACAAACTTTCGCATTTATAATAATAGTAGGATATTATTCTCACTAAGGTCTCAAAAACCCGGCGTGACCGTCGTTGTCGGCCTGCCAAGTAAAAGGTCTCAAGTTTCAACAAAAATCACACACCTTATAATTTTTCGAATTCACGTGCGTATTGTATTGCACTTGTTACGGTGCAGGAAAACATTGTGAAGAAACGCATGCCTGAAAGATCTACATCGAAGCATGTAAAGCCAAGTCAGAGGCACATCGGCGGCATTAAAACTCTGACACCAGGTTTGGTTACTGATCACACGGTAAAAAAAAAAAGAATTCGGGTTGTTCATTCTAAATTGCTTTATCAAAAACATAATAGGTTAAAACCTCTTTTCTAACCCGCTAATCCAACACACTTACGGTTACCTCTACTTCGAATATTCTTTTAACATTTCATTTAAAATCTGGCCACAGGCAATCTGGGTTCCAGCAACAAAAATGTGATTAAAATACGAGCATTTCTGCTCGCGACAGTACCACAGTACCGTATATAACGTAGGTATGTACTACGTGGAGTTAGAGCCCCGGGCTTGCAAGTGTTTGTTTGTAGTTATTTTCAGATTATATAATTGTTTTGTATGTTTTAATGAGACTTTGAAAATTATGAACCTACCTTTTGGCCAAAGCTATTAAAGATATTTCCAAATGTAAAATGATATGTACAGAGAATAATATATGTATGAGGATTTATAATAATATCATTCACGTGTGTGTGTACCTGATTTTAATGTCGGCTTGCCATATAGGAGGAACATAATTACTGCTCCAGTAATCATATATGGCCCACCTTCGAGAAATTTCCGTGAACGTCTAGGCAGTTCCTTAGGGGAAACCCAGTCTTCGAGAAAGTTCCACAACCTTCTTGAACCTTCTAGACATTTCCATCGTGGAACATTGTAGGATTGTTCTCGAATCTTCTAGACATACTGGATCATTCTAGACTCGAACGTAATCCTAGAATGTTCTCGTAAAGCAGACGACGTAACAGTATTGTTGTTTTGTATGCAGTGATATTCACCCCATGCCCCCATGGTAAAGAGTGTGAGTTCATTTAATATTTACACATAGTATAAAACGTAGGAAAATAACAGTAACACATTTGATTACAAAGGCATATGTATGAATTGTCAAAATTAGTGTGTTACACAATTATCCCAATGTCTAACTCTCCACCCTTTTGGTACCAGTAATAATTATTAACAACAGCACCACGATATTATCCACATAATTATCCGGTTACATGACGTTTAACCTCAGTTTAGTAACAAACCCAGTTTCAGTGGCACCACGTTTAACCAAAGTTTAGTAACAAACCTTGTTTAGATTACAGTTTACCTAGAAACGTTTGTTCGTATTCAAGCGGACGTGACTTGGCTTAAATTGTATTTCTATACTTGGACGTTTTATTGTAGCGTAGCTTCGTAAAATGGCTTCGGTTGTATTTACTTCTGCAAATATTGACAAATCTAGCGTACAAACTGAATTTTGTTTGTTTTAGCAAGTTTTGCAAAAATGGTTTGGTTGGGATTGCATGAATAATACGTCCGCGCTAAATATAGCATTATAACTGAATATACATACAAGGTGTTGTTTTGCATCCTCGTCAAATTCAAATAGGTAACTATGCTAATGATTCTCGTCCCGAATCAATAATAAAATAGGTAGGTAATTTTTATTTTTTCATTTATTTACGGAAATCGGTAAATGTCAACCATCTGCTTAGCCTTTTCCCAAACTATCTTGGGGTCGGCTTCCAGTCTAACCGGATGCAGCTGAGTACCAGTATTTTACATGAAGCGACTGCCTATCTGACCTCCACAACCCAGTAACTAGGTAATACGATACCCCTTGGTAAGACTGGATGTCAGACGTTTTGGCTTCTGACTACTCGTAACGACTGTCAAAGAGATCTTTGACAGTCGTTACGAGTAGTCAGAAGTTTGTAGATACAAATGACAGCCGGGACCAACGGCTTAACGTGCTTTCCGAGGCACGGAGGAAACTCGGTATGTAATTATGGTCACCCATCCACGGACCAACCTCGGCAAGCACGGCTTAACCTTAAAGATCGACCCGGGCGGCTGTTATTATTTAGCCACGAGCTCCTCGTGTTTTAAACGCGGCCCGTCTGATTCTCGCCCTATAACCGCGCTTACAAACATACAAACAATCTGAAACGTTTTTTCTATAATTTCTTATTCTCTAAACCACGTTAAGGCGGTTATTCTAAAATGTTGACGCGTTTATTAATAATAGACTATGTACTGTAATTTTAATTGATAATTTATGTCTTTCGTGACAACCTCTTGAATTTTGACGAGAATGCAAAACAACACCTTGTGTATATGCATAACATAACATCACGCCTGTAATCCCCTAAGGGTCAGGCAGAGGTGTGCCTAGTAAATCCACATTTCACCAGTTACGTTTAAGTCCCATGTAATAGGGGTCAAACTTATTGCCATCAACCGCGCGCAAATCCCCAATAACAATTTGCCGACCCGGATATGAAATCCAGGACCTTTGCAGTGGCGATTGCGACCAATAAACCAATGAGTCCGTACATTGCATTTTATTGTCAAGGACGGCACGGTTCGCGCAGTGGCTGAGCGATCGACTGATGCGCTGCGTGTCGCGGGTTCGATCCCCGCACGGAACAAATATTTGTATGGCCTACAGATGTTAGAGAGTTGTTCCGGGTGTGGCTGTTTGTGTTTGTGAGTTTTAATGTTTGTAAACGCACCCGCGATACAAGAGAACTTCCTAGTGTGAGGCGACTTTTTATAGAAAAAAAAAACAATATAAAAAAACAGTCAAAATAAAATTGTCAAGGGTTTCATAAAGTAGTGGCTAGTGCCATAACTTGCCTATCTCAAGGTGTCCATCTTTGTGATGAACACTTATTATAGTGATCATAGTTAGGCTCTTTTTGTTCTCCAGGTTCTTCGCAATTGCTTACAAAACCATGCTTTTGATCATGAATGAGGATGGGTATAAGAGTAGAGGAAGATCAAAGATATGATAGATGGGCTGTGTGAAGTAGGATATGACAAAAAAGGAGGTGTCTGATGAGATGACAAGTAATATAGAAGTATGGAAGAAGAAGACATGCTGCGCCGACCCCACATAAATTGGGATATGGGCAAAACATGGAGAAAGATGATATGGATTGCAAAACCATGATTAACATTTATCATACACTAGCCGTCCCGCGCAAATTCGTCTGCGTCACGTTTTCCCCGTTTTCGCAACATTTTTCATTGCTGCTCCGCTCCTATTAGTCATAGCGTGATGATATATAGCCTATGTCCTTCCCCAGCTTGAAATCTATCTTCTTGCCAAGTTTCATTAAGATCCGATCAGCCTGTTAGTCGTGAAAAGGTAACAAACAAACAAACAGAGTGACTTTCGCATTTATAATATTAAGTATGGAATATGTTTTTTAGGGCCCTGCGACCGATCGATTTCCATTTTACTGCATTTTGCGATGTCACTAATGAAAACGTATCTTAGCAAGTGTATGACGAATATGATATATGACGATACTTCTCCATCTTTTTAAAGACGCGTTAATCTGCCTGATCATTAGCTACCTGGCCTTTTTTCAACTATGCTAGGGTCGGCGTCCGGTCTTACCAGATGCAACGGAGCGACTGCCCATCTGACCTCCACAATCTAGTTTCTGGGTAGTACAATACCCCTTGGTAAGATGAAGAAGTATATAGTACGCATAGTATTCAAAATATATTAAATTTTCTACAAACTTGTTGAAACATATTTGAACGCGGACGTGCCTTGGCTTTGATAATATAAATTATATTTCTAAACTTAGACGTTTAAAATTAGTTGCTGTGAAGTTAAATTGCATTTTAAATTGTGATATACGATTGCAAGTTCATTCCTTATTAGACTACACTTGCAGAACTTATATGATATGATATTGTCTGTTTATTGCAGAAACTTGTACAACTTTTACAGTAAATCTTACATAGGGACCTCCTTTTAAGTAAAATATATACCTGAGCAAGGAGGCCCCGGTTTATAAATAAACTTACATTGTCATTTACGCGATATCTTCCGTGATTATTAATTAACAAACGCCATGATCGCGGGATGACGCTCGTTTTAAAAATCACGGAAGATATCCCTTAAGTGACTATGTAAGCTTTTTTTGTCTGTAAGGGTTTTTGCTTTTATCCTTTTTCAATTATAGGACCCTAAATCATTATTTCCTGCACCTACCACAATTTATTTGGGGTCTTCTACTAGCATCATCATCATCAGGCTGATGATTCTCGTATTCGTCCACTGCTGGACATAGGCCTCTCCCATGACACGCCACTGAGCACGATCCTCGGCCACTCTCATCCAGCTCTTGCCAGCCGCCTTGGGAAGATCATCGCTCCACCGAGTCTGAGGACGTCCTACGCTACGTTTACCGATCCGTGGTCTTCACTCAAGAACTCGTCTACCCCAACGGTTATCCGTTCTTCGGGTTATATGGCCGGCCCATTACCACTTCAGCGTGCTCAGGGCCTTGTCGATAACCTTGGTTCTCTGTCAGATCGCCACGTTACGAATTCGATCTTTCAGAGAAACCCCGAGCATAGCCCTTTCCATAGCACGTTGAGCGACTTTAAATTTGTGGACCAACTCTACCGTGAGTGTCCACTCCTACCATACTTCACTATTACTCATCATCTCGGGAGTTACCTTCTTCCTATAGCCATATGATCCTTCAAACAGTCAACCCATCGTTTCTTTGGTCTTCCCGTACTCTTTTAGCCATTCATACTCAAAACGTTCCTCACGACATTCTCCTTTGCCACAGAACCCCACCATTGCATTAATTACGACAGAATTATGTACATCGCTCAAGTAATTATAACTGCTTGTCATATTTCTCACGTTTCACCAAAATTATCATGAATATGCTTATTATCTAAAGTTTGAAACTCTAAGGCGTAGACACAACGGCGTACCAAACTTCAGAAGCAAACTTTGTGAAGTTGAATAATCCTTAATTACACTGACAGTTGGCTTTTAGGCGTAGTCGGGACAGGTCGGTGTGCGCCCGCCCTTATCTAATATTTGACCTTCAAAGTGATGTCAGGCACAGGCTTTGTTAGAAGAAATATTTTGTATAGTCGGGGTTTGCAAAAGGACCAGCTTTAAGAAGTAAGTAGTCTGCGTGCCGATGTCTCTTAGGCTGCAAATTCGAAGGAGCGTTTCTTGCAGTTTGGAGCGGGGCGTTTAATGGAACCCCTGCTGCACGCTGCAAAAAAACTGCTGCTCCATACTTTTTGGCTGTTAAGGCACTTTTGTAGGAAAAAGCTGTGTAAAAATTTCTATATCGGGGGCATTCGGTAGGATGGACTGAGTATCGTGGTTATCGATTGTGCAGCGACGTCCCTTTCACCCTGCATTTAGTACCACGACTAAGATTGGTTTAAATGAACCTTCTCTAGATTGAAAGATAAAACCAACCCTCGTTGTCCCTTAAAATCCTTTCTTCATTCATTGATGCTCATCAACCCTCATAGTTCTGTCATTTCCGTATGTCCATTACAGTTCCTACGGGCTGATACGACAGTTAAGTACATGCATCATAAGCCATCCCTCGTCTTCCTCATTTCTCGCCCTACTAACTTTTGCAAAGCCAGCTATGATTGACGTATTGCCTTCTGTCTTTGAACCTTCATCATCCATCCTTGTCCTTCCTGCTATTCAGTTAGTCATGACTTGATACGTATTCACGCTATTCAGTCCCTTTTCCTAGTCCTAACTCGCTCGTTTCTCACTTCAATGGGAAGGGACATACCGTTATTGTTTGTGTCATAGTGACGGACTTCCTTTGACTTATTTAAACGCTTCGAGTGACAAAAGGTAACTGTGGTGTCGTGACATTTTTTGGTCTTTTGGGCGATTCATTTTGCATTTGTTGCATTGTTTGATTTTGAGTGTGGGGTTCTGGGTTTGATTCCCGGGTGGGGCAAAGTGTTATTGGGTTTTTCCATCAGAAATCTCTCAGTAGCAGCCACGGAATCTGGATTTGTGCCCGATTGATAGCAACAATCTTGCCCCTATTCGGCGCTCCGGATCAAACTATGCCTCACGTACTGGAGTGTCCAAGGTGTCCGTTTACCTGCACTCTCGACGATCTAAATAACGCCTCTGCCGCTGCAGTAAATGTGGCTACCTACTGGGCCCAAACTATATAACAAAGAAGTATCATCGATACGACAAGAAGAAGAATAGGACCTAAACTTAACAGGCGAAATGTGGGTGTACTAATGAGGTACTCCTGTGCTTAATTCTTCGGGGATTACAAGCGTGATGTAATGTGTGTATTGTTTGGTTTTATAGAAAAATTCGTTGTATCTGTTATATTTCACAGTATTGCGATTGACGATGAGATTTTTTTTATGGAATCGTGTATTCAAAACTTATGTTGCTTAGAACTAGTCCTCATCTTTGCTATATATTAATAAAAAAGTGAATGCTGCAGTAATATTAAAACGAGATCCGTTCAAATTTCACAATTTGGGGTTACTCTGGCCCTAAGCTGCAATTCCGAAGATCATAACCGCAAACCGCTATGGCGAAGATCGGAATCAGCAACGTCTGCAACACGACTAGTTTAATTGTAACTCTAGTAAACGTCAACAGGTGATGCGATGTGATGTTGATAGCAATGGAAGTGTTAATTGCGGCATACAAACCAGATAGTGGTTTTAATTGTATCTTTAGCTGTAAAACCCTTGTAATCCTTACCACTGTCTTTTAGTTTAAGTCCTTTTTTATTATTATTTAACGATTGTTTAGCTATTTGTGAAAACTTGTAATTGGCCATATTATTGTTGTTAACGAAATTATTGTGTCTACCTAGCTGTAAGTTTTCCGAAAATAATAAAATAAAATAAAATAAAACAATGATCTCCGCTTTCGTACTTCGCAATTTCCGATCTTAACCACATTTATAGAAAACAGTTATTCTTGTCACAACAAAATTCATCCCCAACTTACCGCGACCTACCCCATTTTCCTGTCATCTCACACCGCTTGACAGTACAACACGCTGACGTTTTCCGCAATTGTGTGACCGTAGCCGAACATGGGGTACGGCAACATGGTCACAGTGGACGTATTGGTATTAATATACAGTATTTCAACTAGGTACAAATGCGCGGAATTGACTCACACACAAATGACAAACAAAAAAACACACAAAGTGTTTACGCGCATGCTAAGCACGAGTTTCTGTGCCAGTTCGCTGTCAGCGTCAATCCATACTGTTTGGTGTTTGTTACGTTTTCACGACTAAACGGCTTATTGGATCGTTATGAAATTTGGCAAAGAGATACATTATATCTTCGAAAAGGACATAGGCTACTATTTATCCCTGAATAAAAAATCCAAAATTTCCACGCGAACGAAGTCGCTTTTGTAAACGCGTTTGATTTCAGTAGGTAAGTGATAATTTATTTATTACCAAAATCTTAGCCTAGGTAACATCAGTGTTGTTTCCATAGACAACGGATATGGCTGTTACATACTTATGATAGTAAGCAGACAAGGAAAATTCTGTATCTTGAGATACAGTGTGTAGTGGGATTATTATTTTTGATATATATAAATATTATTAAGCTGAAGAGTTTGTTTGTTTGTTTGCTTGAACGCACTAATCTCAGGAACTGCTGGTTCGATTTGAAAATTTCTTTCAGTGTTAGATAGCCCATTTATCGAGGAAGGCTATATATCAACACGCTACGATCAAAAAAGGCGGAGCAGTAATGAAAAATACTGCGAAAACGGGGAAAATGTGACGCAGACGAAGTTGCGCGGTACAGATAGTTTGATATATTTTTAACCGACTTCTAAAAAAGGAGGAGGTTCTCAATTCGGATGTTTGTATTTTTTTTTTTTTTTTTTTTTTTATGTTTGTTCGCCCTTTACTCCGTCGCTTGCCAACCGATTTGGAAAATTCATTTTTTGTTGGAAAGGGTATACTTCCCAAATGGTCCCATAGTCACCAAGTCGGGATCTGATAATGAAATCTTGGCGAAATCGAGGAAACTCTTTAAATTTTATAAGAAAACGTACAGTGATTTTGGTATTTTCTACAACAAGTGAAGCATTTGCGTCCAATAAGAACCATTCTACCATCAGATCTGATGATGAATCCAAGAGACAGGCTTCGGAACTCCATAACAAGGCAATGAATCTTAGCTGTGTTTGGGCTTGTTGGAATTGTAACGGTATGTACTTTCCAGGTGTATACATCGATTACGCTGACATTTATGATCCGATTTACGTGATTCTTCTTTAGTTTGATGTGGAATACCTGCCATTTGGTACCATAAAAAAAAAAATATAGTTTGGCCATATAGTTTTCATTTTATTAAAATTTTTGTTATAAGTAAATTTTTCACGTATGTACACCGATTTCTCCGTGATTACTGGACCGATTTAGATGATTTTTCATTCATTTGGTAGAGAAGCTTGCCCGGTGGAGCCATATGAATTTTATTATCTTTGCTTAGGTGCTTTTTGAGTCATCCTCTTTATTATGCATTTTGTCCTTTGTCGTATGTATGGACGATGTGCTGATGTCTAGTTACAATGTAAAAATTATACTTGACTAGGATTAAAGTGAGATAGGTACCACAACTGAAAAGGCTAAAATAAAAACTTTTTTACAAAAAAAAAATTACCGACTTCCATAAAACACTAAAAAGTGGCAAATAATTTTAGTTTCGGAAGTCGGTGGCAAAAAAGTAAATGAAACAAACAAGTCACCGACTGCCGAAACTAAAATTATTTGCCACTTTTTAGTGTTTTATGGAAGTCGGTTATTTTTTTTTTTGTAAAAAAGTTTTTATACAAAACATTTATAACTGAGAAATAATTCTGATGTCATCAAATCATAAAAGGGACAAGTTGGTTTACCGGTGACATTTACACTGTGACATAGTGCAAAATTCTTTGTGCTCACACAATACATTGTGCTGCGAGCTTTGAAACACATGATGCGTGCACAAACATCGGTATGTCCGAGGGTTTATTTTGCCTGTTATATTTATTGGACCGTTTTTTTGGTCTTTGTTGGTGAATAAATATTTTTGGTACAGAAATGGCCACGCGATTGGATAGCTTTGTTAGGTTTTGTGGCATTGTGGTATCGTTTTAATATTTATTACTAACGGGAGCTCTCTGATGAAATATTCATATTTTTCGGAAAAAATATAGCGGTTTGTAACAATATGAAAATAGATCCTGCATTGAACTCAAGCGCCCCGAGATAACAGAAGTGATGCAACATTTTATATCTATACTAATTTTATAATATTATAAAGCTAAAAAGTTTATTTGTTTTTTGTTTGCTTAAACGCGCTAATCTCGGGAACTAATGGTCTGATTTGAAAATTCTTTCAGTGTTAGATAGCCCATTTATCGAGGAAGGCTATAGGCTATATATCATCACGCTACGACCAATAGGATCGGAGCAGCAATGAAAAATGTTGCGAAAACGGGGAAAATGTGACGCAGTCGAAGTTGCGCGGGACAGCCAGTGATGAGTAAAAGTACGATGTCTTAAAGACTGATCTTAGATAATCAAGATCTTTCTAACAGGCATTGTAATTTAAAGGTAAAGCTTAAAGTTTCAGTCTATCAAAGTTGAAAATGACAATGCTTCACTATTGACTTGAAGTTAGCAAACTAAACAATCGTAACTAAAACATCAACTTAAACAAAACACAAACAAGCACCAAACAAAAAGAAACAAGAAACCTCCCATTCAAATACTGGCACGTAATAAAAAACAAGCTCTCAATAGGCCTCGAAGTCAATGAATCAAATAGGTACAACACTACGCAATAGTAGTAAGTGTTCATTATTCCGAGCATGCCACAAGGCCGGCTGTTGTGACCTTGGCATTGGGGCGCGTGACCTTGGCGCGTACCCAAGCGCCAAGAAAGATGGCGTGAGTTGTGAGGAAAGGCGGGAAAAAGTGGCCAATAGGATTTGGTTTATGTTGCATGGTTGAATTTTATTATTGATACGAGTCTGGCTTTCTAATTGTATAACTTAGTAACTACTCTAATCGAGGAGCTCGTTGCTAAATAATAATAGCCGCATTCGATTTATAAAGCAGCGTTTGCCAACGTCAGTCCGTGGATGGGTGATTTGATTACATATCGAGACTTCCCCGTGCCTCGGAAACGACGTTAATACGTTAGATAAATCTTATTCTATTCTAACTTGAATTTAGTCATGTTTATGAAGAACCCTTGAGATACTAAGAAACCCAAAAGTAGTGTTGATACACAAATGAGCGGACCTATAAGTGTAAATCAAAACAAAACCATGGCATTTATTAACATCGCGTGTGGTTTATTAACATTGCGTGTGTTGGTCGTGGACTCGTGGTCCCATTTTCCGTAAAACGGACATTAATTAATATGAATATCTGACTAGATTTACTGAATAAATTGGACAATATGGATGAATAAATTCTCCTTGGGTTAACACCAAAAAAATGATAGTCGCGATACGCAATATCCCATATGATACAAACAAAAGATATTTATATCTACCGCCCGAAGCAAAGATATCTCCTTAAACAAAGAAGAGATACAAAACATAATTAATAAACTTTCCTTATAGTCCGGTCAAGATAGACATTTCGATTAAGAAAAACTCGAATCAAGCTGAATTTAGCGTGCACCGAGGTTGAGAACAGCTGCTCCTCATAATGCGTGCCCCACCGTGAAACACGCACGCGCCGCGCCATGCCCCGCGTCTTCGTTAACAAAAAAAATGTACCACCATTTTTGTAGATAATTTTGTGAACTACAATTTTGTCGGTGCTATATTTTTGATAAAAATTACTGTTTTCGAAAAAAATCCAAAAAACCGTTAATTTTGATCTTTGACATCTAATAACTTTTTTAGCACACATGGGATCGATGGGGACTTGTGGCACTTTATTTCTATCGGTTTACTCAAGATCTGCACCAAAATTCAGCTCGATCCGACTTTTTTTTATTTGATCATTCTTGTTATGTCTAATTTGACCCGGTTCAAATTCAAATCCACTGTAGGATCAACATAATTTCGAATTCATTCTTATTGACTCTTCCCGACATTACATAACTTACTCCAATTGTACGTATACTTAGGTAAACAGAAAGTTCTGGTTTCATTTGTACTCCAATAAAGTCAAATCCTCATGAGAATGGTCCACGATATGGTCCTAAATAAATGATATTAAATGTGCGTTGTTGTGCCAGTATTTGTTCTTTATTATTTACCTTTGTGGCTGGTAATCCCTGAAGTAGTACCCCATCTTAGGAAGGTTAAGGGTGAGGGGGTGTTTAGGGTTAGGAACAGACGGTAATACAATATTGTGAGGGGCTGTATCATAATCGGCTTGGGCCTTTTATCTGATGGGGTGAAGCCAAAAGGAATGGTTACGATCTTCATGGACAATGTAAGTGAGATCTTCTATTTAATAAAATCCTTAAATTCACGCAGTGCTACATAACGCATGGTTTAAGGGCCTTTTCATTGTCATGCGTGTTTGCGCCCGCGTGCGGGCCAGGCACGCATGCGGGCTGCCCGCAACCTATCGTATCATACATGTTTTTATTGTCATGCGCGCCACACGCGCGCTGGCGTGGAGAAAATAATCTGCACTGCGGGCGGCCCGCACGCGGGCGCAGACACGCATGACAATGAAAAGGCCTTAAAGCTGTAGGTATAAAAATATAAAAATTTCCACAACATAGCATTTTATGATGAAGGTGAGGATGAATTTTCAAAAAAACATATCTTAGATTAATCTCCCAAAGTGGTTAAATAGGGTCTGAATCAGCTGCTATTTACAAACGTTTTGTTTACAAGGACACTGTCTTGTACTGCCGTGATAAAAACGTAAAAACGCTATAACTACGTCAACGTTGATTCCGAGATAATTGAAGTTTTATTTAAAATTAAGGCCCGTGATTTACTGAATTGTTGACGTGACAACGTCTTATAAATTGGTTTGCCGGGTGACACTTCAAGAAACTGCGTTACGCTCCGCTCACGTTATGCGCTCACAATGAGAGCGAGTGAGAGGCACGCGTCCCTATAGCGTTGTCACGTTCAACTATCGTCAGTAAACCGACTTTACAGACAACCAATTTTTTTTAGTAAATGATTCTTGTTCTAAAAGACGTCAAAAAATATAAGCTTTATTTTGAACAATTATTTATTTAAATTCATTCACGCGTTTTTATTTTATTTTAATTTTTCCCTTTTATTTTAGCAAAAATATAATAATAAATTATGAAATACTTATTTGAAAGGGCGTAATTGCGTAGAATGTAATTACGACTTTTCATAGAAGGAACTCGATCTCCCTAAAGTCGAAATCCTTCCATGTAAAGCCTTAAATGTGCAGTTGCGCCTTTTTTTGATAGTAAACTAAGTTACGAATCGTTTTCAAAGCAGGGATACGTACTCCTTAAGTCGTTTATTGGTTGAAGAAATTAAATAATTATGAAACAATGCAGTTTAAACATTCGTTTACGACATAACCAGCTCTCTAGGTTGAATTTAACGAGGCCAGGTTAGCGAGAGGTTATCGGCCCGGTTTTTACGACAGAACGTTAGACCGTGTTTTTTAAGTTACTGATGTAACTAAAGAAAACAGTGATAGCCTAGCGGTGTGAACATCAGACTGCCAAGGCATAGGTCTCGAGACAGTACGAACCCAAGACACGCACCTCTGATTTTTTCGGATCCATGTGCATATTGTATAATAAGGGTGAAGACTGGGTAAAGAAAACGACATTCTATTTTGTCCGTCTGACAGGTAATACAAAAATATTAGACACATATTTTTTGTTTTATCAAAATATCAAAAAATTTACTTAGTAAATTTACTCATTAAAGTTGGAGAGTGGGGGCTCACTACGTCAGTAGGTATAAAAATTACCTACATGTGACGTCATGCGCCATTTCAACTCAATATATCTCCGTAATTTTATGACCACGTGAAAAAATAAGAAATACTTTCCATGTCCATGGGCGGTATGAAAACTCTAGACACCAGGTTAGGCACGATAAAGAAAGCACTAAAGTAACAGCTGGCTTAGAGCGAATTTACTTAGTCACAAAAGAAACTTTTAAAACTAGATACTTAACTAAAATAACAACAAATTATAAAAGGGCGTCAAAAAACTCCTCCTCAACGCTGTCAACTGGTAACGTGCCCAACAGACTGGCGGCGTTGCCACGTTGTATGGCAATACTTAGCCTCTGGCCAAAGTAAAACCCAGCCCGGTCACGGGAAATTTCAACTAGCCGTTTAGAAATTTCCTTGAAAAGGCTGTGAGCACTCGGACCCCACGGCCCCAGAGTTTCAACCCCAAACGGCTCAAAAATATAGTTACCACAAAGGTTACTATATTTACGCCGCTTGAGGTTCTCCGCAGCCGCAGCGGCAGCGCCTGTACAGCACGATGAGCTTGGAAGATGTGATGGCGCAAGAGTATCGACGCAAGTTGCGTCCCACACTAAAGGCCTACCCATCTTCCAAGGAAACAAAGACATGCCGTCCGGTCTTTTGCCATCGTCGCGTGCCAAGCCATTGGGTTCTAAGATAGCTGGAACGCCGACGGTAACAAGAGCTCGACGGATGATGTCATTTATAATTATATATAATATTTCAAAAGAAACTGAACACAATGAACCCACACCCCATCTACACAGCGTTTAAGAGCTATCAGTGTCAAAGCTGTTGTGCTTATGGCTCTTGAATATTGTTCCATTGGTGAAATTCGCCCTTATGCATAGAAAATTGAACCTTCCTGGAACCGTTTTAAGTCAGTGTTAACAGTCCTCTTTATTTTATTGTTGGTTACGTTTAGTGTCAATTTTGTCATAGATTCTGGCTAATCTCCGAAACGGCTAGACCGATTTTGACGGGACTTTGAATGGCAGATAGCTGATATTATAAGGAGTTACCAACTCAGGCTACTTTAACTTTATGATTTAGGCCTCCATTGAAGAAAAAAATTAAAAACCTTGAAATAGTTACCAAAATCCGATTCAAATAGGGTAAATCGGAGTAATATTTTATCACACTAATAAATACTTTGACTTTGTACATTTCACGCGGACGTAAGTGGCTGACAGCATGTAACGGTCATATGAAAAAGGTATTTAGATTTATAACCCTGTACTATCAACATTGTAGTTTGTCATGTGATAAATAAACAAAATGACAGTTTGTCACATGATCAATATCACACTTTAATCTTGATAACAAATGTCAGTTGCGTCACAATACACGTTAAATCTATCGTCAATGCTTAAATTAAACGTGTCTATAAATAAATTCAAAGACGCGAAGTACATTTAGAACTATTGGCAGACTTAGGGTTTTAAATATAGTTTTCATTAGTCTGCACGCACGGGTTAATTGAGACATACAATATTAATTTTCTAAGAACATACATACATTGTCGTTTCAGGTACCAAGGTGTAGCGTATTTTCCAGCACTAACTAGGTTGTGGAGGTCAGACAGGCAGTCGCTTCATGTAAAATACTGGTACTCTGCTGCATCCGGTTAGACTGGAAGCCGACCAACATAGTTAGGAAAAAGGCTATGTTGATGATTATGATTGTTCTAAGAAAATAATTATGGCGAGCACACTTTTAACAAAATTGTTGCCAACAGAAAAATGCTATTTTGATACTAGGCAAAACTGAGGCAGTATAGAAAATTGACATTGAAGCAGCAGAGAAGGATTTAATTTTGACACTGAACGATTTCGTATTGAAATTCAAATGCGTCCTGTTTTGTGGGAATTAAGAAGCGATGATTACAACAACAGGACCCTAAAGTAAAACTGGCAAGAATTATGTGCATTGGTTATTCCCGATTTCAAAAATAAAAGTGGGTCCTTATTTTATTTAGGTACCTAATTATATGATGTTATTCTGCAGCGGAGAGCAGCGGTGGCCCAGTGGTGGCAGCCCCGACTTACGAGCAGTAAGCCGTGGGTTCGATCCCAGGCAGGCGCATTACTTTGTGTAATTTATTTCATCACCGCTGCCCTCAAAACCGGTGAAGGAAAACATCGTGAGGAAACCGGCATGTCCTAGAACTAAAAATTGAAGACATGTGACATCTACCAACCCGCACTGGGCCCGCGTGGTGGATTTATAGCCCACTCCCTCTCATAGAGAGGAGGCCTGTGTCCCAGCAGTGGGAACATTATAGGCTAATGATGATGATGATGATTTGAGTAAACCATATAAATTCGTACTTTAGAAAAACAGCGAGATCATACAGACGGACAAGAAAAACGATTGTAACTTAAAATATTTATTGAAACCACTGTCACTGTCACTGTCAGTCTGCCACTGTACTTTTGCTTCGGGCGGTACAAAATATTTTCCGTCATTTTTTAAATGAAGTACGCCACACTGATCTAAACTGCGGCGCGACAGCTGTGCTGCTAGCGCGCGGCTGTTCTTGTAATGTCAAGGCATGTGCTTCTGCCGCGCTGCTAACATCCTAGTGTGAAATCGGCCTAAAGGTAAATTGATTTAAAACAGTGGACATGTATTTTCATACCGACTGAGCGACGACTTCTTGTCAGTCTCCAAGTGCCTATAAATGGTCTTATATCTGCTACTAGCCCAAGAGCTTCAATCAGATTTGTTAAACCTCTTTTCGATTTGCACATCCAGTGATGTGCCATCTTCCATAACATCACGCCTGTAATCCCTGAAGGGTTTGGCAGAGGTGTACATAATAGTCCTGACCCCACATTTCGCCAGTTATGTTGAAGTCCAATCGGGGCGAGATTATTGCCATCTACCGGGCACAAATTCAGACTTTGTGGCTGCGAATGAGAAATTCCTGATTGCCCGAACCAGGAATCGAACCCAGGTCCTCATGGTCAGCAGTCGCGCTTGGAACCCCCTAGACCAACGAGGCAATCAATCGGAACATGCAGTTGTTAGTGTTTAATATTGTTGTGGGCCGATGATATCTGTGTCGTTTGAGTCTTTGATTGTATGCCCCACAGTCGGTTGATAAATGGTTTAATTTAAATAACTTCGTCTCCGTCATCTCTGACCTAGACTAGAGTAAAGAGCAAACCAAAAGCAACAAATAAACCGGCCAAGTGCGAGTCGGACTCTTGCACGACGGGTTCCGTACCATTATTTATAAAAACGACCAAAAAAAAAACACTTTTTTGTATGAGAGCACCCTTAAATATTTATTTCATTCTATTTTTAATATTTGTTGTTATAGCGGCAACAGAGATATATAATCTGTAGATATTTCAACTGGCTAACTATCACCGTACATGAGATACAGCCTGGTGACAGACGGACAGCGAAGTCTCAGTAATTGCGTCCCGTTTGACCCTTTTGGTACGGAACCCTAAAAATAAATGATTATTCGCTTTTCTACGGTTCAGACAAACTGTTTTGACTCTGTTGTACACACGGATTCACTTTCTGAAGACATTTCAAATGCGAATATTAAAAGCGACATAGCCCAAGAAATATTTCAATATTATTTTCATGAGACATTACATAATATTTCAATTGTGTACAGAATAAATTTATATGTCATTTTTGTAAGTCTGGGTTTACGTAATTTATAATTGCGTATTCCATTATTGGGTTTGGTTACATACCTGAAGTAAAAAAATACATTTTGGTTATATACCAGTTCAATTATAGCATACGTTGTTATTTATTTTTCAGTGAAAAGTAAAAATTGCGGTAGCTAGCTATAATATTTTATTTTTTACCTGCCGCATGTTTCAAAGTCAAAGTCAAAGCATTTATTTCAATTAGACCATTACAGGCACTTTTGAAAGTCAAAAAATAAAATAAAACGCGAAGCTACAGTCCCAGTCACAAGGCACAATAACTTGTGAAAGTACTGTAGTTGCCCATTCCGTAGCGTAGATCTCTATGGAGAAGAACAGGCAAGAAACTCCATGGACACTCTTTTAAATCAAAATATGTTACAAAATCTTGGTTGCATCATTCATGTTAAGAATTACAAATATGTGAGAACGATGTAGA
This sequence comes from Cerastis leucographa, assembly GCA_963082945.1. Lineage (NCBI taxonomy): Eukaryota > Metazoa > Arthropoda > Insecta > Lepidoptera > Noctuidae > Cerastis > Cerastis leucographa. Next base: position 4,200,032 of record OY720380.1, on the reverse strand, counting down.
AATACGAAATACGGTATACGGTAATAATGTTGTTACACGAATCTGATTTGTGTTATATTCGTTTTATTTATTTACAAGAAAGAAAAAAAATACAGATAAAAGAGCCCAAAGGTACCGGTTATTTAATTAAGAAGTCTCTTCAAGCATACGTGAGATAGGAGTGCTGGACAAGAAACATAGACAGTGTGTAAAAATAGTAAATTAAACCCTTATTTCATGATTCATCCATTAATATTTGACACGCTAATAAATTATCTCGATAAAAAAGATCAACCCAATCAAGACTAATTCATTACATTTTCAGTTTTATTTTTAATAGGAAAACTTTTCCATTGACATTCGATAACGTTACAGTACTTGCATAACGAGTGTAATCGTTATACGCAACAAAGATGTGATATTTGTTTTTATCACAAAAAAAAAAATATCCCACATGCTAAAGAATATCAGACCAAAGGCCAACTCAAATCACGTAAATAAACAAAACGCCAAGACATAAACAAAATCACAACAATCCCTTTACAGTGAAATCCGCAAATAACATTACTTGTCATAATAATGTTTATTTATTCCTACAGAACAATTGAGGTAAATCACAAAGGTAGAATAGTAACAAGAAACTATTCTTCAGTTTACACAGCAAAAAAGGTAACTGGAGAACCCTGAGGCTATTCGTTTGAAGCCACGTGTTCCATAAAGAAGAAGTAAAAAAGAATATTCTTCAATATACATATTTGTAAGCGGTATCAATAGGAAGGTACTCCAGATGTTGGTTGAGGCGCATAAAGGTGTAATATCAGGCGAGTATAAGGATTCCTTTCAGTAAGGGTGGTGTTTGACGAGCTTCTCAAAGGGCTGTAAGGAATTGAATTTTTACGTATATGCGTATATTTGTGTGACAAAATATCCATCTGATGGTACCCGGTTTCTACAACCAACAAACGCCACACACAAATGACTATGCTGATTATGTTGCGGGTTTTAGAGGCTTAAAAGAAAATAAAAGTTATTTGTTGTTCTTTGACCCTAGCACGAACGCGCGGTTTAAACGTAACGTAAGAACGTCGATTTTGAAATTAAAAATAGTTGTTTCACAGTATTTTCATAATTTAGTAACATCTATACTGAGAAGCGGTGGCCCAGTGGTGGCAGCCCCGACTTACGAGCAGTAAGCCATGGGTTCGAACCCAGGCAGGCGCATTACTTTGTGTAATTTACTTTATCACCGCTGCTCTCAAAACGGTGAAGGAAAACATCGTGAGGAAACCGGCATGTGTGATAGAACTAAAAATTCGAATACATGCGATATCTACGAACCCGCACTGGGCCCGCGTGGCGGATTACAGACCAGTCCCTCTCATAGAGAGGAAGCCTGTGTTCCAGCAGTGGGAACAATATACCTAGGCTGATGAATGATACTAATAGGGATGATGACTGGGTAAAGAAAACGAAATTCTATTTTGTCCGTCAATCAGGTAATAAAAAAATATTAGATACGTATTTTTTGTTTTATCAAGTTAACAAAAAAATACTTAGTTAAAACGCATTAAAGTTGGAGAGTCGGGGCTAACTACGTCACAACTAGGTATAAAATGTACTGAGCCGTGACGTCATGCGCCATTTCAACTCAAAATATCTTCGTAATTTTACGATTACGTGAAAAAAGAAAAAATACGTGTCAAATACTTTTTAATAATCTACCCGATGGACAAATAAAAAAAAAATGAGTCACCATCCCTATTGTGCTTATAGCAAACAATTCATCTAAAATTCTATACCAAATTTTATTTCGATTAAAAAATCGACGCATTTACGTTGCGATTACATCCCGCACTCGTGCTAGAGCATCTTGTCTTGTTCTGACGCATAGCAATGCTACTTCTACTTGGTTCTAAAGCCATTAACAATCTTAGAAATTAGTTCTCGACTACGGCACCAATGGGTTGATCAAAAGACCAACATTCTTATATCAATATATAATTTAGTCACCTCTCTACTTGTTGTGGTTACTTTTGCTATCATATTTCATCTCTCTATTCATAATAGGGGATAATCCTATTTTTTTTTTCTTTGTCCGTCGGGTAGTTTATTGAAAAGTATTGGACACGTATTTTTTCTTTTTTCACGTGTTCATAAAATTACGGAGATATATTGAGTTGAAATGGCGCATGACGTCACATGTAGGTAAGTTTTATACCTACTTGTGACGTAGTAAGCCCCCACTCTCCAACTTTAATGAGTTGTAACTAAGTAATTTTTTGATATTTTGATAAAACAAAAAATACGTGTCTAATATTTTTGTATTACCTGTCTGACGGACAAAATAGAATGTCATTTTCTTTACCCAGTCCGATCCCCTATTGTAATAAAATAATTAATTATCCCAGTATATTACGTTCTCGTCATCTGGTTTTGATATTTTAGGATAGCGAAGAAAATAATTATATTCTTATAATTATTTGTTTTTCCTGCCACTGGGCATAATAAATTAATGAATAATACTCGTTCATTCTGAAGCAACTTCTAATGGATAGGTACTACCTACTTTGGTGCGGGCCAAAGTAGGTAGTATCCATTAGAAGTTGCTTCAAATATGTACATAAGAATTATTGTTTTCTTTCAGTAATGTTTGTCTTTTAGATAAAACCGTGATTGGTTTGATTAGTTATTCATAACAAGCCCTATCTACTTCATAGACTTCTTGGACAACAAATGTTATATAATATGCTTCTGAAAATTTGTACGCTTATCACTTAAGAAAAAACATGTGTGCTCTAGTTATTCTTTTTGTATTTTACCATGTTTTCAAGCAAACAAAAACTATTCTATCTTTTGTTTACACGCCGAAAATTTGTTGAGGAAAAATATCAAAATGGCCGCAAATGCTTAAAAATACATAAAGGGTGTAAAACACCTCTTAACGAAGCCGAAAGGCACTGGTTCTCCCTGTCATTGCGATCATTTTTTTGTTCTACACCATACCTGGGAACCTTCTAGTTACGGAGATATTAGGGGTCAAAATTCCAACTTTTTTACAAGTATTTTTTTAAATACAAGTTTTTAACGTAAGATTTTTACTTTAAACACCTCCACGACCCCCGTAGTATTCAATCCGTCCATCAGCACAATGTTTTGAGTGCGTTACATTGAGTTCTACCACAAAACATGATTTTACACCCCCCAAAAAAAGTGGTTTCCCAGCAATAATTTTTGCGTAAAGTTACTTAGTTTCATGTACAGAATGCTTCGTTGACGGCTTCGTGATGAGGTGATTTACACGGTGTATATCGTTGGTCTTACGAGGAAGTTCTTTATTTCTTTTTTAAAACTAATTACATAATCCTTGTTTTATAATAATAGTACGCAACTGAATACCAGTATTTTAAATGGAACGACTGCCTATCTGACCTTCACAACCCATTTACTTAGGTAATACGATACCGCCATTATTAAATTAATATTCCTTCTTGCTTATCAGTGGCCATGGCAACACACTGTCATAATATCCGTTTACTCAGTAACTTCAAACCGATACGATGTGGGTTTGACGCGGTTGATAAATGACTACGTTCACGCCCGTCGCTTAGGGCATCGGCAGACGTTCAATTTCCGCAGACATTTCCTTGACACATTGCCGTCAGAGTTTCGTTTTAAAACGGTTACTTAAGAGATTATAGATAAGTATATTTTTATCGCATCGTACATGTTAAAAAAACGGTTTCAATAAATATTTTAAGTTACAATCGTTTTTCTTGTCCGTCTGTATGACCTTGCTGTTTTTCTAAAGTACGAATTTATATGGTTTACTCAAATCATCATCATCATCATTAGCCTATAATGTTCGCACTGCTGGGACACAGGCCTCCTCTCCTATGAGAGGGAGTGGGCTGTAATCCACCACTCGGGCCCAGTGCGGGTTGGTAGATGTCACATATCTTCGAATTTTTGGTTCTAGGACATGCCGGTTTCCTCACGATGTTTTCCTTCACCGTTTTTGAGAGCAGCGATGATGAAATAAATTACACAAAGTAATGCGGGTACGCATTTGAATATCGAAGATTAAAATACCTACTGTTAAAATATCGATGTTCAAAACATCAAAAATGGAAATATCAAACGACCATAAAACCGAAAATTAAAATAAAGAAAGTTCATATTATCGAATGGTTAAATAACCTACGTCCAATATATCTAAAATCTAAATATCTGCAAAAGTTACATCGAAAGATCCAAATATCGAAATACAGATTATCGAACGTCCTAAATATCGATGGATACATATATTATTTGAACATCGAAAATTAATATACCTACGTGTAAAAATGGGTTTTTTTTTAATATTTAATACATTCATTAAAAAATATATAAAATAAAAATACGTACAAGTAAAATGAGTGGAAAAAGGTTGCTTCTGCAACGTCTCCGGCACTACGGGGAGTGCAACCCCTTCGCCCTTGCGTAACAAAGGACAGGCACCCATGTTCACCTCCGCAGCTTCGGCTTGCTGGTCGCCTCCGGCGACCAGCCTCAGCCGCTACGGCTCCCGCGGGTGCCTATGCTTTGTTACAGCGGGCGGGGGTTGCCCTCCCTTCGGGCCTCAGGATTTTTTTATACACTCTAGGGGTAACAGCCAAAAGACGTAAATTCGGGGTACCCCAATTCGGTTTTGGAACAATTTCGACCTATTTTATCCATGAAAATCAGTGTCCAGTGTACAAGCATATAAAGCAGGTCTTTAAATTAAATTATTTTCTTGAAAGTCAATAATATGTTGTGCTACTAAAGTTAGTGACAGAAACGTATTTCTGCAAAACCGACTACACGTAGTCTTGTCTGCCCTACCCCTAGAGTGTAATTAAGAATCGCGTAGGCGCGGAGGGGCGAGGCAGCCCGCGAACCGAGGAGCAGGTGGTTTTAACACCCGCCGCCGCAGCTGGGGCCGGCCAACAAGCCGAAGCTGCGGTGGTGAGCGTTTAGACCATCTGCGACGTTAAGCTCCCGTGGGACTGCCGGAGCCCTGCAGCGCCGGAGCCGTGACAGAAACCATGCTTGCTGCATGCTTGTTTGCTAGATGGTAATCAGTTACTAGGTGGTTACAAAAAAAAACAAGGAAAACCTCATTTAATGTACTTTAATTATTTTTACATAATAAAAACCACGCAAATAAAACACGCAAATGTACAATATAATCAGTGACAATTATACAAAATATTAAACAAAAAATCCTTCTTCTTCCTTTATTGAATAATCGAAAACATAACTAGTAGGTATTTTTAACGTAGATATTATGAACTTAGATGTATTAAATGTTGATATTTTGAACTTAGGCATAATGTCATTCGATATTTTGAATCATTCGAAATTTTAATAACTCGGCATTTCAATCTTCGACGTTTTAAGCGTAGGTATAAAAATTTTCGACATTTTGATACAATCGATATTTAAATTTTCGATGTTTTGAACGTTGGTATTTTAAGCGTAGGTATTTTAATTTTCGATATTCAAATACGTACCCAGTAATGCGTCTGCCTGGGTTCGAAGCCATGGCTTACTGATCGTAAGTCGGGGCTGCCACCACTGGGCCACCGCGCCGCTCTCACGCGCCGCGCTCGTACGGTTTTACGTATTAGGTACATAAATCTCAAAGTTACGAATATACACAAAATCTTGATGTCTATACAAGTCTTAAAAACATTGGACAACAATAGGAGTACCTTATGATTATCCGCATTTCGCCAGTTATATTTAAGTTCCATGGAAGCGAGCCCGTTGCCATCAACATGACAAAGAATCAGACTCCAGATTGGCCAATAAAATATTGCCCGACGCATGTCGGAATCGAACCATTTCGTTCGATTCCGACGTCACCTGTCCGGTGCCGCCTTCTTTGTTATCATACCTGTAATTATGTGGTACGGAATAAAGAGTATAAAGTACACTAGCTAACCCCCCTTGTCTCTGCCCCTTGCTTTAATGGCCTCATGTTCTCTGTATTTAAGTAGAGGTGCTCGTCAATTTCCCGCGCAGCTGCTATCAATCACCCCGCGGCCATTACTCGCTGCCTCTTATCCAGACTTTTGTCACTTTTGATTGGTTTTGATTTTAAGTAAGCAATCACTCGCTTGGATATATGGAGTTAAGGTTTTTAGCTGCGTTTTAAAACTTCATTGCGTTATTGTATTTTTGGTGATTCCGAGTAAAGACAGTTTGTATGGTCACTTTTATCACAAGCTGATAGGCCAAAGCTACGCGCGCGCGAATCGCATACGTCTGTTGTTATATTATAGCACGTGTTTAAATATCAGTCACTAATTACCAGTCACTCTATTTAGTTATAAAAAACACACTTTAGAGTAACGTCATATTATTTTTTGTATTCTTCTTAGCGAACCTTTTCATTTGAGACCCATATCATGGGAATTTATAAAAATTACTAGTCCGCCATATTGGATTTAGAATAACATCGCTTCACTAACCCTGCATTGGTATCCTAACTAAACATCTATGCAAAATATCGGCTCAATTGGAATACGGAATGTGGGTCAAATATAACTTTAAGATTTTTTTACATAGATACAGGTGAAACTAAAAAAGTAAGTAGTAAAAAAAAAAAGGATTGTGTGGTTTTATGAAACCACGGTAAAAGTGAAACTTTATCCCTGCTCCGCGGCCGACCGTCAGCGTCACGCGACATGTAACACACAGACGAAAAAGTTTGAGACGATGTAATAAAAGTTTCACTTTAAATACTCTCAAACCTAGTTCACATCAAAATACGTTTTCTTTATACAATCTCCCTGTAAACTGTCACGCTATGATTTTCTTTCATATCCTCACAACAACTCCAACAACCTCTTCATACAACAAAGCATATAAATAACAACAAAATCCGATCAAACGAACCGTCAAGAAACCGAAAAACGGTCAAAATAATATGGTTTTCATTCCATTGCTTGCGACATAAGCGGCTTAGCTACTGCACTAAGCTTTAAACTCGAAATGAATCGGAAATGCGGCGGTAATGTCGTTTCTTCATGCAGATTTCAACTTGGAACGCGGAAAAGTAGTCACTTGAGATTTGACACTTCAATTCGAAATTTGAAAGATGAGTAAATGTTTTTTTCACCACTCCCGCACGAAAGAAGTGTCTTTCCTCTACGAAAACAGTGAGGAAAGTTGGTTTTTCCTCACTGTTTGAACAGTGAGGAAAGTAATGATCCCGTTCAGAAACTAATCTTGCCTGATTTTTTTTTGTTAAGTTTTAAAGATATTTAAAAAGATATAGTTATTTCATGAATAACAGCTCTTTTTATTTCATAATAAAGAATTGTTTTGATTTGCTTTGTGACTATTTAATTTATTTACCTATGATGACTGAATACTTTCTTGCTGGGAGTGGTGAAAAGTTTTGTATGCAACTTGTGAGCAAGTTCATTTGCTATTCGTTTTGTTGAGTCTTTCGCTTACTCAGGATTGAAATTTATAATCACTCGCTGCGCTCGTGATTCTATTTTTCAATCCTTCGTTCGCTCAAGACTCAAAATCAAAACTCATAGGAAAAACGAACTTTCCTCACATGTTGGATAAATAACTATTTTTTCTGGAGTTGACAAGAATTATTGTGGTCTCTGTTTTCTTTCGGTCTATTTGAAAGGTGATAAACAAGATAGAAGAAAATAAGCTAGTCGTAAGAGGTAGTCAGTGGCCCGAAAGTCGGACAACCCGTCTTACCAAGGGGTATCGTATTGCCCAGTGCTAAGTGGGTTGTGGAGGTCAGATAGGCAGTCGCTCCATGTAAAATACTGGTACTCAGCTGCATCCGGTTAGACTAGAAGCCAACCCCAACATAGTTGGGAAAAAGCTAGGCAGATGATGATGAAGAAAATATAACAATCATTTGAAAAAAAATCTGTAGTGCCTTTGTAGGCTATTTTTGACATTTTTTTAAATATAATACAAGACTTACTGGGGCTATTTCCTTACTAGGGCTATAATTATTTAAAATGGTGCTTTAGAAGTCGTACACAGAGACCAAAACCGCAAATCAATAAAACTTTCCCTCTTTTCGGCTCCATCCCAGTCAAGAAGAAAACAAAATCAACCTTTCCAAAAATAATCACAATTCAGTGACCGTACCTCTAGCTTCAAAATAATGTTATTTAGAGACCCTGACCCTGCCACTGGCTTCGTAAACCGGTTACGGAAACAGATAATACTAAAACCATTACGTGCTAACATGTACGCGGACAGAATCAAAAGATGAACTGAAATAATCGGGCTTGGAAAGTTTTTGAATAAATTTTAACCACAAAAAAGATTGGGACAGAAAGTTGACTGTATTAATTTCTAAACAAATCAAGATTTCAGCGGTTATTAGCTATAAAATACCCTCGATTCTTTATTTAGATGTTATAGGAATGTTTATGTTCTAGGTGGTACAGGAGAGGAGTATCTGGAAAGATATGGGGGAGGCCTTTGCCTAGCAGTTTAAGTTCAAGGCTAATTTAAAAATCATCATCAGCCTATAATGTTCCCACTGCTGGGACATAGGCCTCCTCTCTATGAGAGGAGTTGGTTGTAATCCACCACGCGGGCCCAGTGTGGGTCGGTGCCCTCAGGCAGCGGTGATGAAATAAATTACACAAAGTAATGCGCCTGGCTGGGTTCGAACCCACGGCTTTCTGCTCGTAAGTCGGGACTCCCACAACTCGGCCGCCACTTTTTTTTATTTTTTATTATTATTTAATTTAAAAATAATAAAAAACTCAAACGTCTTTGCTACAATTTTCTAAAATCTCTTTAAGTATTGAGTAAAAAAAAAACAACAAAAAAACATTACAAAGAAAAATAGTATAGACGGATTTGTGCAGTCAGAAGTACTAGTTTAAGTTGTGACACTTTTGAAGAGTTTCTCTAGATAGTTTTATTTAACCTCTGTAAACTACGATTTTTTTCCGTGTGTAATGTGCGTTTGGCTATATTTATTCTTTATATGAAATCAGTCAACATAACATAACATCACGCCTGTAATCCCGAAAGCGTTAGGCAGAGGTGTACTTAATAGGACAACCACATTTCGCCATGAAATAGGAGGCAAGCCTTTTACCATCAACCGGGCGCAAATCCAGACTTCATGGCTGTAACTGAGATAATTCTTATGGAAAAACCCAATAACACTTTGCCCGACCTGGGAATCGAATCCAAGACCTCATGCTCAGCAGTCGCGATTGTGACCACTAGACCAACGAGTCAAAATGAAAGAAAAAAAAAATATTCACATAGGCCTACATGCAATGACGTATTTAAAAATAGACGCGTCATGCATGAACGTCACGGCACTCGAAAACAGCGTAAATACCTTCTTTTTTTTTTGCGGATGGGAAATCATCAAATGACTTCTCCCGCTCTGGGCGGAGCGGGAGGAGTGTCAGACTTGACTGACTAAAACCCACCCATGTTCCTTCTTCGCCCTTTGTGTTCCAGGGCCGCGGTATCTCTTTCGAACAACCCGCAGCAGCGTAAATACCTATCGGTAGCTAGACAGCTACATAGACGCACGAAGAGAGGGAAGGAAAATTAAATGTCATCTACGGAATTCCTGTTATTAGAGAGAGATAAATATATTTCTTTAATTGCATAGTTATTCTATGCTCCATGCTCATTGGCCGAGCGCGTACAAAAGCACGTGACTTACCTCAGGCGTCAGACGCCTTTAATGGCATCGAAAAAAAAAAAAAACATTTTAACTTGGTACTTACTTATGAAATGATATTTTTTTTATTTTTCACAGTTGCAGTATAATTACAACATTTTCTAAAAATACAGGACGGCATCATCTTTTGTTGTTAAGAGAACTTTTTCAAGTAAGTTATTTTAAACTCACGTACAGCCGCTGCACTGATTCGTACGTGACTAAATGACTTTGCGGCAAGTACCTTAGTTTCATCTTGCCACTACAGAGCGCGGGCAACGTATCTATAGTTTATATATACAAATACAGTACGTTTATACATTTTCCTTGTTTTCGCAACATTTTTCATTGCTGCTCCGCTCCTATTGGTCGTAGCGTAATGATATATAGCCTATGTCCTTTCTCAGGTTGAAATCTATCTTCTTGACATATTTCATTAAGATCCGATCAGCCGTTTAGTCGTGAAAAGGTAACAAACAAACAGAGTGACATTCGCATTTATAATATTAGTGTCTACATGGGCACTTATAAAACGTTGACAAAAGGTGCACGGTTCGGGTTGGTCGTTTCCTATGGAGAAGAACCGGCAAGAAACTCCATTGTTACTCTTTTAAAATCATTCATCATCTCCCTCATGGTTACTCTTTTAAAATGAGTTAGTCGGGGCCTAGTTTTCGTTCGTTGTTCGAATACAGCCTTCTGTATTTTTTTTCTGCTTCTACTGACGTCTTTGGAGGCAAAACCTGTTGAATACTGGAGAATATAGTGTCTTTTTACTAAGGTTTTTTACGGTGTAGGCCATATACATAAGCGCCTGTAAAGTCTGAGTCGCGATTTGAGGAAGCATCTGAAATATGGAAGGCCTCCCACTAGGTGGACCGATGACCTGGTGAAGGTTGCGGGGATCCGCTGGATGCGCGTCGCACGGGACCGGTCAATGTGGCGACACTTGGGGGAGGCCTATGTCCAGCAGTGGACGTCTTTCGGCTGAAATGATGATGATGATGATCTGAAATATATTTGTGTGATTCTTATGGGCACGTATGATGTTGATGTTTGTAATAGAAAAAAGCCTTGAAAAATAAAGTAAACATGGCTGTCTTGAACTGAATTTTAAAATATTCTGTTTCGCTTCTCTGCGGTGTGTAACGGAAAGGGTATGGCTATTACGATGTTGGTCCGATGCAGAAACATGATCAGTTTAAGGGGCTATAGCACACCCTTAAGTATGTATATACCCTTTCCGTCACACCCTGTATAAGGCAGACCACATTCAGTAACATAATCTTTCTTTCATCAAGTAACATAATGAAAATATACTTTAAAGGATCATCGACAAAATCATTCCGGATATTTTATAATTTATTACCATATTGAATTATTGATTCAGTTTTTTTTTTAAATTTAATTTTGTAACTTAGTGAAATGTAATTTTATTATATTTTAATTCTTATTTCATCATCATCAGCCTATAATGTTCCCACAGCTGGGACACAGGCCTCCTCTCTAAGAGAGGGAGTGGTCTATAATCCACCACGTGGGCCCAGTGCGGGTTAGTAGATGTCACATGTCTTCGAATTTTTAGTTCTAGGACATACCGGTTTCCGCCCGATTTCTTCCAGATTCCTTCAACGTTTTTGAGAGCATTTCTTATTTGCAATTCTTATTTACTGTTATAATAATTGTTGTGTACGGGTACCTATGCCTGAAATAAATAAAACTTTATTCCTATCTATAAAAATGTTATAAGCTGTTAAATATCCATAAGCATATTTTAGTACGTAATTAATAAATCACGACCTCATCAAACACACATAAAAAGTAACTGTTCATGATAAGGCATTTCCCTTGAGCAAAGTGTCGTAGCACGCCTACGATTCTCGTAGCTCACCGATAACTGCTACGCCGCTCGTAGCAAATTGCTCCGGATATCGTAGCATCGAGCCGCTACAATCGCTACGAGGGATCTACAATTTTCTACGAGTTTATGGGTTACTTTATTGCCGATAATGGTGGGATTATTAGATTTAGTTTGCATGACTATTTTTGGTCTTTCGGGTTTCGAATTATATTTATGAGGTTTAATATTTTTTTTTTCGTGAAACTTAACTCAAACTTTAAGCGTTTTATTTCAATATTAAATTGAGAGGTACACAAAATTCAATAAAAATGTGACGGGGTAGGCCGGTTACCCATAAACTTGAAGTTAGTGAGTCCGTTCCAAAACGTACCTATATATTACTAACTTTATTTTTTTTAAACGATGCCTCACACTAGGAATTTCACCTGCATCTCCTGTGCGTTTACAAACATTTAAATTCACACACACAAACAGCCAGACCCGGAACCACTATCTATAGGCCTTAACCTTAACAAATATTTGTTTGCGGGGATCGAACCCGTGACACGCAGCGCAGCAGTCAATCGCTTAGCCACTGCGCCAACCGTGTCGTATATATACCTGTGGAGACCAAAACACTCCAATGAATCTCTTTGAAATCAAGTTAAGTATTACAACGTCATGAGTACATTAATCTTCGTAGTAAGTAATTCTTCAAAAATAAGGTTCCCATACCCAAACCTCTTTACAGAACTAAGGACCTAATGTCAAACCTATTCGAGAAAAAAAAGGATTGTGTGGTTTTATGAAACCACGGTAAAAGTGAAACTTTTTTTCACACTATAGCGCGGAGTAGGGATAAAGTGAAAGGCGCTCTGACGAACGCCTTTCACTTTATCCCTACTCCGCGGCCCACCGTCACGCGACATGCAACACACAGACGAAAAAGTTTGAGACGATGTAATAAAAGTTTCACTTTAAAAAACAATCGAAAACGTCATCACAACAAATCATCTTTCATTAGTGGATATTGAAACATAACAAAATCGTCTTATTCCTTCCTTGGCAATGAGGGCTAAACCAATTGTTTTGCGATGGCTCGCAGACCGGAGACATAACTCTATTTGGACACAAATTGCCAATTCTTCTATACGGTACTTCGGATACATTTTTACAGAAACCAGAACATTTTTTTTTTCGGATGTGAAATCATCTAATGACTCCTCCGGCTCTGGGCGGATCGGAAGGGAGTGTCAGACTTGTACTGACTAAAACCCATCCATGTTCCTTCTTAGCCCTAAGTGTTCCAGGGCCACGGTATCTCTTTCCGACAGTCCCGCAGCCCTGGCAGGCATCGGCCCTCTCAGACCCCTTCCGATTCGCTGACATCTCCTTGAGGTGCGCGTAGAACACGAACGCGCCGTCGACACGGCCTGTCGTCATAAGACGGACGAACGGTGAGCTAGCTCATTACTCACCGTCCACAGAGACCAGCACATCAAGCAACAACAATCTGTCAAATTTCTTTAAAAGATTTTCAACCTTATTGTTATAGAATACGATTCAAATTACGAAACTGAATTAAGTACGGAAAATTTTACAGTTTCAGGTAGCTTCACCTGCTGGCGTCTGTACGGTGTTCCTCTTGAGTTTCGATATCTGCAGCGCGCAGCGGTGAGATAAGGGATAGGAAATAAGATTCGTAGTTTTAGCACGCAAAATATTCGTTGACCCTCTGGAGTTCCAGTAATCAACCGATTCCACCATTTTTTTAAGAACTGGTGGCCTAGCATGACGTTTTAAAACATTATTGTTTTACTCCCTTTCCAATGTGGGAAAGAGATGGCGCTAGACATTCTGTATAGCTCCGTCTCTTTCCCACACTAAAATAAGAATAAAACAAAACTACTTTTCCAATGTGGGAAAGAGATGGCGCTAGACATCCTGTATAGCTCCGTCTCTTTCCCACACTAAAATAAGCGGGTAAAACAATACAGCTTTAAGACGTCATGGTAGGCCAGCAGGTCTGTATTTTTGCACATAATGATTTGGATAAAAACAGTGCGTGGAGTCCCTCCGCGCGGAAAAAGTGAAACTTCGTAATACGCATGCGTTCGAGTGCCACACGTTTGAGGTACAGGGTGTAAAGTTCGTCATACCCTTTAGAAAAGGGCGGATCCTCCGACCAGACAGGTGTTATGTCTGGCGGGCAACTGCCCGATAGTTGTTATCGGGTTTCTCTATATATACTGAAGTCGATGTAAATTTTGCTTGCGACTTGTAGGAAATTTATGTTAGTTCCTCCGTCGCATCATAGATGGCGCTGTAGTACTTTTTGTAGTATGTTGCTTTTTGTGGTCGCTACACATTCACTTTCGTTATTTTATTGAGCTTCTAAATAATCTTTTGTTGTTTTCTTGTTGCATTATTTTTATTACATATATTATTACATTTAAGTTTATCGAGGTTATTCTACTCATGGAAATTGAGCGAAGGCTGGTCACACCGAAGAGTCGAATGCATGACTGTTTGCACGCCATCTAGCGTACCTAGTAGAACTACTCAGAAATCTTGTAATACTGCCATCTCTCAGTGAGTTTTAGAAAATATTCCCCCTCCATGGTAGCGTTAAACTTATTGGAAGTCGCATAAGAAGTTTCACTTTAATAATAATATTTACAACTATAGCCTCGTTGGTCCAGTGGTTGCGACTGCTGAGCATCCTGGGTTCGATTCCCGGGTGGAGAAATTGTTATTGGGTTTTTCTATCAGTCATTTCTCAGTAGCACCCACGGAGTCTGGATATGTGCTCGGTTGATGGTAATAGGCGCGCCCCCTATTACATGGGACTTGAACATTACTGGCGAATTGTGGGTCTATATTAGGTACACCTCTGCCTAACCCTTTGAGGATTTCAAGTGATAATATATTACACCAGCACACGCTTCGATCAAACAAAACAATTTAAAACACACGAGTTCATTGTACAACCATAGTGTAATCACCCGTTGTCACTTACGGCCATCATAAATATATTTTATAGCCCGTAAATCTCGCTATAAAACTATGACAATAATATTAATATCCCTCTTTGTATGACGCCAAGGTTCAAGACCTCAAGAATTGCGACTTACAGACTGGTTTTCGGATTGAGAAGCTCGTGGCTAAATAATAACAGCCGCACGGGTCGATCTTTAAGGTTAAGCCGGGCTTGCCGAGGTTGGTCCGTGGATGGGTGACCATAATTACATACCGAGTTTCCCCCATGCCTCGGAAAGCACGTTAAGCCGTTGGTCCCGGCTATCATTTGTAGATCTTTGACAGTCGTTGCGCGTAGTCAGAAGCCAAAAGTCTGACATCCAGTCTTATCAAGGGGTATCGTATTACCCAGTAACTGGGTTGTGGAGGTCAGATAGGCAGTCGCTTCATGTAAAATACTGGTACTCAGCTGCATCCGTTTATACTGGAAGCCGACCCCACGATATTTGGGAAAAAGCTAGGCAGCTGATGAGACTGGTTTTCGGATTCAGAGGCGTATTGTAAAATTATCGCTTGCTTCGGTGAAAAAAAACATCGTGTGGAAACCAAAACACCAAGCCTGAGAGATATTTCTTGACGGCATGAAAAGCCATGACAGGGGCCAATGGGCACCATAAAACTCTGGTGTCAGAGTTACGCACTAACTACAGGCATAAATTTATCTTTCGATTGGTCACCAATTCTTTTTAGGGTTCCGTAGCCAAAGCGTCCAACGGGACCCTATTATTGAGACTTTGCTGTCCGTCCGTCCGTCTATCACCAGGCGCAACCGTGATAGTTAGCCAGTTGAAATTTCTACAGATTATGTATTTCTGTTGTCGCTATAACAACAAATACTAAAAACAGAATAAAATAAATATTTAAGGGGGCTCCCGTATAAAAAAGTGTTTTCATTTTGCTCGTTTTATAAATAATGGTACGGAACTCTTTGTACGCGAGTCCGACTCGCACTTGGCCGTTTTATTTCTTAACATGACGTCCCGATTTGTCGTAAAACGCGAGCGTCGCTTAATCGCGAAGCTCGTGGCAAAGCTCTGTGGACGCAGTTTGATAAATCTAGCGATAGACGCTATGATTTTTATGGGAAATAAGTCGCCGCAATGATTGGAAACGCTTTCACTTGAGTTGTGACCTCTCGTCATATTTATGGCGTTATTATTTTGTCGATGAAGTAGAGTAAACAGAGTGAACTGCTTCATTTATTTTACGTATAGACGTATGTGCACTGTTGAAAAGGTCAGTACATAATTATTTCTTAAAAACAAGAAGTATTTTTTTTTTCGGTGATTAAATAGAAATAAAATCTGCAGTTCCACCATACACTTTGACCAGGATGCAGATATTTTATTTATGTACCTATGGATATAGGAACACCACGAGGAGATCGTGGCTAAATAATAAAAGCCACACGGGTCGTTTTTCAAGCTTAAGCCGTGCTTACCAAGGTAGGTCCGTGGATGGGTGACCATAATTACATACCGAGTTTCCTCCTTGCCACGGAAAGCACGTTAAGCCGTTGGACACGGCTGACGTTTGTAGATCTTTGACAGTCGTTACAAGTAGTCAGAAGCCGAAAGTCTGACATCCAGTCTTACCAAGGGTTTTCGTATTACCCAGTTACTGGGTTCAAAATCAAAATCATTTATTTGCAAAAATAAGGTACAGAAGGTTGGTAAAATTGTACAAAATAGTTCTCTTATTCTGCCGTTAATTTCGGCGTGCAAATATAAAATACAGTTACATATTTTATTTAAATTAATTATTGATCAAAGTCATGCAGTTATTAAACAGATAATCCCATTAAAATTGTATCATTGAATTAAGTAAATGTCAATATAATAATTAACAAAGAAAATAATAATAATAATAAAACGTAAATGGCAATAATAACAATCATGTCAATAAATGGGAGAGATTCACACACAATAACAACATTAATTTAAAATGACCGAGCAATTTACAAAACTTACTATTTATAATATAGAAACTCAAGATGAATGTCAATAATAATAATCATGTCAATAATGGGAGAGATTACCACACAATAACAATATTAATTTAAAATGACTAAGCAATTTACAAAACTTACAATTTATAATCTAGAAACTTAAAATAAATGCCAATAATAATAATCATGTCAATAATGGGAGAGATTCGTCACATAATAACAATATTAATTTAAAATGACCGAGCAATTTACAAAACTTACAATTTATAGTCTAGAAACTCATGTACACTATAAAAGCATTTTTCAATTAAAAACCGCGTCAAATTATTTTTAAATCTCGAAAATGGGAGCGTTTTTATAGAATTTGGTATTTTGTTATACAATTTTATGCACATAATATAACTGTTGTTACCTGTAAATGTTAGATTCGTCCTCGGTTGAAATAGCTTATTAGTATACATAGATCGTGGGGCATAGTAGCTTGTCGCTTGCTGAAAAAGTCTCTTATGTTTGAAAACAAATATGCACGATTCTAATATATAAATACATGGTTGTGAAGGTTAGATAGGCAGACGCTTCATGTAAAATACTGACACTCAGCTTAGACTGGAAGCCGACCCCAACAAAGTTTGGGAAAAGGCTAGGCAGATGAAGCATATAGGAATACCTTAATGCTATACCTATACCCATTATGAAAACTATACCTACCTAACCCAGAATCATCCCATGCTTAGCAATCGCACATGTAATCTCTATGTGGACAGATGTGACGCCGATTTCCTCCATCCTTTTCCATTTTCGTCCGGTCCATTATTTTGATAGCAGTATTAAAACCACAAAGACCACGCTCACATCAAATCAAATTAAATAGAATCAAATTACCCTCAAATAAAAGCAATGGTCATTGTTACCTTGTACCCCACAAAGCCGATACTCATACTCAATTCCACATAAAGCTTGGCCAACAAATTTGTCAGTGGTGACCAATTTATCCTACTAATATTATAAACGCGAAAGTTTGTGAGTATAGATGTATGGATGGATCGATGTTTGTTATTCTTTCACGCAAAAACTACTGAACGGATTTGGATGAAATTTGGAACACAGATTGTCCTGGATTAACACATAAGATACTTTTTATCACGATAGTATGTTCCCGAGGGACAATTATCGAACTCCACGTGGGCGACGCCGCGGGCATAAGCTAGTTACTTATATTTGGCCAAGGTACCACCAGATTAGTTCGTAAGTTTATTTATTGAAAGAAAATGCATTTATTTAGCACGAACAAAACACACGACATATTCTGCAAGATTCACAACAGGTAATACACGGAAAAAGAAAAAAAAAAAACATATCGTTGTCTAATGTGTTGATGTTTGTTATCAAGATTGTTGGTTATTGGTGGCCAGTTCATTGGCGGTTGTGGCCAAAGTATTGGTTATTGGAGAGCGCCGTATACATATTTGCCGGCTGGTTGGACGGCAATCAATTTCGTAGTTACCGTTACACATAGGATTTATTCGTCCGTGAAAGTTACATTTGTGAGCCGTTGTATAAATATGATTGATTTATGAGCGTGAGAAGTCAAAGTAGATGTTTCGTTGATTGTTTTATAGATATTGTATACCTAATGGTGGACCGTATCTATTTCCTAATAACTGGGTGCTGGTGGTCAGATAGACAGCAAAATATTCTGCACCCGGTTAGACTGGAAGAAAATACCTCAACATGGTTCGTCAAGGGGCAGACAGATGTGATTTAGAACCCAAAGCCTACTGGCCGCAGTCGGTTCGATCTCCAGTTTACTGATAGTTGTCACTATTGCCTGTAGTTCATAAGCTACCGAAGTAGAAAACAAATCATGGTCAATCCTGAAAGATATAAAGGCGCCTCTGCAAGGAGGCTTAATAAGATTCACGTTGCAAACTAAACTGTGACCACAGACGAGAGAGAAGCGGTCTACAATTCTCTCTGGCTGAACGTCAAGTCGTTGCGGGCAGCCATATTGACTTGTGTCATTGTCAAGGAAGGTGCCGCGTAACAAGGCGTTGACGGATCGCCGACGTCTGTTTTCTTAATCTAATTAAATCTGGAGCCATCCATACTAATCCATACTAATATTATAAATGCGAAAGTCACTCTGTTTGTTTGTTTGTATGTTTGTTTGTTTGTTTGTTACCTTTTCACGACTAAACGGCTGATCGGATCTTGATGAAATTTGGCAAGAAGATAGATTTCAACCTGGGGAAGGACATAGGCTACATATCATCACGCTACGACCAATGGGAGCGGAGCAGCAATGAAAAATGTTGCGAAAACGGGGAAAATGACACGCAGACGAAGTTGCGCGGGACAGCTAGTATTATAAATGCGAAAGTCACTTTGTTTGTTTGTTTGTATGTTTGTTTGTTACCTTTTCACGACTAAACGGCTGATCGGATCTTAATGAAATTTGGCAAGAAGATAGATTTCAACCTGGGGAAGGACATAGGATATATATCATTACGCTACGACCAATAGGAGCGGAGCATCAATGAAAAATGTTGCGAAAACGGGGAAAGTGTGACGTAAACGAAGTTGCGCGGGACAGCTAGTATATCATATGTGATTCCCATGGGGCGGGTAAGAGCCTTTAGATGATGAAAGAATCGGAATCATTTATTTGTGTAATAAATGTTCTTGCAATGTTTTGTCTTTACTGACATACAAATCCATACTTCCATACTTAATATTATAATTAATGCGAAAGTCACTCTGTTTGTTTGTTACCTTTTCACAACTAAACGGCTGATCGGATCCTAATAAAATTTAGCAAGAAGATAGATTTCAACCTGGGGAAGGACATAGGCTATATATTATCACGCTACGACCAATAGGAGCGGAGCAGCAATGAAAAATGTTGCGGAAACGGGGAAAATGTGACGCAGACGAAGTTGCGCGGGACAGCTAGTTAAAATATAAAAAGGCAAATAAAATTACAAACAAAAAATACGAGTATCATTAAAAATAAAAGAATACAATTAAACAAAATAAACATAAAGTCATAAAAAATATAAAGTAAAAAAATATTTAAAAAAAAGAAAGAATTTAAGCCTAGTCTTGTACTAATTGACTTCTACTCTAATAATACAACTGGTTGCTAGAAAACTTTTCGTGTCAGCCAATCAGCGAGACTTCGCTTTTCACCAAACTCATGTAAAGAGACTACAAACAAGACGCATAATTATGATAATATTAATAAAACAGTGTTCAATAGGACTAAAACATTACCAGCAAAATGTACAATAACAGATATGATAACCCCTGCAAATACCAGTCCCTTCGGGGCATACGAGCGCGATGTTATAATATTAACACTACTACATCTTACCCAATTCACACACCAAAACTTAACCCGATTCGACCCAAATTGTATCAAAACTAATTTACCTTGCTGGCCTCGAACACCTGAATTTTGTTCTCATATACACCCAGTTGGTCCCAAGGCGATCACAGCAATTATAGTCCGGTGGAACTTTCATTAACTAGGATCAAAACTGTTGCTCAATCTTTTGCTGATTAAACTGAGTTTTAGAAGATAAGGGATGTTGCCACGTGCCGTTTGAAATGGAGAGATTTTTTCGTTTGTTTTTGGAGCAGTTCAATAATGCGGCTATCTAGTGTAATTTTACACAAAACATCTAACAAACGCATGGATAAAAATGTACAAAAACTATACTCAAATAAGATATCGGATTTTGATACAATTCAAACGGAAATCAGCACGTAAGTACTGTAAAAGATGTAAAATCATCCTTTAATTTTGCCTAATGTTTTCGCAATTATGGTTGCCTTTTAGTACAATCGGATGCTGCTGATTACCAATATTTTTCACGGAGTGAGGGCCTTTTCATTGTCATGCGTGTTTGCGCCCGCGTGCGGGCCAGGCGGCCATGCTTGTTGCGGGCCGCACGCAGAGCAGATTATTTTCGCCACACCGCGCCGGCGCGCGTGTGGAGTGCATGACAATAAAAACATGTATGATACGATAAGTTGCGGGCAGCACGCATGCGTGGCTGGCCCGCACGCGGGCGCAAACACGCATGACAATGAAAAGGTCCTGAGTGTCTGAACAAACGGTCATACCTTTACAACTTAGATTTGTTGTCAAAACGTGCAAAAGTGCTTTGGAAACCAAAGAGCTTGAGAGCCTTGCTAATCAAAATTAAATCCTCAAAAACAATTGAAAAAAGTTGCTACAAAGACTACTCTAGAATTCACCGTGTTCATTCCAGCCTAAAATTAAACCAATTAAAAAAAATACGAGGCACAGGCAACATAACTGTTACACGGTAAACAGCCTGGCGCAATTTTCGCGGCGCGAACAGCTGTATCGATCGATCAGCGCGAACCAGGTCACCTGGCCAGTTACAGGTCGGCTAATATGCTGGAACCTGGGTTTATTCAATTTGGTCGTGGAGATAATTATTTTGTTAATTGAATATTATTAAAATTAGCTAGTTTTAGCGCAAATAGGGACGAAAACTTGAGAAAACATGCGGAAAGATTTTTAGGGTTCCGTACCCAAAGGGTCAATAGGGGTGCCTTTACTGAGACCTCGCTGTCCGTCCGTCCGACCGTCTGTCACCAGGCTGTATCTGATGAAATGTGATAGGTAGCCAGTTGAAATTTCTACAGATATGTCTTTCTGTTGATGCTGTAGCAACAAATACTAAAAACAGAATAAAATAAATATTTTCATTACTCATACTCTGAAAGTAGATCTCGCTAGAATCGCTTTCAACTGAAAGATGTCAAATTATTAAAAAAAAAAAATAGTTCTATTTTCACATTTTTATTGAACCATGTTCCAACTTTCTATGCAGCCACGATGTAAAATTGAAATAACTTAAGTTAAGTATTGATTAAAGGATATATATTTTTAAAACACTTTATTATAATTTAGTTTCAACAGTTTTTTTTTTAAACAACATTGATTTAGGCAAAATATTTACCATTTTTTCAATGATGAAAATGAAAAATAAAGGCTGAATAGCTGGCTGGCCACAGAAAAAAAAAACAAAACAGGCGGGAAAGCGGCAAACGGTTTTACTCATTTTTTCTTTAGCTAATTCATGTTTTTATTTTTACTTTCCTTGTACTATTCGTAATGAAAAGCACAGTGTTTACCTCGGGTTAAAGACTTATTTAGTCCCTCGAACTATTGGCGCCCTCGCTTCGTTCGGGCGCCAAACCCCGTCTCGGGACTAAATAAGTTACTTTCACCCCTAGGGTAACAATGTACTATTAAAGGGTTCCCATTCAAAAAAGTGACTTTTTTGGTCGTTTTTATGAATAATGGTACGGAACCCTTCGTGCGCGACTCCGACTCGCACTTGGGCAGCTTTTTTTTATTATTATTTGATACGCTCCGTAAAAATAATATTTCTGACCTAGTAAGGTTTTGAATACGAACTAGTGTCGAAATACAGTAGACAAAATAAGTTGTTTTGCACCGTAATCCGCATCTCTTCAGGAAGCAACAAAGGTTATAAATAGGTGATTTTCATTTCAGTACTATACTTGAAAACATTTATGCCATATTCTTTATCAAAAAACAATAATTCACGTAGGAAACCAACTAAACGACAGTGTGACTGACTGCGGTCCAGTATGTAGGTACTTAACTGATTATGTGTGCCTAGAACATTGTCCGTTACATCGTACCGGTATACACATGTTGCTCGATTCCGTCTGAATTCCTGTTAATTCACACGACTAGCTGGTCTGCCAGAGAAACTGGAGTCATTATCTTATTATTATTTCTATATTATTTAAATTATTCGAACACTGCTCACCGTATCGAAACGTCACGTATCCCGTACGAACTTCCATGATTAACTGGACAACTGTCTACCGAAGGAATTTGAGTCATTAGTACGCTATTATCTGGCGTATCGGCCAATTAAGGGCAGCGCTGACAGGGGAATAATCTCGAATGATTGTGTAATGTTCCCTTCAAGAACACGGATTTCTGAATAATTTATCTTGTTTTGATGTACACCATAAATCATGCTGAGACACTCTGTTTTGGGCGATAAGAAGGGTTGATGATGAAATAAGAATTATCTTGAATAATAATGCAGCTTTGAAGCCACTGTAGAGGAAGACCCAATACTGGCATACAAGATTTTTTTTGAGCAAAATTCTACTGAAATTCTACATCATTAACTTTGTAATCAAACGTAAAACTCATAAATGTCGAGGATATAATGGATCTCAATACAATTGGTGCTAAAAAAACCGAACGCTTTAAAAAAATCATCTTACAATCTACCGCCGCAAGATAAAACAATAAGGCGTCTATCTATCTATAAACGTACATATAAACAAACAAGGCACACATATACATACATCTCAATCATCAAACTTGCTCATTTTTTCGGCTACTACTCGCGAATCTCAACGTAAACGCGCGGTATTATTTCAAAACAAACAATTCTAATAATACAGTAAACGAAGGTCTATGCCCTGTCAGAAATAGCCACGGTGCGCCAATGTGTGCGGGCCGATGGGCCACGGCATCCAGTGTAAACATGACTGACAACTGTTGAATAAAGGATTAGGTTCATGCTGGGTTATTTATGAGGTCAATAGAAGAACGTTAGGTGACCGAATGTTTCGGCAATGCAGTGTAAAAGTCCTTGAAACCCTATCTATATCAATATTATACAGCTGAAGAGTTTATTCGATTAATTGTCGTTCGAATTGAAAAAATCTTTAAGTGTTGGATAGCCCACTTATCAAGAAAAGCGCGCATCAAAAAGCAAAACATCAATGTTTTTTTTTTTGCAAAATCTGGGAAAATGTATTCTCCTCTCTCTCTCTCTGTCTTATTGGACGCAGACAAAGTTGCGCAGTTCAAATGTTTTCTTCCATTAAATAGCAAAATAAAATAAAGTTGATCCTCAAACGATTGGACACTTTATATCGTGTTGTGTGTCCTTTTGTTTGCACATGACAGGAAATGATGGATGTTAAAGATGCCAGTCTAGGCCGACCCTATTTAGATAGCTATCGACACGCTAAGAAGACCGCTTTATAATTTGAACGATTTGTTTATTAATTAAAAAAGCTTTCTATTCTCAAAATGAGAAAAACGACTACTACTCGGTCGACTATCTAGTTTTAACATTTTTTATCTAGCTCTCCTGTCGCAGATCTGCTGGAATAATTCTTTTTGAGCACCCCCATCTTAATGTAATGTCCCGTAAGTATTTAACGTATTATGCACACAATCAATCTATAATCCACTAGCTGTCCAGCGCAACTTCGTCTGCGTCATATTATATTCCCCGTTTTAGCAACATTTTTCATTGCTGCTCCGCTCCTATTGGTCGTAGCGTGATGATATATTGCCTATAGCCTTTCTCGATAAATCTTAATCGGATCTGTAGTTCCTGAGATTAGCGCGTTCAAGCAAACAAACTCTTCAGCTTTGTAGTATAGATACTAATACCTATTATAAAGAGGTTAAACATTGTAAGTTTGTATGTCCACACATAATCTTCGGAACTACTGAACCGAATCTATTTTTTTTCAGTCATAGGCTACATTAAAGCGTTCCGGTGGGTTAAGTTCCGTACATAACGGGAACGGAGTCGTGAGCAAGAGCTACTAAAAATAAACCGAGATCGAAACTGCGGACACTAATTGAACTTCAGAACTTACCAAAACATTGCCATCAATTTTCTAACTAATTTGTCATGACCAGCTGGCTAACTTAGCAATACGGATAACGCGACACCGCCTTCAGGTAATGAAACACCTGGGAATCCACTTTAATCCCTTCATCGTTCGTCTGCACACGACCCTTCATGGTTAATGACATGAATAAATAGGTTTTGCAACTAAAAGTAGTAACTAAAGCCCCTTAAGACACATAACATCATGCTAGCGTCTCCGTATATAATAAACTCAAACTCAAAGCATTTATTTCAATTAGACCTTTACAGGCACTTCACAGGAAAGTCAACAAAACAAAATAAAACGCGAAGCTACAGTCCCAGTCACAAGGCATAATAACTTGTGAAAGTACTGTAGTTGCCCATTCCAAAGCGTAGATCTCTATGGAGAAGAATGGACAAGAAACTCCATGGACACTCTTTTAAATCAAAATATGTTACAAATAACAGGGTCCATGACTTCTCTTAGCGTTTAAGCCTTTTATAACACTTTGTAAAAGTGGCGTGCCTAGGGCCCAACAATACGGCAAGCCAATATGGCAAGCCGTCTGTTCAGAAATTCTAACATCATGAAGAGTCGTATTAGGTTATAAGGGCAAGCCAAGCTATTAGGCTTGTATGAAAGTCAAGTACTGCCACTATCTCGTACCTAAAATTGTGGAACCCAAATAGATTAAAATGAATATCTGGCGCCGCAATAGTCTCACTGAGAATACGTTGCTTACAATCTTAGGCCGAACTGCAGCAACGAAATTGAACGCGATTACAAACCTTAAACTGTGTTCAAGAGCAGATATTTCAGTTTTCCGCAACCGTGATAGCAGTCACAGTTAGAACGCTGTTTAATTCAAATTAAATTTATTTTAGATAAAAATCGACATAATGTTAGTAGTAATATAACTTACCCTATGTTAGTATTCAATTATATTAAGTTAAAAAAACTAGTGCACCATTGAACTGTTCGTTAAATAGTTGATTTGCCTAAGTGGGTCTGAACTACGACCCACGTTCGTAAGAGGGGAGAGTCCCACCGCTGCACCGGTCTGAGAACACATTCAGGATGCCATTGGAGGAGGAATGCCATTGTTAAGATGTGCTGTACGCGTTCAGTTTCACTGACGTTTTCCTCGAATTCGTCATTAAACAGTACTACTCGTACATGTAACTAAAAATGGGTCTCAACGAAATTGATCTGAACGTGATTTTTCCTATTCAATTCGGCTGACGAAAATTCTTGCTCCCACCTAGCCCTACCATACTGTTGGTCTGTATTCGAGGCAAGTCGATGAACTTGTAACTCTATATCGCTTTTAACGACTAATGTGTTTCGTCTTCAAACGCTGGAGATCGTTTCCGCACCGAATTGAAAAATAAGAAAAATGTTATAGTCTATTTTGTTAGTGTTTCTCGGAAAGGAAATTACTCTGGTTGCTACTATTGAAAAGCAGGAGTAGTATTACAAAGTTGACTAATGTGTTATGATGTTTATTAAAATCATCATCTGCCTAGCCTTTTTCAACTATGCGAAGGGCGGGCGTTTTGGGGGACTGTCTCTTGTAATTTTGACGTTCAAAAAGTGCTGATTATCAGCCTAGTTTGAATAAATGACTTTTGATTTTGATTTGATTTTTGATTATGTTCTGGTCGGCTTCCTGACTAACCAGATAAGCCAGCAGTATTTAGAGCGTCTGCCTACCTGACCTCCACAACCCAGTTAGTACTGAGTAGTACGATACCCCTTGGTAACTGGCCGTCCGACTTTCGGGCTGCCGATTACCTATGACTGTCAAAGATCTACAAAGGAAAACCAGTACCAATGGCTTAACGTGCTATCCGAATTCCCACCACTCACCAACCCAGCCAAGCGAGGCATATGCTGGAGTCAAGTCGCGGTCGTGGCCGCATATTGCGCGAGGTACCTAAGCTCAAAACCGAAAATACCAGCTTGTTTGCAAGGATAGACCCGGTCTTTGGAGCGAAAATTATCGACGCGTCGCAAGACGCGAATCAAGTATTTTTTGGATTGGCTGTTGATAATAATTTATTCAATCAACAACAGCAGTTTTCGGGCGCTGACAGTTCGTTATCTAATTTTTGCGTTTACTTTTGTTTCAGGAATCGAGCATAAGTGAATCAATTTTTACACACATCAAGCTGTACATATCCAGTATAATCTGGCCTCGTTTTGTATAGATTTGCCGTACATTGAGAGATCCCGCATGAACTGGTTTTGAATAGCTTGATTGGTCGTCGCGCGTACAAACTAGCCAACCATTTAAAAAAAAACGGGTTGTTGCACGGGAGTGCTGGCAGAAGTGAAAACTTGAATATTAAAATGTTGATATTTTGGAATGGTTAGGGAATAATTTTGCACGAATTGCTTTATCAGTATACAAAAAACTATCATTTATGTGGTAAAATGCAATATTCATTTATTGCGCTATCGTACACAAACATGATAATTTATATTAAATAAAAAATTGAACACTAAAGAACTATTACAATCCGTCTTACGAATTTTACCTCTTTGGAGAAACCGAAGGTTTTGTTTGTGCATTAGATGTCATCATCATCTGCCTAGCCTTTTCCGAAACTATGTTGGGGTCGGTTTCCAGTCTAACCAGATGCAGCTGAGTATCAGTATTTTACATGAAGCGACTGCCTATCTGACCTCCACAACCCAGTAACTGGGTAATACGATACCCCTAGGTAAGACTGGATGTCAGACTTTTTGCTTCTGACTACTCGTAACGACTGTCAAAGATCTAAAAATGGCAGCCGGGACCAACGGCTTAACGTGCTTTCCGAGGCACGGAGGAAACTCGGTATGTAATTATGGTCACCCATCCACGGACCGACCTCGGCAAGCACGGCTTAACCTTAAAAATCAACCCGTGCGGCTGTTACTATTTAGCCACGAGCTCCTCACTCAACTCACTCAATGACAGATGTCACAAAGTTCAAATTCCTTCGTAACCTAATGTCAATCCGTCTTACGAATTTTCGATCACGATTAACATTTTTTACCCACCACAAAAGTGCACAACGCCGCTAAAGAAGTTTTCACTTCTAAACTCAAGAACAAAAGATACAATACTCACACTTTCTAATACACAAAGAAGAACCTTCAAGTTGACACCTAATATCGCGGAACAGATCCCAACGTGACGGGGCTCGCTCCGGCACGTCCCGCGCTCTCCGGCAGGCTTTCGAACCGATCAGAAACCAATTTATTTCTCCAATTAACGTCCAGATAGGGAATGATACAGAAAGCGGAAACTTTATACTGAAGACGCGTTATGCGCGGCTTTCGACGTGTTGGAAGTGGAGAGCACTTCTGTACAATTTTATTATTAGGACTTTTCCAGTGCTTATGTAGGTCTATGTTTGAGGAGCTCTTGGATAAATTATAATAACAGCCACTCATATCAATTTTCAGATGCTGCGCCTGCCTAGTTTAGTTTGTGGATGGGTGACCGCCGATTACGTACCTAGTTTCCTCCGTGCTTCGGAAAGTACATTAAGCCGTTAACATTTTGTTTGATTTTGTGCGCACAATAATTGTCACCCATAAATATGATAAGGGGCTTCAAACTTCGCAGCAAATATTGTGTGAGAAACGCGTAATTCCAATTTTAATATGGTTCCAATTTACGTTACGTTTACGTTGCGTGCTCTTGCTAGGTAAACGTAATGTTAATTGGCCTCTGTATTCAAATAAAATGCAAAACTTTTTTTTGTTTCCATTTCCCACAGGTGGTTATTTTAGACGGGAAACAAACAATAGAGCTCTCTCGTAGCGGATCGAGCCAATAAGTAAAAAGAATCAACTTCACACGTAAGTTACGTGTATCCTTCTCTCAGACGCTCTTAATTTTCGAAAAAAAAAAAACATTTTTGTCACGAATATGAAGTAGTGTGATTTTCCGTAGGCACTGTAAAATGCAGTTTAATAACAAGTGTCCGAATGTCGGATTTGGATTGAATTCATCTGGCATTTTTTTAATCAAAACTTTAAAGTCGAAAACTTTGATTTCACGGTCAAGTCTTTTGTGCGCTACGTTTTTAAGAAACTTAATAATATTATTTTATATGATGAGATTAAAAAAAAAAACAATATTACGCTGACAATAATTAAGAAACTCAAATATGGCGTCTAAAAGATCTTCTTTAATACCCATAGCCTTACCTAAATCATAATATGTAAGGATAGTGTATGTGTTTTCAATAAATAAATAAATAAATAATCTATTAAAATAAATTGGACCTTCCTTCATCATCTGCCTAGCCTTTTCCCAAACTATCTTGGGGTTGGCTTCCAGTCTAACCTGATGCAGCTGAGTACCAGTATTTTACATGAAGGGACTGACCTGACCTCCACAACCCAGTAACTGGATAATACGATACCCTTTGGTAAGACTGGATGTCAGATTTTTGGCTTCCGACTACTCGAAACGACTGTCAAAGATCTACAAAAGACAGCTGGGACCAACAGCTTAACGGGTTTTCCGAGGCACGGAGGAAACTCGGTATGTAATGATGGTCACCCATCCACGGACCAACCTCGGCAAGCAGTGCTTCACCATAAAGATCGACCCGTGCGGCTGTTATTATTTAGCCATTCTTACATAAAACAAAATAATAAGACTGATGTGGAGTATGTTATAATTACGAAGAGAAATTTAATATAGAAATACTAGTTGTCCCGCGCAACTTCGTCTGCGTCACATTTTCCCCGTTTTCGCAAAATTTTTCATTGCTGCTCCGCTCCTATTGGTTGTAGCGTGATGATATATAGCCTATGTTACTTCTAATACCTCCAAGAACATGTGTACAAAGTTTCATGATGATCGGTTGAGTAGTTTTCGCGTGAAAGCGTAACAGACAAACTTACTTTCGCATTTATAATATTAGTTAGGATATGAATGCGTATACTAAGGAGAGAATACTCAATTCATAAATAGGAACACAAGTCATCATCATCATCATCATCGGCCTATATTGTTCCCACTGCTGGGACGCAGGCCTCCTCTTTATGAGAGGGAATGGGCTGTAATCCACCACGCGGGCCTAGTGCGGGTTGGTAGATGTCACATGTCTTCGAATTTTTAGTTCTAGGACATGCCGGTTTCCTCACGATGTTTTCCTTCACCGTTTTGAGAGCAGCGGTGATGAAATAAATTACACAAAGTAATGCGCCTGCCTGGGTTCGAACCTACGACTTACTGCTCGTAAGTCGGGGCTGCTACCACTGGGCCACCACTGCTCCTGGGCCACCGCTGCTCACACACAAGTATCGATCTCAAACACAAGAAAAGGAGAGAGACGAGTTATTAATAAACGCTAACACAGCCCCATAATCAGATCACACATGCATAAATAACTTAACACGAGAATAAGGTCTTAAATAAATACTAGCTAGTCTATTTAACTAGAAACTGGAGTGCAGAGGTTACATAAATTAATTAGAATGTGGAGAGTGCCTTCTCGTGAGGGCACGTGTTTATTGCATGTGCTAACTAAGGGCTTGATGCAATGGAGAGAGGTTTCAAGTCTGTTTTAATGTATGAGATGTTGTGAGCCACTTTGTACACGTCTGTCCCAGAGTCCTTTTATCACTTGATCACAAGCCCCACTTGGGCGGCATGTGTCTTGTCACCGTCAAGATATAAATGTAATAAATTGTTTAGAGCGTGGTACCTAGACACGACTTCTGGAACGATGGACCGACAAAGAAGACGAGCACGCTTGCGCCTTGATACAAGACGGCTCTAACGTCAACCAAATTATTTAACCATAAAATGTAAACAGAGTTGAAATATTTTTAGTCTGTCTTGCTTTTATCTGACAGCACATAATCTATACAGGTAACCCTGCCCCCCCCCCTCCCACGTTAAAATTTTGCTTCGGCAATTAAAACAAAAACAGCTGTTGCATAAGTTTTAACTGGATGTTTGTAGGAAAGAAAATTTTTTTTTTTTTTAAACAATGATGAAGAATAATCATAATAATTTACTGAATAGTGGTTACCGTTTTAGCGTCGATGTCCCACTCTGTATTGACAATTTAAGCTAATGTTCGATGCATTTTAAGCAAAGACACTGAGTACCGGGGTACCATCTACAATCGGCACCCCTACATTTTTCTTCAAGCCAATCAGCATCACACCCTATTCTTAGAATTGCCAGCGAGATACAATACACCAACAAAACAAACCATTATTTACACCATTAATTTTGAATACGTGGTGATGAAAGAACAAAATTCCGAAGCCAAGCTTAACCACCGAGTACTTCATCAAACGAGGAACATTGACATCGCCTGTCCAAAATTGGACCTTCTAATCAATTCGTCGGGTCACGACGAGGCCATCAATTGACGTCCTTGCTTCCATTTAGAACCTTTGTGAAGCTGAAAAAGTGGGCGAATTTGTTAGACTGTGTATATTTTAATTTGGACTCGTTTGTTGGCTATTGATGTTAGGTAGGAGGAAGATTATAGCTCATTTGGAAGCTGTCTTAGGATAAATCAAAGTTTTGCAGACGAATGAGGAGGCTCCAGACACCTCCATATGTCTCTAAAAATTTAAGTGTGTATGAATACCAGTATTTTACTTGGTTGGACTGCCTATTTGGCCTCTACAACCCAGTAACTGGGTAAGACAATATCCCCCGAAAAACTACGAAACATCAAAATCAAAAAAATCTAAGCAAAAAGTCTCAAGTTTGTTTTCAGGTACATGATATAATATTCATAGAATCATTACCATTGAACCCTTTCCAGTGGTCATCGATGGAATGGCTTTCCAAACTTACATTTGAGTGGGACCCTCGTTGGAACTGTTACTTGATGGAGTATTTATGCAGGGTCTTTGGATCCTTGGTCCTTTACCATCTGTTATTTTGTTAAATTGCTGGTAGACGGTATTTGTTCAGTGGAAGATAAACGTGACAAAACGTCAGGCTTGGACTATTGGGCCAGTTATGTATAAATTTCGACAAGTCTATTAATTTTTATCATCAAATGGTCACAAATACGGGCTCGTTTTGGGTTACTAATAAGTTATTTTTATACTGCAAACCCAAAACCACTTATCCCCCCGATCGGAGGTAATATTGTGTAGGTAATCCATTATCCATACTAATATTATAAATGCGAATGTCACTCTGTTTGTTTGTATGTTTGTTTGTTTGTTACCTTTTCACGACTAAACGGCTGATCGGATTTTAATGAAATTTGGCAAGAAGATAGATTTCAATCTGGGGAAGGACATAGGCACATCACGCTACGACCAATAGGAGCGGAGCAGCAATGAAAAATGTAGCGAAAACGGGGAAAATGTGACGGAGACGAAGTTGCACGGGACAGCTAGTATAAAATATAAAAGGCTAATAAAGGAGTGACACTACCCAGACCATCACTGTAAAAAAACTTGTCGTTAAATAGCACTCTGCTATGCGTGCTGCAGGTCAGTTTAAATTAGTAGATTTTGCAAGTCAAAGGACCAAAACCCATTAGTGACTCTTTCATATTTATAGAGCTTGAGGTGAAAGGAGCAGTCATTAAACTTTTGAACGTAAGATATTCCTGTAACAATTTGCCTAACAACTAGGTTGAATATTAAAGCTGACAAATGTTTATTTAAAACTTTATAGTACTTAACGCGGTCAGTTCAGTACCTGAACTAAATAAAACAACAGTAAAGCCTCCTATAATATTGATGGCGGTCCCAAATGGGAAGATACGAGTTATAAATATTCCGTTTTATATAGCTGGGACCGCGCTATTAAATGTTAGGGCCAGAGGACCATTCGATCACCGTTTTGTTGAGAGAGATGGCGCTATGGATGTGTCGTGCTGTCTCTCTTTGTTTCGGAAATGAGGGACCTGAATTCAAAGGTTTGGTTTTGTATCTATGAAATATTGCTTCAGGAGTTTTTAGAAAACCTCTTTTAAAATTATTATTCTGGAATTTCCATGGATGAAAAATTTGAAGACATCAACTCACGCTGGGACCGCGAAGTTGATTATATTTATATAATATAATTAACTTCAAATATATTTTTAGTCAAATGATAATTTAAAAAAAAACTAACGTTTCCTACAAAAGTGCAATACATGTTTGGTTTGGTTATGTTTGTAAAAATTGTTTTTAAATTACAATAGGTTAGTAGTGGGTTTCTAATAAACGTTTTTAGAAATAAAAAGTAATATTACTTTCATCAACCACATAATCAAAATGTTAGCAAACATTTGTTTGGACGCTGAATCCAAAGTTAAAATTAAGTCTCGGAATTTTTCACCGTCCTCTTGAGATGAACTGAAATAGGGCAACTTATATTGTACTTTAATTCAAAAGAAAAATGAATTTTGAATAATTGAAACCATATTATTCAGTTTCAAAAAGAAACTTGTTTTGGATAGATCTATTTTTGTTAAATGGGGGTCTTTTTGTCGTTAAGTCAATGGGCTTATTCGTTCAATTTCACGGAAGTTACCGCTTATTCAAACAAAGTTACCGTGTTAAATTAACGTTTTTTGAATTAATTAAATGTTATAACTTTTTTATAAATTTTATATTTCGTATTTCATACTGACTGGATTTATTAAATTACACATGTACATTATTTACAAACTACAAATAGATATAAAACACGTACAAGTAATCACTTAAACACACATCATGGTCGGCCTAGGCAATGTTCATTTTTCACTCATAGAACGACTTTAAAAAAAAAAAAATGATCTTTTCGATCTGTATGTATGTAATATTGTCAGAATTGCGATCACCGACGGTTCAGTAAATTGGTTTTATAATCTAAATAGGTGGAAAAATATGACATCCAATAAACGAAATCGCGTATTTACGATTAACTCCTAGTTACAATTTAAAATTGATTCATGACATGATTTTTTATACTAGAAAAAAAAATTAAAAAAATTGCCAAAGAAAAGACCGTCTTCAGAAAAAACATTAAAATAACTTTACTTTCGGAAGCCGGTGGCAAAAAAGTCAATGAAACAAACAGTCACCGATTTCCGAAAGTAAAGTTATTTTTGTGAATGCTAGTCGACCAGTAATTGGCGACTGTGAAACTCCAGGACTTTAAAAACGTATATTTAAGATATAACGTATATTATAGAAGCTGTTGGTGAACCAATATAAATAAAAACATATAACGAAAAAAAATTAAGTAATCGCAATCAATACTTGTGTTTATTTTTTTAATAATATCTTTAAATTATTTAACGGTTCTTTTATTTATTTGCTTATTACGCTTTCGTAGGCTAGCATAGACAAATATGTTTCATAATAAGTTATCAAGGTGTTAAATGAAACGAAATTCAAAATCTTTTCGTAAGGAATCGGAATACCAACGGTAATCTATGAAACATAGAACAATAGCCAATACATTCGTAATCAAGCCATAAAATTACATCAAACATTCTTAAACAAAGTCAAACTACCCAATTAACGACATCATGTCTCCAAAGACCAAAATAGTTCAACCTCTATCTTCAAAAGACCAGCAAAAAATAGATACGACAATAACTTTGAAGAATTTAATACTCTCAGAATGTGCGTTAAAAGATTAACAATGCAGATTAATTATTTTAGCAAAGACTAAGCTAATAGCTAACAGATGTGCTGTTGTGGTTATGGCGTCGACAACAGCGTAAGGGGAGCTACACACAAAATATTCGTTCGATTCGGTAGTATTTGTTGAACTACAATAACTTTTTTGCAAAAAAAAAACCGACTTCCAAAAAAAACTGTATATTAACTTATATATACTTCTGGGAGTCGAAAACTTTTGTTTGTTTAATTGACATTGTTTTTTGCCCCCATTTTTTTTTTCAAATAGATTATCCACATAGACTTAGAAGAGAGAATCTGTATTATAGAAGATAACTCATACACTACCCAAGCAATGTGAATACAATCTAGCACATGAGACCACTTCCCAAGCTTACGCTACTAATTGAAAAAAATAATCACGTAAGTAAATCGGACCAGATCACGAGGTTATGAGCTAAAAACCTTTTTTTTTTAAACTAGCAGTTGAACCAATCTAAACCAATTACCACGAAGTTACTCGCCGGTTTTTCTCCATAAGATACTACTAATTAGAACCTTTCACCCATCTTCTGCAGTTTCCTATGAACGTACACACATTTCATTCGGCTCATGCTCGTAAAAACTCAGCTCTGCTGCTACCGTCGCTGAAACATGTCCGGGGCTAAATCAAGCGGCTTTTTCCCGTAGTACGCGCGACGACCAATCAAACTAGCAAAACCAAGGAATAGGAAGGTTGTTATACTGGATTGTAGACATATCTTGGTATGTCGCGTGTAAACTTATACATATTTGCTGCCCGTTTGCGCTCAATCAAGCTGACCCGAACGTGTGTAGCTATCCTTAGGCCATAAAGATTTTTATAGACTGTTTGTAGGAGCAATATTAAAGGCCACACGTAATTGTTTACACGTACGTTCGTAGTGTTTCAGTATGGTCGAATCGATAATGGTGTTTGTTTAGGTGTGTCAAAAAAGCTTGATGGCGTAATACACATTCCAGTCCGTGCAATGATCGTCAGGAAGAGCCTTGTGTGATCATCTGATCGCTTACTGTTCTTTTTTGATAATTTTTTTATGCAATACTTGCCTTAGAGGATCGACTTCCTGAACGTATCAAAACAGAAGACTTATCACTGCGCGATAAAACCAAATTCATGGACGTAATCGTATCCTTATAATCTTATTTGTGTTTGGGACAGACTACATGAGAAATAGGCTAAAAGAACTACAGATTACTCTGTGGTTCTCCTATTTAAAGCTAGACAATAATACAACAGAACAAGGCGAAGATTGTGAAAGAAAAGGTAGTCCTTTTCTCTGCAGAGTATAGTACATACCAGTTGATTTAAGATAACAATGAATGCACGCAGATTATTTTCTAATCTGTTCAAACTTTACAATGACAACATCTTCTCTCGTCTCATGATTTGAAAACACATTAGCGTAATGGATATTGTTGAAGTGACATTTGGTTTACGATAGAAGTGGTGCCTAGAGAGTTTTTTTATTAGGCTATCATGTTTTATAGCCTCTGACCAAAGTGTCAGTAACAACAAGAAAAGAACTTGCGTGTCAAATATGAATCACACGACGAAATTGTTAATTCACGAAACGGTGACTTTCCTTTTCACCTGAAGACTCGTAATTTCCCTTTTTGAGTGACCTTCGCATAGAAAATTTAGGTAATGAGCAGGTACAGTCGTAAACTCATATATTATTCTTAAAGGAAGACTATGTGGGCTGGATTCGTTGTTAGAAATCAACGACGCCTGAAATATGGTTGGACGCAACCATGGTTTGAGGTTTTGAAGGTCAGGTACATGAGTCCTTGAGTGGAGACCGCGAATTAGCAGGCGTAGAGACCAAACCCAACTATAGAAGGACCAACGACCCTACACCGGTCACTGGATGATGTAAGTTTGAATTGTAGAAGAATATTCCAGCAGTTCAAGTTTTCGCAGTGCAGTGCAATGCGCGGTCGAGTACGGACGTGTTTGCGCTGCCCGATACGAATAGTATATTCGCGTGTCGCGCGGCTTTAGCCGCTGCCTGGTTAACGTCGCTATGAGTTCACAACCTCTCATAGCCAACGAGGTCTTGGCATTTATCAACCATGCCATCGACTACATGGACGAAGTCAGCATCTTGCAGATCTGCAAGTCCAGTTTCAAGGAGGAGGAGATCAGCAGTGCCAAGCTGCTGCTGTTCCAATCGCTCGGCAAAGTCGAGCAGATGCAGTCCCGCCGGAGGGATGGTGGCCAGAAGTGTGTTCAAGACATCATCACGTTGTTGAAGAGCACCGACCCAGACGACGTGCCCGCTTTTGTGGCGAAGGAGCTTCATAAGTTGCCCCCAGTCACGTTTGACCACGTCGATGTCACCAGGTTGCTGAAGGACATTACAACTCTCAAGGCAAGCCTGGCTGAGGTAAAGTCCACATTGGAGGTGTCGAATAACACCATTGGTGAACTACGTGCCGAAGTAGAGTTGTTGCGCAACTCTGTTAAGGTAAATAGGTCGCCTGATGCCTACAACGTGAGCACAGGATGCGGACCGAGAAACGCTAGCGTCGGCAGTTTTGAGTCGGCGAGCTCCACTGCGTCACCCGCTGCTCATATTGCAGCCGTTGCAACTTGCGCCGTTGCGGACTCAAGGCCGGCCGAGGTAGTGACTCGTGTAGGTACGTCGACCCCGAAACGTGCCTACGCTGCTATTATCCCCACGCAAAAACCTGTGTCACAGACCAGGAAGGGGGATAAGAAGAGCTGCTGTGAACCTGCCAACAGGGCTCCGAAACCGCTTGGCCCAGCTTCAGGAACGTGTGACAAGGATGGCTTCGTGAAGTGGAGAGGAAGAAGAGAAAGAAGCCTTCTAGTCGGAACCTGTGCGGGACCGCGCCGGCAGGACCCAATATGATGCTGCGTCCGGCAATACCCACGACGCAGCTCTATGTGTCCCGCCTACATCACACCACGAAGGTTGAGGAGATCGTGGAGTATGTACGAGTAAAGACCAGCTGGACCTTGAGGGTCGAGAAGTTGGAGTCGCGCCACAATACGAATTTCAAGTCGTTCGTGGTGTGAGTTCCGACTCAGACCTTCCTCAAAGAGGAGTTTTGGCCGAAGGGTGTCATGTATCGGCGATTCCGCGGAAGGCTACGCGACACCTTGCAGCGCAACACGACGCCGTCACTTCGTGTACAATAGTTTACAGATTTAGTTTTATAAAGTACCTACTTATGTATTAGTGTATTGTTATTCTCTTATGCTTATATATGTATTATGTTCTATGGGCCTAGTTGCCTGAAATAAAGGATTGTATTGTATTGTATTGTAGCCCGAAAAATTGCCAAACTTTGCTCGCAGAACGGATGGGCGATGAGGTCGAAAAGTTCTGGAAAGGCAACCGCAAACTGGAAGTCGATGCGTTGGAAGGCTTCCCACTAGGTGGACCGATAACCTGGTGAAGGTGGCGGAGATCCGCTGGTTGCGAGTCGCACGGGACCGGTCAATTTTGCGACACCTGAAGATATATGTCCAGCAGTGGACGTCTTTCGGCCGAAATGATGATGATGATTCAAGCGGTGTACTGCAATCAGCCTAGTTGATTGTTTTTAACTGTCACAGGGATTTCACGCGGCTGCCTTTTGTAGATCTTTGGCAGTTGTTACTGGAAGTTCGAGACCCAAAAAAAAAAAAAAGTCTAACAACCGTCAATTACTCAATAACCGGGTTACGCAAGTCAGATAGGCAGTCTGCCCTTATGAAATACTGAAATATCCCTCTGCATCCGATTAGACTGAAAGCCAGTCTCGATATAGCTGGGAAAAGGCTAGGCTGGTGACAATGAGCTTCAAGGGACCAACGATCCGTCTGTTGTACATTCGTCACGAAGTTAGTTCGCCTCAGAAACATTTTACAAAAACCAAATCAGTCAACTAAAATCCATTACAAAAAACGTTTACGTATCAAACAGAACACGCTAAATCCGAAATAAAAGATACAAAACTACACAAACCAAGTACTGTTTGATCTACAAACGAGATTGTACGGCATTGAAGTCAATACTCATGTCTATAGTCACAGTAGACATATAAGTTTAATCATACAGTAGTCCAACTAGAAACGAATAGTCGGAATCCACTCACACCATCATGCAAAGGGTTTACAAGCATTCTAAGCATAATTCATGAAACAGGTTACTCGTGAGGAAATCGGGGCTGCCGCACCGATATAAATGGTAGCCTGTTTATGCGTGTTAAACTACATATCAGGAAATTCTGTTGGCAGCCATAGAACCCGCGTTTTAGTTCACAAAAAGTGTCTATTACTTTTCTGGTTATCTCTATACTGTGGTATAGTGAACATTGACAATACAAAAACATGGCTGACAAGAAGCAGACGTTGAATGTAAACTGAGAATAACAATAGACATAGAATTAGAGATTTAAGACTGATTTATGATGAGATAGTGATGTGCTGTTTCCCTGTCAGCACTAGTATTAAGAGAATCAGTCACAACTCTGGGTGGCCACTGCGAAAATCCTAAAGGAAATCCCAAAAACACTTTACCCAACCTGGGATTTGAATCTAGGACTCCTCGCTGAGCAGTCTCACTAACGAGGCTATCAAATGATAATACGTGTTTTTCTCAATGAGTAGATAAGTATTATGCTATACTCGTCTTAGAAAACCGTGCTTTTTAACAAGCTTTCATTGACTTCACATCTATGAAAAAAAAAATCTTAGAAGTTGAATTTGACCCACTTTCTGGTTTCCGATTGAGATGAAATTTTGCAACAATGTTTAGTTTAGTATACAACGTATGGTTAGCTAAGTGACGTTATTCTAAATCCAACATATTGGACTCCGAAAGATGGCGGCCTAGTTATTTTTAACCGACTTCTAAAAAAGGAGGAGGTTCTCAATTCGGAAGTTTGTATTTTTTTTTTTTTTTTTTTTATGTTTTTTCGGGCATAACTCCGTCGCTTGCCAACCGATTTGAAAAATTCTTCTTTTGTTGGAAAGGGTATACTTCCCAAATGGTCCCATAGTCACCAAGTCGGGATCTGATGATGGAATCTCGGCGAAATCGAGGGAACTCTTCAAATTTTATAGGAAAACGTACAGCGTTTTTTGTATTTTCTACAACAAGTGAAGCATTTGCGTTCAATAAAAACCATTCTACCATCAGATCTGATGATGAATCCAAGAGACGGTGGACCCATATGAATTTTATTATCTTTGCTTAGGTACTTTTTGAGTCATCCTCTTTTTTATGCATTTTGTCCTTTGTCGTATGTATGGACGATGTGCTGGTGTCTAGTTACAATGTAAAAATTATACTTGACTAGGATTAAAGTGAGATACCACAACTGAAAAGGCTAAAATAAGGCAAAAAAGTAAATGAAACAAACAAGTCACCGACTTCCGAAACTAAAATTATTTGCCACTTTTTAGTGTTTTTTTTGGAAGTCGGTTATTCTTTTTTGTAAAAAAGTTTTTATATGCATCCCCTTGATGTGCGTATCAAATGACAGGGTTTGCTGAGAAGAATACGATAAATAAAATGACGTCCAATTATATTAAGAAACTTCTCAGGAGCTTTTGTTAGCACGAGAAAAAATATACAGCAGTAAAACGCCACACGGCGATCTTAAAACAAACTTAATAAAGAGCGCAAAATAAAGGAGAAAGTTAATTAGTTTGCTTGTGATAAGCAACAAACAACCAACAATGAGAACCGTGCATAAAAGACGGTACGAAGCAGAAAAGACTAACTAGAGGCTGTTACTGACAGAACACTTCGTACCTACCTCGTACCTTGTTGACTTAATATAAAACTCTTTATTCAAAGTTTTTTTTGTTTTTGTGAACGTTGCCCCACACTAGGAATTCCTCCTGTATAGCGTTTACAAACATTTAAAGTCACATACACAAACAGTCAGACCCGGAACAACTATCTGGCCATACAAATATTTATTCCGTGCGGGGATCGAACCCGTGGCATGCAGCGCAGCAGTCGATCGCTAAGCCACAGCGCCAACCGTGCCGTCTTCTTTCACTCTCGGTTCATAACACAACATCACGCTTGTTATCCCCGTAGGGTTAGGCAGAGGTGTACATAATTGTACGTCCACATTTCGCCAGTTATGATTAAGTCTCATGTAATAGAGACGAGTATACAAGGTGTAAATCACCTCATCACGAAGCCGTCAACCAAGCATTCTGTACATGACACTAAGTAACTTTACGCAAAAATTATTGCTGGGAAACCACTTTTTTTGGGGGGTGTAAAATCATGTTTTGTGGTAGAACTCAATGTAACGCACTCAAAACACTGTGCTGATGGACGGATTGAATAGTACGGGGGTCGTGGAGGTGTTTAAAGTAAAAATCTTACATTAAAAACTTGTATTTAAAAAAATACTTGTCAAAAAGTTGGAACTATGACCCATAATATCTCCGTAACTAGAAGGTTCCCAGGTATGGTGTAGAACAAAAAAATGATCGCAATGACAGGGAGAGCCAGTGCGTTTCGGCTTCGTTAAGAGGTGTTTTACACCTTTTATTGACATCAACCGGCCACAAATGCAGACTCCGTGACTACTTCTGAGAAATTCCAGATTGATTGATTCCAAATTTTCATGCTCACTAGTTGCGCCTGCGATCACTCGACCAACAAAGCAGTCACTCTCGGTTCCCTTTCTAAAAGCTAGCGATAACGCCAAATTCATTGCTAAGTTCTGTGCTCACTCAGTATGTGCCATCGACAGTAGAGACCTATCATCGATCGAAACTTCTTCCATACTGACATTATGAATGCGAAAGTAACTCCATTTTTCTGTTTCCTAACCTTTCGCCATGACCTAGGTTAAGATTTAGGGCACTCTATATTCCGGTAGTACAAAAACATTGGATAATTTCCGCTCGCCTCCGAAGCAGCGGGCCGAATGTAGTCCCAAACGACTTACTAGTACTACCAAGCATAACTCAAAACAAGGCGACGCAACGCTAATGCAAAACTTCATAGCTGTCATCACTCATAAAAAATAAAAGCTTTTAAAATACAATCACTTAAAAAAAATAGGTCACAAACAAAAATTGTAGCTCAATACAGCCCTACCCCGGACACATAAACGCCGACAATCAAACACACAGACCAGACGAACAACTATAATTGTCGGCTTGATTGACAGCTGATAGTTTTCGAAAAACGATCGTAAACACAATACTACGAACGAACTACTATATTATTTGTATTTCCAGTAGGAATATCCTCGTTATACGAAGGTAACAAGCTTTGTTTGTCCTTGGGTCTGACGTCTAAACGTCAATATTTGGACTTTATAATTAGAATCTTCAGACAGAATTGAGTCTTACTTTTTCGGTTTGTTATTTTGTATGTCTGGAGTCTATGATTCGATTTGAAGCGAAATTGTTTGACTAAAAGTATATGTTGAATACACCTAATAAAAAAATCTCGTGACGCGGTGTTTGTTACGAAACACCTCCGAAATGGCTGAACCGATTTGTATGAAATTTTGTGTGCATATCGAGTTGGTCTGAGAATCGGCAAACATCTATTTTTTATACCCCTAAAACCCATCAAAACCAAGCGAACGATGTCGCAGGCAGCCGCTAGTTCCTCTACTTTTCCTTAATACCTAATTTTACTTTTAATTACCTAATTGTTGGATTTTGTTAGGAGGAATCTGACATAATCCAGAAGAGGTTGGTGTGCAGAACATTGCCAAACCAACTTTTTTATTGTAAAACCATTGAATTTATTCGCGTTTCCTCTCCATATTAAACAACCGACTCAAAACGTCCACCTGTCCCTTGACGTTTCACGAGTGGCCAAGTAGGATAGAGAGAAAAATAAAGATTTTTAGAATAAAAACCGCTTAGGACAAGCGATGACTTCTTAAAGAGTTTCTCATACAAGAATATACATTCATTGAGCTCGAACAACTAGCATACCTATTCATTGTCAGTAAGTCTATATAGCTTCACAACACACCAAGGCCTATCCCATACAGAATTCATGCCATTACGGGAATGACAGGTACGGAAATAAACACAAAATGGCGGCGAGTTCGTTTGTGTTTGATGCTCATGCATTATTTATTGTATTTGCTTTGAGAGTGCATGCTACAGCTTTGAATAGCTGCTGGGCAAAATAACTTATGCTGTTCTGTAAAACAAACATGCCGTGTGAATAATAAACCTCGATTAACTTTACATTTTCATTTTTACGTTACCTCCGGTGCTTGAAGTTATTTTATAGATGTAGTTTTAAAGTTTATCAGCATTCATTGTGTTTTCAACCAGGCGAACTTTACAAGCACACAAAAAAAAGGCAAAAGCACTTTTAAAGAAAGACTAGAAAACATCTAAATGGTAAAAAAGCACGAAAAAGAGCACCTTTTGGAATGTGTAAATATTTCAGAACTTTTTGAATCCATTACTAGTTCTGAATTTCACTCTTGACGGCTACTTTAAACATAGGCAGGTAAAATTATCCTATCAATGAATTATGGTATCAGTTCAAGTGATTGACAGCAAAACCAAAGTTTGTAATTACTCATTTAAACGAAAAGTTTGAACGCATCAACCTTGCAGCGGCGGCAGTGCATTTGTAGTACTTGTACTCGGTATTTATTGTTACAGCTGTGAGTTCATACAGTTATGGCTTGGAAAATAGTTGTCGGTATTTCATGCCAATGCATTATGTACGGAAATAATTATATTTATTCGTAATGATCAGCTTGAGTTGCATATTCTTATTCTTTATTGCACACCAAATTAAAAGAAATATACATACAGATTGCAATATAAAAACTTATGTACAACGGCGAGCTTCACCCAGAATTGGGTTACAGCAAACCATTTTTTGATTGCGAAATTTGCATATTTTGAGGTATTAGGATAAAAAGCAATGGCGGACCGAACTGCCAAAAACACATACATAACAAAACATCAGGCCTGTAATCCCCGAAGGGTTAGGCAGTGGCGTAACTAATAGTACACCCACATTTCGCCAGTTATATTTAAGTCCTCTGTAATAGGGGGCGAGCCTATTATTGCCATCCAACCGGGCATAAATCCTGACTCCGTGACTGCTACTGAGAAATACCTCATGGAAAAACCCAATAACACTTTGCCCGACCTGAGGATCGAACCCAGGTCGACTAGACAAACAAGACAGCCAAAGTGATAATGGACCTAAAAGTTATTCGCAAAGGCATACAATACGTATTTACCTCAATACATACTTTGCCCTGGATCGAAAAACTGTTTACGGGAAGTTATGAAGAGCAGCCATTGTACAGGGCAGTATGCTAACCCCTCTACACTCCGGCCGAGGAGGCCGGGGGGGTAACTACTTAAAAGAGCTGTGTGTATAATGGGATGACGCAGGCTTACAGTGTCAGTTTCCTTTTTTATATTTTTAAGGGAACATTCGTCGTGAAATTAAACCTCAAAACATTTGCATTGGTTTGTTATCAGATCCGGCCCAGAAAAATTACTTAGACTATTCTACTACTACGACTATTTACGATCTGCTGTGGGGCAAAGCCGCTGATATCCAAAATATATTCGTTCTTCAAAAACGAGCGGTTCGTGCAATTTACCAGCTGGGTGCACGAGTATCTCTGAGAGATTTTTTTAAAGAGATTGGTATTCTCACGGTGGCTTCACAATTTATTTTAGCTAACATTTTATATATTAGACAAAATATCCATTTGTACTGTAAAAACAGTGATATTCACAACATAAACACTCGAAATAAGCATAAACTACGTGCTCCCTTTCACCGGCTTCATAAGGTTCATAATTCATTCGTAGGGCTTGGTATAACATTTTACAACAAGCTACCATCTTCCTTTTTAGACTTGCCATTTAATGTGTTTAAAGCTAAAGTGAAATCTAACCTTTGTTCAAAGGCCTACTATTCCATTAACGACTACTTAAACGATAAGAATAGTTGGTCGCTGGGTTGAACTCAAGACAATGTTTATGTTCTTTCTTTCTCTTATTAGCTTATGTTATTATACTATAACCTCACGCGTAGATTTTTTTATTTTTATTTTATTTTACTTTATCTTTATTATTATTTATTTTTATTTTATT
Source organism: Cerastis leucographa (assembly GCA_963082945.1). Classification (NCBI taxonomy): domain Eukaryota; kingdom Metazoa; phylum Arthropoda; class Insecta; order Lepidoptera; family Noctuidae; genus Cerastis; species Cerastis leucographa. The sequence continues at coordinate 4,156,072 of OY720380.1, read as the reverse complement.
CGTCTGTATGCACATGTAAGCGGGCACGCCCTTTATGTCTGGAGGCTTTATTTATTCTTGAGTATATTTTTTAATATTTTATTTTATTATTGGTGTGTGCTAGCTGACATGTGACATTAATTTGATATAATGGATTCCTTGTTTATATAAACTTGAACACTTTTGTATAGAATCTGGTTCTTCTAACCTAACAGACAGATGTGTTGCTGGGGAGTTTGTTCCGCCACTTCTTCTTCCCAGCTAAAACACTAGGAAGTGGCGAAGGGCGGGCGTTTTGGGGGACTGTCTCTTGTAATTTTGACGTTCAAAAAGTGCTGATTATCAGCCTAGTTTGAATAAATGACTTTTGATTTTGATTTTGATTTTGATTTTGATTTTATTTCCTTTTGTAATAAAAAGCTCTTAAAAGAAAAATAATCATTTAAAAATATGCTCAGCGAATGAAATACGCTCGATGGCCGTGATGAAGGCCCTCCATTGAGAACAATAGTTTTCCATTACTCACAGCAAGTGAAATGTAGCTAAGTATAATTTCAATATGAAAGGAAATAGATTGGTAGACTTTAAATGTTCTGGGGAAACGACATTATTTTGGAATTGGGAGCTAGTTATAAGTAGTTTATAAATGTGCGAAGAGAAGAATATTGAAAATAAAGTAATTAAAACTTACAATGTTTTCAGCCGATTTCCAGAGTGGTCATTTTTTATGACATTAGAGACAAAATCAAATCATAGGAAAACTTTTCAGAAAAAATCTTGAATCTTCTTCATGCAAAAGATTTTAATCTGACAATACAACGACATTCATAGAATAGCTCTCGTCACCATGAAGACGACTATAGAAAACATAACACGCAATGAACAGTGTTGAAAAAAAAGTAAGTATATAATTATTAAACTGTCAAAATTAAATCTGTAAAATTTATCGTTTCGATTAAATAAACGTGAGAAACAATTTATATTAGGCCGTGGGCAACCACGTGTAAGCTTTGCAAGCCTAAGCTTTATTAAATAAACCCTTCAATTTAAATTAAAACCCCAATAAGCCTCAAAAATTTACCGTCAAAATTAAAAGGAATTCCGCGAATCTCTTTTAAGTCAGGGATGGCAAAATAATCTCATGTTTTTGAAGACATCACCTTCATAATTACTTACGCTTCGAGAAGTTTCGGAAATGTGGTTAGGTGTGGACCCGCTCATGCAAAATGCTAATATTGTGACGGAGGTACACAAACCTATGGTTGAGATTAAAGGGGAAACTACACCGTGGTAGACGGTGAAATTCAATTTTCTTAGGTTTTTTCCAATGTCAAAGTTCAGTTAATCCCATTAAATGACTATTTCATGAAAACATCATTCAAGGGGATTAAATTAAAAAAGAGGGTTGTATTGATAATTGTTATTATTATAATTCTGTAAAACCATAATTTTAATGGTCGCAAATCATATTTTAGTCAACATAAAACCTGGCAAAGCTGTGCAAATCGCAAAAACAAAAACGTTAGATAATTTTAATTTCGCGGTCCACCCTGCGCTTCCACCTTAAGCTATAAGACGACGCGTCAAAGTTAAGTCGTGCGGGCGTAATGTGTCATGTGAGCGTATTAGCGCATAATCTTGAATGATATGGGCATGGCAATTTGGACAATCTCGCGTTGGGAAGTGGCTTAGGTTAGGTTGAAGTCAAACATAAAAGGACTTTTGAAGTGAATTATAAGAATACTGGCCATCTGGCATTAGCGTTTCATGTTTGCAATTTTGATTTTTTAACCTGATTCATTCGTCGCGATTTTTTTGCGTGGAAATTTTGATGTGTTTTTCAGGGATAAATAATACATATTGAAAACGGCATCAAAATCCACTGCGGAGTTTAAAAGATCTAAGCGTACAGATGGCGGGAAGCGACTTTGTTTTTTACTACGTAGAGATGATAAAATGGTTTATTATTTCAACTAAAAATATGCAAGGAAGAAGTTGTCAACCATTATCAAGGACTTTTTGATAACCGTTGACAGATCAGCACAACATTATAATGCATTATTTGTCCGAAAGCAACGAAGAAAAATATTTTCATTACAAAAGCTATCAACATTACAACCATTAAATAGTCACCCTTTGGATGACTTGCAGAATCTCTCAACCCGCCCATTCAGCACAATACATCTTTGTTTTTCATTTCTCTACCTTTAAACCACGTAAACAAAAGCCAACCACAAACAAAAACTAAGCAGAATGCCAACAATAAAATATGAAACAACAAAATCGATTTTCTATCCCTCTCTTACCTTCGCAAAATTAAGGGACAGGGCACTCATCCCTTTGGCTCAGTGCCAAGCTTAGGTCGCAAACCTGACCGGGGCTTACGACAGGTGGTCGGATTTAAGGGTGCTCCTTTTGAGGATTGCAAGCATTGAAATGAGTGTAGTCTACACAAATAAATAAAATTGAAGCGTCTGTTTGTAATTTTAAAATAACAGCTTTTTACTGTATGTATATGAAAGTATACACCGTGTAAATCACCTCATCACGAAGCCGTCAACCAAGCATTCTGTACATGAAACTAAGTAACTTTACGCAAAAATTATGCCTGGGAAACGACTTTTTTTTGGGGGTGTAAAATCATGTTTTGTGATAAAACTCAATGTAACGCACTCAAAACATTGTGCTGATGGACGGATTGAATAGTACGGGGGTCGTGGAGGTGTTTAAAGTAAAAATCTTATATTAAAAACTTGTATTTAAAAAAATACCTGTCAAAAAGTTGGAACTTTGACCCCTAATGTCTCCGTAACTAGAAGGTTCCCAGGTATGGTGTAGAACAAAAAAAATATCGCATTGATTGGGAGAACCAGTGCCTTTCGGCTTCGTTAAGAGGTGTTTTACACCCTTTATACGGTATTTATAACATTTTTTGACGTGATAACGTCTAATAAATCGATGAATGCCGGCTGCATGCACGAAAAAGGATGCCTAATTGTAACGTTATGCTCATTGCAACGCACAGTGGAACGAATGTATGGGAGCGGTTGGACGTAGACATGTCCGAAAAAAAAGAGTAAAATTATGCCAAACTAATGATGCCATCTTATTCGATTACTTAATGCCTTCATAAATTGTGGTGATGAATTTCTTCATAACTCCCATATTTCGGGAGTAATTTGAGAAAATGTGAAATTTTACTATGAAAATGAGTGTATCGAGCTCTCTCCCTCCTGATTCCGGGCTTGTTTCAAGTAGCGGTCTCTAATATCATAATGCTATTACTAAGAGCTATATTTAATACTAAGACACATAGTGCGCCAAATGTGCACTTTCTGGGATAAAAGGAAATGAAAATTTAAAAAAAAAAAACGTTTTTTCCCCATTTGTATTTACTTTAAACCGCAGACAGACTTATTAAGAGGTCTATAAATATATTATATATATACAGAAATATATATTAACAAAAATATTCACAAGAACTGATGAGAGTATGACTTTTAAGTAAGTTGATAATAAATTACCTAGTTTCATTAAAAGTACAATAAATAATTAAGATGTAAGCTCTAATTTACTAAGTTACACATTTTAAAACAATAACATCATTTAATTATCTTCGTCATCATCATCATCATCAATTAATTCAAATTCAGAATCGATGTCCGCTAAATCATTTATGTTAACAAATTCGATATCACTTTTCTCAGAATCCGTAAGCTCATAAAATTCCTTAAAAGAAGATTTTTTTACAAACTTATTTCCTTTTGGACGGATACTTGTAACAAGTGGATCAGAAGACAGTAAAAGATTGTGCATAATATCTTCATTGCATGAGATACTGCTATGCTTTCGAGAATGCCCCTCTCTATATTTTCTAAAATCTTTATTTCTAGCCTCAGATGCCTCTTCGGATAGAAAACCAATGGGCACAATTGACATGTTCTGAACTATGTCTGGCCCATGCATTAAAATTTTATGAAGTGAAGAAGGCATATAATACCATGGGTATAACTCCACGTAAAGCTTAGCAGTATCAAAGCAGAACTCTCGGAATTTAGTTACGTTGATCTTCTCTCCTGATGAAATACACTGCAAGATCACACAGATTTTTCTTAAAAGCATAGCATCTATTCCGGTCAGTTCAGCAGATTTAGTGTAGTTTTCAAAAAATCTCCTTGCCGAGTTGCCATTGTTGGTGGATCCACTGCCTTGTTTCACAACATCGAGAAGTAAGCCCGTTTCTCTTCTTACAGCCTCTTGAACTCTTTTCTTCCTGTCATCAACTTGCCTTTTTGCTATATCACCCCTTACTTGCCATGATTTTATGTCTAATTTGTAGGAAATGTGTAATAAGCATTCCATTGAGCGAATCCAAGCGTGAAGGGTGCTTAAGCTATATTTATACATGTCCTCGTTTGCGTGTTTATCTTTGATTAACTCTAAATTATTCATTTCTTTAGGACAAGCCTTGCATATGTCACACACTGAAGCTGCTGTATTGGATATAATGGAATGAATTTTACCATCAATCATTGTCAACAGCAGTTGGTGTTTGACACTAATTCCATCAGTGATGGTGGATGGAGTTAAGGCTTCAATCTCTGCTTCGATTTCAGCCATCTCTCTCTGCACATTTTCTTTGGTTTCCTTTATAAACTTAAACAATATTGGCCGGCAAAATGAAGTGGAAGATGGTCGCTCGTTTTCCCAAATTGTTACACCTTTTGAGACGAGCCGCAGTGGTACAAGACTAATCATAAAATTACTAGCAAGATCGATTTGCTCATCTTCACTCGTCCTTTGATGATAAATGCTTTGGCTAGATGATCCGTCAAAACCCCATTTGCTGGTCAATACGAGCTGTTGATTGGGATCAACAGGGGTTTCTAACGACCTAATAAGTCTTCTTGAGGTTAAATCCATCAAGGCTTGTAATTTGATTTTTGCAGAGCTCTCTGTAACTGTGAGATCTTCTTTGGCCGGATAGCACTTAATTTTTTCTTTAACCAACATGTAGTAACTCGGGTATTGAAGAGCTCCTTCTTGAGTGTTGAAATCCCGAAGAGTGTTATAGCGCCATTTCGATAAGTTCATCGATACATAAAGAGCCAATGCCTTCAAAGGGGATATTTCCCGTACCTGAATTGATTTACCTTCAATGAAGGCTTTGATTTTTGAGGCCTCTTCTGGATTCTCCGTCAAGTATTTCATAACATAAGCTGTATCGCTTTGTCCTGCCTTTTGAAGCGCCCTTTCGGCCGAAAACATAATTTCAGCGCTGCTACTGCTGCATGAAAGACTATCTTCAGTGCGTCTTCTTTTTTGCCGGTTACTAAGGTCCTCAAAAGATTTACGAGGACTAGGATGTGTACAAGTTGAAGCATTAGATTTAGCAGGAGAAATTATGGGCTCGATGACGTCACTTATATTTTCTGTAGAAGGTTCCATATTTTCATTCTGTAATTCCGGCCATTGAATTGCAGCCTGTAGCCAAATCTCATGTTTCTTCCGAAACTTATCTGTGCTTCTTCCAGACTGTGTCCATTTTGCATAAATGCGGTAGCAAAATCGACGACACCAGTCTTTTAAACTTGTTTCAGCACTTTCACATAACTGAACACAACTGTTATCTTTTAAAACACTGAACAAATAGTTAAAGTCGCGTAAATCTTTATGTGCGCGTGCGCATAAAGCAACGTGAATATCAAGATTTGTATTAAAATTTGGAAAATACATTGCGAGATTAGCTTGGATACAACGAGGTGTAAATCAACACTGATTTTAAAGTTACTAATAGTGACCTATTTATATAAAATCCAGGTATCCCAGGTATCCTTTGTTAAATATTGCAAGGTAATTAGTTATTGTGATAATTAGTAAATGATGCATGCTAAATTAGTGTATTAAGAGCCATTTAGTAATTAAATAATAGCAATGTTCTTATCAGTAATCATTAGTGCATCAGTTTTATATGTAAACCTTAAGTCCCTAATTATATATCCTAATTAGCTTATATCTTCTCTAATTGGCTGCTCAGAAATGTTATTGTAATAAGGTAAACCTTTAGAAAAACGGTTTTAATCAACAAAATAAACAAAAAATAAAAAAATTGTGTTATAAAATAAACATCACTCTTTATCCCAGAAAGTGCACATTTGGCGCACTATGTGTCTTAGTATTAAATATAGCTCTTAGTATTAGCATTATGATATTAGAGACCGCTACTTGAAACAAGCCCGGAATCAGGAGGGAGAGAGCTCGATACACTCATTTTCATAGTAAAATTTCACATTTTCTCAAATTACTCCCGAAATATGGGAGTTATGAAGAAATTCATCACCACAAGTTATGAAGGCATTAAGTAATCGAATAAGATGGCATCATTAGTTTGGCATAATTTTACTCTTTTTTTTCGGACATGTCTACGTCCAACCGCTCCCATACATTCGTTCCACTGTGCAACGTTGCGATCGGAGCGAGAGCGCTGCACGAGCGAGCGAAAGGCACGATCGGCTTGAGCGTTTGGCTTGGTATTGGTAATTCTTTTATTATTAAAAAAAGGAACATCGGTCGGCGAGTGCAGTAATAATAGGTTATGTAGTATGCAATCCTTTCACCAATGTTTTGTTATGACGTTGTCATGTTAAACTATAGTCCGTAAACCGACTTTACAGACAACCAATTTTTTGTCTGTCTGTTTGTTTGTTCTGGCTAATCTCGGAAACGGCTGGACGGATTTCGACAAGATTTTTACTGGTTGCCAAGATAGCTGGGTAATATTACTCGTATGATACTATAAGGAGTAACGTAGGCTACTCTTATTTTAGAAAAAGGCTAAATTCTGCAAAAAATAAAATAAAAATTTGAAAAAGTAAAAGGTTTTGCGGCAAATACGGCCGTATCTTTTTTCTACGTTTACCTTGAAGTTTGACTTTTTCGTAAAAAAATACTAATCCATTCAACAATAATTTCAATCTTCTATTCAGGTTATAATCCCAACATTATTAACAATCACCATTAGACGTAAATAAATAAAAACCGCGACGCCCCAACCATTAATACCGCCCTAAATACATTATACCTTCAGTAATTTATTCATTCAATTATTCATATCTTTATTGCCAAGTTAATCGCGCTGGGTTAGAACAGCCCTTTACTTAGTACTTTTTTATTCTGATGATGTTTTTATTTTTTATAGTTTTATGGTCATTTATTTTATTTTATCGGTTTTAAAGGAAGTTATTTTAATTGCAATTCCAGTACCAACTGAAATAGTGAAGTACCGTCAAGGGTATACACCTAGAGTGCTGCAAAGTTCCTTTGGACTATTTCGGCGTTCGTTCTGACAATGTCCACGCGTCAGTGAGTATATTCATAACGAACAGTCAGAACGCACTAATGAAAGCGTGTTAAAAACAAGATGGCGTCTATCTTGTTTTATAACACGCTATAATTAACTAATTTTGTAAAAAAAACTAAGAAGTTTTTAATCCACTTCCCGGTTTCCGATTGAGCTGAAATTTTGAATACATGTTTTGTTTAGATGACAATCCATGGTTAGCTAAGTGACGTCATTCAAAATCCAATATGGCGGACTCGCAAAGATGGCGGACAATTTATTTTTTATGTGTTCCCATGACATGGGTATCAAATGAAAGGATTTGCTGAGAAGAATACGAGACAGAATGTCGTCACTCTAAACTTTTTTTTAACTATAATGTATTATTTGACACAAAATAGCGTCCTCCAGACAATGTTATTCAAACGCCAAAAGACTCATGCTATACTGCATCAATAGAGTACGAACGACAACCAATCAAGTTATACAAAATCAGTTTATGAGGGTCTCTTATTATACGGGAAATCTGTACAAAGCGAGGCTATGTTAGGGCTTCTTCAGACGTACCACAACCACACCACGACCACAACCACACCACGTGGCCGGGCGTAAATTTCGTATTGAAAATGAATAGGACTATTCACACGTACCACATTTTGCAGTCGTTATCGACCGTGTGTGTGATACAACCACATCGCAACCACTGGCGACACTGCGAACTAGTGGCCGACCACATCGCAAACACAACGTTGCATAGCCATAGCAAGGATAGCAATAACAAAGTTTCCTCTTCGAATTCCATGAGTTTGGTCAGTCAACACGTGTTTTCGCTATGAAAACCGGAGTCGAACTGTGTCTGCACACCACGTAACCGCATCGCAACTACGTGCAACAACGCAACCACATCAACATTTTGTCGGTACCACAACGCAACTACAAAACGCTGCAGCGACACTTACACTTATTCACACGTAACCACTGCTTGACAGCATTTTGTCGTTGCGACGTGGCGTGGTGTGGTTGTGGTATGTACCTATGTACGTGTGAAGAAGCCTTTATACTGGAAATTAGAGATTGACTTGTCGCACTACTCGCAGTGTGAATAGTTTCCATTATTGAGAAATACTGGTTAATAGAGATTGTAATATACTTTTAGGTAAATCCATTAGTGATTAGTGCTTTGATCAGAATATCTAGCCTTAGGTGATAATTAATTTAAGCTCTGTGTTCCTAGCACTACCTATATGAATCTAATATCAACACATTAATTGAAGCCTAAAATTATATCTCTAATGTTTTTTAGTTCCACTGCGGAGCGTGAAATCAAGGGTTGGATCCCCGATGGGGTCAAATTTTATTAATAAGATTTTCTAGCCCTTTTTTTTACTGGTGGAAAATCATGAAATCAGAGCGGGAGGGAGTCAGACTTGTACTGACTAAACCCATCCATGTTCCTTCTTAGCCCTTTGTGTTCCAGGGCCAAGGTATCTCTTTGGAACAGTCCCGCAGCCCTGGCAGGCAGCGGCCCTCTCGGACCCCTTCCGATATGCTGACATCTCCTAAATGCGCGCGTGGAACACAAATGCGCCGTCGACGCGGCCTGCCGTCATAAGACGGACGGATGTTGAGCTAGTAGGATTTTCTAACCCTAATTTCTGCCCAGATAATAATTAACAATAGGCTTGCTATTATTGGGTTTGAGACTAAACAAAACTTGTTGTATTTTTACTATACACGTCTGCCTATTCGTTTACTTATTCCCGCGTAATGTTATAATGATGATGGTTTATACATTAATTTAAACATAAATATTTAGCATTAAAACATTTATGAGTACAACAAAACCAACCCGAACTGGATTACACCCCACTCCCAGTAACAAAGAGTCCCAGCTGTGGGAAAGGTACTGGCTGATTGTGCCAAGTACAGTACAAATAACAATCCCAGTCCCAAGTATATCATTGGCCTTACATTGCGTAGGTCGAGGACACGAGGCTAAGGCCTTTGCGAACATTTTTGCATATTCTAACCCTTTGCAGTCCTCATACAACTTTAACTTTTTAATAAATGCTAAACAAATATATTATCTCTGAGCCTCGTGACATTCTCATTTAAATTTAGAATGCAGACGATTTGTATGACTAATTTATTCATAAGTGGAGTGTTTGGCGCCAGAGTTTTGTATAATATTAGAATTATAGGTCAGAAAGATAGCAATAAGAATAAAATATTATTGCACTAGGGCACTACCTACTCGTTTCGAATGACTATTATGTAAATGTGTGATTTTTGAGAACATACATACATAAACACATGCCTTTTTCTCGTGGTGTTAGACAGAAACATTATATAACCAAATATTTTTATAAGAGTGCCGATCTACGGAGTTTCTTACCGGTTCTTCAACATGGGAAAGGACTAACCCGAACTGTGCACCTTTACTCGACTTTTTTAAGTGCCCATGTAGCCCTATGTGATTGAAACTTACCTTTAAATGGATTTAAAAAGAAATTTAAAGACTTGCTATGTACTAAATGCTATTATAATTTAAATGACTATTTGAATGATACTTTGACATCTTAATTGAATTTAATCTCTTATAATTTGACATCCTGATCTAATTGTAATACCTTATACTTTGACATCTTATTCTTTGAAATTCTGGCGTTAAATGATAAATTGACATCCTGAATAGATTGTGTGTATTTATTATGTTATTTATAGCTGACATACCTCAGACTGTTTAGTGTTGCATTGTATTGTGTATTTTTAATTTGTAATTATCAAATCAATAATGTTAATTCTATTCTAATCGAATCTATGACCTATAATGTATAAGTGTATGTACCCACCTATATTTGCACGCCACACTTGGCAGAATGTGATGATACCCATACTTAACATAAGATCATATTAAAATATTCTTACAAATAAATGATTATGATTATGAAACACACAGAAGGCCACTAACTTAGTGAAGTATAATAATTGACATGCAAAGATATAGGACAAAAAAAAAGTTGAATCTATTGCTCAAAATGAATAGGAACTATACACGTCTTAGCTCATTCGAGATTTAGTAAAATGTTAGGCACGAACGGCACTCTACAATTTCCTCCAACGTACCCAAAATGATCCATCTCATGAAAACGTGATCGTAATGTTCATATTTCACTCAGATGTTAGACTCAGATTATATGACGGCACGGTTGGCGCAGTGGCTGAGCAATTAGCTGCTGCGCTGCGCTTCGCGGGTTTGATTCCCGCACGAAAAAAATATTTATTGCGCTATCGTACACAACCGTGACAAATTATATGACATTAAAACTATCAACACATCAGAGCTATTACAATCCGTCTTACGATATTTACCTCTTTGGAGAAACCGAAGGTTTTGTTTCTGCATAAGATAATTATCCAGTTTTGGAAACGCAAAAAGACAGATTTCATAAAGTTCAAATTCCTTCGTAATCTAATGTCAATCCGTCTTACGAATTTTCCAGTTTTGGAAACCCAAACTCAATGACAGATGTCACAAAGATAAAATTCCTTAGCAACCTACGTGACCTGCCGGTCCTGACGCGAGACCTGACGCGAGTTTAACATTTTTTACCCATCACAAAAGTGCACTACAACGCCGCTAAAGAAGTTTTCACTTCAAAAATATTTGTAGAAGTTGTTCCGTGATGGGCTGTTTGTGTATGTGAGTTTAATTGTTTCTAAATGCACCCACGTTACAAGAGAAATTCCTGTGTGCAAAGTTTGCCTAAATAAAACCGGAAAGCGCCCTCTGTCAGTCCGACCAAGTGTTCGGGTTCGCCGAACAAAATGAACGCAAAGACGATCGACGATCTCTTTGGGTAGGATGCGACCATTCCTGTACGTCTACCATGAGTTGTCATAGTTAGATCGCTTGACGTAACTGCAATAGTTCCGTCAATACGTAAATACTATAGTTAGCTTTTTCAATGGTACGATGATCTGTGTTGGTGCTTACTACCAAATTCTAAGCAAATGAAGCCCAAACTTGCAGTCGCTGTAGTATAGTTTACTACACGGTGACGTAGGATAACTATAGTGACTCATACTGCGCATTTTAGTACCCAACTATCCGCTAGAGGCGCTGTAAAAGTTTTCATACATTTTTTTTTACTACAGACGCTAGCGAGTATAGATTGTTAAAACTCATGGTAGACGTACTGTCGTTCATACCTGTGGTAGTAAAGTACAGTGTATTTTCTGTCTAAAGTTAAATGTATCATAATATTATAGTCCTAGTACAATTTATTTATGTGTGATTCTCTTTTGTTTTTATAAACTTTTACGGGATAACCAGTGCCAAAACACATGCCTATTCCATACGGCATACAGATTTGTTGTTTAAGGATTATCCAGGAATGAAAGAAAAACAGTGCTCGTTGTACGTTGAGTGAAAGATTAAAAGATTATACTGGGATTAAGGAGCATGGTATGATGTGAGGATTTATCGTCATGCTTAGCGTTCTGCAAGTTGCTATGTACATTTTTAACCAAAGGGTTGAGCATAGTTAACACGAAACAATAAAATTAACGGTTTCATTTCTTTTAATTTTCCATAAAATGTACTCAGACGGTAAGTATTTTTAATAAGTTAATGACATCATGCTTGTTAAAATCCTACTCAATATATCAAAGTGCAATAATCGAAAACCCGTAAAAATATCAAAGACAAAGAAATGAAAAATCATCATCAACATTCTACTGTCCTTGGACCAACGGCGCATGTCTTCTTTCGTACTTTTATTGGATGTCAGCTAACAAATCTAACCATATCATCATAACAGTAAAATATAGCATCTTTTGAGGCTCTCATTTGGCGGTTGGATCTAGGGCCTGATGCAGAAAGCAGTCCAGGCAGGCTCCCAGCCCGCATTGTGAGGAGATTCCTTTCTCTGTAGTCTTAACAACCCTGGTAGCTTGGACCCTGCTCCTGACAGCGGCCAACCACTTTTTTTTTATGTGTTTTTTTTTTAAGAAATCTATAAAGAACTAGCTGTACCCAGCATGCGTTGCAATGCACTTTTTACTACCCACCTACCCTATCCGACCTACCTACCCTATCCTACCTACCCTACCCTACGCTACCTACCTACCTACTCTACCCTACCCTACCTACCTACTCTACCCTACCCTACCCTACCCTTACTACCTACCCTACCCTACCTACCTACCCTACCCTACCTACCTACCCTACCCTACCCTACCTACCTACCCTACCCTACCTACCTACCCTACCCTACCTACCTACCCTACCCTACCTACCTACCTACCCTACCCTACCTACCTACCCTACCTACCTACCCTACCCTACCTACCTACCCTACCCTACCTACCTACCCTACCCTACCTACCTACCCTACCCTACCTACCTACCCTACCCTACCTACCTACCCTACCCTACCCTACCTACCTACCCTACCCTACCGTATCCTATGTCCTTCTCCTGGCTCTAAACTACCTCCCTGCCAATTTTCAGCTAAATCGGTTCAGCCGTTCTTGAGTTATAAGTGAAGTAACTAACACGACTTTCTTTTATATATATAGATGAATAAACATAGCCAATAATAATCAGCAATGAAATCAAGAAAATCCCATTCGATTTGATTGATTTGGGTTTATCCTTTTATCGCGTTTCCATTATTATTACTTTTTGCTCTTGGCACACCCCTATTGTTGAGTTCTAGGAATCAATTTAAAGGCTTCCAGGGTTGGCACGGGCACAATTATTTATTCACAATCTGTAAGAGGTTGGGAAGTGTTTGTGAATTTCAGTCAGTTATTTCGGGAATTTTCTAACTTTTGTTTAATAAAATATTCCATTCTTCTTTATCCGGATGAGAGGTGATTTAAAAATGGATTTTCATGGATTTCAAAGGTATAATACTAATAAAATGCTCTGCTAAATATAGGGTGACTGGTAATTACTGACCGATACCTAAACACGTGATTGTGCTCATGATAACTAACAACTTTCTCCAAAGAAACATTTTTTTTAAACTGGTCCTATTTATCATATTAACACAACAGCCTTAAGAAATACTAGTACCTTTCAAAATAAATACGACTGAATATGGTTTCGGCCAAAAGGTTTGTAACTCATGCCCAGTGCACGCATCAAGGTCGCCCCTTACCGCGATACGTTTGATCGTGATAGCGACAGTTCGTTTACTTTTTTTTCGCATCGTTTTGAAAAATTGATATACATTGGTAGACGGGTGTCAACGACCTTTATTTTTTCTTATCTGGCGGAGACTAAATGCAATAGTCACGCGCTATGGGTGATTAGATAAATCCAGATTATACTGTTCCTACTGTTGGGGCGTAACATAATGAAATTTGTAGAATGTATGGTTGGATCAAATTTGAAAGATAGGATAGTTTTGAACGCGATGCGTGGCACCGAGCGAAGCAGGGGTCGCTAGTCATCATCATCATCATCGTTTTAGCCGTTTAAAGACGTCCACTGCTGGACATAGGCCTCCTCCAAGTGTCGCTACATTGAGCGGTCCCGTGCGACTCGCATCCAGTGGATCCCCGCAACCTTCACAAGTCATGGTCCACCTAGTGGGAGGCCTTCCAACGCATCGTCTTCCAGTTCACGGTCGCCATTCCAGAGCATTCCAGAGCAGAGCTTGTCAACCCCATAGGCCATCCGTCCTGCAAGCAATGTGCCCTGCCCACAACATATGTCGCTACTATTACTATTTATTTATTTATTTAAGGATCTCAAGAAAAAGCATGCACAATAATTAACAGTCATTATACAGTACAGTTCACCTACGAGTTTATTTTGTACCTTTTTCACGTCTACCAATACGATTAAAAATCTTTGTATACAAACGTTTCCCCTTCACATAAAAGCGCTGACATTTAAATTCAATTTCGTTTGTCAGCAACAGCTTTTAAGCCCATTGAAAGTGGGAATTGAATCTTTTCACTATTAATTCAAATGCAACGACTGTACCTAAGCCATAAATAAAATTGTGAAGCATAAAAGTATCTTTTGTGCTCGAATCAAAAATTGTCCTTGTGGTTTTCATTTCCATGGAAAATATGATTTACGGTCAAAACAAGTCAATAAATTAAACGAATACTTGCATTATGTGCAGTTTTCGAGCTAAAAAAGCAATTTCAGGTTTGTTAGGGTGGGTTGACTAAGGTTCTGCTAAAACAATAAATGACTATTTAAAAAAATTGTATACGTGGAGTCCCTCCGCGCGGAAGATGTGGAACTTAGTAATACTACACACATGCGTTCGAGTAACACGCATTCACTCTCGCTCTGTCTCTTTCTATTCCCCCTCCTTGTTAGCGTTAAACGTTTAACGCAATCTAGTTGGAAGTCGCATAAGAAGTTTCACTTAAAAAAAAGATGAAGTTTAATTTTATTAGGCTTATAGCGCCGCTATCAATTAGGCAATCATTTTTTAACAAGTAAATTTTAAAACACAAGAAATATAGACCAATAAGTGAAAAGTCAGTCAGGATGATATGGCAAGAAAAGAAGTGTCTGATGAGATGATGAGTAATTGAGAAGTATATGGAAGAAGAAGACATGCTGCGCCGACAGGGCAGGGCGATAAGGGCAAGAGAATGGTTACACATGATGAAACGTCAGTCAACCAAGCCCGATCTCCTCTGCCTACTTAAAAACCGTCAACGAAAAAAGTTATTAACAAAAATGCTACTGTTCATGATTACAATTTGTGTGACTTTCAGAATTTATAAAGATCCGCGCGCAATCAAGTTACGACTTGATTGCGCGCGGATCTTTATAAACTCAGCAAGAAACAGCCTGGAAAACGAAATTAAATTGTCATGACGCGACAAACCAAAGAAAAATTTACTTGAAGAATAAGAATCTCCAATAGTGCTACAATGTTGGAGTTAGGATGATTACGGAATGAAATTGTTATTTTTACTTCTCTTTTAATCCAGATTTCCAACAAAATCGAAACTTTCCAATGACGTCAGTCAAGAAACAATGCCTGCTTTTTCGATTTAGAACCATTAATGATTGTATGAAACGTAGGTAACCTTTTCCGACTGAATGAGAAGTAAGGGAGCACTTTTGATGACAGAATTTAGACCTAGACTCTATTTAATACCCGTGAAGAACGATAATACTATCTCGCTATGACCTTAATCCCAAGTTTTACACAAAAAACAATACTGTTACAAGCATAGCAAAATCAGCCTATAATAATAATAAGATTTATTTGCAGACTTTAAAGTCCATATTGTTAGTAATGACATGACTTATATGACTATTATTAGTAACACATACAATCAACGAGTACAACACAAACGTTCATACACTATAACGTTCCCACTGCCGTTCAGCTACCCATGAACCAAAAAAAGAACCTCGTCTCTGAGAGAGGGAGTGTGCTCTGATCCACCACGCGGGCCCAGTGCTGCTTGAACGATGTCACATGCCAATTTCTAAGTGATGTTTTCCTTCACCGTTTTGAGACCAATGCTGATGAAATATAAGTAATACACTGGGTAAGGTTTCGAAAACAACACCTCGGTTATAAACCCTAACATACAATTTTACTGCTAGCAAACTAAAGTTCTCATTCCACACGATCTCACAAAAATAAAGTATAAGCAATAATGTCCACAAGATATTAATCACGCTATAACGTTCCCACCGCAGGGACACAAGCCTCTATGAGAGGAAAGGGACGTAATATCATGCGGAAAAATATAAAGAAAGAATAAAGTAAGCCTGGCCCGATTCTCTTTTAATTTTGAACTAGGTCACACGAAGCTCGGTTTGCGGTGTTTCAAATCGGAATCGCCCCTCTTATGGGCCGTTTGGGGGCTTGTAATGTGGGCTATTGTACGATGAAACGTGGATGGAGGCTGTGAAATGCGGATTCTGAAAATAGGGCGACCATTTCTTTTTGACCGCCTGCAAATATCTACTGTTTTTTGTTTAATCTTATACGTTGTACCATTGCCATAGTTGTTTTTGACGTGGTTGTACGTTGTTGCCATTGCATTGAGGTCATACCAGAACGTTACTGATATAAAATAACTCTGATACACAAACCGGCAGAGTGCAGTGCATTTCCGTACTAAAACATGCGGTGACTCATTTGGCAAAACTAAAATTTGCAGTTAACGCATACTAGTAACTACCAATAACTTTTTGCGTTTCCCCGAATTGTTACGCGAGAGAAAAATAATGTACGTTTAGTTTAAGCATTCATTTAGCCAGATACTAATAAAACATAACATAGTAACAACAAGCATTATAACGTAAAAAGTATCAACTTTGATTGCCAACAAAAAGTTTCAGGGCCGACATTTGAATCTGGCACACGAAAAGACGTGGAAAACTTTTTCCATTTTCAAGTTGACTGACGAAAACTTTGAGTTGAACAAACCTGAATCAGTTGTACTTGGACACACAACTTTCCTTTGTAACTACATCAATTGTGCCACTCACACATATATTAAACCCGTCAAGTCAGAGTCGGAGTCGCAGAAGAAGGGTTCTATAACACCGGCGAAAAAAACTATTTTTTTGTGTTGCTTACTATGAGCCTGATGTGTCCCTTTCCTTTTTCCATTTTTCTACGTTCTATTTCCATTTTTTTCTTTCCATTGGTTCTGTTGTTCCGAACTCAATATTTTTTTATAAAAAAATAATAAAAGAAAAAAACGTTGTCTCACACTAGGAATTTCTCCTGTATCGTGGGTCCGTTCACAAACATTTAAACTCACATACACAAACAGCCAGATCCGGAACAACTATCTGTAGGCCATACAAATATTTGTTCAGTGCGGGGATTGAACCCGCGACACGCAGCACAGCAGTCGATCGCTCAGCCACTGCGCCAACCGTGTCGTCAAAATCAAAATCTGTTGCCACTTAGACCCAATTTTGAAACGACATGCAGCAGATGCAGCTTGCCCATTTCCAATTTAATTTGGCCGCTGTGTTGCAAACGTCTGTGATTTGGTTCTTGGATCGAAGTATTGCTTAACTCTATTTAAAAAAAAAAAAAGTATTGGTTGTTATGGTTGCCACAATACAACAACTTCGTGAAAAGTCAAGCTACAAAGTGTCTACCTATTACGGTACAACAGATAGAGCCCCGTGATAGACGGACGGACTGACAGACCCACAGACAGTGGAGTTTTAATAATAGCGCCACGTAGGCACCCTTTAGATACGGAACCCTAAAAAGCCCAGCGAAATATGCACACTCTCATCCTTTCCAAGTCTTTCAAAGGTAAACTCACACAAGTACATGTAGGTACGTTTTCTTCATGCCATCTCAAAAAGTTATCAAATGGTATCTTTAATTGCTCTTTATTGATGTAAGGGTCCTGACATTAGATACGGGCTTTGCGTCTTCGATATTCTTAACAGCTCAAAGTTGGGAGTGAAAACAAGAGAAGGGTAGACATCAATAGGCATTCAAACATATACATATAGAAGCGTCTATACATGTAGTTTGTGAGACGAATAAGACTGTTCAACATTGCATTGTCAAGTAATGAAAGGTGTTGACATCTTTTGACGTTTTCGAACGTTCTGAAGTAAAAAAAAGCAATAAAGAAAGTGTTTACGTAAACTGCTTTCTGAGCTGTAGAACATTGTTCCTTACAGCTCTTAGTGTCAGCTCACACCGAGACGCGACGCGACGCTGCGCGCTCTTGTGAGAATTCAGAATACGTTGCGCAACGTATTCTGAATTCTCACAACGAAATGTGTATCTTTTCGTGTAGAAAATAAAGTTATATTTTGAATCGCTTTATAAAAGTGTGCGCGCAGCGTCGCGTCGCGTCGCGTCGCGTCTCGGTGTGAGCTGACCCTTAGACGAGGTTTAGATTGACTAAACACGTACACTTTTATACACATATAAAACTGGTTAAGTTGTCAGATTACTTCGCCATTCATTGGTATTGAAACATTACATTTGTTTTCCCAAAAATTGGATTTATTCAAACATTTCACAAACAAATATATTTATTATAGTCTTTTTCCATAAAAAAAAGATATTATCATAACGGTATAGGTAAACAGACAGCATCATGATTACGTATGTATTAAAATACTCATATTTTGAAAGCCAATGTAGCATTTTTCCCCGCGAGGATGTCATCTAACGGTACCGAACAGATTGTAATGACAGATTCTTATGACAGCTGTCAAAGCGACATCACTAGCAGTGACTCGGGTGTCGGTAACATGAAGCGATACGGAATACAGAAAATTGCGTTCGATTTTATTAAAAACTAGCTGTTGATCGCGACTTCGTTCGCGTGGAAATTTGTATGTGTATGTGTGAGAAAAAAAGATAGCTCATGTCCCCACAATATAATCTATCTCTTTGCAAAATTACATTACGATGAGATCAATCATTTAGTCGTGAAAAGGTAACAAAACAAACAAACAAAGTTACTTTCGCATTTATAATATGAGTATGGATGAATGGCGGATGTGTGATAGATACGTGAAACTCTCGTTCACACGGACGATTTTTTAGCGGGCACATGATTTTCATTTCGACGCTATGCTTAGCGTTTTAAATCCATCAGCGCGCCACATGGGATGCGCTTTGCCGGATTCTCGATGCTCGACTCAATAACAAGAGCGGAACGTGTACGAGATAAAAATTGTCGACTAAGTAAGTACCTAGCAGAGAGAGGTGGACAAAGATTGTCACACAAACGACGCCTGAAGGAGGAATCATCGTCGAGGTAGACCGCAGCGAAGGTGGTGTGACGATCTTATCTTGTTTGCGGGGCAAACATGGTCAGATATCACACAAGATGGAGAGATTTGGAAGGAGAATGGGAGGGCTTTGCCCGGCAGTCAGAAACAAAAGCTAAAGAAAAACGGGTTGCACTCCGGGAGTACCGGCAGAAGTGAAAACTTGAATACTAACGTTGTGCATTTTTGATATTTTGGAATGTTTAGGGAATAATTTTGCACGAATTGCTTTAATCATCAGTATAAAAGTACTATCATTTATGTGGTGAAAGACAATATTCATTTATTGCGCTATCGTACACAAACATTACAGCTTATATTACATTAAAAATTTAACACTTCAAAACTATTACAATCCGTCTTACGAATTTTACCTCTTTTGTGAAACCAAAGATTTTGTTTGTGCATAAGATAAGTATCCAGTTTTGGAAACCCAAACTCAAAGACAGATGTCATAAAGTTCAAATTCCGTCGTAACCTAATGTCAATCCGTCTTACGAATTTTCCAGTTTTGGAAACCCAAACCCAATGACAGATATCATAAAGTTCGAATTCCTTCGTAACCTAATGTAATCTGACGGTCCTGGCGCGACCGCGTGACCGTCAGATTACATTGTGATTGTCATGGGTAAAAAGTGTTTAACTCGAGTTAACACTTTTTACCCATCACAAAAGTGCACAACGCCGCTAAAAAAGTTTTCACTTCAAAAACCGAGCATTCA
Organism: Cerastis leucographa; assembly: GCA_963082945.1. NCBI lineage: Eukaryota > Metazoa > Arthropoda > Insecta > Lepidoptera > Noctuidae > Cerastis > Cerastis leucographa. The sequence continues at coordinate 4,136,256 of OY720380.1, read as the reverse complement.
AGAGGAACTTCTAGAATGCGCATGTTACCATCCGGTAACAAATCAATCCTTCGAGAGATCTGACAGATTTTAATTAAGTGTTTGTGGACATGGATAAGCTCTGGAGTCTATAGATCCATGACCTTGCAACCACATTCTCCTTTACCACAATACAATATAACGTCATATTTGAACTATTATATAGCAATTATATATGCTTTATGTAAATTCGTATACAATAACAGCAAAACTTTGTAGTAACGTCAAACTGAAGATTACGTTAAGGTCGACAGTGGTTTCCCGCAACCGCGATGATTGACAACTGACGACTTTGCAGTTAAGGGGAGTTCACGTTTTAACGTCAGTAGTGTGACAGGATACGTGTATACAATTATAAAGCTACTAGGGTCACTTTTGTCCCTGCTTAGCAGGGTCACACATACAGAGAGGTTTGATTTCGGTGGCTCAATTTCTATAGATAGGTAGCTTTATCAAGGTGTAGAACACAATTCATAGGGGTAATTTTCCCTAGTTAGAAGCATTGTGTACGGTCTTCATTTATTCCTAGTAGTCGACCATTAGTCGAATATTTTTTGGACTTCATAGCATTTAAATAGTAAAACTGAGGTCATAAGAGGAGATGTCGGGAGTCGGATTCTTGGTTTTTAGGGTTCCGTACCGAAAGGATCAAACGGGAACCTATTACTGAGACTTCGCTGCCCGTCCGTCCGTCCGTCTGTCCGTCAGTCCGTCCGTCCATCCGTCCGTCCGTCTGTTGCCAGGCTGTACCTCATGAACCGTGATAGTTTTAGGGGGTGGGAGCCCCACACAAAAAAGGCTTTATTTTTTTGCGTTTTTATAAATAATGGTACGGAACCCGTCGTGCGCGAGTCCGCACTTGGCCAATTTTTTTTTTCAGCGCGTATCCGACATTCTTTCGTATAGCTGGTGGTGCGATATAGCTTACTGAGAGGAGTACCGCAAAGGTTCTTCAAAGTTCACAAATTTCAATGTACAATAGAACTTAAAGCATGCAGAAATATATCATGTAAATCGGCGGTGTGAATTCAACTTAAGTTTCAAAGTTATGTTAAGTTGAACCAAGTTGTGACTGCGACTTGCACACTCAGATTATGAGGTCGCAACTTTGTGGAATAAGCTACAGATTAAGTTGAGTGTGGGCAGAATGCTCAGATGATAAGTTTTGAGTCGTTACTTTAAAATTGCATCGTCGTTGTAAAACTATGCGTTGACGGTAGATATAGTGTTATGTTTTTGGATTCAGTGTACAAATAAGTATTTATCGCAATGATATGTAAAACAGCTAGGTGCACAGTCCCTTGCAAGTATTATATCAGAAACTATCGTCGATAAAACAAACTAAATCATAAAATTCAAATATTTGTATGGCCTACAGATAGTTGTTCCGGGTCTGGCTTTTTGTGTATGTGAGTTTGAATGTTTGCAAACGCACCCACGATACAGGAGAAATTCATAGTGAGGGCAACGCTTAAACAAAAATTGAATTAATCGAATTGAGCCGGTGTAAGTTAAAATTTGTGTTTCATCAAAACACACACCGACTAACTTTGGTCGACTTTGGACTATGGGCACACTTCTAATTAAAACTACCCCAATGCCCGTTTACACCAACAATAAGGAATACTTAACTGAATTCCTAATGTCCTCTTTCACTAACTCTAAGGGATACCTAACTAAATGCCTAATGTCCGTTTTCGCCAACACTAACTGACACTTAACTGAATGCTTTTACGATAATATTTAGAACACGACCGTGTACCACTTCGAAGTCATATGGTATTTTCGACAAGCGGGCGAAGCCACGAGCAAAAGTTGTAGTTGTTTTATAACTCGTCTAGCGACTATCTAGTCGCTTCATTTAAACTGAAACTTCAGTGGGTCCTTCTTCTAAACTAATATTATAAAGAGGAAATATTTGATTGTTTTTTACGATTTAACTTGAAAACTACTCGATCGATTTCATAAATTCTTTCACCATTCATTGGAAAGCTACATCTTTACCGAGTAACATAGGCTTATTATATGACAATTTTCGCGAACGAAGACGCGGGCGAAGTGCTAGTTAAGTATATGCCTGCGAATGTTCCTGGACCAACAAAACTACCTATATTTACGTGGCATTATTATCTGTTACAGACAGAACCTAAACTGTAAAATGCAACACATCATTCTCTCTGTGTGTGTGTACAATCATAACAAATAGTCTTACACAAACAGAACCACACACACTCAGTTTATTAAATCAAAAACTGACCTCGTTAAGTTCAAAAGAATTTCATTTATCCGGTCAAAGAGCCCACCACTATACCCTTGTACAGATCTACAGTACTTCAAATATGGTTAGCAAAGGCTTAGCGAAGCAAGAAATGGGTTCACTCCGTAAGGTACTTTAATTCGAAAAGGACCGTTTGAGGTGACCGCAATAGGGGTGAAGACTGGGTAAGGAAACCGAAATTCTATTTTGTCCGTCAGACAGGTAATACAAAAATATAGACACGTATTTTTTGTTTTATCAAAATATCTAAAAACATACTTAGTTAAAACTCATTAAAGTTGGAGAGTGGGGGCTCACTACGTCACAAGTAGGTATAAAAATTACCTACACGTGACTTCATGCGCTATTCCTACTCAATATATCTCCATAATTTTATGACGACGTGAAAAAAGAAAAGATACGTGTCCAATACTTTTCAATAATCTACTGTCTATCTGTACGGCGAACCCGAACGCGTGATCGCGTTTTCTGAACACAAGACAGGAAGAACGGTCAAATATGCACGCAACCGTTCACTTTTGCTAGGACACAGGGTTTGTCAGAAAAAAAGGAAACCTCTACGTGACAAATAACGACTTACAAAGGAGTAGTAATCAAAGCAATTCAAGATAATTAGTTTCGAATATTGATGAATTTATTCAAACTTGAAGTAAGTAGTTAGTAGAAGCGTAGGCGACCTATAGCTTTTACCCGATCAAACAGTGTTAAAGTTGGCTGGTGATGAAGTTATCGAGAATTGTGACAAACTTCGAACTATTTCACTAACTTAGTTAATTAGTCTATTGTTTTACTGATTTTATAGAGAAAAGCTCTAGTTGGTTAAGTTCCACAGGAAACTGGATCGGCAATGTTTTTTTCTTTTCAATAAATCTGTCAAAAGAATTATTTTAATTACGCAACAAGGCACTTTTTATTGTCAAAAACAAGGAAATAGAATTGATACCAACTGATAAATTCGAATATTCAAATTAGTGTGATAAATAGCACTTTCACGACAATTAAAAGTTGTTTTTTTTTTTAACTTATAAAATTACTAGCTGTGCCCATGACTTCTGCCGCGTGCATTTTAAGAAGGAGCCTAAGTTACTCTTCATTACATCAGCTATCTGCCAGTGAAAGCACTGTCAAAATCGGTCCAGCCGTTCCAGAGATTAGCCGAAACAAACTGACAGACAGACAAAAATTTAAAATTGTTAGCACCCCACCCCCCTGGCAATGCCCATGGTGACTAGTGACAAGATTTCAAATTTCGAATCGATCAGACCTGTGCAAATTGTTAATTTCCCTTCAACTAGAAAAGAGGTGATGGCCTTCAAACGGCTGATCAGATTTTATCGAAACATAGCTAAGAACACTCTCGATTAAAACACCTTTCAAACGAAACCAATTTCATCAAAATCGGTTCATACGTTTAGGAGCTACGATACCACAGACAGACACACAGATACACACGTCAAACTTATAACACCCCTCTTTTTTGGTCGGGGGTTAAAAACTAACTTAAATATTGAAAGATAATCTTACATTTTGTAGATGTAAAACTTCATGTTTAAAGGAAATTACATACCGAGTTTCCTCCATGCTTTGGAAAGCACGTTAAGCCGTTGGTCCGGCTGTCATTAAGTAGATCTTTGAAAAGGACTAAAATATTGGAGCGACTTGAAATAAGCCAGTCGTTACAGGTAGTCAGTGGCCCGAAAGTCTGTCAACCAAACTTACCAAGGGGTATCGTATTACCCAGTACTAACTGGGTTGTGAAGGTCAGATAGGCAGTCACTCCATGTAAAACACTAGTACTCAGCTGCATCCGGTTAGACTGGAAGCCGACCCGAAAAGGCTAGGCAGATGATGAAGCATAACACAAGATACAATCGAGCAATGAACACTAAACACAGCCTGAGTAATAAAGCATCGCAATAAACACTCTAATTTTCATGGAAATGACACATTTTAATTTCCTTTTAACACTCAACACCAATATCGTATAACTTTTAGTGCGTCCCGGAATCGCTTTTGCGTGACATTCGAGATATGGAACAGCCGTCAAAAGTAATGGCGTCTGATTGTTCCCGCGCTTTCTTGTGTCAGCCGGATACACGAAGAAAGCATATATCGAAGTTTGATGTTGGACAATGTTCTCTTTCCTCATGACTTTTAGTTTTTCCAGGGTAATGTGGACCACTGTTCGTTGGTTTTGTGCAGTTTTATTCTGATTCCAGGTCAAACTAAACCCCTTTAGTATGCTAAGCATAACCAGAAAGTCGTGAGTCTAGGAAACGTTTAGAAAACTGATATTCAACCACATCTTGTTAGATTTTGATTTAAAAGAGTGTCCATGGAGTTTCTTGCCCATTCTTCTCCATAGAGATCTACGCATTGGAATGGGCAACTACAGTACTTTCACAAGTTATTATGTCTTGTGACTGGGACAGTAGCTTCATTTTTATTGTTGTTTGACTATTCAAAAGTGCCCGTAACTGGCTTACTTGAAATAAATGGTTTTGATTTGATTTGATTTATAATATAACAAACCAACTAAGTTGTGAAAACTGAGCTGATTATAAACTAAGTTAATTGTGATACTATAGAGTATCTTCCGTTACTCGGGTAGGTTCCATTTTATTGTCAACGAAGTAAATGCTCGGTGTAAAATTCAGAAGGCACGTGTTGATACAAAATGATAAAAAAAAACTAATTAAAAGCGAACTATAAAAAGGAAACAAGATTATGAATAAAAACCATTGAGCTGTTAGGATGCTTCCAGGGTATAAATAATCCCACGTACAAACTCAAGCTCAAAGAAAGAGCACAGAAGAACAGAAGAAGAGTCGGTCCCTTAGACAGTTTTTTTGTACGGACTGAATTCACTTAGATATCTCTAGATGCATGAAGAAGGAGAGCATGCATTAATACATATACACCGTATCATTTTAATATCGTGGAGGTTCGATTCGGCGCATGAAACACTCGATTTGTAGTGATAGAATTAAGAAAAATTACATTTTCTTGTAACCTCGAACCAATTTACGCATTAGTGAAACAGCAAGGGAAACCATTGGTAGTACCATTTGAAACTCATTTCGTACCATGTGATGCGATGTGATTTTATTTTTATTTAGAGATACTCTGCTGTGTAATGTGTTGATGAATGGTATTTTGAAAGTTGAATCACCCGTCCTAGAGATTAAAACGATCAAAATTTAACGGTGTATATGCGTAAAAACATAACCCTATCTTTGCCGTCACGCAACCGGGTAAAACTACGCAACAGTCATGCACGTGCAGTTAATTAGCAACCAGCGCTAAAGCCTTAACGGTGACGCCAAGGCCTCATTACAAGCGTAATGTGAAACCGAATCAGCTTAGCGCAGTTTTAGCTGTAAGATGGAAGCTGTCTATTAGAGTGGCATTGATGTTACGTGTTCTTCTTTAGCTAAAGGAACTTAGTATGTTTTGAAGTTGTTCACTTTTGAAGCTAATACTGTGATATTTGAGTCTTTAGGAGTCAGTAAAGTTCCGTGACGAAGCAAAAGCTGTATTGGATTATGGCAGGTGGCATTTTGTAGTTCATGCAACCTATATTGATATAAAGTCGCTTTTGTCGAAGTAATTAAATAAATAAATGTCAAAACGAACATGACCATATATTGACCATCAAATAATTACAGATTAATTACTCTGTAAAGGTAACCAATGTGTTTCAAACAAGTTAATTTCGTCGAAACTTTTCCATATTATGTCGACGGCGTATTTATAGAGTGCAATTGAGGTAAACCCAATTTTGGGAATAAACACACATGCTTATGCATGAGTATTTATTACAAAAACTTTTTTACATAACTTTTTTTGTTTTTTTTTTTAAACCTTTTCAGTTGTGGTATCTCACATAAATCATAGTCAAGTATCATTTTTACATTATAACTTATAGACACCAGCACATCGTCCATACATACGACTAAAGGACAAAATGCATAATAAAGAGGATGACTCAAAAAGTACTTAAACAAAGATATTAAGATTGATATGGGCCCACCGGGCAAGCTTTCTCTACCAAATAAGTGAAGAATCTAAATCGGTCCAGTAACCACGGAGAAATAGGTGTACATAAACAAAAATGTACATAAAATGAAAACTACTGGGCCAAACCATATTAAATTTTTATGGGACCAAATGGCAACTGTTCTGCATCAAACAAAAGAAGAATCACGCAAATCGGATCATAAAACTCAGCGTAATCGGTGTACATCCATAAAAAATACCAATCGAATTGATAACCTCCTCCTTTTGAAGTCGGTTAAAAAACACTTAATACATTAACAATAAAATATGACCAGACCAGTTGGTAAGACTAGTTAGTAGACCAGTTTGGAGAGAACTTTATCTTTTTGTTTTTGACTGACTAGTCCGGGGAATTTACGCCGAAAATTAGGCCAACTCTGCATTAATTAAAAACAGCGATTTTTTTCATTGAGTGTGTAGGGTATGGACAGGAGAGTATGTTATGCTGTATCCCGCGAAAAGTTCACCTCCGCGTATGTGTTTTTTTTAAGAAAACGTCTAATATGTTGTAACTTGGTGGAAAAAAATATAAACAGGTATGTTTATTTGGAGTATTGTAGAACAGATTGAGTGCTACGAGTAGGTCAGCAAATTAAACATTTTTCGTCCACGGAACAATCAGTTTTTTAAAAAAATCATATAATTTGACTTCGTACTTAAGGCAAAAATATTAACAGGACAAAAATAGTGCTAAAGTGAATGTTATCAACATATCTAACTATTATTATGAAAATTAAACAAATTCTGCTCCGGACTTCACAGAAAATCAAGAAAATCCAAAAATCTTGAATACTACTTACGGCAAAAATGTAACAGGACTGAAATTCATTTAATAATGGGATATATATCAATCCAAACCTTAATCTCCCAAAATTAAACAGATTAGAGCGTTATTTAATAAAGTAAAAGTAAAAAATAAATGACGATGAACGTGACGTCAGCGCTAAGCAGCGAGCAGCGTACAGCGTGTGCTAGTGTGCGTATCCAAGATAAGCGCTGCGTTCATTGTATGCGTATGACTGTGTTCTTTTTTAAGAGTCGGTTGTCGGTGTTTTTATTGATAAATGATAAATGATGTTTATTTTGCAAGTAGGTTTTATTGTGTTACTCTGTAATTGTAAAAGCATAGGAATAAAAACGGCAAGCCATCAGTCGGTCAGTGGCGACATACCTACTGTTTACAAACATGATCGTCATTAACGTTAAATCTTCATTTAGAAAACCGGCCAAGTGCGAGTCATACTCGCACACACCGAGTTCCGTAGCACCAAACAATATAATAAAAATATTTTTAACGCTAATTAATTTGTAAACATACACTCAACAGTAAAACTAAATTTGTTAAAGTGAAAGTTTTATTACATCGTCTCAAACTTTTTCGTCTGTGTGTTGCATGTCGCGTGACGGTCGGTTTTATGTACTCCGCGTTTTATACCCTTAATGCAATATTATTCCAATTTTTTTTAGATAAATGTCAAAAGTATGAAAAAAAGTTTCACTTTTCCCGTGGTTTCATAAAACCACACAATCCTTTTTCTTTTATAGTATGTTAATGATGAACAAAGTTACTGCTGCAGTTTTGATAAAAAAGTTCCATATCTCGAAACCTAAATGATTATTTCAAGAGTGGATTATTTTCAGGGTGGTTGAAAAAATGTAGCACCCACCTCGGTCTCTTTGGCTAAAAATACAGAAATAGTGTTATTTTATAAAGGACGATAACAACACAGTTTCCCAACATGTTAAATGCAGGTGAGGTAATTATATTACTTATTTCACCATTACAGTGCAGATAGCTACTACATACTTAAGGTGGAAGTGGAAGGGTAGCCTGCGAAATTCAAATTGTTCTTTTGCAATTAGAGGGTCAACAAATGGCTATACAAAGTTATATATATATATATATATATATATATATATATATATATATATATATATATATATATATATCTATATTATATAAATAAAAATAGAAGTCCTGACTGACTGATTGACTGACTCATCAACGCCAAGCCCAAACCTATGACCCAGGAAAGCTGAAATTTTGCACAGAGGTTTCCTTTATAATGTAGACAAGGAATAAGGAAGGATTCTTCGAAATTCAAACGGACTTAAATAGGGGATGAAAGTTTGTATGGAAATTCGTCATTTTTTAAGTGAGAAGGCTGAAATTTCATATACAAGCTTCTGGTTAGAAATAAATAAATACGTATTTTAGAGTTTTTAAGAATTTACCCCCTAAGAGGGTGAGATAGGGGTTCAAAGTTTTTCACAGCTTGAAATTCACTATTTGTGTTTCTCGATTTAATTGACGTGAAACACGTATCTATTTTTTTGAAAATTCCACCCCTCAGACGAAAACAGGGATGCATTTTTTTGTTATTGTTTTTTGTGTTAGCACGTTTGTGTGGACAAATACGCTAAAAAAAACTTCATTTAAGTATACACTTCTAGGGAATCTGGGTCATTTGTGGGAAGGACACTTGCGGTAACCCATTTACGCGAAAAGATATTTGCGCGCATGGACACTTGCGTGACCGACACTCGAGGGCTGGACAATTGCGCGACTCAATGGCTTCACGGGTGTCGTTTTCGTGGTTTTAGCGGGTCGCTGGCAATAAAAAAAAATCGGAGATTGCCCCGAGGAAAATTTCCTGTTTTTCGTGCATGGGTGTCGTTTTCGTGGTTTTTGGGGTTGCTGACCAAATTGACGGCGAGGAAAACATTCGGTTTTTCTTTCACAAGTGTCGTTTTTGTGGACTTCAGGGTCGCCGATAACGAAAATGATGACCTCATTTTCTAGGTGCAAATAATAAAAATTAAAATACGCAATGTCTCAATATCCTCCCCTAGGCTATGACTGGCATTGATTTAAGTGATAACTGTTTCTCACGTGTGCAGTTTTATGTTGCGTGCTCCGAAGTGAGCTCGGCGAGTATCTTAGTAATTTTAGCCCCAAAAGGAAACACCGCAAACGTCATTTACACAGAAGAGCTAGGATAATTCATTAGTATAAAAGGGTGTAAAACACCTCTTAACGAAGCCAAAAGGCACTGGTTCTCCCTGTCATCGCGATATTTTTTTTGTTCTACACCATACCTGGGAACCTTCTAGTTACGGAGATATTAGGGGTCAAAGTTCCAACTTTTTGACAAGTATTTTTTTAAATACAAGTTTTTAATTTAAGATTTTTACTTTAAACACCTCCACGACCCCCGTACTATTCAATCCGTCCATCAGCACAATGTTTTGAGTGCGTTACATTGAGTTCTACCACAAAACATGATTTTACACCCCCCAAAAAAAAAGTCGTTTCCCAGCAATAATTTTTGCGTAAAGTTACATAGTTTCATGTACAGAATGCTTGGTTAACGGCTTCGTGATGAGGTGATTTACACGGTGTAGTTTTCCGGGAGTTAAAAAGATTGGTTTAATCTGAGTATTTTTTAATTTAAAATATTGAAAGTTAAGTAAGTTAGCTCATTTACACCATAACCTATATCGCTAGGTGGATGGATGACCGGGGCATTTGAGCTACAGCATCTTCACTCGGAAGACATGTATAAAATAAATTCTGGTTCAAGCCATTTAGGTCCCTAACAACACAAAAAAAAATTAAAAAAAAAAACGCCGTAATATACATTTTTATATTTGTTTAAATTTTTTGTGTTGTTATTTTAATTATGTGGCGTCTTACTTCGAAAAGCGCAGATTTTTACACAACTATTAAAATGTGTCCGACACTTACACTTACGCGCGCGCGAAGCCGTGGCCAACAACTATTATCTATAACATTTAAATGACTATTTTCGACATTATTTTGGGGTGGTTAACGCATACGTGGGCAATTGCCGAACTTCACGCGGGCGAAGCCGCGGGCAAAAGCTAGTCATTAACATTATGAATGAAAAACAAAAATATCGCGCGCGACGAAAAATTTCATTTGGCCCGTGATGTTCAAATTTTCTTACGCTTTTTGCAATTTGCACAGCAGTGTCAGGTTTTATATTGATTAAAAACTGATTTAAACGGATCGTAAATACGTCGATTTCAAAATGGAAAATACTTGTATTACGTACAATATTTCATAAATTATTTCGTATATATGGATGACTCTGACGAACAACGTAACGTGAACATCGACATTTTACGTTTACACCATGCGCTCGTGCTAGGGAACTAGATATTTACTTGAAAGTATGACAACCGGGAACACATCAAAACATTTGTAAGTCTTAATAGTGTTTTGTTACGTATACGCGATTTTACACCTTATCTCTATTATGGAAAGATCAAATTCCTATGAAAGCGGTGCACCAAATACAAGAATGAAGCTTGCAAACGTATTTTACGTAAACATTATTTTTATTTTTTTTCAGTATTTGCTTTAAAGTGTTTAATTTTCGTGTAAATTGGTTAGAAATAGCCTTTAGATGAAAGTTAAACAAAATTAAACCCTGTTACATTTTTGCCCCGACCGCTATTGTAAAAAAACTGATATTAATAACTTCCGTGAGTCAAATTTGTTTAATTTTTTTAACGGAGGTTTAATATATTAATTTAAGTTATTTTATGTAAAAAAACCGCTGTTTATATTTTTGCCTCAAGTACAGTCCAAAAATTACGTAAATGTTTTTCTATCGAAATTTCCGTGGACGAAAATGTTTAATTCTGAAAAAATATATTACTGTCACCAGTTCTTTACCTAAAATAATTAAATTCGTCCTGTTAATAATTTTGCCCACGTTTTTATTCACAAAAACGCGTTTTCGTCTTTTTGACCTTGATCCGGCCTTGGAAAATGTTTAATTTTTTTTTATTATTTGGAGAGCTAAGGTCAAGTACACGATTCAAGAAAAAAATCGCTGTTTATATTTAATGCAAGGTTCAAACCTAAAAGCCCCGTACTATGACTTACTTGACTACTTTGTTTATTTCAAACTAGATTTAGACCGCGTCTCCGCTAACTTTATGATCTCCAATTGTAAATAGACGTATAAATAGGAATAGGCTACACGTGGAAATAATGTAGCTTTTCGTTAGTGAAAGAATTTTCGGAACCGGTACACTAGTTCCGGAGATTACCCCTACGTACAAACTAACAACCTTACTTCTTTATAATATTAGTACTGTAGCGACCACAAAAAGCAACATACTACAAAAAGTACTACAGCGCCATCTATGATGCGACGGAGGAACTAAGATCAATTTCCTACAAGTCGCAAGCAAAGTTTACATCGACTTTAGTATATATAGAGAAACCCGATAACAACTATCGGGCCCGCCAGACATAACAGCTGTCCGGTCGGAGGATCCTCCGTTTTCTAAGGAGTATTGAGGAACTTTACACCCTGTTCCTCATACCCCTAAAGTACCTATACATCAATGCTTCAAGTTTAAGTTCAAATAAACAAACTAGTCCTCTACAAATAACAATATTACATTAAAATATTACATACCTAGTTACACTTATAAAGAAAGATCCATTTGTATCACATTCCCCCACAAAATGGCGACTTTAGGTAACACAACGCCAGTCTTGAACACACCCAGCCACTTTGTAGACCGGGAGTCAACATATTGTTCCAACACTTAACTTTACCAGACACTTACATCCAGTACTTAAAGTTCTACACACTATATCTAGCGTTCTAAGTGGCAGCAAAGATATGATATAATATCTTGAAAATGTTCGCTTTTGAAGTCAAGTTGAGTACGATTTTAACTTGAAGCATGAATATGATAAGGTGCATATTTTATTGCGTGATTGGTCCTTTGAGATTGAACACAGTTGTTGCTTATGGAGTTGATGCTGCTGCATTTACATGCAGCACCAATGAACGACGAATTTCAGATATTCTTGAAACTCTCAAAAGGAGTCTTGCATTTCAAACGGAATCTCACTGCTCATTCTGCAGCCAAATCTTTGAAATAACTTTTTTTAGTTACTTGCATCGCGATTTTCACGTTAAACCGTTGGTCCCGGTCAAAAAACTGACATCCAATCTTACCAAGGGGTATCGTATTACCCAGGTACTGAGTTGTGGAGGTTAGATAGGCAACCGCTTCATGTAAAATACTGTTATTCGGCTGCATTCGGTTAGACTTGGAAGCCGACCCCAAGATAGTTTGGGAAAAGATGCTGCGCGATTTTCTCTAGCAAAATACATTTTGCCGTCATAAATATACCTGCCTTTATTTCCGTCAGCTATTTGAGATTGAGAGGTATTGGGGTGTTTGTTTTTCCATCTTTATTCAACTCGGTCAAGCAATTATTTCCAATTTTGCATAATTATGATAGTAAATATTTGAATTGGTGAAAAAATTATGTATTTTATTTAACGAAAATTTTGGAGATAATATTTGTTGTAAACATTTATGGAATCAACGACGACTACAGGCGTTGCGAATTAAAGCTCCTTCAGAGAGGTGCGACGCGACAGCGCGACGCGGCGCGTCGCGGCATCGAATCCATTACTCGATCCTTACGTATTGAAAAGCGCCCGAATTGTTTTTGGAAAATGAACCAAATCTTACTAAAACTTTAATCTTACAGTAATTCTTCCAGCACAAACATTCTCCGAAATGAAAGTTAGAACAAATTAAAAAACCAAAAGTTATAACATCATCATTGCAAGAAGAACACTCTAGAGCAGGCACGTGATTCCGACACGGCCCAGCCACTAGTTTTTTTTACTACTCATCTTAGTTTTTTTTTTATTGCATCTTGCATTCCGGTTAAGCAGAAACCAGCCTTAGAGAATGAACTCTCTAAGGCTGGTTTATGCTTAACCGGACTATCCTGTGGATGCCTTGAATTAAAGGCCTCCAGCCAGGGTATAAAACTTATAAACTAAGCGACAACACGCTAAGGGCATACCCTGCGGGTTACGGGCTTCGGTTTAGGGCGTCGCTGGGGGAGGGCAGGAAAGGGACAGGCTGGATCCGAGTCTAATCTTAGAAGTTAGACCCTTGTCTTAATACTACAAAAGTCTTAGATAAATGTCTTCAACCGTTAAATCGTAACAATTTCACAAGAAGTTTAAAGTCCGTCAGACTTAGCACGTAACCCAATTGTTTCGTGAAGATAACAGCTGTTTTACTTAGAGAGGCTTCAACCCATTACACCGTACCATACTATGGCCCTGCTATGAACGTAGGTATAGCACGGAACGAAACACGCCAACGTATCAGCAAAATATTCTTCCCGACAATTTTTGACGCTCTATGCATGGGACGCGTCGGATGTGGTAACGGCATACTGTTCATAGCTTTATACTTTTCAATACAAAGAATATTGTTTTGCCTGACACATTCCTAGCACGATTATGGTGTCATTGCGATTTAGGTAGACTTCTTTATCAAAAGGATCATTTAACTAAAACTCTTTTAAATTCAGAACGACCCAGTAAAATCGTAATCATAAATCTTTATTTATCTCGACAACTGAAATTATACACATACACAATCTTATATAGAGAAAGGTGTCTGAAGTATGGAGGTCCTGAAGTACAGATCCTACTGAGGTACAACTCTTCTTACAATACAAACTTTCTCTAAATTAAAAACAAAGTCATTACAAGAAGACCATTCTAGCTCCGGCACGTGATTCTACACGATCCACCCTCATCTCAAAAGTTAGTCCGAGAGTCTCTAGTTACTAAGTCACGACTGCTGTCCACTAATTGTAGCAATTACACCTGACTCCTTGTCCAACAGGCGTGTCTCGTAATGAGGTTTGGCTTAGGTAACGTACATTGAAGGAAAATGTTAGAATGCACATCTGCACATACATTTAATAGTGCTACATAGGTCTTCTGTTACGTGGCCGCCGTCGGAACCAAAGGTGACATCTTGTTTTATTAATACCTTTTCCACAGATGACTTCCTAAATGCTAATCAACAGCGAACTGCTGATGCCATGCCTTTTGTGTGTACCTCTACCTGTGACTGCATTGGTCTTCTAAACAACGCAATGAATTATAGAATTATCGAGAGAATGTGTTACGGAAGTTTTTTTGGAACGTTGTCCCGGTCTAGGATTTTCTTCTGTATCGTGGGTGCATTTACAAACATTTAAAGTCACATGCACAAACAGTTTGATCCAGAAAAACTACCTTGGAAATATTTGTCCCATGTGGAAATCAAACCCGGTACACGCAGCGCAGAAGCCAATCGCTTAGCTACTGCGTCAACCGTGCCATCTGGCGAGTCCGTCTGTTTATGTGTGCTATATATTAATCTAACACGTAATGAAATCAAGAAATGTTTTGTGTTGTTGTGTCACATGTGTTTTCAACATTTTCCTAAAATTGTGGATCGAGGACATCGTCATACAAACGTATATTAAAGATTCAGTAAAATCTTTGATATAAGTTTATGTTACGATGTCCCTTCATCGCCTATATTTCAGGTCAAAATTCAAAACCCTCAAGTAAAAACGTTTGCATAACACTAATTGCTAACTAACCTTTCCTTTCTAACTGCCTCCAGATCTAGTTCATAACCTGTAGTTCATTGTGAGCGGTATAACTATGTTCTTGACACCCGCTCTTAAATCCGTGAAGCATGAAATTAATTTCATAACAACAGAACGCATCTGTAATCCGCAAAAGTTTAGACAGAGGTGTAACAATAGTACACCCAGATCCCGCCAAATATGTTAAAGTCCTAAGTAAACAGAGCGAGCCTATTGCCATCAAGCGGCAACAAGTACTGAGTGTATAGGCTTCTATTGAGAAATTCCTAATGAAAAAAAAGGGTTGTACTCTGCATGTGCCGGCAGAAGTGAAAACTTGAATATTAACGTTGTGCATTTTTGATATTTTGGAATGGGATTAAATATAATGAGCACCAAAAAATACTTTGAGATCCTAAGCTACGTTACCCAAAAAAAAATACTAAACACCAAAAAAATTGTATTCAAAGACCAAATATAGTAAATGATCACCAAATTGTGGGGAAAGAAGAACTTAGGAAGCAAGTGCGAGCAAAGCGAGCTCGGGATATTGGGCACCCCGACTCGGTGTTAGGTTACTTTAAACCCTGCAGAGAGAAATAGGAGCCCCGCGTAGCGGGGCTCCGTCGACTACGCCTTAGTTCGGAGCTGTGATTTTCAGGTTTTTAATTCTGGTGATCATTTACTATTTTAGGCAGTATAAAAATGTTTTTTAAGGTTATATTTACTTTATCTGGTGTTATGTTAAACATAAGCCTTTTGGAATGCTTAGGAAATAATTTTGCACGAATTGCTTTAATTATCAGTACAAAAGTACTTTTTACTTATGTGGTATAATACAATATTCATTTATTGCGCTATCGTACACAAACCTGACAATTTATATTACATTAAAAATTTAACACTTCAGAACTATTACAATACTCCAATTTTACCTCTTCGGAGAAACCGAAGGTTTTGTTTGTGCATAAGATAATTATCCAGTTTTGGAAACCCAAACTCAATGACAGATGCCATAACGTTCAAATTCCTTCGTAACCTAATGTCAATCCGTCTTACGAATTTTCGATCAGGACACGTGACCTGACGCGAGTTTAACATTTTTTACCCATCACAAACGTGCACAACGCCGCTAAAAAAGTTTTCACTTAAAAAAAAACAATAAAATTTTGCGAAGGTGGTGAGACGATCTGAGCTTGTTTACGGGGCGAAAATAACCACATATTACTCAGAATAGAGAGGTTTGGAAAGAGAAAGGGGAGGACTTTGCCCAAAAAAGAAAACACTTTGCCCGACCTGTGACTCGAACCCAGGAACCCTCGCAACCACTTCACCATGGAGGCAGTCTTTGTGTAACCAGTTCTTTGTGGTGGGCCTATGATCCTGACACCCGCTTAAACTCTGTGTAGCGTGAAATTAATTTCATCAAAAGGAGTTTCGACTTAATGTAATACGAGTTTTAGTGGCTGAAGTGCTTGTGAGAATCAACTGGGAATAGAGATTATGTTGCAGAAATTATTATTGTAAGCTTTCAAAAAAGTTAGTTTTATTATGTTAGTATACAAGATGGAGCAGCGGTGGCACAGTGGTAGCAGCCCCGACTTACGTGCAGTAAGTCGTAGGTTCGAACCCAGGCAAGTGCATTACTTTGTGTAATTTTATTTCATCACCGCTGCTCTCAAAACGGTGAAGGAAAACATCGTGAAGAAACCGGCATGTCCTAGAACTAAAAATTCGAAGACATGTGACATCTACCAACCCGCACTGGGCCCGCGTGGTAGATTACAGCCCGTTCCCTCTCATAGAGAGGAGGCCTGCGTCCCAGCAGTGGGAACAATATACGCTGATGATGATGATGATACAAGATGGCCCGTCGGGTCGACATGGAATCAAAATTTTGGCCCATCTTAAAAAAAAAAAAGTGGAGCAATTTTTTTTTATTGATCAGCCTTGGGTTAAAAAAAAGGTTATATGCCAATTTAACGGCTGTATAACAATTGTTACAGAAGCTGTCTTAGCTACAAGTTACTACCACATCTCAAGAACAACTGTCTGCAAAAGCGTCATGCTGCGTCGGATTAGCTGCCGTAGAGGCTCATTACGTCACGAGCGTGTAAGTATAAGTGCCAACGTACTAGCTTGCTCAACAGGTGACGCTAACAATTGTAAATTAGTTAGAAGACGAATAACGTGGGACTGTTTACGGTACTAACTTACTTGAATTAACTTCTGCAGTAAAATTTTGTTATGGCTGTAACTAACGGCAAGCAGATATAACAGGTGTATGGAAGTTTCAAAATTGGCATTGCAATACCGATTACTTGAAAGTCAAACAAGCTTATATTATATCATTTTTTAAAGCTTGCAAAAAGTGACTAGAGTGAGCATGCTGCTACGAAATCAGTTTGGTTACCAACATACTTAAAAATTAACAAATTTTACTATTGGACCAACTCTAAAATAAGAAGAAAAAAAAGAAAAGATGCTGTGTTATACATAACCTCCTCTTTTAGATGTATAAAATGAGCTGAGAGATGCAAACAAATGAACGGATCAATAGATTTTTTTGCGTATCCAAGTTTACTCCCATAGCATGTTTTTAAATATAATCAGTAAAAGAATCAGATTGAGTATGTCCCTCGCTTAACCTAACACGCTATACACGGTGTAAATCACCTCATCACAAAGCCGTCAACCAAGCATTCTGTACATGAAACTAAGTAACTTTACGCTAAAATTATTGCTGGGAAACGACTTTTTTTTGGGGGGTGTAAAATCATGTTTTGTGGTAAAACTCAATGTAACGCACTCAAAACATTGTGCTGATGGACGGATTGAATAGTACGGGGGTCGTGGAGGTGTTTAAAGTAAAAATCTTACATTAAAAACTTGTATTTACAAAAATACTTGTCAAAAAGTTGGAACTTTGACCCCTAATATCTCCGTAACTAGAAGTTTCCCAGGTATGGTGTAGAACAAAAAAATGATCGCAATGACAGGGAGAACCAGTGCCTTTCGGCTTCGTTAAGAGGTGTTTTACACCCTTTATAATTATGTGAAAGAATTCCAAAAATAAAAAATAAAACAGGCCCTAGTGCGAGTCGGACTCGCGCACGAAGGGTTCCGTATCATTAATAATAAAAACGGGCAAAAAAAACCATTATAGTTATGTCACTTCTTATCTTTTTTGTATGGGAGCCCCCTTAAATATTTATTTTATTCTGTTTTTAATATTTTTTGTTATAGCGGCAACAGAAATGCATAATCTGTAGAAATTGTAAGTGGCTAACTATCACGGATCATGAGATACAGCCTGGTGACAGACGGAAGGACGGACAGCGAAGTCTCAGTAATAGGGTTCCGTTTGACCCTTTGGGTACGGAACCCTAAAAACGCTCTTATCCAGTTACGTCACAGGTATAACAATAATTTAATTGGCACATGAAAAGATAAGTACTTCGGCTATCATGGCTGGCTTTATTTAACAACACTGCAAATTGGCCCATCCATTAACAGTTAATTAAAAATGCTAATTAATGAACACCTATCAGCAGCAGCTTAATGGAATAAATTCTCCCTACTTTAATTTGATTTTATCTTCGATAATAATAGGGCTTAATAAAATAAAATCCGCATTGACTTTTCCAAAGACAGTTGGGTTTAGCTTCTACTCTAACCGCATGCAGCTGTATACCATTATTTTATGTGAAGCGACTGCCTAATTATTAGGCAATCGACAGTGGTATTCTTATTTTTGTGTGCCTACTAGCTACCATTTACTGGAAACCTACGTGTTTTAGTGACTTGAATGTGCCCTGGCGGTTGAGAGTATGTCATGTTCAGTGAAATGTCACGTTGATGGTGACGCGTGTGTTGTGTCATTTAGTTCCCTTCAAAATGGTTGAGTTGAATGATGGCTGATCCATGCGTCATGTTCGTGATTGGGCGCTATCAGCTGTGCCTGGTCATCTCTTAGTTGCTACGGCTTATTTCGAACAAATTATTTTATTTTTGAAATGTCTCTTTTGTTTTTACATCGTTCTCACATAATGTACCATCTCAACATAAATGATGTGAAGAAGATTTTTGTAACAAGATTCTGATTTAAAAGAGTGTCCATGGAGTTTCTTGCCTATTCTTCTCCATAGATATCTACGCTTTGGAATGGGCAACCACAGTACTTTCACAGTTATTATGTCTTGTGACCGGGACTGTAGCTTCATTTTTATTGCTGTTCGACTATTCAAAAGTACCTGTAACTGGCCTACTTTAAATAAATGATTGTGATTCTATTAGGCCCTAACGGGAGACAACTTGGTAAGACTGCAGGTTGTTACCTTAGCTTCTGATAACCCATAGGGCACCAGATATTTAATAAGCATTCTTCTATCCTCAATATCAGCACAACACGTAACCCCAAGAGGGAAAATATAATATTCGCAAAGCAATATCATTAGGGCGCAGATTTCTTTGCATGCAAAATTAAATGGCGGTCATATTATGACGTCACGGTGTCTGTACATATTTGATAGCAGCCTTTTGAGCCGCTTTTAATTGAAATTACATGTTCTAATATTCTGTAGTGGTGTTGTACGGGTTTAATACAGATAAAGGGGACCTAGTTACATCGGCTGACTTTGTAGAATTTTGGCAGTCGTTACTGGCCCGAAAGTCTTGCCAAAGGGTATGGTATTACCCAGTACTAACTGGGTTATGGAGGTCAAATAGGCAGTCGCACCATGTAAACTACTGGTAGCTACTGGTAGCTGCAGCCGGTTAGACTGGAACTCAAACCAAACATGAAATCGTGCAGGAGCTGCATAACATTACCGAGTTCTGTTGCTCTTAGCGTTGAGTGAAGCCTATTTAATTAGTCTCCATTTTACTATTACTATGTAAATTGAATCGTAATAAATTACCCGCTGACCTAAACGTCATTAGTAACATAAGGTAGGTTCGTGTATATCCGAACATCAGTCATTTGACATAGACAGCGCGTTTATGTCAAAGCTGTAAGGGTGATTTTCGTAATGAAAGTGTTACGTATGTCTCTTGTGCTGTCGACTGTAATGTAAAGTTGAGTGCAAATAAGTGGAGTGCTTCATGTTTAGATTACAACAACAACATGTCTGTTTCCACCGTAGAGTTAGGTATAGTCCTATGTAAAAGGAGTCGAGCCTTTTGCCATCAATTGGCCACAAATCCAGACTCTGGGCTTCGAAAGTCTTGATGGAGAAACCAAATATCATATTATCGCTACTGTTAATTCCCGGGAGCACCTTGATAACTCAAATTCTATTTATATCCGGATTGTGCTGAAACCGTTACCGGAGATAAGTCCGCACGTTTCAAATATCCGGCTCAAAGTTGCAACATTACCGACGCTAAGACGAATAGTTTCCGAACTTCCTGAAAGCCAAATATCGGATAAGTTTCGGCTACCTGTTTCGGCTAACTGGTACATCCAATGTAAAACTTTTGTATTTAGGTACAGTGTAGTGTAAAATGGTGTTAACTTATATTTTTTTTAGAACAAAGTTATACGGATAAACGACGTGTCTTGAATAAACGATCCCTATAAGTAAAACGTAAGCATAATCAGCCTGTTATGTTCCCACTGCTGGGACACAGGCCTCCTCTCTATGAGAGGCTATAATCCACTACGCAGGTTGGTAGATGTCACATGGCTACGAATTGTTAGTTAAAATGCCGGTTCCCTCACGATGTTTTAATATGAACATGAACTTATGCTCGCTTACTTAGTGTGCATTTTATGTATGTTTTAATTCTCATTAAGTTGTAGAATGTCAAGTGGTGTTTTAAAAATAGAAGCGTTTTAATAGGAATTCACCGCACTTATTTATACAATGGTAGAATAAAGTCAGTATAACTGCGTTCTTCTTAGAATTTAAACCTACTTAGATACCACAAGAACACAGAAAAAGAAGAAATCTCGTTAAGTCACTTCTTATCTTTTATTTTTAGTTCTTTATTAAAAGGTAACAGCCACAAAGGTACTTCGCAGTACTGGTTGGAATTAAAGTTCCTAGAAAGTCAGAAAACCAAGTTTTTCAATGAAAAACTTCGGGCAAGTAAGTCATTTTTTTTGCGGTGGGTTTGTTTTGACTCTAGTCTAGGTCATAGATGACAGAGACAAAGTCGACGATGGTACGAGCTTACCCAGAAGAAGCCTGTTCACTCTAACTTTGAAGACATTAAGGTTCTAAGCGTTCGGAAACACAGACGCAGGCAGAGAGTTCCACTCCTTTGCTGTGCGCATTATAAGACGTTTTCTAAGTAAAAGTAGAAATTTCATTTTCTACCTTCTTTGAGGTGTTAACAAACGGCAACGTACTTACTTGAAGTTAAAGGATTTTCTTGAAACCGGATCCTTCTCGAACTTCGTTTACAAAGATTTAAACCGTTAAAATGCGCACCGCGTCAAGAACAATTGTGTTTCTTTTACGTTGTCAATTGACGTACTGTCTCACTCATATTGAAAACCATGTTTGTTATTCCTTTGGAGTCAGTTCAGACAGAAAGAAAAAACGGGCCAAATGCGAGTCTTACTCGCACACAGGGTTCCGTAGCCCCAAACAATATAATAACAATATTTTGAACGGTCATTCATTTGTAAATTTCCACTCAACCGCAAAATTAAATTTGTTTTTCATAGTAAGTTAATGAAAAACAAAGTTACTGCTGCATTTTAGTTAAAAAGTCCCATATATCTCAAAAACTAAATATCAAATCTTATTCAAACCAATTTTCGTTGAAAGTTACTTTAGAAATTAGAGGGGGGGGGGGACACACGTTTTACCACTTTGGAAGTGTCTATCTTTCAAAACATTGACTTTGAAAAAAAATGGTTTTAGGAACCTCAATGTCATTTTTAAAGACCTATCTATAGACACCCCGCACGTATAGGTTTAATGGTTGTTTTTTTAGTTTCAGTTCCGTGTATGGAGAGGGGTATCCTTAATCTATATTTATTTTTATTTTTGTACAAAAATCGCAAAGCGGTTCACAGAATACATCTACCTACCAAGTTTCAGCTGTGTAGTCCTAATAGTTTAGGAATAAAGTGGCTGTGACATACGGACGGACAGACAGACAGACATGACGAATCTATAAGGTTCCGTTTTTTGCCATTCGGCTACGGAACCCTAAAAATGCGTGACGAATTTAATTGCTGCATTGAAAATACTGACGACTCTCTTTCGGGCCTTTAAACTAGGGAAATCCGATCCAATTTATTTATTCAACAATACATAAATTGTTGAATAAATAAATTGGATCATATTTCCCTATATACACAATAAATACAGAAAAAGACAAAGAAACAGAAAAATTGGTACAAAGGTGATGCTTATTTCTAAAGAAATCTCTTCCAGCATACCTGCGAAAGGAGATACTAACTCCTACTTGCAGTCATTAAATTGCTCGGGCATATATCCGTGTTGTCTAAAGTTCTGAACAGGCGAGCTAACTCTTCGCAATATTAATATTTTCGCACAAACCGGTGAAGGCACTTTTAACGATTCAAATCTTTGTTCGCTTGTAGTTTAGTTTAATCTGCTCTAAAATTCTCTACGGACGAGGGGAAAATTGTAAGCAAGATTATTATTGTAAAGTTTACGAAAATGGCGCTATTTTGTGAAAGGTTTTGTGTTTCAAAGTAAATAAAGCTAATCCTTTGGTGTATTATTACGGTTGACAGGTAGAATATTTAAGACGAAAACGTAGTAGGTACAGACAGCAAAATAGGTAAGTGTTCAGGTGGCCTACCATGACGTTTTAAAATATTAGTGTTTTATTCTTATTCCAGAGTGGGAAAGAGACGGAGCTCTACAGGTCGTCTAGCTCCATCTCTGCTGCTAGGCCAACAAAGATCATTGTTTTTGTTGTTGACGCCAGGCAGCACATTACCTACATGTTTATTACCTACACTTTTAAAAGGTACATAATTATGTAAACATCTTGTGTGTATTTTCCGTCGTACCTCACATCGATGATCGTAGTATTTTATCATTGAATCAGAAACACAATATTATTTCGATTCTTTGAAAATATTGTGGAGTGATTTTCAATAATTAAAATTTTAATGATCGCTTCGCGCGATTTTACCTCATTTACTATACATGTAATAAATGCGATTCTAACTGCTGCCAACGACTTCCTCGTTGTCCAAATAAATAAGGGTCACCTTGACTTCCAGTCTAACCCTACCCAACTGGGCCTATTCAGCAAATCTGTGAGACACGCAATATTATCTCTTTCTTTTTGTGTCTAGTTTTTTTTTTAAATTTATTTTGTGTTGTGTGCACTTATGGCATGTGCCAAATAAATATGTTTTCTTTCCTTCTTTTAAAAAGATGCTGCTCAATATCACAATTTTACATCGAGACACGTCCTATCTGACATTCTAATAACCGAGTTGCATAATACCCCTTTTTTTCGGATGGAAAGTCATCTAATGACTCCTCCCGCTCTGGGCGGAGCGGAAGGGATTGCCAGATTTGTACTGACTAAAACCCATCCATGTTCCTTCTCAGCCCTTTGTGTTCCAGGGCCACGGTATCTCTTTCGAACAGTCCCGCAGCCCTGGCAGGCATCGCGGCCCTCTCGGACCCCTTCCGAATTGCTGACATCTCCTTGAGGCGCGCGAAGAACACGAACGCGCCAACGACACGGCCTGTGCATAATACCCTTAGAAAGACTGGCTGTCAAATTTTCAAGCTTCTGACTATACTACGAGTATATTGCAACGACTGTAAAACGCTATCAATTTAGAGTACAAAATCTTTTAAAGTCTCCCTCTCGCTAATCAAAATAACCTCTAGACTAAATAACCAAAGGCTTGCTTTATACCGATTAAATATAAATCTCTCAGATTAAGCCCCGGTTTTATTCCACGTCATCTCTGGCAGCAATTATAAATTAATCCTGGCATCCTGCTTACAGGTTTACAGCACATAATATAATTATAATTTTAAATCA
This sequence comes from Cerastis leucographa, assembly GCA_963082945.1. Lineage (NCBI taxonomy): Eukaryota > Metazoa > Arthropoda > Insecta > Lepidoptera > Noctuidae > Cerastis > Cerastis leucographa. The sequence goes on along the minus strand of OY720380.1, from coordinate 4,112,443 downwards.
GAGAAAGATTTTTCATGTTTGGTTTCACTGCCTTTACATCAGAAGTGGGATTGCTCATACTCATGCCGGATTCATGATTTATTATACAAAGAATTACTGTACTACATACATATTTGGTCATAAGAATAAAAGGAGAACATTGTTCGTAAAGGCCCATACAGGTGTTCGCCATTTTAACCAAATGCTACCCTCGTCATAAACCAAAATACAATATTTGCCTGTTTTTGTCCCAATTTTAGCAATATTTTATTTAGATGAGTCCCCACGTTCTAGAAAGTAGTCATATTTAAAATCAGCATTTAAATTATTTGCAGGATGGCGAATGCGACTTAAAGCAAGCGCACACCTGGGAGGACACGGCAAGCCATTTTATCTTTACCCAACGTAAGTTCATACAGATCTAGTGGTAACAAGATCCAGATTCTAACGTTTAGGTAAGCGGCATTGAACATTGGAATCTGTATTTTGTCACTACTACCTACGTACGAATTTACGTTGGGTATAGATCGTGCCGGGTACCGCTGGCCCTTACTTTCAAAATGTTTTTAAGACATGTTCCTCACTATGATACTTTATAGTTTCGAGAGCAGTGGTGACGAAATAACAAGTAGGAAGTAAAGTTACTGTCCAGCTTCGATCCCATGGCGGAATATGAGAGGGAGAGAGCCTCACGTCCCAGCCGCCGCGGGAGACGCCCCGGGCGTCGTCGGTGGCCCTCTAGGCGCGGGCCTGTGGACGGTGAGTAATGGGTTAGCTCACCGTCCATCCGTTTTATGACGACAGGCTGTGTCGACGGCGCGTTCGTGTTCCACGCGCGCCTCAAGGAGATGTCAGCAAGTTGGAAGGTATCCGAGAGGGCCGATGCCTGCCAGGGCTGCGGGACTGTTCGACAGAAATACCGTGGCCCTGGAACACAAAGGGCTAGGAGGAACATGGATGGGTTTCAGTCAGTACAAGTCCGACAATCCCTTCCACTCCGCCCAGAGCAGGAGGGGTAATTTGATGATTATGAATCCGTAAAAAAAAGTAAGTCCTGACCATCACTGCTCTCAAGCACGAATTTATATATTTTAGCGAGACTAACGAACAGCAATTGATTTTTATTTATATAGATAGATAGATGGATTGGCATACAAAATTTCAAATAGTTCATCTTAATTCTGTAGTATAAACCACTAAGAACAGACCTGCTACTGACAACTTAATCATTTTCATTTTTCAGGCTCTTCTATTCATAGCATAAACATGACAAGCGAATAATTATAAACTAAATAAAATAGAATATAATAATATTAAAGGAATATTCCCGGTTGAGACCAGATTGTGTTACAAGCTCGCTTCAGGCTGTACACAGATTTCAACCTCACAAAGGGATTTTTGGAATAATCCAGCGTATTTAGGATAACCTTGAAGTTAACAAGAATTTACTTATTAAGATGTATTATCGCATAAGATTCTCGAAGAAAAAATGTACTTCGGTGTATTTACTATGCGCTTTTAACGCGATTTAATGGTAGCGCAGGTACCTAATCTAATATTAAACATCATATCTTAAGTAAATAAGTCAGCCATTAAAATAATAAAAGGCTTCTCGAATATATTATATTATGCGGGTAAAAAATTACAAAAACTGCAAGCTGTAAACAGACCATTCACGAAGCTGCCAACCAAGCATTCTGTACATCAAAGTCTACGCAAAAATAATTGCCGGGAAACAATAACAATTGAAAGAAACAGAACACAACAAAAACAATTTACACATCAACTATAACAAACAACAACGACCAAAATTAATTGGGTTGAAAAATCACGTGTTACGGTAGAATTCACTGTAAAATTGTGCTAATGGATGAATTCAATAGTACGGGAGTCGAGCCGCGAACGTCGAACAGGAATTTCAAGTAAAGTTGTTCAGTCATTAAAAATGTATTAAAAAAAATGGCTTATGTTTAACATAACACCAGATAAAGTAAATATAACCTTAAAAAACATTTTTATACTGCTTATAATAGTAAATGATCACCAGAAATAGTCAATCAATAAACCAAGTAAAATTTCGCTATAATCAATGTATCGGGTGTCCGAATTGCATTAAAGTCTTTCAAACACCTGCATACGAGCTAACGACCGAGTTAACAAACACAGCGTACGGGTCCAGCAAGACGTCACAAATGTGGCCCGACATTTCATCATCTGCCTAGACTTCTCCCAACTATGTGTTGGTCGGCTTCCAGTCTAACAGCATGCAGCTGAATACTAGTATTTTACATAGAGCCTACCTGACCTAAACAACCAAGTCAGAACTGGGTACTAATACGATACCCCGTGGTAAGACTGGTTCTCAGACTTTCGGGCCACTGACTACCTGTAACGACAGGAATGTGGCCCAACATTTATCCATACTAATATTATAAATGCGAAAATCACTCTGTTTGTTTGTTACCTTTTCACGACTAAACGGCTGTTCAGATCTTAATGAAGATAGATTTCAACCTGGGGAAGGACATAGGCTATATATCATCACGCTACGACCAATAGGAGCGGAGCAGCAATGAAAAATGTTGCGAAAACGGGAAAAATGTGACCCAGACGAAGTTGCCCGGGACAGCTAGTACACAATAAATAACTCCCCTACGATATCGTATCGTTTCCGTATTGTATGTTACTAAATAAATGAGATACTGAAGAAGCCATTAGTCGTTGTTCCACGTCACAAACATAACTTGTTAGCTATGCAAATAGAATGTACTTATAAGGTAATTAGGAAATGTTTTCCTTTCTCACGATGTTTGCGTTCGTTTTCTTACTTGACTTTTGAAGAGGAAAATGTAGACAATAGGGAAAATGTGTATGTTCCTTAATTTTAATGCGAATTTGTCTTCTGTTATGTTGAAATGTGCGTATCTACTGATAATGATTACTTAAGACGTGTTTTTCTTGTTCCGTAATAGGTATAGGATGACTGGTAATAAGTGACCGATACTTAAACACGTGATTGTACTCATGATAACAAAAACATTCCCAAAGAAACGTTTTTTTTGGACTTATTCAATATTATCACAGTAACACAACAGCCATATGATATTTGGGGTTGCGAGCCGTGCACGGTACGACAGTAATGAGACAGAATGGCGTCACGCGGCTAACAGCTGATAGGTCACAGGAGCACGCGCGCGCGAATTGCATTTGGCTGCTTGTGTTATAGTGTTATAAGTGAATGAGTATAAAAAATTTCCTTGGGAAAGTTGTTTGTTATCGAGTACAATCATGTATTTAAGTATCGGTCAATAATTACCAGTCACCCTATATGTAATCTAAAATGAAGCTGCTTGCAAGAAGAAGTGATATTGAATTAAAAAATGAAGTAATACACCATAATTCAACGTTTTCCGTAAAACCGATGTCGGACGCTTTTTTTTTATTAATTTATGGATTTCTCTCGATGTGAAACACAATCTGAACAAATTAATCAAAATTGAAAAATCATTTTTGAATATCGGCTTTCGACATCTTTCAATCACCTACAGAAAGTCCGAAAATTTTAAATAATGAAAGTAGCAGAAGCTAAACTTCCTTTCCAATATTTTGTTGCTGACCTATAAAGGGTGTAAAACACCTCTTAACGAAGCCGAAAGGTTCTCCCTGTCATTGCGATCATTTTTTTTGCTCTACACCATACCTGGGAACCTTCTAGTTACGGAGATATTAGGGGTCAAAGTTCCAACTTACTGACAAGTATTTTTTTTAAATACAAGTTTTTAATGTAAGATTTTTACTTTAAACACCTCCACGACCCCTGTACTATTCAATCCGTCCATCAACACAATGTTTTGAGAGCGTTACATTGAGTTCTACCACAAAACATGATTTTGAAAAAAGTTGTTTCCCAGCAATAATTTTTGCGTAAAGTTACTTAGTTTCATGTAAAGATTGCTTTGTTGACGGCTTCGTGATGAGGTGATTTACACCGTGTATAAGTAGAATGAAACATAAATGAACGATCACTCGAGCAACCGTGTGATATCAGCTTAAAGAATTCCCATAAACACAAAATAAAATTCTAGAAAATATGGAATGGAAACATCCTGCTCACATTTCTCTTACTCCCTAATGCAATCTACGTATCCAAGATTTACGGATCCATACATACATCACAATATTCTGAGAGGGAACTCGATAGACTGACATAACAGCCCTCAGATCGCTGATGCCATTACGTCGGTCAATTACTTCGAAACGGCCATTAACTGGCCTCTTAATGGATGGCCACACTAACAGATTCTGGTCTAGTGCCTTGTAGTCCCTAGTGGTCTATCATTTGTTGACCGTTTAATCGTTTATGGGTAGAATAAGAACTGCGTGTGACTAGAAAGGTCAGAGAAATGAGGATTTTATTTTAAAAAAAATAGTAAGGCCTGTTAAACTGCAGGACCGCTTGAGCGAAGAAAAAACCGGCCATGTGCGAGGCGCACTCGCGCTCGAAGTTTTCCGTACCATTATTTATAAAAAACGAGCAAAAAAATCATATCTCCCATATGATTTTTTTGCTCGTTAAGTATTCATTTTATTCTGATTTGTTGTTATAGCGGCAACAGAAAGACATAATCTGTAGAAATTTCAACTGGCTAACTATTTCTCGTTCATGAGATACAGCCTGGTGACAGACGGACGGACGGACAGCGAAGTCTCAGTAATAGGGTTCGTTTGACCCTTTGGGTACGGAACCCTAAAAAGACGGCTCCAAATACTTCATCTTCACATCATATCAGCTTTGAATCGCCCACTTCTGGGTATTAGGCCTCCCCTTTCTTCTGCCACACTTCCCGGTTCTGTGCGTTCCTTATCTAGGGGTTTCCTACAATATCGTCGACCCAACGAGCTTTTAGCCGAAAGGTTAGACAGAGCCATACCCACATTTTGCCAGTTATGTTTAAGTCTCTCACGATAACTGACAAATGCTTGCACTGACTGGACAGGTCCACTCAAATCTGTGTGGTTCTTTCTTCAAAAGACCATTTCAGATACTAATCTGCATAGTCCTCATGTAAATTGAGCAATGTCTGGACTTTAAAAGAGTAACAAGTTAACAGAGAACCTCTGAGTTTGTTTCGGCTGTTTCTTCTCAGAGTAGTCAGGTACGAAACACCGGCCCCATCTAGCTTAAAAAAAAAAATGACGTGTAAAAGTGTTTGTAAAAACCTACTTGCAAAATAAACATCATTTATCATTTATCATTAGTCCCATGTAATAGGGGGCGAGCCTATTGCCATCAACCGGGCACCAATCCAGACTCCATGGCTGCTACTGAAAAACCCAATAACTCTTCGCCCTTGGCAGTTTGCTTTAAGAGGGGACTCTAGTCGGTAATTGAAAGTATTTGATTTGATTTGATTTGAAGAAACTATTGCCGTCGCGCTGCGCCCGACAAGCCCCCGTAAAGTGCGAGTCAAAACGACTTTATTCTTTTTGCGAAAGATATAAAATCTTCAACGATAGCCAGAATGGGTTCAGGAAAAATAGATCCACTACATTAGCAATATTTAAATATATCCAGGAAGCTTTAAATATAATCAATAACAAAAATTACGCAGTAGGGATTTTACTGGATATGAGCAAAGCCTACGACAGAGTTTCATACAAAATTTTACTGCATAAATTATATGCAATAGGTGTTAGAGGTACAGCACACAAGTGGTTCTGCTCGTACCTAGAAAATAGGGAACAATTCGTAGAGGTAGAACATAGCGACCCACACACTGGCCAAATAACACGCGTAAGATCTAATAAAGCAAAAACAATAATGTCAATACCACAAGGCAGCGTTTTGGGATGTTTATTATTTCTAATTTATATTAATGACCTCCCTAAAGAAATTGACGCTCAAAGTATTTTATTTGCTGACGATATTTCTATCATTTTTCCATATACGAATACAGAAAACCTTAACTTAAGTCTAGACGATAAGCTCTCCAAAATAATAGCATGGTTAAAAGATCATAACTTAGAATTAAATTTTGACAAAACAAAGCTAATGCAATATAGACCATACCAAAAACGCAAATTGGATATAAATTACACATACAATAATATAAAACTGCAATGCATAAACGAGTTTAAACTGTTAGGTTTGACTATAGATACCAATATAAACTGGAAAGCCCATATAGATGCATTGGCAAACAAACTAGCCAGCTTTATATATGCCTTGGAGGAGCTTAAAAGAGCTACCGATTTTAAAACTGCACTAACAGCATACTATGCCTATGCATACTCCTGGCTAAATTATGGAATCTTGGTGTGGGGAAATGGTGTAGACAAAGACAGACTTTTTATTCTCCAAAAGAAATGTATACGAATTCTTGCCAATATAGATAACACAGAAAGCTGTAAGCCATTCTTTGTAAAATACAAAGTCCTTACATTAACTGGTATCTACATTTTAGAAGTTAGCAAATTTGTAAAAAAGCACAGGGCACTATTCCCACTCACTAAGGACCTTCGCCCACAACATCGCAGTGTTAGACGCCAAAACAAAAATGAATTAGCCTTACCAAGCTCAAAATTAGCTATGTTCCATTCAGGACCTTTAGCCATGTGCGTGAAAATATATAATAAGCTTCCAAATTCAATTAAGGACATAGAGTACGAAAATAAATTTAAAAACAGTCTCCAAAAATACCTTATATTAAAATCGTATTACACGTTAAAGGAATTCTTAGACGATAAGTAAATTTTGACATTGAAATTCATACCTGTACACAATACACACAGCACCTACAATTTTGACTGACTACCTACTTTATGTTATGTTATTTTATGATTATTATTGTTATAGCTATTTTTCTAATTTAATATTTTATCTTAATTTAATTTATGAATGGAAATGATGACTAATTAATTGTTCTTACCCTATCTTATATTATATGACAGTTACTTATTTAAACAACAAATGATTTATGTTTTTCAAGCACAGTGGTTTGTTTTATTATTGTGACACTGTAGCACTTTAATTATTTATATTGCTGTGCCCTAGCAGGGTTCATGTATGGAACCTATATAATTGTACTTGTAACAACTTGTAAACTACATGAATGCAATAAATGATGATGATGATGATGATGAAGTGCGAAAGGGACAACTGCAGCTCAGGCTGATTTTACCTACAAAAATCTTGACCAAAAGACGTTTTGTATTCCGCTGTTTTCTTCTTCAAAACTAAACTGATCTAAATAATTCTTATATCAATATTTAGAGGAAAGGTATATCTATGCTTCCATTATTTTCTTTTTTGTTAAAAACTTACCTAGTTTGTCTGTTAGTCGTCTGAACATGGCGGTAAAAACGGGCTTTTTTTCGTGTTTTTTGATTGTCATAATTTTTTTAGTGATTTTGTTTAAAAAAAAAGGAAATGATAGGGGCGTGTATTAATAAGACCTAAATTTTTTGGAAAGTAAAATCATTACTCTAGACGCATTATCCACGAAGAAAACAGCGGTATACGTTTGTATGGAGAGATACCGACTAGAGTCCCCTCATAAGCTTTAAACTTAAATTAGGTATAATTACTGCCTTGATTCTTGAAAATCCTTATAATTATTCATGCGTTAAAAAGCTACTTTTTCAACACCTCGTTCTACGAACCAATATCCGCTCGCCAATTAAAAAGCAATTAGTATAATTATTGCACTGAAAAAGGTATTTCAACGTATTGTTAATTCAATATCAAGATAATTGTTTGCACGAGTAACGAAATATTGGCTTTATTTTTTGGGGTATGCTCCTAAATCGTATCTAGGGATTTATTCCAAAGTAGCTGTACCGCGCAACTTCGTCCGCGCCACATTTTCCCCGTTTCTGTAACATTTTTCATTGCTGCTCCACTCCTTTTGGTCGTAGCGTGGTGATATAGCCTATCCTTCCTCGATAAATGGGCTATCTAACACTGAAAGATTTTATAAAATCGGACCAGCTGTTCTTGAGATTAGCGCGTTCAAGCAAACAAACAAACAAACTCTTCAGCTTTATTATTAGTATGAGATGTTAAAAATATTTGTCTAATTGAATCGAACGTAATAAAAGTTGAAAGTGTCTGAGGATGCAATGGACAGCACTATGCTCTAAATAAGAATCTCATACCTAACAACCCTCTGAGATATCCATTTCTTCTACTAGGTCAGCGTGAGTGTTTATAAGAGAAAATATTTTTTCATTTTGTTAAATGAAAACAACTTGCTTTCCACTCTAACGTTAGAGCTTAAATCACAACCGATTTGAACTTAAAAGTTAAATAAATATGGCGGGAGTACTTTCACGATTGAGTTATCCTTAAAAAACACTATGCTTGTTTTTCTCAGTATCCTCTAACCAACATGTAGTGGATTTCCCCCAACTGAACGAGTACTAAGAACCCGTTAACTGTAAATTCAAACCTCCCTCGATCTTTCACAGTATTTCGTCCAAAATTCATCAGAACACAATTTCCTATGACGTGCATCAAAATTCCATATCAAAGCCCCTCAAACTACAACCATGTAGCTTCACAACCAATTTAATCAACATTTTGATGTCATTGCCTACATTTCGGAACAAGTTTCCGGATACCATCAAAACTTTACCCACCCAAAACTTGTATACATTCTAAATTGAACCTTAACTTATTAAGTTGAAAGGTTAATGGATTATTTCCGAGGTGTTTTTTGAAAGACGCAAGTCAACGCCTAAATAGCGTTGTATAAGAGGTTTCAGGAGGATTATAGCTCTATGCTTTTAGTAACTTTTGGTATACGTTTAGTTAAGGCCTTTTATCTAAATGTGGGATCAAACAATCTTTTCCTTCCATTAAAATCTTCGTGACCTGCCCGATATCCTACAACGGAATAGGAAAAACTCGTGATTAATCCGGAATATTCTAGAACTAGAAAAGACATGTCTGACGTCTACCAACCCGCAATGGGCCCGCGTGGTAGATTAAGACCCGCTCCCTCTCATAGAGAGGAGGCCTGTGTCCCAGCAGTGGAAACATTCTAGCCTGGAACCTGGATCTATTCAAATTTCAAGTGAATCGTTTTCTTCTAGGCAATCGTGCTCCACTCCATCGGCATCAGCGCTTCACATCTGGCGAGTTGCAGCCAAACGCTAACGATTTAGTATAAAAAGCCAGATTATGTATTATATGAAGTGGGGGATATTCGGCACACCTGTCGGTATGTACCTATGTCATCGCATATAGGGTAAACGGCTGCGTCGATTTTTGATTTGGGTCAATGAGGTGTCGTTCGATTCTTTTGGATCCGGAGTGGATGCTCGTGAAACGACAGGCGACATCACTTGATTGGGCTGCTGTTGGATTGTATGGTGAAAATTCAAACCATTGTTAACAAGCGTGATAATTGTATTCCGATTCCAATTTTTTTCAAGGCGATAATATTGTGTATTTTTAGTTTTGAACGGAAATGATCCATTAAGTCAAATCACAATACTATTATTTTTATGATCGTTCACGTTCTAATAAAATAAGACACAGGAGGGTTTTAACATTATTTGACAGATTGAGATTGATTTCAAACAGTCAAAAACATGACTTTCGCTAAGGTGAGATTACGACTAGATTCTGAATGGCTAATTTTGTCCATCAACAGTAGTGTGAAAAAACTATCAACATGTCAAAGCGTGCTGCACACATAAAAATAATGATTCTTACAATATTCTATTCTAAAAAACAATTGCCCTGACTCTAAAAACAAAAACAAAATCAACACAACACAATCAACAAAACAGTTTTATGTGCAAGCAAGCCATAATCATGTTTGCACTTGCAAGAGTTGCTTGTTCATTGTGAGAAGCAATGGCGAATAAAGACAAAGACTTAACAACTCAGCTTACGCTTTAAACGTGTAACAAAGTAGTCGAAGTTTCCAGTATACTTGTCTTTTTATTGAAAGTACTCTACCGTAAGACGAACTTGGAAATTCCACAAAGCAGGGTGCAATGTTGCACGTAGCTTAGCGTGGTTTGTGCGCTTTTGTTTTACTTTTGAACGCGACTCACTCTACTCATTACATACCGAGTATCTTCCGTGCCTCGGAAAGCACGTTAAGCCGATGGTCCCGGCTGTCATTTGTAGATCTTTGAGTCGTTAAAGGCAGTCAGTGAACTCAGTGACCCAATAGTCAGATACACAGTCTTACCAAGGGGTATCGTATTAAACAGTACTAACTGGGTTGTGGTGGTCACTGGTATTCTGCGTCCAGTTAGACTGGATGCCGACCCCAATAAAGTTGGGAAAAGGCTAGGCTAGACACTACGGATAGGCTAGTCTAGGATGACACTCACCGAGACAGTCTGAATCAGGCCGAGTGCGAGAGTGTGCCAAGCAAGTAAGTCGGCTTGGCACGAATCGAGCAAAACGGTTTTTTCACGAACGTATATCTACTATAATAAACTTTATTTTGCCGCCAAATCATGCCGACCGGAACGCGAATTTACAAAGGCTATACTATTTCAGTCACGAGCCAGACTCTGATAGATGAGCTTTTGTTTGTGCACATTACTCGCCAAAACCTAATCTATCTCAGTAAAAAAATTGACTCAAATAGATTAGCTTTTGGCCTGGATATTTTCAAAGAAAATGCACTGACAAAACCTAGTACTGTATCCTATGTATCCAGGAGAATTAAGCTGCAAGAGCGAGCGAAGCGAGCTCTGGACTTGGGGCACCCCGACTCGGACAGGTTAGGTTCGAAGGGGATGGCGGGGTCTTTCTCAAGAACGGTGCATTACCTTTTAACGGGAGTGGTCCCAGGGGAAAAGGGGTACACCCCCCCCCTTAACCCCCTCCGCCTGCCAAAGAATTCTAGATTTTTACCAAAATAATAACAATTTCCACGTAATTATCCGCCTATTATTGAAGCTAACGATTGGTAAATATCGGTATCAAATTGAATAGCATTTGTTGCTGCAATGTTAGAAGGAATTTGTCTAACAAAGTCTACGCGATTTCGGTCAATTTCTGTACTAGAATGGATTAGGGTTTTGGCAAGTTTTTGTCAAACAAAGCTAAGCCAGTTCAGTTTGCACTTTCACTCTAATGGTATAGCCTTTGTAAACACGCGACCGGAACATATACGTAACCCCCTAATTATTCCTTTTTTTTTCTACTTTGCATCTCGATTTTGTGCAGACAAGCTTGTCCAATTACAACGCTAAAAACGTTACGTGTAAAACCGCTCAAACTTCCAGCTACTATCAAAAATACACGCAACATTGCCAACCTGAAAACGAAAGCAGATAAAAAAATTTAAAAAAAACTCTCTCCGTGTCCATGTCATTGTTATGACACGTGTCTTTATCATTCTCGACTTTAAGTGCTTTCGTTTAAAGTGTAATGTTTACATTATATGTGAGTGAGTATGCGCGCGAGACGCACGCATACTCACTCACATTGATGGTGAAATAATAAACACGGAATTATTCACACCTGAACTGAGGAGCTCGTGGCTAAATAATAACAGCCGCTCGGGTCGATCTCATCACGTTAAGCCGCGTTCACCTAGGTTGATCCGTGGATGTGTGACCCCCCGTTACATAAAGAGTTTCCTCCGTGCCTCGGAAAGCATGTACAGCTATTGGTCCCGACTGCCATTATAGATCTTTGACAGTTGTCTGTTGTTGCAGTAGTGGCTCGAAAGTCCGACAACCAGTCTTAACAAGGGGCATTTCATTACCCAGTACTAACTGGCTTGTGGTGGACAGATAAGCAATCTCTCCATTTTAATACTGGTATTGAGCTGCTTTCGGTTAGACTGGAAGCTGACCACAACATAGTTGGGAAAGAGCTAGGCAGTTAATGATGAAGTAAAGTTTATATTTTGTTGTCTTAATAAATCTATAAAATAATAACGTGACTTACTGTAACTTCGAAAATAGGGGATCGGACTGGGTAAAGAAAACGACATTCTATTTTGTCCGTCAGACAGGTAATACAAAAATATTAGACACGTATTTTTTGTTTTATCAAAAAATTACTTAGAACTCATTAGAGTTGGAGAGTGGGGGCTTACTATGTCACAAGTAGGTATAAAACTTACCTACATGTGACGTCATGCGCCATTTCAACTCAATATATCTCCGTAATTTTATGACCACGTGAAAAAAGAAAAAATACGTGTCCAATACTTTTCAATAAACTACCCGACGGACAAAGAAAAAAAAATAGGATTACCCCCTATTGCCAGGTTTCGTCGTAAAAATGAATTTGTCTGACAATACGTATTCTGTAACGGTTTTTTTTTTTCATTGGCTTTTATCCATCCTATGATAGACTTTGTGTGGAAAACTCTTAAAAAAAATCTGTAAGTAAATGCATTTTAAATCCAGTCGGAATCTGACTTCAACACAAATGTCTAAACGTTGGGAAAAAATGGATCTGTGAAAACAAAAATGGGTATACCCCGTTTGATTTTGTCAGATCACGCTTTATTAGTAAGTTTCTTCTCCAATCAAACTACGTACATACTACGTACATCAATACAAAACCATCTAAACTGAACTAATTCACTAAATCATTTGATCTGTTTCACATCCAAGTCTTGGCTTGCTGTCTCCAGCCCCAAATGGGTCAAGGCACCCGTAATCCAGCCATCTCCAATCCATGAGCGATCGAAAACAAATGTAAGCCAATTATAAACGGATCACTGTATTAATCCAATTCGTTGGCTTATGTGTAGTTGGGGCTTACGTCTTGGCTTTTGAGTTTGAATCTTGATGCATCAGCTTTGGTTAGGGTTTTTGGACGTTTTATTTGAAAGTTTTGATGCCCAATGGCAAAAAAAACGGAACAGGAGTTCTATTTTTAGCCATTGGATAATGAAAAATGCGTCCTGTCAGTGAAAAACCAATTTAGTTTTGCGTTTGAATTAAATTGACCAATAAATGCGAGTCTGGCTCGCACTTGGTTGGTTTTTTTTTTATCAGAAGTTAATTATCTCTCTAGAATCCATACTTATATACTTAACATTATAAATGCGAGTCACTCTGTTTGTTTGTTACCTTTTCACGACTATCAGGCTGATCGGATCGTAATGAAATTTGGCAAGGACATAGTTTATAGATTATTTCCTGGGAAGGAAGAAAGAAAACCCCACCAAGTGGTATCCTTTTATCTAGTACTAACCGGGGTGTGGAGGTCAGACAGGCAGTCACTCCATGTAAACACTGGTATTGTGCTCCATCCGGTTAGACTGGACACCGACTCCAATATAGTAAAAGGCTCGGCAGTTAAAGACATATGTATATTATTTTCTAAGTCATCTTAATTTAATTTCAGAAGTTTTAAAAATATCGCAAGCACTTTTCTACCGAATCAACATTACTTATTCAACGGTCAGAAAAAGTCGTAAATTGATTTACGTAGAAAATTGTTTCCAAGTAAAGGATTAGGAAAGCACTCAAGATCCTAACAAGAATAACTGGTCATCACTTAGGACTACAGCTAACCCTTTCAAAGCTATGGACGAGCAATTTGATTGGCTAATAAGATTGAATGCTTCTTTTGGCTATTGTAACTGGTATCGTAAAATTAAGGGGCGAATCTCGTCAGTAGAACTGAATCTTTTTTATTAGTGAAATTCGCCCTTATTGTTGTTAGACATTACTTTCTTATTAAAGTGGCAGGCAACTGAATAGCCATAAACTGTCAAAAGTGGTTATGGTGGTGGTAGTGGTGGTTAGATTTGAAAGAGACCTACACAGTATTGGGAAAGCACAGCAAATGATGAAGAAGTGATTGCTTTATTTAGCCAGTCGTTCGGTTTCGTGTTTAGTCGCAATTTTTCATAGCAAACCATTTTTTGATGTGAAAACTTCTTTAGCGGCGTTGTGCACTTTGCACACGTGACCGTCAGATTGATTAGGTTACGAAGGAATTTGAACTTTATGACATCTGTCATTGATTTTGGGTTTCCAAAACTGGAAAATTCGTAAGACGGATTGACATTAGGTTACGAAGGAATTTGAACTTTAAGACATCTGTCATTGAGTTTGGGTTTCCTGTCCTGACGCGAGTTTAACATTTTTTACCCATCACAAAAGTGCACAACGCCACTAAAGAAGTTTTCACTTCAAAAACCGAACTATCCGCGGTATTTCAATTTTTTTTAAACTTGCGTTCGGCGCACGAGGCCATAGACTTGGATTATTTATTTGGCCAATATCATAAACAAGTCTGCAAAAATTCAGAACTACCGGATTTGACCAAAATTACCCTGTACTTTCAGGCGACAATGTTACTGGATTATAAATGGAAAAAGTACCAGATTTTTATTCACTTAGCCCAAATAAATTGCTATTCCATAGCCATTGGACAGATACAAATGGACATGTCAAAAACTGAGCAATGACTCTTTTAGCGATGAAATGACAGAGCAGCTACAGATAAAAATCGAACAAATTGAAACCCATTCAACCCGTTCATCGTGAACTGACCCTAAAACACGTTCTAAAATCGAAATTTAAGGCTAACAAGATTACCCTCCACAATCTAGTGAATGGAATATTGAACGAACGTTATTTTGAGCTGAAAAGTCTTTTATTTTGTTTCTCCTACACTACGTTCATTCGCCAGTAAACAATGCATCCTGTGCTCTTTATACAGTGTATGCATTTGAAAAGAAAATACACAAAGAAGCGCACTTGGGTGATACATTTGGGAGTGTGATTTTGCGCGTGTGTGTGTGTGTGAGTGTGCATTATTAGGTTATAATTTTTTTTTTTTAGTTTTTATGTTTACCTTTATATTTATTAACCCGGCTAAAATGCATTATCATTCTATTGACCGATATTAGGGGAAGCGTAAAGCCAAACAACAAAAGCCAGCCGTTAAGCTGTATTCCATGTGTTTACGACCCGTTTACATTATACAGCCGTAGATACTGAGCATATCAACATTATACGATTATTGCACTGTAAACTGCCCATACTTCACTTGTTGTTTATAAAGATTACATAGCGTTTGTAATGAAAAGCGGTGAGTACTTTCCGTGGTGTGATCAGTGTTACATTTTCCATGTCCATTGCTCTTATAAGCGTTATAAAGGACAGCATAAACTTAGAATTTAGAACCGAACTAGCCCTATTTGGCGCAGCCGTAAGGCACACAATAATTATCCCTTTTTTGTTTTGTTTAGATACACAATAATTATACCTTTTTTTTCCTTTGTTTAGATTAAGTAGGTACTTTTTGTTAATTTGGCTTGTGGCCAAATAAAATTATATTCTTGCTTTCTTTAGGTTGAAACTATCAGTTATAAAAAATCAAGTCCTATACCTTTGTTCTACACGGTCAAAAGGTATGGAACAGCAGATTAATTTAACGTCGAATTTTTCAAATATTGTGGGTCTGCAAACCTCCAGCATGTTTAAGTTAATGTTGGCCTGCTTCATCACACTGCTGAGCAAAGGCTCTCCCAATGACTTCCATCTAGGTTAGGTTTCGATCTAGGGTCAATAAGGACCACTGGTCGCTAGGCTTGTCCAGCTGGTCACGCCATCTTCTATGATGGTCGAATTTACGTTACATTAAAAAAATTACAACAAATTATTACTAACTTGAGTGTATAGGTACGAAGAAATCATTAGATTTCTAACGTTCAGCGAATCAATCATGACCATTCTTATAAATCCTTTAAAAAAGAAAGAACCATCAGTTTACAAGAAAAGTTACAATTTTCCCGGCTTCTGACGATCCAATAACAAAGAAAAACTTTAGCAAGATAATCCGTCAATACACTTTACTTAATTATTAAACAAGAAGTCCCGTCTCTCGTTAAGGTAACGTTTCTCATGTTTACTAGCAACTAGCTTAAGAATATACAAGTACCTACCTACACGTGGCGCGTCTGTGAAAGTTGATTATTTATTTACCTAACACAACACCACGCCTGTAATCTCCAGAGAGTTAGGCAGAGGTGCTCCTACCAGTACAGTCACGAGCAAAGTTCAAAAGCGATTTTTTCGAGGAGTAACTATTGCAGGTTTGAGAAAAGATCATTTTCAGATGATTATTGCAGTACGAGTTCAAAATGGTGTCACCTTGTTTCGGAGACAGAAATTTCACAGAATTTCGTTTCGCAGAAAATGTTTCACATAATATTTGGTCTTCGTATTTTTATTTCGAATATTTTTGTTTTAACTACTATTTACTTAAATGAAACATATTTTACAGAAAAACATTTCAATGAATTTTTTATTCACAATTTTTTATTTAACAATTTTATCAAACAGTAGAATTACTTTTGAACGAATATTGTTTGTTCGAAATAACTTTTAAAATACTATGTTCGTAACAACATTACATTAAAACCAATATAGTAGAAACAAATCACTTTTAAAAATTGGTCACTGTATACATATTAGAGCTTGTGTTACACCTCAATTTTGCCAGTTATGTTTCTGTGAGAGGGAGCGAGCATATTGTTATCCACTGGACGCAGATCCAGACTCCATAGCTCCTACTGAAAAAATCCTGACTAAAAAACCCAAGAGTGCTTTGCCCAACCTGCAGGAAATCGAATCCAGGACCCTATGCTCAGCAGTAACGTTTTAGACCACTAGACCAAGAATATAAATTGCCTAGTATGGAAATTCAGTCTTCGAGACATTAAATGAAAGCTATCCAAATAGACGTTCGTGATTAAACATCATCATTATAATCTGCCTAGCCTTTGCACAGAACTGTTTTGGTTTAGTTTCCACTCTTACCGGATGCAGATAAATACCAGTATTTTAAATGGAGCGACTGCCTATCTGGCCTCCACAACTAACTTGTAGTACTAGGTAATATGATATCCCTTGGTAAGACTGGTTGTCAGACTTTCGGGCCACTGACTGCCGGTTACGACTGACAAAGATTTACAATTGCCAGCCGGGACCAACGGCTTAACGTGCTTTCCGTCGCAAGGAGTTTAGGATTTATAAAAAGTGTGCTAACGGTATACCTCTGGCTAATCCTATGAGGAATACAAGCGTTATTTTATGTTATTGTTACGTCGTCTGCTTTACGAGAACATTCTAGGATTACGTTCGAGTCTAGTATGCTCCAGTATGTCTAGAAGAATCGAGAATAATCCTAGAATGCTCCACGATGGAAATGTCTAGAAAGTTCGAGAAAATTCGAGAAAGTTCGAGAAAGTTCGAGAAAGTTCGAGAAAGTTCGAGAAAGTCCGAGAAAGTTCGAGAAAGTTCGAGAAAGTTCGAGAAAGTTCGTGAAAGTTCGAGAAAGTTCGAGAAAGTTCCAGAAAGTTCTGGACCGTTCCGGAACTTTCTAGAAGGATTGGTTCCACTATGGAGCTATCAGAAGGTTCAGGAAGGTTGTAGAACTAGAGCTAGACTATATCTAAGTGAATAGTGATCAGTTGTGTATTTGTGATTAAATTTAAGTGTTTTGTATTAATTAAAGATTTTTAGTGTTTAATTGGTAGTGTGTCAATTTATCCTATACCCAGCTCGTAACATTATAACTGTAGGAATGGAACCACGGTCGACACGCACAAAACACTCTTAATTTAATTAATTTGTCGCCTACCCTCTTCTAGCAGCACAGCAATCAAATGCAAATGATCTTATCTCACTGGCACGTGTATATTCCCCGGACACAAGGACCAAGGTTTGAATCTTTTATTCAATCGAACAAGCCGTAAAAGATACGCACCAGAAAGATATGTTATCTTGTGTAATATTCTAATGTAATTGGACTTTGGGTACCTTTTATTACAGGTTCGAAATTATGTGGGGAGCTGTATGAAAAGAATTCTTTTTTACATTTATGTTTATTTTTCGTTACATGTTGAACCGAGCGATATTAAGGTAGAGTTCATTACTGAAAAAATGTTTTTGTAATGGGATGTTAAATTATTGGTAACGTTGAAAATACATTCTCGATATATGTGAGGTTAAATAACCAATTCCCGTATATTTTAGAGATTGTCTTTGCTTTCATTTTGGCTCAAATATTGTTTTTGTGGGTATTGAAATATGATTGCGTTTTTTTAAGCACAGTGATTGATTTTAGTCATGTCAGTTCATTTTCTAATCGAAAAAATAAAGGAGCAGAGACTTGTCAAACCGTATATGATCTGGTAAGGTTTTACATTATCCCGTTTTTTTTTTTAAAAAAAAAGAGATCACCTACCACTTCACAGTATTTTTTCCAATAACTCTTAAAACTTACAGTTAGGAAAGAATATCCTACTAATATTATAAACGCGAAAGTTTGTAAGTATGGAGTGATGGATGTTTGTTACTCTTTCACGGGAAAACTTCTGAACGGATCTGCATGAAATTTGGCACAGGGGTAGTTTATAACCTGGATTAACACATAGGATAATTTTTATCCCGATAGTACAATCCCGCGGGACAGTGATCGAACTCCACGCGTGCGACGCCGCGGGCATAGGCTAATAATATAATAAAGCTGAAGAGTGTCTTTGTTTTGAACGCGCTGATCTCTACATTAACCCGTGTCGGCTTTGAAAAATGGTTTTGCTTCGATTAGCCCACTTACTGAGGGAGTTCAAGTAACTTAGAAGCCGAGCGGCGGCAAATCTAGAAGATTATAATTATAAACTTATGTGAATACCCATATTTTATCAACACAGACTCGAAAAACAAGAACAAATTGCCCAAAGGACAAGCTTTTAATTCAGAAATATTTCACAAGTTTTAATATTAAGAGTGTCTTGGAGATTAATGATAGAAACCACCTTCTCGCAGTTATAATAAGACCCAATTTAACAATGATTAATTACTACAACAATTTACAGAGTTTTAATAGAAAACTTTTTTTATAATCGTTTTCTAGCTTAATAAGGAAAATAATTGTTTTTTTTAATTTGTGATTTATATGCTAATTTGTATTTTTATTTTATTTTTATTTTTATGCTAATTTGTTGTGGTAAGTTAATGTGTTTTATAGACTGTTATTAATGTCAAAATGTTTGCAAATAAGTGGTGAAACAAAATATTATTAGATTTAAAAAAATCTGTGACAAGCCTTAACATAATTAAAAAAAACTTGAGAGGTGTCAAGGGACACCCGGATGGAACGAAGTTATTTAATATAATTAGATAAATTAAATAATAATATGCGAAATAGAAAGACGAAACAAAAATAACTGGCTTGCTTTCTATGAGAGAGAGAGAGAGAGAGAGAGAGAGAGAGACAGAGAATCACGCGCACGCCGCACGGCTTACAACTATAGCAAAAAGTGTCGTTACAACTTTTGGTTTTAATTTTTTCCGTCTAGCCCACTTTCGCAACGCGTGATAAGGAACTTCGTTCCAAAATACATAATTACAGCTATTTTCATACCATTACTGTACATAGAGTTAAAATAAAAACTAAAGACATTTCTGTTCTAATTTTTAAGAAGGTTGTTCAACTGAATAAAACTACGGAATTATCCTTATACTTAATACTTAACTAAATGCCTAGATGCAGAATAAATATTTTCCGCTAAACCTAGTCACATAAAGTTCTACTTACGTTCCTTTTGGTATATCTGCCCGCCACCTGAATAAAACAGGGCATGCAAATATTTATCCCAGCACATCTCATTCCGCGACTCAAAAGACCAGCAATGTCTCCGTTAGGCAAAAAGCAGCCACTCAAGAAATGTTTGTTTCGAGAAAACAGGCATTTATTACAAAAATGCGTTATGCACTTCTTTGTCTTTCTTTATCGTGTGGTTGGTTGAGTGATGAGTTTTTATGGCGCCAATGGGTTTTGACTTGGTTTTACATGCCGCGCCGTCGAGAAATATCTCTCAAGCATGCTGGTTTCATCAAGTAGTTTTCCTTCAAGAAGGAAGCAAATGATAGTTATCATTTTCTTCCTTCTTGAAGGAAAACTACTACGATACAATACGCACATGAATCCAAAAAAATATAGGGCAAGTCTTGGGTTCGAAGTTGAGACCTATGACTTGACAGCCTGGTCACAACACAAGACTAGGCTATCATAGCTTTTAAATTTTCTTAGTGATATATATAAATAGGGACATTATTTTGAATAGCGAAACAGCGAGATATTTGAAGGAGTTGGATACCGCTTTTTAGGTTGCGAAGGCCCCTGCCAGGGTTGCGGAAACTGTTAGAAAGAGATACCGTGGCCCTGGAACACAAAGGGCGAAGAGAGAATATGGATGGGTTTTAGTCAGTACAAGTCTGACACCCCCTCCCGCTCCGCCCAGAGCGGCAGAAGTCATTTGATGATTTCACATCCGTAAAAAAAAAAAAGGTTACGAAGGCAAGTGTTTGGATACCGACTCATTACCTACCTGCCTCGCTACCCCACCCCACTCACCATTTCCCTTGCAGATAACGCGCTGGGAACTAGAAGCAATGTTATTTGAGTAACAAAATGGAGTCCACTTAGGTTGCAGGTTGAACGTTCATTAAGTTGTAATAAAGGACAAAGTGCCTCGTTGGTTCAGTGGTCGCAAGCGCTACTGCTGAACATGAGGTCCCCGATTCAATTCCCAGATGGGGTAGTGTTACTGGATTTTTCCACTAGTATTTTTTCAGTACCAGTTTGGAGCCTGGATTTGTGCTCGATTATTAGCAATGGCTCCGTATTACATGGGTATCAAAGTTGCAAAATTACATTGTATTAAAAATATACCTCTGCCTGACCCCGCGAGGATTACAGGCGTGATGATACGTAGTATAGACAGTGACGTTACAGATTGAATGTTATTAAAGTTTTAATAAAAGGACCAAAAAAGTTGATGTCGTTTCGTGGAATATTCTTGTTATTTGTGGTTTATATTTGAAACAAACAAAGTTTCAATTCCCTATACAGTCTGTTAAAAGTAAAAGCCGATTAAAAAGCTGCTTCAATAATTTATCATTGTTAGAGCATACTCGTATTACCAAAATATTCCAAAAAATATCAATGATTTCGTTCAATTCTTTGTGTTTTTTAGACATTCTGATGTGTTAATATAGTCAAATGGCCATTATTTTAATACAACGTGTTTTTTTGCGTCTACAAAATCAAAGTGACAGCTAGAATTCGAAAGCATCTTAAACTCACGCCCTTTTCTCATGCAGGGTACCCCGAAACGACAGAACGCATACATTTGAGATATATGAGCCTGGATCAAGAAAGACCGAAAAAACTAAAGAAGACCATCAATATGTTATATAGAATAACTGTGCATCAAAAATCGAAGTGAATCAACCAACGGTGAGTAATGGGCAAGCTCACCGTCCGTCCGTCCGTCTTATGACGACAGGCCGTGTCGACGGCGCGTTCGTGTTCCACGCGAGCCTCAAGGAGATGTCAGCAAATCGGAAGGGGTCCGAGAGGGTCGATGCCTCCAGGGCTGCGGGACTGTTCGAAAGAGATACCGTGGCCCTGGAACACAAAGGGCTAAGAAGGAACATGGATGGGTTTTAGTCAGTACAAGTCTGACACTCCCCGTAAAATAAAACAAATAAAAAAAAAAGTGACTCAACCGGAACTAGAAATAACGATTAAATAAATGGATGGGTCCATTTATTACATATTGAGACTCCTCCGTACCTCGGAAATCACGCTAAGCCATTGTTGTCATTCATTCACAACATTCATCATTCGCTCAACACCACCAGGCCTGGTCACACCAGGCCAAGCCAGGAGAGTACTGCGCTACTCCCATGGGATTTGAAGGGAATGGATTTGTCACCATTAACCCGCCTACCCATTTCACGTTTTTTTTAATAAAAAAAATATGTTGTCAAGCTTCGTTGTCTTATTTTAACGTTAACCCTAATATAATCCACAAAAATATTTCGTTACTTTTACATTAACAGTAACGCGTTGTGAAGAGATAGAATCGTCAGTTATTCAACCCTTTTCATCGTGAGTAGATTGAAAATCCTTTTAATAAACTCACGCTCTCATTTTAGTGGGTGAACAGAGTAAAAGTGTTGTTGAGAGGACTAAGAGTAATTTGGAGGTTAAGATTGCTACATTTACGACATAGTCCTTTCCCGACTATTTTGTGGTCGATTTCCTACCTCCTACCTAAAACCAGTATTTTTCATGGAGCGACTGCCTATTTAGCCTCCACAACCCAGTTGCTTGTTAATTACGAAATCCCCGAATGAGACTGGTTTGCCAGACTTTCGGACTTCTGACTACCAATCATGATTGTCAAAGAACGACAAATAATAGCCAACGTCTTAACATGATTTCCAAGGCACAAAGGGAACTCGGTACCCATCCATGGAACGACCTCGGCACGCGTTGCTTTACCGTGCGACTGTTATATTTAGCAACGAAGCCTAACAAATAGCAATAATTCCCGAAACTACTGCTATCCTTGAGTTTAATTAAGAAACGTTTAATACCACACAATCATACGATAGCAGGGGTTTACAAATTCCCAGGAGACATATAAATATTTGTTCCGACACGACGCGACCAACAACCAACGTCGAAAAGGCCGTGTGTGACAAAACTACATGGAAAGGTCCAAAAGCTTCCGTCTTCACAAAATTAAGGATTAATTATCATCATCACCCTATAATGTTCCCACTGCTTGGACACAGGCCACCTCTCTATGAGAGGGAGTGGGCTGTAATCCAACACGCGGGCTCAGTGCGGGTTGGTAGATGTCACATGTGTTCGAATTTTTAGTTTTAGGACATGCCGGTTTCCTCACGATGTTTTAGCCAAAGTATTAATATCCAAACAAAAATGGAGTGAATTAAAAGGGAGACTACAGTGAATAAAAATGATTTTTTTTACTGAGGGTAACTAGAGAAAAGTTCAGTAATTTTGGGACATGATACTTTTGTATTACTGATTATTCTAGTGTATGTAGACTGGAACCTTTTAGACCTATGTGAAAAACACAAGCAGCTCATTTGAGCGCATCACACAAAGGGCGCGGGCGCGGGTCGGGCGGCGCGGGTCGGGCGCCGGTTGGGAGCGGGTCGGGCGCGGGACGGGCGCGGGTGTCAGAAATCATGTTTATATGGACGACATCACACATCACCATCACACACCCGCGCATCACCAGACCCGCGCACGACCCACGCCCGCTTTCTGTGTGTGTCGCGATTTAAACTGCGATCAAGAGCTTTCAACTAACACTAATTACTCGTAAAGCGGTTCTTTCATTGGTCATCATTGTTTGAATTCGCCCTAAATTGCGTTCTGATGCAACATTAGTTTTATATAATCTTCTTAAACAAAACAAACATAGCTAATTGTTAATCCAAATGTCCCCGGCGCCACTCTAAACTAACGTGTTACAAACTCAAATCACCAATGTTAGATTACCATATTGAACCAGTATTTGAATAGCAGTCAGTCACGACACGACTTCCTAAAGCCTAATGAACTGGTTTGTGCTTGTTTGTCACACATCAAGCATTAGATTTTCAGTATAACATGATCCGCTTTGTATAGATTTGCAATACAATGACAGGGGGTGCCCTTAGCGTGTAGTCGCTTAGTTTGTAAGTTTTTATGCCCTGGCTGGAGGCTTTACTCTTAAGGTACCCACAGGACAGTCCGGTTAAAAAGACGACAACCTCATAGGTTGAACTGCGAGATGCCATACATAAAAAAAGCTAGTGCTATACCAGCACTAGTATTTCAATGGCACCTGCGTTTCTAGCTACTTATTGGCCGTTTAGTTTTGAGTAGCGACAATTACTCTTAAGAACTAATGAAAGACGTATGTCATCAAGATAAGTTGTGGTTTGTACCAACATGTATAAAAACAAAAGAAAAATATCATCAAAAAAGTATAACAAAAAAAGGTCCACAAAATTATATCCCACACAAGGGTATTTCAATAACCTTTACGCCACCAAAAGTTCAGTTATTTAATTTCGAGTTTCGAACGCAACTCTTTGCGTTACGTTTTTTTTTAATGAAATTATAACGTTAACGTTAGAAATTACTTTGGTTTAGTTTGTGTTTCATAATCTCAATTCAAAATTACAAGCAAACACAGCTAACGCCGGGAGGCATTGGGTTATTTAATCAAGACATTAAAGGTTGAAGATCAAAGAGGTTTTTGCAACTAGCCGTTCGTTTGATGTAATTATTCTACGGTTTGGTTATTTCGTAAGTAATTTATGTGTTGGGTTAAAGTAAATAACTGTGTTTCTTTTGGTAATTATTATTGCGTAAATAGTGTTTACACAGGTATATTGGTACTGGAAAAAAAGGTATCGGTCGTGAAATACATTATTTTTTGTTTCAATAAAACGATCGCTCAAAATAAAGCATATTCCACATGACAGCAGTTTTAGTAAAGAGGGTAAAAATGCCTATACTCAAAATCAATGAAATACGTTAAGTTTATAACAAATGTGTTTTTGTCGAGTTTCCACCATGTGCCTCAGAAAGCACGTTAAACCGTTGACCCCGGCTGTCATTTTTAGATCTTTGACATTCGTTACTGCTTGTCAGCGGCAAGATCAGCGAATGTCAAAGAATCTTTGACAATCGCTGATCTTTCGCTTTGGGCCACTGTGGCCCGAAAGCCTGAGACCCAGTCTTACCAAGGGGTATCGTATTGCCCAGTACTAACTGGGTTGTGGAGGTCACACAGGCAATCGCTCCATGTAACATACTGGTACTTAGTTGCGTCCAGTGAGACCTGGAGCCAGCCCAACTTTACTCAAAGTTTAGTTTTTTTTAATTCTGCCGACCACTTTTGGCCAGTTTTGTCACAGCACACAGCGATGCGAACGATTGTTATAATCGTCTTTGGTTCCTTTACCTCTTTTTATCCATGCTCAATAATAATTGTTTAATTTCATTATTGTAACTTTTATATTAAAAAAATATAAATATATTAATTTATATTTATTAAATATATTTCACCGTGATCGAAAAGATCGTAAAAAATATCAGTGGTGACATCCTTTCTTAAGGCTGTACGTTTCTTATATCAAAAACTCAAAGGAAAATACATAAGGCCCAAGGATGGTCCTTGATACATTAGTACACAAACAAACCCTAGGATCAATATGCCAATAAACCCATGTCAAAGTCTTTGAAGGGTTCCATACATCTGAAACCTATCAGAATACGAATCTAATAGAAAACTGACGACCGAAATTACATTTAGGTAATATCGTTGTTTGTTTCAATGTTACGGTACTCGGTTTATCGTGCTTTTCCGCGTTTTAGCTTAGGTCAGACAGAATTTCAGTTATTTATACGAAACGCCGAAGAAGAGACCACATTCATGGAGTTTATGGTTCTTGACCCGAAACAAGATGAATAGATTCATCATAATAAGTTCTAAAATTATAGTTTTTAGATCTCTGCATATCACGAAATAAGAATATTTTTGGATGATGGTCTTAAGTTAATTAATATTAATATTGGAACAACTCAATCAATTATGGCGATAAAACATTTTAATTATGAATTACTTTGTAGGTATCGTTTTACTAAATCAAACTCTTTGTCATAAGTTTTATTAGCATAGCCATCTATAATTGGAAAACGACAAGTTTTTCATTTTAATAGATCAACTTTTCCTACCGTACTTCACCGATGATAGGCCTCAAACAAAAACGAAACAACAAATTACGGAACAAACTGTCCAAAGTTTCAAACAGCAGCGCGTTAGTTCATTTATAATTTGCATGAATAATTTCGAAATACCAATTCCAAATTCGATTCTCTTAATTGAATTGTCATTCGTCGAACTGTGCTGTCAAGTCAAATATATACGAGCACGTTACGTGGCCATGTTTACGTTCTATGTTCAAATTCTAATGACGCACTGGTATTGGTGAATTCTAATTTCAAATAAATTATTGCTGGTTCTATTTGTTTATAGGTTCTACCCTCAACTTCGTCCGTTTTGTTTTTTTCATACAATTAGTATAGGACTCGGCAAGCGCTAGATTTTTTAAGGATATGATTTTATCAATAACCTAATAAATGCATTTTCATTGACCTAAAAAATAATATTTGTTCCCGAAATAGTAGATTTGTCACCTAAATTGAATCATCAAATAATTTCAAAACACTTACCTAAATATTAATTAAGAATTACTTGGAAATAATATCAATCATCAAGTAATTTTATTAGGTTTCAAAATAATAGAAGTGTCACGAAAATTGAATCATCAAACAATGTAAAAATGTTTACATAAAAACTCCAAACCACAGGTCCAAACTAAGGCGTTGTCGACGTATAAAACTATTATTATAAGAACGAAGTTTATATTCATCTAATGCACTACAATTTTATTGGAAATCCATCTCTTATTTTACACATATATCAACATTTATTTGATAATTCATATCTGCGAACACTTTTTTTTATCTGAGAACGAAAATATTTCGTGGCGATAGATCTATTTATTAGGTGATACAACTTTGATGACAAATATAAATTTTGGTGACAAGAAATTATATAGTTAAATTTGGTTTTGTGTTTACCTATATCCTAAATCCAAACTTACATGCTTTACCTCTTCATGATTTTAGTATAGATGAAATATTATACGTTTTAATGTGATTAAAACGTTATTTATAAAAATTCTCCAAAAACTTTGATTTCTGATTAATTACAAAGTTTCTTTTGAAATTATTATTTACGTTTTAGAGAGGGCAAACTGGGAAATCTAAAGGTACTTTCAAGTATATTTTTTGTTTACCAGTAAATTCTGTTAACAACAGTCCTAATTATATTTACGGTGCCTCATACGTGGCTTATGAGGGTGCTGGAGTTGTATAAAAGTAGATGCAACTCTGTGTACCATCGTGATGTCATGTATGTGGTAATGGAGAACAGTCCTTCGCTATCCAGGATGTCGACATATACAGGGGAAAAGCGAGCGAACCGATAAGGGTCGAGGGTGGTGAGTCCATTGTGGTTTTGTCTGGCCTTGAATCCTCTTAGCACACTGCTAGTGGGTCTAGGTTATCGATTGAGGAGAGGTGGTCAGGTCATTTCTCACCTTCTTTACATGGATGATCTAAAACTCTTTGCCCCCAACATTTTGCAACTGATGTAGGTACTGAAGGTAACAGAAACTTTCAGTAATGCCATCAGGATGGAATTTAGTGAGGACAAATGTGCAGTCATGCATGTGAAGCGAGGGGAGATTATTACAGAAATACCCTGTTTTCCGGCAAAACAGGGTATTACTTTTCTTAAATCCTAGTAAGAATGTAAGTAGTTTGTAAGTACAGGTATACAGGCACTAGGTAACTTTTTTGCCTTTAATGAAATTCGCAGACCCAAAAGTCTACCTATTTAATTTTGGATAAAAAAGTTCAGTACATACCTATATTGTTCACATACTTTGTGTATCTAAACCATTGTCCCCGTTTAAGGTTCTAAAGACTTAATGAAAAAATGAGAAAGTGAGTTTTGTTTATTGTTTATCACATCTTCACGCATGCATGTGATCCATTCAGGATTTCTATGTTTTGCACACATAGTCCATGACCTAGTCTTGACATTCCCGCGGGATAGTTTTCAAACTAAATACCTACGAGTGAAGCCGTGCCGTAGCCGGCATAAGCTAGTATTCTAAATAATAAAAAATAAAAAAAACATCTTAAATGTAGTCAATGCAGAACCCTAGACTAGTGGTCCACATTTTTTTAATAAAAGTTCTCTTGTATTTTTCATTTGTCGCACCGACATAAATGGTAAAGGATAGGAAACACTTGTTTCTATTTGTAGTGTTGCTTAGTTACTAAGGGTAAAACATTATTTTTCATTTAGTTCACAAACTTACTACATACTTATGTAGGATAATTCTGAGTGAAACAGCAGACAATTAATTCTGCGTTAAGTTAAGTTTATATTTTTTAATTATTTAGACATACGAAATAATTATATTAAAGGTACAAAACCAATAATATACACTTATCATTTAATTTATAAAGGCGTTTGGGTAACTTTGTACGAACCAGTGGCATGTTTTTTTTTCACATCGGCCACAAAGATAATTGTTGCTAACGTATAGTGGAATATATAATAATAAAGCCTCCTAAAATTATATCGGAGCTTAATTATCAGATGACAAGTTGTGTTGTTCATTGATTACTGCAAACTGTTTGCTACTGTTATGTAGGTACTTACATATTTTATCAAAAATGAACTCTTTCCTATTGTTTGCCTTATGTTATTACTTCCCAGAATTTAATGCTTAGCAACGACACTAAACTAACAAACTTTTTTTTTTCAAAATCAAAGGGTTCGTTTCAGGCTAGGACTATTGATTTTTCAAAAAAACCTACGATGCAGTTTTAGTTTTTATCAAAATCAGGCTCGAGACTCGTTTGAGTGGCCGTCCACCCACTTGAGAAATTCATTCTGGATATCTCGGCTCCGATGCATTTTGGAAATAATTGTTAATTGAGGAAAATGAATGTCTTATTGTGTTCTAACTATTGAAATATTGTTCATGAGTGGCCGCAGACTTAAAACAATCATGCCACTCTTACCCAAACCCTATTTAAAGGGATTTACAGCGAGAAAATCGCATTCGGTGCTAACCTGTAAAAAATTGTTGCGCTAATCTTAGATTATGGTAGATAGTTACTTTAAATAATTGTTACAGAGTAAAAAATTGTTGGTTAGCCAATAAAGGAAAATAAAAATAAAATATTAATTTACTAATAACTCAAAACTTTCATGCTGAACCCAAAAACTGATAAAAGTATCATCAATCACAGAGACAAATCAATGAAGAAATGATATCATTTCATTTGCTCGATATTTCAAATGTTTGATTTGACAGTCGTGATAATTGGTCCTTCGTGACAAACGCCGGATACCTCGCAAACCTTAATGAAACACACTAAAAACACACGTCTCCAGAATAATACGAAAGCTAATATAAAGAAAAGTACTTACATCGAAATTTCAGCTGATCAGCCCAGCACAGCAAAAATTGTGCAAGAGATATCAAAATAAAACCGGGTCAAATGTACCAAAAAACACTCAAACACTACACAAAAAATTCAGAAAAGGCATAGTATACACGAAGATCACTTTTAATGTACAATTTATTTCGAAACAGAAAATTTAGGATAGATTTTCATTAATGATTTATAGGTTTTTATATCGCACTGTTTTTCGTTGCGACCGACACAGAGTCAACGTGTGTCTATCGCAGCGCCGAAAGCGCGACTGGCAATGTCTAGGCGAGCGAGGCGCCGAGCAGTCTCGGGAAAGCAGGTGTACAACACTGACATACACGAGCCTGGATGAGGCAATGCAAATAGGGATGACAACGTAACGCTATCTCTTTCAGACTCACTTTCACACCCGACCCGCATCTACTATGAAAGAAAGGAACAACGTGAGGCGTAGCCGTAGTACGCTAGCGTATCTAGTAAATTTTTAGGCTTTTGTCTCCGCCCCGCTACGCGGCTACAGGCAGGCTTTAAATATTTAAGTTCAGAGCGTATTTAAGCACACTGAAAGGGCATTATTTAGGCACAAGGGTCAACATTATCACTTATTCAAGTGATGTGAACGATTATAGACTTGTTGTTTAAACGAGAGCACAAAATTATCTCTTATTTAATGCTTCGCCTCTTTAAACTTCACAGTTTTTAAGACGTAAAAATTCTACATTCATTCATTTAATGTGAATCTTCAACAATGGCTAACTTAACCATGATCGTGATTTAAAAAAAACCGCCTACTTTTTTAGAAGTATAAAAAATTCAATTACAATTGTTAATATTCTATAGAGAGCTGAAAGGGCTGAAAACTGCCCGCGAGCTGTACTTGACCAGAGTTTAAAATAAAATTTAGATCATTAAAAACGGGTTAAGGTTGTCAGAACATATTGGTTATGCAGCGATAGAGAAATCAAAAGAAAATTGTTTGTCTGTATGACTGTTCAGGTCTTCCAAATTGCACAATGGATGTTGATGCGGTTTTCACTTACAGCATTTATTAGCGAAAATTGAGGTGTATTCACATGAACTTGAATGCCTTTAAATTCTCTAATTTATTCTTTGTTTTTTTTTGTTAGTTCCTTCCACTTTTCTCGAAGTTGCGCCTCGATTCTTTGATAAAGTGACATTAAATTTTTTGACATGTCGCTAATGCACCCGTGCAGCATCGAAGCAGAGGAAGGTCGCTAGTTTTTATAAAATAACTCTTTCCTATCGTTTGCCGTATGTCAGTACTTCCCAGAATTTGATCCTTAGCAGCGACACTATCGAATGGTGTAATAATACAGGATGTTTTTTTTTTCAAAATTAACGGATTCGGTTCCAGGCTAGGAATATTGATTTTTCAAAAAACCAATGATGCAGTTTTAGTTTTTATCAAAATCAGGTTCGTGACTCCTTTGAGTGTTTTTTGCTATTCCTCATAGTTTCGGATTTGGCCTTCCACCCACTTGAAAAGTTCACCCTGTATATCTTGCGCCTCGATTCTTTGATAAAGTGACATTAAATTTTTTGACATGTCGCTAATGCACCCGTGCAGCATCGAAGCAGAGGAAGGTCGCTAGTTTTTTTTACAAATACGTATATTAAGTAAGCAAGGGCAGGTCGCTAGTTTTTTTTTTTTTAAATACGTAGATAGTAGTCTCAAAAACTAAAACGACGTACATTTCAGCATAACGGGACTCCCGGTATCAAAAACAAAGACGGAAACGGGCATAACTCCGAAATGGGCCAAATAAGGTCATATGATGTTTGTTTTGCAGAAGTTTTAATAAATTGGCTAGTGAACATGATTTGGACATTTTCAACACCAGTGTTTCTCGGCTCAAGCACTTATTAGTAAGAAGCTTTTTTACGAGTAAGTGATTTGTTTGTGTCTGAATGTATTTTTAGTTGTTTTTTACTGTACTTTTAGTTTGTAGTTTTTAAGTTTCGTAACTTTTGTTTATAGGTATTTTGTACCTACCTTTTTCGTTTGTTGTTTTTTTTGTTAGTGAGTTTATCTGCGGAAACTTGTAAATGGCCTTAAAATCCGTATCGTTTAGGAATGTTGTTTTTACTAGCTGTCAGTTTCCCAAGTACCATAAAATAAAATAAAAATAAAATAAAATGTAGATGTTGCACAAAGTTATCTTTAGTTGGTTTTAAATCCAAATGGAGGTAAATAAGCCAGCCTGACATTTTAACTGCGAGGAGAAGTGATTAACTTGAAAATTCTATTTTAAGACTAGTTCATAACATCACGCCTGTAATCCAAGAAGGGTAAGGCAGAGGTGTACCTAATAGTATACCCATATTTCGTGAATTATTTTTGAGTCCCATGTAATAGGGGGCGAGCCTATTGCCATCAACCAGGCACAAATCCAGATTCCGTGGCTGCTATTGAGAAACTCCTAATGGAAAAACCCAATAACACTGCACGACCCGGAAATCGAACCCAACCTCATGCTCAGCGCCGTTGCGACCACTCTACAAGGTGTTGTTTTGCATAGTACTAATAGTAATAGTACGCCCACATTTCGCCAGTTAAGCTTAATTCCCATGTTTGATGGCACGGTTGAGCAATCGACTGCTGCGCTGCGTGTCGCGGGTTCGATCCCCGCACGGGACAAATATTTGTATGGCCTACAGATAGTTGTTCCGGGTCTGGCTGTTTGTGTATGTGAGTTTAAATGTTTGTAAACGCACCCACGATACAGGAGTAATTCCTAGTGTGGGGCAATGTTTTTAAGAGTGAGGGAGTGGGCTGTAATCCACCACGCGGGCCCAGTGCGGGTTAGTAGATGTCACATGTTTTTGATTTTTTAGTTCTAGGACATGCCGGTTTCCTCACGATGTTTTCCTTTACCGTTTTATGAAATAAGTAACACAAATAAATGCGGTTGCCTGGGTTCCAACCAATCTTTGAGTACCTTTCATTAAATTCTAATCCTGAAAATTCTAATGGATACTAGCAGTAGGTACTCGTATACACCAGAACATAATATCGCACCTGTACTAAATTTGTGGAACCCCATCGTTTGTGGAGCAAACACTGAATAATTGAACTTTTATTTTGACTTCCCTATAGATTTTTTCCACTGTAAGATAAAAAATCATTAATTGTTTCAAAGATTTTATCGACATTTATTTTATGGGTTTCGAAATTACTGTCAATTTATTACTTAATAGCAACTATAACACGAAAGCTCTTTCAAATTTAAAATCCGTAATGACCGACATCCGTGCTCGTTATAATTTAAACGTCGGCGACAAATGGGTTTTACTGAAACCCATTAGCGGTGGAAAACAAAGGGAGACATTTGGATTACACTATTGCAAAGTTAAATGCAACAGTTTACAGAATATAATATCAATTTATCTACTACAGTACCCTATCTCCATACCATTTTTATGACAAAACATGAAAACTAACATAATTATTCATTATACACTTAAAACATTAAAACCCACACACACATATCTTCCAAAATACCTTTTTTAAATAATGGTGAACATCACATTCAAAGCCATTGCGCAGTTCAGACGAAAAAAGTAATAAATTTAAGCCGCGTTACACGAAAACTTACTTAAATTTATGAGCCTTTGATAATAATAGTCATACAAAAAAATCATACTGTATTTTGAAAGAAAGAAGAAATAGCAAACAAAAAATCAACTTAAACAACAATATCAACTTAAAACAGTCATAAACCGACCGTCGTAGACTCGTAGCTCGTAGCTCGTAGCAGTGCGTAGCGCGTAGCACGTAGACTTAAGCCTACGCAAGCCTACGTGCTACGACTTAGTTGTTTGGGGCTCAGCTGGTAAACCCAACAATAACATCGCTCATTTAAAATTGTACTTTAGTATTAAAATCTAGAATTATTTGATAAGCAAGTAAGACGAAGGCTACAGTAGGTAGGTAGAGGGAGGGTGGGAGATGAAGTGTTCGGCCCGCTACTGCAAAAACAGTAACACTATTTTACAACAGCTTCAGCTACATATAAACAGTGGTACGAAAAAAAGCGGACGAGTGCTAACTGCTCAACAAGGATACCATAAAATAGACCATAGACAAAAACAACTTTCGAAACTAAAACAAAATGCTTCTTATTTTAAGATGTTTTGTCTATGTATGAATAGGGCAAACTTTGGGAACGGAATCCTAGAGGTAGAAATCATACCACTATGACTGTAAGTTTTTGAGTTTTATTTTATTGATAAACCTAATATTCTCGTAGCCCGCTGTACGCACGACGAGCAATCAAGCCATGCAAAACCAAATTAAGCTGATCTCTAATTGTACGGGAAGCTTACACAAAGCGAGTCAATCAATCAAATCAATCAAAATCATTTATTTCAAGTAGGCCAGTTACAGGCACTTTTGAATAGTCGAACAACAATAAAAATGAAGTTACAGTCCCAGTCACAAGTCATAATAACTGTGAAATTACTGTAGTTGCCCAAAGCGTATGTAGCGTATGTATAGCGTTGTATTCCAAAGCGTAGATCTCTATGGAGAAGAATGGGCTTGAAACTCCATAGACATTCTTTTAAATCAGAATCTTGTAACAAAAACCTTGTTTACATCATTCATGTTGAGATGGTACATTATGTGAGAACGATGTAGCAAGACGTGCACGTTAAAAGTGTCCATAGTAAAAACAAAAAAGACCATTAAAAGATAAAATAATTAGTTCGAAATGAGCCGTGTCATCTAAGAGATGATCAGGCAAAACTGACAGCGCCCGTTCACGAACATGACGTATGGATCAGCCATCATTCAACTCAACCATTTTGAAGGAAACTAAATGACCCGACACGCGCCACCATCAGCGTGACATTTGAGTGAGCATGACATACTCTCAACCGCCAGGGCACATTCAAGTCAATAAAAGACGTAGGTTTCCAGTAAATGATAGCTGTCTAGTACATAGTACTCACATAATATGGGCTATGCGACTATATAATACTAAAATAATTGAATGAGTTCAGGTTGTACTGGACGTTTATTGCTTGACGTGTCCCAGAACGCTGCTCCCACGTGCATTAAAAAATAGTGCGTGGAGTCACTCCGCGCGGAAGAAGTGAAACTTCGTTATACTACACGCATGCGTTCGAGTGCCACGCATTCACTCTCGTTATTTTATTGAGCTTCCAAATAATATTTTATTGTTTTATTGTTGATACACACTTTTTATTACATAAGTTTATCGAGGTTATTCTACACATGGAAATTGAGCGAAGGCTGGTCACACCGAAGAGTCGAATGCATGACTGTTTGCACGCCATCTTGCGTACCTAGTAGAACTACGTAGTCACGAATCTTGTAATAGCGCCATCTCTTAGTGGGTAATAGAAAATATTCCCCCTCTATTAGAACGTTAAACTAGTTGGAAGTCGCATAAGAAGTTTCACTTCAAAAACAATCTAATAAAAGCTAAAAAAAAAAACGTTAGCCTTTGTTCTTTTCTAAACTAATATTATAAAGAGGAAAGATTTGATTGTTTGTTTGTTTGTTTGTTTGCATTGAATAGGCTCCGAAACTACTGAACCGATTTGAAAAATTCTTTCACTGTTGGAAAGCTACACTATCCCTGGGTGACATAGGCTATATAATATTTTCAAAAAATTTGGGATCCTTACTAAAACTCCAATAATGTAACCCAAGGTGTACAAAAATTACCTAAAATATTCTTTATATCGCGTGCGCTGCGAAAACTATTGATGATAGAATATAGTAATGTTCCACGACTTTGCAGAACACATCATCCATACTCCATACTAATATTATAAATGCGAATGTCACTCTGTTTGTTTGTATGTTTGTTTGTTTGTTACCTTTTCACGACTAAACGGCTAATCGGATCTTAATGAAATTTGGCAAGAAGATAGATTTCAACCTAGGGAAGGACATAGGCTATATATCATCACGCTACGACCAATAGGAGCGGAGCAGCAATGAAAAATGTTGCGAATACGGGGAAAATTTGACGCAGACGAAGTTGCGCGGAACAGCTAGTATTTAATAAATGTTGAGAAAGCGCTCGTGCGAATCGCGCAATGTTCTTGTGTAGTCAATGAGGTGTAGTTAAACATCTGTTTGTCACTGCAAGGGGGGTTGGTTTACGGTCTGACAGGTCTTAGGTGTTGTTCGTAGAGTTGTAGTTTTAGTACATAAACATCACGCCTGTAACCCCTGAAGGGTAAGACAGAGGCGTACCTAATAGTACGCCCACATTTCGCCAGTTAAGCTTAATTCCCATGTTTGATGGCACGGTTGGCGCAGTGGTTGAGCGATCGACTGCTGCGCTGCGTGTCGCAGGTTCGATCCCCGCACGGAACAAATATTTGTATGGCCTACAGATAGTTGTTCCGGGTCTGGCTGTTTGTGTATGTGAGTTTAAATGTTTGTAAACGCACCCACGACACAGGAGAAATTCCTAGTGTGGGGCAAAGTTTTTAAAGTTGTCAGTTGATGGAAATGTTTAAAAAAAAAAAAAAACATTTCCATCAACTGGGCACACATCCAGACTCCGTGGCTGCTACTGATAAATTCCTGATGGAAAAACCCAATAACACTTTACTCGACCGGGAATCGAACCCAGCACCTCATGCTCAATAGTCGAGCTTGCAACCACTCGACCAACGAGGCAGTTTGTTAGTAGTACGTTCCAGTAGAATAATTTTCGATGTCCACGCAGGCGATGCCGCGGGAAAGCTAGCTTAGAATATCAATAAACAATATCTAATCACCTTTTTTTTTTCCGGATTGGAAATCATCAAATGACTTCTCCCGCTCTGGGCGGAGCAGGAGGGAGTGTTAGACTTGTACTGACTAAAACCTACCCATGCTCCTTCTTCACCCTTTGTGTTCCAGGGCCGTGGTATCTCTTTCGAACCACCCGCAGCCCTGGCAGGCATAGGCCCATCTCGGACACCTTCCGGTTTGCTGACACCTCCTTGAGGCGCGCGTGGAACATGTACGCGCCGTCGACACGGCCTGTCGTCATAAGACGGACGGACGGTGAGCTAGCCCATTACTCACCGTCCACAGGCTCGCGCCTACGGTGGCCGGGGGCCACTGGTTGCCCCCCGACGCCCGCGTCTCCCGCGGCTGCATATCTAATCATCTTATCCATCATCTGCCTAGCCTTTTCCGGTCGGCTTCCAGTCTAACCGGATGCAGCTGAGTACCAGTATTTAACACGAAGCGACTGCCTATCTGACCTCCACAACCCAGTAACTGGGTAATACGATACCCGTGGATAAGACTGGATGTCAGACTTTTTGGCTTCTGACTACTCGTAACGACTGTCCAAGATCTTTAAATGACAGCCCGGGCCAACGGCTTAACGTGCTTTCTGAGGCACGGAGGAAACTCGGTATGTAATTATGGTCACCCATCCACGGTCCAACCTCGGCAAGCACGGCTTAACCTTAAAGATCGACCCGTGCGGCTGTTAATATTAAGCCACGAGCTCCTCATCTAATCACCTTATCCATTTAGTTGAAAATCACCGTAATCATCGTCATCGGCCTATAATGTTCCCACTGCTGGGACACAGGCCTCCTCTCTATGAGAGGGAGTGGGCTGTAATCCACCACGTGGGCCTTGTGCGGGTTGGTAAATGTCACATGTTTTCGAAGTTTTAGTTTTAGGATTTTTAGTTTCCTCACGATGTTTTCCTAGTTGAAAATACATAAAAAGAAATGAAATCATTTTCAAACAAAGAAACTTCGGAGAAACAGTTTCACTGCAACGCGTACAGGAACTTCAACCTTAATTCCAACCATGAAATGTGTGTTTATCTTAATAACATTGTTATTTCCGTAATTCATCTTTTCACATGTTATTTTTATTTATATATTATTATTGTGCTATGTAAAGTGATGGCCTGATATACAGGTTTATATAAACCTAGATCGGGCAGGTCGCTACCAAACAACTGAATTGAACTATCATTACTTGCAACTGTTGAATACGGGGAGAGCAGCAGTGGCCCAGTGGTGGCAGCCCCGACCTACGAGCAGTAAGCCGTGGGTTCGAACCTAGGCAGGCTCATTACTTTGTGTAATATATTTCATAACAGCTGCCCTCAAAAACGGTGAAGGAAAACATCGTGAGAAAACCGGCATGTCCTAGAAGTAAAAATTCAAAGACATGTGACATCTACCCACCCGCAATGGGCCCGCATGGTGGATTTCACTCCCTCTCATAGAGAGGAGGCCTGTGTCCCAGCAGTGGGAACATTATAGGCTGATGATGATGATGTTGTTGAATATATTTCAGTCATAGTTTATTTATACGAATTATACCAGTGTATGAGAAATAATACTACTGCGCCTAAATTACACTTTTTGTAATACTTTTTTTGAATAAATTATTATTATTGCCTCGTACTGCAATTAGTGGACGACTGCTGAGCTCCTGAATTAAATTCCTAGGTCGGCGAAAGTGTTTTGGGGTTTTTCCTTCGGGAATTTTTCAGTATCAGCCATGAAGTCTGAATTCGTGCCCGGTTGATGGCAATATGCTTGCCCCCTATTCGATGGGACTTAAACATAACTAGCGAAATATGGGTGTAACAATAGGTACGCCTCTGCCAAAACCCTTCGGGGATTACAGGCGTGATGTTACGTTATGTTAATAGTTATTTAACCTCTTATAACATAAGAACACGTGTAACACTCCCCTAAGGGTGCTTAGTACCGGGGATGTCCCACTTACGTCAATCACGGAAATTACACTGTCGGCCATCTTGAAAACTTTCTATTACAATATTTCGTCGCTCTCCGTACCAAGTATAATGTTCGCGTATGTAAAGTACAATCCATCATTTTATGGTAATCATGTTTAAGTATTGTATCATAAAAGGAAATTGGTAATTTAAAAAGAAAATTATAACTTTTGATGTGTGTCAAAAATATTCTTCTTACTTTCGTCCTTGTGGCCAACCATGACGTCTTAAAGCAATATTGTTTTATTCTTATTCCAGAGTGGGAACTAGATGAAGCTAGACGACCTGTATAGCTACGTGTTTTTTCCACTCCGGAATAATATAACCCCACTGAAAGCTATTTTTAACCCCCGACCAAAAAAGAGGGGTGTTATAAGTTTGACGTGTGTATCTGTGTGTCTGTGTATCTGTGTATCTG
The DNA here is from genome assembly GCA_963082945.1 of Cerastis leucographa. Lineage (NCBI taxonomy): Eukaryota > Metazoa > Arthropoda > Insecta > Lepidoptera > Noctuidae > Cerastis > Cerastis leucographa. The sequence continues at coordinate 4,074,351 of OY720380.1, read as the reverse complement.
TGTGTCTGTCTGTGGCATCGTAGCTCCTAAACGGATGTACCGATTTTGATAAAATTGGTTTCGTTTGAAAGGTGATTTAATCGAGAGTGTTCTTAGCTATGTTTCGAAAAAATCTACTCAGTCGTTTGATGGTAATCACGTCTTTTATATTTGAAGGGAACAACTTCCACAGGTCTGGTCGATTCGAAATTAGAAATCTTGTCACTTGTCAACATGGACATCGCCAGGGGGGGTGGTTGCACCCCCCCCCCCTCACCCCAAAAATGTTTTTTTTTATATTTAGCTGTTTCGTTTATTGGCGAGAAGACGCGCAACACCGAGAAAAGTGTTAGCAATGGGGAGACCTATGCCCAAGATTGGGACAGTCAAGGCTTAGATAAAATAATATAAGTTTAAAAAGCATGAAATAAAAACAAAAACTAAGTAGACCGCTTAGTACTAGCACACAATAAAGCAGACCCCCGACGCTAAGACGCTTGGATTATTTTATTTTTGGTTTTTTAGAGGTTTTTTGTGTCGGGGGTTTTTTTAAATTTTTAATTTAATTTTTGTTTCAGCTTTTTGGCTAAGTATCTGACAAGTTTAAGTTATTGTTCAACCCATAAGCTAGGTGCTTAACACCGAAAGTGTTAAAACCACTAAATCAAACTTATTGCTCTACAACTCACGTCTTTCTCCTTGGCATAGTAGAGGGTTCGTCCGCGCAGCCTGAAGTACCGGCGCTGCCATCGTTGGAAGCTGCGCGTCTGCTTCATCAGGTAACCCTCCTTGACCACGGGCTGAAGACAAAAAGAAACAAATTATCTATATGATATCATTAGGAAGCTGGATCCTCTGGCTTAGCTACGATTCGAGGCCAGCCCTGTCGATCGAATCAAATGGTTTTTTTTTTTGAGGTCGCGGGCGTTTAGCCTGGGGGTCCGCCAACCAAATGACCTCAGAAAAGACGGCAGCACAGTGGTTACGTGCTGCCGTGCACACTTGCACTGCAAGGCTCAGGGGAGACTTCTTTAAAATCTCCTCAGTGATGTGCCTTAACAAGCGTTGCACAGAGGCGGCTCCAGACAGGTCTTTTAAGAGGAAACAGCAACTCCTCCCATGTGCGGATGGTGACCACCGGGGTGGTTTTAGTGAGGTAGAAATGCCACACTCCTCAAAGACCGATTTTGAAAGACGCCCAACTAAACAAAAAAGAGGTGTAAGTCAACGTTTTGTGCGCTGAACTTAATACAATACTTAGTACAATCCTTTTTCTGTCAATACTAAGGCTAAATGCACGCTGGTGAGTGCTTCGCTTGGCTATTATCTAAAAAAGTAACGACGCGCCAGTTACATACCGAGTTTCCTCCATGCCTCGGAAAGCAAGATAAGTCGTTGGTGCTGGCTGTCATTTGTAGATCTTTAGATCAGACATTTAGATTTAGGCAGTCTTTACAGGTAGTCAGTGACCCGAAACTCTGACAACCAGTATTACCAAAGGGTTAGTACCAAGTAAAACTGGGTTGTGGAGGTCAGTCGCTCGATGTAAAATACTGGTATTCAGCTGCCTCCGGTTAGACTGGTAGCCGACCCCATCATGGTTGAGAAAAGGCTGAGATGGGTTTGCTCTTGGCTCCAGTCTGGGTCAGAGATGCCAGAGACAAATAATAAAACTAGACAAGCAATGGCCAGTTTGGTTTTTAAGATTTTAATCGTCTATGCCGTTTATCGTAAGTCCATTTAAATGTCTCTGTATGGCGATAAGCACCTGACCGAACCAACGCAATGGCCACACTGCCGCTTAGCGCCACGCCATATCACTTATAACATAACATAAAAACCATGTAGCATAATTTATCTAGCTTGTAATCCAGCAAGGTCTGCACGTTGCAGTGCAGTGTTGTTCGTACAACAACACTACTCGTCAAACACATCTGTATGCCTGCACCCTAACCTCCCTCAACCCCAATACTTCTTTTATTCGTTTTAAAAATAGAACATCTTCATCGTCGACAGAAGTTCCAGACGTCGGTTGGTCGCACGTGAACGAAACCGTGCGGATAATTACGAAGACATGCGGAAATAAAAATAAAATGGCGGACGCTGTGTAAGACGAGAGATATTAAAATGTGAAGCTAGTGAAGCGGTGGGGTCTGAATATTATTGTCACGTCTTCATTGGAAGGGTAAAAAACTTCTGAAGTTGAAAGCTTCTTTCACAATCGTAGTGTCCATTTCATTTACGTGTGCGAGAAGAGGGAAAGGTATGGAATGAAAAAACAAAGTCAGTCATTTAAATTAATTATGCCATTAAAAGGTATTCTGTACCGTCAAATACAATGTGATTCAAGTAGTCCAGTCACAAAAGTAGGTAGTTCCGTATGGAGAAGAATAGGAAAGAAACTCCATAGCCACAAACACTAGGACAAACTAGTTTAGAAAAGAAATCGAATTCGACCGGGAACAAGGTGTTGTTTTGCATCCTCGTCAAATTCAAGGAGTTAACTATGCTAATGATTCTTGACCCGAATCAATAATAAAATGGGTAGGTCATTTTTTTTTTTACTTATTTACGGAAATGTTAAGTGTGAACCACCCGTATTTTTAACGCTGTCCGTCTTGTCCTCGCCCTATAACCGCGCTTTCACACATACAAACAATCTCAAACGTTTATTCGATAATTTCTTATTCCCTAAACCACGTTGAGGGGGTTATTCTGATACACTGACAAACTTAAACAACCAAAAAAAACATCGTTTTATTAATAATTAATTAACTAGGTACCGTTATTTAAATTGATTATTTATGTCTCTTGTGACAACCTCCTGAATTTTGATGAGGATGCAAAACAACACCTTGTATACATAGACGTTCTAACTTTTACCAGGAAATCAGCACATGATTCTAGACCCTCCAACGTAGAACACCATGTGCCTACATGCATACATGTGTGTTACATCGTGAAGGGATATTTTGTGGGGTCAAATGTATACGTTGATATTTAAAAGTTTTATAGTTATGCTTCCAGGTATAGTGAAAATTTAGAATTGAGTATATTAGCTAAGTAATTCACGTATTTTTGAAGAACGTACACCGTGTGTACTTAGGTGTTCAAACCAGACATAACCGTACCTACCTAATTGTCATGAAAAATTACCTGCTAAACGATGTCATACCCAAAACAAAATTAATTTAACAAAATAATGTGCCCTTTGTAATAATAAAAGGGAAGTGACTAACCGCAGCACAGAAAATATGTTTGCGGTTTCATGCGCCATTAAAATTTAAAGCTTTGGTAACATACGTAAGTACTTTAAGTTTATAATGCAATTTCAGTGACGTAATAGATTTTTCTTAGATTCCTTTCATGGTCGCCACTTTTTATCTATGTCCGCTGACAAATCATACTTGTATTGAAGGAATAGTAATAGGATGTTGATCAGGGAATCCTGGATTGTAGGGCCTACCATCAGGAGGTTGTTGACAGAAAAGCCAGAGCTTGTGGGCTCAGAGGCATTGAAAACAACTCTGGGCTTAGTAGATTCGATCTTGTCCCTGAAAACGGGATAATGAGGAAGAAATCTATATACTAATATTATAAAGCTGAAGAGTTTGTTTGTTTGTTTGCTTGAACGCGCTAACAGTGATGGACCGATTTGAAAAATTCTTTCAGTGCTAGATAGCCCATTTATCGAGAAAGGCTATAGGTTATATATCATCACGGCACGACTAATAGGAGCGGAGCAGCAATGAAAAATGTTGCCAAAACGGGGAAAAAGTGATGCAGACGAAGTTGCGCTGGACAGCTAGTACAAGATGTAAACGCACCTTTTACGAAGCCGTCAAACAAAGTAACTCTGAGCAAAAACTATTGCTGGGAAACGACTTTTTTTTTGTAGGTAAGACTCCATGTAAAGCACTCAAACTTTGTGCTAGTGCATGTATTGAATATTTCTAGGTCGTGGAAGTATAAAGTTATAACATTAAAAGCTTGTATTAAAAAAAGACTTGTGGAAAGTCTGAACTTTGACCTCCAATATATCCGTAACTTCTAGTTACGGTTAGGTTAGGTCCCCAGGTAGATTCCCGAAAAAAAAATGCGGGGAAAATAAATTCCTTTCAGCTTCATTGACGCTACTTTAACACCCATTATTTATGACGAGTTTGTTTGGAAACAGCATTAACAATCATAATCATAACACAATGAATAATAAGCATAATTTCGCGCAATCAAAATCAAAATATTTTTATTTCACATAGGCCTACATGGGCACTTGTAAAACGTCGACAATAAAGTTCTAATACTAGTTACTAGTTTCTAGTTAAAGAACCAAAAATCCTTTAGTAGCCCAAACGAATGAAACTCACGTTCCCAATTTAACAAAGACATCTTCGCCAAGGTCAGCGTCGCCCCATTTGTAATCTTAACACAAAGGATAAGAATCCATAATTAGTTCAACAAAGTCTTGACGACAGAATCATCTCTCAGCCTTACCTACTTTGATGACATTGAAAGCAACAACGTTAGTAAGCGGAGACATTAATGACGCCTATAATTTATTTTGAAGCCATTTTGACGGCGGTGAAAAGCTTTTACGATAAGTGAAGAAATACAACAAAATGGAATAAATTAATCAATTTTCCATGAAATCAAGGGTTTTACAAATTAAATGACATACAAGATAAATTTAGCTAACTTTGTGTTAAGCCAAATCTACGCCCTGTTTTTTTTTTTTTTACGGTTGGGAAATCATCAAATGACTTCTCCCGCTATGGGCGGAGCGGGAGGGAGTGTCAGACTTGTACTGACTAAAACCCACCCATGTTCCTTCTTCGCCCTTTGTGTTCCAGGGCCGCGGTATCTCTTTCGAACAACCCGCAGCCCTGGCAGGCATCGGCCCTCTCGGACCCCTTCCGATTTGCTGACATCTCCTTGAGGCGAGCGTGGAACACAAACGCGCCGTCGGCACGGCCTGTCGTCATTAGACGGACGGACGAAAAGCTAGCCCATTACTCACCGTCCACAGGCCCGCGAAATCTGCGCCCTTACGCTGACTTTTTGAGCCATCTATGATTCCTCAATCCTGTGCTAATTAAAAGACCAGTATTTTCCACTCGTTGATCCAATTTACGGTATCGAATAGAAAAACTGTCGATATTTTCAGTTAGAACGATTTCCTTAACTTTAAATTCATGTAAGTATGCAGGTTAGTATTTTAACTTTTGATGCGGTCATCTATAAATCATCAAGAAGGTTCAAAACTTTCACGAACATAATCTGAGCTAATGGTCTGGAATTTTTAACGCGTATTATGAAAACAGTAGTCTGATCAACACTTTTCGAATCCTTTTTAGAAATTTTGAACCGACTTTCAAAAAAAGGAGGAGGTTATGTATTCCACCACCATCATTTTGTTTTTTTTTCATAAATGTTCACCGATTTCTCCGTGATTACTGGTCCGATTTGTTTAGCTTGCGCGGTGGTCCCATATTTAACTTTTATTAACTTTGCTTCGGTACTTTAAGATTTATCATCTACTAGCTGTCCCTGGCATGCGTTGCAATGCACTTTTTACCTACCCTATCTACCTACCTACCCTACCCTAACCTACCCACCTACCCTACCCTACCCTACCTTCCCTACCCTACCTACCTACCTACCCTACCCTACCTACCTACGTACCCTACGTACTTTACCCTACCCTAAGCCTTCCCTGGACTACGACAAACATTTTAAAAACCAAAATCAGCTAAATCGGCCTAGCCGTTCTTGAGTTATAAAATTACAACGAAAAGTGACATTGATTTTTATACATATAGAAGATAGAAGAAGATATATCATCTATAATATGCATTCTTTATTCTTCGTTCTTCGTCGATGAATATGATATGCTAATCTAACCAATAACTTCTAGCTACAATTTTAAATTGATACATGAGAAGGACAAAAAACTCAGTGAAACAAACAAAGGGACCGACTTCCGAAAGCAAAGTTATTTCCACTTTTTAGTGAATTTAATTGCAAACTTTTAATACCTACTTGAAAATATATAGTTTACTTTGTAAACTTCATAATACAATTTCCATATTTCCATTTGTGGAACAGTGACAAAACAGTATTTTCTCCACTTTTAATTTCTCATTCAAAATACGACACTTTTTTTAAATTCAACAACGGTAAAGAACAAAGAATGCTACGCCCCGGCCATAATTTAAATTCTAGTTTAATTAGTAAGTTCAAAGCTTAGAATTTTTTGTCGTATTCGCTTGATTAATAATCGACGAACAAGAGTAGTCTTTGTTTATATTTAATTTTATTCTCTCTCTTCATTCAAGTTTTACCTTAACTATTTTCCAGTGTGTCAATAAAAGTATTTTTATTTTATTTTTAATTACCCTGAAAATACCACAGAATTGCGTTGTGTGACTTAGAACTTTGATTTTTCAGTAATCTTTGAAACGCGACATCTACCGAGCTCTTTTACAATTTAATAGTATCATACCTGAGTACCTATGTATCGTTCACTATTTTAAACTTTCACAGTTTCTGCCTATACTTACACTATCGCTCGCGGGATATGGCGCTTATCATGAGAGCTTGCAACAGCGTCGAAATATCGGGAGTTCACAATAAGCAATAATCACGGAAGATATTCCGTAAGGCTGAGCGCAGACTTGAGTCACGATAAATTTAAGACATACTATTGCTTTACATAAAATATGAAGACGCGCAAACTTCAAACAAAGCGTCTCATAGACAAAATTGTCTAATACCTACAAGAACTGCACGGCACCCAGTCTGACTAACGATTGTCGGTTTGGGCCATTGACTACTTGTAACGACTGTCAAAGGTCTACAAACGACAGTCGGGACCAACGGCTTAACGTGCTTTCCGACGCACGGAGGAAACTGAGTACGTAATGGTCACCCATCCACTGACCAAACTTGGCAAGCACGGCTTAAACTGAAGATTGATCTGAGCGGCTGTAAATACTTAGCCATGAGCTCCTCTACTACACCTAACCATAACCTACTAAAATCCTTACCCACAAAAATCACTAAATACTCTCGCTTATTAATCGCGTAAATTATAAAGATCATATTTTTGAAGTGAAACTTCTTATGCGACTTCCAACAAGTTTAACGCTACCATGCAGGGGGAATATTTTCTAAAACTCACTAAGAGATGGCAGTATTACAAGATTTGTGACTACGTAGTTCTACTAGGTACGCAAGATGGCGTGCAAACAGTCATGCATTCGACTCTTCGGTGTGACCAGCCTTAGCTCAATTTCCATGAGTAGAATAACCTCGATAAACTTATGTAATAATCATGTAATAAAAATAATACAACAAGAAAACAACAAAATATTATTAGAAGCTCAGTAAAATAACGAGTGTGAATGCGTTGCACTCGAACGCATGCGTGTAGTATTACGAAGTTTCACTTCTTCCGCGCGGAGGGACTCCACGCACTGATTTATATACACGGTGTAAATCACCTCATCACGAAGCCGTCAACCAAGCATTCTGTATATGAAACTAAGTAACTTTACGCAAAAATTATTGCTGGGAAACGACTTTTTTTTGGGGGGTGTAAAATCATGTTTTGTGGTAGAACTCAATGTAACGCACTCAAAACATTGTGCTGATGGACGGATTGAATAGTACGGGGGTCGTGGAGGTGTTTAAAGTAAAAATCTTACATTAAAAACTTGTATCTAAAAAAATACTTGTCAAAAAGTTGGAACTTTGACCCCTAATATCTCCGTAACTAGAAGGTTCCCAGGTATTATGTAGAACAAAAAAATGATCGCAATGACAGGGAGAACCAGTGCCTTTCGGCTTCGTTAAGAGGTGTTTTACACCCTTTATATTCATCTACCGTACCTACGCCATTTTGTTATCCACCGAGCTACTCCAAACCATTCCGCAGTACGATGTTCGCTTCACCAAGTGCACTTGTTACCGAGAGAGGCAGGAGAGCATTCACTATCCGGTAATGGGCACCACGAAGCGACCTAGTGATTGTTAGGAGCGGCTTAACGTCGTCATGGCGCTGGGGATAGATCTCTCGTGTCCCTAATTAAATGGGGGCTAGACTTGGTTTGTTATTGTGCACCTAATTGGAATGTATTAAGGTAGAAAACGAAATAGAAAGCTTAAAGTAAATGTAGTGAATGCAGTGCTTTTGTTTGAAGCTGAAATTTTCTGCTCGTTAACAGGGAAGGAGCTCGTGAAATTTAAGTATAAAATCCTGGAAGTAAAACTATTTGGTGAAGTTAATGACGATTTCCAACAAATAAAATAACTTCGATGGCTTTATTGATTTTTAAATGTTTGTAATTAAGTCATTATTTTGATAAGATTAAGAAAGTTGCAGTGTCGCATTTTAATCAACGTTCATTGCGCCCCATTTTAGACAATCCGTTCGTAGACTGCATTGAAGAGACACTATACTTTTAGAAGACATTGGCATCTCCTTTTTATATGATTCTAAGTTTTGATTTACGACGGTGCAACATCTTTAACCGAAAATTTTTCTTTTTTTTTTCGGTATCGGTATCGACATTACTTCTATAAAAAAATATTCAAATAATGAGGTTTAACACACCTACACAAAATTAACACATTATAACCGGCCCTAAAAGCGGTAGGTAATTCCTATCTCAAAACAATAGAAAACTCGTTAGTAAAACCATCCTACAAAGGTATGAAATTATTCATAATATTCATATCACATAAGGGTAGATGCACTAATATCCCGCTGGAGGGCGCCACGACCGCGAAAGTAATTACAGCCACCGAGGCACGCTGCGACGATTAAAACCATTTCTTTTGTTTGAATACTCCACATTTTTACCTTGTACCATTTTTAAAACAGTATATTTTTACAAAATGGCTTTAACTGACAGCTTAAAACGGAATACTTAGTTTTAAATTAAACAGTACGGAATAGTTTTAAATTATTTGTTTGGTATCTACCAAAAATCTTTCAACGTGTATAGGTCAATGCGCCTAAAATTACCAGATACAGTCAACTAAATTAAGGAGCTCGTGGCTAAATAATAACAGCCGCACGTATCGATCTTAAAGATAAAGCCGTACTTGCCGAGGTTGGTCCGTGGATGGGTGACCATAATTACATACCGAGTTTCCTCCGTGCCTCGGAAAGAACGTCAAGCCGTTGGTCTCGGCTGTCATTTGTAGATCTTTGACAGTCGTTACGAGTAGTCAGAAGCCAAAAGTCTGACATCTAGTCTTACAAAGGGGTATCGTATTACCCAGTTACTGGGCTGTGGAGGTCATATAAGCAGTCGCTTCATGTAAAATACTGGTACTCGGCTGCATCCGGTTAGACTGGAAGCCGACCCCAAGATAGTTTGGGAAAAGGCTAGGCAGATGATGATGATGAGTCAATTTAATTGTTCTCAGTGAGACAATACAACATGTAAACGGATGCTTCACGAAGCCATTAACCAAGCATGTTTTCCATCAAACTAAGTAACTCAACGCAAAATTAAATCTGGGTAAGCACTTTTTATGGAGTGAAAAGTCACGGGCTATGGTAGCACTCAATGTACTCACTCTAAAACACAGAGCTGATGGATGCATTAATTAGTGCAGGGGTCATGCAGGTATTTAAAGTAAAGTTATAACAATAAAAAACTGTATTAAAAAACAGGTATTAAGGCTCCCGCACACAGGTGCGACGCGGCGCGGTACGACTTCGAAACGATTACTCGATCCTAACGCATCGAAAAGCGATAAAAAAATGATAGATTAAAATTAAATTAAATTAAAGTTTATTTCAGACTACAGTCCATAGCTTTGTTAGTATTTTATTGTTAGTAATAATAATGATAAGATGTACTCATCTTATCCGCTTTCTTAATCAAGCCCTTGATCCATCTGCCTAACGAGAGATTGAATATATTATTATAATTACCTACTTTGGCCTATAAAGGCCATCCTAATGTATTGCAGACGATATCTTAAAACTAGGTTGTCCTATGGACTTAAATCTTTTTAGATAATCATTTTATGCCTTACTCTAACTTTCAAAATCAAAATGAATCAAATATCCATACAAATTAAAAAAGTTGTTTTTCATTTTACGTAATTATATACAAAAAACAATTTCGAAATTTTAGAATTTCTTGAACAGTAGCTTGCATTTTCATAGAAATTGTTCTACGCAGGTTTTGCCGCCGCAAGCCGCTTCGCATCGCGTTGCGCCTATTTGCGGGAGCCTTTACTGTTCTTTTGCGAGTGCCTCGTTTCATCGCGTATTGACATTCCAAGTTATCGTGACTGTCTCGTTAGTCTAATGGCACAAGCTGACCTGAGGTCCTGAGTTTGATTCGGGTCGGGCAAATTGTTATTGGCCATTCTGAATTTCTCAGTAGTAGTCACGGAGTCTGAATTTGTGCTCAGTTACTGGCAATAGTGTCGCCCCTATTACATGGAACTAAAACATAACTGGCGAAATATGGGTGTACTATTAAGTAAACCACTGCCTAACCCTTCGTGGATTCCAAGCGTAGTGTTATGTTACGTTATCGCTTCACACCATCTTCAAGTGTTCGTCTTAGGAGTCGAACAATCGGGAAACATCAGGGGGTCTACTCTCTAAGCACAAAATCCGTAGTTTCGGCCGAACTAACGGTTGTATCCTACTCCGTATCACTGACGGACATAAGATTCGTTAGGGGTCCGAACTAAAAATTAATGACTACACAATTGGACAGTTGCCCTGACTCGCGATGTGTTTTCTAAACTCATGCATCCGAAAATATTAGGGAGTAGGGTTCATTTCGAAGTATAAAGCTATTTACGGATGGACTCGTATTTTAGTTGACGGACTTAGAGAGTAGACCCTCTGGAACAACCCGTTACATTTCTGAGTAACTACTAAACAATTGATAATAGTAGGAATAGGCATACTATTACCTACACAGGTATAAGGTATCGCTTCATAAACTACTCTGTCAAGAATGTACCGGGAAACGAACAATAATACACAAAATGTTAGTTTTTCATGCAAAGTTATTTTATCGCTTTCAAAGAACGCTGCTTTAGAAACGATACACTTACGCCAACGAATAATCCAATCATCAAAACATTTTTTAAACGCTTTTTTCCCGGAATTGGGTTCAGTTCTCGCCGCGATTTCTTCTTTATGTCTTGTACCGAATGAAAACGGGTGCCACGAAGTGATAATTTCAGTTTAAGAAAAAGAAAAGTCGGCTGGAGCCATATCTGGTAAATTAGGTGGTTGCTCGATGGTATTTTTTGAGTTTTCAAAAAATCGTTCAATATGATGGCCTTGTGCGAAGGCCCATTATCGTGGTGCAAAATCTAAGAATTTTCTTTACACAAATCTGGACTTTTTCGTCAAATTTGCGCTCTTAAACGCCGCATAACGCTCATATAAAACTTTTTATTTACTGTTTGACCATCCGGCAAGAATTCCGAGTGCACAACACCGCGATAGTCAAAGAAAACGGTCAATATGACTTTAACTTTTGATCGAATTTGGCGCGGTTCTTTTTCGGTTTCGGTTTAGTTGGAAGTCGCCACTCCGAATCTTGATGACTAGTTTGCATGTCAAACTCATAAACCCACGTCTCCTCCTACCAGTAACAATGCGTTTCATGAATGTTGGGTCGGAATTGACTGCCCTCAGCGACTCTTATGCGATTGAGTTTTTGGAGAAAATTCAGGTCTTTTGGGAGTAGCCGTGCGGCAACATGTTTCATCCCCAAGTGATTATTCTAAATGGTACTGATCGACTCGTGAGACACAGAAAGTTCAGCGGCTATCTCCCTCAAACTTGAATGAGGATTTTCAGTCACTTTTTTCATTCACTTCTGTGATGTTAATTTCAGTTGAAGACGTTGATGGCCTACCAGAGCGAGGCAAATCTTTCATCACATCTCGATCGTTTTGAACACTTTGTACCACTAATAAGCACGTGTTTTTAATAAATACGATTTACCTTATATCCTCTGAAACATTTTCAGGGACTCCGAACACGAAATTCCATTAGTGATGCAAAATTTAAGACAAACTCTTTATTCGACGTATTTGTCCGTTATGAAATTCGCAATACCTACACACTAGATATGATCTAACTAAAAACAGCACTGTAAAATCTAAATAACAGATGCAATTCAAACTCCGCGCCAAAATGGAAAATAGTTGTGCCATTCCAACAACAAAAAAAAAAACAAAAATTGAATTGGGAACCATAAACAAATCACCGATTCCCGGTACTGTTTTGACTGAATGTACATAATAACACACTATTCAAGTACAATATCCTTATCTAATGGAGATAAGCCTGCCGCTTTCCATTACAAGCTCAAGCTGTGACGTAACATAATTATATTCCGATCTACCCTCAACGGAACCTACCGAGCAGAAACTGTCTTTGTTAGAGAGAGACAGCAGATATTCTTGGAAACGATTTCATGAGGAATTTGAGGTTTGTCTTGTCGGTCTTGTGGTTGTTAGAGCTGCTGACTACGAGGTCTTGGGTTCGTAATAATGGTGGCCAGATTTAAAAAAAAAACAGAGTTTTCTTGGAATTCTGCAGTATAATTTTAAACTGAGATTTTTTACAATAGATAACTACATTATTATTTGTTTTACAACATTGGCTTAGACTACTTAAATTATCTACCTTTTTTCTTTCTCTTTTATCTTTTTTCTGTGCGTCAAACTAAGTAACTCTACGCAAAAATTATGGCGGTTATGCCTTACGGTATTTCATCATCATCATCATCATTAGCCTATAATGTTCCCACTGCTGGGACACAGGCCTCCTTTCCTATGAGAGGGAGTGGGCTGTAATCCACCACGCGGGCCCAGTGCGGGTTGGTAGATGTCACATGTCTTCGAATTTTTGGTTCTAGGACATGCCGGTTTCCTCACGATGTTTTCCTCCACCGTTTTTGAGAGCAGCGGTGATGATATAAATTACACAAAGTAATGCGCCTGTCTGGGTTCGAACCCACGGCTTACTGCTCGTAAGTCGGGGCTGCCACCACTGGGCCACCGCCGCTCTCTTGGCCACCGCCGCTCTCTGGGCCACCGCCGCTCTCTGGGCCACCGCCGCTCTCTGGGCCACCGCCGCTCTCTGGGCCACCGCCGCTCTCGGTATTTCATACAAACTTTCAAGTCCTTATTTTCCGAAATTACTGAACCGATTATAATGAAACTAAATTCGCATAATCAGGATACATAGGTCTAATAAAACACTCAAAAACATTTTCCCATCACCAGGACTGTATTTTCTGGACCAATCTGAAAGTCATTCTGCCAAGCCTAAATGCCCAATACATGCGACAACTGCCAACGATCTACAAATGGCAGCCGGGACCAACACCTTGCCGTGCTTTCCGAGGAACGGAGAGGAAACTCAGAATGTATTGGCTGGACACCCATCTACGGAACAACCTAGGCAAGCACAGCTTAACCTAAAGATTGGCCCGAGCAGCTGTTCACTAAACCACCAATCAGGGTAGACCATTCAAATAAAAAAAAAGAATTTTCCAAATGAGATGTGACTTAACAGTGTCAAAGGGACATAGACACGAAGAGTTTCCTTAAGTAAATCCAAAAAAATAATACGTGTACCAAAATTAAAGTCCAACGACACCGTGAACTCATTTTTATTTAATTCCAAAATATAAAAACCTTGTTCAGATGAACAGAAACGATATAGTAAATCAATTAGTGTCACTACGCACTACATCTTGAGTTTGGCTGAGTGCCAGCGAGTAAACAGGGCTACACGGCGGCCCACGACGGGTGATATAACTAGCTGTGTAAGAAGTATGTGTGTACTACCGAACGGTCATTGATCTCCTGAATTATAAAGTAAGTAAAAGATGATTTTATGTTATACAGGGTGTAACGGAAAGGGTATATACTGTGTGTGTGGGTGTGTGCTACAGACCATCAAACTGAACCTGTTTCTCAAGGACAAATTTCGTAATAGCGAAAAAAAATTCTGTTGCCCCATACAAAATTTCAATACCTATCGACCCAAATGTATAGAGCAGCTGAATTTTTTTCAGTATTACGATGTTTGTCCGATGGAGAAATATGTTCAGTTTGATGGTCTGTAACACACCCTTAAGTATGTATATACCCTTTCCGTTACACCCTGTATATAACATAACATAATGAGCCTTCAGGATGCAGAAGCGTGCCGTAAGAGCCATTACACGGTCGCAATGGGATGCAACCGCGAGACCACTTTTTAAAAAATTACAAATACTGACAGTTCCCGCTATGGTGATATTGCAGGCGGCGGTATATGTTAGGGAACATTTAAACGAATATAGGAAACGTGGCGATAGGCATGACTACTGTACTCGTGGTAGAAATAAATTAGTTGGTTTCCCACACACCCTATCTAAGTCAGGAAAGTTGATCCATATAATGGGTCCAGCGGTATACAACCGTCTACCAGATGATATTTTGAGTTCGACGTCTGACAATGGTTTCAAACGTAAACTAAAAGGCTGGCTAAAATACGCATTTTATGACCTAAAAGAATGGTTTTAGGTAGTTGAATTGATTATGTTTATTTTTCTGTTGACAAACGATTCGTCTATATTGTTATTATATTTCACGAGTAATTTTTAATTTAATTTATTATAATTTGTATTTTCATTCTAATATGTATTGTATGATCCTTTAATGATTTGTGCTGTTATTGTATTTTTATTGCTAAACAACTTGACATGTAATTTTGATAATTATTAATTAATAAATAAACTAAACTAACGCTTGTAAACCCCGAAGGGTTAGGCAGAGGTGTACGCAATAGTACACCCACATTTCACCAGTTATGTTTAAGTCCCACGTAATAGGGGACGATCCTATTGCCATCAATGGGGCACAAATCCAGACTGATGATATGAGGTCCTGGGTTCGATTGCCAGGTCAGGCAAAGTGTTATTGGGCTTTACTATAAGGAATTTCTCAGTAGCAGCCGCGGAGCCTGGATTTGTGCCCAGTTGATGGCAATAGGCTCGCTAACTTAAACATAACTAATGAAATGTGGTTGTACTATTAGGCACACCTCCGCCTAACCCTGCGGGGGTTACAGGCGTGATGTTATGTCATATAATTCTAGCCGCAGCATAAGCTATTCCCGTAACGCTTATTACTCTTAGTAGTTCATGTCATTTTTTAGTAAGATACAATGTGTTTTTTAGCATCGTCGTCAAATTCAAGAATATAATGATTCTCAACTCGGATCAATAATAAAATGGGTAGGTATTTTTTTTCTTGTTTACGGAAATCGGTAAGTGTGAACCACCCGTGTTTTAAACGCTTGCCATCTGATTCTCGCCCTATAATCGCGCTTCCACACATACAAACAATCTTAAACGTTTATTCGATAATTTCTTATTACCTAAACCACGTTAAGGAACTTATTCTGAAATACTGACAAATGTAAACAACCATAAAAGCTGCGTTTATGAATAATTAACTAGGTACCGTAATTTTAATTGATTATTCATGTCTTGTGTGACAACCCCCTGAATTTTGACGAGGATGCAAAACAACACCTTGCATAACTATAGCACCATTTTAACAAAGCGAACTAAATATAGAATTGCAATCAATAAAATTGCATAGCGCAAATATAATTCAGTCGACTGCAGTCCGTATCTCAGGTATAATTTGATTGCTCCGGATGAACCGGGTACTACGGAGATACGCCTCACCATTTCCCCCCCTATCACAGATCCGTTATTTCACTACACACTCTATCAAGCAAGAAATAAGGCCGGAACTCCAATGTAGATCACATTACAATGTCCTTGATTCTGATTGAAGATGGATAGTTTCTTTTTTTTTTCTTTGTAATTAGAATCTACTGCGATATGAATTTATTAGTTTTTCATTGATTGGATGTGGATTAGATGTTTATCTATCGAGTGGATATTATAGGTTTAGTAGAATCATGTTGAACGGTAAAATTGCATGGCTTTGCAGGATGCTGGAGAGTTTCATCAGCCACTTCTTCTTCCCAGCTATAACATTAGGAAGTGGTCAAGGGCGAGAGCTTTTGGAGGACGGTGTAGTGTCTTGTGTAGTTGACGCTCCTAATTTGAATTAATGACTTTTATTTTTTATTTTGATGACTGGTAGAAGAGGGATGGTGCTCGAAGATTGAACGGCTGGCAATAGGAGACGCCTATGTCCGACAGTTTGGCTACTAGTGATGATGATGAATGATTGGATTTATGGTTTTTTGAAGTGAAAACTTCTTTAGCGGCCTTTTTCACTTTTGTGATGGGTAAAAAATGTTAAACTCGCGGCAGGCCAAATCGAAAATTCGTAAGACGGATTGACATTAAGTTACGAAGAATTTTGAACTTTATGACATCTGACATTGAGTTTGGTTTTCCAAAACTGGATAATTATCTTATGCTCAAATAAAACCTTCAGTTTCTCCAAAGAGGTAAAATTCGTAAGACTGATTGTAATAGTTCTGAAGTGTTAAATTTTTAACGTAAATATATGTATATAAATTGTCATGTTTGTGTACGATAGTGCAATAAATGAATATTGTATTTTACCACATAAATGATAGTACTTTTATACTGATAATTAAAGTCATTCGTGCAAAATTATTCTCTGACCATTCCAAAACATAAAAAATGCACAACTTTAATATTCAAGTTTTCACTTTTGCCGGCACTCCCGGAGTGCAACCCGTTTTTTTTTTTGTAAAGGGTTGATATATGCGTTATACTGTGCTGAGTCCGTCCATAAGCCTCAAAACGAAGCTTCCTCACTTCGTTTTAAAAGTTATGTACGACTATTTCACACGCATTTCACAGGTAATTGTGTTTTATGATGTCATGGGTCATCATAAAACATTAAAAATGAACGACCCTTTAATTTACTTAAGCACCATTGTAACTAACATAAAAATACTAACAATATTATGGACAATGTAGTCTGAAATAAAGTTTATTTTTGACTAGCAGTGCTCGCGACTTCGTCCGCGTAGAATTTAACAAAAAAGTTAATTCGTGTTTTTTTTTTTTTTCTAAAATAAAAGTAGCCTTAGTTACTCCTTATTACATCAGCTATCTGCCAGTGAAAGTCCCG
This sequence comes from Cerastis leucographa, assembly GCA_963082945.1. Classification (NCBI taxonomy): domain Eukaryota; kingdom Metazoa; phylum Arthropoda; class Insecta; order Lepidoptera; family Noctuidae; genus Cerastis; species Cerastis leucographa. Next base: position 4,057,224 of record OY720380.1, on the reverse strand, counting down.
TCCAAACCGGTCCAGCTGTTCCAGAGATTAGCTAGAAAAAACAGACAGACAGACAAAAATTGTAAAAAATGTTTTTTTGGTATTTGTACCTATATACATTCATATGCATGTAGTAAAAAGCGGTTATTTTAATTATTATAAACAGACACTTCAATTTTATTTATTTGTATTGTATAGATGCATAGATTTTACCTTTTACAAAATATGTAGGTATAACACCTACACACACTCGTTGCCACTGACTTACCTACATTTGCAAAAAACCCACGAATTAAGTGCAAAAGAACAGTTTTGGAATTTAAACCCTTATTCGAGAAACAAAATCTGCATAACATAACATCGCACTTATCTCCCCAAAGCTGCAAAGGTTTAAGCAGAGGTGAACCCACGGACCACAGACATTTCACCAAAAGCCCAAAAATAAAAAAGACCATTACTAATTACCCGTAACCTAAATACTATGGCTTACCAGCTATACCTATCTACATGTATAGATAGATCCTCTTCACAAAAGGGGATCGAACCATACAAACCTTCCTACCTACCTATAGTTACCACATAAGAGGCGCAAACATACGAAACTGGAACAGTCAAAAGATTGACAGCCACCGGACTTCCGTGGTCGGACGCGGTATAACGTAGGGTGTCTATATATGAAGTTGGCGTTTGAGAGAAAAGTCTGGCGGTATGAATGATAAGATAGTTTGAGGGTAGTCGGTGAATTGATATGATATCAATGTGAATACTCTCAAGATATGGGGTAACGTCTTAAATAATGTGACTAGAATTTATGTGATCCGGGTGGGTTTGTCGTTATTTCTGTTGACGTATGTGATGATTTCGAATCTTAGGAAAACTTTATAAGTCTTGTAATTCATTGAATCTAGTACACACCTTGCACAGCACAAATCATTAAAAAAAAATGTTAAGCACTATCTGAAGTCTTTATTATATACTTAAAGAGTTATCAAAGAGTATTTAAGGACTATAGCAGGTAGCGTTCTTTAGTTACTGGCCAACCCCTAATTGGAAAAAGGCGTTAGTTTATCGAAGTACTCAGAAAATTAATTCATTGTAATGGGTTCGTGATAAATTGGCCCTTTACCCACATAAATTGGTACGAAAAACGCAATCCATTAGTTGAAAAGTTGTTAGTTAGGGAAAACCGAGTTTTTATGCAAATATTGGCAACAAACGCCGGTCGATAACATCGAATAGGGTTCCCGCCAATTTGTTAGCTTATCAAGGCTGCTAATAGAAAAACTTTTTTTTGTCGAACGTTCTTTACGAATTATTATTCATACTTGATTTAAATAATGTTTGTATAAATCTAAACACAATGAGTACAAAACCTTCTTAAATCTACAAAAGAAAAGTTTTTACTCAAGAAACTCTCAATAAACATCAGTCTTCCTAAATGAACAATATTTTACCGCCAAAATCCATGGCGCTCTTATTGCCCCAAGTCATTTATCATCGTGTCGAAAACTAAGACAGCCAAACAAAAATAGAACGCCTACTCAAACTGATTAACATCTTTAGACGAAGTATTAAATAAACTGGAGCTTTTCTAATCCATGTTTTGTATATAACAACAATTGCATTGTTCTAGCTCCGCTTCTCAGGACGTTGAACCACCTGTCGGCGTAAGATCAATAAATATGAAGGATCAACTTTGTCCTGGAGGAACCATTGTCACCGTACAACCCCCTCTACGCCACTCTTCGCCTCCCCAAATAGGTCAAACTCCACATCTCATTACTTGAGCACACAAAATTTAATACCGACGCAAAACAAACATTATAACTTGAAAAATTGATCTTCGAAAATTGTGTCCGGGCACATGGAACTACCCCCCTCCCCCCCGGCCCCGCGCGCTCTGACAGTTGGCACGCCCAAGCTTACCACAACAGATCCTTTACTATACCCTCATTAGGATGCTACTCACGAGTCTCCCGACGCACTTGCTTGTTGATATCCTCCGAAGGAGTCTCTTCCTCTCGGTGTCATTGTCGCTGTCCGTACTATCCTCACAATAACCTGGTTTTTTATCTTCGGCGGTCGCATTACCACCGGCCACTGACATCACTCCACGGGCGTTCGCACACCACACACACGGCACTCATTAAACACAACTACATCATACAGGATAAGCTAATAATTTACATTTTATAAACGATTCGCTACCTCGGTGACATTGCACGCGAGCGCCATGACAATAGTGACAGTACGCCGCCGCTGAAAACAAAACAACCCTGAAAGGTGTACAGCGACACCTAGCGGGGAATCGCCGAACTTTCTAGTTCGTACGTTCCGTACCAAACGAAGTCTTTTTACGGATCACGGTATTTAGGAAAATTTTATTTTAGCCTGTGATTTTAGTTCGGAAAAGCTCCGTTAGATGACGCCTCGGTAGGATTTATTTTCAGATATAATTAAATAACTGTTTAAAGCTGTTGGTTTATATAAATAGGCAGATCTTTTATAAACTAATGCTTTTCCGGCAAAATTTGTTTTCTCAGTCAAGGTGAAAAACAATACTGTCGGAATAAAAATTAACACTGGTGGAAAAATCTTCATAGAAAAGTATGAAAATATTCTAGAATTCTTTTCAAAATTCTTGGGACGTCGAGCGTTCATTTGAAAATTCACTTTTATAAAATCTGACGTTAGAAATGCACATGGTGTAATTATTGCGTCTTGATTTTATATTTTTTTTACTAGTTTTTAAGCTAATGTTAAGCTTCAATTTCGATAACAATTTGGATAACATTTTTACGAAAAATTAACAAGTAAAATATCTATTTTCTTACTATACGATAAATTATCAAGATGAGGGAAATAATCAACATTCAGGTTGGTTCGTGCGGGAACCAGATTGGCGGAAAGGTAAGTAAAGTGCCCTTTTGTAAAATTACCGATCGTCATTTAGACTAGAATATGCAGACCTTGCTGTTACAAACCCGTATCACACAGGAAGCGGAAATTACCCCCGCCGTACTCCGGCGCTCAACCCGCTACCTCTCTGTATTCGCTAAAGACCTAGATTGATAGGGAAGTCTTTTTCTCCTAGATCGGTTACTCCATATGTCCAAAGCACAAGTAGTTACTAGCCTGTATAATTGTCCACAGTTCTGGGAGGTGATCTCCGACGAGCACGGGATCGACCCGAGTGGGTGCTACCACGGCGACTCGGATCTCCAACTAGAACGCATCAACGTGTACTACAATGAGGCATCCGGCGGCAAGTACGTGCCCCGCACCATCCTCGTGGACCTCAAGCCTGCCACCATGGACGCCGTTCGCTCAGGACCCTTCGGCTGCCTCTACCGACCCGACAACTTTGTCTACGGACAAAACGGCGCTGCGAATAACTGGGCACGAGGGCATTACACCGAAGGAGTAGAGATCCTCGAGTCTGTTCTCGATGTCGTCCGTAGAGAAGCGGAGGGCTGCGACTGCCTCCAAGGATTCCAAGTGTCGCACTCGCTCGGCGGTGGCACGGGCTCCGGCCTCGGCACGCTCCTTATCAACAGAATACGCGAAGAGTATCCCGACCGAATCATCCTGTCGTTCTCTGTATTCCCGAGCCCCAGGGTTTCGGATTGCGTAGTGGAGCCGTACAACACCACACTGGCGGTGAACCAGCTGGTTGAGAACACCGACCACACGTTCTGTCTCGACAACGAAGCGCTGTACGACATCTGCTTCAGGACACTGAAGCTTACCACACCCACGTACGGTGATTTAAACCACCTTATCTGCGCCACCATGTCTGGCATCACGACTTGCTTGCGCTTCCCTGGACAGCTGAACGCGGACCTGAGAAAGCTCGCCGTGAACATGGTGCCGTTCCCCCGGTTACACTTCTATACCCCTGGCTTTGCGCCGCTTACTTCGCGGGGCGCGCAACAATACAGAGCGCTCACCGTTCCCGAACTTACACTTCAAATGTTTGACGCTAAGAACATGATGGTCGCATGCGACCCGAGACACGGCAGATACCTGACCGTGGCCACGATATTCAGAGGACGAATGTCCATGAAGGAAGTGGATGAACAACTTGTGAACATACAGAACAAGAACAGCACATACTTCGTGGAGTGGATACCCCACAATGTGAAGATCGCGGTGTGCGACATACCACCACGAGGGCTGAAAATGGCGTCCACTTTCATTGGCAACACAACAGCTATCCAGACCATATTCAAGAGGGTAGCAGAACAATTCGTGTCCATGTTCAGGAGGAAAGCTTTCCTACATTGGTACACTGGTGAAGGTATGGATGAACTGGAGTTCACGGAAGCCGAGAGCAACATGAACGACCTCGTGTCCGAGTACCAGCAGTACCAGGACGCGACAGCAGATGATGAAGGCGAATTTGACGAAGAGGCGGAAGGGGAGGGTATGGAATAGCAATTACTTTTAGATTATGTGTCTGTGTTTGTCTTTGTATATGTCTACAATAAACGAAAAAGTACAATTCTTTCAACAAATTATTTTATTTACCACTGTAGGGATAATGAACGTAAAGTTTCTCGGTATCGGTAGGTTACACATCACAGCACGCCCCATGTTGCACAGCAATATAAAAATGCCTAGTACACCTAGCTGCGCACTTGAAATTAGGGGTGCGCTATACACTTAACAGTGCTGACATCCTGACGCAGACTTGGGGTCCTATCTCGTTTAGGACGCCATGGCGGCGCCACCAGTCGCACCATCCATTGCCGACTCATGTCACACCAGATTATCACACCAGTGTGACAAACAGGATTTTTTTCTCGTTTGTCACACCACTGGTTTAAAAAAATTACAATAATTTAAAGTGGACAACGATACGTGACATCTTAACTGTCCGTTGTCCCCGTTGCCCATATGTACATAACGGGGACACCGGTAAGGAATCATATGACGTGCTGATGTCCCCGTGACGGGGACACAGATTACGGGGACAACGGGAATACAGGATTTTTCCACGAGACTGAACCTTCCTAACTAGTGCTGTCCTAGTTATACTATGTACTTAGTTAAATTAAAAACCTTTGAATTACATTTTTGAAACCTTCAACTACGTTTTTAACGCAATGTTTCAAGGAAATGTCCCAATGATATTTCACCATTTAAATGTTTTAGTTGGCAGAAAATGATAAAATTATCTGTATCAGTTTGGTCAGCCCTTCTTTTTCGATACCTATTAAATTATTTTTCATTGAATAATACTGTTAATAATTTTAGTATGGTTATGTAGTTTTTATTTATATTTTTATTTAATTGTGAGTACCAACTTTCACAAACTTTGTTGGTTCTGTGCCTTTGACCAACTATATTCCAGTCGGCGCGGCGGCGATACATTTTCATCATTTAACCATTGTCGGGCTATGTGTGCTATTAAACTGTTTCATCTTTTCCCCGCTAAATTCAATATTCAGCAAACAGAAATTTCAAGTTTTAATTAATAAATATTGCTTTGAAATACAGTAGTTATGGAATCAGAGGTGCCATACTAGAAGTAAGCGCCCGACACGATTCTCGATGACGGTTCACGTTGTATTGGGATCGACCTATCGTCACTGACAGGACTTTTGTTGCCAATAAGCCTAATATTGTTGTGATAGATCGAATGGAGCGTCGCGCAATGATTGTTTATATAACGGCCCCGCATGACGAGAACCTCGTGAAATCAGAGAAAGATAAGCAATTTAAATATCTAGATCTGGCTCGCGAAGTTGTCGATATGTGGGATGTGAGTACAGCAGTCATTGCATTGTGCCGATAGTCGTGTCGGCCAATAGCTGAATTGCCAAAAGCCTCGACCAACGACCTGAGTAGGCTTTCGCTTGGCAGCTGGATCAATGGTTTTATTTAGAAACCAGGACATGGTGCGTAGTCTTAGGAGGTTTCTCTCTCAAGAGCCCTGACCGCCGGTAGCTCGGACCCTGTTCACAATGCCGGCGGGCTACTATTTTTATATTTGTTAATGTTTTTTTTTTTTTTTAATGTATTAAGTATGTAAGTAAATAAATAAACGATAATTATATTACTAAAAGTAGAAAAATCTGAACAGTCGGCAAACATTGATCAGCAGAGCGACTTTATTACAATATAAAGGTACTGCACTAGCAATTATCGTATACATGGTGTGAAAAAACAAGTGGTGTGACAAGCGAGAAAAAAAATCCTGTTTGTCACACTGGTGTGACTACGAGTCGGCAAGGGCGCCATCGTGGTGTTCCTGTGAGATACCAAGCGAGAAACGCCAAAACATCCCTCCTTCCCTTCCACACACACACCAGCATTGTCAGTTTCAAAATAGACATCGAAGAGTTAAAGGTTCTCTTTTCGGGCGGGCGTTCTCAAATAGTTCGGTTTATTATTTAGTCCGGTCACCGGGCTGGTGAAACTTTTCGTCTTAGCGTTCGCGGATGTAATACGACCGAACTATTGAGCCCGATAGTTCGGTATCGATATCAGACCTGCACTAATATGGAAAGACGAAGGTCATGGCCTTCCATGGTCGCAGAAGGAAGCGGCTGAGCGCGTTAGGGAGGAAGACGCCCTCGCTGACGCGATTCGTCGCAGAAGGACCGGGCGGTGGAGGAGGCGCCATGGCGACCTGATGCCGCCCTAGGAAGAGCCAGCGGGCGATAGCATCGGGGAGGTTTGGGCGAAGAACGTCAGAAACGCAAAATGACAGATCAGCTAATTGTCAGAAACGCATAATGCCAGGTTCGCAAAATGACTAGATCTGAAAATGACAGATTCCCGTGATGACAGATTAGCGCAATGACAGATTCGCGTAATGACAGATTCGCGTAATGACAGATTTGTGTAATGACAGATCAATCTCGAATTAAATAAAAATCATCGGAGAGTCTATCGCTGTCGCATTGCACGGCCCTCGAGAGCGGTGGCGATGTCTCAGGTGAGCCCGGACATCGCCAAACAAGTTGGTGCCCGGAGGCGGGCTGCGCTGGATGGGTCTAGAATGTCATGCATGACATGGAGTACATGGAGTAGTGAGCGATGCGCGCTCGGGAACGGACGCGTTTGCGCTACACGAAACGAATATTTTATTCACGTTTTGCGCAGCGGTAACCGCTGCCTGATTTTGTACGCAATAGCTACGAAGCAGCTCATTGCGAACGAGCTTTTAGCATTCGTCAAGCATGCCATCGACTACATGGACGAGGTCAGCATCTTGCAGATCTGCAAGTCCTCTTTCAAAGAGGAAGACGTATGCAGTGCCAAGTTGCTGTTATTTCAGTCACTCGACCAAGTCGGACAGATGCCATCTCGCCGGAGGGATGGTGGCGAGAAGAGTCTGGAGGACATCATCGACCTGCTGAAGAGGACCGATCCGGATGACGTGCCAGATTTTGTGGCAAAGGAGCTGCACAAGCTGCCTCCTGTCACTTTCGACCACATCCACGTCACCAGGCTGCTGAAGGACATCACGTCTCTGAAGGTGAGCCAGGCTGAGATGAAGTCCAAGTTGGAGTCATCAGATGTCATCATTGGTGAATTGCGAGCCGAAGTAGCGTTGTTTCGCAATGCTATTCCAGCAAGTGGGCCACCGGAAGGCTGCAACGCAAACCTACGTCGCGGGGCACAAAATGCTTCTGTTTGCAGTTTTAAGTCGGCGAGTGAATCTACGTCATCGGCTGTCAAGAATGCAAGCGTTGCATCGTGTTCCGCTGATCGCGTCGTACCCGCCGCGAGAGCAACGCGTGTTATAGGTACATCGACCCCCAAAAGTGCCTATTCTTCAATTGTCGCCAAGACGAAACCTGCTGTGTCGCAAACAAAACGACAAGCAGAAAAATCAAAAGGGGGAAAGCAGAATCGTTCAGCAACGAGCGCGACTAAGGGCGCTGGGACCACGAACAGCAGGTTCCATCGAAGAACACATGCGATGGGGACGGCTTCATCAAGGTGGAGAGAAAGAAGAGGAAGCCTACGTTTCGCAATCAGTGTGGGACGGCGCCGGCAGGATCGAACACGCTGCTACGTCCTGCAGTACCGACGACGCAGCTGTACGTGTCCCGTTTACACCACTTAACGAGGACTGAGGACATCGTAGAGTACATACGGGTGAAGACCAATTGGACCTTGAGAAAAGCTGGAGGCGCGCTATAACACCAATTTCAAGTCGTTTGTGGTGCGCGTTCCGACTCATCATTTGGTGACCTTCCTCAAGGAAGAGTTTTGGCCGAAAGGTGTGCTGTATCGGCGTTTCCACGGCCAGCTACGTGACACCTCGCAGCGTTACACGACGCCGTCACTTCGTGTGCAGTAGTTGTTAAGTTATTTTTGTACAAAATATTTATTAGTTTATAGTTATTGTTTTTTATACTTATATTTGTATTGTGTTTTATGGGCCCTAGTTGCCTGAAATAAATGATATTGTATTGTATTATAGCAGTTCTCGTGGGTCACGATGGTGTTTTTTAATGATTGGAAGCCCCACATAACCAAACCGTCTCCCCGGACGGCACGGTATGCGTTAGGAATTTTTACCACTAAATAAAAAAAAGGTCTTGGTCTGCAACCCGTATGCGGCCCGTATTGCAACCCGGTTGCGCCATCAGCGGCAGCGGGGTGATTCGATTGCCGGCAACGATTTGTTTGCGCAACCAAGCTGATGCCAGGTGAGGTACCCTCCATAAAACTGTACACATTGTTGGTGACGCGAACTGTGGCGCCACCATCCTTTTTTAATGAGATAGAGCCGTTAATCGTGCCGAATCGCGCCGAACTCTAAACATAAAATCACGACTCTATTTTATTTATTTCAGTTCGATGGTCGAACAATTAAAAAAAAGACTCCCTAGTTTGACGATCGAACTAATAATTCGAACTAGTGAGAACAAACCGCTTTAGCACATCCAGATTTTACAAAAGTGTGGGTATGTCACGTGTGTCTTCACCTTTAGATCCAATCAATAGTTTTTCAACACTATGAGGTTTTGTTAAAATCAATCTCCTTAAATGCCTGGCCACCGAGATTTTGTGTCAATATCACAAAATTTTCAAAAACAGATTAAAATTTTCAAATAGACATGCAAAAGAATTCACTGAACTCATTACCCAAGGAAATTTTGTGCAATGCACACGCAGTAATATTTAGCCAGTTTTTTTGTTTTTTTTTTATTACTTTATTTTAACTGTTTTATGACCAAATTGATCTAAAGTGATTTTTTAGAACTATTGTTTAGGCGCCAAATTTTTGTGAACCTATAATCATGAGGGAAATCGTCCACATCCAAGCCGGACAATGCGGTAACCAGATTGGAGCTAAGGTAAGTCACTAAATAGGTCCTAAACGCAGAGCCCCCCAGTCACGCCTCTTCCCACCCAGCTGCGACCAAAATGCGATTGCACTATCTAACGACTGGTTTTCTTCTCGTGCTGACCGTCACGGTGGCAAGTAGTAAAGAGGGTCGGACTACACACATCTTCGTGATGTCAGTCTTTGTTCTTGTCAATCAATGTGTTAAACGCCTGAAAAAGGCATAGGTGACAATTCCTTTTAAAATGTGCCCTTGAGGCGACCGAACAACTTTATCAACAGCTGTTACCTTTTCCAGTTCTGGGAAGTTATCTCCGACGAGCACGGCATCGACTCAACGGGGGCATACAATGGCGACTCCGATTTGCAACTGGAACGTATCAACGTGTACTATAACGAGGCGTCGGGAGGCAAATACGTGCCCCGCGCTGTCCTCGTCGACCTGGAGCCCGGCACCATGGACTCGGTGCGCTCCGGGCCCTTCGGCCAAATCTTCCGTCCAGACAATTTCGTCTTTGGACAATCTGGTGCTGGAAACAACTGGGCCAAAGGACACTACACTGAGGGCGCGGAACTAGTCGATTCCGTCCTTGATGTCGTCAGGAAGGAAGCCGAGGGATGCGACTGCCTACAAGGCTTCCAGCTTACTCACTCGCTCGGGGGCGGTACCGGTTCTGGAATGGGGACTTTGCTCATTTCCAAAATCAGGGAAGAGTACCCTGACAGAATCATGAACACATTCTCAGTTGTCCCCAGCCCAAAAGTATCGGACACCGTAGTAGAGCCGTATAACGCGACCCTGTCGGTTCATCAATTGGTCGAAAATACTGACGAAACTTACTGCATCGATAACGAGGCGTTATACGACATCTGCTTCCGAACCCTGAAGCTGACGACCCCGACGTACGGCGACCTGAACCACCTCGTATCAGCGACGATGTCGGGCGTGACCACGTGTCTGCGGTTCCCGGGACAGCTGAACGCCGACCTGAGGAAGCTCGCCGTCAACATGGTGCCGTTCCCGAGGCTGCACTTTTTCATGCCTGGCTTCGCGCCACTGACGTCACGAGGTAGCCAACAGTACCGCGCCCTCACCGTGCCGGAGCTCACGCAGCAGATGTTTGACGCGAAGAACATGATGGCGGCTTGTGACCCGCGACATGGGAGATACCTCACCGTTGCCGCAGTCTTCCGCGGTCGCATGTCCATGAAGGAAGTAGACGAGCAGATGCTCAATATACAGAACAAGAACAGCAGTTACTTCGTCGAATGGATCCCGAACAACGTCAAGACTGCCGTCTGCGATATACCTCCCCGCGGTCTGAAGATGTCTGCTACTTTCATCGGCAACACTACAGCTATACAGGAACTGTTCAAGAGGATTTCTGAGCAATTCACCGCCATGTTCAGAAGGAAGGCTTTCCTGCATTGGTACACCGGTGAAGGTATGGACGAGATGGAATTCACCGAGGCGGAGAGCAACATGAACGACCTGGTGTCAGAGTACCAGCAGTACCAGGACGCGACGGCAGATGATGAAGGGGAGTTTGACGAGGAAGTTGAAGAGGAGTGATTGTTTTGTAACCGTCCAATGTTTTGTATCGTCCATGTCCATGTTTAGTGTTAGGTGTAACTATTCGTTTTGATGTTTTTTACTTTACGTTAAAATAAAAAATAAGTAACAATATATTGTATTTTATTTCAAATGGTGTCAGTCAACATTATAGCAGAATATACACACATTGTAGCAGTATGAACGACACTAAAATCATCGGAAGTCAGGTCTCCCTCAGCACAGAATTGTGCGGCGAGTTTTCTAAGGTCATTTTGAGGCATGATACAGAGCGTGAGCATCACCAGACCCGCGCACGCTCAGTGTGATGTTATCTTCATCATGAAGTCTTCACAATTATTTCTTAAATCCTTCCTTGATTTCGTAAAAATTATCATCAACTTTTAAAAAGGAGCACTCAATCCACACGCGAACGCTGCGGTGTAGCGTGTATACATGGGCACTTTCTCTCCTTCTGCCTAGTTGCCCTTCGTAGATACTGTATATTTTGATATAGATATTTTTTACCTATCTTCGAAACTGTATATCTGGGGTCAAAGGACTCTCGTCTCGAAGAACTTGTTTGTGCTTGTGATGACAACTTTGTGATGACAACTAAGCCACCTTTCTATCTACAGGTTTTAACACACAACATTTAGGATATACGCAGGCTGACCCCACATTTGGCGTGCGCGATCCTCGGGCGTGCGAGTAGCGCAAGCGCTGCGCGCGCGTTGCGCACGCGCTGCGTGAGCGTCGGGTGTTGCCGCCGTGTGACGTGTGTGCAGGGTGCGCGCGGCGCGCTCGCGACGTTCGAGTCGCGTTCTTACCCCTTCGCCCGCTATCCCCGCCGCCCGCTACTGTTTCGGTCAGTCGTATGGTGGACAGTGTTATTACATGTCTTTTTCTTTTTAGTAGCAAAGCTAACAGTAGTGTTTCCTCGTCTGAGTCCATTTTGTTAGTAATTGTAGAACAGTATCGCAACGACGTGTACTAACACGGCACTGGCCAAATTGTGACTGACTTGTCTGAAGGGGGTTAAACGCCAAGGCGAGCGCCGCGCGCACGCCTCACACACGTCACACGGCGACAACACCCAACGCTCACGCAGAACGCGCGCGGCTCTCGCGCGGCGCTCGCGCTTCTCGCACGCCCGAGGATCGCGCACGCCAAATGTGGGGTCAGCCTTAGTCTCTTATACAAAATTTGTAAAAATTATTTAATAATTTATTAAATAAACAATAAAAACGGCCTATCCATCACTATCATTGGCTTCTTCTTCTTCATCCTCAAACTCCTGGTCTTCAGTAGTCGCGTCCTGGTACTGTTGGTACTCCGATATCAGATCACTCACGTTATGATCAGCTTCAGTAAAGTCAGACTCATCCATCCCTTCACAGATGTACCAATGGAGGAACGCTTTCCTCCTGAACATAGAGGTGAAGACATTCGACCGCGGAAGATAGCTGCCACGGTCAGGTATCTTCCATTTCGAGGATTGCAAGCCGCCATCATGTTTTTCGAATCAAACATTTGATGCGTGAGCTCTGGGACAGTCAAAGCTCGAAACTTCTGGCTTCCTCGAGAAGTCAGCGGCGCGAACCCGGGCATAAAGAAGTGCAGCCTCGGGAACGGCACCATGTTGACAGCAAGCTTCCTCAGGTCCGCGTTCAGTTGTCCGGGGAACCGGAGACACGTGGTCACGCCCGACATCGTCGCAGATACTAGGTGGTTCAGGTCACCATACGTTGGGGTCTTCAGCTTTAGCGTTCGAAAGCAGATGTCGTACAACGCCTCATTGTCAATACAATAAGTTTGTGTAGAGTTTTCTATCAGTTGATTGACTGCTAACGTCGCGTTATAAGGTTCTACTACAGTATCAGAAACCTTAGGACTAGGTACCACAGAGTACGTAACAGAAATCCTGTCAGGATACTCTTCGGTCAAATTCGCCAACAGCAGCGTTCCTAATCCAGAGCCGGTCCCGCCACCAAGAGAATGTACTAGTTGGAATCCTTGCAAACAGTCGCAACCCTCCGCCTCTTTTCGCACAACATCGAGAACTGATTCAAGCAATTCTGCGCCTTCGGTGTAGTGGCCTTTAGCCCAGTTATTGCCTGCACCTGAGACGCCGAAGACGATGTTATCGGGTCTGAATATCTGTCCATAGACGCCACCTCTAATGGCATCCATTGTTCCAGGTTCTAGGTCGACTAGAACTGCTCTGGGGACGTATTTGCAGCACAGTCCTTGGTTGTAGTAGACTTCGATGCGTTCGAGTTGAAGGTCTGAGTCGCCATGGTACTCGCCGGCTGGGTCGATTCCATGCTCATCCGAGATCACTTCCCAGAACTGAAATTATGAGAAGGGAATTATTTAAAATCATGCAGTTGATCCAGAAATGGGCGGCCCCAAATATTTATTGATACAATCACATCATCATCTGCCTAGCTTGTTCCCTCCCCCTTAACTTTATTGGGGTCGGCTTCCATTTATTGATACACAACGCATGCTGCGACCAGCTAGTATTGAAATAAAACCCATCCTGTATCATGTAACATTAAAGCTGTTTTATATTTTTTTGTCTTACACCAGGCTAGAAGACAAAGTTAACAAAATAACAGTTGAAATTCAACCTTAGTCCTTGCTACACACACCTGATATTGGTATGGCTTTATTCGCGCTGGGGGACTCAATTTTCATTTCGTTATGCTTAACTATTTCCTTTGGCTATTTGAGACACGTGTGTGAATGTGATTGTGAATATTATGTAGGTACAGGATTTATCTTTTCTCACCTTAGATCCAATCTGATTGCCGCACCTCCCGACTTGAATGTGGACTATTTCTCTCATTTTACACAGCGAATTTATCAAAAACAAACAAATAAAACGAAATTACTTGCTAAAAAACGAAAAAAATCCAAAACTTGTAATAAACACCTACATCTAATTAAAATGAAAAATAAACTAAATTATATTAGTAAAGGCGTTTTGTTTCATGGCCAAGTAGTTTCTAAGGGATCTATGCAGTACCAACTAGATTTCCATGTTCCGAAGTTGACAAACTCTTCAAAAATAATAACAGCCGCTCGAGTCGATCTTTAGATTGAAGGCCTGCGCAGACGACGGACTTTTCTCCGCGGCGGAGAAAAAAGTACGCTCCGCGAATAAAAAGTCCGCCACGGATTTACGGCGAACTCAACGCACACGGTGTCATCATTTATCGTCGTGCATACTACATACGTATACGTCACTCTCAAGCGGACAACGCGGACTAAAGTCCGCCATGTACGTTGCTTCGCCTAGCCACACGAGTTCTATTTTTTTCGAGGACTCCCCCGTACTTTTTAAACCCAATTCTGGGTTAAGCTCGCCGTTGTACATAAGTTTTTATAAGTATTGCAATCTGTATATTTTTAATTTTGTGTGCAATAAAGAATAAGAATACTTTAGTCCGGTACGCTCTCTGCATGTCCTCGGTTATTTGGGGGACTTTTTCTACGCGGTAATTTTAATCCCTCGTTTGCGTTACTCGATACAGTTGTAAGCGATCTATTTTAGCGGATAAAAAAGTCCGCGGACAAAAATCCGTCATCTGCGCAGGCTATAACCCGCACTTGCTTACCATTACATACCGAGTTTCCTCCGTGCCTCGGAGGGTTCTCTATTGTGTCACCTAACTTTTTTATCCATAACGCCATTTAAAGTGCCATAACTTTTTTGTCCTAATCATCATTTGTCCGAATGATAATTCACCCGAACTTAACATCACATAATATCACATGCCATAAAATTGAAATCCCTAAATATAATATGTCCTAAATCCGTTTGTCATAAATATTACAATCAATAATATACAAAAGACATAAAAATGTTTTCTATAAAAGTTATAAGTCCTAAATTCAAATTACATAATGTTTATTTCTAATAATAATTTTCTTAGAACATTTTTTTTTATTATACATAAACAAATATATATATACATGTACTCAATAAAGCAGTTGATTGTGAACATGTGGTTTTTGTAAAGCAAGCAAGCATGCAGCATGCAAGCAGGCACGCAGCATGCTGCATGCAAGCAAGCACGCAGCATGCAGCATGCAAGCAATCATTCAAGCATGGTTTCTGTCACGGCTGCGGCGCTGCGGCGCTCCGGCGGTCCCTCGCGAGTTTATCGTCGCAGATGGGTTTAACGCTCACCACCGCAGCTTTGGCTTGCTGGTCGGCTCGGCCGGCCAGCCACAGCCGCGGCGGCGAGTGTTACAACCACCTGCTCCTAAACTCGCGGGCCGCCTCGCCCCTCCACGCCTACGCGATTTTAAATTACACTCTAGGGGTAGGGCAGACAAGACTGCGTGGAGTCGGATTTACAGCGATTCGTTACTGTCACTAAAACCTAATTTTTAGCATATGTTTTAGGTTTTTTAATTTTTTATAAATGAACTTTAGGAATAATACACATTATTTAACACAATACTTAGGACATATGACTTTAGGTCTTGTAAAATTAGGAGATTCAATAATTATAGTACTTGATATTATGACAGAATACTTTTAGAACTAAAGATAATTATGCTAAACAAAATTTCGGTATTTGAACATTATGGTTATTGAAGTTTATAGCAAACGTGTTATGGATAATGATTTTCGAACAAACAATTTTGGGAGAAGAAAGGGAGTACCGCCTCGGAGAGCACGTTAAGCCGTTGGTCCCGGATGTCATTTGTAAATCTTTGTCAGTATTTACAGGTAGTCAGTGGCCCGAAAGTTTGACAATCAGATTTACGAAGGACTATCGTATTGTCTGGAACTAAAGTGGTTGTGGAGGTCAGATAGGCAGTCGCTCCATGTATAATACTGGTTTTCAGCTGCCTATGGTTAGACTGGAAGACGACCTCAACATACTTGAAAAAAAGCTAAGCAGATGATGATTTCTTTTGTTCACTCTTCTGTAATACTAAACTTGATGTCGAGAGCAAAGGTTTAAAATTAAAATCGCATATTCAGAAATAATTTTAATAATAAAAAATATAGATCACAAAACAACAGTTACATAAAAATTGCGTCGTGCTTATAAAAATGCAAAATACAAAGTAATGTTCTAGCTGAATATATTAATTTATTTAGTATTAAGTAACATTTCCTTTCGTGCTAAATCTTAAATGTTGCAAAGTACAGTCAGCGTGGCAAATAAATAATTCGATAAAAGTTTTTAAACTGACAAGGTCACTAACACTATCAATAACATTGGAGACGGGATTTTTACCGTGTTTCCTGTCCACGGTATATTGTTCTCGGTTTTGTCTGCTCATAAACACCCACCCGCAATAACTTCAGTTTATCCGTGATCATGGCGCTTTGCAACAGCGCTGAAATATCGGGAACTCAAAACAAATAGTAAACATGGTAAATATCCCGTTCCCAGTGTTTTTGATAGTAAATAATTTAATTCTTATTTTATCTATACAATACGTAAATGTAAGTCCACAACCTCAGCAACATTTTGATTGATGACGTTCTTGATAATACCAAATAGTAGTTATCGTTTAAATTTACAATGCTAGACCGTTATCAGAAACGATTAAAGTCCGATTTTTCTAACGTTTAAAACAGTTAAAGCCTGCACACTGGAGCATTCACCTGAGATGTCAGAAATCCATGATTCGACTTCGAGCATGACGCTACAGACTTCGCGGCGATCGAGCATTCTACCTTAAAGTAACAATCCGAGATTTAGTTTTGAACGAAAACAAGAGGCTGTTATATTTCTGTTCAAACTTTATAGCAGCTCAGAAGTTAGCTGCGAATGACGGTATGCGCAGGTACATAATTATATCGGTTCATAATTTATGGCGGTTTGGAACATCTAACGTAAAGCTACGAAGGAAACAATTTTACAAATCAGCGGGGCACAGAGGACGCATCGTATTGACTGTATAATGCCCAGACCGTCACTCGCAGCTAACTTCAGAGCCGCCAAAATATTTGAACACAGCAATACCAATAGGGGATAATCCTATTTTTTTTTTATTTGTCCGTCGGGTAGTTTATTGAAAAGTATTGGACACGTATTTTTCCTTTTTTCACGTGGTCATAAAATTACGGAGATATATTGAATTGAAATGGCGCATGACGTCACATGTAGGTAAGTTTTATACCCACTTGTGACGTAGTAAGCCCCCACTCCAACTTTAATGAGTTCTAACTAAGAAATTTTTTGATATTTTGATAAAACAAAAAATACGTGTCTAATATTTTTGTATTACCTGTCCGACGGACAAAATAGAATGTCGTTTTCTTTACCCAGTCCGATCCCCTATTGAATCGTTAGAGGTTACGCATCGAATCCTTGACTCTCATCACTCATTGATGTACTTAGTGCTCGAATCTGAACTCTTACATTACGAATGAATCATTGGCGAATGCTCCCGGTGAGGAAGCGTCTTATGTTTCACTGCGTATGCTGTTGAATTTGAGATATAGACCCGTTTTGCACCATAAATCACTATACACACACACACACACGACTAATGCGTTTGAATTTAAAACATCGTTTTTTCTGTCTTTTCAAACGATGAAAAGAGACAGAACAATATTTAAATAAGTAAGAATTAACCGCATTTCGTGAGGTATTATTTAACGGGGACCCTAGTAGTTGACCTAGTAGTTACTTTGAACAAGCGGTGCAAAAACGTCAATCATACAAAAAAAAGAGTTTACTATTTTTCAATTAAAAAACTGACCTGCAATCGACTTTTGTACTCAGTACTCAGACTTTGCTCCAACATAAGCAACCAATTATACTATTAAGAACGTTTACAGACGATGACAAATTGAAATAACATAAGAAGTATTGACTGCTGGATTTTGAACTTTCAGCGCTGAGCCCAACGTTGCAAATCCAACAGCACTCCACATTCAGCATTTTACATTCCACCATCGTTATAGAGAATCGTCGTAAAATTATTATTGCACTAGAAACTTACAGCTAATTAATATTAGGACATAATTTAAGCATAACATCTGTTAAATTATGACTAGCTCCGTTGTAGGATGGTTGTTTTCTATCGCTAATTCAGTGCTGGCAGAAAAACATACTTGATATGTTTTTATTATTGTAGTCTGATATTCACTAATTTTTTTTCGTCTGTCGGGTAGATTATTGAAAAGTATTGGACACATATTTTTTCTTTTTACACGTGGTCATAAAATTACGGAGATATATTGAGTTGAAATGGCGCATGACGTCACATGTAGGTAATTTTTATACCTACTTGTGACGTAGGGAGCCCCTACTCTCAAACTTTAATGAGTTTTAACTAAGTAATTTTTTGATATTTAGCTAAAACAAAAAATACGTGTCTAATATTTTTGTATTACCTGTCTGACGGACAAAATAGAATTTCGTTTTCATTACCCAGTCTTCATCCCTATTGTACAAGTAGCTATCTCAAATACTAACTTTTCCGACGAGTTTCGAACTAAAACAGAGACACTCTTTTTGTCCGAAACTCGTAGGATAGGCCCGAAATAATTTGTTAACATTTCTTTAATGCTTATTTTTAGTGTAAGTCAAGATTTTGATAGGTATAAATATGGGATGGCAGTCTGTGTATTGTAATAGAATTTTGTACTGCCAACTAACTTAAACTAGACCAAACTCAGTGTTCTTCGTAATATTATAACGATTTGTATGAATTCAAACATTTAAGATGAAATATAACTATCTATACATCATCTATACATTTGCGAGCCCAACACAGCAACCAGATTTATTGTCGGCGAAATTACCGCAAATATAAAATTAATGACGCACGGCCAGTTTATGCGGACCTCTCATTGTACGGGAAATCTTTGTAGCTTTGTATTAATAAGCGAGGCCATGATATACTGGAATACTATACGTTGATGTCTGCCTTGTGTACCAAAAATGCATAAATACTTACAAATCGAAATCCTAAACTCAGGCCAGCACCTTATTCTTCAACAAATACAAATTAGCGTAAACATTTTTTCTACTTGACAACACTGGCACATAGAATGCTCTGAACACTGGATGGGACTTTTTCGCGTCGAGTATGGGAACACTTGATATGACTTCCCATGAGGAATCTTTGTGGTAGGCCGGTTCTAGTGTGGATGGTCGGCCTATGGTGGAGTCTACTAAGAAGTGGCATTCTTTGGATGATATGTAGGTCCTGTTGTCACCTTTGTTAATATCGTTGAAGTGTGCGTGGATGAGACGCGTTGCTGGAAAGAGAAATTGTAGGTTAATTAAATATATTTTGTTTTATGGAAAATCATTCTGAAATTGATAAATCCTTTTGTATAGCCATTGACCTCGGATACCGGGAGTTGAGGTAATAGGGGACCGGACTGGTTAAAGAAAACGACATTCTATTTTGTCCGTCAGACAGGTAATACAAAAATATTAGACACGTATTTTTTGTTTTATCAAAATATCAAAAAATTACTTAGTTAAAACTCATTAAAGTTGGAGAGTGGGGGCTTACTACGTCACAAGTAGGTATAAAACTTACCCACATATGACGTCATGCGCCATTTCAACTCAATATATCTCCGTAATTTTATGACCACGTGAAAAAAGAAAAAATACGTGTCCAATACTTTTCAATAAACTACCCGACGGACAAAGAAAAAAAAAGTTGGATTATCCCCTATTCTCAACGCTCGGTATCCGAGGCCAATGGCTCGATGAGAGCAAGTTAGAACTTGGATGAAGTGGCTATGTGTAACATTGTCCATTTGTTCTAGGGCCATTAACCTCCAAGCTAACGTTAGATCTAATCAAGTTCCCAGGATATTAAAGTGAAACTTTTATTACATCGTTTCAAACTTTTTCGTCTGTGTGTTGCATGTCGCGTGACGTTCGGCCGCGGAGTAGGGATAAAGTGAAAGGCGCTCCCAAAATTTTTTAGTTAAATGTCTATAGTGTGACAAAAAGTTTCACTTTTACTGTGGTTTCATAAAACCACACAATCCTTTTTTGTTGCTTTTTCTTCCCGTGAAACCACTAGGAAAAGGTGAATATATCAGTTTTTTGATTTGGCGTCTGTCAAAGCATACAAGTTGTTTTAAACTTACAAACAAATGTGTTTTACAGGGAAGTTAGTTTCGCCACATCTTCTCTCCAGCTTTAATAATACTAAGAAACAGCGAATAACAAGCGTTTTGGGAGACTGTAGTCTTATACTGACTGTATGTATGTAGACTGGAAACTTATGTTATTTTAAAGGGCTGGTTATTATGATTAGTCTGAATAATTATTTTTTAATTTCATTCTCACCATTGTGTCCTTCAGCATAAGGCGCCGGCAGCTGGCCAGTAAACTCGCTGGGTATAAACCTCACGCTGTACCCGGCCGGCAGGTGGAAGCTAGAGGGCGAGCGATGCCACTCCTTACCGAAGCAGACCGTGAGCTCGATGTCATCGGGCGCTTGTGGAAGGTCGCGGAGAACTGTCATGGGGCCGTGGTAGTTTGTGTAGAGGGCTGCTGTGCGAGATATTCCTGGAACGTAGAATATTGGTCAGAAGTGTTTTAAGATTAATGAACACGGTACATGTTTTTGCTGGGTAATGGAAATGAAACGAATTGGAATGTTATTTAGTAAATAGAGTCTATTATGCTACAGCTTCTTTCTTCTCATATCATAATTGTGACTTTCAGGTAAAAATGGTCACTTGGTGGTGGTTACGTAACGTTTTACTAGGGGGAAGGGGAGTACAGAAAAAAGTTACGGCGCGTTACATGGCGGGGAAAAGATCTCCAAAAATTGCGTAACGTAATACTTTTACGCTCCCTTAGCACTGAAAGTAATAAACGTAAGTTTACTCTGAGTTTCGTCTATTTCTTATAACCGTTTTCACATCTTTAAGAACAGTTCAAAATAACTAACCTGCAATCCCAGCGATAATCACAAACATGACCATCAGCGGGCCAGTGTAAGCGAGATAGTGTCTTCTCTCTCGCTCTCTCCTCCAACGGAACAGCTCTGTACCGACTGCAAACGTCATCTTTTGTAAGCAGTCGAGCGATATGGCACCCGCTAGGATTATCATACTGTAGGCTGGGTACAGGAATCTGGAAGAATTGAACAATAGTACATTATGATATAAGTGCGGTAAGTTGGAAATTACAGCCGAGGCGATATTGCTAGCCCGAGCCGTATGCGAGGGCTACAAGAAAGCAGAGGCTGTAATTATCAAAGCGCACGTATGTCATACGACGTTTTATAACATATTTGCGAGGAAATTAATAAAACACGCACGACATTTTCAAATAAAATCAATACAGCGAAAAGAAAAAGCGCGCGAAATAATTTTTTCATCACACTTGCACGTAAACAGTGTCATAACATACAGGTTAACTTGGCCGTAATGCCCCATATAAAACCCTAGGGCGGTAAGTTATTTTTTTTTAATTTACAGCACAGCATGACAGCACACAGGTCATGCAAGTTCAAGCAAGGAGTTTACACGCAATTGAAAAATTTTCTTAAAATGTTATTTAAACAGGAATTTCATCCAATCTCGCTACATGTTATTTAATTAATCAACTAATGTTCTAAAATCTAAATAATAGATAGTTTTTTGTATCAAAACGTCGTTTTTTTTTATACGCCTTCATGGCTGTATACCTAGGTAAGTATTTGCCTTTAATGTTTCTGAACAAAACATTTGTATAATCTGTGGTGTGGGCAAACAGCCCGCCATCCGCAAATCAGTTCACGTATTTCGTAATAATATGTGCTGACTTGTGTATATTCATAATTATTAACTCACAAATGTGATGAAAAACATTGTATGTTTCACGGGCGGTACGGGAATTACGAACCTCGACTCAGAAAGCCCTCAGTCTTCGACTTCGGGCTTCTACTAGAGCCTCGATCGTAATTCCTTACTTACCGCCCTTAATACACAATATACTATTACTTGTTCACAAATTAGCGATACACGCGTATCAGCGCTTTTTTTAAGGCAAAGGCACAAAAACAGCCAGTATTACTAATAAAATAAATTAATATTTTTGTGTTTTGTTACACATAAATGGTTGTAATTTATGGTCAAAATTAATTAAATTAAAGAATGATATGTTTATTTATTATATTTTATCTCCCAAGTTAATTTTATTCATAAAATGTTGACCACTTTTCTGACATAAAAACTCTTTGCTAAGATTTAAAAAGTACCGTTCGTTTTAGACGGAGCATTTTGATAAACCGTGCGTTTTACATTACATTACCGCACTAGTGCGTAATGAGATACATTATGATACTGAAATTAGTGAAATAAGAGACCCTTTACGAGCAAATGTGTTATAAATGTTCTTTAATTCAAAAGTAAATGGGCATCAACATCCGCCCAGCTTTTTACCAACTATGTTGGGGTCGGCTCCCAGTCTAACCGGATGCAGCTGAGTACCTGTATTTTACATGGAGCGACTGCCTATCTGACCTCCACAACCCAGTTAGTACTGGTTAATACGATACCCCGTAGTAAAACAGGTTTTTACATTTTCAGGTCACTGACTACTTGTAACAACTGTCAGAGATCTACAAATGACAGCCGAGACCAAAGCCTAACGTGCTTGCTGAGGCACGGTGGAAAATTGGTATGTAATTGGTGGTCGCCCATCCACGGAACAACCTAGGCAAGAGCGGCTTAACCTAAAGGTCGACCCGAGCGGCTGTTACTATTTAGCCACGAGCTTCTCTCAAGTAAAGGGGATGAGATTATGTGGTGGCAAAACATCAAAAGTCATTGGTGAAAATAGGGATGGTGACTCATTTTTTTTTCTTTGTCCGTCGGGTAGTTTATTGAAAAGTATTGGACACGTATTTTTTCTTTTTTCACGTAATCGTAAAATTACGGAGATATTTTGAGTTGAAATGGCGCATGACGTCACGGCTCAGTACATTTTATACCTAGTTGTGACGTAGGAAGCCCCCACTCTCCAACTTTAATGCGTTTTAACTAAGTATTTTTTTGATATTTTGATAAAACAAAAAATACGTATGTAATATTTTTGTATTACCTGATTGACGGACAAAATAGAATTTCGTTTTCTTTACCCAGTCATCATCCCTATTATTGTTAGAAGTGCTACAAGGGTCTTCTGGCTCATGAATGACATTCACCGAGAAGCATTGTTCTTTGGCTAAATTGTATTGAAAAATCAAAATGGCTGTTAGTTCCCATCTTGGTCACATGGTGATCGGTGAATGTTGGGTCAGAAAGAGGATGAATGAAAGGCCTATGTCTGTTGCTTGAGGGTTGGATTTGCTGGTTAACGAATACTGCCGACCCAAACGGTATAAACAAATAAACGTGTACCTCTCTTCCTTATGCGGCTGTATCATGAACACGGCCAGCCACAGTACTAGCGGCATCAGATCCAGCCAGTACGGCGCGCAGAACGGTGCCCGCGCAGTGGAACGTGACGTCATCGCCGTGCACGCGGCGAGGAACAGTGGGCAGGACAGGGCTAGCACCTGGATTCGGACGACGACATTTTAGAATACATAGTTTTTTTTTTCTACTCTTTATACAAGTTGTTGTTTTGCATCCTCGTCAAAATTCAGGAGGTTGTCACAAAAGATATACCAATTAAAATTACGGTAACTAGGTAATTATTAATAAACGCAGATTTTTTTGGCTGTTTATGTGTGTCAGTATTTCAGGATAACCCCATAATGTGGTTTAGGGAATAATAAATTATCGAATAAACGTTTGAGATTTTTTGGATGTGTGGCGACCGCGGCCCGTCTGATTCTCGCCGTATTACCGCGCTTGGTTATAGGGCGAGAATCAGACGGGCCGCCGCGTTTAAAACGCGGGTGGTTCACACTTAACGATTTCCGTAAAGAAAGACAAACAAAAAAAAAACCTACCCAGTTTTTTATTGATTCGGGTCTTGAATCATTAGCATAGTTACCTTCTTGAATTTGACGACGATGCAAAACAACAGCTTGTAGTGAATAGCATAACATAATATCATCACGCGTATAGTTCCAAAACGATTCATCATCATCATCAGCCTATATTGTTCCCACTGCTGGGACCTGACGCAGGCCTCCTCTATATGAGAGGGAATGGGCTGTAATCCACCACGCAGGCCCAGTGCGGGTTGGTAGATGTCACATGTCTTCGAATTATTAATTCTAGGACATGCCGGTTTCCTCACGATGTTTTCCTTCATCGTTTTGAGAGCAGCGGTGATGATATAAATTACACAAAGTAATGCGCCTGCCTGGGTTCGAACCTACGACTTACTAGGTCAAAGTCAAAGTCAAATTTTTATTGCGAACTAAGTGTACAATGTTGGTGTTATTTTATGTTGTTACTTAAAACTTAGCAGGCTTTTACAAGCATTGAAATTTTCATCCTAAATTAGCATGCAATAAATATTATTATTAATTAATTATTTCCTTTAGATCGGTACAATTAAATTGAGACATTTTCTTTTATGTCAAAATTAAATGTCAATGTTTATGAATTCAATATAATTATTCAGCAATATTTATGTCATCCATTTCAGGTAGTACAAATTATAACTATGATTTTAAATTAATGTAAATAGGATAGACTAATCTTATTTTGTTTTCTTTTTCGTTTCGGTGTCCGAAACGGTTAGGGTATACCTATAGTACAGGCAGTGATAGCCTAGTGGTTTGATCGTCGGAATGCATAGGTCACGACTTCAAACCCATGACACTCCCCCGTGATTTTTCGGTGTGATGTGTGTATTGTATAATTATAATTTGCTTCGGTGAAGGAAAACATCGTGAGGAAATCAGCATGCTTGAGAGATATTTCTCGACGGCATGTAGATACAAGTCGGAGGCCCATAGGTGGCAAAACTCTGGCATCAAGTTTATAGGCATTAACCACATGAAAATAAAAGAAAGAATAACGAACCCTAGAAACAAACATACGAAAATTAGAATATCGCGGGTTGCTTTGGCGCTTTTCCCCTTTTTTTTACGGTTGGGAAGTCATCAAATGACCGCTCCTGCTCTGGGCGGAGCGGAAGGGAGCGTCAGACTTGTACTGACTAAAACCCATTCATATTCCTTGTTAGCCCCTTGTGTTCCAGGGCCACGGTATCTCTTTCGGACAGTCCCGCAGCCCTGGCAGGCCCTCTTAGACCCCTTCCGGTTTGCTGACATCTCCTTGAGGCGCGCGTGGAACACGTACGCGCCATGGACACAGCGTGTCGTCATATGACGGACGGACGGTGAGCTAGCCCATTACTCTCCCTTAAGTTACAAAGTAAACCCAAACTCACCCACACAATATTGAAATTCAAGAATCCATTCACAAAGTAATATGTCCACGGTTCAACTCCATACAAATCAGGTCCATGCTCCGTGAATATATTGTACGCCACGATATTCCACGGTGCGACGACCAGTCTGCCGTAATGCCAGGAGTCTACCGCCACTGTAGGTACCAGAATGATGACCAGGGATATGAGGGACCACTTGATGAAGTCGACGTACTGTTTCTTCATTAATATCATGTCAATTGCGATCGGTATGCCCAAGATTGCTGTGAAGGGCCAGCCTGAAAAAAAAAACATTTATTCTTTAACGCGTTTCGTTTTATTAGCTTCACCTGTAACTATGTATAAAAATCTTAGAAGCTAAATTTCACCCACTTCCCGGTTCCCGATTGAGCTGAATTTTTGTATATATGTTTACTTTGAATGACAATGCATGGTTAGCTAAGTGACGTTATTCTAAGTCCAATATGGCGGTCGCCCAAAAATGGCAGACTAGTTATTTATTATGCATTCCTACGATAAAGGCATAAAATTAAAGGGTTTGCTGAGAATTAAAATGACATCACTCTAAAGCGAGGTTTTTAGTTTTTTTTTGGGGTGGTATGGTGAAAACTCCACCCGTTACATCTAAGATATACTGGTCGAATATTATTTGAGTCCATCGGACTAATCCGACCAGCCAGACCAGCAAAGAAGGAGCACTACTTACTAAGTAAAGTCGAAGCTGCGGTCAAGAATATAGCCGGCGGGTATCTCCGCCGCCACCAGCAAGCGAGCGCTCCACTGGCTAAAGCGCTGCTCCACGCTGACGGCAACATTGCAGCGCTTGAAGCGAACATGCCGGCCGCTGGAAGCGTCATAGCCAGCCATACTCTGCCCACGTGGACGCCGAACTCGTGGCATACGGCTCTGGAAAATAGAAAAGGCAAATGTTAATATTTTGTGTTTTTCATCAAATTAACACTTTCGGTGCAAATCACCCATGCAGCTTAAGGCTCACACAATAATTCTTTCGTGTGCGCACAACCCGCCTCGTCACCGAGTCGTCGTTATACGTAGCTATATTGATAACTTGTAAATTTTGAGCATACAAGTAAAAATGAATTAAGAGGAGCTCGTGGGTAAATAATATCTGCTGCACGGGTCGATCTACAAGGTTAAGCCGTGCTTGTCAAGGTTGGTCCGTAGATGGGTGACCATAATTATATACCGAGTTTCCTCCGTGTCTCGGAAAGCACGTTAAGCCGTTGGTCCCTGCTGTCATTTGTAGATCTTGGACAGTCGTTACGAGTGGTCAGAAGCCGAAAGTCTGACATCCAGTCTTACCAAGGGGTATCGTATTACCCAGTTACTGGGTTGTGGAGGTCAGATAGGCGGTCGCTTCATGTTAAATACTGATACTCAGCTGCATCCAGTTAGACTGAAAGCTGACCCCAACAAAGTTTGGGAAAAGGCTAGGCAGAATATGATGATAAAGTAAAAATGAACTAAGTATTTGAGCTTAGCAGCAAAGTGTTGGTTCTGAATTTGTCATTAGGTAAAAATCCGAAAATATGAAACTAAACCTCTACGGACGAGAAAATAGCGGCTATCATCACGGCCGTGCCCACATATTATCGCCGCGATATTATCGCCACGTGGAGACACGTTTATTAGCGTATCGCTGGTTAGACGATTATAAACAGGATATGGGCTTGATTTTTAATATTGAAATAGATTAAGATAGATAGATGGATTTGATTTAGTAACATTCTAGGCAATTAACTTCTGATTGTTAGTAGCAGTTCCTTATGAGTCAACAAACCAAAATCTGCACTTAAAAAATTTACAAGGTGGATGAGACACAGATGATCAAATGGCTACACATAATTATGCGGTACATCATTCTGTAATTTCAAAAAAAAGAACAGTTACATAGATTTTGACTGTGTAGTTATTGCAGTTTTGTAGAAAACAGCTGTTTTTTAGGGTTCCGAACCTCGAAAGGAAAAACGGAACTCTTATAGGATTACTTTGTTGTCCGTCCGTCTGTCTGTCTGTCAAGACCCTTTTTCTCAGGAACGCGTGAAGGTGTCAAGCTGGAATTTATATCAAATACAATAGTCTACTGTCCCTTGGAGCTGTGAAAAAAAACAAACTTCTAAGCTAACGCAATCAAAAGATACAGCTATTTATGCCGCAAATTTTCGACACTCGCAAGGGAATCAAAACCTACAGGGTACTTCCCGTGAACTGAGAATCTTGAAATTTGGTACGAAGCAACGTCTTATAGCACAGATATAGGAAAAATTGCGAAAACCGTAAATTTACCGCATTTTTAATGAAAATTTTCTTCGAAAAAAATTATTTTAACTTTAACTAACAGGTTTGTACGGAACCCTCGGTGCGCGAGTCTGACTCGCACTTAGCAGGTTTTGTTTATATTATCCAACGAAAAATTTTTAGGTAGGGGATTCAGAATGATGAACTGTTATTGTAGTCAGTGTCCCTTCCACGTTTTATATGAATACTTACTTGTAAAACATAAGCTCAGCACAAGCCGAGAGCACGGCTAGCAACATCTTCAGAGAGTAGAACACAGAGATCGGAGTCATGAACCAAGACAATATCTTGGCAGGCACCGCAAACAGCCATAGTGGCATGTAGGAGCGTATCGCATAAACGGGACTGTACTCCCAAGTTTGAAGACCACTGCCATATACTGAAATTTAGGAAAGAAAATGTTTTCACTAAATAAATGAACTGACAAAATTCACGGCAAGCATAAGGTGGGACACCTTCACGCTAGGTGGAGCAGCAATCTCCGCAGGCTGGCTACTAGCAACTAGATGAGAGTTGCCGAGAATCGAGCTAAGTGGCTTGCGATTGAAGAGGCCTATGTCCAGCAGTGGATTGCTGTAGGCTGATGATGATGACTAAATTAACCAGATATAACCCT
This sequence comes from Cerastis leucographa, assembly GCA_963082945.1. NCBI lineage: Eukaryota > Metazoa > Arthropoda > Insecta > Lepidoptera > Noctuidae > Cerastis > Cerastis leucographa. The sequence goes on along the minus strand of OY720380.1, from coordinate 4,029,136 downwards.
TCCTAAAAAAGGTTCTGTTCCTTTCTTTTTTTCAGCATTTAGTTTGTACAAAAATTGTTGAATAAATAAATAAGATTGGTTATATGTAAATTGACAGTGCAGAAAAACAAGTAATGCTGTCAGTAAGTCTACCATGAGTTTTAACAATCTATGCTTGCTAGCGTCTGTAGTTAAAAAAATGTATGAAAACTTTTACAGCGCCTCTAGCGGATAGTTGGGTACTAAAATGCGCAGTATGAGTCACATAGTTATCTGTCCTACGTCACCGTGTACTGTGTAGTAAACTATACTACAGTGACTGTAGTTTGGGCTTCATTTGCCTTAGAATTTGGTAGTAAGCACCAACACAGCTCATGGTACCATTGAAAAAGCTAACTATAGTATTTGCTTATTGACGGAACTATTGCAGTTACGTCAAGCGATCTAACTATGACAACTCATGGTAGACGTACTGAAGACAGACTAATACAGAATTTAAAAAAAAAACTGCCTTACTTACCTAAATAATGCAACGGCTCCCAATAGTTGTAAGTTTCATCACAATCAGCTACATGTCCCCAGTATGCTGACACAGCACGAGCAGCAAGCAGTAGCCCAAGTGCCACTGCGCCACCTGGGTATGCTATACTACGTAGGTCAGACGGTGCATTTGTTACAAGAAACTCCCTGAAAAAAAAAATATGATTTTGAATTATGAGATTATGGAGGGCAATAAGCAGGTCTGTCCAACGTGTATGTGTATCGCTGAGTTATGTGTGGAATACTTCACTTTTATACATTTTAAACTGACATGGTCATTAACACTATAAACGGGATATTTACCATCCTTACTATTTATTTTGAATTCCCGATATTAGGGTGCTGTTGCAAGCACCATGATCTCAGATAAACTGAAGTTATTGCGGGTGGGTGTTTATGAGCAGACAAATCTATGTGCCTTCTTCCTTGTATGTTTTATGTGCTCAGTGAAACTACCACTGTCACTCACAACTGAAATCCGTTCTCGACACATGAATCTCACTGTGTCCAGTCGTCAACTTTTACTGGCATTTTCTCTTTTTTTTATTATTATTATTTATTTATATTTATTTATTAAACAATTTTAAAACAAACTTTTATTTAAAAACTAAGCCCCACAAAACCGTTTTTAGAGTTTGTCTGTGGGAACGGAACAATATTTTAAAAATAATGTTAATATACTAAAATTAAAGTTGAAACTAACAATCAATAAATCTTAGAAACTACTTATTTACTCTCTCCCAGCAATCTGCAAACCACTTTCCTAAAAAATATGGTTTACAGACTCCTGAGAAAGAATAGTTTAAGCGATTTTGCAAACTAACTTTTAATTTTCTGACTTCTTATATCAGCAGGCAATCAGTTGAGAAGGTATGGTACTCTTTTATCAAGCGTTCGGTCGCCAAAATAATTACTGATTTTAGGTACATCAAACTTGCCTGCTGATATTGACCTAGTAGCATGGTTATGGGTAACAAGCGAGTGGCGCCCCCAGCTGCCATGACTGTTAACTAGAAGTAGGTATTTGTGTTTTAAGTTGATAGGAAGAATTTTGCATTTTTTTTTTTTTTCTGTGTATAAATATAGTATAATTTTTTGTGTAAACTACGCCTTTACTTGATAGAATCTGTTTTGTGTCCTGATTCATGTTTAAAATATGTAATATTTATGGTAATGTTATGTATTCAATGGCATGTGATTCTATTCTAATTATGTATACCTAATGATAAAGACAGATTACATATGCATCCATGCATACACCCGTAAAGGGAAAATTATACACAAAAACAAGTAACTCCAAAAATACTTCATTCTTTACTTCCCCCAAAAAGATTTAATTCTCAATAATAAAACTTGATATTGGAAGTATTTGGAATCCCATAGAGTATGAAAGAACTTATACAATACGACAGCAAAATAAGGATTTACTCAAGTAAAGATAGCCTTACATGACAAAGATTTTCAGATTCCTCTGCTTTTTATTCATACTAGATTCTAATAGGATTAATTTATTATGTGACACATTAATAGCTTTCGCTATTAATTGCCGATTTACAAAATAAATTCATATTAATAGCACTTAATATTAGATTGACACTGGCCTATGTAGCAAGAACGAAAAAAAAAATAGCACTCAACTCAAAAATAGTTTTTGTTAGTATAGCATCATGCTTAATTAACGTCAGCGAACTGTTTTTACCTTTGTTTGAGTACGGAAACGTCTGGATAAGCGCCAAACTGTAGTACCAGCAACAAATTAGAGCATTGATGAGCCAAAATAAAAAAATATTATAACCTATAAATGATGCCAAGTGTTTTTATACCACAAAACGGAAAGCAAGTTTAGAATTTAATAATAGACATTAATAAAAGCGTGTATATTAATAGTAAATGGGCTTTGTTACATACCCGTCGTTCGCTTTTCGCTTCCCTTTGTTGAAACTTGTGGCCCTTTTGGCACCGTTCTTATTGTGTATACTCCTTTGTCTTGCCGTAAGCGGCATGGCTGTTTGTTTTTTTCGTCTAAATCATTTAATTCACTATAATAAGTGTAGAAAATTTCCGTAAATGTGAATTTATTTTCAGAATAATACACATACGCGCAGTTCTACGCAAACCTAAAGTGACACTGACAGTAGGGCATCAGTAATTCAGTAGGGAAGGAACTAGGGAGTGACAGCCACTTGACATTAATCGCGCGTTTATGGGCCTAGCTTTAAAATAATTATTTTTTTAGAATTCATAAATGGGAAATTGTTTCTATAGATTCGTGATTTCTATCGAGTCTTTTTCCCATGTTACAAAGCAAATAAAAATATTCTTATTCTTAAAACTAAAAGTCCGGCTTGGCCACTAACAGAGATAAGAAGGAGATTCAACAGCTGCCTAGACTGTTCCAATCTTTGTTGGGGTCGGCTTGGTCAGCGGGTCGTCTTAGGGGCGGAGTTCCGAGCCACGGAGGAAACTCATTAAGTAATGGGTGATCACACTGATCACCCATCCACAGATCAACCTTGGCCAGCGCGGCATAACTTGAAGATTGCTCGGCTGTCATTATTTAGCCCAAAAAGAAGAATCAAAGGAAAATCTCGGTTGACATTTTTTAGGGTTCCGTTACCAAATGGAAATGGATTCGGTCTGTCCGTCCGTATGTCACACACTTTTCATTACAAGACTGTTGGCAACATACAGTCAAAATTTGAAGAGTAGGTGCCTTCTATGAACCGCTACACAAAGTATTGTATAACGGGCTGGTGTCCGCAGCTCCACGTCCAAAGCGCGTAAAATAATGAAAAAATAAAAAAAAGGGTGGCCGTCCATACATGTAACTGAGGGTTGAAAAAATAATTTGCGTTAACCGTGTGGGGTGTCTATCAAATATAGCTCTAAAAATGATATTGAGTTTCCTAAGTCGTGTAGTGTTGATGAGATATTTGCTTCCAAAGTCATAAAAATTGACAAACATTGTGCCCCCTCTAATTTCCAAAGTAAGAGGAGGAAAATTCTAATTACGTTTTAAAGAGTTTATAGCGGCCAGGAGCTGCAAGAGTGCAAGGGAAAAGTCTAGTAGTAGACTTACGGCCTAGTCACGACTTTGAGTTAGGCCGTGTAGATTCAGAAGCTTGGCTCTACATGAGATCGATATCGACATGGGCAAACCTTATGTGGTCGTCTTGGCAACATTTTACATGAAATGTTTTTGGTGGGATATCTTGTTTTAAAAATGCTTTAAACAGAGAAGGGATAATTTAGATAATGCCATGATTTTAAGCACGTTTTGACTACCTAAATACGTCCACCGCGGCCGCTGCAACTAACCGCTACTGAGGGTACGTGGCGTGCAAAACGGACCGCTTGCCGAAGCCGCCCCGCTCGCCGCGCCGCGCCCCGCTAAGACCGAAGTCGTGGCAAGGCCGTTACGGTGGTCAGACGCAAGTTTGGATGACTGACCATTTACAGTGTGTATATCCGTTAGTGGTTGAATAAAACAAAGAGATCAACATTTATATACATATTTATTAGTTAAAATATACATACGGTGTTGGTACAACACACCATTCATACATTCTACCTACTAAGGTATTCCCACATTATGTAACATTGAATAAATGTACTACCTTATAGTCCAAAACACGGAGTAGACAGCTAATGGAGTAATCAAAATCGATCCCATCGTATCGAGGCGTGTGGGAAATAAAACATTATTTCAATAGCTAAGTATAGACCGGCCAAGCCGCTTTTCGGGGCCCGCGTCGATTCAATGTGGACCAGGCATTTTGCTAACTACTTTGATGTAAGTAATGCTACATTCTTCATATTACTATGCAAATACTCGAGTAGTATTACCAAAATTACTATTAGAATTAAAAACGTTTATAAGTCAATGGAAATATTTATAAGTAGGCTACCAAAAATAGTGTTAGTATTACAAGAACAGTTAGTCTGTGAAGCGCAGTATAAATATTTCTTTTGTCTGATAAAATAGTAGATCTATTGAGGTTTATTCTTATTACTGTGCGTTTGTGTTGGTGAAGCAACCACATAAAAACATGTTTAACTTTCTATTTCTTTCTTCTCTCTCCCTTCTCATACTTCAAATCCACATTTATATCAGTCAGACAACGTGTTTTTAAGTGAATATGTCAACAGTGCAAACGCACAGTTGTCTAGAGTAATAACATGATCGACGATACATTCAAACATCAGGACCCTACAGGGTTGTTCGGTTTTAGCAAGTACTTATAACAGTACGCAAAACGAAACGATAGAAATAGTTGTTTTACTGATATTTTTCATCCTACAGTCATTAAAATATATTAAAAAAAAAACACTTCAAATTCGGTTTAATTCACACTAAACCGAATCAACCCTCTCTATGATTTAAAATATTATCATCATAATGGAACTACATTTATTTCATATTTGAGCTGCTCATCATTTTCTTTTGTGCTCAAATGTGCACTTTCTAAAACTTGGAGATATAAATGCTTACTACTGTTGTCTATTAATTATTGACTAAAATAAAGACTATGTTTACTAAAATCTTAAAAGTGAGCGCAAACCAATGGGAAGGCCTTTTTAAATATTTAAAAAACAGCTTAATTCCTTTTACATACAGCTGAAATTTGGTCAATAAATTAAAATTACAGGTCTCCATTGGTTTGCACAGACAAATGAACTAGACTAACAAGCTAACAGATATGTTTATAACAATCCAAGCAGCTCAAACTTGAACAACATTTGACTATAACTTAAAAGTATTGTTTAATTCCTTCGTCTCGACCGCACTATTGTCCATCCAGGATCTCCATCCTCATCCATTGGTTCTGGGTCTTGGCGTCTGTTTGATGATGATGCGGCCGCTCCATTCATGTTGTTGATAGGGCTGTCATCCTCTTCACCGCTACTGTCTGTTGAGTCGTCATCAGGGTTGCCATGGCACTGGAACAAAGAAATAATGAATGAGTGACTTTGGGATAAAATCGGTTAAGCCGTTAAGATAATGTGAGAACATTGTTGCCACGAATTTCGTCACGGTTCCAATGTCTTGTGTTTGACCGGAGGTAGTTTTTCTAGTCTTCACATCCATACAGTATGAAGTTTATGAACATTGGGATCACTGTATAACAAACTTTCTAAAAACGGCACGGTTGGCGCAGTGGCTAAGCGATTGGCTGCTGCGAAGCGTGTCGCGGGTTCGATACTTCGATCCCCACACGGTTCAAATATTTGTATAACCTACAGGTAGTTCTTCCGGGTCTGGCTGTTTGTGTATGTGAGTTTAAATGTTTGTAAATGCACCTGTGATACAGGAGAAATGCTAGTGTAGGGCAAAGTTTAAAAAAAAAGAAAGTAAAGAAAGAAACTTTCTTATGGATGTAAACACTCCATTTATGTTACTACTCTGTGGCCAAAAATGTTTGTTATTTTGTACAGTCCATTCTCAGTTATTTTATCTTCAACAGCAGCAAGCAAATAGCACCTTTATTTTCATAAAGATTAAGATTGATTGACAGTGATCTTGTTAGGTTAGACTTATCAGTGGCAGCGGCCTTATTAGAAGAAAAATATAGATAATATGAGCTGGTAATAAGTTAGAGGTAAAAGGAATCTAGTAGGTTATGCTTGACTAAACTTACTTGTGGTGGTACAGATTCATGTATAGGCTGACTCAACCATATCTGGCACTTGGGCATTGCATCAAGTCTAGCTCGAAGTTCATCATGTTTCCCCTCTTTTAGAAGACTGAGAAACTGCAGCAGCAGAACTGCTATTTCTGGAAACCAAATAAAATCATTGTGAATAAGGGATTTGCAATAAATGTGCAGGAAATCTTTGATGTGGTAAATACACCCCCTTATAAGTACTATGTTTGTGATAGGTACTGTTTTAATTAATTCTTATTGATACCTAAGAGAGAAAACTCTAACTTGGTGTATAAAGGTGGATTATTTGAAGCGGTGGACTGCTTTTGCTAACAAGCTTAGTTTGATGGCATTCAAAGCATTCACTTAATTAAGTAGCCCATTGTTTGAGATAGATTGATTGTGCTCACTTAATTAAGTAACCCATTGTTTGAGATAGATTGATTGTGCTCACCTAATTAAGTAACCCATTGTTTGAGATTGATTGTTTGTGCTTAGTTTGAGATGCAATCAATTTCTTGGCAGCAAAGTCCCCATATTTTAAAGAGGCAGGTGGAAACCCATAATAGAAAGTTAGCTTTGAAATCATATTTACCTTTAGGAGAGTCATCATGACAGATAGTTTCAAACTCCTCATCCATCAGATCTTCTATGACTTCAACGAGATCATCTCTGTCCACCACATTCTCAACACAGTACCGTGCTATGTAGACTGACATTAATTGTGCTGTCTGAAATGTAAGGAAAAAGTTTTGAACACGTTGAACCACCAGACTTAATACCAAGTTTAGCCCAGTGGGCCGTGGTAGAAACCTTGTGACCGTAGTATACCGAGTCCAGACACTGTTGGACACTGTGTGTCCACATGCCCTTGATCACTTCAGAAGCCTCTAGGCTCAACAGACAGCATTTTGACTAAGGTTAGTGAGCATTAAGGCATTCTGTGTGTTAAATAACTCTTGTTTGTTATCCCATTTTGTTAACTTTGTTAAGTTAAATATTATTATTTTCTTGGAGCAAATAAATGTAATGTTCTTCATTTTTCTTTTAAGGAATATCTTGAGTCAATCTATGATCTTAATTACAGCGTCTCACAGATCATTTGGTTGATTGGTAAAAAAAATGTGGAAATCTAATAGATAGTACTGTCAGGAAAAAGTTTAACACCACATCTAGGATATTAAATATTAAAACTTATTTTGATAGTTAAACACTATGGTGTTTATAGTAACTACTTTTGCTGACAGTATTTTCTAAGATATACACTGTACATTATTAACAAGCCTTAACTTTTACTAGGTACAATGGTTGGTTATTTTAGGTAACATTTCAAATAGAAACAATGTCTTTTGCTATCAGCTGACATAACAACATAATGCCAAGCAACTTTGGTTCTTTAATATTATATGGTTCAGGACATTATCCAATGCATTTGTGAGACATTGTTATTACTTTTACCTACCAGATGAGATAGCTTATGTTACTAGGTATACGATCATTTATGGTCCATATAAGGCTTGGATTTTTATAAGCTTACTGTCTGTTAATATAAACATTTGCAACATTCTACGATTCATTTCATGTCACAAAGCTCTCTTGTTTATTTCATAGTGTGGAAAATATGTTCAAAACTGCTGCATGCGTTTGATTTATTACTCTTACTGTGGCCAACCAGAACCGTGCACCTTTTGTCGACGTTTTATACGTGCCTAAGTAGGCCTATGTGAAATAATATATTTAGGATTTGACCACAAAATAGTATAGTCAGTTTTTTTGCGTTCCTGTGTCGCCTTAAGCATTGAATTTTATTAATATCAAAGACATTATTACCTTTTCGCCTCCGGGCGCTCCCATTCCATGTTCGACAGCGAGCTGTAGCGCTGTCCAGTTGTTAAGCACTAAGTCCACAATCGGTTTAAAGTCGTCGTACAACATTTTTACGTTTTCAAAGTCACTTTAAGTTAATAATGTAAAGAAATTGGTACATCTCACATTTTTATAACCTCTTTACGGTGAATACGATGTAGTATTTTTTATCGATTAGATTCGTCGAATGACAGCTGCGATGTGACAAGAAATTATTTCGTTCGGTAACTATACCAACCAAATTACAATTTACGTCAGTTATAATTGTTTTAGAAACTAGTTTTGAAGAATTGCTAAAGCAACACATTAATTAGGGTTATCTATTGTTAACCCGAAGATTATATACCATAATCATCATATTCCCGAATTTCATTTAACCGAATTTCATTTGCCCGAATGTTTTGTTTGCTCTAAAAGACATATGACATACAGTTTATACGAAACCTTAGATACCATAAGATACGAGTGCCATACGTATTGTTTTTCATATTTTTAAGTACCATAATAATTATCAAACATAATATTTAAACGCCATAATGATTATTAGACATAACATTTAAATGCCATAATAAATTTATTTATTCTTCTTTATTAAGTTTAATGGTCACAGTTCTAACCTAACTCAAATGGCACCTAACCAAACTATTTCTGGGTGGTTTATAAAAAATAACCACGAAGGGGATGGCGGGGTCTAACCTAACCTATCCGAGTCGGTCCCCTAAAGTCCCGATTGCATCAAGTTTTTCCTGATATAACAACTGTTACATACCCAATGTCGATGGCAAATGATGTTATGGCATACGATAATTATGGCATGTTATAATTAGGGCATGTGATATTATAGCTATTTATGCAACTGTTACGTTATGGACGGTCTTTTAATACGAGTGCCATTTTTCGGTACAAGCGTAGCGCGTACCGAAATAGGTGGGCACGAGTTATTAAAATACCAATAACGTACAGTTGCATACAAGATTTTATCTACGAAGGAAGGAATGAAACACAGATATAGACAAAAAAGTATTTTTCATAGAAACTTAACTACACACTGACTATTGTCTTCATAACATTTCTCATATACATGTCTTGATTTCTGGTAGTAAATTATTTGAAGCCCCAACTGCTTTATTTGTTTATCTGGTGGAGTATTTTCCATATCACTTGATGTTGAATACATTTTTAATAAAATTTGGAATAAAATTTCACTCAGATTTTTTTTCCCGCGTCCACTTCTTTTTTATTTAGACTTTAACAAGTATAAGGCAAAGATCTTGTAGCCGCAACAGCCAAATAGTATACGATACTTTTGTTCTAAACTTGTTCCATTTTTAAAAACATCATTCACATTGTCTCGATTTCGAAGTAATATTATAGGTACGAGGCTGTATGTTCAGAATGTCTTTGCTTGTGTTTTAGAATAATTTATGACGATTCGCATAATGCAACTTGTGTCGTTATGGGTATCATAATGAAACCGCTGTCAATTTCGTAATTCGAATATAACGAAACCGAAGTAGATAAATTAACTTTATGGGAAACAGAGCTTCTAGCATGTGACTAATATAGCAAATAAAAGTAGGGCAAATGAATATTACGTCGTATAATATTATGGCTGTTGACTATTATGGCAAACGATATTAGGGTAAATAAAATTCGGGCAAACGGCGGTATACCATTAATTATGTGTAATAATTATGATGTCATGACGTTCATTGATGTAGGCCCGTATTACAGAACGACACTCAATACTCAAGCATTACGTAAAACCTGATTGAAGCCATGAATGCTTGAGTTTTGAGTGAAATTGTGTATTACGGGGATGTAGTCTTGTCATTAATAATTTTCAAGAAAGAAAACTTGCATGGAGTCCCAGGGCAAAAGTCCCTTTTTTTATTGTTTTTGAACGAAAACACTAAAGATGGCGGCAAATTCTTTTTTCAACTTTCTCTGCCTCACTCATTCAACTTCATTCAAGTCATTCCTATTTCATTTGTTCAATCAAAAATTTTGTAAACAAATCACGTTGAGGTTAAAAGTCGATTATTTGTGAAAAAACATGTAATTCACGCATAAAATAGTGATATTCGTGTGTATTAGTGTTTTTGGCTATCAAGCAATCCTAACAAAATGACTGAGGATATAAGTGTAACGTTCGTAATACCGAAAGATTGCCGATCTGAAAATGAATGTTCGGAGGACATGCAACTCGCCTTTGTCGTAAGTTCCAAACTAAAATTGTGCCTAAAATACTTGTTTACTTATCAAATAAAAGGATAAAGGACCCTATGATCCTTGGTGACTTTTAATGCACAGAAAACTGCTATAGAAATCGTGCCATTGAAATGGATGCGCTGTTGATAGTTTTATCGTCATGATAAGTTTTACCACCAACATTGATAACATATCTTTATGTACATAAATATCACCTGGGCAAAAACTGAGTACATGGCAACAGAAAATGTGTTTACATACTAATAATTTGTTAACCTAATGTTTTAATACACTTTTGTGAAAAATATACATTTGGAAGACAAGATCCAGTAAACTGTAGACTCTCCAAAAAAGTTAGTGGAAAACTCGTGGACCAAAATGAAATAATAAATTAAAAACATGCTTGTTGTGGTGTGGACAAACCATTTTTTAGGGATCTTATCAGGGAACCCATAGAGTTTTGCAATATCTGTGTTTTTTCTGCCTGTTCACAGTTAAACGTAGGTACTCTTGTTTATGCTTACAGACATGTGAACAGCATTGTGGTGGTGGTCTTCAAGCCCGGTGGGTGCATGAGACAAAGTGGACACAATTTGAGGGGCTCACAAAAAGAGATGTTTTTGTACTGACAGAATTTGAGGGAGCACTCTATGAAAAGTTACATGCTACTAAGTGTTTGTGAGTTTTGCAATTTTGAATAATAATTAGCCTAGAAAATGGAAGAAAAACATTAAATTTTTAATATTTTTTTGACTTGCCGAATCTGAATAGCTCTGTTTGTAATATAGCTCAACTTCTTCTTGTATGTCTTTCCTTGATTTTATTCAACTCCAATGTTAATAATGCAATTCTATTGTGATTTATAATAATGAATGATTGATCTGGTTGTGGAAAGAGTTCAATAATTTATAAAACTACTCAATCAACTGTCTTCATTTTCCAGATTGGTTGGTCCCCGCTGCTTATCATGCTGCCTGACAGAAGGCACTCCAATACCGTCAGGCCCAGAGCCTGTGTTCACAATAGCCATGAGGGGTCTGGTGGTCACTGCAAGTGGACTGTCAAAGCTTCAGAAGGTAAGAATAATAAAATTGTAAAACAAGTTTTTAAGGTTCATGGCTTATCACCAGTGATCTGAAAAAGGTGAGCTAAAATGCCATTTTTTTTTTTCGGATGGGAAGTTATCAAATGACTTCTCCCGCTCTGGGCGGAGCGGGAGGGAGTGTCAGACTTGTACTGACTAAAACCCACCCATGTTCCTTCTTCGCCCTTTGTGTTCCAGGGCCGCGGTATCTCTTTCGAACAACCCGCAGCCCTGGAGCTAAAATGCCTTAAGTTCGAAAGAACAGACTTTTTTGAAACAAAAACAGTAAATGAACTCAATAGTTGTTTTACTTTATTCATTTTAGTTGTACTTAAGTAATATTTCAAAACTCCGACATTAGTCCCGAAAAAATATTTTTGTCGTAAGGATGTCTCCACTTTTTTGTCTCTGTTCTTTGTACTTTAGATACATTAGCCCACCTTTTTTCGATCACTGCTTATCACAAACAAAGCCAGTGTGGAACTCCTTGGCTGGACCACTAAAAACGCGATATTTACCACTATTTGTAATATCGGAAACTCAAAACAACAAGGTAAATATCACATCTTCAGTATAAATCGTAGTGTTAGTGAACATACCAGTTTAAAAACTTTATACCTTCTAGGATTTAGGTAATGCTAATGATAGACTGGTGCAGGTAGCTACAAATACAGGTCAAACAAATATTTTCTGAAATCAACTTTCCATGTAAAAGAAGAAGAAGACTTCATGAAAATAATCTCTACTTTAATTTGTATTTGTTTACAGGAAGAAATAAAGAGGAAAGTGCATTGGATGGGTGGCATTTACAGCTCAGTGCTCACAGATGATACTACACATCTAATATCAGATACTGTTCTATCTGATAAATATGTTGTAAGTAGATTTTTTTACCAAGTCATAATGTAAAACATCTTCCCATGGTGAAATATTGATGCAGTTTGCTCAGATAGCTGGTTGGCCAAACAGTATTGGACACACTCTGCATTTATGGCTTTTGGACTCTTATAAGTGGGAGGACCTCGTGGCTAAATAACAGTCGCCCGGGTCGATCTTTAAGGTTAAGCCGTGCTTGCCGAGGTTGCTCAGTAGATGGGAGACCATAACTACATACCGAGTTTACTCCATGCCTCGGAAAGCACGTTAAGCCGTTTGTCCCGACTGTCATTTGTAGATGGTTGACAGTCATTACTAGGAGTCAGAAGCCAAAAAGTCTGCCATCTAGTCTTACCAAGGGGTATCGTATTACCCAGTTACTGGGCGTGGAGGTCAGATTGGCAGTCGCTTCATGTAAAATACTAGTGCTCAGCTGCATCGGGTTAGACTGGAAGCCGACTCCAAGATAGATTTGGAAAAGGCTAGGCTAGGGTAGACTCTTTTAAATGGAACCAATTTCGTTTTTTTTTGGAAAAATGTGAGCGATAAGGCATTTTTAGCGCACTTGTTAACTGTCTCTTTTCATTCAGAAAGATTCCAAGGACTTTTGATCGACTTTCAATTATTTCTTTCAGAAATCTGTAGAAAAAGGCATACCAGTCATGGCTATAACCTGGATCGGGGCGGTCTGGGAGGCGTCTCTCCAACTCAATGTCAGTGGGTCCTCACCAGACTTCCTTGTCCACCGCCTGCCTCCCTTCACCAACCTTCAAGTGACCACGTCAGGGATTCCTAAGAAGGATAAACAGATGGTAATGAAGCTGGTCAATGAACATGGAGGGATATTCACGGGGGCCTTCCAGAGTGAGACTACTGATGTTGTGGTGTTAACCAAGTTAGTATTTGAAATAATTGTAAAATTGTAGGATTAAAGTAACTATATAGTCCATCCAAAAAGTTCATTTGTTTTCGACTTAACTGCAAAGGTCAATAAGTTGAGACTGTGTTGGTGGTGAAAGCTGAGCTAAATGCAGTTCTACATATCTAAAATAGACTACAGTTTGCATTAGGCCAAGCCCTACAACCACACTTTTACCAAAGCATCTTTTTATGTTTAGTAAAATCTAAAAATCTTTTGAGCAATCATACAGCCAGCATATTAGGACAACTATTTCTGCCACTTGAAGTTTAAATTGGTGGAGGCCTTCGATTGATTATTAAAATAAAAAAAATAAAAGATGTTTAAATTATAGACATTTTTTTTTATTTTTTTATTACTAACCGACCGTGTACGCAATACCACACTGCACTCCAAAACACAAATTACTGATGTTGCTCAAAAAGCCGCTAAGCTGAAGTGGGACTGGACTGGCCACGTCTGCCACATGCCCAATGATCTGTGGGCCAAATTAACCACTTTCTGGAGCCCTGACACAGCCAGAAGGCGTTGCGGTAGACCTCGTAAAAGATGGCGGGACGTGTTAGACAAGACTAACGACCAGTGGTCCACATTGGCCCTGGATCGAGACGATTGGAAGTCATGGGGAGAGGCCTTTGCCCAGCTGTGGAATGACGCAGGCTAACAGTATCAGTATTATAAGTTGAAATTGCTTTCAGAGAAGGCATTGGCAGTGAGAAATATAAGGCTGCTTTGGAGTATGGTAAAGCAGTGGTCTTACCATCATGGGTGAAGGACTCAGCAGCCAAGGGTGTTGCCTTACCTCTGGCTAAGTACAGAGTCGCCGGCGCATCAACGTCGTCACCTCTCGCTGAATCACGGTTGCCTGATATGAGTGAGTTTTTAAGATGATATCTATGCTATTAATTTGTGTCTTATATATAGTGACATTGTATGATGAGGAGCTTGTGGCTAGATAATAACAGCCGCACGGGTCGATCTTTAAGGTTAAGCCGTGCTTGCCGAGATTGGAGGGTATGATCACTTTTTCTTTTCTTTGTCCGTCGGGTAGATTATTAAAAGTATTGGACACGTATGTATTGTTTTCTTTTTTCACGTGGTCATAAAATTACGGAGGTATATTGAGTTGAAATGGCGCATGACGTCACACGTGGGTAATTTTTATACCTACTTGTGACGTAGTAAGCTCCCACTCTTCAACTTTAATGTGTGTTAACTAAGTAATTTTTTGATATTTATATAGAACGTTTGTCGGCAGCGTGATTGACTATTATTAAATTAATATAAATTAACGCGGTTATATAAATTGACGCGAGGTGACGCGGTTTAGCGGTTATGACCGGCTATGTGTGGGAGCGTATTTGAACTGCCCCGAACTCACAGATTGCAACGTCTTAAGTAGGTGAGTTCGCAGGGTGTGTGCATGTGTGGGTTACATACCACTACATTTTGATAAAACAAAAAATACGTGTCTAATATTTTTGTATTACCTGTCTGACGGACAAAATAGTTTTCTTTACCCAGTCTTCACCCCTGTTACATACCGAGATTCCTCCGTGCCTCGGAAAGCACGTTAAGCCGTTGCTCCCGGCTCTCATTTGTAGATCTTTGACAGTCGTTACGAGTAGTCAGAAGCCAAAAAGTCTGATAACCAGTCTTACCAAGGAGTATCGTATTACCCAGATACTGGGTTGTGTAGGTCAAATAGGCAGTCGCTTCATGTAAAATACTGGTACTCAGCTGCATCAGGTAACTGGAAACCAACCCCAAGATAGTTTGGGAAAAAGGCTAGGCGGATGATGACGAGTTACACTGTATGTCCAAAAACCACATTGTGTGTCTGTGTATACAGTATGTTAGGTTAAACGAGGGACATATTGAGGGAGGGTATTCAGTTTTCGATTCTCGTCCCAAATATGTAAAAAAACCTATAACGTATATAGAAGAATTTTTAATGTTTTGTTTAGTGCCTAGATATTTTGGACTGTCCTAAGCCAGGTAAGTGTAAAGTATGAAGGGAAAATGGATTATACCTAAGAGTCATTGCCCCGCTCACATGTTCTGCGATAGTATTAAGTCGCTAGCGCAAGGGTGTATACACGTTGCGTGTCATTTGCGAAAATTTTGGTATGGTTCTGTCTGTTATTTATCAGTGTTTTTTTTTTGTTTATATTTTTATTAGTATCATGTTAGCATGTACTATTATGGGTTTGAATATGTCCCTCGTTTAAACTAACATACTGTCTATCCTGTTGTTTAGTTTAATATCCCGCAGACTGCTATAATGTGGTATACGTACAGTACTAAGGGTTTAGTGTCAACTCGTTTGCAACACGGGTGACACAACTTAATTTTTTTGATTTTGCGATGTTGTTTGTAGTTGAACATAAAAAAAAAACTGTCGTCTTTTGACAGAAGGTTTCTATGCAAAAAAAAAAATTGCAATAAAATGAAAATATTTTTAGACTAACTTAAAAAAACGCTGTCCTGTATTTCTTAGTTTTTGAGTAATTTTGTCTCCTTTATTTATTTCATCAGAAATTAATTACATTTTTAAATATTCCTTACAAAAATAAATAAAAAAACATTTAAAAATATAAAAAATTGTAGCCCATTGGTATCGGGAACAGGGCCCAAGCTACCGGCGGTCAGGGCTCCAAAGAAAGGAACCTCCTAACAATAATAATTATAATTTATTATAGTAATAGCATTATTATAAACAAACGTTTATTATAAACAAACGAATTAGATTGCATATCCAAACCTACGATTAGACTGCATGTTCTGCTATTAAGTTGTATAACCCAAAGTGAAGTGGAATGCAATGTGAAAGTTTTGTAACCCACAGGTTTGAACTTCTCCCGAATAACAAACTTGAGACCGCCCAGCAATTTCGTAGACGAAACCAGATCGGCAGATTCAACTATGATGTCTGGTAAATTAAAGGTATGTAAAAGAATAATATAGTGAATGAATAAAATCACTATGTTACCGTCATAATGTGCTGACCCTGTTTTTAGGGGTCAAACGGGACCCTATTACTGAGACTTCGCTATGCGTCTGTCTGCCACCAGGCTGTATCTCATGAACCGTGATAGTTAGCCAGTCTAAATTTCTACAGATTATGTATTTACCATGTATATACTGACGCCTGACATACAGGTACACCTAGTTCGGAAGTCAGAGGCTTCAAATAAGTTTCTGTATCTTATTATGTCAATAAAGAATTTGAATTTCTGTTGCCGCTATTACAACAAATACCAAAAACAGAATGAAATAAATGTCAAAAAAAAAAATATACAGGGTGTTTGGTGCATCGTTTGCCAAGTCGAAGAGGCCGAAAGGAGAGGTCATTTGCTATCTCTTTACGCCCTTTAATTCATTCCTTGCCACACCAGTTTTTTTATAAGAACTTTTAAATTTAAATTTTTTAAAATTCCAAAATTCAACATTTTAGGTCAAATAAAAAAATAAAAAATTTGTTTAAGCTTAAAATTTCGATTTAATTTTGATGTCTACTGTTGTATGATTCTATCAAATACAAAATTACTTGCTAGGAACAATTACTTTCTTTTTTATAAGCTCGTAAAGTTTTAGTAAAGAAAAATGAACTTAAAACTCAACTTTAAATGGCTATAAAAAAAAAACTAAAAGCGATCGGGATCTTCGAATACCTTTAAAAAGTTCTCTAGTCTGTCCCCTTTCCAACGGTATGCAATATGCCCAAAAATACGTTTAATATCTTTTAATTTTTAACTAAATGTGTAATCGAGACACTAGGCTGATATTCGAAATTACAGTAAGAACAGTAGTTTTAGCATAAATAACATGCCTCAAGTAAGTAGATAGAATGATACTGTTATGTCACTAGTGCGTAGTGTCCTATCTCTTTCTTAAACAGGAACCAAAGTTTCAAGAATTTGAAATAAAAAAAAGGATTTTGTGGTTTTATGAAATCACGGTAAGTGACTATCAAAGCAGAAATACGTTTACGCTCCACTACAGTTGAGATAAGATGAAGATGCCGCACGTGCATTCGCAACAGTGGCGGACAACTCGAACAAGATTTGTGATTTCTGTTTTTTTTTTTTTAATTTCAAATTCTTAAAACGTTGGTTTCTGTTTAAGAAAGATATAGGACACTACGCACTAGTGACATAACAGTATCTGTCTACTTACTTGAGGCATGTTATTTATGCTAAAACTACTGTTCTTACTGTAATGTCGAATATCAGCCTAGTGTCTCGATTACACATTTAGTTAAAAATTAAAAGATATTAAACGTTTTTTTGGACATATTGCATACCGTTGGAAAGGGGACAGACTAGAGAACTTTTTAAAGGTATTCGAAGATCCCGATCGCTTTTAGTTTTTTTTTTATAGCTATTTTAAGTTGAGTTTTAAGTTTAATTTCCTTTTACAAAAACTTTACGAGCTATTAAAAAATAAACTAATTGTAACTAGCAAGTAACTTTGAATTTGATAGAATCATACAAGAGTACACATCAAAATTAAATCGAAATTTTAAGTCTAAACAATATTTTTATTTGACCTAAAATGTTGAATTTTGGAATTTTTCAAAATTTAAATTAAAAAGTTAATATAAAAAACCCGGTGAGGCAAGGAATGAGTTATAGGGCGTGAAGAGTTAGCAAATGACCTCTCCTTTCGGCCTATTCGATTTGGCAAACGATGCACCAAACACCCTGTATATAAAAAAAAGGATTCTGTGGTTTTATGAAACCACGGTAAAAGTGAAACTTTTTTTCACACTATAGACATTTAACTATAAAATTTTGGAATAATATTCCATTAAGGGTATAAAACGTATAAAACGCGGAGTTGGGATAAAGTGAAAGCGCTCGTCAGAGCGCCTTTCACTTTATCTTTTCTTCAAACTTTTTTCAAACTTCAAACTTTTTCTTTTTTTACTAATCCGCGGCCGAGCGTCACGCGACATGCAACACACAGACGAAAAAGTTTGAGACGATGTAATAAAAGTTTCACTTTAAAACACTTTTTCGTGTCCTCCACACAAAAAAGTGATTTTTTGCTCGTTTTTTATAAATAATGGTACAGAAACCTTCGTGCGCGAGTTATTCTTTTCTTCTAAGAAGTTATAATTTAAGTTTTTATTTCAGTCCACGCAAGATACGAAAAAGACTGACGTGTCCATTGATAAAGAAATTTTGACGGCGTTTGAGAACCTAGACATGAGTCTCATCAAGAAGGCTGGTCCTATATTTGATGGATTCTGTGTAAGTGAGATCACATGGTTTTGATATATGTTTATTTTAATTAATTTTATAATTTCATGTAATGATAACAGGTTTAAGAATGGTTGCCATCGTGAAAACTGAATTAATAATCTTCTTAATTTGCTGTGGAGTTTGTTCCGCCACTTCTTTCCAGCTAAACACCAGGAAGTGGCGAAAGGCGGGCGTTTTGGGGAACTGTCTCTTGCAATTTTTTGGCGTTCAAAAAGTGCTGATTATCAGCCTAATTTGAGTAAATCTCTGGAGTGCGCTACCCATTAGCACTAAAAATGCCGAAAGTAAATTCACTTTTAAAAAGAAAGTTCGCAACCACTATTTAAGTCAGATTAAATAGCTCTTAATTTAAAGTCTAGTCATAGTCATTATTATAAGGTTCTCGTTTTTTTTATTTTGGTATTTGTATCTATGTAAATAAATGTATGAATTTTTGAAAACTAGTAGTTATTTGTAATATTTTTTTTGTACCCTATCACAATGTTGTAGTATTTCACCCAAAGGTTTAATGGTAGAGAATGCCTTGTGGCATTAAGTTCGCCTTTATATATATATATATATTTTCCTTTTTTTTTGTGATTTTGATAATGTCCACTAGATCTGGGTAACCGGCCTCGAAGGGCTAGCTCGCGAGCGCGCCGCAGCGTGCGTGTCGCGGTGCGGCGGCGTGCGGTACGACGCCGCGCACCCGCGCGTCACGCACGCCGTGGCGGCCGGCGCCGGCGCCGCGCGCGCCGTGCTGCGCGACCTGCCGGCCGTGCCCGTGCTGTCGCCGCTGTGGCTCGTCAGCAGTGTGCAGGCTGGGCTGGCTTTAGACGAGACGCAGGTATTTATTTATTTAAGGTTCACCCACAGCACTTATATGGATATGGACACATTGAGTCTTATGGTAATATTCTAATATATACACCGTGTAAATCACCTCATCACGAAGCCGTCAACCAAGCATTCTGTACATGAAACTAAGTAACTTTACGCAAAAATTATTGCTGGGAAACGACGTTTTTTGGGGGATGTAAAATCATGTTTTGTGGTAGAACTCAACGTAACGCACTCAAAACTTTGTGCTGATGGACGAATTGAATAGTACGGGGGTCGTGGAGGTGTTTAAAGTAAAAATCTTACATTAAAAACTTGTATTTAAAAAATACTTGTCAAAAAGTTGGAACTTTGACCCCCAATATATCCGTAACTAGAAGGTTCCCAGGTATGGTGTAGAACAAAAAAATGATCGCAATGACAGGGAGAACCAGTGCCTTTCGGCTTCGTTAAGAGGTGTTTTACACCCTTTATACCAATTACGGGCAAACACAACATTGACAAAAACACGCCTGATTATTTATACACTACTACAAAGAGACACGATGTAAAAACAATAACATACAATACATCCAATACATACAATATAAAACGGAAAACATAACAGTATCACAGACCAGTGAATACAGTTAAAAACGAAGTTAACTTTTTGGACCACTGACTTGATCAGGAGACAGCATATAAGGATGCCAGGATTCTCGATTCAAATTCAGGTATGTTTAATTTAGAGGCGGTACTTTCATACAAGCCTAGGGAGCTTGGACTGCGCTTAAAACATACTAGCTCACCCGCGCAACTTCGTCTGCGTCACATTTTCCCTGTTTTTGCAACGTTTTTCATAGATGGTCCGCTTCTATTGGTTGTAGCGCGATGTTATATATCCTATAGCCTCTCTCGATAAATAGACTATCCAACCCTAAAATAATGTTTCAAGTCGAACCAGCAGTTCCTGCGATTAGTGCGTTCAACCAAACAAACACACTTAACTAACTCTTCAGCTTTATAATACATACAAGGTGTTGTTTTGCATCCTCGTCAAAATTCAGGAGGTTGTCAGAAAAAACATTAATAATCAATTTAAATTACGTTACTTAGTTGATTATTAATAAACGCTGCTTTTTGCGTTGTTTAAATTTGTCAGTATTTCAGAATAACCCCGTTAACGTGATTTAGGGAATAAAAAAATATGGATTAACGTTTGAGATTGTTTGTATGTGTGAAAGCGCGTTTTTTGGACGAGAATAGAACAGGCCGCGTTTAAAACACGGGTGGTTCAGAATTACCGATTTACGTAAAAAAGAAAAATACCTACCAATTTTATTATTGATTCGGGTCGAGAAATTAGTATTGTTACCTCCTTGAATTTGACGAGGATTCAAAACGACAGCCTGTATAAGTATAGAAGTACAGATGGAGCGACTGCCTATCTGAATTCCACAACCCAGTTGTTAATACGACTAAAACCATCAGTAATATGTGACATTACACAGTTCCTAATAGACACTAAGCCGGGCACGCCAGCAAAGTCGAGCACTCGCAAGCCGCGGCTGGAGCCAGCCTCGCCCATGAGCAAGCGGAACTTGGCGCTGTTGCGGCGAGGACCGCTCGACTTGCCGCCGCCTACACCGGAGGTTGAAGAGCCTCAGGATGAGCTTGTTAATCATTATCTTAGCCGTAAGTATTTTTGTACAAGGTAGAAGGGACACCGAAGAGAAAACGGTTACCAAATATTTGGTAATTCATTCTGATCTCCACATGGGAGTTTTGTTCCTTACATTTTGACCGTGTAGGTATTGCACTTTTATAGTTTAGGGGGTATGAAGATCAGGGTGTAAAGTTCTTCATCTCCTATAGAAAAGGGAGGATCCTCCAACCAGGCAGGTGTTATATCTGGTGGGCAACTGCCCGACAGTTCTATATAGTGTTAGTCGATGTAAACTTTGCTTGCGCGATTCAGACCAAATTAGTTCTTCTGTTTTCTCACAGATGGCGTTGTAGTATTTTTTGTTGTAAGTTGCTTTTTGTTTGTCGCCACAGTAGAAAAAAATACGTGACCAATACTTTTCAATAATCTACCCGACGGACAAAGAAAAAAAATGTGATCATCCCCTTTTGTTGTCTTCGAATTAGTGACACAGTTAATACCTCTAAAACCCAGGTTACATTAGAACAGTTTCGCGACCATCGAGAGGCAAGAATGTCTAACTTTAGATATTTACAACACAAAAAAAACAGTCTTTTGTTTTTTGTATTCGCAATCAAACTGATGACTGACTTTGTCAAGTCAAGTTCTTGAGGTCAAATACAGACAACACGACTATTCTTCTTTATCAAAAGTCGTATTGTTTATCTGTTTTTATTACCCATCAGAAAATGTAGAACCAGAGAAGACTCAGGAGTCTGCTCGTAACGCGATGTTGCGCGAGGCGTGTCAACCTGACATCACAGAAGACGCGGCGGAGGATCCCACTGAGGAGATCGAGCAGATATTTAGAGGTAACTCTTAAATTTATGCAAAAAAGATTCGTATTTTGAAGCTGGCGGGACCCATTGAAATATAAAATTATTAAAACATAGAATAGGTCACGCCTGCTTTCATATGTGATTTTTATTTTGCTTTTCAGACGAAAAAAAAAATTAGAAACCTAAGGATGATTTTCAAATACCTATTCAATGAATAACAATAATATGGCGTCTGGTGGTCGCCATATTAAAATTCGATCTATAGAAATAAATAAAATTGAAGTGTCTGTTTGTAATATTAAAATAACCGCTTTTTACTACATGCATATAAATATACGGTACATATACCAAAATAAATTTTTTTTACAGTTTTTGTTTGTTTGTTTGTTCCGGCTAATCTCTGGAACGGATGGACCGATTTTGATTGAACTTTCATTGGCAGATAGCTGATGTAATAAGGAGTAAATTAGGCTACTGTTTTAGAAAAAAACTATTATCACGCGGACGAAGTCGCGGGCACAGCTAGTTTAAAATATAAGGATGGGTCGTATAGTCCATCGGGCGAGCTTAGTGCGGTTTGGTGTTTAGTGTGTGTCTGACATGTCTTTGAACTTCGTTCATTGAAAATTGGTCACACTTGCTTACCTGAACTAGAATTCTTCTTCCTCAAGGCTATAGTGAACAGTGACAGTAAATTTTAAAAGCTTTTTCCATCAAGAGGTGGAGGTGGAGAGGGGACTCTTATTGTGATCCACAATGTTCAACAAAATAATATTAGATGCTACAAAAAATAAAATGCTAATTAATGAGGATAAGGTTATGTTGTATATTTTTTCGCGACTATTTTTATACTCTATGCATGTAAAATATACAATTTCTAAAGTGTTCAACACATTCAGTGCTAAGTTCAAATAAGTCATTTTTATTTTGTTTGCGCAAGTCATCTAGCTACGTATAAAGTCGACTCTGGAGGCGGATTGTGTGCACACGAACGAATTATTTTTCGACCCGTGTGTCGGGTGCTCAGCACAGAAAGCGTAAAGTAGCATAATTATCCGTATTACCAATATTCCAGGTATCAAAATCGAAGTGCAAGGCCTGGATGAGGACGCAATCTGTGAAATAGGCGCCGAGGTGTCGGCTGCAGGCGGTACGCTCTCGGGCGCGGGCGCGGGCGGCACGCACGTGCTGGTGCCGCTGGACTTCGACGAGGACGAGCTGCTCACTAAGGGGGCTGAGCCTGTCACTGTGTTCTGGGTGGTAAGTAGTTATGGTACTGATAATATCTGTGACCAGCTGACCCACGCCAGAACGCCAAAACTTCGTCTGTGGCACATTTTCCCCGTTTTTGCAACATTACTCATTGATGCTCCGCGCCTATTGGTTGTAGCGTGATGTTATATAATTGACGTAGACGTCGTATGGATCTTAATTTGTTTAGCAGTTTATTTGGCTAACGATATGTGAAAGCACTGAATTAAGCACTAAATATTTGATTCAGTGCTACCGAATGTCAAACAAAAACAGCAAGACGACTTGTGGTAATGTTTATGTTACAGATATTATTATTTCTGTTGACTTTTTCTGTCATAGCAATTTTTAGCTTACTGGCGTCACTTTTAACAAAAATATCTATTTCTCTATTTTCTCTCTCTCTCTCTCTCTAACAGAAAGACTGCCTCTCCCAACAAGAGCTCGTCCCAATCCAGTACTACCACCGTCCGGTCCGAGTGACCTGCACAGGTCCGGGCCCGCTGACCGGTGTCGTGGCCAGCCTGAGCACCTACAGCGGCGTCGAGAGAGCCTTCCTAGACGAACTGGCCAAGCTACTGGGAGCCACGTGAGTACCTGCAGTACGTAACTATTGCACGGTCTGAGGGTAAGGTAGCTACGCGGGTTTTTTTTTTCTTGGAGACACTGTTTTTTGAAGAAACACACTTAAAAAGGTTGAATTTTTAAGTGGGAGTGTAGGGCGTAATCCGAAACTATGAGGAATAGCGAAAAATACTTAGAGGAGTCTTGAGCCCGATTTTAATGAAAACTAAAATGGCATCATTCGATTTTTGGAAAATTAATATTTCTAGCCAAGAATCGAAACAATCGATTTTGAAAAAAAAACACACACTTAATTATTACACCATTCGATAATGTCGCTGATAAGGATCAAATTATGGGGAGTTATGACATTCGGCAAACTTAAGGAAGGAGTTAATTTTTGATAAATTACCTCAAAAACGGTGAAGGAAAACATCGTGAGGAAACCGGCTTGTCCTAGAACTAAAAATTCGAAGACATGTGACATCTAACAACCCGCACTGGGCCCGCGTGGTGGATTATAGCTCACTTCCTCTTATAGAGAGGAGGCCTGCATCCCAGCAGTGGGAACATTATAGGCTGATGATGATGATGATAACTGTTTGCAAAATGTTAGTAGTAATCAACGAAACATCGAAAATATCACTATTCCCATCCTCCCTACTGCAAAAATTCACTCTTAATTTGCATCCACTCTGAATTACGTACCTACCGCGTCTTGTGACAGTGACTGGGCACAACAAAAGACAGAAGTTGTGAAGAGCATGCCTCGAATCACCGTCACTTGCAGAGATACGATCTTCTGCTACTTCAGCCAAGGAAACAACGCACGCGCGCGCGTTTCTCTTGACGCAACGTTGACTCTTAAGAGGGGACTAGACCCGAGGAATTTGATGAATAGGTATTTGAAAAAATTATTGTTGTCGCGCTGCGCCCGACCTAGCCCTCGTAAAGAGCGAAAGGGACAACTGCAGCTCAGGCTGATTTTACCTACAAAAATCTTGACAAAAGACATTTTGTATTCCGCTGTTTTCTTCTTCAAAACTAAACTGATCTAAATAATTCTTATATCAAAATTAAGGAGAAAAGTATATCTATGCTTCTATTATTATTATTTTTTGTTAAAAACTTATCTAATTTGTTTGATAGTCGTCTGAACATGGCGGTAAAAACGGGCTTTTTTCGGGTTTTTGGATTGTCATAATTCTTTTAGTGATTATGTTTTGAAAAAAAGGAAATGATAGGGGCATGTATTAATAAGACCTAGATTCTTTGGAAACAAATCATTGCTCTAGACACATTATTACACTAGAGTCCCCTCGTAATGGGCGTCTCGAATTGATCGTTGATTCTTGGTAATCAAGGCAACCTACGCTATAGGAAGTTGGTCTTAATTCACCAACCCGCACTTGTTTCGTGCACGCTAATCCAGAAAGAGCTGCTGAACGTCACATCACATACTATTACTTTAGAATTTACGGATAAATGACAAATTTCGAGAACATTTAGGTAAAATTAAAAAGTGCGCGGTAAACAAAACTCCAGAAATCATCAGGAACACAAATAGACTGATACAAAGGTGTTGAAATCATGCACAGTCCACTAAATTGCGAATTTCGATTCATAAAAAAGAACAACCTAACCCTCTTATCTATTCCACAGTACCCAACTCCGCTTCTGCAGACGCGACACAGCGAATGCGCTGGCCTCCACGCACCTCATCTGTCCCACAGCCACCGGGGACAAGTACTCGGGCGCTGTGAAGTGGGGCCTGCCGGCTGTGCAAGCGTCCTGGTTGTTGCAGTGCGTGAAGGAAGGCAGGAGAGTGAGCGAGAAGGCGCATCTTGTTGGAGATACGAAAGGTACTCGGGACTTTTTGGAACCTTCTAAATTCATGACTATTTGTCGTTTTGACCACATTTTTAATTGATGCTCCGCTCCTATTAGCTATAGCGTGATGTTATAATGTCCTCGATAAATGGGATTCAAGTCGAACCAGTAGTTCCTGATATTAGCGCGTTCAACCAAACAAACTCTTCAGCTTTAAAATATTATAAGTATATATATAGGTCACTCACACACATTCCTTGGCTAAGGTCTCGCTCAGATGCTTTTATCCTTTTCAGCCCTGGGGGCTGAGGATGCTCATTGCAATTTTAATAGAATCTGTTCAGTTTTTATGCAACAAAAACAACATATCTGGCGAAAAGTATGCATGCTATGGTACTGCATCTATGCCTAACCCCTTCAAACAAAAGGCGTGATGTTATGTATCCAGTTCTTCTAAACTGGACTACTTCATCATTCATCATCATCTATTCTCTTGCCCTTATACCAATTCGTAAGTGCAAGAGAATGATGATGATTACTTGGGGCACAGTAATAAAATATAATAAAATACACGGTGTAAATCACCTCATCACGAAGCCGCCAACCAAGCATTCTGTACATGAAACTAAGTAACTTTACGCAAAAATTATTGCTGGGAAACGACTTGTTTTTGGGAGGTGTAAAATCATGTTTTGTGGTAGATCTCAATGTAACGCACTCAAAACATTGTGCTGATGGACGGGGGTCGTGGAGGTGTTTAAAGTAAAAATCTTACATTAAAAACTTGTATTTAAAGAAATACTTGTCAAAAAGTTGGAACTTTGACCCCTAATATCTCCGTAACGTAAGGTTCCCAGGTATGGTGTAGAACAAAAAAAATATCGCAAGGACAGGGAGAACCAGGGCCTTTCGGCTTCGTTAAGAGGTGTTTTACACCCTTTATTTATTAATAATAAATATTAAATGGTTTTTTTTTCATAAGTTATTGTTATGTTTTTAGCACCACCCTCACCACAACCACAGACAGAAGAAGACGCTCCCGAACCCATGGACGTCCCCGAAGCAGAACCTGAGCCTGTACCTCAACCGGAGCCCCAAGAAGATCTACAAGCTAACATAACAGCAGATATAACCACAGACAAGGACAAAGAGAACGCCATGTTGCCTCCCGCGGTCACCGCTATACCGCGGCGAGGCTCTGTGCCGAGCTGTAACAGTAGAGAACAGACGCCTAAAGGGAAAGGGAATGGTGAGTGAATGTTTTTTTCTGATCTTTTTATTATGACAATCCCTGTCATAATACTGGGGCATTGGATACGCCTACATGCCACTGTGGCGTATAATAATTATTATACATAATTGTTTTGTTTTTTTTCCTGGTAGATGTAAGTACTAACGCTAGTTTCTAAGTTGTGTGTTGTACGCGACGAATCAAGCTATATGAAAACATTTTATGCGGATTTCGTATTGTATTGGAAATGTATGCAAAGCGACTGTTATACTAGAAAAGCAAACCTTGATGTCTGGCCGTGTGTTCTAACCAAATGGAATTCGTCTGATTTTATTTTTATTTATTATCTTTTCAAACATAATTTCTAATATATAAAATTCTCGTGTCGCGGTGTTTGTTACCAAACCCCTCCGAAATGGCTGAACCGATTTGTATAAAATTTTATGTGCATATCAGGTAGGTCTGAGAATCGGCCAACATCTATTTTTCATACCCGTAAACCCATCAAAATTTCCACTCGAAGGAAGTCGCGGGCAGCAACTATGAATCAATAAAAACCTTGTGCTCGATATGATCTCCCATTGGCAAACATAATGAACAAAATGATGTCATCAAATAAGATTTAATTTTCTATCTAACCTCTTTGGATGGTGAATTTTCAAAAATAACTTCCTGTGTGCTCACCTTTGTAATACAAAGAAATCGTGTGTCTCAAGCTGAGTTTACGGTTAGTAGACGGATGAATTTTTGAAGAGGAACTTCTTATGCGACTTCCAACAAGGTTGCGTTAAACATTTAACGCTACCATGAAGGGGGAATAGAAAGAGACAGAGCGAGAGTGAATGCGCGGCACTCGAATGCATGCGTGTAGTATTACGAAGTTTCACTTCTTCCGCGCGGAGGGACTCCACGCACTATTTTTTAAGATACTCTTTGAACTGACTAATTGGTTACGTAGAAAGCATGACTGCCGCGTGTCATGGGGATTGGGTGGAGTGTGATTGAATTTTGGAACGAAGTTCCTTATCGCGCGTTGTGAAAGGGGGCTAGACGGAAAAAATTCTTACGAAAAGTTGTCACGACACTTTTTGCTATAGTAAGCTATTGTAAGCTGTGCGGCGTCGCATGTTTCTCTGTCTGTCTCTCTCTCTCTTATAGAAAGCAATCCAGATATTTTCATTTCTATTTCGCATTGAACAGTGTGGTGTCGCGACGATTATTTTTGGAACTTCGTTCCATCCGGGTGTCCCTTGACACCTCTCAAGTTTTTCTAAATTAAGAATTTCTTAGTATCAAGTGTGGATTTAAACGTAAAATCACGCCTGTAATCCCCAAGGGGTTAGGCAGAGGTGTACCTTATAGTACACCCACATTTAGCCAGTTATGTTTAAGTCCCATGTGATTGAGTGCGGGCCTATTGCCATCATACGCGCATAAATCTATACTCCGTGGCTGATACTGAGAAATTCCTGATGGAAAAACCAGATCACACTTTGCCCGACCTGGTAATTGAACCCAGGACCTTATGCTCAGTAGTCGCGCTTGGGACCATTAGACCAACGAGGTAGTCTGGATGTTTATGGATCTAGATGGCATAATAGGGGATGATCACATTTTTTTTTTGACCGTCGCGTTGATTATTGAAAAGTATTGGACACGTATTTTTTCTTTTTTAACGTGGTCTAAAAATTACGGAGTTATATTGAGTTGAAATGGCGCATGACGTCACATGTGGGTAATTTTTGTACCTACTTGTGACGTAGTGAGCCCCCACTCTCCAACTTTAATGAGTTTTAACTTAGTAATATTTTGATATTTTGATAAAACAAAAAATACGTGTCTATATTTTTGTATTACCTGTCTGACGGACAAATAGAATGTCGTTTTCTTTACCCAGTCTTCACCCCATTATGTGGATTTGTGGCCAGTTAAATGTATAGCATGCTGCAACACGACGTCTTTTAAAAAACTACAGTATATTTGGTAGCGAGGCTTACTATCGCCAGTTATTATGATACCTTATTTTGCTTTAATTATTTTTTATTTTTGTTACAAGATAATTTGTTGAATTGTTGTGAAAGTATTTAAATTGAAGCTGTATAAATGTTTATAAGTATACATTTTTGCTTACCAAATGGTAGAATGTACCAGGAACAAATAATTACTACTGTAACAACTCATATAAGTATGTACCTACATTCAATGCAAATAAATTATTTCTATTCTATTTATTCTATTTCAGAGCCGGCTATATTCACTCATGCAAGCATAATTTATATACTCCTTAATTCTAATTGCTTGATAAATATTGTTAGACGGAAGATAACCGAAAACCTACTAAATCGATACAGCACAGCACTACGCAGGGACGCTATGTGTCACATCACTAATTTTCTCTCTTGACATTCGACGATTTCGCGGCAATAGTGTTTCGAGTGTATTTTATGGTATAAATCTGGATTACATGATTAATTTGTTTATTATAGCTCTTTATTAACTAATAATATGTTGTCTAGATGTGGACGAGATGTCTCCAGCATCACGCTACATAGCGATGGCGCGACAAGGTCTGCTCGGCTGCGACTCGCAGGAGACTCCCAAACGTGTGGGGGACCTCAAGGATGCTAGACAAGGTATTATGGTTGATAAGCTAATCAGCTTATTATCTGGGGATAGTATCTATCTCTATTATGATTTTCTGCTGGGATACAGGCCTCCTCGCTATGAGAGGTCCATAGTTCTTCACACCGGTCCAGTGCAGGGTGGTAGACTACACATAATGAGTGTCAAAGCACCCTTAGTGAAGCAGGAAGGCACTTGTTCTCCCTGTCATTGCAGATATATTGGGGGTCTAAGTTCCATCTTTTCCTTTTAGTTTTTTTTATTTTCTTTTTAGGGTTCCGTACCCATAGGGTAAAAATGGACTCCTGAGACTTCGCTGTCCGTCAGTCTGTCACCAGGCTGTATCTCATGAACCGTGATAATTAGACAGTTGAAATTTCTACAGATTATGTATTTCTGTTGCCGCTGTAATAACAAAAACCAAAAACGATAATTTTATTGCTCGTTTTATAAATAATGGTACGGAACCCTTCGTGCGCGAGTCCGACTCGCACTTGGCCGGTATTTTTTTTTTCACAAGTTTTTATTGTTATAACTGTACTTTAAGTACATCTGCGAGCCCCGTACTATTCAATGCATCCATTAGCACAATGTTCTCAGTGCGTTACTTTCAGTCTTACTGTAAAATGCCACCACCAATACCAGCAATATTTTTTGCACTCACAATTTTCTGCGTTTAGTTTTTTGTTCGATTAGTATGCTATTTTTCAAAAGAGAAATTCGGTGTGTTCTATATACCATTTATTCTCATGCGAATCTTCCCTTATCCAGGTGTTGAATGCGCAGTACGAACCCCAACACTAGAAGACGCACTGTCCAGCCCCAACCTGGCAACACTAAGCCCCACCACGCGGCGTCGCCTGCAGGCCGTGAGACGCGGGGAGATGCCTTCCGACCCCATACGGACTCCCACCGATCCTTGTGAGTATACTTTACTCATGTACACTCACGAGCACCAATATGTATACACTTTCACACGTTTAAAAGCGATTTTCGCGAGAAATAACAATAGGGGATGATCACATTTTTTTTCTTTGTCTGTCGGGTAGATCATTGAAAAGTATTGGACACGTATTTTTTCTTTTTTCACGTGGTCATAAAATAACGGAGATATAATGAGTTGAAATGGCGCAAGACGTCAAGTGTAGGTAATTTTTATACGTACTTGTGACGTAGTGAGCTCTCACTCTCCAACTTTAATGTGTTTTAACTAAGTAATTTTTTGATATATTGATAAACAAAAAATACGTGTCTAATATTTTTGTATTACCTGTCTGATGGACAAAATAGAATTTCGTTTTCTTTACCTAGTCTTCATCCCTATTGTAACTTTGAATTGGGAACTATTTCATTACAATATGAGTTCCAAAATAGTATATTCGCAACAACATGCAATTTTAATCAGAACAGTAGGATATAATCTTCTTTTAAAGTTGCTAAGTGTTTACATATTAGTGCTCGGGACTGTACTGTGTACCTATTTTTAAATACAGTAAGAAATGAGAAATGATTGAGTGGGTTCCCTCCGTGCCTCGGAAAGCACGTTAAGCCGTTGGTCCCGGCTGTAATTTATAAATATTTGATAGTCCTAACAGGTAAGTAGTCAGTGGCCCGAAAGTCTGACAACCAGTCATACTAACGGGTATCGTATTACCCAGTACTAACTGGGTTGTGGAGGTCAGATAGGCAGTCGCTTCATGTAAAATACTGGTACTCAGCTGCATCCGGTTAGACTGGAAGCCGACCCCAACATAGTTGTGAAAAGGCTAGGCAGATGATGACTGAATGACTCGTGCGGCTGTTATTATTTAGCCACGAGCTCCTCTCCTCTATTCGTAAGACTAAAATCCCTATATCTTATCCATTGGCATGGCAACATCAATGTTATGTTCATCTGAAAAGGAGTTCACCTATAGTAATATTCTGATGGTTTTGTCCCCTATTCGTCCACAGTCGACAAGAACCCGTCGACGCCGGACAGTGCATTCGGTGCGGCGTTACGTCCCGGCTCCGGCAGGATGTCGCCGGACGCACGCAAGCGACTGTGGAAGTTCGTCGACGGTCTGCCAAGCAAACAGGCTGAGCCTGTTATTAGAGATAAACATACGGTGAGTTCTATTATCAGACAAAAAAGTCTTCTAATATACTCCGACTCGCGCACGAAGGGATCCGTACCATTATCTTATGAAAACGAGAAAAAAAAAACACTTTTTTGTATAGGAGCCCCTGAAATATTTGACGACGCCTTTGCAAAAAGGCTTCATATTATTCACGTTGCAAACTAAACTGTGACCACAGACGAGAGAGAAACGGTCTATTATTCTCTCTGGCGGAACGTCAAGTCGTTGCGGGTAGCCATATTGACTTGTGAAGTTGTCAAGGAAAGTGCCGGTAACAAGGCGTTGACGGATCGCCGACATCTGTTTATTTGAATCTTATTAATTCTGGTGCCACATATCATATGTGATTCCGATGAGGCGGATATTAGCCTTTATATTTATTTTATTCTGTTTTTAGTATTTGTTGTTATAGCGGCAACAAAAATAAATAATCTGTAGAAATTTTAACTGGCTAACTATCACGGTTCATGAGATACAGCCTAGTGACAGACGGACGGACGGATGGACAGCTAAGTCTCAGTAATAGGGTCCCGTTTGACCCTGTGGGTACGGAACTCTAATAAACTCCACGACCGTTTAGAACGGTACAGAAGAATATCGCATGGCATGTTTTAGAACCAAAAATTCTAAGATAAGACACCACACTAGGCCCACGTGTAGCACGTCTTAGGGTCTCTGCGTAATGTTGACATACGTTAATAGTAATAATACCAGCGTTTTTCCATCCCACTGTTGGGCAAAAGCCTCTACTAATACAGAGAAGGCACGAGCATCGGCACCACGCTGGCTTAAAACGGCTTGACGATTTCAGACTTATGTATATGTCGCATCATGGGTGGCCGAGATGCGAAGCATCGGGTCTTCTTCACGATCCGACATAGTTTTAGGTAGATGTGGGCACTGACTTGGGTACTCGAACGAAAGATCTTTTTTAAATTCAAATCTCAATAACTTTATTTAAAGTAACGGTTGTACGAGAAACAAACACGTGCGTTGGTACTGAGCGTCTGCCATGACTGTTGGAGTTCGACTGTCGCAAGTCGCAACACTCCATCCCTCTGCTAGGGTTCACTGCATCCCCTCTACCGACGATCGTGTCCAAGCGTTTGGCGCGCTTGCGTTTCTAGTGACAATATTGTTAATTCCAAAACGAATTGTTAGATGGCGCTGTCTGTTGCACCATGGCGCCATCAATCCACGACATATATTACTTTAAGGCCCAAGTTTCATCACGATGTTGTCCTTCACCAATAACCATGATAAACTTTAAATAGTACACATGAATGTAGGGTGGTGTGGATGACCGAAATAAACAATCTTCACGTCTTGAAATCTTCTTTTAATATTTAAAAACACATTAAACATTGGAGTCGTCTTTATCGTCTTAGTTAGCTCGCCATACTCCCCTTCTAGCTCCCACTCGTACTCTCTCATTTACTCATCGCTGCGTTCACGTTCTATTACTTTTTTTAAAATTATGGTGCGTTCCGAATTACCATCCTACATGAATTTAAAAAGTCACATTGGTACTTGCCCCGATCATACCCCAACCTCGCATGAGAGGCGAGGTCTTACCTCTGGGCCATCATACCATCTATTCGAACCATTTAAACCTATATTGCATGCATGTGTAGTCATACGTATATCTGTGTGTGTAAGAAACCATGCCTTTAAAATGTGTAGTAACAAGTAGCTAGTTAGTATTCAAATAAACTCTGCAGAAGCAACACCTTTTTAAATTAATCCACCTCCTTACAAAGTAATCTCAACCTTAAGTATAAGGAACAACATCATTACCTAATTACAATATTTTATTTGCATAGCAGACCAAGTTGAAGTTGAAGAGACCTGTAGTAAGTGGTTTTAATGTCTATCACTAGCTGACCCGCGCAGCTTCGTCTGCGTCAGATTTTTCCCGTTTTTGAAAAAAATATCATTAATGCTCCGCCCCTATTGGCTGTAGCGCGATGTTATAGCCAATAGAGACGGAGCATTCATGAAAAAATTTATAGGAGGAAGGCTCTGTTATAGCCTCTTCGTTAAATGCTATCCAACACTAAACATTTTTCTTCTTTAATTTTTTCTTTAATTACTACATCTTAACTTTTTATTTGCATAGCAGACCAAGTTGAGGTTGAAGAGAAATGTAGTAAGTGGTTTTAATATCTATCATGAATCATGCACTGTAACATAATCCGTCCCACAAATTATTCAAAATAAGGTTAATTTTGGTATGAATATTAAGTAAGTTCGTACCAAAATGAACCTTACAAGCTTGTGTCAAGTCTTAAGTTTGCTCTATAGATCTCACCCTAAACTTTGTATCTTTAACAGCCTTTATCAGAGATCCGCAACAGATTCCTCGCCCAGTTCAACAGCGATGCCACGACTCCACCCTCTGAACACACTGTTGCGCCTAGAAAACTTCAATTACAGGTAATATATTTAAAAACAAAAACATAATGATTAACACTGATAACGTGATATTTACCATGTTTACTATTTGTTTTGAGTTCCTGATATTTTGGTGCTGATGCAAGTAACATGATCACGGATAAACTGAAGTTATTGCGGGTGGGCAGTTGCCCACCAAACAACACTTGTCTGGTCGGAGGATCCTCACTTTTCTATGGAGTATCGAGGAACTTTACACCCTGCTCCTCATACCCCTAAACTTTCAACAACCATTTATTTTTACGATCATTCATTGGATTTATGTCATTCATACCGGAAAATTCTCTACGTCGACGCGACCATGCGTTGGGATTCGCCCTTCAGGCTTCCGAATTAACTTTACTAATTTGCACAATATTTTCTGTTCTAGGACAAATGCGAGACTCCACCAGCTAAAATTGCCAAGTTAACTCCAGATCAGGTAAGATTTATTAATTTAAATATATAATTTCATCATCATCTTCATTTCCTTGTGTCATGTTACTTGGCCATTTCGCCAGTTATTTTTAAGTCCCATTTAATAGGGGGCGAGCCTATCGCTAACAAGCAGGAACAAATTTTATCTCCAGACTGCCAATAAGAATTTCGAGGAGCTCGTGGCTAAAAAATAACAGCCGCACGGGTCGATCTTTAAGGTTAAGTCCTGCTTGCCGAGGTTGGTCCGTGGATGGGTGACCATAATTACATACCGAGTTTTCTCCGTGCCTCGGAAAGCACGTTAAGCCGTTGGTCCCGGCTGTCATTTGTAGATCTTTGACAGTCGTTACGAGTAGTCAGAAGCGAAAAGTCTGACATCCAGTCTTACCAAGGGGTATCGTATTACCCAGTTACTGGGTTGTAAAGGTCAGATAGGCAGTCGCTTCATGTAAAATACTGGTACTCAGCTGCATCCGGTTAGACTGGAAGCCGTTAGTTTGGGAAAAGGCTAGGCAGATGATGACGGCCAATAAGAATTTCC
The DNA here is from genome assembly GCA_963082945.1 of Cerastis leucographa. Classification (NCBI taxonomy): domain Eukaryota; kingdom Metazoa; phylum Arthropoda; class Insecta; order Lepidoptera; family Noctuidae; genus Cerastis; species Cerastis leucographa. Next base: position 3,994,434 of record OY720380.1, on the reverse strand, counting down.
TGATGGAAAAACCCAATAACAATTTGCCCGACTTAAGAATCGTACCCTCATGCTCGCAGCATTAGCGGTTGCAAACATAAGACCAATATTTTTCCATTCAGAGTCCAGGAGGCTTCACCACCCCAGGCCCAGAAGATACTCCTAAAAGCGTATCATCAGCTTCTATACCTGCAGCCGTAGACGCGCAACTACAGCGGCTGAATGCAGCGCTGACTGGCAGACTTAGCTCTCAGCGCGCTAGACGGACCAGGGACTCGATACCTTCTGTACCTGTGCCTCGTAAGTGTACCAAGTAATGTATAGCGCAACTACAGCGGCTGAATGCAGCGCTGACTGGCAGGCTTAGCTCTCAGCGCGCTAGACGGACCAGGGACTCGATAGCTGCTGTACCTGTGCCTCGTAAGTGTACCAAGTAATGTATAGCGTACCTACAGCGGCTGAATGCAGCGCTGACTTACTTAGTTTATATGATTTAGTTCTTGATCATAGTTTTTTATTATAACCTGAGTTTCAGTATGATGTAGGCAAGATTTTTTTGAATCATGTCAATATGACCAGTTTTGCTTTTAAGCCCTGCTGCGTGACCGGCTTAGAAAGGGAGGTACTCTTTTCCGAAGTATTAGTAAAGGGTCCCATTAAAATAGATGAACAACTAACACAGCTTTCAGTACCTCTAACCTCTGTCTGTCAGTGTTTTATACAGTATGTTAGGTTAAACGAGGGACATATTGATACCCTCCGTATTCAGTATTCGATTCTCGTCCCAAATATGTAAAAAACCTATAACGTATATAGAAGAATTTTTAATGTTTTGTTTAGTGCCTAGATATTTTGGACTGTCCTAAGCCAGGTAAGTTTAAAGTATGAAGGGAAAATGGATTATACCTAAGAGTCATTGCCCCGCTCACATGTTCTGCGATAGTATTAAGTCTGTTATTTATCAGTGTTTTGTTTTTGTTTATATTTTTATTAGTATCATGTTAGCATGTACTATTATGGGTTTGAATATGTCCCTCGTTTAAACTAACATACTGTATATCCAAACATATAAAACACTGACAGGCTACATTTATTTAGACCTAAAATAATAAAATACCAAAATTTTTAGTGTATTGTATATGTAAGTATCTGATGCATTTTTCTTATATATTTTTTACCGTTGTGCTTATTTTGATGGTCTGAATGATTTTTAAAAGTTTGACCATCTATTTTAATGGGACCTTATAAATGCGTTGCTTCTAGCTCCAGATTCAGAACCCGCCCCAGAATCTCAACCAAACACAGTAGGCTGGGACGACGCGACGCCCGCGCAGCAACCAGACGAGCCCGAACCAGAGGCTTCCATGCAGATACAAATCAAGAGATTCATGCTGTCTTCTAATGTCGATGTGAGTCTAAAATTAAATACTTAGCTTCGCTGGTCTATTCGATTTTGAAGATCGTCGAAATATAGGACATACAATTTTTTTTTCAAATAAGTTAAACATAACTGTTAGAGTTGACGTGTTCTTGAGTGGAGACCGCGATAAAACGTAAGGTCGCTCCATCGAGCGGCCGTCCCACCTTGGCTACGGACCACTGATGCCCTAGGCTCGGTGGAGCGACGATACGAACAGGGTGGCTGGTAGCAACTAGATGAGAGTTGCCGAGAATCCAGTTGAGTGGCGAGCAATTGAAGAGGTCTATGTCCAGCAGTGGACTACTGTAGGCTGATGACGTGATATCACGTAAAATTGGTCCAATTTTTTTGTAGCGGGTTATATTAATACGGTTATAATATATAATAATAATACGGTATATTTAGTTTTTTAATTGATAAGAACGCACTTAAGCATTAAGGTAATCGACTGGCACGTAAGCGGCATGTGACAGTAAAGAAAGAAAGAAAATATATTTTCATCACACTTGCACGTAAACAGTGTCATAACATACAGGTTAACTTGGCTGTAATGCCCCATATAAAACCCTAGGGCGGTAAGTATTTTTTTTTAATTTACAGCACAGCATGACAGCACACAGGTCATGCAAGTTCAAGCAAGGAGTTTACACGCAATTGAAAAATTGTCTTTAAATGTTATTAGAACAGGAATTGCATTCAATCTCGCTAAATGTTACTTAACTACTCAACTAATGTTCTAAAATCTAAATAATCGATAGTTTTTTGTATCAAAACGTCGATTTTTTTTTATACTCCGTCATGGCTGTATACCTATGTAAGTATTTGCCTTTAACGTTTCTGAACAAAACATTTGTATAATCTGTGGTGTGGGTAAACAGCCCGCCATCCGCAAATCAGTTCACGTATTTCGTAATAATATGTGCTGACATGTGTATATTCATAATTATTAACTCGCAAATGTGATGAAAAACATTGTATGTTGCACGGGCGGTACGGGAATTACGAACCTCGACTCCAGAAAGCCCTCAGTCTTCGACTTCGGGCTTCTACTAGAGCCTCAATCGTAATTCCTTACTTACCGCCCTTAATACACAATATACTATTGTGTATTAAGGGCGGTAAGTAAGGAATTACGATTGAGGCTCTAGTAGAAGCCCGAAGTCGAAGACTGAGGGCTTTCTGAGTCGAGGTTCGTAATTCCCGTACCGCCCGTGAAACATACAATGTTTTTCATCACACTTGCGAGTTAATAATTATGAATATACACAAGTCAGCACATATTATTACGAAATACGTGAACTGATTTGCGGATGGCGGGCTGTTTGCCCACACCACAGATTATACAAATGTTTTGTTCAGAAACGTTAAAGGCAAATATTTACCTAGGTATACAGCCATGGCGGAGTATAAAAAAAAACGACGTTTTGATACAAAAAACTATCGATTATTTAGATTTTAGAACATTAGTTGAGTAATTAAATAACATGTAGCGAGATTGAATGAAATTCCTGTTTTAAGACAATTTTTCAATTGCGTGTAAACTCCTTGCTTGAACTTGCATGACCTGTGTGCTGTCATGCTGTGCTGTAAATTAAAAAAAAAATACTTACCGCCCTAGGGTTTTATATGGGGCATTACAGCCAAGTTAACCTGTATGTTATGACACTGTTTACGTGCAAGTGTGATGAAATGTACTATTATAACACATTTCCTCGTAAAGGGTCTCTTATTTCACCAATTTCAGTATCGTAATGTATCTCATTATGGACTAGTGCGGTAATGTAAAGTAAAACGCACGGTTTATCAAAATGCTCCGTCTAAAACGAACGGTACTTTTTTAAATCTTAGCAAAGAGTTTTTATGTCAGAAAAGTGGTCAACATTTTATGAATAAAATTAACTTGGGAGATAAAATATAATAAATAAACATTTAATTCTTTAATTTAAATTATTTTGACCATAAATTACAACCATTTATCTGTAACAGAACACAAAAATATTAATTTACTTTATTAGTAACTAGCTGTTACCCGCGACTTCGTACGCGTTAGGTTCGCGATTTGCCTAGAATAAGTTTTTTAGTGAGGAGGTTCTGGTTTCCAAATTTTTGTTTTGAATTCGTTACCTGATTTCTCCAGTATTAATACACCATCATCTGGCTAGTCTTTTTCCATCTATGTTGGGGTCGGCATTAAGTCCAACCGGATGCAGCTGAATACTTGGATTTTATATGAAGCGACTGCCTATCTGACCGCCACAACCAGTTAGTACTGGGTGGGTTATACGACTGTCATCATCATCTTCCTGCCCTTGTCCCATGTTACTTGGGGTCGGCGCAACACTTTTTGTTCTTCCATGCTCCTCTGTCGTTCGTCAAGCTATCATTTACTCCTTTTTCTTTCATATTATTTCTCACACAATCCATTCATCGTTTTCTAGATCTTCCTCTCCGTCTCCATCCATCAACATTTATTTTCATCACTTTTTTTGTTTAAATTATAATCATCTCTGATACACGCAATCTTTTTTCCTTCTGCTTCAAAGGCCTGCATTCTGATCCCCTCCTTCCCTTTTACACTACTAAACCGCACCACTGGTGGTGTCGTGATCCACACAATACGACAGGTTTAGACCCACAGACTTGTATATTCTAACTTGAAGGGCATACGTGGGTCGCAAGTTATACGACTGTCAAAGATCTATAAATGACAGCTGGTATCAACAAATTAGCGTGCTTTCCGTGGCACAATGGAAACTCGGTACGTAATCGGTGGTCTCCATCGATGGACCAGCCTAGGCAAACGCAACTTAACCTAAAGATCGACCCTAGCGATCTAAATTGATTATTTTTCATTTGAAAGAACTTCTTTCATGTGTAATCTCCATCTCAATATTTACACCCTTTTCATTCAGATGGAAAATCATCAAATGACCCCTCCCGCTCTGGGCGGAGCGGAAGGGAGTGTCAGACGACTTGTACTGACTAAAACCCTTCCATGTTCCTTCTTAGACATTTGTGTTCCAGGGCCACTGTATCTCTTCGAACAATCCCGCAGCCCCGGCAGGCATCGGCCCTTGGCTTGCCCTGACCCCTTCCGATTTGCTGACATCTCTTTAAGGCGCGCGTGGAACACGAACGTCCCGTCGCCACGGCCCGTCGTCGTAAGACGAACGGATTATGAGCAAGCCTTTACTCACCATCTACAGACCCGCGTCTACAATGGCCGACGCCCGGGGCGTCTCCCGTGGCGGCTGGGAAGCAAGGCTCTCTCCCTCTCACGTTTCGCCACCGCAGAAGGAGGTAACGGCTTCCCATTGCCTCTCGCTCCGCACCTTGGATTGAACCAGGGCCGGAAGCGAGAGGTCGCCGCCGCCAATCGCCGCTAAGAGAACACGGCCGCGCTCCGCCCAACCAGAGGAGTCCTCTACGTTGTGCTCCATCGTGTCCTCTGGGCGATCTTCGCTTCTGTTTTTTATTTTTCGTTTCATTATAATAAGCTCGACCCTCATTACATGGCACTTAAACATAACTGGCGAAATGTGGGTGTACTAAATGGACACACCTCTGCCAAACCCTTAAGCGATTACAGGCGTGATCTTACGTGACTGCTGTTATTATCTGGTGCTTGTATGGCACCAGTATCTTTGCCAGTTTTCAGCAGAGCTGTCGTACGGGTCGTACCATTGACCAAGTAACACCTACTTACTTACATGTTAGCGAAGTCATTCTAAGATTAACAATGTATTTCTGTGATTTAAAATTTAATGCTGGCGCGACGATATTTATAGGCGTTCGTGAGAGATTGGCTGGTCAAAACATGCGGGGGACCTCAAGCAGCGTTAATAAAGTTTTAGGGGTATGAGGAACAGGGTGTAAAGTTCCTCGATGCTCCTTAGAAAAGGGAGGATCCTCCGACCAGGCAGGTGTTATGTCTGGTGGGCAACTGCCCGGTAGTTATCGGGTTTCTCTATATATACTAAAGTCGATGTAAACTTTGCTTGTAGGAAATTGATGTTAGTTCCTCCGTAGTGTCATAGATGGCGCTGTAGTACTTTTTGTAGTTTGTTGCTTTTTGTGGTCGCTACAAAGTAAACTTATCGGTAAACATATGTTCGAGTCGTCTGGGATTGAAACTTTGGGACCGTGGGGTCCGAGTACTCATTGCTCACAGCCTTTTTAACGAAATTGCTACACTCATAGCTTATGATTTCTGAGAATCAAGATCTGGCTTTTACATTGGCCAGAGGCTAAGCCCATGTTCACTCTTGGGCACATTAGGTACCAGTTTTTTTATAAGTTTGTGAATTTACATTTATAGTTTAATTTGGAATGAAATAGATGATTGTTTAACTATTGTTTACATGGGTCAAAATAACTAAAAGGATGTATAAAACTATTTAGTAATGATTAGAAAATCTTAAAGCATTTAAAAAAAAATACAAAATACTTTACGAATTTACGTTACAAAAAAAAACCAGTTGGGGCTCGAACCATGGTCATTTTTGGAAATCATACAGTATTAAAAAACTAAATAAAATACAAAAAGTGAATTTCATACTGGCTCAGGTTTGATCCTGAAACATGCGATTCGAGCGGCCGCTAAACCGTCGGGCTACTTACTTCGGTGACAATTGGTTTAAAATAGCCGTTCTATTCTAATGCTTGTCATGGCAATTGTCAGTTGTCAAACAGTTGAGTGCGGACATAATGCAATATTGCTCACCTCCTAAAGTTATTAGCGTGATAATATATAGCCTATGTCCTTCCCCAGGTTTAAATCTATCTTCTTGCCAAATTCCATTAAGATCCGATCAGCCGTTTAGTCGTGAAAAGGTAACAAACAAACAAACAAACAAACAAACAAACAAACAAACAGAGTGACTTTCGCATTTATAATATTAGTATGGACTAGCTGTCCCACGCAACTTCGTCTGCGTCACATTTTCCACGTTTTCGCAACATTTTTCATTGCTGCTCCGCTCCTAGTGATCGTAGCGTGATGATATAGGAAACGCCCGTAACTTCAGCCGAAACTACGGGTTTCGTGCTTAGAGAGTAGGACTCCAGAAAACCCTAGTAGTTGTTGTTAAGTAACAATGTGTTTAGATGCCATTTGCAGACATTTACGAATAACAGTCGCGGGTTGTCACTCCAAATTAATTTATTCATTTGAACTTGTTTTGTCTCCCGCAGAACCGCGACGAGATTATCTCAATGATAGCCTACCTTGGCGGCGAGGTGTGCGAAGGAGCCGAGCTAGACCCCGAGGCGACACACCTACTGTGTGCTGCGCCGGGACGGAGTGAGAAGATGTTGGGTTCTATAGCGGCCGGTAGATGGGTGCTGCATCCCGTGTATATCGCTAAGAGTCGAGCCGCGGGGAGTTTTTTACCGGTGAGTCATCGTCTACCTTACTAGACTTCTTTCATGTTTTACGTTTTGTGGATGTTTGGATTGGACAGTTGAATACTAGTATTTTATATGGAGCGATTGTCTATTTAATTTCCAAAACCAAGTTAATAGTACTGGGTAATACGATACTTGTCTTACCAAGAAGCCGTTACACAGGTAGTCTACGCCTACGGTGGCCGGGACCAATGAGTGGCCCTCGACGCCCGGGGCGTTTCCCGCGGCAGGGACGGGAGGCTCTCTCCCTCTCACATCCCGCCACCTTTGCAGAAGGAGGCGACGGCTTCCCATTCCCTCTCACTCCAGACCATGGATTGAACCAGGGCAGAACGCGAGAGGTCGCCGCTGCCAATCGCCGCTACGAAAACACGGCGCTGCTTAGACCAAGTGGAGCAGAGCTCCATGGTGTGCTCCACCTTGTGTTCCGGGTGATCCTCGCACCTCGGGCCCCGTAAAGGGCCATGGACTGCAGGACCCCCGCGTAGAGCCTCCGGCAGGAGGCGTTTGGACCCCCCAGGTTGGGCAAGAGCTGCTTGTACGCAGCCCCGGCCCGTTCCAGTTTGGGGGCCAAACGTCGGAAGTGCTCCACGAAGTTCCACCGGCTGTCGAGGACAAGCCCTAGGTACTTCAACGTCGACTCGATGCCGATGGAAACCCGACGGTGGCACATTCCGAGACCCATAGAGAAGCACATGACCTCGGACTGGTGCAATGCCACCTCGAGACCCAGTTGTCGGAATCTTTCCACGTCTATCGCAACCCCGCGTGTCATGAGTTCGGCCGACCTACCTTGTGCCAGCACCAGCGTGTGGACTCCCACGTGGTGCCCCACATGGCAGCATGGCAGCCCACCTTAGAGGTCTGGGTTCCAGCAGCTTCACCTGCGCTGACACCCAGCCCACCAGAAGCGTTCCAGCCTGCACAATTGTTCTCGCCGCTGACACAGGGCAGCTTACCATAACGGTTCGCATGCCCGAGTGCTCGGCAGGGGCACCCACCGGTCCTGGTGACGGCGGCCGCCAGCTCCTCCTCGATCACGTAGTTGTCCAGACCCGCGCAGGTCTGCGCATCTGACGGGCCTGGACACTCGGGCCTTTTCCGCATCTAGGTACGCTCTGAGCGGACGGGCCACTATCGCCTATGTCGCCTTCGCCTTTGAGAGCACGTCGCGGTAGGACACGCCCCTCTTTTCCGCGTCCGGCTGTAGTGTGATCAGTACAACTGTGGTCTTCGGGACGCGGAGTCTAGCCGCGACACTTCGCGCCTTGTGCAGGTGCCTCGTATCCGCTCCTCGTTCCTGGCCTTTTTGGCCGCCTTTCGCCCCTTCTTCCTTTCCCTGACCACTGGCCGAAGCTGAGTGGCAGCACTCAGCTTCGGCCACGGGAGGCTTAGCGGGTGGGACAGGGGTGGGGGTGGCTGCGTCCGACTTGTTGCTGGCGCTGGCACAATCGCCGCCTGAGCATTGCCCTTCTTCTGGGCCGCCGCCTGTTTAGCCGCTACCGGTTTTGCCGGAGCTGGTTTTTCGGGAGCCGGGACAGCCCTGCCAGAGGGCTGGCCAGAGTGCCCTGGTCCGGAAGCGGCAGCCGTAGCAGCAGTATATGAGGCCGCCTTCGGGCCCGGGGCCACCCTCGGGCCCGGGTTCGCCTGACGGAGGCCTCCAGCGGACGGCATAGTTAGCCTCAGCTGCCGCCATGATGGAGGCGGAAGCAGTAGGTATTGCCCTGAGTTTGGATGATTTCATCCGTTTCAAGGCCACGACTGTTATCGCGGCTTCCACCTCCTCCGCAAACCTGGCCTTACGCTCCGCATCGGAGCCACCAGCTGCACCCGCCTCGTCCTCAGAGGAGCCCGAACGGGCCAACCCGCGACCGGCCACCCCAGTGGCGCCTGCTCGGCAAGCCTCGCCGATCTCTTGGGAGCCGAAAGCCCCCTTTTGCGAGCCGAAGCAGACTCGCCTTCGGAAGACGACCCGCGGTCGTCTTTTGGTCTGGACCGCTTACGCCGCTGGTCCAGGTTGGAGCCCTTCGTGTCAGAATATTCGCCACAGGCAGTAATATTCCCGGAGAATAGGAATCTCTTCCCATTCCTCCGGGAAGGATACTGCCCGCGCCCAGAGTGCACTGGCCCAGTAGCTGGTGTTCCTTCCAGACGTCTCGAGAGGGACCACCAGCCATCAGGCACACCAGGAGGTTTTCTGACGCAGCACCCCGTGTTGGTTGACCTTTGATATTGATCCGTGCGGTTGTTTTTATTAAGTCATGAGCTCATGTAACATTATTTTTAAATTTGGCATCCACGTTTTGGGTAATAAAAAGACGACTTTACCCACTACTATCATCATTTTCCTGTGAACTGCAATTGTACGAGCAAACCCGTACAATATCATATGTATCAATTTTATGCTGACAACGACGCGCAGCGAATGAATAAAATATACAATTTTAAGTCAACGAGCAGTAGTCGCATATCACCGTTTGGGCTAACCACAAAAAGACTCATTCGCCGCGAGTCGATCAGTATCAGTTTTAAGTGTTCTTTCAATACACAAATCAATCATTCTATCAGTCTATCATTTAAATGTACCCTTACCCGTACATTTTGGTCCTTCGAGCCGGATGTCGCGTGTGTTAATTACAGTGTAGCAATCAAGTACTTACTGTAAAACTTTCACTAGTGACATAAAGTGAACTATCAGTGAAGGCGTTTGTACTGCCAGCAATAGTGCAGTACATAGCAGCAGCAGCAGCAGCAACAATCAGCAGGGGTCAACAGAGATCCGCTTTGGTGAGCTACAAAGCTCCCGTTTGGACTATCAAGTAAGATCGTTCCATTTATCATTTCAACAACATGTCGTCTTTGGAAGACATTCTCGCCCAACAACAGCAACTACTCAATCAGATAGAGCAAATTTACTCAAACTTCAAAAAGGATGGCTCCGATCGCAAAACCTCGGACTACATACGCCGAAGGTTAGAAAATTTGGATGCATGCTGGCAAGAGTATCAATCAAATCATGTTAGATTGTGTAGCATCGAATATGCCAGATCGCATACTTATTTTACTTCGAAGCAATTTGACACTGTGAAGGAGAGATATGAGAAAATCAGAGCAGTTATTCAGAATCATCAGCCAACCGAGGAAAGACCATCAACACCACTGTTAAAGCCTGCTACTCCTTTAGCTTCTTCAAGCAACGTACATCAACTTTCAGGACAATCTTTAAAGAGTCAGGGATTAAACAGCAAGACGGATGAGATGATGAGGAAACAGATAAGCAACTTCAAGGCCTTTGAACATACTGTTTCAAGCATCAACATGGATGCATTAGCGGAGAAATGGGAATTCGATCATCTGTTGAGCACGGTAAGGTCTCGTTGGATGAAAATTGACTCTCAGCATTGGGAATTAGACAGTGAGCTGGGAGACCGAAATCAAGACTATCATCATATGTACCTCAAATATGAAAGCACATACAACGATGCCATCAAAGCAATCAATAAAAAGATGTCGTCCGTTTCACATAGAGAGCATACAACGCCAAAAATAGAAATACCTACATTCAACGGTAGTTATCATCAGTGGACATCATTTAAGGATCTTTTCTCAGAAGCAGTTCATGGCAACCCTTCATTGTCTGGGGCGCAGAAGATGCAATTTCTCAAGTCTAAAGTAAAAGGTGAAGCAGAGCGCCTCATACAGCATCTCCCGATCAGTTCGGACAACTATATCATTTGTTGGGACATCTTGAGCCATCGTTATGACAACAAGAGGATGATATTTACCTCACACATTAACATTTTATTAAATATACCAATTGTACAGCAAGCATCAATCAATCATATCAAACGAATCCATGATACTGCACTTGAAACGATGAACGCCATAAAGACCCTCGGTGTAGACGTTACTTCGTGGGACCCGTTGATCGTGCACATCCTGTGTCAGAAATTGGATTCCGATACATTCAGCGAATACAACGCAGCAATCAAACAACCCCGAGAATTACTCGAGTTAAATGAATTTCTAGCCTTTCTAGAGGGGAAGTTCACGAGCATGGAAGCAAGTAGAAGAAAACAGGAGATCAGTAACCAAAAATCGTTTTCTTCATACAACAATAAACCATCAGAATCAAAAAATTTTCATTCAAAGCAATCATATTCAAGTAACAAGGCTATTTCACAATCACAAAATAACAGGAAATTGCAAAACTATCGGCCAAACTGTCCAGTTTGCAATGACGCACATGCTATATTTTATTGCAAACAATTTGCTGACTTTTCTCCGATGAAGAAAAAACAATGTGTTACGAACTTGAATTATTGCCAAAACTGCTTATATGACCATAAAGGCAAAGAATGCTTATCAAAGAAGCGTTGCGTCGAATGCAACGAATTTCACAACACATTACTTCATGAATCGTATTCTAAGGAATTGTCAAAACAAGGAGGTAACTCGATACCTTCTGCACAGCAAAACAACATCCGTTATAATCAAGAACGTGCAAATCAAGGAAACACGCACGTGACACAGCAAAATATGATGCAAGAAACTTTGCTATCAACTGCACTGCTAAAGGTTCAGAAAGCAGATGGGACATATCTGATCCTGCGGGCCCTTATTGATCAGGGCTCACAAATGTCTCTTATCACAGAGAACGCCGCTCAGCAATTAGGATTGCAGCGATCCAGGTGTGACGGCATAATCACAGGCATAGGACAAAGGGAAAACAGTTGCAAAGGAATGCTGTCCCTGAACTGTATATCAAACTCAAGAATCAAACTCTATCAATTTAATATCGATGTTTATATCATGGACAACTTAACAAAATATTTACCTTCATACTCATTCCCAAAAATAGCATGCCCATTTCTGGACAATCTAGAATTAGCAGATCCTGAGTACAACATCAGCCGACCCATTGACATACTGTTGGGTGCGGACGTATACTCGAATATTCTTTTAGCGGGCATGTGCAGATTATGCGATTCACTTCCGCTTGTTCAAGAGACTCGTCTGGGTTGGATACTGTGTGGAAATATGAAGACTAAATTAATGTGCAACGTGGTACAATTTGACTTAGACAGAGTTCAGCAATTTTGGGAGATCGAAGATATTACAGAGGAAAAATCATTATCAGCAGAAGAGCAAGAGTGCATTCAATACTTTGAAGCGACTACAAAACGTTTAGACGACGGAAAATATGAAGTAAGACTACCACTAGTACCACAATTTGAGGAGAAATTGGGGCAGTCAAAAAACAAGGCTGTTGCTCAATTCATTCATTTAGAAAAGAAATTACATAAAAACAATACTTTATTCAACGCATATAAATCATTCATTACCGAATACAAAACCTTAGGACACATGAAACCTTCACCTTGCAATCAAACACCGGAATGTTTCCTACCGCATCATTGCGTATTGCGCGAAGATAGTGCAACGACTGCATTACGAGTTGTTTACAATGCTTCGGCAAAAACATCAACAAATCAAAGTTTAAACGACCTAATGTACACGGGGCCCAATCTACAGCAAGACCTTCAATCTCTTATCATTAAATGGAGACAATATCAGTTCGCATTCACAGCTGATATAGAAAAAATGTTTAGGCAGATTTGGGTACACCCAGAAGATCAAACATTACAAAAAATTGTGTGGAGAGATAATCCGTCGCAAAAAATACAAGAATATCAATTGACAACCGTAACATACGGCACAAAAGCAGCTCCATTTCTTGCAATGATGACATTGAGACAGTTAGCCACTGACGAACGGGATAAATTCCCAGAAGCCGCTAAGGTCGTCGAAGAATCATTCTATATGGATGATCTAGTACATGGAGCCCGCTCCCTATCATCAGCACTACAGTTGCAGCAAGATTTGATGAATCTACTGAAATTAGGGGGCTTCCACTTGAGAAAGTGGATGTCAAACGATAGTCGGCTACTGAAAATAGAAGATCAAGACTATTATAAACAAGAAAGCAAGAATTTTAATCAAGCAGGATTAACTAAGACATTAGGACTTCGCTGGAACCCTACACATGATAACTTCACATTTGTACCAAAAATTGAACCATCAAGCACCAATATCACTAAAAGAATCATACTATCAGACATGTCTAAAATATTCGACCCATTAGGGTGGATCGTGCCGGTTACCACAAAATTGAAGATTTTATTTCAAGAAACATGGTTATCCAATCTTCAATGGGATGAACAAGTTCCAGATAAAATCACCAAGGAATGGCTCAAGATCAAGGAAGAATTAGTAAATATCAATCAATTTAAAATACCAAGATGGTACGGTACGGAAACAGCAAGCTGTGTAGAGTTACATGGCTTTTGTGACGCATCAACAAAAGCTTATGCTTGCGTCATTTACTGCAGAGTTATAAATAGCAATCAATCAGCAATATTAGTAGCCGCTAAATCAAAATTGGTTCCTACGAAAAAGCAAATATCACTACCTCGATTAGAATTATGTGGAGCACTGTTGCTGGCCAAACTCATGACTAAAGTCAAGCAAAGTCTACCAGGTCATGACACACATATATTTGGCTGGAGCGACTCCACTGCCGTATTGGGATGGCTTCAAGGAAACCCAAGTCGATGGAAAACGTTCGTAGCAAATAGAACAATACAAATAACTGATATCATTAAACCACAATCTTGGCGATATGTTAAATCAAGTGAGAATCCCGCTGACTGTGCAAGCAGAGGACTTACAGTGGCTCAATTGAATGATTATCGTTTGTGGTGGCAAGGACCGACATGGTTACAATCTTTCGAAGCAACAAAAGAAAATCAAGCAATCTACACAACAAACGAGGAAATAAAAAGGCAAGAAGACGTGCTTCTTGTGACAAAGAATGAATCAAGCATCATTACAGATCTTTTAAACAAGTATCAATCAATCAACAAAATTGCACGTCTTCTAGCATTAGTGATGAAGATTTCGACCTACAAAAGAAAAGCCGAAAAGCATTATTTATCATTATCAGAAATCAGCCAAGCAAAGCAAAAAATTATCAAGCATGTACAGCAAGAAGATTTCGTCAAAGAAATAAAAGATTTAAAACGAGAAGGCAAGTTAAATGCAAAAAGCAAATTATTAAAATTAAACCCTTACCTGGATGAAAATGATATCCTAAGGGTCGGAGGGAGACTAAAAAAGGCACATATCAGCCATGACATGCAGCACCCTATTATTCTACCGCACAGTGGACGTCTGACAGAATTAATAATAGAGGACGCACATCAAACCATGTTACATGCCGGAGCCCGGCTGACATTGGGTTTTATCAGACATAAATATTGGATTCTAGGAGGGAACGTCGCTACGAAGAGACAGCTTCGTCGTTGCGTAATATGTAAAAAGCAGAATCCAGACCGCCAACAGCAAATCATGGGGCACCTGCCGGAGGCCAGAAGTAATCCATCACGTCCGTTTACACACACAGGCGTAGATTTTACTGGTCACATTTACGTCAAAGCAAGCAAAGGACGAGGTATTAAGAGCACAAAAGGGTATGTCGCTGTCTTTGTGTGTATGGTCACCAAGGCCGTACACTTAGAACTTGTTGGTGATTTAAGCACAACTTCATTCATCGCAGCATTAAGAAGAATGGCAGCTCGCAGAGGGACGCCTAGTCACATTTACAGCGATAATGGTCGCAACTTTGTTGGTGCTAACAAGGTACTACAACAGGAATATCAAGCACTTATGCATATCATGCAAGACAAAGATCTAAAAGCAGAAGTATTACATATGGAAATTGAGTGGAGTTTTAATGCGCCCTCGTGGCCATCAGCAGGAGGCATATGGGAGGCGGCTGTTAAAAGCTTCAAATACCATTTTAAGAGGGTTATTGGTGACCAGATTCTTACATTTGAGGAACTATATACGGTGCTTACACAGATTGAGGCCTGTCTCAACACGAGACCATTATGTGCTATATCAGAAGATCCAGACGATGTGGATTTTTTAACGCCTGCTCACTTCCTAACCGGTGGATCCAAGGTTACCGTACACGAGACCGAAACAGATTTAAGAACACGTTGGCAGTTAACACAAAAAATTGTACAGGATCTCTGGAAAAGATGGAAGAGTGAGTACCTAATGCAAATTACAGAAAGAAGTAAGTGGAGACAAGCTAAAGGAAACCTCAATGTAAATGATATTGTCATGATTCATGATGACAATCTTCCGCCGGGAAAATGGCTGATGGGCAGAATCATCGAGCTACACCCCGGTTCCGATGGTCATGTTCGCGTGGTTACAGTAAAAACCAAAAACGGAACACTGAAACGTCCTATCACAAAATTATCAAAACTCCCAATCAACAATGAATCCTCCTCGCAAATCAAGCAAACAAAGGCGACAGGTTCGGGAGAGTCCAACACAGATAAGCAATCTGAAACAACGAAAGCAAGTACTCGTTACAATATAGCGTCGGTGTTTACAGCAATAATGCTATTTTTCAGTATCATAACAACGTCCCAATGCGCACTTAACGTCACACAATTTAGAAGTAATCAGCATATTTACTTCGATAAGCTATCAAACATGCAGATCATAAGGGACAACTGGAAATTAATCATATACTACGATTTAGACCCTTATTGGGAAGGAATTACCGCACTTAACAAAAGTATCATGTCGCTAGAACAAACATGCAGCACAATTCAAGAACAATCACATTGTGATATAATATTATTGCAATTACGTCACGGGTACAATGAACTTGATTACAATAATCATTTGTTACTTAGTCAGCATTTTGCAAGGCCAGCGAACAGGTGGCGACGAGGTCTTATCGACGGTGTCGGTTACATAGCAAACGGCCTGTTTGGAGTATTAGACGCTCGATTCGCGGAACAATACGAGAAAGATATCACTCTTCTTCGCAATAATCAAAAGCATATTGTCTCATTTTGGAAAAATCAAACTTCAGTCATAGAAGCCGAATTCAGTCTTTTAAAGAGGACAGAGACTACAATGCACAAACAACATAAAATGATTCATCAACAGTTTTCAAACATCGAAAATACATTAGAAGTATTAAAGGCTGAAACTCAAAATCTTTCGAGGGCAAGTGAAGTTTCTATGGGAGCTATAGTCACAAGCAATCTTCTACACGACTTGAAGGAGTTACAGAACGCCTTTGTAGATACAATTACAGACATCTATCATGGTCGATTTAATCCACATTTAATAACCGCCGAACAATTACAGGATCAGCTGAGTACTATAGCAAGTCATTTGTCTACTGACGTCACCTTACCCGTAGAAAATATTCACACGGATCTTGCACAACTTTTTAAGCTTCTACGAGTCAAAGCAAGAATGCTTAAGAATTACTCAATTTTTGAGGTACAAATACCTTTAATCAGCAGGGACACCTATGAAATATTCAAGCTTATACCAATCCCTGCGGAGAAACACAACAACACAATGTTATCAATAAAACCAGTGTCAGATTTCATAGCTGTAAACCTGAAAAAGGATGCCTACATCATCTTGACAGAAAATATCATTGATTCCTGCCTTGTGACAAACGTACACTTGTGCAACATTCATTCTCCTATTTACAAACTAAGCAGAGATAAAGACTTCTGCCTATCAAAAGCATCAGCATGTGAAGTCAACGTCGATCCCTGCCAAAATCTTTGGATAGAAAGTCACTCTATCAACAATTATATTTATTTTTGCTGCGGTCAATGTAACCTACGAACAGTATGTGGAGATCAAGTTACCGCGCATCAACTGACTCACTCCGGACTTATAACTACAGATTATGGCTGCATAATCAAAGCAGATAATTTTGAAGTAATTGCTCATCAACAAAGAACGAGCGATGTTAGTATCAGCGCTAACCTATACTCACCAGTCACTGCATCCATAAATCACGTAATAAACGTGTCCATACCTAAGGATGTCTTGAATGACTCCAGCATTGAGAGCGATCGAGAGCTTAAAACAATTGAGGACAAAATCAAGATGATAAAAGAAAACGGATTGTTATTTGACAGTCTGTCATCTCATGACATTCATCATTACACCGCGATCTACTGCATGATCGGCGTGGTAGCAGCAGGTCTCGGAGTGTTCGCGTGGAGGCGATCGCGCTGCGCTCCCGCGCTCTCGCCGGCGGCGCCAGCAGCAGGCGACGCGCCCGGCAGCTGCGCGTGCCCGAGCACGCAACGTGCGTGTGTAGGGGGTAGTGTAGTGTATCAGTGTGACAGTGAAAGGGCGAAGGTGGTAGCAAGTGCGCGAGTGTTAGATAAAGCCACCTCCCCTATGTTAGGTTCTTATACAAGCATAGCAAATTTGTGAACAGTGTGTTGTGAACTGTGAACGTTAGAGACACTAAGAAATTAGATTAACATCAAATCATGTATTACAATTACTTGTTTCTCAGTTAATCAGTTGTATCTTTATTTTCTTTTCCTTGGGGAGCATGTACGAGCAAACCCGTACAATATCATATGTATCAATTTTATGCTGACAACGACGCGCAGCGAATGAATAAAATATACAATTTTAAGTCAACGAGCAGTAGTCGCATATCACCGTTTGGGCTAACCACAAAAAGACTCATTCGCCGCGAGTCGATCAGTATCAGTTTTAAGTGTTCTTTCAATACACAAATCAATCATTCTATCAGTCTATCATTTAAATGTACCCTTACCCGTACAGCAATATAAGATTATGGTAACACTTGTTACTCTATGGTGTCTATCTATGAAGCGTGTATTCTTTATGGTTGCAAAACAAATGAAGTTGTGCGTGGGTCGATTTATTAATTACAATAAAAGTTTATTTTAAATCGTCTTTATTTCCTCGTAAATCCTAACAGGTTATGGGCCCAGATGCTCCCTAACCCTGTCTCAAGTGTGAGAGGAAATTAAAGCGGTGTCGGCGAGTAGTGCAGGAGGGCTGAGGGATTGTGCTGTCAGGTGGAGACAGAGCAATAGAATTATTCAGCTTGCACATAACCTCTTAAAGAAAGTTGCAACCATGGAGGCAACGGCTGCAGTCGGGCTGGGAGGGGCCATCAAACTAGAGGGCCAGCGAAATTGGAATTTGTGGAAATTCCAAGTCTCAGTTTTATTAAGAGGAATGGGTTTATACTCAATGGTCGATGGTTCAGAAGTTAAACCAGAAAAGGAAGAAAAAGGAGCAGCCGAGTGGAACAAGAGAGATGCTTCTGCACAAACACAAATTGTAATGAGGTTATGCGAGAATGCTATGGTTCATATCATCTCATGCAAAACAGCAGCAGAAATGTGGAACAAGCTGCACAGCGTGTATGAACAAAGGTCGAGTACCAGTCTGCATATATTGCAAACGCGCTTCTTTCAATATAAATATGAAGAGGGCTCGGACATGGCTACATTTTTGGCAAAACTGCAGGAGCTGACTGCTCAGTTGAAGGATGCCGGTGAAAAGGTATCTGAGAAGTTTATGATAACCAAAGTTCTTATGTCCCTGCCATCAACTTTGAGTCATTTTGTCTCGGCTTGGGAGTCAGTTGAGCCAGTGAGACAAACTTATGATGAGTTAGTCGCCAGACTTCTTGTAGAACAAGAAAGATTGAAATCAAAGGTCAATGAGGGTGAGAGTTTTGCATTGTATTCAGGGCAAAAAGTAGTGAAAAACAATAGTAACAACAAAGAGATAAAATGTTTCAAGTGTGGACGTTGCGGACATTTCATGTCACAGTGCAAAAGTGACAAAGACACTCGAAAATGTTTTAAGTGTAACAAAGTCGGACATTTAAAATCTGAGTGCACAACTAAAAGTAGTGCAAAGAACGTTTCAAGTGAGAAAAATAATGCTTTCATTGCAAGTGCCTTAACCCTAGATTCATAAACATATGTAGAAGTAACACTAATCATAAACAATCGTCTCACAGACGAACACATTCAGGTATGGATATTTATGATTTTGTTAATGAAAGAAAACAAATACATAATTGAACTGTTTAAATGCTTTATTGAGTAATTTAAAACTTATATTATATAACCAAAAATATATTTATTTTGAACATTCCAAACACATTAGGCCACGGTGGTCCATACACATGAATTATTTACATTGGTTACATTGGAACCTCGTCATTCGACGCTTTTTGGAATCAAAGAAGTAACATATCTTTTTTTGGGTACCACTAGGACCAGCCGTATTGTTGGTAGGCGTTTCATTCAAAACTTCTGCTATCTTCCTTTTTAGGCATCTCTTCAAAGTTGGCATTTCGTGACACTTACGTAACCACGGCTCGGTCATTTTCTCTAAAACATCGTTCGTGAAGCATCTCCTGCTGGCTGGTTTTCTACCTTGTTTTACAAGGTTATGTATGTAAACAACATAGGAATTTATAATTGCCATATTGAGCATACCATAGAAGAAGCACAGTGGCCATCTTTGCGTCTTTCTGCTACAAGACATACCACTACACATTTGATCGAAGGTATCAACTGCGCCTTTAGTCGAGTTGTAGAACTCAATGATGTCTGGTTTACCAGAAGGTGCAATAGTACCATTGCCATGAGTGGTAGACAGCAAGAGAACGTTTTTGTTATTTTTAGGCTTATAAGATACTCCGTCAATCGTGTATCTATTCATAAACATTCGTCCCTCAGACGAATAAAACTCTCTAACTTCTCAAGGACACGTCACTGCGAGTAAAATGCACTCGCGACACTAATGGTTGTATGACTTAGGAAGGTACTTGAGAGGTCAGCTTGATATCTCTTTCACTTAAAAAACTATATTCATTTTTAGGTTTCGCGCGGTCTGTGAGACGAATGTTTATGAATCTAGGGTTAACAATAGATTTTTCGGACTTTGATACAAGTCATGGACAAATCGGCAAGTGGTTAGTCGATAGTGGCGCGAGTGAGCATATGGTTTCCGAACGAACCCTGTTGAGAAACTATAAAGAACTATCAGCGTCAAATAGATTTGTTGTTGTTGGAGATGGACGACGATTGCCGGTTATAGGCATTGGTGATGTAATTTTAAAGGCTTTTGATGGACATTCTTACATAAATACGACGTTACACGGTGTGTTATGTGTTCCAGATTTAAAGGTGAACCTATTTTCGGTTCCTAGCATCACAAACAAGGGTTTCAAAGTGACATTGTCGGATGGAAAGTGTTTTGTCTACAAAGACAATGAGTTACGTGCAGTAGGGTCACGTGAAGGTAATTTCTTTGTTATGGACTTCATATTTGAAGACAATCTGGCAGTGGCTAGTGTGCAAGTGTGGCATGAGAGACTTTGCCATCAGAATTACAAACATGTAAAAGAGGTGCTAAACATGAACAATATAAAGTTTAAAGGCGATAGTATGACATGTGAAGCATGTTTAGAAGGTAAAATTCATAGATTACCCTTCAAGAACAGTGAGAGTGTCGCAAACAACCCACTAGAGTTGATACATGCGGATGTTTGTGGGCCGATGGAGGTTGATTCCATAGGGGGGTCACGCTATTTCCTGCTTGTCAAGGATGATTACACTAACTATAAACAAGCATACTTTATGGTCCAAAAGTCAGAGGTTACCCAGAGAATGAAAATTTTTGTTGCTGCAGCGGAAAAGAGTACAGGATGTGTTGTTAAGAAAATCCGTACAGACAATGGAGGCGAGTTTGTGAATAAAGGTATGAAAGAATTCCTAGAAAGCAAGGGCATTGTACATGAAACTACCATACCATACACCCCCGAGCAGAATGGGAGGGCCGAGCGTGATATGCGGACACTAGTTGAGGCAGCTCGCTCAATGTTAAGTGCGAAGAAACTTCCAAAGGAGCTATGGGCAGAGGCCATTAATATGGTGGTGTACGTGCTGAACAGAACATCTAAAGCTAGGGGAAAATGCGAAACCCCATACCAACTATGGGAAGGTAAGGATTTTGATATAAATAAATTGACAGCTGTGTTTGGATCTGAAGTCTATATCCATATTCCAAAACAAAAGCGGTTAAAGTGGGATGTCAAGGGTGACAAAGGGCTATTTGTTGGATATGAGGACTCTAAGGGATACAGGATTTTCATTATAAATCGAAAAGAAATACTGGTGAGAAGGGATGTTATATTCCTTCAGTCAAAAAGCTGTAACAAAGAAAACTCAGAGGGAAAGAACATAGAAACCATTATAAGGTTGGATAATTTGTATAATGAAGGATGGGTACCAGATACTCATATAGAGGAGCCAAGTGACCAAGGAGAGCGTAGCCAAGGTGATCAACCAGGTTATCAAGGGGAGAAATCGGTTGACCAAAATGACATTCCAGAAGTTTCTTGTGAGAATCCAGATGACCAGAGACAGGAATCAGTGGAACAGAATGAGGATGGAGAATCTAGTGAGTCTGAAGAGCAAGTTACTACTAGGAGTGGCAGAGTAGTAAAGAAACCAAAATGGATGATAGATTATCTATTTTTAACACTGGAAGGAGAACCCAAAAATTACAAGGAAGCTATGGAAAGAGAGGATGCTGATAAGTGGAGTAAAGCTATAGAAAAGGAATTGAGTCAGTTACAGGAACATAATACTTGGACATTTGTTGAAAAGGTACCAGAGGGAAAAGAAATAATAAGTACTAAATGGGTGCTGAAGAGAAAAGAAAGTCAGAATGGAGAATTTATTTATAAGGCTAGATTGGTAGCTAGAGGCTTTCAACAAAGTTGTGATGATAATGATTTATATGCTCCTGTAGCTAAACTAAATACCTTTAGAATATTTACTGCTGTTGCTACTAAGTTAAATTGTAAAATAAGACAATTGGATGTATGTAATGCTTTTTTAAATAGTAACATTAATGAAGAGGTGTATTTGAGATTGCCTGATGGTTTAGAGTCTGATTTGAAATTTTGCAAACTTAATAAGTCTATCTATGGGTTAAAAAGGTCTCCGAGGTATTGGAATGAAACTTTTGATAAAGTGATGAGGTCACTGGGTTTTAAAAGTTCTGACAAAGATTACTGTTTATATTCAAAACATGAGAATGGTAATAAAGTATTTTTATTGTTGTATGTCGATGACATATTGTATTTCAGTACTTCAGAGACAGAAAGTAATAAGCTAAGAAATGTGTTATATGATTCTTTTAAAATGAAAGATGTTGTTGGTAAATTTCTGGGTATTGAAGTAATTCAGGATTTAGATAAAGGTTGTACAACAATTTGTCAAAAGGATTACTTGAAAAAGATTTTAGAGTATTGGGGTATGAAAGATTGTAAACCATTATCTTTGCCTATTGATAAGAATTTTAAATTTATTTTATTAAAAGGGGACAAGTCAGAGTCAGAAGACATAGAACATAAATGTAGAATGATAATAGGAAGTCTAATGTATGCGGTAGCTGGATCTAGACCTGACTTGTGTGCTGTAGTTAATATACTAAGTAGATATCAAAGTTGTGCTAGCCAATTGTTGTATAAATTGTTACTTAATGTTCTTAGATATGTAAAGGGAACATTGGATTTGTGTTTAACTTTCTATAGAGATGGTAGAAATGATATTGTTGGTTATGTTGATAGTGATTGGGGGGGCAGTGATGATAAGAAATCAACAACAGGTTTTTGCTTTAAAGTTTTTGGGGGTTCAGTCATTTGGGTGACTAAAAAGCAACAATCTGTGGCTTTATCATCTACTGAGGCCGAATATGTAGCTCTCAGTCATGCTACTAGTGAAGCTTGCTGGCTTAGATCTATACTATGTGATTTTGGTATTAGTGTGGGGACAATTGTCTTATATGAAGACAATCAGTCAACAATTAAATTGGCTAATATGGCTACAGGCATTACTAGGGTCAAACACTTAGATATTAAGTTGAGATTTGTTAAAGAAAAGATAGATAAGAAAATAATAGTAGTTGAGTATGTAAGTTCTGATAAACAAGTGGCGGATATTTTAACTAAGGCTCTAGGTGGGGTTTCATTTAAATATTTGAGAGGAAAATTGTTTAATTAATCTTTATTTGGCTAAAGTAGTGTAATAAGTGGTTTGAGAAATATTAATTTGTATAATCTTAATTGAGGGGAGGTGTGAACTGCAATATAAGATTATGGTAACACTTGTTACTCTATGGTGTCTATCTATGAAGCGTGTATTCTTTATGGTTGCAAAACAAATGAAGTTGTGCGTGGGTCGATTTATTAATTACAATAAAAGTTTATTTTAAATCGTCTTTATTTCCTCGTAAATCCTAACATTTCCTACCCTCATCCAATTTATGAGCGGTCAGCGCAACATGTCTTCTTCTTCCATACTACGATATCCATAAAAAAAAACCTAAACCTCACACAAAGTATTTCGTCCCAGGAAGAAGAATACGAGTGGGGCAACTCTCTAGCCACCTGCCTCCCGCCGCTGTCGGGTGCGGAGCGTGTGCTGTCACGTGCCGCACACCGCTGGCGGCGCGCGCGAGCGGACGGCGCGCCTGGCCCCTTCACTGGTGTCGTGGCGCTGCTGCACGTGCCGCCGCCACGGAGACGGTTACTGGCGAGGCTGGTCACTGCGGGGGATGGTGTTGCGCCGGACGACGAGTGAGTAACTCTCTAGCGACCTGCCTCCCGTCGCAATAAAAGAAAAAATAACTTTTTTCCTCCTGGCGCGCCCAACTTAGGGGGACTTTGGGAGGCAGGCATAAATTCTATGAAGTTCCATCTTAAGCGAGTCATACGGAACTCTACGTTGACTTATGAGGAGATGGCCACAGTGTTAACTCAAATTGAGGCATGTGAAATTCAAGGCCAATGTCACATGTGTGTCAAAAGCTTTTTGTATTGACTCCTGGTCATTTCATGGTGGGAGAATCACTCGCCGCAATACCAGATTCAAATAATGAAACTTCGAACAGCCATACTCTGCGGAGTTGGCAACTCCACCAGCGAATGATGCAGGATTTATGGCAGAGGATTTTTCAGATATGTCGTAAGATTACCTTCATCAATTTATGGAAAGGAATAAATGGGAATAATAGAACCCGGAACCATCACTAGGCGATGTAGTTTTAGTAAAGTAAGACGATTTACCTTCGTGAAAGTGGTTGTTGGGCAAAGTGGAGCACAAACACCCTGGTCCGGATAAAATTACGCGGGTAGAGTTACCATCCGTACCAAAAACTCAGTGATTTAAAGACCTACATCCAAATTATCGATATTGCCCATAGCAAAATAAAATGTATGTTTAGTATTACTTACTTTAGATTGTGGCATGGTGGGCGGTTTTGAGGACATTTTGCATTATGCTCGTGGTGGGCGGTATGTTCAAGTATAATAATATGCCGAAACCACGGCGCGATCTACGTTTTAATTCATTAAGTGTCCAGAGTGAGTTACCTATGTACTCGATAGATGGCGTTGACGTCGAAATAGATGGCTCTATGGTTTCGTTACCGCCGTTATACCGTTAGTATAAATAGTCAAAGAATTATGAATGGTAGTAGTAAGTAGTCTGAATAATAAACGCTATAGTACTAGTAGTACTAAAGCTGTATTATTTCTCGCCTATCGGAGCCCAAGATTTGTTCGAACTGATTGAAACTTTTATTCGGGCAGTTTTTTCTTACAATTATTATAATCTGGCTGGCAGCTACTTCACCTGCCCTGGCTCGGATTTGGCGGGAGAAAGCTCTTGTGGTGGGGAAGTGACGTAGCGGCTAGGCTAGGCGGGCTTGACAGCTGGCTAGCGACATCTAGCGTTACAAAATTTTATTTTATAACTCGTACTTTTTGGAAGTCGCAATTATTAAGTCATTCAGTTTTAGTCACTTATTTAATAATACATTTATTTTCATTTCAGGCCGCCCTACACGAACGACAACATCACAGTATGCTTCGCGGACATCAAACGCTACCCCTTAACAGACAGAGATAGCGCGTGGCTCATATCTAAGAGGATACCAGTATGTGCTCCTGTGTTACTTAGCTCATATCTCACTGATGACCCGCCTCCGAAGCCTGAGGAACACTGCTTGCCGGATTTTAGACCCTAAGTGAAACGGAATAGAGTCAGTATTCATGCCAATCTGCTCGTTGAAATCCAATTTAAAGACCTTTCTGTGTATGGTACAAAGTGCACACCTCACCGATGACCCTCCGAAGCCTGATAGAAAATGTGTGCCGGATTTTAGACCTTAAGTTGAATAGAATAGAGTCTGTATTGCTAAAAATCAGAGGAATACTGCTTGTCTGGGTCATATCAAAGAGAAGAAGAAAGAGTCATCAGCGAGGTATCAACGGGGCGCATACTGGTAGCCTGTTGATACCTCGCTGATGTCTCGCCACCGAAGGTTGAAGAACACTGCTTGCCCGATTTTAGACCTTAATCGTAAGAACATAAATTGGAAAGTGGCGAATCACGACGCTATCTAAGAAAAGCCCAGTTTGTCCGCCAGAATCATCGGCTTACCCAATTATAACATTAAATTGAATAGCGTTAAGGTCTAAAATCGACAAAAAAAATTACAAAGCAGAGCAAACAAGAAATGTACCGCCTCACGAAACTCACATTTTCAACTTTAATTATTAAGTAATTAAATTAATTTTAAACCAAAAATTGTCTTCATACATCACAAATCGTCATCTGCCCAGCCTTTTCCCAATTATGTTGGGGTCGGCTTCCAGTCTAACCGGATGCAGCTGAGTACCAGTATTTTACATGAAGCGACTGCCTATCTGACCTCCACAACCCAGTTAGTACTGGGTAATACGATAGCCCGTAGTAAAACTGGTTGTCAGACTCCGTAAATTACAAATGCGTTTTTTTTTTTTAATATGGTTATAGAGTTAGAAAGAGATTTGAAAAAGAAAACGCTTACCTAATGAATAATAATCGTCTTTTTTTAGTTGAAAACTTTGATGCATACGATTCATGCGATTATAATAATTGTATAGACGAATTATAATTGCATCAGAGATGCTACACACTTTGGGTCGGCATACGATTCGGCAGTAGTTGCTGAGCAATAAAGCCGATCAAAATAAAATACTACAGAAGTTTCATTGTCACGTACGGGATATCTTCCGTGATTTTCAATTATTGTGAGTTTCCGATATTTTGACGCTGTTGCAAGCGCCATGATCGGGAGAATGCGGGTGGATGATAATAGCTATTTATGCAACTGTTACGTTATGGACGGTCTTTTAATACGAGTGCCATTTTTCGGTAGAAGCGTAGCGCGTACCGAAATAGGTGGGCACGAGTTATTAAAATACCAATAACGTACAGTTGCATACAAGATTTTTATCTACGAAGGAAGGAATGAAACACAGATATAGACAAAAAAGTATTTTTAATAGAAACTTAACTACACACTGACTATTGTCTTCATAACATTTCTCATATACATGTCTTGATTTCTGGTAGTAAATTATTTGAAGCCCCAACTGCTCTATTTGTTATATCTGGTGGAGTATTTTCCATATCACTTGATGTTGAAGACATTTTTAATAAAATTTGGAATAAAATTTCACTCAGATTTTTTTTCCCGCGTCCACTTCTTTTTTATTTAGTCTTTAATAAGTATAAGGCAAAGATCTTGTAGCCGCAACAGCCAAATAGTATACGATACTTTTGTTCTAAACTTGTTCCATTTTTAAAAACATCATTTACATTGTCTCGATTTCGAAGTAATATTATAGGTACGAGGCTGTATGTTCAGAATGTCTTTGCTTGTGTTTTAGAATAATTTATGACGATTCGCATAATGCAACTTGTGTCGTTATGGGTATCATAATGAAACCGCTGTCAATTTCGTAATTCGAATATAACGAAACCGAAGTAGATAAATAAATAATTAGGTGCAGAAAACCTGTCTACCCTCTTTCTTAGTTTTGTTGCGCGCACTACTGGAACTCGACACAAAGTCACGGCAAAACACCTTCATAATATCACTGTTTTGCTGTGACTTTACCATCCACCTGCATTCTCCCGATCATGGCGCTTGCAATAGCGTCGAAATATCGGGAGCTCACATTAAACAATAATCACGGAAGATATCCCATAAGTGACTATGTAACTTTCGTTAAAAACAGAATTACTACTCGTTTTGTGCCGATCGGCAGATATCTTTCGGCATCTGTCATGATCGGTTCGGGTCAGCATGAGCGGCTTTTTAACCTAACGTATATCAACGTATGGCTGACCGGAACTTGTGTGTAACACCCCTTACTTTAATTAAAGTGTCAACTGAGTTAAGAACAATTAATTATTTATGTTAATGTTGACTGAAGTGTGTTATTGTATATTATTAGTTTAAACTCCATTTTCGTGACAGTAATTATTAAAGAATATTATAAATATTAACAAATGGTTTTTATTTTAACATTGACTTACAAGTCAATGAATGAATTTCTTTTAAATGTATTACAATACATTTAAAAGAAATTCTGGAAAAAGGGTAAAACAATATAAAAATACAAAAGACAATAAACTGCTCGTATACTTTGTCCCTATTAATATTTATTCTTAAAAAAAAAAAATGAAATATAATATGTAAATGTATTAAAGTAATTCAATTCATTATGTAAATGTATTAAAGTAATTCATTCAATATCAATTTACACCTCATTTTTATGTATTTAGATCTTTAAAAGTATACAATACTACCGTGGTTTCACCCGCGCAGACACGGGATAAAAAGTAATCCAGGATATAAGCTATCTACATACCAAATTTCATCCAAATCCGGTCAGCCATTGAGGCGTGAAGGAGTGACAAACAAACAAACACACACAAACTTTCTCCTTTCTAATATTAGTGTGACAAAGAACATAATATTAACTAACTACTCCTAATCACAATGCTTTGAGGAGCTTTCTTATAATATTACTAAAAAATAAATAAATAAATAAATAAATAAAATAAGAACTGGGTACATACATTAAATTATTATTCATACTTTTGAACGCAGCACTACTCTGACCTGCTGCATTAGGTATTTATCTACATTGAATAAACAACATCACGCCTGTAATCCCGGAAAGGTTAGGCAGAGGTGTACCCAATTATGGAACCAGGTACACCCACATTTTGCTAGCTATGTTTAAGTCCCATGAAATAGCCTTATCCAGACTCCGTGTTTGCTACTCAGAATATTCCCGATGGAAAAATGAATAACACTGCCCGATCGGGTAATGGAACGCAGGACCTCATGCTCAACAGCCGCGCTTGCGATCACCCGACCAACGAGGCAGTCAAACATTAATTAAAATTAAAATGAATTCGTGCTATCTATGAAAAAAAATATGCGTGAAGTCCCTCCGCGCGGAAGAAGTGAAACTTTGTAACACTACACGCATGCGTTCGAGTGCCGCGCATTCACTCTCGTTCTGTCTCTTTCTATTCCCCGTCCATGGTAGCGTTAAACGTTTAACGCAACCTTGTTGGAAGTCGCATAAGAAGTTTCACTTCAAAAATCGTATAACTGCCCAAAGAAAAGATGTGCCATATCTCTGTTTGTTTTATAATTATGATGTATCCATATGCCAATTATGAGACTTTCAAGATTGGTAAATTTTTGAATTGCTTCTAACCCTCACACTTTCGCTGCCAAGTTCAAATAATCAATCTTTACTAGTATCCAAGTCATCCTATAACTGAGTTTAGCGACGACTCGGGAGCCAGGTTGTGGGCACACACATGAACGAATAGGGATGGTGACTCATTTTTTTTTATTTGTCTATCGGGTATATTATTAAAAAGTATTTGACATGTATTTTTTCTTTTTTCACGTAATCGTAAAATTACGGAGATATTTTGAGTTGAAATGGCGCATGACGTCACGGCTCAGTATATTTTATACCTAGTTGTGACGTAGTGAGCCCCCACTCTCCAACTTTAATGCGTTTTAACTAAGTATTTATTTGTTAACTTGATAAAACAAAAAATACGTATCTAATATTTTTGTATTACCTGATTGACGGACAAAATAGAATTTCGTTTTCTTTACCCAGTAATCATCTCTATTATTATTCGACCCAAATATTTACACCTTGCGGCATTTAATACAAACTTTCAAGTCCGTATTTTCCGAAATGACTGAACCGATCTTAATGAAACTTTATTGATAGTTTTATTTTTTATTGATAATATATTTGTTAAAAAGTATTACAAAAAGTTTACATTCAGGCACAGTAGTATTTTTCTCATTCAATGGTATAAATAGTACTTATAAGTAAACTAACTTCTTACGTTTTATACACATACGCAGGGGTAAAAAGGTACTAAAAAACATTTTCGAAGTGTCTTTGAAAAAAAAAAAAAATTGGTAACACTATTTTTCGAAAATGTTTTTAGTAACTTTTGAGACCTATATATCCAGCTTATGCGTATAAAGTTTTATTAAAACTGGTTCAGTAATTTCGGAAAATAAGGACTTAAAAGTTTATATGAAATTTCGTAAGGTTTGAACGCTCTTAACACCGAGAAAGTGTTACATAATAATACCATCACCATATTCATCATTCTGTTTCTCTATAGCATACTGTCTTCAGGCACCTTTATTCATCATCCATCATTCGAACTTCTTCACCATAACCTTAATAGCCCTACTCTCATCCATAGGATAGTTAAGGCCGGATTCAGCGAGTTCCTTCAAGGTTATCGTAGCAATGGTCGTGAATCCGGCTCTAGCTGCGCTGATCTGCGATGCGGGCCCCGTGAAGACCGTGGATGTGGCTTTAATGCCGTGCGCGAGGCTGAGGGGTTTCCTGTAAAAAGAGGTTTAATCGGTGATTTAGGAAAAAAGGCGTTTTCAGCATGTATGTATTAGAACAAAAAAATACCTAAAAACTATGAAGATCGAAAGTAACTTGCGCAAAAGGGCTAAAAATTAAAAAAAAAAATCTTTTTATGTATGTTTTCAACACTTCTTTATTCCGTGTGGTTCTGTTTCTGCCACTTGGCTAAGAAATCCTAAAAATGAGCCTAACTAGGTGCGCCCTTTTTGCTTACTCAGTATATTTATGTACATCATCAGTATTTTTATCTACAATAGGGGATAATCGTAATTTTTTTGTGTAGATCTCCTAACCTTGACCACTGATCTTCATTATTGCATTATAATTAGGTAGTTTTATAATAACTTTATCATAAATGTCAGTAGGTAATAAGGTAAGGGTCAGTTCACACCGAAACGCGACGCGACGATACTTGAAGAGGCCAGTGATTTCGCGCTGCGTCGCTCTACGCCGCGAGGCGTCGCGCGCATGGACCAACGTATTCTGAATTCTCACAACGAAATGTGTATCTTTTCGTGTAGAAAATAAAGTTATATTTTGAATCGCTCTTTAAAAGTGTGCGCGCAGCGTCACGTCGCGTCGCGTCTCCGTGTGAACTGACCCTAACGCGACTAAACAACGACTGAATGAAAATGTGTGTAATCAAGAAGCATGCGTATATACAGAGGTCAACCTCAATCATTTCTGACGTATCCAGCTTCTTCAAAAAAAGGAAACAAGCGTTTTATTTTATTGATCAGTGTGTTTACTAACGACTGCGAGATAGGTCGTGGTTGTACCTATTGCTAGAGTAGTTATTGGGCTCATTGGTGGGAAACATGCTAGTAGAATTTTTCTAGATTAAAATATTTCCCTGGTCTGTGCTAGGCTTAATAAGGTGTGTAATGCGCGAAGATCTTTAACCAATCAAAACTCATCTTATGTACAGTCGCGAGCAATAATAGATACATTTCGCAAAATTAATAGTACATTGTTACCCTAGGGGTGAAAAGGTGAAAGTAACTTATTTAGTCCCAAGACGGGGTTTAGCGCCCGAATATTAATATTAATACCATTTATTTCAGGCTTCAACGGCCCATAGCCATATACCTTATAAACTAACATATATAAAGAAGTTACAAATGTCATGTTAGTAATTATGACTTAAAACTATGTTAGTAGCACTTCACTTGTTCACACTTCACTTGTGCTGACTGATCAGTGGAACTTGTCCGCGGAAGCGACGGAACACCACGTCCTGCGGCCAAAAGTCTTCCTGCATCACGACGGGCAGATAAAAGTTCGGTACTCGCACCACGAACGCCTTGAAGTTGACGTTGCGGCGCGACTCCAGTAACTGCACCCTCGGTGTGTACCTCGTCTTTTGGCGCACGTACTCCACGATGTCCTCCGCTTCAGTGGTGTAATGCAAGCGGGAAATGTACAGCGGGGTATTCGGCTTAGCGGCACGCAGGCTCACTTCGGGCTCCGTAGGAGCCTTGCCACAGCAGTTCTTGGGTGTTCGTGAATGGCGCTTCTTTTTCTGCACCGTCACGAAACCATCATTATCAGCCATGTTCGGCGCCTTTTCAGGCACAGGCTTATTATTAGAAGCTCCAGTGGGGCTAGCGGTGACGCTGGCGTAATTCTTTCGTAAGGCACGGGCCGCACCGCGCGTAGGAGCCGCCGCGGGGATGCGAGGCGCGCGGGCGGAATGTTCTGCACACTCAGCAATCGACGTATGCGCTGGCGTTGAAACTGCTGACGCGGAATTCGACGACGATATATCGTGGCCGGTTCCGCGGCACGTGTCAACGCAAGGTGCATTAACTGCTGACCTATTTACTGCCACACTGTTGCGCAATTCGGTAACTTCCTTGCGCAAATCGGTGACGATGTTCTGGGATGCTTCCAATTTCGCTAGCACATCCACAAGACTGGCCTTCAAGGAGACGATATCCTTCAGAAGGCTCGTTACGTCGACATGGTCGAAGGTGACGGGAGGAAGCTTGTTTTTAGGTCCTTCGCCACAAACGTCGGCACGTCGTCAGGGTCGGTCACCTTGAACTGCGTGATAATATCCTGCAGGCTTCTCTTGGTCCCGTCACGGCGGCGGGACACCATTTCATCGCGCTTATTCAGCACAGTGAACAGCAACAGCTTGGCGGCAGCTATGTCATCCTCGCTGAAGTTTGTTGCGCAGATCTGAATAGCGGACACCTCGTCCATCACATCCAGTTTCTGCTGCAAAAACGCCAGCAGCTCATTCACCACTAGTTTTTCACTCATAGCGGTACAATTTCGAGCGACGGCTTGCGCCGCGCTAAGCGATTTTAGGGATATCAATTAGCAGGCGCGTCCGCATCGGAACGCGGTTCAAGCGGAACTGAAGCGAATGAAGTGAGGGCGCCAATAGTTCGAGGGACTAAATAAGTCTTTAACCCGAGGTAAACACTGTGCTTTTCATTACGAATAGTACAAGGACAACCATTTGTTTTTTTTTTTCTGTGGCCAGCCAGCTATTCAGCCTTAATTTTTCATTTTCATCATTGAAAAAATGGTAAATATTTTGCCCAAATCAAGGTTGTTTAAAAAAAAAACTGTTGAAACTAAATTATAATAAAGTGTTTTAAAAATATATATCCTTTAATCAATACTTAACTTAAGTTATTTCAATTTTACATCGTGGCTGCATAGATAGTTGGAACATGGTTCAATAAAAATGTGAAAATAGAACTAGTTTTTTTTTAATAACTTGACAACTGTCAGTTGAAAGCGATTCTCCCTAGGGAAGAAAAGTATTACTTTCAACCCGCTCTTCAGGCAACTTCAGATCTACTTTCAGAGTATGAGTAATGAAAAAGATATTTTCTCCTACTTTATTGATTTACGTTTTCACGAACGTAGTATTTTGGAAGCCATACTATTACAAAATAGGTTTTATCTCAAGGTAGGAAACGTTATTTCACGAGAAAACCAGTTTTGAGTTCTACTAAGTGTTTACCTACATTTTATTGCTGGTGACTGTACAAGAAGATGATGCGCTGTCGAAGGTTCATACTTCCCCTAAGAGTGCGAGCCCCACCGAAGCTACCGCTACACCTTCAAGAGGCCAAAGAAAGGCGCGCCGGCGAAACTAATGTTAGTGCTATTGCATTGTTTGTTTACCAAGTTACTTCGTAAACTAGCCGCATTGTACGTTTACTTTTCTTGTTCTACAACTCCTCTGATATCTGGAGATTTTTAAAGTCTGTCGGTATCGGCAAATCTCCCACGAATACTTGTAAAAATGTCGACTTATTCGCTCTTAACAGGCACTTTTCTTTTCCACCTGTTTCTCTGGACCCTAGCGTTAAAGCTTCAACTTTGTTTGAGCTCTCTAGTTTGCCGTTACCTCATTGTACACCTTTTAATTTCAGTCCTGTCTCTGAAGACGTTGTCAAAAAATCCCTTCTCTCTATTTCCTCCTCTACTGCGGGCCATGACAATTTGTGTTCGAGAATGATAATACCTATAATCTCAGAGCTGCTCCCCATCATAACTCATATTGTAAATTTTTCTTTATTCTCTGGTGTATTTCCGTCAGCCTGGAAACAGGCTCACATAATACCACTTCCTAAAGTTTGCAATCCTTCTGCCTTATCTGACTTCAGACCCATTTCTATTCTTCCTTTCCTTTCCAAAGTTCTCGAACACATCGTTCATGGTCAAATTTCCAGTTATCTATCATTTAATACCCTTATTTCCCCTTTTCAATCTGGCTTCCGTACTGGCCACAGTACTGTTACTGCACTCCTGAAAGTTACAGACGATATCCGCTGGGCTATGGACAATAAATCTCTGACTGTTTTAGTTTTACTTGATTTTAGTTGCGCGTTCAACTCAGTGGATTTCGATATTCTTCTTGGGATCCTTCAATCTTTAAACTTCTCTGTCTCTGCGGTAGCCTGGTTTGACTCGTATCTTCGGGGTCGCTCTCAGTGTGTCCGCCAAGAAGAGATCTACTCTGATTGGTGTGATCTCATTGCCGGTGTACCTCAGGGTGGCGTTCTCTCTCCTCTTCTTTTCTCTATCTTCATAAATTCTGTTACCAAAGTTATTACTTCCAGCTTCCACCTCTACGCAGATGATTTGCAGCTATATCAACATTTCTTGCTGGCTGATGCGGAATCAGTAATCAATGCCCTGAATCAGGACCTGAAGAGCATTGATCAATGGGCTAAGTCGTACGGCTTACAGATTAACCCTTCTAAGTCGCAGGCCATGATCATAGGCAGCAGATTCTATCGCACTGCACTTAACTTGTCATCTTTAACTCCACTTACTCTGGGTTGCTCGACCATTGCCTATGCTGAAACAGCTAAGGACCTTGGTGTCTTAATCGACAGCAACCTTTCTTGGCGAGCTCAAGTGAATGAGGTTAGTCGGAAGGTGGACTTTTCCTTCCACTCGCTTAAATCCTTACAGAGCTTCCTGCCGTTTAAAACCAAAATTTACTTGGCTCAAACTCTGATTCAGCTAATTATTGATTACGCTGATGCCTGCTATTTGGATGCCACCGAGGAGCTGTTGAACAAGCTTGAGCGATTGCAAAATCTTTGTATTCGTTTTGTGTTTGGTCTTAGGAAATATGACCATGTTTCTCATTTTCGCAAGGAACTCAAGTGGCTCCCTATCCGTCTTCGCAGGAACACTCGAATATTATGTCTCCTATACAACATCCTTTATAATCCAGCCTATCCCAGCTACCTGCGTGACCGTTTTTGTTTTACCCGTTCTCCTGATGCTCTGTGTAGATCCCACCTTAGGCACCATCTTAATTTTCCATCCCATAAAACTGAATTCTACTCTTACTCCTTCTCCGTTCATGCAGTACGTTTGTGGAACTCACTTCCACCTAACATTCGAGACTCTAAATCTTTATTTCTCTTCAAAAAGCAATTTAAAGAGCATTACCTTTCCTCTATACTGTAATATTCTAATATATATTATAGGTATATATTTACCTTTTTTTTTATATGTGTATATGTGTATATTTGTATGTATGTTTATTCTATATGGTATATTTTAGTTTTAAGCTCTAATTTAAATTTTCCTATTTCGTCCTTTCTACACACAGTGTCTACATTTCTAATCCAACTTTCCTCTCGCAGGTCTGCTGGAAGAAATTTCTTTTGAAATAAGCAGTACCTTTGTGCTCTACTATCTTAATGTACTGTTCTTTTAAGTATTTTGTGTGTGCATAAATAAATAAATAAATAAAATAAATAAGATCATGTGACAGTTGACGCCCTTTCAAGGTCTATTTAATAATTAATACGTTGCCATGTGCACGTTCTATTATTTGCTAGCGTAAGATACCTAATAATTATATTGACGCGAATACTCAATGCAGATAAGACTTCTTGGTCTTTTACATTATCTACTTATTCTGTCATTCACCGTTTTGTTTTTGGCTTGTTTAATAATTAATGTTTGCAAAGAACACAATTATACAAAATCCGCGTAAGAGTCGAGGTCATGACTATGATAAAATATGAATTTGCTCTTTATGATGGAGGATTTTAATCTGAAATTCTTGAGTACCTACTTAGACTTACCTACTTAGGTAAGATACCAAGTAATGCTATTTACGAGCTTGCAGCATTATGGACGCTACACAAGTAAGCCGTGTCGGCGGCATGTAAACAAGGCTACACATCGACTGGGTGCCGCCGACATGTCCTAGCGGCTTTGGTGTAAAGAGTCCATTACGACAATCGCCATTACGACAGTCGCCATTACTGTCACGCAATAGAAGATGTTGACGTCAAGGTGTGATAAATGCGTAACGACTGAACTACCTGCTGTATTTTATTTTTTTAACACCGATTTTGTTAATTATTTTTGGCCTTGATGTACACGTAGCGCAGGTCTGATAAAAATGTAATATGTTGTTATCTGATACTGGAGAATTGCACACAAAAATAGGTTCAATGGTTTTAATGAAGCGCGCATCCTCCCGAATCATTTTCTTTTTTTTGTCAAATAATTAAACAGCATCGGGCCTGTATCCTACACACGGTCAGCAGTCGCGATTTTGACCACTACACCAGCAAGTTGCCTGACTCTTAAGACAGCGAATTCGCGAGCTTTGCGTTCATTTTGTTCCGCGAACCAAAACGCGATGTCTCGCTGAGTTTTGTATTACAGTTTGACTGTACAGGCAAGCATGAACGTGAACTGTAGGTACAGTTATCCCTGGAATGGAACTCGGTTTGCATGTACATTAAAAACTGTCATGCATAACCTATCATCTATGGCGGGCTTAAGGGCCTTTTCATTGTCATGCGTGTTTGCGCCCGCGTGCAGGCCAGGCACGCATGCGTGCTGCCCGCAACCTATCGTATCACACCTATATGTTTTTATTGCGCACGCTGGTGGCGTGGCGAAAATAATCTGCTCTGCGTGCGGCCCGCAACAAGCATGGCTGCCTGGCCCGCACGCGGGCGCAAACACGCATGACAATGAAAAGGCCCTAACAGCGGACGCCATCCATTTTTCCGTACAAATGAGTGACATATAAGCACTGGTTTTGAGGTAACAAGGAAACAGTAAGAATATTGGTCTACCGTGCTGCCAGTATCCGTGATCCAAGTTTTGCCCCTCGATATTCCCTGGTCACAACCAGACCGAGAGCATACAGTATCTGGTCCAACCCCAGGTATTCGAAAGCGTCTACTCTTTCGTCAGTCACTTTTAGAGCTCCGTACACGTTCTTCCAACTTTCTCCTTCGATCTGAAAGAGTAAAAGTTATTAGGTTTGACAGGCATCACTAGTAGTCAGAAAGTCTGACAAGTCTTACAAAGAGGTATCGTAGTACCCGGTAAAGGTCAGATTGGCAAAATACTGGCTTTCAGCTGCTGAGACTAGATTTGGATGCCGATCTCAACATGGTTGGGCAAAGGCTATTCAGGTGATGATGAAGCACCAAAGACAAATTAGGTAGAATTGCTCCAAAAGGTCGACCGACCAATTCTAGATAACGGGAAGAAACACGCTGGATGCGACCATTACAGGTGGCCTAGAGGCCAACTATAACGTATGGCCTAGAGGCATGACGTAGGAAAGAGATGGAGCTGGACATCCTACATCTGCTCCATCCAGCTCCATCTCTGTGTCACTCTATAACAATAGTGCTTAAAGACGTCCTGTTAACCTCCCTAAGGATCGTAAGGATCGGTCGTATTTAATATATTAATTGAGGGAAACAATGTGTATTGAATTTAATTTCTGTGTTGAGTGATAAACCGATCTTTGTTCCTTCCAAACACTCTGAGAACTTCTCGAAAAGATTGGACATAAAGGTAGCCTGAAAATCCTTATAAAAACAAACACATTGAATACTTACCACATCATCGTTTTTTTCTCCCTTGCAGATCACGAGACACACGTTCAAAGCCACCAGTTTGCTCTTGCCATCCTTCTCTTCGTAGCAAGCTAGTGACATCCTCTGTGAGAGGTATCGTCTCCAGAATTCTTCCATACTGCGCACACTTACTGGGTCTTCGACGAGTTCTAAAAGGCATTTTTGTATCGGTTATTGAAGGATAATTGGCAAGATCCACATAAGATAATATCACACCTGTAATTTCCCGCGGGTTAGGCAGAGGTGGACCTAATAGTAAGCCAACATTTCGCCAGTTATGTTTTAGTCCTACGAATATGTAGCATAGAGAGAACCTATTGCCATCAACCGAGCATAAATCCGGACTCCGAGGCAAAAAAATATTTCGATTTAGAAGTTCGATGCCGGTCGGGCAAATTTCCAACCTCGAATTCAAACCCAGAACCTCAAGTTCCGCAGTCGCAATAGTAACTACTATAACATCGAAGCAGTAAACAATAGGATCAACAGACCTATAATCCTCCAAGTGTTAAGGCACTATATTTTGTCAGTTATGTTTTAGTACTAAACGACGGCACGGTTGGCGCAGTGGCTGAGCAATCGACTGCTGCGCTGCGTGTCGCTGGTTCGGTGCCCGTACGGAACAAATATTTGTATGGTCTACAGATAGTTTTTTGGGTCTGGCTGTTTGTGTATGTGAGTTTAAATGTTTTGTAAACGCACCTACGATACAGGACAAATTCTTAGTGTGGGGCAAAGTTTAAAAAAAAGTCAAAATGTAATATGGGGAGATCCTATTGCCATCAACCAGGCACTTATTCAGAGTATGTACGCAGGATCTGAGGGTGGTTGACATAATTATCTACTGCTGAATGGATGCCCTTTGTCTTCAAGCGACATCTGCAATAGCGCCTCAAGTAAAAGTGCTCTGCTGGATTTTTAACGCTCGGCTCATCGCTTAGAGCTGTAATTTCAACAGCGAAATAATACTTATTAAGGTATAGGTGTTTGTGAAAATGGCTGTCATTGTTTTGGAGTTCTAGTTTTTTTTTATTAGGGAAGATCCGTTCCCTAATAGGAGAAATCTAGGAGAGTAAAATCCGTTTGGCCAACCGTTCTAGCAAAAGTATTCAATGCGAAAAAAGTAGAACGTAATTTCAAAATATCTGAACAAGCAACTAGTTTTTATGTCCATGACTTTGTTGTTTTATTGTCGTGTACACTTCCGCGATTTCCCCATACAAAGTGGAAATCTTTTAACGATAAACATAATTAAAATATCAAAGAATCTACAACTGAAAGATAATATTTGAAAATAATAGCTAATTATTACGCGGTAGTAATAAGCCACGATGATAATTTACTAAACAAATTACTTAGTCATGTAAATGGCCTAAGTAAATATATACTTATATTATAAAGATGAAGAGTTTTGCAGCGGTGGCCCAGTGGTGGCAGCCCCGACTTACGAGCAGTAAGCCGTGGGTTCGAACCCAGGCAGGTGCATTACTTTGTGTAATTTATTTCATCACCACTGCCCTCAAAAACGGTGAAGG
Organism: Cerastis leucographa; assembly: GCA_963082945.1. Classification (NCBI taxonomy): domain Eukaryota; kingdom Metazoa; phylum Arthropoda; class Insecta; order Lepidoptera; family Noctuidae; genus Cerastis; species Cerastis leucographa. Next base: position 3,955,947 of record OY720380.1, on the reverse strand, counting down.
TAAACATCGTAAGAAAACCGGCATGTCCTAGAACTAAAATTCGAAGACCTGTGACATGTACCAACCCACACTAGGCCCGCGTGGTGGATTACAGCCCACTCCCTCACATACGAGGGTGGAGGCCTGTGTCCCAGCAGTGGGAACATTATAGGCTGATGATGATGAAGAGTTTGTTTGTTTGTTTGGTTGAACTTAATCTTTATCTTTAATCTCGGGAACTACGGGTTCGAAAAATATTTTGGTGTTGGATAGCCCATTTATCGAGGACATAACATCACGCAACAGCCAATAGGGGCTGAGCATCAATTAAAAAAGTTGCAAAAATGGGGAAACTGTGACGCAGACGAAGTTCCGCGGGTCAGCTAGTTCCTAAATAAAACCACACTTTTCGATTTTAATTCGTTTTGATTTTTTTGTTGACAAGCTAAATTAGTACTTACTACTAAGAGCGCATAACGCTTCATCAGGCAAGAGGTGTTCCACCAGGATCTTTAAAGCCTCTTCATCATCCTCTGGTGGTAGATCTCGGATAACCCACGTTGTCCCATTGTCCTCCCACTTGTCCCAAACTCGGGGGCAGGTGGAATCCCAGACTCTTTTAAAGCTCATGATAATTCTGTAATGGTAGAAAAATATGAAAAGTAAACAAAAAAAACGGCCAAGTGCGAGTCTGACTCGCGCACGAAGGGTTCCGCACCATTATTTAAAAAAAAAACACTTTTGTGTGGGAGCCCCCTTAAATATTTATTTTATTCTGTTTTTAGTATTTGTTGTTACAGCATCAACAGAAATACATAATCTGTAGAAATTTCAACTGGCTTACTATCATGGTTCATGAGATACAGCCTGGTGACAGACGGACGGACGGACGGACAGCGAAGTCTCAGTAATAGGGTCCTGTTTGACCTTTTGGGTACAGGACCCTAAAAATCATGTAGTTGATTTAACATAACATCACGCCTGTGATCCCCGAAGTATTAAGCAGAGGTGTATCAAATGGTAAACCCTCATTTCAACTTTTATGTTTTAATCCCTATGTAACACAGGGCGAGCCTTTGTCATCAACCGGGCACTACTGCTGCTACTCTGAAATTCCTGATGAAGAATCCCAATAACACTTTGCCCGACCCGGGAATTGAACCCAGAACCTCATGCTCGGAAGTCGCACTTGCTACCACTCAACCAACGAGGGAGTTGTTGAGTTAATAAGTAGGCAATGCCCGAATAGCTTCGGATTTTAACCGGGTGGCCGTTGAGCTCGCCTTGCGAGTTCAAAGTATTGGGCTTTGATTTGAAAACCCCGAAAGAAAGTTGAGGTGACAATTTTCTGGGGTCGTCATATCCATACCTATAGAATGGGGAATAATTTATTAATATAAAAAAATAATTAGTAAATTATTCCCGTTCGTCCCATCATCAAAATTAGTGGGACGATTGGGAAAAAAAATAACGAATTCCCGTTCGTCCCACGACGGGGTCGAAGTAAGGGAGAGAACCTCACGTCCCAGCCGCCGCGGGAGACGCCCCGGGCGTCGGGGGGCAACCAGTGGCCCCCGGCCACCGTAGGCGCGAGCCTGTGGACGGTGAGTAATGGGCTAGCTCACCGTCCGTCCGTCTCATGACGACAGGCCGTGTCGACGGCGCGTACGTGTTCCACGCGCGCCTCAAGGAGATGTCAGCAAACCGGAAGGGGTCCGAGAGGGCCGACGCCTGCCAGGGCTGCGGGTTGTTCGAAAGAGATACCGCGGCCCTGGAACACAAAGGGCTAAGAAGGAACATGGGTGGGTTTTAGTCAGTCAAGTCTGACACTCCCTCCCGCTCCGCCCAGAGCGGGAGAAGTCATTTGATGATTTCCCATCCGCAAAAAAAAAAAAAAAGGGGTTCGAAGTAGATGGGACGAACGGGAATACACGGTCATATCCGAGTAGAATCGTTACGGAGTTTAATTGTCCTTTCAGAATTGTCTATGGGTCGATACCAATTAAGAACTAAGAATAAGAACCAAAGAATAATTCTCCATCAAGTTTTAATAATATTCCAACAAGTACCAGCCACTTGTGTACGGATTCTTCCTCCTCGTAACAATTATTGTAACTAGGTACTCAAAGTATTCATCGTGCTATTTATGATTCGCAGATGCACTATCATCATCATACAAAGATAACGCAATTTAAATTGATACTTCCTGATTGGCAACAAAACGTCACAATAAAATATCACAATATTTTAATTTAAAACAATTCTATAAATAAAACCACTTACCAATGGACTACCTACGTAACGTACAGTTTTTGATACGTTAGTTTGTTTTTTTATTGATCGTAAATTTCTGGACGCGCATTCAAAACGTTGTTAGCAAGATATTACTCACAACAGACTGCATCTAGACTACAATTTGATCCTAAAGACCTGTTCCCACTGATCAACATACCAGTTGACTGAGAAATGTAGGTAATGATTAGCTGATCGAAACAAAAGACTACCCTATCATTATTATTATCTGTCTACCCCTTCCCCAACTATGCTGGAGTGGCTTCCAGTCTAACCAAATGGATTCTAGCATTCCTGCATGTTTTTTTGGGCAGTCATTTAAAAAAGATATTAGTTTTATCCGATGTGGATTGGTTTGTGAAGGTCAAATCCTACACAACAAAACAAAAGAGACTAGGTACTTTATATATAAAAATAAAAACAAACAAATTATTTACCTTATTTTAACCTGGTCACTTTATTCCAATAAACGAGACGTTAGAACTGTACAGCTGATACGCTAGCGTGTGATAATATGTGCTTCCTGACGAGAGGTTCGCCTAGACCTAGATTGAGTGAGCAAGTGCACTCCTTAGTGTCGCTTTCCACTGATCAACATTCACGTTAGGTATGTACGTTTAAAGAGATTATCTCTTTTTTTTGCGTTAGCGCGCGTTTACACTGTTTCCAAGATGGGGAAATACATTTTGTAATTTAGTTAAAACGTTTCTGTGTCGCAGACCATTTGTAGTTTACCTTGTCACCTGTCATGATAGATTTAGAGTCAGGTTTTCCGGTCAAAATTTAGATTTATCCTCAAGTGTTCTACTATACTTGAAATTCTGCACAAATAAAGGTTAAACTTTAATTTAAAAGCTTGGCTTATACTATTTTTGAAAGGTTACTGTAACCTTGGAGTTTTTTGCCAGTTCTTCTGCATATGAAACAACTAACCCGACACGTGCATCTTTGACGTTCGATAAGTACCTGCATGGGTTTATGTAATAAAATATTTTGGTTTCAAATAATCTGTTCGTCCCGGCTGTCATTTGTAGATCTTTGATAGTCGTTATAGTGCCACTGAGTGTCAGTAGCGCGAAAGTCTGACAACCAGTGCAACTAAGGGGTATCATATTTAGCAGTACTAACTGGCTTGTGGAGGTCAAATAGGCAGTCGCTCTATGTAAAATACTAGTATTCGGCTGCATCGAGTCAGACTTTGAGCCGAACCCAACATAGTTGAAAAAAGATTAAAAAACAAACTTGTTCTTAGCCACTCAGCTCACGTTTTTCTGGAAGGGTGTAGTAATATGTATTTTACACATATTTTGCTATAGACTGATTCCGTTTTACCGACCTCAACACGATATTGGAGATATTAACCTTAAATTGATCGTATGAAACAGTTGCCGTGACATATTTTTGATAACAAAAATCGAATGCTGAAAGTTGATGAAAATTCTTGAATTTCATGACAATTCGCATCACCCCGCCGAATCAGCTGATGTGTCAAGTGTCAAAATCTTGACGGGCATAGTGGTGCAAATGACGGGGATATAGTAGAATAAGGCCCAGCACATACGGCGCAACGCAAATGCAACGCAACTGCAACTTCTAGTTACTTTTGAGTTTCATTTGAGTTTATGCCATGACTCTTTTGAGAGACCGCACATGACGCGACCATTTTGAAACCGGTTTGTATTAAACAAATAATTTCAAAAGGGTTTAGTTGCAGTTGCGTTGCGCCGTATGTGCTGTGCCTTACAGTTATTCTGAATAAGGAAAAAAAAATGCTGTCTGCATGCAGCTAATTAAACATGTTTGATAAAGCTTATCGCAATTTAGGTGAGTAGGTAAGATTTTGATGATTATGTTATTTATCTGTTAAATTATGTGGTAATTTGGTCATCGCAAACAAAAAAAATTATATTATGATGACTTATGTCAATTTGTCTCTTTTGGCATGCGACAAAGTCGTGGCAAGTTTTTATCTTAATGAGTTATCTTTATATACACACGGCGACACATCAAGCTTCATATTTACAGAGTATCAAGGCCTCGCTTTGTAAAATATGTATATCCCGTATGCTGAGCCTCGATATGCCGTACAATGAGAGTAAACAGGAATGGGTTTAATATTCTCCAGGTGGTAGAAAAGACTGAAACTCGATGGCTTTAAATAGTGGACTCTATATTACAATAAGTTTAACAAGGAAGAAACAAACGGTCGAAAGATTGAATCGGCGAGAATTAAAAATGGTAAGCCCTCAGTAATGTGGACGATGATGGAGTGCTGAGTCGGCCGGTGCGCGGTCGGAGCTGGACTCTCCCTGCCGCGCTTCAGCTCCCCACCCGCGGTTGCCCGGCGTTGCGTGATATACTAAACAGAGAGATCCACATAAACTGGATATTTTAGGTTGATTGGTTACTGTGCGTACATAGGAGCGCTTGTCAACCCTCGGTATTCCTTGCTTGGCTGTACACTTTCGCACTAGCCCTGCCTCGGAGATAGATACTGCTTATTAGACCATGACAACAGTAACTAAAAAATACGTAGCTATAAAACCATCATCATCTGCCTAGTCTTTTACTACCTATCTTCCATTCCAGCCTAACCACATGCAACTGAATACCATATTTTATAAGGAGATGCAGCTTATCTGCTTTTAACTCGGACGTAGAACTACGAAACGTACGTAGGTACTTACTTAAAAAAAGAAGCACGTATACCTTGCCAGTATGTTGATTATACAACAAAAATATTGTTAGAAATCATTTTTATGTTGGTTCGTGGACCTCGGCCTTTACGCGGCTTGGTACTCTCTTGACCTTGGCCACGAACACATAAATAACATAACATAAGACAAATTAAAATAGATATGAGCAGGTTTTTTGTTAGTTTTTTCGAGTTTAGTACTTTTTGTTTACTAATAACCAGATTTATAGGTAATCCGTTTTTTGTCTTCTTAAACTAAATAGATTTTCCGGTTTCTTTTTGAACGTGCACAAATGTAATTTTTCGCCACGAATTAACATTAACATTTAACATAAGTTTTAAAGGGTTGTGCGTTGTTTCATCGCTAATTGTTTAATCGAATTTTGATTCACATAAATTGTTTCTCATAATTATTGTCGTTTCATAGAATAATCAATAGGCAGAATACTTACTTTGATGAAATTTAAATCATCGATTTTTGTTTCAAATAAAGTTTAATGTTGGAATATTCATATCATAGAATAACAAATCAAATATTATTTATCCACATATTGTTTGTTTCACATTAAACTTATTACGAAGAATAACATTTTAATCGACTGACAGTTTCTAAAATTGAAAACTTTGAAAAATGCATACCCTCCTATAAAATTACAACACCGGGTTCACAAAAATAATGAGGGTAAATTATTGTCAAGCAGGAAAACAATCTTGTTATTCTCACTAATGGTGTTCATGCCTGTTGCATGGAGCATGCAGCAAACATGAGACTTGCAGCATGCATGCAAGCAAGCATGCAACTTGCAGCATGCATGCAAGCATGTAACATGCAACAGGCAAGGTTTCTGTCACGGCTCCAGCGCTGCGGGGCTCCGGCGGCCCCACGCAAGTTTATCGTCACAGATGGTATTAACGCTCACCACCGCAGTTTCGGCTTGCTTGCCGGCAAGCCGGCCAGCCTCAGCCGCGGCGGCGATCTTTAGAAACCACCTGCTCCTCAACTCGCGGGCCGCCTCATCCCTCCGCGCCTACGCGGGCTTAAATTACACTCTAGGGGTAGGGCAAACAAGACTACGTGGAGTCTGTTTTGCAGCCATTCGTTTCTGTCACTAACTTTTGTAGTACAACATATTGACTTTTAAAGACAATATTTTAATTTAAGGTTAATAATTTCGTTGAAATAAAATACCATGGAAACATACATCGAACAAACAATATTCGTTGAAAAATAATTCTGCTGTTTGATAAGTTGGTCAAATAAAAAAATGAGAATGTAAAATTCTTTGAATTGTGTTTCTGTAAAATATTTTTCATTCAAATAAATAGTAGTCGAAACAAAAATATTCGAAATAAAAATCCGGGGACTAAATATTATGTGAAACATTTTCTGGGAAACGAAATTCTGTCAAATTTCTGTCTGCGAAACAAGGTGACACCGTTTTAAAGTGATAAGTCTATTAACTAATAATTGAAAAGGTCCAGTCTCTATATTATTTATTTTCCATCCGCAGTAGTATAGCATTAGGTCCTTCTTTGCTATACTATATGACACTACTAGCTGTCCCGCGCAACTTCGTTTGCGTCACATTTTCCCCGTTTTGTATTGGTCGTAGCGTAATGATATATAGCCTATGTCCTTCCCCAGGTTAAAATCTGTCTTCTTGCCAAATTTCATTAAGATCCGATCAGCCGTTTAGTCGTGAAAAGGTAACAAACAAACAAACAGAGTGACATTCGCATTTATAATATTAGTACGGATATAGTATAGCGTAGTCTGAAAGCAGCTTAACGGAAGATATCCCGTAAGTAAGTGATAGTATAAATTTATTTTGTTTGTGTCGGGGATATAAATTTTAATTTAATATTTCGTTCCTCAAACCAGCACTGTAACCCTCAAGACCTACTAGCTTCCAACATAAAATCAAAGAAAAAGCTATTGGGCAAACAAACAAGATCTGTTAAAGGCCACCATCGGTTTTAGGGGGTAGAAGTCTGATAAACCCTTTTTTTCTTCGTCAAGGTCTCTGAGAGAATTTGGTTGCAAAGTCGAGTCAATCAGATTCCGCCGGTATGATAATAGCAACAAGTTGCGTATAAAGTGATTGCATTGTAGAAATATACAGGCTTTTTTTTTCTAGTACCTAGTAATAATAATTCTCTCTTTAGCTTGTCTAATTCTCTGAGTTACTTTTTTCGTGACAACCCCCCGAACTCCCACAAAGTATCTATGAAAGTCAATGACCTTATAAAAATTTAAATAAAATTGTGAACCAAAAGTTGTGAATGAGATCTTCAGGTAAAAGGAAAAAGGGTTTAAACACACTCAAAACCCATGGCGCTGATTTATTCCTCTCTACTGCCGAGATTTCCAAGAAAAACTAATAAATGTAATTAAAATGAAAATGGTTCGATTCTGTGTAGGTGTTGAAGTACTTAGGCAGGTAGGTAAGGTAAAAGTAGTTAATGAACGTAAATAAACGATGTTTAGTACAGAGTAAATACGATATCCCTTGGCAAGACTGGTTGTCAGAGTTCCAGGCCACTGACTACCTGTAACGACTGTCAAAGATCTACAAACGGCAGCCGGTACCTAGTCACGGTGGAAACTCGGTAAGTAATGGGTTGTCAGGGGTTGTCTCCTGACTGCGGGTTGTTCGAAAGAGATACCGTGGAACACAAAGGGGTAAGAAGGAACATGGATGGGTTTTAGTCAGTCAAGTCTGACACTCCCTCCCACTCCGCCCAGAGCGGGAGAAGTCATTTGATGATTTCCCATACTAAAAAAAAAAAAAGGGGTTGTCGCCTATCCACAGAACAACCTTGCCAAGCGCGGCTTAACCTAAAAATCGACCTGACCAGGGGCTGTTATTATTAAGCCACGCGCTCCTCCAATACACTATAGGTAAATAACCAAATTATCAACTTATTGTAAATTATTGCTATTATGGATCACTTATCTTTGTTTAATTTTTATTTTACTTCATAACAGTGTCGGTTAAGGTTGCGTGTGACGCATAAGGCTCGTGGCACACCGGTAGAAGGCGGAGCGGAAAATTGGGGAAGTCCGAGTACGAGACTGCAAGCGTACCGTAGGTAAGTACCTACGATTATCACCCAACATAAAGGGTGTAAAACACCTCTTAACGAAGCCGAAAGGCACTGGTTCTCCCTGTCATTGCGATCATTTTTTTGTTCTACACCATACCTGGGAACCTTCTAGTTACGGAGATATAAGGGGTCAAAGTTCCAACTTTTTGACAAATGTTTTTTTTAAATACAAGTTTTTTATGTAAGATTTTTGACTTTAAACACCTCCACGACCCCCGTACAATTCAATCCGTCCATCAGCACAATGTTTTGAGTGCGTTACATTGAGTTCTACCACAAAATATGATTTTACACCTCCCAAAAAAAAGTCGTTTCCCAGCAATAATTTTTGCGTAAAGTTACTTAGTTTCATGTACAGAATGCTTGATTGACGGCTTCGTGATGAGGTGATTTACACCTTGTATGAAGGCAGTCCCAGAAGTACACGGCCTAGCTAAGAAAACAAAAATATTACTTTTTTTTAATGTAGTCCTCTACTCAGTCACCTTTTAGCTCGTTGTACATTTTGAAAAATTCTTCTTTCTTGCCCTGAACCTGCCCAATTTGAGGAATTGTGGCTGCTGTTTTGGTGTCAGCTTTTTTATGTCCTCAATCGAGATACGATGTACTTTCTGAAATCCATACCTTTTCTGGTAGTTCCCGCACTTTCTATCGAAAGTCATTCAAATATTTTTTATTGAATTTTTTCACCAGTTCGGGTGTTTCGTGGGTCGGTAATTTCGACGATCATCTTCTAGCAGTTCATATGGCCTTGTTTTAACTCGCCCACCATATATTCTATTGCTTTAAAAAAGGAGTAGTCTATCGGGTACTTCTGGGACCGCTCCTGTATCATCAAAAGTTATTTTGATTTGCAATGGTAGGATTTGAACGGACGAAAATTCGCCATCGACTGATCGACGTTAAATATTTATACTCTTGCCCATAAGATTTACAAGTTCTTAAGTACTCGTGTACTTGAGTACTGTCGCTACATACCTATTCGTTAATTGGCTTGGGCCTTTGGTATTGACAACAAAACATGATCATCTAACCGAAAAAAATATTTAGGTTACAATATCATCAACATCATCATTATTTTAATGCTTATGTAATAACCGGTAGGGTTGGTCCACAAATTTAAAGTCACTCAACGTGCTATGGAAAGGGTTATGCTCGGGGTTTCTCTGAAAGATCGAGTTCGTTACGAGGTGATCTGACAGAGAACCTAGGTTATCGACATAGCCCACCGCATTAGCACGCTGAAGTGGCAATGGGCCGGCCATAAAACCCTAAGAACGGATAACCGTTGCGGTAGACGAGTTCTTGAGTGGAGACCACGGGTCGGTAAACGTAGCGTAGGACGTCCTCAGACTCGGTGGAGCGATGATGATCTTCGCAAGGCGGCTGGCAAGAGCTGGATGAGAGTGGCCGAGGATCGTGCTCAGTGGCGTGTCATAGGAGAGGCCTTTGTCCAGCAGTGGACGAATACAGGCTGATGATGATGATGATGACGCTCGAGCAGTGTTGTAATTGCAAACTAAACTTTTTCCAAGCGTGTCCGAGTTTCAAAAGGAAATCATCTGTAAACAAACTGTCCGACAACTGCAAAAGACAGGCCATGGATTTATTTAAAACACGAAAACTAGTAAGACAGGCACTGTTGCACGTTAGCTCTGAAAGGTCGTCAGAAACAACAACATTAAATTTTTGATTGGCTCATTCAATGCACGATCACCATACCTATCTACGTATACTAAGTTGGGGGTCGTCTTACACTGCTTGCACAACAGACTGGCAGAGCGTTTGTGATGGGCCTTAATCTATAGATACCTACCTATATTAGCAACTTCCTATAATTACATAGAACAGCGGCATGGTTCTTTCCGTTCACATAATGATCATTAACAATCAACCATAACGACATAAGAAGTGGATACAGATGGCTTTATAAACACGAATGTCAGTAAATTCTCAATCAGTCGCCTTTTGAACATCACAAATCTCCAAAAATGTTGACAGTGATACTATTTTCCGTCATTATTGTGTTAGCCGTTATATGTTTGAAAGGAAAATATAACCAGTACTATTGGAAGAAACGTGGTGTGCCTTTCTATGACAAACATAGAACTGGCGGTCCTTTGTGGCAATTCATTACGGAAGATAAATCATTCTTCCAAATTTTGAGTGAAATCTACTGGAGCTACGAAAAAGAGCCTGCTGTCGGTCTTGGCTCGTTCGGCGATCTAGGACTGTACGTGAAGGATCCCACCAACATCCAGCACATCACACAAGGTGACTTCCAAGCTTTTAATCACAGAGGGATTGCTTTTACTGATGCAGATATCTTGGCACATAATGTTCTTATGTTGCACGGCCCGAAATGGAAGCTCATCAGACAGAAAATGACCCCACTTTTCACTACTGCCAAATTAAGGAATATGTTCTACATTATTGACAAGAGCGCACAGGATTTTGTGGAGTTCTTAAGGGAGAAACCAGAAAGATTAACGGGAGATACCCCTGAACATTTGTGCCAGTTCTGTTCTGCTGCAATCTCAGCCGCTGTGTTTGGAATTGGAACAAAATCAATCTTCGATTCTCCGTTCCGTTCGATAGCTAGAGAAGCCTTAGTTCCTACTTTCTGGACTAATATAAAGTTTGCGATAAGTGGAATCAGCGAAAAACTCTTTAAAGCTCTAAATCTGAAGTTGTTTCAAACTCACCAGGAAGAATTTTTCATTGGAGCCATTAAAAGTGTAATAAGACAACGCGAAAAAGAAAATGTAAAGAGACATGACTTCGCAGATATATGTGTTGAACTTCAAAAGAAAGGTACGATGTTCGACAATGAAACTGGACTGAGCTTAGAACCGACGGATGAACTACTGGCTGCTCAGGCTTTCTTATTTTTCTTAGCCGGTATTGACCCTTCTGCCGCTGGACTCTTTGGAGCTTTAATGGAAATGGGAAGAAATCCTGATGTCTTGAAAAGAGTACATGAAGACGTAGACGCGCTTTTTAAGAAGTACCACGGTAAGCTGACCTATGATTCTATCGGTGAAATGAAGTATTTGGACAACGTTTTGAACGAGAGTCTCCGGCTGCATCCTCCGATAGCTTTCTTGACGAGGCAGTGCGTACAAGATTCTGTGTTGCCGGTAGGTAATGTGCCTGTTGAGAAAGGTGTAAAGATATTTACAGCTATTTTTGAACTGCACCACGACCCACAATATTTTCCTGAACCCGAAAAATTTGATCCTGAACGATTTGAAAGGGAAGGAGAGGTCAGTGATGCGACGTACATGCCATTCGGAAAAGGCAATAGATATTGTGTTGGAGCCAGATATGTCAGAGTTCAGATCTTAACCGCGATTGTCCACCTACTTAAACACTATACAGTAAGGACATATTATGTTCAGAAAGGAGGCATTAAATATAATAAAGAACAGTTTCAAGTGAGATTGAAAAACGTTAACGTTGAATTTATTCCGAGATCTCAGTGATTTTATTTACTTATGTATAATGATTAAAAATTATGATTGTATGTCAGGATTTCTTTTAGTGAGCTTCTAGATTGGGATTTAATTTGTAAATACTACCTTGGTATATATTTGTAATATACTTATTTGAATTCAATAGACAAATTTTTTTTTCGGGCCGTTAGGCTGAAAACGATGAGTTATAATTACTTTACTTTTTGTAATGATAACAGTATATTGGGCTAGACATATAAGCACCGATATTCTTCTTCGTGTCGCTGGCAAGATAATTTTATAATTTTTTAGTTCAGAAGTTTGCCACTTCCATCTTGTCCCCATGTGTTTGGGTTAAGAGGACAGGATAGAGCAGCATGGAGCATTGTATGCGACACAGGCCCACAGTTTACGTCGGGCGTCGGCCGGGTTTCCTGATAGGAACGCTACGGTTTTTAAAAAACATTGCCTGCTTTTAAGACGTTGCTTTGGCAGTTTGGCACCTTCTCTTCGGACATGTGGAGGTGCTTTACCAACTGTGTGGTACAGTGCGCTGACTGGGGTCGGTCTTTAGGCAGCCTGTAATCGTTCTGCAAGTTTCGTTCAAAGCAACATCTACTTCCTTGGCGTGGCCGCAACAATGCTTCACTGGGTAGGCATATTAGCCCGCAAAGAAGCAGAGTGTGTCTAGGCCAGTAATTAGAAGTACCTGCGGAGAAGCGCCCCAGGAGGTTGAGGTTAGACGCCATGTTTTTCTTAGTTTCTCGGGCAATGGTTCTTAACTGTCAAAGCTCTGTCGGGGCTGTCTCCCGGGTAGGTAGGGTTACTGCAGTGTTCCATGGTATCTTTTTGTCATTTAATATTCAGAGTCCGCCTGGCTGAGTTATTTCAGAAAGCGCATGCCTGTGTTATTGGGGGATTCGGTTTGAGGGCGTTATCTTTGTAGTATCTTCCGAGAACTTCTAAGCTTGCTTCCAGGATTTCTTCAGCTTTTTCAAATTTATTTGTTTGTGTGTAGCCAGGGTGAGGTCATCAGCGTACAGTAACTACTCGCTGTGTTCAATAGTAGGTCGGTCGTTGGTGTAGATCTTAAAGACAATGGGTGCCAAAACACTTCCCTGGGGAACGCCATTCTTTTGCAATCTAAAAATAGGACTTGTACCGTCGTTATGCAACATCTCACCAAGTACCCGGATAAAGCCCTGGTCGTCGAACATGCCAGATGGTTTTGCCAATAGTCTCTTAACATTGATAGTGTCATATGCCGTTCAAATAATTTGAACGTATGCCACAAAAGAGAGATAAGGACCCACCAAGAACATAACACCCTCAGATATAAGTAAGCCTTTTAAATTTAAACCCGGCTAAAAAGGCGCTTAAGTATGATAAAGCTGCTGGACTGGATGAACGTAAGCCCAATTGGAGTGTCATGACTACTTACCTTTTTAGTGCCTGCCTTAACAACGCAAAGATCCCCAAAATCTTGAGTAAAACTAAAATTACGGCAATACTTAATCCAGGAAAGCTACCTGACCACCAAGAAACTATCTTTTGTCTTTTGTGACATACGTTCCAATTATTTGAGTGAGTTTTACTCAATTGATGGTACTCGTCGACTTGTCAGTGGCATATGACACTGTCAATGATAAGAGACTATTGGCAAAACTATCTAGCATGATCGATGACTAATTAGCAACTTCTTAAAATTATAAAGAACGGCGGCATGGTTTTATTCCGTTTACGTGTTGATAAGTTACAAAATATTTTATTGCAGACAGTCAAAGGTTACACTAAATATTTAGCAAAAAATCTGTACAATCTAGATAAAACATTGCTATAAAACATGTACCTAAGACGCAGTAAAAACATATTCGTAATTATTTATAGACAAGTAATGCAAGATAAATACCTAAGAAGTCGACACAGGCGGCTTTATAAACACGAATCTCAGTAAAGTCTTAATCAGTCGCGTTTTAAACATAAACTGGTATTAACTATATCTCCAAAAATGTTGACAGTGATATTATCTTGCGTCGTCATTGTGTCAGCCATTGTATATTTGAAAGGCAAATATAACCAGAACTATTGGAAAAAACGTGGTGTGCCTTTCTACGATAAACATAGAACTGGCGGTCCTTTGTGGCAATTTATTACGGAAGATAAATCATTCTTCCAAATTTTGAGTGAAATCTACTGGAGCTACGAAAAAGAGCCTGCTGTCGGTCTTGGCTCGTTCGGCGATCTAGGACTGTACGTGAAGGATCCCACCAATATCCAGCACATCACACAAGGTGACTTCCAAGCTTTTAATCACAGAGGGATTGCTTTTACTGATGCAGATATCTTGGCACATAATGTTCTTATGTTACACGGCCCTAAATGGAAGCTCATCAGGCAAAAAATGACCCCGCTTTTCACTACTGTCAAACTTAAGAATATGTTCTACATTATTGACAAGAGCGCACAGGATTTTGTGGAGTTCTTAAGGGAGAAACCAGAAAGATTAACGGGAGATACCCCTGAACATTTGTGCCAGTTCTGTTCTGCTGCAATCTCAGCCGCTGTGTTTGGAATTGGAACAAAATCAATCTTCGATTCTCCGTTCCGTTCGATAGCTAGAGAAGCCTTAGTTCCTACTTTCTGGACAAATATGAAGTTTGCGATAAGTGGAATCAGCGAAAAGCTCTTTAAAGCTCTAAATCTGAAGTTGTTTCAAACTTACCAGGAAGAATTTTTCATTGGAGCCATTAAAAGTGTAATAAGACAACGCGAAAAAGAAAATGTAAAGAGACACGACTTCGCTGACATTTGCGTTGAACTTCAAAAGAAAGGTACGATGTTCGACAATGAAACTGGACTGAGTTTAGAACCAACGGATGAACTACTTGCTGCTCAGGCTTTTTTTTTCTTCTTAGCCGGCATCGACCCTACTGCAGCTGGAATCTTTGGAGCTTTAATGGAAATGGGAAGAAATCCCGATGTCTTGAAAAGAGTACATGATGACGTAGATGCACTTTTTAAGAAATGCAACGGTAAGCTGACCTATGATTATATCGGTGAGATGAAATATTTGGACAACGTTTTGAACGAGAGTCTCCGGCTGCATCCTCCGATAGCTTTCTTAACGAGGCAGTGTGTACAAGATTCTGTGTTGCCGGTAGGTAATGTGCCTGTTGAGAAAGGTGTGAAGATATTTACAGCCATTTATGAACTGCACCACGATCCTAAATATTTTCCTGAACCTGAAAAATTTGATCCTGAACGCTTTGAAAGGGAAGGAGAGGTCAGTGATGCGACGTACATGCCATTCGGAAAAGGCAATAGATATTGTATTGGAGCCAGATATGTGAGAATTCAGATCTTAACTGCGATTGTCCATCTTCTTAAACACTATACAGTGCGCACGTATTTTATTCAGAAAGGAGGAATAAAATATAATAAGGAACAGTTTCAAGTGAGATTGAAAAACGTTAACGTTGAATTTATCCCGAGGTGTCAGTGATTTTATTTACCAATGTTTCATGTGAATAAGAATGTTTATAAAAATAATGATTTATGCAAACATTTGGGTTGTAAGTGAGGATTTTTATAGTGAGATAAAAGATGTTGTTTTGCATCCTCGTCAAATTTCGGGATGTTGTCACAAAAGACATAAATAATCAATATAAATTACGGTACCTAGTTAATTATAAAAAAAACTGCTTTTTTTTTGTTGTTTAAAATTGACAGTATTTCAGAATAATCCCCTTAACGTGGTTTAAGGAATAAGAAATTATCGAATAAGTTTGAAATTTTTTGTATGTGTGTAAGCGAGGTTATAAGGCGAGGATCAGATGGGACGCGTTTAAAACACGGGTGGTTCACACTTACAGATTGACGTAAAAAAAACTACATACGCATTTTATTATTGATTCGGGTCGACAATCATTAGCATAGTTACCTCCTTCAATTTGACGAGGATCCAAAACAACACCTTGTAGTTAAATTTAAGGTTTAATTTGTAAATTCTGAATACTAATGTGATGCACGTTGAATTTATTCCGAGGTCTCAGTAATTTTATTTACAAATGTATAATGATTTATCAGAGTGTTAGCAAAAATAATGATAGTATGTCAGAATTTCTTTATGTGAGCTTCTAGATTAGATAATACTGAATACTACTTTGATACATTTTGTAATATACTTATTTAAATTGATGAATTTTATTTTGGGCAGTTAGTCTGGTAACGCAATCACTCATCGAACTCACCTACTTAACTTTCCGTAATCATATTGGACCAGACATTGGTACCGACATAGGTAATACGCAGACACAACGGTTGAGGTATATCGAAATCGTAAAGAGCTAAATAATGAATACCATCCATCTCAGATCCCACTCCATAATCGGTACCTCATCATCATCATCAGCATCATTTCAGCCGAAAGACGTCCACTGCTGGACATAGGCCTCCCGCAAGTTTTGCCACATTGACCGGTCCAGTGCGACTCGCATCTAGCTGATCCCCGCAACCTTCACCAGGTCATCGGTTCACCTAGCGGGAGGCCTTCCAACGCATCGTTTGCAGTTTCTCGGTTGCTATTTTAGAATTTTTCGGCCCCATCTACCATCCGTTCTGCAAGCAATGTTCCCTGCCCACTGCGACTTAAGTTTGGTAATTCGACACCTCAAACACTCCCAAATACTTACTTGCGCTTCAATGTTTATCAATGTGGTTGACATGAAACCAAGTAGAGTTGAAGGAACGCTTGTTTTGTGTATGGAAAGACAGCTGGATGACTAGTGACAGCCATTGTTGAAGGACCTCAGCACGTGTAGCATGACCGCCGAAAAAACGGGCTATGTCGTTGGAAGAATCGACAAATTGACACATTGTCATCTGGCATTATGTTGTTAGCAGCGGTGGCCTAGTGGTGGCAGCCCCGACTTACGAGCAGTAAACCGTGGGTTCGAACCCAGGCAGGCGCATTACTTTGTGTAATTTATTTCATCACCACTGCTCTCAAAAACGGTGAAGGAAAATATCGTGAGGAAACCGGCATGTCCTAGAACTAAAAATTCGAAGACATGTGACATCTACCAACCCGCACTGGGCCCGCTGGTGGATTGCAGCCCACTCCCTTTCATAGAGAGGAGGCCTGTGTCCCAGCAGTGGGAACATTATAGGCTGATGATGATGATGATTATGTTGTTTCTTCCGTAGACAAAACTCGTTTCTACAGTGGTCAAGGTCATGCTACGCGTGCAGACTATACTAACAACTGAGGCTGGACAAAAACACCACGAACAACAAGAAGATATTGAAAATAATGGGTGTAAAAATATTGTATAACAAAGCCGAAAGACATTTTGGTCTCCACGTAATTGCGCTCATTATTTTGTTCCGGACAATCGTGCCAACCAGTAACGAAGATGTATTTTGTTTATTTAGATGATTTCAAATAAGTAAACATTTAAATAGTTATTAATTCATAAACTATGCGGCTACCACAATGTATGCGACTATCCCTTTAAATTAATTTTGAAATCTTTCTATCACCGATCCTTTCGAACGTAGATAATTTTGATTACGGTCGAGTGGCACGCGGTCCATTCGTTTTGTGCCGTTCAGACTCAATACCCACCTGGGAACCTTCTAGTTATGGAGATATTGGACGTAATATATTTTTTTAATTTTATAACTTTACTTTAAAGATCTTTCTGTCCCTGTACAATGCATAGATCAGCACAATGTTTTGGGTATTGACTCTTGCCAATTCACGTAATTTTTAACACAAAAAAAAATGTTTTTGCGTAGAGTTACGTAGTTGATTTACAGAATGCTTGGTTGACGGCTTCGTAACGTCCGTTCACAGCGGCGGCGCGGCGGTAGGAGGTTTTGAAAAGGGATTTAATCAGAACGTAATTGTAAGTCAGCTGGGAATCATCGCGTTCTGTGGAAATTGAAGAAAGGGGACGTCAGTAAGTTCATGCGCATCTTTCTGCATGTTGTGTAATAACTAAAATTAATTAAATTGATTAGAGAATGCATTGCAATTGCGACCACGAGACCACGGGTCAGCGATTTATGATAAACTACACGAGTTAAAACGATAAGTAAGAGCTGCTCCATGGTGTAGATAGCGAGTAAATCCAGACACCGCGATACTACTGAAAATTTTCAGATGGAAAATCCCAATACATAATGCCCGACCTGGGAATCGAACCTAGGACCTCGAGCTTACCAGAAGGATTTATTCCCGTTGTGCTGGTCGGTGAACATAAAGAGATGCTTGTGGAATACACAACCTATTATTTTTTAGAAGTCGGTTAAAAAAACGCAACGTTTCTCTGTCCGACGGACCTTCAGTGCGGGCGTGTAACACAAGGCCACTTAAATTGTTTTTGTGTTAGTGTTTATCGTAGTATACAATTCACCTAACGTATTTTTAAATATTATAGTTTTATAGCATTGGCTACTCGTGTCTTTCGATTAATAGAAAAATCGCAGCAGATAAGTTCAGACTCGCCACACGTCTCACATGGTTGCGAGTTGCGACAGCAAAAAATACCAACCAGCAAATAAAAGCCTTGTCTACAATTTTAAATCGTAAATGGACCGTCTGAAGCCTGAACTGATCCACATTGATTTTGGTTAATGTTAGTAGATCAAGCTGTTATGCGGGATAAAATGTTATTTTCAACAACGTTAAAAGTTTAAACATTATTAAATATTTCTTAAACAACCAATTTTTTTTTAAATATAAAAAAAATACCCTGTACTCTGTTTGTAAGGAGGGAAAACAACTCAGTAGTAGAGTCCCTTTTGACCGCAATCCTGACCTCTATAAGAAAGCCCTGTCGCTCATCATCTTCTCTTCTCCTTCGTTTTCCTCCCCACTCCTCAAGTCGATATGATGGATCATTTACTGTTCGCGCTGTGCGCCTTTGGAATTCACTTCCACACTCCTTGCGGGACGTGTTCAGGAAAGGAATAAGAGAACATTTCCTGTCAATATGTTAATAGTATGTATGTAGTATTTTATATGTATGTATTTATATATGTATTGTATGTATTACGTATGCAGTAGTTAATTTAAGTTTTCGCACATGCTCGTAAGTTTATCCTCTATTGCAAATCTCGCAATCGAAAAATGGTTTGCTGTAAGAAAACCCAATTCTGGGTTAAGCTCGCCGTTGTACATAAGTTTTTAAATTGCAATCTGTTTGTATATTTCTTTTTAATTTGGTGTGCAATAAAGAATAAGAATAAAGCAAACAATCGTCTGGTCGTTCAAAATCAAAATCAAAATATTTTATTTTACATAGGCCTACAGCAGTACAAGTTATAAAACGTCGACAAAAGGTGCACGGTTCGGGTTGGTCGTTTACTATGGAGAAGTACCGGCAAGAAACCCCATGGATGCTCTTTTTCACTGGTAACTCCGGTAGCTCCAGAGAGGAGCCTCCTACCAGTAAGAGCAGTGCCCAGGAGTACCGCTTTCTGAATCAAGCCCTTGTTCCAGCTGCCTAACGAGAGCCTCCTCAGGTATTGGCCGAGGCTCTTGGCAGTTAAGCCATTGGCTGAAACGACAATCGACACAACGATCCCTAAGTTCACATCCCACATTTCAACAAATTCGCGAGCCTAGTCACAAGAATCGGAAGAAGATCACGAAGTGAGATAAACATGCAACCCAAGCAAGGAATGTCAGAACTCAAGACCTTTCACAGCGAGGGACGTCTATTAAAGATATCCACACGTAAAACAAAAAGTTCATGTTATGTTACGACTACAATAGACTGGTCGGCTATTGCTTATCTACGACAATCACAAAATCAAAGTAAAACAATAAAATGCTGTATGCTCAACTTTTTGGTTTATTAATTATATCAAACTACATATAATAACACGATATAACCTTCAGGTTATATCGTATTATTCTCTCTCTGCAAAAAAAAATAGTTCAATATTATACGTTTCCAATAAATAATTTTGTAACATTTCATGTTTTATCACAACGTACATTTTGATAACAATACTAAAACGACGGCACGATTGGCGCAGCGGTTGAGCGATCGACTGCTGCGCTGCGTGTCGCGGGTTCGATCCCCGCACGGAACAAATATTTGTATGGCCTACAGATAGTTGTTCCGGGTCTGGCTGTTTGTGTATGTGAGTTTAAATGTTTGTAAACGCACCCACGATACAGGAGAAATTCCTAGTGTGAGGCAACGTTTTTAAAAAAAAGAAAAAAAAGAAAAGAATCATTCTCAAAACTTAATGTCAAAACAAAAAGTTTTTGAACAGTTTCCATATCACAATTGCTACATTACAAATGACACTTGAAAACATTATACAAATTCGACTATTATGTTAAAAGAATTCGCTCTGCCATCATAATTTATGACGGTAGAGTGAATTCTGCAACGCTAAGCAATACCTTACTGAATGTCTTCATAAATGCTCCAAGACTTATTCAGGTGTAGCTTAGAGTTTGTTTGTCGCGCCTCGCCACTAATCAACACTTCTTACTCAACTATTCAATGTTCCACTTTAAAACACTTTTTAGCATTAATTGTCTTTCTCGTAAACACTGAAGCTTTTGATTGCCACAATCACAAGTTCCTCGGAATAAACCGAACATCAACGTTTTCCAGTCTCACTTGAAACTGCTCCTTCTTGTATTGGATGCCACCTTTTTTCACATCTGTTTGTACTGTAAAGTTTCTTAGCAAATGGATAATGCAAGTCAAAGTTTGAATTCGTGCATATCTGGCTCCGATACAATATCTGTTGCCTTTTCCGAAGGGCATGTACGTCGCATCACTAACCTCTCCCCTTTCAAACCGTTGTGGATCAAATTTTTCTGGCTCTGGGAAATATTTAGGGTCATGATGCAGCTCATAAATAGGTGTAAATATCTTAGTACCTTTCTGAACAGGCACATTACCCACCGGCAACACAGAATCTTGTACGCACTGCCTCGTTAAGAAAGCAATCGGGGGATACAGCCGAAGACTCTCGTTCAAAACGTTGTCCAAATACTTCATTTCACCGATAGAATCATAGGTCAGCTTACCGTTGTATTTCTCAAAAAGCTTGTCTACGTCTTCATGCGCTCTTTTCAAGGCATCTGGGTTTCTTCCCAATTCCATTAAAGCTCCAAACACTCCGGCGGCGGTAGGGTCAACACCGGCTATGAAAAAGAAGAAAGCCTGAGCAGCCAGCATTTCATCTGTGGGCTCTAACCTCAGTCCAGTCTCAGGGTCCACCATCGTTCCTTTCTCTTGAAGTTCAACACACAAGTCTACGAAGTCGTGTCTGTTTACATTATCTTGCACGCGTTGTTTGATCACTTGTTTGATGGCTCCAATGAAAAATTTCTCTTGTCCCTGGAACAACTTCAGTCTTAAAGCTCTGAAGACGGTATCACTAACACTAGCTATAGCAAATCTAAGATTCGTCCAGAAAGTAGGAACCAAGGCCTGCCTAGCCATTTCACGGAATGGAGAGTCGAAAGTTGATTTTGTTACGATTCCGAAGACAGCGGCTGCTATGGCGGCAGTGCAGAAATGGCTCAAATTATCGAAGGTATCTTCTTTCAACCTTTCCGGATTCTGTTTGAAGAATTCGACGAAATCTTGTGCACTTTTGTCAATAATGTAGAACATGTTTTTTAGTTTGGCAGTGGTGAAAATCGGCGTCAACTTCTGCCTAATCAGCTTCCATTTCGGGCCGTGCAGCAGAAGAACATTATTGGCCAGTAGATCTGCGTCTTCTAGAAACGGAGTTCCTCTATGATTAAAAGCTTGGAAGTCACCAGCTGCGACATGCTGGATGTTGATGGGATCCTTTACGTACAGTCCAAGGTTGTCGAACGACCCAAGGCCGACAGCAGGCTCCTTTTCATATTTCCAGTAGAGCTCGTTAAATACTTTAAAGAACGCTCGATCTTCTTTAGCGAATTGCCACAAAGGTCCGAATGTCTTATTTTTTTCGTAAAAAGCCACTCCACGACTCTTCCAATAATACTCGTTGTATTTGCCTTTCAAATATACTAAGGCTAATACTAAGATGGCACTAGCCAGTAGCACAGTAAACAACATTTTGCTAGGTATCTTATAGTTCAAGTTCAAGAAGCGACTGATTTAGAGTCAACTGAGCGTCTGTTTATAAAGCGGTCAATGTTTACTATCAATCTCCATTCATGGCGATAAAATTATTAACCCGCGAAACTTTTTTATCTACTATTTTTTTTATCTTCCGAAATATTTGTGCTGTATCATTGTTGTTAACAGACTCCGCGGTGTTTAGATATTTACAGTTTTGAGTTGTGAAGATAAGGCTCTAAATCGCGCGTAGGTCATATTCTTCGAGGCCGTTAGCAACGAAAGAATTCGGGCAGGTACTTGAGAACAAGTCTGAACTTGTCCGCTGCTATTGTTATTTTTGACGCATGAAGAACACGAGGCTTCGATGGAAAACGTGGCATGACTTTACTATATCATTCTCATGTGCCTGTGACACTGAGACCACAGCTGGTCGTTCTTCGTGGCAGCTAGCAAAGACGGCGTGAAGCGGGTGGCGGGGAGAATGCTTGAAAACAAGTCTGAACTTGTCCTGCGATACCTAATTTTCGACGCACAAAGAACACGAGACTCCGATGGAAACGTGGAATCTTTGCGTTATATAATTTATGTCGCAATCATGAATACTGTTCGATCATGCCTGTTCCTGTTATCAAGTTTTACATTCTGGCAAATATTGTTTCCGTCCTGTTTAACAAAAGCAAGGTAAGAAAACCAAGTTATTAAGCGGTAAAGCTAAACGCTCCTTCCAAACAGTTTTGAAGATAGTTTATCGGTCTTCAAGAGCAGGAACTAAACTGTTTTCGTTTATTTTTGTCCTGTAAATAGGTCCATGGTCAGAGTGTCTCCATGAAACAGGTGCATTTTATACCTATGTGGTCGTCTGTCTTAGTTTTATGAACATGTGTTGAGGAGGGATGGAACAAATACGACTAAAAGAGTGATGAATATGATGGATGGTGAGGGAGAGGCGACCAAAGAAAAGATGGATGGATTGAGTAAGGAATGATATGGAGAAAAAAGGAGTAAATGATAGCTTGACGATTGACAGGGGGAATGGAAGAAAATAACGTGTTGTGTATGATATGTGTGATAAACCTATAATATGTATGATAAACTCGTAAATTTAGTTTTGAAAGCAGATATATAAAAATAGTGTTACACCTCAATTAGACCGATTATAAACCTACCTACTACCTTACCTATTACTATCCAGGGGGACGAAGTCGGTGGAACGAACGGGAATACACGGAGATAGGCAGTTGTAGATAGGTAGTAGATATAGGTAGTGGTAGTAGTGGATAGGTGGTAGTAGTGGTTTTAGTATTTTACATAAATTGCACAAACTCTTTGCAGTGGTTACTAGCCGTGAAGTTTTTGATGTTCTCATTTTTCAACCTTTGATTAAAACACTTTTGCTTTTTAATCATTGATATCGATTTAGAGGTGCATAAATAGTAGTACCTACCTACTGCTTAGTGAAAATTGCACGATCGTCACGTTTTGTCGTACTTTTTAGCCAAGAGAACAATATCCTTTCCGATCTAAACATTCATCTCAACAGTAATAACAGGGAAACCGAAAGCATTATTATCTATTTACTCTCCCAAGTTTGTAAAACATCATTACAGCGGTTCTTTAATTGAATGGTTCATTTTAAGAAACAGGATACTATTGTTTGTTGTTGCTACAACGTTGTTTTTGAAGCAAGTGTACTCACGGTCTCTCGTATGTACGTCTGTTAGTTTGTCAGGAAACTCTGTTGGTGGAAGATCTGAGGAAAATGCGGAAGACGTCTTTTTTAGTGTTTGTGTTCGTTGTAGTCAAATGTAAGTATGGTTTCGTTTTTTTATTTAATAGCGTAATTGGTTTTGATGTTTCGGTTATGGAAATTGGACCGGTTTGTATTGAAATTGTGTACCTGTCTATGTTATGATCGAGTTTTGTAAATTACCTCTGAAATCGGTTGTAATTGGTCCAATTATTGTGGCGACTTTTGGTGATGATTATACAGGGTGTAACGAAAAGGGTATATACATACTTAAGGGTGTGCTACAGACCATCATATTTTTTTGCTGCAAAACTTGTTTTATGATGAGAAACATGTTCAGTTTGATGGTCTGTAGCACACCCTTAAGTATGTATATACCCTTTTCGTTACACCCTGTATATGGTGATTTTTTATAACTTTGCCACTAGATATAAAGATTTAACAATAGCAGTAAAGACATCTATCTACATAACATCACGCCTGTATTTCCCCGAAGGATTTAGACAGAGGTGCACCTGAAAGTACACATACTTTCGCCAGTTATTTTTAAGTTTCGTGAAATAGGGGCCGAGCGTGGCCACTTCTACTGAGAAATTCCTGGAAAAAACCCAAAAACATTTTGCCCGACATCAAAATTTAAATAGAAATATTTTATTTCACTTAAGCGTATGCCTATGTGAAATAAATGGGCATTTATTACACGTCGAGAAAAGGTGCACAGTTCGGGTTGGCCATTTTCTATGGACAAGAATTGGCAAGAAACTCCAGCTTACTATTTTAACTGGGAATCAAACCAGGACCTCATGCTGTGGCTTGCAAACACAAACCAACTAGCCATTCACACAAAATATAAGATTTGTGACTTCAGTCACAAATCTTGTATTTTGCTTGCTTCAGCAAGGCGATAAAAAGGCAAGGCGGGCGTTTTGGTGGACTGTTTCATGTAATTTTGTTATAATAATTATCAGCCTGATTTGAATAAATAACTTTTGATTTTAATTATGAGAAATAAAAAACTGTCACCTAACTACTAACTGACCTAACCAAATAAAGTTGAACCCAAAATAAGACGTAGTATTACAACTAAATTACGAGGAGCAAACCCAAGCCAAGTTCTTTACTTCACCATTACCATTACACATAGCCTAAAGAAATGTGACCAGATTCTTGCCAACTAGCAGTGGTGTTTTTTTGCTTTTTGGCATGTGCTGCACAGTTTGAAATATGTGCCACAATAATATATTTGAGATTTTTGTTTTGTTCTTTGCTTAAAATTATCACTGGCAAATTAAGTGGCGGTAGCTTCAAGTTTGTCTTATGAATGATTATATGCTTATTTCTGATGCCAAGCGCTATTTTTTTGGTTGAGTCCCGATCCAATTTCATTTGCATGTAGTTTTTCATGTTGGTGTCAAAGCGACGCACTACTGTTACTTTTTAGCCGGTGAGACCCCACTGCTGGAAAAATGCTTCGCCCCTTGAAATTCAATTGTTCCGATCCAGGGCCAATACTGTTGCTGGTCTTGTCCAGCTCACCCCGCCATCTTCTACCAGGTCTGCTGCGGCACCGTCTGTCTGTGTCAGGGCTGCAGAATGTCATCATTTTGCCTCACAACTCATTAGGAATGCAAAGTGACGCGCAGCAAAATAAAATTTAAATAAAACAAACATTTAATTTTTATCACCATCTTCATCATTGCAGCCTAGTTTTACCCACTGCTGAGTGTAGGACTTCATCATTATGTGTCATTTTCTTGGCCTGTGTGTTTTATTGCATGCTATAACTTCTTGTACGAAAGAAAATTATCCATTTACTTTGTTTCAGATACCCACACCCAATACCTCGCAATTGGATCGAACCGTAAAGTCACATCCAAGTCGATATGCGACACATCTGCCAAGTCAGCCTTAGTGGAACATTTCTTCAATATTATCTTCACAGAGTTTCATAACACCGCACCAGTCTGTGTATGCGTTCAAATGTGTCTTGACCAACCGACATACTGCTACCCCAATGGATGCCTAAAAAGAGCGGAAAAGACCAAGAAAGTCGAAGTTCCAGTGCAAAAGATCAGTGAGAGCACAAACCCAATCTTCTTTATTGACGAGAATAATGATTTTATGAATGATTTTCTTACGAAGAATTATATTGACGATAATACACCAATGGTTGCTTCAGGTTAGTTGACTGATTCGTTGTTGTTCAGCAGGTAAAAATGCATGTGTATAAGCATATTTTGACATAAAGGTATAATAGTCAGTAGTGAGCGAAGCGCGCTCGGAAACGGACGCGTGTGCGCTACGCGATGATGCCCGATTTTGTACGCAACGGCTACAAAGCAGCTCATTGCGAACGAGCTTTTGGCATTCGTCAAGCATGCCATCGATTACATGGACGAGGTCAGCGTCTTCCAAATCTGCAAGTACTCCTTCAAAGAGGAAGACGTATGCAGTGCCGACTTGCTGTTTATTTCAGTCACTCAACCAAGTCGGACAGATGCCATCTCGCCGGAGGAATGGTGGCGAGAAGAATCTGCAGGACATCATCGAACTGCTGAAAAAGACCGATCCGGACGGCGTGCCAGATTTTGTGGCGAAGGAGCTGCGAGCTGCGTCCTGTCACTTTCGACTTTATTGAAATAATCAAAAAAAAATCGTGTAGGTACTTATACACACTGTGTCACAACTTCCAGCACTAAATAGCAGGTATGGTTAAAAAGTGGTCAACTCTAAAATTATATTCATTATGTTTCAGGACCGCAGCAACCTGAAAATCCCGCACCGACAATAATGCGCCCAGATCCATTTAAAGACAGATACAAGATCCTCTTCAACTATAAAAAATTGCCAAAGGTGGAGTTGAAGTACAATCTTGCTGAGCACGTTAAGAACATGAAATCAGAAGTGTTGAAAACTGAAAACGTAGACGTATCAAATACAAGATGGCCGCTGAATAAGTTTGACCGCCGAATAAGTGTTGGGCAAAGATCTGGACCAAATACTCCAATAGGTCAACAAAGTATTAGTAACTCGAAATATTTTGTGTCTATGTTCCCAGATAAAGACGCTAGCTATCCACCCAAATACTTCAAACGTGAACTACCAAACGATACGAATAGTGAAGTGGATATCAAAGCAATCTATGTGTTAGGGAAATCTGAAACAGAAAGTAATATATTCTCATTAGAAAAATTAATTGATAGTTTAATTGAAAGCAGTTTAGATAAGAATGCGAGTTCACCCAATATTGGTGCACAAACTATTGCCAGAGAAACAATTGTCGAAATTCAAGAACCGAATGATGAAGCCAAAGACAATAAAAATAAGATTCCGATGAAAAACGAGACCACAAAGATAATATCAATAAATTTAACAAACGAAAACGTTGATAAAAATAAATATTCAGATGATATGTTGAATAACTCAAATAACTTTAGTCAAATGATTGCGACTCTTTCTAAAAGGATAGACAGACAGAATAATACTAGTCTAGAAATTATGAAAGACAGGACAGGAACTGGGGATTTCGAAGGAGAGTCTGCTAGTTCCCCATCAGAGAAACCTATAGAAACTACAATACCTACGGAAAGCGAAAATTCAACTACGGAACATGCTACTGAACCAACTGTCTATGAAGCAAGAACGACTAGAAAGATCAGAAAAAGGATAGTAAGAAGACTTCAAAATGGCAAAAATAATTAGTACTTAGCAGTATTTAGCTTTAAGGAATAAGAATAAGTAAGTTATACCGGTATTATAAATTAAAAATATATTTTACTAGCCGCTGCCCGCCACTTCGTTCGCGGTATTTTTTTTGGTATGAAAATTAGATGTTGGCTGATTCTCAGACCTACTCGATATGCACACGGTCGGTTCACCCGTTTCGGAGGAGTATGGTAACACGAGATTTTATATTTAAGATAAAACATCTTGTTTAGCGACCGCAAAATAGGAATTGCCGATTAATATTATAGACAAAAAAGAATGTTTTATTATTTTTGTTGTAAAATGCTTGAGTTACAGATTGGTGGCTTCTTTACTTTACACTTTCTTTATCACAAATCACAGATTTAATAGTTGCTGAAATAACAAAATTTTATTTGATCTTCTTCAAATATTAACCTCAACTATGCTATCATTTCCACGTGTTACGTGTTCTTCAATTACAAGGCAGAGTCAACGTAACAGGCACAAAGAGAATACGTGATGTGCCATTTCAATACCTCTTGCTTACTTTGCAGCATATAACATACGACATGCCTGAACATATAGAAGCTGAGTTGAAATTGGCCAAGGCTTTCCTCTGCCTATGTTGGGATGAGTCGTTTTTATTGTATTTTTTTTTGTAACGAAATTCTCGTCAGCCTGTCCTCATGTTGGAGATGAGCGAGGTAACTATAATTTACACAATCTGGCATAATATGACGCGATCACGGTGCGATACGATTAATATACTCAAAGAAACCAGCCACGGTAGCCACATGCCCGAAATCATATTCAAACATAAATGGCATAAAATTATCAGTCAAATAAAACCGATTTCATGGATATTGAAAGCATTTTTCTGTATTATTTCAATTTAAGGTGAACTGCTTCTAAAAAACAGCCCTTTAGATGCTGCTTTCATCGAATTGTCTGTCTCTTTCCTTGATTGTTGTGTTCGACAAATGAGTAGAAGAAGGTATATGCTAATTTTCATTCTGGATATTATTGTTACAAAATACAAGAGATATGGAATATACAAACAAAGTCGCGGTAAATTTACAAGTCTTTTTTCATAAACCAGTAATAAAGTTTGTAAAAATCATAGAGCAGTAAAACTCACAAAATGCCTAAAGTTGTGATTTAAGAAACAAATGAAGAGCCTATTCTAGCCAATCCTTTTAAATGTCACAGCTCAAAAAACTTATAACAGGCGACATTGTCCACAATTAATTCACCTCGGCGGGCGTAAATTATACGCAATGAAAACTGTAATTTTGTAGGACGATACAATGGAATTGGACCCAGAAAGGGTTGGATGTAATGGTGAAAAGCATCTGGGTCCGTTCCGTGAAATGTGTCGAACACGGCCTGTGTAATGCGGCTGTTTCTCAACCTTTTTACTGTCTGTCGTGGCGGAAATGTTTTATCCAAGTAAATATGTGAGGGAACTACGTTGATAAAGGTATTCTAAATAGTTCTTTTTTTTTGTATCGATGATACTCTAGTTAATTTACCTGCCCATTAGTGGCGTTTTTTATGACCGTCTTCTACCTACAGTGAGGGTGAGGACACTCCAGTAAGTGGACCATGGATCTAGTTAGGAGATATTTAATCCTCGAAATTGTGTTCGCAGTGGTATATTTGATTTTGTTTGTAAGAGTAGAGAGAGTTATCATCACCTGCCTAGCCTGTTTCCAAACTATCTTGGGGTCGGCTTCCAGTCTAACCAGATTCTGCTGAGTACCAGTATTTTACATGAAGCGACTGCCTATCTGACCTCCACAACCCAGCAACTGGGTAATACGATACTCCTTGGATGTCAGTCTTTTTTGGCGGTCTATTCGTAAAGACTGTCAAAGTTCTACAAATGACGGCACGGAGAAAACTCGGTATGTAATTATGGTCACCCATCCGCGGACCAACCTCGGCAAGCACAGTTTAACCTTAATGATCCCACCGTGCGGCTGCTGTTATTTAGCCACAAGCTCCTCAGGTAGGTTATAATATATATGAATCAAATTTTCTGAAGCCGCTTCGGAATTGGTTGCGCGTCTCCTTTACCCCTGCCGGCCGTCTGGTTGGTTGGGACTGTCCAATGTTATTTTGAGTCTATTTTTCGCTAATAGGGCGATCCCCTATTAGCGAAAAATAAACTAGGTAAAGAAAACGACATTCTATTTTGTCCGTCAGACAGGTAATACAAAAATATTAGACACGTATTTTTTGTTTTATCAAAATATCAAAAAAATACTTAGTTAAAACTCATTAAAGTTGGAGAGTGGGGGCTTACTACGTCATAAGTAGGTATAAAACTTACCTACTTGTGACGTCATGCGCCATTTCAACTCAATATATCTCCGTAATTTTATGACCACGTGAAAAAAGAAAAAATACGTGTCCAATACTTTTCATAAACTACCCGACGGACAAAGAAAAAAAAATTGGATTATCCCCTATTTTGAGCTAAGTCAATTATCGCAAAACAAAACATAACATCAATCCTGTAATCCACGAAGGTTTAGGCAGAGGTGTACCTGATAGTATACCCACATTCCGCCAGTTATGTTTAAGGTCTATGTAATAAGGGGAGAGCCTATTGACAGCAACCGGCCACAAATCCAGACTCCATGACTGCTACTGAGAAATTCCTGATAGAAAAACCCAATAACGCTTTACCCAACTCTGAAACCGAACAAAATGCTCAGCAGTCATTACTGCTGAGCATTTTGTTTTGCATTTATCTACACTTCTACACTTCTACATCTACACTAATATTATAAAGAGGAAAGATTTGTATTTTTGTATGTAACGAATAAACTTAAAAACTACTGGACCGACTTCAAAAATTCTTTTACCGTTAGAAAGCTACATTATCACTGAGTAACATAGGCTATATTTATTACTAGAAAAAAATACAGATCCTTAGAAATCACTACTAAAACCAACCCAAGGTGTAAAAAAATGAGCCTTAAAATGTCTTTCATCGCATGCGCTGCGGAAAGTATTGATGATGGAACAATAAAATGTTCTACAATATTATAGAACACATCAAAATCAACAAAAAACTCCGCGACACCATATCTCCAACTATTGTAGCACACTATAACTACTTTTATGTCACTATAACTACTTTTTTACATTTTAAAAGTTGATAGAAATGCTGATCGAAATCAGACCATGTTATCCATACCTTTGTATTAATCCTTATCCAAATAAACCATTTCGTATTCAAGACAGTTTCAATAACTGTTAATTACTTTTTGAATTATTGAAATCGGACATTCCATTCAAAAGATATTACGAAATTAAAAATATCTATATAAACAAAAATTACACGCTGACGCGCCGTTGTGGCTCCACGCAGCGCAGCGAGCAACGCGGCGAGAGAGATGGCACCGAAGTGTGGGAGAGGGGTGTTCGCATAGTAGGTACTCCATTATGCTATTGATAAATTTAAGCCCTCCCAGTATGTGTAATGGTACAAGACTTTTGATAAAGGAATTAAGAGAATGTGATTGTAGCAACTATCATCACGGGCCCCGCGGGCGGTCAGCTCTCTCACATTCCGCGGATCCCAATGATACCGACGGATTTGCTTATAACTTTTAAAAGGTTACAATTTCCTGTAAAGATATCGTTTGCCCTTATCGTTTTGATATGGTTGGCATCAATCTAAGGAAAGAGTGCTTTTCTCATGGGCAATTGTATGTTGCTCTTTCTCGAGGCTCCTGAAAATCAATGTTTTGTTATCACCTACAAATGTACAGTGAACCACTGCCAACATAGTGTACAGTGAACCTTTAAGGTAAACTATTACAAAATAAAAACGTAAAGACTAAAATATAAATAAAGAAATAAAAATTACATGAGTAAAAAATTACACCCCTTAAAAATAAAATATATAACATTTGAGTAGGCTTTCGCTTGGCAGCTGGATCAAGGGCTTGATTCAGAAAGCAGTACTTCTGGAAACGGCGCGTATTGTTAGGAGGTTCCTCTCTCAAGAGCCCTGACCACCGGTAGCCCGGACCCTGTTCCCGATGCCGGTGGGCTACTATTTTTTATATTTTTAAATGATTTTTTATATCAATTTTGTAAAATTATTTTAAAATGTTAATTATATGGATTTAAGTGAATAAAGGAAAATATATAAAACAAAAAAAAATACGTTTTGTTTATTTTGAACATATGGAAAAAATTTGTCATGTACGTTTTAATTAGCATATTTATAAGTTAAATTATCTTTATTTATCCCATAATGTTTAAAAAAAAGACCACCCGTGCGAAGCCGGGACGGGCCGCTAGTTAAATATATCTTCATTCACCACCAACACAGAAATCCCTTTCAACCTAACTAAACAACTCAAATCTTTCAACATTTGAGAACCACAGCAAAAGACCTCGATTAGCGCTATTATGGCGATATAAAAGTAGGATATTAACAGTAATAAGCTTTCATTGGCTGTATAAGATTACTAGCTGGGTGTCGGCGAGTATTACTGGATACGAACGTCTTTTGTTTCATGATTGCATTTTGGATTAAGAGTTTTGCGAGCTGGTGATGTTATTCGGGGATTGAAAGGATTTTTGGTGTAAATATGTTTATTATAATACTAAACTATTACTAAGAGAGTGGACAGGACCAAGGTTTCAGCTCATACAACGAAGGCATGACCAACGGCCAATACACTTGCACAGGGGCTTGTGACTTCAGACTTATTTAAATTATTATTGGTTTATTCAATTAGGAACTTCGCGGGATCCATATTAATATTTTGGATAAACAGCTCCATCATTAACTAATTTCCCGATTCAATTAACAAATTAATAAGATTAGACCATCAATAATGTCGTTTGGAAGCCACTGTTAGAAAGTAGAAGAATTGTCTTTGGAATAAAGCGACTGACCAGGCAAGTCGAGAAGTGGGGTGTGATGCAGTGACAAGCGGTAGCGGACGCTGAAGCGGGACGCGAACGTTTGATTTTAAACTTATAAACGGGTTAAAGGGACACCGCCGCGAAAACGTTTACCATGGACTCAGTAAATCACCCGAATCACCCCGACGTATAAATTTTTCATGGGTAAATAAAAAAATCTGGTTTTTCCTATAAAAGTGCAGTGACAGACCTTCACGGTTAAAACGTATGGAACAGCTGATTTTTAGGGTTCCGTAGCCAGATGGCAAAAAACGGAACCCTTATAGATTCGTCATGTCTGTCTGTCCGTATGTCACAGTCACTTTATTACGAAACTATTAGGACAACACAGCTGAAACTTGGTAAGTAGATGTATTCTGTGAACCGCTTTATGATTTCTGTACAAAAAAAAACCAATATAGATAAGGATATCCCCCCCCCTCACATGGAACTGAAACTAAAAAAAAAAAAACTTTCAAACCTATACGTGTGTGGTCTATAGATAGGTCTTTAAAAATGACATTGAGGTTCCCAAAACCATTTTTTTTCAAAGTCAATCTTTTGTAAGATAGACACTTCTTGTTGTCACTTGTGACATTTATTGAAATTCTTGTTTTTTTTTTTTAATTCATTTCGTATATTATTATTAATTACTTACATTTAATTATTGTGAATGTGAGGACCATGTAGGTCACTTATTTTTTTTTTTTCTCCCACCGCTGTCTGGCAGTTTGAGTACTTTAAGCGACCTACCCAAATGTCCTTTCTTTGGTATTGTTCGTCGTTGCGTTGAGCTCCTTGAGTTATAAGTCGAGCTACACGATAACTGACAAATGCTTGCACTGACTGTACAGGTTCACTCAAATCTGTGTGGTTCTTTCTTTAAAAGACCATCTCAGACACTAATCTGCATAGTCCTCATGTAAATTGAGCAATGTCTGGACTTTAAAAGAGCAACAAGTTAACAGAGAACCTCTGAGTTTGTTTCGGCTGTTTCTTCTCAGAGTAGTCAGGTACGAAACACCGGCCCCATCTAGTTTTAAAAAAAAATGACGTGTAAAAGTGTTTGTAAAAACCTATTTGCAAAATAAACATCATTTATCATTTACTTCCAAAGTGGTAAAACGTGTGTCCCCCTAATTTCTAAAGTAAGAGGAGAAAAATTCTGAATAAAATATGGAGATGTAGAACGTAAAAAAAACTTTCAACGAAAATTGGTTTGAATAAGATTTGATATTTAGTTTTTGAGATATGGGACTTTTTCACCAAACTGCAGCAGTAACTCTGTTTTTCATTACCTTACTATGAAAAACAAATTTAGTTTTGCGGTTGATTGGAAGTTTAGTAATGAATGACCGTTCAAAATATTGTTATTATATTGTTTTGGGCTATGGAAACCTGTGTGCGAGTAAGACTCGCACTTGGCCCGTTTTTACACCCCGTATAATAGTCTCGTTGGCCTAGTGGTTACAAGAACAAACGTTGAGCATGAAGTCCTGGGTCCTAGTCTACGGGTGCCCGGTTTATGGCAATAGACACGTCTCCTATTACATGGAACTTAAGTCTAAAAAGTTACTAAAACTTATTTTCGTAATGTGTTTAAAAAAAAGACAAAGTCGACGATGGTACGAGCTAACCCAGAAGATTTTTAGATATTTTTCGAAAATGTTTTTTGGTAAATAACTGTAACACTATTTTAAAAAAAAATGGTATCACTTTTGACCTAGATGTATCCTGCTTATGCGTAAGAAGTTTCATTAAAATCGGTTCAGTCATTTCGGAAAATAAGGACTTGAAAGCTTGTATGAAATACCGTAAGGCATAAACGCTCTTAAGCATAACTTGTGTAATGTGGTTGTAAAATAGAAACACCTCTTTCAAACCCTTTAGGGATTACAAGCGAGAAGTTTGTGTATGTTATTATTGCGACCCAGCCCAGTAGTTGTCCACTACTTGGAAATCTGGCGTATTTTCGTTTTGATAATGAGCGTTCACAACTTAGAAATCGCTTGTCATAGAAAGCTAGCTTTTCGAAGATTGCATGTTATCACTACAAAGCCGATTATTTTATGTATTTCCTGATATTTATCGTAACTATACAGATTCTCCTTAGATATATGATCGAAGATAGTGGCTGCTTATTGGTAGGTACACCGTTATCTTGTAGGTATTTATTAGTTAATAGTAACGTATCTTATTTTATTTGTATATTACTTTAGAGATTATAGTGTCGTCAAGCCTAATTAATGTTCTTAATGGTTATTAAGTAGATACAAGGGTCAGACGAGAACCTTATCTTTGAGAAAATATGCATTGAACCTTATTTTTGAGAAAATATGCATTTAAAAAATGATTAAGCTTCTTTACTGTTATCAAAGAAGCTCTCGATTATAATCTATACGGGCTTTCGTTATGTGATTTTTTAATATTGTGTTATAGATTGGAATATTTAGAATGAGGTTCTTCCACGAGTTACTATCAATCAATTACAGTTAGCCTATCGTCCACAGCTTGGCATATGCTTAGCCAACACCCTGACCTACGCCATCTTCAAATTGTCCAACTAGTCTATCTCTGTAACTTCTTAGATGTCCCTCACTACTCTTGCTTCTAGTCTCTATACTTGCTTAAAATCTTCCTAGCCTTATCCCTAATTACGGATACTCGAAAGAAAAGGCAGAAATTCTCAACTGTCGCATTACCAACTCTGACATACTATGCATATAGGAAACACAACGGAGTCAGGAGCAAACAAGACCAGAAATTCCTGGGCTAATACTAGCAGCAGAAATAGCACACCCAAAGTACGGGAGTGCAGTGTTCGACAAGCCTAGCACAGCCATAATATCCAGCTCCGTCTTCTCTATTGACTCAATAGAGGCAGTGATTGTCGACACAGGGACAGTATTCATTAATTAGTTCTTAGAAACTGCCTCAATGGTCTTCTGGTCACAAGCCCGACTGCTACACACGAGGTTTTGGGTTTGATTCCCGGGTCGGGCAATTGTTATTGGGTTTTCCCCCATCAGGAATTTCAAAGTAGCAGTCCCGGAGTTTGGATCCCGGTTGATGGCAATAAAACCAAAGGCTAGCCGTCTGGGACTTTAACATCATCATCTGCGTAGCCTTTTCCCAAACTATCTTGGGGTCGGCTTCCAGTCTAACCCGATGCAGCTGAGTACCAGTACTTTACATGCAGCGACTGCTTATCTGACCTCAATAACTCAGTAACCGGGTAATACGTTACCCCTTAGTAAGACTGGATGTCAGACTTTTGGCTTCTGACTACTCATAACGACTGTCAAAGATCTACAAATGACAGCCGGTACCAACGGCTTAACGTGCTTTCGAAGGCACGGAGGAAACTCGGTACGTAATTATGGTCGTCCACGGATCAACCTAGGCAAGCACGGCTTTACCTCCTGGCTTAACGCCTGGGACTTTTTAGCATAGGTGGCTAAATGTGGGTGACCTATTAGGTACTTCTTACTCTGCTTTACCTTTGGATGATTAAAGGCATGGTCATGTTACTTCTTAAGCCTTCATTTTGTTTTTCTACTCTATCGTCTTTCAAAACAACCTATCCATTAATGTCCAAATGTGATCTCATTTTTCCACGTGTAGATAATTCAAATATTTGCTCCGTTATTGTATCTAACGGTTGTTATCTAGTAGTTTGCTAGCAATTATAAATAAGTGGCGACACAAGTGCCTTTAATAGGTTATAAACAAAACACTATCGCGATAGTTTTGGCCAGTCACGATGAACGTTTATTTTACTATAACAGATACGGAGTGAAAGGGAAATCGACGCACACGCGGTTACCACGTGTAACGCATCATACTGAACGCATAATATGAATCTTTCATCTGTAATTTTTGAAGTGAAACTCCTTAATAGACTTCAATTAACTTTAACGCTACCATGGAGGGGGAATATTTTCTATAACTCACTAAGAGATTACAAGATTTGTGACTACGTAGTTCTACTAAGTACACACGATGGCGTGCAAACAGTCATGCATTCAACTCTTTGGTGTGACCAGCCTTTGCTCAATTTCCATGAGTAGAATAACCTCGATAAACTTATGTGATAATTATGTAATAAAAATAATACAACAAGAAAACAACATAATATTATTTAGAAGCTCAATAAAATAACGAGCATTACGAAGTTTCACTTCTTCCGCGCGGAGGGACTCCACGCACTATTTTTTTTCAGTTCTATCGTCTTTCAAAACAACCTAGCGATCAATGTCCAGATGTGATCACATTTTTCCACGTGTAGATAATTCAAATATTTGCTTTGTCATTGTATCTATCGGTTGTTATCTTTGCTAGCAATTATAAATAAGTGGCGAAACAAGTGCCTTTAAACAAAACAATATCGCGCTAGTTTTGGCCAGTCACGATGAACATTTATATTATCATCACAGTTACGGAGTCGAATGGACTTCGACGCACCTACCGTATGTGCGTCGAAGTCCACGTGTTAAGTACAATATTCTGAACGCATATGAATTTTAAATCTGTAATTAACTATTATTTTTTTAAACAGCTGTTTCCTATAAAAGTGCAGTACACGCTTGGTTCAAAGTTCAGAGTTCATTTATTTGTAAGAAACATGTCGAGTATGCACACACAAAACTATGCAAGATGTTAAGTACATTGCAGACAGGATCACAGTCATTTATAGGGTTCCGTACCCAAAGGGTCAAACGGGACTTTATTACTGAGACTTCGCTGTCCGTCCGTCCGTCACCAGGCTGTATCTCATGAAGCGTGATAGATAGCCAGTTGAATTTTTTACAGAATATGTATTTCTGTTGATGCTATAACAACAAATACTAAAAACAGAATATAATAAATATTTAAGGGGCTCACATACAAAAGGTTTTTTTGCTCGTTTTTATAAATAATGGTACGGAACCCTTCGTGCGCGAGTCCGACTCGCAGTTGGCCGGTTTTTTACCTTTACGGCGTACAAATATGTATTATAATGACATTTGATCTATTCGGTCAATATGTATGTCAACATACATAAAAAAATTATACCGATTAAATATGGCACTTAAAAATTAACTGGACTGCCTGACGCGTAACATGGCAAGAAAGGTGGTGTCTGGTGAGATGACAAATAATAAAGAAGTATGGAATAAGAAGTCATGCTGCGCCGGCCCCAAATAAATTGGGAAAGATGATGATGATGAAATATAACGAGCGAAATGTGGGTGTAACTTCTGAGGCACCCCTCTGCTTAATCCTTCGGTTATTAGAGTTGTGATAGGTATCTTTGTTTTACGCTGGCAGAATGTCCCGCGTGGGACGACCCGCGCCGTGCCCTCGTGACAGAGGTAGGTGGAGACCTGTCGCTGCCGACCGTTGCTCACGCGATGGTCGACAGCACAGAGTCCTGGGACGCGGTGGTGTCCTTCTGCGAAACCGTCACGTCGCAGAAGGAAGCTGCGGAGAGGGAGAGGGAGATCTCGAGTTCCTTCCCATCCCGCAGCAGACGCACCGGGCGTCGGCAGAGGGTGGATAACGCCCTCTTCCGGCCCCCCTAAACAGGTCCAGGGGCGACGGATTAGGGGACATCCGTCGCCCCCCAATTCACTGGACCCGAGATGGCGGCGCGTAGTGTTCCACGCGCGCCTCTCACAGACGTAACGGGGGGAGTACACCTCACTCCCCCCAGGGACGAGGCCCGCACTGGTCGAGCGGGCCGGCACTAGTCCGGGGCAGCGGAAGTCACATTCGTTCCCGCTGCCCCCAGACGCAAGTGTGCGAGGGAACACGGGGGTGGTTTTTAGTCAGTTGGAGCCTGACAGACCCCTCCGCCCTCCCCAGGCGGAGGACATCCGTATCCAGATTTTCCACCTCGCAACAAAAAAAAAAAAAAAAAGGTATCTTTGTTTGCATTTATATCTATACTAATATTATAAAGCTGAAGAGTTTGTTTGTTTGTTTGCTTGAACGCGCTAATCTCAGAAACTGCAGATCCGATTTGAAAAATTCGTTGTTAGTTAGCCCATTTATCGAGGAAGGCTATAGGCTATATATCATCACGCTACGACCAATAGGAGCGGAGCAGCAATGAAAAATGTTGCTAAAACGGGGAAAATGTGACGCAGACGAAGTTGCGCTGGACAGCTAGTAATTAATAATTTAATAGATAATTACATAATTTTGCCGCAACATGCGTCACTATCATAATTAAAGTCATAAACATTTTTTTAAGCTTCATGATGTTCTCCCAATGACCTCTGTGATTACTTATCATAATTATCAATAATTCAATGTACAAATATACGAACTTAGGATAAGGAAATTATATGTGTATGAATAGTCAATGATCTTGAGCGATTTCCGGAATAGTTCTGAGAATTTGAACAAGAAGCTTTTCTGTAATTGGTAATACTTATCAAGTTTGGCGAGTTTTTTTTTTTTTAAGAGCGTTTACGCCTTACGACATTTCATACAAACTTTCAAGTCGTTATTTTCAGAAATGACTGAACTGATTTTGATGAAACTTCGTACACATAAGCAGGATACACAGATCTAAAAAGTTACTAAAACATTTTCGAAAAATAGTGTTACAGTTAAATTAGACCAAATTTAAATTTTCTATAGAAACAGAAAATTCCAATTATCTCTTGTTTTAAAACACATTTTGAAAATATTTTTTAGTAACTTTTTAGACCTATGTATCCTGCTTATGCGTATAAAGTTTCATTTAAATCGGTTCAGTCATTTCGGAAAAAAACTACTTGAAAGTTTGTATGAAAAGCGGTAAGGAATAAACGCTCTTAAGATACTGTAACTCCGTGTTACTTATATACTTATGCCTTGGAAAAAAACAAGCATTAAAATACAACGCGTGACAATAGTTTAATAATATTTGCATGTTTTTTTTTTATATATGTATGACAGTCTGTAAGGTATTTATAAGCTATGGGTCTTTGGTATCCGAATTGAAGATTTGATTGTTTACAAATTTTGGTTTCTGACATTTCATGATAACTGCCCAGGATCAAGTTAAAAGCTTTTTTTTTAAACGTTGCCTCATACTAGCATATTTTCCTGTGTCGTGGGTGCGTTTACAAACATTTAAACTCACATACGCAAACAGATAGACCCAGAACAACTATCTATAGGCCTTATAAATATTTGTTCTTTGCGGGGATCGAACCCGCGACACGCAGCGCAGCAGTCAATCGCTTAGCCACTGCGCCAACCGTGCCGCTCTCCGAGGTACAGATGACTCCGCCATGTAATGGATGATGATAGAAGACCCAATAACATTAAGGTATCTTGGGAAAAGAATCGATGCATCGCAGCTAAGACCAAGACAACTTAAAAGAAAACGACAAGGTAGCCTGCGAGATTAAAAATTATCTTAGAATTATTTGCAATTTTTGTATCAGGTTTGTATCTTCCCATGAGCGAATGGCCACACTCCCCGGTCTTATGCTCGATGACCGTTTGCCTCTTTAAGGTTCACCCTATAACAAAAAAAAGAAAAAAAATCTCTAATAAACCTAAAAAATAAATGAATCCAAGCGTCGTTGCGTCGGGGGACCGCTAAGTAGAAGGGTTTTTTTTATTTATTAAAATTAATTTTTGACTGTCCCACTCCTGGGCATAGGCCTCTCCCCATTCCTCCCGCTTTTCTCGGTGTTGCAACTCTTCTCGAAAAGTAACAAAACAAGGAAATTTAAAAAAAAAACCGGGTTTGGTGCAGCTCCTCCCGCTCCTGGTGATGCCCATGATGATAACAAGAGACAAAATTTCGAATTCAAATCGATCAGACCTGTGGAAGTTGTTTACATCCCCATTAACTTGAAAAGCGGTGAGGATCTTCAAACGGCTGAGCAGAAACATAGCTAAGAACATTCGATTAAAACACCTTTCAAACGAAACCAATTTTATCAAAATCGGTTCATCCGTTTAGGAGCTACGATGCCACAGACGTGTGTCTGTCTAGATATACAGATCTACAGATGTACATATAATACACACCTCAAATTTATAACACCCCTCTGTTTTCGTCGGGGGTTAAAAACATGAGTGTCAGGCTGCTGTTTAAAAAGTTCATGTAATTCGATTTAATGACCATTTTCCATGATTCAAAAAGTCATTTAACGCGGTTAAATGAACTTCTCTAATACAACCCTCTGGTTGTATTGATCATTAAAATAATGATATCAAATTATAACTCTGTAAAGCCACATTTATTTCGGTCGCGAATCATATTTCGATCAACATACAATTCAAGACAGTCCTGCAAATTGCAAAAAAAACTGAAAAAAAATAAAAGGCTAAATGTGGGTGACCTATTAGGTACTTCTTACTCTGCTTTACCTTTGGATGATTAAAGGCATGGTCATGTTACTTCTTAAGCCTTCATTTTGTTTTTCTACTCTATCGTCTTTCAAAACAACCTATCCATTAATGTCCAAATGTGATCTCATTTTTCCACGTGTAGATAATTCAAATATTTGCTCCGTTATTGTATCTAACGGTTGTTATCTAGTAGTTTGCTAGCAATTATAAATAAATGGCGACACAAGTGCCTTTAATAGGTTATAAACAAAACACTATCGCGATAGTTTTGGCCAGTCACGATGAACGTTTATTTTACTATAACAGATACGGAGTGAAAGGGAAATCGACGCACACGCGGTTACCACGTGTAACGCATCATACTGAACGCATAATATGAATCTTTCATCTGTAATTTTTGAAGTGAAACTCCTTAATAGACTTCAATTAACTTTAACGCTACCATGGAGGGGGAATATTTTCTATAACTCACTAAGAGATTACAAGATTTGTGACTACGTAGTTCTACTAAGTACACACGATGGCGTGCAAACAGTCATGCATTCAACTCTTTGGTGTGACCAGCCTTTGCTCAATTTCCATGAGTAGAATAACCTCGATAAACTTATGTGATAATTATGTAATAAAAATAATACAACAAGAAAACAACATAATATTATTTAGAAGCTCAATAAAATAACGAGCATTACGAAGTTTCACTTCTTCCGCGCGGAGGGACTCCACGCACTATTTTTTTTCAGTTCTATCGTCTTTCAAAACAACCTAGCGATCAATGTCCAGATGTGATCACATTTTTCCACGTGTAGATAATTCAAATATTTGCTTTGTCATTGTATCTATCGGTTGTTATCTTTGCTAGCAATTATAAATAAGTGGCGAAACAAGTGCCTTTAAACAAAACAATATCGCGCTAGTTTTGGCCAGTCACGATGAACATTTATATTATCATCACAGTTACGGAGTCGAATGGACTTCGACGCACCTACCGTATGTGCGTCGAAGTCCACGTGTTAAGTACAATATTCTGAACGCATATGAATTTTAAATCTGTAATTAACTATTATTTTTTTAAACAGCTGTTTCCTATAAAAATGCAGAACACGCTCGGTACAGAGTTCAGAGTTCATGTATTTTTTAGAAACATGAGTATGCACACACAAAACTATGCAAGATGTTAAGTACATTGCAGACAGGATCACAGTCATTTTTAGGGTTCCGTACCCAAAGGGTGAAACGGGACTCTATTACTGAGACTTCGCTGTCCGTCCGTCCGTCACCGGGCTGTATCTCATGAAGCGTGATAGATAGCCAGTTGAAATTTCTACAGAATATGTATTTCTGTTGATGCTATAACAACAAATACCAAAAACAGAATATAATAAATATTTAAGGGGGCTTTCATACAAGAGGTTTTTTTGCTCGTTTTTATAAATAATGGTACGGAACCCTTCGTGCGCGAGTCCGACTCGCAGTTGGCCGGTTTTTTACCATTACGGCGTACAAATATGTATTATAATAACATTTGATCAATTCGGTCAATATGTATGTCAATATACATAAAAAAATTATACTGAATAAATATAGGACTTAAAAATTAACTGGACGCCCCAAATAATTGGGAAAGATGATGATGATGAAATATAACGAGCGAAATGTGGGTGTAACTTCTGAGGCACCCTTCTGCTTAATCCTTCGGTTATTAGAGGTGTGATAGGTATCTTTGTTTGCATTTATATCTATACTAATATTATCAAGCTGAAGAGTTTGTTTGTTTGTTTGTTTCTTTGAACGCGCTAATCTCAGGAACTGCAGATCCGATTTGAAAAATTCTTTCAGTGTTAGATAGCCCATTTATCGAGGAAGGCTATAGGCTATATATCATCACGCTACGACCAATAAGAGCGGAGCAGCAATGAAAAATGTTGCTAAAATGGGGAAAATGTGACGCAGACGAAGTTGCGCTGGACAGCTAGTAATTAATAATTTAATAGATAATTACATAATTTTGCCGCAACATGCGTCAGTATCATAACTAAAGTCATAAACATTATTTTAAGCTGCATGATGTTCTCCCAATGACCTCTGTGATTACTTATCATAATTATCAATAATTCAATGTACAAATATACGAACTTAGGATAAGGAAATTATATGTGTATGAATGGTCAATGATCTTGAGCGATTTCCGGAAT
The DNA here is from genome assembly GCA_963082945.1 of Cerastis leucographa. Taxonomy (NCBI): domain Eukaryota; kingdom Metazoa; phylum Arthropoda; class Insecta; order Lepidoptera; family Noctuidae; genus Cerastis; species Cerastis leucographa. The sequence goes on along the minus strand of OY720380.1, from coordinate 3,913,417 downwards.
AGTTCTGAGAATTTGAACAAGAAGCTTTTCTGTAATTGGTAATACTTATCAAGTTTGGCGAGTTTTTTTTTCTTTAAGATACTGTAACCACGTGTTACTTATATGTACTTATGTCACTGTAAAAAAAAACAAGCATTAAAATACAACGCGTGACAATAGTTTAATAATATTTGCATGTTTTTTTTTTATATATGTATGACAGTCTGTAAGGTATTTAGAAGCTATGGGTCTTTGGTATCCAAACTAAAGATTTGATTGATTACGACTTTTGGTTTCTGACATTTCATGATAACTGCCCAGGATCAAGTTAAATGCTTTTTTTTTAAACTTTGCCCCACACTAGTTTACAAACATTTAAACTCACATACACAAACAGCCAGACCTGGAACCACTATCTGTAGCCCTTACAAATATTTGTTCCGTGCGGGTATCGAACCCGCGACACGCAGCGCAGCAGTCAATCGGTTAGCCACTGCGCCAACCGTGCCGCTCTCCGAGGTACAGATGACTCCGCCATGTAATGGATGATGATAGAAGACCTAATAACATTAAGGTATCTTGGTAAAAGAATCGATGCATCGCAGCTAAGACCAAGACAACTTAAAAGAAAAAAATGCTAAAAACACTTAATGTAGAAGCGACAAGGTAGCCTGCGAGATTAAAAATCATCTTAGAATTATTTGCAATTTTTGTATCAGGTTTGTATCTTCCCATGAGCGAATGGCCACACTCCCCGGTCTTATGCTCGATGACCGTTTGCCTCTTTAAGGTTCACCCTATAACAAAAAAAAGAAAAAAAATCTCTAATAAACCTAAAAAATAAATGAATCCAAGCGTCGTTGCGTCGGGGGACCGCTAAGTAGAAGGGTTTTTTTTATTTATTAAAATTAATTTTTGACTGTCCCACTCCTGGGCATAGGCCTCTCCCCATTCTTCCCGCTTTTCTCGGTGTTGCAACTCTTCTCGAAAACAAGGAAATTTAAAAAAAAACCGGGTTTGGTGCAGCTCCTCCCGCTCCTGGTGATGCCCATGATGATAACAAGAGACAAAATTTCGAATTCAAATCGATCAGACCTGTGGAAGTTGTTTACATCCCCATTAACTTGAAAAGCGGTGAGGATCTTCAAACGGCTGAGCAGAAATATAGCTAAGAACATTCGATTAAAACACCTTTCAAACGAAACCAATTTTATCAAAATCGGTTCATCCGTTTAGGAGCTACGATGCCACAGACGTGTGTCTGTCTAGATATACAGATCTACAGATGTACATATAATACACACCTCAAATTTGTAACACCCCTCTATTTTCGTCGGGGGTTAAAAACATGAGTGTCAGGCTGCTGTTTAAAAAGTTCATGTAATTCGATTTAATGACCATTTTCCATGATTCAAAAAGTAATTTAACGCGGTTAAATGAACTTCTCTAATACAACCCTCTGGTTGTATTGATCATTAAAATAATTATATCAAATTATAACTCTGTAAAGCCACATTTATTTCGGTCGCGAATCATATTTCGATCAACATACAATTCAAGATAGTCCTGCAAATTGCAAAAAAAACTGAAAAAAAATAATTGCGGTTTACTCTGGCGCTTTCCCCTTAAGTGAACCTTCTAAGACCTAACCCGCTATTCTGCCCACAATAACCACATCCTTAATTAATTCAAATAAAAGAAAAAAAAAAAACAATTTGTACAGGAAACAAAGCAAGGCCGTCCAGAAGTCTTTTTCTATTAAGTTGTGAGAGAAAAACTTTTTCCATTTGACCCATTATGCCGGCGGCAAGACACTTCGGGTTGGATCGTTTATTCTAATAATGTTCGATGTAATACTGTTTATCTACTAATAATGTTACAGGTCGAGTTAAAATGCAGTTTATAGGATAGTGTACCTTAACACGTGTGGTTTAGAGGTCATTTTGTTTTGTTTATTTAGATATTAGCTACACTCCTCTGCTTCGCAATGTTTTTGCAACATGATATAATATCGAGATTTCTTTTTTAGGGTTTCTGCACCCAAAGGGTCAAACGGGATCCTATTACTGAGACTTCGCTGTCCGTCTGTCACCAGGCTGTATCTTATGAACCGTGATAGACATGTGAAATTTCTACAGATTATGTATTTCTGTTGATGCTATAACAACAAATACTAAAAACAGAATAAAATAAATATTTAAGGTGGCTCCCATACAAAAAAGTGATTTTTTTGCTCGTTTTTATAAATAATGGTACGGAACCCTTCGCGCGCGAGTCTGACTCGCACTTGGCCGGTTTTTTTTTATACTAAACAGGCTTGCGTTTGGCCTCAACTCCCTGGTATGAAGCAATGTTGCGGCCTAGGGTGGAGCACGCTTGCCTAGAAGAAAACGATTCTCTCGAACTTTGAATAGATCCAGATAATAATTATCGGGAAGCAGTGAAGCTGGCAGAGAATTCTACAGACTGGCGGCGGTTCGCACAGTAAATCTGGAAGCTTAGCGCTTTGTTCGGGTCTCTAGAACTAAAGGGTGAATTTCCCAAATGACTTATTTTTTTGTCTTCGGTGAAATTAGTATTTGAAAAAAGGAATATCGTTCTGAATTATATTTTTTAGTATTTAATAGGTAGTTATTGGGTTGTGGCAAAAATATAATTTGCCTAGGACTATTTACAAAGGTTGAAATAAATTCATAAACCTCTATTTTTTTCAAATCGGTGCTGTCCCTCTACTTTTTTTACAAACAAAAAAGCTTATACACTAATAGAAATAAGTAAGTTAAGTATATTACTTATTCTATTCTATAGAATATTAGTTTTGTTATTAATATATAGCATATTTTATTACATAACTAACGATTATTATTACTGAGAGGCACAAACGTACCTGTCCTGCAAAATGTTCTCATATCGCTGGACAAAAGTAATTTAAACCTTACTTTACATCGACGAGTCCGACAGCGTCCCCACCCCAATTTTATTTTCCTCGTTACTGTGTGCTAGTGCGCAGTCAGGACGGATTTGTGTCAAATCGCTGCATATTCTCGCCAATAACATAAGTACACCATTTCAGTTGCTCCCGGATAATTATTTTATAGTATCGGTGGTTGCATTTTTCTAGTTTAATGAGTAGTTTTATTTTTGTTGTTTGGTTCTAACACAGTTAGTAATTAAATTAGCTTCATTGGCTGTTATCGAATTTATCCTAGATATCATGCATTTTTTCAAATTTTCGAAAAAGTGTATTATTTCTCACGTCGCTGTTCTCATATCGCTGTAATCGGTGGTCTTTATTACCACCGATGTGATAATTTACACCGAAAAAACCAATCGGTGTGCTATATCTAATATCGGTGTTTTGATTCATGATCAACGCACAGTTTTGTCACATCGCTGGATTACTTTATCATATCGCTAGATCATTTTATCATCTCGGTGATTCGTTTTATCATATCGGTAGATCCCGTATCATTTCGTTAAGTAAAGTATAATACTATTACAAAGACAATGATAATAAAAATAATCATTTTTTTTTAATTCATAGTACCTATAGTAAGTATAATAAAAAAGAAATATATAATGAAATAGGTACATCATTTAAAAAAATATAGTGCAACTGAATTTCTAAGAACTCAGTTCTCTTTGGATGTGATCTACTTACATAAGACCCTTAGTTCAGGTCTTTAGTTCTAAGTCACCCTTGTAAAAATATATAGGTACCTACTAACTATTTAATTTTTTGATGTTCAAAGGGTGATAGATCATCATATCGCTGGATATGTACATCATTTCGGTGGATAAACTTATCATACCGGTGTACAGAAAAAGTTTTCGGTGCCGGTTTGTCATATCGGTGGAAACCAGAATTCAAACTGAATTTTCTCCTTAGTCTTAAATGATACGTTGATGATATTAAATTTGGGGATATTTGATATCTTAAAGATTACATTAAACCTGAAAAATATACAAAAAAAAATATAAATGAAAAAGTTCACCGATATGATAAAAAAAATGGCATTTGTTGAAATTCACCCTAAAACCATAATGGTGACGGTTCGCCGTATCTCTGCTCGCCCGATGATAGAATAATAATATGTATTACCACCAGCGACAATATTCTGGCATACAGCGTATAGTAATAAAGACAGTAAAGCCACTAGTAAAATAAATAATATGCCTCAATCTCGAGGTTATTCTTGAGAGTACGATTTCAAAAAGAACTTCGGATCTATAGGTTATTTAATGACATAACATTCAGAATGCTACATAAAATCAACTCAATTATTTCGAAGAGACACTTTGAAGAGGGCTCAGAAATTTTAAGTCGCTCTGACAGTTACTTTAAATCCCCTTCCCTTTCATATCTTCTTCTTAGCGTGACCCTTTCATATGACATGAAAGATATCTTCCATTTTAGACATTTACTCATTTCTGCTGTCTACTTCTAATCTTAGAACCAACCAATTAACCAGAATTTTCCCAGCCATGTTGGGGGTCGTTTTTCAGTCTAACCGGATGCAGCTGAATACTAGCATATTATGTGGGGCTTCTGCCTATCTTACCACTCAGATGCTGGGCAAGATAATACCCCTTGGCAAGACTAGCTGTCTAGTAATTCGGGTTTTTAGACTAGTGTTAGCCTGCATCTGGTAACCCCAGCTATTAAGTCGACCACTACTCGTAGGTCACTCATTCGTTCATACGAGCGACTGACAGCCGGCCTTCTGGTTCGAGATGCCGAGCAGTCAACACGTCTACAACTAGTAAAAGTGTAAAAACGTTGTGTAGTTTTGATTAAAAGCTAGCAAGTAAGTACAGGATTTATTATTTCGGCAATATTGTATTGGTGTTTTTATCAAGTACTGTGGAAGAGAAAATAAATGTGTTTGAGTTTAAATACTGTGTTTGGTTCTTTGTTTGAATATCCTTCATTTCTGAGCTGTAGCTAACACTAGGTACCCGTAACGGCAGTCAAAGATCCACAAATGGCAGCTGGGACTAATAGTTAACGTGCTTTCCAAGACACGAAGCTTTCCCTATAAAATACACGTTTACCCATCCATGTACCAACCTCAGCAGCGTTGCTTAACCTTGCACATCGACCCGTGTGGCTGTCATTGTCCAGCCATGAGCCTACCTACACCGTGTAAATCACCTCATCACGAAGCCGACAACCAAGCATTCTGTACATGAAACTAAGTAACTTTACGCAAAAATTATTGCTGGGAAACGACTTTTTTTTGGGGGTGTAAAATCAAGTTTTGTGGTAGAACTCAATGTAACGCACTCAAAACATTGTGCTGATGGACGGATTGAATAATACGGGGGCCGTGGAGGTGTTTAAAGTAAAAATCTTACATTAAAAACTTGCACTTAAAAAAATACTTGTCAAAAAGTTTGAACGTTGACCCCTAATATCTCCGTAACTAGAAGGTTCCCAGGTATAGTGTAGAACAAAAAAATGACCGCAATGACAGGGAGAACCAGTGCCTTTCGGCTTCGTTAAGAGGTGTTTTGCACCCTTTATAACCAAAACCAACGTTACAATATAAAACATAATCTCAGCATCTACACTTGTAAAACCCATTAAGTTGGTCCCTAAATTGTGGCAGAACTTTTTTGCGGCTCGGAATTTTTGGGCCAAACATCTTGATAACTCTTTTGGACGACCCAAAATGATTTAAGGTTGTTCCTTACTTCTTGTTCCGAGATAAAAACGAATGTTCCAATTTTTCTTAGAACTTAGACACCAGATTTGGCAGGTTTTGTTTTAGTTCCTTTGTTTTGTAATAGAATCTTGCTTAAATGGAAGAAATAAATAAGTTAATTTTATATTTTTGTAAAAATAGAAAGCAGACTGACTATGGAATCCGTAAAGTCCGCTGTTCACAGTCCGGTCCGCTTTCCAGTCCGCTCGGTTTTTTTAAACCGACAGACAAATTCAGTTCAGATTTAGAAACTTCCCTTTTTTAACTTTTGCCTATTTTTAACTTTTGCCTTTTGCCAATTACTAGCTTTTGCCCGCGGTTTCGCTCGCGTTAATTTACAATTTGACTACCGTCATGTATTATCAATACATATAACAATTTGGAGTCATGTATTATCATAAAAACGTTTTTGTTGTTTTTTTTTTTTCGGAAACAGTTCGTGATGAAAGATGCCCTACGTCCGTTTTTGTACGCCAGACAACGTATACGCAAAATTTCAGGATGATCGGTTGAGGGTCAGCTCACACCGAGACGCGACGCTGCGCGCACATTTTAAAGAGCGGAAAGGATACACATTTCTTTACAGGCGTCACGCGGCGCAGCGCTGCGTGGCGCTACGTATTCTCACAACGAAATGTGTATCTTTTCGTGTAGAAAATAAAGTTATATTTTGAATCGCTCTTTAAAAGTGTGCGCGCAGCGTCGCGTCGCGTCTCGGTGTGAACTGACCCTCAGTGGTATAAGCGTGAAAAGGTAACAAACAAACAAACTTACTTTCATATTTATAATATAAGTTAGGATTAGGCTAGGTAGAAAGAGGTATATAGGGTTGATTAGCATATTGACTAATCATCATTCATCATTAGAATTCTCTTGCCCCTATCCCAATTTATTTGGGGTCGGCGCAGCATGTCTTTTTTTCCATTCTTCTCAATTGCTTGTCATCTCATGACACACCTCCTCTCTTGCCATATCATCCTTCACACAGTCCATCCATCTTTTCTTTGGTCTTCCTCTACTCATATAACCAACCACATTCATACTCAAAACTTTCCTCACGGTATTTTCCTCATTTCTCCGCATCACATGCACATACCACGACAAACAATTACCACAAATCTTTTCAGTCACCGGCGCCACTTTCAGATTTCCCCTTATGTACTCATTTCTTATTTTATCCATTCGCGTAACACCACACATCCCCCTTAGTATTCTCATCTCAGCTACATGCAAATGCCTTTCATTCATCCCTTTTGTATCCCAACATTCTGACTAACATTAAAATTTGACCATTATTAAAATTTTCTGGAACATCACAAGTATCATCTTTGCCAATCACAAAATAAGGGCTATAATATGTTTGCCAATTTGCTAAATAATGAAGTATCCTGACTCTACATAATAGGGGATAATCCAATTTTTTTTTTCTTTGTCCGTCGGGTAGTTTATTGAAAAGTATTGGACACGTATTTTTTCTTTTTTCACGTGGTCATAAAATTACGGAGATATATTGAGTTGAAATGGCGCATGACGTCACACGTAGGAAAGTTTTATACCTACTTGTGACGTAGTAAGCCCCCACTCTCCAACTTTAATGAGTTTTAACTAAGTAATTTTTTGATATTTTGATAAAACAAAAAATACGTGTCTAATATTTTTGTATTACCTGTCTGACGGACAAAATAGAATATCGTTTTCTTTACCCAGTCCGGTCCCCTATTGAGGACTATAGTAATAACTTCATTCCTAAGGTCAAATAATCTCTCTTCAATATCTGTAGACACAAGTTTCTTGATGCGGTTACCCCTGATCCAGATCAAATCAGACATCTTAGTCGTTTGGCAATTTAATTGAATATTTAATGGGTACAGCCGTCCTGTAATTTCACGGATTGGATCAATCAATTATCCCTCATGGGTAAATGGACCGCGAGGACCGATTGAGATTACGAGTTTTTGCATTAGTTAATGATCGATACGGAAGTGGAAACGTTAGAAGTTTATTAGTGTGGTATTTTATTAGAAAAGTATATGCCTACAATATTTGCACCTGGATTATGTCTATTAACATAATTAATTTATCAGTAATTGTTTAAATTTTAATATTGTGTACCTATGTTAGCATTGTATTAAATGGTAACAAATCAAATCAAATCAAACTTTTTATTTCAGACCATGGATCCATATAATATATGGTACCATATCACTACATAGTATTAAACAAAGTCGCTTTCTCTGTCCCTATGTCCCTATGTATGCTTAAATCTTTAAAACTACGCAACGGATTTTGATGCGGTTTTTTTAATAGATAGAGTGCTTAAAGAGGAAGGTTTTTATGTATAATAACATCCATTGAGTAGTGGAGAAATACTGTTATTTTTGAGGTTTCTAATGTGATGTCGTAAATAATTTCATTTTTTTTCCGCTTACATTGCAAACGCAGGCTGAACCCTACGAGATTTATCAAAATAATGTACTAACTACATTGAAAAGGTCTACTGAAAACTCCGCGATGGTGTATGTCTATCTCTTATGGATATCCCACAATAACATTTTTTTGTCATTTACTTTTTACGACAAATAATGGCTAATTTGCGAAGCGATTTTAACCAATACAGCATTAATCCTTATCAAATTAAATAACTTAAATAAATTGTTGATTTAATATAGATCTATATGGCTCTTACATACAGCTAATGATTTAAATGAATATTTTCGAAGATATTACAGATTTAAAAATTGCGGGACGTAGCGTTTGCGACGGTACCGGCCGGCCGGGGCGGGATGTTTGTATTGTCTAATGACAAGAAAGCTGTGAACGTTGTATTTAAAGACATTCTGTAATATATTAATTGTTGTAAAAATAAAATAAATAGGTAAAAATTTAAAAAGTAAAAATGTAGTGCATGAATTTAGATATTCCAAAGATAGCAGGAAATCTTCAGGGTATAGGGAAAGGGGAATTGTTTTACTCCAAATTTAACGCGTGCGGGCCACGGGCAGTAATGAATAAATCAAAACTACTGGATCGATTATAATCATTTTTTCAGTGAGTGACATAGGCTATATATTTTATACCCGTGCGAAGCCAGAGCGGGCCGCTATGTTTTTATATACAACGTTCACAGTTTTTCTGTAGTGTATTTAGTATCAGAATTGCACCCATGCGAAGCCGGGGCGGGTCGCTAGTATATATATAAGCAATTGTATTATAGATATATATAAACCTAATATGTATGTTAATTATTGCACCACTTAATATAAGCACCTACACATTTTTTTAAAACAATTTAAAAGAGTAAGTATAGAGTTTCTTCCCCATTCTTCTCCATACAAACTACCTTAGCGAATGGGAAAATAAATATGCCTAATTGAAATAAAAATGTTCATATAAAAAGGAGGAGATGTGGTATTCTAATAAACGGAACGTAAGCTTAAGAGTTACGTGCCAACCAGTCCACACTTAACATTGACAGAGAGAGCACGCACCCTTACAGTCATTCATCTACTTACTGATAATTTGGTGGTTTTATTCTAAACCCTAACTAGTGTAACTAGTGAAACCACAATTAGCAACCGATACCACCACCACGATGACGACCCACTGACCAAATAGCGATAACTATAGTGGCGAAATAAGTTAAATAATAAAATGTTTGGATTAACATAAGCTACAGTCAGTCTGTAGAATTCACTGCCGGCTTTTCTGTTTTCTGACCATTATAATCTTGATCTATTCAAGGCTAGAGTGAATTGGTTTCTCCTAGGCAAGCATGCTCCACTCAAGGCCGCATCATCGCTTGACACCAGGCTAGTTTTAGCCTATTGGAAGCATCATCTGCCTAGCCTTTTCCCAAACTATCTTGGGTTCAGCTTCCAGTCTAACTGGATGCAGCTGAGTACCTGTATTTTACATGAAGCGACTGCCTATCTGACCTCCAAAACCCAGTAACTGGATAATACGATACCCCTTTATAAGACTGGATGTCAGACTTTTTGGCTTCTGACTACTCGTAACGACTGTCAAAGATAATAAAGATAATCCTACTATCTAGTATACTGAAAATCTTGTGTAAATTCTGTTAAAAGTATGCAGATGTAGTGTACTAAGTACGTATGTGTAGTCAAAGCATTTTATTCATGTACTAGCTGTCCCCAGCATGCGTTGCAATGCACTTTTTACCTACCCTATCTACCTACCTACCTACCCTACCCTACCCTACGTATACACGCTACCCTACCTACCTACCTACCCTACCCTACCTTTCTCACCTTTTAAACCTTCCCTGGCCTACGACAAACATTTTAAAACCAAAATCAGCCAAATCGGTTCAGCCGTTCTCGAGTTTTAGCGAGACTAACGAACAGCAATTGATTTTTATTTATATCTAATAGATTAGTGCTAAGCCTTAGTCGTAATAAACCTCTCGTGGCGTATACACGTATTTTGATTGTCTTCCTGCAACTCACACATTGCATGGCGACCTTGCCATGCGCGAGCGTCGCGGTGTCCTTACTTTTCGTGCCCGGGCATCGCGTAGCGGGCCAATGCAATTGAGCGTGCAATTCAGCGGGTTCCTGTGTGCCTGTGTCTGTGCACTAAATCTGTCTTACTTACAGCAAGCAGCAGCGTGGTTTTTACACTTCACGGAAATACAAAGCGTTTTGATAACTATTACCACTTATCAAGAGACCTACTGGAGTGATAGACAGACAGCATATTCATAATTGTGGGGTTCCATTGACCCCTTTGTTTTACGGACGGGTATTTATCAAATGACCCCTCGCGCTCTGGGCGGAGCGGAAGGGAGTGTCAGACTTGTACTGACTAAAACCCATCCATGTTCCGTCTAAACCCTTTGTGTTCCAGGGCCACGGTATCTCTTTTGAACAGTCCCGCAGCCCAGGCAGGCATCGGTCCTCTCCGACCCCTTCCAATTCGCTGACATCTCCTTTTCCATTGACGATTGTTTTTTTTTCAGCGACAATCCATGTTAAAATCCAAGATAGGTTAGAAAGTGCTACAGCACTGGACTCAGTCTACAAATAAATGACCCCTTCTTATTTAGGTAAATACAGAGTAGATATAGTTGACAGATTAGATCAGAATGCAAACATTCCTATCCCTCTGTTTTCCAAAAGAAAATAATTTCTAAATACATTTCTATTGAAGGTGACACCAAAATAAGGCGTTCATTGTCTCTCTGAATCCCTCAAAAATCTAACGATTTAAGCTAAATCTTTTAATTTAAAGGAAGAAAACGTCTCGACTTTTCGGCGAGAAGTTTGACAAAAAGAAAACTCAATTTCTTTTGTAATTTGCGGATCATAAACAGATTGAAGCGTCGTCGTACACTTTCGGGATACTTCGGTAGAGATCGGCTCGTCGAAGAGGAAAGAAGCCGGAAAGCGATTGGTTTCGGGGAAGTTATGGGGTAATAAAAGATGTAGGTAATGGTAGTTTTATGGCTTCTATTGTAACTTCGCAGTTTTTGTGTTCATTGTCAAGGTTTACTATATCGGAGATAAAAACTTCATTTCTATTTTACTCGTTCGTAGACCCCAATTTATTTTAAACACAATCGTGATTTCGTTGCTTCGTTTGTTATTGAAACTTGATCACAAGGAAATCGACTTGGCGTAACTAACTCTAAGGGCCAGTTCAGATAGAATGGAATCCGCGCGCGGCGCCTCGCCTCTTCTAGTCGCAAATCACACCGAGAGCAGAAACGCGCTTTAGGGGCGCGAGGAACCGCGCGTCAACACGAACTCTCGCGAAACCCTAGGATATAGTAGTATGATCACCTCAGAACTTGCTCGCGTTGTCTTGGGTATCCTCGAGGTATTCCGAGAATCGTGAGGACCAAGTTTGAGCACTTTTTATAACATCGCCGCACCCCATACAGCGCCGTTTTAACAATAAATCAGAATGCGCTTAAAAACGGTGTGGCCATTAAACCCGATTCTGTTGATGTTTGGAATTATTCTTTTCATCTTTTTTGGAGCGATTTTCTTGCTGTTGGCGTAGATGCTTATATGAAAAATATGTAGCGCTTTTTCTGCTTAAAAGTACTTTGATTATTATGGTTCCAATGGTTCAAATAAGGCTAACGGGGTTATTGTGACACTATATAACAATGGATACTAACTGCCTTGGTGGTCTAGTGGCCGTAAGTGTGACTGCTGAGCATGAGGTCCTGGGTTCGATTGCCGGGGCCAAATAAAATTTCGAAATAAATGGCATTGCCATTGTAAGATACATACATGAACATCACGCCTGTAATCCCGAAAGGTTAGGCAGAGGTGTACCTTTGTCTCTGAGCTGCCACGGCTCATTTCGAATTAATTATTTCATCTTTTAATAGGGGTGCGGACTGGGTAAAGAAAACGACATTCTATTTTGTCCGTCAGACAGGTAATACAAAAATATCGGACACGTATTTTTTTGTTTTATCAAAATATCAAAAAATTACTTAGCTAAAACTCATTAAAGTTGGAGAGTGGGGGCTCACTACGTCACAAGTAGGTATAAAACTTACCTACATGTGACGTCATGCGCCATTTCAACTCAATATATCTCCGTAATTTTATGACCACGTGAAAAAAGAAAAAATACATGTCCAATACTTTTCAATAAACTACCAGACGGACAAAGTAAAAAAAAATGTGATCATCCCCTTTTACTATGGACACTTTTTATTGTTATTCGACTATTCAAAAGTGCTTGTTACTGGCCTACTTGAAATAAATGATTTTGATTTGATTTCGCCAGTTAGTTTTTAGTCCCATGTAAAAGGGGGCGAGCCTATTGCCATCAACCGGGCACAAATCCTGACTCCGTGGCTGCTATAGAGAAATTCCTGACGGAAAAACTCAATACCACATTGCCCGACCTAGGAATCGAATTCATGACCACATAAACAGCAGCAACCTCAACGCTTGTGACCACAGTCGAATTGTGATTGAAAGTGTGTTTGTATTCCAATTGGGTGTTGCTAGCTCTAAGCGTACACGTTACATTTACTTAAGAGTGTTTACACCATACGGTATTTCATACAAACTTTCAATTCCTTATTTTCCGAAATGCCTGATCTGATTTTAATGAAACTTAATAAGCAAGATACATAAGTCTAAAAAGTTACAAAAAAAAACATTTTCGAAATATTTCTATGGATAATTTATAATCGGTCTACAGCTGTAACACTATTAAAAAAAATATTGTATCTTTTTAGACCTATGTATCCTTCTCATGCGTAAGAAGTTTAATTAAAATCGGTTCAGTCATTTTGAATAATAAGGACTTGAAACTTTTTATGAGACGTCGTAAGGCGTAAACGCTCTTAAATAGTACATCATACATGCTTCACCAATACATTGATTATAACGTACCACTGAACACTTAACCATGCCGTTTGAAACATTCATTGCCTCGTGTTCAATAATTTTCACAGAGTAATAGTAAGACAGAGGAAGTCACGAAAAGGTGAACTCTGCAATATGTATTTTTCTTTCTAAAAAAACACCCCGTACTCGTATGAGTTTGAAAGAGAACTTAAAAACCCACAGAACGAAAAAGAAAAAGGAGTGGGAACTCTTCTTTTTTCGGTAGATGTTCTGTGAATACCCGTAGGATGAACAAAGCCGTTCTTAGTTCTGTGGTCTATGGTTACGTTTATAGAGTATCTCGTGTATGGTAAACATAAGCGTTTTTGCTCCAAGTTTATTCCCGTCTGCCCCCACCAGACAGCCACAAGTGGTAGCAGTTGCGAGTATTCTTATCATCTATTGCCATCTGTGGTAGATGCGTCTGAATCAGTTGCATTTGCTCCTATTTTTGTCACCACTGGAGGCAGATGCCACTTGAATTAGTGGCATTCTCCACCTGTGGTGGGACACTCGATGATCAAGTAGCCTCTGCCACCACAAAATATTGACATTGAATTTATATGAAACTATAGCAATAGTTTATGCATTAAGTTCTTATTATTATAATGCCCCTTCAGAGACACAGGCGTACCTCAAAAGAAGTGTGCTGTATTCCAACACGACTGGCGCAGTTTGGTAGATTTCACATGTTTTCGGTCGAGACAAGACAGTTTCCTCACTATTGTACATGGAGCGACTGCTTATCTGACTTCCACAACCCAGTTTAACCTGGGTAATACGAGTACGATACCCTTTCATCATCATCAGCCTATAATGTTCCCACTGCTGGGACACAGGCCTCCTCTATATGAGAGGGAGTGGGCTGTAATCCACCACGCGGGCCCAGTGCGGGTTGGTAGATGTAACATGTCTTCGAATTTTTAGTTCTAGGACATAACTTTCAGGAAAACATCGTGTTTCCACACGATGTTTTCCTTTACCGTTTTTGAGGGCAGCGGTGATGAAATAAATTATACAAAGTATTGCGCCTGCCTGGGTTCGAACTCACGGCTTATTGCTCGTAAGTCGGGGCTGCCACTACTGGGCCACCGCTGCTCTTGGGCCACCGCTGCTCTCGATACCCTTTGCTAAGACGGTTTTCAGATTTTTGGGCCACTGACTAACAGTAACCACTGTCAAAGATCTACAAATGATAGCCAGGAGCAACGGCTCGTCGTGCTTTCCCGCACAGAGGAATTTCGGTAAGTAATGTGTGGTCAACCATCGACGGACTAACCTACGCAAATTCGGCTTAACATAAAGATTGATTTGAGCGGCTATTCTTATTTAGCCACAAAATTGTAGCCAACACCACTGTCTCCAGCTCTAAAGCTCTATAATAATGTCTAACATCATAGCGTTCTGAAAGCGCTTATAATAAACATAGTACGCATAAGTGGCGTTGAATTGACACCCCGATAACAAGGAGGTTGTGACTGTTGAATTATTACAGATATTCAAGCTTTAGATTTGGTGTTAGCGTTGTAATTTGAAGATGGTTTAGTGGCTTTGTAAGAACGGCTCATTATGATTGTGTAACTTTAGCTTTAGTGGAGTGCGAGGAACAGAGTGAGGTTCTTCATCCCCTATCCTCCGACCAGACAGGTGTTATGTCTGGTAGGTTAAGCCCGGCAATTTTTGTCGGGTTTTCAAATTTGTTTTAAGTCGCGAATAATTTTAATAGTGCGATACAGAATGTTGGTGTTAGTTCTTCTTTTTCACAATTTTTTTACGACTTTGAAATCAAATAGCTCATCAACCATTGACTTAAGAAAAAAAAGTATTTAAGAAACTTTGATAACATTTTTCAAGAGCTATCGATACACACCCACGCAGTTATATACGTAGTTTTTTTTTCGAAATCTCAGTTACATGTATAGAAGGCCACCTCTAAAAAAAACTAAGGGTATGTTCCTATATGTGAAGCGCTGTGTAAGATCAAGTATCAGATAAGACGAATCTGTACTATTACCCATTCATAACGATTAAAATTTATTAAGTACACCTTCTTTTAAAGTCCCAGTTCCAATATGCACTATAAATAAATCAATTTATAAGAAAACAACACGACTGCACAAAGAAAAACAAATCCAGAAGAACAAACAACATAATTCTTAAAGTAATTCCAACTTTTTTAAACACGTACAAACAGAAAATGCGACAGGAATTCGCAATTTAAACTGCGTCCGAACTCATTTACAAATGGTCACCCTAGCTGGGACGTAAACTACATTCTTTAGCGCCAAGGAACAGCTTGTTCCAGCTCCGGGCACCATGATTTACATAAAAAGCGGACAGTCCACGTCCCGCTCGCTCGTAATTGGACAATTTTGTTACTCCACTTTTTAATACTATGCGCTTTTGCAGTATTTGCTTGGTGGCACAGAATAGGGAGGTTCAGAAGTGCCTTTAAATCATCCCTTTTAAAACAGGCACTCAATCACTTAAAGCACGGAATAAAAATCTTTTTTTGTTGTCATCATGTTAACAGTACAAAACCATTATTTTTATTTGTGTTTACGTCGATAGAGACGTTACTTGTTTCTGATTGGCCGAAATAACGCGTCTTTCGATTCTCTTGCAAACGGCATCAAAATGTCAAGCCAAAAATTGACTTACGTGGTGTTAGAACTTCAACGAGGTTATGTAATTTTCGTCACTTACGATACAATGTATTATTAACTGATAGTTTGTGCACCACAATCCTCCAAACGATATTATCATCCTTAAACTTATTTAAAACACCTTGAGGAGGAGCTCGTGGCTAAATAATAACAGCCGCACGGGTCGATCTTTAAGGTTAAGCCGTGCTTGCCGAGGTTGGTCCGTGGATGGGTGACCATAATTACATACCGAGTTTCCGTCGTGCCTCGGAAAAGCACGTTAAGCCGTTGGTCTTGGCTATCATTTGAAGAACTTTGACAGTTGTTACGAGTGGTCAGAAGCCAAAAGTTTGACATCCTGTCTTACTAAGGGGTATCGTATTACCCAGTTACTGGGTTGTGGAGGTTAGATAGGCAGTCGCTTCATGTAAAATAGTGGTATTCAGCTGCATCCGGTTAGACTGGAAGCCGACCCCAAGATAGTTTGGGAAAAGGCTAGGCAGATGATGACTTATTTAAAACACCATCGGTCAATCGTTTGAGGATGACAGAGTGATGTTTTACTCTGTCTCTTTTAGCGCTTATTGCATTTAGTGATCTGTGGCAGAAGTGGGCTTTTGAGTTATTTCAAGTAATCCTTATCTACTATGCAGGGTGGCAACGCCGCCAGGCGCCAGGGGACATTATCAGCTGACACAGTCGCAGAGGAATTTTTTGATGCCTTTTCTTAGTTTTTTGTTAAGTTAGTAAAGAGAGAGAGTAGAGTAAAAGAACATTATCTTTCCATTCCGTCATAGTTGCATAGGTATTTATTTTTAACCCCCGACCAAAAAAGAGGGGTGTTATAAGTTTGACGTGTGTATCTGTGTATCTGTCTGTCTGTCTGTGGCATCGTAGCTCCCAAACGGATGAACCAATTTTGATAAATTGGTGTCATTTGAAAGGTATTTTAATCGAGAGTGTTCTTAGCTATGTTACGAGAAAATCTGCTCAGCCGTTTGAAGCTCATCACCTCTTTTCTAGTTGATGAAGGGATTTAAACAACTTCTACGTCTAGTTGATTGGAAATTTGAATTCATGTCACTTGTCACCATGGGCATCGACAGGGGGGTAGGCTGCACACCCCACCTCCCCCCTAAAAGCTTAAGTTTTTATAAAAATTCATATCTTTCTTTGTTTTCGTTAATTAGCGAGAAGAGGCTTAACGCCAAAAAAAGTGGAAGGAATGGGAGGAGACCTATGCCCAGGAGTGGGACAATCAAGGCTAAAAAAAAAATTAAGTTTAAAAAGCATGAAATAAAAATTAAATTAAAAATTAAAAAAAAACCACGGACAGACAAAACCTCTAAAAAACCAAAAATAAAATTAATCCAAGCGTCGTAGCGTCGGGGGTCCACTTTGTTTAGTGTATGCACTAAGCGGTCTACTTAGCGGTCCCACGACGCTACGACGCTTGGATATATTTTAAATAGTTATTTGCTTTATGTTTTATGTATTCAACTATTCAATTTCCCTTTTTCTTTTACACACTATGTCTGCATCTCTTTTTTTTTAATTTCTCCTTTCGCAGGTATGCTGGAAGAGATTTTTTTAGAAATAAACATAACCTTTGTACCTATTTTCTGTTCCTTTCTTCTTCTGTGTATTAAGTGTGTACATAAATTGTTAAATAAATAAATTAGTTCCTTCGTAATAAATTCTTAATAAAGCGAAGTTTAATTATTCAAACATTAGATCCAGTTCTTCAAATATCATCCCCATAAATCGTCTAAATGGTCATTCTGCGTTTCTCCTTTACAGTGGTTGCCTGTTAAAAGTTGTTTTTGCAACCGTCAGCGTTGTTTTGGTCAATCATTACAGAGACCAATTCGGTGGCCATGTTCTTTTTAGGGTACGTTATATTCGGATCATAAATTGGATATTATTATACAGGTTGATTTTGATTTCATTTTGTTACAACACACTTAAGTAAAATGTTAAATAATAGGTTTTTTTCATATTTTAAATTAATTGTTTGATGACACTCACTGTGCAGTCTATCTTTGCAACATTATGTTCTAATTTAATTTTTTTATCGAATTTTGCGGTTAATGCCGTAGTAAATGAAAAAAAACTTAAACAATTGAAATTAGAATTAACAAGTGCATGCACTGGCAGGACAGGTTCACTCAAATCTGTGTGGACCTGTCCAGCCAGTGCAAGCGTTTGTCAGTTATCGTGTAGCTCAACTCATAACTCAAGGAGCTCCACGACACTAGGAACAATACCAAATATCCTGTATTCGCCATGCCATTAATATCGCTATATTTGGAGATGTTATTAGGGTTGATTATGGTGTTGATTAGAAGAAGGCAGGTGTCAATTATCTTGATAGGGAAAAGTAATGTTCTCATGATACCAGCTGGTCTACCATGACCTCTTATAGCAGTATTGTTTTACTCTTATTCCAGTGTGGGACAGAGACGGAGCTATACAGGATGTCTAGCGCCATCTCTTTCCCACACTGGAGAAGAAGTAAAACAATAATGTAATAAGACGTCTTGGTAGGCCACCTGTTTTGTTTTACTTTAGTGATATCTCATTTCGTTATTATACAGGGTGTAACGGAAAGGGTATATACATCCTTAAGGGTGTGCTACAGACCATCAAACTGAACATGTTCCTCATCATAAAACATGTTTTTCAGCAAAAAAAATATGTGCTGCCCCATAGAAAATTACAATACCTATTCGACCCAAATGTATAGGCAGCTGATATTTTTTTTTGCTGCAAAAAAAATTTTATGTTGAGAAACATGTTCAGTTTGATGGTCTGTAGCACACCCTTAAGGATGTATATACCCTTTCCGTTACACCCTGTATAGTGAGCCATCTTTAATGTATTTTGTTTTATGGAATTGTTATTTTTTTTAATGTCATTGTTTAATTTATTAGTGATTTTATAACATTTTAATGTAACAAAGAACTCGTTTTTTTACTAACACAAGTTATGGACCAATGTCTGAAATAAAAAGATTTTATTTTATTTTATAAACTTCATTGATTTTCAGGTCGTCGATATAGCCGTTTACTTCAAGACTTTCCAGTCACTTTTACGTAAGGAACGTAAGTTACGTATAAGGAACTCCGTAGTTGCTTTATCGTATTTGACTACAATTTCTAGCAAATTGAAACTGAATTAAGGTTTAAAATATTTCAAATCAATTGATCAAAGCATTTATTTCTAGTAAGCCAGTTTCAGTCATTTTAGAACTATGGAATATCAACAAGCATAAGGTAAAAGAAAATTTTTAGAAGCCAGGTTTTAAATTTTTTTTCTCATATTCTTTTCAGAAAAGCCTTTTAATTCATACTCATATACCCAATACCCATACAGCCGCTAAGGCCGATTTTAAGGTTAAGCCGCGTTTGAAGAGGTTGGTCTGTGGATTCGTGACCACTCTTACATACCGAGTTTCCTCCGTGCCTCGGAAAGCACGCCAAGCCGTTGGTCCCGGCTGTCCTTTGTACATCTTTGACAGTCGTTACAGGTTGTCAGTGGCCTGAAAGTCTCGCCAGCAGTCTTGGGTATCGTATTACCCCGTACTAACTGGGTTGGTGGAGATCAGACAGGCAGTTTTTCCTTGAAAAATACTTGTATTTAGCTGCATCCGGCTAGTCTGGACCTCGGCAAAGCTGGGAAAAGGCTAGGCAGATGATGGTGTGTCATTCAATTATTACGGGGTCGATTATACACCGTGTAAATCACCTCATCACGAAGCCGTCAACCAAGCATTCTGTACATGAAACTAAGTAACTTTACGCAAAAATTATTGCTGGGAAACGACTTTTTTTTGGGGGGTGTAAAATCATGTTTTGTGGTAGAACTCAATGTAACGCACTCAAAACATTGTGCTGATGGACGGATTGAATAGTACCAGGGTCGTGGAGGTGTTTAAAGTAAAAATCTTGCATTAAAACCTTGTATTTAAAAAAATATAAATAAATTTGACCCCTAATATCTCCGTAACTAGAACGTTCCCAGGTATGGTTTAGAACAAAAAAATGATCGCAATGACAGGGAGAACCAGTGCCTTTCGGCTTCAGAAAGAGGTGTTTTACACCCTTTATTTACAAACATTCTAATTAGTAATGTAAGTCCATTAGTACTTTACTTGTTATCTTCCTTGCTACAAAAGCAAAGTAAGTTCTCCGAAGTATTTTGGATCTGAATGAGGTGAACTTTACCTATTTTTCCATCCCTTTCCAACAATTTGTACCAATACAACGTGTTCCATTTTCGCCACCAACTTTTGCCAATCACCGCCTTCACAACGTAAATCGAATGAAATTGATTGATCATACTTTTCTACGGGTCTTCATGTTTAAAGTTATGGAACTCTCAACTGTGGCTCACGGCACAACTCGATGAATAAAAGGATTTCTTTTGAGAAACTTCACGTTGCTTTAGTTTTTCTTTCGCTTGTTTTTTTTTTTTTTATTGAAAGGAATGTTCAGTGTTTTTTTTTCTTTTGATTTTAATATTGCGTGGGCTAAACTTGTATTGAATGGTTCACTGTAATTAACTCATCCAAAGTCTTACGAAATAGGATTCTTTTTGGAGGAATCATCATTGATTTCAAGGAACAACATGCGGGCAGCTGTTTGCACGATGACCTTAAAAAAAACCGGCCAAGTGCGAGACGGATTCGCGCACAAATGGTTCCGTTGGTACGGAACCCTTCGTGCGCGACTATTTAAAAAACGAGCAAAAAATAACTTTTTTGTATGGCAGCCCCCTTAAATATTAATTTTATTCTGTTTTTAGTATTTGTTGTTATAGCATCAACAGAAATACATAATCTGTAGAAATTTCAACTGGCTACCTATCACGGTTCATGAGATACAGCCTGGTGACAGACGGACGGACGGACGGACAGCGAAGTCTCAGTAATAGGGTCCCGTTTGAGCCTTTGGGTACGGAACCCTAAAAACCGTCGCTTATCGTGTCTGCCTGTGTGCCTAAAATATTATTATATTGTTCCTCTGACTAAACAATGTATTTTCATGAGGTTTTACCACCATTGAAAGGATTTTAGTCTGGAAAGCACACGTGTAACCTGTAAAAACAAAATAAAAGGTTTGTAATCAAATTAGAAATAAATAAATGCACACAGACACATAACTTAATCATCATTCTCTTGCCCTTATCCCAATTCATTTGGGGTCGGCGCAGCATGTCTTTTTCTTCCATACTTCTCGTTTACTCGTCATCTCATCAGACACCTCCTTTCTTGCCATGTCATACTTCACAGAGTCCATCCATTTCTTTGGTCGTCGATAAAAGCCGTCTAAATTCATACTCAAAATATTCCTCACTAAATCGCCCCTCCCCTCCCCATTCCTCCGCATCACATGTCCATACCACGATAACCGATGACCACACAACTTTTCCTTCTCTTCTTCGACTTCGACTTCCTCTTATACAATATGTTAAAAAACGCTGTCTGATCTGAAAGGTACATATAGGTATACCAATGACATTACCAAATATAAAAAAAGATTTAAAATATTCATGGGAGTGAACATGTTAATGAATTTTAAAGACTTGATTTTTGTGCCCAAATGTCCACTATTTCCCTAAAATCTAACAAACTTTTAAAACGTGACAACACCAATTTCGGCATTAGTGTATCCGCTAGTCAGTTGTTTGTTTATCGTCACCACCTGAGAAGCGACCGAAGTGTTGTCCTGTGTTGTCATGTCAGCTTTGTCATTTTAGTACAGTTTGTTTCGTTTTTATCGGGGTATTCTTTTGAAGGGAAACTTCTTATGCGACTTCCAACGAGATTGCGTTAAACGTTTAACAATCCTGGGGAGGGGGACTAGAAAGAGACAGAGCGAGAGTGAATGCGTGGCACTCGAACGCATGCGTGTAGTATTACGAAGTTTCACTTCTTCCGCGCGGAGGATTTCCACGCACTATTTTTTTTATTTACATGTCAAACAAAAAAGATTACGTGTATTGAATCTAATTTCGATACCTAAAAATACTCTCGCTGATAACACAGGGTATTTTTCTACAAATAATACCCTCGATGATTGGACAGGGTATTTTTAACATATTGTTTACTCATTCCTTATTTTATCAATTCGCGTCACACCACACATCGCCCTTACACACTTAACTTACATAAAGCAAATAAACCACGATGTTTTTTCAAGTCATAACAATCGTGCAAAACAGGGACTAGTGAGTACTAATTAAAAGAAAAAGAAATTAAACAATTCTTTTTTTAAATAAAAATTTGTATCTACCCAACTCTTCCAGTTCAGTTACCGGACCTCTCTAAAACTTTCAAACCGTTCTAGAACGTTCTCAAAGTATAGGAACGTCGCTTACCAACCGGCGCAGCGCTCATTATGGCGGCGGCACGTACCACGCAGATTGCCTTAATGTCTCTATCGGAACAGTTGACTAGACCTTAACCTCAGGTGACGGGTTACAAAGATGGTTTATGGCCCAACTTTGGTTTGGGTACGTGTACACAGTGGGCGGGAGTGGCTGCAGTATAGGAGTTGGAGGTGTGTAGGAAATGAAGGGTTACTTGCAGTAAAATAGATAAATGATTGACTAAATGTTTGTTACAATGTTTAAAAGTGTTACAGAAGTATTATTACGACATCATCAGCTGCCACGGTTTATTTCAAACTAGTGATTTTATTTTTTAATTGTCTTTTTTTTTACTTTTAACGTGCACGTCTTGCTATATCGTTCTCACATAATGTACCATCTCAACTTGAATGATGTAACCAAGGTTTTTGTAACAAGATTCGGATTTAAAAGAGTGTCCATGGAGTTTCTTGCCCATTCTCCACGATAGAGATCTACGCTTAGGAATGGGCAACTACAGTACTTTCACAGTTATTATGTCTTGTCACTGTAGCTTTATTTTTATTGTTGTTCGACTATTCAAAATTGCTTGTAAGTGTCCTACTTGAAATAAATAATATTGATTTTGCTCCCATTATGCGTAGAACCCAAAGGAACGTTTTAAATGTAGCATAATTATGACACTCGGGGATAACATGTAGCATCCCGTTAATGAAATAATTTTCATAATCGGATCAGTTGTTCCGAAGATTACCTCCCTCACATACAAACAAAATTTACTTCGTTACAATATAAAGGGTGTAAAACACCTCTTAACGAAGCCGAAAGGCACTGGTTCTCCCTGTCATTGCGATCATTTTTTTGTTCTACAACATACCTGGGAACCTTCTAGTTACGGAGATATTAGGGGTCAAAGTTCCAACTTTTTGACAAGTATTTTTTTAAATACAAGTTTCTAATGTAAGATTTTTACTTTAAACACCCCCGTACTATTCAATCCGTCCATCAGCACAATGTTTTGAGTGCGTTACATTGAGTTCTACCACAAAACATGATTTTACACCCCCCAAAAGAAAGTCGTTTCCCAGCAATAATTTTTGCGTAAAGTTACTTAGTTTCATGTACAGAATGCTTGGTTGACGGCTTCGTGATGAGGTGATTTACACGGTGTATAGAATCTACTTCTGTCCAGAACTCAGCTACACGGACACCGCTCACTGTTGCAGTCAGTGGAGGTCGGCATTTGTTTAACAAACACGTTCGAACCGAATGTGCTGACCAGCCCCCCATGCATGACCGTTCTATCTGTATTCTACCAAGAAACGACAAGAAATCTTTTCTATACAAACTTGACATTTCTTCTGGCCGAGCATGGCGCGCCCCGTCGACTCGCGTTTCTACAAAGACATAGACAGAATTTTTTTCCATAGCAATGGGGACGTACCACGTGATGTTTATATTCCCTGAATATTATTACGTTTAGTTGACAAAAAAAAGTTGCCAATTGCACGAGTTTTTCATTTTTCGTGGGCGGGATGGTGTTGCTGCATCCTGGATCCCGGATCCAGGCCTGGATCTTTTTCGCGAAATTAAACCTAAATATTTTACATAACATTTCAACCTTTTGAACGTAACTCAACGCAACCACGAAACGTATTTCTCGTATTTAGTTTTTATGAAGACTAGTTTCACATTTTGTCAGAAGTAATGTTTCTACCCCCAAATGTCAAAAGAAGAGAAAATATGGTCGTCATGCTCGACGTGGTAGACTTGTGTCGATTGAAGAAAAGAAACATTTCTTTTCTACATTCTTAATATCGCCATGCTTGGGACGATAGAAATATCTGTCAAATTGTCGATTCTTCCGTAGACATAGCCCGTTTCTACGGCGGTCATGCTAGGCCGGCAGATCAAGAGGTTAGCACCCCTCAACCACTCTGCCAAACATACTAAAACCATTCTGAGTGACAATTTCAAATGTCACCAAATATCTACTCAAAATGTTATTTATTTTTATTTATTTATTTACCACCAATTATAGCAACATTACAGACAAGTCCAATACGATGCTATAAGTCGCAAAGTACAATTACATTAAATATTATAACAAGTAACATTACACCCAGTAAAAATACTAATAATTAAATATGACATCGTTTAAAGTTGCACACCTCTTTCAATTATTATTTGTGCTGTTTGAATAAATTTCTGCAGGTTTTGCCCGAATATATGTATGTTCCGATACCGTTATAATACGAGTATTAATAAAACTTGCGTAGGTTAGTCCTAGCCGCTGGCACTTCTAACATTCTAAATTGTCGGCCAACGATCCAAGTTCGGCTTGGCTATTTCCATACTCAGTGTGAAAAGGTTGTATTCATTAGCAAGCAGCTTGTACCCAGCACAGCTTGGTTTAATGTTCCTTACCGTACAACTATCTTGCTCCAATTTATCGCCCCTTCGCTTGCCAGCCTTGAATAAAACTTTGCATTTTATTTTTTCGTTTTTTTTTAGTTTTGCAATTTTTGCGTCGAGTAGGTGGAAGTTTTTAGTGCGGGACTGAGAGAACTTTTGACGTCGTTATTAGTGCAATGTTTGTAAAGGCGTAGTTGAACAGTTTAATTAAAAAGCCTGTAATATCTGTAGTTAGTCATAAAATATTGTTGAGTGATACTAAGATAATACTTAGATTTAAAAGACGTTTTCAACTTAGGGATGCCGATGTTCAAGATTTGTATTTTTTGAAGTGAAACTTCTTATGCGACTTGCAACAAGAATGCGTTAAACGTTTAACGCTACCATGGAGGGGGAATAGGAAGAGACAGAGCGAGAGTGAATGCGTGGCACTCGAACGCATGCCTGTAGTATTACGAAGTTTGACTTCATCCGCGCGGAGGGAGTCCACGCACTATTTTTTTTTATTTTAAGAAATCTTTGGAAAAACAAAATGGCGACAGTAAATCCGAATATGGTTACGCAAAAAAGACAGTCATAGGTACTACAGCTGTATTTTTGTAATCAGAACTTCACAAATATATTTTTTCATAAACATAACATCACGCCTGTAATCCCCGAAGGGTTAGGCAGAAGGGTACCTAATAGTACACCCATATTTCGCCAGTTATGTTTAAGTCCCATGTAATAGGAGTGAGCCTATCGCCATCAACCGGGCACACATCTAGAGTCTGTGGCTGCTACTGAGGAATTTCTGATTAATTTTTAGGGTTCCGTATCCAAAGGGTCAAACGGGACCCTATTACTGAGACTTCGCTGTCCGTCCATCTGTCCGTCCGTCCGTTCGTCCGTTCGTACGTCCGTCTGACACCAGGCTGTTTCTCATGAACCGTAATAGTTAGCCGGTTGAAATTTCTACAGATTATGTATTCCTGTTGCCGCTATCAACACATACTAAAAACAGAATATAATAAATATTTAAGGGGGCACCCATACAAAAAAGTTCTTATAATTATTGGTACGGAACCCTTTGTGCGCGAGTCCGAATCGCACTTGGCCGGTTTTTTTTATTTTGTCAATGTCACTTCCTTTATTAGGTACTGCGCAATTTCCAACAAAAAAACCAAACTAAAATAAACAGTCTTATTTTATTTTATTCCGTGCACAATAAATACACGCTTATAACCATTAAAAAGCTCGGAGTATCAACGCGGGAGTTATTTATTCTGCTCCAAATGGATTGAAAGTGATTGATGCGCGCCATCGCGCTGCCGGTATAAAAGTTGTTATAAATCACTTTATTGCCCATTGCTGTACTGCAGACGTTAAAAGAGGTTTTGAGTTTTTTATGTTAAGTAAGGACTGATATTTGACATTTTAAAAGTAATAATTATATTATTATTATTATTCTTTATTTAAGATGAATCAATCGAGGATGCCTGAACAATAATCGAACCTAATTTATTTATTAAAATTTTCATGGATAATAAATACTTTTTTTTTTTGTAAACGTTGCACACTAGGAATTTCTCTTGTATCAGGGGTGTGTTTACAAACATTTTAACTCACATACACAAACAGCCAGACCCGGAACAACTATCTGTTGGCCATACAAATATTTGTTCCATGCGGGGATCGAACCCGCGACAAGCAGCGCAGCAGTCCATTGCTCAACCACTGCGCCAACCGTGCCGTAACATATGCATTTTATACCGCAAGGATTTTTATACCAGTCCCCAAAAATATAGAAAATATCTATTTATCTGTCTGTCTGTGTCTGCATTCGTCTATGCTGCCCTTAAAGTGTGATAGCAAACAAACATGACATAACATCACGCTTGTAATCCCGAAAAGGGTTCGGCAGAGGTGTACCCAATAGTATTCCCACATTTCGCCAATTATATTTTTATGTCCCATGTAATAGGCTGCGATGCCTATTGCCATCAACTGGGCATAAATCCAGGTTCCATGGCTGCTACTGAGAAATACTTGATAGAAAAACTCAATAACAATTTGCCTGACACGGGCTTCGAACCCGACCTCATGCTCAGCAGCAGGGACTCAAACTGTAACCGTAATGTTTTTTAAAACAGTTTTAAAAAAGTGTTTTTAAAACTGTTTTTTAAAACAGTTTTAACAGAAAAACACTTTAAAGTGTAACAGATACAATACTGTTACCTTTTATATCAAACTGTAACCTTTATATTTGTGTTATTAAGTGTAACTGAAATAATCCTACTAATATTATAAATGCGAAAGTTTGTGAGGATGGATGGATGGATGTTTGTTACTCTTTCACACAAAAACTACTGAATGGATTTAGATGAAATTTGGCACACGGGTAGTTTATAATCTGAATTAACAAATAGGATACTTTTTATCCCGATAGTATGTTCCCGTGGGACAATTATTGAACTCCACGCGGGCGACGCCGCGGGCATAAGCTAGTCAATTATATTTTAGTACGCTGCGTTTACCTCTTACTCTTATTAACACTGTTAACACTTTTATATCTGTTACACATTTAAATTCGCATATTTGATTCTGTTACCGATTCAACATGTAACACTTATAATTCTGTAACCTTTATGAAGGCGTTTTTAAGTCCCTGCTCAGCTGTCTCGCTTTAGACCACTCGATGAACGACGCAGTCACAAACATCCACATAAAATAACATCCCCATGGTCCCAACTCCGTATCTCAAACTCCCAGTACTAAAATTCATTGATCCAAAACAGGAGTAGTTGGGTACACGTTATGATAAGCGCCAGTTTCGAACTATGCACGTGTCGGTCTAAGTTTTGGTCTAGTCAGCTCCAAGTCGGTTGGCTTTAGTTATTGTAGTTCGATGTGCAAGTTTCTGCTATAAAGATGCTATGGGGGGATGCAGATAAGGGGTTAGTGGTGTGATTGCGTAATGTGCGTTTTTATGCACGGAGTTTCTTTAGAGTAAAATACAGGCGACGAGCCACCTGCGCAGGTAGATCGGAATACCTGTTCAGTGCTTGAAACATAACACATATACACATACATTTGTGCCGAATTTCAACCGACCCACAATATATCGCATATAAAAAAAAATACTAAAAAACCAAAAGTAAATTTATCCAAGCGTCGCAGCGTCGGGGGTCCACTTTGTTTTGTGCTTCTGCTACGCGGTCCCCCGATGCTACGACGCAAGGATTCAAAACAATCCATTATTTACTGGGGAGGGGCAGCCCCCCCTGGCGTTGCCCATGGTGAAAAGTGACAAGATTTCAAATTATTTCGACCAGACTGTAGAAGTTGTGTATGTCTTCACCAACTAGAAAAGAGGTGATGACCTTCAAACGCCTGAGCAGATTTTCTCGAAACATAGATAAGAACACTCTCGATTAAAACACCTTTCAAACGAAAATTTTATCAAAATCGGTTCATTCGTTTAGGAGCTACGATGCCACAGACAGACACACAGATACACACGTCAAGCTTATAACACCCCTCTTTTTTGGTCGAGGGTTAAAAAGTAGAGTGCTGTGACGTACGATACGAAATAATAACATCCTTTAATCTGAAAGTGAGTTGACGACCTCATACTACATGAGGTCGTCAAGACTGCTGAAATACCAACGATCTTTAGGCTACACAAAACTTTGCGCTAAGATCGCGAATAGACCAGAATAGTAAGTATTCGGTTCGAAGGACCAACCTGAAAAGTACTGAGACCAGGTTGTGTGGGAAATGAAACAATGGATTTCCTTGGCAACTTTGCTGTCTCTTACGACACTATAGGGGCGTGGAAAGACTGGGAAAATTACGGGATCCCTTCTTTTCGCATAATGTTCTGTGTCCTAATATACTTCGGCATAACGATTTTGGCAAAATTTGTTAAGGCATAATAATATTTCGGCATAATTTTTTTAGGCATACATTTCATGTTGGCATAATCATCTTAAAGACTAATTTGTTTTGGCATAAATTTGATTCGCATAACGTTAGTAGGCCTAAAAATTAAACTAACTAGGTTAAAAATTTAATATGCTGTAATTGCTGCAAAACCGACTCCACGTAGTCTTGTTTGTCCTACCCCTAGAGTGTAATTTAAAATCGCATAGGTGCGTAGGGGCGAGGCGGCCCGCGGGCTAAGGAGCAGGTGGCTGCGAGCGAGCCGCGGTGTAAGCGAAAGCCGTCTGCGACGATTAGCACGCCTGGGGCTGCCGGAGGCCCGCAGCGCCGGAGCCGTGACAGAAACCCTGCCTGCTGCATGTTGCATGCTTGCTTGCATGCTGCATGCTTGCTTGCATGCTTGCTTGCATGCTGTATGCCTGCTTATAAAAAAGTTATGCTTTAGAACTTTATGCTTAATCATTATTATCGTTAGAGAAATTATGCTTAAACAAATTATGCGTAAGCTGTTATGCGTAAT
The DNA here is from genome assembly GCA_963082945.1 of Cerastis leucographa. NCBI lineage: Eukaryota > Metazoa > Arthropoda > Insecta > Lepidoptera > Noctuidae > Cerastis > Cerastis leucographa. Next base: position 3,884,472 of record OY720380.1, on the reverse strand, counting down.
TATATTATGCGAAAATATAATTATGCCAAACAAAATTATGCTTAGTTATATTAGGTCTTAAAATTTTATGCAAATGGATAGGGAACCGAAAATTACTACTCTTATTTATCTTCAGCTCCTTCCTCAGTTTATGTATGACGCAATGTTTGAGGAGAAATGAATATTCTTGATATTTTTTTATTTAGATAATGTCACAAAAAAATAAAAAAAATACACCGGAATGCTGGTAGTAAGGTTCAAAACTCAAAAAAGTCCAAAAATATTAAAAGAAAAAAAAGAAAATCTAGATGTTCTTAACACATCTTTCATCACGAGTACTCCTTCAAACTGAACATATACTTTATAACACTTATCAACTCTCAATTAAGACGTGTCTCGAAGTGTCTCTAAGACGAACCTGTTTGTTCAGGACTCAGTTATCTTAATTTTGACATAATGAGAGAGTTCCTTTGTCTCGCTGTTAGGTATTGTAGAATGGTAAATAAGGACTTTGGAATTAATAGGATTTTGAAGAAAATTCCTCGTCTTTGAGTTGTGTTCTTGTTAGGTAATAGGAGGATAACGTTTAATTGGGACTCATTTCGTCTTTTTATTATTAACTAGCTGTCACCCGCGACTTCCTCCGCGTGTAATGTTATAAAAAAATGTTTGTTTAATTATTCGACTGTAAAATTACTTAAGTTACTCTTTTGTCGCGTCAAAATCAGTCTTACCGTTTCGGAGATTAACCGGAACATAAAAAAAAGAACAGACAAAAAAAAAGAATAAAAAAAAAAATTTTTTGGTTATCTTCCTATAAATATATATTATATATATATTTCATAAAACTTCATATATATTTAGTAAAAAGTTGTTATTTCGAAATTATAAACGGACACAATTCTATTATTTTATTGTATAGATGATGATATGTAAGATCTTATTCCACAAGTTGAGTTGTTTGAAAACTGCTGCCTAATTTCACTAATGCCAAGTGAGACTTAAATAGATACCTAAATAAAGGTGTGCATTTTGATCTGTTACCCTTGAAAAACACCCTTTTATGTAGGCATTGATTTTGATTTTTGGTGTCACGTTTGTTATTGAAATGGCCATTGCACTGGCTTTAGAATCATAATTATTTTAACTTTGTCTCATTCAATAATTCTGCTGCAACATTTAGAAAATAAATTCTATAAAACAAGCTTGTTTACTCCTAAACTAGTTACTTTCTTTAGTAGTTAAAACACGTGCCAGCTGCAGTGAAGCGAGATACTGCATCACTAAACATGGTCGAAAGTGTCTGCATAAGCCCCGCCCTTATTGCTCGTAGCCCGTAGCAATGTGCTACGGCGTAGTACGTTGCTACGCCGTGAAAGTTATCTTTTGGTGTCACCACAAATGATACAATTATAAATGGTGTTGAACGCAGTCAAAGCGAATTTTAATAAAGAAACAAAAACAACTGCGTTCAGCTATTGTCAGTATCATTATTTCTTTGGAATGTTGACACTGACCACTCTTGAAGACGGTCAAGATGTGCTGATCGCGTTCAGTTCCAATGGTGAATCTGTGCTCTACTTTTATAACAGCGCAGACATGCCTCTATTTTTGCACCATCTTCAAGTGATAATAGATAAAAGCAAAATCTCATGAAAATTCTTAAAGAAAACATAAATAAAGCTGAAAATATGATACAATGTTATATACAGCTTCACTGTAGCTCGAGTAAAGCCTCTTTGGCGCAAAGTTTTTCAATTAAAAAGGTTTTACTGCGACCACGGTGGGCGTTGTATGATACTGGACGGTTTTGTTGTGTAATAGTGTTATAGTTAGTTGATGGTAGAAAAAGTTAGTAGTTTTGGTGTAAAAAATGCATTATAAGGTGTATTTTTGGTCTATCCAAAAAAATATCACTGGATGAATAGATGGACCATATTATTTTACCACGTTTTAGTTTTCATAATGAAAATAACTATGCTTCAAATTACAAAGTCAAATACATTAGTTTTTCTCATTATAGAAATTAATAGCATTTGACGATTATCACTAGTAAAAACATTGCTTATTCTTTCTAAAGGTAGGTCCTTAAAAAACAAAAGTTTGTCATCATGTCAAGCAATTTTCTAGCGCAGGCATCAAAGAAAACTGAAAATAAAAAGTCTCATAAGCCACCACTATTGCAATTCAAGCAGCTCAGAAAAAGCAATAAAGAAAATAAATTGAAACAAGAACCTTTTCAAAAACGTCGTGAGAATAAAACAAAATGGTCTTCGGCAATTTCCGCGAAACATCGTCAACCTTCGGCCTCCATCGCTCACCGTCGACACTGTCCCGAACGCATTCCATTTTGAATTGAGAACGTCCATGAATTGCCGTTTTTGTTGCTGCTCGGTTGAACAGGCATGTACTGCGACCAAAAAGGGTAGATTGAAAAATTTTCGCGCGTCCTACGAAATATTGAGGGGGATTCTTAACCCGTGACATGTTGAGATGCGTTGGTATGTTTTTATGTTGCAATTTAATAAATAATGTATAAATAAATGACTTTTTAGTAGCAACAGAATTTTAGCATGATATCATAGATCCTAAAATCGGCAAACGTAAAGAAAAGAAAAACAGGCTGGACGACTAGATATTGGATACAGATCTCAAAATAGTTTTAACTGTTCAGCTTGGTACCCACACTATGCCCGTCTAAACCAATATCACCACCATCCCCTAGCATAATGATACTTAAAAGTGTTCACTGCTGGTTGACACAAGGTTCTCTGCGGGAAGGGTCCCGAACCATCACGCAGGCCGAATCACTATCCTGTCAAATGCCAAAATTAAATTAGACCAATTCAACACTTAATACTAAAAACTTTTCCCACTTACATTTCAAGACACACTTCGAAACTTTCAAATTACTTTAAAAAAAGAACACAGCTTCGCCCACAAGAATTTCAATATAAACCCAGCGCCAGACGGAAACTATTTGAATAAAATCCCTTTTGTTGCGCGTAACGACACTGTCCCGGCCATTAAGTGGAATAGATAGGAACAGAAGGTCCGGTCCGTACGACAAGCGAAAACCAACGGACATACGCTCTTTCAGACCGTTTTTGGTTATGGCGGCATTTCTCTGCGGAGACTAACCATCAACTCGTGCACAAGTGGAAAGAGTAGTCTGATGGGACGGCATCCGGCACGACCAAAGAGTGATCAAACGCCAACTGTTTAGCAAGCGAAAACCGATGCGCGACACAACTAAAGACGGCTACACACTTACGTGTCGTGGCGTGTCGTGACGCGCCAGAAGCATTCGGTTTCATACATCGTTGCGACACGACACGCCATACAAATATGTCCCTAACCATATTAAATGTATGAAACCGATTTGCTTCTGGCGCGTCACGACACGACACGACACGTAAGTATATTTCCGCCTTAACACAAACAACATCTTTATTCGATTGTTCTACAGTGGTTCATCGTCAATACATTTGGCATGGCTGAAAAGGCAAAATGTTTGTCATTTTGTTATAACTTAGCTCAAAACATTGTACTTACTTATGTCTCGTCATATTTATGAACTGCAAAACTCATATTTCGGATCAAAGCAGTAATCCTTTGGCGTAAGTGAAGAATTATGCCCCCAACCCAGTCATATATGATTACTCTGTAAGAATGCTCTCGATGAAATGAATCATTGTATTGTATCACTGTAGTGCCCGTGTTTGTCTGCCAGCATCTCTTTTCGCTAATAACATGGATATAACCTTCTGTCTGTACGTACTCTGTGGCACCACTGTCTCAGCAGTTACATGAAACTAGCTCGGTTGCGCGTGGAAATACTAGAGAATTACCTTTATTACGCAAACGTGCGGTGTATGGGTATTTATTAGGTATTATTTACATTACTGTTTATGTTCAGTGGCTGCGAAACGGCCTGGGATATTAGTGCTAATGGATTTTGAAGTTTGGTTTAGAGCTTTAGTGTCTGATTTTGAATTCAGTTACTGATGATTAGGTAGGTGTGGCTTTGTTTAATCTGGCGTAGGCTTTGACATTAAACTTTATCAGGTTCTAGAAAAAAGAGTATTCATAGTCTGTTAAACTTTACTTTAGTTTACTACACGTATGCGAAAAGATAGGCCAGCGAATGTTACTCATTTTCTCTTTTGTCGTTACTATAATAGTCCATTTCAGAGAATCGATCCTCGACAGTATAGATAAATTGTCTTTATACCAAACTAGAGACCCAATCCGAAGGTGCAATTCACTAGTGGTATCATTGGTTTTAAAACCATACCAAATTGATATGTAAAAACTTTGCACCTGGGGGTTTGTCTCTCAAGTCAGACTAGACCCATGTGTGGCATAAAAACTATGACACCACGACAGGCACTAACCGCACGATGGAGAGAGAAATACCTGGAGCTCTTCACACAAAACTATTTGATTTGTCTAATTTAATTCCGTAATAACTAAATGTTTTAAAGTGGAGAAGAGTACGCGGCCAAAGAATGATCGGCTCGTATAACTTACTGAAAAGTCCCAGCTGTCATTACTAGATCTTTGACAGTCGTTCTGAGTAATTAGAAGTCTGAAGGTCTGACAACTCGTCTTAGTAAGGGGTATCTTGTTACCCAGTAACTAAGTTGTGGAGGTCAGAATGACTAGTTACATTTACTAGCTAATGTTTTGCATCCTCGTCAAATTCAAGGAGGTAACTATGCTAATGATTCTCGTCCCGAATCACTAATAAAATGGGTAGGTAATTTTTCTTTTTACCAAAATCGGTAAGTGTAAAACACCCGTGTATTAAACGCGGCCGGTCTGATCCTCGCCCTATAACCATGCTTTAATACATATAAACAGTTTCAAACGTTTATTCGATAATTTCTTATTCCCTAAACCACGTTAAGGGGGAAATTCTGAAATACTGACAAACTTAAACAACCAAAAAAATCAGAGTTTATTAATAATTAATTAGGTACCGTAATTTTAATTGATTATTTATGTCTTTCGTAACATCCTCTTGAATTTTGACGAGGATGCAAAACAAAACCTTGTATATTATTATGTAAATACTGATATTTAGCTGCATCTGGTTAGAATGGAAGCTGCCTCTTACATTGTTGGAAAAATGATAGATTAAAATCAATCAAAATCAAAAGTCATTTATTCAAACGAGGCTGATAATCAGCACTTTTTGAACGTCAAAATTACAAGAGACAGTCCCCCAAAACGCCCGCCCTTCGCTAGATAGAGTTGATAGGAGATGTGAGATATGTTATCGTCGCAGGGTGGGTGCAGCAAGAAACCTAGGGTTGAGAGGGCCTGTCCAGCAGTGGACTCCTATATAATAAACATGATGATAATATCAGAATGCATTACCGAATAACGCACCGATTATTAAATAAAGAAATTAAACCCAAAATGCAAGTTTAATGCTTGGTTTGTCGTAAATATTCATACGGGCATACGCAAAATGAATTCTGATTTATTCAGAATATAATATTATTACGAGCAACTGAAATACAGGGTTATATTTCAGTTTCTGGCTTCTTTTTAAAGAGGTCAGTAGCTGTTGTGCTTAAACCCAGAAATGCGACATTATTATTCTGAATGAAATAATCGGAGCATACATTTTGAATTGCTTGTTGCGAAATGTATACATTTTCTTATAATGTTAGCATGGCTGTCAAGCGTGAAGAATTAATTGCGTTCATTTCTCAATTAAGGAAAGTATGTTTGCTTGAAATGTTTGATTGAAAGCGTAGTCATTACTTAAGCATGTTCCTATGGTACTCGTACTCTGCAAATTGGTACAAAAAGTTTTAAGTTAGTTCCATGACGTTATGCTGCAAAAAACACTGCATTTTCTTAAAAAGGTCGGTAACACAAATAATATCTTCTTTATTCTTGAGGTATCGCATTAATCCTAACTAATATTATAAATGCGAAAGTAAGTTTGTTTGTTACCTTTTCCCGATTAAACGGCTGATCGGATCTTAATGAAATTTGGCAAGAAGATCGATTTTAACCTGAGGAAGGACATAGGCTATATATCATCACGCTACGACCAATAGGAGCGGAGCAACAATGAAAAATGTTGCGAAAACGGGGAAAATTTGACGCAGACGAAGTTGCGCGGGACAGCTAGTAGCAGAATAAATCTTAGATGCCTTCTTATGATAGAGTGTTCCTGTAAGGAAAATAACCTTAACCCAATTCCAGAAAAAAGGTAAGTAAGGAAAACTGTCATTGGTAGCTCCTAATTTAGACATGACTGTGTAGGTATTGGATAATATTTATGTGTTCACCAAAAATCTAAAGGTACATCTATGTATGCATTTCTAAAATATTGATCTTAAACCCGTTTAATTGTTTTACTATAATTAAACTACTCGGCCAACAAAATATGTTACATCAAACAAATTCCAAATTAACACCAAGATATAACACTTTTTTATTGTAGTGCGTTGCAAATATTCTATTGTAGCAATAACTATTTTATTCTTCCTCGAAAAATACTGATCGTGCACCAAATATTCCTGTTAGGTTATTTTAAACCCTGTAGACAGAAATAGGAGCCCCGCGTAGCGGGGCTACGTCGTAAAACTAAAAAAAAATGTAAAAATAGTAATACACCTAGTATTACTATTTTTACAAATTTGCAACAGTTGTTAAATAGATGCTCGTTATGACATATTTTAATGAACATATTTTGGTGCACATTCAGTATATTTGGTGGAACACAGGCAAAATTAGGTAAATGAAATGGGAATAAATTGAAGTACTTTTAAATACCATCCGTAGGTATTCTCCTTTTATAAAAGCCCGAGAGGTGATCTGTATATATATAGAGAGTACCTTCCAACTTCAAACACTTTTCTCTATACAGGTACAAATAAACATATTTAAATTGAACGCTCTGAATGTTACTAAGTCTATGCTCTCGCTATTGTACTATCGCTTTCTTTTGCTTCGCATAGACTTCGTAACATTTAGAGCGTTCAATTTAAATATTTGTATGAAAATCTGATGAACTAAAATATGACGAATTTTTAAAAGTCATAGAACAAAATTTGTTGATTAGGATGTTAGTAACATAGTCCTGAGAGGTTGTCGGTGTTTTACAAATAACCCTGTATCATCATCTGCCTAGCCTTTTCCCAAACTATCTTGGGGCCGGCTTCCAGTCTAACCGGATGCAGCTGAGTACCAGTATTTTAAATGAAGCGACTGCCTATCTGACCTCCACAACCCAGTAACTGGGTAATACGATACCCTTTGGTAAGACTGGATGTCAGACTTTTTGGCTTCTGACTACTCGTAACGACTGTCAAAGATCTACAAATAACAGCCGGGACCAACGGCTTAACGTGCTTTCCGAGGCACGGAGGAAATAACCTAAAAATAAAAAAATACAAATTAATAACCCTGTATAAGATTGTAATTATGTATAATGTTGTGCAATTGATTTAACATTATACAGTCATCTCAGTAATATTCACTTACTTTCTCACATAACATTATTAGCATTATTAAAGAAACACACAAACGTTTTGCGCAACAGCTGTTTATATCTACAATGTAGTAAATTGCAAGAAACTGAGGAAGCGTGTGTAGTTACAAGTATTGCTATCTTTTTACTGAACTCCGATATTGCAGTACGTGACTTTGCGTTGTAAAAGCACTTTTCAAGGAAGCTTGTGTAATGTGTGGTACGTCAAGAAAATGGTTGGAATTGGTCTTTATGTACATGTTTTAAAAATAGAACTTTTTAGACTCCATTTATGGCCTCGGGCATTGCGTGTTTGCGATAAGCGACACGCGTGCGTTTCACTTGTTTTCCGTAGCTTCGCTCCTAGTAAGCTGCATAGAACTTCTTTTTGTTCCGGCGCAAAATGTCTCTTTCGCAAAATGTTTACTGTTAGTAAAATGTCTCTTTCTCATAATGTCGCATTCCCAGAATGACTCCTTCTCAAAAGGTCGCTTTCTCACAATGCCTGTTTCGCAGAATATCTCTTTCGGGTTATTGGCTGTCGCAACATACGTGTCCACGTTTACACGGACGATTTTTTTATCTCGATATCCATTTTCAACAATCGAGATAAAAATATTGTTACATACATACAGACCATCACGCCTATAATCCCCGAAAGGATAGGCAGAAGTGTACCTAATAGTATACACCCATATTCCGCAAGTTATGTTTAAGTCCCATATAATAGGGAGCGTGCCTTTTGCTATCAACCGAGCACAAATCCAGACTCAATGGTAATTAAAGCTTCTCTTTAAGTCGAATTTTGAAATACTTATCAACTATATCTAGTTGATTTGATAAGTATTTCAGAATTCGACATACATATTGTATTTTAATCAAATCCCTACTAATATAATAAATGTGAATGTTTGTTTGTTACGCTTTCACGCGAAAACTACTCAACCGATCATCATGAAACTTTGTACACATATTTTTGAAGGTATTAGAACTAACATAGGCTATATATCATCACGCTACTACCAATAGGAGCGGAGTAGCAATGAAAAATGTTGCGAAAACGAAGAACATATGACGCAGACAAAGTTGCGCGGGACAGCTAGTGTATAATAAATGGTACAAGTGTCCTTGCATGGTGCAAGAATTTTATATTAAATAATATAAAATTCTTGCACCATTCACCAATTAATATTATATAATAGAAAATAATATACGGATATCTAACTAGGAGTACCTATTCAATATTGCATACAATCAATATTGTTCAATATGGCACAAACGTGCCGATAAAACAGGATTACCGACTCGCGCAAAGAATCACTCTGGAGCCATGCATTTGTCGCTTCATTTCCCAGTTTTACTTATGCAAATAAGTTTCGACAGCGGGCGAAAACCAACTGAAATGAAAGCGTTTGTTTCGACCACATAGGTGGCGTGGAGTTGTTATTAAAACTTTTTATTTGTTTTAATATTGTTCAATTTCCCATGAAAAATATTTGTGAGTTTGGTTTGTTTTGGTATATTTAATGCTCAGTATGTTATTGCCTACAGATAGTTGTTCCGGGTCTGGCTGTTTGTGTATGTGAGTTTAAATGTTTGTAAACGCACGCACGATACAGGAGAAATTCCTAGTGTGGGGTAACATTTTATGTAAACAAAAAGCAAAAAAAAAACTGGTATTCAACTGCATCCAATTAGACTGGACGCCAACCCCAACTAAGCCAAGGCTAAGCAGAAGTAGCGTGTTGTGTCTATCGAAGCCAAATATCCAAATATCCAAATTAAGCTGAAAATCAGCCACGTCAAAATTCAAAGACATTCACCCGAAACGGTCACCCTCCGCTACTTCCTAGTGTTTTATCTGGGAAGATGAAATGGTGAAAAAAACTCCACAGCTGTCTGTTCGGTTAGAGCGCATATCGTAGGTAACTTAGCAATTTTTGTGTAGTATCTATGAGAACGTTCATAGTACTCGTATGAAGATTATGCCTATCGTTGTTTTCAGAATTAGTTTTATCGCATTTATTGAAAGTTATCTTTTTCTTTTAGAGCAAAATATCAGTTGATTTTCATACTGTCTGCGTCATACCACGGCTGGTCAAAGGCCTTTTGACTTCTCAGCGGTGGCAGTTCCTCTTGATTGTTTCGATCCAGGTCCAATATGGACCACTCGTCGCTGGTCTTGTCCAGCTCGTCCCACCTTCTTCTACGAGACCTGCACACATCAGTTGAAACAGTCAACAGTGCAGAAAACAACATCATCATCTGCCTAGCCTTTTCCCAAACTATCTTGGGGTCGGCTTCTAGTCTAACAGGATGCAGCTGAGTAGAAGTATTATATATGAAGCGACTGCCTATCTAACCTTCACAACCCAGTAACTGAGTAATACGATACCACGTGGTAAGACTGGATGTCAGACTTTTGGCTTCTGGCTACTCGTAACGACTGTCAAAGATCTACAAATGACTGCCGGGACCAACGGCTTAACGTGCTTTCCGAGGCACGGAGGAAACTCGGTATGTAATTATGGTCACCCATCCAGGGACCAACCTCTGCAAGCACGGCTTAATCTTAAAGATTGACCCGTGCGGCTGTTATTTTTTAGCCATGAGCTCCTCAAAAGTGCAGAAAACAACAATAGAACAAAAATAAATGCAGTATTCAATTTCACTTACACAAAAAACTTATATACCAAAGCCATTCCATCCCCAGCTCTGTTTTATGAAGGAAAACTTTTTGCAGATGCGAGACCGCCGAGCTCTAATGACGTCGGGTCACCGGCCGTTCCGAATATCCTATAATGGACCATTGTATGTACCGCTGTTCAATGATGGATGGCCACAAATATTTAAAAACGAGCGCTTTTATTCTTAAAAGGATTTTGGACCGAGGATGCTGGATATTACCTTGGTTGCTGTAGATTGTGATAAGATGCGGACCTATTCGCGCGGCCGAGCGTTTTTGTAAGGACACAGCTTAGGGTTATTCGATTTTTTTTAAAGTACTCATCTATCGAATAAAAACACTCTTGTAACAACCACTTCCGCAACGCAACACAGAACTTATTGAAGAGTAGTTAAGTAATTGACCTAGGCAAAGCAATGTAGATTAGGGGAGCCACGGAGACGCAGCTCCGCCAAAAAAGTTCTAGCTTATGAACGGGCATTTCAAAATCTAAGTGTGTAGGTTTCCTTTTATTTGTGTTATCTTTCCGTTCAAATATTTCAAGATTGGACCTCACAAACCTGGCAACTTCGTAAATATAAATGACACGGTCAATAGATTGTTCGACTTGAATATAGGCCTGCATGAGTCATACGCAATGCACTTTTTTTGGGCGATGATGATCTTCGCCATTTTGGAAGAGTATCAATCTCAAACTTAAATTTTCACATAGTTAATCTAAATAATTGCTGCAGAAGAATTTTTTTTTTGAAATATGGGAAATCATCAAATGACCCCCCTCCCCTTTTTTTTCCTTCCTTCTAAGCCCTTCGTGTTCCTGTCCCACGGTATCTCTTTCGAACAGTCCCGCAGCCCTGGCAGGCATCGGCCGTCTCGGACCCCGTCCGATTTGCTGACATCTCCTTGAGGCGCGCAAGGAACACGAACGTGCCGTCGACACGGCCTGTCGTCGTAAGACGGACGGACAGTGAGCTAGCCCATTACTCACCGTCCACTGCTGTAGTAGGACTGGACTACACTTTCCAGAGCGAGATTTTCCTATAATTTGAACAAACCTCGTTGACCTCTTTGACTGCCGTTGGTCTAGTGGTCGAGACTGCTGAGTATGAAGTCCAGGGTTCGATTCCCGGGTCGAAGAAAATATTGGGTTTTTTCCATTAGGAATTTCTCAATAGCAGCCACAGAGTCTGAATTGGGGCCCGGTTGATGGAAATACGCTCGCCCCCTATTACATGGGACTTAAACATAACTGGTGAAATGTGGGCGTACTATAATTGGGTCCAGCTCTGCTTAACCTTTCGGGGATGACCGGCGTGATTTTATATTATGAACACAAATTACTATACGCAAATGTGCCTGCAAGGATCCGCTTTTTTGGGTTCCGTAGTCAACAAGGAACCCTTATAGTTTCGGTATGTCCGTCTGTCTGTCCGCGGTTTAGCTCAAAAACTGTTGGTACTAGAGAGTTGTAATTTGGCATGAGTATACACGTTAATGACGCCGGAAAAGCGGTAAAATAGAATTTTGAAAAAAAAAACAAATATTTAGGGTACCCTACATGTAAAGTAGGGATGATATTTTTTTTTTTCTTCCTTCCTATAGTGTGGGATATCGTTGAATAGGTCTTTCAAAAATATTAGGGGTTTAGGAAGACTGTTTTTTGATTAAGTAAACCGTTCGTGAATTATCAAGCTTTAAAGTACCAATTTTCGTTAGAGTCAAGTGTCCCCCCCTCTACTAACTAAACGGTTGTAGTTAGAAATTCAAATGTCACGGCAGTAGTACCTGTACATAACTAACTTTAAAGGAAAATTATCACACTTAAGTGGGCTTTACAAGTTTTGCGAGTAATAGTCGACCAATTGTATTTGACTCGAAAATTTCGAACAACTCCATAGAAATGACGATAGATGCGCTAAGCGTCAGTTGTACTAAAAACGAGTCTCATTTGCAGATCATGTATGGCGGTTTTTATAAATATTGGTACGGAACCCTTCGTGCGCGAGTCCGACTCGCATTTGATTTCTTGACTCTAGTCTAGGTCAAAGATGACAAAGACAAAATCGACGATGGTATGAGCTTACCCAGAAGAAGCCTGTTTACTATAACTTTGAAGAGATTGGGGTTGGAAGCGTTCGGAAACACAGACGCAGGCAGAGTATTCCACTCCTTTGCTGTTTTTAATTAGAGTACTAAAACAAATACTTAAAAATTGCATTAAAAAAAATCCGACTCATTCTGGAGGTGTGATGGTCTCAACGCAAACACATACAAATAATCCCGAGCGTCAAACTCATGAAATTCCTTTTTGAGCCGAGGTTAATGAGAAATGAGTAAAACCTGATGTTTTTCACATAAAAATATCATAATTTGAAAAATCTAGCAACAAGTTTTTCCGTCCATAAAATTGTGCAACGAGGTTCTATTTTAAAACCTTTTAAAATGTGGCGTTCTTTCATAACGGGGAGGAATATTTTAAAATGTATCAACGCCATAGGTATTTGCATAAGAATTTTCCAATGAATTTTCTGTTGGTCAATTTGTGGAGATGATTATAATAATATTGCATTTCTACTAAATTAAAGTAATGTATGTTTATACAAAGTGTGGATAGTGATTGTGGACACTTTTATTAATCGTTTTATAGGGTTTCTTCCAGGAGGGTTTTAAAAAAAGATCATTTTAGGAGGGATAAAGTTTATAAGTTAGGTAAGTTTATGCAACCCATCACCTCGAAGGTTGGTTATAGCTATATTCAATTCAATTAATTTATTTCAGATTTTATTTTATCCATAAAATTTTGTTAGTACACTTTAAGTGTTCGTTTTAGTACACATAAAAATAATATTAGTAATAGTTAATCAACTTAGAGACAGAAACATGACACATTACGACTAAAAACATCAAAATGAACAAATATGGAAATTAAATTAATACAAACATTTCTTATGTCAAATAAAATTTCCACGGTTAAATTTAAAAATAAAGCCGCGCGGGTCGATCTTCAAGGTTAAGCCGTGCTTGCCGAGGTTGGTCCGTGGATGGGTGACCATAATTACATACCGAGTTTCCTCCGTGCCTCGGAAAGCACGTTAAGCCGTTGGTCCCGGCTGTCATTTGTAGATCTTTGACAGTCGTTACGAGTAGTCAGAAGCCAAAAAGTCTGACATCCAGTCTTACCAAGGGGTATCGTATTACCCAGTTACTGGGTTGTGGAGGTCAGATAGGCAGTCGCTTCATGTAAAATACTAGTACTCAGCTGCATCCGGTTAGACTGGGAGCCGACCCCAACATAGTTTGGGAAAAGGCTAGGCAGATGATGATGAAATTTAAAAATAAAATGAAAAATTTAAATAATTCAAATCTACATTATAAATTAATCAATAAGAATAAATGAATGAAATATATAACGTGAGGCGAACATGGAACAAAAGTGAAGTGCAGTGCCGTTATTCTAAAAAAAAATATATGTTGCTGAATAAATATGACTTGTCAGAGGCGACGGCGATTTGTCAGATCACGCTTGTCGTTCATACCCGTTCTGAAGTCATGGCCGCTGCACGCGTCAATATCGGTCGTCATCAGTAGTTAATACACTCCAAACCAAGGGTGTGCTGGCTAGTCGTGTGCATATATCTATCAAAATCAAACATCTATCTTTGACATTGTGACTGTTCCTTATTAACAGTAAGCCAGTAGTAGTCCCGGCTGTCATTTGTAGATCTTTGGTAGTCGTTGTAGGAAGTCAGCGGCCCGAAAGTCTGACATTCAGTTTAACCAACGGGTATCTAAGAATAAGAATAAATTTATTAAGCCATTGTTACAAACTTTTTCTTAATCTAACTTAGCGCTATGAGTAATCGTAACAAGTAATATTTAATATAGTTAAAAAAAAAAACAGAGGAACCCAAACTAGGCTGCGCCTGTATCTTGGGGGCCGGAGTTGCGATATCTTAGAGTTAAAACACATATTTGTTGATGTGGTAGTTAACAACGCATAAGTAGGTAATTGAGGATTACCTTTGAACAAAAAAAATAAAATAAAATGATATAAAATAAAAAGTACTCTAAGATTCAATAATGTTGAGTGAGTGGGTGTGTGCGTGCGTGTGTGTATGTGAGTGTGTGTGTGTGTGTGTTTGTGTGCTGATATGTATATTATTAGCAGTTATTTCATGTTTTTTGGTTTAAGTGTTTTAAGATTTCTTCCGTCTCTTCATATGTTAGTTTGGCAAACATTTTTTTTTAAGTTTTCTTGTACCAGCTGGGTTGTGGAGGTCAGATAGGCAGTCGCTCCATGTAAAACACTGGACACCCCAACATAGTAGGATAAGGCTTGGCAGGTGATGACCTCTACTTAGAAACGCTATTTAGCCTCCTAATTAACCCACTACTTTTTCTGTATCTTAAATTGGTTATTCCTACCGACCCCCAAACGGAAAAAAGCACAAAGATTCTGTCTAAAAATAAGCCTGCACGTGTCAGTAATTCGTCTTCGAGAGTAGGTCGATTAGATTGAGGACGGCAGGCTAATGTGCCCAATTCGGTGCCGATGGAGGGGCAATTTGTCTCTTGAAAACACTTGCAATTTTAAAGCGTGTACGTGCTTTTGCTTTGTTTAGCTTTAGTGGGTGTTAGATTATCCTCTTTTCAGTTTTGTTAGTGTTGGGATATACAGCCGAGGTGTTTGCCTATTAGCTTCACCTGTAACTAAGTATGGAAAAAAATCTTAGAAGTTTTTGACCCGTTTCCTCGATTTCGATTGAGCAGAATTTTTGTATACATGTTTGTTTAGTTTGGATGAAAATGCATGGTTAGCAAAGTGACGTCATTCTAAATCCAATATGGCAGAGTCCCATAGATGGCGTTGACTATTTTTTTATGCATTCTCATAATATGGGTATCAAACGAAAAGGTTTGCTGAGAAGAATACGTGAAAGCGTGTTTTTTTCAACTATCACACTTATTAATTTTGTCTGACCTGGTTTTCAGTGGTGAATAAATTAGCGACTATGTTGGTACGGTCGATAATTTACTAACTTTTGATGGCAATAAGCTCGCCCCCTATTACTTACTCACTTAAACATAACTTGTGCAATCTACTATTAGGTTCACCTCTGTCTAACCCTTTGAGAATTACAAGTCTGATGTTAGATCTCCTATAACGAAACGAAATATTTCCAATGTCGTATGCCGCATATCATGAGCTTATGCATAAAGGATGATTAATTCAATGTTAAATTTTAAACGGTTACGACTTACGACTGACGATAAAAACTACGAGAGTTAAATATTTATTTCTTTATTAAAAATATATGCACAAGTATAAAAAACACTGTACGAACTTTTTTTACCAATCTACCTGAGGGTGATGCAGAGAGAAAACATAGTAGGTGCAGCATAACAAATGGTAAGAGAACATTTACAAATAAAATATAACGATATATACATAAATACATACAAATAAACAAAAAGAGAGAGACAAACTAACAACAATTAAATTATGAGATGAATCTGCCAGCTTCTTAAGTAAGTGCTCGCGAGCTTTAACTTTAAATGTGAACCGACTGTTGGCCAACCTGATGTTCAGAGGGAGCGCATTCCAAAGGAAGACAGCCTGGACAAAGAAAGACGACTTGAGAAAACCAGAGCGGTGAGAAGGACAACGTAGAAGACGATTATTGGAAGAACGAAGATTCTTACTGTGCGGATTATCTACATTATTGATGATGAAAACATATTGAAAATCGATATCAAAGTTTGTATACCAGACATACTCAAGTGTGGGTACTCTTGTGAATCCCGGACGTAAACTTCCGGGTTCACCTGTTTTCCAGGTGTACAAACATCCGCACCCGTAGGATATTATTCCATTGAATATGGATTTTCCTTGAAGAAGTTACATGGATATGCTATTAATTTATTAGAGACTCCACAAGTGACGGAAATTGAGCATACAAGGTGTGGTTTTGTAAGATCGTCAAAATTCAGGAGGTTGTCACAAAACACATAAATAATCAATTTAAATTACGGGACCTAGTTAATTATTAATAAACGCTTAAATTTTTGGTTGTTTAAGTTGTTGATTTTATCAGAATAACCCTCTTAACGTGGTTAGGCATAAGTTATTGAATAAACGTTTGAGATGGTTTATATGTGTAAAAGCGCGATTATAGGGCGAGAATCAGACGGGCCGCGTTTAAAACACGGGTGGTTCAAACTTACCGATTTCCGTAAATAAGAAAAAAAATAATACCTACCATTTTTATTATTGATTCGGGTTGAGAATCATTAGCATAGTTACTTCCTCGAATTTGACGAGGATGCAAAACATCACCTTGTATACTTTTTGTTCTTCTCTTATTCCAGTGTGGGAAAGTGACGGAACTATATAGCATGTCTAGCGCCATCTCTTTCCCAC
The DNA here is from genome assembly GCA_963082945.1 of Cerastis leucographa. NCBI lineage: Eukaryota > Metazoa > Arthropoda > Insecta > Lepidoptera > Noctuidae > Cerastis > Cerastis leucographa. Next base: position 3,867,888 of record OY720380.1, on the reverse strand, counting down.
ACTGGAGAAGAGTAAAACAATATTGCTTTAAAACGTCATGGCAGGCCAGCTGGTGTCAGATTTTTATGACGCCCATGGGCTAATATCATAGCTTTACATGCCGTCGAGAAATATCTCTCAAACACACTGGTTTCCTCACGATGTTTTCCTTCACCAAAGACAGTAATAATTATACAAACCGCACATGAATCCGAAAAAAATAGAGCGTACCTATTGGCCAACTTTAGAGTCACACATCTATATTTCAGAATGTCTTACAAGTTCGAAATAATGATTAACTAACTTCGACATCGTTCGAGCCTTGGAAATTACTCTTAGAGTAAAAATTCAACCACTCATAATAAAGCAAAAACAAAGTAATACTAAAACATTTATTTCGCGCTTTGTTAAAATCGCAGTGAACTTTACTGATGTTACAATTAACGTTACAATAAGGATGCTGTTGTGTAAGTTGCTGTATGCATCTAAGTATGTCAAAACCACAGTGGTCCTTATTCTCTTTAGAATAAGGTTCCTGATAGATTGGTGCCAACAGACATAAAACATTTGTGAATGAACTGAAGTTTTCCTTTCAGCGAGGTTCACCAGTGAAACTTGCATGTCAATGCGCACTGACAAACGTCAATCCCAAAATTTCTAACCTCAACGACCGGATTTTCATATAAATTGTATTGCCGCAGGTTCCGGGGATTCGTACCGGCAGAACAACAAGCAAATAATACAGACAAAGCCCCAAGTTATCGTATTATAGAGGACAGATGCTGTAACCACGAAGATGAACTATGAAAGTTATATTTAGGGATCAGTCCGATTTATAGTCTGAAATTGAGGCTACGAGTCGATTGTACTGTTCTATTTTTGCCATCAATAGACGGTCTCGGTTTTGTTAGTTTTTGCCAATAATTGCTCTAAGTACTGATTTTAATTTGCTCAGCCGAAAGACGACCACTTTATACATATACCTCCCCCAACCGCTTAACCATCAGCGGAATATGTAGTAATGCAGTGTCTCGATCATATCGCGCCGAAATATCGGGAGCTTACAATAATTGAAAATTAGAGAAGATATTACGCAAGTAAACACTCAAGGTAGGGCATTCAAACAGCAGTTTACGTTTCTCTAGCGTATGTCATGAGTTTTCTATAAGCGAAAGGTTCGGAATTTATCAGCTCAAGCAACTCTGTTCTGATACTTTACATTAAGACATCTGGCCAAATTCATGTTGGCCCTGGGTCAGAACAACTGAATGTCTTGGGGAGAGGCCTTGTGAGTATATTTAAATATCTTTGCTCCCAAATTAAGATTCAGAACAGTCCCAAGTCAAATTGCCTAGTGTTTCGGCGCTAACTCGATCAAGATATCTTCCACCCCATTAGACGACAGAATTTAAGAATGCTGTCTACATGAAATCAAAAGCCGACAGACAGACACTATCTGACGGAATTTCCTTTTTCCAAACTTGTCCTTTATTTGTTTTATCGAACGGGAAGAAAATTTCCATCTGTTCAAATGCTTTCGGAATTATTTTTCGGATTTCTGTTATTTCATCGTACGCCACTTGGGTTACAAAAAAGTTTTTGCCGCGGAGCAATTTTGTTAAGCAGTTTTTTGGAAGGATTGCCAGAAGTTGCTTTTTCATATTTTGCTCGAGTTTTGTTCGTGTCATGTTTTTATGAGGTTTGGGAAATTGAAATGATTTGTGGTGGACGAATGTATGGTTTGATTTTGCAAGAAGCGTAAAGATGGGATTCTTTCTAGTGCTAAGTTTAATTGAGTGGTGTGTCTGTTAAAATAACCAAACGCATAAAAAAAAGGGCAATTACTTTCGAAAGTCTACTACCAACCCACACTGGGCCAGCGTAGTGGATTAAAACCCACTCCCTGTCATTGTGAGGATTCCTGTGTCCCAGCAGTGGGAACATTATAGGCTGATGATGATGACTTTCGGAAGTCGGTGGCGAGGTGGTCGGTCAATGAAACAAACAAATGTCACCGACTCTCACACGAATTCTTGTCAATCTTACATTCATCATTATCTGCCTAGCTTTTTCCCAAACTATGTTGGGGTCAGCTTCCAGTCTAACCGGATGCAGCTGAGTACCAGCATTTTTTATGAAGTGACTGCCTATCTGATCTCCACAATAACTGGGTAATACGATACCCCTTGGTAAGACTGCATGTCAGACTTTTTAGCTTCTGACTACTCTTGTCAATCTTACATTGTAACTAGAAAATGTCTTGCACATCATCCACTGTGACGAAGAAGAGGATAAGTCATGAAGTACCTAAGCAAAAATAATAAATTTATATGGGAATACCAAATGAAAAAGGATCACTGAAATCGGACACGTAATCACGGAGAAGTCGGCTAATTTACATGAAAAAAAAAGATGCTGGTCGCATACATAACCTCCTACTTTTTTAGAGGTCGGTTTAAATTAACAACACAACATAACAATATCACAACTGTAATTTCCAAAGGGTTTGGTAGATTTGTACATAACCACACGAAGCAGGTTTCACCAATTTTATTCCCCAAGTCCTTTGGAATATGGCCTAAGCAAATGGGCGTTTCGAAAAGTGATATACGTATGTAATTTGTCTTATGTTTCAAGACTTAACTTTACTTTACTTATGTAGCCACAGCTAGGTTAGTATACTACGCTTATTTCCAAAGTATTATGTCTAATGGCATTCTGCTGTGGGGATCGGCAGCAGACGTTGATTCAATTTTCATTTTGCAAAAGAGACCGGAACCGTGCACCTTTTGTTGACGTTTTATACGTGTCCATGTAGGCCTATGTAAAATAAAATTTTTTTTTTTTTTTTTTTTTTTGACTTAACTTCTTAACTCAAAAGACCATTTCAGATACTAATCTGCATAGTCCTCATGTAAACTGAGCAATGTCTGGACTTTAAAAGAGTAACAAGTTAACAGAGAACCTCTGAGTTTGTTTCGGCTGTTTCTTCTCAGAGTAGTCAGGTACGAAACACCGGCCCCATCTAGCTTAAAAAAAAATGATGTGTAAAAGTGTTTGTAAAAACCTACTTGCAAAATAAACATCATTTATCATTTAAAACTTACCGTCTTTTTGGATTGTATAGCGACGACGATTCTTTGACGGCACGGTTGGCGCAGTGGTTGAGCAATCGACTGCTGTGCTGCGTGTCGCGGTTTCGATCCCCACACGGAACAAATATTTAAATGGCCTACAGACAGTTGTTCCGGGTGTAGCTGTTTGTGTATGTGAGTTTAAATGTTTGTAAACACACCTACGATACAGAAGAAATTCCTAGTGTGGGGCATCATCATCATCATCATTCTCTTGCCCTTATCCCAATTTATTTGGGGTCGGGGCAGCATGTCTTCTTCTTCTTCATACTTCTCTATTACTTGTCATCTCATGAGACACCTCCTTTCTTGCCATATCATCCTTCACACAGTCCATCCATCGTTTCTTTGGTCTTCCTCTACTCTTATAACCATCCACATTCTTACTCAAAACTTTCCTCACGAAGTTTTCCTATTCCTCCGCATCACAAGCCCATACCACGACAAACGATTATCACACATCTTTTCAGTCACCGGCGCTACTATCAAACTTCCTCTTATGTACTCCTATGGGGCAATGTTATAAAAAAAAAAAAAAAACATATTCATTTAATTGCGTTCTACAATGTTATAAAGGTGTTATAAAAGGCTTAAAAGCTAAGACCAATGTTATGGACCCTGTTAGGGAACAAGTAAAAAAAAAAACTAACTGTAGTAGCTGTTTACATTTGACCTTGACATATTTCCTAACAAACCGTTCTTTCCCCAACTTCCTCACAAAGATCCTCATTATAATCTTAGAAAACCCGAAACCTCTAAGTCCCCTCTATTACTCCAACTAAGGCATCATCCTCACATATAGATGTAACAGGATATTACCCTAAATCCTCGCAGGGCCCATTAGACTGGACAAACGGGATTAATTAGGGTTGCCACTTGGTAACTACCGACCTACTTAAACATAAGGCCGGCTCCTAAATTGGTGGAGAGGTATCGATATCGGGAAATGTAAGTGCTGGCCAGCTTTAAATGGAATAAGTGATGTAGTTTTTACTTTACTTATTTATTTAGATACTAGCTCTACCCGGCGTTGCAATGCACTTTTTACTGCCTACCTACCCTACGCTACCTACCTACCTACTCTACCTACCCTATCTGCCCTACCTACCCTACCTGCTCTACCTACACTACCTTTCTCACCTTCTAAACCTTCCCTGTATTACGACAAACATTTCAAAACCAAAATCAGCTAAAAGCCCAGCCGTTCTCGAGCTTTAGCGAGACAAACAGTTAAAAGACAGACAGTATAAAGGCTCTTACCCGCCCCATCGGAATCGCATATGATATGTTGCACCAGATTTAATTAGATTAAGAAATACAGACGTCAGCGAACCGCCAACGCCTTTTTACGCGGCACCTTCCTTGACAACCACACAAGTCAATATGGCTGCCCGCAACGACTTGACGTTCCACCAGAGAGAATTGTAGACCGCGTCTCTGTCGTCTGTAATCACAGTTTAGTTTGCAACGTGAATCATATGAAGCCTCCTTGCAGAGACGCCGTCAGGTGTTTTTTTTTTACTTATTTTTATTTAGATCATGTTCCCATTGACGGCGATGAGGAAAAACTTTTTGACGTCATCACGTCTGTTGAGTTTTGATAAGTAAACTATTTTAACCCTCTACAGGCATAACATAACTTCATGCCTGTATTCTCTGAAGGGTGTACAGGCATTGAAGTGCCATATTTCACCAGATAGGTTTAAGTCTCATATACCTAACTAGCTGACCCGCGCATCTTCGACTGCGCCACATTTTCCCCGTTTTCGCAGCATTTTTCAGTTCTGCTCCGCTCCTATTGATCGTAGCGTGATGATATATATATTCACTTCCTATAGCCTACTTCGACAAATGGGCTATCTAAAACTGAAAGAATTTTTCAAATCGGACCAGTAGTTCCTGAGATTAGCGCGTTCAAGCAAACAAACATACTCTTCAGCTTTATAATATTAAGTATAGATTAGATTAGATTAGATTAGTATAGATCGATGGCAATTGGCTCGCCCCTTATCTATATAAGGGGCGAGCCAATTGCCATCGATCGGGCACAAATCTAGACTCCGCAGCTGCTACTGAGAAATTCCTGTGGTACTCCTCAATAATACTTTGGAAGATCTGGGAATCGACCCCTGTCAAATTCAAAGCAAAGCATTTATTTCAATTAGACCATTACAGGCACTTTTGAAAGTAAAAAAAAAAAAAAAAACGCGAAGCTACAGTCCCAGTCACAAGGCATAGTAACTTGTGAAAGTACTGTAGTTGCCCATTCCGTAGCGTAGATCTCTATGGAGAAGAATGGGCAAGAAACTCCATGGATACTCTTTTAAATCAAAATATGTTACAAAATCTTGGTTAAATCATTCATGTTAAGAATTAAAAATATGTGAGAACAATGTAGAAATACGGGCAAGTTAAGAGCGTCCAGAGTAAAAGATTAAATTAGTAATTAAAAAATAAAGTAATTAATAAACCTTGACCTCTGCAGTCACGCTTTGTTACTAAAACCAGCAAGCGAGGCAGTGTATAAGTTACAGTCAAAACTGTAAATCGGACCAAAACACTTTTGACCGTGTGTCAGTCAAAACCCTTATTAAGTTAAATGACACATTAAAAAATCCTAACAACCTAATGTTTAAGTAAAAGTTAGTTATTGTTAAAAATAGTTTTAACCGGTCAAAAGTAGTTTTGATCAATTACCAGTTTTGAATGTGACATGTACAATACAAATAAGAACAACCGCTCGGGTCGATCTTTAAGGTTAAGCTGTGCTTGCCGAGGTTGGTCCGTGGATGGGTGACCATAATTACATATCGAGTTTCCTCCGTGCCTCGGAAAAGCACGTTAAGCCGTTGGTCCCGGCTATCATTTGAAGAATTTTGATAGTCGTTACGAGTATTCAGAAGCCAAAAGTCTGACATCCAGTCTTACCAAGGGGTATCGTACCTATTACCCAGTTACTGGGGTGTGGAGGTCAGATAGGCAGTCGCTTCATGTAAAATACTGGTACTCAGCTGCATCCGGTTAGACTGGAAGCCGACCCCAAGATAGTTTGGGAAAAGGCTAGGCAGATGATGACGACAATACAAATATGATTCCTACATGACACTGCACGTTCAGAGCAGCGGTGGCCCAGTGGTGGCAGCCCCGACTTACGAGCAGTAAGCTGTGGGGTTCGAACCCAGGCAGGCGGATTTGTTTGTGTAATTCATTTCATCACCGCTGCCCTCAAAAACGGTGAAAGAAAACATCGTGAGGGAACCGGCATGTCCTAAACTAAAAATTCGAAGACATGCGACATCTACCATCTACCAACCCGCACTGGGCCTGTGTAGTAAATTACAGCCCACTCACTGTCATATACCTGTGTCCCAGCAGTGTTCGTTCAACATCAATATTCTTACCTCATAAAAACTATCCTGTATCCAGCAAACGACAGATACATACTCTATCTCCTCAATTTCCGCTACTGCAAGGAAATGATTTTATAAATAATCGCATGCGGCTGTAATTGAAAAGCGAATGGAAATACATCAGCGGTAAGAAATATAATAAACCACAGATCTGGGAGAGTGTAGACAGGAATACGGAATTTCAGAACTGCATGCATGGATGGTGATGGTTCCTTTGAATGAGATAGTATACTTGCTTGATTAGAATATTAGTAGTTGAGTACAGTTGCTACCAACTGGTTGAGCATTTTTTTTAAAAAACTTTGAAACACACTTCCCCTTTAAATTATATTCGTGTGTGTAGCAATTAATCCTTGTTTCAATTTATTTTTTACAGTGACCTTGTGGATCATAATATTTTGGAATTATTTTTATCAGTAGTTGGCAGACTGTATTGAACTTTTTATTGTATCTCGTTTATACGTTCATTTTATAATCTCGACGTACGAGTTGCTAACAAAATCTAATACAGCACTCACACAGATAGATAAAGGTCATAAACTTTTATTGTATTTTTATCTACGCCAAAATATATAGCTTTCTTGAACAAACTTCACGTAATCATTTTACTCGACCAAACATCCCAGTGAAATTCAAACGCAGCACCATCTCGAACCGTGGGGTGCCCACGGGAAATGTGGTTTTATGCGGACGCTACACAAATAAACTGGGTTTAAGAAACCCTCACAAGCCTCGGCGAAACTTGTCCGGTACGTAGAATGCTTGGGAATTCTGTCGGAACTTAGTTGCATTCTAACCGAACTTGGACAAAACGTTCATATTGATCTTTTGTACGGATGAGGAATAATTAATTTTCGTTAACGTGATCTTTGAGTTTCGTGTTAGTTGGAACTGAGGAGAATGGAGGATTGTAGGAGGAATTGGTTCTTGTTTGGGATTTATTTCGTGTCGAGTAAGATGTTCCACTATGTATACCCAGCACGCGTAGCATGACCGCCGTGGAAACGGGCTATGTCGACGGAAGAATTGACAAACTGACACAATTGTCATTGTCTATCTGTCATTATGTCGATTCTTCCGTAGAGATAACTCGTTTCTACAGTGGTCATGCTACGCGTGCAGGCGTTTTATACAAGAGTTTTAATCGCGGCTGCTGAGCATGAGGTTCTGGGTTCGATTCCCGTGTCCCTGTGTCCCCGTTTCCTGTGTCGGGTATATTGTTATTGGGGTTTTTCACCAGGAAATTCTCAGTAGCGGCCACGGAATCCGTATTTGTGCCCGGTTGATGGCAATAGGCTCGGCCCGTTTACATGGGACTTAAACATAACTGGCAGAATGTGGGTGTACTATTAGTTACACATCTGCCTAACCCTTGGGGGAACTTGCGTGATATTATGTCATGTGTTTTAAGGTTCTGTCAAACAAATCGTTAAGAACAGGTTTCGGACCGGGCGGGTGCGCACAACGGACACTGACTAATACTTATGTACTTATTCTGACATATTCTGACGTACGAAGCCGTAATCTATCCTGAGCTCTTTGATCGAACCATATGAAAGAGACTCACACAGGTAAGTATTATAATATGTGTGACAAAGACGAGGCTCTTTCAAAATTGATGTTATGCTCAAACTAGATATTTACGCTTCCAGGCGTAAATATCTAGTTTGAGCATAACATCATCCTGCACGATTATGCTTGGAACTGCTCAGTGTCTGTTGAATTACCCTATACTTAAACCGCAGCGCCACACCGCGGTAGTAGTAATATGTCCGCATCCCGATGAATATCCAGTCGATCGAATGATTGAAACCTGTCACAACCTGAACTGATTCAACCACATTTGTTAGGACTCTCGCTATTTCATGGACGGGCCATTCGGCAGCCGATCATTCCCGAACGTGGCACGAGTGATAGAGAAGCAAGCCATAAATAAGGCATTCGCACTTTGTTTCTGCGCTTGTCGAGACTGCGATCGTAGTTCTAACGCCCCGGGCACACGCTCCAGCGTGTGGCGGTGACGGCGCGGCGGAGAAAACAAATGAAATGAGAAAACAAACGAAAAATATCTAGCGTATATTTTTGCGGGTATAAGCTCTTACCGGCTTATGCGGGATCTTGCGCACCATATTACGCGCTTCAAAAGTCATTTATCACACGTGCACGTACTTGTTCCGATGTGTTCTCTTGATTGAAATGACAGCAGTCAGCAAGTGACGTCATCGACGTTTATTAAAAGACTATCGCCAGCTGACCGTTTTTGGCGGGCCAAATGAAATGCGTTCTCAGGGCACACTGTGGCCCGCGGGCCCTGGGGTTGGGCAGCCTTGTTCTAACTAAACAACATTTTTCACTTTTTGAAGTGAAACTTCTTATGCGACTTCCAACAAGTTTAACGTTTAACGCTACCATGGAGGGGGAATATTTTCTAAAACTCACTAAGAGATGGCAGTATTACAAGATTTGTGACTACGTAGTTCTACTAGGTACGCAAGATGGCGTGCAAACAGTCATGCATTCAACTCTTCGGTGTGACCAGCCCTCGCTCAATTTCCATGAGTAGAATAACCTCGATAAACTTATGTAATAATTTTGTAATAACAATAATACAACAATAAAACAACAAAATATTATTTAGAAGCTCAATAAAATAACGAGAGTGAATGCGTGGCACTCGAACGCATGCGTGTAGGGATGATCCGCGCGGAGGGAATCCACGCATTTTTTTTTTTCAGCATCCGCTGTCGCCAGACGCGCTTCGTTTGACACTTGTGTAGGTCGTGGCCAGGCTGTGAGCCAACTCAACGCGAATGATGTCCTATACAAATCTCGCCTCTAACATGGGAAAGGTGTGAATCGATTGTGACAAGAAGGTTCTCTGTTTGCACTTTACAAGTAAGTCTGTAGAGTTGGCTGAAGTTGGTTTTTAGTAGTGAGTAGTTGAGATTCTTGTGAAGTAACACGCCTAGGGCAGTACCTACAGTGGTTTCACTTTAATTTTATGTCTTTGTTCATGGTGTGACCATCTTACTGCCAAATCAACGGTCTCAAGTTCGAGCCCAAGACACGCACCTCCGATTAATCGGATTCATGTGCGTATAATTATCACTTGCTTGTGAAGGAAAACATCGGGACGAAACCAGGATGCCTGACAAATATTTTCGACGGCATGTAAAGCCAAGTCAGAGGGGGTGGCATAAAAACTCTGAAATCAGGTTACACTAAAAAAAAAAGAAGACTTGTTGTATTCCTGTTTGAAGGATGTTCAGAAAGAAGAAACAATTTCAAAGACGACAGTAGACCAAACGAACATGTAAAAACAAAAAAAAAACACTAAATTTAATTCTTAGCTTTTCTTATTTCGTTGCTGGAATAAATTACAATAATATTATGTATGTACGAAGTTCGTGAACTCCTCAAACCAATGTGGAAACCTTCAAATGTTTGCTGATCAACTTTGGCAAAATTTTGAATTATTAATTTTGTTTACGCTCTGGTGTCAGCGAAGTATGATGGGTTATTTAAAAGCCATCGGGGGTAACTTTTGCTTGATTGTGTTTAAGTTTCTTAAGAACAATATGACAGCTGACGATAGGGTGATACACATACATGGGTGTAGTAGCTATGTGATCATTGTTCTTTTGTTTGGTTTGGTGGAACATCGTCTTTATCCATACATTTCTTTGATAGATACATATAAGTGTATGGATAAAGGCGATGTTCAATAGAAAGAAAGAAAATTCGCGTGAAATAAAGCGTGTTATTTTTAGTTTTAGGAGCAATAGCTCCTTAAACTAAAAAAACACGCTTTAGAGAGACGTCATTTTATTTCTCGAATTTTCTTTCATTTGAAACTCAAATATAACTAGCCCAACATCTGTGGGAGACCACCATATTACATTTACAATGACATCACTACGTCACTTAGCTAAATCTGCATTGTAATTAAAACTAAACACGTATGCAACAATTTTGCTCAATCGGAAACCAGATAATTGGGTCAGAATTTTCTAAGATTTTTTTTACTTAACAGGGGAAGCTAATAAAAGCTTATTAAAAAGAAAACACACAGCCTGGGCCGTTGGGTCTCGAATCATGAATTTGCATAAGAGCTCCTCATTAAACGATGATTGGATGAAAACCAAAAAAAACACTACTTTTACAAATACATAGATTAATAGGGTAGTAAGAAGTTTTGTAATAAAGAAAGACAGAAAGAAAAGATATTTATTTATCGCAGGGACATGACGTGCATACAAAATAACAATGAACACAATATACATACAAAGCATAACAAACATTTGTATGTATAATAAGATAAAATATGCAACAATAAGATTTAAAAAAAAAAAAGTTGACAGCTTGCACGTCGTGACCACGACAAGTAGGTCACCACTCAGCATGATGCTGTGCTATGGGGGGCCCACAGCACTGCGCTGGTATTCAGTGGTTACCCGTAAGGAAGGCCATAATTGCTATCGATAGGAACCCTAACAGGCTCACGGTCCAAGTACACAAGGTGTGGTTTTGCATCCTCGTCAAATTCAAGGAGGTAACTATGCTAATGATTCTCGTCCCGAATCAATAATAAAATGGGTAGGTATTTTTTTTTCTTCTTTTTAACGGATTTTGGTAAGTGTGAACCACCCTTGTTTTAAACGCGGCCCGTCTGGTTCCTGCCTGATAACCTCGCTTACACACATACAAACAATCTCAAACGTTTATTCGATAATTTCTTAGTCCCTAAACCACGTTAAGGGGGTTATTCTGAATTACTGACGAACTTAAACAACCAAAAAAATCAGCGTTTATTAAATTAACTAGGTACCGTAATTTTAATTGATTATTTATGTCTTTCATGACCCATGACGCCCTTTATGTCTAGAGGCTTTATTTATTCTTGAGTAAATTGTTTTAATATTTTATTTTACTATTGGTGTGTGCTAGCTGACATGTGATATTAATTTGATTTTATGGATTCCTTGTTTATATAAACTTGTTGAACACTATTGTATAGAATCTGGTTCTTCTAACCTAACAGACAGGTGTTGATGGGGAGTTTGTTTCGCCACTTCTTCTACCCAGCTAAAACACTAGGAAGTGGCGAAGGGCGTTTTGGGGACTGTCTCTTGTAATTTGACGTTCAAAAAGTGCTGATTATCAGCCTAGTTTGAATAAATGACTTTTGATTTTGACCACCTCCAGAAATTTGACGAGGTTGCAAAACAACACCTTGTATAAACCTGGTGTGCGATCTCTTAAATATAATAACGCGCTGAGGGCACTGCTGCGGCTGCCTCGCTTCTGCAGCGCATCGGGAATGTTCGCAAACGTCCGCATTGACTGTTTTTATGCCAGCATGCGCAAGAGGGCGACCTCGATAGCGAGTAGAGTGCGGGGCAGCAGCAACAGTCTTCTTGCCGTTGTCGCCAACAGGTTGGACGGACCTTTCATGAAGCACTGGCAGGCCTTACATGCACCCGTATATCGGGCCTGGGTTCAATAAAAATCCGCATAAACTGTTTTCAATTGCTTGACATTTATTTTTATTTGACATTTATTTTAATTTGACATTAATTTCTATTTATTTATTTTTAATTTTACTTTTTAATTGAATTCAATAATTTTATCTTATGTAACTTTGAAATCTAGGATAATCAAGCTGTTCAATAATTTATGTTTGGATTTTTATTTATTTTTGTTTATATTTTATTATTTTTGTTTTATATGGGTCACGGACCTGAATTAAATAAATAAATTAAATTAAATAATCATCATTATCTTCCTGCCCTTGTCCCATTCTACTTGGGGTCGGCAGCAACACGTTTTTTTCTTCCATTCACCCCTGTCAGACGTCAGGGCATGATTTACTCCTTTATCTTTGACATCATTCCTCACACAATCTATCCATATTTTCTTTGGCTTTCCTCTCCCACTCCATCCATCAACATTCAACATTCATCATCAGCCTATAATGTTCCCACTGCTGGGACACAGACCACCTCTCTATGAGAGGGAGTGGGCTGTAATCCAACACGCGGGCCCAGTGCGGTTTGGTAGATGTCACATGTCTTCGAATTTTTAGTTCTAGGACATGCCGGTTTGCTCAGAATGTTTTCCTTCACCGTTTTTGAGAGCAGCGGTGTAGAAATAAATTACACAGTAATGCGCCTGCCTGGGTTCGATCCCACGACTTACTTCTCTTAAGTCGGGGCTTCCACCACAGGGCTACCGCTGCTCCCAATATCCATCACTCAATTAGAATAATCATGTCTCATCATGTGTCCTCAATATCTCATAGAATAATCATGTAAGCCATTTTCATAGGCATGTATAAAATACTAGCTGGCGATGTGCATGTACTAGGTTTAGAGGTATCACAAACTGATATATCTCCCTTTATACTAGAGTATCACATACCCGTATATATCTCCCTTTATACTAGAAATAGAACACCCGACAAAACAACCTATCCCAAATACCATCTAATATTACAACGTTCCTTTCAATTCCAACTGATCTCAAGGAAGGATATTCGTTGGCAACATGTTCTTTATCTGTCTAATTTATTGGAAAAGATAACCATTAGTGTGTGGTATTGGCAGCCGAGTATTGAAGGGGAATTGACTTGAAATGTTACGATTATTATTGCCAGTAATATTTGAGTCGAAATCGGAGCCTCGGGCTACGGTTACTTTAGAAAGTTTTGTGTGTTTTGTTTTGAAAACAAATGTTTTCTATGTCACAGATTGTATTTTGAAATTCTAAACAATTAGTACCTCTTTTTAATACGTCATTAAACGGGTTAACAGATTAAATAAAAATGCGCTAGTATTTATTTACTGAGAGCAGTGGTGGCAGCCCCGACTTACGAGCAGTAAGCCGTGGGTTCGAACCCAGGCAGGCGCATTACTTTGTGTTATTTATTTCATAACCGTTGCCCTCAAAAACGGTGAAGAAAAACATCGTGAGGAAACCGGCATCTCCTAGAACTAATAATTCAGACATGTGACATCTACCAACCCGCACTGGGCCCGCGTGGTGGATTACAGCCCACTCCCTCTCATAGAGAGGAGGCCTGCGTCCCAGCAGAGGGAACATTATAGGCCGATGATGATGATGATTTGTTTACTGTTACTGTTAGCCTGTGTCATCCCACTTGTGGGCAAAGGCCTCTCCTCATGACTTCAAAATCTTTCAATATAGGGCTTAATTTTGATCGCTCGTTGGTTCTGTCCAGCTCGACCTGCCATCACTTTCAAGGTCTACCGCCTCGCCTTCGGCTGTGTCAGCGCTCCACGTCGTTGTGGTTATCTTGGCCCACAGCGAGTCGGGCATATCGCAGACATGGCCAGCCTATAGTCCCACTCCAGCTTGGCAGCTTTTTAAGCAACGTCAGTAAATTATGCTTTGGAGAGGGGTGTGGTGTTGCGTATATGGTCGGCTACTTTGACGCTTAAGATACTGCGCACCATTGCGCAGTCCTTGAATTATGACTTTTGAATGTTTGTCAAAGACCAAGTGAGACCAAATAAGAAGAATGCACACGTTCATGACTTTAAGCTCTGCAACACAGCTGAATCTTAGTAGTAACAGTAACAGAAATTACGAGGTCTAACAACTGCCCTCTTAAATTATAAAACCTTATTGATTTTCGTAGTATCTCGTTCCCATTACTTCTGCATAATCGAATTTCTTTTACCTAAAAATACTAATACAATGTCAACTTCAAATCGTCTTCCTCATACACAAAGCCGCACTCAGTACCCGAGGTGCTAGCACAAACGCACGGCGGCGTTAACGCGACGTAAATGTAACGTAAATACTTACAATTTTAAAATTGAAAACATTCTTTCGCACATTAACTGAGTATGGGTGAATTTCACCATTGGAACTGAGCTCGAAAAAGGAGGAGCTCGTGGCTTAATAATAACAGCCGCACGGGACGACGTTTAAGGTTAAAACGTGCTTGCCGAGGTTAGTGGATGGGGACCATAATTACATACCGAGTTTCCTCCGTGCCTCGGAAAGTACGTTAAGCTGTTGGTCCCGGCTGACATTTGTAGATCTTTGACAGTCGTTACGAGTAGTCAGAAGCCAAAAGTCTGACATCCAGTCTTACGAAGGGGTATCAGATTACCCAGTTACTGGGTTGTAGAGGTCAGAAAGGCAGTCGCTTCATGTAAAATACTGGTACCCAGCTGCATCCGGTTTGACTAGAAGCCGACCCCAAGATAGTTTGGGAAAAGGCTAGGATGATGAACTGAGCTCGAACAAAACATCTAACTAGTGATCAAGGACTATCAGTGTCATATCATTATCATTTTCTTGCCCTTATCCCAATTATTTTGGGGTCGGCGCAGCACCTCTACTTCTTCCATACTTCTCTCATTACTTCACGACACGTCCTTTGTTACCAAATCATCCTTCATACAGTCCATCCATCGTTTTTTTGACAGTGTCATCTTTGATGTGGAATTAAGAGTGACAGCTCTTAAACGGGTATTAAACGTGTTAATCGCGATCAGTTTCCTTAAGAACCTCGCCATTACTTAGTTTGGAACTTTAACTCTATAGGAGAATACTAATTCACCTTATCTCAAAACAATAACCAAAAATGGAATAGTTGCATATTCAACTCAAAAATCGTCCGTATTTACGTTACATTTACGTCGCGTATTCGTATTAGGACCTCAATACCTGAAATTCTCTGTAATTATTCACCGTACGAAATAAGTACGGCGCTTGAATTTCAATAAGACGTCTCGAGATTTCCTGTAAGCAAAGAATGGCGGTTATAATAAACATATTAATAGCAACCCGTGGTAAGCCTCTGGATTTGTGTGCTTAGAACGTACTTTATTTGTTTTGTTTTCTGGTGTTTTGTGTTGGGAGGAAAATATTGTTATTATGTTTCTGAGAATTGTTCAAAGGCTGAGTTTGTCGCTCCTTGAGTTTTGGATTACCTAATGAGGATAATTAATAATAAGATTATTTACGTAACATAACATCACGCCTGTAATACCTGAAGGGTTAAACAGAGGCGCTGCGGGTTGTTCGAAAGAGAGACACCGCGACCCTGGAACACAAAGGGCAAAGAAGGAACATGGGTGGGTTTTAGTCAGTACAAGTCTGACACTCCCTCCCGCTCCGCCCAGAGCGGGAGAAGTCATTTGATGATTTCCCATCCGCAAAAAAAAAAGGGTTAAACAGAGGCGTACGTAATGGTACACCCTCATTTTTCCAGTTATACAATATGTTGTTTTGCACCCTCGTCAAATTCAAGGATGTAACTATGCTAATGATTCTCGACCCGAATCAATAAAAAAAGGGTAAGTAGGTAATTTTTATTTTATTTTCTTACTAACGGAAAACGATAAGTGTGAACCACCCGTGTTTTAAACGCTGGTCGCGTCTGATCCTGGCCTTAAATCCTCACTTACGCACATACAAAATATTTCAACGTAAATTCGATGATTTCTTCCTTTCCCTAAACCACATTAAGGGGGTTATTCTAAAATACTGTCAAATTTAAACAACAACAAAAAACAGTATTTTTTATTAATTAACTAGGTACCGTAACTTATATTGATTATTTATGTCTTTTGTGACAACATCTTGAATTTTGACGAGGACGCAAAACAACACCTTGCATTTAAGTCCCATGTTATCATTTAGGACGTTGATGATAGCCATCAACTGGGTACTAATACAGACTCCGTGGCAGTTACTGAAAAATCTTTGATGGAAAAACCCAAAAACACTTTACCTGACCCGGGAATCAAACCGGTACAGCATGCTCAGCAGGACTAAATGAGGCAGGTCAATTACTTAAATACTCTTAAAACTGTGTGTTGTTCCAATGATGATCATGCATTATTAAGTACTTATTCATTACGTGTCTATGCCTGTTGTATAGAATTTAATCACATGTTGTCATCGATATGTGGTCCTTTGAGACGCATCCATAGATCGCCGTCAAATCTAATCAGCACCTTGCATTCAGACGCGTTTAATTAGGAATAGAACAGATAGATTAGGGATAGATGCTGCAACTGATACTGTTGCCTGTGTCATCTCACTGCTGAGCAAAGACATCTCACGATAATTCCAGTTTTTTCGATTCCATACTATGGTGGACCACTTAATAATACTTACATACGTAAGCATAATTATCAAATCCAGTCTTTGTTCTGAACAGAGAACTCAATCATTCTCCTAGGATTCTCCGATAGATTACACCAACATTTTGAGCATCACTGTCTAAAACACTACATTTTCGTATTCTACAAGACAAAAGCCAATTTTATCAGTGACCCCGTTTACTTTCCCAACAATGTTCCCTAATAAAATCAACTTTCAATATTTATGACAAGCACGAACCTGTGTAAAGCGTCACCAGTCATTATAAGTACAACAGATTTGCGTACCGAGGGAAATCTTCGTCAACACACCGCACCGGTTACAAAACACAAATTGAAAATGATAAAAAGAAATATTATCCAACCATTACTGGTTTTGTACGAGAGAAGAAAATTCTCTCGGTTCAAAACCAGCGATAGATGTCATTGTAAGCGAAGTGGAGGTTTTGAAAATCTGGGTTGATGATCTCGTGGTGGTAGGTGAGAAGTGTTTGCAAAGCAAGCTAAGCTGTCTAAGGAATTAGGAGCCTCTAAGTATTCACGGACGCTGAATAAGTGCGCGCTTTGATGTCTCACAAACTGCTGTTTGTAAAGTATGGAGTACTAGGTACTCAGCTAATGGGTTAAGCATAATTATGTAGGTGCTTGTTTGTAAGAGGTGGTGGGAAAATGTGCATTGGTGTTCAAAATTTTGGTTCAGAAATGTGACCACTTTTTATACCACCACCTATTCGTCCTTTAGTCACTGCCTGTGGTCGCAAGAGCTACACAACAGTGTAGCTGTGCTCAACTGAGCATAAGGGTTGAATTTTAGACAGCGTTATTGGGTATTTCCATCAGATTTTTGAAGTGAAACTACTTATGCGACTTCAAACAAGTTTAACGCTACCATGGAGGGGGAATATTTTCTAAAACTCACTAACAGATGGCAGTATTACAAGATTTGTGACTACGTAGTTCTACTAGAGCTAGGCAAGATGGCGTGCAAACAGTCATGCATTCGACTCTTCGGTGTGACCAGCCATCGCTCAATTTCCATGAGTAGAATAACCTCGATAAACTTATGTAATAATCATGTAATAAAAATAATACAACAAGAAAACAACAACATATTATTTAGAAGCTAAACAAAATAACGAGAGTGAATGAGTGAATGCGTGGCACTCGAACGCATGCGTGTAGTATTAAGAAATTTCACTTCTTCCGCGCGGAGGGACTCCACGCACTATTCATTTTCAGTAACTGTCCGCAGGTTGGATTTGTGGACTGTATAACTTGAGGCTGACACACGGAAGCTTGTGTGACAAAACTGTACTGCGACTCACTATAGGTCGAATGCACGCTTGTGCGACATGAATCTAGTGTTAACTAAATAAATGTCATTTTATTTGAAAGAGGACATTATAACAAGTTCTCACTGAATTTGTGAGATTTGGCAATCAAGGAATCTAAGTCGATTCCTTGATTGCCAAATCTCACAAGGAATATAGTAAAAGAAAAAAGAATTAAAGAAAACGAACTATTGTCGCTTTTTAGGGTTCCGTAGCCGTTGAAAAAACTGCCCCGTTGAATAGGCTCGCCCCGAATTGCACGAGACTTAGACATTACTGGCAAAATGTGGATGTTCTGCAGGTACACCACTGCTTAACCCTTTGAAGATTACCAGGCGTCATGTTATGTCATATTACCATGGAATTTGACGATTATTTGAGTCTGGAATTGAGCACGGTTGATAGGAATAGGCTCGCCTCCTATTACAACTTACAGAAATGTGGCTGTACTATTGAGTACACTAGTGACTAACCTTCAGGAATTACAGGCTTCATGTTACAGTGGAATTCGACGGTTTTTAACCGACTTCTAAAAAAGGAGGAGGTTCTCAATTCCGATGTTTACATTTTTTTTAAACGAAACCATAAACCATTCCACAAACTTTTTGAACGTGTGCGTGTAAAATTATCGGACCAGCTATTTATTTGTGTAATAAAGTCCATCTTCGTTAATAAAGTCCGCTACTGTAATACGATATTTCATTCATTCATACGTAGTAACACGTAGTTCCAATTTTTGCCGCGGGGTGTCTCTCGTGACTACAAAAGTTTTCATCTAAGCTGACAAATGCTCGTCGAGAATAGTAGACGACGTACACAAACCGCAAACGGCGATGGTCTGACAAAGCAAGACCGTAATTCGTTAATTGAACGCAGTTAAATGTTCAACTAATTTGAATAAGCCCTATGCGGCTGCTATTACGTGTACTCATAGAAAGTAATGGTTATAGAGAAGCGTAGCGTAAGTTGGCAACATTTACCAGAGTATGTTGCACCTGTCAGTTATTTTGGGTATTGACAAACAGAAGTAAAATTTGCAGATATTTTCAGAAACAGCCTACAAAATTAACTACATGCCCTGCCAATGCGCTGCTGCAACTACCAACCTGCTTCGATTGTCTATCACAGCACTGCCCTGTAGGTAATAGAAAATCTGGTAAACATGGCCATGGAGAAGAACATTTATCATAAAAGCAAGCAAAGACTATTAAAATGCTGATGTTTGAATAAAATAACGTGCTTGAGTAATACGGTTTATTGGAGACAGCCATGACAGACGCATCATCTGTCATCCGCTGCCGAATTGACAAGGGCATAAACAATAGCCAGTGGGCCAGTAGCCGTATGGCTACACAGCACAGCTCGACAGCTCGGTGGATAATTACATTTTTGTAATGTATATTACAAAAATGTAATTATCCACCGAGCTGTCCAATCCTGCGAGCGACACTAGGCGATTCAAAAAGAAAACATTGTGGTTTTATACCCATGATACTTATAATTTGTACCCGCGGACATATTTATGGTATATAGTTAAAAGCACCGACCTATAAAGTTTTAAAAGTTCGTTAATTTCATCTTCTCATCTATCAAGCAATCATTTCAATAAGTCTGTCACTGAAACATACCTGAACCTCGCAAAAAAAATCTCGCTACTCCAATTACAAGCTCCACAAACATACATGTTGCAAATGCAGAAATTCCAACTGGAATTCTGTCCAGCACTTAAGGGGAGAGCCGTGCAGATAAAAGTAAATTATCGTGCATATTTCCCTGAGGGATGGCTAGCGTCATTGCGAGAAAGTAACAGGCAAGGAAGGATATTGTGGTGCTTGCAGACTAGCTATTTGCAGAATTTTCATTAGTGTTATTGTTTTATTTTACTGCTAACTTAAAACAGCTTTGCAACCATGATTAACATGACAATGATATGAGAATGATGGGCGATGAGATGGGCCGAAAATTTGGAAATGGCGACCGCAAACCGCAAGACGAAGCGTAGGAAGGCCTCCCACTAGGTGGACCGATGACCTGGTGAAGGTTGCGGGGATCCGCTGGACCGCGCACGGGACCGGTTAATGTGGCGTCACTTGTGGGAGGCCTATGTCCAGCAGTGGACGTCTTTCGGCTGAAATGATGGTGATGATGATGATATGAGAAAATGTGTCTTTGCATTTTCATTGGGCCATCTTTTATACCTACCGCATTTAAAGCGAATCATTTGATTTTGATTCAAAATTGTAAATTGTCAACATAGGCGTTTTGTTCACCTCTTAGGTACAGTCACAGGAAAAAGAAAAATCGGCCAAGTGCGAGTCGTACTCGAGGAACCGTCGAGGAGTCAAACGTCAGGAACCTTGATTATCATTATTAAGAGCTATCGATAGCTAGACACCCCACACAGTTACATAAGTGAATATTTTTTTTCTACCCTCAGTTACATGTATGGAAAGCCACCCCTATTTTTTTTCATTATTTCACTTCATATTTTTGTAGCGGTTCATAGGAGGCATCTACTCTCCAAATTTCAAGTGTGTGGTGGGTGCCAATAGTTTCGGAGGAAAAATTCTGTGACATACGGACGTACAGACAGACCGACGAATAGACCGAATCTATAAGGGTTCATTCAACATCTATATTGGAATAAAAATGATCCCCTAATCGGAACCACACGTACAGTCAACAAAATAGTTAGGTATACAGGCAAAAAAATATATCCACTTTTATTATAATATTCACTAATATTTCGTAAACTAAATATAAATTTCATAACGACGCCTCCAAGCAATAACCCGGTAATGTACTATTACGGGGTTTATGCTGTTATGTCAAATTCGGCATCTATGGACTAGAATACACCTTCGCAATTTTTTTCAGATTTTTCCTATTGATATTTACAAAGAAATCATGACACACATGTTTATTGTTGGGAATTTAGACACGATAATATTTCGGCAAAAAACCTGTTATAGGTCTGTACGAACAAAACTATTTATTTTTTATTTTGGTAAGTTGCGATTACCGGGTTATTGGCGTAAATAATTTTCATGAAATTTTTGGTAAACGTGTTTATGGGGTTTTTGTTGAAATAATTTTAAAATACGTGTTCCGTAATATTCACTAACAATGTTATTTAAGTTTGGTATTGGCTCATTAATGTACGTAATATTTCAATACGGTCAATTTATTCCAAATTTTAATACACCTAGCTCTGTTCTGGATATTACTGTATTTGTCTAGCCGTGCAATAGTTTGTAAAGAGTGGTTGTCTCTTTCTTTTAGTTGCTGATAGACAGTAATAGATATATGCCACGCCCCCAACAAGTGTCCTTGGCCATCGGCCCGGTGCGTAAAGTTTGTTTACGTAAACAGTTGCATTCAAATCTCTGCACTAATTGCACGCAGATATTTGCGCTACGCTCGATATTGTTTGAGTTTTTGTGATAAACGGAAAGTTTACTTGTGAAGTTATTCAGTGCAAAGTGATAATGAGTTTTAGAAGAAATAGACCATTAATGAATGAACGTGTGAAACGAATGCTTCTCATGGTTGAGGACACAACAATTACAAGTAAGTACTTACTACAACTTAGTACTACTTACCTTTAAGTTAGGTATTTATGATTGTGTATTTTGTAATATTTTTGTTTACTATAGGTATGATAGGCGCCGATCAAGAGGTAGAACGTTCCGAAATAACTCCGAAGCAAAGTGAAAAGAAATCTACCAGTGCAAAGTCTGACGTCCAGGCATTATCAAAAGGTTTATTATTTTATAGATTTTTTATTATACCTAATAACTCACTACGACTAAAAAATAATACCTACGAGTAAGTTGTATGTAACTGTGACATGGTTGTAACTTTAATTCGTCCTTACATCGGTTGGGTTGGGTCGTGCTCGCTAAATCAAGTGCAATAGGATGTTGTACTTTTTTTTATTATCGTGGTAAAATAATCAAATGAGTCCTCCCGCTTACTGTCATACTCTTACTGACTAAAATCCACGGTGATCTTTCAATAATCCTTTACGATCCAGGGCCACGGTTACCTGATGAGTCAGTCCCACGACTCCGGCAGGCTTTGGTCCTCTAAGGAGGCCCCGTCAGTTTGCTGACAGCATTTTTTACTTAAGAATTTATTTTTAAAAAGGAGGGCTTTTCAATTATTACTCTGTAGTTTTACACGATATATAAATACCTTCTATTCACGTAAAATGATCAGGTATATTTTAAATTCGGTGCCAGCTAAATCTAACAAATAGGTACATAAATGCAGGGTTATGATGTACCTAGGTATATGCAAACTGATATTTTTTTAAGGGTTGTTTTAGTTTATTTTTTATTTTTACCATTTCAGATACAGATTGCAATATTATTGCAGTTGATACCGATTCTAGTGTAAAAGAAACTTTTACCAATCAAGTTCTGTCAAGATATGAGTTACGAGGTACGTATTAGAACGTAAACATAAATAATTTTAATCATTACATTTTTTCTTTATAACAATGCGTAACATTATATGGTGATTTAATTTTATTTCATAATTCCATAAATGAATTCAATAAAATAACTCGGGTAATTTTATTGATTACAGACAGAACGGAAAAAAAATACGATGATGCTGATCAGGAATCCGATGAAGATTTTTCGCCAGACGTCTCGGAATATATTCCGAGTCCAAAGATATTGAAAAGTCCATTAAGTAGCGTTTCAAGTCTTAGCGGAGACTCTGCATGTATTAATAAAATTATAGCATTTCCAGAAAATATTAGCACTCCTTCAACAATTTCTAATCTATCATTGTATTTAACCAACGCTGATTTCGTGGCTTCTCCATCAGAAATATATATAGCCACTATAGATTTATCACAACCAAGTATTGAAAAGGAAAACCAATCAAGACCAAACATAAGAAAAACAATAAGTAGCCAAGAAAATATAGATGACACGTTAAAACCAGATGAATTTTCAGAAATTAATCACAATGAAACATTTACCGGTAGAACTTCAAATGATTGCTCACATGCTAAGGAAGTTGTAGCTGACAATGAGGATAGTCCTAGCTTATTAAGGAAAATTAGTAGCGAAAACGAAATCAATGAAACTTTAAGACCAGAGGAGTGGTCAGAAAGTAACAATGACACAACATTGACCGGTAGAACTTCTAATGATAGCTCACATGCTGCAGAAGTTGTAGCTGACAATGAAGATAGTCAAAGCTTAATACGGGACAATAGTAGCGAAGAAGAAAACAATGAATCTTTAAGACCAGAGAGGCAGTCAGAAAGTAACAATGATACAACAACAGGCGGAAGAACTTCAAGCGATTGCTCGCATATGGTGGCCGTAGAAACTGACTAGGAAACGCAAGCAGATAAGAACAGAGTGGCGTAGTAAGAAAAATAAAATCCTGAAAAATTCCGGCAAAGCCTACGAAGGGTGCAATTCAAAAAAAAAATATCCTGAAAAAACTATAGGCTCCCCATGTGCGTGTAAAAAGGGTTGTAGCCAAAAATTCAGTCAGTCAGAAAGACAAGCTATATTTGACAAATATTATAGTCTGGCTGATCACGAACGTCAATGGTTGTATATCGGAAGATGTGTTCAAGCACAGACTATTAAACGAATGACGTTAGACCGCAAAAACAACCGCACACAAACTTTGAATTATTTTTTCCATAATTCAAATAATGAAAAAATTCCTGTATGTAAAAAATTTTTTTTGAAGACTTTACAAATCGGAGAATATGTTGTTTATACAGCAATGGAAAAAGTTCTGAGAGCAGATGAAGGACTTCAAGATAATCGGGGAAGACATAATAATAGGCCTAAAAAAATGAACACTAGTACAGAAGCCACAATTAAAACACACATTGAATTATTTCCTAAAGTACAGTCGCACTATACGAGAGCGACTTCAAACCGAGAATATCTTTCAGAAAACTTGAATATTTCCAAAATGTATCGCTTTTATACTGAGTGGTTTACAGAACAAAATTACAGTGATGTTGTAATGGCAACAAAACGACAATACGAAACAGTTTTTAACTCCCAATATAACTACTCATTTTTCAAACCAAAAAAAGACCAGTGCCTTTCATGCTCCATTTATGAACAATCAGACGACTCTATGAAAACTACCCTTGAAGAAAAACAAAGACTCCATTTAGAGAGAAAAGAAAAAGTAAGATCATTAAAGAAAGAAGAAATAGAGACAGCTGATAAAGGTAATATGACAGTAGCAATATTTGATTTGCAAAAAGTGTTGAGTGTGCCTCAATCTGAAGTAGGCGTATTTCATTATAAAAGAAAATATCCATGCTACAATTTTACTGTGTTTGATGCAGTACGAAAAATAGGATACTGTTATGTATGGCATCACCAAATCGCTAAAAGAGGCAGTTCAGAAATAGGAAGTGCTTTGTTATCTTTTTTTAAAACTGAACGTGAGAAAGGTATAACAAAGTTTTCATTATATTCGGATGGATGCTATGGGCAGAACAAAAATCGTTACATTTTCGCCCTTTATTTATATGCCTCCAAACTTTTTGACATAACCATAACCCATCGTTTTTTTGAAACTGGACACAGTCAAAACGAGGGAGACTCCATGCATGCATGCATAGAAAAAAACTTAAAAAATAAAGTTTTATATACCCCTGACCAAATTTATAATATTATTTTAAATTCAAAGATTACTGGCGAAAAATATAGGCTCAAGGAATTAGAGCAGTCCGAAGTTTACGATTTAAAACCACTGGTAGAAGACAGGTATTGGCGGTGCGATAAAGATGGAAATGTGATCCGCTGGGCTGATGTCATGGAGGTAAGCGTGGTCGATTCACAAGCAAATAAGTTGTTTTTTAAATATAATTTTGAAGACACTTATTCAGAGCTTGATCTCAACAACACTCCCTCTACCTCAGCTAGACGAAGAGGACGAAAGCGTGCGAGCACTCAAGAAGCAGCTGTATTGGATAATGTGCAGTTGCAACGCGCATACCACCAACGTATACCAATAAGCCAGGCTTTGCAAGCAGACCTTTTGAGTTTATGTAGAAGTGGAGCTATTCCTCAGAGTTACCATTCTTTTTATCAATCCTTGTCCTGTTCTGAAGCGGGAAACGAAAATATTTCTGAAGAAGAACTAAATTGAAGAGTTTATGTAGCTCAAAGTTGATTACAGGATCTGATTTTTATTGGATTATTTTTATTAATGGATGTTCACGTTGAATTAAAGTTAGTGTTAAATTACTTTCTGTGATTATAATAAATAATAAAATTACTTATAATCGAAATTATTGTATTTTTTCGTTTATTATCTTCAAATATTACATTTAAATTTAAAAATGGTATCGAGTGGAAACAATAACACTGTTTTTATAATTTTCCTCTTAATAACTATGTTATTTATCAATACCTTTTTTATAATTACTTGACATTACCACAATAACTCCGTACGAACAAGTTATCTATCAGCCATCAAATAAAAAATAACGCCGTAGAAGCCCATAATGTAATGTTATGAAATATTTTATTTCATAAATTTACTGCAATAACCCCTGTAGTATTACTGTAATATTGTATGTATAAAATTTCAGGTATTATTTATTTTCATAAATAACTAGGTTTTGAATAAAAGGATTTTCATATCAATGGCACAGGTAGACTTCGCAAAAAATTGCTTTCATTTAATACATCAATGACTTCAATAGTCCCACTCGTTCAAAAGATATTTGACAAAATCAGTAAATCTTTTCTCCTGTAAAATTTTGATTTTACGATTACCGGGTTATTGCTTGGAGGCGTCGATTAAGACTTGGGTATCCTAGTCTAATGTTTTAAATGTTACTAAAGACGAGATATTAGTGAATGTTGTAATAGTAGTGGATGGATTTTTTTTGCCTGTATACCTAACTATTTTGTTGACAGTACATAATATTTGCGTACACACACGCATCACTAATAAACTGGCTGGCAGCTAGACATTAGAAAATATGATAGGATAGCGATATTAATAATATGAACTTCAGCGAATGTTGTCTCTCCAGCTGTAGACGTGCAGCTATTCCTTAATAGCTATGTTCTAATGTGCAGCTGATTTGAATAAGCCTTACGTCATATTACGTGTGCTGATAGACGCTGGTTTCATATTTTGGTGAAGGTGACTTTTTATATATTTTTTAAATCTTCTTAGCGTTTCGATGACAGCCTATTTGCGATGTGTTTGGCACTTTTCAGTAGCGTCCATCAGCTCCTGTGATGTGCAAGCAACAGGACAGGCAGGTCACGATGTCAAGTGTCCCATCGTTTGTGGGGCAACACCGCATTAACACTCCAAGATAGAGTCATCTATGAATCTCCACCTGAATAGGTTTTTAAAAATAAAACCAAGGAAATACTAGTGACGAAATCGCTCGCCTAGGAGAGACACCAAGGTTTTCAACAAGACCTCTCCTCATGTGATAAGGCCGGCCACATATCGAGGATTTCGACGAAAGTTACGTCCTGAAAAAAGAGCACATTTATAATAATTAGTCCATAATGTTCTCATGGTTTTGTATGACAGCATCATCAATTAAACAAATAATAATCAAAGATTTTGAGAAACCTTTGCCCCTGCCTCTTTTCATCTATTTAAATTATTAATAGAACCTATATAATTTCTATTCCCATCCCAACACGGAATACAACCACATGTGCATTTATATTAAGAGCAACACAAACGTCACTCGTTGACTTAGCGCGATTGGTCTAATTGTTCCCTATGCATGCACCCATCGCTCCACCGCTCCCGTTGCTCCCGTTGCTCGATTGCTCTTGCTCAGCTCAGCTAATACAATTTAAAGCGATTGCTCCTTAATCTGCTGTTTGTGGCTTGTGTTTGATGAGAAGTATTTGCGAGATAGTGTGAATAGACGGACTGTTTGAGTGTGCTAAGGAATGACAGCATGTTCGTTTTAGTAAGTGATCGGCGGTAAGGGTGATTTTATTATAGCATGTTCAACATTTTAGAAAATACGAATAAAATCGTGGTTTGTCTCCCGTATTTATAACGTATCACTTGTTCTTCCATTATTTCTTTAGATAAGCATAATAATTATGATACCGCAACGAAAGGGCATTGAACCTCCAGACCAGGGCTTTTAAAATGTGTGGATCCTTCGGATTATAACGAAAAGCCACATTTGAGCACCAGGGTCTTATTTAGTAAAACTGATGGCAACATAGACTTTTTCTTCTGCTGTAATAAAAAGCAGTTGCAGTCATCATCAGCCTATAATGTTCCCACTGCTGGGACGCAGGCTTCCTCTCTATGAAAGCGAGTGGGCTGTAATCCACTACGCGGGCCCAGTGCGGGTTGGTAGATGTCACATGTCTTCGATTTTTTGTTCTAGGACATGCGGGTTTCCTCACGATGTTTTCCTTCACCGTTTTTGAGAGCAGCACTTGCAGTAAAATCTGACAAATATGTATTTTTGACAGATTTTTGGAACTCTTGAGAGCCAGAATCAACAGTGGCAACCACCCAGAGAGCGCCAAGACAATGAAGCTCGAAGAAGTCCCAGATAAACCATTTAACTGTCTTGGATTCCGCAACGTTGTGACGCATTGTTGTGTATTAAATATGGTCCACTGCACGAAACCGTTCAATAATTATTTTATTTTTCAAACCATTCGTTCGTACTTTTTTAACACAGTATAGGCTTGTAAAACTTCGGCTTTAAATTTCAAAGCCTGTCACTCCGAATACCCACAATTTTATCCCTTGCACAAATATAACGGCAGGTGTGTATTCTGTGTACTTTTTCTGTGTATTCTGTATACTCTTTTGTGCACAAAGCTTTAAGCTGGGGTTTAGAAGAATTGGTGGGTTGTGTATCAAAACATATGCCTTTGAATCGTCGCGTGTATTTTGATTTTGGTAACATTTTGAGCTCTGTGCATTTTTCGGATTTTTCGACAGCAGAAACATAAAAACACTCGTGAAAATTTTGCTTCACAGACAAACTGTAACAGTTGTTGGAAAATTTTGTGTTTCAAAAGTTTCAAAAATGATTGTAACTTGTTAGTACTAAATTTTTTGTAGCAAGTAATATCTAGAAAATAGTTTCAAATATGATTTTACGTAACAGTTACTGAAATACTCGAATTGTACTTGTTAAGTAGGAGTTTGGGGCAGTACTCAAATTTTTATATATCAATTACGGCTGTGTCAAATAGATTTAAAAACTTTATAAAATAAAGAAATGCCATAAGAACAGTGATCCCATGTCTCAATTGGACACGTAGGTAGGTACTTGGTTATTGCAAGTAGATTATGTACGTTTTGTTTCGTCACGTCACTAAATTTAAACGTTTGTGTTGCCTCGAGGTAGTTCATAATTTATTATCTCCTCCAAAAAATCAGTAGTACACCACAAAATTTCACTCTGAGATCCGTAAATGAACTGCGTGACGGCAAACCCCCCCCCCCCCCCCCCCTGTGCCCGCAGAGTCGCAAAATTACCTCGTATGATAAAACGTAAGGATTTGCAAGACGAATGCTTCCCGAGCCTTGAAGACGGATCACTGCTGCGTTTGTCAGGGACACGATGTTTACTCTATTAGCATTGTAGGGTTTATTTCTTGGTCTATAGGCCCTTTGAGCCTCGTTTAAAAAGTTTTAACCTATTCCATCAAGTTTGGTGGCTAATTTGGCTATAAATTTTGAATATTTTTGCGTTGGAATGGGACCTAAGAGTATTGTGAACGTTTGATGGATATGTCCTGGTAGGTGGGTATAAGGAACGGATTTTAAAGTGTCTTATTCTTCTTCTCAAAATTTCTTAAAAATAGCCATCTCTGTACCTACTTCATTTGTTCTTATGTAAAGACAGCTGCTTAACTCATCATATTATTATTATCTCTCTCTTTGTCTTAAAAGCTTTTGGTCCTTGAATGCCTTTAGCATTGATCAAAAAATCTGTATGGTTCAAACACTAAATGAAGATGTTATTTTACAGTCAGTGTTTTAATTCAAACAATGTTCCCAAGCGACAACACTGCAGTACACTGATGAAAAAGTTACTAGTAATATAGTAGTTTGATGACGACAGGCCGTATCGACGACGCGTTAGTGTTCCACGCGCGCCTCAAGCAGATGTCAGCAAAACAGACGGGGTCCGAGAGTGCTGATGCCTTCCAGGGCTGCGGGACTGTTCGAAAGAGATACCGTGGCCCTGTAACACAAAGGGCTAAAAAGGAACATGGATGGGTTTTAGTCAGTACAAGTCTGACTCTCTTTTGATGTTGTACCATCCGTAAAAAAAAGGGTCAGTGTACATCCCTGTGTGTTATGTAATCTTTCACGACTGACTATTATTATGACAAAAATTTCATACACTTCATCTACATATGAAGTAATTAGGTAAACCCACCTCTTCCTTGCAGTTCTAGACACAGTGCTACACAAGTTATTATTAAGGAAAATTTAATGCACCTCCTTGGGGCTCGGATGCGCCGCCGGCAATTAAACCTTAGTTATGACGTCGCGAGGAAACCTTCTTGGAAACATGGCTGGATGTTCTGAACGTGAACTTTGTAAGTTTCGAGAGGGTTGTTGTAACTGAAGAAAGGTTCTTGAATGGGCTTCGTTGGAGAAGTAGATACAGTCTTGTATTGATTAGCTGGCAGCGTATGCCTTGTGAGACAGCGATACTCTTTCAGTCATTTTTTTTGTATTTGAAGGCTCTTATATGTGGCACCAGATTTAATTAGATTTAAAAAACAGACGTCAGCAATCCGTCAACGACTCGTTACGCGGCACCTTCCCTGACAACCTCACAAGTCAATGTGGCTGCCCTCAACGACTTGACATTCCGCCAGAGAGAATTGTAGGCCACTTCTCTCTCGTCTGTGGTCACAGTTTAGTTTGCAACGTGAATCATATGAAGCCTCCTTGCAGAGGTGCTGTCATATTTATAAACATTTGTTTATTTATTTTTTGTTTTTGTATGCATGTAATTTCCCTGCGACAAACATATATTTTGTCTTTCTTTCCACTAAGTAACTAATAGAAACCGGGAAATACTTTCCAATAATTAGTACCGTGACAGTTGGCGATAGTCGTTTTGCTGGGCCTCAGCCTATCGCTTACATCTGGGGCAAGACACAATCTTAGCATACTCAAACTCTGTAGTAAGACTGTTCTAATTCCATGTTTAATAACGTTTATTCATCTTCTTAGGAGTGTTTTCAAAGTTCTTTTATTTTTTTTTATAGTTTTTTTTTTTCATTTTAGATATTACTTATAATTTCTTGTTTAAATTTTTTTGTACACGTCTTTTACCATTTTCTTTTATTTGTTATTGAAGAGCGGGGCCTCCTAGCACAGGTATATAATTTACTTAAAAGGAGGTCCCTATGTAAGATTTACTGTAAAATTTGAACAAGTTTCTGCAATATACCTTTTTATTTTTATTTTTTTTTTCATTAAAAAAAAAATAGTAGCCCACCAGTATCGGAAAGGCTGTCTTTGTACTTGTCCCACTATTATTAGGGTGTTCGCGTAAGGCTTAAGGAGCTTCACTCAGAACTGTCCCGTTCGCAATGTCGTCCCGTACATCCTCACCGGTCGCCGACACCTCGTAAATCGTGCTGTATTTTCTACTACCACTTTATTAATGTGGGGAACGAGTACAACCTTCATTTTACTCTATTAAGCGGTCACTTGTGAGTTAGGACCATTCTGTGGTTCATAGGAAATATCAGATGTTATGCTTAAATACACGACACAAAACACACAGTGAATAGTGACACGGGGTCGCGGCAGACCACGAAGGAGATGGCGGGACGAACTGAATGTTTTCCTTGAGAATTGGAAAGAAGCAGCACAGAATCGTGACCGTTGGAAGGAATGGAGGGAGGCCTTTGCCCAGCAGTGGAACGATACAGGCTAGCTATAATATAATGCTTAAATAAATTTGACAACATCTTGGTTAATACCACCCACACTTCGCCAGTTATGTTTAAGTCCCATTTAATTGAGTGCGAGCCCAATGCTAAAAATCCAGCAATACTTTGTCCGATGTGTGTCTGTGAAACAAACCCAGGACCTTATGCTCAGAATTTGCCCTAGCGACCACTATACCAACGAAGCAGTGCTAAAATAATCATCATCATCACCCTATAATGTTCCCACTGCTGGGACACAGGCCTCCTCTCTATGAGAGGGAGTGGGCTTTAATCCACCACGCGGCCCCAGTGCGGGTTGGTAGATGTCACATGTCTTCGAATTTTTAGTTCTAGGACATGCCGGTTTCCTTACGATGTTTTCCTTCGCCGTTTTGAAAGCAGCTGTGATGAAATAAATTATACAAAGTAATGCGTGGGTTCTAACCCACGGCTTACTGCTCGTATGTTGGGGCTGCCACCACTGGGCCACCGCTTGTCTCAAACTGCTAAAATAGTGTAAACAAAAGACAAGTATGGAAAAGGACATGCTGCGCTGAGACCAAATGAATTTGCACTGAATGATGACAAATATAAGTCCACTAAGTTCGATGTAGTTTGATTGTTCACAGAACAAATCTTTGTATGGACTTGAGTTAAGCCGGATCTCTGAATAATTATGATGGTTACGTCGTGCTAAGAAAGATATATATTTTTAGTGAGGCTTGTTTCCAAGCACACAAACCTCGTCCTGAGAAACCTAACTAAGGAACCCTGTTGCGGTAGCTCGTGCCTTCGGAATGTAATACACAAAGAAATTTATAAGACTTATAGAGCGGACTTTGGGAATATTTTCATACAAAGATTTGTTGCTAAGTAGTAACTAGTATTGCAGTACAATTTTCGTCTTGTCCCATCTATTCTCTAATGTCCTTGGTAATAGAAATTTTGATTGGATCGCAAAACCTTCAAACCGTGGGAATACAGTCATTTATCTTAGTAAATATCAGATATCAATTGCTATGTTTAACTAGTACCTGATTTAAAAACCATCTGATAAGAATTAAACCCAACTTTATCAAAGGTTACAATAAATCTAACAATAGATTCATCAACGATGAAAAGCGTCGTAATACCTCATTGGCTAACAAAGCACGGTTGACAAAATGGCGTCGATATTCAGGGATTCACTATTTGCATATCAACGGGACAAAGGTCAGTTTAACAGGGAGTTAACTGTTTACTCGCGGGTTTGCGTTGAGTTAAAAATGTACTTTTTTAACTCTGTGTTTTGTCGTGTTACCCAGTTGCTGAATTGTTTCAGTCAGATAGGCAGCCGCTCCATGTGAAATACTGGTATTCAGAGACCCTAAGATTCATGAGACAAAATTAAGCAGTTTATGAAGTAAAGTTGCTTTTTTGACTTGCGGCGTTGTCAATGGTACATAGGTTCCTTCTTCCTTGCAAAAAAAAACAGACTTTCCAAAAAAACACTAAAAAGTGGAAAATAACTTTACTTTACGACGTCGGGGACTTTTGTTTCTTTCATTAACTTCTTGCCACCGTTTTCCGAAAGTAAAGTTATTGATTTTGATAAAATCCCGTGATACAAATTGTATGTGACCACCATTTACATAAGACTACATAAGACTAGGCCTCAGTACTTAGGTTATATTAAAGTTTTTGGATTCTGATAAATAAGTCTCTGGCAACTCTGACTGTTGCAGCGAAAATCATTGAACAAAAATGTTCACGAGTTAAATTCATTTTGATAGCGACGCACAATTTTTGAAAGGACGCCACAAATAAGAAACAAATGACAGGCTCGCAAAATAAAAAGTAACAAATGCTCCCAAATAGTTCCATTTTTGAATTCAATCATTGGTTTTTTTTATTATTTTATTATAAGTGGCCAGATCGAGAAAATTTCAGTATGGCCCCTACGTATAATTCGTGCTTGTTCCAGATTCAAAATGTTTTTATTCACTTGTGAGTAATAGTATATTGTGTATTAAGGGCGGTAAGTAAGGAATTACGATCGAGGCTCTAGTAGAAGCCCGAAGTCGAAGACTGAGGGCTTTCTGAGTCGAGGTTCGTAATTCCCGTACCGCCCGTGAAACATACAATGTTTTTCATCACACTTGCGAGTTAATAATTATGAATATACACAAGTCAGCACACATATTATTACGAAATACGTGAACTGATTTGCGGATGGCGGGCTGTTTGCCCACACCACAGATTATACAAATGTTTTGTTCAGAAACTTTAAAGGCAAAATACTTACCTAGGTATATACAGCCATGACAAAGTGTAAAAAAATAAAAATTTCGACGTTTGGATACAAAAAACTATCGATTATTTAGATTTTAGAACATTAGTTGAGTAGTTAAATAACATGTAGCGAGATTGAATGAAATTCCTGTTTAGATAACATTTTAAGACAATTTTTCAATTGCGTGTAAACTCCTTGCTTGATGAACTTGCATGACCTGTGTGCTGTCAAGCGGTGCTGTAAATAAAAAAAAAAAATACTTACCGCCCTAGGGTTTTATATGGGGCATTACAGCCAAGTTCACCTGTATGTTATGACACTGTTTACGTGCAAGTGTGATGAAAATTAAAAAAAAAAATACTTACCGCCCTAGGGTTTTATATGGGGCATTACAGCCAAGTTAACCTGTATGTTATGACACTGTTTACGTGCAAGTGTGATGAAATAGTATATTGTGTATTAAGGGCGGTAAGTAAGGAATTACGATCGAGGCTCTAGTAGAAGCCCGAAGTCGAAGACTGAGGGCTTTCTGAGTCGAGGTTCGTAATTCCCGTACCGCCCGTGAAACATACAATGTTTTTCATCACATTTGCGAGTTAATAATTATGAATATACACGAGTCAGCACATATTATTACGAAATACGTGAACTGATTTGCGAATGGCGGGCTGTTTGCCCACACCACAGATTATACAAATGTTTTGTTCAGAAACGTTAAAGGCAAATACTTACCTAGGTATACAGCCATGAGGGAGTATAAAAAAAAATACGACGTTTTGAAACAAAAAAAACTATCGATTATTTAGATTTTAGAACATTAGTTGAGTAATTAAATAATATGTCGCGAGATTGAATGAAATTCCTGTTTAAATAACATTTTTATCTACTTCGGTTTCGTTATATTCGAATTTACGAAATTGACAGCGGTTTCATTATGATAACATAACGACACAAGTTGCATTATGCGAATCGTCATAAATTATTCTAAAACACAAGCAAAGACATTCTGAACATACAGCCTCGTACCTATAATATTACTTCGAAATCGAGACAATGTAAATGATGTTTTTAAAAATGGAACAAGTTTAGAAAAAAGTATCGTATACTATTTGGCTGTTGCGGCTACAAGATCTTTGCCTTATACTTATTAAAGACTAAATAAAAAAGAAGTGGACGCGGGAAAAAAAATCTGAGTGAAATTTTATTAAAAATGTCTTCAACATCAAGTGATATGGAAAATACTCCACCAGATATAACAAATAGAGCAGTTGGGGCTTCAAATAATTTACTACCAGAAATCAAGACATGTATATGAGAAATGTTATGAAGACAATAGTCAGTGTGTAGTTAAGGTTCTATTAAAAATACTTTTTTGTCTATATCTGTGTTTCATTCCTTCCTTCGTAGATAAAATCTTGTATGCAACTGTACGTTATTGGTATTTTAATAACTCGTGCCCACCTATTTCGGTACGCGCTACGCTTGTACCGAAAAATGGCACTCGTATTAAAAGACCGTCCATAACGTAACAGTTGCATAAATAGCTATAAGACAATTTTTCAATTGCGTGTAAACTCCTTGCTTGAACTTGCATGACCTGTGTGCTGTCTTGCTGTGCTGTAAATTAAAAAAAAAAAATACTTACCGCCCTAGGGTTTTATATGGGGCATTACAGCCAAGTTAACCTGTATGTTATGACACTGTTTACGTGCAAGTGTGATGAAAAAGAGCGTTTTATTCACTGTTATCGATGAAACAAATGCCCTTTTCAACACACTTGCTCATAAAGTGTCTTTATGGTCACCGCAATTAGGCACAGAATGACACCCATAATCAAACTGTGACTTTTTCATTGCTATAACTCACTACTAGTGAGTTATAGTTTTTTTTTTTAAATTATTGGTTGAGGTGCTTGTTCTTAAAAAAGTTTTTATTCAAAAAAAAGATCGTGTTCAATCTATTGCTTGCTTATTTCATGCAACTTCTTATTTAAATAGATAATTTTAAATCGTTCGTGTTTAATAAATAAATCTTTCACTCAAATATAACTTTTGTTTTCTCTGTAATAAAAGAAAACTTTAAATTCCCCATTTTGTACGTGGCAGAATAAGCGTAAACCCTATGCGCGGAAAATAAAAAAAAAAACCTCATCCCTTTAGTTTGTCGCTGATCGCAATGCGCGCGCATAGGAAAACTGATTAATTTTTCCCACCATAGCGAATCATTTTTCAAAACTCGTTTTCACTGTTGAAATTATAGTTATTTATTAATTAAAATGTCTACAAGTAGGTACTAGTTACAAAGAAAATGATTTATGTTGTACACTGCCCGATATGAACCCGATATGTGAAGCCCTTAACGTTATGGAAAGTTTACTACCTGAAAACTCCAAGGTAAAATATCTATTATCTACTAAATAAAATGAGTTTTCATTGTTATTTTATTCACAAGTGTGTTGAAAAACGTCGTATGATACAAGTGTGTATTGGTGATTACCGTCCTCGGCTCTCTTAAGACCCTCACCTAACGGCTCCGGTCTCAATGGCGCCTCAGCGGTAATCACCAACATTACACACTAGTACCATAATGTACTATTTTCGAGTGGCTAAAAAAACCTTTGTAATTTCTAGCCGTTTGTATATTGGATTATTTTTCCCCAATCGACTATTAGCAAACAAAATGGAAGTCTGAGCTCGCATCGCTACGTAAGCAGCTTTGTTTTCTTCATCTTCGAAAACGTTATTTTCTCTGATTTCTTTAATACTGACTGCTGTTGTAAAACGTTGCTTTTTATTACTAACGGAAGCATTGCGTTTTGGGAGGAGCTCGTGGTTTACTAGTCACAGTCGCACGGACGGTCTTGAAAGTTAAGCAATGCTTTTCGAAGTCGTTTTATGGATAGGTGACCATCCATTTTAAATATACTGAGATTTGATACCGTGCTTCGGAAAATACGTTCAGCTGTCGTGTGTGGTCCCCCGTCTGTCTTTCGTAGATCTTGGGTAATTCTAGTCCTACCAACAAAAAAGTAGTTTCTTGATAATTAGTACTAATCCATCTCGTAGGCCTTCGGTTCAGTCGCATCTGCATACTGGTATTCAACAGCATCTGGTTATACTAGGATTTTAATCCCACATCTATCGCCCCTGATTACACTGGACCCGAGAAGGCGGCGCGCAGAGTTCCATCCGCACCTCTCTTATATATAATAGAGGGAGTTCTATCCATTTACTTCACTCTTGCAGGTCAAGTGGGCTGGCACTAGTCCTGAGCAGCGGAAATCGTATACAGATCCCGCTGCCCTCCGACGCAACTGTGCGAGGTAACGCAAATTGTAGTCAGTACAACCATTACAGATCCCTCCGCTCTTCCCAGTGCGGAAGACATCCAGAAGGACCTTAATCCCGACATAGTTTCTATTGCGTAAATCATCTGCCTAGCCTTTTCCCAAACTATCTTGGGGTCGGCTTCCAATCTAACCGGATGCAGCTGAGTACCAGTATTTTACATGAAGCGACTGCCTATCTGACCTCCACAACCCAGTAACTGGGTAATACGATACCAAGGGGTATCGTATTACCCAGTTACTGATGAAGTCAAAAAGTCTGACATCCAGTCTTACCAAGGGGTAAGACTGGATGTCAGACTTTTTGACTTCTGACTACTTGTAACGACTGTCAAAGAGCTACAAATGACAGCCGGGACCAACGGCTTAACGTGCTTTCCGAGGCACGGAGGAAACTCGGTATGTAATTATGGTCACCCATCCACGGACCAACCTCGGCAAGCACGTCTTAACCTTAAGAGCGTTTACGCCTTACGACATTTCATACAAACTTTCAAGTCGTTATTTTCCGAAATGACTGAACTGATTTTGATGAAACTTCGTACACATAAGCAGGATACACAGATCTAAAAAGTTACTAAAAAACATTTTCGAAAAATAGTGTTACAGTTAAATTAGACCAAATTTAAATTTTCTATAGAAACAGAAAATTCCAATTATCTCTTGTTTTAAAACACTTTTTGAAAATATTTTTTAGTAACTTTTTAGACCTATGTATCCTGCTTATGCGTATAAAGTTTCATTTAAATCGGTTCAGTCATTTCGGAAAAAAACTACTTGAAAGTTTGTATGAAAAGCGGTAAGGAATAAACGCTCTTAAAGATCGACCCGGGCGGCTGTTATTATTTAGCCACGAGCTCCTCTATTGCGTAAAACTATCTAATTATTTTATCAAAACGTCTGGTAACGACCGAGAGCGAAGGTGTCGTTTCATCTTATGAATTTGTTCGCAATACAGACAAACATATCACCTCATCTATGTAATAGTGGAAACTGTCATTATAACTGCATAATAATATTTCATATGCCCATTGAATCGCCAATTGCTCGAAATTAAATTAAAACTTCAAATTAACTCAATTTCACAAGCAAATATCATTTGTTTGGTCATTTTAATGTACTGTGATAATAATTTAAAATACTTATTTGATTATGAGTTTTTAACTTTTGTTCGTTTAATTGGATTTTCAATGCGTGAAGTGGATTTTAAAGCATTGGAATTTTATTAAATAATTGAGCCTGGGTACACGACAGGCTAATGTGTATTTAATTGCTTCGAGTAAAATGGCATTACGCCAAAGGCGTAGTTGGGTATTTAATTGTATTGTATTTTTTATTGCAAAGCATGATTATATATATCAAATAAAATGTGCAAGGTCTTAAATAACAGGTAGATCTGCAAGTTTTGCCATTTATGGTGTACAAAATAACAAACTTTACTTTTAGAATAAACCATAAAAAAAAAAAAAAACAAAAAAAATGAATAGAATACTTGAGTCTACACAGCAAACTCTGAAATTAATAAAAAATAAAAGATTGGTGAGCAGAAGGTCATAAGTTCGATGTCCTTTAATAATGATGCAACTTGAGAGGGGACTCTACGGGGCATTTCTCCATACAAACGTATTCCGCTGTTTTCTTCGTGGATAATGCGTTTAGAGCAATGATTTTTTTCCAAAAAATCAAGATCTTATTAATACATGCCCTTATTATTTCCTTTTTTTCAAAACATAATCACAAAAAGAATTATGACAATCCAAAAACCCGAAAAAAAACCCGTTTTTACCGCCATGTTCAGACGACTATCAGACAAATTAGAAAAGTTTTTAACAAAAAAGAAAATATTAGAAGCATAGATATACTTTTCCTCTAAATTTTGATATAAAAATTATTTCGATCAGTTTAGATTTGAAGAAGAAAACAGCGGAATACAAAACGTCTTTTGCTCACGATTTTTGTAGGTAAAATCAGCGTGAGTTGCAGTTGTCCCTTTTGCACTTTACAGGGGCTTGGTCGGTCGCAGCGCGACGGCAATAGCTTCTTCAAATACCTATTCTTCAAATTGCTCGAGCCTGGAGTCCCCTCTTAATTTGCACATCTGGAAAAAAGTTCGAGTTGTTATTATCATCTTTCATCATCATCTTCATGTGCCTACCCTTTTACCAACTATGTTGGGTACGGCTTCCAGTCTAACTGGATGTAACTGAATACCAGTATTTTACATGGACCGACTGCCTATCTGACCTCCACAACCATTATTATCGTATTAAATTTTAATTAATTCAATAATTTCAGTCATTCATAAAATTGCATACAAAAACGCATACAGATGTTTGTCACTCAATAAAAAATCGGCTAAGTGCCAGTTGGACTCGCGCACGAAGGGTTCCGTACCATTCTTAATAAAAACGAGTATATCACGTTTCTGTATGGGAGCCCCCTTAAATATTTATTTTATTCTGTTTTTAGTATGCAACAGAAATACATAATCTCTAGAAATTTCAACTGGTTGTTTCTCATGAACCGAGGTAGTTATATCACGGTTCATGAGAAACAGCCTGGTGACAGACGGACGGACGGACAGCGAAGTCTCAGTAATAGGGTCCCGTTTGACCCTTTGGGTACGGAACCTTAAAAATTAACATTAACTTTAAAATTCTGCTTGTTTTATTACGTATTTTAATATACAACTTTGTATAATACACTGAGACATTTCTAGACAAATCCCTTGCACAGTCGACTGTCTCGACATTAATTTGTCGACTAACAAGTAACACAGATCATTTCTCTAAGCCTAAACTTGTACTCGGTCAGTGCAAACACGTTGCAGGTACAAGCTACATAATCATTTTCTAACCTGCCAGCTACATTTACGCCAGTGGTTCTCAAACTAGGGCCACGGACCGCCAGTGGTCCGCAAGAGCTAATATGGTCCGATATAACTTTCAAATTACATCATCATCTGAATAATCCATCCATTTTAGAAGTATGTTGAAGCCAGCTTCTAGTTGAACCGGATGTAACTGAGTACCACTATTTTACATGGAGCGACATTCTATCTGACCTCCACAATTTACTTTGTACTGGTTAATACGATAAAACTTGTTAACACTGATCCTCAGACGTTTAAATTTTTCCGTGAATTTTAAATAATAAATAAATTTAATCGTTAAAAAATACTATAAATATTTAGGTTCTATTTAAACGTTGTACATAATTAATAATTAATTTATATTATTTGTTGTTATAATTTTTATTGCACCAGTTTAGTACGCACGGTGACTAATGAAGCCAGTCAATCAAAACCACTTTATGTGTACGAGTATGATATTAATCCATGTTGACCTTTTTGCAGGATATGGTAGGTAAAAGGCTGGTCGTTGGACGAATATGAGAGTTTATGTTAGATTCGAGCAGTTTCTTCATCTATATCTTGATGGTGCCTGCTATTAATAGATCATTTAAAATCATTTAAAATGGTCCCCTGTTAAAGGTTGGGAATCACTGGATTTTCATAGACTGCATTAGGCACAGCAATCTTTAAGCCCAGTACACCCGTACGTGGCTTTAAGGCAGTATCAACAACGCTTGTTGACGCTGTTCTGTACCAAGCCTTGTTTACGAAAACGTAGTGCACGACTGTACAATGTATGTGTTCACTTGTCTACGCGAATGTACGTAATTATGTGTGCATTTCCAGGTATGTCTACATAAGTAGGTTTGTTGTTACAAGGAAGCGTTTGCTTTGGTAATTGAAATTGGAGTATACTGTTTTAGTTAAATCTTCTTCACTTCACTTACTTCAGTGAAGGAAAACATCCATCGTGTGGTGAGTATACCTAACTTGGTGTCTGAGTTTTTATGCCGTCCATGGGCCTTTGACTTGGCTTTACATGCCGTCGAGACATATCTCTCAGGCATTCTGGTTTCATCACGATGGATGTTTTCCTTCACCGAAGTAAGTGATAATTATACAATTTGGATTAAATTCTTTTGTAGAAGATACTTCCTTTTTGGCCTAGTAGTCGCAAGCGTTAAT
The DNA here is from genome assembly GCA_963082945.1 of Cerastis leucographa. Taxonomy (NCBI): domain Eukaryota; kingdom Metazoa; phylum Arthropoda; class Insecta; order Lepidoptera; family Noctuidae; genus Cerastis; species Cerastis leucographa. The sequence goes on along the minus strand of OY720380.1, from coordinate 3,827,300 downwards.
ACTATATTAATAGTTAATAAGACATTTATTTCAGACGTAGTCCATATACTGTTAGTAACACAAAAAACCTTATAAAGCTATTGTTAGTAGGTACATACAAAATCAAAGCCACAGAAATCATTTAGTAGCACCGCACAGGAGTGCCGGTTTATGCCAAACTTTTGATGCGAGCACCCGCAGTGCCACCACATCGGCGAGTCCCAGTGGCCCACGAATAAGCTCAGAAGGCTGTTCGAGCTGCGCCGCATGCGCTTTATAAGAGACGCACAGCGCCTCCGTATGATGACATAAAATCCATGCACACTTTTCACTGCAGACATTGCTGAAGCGCTGCAGTGGCGCGGCAGCCCGAACACTACCCTGAACGCGTTATTATATGCGTTGTTGTTTACTATGCATGCGGTCCTTTTTTTTTACGGATGGTAAATCATCAAATGACTTCTCTCGCTCTGGTTGGAGCGGGAGGCAGTGTCAGACTTGTACTGACTAAAACCCATCCATGTTCCTTCTTCGCCCTTTGTGTTCCAGGGCCACGGTATCTCTTTCGAACAGTCCCGCAACCCTGGCAGATGCATGCGGTCCTGGGTCGGAATCCCGGACCAGGAAAAATGGTAGTTAGTTTTTCCACAAGGATTAGACTTAACCCTTTTAATGTCAATGATCCACATATGGTTCACTACTATTGTTTAACTATTGGAACGAAGTTCCTTATCGCGCGTTGTGAAAGGGGGCTAGACGGAAAAAATTCTTACGAAAAGTTGTCACGACACTTTTTGCTATAGTAAGCTATTGTAAGCTTTATTTCTTTAAAATAAAGTTGAAATTTCCTTAAATTACGTACAATTGGGGTGTGTATGTGAGTAAGGATAGATATGATTATTATTTTGAGTAACCGAACTACAAAGTACAAATTCGGTTGTGCAGTTAAGTAAGACGTATTGCTTCGAATTAAGGATTAATCTTCCTTAAATGAAATATTTTATTTTTCGCACACTAACTTAAATCTAAAATGTATTGATATTATGTACGTGAAAGGAACTTCGTTCCATCCGGGTGTCCCTTGACACCTCTCAAGTTTTGTGTCTCCTTCGCGGTCAGTGAAAGCGAGTAAAACTGGAAAAATATGAGTGTACAATAAAAAGGTTAGACAAAACTGTACCGACTTCAGGGATTGCACGCGAGAGGTTATGTTTATTTTCAGATCAAGTGATATCCTTAAAGAAACGATGATGTATGTAGTTCTTTCGACACACATAGGATAAGTATTGCCACTATTTCTTTTGTCTGGAGCAGTGGTTTCCTAAACATTATTCTCCCATGTTGTAAATGTTACACTGGCCCTTAGTGACCCACTCAATACTTTAAAACCTCTTCCCCTGCTGATTACATGAAGTAAAATTGATTGGTATCGCCTATTTTGTGCGAATGGAGCAATTTTTTGTAAGGTAGACTGGTAGAAAATGTCCAAGGCATTAAGCATTTATACAGTTTTTGACTTGTGCATTAAGATTTAATATTAAAAAAAAAATAACAAGGCAGAAATGCTGTGACCCGGTATTTTATTTTGATGGCCCGGTACCGGGTCACGACCCACCAATTGGGAAACGCCGGTCTGGAGCATTACTAAATTCCGCCTTGGACAGTACGTGGCCTGGTGATGTTATGAGTACCATCAATAACACTTGTGACGGGATATTTAATTTTTTTTTTTTTTTTTTTGAACTTCCGATATTTCAGCGCTGTTGCAAACGCCATGATCACGGATATACTGACGTTATTGCGGGTGGGTGTTTATGAGCAGACAAATCGGTCTACCCTCTTTCTTGTTCGTTTTTTGCTCTCCGTACCACTACCACTGTCACTCACAACTCGATTCTGTTCCCGACACACGAAACTCACTGTGTCCACTCGCGAACTTTTATCTGCACTTTTTCGGGTTTTACACAGTTGAACCACTGTATTCCAGGCTCTTGACAGTTGAAACCCATCCTCCCGGTTTAAGTTACCAGTCTGGGTATACAACATGTAACTTAATTAACGCACATCCTGAAAATAGTTTGTTCAGAATCATTTACTGAATCGATTTCTATCATTTTTAATATAGGTAGTTTTTTATCCCAAAAATAATTATTAAAACTACGGAAATTATTGTCATATTAACCCTGTACAGTCAAAACAAATTGAAATGGACGTAGTTTCGTTATGTTGTGTCGAGCGGTGCGATAACTGCTTGTGCGAATGTGTGCGTTGCGTGCGTAGTAGTATGACCATAACGTTCTCCAAGAATTGGTATAACTAATTTATTATATAACAATGCATATACATGTTAAATTTAGAATTCAGTGTATGTATTAAGATTATAAAATAATATTCTAATTGGGGTTTTTGAGGGTGTGCGTTAATTACGATACATGTTGTATAGTGGCATTTTGTCGAGATGACCTGAGGGTTATGTAACTCAATCCAGTGGTTCCATCCCGATTCAAGGAGAGATGTTTTGAGTAGCTAGAGATACTAACCTCACGCCTGGAATCCCAAAAGTTAGGCTCGGGTGTGCCTAATAGTACACCAACAATTCGCTAGTTTTGTTTCAGAATCAGAATCAGAATCTTTATTTGTTAAACATAGGTATTTACATAAGGATGTTAGGGTAACTTATTTGAGCGCTATGTTTTGCCGCGAAAGCATACAAATTTTCAATAAAATACAATTAAAAAAACGAAAACACTTATAAAAACTAAATAAAACAAATACTAAAGACAAAATGAAGCATAAACAAAGAAATATTAAAAATCATCATTTATAAAATCTGGAACAGTATAATAACATTTTTCTATTAATAGAGAGGAGAGAGCTTTCTTAAATTTAGAAAGGGGCAATGTTCTTATAATAGCGGGTATTTTATTATAAATTTTTGAAGCCATACCAAAAAAACTCTGTTTTATCAAAGTGGTTCTGCATTTTATGTCGCACAATTGATTTATATATTGAGAACGCATTGGAGTTTTTTTTACATCGGAAATTTTCGTAAAAAGGTGTAAACTAGTTTTAACAAACAAAGCAGTCTCGTAGATGTACATCGATGGCATAGTAAGTAATTTTAAAGATTTAAAATGGGGAGCACAAGTTTCGGTAGCTTTTAAGCCACACATGGATCGAATACATCGTTTTTGTGCTTTAAAAACAGACTCTCTATCAGTAGATTCCCCCAAAAAATAACACCAAACCTCAGAACTGATGCAACCTATCCATGATACGCTATTAAAAGTGTTTGTGTATTAACTTTTTTTGAAAGCTGATAAAGTGCATATGCAGATTTATTTAATTTTAGACAAATTTCTTCGATATGTGGTTTCCATGTTAGTTTACTATCAATTTTTATACCTAAAAATCTAGCCTCGCTTGTTTCTTCTATTTTGTACTTATCATATTCAACGTGAACTGAAGGTTTTTCACACCTTTGATGAAAGTACATTACTTTTGTTTTATTTAAATTAATGACTAGATTATTGCTATTAAGCCAGTTAATAATTTTACTTAGACAAACATTAATATCACTCTCGTAACAGACAGGATTAGTACACTTTACAACAGCTGTACTGTCATCAGCAAACAGTACCATATTTTGCGATATGACTTTTGGGAGATCATTTATATATATTAAAAAGAGTAGCGGCCCTAGCACACTACCTTGAGGTACCCCGTATTTAATAGCTCTTGCTTCAGATATGTAAATGGTTAATAAATTGGTTTTTGGACAAAGTTGTGATATTTCTGTGCACTGGGTTCTATTATCCAGATATGACTCCAAAAGTTTCAAAATATTTCCTCGTATTCCATAGCCATACAGTTTTTTCAGCAAAATTTTATGATTCACATAGTCAAATGCTTTAGTCATATCGGTATATAGAGCACATACCGGAGCTTTTTCGTCGACAGACGTCATAATATGAGAAAGGAGGTCGAACAGTGCCATATTTATATTAATATTTTTGCGAAATCCTTTTTGTTCGTTGCAAAATAACTTATATTTTTCAAAATAATTATAAATTGAATTGTAAATAACTTTTTCGAAAATTTTAGAAAAAATAGGTATTTTTGCTATGGACAACATATAACATCTGATTTATCATCTTTTTTAAATAAGGGCTTAATAATAACTTTTTTGAGACTATTAGGAAAACACCGTTTGTTATGCATATATTGATAATGTGCGTTAGTGGTTGTGCTATAACTTCTTTGGTATATTTAACGACTTGTGTGCATATTCCATCATAGCCTACAGTATTTGTATTTTTCAGATTATTAATTATTTTGATTAGGTCAATAGGTAAAACTGGTTGCATAAATAGTGATTGTGAAGTTAAGTTTTTAAAAATTATATCACTGGCCGGGGTAACGTTACTATGTATATTATTTTCCATCACATCTACAAAAAAATCATTAAATTCATTAGCAATCTCCTTGGGATGTGTGATTGTGAAATTACCTTTCTTTAAGGACGGTATAAGTTGTTGTGGTAAGCGATATTTGGACTTGGTGGTTTAAAACCCACATTTCGCCAGTAGTTTACGTCCCATAGAATAGAAGACGAGCCTTGCGGCTTTCAACCAGGGCATAAATCGAGACTCCGTGGCTGATGATTTCTTATAGAAAAACCCAATAACACTTTCCTTCACCAGGGAATCGAACACAGGACTTGCGACCACTAGACCAAAGAGGCAATCTAATATAAGTTTTTAAACTGACATGGTCACTAACACTATTAATAACACTTGCAACGGGATATTTACCATGTGTATTATTTGTTTCGAGTTCCCGATATTTCGGCGCTGTTGCAAACGCCAAGATCACGGATAAACAAATAATACACATGGTAAATATCCCGTTGCAAGTGTTATTAATTGAGGCAATCTAAGTTACTTTCGACTGCCTCGTTGGAAGGTAAGACATATAATCTGTAATCTCATCGAGGCACTGATAAAATCTTACAATAGGCGGACCACCTGGTCCAACTTATAACAATAAAAAGTATTTTAAGCTTATCTAAAAAAGAAGACAGTCCACAAACGTAATCGCATAAATATTTATATTTTTTGTTGTATCCTAAAAGTAACTTTTATAAGTTTGGGCTTAAGTAAGTGGAATGTTATTCGATTCGCACATTGTTTATTCAAAAACTTTTATGATTAAGTCTCGGAATTGAATTTACCCAGAGCGGAGCGGTAGGACGCGCTCAAGTGTTCGGGGACATACTGCTCCGAAAAAGTACGGTGGAAATCTTTATTCAACCTGTAAATGACCTCTTTTCTCTTCAAGTTTTACAAGGTGTTGTTTTGCATCCTCGTCGAATTCAAGGAGGTAACTATGCTAATGATTTTCGACCCGAATCAATATTAAAATGGGTATGTAATATTTTTAAGGAAATCGGTGAGTGTACGTACACTCACCTATTTCCTTAAAAATCACTCGTTTTTTAAACGCGGCCCATCTGATTCTCATCCTATAACCGCGCTTTCACACATACAAACAAACTCAAATGTTTATTCGATAATTTCTTATTTCCTAAACCACGTCAAGGGGGGGGGGGATTATCCTGATATACTGACAAACTTAAACAACCAAAAAAATCAGCGTCTATTAATAATTAATCGTCATTTATATTGATCATCATTTTTATGTCTTTTCTGACAACCTCCTGAATTTTGACGAGGATGCAAAACAACACCTTGTATTTACCCAATGCTGAGGTTTTAGGCCATCCAACTTTTGCCTGCCTGTCTGACCAGGTGTCGGTAAGTTGTTCTCTTATACACGGTAATAGAACCACGAGTCGTCAATAATGAAGAGCTGGTGACAAAAAAAAAACATCCACTTAGATCAATCTTCCAATTAAGCCGCGGTTTCCTAGGTTAGTCTGTGGATGGGTGACCATTCCATTACATACCGAGTTTCCTCCATGCCTCGGAAAGTACGTCGATCCCGGCTGTCATATGTAGATGTAAGTCGGTCGTTGCAGGTAGTAAATAAGTAATTCTTTCACTTCCACACACAACACCAATTTATCTCGTCTGCTCGACGTCCGTATGTCACTACAGGGATCCAGCAGAATATCAGCGTCAGGTGCATGCCTGACACATGCTGAGCTAGATTCCCATTTGGTGCAACCTTGAGACGCACACCGCACCTTGTATAACGTTATTTTATTTGAAGTATGCCATGGTGTTACTATAACTGTTTCGTAAAAATGTTTTTTTTTTGTTTTTTTCTTTTTGTATATTGGCACCTTGTTTTTATATAGGTATTTATGTAATCTGTGTCATTAATTGTGCTTCTGTGTGTTGTGCTATGTCTTTTGTGTGCACTGAATAAATGATTTATCTATCTATCTATCTATCAATAGCCCGAAAATCTGACAACCAGTCTTACCAAGGGGTATCGTATTACCCAGTACAAACTGGGTTGTGGAGGGCAGGTAGGCAGTCATGTAATATACTGGTACCTTACGGTACCCATGCAGCTGCATCCATTCCAGTTACACTGGAAGCCGACCCCAAGATAGCTAGGAAAAGTTTTATCCTTGGTAACTATTTATCTTGTTCTACGTTTTCTAGTAAGCAACGACTTATTGTCGGGCCTACGATGTCCTCTCATAGGTACTTAAGTACTAACGCTGTAACATTCAAATATTGTAAAGCAAAATTATTATAAAAGAGTACCATGGAGTTTCTTGCCGGTTCTTCTCCATAGAAAACGACTAACCCATACCGAGCACCTTTTTGTGGACGTTTTACAAGTGCCCATGTGAATTAAAAATATTTTTAATTTGAAAGAAATAAGATACCCAACTATGAACGACAAACGCCGTTGAAGCCAAACGGAAATCTCAACGTCAGCCACTCAATCATTCCATCCAGTCATAAAGCAAATTCCCGCCATCCTTCACGTACATATGTTCGCACAGTGTAGTAACTTGTTTATAAGTTCATATTTGTCAATTCAATCGGTCGGTGTGTGTCAATAAAAAATATTTTCGTAATCTCGCACCGATGCCGATGTTGTCCTATAAGGAATATAAAAAGAAAATGTTTCGAAGTGGAGGATAAATATAAGGAAGTGTTTGTGAAGGAATGGCAATTTTGCAGTGGAAGGGCAGCTAAAAAATCGTTATCAGACGAAATTGGATTTGATTCAATTTAAGCTAATATTAATAATTTGAAATTAGGAACGAGCAATGATCGAGGTAGCGCATGAAGCGCAAACTTCTTAATTACCACCGTATGACCATATCCTAACAATTGTAACGGATATGAGATCATTTTTCTCTCATTTATTAAAAGAACCCGAAAGCGCCATAAGCCGCGCGTCGCGCTGCGTCATCGTGATCTTTTTGATGATCTCTTATATTATGACACGCGGTACTCCTCTATAAACAAACAACCATATCCATTTCTTTAATTTATTATTCATTCAAAATACAAGCTCTCAATTACGTTCTACCAAAACACATTCTGAACATACCTACACAAAATTAATAGTAAATATCTCACACGATTCAAATAACCCACTTTAAATAATCCCTGAACAAACAAAAACTTTCACAAAACAAAATTACCATCGCGACGCACAACTTATTACGCATCAAATTGAACAATCCAGCGTTACTCAAACTTCTTCCAATTTAGACCCTCGCGGCGGCCTGACACAGCGGATACATAGAATTTTCCACTCAGTATACATGTCAAATGTCTTTGTGATTCTCAAAGTTTACCCCGGCGCAGTGACGGGGCGCAGAAATGATAAATGACAGCAGCTAATGAGAGCCCATCAGAAGTTACTGAATTATTTCAATGATGAAGCTGAATGTAGCTTGTGTACTGGCTTTAAGTTGAATTGTTATTTTCTTTTTGTGTTCGGGTTGAGAGAGGATGCATAACATTGTCGATCTTTGTGTGTCTATATAACAATGACTACCATAGCATAAGCATAAGTACCATAAGCTTTTATCGTACCTTTTCTGTAAAAACGTGTGCGTCGTTGTCCAGCATGCGAATCTAGTACGGGTTGGTTGATGTCACGTGTCTTAAAATCCTCACGATGTATTTTTTCACCGTTTGAAGAATTTACTTTAATAACGTAGTGAATGGTTTTAGACCACTTACTACTTTATGCTGCACAGCAAGAGATTTCAAATAGTTTGTCAAATAATTTTGTGCCTTACCTCTGTCACCTTTATATAACTTTCTGATCTACTAAAATGTTAAATAAAATCAGGTAAAAGAACCTTTTTTTATACTGCCTCTTTTCCAACACAATAGGGGATCGGACTGGGTAAAGAAACGACATTCTATTTTGTCCGTCAGACAGGTAATACAAAAATATTAGACACGTATTTTTTGTTTTATCAAAATATCAAAAAATTACTTAGTTAAAACTCATTAAAGTTGGAGAGTGGGGGCTTACTACGTCACAAGTTGGTATAAAACTTACCTACATTCACATGTAGGTAAGTTTTATACCTACTTGTGACGTAGCAACATGCGCATGACGTCACCGTCATGCGCCATTTCAACTCAATATATCTCCGTAATTTTATGACCACGTGAAAAAAGAAAAAATACGTGTCCAATACTTTTCAATAAACTATCCGACGGACAAAGAAAAAAAAAATAGGATTATCCCCTATTATATTTAATACCGAGCAAAATATATTTAAATGACTTGGATCTAGGATGTTCATTTTCAACAAAGCTTGCAATATCCCTTTGCTTGCAAACGAGAATAAAAATAGGCTTAAGCTAAGATCATTTAGTGACATAAAGAACGAACGGAATGCTCTAGATAAGTGTCTATTTTCAACTTTTTTAAGTTTTCCAATTCCATGTTCTCGTGAGGAGCTCGTGGCTAAATAATAACAGCCGCACGGGTCGATCTTTAAGGTTAAGCCTTGTTTGCCGAGGTTGGTCTGTGGATGGGTGACCAATATTACATACCGAGTGTCCTCCGTGCCTCGGAAAGCACGTTAAGCCGTGGTCCCTACTGTCATTTGTAGATATTTGACAGTTGTGACGAATAGACAGAAGCCAAATAGTCTGAAAAGTTTTTGACCACCTTTACGTATAAACTATCACCCAGAATGTGTAAGAAATTTTATCACCATCAGAATTATTATTATTGCTAGATTATGAGGGTCTTAAACCAAAAAATGTTTTCTCGAAAGCGTAAATTACGCAATATGTGTTGTTAAACATCAAAATAAAAATTGGTTGTCTGTAAAGTCGGTTTACTGACGATAGTTGAACGTGACAACGCTATAGGGACGCGTGCCTCTCACTCGCTCTCATTGTGAGCGCATAACGTGAGCGGAGCGTAACGCAGTTTCTTGAAGTGTCACCCGGCAAACCAATTTATAAGACGTTGTGAAAAACAACACAACACACAAAATCACATCATAACATCACGACTGTAATCCTCGAAGGGTTAGGTAGAGTTGTACCTTACAGTACCTACACCCACATTTAATTCGCATTTGCGCTTGCTACCACTTTACCAACGAAACAGTCCAGCACGCGTAGAATGACCGCCGTAGAAACGGGCTATGTTGACGGAAGAATCGACAATATGACACATTGTCATTGTCTAGCTGTCATTATGTCAATTCTACCGTAGACAAAACTCGTTTCTACAGTGGTCATACTACGCGTGCTGGAAAATGAAAGACGTAAACATTGTAAGTCTGTTACCTACACAATTATCCTTTTAAAATAAGGTTTGCTGTAAGAAAACCCAATTCTGGGTTAAGCTCGCCGTTGTACATAAGCTATATATTCTTTGTTTGTACATCTTGTAATTTTATGTGCAATAAAGAATAAGAATAAGAATTATCCCTCTGGGGTGGAGTAGTTTCTTTGAGGCAACAAAATGCCTACACTTCCGTTATGATAAGATTAATTATTAGTATTTATAACCAAAACTTCATCATCAGCCTATAATGTTCCCACTGCTGGGACACAGGCCTCCTCTCAATGAGAGGGCGCGGGCTTTAATCCACCACGCGGGCCCAGTGCGGATTGGTAGGTGTCACATGTCTTCGAATTTTTAGTTCTTAGACATGCCGGTTTCCTCACGATGTTTTTCTTCACCGTTTTGAGAGCAGCGGTGATGAAGTAAATTACACAAAGTAATGCGCCTGTCTGGGTTTGAACCTACAGATTACTGCTCGTAAGTCAGGGCTGCCACAACTGAGCCACCACTGCTCAAAACTTCTAATCATAAAAATTAAAACAAAGCACAACCATTATCACAACATCCTTAAAAAAAATATAACCTAATAAACAGAACACAAACTTCGTCCATTATTTAAATCCGGTAATAATTCGAGAAAACCAATGTAACGCCATAATGGAATCACTCACGATTCATTCGAGAGACTTTGTCCCAAATAATTATGCTCCAAAGTACTGCGTCACAAGTTGTCCCAACTTTGGGGCCCAACCGAGAAGTTTTTTATTTGTAAATCGCCAATCCGAAAGAAATTAACATTTTTTTTCTGACAGCCAACAAGGATTGCGTTCTTTTATTTCTGCGCTCTTTTGTTTACTGAAAATGAGGTTTTGGTGTTAGTTCTTAATAATAAGACTGTTTTTTAAACTTTTTTGTAAGGAACAGGATGGTTTTCGCGTTTTACAATAAAAGGAAATACCTCGAATAAAAAGCCTTTCTCTTTTTTCTCTGGAGTATTTTTGTCGGAAATTGTTTTTGGTAAATTAAAACCTTGAGAAAAACCCGACCTTCGCTATTTCCACGAGTAATGCTATTTCGATAAGGTAGATTTGAGACTTCCATTTGAAAACATGGTAATCTAGATTTCTAATACTCACTGACGTGCGTAGGTATACCTAACGTATTGATCCACGTCTTCTTTAAATATCAGTTTTCTTACATACTTACAACAAACCCGAATAAAAGAAATAAATACTCACTCAAAAATCATGAATACACATTAACCAGTGTTGTTATTGCATAAATCCTATTTATACTTTTCATATAAAAAAAGTTTGAGAATTTATGATCTTTTCTTATTTTTGTGTGTCGGCAACACTGAAGAGTCATTTGTTATACAGTTATAAAGTTTGTAGTGGAACTGACAAGTTTGCTTGTTCAAATTGGATTATTAAGCAATTGTTAGTTTCTTCGCTGGCTTCGCCTTGGTGGTAAAGTTCGTAAGAGCGACTGCTGAGGATATGGTCCCGTGTTCCTCTCTAAGGTCGGACAAAGTGTTATTGTGTTTTTACGTCAGAAAATTATCAGTCACAGCCATGCCGTCACGATTTGTGGTACGCTGCACATTCATCATCATCATCAGCTATAATGTTCCCACTGCTGGGACAAAAGCCTCTTCTCTATGAGAGGGAGTGGACTGTAATCCACCACGCGGGCCCAGTGCGGGTTGGTATGGTAGATGTCACATTTCTTCAAATTTTTAGTTCTAGTACATGCTGGTTTCCTCACGATGTTTTCCTTTACCGTTTTTGAGGGCAGCGGTGATGAAATAAATTACACAAAGTAATGCGCCTGCCTGGGTTCGAACCCACGGCCTACTGTTCGTAAGTCGGGGCTGCCACCACTGGGCCACCGCTGCTCCCCATTACAGTGAACATAAACTACTAATAACTAGCGAAACGTAAGAGTACTATTAGGTGTCCCTCTGCCAAACCCTTTGGAGATTAGAAGCGTGATTTTATGTAACTTTGATATTTTTTATTTCAACGCTTTACTTTATTGCCGTATTTAGTACTGGAATTTCATAACAGAGAGCATATACAATTTCATTAAAAAGACCGAATTGATTAATTCCCAGAACTTCGTGAATTTGACGTGTATTGTTTTATCCTAAATTGTGCTTTATCGAACATTTTTATAAAAGGAAGTCCCGTACTTAATAAAGATAGGGCAAGTTAATCTACGTAGGCGCGATTCTCTAAGAGAACTGTTCAAGGAAATTAACATCATGACGGTACCTTGTCAATACATCTATGAAAACATCATGTACGTTAGAAAAAATCTGCATTTATTTAGTAAAAGAGGTGACCGGCACCACTATAATACTAGAAACAGAGACCAACTAGTTCAGCCAGGTTTCAGGTTAGCTAAAGTAGACTCATCTTTCATGGGGTACTGTTTAAAATGTTACAATAAAATACCTCCCCACATTCTACAACTGAATGAAACGAAATTTAAATCTTGCATAAAACGCACACTATGTAGGCAAGCATATTATAAGTTGGGGGATTATATTGATGATAAAAATGCTTGGCTCAATGCTGGTCCTGCTCCACAACCATAGGGGCAATCGGAATCATCAGAATTAGAAAGTGTAGTTATTGTGAAAGCTGCAGAAGATTGTAAAAATATATTTGCATTGTATAGATTCAATCTCTTAGTATTATATAATTGCATAGCACATGTGTGAGTACCATGTACTGTAAAGCCACCATTTAATGAGAACCTAAATCTTTCATTGACGCGAAATTACCCTGGTGGTTGAGTGAATGTCATGCTCACTTAAATGTCACGCTGATGGTGGCGGATGTGTCGGGTCGTTTAGTTCCCTTCAAAATGGTTGAGTTGAATGATGGCTGATACATGCGTCATGTTCGTGAACGGGCGCTGTCAGTTGTGACTGGTCATATCTCAGCTGCCACGGTTTATTTTAATTACTTTATTTTTTAATTACTGATTTAATCTTTTACTCTGGACGCTCTTAACTTGCCCGTATTTCTACATTGTTCTCACATATTTGTAATTCTTAACATGAATGATGTAACCAAGATTTTGTAACATATTATTTTGATTTAAAAGAGTGTCCATGGAGTTTCTTGCCCGTTCTTCTCCATAGAGATCTACGCTACGTAATGGGCAACTACAGTACTTTCACAAGTTATTATGCCTTGTGACTGGGACTGTAGCTTCGCGTTTTATTTTGTTTTTTTTTGACTTTCAAAAGTGCCTGTAATGGTCTAATTGAAATAAATGCTTTGACTTTGACTTTGACCACTGTCACTCACAACTCGATTCTGTTCCCGACACACGAAACTCACTGTGTCCACTCGCGAACTTTTATCTGCACTTTTTCGGGTTTTACACAGTTGAACCACTGTATTCCAGGCTCTTGACAGTTGAAACCCATCCTCCCGGTTGAAGTTACCAGTCTGGGTATACAACATGTAACTTAATTAACGCACATCCTGAAAATAGTTTCTTCAGAATCATTAACTGAATCGATTTCTATCATTTTTAATATAGGTATTTTTTATCCCAAAAATAATTAAAACTAGAATGGAGGAATGGAGGGAGGCTTTTGCCCAGCAGTGGGACGATACAGGCTAGCTATAATATAATATCGGAAATTATTGTCATATTAACCCTGTACTGTCAAAACAAATTGAAATGGACGTAGTTTCGTTATGTTGTGTCGAGCGGCGCGATAACTGCTTGTGCGAATGTGTGCGTTGCGTGCGTAGTAGTATGACCATAACGTTCTCCAAGAATTGGTATAACTAATTTAATAAATAACAATGCATATACATGTTACATTTATCATTCAGTGTATGTATTAAGATTATAACATAATATTCTAATTGGGTTTTTTGAGGGTGTGCGTTAATTACGTTACATGTTGTATAGTGGCATTCTGTCGAGATGACCTGAGGGTTATGTAACTCAATCCAGTGGTTCGATCCTGATTGAAGTAGAGAAGTTCTGAGTAGATAGAGTGCTTCGAGGTCTAATGGCGCTAGTGCCACGAACAACATAGTCTCTGCGAAATTTATTTCTTAAAAATAGTAAATCCGTAGACTGATCCAAAAGAAATAGTTAAATATGATCATCATAGCTTAAATAACAAGTGACAGTGTTATCTTTGCGAGATCCCTAAGAAAAGTGAACAAAAACACAACTGGAAAATCATAAACAAGTGCAATTCAGTAAAATTTGCTCAAAATTATGGACCAGTACAATGATTATAGAGAACTAGAACTATGATAAACCAACAGTGCAGTGCAAAAAAATACTATCATATTAGCTCAAACAATATTAAAACTATTCAAGATAAGTGAATTTTAAGTGTCTTAAGCAATGTTTTGGCGGTTACATTTTATTAAAAAAATATTCACCTACCACCACCAAAACATACTTTTTTAAATTATCTGAGAATAAGATCACCAAATTACACCAACAACTTAATCGCACAGTTGGCGCGGTGGTTAAGGACGCTACCTAGATTGTGATACTCAAGGAGGTATGAGTTCAAATCTTGGTTATACATGTAGAGTCTTTTTGTGAATGTTCCTGACAATTACATGATACGCAAGCAATTTCACATCATTGGTCTCCAAAATAAGTTGTAAATCTCAACATGAACTTTCTGGAAAATATCACATTTCGACGTCATCGAACACGTTCTGTTACAACAGATGAGGACAGTGACATTATCTCACGGACATTCGATGGTACGTCAAATAGTATGCCTGACTTGTCTAATGATGAAGACGAACAAAACAAAATTTTAAATAATAAGTTAACTGACTTAGAAACTCAATTACAAAGTGCTCACAGAGAAATAGACTTATTAACGTTAGAAAATAATAAACTTAGACAAACCAATGACGAACTAGTAAAACAAAACCATATTTATAAAAAGATAACGAATAGTCCTGCCAAACATAAAGTCACAACTCCTATGAAAAAATTGAGCAAAACTATGAAAACAAAACAAACACAAACTGAGACACTAGAATGCAGTCGACTATCAACGGACACCTCGATTGTTTATTGTTCACCAGAAGACACAAATTGTAGTCAGCCCGTGAAAACAGCGATACCTGCACAAAAACCAAAATCCGTGCAGAGTACTACAAAAAGCCGCAACATATGTATCTTCAGCAATAACAATATAAATAAAATAATTTCGATATCAGATACTACACTCCAATTCAAATCTCAAACATGCCACTATCTAATGCCTTACCGTACGATTGACCAGATCATGCACAACATAGAAACCAAAGTGCAGTCATTCACAATGGATGATTTTTGTATTATTTTGATAGGAGAAGAAGACGTCAACGCAAATGATTACGTCAATCTGATATACAATATACGAGAATCCTTATCCAAAATCCAGCATACAAATTTTATTATCTGCTCACCAACTTTCAAATGTGGTAGATCTACGAATATATTTAATGGGAGGATAGAACATTTCAATAATCTTCTTGTCCGTGATGTTTTGACTCATGAATACGCATATGTCCTCGACTCAAACAAGAATTTGGCTTATGACCATACTATGTTCTACAGACGTAGTGGAAAGCTAAATAACACGCGCAATATCTTTCAAAATCTAAATGTTCTGTTACATGATATCAGCCAATTTAACGCAGAATCAATATATAATTATACACAGGAAAGCCAAAATAACCTAACTCGACAATTTATTAACCAAGATAAAGAAAATGACCTACACACCGAACACGACACGCCAAAAACCACGGAGGAGAATAATGAGAAACTGACGAATTTTTTTCGTAACTAATAATGTATATGTTATGCACCAGAATATTGCCGGGTTACTGAATAAATCAGACATGCTCGCAGTATGTTTAGAGGAATTATCGGAGAAAGGTGTTAATGTGGATATATTATGTGTAACCGAGCACTTCATTATGTCAGGATTTGAATCTTATTTGACAATACCAAATTACCAGCTAGCGGCGTCTTACTGCAGAAAAGAAACCAAGAGAGGTGGAGCATGCATCTTGGTAAGGAACGGACACCACTTCATAGAATTAAAGAAGATTGCCAAATTATCAGAAGCCGGAGTATTTGAATGCTGTGCAATAGAGTTACCTAACTATAACATTGTCTTGGCATGCGTATACAGAGTGCCCAAGATAAACAACTTGAATCAATGTATGAACATATTAGAAACTCTCTTAAAAGAGCTAACTAAGAAACACCATCAAAATATTGTAATTACGGGCGATTTCAATATCGACATCTTGAAAAGGAACCTACATACTATTGAATTTGAATGTCTTCTACTTAACTACAATTTAAAACTAGCTGTGAATCAACCTACACGTCTAAAAAGTAACACTTGTATAGATAATATTGCTCATAATTTTCGCAAGGCATGTAAAGTTGAAGTCATAGAATTTGCTCTGTCAGACCACACAGCACAATTAATGAAGCTCCCAGTTCAGAAAAAATGTAGTATTAAATACTGGCAGGTAAAAAGGCGTGACTACAGTAGTGAAAACGTGACAAAATTTAGAAATTGCTTATATAATTTATCATTTTCGGACATTTATAGAACTAATAATCCAAATGAAGCGTACGAGTCTTTTCTTGACACATTCACACTATTTTATAAGTTGTGTTTTCCAGAAAAACTTATTAGAATTAATACTATGAGAAAGCCGAAATGGGTGTCACGAGGTATCAAGCTATGTAGCAAAAAGAAAAGAAAACTGTTATGGCAATATAGATTTTTACCGAATCAAATTAATAAAAGAAAACTAAATCACTACACCAAATTATTTAAAAAAATTGTAAAACTTACTCAACGGGTACAAAATAACTACACAATAAATACTTCAGATAATAAAACAAAAGCTACTTGGAAAATAATTAATAACTCAAAATTTAACATTCCTAAAAATTGTATTGACAAAATTCAAGTAAACAATGACTTCATCACTGATCCAAAAGATATTGCGAACGCTTTCAATAATTATTTTGTTGACAAAATTAACCCAATATCTGGCTCTGGGAAAAAGGTCACATCATTGATTAAAAATAGAAAAGATTCTTTTTTTTTGATCCCATGTTTGCCGATCGAAGTGTTCAAGATTATAAAAACACTCAAAAATACAAACAGCGTAGGATATGATGGTCTAGCAACCAAAGTAATAAAATTAGTAGCGGAAGAAATATCTACACATTTAAGTCATATAATTAATCTTTGCATAGAGGCTGGTGTTTTTCCGGATGCACTCAAAATATCTACAGTTAGACCACTGTTCAAAAAAGAAAATAAAGAACTAATGCAATTCTATAGACCTATATCCCTTATTAGTATAATAGCAAAAATATTTAAAAAGTATTTATATAAACATTTGTATACTTATTTCGAAAAAGAAAATATACTTGCGAATGAGCAAAAAGGGTTCAGAAATGGTAAAACTATAAACTTGGCGTTGTTTGATTTTTTACATAATGTTATCTCAAAAGTAGACCAGAATATACCTGTATGTACAATATTCTGTGACATGACACAAGCTTTCGACCATGTCCGTCACGATATACTTCTTAAAAAATTAAAAGCTTATGGCGTTAGAGGTAATGTTTCAAGTCTAATCCAATCATACTTAAATAACAGAAAACAGTTCACAGAAATACCTGTAGTAAATAAAAGGACTAAACATGAAATAATCCATAAATCAACAGAACGTATTGTAAAATTTGGCATTCCTCAAGGTACTGTTGTTGGTCCACTATTATTTATAGTTTATATTAATGACCTACCCAAAAGTGTTGACCACCCAATGACATTATTTGCCGATGATAGTACCATCACAGTTGCATGTAATAATAGAAGTACATACGAAACGGACATTAACAATTCTATAGAATCTATGATAAAATGGTTGGATAACAATAATCTTAGAATTAATATTGACAAAACAAACATTAGGCATTTTGCCCAAAGATCGACTTTTCCTAATGTAAATGCTAACTATTGTGACAAACATATAAACAAAGTTGACACAACCAAATTTCTAGGTGTAATTATAGACAGTAAATTAGATTGGAAAGCACATACAGAAGCCTTAAACAAAAAAATTAGTAATGCCACATATGCACTATTTAAATTAGCCCCAATGCTAAATGTTGACGCAATGCTAACAGCTTATCACGGCTTAGTATCGTCTAATTTAAGATACGGAGTCATATTTTGGGGAAACTCCACAAACAAGGACGTTATTTTTAAAACCCAGAAGAGATGTCTAAGAACTATGTTCGGACTCCTTGTCACTGACAGTTGTAAACCACTCTTTAAAAAGTATAAGATTTTGACCCTTCCATCTATGTACATTTTTGAAACCATTATGTTTGTCAAAATGAACCCAAATCTATTTCCCCTAGTGTCAGATCAAGTAACTCGAAATAGACGCGACAATAGCAAACTTTGCATCCCGAGATCTCGAACAGCGTTACTACGTAAGAGTGTATTCTGTATGGCGCCAATCCTTTACAATAAATTGCCAAAATATTGGAGAGAGGATACAGGTGCAAAGTTAAGATATAGGTTGAAAAAGTTTTTGTTAGAGAAAGCTTATTACAGCACTAACGATTTCTTGACTGATAAACTAACATAACCTGACTGATTTATGAAACATTTGGACTACTCTCATTATTATTAGTTTATCTTAGATTATTGACTTATTTGAATTATTCTTATTTTTGTATTTGATTAAAGTATGATTATGATTATATATGTAACAAACCAATTTTGACAATACACAGCTCAGAACTGTTCTGACCGTTAATTATTATTGTTGTTACGTAATGCATGTATGAGTAAATAGCATTGTGATGATTTAGACTTACTTATTCCATTATATTTTGTACGCCATTAAGGCAAAACGTGACAGTGACTCAATTGACCTTTATTTAACATCTTGCATTTATTTGTGTATACTCATGTTTTAGCAAAATAAATATCTTGTATCTTGTATCTTGTAAGAAGATTACCTATTTATTGAATCTTTGATTTTTAAAACAGGTATTATTTCCCAGCGACTTTGCTTGTGTGTATGTCGAAAATCGCTCCACGGAACGTACAAACGGAATTAAAAATGAATCCTGTGCCCTTACTCAGGTCAATAGCCTGTCTGTGTGCCAAATTCTATCGAAATCTATTCCGCCGTTAAGGCTAGAAAAGTTAACTTTAACGTAATAAAAATATGCCAAGTCCTCTTTAATCAACCTTCACACTTTCTTAGTTGATAATACTTTAGACAATGGGTGGAGGCCTATTCTCAGAAGTGAGTGGAGCTATGGAATATTATTGATTTACTACCAAAAATAAAATAGTATTCTTCCCTTTACCTATTATGACGTACGTGTAATGTATTTTCCATGATAATGATGTAAATTTATACAATGTAAAGACTTCTTTCCAAACCAAAGTTAAGCAAAAATGGATGCAAAAAATACATTTCAAAACTGTGAAAATGGTTCCAGCGTCCTACTAGGTTTCCAGCCAAGCGGGAGCGTCGACTTCCGATCCTACCGACGTCACATCCGCAGCGCCCCCTCTCGGGCAGGCTTTTGTTGACTGAAAATTGTAAAATGCATGTAAATAATAAATCCTTTTTGAAAAAATGAACTGTTTTTCTCTACTGTATTTTGCCTTATAATTTTTGCTTTGCGAGTTGTGATGCTTTTTTGTTTACATTTTGAAATTGGAACTTTGCTGTAACTTAAAATTTAAGACTGCAAGTATTTAAATTTTACTGCGCTAAATTATGTTTTAATCTCTACTGTACTTCAAAACCTTTACTATTTTGATCTAATGAATTAACATTACAAATTATTATGATAGCCTTCATACAGTTTTGCATTTTACAAACTTAGTTTATTAAGAGTAATGCCAGATTGAAAGGCTAGAAAAAAAGGCAGATTTAGGTATATACTAACACTAGTGTTTGTGTGTGTCCATGCTAGCAAAATGCATTTGTATGATCTGATAATAAATTATTTATTATAATAGTAAATTGCATCCTATTTCCTGGCGGATAAAACATAAAATATTATACCTCATACCATAATTCCTTAATATTACACTTACCCTTTTATTATTTCTCTACCAAACATAAAAACCTCAACACTTTCCCCAACGACCGTACCTTAAATCCACCAACAAGGCAAATCGTATATCCTTAAAATTGCAAAATAAGAAAAGAAAAAAAGGCTTTCTTCTCCAGGTAACCAGAGACCTTCGAAGAACGTATGGTCATAACGTCCAATAAAGTTTATCGTGGCTTGGAATGGGCCGACAATGAAAGCCGTGGGTGAACCGTGGCCGGTCCTTGGCCGAACCGTGGGCCATAAAAACTAGCCGTAACCCTCGTTCGTCCGCTTTACTTCACAAACGTGGCTAAATAATGGAAGGTTGTTGCGGTAAGGGTTGGCACGTGGTGTGTTCATGAAGTGATGAATGAAATTATTTGACTTTGAAAAGGTTTCCATTTTTCAGATGGCGGTAGTTTAAAAATTCCCTCATAATAATTTGTTTTCTAATAACATTTTTAACATAACATAAAATCACGCCTGTTATATCCAATGAGTTGGTCAGCGGTGTACCGAATAGTACACCCACATTTTGCCCGTTATGTTTGAAGTCCTATGTCCCATCCATGTCCCATGAAAAATTCAATAATACTTTGCCCGACTCTGAAATCGAACCTACACCTGCTGCTAACCTGCCCCCGTATTCACAAACGCTCGGATTCGATTTCGACTCAGAAAGTCGTATGTCTATCTCGCTCTCTTTCGTAATGCCAAAACAAGATAGACATACGACTTATCGAATCGAAATCGAATCCGAGCGTTTGACTTTATGCACATCTACAAGGTGTTGTTTTGCATCCTCGTCAAAATTCAAGAGGTTGTCACAAAAGACATAAATAATCAATTAAAATTACGGTACCTAGTTAATTATTAATAAACGCTGATTGTTTTGCTTGTTTAAGTTTGTCTGTATTCCAGAATAACCCCTTTAACGTGGTTTAGGGGATAATAAATTATCGAATAAATTACCTCCTTGAATTTGACGAGGATGCAAAACAACACATTGTATAAAAACCCTACAAAAGCGAATTTAATGCATGCAGAAAAACAATTGCCAAAACCTTTCACAGTACTATTTCTCCTACACTTTGTTTTTTCAACCCTACAATCATAACGCTTGCTAGAGTAACAATAGAGCATAGAGAATAGAGCCACAGTGGACGATTGTATGACATCGCCGAGTATTTTATGTGTTGACTGTAACCTGGTTACGACTCTGTGGCATTTCCTTTCGAGTAAGCAGAAATGGCCAGCTTCCTTTATCCTTTGAAATAGAAACATAGCTGTGAATTTTATTATCTGTGTACCTTTTTTCATTGATTGGTCGGGACACTTGTTAAATTGCAAATATTCTCGCTATCGATAGATTTGACGACGTTTGAGGGAGAGGTATCTGGCCAGCTTTAGACGGCTTCAGAAAAATGATGATGATGCTGGATGGCCCATACACCATTTTGCTTGATGTTTATCTTCCAAAATGTTAATCTTGATGCTTACAAACGGAGTGACAAAACGAGCGTGCGGGGTAAACGTAACTTAATTTACCTATATGTTGATTTTTTTATTGAAAAAATGTTAATAGCCTATAGCATTTTGGTAGAATTGCTTGCAGCAGTTATGAATACATTCTTAAATGTATGAAGATATTAAGTATGAAGATTATACGTGAAACGAGTATATTTATTTTAAAATTGACGTATTTACGAAACACTTCAAAGACATGACTAATCAATTTAAATTACAATACCTAGTTAATTAGTTGTTAAATTTGTCAGTATTTCAGAATAACCCCTTAACCTGGTTTAAGGAATAAGACATTATAGAAAAAATGTTTCAGTTTTTTTATATGTGTGTAAGCGAGGTTTTATGGCGAAGATCAGACGGGCCGCTTTATAAACACGGGTGGCTAAGACTAAACGCTTAAAAAAAGACCTAACCATTTTATAATTGATTCGGGTTGAGAATCATTAGCATAGTTACCTCCTTGAATTTGAAGAGGACGCTAAACAACACCTTGTATTGATTAGAGACATTTTTGGGATAGTAGACGACTGCTTCTGACCTAAAAGGTCGTACACTGGCCTTATTGGTGATGTTCTTCAGAAAGGTCAGGTACAGATTACTCGCAACCAGCGGCGTGCGTGTTACATAGACGAAACAAAAGAAACGTAGCAGGTGGCGTCCTGTAGTTTCTGTCTGCTCTCAAAGAAAAAAAGCGCGAATTTATGCATGTAACTGCTCCTCGCACCGAATACCTACCAATCCAATATAATACGATCTATTGACAATGAAATCTAATCTAGAAAATGGGCGAACATCTTCCAAAGTTTGATGTAGGTCTCTAACCTCGAAAGTCGCTTCTTTCTCAGAATTATAATGAAAGTCTTCAAAGTCGTGATCTTGAAGACTTATTCTAGATAAAGTTCACTCAGCTTATGCGATGCGCGTACAAAGAAAATTAACATACAGATAGTTTGAGAGACGTGGCGTCGGATCGAGGTCTTAGATTTAGGTTTTCATAAGGATCTTGATAAAATAAAGGAGTGCTTGGAGCTGATTGCAAATAAATTTTAAGTAAGTAGTATTTAACCTTACTACAATTACAAATGCAAGTTTGTATGGACGGATGTTTGATACCCTTTCACGCAAAAACAGCCGAGCGGATTTGAATGACATTTGGCACACAGATAGTTATATAGAGAGGTATTGTAATATAATATGTTAGAAAATGTATTTTCATAAATAAGACTTGAACTGAAGCACTGGAGGTTTTTATTATTTAAGTTCATTACAAGAGCAGATAAAGGGCGTCCACTACGCAAGTCAAGTGACAGGAACGTTACATGTTACACAAATATACTTTTGATAGTCTGTACTTGTATGTAACCACATATGACGTTTCATAGTTTTTAGGTTATTTTTATTTAGTGTAACAGGTCATTTCATACAGTCTTTACTACGTTTCTTTTCACGCTATGTGGCTAATTACATTAAAGGTATAACCTAGATTAACACTGAGGATACTTTTTATTCTGTTAGTATGATCTCGTGGGATTATTTACTGAGGTCCACGCGGACGAAGCCGCGGGGTTAGCGCTGGTTAGTAGTAAAACCGGAGAGTGGTAGATTTTTTATGCATTCCTTTGAAATGGCTTCAAATGAAAGGGTATACTGAGATGAATACGAAAATTAAAATGACGTCACTGTAAAGCGTGTTTTTTAGCTATAATATCTAGTTATAACATCAAGTATTATAAGCTTTGAACGACATTGCTTAAAAGAATTTTGACCGAAGAACTGACTAATTGAGACGTCTGAAATATAATCTAATCATAATATTGATATAGTACTACGCCAGACGTCTGCAATGATCACAGGTAATCTACCTAATATTCTAGCGCAGACGTCTGATCAGAGGTCTGTCTGTAGTGTGATCGCGAATTCGCGACTCGATCCATCCCAATTCCATTTGGAGATCAAATACTATCTTCAGTTTTCGTTGTAAGTTTATAGGGTGTAATATTTTTGAAGTCTTATTTTTTTTGGTGTAGTAAAATGTAACGAAAAGTATTTTTTTTGTCTAAGACTTAATTCAATAGTTAGTTGTTCCACGTTTAGCCCGTCGAAGTTTATTATAAGTTTGAGGATAGTTAATAACCAGGAACCTGCACCACTCTATACAGTATGTTAGTTTAAACGAGGGACATATTCAAATCCATAATAGTCCATGCTAACATGATACTAATAAAAATATAAACAAAAAAAAACACTGATAAATAACAGACAGAACCATACCAAAATTTTCGCAAATGACACGCAACGTGTATACACCCTTGCGCTAGCGACTTAATACTATCGCAGAACATGTGAGCGGGGCAATGACTCTTAGGTATAATCTATTTTCCCCTCATACTTTAAACTTACCTGGCTTAGGACAGTCTAAAATATCTAAGCACTAAACAAAACATTAAAAATTCTTCTATTTACGTTATAGGTTTTTTACATATTTGGGACGAGAATCGAATACTGAATACCCTCCCTCAATATGTCCCTCGTTTAACCTAACATACTGTATAGGGTGTCTGGTAATTAGTGACCGAAACTTAAACACGACATTGTACTCATGATAACAAACAACTTTCCCATAGAAAAATATACATATTTATACTCATTCACTTTTATCACAATAACACAACAGCCATATGAAATTCGGGGTTGCGAGCCATACCGGTGCTCTGCCTACCCACTCTGCCACGGAACGATAGTAATGAGACACAAAGGCGTAACGCGGCTAACAGCTGATAGGTCACAGGCACACGCGCGCGCGAATTTCATACGGCTGTTGTGTTATTGTAAAAAAAGGGAATGAGTAAAAAATCTTATGGAAATTCATGAATGGATAGCATGGTGTGACTAACCCGTCACACCATGCTATCAGATCTGCAGCTTAAGCTCCAAAAATAGACATGAAAAAAATTATAACTGATGCATGCGTGCTGTGTCTGGCGGACTCGCCAACTCAACACTCATTGCAATGGCCCTGCCATACTTGGGCCTGGATTTAATACTCACGTCATATCTAAGGAGGAGCTTGTGGCTTAATAATAACAGCTGCACGTGTCGATCTTTAAAGTTAAGCCGTGCTTGCCGAGGTTGGTCCGTGGATGGGTGACCATAATTACATACCGAGTTTCATCGGTGCCTCTGAAAGCATACGTTAAGCCGGTGATCCCGGCTGTCATTTGTAGATCTTTGACAGTCGTTACGAGTAGTCAGAAGTCAAAAGTCTGACATCCAGTCGTACCAAGGGGTATCATATTACCCAGTTACTGGGTTGTAGAGGTCAGATAGGCAGTCGCTTCATGGAAAATACTAGTACTCAACTGCATCCGGTTAGACTGGAAGTCGACCCCGAGATAGCCCGAGATAGAGATAGTTTGGGAAAAGGCTAGGGAGATGATGATCATATCTAAATCAAAAAAATTATTAAACTAAAAAAGTGACCGTGACCTCTGATTTTATTTCGGCAATTCTCCTCTCCTGAAAGTATTTCTTTTTTGTCTGAACCCTTTAAGTCAGATAGGAAATGACCCTAACTAGTTTAAAAAAAATATAGTTTTATTTACAGCGATAAGCATCTAATTCAATTTTAATCCAAAAAAACACTATTCGTATAATCAATACCTACCTAGAATTGACAACCCCAATTTACTACCTTGTACAAAAAATTACGTCCCACCCTGTGTACGAAGCACCTGCGCCCCGGATCACGTTCTTATTAATTCCACAGAATAGAAATTGGATTCCCTTATTGGAACAACGATTATTCCAATGGTTTTCATTTTCGATTCGCGCGTCGTCGCATAATTTATTCCAAGTATAATTGAACAGGGATCCACTGCGTTTTCGTCAATACTCTTGATTGTTATCTTTTGGAAATTAGCTTTTGGTAGATAATAAATTAGTCTAGTGAACACTTTAACTTTAGACTGACATTCTTCTGGTTTCTTCTAGAGGTTATCTTTAAACTACTACTTTTTCTCTGTGAGGTCATCAAGTACCTATATATAAAGACTAGCTCTTGCCCGCGTTCTTCGTTCGCGTGAAATTATTATAAACATATTACTCCCCTATTTGAATCACAATTTGTTAACAATTTCGAATACACGACTAGTCGTTTTTCTAAAATAAAAGAAGCTTTACCGGAACAAAGAAATAGGCAGACAGACCGACAGATAAACAAAAATTAAAAATATATATTTTTTTGTACCTCCAGTATATACTTTCATATGCATTCAGTAAAAAGCAGCTATTTTGAAATTACAAACACACACTTCATGCTTGTTTATTTGTGTAGATTCAGTCTTGAAGATCCCTTCAACGCTACAAGTTTTCTTCTTCCATGTTTTCTCTCCTGACAACTGCCACGATATCATTTACTCCCTTTTCTACAAAAGGGAGTATAAATATACAAGGCGTTGTTTTGCATTCTAGTCAAATTTCAGGAGGTGGTCACATAAGACTTATATAATCAATTAAAATTACGGTACCAAGTTAATTATTAAAAAACGCAGATATTTTGTTTTTTTTTTAAGTTTGACAATATTTCAGAATACGAACCCCCTTAACGTGATTAAGGGAATAAGAAATTATTGAATAAACGTTTGAGATTGTTTGTATGTGCGTAAGCGAGGTTATAGGCAAGATTCAGACGGGCCGCGTTTAAAACACGGGTGGTTCATACTTACCGATTTCCGTAAATAAGAAAAATAAATTACCTTCCCATTTTATTATTGATTCGGGACGAGAACCATTAGCATAGTCACCTCCTTGAATTTGACGAGGATGCAAAACAACACCTTGTATATTATAAAAACTGCCCACGTGAAAAAAATGCGTACATAAGGTTATTTTTTTTCAATTATTGTAGTTGCTAAGTGATATTGCCATTTTCAAGAACTTTATTATAGACATCAGGGTCGGTTTGATTTAAACCGCTATGCTGGCTCCGATTCTTGAGAAATGTATCTTCCATGTGCAGCTCAAGTGAACGCTTAATTCTACTCCGATAATGATAACACTGGCTGACCTGGAAATCTTTAAATAGACTCCGGACCCAGGATGATGGAGAGTTGTGAGGGTCTCAACTGAAATTAGTCGAGTGATTCTAAAATATCACTATTAGTAAGTAACTAGGGACCTCACTAAAAACGCGGTACAACTCTAGTTTTTGACGGGACGCTACGGCTCGTTCATTGCATTGCGTTTCCACTGGCTTAGCTGAAGGTAGCTATCCTCTGACCTCAGGATTCTTTGTTCCCCGACTTAGGGTGAGTTCCACATTAATTAAGTAATTATGCCTGATTCTCTGCGCTGGATAACCGATATTGATTTCATCACCTATGTGATATCTGATTGTTTATGCCACGAGTGGCTAGTAGTTGTCCAGCGCACAGGCAACTGTAATTGTGTGTGTATTACTACTGCATCGAGGTAGTGTAGTGCTCTTTACCGTGTTATTTGTAAGTGATCATGTATACTTTATGCATATTAGATGTTCATACTTAACCTAACTTTTCATCTGTCAATGTGCTCGCTATGTTTGCCTACTTTTACCTGTAAACCGCTGCGATGTACTCAGCCTTCACCTACAATGCTTCCCACACCGTCCCTTGGGTTACAAAGGGGAGAAGCTGGTACATCGCATGCGGCTTGCTGCTAACCGCAGCGCAACGCATCTAACATGCGCACCCTACGGTGCTTCCAGGGTTCTTCGCTCAGGCTGAGATCTGTGCCCTTGCCTGCTCTTGCACGCTACCTACTGCTGTGCCGAGCCCTTCGCTCAGGCTTAGGGCTGTACCCCTTGCCTACTCCTGCACGCTGCTTAAGCACGCTACCTACCGCTGTGCCGGTGCGCTGCCCAGGTCTTACCCGGCCTACCGCCACGCGAGCCGGTGCCTGCGCAGCCTACCCTACGCAACCCTAGCCGCTACGGTTCCGGAGGCCTATCGCAGAGCCGGTGCTGACCGACCCCCCACGTCTGTACGTGCTGCCAAGG
Organism: Cerastis leucographa; assembly: GCA_963082945.1. NCBI lineage: Eukaryota > Metazoa > Arthropoda > Insecta > Lepidoptera > Noctuidae > Cerastis > Cerastis leucographa. The sequence goes on along the minus strand of OY720380.1, from coordinate 3,799,822 downwards.
GACGGTACCCTTTTATTTACTGTGATAGTGAACGGAACAGAACATAGTGACAAGTACCCGTGACCTAGTTTAGTGCACCCTAAATATATGTATTAACTGGTCCAGCTGTTTCACTCAATTATACCTACCTATTTGTTAGCGCCCTGCGCAGCCTTCCCTGTGCAGTCCTAACCGTTACAGTCGCAGCAAGGAAAACCTACTCAGGTTGAGATTAATAAAGCACTCTGCCCAGGAGTGTACCCTGTGGTGCTGTTTCAAAAACAATGAACTTTGAACGAACTGATGGACGCTTCAGAAGGCACCATACTAGTGGCTCAGTTCTGGGCCGATACAATAGGGGATCGGACTGGGTAAAGAAAACGACATTCTATTTTGTCCGTCAGACAGGTAATACAAAAATATTAGACACGTAGTTTTTGTTTTATCAAAATATCAAAAAATTACTTAGTTAAAACTCATTAAAGTTGGAGAGTGGGGGCTTACTACGTCACAAGTAGGTATAAAACTTACCTACATGTGACGTCATGCGTCATTTCAACTCAATATATCTCCGTAATTTTATGACCACGTGAAAAAAGAAAAAATACGTGTCCTATACTTTTCAATAAACTACCCGACGGACAAAGAAAAAAAAATTGGATTATCCCCTATTTACATTACCATCGACACTATAAGATGATGATACGACTGTTTCGGTACTTCAAAGAGGAACGTTTTCAAGTAATAAAACAAGCTGCACTTTATACGTCTAACGTTAACTTCTACCTATAACAGTTAAGTCTCCTCCCAAAACTAGTTCTACGTGCCATCACATCATTTCCGTCACTCAAAGATAAAATTTAACAGTCTTGTGAACTTTGCAACTGTCGTTTTAGACTTTAGATCTGCTCAAGTTCCTTGTTACATGAGACTGCCCGTCAGCTTAACATAACGCAACATTACGCTTGTAATCTCCAAAGGGTTAGGCAGAGGTGTAAATAATAGTTTAGTAACACCCAAAAAAAGTTTTTTAGTAACACCCAAATTTCACCAGTTATTTTTATGTTCTATGTAATAGGGGCGAACCTATTGCCATCAACTGGGCACAAGACCTGACTCCGTGGAGAAATTTCTGACCGAGAAATTCACTTTCAAAAAAGCACTTTCTCCAACCCAGGAATCGACCAAGGCCCTTAGGCTCAGCAGTCGGGCTTGCGAGCACTCGACTAACGAGGCAGTTCCATCAGCTAAATGTCAGCCTAATAAATATCCCTGTCTCTCTTCGGGATTACAGGCGTGACGCATAAGTTATGTTATCACCTCAAGCAGACAACATAACTCTAATTTCTCCTTCAAGGAATGCCCCCACAGGAATAGTTAAGAGTTACTTCCTTGTCCGTTTCAAAAAGTTTTCAGAATTGATCTCAGTTCAATACGTTAGTATACAACGCGACCTCATTAGAGGTTGCGTCGTCACCCTGATGCGGTACAATGGCATGGCGTAGGTGTAGAAAGAGGTGTCAGCAACAATTTCTATGAGGATTTCTTATAGAATACCCTTTCAGAAGGTAGATTATAATGCCTGTAGGTGTAAGCTGTTAGAGGAAAAATGTAACTTGCTTTGTTGAAAGCACCTGTGATCATAATAATATGGTTGGTCCGATTAGCGATATGGTGTTGTACCTACTAACAAGGATGGGGTTCCTTAATTCCTCTGAAATTTCCTCAAGAACTAGTGTACACTTCCCGAAAATTATCTCCCGATATACGTCAATACAACACAATAACTTTTAGAGCATGACAATTTTCTATGATGTACCTTCAGAAGGTCGTTAAAACGCGGAGAATCTTGACACAGTGATTTAAGATATTGACGTTTTTCTAAAAAGTGCCATCTATGATTTGAAAACATAACCATTTTTAAATTACATTCAAAATTCAAAATGAGAATAGACACTTTGGGGATTAAACAACTAGATAGGAAAAGAAAATAATTATTATAAGCACAACGAATAGAGAAGAAGATATTAAGATCACGGCGAGCAAACTGTTACCTACCAAGAATTTAGTACCTGATTAGATCCTACATGATTCAGATTTCTTTTCGACAGTTTTCCGCGATTTCATAAAAAAGCATCATAAACGGTCAATATGCATGAGACAGCTGATAATGTGTACCTATCATTTAACATTATAGCAAAGTCTAAACAGCAAATTAAAAAGAAGTAAAACTTCGTAATACTATACGCATGCGTTCGAGTGCCACGCATTCACTCTCGTTATTTTATTGAGCTTCTAAATAATATTTTGTTGTTTTCTTGTTGTATTATTTTTATTACATAATTATTACATAAGTTTATCGAGGTTATTCTACTAATGGAAATTGAACGAAGGCTGGTCACACCATAGAGTCGAATGCATGACTGTTTGCACGCCATCTTGCGTACCTAGTAGAACTACGTAGTCACAAATCTTGTAATACTGCCATCTCTTAGTGAGTTTTAGAAAATGTTCTCCCTCCATGGTAGCGTTAAAGTTGTTGGAAGTCGCATAAGAAGTTTCACTTCAATGAATTGAAAAAAATATGCTGCGGAGTATGGGGATAACTCCTACTGATGTAAAAAATAGTGAGTTGCTATAATAAAATGACAGATAGTGCGATGCACATCAAACACGTTCCATTTAGTAATACAATTATTGAAACTTCGAACCCAATCGACAAATAATTACAGAACTCTTTGAAACTCAAAAATATATGTATCTGTTTCACTGGCTAATACACGCTTGATAAATCCAAGTACAGTTACTGAGGCGTGTAAATACTCAATTTAAAAATACATTTGTTCAAATTAACAACGCTTGAGCGATACGAGTTCAAAGGAGGCATTAATGCATACCGTATGTGAAATAATTGAGCAGACTCCTTTTAGCACTAGACTGTATCATTTGAACGGATGGATAGGCAATTCGAACTCTTTTATGCCCATTCCCCTTTCTGTGTCACGTCGACTCGTCACCCTTGATTTTAGCCAGTTTAAATATTAAAACTGTAAACATTGTTAAGACCAGAAATAGCAGTATCCTGCACCAGACGGACTTCGGATACATGGCGACGTTGCTCAAAAGTAAAAAGTCACGAACTCACTAATGAGTAAAGTAGTGCAGTTCAAGGTCGCGTTGCTTGATATGTCAAACTTGGTACATTTATTTTTGTTCAGTGTTTTCTCTTCTGCACAGATGCATGAAGTGTGGCTGAATGCCATTAGCTTTCTTATTCATTCCACGTCAACGATGCAACTTATTGACGTGTTATTAACTCTGTAAAATTTTTAGCTTACAATATCTTACTAGATAACTTTTTTTAGTATGTTTTGCATTGCATGTCATGCAAATGGTTGGTATAAATGATTTTTATTTGTTTTTGCGTCATGAAAACGTAAAAACCTCCTTACCCTAGATGGTCCTCATAAATATTTGACAGAAAAAGGTTTTTATTGAGTCAGATAGATTGTAAAGATTAAATCGCCATAAAATACAAGAACACAACACCATAACTCATTATTAACAATATCAAAACAGATTAAACACACAAGATTATCGTGTTGACCGCTAATATATCTTTAAGTAGACAGAATGGAAGCAAAGAAAACAATTTATATGTTGTGTGAGGTGAATAAAACATCAGTTACCGAGAAATATTACACATATAGCCAGATTAATGGTGCTAAGAGAAGACGGCCATATTGGACTGGGAGCGTGGAACAAATATAATTGGTTAATGTACCACTAATGAGATAATAGGGCTTATGTCTTTTGTATCAGCATGAATAGAGGGAGTATTTAGGGCGCTATAATATGAGCTTTTTGCTGCATTATTTAGGAATGTTAAGAATCTGTGTGAATTTGTAAGCAGATTTGAGATTAGCGACGCACGCAAAATGTAAATACGATTAAGATGCTTATATGAAATAAAATAAAACCGGCCAAGTGCGAGTCAGACTCACACACGAAGAGTTCTTTACCATTTTTATTTATAAAAACTCACTTTTTTGTATGGCCCCCTTTTATTCTGTTTAAAAAAAATGTTTTATTCTGTTTTAAGTATTTGTTGTTATAGCGGCAACAGAAAAACATAATCTGTAGAAATTTCAACTGGCTAACTATCACGGTTCATGAGATACAGCCTGGTGACAGACGGACAGCGAAGTCTCATTAATAATACCCTTTGGGTACGGAACCCTAGAAATAACCGGTAGAAATAAAGTGAGTAATTTTCAACTAAGTAACATTAAAGCCCGAATTTATGTATTCTCCGATCCAATCAAGGGCTTACTAAACTTAAACTGAAAAATCCATACACAGCGCGAGATGTCCAAAATCTCATAATCAATCGAAAATAAATTGATGAGGTAGACTGCATGAGAAGAGAGGACAGCAAAAGAAGACTTGCAAAAAGCGAACTCTTTCTTATCTTGTGTCTAGTCTTTGAAACTATTGGTACTATTTGGTACCGGTAAAACGTGGTGAATGCGAGGGAGAACAGGGACAAAACTTTAAATGAGATTCTATCGTTGAATACAAATAATTCGTTACTAAAAAGATATTGGGCTCATTTCTGTTTTAATTTAATTAACAATAGAGCATTTTTAAGCTACCAATAATATTTAAATAACGTGAAAATGCCTTTCTAAATTTCGTCCCGACTCACCCCCGTGTCCCTATGGGGTGACCCATTTTACGGTAACAGAAAATTATAAACAGACCAATAAAATAAAAAATGTGCATCATTTCATGCATCCACACTCCCAGTCTAAAACTTATGCAGTCGCGACACGCGGTGTGTACCAACCGATTTAGAACATGGCGCGGGCGGGCGATAGGAATTATTATAAGTATTATTTTTTATGCGCCATGACAGACGACTCGCTTTGGTGAGGGTAATGTGCCTTCGAGCAATAAATCGAAGAATATTAGGAAAGATATACTGACATGAGGAAGTGATGGAATACGCGTCTGCCTCGATGGTCTACGTGTGCACTATTAGGTAAACCACTGCTTACATTTAGGGGTTACAGGCGTTATGTTATACCTACATAGTTTGAAAATTGACGGTAAATTCAACATGGTTATCAGTCTTTTTACTTCATACTTTTATTTTATTTCCCCCTCGCGTGTCTTGATGTCATAATATCTGACATTGGCAAAATTTTCATCATTGCACCTATTGCTTAGAAAAAAATGTAAAAGAATAGTGTGTGTATGAAACACAATATATAGAGCCTTACAAAAAAAAATGTTTTGTATTCACAGATACTGATGATAGCCCTTTGTTTTGTCAGAATATAGTGAACATTTAAAAAAAAATCTAAAAATATTCATATCTACCACAGCCCATAACCGCACCACCCCAATGAAAATTATTATGAAGTATTATATTTTATCCGCTGTGATGGACGGGGTATTATGGCGCATGGCAATATAGGCCAACAGTCGCTTAGTGATTTTTTACTTTCATGGGAACATTTTGTAGGCTGCCATGTTGTTTGTATGGGGTTTTCGCTATTAGAGCACCGGCTATTTGTTGCTGAGGGCCTGTAAACGGCTTTAAATGTTCCGTTATATTTTGCGCTATTGAAAGAGGATATTTTTTGGAGCTGCGTGCATACATGTTTGTGGTTGTTTTATAAAATGCTTTGTATTTAATGCGACTGGTAGGCGTATTGGTGTATTTTTGAAATTACGCATGTTAAAAAAAAAACTGTAGCATTCCCCCGGCATTATTCATTTTATTTCGACATGATTGGCGCAGTGGCTGAGCGATTGACTGCGAAGCTGCGTTGCAGGTTCGATCCCCGCAACGAACAAATATTTGTATAACCTACAGATAGTTGTTCCGGGTCTGGCTGTTTGTGTGAGTTTAAATGTTTGTAAACGCACCCACAATACAGGAGACATTCCTTAAGTAGCGAAACGTTTTTTTTTTAAATATGCATATGCAATTCCCAGGTCAAAAGTGTTATTGGGTTTTTCCATCAGGAATTTCTCAGTAGCAGCCACGGAGTCTGGATTTGTGCCCAGTTGATGACAATTTTTTTTTTTTTTTTAAATGACTCCTCCCTGAGTGTCAGACTTGTACTGACTAAAACCCATCCATGTTCCTTCTTAGCCCTTTTTGTTCCAGGGCCACGGTATCTATTCAGTACAGTCCCGCAGCCCTGATGGCAATAGGCTCGCCCCCTATTACATGGAACTTAAACATAACTGGCGAAATGTGGGAAATGTGGGGTGGGGGCGTGATAATGTTATGTTATGTGTAGCATAGATAATGATTCGGAATTCGTAATGCCAATTTTGTTTAATATTCACACACGATTAGGGTACGTTCTATAGATTTGCTTTTCTTATAGTAAGCTAGACTAATGTAAGTCTTATTTAAGTTCAAGAATAAAGATGTACACAGCTCACCCTCTCGTAATTAAAAGATAATGGCTCATTAAAACAGGTCAAGACTTCTTACTAACATAATTATTCCCAGATACCTACCCCACGAACCCTAATAAAGGAAACACCTTTTTGCTATTAATCATGAATTAAACCTCGTATTAATAAAGAACAAACCCACTCACAAGTTAAAAGCCGACAAAACTTCGTCTAAACCGCGCTCAAAATATCTGAACTCAAACCGAAAACTCATCAAATCTTGACGTATTTAAGGCTGATGTAAAAATTTTCGACAAAAGCGGAGTCGCCGGTAAAGTTTCACAATTAAGCCGTCGTGGTATCGTATCGCTCGACTTTTGTTAGCGAATTTATTAAAACCTTGCTCGCGATATTTTGTTACAGCTTTTGGGATCCTTTGGGTAGGGACTATTTGACTTTTGAAGACCTCGCTAACAATGGATTTACATAAAATGTAAAATATAAGTATACACGGTGTAAATCACCTCATCACGAAGCCGTTAACAAAGCATTCTGTACATGAAACTAAGTAACTTTACGCAAAAATTATTGCTGGGAAACGACTTTTTTTTGGGGGGTGTAAAATCATGTTTTGTGGTAGAACTCAATGTAACGCACTCAAAACATTGTGCTGATGGACGGATTGAATAGTACGGGGGTCGTGGAGGTGTTTAAAGTAAAAATCTTACATTAAAAACTTGTATTTAAAAAAATACTTGTCAAAAAGTTGGAACTTTGACCCCTCATATCTCCGTAACTAGAAGGTTCCCAGGTATGGTGTAGAACAAAAAAATGATCGCAATGACAGGGAGAACCAGTGCCTTTCGGCTTCATTAAGAGGTGTTTTACACCCTTTATAAAAGTATTAAGAGAGAATACACAAGAGAATTTATGGTTGTAACATCAACATCTCTCTAGTCTTTTTCCAAACTATTTTGGGTCCGGCTTTTAATGCAGCTGAGTACCAGCATATTATTCAGAATCAGTCGTTGTATAAGCCTTTATAGACGATAAATTCTGAGATTCTAGGGAAAGTTATATTAAATTAAATTTAAGTTAAGTTAAAATTTTGGTCAACGATAACGATTGTTGAAAAATAGAAAATGTATTAGATTAACATGAGCTACTGAAAACTTTTGAAAGTCATACGAGAAATATTCAATTTATTTATTTTAGACTCAATGATCCATGGTTAGTTAGGACACTTAAAAATAATGTTAGTAATTAAATAATCTGAGAGAAAAACACGCCACACAATACTGTTATGACAAAATTTAACATCAAAATTACAAAATTAGATAAGCTTTTGATACACTTCACCATGGTAAACATGGCCTTATTAGGGTTCCGTACCCAAAGGGTCAAACGGGACCCTATTACTGAGACTTAGCTGTCTGTCCATCCGTCCGTCTGTCCGTCCGTCCGTCTGTCACCAGGCTCTATCTCAAGAACCGTGATAGTTAGCCTGTTGAAATTTCTACAGATTATGTATTTTCGTTGCCGCTATAACAACAAATACTAAAAACGGAATTAAATAAATATTTAAGGGGTTCTGATACAAAAAAGTGATGTTATAAATAATGGTATGAGTCCGACTCGCACTAGGCCGGTTTTTTTTAATTTGCCACCTTAAAAAAAAAAATTAAAACTTATTATCGCTCATTTTGCTACCCCACAAAAATATTCAGCCCTTTTGTCATGTTTTCAATATATAATCATATAAACAGAACCATACGTAGCGAGAGGGGTACCCCAAGGCTCCATCTTTGTTCCCCGGCGAACTTCGACGGTAAACAATGAGCTCCTAATTAATTTCGTCTTTGAAGGTGTGCGTGCGACTCCAAACTTCTAAATATTATATTAATTTCTCGAATTTTACTTTAACACGGGAAATTTAATTTACGAAAACACGTTAGTATTATCAGTTGGCAAGAATGTATGTTCTGTTACTTTTGAGTTGTTTCAATGTATTTTGAAAAGGGCTTATTTGTGAAAGTGTTTGTTATTCAAGATTTTATTTATCAGTGGCAGTGTTCTTGTCTTGGTGTCAGCTGTTTTGACCTCTCATCTAACTAGATTTTGATCAACTTTGTTGGAAATGGCATCAAAATCAAAATATTTTATTTTACATAGGCCTTTATTGACACTTATAAAACGTCGACAAAAGGTGCACGGTTCGGGTTGGTCGTTTCCTATGGAGAAGAAACGGCAAGAAACTCCAAGGTTAGTCTTTTAAAATCATTTGGTTTTATGATATTTGAATGTCACAGCGTTAGTACTTAAGTATGGGATGAAAGCGTAGGCCCGACAAGCAAGGCAAAACGGTAGCATCAGATAGGGTGGTAATGTAAAATACAGTTCCCGCATTGGGTCATCATCTGCCTATTCCCAAATATGCTGGACCCAAATATGGGGGGTATTTTAAATAAAGCGATTGCCTCGCTCAACAACCCAGTTAGTACTGGGTAATACGATATCCCTTGGTAAGATTTGTTGTTGGATATTTGGCCTACTGCCTACCAGTAACGACTGTCAGAGATTTATAATTAACTAGCTGTCCCGCGCAACTTCGTCTGCGTTACATTTTCCCCGTTTTAGCAACATTTTTCATTGCTGCTCCGCTCCTATTAGTCATAGCGTGATGATATATATCCTATGTCCTTCCCCAGGTTGAAATCTATCTTCTTGCCAAATTTCATTAAGATCCGATCAGCCGTTTAGTCGTGAAAAGGTAACAAACAAACATACAAACAAACAGAGTGACTTTCGCATTTATAATATTAGTATGGATATCTTATATAATTTAGATATTAGTTTTGTATGCTTTACAAAAAGAACGAATTTGTGCAAATTCATTATCATACAATTATCATAACAAAACAATAAAAAAAAATATCATACAATATATATCCTGGAAAAGACTGAAAAAAACAATCCCTTAGGAATCTTCCCGAAAATAAGTCTCTAATTTTAGTCGGAAGGTATACAAATTATCTTGAAAAAGAAAGGAATACTTTAGACTTGTTCTCAGTATCTCCTTGTAAACGATATCGTAGACTTTAACTAAGACAGCTTTATGAAGAAAATTGCTGTAATTTAAAGGCACGTAATAATTTTAAGTTGATTAAGAAAAAAAAATACAAAAGGGTTTTTAATTGTTCGGGCGATGAGTAAACGTTTAGTAACAAAAATATGATATTGTAGTAACATTTTATGGACTATTTAAAAATAAAAGGGAAGATTGTTTTTAACCCAATAGAATGACAAAATGCAGTGAAAGTGATGGCGAAATAGATAGTAGTTTTAAGTAACGAATAAACATTGGATGGATGAAATGGCGGCAGGTCACGGGAACTATCTTTGACTTAAGGGGAAGATTTATATATATAGAGTAGATTTATATATAGAGAGAGAGAGATTTATATATATAGAGTTTTTTTGCATATATGGAGTACCAAAATTAAACAATTTAGAAGTTTTCTACTCAAAATTAAACATTATATTATCAAAATACTGTTACGACTCGAACAAGAATGTAATTCTATGTGGTGATTTCAACATTAATATTTTAAAACAAGATAAATTATCTCTTGGATTTACTAGTTTTCTATTGAAGTACAATCTATGTTTGCAAATTAATCAACCAACTAGATTACAAAGCAATACGTGTATTGATAATTTTGCACATAATATTTCACGAAAATGTACTCATAGTGTTCTTGATCTACATATGTCTGATCATACCGCACAAACTCTAAAACTTCCAGTAAAAAAGACATGTTTAATCAAAAGTTGGAATATAAAAGTGCGTGACTATAGTAATGAAAACTTGATGAAATTCAAAGACTGTTTGAAATCAATTTCTTTTTCTGATGTCTACCTCACTAAAGACCCTAACGTAGCATACAACAACTTTTTAGAACTATTCCAATTGTTTTATAACTTATGCTTTCCGATTACGCACAAAAAAAGAAAATTAATAAAGAATCCAAATTGGCTAACACCTGGCATTAGACGGTGCAGCCAAATAAAAAGACAGTTGTTGTGGCACCATAGATTAAATCCATCTAAGATAAATGTGACGAAACTTAAAAATTATTCATACAGACTTAAGAAAATTATAAAATTGACACAATTAGCAAAGAATAATTATAAAATAGAGACAGCATATAACAAATCTAAAATGACGTGGAAAATAATAAATGAAAATAGAAGCAACTCTCCACCAGAAAATATACTACTACACCCAAAGACATAGCAAATACTTTTAACGACTACTTCATAAGCCAAGCAGAAAAACTTTCTACTGCTTCGACACAATCGACCAGTGTTAATAAAATTAATTTTTCTGCACAGTCAATGTTTTTAGCCCCTATCATACCAGATGAAGTAAATAAAATTATAAAAGATTTAAAAAATACAAATAGTGTAGGATATGACGATATTTCAACAAAGGTTCTAAAGTATGTTTCAGAAATAATATCATATCCTCTCAGCCACATAATTAACTTAAGTATTGAGTCTGGAACCTATCCTGATAAGCTTAAACCTACTGTCATAAAACCTTTATTTAAAAAAGACGATGAGAAAGACATTAAAAATTACAAGCCAATAGCTCTTATTCCGGTAATATCCAAGATATTCGAAAAATGGATTTATAGATCCATAGACGGCTACCTCAACAAACAAAGTATACTTGTGAAAGAACAAAAAGGATTTAGAAAAGATCATTCAATAAATATGGCAATATATGACTTTCTCAATGTTATCATAGCTAACATGAATGAAAGACACCCAATATCAGCTATATACATGGATATGACCAAGGCATTTGACTTGGTCAACCATGATATACTGTTGAGCAAATTGAATGCGTATGGGATAAGGGGAAATGTTTTATCACTCATTAATTCTTACTTAAAAAATAGAACACAACGTACAGAAATCAATCGAATTTGTAAGTTAAATAAAACCGTTATAACATACATATCTAAAGAAAGAAAAATATCTTATGGTGTGCCCCAAGGCAGTGTGCTAGGGCCTTTATTATTCCTTATATATATTAATGACTTTCCCCAGAATATACCCTATCCTATGACATTGTTTGCCGACGACAGTACTATCATTGTGAAACTTAACAAAAATATTAAAGACTTGGAAGCTGACATAATAAATGCACTACAACAAGCCGTTAACTGGTTAGAAAATAATAACTTAATTATAAATTTGAAGAAAACAAAAATTATGAATTTTCGTCAAAGAGCAGCTCATCCGGAACTAAATGTAAGCTTTAATAATGAAAAACTTGAAGAAGTTTCAAATACAAAATTCTTAGGCTTAATAATCGACAATCAACTTAATTGGAAACTACATACTTCAATATTAATTAAAAAAATCAGTAAGTTTGCTTTTGCTTTGTTTAAACTAAAGAAAATAGTCCACCAAGCAGGCGCAGTCACTGCATACTATGGATATGTCGATTCTATACTACGTTACGGAGTCATTTTTTGGGGTAACTCTTGCAATAGGGACATGGTGTTCAAATCACAAAAAAGATGCATTAGAGCTATTACCGGTATAAAAACTACTGATAGCTGCAAACCTTATTTTGTATCGTTAAAAATTATGACTTTACCTTGCTTGTACATATTTCAGACTGCTTTATTTGTTAAAAAGAACATGCATCTATTCAGAAAAGCATCTGAACATCGCTACAAAATGATTAGGCAGGAATATAGACATGAATTATGCGTTCGACCATCAAAGACCGCCTTAATGCACAAAAGCATACTTTGCATGGCCCCAAAAATATTTAATAAATTACCAAATGCAATTAAGGACTTAAATATTATTCAATTTAAAAACAAATTAAGACATCTATTATTGGAAAAATGTTATTATACTCTTGACGAATTCCTTAATGATAAATTGTAAGTTATTTGACATTGATATCTTTTTAATTTTTGACATTGTTTTAGTATCTTTATTTCCATTAATTATTGACATTGTATTATTATCTTAATTTCTATTAATTATTGACATTGTATTGTTATCTTTATTTCCATTAATTTTTTTAAATAGTACCTACTCAATTGTTAATGTTTTTGCTTATATTTTTTGTCTTGAGTTATGTTGTGTTTCGTAGTAATTATTTTATTTTATTGTGTTGATTATTAATTTTATAAGAACTACTAATTATGTGAAAGAGTGTGTACGCCTTTAAGGTAGATTTTTGAGGAACTAATTATTTATTATTAAGATCTCATGTAAAATGTACCAAAAATCACACCAATAAATGAATTGAATATAAAACAATGGTTAGACCTGCGGTCTTTGTATGGAATGTTAGCCCACAAAAGGTATGAATGAAAGGCATTTGCATGTAGCTGAGATGAAAATGCTAAGGGAGATGTGTGGTGTTACGCGAATGGATAAAATAAGAAATGAGTACATAAGGGGAATTATAATTAGGAATTACATATTTCATAAAAAATATATTAGAAAAAACATTTATTTTATTTTGTTATATCATCAGTCATCAATCATCAGTTATATCATCGTATCTATACTTATTATATTATAAAGCTGAAGGGTTTGTTTGTTTGTTTGCTTGAACGCGCTAATCTCAGTAACTACTGGCCCGATTTGAAAAATTCAATTAGTGTTAGTATAGCCTATTTATCGAGGAAGGCTGTAGGCTATATACCATCACACTACGACCAAAAGGAGCGGAGCAGCAATGAAAAATGTTGCGGAAACGGGGAAAATGTGACGCAGACAAAGTTGCGCGGGACAGCTAGTTTCTTAAATAAATAATTTTTGGATTTAATACACATGTACAACAATAATTCTTTTAAAACAGTTTATATAAAACCTTTTGAAACAACTTAAATATTTCAAAAACTAAACTGGAGAAGAACTAAAAACAAAAGAAAACTCGACAACAACATGACGTCTGTCAAGACAAAATTAAAAAAATTAACAATAAAATTAAAAATTTACTGACTTGATTTGGATGGCGGAACACGTAGTATGGTAGTGAGCTTGATATGGGCCTATGTTCATACATACAAAATTACGGCTCAGGCGCAAAATGTCTCTTTCGCAAAATGTCTACTGGTAGTAAAATGTATCTTTCTCATAATGTCGCTTTCGCAGAATGACTCCTTCTCAAAAGGTCGCTTTCTCACAATGCCTCTTTCGCAGAATGTCTCTTTGGCAAAATGTCGCGTTAGAAACTTAGAAAAAAAAATAGTCTTACTTTGTTATGTTATCATTATAGTGATGTAAGGACCTAATTTATCGATAGAACCCTCTCTATTAATCTAAATGTTGTTGCAAAAATTCTACGACCAACCGAAACCAAAAACAATCTCAATCTTCCCCAAATCTTCAATCCTCACAAAAAAAAATAGATTAATTCCCTTAAACAAACCCCATTCACAGAAATAACAAGTCACAGTTGTCATTATAATATTAATTTATAAAAATAATCTTTTTTTTTTTCAATTTCGGATGGTTTCTGCGGATAATACCAAATCAGCAAAACAATTAAAGCCTGGCCGAAAAGGTCGGGACTTTTATTTTTTTTCCAACCCTTTTACCTGATCCCCGGTTAATAAATCCGTTGGGGAAAATTTTGGTGCAAGTGAGGAGAGGGTTGAATACTGTTGTTTCAGAAAAAAAAAAAAAACAGTCGTCAAATCAAACGTCCATAGGACTATGGACGTTTGATTTGACTACTGAAGTTTTTTTTTGAGCTTGATCTGTTGAAGTAAAGATGTCTTCAAAATAGAGTCAAAGTTGGCTACTGACTGCATTTGGATAGCGGAAGGCTTAGTATTGTGGCGAGTTTGGTATGGGCCTATGTTCATACATGCATAACATCGCGCTTGTTATCCCAGAGTCTCTCAACTCCGAAATGCTGTAATATGCTTTATTCAACAAAAAAGGTTTAAGCCTTTTCTTTAATAAGAGAATGTTTATCTCTTTAATTGAACTAGGTATGTGGTTGGCTTCTTCATCCTTATCACAATTCTATTTGTGATTGACGCATATTTTTGTTACTAAACGTTTTATCTTCTTAAAACTCTACTTTGTGTGCTACTTCTTAAAACGATTCATAATATCAAGTATATTTGATTTTCAACACACTTCTCCTATTCGATTGTTTGTCAACAGACATAATTGCGTCTTACTTTGGTGTATTAAAATTAATCTGTATTTTCCGAAAGAGTTACTATCGATCACTGTATTTAAATACACGAGATTCTGATTCTCCGATATTGGATAGAAGTTAGAAATTACCTTTAGTACTTGTTTAATTAACTTGCGATATTGAAATAGTTATCTAAACTTCACGGAAGCAGTTTGTTAACAATATTGCAGTTAAGTATTAGTTCGCACTTTGATTGAAATTTATCAAATTGATGTGGTTTGAGAGCCAAGAGTCATAATTAAATACTGTCATGGAATAAGTTGATTATTTTGTTGTTTGTTGAATATAATTTAATTTTCGAACCTATTGGTGTTAAAGAAGAATTGCAAAAAGAAAAGGGGGTTTAAAATGGCCGCATTAGCAGAGTTATATGGGATTACTAGCAGTCCTGCGCAACTTAATCTGCGTCACATTTTCCCCGTTTTCGCAACATTTTTCATTGCTGCTCCGCTCGTGTTGGTTTTAGAGTGATGATATATAGATCGATTAATGGGCTACCTAACACTGAATGACGTTTTCAAATCGGACCAGTAGTTCCTGAGATTAGCGCGTTCAAGCAAACAAACAAACTCTTCAGCTTTATTATTAGTATATTATATAATGAGTCACGTTAAAATCCTTAAAATCTTCACAGACGCAGTTCATATTATGAATTGTTGTTGAAAGTTTGTGGCCATTTTACGAATTGGAAAGTAATTCATATTATTATCAAATTAAGATTTTCCAGTTTTAGGTTTGATTGAAGGCATTACTGATATGAATTGTGTTTTTGACTTAAAAACGTGTCAATTTTCATTTAAAAATGACAATTTTTTTGACTGACGTATTGACATAATTCTTTCTACCACTCCGAAACTAAACGCGATTATTAACAAATGCAAATAAACTGAACTTGGAGATAGTGTTGGGGAGAGTTTTATGCTATCAAAGTCTTTGGATTATGCAAGTTAACCGATGAACATTAAACCGCTAACCTAACGTACTTGTACCACAAAAAATGGAAGGAAACGCCGACAAAGCGATATAAATGTTTTATTGTACTTTTGTAACTGAATTGCATATCAGGCTTCGTGTTTTATTAATAACGACGAGTCCAACGTTGGGCGTGGGCTTATGTGGGTGCGGATTTGTTTGTATCGGTATTAATACCTGTGGAATAATTAAAATGCGAGGTGGTCTTGTAAGTATTATCATCGCTTTGTATTGCAAATTGAAGGGATGTTTTTTTTTTGTTGTCAGAATAGCAGCTGTTTATGAGATTTTAATTTGTTTGAACTCTGTTTTCTTTTTATGCAGCCAGGTTATTGCTTTGTGCAGCCGGATTCTTGCGTTGTAGAATTAGTTAATTGCTTTGACTTTGTCTCGTTTGTATATGGTGGTTGGTCTATCATGAGCGCCACCGCAGAGCCCAGGATGACCTACCATCATCTGGCTAGCCTTTTCCCTAACTCTCTTGGGGTTGGCTTCCAGTCTAACAGGATGCAGCTAAGTACCAGTATTTTACATGAAGCGACTGCCTATCTGACCTCCACAACCCAGTAACTGGGTAATACGATACCCCTTGGTAAGACTGGATGTCAGACTTTTTTTGACTTCTGACTACTCGTAACGACTGCAAAAGATCTACAAACGACAGCCGGGACCAACGGCTTAACGTGCTCTCCGAGGCACGGAGGAAACTTGGTATGTAATGATGGTCAACCCATCCACGGACCAACCTCGGCAAGCACGGCTTAACCTTAAAGATCGACCCGGGCGGCTGTTATTATTTAGCCACGAGCTCCCAGATGACCTATCATGACGTCATAAAACACAATTGTTTTACTCATTTTCCAGTGTGGGAAAGAGATGGCGCTAGACATCCTGTATAGCTCCGTCTCTTTTCCACACCGGTATAAGAGTAAAACAATACTGCTTTAAGACATTATGGTAGGCCAGCAGGTTCTAGGTCAGACAAAGTATGATTGGATTCATACATCAGGAACTTTTTAGTAGCAACCACAGAGTCTAGATTTGTGTGATTTGTCACAAGTCTGTGACTTAAACAGAACTGTCGAAATAGGGACTGTTGATGTAGTATTGGGTAGACTGCCTAACTCTTCGGGGATTACTGGCGTGATGTTAATTTTTTTATTATTTATTTATACAAACACTAACTGTCCCGCGCAACTTCGTCTGCGTCGCATTTTCCCCGTTTTCGCAACATTTTTCATTGCTGCACCTCTCCTATTGGTCGTAGCGTGATGATATATAGCCTATAGCCTTCCTCGGTAAATGGGCTATACCATGGCCTATGTCCTTCCCCAGGTTGAAATCTATCTTCTTGCTAAATTTCATTAAGATCCGATCAGCCATTTAGTCGTGAAAAGGTAACAAACAAACATACAAACAAACAGAGTGACTTTCGCATTTATAATATTAGTATGGAAGTATGGATTTGTACAAATTTATTTACACAAAGTACAATTACATTAAATATTATACACACAAGTAACATTACACCCAGTAAAATACTATTAATAAAATATGACATCGTTTATAGTTGAACACCAATTTTTTTTTATAGTGTGATTAAATCTGATCCTTATTGTTGCAAGGTAATCCATCTGTCATATAGTTCATAATCTCAAAAATAAGTAATAAATAAATATTTAAACATGTAGTACAACACCTTTGTAGTATCTATATTTTCGAGCCGTTTGGGGTTGAAACTCTGGGGTCGTGGGAGTGCTCAGAGACTTTTTAAGGAAATTTTGAAATGCCTAGTTGACGCTTCCCGTGACCCAAGGGCTAGCTTTGACTTTGGTTAGAAACTAAGTATTGCCATACAACGTGGCAATGCTGCCAGTCTCTTCGGCACATTACCAGCTGACAGCGTTGAGGAGGAGTTTTTTGACGCCCTTTTATGTTTTAGTGTTATTTTAGTTATTTATTTTTTAGTTTGTTAATCGTTGTAATGTATATAGTAGTTATTTAAACTAAAGAATTTTGTCCTACGCAAAATTACGTAATATAAATAAGTTGAAGCACACATACACACTACACCACCAAAGCTAACACCAATAACTTAATCGCTACATTTTTATCTGTTTGGTAAGCAATATATTTTTATAAAGGAGAGAGGATATATACACCGTGTAAATCACCTCATCACGAAGCCGTCAACCAGGCATTCTATACATGAAACTAAGTAACTTTACGCAAAAAATATTGCTGGGAAACGACTGTTTTGTGGTAGAACTCAATGTAACGCACTCAAAACATTGTGCTGATGGACGGGTTGAATAGTTCGGAGGTCGTGGAGGTGTTTAAAGTAAAAATCTTACATTAAAAACTAGTATCTAAAAAAATACTTGTCAAAAAGTTGGAACTTTGACCCCTAATATCTCCGTAACTAGAAGGTTCCCAGGTATGGTGTTAGTGCCTTTCGGTTTCGTTAAGAGGTGTTTTACACCCTTTATATATATATATATATATATATTAATGTTAGTTACTAGCTGTTACTAGCTGATCCCAGCATGCGTTGCAATGCACTTGTTCCTACCTACTTACCCTACCCTACCCTACCTAAGAGCCTTCTCCTAACAGTAAAAAACACTACAAAAAAGAATTAGCGAAATCGGTCCAGCTGTTCACGCGTGATGCCGTTACCAAGGGAAATAGGGATTCATTTTTATACATACAGATAAAGGATATTATTATCGATTTACTCTACAAACACTGTCTAAAATAAGTATCCTTCTCTGGGTACCAATATTTATCCAAGGACCCATATTTCCCTTCAAACAAATTCTTCATTTTAAATCAACGCCTTATAAACACGTCACGAAAACCTCAGAGATCTAACATGGCCGTAATGTTAGAGATTTCCCGCAGCTTTATCATGCAGCCCGGCCTTAAGTGTAAGACGACGTATATATAAATTTTGTTTATCACTAATAGGCGAGTCTCGTACGTCCACGGAATATAAATTTGGCTACTCTATTGTCACTAAAGCTGGGAAGAAGTATGGCGACTTTGGGCTTTGTGAATTTGTATGTGGGCCTTGAGATTTTTATTTTGAGTGATGGGCGTGTTTTGGTGTTAGTTTTTTTTTGAGAATTAGTTGTTGGCTAATTCCATATGCTTCCTTTTTGGCAACTAAAATTCATGAGAATCTTATTCCTTTTGTTCAGTATGTTTCATCAAATGAATTGTGTCCAGTATCTGGAAGCTATAAACGCGATTTCAGCGATGAATTCGTCTAAGGTCGAGGTATAGGAACACAATATGTGGGGTTCTGTCCCGCCTGTTTCTGTTTTGTTCTGTTCTGTCTAGGTGTTGGAAGAATCAAGATAGCTGGAAGAATACATCAAAAAGCCATATGACTTCGGTCCTCCTAGTATCGATATGCTTTTGAGGTATCAAACCCGAGTATCAGTCGAAATTCTTTTCCGAGATTTATTTTATAGAGGATACAGTTGGAAAGGAAACTTCAGAATCAAGATAACTCAGATTTAAACTCAAAGTAATGGGGCATTCTAAAAACAGACGATTAGATCTAATTATCTAGACTAGAACCTATCATAAACCCAAGCTTTCTACGTGAGTCTTTAAATCTAGAACCCAGCCTTAAAAGTAAAAGCCTACCAAATAACCTACTTTGCCCTTAACACTAAAATAAAACAGACCTTTTCCCAAAAAAACTGCGTACATTAAGGCCTTAAGTTGTACTTAAAAGGTCATTAACTAATTTAAAGGTAGTCTTTAAAGTTATAAACTTTTTACTACCTTTGACGTTATTTTTTTCATGACGAGTTTTTACGACGTCGTTCAAGAAAATGGTACCCTCCCTTTATAGGTTTATTTAATTATTTTTTATTTATTCTAGCAATTACCTAATTATGGGGGCTGTTAGCTTCATGGGGAGTTATTTTCCATCATGTTTTAGGTGTTGTCTTGGGAGTTCAAGAAAATCTGTACATAATTTCAATGCGGCACACAGCGGTGAAAATTTATTCAGCTGTCAATGATTTTTATATCTTTTTCAGTGGCTATGTTGGGGAGACGTTGATTACCAGTGGATAATTACCAGAGCTATACGTTTTCCCAGTTTATAGCTTTGGTTCTTTGCTCTCAAAACGGTAAAGAAAAAATTTTGAAGAAACCGGCATGTGCTAGAATAGAACCAAAAATTCAAAGGTATGTGACACCTACCAAAAAGCATTGGCCCCGTGTGGTAGACTACAGTCAACTTCTTCTCTTAGAGAGGAGGCCTAGGTCCAGTTTGAAGGCTAATCATGCTTATAATTTGTAAGTAATTGATATACCTACAAGGTGTTGTTTTGCATACTCGTCAAAATTCAGGAGGTTGTCACAAAAGACATAAATAATCAATTAAAATTCCGGTGCCTAATTAATTATTAATAAACGCTGATTTTTTTGGTTCTTTAGGTTTGTTGTTATTTCAGAATAATCCCCTTAACATGGTTTAGGGAATAAGAAATTATCGAATAAACGTTTGAGATTGTTTATAAGTGTGGAGGCGCGGTTATAGGGCGAGCATCAGACGGGCCGCGTTTAAAACACTGGTGGTTCACACTTATCGATTTTCCGTAAATAAATTTTAAAAAAAATATTCGGGTCGAGAATCATTAGTATAGTTACCTCTTTGAATTCGATGAGGATGAAAAACAACAGCTTGTATAATATCTTCCGAGAAATCATTTTGGAAAATCCACTTGAACAAAATGTAGAACTTTCCCTGACACTTTAGTATAATTTAATGGACAATCTCCTACAGAAGATACCCTTGAACTCGATCGCGGAGAAAATAAACGATTATCAAATCCCTTTCATCGTTATGCGAACACAAGGACCAAAGGTGTTCCTAACAAGAGAAAAAGGACCAAAACTTTACAATGAAGGTCTCATTAAAAGTTTTTCGAGGGAATTAAATAACGTCTCCGAAACGAATCCGTTTACTAGGTAAAGTTTTTAACAAAGTTTTTGTATGAAAGTAATTTTAAAGTGAAGTTTTAGTTCTTAACCCCTTAGTGGTATGAATTACTGGCAGTTTATGTTTATAGTGTAATAAATAGCTGTGTTCGCGGGGTAAGTAATTTATGATAATTACAAAATCTCTAATATTTACAAGATATAACAATTGAATCTATAATTTTATTCGACATTACGATCAGTTAATATAATAAACGATTGATATAGTTTTAAAATAACTAATTTTTATAAGCATAACATTCATTTAATATAAAATCGTTTGAAATACCACTCAAAAAACATAAAACCTATTTAATCCAATATGATAAAACGCCTATAGGAGGTATTATAGGTATACGCAAGAATGCAGCATGCAGCTAGCATGCAACATGCAGCAGGCATGGTTTCTGTCACGGCTCCGGCGCTGCGGGGCTCCGGCGGTCCCATGCGAGCTTATCGTCGCAGATGTGTTTCACGGTCACCACCGCGGCTTCGGCTTCGCCGCCCAGCCTCAGCCGCGGCGGCGTGTTAAAACCACCTGCTCCTCAGCTCGCCCGCCCCTCCACGCTTACGCGATTTTAAATTACACTCTAGGGGTAGGGCAGACAAGATCACGTGAAGTCGGTTTTGCAGCTATTCGTTTGTGTCACGCTGCTCCCGCAGCACGTTCGCTTCACTCATTCGCCTTCGCGCGTTAATGGTCACTGTTATAACCAAACCTAACCCAATGACCATCAACATAGAGGGGACCTGGCACTCCGCTCTGTTCCCGCCTGAACCTTCTATTATAACCCATCCGAGTCGGATTGCTTTGAATTAGGGTATTTAATCATTTTACTTATCGTTTAAAATATATACTTAATATTGATACCATCTATCAATATTAAGTATATATTTTAAACGATAAGTAAAATGATTTTCGATTAAATAAACGTTATATCCAATAACGTTATACAAAATAAGTTTTAGAGTATATAAATGTTATATCTAAAGAAATTATATCAACAGTTGGTATAACTCACGTTTATTATATCTTGTGAACGTTATTAAAATGAAATTATATCAAATAACTTTATATGATATGAGACGCTCCCGTGTTCGCGACTATATCCGCGTAGCCTAAGTTACTCCTTATTACATAAGCTATCTGCCAGTGAAAGTCCTGTCAAATTCAGTCCAGCGGTTCTAGAGATTAGCCGGAACAAACAGACAGACAGAAAGACAGACAGACAGACAGACAAAAATGGTTATTTTGGTATATGTACCGTAAATAAATTCATATGTATGTAGTAAAAAGCGGTTATTTTAATATTACAAACATACACTTCAATTTTATTTATTTGTATAGATGTAAACAAAGTCACCGGACTATCTATACTTCAAATAAATTAAAGGCAACACCACAAAATAACGACCACGTTATTTTGTGGTATTGCCTTTTATTTAGCAATTTTACTGGTTCGTTGCTTGCGATCATTGGTGCAAGAGCGTTACTACTAAGATGAGTTTTTGGGATCCATTCCATTAGAATGGACCTTTTGGAGATTTCAGGTGTAATGATAATTATGTGATATTGTATGTCTTTGAATTAATGTTTTTTTTTTTACTTATTCCTGGTTTCTTCTGAAAATTTAACATCAAAGATATTGTTTTGATATTTTTGTACATTTACATTGGAAATGTTTTGCTTGAGAATTGGAAAGAAGCAGCACAGAATCGTGACCGTTGGAAGGAATGGAGGGAGGCCTTTGCCCAGCAGTGGGACGATACAGGCTAGCTATAACAAAAATACATTGGGAATGCTATCAATGCTCTGTGTCTGCTCCAACTTTCGGTATCTCGGTTCACTTGTCCAAAGCGATAGCTAAATAGATCGTAGTGTAAAGCACAGAATAAACGTTGGATGGATGAAATGACGGCAGGTCACGGGAACTATCTGCGACTCCCGGATTCCTCTTAAACTTAAGGGGAAGATTTATTAAACAATGGATAGACCTGCTGTCTTGTATGGATCAGAATGTTGGGCCACAAAAGGCATGAATGAAAGACATTTGCATGTAGCTGAGATGAGAATGCTGAGGGGGATTTGTAGTGTTACGCGAATGGATAAAATAAGAAATAAGTACATAAGGGGCAGTCTGAAAGTGGCGCCGGTGACTGAAAAGATGTGTGGTAATCGGTTGTCGTGGTATGGGCATATGATGCGGAGGAATAAGCCAAACGTCGCGAGGAAAGTTTTGAGTATGAAAGTGGATGGTTATCCTTCTATCTGACACCGTCAATATCAAAATAGATACTCATTTGCCATAACCTCGTCTCTAATTGTATGTGAAAGCCAACCGCATTGCAGGGGATCCCTTCTTTTCGCATAATGTTCTTTGTCCTAATATACTTCGGCATACCGATTTTGGCACAATTTTTTTTTGGCATAATAATATTACGGCATAATTTTTTTAGGCATACATTTTATATTGGCATAATCATCTTAAAGACTAATTTGCTTTGGCATAAATTTGATTCGCATAACGTTAATAGGCTAAAAATTAAACTAACTAGGTTAAAAATTTAATATGCTGTGCAACAAAAGTTAGTGACAGAACCGAATTGCTGCAAAACCGACTCCACGTAGTCTTGTTTGTCCTACCCCTAGAGTGTAATTTAAAATCGCAAAGGCGCGTAGGGGCGAGGCAGCCCGCGGGCTGAGGAGCAGGCGACTGCGAGCGAGCCGCCGCGGCTGAGGCTGGCCGGCGAAGCCGGCCAACAAGCCGAAGCTGCGGTGGTGAGCGAAAGCCGTCTGCGACGATTTGCACGCGTGGGGCCGCCGGAGGCCCGCAGCGCCGGAGCCGTGACAGAAACACTGCCTGCTGCATGCTCGCTTGAGTGCTGCATGCTGCATGCTTGCTTGCATGCTGAATGCTTGCTTGCGTGCTGCATGCTTGCATGCATGCTGCATGCTTGCTTGTTTGCTGCACGCTTGCTTGCATGCTGTATGCTTATTATGCTTTAGAATATTATGCTTAATCATTATTATGGTCAGAGAAATTAAGCTTAAAAATATTATGCGTAAGCTGTTAAGCGTTATTATATTATGCGAAAATATAATTATGCCAAACAAAATTATGCTAAGTTATATTAGGTCTTTAAATTTTATGCAAATGGATAGGGAACCGCATTGCAGCTGTACATAGCACGTCGAAACGAAATCGTGACGTAATTAAATGTGGACCATCGCTGGTTTCGCCGATAATTACTATCAGCGGCGACATCGCGCCATGTAAACCATTCGTGACGAGTGTAAATTGACGGGTCGGAATTATTTTTTAGGCGTTTTTTTTTTGGTTTGTTCCTGTTCTACTAAACAGGTATACGGTAAAACTAGTGGGAATACTTTTTCCCAGTTAGTCCTACGATTTAGGGTAGTCAATTAATATATAAAAAAAAAGTTGGAATCTTCCCACTTTTATAAATAAAAAAAAAAAAACAAAAAATGGATTCTTCCCACTAGCTTTTTTATGGCCCAACACAGTTTAGTTGTAGTTCAAATATCAAGATTTACTGAACTGCATACAGTAGAGAATAAACTGAATATTCCTATAAATAAATGACCGATCATTACCACCAGGGTTGTGGAGATCAGATAGGCAGTCGCCCCATCCCCAATACTGGTATTCAGCTGCAGCCGGTTAGATGGAAACTGATCCCAACATAGTTGGGAAAAGACTTGCCGGATGATGGGGATTCCAGGTATGAGATTCTTCAGAAAGATTGGTTTCTTAAAAAAAAAAAAACTTTTCCTCTGAATCTTTGCGACACCACGACACAATTCTATTTTGAGTACCACATTGCCATAACCTCGATTGTGGTCCATACTGCACTTGACTTTGTAGAAAATCAACTAAGAAGAGTGTTGTTGCTCCTAAAATCACACAGATCTCTACAATAATTTCATTATCAGCTTCCTGCTCTTGTCCCATGTGTATGGGGGTCAGTGCGATAGGTTTTTTTCTTCCATTCTTCCCTGTTTTTTATCACGCTGTCCATTTTATTAAGCTGAACTGGGCCTATTTGGCGCTGCCATAAGTCACACAGTATTTCTTGTTTAGTTTTAAGTTTTTTTTTTATATTTTGTGTACTTGTGGCAATTCTTTCTGTCATTTACTCCTTTCTCCATAATATAATTTCTCAGATAATTCATCCATTTTTTCTGTGGTCTTCATCACCCTCTCCATCCATCCATATTTATATTCATCACTCTTTTAGTCACATGTGTTCCATCCCTCCTCATCACATGTCCATACCAAGACAAACTTTATCATCTTTTCTGTAAAAGGAAAAAAAAATACAACTATCTACAACTACATCATAAAATTATGTAAATAAATAATGTTATCCTACAGCCTACCCCATATACCACCTCTCAAACCCACATGATAGCAACCACAATAATCACACCAAGGTAATTACAAAATAATAATTAATTTGTTCTTGTCATTGGTTTGGCCAACGTTATCGCTGTGTGTGTAACCTTTGTTATTGGACGTAACGCAGTATTGTAAACCTATATGGTTATAATACTGATTTCATTTTATAATAAACGTTTTATACCAAAAAAAAGGGTCAGAAGGTCTAGTCAGTTCTAGACAATTGACTAAAACGCACACTCAAATTGACATGACACACGTAAGGGGAGTGCAAACGCAATCGAATCGCGACTCGCATTTCTTTTGTGAAAAACTTTTTCGTGATGTTTCGGTCTTCAAGAAAAAGTTTTAAGTGTCTCTCTGACACAGAAACGAGAATAAATGTGTCAGTGATTTTGTCGACAATCTGTCAAAGGCCAAACACCAACCTTAATACGCCAAAAATAAGGATCACTATAATTTAGACTGTGATGCAAAATCACACGTAGAAAGTGTGCGTGCGTTTTTGCTTGTTGAACGGTCCCAACCTTCTGTCCTCATTTATTCTTTGGTTTTACTCCAGCAAAGTACGCTAATTGAAATCCATTAGGTGACCACGCGGTGTGTTTAAAATTTCGAGGTGATTTTGATAAAACTGATCTGTTTTTGTCGCGATAAGTGATCTCCAAGGTTATTGTGGCCATTCCCGTTGAGTGGGTAAACATTTTTATAACCCTCAACTTCGTTTTTAATTGTTCCGTAGGTATAGGTGCCAACGGGAGCCTATTACTGAGCCCACGCCATCTCTAAATTTATGACAGGTCGGTAGTCTAACCGGATGCACCTGAGTACCAGTATTTTACAAAGAGCGACTGCCTATCTGACCTTCATTACCCAGTTAGTACAGCGTAATACAAAACCCATTGGTAAGACTGGTTGATAGACATTCAGGTCATTGACTACTTGTAACGACTGTCAAAGATCTACAAATGACAGCCGGGACCAACGGTCTAACGTGCTTTCCGAGGCACGGAGGAAATTTTGTATGTAGTGGATACCCATCCACGGACCAAACTAGGCAAACACGGGTTAACCTAAAGACCTGGCAATATTTGTTATAGATAGCAGTATAATGTATAATAATATGAAGTTAGATATAGTAGAATTACTTTCCCGGTCGAGCTGCTTCATAAAAAGCTCATATTATAATACCCCAACATCCAACGACCAATGAAAGTCGGTACAAGCAGCTAGAAGATCATAAAAGGTTAATCTTCAAAATGTTTATAGATACCCTATAAACGGGCAGGTTAACGTTAACACAAGTAATTGACCCGGTTATCCGGATCGTTAGGTTTTTCTGTGTACACTTTACCCGGATTTTTTTCCGCATCTTAATAATTAATATGGCAAAAGCAGTGTAAAAGAAAGGTAGGTCTAAGTTCGGAAAGTTTGCGACTCATTTGCTTTTTATTTTAATTTTTTGAGGTTATTTTTTATTTTTGGTGTGTTTTTGCAAGTCGTGCTATGGTAACACGTAGTAAAAGTCAGGGGAAATAATTATTTAACCAATTTACTGCTAATTTAAATTTTCTGTATACAAGGTGTTCTTTTGCATCCTCGTCAAAATTCAGGAGGTTGTCACAAAAGACATAAATAATCAATTAAAATGATGGCTCTTAGTTATCTATTAATAAACGCAGATTTTTTTGTTTGTTTCTGTATGTCAGCATTTCTGAAT
Organism: Cerastis leucographa; assembly: GCA_963082945.1. Lineage (NCBI taxonomy): Eukaryota > Metazoa > Arthropoda > Insecta > Lepidoptera > Noctuidae > Cerastis > Cerastis leucographa. Next base: position 3,773,049 of record OY720380.1, on the reverse strand, counting down.
AACCCCCTTAACGTGGTTTAGGAGGTAACTATGCTAGTGATTCTCGTCCCGAAGCAAAAATAAAATGGTTAAAACGGAATCGGTAAGTTTGTACCACCCGTGTTTCAAACGCGTCCCGTCCGATCCTCGCCCTATAACCGAGCTTTCATACATACAAACAGTCTCGAACGTATATTCGATCATTTCTTATTCCCCTAAACCTCATTAAGGGGGCTATTGTGAAATACTGACAACTTTAATCAACAATAAAAACCAGCGTTTATTAATAACGGGATTAAATATAATGAGCACCAAAAAATACTTTGAGATCCTAAGCTACGTTACCCAAAAAAAATACTAAACACCAAAAAAATTGTATTCAAAGACCAAATATAGTAAATGATCACCAAATTTTGTGGCAAGAAGAACTCAGGAAGCAAGTGCGAGCAAAGCGAGCTCGGGATATTGGGCACCCCGACTCGGACAGGTTAGGTTCGAAGGGGATGGCGGGGTCTAGTGAGCGAGCGGAGCGAGCGAACTAAGACCCCGACATCCCCTTCGTGTTAGGTTACTTTAAACCCTGTAGAGAGAAATAGGAGCCCCGCGTAGCGGGGCTCCGTCGACTACGCCTTAGTTTGGAGCTGTGATTTTCAGGTTTTTAATTCTGGTGATCATTTACTATTTCTGGTGATCATTTACTATTTTAGGCAGTATAAAAATGTTTTTTTAAGGTTATATTTACTTTATCTGGTGTTATGTTAAACATAAGCCATTAATAACTAGCTGTCCCCGGCATGCGTTGCAATGCACTTTTTCCTACCTACCCTACCTACCTACCCTACCCTACCTTTCTCACAACAAACACAACACGACAAACATTTTAAAACCAAAATCAGCTAAATCGGCCCAGCCGTTCTCGAGTTTTAGCGAGACTAACGAACAGCAATTGATTTTTATATAAATTGATTACCTAGGAACCGTAATTAATATTGATTATTTATGTCTTTTCTGACAACCTCTTGAATTTTGACGAGGATGCAAAACAACAGCTTGTATTTTAGAAAAATTCTGATTCTACGCGGACGAAGTTGCGGGCACAGCAAGTTGTATAATATAGAGATTGCTACAGATTACGAGAAAACTAAAAATAAAAATACTTATTTATACAATTTTGTTTACTAGACCCGCTGTTATATCCCTGAGGATTCTCTGTAAGAAATGGGTTACTTGCTATATAATTGAATGGGTATTGGAAGTTTTTTCTAGATAATACATAGTCAATATTCTTTGCATACAATTTGTTACGCATACTTTTATTTTATTTAGCCTAGATTCGGCCTAGAGTATCGGAAGGGTGTAATAGGCCGTTTGCGGTTTAAGTTCTTGGTACAAACATTTTATTTCTTCGATTGTAATATTCTGATCTGCCACTGATTTTTTTATTTTATATTTTGGCTACGTGGGCTGCTTTATTGCCCTTAATGCATTTACGTACCTTTAAGTAAGATTGAACATAGAAAGAAAAGAAGTGCATTTGTGTTTAACGATAATAAAAAAAAACAGACAAATTGGCATCCTTCTCCTTTGGAAGTCGCTTAAAAAAAGGTACAATACGGAAAATTAAAGCTAATGGATAATAGATAAGGGACGCACGGAACTGGGAAGTGTGGCAGAAAAAAGAGGAGGGGAGGCATATACCCCAGTCTTCGGAGATACTGAGCTGATATTATGATCATGATGATGTTTAAAACTAATGGGGAAAAATATGCGTCACATCCTCGCAAAACGGCCATCAGCTGCGACACTCATGTGCGAAACACAGCCACAGAGCGCCACAAATCCGTGAGTGAACAAATTACTACCTGAAACTGAAACGTTTTATTCCACTATGTTCACCTTGGTGATGTCAACCATGTAAAGAGAAAAAAAACAAGTTGAACTGTTTTATTGAAAACTAGCTGTCCCGCGCAACTTCGTCTGCGTCACATTTTCCCCGTTTTCGCAACATTGCTGCTCCACTCCTATTGGTCGTAGCGTGATGATATATAGCCTATGCCCTTCCTCAGGTTGCAATCTATCTTCTTGCCAAATTTCATTAAGATTCGATCAGCCGTTTAGTCGTGAAAAGGTAACAAACAAACTTACTTTCTCGTTTAGGATAATGATGGAAGATAATGAGTCCATTGTTTTAATGTACTTAAAACTAAAAATACTAAAACAAAATAAGAACAAACAATTCGTGGATTAAACACTACCACTCAGCAAAAACAACATGACAAGATTGATTTATGTGGGTGATAAAAGTCCACCACATGAAAACTAAAAGTCGCGCTTGTTCACCTGGGTGAATCGATTCGAAGGTGAACAAAGGCCTCCGCTAAGGTCGAATTAATTCACATGGGAGATAACACCTAGGTGAAATTCTTCCGAGGGGAAATGAGGACACCAAAAGATCTACCTGGGTGATATAACCTAGGTGAACATAGTGGAAAAAACCCCTGAAACATCCATACTAATATTATAAATGCGAATGTCACTCTGTTTGTTTGTATGTTTGTTTGTTTGTTTGTTTGTTACCTTTTCACGACTAAACGGCTGATCGGATCTTAATGAAATTTGGCAAGAATATAGATTTCAACCTGGGAAAGGACATAGGCTATATATCATCACGCTACGACCAATAGGAGCGGAGCAGCAATGAAAAATGTTGCGAAAACGGGGAAAATTTGACGCAGACGAAGTTGCGCGGGACAGCTAGTACCTAATAAAAGAGTGCAAACCAAACGCAACAGCTGGCAAATCTCCATAAATATCTAATCAGAAATCGCTGTTCCAAATTCAAATATCAAACACACGATTTCAATTGGCGAAGCTAGAACATTAATTATTCAGGTCCCTAATGCTTCGCTTATACTCGAACTGTAAAAGCAAAACACGACTTATCCACCATTTTACTCTTACTTTAGGAGTGCCAAAAAGAATAAAACTGAACGGTATGACGAAACAGTTTTATGTAGAAGGTTTGCTGAATTACCTTAGTCGTGAAAATGGCCGGTGCTTCTGTGGTTAATGCTCGAATTTATAAATAATGGAGTTAGCAACATGACACCATCATCATCTACCTAGCCTTTTCCAACTATGTTGAAGTCGGCTTCCAGTCTAAGCGAATGCAGTTTAATACCAGTATTTTACATGGAGCGACTGCCTAAATGACCTCCACAACCCAGTTAGCACTGGGAAATACGATATCTCTTGGTAAGACGGGTTGTCATACTTTTGGGCAACTGACTGCCTGTGACGACTGTCAAAGATCTACAAATGCCAGCCGGGACCAACAGCTTTCTGAAGCACGGAGAAAACTCGGTATGTAATAGGTGGTCACACATCTGATCTACAGACGGACATAAGCAAGCGTAGCTTAGTGTAAATAATTGATACGAGCGCGTGTTATTATTTCATCTTCATCATCATTTCAGCCCTGAATCACCCACTTCTGGGTATAGGCCTCCCATTTTTGCTGTCACACTTAACGGTTCTGTGCGTCCCTTATCCAGGTGTTTCAACCGACCGCAATATAGTTGGGAAAAGGATAGGCCAATATAGTTTTTTACGGGTATGAGGAACAGGTTGTAAAGGTTTTCGATACTCCTAAGAAAAGGGAGGATCCTCCGACAAGACAGGTGTTGTCTGGTGGGCAACAGCCCGCCAGTCGTTGTGAGGTTTCTCTATACAGTATGTTAGTTTAAACGAGGGACATATTCAAACCCATAATAGTACATGCTGTCATGATACTAATAAAAATATAAACAAAAAAAAAACACTGATAACAATAACAATAACCATATCAAAATTTTCGCAAATGTCACGCAACGTGTATACACCCTTGCGCTAGCGACCTAATACTATCGCAGAACATGTGAGCGTGTCAATGACTCTTAAGTATAATCCATTTCCCCTTCATACTTTAAACTTACCTGGCTTAGGACAGTCCAAAATATCTAGGCACTAAACAAATCATTAAAAATTCTTCTATATACATTATAGGTTTTTTACATATTTGGGACGAGAATCGAATACTGAATACCCTCCCTCAATATGTCCCTCGTTTAACCTAACATACTGTATAGCCTTAAGTCGATGTAAACTTTGCTTGCGAGATGTAGGAAACTGATGTTAATTCTTCCAAAGTGTCATAGATGGCACTGTAGTACTTTGTTGTAGTAAGTTGCTTTTTGAAGGTCGCTACAGTTTTATCGAAAGACCGTGTCAACAAAGACTTCTGCACCTTCCTGCATCATTCAGAAACGGTGAAAGCATGTTCAGTTCCGTGTTATCCATTCATGAATTGCTTAGCCTATCTAGTACTAATGGACATTGCCGTTTTACTATTAGTGTCCTGTATCCTTTATGTGCTTTGTGCTTGAAGAATTGAGATTTTGCATTAACTGTTCTAAGTGGAATTACGAACGGTGAATTATTGAACAAATTTGTTCAACTTTTTGATTTCGTATTTACATGTACTAGTGCGATGTTTTTCGTGGTTCCCAAATGGTTTAGGTTTTTTCAGAATTTAAAGTACACGCCAAAAGTGCAGCTGCTGGAGTCGCGCCGCAACGTCAATTTCAAGGAGTTTGTGGTACGTATACCAACGTGTCTTCTCCATTAATTTGGTGTTGGACAAAGGTTTTTGGCCACAATATGTGGTGTTCCGTCGCTTCCTCGTTCAATATCGATCGCACAAAACATCGTGCAAGTAAAGTGATACTAACATAGTTATAAGTTTCCATAATTATTATAGTATATATATTTAGGTTAACATATTTATCTATGGGTCTTTGTAACCTAACAATAAATGGATGATTATTATTATAGCATGGAACCAATTAATTTTAGTCAATATTTTATAGCTATTTTGCTTTGATGACGGAACTTACTTCAAGAACCAAACAAGAAGAATATTTTTGACTTATCGTCCACGACGCTACTCCTAAGTCACCATTTACAAATTCAAATCACCCTTGAGCAAACATAATGTCGCAGCACTTTGCCACGTATTAGTGATTTGAGTCTGTGAAACTTTAATTTTGAGTCACCGTTGACTCAAAAACCACTTTATCTCTCATGAATCCCGCTTCCAGGCGCCATGTTGCATTTTATTAAAACCAGCCTAAATGTTTTATCATGCAATATCCACGTAGCTTCCCAACAAATAATTTGTTAATACCGTACCCACTTTATTTCCGCCACCTACCTGCTCGAAAATAAAACCGGCAAAGATACGGCCATATACAAGACCTCTTTGTTGTAAAAATACGTGATGCCGGCTGGACCAATGAACGGCTTAGTTCCAAGCTAGATACGTTAGGGGTCTCTGCGGCCCCCTAAAGCTGAAATAGTGGAGATAGGAGATCCTACCATGATGTTAGGTAAACAGTATATAACGCTGCCTCTAAATTTTCTGGATCTTTCCTAGAGTAGAAGGTCCGACTATTTTTGGATGTTGGTTTAGAAAATTAAATTGTTGGAGCTTTTGTTTGACTTGCGCTTAAGAAGTGGTCGGTTTGATAAAGTCAAGGTTTAGGCGTTAATTAAAGTTATTGTATAGTTGAAAAACGCCAATATTTTGTGGAGATTTTGTACTTCTATGTAGATGGATTCTTGAGAGTAGGTAACTATGTATATTATTTAATTTGAATGAAATCTTAATGAGGTGCGTTACCTCTTTGCCTCTGTGATTTGAGGGTTGAGGGAGTGGGGGGTAAGAAAAGTGCCAGCCTGGCAGCCTGGCCAGCACAGCGGGATTTTCGTGTGACTGAACATGGAACAAGTGCTTGCTATTAATGTTTTCAATAATTTGGGCTACACGGTTTGCAACGAAGGGTTTCCACCTGTTAGGTTCAGGTACGTTTTCATTGTGGTAAAACTACTTTTACCACAGTTAAAAACACGAAAGCAGCGCCTGAGAGAGACACGAGCGGAGTTAGAGTGAAATTCCACTATTCTGTATTGATAGATCAACTAATAGAACCGGGACCTCTTTCTCTCTTTCTCTTTCGTTCCGAACCGGGCCATGTCCTGGTGTACAGGAACGTATGGTAGCCGTACACGCTAGACCCAAGTCGGGTCGCAAGTCGCATACCCAAATTTCATTATCATGACGGTGCCGGTGTTGAAACGCTCTATGTGCAATGACCCGAATATTGAATGCCAGTGAGCATTCAGACTGGTTTTTTTGTTAGTAACCTTTTTACAGGACGATGTTTATTTACTTACACCGGGAAACAGGATCCACGAACATAAACATACAAAAAATCGGTACCTCCCGTTTCAACATTTTTCACCCGGCCTCACATACCCGGGTTACTACTGGAAAATAAATAGTGCTCGTTCGCGCAGTAATTAGGTTAGACGGATAAATTGGCGCCCCGGGTGTTATGTGCCCCGCTAACGAACGGACCAACCGGGTATATACGGGCTAATCAGTATGCTCAAGTACCGGGTAACATTGACCTTGCATTGGAGGGTTAAATCGACTTTTTTGGTCATTACTGTTTGCTTTTATTGGGTTAGGTTGGTACCTGGGTAATTGTCGCTGAGTGTTATTGGCTCGTTATTCGGTTTGCTTTGGAGTACCGTTCCTGGTTTAATTTCCCTTTATTACCTCCGAAAAAGTATCATGTTTCTATAGCCTTAAAATACTGAATTTTGTTACCAAACTGATTTAATACCCAAGCTTTCAGTGAAAATTTTTAAAACGTAATCAAGGTATTACGTTTTAAAATTTTGAAACATATCCCCATAATATGAGTCAAATAAAGATGGTTCTTTTTGCTAAAAGCAGTGTCTGAATTGTTATTTTATTAAGTGCAACACGTCTTATAATGGAAGTAGCATCTTGTTCATTAGCACACTTTCAACGTTGAACACAAAATGTATTCATATTTTCTAGAAACTACTCCTGACACTTGCTTCTCATTAATATGCACTAAGCTCAATGCACAAGCATCGTTTCAGCATCACTTTGGATCGAGATCAGGTGGTAAAAATGACGTGAAGTGATGTCAATGTTTTCGTGGGCAATGACTTGGAACTTGACTAAAGGCCAGCGCACACCAAGGCCGGCAGGGTAGAGCAGTTTATCTTTACCCAACGTAAATCTAATGTTTAGAGATCTTCCCCAAGGAATCAAAGGAGATTTCTCTTCACAGAGAAGATCATAGCAATTTTTATCTTGATACCCCTAGCAACGTATAAAAGATGAAATGCCCTGCCTGGCTGTCCACGTGCTGCGTTCCTACAAGATTTGTTCGAAGATGTGCAGCTAGTGATATGGGCAAAATTAATCAATCACATAGCTAGTTTGGCTCAAACAGTGAAAAAGAAGCGATATTATTGGTTAGTTTCACATGCTCTCGCTACGCGTCCTGGCACGTTTCTAGTGGAAATGCAGCTTAACTATACGCCCACACAAGTCAAGTGCACTCACCATCAAATCCACCTGAAGAATTCCAAGTAAATGCAATAAAACATCTCCTAGTCGCGATAGATTTCCCACAAGCGTTCGAGTCTGTGAAGCATGCCCTCTGCGACACCCGGATAAACATACAACCGTCTATCATTCCAGTTGTGGCTGCCAGCCAAAAAGTATCGCGCACAAACTCGGTTGGCCACCCAACTACCGACTACCAGCCAGTGTTTTTCTGGGAATTTACAATTTCACACACGGTGGAACATTGTGACCTTATCTGTGGAGACTTTGGCCTTAGATAGGATCGTGGAACGCCCACTGTTTCGTTTGAACAGTTAATTACGACGACATCTAAGAGAGTATTTTCTGATGTCGTTTTGTTTTAAAAGACTCCTTACAAGACAACCGCCTACGCTGCAAGAGAAGTGTCAAAACTGAGGCAATGAATAACCCAAGGGATTTAGTTTGGTTTTCATAGATATTTTCGTATTTAAAAGGTTTATAATTACTCTTACAGTATCGTCTTTCTAACTGATACTATCAAACAGCAGTTCTAATTTTACGTTGATGTGGAAATGATAATATTCTATTCACCTGCCAATCCTATCACAACTTTTAATCAAAATAGTTCCATCTTAATTGTAACTCTATCATAAGTTTAAGACAACCCTATTCACCAAGACTTAGGCAAACCTACTAGTCAACATACATTATATATTGTATTCACACAAGCACATCGTCCTTGTCAATTTCACGAAGTTCGATAAAATCTACTGATGAAATTGGTATGAAAATTAAGATTTAATGAAAGCATTTTTTTGGTTTTTTGGAAGCGTCGACAAAATCGATACTGTATTGCCTATTAGTGGTAAAATAATGTGGTCGATGACGCGAGTTGTTGTCGCGTCGGTTTTAAAAACAAAACGTAAACCACAATGTTTGCGTTACGTTCCGTTTTAGTATGAGTTACGTAATGGTTTAGAACTGGTAGGGTTAATGAACTTTGTGTTATGTTTTGCCGGGTTATAATTATTCTAGTAGTAGTTTAGTTTGATCAGTTGTGTAAACTAAGTTCACGTTAACATTTTTGCCATTTGCCACGATGATAGTACATAATGTTTGTCATTCATGATCATGAGACTAAGAATGCTATAGCATATTTGCAAACATAAAATCATATTGCGCAATTTTATTTACGTCTATAGCAATTTTTTCTGCCTTCACAATTTTTTAACATCACTAATGTTAACAGTTCCTTGCTTATCAGACATCTTTGCAAAAACTTAATCGTTTTTACAAGCACTTAGAGGCTCCTAAATAAACATGTAAATATTATTGCTCTGTCGGAATTTCAACCGTTCCGTTTTTAATTAGGAATTTATCAAGGAATAGTTTAAATGTCAGTCAAAGTGTGTGCACGACGACCAATCAAGATATGAATAACCAGTTTAAGCGAATCTCTCGTGATACGGGAACCTGTATAAAGCGAGACCATCTTATACTGGATAAGTCTATCTTGATATGGCGCAGTATGTACCTACTATGGTAAAATAATTCCTCGCGATGGAAACAGCGATCATTCTCCTGTAATCTCATCACTCCACTTACAAGCTTATATCCGCTGCGTTACCCGGGTAAGCCTTTGAACCGGTGACACGGTGCATACCCGGATCATGAGAAGACTGATGGCCTGACATATTGGACATATTGATCCAGTTGTGACGGTTTTAATGCAGTAAAAAATAGAGGGGTTATTAAACATTTAATAGAAGAGGATTTGTCAAACCATGAACCGACCATTTTGGTTAGTCCTATGCGCCAGTCTCGCTATGCTCCACTCGTAAAATACCTACTAAAAAGTTTCGCTATGCTCGAATTCACATTCGCGGGCAGTGATAAAGAAAACTGCTACAGTGTAATGGTTTATTAATTTTTCGCCCGCGATCTGTGTAACATATTTCATCACGATTGGTCCAGCGTTTGAAGCATGAGTGCGTAAAAAACATTCAAACATCGTAACTTTCGCATTTATGGATTTGTAACGAGGTCTCACACAACATATCATCATTTCTTAAGGCGCGTCTATGACCAAACTCCCACGCTAGCTGTTTTTGCCTTTTTGGCAGTTTTTTGGAGCTATCTACTTATTATTTAAATGAAGTAACTGTCAACGTTTGACGGCACGGTTGGCGCAGTGGTTGTGCGATCGACTGCTGCGCTGCGTGTCGCGGGTTCGATCCCCGCACGGAACAAATATTTGTATGGCCTACAGATAGTTGTTCCGGGTCTGGCTGAAAAAAAAAAAAAACGTCTTATTCCCACGCGCTCCAAAAAATGAAACAGCAACACATAAATCGGCTACATCCCGTCTGGTCCTTTCCCATTTCGCCAGCTAAATAAAATACCATTACAAAAGTGCCGTTTCGTAACTTTTTGATTTTCATACAGTGAGTTTCGTTTCGTCAACTTTCTGACAAATTGCGAATGTCATTATAGCAACATTATAGCGAAATGGTTTGGTATCTAAAGATACCGCCAGTCTGTTTAATTCAATTCCGGCTACTCTGTGCCGTGATCATTATAATCTGGATCTCTTCAAAGTTCGAGTGACTCGGTTTCTTCTAGGCAAGCGTGCTCCACCCTAGGCCGCAACATTGCTTCACATCAACCGAGTAGTGGCCAAACGCAAGCTTATTAATTATTAATAAAAGATAAAGAGAAGACACGTAAGGACACGATGACTTTCCGGGGGTACCGCACGATCTCCGGCGAGGCGGAGAGCCTCTTGGCCAGATTGCCGCCATGGGATCTGGAGGCGATGGTCCTCGCGCGCCTGCATGAATGGCGCGCGGAGGCACTACGCCGGGGGGAAACTCCGCTGCCGCGGCAAATTGTCGCTCAGCGGACAGACCTCCGGCACGATCTCATGGCGACATGGAGACAGCGCCTGTCGCAACCATGTGCAGGGCACGCCACAATAGTGGCGATAAGTCCCCTCTTTGAGGAGTGGCTAGAGAGGCGCCACGGCGCCCTCACCTTCCGCCTGACGCAGGTCCTCCCCGGACACGGTTGTTTCGGGAGGTTCCTGCACCGAATTGGGCGGGAGGAAACGCCCGGGTGTTACCATTGCGAGGATCGGCCGGAGGACACGGTGGAGCACACCGTGGAGCTCTGCCCCACTTGGGCTGAGCACCGCCGTGTCCTCGTAGCGGCGATTGGCGGCGGTGACCTCTCGCGTCCGGCCCTGGTTCAATCCATGGTCCGGAGCGAGAGGGAATGGGAAGCCGTCGCCTCCTGCTGCGAAGCAGTCATGCTAGCGAAGGAGGTAGCGGAACGTGAGAGGGAGAGAACCTCACGTCCCAGCCGCCGAAGGAGACGCCCCGGGCGTCGGGGGGCAACCAGTGGACCCGGCCACCGTAGGCGCGAGCCTGTGGACGGTGAGTAATGGGCTAGCTCACCGTCCGTCCGTCTCATGACGACAAGCCGTGTCGACGGCGCGTACGTGTTCCACGCGCGCCTCAAGGAGATGTCAGCAAACCGGAAGGGGTCCGAAAGGGCCGATAACTGCCAGGGCTGCGGGTTGTTCGAAAGAGATACCACGGCCCTGGAACACAAAGGGCTTAGAAGGAACATGGGTGGGTTTTAGTCAGTCAATTCTGACACTCCCTCCCGCTCCGCCCAGAGCGGGAGAAGTCATTTGATGATTTCCCATCCGCAAAAAAAAAAAAAAATTGCCAATATCATTCAAGACATTTTATAGCTAAGTCTCAGGATTGCCAATGCATAAGCGCTGCCTCTGGACAACCTATGGGAGGTTGTGCTGTCCAGATAAAATCAGGGGCAAGTCTGTTATGTTTAATGATTGGTATTTATGACAACCATACAAGGTGCTACCATTGTGTTGAAACTGATGGCTCATACAAAGTGGCCAGTCACTTTAACTCACAGATTTATATTTGAACATTGAATCTTTTAAATATTAGGAATTTAAAAAAAGTTCGAGTGTGCGTTAAAGGGTTAAACTCAAAGATCGCTTAAGTTAATAAAAAGCCTGTAACAAAAACATGAATGTATAATGGCATGTCAGGGTTAAAGAATCATCATCATCAGCCCATAATGTTCCCACTACTGGGACACAGGCCTCCTCTCTATGAGAGGGAGTTGGCTGTAATCCACCACGCGGGTCCAGTGCGGGTTGGTGGATGTCGCATGACTTCGAATTTTCAGTTCTAGGACATGCCGGTTTCGTCACGATGTTTTCCTTCACTGTTTTTTAGGGCAGCGGCGATGAAATAAATTACACAAAGTAATGCACCTCCCGTTAAATAATAAATTAATATAATAATAGATTGCCGAACAACCATGGCTATCATGCCAGACCAATGACTTGTCAATTGCACATGTGGCATGCCATCGGAAAACCACAATGATGGCTATCAATTAGGACATTTCCAAAACAGTAAGAATCCGAGATTTTCCTCAAAATAAACACAGTTTTTAATTAACTAAACCCTTTACTACACTATTTAATCTTGTAACAAGGCGCCCGATTCCAGAAGTTACTCGTACTTCAAGTCAAACAAAATTTATTTTTGATAGATTTCAAGGTAGATCAAAATTATTATGGTAACTTTCTAAGTTAGGTAATAAGCTTAGGTTTTTGTTTCAGAAATATAGAGAGATAAAAAGATAAATACTAATATTGTTTGTGGTCTTCCTCGTTAGTCGTCGTTGAGTTTACCGAATGTACGCTCATTGGGGCATTTTTTTGTTCTTTCAGCGTTTTACTGTCATTGCTATGTAAGTTTGTAAACTGGATTAAGAGCACTTTTTTTTTTAATTTTGTCAAATTACTCATTTAAAATCCATTGCACCAGCCTGTACATTAAAAAATCTTCGAATTGAACCGGTAATTTATTAAAAACTAGCTTTTGTTCGCGGCTTAAATCCGTTATGTAGGGAATCAACCAACGGTAACATTTTTAATGGAGCCTATCACACATGGGGATAATGTAGCTTCCTGGTAGTGAAAGAATTTTCTAAATCGGATCATTAATGCCGTAGATTACCCTCTACATACAAACAAATTTTACCTCTTTATAATATTTATTATTTTAAAACTTCATAATAGTAAGCAACATAAATTCATGCATAACAATGATGACTAGGTGTTTTATAAAATGTCCCAACAGGTTACGACAAGTTTTAAATCTAAACAAAGGTCATAAGCATTAACTCATTCATGATCATTGATCTCCTATCTTTACGGATGATAATAAAAACAAATGAATAATCATGAGTTTGCGTTTTTCTATTACACAAGTATGGACAGGTTTCGACAAGATTTTTGCTGTAGTAGACCTCATTCAGATAACTTGTTACGACATAATTATTACTTATCAATTCAGATAGTGGTGTTTATAAACAAAACTACATATGTATTTATAAACATGCGCAGTCATAGTGATTTGAATTTAATTTGTAATATGGAGTCTGTTGGTAAATATTTTTATTTTTGTATAATACTATTTTTTGTATTTTATCTATGGGCCTTGGGTGCCTGATAATAAAATGTTTATTATTATTAATAATAATATTGCGCAATTTGTGAGATAATAAGAGACAAAGAGCGCTTAAACAAGAACTGCCACACGTGTCGATCTTCGAGCTTGAGCAGCGATTTGCTAGGTTGGTCTGTGGAGTTCGTGGTCGTGTGTCCTCTGTGACCGGAATAAACGTTAAGCCGTTGGTTTTGGCTGTTGCTAATTTGTGTTTTTAAGTTGTTTGCTAATTTGTAGATCTTTGTCAGACGTTACAAGCAGTCAGTGACCTAGAAGTCTGAGAACCAGTCTTACGAAGGAGTTACATAGTTGGGAAAAGGCGAGGCAGATAATGATAAGGGGTCTAAAAACATGATAAAATATTACCAATTTCTCTACAGTAAATAAAGAAAGATTAATAAGTCTCCAAAAAGTATTTATTGATTTAAGGCTGTACAGAGATGTTGTCGATAAAAAAAATAGATAGATATCTTCTTTGTTTTAATGTATCATTGCGAACTACTTTATTGATTTTATCACAATAAATCAAATGTCATCGTGAAACCTTAAACCTTGTGATCTTGATTAGGTATCGTGTTTTTTTTCATCATTCTGTGACAGACTATACACAGGTGCGTACGTGCAGGGTGGTACCTAATCTGAGTGGCTTTTACTTATACAAGGTGTTGTTTTGCATCCTCGTCAAAATTCAAGAGGATGTCACAAAAGACATAAATAATCAATTAAAATTACGGTACCTAGTTAATTATTAATATACGCTGATTTTTTTGGTTGTTTTATTTTGTCAGTATTTCAGAATAACCCCCTTAACGTGGTTTAGGGAATTAGAAATTATCGAATAAACGTTTGAGATTGTTTGAATGTGTGAAAGCGCGGTTATTAGGCGAGAATCAGACGGGCCGCGTTTAAAACACGGGTGGTTTCCACTTACCGATTTTCGTAAATAAGAATAAAAAAAATGATCTACCCATTTTATAATTGTTTCGGGTCGAGAATCATTAGAATAGTTATAGTTACCTTCTTGACAGAGGTGCAAAACAACACCTTGTATTTTAAAAGTTAATAATATTATAATAGCTCAAAGAAGCAGTCGTATCGATGAATTTGATGAGAGATAACATGGTGCTAGTAAACCAATAATAGTATGAATATGGATGATAAGTGTGAGTATAGAGTGTCTGTAGTAGGCAGATACTATAAAGGGTGTAAAACACCTCTTAACGAAGCCGAAAGGCACTGGTTCTCCCTGTCATTGCGATCATTTTTTTGTTCTACACCATACCTGGGAACCTTCTAGTTACGGAGATATTAGGGGTCAAAGTTCCAACTTTTTGACAAGTATTTTTTTAGATACAAGTTTGTAATGTAAGATTTTTACTTTAAACACCTCCACGACCCCCGTACTATTCAATCCGTCCATCAGCACAATGTTTTGAGTGCGTTACATTGAGTTCTACCACAAAACATGATTTTACACCCCCCAAAAAAAAAGTCGTTTCCCAGCAATAATTTTTGCTTTGCGTAAAGTTACTTAGTTTCATGTACAGAATGCTTGGTTGACGGCTTCGTGATGAGGTGATTTACACCGTGTATTTCCCCAACAACCCCGAGAAATTTTTTGGCCTGGAACAAAAATTTTGGTAGGGTTAAAGTATTACAGCCTTCACAAAACTTTCATAACTCATTCAAACACACCGACATCTTACGAAGTTAGGTCAGGTAGGATTCACATTCAATGATCACTACTCGACCTGATAAATCAATAACAGTAGGCTTATTTTGTTTTTTTTTTTTATTGTTGTTATTTTTTATCCCACTCATCATCATCTGCTTAGCCTTTTCTCAGTTATGTTGGGGTCGGCTTGCATTCTAACGTGACCAGAGGCCCTACCATGAGGTCTTAAAGCAGTATTGTTGTAATGTTAATATTGTTGTAACGGCTACATCCCGTCTCGTGACTTTCCCGATTCGTCAACGTAACAAAATAGTATCACAAAAGTGCCGTTTCGTTACTATTTTGATCTTCATACATTGAGTCTCGTTTCGTCAACTATTGAGTTTGTGTGTATTCGGAATGAATACACACAAACTCAATAGTTTCGTCAATTTTCGTCTGGTCAACATTCCGTTCGGCATGTACAGTTTGAACTACTAAGAAATGCAACAATTAATGTTGAAATTGTTTGAAACTAGAAATGAACCTGTGTCTCAGGTAACTCAATCAAGTGATTACATAGTAAGATTCCTTGAACAAATACCTAGTAATTAACTTATATATAAGCTATAAGGATAACTTCTGTTTATAATTGTGCATAAATGGTTATTCCGCTCTGCAAATAGAACCTATGCATAGATTTATATTACGCAGTAAACATGACATCTTGTGCACAGTTGCGCAATAGGGCAGAAGAGTTCATACTCGTTGGTGGGCGTGGCTAATATGCATGCTATTTAGTAAAGTTTTAATTTATTTAGTTTAATTTATTTTTTTACTAGCTGTCCCACGCAACTTCGTCTGCGCCACATTTTCCCCGTTTTAGCAACATTTTTCATTGCTGCTCCGCTCCTATTGGTCGTAGCGTGATGATTATGTCTATGTCCTTCCTCAGGTTGAAATCTATCTTTTTGCCAAATTTCATTAAGATTCCATCAGCCGTTTAGTCGTGAAACAAACAAACAAACTTACTTTCGCATTCATAATATTAGTTAGGATTCATATAATATGTAGTTTTTATTTAGTTATTTATTTATTTATTTAGTGAAATATACGACGATTTATAACGTAAAGGAGCGCGTGAAAGTTTCATAAATTGAGTTTTGGCTGTATAGATTTTATGGAAAAACTACTGGATGTATCAACTCAAAAAAAAAATGAATAAATTATCTATCCCTGTACGGTTTACATTTTTCTATTTTCATACTACATAAGTTATTTATTTACGCCCAAAGATAAGTTAAAATTAGTTTTAAAATATGGAAGTTGCGAAGCTCATAACTTCCAAACCAATACTTTTTTTCCAATTCTGCTTCCATACATGATGGGCTAGATAAGACCAGTAGACAAGACCAATTATGATACAATTTTTAGTTTTGAACCCACACCGTCAAACAGACGAGTAATCACATACTACGTTTGTATGGAAGAATGACCGCCTAGTGTAACCTTAAGTTAAATACTTTTTCCTATACGTATTAACTATTTCATATTTCATCAAGCTATATATGTCCTGTATAAGATGACCTCGCTTTGTATAGATTTCCAATACAGTGAGAATTCCGCATAAACTGGTTTATTATTCCTTGATCTATTGACGTGTATACCAGCTAATTTGTTAACAGGCAGCTAACGTGCAGATACTTTTTATTCGATGTTGTACCTAGGTATCACCATCTGCCTAGCCTTTTGCCTACTGTGATGGGACGGCTTCCAGTCTTACGGGATGCACCTGAACACCAATATTTTACACGGAGCGACAACCAGATCTGACCACCACGACCCAGTTAGTACTGGGTAATATGGCGCCACCTATCAGATCCAAAACAATTTTTCAAGCTGGAACCAAACATACAAAATCACAAAATAACTTTGAAATGGTTCTGGCGATTAGCGTGTACGAACATATTATTTACGTGCTTTTCGGGGTGGGTGGGTGCGGGAGTGTCACGCCTCGTGACGTGTTAGATTTTAGACCCATGTCATAGGGTACGAGCCTATTGCCATCAACCGGACACACATCCAGACTCCGTGGCTGCTACTGAAGAATTCCTGATGGTAAAACCCAAGGAATTGACTCCAGGACTTCGTGCTTAGCAATCGCGACTCGCGACCACTCGACCATCGAGGCAGGTGTAATAACATCATAATAAAGGAAGAAAGGTCCGTCATAGTTGCATAGGTATTTATTTTATTGGTATATATTTTGTCTTTGTATTTATACGTAAGTTAGTTTATTTTTATATTTTTAATAATTATTTGCTTTAGGTTTTATGTATTCAATTCTCTCTTCTTCTTTACACACTATGTCTGTTTCCCTTTAATAAATATCTGCTTTCGCAGGTATGCTGGAAGAGATTTCTTTAGAAATAAGCATCACCTTTGTACCTATTTTCTGTTACTTTTTTCTTCTCTGTATTAAGTGTGCACATAAATGGTTAAATATGTAAAGGTCAGTTCCTCAAAAAGGTCAGTGCGTGTACCTCACAAACGGCGTGCATGACCATTTATGTATAAACATGGACAACGTTTCGCAGTTTATGCCTTACCCTATGGAAATAAGGTGTGAAAAGGGCGTCCCTAATATATGTATGTATTTTTTTAAATTAAAAGCTGAAGTACCTATCTGTTCTGTTCCCGAAAGGGCAACTCATTAGCTATATATCTATTGTTTGTTCTATAACAGACTGTCACTATGAAGTTTCTTGCCCGTTCTTCTCCATAGAGATCTACGTTTTGGATCTTCGTTTTGGGATAATGGCTTAATTTCATTATATTTCTTTGTTTCGACAGTTCCTAAATGACTGTAACAGGCCAACTTGAATTAAACGCTCTGATTTCATTTGACCAATGATCATTAGCTAGACCATGCGAGTTATTCACTCAAAGAAAAAATTGTAGTTGCATCACAATATGTCAAGTCAATTTTTTTTTTTTTTTTTAGTCTTTTTCAAGTAGGTTACGCTGGACACAATCTAAAGAGGAGGAGAATTAAAGAAAAAGCAAACACAAAAAATACAATTTATTTAAAAAGAAGATAAAATTGCAGAAAAAAAAAAGAAAAAAGAAACCGGCCAAGTGCGAGTCGGACTCGCGCACGAAGGGTTCCGTACCAATATTTATAAAAACCGCCATATATGATCTGCAAATGAGACCCGTTTTTAGTTCAACTGACGCTTAGCGCCATCTATCGACATTTCTATGGAGTTGTTCGAAATTTTCGAGTCAAATACTATTGATCGACGATTACTCGTAAACTTGTAAAGCCCACTTAAGTGTGCTAGTTTTCCTTTAAACTTCGTTATATAATTATATAATATAGATACTACTGCCGTGACATTCGAATTTCTAAACTACAACCGTTTATTAGTTAGAGGGGGAGGGGACACTTGACTCCAACGAAAATTGGAACTTTAAAGCTTGATAAGTCACGAACGATTTACTTAATCAAAAAACGGTCTTCCCAAACCCCTAATATTTTTAAAAGACCTATTCAACGATATCCCACACTATGGGAAGGACGAAATAAAAATTATCATCCCTACTTTACATGTAGGGGAGGTACCTTATATAATTGTTTTTTTTTTTATTTTATTTTTTACCACTTTTCCAGCGTCATTAACGTGTATACTCATGCCAAATCACAACTTTGTAGTACCAACAGTTTTTGAGCTAAACCGCGGACAGACAGACGGACATACCGAAACTATAAGGGTTCCTTGTTGACTACGGAACCCTAAAAAAGAAAAACTAAAAGAGTAAAAAAATAAATAAAAATGCAACTTTAAATATAAATAGGAAACATACAATTAAAATGTGCTGTCAAATATATAATCGTATATATTTTAAAAAAAAGAGGCGCTTGCTTAACATTACTTCAACATGTACTTGTTTATCATAATCTCCAGTTAATTCATTTAGGCTTAATTATCTCTTATTAGTATGGTATCAACTAAATATTTACAAATATAGACTAATTTAAGACTAAAACCAAAAAAAAAACTACATTAAAAGTCATGCACAGGAGAAAATAACAATTGTTTTCTATTCAAAACAATGCTACTTCCAAAAAGAACACACACACACACACTGAAATGGTTGAATTTTAACTTAAATAAATATATTACGACTTAAACCAACGGAGACGCGCTTAAATAATAACTATACTACACACAATTTTGGTTTTAAAATCACAATCACAAGACAAAACAAACACAAACGCTTTTAGTAATTTTTGGTGCAAACGGGCCTTACACTTTTCATTACTGACTTAATAATTTTATACCTTTCTGGCTGAATAGAACTTGCCTAACTAACCTTTCATATATGAAATGGCATGTACATAAATTACGTTCAGAATTAACACATAACATGTTTTTACACGAGTGCATGGATCCCAGGGGGTCTACTCTCTAAGCACGAAATCCGTAGTTTCGGCCGAAGTCACGGTCGTTTCCTACTACTTATCACTTACGGATATAAGATTCGTTAGGGGCCCGAACTAAAAATGAATGATAATACGATTGGACAGTTGCCCTTACTCCCGATGTGTTTTCAAAACTCATGAATTACAATTTATTAGGGAGTAGGATTCATTTCGAAGTATAAAGCTAGTTACGGACGGATCCGTATTTTCGTTGACGGACTTGGAGAGTAGACCCCCTGATGCGAGTAAAACAACGGACCATTACTCATAATTCTCTTGCCGTTATCCCTATTTATTTGGGGTCGGCGCAGCATGTCTTCTTCTTCCGTACTACTCTTTTACTCATCATCTTAGCAGTCACCTAATTTCTAGCCATCCTATCCTTCACACAGTCCGTCCATCGTTTCTTTGGTATAGACCATTACTAGTAAATTTAATAATGTTGATCTAAATATCCCTTAACTTCAAATCATAACGCGCCGCAGGGCTTCGCAGTCCGAATGGGCTTGGTTCAAATGTTGGAGTGTAGTTCTGTTCACCTAAAGTGAAACGACGCAGCAGCCAAGCAAGCCCTACCTTCACTTGGAGACGAGCAAACCGGTTACCTGGAAGAAAAAATAAAATCATTATTAACAACTTTATTAAGAAAAAACGTATTTAAGAAATATGGGACTAGCGTATAATATAATATAAAAAAATAAACACCTAAAATAATAACGATACAACAAATAATAATCTCGTTTGAATGTCATTATTATTTGTTGTTTCAAGATTTCAATGTCCGTTTTGATATTAAGTAATCTTATTCAACTACTGATATAGAACGCAAAAGCATATAAATTAATGTTGATTGGCTTCAATTTCATCCAATCTGTAGACACGTCTATGTTTTTGAACATGTCACTGACAATCAAGATTAATATCGATAAGTCAAGAGTACTCGTAATTTAAATAACTTACCAATACAAATACGGTTTCCTTCGCCAAACGGTAAATAAACATAATTATTTCTTTTCGAATCATTTTCTGTTGAAAACCTCTCCGGATCAAATATATCAGGGTTAGGGTAATACTTTTCATCCCTGTGAAGGGCAAAAACAGGTAACAATACAACGTTGTCCTTTGCTATCGCTATTCCAGACGGAAGTAATGTATCTTTAGCACATAATCTTTGGATTACTCCTATTGGAGGATACTTTCTCATTGCTTCATTAATCACTTTGTCCAAGTACTGCATTTTGTCGATGTCATTGTAAGTCAGTTCTTCAGCACCACCTTCGAAGGCCTTGTCTATTTCTTCGTGCAATTTCGTCAAAATTTTTGGATTGTTTGAAAGTTCTATTAGAGTGTAATGCATTGTGTTAGCTGAGGTGTCTGCGCCAGCAATGAAGAAGAAAAATGCTTGTGCAGCCAAGATTTCATCAGTAGGGTCCAATTCGTAGCCTGTGCTAAAGTCTTGCATCACTCCATGTTTCTGGAGCTCCAAACAAATGTCTATAAAATCGTGTCTTTTTACAGTCTCGTGTCTTCTATTTTCTAAAACGGTTTTCACAGCGCCAACAAAAAATTCTTCAAATTCGCCGAAAATTTTCAATTTTAAGAGTTTGTACAGGGAAGGGAATACATTTGCAATTAAAATCACGATATTTTGGGTCATTGATGGTTCTAGAGTCTTCCACGCCATATCTAAGAACGGTGATTCCATAGTGTTCTTGGTCTGAGTATCTATGCCGAATACTGCCGCGCCAATAGATGATGTAGTGTATGTGTACAGACCGTTGAATGGTTTCTGCCTCATATGAAGATTATCTTCAAGATAATCTACAAAATCTCGGGCACATTTGTCCAAAATATAGAACATATTCTTTAGTTTTGCACTCGTGAAAACAGGACTGAGTTTCTGCCTTAAGATTTTCCATCTTTGGAAGTCGTTGATAAACAAAAGGTTATCTGCTAGAAGGTCGTTTGGGTTTGATATTATACCACGGCTGTGGAAGCTTTGGAAGTCACCAGCTAGCACGGCTTGGATGTCTTCTGGATTCTTCACCATCAGCGTTGGAATGGTTCCAGAAGTCATACCAACATATGGTTCGTCGTGTTCATTGTATATCTTCTTCACTATCTCCGGCATTGACACTTTACTGAACATAAACTTTATCATCAAATCACCCGTTTGCACTACATTTTGCTTTTTCCAGTAATTCTTGTTGGAAGACTTGTAATAAAACACTACTATGCACAACACTATTGTTACTAACAATATTATAAACAACATTGTAAATAAGGTACGCACTCGCGAAGGTCACTTTGCCGACTGCTAGATAACACCACTCGACTCCTCTATTTAATCACACAGTCACACTAATATGTACAAATAAATAGAGTTATTTGTTCTGGTTAACGTACGCATTCCTTTGGTTTTTGTTTAATTTATTAATGACTTTGGTATTAGTTACCGTGTTAATGATGGCTTGTTATCTGTACCTAAGTATAATGAAGGGTTACCCTAATTGTGTAGTTAAGCTTATTTTGTGTGTTACGGAATTTTGTTAAATAACCAAGCGATGAAACGTCTTTAGCAATATATTTGTGTTTACTTTTGTATATCTCGTTTGAGTACATTCAACCAAATTATGTTACATGATATGGTCTCAATGTCAGTTGGTAAGTAGTTATTCTCGGGCCCCTCAATTAACATTGGAATGAGCTTCGTCCGGTCAATAATTTTGACCTCGGTAGAACTATGTTTTGATTACCCAGATTACCACATCACAAAAACCAAGTAATAGTTTGAGCAAAAAGATTATATTAATAATAATATTTTAATAATAATAATAATATTTTATTGCAGATTATTAGCTTTAGCCTCCTATTTTTCTTTGGTTTTTAGAACTTCATATTAAAATGTCGCTCGATAAATTCTAATCAGTAGTTTTTTTTTTATATACCACATCCTACTTACTTAATATTATAAATGCGAAAGTTTGTGAGGATGTATGGATGGTTGTTACTGTTTCACGCAAAAACTACTGAATGGATCTGGATAAAAATTGGCCCAGGGATAACGTTATACTCTGAAACAGCACATAGGATATTTTTATCCCAATACTACGATCCGTGGGACATTTACCAAAGAAAACGCTGGTGAAGCCGTGGGCATAAGATAGTTATAATTTTGTAACTAGACCAGTCTAATAATAATTAGATGAAATTGGTTACAAGGCAAATAGTGTCATTTAATAAAATGAGTGATACTGTGATTCAAGACATCATCTGCGTAGCCTTTTCCCAAACTATCTTGGGGTCGGCTTCCAGTCTAACCGGATGCAGCTGAGTACCAGTATTTTACATGAAGCGACTGCCTATCTGATCTTTACAACCCAGTGACTGGGTAATACGACCTCTTGGTATGATTGGATGTCAGACTTCTGGCTTCTGACTACTCGTAACGACTGTCAAAGATCCACATGTGACAGCCGGGACCAACAGCTTAACGTGCTTTCCGAGGCATGGAGGAAACTCGGTATGTAGTTATGGTCCACGGACCAACCTCGGCAAGCACGGCTTAACCTTAAAGATCAACCCGTGCGGCTGTTATTACTTAGCTACGAGCTCCTCTGCTACTGTGATTGTGAGACATACAATAATAAAGTGTATACAGTCACAATCTATTGAAAGTCAATAATAATATTGTTGTGAAAGGAGAGAAAGATAAAAGACTCCAGTATCTTGAACTAGCACACGAGGTTGTTGACATGTGCAATGCGGACTTCGCAGTCTTTGTGATGATAGTCGACAAATCCTTTGATATCCCTATTACACAGGGAAGATAATCGCGGAGAAAAGGATGATTATAATTATAACAACCAGTGCTTTTAATGTGTGTAAAATACCCATAACGAAACCGAGAGCTAATTGTTCTTCCCGTCATTATGTTTGTTTTTTGTTCTACAGCATACCTGAGAATCTTCTACTTATGGAAATATTGGAGGTCAAGTTCCTATTTTTTCACAAGATTTTAATTTTATTAACTTTACAGTAAATACTTTTTTTTTATTTTGTGAATGGCATCTCGCACTTCAACAATCGCAAGACAAGGAGGTTGTCGTCTGCTTAACCGGACTATCCTGTTGGTGCCTTCAGTGTAAGGCCTCCAGCCAGGGCATAAAAAAAAACTTACAAACTAAGCGACTACTAACACGCTAAGGGCACCGCCTGTGGGGTACGAGCCTCGGCTTAGGGCGTTAACATTAAAAACCTCCATGATCCCTATTTTATTCATTGCACCATGTTTTCAGTGCTGCCGCAAAAGGTGATTGTGACCTCCAAACAAAAAGTCGTTTCCCAGCAATAATTTTTGCCT
The DNA here is from genome assembly GCA_963082945.1 of Cerastis leucographa. Lineage (NCBI taxonomy): Eukaryota > Metazoa > Arthropoda > Insecta > Lepidoptera > Noctuidae > Cerastis > Cerastis leucographa. The sequence continues at coordinate 3,749,538 of OY720380.1, read as the reverse complement.
AGAATTATTTTATTTAATGTACAGAATGCTTGGTTGACGGATTTCTGAAGACTCCATTTACACCTTGTAAAGCTTAGAAGTTCGATTAGTACCTACCTCAAGATACAGACGTTAGGCAGAATGAGGTACTTTTGGGCATGGCAAGTATTGTATGAGGTTCCTGTCTCTGGATTCCTAACCACTTTATGCAAGGTGTTGTTTTTCATCGTCTTCAAAATTCAGGACAATGTCACAAAACACATAAATAATTAATTTAAATTACGGTACCTAGTTAATTATTAATAAACTCTGCTGTTTTGTTGTATAAGTTTATCAGTATTTTAGAAAAACATACTGACAAACCCCCTTAACGTGGTTTAGGGAATAAAAAAATATCGAATAAAAGCGTGGTTATAGGGCGAGGAACAGACGGGCCGCGTTTAAAACAAGGTTGGTTCACACCTACCGATTTCCGTAAAAAAAAATACCTACTCATTTTATTATTGACTAGCGACCCGCCCCGGCTTCGCACGGGTGCAATGCTGATAATTAGCCATTATTTGTCGTAAAAAGTAAATGAGAAAAAAATGTTATTGTGGGATATCCGAGCTAGACATATACCATCGCGGAGTTTTCTGTAGACCTTTTCAATGTGTACAATACTCGGTATATTATTTTGATAAATCCCGTAGGGTTCAGCCTGCTTTTGCAATGTAAGCGGAAAAAATGTAATCATTTACGAAATCACATTAGAAACCTCAAAAATAACAGTATTTCTCCACTATTCAATGGATGTTATTATACTTATAAACCTTCCTCTTCAAGCACTCTATCAATTAAAAAAAACCGCATCAAAATCCGTTGCGTAGTTTTAAAGATTTAAGCATACATAGGGACAAAGGGACATAGGGACAGAGAAAGCGACTTTGTTTTATACTATGTAGTGATTCGGGTCGAGAATTATTAACATCGCTACCTCCTTGAATTTGACGACGATACAAAACAACAGCTTGTATATTCCTGATACAGTGGATTTTAAGAACTTTGTTGAAATCGATACTGCACTGTACCTGTCGGTCTCAATGGAATAATGAATTTCGGCACAGGGGTATAGCATAACCTATCCTTTTCCTCGCTGGCAAAGAAAGCAATTTTTTAATAAAAATATTAAGTGGACTGTTCTTGCATCAGTTCTCCACATTTTTCACCTTCTTTTAATCATGTCAAGTTTTTTTTTCCAACTTAATTTGCTTTACGTTGTCATATTGTATATTTTAATATGTGTAATAATTGCCGTTTTAATTTTAGTTACTATAATTGGTCGTAAACACAACTGTTCTTCTAACCTACCAGACATAATTATGTGTTGCTGGGGAGTTTGTTCCGCTACTTCTTCTTCCCAGCTAAAACACTAGGAAGTGGCGAAGGGTGGGCGTTTTGGGGGACTGTCTCTTGTAATTTTGACGTTCAAAAAGTGCTGATTATCAGCCTAATTTGAATAAATGACTTTTGATTTTGTTGTAATTTATTAATTAAATAAATAAATTGATCACTGACGCAAGAACGATGAAAGTTACTCGGACACTGCTACGTCATTTTATCAAAAGTGAATGTACCTTATCATTATCATCATCATTCGAGCATTGACGTACATGGTAATAGCTGCTAGCATTAGCACCTAGGTGTCATTAGCTAAATGTTACCTAATTGGCGTTCATTAACTGTTTATCAGTGTCTTAAGGCATCTTCATTGATGAAGAACGATGTTAAGATTTCAATATTTTTGTCTTGTCCTGTTTCAGTAAGGACTTTGATTTATCCTTTCACAGTTATTTTACTCTAGTTTATGCCTGCGGTTTCTCCCGTGTGGAGTTCGGTTAGTGATGCACGGAATATGTATTACTGGTATAAAAAGTGTATGTGTGTGTTGTTCCAGGTTACAAACTACCTGTGTGCAAAATTTCGTGCAAATCTATTTAGAAATATTTGACTGCATGAATTTGCCGTCTATTTAGGTGACTGGTAATTAGTGACCGATACTTAAACACGTGATTGTACTGATGATAACAAACAATTTTCCCAAAAAAGCCTGTTTTTTCTACTCGTTCACTTTTATCACAATAACACAACCGCCATATGAAATTCGGGGTTACAGGCCGTACAGGTGCTCTGCCTACCCACTGTAGCACGATACGATAGTAATAAGACAGAACGGCATCACGCGGCTAAAAGCTGATAGGTCACAGGAGAACGCGAGCGCGTATTTCATACGGCTGTTGTGTTATTGTGATAAAAGTATAGTGAGAGTAAAAAAAAATTTCTTTGGGAAAGTTTTTTGTTATCATGAGTACAATTATGAGATAAGATAAGATAAGATAAGATAAGTCTTTATTTGCCTTAAACATGGTATAAAGTTGTTACAGTCAGGTATTATTCTAAAGTCCACATGTTTAGCTATACAGGTTGTTTTGTATTGGTCATTAATTACCAGTCACCCTATAAAGTTCCACAATTAGCGAGAATAGGGGACCGGACTGGGTAAAGAAAACGACATTCTATTTTGACCGTCAGACAGGTACTTAATACAAAAATATTATACACGTATTTTTTGTTTTATCAAAATTTCAAAAAATTACTTAGTTAAAACTCATTAAAGTTGGAGAGTGGGGGCTTACTACGTCAGAAGTAGGTATAAAACCTACCTACATGTGACGTCATGCGCCATTTCAACTCAATATATCTTCGTAATTTTATGACCACGTGAAAAAAGAAAAAATACGTGTCCAATACTTTTCAATAAACTACCCGAAGGACCAAGAAAAAAAAAATTGGATTATCCCCTATTAAATGTACCTACGTCTTGCCAATTCCATCTAGGTGTCTTTATATTTTTATTTAAATACGAGCATGCAGCATGCAATATATTCTCTTCGTAACTATTTTTACAATCCTTTGGTTACCTAGTCGCGAAAATCAACGGCGAGTGAAAATTCCTTTACTGAAACCTCTTTTAAAGATAGCGCCAGAACAACAATCGCCAATTAAGTTTTTTACCAAAAATAATACAGGAACTCCAACAAAAAATATAAGTACGGAAACCAATTTGATTGGAGTATAAAAACGTCTTTTTGTTGAACAACTTAACTTGGCTTCGTTCCAGCCAAGTTTCATGTTACATTTTTATCTCCATAAAACTTTCATTTAATCTGTTTCGGCTTAAAACTTTAACGTTCAGATGTAAGTGCCTTATGTAATGTATTTTCATGCTTGTAAGCTTACAAATTGAATGGTATGACGTATAGCTGGGAGAATAAGGACCAGTAACGCATGGCAGAAAGAAAGTAGTCTAAAATGGAGATGCTTGAGAAAGGGTTAATCCAGCCAAGTACATGTGCCATTCTTATTTTGATTTCTGTGCCCACTTAGCAAGAATGTTTTTAGATTAGTGTTAGCGTATGCCTTCTGAGTTAGTAATAGTCTTTGAGAGTCACTGTAGACTCAAATGTAGTCGTGTTAATTAATAAGATAATTTATGAATAATAAAGTATTACATAAAGTTTACATTTATTTTAGGCACAGTAGTATTTTTCTCATACAATGGTATAAATATTACTTATAAGTAAACTATAACTAAAACATATTCAAAAGTCGCAAGTGATGTTTATTCAATTCAGATGTTTGGCAGCGACCTGCCCGATCTAGGTTTATTTAAACCTGTGTATCGGGCCATCACTTTACATAGCATAATTTAAATACGACAGTCATCATCTGCCTAGCCTTTTCCCAAACTCTCTTGGGGTCGGCTTCCAGTCTAACCGGATGCAGCTGAGTACCAGTATTTTACATGAAGCGACTGCCTATCTGACCTCCACAACCCAGTAACTGGGTAATACGATACCCCTTGGTAAGACTGGATGTCAGACTTTTCTTGGCTTCTGACTACTCGTAACGACTGTCAAAGATCTATAAATGACAGCCGGGACCAACGGCTTAACGTGCTTTCCGAGGCACGGAGGAAACTCGGTATGTAATGATGGTCACCCATCCACGGACCAACCTCGGCAAGCACGGCTTAACCTAAAAGATCGACCCGGGCGGCAGTTATTATTTAGCCACGAGCTCCTCCTCGAGAATTTAAATACGACAGTAAAATTATAAAATAAAACTAATCTATTAACAATAACAACTATAAGTATAATCAAAAAATAAAGAAAAACTCTAATAATAGCTGATTTAAGTAAATATGTACCTACAAATTGATACGAGAGGATGTGACATAATCATACTACAACTTCTAGAAGTTTTTCTGTGTCTCTGTAATTAAGTATCGCTAAATAATCCGACATTACATAACTACAATTACACAATTATCAATTACAACTATTATATTACTTATAGAAACTTAGTCTATTATAAAGAAAAGGTCCTAAAAACACATAAAATCGATTTGCAAACGCATGTCTAGTTTGAGGTTTTGTGCAAACCAGGTCCTTCCTTCTCCTATCGGAAGGAACTGGGTCATAGGGAAGTTTAGAGTGCTGGTGTAGTATTATGTGAAGAATAAATAATTGCCGTACTGTTAGTACATTACAATATGCTTTATAGAGCAGGTGTGTAGGGAATCTAAAAGGACGGAAGGTAGCAACTTTTAGAATCGCTCTTTGAGCACGTTCTAGAGGGAGAAGAATTGAAATTCCCGCGCCCCCCCAGGTTGTAATACAATAAGTTAGATTAGACTGACACAGCGCTAAATAAATCTGTTTTATTAAATTATAGTCGGCTGCATTATGTAAATTCTTAAAAACATGTTTAAGTTTTCGCACTCTAGTACACAGTAACTCGATTATGTTTACGGAAATTAAGATTGGAGTCAATAGTGACACCTAGATATTTCAAGTGGTCAGCTTTTTCTCAAGTAGGGCAAGAACCTTCGATCAGGCAAGAACATGCAGTGTCAGAGTACGTGCTACAGTTATGCGCGTAAATGTTTAGGTTAGTAAGCGGTGTGTTAGTATTTCTCAATGTAAATAAAATATATTTTGTTTTTTCAGCATTTAATGTTAGAAGATTATTCTGGAGCCAATTAGACACAATGTTGAAGCCATTCTGAGCATATTCATAGGCCTCAGCTTTTGATTTAGCTGCAAACAACAAAGCTGTATCATCCGCATAAGATATAATAACACCATTTTGGAGTGGCAGGCAGCACAGGTCATTAATATAGATTAAATATAATGTAGGACCTAGAATACTACCTTGTGGAATTCCAAAACAAGTATTAGAAAGGTCAGAACTTGTATGTGGGTCAATTTTTACAGATTACTGTCGATCGCTTAGATAATCAGACAATAGTAGAAGCTGTGCTCCTCTTATTCCAAGTGTTTCAAGCTTCTGCAAAAGGGTATTGCAAGAAATAGTGTCGAAGGCCTTGGCAAGGTCTAGAAAGATCCCAACTGTGTGCATTCCACTATCCAGATTTGTAGAAATGTAATTAGTCAATTTGTTAACAGCTTGGCTTGTTGATTTTTTAGGCCTAAAACCAAATTGATTATCTGAATCTGAATCTGTATCTAATACTACGAATAAACGTTTTGTTGGGTCGAAGTTTATTGTTAACTACTAACGATCGAGTCTGTCAGTCTTTGTCACATTTTATCATTATTTAGTTACCTATCTATTCCAATTCTGCTAATTATTGTAAGCATCACTAGCACATATTTAAGACTTATCAACCTTTTAAAAGCTTTTGGATGTAATTATTAAAATAATCTACCTATGGTCTGTGTAAACGTTCTTCAGTTGGCTTCGCATTGAAATTAATATTGTCATGGCATATATCATCCCTTCCCATAAAGTGTATCTGTTAATGTACTTATTATAGAAACACATGTAAAACTTCAAATGATTGATTCAACATTAAACTGTTTTTTTTTTGTTTTTTTTTTCTACTACGCAATCACTCAAAACAATTAATATAATAAAAATTAAATGAATAAAATTAATGAAATATACTAAACTAATAAAAAATTTATAAAAATAATAATAAATACACGTATATAACATAACTTAATAACCTTATAATATTAATTAAAATAACTACATAAACCTAATACTAGTAATAATTATAGTTGTTTAACAAAATTGCAATCCAGTATACCTACTTACTGAATGCTTGTTTTATCCAACATAAATGTTTCCGTGCCCTAACCAGGTTTCATGTTGGAACTTACTTAAATATATGTAACTACTACTTCGCGCGCGACTACGTCCGCGAAAATTGTGATATAATATAGCCTATGTCACTCGGTAAAGAAATAAATTTTCGCCTTACCTATATTATGCAAGCAGTAAATTATAATTAACTAAATAATTTATATTTTGTCTTTATATACCCATATTATAATGTGTTAAGTTTCTATAATTACCAGTTAAAATTATATCTTATAAGCTTTGAAAGGCGTATTGCTATAATAAAGTTTCTAAATTTTTAATGTGTAGCTTAGGGAAAGTGCATTTTGTTATTATTTTTATGGTAAATAAATATACTTAAAATGCCTATGGCATTAAGTCCACCTCTGTACATTGTACTTGAAGTGTTAAATAAATGAATACTTGAACATGAAATGACTCGGTAAAGATGTAGCTTTCTAAAGGTGAAATAATTTTTAAAATCGGTCGAGTAATTTTTGAATGCAATAAGGAGCTTAAGTTTGAAAAAAAATGCACAAACAATAAAGCCATTCGTAATAGTGACCACAGAATCTCAACGAATGACGCCTGAAACTCCTGAAAGTAATATGTGTCGCTCGTGAAGAGGGTTGTGCTACACTTTTGTTGGCAGCTGATTTTCATTACTGTCGGTTTGAACACCTGTCTGGCTTAGACGTAGCTTTGTTGTGAAGCTGGCTTTAGGATGCGTGTACAATATAGCTGTTAGTACGAGTACGTATTGTGCTACGCATTTTTTGAAGTGAAACTTCTTATGCGAACATGGAAGGGGAATATTTTCTTAAACTCACTAAGAGATGGCAGTATTACAGGATTTGTGAGTAGTACTACGTAGTTCTACTAGGTACGCAAGTTGGCGAGCAAACAGTCATGCGTTCGACTCTTTGGTGTGACCAAAGTTCGCTCAATTTCCATGAGTAGAATAACCTACTACTAACTACATAAGTTTTTCTTATGTAATACAAATAATACAACAAGAAAACAACAAAATATTATTGAAGTGAAACTTCTTATGCGACTTCCAACAAGTTTAACGTTCTAATGGAGGGGGAATATTTTCTATTACCCACTAAGAGATGGCGCTATTACAAGATTTGTGTATACGTAGTTCTACTGGGTACGCAAGATGGCGTGCAAACAGGCATGCATTCGACTCTTCGGTGTGACCAGCCTTCGCTCAATTTCCATGAGTAGAATAACCTCGATAAACTTATGTAATAAAAAGTGTACAACAATAAAACAATAAAATATTATTTAGAAGCTCAATAAAATAACGAGAGTGAATGCGTGACACTCGAACGCATGAGTGTAGTATTACGAAGTTTCACTTCTTCCACGCGGAGGGACTCCTTGCACAATTTTTTTTTTTGAGACATGTTCCATCTGAGACCCAACCAAATAATGTATATTTGGATCACCGCTTTTCGTTGTGTTTATTTTGCAACAACAAAATTTTCCATCACCTGTCGAACGAAGTAAAATGTTGTGCGAATTATTTTATAGGACTTAATTTCGGCGACTTACTTTTCGTGACGTAAATACGCATATCTTCGTTTCACACGTAAAGGATAAAATTCGAAATCTTAAAGGTGAGTTTGGTAGGAGTGGTCTACTTCTATGATATCTCAATTTCTTGGAAAAGAGCATATAAAGATAAAGTATTCATTGAAACAAGAATTTTTCAGGAAACTTAAGCTTAATAAACAATTATGGGAAGTACTTCCCTTGTTCAAGACGAGGATGTTGAACTGAGTATCCATGTGGATAGGTAAGCGGTTTTGGTAATTATTTATTCACAGTTTCATGGAGGTCAGAAATTATCCCGCGGTATCGTAATACTGGGATAAAAGCTATCATAACCGAGGTCACGGTCTGTCCGTATACCAATTCATCCGCTTGAAATCAGCTGATAAAGCGTTTAAAGGTACCAGGTACACAAACGGTTTCTTTCGCATTTGCTACTCAACAGGCTCTTTAGTCAATTGATCCCACTCTTTTGGGCCCGCGGGATCAATCGACCTAGTCGATTTTTGAACGGGACCGACTAACTAAAGAGCACTAAACAATCAGTCCATAAATGAACATGTCATGCGCGCTTATTGGGGCAACTGAGAGGGGAAGCAACTTGACTGCGTACCTATTACCTATGTCAGGTGCTTGAACAGCTGTCTGTTTGTTGGTAGGGTCGGCAGGTTCGGGTCATCCAGAGTAACCATGTCTTGGATGACACCGTACTTGGAGGACTATATGTTTTTAGATGCTAAAGAGTATAATATTTTCCACGGTTATTATAAAAAAAAAACAGCTTTTATGTATGTTTTGACTATTTGACTTGGTAGGTTCCAGTTTCCAGGTTTTGTGCGAAACAGTAGATTTTTTTAACTACCGATGAATTTGTTCTCTGTGGGTCTAGCTAAACTTACTTACTCGTACATTTACCCAACATATATACGTCGAAACAAATTGATAACAATTCTCCCGGTCAATCGTTTCACAAGACATCCTTGTTTGCTCAAATAATGGAATTGATGTCACTCCAAATCATGAAATGCCAATCATGTCATAAACCCATGTCAAAGTTATCCTATCTGATTCTAAGTTTGCTGGTGTCTAAGATAACATAGCATGATGACATTACCAACTATATTTACTAAAATGATTTATGGAAGTGAAATAGCCAAAATACTGACAAATCTGCTGCATTCTGTAAGACCCCGTTCTCTGTAAGATCCCGACATGGGAAAAACCTTACCAATAATGTTGACGTCTGAATTTGTAGCTGGGAAGGAGGCATAGGTGTATTATCTATCTCATTTTAAGGATCTTCAGGTTAAAGTGCGCTTGCTTGGGTTGGCCCGTGGATGAGATAGATGATCCATTACATACCGAGTTTCCTTCGTGCCTCGAACAGCACGATAAACCGTTGGGCCCGGCTGCCATTTGTAGATCTTTGACAGTCGTTACAGTCAGTGGCTCGCACGTCTGACAACCAGTGTATTACTCAGTACTAACTGGGTTGTCGAGGTCAGATAAGCCATCGGTCCATTTAAAATACTAGTATTTAACTGCATCCAGTTAGACTGGAAGCCGATCCCAACAAAGTTAGGCAAAAGCTAGGCAGATGATGATGAGATGAGGTAGTACCTTATCAGCCTAAAGTACAATAAAATTTCCATCCATGGCTTAATCTCTCTATGACAGTGGAATGCCTGGCCTATTATTCAACATGCGGGCCCAGTGCAAGTTGGTAGATGTCACCATACAATATTTGGTTTTCGGACATCCCAGTTACGATGATACGAGTATTTTCCTTTACTGTGTTGCGATCATTCCGTTTATTCATTTTTTTGCATATTATTTCCATCTTCTCAATTCTTTATTGCGTACCATAATGTTAATACATAGATGGAAGGGAAATAATTATATAAGTCACAATTATGGACCCTGTCGGGCACAGCAAGATCAAGTAGGAGAGAGGAGGAAGAACACTGGGTGCTTAATATGATATATTATATTTTTAGTTACATACTTTATAAGTTAATGTTTTAATATTACTAAACAGAATGTTAGAATTATTGTTTTAAAGATAATACACATTTATTCAATCAATTTTTAACATTGTTAAAATCATGTATTTTTAAAATGATTATTTATTGTTTTATTTACTATTATAATTTATTGCGTATTTTATACTTATTTATTACCCATGGTAAGTTATTTTATTGAATGCTCCATTTTTTTTTTAAGTGAAACTTTTATTACATCGTCTTAAACTTTTTCGTCTGTGTGCTGCATGTCGCGTGACGCTCGGCCGCGGAGTAGGGATAAAGTGAAAGGCACTCGTCAGAGCGCCTTTCACTTTATCCCTACTCCGCGTTTTATACCCTTTATAGAATATTATTCCAAAATTTTTTAGTTAAATGCCTATAGTGTGAAAAAAAGTTTCACTTTTACTGTGGTTTCATAAAACCACACAATCCTTTTTTTTATCTTTAGTACGAAAATTATATAAAAAACATTTTAAAACATATTAAATGGTAGCCCACCGACATCGGGAACAGGGTTGAGATAATTATTATTAGAGTATAATTTTCCCATTGACTGCTAGGACAGAGGCTTTCCAATGCGTAAGAGTATTTGAACTATAATTTTCCACGCTTTAGTGGATGACAAAAGTCTTCAGATTTTTTGGTCTTATGTAAGGTACAGTTTCCTTGTGAAGATGTTTTCAAGTTCTTTGAGAGCAACTTTTTTATTGCCATTGGGACCTATCTCTATGACAACAAAAAAGTTCTAGATAAGTTCTAGAACTTAACCAATCTAGTCTACGCCTTAGGTATAAGATATTTCTAGTGTTTGCCCCGCGGTGCCAAAGTTACACAATATTCTTTGTTTGTCTAGCATGCGTATTTTTTTTCTTTTTGTAACTAATAAAGAAAACAGGTGACGCTGACTTAGGTCTGAGAATGTACTCCACCTGAGTAGGTACTAAAATGTGGACTAAATTAAAGTGTTTTTTTCGGTGTTTTTATATAATCTTTAAGAGTAGGTTTTTTTTTTATAAACTTATAGGTGCGTGTATTTGAAATCTAAAATGGATAAACATCTGACAGGTAGGTTTCTTTTTGTCAAAGCTCAGTTGACAGTTTTGTATTTCAATTAGACCATTGGTTCTTTTGAAAGTCGTTTACAATATTTTCAAGAATAGCTCTTTTGTTTAGGTTTATTGCTTTATTTTTGAAAATATTTTTTATGACTTTCAAAAGAGCATATCGAATATTGTTTATTTAGTACAAGGGTTTCTAAACAATTAATACGAGTAGAAGTATCAATTGGCTTTTGCAAGATGAGAATCAGTATTTTAATTTTGAACACTATTTATATAATTTAATACACTTTTTATACAATAAACATTGAACAAAATAAAAAACAAATTCTTGGGAAAACGATTCCAACAAGCCCTCAAAACTGTACTATAATTTTCCACGAAATTCTTATAATAAGAGAGATAAAAATCACGAAATACGGGTACATACCCGCCTCACAAACGGCCGTATTGAATATGAAATGATAATTTTCTATTTTCTAGTCTTGCCCCGTACCAACTCCTGGGAATTAAATGTGTCAATATTCATACGGGCGAGTTTTTTCTTTGGAAGATTTCTCTCTTGGATGTGTGAGTATGGATAAGACAAGGTATAGAGGAAGCGAGTCCATGGAAGTTATTCACACTGATTATACCAGTATCTATTGATACCCTGATTGTAACAAGTCTTGATGGGAGCTAGATCATGAAATATGATAATTTTTTTTTAGATCTTTTTTTTTTCTTTTTTTTTGAGAAAAACTCACACTAGGAATTTCTCCTGTGTCGTGGGTGCGTTTGCAAACATTTAAACTCATATACACAAACAGCCAGACCCGGAACAACAATCTGTAGGCCATACAAATCTTTGTTCCGTGCGGGGATCGAACCCGCGACACGCAGCGCAGCAGTCGATCGCTCAGCCACTGCGCCAACCGTGCTGTCAAATATCTGTAGTGCATGTACGCGCTAGGTTGAGATGTATACAGTCTGTGAGTTTTGATTAAATCAAGTTTGTTCTTGATTTCTTCACGATGGTTTCGTTCACCGGTTTGATAGCAGTGGCGATAGAAGAAATGTGCCTGCTTGGGTTTGAATCGAACCTACGCAACATGTCATCATCATCATGGTAAAAGGCTAGGCAGAGTATAACTACGAGACCACCACTGCCTTAAGTGTGCTACGGAAACATATCAGAACAAGAACTTTGGTACAGTAATAGTCCTTTATTTATAATATTCTTCACAAATTGATTACATTTTTAAATATTACTAAACTACTACTACTAACAATATATCAGGCTTATTGGCTACAATAGTCCTGTCAGTGATGATGGATTGATCCCAATGCAGTCAAGTGTGATATAGCCATTTTCGAGAACTGGGTCGAGCACATGCCGTACGGCACTTCCGATTTCACAAGGCTGTATTTCAGAGCAAGTTTCTGATGGATAATCACATATTCTTTCCACCACACATGAAAAAAAGGACGCTATTGAATAGCATTAACCACAACCCCATAATTGTATACCAAGGACGCTCCTGAATAGCATTAATCTAAAATTTCCACTTATAACCCGGTTATCGGACATAGCATGCATAGCATGGCATGCATAGCGTAGCATGGCATGCATAGCATAGCATGCATAGCATAGCATAGCATGCATAGCATGCATAGCATAGCATAGCATAGCATGCGTTCTCATCTAGACGCGAACACCCGGAGATTATGTTACGGATCGATTCGCCGGGACGGTGGCATGCCCGACATATATCAACCGTGCCATCCTTATATATCTCCGGTAGTTATTCGTACTGTTATTGTTATAAATAGTGATCATTACAATTACTAGTTTAGCGTGTCTCATTCATACTCAAAGGTTTAGTCAGAATCTCCGAAGCGCACATAAATATTTGTGCCCCGGGACAATGTATGTTTTTAGTTTGTTTTCTTATGTTTTGCAAGCTTTGAATAATTATTTATGAAGTCCTCTGTTTCTGCGGGGTTTGCTCCTTTGTTTTATGGCTTGTAAAGAATAGTAGATGTTTTAAACTAGCTGTGTTGACAGCGAAGTGGAAATCCGTGTTGGTTTACTTTCTTCCTTTTAGTAGTGCCAGTATCTAGGTTGTTACATGTCATGTAGTTTTCATTCGCCAAAGCAGTGTTGGTGTTTTGCATTTCTTCATCAAAATGACAGTACTTTACTGTCAGTAAACTATACTGCGCACTTTTGACCTTAAAAATGTTTCGCTACGAATTAATTTTGCATCTTAAATGCCCGTGCCCGAAGTTTACTTCTTTGTCTAGCCTGCTCTGGGTAAAGGCCTCTCTCCACTCTTTCCATTTCTTACCTATATAACAAAATTACACTTTGGTTATAGCCACTTACTGGGCCCAATTCACTTCATCGTTATAATCATTTGAGACGAAAAACGTCCACTATTCAACAAAATGCCTCTCTCAAAGATCACCACAGTAACCGACTCAACTAGCGGATTCCTGCAATGTTCACAAGGCCCCCTATTCACAAACGCTCGGATTCGGTTTCGATTCGATAAGTCGTATGTCATACGACTTTCCAAATCGAATCCAAGCGTTTGTGAATACGGGGGCAGGTTGTCCATCCACCTTTCGGGTGGTCTGTCAACTCCCCTTCGACCATCTATTCTACGAACAATGTGTCCCGCTCACTGTCACTTCAGCTTAGCAATTCCCTGGGCTATTTTTGCAAATATGGTTCTTTTGCAGATCACCACATTTCTGATTCGATCTCTCAGAGAGGCACCAAGCATAGCCCTCTCCATTGTCCTTTGACACCTTGAGTCCTGTTATTAGGCCCATAGTTAGCGACCACGTCCCAGTGGCGTAGATCCTCATTTGCAAGTTGCAACACACACGTCGAAGTCTTTCGTCTTGTGACACTGCGGTATTTTGGATTACAATATATGGCGTCGCTTTCCAAAGGGTGTCCAAGCAGTGCATTTAATATTATAATATATTTACCATCGATTCGATTATAATGTTAGGATTGGAATAGATTGAAACACAAGCTTGTACGAAATGATACTAACTTTTATTACGGATAAAAATCGATTATAATATATACTGGTTACCTTGGTCACATGACTAAACTATAATAGGTACATGTACACTACACGATAACAAGAAGAAGAAGGATGCTATCTCCTGGCATGCAATCATGTCTACTGGTATGTGTGAGGCAACAGTTTGCTTCAAGGCGCCTGATAATTTTGTTAGAGCTAAGTGTATGTATGCAAGGCAATATGCTATAGACATGATGATATTTATTTGAACGTTATGATCATCATATCATCCCGGAATCTCTCACTGCTGGGAGGATCACGTATCTAGGTGTTTATATATTAATTTTGCTATTTTAGTTAGTTAGAAGTTTGTTCTATAAGATTTATTTTCAGATTTACACCTACCGCAGTTTGTCTCTGCATCACCCAAAGGTTGATTGGTAGAAAATGCAAGCATTGGGTCCGCCTCTGATCAGATAAGAACATGTTTTCAGTTAATAGCGAAACAGAAGACGAGCCAGTTTTAACAGGCAGGTGTTATAAATTAATTGAAAATGTGCTAAAGTACCTTCATATTTTCTTATAGGTAAAAACAAACAATAGAGACAGTGATAAATATTTCATCTAAAATAATGACTTGAGACAATTTTATAAGAACATAATCCATAGCAGAAAATTCAGCCACAACGCGAACATATTAAAAAGAAACATGGCGGGATGAGCTGGACAAGACCAGGGATCAGTGGTCGAAATTGGTCTTTGATCGAAACAACTGGAAGTCAGATGTCTTTGCCTAGCAGTGAAATAATGCAGTTTAACAGTATCATAGTACGCTACCCAATTCAAACTAATAAACATATAAAACGCTAAGTACTCGCATAAAAATTACAATACGTTAAAGTTGAACGTTTGGCCGGGTACCAGGAAGACAGAAACTATCGGCACACTCGCGCTAAGTGTGGCCCGCACTTAGACGCAGTACAATTTATGTGTTACTTAGCAAACTGGATGGCCAAGTTGGAGTGCGGCGCTGAAACTAGCGGGGAAGAGGCTGAAATTACTTGAAGTCGTTTTTACTCCTTGAAGTTTAAATAGTGAAAGGAGATGGGTGAGTACCGCAGTAAAGTAATTCAGGCTATAACATTGCCAGGAGTCTTCTCCGTGATGAACCATGCTGGTCATATAACGATATTTTTCTAAAAAGTTTGAGAGTGTTGGTATTTCTTTTTTTTTGCAATGAAAAAAAAATACACAGAGTATAGCTTGCCTGGGTTCGAAGTTGGTGAGCTACGATACGTAATTCAGGACCGTAACGACTGGAAAATCACTATTCTGATATGAATAACACTGTTAGTAACTTTCCTATTTGTACTTTGGGTTCATATTTAGGTGGGGAACCAAATAAACGCACGGTCTTCGAACAACGCTTTACAAAATAGTAGTTTACATATGAGTCTAGCAGTAAATGTGTAAAGCACAGCTAAATACAGAAATAATCTTCTTACTTTTCAAACAAATAAATGTATGGACTATTTGTGTATTCTTTCGGATACTATAAGCACTGGTCTCTTCTAGTTCTCATCTATTCTATACTTTAACGCAATGGATCAACAACGACTGTTGTCTTTGTGTCATGCAGCAGAGACACGAACACAAACGCGCAGTACAAAAAAATCAAAAGTATTTATTTTTTCTCAAACTTTTTGTCATACAGAAACTAAGGCAGCCCCAGTAAGTAACAACAGCATATAGTGTACGTATATTATTTTAAATAACTACTTTATAGATTACAACGATTAACAAACTGATAAATTAAATAACGAAAATAATAATAAACTATAAAAAGGCGTCAAAAAACTCTTCCTCAACGTTGTCAGCTCGTAATGTGCCCAAGAGACTGGCTGCATTGCCACGTTGACGTATGGCAATACTTAGCCTCTGGCCAAAGTAAAAGCCAGCCTTTGGATCACGGGAAGCATCAACTGGGCGTTTCGAAATTAATTGATAATGTGCTAAAGAACCTTCATATTTGCGTACGTATATTAAATCAAAATTTCTAAACTACTCACTGACAATAAAAGAAAACGAGAAAAGTTTCGTTTGTTGTCCGCCAACTTTATAGCTTAAACCCAAGTGTTATCAGATGGAAAAATAACATCGAAACTTTTAGCGACCAGCCGTTTAAGTGCTTGGTCTGCGACCAGCGACTTGGTTGTCGTTGAGTAGCAGTAGCGACCAGTGACAGACCGACACGGGTCACATACTTGTACTCGAGTAGCAGGAAATTGTGCTGATAAAAAGTTTAAGACTTGCTTAAGTAGTGGTTTTTATTTCGATTTTCTCTTTTTGGGACCGTTTTTACTGCAAGAGCTCGTAGCTGTAATAATTACCTACAAACTTATTAAAAAACATTTTCGAGAAATAGTTTTACAGCTCAATTAGACCGATTATAAATTATCCATAGAAACAGAAATTTCCAATTACTATCTATTTTTTTTTAAAGACATTTCAAAAATTTTTTAGACCTATGTATCTTGTTTATGCGTATGAAGTTTCATTAAAATCGGGTTAGTCATTTCGGAAAATAAGGACTTGAAAGTTTTTATGAAATGCCGTAAGGTGTAAACGCTCTTAATACATTCCATCTTCATTATCCTTAACAACTTTCCACGTGGCTGTCAGCCTGTTTACCAACAACATAAAAAAAAACCTTTAAGATACACAAAGTCAATCTCAACCCTAATATCTTCGCCCTCATCACTCATATGGGACATAACCCCAGCTCTGAGCCAACGTCGGCTTTGTTTGTTGTTCCCTTTGATGTTGGCGGTGCGTGCGATTTGCTTCTCCTTCTAATTAGATGTGTCTTTGAGTTGCCCTTTTTGTTCTACTAATGGTTATTGGGGCTGCTTGAAGAAATTGTTAGGGAAGCTCTTTGTGTTCTTGTCTGTGTGTCTTTTGGTTGGCTTTAGGGAGTTTAGAGGCCTTTATGAGTTCTTAGTCAAATATAATGTGTTTAGTTCCCTTCAAAATGGTTGAGTTGAATGATGGCTGATACATGCGTCATGTTCGTGAACGGGCGCTGTCAGTTGTGACTGGTCATCTCTTAGCTGCCACGGTTTATTTTAATTACTTTATTTTTTTATTACTGATTTAATCTTTTACTCTG
This sequence comes from Cerastis leucographa, assembly GCA_963082945.1. NCBI lineage: Eukaryota > Metazoa > Arthropoda > Insecta > Lepidoptera > Noctuidae > Cerastis > Cerastis leucographa. Next base: position 3,732,533 of record OY720380.1, on the reverse strand, counting down.
GACGCTCTTAACTTGCCCGTATTTCTACATTGTTCTCACATATTTGTAATTCTTGACATGAATGATGTAACCAAGATTTTGTAACATATTTTGATTTAAAAGAGTGTCCATGGAGTTTCTTGACCGTTCTTCTCCATAGAGATCTACGCTACGGAATGGGCAACTACAGTACTTTCACAAGTTATTATGCCTTGTGACTGGGACTGTAGCTTCGCGTTTTATTTTGTTTTTGTTGACTTTCAAAAGTGCCTGTAATGGTCTAATTGAAATAAATGATTTGACTTTTTGACTTTGACTTTGTGTGTGGGAGATACGAAATATGCATTTAGTGAAATATATTTTACCAATTTCAGTCAATAACTGTTGTTTGTCCTAGAACCTAAAAAATCAAAGACCTGACTTACAGCGTGGTGGATCACGGCTCACACCAACTCAGAATAGGCCTGTATCCCAGCAGTGGTAACATTATTAGCTGATTTTACGGTTAGCCTAATCAGCTTATTCACACAAATTTAACTTTTACGAAATTATGACTGCCAACTGTTTTGTCAATGTAAATGGAAATCCAAATATTTCATTTTTTTTGGGAAATTTGAAACGACGATTCAAGACGTAAATCCGTAGCGAAGATTTGAAATTCTTTGAGGAATTAGTAACGTTTTCATTTCAACTAGGTAAGGTTGCAATGAAATTTGAAATTCTTCGAGGAATTAGCAACGTTTTCATTTCAACCAGGTTAGGATGAAATGAAAACGTTACTAATTTCTCGAAGAAGTTAAAATTCTATTTAAGAATTCTAATTCAAATCTTCACTACGGATTTAAGTCTAACTTAACGAAACCATCCTAATTCTCTAGAATTCCCAATATCCTGAGTGCCATTACATCGTAAATCACTTGCACAAACATTCCGATTTCGAACAAACATCTGTAGACCACACGGATATTCGTATTTAACTAGACCGGAAGTTGAAGCCGAGGAGACTTTATGCATAGAAATCTTTAGTTACAATTATAGTTTGTTGGTTCTGTTTTTTTGTACGTAGATTTGCTAAGATTTTCGAGAAGCTCGTGGCTAAATAATAACAGCCGCAAGGGTCGATCTTAAAGGTTAAGCCATGCTTGCCGAGGTAGGTCCGTGGATGGGTGACCATAATTACATACCGAGTTTCCTCCGTGCCTCGGAAAGCACGTTAAGCCGTTGGTCCCGGCTGTCAGTTGTAGATCTTTGACTGTCGTTACGAGTAGTCAGAACCCAAAAGTCTGACATCCAGTCTTACCAAGGGCTATAGAATTACCCAGTTACTGGGTTGTGGAGGTCAGATAGGCAGTCTCTTCATGTAAAATACTGGTACTCAGCTGCATCCGGTTAGACTGGAAGCCGACCCCAAGATAGTTTGTTCAGCTTTGCTAAGATTTTATAGTAAGCTCTATATTCAAAACATACGAGATTAAACAGCTCTGTTACTTTTAATAAATTAATTTAGGTTACATAACATCACGCCTGTAATCCCTCCTGTACGGGTTAGGTAGAGGTGTACCAAATAGTACACCCATTTCGCCAGTTATGTTTAAGACCCATGTAACAGAGGGTGATCCTAATGCCATAAAACGGGCATAAATCCAGACTCCGTTGCTGCTACTGTTGAAAATTGCTGATGAAAAAATCTAATGGCGCTTTGCCCGATCCAGGAATTGAACTCAGGACGTCACTGACTGTTCAGCAGTCGCGCTTTTGACCACTAGATAAACGAGATTATAAAAATCTAGGTTAATTAATCTAATAATAGTGAGTAATAATAAGGGAACTAGATTGTTTAAGGTACCTACCAATCTAATTTAATGATTATTTTATGTCATCATCATCATCATTTCAGCCGAAAGACGTCCACTGCTGGACATAGGCCTCCCCCAAGTGACGCCACATTGAACGGCCCCGTGTACCTCACATCCAGCGGATCCCCGCAACCTTCACCAGGTCATCGGTCCACCTAGTGGGAGGCCTTCCAACGCATCGTCTTACGGTTCGCGGTCGCCATTCTAGAACTTTTCGGCCCCATCGCCCATCCGTTCTGCGAGCAATGTGCCCTGCCCACTGCCACTTAAGTTTGGCAATTCTTCGGGCTACGTCGGTAACCTTGGTTCTCTTGCGGATGTCCTCATTTCTGATTCGATCATGCAAGGAAACTCCGAGCATAGCCCTCTCCATTGCCCTTATGCCCATTATTTTATATGTGGAAAAATAAAAGCTTTTGAAGTCTAATATCTCATTATTGTGTGTATCAAAATAAATGCTTAAATTCATGTTACATCCTCAGTTAGCGGCTTACTCAATAAGTAATTTAGTAATGCCATTTTAAATGAGTTTTACAAAGTGAAATCTCTGATTACCACTTCGCACCATGTGCGTTACTTCAATCCTGTTAATTTTAACAATTGAAGTGGAACAGTGGCTCCCAAACTTTTTGAGTTAAAACCACTTTGATTTATTTGTTCTTAGCAGGAAACAGGGACCACGAAGTTCATGAAAGTAAACTTATACATATTATAAATAGTAATTTATAATTCCAGTTGACAGTGTTGACGAGTTTTTTGACACATTTTCTTAGTTTGTTGAGTTACTTTAGGTTATTTTAATTTGTTAATATGTATTAAAACATAGTTGATAATCAATATGTAACATGCATGAACAGTACAGAACATTGTAATAGAAGCTACATTTGTAAAAGTTGTTTTAAAACATCAATGTGGTTTTTCGATTTAGCATGTTTATGTACACGCAGAATTGGAATTCTAGTGTCAACCTTTGGTGAACCATATTTTAGCTACTGTTTGGGAACCAGTGTCTTCTTGTCGGAAAATAGGAGTATGAAATAAACTCGTATCTCTTTTGTTTCGCATCGAAAAGTGTTCCTTTGAAAATTTTCGACACTCAAAGCTCCGAATCCTTATGAGCTTGGCAAATTAGATTGCGTTGGCTCTAGGGGGTTTAAAGATAAGTCGTTTGATTAAAACAGCTGAGTTGCTCAGCTAATGTTTGTGCTATCATTAATTAAGTGCTATGTTACGTATTTTAGATTGAAGGACTGCGCATTTGGCGGGAGATTATGTGAAGAGGTTTTAGAGTTTATATTCCTAGTGTATTTCTTTATAAGAGTAAGAAGGAAGAGTGTGTAATGATCGAAGTGGGAGTAGGTGGCAGTTTTATAGTTTCTCGTACCCCTTTAAGAAATAGAATTGAGTTTATGTCGTTATTGAGTAACGTTTAAGGAAAAATACATATAGTAACGACATTTAGAGTTATTAGCTTTAAATGTTTAAATTATTATATTTTGTCAATCATTTATCTTAGAAGTTCTAGTTATTGGAAAATGGGTAGATCTAGTAGGCGTTCAACTTCGTTAATTGCCATTATCTAGGAAAAAGATTAGATTAGCCAGTCTTACCAAGGCTTGTCGTGTTACCCAGTAACTAAGTTATGGAGGTCAGATAATTTAAGCAGTTGCTCCTTGTAAAATATTGGTTAACAGCTACACCCAGTAGGACTGAAAGTCAACCCCTAAACTAATTTGTAAAAAGGCTAAGCAGATGAATCAATTGGAAATAAAAATTTTGATTGCTCAAACATTCAAATAACAATATTTGAGCATCTTTTTCCTCAAAGTGACAAACCGAAGTTAGAAGGCAAAAGAGTAAACACGAGTTCTCAAGCAAAACAATTATTTGGAAGGACTCGAGAACTTCGCTCGAATACACCAGTTACACAGACAGCTGATCAATAGTTGAAGTGGCTTCTTGTATTTCATGAATCAGAATTTAGTCCTTGCATATTGTTTGTTTTACTTAGAATTTTGCATTACAATGACCTTTATTCTCGTTGACGTTAGGTTTATATTAGTGGTTGAACAACTGGAACAGGCTGTAAACAGTCACCGTTTGAACTCGACATTCGAGTTTTGAATGAAATGTGGAATACTGTTTGAGAACCAGGGAACATGTGTTTATACAAGGTGTTGTTTTGCATCCTCCTCCAAATTCAGGAGGTTGTTATAAAAGACATAAATAATTAATTAAAATTGCGGTACCTGGTTAATTATTAAGAAACGCTGATTTTTTGGTTGTTTAAGTTTGTCAGTATTTCAGAATAACCCCTTTAACGTAGTTTAGGGAATAAGGAATTATCGAATAAATGTTTTAGATTGTTTGTTTTCATACAAACAATCTCAATCATCAATCGCCCTGTGGCGAGAATCAGACAGCCCGCGTTTAAAACACGGGTGATTTACACTTATCGATTTCTATAAAAAAAATACCTTCCCATTTTATTATTGATTCGGGACGAGAATCAGTAGCACAGTTACCTCCTTGAATTTCACGAGGATGCAAAACAACATCTTGTATTCAGGAATTCTAAATGGCGTTGGTAGTAAGAGACCTCGCGAGTTTTGGCCGGGCCGGCCGCTGACTTGAACAAAACTGGCGGGACGCCCGGTCTTGCGACCTAACTTTCTTCTTAGCTGCTGCGGCCAAAAGTCGTGGTCGTGGCCGTGTAGTTCGCAAGGACACGTACAGTCCATAGTTTATTTTTGGACTAAGCGACACCTAAATGAATGCTCAAATACCTCTTATTCCATTGTTGGAATTTCAGATCTCTCAGGCATGCTGGTTTCCTCGCGATGTTTTCTGCCACTGAATAGTGCAATAATAATTATACATTACGCACATGAATCCGAAAAATCAGAGGCTCGTGTCTTAGGTTCGAACTTGTCACCTATTATTTGGAAGTCCGACGGTCTCACAACTAAGCTGTCAATGCTTACTTATGCAACTTGCTGTCCCGCGCAACTTCGTTTGCGTCACATTTTCCCCATTTTCGCAAAACGTTTCAATGCTGCTCCGCTCCTATTGGTTGTAGCATGATGATATATAGCTTATAGCCTTCCTCGATATATGGGTTATCTAACTCTGAAGGATTTTTTTTAAATCGAACTAGTAGTTCCTGAGATTAGCGCTTATTTATTTGAACTTCATGTACAAGTAGTGATACATAGGCGGACTTAATGCCACAAGGAATTCTCTGTGAGTCAACCATTGTCAACCAAAATATACAACATTTTGGTAAGGTACAAAATAATATCTAATGAATTTCGCAATTGTATGTAATTACATAGATACTGATACACATAAATAAGGCTAAAAAATACCAAAAAAAAAAACAAGAAACATGACTAGACTTCTAATTGCGAGCTACTTCGTTTAATTTAAATAGTGGTTACGAACTTTTCTTTTCAAAACGAATTTGCTTTCAGCTTTTAGTATTCAGCGTTTATGTTTTTTTTTTTTAATATTCAATAGTGTTTTTATTTAATCGTTCATTTAGATATGCTTAGTGTTAGTGAAAACGGGCATAACAGTCCATTTTCAATATTAAGGGTCTTGGGCCTGGTTTACATTGGTCAAGGACAGTGGCGAGTGGCGAAAACTGCGACAATGACTATTCACTTGCACTTGCCGATCGGTTAACACCACTGTCCTAACCCACTGTACTTGCCTACTTTGTGGAACACTTAACCAATGTGAATCGGGCCTTACGGTTAATTTCTCAATTTTAGTAAAAAAAAAACAAAATTCATCGATCATAGTTATTTGCGGTCCGAACCGATCCTTTGATTTCCAATCGGGAACACAAAAACAAAAATCGGCGAAACTCTAATTGCTTCAAAGAAGTATATTTTATTTATTCAAACACACTCAGCCCTCAGCTTGTGTATTGATGGTCCTCTCTCGAGAACCATACAAAGTTAACAATACACCACCATGAACCTTTATTTCAAAAGCCCCAGCGTTTATTTTACAATGCCTCAGTTACAATGTTATGTTGGGACACGTCTCTTGAATAGATTTATATTCAATTTAACTTTTCGCTGTTAGGTTTCCATTGGTTACAATAAATAAGCCGTTGATAGGTCGGTTCGCTGTTACGGATGTTAAAAGGTGTTAGTTTGCGTTCGTGGATGCGTATATATCGTATATACGGTAGGGGCATTACTTTATGGGCACTTATGTCCTGTTTGGGGTTGTGTACTTATTTATGCTTACTGGAATCCCCTTTAAAGGTTCTAAATTTCTGGCTAGAGAGGCGGCACGGCGCCCTCACCTTCCGCCTGACGCAGGTCCTCACCGGACACGGTTGTTTCGGGAGGTTCCTGCACCGAATCGGGCGGGAGGAAACGCCCGGGTGTTACCATTGCGAGGATCGGCCGGAGGACACGGTGGAGCACACCGTGGAGCTCTGCCCCGCTTGGGCTGAGCACCGCCGTGTCCTCGTAGCGGCGATTGGCGGCGGCGACCTCTCGCGTCCGGCCCTGGTTCAATCCATGGTCCGGAGCGAGAGGGAATGGGATGCCGTCGCCTCCTTCTGCGAAGCAGTCATGCTAGCGAAGGAGGTGGCGGAACGTGAGAGGGAGAGAACCTCACGTCCCAGCCGCCGCGGGAGACGCCCCGGGCGTCGGGGGGCAACCAGTGGCCCCCGGCCACCGTAGGCGCGAGCCTGTGGACGGTGAGTAATGGGCTAGCTCACCGTCCGTCCGTCTTATGACGACAGGCCGTGTCGACGGCGCGTACGTGTTCCACGCGCGCCTCAAGGAGATGTCAGCAAACAGGATGGGGCCCGAGAGGGCCGATGCCTGCCAGGGCTGCGGGTTGTTCGAAAGAGATACCGCGGCCCTGGAACAAAAAGGGCGAAGAAGGAACACGGGTGGGTTTTAGTCAGTACAAGTCTGACACTCCCTCCCGCTCCGCCCAGAGCGGGAGAAGTCATTTGATGATTTCCCATCCCGAAAAAAAAAAAAAAAAAAGGTTCTAAATTTCGAAGAAGACACGAAACCATTCGATATTCATTTTTTTCTACCTATTGTAGCAAGCAACGACTTATTGTCGGGCCTACGCTGTGCCAACGCTGTAACATTCAAATATTGTAAAACCAAATGATTTTAAAAGAGTAAACATGGAGTATTTTGCTGGTTCTTCTCCATAGGAAACGACCAACCCGAACCGTGCATCTTTTGTCGACGTTTTATAAGTGCCCATGTAGGCCTGTGTAAAATAATAATTAATATTTTGCATCACGTTTGTTGAGTTTTAATTTAATCACAGTACCCCTCGTGTTCTAGTGGACATAAGCTCTAGTGCTGAGAATGAGGTTCTGGGTTGAATTCCCGGGTCGGGCCAAAGTGTTTTTCGGTTTTCCATCAGAATGTCTTAGTAGCGATCAGGAGTCTGGTTTTGCGGTTGATGTAAATAGTTAAGAAAAACGTACATATTATTTGTGAAAAACAAGTAAATCAAATCAAAATCAATTATTTCAATAGCAGGCCAGTTACAGGCACTTTTAAATAGTCGAACAAAAAAATAAAATAATAATGAAGCTACTGTACAGTGCCAGTCACAAGACGTAATAACTGTGTAACTGTGTGTGTGTGTGTAAATTATTATTTAATAATTATTATAATTATTAATATAAGTAGGTTTTTAATATAATTATTAATATAAGTAGGTTTTTAATATAATTATTAATATAAGTACGTAATAATTATTATAAGTAGGTTTTTAAGTTACGCATAAGCCGAGTCTCCCACAGGCACAATTGCTTAAAATAAGGCTCTAATCGCGGGTTGTTTCGCTTTACTTGTTGAAATAATAAACCCAGTTTTTCATTTATTTCACAATATGCTCGGATCCGGCATGGCACATGGAACCTAAACATAACTGGCGAAATGTAGGTATAAATAGATACTATTAGGTACAGCTCTGCCTAATCCTTTAGCTAAATCCGGCGTGATGTCACAGTAACGCAATACGGTAATTAAGAAAGCCCAGCGACCGATCCACAGACAGCTAAGTTTAGTTTTTGTTTCGAACCTTTGTAGTGATACTCCGACTCGCTCTTGACTAGTTTTTTTCGTAGTACTTGATATAATGTGAGCCATGTTGTTGGGTTAATGTAGGCCATCTTACCTTTTTATGGTACTTAGGTACTGAATGTAGACGATGAAAGGTTTTTATCGGGTGAATATATCCATTACTCTAGATAAACATTAGGACACGATACTGAAATGAAATGGATCATGTCTGGAATAAAACACGAGGCGTTTTTTTGAACCGGCGGCGGCAATAGGAATACGATCTTTCAAATAATTTCAGATAGACTATGAATAAATTGATACTAAAGTACATAGTCTTCTACGTTTTATTTATTTATTTATTTAACACTTCAAGTACAATGTACAGAGGCGGACTTAATGCTATAGGCATTTTCTACCAGTCAACCGTACGTTCTCCTTCTCAACGCTCTGGTTTTCTCAAATCGTCTTTCTTCGTCCAGGCTGTCTTCCTTAGGAATGCGCTCCCTCTGAACATCAGGTTGGCCAACAGTCGGTTCACATTTAAAGTTAAAGCTCGCGAACACTTATTTAAGAAGCTGAAAGATTCATCTCATAATCAAATTGTTGTCAGTTTGTCTCTCTCTTTACTTTTTGTTTATATGTATGTATTTATCATCATATTTTATTCTTGAATTTTTTCTTACATTTGTTATGCTGCACCTACTATGTTTTCTCTCTGCATCATCCTAAGGTAGACTGGTAGAAAATGCCCAAGGCATTAAGTCCGCCTTTGTCAGTGTTTTTTATACTTGTGCATAAAGTTTTAATAAATAAATAAAGTAGGCACACGAAGTCACAAGTAAGTAGACATGAGGTTTTGTCACTAGCTACTCATCAACAACTGCTTAGCCGTTTCCTAACTATGTCAGACTCGGCTTCCAGTCTAACCAGATTCAGCTGAATACCAGTACCTTACATGGAGCGACTATCTGACCTCCACAACTCAATTAGGACTGGGTAATACGATGCTTGATAAGATTGGTTGTCAGACTTTCAGGCCACTCTGACTGCCTATATCAACTGTCAAAGATCTACAAATGACAGCCGGTAGCAAGTATTGGTACATAACAAATATCTATGGTTTAAGAGACTTGGATTATTAAGAAATAATAGGCCGATCATTAGCGGTACACGAGGTTTATTCTCATTGAATGACACAGATAGACTAATATAACTTCTAAAACTAAAAAAAGTAATAATTCCAAATACCAATTTTAGTTACCAAAGAAAATAATTTTACCGAGGACATTCTCTATACGATTAGGTTCGGCTTTATACAAGGTGTTGTTTTGCATCCTCGTCAAATTCGAGGAGGTAACTAAGCTAATGATTCTCGTCCCGAATCAATTATAAAATTGGTTAGGATGTTTTTATTATTTTTCTAATTTACGGAAATCGGTAAGTTTGAACCACCCGTGTTTTAAACGCAGGCCGTCTGATTCTCGCCCTATAACTGCGCTTCCACACATACAAACAATCTGAAACGTTTATTCGATAATTTCTCTTTCCCTAAACCACGTTAAGGGAGTTATTCTGAAATACTGACAAACTCAAACAACCAAAAATCTCAGCGTTTTTTAATAATTAACTAGGTACCCTATTTTTAATTGATTATTGATGTCTTTTGTGACAACCGCCTGAATATTGATGAGGTTGCAAAACAACAACTTGTGTATTTAACTACATGGTATTTTAAACGGAACATCGACGCGCAGACTGAATCTATGAGTTGAATTAGGAATAGCAGATGTTTTAAGGAATAATTGACGAAAAATTTAAATACTGGTGATTGCAGTGCTTGTAGGTAGTGAATTTATAGTAACAGTTTCTTTGCAACCTAAATTTGAGCTCTGCAGAGGGCAGGTGCCATAACTGCTAAAAACCGGCAAAGTGCGAATCGGACTGGCGCACCGAGGGTTCCGTACAAACCTGTAGGTATATAAGTAAAAGTTAAAATTTATTTTAATTATGTCAAAATAAGGTAAATTATGGTTTTCGCAATGTTTCCTTTATCTGTGCTATAAGTCGTTGCTTCGTACCAAATTTCAAGATTCTGAGTTCACGGGAAGTACTCGGTAGGTTTTGATTCCCTTGCGAGTGTCGAAAATTTGCGTCATAAACAGCTATATCTTTTGATTGCGTTGGCTTAGAAGTTAAATTTTTTCGCAGCTCCAAGGGACAGTAGACTTGAGTAATTGATATATAAATTCCAGCTTGATACTTCCTGAGAAAAAGGGTTTTGACAGACAGACTGACGGACGGACGGACAACAAAGTGATCCTATAAGGGTTCCGTTTTTTCTTTTTAAGGTACGGAACCCTAAAAATGATGATGATACTGTCTTTTACAAACATAAATAACCCCATAGTAACAGAATTTAAGAAAAATAAATTATTTTAGTCTAGTTTACCAATTCGAACAAAACGGTAAACAACTTAAAATTGACCTGTAAACAATGCCAAATGTACATCAAATTATTATCTCCTTTATTGGTTTTAAAAAGGAGATAATAATTTGTAAACAACTTAAAATTGACCTGTAAACAATGCCAAATGTACATCAAATTATTATTATTATAATTATTTATTCTAAATATGTTTCTTTTCACTGTATAATTACTTGGATTTTCTGTTATATTGTACATGTATTTTCAAATAAATAAATAAAAATAAATAAATCAAAGGGAATCAAATCATTCGAAAACATTTAGATAAAATGTTCGTGTGTTGAACGAAACTCGTAATGTTGGTTTAATTTGGTTTCTATCTAGGGTACCTACTAAAACCTGAAATAAAGTTTAGTATCAGTTATGATTTTGGCAATTTTATTAGCTTCTGCCCACGACTTTGCCCGCGTTTTTTCGGTAATTGTCCCGCGGGATCACACTACCGGGATAAAAAGTATCCTATGTGCTATTCCAGACTATAATCTATCCTTGTGCCAAATTTCATCCAGATCCATTCAGTAGTTTTTCCCGTGAAAGAGTAACAAACATCCATCCATCCATCCATACTTTCAAACTTTCGCGTTTATAATATTAGTAGGATAGGATTTAATTGAGTCTGCTTCGTTGGCCTAGCGGTCACAAGCGCGACTGCTGACCAAGAGGTTCTGCGTTCGATTCCCGGGTCGAGCAAAGTGTTATTGGGTTTTTTCATTAAGAAATTCTCAGTAGCGGCCATGGAGTCTGGATATGAGCCCGGTTGGTGGCAATAGACTCGCTCTAGGCACACCCTTACGTAACCCTTTTAGGATAACAGGCGTGACGTTATGTTGTGTATTTATTAAAGTCAATAATAATACAATAACTATAAATAAATTCAGTGGAATATAATTCAAAGAATTTCTGGATGACATATTACTGCTTGATATTCAAAGTTATTTTCCATACATTCCATAAATAAGTATTAATATTGCAAATGTAATAATAATATCATATTTTATTTTACAGTACTTGCGTATATGAAAATAACATACATTTTTAGGTACCTATTTACGCTATTGCAAGAACTTTTTCCTAAATTATTTGTTTAAGGATCTTTTTTATGACTCCTCCCGCTCTGGGCGGAGCAGAAGGGCGTGTCAGACTTGTACTGACTAAAACCCATCCATGTTCCTTCTTATTGCCCCTTGTGTTCCAGGGCCACGGTATCTCTTTCGAACAGTCCCGCAGCCCCGGCAGGCATCGGCCCTCTCGGACCCCTTCCGGTTTGCTGACATCTCCTTGAGGCGCGCGAGGATTCGAGGAACGCAAACGCGCCTCAAGGACCTCAGGTTGACACTCGTGGGACAAGTTGCTTTTTGTACGTCGCTACACGCATATTTTTATCATATTGAGATCTAACACTAGCATTATTTTTATACACAAGAATAAAAATAAACAATCTCTAATATTGTCAATGGTTATTAGGAATTTCCTCTGCACATTTACTTACCGCTATCCGCGATTAGGCCCATACATCTACAACTATATAATATTTAATGGCCTGTACGGCGAGTTATCTATATTCCAAGCTCAATGTTCTAGGAACAGCACCTCACATTACCTTCCTATTAAACCTAACACTTTAGCTAGTGTTACGTTTAAACCCATTACATCGAATAATTACAATTAATGGAACAATATATCAGTTAGAGCGATCTTGTGAAGACATTAAATTAATAACTGCGGGTTATATTGCTCGTGGCTAAGTAAATAATAACAGCCGCAAAATCTTTAGGTTTTGCCGCGCTTGCCTAGGTTGGTCCGTGGATGGGTATCCACGCATTACATATAACGAGTTTCCTCCGTGCCGCGGAAAGCTGTTGGTCCCGGCTGTCGTTATGTTGGTCTTTGACAGTCGTTACAGGTAGTCAGTGGCCCGAAAGTCTGACTATCAGTCTAACCAAGGGGTATCGTATTACCCAGTAATACCTGGGTTTCAGATAAGCAGTCGCTTCATGTAAAATACTGGTGGTGCATTCAGTTGGACTGGAAGCCGACCCCAACGTAACTGGGAAAAGACTAGGTAGATGATGATGGACTATATTGTTATACAAGATGTTGTTTTGCATCCTCGTCAAAATTCAGGAAGTTGTCATAAAAGACATAAATAATTAAATTAAATTACGGTACCTGGTTAATTGTTAATAAACGTTTCTTTTTTTGTTGTTTAACGTGGTTTAGGGAAAAAGAAATTATCGAATAAACGTTTCAGATTGTTTGTATGTGTGAAAGCATGGTTACAGGGCGAGGATCAGACGCGCCGCGTTGAAAACATGGGTGGTTCACACTTACTGATTTCCGTACATAATAAATAAGTAAAAGTTTACCTTCCCATTTTATTATTGATTCGGGTCGAGACTTATTAGCACAGTTACCTCCTTGATTTTGACGAGGATGCAATACAACGCCTTGTATTACTAGAGTTGAAGTTTCGGAAAATTTGTTACTATTGCAAAACTGTCTTGTTGGTTTAGTGGTTAGAAGCAATGGCAATGGCAATGGGCCGGCCATATTAGCCGTAGAACCGATGAACGTAGGGGTAGACGTGTTCTTGAGTGGAGACCGCGAATCGGCAAGCGTAGGTGGGACGCCCTCAGGCTCGGTGGAGCGACGATCTTCGCAGGGTAGCTGTTAGCAACTGGATGAGAGTTGCCGAGAATCGGGTTAAGTGGCGAGCGATTGAAGAGGCCTATGTCCAGCAGTGGACTGCGGTAGGCTGATGATAATGATGAGTGTAACCCTTCGAGGATTTATTGTGTTTTTATTTTAATTGTGTTCTATGGCCATGGTGGGCCCACTTCCTCGTTGGGGTTTAAAACCCGACGCAAGACGGTTTATACCGCCATTTTAAGTACAGAACTGTTTATTTTTTAAATCCTGTCTATTTTAGCTCAATGAAGAAGCTTACAGCCAACAGTGGTGAGAGTATGTTTCACTTGTAAAGCTTAATCACAGTAAAATATCTAATTCCCATTTTCAGACCACAGACAAGTCTACAATATCTATGCTAATCCCCTATATTGAAGCCCAAAACTCTCCACCTAATTCTACTCAACCTAAATTTTCAACGCAATTTGAATAAGATCTTTGTTCCAAAATTATCTACAATACATACTGTTATAGAACTCTAATTTCTCGTATGGAATACAACCCGAGAGTCAAACTTCAGAATCCGCAGCTGCTGCACCAAGATTCCAATGCTAATGAACTGAAGTTATACCATAAAAGCATATCAAGATATTAGCATTTTGAGTAGGTTTCTTCTGCGAGGAATGAGGCTCTCGCATTGGAAGTTATACTTTGAAGTGTGTCGTTAAATGGGACGGTGTAATGTTATGCCTGTGACGCAATGGTGAAACAATTTGCTGTCGGCTTAAGATACCTGTCGGCCTTGTGATTATCGGTGATAATGGTGATGGTATCGTCAAAAATCTATTGGATTCATAAAAAGCTACTGAAAAAGGCACTCAAAGACTACCGAAAAACATTTACGCGAAATGCATTTACGCGCATGGTTTTTTGCACAAACGTCCTAGATCAACCGGTAAACGTGTATTTGAATCTTTTTGAAAGCCGATATAGTGAAATAAAATGCTTAGAAAGCGGTTGCCACTTGTCTGTAGAGGTTTGCTGGGTGGAATAAGCTCACGATAAGTCAGGGTCCAGCACTAGCTCACTCATGTCCAAAATCACTTGACACTGCACCTACAGTTGCACTTAAAAAAAAAACCGGACAAGTGCGAGTCGGACTCGCGCACCGAGGGTTCCGTACAAACCAAAAGAGAATAAAAAAAATATGTGTTATGTAACAAAAAAATAAAGGTCTTCGGATTTTTTTCTTTATATGTGCTATAAAACATTGCTTCATGCCAAATTTCAAGATTCTAGGTCAACTGAAAGTTCCCTTTAGGTTTTGATTCCCTTGCGAGTAGTTGCGAGTTCGAAAATATGCGGCTTAAATTGCTGTTTCTTTTGATTGCGTTGACATAGAAGTTTGATTTTGTTACAGCTTAAAGGTATTATAGACCGGAGTATTTGATATGAATTTCAATTTAATACCTTTACGCGTTCATGAGGAAACAGGTAGTAGGTTTAAAATTACTAAAAATATTTTTATTATATGATGTAACTAAAAATTTACGGTTTTCGCAATTTTTCCTTTATCTGTGCTATAAGACGTTGCTTCATACCAAATTTCAAGATTCTGAGTTTACGGAAAGTTCCCTGTAGGTTTAGATTCCCTTGCGAGTGTCGAAAATTTGCGGAAATTTGCGGCATAAGCGGCTGTATCTTTTGATTGCGTTGGCTTAGAACTTTGATTTTTTCACAGCTCTAAGGGACAGTAAACTTAAGTATTTGATATTAATTTTAGCTTGATACCTCCACGCGTCCCTGAGAAAAAGGGTCTTGACAGACAAACAGACGGACGGACAACAAAATGATCCTATAAGGGTTCTGTTTTTTCCATTCGAGGTACGGAACCCTAAAAATGTAGGAGCATGGATTAATGCATGGTTATCCCTCTGGGCTGAAATGAATATAAAAAGAGGAATTGTGCTGGGTCCCGAATCGGAAGAGGCCTTCGTCTTGCAGTAGATCGCGATAAGCTAAGTTTTTTGATCAAAACTTTTGAAAAGGGACAGCGCTCCGGAAACTTAACGCATTCATTTGTTTTTTGACTTATTGGAGACCTCACTGCTCTTTGCAATTGAGGTTTTCTTCCTTGGTACTTGGGAGCAAGTTTTATTGTTACAATCTTAGTTGTGACATATTTATGACCGTCATTTGTAATGAATAAAGACCCCGTGACGCAAGTCGTTTTCTTGAAAATAGCTTTCAGTATTTTTAGATTCCGTGAACGATTTTAGAGCAGACAGACCCCAGAGTTTTAAAAGATTATTTAAAAAAAAATCGGTTGTTCCATACAAAATACCTACTACGCTCAAATGTACGGGTAATCTGATTTATTTTATCTGAGTCTAGAATAATTTCTGAATTCATGGCAAAATGTTTCTCACAACGGACGTCATTACCTCGTGTAATAAGTACAAAAGTCGGACAACCAGTATGACCCAGTAATTTCTTTACGGGAATCAGTTTACAGTTCTTCATTATCTGCAAAGACTGGGATCTGACTCCACATAGATCAGTAAAAGTACTTTAACACTGCATATACCGCATTGTATGCTATTAAACTTACTGCCAGCATTTAGTTTAACAAGTTTAAGATAAGCTGAATCTATTTACGTTAGAGCTGAGTTTTTGTCCAAGTTTCCTTGAAACTTAGTTCTTTGCCTCAGGGAAAACAAAACAAGAGACAAGAATAGTCTTGCAACAAATACTTAATCTTGTTGGTCGTTGCAATTTGTGGGATTTAGAGCAGCATTTAAAGTAGAAGCTGGGTCAGTAATTTTATTTAAACTTTTACGGTTTTTAACTTAACTTATACTATTACTTACGGGATATCTTCCGTGATTATCGATTGTTTTGAGTTCCAAATATTTCGTCATCCCGCGATCATGGCGCTTGCAACAGCGTTGAAATACCGGGAACTCAAAACAATCGATAATCACGGAACATATGCCGTAAATTATAGTAGAGGTTTAGCAATTTTAGTTGTTTTGGTTGGTGAAGAGAGTATATTTCCGACTTGTATACGACGGTTATTTTCTATGTAAGCAACAATTGGAGGCCAAAAAATTAGGCAATTAAAAGTTTGTACATACCAAGTTTTTTGAGATCGAATGAAGGCGAGAGGGCGTGACTGACCATTTTTTCAAGAGTAAATAAAATTAGAAATTAATAACATCATCATCCTATAACAGTCCCACAGCTGGGACACTGTGTCCCAAAGACAGAGAGAGAGTGGACGCCTGTGTCACACAGGCCTCCTCTCTATGAGATGGAGTGGGCTGGGCCGTGGTGGATCCACGCGGGCCCAGTACGAGTTGGTACTGTTGGTAGATGTTACATGTCTTCGATTTTTTAGTTCTAGGACATGCCGGTTTTCTCACGATGTTTTCCTTCACCGTTTTTGAGGACAGCGGTGATGAAATAAATTACACAAAGTAATGCGCTAGCCTGGGTTAAACCCCACGGCTTACTGCTCGTAAGTCGGGGCTGCCACCACTGGGCCATCGCTGCTCTGAATTCATATCAGGTCTTTCATAAGTGGTGAAATCTGGGTATACTATTAGGTACACCTCTGTCTAATCCATCGGGCATAACAGGCGTGATGTAATGATGATTATGTATAATAGAATATTCTTGTTTTCTATCGAAGCAGGCTGAAATTACAGAACATCACCTCCTGCGAATGCAATCCTTTCACAGGTTTCTTTTACTTCATCCAGATTAATAATACTATATTCTTTTTATCTTGTTCCACGTTTTGTAGTAAGCAACGACTTATTGTCGGGCCTACGATGTCCTCCCGTACTTAAGTACTAACGCTGTAACATAGAAATATTGTAAAACCAAATGATTTTAAAAGCCGGCCAGAAACTCCATGGTTACTCCATGGAGTTTCTGGCCGGTTCTTCTCCATGGGAAACGACCAACCCGAACCGTGCACCTTTTTGTCGACGTTGTATAAGTGACCATATAGGCCTATATGAAATAATAATAATTTGATTTGATTTGATTCATTCCCAGCGTGCTAAAATAATTTCAAACTGAATTTCACTCACTTTAAAAAGCAAGCACAAACATCTTCACACGACTGCTAAAGATCGTACAAACATTCCCCCATCCGCATCCGTTCTCGACTCAGCAAAAACATGGCGCCGGTTTACTCTCAAGTTAATTGGATGCTGTTTACCCTGAACTAATTAATACATTATCATTAGAGGACAGCTTCTATCTGCTTTTAAGAAGGGGGGTGATTGAGGGCGAGCTGATTGGAACTTGTTTTGGTGAGGACGAGTTTTTGTTGGGCACTTCAGAGGTATTCTTAAGAAGTTTTTAAGTCAAGAGATTTGGGAGCGATATGCAAAACAACACCTTGTATTATATGTCAATATACAAGGTGTTGTTTTGCATCCTCGTCAAATTCAAGGAGCTTACTATGCTACTGATTCTCGTCCCGAATCAATAATAAAATGGGTAGGTAATTTTACTTTTTTTTTCTTTTTTCCGGAAATCGGTAAGTTTGAAACACCTTGTTTTAAACGCGGCCCGTCTGGTTCTTGCCTTATAACCTCGCTTACACACATACAAACTATCTGAAACGTTTATTCGACCATTTCTTAGTCTCTAAACCACGTTAAGGGGGTTATTCTGAAATACTGACAAACTTAAACAACCAAAAAAATCAGCGTTTATTACTAATTAACTAGGTACCGTAATTTTAATTGATTATTTATGTCTTTCGTGACTGAAATCTCCTGAAATTTGACGAGGTTGCAAAACAACATCTTGTATATAGTTGTTACTGTGGAAAGATTATTTTCAGAATTAATTTAAAGAAATAATCATTTTTTGTTGTGTTGTGAGGATAAATGTTGTGTTAGAGATGAGAGAGATAGGATTTCCCATCGCCGAATGACGATTTTCCACACTAACTTTCATCGCCAATGTAATTATCATCATCAGTCTATAATGCTTCCACTGCTGGGACACAGGCCTCCTCTCTATAAGAGGGAGTGGGTTATAATCCACCACGCGGGCCCAGTGCGGGTTGGTAGATGTCACATGTCTTCGAATTTTAGTTCTAAGACATGCCGGTTTCCTCACGACGTTTTCCTTCACCGCTTTTGAGAGCAGCGGTGATGAAATAAATTACAAAAAGTAATGCGCGTGCCTGGGTTCGAACCCACGGCTGACTGCTCGCAAGTCGGGGCTGCCACTACTAGGCCATCGCTACTCTCAATCGCCAATGTAACCATCAATATATGAGAAATCTTTGAGCATTTCAAGATTCCGTACCAAATTGCTGAGCGTTCTCTGACAATAAAATTATTATAGCTCTTAATTTTAAGAGGTCATGTTGACACCGTGCTTATGTAATTGGACGGGTTTTCAAGGGGGAAATGATTAAGAGTATTCTTCAGGAGCAAATTGAGATTGATTTTATTTTTAATATTGGGACTAAGCCCTGAGGCGCAACATAGGCTTTATCATGAAGGCTGCGAACATTATTTAATGAACCAAACCTCCAATACCTTTCGTTTACAAAGGAAAGAAAGGAAAGAAAATCAATTCCTCCTAAACAGTCCTACTAACATATAAAGGAAAAGCTTCATTTAGGCTCGAAATGACAATTCCCTATTTACTTTGCGAAGGAAACGCCTGCTTCATTCTCCTTCATATAGCCTATTGTTATTAAAGACGGCGTACCTAAAGACCTATTTAGGCTCTTCGCCCACGGTGACTATGCGATGTTGACGCGCGTTTACAAAACGCGCGTCAACATCGTCATTTGTAATGCGTGACAGAAGTGATGCAAACGCGCGTCAGCATCGCAACTGTATCGAAGTAAAAGTGTGACTTTTTCTGACGACGTTGGCGTCGAGGAAACGAAGAGTCGATAACGGTGAGAAGGTGCCGCCTCAGTGCATCACAGACAGCGCTGTTGTCTTCAACTCGTCACATGCATAAAATAGAGACGTTCGACTCTGAAACATTTATTATGGCTAATCAAAACCGTCTTGTTATATGGGACTCGCGTTTATATCGCGACTAAAGCGATAGAGAAGTCGGCAAATGTACACAGTAAGTAAGCGACAGTATCGCGGCTGTTTTGCGTTTGCCTCTCTGCAAATGGTCGCAGTGGGCGAGATCCCTTAGAGTTGGTCGTTAAAACGAAGCAGATAACTCCTTAATTGCTACGAAACCAAAATTCTTATCGCGTTGGGGATCTTTGTAAAAAAGTTATTTGAGATAATGGCTTGAATGGCTTTGTAAAAGGTTTGAGGCAGCCGCTCTTGATAAGACGTGAAGTTTTCTGTATCTTTTGATCAGTTCTACCATAAGTTTTTGGGACTTTTTGACTGATGCGTTTGAAGATTATGGGAGCCTACCATTTTAAGTGGTATAAGTGGTTTTGGTTTTAAGTGATTTGTGAGTTGCTGGTGCTTGATTTCTCATTTTACCCAGCTTTCAGGTCTTACGGATATGATAATTTTTCCTTCTGACATAAGTTCATTCCATAATTTAATTCATTGTCATATTTAATAATAAAAAAATGCTTGGTGCCTTTGACAAAATAATTGATTTGATCTAACATTTATTTGTTTCTCAGTTTTACGTCATCTAATTAACTTTATTTATTTATTTATCAATCAGTTACTACTTGTTTATTGCATGAATACTGACGCCTGTAAAATTGACAAAAGTGTAAATTGTTTTGTATCTAATATGTGTTTATGACCTGAAATAAATCTTTTTATTTTTTCGTTTGCTATTTCTGTCCAATACGTTTTTAGATGTTTCTGTTATAATTTTCAGTGATAGTAGCTATGTCACTTTGTGTAGGGCCCACGTTGTGAATTTATACACTCTTTTGTTACTATAGATTGTCTTTGTTACTGAGTATGCAACCCGGTTTGAATCACGGTTTGTAGATCCTGTCTATGAAGTTTCATTGAAATGATTTGACATTGTTTGGTGGTTGAAGCTTCACTTTTAGCACTTTCTTTTTTTTCCCTTTTTAGCAGCCCTTTCGATAACCTTTTTTATTCCTTGAGAAAAGCATTGAATTTTAATTGCTTTCGTTGCGCATGATAGGTGCAGGACTACCGCGCTCACTGACGATTGACCACTTTTCAACCTCATAACTCAGGGCATAAAAGTGAGAACTGATCTACCGCTACGTGAGCACGCTAGTACATGTGTAGTCAATGAGTTATTTTATTACCTACCTTATTAACTAGCTAACCTTTTGCCAACGACACAATCTATTATTATGATGTCCAAGCCGACCCAACAAATAAAGACAAAAATATTTAAACAAAAATCCACAGCCAACCCAGAAACTTCACACATAACTTTTAACGTGTCAGGATAAAATGTCCCTGTAGTACTTTATTATATTTTGGCTCAACAAATATATTCGTACGCGCCCTAGTATATTTTCTGCCTAACATAGACCACAAAGTGGGCCTACAGATCACCTCATTGTTGCCTAGTCTGAGGAGTTATGAAACCATGTATAAACTACGAAAGATCACATATTACTGTGGCACGTTGAAAATATACGAACATATATTTTTGGCGTGGCTGAGCATAAATAATAATAATAAAATAATAAAAATATTTATTAGACCAGAAAAATATACATATGTTCACACAATTTGTCAATAAGCTACTTAATATTAATCTTAAAAATTTTTTATCCTCTGACATTGTGTCTATTTTTTAGCATCTGCTACCGAACTAGGTTTATAGCCTGTGTTTCAGTACGCAGCGCCTCCAGCCCTCAAAACTAATTAAGCAAGTATGAGCTCACGAACAAAAGTAAACATTATTAAAATACAAACTAAATTAAATTTAGAATATTTACATACAGAAAGAATACTTTATTAAAAAATAGGGTTACTGTCCTCTGGGTGTGTAAGATGAAAAGGGTGTGTGTATGTGTGTGAGAGGGTGTGTGAGAGAGTATCTGATTACTTTTGCTAGTAGATTCTTATAGAATATTGCCACAATACTTAAACAAAAGCCGACAGTAAGTTGTATCACTACCTTAGGATAGTCAGCAAATCCTCAGTCTGATCGTATGTTAGTCTTCCCAGCCACTGAGTTAGGGATCTTTTTATCATTGCCCTATTCATAGAGTACAAATGAAGAGTCTTGTTGATTTTGTCATATAAAAATGGGCCCAAAAAGGGAAAAAATCTACAAATAAAAGCAGTTCTTGAGTGCGATATCCTCTTACATACAGGTAAACCTCTCCGCCTTGTTAACATGCTCAAACTAAATCCCATGGTAGTATGTTGCTTCTTAATGATGGTTAAGACAAATAGTTGGCGTACAGTCAAGACCTCACAGAATTCATAAAGAAGTGTGGTAGGGTAGCGAAAAGGTTTAAAAGTACAGAGTTTTAGTATGGATCTTTGCGATACTTCGAGTTGCTTTATCGTAGTTTTTGGTGCACCACCCCAAGACGATATACAGTAAGTAAACAGTGATTGACAAAGCGCATAATAGATTTGCTTCAGTAATATAGGGCTAACTATGTGCCTCAATGTCTTAAAAATGTAGGTAAGCTTTCGAACTCTTTTACTCAGTGCCTGAATGTGAGCTTTGAAGCTTAAATTGTCATCAATAATTACGCCTAGATATTTAATGGTTTTTGCATGCTCCAATGCATTGCATGAGCATTTCAAATCAGCTGAAGTGTCGAATGAGCAGTTATGTGCAATTAAACTTAGATTAACTTGTGAGGACGCACGGATCGAGAAGGTCAGGTATTTAGTTTTCTCAACATTCAGGGTAAGCACATTATCACGAAGCCACCTTTTAACCAAATCAAAACCTTTTTGGGCTAGCTGATAAGTCTCATTCCATGTTTTAGCTGCAAAAATGAGGGCAGTGTCATCTGCGTAAGAGATTATTTTGCCATTAAATGAGTTGAGACAAAGGAGATCGTTTATATAAACGAGAAAAAGGGTCGGCCCAAGAATACTTCCCTGCGGCACGCCGTAGGTAACTGGTAGATCAGAACTAGTGTAGGTACCAATCTGAACACATTGAGTTCTGTTGGTTAGGTAATCTGCCAAAATGCTCAACTGTTTCCCCCTTATGCCAATTTTTTCCAGTTTATGTACAAGGATTGGAACAGAAACCGTATCGAAGGCCTTTGCTAAATCTAAAAATATTGAAATACATTTATTACCTTTGTCTAGATTAGTAGTAATGTAATCTGTTAAATTGCTAACTGCATGATCAGTGGATTTACCACGGCGAAAACCAAACTGATGATCGGATAAAATGTGTTTGCTTTCGAGATAGCTTACTAAGCGACGATTAATAATATTTTCTAGAATTTTTGATAGTGACGGAAGAATTGATATGGGCCTATAATTCTCAATACGGTCTCTGGCCCCACCCTTGTGAATTGGTCTGATCTGGGATTTTTTAAGGTGTTTAGGAAAGCAACCCTTTTCTAGGCACATATTAAAAATGTAGGTCAAGTGTGGTGCAAGAATATCTTTGTTATCTTTTAAGAGCTGATTTGACAAATTATCCCACCCTACAGAACATTGAGTTTTAAGTGTGGTTATCAGGCTCCTGATTTCGTCTTCGTCAGTGTCAAAGAGTACAAGTGAATTATGATGATATTCCATAGATGTTCCACTATGGTTTTGGAACTTTGATTGCACCGGCGCTATTTTTTCAGCCAGTGTTTTGCCAACATTGGAAAAATAGGAATTGATGTCATTAACAGAATACTGAGGAGTGTCAGATATTGCTAGTAATTCCTTTGGATAGTTCACATTTTTATTTGTATTAGTGATACTTTTAACCGAATCCCACAACTTTTTACTATTATTGCCAGCCCTTTGAATAAGTTCTCTGTCATAATTACGTTTAACTTTTTTAATAATTGAGCTGCAAAAATTTCTGTATCGAATATAGGTTTTTTTTAATATTAGATCATTCGGTAACGATTTCGATTTTTTGTGTAGTTTATCCCTATTGCGCATGCAGCGCAATAGGCCTTGTGTTATCCATGGCTTGATGATCCTTTTGCGACGTGGAAGTGAAGTAGTTTTAGAGTTGTTATTCAAAGCACTCTTCAGTTCACCAATGAGATAGCTGACCGCAAAGTCACAGTCATCAGTTTCATAAATAGGGCCAAAGTCGATTTTACTTATTTCGTGAGATAGACTCTCGTGGTCTATTATGGTTTGCGTTAAAACAGCATACGTACGTGACTGTTGTTTTTTTAAACTAAAAATAACCGATTTGTGATCAGTTACAGTAGATTGTGGTACAATAGTAATCGATGGGAGTCTGGTTTTCAACAGCACATGATCCAAACAGGTACCACTAGCATCACGAGTGACAAAGTAATGAGCCGGCAATAGACCGTGGTAGGATGTGAGAGCAAGATATCTAATAGCAGACGCACTCAAATTCTCGGAAAGAATATCTATGTTCACATCACCCATCACTACGACATTTTTAAAACCCGATAAACTCACCAAGTTTTCATCAAGCGACGCTAAAAAAGGATCGACGTTAGTGTATGACGGAGACCGGTAAACAGCCAGCAACGCTGTATCATTTTTACCTATTTTAATTAAGAGGCAATTTGAATTTAGCAGATTAGGTTCTTCAATACAAAAGCTTAATTCATTTTTTATATACACGACAACGCCATCATTTTGTAGAAGATTTGATGTGGTCGTGAACGCACAATAACCACTAATTGTCGGTATAGAAGAAACGCACGATAGCCAACACTCGGTCAAAATGAGTACGTCACAATCGAAACCGATTCTGGTTAATAAAATCTGAAAATCTGAAAGGTTACAATTTAAACTACGAATATTTTGAGTAACAACTGACAAGGAAGAATGTGGTGGAAATATTTTTTTGCAATCATCAACTTCACATTCAAGTGATTCCGATACAGTAAAGTCGTCTATATTATTTGAAAGATCTTCCAAGTTAGCCATTGGAACGGAAGTAACATAAATGATCAAGCTGATTATATTCAAGGGAAAACAAGTTAAATCCCACCTTCAAACTTCCAAAATGGCAAATTAATTGGTTATTTGCAGCATTAGAATAATAAAGAAACTTATTGGTTTTTATCACAGTAAAATATAATCTTATCGGTACAGAAAAAGTAGTAACTAGTAAGGCGTTAATTCCGAAAGAATCCATAGCAGGTTGGTAATTAAATGTGTATAGTTTTGTATGTGTACTTACGATATAGGAAAACTTTAGTTGGTTAAAATAAATATGAATGTGTTGATAGCCGGAACATATAGCTGACGATAACATTAAAACGAACCTTATTAAAATTATACGGAAAGGAATAACTTCTTCTAACAAACAAGATAGTCAGTCAGATTTCCTCAGGTTATCGATATCAATCTCCGAGGTGATTCTGATGTGTTGATCCTTTTCCTTTTTTCTTAGGTAAACAACACCATGTGATGTCCAACAGAAAGAGTAATTGTGTTGCTGCTGGAACGTTCTAGCCAGATAAAAAAGCTTTTGTGTCTTCGCAGTTAGAGTTTCTGATATAAATACAGGTTTTACTGGACCTTGTAAACCGAGGATAGATGTATTAAGTTTTTCACCTGGTTTTTTCGACTTATTAAAATTTTTAACATTCTCCAGAATCCTCTCTTTATGTAATACGGTGGTAAGTTCTACGATAATTGGGTTAGATGAGTCTTTTGCCTTTATTCGGTAGATATCGTTAACATAGTTTGGATCAATTTGAACGTTAATGGCTTGTCCAACACGCTGCAGCAGAGTACACAAATCCTTCTTGGTCTCACCAGCCTTTTTAGGTACGTTGCGAATTTCAATTCCCGTGGATCGCGACTTGCGTTCAAGAACTTCAATTTTACTTTCAAGTAACTCAATTGTTTTTTTTGTCCACTCTACTCACAGATTCAAGTTGAGAAATTCTGTGCAAGAACTCATCGTACTTACTTGACATAAGCTCCACACTATGCGTCAACTTACTATTTTGCTCTGTTAGGGCACTTATGGTCGATTGTAATTCCTCAAACCTAGCTGCCTGATCTTGCGAAAACAAGGTAAATATTTCTTTAACGGCGTCTGTGGAACACGTATCGCACTCATTAATCTTCCGCTTTTTGTTTCCTGTTATATTATCCAACATCGACCGCAGATCCGGCGCAGAGTTATAATGTTGAATTCCCACAACAGGATCGCATTCGTTCGGAGTGTTTAAGTCCTTGTTTACATCCGAGTTCTGGGGTAGCGGGGAGGTTGGCAGCGGCGAAGGATTCAGTGGCATCTTGCAAGACGAAAGTAACAAAGTAGCACGCGCGGCGGTAATATTCGGTGCAAACTCGGTACAAACTAGGCGCACGGAGTAAGCGGGAGAGCAATTATGACAACTGTCTTTGTCCCTCAAGTGGGCGGGGCTTGGCGGCTACTGCGGTGAGCGGCGCACAAGCAGCGTGGTGACCCAGTCGAAAATAATTAATATTTTAATTATCTTTACGCGATATTGACCGTTTTGACTTATTGGTTACGGGTTAAAACTTCATGCAACTTTTGTGATTATGATGATGATTTTACACGCTAACCGAACACACGTTCGCTCACTAACAGGGCGATGGGCGAAGAAGAAAATATGAAGAACTTATAAGGTGTGTAACATGAAATAAATAAGGGTGATGTATTATGCAAGTATACGGAGCGGGTTGCGAGGTAAACCAACTTTGTGCGGTTTTGAAACTTGATATCAACGAAATAGATATTTTTATTTTGCTTCATTTTGTTTTACATTTTGTAGTAAGCAACGACTTAATGTCGGGCCTACGCTGCCCTCCCATACTTAAGTACCAACGCTCTGTAACATTTTGGAAAACCACATGATTTTAAAAGAGTAACCATGGAGTTTCTTGCCGGTTCTTCTCCATTGGAAACGACCAACCTGAACCGTGCACCTTTTGTCGAAGTTTTATAAGTGCCCATGTAGGCCATGTTTTCATTTTACTCCAGCGCGTTTTTACCCCTTTTTTTTTACGGATGTGAAATCATCAAATGACTTCTCCCGCTCTGGGCGGAGCGGGAGGGAGTGTCAGACTTGTACTGACTAAAACCTATCCATGTTCCTTCTTCGCCCTTTGCGTTCCAGGGCCACGGTATCTCTTTCGAACAGTCCCGCAACCCTGGAGCGCGTTTTTACCCCTGCGGCCCTGTGAACACTTGGTCCGACTGCTTAGTCCGATCAATCGGACCACGTGAACTTTTTTTCCTTGGACTAGGAAATGGCAAAGGGCAGTCGTTTTTGGGAACTATCTTGTATTTATTACGAATTGCTAGGCCTCCGCCTAATTAGAACTTTTGATTATATTCTTTCTTAAGGTAGGATCACTTCTTTCGAGACTTGGATCACAAGAGTTTGTAAACATGCATACAAAATCTCACGTATATTTGCCAGGGGGTTGGCAGAAGCCACAGTACGCCACTTGCTACACTGCTTCTTTGTATAATAAGTTGTTTACAATGCCATCTTATTTTATTATCACCACAGTTGCAATAAAATATATAAATGTTCATGTATTTCGATCGCGTTGACTTACATGATGTAGTTGACTTTTTCACAGCTGAAAGAGACCTGAGTATTTTGCGTAAATTTAAACTTGATACCTTTACGCGTTCCTGATAAAAAAGATCTGGACAGACGGACGGACACGAATGTGATCATATAAGGTTTTCTTTTTCATTTTCACTGGTCACTGCGGAGAAGCAGGGCACTCGTTGTCCGATTGCGAGAAAAAAGCGCTGTCACCTACATATGCAAGTTGCTCGCGCTTTAAAAAGCCCAATAACCACAAAACGGGAGACGCTGAGTGCCCTGCTAGAAAAATAGCAGAATACAGGTACATCAACTCGATCGACTATGGGGACGCGTAAAGCGTCATACTCTAGGTCAGACTTCCGCGTTGCTACGCCTGTCGATGTCACAACAATAACAGACTACTGTGCTGACCTACGCATCAATTTTTTGCTGTCTACGTACATTAGTCGCTAGCTGGAATAATCGAAAACAAACAAGAGTGCCTTGACTGTTTTTTTGATCCATGGACTTTAACCGAGTTTATGTTTCTGCTGACGCTTATTTTTCCCTGTTATTATTACGCGTTTTAGTGTTTAAGTTAATTTAGGTTTACTATATCAAATGATTCTAATTAGATCACTTTAAGATGTTAAATATTGTTTTAAAAATCTGTTGTCCTATAATTAACAATTATTTTTGGTTCTGAATAAAGATTTATTATTATTATTTTGAGGTGCGGAACCCTACAAAAGCCAATGAAAATCTTTTATATCCAAAGCTCTAACACGTGTTATTAACCAACAAACTGTATCGCCTTACAAAACCAAACAGCTTCCATTTTGCACCAATCTTTCTTTTACATAAAATTTCCGCAGCACCCCGGTACAGTCAGCCAGTTATTTCGTTTAGCTTGTGACCGAAGCGGTAATGCTCACAATATCCTACAGTTTATGTGAGCCAGCGATCAGTCAAGGCACCAAGACTGTTCACAAGGGAATTTTGCTACTAGTACTTTTGCAGGAGTACCAATGAGTCAAGGTGTTTTTTTTTTATTTTCTTTGATAGAATTTAGTTTTGGGGATATGGAAACTGTTTTTTGGTGATAGATGGCCTTGGGACGTTTTTTTTTTAATTGTATGTTTTGGGTTTTTGAATATAAAGATGAGCATCATAAGAGAGATACATAATAACAAGGTGACTTTCGTTAGTTGAGGAAGCTACGCCAGGCTTCTTCCGACCCCAACATATTGTCGAAGGGCTAACAAAACTAAACCTAAACTCCTAGAAACCTAAATGAACTTAACTCATACGTACAATACACACTCACACCCACACCGACCCACACACACACCTACACACACACACACACACACACACACACACACCTTAAAAATCCACTCGCATACCACACACATTTGCTCCTTAACGCTTTTATGTTTCGTTTTGTTATATTTTCTTTTCTTTTTATATTGTTTTTCAATTGCAAACCCTGTTTAATGTTAAGTGGAAGAGCGGAGACACCTAACACAAGCATATCTTTGCTTAAAAGGTGATCTCCAAGTCATGTATGTTTAAGAATCATGTAATTGAAATAAACATAACAAATACTGTATGTACCAACAAGTTATGTTTGTTTCATGAAAAAATTTAAACTCCAGGCTACTGGATAGAGGTGTCGAAAGATACGAAAAATTTCGACATAATTTTAACCTTATTTACTAAAAATGGGCGATGTTAAAGATTCAGACTTCACGTCTCGTTCAACGTATTATTTTCATTCTTGCCCAAAAACATCCTATCTATGATAGCGAGCAGGCTTGACTGTGAATTTGTGAACCACTGCTGCAAGGTTTCGGCTGGGCCTGTCACCTTGCAGCAGTGATGACACAATCTGATTTTGTTCTTGTGTATTACTAACATAGTTTGTAAGTTCATTGTTACTAACACTATGAGTCTTGTTACTTGAAATAAATGAATAATAAATAAAAATATTCGCAACTAGCTGCCCCTTGCAACTTCGTCTGCGTCACACTTTCCCCGTTTTTGCAACATTTTTCATTGCTGCTCCGCTCCTATTGGTCGTAGCGTGATGATATATAGCCTATAGCCTTGATAAATGGGCTATCTAACATTGAAAGAATTTTTCAAATCGGACCAGCAGTTCCTGAGATTAGCGCGTTCAAGCAAATAAACAAACAAACTCTTCAGCTTCATAATATTAGTATAGATATGAGTAAATACATATTTGTCGGTTCCTCCATACTTAATACTCCACAACGTAGGCCTAAGTGCCTATTACTAAAGGAAACGTATATACAATTCCCTTTAGGTCTTGATCAGGCAATGTATCAAGTGTGTCTAAGTGCCTAATACCGTCTTCGGGAGAGCCTAATCCTAATACCTTGTTCGTGTACACGTCATTCAATGTCGATATGAACGCGATTGGGTAACTACGTAACAGACAGATAAAATACCTTTTGTGTATTGAACAAATAATATTTTTGAGGTAAGTTTTTTCGATGAGTTTATTAGTAAGAAAAGATTTTGATCAAACAATCTTTTATGTTTGAGGGTTTGATTAAACATAACATTACGCCTTTATACCCCAACGGGTAGGTAAATTTCTGTTTACTATACAAGTGTTGTTTTGCATCCTCGTCAAATTCAAGGAGGTAACTATGCTAATGATTCTCGTTCCGAATCAATAATAAAATGGGTAGGTGATTTTAGTTTTTTTTCTTTATTGCGGAAATCGGTAAGTGTTTACCACCTTTGTTTTAAACGCGGGCTGTCTGATTCTCGTCCTATAACCGCGTTTCCACACAAACCAACAATCTCAAACGTTTATTCGATAATTTCTTTTTACCTAAACCACGTTAAGGGGGTTATTCTGAAATACTGACAAACATAATCAACCAAAAAAAACAGCGTTTATTAATAATAATTAACTAGGTACCGTAATTTTAATTGATTATTTATGTCTTTTGTAACAACCTCCTGAATTTTGACGAGGATGCAAAACAACGCCTTGTATAACATAGTTAAAAGAGAGTTTTTGGCAAATAAATAATTTGCAATATTTAAAGCGATTTCAACGTTACTGATATCGGACTGAAGAGAAACAGATTATAAGTTCATAATACAGCTGAATTTTGAAAGAAGTTAGGAAGAAACAACGAAAATTAAATTGTTTTTTTGCCCCACACTAGGAGTTTCTCCTGTATCGTGGGTGCGTTAACAAACATTTGAACTCACATACACAAACAGCCAGACCCGGATTAACTATCTTTAGGCCATACAAATATTTGTTCCGTGCGGAAATCGAACCCACGACATGCAGCGTAGCAGTCGATCGCCAACCTTGCCGTCTTTTGTTTGTTGTATATGTATTGATTGTTACACAATATTTGTAAATGTTTTTTTGACGTCTTGTTATGCCACCTACTATCTTTTTTCTCTGCATCACCCTAAGGTAGACTGGTAGAAGATGCCCAAAGCAATAAGTCCGACTTTGTAAAGTGTTTTATATACTTGTGCTTAAATGTTTAAATAAATAGATAAACTTTATTTTCACAAGCGCCGACTGATGCAGAGAGAAAACTTAGTAGGTGCAGCAACAAATGGTAAAAAAACATTATTATACAAGAAAATAAATACATATATCATATTTTTTGTTTAAAAATTTTTGATATAAAAATGTATTTTTTGTTAGTAAACGCATACTTTGAGATGAGAGATGAGATGATAATGAAGCAGAGATGAGCGGCGACTAGCCCACTTCCCTTCAGCTCAGCTGGATAAAACGGCTTTTTGGGGTTTTGTCCTTAAGACACGGTATGACACATAGACGGGTAGTAAAATCAAGCGTTAAAAATAACACCCCTCTTTTTTGGTCGGGGGTTAATAAAGTGAAGCCGTCATATACCTTCCTCTGCGCAACATACTCGTGCGATTCTCTGCGCCAAGTACACTTTTCCTCTCTCTTTCATTACTCTCTCTCTCTCACTTTTTAGGGTTCCGTACCCAAAGGGTCAAACGGGACCCTATTACTGAGACTTCGCTGTACGTCCGTCCGTCCGTCTGTCACTCACCAGGCTGTATCTCACGAACCGTGATAGTTAGCCAGTTGAAATTTCTACAGATTATGTATTTCTGTTGATGCTATATCAACAAATACTAAAAACAAGTATTTAAGGGGGCTCCCATACAAAAAATTTTTTTTTTTGCTCGTTTTTATAAATAACTAGCTTTTGCCCGCGGCGTCGCCCGCGTGGATTTCGATAATTATCCCACGGGAACATATTATCGGGATAAAAAGTATCCTATGTGGTAATCCCGGTTATAAACTACCCGTGTGCCAAATTTCATCCAAATCTATTCAGTAGTTTTTGCGTGAAAGAGTAACAAACATCCATCCATCCATCCTCACAAACTTTCGCATTTATAATATTAGTAGGATGGTACGGAACCGTGCGCGAGTCCGACTCGCACTTAACCGGTTTTCTTTTAAATATGGGGAAGGCTTAGTGAAGCTACAGCATAGCAGCATGGCATTGGCATAACAGCGTGGCCTCAGTTTTTATAATTTGAGTTATTTGACTAGTTTAATAGTATTCTCTAAGGATTGGCCTACAATCGCACTAGATCACGAAAAGTGGAAGAAGGGAAAGAAGTCACTGCAGTGGGACAATATAGGCTTATAATAATAATAATATAGTTTTCAGAATATAATGTAAAATATCAAACATGAACTTGTGGAGTTTTAATGATTAAAACGTTAACACTTTTTTTTATTTCCACATCTCGTTCTAAAACTCTAGTTCATCCTATTATATGATTTCTTTAACAACAGTCATAAAAACTTTTAACTTTACTGTCGTCGTTATTAAATAACAGCAGTATTTTATAAAACTGCGTTGAAATAAAATAAATTATGCAATTTTCTTTACACCTTCCTTCCTTCGGTGTGGCGGAGTGCAATCTAATTATGTGAAGCAACTCGCCGCTTGCGGGCGCAATCTAATATTGAAGATGCTGTATGCTTGTGGATATGGCGTTTTAGACCAGCTTTAAACTTTGACAGCAACCATTTTTCAACCTTCATCATCTGCCTAGCCTTTTCCCAAACTATCTTGTGATCGGCTTCCAGTCTAACCGGACGCAGCTGAGTACCAGTATTTTACATGAAGTGACTGCCTGTCTGACCTCCACAACCCATAACTGGGTAATACGATACCCCTTAGGTAAGACTGGATGTCAGACTTCTGGCATCTGACTACTCGTAATGACTGTCAAAGATCCACATGTGACAGCCGGGGCAAACAGCTTGACGTGCTTTCCGATGCACGGAGGAAACTCGGTATGTAATTATGGTCACCCATCCACGGACCAACCTCGGCAAGCACGGGTTAACCTTAAAGATCGACCCGTGCGGATGTTATTATTTAGCCACGAGCTTTAGTTTTCAACCTTATTACATAGCACATACGGGTGACAAGTGGTCGACCGTCAGTGACCGCGATAGTACGCTCGGCGACGAATGCTGTACAAAACCAGTATAAGCGGATCTCTCATTGTGTGCGAAATAAATACAATCCAAGGCCATGTTAACCTAATGGTTGTCTAAACCAAAATCCATTTAACTTTTTCAACTGTGATGGAGTGGAAGTTTGTGACGTATATTCCGGACTACAAGAAATTGGATTGGTCCCTCTTGTCAACATGCAATGGCAAAATTTTAAGAAGAGATTTTGTGTTATAAGGTTATTGAACATAAGATGTTCAACCTACCTACCTATCTACCCTACCCTACCCTACCTTTCTCCTTTTAAACCTTCCCTGGACTACGACAAACATTTTAAAACCAAAATCACCTAAATCGGCCCAGCCGTTCTCGAGTTTTAGCGAGACTAACGAACAGCAATTGATTTTTATAAATTATATAGATTTATTTAAGAAACTTTCAAATAAAAAAAATATAGAACTGTGACTTTTAGAATTCTACTTTGCCAATCGATCGCTGCGCCTGAGTTTCTTCTGCGAAAATGAAGATCATGAAAGAGTATGGAGTATGTTAAGAGGATCAGATTTAAATACAAGGAATAAATAGACTCTTCACGAAGCCTTCTGCACATTAAACTAAGTAACCCTACGCATTTTTTTTTGCTGGGAAACGACATTTACACAGGTAAAACTCAATGTTACCTGCTCAAAACTGTGGTGATGGATGCAATAACTAGTAAACAGGTCATGAAGGCAACTAAAGTAAAGTTCTAACCTTAAAAAATTGTATGTATACTCTATACATCTATACAAATAAATAAAACTGAAGTGTCTGTTTGTAATAAGTATTAAAATAATAGCTTTTTACTACATGCTTGTGAATGTATATACGGTACATATACCAAAATAACATTTTTTACAATTTTTGTCTTTGTCTGTCCGTCTATCTGTCTGTTTGTTCCGGCGAATCTCTGGAAAGGCTGGACCGATTTTGACGGGACTTTCACTGGCAGATAGCTGATGTAATAAGGATTTTTACCTAAGTTACAGTTAAGTTAGGCTACATCTATTTTAGAAAAATCTAATTACACGCGGAAGAAGTCGCGGGCACAGCTAGTTTTTAATAAAACTTAGAACTTTGACCTCCAATATCTCCGTAACTAGAAGGTACCCTGGTATGGTATAGAAAAAATGATCGCAATGACGGTGAGAATAAGTTCCTTTCGGCGTCGTTAAGGTTTGATTTACACTCTTTAGATTTTTCAAAAACTTCTATAGTAATACCACCTCCAAGAATATATTCTTTAATCCGTGCTGATTCCACAACCTCGAGTCGCAATACGAATAAAAAAAGTTGTTTTTTTATTACAACGACGCTTGTTGGTTCAATTTTGAAATTCAATTTAGATTTAACTTAAAGCTAAAATGTCTTCTGGAACACTCGACAAGTGTAGTACCTAATCAACTGTGCAAGTGCATCGTTCTATACTTTTCCTATTCATGGGATCAGAAATTATGGCCTGCTGTTTTTAGTGCGTGTCCTACGGCTGAGCGGAACACAAATAGTTTAAAACCTTGATTAGCACACGGTATATGAAACGGCAGGGAAACCAGAAGGTGGAACCATTTCACCAAATATCGAAGCCCTATTGTCTTACAGTCTTTAACCATGCGACATGATTCTTCATTGTTCGTCGTTCATTGGTGGCACACAGACAACACTTGCATCAAACTCCATACGTCTACTTCTCATAAAATTTTCTGATAAAAGTTTCTTCTAAACTTTCCAAGAGTTGAGCTACCCATTCGCAAACATGGTGGGTTACCAGGAGAAGAATTGGCAAAGAAACTCCTTTAAATCATGTTACAGTTCTCATTTACACAACTTCATATTGTTTACTTCAAAAATACATCATCATCATCATCAGCCTATAATGTTCCCACTGCTGGGACACAGGCCTCCTCTTTATGAGAGGGAGTGGGCTGTAATACACCACGCGGGCCCAGTGCGGGTTGGTAGATGTCACATGTCTTCGAATTTTTAGTTCTAAGATATGCCAGTTTCCTCACGATGTTTTCTTTCACCTTTTTTAAAAGCAGCGGTGATGAAATAAATAACACAAAATAATGCACCTGCCTGGGTTCGAACCCATGGCTGCTACTGCTTGTAAGTCGGGGCTGCCACCACTGGGTCACCTTAAATACTCCTTTCCCCTCGCCCTCGTTCATACATCTGGCCATACACGCACGCCGATTGTGAGTACTACACACCTGACCTTTTTGAAGAACATCACTAATAAGGTCAGTACATGTCCTTCTCCCCGTCTTCTTCCCGCTTGGACAGAGCACTAGGTTTCGCAATTTTCCTCCGGAGGCGGATGCTCCGAATTCCATGGACAGCAAAACGCACAAATGTGTCTTTCCTTTCTCAACTCGATATCAAGGCCCGATTGTCTACAGTTTGCCTACTGCGTATCTTGACATATTTCGGCCACATAATGCGAAGGGGAGATTGTAGCTTTGAAAAGCTGGTCATTGTTGGCAATACCAAAGGCAAGAGAGCACGAGGCCGGTCGCCAACACGATGGTCCGACCAAGTAAAAGAGGCTATATCTTCAAGCAAATTTCAGTAGGTGGTGATGGCAACTTTGGACCGGAGTCGATGGAGGCAGATTGTCCGTTTAAAGGGGTCCAGTGACCACGATCCTCAGTAATGAGGTACCGATTGAAGAAGATGTCCTTCTAGGGCGTTCTCCATCTGTCTTCTAAATACCTTTAATTACTACATTATTTTTCAATAAACCACAAAGACTGCATACCAAATCACAATAGATTTAATTTCCCTAAAAGTCCACAAGAAATCCATCTCCAATTTACAGCCAGAGTTTGTAAAACCAGTAATTTCTTTTCATTCCGTTAAAAGTGTTTCGTCATTTCGGCGTTATGAGCTTACTGGACGAAATTTAATAAATTCTCCGTCGTTGACGGTGAAGAAATAAATGACATTTAATGACAATAATAATGTATATTGAAAAATGAAGAGAGTAATGACATTGAGATTTCCTTTTCTGTCCTTAATGAGTTTTTCGAGGCGAACTTTGAGGTCTCTTGATTTTTTGTGTGTGGGTAGAAAAAAGAGAATAGAATACTCTGTGTGTACGTAGCTTTGAGGCTCTTTTATTGTAGTTACAAAAGTGTCACTCCGTGTAGTAATCATTCTCATAATTAAAATAATGAAGTTCTGTTTGTTAGTTAACATTTTAACAATAATATTACCTTACAAATTAATGAATCTTTGTTTAGTTTTCAAATCACTGTCAAGCGGGTTGCAGACGAAAAGCAAAGCAAAGTTAGTTTAGCTTAGCTCGCATAGCTGACGCAGTTTTTCATGGTGTGCAAACTACGCATTAGTCACTCATTTTTAAAACCAAAAGGTGCTTTCTGACAGCCTGACCAAATATTTAATGTCATCGAACAAAATGAACGCGATGTTCTAATATCTAGGTTTCCATAGAATTGGTGTAGATTAGTGATTTTTGGTGGTCTACACACACATAAAATTGTAAGTTTTGTGAAGGTAATTCAATTGCGCAACATTCTTTAATTCCTGTTCTCAAATGTCTCACAATGTCAGGCAGGTCTTTATATTCGAAGCCTTTTTTAGGGTTCCGTACCCAAAGGGTCAAACGGGACCCTATAGCTGAGACTTCGCTGTCCGTCCGTCCGTCCGTCTGTCACCAGGCTGTATCTCATGAACCGTGATACGTAGCCAGTTGAAATTTCTACAGATTATGTATTTCGGTCGATGCTATAACAACAAATACTAAAAACATAAAAAAATATATATTCAAGGGGGCTCCCATACAAAAAAGTGATTTTTTTGCTCGTTTTTATAAATAATGGTACGGAACCCTTCGTGTGCGAGTCCGACTCGCAGTTGGCCGGTTTTTTTTTAATATCTAATAATTACTTAATAGTACATCCACATTTCATCAGTAATATTTTTAAATCCCAGGATAATATGGGGTAAGCCTTTTTTTTTTTCCGGATCGGAAATCATCAAATGACTTCTCCCGCTCTGGGCGGAGCGGGAGGAAGTGTCAGACTTGTACTGACTAAAACCCACCCATGTTCCTTCTTCGCCCTTTGTGTTCCAGGGCCGCGGTATCTCTTTCGAACAACCCGCAGCCCTGGCAGGCATCGGCCCTCTCGGACCCCTTCCGGTTTGCTGACATCTCCTTGGGGCGCGCGTGGAACACGTACGCGCCGTCGACACGGCCTGTCGTCATAAGACGGACGGACGGTGAGCTAGCCCATTACTCACCGTCCACAGGCTCGCACCTACGGTGGCCGGGGGCCACTGGTTGCCCCCCGATCCTCGCAGTGGTAACACCCGGGCGTTTCCTCTCGCCCGATTCGGTGCAGGAACCTCCCGAAACAACCGTGTCCGGTGCGGACCTGCGTCAGGTGGAAGGTGAGGGCGCCGTGGCACCTCTCTAGCCACTCCTCAAAGAGGGGACTTATCGCCACTATTGTGGCGTGCCCTGCATGTGGTTGCGACAGACGCTGTCTCCACGTCGCCATGAGATCACGCCGGAGGTCTGTCCGCTGAGCGACAATTTGCCGCGGCAGCGGAGTTTCCCCCCGGCGTAGTGCCTCCGCGCGCCATTCGTGCAGGCGCGCGAGGAGTATCATGAGGAGAGGTGTATTATGAGGAGTATAGGCCATCATCTGGAAACAAATCCAGATTCTGTGGCTGTTACCGATAAATTCCTGATGGGAAAACCCAAAAACACTCTGCCCGACATAGGAGTCAAACCCGGGACAAATGCTCAGAAGTTGCGCGACCACTAGGAACGAGGAAGCAGGTTTAATTTAATGTGAGTCTTATCACTCTGCCGTCCTATCACTAAAAAGCCGTTAACCCTCAAATGGTCAATTTTCACTTTTTGATGCTACCTGATAGAGTTCAAAATTCTCTATCTTTCTGTCTAAGAAACATTTTTATAATGTGAACAGTTCCAGAGATATAAAAAAATTGTAGGCCGTTAAGTAACAGAATTTGTGACGATTCCATAACTTGAAAGCGTCTAACCCACATTTCTTCGCTAAATGTACGTTAAAATACCTTAACTGCCGGATCTGTCGATTATTTGCTGGTCTTTTACTTAACTACAAATACGTTATCTGATTTTTCTTGACTATAAAGACGCTAAGGGATTATAACTACTTTATAATTCAGTATTTTCTTATGCACAAGTTTTGAAAAGCTAGATTAGATGCAGTTATCCGCCCGTAACGGCGTTTTAGTTAAGTATTTAATACTTTGGTTGTAAATTATGCTTAGCTACAAAGCAGCTAAGCAGCATTACTTAGCTAAAAGGCCGTTTTCCGACTCTTGCGCTTCGTTTACGGTTCGGTATTCTATGACTTATTCCAGATCATGTTCTACCAATGTGCCGAATTTCTATGAAATCCGATCAGACTTTGAGGTGTGATGGATGAATAAACGTCCTAAATCATCAATATCAAACTCTAATTATATATACTAGCATACTGACTGTGAATTGATGATGATGCCGTCCAGCCGACTTCGGCCACAGCGACTTTGTTCGACGTTTTTGTAGGTGTTTTGGTGTGATGCTCTTTCATGTGCTCTCAAGTTATTAGCATATCAACTTTGGGCGAAAAACTATGAGTTCAAAGCGGACATGTCAGAACACCATTGAAGACATTGTAAGTTATAGCTGTTGGTGGTCTAGCTTTAAGGTCATCACGTTTAATGCAACTTGCCGCTGCTCATGACGTCAAAATTAAGGTCCATTTCGTACCCACATTTTTTTAGTAAGTATCTATTTTTAACTTTGAAAGTGAGCTGGACGAAGAAAGTCATACATAACGAAATCTTAAGACGAAAAGAGACCACCACTCATGCAGACCGTTAATCGAACATGGGTTTCTAACCTCGAACAAGTTTTTCGGCACCAGAAGTGGGAAAACTAATAAGGAATCGTAATGTCGGTCGGAGAAAATAGTTTTGACTTAAAAACATTTTCGAATGGACCGGAATCAGGAGCTGCTGCTGAGCTGTTCCACCTCGCACAAGAGAAGCAGAAATAAATGGCTAACCTTCAGTAATTGGAAGAATTCTGAACAAGCTTGAAGCTTAAAGGTACGCTGAGAGACATCGTATATTTTAGAGACGTACCCAAACTTAGCTGGCGTCTCCTCAACCAGGCCTTTATGCCAAGGATATTGGCTCTCTTTTAGAGTTGCGCTCTTGCAAACTCTTGTAAGTGTCCGCCAGGAAGCACAAGTCATTAGCGTACTTAGATAATCTTTGTATTGCCGGTATAAGAGCGGGTTTTTCGTGCGGCTAATACCAGTGAGGAAACGAATTTAAAGGCCTTCTGAAGTACGTTTTAAAGTTTCCTGAATGACGACAGCAAAGAGTGTAAACACAAGTTTTTAGAACATTCTTGTTTTATCAACAGCTTCTCGGGAAATACTATCAAAAGATTTTTCAAGATCGACAAAACAGAGGTACCAACAGAAGTCGACTTTGTCCTTTTCTTTACATTTGAAGCGGGCGAATAGAGAATATAGCTTCAAAAGTTCCGCTTCCAAGACAAAAACCAAAGTGGGTCTCTGGAAGGATTGATTCTGAATAGGGCGGTTGAGATGGATTTTCGCTCAATTCCACGATTAGAGTAACACTCTGATCGGTCGCGTTTGTTCTTAGTATATAATGCGTTTATTGGAGGTACTTTTAAAGTATGCGGTGCTCCACATGGCTCTTCGTTCCACATGGCCACGAAGAGATTCCTGATGACTTCATGAAATCTCTCACCTTCGTACTTAAGTAGTTCATTTGGGATGTCATCTATACTAACCAATTTTATTGTAAGTTACATCTTTGTTTTCTTCAAAGTACTTTTGTCTGGCCCAGTGGCTGTGGTAGTGGCAGCGTGGGCATATAAATGACGTAATATCATATTTATTTAAACTAACTTTGCATTTACCTTTAAAATTTTGATTCATATTTCAGATTTTAACAAGAACTTGTCAATAAATCTCACATTTTCCTTATTATTGCTAAACTAAAAAGACGTTAACCCCCAAACGAAATACGTTTAGCCACCTTTTAGTTAAGTAAGTTTGGTAAGATTTTACAAAACTTCCATATAAAATTAGCATAATTAGCTTAAAAGCAGCTAAAACCCCGTAACCTCTCTTAAGGAAAGTTATTGTTACTTTAATCTGAGCGAATTCCATGGCTATAAAGCAGTTAAGATCACCTAACAACTTTTTTGTTAAGTATTTCTGCAAAAATATATGCAAATATTATGAACGTTAAAATTTTAAATAAATTACTTCACTAAAAAGCCGCTAAGGTATAGTTAACGGCCTTTTAGTACAGAAATAAGGTGCAATAACTAAATTATATCCTTAACTAAAAAACAAAAATTAATTTTAAAAGTAAGTAATAAGAGTTTCTGGACAGACATAATTCTTAACGACAAGCAGAAAGAAATACCAATCGATGTTTCCAACAATCATTAACCTAAGTATCATAGTTTTTAAGAAGCAACGATTCGCACTTTTTTTGCAATTATCTCGAAAACTACTTTTTAGGCTTAACGGCTTTTTAGTCATAGGACGGCAGCACTGTTTCATAGTCATATGTAGTGAAGTTATTGCATAGTACCGACTACCGAGGTACTATGAAAAAAGAATCGAGATCGGGATTATTTTTTGTTGAAGACCAAACTATAAAAGGCACCGAAACTTGTACTGTTGATGTTTGACAACTGCATTTGTCAAACGTGTATTAATTAAAAGACTGTTTGGGCCACGATGGATTGTTTAATTCAAGACTTCGAGCATATTATAAAAGACTACAAGAGACCGGTCAAGTTGCGTTGCTATCCACAGACAGTGTAGACCAGCGCATAGAGTTTGGACGCATTGCTAGTGATGTGACCTTATATTATGACATCCCCCTTCTTCAGACAATATTAAGTATACATAGTTAAATCATGCATCTAATTAAAACATTACTAAGTGTACGCAGAATTATACATTTCAATTTCAAGTTGGGCAACCATATCTTTGAATTGACCTTGTGACGTATGGGTTTTTGTCTACTTCCAGCTGTCTGTCTGGTTGTGGTTAATTGCTGGATCGAGTTATGACCAATGATTGTTCTTTACAACAAACCATCCAGTGCACAAACCGGTAACTTCCCCATTTACAAAACCATCTAAAACTCAACACAAAACTTCTATGACAATAAATAACGGCTTTAATCTCCTGCAAAAATGTAGAACAAAGTCTGAGCACTGTGTTTTAAACTAGCTGAACAAATTATATTTTCATTAAGTTTGCTGGGAGCATTTTTCTCAATGTTTAGGGTAAAATAAGATTTACCTTGCTGCCATACATTTTTGTGGCGACATTTTGGCCTCGTTAACCCACTATGCGAGTTTGTGGTAAACCTTTACGTTGTTAGCTTTCAGAGTTCGTTAGAAGATTTTTGTGTGAAATTTTATTTTGTACTTACATGGAAATTTTATAGTTGGGAATTATGTTAAAGTGGTGCTACCGCAGTTTCGTGCTTTGGTGTTCGGTCTATGTGTTTATTGGATTTATTTTTAATCAAATGGATGGTGTTTTGTTTGCCGATTCTTTTGCGAGGTAGATTTTCAAGGTAAATAAATAAGGTTGGGTCATTAGGACTTAAAAATAACTTGCGAAATAATAATAAAAAAATATTTTCGTAATCAACAGGTTTTTACAGATAACATTGTAGAGGCCTTCTTTTAAGTATGGAGATACCTGTACCAGAAGACCTCCCTCTTCCATACTTATATGCAAACACATTATTACAAAGCCTGTTAATAACAGAATTAAAAACAAAGAAGGTAGGTAAAATATCAAAAACTTAAGACTAGAGAATTTAAAATTGTGTGTGTGTGTGTGTTTGTGTGAGTGCATGTATGTGTGTGTGTGTGTGTGTGCGTGTGTGTGTGAGAGAGAGAAAAGGGGATCCAAAAGCATATTATCCGTTTGTAGTATTTAGTCGACGTTAACGGTAACGGAAATGTTGGTGTACAATAGATATCTACTCTGCCTAACTTTGCGGGTATTACAGGCGTGATGTAATGATACGTTTCCGCTTCAGTAGTTTACGACACGTAGGCTGGAATAAAATATAATAAAAACATATACATGTTGGATCCGGTCATTAGTACGGGCAAAAAATGAATCGGCAAGCACGCCAGTGATGGCATCATGCGACCTACTTACCTGTCTACCCACACCTAAGTGCGCTTCTACAGAGTCGTGATATTTAGAGCTCGCAGCAAGGAGGACAATGAGTGTCTGATCGCGGCGGAGTCAAGACGTCCCGGAACTGTATCCCGATTCATGGTGCCTAGTGTTATAGTGTTGGATTGTAATTTCAAATAATTTGTTAGTTCAATAAAAGCAGTGTCTTTTTCACTGCTTTTATTGAACTAACAAATTACTAAATTTTAATGAAAAACTGTTATGAAAACACACACTACACACGGTTGTGTAGTGTGTGTTTTCATAGCACAAAACCTATGTTCTGCCCACATGATGACCGAGTCTAATGGAATAATCACCACATTACGACATACAAAAAGAAACATTCCATGAAAAAGGATACCTTCTTTAATTTCAGTGTTCTCATTGATTAAGCTTCATGAAAACTTGAGCTGGAAAATTTGATCCGTGTTATTTTAACCTTTCATAATATCATCAAACCAGTCCCACGAATATATTCGTTTCGAGAAAACTAACCCAAGCAAACCCCGGTGTCGGAGTTCTACCGTCGTTTAACCTAGAAGAACGTGCCTAAACATAACTAGACGACTTAACTAAGTGATCGCTAACAGCTGTCAAGCTGAAACGTGTTCCTAGCGTAGTCACGAAATAGAT
Source organism: Cerastis leucographa (assembly GCA_963082945.1). Taxonomy (NCBI): domain Eukaryota; kingdom Metazoa; phylum Arthropoda; class Insecta; order Lepidoptera; family Noctuidae; genus Cerastis; species Cerastis leucographa. Next base: position 3,690,413 of record OY720380.1, on the reverse strand, counting down.
AGGTTACAGAAGGACAGCTTGATACATCATCAATTCTCCTTCCCTTATCACAAATTATTTGGCTGTCTTCTTCTTCCATACTTCTCTATTACCTGTCATCTCATCAGAAACCTCCTTTCTTTCCATAACATACTTCACACAGTCCATCCATCGTTATTTGGTCATCCTCTACAGCAACTTTCACACTCAAAACATTCTGACGACAGTTTTCCTCATTCCTCCTCATCACATTATTACCAGGACAACCGATTACGTGGACGAGGCGAAAGGAGTATACAGGGTTTTTGTAAAACACCGACAACCTTTCAGGACTATGTTACTAACATCATAATCACCACCTTTTGTTCGATGACTTTTAAAAAATCATCATATTTTAGTTCATCAGATTTACATACAAAAATAAAAATATTTTAATTGAACACTCTAAACGTTACGAAGTCTATGCGAAGCAAAAGAAAGCGATTTTACAATAGCGAGGGGAGCATAGTCGTTACATTTAGAGCGTTCAATTTAAATATTTTTATTTTTGTATTTAAATCTGATGAACTAAAATATGACGAAATTTTAAAATGAAGAACTAAAGTTGTTGATTATGATGTTAGGAAAATAGTCCTGAGAGGTTGTCGATGTTTTACAAATAACCCTGTATAATGATCGGTTTGGTTTATTTTCAAAAAAGCCCGATTGAGCAAGTCTAGGTTCACTCAATCCATTTCAGAAAGTTCGCTCGTTGCATGGACTTCTGTACCTTTTATTTTATCGTCGTATTGTGTACTTAGAGTAGCGAGCATCCCTGATTGGTGGTAATCTTGGGTATAATGTCATGCAGGATGTGTTTAAGAAATTGTTTGGAAATAGGTCATTGGTAAATGGTATTAATAGGATTGTCTGTTTGTGTGTGTGTTGTTACCATTTTCTAGAAAACTAATGGATCAATTTTCATGATGGTTTAATTATCCACGATAGTGTTATGAAAATACGTTTCAATTTATAGTAAATGTGTGTTTGAATATTGTTTTTATTTTATTTTATTGCAGCCTTAAGTTTATTTTACAGTTGACAAGTTATTTTACTTAGACATCAAAATAGATTTTTTTTAGTTACTGTTGAGATTCAAGTGTTATACTGCCACTTCATACGCCCAGTTAAAATACTAGGAAGTTCAGCACTTCCCAGTGTTTTAACTGGGCGATGGAAGTAGCAGTACAACACTTGAATCAGCACTTGAAGTTCAGCACTTCCTAGGGTGCGGAAAATGCAAGTTTCCCGTTAAAGAAGTGCTTATTCACTGCATATTATTTTGAATACATGACTGTTGATTTTTTCTTGGAAGTAGGTACCTAACAAAATGAAACAGAATGACCACTTTACGTGTTAAATCAAAAGCAGCATTAAGTCTTTCCTTATTTCAGTCTTGTTTACAAAGAGAACAAAAGATGGGTTTACATCCTGCCCTATTTAAGTGTCATTATTAACAATTTTGAATCCACCTTATGTATGTCAAACGTGTTATTATGTAAAGCTTGAGTATTAACTGTGTGCTTAATTCGTTAAGTATTTTGAGCGTGATTTTGCGCATGTTTGCTTACTTATACATTTGCATATTAATGGTCGTAAATTTACGAGAAGTATGTACAGTGGGGGACTGCTGAAGGGGAGTGAAATTCATGCATTGAGGTAGATTGAAGTAAAATAACGCTGTGATTTTTTATTTATCTTGACAGTCTTGAATGTCCTACTGCTGGGCAAAGGCCTTCTCCATACTCTTTGAGGTATTCTTCTCCTGCACCACAAACCAAGCTTCTTGTTGCAGGTCCAGGTCATGTCACCTCCTTTTTTTTACATCGTGTTATCAAACATTTTTGACTTGCCAAATTTTTTTATGGAATCGATCTGGCTGTATTTTGCCCATTGAAAATTTTCAGTGCTTTGTCGCTTTTATGCGTATTATTCATTCATGAAGTGAATTTCCCGCTTAAAACGTAGCTCCTAGATATGCCTTTGAGCAAAATCCATGCTTTAGCGGTGAAAGCGGTAATATTGATTAATTCTTGCTTATTTCAGTCTTCGTCCTTCCGTATCTGTACAAATTAGACATGAAAATCTAGCTCATGCCTTAAATATAAGGCAGATAAATCGGTCAGCAAGTTGGCAGTGGGGTATTATACAAAACTGACTCAGACTGTCAAGGTCAAGAGTTAGTACAAGCGCGACTGCTAGGCTTGACGTCTTGGGTTCGTTTCCTGGGTAGGGCACTGTTATAGGGTTTTTCCATCTGGAATTGGTCAGTGAAATTTCTCTGTACGAGGTCAAGACCTTTCTTATCTCAAGCATGGTACTGTAATATTTGTAAAAAAATCAACGCTAGTAAGAAAAAAAATAGAGAGGTACTTCATATTTTTATTATAATTTCACGCCAACGAAGGTCACTTGCAACACAGCTAGTAGAGACCTATGGAAACAGAAGACATGTTGCACCTCCCCTTATAAAACCAGGATGCAAGACAACGATGAAACTCAGACGTGTAAATTGAACTACATCAAAATTTCGACAGGCATGTATCCAGTGAAATTGGTCGCATAAAACAGTCAGCGTCCACACTCATCTATCAATGCTATCTCCTAATGTACGATGCTCATTAACAAGGCCAATCGGCTGTGTTTTCCGCCTAGGCTGAGCATGTTCCTGGATGTGACAGTTGACGGTCGATTGCAGAATGTTTTGGACTGGCGTGGCGTATCTAGTTTAGTGGTTCTTTTTTTATTAAAGTTTGGGTGGATGTCTGTGTTTTAGTTAGTGCGTGTTTTGGTTTAAAAAGAAAAAGGATTAAGAAATATTTTGAGAAAACCTGTTAAGTAGTTTTAAATAATATTAGTTTTGCGGCTTTTTCAAGAAAACATGGCTTTAAAAAACATTGACACGTAAATCATTACCATGAATTGGTATTTTTTTAAACATACCAATTCATTGTAGCCTAGGTCTCCCTTATCTCTTTCCATTTTTCTCTTTCTTTTGCTATTCGTGCACAATCCTTTTGGTAAAAGCCAGCTCGTCATGCCATCTCCTTTTTGGTAAAAGCCAGCTCGTCATGCCATCTCCTTTTTGGTAAAAGCCAGCTCGTCATGCCATCTCCTTTTAGGTCTACCACGTCTCCGGGTTCTGTTGTTCGAAACACAATCTGTTGCCACATTGGCCCAATTTTGAAGCGACATGCGGCAGATGTTACCTGCCCAGTTATATCTTAATTTCGCGGCTGTGTTGCAAACGTCTGCTATTTGGATCAAATCGAAGTATACCCTTATACAGTCAGAATCGTTGACTCTTAGTATACTTCGTTCCATGGCTCGCTAGCAGACCTCTAGTGCGAGTGCCGAATGAATTCAGATTAAAATCATCCTGAAATTCAAATAACATCCCATTAAAGACCTATTGTATACAGTCCATTTATAATTAGTGCCAAATTATATATTAAAACCACATTTGGCACAGCAGCAGTGGATTAAAAGGTGATAAAACCGCAGCTTGTACCGACAGCTTGCCAACCAGAACCTATCTACGAATAATCGTTCGGTTAAACTTATGTTTTCGAATTGGTAGTCAGTATACTGGGTAAGTATTTATTCAATTTCATCATCATCATCAGCCTATAATGTTCCCACTGCTGGTAAACAGGCCTCCTCTCTATGAGAGGGAGTGGGCTGTAATCCACCACGCGGGCCTAGTGCGAGTTGGTAGATGTCACATGTCTTAGAATGTTTAGTTCTAGGACATGCCGGTTTCTTTACGATGTTTTCCTTCACCGTTTTTGAGAGCAGCGGTGATGAAATAAATTATACAAAGTAATGCGCCTGCCTGGGTTCGAACCCACGGATACTGCGTGTAAGTCGGGGCTGCCACTACTGGGCCACCGCTGCTCTCATTAATGTTGTTATCTAAATCACATTTGTCGTGTTGGCACCATTTCACCTTAAACAAAAATGTATTAAGAGGCTATTTCATAGAGGACAGTTTTTTATTAATCGATCGAGCTGTTCTCAAGCCTGCTTCTAAGAGCCTCAATATCAATTACTTAATCAGATCCTCGTACAATTTCTGACATTGTTTCCTAGATTACATAACATCACGCTTATATTGCACGATGGGTTAAACAGAGGCATATAAGAGGTGCACCCACATATCGCCCGTTAGCTTAAGTTTAATTTATTTAAATATCTGTGTAAAGATTATAACCAACGTATTGTAATTATTTGAGCACTAACGCCCGTTTTACGTCTCCATATGCTCAGTACACGTGTTACAATTCCCACTAACGCGCTAACGTCTGTTTGCGGAACAATATTACTGTATTGACTTGCCTGGTTTGCGTTTGACTTGAATGTTCAGGTTGTTAGCAGTTTCTAAGTGTTAATGATATGAGGTTTGTGGTTAATGCTGTGATTGTAATTTGGCGTTGAGGGTAACTAAGACCCTGGGTTCGATACCCAGTTGGGCTAGGATACTGGGATTTTCAAAGAGGAATAAGAAAAAATCTTGTCTTTTTTTCGATCGATTGCACCTCTATTAGAGAAATGTGGGGTTAGTTACTTAAGTTACATCTCAGTCTAACCCTTGGGGATGTGCAGGCGTGATTATATGCAATGTTTTATCCACACGACAGTGCACTGAAGTCGCGGGCCTTGTGGACGGTGAGTAATAGGATACCTCACCGTCCGTCCGTCTTATGACGACAGGCCGTGTCGACGCGCATTCGTGTTCTACGCGCGCCTTAAGGAGATGTCAGCAAATCGGAAGGGGTCCGAGAGGGCCGATACCTGCCTGGGCTGCGGGACTGTTCGAAAGAGATACCGTGGCCCTGGAACACAAAGGGCTAAAAAGGAACATGGATGGGTTTTAGTCAGTACAAATCTGACACTCCCTTCCGCTCCGCCCAGAGCGGGAGGAATCATTTGATGATGTCCGATCCGTAAAAAAAAAGCACTGACGTCGCGTTTCTGCGCAATGTCGCAGTATTTTTTTATCTATAAGATTTCCCACTGAAAGCATGACTACATCTGTCCGACAACATACCAAGATAAAACGTTTCCTTATAATGTAAACGCTAATAAATATGACACGTGTCTCGTGGATGTTAATTGCGCAGCTATGAGATCTTCTCAACTTAGTGCAGCGCTCAAAAACACTTGAACGTACGGTGCAAGTCGAAAGATAATAGCGTTTGAAGACTTCACGATGGAGAATATTTCGTAAGTGTTTTCATTCGCTCGGCATGAACACGTCTTTATTTTTTATTTTTTCTTAATTGTTTAATCACGAGCTAATGAACTTGAGTAGAAAATAATTCTTATTGTGAACAGAGCATCTAATAACAGTAGATTACAAAAATCATTATGAGCTAAGAACCCTGAACAGTATTAAAAATACTAAAATATATAGCTGATTAGTTTTTATGTCGACGGCGACTATCATTAAAAAAAAATGTTGCATACCGTTAAGCATCATTGATGGTAAATTATTTTATTATTATTAAATAGTTGCTAGAAGATTTTATGAGAGTTATGATTTGCCTAGCTAGCTTGTGAGATGCATATTAATAACAAGGCAAACTAAAACTTTGTACAGGATCTGAGTGTGAGTGTTCTGACGGCACGGTTGGCGCAGTGGTTGAGCGATCGACTGCTGCGCTGCGTGTCGCGGGTTCGATCCCCGCACGGAACAAATATTTGTATGGCCTACAGATAGTTGTTCCGGGTCTGGCTGTTTGTGTATGTCAGTTTAAATGTTTGTAAACGCACCCACGATACAGGAGAAATTCCTAGTGAAGGGCAACGTTTAAAAAAAAAAAAAAAAAGCGTGGTAGGTACGTGTTATGAGATGAAAGCGGCCGTTGATAACAATAAAAAGTTTTTTTGTAACCAATAGAATCGGAATCTAGCAGCATGCCTATACAAGGTGTTCTTTTGCATTCTCGTGAAAATTCAGGAGGTTGTCACAAAATACATTAATAATCAATTTAAATTAAAGTACCTAGTTAATCCTGACTAATATTATAAATGCGAAAGGAAGTTTGTTTGTTACGCTTTCACGAGAAAACTACTCAACCGATTATCATGAAACTTTGTACACATATTTTTGAAGGTATTAGAAGTAACATAGGCTATATATCATCACGCTACGACTAATAGGAGCGGAGCAGCAATGAAAATATTGCAAAAACGGGGAAAATGTGACGCAGACGAAGTTGCGCGGGACAGCTAGTTATTAATAAAGGGTTCTTCTGATAACCCCATTAACGTGGGTAATAAGAAATTATCGAATAAACGTTTGAGATTGTTTGTATGTGTGGAAGCGTAATAGGGTAATGTAATAGGGGGCGAGCCTATCTTCCGACAACCGGGCACAAATCCAGACTCCATGGCTGCTACTGAGAAATTCCTGGTGGGAAAACCCAATAACACTTAGCTGCCTACTGCTTAGCAGTCGCGCTTGCGGCCTCTAGACTAACGAGACAGTCAGGCAAGCAGTTTTAAAAAATAATCGGACAATGTTAATTAAAATGATATAGAAATCGCGCTAATTTTATAACTTGCCCCACAACCAAAGGTACCAGGTACATTCAACAAAATAGTTAGATATACAGGCAAAAAAATCCATTCACTACTATCAATTTCAAAATTCAATACTACCCAATATTTCGAAAAATAAAAATCGTTTTCGTAAGACTAGGGTGTCCTAGTCTTATGTTTTAAATGTTACTAAAGACGAAATATTAGTGAATATTGTAATACTAGTAGATGGATTTTTTTGCCTGTACACCTAACTATTTCGTTGACTGTACATACAAACTGTCACAGAACGAAATCTGCATCTCCCTGCTCATTACCACATTATATAATGAGGTTTGTACACCGTGTAGCCCGACCTTTATGAAGTATTCACATAGCTAACATGCCAAAATGAATCTAATTACCAACTCAAACGATTCTCTATCGTTTGTGTATAACGTGTGCAAATTCGAGTCAGCCTCATTGAACTTAAGCTGTGTTAGTTAATTGTTGCTACAGACAGTGGAAAGGTTTAGTGTTGTATGAAATTTTATTACCCATGTAAATAAACCTTTATTGCTGCTATTATTTGTATGTTAACTACAAGGAATTGAGAAGGTAAGTTCTGGTTCTGACGGTATAAGTCAACATTGGTAAAAACCGGCCAAGTGCGAGTCGGACTTACGCACGAATGGTTCTGTACCTTTGTTAATAAAAAAACGCAAAAAAAAAAAAAACTTTTTTTGTATGGGAGCTCCCTTAAATATTTATTTCATTCTGTTTTTAGTATTTTTTGTTGTAGCGGCAACAGAAATCATCTATCTGCAGAAATTTCAGCTGGCTAATAACTATCACGGTTCATGAGATACAACCTGGTGACAGACGGACGGACGGACGAGACTTCACTGTCCGTCCGTCCGTCCCAACCGTCCGTCAAACGGGACCCTATTACTTATAATAGGGTCCCGTTTGACTCTTTGGGTACAGAAGCCTAAAAAGAAAAGATAATCACACCGTTTACACCAAGGAATACATTCAAAACCCCATCATTCTCTTGTCCTTCTCCTAATTCATTTGGGGTCGACGCAGCATGTCTGCTTCTTCCATACTTCTCTCATTACTCTTCATCTCATCAGACACCTCCTTTCTTGCCAAATCATCCGTCACACGGTCCATCCATCGTTTCCTTTTTTTCAAAAATTTCAAAACTTTTATCCTAACTATCCATACTAATATTATAAATGCGAAAGTCACTCTGTTTGTTTGTATGTTTGTTTGTTACCTTTTCACGACTAAACGGCTGATCGGATCTTAATGAAATTTGGCAAGAAGATAGATTTCAACCTGGGGAAGGGCATAGGCTATATTATCATCACGCTACGACTATTAGGAGTGGGGCAGCAATGAAAATTGTTGTTTCCGAAAACGGGGAAAATGTGACGCAGACGAAGTTGCGCGGGACAGCTAGTAATATTATAAATGCGAAAGTATGTTTGTTTGTTACGCTTTCACGCGAAAACTACTGAACCGATCATCATGAAACTTTGTACACATATTTTTGGAGGTATTAGAAGTAATATAGGCTATATATCATCACGCTACGACAAATAGGAGCGCAGCAGCAATGAACAATGTTGTGAAAACGGGGAAAATGTGACGCAGACGAATTTGCTCGGGACAGCTGGTTACTTATATGTTGCATCACTGTTGTCGTCTATCATTTTGCCCCTAATGCAAATTATAAAGATTTTGTATCATGAATATTATGTTTTTTTATAGCGGTTTTGATCGATTAATCAAAAACTGTAATGACCTTTATGAAATAGCCACTTTATACATTTTAGCATAAGGTGAAACGGTGCCAACACGACATTAATGTGATTTAGATAACAACAAAGGAGAGCAGCGATGGTCCAGTGGTGGCAGCCCCGACTTACGAGCACTAAGCCGTGGGTTCGAACCCAGGCAGGCCCATTATTTTGTGTAATTTATTTCATCATCGCTGCCCTCAAAAAAGATGAAGGAAAACATCGTGGGAAAACCGGCATGTCCTAGAACTAAAAATTCAAAGACATGTGACATCTACCACCCCGCACTGGGCCCGTGTGGCGGATTACAGCCCACTCCCTCTCATAGAGAGGAGGCTTGTGTCCCAGCAGTGGGAACATTATAGACTGATGATGATGAGATAACAACAGTAAATGCCTTTAAGTTACAACTGAAATCGTGTGAAACTAGCCTTATTACAGCAACGGTCATAACCCCCTAATTGCATGCGGTAAACACAGTGCAGGCTTCACCTGTGGGGAAACTTCTATTTATTACTCTACATGAAACAAACTACCTTTCATTTAGTTTAAAGCTGCCTTTTGCTAGGTTTTGTCGTAATTAGTTCGGTACCTAGGCTATAGGGACGATTTAAGAGCGTGTGTACCTTACCGCTTTTCATACAAACTTTGAAGTCCTTATGTTCCGAAATGATTGAACCGATTTAAGTGAAACTTAATGCGCATAAGCAGGATACATAGGTCTAAAAAGTTACTAAACAATATTTTCAAAGGGTCTTTAAAAAAAAAGATAATTGTACATTTCTGTTACTATAGATTATTTATAATCGGTCTAATTTAGCTGTAACACTATTTTTCGAAAATGTATTTTAGTGACTTTTTAGACCTGTGTATCCTGCTTATGCGTACGAAGGTTCATTAAAATCTGTTCAGTCATTTCGGAAATTACTTGAAAGTTTGTGTGAAATGTCGCAAGGTGTAAACGCTCTTAAATGCAGAGTGACCTGCGGTTTTTAAAAGTCTTATACAGATTATGATCGCTTAGTCTACTTGCATTACACATTATTTCAATCAATCTGCCCAGTTTTTTCCCAATTATCTTGCGGTCGGCTTACAGCCAAATCGAACACAGTCAGCTGTATGCCAGTATTTTAGGTTAATATTGAACACGTATACAAAGTTCCTATTAATCCTTGAGGAGTTCTCTCGTGAGCTACAGGATCAAGTCATGTCTGCCATAAAAATGTATTGTCACCAGAACGAAAGGTGAGTGCAAAATTTCAAATGGTTTGCAAATTTTGAACAACGGACAACTTGCATAAAATACTGTAACGTCGTCTGCTTTACGAGAACATTCTAGGATTACGTTCGAGTCTAGAATGATCTAGTATGTCTAGAAGATTCGACAACGATCCTAGAATGTTCCACGATGGAAGTGTCTAGCTAGTTCGAGAAATTTCTTTACCTTTCTGGAACTTTCTAGAAGGATTGGTTCCACTATAGAGCTATCTGGAAGGTTCGGGAAGGTTGTAGAACTCTCTCGAAGGCTGAGTTTCTCTTAAGGAACTACCTAGACGTACACGTAAATTGTGGAAGTTTCTCGTAAATGGGTCGGCCATATAAATAGCGGAAGCAGTCAGTCTGATTTTGGCTACGGAACGAAGCGATCGAAGTGAACTACTAACTATTTTATTTTTTTATTACTATATGTGAAATGTGTTTTGTATTTCTTTTCATTTTAATGCTGTGAAAAATGAATTATTATTTTATTCTAATGTCTACCATATTGTTTACTTTTTAATATTGTTATTTTATTCTATCAGCATATTCTTTACTTTCTAATATTGTTATTTTATCTATCTGTCTAAATCTGCAGCTTTACTAGTTTCTGATATTTAACCAATAACTTGTACGTGTGGTGTAACTGTTAGTATAAGTTGGTTATACATAAATAAATAAAATAAATAAATAAAAACTACTAGTGCGATATTTAAGTGAATATTGATCAGTTGTGTAATTGTGATTAAGATTTAGTGTTTTGTTTTTGTCACAGTGTCAACACTTCTGTGTTAATTCTTTAATTAGTAACTGTTTTTAGTGTTTAATTGGTAGTGTGTTAATTTATCCTATACCCGTGCTGGGTAACAATACGAACAGTACAAGCTCAATAAAACCTTGTGTTGTAATGAAAGCGTACGAGTAGATAATCGATACCTACACCTACAGGTACCCTACACGTAGAACATAGTTCAGTCATGCGGGCTATTGCCAATTTATCTGATGGATTTGATCAAAGCAACAATAGCTATCAAGTCTAAATATCAATGGTTGCTTTGAACTTCGATATAGTTAGCAATTTCATTGTCTTTTTAATCTGCGCTGTAGAAATCTATAAAGCTCTAGGTATGCAAGTAATGTCACTTCTTTGAAATCGTTATAAGAATCTTTTCGTGTGATGATACTTACCTACATTTTTTGTAATATTTTTTACCTTGGGCAATAGCCGACCCTTACATTTGACTCTTTTTATTACCCGACTGTTTAACTGACTGAGGAGGTTAATGTGTTTATCAGCCTAGATATTATGTATATTTGTTCCTTTGTAGCACTCTCAACACCAAACGCTTGGGCCAATTTTGATGATTCTTACGTCAATCGACATGTCTAAGAGATTTTGTTAAGCGTCTCAACTTTAATAAAATAATTTGCCAAACTAACATATGAAGATACGGAAGAAATGTTAAAACACTTAAACTAAAAAACATAAAATAACTGCTAATAATATACACATCAGCACACACACACACACACACACTCACATACACACACGCACGCACACACCCATTCATTCAACATTATTGAATTTTAGAGTACTTTTTATTTTATGTCATTTTTTTTTGTTCAAAAGTAGTATACAATTACCTACTTATGTCTACTTTTACTTTTACTTACCTGCCCTGTTAACTACCTACCACATCAACAAATATGTGTTTTAACTCGTAAGATATCGCAACTCCAGCCCCCAACATACAGGCGCAGCCTAGTTTGGGTTCCTCTGTTTTTTTTTTAACTATATTAAATAATTATGTATTACTTGTTACGATTACTCATAGCACTAAGTTAGATTAAGAAAAAGTTTATAACAATGGCTTAATAAATTTAGTCTTATTGATTTGTCGCAAGTGTCACCAAAGACATTTCAGTAATCAAAATTCTCATTATCAACAAATTTTATATTTAAATGGGTCCCACCTGCTTTCAAATGCGGTTGTGTTTTGCTTTTCAGTCGTGATTTTTTTTGTTTTTTCATGATTCATCATAAACCAATTCCAAATCAAACAAACTTTTAAACTGACTTGATTTTTAATCTCTTTGCTTTTTAATTCATTGATGTTGCCGCTGTTACCTTTTTCAAAGGCCATCATTACGGCCAATGCTGTAGCAAAATTTGTAATGTAATTATTATATTTTATTGTAATTTAATTTTTGTGATTTGATTATTTTAATTATTTATTTTTTGTTATTTACATTTAACTCTCATAATTATTTTATTTTAATTTTATGCCAATGTTATTATTTCTGTATATGGTAACCCATGTACATGAAAAATAACATTGCGTGCCTGAAATAAATTTAATTTAATTTAATAAACCGACTGACCTGCGTCCGTTAATTGGACACTAACTGTACCAACCGCAATCGTTATTAGAACTGTTTCCAAATCTAGAACAAACATTAGTTAAGTTACAGCCGCAGTAACTTAGATTAATTCGAAATTACTTGATAACGTATTATAATATATTAGTTTCTGATCTAGGTACTAAGCGTGGATAAATAAACCTTTGATGTTTTAAGAAATCAGAGAGACTGTACTAATCATAAATTAGAAAAATGGTCTTAAAATATGAAGAATGCTTATGCTGCAAGATATGAAAAGCTTATGCCCGCGGTTTCGCCCGCTTGGAGTTTGGGAATTGCCGCCGGGATCGTACTTGCGAGATTAAAAGTACCCTATGTACTTTTCTATGCTGACTATAATCTATATCTGTGTAAAATTTAAACTAGATTGGTCAAGCCGTTTTGGCGTGATTGAATATAGTATACAGGATGATTTTTTTAAGAAATATGGATGGCCAAATCCAAAACTATGAGGAATACCGAAAAATACTCAAACTCAAGCTCGATTTTGATGAAAACTAAAACTGCATCATTGGATTTTTGATAAATCAATATTCCTAGCCAGGAACCGATACTGTTGATTTTGAAAAAAAAACGTAAATTGTAGGATTACTGCATTCGATAGTGTCGCTAATCGCAAACTAAGGAAAGCAATGACATACATCCTGTATAGTAACTAAGATTGGTTTGAACATGAAAAGTCTACTTTACCCTCAAACATTGCTGTGACTATTCTTACTTCAAAAGCAATCACATCAGTTCTCGACCCTTGAAATCGATATCAATAGTCTTAATGTTCCAAATCTAAAACCCGTTCAAAGCAGTGCCTTAATAATAAACCCCGATCATTATTATGTGCGCTAACGAAGTGGCTAGCTGGCTCATCCAATTATACGCTGATCCCGGCGGGTTTAACTGACATAATTGGTGTTATGCTGAGCTGGCTAACTTTTCAGTTACGGTACTTTGTTGATGATGTCTTTTAGTTTTGATGTGGTTGAAAGCCGGTTCCTGGTTCGGGTCTGACGAACTGCGGTTAATTATCTTTTATGAAAATTAAGCGCGGTTTTCTTAGTATTAAACACTGTCTGAGTTGAGATGACAATTTATGTTTTGAGTCTCTCACTACGCATACAAACAAATAAATTAAATTGTAGTGTCTGTTTGTAATGTCAAAAAACAGCATATTACCGAGTGTCTAATTACGGTACGTAAAACATTTTTTTTAATTTTAATGTTTGTCTTTCTGTTCGTCAGTTTGTTTGTTAGCTAATCTCCAAAACGGGTGGACCGATTGTGACGGGTCCTTTACTGGCAGATAGCTAGTGTCATAAGGAGTAACCTCAGTTACTCCTCCTCCCCCTTCTACTCTCCGCTTTATCGGCTGTAAAAGAAGCCTAAGCTTAACCTTTTTTAATGCGATGGTTTTGCTCTTGACTCTAGTCTAGGTCAGAGGTGACAGAGACAAAGTCGACGATGAAACGAGCTTACCCAGTAGAAGCCTGTTCACTCTAACTTTGAAGAGATTAAGATTGCAAGCGTTCGGAAATACAGACGCAGGCAGAGAGTTCCACTCCTTTGCTGTGCGCATTATGAAAGCCGTTTGAAAACGCTTAGTGCGCGTTGGTGGAATAGCAATAAGGTAAAGATCGTAAATTGCAGTGGGTCTAGATGTCCGATGGGAGAAGGGGGCCGGTGGGATGAGGTCGTGGAGTTCTTGTTCACACTCATCGAAGAGCATTTCCCTTTTTTAACTTATATTTTGGAAAAAGTATTAGGGCGCCGTGCAAAATCAACAAACAAAAAAATCTATCACCGAAAACAGCTAATATACAAGGTGTTGTTTTGCATCCTCATCAAATTCAAGGAGCTAACGTTTATTCAATCATTTCATTTTCCCTAAACCACGTTAAAGGAGTTTTTCTGAAATACTGACAAACTAAAACAACCAAAAAAATCTGCGTTTATTAATAATTAACTAGGTACCGTAATTTTAATTGATTATTTAAGTCTTTTGTTACATCCTCTTGAATTTTGACGAGGATGCAAAACAACACATTGTACATAGCTTCATTTCATGTTTGATGAAATCATACCCAACCCAACTTTATTTTAACCACAGCATTCAGTCAGGATCAATGAATCAATTTTATCTCAAATTATTTTTTTCAAAAACCTGAAGGGACCCTCCGCAACCACGCCTTCTAGCAAGCCGAACAAAATGAACGGGAACGTCGCGTGGTCCCGACACTCGCCGCCTGACCGCCGTCGCGTACGGACGTGCCGCTACCTGCTCGCATTCCCGCTCGCTATCAGTGTGTGTCATCGGTTCGTCGCTTCCCAGTGTTGTGACAGTTCCCCGAATGCTATCCCCGAATCCTAAAATCCTCAATTTCGAGGTTCTTGGTGGGAAACCTAACGGTGCCAACGAAACCGAGAGAGGGTGGTGACCCAATCCGCCCGCCTAACCCCTTCAGGGTCTAGGTGAAAAATTGGGCTCCGTCGCGTTTGCATGCGCCGCCGATATACTGTGCTAGTGTTTCCCGTTTGAACAAGTTCCTGAAAGCAAAGTTCCCTGGACTGGAGTTGGAGTTGCTACCAAGCCAGGACCCTCGGACTGTGCCTGCGGGAAGGTTGAAGCGGGTGAGTCACTGATTCAGTAAATTCCCTAAATAATTGCGTAAGGAATTAGGTTGTTAGGCGCGCTGAGCTTCACTCAAATGTCCGCTAACTTTTAGCCGATAAAATGTCGTCCCTCGACGACACAGATAAAGCGCTTTTGCGCTTTTTCTTGCGCATCTTCACGACCGACCCATATTTACAAAAATATGGGTCAGAAATTGCTGCCATTCAGCAAACCACCGATACCGTCACTGACTTCAGTGACGCGCTCGAGAGCCCCTTGTCTCCGCCGCCTGCCGACAGAGGCTTACCGCCAGCCGTCGCCGCCGCGATTAAGGCTACTCCAAGACCCATTGTAGTGAAGCCCATTGTTTCGCAAACAAAGGTCCAGCCCGCACCTGCGTCCATTGTTCCCGTTTCTGAGAACATGGACAAAGGCTCACCGCCAGCCGTCGCCGCCACGATTCCGGCTAACCCCGGACACATTGTTAAGCAAACAATGGATCAGTCCGCACCTGCGTCCATTGTTCCCATTTCGGAGAAAATGGACACAACTGTGCCAGTCTCCGACTCGGAATCGGTTATAGATTCCTGCTCTGCTTCCTCGTCCTCTGAAGACGACTATCAAGTCGTCGGAAAGGGCAAGAGGAAAAAGGGCAAAAACTCTCAGGCCACCATGGCCAAAAAATTAGTCGCGCTCCCTCTCATCCCCTCTCCCGAGGCCTCCCGCCCCACCTCCCCGGTCCCCGCACCAAAGTCCGCCGCTGCTCATACCAGCAGACCATCCAGCCCTAAGGCTAACTCTTCAGTCGCTTCTTCAAAGAAGCTGAAGCCCCCTCCCCCGTTGTTCATTCAGGACAAAGGGAAATGGACAGACGTGTCCAAAATGTGTGTTGAGCGCCGCATTCAATACACTAGCGCAAAAAGCACCCAGCAGGGTATCAAAGTGGTAGTCCCTACGACCACCGACTTCATGGAACTAACCCGTCAGCTGATCGGAAGGCACATAGCCTTCCATACTTACTCCCTTCCAGAGGAGAAGCCCACCTGCGTGGTGATCAGGCGGATCCCGAAGGAAATCCCCACGGAGGACATCCTAAACGACCTCCAAGGCCAGGACATCCCGGTCGCAGCCGTCCACCGCCTTCATAAGGCGAGAGGTGGAGACCAGTACGATATGGTACTGGTCATCTGTGACCCAGTAGAAGGACACCACCCGATCTTCAAAGTGAAGTCGGTATGCTCCCTCACAGGCATCTCAATAGAGAAGCCTTACCGCTCAACCGTAGTAGGGCAGTGCCACCGCTGCCAGCTGTACGGACACAGCCAAGCCAACTGCCATGCGCCGCACAGATGCGTAAAGTGTCTAGGCGACCATGGTACGGCAGACTGCCCCCGTCCCAAAGACAAATCGCTATGCACGGAGCCACCGAGCTGTGTGCTTTGCGGCCAGTCGGGCCACCCGGCTAACTACCGCGGCTGCCCGAAAGCCCCCAAAGGCTCCTCCTCTAAACTGGCGAAGCGTGCAAACGCCCGCCAGCAGAGAGAAAGCCCATCGGTGAGGCTACCAACTGCACAGATGCCGGAGAGACTCAGCCCTCAGAGGCCCTCTCCCTGGACCTCGCTGAACCACCAGAGAGCCTTCCCGGCACTCGGCAAAGCAAAGTCCAGCCCCATTCCCGGGCTATTAGATGCCCCTGTCCCCACTCCCGTGGCCCAAGCGAGCGCACCGGCGCCCGCTCGTCCCGCGCCTCCCGGCCCCGCGGCCGCGGTCTCCTCTCCTAACGTAACTTTAGAAACGTTAGCAAAGTTAGTCACCCCCGAAGCAGACCGCATGGCGGCAGATCTCAGGGAGGCTAACACTGACGGTGATAAGCTTAAAATTATCCTCAAGTCCCTAATCAAGTTAGGCGAAGCCTTCAGCGGCATTAATCTTTAATTTCAATGGATAATACGAGATTAACGTGTACCAAACCCCGATCCCTTAAATTAGGGTACTTTAATGCCAATGGCATTAGAGGCCAGCGTGATGAAATCGCCACCTTCCTCCGTGACCATCAAATTGATATCCTCCTCATACAGGAGACCTTCCTCAAGCCCAGTCACCGCGATCCGAGAATTGCCAACTATCGCATAGTTCGCAACGATCGGTCACGTTGCCACAAGGGCGGTACTCTAATCTATTATAGAAAAGAACTGCACTGCATTCCCTTAGATCCCCCTCCCATGGAGTCTCTACTCGAGACTTCAGTGTGTCGACTAGGCATGACCGGTCATCAACTGATCACTATCGCCTCCGCGTACATCCCTCCCGGCGGCACGTCCGAGGAGCACACTCTGTTCACCAAAGACCTTGCCGTCCTCTCCGACTCCGTTATCATAGCGGGCGACCTCAACGCCAAACACCCCGCCTGGAACAGCACGACGACCTCTGCCAGAGGACGTCACGTGTATAACCTGGGTGAGTCCCTCAACTTCGATCCCATCGCTCCTATGGAGCACACTCACTATCCCCACGACCCCGACCAACGTCCGGACGCTCTCGACATAGCGCTACTCAAGAATGTCAACCTTAAGTTGCATTCCATCGAGACTTTACATGAGCTTAACTCAGACCATCGACCAGTGCTCATGCACTTAGTTCCCCGCTCGGGTCCCTCTGACCCCAGCCAGCCCCCGCCGACCCAAGTGATAACCGACTGGAGGAAAGTCAGCGAAAAGCTGAAATCCACCACGTCGCCTCACCTGGAGGCCATCCCCGACCACATTGTCTCAGTCGCAGACACGACGGCCGCCATCAACTCGTTTACAGAACACGTGCAATCCGTACTAAAGGATTGCTCACGGGAAGTTCCAGCAATGAGCGATCAACGCTGGATTCTACCCGCTGACGTACGTGAACTGATAACCGAGAAGTACGCGGCCATCCGTGCCTACAGCAACTTTCCCTGCGACGCGAACAAAGCTCACATGCGTTATTTACAGCGTGCTGTAAAGAAGCGCACTAGTGAGCATCGTTCAGATCAATGGGACAAGACGCTTAGCGAGCTCGAGCCTACCCACCTAGCCTTCTGGCAGCTCCAACGCAAGTTGCGCTCCACCGAAGAGGCTTCGATGCCTCCCCTCACCCGACCCGATAAGAGCGTCGCATTCGACGACTCTGAGAAGGCCGAATGCCTAGCCGTCAGCCTGGAGTCCCAGTGCTCCCCCAGCTCTCAACCAGTAGACAAGCGACATCTCGATGAGGTGAACGCATTCGTCGAACGTAAAGCCGCCCTCCCCCCCGTAGAAGACCCTGATGATCCTCTGCCTTCGGTCACAGCTGACGAAGTGCAAGACATCATTAATAAGCTTCAACCGCGGAAAGCACCCGGCTCCGACGGAATCACCAATAGGGTGTTAAAACTCCTCCCCGCTCAGCTCGTCGTGTTAATGGCGGCCATCTTCAATGGCGCCCTGAGCAACAACGCCTTTCCCCAAATATGGAAAGAGGCCACTGTCATCGGTTTCGCCAAGCCAGGCAAACCCAAGTCTGAGCCCTCGAGCTACAGACCTATCAGTCTCCTGAACGCACTCGGCAAAATCTACGAGAGACTTATTTATAAGCGACTCAAAGACTTCGCCGAGGCTAAGAGTCTCATCCCCAACGAGCAGTTCGGCTTCAGGACCGGACACTCTTGCATTCAACAGGTCCATCGCATCGTAGAACACTTGAGCGCTGGCTTCCAGCGAGGAGCGATGACGGGTGTGTTGTTCTTCGACATAGCAAAGGCTTTCGACAAAGTCTGGCACAACGGCTTATTATATAAGCTGTACAAACTGGGAGTGCCGGACCGTCTCGTGCTCATCTTACGAGACTTTCTGTCGGATCGCACCTTCCGCTATCGCATCGGGAAGGCACTGTCTTCCCCCCACCCCATTAGAGCCGGAGTCCCTCAGGGCTCCGTCGTCTCTCCCCTTTTCTTTACTCTGTTCACCAGTGACATCCCCAAGAGCAAGAAGGCTCAGTTAGCCCTGTTCGCGGACGACACGGCCATTTATTACACTGGCCGCAGTCACGACGCTATCTATAGCACCCTCCAAACCTCAGCCAACGTCTTAGGCGCTTGGTTCCGGAAATGGAGAATCGAGGTGAACCCCGACAAGAGCCAGGCAGTTCTTTTCTCTAAACAGCGTAAAATTAAGCCACCCGCGCTCAGCCCGATCACTATGTACGGTAAGCTTATCCCTTGGGAGAAGCAAGCCAAGTACTTAGGAGTCATACTTGACAACCACTTGTCTTTCGCGGCGCACATCAAAGCAGCTCGCGACCGAGCTGCGTTTGCTATGGGTAGGCTTCATTTCATGATTTCGGCAAAAAGCAAGTTGTCACTCAAGTGCAAGTTGCGCCTTTATACCGCGGTGATCCGCCCCATTATGACGTACGCTTGCGTCGTGTACGCTCACACCAAGCCTAAGTACATCCATAGGATGCAAATTTTTCAGAACCGGTTCTTACGTAGAGTCACGAGAGCCCCTTTTTATGTCCGTAATGACCGTCTACACGTAGACCTTAGAATGCCCACCGTCCTTCAGTTTATGAAACGTCTTTCGAAGCGTTTCTTCGATAACGCCATCAAACACCGTAATCCCCTGATCGCAGCGGCCGCCCGTTACGAACCCTCGCGCATTAGTACAGTACGCCGTCCTAGGCATACCCTTGTCACTCCAGATGATGCTATCACCCTCCTCCAGGAGAGTAGCAAAGAGACTAGCACTCTTAAAAAGTTCCGACTCAAACCGCCGTCTTTCCGACCTCGCCGTCGAGGTCCGTCGCGACGTCCCGGTCCATGCCCTCCCCGACCCTCGCTCGAGCCAGCCCGCGATGCTGTGCTAGTAGTTTTAAATCAGCCCCTAAATAATGATACCATTCAGATCCAGCCTGTCCCCATGCAGTCCTCCCCCAGCGACGCCCTAAGCCGAGGTTCGTACCCCACAGGGGGTGCCCTTAGCGTGCAGTCGCTTAGTTTGTAAGTTTTGATGCCCTGGCTGGAGGCCTTACTCTAAAGGCACCCACAGGATAGTCCGGTTAAGCAGACGACAACCTCATAGGTTGAACTGCGAGATGCCATTCATAAAAAAAAAAAAAAAAGCGTGGTCCCGTGACAATCACATTGGTAGGAACCACGGCCCCATGCATCATCTACCAAAGCAAAGAAAAACAAAACTATTTCCTCAACAACAGATCAAACGACCGTTGATACAGACTGTTGTCAAAATCACCATGCCTGACATGCTATATACTGATTGTTAATTATCAAACTACGCTCCTGTTTATCCTTATTCCCCTTCTGCACCATTCACCGATTCTTTGCCAAACGATAACTATTTTATTCCCAGCACGTATCCGGAACATATCTTGATATCCCTTACAAACTACTAACAGAACTAACCCCTATTATGATAATCATGTCACCATAAATACAATAAGGTAAACATAAAAATAATTCAGTACGTCGTTACACCGGTAGATGGCGTTATAAATAATAGAATATCGACACTATTTTTCAAGGGAAAAAACCCCGTTAAAATATTTAGCGACCGTTATTCGGTTGAGAAAAATGCGTGTCCCTTCCGTGTCCGTACTTTGTATGCAAATATGAAGACTGGGTTACGTTGAAAATATACGGGAGGGTTTTTTTGTGATGACACGAACAAGAAATGAATTACAACGACAACAGCAAAAGATGCCAAAAAAAAGTGAATGACATTTAAAAAGTGTAATCATTAGCTGTCATATCATCAAAAAAAAAAACAGCTTCAAGCCTGCAATCCCCAAAGTCAATCAAATCAAAATCATTTATTTCATGTAGGCCAGTTACAGGCACTTTTGAATAGTCGAACAACAATAAAAATCAAGCTACAGTCCCAGTCACAAGACATAATAACTGTGAAACTAGTGTAGTGGCCCATTCCAAAGCGTAGATCTCTATGGAGAAGAATGGGCATGAGACTCCATGGACACTCTTGTTAATCAGAATCTTGTTACAAAAACTTTGGTCACATCATTCATGTTGAGATGGTACATTATGTGAAAACGATGTAGCAAGAGGTGCACGTTAAAAGTGTCAATATTAAAAACAAAAAAGATAACAAAAAATATAAAAACGAAAGGTCAGGCAGAGGTGTACCTAAATGTACAGACAGCAATAATAAGTAGTTACCCCCCCCCCCCCCGGCGTACTCAGCGGGAACACCCAAATACTCCGAAATATTTTATTCCGAATTTCAATAATCCGAGTGCCAAAAGTCTGAATTGCATAATGCCTAAGAATTATAATGTCTATTATTAAAAATCACAAAATTTATTTTACCGAAAGTCGTAAATGCGATTTCTTAGTGTTCCGATTTTCATACGTTCGAAGAATCAAATGCTCGAAGGATTCTCGGTCCGAAAAACGACATTGCGATTTTCAATTGTTCGAATAAACTAAAAGTCAACATGTTGTGCTACAAAATTTAGACACAGAAACGAATCGCTGCAAAACCGACTTCACGTAGTCTTGTCTGCCCTACCCCTAGAGTGTAATTTAAGCCCGCGTAGGCGCGGAGGGGTTTGAAGGCCCGCCTCCGCGGCTGAGGCTGAACCCCGCAGCGCCGGAGCCGTGACAGAAATAATGCTTGCTGCATGTTGCATGCATGCCTGCTTGCATGCTTGCTTGCATGCCTGCTTGCATGCCTGCTTGCATGTTGCATTCCTGCTTGCATGTTGCATGCCTGCTTACATGTTGCAAGCTTGCTTGCAGACTGCATGCTTGCTTGCATGCTGCAAATCCCTTGTATTATTGATGAATCCCTTCGGTTAGGTTAGGTTAGAATTGTGACCAGGGAAACAAAATATTTTTATTCGAAACTAAACAATCATAGTTTAAAAGAGAACAAGGCGTTTTATTTCGGATTTGTATTAATCGGTATTTTAATAATCGAAATTCGTATTTTTGATGTTTCGAATTATCATTAAGTTGGACTTTTTGTTATTCGATCTATTAAAACTCGGTATTTTGAGAATAGTAATTATAAACGTTAGGAATATTGAAATTTAGGAATTATAAAAATAGGAGTAATGATAAGTCGGAGTTGTTATATTAGGAATTTTGAATCATTCGGAATTATGACAATCGGCATTTTGAAATTCGAACTTGTGACTATCGGAATATTTTTTTTCTTATTTATGTAGTGTACCCGTACTCAGCGGGACTGTAGAGGGGTTAGCACATACCAGCGCTGTCTGTACACGCACACACATCGTGAGTTATGTTTAAGTCCCATGTAATAAGGGGCGATCCAGACTCCGTGGATGTTATTGAGATATTCCTGATAGAAAACCCCAATACCATTTGGTCGACCCGGGAATCGAACCCAGGACCTTCATGCTCAGCAGTCGCGCTTGTTACCACTTGACCAACTTTTGTTATAGTAAAAACTCATCTACATTGCCTCTCTGTAGTAAAAACACATCTACTGAGAATCAATTTTTAGGGTTCTGTACCCAAAGGGTCAAAAGGGACCCTATTACTGAGACTTCGCTCTCCGTCTGTCACCAGGCTGTATCTCATGAACCGTTGTAGGTACTCCCTTTCTTCTCCTAAAATTGTTTGTCCGAAAATCATTATCCATAACACGTTTGTTATAAACTTAAGTAACCGTAATGTTCAAAATCCCGAAATTTTGTTTAGCATAATTATCTTTAGTTCTAAAAGTATTTTGTCATAATATCGAGTACTAGAATAATTGAATCTCCTAATTTTACATGACCTAAAGTCATATGTCCTAAGTATTGTGTTAAATAATGTGTATTATTCCGAATGTTCATTTATTATAAAATTTTTAGTCCTAAAACATTTACTAAAAATTAGGTTTTAGTGACAGAAACGAATCGCTGTAAATCCGACTCCACGCAGTCTTGTCTGCCCTTACCCCTAGAGTGTAATTTAAATCGCGTAGGCGCGGAGGGGCGAGGCGGCCCGCGATTTGAGGAGCAGGTGGTTGTAACACTCGCCGCCGCGGCTGAGGCTGGCCGGCGCAGCCGGCCAGTAAGCCGAAGCTGTGGTGGTGAGCGTTAAACCCATCTGCGACGATAAACTCGCGTGGGACCGCCGGATCCCCGCAGCGCCGGAGCCGTGACAGAAACCATGTTTGCTGCACGTTGCATGCTTGCTTGCATGATGCATGCATGCTTGCTGCATGCTTGCTTGCATGCTGCATGCTTGCTTGCATGCTGCTGCAAGCAAACATGTTCCATTATACCTTTGTTGCATGTGTGCACCATTTTTCTCTGAAGTAATCACTCGCACATTACACTTACATTGTTTATTTATGTACTTTTCACACACCCCGTCATATTTTTCGTTGTAGAATCGATTTTTGTAAGTAAAGCCATCACAATTTAATTTTATGCCACCCTTGTTAGTCTTTAAAAGTTCACATTACTGCATTTTTGAATAATTTATTTTTGATACGAGTATATTATAAAACAAAAACGTATTTATCCTGCTACTAAACAGAACTACATAACAAGTGAACTACCTCAAAACAAGTCGGTAGATGAAAAAATATTGCCCGCTCTCATATCTACGTAACTGAGAGAAGTTCATAGCTTTGTGATACAAATTTGTTCGAAGAATATTATTATTATTATAAATAACAATTATATTATTTGTATTTAGGAGTTATAACTTTTATTGAAAACGGTTTTATGTGTTTTGTATATTATTGATTGTAATATTTATGACAAACGGATTTAGGACATATTATATTTAGGGATAGGCAAGTTATCATTCGGACAAATGATGATTAGGACAAAAAAAATTATGGCACTTTAAATTATGGAAAAAAAAGTTAGGTGACACAATAGAGAACCACCGTTGTAACGTTGTACGGTTACAAGTATTTACTCTCATACAAACAAGTATTTTTCTTTATAAATAATGGTACCCTGCGTGCGCGAGTCCGACTTGCCTTTGACCGGTTTTATTCATGACAGCTTATGGGCGTTGAAATTGTTTTATTTGTGTATAATTGAGGTGACGTTAGAAAGCAGAGGGTGTAGGCAGATCTCGAGATGTCAGCAAACCGGAAGGGGTCCGAGAGGGCCGACACGCCTGCCAGGGCTGCGGGACTGTTCGAAAGAGATACTGTGGCCCTGGAACACAAAGGGCTCAGAGGGATCATGGATGGGTTTTAGTCCCTACAAGTCTGACACTCCCTCCCACTCCATCCAGAGTGGAGGGGGGGGGGTTGATGATTTGATTACCATTATCTTGAAGTAGGCCTAGTTTAACAATAACAAAACTTGCCAATAAAATAATAACCCAGCATGCAATATTTAATATTAGCTAGAAACAATTTGTAGATAAAACACCAATTTTTGAGATGATATTTATTAAATTCTCGAAGAGCTATTATGTTAATCATAATATAACAGGATCAAAGGCATTCTTGAGATTATCAAAACTATTTACGAACCCTTTAAAGTTTAAACTTTAATATTATTAAATCAGAAAATTCGTCTGGCTAGACTGTGCCCAAAAATAAACAGTTCAATTAAAAATATTATTACGAATAAAGGTAACATCGCGCCTGCAATGTGATTCTGTAAGTCCTTACACTTAACTTCGAATCTGAATCCGCTGTGAGTTTTTTGATTGGCATTCTAAAAACCCGGTTGATAATTCGAATTTACACTAGCGCCACCCTTACGAGCGTGTCAGCGAGTTGAACTAAATTAACAGGGAGATTTGGACGGATAAAAAATGAGATGACGTAAGAAGTGGCATTCTGTAAGGTCATTGGTCATTTTGAACCTTACGCGAAATGACAGTGGATAGCGATGTGAGATGCGAGTTGTTGTCTGAATTTTACAGAATCGACACATTTTCGAAAAAAACTGTTACAGCAAAATTACAACGATTATAAATTATCTATATGTCGGAGACGGTCATTAGTACGGACATGAATCGAAAGCGCGCCAAAAGCGACCTACTTACCAGTCTACCCACACCTAAGCGCGCTTACTACAGAGTCGTGATGTTTTGAGCTCGCCGCGAGGAGGACAGTCAGTGTCTGATCGCGGCGGAGTCAAGACGTCCCGAAACTGTAACCCGATTCATTGTGCCTAGTGTTACTGTGTTAGATTGTAATTTCAAGTAATTTGTTAGTTCGATAAAAGCAGTGTACTTTGTGTATAGAAAACACTAGGAAGTGGCGAAGGGCGGGCGTTTTGGGGGACTGTCTCTTGTAATTTTGACATTCAAAAGGTGCTGATTATCAGCCTAGTTTGAATAAATGACTTTTGATTTTGTAGTGTGTGTTTTCATAGCACGAAACCCATGTTCTGCCCACATGAAGACCGTGTCTAACGAAATAAAATCACCTCCCTACGACATATAGAAACAGAAATTTCCACTTATCTTTTTTTTAACATTTCGATAATGTTTTAGTAACTTTTTACACCTATGTATCCTGCGCGTATTAAGTTTCATTAAAATGTATTTAGTCATTTCGGAAAAAAAGGACTTGAAAGTTTGAATGAAATGCCGTAAGGCGTAAACGCTCGAAATGTGGAATCGACACCGACGCTAAAACGCTTACCACGTATTTAGGACATAATTCTAAAAAAAAAAACTTGAGAGGTGTCAAGGGACACCCGGATGGAACGAAGTTCCTTTCACGTACATAATATCAATACATTTTAGATTTAAGTTAGTGTACGAAAAATAAAATATTTAATTTAAGGAAGATTAATCCTTAATTCGAAGCAATACGTCTTACTTAACTGCACAACCGAATTTGTACTTTGTAGTTCGGTCACTCAAAATAATAATCATATCTATCCTTACTCACATACACACCCCAATTGTACGTAATTTATGGAAATTTCAACTTTATTTTAAAGATATAAAGCTTACAATAGCTTACTATAGCAAAAAGTGTCGTGACAACTTTTCGTAAGATTTTTTTCCGTCTAGCCCCCTTTCACAACGCGCGATAAGGAACTTCGTTCCAAAACTGCTGTTCCATACATTTTGACCGTGTAGGTATTGCAGTTTTGAAGAAAACCAATACGAAGTAGAGTGTCAAAATTACTTGCTGTCTTCCCCCAGCGACGCCATAAGCCGAGGCTCGTACCCCATAGTGGGTGCCCTTAGAGTGTAGTCGCTTAGTTTGTTAGTTTATTTATGCTCTTGCTGGAGGCCTTACACTCAAGGCACCCACAGGATAGTCCGGTTAAGCAGGCGATAACCTCCTTGGTTGAACTGCGAGATGCGTTTCACAAAAAAAAAATATACTTGATGCTTTC
This sequence comes from Cerastis leucographa, assembly GCA_963082945.1. Taxonomy (NCBI): domain Eukaryota; kingdom Metazoa; phylum Arthropoda; class Insecta; order Lepidoptera; family Noctuidae; genus Cerastis; species Cerastis leucographa. The sequence continues at coordinate 3,664,445 of OY720380.1, read as the reverse complement.
AACAATAAAATGTCGAGAGTATTTAAATGGCTTCACAAGTGCTTTTTGCTACCGTTAGCTGAAAATGGGTCTTTGAAACACAAACATCGAGAAATTAAATTGTTTGCTGTTTTTAATTATAGCCATATATAATTATTTTCTAACCGTAAATGTGTGTTTATTTAAAAACGATTTTGGACTATGTCTATTGTTGTGTTTGAACTTGTTTCAGGTTTGTTTTTAATATTGTATCACATTAGTTAATTGGGTTGCTAAATATACTTGTTCAACGAGTGGGCTTACATAAAATTATAACGAGCAAGGTATAAACATCGCAAACGTTTTTACCTATGTTTTTCTAAAATGAATACCAACAATATCAGCTGTCACAACAGTCCCACCCAAAGAAAAAAAAAATAGTAAGATTCCTTCCACCGTGTCAAGAAATTATCACATTATTCTGCTTTGTTGATTATGACCTGACAATAGTATTGTCTCGCTTACTTATCATCACCAGCCTAATCACTCCACTACTGGACATAGGTCTCTTCAATCGCACCCCACTTCACTCAATTCTTGGCAACTCTCATCCAGTTGCTACCAGCCACTCTGCGAAGATCGTCGCTCAACCGAGCCTAGTGCGAGCTGAAGCCGACCCAAGTATGGTCCTCCTGACCTTGTACAGCTATGGCGGCGAATCTCAGCGTAGACCAATCATCAACGCATAAAATTTAAAGTAAACGCGAACGTAGATGCATTCTCTCCAACACCCAAATGCGGTGAGGGGCTCATCTAGCGATTAAAATCTTCAGTCCCGCCCACAAGACACCCCCGTATGTTTACGACAGGGACTATTGTCATGCGTTTTACGTAACACGTCAAGAAAGGATTACAATAGTGTGCGTGATAGATAATACCTTGATCTTTCGAGGTGCATAATATACCTCAAGGTTTTTATTCTTTAAACATACATATCTTTCTGGTCCTTTTTCTCCGATTCTATAAAAAATCACGACCTTGAAATGGTTTGTTTTAGCATACGAATATTTTGATGGTAAAGGAAAACATCTTGAAGTATCCGACTTGTTCCAGGGTAAAAAAAAATCAAAGAAATAAAATAATGTGGTATGCGGGAATATACAGGGTTATTTGTAAAACACCGACAACATCTTCAGACTATGTTACTAACATCATAAGCAACAACTTTTGGTCTATGACTTTTAAAAAATTCGTCATATTTTAGAACATCAGATTTTTAAAATAGACAGACAGACAAAAATAAAAATATTTAAATTGAACGCTCTAAATGTTACGAAGTCTATGCGAAGCAAAAGAAATCGATAGTACAATAGCGGGAGCATAGACTTCGTAACATTTAGAGCGTTCAATTGAACACGACAACCACGCGAGCGATTGCTTCAGTTAGGATGCAGGCTAAGGGTACGTGCAGATTGCCGCTGTACGATGGCAAGTTGCATTCCAACAGAAAAATCGCGTGAGAAAAGTTCGTGTGAACGGTCACTTGATATTATTAAAAATAATAATATTCATTAACTAATCACAATGCTTTAACTCAATGCGACATTTTAAGTGTATGCTACATGTTTTCTTAGACATTCACAAATTACTTTTTGCCAGTTAACGTAACTAGAACCACTTTTAAAGTAAACTGGAGTTTTTCCACGCGCGTCCAACAATGTGCGGCACAGCTCCAATCTGAACTTACTTACTTCTTACCTAGCTTAATATGTTCAGTCACGAGCACAAAAATAATGTTTTTAAAGGAGAGTTTTTTTTGCTGTATATAATTATGTTACGGGCAATTTGATAAGTCCGGGCACTATTAATAATGGCCGGTCTGTATTCATAATGCCAGACTCAATTGGGCGATTTGATTAAAACAGCATGATTAATCACTTTTCCCGGCCATTATGAATAATGCCCAACCTATCTTGGGCAAAGTAATAAAATAGGTGAACTGTAGTGTTTTTGTTTATTAAATGAAATTAAACTTACAAAATTTTCATGAAAATTTAACAAAAAATTTTAATAACCCAAACCTAACCCAATTGCCCGGCTACAAGTAGGAAATTATTCATACTGCCCGGTCCAAGTGATAAATTCAAGCTATCTCAAACACTGACTTATTACATGGACCACAGGACGTCGGGCATTATTAATAATGGTCGGTCAAAGTGATAAATTAATCACTTTGCTCATCGCTCTTGGGCATTATTAACAATGGCTGGTCCTTATTGGTTAATCACGTTGCTCGTAACATATAAAGGGTGTAAAACACCTCTTAACGAAACAGAAAGGCACTGGTTCTTCCTGTCATTGCGATCATTTTTTTGTTCTACACCATACCTGGGAACCTTCTAGTTACGGAGATATTAGGGGTCAAAGTTCCAACTTTTTGACAAGTATATTTTTAAATACAAGTTTTTATTGTAGTATTTTTACTTTAAACACCTTCACGAACCCCGTTCTATTCAATCCGTCCATCAGCACAATGTTTTGAGTGCGTTACATTGAGTTCTACCACAAAACATGATTTTACACCCCCCGAAAAAAAGTCGTTTCACAGCAATAATTTTTGCGTAAAGTTACTTAGTTTCGTGTCCAGAATGCTTGGTTGACGGCTTCGTTATGAGGTGATTTACACCGTGTATACATAGATAGTATCTCATGAAGCCATCAACCAAGCATTTTGTGCATCAAACTAAGTAGGTCTACGCAAAATGTATGTCTGGGAAACGTTTCTTGGTGTGAAAAATCTCGTTTTGATAGTGATGAATTAATTGGCAAACAGGGGTCGTGGAGGTATTGAAAGTAAAGTTATAACGTTAAAAACATGTATTGTAAAAAAAAACTTGTGAAAAACTTAAAACTTTCATGCCTAATTTCTCCGTAACTATAAGGTTCCCAGGTTTGGTATAGATCTAGAACAATAGATAGCAATGTCGAGGAACAAGTCCCTCTCGGCTTCATTAAGGGGATTTTTATTTTGGAACCCATGCTATTATAAAAACCGGGCCAAGTGCGAGTCTTACTCGCACACAGGGTTCCATAGCCCCAAACAATATAATAACAATATTTTGAACGGTGATTCATTAGTAAAATTCCACTCAAAAGCAAAACTAAATTTGTTTTTCATAGTAATTTAATGAAAAACAAAGTTACTGCTGCAGTTTGGTGAAAAAGTCTCAAATATCATATCTTATTCAAACCAATTTTGATTGAAAGTTTTTTTTTTTACGCTCTACGTCCCAATATTTTTTCACTGCTCCTCTTACTTTAGAAATTAGAAGGGGGGACATAATAGTTTGTGTAGTCCTAATAGTTTCGGAATAAAGTGGCTGTGACATTCTGACGGACAGACAGACAGACAGTCATGATTGATCTATAAGGGTTCCATTTTTTGCCATTCGGCTATGGAACCATAAAAAGGTATAATCTCAATGAATCTTCTGAAAACTATATCAGAGAGCTTCAGCTTTTCAATCATTAGAAAGTTGTGCTGATTTTTTATAATATTGGCAGTAACACTAGATAATAATGCTACAACTTTTGATCTCGACTGTATTGTTGAGAAAGTGTGTGATAATACCTTGTTTACGACTTTGCTAGATGTATTGTAGTATGACATCAAACAAAATAATAGCTACCTACAGTTACTGTTCTTCATATTTTTTCAGCATCTTATGTTATGTGCGGTGTCAGGTGGCTTTTCGAAGTACCTCGGGTAGGTGATAACATTTTCATGTGTGATGTAGGTTTTATGTAAAAATGTGTCTAGAAAATAAGATGTACATAAAATGTTTTTTCGTAAATAGATGGGTCTTAAGGATACGCTTACACGGTGTTGGTACCTTTGTTATTGGTTGGAGAAGGTTGTTAATGAAAGTACAAGTTCAGTATAAAGTCTAGTGATAATAACCAGAAGTAATAGTACAGTGACGATTCTAACATAATCTAACCCGCACACAAGTTAATGCTACGGCGCGGCGCTGCGAAGACGACTGGCCGCTAGACTGCATGCTCAGGGAACTTTGCATTTAGCATTGTCAGCATTATTGTTACCTGTAGTTCCTACACACGGACATGGATTTTAGGGATTCTTTTTATTTCTTTTGTTTCCTAAAATCATATAACATAACATCACGCCTGTAATCCCCGAGGGGTTAGGCAGAAGTGTGTGTTAGTACAGCTACATTTCGCCAGTTATGTTTTAAGTCCCATGTAATAATAGGGGGCGAGCGTTTTGCCATCAACTGGGAACAAATACAGTCATAATGGCTATTATTACTAAAAAACATTACCGAAAAATAGTGTTCCAGCTAAATTAGGCCGATTATAAATTATCTATAGAAACCGAAATTTCCAATTATCTTTTTTTTAAAGACATTTCAAAAAAAAAATTTTAAGTATCTTATTAGACCTATGTATCCTGCTTATGCGTTTTAAGTTTCATTAAAATCAGTTCAGTCATTTCAGAAAAAAAGGACTTGAAAGTTTGCATAAAATGCCGTAAGGCGTAAACGCTCTTAACAAAAGCAAAACTAAACTGTAGTAGACTCCAGTGTTTTGTTTAAAAATGGGAATGCATTTTGACGATACTAGAGACGTGAAATTACAGGTACAAGCAAGCCAAGCAGTATGAAGTTCTTTGAAATGTAACAGTAATTAAATTTAATTGATTTGTCTCAAATAGGTACGAAAGCAATTAGGAAGAATATCACTAGAGTTGAAAATAGTTCATACATTATTTTCAAATCTGGCGGTGTAGATCAAGGATCAAATTAGAACGTTTATAATAAATATGAAAGACGAAGATTTTGGATTTTGATACTACAAAAGGCAATACAAAATAGATGTTTAACACTTAGGGTTTCGCAGTTTAAGTGCCAATGGACACTTCAAGAAAACTTTAGGAGTTTCAATTTCAAACTTTAATAGTACCTACTATTAAAGTGAAAGTCTATTGTGTCTTCAAACGCTAATACTTTCGAAACAATTTTGGGATTCCAAATTTCTATTTTAACTGTGATTATTTCCCTTTGAGCTTTGTGAACCATTATTACATACTATGCCACGTTGACTAAGAGAGCTCAAAATATCCTCAGGGCTGTCATCCGACTGCCTGCGCAGAGTCCTGGAATACATCGGTCACATTGCGAGGAAAGATAATGGTAACCTTGAAAAGCTAACAGTGACCGGCTAGGTGGACGGGAAAAGACTTCATGGACACAGCCCAATACGATGGTCTTACCAGATCCTCACCGCTCTTGACTCCACAGTCCACAGCGCCCTTCACACAACCCGTCCGAGCCACCTACACCAACCTTGAGCGGGCGCAACGTTCTCTACTAAAAGTAATGTATTTTAAGAAGATTAGATATCCTACCCAAAGTCTTTTCCAAATTAGCGACTTACTCTCGGCGAGAAAATTATACATATTCAAAACTATTCTAAAGATACACAAGACCCTACCTTATGTAAAGAAGAAAATACATAATAGCAGAAATTCCCCAAACGAAAACCAAGTTCGCCAGCATGCAATATAAAAAACGCTCAGCTCAGCTGTACAATAGATTTAATAGAGAGATTTATGTACATAACAAGAAACAACATGAATGTAAAAAAAACACTAACTAGTTGGATTAAACCACTTACCTACGAGGACACGGAGGCGCTGCTAAAATAAAACACAAACCGAGATCATTTTCTATTCCACTCACGCAACCAAAAGTACACCATACACAGTACACACCCTTTCACACACCCACGCTTTTATTCTCAACACTCACTCACTCATCCACTCACCCTACCCCCATACACTCACTCACACTTAATCATTCCCCACACTCTTTTATTTATTTATGTCTTAATTTTGCATTAACTTTTTCTAATTTATTTTTTCTGTGTTAAGTTTAAAAAAAAAACAAGTTTGTTATTGTTAATAAGTTATGGAAGAGTGGAGTTTCCTAACACAGGCTTTAGACGCCTAAAAGGAAACTCCAATCACTAGTTGGTAAGAAAAAACTTGGCAAAAACAATAAATCATTTTTCATTTTTCATCATTTTCAACCGGTGGCAGATCCAGACTCCGTGGTAAAGTTTAGCAGATTTCGGACCTGACTGACTGACTAGATTTCTCGTACAATGAGAGATCTGTATTAAAAGGAAAATAAAAAGAAAAAAAAATCGAAGAAAGAAGAATCGAAGGTACAGGACGTGCATACAGAATAACAAAAACAATAAACATACAACGCATATCAAACATTTGTAAGTACAATAATAAGTAAAAAAAAAAATTGTTAGCTTGCACGTCGTGACTGTGACAAACAGGTTACCACTCAGCATGATGCTGTGCTATGGGGGACCCACAGCACAGTGCTGGTTTTCAGTGGTCACCCGAGAAGAAAAGTACGGAAGTCAATACAGCGTTAACATTTTATTACATGAATAAGAATGAAAAATAAACAGTACTTGGAATATGGAACATGGATATGGATATGGTACTTGGAACGGTAAAGGAAAACATCGTGAGGAAACCGGCATGTCCATGAAGACATTGTGACATCTACCAACCCGCACTGGGCCCGCGTGGTGGATTACAGCCCACTCCCTCATCCCGCATGGGAACATTATAGGCTGATGATGGTGATGATGGTGATGATGATGATGATGATGACTTGGAATATAGCTTGGTTTATCGTCGTCGTAAGTGTCCGCAGCCACAGGCATAATTTATTCGTATTTGCATGATCGTACCTTTAAAACTTAAATCACTAAAAGTGTTCATAGTACTTCGTGTGGGAATTTAATCTCTGTCCAAGCCCGGCGCTCAACCAACGCACCAATCAATTATTTGCAGCCAACGTAAGCTGATTAAACCCAACCTTTCTTCTCCATAAAACGCTATCAAAATATCTGTGGGTAGATTGCCTTAAAATAGCCAGCTTGTAACCCCACCCACCTCCTTTCAGTAAATAGCGTGAAGCTAAGATTAAAATGGCGGTGTAAACACGCGCCGCTCGCGTGGTCGTCGGTAATATACGACTGGCAGCTTATGTGGCTGTATTTTACACCGTAGAAAAACATTTGAAGGGAATTTTTGATATAACTCATACAATTATGTTAAAAAGCGCTGTCCGATCCGTGAGGGTATTATTAGGTTTCGAGATTAGATTTATGTTATCCTTTTTGGAAAACAGGTAAAAAAAAATACTCCGATGAAAATCAAACGAAACATACTAAAATGAGGATACATTCATGGCAAATGGGGTGCGGGCGCTGGGCGCCGACACTTCAGTTATCGGTAGTGACGTCATAAGCAAACAATTGGCAATCGCACATGACTTATGCCTAAGACGGTGTTGTCACGTTTGAAGCATTTATTAGAATTAAGGGAAATGGTGGTTATTTGGGACAAAATTCATGCATTTAAAAATACTAGTATCAAAAGAAATTTATGTATCACGTAAAAATAATCAGTTTCAATACCTACTAGACAAGAATTTCTCGGGCAAGTGATCATTGCAATCACGGTATCGGTCCAATGGAGAAAGATAGTCACTTTAATGGTCTGTACCCACACCTTTAAATACAAAACACCAAGCTTTTCTGATACTCACTGTGCGTGCATTGACGTTTGTGGTAGGAGTCTCTGTTTTGTATTTTTATAAAAACTTTTTTTAAGGTTGTGTGTGTCTTATCATTATTACACCGTAAACTACTGTCATTATAAGCGATAACTTATTGCTCCAATCCCTATTTAGAACAGTCAGCTTTTGCCATTCGCTTCGGTGTGAATGCAGTCTGTTAATCTGACGTGGCAACGTTTTTCCAATAGGTTACATTCATGTCATGATGGCTATGAGAACTTATAGACGCATGGAATATTGTAGAGGAAAATCTTTAAAACATATATAACATTGTTTTATTTAATAACGGACTTCCTAAATTAAATTGTTCGGAATAGACATATAATGAATCTTGCTAGAGGTCGACATGAAATACTCGTAAATAACATTAAAATCGTGAAAATTATATAGTGAAATTAGTTATTCGTAGTATAGTATCTGCCTACTACAGACACTCTATACTCACACTTATCATCCATATTCATACTTTTATTGGTTTTACATTAGCATATTACCAATCATTTCGTTTTTATAAATATTTTCTTTATATCCTTTGTTGTGACATGTTTACTTCAAATTTGTCAGATGTCATTTACTTTTATTTTTGATTCTTACCAGCCAAACTCTCTATGAAGGTTTCATTTAGATTATATATTACTAAAAATTATTATCATCAATTCGTTAGTTCAATTGTTGTATTTTATAATTAATTGCGAATATTTGCTGTGTAAAGATATTCTGAGTTATATTTATAAAAATATTATGCGCAAGGTTTTTGACCAATTGCTACTGGCTGCTTTGAATACTGGCAGGTTGCGTCTTACTAGAGCGCAGCAGTTTTGAATCTGAAAAAGAAAATTGGAAGAAAAGAAACGGAAGATCAGGGTATAAAAGGGATTTCTGACAGATGCCCTGGTTCTAGTCTGGAGTTAAGAGTCGGTTCAGTCTGGACACGAGAAATCAGTATAGTCTAAAATCAAGAAAACAGCTAAGTCTAGTTTGGAGTCAAGATCTGTCATATCTTGAGTTTTGAGCACAGCCTGGTGGAGTCAAAGAGCGGCCTTCGTTTAGTGCTGCCGTGGCTGTTGCTAACTGTCTGCTGGAAGCTGCTTTGCGAACTGACGAGCCTGGCACTGGGGCTCATTACCTGTCTGCTGGAAGCTGCTCTTCGAGCTGACGAGCCTGGCATTGGGCGGTACGTGTCTGCTGGTGGGTCCTACCAAATCGCCCTGCATCAAGTTCGTCGTGGTCAAGCTCATCTTAATCAAGCCAGCTTTCTACGACTGCAAGTTTGTCTTCAGTTACTATCACGCTCAGAGATTTGCGGAGATATTTAAAACGTTCTCGGTTAACCTGCCCTTCACTTTTGTACTAATTTATTGTATTTTTCATTTCATCATTTATTAAATTCATTTTCCCCTAATTACTTTTTTAATGTATAAATCTGTTTACTCCTTTCATCAAGGAATAAGCAAGTTTGTTACATTTTGAAAGTTAAAAATAAAGTGTCTAAAATTAAAAGGGAGAGAGAGAGAGTCAAGACAGTCTGAGTTATTATTAAGAAAGATTCTAAAATAGCCTACTTGAAATATTCAAGAGCGTTGAAGGACTGTCATGTGTGGTAGTCTATACTTTTGCGCTGAACCAGCGCCGATAATAGTTCGAGCCCACGACACTAAACCTATTTTGATGAGATTCGTAGATGATATAGATAAATATATGATTTAAGTGCTTAAGAGTATAAGTAGATTAAGAGATGTAATATGATAAAAATATGATGAAAATAGTTACCAAATATATAATCTCTTGTGGAAGTTGTTTTAGAATTTAGAGAATATGTTTAAGATCAAGACTTGATTTTGCGTTAGGCGCCAAAATGTAACAAACTTGCTTATTCCTTGATGAAAGGAGTAAACAGATTTATACATTAAAAAAGTAATTAGGGGAAAATGAATTTAATAAATGATGAAATGAAAAATACAATAAATTAGTACAAAAGTGAAGGGCAGGTTAACCGAGAACGTTTTAAATATCTCCGCAAATCTCTGAGCGTGATAGTAACTGAAGACAAACTTGCAGTCGTAGAAAGCTGGCTTGATTAAGATGAGCTTGACCACGACGAACTTGATGCAGGGCGATTTGGTAGGACCCACCAGCAGACACGTACCGCCCAATGCCAGGCTCGTCAGCTCGAAGAGCAGCTTCCAGCAGACAGGTAATGAGCCCCAGTGCCAGGCTCGTCAGTTCGCAAAGCAGCTTCCAGCAGACAGTTAGCAACAGCCACGGCAGCACTAAACGAAGGCCGCTCTTTGACTCCACCAGGCTGTGCTCAAAACTCAAGATATGACAGATCTTGACTCCAAACTAGACTTAGCTGTTTTCTTGATTTTAGACTATACTGATTTCTCGTGTCCAGACTGAACCGACTCTTAACTCCAGACTAGAACCAGGGCATCTGTCAGAAATCCCTTTTATACCCTGATCTTCCGTTTCTTTTCTTCCAATTTTCTTTTTCAGATTCAAAACTGCTGCGCTCTAGTAAGACGCAACCTGCCAGTATTCAAAGCAGCCAGTAGCAATTGGTCAAAAACCTTGCGCATAATATTTTTATAAATATAACTCAGAATATCTTTACACAGCAAATATTCGCAATTAATTATAAAATACAACAATTGAACTAACGAATTGATGATAATAATTTTTAGTAATATATAATCTAAATGAAACCTTCATAGAGAGTTTGGCTGGTAAGAATCAAAAATAAAAGTAAATGACATCTGACAAATTTGAAGTAAACATGTCACAACAAAGGATATAAAGAAAATATTTATAAAAACGAAATGATTGGTAATATGCTAATGTAAAACCAATAAAAGTATGAATATGGATGATAAGTGTGAGTATAGAGTGTCTGTAGTAGGCAGATACTATAGTAGATTCTAAACGGATGAACCGATTTTGATAAAATTGGTTTCGTTTGAAAGGTGTATTAATCGAGAGTGTTTTAGCTATGTTTCGACAAAATCTGCTTAGCCGTTTAAAGATCATCACCTCTTTTTTACCTGATGAAGGGACAACTTCCACAGGTCTGGTCGATTCGAAATTTGAAATCTTGTCTCTTGTCACCAAGGGCTTTGCCAGGGGGGGCTGCAACCCAGAGCGGGAGAAGTCATTTGATGATTTCCCATCCATAAAAAAGGGGGGGCTGCAACGCCACCTTTTTTCTCATTTTCAAAACATGTATTTTCTTTAAAACTATAAATACTCGGTATGATGTAGTAGTTCCTACTGCTATCATCAAATCTTTAATTAACAATTCCAACAAGACTCAAACGACCCCCTAAAATCTTCTTTCAAGACAACATCAAAGAACTGACATTTCTAAGGTAAAGCGACTTCAAAACGACTTCAAAAGTCTTTACAATTTCAAAACTATAATAATTCCTAGACAATTAGCGAGTGAAGAGAATGCTCAAGACTACAACTTCGCATCTCACAACTGTACAAAAGGCTTGATGTAATTATTTTTGTAGTATTTTGTCAAAAGTGTCACTCGAGATTTTGTTGTTTACTTTGAAACAATTCTCGCTTTTGCTAGTGGGTCAGCAGAAGAGCTTTTGTCCTGCAGTGGGACAATACATGAAAGTATTTAAAAAAAAAAATTGAGAGTTGTCAAGGGACACCCGGATGGAACGAAGTTCCTTTCACGTACATAATATCAATACATTTTAGATTTAAGTTGGTGTGCGAAAAATAAAATATTTAATTTAAGGAAGATTAATCCTTAATTCGAAGCAATACGTCTTACTTAACTGCACAACCGAATTTGTACTTTGTAGTTCGGTCACTCAAAATAATAATCATATATCTATCCTTACTCACATACACACCCCAATTGTACGTAATTTAAGGAAATTTCAACTTTATTTTAAAGACATAAAGCTTACAATAGCTTACTATAGCAAAAAGTATCGTGACAACTTTTCGTAAGATTTTTTTCCGTCTAGCCCCCTTTCACAATGCGCGATAAGGAACTTCGTTCCAAAAACACTGGGTTTACCATTCATCCATCCAGTAAAAAGTAAAAAAAAAGGCATTTTTAAACAAAAGTCATTAACTTACACTACTACTTCTACAAACTGAAACTACTACACTTTGAAAAACCATGTCCTTTGATGCTAATTCGCCTTGTTAATTTGCACTCGAATGAACCTAAAAATGTAAACACTTCGACCAACCACAACAAATACACACTCCAAGTTCATATCTGAAAAAAAAAAAAACAGTCGAAAATAAATTATGAACAAAATTAAATGTTGGATAGCAATGTTGATGCTTGCGTGAACGTAATCCATTCAATTTGTAAAAAGCTAAATAAAACAGACACAAGCAAATAAGCAAGGTGGATTTCCAATCCATTGCAATATGTACAATGATACTAGTTTGATTGAATTCAGATCATATTCCTATGTAAAACTGCCAGCTTTACTAAAAAACAGTGACGTATAAATAGTGCAGTAGCGTGTAGTAGAACCACAGCAGCGCTAGTACAAGTTTCAGTTGATTCACAAGCGGTCACCCGTTCATTCAATGTTCACGGACGAGTGCGTCGCTCGCCTCACTGCTTGCCGACTTGTTGATACATCGCCGATTTTAACTCGCACGTAAACAGTCGAGGCGAGCTGGCTTACTAGTTTGAACGAGGCATGATTGAGCGACGTTTGTCGTGATCGTCAATTGTTTTGGACATGGATAGCAGTGTGAATTTCGTTGGATTTGAAGACCTCATCAATCTCACTTGATGTATCGGAGTCCGGCAGTGTTATTAGACTTTTGCCTTCAAGAATTTCTCTATTGTAGCCCGGAGTCTGGCCTTGTTGATGGGAAGATGATGGACCGTGAAGATTGACACAAATGAACAGAGGCCACCCAGCAGTAACTGAAGTCGAGCTGTCGATGATGATTATAATGATATTGGAAATAGGCGTAAACCCCAGTTATAAGGGAATAAAACGTTATTGGTGAAATGAAGGTGTACTTTTAGTTACTAATCCTTCGGGGAAATCCAGGTGCCCAGGGCCTTAAGTCTGCTATTTTTATAAACATCGTCATTCCAACACGATCCTATTGTCATTTTGCTAAAAGTCCGTAATCTGCTAAATTCATAATGGTCTGTCAAATTCTATGCCATTTCTTTCAATGGAGTGTCAGTGGTTGATCATTGTGAAGTCATAATGACGCCATTACCAAATAGTAGTTTACCAAACTTGTTGTAGTCAAAATCCACAATTATGAAATCAATGATTGTATAGATCTAAAGTTTTTCGGTGCTTCGTTTAAAAGCCAAAGATCGGAGTGAAAATTTCACTGTATTGATTTATCACCTCGGACAAAAGACAAAAAATCAAAATCAACATTTTTTTTTTACATAGGCCTACATGGGCACTTATAAAACGTCGACAAAAAGTGCACGGTTTGGGTTGATCGTTTCGTATGAAGAAGAACCGGCAAGAAACTCCGGTTTTACAATATTTGACGTTACGTACGTAAGTATGGGAGGACAGCGTAGGCCCGACAATGAGTCGTTGCTTACTACAAAAGGTACAAAAACAAATTTAAAATAAAAACCTATTAATTTACAAAGCCTACAATGTCCAAACATTCACAAAAATAGGTAGATAAAAAGAATCTATACAAAAGTAAAATAATACAATATAAGATAAAACAATACAATATAAAATTAAACATTCTGAACAATGAACGAATGGTGCAAAAAAAAAAAAAAGAATTATATTTGATAACCTCAATTTCCAAAGTCAGTTTCAAACAGATGAATTTGAAGAATATTGAAAATCTGTAAACTCTCTCTGACATAATGCAATCGCGCAGATGTCGGCACCACGTACCATAATACATTCAACTGTAAAGTACGTGCTTAGACTGCGCGGATGCGACGCACTGATTCTACAGGACTATTCTATTCACTTCATTATACGTACGGAGATTATCGTAGTTTTATACGTTAAAATCGGCTTTACGCTAAAGCCGATTCTTTATTCTTTTTTCTACTACTTAAGTAACGTATGCGGTGTAAGGGATGTCGCGCCATTGACTATTTTCAACCCCCAACCAAAGAAGAGGGGTGTTATAAATTTGACGTGTGTATCTGTGAGTCTGTCTGCGGCATCGTAGCTCCTAAGCGGATTAGCAGATTTTGATAAAATTGTATTCGTTTGAAAAGTGTTTTAATCGAGAGTGTTCTTAGTAGAAAATCTGCTCAGCCGTTTGAAGATCATCACCTCTTTCCTAGCTGATGAAGGGATATAAACAACTTCTACGGGTCTGGTCAATTCAAAATTTGACATCTTGTCACTTGTGACCATGGGCATCGCCAGGTGGGGGGGGAAGCAGCTGCAAACCCCCTCCCCCCTAAAACCTCAGAATTTTTGTATTCGTTAATTAGCGAGAAGTGGCGCAACACCGAGAAAAATAGAAGGAATGTGGGGTGGCCTACCCAGGAGTGGGACAGTCAAGGCTAAGAAAAAATAATATAAGTTTAAAAAGCATGAAATAAAAATTAAACAAAAAATTTAACCGAAAAAAATCTAACAAGGCCGCTTAGCCCAAGCACAAACCAAAGCGGACCCCCGACGCTACGACGCTTGGATTAATTTATTTTTGTTTTTTTAGAGTTTGTGTCGAAGGTATTTTTAAATTTTAATTTTTTTACAAAGAATTCAGTATTTATGGTTCTACTTAGACCCCCTAGCTTTTTTTTAAATCGCATAATATAGAAGGTAGCGACGGTGGTGACAATCTGATCATATTCGCGGGGCAAAAGATCCCAGAAATTGCACAAAACAGCGAGGTTTGGAGAATGAAAAGGGAGGCATTTGCCCAGAAGTATGACACAGTACAGGTTATGAAAAAAAAACCATATTACACTTGTAATCCCCGTTTGGTAACTGAACGCATGAATTATTCGGTCATCATCGCATTGGAACCCCACACAATCGCAATTACACCATAGAAGCACAAGAATTATCAAAGATATCCTGCCAAAGTATCAAAACAGACGACAGGGAACGCAACTCATCTCCTATTGGTTAAAAACAACACACTTATGTTGTAAATCCCCATGGATCCTCTAGGAAAGGCGAAGGGGTATCTCAGATCCCTAACGACTAAATCCACACTGTGACCGTCGTAAGAACATAAGGGGGCTTGGGAAATGCTTTGGATTCTCCGATGAAACGCACCGATGCCTTCACTGAGCTGCGTTGTAAAGATGTCCCGGGGGTAACAAGGTTGGTTCTTGTAACGTCTTAAACTATGACTTATAGTTTTGGTAATACAGTCGATAATTTTGTTGAGAGTGAATATGGTATTTGGTATGAATAGGTAAGTACTATATGTTTTTTTTTTACTCACTCGAGGAGGAGCTCGTGGCTAAAAAATAACAGCGGCACGGGTCGATCTTTAAGGTTAAGCCGTGCTTGCCGAGGTTGGTCCGTGAATGGGTGACCATAGTTGCATACCGAGTTTCCTCCGTGCTTCAGAAAGCACGTTAAGCCATTGGTCCCGGCTGTCTTTTGTAAATCTTTGACAGTCGTTAAGAGTAGTCTAAAGCCAATAGTCTAACATCCAGTCTTACCAAGGGGTATCGTATTAACCAGTTACTGGGTTGTGAAGGTCAGAGCAGTCATTTTATGTAAAATACTGGTACAAAGTCAAAGTCAAAGCATTTATTTCAATAAGACCATTACAGGCACTTTTGAAAGTCAAAAAAAAACAAAATAAAACGCGAAGTTACAGTCCCAGTCACAAGGCATAATAACTTATGAAAGTACTGTAGTTGCCCATTCCGTAGCATAGATCTCTATGGAGAAGAACGGGCAAGAAACTCCATGGACACTCTTTTAAATCAAAATATGTTACTGTTGAATTACAAATATGTGAGAACAATATAGAAATACGGGCAAGTTAAGAGCGTCCGGAGTAAAAGATTAAATCAGTAATTAAAAATAAAGTAATTAAAATAAACCGTGGCAGCTAAGAGATGACCAGTCACAACTGACAGCGCCCGTTCACGAACATGACGCATGTATCAGCCATCATTCAACTCAACCATTTTGAAGGGAACTAAACGACCCGACACACCCGCCACCATCAGCGTGACATTTAAGTGAGCATGACATTCACTCAACCACCAGGGTGATTTCGCGTCAATGAAAGATGTAGGTACTCATTAAATGGTGGCTTTACAGTACATAGTACTCACACATGTGCTATGCAATTATATAATACTAAGAGATTGAATCTATACAATGCAAATATATTTTTATAATCTTCTGCAGCTTTCACAATAACTTCACTTTGTAATTCAGATGATGCTGCATCCGGTTAGACTGCGAATCCCAAGTTAGTTTGGGAAAAGCCTAGGCAGATGTTGTATTGTATGTTTTTTTTAAATCCTTTCAGCTTCTTTGATAACTTATTCGTCTCTGCAAGTCATATGCAGTTTTACAGCACAGAGCTTTTTTTTTGTTTTTTTTTTTTCATATTGAGTAGCAGAAAACTGCTACTCAATATGAAAAAAAAAAACATAATAATATATAAAAAATACGTGTTCCTATGTTCCTGCTAATCTCTGAAACCACCCAAACGATTTCAAAGAAATTTAGTGAATGGATATAGTTGTTAATCCTTAAAATATAGTATTGTTTTAGACACGATAGGTGGCGCTGTACAGATCTAGGGCTTGTCGCTAGTAAGTAAATAAGTATTCATCATTGTCAAAGTGACATTACAAAAATGATATGTGAAGTAATAAAATACATTCCAAACTTGTCTACATAACAAGATAATTAGGTACATGCTAAAACATTTCAGTACAACATGCGTTTCCAACATGCCCCGCTGTTCGTACTACACAAATGCTCATATATCGTATCATGGCTCTCTCAACAAAATGTAGTATCAAAGCTAATTGGCAAAACTGTTGTTGATACAATGTTCTGCGAATATTTACAGCAAAACTACTGAAAATCTGATGTGTATGCATTGTAATTTTCGCACTACCAGTTTGTGAACTAGGAGGTTGATATTTTATATTGGAATTTTTAACAACGGTTTTCTTCCAACGGTATACTTAGCAATGCAATGGTGTTCCTTTTAGTTGAATATAAGTTTACATAGATTTAATTTAGATGATTTAGAGATAAACTTAATTTATACTATTCGCATACTTTTGATGAGATATGCGCTTCCAATGCTGGAAAATTCTGAAAAATGGGGTGGGTTGTAGAACTTTAAAAGAAATTTCAACGAAAATTGGTTTGAAAGATTTTGTTATTTTTGGCGTTAGAGATATATATTTCTTTTTTTTTATTAGAGATGGGTTTGCTCTTGACTCTAGTCAAGGTCAGAGATGACAGACAAAATATGGGACTTTTTCGTAAAACTGCAGCAGTGAAATTTTTTTAATGTCCTTATTTTTGTTTATTTAATTTGGGAACATTGTAGGTACTTAGGAAGATTGGCGTCCCAATCTAGTAATCTAGATTGAAAACTAGTTGTGTTCCTTTATAGTTACAGCACTGATGACAACATTTCCGTCACTTGTTTAATCTAGTCTTTTTGTAGTATTTTCTTCTTTTTTTTGTTGTTGTATAGACTCTTTTTTTTGTGAATGTGTGGATATTGTAGGGCTCATAGATTCCTAGATCCTTGGTAACTTTTTATATTGTTCTACGTTTTGTAGTAAGCAACGACTTATTGTCGGGCCTACGATGCCCTCCCATACTTACTGTAACATAAAAATATTGTAAAACCAAATGATTTTAAAAGAGTAACCTTGGAGTTTCTTGCCGGTTCTTCTCCATAGGAAACGACCAACCAGAACCGAGGACCTTTTTGTCGACGTTTTATACGTGCCTATGTAAGCCTATGTGAAATAAAATATTTTGATTTTGATCTTTATCTTTGACAAAATCCATAATCTACGTCAGTGAACCTATACACATAACCGCGCAAAAGTCGAGCTAATCCTTGGTGTTCCTATCAAAAATGATGGAAGAAGTCGTCTGTGAAATGTTCAGTACTCCGTTAATAATAGGACATGCCTACTCAAAGCGATCCATATAGTATGAATATAGGTATATATTAATTATATTATCTAGTATATATTATACTCGTTGTATGTTCAGAGTTATGTGAAGTATGCTGTGCGTGGGAATTTGATGCAGGCATGTGAACTTGTGAAGTGAATGCTTAGCCGATCGTATTGTTGACATATAACATAAACTCACGCTTGTAATCCCCGAAGAGTTAGGCAGAGGTGTACATAATTGTACGCAAACATTTCGCCAGTTATGTTTAAGTTCCATGTAAAAGGGGGCGAGCCTATTACCATCAACCGTGCACAAATACAGACTCAGTGGCTGCTACTGAGAAATTCCTGATGGAAAAATCTAATAAAATTTTGCCCCATCTGAGAATCGAACCCACGACCTCATGATCAGTAGTCGCGTTTGCAACCACTAGACCATCGTGGCAATCGCGTAATTATACAAGTATGCTTAAAGCTTTTCTCTTCATAGATAAAATAGTCAAGACTTCCGAAGTTACAATGAAGATATAACGACCCACGAGTGCTTGGCATGGTTTTACGACTTGACGGAATATCGGAACTTCTTTATTCGTGTTATATTCTCATTAATTTTCCGAAATTAACATTTTGTAAATGATCAACAAAATCATTATGATGGCCGTGGGTTAGCTTAGGCTTAGGCTTTTTAGATTAGCGTCAGGCAGCCTAGCTGCCCGGCATTTTGCTGAACTGGCCCTATTTGGCGCTGCCGTGAGGCACACAATAATTATTCCTCTTTTTTATTGTTATTAGTTAGATACACAATAATTTCCCCTTTTTACTTTTGTTTAAATTTATAAATTTCTGGTTATTTTTCTTTAATGTTGTGTGTACTTGTGGCATGTGCCAAATAAACTTATTTTCTTTCTTTCTTTCTATTCCTGTTGACAATTCCCAATAAGACTATAAGCCCGACCGCGGAATCGAACCCAGAACCTCATGTTCAGTAGTCGCGCTGGTAACCACTGTACCAACGAGACAGTCCAAATATATTATACTATTCATAGATAAAAGCCATTGTGTTCATAGTACTGAGTTCATACAAGGCTCGTTGTATTCCTTGTCTATATCCCTGGCTCTTGAACCTACCTATTTTACCCATAATAATATTATAAATGCGAAAGTAACTCTGTTTGTTTGTTTGTTACCTTTTCACGGCTAACCGGCTGATCGGATCGTTATGAAATTTGGCAAGGAGATAGATTATATCCTGGGGAAGGACATACGCTATCTTTTTTTTCACATAGATTCATCAAAAATCCACGCGAACGAAAGCACGAACGACGCAACAGCTAGGTTTATATAATAAATATTATAAAGAGGAAAGATTAGATTATTTGTTTGTTACGATTTAATTGAAAAACTCCTGGACCGATTTTAAAAACTCTTTCACAATTATAAAGCTACATCTTTACCGAGTAACATAGGCTATAATAAATCACAATTTATGCGGGCTAAGTCGCGGACGAAGTCGAAGTGCTAGTATTTTATATTGACCAATCACGCAAAACCACCAACATAAATGGGTCATCGTTTATAGCCCATTTTACTTACGATGGGTATCGACACCGAAAATTGCCCTCAAATCAAAACCGACCACCGAACAGTCAAAATAAAAATAAAATGTTGGCAATTATTCGCCCGAAGTAAAGTTACACGAACAAAATCGCCAGTAAAAAGTCCAATTATCGAGGTTCGAAGAACGCAACTTGTTGCGGTGTGAAAGCCAATTTTGAAATCAGATAGACTGTGTTAAGGGTGTGGTGGGGGAAAGAAAGTATATTTTCTGTAGAATTGTCTCTCTAAGAAATAAGTTTTTAAACTGACATTGTAACTCACACTATCGTCAACACTAAAAACGTGATGGAACATGGGTGACCCTTGTTTAAAAAAAAACTGATAGAAAACATGATAAACATCACGTCTCTAGTGTCTCTTTTGGATATTTTTAAGAGCTGGAGTAATAAACGAAAAATAATTGTTTTTAATAAAGGCGAATAAAACTCACCTGGAACAAATATTGGAGCCTCAAGGATATCTTTAAAAGCAAATTGTCAACAAAAATTAAAAGCAGAGTCATGAATTCCTGTTTGATGCCGTGCCTTACATATGCGTGTCAAATCTGGAGAAATACTTCCAAAACCAATAATAAAATTAACACATGCCAACACGGATTAGAACGCAGCATGCTAAAAATTAGAAAAATTCAAAAAATTCGACTTACAAAAATCAGAAGCATATCAAAAGTCACGGATGCTCTAATTTATGCAAAAAAGCTCAAATGGAAATGGGCAGGACACGTAGCGAGACTAAGAGATGACAGGTGGACCAAAAGAGTAACATCATGGAATGGCCCAGTAGGAAAACGCCAAAAAGGTAGACCGCATACAAGGTGGGAAGACGAGATAGTAAAAACGGCCGGCCCACAGTGGCTGCAGAAAGCACAAGACAGAACCAAATGGAATTCTTTGAAGGAGGCCTTCACCTGAAGAAGGGTTCTTGCATTTAACAATATTTAAAAAAAATACTTTTTAAATATGCTAAAATAAAACAATATTTGCAAAAATAAAACTTATCTAGTAACAATAGGAAAATAGTTTATTTAAGTCATGTTTATTTAAGTCAATAATGGTAAATAGTGTATTTTAATCATGTTTGTAATGCAAGAAATAAAAGGCTTTTTTATTTTATTTATTGTTTTTTATTTAACTAATCTGGGGTCAGATTTAATATGTCACCACAACATAAGCTTCTGACTTGACATTACAGGCCGTCGAGATATATCTCTCAGTTAGATCTGCCTAGCCTTTTCCCAAACTATCTTGGGGTCGGCTTCCAGTCTAACCTGATGCAGCAGAGTACCAGTATTTTACATGAGCGACTGCCTATCTGACCTCCACAACCCAGTAACTTCGTAATTCGAAAATAAAGATAAGTATGATATAGAAAAATAATTCTGTAGCCAAGGACCTACAGAATTATTTTACCAGTCATGACATAGAAAGAAAGAAAACATATTTATAGCATATACATAGCTCTCCTCATCAATCTAGGGCATTAATTAGACTAAAAACCGGTCAAGTGCGAGTCGTACCAACACGCACACAGGTTTCCGTACCTCCAAACAATAAAATAAAAAAATATTTAAATTATTTTTATATGTAACACCAAAACTAAATTTGTTTTTAATAGTATGTTAATGAAAAACAATGTTACTGCTGCAGTTTGATGAAAACGTCCCATATCTCAAAAACTAAACATCATATCTTATTCAAACCTATTTTCGTCCTCGGTCTTCTTTGCAGTAATTCACGAAGAGCTATTTCCTCTAACTTTTATTCTAGCACTCTTAAAACATAATGAAACCTCCCCCTTAAGTGACGAACTATTTGCATTCAGTTTGGATTGGCAAACGAGCCCCAATAGCCGTAGCGATTTCACTATATTGGCGATTTTTCGACCTAAAAATATCCATCGAAAAGTAAATAGACTAGATATCTGTGTACTAGGTGAATAGGTCGTTGCCGCGCCGTCTTTATACATAATTATCTATGCAAAACTCCTAAAAAAGTCTAACAGAAGGTGTAAATGTAATAACCGAATCGAACATACACTTTATGTCAAATTAGCTCGTTCATTTGCAAACGCCACCTCTACAATTATTTTGTATAGATGTACAGATCAAGTAACAATCAACTCTTGCTTCATTTACTAGAACACCATAAGAAGTTTGAAGCAGACACATTGAAAATAAACTATCAGATGATCCATTCTCAAGATGGCGGAAAATTTCAGCCCCAAATAAGTCGAATTTCCCGATAACGCGTTTCGAAACCCGATAGCACACATCGATAGATTGATTGTTCAACTGTTTGGTAACTGTATCCTTTCCAGAAATGGTCGCAAGGATGGGACCCCTAATGTGCTATGTATGTAGCCGGCTGTGAAGAGATTTCAGTATCTACTCCGTGAAGTGTTGTTGAGTTTAGTGGAAGTAAATAGAGGGGCTATTTAGTTCTGTTGCTATGGTAACGGATTCGTTTGAAGAAGCGATTTGTATGCTGTGTTTTCTAGTTGTCATCGATCATCGTCTGCCTAGTCTTAACCCAACCATATTCAGGTCAACTTCCAGTGTAAGCGGATGCAGCTGAATACCAGTATTTTGCATGGAGCTACTGCTTGTCTGACCTCCACAACCCAGTTAACCAGTGACTGGGTAGTACGATACCCCTTTTTTTTTTATGATGGTAAATCATCAAATGACTTCTCCCGCTCTGGGCGGAGTGGGAGGGAGTGTCAGACTTGTACTGACTAAAACCCATCCATATTCCTTCTTAGCCTTTTGTGTTTTAGGGCCACGGTATCTCTTTCGAACAACCTGCAGCCCTGGTTTTTCTGGGGTAACTGACTTGTATGGCACACGAATGGCCCATGACATGAAATAGACGTGTATTCCCGTTCTTCCCACCGACTTCGCCCCCCTAGAATCGAGGTGAACCCCGACAACAGACAGGCAGTTCTTTTCACTAAACCGCGTAAAAATAAGCCACCCGCGTTTAGCCCGATCACTATGTACGGTAAGTCTATCCCTTGGGAGAAGCGAGCCAAGTACTTAGCAGTCCTACTCGACAACCACCTGTCCTTCGCGGCGCACATCAAAGCAGCTCGCTACCGAGCTGCCCTTGCAGTTGCAAGCAAGTTGTCACCCAAGTGTAAGTTGCGCCTCTATACCGCAGTAATCGGTCCCATTATGACGTACGCTTGCGTCGTGTACGCACATACCAAGCCAAAGTATATCCATAGGCTGCAAACCTTGCAGAACTGGTTCTTACGTAGAGACACGGAAGCCCCTTATTTTGCCCGAAATGACGTGTAGACACACGTAGACCTTAGAATAACCACAGTTCTTCAGTTAATAAAACGTCTTTCGAAGCGTTTCTTCGATGATGCCATTAAGCACCGTAATCCTCTGATCGCAGCGGACACCCATTATGAACCCTCGCACATAGGTTCCGTACGCCGAGGCATACCCTCGTCACTCCAGATGATGCCATCATCCTCCCCCAGGAGAGTAACAAAGAGTCTAGCACTTTTAAAAATTCTAGACGCATACCGCCGTCTTTCCGACCTCGCCGTCGAGGTCCGTCGCGACGACCCGGTCCTTGCCCTCCCCGACCCTCGCTCGAGCCAGGCATATAATGATACCATTCAGATCCAGTCTGTCCCCATGCTGTCCTCCCCCAGCGACACCCTAAGCCGAAGCTCGTACCCCACAGGGGGTGCCCTTACCGTGTTGTCGCTTAGTTTGTAAGTAGTTTTTATGCCCTGGCTGGAGGCTTTATACTCAAGTATATACGATATACAGTATGTTAGGTTAAACGATGGACATATTGAGGGAGGGTATTCAGTATTCGATTCTCGTCCCAAATATGTAAAAAACCTATAACATTTGCATTGAAGATTTTTAATGTTTTGTTTAGTACCTAGATATTTTGGACTGTCCTAAGCCAGGTAAGTTTAAAGTATGAAGGGAAAATGGATTATACCTAAGAGTCATTGACCCGCTCACATGTTCTGCGATAGTATTAAATTGCTAGCGCAAGTGTGTGTACACGTTGCGAAACATTTGCGAAATTTTTGGTATGGTTCTGTCTGTTATTTATCAGTGTTTTTTTTTGTTTATATTTTTATTAGTATCATGTTAGCATGTACTATTGTGGGTTTCAATATGTCCCTCGTTTAAACTAACATACTGTATACGAGTATACAGGGTAGTCCGGTTAGGCAGCACCACACGATTCACAAAAAAAAGAACTTATTCAGTAAACTTATAATAGTCCAATCACATTTGGTAGGTAGTAAGGTGGAACATAATGTGACATTAAGTCATTTACGAGTATTGGTCTTTGTTCTATTCCTATGTCATTTTGATTATAGGTAGCTAAGGCAGGTACCGTGACAAAATATTATTTCGCCAGTGGTAGACCCGTATAAAACAAAGGTAACTTTTTATTACTCTGTGATCTATATTTTATCAAACTTTGTTAAGTAAGCCTATAAACTTTGAATAGAACAAAGAAAATATGAAAGACCTTGTAAGTTAGAACTTACAAAAAACTAATATAAGTGAAGGAAGCCAATAAATCAATCATCCATGTCTGCTGAAAGTTTTGTTAAGAAAAAATGTTCTTCATCTATTCTTACTTTTTTATTTGACATTGTACTGAGAAATATTTGTGAATATTGACGTGTCTGACTCCGCAGTCTAGAAAACAATGTTCTAAGTTTACGTTATAAAATTGCTTTGTCTAGTTTTTGTTTTTTTTTAGGGTTCGTACCTCGAAAGGAAAAAACGGAACCCTTATAGGATCACTTTGTTGTCCATCCGTCTGTCTGTCTGTCTGTCAAGACCCTTTTTCTCAGGAACGCGTGGAGTTATCAAGCTGGAATTTTTATCAAATACTCGAATCTACTGTCCCTTGTAGCTGTGAAAAAATCAAACTTCTAAGACAACGCAATCAAAACATATAGCCGTTTATGCCGCAAATTTTCGATACGCAAGAGAATCAAAACCTACAGGGTACTTTCCGTGACCTCAGAAAAAATTAGTACGAAGCAAGGTCTTATAGCACAGTTAAAGGAAAAATTGCCAAAACCGTAAATTTTTAGTTACATCATATAATAAAAATATTTTTAATAATTACGTTTTTAAAAGTACGGAACCTCGGTGCGCGAGTCCGACTCGCACTTGGCCGGTTTTTTTATGATAGCAATAATGACGCAGGAAATAAAAACGCTTTACCTACCTTGGCCGTCCCTGGAGCTAGGTGCTCAAAAATAATCAGATAAAAACTCAAATCACGAATGTCTGATCTGCCAAAATGGTTCTAACGCGACTTCGTTATTGGTAGCGTCATCGTGGACAATGGGTTAGTGCTGAGAGCAATGCCCTTTTTTTTCGGATTGGAAATCATCAAATGCCTCCTCCCGCTCTGGGCGGAGCGGAAGGGTGTCAGACTGGTACTGACTAAAACCCATTCATGTTCCTTCATAGCCCTTTGTGTTCCATGGCCACGGTATCTCTTTCGAGCAGTCCCGCAACCCTGGCAGGCATTGGCCCTGCAATAGAGCACTGACCTGGATTTAAAAAAAAAACATGCTTTTTACGAGATTTATGAGTAATATGAGTCGTGGTCTAGTTGCAAGCGCGACTAATGAACATGAGGAGCTGGGTTTAGTTCCCAGGCCGGGCAATGTGTTATTGGGTTTTTCCATCAAGAATTTCTCAATATCAGCCACGGAGTCTGGATTTGTGCCTGGTTGATGGCAATAGGCTCATCCCCATTACATGGGACTTAAACATAACTAGCGAAATGAGGGTATACTGATAAATCATTAAAAATTCATAATCTACTTCTATTTGTTCGGATAATAGCCCCACACCTATGGATTAACCCTGCCAATTTTTTATTAATGACAAAAACAATTTTCTTTATTTTCTTTCAATTTATGAATCCAGTCCACACAACACCCTTTAAAAATCAAAAATGGTAATAGAGAACCCTCTTCTCTTTATAAATAACTAGCTTATGCCCGCGGCTTCGCCCGCGTGGTGTTCGATAATTCTCCCACGGAAACATACTATCGGGATAAAAAGTATCTTATGTGTTAATCTAGGTTATAAACCTTCTGTTTTCCAAATTTCATCCAAATCCATTCAGTGATTTTTGCGTGAAAGAGTAACAAACATCCAAACATCCATACTCACAAACTTTCGCATTTATAATAATAGTAGGATATAAAAGCTTGTAATAAATGAAATGCGTGTATACATAGGCCATGCTAAGTACTAGAAAAACTGTGTAAGGCCGAATTCGGCGTGAATTAAACCGACTTCGGTGGCGGGTTCGTTACGTGTCTATGTTCCTAACATCGGTCGGATATGGGCCCATTGTTTGACGATACGGGATTTTTAACAAAATTGCAAGTAAACGTAAGTTAATTAGTAGTAAAACAGAACTTATATTTGTAGAACAACGTTGAGTTTCTTTTTAATAAAAATACTAAAAAGCGTTGTTATAGTTTATAAGCGCGAAAGTTAAGTTGAAAGTACTGATTCAAAGAAAAGCGAGGGAGTTAAGAGATCTTTGCGTCTACGCCATTATTTTTTTTGGTGCTTTCAAAAACGTTTATAAGTAAGGAGGTAAATTCTTTATTTACAGGTGAATATCGCTACGATTGGTAGATTTTTTTTTTTTTTTCGGAATATACCTACCCATTTTCGGGATTACCCCAGTGTACTGTAAATTTAACACCATTTTTTATTTAACACAAAACATTTTTTCACAAATTCACCTCTGATCAATATTCACTCAGATTATCGCACATGTAGTTTATTTCAGTTCGCTTTGTTTTATCGCCAAAATCTGACTGACTGCTCCCGCAAAGCCGACGGCTAAATTTATGTGCCAACCGAAAAGAGTGGAAAATTCTAGGAAATTCTCAAACCTTCTACACAGTTCCATAGTGGAATTTAAGACTCGAACGTAGATTAATCTAGAATGTTCTTGTTAAACGGCTCACATAAGTGTGCGCTGTTGATGCACTTATCAATTACTAAATAATAAAATTGACGACGCGACTACTCTAGCTCGTTGTTCCTTGTTTGCTCCGGACCAGCTGCGGCGGTCGCGGGCCTGTTTCTCACGGGGCTTGTTCGCGCCTCCTTCTGTGCGTACCCAAACTGCTCGATATGCGCCCACAGCTCAGGCGATAATTCTGCTTAACGCCTTGATTGCTCAGGAACCGGATCTCGATGTGTTTACGTGCAGCAATAAGGCTATGCTGAATTATTCTGTAAATTTCTTTAGTTAATGTTATGTTTTTGGCTTGCTGCACGCTTTGGTGCAAACTGTAAGTGCAGCGAGTACTTGTATAAATAAATAAATAAATAAATAACGGTATTCTTAGTCACATAGTCCATATTAACATCGAAAACTCCAACACCTTCATTATCAAACAATGGAAACCCTCAGCAACACCTGCTTGCATCAGGAAATGGTATCCGATGTTATCTGTGCCGTGTTAAGTGAAAACTGAAGCGTGCCGTGTTACCGTGCCGGATTTATCTCCTTGTAACGCTAACTCATCTGGGTGATAGAGTGTGGAAGCCAGCCTTGATAAGGGGAATTGGAATTGAGACTGCACGGGAATTGAAGATGGGTTTGATATTGAAATAGGGCAGGGGAACGGACTGGGTAAAGAAAACGACATTCTATTTTGTCCGTCAGACAGGTAATACAAAAATATTAGACACGTATTTTTTGTTTTATCAAAATATCAAAAAATTACTTAGTTATAACTCATTAAAGTTGGATAGTGGGGGCTAACTACGTCACAAGTAGGTATAAAACTTACCTACATGTGACGTCATGCGCCATTTCAACTCAATATATCTCCGTAATTTTATGACCAAGTGAAAAAAGAAAAAATACGTGTCCAATACTTTTCAATAAACTACCCGAAGGGCAATGAAAAATAAAAATAGGATTATCCCCTATTGTCCTTTGCCTAAAGAGGATATTGCTGGATATGGCTTTTCCCGTAAATCATCACTGAAAACCAGTTCCAAGAAAATGAACACGAAGAAGAAGAATGGAACAAAGAGGACATGTGGGAATGGAGCTGTAGTGGTACTACAGCAACGAACTACAAAATGTGCTACAGCGCCACAAATGAAAAACTAACATCCAATCTATAACTACATCTAAAGGGTGTATAACACCTCTTAACGAAGCCGAAAGGCGCTGGTTCTCCCTGTCATTGCGATATTTTTTTTTGTTCTACACCATACCTGGGAACCTTTTAGTTACGGAGATATTAGGGGTCAAAGTTCCAACGTTTTGACAAACTTCTTAATGTAAGATTTTTACTTTAAACACTTCTACGACCCCCGTACTATTCAATCCGTCCATCAGCACAATGTTTTGAGTGCGTTACATTGAGTTCCACCACAAAACATGATTTCATGAATACCCCCCAAAAAAAGTCGTTTCCCAGCAATAAATTTTGTGTTAAGTTACTTAGTTTCATGTACAGAATGCTTGGTTGACGGCTCCGCGATGAGGTGATTTACACGGTGTATACAAATAAATAAGTATTTGTTTGTAATATTAAAATAACCGCCTTTTACTACATGCCAATGAATGTATATACGGTACATTATATCAAAACAGCATTTTTTAAAATATTTGTCTGTCTGTCTGTCTGTCTGTCTGTCTGTTTGTTCCGGCTAATCTCTGGAACGGCAGGACCGATTTTGACAGGACATACACTGGCAGATAGCTCATGTAATAAGGAGTAACTTAGGCTACTACTATTTTAGAAAAAAAAATCTTCCACGCGGACGAAGTCACGGGCTAGTTCAAAATATAATTAAAAATATAAAACATAATAAATGCAATTTATAAAGTATAAAACCATAATAAAATGCATGCAACAACTGTTGGGCAGTACCTAACCTGACAGAACACCCGTCTGTTCGGAAGATACTCCCTTTTCTTTGGGCGATTAAGAAATTTAAACCCTGATCTTCATACCCTATACAGCAATCACGTTGGTTGAAATCCTGCAAGTACCTTTGTGTTTGTATTCGTCTCCACATTTGTGGAAGTCGGTCCGTAGATTCTGACGTAGTACAGCAGGCCGCAAGGTCATTGTAATACTTTGAGGTGGCCTAGCGTATTACAGACTTTCAAAAAATGTTATTCAAGATACCGGTCGTGCCGCCTTCTGTACGATTCCAGTAATCGACCGAATCTTATGGGCAAACATGCATGATGCGTCAAAAGTGGCCAAACCATCATTTTTGCTACATTGATCAACTATTTGTAAACTGCATGTTTCAAAAAGTCTAGGTGTTAGCCACAACAAACAAAGGTTAGGATTAAAGTAAGCTAAGATTTGAGACAGACGATCTCATTAAAGGGCCGTGAGAAACTGGATTGCCATGATGCCAAAAGTGGAGAGATTTGGAAGAGACCTACACTCAGCAATGGGTGGCCAAGGGTTGAAGAAGAAGAAGAAGATTTGAGACTGAAAGAATCACGTAAAAGAAAGCTGTTATTATAACAAGCTATATATTAGCTGTTAATATATTAGCTGTTGTTAAGTTATACATAATATACCAATAATATCACATTTAGCTATCATAAAACAAGAGGGCGCACACTTATTAGATATTATCAACAAAATCGAATTTAATATCAATTTAATAACAGCACCAAATCAACCAGTTTCAATCAGCTTAATATCGTTAATTGACACCACTTAACATTCATGCTTCCACAACTGACAATATTTTGCCTGATATTCTATCAATGGACTATTGAAAAGGCAATACTACAAATACATAGAAAATACACACAGATTCTCACATAGATAAAATTGAATCAGGTTATCCGACGGAATCAGTCAACACTCTATTTTGTCATAATAGACATAGTGAAAACATAAAGCATTTGAACTGATGGAGATCGGCTCACAAACACATGCAAAGCGTCATATGTGTATCTCGATGCGGTGAGTCAAGTCAAGATGTCTCTTTTATATCGCTGGCATGACATTATATTTCATTGACCCAAAATATCCCCGCTAACACGAATTTGTCGGTGGTAGTGTAGAGGTCGCTTTGGATACACGTGTTAGAGCTCCTCCCAACCCAAACGGTTCTTTTAAGAGCTAATCTCCCAAAATTCAAGATCATCACCTCTGTATATGTTTTATGTCTGTCGTGCAACACAGCAAAAAGTTTAATTGACAACCCTAAAATTCGCGTTTTCCTTGACAAAAAGGGCCTAGTCCTTTCTTTGTTCTACTGTTTATCTGTTTACTGTGACTGCATTCAACGCATGTATTATCAGTATTTACACACAAGTCCCGAATTATCAAAAGCTTTTGACATCTAACCCAGCACTGCATAATGACACACGTGTCATTCTCGATAATTTCGTCACTGATTGAACCGCTAATAAATCATCAGCTCATTGGGGCATTAATTTGTGAATAACGAGCGCATATGATTGCAGCGTTTTATCAAATAATTTGTGGATATACGCGTTTGACAGGTTTGATTTCATTACGATACTGCCATTTAATTTGGCTGCATGTAGACTGATTAAATTTGGGGAGAGGGATGGGTACACGTGGATAGTTAAGGAGTAAAAGGGATGGAGGTAGAACATGTAGTGACGTTGTACTATGGGATTGGTCGTTGGGTGATGGCGTTATAAGCTGTTAGTTTTTGTTGTAACATTATATTGAGTATGGTTGACCATAAACATAATTATTCTGATACAGAACGAGTAATACGCTTACTTTCTGAAATATTGTGTCCTAAACCAGTATAATTAAATAATTATTTACTAACATTTACTTCAAATCAGTATGTACCTAGTTTCTAAGGGATGAAGATGCTAAAAAGAAACATTGCTTAATGTAACCTAATACGGATTTGGGTCACCGTGTCACTGAAAAACGTCTCCTTTGAAATATATATAAATGTGCTACGATAGAAGGGAAAATATGAACAAACTCGTAATCTGATTTGAAGAGCTAAAGTGGCCATTGCTCGCCCGTCTTGTTATAGTTTAATGTGTCAAAATTTGCAATTATATAATTTTGCTTTCAAAAGCATCACGTTTTTACCCGACTGCGCGGCGCAAAGGAGAGGTGGTGTGTTTTCAGGCTATATATGTATGTTTGGTCGTTTCGATAGCTCTAGACACCAAATGCTTGAACCGATTTTGATGATTCTTACGTCATTCGATTTTTCTTAATTCAGTTTAAGACATGACAGTAATCGGAATTCAATATGGCGACTACCAGACGCCATATTGTAATAAGTAAAAGATGTCAGTCGATGAACTATAATATGTGTGGGGTATGATTGAATAGGTATTTGAAAATTATCTTTAGCTTTCTCATATCATTTTTCATTTCAAATTACCATTTAGGATCGACAACGCTTTAGAGTTTGTTCGAAATGACGAATCGTAAAAAAGTGAAAATATTAAAAAGTTAAAACTTCTGTAAAATCTTTCACATTATTAAATGCTAACAAGCTGAAAAAAAAACTAAAAAAACTGACTAAACACCAAAAATACAAGCTCATTTGGAACCAGGCGGGGGACTGATACGATTATTTAAAAAAATAATTACAAGTATATTTAGATGGGTTCAGCCTGCTTCCAAATTTGCTTGTTTTTATTTTTCAGTCGGTTTTATGTCATTTCTCCTAATAGCTCCTGTCTATAGTAACTATAAAAATATCTTTGGATATCAAAAAACCCTATTCAAAATGCTTGTTCCACCTTTCATAATAACCGTCTTCATCCGTATCTTGAACCCGTAATCCCCCGAACCGAAACATAGGTGTGCCACATAAATATCTTGGCTGTAGCCTTCGGCATCGCAGCTTAATTCAATGGTACCCGAGGGACAGCAACTAACGCTGTTTGCTTAGAGAATGTAAATATTTTAACACCAAATAAGGTGGTGGCTGCTTTTGGAAAATTATAGATGGTATGGGCTTGAGTTATGAGAAGATGTGTTTATTATTGGGGTCTTTGGACTTGACCGGAGAAGACAAGCAAGAGATAGGCAAAAATGGAGAAAATTGGGAGAGGCCTACGCCGCAGAGACGACTTTCATAAATGAGTGAATGAATTTAATTAGTGTAATGTCATGAATGTTATAAAATGAATGTAATGAATGTGACGAAATTTAATGCAATGTTAAAAATGTAATTTTGATTTTATTATTGATAATTATAGAGTACTGCTATAAAGTAAATGTAATGTTATGTTGATATTGTAATGTTAGAAATGAATTTTTATACTAAAATTGTAAAAATTAATGCCGATAAGATTTACACTTAAGTTTATTTATGGTAGAAATTAAAAGCTTTTATTATTTTTATTTCATTTTTATTGGGGTCTTTATTTTTAAGCATGGAGTACACACAGGGTAAAAGCAAAATTTCACACCCAATATCGATATCGGCACGGATGACGGTAAAAAATAAAGTATTTTCTAAACACATAATTTATTAAAACTGAAACACCAGTGGCCGTAGACCTCTTTATCATCTGTCAGTTAGTAGGAACTAAGAAAATAATTATTTTTGTTTATAGACTATGTAATAATACTTTTTTTTTAATCCAGTTTTCATTAGATTACTTTATTTTAAATAACTACTATATACATTAAAACGATTAACAAACTAATAAATTAAATAACTAAAATAACAATAAACTATAACAGGGCGCCTAAAAACTCCTCAACGCTGTCAGCTGGTAATGTGCCCAATAGACTGGCCGCATTGCCACGTTGTATGGCAATACTTAGCCCCTGACCAAAGTAAAAGCCAGCCCTTGGGTCACGGGAAGCGTCAACTAGGCGTTTCGAAATTTCCTTAAAAAGGCTCTGAGCACTCAGACCCTTATAGCCTTTGGGTATAGATACCTTTCATGACTTTGTAATTTCAATAGTTAATTTAATTTTACCTACTATGTGGCGTAACTGTAAATGTGAGGAATGAAATGAAAGAGAAAGTAAATAATGCCGTGACGGCTGATAGAGGAGAATGGGACAAGAATACGGGTTGCGTCGACCCCAAGTGGAATGGGACAAGGGCAGAAAGAAGATGATGATGGTTTAAGAGTAAAAAAGTAAAATTAAAAAAAAAACCGGCCAAGTGCGAGTCGGACTCGCTCACGAAGGGTTCCGCACCATTATTTGTAAAAACGAGCAAAAAAAATCACTTTTTTGTATGGGAGCCCCCCTTAATTATTAGTTTATTCTGTTTTTAGTATTTGTTGTTATAGCGGTAACAGAAATACATAATAAGTAGAAATTCAAAGAAAGAAAGAAATTCAAAAGTCCTATGACTCAACTTATTTTTATTTTTTTTTAACTCTGCCCCACTCTAGGAATTTCTCCTGTATCGTGGGTGCGTTTACAAACATTTAAACTCACATACACAAACAGCCAGACCCGGAACAACTATCTGTAGGCCATACAAATATTTGTTCCGTGCGAGGATCGAACCCGCGACACGCAGCGCAGCCGTCGATCGCTCAACCACTGCGCCAACCCTGCCGTCGATTAAACAATTATAACTTTTAGTAACCTTGAGAAACTGTTATGTCTAGAATCTAACTTAGATTTTAGACAACCTTAGATGTTGTGACCAGTTGAAAGTCTGACATAAAGGCCAATCCAAATTGACATCCAAATTATACTAAGCAAAGCGATTGACGTCCAATCTTGTTTCTTGTATTTGTCAAGAATCTTAAATATTCTATTTTTAATCATTTCTGACCCCAGACAGTTTTGACATAAATGTATTGATTATATTGGGTGATTATATTACCAGCAGCCTTGTAAGCAGAGGTGGCCCAGTGGTGGCAGCCCTGACTTACGAGCAGTAAGCCGTGGATTCGCACCCAAACAGGCGCATTACTTTGTGTAATTTATTTCATTATCGCTGCTCTCAAAAACGGTGAAGGAAAAACATCGTGTGGAAACATGTTCTAGAACTGAAAATTCGAAGACATGTGACATCTACCAACCCGCACTGGGCCCGCGTGGTGGATTACAGCCCACTCCCTCCCATAGAGAGGAGGCCTGTGTCCCAGCAGTGGGAACATTATAGGCTGATGATGATGATATTACCATCAATCGGCCTTTATTACAGACTGATACTGAAAATTTTTGATGGAGAACCTAATAACGCAATCTTATACTGTTAAATAAGCCATATTTGTACATTTGTTATCATGTTCTTGAAAACGGCTTTAATGATTTCGATGAAAGTTTCAATATAAAAATCGATCTAACTAGGTCTAGGTAGGTAGGTATTATCTGGGTAAATTCGTTATCTCTATTTTGACCCGAGTAAGAGCTGGGTCGCCCAGGTACTGCTTACTTATAAATATATCACATAAACGATACGCAAGCGTTTCTGTCAAATATCGGTCCTGGGTAGTTACCCAAAACTAAATTACTAAATTTTCTGATTGCAAAACCCAGTTGGGTTTTACAAACAGAAAATTTTATTGATTGCAAAACCCGCCCTTCTGCACTTCTGATAAATCCCTTTTCGAAAATTGGCGTGAGGTTATGTTGTATTTATTACTCGTAAATTATTGAAAGACCACATTACAACTTCTGTAGTATATTTACTGCTAGAGTACCAATCTACAGTAAATTCATACCCCAGGAATCTCGCATCCAACTGCTATTCCTATTTGCTCCAGGAATACAAACCTTAATAAGGGGTGCTGCACATCTATTCTGGCCGGCAATATTTAGTTAACAACAAAACCGACCCGACGTAATCACTATACATAATCGGCTTTCAGTCAGCTCGTGCCGACCGGAAAATCAAGTTCACCATCGATCATTGATGAGCTATGTTCGGGCCGGTTCAGCACTACTCTAGATATGCCGATTTTTTTAGATGATGTCATTGCTCGTAACATTGCTGAGTATAAGCCTTGCATCTGCACGACGTTCCCCGGATCAGCGTAAGTCTCTCTCTTAATTTGCCAGTACTTTTTCTACCGTAACCAGGTCTTGCCGACTGTCCTGCCCACCTCCATCTCGGATGTATGGCCGAAATGGAGGTGGATATATAATTATGCGTATCCGAAAATGAAGGTGCACATGAACGTTTATATGTATTTATTTATTTATTTATTTTTAATTCAGGTAGAACCCATAAATTTGTTAGTATTTCTTAACCTATGTTAGTTTATTAGACTAAAGACATACGATAATTAATAAATACCTAATTACGCCACCTCACGGAGACACCCGGCAACAGTACATGCACTGCGCACAAGTGCCCCATAAGGCGGCCCTCAGTCTTACTAGCAACAACGCTCAGAAGACTGCTGTCGCTGCCCCGCATCCGACGCAGTAGTGAAGCGGATTTTTTACGAATGATCGCAAAGAAGTCGTCTGTACGGGCTGCTGCGAACATCCCCGACGCGCTACAGAAACGAGGCAGCGACAGCAGTATCCTAAAAGCATTGTTGTATTGCACACGACATTAAACGTTTTCTGCGAGTATCTGGTCCACAGACTGCAGTTGTAAAAGGTCTGGCAATAAGCCCTAAACAGAGTTATCTTGACATTGCTGTCACACTTTGCAAATCTGCGGGCCAGAAGCGGTATGAAGTAACCCTAACACAACCGCACAGAGTACAGTCGGTAACAAAATCTTGAAGCCCGATGTATCTATTCCCGATATTTCGGTCCTTCGTCTACCCTCGACAGACGGGCGACATTTTGACGTGACGTCACATTGCCTGATGTTTACCCAGATTGTTTCTTCGATAGAAGTTCTGTTACGGATAAGTAGTTTTGTTGAAGAGGTATTTTTAGGATTTCGACGGACAATGTTTTGGGAGATTGTCGGGTATCTTTTAGTTTTGGGTTGTTATTGGTTTCGTGGAAACTTCTGGATTGATTTGAGGTATTTCGGAAGATTTGTTTACTCTTATGTCCGTTTGGTTTATTTCAATCAGTGATAATTTGTTGAATCATACTAAGAAAGTAACGTCTTCTATTGGTGTTTAGTTTTTTTTTTTCTAATAAT
Organism: Cerastis leucographa; assembly: GCA_963082945.1. Taxonomy (NCBI): domain Eukaryota; kingdom Metazoa; phylum Arthropoda; class Insecta; order Lepidoptera; family Noctuidae; genus Cerastis; species Cerastis leucographa. Next base: position 3,629,002 of record OY720380.1, on the reverse strand, counting down.
GTTTTAACAGAACAGAATGTTTAAAAACTAATCCTGCTTATCTTTTGAGGTAATATTGGATATGATGGAACTCAATTCCCACATTACTCTTCTAGTTTAAAGATTTCGTAATTATAAGCATGTGTTTAAAAAAAAAACAAATCTAATTTAAAGAATCCCCAAAACTTGATTACACTTTTAGCCAGAAAAACTGCTACAGCCAAAGAAGATTATAATAATCCCTGTACGAACCTAATATAGACCAAAATGTTGGCTAATGATAAGGGTACGACAATGACAAATTGGATTTACGAACACACTGGTAGCTATAACATATAGAACAACTAATTAATAGGTACAAGAGTCTGGTCTAGCTTACATCCCAGATAAACCTAGTTACTGAATCCATTTACATTGACATTTTCGTTAGAGAACATTAATTTTATTCCTTGCTTGTGGATTTTGTTGCTTGTAAAAGGGGATGACCAGTAATCTAGTATTTGTCTGATAAATAGGCCTACCTAGTCTTTTCCCAGCTATGATGTCAACAAAGTTGGGGTTGGCTTCTAGTCTAAACGGATGCAACTGATTACCTGTAATTTACATGAAGCGACTGCCTATCTGACCTCCACAACCCAGTAACTGGGTAATACGATACCCCTTGGTAAGACTGGATGTCTGACTTTTGGCTTCTGAATACTCGTAACGACTGTCAAAGATCTACAAATGACACCCTGGACCAACAGCTTAACATGCTTTCCGAGGCAAGAAGGAAACTTGGTATGTAGTGAGTGATCACCAATCCACGGACCAACCTAGATTAGCGCAGCTTAAGCCAAAGATCGACCCGAGCGGCTGTTATTATTTAGCCACGAGCTCCTCTTTGTCTGATAAACAGGATGGATGGATAATATTTTTTGATAATTAGACACCCAAATTACGCCAGTTATGTTTTAAGTCCCATACGTTAATCGATACGCTTTTTATGTTTCAAGTCATAAAAAGATCTCATATTTTTTGTTCTCATAAACAAATATAAAAATTTTAATAAAATGAAAACTATATGGCCAAACTATATTATTTTTTTATGGGATCAAATGGCAGGTATTCCACATCAAACTAAAGAAGAATCACGCAAATCGGATCATAAATCTCAGCGTACTCGGTGTATACACCTGGAAAGTGAAAACCGTTACAATTCCAACAAGCCCAAACACAGCTAAGATTCATTGCCTTGTTATGGAGTTCCGAAGCCTGTCTCTTGGATTCATCATCAGATCTGATGATAGAATGGTTCTTATTGGACGCAAATGCTTCACTTGTTGTAGAAAATACCAAAATCACTGTACGTTTTCCTATAAAATTGGAAGAGTTCCCTCGATTTCGCCAAGATTCCATCATCAGATCCCGACTTGGTGACTATGGGATCATTTGGGAAGTATACCCTTTCCAACAAAAAAAGAATTTTCCAAATCGGTTGGCAAGCGACGGAGTAATGCGCGAACAAACATAAAAAAAAAAAAAAAAAAAAAAAAACAAACAAAAAAATACAAATATCCGAATTGAGAACCTCCTCCTTTTTTAGAAGTCGGTTAAAACACATACATAGTGAAAATGTACTCCAAAAAAATCTACGAAAAATTCCTCGACATCGAGACTATCTTAAAAGCAAACCCATTTTACACAGAATAAAAAATAAACTGGCAATTCAAGGATTTTCCTTACAAAGAAATCCTAAAGGAACCTTTGCACAATGCTAAGTTATGAAGTCCCTCTATTTAAAGCAAACGTTTCTATTATTTATCACGGGCCGTTATCTTTTGAATTAATTCGGGGACCCACTTACTTTGGCCAGAAGTGGACCTTATCAGCCTCAAATTTAACTAAATTTGTTATTTTGTGAGAAATTGCTTCTTTGCTTCGTTTCTGAGTTTATTTTGTTATGTCTGTTTTCTGAGTGTCTAGGGGCTAAAATTATGCTTTGTTATGACTCGGAGTAATTTTAATTGAAGATATTCGAGATAGTAAATTTGATTTATTTGTTTAGAAATAATTTGGTTCGTAAGAGAAGTTTACAAAACAATTAATGTCTTGGTTTTCATCTATTATTACGATTAATTGGTCGTGTATTATTTGGCCCAGGAATAAATAACCTGGATTTTGATAGTTGCTATCGATTCGTATACTTTCTATCGATTTTGAAAAATAAAATGTTATGTTATTACAATATTAAATTGTTTTAATTCCGCCAAAATCTAGGTTCAGGAATGTCACTCGTAAAACACAAATTCACATGCAGAATTTTTTATAATTTACAACACAAATCTTTACTGACATCCTCTGACAGACAACAAACACATTTTGTGTTTCATATGTGGTATACCCAAGAACAAGAGTTCGTTGCAAAATAATAACAGCCGAACAGACCGATCAGTTATGCCGTTATTGCCTAGATTGGTTCGTGCATGAGTTTCCTCCGTGCGCTATTGATCCCGGCTAGATCTTTGACAGTCGTTTCAAGTAGTTAGGGCCCCAGAAATATGATAACCAGCTCTAAATAGCGGTATCATATTACCCAGTACTAATTGGATTGTGGAGGTCAGATTCGCAGCCGCTCCAAATAAAACATTGGTATTCATTGGTTAGACTGGAAGCCGACCCCAACATATTTGGGAAAAAGATAGACCAATGATGTTGATGATGTTCTTTATTTTTGGCAAATGTTTTTTTTTAAATAAGGACCAGTAGTTATGCTGATCCTAACTAATATTATAAATGCGAAAGTAAGTTTGTTTGTTACGCTTTCACGCGAAATCTACTCAACCGATCATCATGAAACTTTGTACACCTATTCTTGGAGGTATTAAAAGTAACATAGGCTAATATATCATTACGCTACGACCAATAGGAGCGGAGCCGCAATGAAAAATGTTGTGAAAACGGGGAAAATGTGACGCAGACGACGTTGCGCGGGACAGCTAGTAAAGTATAAATAAAGAAAAGCAGTTAGGGTCCCTTTTTGGTATTGAATTTTCTATGACCTTCTAGTATTAGATAATCTAGGATGCTACTATCCTCAGAATATTGACAGGTGCAAATCTTCCTTGTTCAATCCCAGCCTGGATCTAGTTTAGTAGTTTTGGGTGAAAATAAAAACACTTTATAGTAAAATTACATAGCATTTAACTATCATCGATTTTCGTGCCGACCTCAGGATAAATGTAATTACTAATTATAATTGGAAGTGCGATCTAATTTCAAGGCGGCACTAATTAAGAGGCCACATTCAGCCGAGCTATCAGCAGTTTACAGTACGTGCAATCATGTTTGTTTAGCTTAGTATACAAGTGTATATGGGGTGTTTTGATTGGTCGAGCGAATGATACCCTGTGAAACTGCGTTCTGAAAGAGAAATGGTGTCGTAAGAAAGCTTAGATTATTTGAGTAGTTGATTTGCTAAAAAATATGTCCAAGTCAATGCAGTCTTCTAAATTCTTCCAGCTCATAATTTAATGAGGAAAAAAAACTATAAGATAGTCTCGCACAAGGCAAAAAAAAAATGGTTAAAATTGGTTATGGTAAACGAAGTTCTGTTTTACGGGCTTAGGAGGCACATGACGTTCAACCAATCAGCGCGCGAGGTGCGTTCCGTTGCACGCCATTGCACAATTTGACGATTTCACTTCGATAAATAATTATAATCTACTAAAGTCTAGTTTTTGGTAGATTATAATTGTAAGCAGTATGTTCGGTTTACAATCTTTAGACAGTTTCTAATCTCGCGAGATAGATTATAGTCTAACGGTATTTACAATTTTACGGTGACATAATACACTCCTAATTTTGTATAGAATAATTTTAAACTTAAAGTTTCTTAAAAACATCATCTTAATAAAATTAAATCACTGCAGTTATTTGATTACAGTTTTTCACCTCAAACCCAATTTTTCACAAACTTTAATGGAAAAAGATTGCTTTACTTAATAAAAGCTTTAAAGAATAATGTGGTATAATCAATGTGATTTTAATCTACACTTAGGAAAGGCATTAAAAAATACGTCTTCTACCCAAAACGGCTATTTAAAACAATTGCCGTGAACCCTCGTCCAAGCCAATGGACGCCAACCTTGTTTAGTTACGGCAAATTGATCTTTATGGTTCAAGGAATAGGGAAGTTAATCGATAAGCGATTACCGATAATTGGAAGCAGGAGTGATGTTTTTTAGGGGATATAGTGTAAGATACATCGGTTTTAATTTTCTTTAGGTTTTTGTAAAAAAACGCGTTGAACATTTAATTACCTATGTCACTTTATTTAGAGCCTGTAAATATTGATTAATTTTTGAATCGCTTATGAGGAAAATGCCAACAAGTAGGTACTGCAACATAATATTTTTTATTTGCGATTGCTTTGCTTTTGACTCTAGTCTAGGTCAGAGATGACAAAGACAAAGTCGACGATGGCACGAGCTTACCCAAAAGAAGCCTGCACTCCGGTCCAGTCCAGCGGGTCCAGTTGAAAATCAGCGTCAGGCACTAGCTGCAGTTTGTTGAAGGGCCTTTTTGGCGCAGCCGTGAGAGACACAATTTTATCTTTTTCTGTTTAGTTTTTATTTTTTTGTTGTGTGCACTGGTGTCATGTGCCAAATAAATATGTTTTCTTACTTTTTTTCTTTCTTTCGCTCTATCTTTGAAGATATTATCAAAATAATTTGCTTTATCGTCATCAATCAATCAACAACACTACTTTTCTCATACTAGTGTAAGGTGCCACTCATTTTTTTTTCGTGTAAAGCTTGACCGTGAACAACTTGCATTTACGTCTTTTCTAAGTTTGCATTACAAATGTGCTGCATGTCGTTTCCCTAGTAAAATATACAGAATAACCATTCCGTATTTTGACGCTTAGTTTTGACGCTTCCCGTGATCCAAGGGCTGGGTTTTACTTTGGCCAGAGGATAAATGTTGCCATACAACGTGGCAACGCCGCCTGTCTTTAAAGCGACCATTCTCTCTGGGTCTCTAGGGAGTCTACCAGCTGACAGCGTTGAGGAGGAGTCCTATTGCCACCAACCGGCCATTATTTTAGACTCCATGGCTGCTGCTGAGAAACTCCTGATGAAAAACCCTAATTACGGTTTGCGCGACCCGTGAATCGAACCCAGGACGTCATTCTCAGTAGTCGCGCTTGCGACCACTGAGACAACGAGGCAGTCAGTAGCAAACTAAATGTTCAAGGAAAAAAACCAGCCAAGCGCGAGTCGGACTCGCGCACGAAGGGTTCCGTAGCATTATTTATAAAATCGAGCAACTTTTTTGTATGGGAGCCGCCTTAAATATTAATTTTATTCTATTTATAGTATTTGTTGTTATAATGGCAAAATAATTAAATAATCTGTAGAAATTTCAACTAGCTGATTATCACGGTTCATGAGATACAGCCTGGTGACAGACGGACGGACAGATGGACGGATGGACAGCGAAGTCTCAGTAGTAGGGTCCCGTTTGACCCTTTGGGTACGGAACCCTAAAAATAGTGGAAGTAAACTTTCTGAACGTTTCTGCCAAATGACACTAACGGGGTGTCCTCTTGTTAGAATAGTACCTTTCATTTGTGGAAACGAGCCAAAGCCATGAGATTCGAGGAATTCCTGGTGTTAGTTTCTGCTCAGCCTGGCGCTGTTCCGGGGTATTGAGAATGATCTATTGTAATTACGAGTGACGGTATGTGTTAGTCTGTGTCCTCTGCGGATGACAGCTTTAATTTTGGTGGGTTTGTTTTCTTCGTACTAGTTGTTAAATTCTGGTTAGTTTGAATGTCTAGCTCTAGCAGTTTCTGATTTAGGTATTTTAATATAAAATTCATCAAACTCATCATATTAATAACGACCTTTCGACGTTCCTTCAAAGTAATATAGTAACTCATTATAATCTGCCTAGCCTTTTCCTTTTTTTTTTTGGGGTCGGCTTCCAGTCTAAACAGATGCAGCTGAATACCAATATTTTACATGAAACAACTGCCTATCTGACCTCCACATACCACTAATATGATACGTTACGAACGTAACGTTAGTACTGGGTAATACGATACTCTTGGTAAGACTGGTTGTCAGATTTTCGAGTCTTAAAATTTAATTACTCAATTCATAACCATCAGAGGAGCTCGTGGCTAAATAATAACAGCCGCCCGGGTCGATCTTTAAGGTTAAGCCGTGCTTGCCGAGGTTGGTCCGTGGATGGGTGACCATCATTACATACCGAGTTTCCTCCGTGCCTCGGAAAGCACGTTAAGCCGTTGGTCCCGGCTATCATTTGTAGATCTTTGACAGTCGTTACGAGTAGTCAAAAGCCAAAAAAAGTCTGACATCCAGTCTTACCAAGGGGTATCGTATTACCCAGTTACTGGGTTGTGGAGATCAGATAGGTAGTCGCTTCATGTAAAATACTGGTACTCAGCTGCATCCGGTTAGACTGGAAGCCGACCCCAAGAGAGTTTGGGAAAAGGCTAGGCAGATGATGAATTCATAAACCATCAATATGTGTTTCATCTTATTCGATTTAAAGTAAAAGAAATACTGTATAGAATATTGTAGTCTTCTTCTGTTTTTAATATATTTTTAAAAATATAAAAAGAATTAAAAAATCTTTGTCAGTGAAAAAACCTAACTAAATTCTTCTCTACTTAACATTACAGAAACATGTTTTTTTTTTTTTAAACGTTGTTCACACACTAGGAATATCTCCTGTATCGTGGGTGCGTTTACAAACATTTAAAATCACATACACAAACAGCCAGACCCGGAACAACTATCTGTGGGCTATACAAATATTTGTTCCGTGCGGGGATCGAACCCGCGCACGCAGCGCAGCAGTCGATCGCTCAACCACTGCGCCAACCGTGCCGTCAAATTATTTTACTTATCCTAAGATGACGGCTAGTATTCCATGACCATTGCTTTGTTGATCGGTTTGTGAGTCGTGGTATCGGTGCATAAATCCTGACGTATGTCGTATAAATTGTGAGGGTTAATTTCATTAGACTCGGACATCACGTAGGCAGAACATGGGTTTCGTGCTATGCTATGGTACACTGCTTTTAGCGAACTAACCAATTACTTGAAATTACAATCCAAAACAATAACTAGACAGCATGAATCGGGGTGCAGGTCCGTGACGTATTGACTCCGCGCGATCAGACACTAAACTGTAGTTCTTTCAGCGAGCTCTAAACATCACGACTCTGTAGAAACGCGCTTTAGGTGTGGGTAGACTGGTAAGTTGGTCGCGTGATGCCAAATTTGGCGCGCTTGCCGATTCATTTTCTGTCCGTACTAATGACTGGATTCGACATATATATATATATATATATATATTTCCCAAAACAGCATGCTGTTTTGTTGTGTGTGCTTCTTCCAGTAGGTAAAGTATAAGTTCACCTTTTATACCCACTTTAGTTTAATCAGCCATATTAACAAAACTTGTTTTCCATTAATTAAGCAGCACACGCAAAGCCGTTGTGCATACATTGATTTTAGTACGCAGTAACTTGTATTCAGTGGAGAATACGCTAATTGCAAACTAATCAGTCCTGAGCCTGCCTTGGTAAACATCTCTATGCTAATATACATATTACTCTGGTAATAAGATAGGTCTGAGTTAATTGGTATGGTAATTACTAAAATCCTTCGAGGTTGTCTCAAGGTTTCTAAAAGCCTAACTCAACTTGGCGCTTTTCTTAAATCTTATGTAGCTGAAGACTTTTTATTTCGTCACGGTTACGAATATTTCTGAAACGGGCAACAAATAAGATGGGTTCTTCGATGGATGACTGCGCAAGAAATGTACAAAAGGGTTATTTTAACAACTTTCATTGACAGATTCAATAGAGCCACACCTCCACCATACACCTCATATAAATTTAACCATGGCCTATTTGCAACACTCATAATTAAATATAGAAATAGGCCTATTTTAAGCCATGTGCAGTATCAAAACGTGCTTAGATGACGTGATTTTCCTTAATTCTGCACAACCCTTGCAACAAGCCATGTCCAACTACGGAACCCGTGTTAAGGCGACAAAAATTAAATTATTAATTTAGATGCAAGTCAATTCATCTGTGGCAGGCGCAGCATATCTTCTTCTTCCATACTTCACTGTTACTCGACGCCTTAGCATCATCTAGCCATATCATTCCTCACACAGTCAATAATCATCTAAGCTCACCATCCGTTCGTCTCACGATACCAAGGCCAAGTCGACGGCGCGCTCGTGTTCCACGCGCGCCTCAAGGAGATGTCAGCAAATCGGAAGGGGTCCCAGAGGGCTAATGCCTGCCAGGGCTGCGGGACTGTTCGAAAGAGATACCGTGGCCCTGGAACACAAAACATGGATGGGTTTTAGTCAGTACAAGTCTGACATTCCCTTCCGCTCCGCCCAGAGCGGGAGGAGTCATTTGATGATTTCCCATCCAAAAAAAAAAGGCGCAGCATTATCTTCTTCTTCCATACTACACTGTAACTCGCCACCTCAGCATCATTTAGCCATATCATCCTTCACACAGTCCATCCATCGTTTCTTTAAGTTAAAGAAAGTATTATGAATTGTCGAAAATTACGGAATGCATGAAGAGTTATCACGTAGCCGTCATCTAAGTATTCTGGACTTCAAATCAAGTCTCACTAAACAAAACTTATGCGTGGGAAAGGATTTTGTTTTTGGTGAGAGTGATGTAGCTTCGCCCTTGTATTACTACTCCTAAACTTGCACTATCATTGACGCGAAATCTTCTGTGGTTATTATTTATTGTGAGCTTCCGATATTTCGACGCTTTTCAAGCGCCGTGATCGCATGTTGACTGGAGAATGCGCGTGGATAGGTGGCTGATAAAGGAAAAAAACGCGTAGGATAGACTGCACAAACAAAATCACCCTGGCTCTTGAAATAGTCAAACAGAGTCCACAGTATCAGGCAGTTAAAATATTTTATAAATTACCGCTAGAGTTAAAAAGCATTCTGTACACAGGCTCATTCAAGACAAAACTCAAGTCATTTCTGTTGGAAAAATGTCTCTACTCTATAGACGAATTGTAATATGCCTATAGAACTGACATGTTATTTTTTGACTAAGGTGTTATAATTTGTTTTCGACTTTTATTATTGTTGTGTGTTATTGTTTTCGTTTTAAATTGCTATTAATTTATGGACATTGTTACTTTAGATTATGTGTACATGGTATTTTACATTATTTTAATTTAATTTAGTAATTGAATTTCATGTATTCTAATTTATTATTTTCTGTATCCATAACTGTTTCATGCAGATTATATTCAAACGCAATGTAGATTGTTACCAAATGAAGAAATAAAAAAGGATATCAATTTTTCAGATTAATAATTATAATACAGTGTGGTCAAGGCTTTACACCGATGACGTCAGCGCTAGTAACTTAACTATCCAACTATAGACGGTGTCCGATGTCAAGCCCGCAAGGCGACCCTTACACGTAATTAAGTGAGCCAAATTGGCTATACTATCTGTTCTTAAAGTAATAAAGAGTGCTGTGATTGTGATATTAAATTATGACAACTTATAATTATTCGGACGTGTTTGATGGGGTGATTTTAAATGGTTCGTTAAGACATTTTAACAAGGTTGGTAAGTTTGTTAAGAAGAGATGTTGTTTTTCTCGATTATTTTAATAATGTTGGTGATAGCTTTCATAATCATACAGAAAAACCATTCCATTTTCCATTACTAATCAAACTTTCCTCTCGCAGGTCTGCTGGAAGAAATTTCTAATAAGAAGTACCTACCTTTGTAATGGTCTTCTACTTTGTAATGTCCTGTTAAGTATTTGTCATCATCTGCCTAGCCTTTTCCCAAACTATCTTGGGGTCGGCTTCCAGTCTAACCGGATGCAGCTGAGTACCAGTATTTTACATGAAGCGACTGCCTATCTGACCTCCACAACTCAGTAACTGGGTAATACGATACCCCTTGGTAAGACTGGATGTCAGACTTTTTGGCTTCCGATTACTCGTAACGCCTGTCAAAGATCTACAAATGACAGCCGGGACCAACGGCTTAACGTGCTTTCCGAGGCACGGAGGAAACTCGGTATGTAATTATGGTCACCCATCCACGGACCAACCTCGGCAAGCACGGCTTAACTTTAAAGATCGACCCGGGCGGCTGTTATTATTTAGCCACGAGCTCCCCCTGTTAAGTATTTGTGTCTATATTAAAAAAAAAACATCACATTCATTCCATGAATCTTGAAATATTTGACCTTCTCACGTAGTAAAGTTTTTTACTTTCCGACGATGGCAAAACCGATTAACATCCTCTTCAAGAAATAAAAATTGTTGACTCATTCAAGAAATGATCACTCGAAGTACTCATTTCGTACTTCTGCTTAAATAAGCGAAATACATTCAGGCAAAAAAGTATCGGGAATGGGTAATTTGTTTATGGTTCCTAATTCAATATTTTGTTTTTGTTTTTTGTTGTTGTATTGGCACAACTGTTTTCCATTTTGTTTGTATTTTGTTGAGTTTAAACTGCATCTGGTATTTAGAATAAGTACAGTATTTTTAGTTAAATCATATCTAGTATGTATTCCGAATTTCATATGGACAAAAACATCAAACAAAAAGTTAGTAGTGTCTTAAATTTTGCAGCTAAACTCTCTGTGTTTCACGAGTCGATCAGTACCATTTTAAATAAATCACTTGGGTATGAAACCCGAAAGACCTGAATTTTCTGAGTCGAGTTGCTGAGGACATGCTAGAACGAGTCAATTACGACCCAAAATTCAAGAAACGTATTGTTACCAGTAACGAGACGTAGGTTTACGAGTTTGATATGCAAACTAGTCAACAAGCTTCGGAGTGGCGCCTTCTAACTGAAACGAAACCGAAAAAAACACGCCAAAGTCGATCAAAAGTCAAAGTCATGTTGACCGATCAAAAGTCAAAGTCATGTTGACCGACCGCACAACACCGCGTTTTGACTATCGCGGTGTTGTGCACTTTAGAATTCTATCCGTAAGGTTAAACAGTAAATAAAGAATATTATTTTAAAGAGCAAATTCGACGAAAAAAGCTAGATTTGTGGAAAGAAAGTTCTTGGGTTTTGCACCAGGATAATGCGCCTTCGTACAAGACCATCATTGTGAACGAATTTTTTACCAAAACCTCGACAATTATTCGTTGGCGTAAGTGTATCGTTTCTGAAGGAGCATACTTTGAAGGCGATAAAATAACTTTGGATGAATAACTAATTTTGTGTATTATTGATCGTTTCCCGGTACTTTCTTGACAGAGTAGTATGTAATTATTCATTCATAATTATTTATTCTCTCACTACAGAATTTACCTTTCAACATTTTCTTCCTGAAAACCAACAACACTCATGCCTCCTCATCATTGCACTTCTAATCGGCTTTCCAGAATCGTCAACAATTCATCATCAACGCTACAGAAACACTAATTGCACAATTCTGCTTAATTAACAGTTGCGAGCAGCACAGCATTACACAAAACGTTCGTAATTCGGTCCACACAAACAGCTAAGCAGCACCGTTTAGCGTTTGTAGGAATACTCTAAATTGAAATTCTAATGTGATAATCAGACAATGGTTGGGATTAACTGCAGTGCGATATGTGCCTTTGGTTAGTAGAATCGCATGCAATATTCTCTGTTCTCGAATTTCGTGTCAGTAGATTTCATGTTAGTGGCTTTTGAAGAGCAGTTTCCTATTAACATGTCGTTTGAAAGCAGATTTACAGATCGGCCAATATTGAAGTTGAACGTGTAGCTTTTAGAGCAATGGTAACACGAACCCAGAGCGGCAGGGGCCCACAGTGGTGGCGGCCCCGACTTACGAGCAGTAACCCGTGGGTTTGAACCCAAGCAGGCGCATTACTTTTTGTAATTTAATCACCGCTGCCCTTAAAAACGGTGAAGGAAAACATCGTGAGGAAGCCGGCATGTCCTAGAACTAAAAATTCGAAGACATGTGACATTTACCAACCCGCTCTGGGCCCGCGTGGTGGATTACAGCTCCCTCTCATAGAGAGAAGGCCTGTGTCCCAGCAGTGGGAACATTATAGGCTGATGATGATGATGCCGAGTTCCTCACGAGATTTTTCGTTCATCACACATACCTTGCCTTTAAAGATTCCTCACTTGCAGTAAGCGATTGGATTTTTGCCAGAACGGCGATAGATTTGTCTCGATCACAGCTACGGTGTTATTTATCGTAGTTCACAAACAGTCGGAATATAACGTAAAATTTATTTTGGGAAAACAGAAATGCTGCCATGTGAGCCAAAAGCAGTATCTCAAAAAAAACCGTTTTATTTTTGCATTATGATCGTGCATGAGATAAACTAATCAAAATAATATAATATTGAAAAATCGCATTTAGTCAAATAATTATGCATTATCTTATTTTACAAAGAGTGATTACTTTTTTATAATTTACTATCGACCCGCCCCTGCTTCGTAAGTCCACTTTTCGAATCCAAAACTATCCTGTCTTTCAAGGTAGAACCAAATCATACACGTTCACAAAATTTCATTGTGATCGGTTGGGTGTCGGAGAATGTGGCGCAAACAAAGACACAAGTGATTTTTGATTATTGAAATTCCTTGTTTTCTCGAAACATTGACTTGCTCAGTTACCATTTTTAGGCTTACGTGGTCAGAATGGTGGTTATCCTAAATGGAATCCGAGTTATCAGTGAGGATGTCGAGCTAATAATAAATTTGGGTAGCGTTTAAATCACAACAGATTTCGGAAGCATCAGGACGGTTGGTGCAATTCATTAAATGGACCAATGTGTCTGAATGTGCGTGATATATGACCGAAGGTCTGTTTTGCGTATGGTCTTTGTGAAGAAAGACAGCGGTTTCGTATAGGCAAATCCTTTTCCCTTCCTAAAACATTGAAAGATACAAGGTGTTGTTTTGTATCTTCGTCAAATTCAAGGCGGTAACTATGTTAATGATTCTCGTCCCGAATCAATAATAATATGAGTAGGTAATTTTTATTTTTTTCTTATTTACGGATATCAATAAGTGTGAACCACCCGTGTTTTAAACGCGGGCCATCTGATTTTCGCCCTATAACCACGCTTTCACAAATACAAACAATCTAAAACGTTTATTCGATACATTTTTATTCCCTACCACATTAGGGGTTATTCTGAAATACTGACAAACTAATGATGATTTTTTGGTAATTAATTATTACCAAAAAATCAGCGTTTGTTATCTAGGTACTTACCGTAATTTTAATTGATTGTTTATGTCTTGTGTGACAACCTCCTGAATTTTTACGAGGGTGCAAAACAACACCTTGTATGTTTGAAGAAGCGGAAAGAACAGCTTCAGATAGAAAAAAAGCCCACCTGCAATTCGTTTATTTCATGAAAATCATCATTATCGTGTCCAATGTCACTTTGTATGATTACATTTGACTTATTTTGATTAAGCTATTATTCTTAGTTATTTTCATTCACTTATGAATTTATTTCTAGGAAATGTATGAGCAGATTTCTGAAGGAGCTCGTGGCTAAATAATAACAGCCGCCCGGGTCGATCTTTAAGTTTAAGCCGTGCTTGCCGAGGTTGGTCCGTGGATGGGTGACCATAATTACATACCGAGTTTCCTCCGTGCCTCGGACAGCACGTTAAGCCGTTGGTCCCGGCTGTCATTTGTAGATCTTTGACAGTCGTTACGAGTAGTCAGAAGCCAAAAAGTCTGACATCCAGTCTTACCAAGGGGTATCGTATTACCCAGTTACTGGGTTGTGGAGGTCAGATAGGCAGTCGCTTCATGTAAAATACTGGTACTCAGCTGCATCCGGTTAGACTGGAAGCCAACCCCAAGATAGTTTGGGAAAAGGCTAGGCAGATGATGTATGAGCAGATTTCTGATTGCGAGCACTCAATGCGGGTTAACTTGCTCATTAGCAGCATTGTGAGTGTTGTAGCATTAGCATTGTGAGTAATCCCCCAGATTACTAGGAATAAGCAAAGCTTCGGAATTCGGGCTTCTTAGAATAGATGCTATAGGATTGTTGGATTACGTGGTTTAAGCCTATGTTTGACTGATTCTGGCTGGCGACATAGCTGCACTTTATATACACCTCTTAAAGCGTCAAAAGTTTAAAAAAAGAACATGTCGCCTATAATCATCTAAGAGTTAGGCTGAGGTGTACATTAATACCCTGACGGCACGGTTGGCGAACGTTTGGTTCATGTCGCGGCTTCGATCCCATCACAGAACAAAAATAGTTGTTTGTGTGTGCAAGTTTCATCATCATCAGCCTATAATATTTCCACTGCTGCGACATAAGCCTCCTCTCTATGGCTGTAATCCACCACGCGGGCCCAGTTGCAAGTTGGCAGATGTCACATGTCTTCGATTTTTTAGTTCTAGGACATGCCGGTTTCCTTCCGATGTTTTCCTTCACCGTTTTTGAGGGCAGCGGTGATGAAATAAATTACACAAAGTAATGCGCCTGCCTGGGTGATGCTCTCATGCAAGTTTATATTTTTGTAAATGCAACCACAATTAAGGAGAAATTTCTAGTGTGGGATAAAGTTTAGAAAAATAAAGCTATTTACATTTCGCCAGTAATGCGTAGTCTCTTATAAAATAGGGTGCGACTGGTGCGAGCCATTTTGCCGAAAAATCGAGACGCCATGCTGATACTGAGAAATATAATAGGAGGAGCTCGTGGCTAAATAATAATAGCCTCACGGGTCGATCTTAAGGTTAAGCCGTGCTTGCCGAGGTCGTTCCGCGGATGGATGACCATAATTACATACCGAGATTTCTCCATGCCTCGGAAAGCACGTTAAGCCGTTGGTCCCGGCTGTCATTTGTCTATCTTTGACAGTCGTTACGAGTAGTCAGAAGCCGGCAGGCAGTCGCTTCTTGTAAAATTCTGGTACTCAGCTGCATTCGGTTAGACTGGAAGCCGACCCCAAGATAGTTTGGGAAAAGACTAGGCAGATGATGATATTACTGAGAAATTCCTAATGGAAGAACCCATTGTTACTTCTTGCAGTCTGAAAATTGAATACCTAAGACACAGCTTTGTGCGGTCCGCGGTAAATGATAATGATTAATGATGAATGGTGTTTATTTTGAAAATAGTTTTCTCAACGTCGGTTTTTTTTTTATACTAGATGAGGCCGTTGTTTCGTACCTGACGACTTTGAGAAAAAAAAAGCAGTAACAAACTCAGTGGTCACTGTCTCTTTTAAAGTCCAGACATTAGTCAAGTAATATAATGACTATGCAGATTAGTGTCAGAGATGGTGTTTTGAAGAAAGAACCACACAGATTTGACAACTGTAACAATAAAGTACGAATGTTTATCACGACGGTGATAACCACAAACACAAAACAAATAAATCAAGCGCCATCGATCAACACAACACCACCAACTCCTAACTTGTACCAACAATCACGTAGTGATTTGTAGCTGGAAACGCACCGTGATCGCTTGATTCACTCGCGCCTGTTAATTATTAAAAGCAATTACTGAATACCGTACTTTGTTTTATTTTCCAATTGTTTTTCCAGCGTTTATTGTTGCTGAGCTAAATAGAAGGCATGTACGGTATTGTTTGGTGCTAAGGCAAAAATGCGTGAGATTTTTTGTTACTTTGTAGGGTTCAGTAGATATTATTATTTGCGAAATCGGCACGTGTATTTACTTTGGTACTTTTAGGCACCTCTGGTTGATAAATAATCTTCAAGAATAACGGGGGGGATGTCTGTCAACTGTCAACACGCATAGTCATGCTGTCTGAAAGTTAAAGTGATCTAGTGCTTAAAACTTCGAGTTTGTGTTTAGAAACATTACTAAAGTGAACTTTAAATATTGATAATCGTGTACAATTATTGGTGGCAAAAAGCAATAAGTGATTCATAATAAAAACAGTGATAAAATCTCAAGAGTGACACCTCAAAATTTCAACTTTTCTTCGTTCACCCACATAATTTAAAATATTAGAAAAGCTTGAAATTAGTAAATGTCAGATGTCAAAATGTCATTTGACATTTGGGAAAGTGTTACCATTGTAAGATAATAATTACCACCATGAGTTGCAAAAATGTTACCAATTTGACTAGAGTGGGAAATCAGGCTCAAAGTCAAACCAATGATACTGATGAAGATCAAAAGAACAAAACGTCGCCTAAGAAATTTGTTCAACAAATCTTTCACCCTAGCCTCTTCAATCGACAAAGATCAAATTCGCTCAGCGAAATTTCATCCAAGCAATCGGGTTCTTCCAACAACCCAGTCCTGCTTGGCTGCGAGAAAGACTCGGAAGAAGCGACAGAACAAGTGCCAGCCACACAGCCTTCAACAGATGTAGCACAACCTCCACAATGGCAACGAGTTCCTACATCAAAGAAAAGAAAAATATGTGACAACTCACCACCACCAATTGAGTCCGTTAACCAATTCTCAAATCTACCAGTTGACCTAACGGAAGATACCAACACTGAGCCTAAACCACCAAACAAACCCCCTCCTATTGTGCTATATGGGATTGAGGATCTAAACGAGCTTACCAAACTAATTCAATCCGTAATTCGTCCGGAAGAATTTCGGTATAAAATAATAAATAAAAACCTTTTACGCGTAATGGTTAACACAAACAATGATTACAAGCTAGTCATTGACCTGATACGACAAAAAGGACTAATCGGGCACACATTCTCTCGTAAAGATACGAAATGCTATAGAATAGTTATAAAACACCTCCATCATACTACTCCTCACGATGCAATCGTACAGGAGTTGGAAAAATCTGGTAACAAGGTCAGAGGAGAAATCATTAACCACCGCTATGGCCCAGAGAAAATTCCCACATCCACATTTTTTGTAAACTTGGAACCTAGCCCAAATAATAAACTGGTTAAAAATATCCAGTATATACATCATCAACGCATTAAAATCGAAGATCCTCGCAAAACAAAGACTATAGTACAATGTCAAAGATGCCAACAATATGGCCACTGCAAAAACAACTGCATGAGGCCATACAGATGTGTCAAATGTGGGGAGGGCCATAAAACAGAGTGCCCCAAAAAAGACAGAAATACACCCGCCAAATGCGACCTTTGCTCCTGCGACCACCCTGCTAATTACAAAGGTTGTCAAGTTTACAAAGAAATCCTTTCAAGAAAAATGAAACCAAGAAGTTTCCCTACCGTCAACTTTCCTACTGATATTCCACGCACCGATAAAACTCTAGAAAGATCCGCCCTACCCCAACGAAACAGCCATCGCAGATCAGAACGAAGCTACTCGGATATTGTTGCTGGATCTATCAAAGATCGTCCACGAGACAATGCCAAAACATCTAGCCACATGGACAACTCTCAACAAAACGTAACTCTAATGGAACAACTTTTGATCAAACAAAATGAAAAAATCGACCTACTCCTGCAACAAATAAGTACACTAATGGGTCTTTTAACTACTGTCATTACAAAACTAGCACCATAAATGACTCCACTACGAATTGCGACCTGGAACATCAATGGATTGGCTCCCAATATCCAAGAGTTGGAGACTTTAATAAAAACAAACAAACTAGATGTGGTACTAATTTCAGAATCACATGGCACATCCCGAAGCTCGTTCCGCATTAAGGGATTCAAAATTTACTATACTCCCCATCCCGACGGTAGTGCACATGCTGGTTCAGCGCTGGCCATTCGAGGAAACCTAAGACATTCACAGATAGAACCGTATTCTACAGTGCAACTACAAGCAACATCTGTTAGACTGGAGGACCGAGCAGGCCCTATTATTCTCTCCTCAATCTATTGCCCACCAAGACACAAAATAACCTCAGAGATGTTTAAAACCTACTTCAACACTCTTGGCCACAGGTTTATTGCTGGCGGTGACTGGAACGCCAAACATACATTTTGGGGATCCCGCTGTAGCAGCACTCGTGGACGAGATCTGAAACGTTGTGTAGATGAAAATCACCTGAAACCGATATCTACAGGTGAAGCTACCTACTGGCCTAGCGACCCTAAGAAACTACCGGATCTCCTGGACTTCTTCATAAATAAGGGTATAGAAAGTTTACACAGTACAATTGAATCGAGCCTAGACGGATCATCAGATCACACACCGGCGATCCTCACTATTAGTACTAGTGAGCTCTCTCGAGAAATAACAGAGACTCTGACAAACAGCCGAACTGACTGGGACGGTTTCAAGACTTACCTGAATGATAACTTTACTCCTACTATACCTTTAAAGAATCAAGACGATGTAGATGACGCCTGCAGATATCTCACAAACACTATTCAAATTGCTGCGTGGATTAACTCCCCCTCTCCATCTAGAGGTCTAACCAACCCATCTCATCCTCCTGATATTATGCAAAAAATCTTGGAAAAACGCCGGCTCAGAAGAATTTGGTAACAGTCCCGTCGTCCGATTGATAAACTATACTACAACAAGGCAGCTAAAGAGTAAAAAGCCATAGTTCAGGAATCTATTAATTCGACAGTCGCTACAAATCTACAGATGATGTCACCTACGGGGATTGGTGCAAGCTCGCTCTGGAAGGCAACCAAAAACTTAGACAAGCCTCAACAGTCTCATCCTCCAATTCGGTCACAAGCATCCTGGGCAAGAACAGAATTGGAAAAAGCTGAAGTATTCGCAATGCATCTGAGCTCTATATTCAAACCCAACGAAAGTGCTGCAGACGATCGTGATATTGATGCAATATTGGAACAAGATCTGCAAATGTGTCTGCCCATCAAACCAACAACACCTAAAGAAATTGCGAAGGAAATAAGACAACTGAACTCGAAGAAAGCTCCGGGATTTGACTTGATCACATCTTCTATCCTAAAAAATCTACCCAGAAAATGCATAGCCTTCTTAGCTAGCTTGTTCAACGCAATTTTTCGAACATCTCACTTTCCTGACCTCTGGAAAATCTCAGAAGTTGTCATGATCCACAAATTGGGTAAACCTGAATATGAAGCGTCATCTTATCGGCCGATAAGCTTAACTCCTGTACTCTCCAAACTGTGGGAAAGGATATTCTTGCACCGTTTAAAACCATGCATGGAAGTCAATGACGTTGTACCACCTCACCAATTTGGCTTTCGGAAATCGCATTCAACGATAGAACAGGTTCACAGAGTTTATCAAACAGGAAGACAGGCCCTTGAACGCAAAAAGTACTGCTCAGTGGCATTTCTTGATGTACAGCAAGCTTTTGACCGTGTCTGGCACAAAGGGTTACTGGTTAAAGTGAAGGAAAAACTTCCACACTCAATGTTCCTGCTCATCAAGTCGTATTTATCCGACCGCTGCTTCAGAGTTAAACAAGGCGAAGCAAGATCAAGATTGTTTGGTGTGGAAGCTGGAGTACCACAGGGTTCTGTTCTTGGCCCAGTGTTGTATAACATATTTACATCCGACCTACCCACATTAGACGACGTAACAGTTGCAACATACGCTAACGACATAGCCTACTTATCAGTCGAGGACAACCCGGAAATGGCCAGCAATAAACTCCAAAATCAGCTAGACGAGACACATAAATGGCTCAGCAAGTGGGGGATACGCGCAAGTGCATCCAAGTCTAACCATATCACCTTTACGCTCAGGCACGGAAACACTCCTCCTGTTAGACTTGGACCTGATACCTTACCACACACAGATTGTGTTAAATATCTTGGCTTTCATTTAGATAGGCGCCTAACATGGAAGCATCACATTAAACAAAAAAGGGAGGAGGTAAACCATAAGTTCCGCAATCTGTATTGGCTTATTGGAAGAAATTCGGTACTCTCTGTAGACAACAAACTACTCATCTACAACTCGGTCCTTAAACCAATATGGAAATATGGAATTCAACTGTGGGGCGTAGCCAGCAAATCCAACATTTTGTGCCTGCAAAGGGTTCAAAATGGCATATTAAGAGCAATAATAAATGCACCTTGGTTTACTAGGAAGACGAAATCCACGACTACCTACAAGTGCCGTCCGTAAACTCTGAAATCGAGCGGTTCAAACGTCAACACAAGGCACGCCTAACCATGCACCCAAACCCACTAGTAACTGAACTTTTAAACCCGACAGCGGTGGTAAACAGGCTGAAGAGGAACCACCTTCTATAAGTGGGAGGCGCAGCACTGGCTGCTCCACCACAACGCCATATATTATCAGCTGGAACAAATTCGCTTATGGTCTGACGACCGATTGCAAATCGAAGAGAGAAAAAAAAAAAAAAAAGAATAACGGGGTTGTGGAGGTTAACTGGTGTAAAAACACCCTTAAAAAAGCCGGGAGATTCGTGATTTCCCGTCAATGAAAACTGGGTTATTCAAGGTTCCAACTTTGTCACACGTTTTTATTGAAATCTAATACTAATAATAAAGCTGAAGAGTGTGTTTGTTTCCTTGAACGCGCTAATGTCAGAAACTACTGGTCCAATTTATAGTTCGTTCAGTGTTAGATAGCCCATTTATCGAGGAAGGCTATAGTCTATATATCATCACGCTACGATCAATAGGAGCGGAGCAGCAACGAAAAATGTTACGAAAACGGGGAAAATGAGACGCAGACGATGTTGCGCGGGACAGCTAGTGCATGATAAATGTATTACTTTCTTTAAGTACCTCCATGAACTCTTTAACTCAATTCAATATTACAGATGTTTTGTGGAGTTGGAAAAAGGTAGGCCAAATCTTGAATGCTGGATGAAAGAAGAATAACTTACTTCTATTTCAATTATTATGCTTCTTATTTCTTACACGAAAGTTTGTGAAGATGGATGAATAAATGGAAAAAATGTTTGTTACTCGTTCACGCAAAAACTACTGAACGAATTTCGAGGAAATTTGGCTCATAGATTGTCTATGTTCACATAGTTTGTTTTTTTTTTTTTTTTTTAACACATTTCACATCCTATGATCTGGTGCTGCAAAGCCGCAGGTATAAATAAGCTAGGAATAGTATAAAATGCTTAGTCGCTTGTATACCCTTCCGTAATTCATTGAGTTGGCATCAAAATCCCTTAAACAAATCATCTTAGTAATGATGCTTGCGAAGCGTTATAATATTATACCGCTTATCATCATATTATAAGATCTACCCTACGTTAACTGCTACACAAGCAGCGTAGTAATTTCCCAAATCTGTCGAATTTTCACTTCGAGACCAATATCACAGACACATCACTTCTAAATCAAACGTATCCAAACTAAATTCAAATAAACCAGGTAAATACACTGTCAGAGGAAACAGGTATCGTGTTTCTAGAGTACGGTATCGCCGCGTTAGCAACATCTAACATAACACTCACTCACTCTCTCTGTGCAATTTATTAAATCACCACTGCTCTCCATAGATCGTTAGAAAACGAGCATGTCCTGGTACGCAAATTCGATGTCTAGTGACATCCTAATTCATATTTACGGAAGCATTATAGGCTCAGGCCTGGATTCCACCGAAGCGGACAGGAGCGGATCGAAGAGATGCGCAAGATGTGTCCAAGGACTAGAGAGACAAGAGACTCTATATAGATTTTAACTAATGTGATTGGTCGGTTTCCACACCTCTCCGCTCCGGTCATCTCCGCTTATGTAATAAAGAAAAAAAAAAAAAAAAAGGATTGTGTGGTTTTATGAAACCACGGTAAAAGTGAAACTTTTTTTCACACTATAGACATTTAACTAATAATTTTTGGGAGCGCCATTCACTTTATCCCTACTCCGCGGCCGCCCGTCACGCGACATGCAACACACAGACGAAAAAGTACAATAATATATATAAAATTTAATATTCATTTGTCGCAGGGACAAGACGTGCGTACAAAATAACAATGAGCACAATAAACATACAAAGCATAACAAACATTTGTAAGTACAATTACTTATTAATAAGTTATTATCAATAAGTTATTTGTCTCCCACTGCGACTGAACAGTGACACACTTGCATTGTATTTAAAATATTGACAATGCTGCGTCTAGCACCGGCTTCGGAACCGCCTTGCTCTGTGAAATAAGCAAATCATACAATGTCAGTAACACGTATCGCGTAGCTCAGCATCTATTACCTTTACAATGTAGATTAGTGCGAGAAAGAATTATGTAAACCCGGCTATGTATGACTACCATGAAAATTTAAACGTTCAAATGTTTTTTAAGTGGGTGATGAATTTTAAAGCGTTCGCGAGCGTTTTTCACCGTTCGTTGGGTTGGAGGAATAGAGTTTTATACTAAGTTGTGAAGTTCTTCGCCATAGGAAAAATGAGGATATTTTATTGTGATCACCGTGTTTGTAACTTTGCTTAATTATGAACATAACGTCACGTATCAAATCAAATCAAATTATTTTATTTTACATAGGCCTTCATGTTGCAATGTTTCTAAACATAGAAACATTGTAGAGCCAAAGGATTTTTAAAGAGTAAACATGGAGTTTTTTGCCGGTTCTTCTCCATAGGAAACGACCAACCCGAACCGAGCACCTTTTTGTCGACGTTTTACAAGTGCCCATGTAGGCCTATGTGAAATATAAATATTTTGATTTTGATTGATTTGTTTTTACAATATTTGAAGTAACAGCGTAATCAACGAAGGGTTAGGCAGAGGTGTATGTTATAGTACACCCCCATTTCGCCAGTTATGTTTAAGCCCCATGTTAAAGGGGGCGAGCCTATTGCCATCAACCGTGCACATGTCCAGACTCCGTGGCTGCCACTGAGAAATTCATGATGGAAAACTCAATGATACTTTGCCCGACCTGGGAATTGAACTAGGACTTTCTGCTATCTTATCGTATAGTCGCGTTTGAGGCCACTAGACTAATGAGGCATTCTACAACCTGATTTTTTTATATCCCATAACTCTAGGGTTATATTCTGTAGGTAAAAATAATACTAAAACTCCTAGAATAAGTGGTTCAAAAATGCATAGTTTCGGAGATATTAATATCATCAATCATAATTTACTTAGGTCAAAAATTGTCACCAGTATGACGAATCTTTACTTTTGCGAGGTTGCCAAACTTCGCAGTAGTGTAATAAAATAGTAGTAGTTTCATAGATAAAGCTAAGGAAATGCGAAAAAATAAAAAAAAAGTGTGATTGAAACATAATTCATATGCCAGTTGATTCTTTGATATGGTCTCAATGTTATCCTAGAGTTGTGGGATATAAAAAAAAAACAAGTTGTATTAATTATTCAATTTTTGAATATAAAAGCAATCGCCTCGTATATCTTTCAACATAACTGGCGAAATGCACTATTAGGTACTATTAGTTGGTGCTATTGGGTACACCTCTGTCTTACCCTATTGGGATTACAGTCGTGAAGTTATGTTATGTTGGTATGATTTTTTGACTGGTATTTTTAAAGATTGGATCATCATCATCATCATAATTATTTATTCATCAAAAAATTTACATTGTGTTCGAATTTTAACATAAATTATAATATTTAATATAAATATATGAATATAAATTCAAAATAATTATATTTCAAATCATAACAAAAGCAATAATAAAATATAAAACAAACATAAATAATTAAAATAAATATTAGTAGGTAGGTATGTGATCAATAAAAATCGTAATGTCAAACCATAAAAAGCACAAAAAATTATATCTATTCCATTTTACGTAAATCAACTGAGAATGAGAATTAAATGACAATTAAATTACTGTTTATATGTCCAACTATAAAAAGCTCAAACACAAACCATTATCTCTATTCCATATGAGGTAAACTTAAAGAGAAAATGTAAATTAAATGCCAGTTACATGTAAATTAAATTTCTAACAAATGTAAATTAAATGTCAACTAAAATTTAATTAAATGAATATTTAAATGCTAAATAGATATAAATTAAATGTCATTTACATAATTATCCAACCAAATAAGCTAAAAAACAACCATAACGAATAAGTCAATTGAAGAGTAGGCACACTTTGACAAAGAAATACGATAAAAACCGTGACCCAAGCTCAAACAAAGACGCTCTATCATATATTTTCATTATTTAGGAAAATCCTCGTACTTGTGCATAAACAGTACCGTTTAGTGGCCGTCAAATTGGCGCCGCCCTGCTTAGACAACCATACGCGGTCTGCTTACATAACCAACACTATCTGTTTGCTTTCAATTCGACGTATAAGCATTATAATAGTTATACGTATTATTGTAGTGTGTTGATATTATAGACTGTGTTTATGTTACCAGAGTTTATCACTTTTGGCTTAAAAATATTTGAAATGCCATCATAATCATCTGCCTAGCCTTTTCCCAAACTATCTTGGGGTCGGCTTCCAGTCTAACCGGATGTAGCTGAGGACCAATATTTTACATGGAGCGCTGCCTATCTGACCTCCAAAACCCAATACCTGGATGATACGATACCCCTTGGTAAGACTGGATGTCAGACTTCTGGCTTCTGACTACTCGTAACGACTGTCAAAGATCTACAAATGACAGCCGGGACCAACGGCTTAACGTGCTTTCCGAGGCACGGAGGAAACTCGGTATATAATTATGGTCTCCCATCCACGGACCAACCTTGGCAAGCACGGCTTAACCTTAAAGATCGACCCGGGTGGCTATTATTATTTAGCCACAAGCTCCTCCAGAACAGATTTTCTTCTACATGGGATCTACATTTTAGAAAAGAAAAAAATTACTAAATTCTCCGTAATATTTTAAATGAGCACACATTACCATAATCATTTTGTACATTTCAATAGATATTCATTAAAGTTAAGTTCACAGTAATTAAAATTTGAATTTATTTATTGCAATAATTTTGTGCATTCACATACATAAAATTATTTAGCAAAATTATGTTTAAAATGTATTGTACTAAATTAGTATTAAAAAATGTGTTCATGAAGGTTAAACTTACAAAGGAAATAATAAATTTGATGTACCTAAAATAAACTCAAATTAATGGTCATTCACGATTTTTTAAATTGGACTCGTTGTGCCTTTTTGTTGTTGTGTGGAGGCAATAAAATAAAACGGGTCGATCATTGGGTGAAGCCTTGCTTACCGAGTTCCCTCATAATTATAATAAATCGTCCGAAATATGTTGCTATTTTTTTATTAATGGCGGTTCTTGATAATTGTTCTAGATTTCCTACAGAACCGTGGCTGAAAAAGGTTTGGAAACGTTGCTATAGGGTAAAAAGTCTTGATTTGTCAGTGAAGTCATGACAAAGATGAGATGACAGACAATGTCTGAAACTTGAACGCTCTCACGAGTGACCGACACTAGATAGTGACGAATTGTGAGTGTCTGATACTATAGAGTATTAGGTCAGGACTTTAGGTCGTTTCAGGCAGAATGGCGATGAACGGCAAATGTTTCATGCCAAAAAAAAACCACACGTGTGCCAAAAACCTTCACAACAAACCCTAGGTCACGCACAATCCTTAAAAAAATACTAGAACAAGTTAACATAACTATTGATCCTACTTAGCATTCCTAGAATAATATTTCAAGCCTGGATAAACCCCAAACTGACTTTAACATGACTTTTAAACTATAACTAAATTGTATTACACGGGTCCGCGAACTCCAACACGGTTTGTAAAACTTATTTTTATTAATTTGAAGGTTACAATCAGGGTTGCCATTCTTTCCAAAGGGTATCGTATTACCCAGTACTGACTGGGTTGTGGAGGTCAAATGAGCAGTAATCATCACCATCATCAGCCTATAATGTTCTCACTGCTGGGACACAGGCCTCCTCTCTATGAAAGGGAGTGAGCTGTTATCCACCACGCGGGTCCAGTGCGGGTTGGTAGATGTCACATGCAAGTCTTCGAATTCTTAGTTCTAGGACATGCCGGTTTGCTCACGATGTTTTCCTTCACTGCTTTTGAGAGCAGCGGTGATGAAATAAATTACACAAAGTAATGCACCTGTCTGGGTTCGAAGCCACGGCTTACTGCTCGTAAGTCGGGGCTGCCACCACTGGGCCACCGGTGCTCTCTGTGAGCAGTCTGATTAGCAGTCAGTCCATGTATACATTGTATACACACGTATTCAGCTGGATCCGGTTAAACTGGAAGCCGACCACAATGTAGTTGTGAAAATGCTAGGCAGATGATGATTTTAGAATTAAGGTTGTACTCACTATCACAACATAATCAGCGTATAATGTTCACACATCAGAGACTCATGCTTCCTCTTTGTGAGATAATCCGAGTCTATTGCAGGTTGGTAGATGCCACATATCTTAAAACTTTTAGTTTTTAGGACACGCCAATAGCTTTACTTTTTCATTCACCCTTTTGAGATCATTGGTGATAAAATAAATTACACAAAATGCCTGCGTGGGTTCGAAAATAGAATAGGTCAATCACAATGTTGTCGTATTTAACCCAATGGTTGACTGGTAGAGAATGCCTTGTGGCATTAAGTCCTCCTATGTACCACATAGTACATGAAGTTTAAATAAATAAATAGGTCGCGGGACCTATGGAGTCAGTTGAGGACCTAAGCACTAAGCTTCTACTGCTCAATTACCACAGCAGGTTTAAAAGACACTGCTGTATGAGTAAATAAAGTAATAATAAAGAACTTCCCTCCTACAAGAGGAATCACACTATCTCGAGAAATATAGATTTTCGTTATCTTAGGTAGCCTTTTTATTGTACACACTTTCAAGTATGGGCTCTTGCGGCACCAACCCGATTCGATACTATGGATCCTAGGTCTATGTGAGACTCGAAAATAAATCATTATGTACCAATTTCTGATGATAGTGTTGATCACATATTATCGAGCCTGTTAATAATGTTGATCACAAATGATATATATTATAGAGCCATCGCCTCCGAATAAAAATTACTAAAAGAGTATTAAGTATTTATTCCTGAAGACTATGATACCTCTAAAACCTCCAGTCCTTCATTTCATATACAGCTAATCAAAATATAACTAAATAAATGTGCGGCGACCCTACCTTGAATATTGTTGGTTGATTTTTCATATTTACACGCTTCGTTTGTCCAGAGATGGTAGCACTCTAATTTTGTGAATAGTGTATTAATCCATTCGAGAGTAATTTGCCTTATCCAATTTAATGTCGAAAGCAAACAATGGAATCACTGGTTTAATCAATTTCAAACATTTTTCGGGTTTAGACTTGGAGGGTTATATGACTAGAATGAGAATAGTAATTTGAATAATATAATATCACGGCTATTATCTCCGAATTTCGGCAGAGGTCTACAATCACGCAAACTAATATGAAAAAATTACCCTTATAACTATTAAGACAATGCAAAAGCAATTTCCTTGGGAAATAACGATTGCAACTTTAAGAAAAGATAAACTAATTTCATAGTGGTATGGGTTTAGTTATGCATTTCGGCAACCGGGCACGAATCTAAAAGTTACAATTCTTACCAAACCTGAGCATCTAAACCTTGACAATATATTATAACAACAAAAACAAATCATTTATTTCGGATAACAAAGACATGGGTCTTTGTCATGTATCATATATTCATGACAAATAATTTATGACAATAGTTTATTTAAAATTTTCGTGGGTTTTAAGGTTTTGTCTGTAAGGGTATATGACATGGGTCTTTGTCATGAATATATGATACATGACAAAGACCCATGTCATATACCCTTTTATTGCACATGAAGTCACGGTGTTGTGTTGCACTACGGCACCACGTAGCGCAACAAGACACCATCACTTCGTGTGCAATAGTTTATTTAAAATTTTCGTCACGGAAGGCTACGTGACACCTCACGTAGCCTTCCACGGAATCGCCGATACATGACAACCTTCGGCCAAAAGTCTTCCTTGAGGAAGGTCTCGATGTGATGAGTCGGAACTCGCACCACGAACGACTTGATATTCGTGTTGCGGCGCGACTCCAACTTTTGACCCTCAAGGACCAGCTGGTGTTCACTCAAACATACTCCATGATCTCCTCAACCTTCGTGGTGTGATGTAGCCGGGACACATAGAGCTGCGTCGTTGGTATTGCCGGCCGCAGCATCATATTGGGTCCTGCCAGCGCGGTCCGGCACTGGTTCCAACTAGGAGGCTTCTTCCTCTTCTTCCACTTTCACGAAGCCATCTCTGTCACACGTGCCTGAAGCTAGGCCCAGCTGTTTCGGACTCCTGTTGGCAGATACACCGCTGCTTTTCTCAACCCCCATCTTGGTTTGCGACACAGGTTTATGCCTGGCGACGATACTACGATTATACTCAACAGGAGCGTTTGTGACCACTGAACCAACGAGACAGTCACTGAACTAATTCGACTTGGTTTCATCATCATCAGCCTCATTCAGCCAAAAGACGACCACTGCTGGACATTGGCCTCAAGTTGCCAACTGTCGCCATAAGTTGGTATAATACAAATGTTCTTCAAAGTAAGTAAATAATAATATAACCATTTTTCATTCATAACCGACCTACTATACTCCCTTTACAATCTACCTGAATTAAAAAATACCGAAAATAGTATCAAAGAAAAAATCTCTTTGCAAACCCGATATATTTTCATACAGGCCTACTTGTTTACTTTAGATAAAATAAATTTTACCACAAACGTACGCGTATATTTTTATGCCTAATTTAAATCAAGTAGGCAGATATTTTAAACAAGGCTTGAAAATGTTATATTTAGGCAATGCGTGGATATAAAGCAGTACTAATAAGTGTCGTAGGATAATTGAAAGAAAACAGCTTTTTGAGAAATAACTAGGATTATTGCAACGGGCCGGACTATTGGAAAGGAGATGTTCCAGAAATGTATGGAGCCTGGGCCAGCACAATGTACACTATGTAAATATTGCTAGATAATACTGTAACCGTTTTTTATCGTCAATTTTCTTTAATTTCACTTCGTTTCAACGTGAAGTCAAATTAACTTGGTCAAAGAGAGCAACACAACATAAAAATTAAACAAGGTGGATCAAATCACGAACAGGCGAAAAATGACATTTTGACAATGACATTTGATTGACATGTCAAAATCAAAAATCAAAATATTTTATTTTACATAGGCCTACATGGGCACTTATAAAACGTCAACAAAAGGTGCACGGTTCGGGTTGGTCGTTTCCTATGGAGAAGAACCGGCAAGAAACTCCATGGTTACTGTTTTAAAATCATTTGGTTTTACAATATTTGAAGTTACAGGGTTAGTACTTAAGTATGGGAGGACAGCGTAGGCCCGACAATAAGTCGATTGCTTACTACAGAAGGTAGTAAAAGAAAGAAAAAAAAAACACTCAAACTCAAAGCAAAGAAAGACTCAAAGACGGCACTTCTTGAAACTGTCAAAGTCGTCAAACGTCAAACAACTGTCATGGCTGCCCTAAAAAAGGGTTTAAATGATAATTATTAAACGACTGTATCCTTCTCCAAATTAATTTGTTAGTATTTTTATGAAATTCCCCTATTTTTTTCCTAATTATCTATCAAGTGTACATAGTGGTAGCCCAAAATCAAGCATCTCCTTTTGCAAGATTTCTCCCTCATTAGTCTAGTGGCCGCAAACGAGACTGCTGAGCATGAGGTCCTGGGTTCGATTGCCTGGTTGGGCAAATTGTTATTGGGTTCTTCCATCAGAAATTCCTTAGTAGCAGCCACGGAGTCTGAATTTGTGCTCGGTTGTTGGTAATAGGATCAACCCCTATTACATGGGATTTAAATGTAACTGTCGAAATATGGGTGTACTATTAAGAACACCTCTGCCTAATCTTTCAGATATTACTGGCGTGATGTTTTGTTATGTTAAAAGATTTTTGTAATCATTATTTTCTAGTCCTCATCAAAATTTATTTTGGGATCGGCGCAGTGTGTTCTCTTCTTCCGATGAATTTCGAATTTTGATAAAACTCTGTCTGTTCATGACGATGGAAATCCTGAATGCTGATTGGCTAATCAAAGAGTCAACAATTTATACATAACTAGAACATCTTTATTCTGGTTGATAAGAATACAGTTCGAATGTAGTTAGTAGTATTACCGTTAATATTATCAGCTAAACTGCTTTTTTGCCAAACGAATTTTATAAATTTTCCAAATCTACTGCTACATAAGTATCGCCTACGCGTTTTTCTAAGGGCTTAGATTATGAAAATAATAGTTCGTTTGTAACATTTACTTTAGGTTGCAAATAGCCTGGAGCCGAAATAGGTCTGTCTCTAAATAATTTAGTTTGTAGTGTGTATTTTGCAAAGGCAGCCAAATAAACATTCTGAGGTAAATTATTCTTAGCTCATGGGACGCCGCAGACGGTATTCTTTTTTAATTTTTCCCCACACTAGGTATTTCTTATATATCGTGGGTGGGTTTACAAACATTTTATCATCATCATCAGCCTATAATGTTCCCACTGCTGGGACACAGGCCTCCTCTCTATAAGAGGGAGTGGACTGTCATCCACCACGCGGGCCCAGTGCGGGTTAGTAGATGTCACATGTCTTCGAATTTTTAGTTCTAGGACATGCCGGTTTCCTCACGATGTTTTCGTTCACCGTTTTTGAGAGCAGCACAAATATTTAAAGTCACAAAAACAAACAGCCACACCCGAAACAACTACCTGTAGGCCATACAAATACAGTGTTCCGTGCGGGAATCGAACTCCCAAAACACAGCGCAGAAGCCAATCAGCGAGCAATCGTAGTTCGTAATAAATGAATAAACTTAAGTGGCATGTCTTCAACAACAACATAATCACACAATTGACAAAACAAAACCATTTAAACCTTAACGTTAGCAATTACCCTTACAACTGCTACAGCTGACAAACTTGTTCTAACATCCATTGTCGATTAGTTTCTAGTACGTACTAATGGCAGAGGATCAATGTGATTTGACTTGGAAGCAACTTTTGATAGTCAGCGTGATTGTTTACACAGTCTGTGTGGAGTTAATGGTTTCTTTAACTTCTATATTTAGCTTCGAGGACGTTGACAGGAATATTTGAAGATGGTTGATGTTTTCATTATTTTATTTATATTTTATTGAAGTGAAACTTCTTATGCGACTTCCAACAAGCTTGCGTTAAACGTTTAACGCTACCATGGTGGGGGAATAGAAAGAGGCAGAGCGAGATTAAATGCATGGCACTCAAACGCATGCGTGTAGTATTACGAAGTTTCACTTCTTCTACGCGGAAGGATTACACGCACTATTTTTTTTCTCTATTACTTTTTCTCAATCATTAGAGCTGGTCTCGATAACTCGATTACACGCCTCTTTACACGGTACTGCTCGCCTTCCATGACGTCTTAAAATAGTATTTTTTTCATTCTTATTCCAGTGTGGGAAAGAGACGGAGCTATACAGGTCGTCTAGCTCCATCTCTTTCCTCCTACTTCCTCCTACACCTTTACTCCTACTCCTACTTTCCTACTCTAGAATAAGAATGAAACAATAATGTTTAAAGACGTCATAGTAACACCCCTAGTCTATTCTTTTCTAACCTGTATATATTCATTTAATAATGAATACTAGGTCATAGTAAATTAGATATGATTTTTATGAGGCATTTTATTTACTTCACTGTTTTTTGCAAAAGTCAATGATTTAAATAACTAACTTAGCTTGCTTTCTAGAATTAGACCCAATTAACAGATCTTTAGTTTTCTGTTTCTTGAGACATTCCCTGCTATCACGAGCTTAAATAGAAGTCTATAAGGCTTGTCTTCATATAGAGGAGAAGTCAGCATGGACCTGTACGCTTCATCACCTATTTCAAATCATAATTCAAGCACCAGAAAGTGCAAATTCGCCAAACACAAACACTGTCAACGAATGTGAAAATTTTACCATCTTAAACCACGTTTTAGAATTCAGAACAGCTGTTGGTTGTATTCTTTAAAAACGCTGGCGAGATGATATCAAAATTCACTTTAACTTTGAACAACAGATGCAGCGGAAATTCTTGCCAAAACCCGATTTAGAAACCGTTTAAAATTAAATGTAATATGAAGGAATAATCAGGGTTTGTTTATGATGAAGATTTGTAATGAAATAGCTTTATCTCTACATCTATACACAAATACATAAAATTGAAGTGTCTGTTTGTAACATTAAAATAACCGCTTTTTACTACATGCATCTGAATGTATACATATACGGTCCATATACCAAAATAACATAACTATCTGTCTGTTTGTTCCGGCTAATCTCTGGAATGGCTGGACCAATTATGACGGGACTTTCACTGGCAGATAGCTGATGTAATAAAGAGTAACTTAGGCTACATCTATTTTAGAAAATTCTAATTCCACGCGGACGAAATCGCGGGCACAGCTAGTTTAGTTTATAAGACAAAAAACTGGCTGTACACGCTGTTACTGTAAGCCTGTGTCATCCCACTGCTGGGCATAGACCTCTCTCCACGACTTCCAAATCTTTCGATCTAGGGTTAATGTGGGTGTTGGTTACGCCAACATGGTGTTTGCGTGTAATCTACATAAAAATAACTGTAACGCTTGACGTTGGACATTTGAACCGACTAGGTACGCAAAAGGGTTGGCGCGCCTGGTTGAAAGTGTTCGGCAATCACTCCTTGGGCTGTGTTCCTGCCGAGGAACAAGAAGCTCAACCAGTATGAAGTTGTACTGGCCGCTTCGCATCTCGTGGTTATATTCATGACCACTAGAAGAAAAAAAGCAAGATGGCGATTGCGTAAAATATTCGCGTGCCTCGTGTGCTGTCCGAAAACTGTTCTTCGGAAACGAGCGATCTCTGATCGTCGGTGTGCCTCGTCACAGCATTTCAGCTAACTTACTGCTGAGACCGCATCATTGCTATAAATAAACCCCGCGGGTCCACTAGCCCAACAGACTTTTTATTTGGATTAACTTTTTTGAACTATGAACTTCGGTGTGTGAAGTGGGAATTGAGTGCAGTTTGAAGCAGTCCCTCTGGAGCTGATCGCAGACGTGGCCAGCCAGGTAAGCCTCCCTAAATATCCAAAGGTTTCCTTACTGTTCAACGTCAGGCTGTTGATTTCTAGAACATTATTTCCAATCAGCGCCCCTCCATTTTGAGGCTCCTCAGCGTATCAGTTATAACCAGTAAGTTCATATCATTTAGAATCAAACGTTAAACTATATGCACAAGGTGTACTATTAGGTACACGTTTGCCTAATTTCGGAGATCACAGGCGTGTTATGTTATGTTGAAACATTTTTGACATCATCATTACTCTAGTCCTCACCCCAAATTATTTGGGATCTGCGCAGTATGTTCTGTTCTTCCGAAGAATTTCGAATTTTGATAAAACTCTGTCTGTTCATGACGATGGAAATCTATAATGCTGATTGGCTAATCGAAAAATCAACAATGTTTTTTTTCACTGGCCGTTGGTTCTGTCCAGCTCATCCCGCCATCTCCTGCGAGGTCTACTGCACACACGATACCCATAAAAATAGTTATCAGATCTATTCACCTGAACCTATATCATCATCATTCTCCTCCCTCATCCCTATTTATTTGGGGTCGGCGTAGCATGTCTCAACACGTAGCCTGACCCGGGAATCGAACCCAGGGTCTCATGCTCAGCAGTCGAGCTTGAGACCACTCGACCAACGACACTTTCAAGCATCGAGGTATCATGGTAAACGTACAAATAACAAAGGATATTGAAATGTATGTAGTATATTCTAACAGCACCCTATTCTGTCACATTTTAGCACTAAAACGTCTACTGCCTTATCTTGCCCAACAATGTTGGGATTGGCTTCCAGTCTAACCGAATGCAGCAGAATACCAGTATCTTACATAGAGTTACTGCCTATCTAACCTCCACAACCCATTTAGTAATAGGTTAATACGATACCCCTTGGTAAGACTGGTTGTCAGACTGTCGGGCTAACTTTTGGCTTCTGACTACTCGTAACGACTGTCAAAGATCTACAAATGAAAGCCGGGAACAAGGGCTTAACGTGCTTTCCGAGGCAACGACAAAACTCTGTATGTAATTATGGTCACCCATCCACGGACCAACTTCGGCAAGCACGGCTTAACCTTAAAGATCGACCCGTGCGGCTGTTATTGTTTAGCCACAAACTCACTGAAACTTATCCAAGTGAAATAAACAAAAGTTAGCTCAACCAATGACAACACTTTAATAACGGACGTATCTATTGGTTTGCCTGGATTTGTGCTGGATTTTAAATCAATTCTAACCAGTGGAACATAGTGCTATTTGCTTATAATTTGATCAGTCTATGAATATTGCATATCGCTGTTATGGTTCAGCAACAGGCTATTTTAGATGTGTGCTTTTGGTACCGAACATTTCTATCCTCTAGGCACAAATTGTATATCGGCGTTGCAAATTTAAAATATCCTAAGCAAAACCAAATAAAAAACCGTCCAAGTGCGAGTCGGACTCGCGCACCTAGGGTTCGTTACAAAACTGTAGGTATATAAGTAAAAGTTAAGTAGTAAGTTTAAAATTATTAAAAATATTTTTATTATATGATGTATCTAAAAATTTACGGTTTTCGCAATATTTCCTATATGATTATGTGCTATAAGACGTTGCTTCGTACCAAATTTCATGATTCTGAGTTAGCGGGAAGTACCCTGTAGGTTTTGATTCTCATGCGAGTGTCGAAAATTTGCGGCATAAACGGCTGTATCTTTTGATTGCGTTGGCTTAGAAGTTTGATTTTTTCACAGCTCTAAGGAACAGTAGACTTCAGTATTTGATATAAATTCCAGCTTAATACCTCCACGCATTCCTGAGCAAAAGGGTCTTGACAGACAGACAGACGGACGGACGGACAACAAAGAGATACTATAAGGGTTTTTTCCAACCGAGGTACGGAACCCTAAAAACGGTGCATGGACTGTGTGAAGGATGATATGGCTGGAAAGGAGGGGGACTGCTGAGATGACGAGTAATAGAGAAGTATGGAAGAAGAAAACATGCTGCGCCGACCCCAAATGAATTGAGATAAAGGCAGGAGAATGATGAAGATGTCTATAAAATAACTTTATACACATCATCAACATCAGCCTAAAATGTTCCCACTGCCGGGACACAGGCCTCCTCTCTATGAGTGGCAGTGAGCTGTAATCCACCACGCGGGCCCAGTGCGGGTTGGTAGATGACACATGCTACAATTTTTAGTTCTAGGATGTTTCCGTTCACCGTTTTTGAGAGCAGCGGTGAAGAAATAAATTACACAAAGTAATGCGCCTGCCTGGGTTCGAACCCAGGCAGGCGCAAAGTAAGTTGGGGCTGCCACCACTAGGCTACCGCTGCTCTCGACTTTATACACATACGATATTTTAAATTTGCAATCACGATACACAACGACGCTAGCTGAGGTTATTTTATTATGTGGTCTCTGAAACTTCGTTAGCCAAGTTGTGAGCCTGACAGCAAAAAAAAACTACTACTTACAAAAAACAAAAAAACTACTGTTCGAATTTTAAATTTATTTATTATATTTTACAAATTAATATTATTTTTAAAACTAGATACTTAACTAAAATAACAACAAATTATAAAAGGGCGTCAAAAAACTGTTCGAATTCCTTTACTCTCAAATCTATCAAACTCAATTGGAGGAAATTGTTCCTCATAACAGTCACCCGCAGACCTAATAAACGACAAACCGTGGAAAATAAGTTACAGTATCAAAAGAAACAATCTTTCGGATTAAAGAAACACCTATAATCACGCGCACACACCCACACACACACCTTAGTTTGTGTATACACGCGACAATAGGTGTTCCACACACGGAAATTCTTACAATTTCGATTCAATTTAGATTTCTTGCCGGCGCCTTTACAGGGTGTCCTGTTTAGAAATTGAATTTCAGTTTCGTGTGAAGTTAGTGTGGAGTTCTTGGATTTTATTTTTGTGTTTATACTGTAGGTTTTGTGTAGCGTAAGATTTTGGATGATAAGAGTATGCGAGATGAATTGTTATAAGTTTCCTTTGGCGTGTTAATGCCATTGAAAGGAAGCCAGGTGAATTAAATAGGTGCCAAGAATAAAAAAAAATCACCAAAACTAAAAACTTTTTTTTTTGAAAAAGCACTAAAAAAACATTTGTAATTGTGATTTCACAACAAGACGTTTTATTGTCTTCTATCAAAGTTTTTGGCGATGTGCGTTTTGTTTTTTATCTGCCGTCATGAGTGATCGTGGATTTGAACATTTTGAACTCACAGAATAAGATTTGGTTACATAAATTATTCAACTAATTACTCGCTGTTTTTTTTATCTAAAGAAATCATAATTTTATTTGAAGAATAAATTATCGCGAACAAATCACATAATTTACCATTTTCATCGAGACACGCAAAATTTACAAAACACGATAGCCAACAAATCTGTTCTTAACATTAAATTATGTCCCAACTGAAAACAAAACGCCTAATTTAATGTTTTTAATCACGCAATACGATGTTTAAATGTTCATTAAATGAATATTATTCACACGTATTGGTCCCTATCGTACTATTTATATTGACACGAAACTTATCTTAGGTGTACGTAATTGCGTCTGTAGAATTAACAAAGAATAAGACAGACGCAATTTCGTACGCTTAAGATTAGTCTTTTATTACAACCAACCTTATAAAATATCCCTTCGATGAGGTTGGTTGTAAAAATTATTGGTGTGCCCATCTGACCTCACAACCACAGTTACTGGGGTAATTGTGGTTGTAAAGGTCAGATGGAATTGGACAATACTGGGATTTAGTGGCATCCGGTAAGACTGAAAACCGACACAAATGTACCTATTGGGAAAAGGCTAGGCAGATGATGATAATAGACGTTTATTTCTATAAATAAAATAGTGATGAATGACGCGCGTGTCTTAACAATAATTGCAATAACTAACTTTCAAGTACTTAATAAGAGAAATCAAGTTTTCTAAAACCTTACCTTCCGAAAAGTGTTGCTGATATTGCATAGGTACATTAAAAAAAATATAAGGTAGTGCACAGAAGCCATTCGAAGAAATGCTACGGACAAATTTGTCTAACTGACTCTTTAAAGCAAACAAAAAACATAATTATCCAGTTTGACATATACATTTGGACTGTACTAAATTGGCTCTTATAACTAGATTGCGACTTTATACGCATTGTCACATCTATTGTAGTACCAATGTATAGTCACGGACTTTAATTGATAAGCCACTTTGAAACTTTCTAATTTTGCAGTTTTATCAATTCACGAAATTAAACGATTAAACCCGAACTCAAACCGCATGCTCGTAAACAAGATGACATATTACTAATAATCATAAAGTCTTATCAATAGAGGTTGAAGAATGACTTATAAGTTGTCAAATAAGAGAAGTTTATTTTGAATTTTGGTGAACGAATAATTTGTCATGAACGTCATCTTGGATGCCACGCGTTCGAATAAAATCATGGGTTCGAGTTTTTCCGATGTCAAAATTACCAATCATAATTTCTCCGTATGCTCGGCGTTACTATGGCTACGTTAAAACAAATTGTAGCTAGGTAATGGTTGCTAGACCTGCAATTGGTTGACTTTGGGTAGTCACTCTGTACTATGTACGAAAATAACCGACTATACCCGATTTGTATAACACTGCTAAAATACGAACAGTGGCAAGTGGCTCATCAATTAAAGTCCGTGACTGTACATATATATATTTTTAAAACAGGTAAAGCATACATCAGCCGATCAGTTACTTTATTATTTTGTGTATATTTTTTTGAATAATCTTTTGTAACATAAGTTATTAAATAAGAAAGTACCTCCATAAAGTATCAGGCGTTTGTTTTTAATAATTAAATTAATGAATAAGTTTAATTAACTTCGTACAGAGCACCCTGTACGTCACCTGTCCCCAAAGATAAAGTTGAGTGTTTCCTACATCGACGGTGTCGAATACTCGAACGAACGAATGAAATGATCTAAAGACGGTATTCATCAACCTTTTGTAACTTCCAACAAAAGATTTCAAACCTTATTGTCTTGAAGGTAAAGTTTCGTTTTACACCTCACTTTTTTGAAGAATTTCTCAAGTTTGATCTACGGACAAAGTGTTAATTTTGAGAGCTTTAAACTGAATCCTGTTCGAAAATTTCCTTCATAAAGTTTGTTTTGCGAGGTTTTATTTGAGATGTAGGTATTATGTACTTAATTAATACCTACGTATATTTAAAGCAATGTTATGCATCGCATTCTTATCATTGGCTACGAATTACGGGGTACTCTTGTTTGTTATCAAAGATAAATTGTGACCCACTACTGGGCAAAGGCCTCCCTTCATTCCTTCTAACTGTGCTACTTCTTTCCAATTCTCAACGAAGACATCCAGTTCGTCCCACCATCTCGTTCTTGGAGATGAAGCGACGAACGACCGATAATCATTATGAAAATTGCAACGATATTTTATGCTTTGTCCATAGTTATGACTGACAAAGGCACCTACCACTTCCACGTTCTCCTAGGGACACAGACGTCCGACACACGCTAGTCAGAGCAGCTACTGACGTCTATGCTGGCAGGTCATACAGCATAGCTATCAGTAATAAAATTTTAGCTTGGCATGAATGATCAATTTTTGAATAAAGAACAAGCTGCGAGTATGTTTTGTTTCAGTTTTTTGTAACTTCTAATTCAGCCAGCAACTCAGTAACAGCTCTAAATTGAAAACAAAATGTTCTATAATTATCCCTGTGGCTATGTTTTGGGGACAGCGTTACATCCCCTGTCATGTCGGATTATCTCGCATGTAATGTGGGCAGGTGGATAACAATTGGTTGGCGATTACCGCTGTGATTGGCAGGTGCATATTGTGTTGCTGGCTTTTGTGTAGTTA
This sequence comes from Cerastis leucographa, assembly GCA_963082945.1. Taxonomy (NCBI): domain Eukaryota; kingdom Metazoa; phylum Arthropoda; class Insecta; order Lepidoptera; family Noctuidae; genus Cerastis; species Cerastis leucographa. The sequence continues at coordinate 3,590,128 of OY720380.1, read as the reverse complement.
TGTCTAAGTAATAAAAAAGATTGTGTGGTTTTATGAAACTACAGTAAAAGTGAACTTTTTTTCACACTCTAGCGGCCGACTATCAGCGACACGCGACATGCAACACACAGGCGAAAAAGTTTGAGACGATGTAATAAAAGTTTCACTTTAAAATATGAATGTTTGTGTAATTATAGATTACTCCATGATTACAGTGATAGAAAAAGTGCATTTTATAGCTAAAACAAAAAAAAAATGCCTCAGTACTGTACGGTTTTGAAAGTATAAAGAGCAACAAACAGCTTATTTGAAGTAACATTTTGTCAATAAATAAACTCTCTAAAAATTGCAATTTGAACAAAGGTACGTTTACCCTGGAATCCTAAACTATTTTATTAAATGCTGACGGTGAAAGTATTGAGATAATGTGCACACCGTCATGTGAATAGATAGAGATGGAGATGAAGACCAAAGAAAATTATTATAAAATATTTCACTCTTTTCAGTTGTATATATGTATCACTCACATAAATCCTAGTCAAGTATCTTTTTCCATTGTAACTAGACAGCCCATCGTCCATACATACGACAAACGACAAAATGCATAATATAGAGGATGACTCAAAAAGTACCAAAGCAAAGATAATAAAAATCATATGGGCCCACCGGGCAAGCGGTTTCTACTAAATGAATGAAGAATCATCTAAATTGGTCTAGTAATCACGGAGAAATAGGTGTAAATACGTGAAAAATGTACATAATTAAATAAAAAAAATGTTCATAAAATTAAAACTACTAAACTAAACTATGTTATTTTTTTAAGGAACCAAATGGCAACTATTCCGCGTCAAACTAAAGAAGAATCACGTAAATTGGATCATAAATCTCTGAGTAATCGGTGTACATGCATAAAAAAATACCAATCGAATTGTGTACTATTAATGAATACCTAAATGACAAATTTTAAATTAATATGATTAACTAAAGTTCGTATTTTTTATATCTTTTTTTTTGTTGTAATTATTGTTACATTTGTATACCTGCTAATTAATAAGATTAAAGCCCTCTCCCAGTCTCCTACTTTGCTGTGCCCTTACAGGGTCCATATTTATGTACCTACCTTTAAGCCCTTTGTAACATATTTTTTACAATATGGAATGCAAAATAAATGAATATGAATATGAACCTCTTCCTTTTTGAAATCGGTTTAAAAAGTAGTGAATGATAGTGTGACGAATGACCGAAAAAACGTGTTGGACTGACCTCAAGCAACACGGGGCAAGAGCAGAAATATGTGCCGTATTTTTTTATATCCTGAAACTTAGTGAACAGAGCACCTGTACAGTGTAAGCTATATTATACAAACTATAAACCATATTATTTTTATCCGTGGATCTGGTCACGTCGTATCCGCCTTAGTATCCGCTTTAATTTCCGAACGGCATTTAACGTGATTTCGTGCTCTAACGACTGGTAGGGATGTAATGTAGTCGATTGTTTAGTGTCGATAAAATTCGTGTTTGGTTGCAATGTTACCTTGTTGTGATGTGTCAGTTGTTGTTGGTAGTAGTTTTCTTGGGATTTGGAAGCTTTTATTGTTGATATATTTTTCAGAAAACTCTGCATTGGTTATAAAAGAAAGTAAGGACGATGTTCCTTTTTTTTTTTTTTTTTTTTCGGATGGGAAATCATCAAATGACTTCTCCCGCTCTGGGCGGAGCGGGAGGGAGTGTCAGACTTGTACTGACTAAAACCCACCCATATTCCTTCTTCGCCCTTTTTGTTCCAGGGCCGCGGTATCTCTTTCGAACAACCCGCAGCCCTGGCAGGCATCGGCCCTCTCGGAGGACGATGTTCCTCAAAACTACATAAAATATACGACACATATGTTTGTAAATAATCAAAATATCTCTTCAGGACAAATTTTGATCAAAAGTTTCTTTCTTTATGTTACTCCTTACCATGCCCATTTAATAATCAGTTAGTGGCACACCTACTTCACACGAAATATTAATCCCACGTGAATTGGTATGATTTTACTTTTACAAGCAGCTTAAACTCAACCACAAAAAAGAAATATCAGAAATAATATCGATAAAACATCCGTACATCCCTAAAGTCCACGGAACAAAATGAGACCAACGAAAAAGTTACAGAACAGAAGCGTATTATAATTTAATTGCCTGCTTTAATTACGTATCGACGTAAATCTCTTTTAATTCTAACTTAATTAGCAAACGAAGTGGAACTTTTTTATGGAAAAAGACATTTAGAAAGTATACTTAATTGGACATTAAAAGTTTGAAGGATGACTTTCGAGACGAGGGAAAAGATTTCTTGTTGGTATGTTTTGATTTTCTTAAGTACCTACCGGATATTTATTTATTATGTCATCTTTTATCGGACCTCCTCAACTTAGTTACTGGGGATTCTGTGTAATGCAGGACTGGTAATTCAGTTTGTAAAAAAATGCTAACATGCAAACTTTCGTTTGGTAATAAAACCTGAATTTTATGCTGCTTTTTGCTTGTTGTTTGCGTGAGGTATTTTCAATCACGGTAAGTAATTGTTTAGTAATAATACTATGTATCAAAGAGCTCAATCTGGTAGGAACTCATTCACTTGACGTAATTGTAACAACAAAACAGCAAAAAAGTGGCGGGCACTTAATTAACGTTTTATAAACTTGAAATGTTATATAACACATATGGTTTCCTGCAAATTAATTTTATACCAAATTTATGCAGGGTTCTTATTCGCTATTTCGAACTCATTAATTGTCAAGTATGTGCCTTAATTAAAAGTTTTGTTTTTATATGATGTTTACTTATATTCTTGAGAAACATACACATTTAGCCTACTTTAGTCCAAAATAATTTTCAGGGAGCTATTATTTTGACTATGGTAGATCGATTAACGAAGGTTGAAATAGTATTAATTTCGGGCTGTTGTTTACCAAACCGCGAATTCCTTGCTTAAACAACCGTATCCTTCCCAAAAAACAGTTCGTTTACCAGGCAATGAAAACACAGCATAAATCATAACGTAACATACGAAAGTATGCAGATACGATAAGTATACGGATTCGTGAACAGGCTCGCGGAATTATGATGAATGTTATAGTGGCGTGCCCCGGACTTTGAAGGGGTGTAGGGCTGACTGTGGGGCAAAATTAGGGCGAATAATTTGGGCTGTTGGTTGAAAATGTAAGATTAATTTAACTAGTTGTTATAAAATTGATGATCCGTTTAAAAATATACAAAGCTTGGATGTTAAATTCTCGATTACTAAAATTATTAAACAAAATTACTAAAGACTACATTTTAAAATGCTTGCAGCAAAACTAATATGAATTCTTTATGGATAGTTTTTTTGGCGCACACGGCACGGTTGGCGCAGTGGTTAAATAAATCCTTAAAACTAATAATGTAAAATAAATTAATATTATTCTTTTTGTTGTAAAAATTAAGTTAGATTATAAGATACTTAAATGATAAGTCCTCATCTCCAAATATCTTTGTCTTGCTGTGCCCGACAGGGTCCACGATTGTTTCTTTTTTAAATGTTTACCACCTAAGCCTACATTGTGGAATGCAATAAAGAATTGAGTATTGAGTATTGTTAAGCGAGTGACTGTTGCGCTACGTGTCGTGCGTTCGATCCCCACAATTCAGTCATTTCAATCATTACAAGTCTGACAATCTATCCCGCTCCGCCCAGAGCGGGAGAAGTCATTTGATGATTTCCCATCCGTAAAAAAAAAGGGTTCACGAAAATCAAGACCTCGCCAGCAGTTTTCCATCTTTTATGGCTTTTCACATGCATCACCGGAATAGGCTGAAATAGTTGCTTGGCCAAGAACTACCCGAAATCTAAAGGCACTTAAACATACATTAATATTATTCTGGCAAAATCAAAACCCATTCAGATCATGAATCACTATAATCTACGGGATTACTTTTTCTAAGAAACCATAGCTTTTAGTCTGATTATTTAACTTACTATTATTTGACTTCTCCTAAAATATAACTATTACCTAGTTACTTAATGTTTGCTTAATCTGGCCTATATCCGTTTTTCAAGTAAGCTTTCAGATGTTAGCACAGACTTATTTTAGACTCCTTTTTGTTCATAATTAAAGGAAATCTAATAAATTGTGGTTTGTGTTGCTAGAATCTGGCTTCGAATTAATGAGGTTTTTATTTTTGTCTTAAAAAAAAATGTTTGTTGATCGTTAACAAACAACTAAAAAGTAACATGACAGCACACATGTATTTTTTCCGAATGTATCATCATCATCAGCCTATAATATTCCCACTGCTGGGACACAGGCCTCCTCTATATGAGAGGGCTGTTATCCACCATGCGAGCCCAGTGCGGGTTGGTGTCTTCGAATTTTTAGTTCTAGGATATACTGGTTTCCTCACAATGTTTTCCTTCACCGTTTTTTAGGGCAGCGGTGATGAAATGGATTACACAAAGTAATGCGCCTGCCTGGATTCGAACCCACGGCTTACTGCTCGTAAGTAGGCGCTGCCACCACTGGGCCACCGCTGCTCTATTATTATATTATATTTTTAGTACGTACTTATTTCGCCGATTATAAACAACACAACAGAAAAGTACACGGTAGCTTATATTTCTGGTATGATTACTGTCTTGAATGAGCTGTTTTAATATGCATAATTATTTTTCAAAATGCCTATCGTATTTCTATTTAAGTAATAAGAGGCCTATATCATTTGTGTTACTTTTTAAATCTAGTCTAGTATTTTTTTTTGTATAGACTTTTTTTCTTATTTACCGATTGTTTGTAAATGTGTAGACATTGTAGGCATTATAGATTCCTAGATCCTTGGTAACGTTTTGTCTTGTTCTACGTTTTGTAATAAGCTACGCTGTAATATAAAAAAATTGTAAAACCAAATGATTTTAAAAGAGTAACCATGGAGTTTCTTTCCGGTTCCATAGAAAACAAACAACCCGAACCGAGCACCTTTATGTCGACGTTTTACAAGTGCCCCTGTAGGCTATGTGAAATAAAAATATTTTGATTTGATTAGTGGGTGAATACGGGCTGTTGATGAAGATGATGAGTTTGAGTAACAATTAATGGTAAAATATAATTTCCTTTCCAAGAAGCATTTCCTAATATCCCAAGTTCTAACACAACCATCTCTCACCGGAATCAACAGATTGACAGCGCAATATTAAATGTAAACACAACACAATTTACGAGCAACCCTACGCCTGCGGGGCTCAAAAGAAAATATATTATTTGTAACATAATATTAATTATACTAGCAACTGTTTCTACCTGAAATTATTACAGGCTAAGTAGAAAATTAATAATTATAATACCATAGGCCGCGTAATGCAGAATTTGACAGGTAAGGTTGGCTACACACGCGATCTCCTTTCAATGTTCGTACAATTCGTCGGTATTTTGTGTTATTCGTCGGCATTTTGTGTTAAAGCGGCTCAGGTTACCTTTATGTGTATGCTGTTAGTCTATTATGCTAATGAGTCCCAAGTTCTGGGTAGTATTTTGTGTGGTAACGTTAACTGGTTCGGTTAATGTCTGTGGTTAATGATTCAATGCATTGCCGCAGTGGCTGTAATCTTTGGTTTATGGGAAAAATCTAAATGGGTTATCGGTTTTTCCTAATTTATTTTTAATGCGACGTTCAAGAGAACATTATTATGCTTCTGTTGCGCTTAGTATATTTTTTTTTGAACTTAAGCCATTTAGGTACAGTCACAGACATATATTTTTCTATATGCTCGCCTTTGTTAAATAGGCCTAAAATATAACCGGCGAAATTTAGTTTCACCTCTGAACAAGCACGCCTCTGTCTTACCCTTCGGGAATTTTTATAAGGTGGTTTTGTACCGCATTTAAATGAGACAACCAAAATCAAAATCATGTATTTCAAGTAGGCCAGTTACAGGCACTTTTGTATAGTCAAACAACAATAAAAATGAAGCTACAGTCCCAGTCACAAGACATAATAACTGTAAAAGTACTGTAGTTGCCCTTTCCAAAGCGTAGATCTCTATGGAGAAGATTCGAATGGGCAAGAAACTGCATGGACACTCTTTTAAATCAGAATCTAGTTACAAAAACCTTGGTTAAATCATTCATGTTGAGATTGTACATTATGTGAGAACGATGTAGCAAGACGTGCACGTTAAAAGTGTCCATAGTATACACAAAAAAGCAATTAGTTCGAAATAAGCCGTGGCAACTAAGAGATGACCAGGCACAACAGATAGCGCCCGTTCACGAACATGACGAATGGATCAGCCATCATTCAACTCAACCATTTTGAAGGGAACTAAATGACCCGACACACGCGCCACAATCAGCGCACATTCAACTCTCAACCGCCAGGGCACATTCAAGTCAATAAAAGACGTAGGTTTCCAGTAAATGATAGCTAGTACATAGTACTCACACAACTGTACATTAATGTACAATACATTATGTCATGCTTGACAACATTCTACACCAGACTATTTTTTGCTAAAACGTAAAAACTTAGCGTGTGTGAGAAACCTTAGTCTTAATAATGTTCGTAAAATGCACGCCTAGCCGTGCATACCTTCGCGTGAACGATTAGGGGTTAAATTAATTTAAACTGCAACATGAACTTTATGGCGTCAGTTTTTTTTTTCTTCTATAATTGATATCCATTTTCAAACTAAGAACTCTTTTGATTAGCTGTAATAAGCCAAACGGACAATGTGGTCGCGACGACAGCTCCATTTTAATTTATGGCTGTTGATGATGGGAATAGGCTCGACTTACTATAACATGGAAACAATAACTTAACTGCTGCATTAGTGTAGTGATTGCAAGCGCTACTGCAGGGTTTGATTCCCCGGAAAAGCGTTTTTGGGGATCAATCTTGCCGAGATGCTCAGTACTAATTCGGATCACGATTCGTGGTTCTCTTTTTAGAGAATGTATTAACTTTAACATAAAATTTTGAATCACACTTTGTTTGACCAGTCAAATTGAGAAATATTATTTGAATGCTTCGTTCTTCAAAACTGAAACTGCCTGCAAATCACGGTACTAATGTGTAGCTTAAATATTTAATCAGTGTTATTATTTATCGCCTCTGCACTGCAGCTAAGAGAATATCAGATATAATTCATAATTAAACCGGTTAACTTGCAAAGTGAATTCATTTTATTATTAATATTATGAAGCGGATGTTCGGGAAATATCTTTTATTATGTAGGATATCATACTATTTGTGGTTTTAAATGGAAGCAGATGAAAGTAAATTAAACGAGCATAAAGATTGTTTGCAAAAAAAGATACAAACCCCCATGAAAAAAAAAAAAACGGTAGTTATTATTTCTTTTTTTTTTTCAATTTTACGTTACAGCATCATCATCATCCTATAAAGTTCCCACTGGTGGGAGACAGGCCTCCTCTCTATAAGAGGCTAGTTTTTGTTGTAGTTGGCTGTAATCCACCACGTGGGCCGAGTGCGGGTTCGTAGATGTCACATGTCTTCGAATTTTTAGTTCTAGGACATGCCGGTTACCTCACGATGTTTTCCTTCACCTTTTTTGAGGGCAGCGGTGATGAAATAAATTACATAAAACAATGCGCCTGCCTGGGTTCGAATCCACGGCTTACTGCTCGTAAGTCGGGTCTGCCACCACTGGGCTACCGCTGCTCTCCACATCGGTACATTACAGCGCGTAACATTAAATGTTTTTTACATACTAATTTCCATGAAACTCGAACATAAAAAGCCTTGTATTGTATCATACCCACGTACCTACATATCTACCTAATCTGTCCCAAAATCCGGTCCCTGAAAGACGCGCTTTTAACAGTAAAGTGACATCTTAAAGTATGTTTATAGCCCGTTCCGAAGCTTCTAAAGATGGCATAAAAGCAGTATTAGATACACTGTAAATAAATTCACTCTCACGATAATAAAATGTTCGCCTCGCATCGGATAAGTGTTGTTCCTACGCCGGGAATAGAACCTGCTGCTTCTGTTCGGACGTAAAATTTTGAATGAGATTTTTATTCGAGGAAAAATTGTGTAGCTTTGTAGAGAAAGATTGGCTGAGCGATCGACTGCTGCGCTGCGTGTCGCGGGTTCGATCCTCGCACGGAACAAAGATTTGCATGGCCTACAGATAGTTGTTCCGGGTCTGGCTGTTTGTGTATGTGAGTTTAAATGTTTATTAACGCACCCATGACACAGGAGAAATTCCTAGTGTGGGGCAAAGTTTAAAAAAAAAAAATTAAAAAAAAAATGGCCAATTCATATTAATTTGTAAGTTACTTGTACAGTTACAAGGGGCAAGGGAATATGTTGATGACGAAGGTGGGTTATCAACTAGTATTCAAAATCCCTATAGATAGTTACAGTACTTGTCAGCTGTAATGCTGCACTTTTAGGTGTGGCAAGTACCGTACTTAGAATCATACACACACACTCACACAGCACAGTCATATTTTTTTCTGAAATCAATGACTCAAATTTTATCCGACCAGGCGGTCTTCCATGATGTCTTAAAGCAGTATAGTTTTAATCTGTAAGACGGCATAGTTGGCGCAGTGGTTGAGCAATCGATTGCTGCGCTGCGTGTCGCGGGTTCGATTTCCGCACGGAACAAATATTTGAATGGCCTACTGGTTGTTGTTCCGGGTCTGACTGTTTGTGTAATGAGTTTAAATTATTGTACACGCATCCACGATACAGGAAAAAATCCTATTGTGGGGCAATCTTTTTAAAAACAAAAAAAAAACTTATTTCGGTGTGGGTCTTTTCCACTCCGAAATAAGTTTTTTTTTTTTGTTAGCGCTAGATGTCCTCGACAGCTGCGTCTCTTTCTCACACTGCAATGACAACTGCTTTAAGAGGTCATAGTAACCCCCCAGGGCTTTGCGACCTGGATAGCTCTGCCACAAGCCATATTTAACTCATGGAGGGAGCAGGAGCACGGCGGGCAAGAGACAAGGTACAGTAAAACATATTTTAACATGCAAGGTTTTGTTTTCCATCCTCGTCAAAATTCACAAGGTTGTCAGAAAAGACATAAATAATGCATATAAATTACGGTTCCTAGTTAATTATTAATAAATGCTTGTTTTTAAGGTTCCGTACCTTGAAAGGAAAAACTGAACCCTTATAGGATCACTTTGTTGTCCATCCGTCTGTCTGTCTGTCAAGACTCTTTTTCTCAGGAATGCGTGGAGGTATCAAGCTGGAATTTATATCAAATATTCAAGTCTACTGTCCCTTAGGGCTGTGAAAAATGAAACTTCTAAGCCAACACAATCAAAAGATACACCCGTTTATGCCGCAAATTTCTGCAAATTTTCGACACTAGCAAGGGAATCAAAACCTACAGGGTACTTCCCGAGAACTCAGAATCTTGAAATTTCGTACGAAGCAACATCTTATACCACTGTATAAAGGAAAAATTGCGAAAACCGTAAATTTTTAGTTACATCATGTAATATTAATATTATTAATAATTTTCAAAATCTAATTTCCTAAGTTCAGGTTTGTACGGAACCCTCGGTGCGCGAGTCCGACTCGCACTTGGGCGGTTTTTTTTGTTGATTGACTTTGTCAGTATTTCAGAATAAACCCCTTAACGTGGTTTGAGGAATAAGAAATGATCAAAAAAACGTTCGAGATTTTTTGTATGTGTGAAAGCTCGGTTAAAGGGCGAGGATCGGACGGGCCGCGTTTGAAACACGGGTGATGCACACTTATCGATTTCCGTAAATGATTAAAAAAAAAACAACCTACCAATTTTATTATTGATTCGGGTCGAGAATCATTAGCATAGTTACCTCCTTGAATATGACGACATTACAAAAACAACAGCTTGTATAAGCTATTACTATAATTCAGATTATCCTTCTATATACAACAGCTTCATACATCTGAAGTGTCCTCTAATGTGCAACTGTCCTACATCGCTTATCCCTCTCACGTACACTATGAAGCGAAGTGGTCGCGGGCGCAAACATAGTGTGAAATAAGCTTTGTATTACTCTATCTTCATAATGTAGGACGGGATAACGGTCTAGCTACTTTGTGACTTTATTACGAGACTTGAAAATTGGAGATGAGAATATTACCAAGAACTACACTAACGGTTGTGATCCTCAAAGGGTTTGGCAGAGGTGTTCAGCATACCAGCATTTTGTAGGTTATGTCTATGTCCTATATTAAAGGGGCGAGCCTATTGCCATCAATCGGGCTCTAGTTTAGACTCCGGATTGCTACTCAAAATTGCTTTTGAGAAACTCATTTAGTACTCGATCTGGGAATCGAACCAAAGAACTTATGCTCAGCAGTATCGTTAGCGATTTCTAAACGACACAAATGTCGACGAGGCAATTGTGCAATTAAAATGCCACTGGCGTTATAAATAATAAATAAATTTCTTTATTGCCATAAAAACAGGTTACAGTTTGTTGAGACCCTGGCTCAAGAGCTAGGTTAGAGTACCTGTATTTCAGGAGCCAGTGACTTCTTTCCGTTTAGGTTACAATTGTAAGTTTTATGCAGCAAAAGGTGACAAAATTATATTACTTAAAGTTAAGTTTATTAGTTAACATTAACAATACATTTAATTATTCACTAAAAATAGAATTAATAAATGAAATTAGAACAAAATCAAATTAAATAATCCTATTAAATATTCGAATAAATTCAGGATTGTAGCAAATTTAGTTTAAAAATTGAATAAAAAAAATTGATTTTAAGATGGCCTATGGCCGATGGTTATGGCCCTGCGTTGTGATATTGTCTACTTAAGCATTCACACACACACACACACTATCACAAAAACTACATCCATTTCTAAACCTATAATAAAACTCATAACAAAAAAAACAATGTCATCAAATAAAATCTCGTCTACGTGTGCTACGAAGTGCTACGGTATCGTAGCATTTGTAGCCTCGTAGACAATTTGCTACGAGCATTTACTTTAAAGCTCCACTGAATATAACAAAGGCTTACCGACGAAGAAATATAAACTGATATGATATAAGAGACTGCAGTCTTTACGACTGATGTTGAAGCTAAGTAGCAGTAGGTATTTTTATTTAGTTTAAACACCCGTTTGGACGTGACTTTTAGTTTTTAGTGTTAGGGTACACTAGCGTTTGGTAACTGCATTTTTTGTATATTTGAGCGCATAATTTTACCATAATATACTTAATGCAAATGTAGCTCGGACCAGTGCGCACCATAAGTTTGCTATGTTAAGTCTATGTCATATAGAACAAATCGTACAAAATATCTGGTCATTTTCTATGTTTTCTTAGTCCTGGGATAACGTGGATCATCATCTGCCTAGGCTTTTCCCAAACTATCTTGGGATCGGCTTCCAGTCTAACCGGATGCAGCTGAGTACCAGTATTTTACATGAAGCGACTGCCTATCTGACCTCCACAACCCAGTAACTGGGTAATATGATACCCCTTAGTAAGACTGGATGTCAGATTTTTTGGCTTCTGACTACTCGTAACGACTGTCAAAGATCTACAAATGACAGCCGGTACGGACTTAACGTGCTTTCCGAGGCACGGCGAAAACTCGGTATATAATTATGGTCACCCATCCACGGACCAACCTCAGCAAGCACGGCTTAAACTTAAAGATCGACCCGTGCGGCTGTTATTATTTAGCCACGAGCTAGGAGAACGTGGATGTCAGCACTATATTATTGCGTCTTTTTAAACACAGCTGCGTAGACAGTGCTACGTTTTGCGAGGTCTACGACGTAGCTGAAGATTTCGTAGACGTCATCGATACCAGCTAAATCACGTTCTTAGTTTTCTCAAAATGTAGTAGGGACAGACTGGATGCAAATGGAGGACAGGGTGCTGTGGCGTAGCTTGGAAGGGGTTCTTGTCCAGCAGTGGCCAGCAATAAGCCGAGTTGTTTTTTTTAACGTTCATGTTTCTGTTGCCTATATTTTAATTTATTCGGGGTCGGCGCAACTGCAAAGAAGACATTCTTCTTCCTTAGTTCTTTTTTATTTGTCATATCATTAGACACCTGAGCATGGGTGGGCATGTGATGCGGAGGAATGTGGAAAATGTCGTGAGGAAGGTTTTGTGTATGAATGTGGATGGTTATAGGAGTAGAGGAAGACCAAAGAAACGATGGATGGACTGTGTGAAGAATGATATGGTAATAAAGGAGGTATCCGATGAAATGACAAGTTATAGAGAATTATGGAAGAAGAAGACATGCTGCACTGACCCCAGATAAAGGGCAAGAGAATGATGATAATAATATGATCCTATTATATGATCATCAGACACCTCCTTTCTTGAAAGAAGAAGAAGAAAGAAAGAAAAAATATTTATTTGGCCCATGCCACAAGTACACACAATACAATGTAAAATCTTAAAAATATATCGAAATAGGGAAAAAAAGAAATATAATTGTGTGTCTCACGGCTGCGCCAAAAAGGCCCAGTTCAGCAAATTGCCGAGCAGCTAGTGCCCGACGCTGATTTTCAGCTGGACCTCAGATAGTGATGTGACGGACGTAAAACAGTTTTGTAAATAATTATGTAGTGTGGTGTAGTGTATGAATAGGTACTTAAATATATAATAAATGTATGTACAATAATAACAAATAAAACATATTCATAGAAATCGAGATTAACAAAACGAAAATCAGATTTAATACCAAAGCAAAAAGGGACGGACGCATGCAAAAAGGGACGGACGCATCTTGCAATGCCATTCTTCACACACGCCATTCATCGTTCCTTAGTTCTTTGATTTCTACTCGTATATCCATCCTCACTGATTACTCAAAACTTTCCTCACGACATTCCTCTGCATCACGTGGCCACACCAAGCCAACCACACGACTTTTCAGTCATTATTTTATTTGACATTCAATAGCAGTCCCCAAAACAAAACAATGTGATACGAATGTAAAAAAAAAATGTTAAAACTGTCTACTAATTTGGTAACTCGTCTAGTAAGTGATTAAACTGTACCGTGCCACATAGAAATAGCCTGAAATAACATTTGGATAAGTTATAATATCCCAAAGCGATGCACCACATTAGATGAAATGCAACCGTTCCCGTGGGTACACTCCAGGGTAGGTAGATATCTAGGTATGTGTCGGACCGTAAGGCGAACTGCAAACATGTGTGTTTGCCAAGGTCTGTGTTAGCTCTGTCGGACTACTTGGAGCTGCGTCGTTGTTCAAAATAATTTGAATATTTATTTTGAAAAACAATGTCTATTCAGAAAATCGTTTAGGTGATTAAAATTCCTGAAACACATCTTATATCTCCAAAGGAAATAATAAAGAGAAGAACATTGTGGCAGACTTAAAAACCAGCAGTGTAATAAGTTGAACAGGGATTATTTTATCTATCTATATATATAAAAATCAATTGCTGATCGTTGATCTCGCTAAAACTCGAGAACAGCTGGGCCGATTTAGCTGATTTTAGTTTTAAAATGTTTTTCATAGTCCAGGGAAGGTTTAAAAGGTGAGAAAGGTAGGGTAGGGTAGGTAGGTAGGGTAGATAGGTAGGTAGGGTAGGGTTGGGTAGGGTAGGTAGGTAGGGTAGGTGGGGTAGATGGGTAGGTAGGGTAGGTAGGGTAGGTAGGGTAGGTAGGGTAGGTAGGGTAGGTAGGGTAGGTAGGGTAGGTAGGGTAGGTAGGGTAGGTAGGGTAGGTAGGGTAGGTAGGGTAGGTAGGGTAGGTAGGGTAGGTAGGGTAGGTAGGGTAGGTAGGGTAGGTAGGGTAGGTAGGGTAGGTAGGGTAGGTAGGGTAGGTTGAAATTGCATTGCAACGCATGCCGGGGACAGCTAGTTTAGATAATTATCGATTAACCCATAATTAATTTTATAATGACTAGCGTAGATGTATAGCTGTCATTTCATGTGCTTTAAGTAACGAAGATAAAATTGAATTCATGATTAATTGTTTTTCTAATTCATAAAGGTTGAGGTTTTACGATTAAAAAAAACATGTACGAGCATATTTTTGGATTATCACCAAATCCGCAACACAGAGACAGTAACCTTGATAGCGAATCAGGTTGTACCTGAGCCCTCGTACATGATTGGTCGCTGAATGCGCGTCTTGATCGTAGTTCGTGTATTGTCACTTTCAAATCTACTGTTAGAATACGTGTACTGCTCTGAGGAACTAATACTAGTGTATAGGGAGTGACGGGGAGTTAAGTAAGACCATTACAGGAGTAATGTACACCATCTTCTAAAATGTGTTATTTTCAGGTCGTTGACACATTAACAGCTGTTTTTTTTATAGTGGTGTAGTTGTAAGGAAGCTATCTGGAGGAGCTCGTGGCTAAATGGAGGAGCTCGTGGCTAAATAATAACATCCGCACGGGTCCAACTTTAAGGTTAAGCCGTGCTTGCCAAGGTTGGTCTGTGTATGGGTAACCATAATTACATACCGAGTTTCCTCCGTGCCTCTGGAAGCACGTTAAGCCGTTGGTTCCGGCTGTCATTTATAGACTTTTGACAGTTTTTATGAGTAGTCAGAAGCCAAAAAGTCTGACATCCAGTAGAAACAGCAGTAGAAGGGGTATCGTATTACCCATTTACTGGGTTGTGGAGGTCTGATAGGCAGTCGCTTCATGTAAAATACTGGTACTCAGCTGCATCTGGTTAGACTGGAAGCCGACCCCAAGATAGTTTGGGAAAAAACTAGGCAGATGATGATGAGTTGCTAGAAAGCTATCTACTCTTCTTTAAGACAGACATTGCGCTATGTCACCATCGCGTTCATTTTGAACGCGTGGTCCCGCGGACAAGTTGAATGTAAATGTTGATGTATGTAGAGGGAGAGGAAAACCAAGGGAACGGAGAATGTATTGTGTGAATATGAAAGAAAATGCAGTAAACGATAGCTTGACGGATGACAGAGGAGAATGGAAGAAGAAGTATTTCGCCAACGCCAAGTAATATGGGACAAGGGCAGAAAGATCATGATGGTCACGAGGACAGGTTTCACAGGGTAGAACACAAGTAACATCACAGGGGCGAACGCACTGTATACCGCAGGTTAGAACGCAGGGTAGAGCGCAGGGCAGGACGCATGGTATAACGCAGCGTAGAACGCAGGCTAGAACGCATAGTAAAACGCAGGGTAGAAACACAGGCTAGAACGCATGGTAGAACGCAAGGTAGAACACAGGGTAGAACGCAGGGTAGAACACAAGGTAGAACGCAGGGTAGAACGCAGGGTAGAACGCAGGGCAGAACGCAGGGCAGACCGCAGGGAAGAACGCTGGGTAGAACGTAGGGTAGAACGCAGAGTAGAGCACAGGGTAGTAGTATTTTTATGTCGTTTTTTATCCATTTCTTATAAACTAACTACCCCCACAAAATCACAATCAAAAACAAACACAACAAATATGTCACTTCACTCAAGGTTCCCATCGTCCCTTCCAACGTATACATAGAAAGTTCCGTCCAACGTATAGGACATAGGACGTCCCAACCCTTTTACCCCACCCTCATCAGAACAAGCACACTGACGCGGACACGTCGCGTCTTGTTCAACGGCGAAATTGTTACAGGAAATAGAGTGGACCCGTTTTGTTACGTGGATATTCTGCGACTTAAAATGTTTGACGACCTTGAATTTTTGAGGTAAACAGAATTTTACGGTTGTTTGTGGTCTGGGAAACGAAGCCTGTAGACAGCTGTGAGTGATTGCATTGAGCATTTGCTTATATGATGATGATTATGGTTTGGATATTCTTTTTTTAACTTTTCCGCAAGCTATGGATTACTTCGTGCGTTTAAAAACATTTAAACTTCCATACTCAAACAGCCCATACCTGGAACAACTATCTCATAGGCCATGCAAATTTTAGTTCCGTGCAGGAATCGAATCCGCGACACGCAGTGCAGCAGTCAATCGCTCAGCCTCTGCGCCAACCGTGCCATCTATGCTGGGCTAGGATAGCTGCTATTTGTTAAAAAAGATGCTGCCAGAAATAAGAAAACAAATACAAAAAGGTACGTTTAGTCACATCCTTTTTGACGTGTAAATAAATATCAAACGCTGGCTGGTTCTTTCGCCAGCCGTAAAAACTAGGCACTTCAACTTTTTTAGATTAAGCGTAATCTTTGTTGCAGTTCTTTTATAATTATTTTACGTCTTTTAAGTATAAGAATAAAGATCACTTTTATTTAGACAGTGATTACAAAGCTCAATCGCGTCACATAAACGTTAGTGTACTGTTTCTTCATAAAACATCTATAAAATGAAAATAAATGCAATAATTGATGATGATGATGTATGTATCAGTTGTTATGGTGCTCATTCAGACTTCCCCAACCCAATAACTGGGAAATAGCAAAACAGACGAATCCCGCTTATTTAGTGATTCATTCGTCCAATATTGTGATGTTTTAGATTTATTGACCGAACTGCTGTCGTCCGAGTTACATCTTTGAAATGATTTTAAAATTATTTATGCGGACTGCTTAAGTTTCATTTTTCTATGTAACTTCAACAGTGGATAATATACGCTAAGAAGACATCAATGAGGTTTGTTTTTGCTAAAATTTGTTATATGGCGGTAGCTCACTGGACGCAATTACCCTATAATGGATTGGATTGTTACTCCAAGATTCGATTTTGTGCAGAAACAAGTGAATCTGAACTGTGCGTCTTTAGAAAAACGACGAAAATTGACTGAGTGGGTAAGTTGAGAGGATGAGTGACTGCCTCGTTGGTGTATTGGTGGCAAGCGCGACTGCTAAACATGAGGTCCTAGATTCGATTCCCAGGTCGTGCAAAGTGTTATTAGGTTGCTCTTCAGGAATTTCTCAGAAGCAGCCACGGAGTCTGGAATTGTGGGTGATGGCAATAGCTTTGCTCCCTGTTATATGGGACTTAAACGTAACTGGCGAAACGTGGGCGTACTATTAGGTACCCCTCTGCTTTGTACTACGGGGACAACATGATCGTCTTTATTTATTTATTTAAACTTCATGTACAATAGTGGTACATAGGCGGACTTAATGCCACAAGGCATTCTCTACCAGTCAACCATTGGGTTAAATGCGACAACATTGTGATGAGGAGGAGCTCGTGGCTAAATAATAACAGCCGCCCGGGTCGATCTTTAAGGTTAAGCCGTGCTTGCCGAGGTTGGTCCGTGGATGGGTGACCATAATTACATACCGAGTTTCCTCCGTGCCTCGGAAAGCACGTTACGGTTCGCACGGTCCCGGCTATCATTTGTAGATCTTTGACAGTCGTTACAAGTAGTCAAAAGCCAAAATTGTGACATCCAGTCTTACCAAGGGGTATCGTATTACCCAGTTACTGGGTTGTGGAGGTCAGATAGGCAGTCGCTTCATGTAAAATACTGGTACTCAGCTGCATACGGTTAGACTGGAAGCCGACCCCAAGATAGTTTGGGAAAAGGCTAGGCAGATGATGATATTATCATCATCATCATCAGCCTATAGTGTTCTCACTGCTGAGACACAGGCCTCCTCTCTAAGAGAGAGAATGGGCTGTAATCCACCACGCGGGCCCAGTGCGTGTTGGCAGATGTCACATGTCTTCGAATTTTCAGTTCTAGGACATGCCGGTTTCCTCACGATGTTTTCCTTCACCGTTTTTGAGAGCATATATATTATAATTAACACCAAAATAAAAAAGGAGAAACCTAATAATAATTACTATGACTAGACTTTAAATTACGAGTTATTTAGTCTGACTTAAATAGTGGTTGCGAACTTTTAAAAAAAAAGTAAATTTACTTTCGGCTTTTTTAAGGGGTTTTATGTTTGTGTGACAAAAAATTACATCCACAAAAAAGGGTAATGTTAACAGCCAGACATAACAATATTTTTATCGTTATTTTTAGAACGGTGTTAACGGTACCTTTTTATTTTGCACCAGTAGGCATAAAATATGTTGACGTAAACCCTGACAACGCCGGATATGAAAGCAAAGATGTCTGCCATAACAGGTAATGTACGAGAAATATTAAATACATAGTTAGAACAAAGGGGCTGTCGTGGTATAAATAATTATAATATTAATCAAGTTTGTAACGTTGAGGCACGACATTCTAACGTCATGTTCATGTGGGGGAAAATTATTACTTGAAGTTTCTTTAAATGTTTGTTTGGAAACTGCGTAAGTTGTGTCATTTAGGAGGGGACTAGACGATCTTAATTTCTTGGAAGATACTTCGTTCTATAAGTTTCTTTCTTCAACAAACACGTGGATCATGGAATTGCAGAGCTTGCCTGCAGAGTTACATTAATAGCGAAGAAGCGAATGCAGGATCTATGAGTACTAAAAATATCACTTTTGTATATCCCTTCATCGTATGAAACAAAGTCGCTTTCCGCCGTCTGTACGCTTAGGTCTTTTAAACTACCCAACGGATTTTAAAGCGGTTTTCATTAATGGACAGAATGATTCAAGAGAAATGTTTAAATGTATTTAAAAAAAAGGTTTATATAAAATTTATTTCTGAAAAACGTATTTTACGTGAATCAAGACGCGGGCAGCAGCTAGTGTTCAAATAATGTTCAATACATAAACTTATATAGAAGTAGACTGATATAAAATGCCCAAGGCACTAAGTCCGTCTTTGTACAGTTTTTACTAGTGCATAAAGTTTTAATAAAATATGGAAAGTGTTCAGTGCCTAGCAATTAGCTGATTGAATTGCTTTCTACTAGCCTGGCACACAAATAATAAAAATATTGTAGTCTGGAATGAGAAGACGAGAGAATGATTATGATCATGATATTATTTTCAAATCCAATTAAAAGTCAAAGTCAAAGTCAAAGCATTTATTTTAAATCAGACCTTTACAGGCACTTTTGAAAGACAAAAAAACAAAATAAAACGCGAAGCTACAGTCCCAGTCACAAGGCATATTAACTTATGAAAGTACTGTAGATGCCCATTCCGTAGCGTAGATCTCTATGGAGAAGAACGGGCAAGAAACTCCATGGACACTCTTTTAAATCAAAATATGTTACAAAATCTTGGTTACATCATTCATGTTAAAAGTTACAAATATGTGAGAACAATGTAGAAATACGGGCAAGTTAAGAGCGTCCAGAGTAAAAGATCAAATCAGTAATTAAAAATAAAGTAATTAAAATAAACCGTGGCAGCTAAGAGATGACCAGTCACAACTGACAGCGCCCGTTCACAAAAGCTAAGTTTCATTGAATATTTTGCCAATGATACATCACGACGTCATTGCGCCTCTGATTTTTCAGATGCATGTGCGTATTGATCACTTGCTTCGAAGGAAAACATCGTGAGGAAACCAGCATACCCAGAGATATTTCTCGACGGCACCAAAAAAACTATCGCAAAATAGGCCAAAGCACCAACAGTTTCGCAGGATTGTGATTAGGATCGGGCTATCGGTAGGTCAGCGGGGTTAGGGGTCAAAGACAAAGGTCGGGAAACCGCGGGAAACTTCATTTGAATTGAGAAACTGGTGTGGATGCCTTTTGTTAGAATTTGAATTGGAAAAATTCGAAATAGAAATAACACCACGCTAACTTTTGATTGACTCTTTGATTACTTTAAAGAATCCGTACCTTTTAAATAACTTATTAACAAACCAGTTTTTAGTTTGATTTTGAGCAATTCAATTTTGCTTTTAAGTTATTTAGGACAAGTTGAAAAGCTTTGATATCATGGCAACGTCAAATGACTCCTCCCGCTTTGGGCGGTGCGGAAGGGAGTGTCACACTTGTACTGACTAAACCCATTTGTTAGAGACCTAACTTTAAAACTACTACTGACTAAACTTTAAAAGGCAGTGGACTGTATAAAATGAATATAATAGAAATAAAGGTACAATGACTATTGGTAAACGAATGGAGTGCGCGCGTGCCACCGTCGGAGATCGGTCGCGAAGGACCATATGTTAGGGTCTTAACTTGGACGTTACTTAAAATGCAGTGGACTGTATAAAATGAATATAATAACGTAACGTAACATATGGAGTGCGCGCGCGTGCCGCCGTCAGAGATCGGTTGCGAAGTGGAGTCGATGGTCTGCGTCTCGCACGCCACACCTCTCGCCGCCCGCTGCCGCTCGCTATCACCCAACAGTAGCTGAAGATTGCCGAGTGGTCGTAGGTGCCCGAACACCATCCATGGTTTTTAGCCCCTTGTGTTCCAGGGCCACGGTATCTCTTACGAACAGTCCCACAGCCCTGGCAGGCATCGGTTCTTTCGGGGTTGATTAGCACGCGTTAGACCCTTATATCACCAGAGGCCCTAGCACGAGTGCGCGGTGCAAACGCAACGCACATCGAATCCATAGATCTTACTAATTGTGGTAGTTGCAAACAATTTAAAAAATGTTCTGGGATAGTTGAATTTTAGACTAAAAAATCGACGTGATATTTTTACGCTAACACAGCGCGCTCGTGTTTAGGGCCTCAGGTGATATAGGGGTAGGGCTGCGGGTTGTTCGAAAGAGATACCGCGGCCCTGGAACACAAAGGGCTAAGAAGGAACATGGGTGGGTTTTAGTCAGTCAAGTCTGACACTCCCTCCCGCCCCGCTCAGAGCGGGAGAAGTCATTTGATGATTTCCCATCCGCAGAAAAAAAATAATAAGGTGATATAGGGGTTCAAACGCGAGCCTATTAACTCCAAGAGGGCCGATGCCTGCCTTGGTCTGTGGGACGGTAAGCCATGATGTAGTCGACAATACTTTAAGACCAATGTTATTACCTCTAACTCTCAGGAAAGACAAGGTTTTGTGCCCTTGTCTCTATATAAAACTTCTGTTTTGTTTGGTTTCTGTAGTATAACATCAAACCTGAAATCTTCGAAGCGTCAGGCAGAGCCGTAACGAAAGTAGACTCACGTTTCGAGCGTATTTTTCAGAAGCAGCTCGGAGTTTGTTTATGTGCTCGGTTGATGACAATAGGGTCACCCTCTATTACGTAGGAATTCAATTTAACTGATGAAATGGGGGTACTAGTAAAAGAGCCTACGCCTCTGCTGAACTTATCATAGATAAGAAGAAGCTTGAAATTATATTATTTTATAAAAAAATAACTTTAACTGTTATACCAAACAACAAAACATGAATCCACTTATTCACTTGCAATAGAGGTAGTTATAAATCTCTAAGAGTTAGGTACTACACGTTAGTTGCCCGTGCATTTGTCAGGGACAGTCCCTTGTCGCTTCAGGGTGCGTCCGGGCAACTTAAATTAATAATACGTCTTCTATTTCAGGTTGCTCTCTTTTTAAAATGTTTAAGTTAAAGCCTGGGTAAATACTATTTGTTTCATATTTCGAATGACCTTATTCGTTTACAAGCCCTGTGCCCATAGAGAAATACTCTCTTAATTTGTCAATCATGTTGAAGCCAACATTTTTTGTTTGTTGGCTCGTATGATGTGCGTGCTTTACACTTGCTCGGGTATTTGTAGTGCTATAATTTCAAACAGCACTGAAAATATTATGGACGGGAGAATAGGTCACACTTTAGTTATTTTTTCTTGTATATGTATAACCTATGTTCAAATTAAAAAAAAAAAAAAAAAACTAAATATTTTTATTTACATGGGCACTTTTAAAACATCGACAAAAGGTGCACGGTTCGGGTTGGTCGTTTTCTATTGAGAAGAACCGGCAAGAAACTCCATAGTTACTCTTTTAAAATCATATATCTCTTTCAAAAAACCATTTCAGATACTAATCTGCATAGTCCTCATGTAAACTGAGCAATGTCTGGACTTTAAAAGAGTAACAAGTTAACAGAGAACCTCTGAGTTTGTTTCGGCTGTTTCTTCTCAGAGTAGTCAGGTACGAAACACCGGTCCCATCTAGCTTAAAAAAAAATGACGTGTAAAAGTGTTTGTAAAAACCTACTTGCAAAATAAACATCATTTATCATCATTTATCATTAAATTCAAACTACTAAATAGTGGCCATGTCTGTCTGAAACCAGTTACAATATTTTTCCGTAGATAAAATACTTGCACAAAACTGTCTATATCCCCAACATTTGTGCTGATTGCGCACGTGACGCCGAAGTTCAAATGCTTTCATTGTAGAGACGTTTGGCCATCTGCCAAAAAAATCTTCTAAATTCAAAAGAGAGAAAATTATTCAGAATTCAAATTGTCAATTCCAATCATTGATGGCCGCTTTGTGGCCAGAATTGTGGGTTCGATTTTTGAATGGGGTTAATTTTTTCTTGTTTCCTTATTTGTGAGAATAATCTTGGCTTCAATTGTTTAGGTGTACAGATTAACAATAGAACTTATAAAGAGCGTTATTAAAGAAGAGTTTGCTTTGACAACTGTGGGTAGAAGTGACACATTATTTCCAACAGTAGGTATTGCAACAATCCCAGTTTCTGTTTAAAACACAACCTTTCAAATCTGCTAAAATATTGGTCGATCTATATTTTATTTTTATTTGTATTTATCAAAATGGTAATTGTCTATGTACAGAAATGAAGACCTGATATCGTGAGCTGTCAGTGATTGAGAGAGTATCATACTCTGACAGTCATCATCTGCCTAGCCTTTTCCCAAACTATCTTGAGGTCGGCTTGCAGTCTAACCAGATGCAGCTGAGTTCCAGCATTTTACATGGAGCGACTGCCTATCTGACCTCCACAACCCCATTAACTAGGTAATACGATACCTCTCGGTAAGACTGAATATCAGACTTTTGGCTTCTGACTACTCGTACTCGATTGTCAAAGACCTACAAATGACAGCTGGCACCAACGGCTTAACGTGCTTTCCGAGGCACGGAGGAAACTCGGTATGTAATTATGGTCACCCACCCACTGACCAACCTCGGCAAGCACGGGTTTACTATAAAGATAGACCCGTGCGGCTGATATTATTTAACCACGAGCTCCTCATACTCTGCTGACAGTATTGTTTGCTATATTCGGTGCCGGAATAAAACATATGACGATTCTACGTATCTTTGTCTTTGGAAATGCCGGCCCCTAATAAAGTGTATTCAGCCTCAACTCGACAGTGTAACAATACCGACACCATTTTACAAAAGCACTCAATACACACCCTCATCAATGGTGTGAACAGTGCAGAATAAGGGGAACACCATGGCGTACATTGTACGTGTGTAGAATGTTAGAAGACTTGTTTTGTTTTATTTTTGAGAAAAGTATGGAAAGTGCTGTTCATTTGATGACAATGCAGAACAATGTATGGAGCGTTTCTTTTTTTGTTTTCTTTTTTTTTGCGAGGAACTAAGATAAATGGGAATCTGGGGTGAATGTCAGTGGCAATATAGTGAGATGTTCTTATGTCGTGAGAAAATATGATTATACTTAGTCAAATAGTGACAATTGATTGGATCGGAGATTTGTTTTGATTATATTAAGCTTTTTATTCTCTCTCAAAAACCGATACAATGTCAACATTGTATCGGTTCAGACAGTGTGCAGACCACAAGGTCAAATATAGCGTAAAGCATTACCCGATAACCTCAAACTTATTAGAAGTAACCGAACTCAACTCAAAGTCGAATTATTTGGTGTTTAGAGTCAAATTCGACGCTGTTTGAATTTGGAATCATTCGTTTTGTTTTAAATTTCAAAGTTCAGTTCTCGATAATTTTCGAATTCCGAAGTGACGTCAAAAAATCACACAGAAATTCGAACAAAAACAACTCTATGTACACCAAATAGGCAAGTCGGTCACTGCAAAACCTCTTGTTTTATTCCAGTCCTATCTCCAAAATCTGTAGCAAACAGCTTCCGAATTCAGAAGCTTGTTGCTCACTTGGGCCACATAAATCCTCTCTCATGTAAGCCGCTATTCGTCACAAAGACCCCTGTCATTTGTGTTTGTATCGGTTCGCACTACGCCGGGACGTGGACGAAATATTGAAGCTGTGAGATCTCAATCGAGCACTTGATTACTGTGTTTTCGTCATACTTGGGTCAGTTAGAAGTGGTGTTGAGTTAGGATGTTTCGGAATGGTACGAATAGAATTTGTAATAACGGAATGGTGGGTGGAGCTGATGTGTATATGCTTATGATACCAGCATATTCCTGGTGGGAAAAGGTCTTCTCATATAGAGAATGCATGAGCATTGATCAAAAACATCACGATGTTTTCCTTTACCAATGTCAGTCGAGCATTGATCACCACGCTTGCTCACCAGCAAGCGTGGTGATTAATGCTCGTGCATTCTCTATACGAGAAGAGGGGCGAGTAATAGGCTAGTATCATAAGCATGTACATGTCGGAACCGGTCATTAGTACGGACAGAAAATGAAGCGGCAAGCGCGCCAAAGGTGGCAACACGCGACCTACTTACCAGTCCACCCACACCTAAAGACAGACAGAGTCGTAATGTTTCGAACTCGCAGCAAGGACGACAGTTTAGTGTCTGATCGCGGCGGAGTCAAGACGTCCCGGAACTGTACCCGATTCATGGTGCCTAGTATTATTGTGTTGGATTGTAATTTCAAGTAATTTGTTAGGTCGATAAAAGCAGTGTACCGTGTGTAGTGTGTGCTTGCATAGCACGAAACCCATGTTCTGCCCACATGATGACCGAGTCTAACGGAATAAATCGTCCAAATACGACATACACAACTACTGTCAGTGATGCCCAAGATAAACTTTGAAAATACATATGACTTGGGAATCTCACATTGATAGTTGCCCAGATTGCAACCCCGAACCTCGTGCATGAGAACGACGCCTTAACCTCAAGTCATTCATCACAACATTTGAGCGGATGTGTAATGCGATGGCAATAGGCTCACCCTCTGTTCCATGGGACTTAAGCATACTTACCTCGAAATATGGATGTGCTATTACCCTTCGTTAGGACACCTCTGTCTAAACCATCATTTTAGTTGATGTGATGATAAACAAGGTGTTGTTTTGCGTCCCCGTCGAAATTCAGGAGGTGGTCACAAAACACATAAATAATCAATTTAAATTACGGTACCGAGTTAATTATAAATAAACGGTGATTTTTTTGGTTGTTTAAAGTTTGTCAGTATATCAGAATAACCCCCTTAACGTGGTTTAGGGAATAAGAAATGATTAAATAAACGTTTGAGATTGTTTGTATGTGTGAAAGCGTGGATATAGGGCGAGAATTAGAAGGGCCGCGTTTAAAACACGGGTGGTTCACACTTACCGATTTCCGTAAATAAGAAAACATATAAAAATTACCTACCCATTTAATCGTTGATTCTGGTCAAGAATCATTAGCATAGTTACCTCCTTGAATTTGACGAGGATGCAAAACAACACCTTGTATAGGAGAATAGTTACTTTTTTGTTGGGTCCTGAAAGACAAAATTGCTGAGTTAGTCACTGGCATCCCGCACTGAAAAGTCCACTCGGAATACAAAATGTTGCTTGTTGTACAGTGTTGTTTCGTGGTCGGTATGATGATGGTGTACGAGTGGCTATAGAAGCTCAATTATTTTGTTTCTGTTTTTTTTTTATGAGAGCTTCCTCCGGGCCTCGGAAAGCACGTTAAGCCGTTGGTCCCGTCTGACATTTGTCTAAGACAATCGTTACCAGTAGTCAGAAGCCAAAATTCTGACATCCAGTCTTACCAAGGGGTATCGTATTACCCAGTTACTAGGTTGTGAAGGAGTATAAAATTACTTGCATAACTATATGAACATAACATATATGTAGGTAAGTACTTTTATACTTTCGGCTTCGCCTGCGCGGTATTCGGCAATTTTCCCACCCGGATAAAAAGTATCATGTGTGTAAATTCAGGTTATAAACTATCTGCGTGCTAAATTCCATCTAAATACGTTCAGTATTTTTTGCGTGAAATAGTAACAAACATCCATCTATCCATCCTCACAAACGTTAACATTATAATAGTACTAAGATAAGAATCTGATAAAATGATTTTGAAACTTAACATTGAAAAACTTAAGATGATGACCGTTAACTATAAAATAAATACAACTACACTCAAAAGAACACAAGCTCACTCCAACTATTTATCTGTACAGATGTACAATGTTTGCCCAACAAAAGCAGCTGAGCAAACCTCGCAATAACGTAACACAGGAAATAGAGCGTAATCAATTTGCCAGGGTACAGAAAGTAAACGTCACAGGGTCAGTGGGCAAGGGTCACTATTTTTGGCACACACACAGGGGAAAATAAAAGATGGCGGCTCATGTCTATTGAACTGTCAGTTTGGGCTTTCAATTTCTTTTTTTTTTTGTATTTGAACGTCGAATTTGGTGAAACCAGTGAAGTAGCCTGTTTGATATTTTTGGTGGAATATTGTAGTCTCAAAGATTATTTATGGTATGAATGCTGTGGAAATGTGTTTTATGTGAAAAATGTGTGAATGATAGATTAGAGTATGATTTTTCAAGTCAACGTTGGTAGCACCTATTTGTAAGTAGCGAGCGTCTATGACCAAATGTATCAATATGGACGGAGCAACCGGTGATGTTAGAATAGGGGACCGGACTGGGTAAAGAAAACGACATTCTATTTTGTCCGTCAGACAGGTAATACAAAAATATTAGACACATTTTTTTTGTTTTATCAAAATATCAAAAAAATACTTAGTTAAAACTCATTAAAGTTGGAGAGTGGGGGCTTACTACGTCACAAGTAGGTATAAAACTTACCTACATGTGACGTCATGCACCATTTCAACTCAATATATCTCCGTAATTTTACGACCACGTGAAAAAAGAAAAAAAAATAGCAGATCTGAGACCCTGGCACGAACGCGCGGTATAAACGTAACGTAGATACGTCGATTTCTGGATCAAAAATACAAATTATCTGACAGCATTTTAGTTTAATGGTTGTCAACAAGCACAAGCAGTAACTCATCATAATAACATCCCTAGATACGATACATTTAAAAAAATATGAAAATATGTAGAACGGGCATTTTTAATGCGCGCTTGTGCTAGGGCCTCTGCCCCCCTAGCATGACCGTTCTATCTCTATTCTACGAAGAAACGACAAGAAATCTTTTCTATACAACTTGTCATTTCTTCTGGCCGAGCATGGCGCGCCCCGTCGACTCGCGTTTCTACGAAGACATAAGACAGAAATTCTTTCCATAGCAACGGGGACTTATCACGTGATGTTTATATTCCCAGAATATTATTACGTTCAGTTAACAAAAAAAAGTTGCTAATTGCACAAGTTTTTTATTTTCGTGGGCGGGATGGTGTTGCTGCATCCTGAATCCAGGCCTGGATCTTTTTCGCGAAATTAAACCTAAATATTTTACATAACATTTCAACCTTTTAAACGTAACTCAACGCAACCCTGAAACGTATTTCTCGTATTTATTTTTTAATGAGACTAGTTTGACATTTGTCAGAAGTAATGTTTCTACCCCCAAATGTCAAAAGAAGAAAAAGTATGGTCGTCATGCTCGACGTTGTAGACTTGTGTCGACTGAAGAAAAGAAACATTTCTTTTCTACGTTCTTAATGTCGCCATGCTTGGGACGATAGAAATATCTGTCAAATTGTCGATTCTTCCGTAGACATAGCCCGTTTCTACGGCGGTCATGCTAGGCCGGCTGGTGGCTTTATCTTAATTAAGGAAGAAAAAACATACATGCTTGCGATGCGAACCCAGTCTCTTAAGAACTTGTTGGAAACTTTAACGCGAATCGCTGTGAGATCCCAGAATTTTCGCAATTATTTAGATTTTTTCTAAAGTTCATAAGACATTTTTTTTTCTTTTTCATTATCGTTAACACTGATTGAATGAAAGTCTGTCAGGGCTATTTTGCAGCTAAATCTCGCAATCCGTAAGTAACAGTGCCTACCTAAAACTGTAAAATTAAACTGTACAACTAAACTCCCGTTTTTTTTTTTTGAATGGCATCTCGCAGTTCAACCTATGAGGTTGTCGTCTGCTTAACCGGACTATCCTGTGGGTGCCTTTAGAGTAAGGCCTCCAGCCAGGGCATAAAAACTTACAAACTAAGCGACTGCACGCTAAGGGCACCCCCTGTGGGGTACGAACCTCGGCTTAGGACGTCGCTGGGGGAAGACTGCATGGGGACAGGCTGGATCTGAATGGTATCATTATTTAGGGGCTGATTTAAAACTACTGGCACAGCATCGCGGGCTGGCTCGAGCGAGGGTCGGGGAGGGCATGGACCGGGACGTCGCGACGGACCTCGACGGCGAGGTCGGAAAGACGGCGGTTTGAGTCGGAACTTTTTAAGAGTGCTAGTCTCTTTGCTACTCTCCTGGAGGAGGGTGATAGCATCATCTGGAGTGACAAGGGTATACCTAGGACGGCGTACTGTACTAATGCGCGAGGGTTCGTAACGGGCGGCCGCTGCGATCAGGGGATTACGGTGTTTAATGGCGTTATCGAAGAAACGCTTCGAAAGACGTTTCATAAACTGAAGGACGGTGGGCATTCTAAGGTCCACGTGTAGACGGTCATTACGGACATAAAAACGGGCTCCCGTGACTCTACGTAAGAACCGGTTCTGTAAAATTTGCATCCTATGGATGTACTTAGGCTTGGTGTGAGCGTACACGACGCAAGCGTACGTCATAATGGGGCGGATCACCGCGGTATAAAGGCGCAACTTGCACTTGAGTGACAACTTGCTTTTTGCCGAAATCATGAAATGAAGCCTACCCATAGCAAACGCAGCTCGATCGCGAGCTGCTTTGATGTGCGCCGCGAAAGACAAGTGGTTGTCAAGTATGACTCCTAAGTACTTGGCTTGCTTCTCCCAAGGGATAGGCTTACCGTACATAGTGATCGGGCTGAGCGCGGGTGGCTTAATTTTACGCTGTTTAGAGAAAAGAACTGCCTGGCTAAACTCCCGAAAAATACAGTTGCGATTTAATACATTTTGGTAAAGTGGGGCACTCCATCGCTCTCGATATGAATGTGAAAAAGTTTATGCATTTCTATCTGTTTGTTTGTTACTGGTTCCCTGTGTGCTAATGCTCAATATTTGAGCAATCAATTTCGGGTAGTTTAGTTTTTACAATAAATTTCGACCTGAGGGTTTCTATGAATATTTGGCAGCCTGCGAGCTATTTGGTATTATTTTTAGTGTTTTCTAAGAAAAGTTTTGAAACATTTCATTTGACTTAGAAATTGCATTTATTAACAGACAATTTGTCGTAGTGGAAAGTAGGCTGAAATTAACGCACTTCACGTTGAAATTTTCCAATACAATATCTACTTACAAAGATTTTAATTGCAATTATGTTGAAATTGTTTGTAAACACCCGGTAAGAAATTCGGCTCAGATATTTCATCCCCATTCCAGAGAGGTAGTTTTGAGGGAGTATTCTGGAGCTCAATAACATTTTGATGCTCAAGTGCTTCCTTCAATTTTGCGTTTACCTTAGATCCATTTAAATACAATAATTATCATCTTCTTAGCGTCTTGACGGCAAACCAAATTGAGTTTGCCAAGAACCTGAATGTGAGTTTGGTTCCTTTAGTAAGTCTTCTAGCACGCGTCGCATGACTTCTGTAGAAACGAGTTTTATCTACGGAAGAATCGACATAATGAAAATTAGACAATGACTATATTTTTTTCGATTCTTCCGCTGACATAACCCGTTTCAACAGTGGTCATGTTACGCGTGCAGGTCAGTCATGGCCGCTCATGTCCAAGTGTGAGATTTTAGCATATGAAAAATACAATATTAGGTATAAGTACAAACATTTCACACAAAATTTCAATCTCTTGCACTAATTTCGAACACTAAAATTGAATTTCAAATTAATTCCGCCGCCATTTAAACCCATTCCTTTGTTCGCACCATCTGTATTCTAGCTATATATTTTGCCAGCAACGATTAAATTGTCATTGGCAATAAATATGTACTGTATTTCAACTAAACCACACTACGCTAATTGGCCGGACAATTAGCTAAACAGTATGCATTTTGATACTACAGCTTTTCAATGTGAAAACAATATGTAATTAGGTATATACTGAAACATAGATAGGTACAATTCCGTTATGTAAAATGATGGTATGTTTGTGCTTCGTAATCATTATGGATAAATAGTTGATACTAATTACGGTGGTTATATATTATGCGCTATCTACGAAAACATAAATACCATTTTAATAAAATTACGTTGAATTATTATATTTAGTGTCAAGTTATTATAATTTTTAGTATAATCAGTTCTCCACTACAAACAGACTTCTGAGAAAAAGTTTCAAGCAGCAAATTCCATATTTTGGTAATGATTTTATTTTATAATTTGCGGAAAACATACAGCTAGGAAGGCACAATATTTTCGTTAATAACAATAATATGGCCAATTACAAGTTTTCACAAATAGCTAAACAATCGTTAAATAAAACAAAAAGTGGTAAGGATTAGTACACACAAAAACATTAAAGAAAAAAGAACACAACACATAACAATGGTTTTGGGTTGTCTAAGATGTGGTTGCAAAGAGTCTTCTTCAATTTAGACACGTTTGTATTAAGATGTCGATCTCAACCTACTGGCAAGCAGCATTGTACACACGTTTAAAAAATTAAAAGTGAAATCTTAAATTTTCAATTTTAATTGTAACATTTTCCACTCAATTGTTCTGATTCTGACACGATTGTTTTAAATGCAGATATTAAACCCGAATCGAACATGCAAAACGATTTCAAGAAAACTTCACTATATTTATCTGTTTTTTATTCAACATTTAAAAATACTTGCAAATGAATGCAATATTTATGAACTCAATTTGCATCACTCTCACTTTTCACAAATGCTTGATACCAGAATAGGGTCACAAAATTAATTAATTCCGTAGAAAATTGGAGCCCAGTGATCGATCTTATTAATGTTTCATGTTTTAAAGTGAAGTTCAATTTAAGATCAAAATTTGAGCAAATCTTAAAACAAAATTGAAACATGTACGTTGTATTTCGTGGTGGAACAAATTGGCTTTGGCTATGAATGAATGAATCAATAGTGGTTTATTTGTTATATTGTTGCAATGATGCATCATCTTGTGCCAATTACTAACATGGTTTGGATTTAGGAGTTCAAAAATGATCTTCTTATAGTATTCTGATAATACAAGGTGTTGTTTTGCATCCTCGTCAAATTCAAGGAGGTTAATATGCTAATGATTCTCGTCCCAAATCAATAATAAAATGGGTAGGTAATTTTTTTTATGTTTTTTATTTACGGAAATCGGTAAGTGTGATCCACCCGTGTTTTAAACGCGGCCCTTCTGATCCTCGCTCTATAATCGCGGTTTCACATATACAAATAATCTCAAACGTTTATTCGATAATTTCCTATTCCCTAAACCACGTTAAGGGAATACTGACAAACTTAAACAATCAAAAAATCAGCGTTTATTAATATTTAACTAAGTACAGTAATTTTAATTGATTACTAATGTATTTCGTGACAACCTACTGAATTTTGACGAGGATGCAAAACAACACCTTGTAAAAGGCACATGAACAAAGTTTGATAATTACAGCCAGCGCCTGCCACCCATAAACCTTCAACTTTAAAATGGGCAATTACATACTTTCAGAGTTATTATATCTTGTGACTGGGACTGCAGAGCTACATTTTTGTATCTGCTCGACAGTGCAAAAGTGCCTGTAACTACTTGAAATAAATGATTTTGATTGATTTTGATTAGATTCCAAAACAAGGAGTGAACAAGCATTTTTTGGACACGCTTATTTCAGAATAGTATACCTAGGTATAGCAGTCAAGAAAAGACAAGGTAGGCAAACAAAAAAAAAATATACAGGTACTTCTTACCCTGAGTTAGAAAATACGAAAAGTCTCCAAGGATAGTCTTTTAAAAAGAAAACCAGTAAACACTAGAGCCTTTTTCCTAGCTGAACTTTTTCTTTTTAGTTTTCTCTGTTCCGTTTCTTTTAGCTATTGACCTTTGAACTCGCGCTTGACTTCCTCAATACTTTCGATAGTGATTTTTTAGAAAACGGTAAGAAGGTCCTAGCTAATGAATACTTTACATAAAAGTTGCTCGAGGACACACTTACACTGGTATTCTTAGTCATGAACTGAACTAAAGTCGGACTAACCACGCCTATATTCCGCCTTGTTTATTTATTAATTGACATAATATAAACGCCTAATTTTCATGTGTCAAATTTGAAGTCCCGGAAAACTATTAATAATAAACATCTTTAACTTTGATTAAATAATATATTATTATAACAATCTGTAGCATTAATTCATGCAGGATGCAACTATGGGTTTGACAAAGATAGATAGCAAGAGGAGGTACCTTATTCGAAGATCCGCCAATTACGGCCAAGAAATTCTGGGAATACGATATGGTGGATGTTTTCAACTGTTGTGATGGCTACAACGGTCGACTTAGTTCAAAAATGGATTTTGGAAGGCTCTTAGATTATGGGCGCTAGTGTTTCGGAAGAGCAATAATGTCTGTATAGACCGATATTTGTTGAGTATTAATAAACCTCCACTGTAGCTTATTGCAGTTTGAGTGTCTGCGTGTTTTGGGGATGAAAATATGTTTTAGTATATAAAATGGGTCCTCGCGAGTCCCTCAGAGAAAAATTTAAAGAGATCGATATACTGACTCTGCCTTCACTTTATATCCTAGAATGTATTTTATATGTCCGCAAAAACCGAGGGCTTTTCAAAATTAGAAGCGCATAATATAAACACGCGCAGTAAACATGAAATTGTAATACCCAAATTTAGATTAACAAAAACTAGCAAGTCATTTCTTATAAACAGTATACGCTTTTATAATAAGCTGCCAAAGTCAGTTACAGAACTGACCGATGGAAAGTTTAAAAATTGCATCAAACGTGTCCTTATTAAAAAAGGATATTACAAAATTAAGGACTACGTTGAAGATAAAGAAGTCTGGCTGTAGTTCCTTCTGCTCATGCGGCTTCCCTGGTAGCTCATAAACGACACAAATGTGTGGATGTCTCTAACTATTCCCAATACTATTTTTTCCATTCTTTTTATCCTTTTTTTTTTTACAATAGTTTTTCAATAATTGCACCTTTCGTTCATTGTTCAGAATAGTTACAGCACTGATGATAACATGTGTCTATTGTTTAAGTTAGTGTTCTTTTATTGTTTTATTTTTACTTTTGTATAGATTCTTTTTATTTACCTATTTTTTGTGAATGTGTGGACATTGTAGGCTTTGTATTTCTTTTCTTTCTCTATTACTACCGTCTGTAGTAAGCAATCGACTTATTGTCGGGCCTACGCTGTCCTCCCATACTTAAGTACTAACGCTGTAACTTCAAATATTGTAAAACCAAATGATTTTAAAAGAGTAACCATGGAGTTTCTTGCCGGTTCTTCTCCATAGGAAACGACCAACCCGAACCGTGCACCTTTTGTTGACGTTTTATAAGTGCCCATGTAGGCCTATGTAAAATAAAATATTTTGATTTTGAGTCATTCTGCGTATGGTGGTCAGGTTTATTACCTGTAATAGAGATGGCCAGTTACCTGTTATAGATAAGATATCTGATCATGTTTGCGGGGCTAACATGGCTAGAGATAACACAGGATAAAGAGGGAGATTTTATTTTATTGAAGGAGTGAGGGGGGGCCTTTTCCCAGCAGAGAACGACAATTTAAGCTGGTAAAAAAACAGATGTTTAGTGACCAAGAGAAGGCACTTTTCATGAACCTTTTACCACAGACACTACGATGTCTTTCAAAATCATTGCTTATTTTTAAGGCCGAAGAAAAAAGCCGATAAATAAACAGAAGTAAAATATTAGCAATAAATCTTATATTAATATGTCGCATGGTGGGTGGCCGAGGTGCGAAGCATCGGGTCTTCTTCACGATCCGACATAGTTTTAGGTAAATGTGGGCACTGACTTGGGTACTCGAACGAAAGAACTTTTAAATTCAAATCTCAATAACTTTATTTAAAAGTAACGGTTGTACAAGAAACAAACACGTGCGTTGGTACTGAGCGTCTGCCATGACTGTTAGAGTTCGACTGTCGCAAGTCGCAACACTCCGTCCCTCTGCTAGGATTCACTGCATCCCCTCTACCGACGATCGTGTCCAAGCGTTTGGCGCGCTTGCGTTTCTAGTGACAATATTGTTAACTCCAAAACGAATTGTTAGATGGCGCTGTCTGTTGCACCATGGCGCCATCAATCCACGACAAATAGATAACTTAATAGTGCACTTTAATCAAAACTACAACCTGTTTCAAGTTTAATTTACAGCCCACCACGTATTCTGCTCACCTCGTTAAATAACATAGTCATGAACATAAAACAACAATGAAATTACCGGAGAGGATTTTTAAACGCGCATAAAATGTGTTCGGAACTGATAAAGTGGAATCTAAAAGTTATAAGGGTAATATATTGAATTCCTTTTAATATGGCCTCATGTTACACCGAATTGGTTATTGGAAACTATTTTTCTGATGTTATGAGGAAATGGTTTCTTGCCTATACAAATATTTTTCGGACAGGTCGATGACGGATGAGACTAAGTATAATAAACAAATCAGATTTTTGTGTCGATATTAGAGGACGCAAAAAAGGTGGGTAGATTATCTAAACCTGCCAGCCTAGCATGACCACCGTAGAAACGGGCTATGTCTACGGAAGAATCAACAATTTGACAGATATTTCTATCGTCCTAAGCATGGCGATGTTATGAATGTAGAAAAGAAATGTTTCTATTCTTCAGTCGACATAAGTCTACAACGTCGAGAATGACGACCATATTGTCTCTACTTTTGACATTTGGGGGTAGAAACGTTTCTTCTGACAAATGTCAAAATAGTCTTCATCACATCGGTCCTAGGCAAGATTTCATAGTCATTATTATTTCTTGAGCTTTCGTGATTTTTCGTCCCGTTGCTATGGAAAGAATTTCTATGTTTAGGACTTCGTAGAAACGCGAGTCGACGGGGTGCGCCATGATCGGGCAGAAGAAATGTCAAGTTGTATAGAAAAGATTTTTTGTCGTTTCTTGGTAGAACGGTCATGCTAGGGGGGCTGTAAGCAAAAAAAAACATTTAAAAATAATAAGAAGAAAGAGAGAAGAAGAAGAGGTCATTCATAAAAATCGAAGTGATTTTGATTTCTATTGGCTACGGAAGACTACGAAGGCGATGTCAATGATCATGATGAGACTTCTTGGATGTCTTCTTAGAAATTGGAGAAAACAGAAAAAATAGAGAGATAAAGTACAGGCTCTTTTTTCTTTATCGTCTCGCCTCTTTAGCCTTACCTGGTATCAGAGTTTTTAAGTTCGAAAGAGATACCGTGGCCCTGGAACACAAAGGGCTAAGAAGGGACATGGATCGCGAACAACTTTAATAGCGCGATTGTTGACGTTAGTTCTGCCATTCTGTTACAGATGGAGCTGTATTACTTTTTGGATTATGTTGCTGTTTTACGTTTTGTAATATTGCTACAAGCTATTATAAATTATTATAATATCAAGCTATTATAATATCACCACCACCAACTGGTACCCACTGAATAAAAAGCGCAGTAAAGGTCGACCACAAACGAGATGGAGCGACGATATTGTAAAAATTGTTGGTAAAATTTGGAGTAGAGTAGCTAGAGACAGAATAGCATGGAAACGAATGGAGGAGGCTTTCACCGCTACTGCTAGCGGTCATTGTACATAATATATTAAATAACGGTACTAACATAAATCAAGAAACATATATTACTAACATTTAACACACATTTTTAATCATTAGTTAAGCCAAACATACGTGTCGGGTCGTTTAGTTCCCTGCAAAATGGTTGAGTTGAATGATGGCTGATACATGCGTCATGTTCGTGAACGGGCGCTGTCAGTTGTGACTGGTCATCTCTTAGCTGCCACGGTTTATTTTAATTACTTTATTTTTTTATTACTGATTTAATCTTTTACTCTGGACGCTCTTAACTTGCCCGTATTTCTACATTGTTCTCACATATTTGTAATTCTTGACATGAATGATGTAACCAAGATTTTGTAACATATTTTGATTTAAAAGAGTGTCCATGGAGTTTCTTGCCCGTTCTTCTCCATAGAGATCTACGCTACGGAATGGGCAACTACAGTACTTTCACAAGTTATTATGCCTTGTGACTGGGACTGTAGCTTCGCGTTTTATTTTGTTTTTGTTGACTTTCAAAAGTGCCTGTAATGGTCTAATTGAAATAAATGCTTTGACTTTGACTTTGACATAATTGTAGAAGAAAAATAAAGCTATTTTATTTTATTTTATTTAATAATATAAATTATCGACTTTGATTAATATCTAAAATTCAAAGAAATTCGCAATTAGTCGCAATTAATTTCCAACTCCTTTCATCTTACTCCATCATCTGCCTAGTCTTTTCCCAACTTTGTTGTGGTCGGCTTCCAGTCTAACCGTATGCAGCTGACTACCAGTCGTTTACTACATGGAGCGGCTGCCTATGTAACCTCCACAACCAACTGGGTAATACGGAACACCTTGGTAAGTCTGATTTTAAAACTTTTGGGCGAATGTCAAAGATCTACAAGTGACAGCCGAGACCAACGGCTTAACGTGCTTTGCGAGGCACGTGACCACCCATCCACAAAACAGCTTAACGGCTTAACCTGAAAATTGATCCAAGCGGCTGTTATAACTTAGTCACGAGCACCACTCCTCTCACTCCATTTTCAATCTTATCTTTTACCCGTAAGATACTCGTAAATTGAACGTACTTTTTGTGTCATGTTACGTATGTGACACAGAACGGTGTAACAGCCACCCGACATTGTCTCCACGAGATTTAAAATCACTTTTGTTGAATTTCCTCATCTCACACGGCTATTCACAGGACCATACGTAATAGTATTTGTAGGTAAGAGTAATAGATTCGCTTTGTTGAACATTGAACGTAGTCGGAAGGATTGTAGGAATTGTTCGCTGATATCTTCAGAGTTCTACTTTCAATAATGATTCTGTTTACCTTTTATGTTTGGTTTAATTTTAATTTTCTGGTTAGAGCTATGATCTGCTGAAAATTGCGGAAATCCACTGGATGCAAGGTGTACAAGACCGGTCCATGTGATGACGCTTAATGGAGTCCTGTGTCCAGCAGAGCCGTCTTGTGATTCAAATGATTATTCATTATTCCTGCTACAATTTTCTCGTTCGTTATTCTTTGTTAATCATGTTCGTAATTATTCAGCGCTCGATCTCTTGTTATTTTTTGTCTACACGACAAATATTTCGGCTTTTTTTGGTATTCGGTCGGATTGTTTTCCAGGTGTTTTTGCACGTTTTTAGCCTCTTATTACTCGAGAAGGGTTAGGCAGAGGTATACGTATAGTGCGCCAACATTTGGCCAAACGCTGTTACTTCAAATATTGTAAAACCAAATGATTTTAAAAGGGTAATCATGGAGTTTCTTGCCGGTTCTTCTACATAAGAAACGACCAACCCGAACCGTGCACCTTTTGTCGACGTTTTATAAGTGCCCATGTAGGTCTATGTAATATTTTGATTTTGATCTTTGTCCCATGAATTAGGGGACGAGCTTATACGAAGAGTAAGTAGACGTTTACTTTATCAGACATACAATAAGGATTAACGAAGGATGCTATGTTAATTGTTGATTAAGAAAAAGTAAAGAAAACTCTTCAAAAACATTACAAGTTTGTTAAATTATTGTAAGCCCAAACTTTTGCCTAACAATTTTGTGTTGAAGTTTGATCCCTAAAGCACAATATTTTTCAGCACTCTTTATGGTGCTGTTGAAGTTACCAAGGACCGTCCCAAGGAGCATCCCCTGAGGGTCGTTGACAACTAAACGATGGTAGATGGGATAGTCAGAGAAACTAGGTAATAGCATCAAGCGTATAAAACTGATATACAGCCATGGAATGAAAGATTTGGCCTCTTGAACAATAGGGGATAATCCATTTTTTTTTCTTTGTCCGTCGGGTAGTTTATTGAAAAGTATTGGACACGTATTTTTTCTTTTTTCACGGGGTCATAAAATTACGGAGATATATTGAGTTGAAATAGCGCATGACGTCACATGTAGGTAAGTTTTATACCTACTTGTGACGTAGTAAGCCCCCACTCTCAAACTTTAATGAGTTTTAACTAAGTATTTTTTTGATATTTTGATAAAACAAAAAATACGTGTCTAATATTTTTGTATTACCTGTCTGACGGACAAAATAGAATGCCGTTTTCTTTACCCAGTCCGATCCCCTATTGTTTTGGATGTACTGACTTGCCAACTTTATTCTTACTGACAACATTTTGAGTGTGACAATTGCAACACGTATTTTAAAAACTACTTAATGTTTCTGTTCAGTAAACTGACGACGTTTAGAACCCTTTGGAAAGGGTCTGTAGCTTCTTCATACAGTAAATAGTACGTAATTAATATCCACGCGAACCAGTAGGTGTATGATACCATCCTAACATATTCCTGTAGCTTCGTCCACTTTCATATTTTTTTTTTCATATACGCACGCCAATATTGCGAGTACCTACTTCGATTGTCGCTTCTATAGATTCTTATTCTGTGGCAATTAATTTATATTGCCTTACTGGACCGTTCGTGATGTATGGCGTACCTGCCACATTTTGCTAAACTATTGGTCATTTATTTACTTGATTGGACTGCTGTGTATAGTAAATTTAGGACGAATTTACAGGTTACAATTTTAAACATAGCTTAAATATAACATGACGCTTGTACTCTACTAAGGGTCAGATGAGTACTTATACACCGACATTTAAGAAGCAAAGAAAGAAAGATTAATAATATACCACACAAAACTGCACTATATTCAAAGAGCTTTTTAGGAATGGCACCCAAGATGTATAATAAGTTACCCAATGAAATAAAAGACCTTGACAGCATACACCATTTCAAAAAGGCTCTTCTTGATTTGTTATGCGAGAAAGCTTACTATACAGTCAATGAGTACCTAGAAGACAAATTGTAAACTAATGACATTTTA
Organism: Cerastis leucographa; assembly: GCA_963082945.1. Lineage (NCBI taxonomy): Eukaryota > Metazoa > Arthropoda > Insecta > Lepidoptera > Noctuidae > Cerastis > Cerastis leucographa. The sequence goes on along the minus strand of OY720380.1, from coordinate 3,551,133 downwards.
AAGTTTTGTTAATTTATTTGTTAATAATTTTCATTGTTTTTATTTAATCTAATTTAATTTTAATATTTTGTTTTTTTGGTTAAATTTATTGTTATTTTAATTAATGTGAATCAAATGATTATGTACCTATGCACTTTTTTATTTATTTAGTAGTTATAATTTAGTTTTATTTATTAGTTTTGAATGGTTTATTATTTTAAGTTATTAATTAGAGAATATTTGTACGCCGTTCATGGCAAGACATAGCGTTCATTTATTAATAATGACATCTGTACCTTTTGGTTTACCTATGTTCAACAAATAAAAATATTTTGATTTTGATTTTGATTTTGATTAAAATTAACGCGCAAGCGTAACGACGGTGCCACATCCAAGTTAGGGGCATTGTAAATGTTTTGTTTGGGTCTATACACCGTGTAAATCACCTCATCACGAAGCCGTCAACCAAGCGTTCTTTACATGAAACTAAGTAACTTTACGCAAAAATTATTGCTGGGAAATACCTTTTTTTTTGGGGGTGTAAAATCATGTTTTGTGGTAGAACTCGATATAACGCACTCAAAACATTGTGCTGATGGACGTATTTAATAGTACGGGGGTCGTGGTGGTGTTTAAAGAACAAATCTTACATTAAAACATGTATTTAAAAGTTGGAATTTTGACCCCTAATATCTCCGTAACTAGAAGGTTCCCAGGGAGGGAGGACAGGGAGAACCAGTGCCTTTCGGCTTCGTGAAGAGGTGTTTTACACCCTTTATATCCTGACACGATAAGCCACTAAACCGGTTTGGCCTAGGACAAACTAGTTTAGCTGGAAATCGGGTTTGGCCGGTAACATATTACATCTTTCACTTTGATTAAAGTGATATTTATGACATCTTTAGCATTGGTTCATTCAGGATACAACTATGGGTTTGACAAAGATAGATAGCAAGAGGTACCTTTTTCGAAGATCCGCCAATTACGGCCAAGAAATTCTAAAAATACGATGGATGTTTTTAACTGTTGTCATGGCAACAACCGTCGACTTAGTACAAAAATGGATTTGGGAAGGCTCTTAGTATAAGTCTTGTTGGGTGAATTCAACTTTTGTTAAGTTTCAATTGTAGAATTTGATGTCAAAAGTGATAACACAGATAGGAGGTTGACTGTAACCGTCCAGACAAACTTCTAACTGAAGAGTACTAAAAATCTACCAAATAAGTATTCTTTGTAGCTTTTACCTACAATGCCTTTAAAACTTTGATTGAAGTAAATTGCAAAAGATATAAGAAATGAAAATATACTGACATATTTTTATCAAAACAACTCAGTAGGTAGAGTCCTTTTGACCGCATTTCTGACGTCTACAAGAGAGCAAACAATCGTCTCGTCGTTTAAATCTCTACATAATACAAGTCGACTCTGCTTAACTCTACGTACAGTCAAAAAGTACTTTTATAACAAAAGAATCGTTTACGTTTCATTTCGCGAAGCCATTTGCAGTTTTGCGATAGCCTTTGACCCAAAATGTGAATTTTAATAAAAATGTATCGGGTTATACGGTTTCGGGGCTGAAAACAAGGGTAAAGGTGGAGTGGGGTGCTTAGTATCGTATTACTCGATATAATATTTTAGAATATTTTAGTTTTAGTTTATTGTTATAAATGTTCTAAAGGATGGCTATTGAATCTTTGAAATAACCTTCAAAAAATTACTATCACTGAATTACATATGAGTACTTTAAAATTTACTGAAAAATTAACGCACGCATATAACTAGTTTTTAACCATTATTTCGTAGACATTTGTGTGGGTCACACGTTTACTTACTTTTAAATTTATACTATTATACTTTAAGTGTAAAATATCATCAAAACAATATCCCACAACGCATTTAAAAATACTACTTCCACTCCGCACGGAAACACTTTTAATTCCAGAATAATAACCGGCTTAAATCGTATGAACGAACAATAGAAATTAAAAAAATCTGACTACCATACTACCCGTTACGTCCATTCTGGCAGCTTTCCAAAAAGTTCTGGAGGGAGATAATCTTGAAAATTTAGCCGTTCGTATAGACTAGTTGGAAAAGAAGTCACGTATGGGTGGCGTGACATGCATTCCAGGTAGCCTGAGTCTGGGTCGATTCCCAAGAGTAGGATACCTAGGAGGATTAGCTAGATAATTGATAAAGTGTTGAGCGCTGGATTGGGTCCTGATTGCCGGGGAATGGGTTGTTTTCTGATCTGCTTAACCCTACGGGGATATAGGCGTGATGTTATGTTGTATCAGCTAGTTTTTCTTTCCAATTAATGTCATGAACCTTAACATAATTAAAACAATTATGGACTATTCTTTTATATTCAGTTACCAGTCAGTTTTTCCTTTTGAACAGCGATGGTCCAGTTCATATTATATTATATCGTATATTGCATTTTCATTTGATTTACTTTCAATTGGTCCTAAAATGATAGAGAAAATCTTGTTGATTAAAATTGCTCGTAAAGCTGTCTTAGACAGCATGACTCATAATATACACCGTGTAAATCACCTCATCACGAAGCCGTCAACCAAGCATTCTGTACATGAAACTAAGTAACTTTACGCAAAAATTAATGCTGGGAAACGACTTTTTTTTGGGGGGTGTAAAATCATGTTTTGTGGTAGAACTCAATGTAACGCACTCAAAACATTGTGCTGATGGACGGATTGAATAGTACGGGGGTCGTGGAGGTGTTTAAAGTAAAAATCTTACATTAAAAACTTGTATTTATATTTTTTTTTGTAAAAAATACTTGTCGAAAAGTTGGAACTTTGACCCCTAATATCTCCGTAACTAGAAGGTTCCCAGGTATGGTGTAGAACAAAAAAATGATCGCAATGACAGGGAGAACCAGTGCCCTTCGGCTTCGTTAAGAGGTGTTTTACACCCTTTATAATTCTAAGGCATCCACAATTCCACACTTAATGGGTTGGACAGGATGGGTATTAACAAACGGAAAATATCGATAACCTTTTTGTGTTTAATTGTTGGTGCACAACTTAGTGAGATCGTTTAGGCGCCTATTTTTTATTAATTTCTGTCGCCCTGGATTTTTTTTATCCAACAAATGATTCAATTTCAAAATGTGTATTTTACCATTATTGAGCTAAGTAGTAAGTCGCTTAAGCACCTAGTTGGAACTCATTTCTGCATTCCTGGTAGTTTTCTAAACTATCTAAACTTATATAATAATAATATAACACTTTCGGCGTACTCAAATGGACTCAAACAGAACTAGACGCCCTGGATAGGAAGGTCCGTACATTGTTGACGGCATATCGAATGCATCACCCACGTTCCTCGGTTATGAGACTGTATATCCCCCGGAGTTATGGAGGTCGAGGCTTTTTAAACGCTAAGACTCTCCACAATCGCGAGATATGCAGTCTCAGGGAATATTTCCTAGAAGCCGGCGTGGGGATGCATCGAGATGTGGTCGCGATGGACAAGGCCCTCACCCCGCTCTCCTTGGCTAAAGAGAACTGACGCAAACCTGCAGTGCTTGACACTAATGACCGCAGGGAAGTATGGCAGAGTAAGGAGCTTCACGGACGCTACTTCAGTGCCCTGCATGGACTTGATGTAGACCATGCAGCGTCCGTAGCCTGGCTACGTTCCGGGGAACTCTTTGGAGAAACCGAAGGTTTTGTTTGTGCAATTATGGATGAAGTTATGATGACGAATAACTACCGGAAATTTATTGTGAAGGATGGCACGGTTGACATATGTCGGGCATGCCACCGTCCGGGCGAATCGATCCGTCACATTATCTCCGGGTGTTCTCGTCTGGCCAACGGAGAATACTTGCATAGACACAACCTTGTAGCCAGGATTATTCATCAGCAACTTGCTCTGAAATACAGCCTTGTGGAATCGGAAGTGCCGTACTATAGGTATGTGCCCGACCCAGTTCTCGAAAATGGCAATATCACACTGTATTGGGATCAATCCATCATCACTGACAGGACTATTGTAGCCAATAAGCCTGATATAGTGGTGGTGGATCGATCAGAGCGGCGCGCAATGATTGTTGACATAACGGTTCCACATGACGGGAACCTCGTGAAGGCCGAGAAAGATAAGCAAATCAAGTATCTTGACTTGGCTCGCGAGGTTGTCGACATGTGGGATGTTGACTCAGCGATCATTGTGCCGATAGTCGTATCAGCCAATGGCCTAATTGCCAAGAGCCTCGACCAACATCTGATGAGGCTCTCGTTAGGCAGCTGGATCAAGGGCTTGATTCAGAAAGCGGTACTCCTGGACACGGCTCGTATTGTTAGGAGGTTCCTTTCTCTGGAGCCCTGACCGCCGGTAGCTTGGACCCTGTTCCCGATACCGGTGGACTACAATTTTTTATATTTTTAAATGTTTTTTTATTTTTTTTTATTTATGAGAAATATTTAAAAATGTATTAAATTTGTATATATTAATGAATAAAGGGAATAATAATAATAATAATAATAATAATAAGCCCCCTAAACAACCACACGTCCTGATTGACCATCTAATCACGTGGGGGGCGGACACACGAATGAGAAATTACTGGCGTGGCTAACGTGGCTCTGGAAACCCATAAAAAAAAATGGAGACTCGTTCAAAGAAAAAACGTATAGGACCGCTGCCCGGGGGCGATCGCCGGGGCGCACCTGGAGCTGACGCTGGGTGTTTCAGCATGCGAACCGTCAGCGGTGAGGAGTTGAACAGGCGGGCTCCCACCGACAAAGATACTACAGCCGAAATCATTGACGATGGTGACAGACTGACGGACAGGACAGACACCCCTGTAGAACCGTATAGTCCAAGTACAGTGTCATACACGCCTTCGAGGCAAGAATCACCATCAATATCATCGTCACCTACACGTTCATCACCCCCCATTATTAGTTTAAATACATTCCCATCTACTCCGACCTTGACTGCTGCGCGGGGGGTATCTACCTTTTTACCCGCGTCCACCAAGGCTGGAAAAGCAAGAGTTCGCATGAAATGGAGTAAAGAAGTAAATCTATTTATCATGCGAAATTACCTATACATAACTAAATTAGAGACCGATATGACAACATATAGACAACAATTACTTACACTTTTCTCCCGACAATATCCTGAAATTAAGGTTTCAGAACAAAGAATTTCAGACCAAAGAAGAATCATAGTTAGGAATAAACTTCTATCTCAAGAAGTTATAGATCAATTAAAAGAAGAAGTACGAACACAATTACTTCAAGTAGAAACAGTTAATTATACAGATGCTAACAACGTTACACAAAACTTAAACGAAATTACTCATCAAGAACAAACACAATCGCTTAGTCAATCACATTCACAACTTATTTATACCCAATCTCAACCGTACAACCAATCACAAGCCAACACACAAATATCGCACTCATCCACACAAACCGAATCTATTACCGTAACGCTAGAAAATGATATTGAAACCATAGTCGTCCCAGATCAATACTTAACAACAGATACATATATTCAAGAAATTAATGACAAATTTAGATCAACAATTACACAATACTCTGGGATGGACCCAGCGGCTCGACCAAGGTTACCTAAACTGAAATACACACCTAACCTATTTCGTCTAGTTAATTTATTCAACGAGAGTATACTTGCACAATTTATATCTGATGACACACAACTTATAGACATACACTTACTTATATATTGCACAGCAGTAGTTATATCTGAAGAACTTAACTTTAAAATAACAGATTACACAGGAACCCCAAGAACAAGACAAAATATAACACCAGCATGGCAACAGAGATTAGAAAAAGATATTGAAAAATTAAGGGCAGACATTGGTAGACTCACTCAATATATCAATGGTAGCAGATCTAATAAACTAGTAAACAGAATTGAGGTCATATTTAAAAAAAATTCCATGCACACCAGGCACGAAAAAAGTAACAGAAAACCTGAAGAATTTTTAGACACCTTAAAACAAAAACTAGCACTTAAAGTTCATAGGCTCAAAAGATATAAAAAAGCACAAAACCGCAAAAACGATAACGCCACATTTGCCACAAACGAAAAAATGTTCTATAGAAACTTACACAAACCACAAACAGACACAACAGATGAAAATAACACAAACACACCGAACCTACCTACAAAACAACAGGTAGAAGCATATTGGGCTAGCATTTGGGAAGAGCAAGTACAACATAACGACAAAGCATCATGGATAGCAGAAGAAGAAGCAAAATGGAGAGCTATTAACGAAATGGAATTTGTAGAGGTAGGAGAGGCGGACATTACACACGTAACAGCCAGATTACATAACTGGAAATCACCTGGTGTTGATAAAATACATAATTTTTGGTACAAAAAGTTAACTTCATTACACAAATCTTTAGCAAGAAATTTGACAGATATTATATTAGGAAAACAGAACACACCCGACTTTATCGCAACAGGAATTACTTACATGCTACCTAAAATTAAAAATTCACCTCAGCCTGCCCAATACCGACCAATTACATGCCTACCCACAATTTACAAGATATTGACATCTGTAATTACAAAGAAAATTAGCTCACACATCGAACATCACAATATAATAGCAGAGGAACAGAAAGGATGTAGGCAGGGCCACATGGGATGCAAAGAACAGCTAATTATTGATTCCACTATTCATAAACATGCCACCTCTAAAAACAGAAATTTGCATTGCACATATATTGATTATAAAAAAGCTTTTGACAGTGTTCCTCATTCCTGGTTGATACAAATATTAGAGATTTATAGAATAAACCCGAAAATAATAAATTTCTTACGCCATATAATGCTTCAGTGGAAAACAACACTACAAATAAATTGCAACTACAATACTGTCACTACTCGTCAAATCTCCATCAAAAAAGGTATCTACCAAGGCGACTCCTTGAGCCCGTTGTGGTTCTGTCTCGCGCTAAATCCTTTGTCTCATTTGCTGCAGAGTTGTATGGCTGGATACTGCCTCAAACACAATACAAACGAAACAACCATATCACATCTTATATACATGGACGATATCAAACTTTATGCCAAAACAGAAAAAGACATGAAGAAATTAGTAGATGTTACAGCAGAGTTCAGTAAAGATATTAACATGCAATTTGGGTTAGACAAATGTAAAACACTTCACATTGTGAGAGGCAAGGTGCGGCCCGGTGACTATGCAGTAAATAATACGGACACTATAACAGCAATGGAACAGACTGACTTGTATAAATATTTAGGGTACGCGCAACTGAAAGGTCTTGATCATACACGAATTAAAAATACACTTACTACTGAGTACAAAAGGAGATTAAACGCCGTTTGTAAAACACAACTTTCAGGAAAACATCTCATCAAGGCTTTAAATACCTTCGCCATCCCCGTATTAACATACTCATTCGGAGTTATAAAATGGTCCAAAACAGACACTGAACAATTAGAGCGTACTACGCGAACGACACTTACAAAGCATAACAACTTACACCCTAAATCCGCCATAGAGAGACTAACCATTAAACGACAACATGGAGGGAGAGGCCTAATCGACATTCAACACCTGTGGCGGAAACAAATTAGTCGATTAAAAACATTCTTTCACTCAAAATCCCGTACTAGTAACATACATAAAGCCATAGTGATAAATGATCTCAACTACACTCCACTTAACCTAAGTCATCAAACAGAAACAATAGACATAACTAGCTATGACGCGCAGCAACATAAAATAGAAGACTGGAAGAAGAAAGTACTCCACGGGCGGCACCCTCACGATTTAGAGCAATCACACATTCATACTTTAGCTTCAAATAAATGGCTCAAAATAGGCAACTTATTCCCGGAAACCGAAGGGTTTATAATAGCTATTCAAGATCAGATTATCAACACAAAAAACTACAGAAAATTCATAATCAAAGATCCTACAGTGACAAATGATAAATGTCGTAAGTGTCACAACCAACCAGAAACCATCCAGCACATAACAGGAGCATGCACAACTCTCACACAAACCGACTACACTCACAGGCACAATCAAGTAGCCAATGTCATTCACCAAAAACTAGCACTCAAACACACACTCATACAAAATACCAACACTCCTTACTATAATTATAAACCAGAACCTACCCTAGAAAATACAACTCATAAGCTATATTACGATCGTGCTATTCTCACGGATAGGACGATCCACTACAATAGACCGGATATAATCCTACAAGACAGAATAAATAAAGTTACATACCTGATAGACATCGCAGTACCCAACACGCACAACATACAGAAAACAATCACTGAAAAAATAAGTAAATATGCAGAACTCAAAGAAGAAGTTACTAGAATTTGGCGACAAGAAAAAGTATATGTAGTCCCAATAGTCGTTTCTACAACAGGGGTAATCCCAAATCATCTCCTCCATAGCTTAAAATTATTAGACCTTAGAGAAACCCTCTACATAACACTGCAAAAAGCTGCGATTTTAAACACATGTAGGATTGTTAGAAAGTTCATGCAGATAGAAGAGAGCGAAATAGGACCTCATCACGACACTTAAACACTTACAAAATTTACACACCACACGCTACATTTGCTTTGGTTTCGGCCCGTAAATGTAGTTAAAATCCAGTCTAAGAGCTGAGAAGAATAACACTTTCCGAAAATAATAATAATATTATAAAGAGGAAAGATTTGATTGTTTGTTTGTTTGTTTGTTTGCATTGAATAGGCTCCGAAACTACTGAACCGATTTGAAAAATTCTTTCACTGTTGGAAAACTACACAATCCCCGGGTGACATAGGCTATATAATATTATAAAAAAATTAGGGATCCTTACTAAAACTCCAATAATGTAACCCAAGGTGTACAAAAATTACCTAAAATATTCTTTATATCACGTGCGCTGCGAAAACTATTGATGATAGAATATAGTAATGTTCCACGACTTTGCAGAACAAATCATTATTTATAAAAAGTGTCGCGACAGCATATGTCTAACTATCATAGTTATGCCTCAATAAGTGTTATTTTATTATTTATTTTTTTTTTTAATGCCGCCGCCAGAAAAGGCTCTGTATTTGTGTCTTGGCATTAATCCATATCAAAATAAATAACTTCATATTCAAGACTACCTCAATACCTTTATATAACTTTTTGAATTATTCAATTCGGACATTCCATTCGAAAGATTCACGAGTTTAAAAATGTAAATATTAGAAAAAAGTTGCGCGGAATTCAAAAAAAATTAAATCCTTACTAAAACTCCAATGATGTAACCCAAGGTACAAAAATCACCTTAAATATTCTTTACATCACATGCGCTGCGAAAACTACTGATGATAGAATAAAATAATGTAGTACGTCTTTGCAGAACACATCATTATTTACAAAAAGTGTCGCGACAGCATATGTGTTTTTGGAACGAAGTTCCTTATCGCGCGTTGTGAAAGGGGGCTAGACGGAAAAAATTCTTACGAAAAGTTGTCACGACACTTTTTGCTATAGTAAGATATTGTAAGCTTTATTTCTTTAAAATAAAGTTGAAATTTCCTTAAATTACGTACAATTGGGGTGTGTATGTGAGTAAGGATAGATATGATTATTATTTTGAGTGACCGAACTACAAAGTACAAATTCGGTTGTGCAGTTAAGTAAGACGTATTGCTTCGAATTAAGGATTAATCTTCCTTAAATTAAATATTTTATTTTTCGCACACTAACTTAAATCTAAAATGTATTGATATTATGTACGTGAAAGGAACTTCGTTCCATCCGGGTGTCCCTTGACACCTCTCAAGTTTTTTGTATCTTGGTATTAATCCTTATCAAAATAAATTATTCATATTCAAGACTGCTTCAATACCTTTATAAAACTTTTTTAATTATTCAATTCGGACATTCCATTCGAAAGATATCAGGAGTTTAAAAATGTAAGTATTAGAAAAAAGTTGCATGGTCGCCGCTCACCCTGCTCACCTTAAGCGATGTACTATACGCGCCACTGGGGTACGGGCTGTACGGGACGGGAATATTCACCTTCTTTATAATTTTCTTTATTTAGTAACCTGACGCGAATAGAAGGGTTTATGAGTATGTATTGTAATTTTTAATTTTGACATTTTTGTTAAATACCCGTGCGAAGCCGGGGCGGGCTGCTAGTAATAAATAAACAATTAGGACAATTTAATTTAAAATCGACTATCGATATAATTTATTACGAATCCTTCATGCTCTTCTCTGTGTTTCATCTTTGGTGCGAAATAATATAATATTTTCTGAATGGTGCGTTTCGAGGAATACCCCCCCATGTATCTGTTAACATTTTTCTAGATGATTGTACTCAAATTTGAAATTCGAAGACATTTTCTTTTCATCTCTGACAGCGGGGTCAACCGACTAACACGTAGAGAGACTTTGGTAACTTTGTAGACCGCTTCCCCTTGGTCCCTTAGTTACAGCTCCTGTGCACGCCTCGAAAGCAGATTTTAAACCTTTTTTTCTGAATAATGGAGTTCAATGAATTTAGCGAGATGCTGTCATCATTTGAAAATACGGGTAACTAGATTTTATTTAATTAAAAGTACTCACGAATGCACGATCATGGTGCTAAAGGAAAATAATACAAAATAATGAGTAAGTCAACTGATGCAGCGGGTCCCAAGGATCAATTGAGTCCCACTCAGGGATCAATTGACCAAAGAGCCACCTTAGTATGATTATGTTAAGTAAGATAATCCTTAAACCTAATTATTAATTCACTCGGTTCATTAATCTCTAATTTTTGCTTACTTTACTATAACAGCGCAATAAAGGAGATATTTGATTTTGGGCTACCACTATGTACATTATATAGATAAATAGGAAAAAAATAGGGAAATTTCATAAAAGTATTAACAAATTAATTTGAAGATGGGTACAGTCGTTTAATAATTATCATTTAAAAAGTTTTTTTACTACAATAACCCTTTTTTAGGGCAGCCATGACAGTTGTATGACGTTGGACGACTTTGACAGTTTTAAGAAGTGCCGTCTTTGAGTCTTTCTTTGCTTTGTGTTTGGACACGTCAATCCAGTGTCGTTGTCAAAATGACATTTATCGCCTGCTTGTGATCTGGTCCACCATCTTTAATTTTTATGTTGTGTTGCTCTCTTTGACCAAGTTAATTTGACTGTACGTTGAAACGAGGTGAAATTAAAGAAAATTGACGATAAAAAACGGTTACAGTATTATCTAGCAATATTTACATATAGTGTACATTGTGCTGGCCCAGGCTCCATACATTTCTGGAACATCTCCTTTTACAAAATGCTTTCATAATACACCCCTCCCAAACATACGTACAAAAAAACACCCACATTTATCGATACAGCTGATCGGTCCGGTCTCGCCGACAATTTACAGTTCCGCACATTTAAAAAAATGTAACTCAGGTAAATATTTGAAGTCGATTCGATACGCAGAACCACCAAATCTGGTTGATAGATATCGGGCTGTTTGAAATAATTGCTTGGATTTTTCGGTACAATTATTTTCGGTATCGCATGTGTGTTTTTGTCATGACATATTTTGGGTTGTTTGATATAGATTATCAGTTGATTGGTTTTTCCTATTGATACTGAATCAAATTTTTGGTTTTATTCATTCATGATTGAAATGGAAATTGGACAAGAATTATGCTGGTTATTTATTGTTGTATACGGTTTTAGTTGAGAATTTTTATTTTGCGTCCACACTGCAGGCCTAGCGGGTGGCGACGACCGGCGCGAAATATCAAACATATGAAACCGCTGCTTGTGGCAACACTGAAGTGACTAAGGCGCGCTACTAGCGCGGCGGACATGAGCGGCTTAGCGCGCGCAGTTTTCAAACGTTCCTATCTGCGCGTTATAGCCACACTACAGGCCTAGTCTTCAAGCGATCCTGATGCGCGGTTGGCAGGGTTATCAGTTCTTCAAATAAAAAAAAAAAACACAGGATCGAACTATCTAATAAAAATACCAAATCCTCGTCAATGGTTTGCAACACCTGAAATACGCCTAAACGCTACAACGTTACTCGCTCGTCACTGTGGGCACCGCACGCCTCTGCCGTCGCACCTGCCACAGGCCCTAGCCACCGCGCAAACAGTGTGGTGCGTCCACACTGTTTGCGCGGTGGCTAGGGCCAGGCCACTAAGGGTTAAATTACTAGTTTTTACGACTGTTTTTGAATAGGTAATGTTATAGCCCATTGGCATCTTAGTTACTGGTATAGTCGCCATAACTCATAGTCGTCCGCATTGTGAATGCAGTCTGATCCATCCACATTTTTAAGATTGTCAGTCCACCTAGCTCGGTGTGTCCACACAGCGCTTGCTAATACGAGGCTACACCGGTTGCCATTCGTTAGACAGACATGGCCAACCCATTTTTTCTTGAGCTTGCTAACCCTACAAGCTACATCAAAGTCACTGACACTGACACCGGTTCTCTAATCCGGTTGCAGAAATATGTGCAGGGAAATTAAAAATAAAAATATTTCCTCGGAAAAAATCTCCAAAAAATACGAAAAACAAAACAGAAACCAGTCCTTTTTATTTCAGTGCAGTCGTCGAGTCAACTACGCATGACGACACGCAGTCATTTGGGAAACTAACGTTCCGACAGAAAAACTCATCGCGAAAATGTTTGCCACAGTAGAGTACCTACTATTCTGTTGGTACATGTGGCAGAATAGCTTTGTATGCAGGTATTGTAAAAGCCAAAATTTTATTCATCTTTTTTTTCAGTTAGCCCGTATTTCCCATTCCTAGGACACTCCTCCTCTTCCTCCTCCTTCTCACGATGATGTGCTTCTTCTCGCCAATTCGCGAGGAAGCCATCCAAGGCGTCCCGCCATCTTCTCCTCGGTTTCAACCATTAGGAATTTATTGGTTGCAAAAAAAAATTCAAACAAAAATAAACCTCTTGTATACTGCCGTGAGTGCCTGACAAGAGCAGCCAAGAGATTTAAATTTTGCTGTTTCTGTGCGCTGATATGATAAGCCTGATACTAGAAGCCGAGTATTAAATAAGCGATATTATATTAATGGCTTGACTGGTCAGCAGCAAATTGGTGATGCACCAAGCTAAAAACACCATAATTAATTAATATGACATTAGTAAGAAAATCGCTGTGCATTTTTATATAAGTAACAGTACAGTAAAAAAATAAAATAATTTACCAACAGCCTACACAGTTTTCTCTTTTTCCAACTGTACACGTATACGGGCCCCAAAAAAGGCACAACTGTGCAGAAACTTTTCCTTGAGTATATCGCAAGCGGGGTACGTTTGAGAACAAAATGCACTCCTTTAGTTGCTATCCTTTTTTCGATTTAGGCACGTAGAGAGTTCGGCAGCTTTGTAAGTTTTGGAGAGGACTTATTTTGACGATGTTATGAAGTATAGAGTGTATTTCGCTGTTAAGAATTTTGGTTTTGCTGTTCAAATTTTTTAAACATGTTGAGTTCTGTTCTGTTAGGGAGTTTCTTGTGTTTGCGAGCTGTTTTGAATATTCAAGGTATCATATTCCATGTACCATTGGTTTGTGGCTAAATAATAACAGCAAAACGGGTCGATCTTCTAGATTAAGCAGCAATAACCGAGGTTGTTCCTTGGATGGGTGACCATGACTCCATGCCTCAGAAAGCCAGTTAAACCGTTGGTCTCGTTTCTAATTTCAAGATATATGACAATTGTATCATATCGTAGACGGATAGTCAGCAGGCCAAAAGTGACAATCGGTCTTATCAAGGTCTATCTTGTTACCTAATAGGTAATTGGTTTGTATTGGTAAAGTACGCAGTCGTTCCAAGCAAATCATCATCATCATTAGCCTATAATGTTCCCACTGCTGGGACACAGGCCTCCTCTCTATGAGAGGGAGTGGGCTGTAATATACCACGCGGGCCCAGTGCGGGTTGGTAGATGTGACATGTCTTCGAATTTTTAGTTCTTGGACATGCCGGTTTCCTCACGATGTTTTCCTTCACCGTTTTTGAGCGCAGCGGTGATGAAATAAATTACACAAAGTAATGCGCCTGTCTGGGTTCAAACTCATGGCTTATTGCTCGTAAGTCGGGGCTGCCACCACTGGGCCACCGCTGCTCTCAAGCAAATACTGGTATTCAATTGGATCGACTGAAAGCCGACGCTAACGTTGACAAAAAACTAGGAGGATGGTGTACTATTGAGAAGATTAGTTATATAATATTACTAGCTTATGCCCGCGGCGTCGCCCGCGTGGAGTTCGATAATTGTCCCACGGGAACATACTATAGGCATAAAAAGTATCTTATGTGTTAATCCAGGTTATAAACTATCTGTGTTCCAAATTTCATCTAAATCCGTTCAGTAGTTTTTGCGTGAAAGAGTAACAAACATCTATCCATCCATCCATACTCACAAACTTTCGCATTTATAATATTATTAGGATGGCACTAGAAGCTATTTAGATTATGTTCGAGTACATATAATATGTACTGTCAGCCCACTATCAATCGCTATACTTGTTAGTTTAATCCTTTCAATGCAGCAAGCATGAGCTTTTGATGCATAATCCGTACATATCAAACGTTGACGTCAACGTTATGTATTTATGAATAATCTGTGCAACATGATAAAGCACTTCGGTGATGGAGCAAAGCCGCACTGCGATCTATTATTATAAATGTGACAGTAATCTGTCTCTCTATTCCCTTTTCACTCACCAGTGACTGATCAGTTTTTCATGTAATTGGACACATAAAACGCGTAAAAAGTCCCTTAACGAATTCGAAAGGTACTTGCTCTCTCCGTCATAGCGATATTTATTTTTCCTATGCGAATTAACATTTTAAATGCGAATCAATTTGCTGTTTGAACTGTTAGTTCTGGATTGGAAATCAGAAGCGTAAAGTGGGAAGTGAGAAGCGCATGTGAGTGAGATGAGTCATGGTCTTTGCGAGTTTTCCACTTTATTTGTTGTCATCGTGTCACATTCCTTAATACGGTGCAGTGCAATTGATTGATTGTACTTGGGAACCTTTTAGATACGGAGATATTGGAGCTCAATTGTCCGAATTTCTCACGTTAGTTAAGTTAATAAAAAAACTTGTTTTAAGGTTAATTTACTTTAAAAACCTCCATGACCCGATTTCGAGGCAACGCAATGTTTTGAGTGCGTTACATTGAGTTTTACCGTACAACGTGATTTTTCACTTCAAAAAGTCAGTTCCCAGTAATAATTCTTGCATAGTTACTTAGTTTGACGTACTGTATGCTTGGCTTTGCAAGGAGTCAAAAAAATCAAAATCAAAATCAAAATATTTTTATTTCACATAGGCCTACATGGGCACTTGTAAAACGTCGACAAAAAGGTGCTCGGTTCGGGTTGGTCGTTTCCTATGGAGAAGAACCGGCAAGAAACTCCATGGTTACTCTTTTAAAATAATTTGGCTTTACAATTTTTCTATGTTACAGCAGTGGCACTTAAGTATGAGTGGACATCGTAGGCCCGACAATAAGTCGTTGCTTACTACAAAACGTAGAACAAGATAAAAAGTTACCAAGGATCTAGGAATCTATAAGGCCTACAATGTCCATACATTTACAAACAATCGGTAAATAAGAAAAAGAGTCTATACAAAAAAAAAAAAAAAGATATTGCAAAAAGACTAGATTAAACAAGTGACACAAATGTTGTCATCCGTGCTGTAACTATCTCTCCGTTTACACTTTGTATGTTGACAATGCGATAGGTTAGGTTAGGTTAGCGGGGCTGTTTCCGCACTTGGCCTCTTTATTGGGCCATTGTAAGTGTAAAAAAATCCTCTGGTTACTCCAACCATCCGAGGTCCTCCCAGAAAGCTAGCAGCCTTTTCAAGCTGCTACAGGCCTCCGGTAGCGATGCCGATTGAAGAGTCCGCACCCGTTGATCTGCTACGCTGCTGCACTCCATGAGCACGTGCTGTGGTGTTTCTTCCGCCTCCATGCATCCTCTGCACAGAGGGCTATCCGTCACACCTATGGTAAATAGGTGTTTGTTCAGGGGACAGTGGCCGGCTGTAATACCTATAATCTTACGAATTTTGTCCCGTTTCAGTCTAGTGATGCTGCGGGCAAGTCTCTGTGATGCTTCCGGAACTGCACTCTTTGTTTGCGTGCGATAGGTTTACGACAAAGGATGCTTTTTATTTGAAGTAAGTTTCCCCGGGTTACTTTCTACAATGCGTTTGACACGCTCACATAATAATATACTTTGCTTGCTTGAATACAACGTTAGTATATATTTGAACAGTTTTCCGTCTGTATACTCATCATAACACAAGATCTGGGCAGGACCTACTTAGAGAAGAGGTCAATATATTTATAACGTTTAAGCTTAAAATTACTTAGTGCTGTGACCGTTTGACTGCCAAGACAGGTTTCGAGTTCGAACCAAAGGCCGACCTCTGATTTATTGGATACACGTGCGTATTTTTTTCTGAGAGAGCCTCCATCGTGAGGAAACCAGCAAGCCTGAGAAATATTTCTCGACGGCATACACATAAGTTATGCACTAACTACATTACAAATCGCCGTCCCTGGAGAATAAAATGATAACCGCCATTAATTTAGTTTTAGTGTTAAGTCATTTTTGGGATTAGTGAGTGGTTTTTTTTGGAATTTTTATACTATGTATTATGTCGAAGTTACGGAATTTAACAATAGTATTCAAAGATTTAACACAGGCCTTAAATTACGAGAACAAAGTGTTAATATAATTTTATCGAAATGTATTCCGATATGTTAGTAAAACCAACAGTTATAAAATTAAGCTCTCGTGAAATCTGTTTGACTATCACTAGATAATGATAATAGTAGATTATGCACCAAGGGGATAAAGTAGTGTCTTTTGTAGCGGGCGCCGTATTGAATCCCGAGCAAAACGAAGGATTCTAGCGTTAACTCCCGAGCGGAGCGAGGGAGTTAAGATAAGAATCCTGAGTGCAGCGTGGGAATCAAGGTCTCCCAAGACGAAGGCACCTTTATCCCCGAGGTGAACACTCTACTTTTCACACCATCTACGAGAGAATAAAAGCAGTAGTACTAAAATCAAGTATTCCGGAGTCAAATCACTATCGTCACTCAACATTTTTGTGAGAATTCGCAATATTTTAAGTAATTTGTTGTATAACAATGAACAAAGCAAAGCAATTTCCAGTATTCGCGCCTCTTTTAATTTGTGTTCTATTTTTCTTTTAATTATATTCTATCTCGTGGTGGCCAGTTCGATTTTTGAACAATTATTTTTTTTCTGCAGGTGAATGCGTGAATATTCGTATGCGATTAATGTTCCAAATTCAAATCACATTATTGACCAGCGGGTCATAATGAAATTCAGTACAATATTATTGCCCTGCTAGACCTCAGATCGTTAATGACTTACTTTAGGTTAGGTTTGAATGACATATAATTTGACATTATCGAGCAGGTGGTGTGAAAATTTATTTAAGTAGCAATGGACGAAAACATGTTTTTTATTTTTCGTGAAAAGTTGCGTTTTTGCAGTTATTATTTTATCCTCCGGGGACGGCGAAATAAGAACCTAAAATCTTAATGAATTATGGTCGACTTTCGACCAATTATAGGCGACCACTAGTTTTAGTTATTAAGGGCGTTATCCGGAGCAAGTTCCACAAATTTTACCGGATCGACAGAACCTCCAACTAGTAGATATAAACGGGTCTCTATTAACACTCGTCTCAGTTTGCCTCTAATACTTAAGACGCCTGCAGCCTGACACCGTATTGTTCGAGACATGCTCACACATTGCTGTGTCGTTTGGCGAACTAAGATTATTGGAGCAATACATTTATATAAAAACAAAAATTCCAATAAAAGACGTTTTTGAAGAGAAAGTTCTACTTTTCGATTGTTTCCTGGAAAAAACAATCAAGCAGTTAGCTATGAGAAAAAAAAATGGCTTCTTGACTTGAGATTCAAAACAAACAAATTTATATTCATGCTAGATTCGTCCTTTGTTATCATCATCATCATTTCAGCCGAAAAACGTCCACTGCTGGAGAAAGGCCTCCCCCACTGTGTCAAGTGTCACCACAATGAACAGCCTCATGCGACTCGCATCCAGCGGATCCCCACAACCTTCACCAGATCCACCTAGTGGGAGGCCTTCCAGCGCATCGTCTTCAGGTTCGCGGTCGCCATTCCAGAACTGTTCGGCCCAATCGGCCATCCGTCCTGTGTTATAACCATTTAAAATTCAATTTTTAATAGCAATCAGTACTGATGACGTACCCTGACATCTTAACGCAGTATTATTTTAATGTAACTCCAGAGACGGAGCTATAAAGGATAGGTAGCACCATCTCATTCCCACTCTGGAACAAGATTAAAACGAAATGTTAAAGAAATAGCCGGAATGACAATGTTTTATCATTCTTATTTATTTATTTATGTACACACATAACACTTAACAGGACAATACATTAAGATACAAGAGCACAAAGGTACTGCTTATTTCAAAAGAAATTTCTTCCGGCAGACCTGCGAGAGGAAAGTTGGATTAGAAATGTAGACACAGTGTGTAGAAAATATAGAACAGGAAAAAAAAAATGAGAGCTTGAAACAAACTTAATACCTATATAAAATAAACATACATACAAATAAATACACATATAAAAATAAAAATAGACGTTAAAAATATACCTATAATATATTATATCAGAATATTACAGTATAGAGGAATGGTAATGTTCTTTGGCTTGCTTTTTGAAGAGAAATAAAGTTTTAGATTCTCGAATGTTAAGTGAGTTTCATAGACCTATAGGTTTGCTTTTTATAGAAAAGAGACATGAATCTCAAAACTATTTACATTTAAAATTGATTATGCTTTGTGCACTCGAAAAATTGATGTTATCTATTGACTGCTTGATAGTGATTTACGAAATTGGTAAGCAATAGATTTTGTCCTATGAAGACGCTTTGGTTTAGCCATGTATATCCAAAATTCAGCCTGACACTATAAAACTAATCGAACATAAACATGTCCACCCCCACATTGCCCCACGCCCCAACATGTTCTCCAATCTCCAGCCCAGTATCACCCAAACATTAAACTCTAAGATAGTATCAAAGTTTCCGATGCAGTTCACTCGGTAACTTATGTAACTAGATAAATAACTGAATAATACTTAGTACCGAAGTGTTCTCACTAACTTTGTGATGGTCAGTTTGTCTTACACTTCATTGAGCTCAGATGGAATCGCATCGGTTGGCTTATTGGCGAAATTTGAACAAAGTTATTGGTGTAAATTATTGATTGCAGTCATTATATAATTGCTTCGGTGTCTGACTGTATTTTTAAATATATACAGGGTTATTGATAAAACACCAACCACCTCTTAAGAGGTCACTTCCACTCATCACTCATTCTGTTCATAATGAACAACATTTACTATGAGAACAAACCTGATATCGCAAAAAAAAAATCAGGTGTTCCGTACTTTATGTTCACATAACTCGTCAAAATGTACGGAACAGCAGATTTTTTTTTCACAATTACAGGTTTGGTCTCATAACTTCCAAACTTTGGGCTTTTGGAGGCTTCCAAACTGAGGAATTCCTTATAGAAAAATCCAATAGCACGTTCTGCCCGACCCGGGAATCGAACCCAAGACCACAAGCTCAGCAGTCGCACTTGTGACCACGAGACCAACAGGTTAGTTGACTGGACAAAGTAAGCCAATTATTAACAGAAAAAAAAATCAATATTAAGAGCCTGGACAAAAATAACTAATTAGCGATAACGATAGTGAAAATTTCAATAAGTTAAACTTTAAAAAAAAAACTAACTTTTCTTCAAAGGTGTCCGTGCTATTAATGCATGATTATATTCCTTAGTTAGCCACTGGTTGTCAGACTTTCAGCCCACTGACTATCTGTAACAACTGTCAAAGATCTACTATTGAGAGCTGGGACCAACGGCTTAACGTGCTTTCCGAGATACGGAGGAAACTCGGTACGTAATGGAAGTTCACCCATCTTCTTGCCAACTTAGGCAACCGCGGTTTTACTATGGACCCGAACGACTGTTTTTATTTAGCCACGAGCTAGACCACAATATTAACACTATTAGTGCTCATGACACTCACTAAAAATTAGACAACACATTATAACACATAAATCACATAGACAAAGCAAAATCTAGTTACACTAAGTGAGCACTAAAAACAAATGGCGTCGACCATAATCCCTTTGTATGTATGACAGATGTATGAGCATGGTTTTAGTATAATGGTACATATGGGAAGATTTAGTAATAGTGGTCGTTAGGGAAGATGATGATATTCTTTTGTTTTGCTTGAGGAAAATATTTTAGGTTAGAGTTAGTAGTGTAAGTAGCTCGTAGGGTGGAGCTCGTGGCAAAAAAATAACAGCCACACAGGTCGATCTTTAAGGTTAAGCCGTGCTTGCCTAGGTTGGTCTGTGGATGGGTGACCATAATTACATACCAAGTTTCCTCCGTGCCTCGGAAAGCTCGTTAAGCCGTTGGTCTCGGCTGTCATTTGTAGAGCTTTGACAGTCGTTACGAGTAGTGAGAAGCCAAAAGTCTGACATCCTGTCTTACCAAGGGGTATCGTTTTGCCCAGTTACTGGGTTGTGGAGGTCAGATAGGCAGTCGCTTCATGTAAAGTACTGGTACTCAGCTGGATCCGGTTAGACTGGAAGCCAACCCCAAGATAGCATGGGATAAGGCTACGCAGATGATGAGTTGGTTGTGTAAGTGATGAGACTGGGTTATTTTCATTATCACTAGCCTATAATGTTCCCACTGCTGGGACACAGGCCTCCTCTATTTGGGAGGGAGTGGGCTGTAATCCACCACGCGGGCCCAGTGCGGATTGGCAGATGTCACATGTCTTCGAATTTTTAGTTCTAGTACATGCCGGTTTCCTCACGATGTTTTCCTGCACCGTTTTTAAGAGCAGCGGTGATGAAATAAATTACACAAAGTAAAGCGCCTAGGCGCCTGGGTTCGAAGCCACGGCTAAGTTGGAGCTGCCACCACTAGGCCACTGCTTCTCTATGTCATTATCTATATCTTTGTCTATGGGTTATTATGTCTGCTTCTTAATAGCAATACTTTTAACTTATGAAAAGAATTTCACATGCCACTGCAGTTCGACATCATTGAAAAGAATCATGCCACTGGCAACCTAACGAATAAAACCGCTTAATCAAAACGTTGCATGTCACGCAAAAGTTAGTATTTAAAAAAAATAAGGTATCAACTTTTTACTTCTTTTTCTAGAAGGATAATAGAAGATGGTAACTTCTTCTTTTATTATCGTGTGGTTAAGGTAGCCTAACATGGTGCCAGAGTTTTTATGCTTCCAATAATGCATATAACTATGTAAAAAATAGATACCGAGACAATTACATAGGCTTGTTTGTACATTGCAAAGTATTACCTGTTATTGTGCGCGGTGAGTATTTGTTTCTCATTGAACAGTTTGATAACAAAGACATTCAAATTCCTGTTAAATATGATGTGAATACACGACAAGCCAAATCAAAATCACTTCAAGTGCCACGCAAAAATAACTTTTATGGCAGACACACCGCTGCTTTCATGATACCCAATTTACTTAACAAAATACCTATAGACATTAGAGACTCAATGAACAATAAGAACATAAAACGTAAGCTGAAAGATTATTACATCAACTTGATTAAAACTTAACTGTTGGTAGCGCGTTGATTAACTCTCAGGCCATGGCATGCTAAGACAGATCTCTGGGGTCTAATTGTGTGCCTTGTTTATGTTTATGTAAAAAGCTTATTTGTTAACAAATAAATAAATCAATCAATAAACTCTGTTTTAGCTTTACATGCCTGTCGAGATCTCTCAATATCTCTCAGGCATGCTGGTTTCCTCAGGATCTCTTTTCCTTCAACGAAGCAAGTGATAATAATACAATACGCACATCAATCCAAAAAATCAGAGGTGCGGGTCTTGGGTTCGAAATTGAGCCCTATGATTACGATGTGTGGTAACCAGTTGTCGTGGTATGGGCATGTGATGCGGAGGAATGAGGAAAACGTCGTGAGGAAAGTTTTGAGTATGGATGTGGATGGTTATAGGAGTAGAGGAAGACCAAAGAAACGATGGATGGACTGTGTGAAGGACGATATGGCAAGAAAGGAGGTGTCTCATGAGATGACAAGCGATAGAGAAGTATGGAAGAAGAAGTCATGCTGCGCCGACTCCAAATAAATTGGGACAAGGGCAAGATGAAGAGAAGAATGATGATGATGAAATGATGATTACGGTGTCCGACGATCAAACCACTAGGCAATCACTGCTATTGGTTTTAAAGTATAGAGTTATTTTTATGAAGGCTTTATGTTAGTTTTATTATTTTAGGATTCAAAGCCAAAACCACAAAAGTCATCTTATCATTGAAACCTCATCAATATCATACACAGCAACAATAATTCATTAAATCAACCAATCCATTCCATTCACCGACCCAATACCTCAAAAATAAACAAATTACACTCATTTCAAACTTACCACATACAAATTAATTTCAAACAATTCTGTGCAAAACAATAAATTAAACGGCGCTGGACTTAAATGAGCAGACCGCAAACATTTAAATGCTTAGTAACTTGTAGTAACGACCGGTTATTACCCATGATCGTGATTGGAGCTTTTAATTGTACTAAATGTACATATGCTCATGTTTATGTGTTCACGTGTATAAATATTTGGGGAATGTAAATCAGTCTAGCCGTTTCGGAGAATAATCGGAACAAACACTCAGACACAGCTAAAATTAAAAAATAAAAGTTTTATTTTGTTAACAGTACCGTATATTATAGCAAACTCAAGTAAGCAAAAAGTTGATATTTTGAAATTACAAACATACACTTCAATTTTAATCATTTGTATAAGTGTGGTTCAATCACCAAACTGACAAAATTTTTTGGTGGAGGAGCAACATCGTAATCATGAAAAAATATTATATAATAATTTATCATGATTTTTAAACTTTTTTTTTTTCTTAGCCTAGACTGTCCCACTCCTGGGCATAGGTTTCCTCTCATTCCTTCCACTATTCTCGGTAATTAAGGAAAACAAGAAAAGTTATAAATAAAAAATCCCGTTCTTTTAGGGGGGAGGGGGGAGGGGGGAGGTGCAGCCCTCTTCCTGGCGATGCCCATGGTGACAAATTACAAGATTTCAAATTTAGAATCGACCAGACCCGTTGACGTTGTTTATATTCCTACATCAACTAGAAAAGAGGGGATGACCTTCAAGCGGCTGAGCAGATTTTCTCAAAATATACCTCCAATTTCATCAAAATCGGTTCATCTTTTCAGGAGTTACGTTGCACAGACAGACACACAGATATACAGATAAACGGTCAAACTTATAACACCCCTCTTTTTTGGTCGGGGGTTAAAAAGAATAAAATACCTACCGTATTTTTTTCAACCTTTAAACATGATCATGCATTTTGAATACACGTTGTTCATTCCTTGAAGGATTGGCATAGGTGTAAATTAATATTTCAGTTTTTCAATGTAAATGTTTCATGTAGTTGGAGAACAGCCCAAACTCATGAATCCATTAAAACTTTACCCAACCTTAGAATCAAACCCATGACCCCATGTTTGCAATCACTAGACCAACGAAGAAGTAAGAACAAGACATTTCTAAACATAAATATGGACTGCCTCTTTGGTCAAGTGCTGAGCTTGAGGTCCTGTGTTCAATTCCCGGTTCGGGCTAAGTTTTATTGGGTTTTTACATCAGGAATTTCTCAGTAGTAGCAACGGAGTCTGGACTTGCGCCTGGTTGATGGCAATGGGCTCGTCGTAAACATACCTGGTGATGTGTAGGTCGTCTATTAGGTACACCTCTACCTTACTCTTTGGGGATTACAGGCGTGAAGCAATAAGGATAGAATACTTTCTCAAGATGCGACATAACGCAGGTTATTAAGAGGGGACTCTAGCCCGGAGGAATTTGAAAAATAGGTATTTGAAGAAACTATTGCCGTCGCGCGACGAAAAGTATATCTATGCTTTTATCATTTTCTTTTTTGTTAAAAACTTATCTAACTTGTCTGATAGTCCTCTGAACATGGCGGTAAAAACGGTTTTTTTTTTTGGGGTTTTTGGATTGTCATAATTCTTTTAGTGATTATGTTTTGAAAAAAAAAAAGAAATGATAGGGGCATGTATTATAATAAGACATAGATTTTTTGGACGCAAAAATCTTTTTCTAGACGCATTATCGACGAAGAAAACAGCGGAATACGTTTGTATGGAGAAAGGCCCACTAGAGTCCCCTCTTAAGCCTCTATCTTTAAGTAAGCCATAATAAAGAAAAAGTCCAGGTACTGATATAACTTCCTTCAAATACAAAACCTTTTATAAACAGCGTCTCCAAGGAACAGTCTAAGAAAAGGCGAGATGAAGATTATATTCAATGTACTCACAAAGAAACTTGAAAAAGCCGTCTCTCTCAAGTTCTTAAACGACCTTGTAAGAGATCCTACGTCCAGGTAATTAAAATTAAAACACTTTCTTGCTCCAAGACTACCGTGTGAAAGAAATAACTACAGAAGACCTTATCCATACAACGAGCAAAACCAGGTGCACGCACACATAGATGCGTTCGTACGGCGATCTTAAACAAATTCCGATCAGCAGAGCGCTTGCACTCACTGTACGTGAAACGGGTCTATGCGTGTGTGCGTTTTCGCTCGACGTACGCAGTTAACCTTCCCTAACTTTTTATTCAGTGACGTTAGCGCTACGGAATACACGTAGCATTGCTACGCGCATCGTAGCTGCTACGAAATTAAGTCTATTTGGCGTAGCACGCTCGTAGCGTTGGTGTTAGTTTTAAATGCAACCTGAAACTTGTTTTGTGTGGGTTTGTATTGAATGTAAGAGAGTAAAAAATACATTTATGATGGTAGTTTATTATTTTCCAATACATGACCGAGCTTCAAACACTGCTAGCTATTGATTTATTTTAGTACATATTATGTGCAATATTTGCATGTATACCGAGAGTAAAACATACAGATAACCGTTAATTAACTGTTGTAAGTAGACCCTTAGCATTTCGGAAAAAATAGAAAGATTGATGGTTCCGAAGAAATGAGTGATCACTCATTAATGTGTTCACAACCGATACTGCTGAGTTTTGACTTCTTGGGTTTGATTAACAGATGGGGCCAAGTGTCATCTTCATTATTCTCCTCTCTCTCTCTCTCCTCTTATCCCAATTTATTTGGGGTCAGCGCAGCATGTTTTCTTCTTCCATACTTCTATATTACTCTTCGTCTCATCAAACACATTTTTCTTGCCATATCATCCTTCACAGAGTTCATCCATCGTTTTATTGGCCTTTCATTACTCTTATACCCTATTTTTCTTAGGTGGAGCCAGGTGTATTATTATTTTGTTCAAGAAAATCTCAGCAACATTTCGGAATCCTGGGATCAATAAAAATTTACTCGCTCCCCATTAGAAGGGACTGAGTTATATCTACACCTCTGTTATTTTTTTTAGGTATTACATGTGTGAAAACCTATGACAAAATCAACACTCAACAAAAATAGCTCCAAAAATAAATAAGATGCTCTTCCTCACAAGCTACACTGCATTAAATATTTAAGACGGTACCCGAGTCACTTGACAACGTACACTTACAGCTACAAGTAGGTAAGTACACATAGCGTGCATCTCATAATAGATGAAGTATCTTCCCAGCGAATAGCTAAATTTCCTTAGCCTCGTTATGAATATTATGCCTTAATGAATGTTTCAGAAGCTGAATATTGTAAACAGCTGTTTATGCTTCTTTGTCAACGTTAATCCTCGTCTTTTATCCGTTTCTTTTTTGTTTGCTTTTTTAGAGCTTGAAGTCAAAGAGATGGTTCCGACGATATTAAAATATTTTTTTGTACTAGCACTCAGGTTTTTTCAAAAAGGCGCCTTGAAAATCCGCTTTAAGAATACTTTCAACTTACATGAATTTTGACAACAGTATAATGAATACAACGCAATTTAGTGGCAACTAGTAAGCATATAGATATTATGTCGTGAGAAGATCGATATCTTTTCACTGGGTCGCAGAATTTATAATTAACTGGAATAATTGGGGTCCAGACCAACCACCAATTTTCTGAATGCCTTTAAACTCAGTTAATTGTTGGCCCTTTTTGTCATCTACTTAAAATAAATTAAGTGACATTTACCGATGTGACATGAATACTTATTTCAGTATTTTATTATTATAATTTTTTTTTTAGTTTATATTTTATTATTTTTATGTGACATTTACTGATTTGACATGCATATTTACTTTTTTATTATTATTGTGACATTTATTGATATTCGTGATTTGTAAAATAAAATTTCGTAAATTATTATTAATTACATTTAATTATTGTGAATGTGAGGACCATGCAGGTCACATTATTTTTCTCCCACCACTATCTGGCAGTTTGAGAACTTTAAGCGACCTACCCAAATGTCCTTTCTTTGGTATTGTTCGTCGTTTCGTTGAGCTCCTTGAGTTATAAGTCGAGCTACACGATAACTGACAAATGCTTGCACTGACTGGACAGGTCCACTCAAATCTGTGTGGTTCTTTCTTCAAAAGACCATTTCAGATACTAATCTGCATAGTCCTCATGTAAATTGAGCAATGTCTGGACTTTAAAAGAGTAACAAGTTAACAGGGAACCTCTGAGTTTGTTTCGGCTGTTTCTTCTCAGAGTAGTCAGGTACGAAACACCGGCCCCATCTAGCTTAAAAAAAAAATGACGTGTAAAAGTGTTTGTAAAAACCTACTTGCAAAATAAACATCATTTATCATTTATCATTTATCATTTAAATCTCTACACATTCATTCACTTACTTACCAAATTATCAGAATTCCGTCGGGCATACGGCTTGTGATTTAAATAATTGTACACCACCCAGACTTGGGCATTATTCGAACAAATTGTTATCTGAATAATTATTCGATTTTTTTTTTCGCAATAATAATTATTCGCCTTTACGAATAAATTATACGTACATATATTATCTACGATTAAATTATTCGTAATTTTATTCGTTATTTTAAATAATTTTTGAAAACTCATGTATATCACATAAACAGTTATTTGGACTCTACGGATGACACGTGTGTTGCCGAGACTGTTCACTCTTTTTTCCTATTCTATTTTTCCTTGTTTTATTTTTATTCACTATCCGGCTTACGAATATAGTACATTATGGTACTAGTGTGTAGTGTTGGTGATTACCGCTGAGGCGCCATTGAGACCCGAGCCGTTAGGTGAGGGTCTTAAGAGAGCCGAGGACGGTAATCACCAATACATACGAGTATCATACGACTTTTTTCAACACACTTGTGAATAAAATAACAATAAAAACTCATTTTATTTAGTAGATAATAGTTATTTTTCCTTGGAGTTTTCAGGTAGTAAACTTTCCATAACGTTAAGGGCTTCACATATCGGGTTTATATCGGGCGGTGTACAACATAAATCATTTTCTTTGTAACTAGTACCTACTTCCTACTTGTAGACATTTTAATTAATAAATAACTATAATTTCAACAGTGAAAACGAGTTTTGAAAAATGATTCGCTAAGGTGGAAAAATTAATCAGTTTTCCTATGCGCGCGCATTGCTATCAGCCACAAACTAAAGGGATGAGGTTTTTTTTTTATTTTCCGCGCATAGGGTTTGCGCTTATTCTGCCACGTACAAAATGGGGAATTTAAAGTTTTCTTTTATTACAGAGAAAACAAAAGTTAAATTTGAGTGAAAGTTTTATTTATTAAACACGAACGAGTTAAAATTATCTATTTAAATAAGAAGTTGCATGAAATGAGCAAGCAATAGATTGAACACGATCTTTTTTTTGAATAAAAACTTTTTTAAGAACAAAGCACGTCAGCCAATAAAATTAAAAAAAAATCTATAACTCACTAGTGAGTTATAGCAATGAAAAAGTCACAGTTTGATTATGGGTGTCATTCTGTGCCTAATTGCGGTGACCATAAAGACACTTTATGAGCAAGTGTGTTGAAAAAATTATTATTTCGTCATTCGAATAATTTTTCTTTGTATAAATGAAATTATTTATTATTCGTGAATAAAGCAAGTAACAATTTATTCATTCAGTAAAAATTCTCATTCAAATAAATTTTACCCAGCTCTGTTACCACATCATGAATCAGCATCGTCCTAGACAAACAATAACTTCAGCCACTTTTATCTCAGTCTATCACAGTTACTACACGAAGTTACAAATAGTACTAATTCCAGTGAGGTTGGGAGCAAAACTGCGCCATTAGGAAGTGATATGTGTGAGCGAGCGCATTTGTCAAACATGTACTGGTGTTTTATGATTTTGGGATCTTTTCGGAACGACGAATTTTCATACTAGTTTTACATGCCGAGAGATAATGTAATTTATTAATAGACTTTTTAAACTGACATGGTCACTAACACTATCAGTAACACAGGTGTAAACACCTGGAGAGGGCATACCGTTACAATTCCAACAAGTCCAAACACAGCTAAGATTCATTGCCTTGTTATGGAGTTCCGAAGCCTGTCTCTTGGATTCATCATCAGATTTGATGGTAAAATGGTTCTTATTGGACGCAAATGCTTCACTTGTTGTAGAAAATACCAAAATCACTGTACGTTTTCCTATAAAATTTGATTTGGAGTTCCCTTGATTTCGCCAAGATTCCATCATCATATCCCAACTTGGTGACTATGGGACCTTTTGGGAAGTATACCTTTCCAACAAAAAAAAAAAAATCCAAATCGGTTGGCAAGCGACGGAGTAAAGCGTGAACAAACATAAAAAAAAATACAAACATCCGAATTGAGAACCTCCTCCTTTTTTAGAAGTCGGTTAAAAAACGTGGTAAATATCCCGTTTCAAGTGTTATTGATATTATAAAAAAACCTAAAAACTCTCAACCAAATCAATTATTCCCTACTAGAAACAGGGTTCTGCGAAGCTGCACCATATCACTGTATCTTCAGCGTTCCGTATCTAGTCTGTTCCAGCCACTATTTTAACGTCGTTGGTCCATCTAGCTAAATTTGCTAGTTACCGCCCTTTTTGTAGTTTTTTAGTTCTATTAATTATTAACAAACTCTCTACACCTGCAATCTGTGGGTCAACTACACGCAACGGGCCATCAACGCTCTCCGAATACAATATAATAACGCGTTCAGGGTGCTGGTAGGGCTCCCCCGCTGCTGTAGTGCGTCTGCGATGTTTGCGCACGCGCACACAGATGGCTTTCGCACTGTGCTGTGGCGCCGCATCGCTTCGTTGATGCTCCGTACGCGTGCGAACACCATCCTGAATGTGCTCAGCCCCCTTCTGAGGCAAGCACAAGTGCGGGTGCCCGGGGCTCCAGAGGACGGCAAATACTTAAATTCATTAGTATTTTTTAATAATGTAATGTCAAATGTGATTTTTAATAAAAAAAAAATCTGTGTATCTTTAATGTTATTTTATTTATTTTTTTATGGAATTGTTAATTTTTTTAATATCATTGTATAATTTATTAGTGTTTTATAACATTTTAATGTAACAAAGAACTCGTTTTTTTATTAACACAAGTTATGGACCAATGTCTGAAATAAAAAGATATTGTTTTATTTTTATTTTTATTTATTTTAACAGAACAATGTAGCGTATTGCCTAGACCAACTGCGACCGACCTAGACAAATAAAAGAAGTTGAAAAAATCTTTTAACCACCAACACACATGTGCACAATTATGACTTTGACATATACAGCAATATAATTTTAATCACCGACAATTCCGTTCCCATCACACAAAATTAGCTGATACAAATTGCAGTCATTCCTTTGCGGTCTAGAGGAACGCTGTGGTATAACATTGTAATGTGCGGTTGGAACAGACTTGTCACGCAAGATATGTATAGGTATGGGGCAATTTATTTTAACAATTAAAGGGGTACTCAAATTAATTGAAATACAGCTCTATAACACAGGATTTACAGGTCAAAATTATGACGATATAAAAAAATTACTCTGTTTATATATATGTCGTGGATTGATGGCGCCATGGTGCAACAGACAGCGCCATCTAACAATTCGTTTTGGAATTAACAATATCGTCACTAGAAACGCAAGCGCGCCCAACCGCTTGGACACGATCGTCGGTAGAGGGGATGCAGTGAACCCTAGCAGAGGGACGAAGTGTTGGGACAGTCGAACTCCAACAGTCATGGCAGACGCTCAGTACCAATGCACGTGTTTGTTTCTTGTACAACCGTTACTTTTAAATAAAGTTATTGAGATTTGAATTTAAAAGTTCTTTCGTTCGAGTACCCAAGTACGTGCCCACATTTACCTAAAACTATGTCGGATCGTGAAGAAGACCCGATGCTTCGCATCTCGGCCACCCATGATGCGACATATATTTTATCAAATCTTTTAGGCCTTTAGAAAGAATTCGTTAATGGGAGGTTATTATATTACACACTCGTTTGAATTCTTATCAACATCTGACAAGCCTTTTTGAAATATGTTAGAGTCGGCTTCCAATTTACTTAGAAGCAGCAGCTGCTTCTGAGTAAATTGGAAGGCTGTACAGGTTATGACCCAGAGGATTTAGATAATTTTGTATGTATGGTATGCGTTGCTTTTAGATACTTTCAGGGGCAGTTTCGTATCTTATATACGGTTTTGCCCATGTGTCGGGGCAAAATCGTAATTAGACGAAGCTTAATAATTTTTGGTTTTTATTGTTTAATATTTTAATTATTCCAAATATGTGCAAGTAATTATGTTCCTAAAGAGACTGAGTAATTATAATTGTTGATTAATTAATTAGTGTTTTAAGATGAAAGACCTACGACCCTAAACCCTTAGCTGTACGATTTGGACCCGGTCTACCCTATATATTTTACTAGCTGTCCCGCGCAACTTCGTCTGCATCACATTTTCCCCGTTTTCGCAACATTTTTCGTTGGTGCTCCGCTCCTATTGGTTTTAACGTGATGATATATATCATTTAATCTTTCTCGATAAATGGACTATCTAACACAAAAAGAATTTTTGAAATGGGACCAGTAGTTCCTGAGATTAGGTTCAAGCATATAAACAAACAAACTGATCAGCTTTATAAAATTAGTATAGATAATTTTGGATGTATTTGTGGATGTATTTGAAGAGCTTGTGGCTAAATAATGACAGCCGCACGGGTCGATCTTTAAGGTTAAGCCGTGCTTGCCGAGGTTGGTCCGTAAATAGGTGACCAATTACATACCGAGTTTCCTCCGTGCCTCGGAAAGCACGTTAAGCCGTTGGTCCCGGCTGTCATTTGTAGATCTTTGCCAGTCTTTACGAGAAGTCAGAAGCCAAAAAGTCTGACATCCAGTCTTACCAAGGGGTATCGTATTACCCAGTTGAGGAGGGTTGTAGAGGTCAGATTGGCAGTCGCTTCATGTAAAATACTAGTACTCAGCTGCATCCGGTTAGACTGGAAACCGACCCCAAGATAGTTTGGGAAAAGGCTAGGCAGTTGATGATTTTGGATGTATTTGTAGTTTGTAAATAATGTATTATATATATGTAATACTAGCGGCCCGTCCCGGATTCGCACGGGTGGTCATTTTTTTTAAACATTTTGGGATAAATAAAGTAGAATAAAAAGTTTATAAACTAAATGTAGTAAAAGTTTATAAACTATGTAAAATATGAGTAAAAAAAATACTTACGATGTACTTACTACATCTCTGCATTATTTACTAGAACTCGTTAACCGCTTGAGTAATGTCGGTGCAATGATTGTTAACACTTAACAAAAACCGAGCTAGGTTCAAATTGCACTCATTTGAGTGCGGTTAAAATGAGCACCGTGCCATAACATTGTAATGGGGCGCAAGAACGAATTTGTCGAACACGATTTGGAAATAAAACCTCTTGTTTTGAAGTTGGTTTCATAAACGAGAACGATTTTTATAAACTACTTTTAGATATTGACTGTGATATACTTTTATATTAAAATATATTTTTATTATATACTTAACTTTTGGGTACGAAATACCGTACGGTTATAGTAAATCATAAATGTCTGATATCTGTCCTTATCATAATTATGGCCGCCTCTAGATGTAAAATATTCAAATAATACTGCACGGTTAGCGCAGTGGTTGAGCGATTGACTGCTACGTGACGCGGGTTCGATCCCCGCACTAAACAAATATCTGTATGGCCTACAGATAGTTGTTCCGGGTCTGGCTGTTTGTCTATGTGAGTTTAAATGATTGTAAACGCACCCAAAATACAGCAGAAATTCTGTATTTAGTGTGGTAAAAAAAAGGAAAAATATATATATAAACCGTGTAAATCACCTCATCACGAAGCCGTCAACCAAGTATTCTGTACATGAAACTAAGAAACTTTACGTAGGTAAAAATTATTGCTGGGAAACGACTTTTTTGGGGGGTGTAAAATCATGTTTTGTGGTAGAACTCAATGTAACGCACTCAAAACATTGTGCTGATGGACAGATTGAATAGAACGGTGTTCGTGGAGGTGTTTAAAGTAACGATCTTATATTAAAAACTTGTATTTAAAAAAATACTTGTCAAAAAGTTGGAACTTTGACCCCTCATATCTCCGTAACTAGCAGGTTTCCAGGTATGGTGTAGAACAAAAAAATGATCGCAATGACAGGGAGAACCAGTGCCTTTCGGCTTCGTTAAGAGGTGTTTTACACCCTTTATATGAATAGACTGGATACCTAACAAAAGCTTGAGATTATTATAGTCTGAAGTGTCGAGGTAAATGAAAGACATCCGCTCTGGATAACGTCTCGATTTATTCTCTCTTCACAAAGATTCATCGTACAACAACATATTGCTTACTTGGCTAATCCTAAATAAGGTATGGTTACACACATCATCGTCATCGTCATCATCGTCAGCCTTGCTTTAATGCTTGCTTTAATGTTCCCACTGCTGGGAAACAGGCCTCCTCTCTATGAGAGGGAGTGGGCTATAATCCACCACGCGGGCCCAGTGCGGGTTGGTAGATGTCACATGTCTTCGAACTTTTAGTTCTAGGACATGCCGGTTTCCTCACGATGTTTTCCTTCACCGTTTTTGAGAGCAGCGGTGATGAAATAAATTACACAAAGTAATGCGCCTGCCTGAGTTCGAACCCACAGCTTACTGCTCGTAAGTCGGGGCTGCCACCACTGGGCCACCGCTGCTCTCTACAGGTTACACACACTTTCATAGTAATACTTATGATACTAACATACACTACACCTCCGGGGGTAAAAAGAAAAAATAAAATAAAGAGCTCTTGTTTTTTTTTCACATTTGTTTCTTACAACTACAAAAAGTAAAATACAAGTATATACTATTAGCTGTGGAACAATTTAGTTCTATCCTTATGAATCAATTCAATTTTATTTTGTTTTAGAATTTTGACATTTGATCCCATATATTCTAATACAATATAAGGACCTTCAAAAATATTATCTAATTTCTTTGTTCGTTCACTTTTGACTAAAACTAAATCGTCTTTATTATAAGTAACTGGATTACATTTCTTATCGTATGCTAATTCTCTAAATTATGTTTAGCTTCTTTTAGTGCTACTTGTAGCCATATCTTAACCCGGCGGGAGTGTGGTGACAAAATATTTCATCGAGTATGTGGCGGGGTATGACATGCCCGTAAACTAAACTGTATTATGATTTTAATAATCAAAATTAATTGAAATTTTAATTTAATTTATTTAAACACAATCCCTATACGTATATTTAAATGAAAAACTTAGTCATATTAATATATTTCAATAGTTTTTATTACCAAAGTTATGGCTCTCATTTTTGGTTACAAATAAAAACAGTGTTCCATAAGAGGCATCAATCCTTTTTAACTAAACTTATATTACTAAATTAAATAAAATAAAACTCAAAAAAACATAAAGAAAATGAGATCTTGAATAAAAAAAACATTAAAAAAATCTATCTTAAGTTATCATTAAGTACTCGATTCAGAATTAGCACAGTCTTTGCAGGAAAAAATTGCGTGTTCCAGACAAATGGCCTTTCCACAGCTTACACATACGTGTTTTGTTTTACGATCTTTACCGCGTGTACAGTCAACACATCGAACATAACGTCCCGGAGCATTCTGGACAACTGGTTGCAATGGTTCATTGAGTTGGGAAAATATTGTCTGACGTATATTTATTGGAATATTTTTTTGATCAGACCGTTGTCGTAAATGCGGTTGTATCAAACTTAAACTTAAATTACGAAGAAATTCTGTACGTTTAGTAGTTTTGCTTGCATTTTCTTGAAATATTATGTTTGCATTGATAGCAGCCATGTTCAGAACTCCATAAAAGATCGTCATTGGCCAACGCTTGCTATTACGGGACACATTATAAGTTGCGCTCAATTCGTCGACAACGTCTACTCCAGCTTTAGTTGAATTGTAGAATGTAATTATTTCCGGCTTTTTCTGATCACCAGTACTCTCATCGATCTTGTCGTCGTGATGAAGGGTGGACATTGCAACTACCACTTTATTCTTTTTTGGAGCGTAAGAGACCAAAGAAATATCTTTTTGAAAGCCAAACATTGAAGTTCCTGGCTTTTTTCCAGTCTTCAAAAATGCAGATGGAATGCATCTTTTATTTTTACGAACTGTTCCGGTAGAAGTAAGTCTGTGCTCAGTTAGTAGAAGCATCATCAATTCATGGCTGGTAAACCAGTTATCGAATGTCAAATTCCGATTAGTTTTAGATATAGGCATTATCAGTCTTTCCACTATAGAAAAAGCGCTGTTGCTGAGAGCATACGGCCCAGCAGGTTGTTTCCCCGCATAAACTTCTAAATTGAAAATGTAGAAACTTTTGGCATCTACGAGTGCTAGAATTTTGATTCCGCATTTCGCTGGTTTGCTTGGGATATAAACACGGAACTGGCACCGTCCTCTAAACGCTAACAGCATCTCATCAATTGTCATGTATTCATGTGGTATATAAGCTTCTTGGCAGCATCGAACAAATTGGTCAAAGAACGTTCTAATATGAGTCATATTGTCGACTTTCTTTCGATCATCCCTTGAAGATTTGTCGTCAAAACGAATACAATTTTGTAGAAAATAAAACCGTTGTAATGACATCGTCGTTCGAAATATTTCAACTCCTGTTCCATCAGTCCTCCACAAGTCTTTCAGACTTTGCCGGCTCGATTTGTTCAGACCAGCGATGTACAATAAGCCAATAAATGCATCAAGTTCGGTAGATGACGTTTCTTTCATGTAATATAAGGTTTTGGGCTCTTTGCAACTGACCTGTCGTCTCAAGATCTCTTCATTTGTGTATATCAATACAGCATTCTTCATTTCTGCGGTAAAGAAAGTATTCCAACAATCAGCTTCAGTTTTTGCATTTTTAGCTGATCCTTTCACTCCAGGGCGTTCACGGATTATATTTTCAGACCGTGTCTTTATATTAGTACGTGGCACTTGCTTGTACCATATTTGACCATCTTTAGATTTGTAATGAGGTGCATGACCTTGAGTAGATGGACGACGAGTTGTGAGAATTGAAAGAGGGACATTATCATCGGAATCTTGATCACTACCACCCTCAACATTTAGCTCCTGTTCCGTATCAGATTCTATATTGTGTTCACTGCAATGATCAGACACATCCGACGAGCTCGATTCATCTGAAGAATTATTTTCCAAT
Source organism: Cerastis leucographa (assembly GCA_963082945.1). Classification (NCBI taxonomy): domain Eukaryota; kingdom Metazoa; phylum Arthropoda; class Insecta; order Lepidoptera; family Noctuidae; genus Cerastis; species Cerastis leucographa. The sequence continues at coordinate 3,515,288 of OY720380.1, read as the reverse complement.
AAATCGTATAACATAGACCTAAGTCTATTTTCCCTACTGGTTTCACCCATGTTTGTCAAAAGCCGAAAAAAGACAAGAAATAATAAAATTTAATGTAAATAATGTTATGATTAAATGCACACGTAAACTATGTGGCGGGGTCTCACTTACCCCACGTACGTATACTCGCGTGTATCTTGAACGCCGGCTGACGCTACACTACACTGCGATCACGCCACTGTGCCCCCCCGCACTACCTCAGCTCCAGCTACGCGAAGCCGCGAACACGTAACTTACAATAATAAAAATGTACGCCAGTAAAAAGAATTAGTGGGGTATGCTACACCCCACCACACTCCCGCCGGGTTAAATCTAAAGAGTAATCATTGGGGTTATATAATGGTTCTATTCTATTACAATTCTTAATATTATTAGGAATATTACACGGCCTGCCGAAAATCAGTTCGAAGTGCGTGTATTTCGTCTCCGAGTGGACTGTATTATTATAACTGAAACACCAAAACGGTATCCAGTGTGACCAGTCATAGCCATTATTGCCTGAATAAGTCCTTAGAAACGCACCTAAGTGCTTATAACCATTTTCGAGAGAAGCGATTGATAGATGGTGGTATGCTGTGGAAAATAATTTTTTCGATTTATAATAATTTGCATATTTCAAACATAGTGCTTGAAATAAACTCTGAACCTCTGTCAGTAGCTATAACTTTTGGTATACCGAAACGAAATACAAAATTTTGTATAATCGATCTTGCTACTGTTACAGATTCTTTATTTCTTAAAGGATATGCTTCAATAAATTTAGTTAACACGACGCAGCCGTTGTGATCGTCATCGGCTGTTTAGTGTACCTACTATATTTAGTCTTTTGACATGTGGTACACTTTTTTACAAAATCAAGAACATCTTTATCGATACCTGGCCAGAAATATCGTCTCTTGATGTTGTTCGTCATCCTACGGACACCAGCATGTCCACTGGTGGGCAGTAAATAAAAGTCATTTAAAATGTATTGTTTTTCATTATCGTTATGTATTCTTTCTACCCCTCTTAGTATGCATACTCTCGGACCGGTCCAATCCTTTAATGTTTGTATTTCACTATACAAACCTTTTATAAATCTTCATTTTCATTATTTTTAACTATGCATACTTCTTTTACTTTAATATTATTGCTAAACTTCTCTAACTTAGTCACAAATTCGGCTCGCGAGAAATGTGCCCTAATGTTGAGGTTTACACATAACAACATTTTACTAGGGATGTAAGCGAGACACTCGTCTTCAGCACTTATCAAACTATCTCTTCTACATTAATTATCCAGTTTATCTTTCTCTATCAAAATCATCTCCACGACATCACTCAGCTTCTCCAGTAACTCCACGACCCTAGGCTGATCAGACCCTTCGTCGGTGGCTTTACTAATTGGCGGTGATACATTCTCATTCTTCTCATCCATTTTCCTTTTTTGTGCTCTTGTCATAACATTATTTTCCGATATTTTCTCATTCATACTCTTTAATTCACTGGAAGTCACATTTACTCTAGATAATGCATCCGCGACTACATTATCCTTCCCTTTCACATATAAAATTCTAAAATCATACTCCTCAAGAACTAAACGAAACTTGAACAGCCTGCTTGAGGGATCTTTCATGCCAAACAAATAAATAAGTGGTTTTTGATCTGTCATTATAGTAAAATGCCTACCGAATAAGTACGGCCTAAAGTATTTTACTGCCCAGACTATAGCAGTAAGTTCTTTTTGTATGGAAGGGTAGTTCAATTCTGCCTTATTTAATGGTCTACTTGTATAAATAAGGTATGGTTACACACACTTACATAGTAATACTTATGATACTAACATACACTACAGTCATCAAAAGGTCCTACTGGTTATGACTATCTTCTAATCTCCCTTTGAACAAATCAGAGGATAATAACGAAGTTCACATTACAATGTAGCATAATGAGCTTATGACGTTACCTCTGCTGGGATACAAGCCTTTAAAAGAGAACATGGGCCAAAATCACATGTCTTCAAAATTTCGATTAACAGTGCAGATGAGTTAGGTGTCGATAGATATACAAGCTGTTGTTTTGCATCCTCGTCAAATTCAAGGAGGTAACTATGCTAATGATTCTCGTCCCGAATCAATAATTAAATGAGTAGGTAATTTAAAAGCTTTTATTTAACTTGTTTATTTTGCTTCTTATTTACAGAAATCGGTAAGTGTGAACCACCCGTGGTTTCAACGTGGACCGTCTGATTCTCGATTCTCGCCCTATAACCGTGTTTCCAAACATACCAGCAATCTCAAACGTTTATTCGATCATTTCTTATTTCCTAAACTTCCTTATGGGGTGTCCCGGTATATAAAAACTACCCCTACCTTTCCACTTAACCTAGGCATAGGTTCCTAGGAGAAGAGTAAATAAAAAACAGGGTAGGTAGAAATTCGGAACAGTTATATTGTATAGGAAAATAAAAAAAGGTCTAGCTCGGTAGATGGTCAAATTGGTGGGTTAGGGCCTATGCAGCGATTACGACTTGCCCCCACTGGTCTAGCACTCCCCTGACGTCACTGGTCACGGCCGGAGATGAGTGCTCAAGTGTCGATTGCCAGGTCTGGATGCAGGTGCAGCAGTAGACGGGCGGACTCGCTACTGTCCACCGCGGGGAAGCGAGAGGAATGAGGGTGATCCTTGAACCCTGTAATGCGCAACAAGCGAAAGCATTACCTACTGGCCGTAGACTGTGAGCACCCACAGCAACGCTTAATAGGGAAGCACTAATATGTAGCTGTGTTGCTGTGGATGTTCACTATCAGATACGGAGATGACAGTAGTAGCGGTTAAATACGGCGTTGATCCGAACATTTGAATTAGTAACGGTTATATTTACAAAATTACAGAAAATAATAAAACAATATAATTAAAAACTGTTGAGTAGAAACTAAGGGAAAAACTGATAAGTATCTAATAGAAATAAAGGAGGCGAGAACACAAATACAGAGTCCAAAGCAAAGCGAAAATAAACCGTTACAGTTTGCTTAGCTACTGGCTAATTTAAAATTGTGCAACACTTACCCAAATGGGGTTTTCCAAATCACTCAAACTCAATTAAGTATTAAGAAAATGGTCGAGGGAACGGTAGTGACGCCGTTAAAAGAATAAATCTCGCGATGACGACCGTTTTTTTTCCGAAACTGATCGTATTAGAGATCGCGATAAATATTGACGTGCGTTCGCCTTGACATCAAGAATCGGTCTGCGCGGGACGTGGAAGCATTCTGTCGTAAATCAACATGATGATTCATGTTGATTTAGACTGTTGATTACGATTTATTTGCGCCCGCGCCGAGAATACACAGTTCCTGGGTGCTAATATGTCGCTTATTTTAATACGAGCGTGGTGTTAAATTGTAGCTGTGCAGAATTCTGATTTGATGTGTTCATTATTGGTTTCTTTTTGTTTTATATTTAATTTAGTATTGCAAATAGCTAATTTTAGTTTGTAAATAATGTAGATAAATGTAAATAATTGATTAATTTAGTATTTCTTTCCTACATATGGATATTTATTATATTTTACAAATTAATATTATTTTTAAAACTAGATAACTAAAGTAACAACAAAATATAAGGGCGTCAAAAAAAAAAAAATTCCTACATTATTAATTAAAATCAAGACATGTAACAATTAATGTTACAGGGGGTCATTCTGAAACACTGACAAACATAAACCACCACAAAAATCAGCGTTTAATAATAATTAACTAGGTACCGTAATTTCAATTGATTATTTATGTCATGTTTGACAACCTCCTGAATTTTGACGAGGATGCAAAACAACACCTTGTTTAAAGACCTAATGCTAGTCTCTACAATTATTCAGCCTTTCATCATCATCATCCATAGCTCGACTTCAAAAGCTAGATATAGGCTTTTCCTCGCTTTTTCATGATGCCGTTCCAGCCTTCCATCAGCCAATATTATTTCAACCACTTACAATCCTGCTTACCCCATTACCAAAAATTTGTAGGAACAAATTGCACTCATTCAAGTGCGGTTAAGAGCAGTGCTATACATGCGGGGTAGATGCTATATATGTGGGGGTAGATGCTATAACATTGTAATGTGCGGTGCGAACGCATTTGTCAAACACGATGGGCGAGGTTATCGTTGAGTGGCCCAAAAATGGAACATTATTTTATATGTTTACTAGCTTCAGCCCTCGGCTTCGCCTGCATGGAGTTTGGCAATTGCTCACGTGTGCGTTATCCCGCAAAATAGTGTCGAAAATAGTCATTTAAATGTTATACATAATAGTTGTTGCCCGGGGCTTCACTTACGTAATTGTAAGTATAGGATAAATATTTACAAAACTCTGTGATTTTCATAGTATTCATTTTGGTTAGAAAAAAGTATAATACGGCATTTTTTATTTTATTTTAGATTGGTAGTGACCTAAATGGGTTGAACCAGAATTAATTTTATACATGTCTTCCGAGCTACGATGCCGGTGCTCAAATGTCCCGGTCATCCATCCACACCTTTTGATATAGTTGATTTCAGTTTAAATAATCTAATATGGCGCCTTTAAAAATGATCGATTTTCATGCAATCAATCCCTCGTTTTACCCCTTAAGGGGTGGAATTTCGAAAACCCTTTCTTAATGGATACCTACTCTTCACAAAGAATTCCTCCAAATTTCAGGTCTGTAGGACCAGCGGTTTAGGCTGTGCGTTGATATCTCAGTCAGTCAGTCAGTCAGAACTTTATATACAAGGCGTTGTTTTGCATCCTCGTCAAATTCAAGGAGGTAACTATGGTAATGGTTCTCGTCCCAAATCAATAATAAAATGTTACTATTTGTTTTGAGTTCGATATTTTGGCGCTTTTGCAAGCACCACATCAACGGAGAGTAATTTAAATGATAGTACTACGGTATTTTGCTCTGATAAAGTTCCTAATGCCCATCCTTTGTTTTTGCTTTGGCGCTGGTGAAATTACAAATAGGTTTTCAGTGTTAATGATAGTGCTAGTGACCATGACAGTTCAAAAACTTATACCGTATAATTATTCTACTATCTTATAATTTTGAATTAAAACAATTAAAGCAAGGAAAAAAAATAATACCAAAACATAATTACGTACAAAGCATTCATAAGTCAAAACACATGTTATTCTACACAAAGATCAGACAGCAAACCTTTATATAAAATTAACGTAGCGCTGTAAAATGTAAAATGTAATCCTTTGAGCTGGATTAAATTGTACATACGAAACAACAATGTCGAAATTGGCAAATCCGGAGATGCGAGAGCTAAATCTGGGCAAAAAGAGTATTTAATAGTCATTGGGCTGAAAAAAACAAAACATGAAAATTATAAATAAAGAATTTATAAAAAAAAAACACATTATTTCAGACATCTTAAAGTACAACATACGGACATTATGTCCCACAGATAGGTTGCCAAACTAGGTTTTCACCTATGACTTTGGGACAGTGTTTCTCCATTTAAAAAGTCAGTATATGCAAAGTAATAATAATGATTATTTGGAGTAAGAACCTTAAAAAGCACTTTTAAAAAAAGAGCGGCTCTTATCGGTAGATTATGGGATCCCGAAATCGTTTTTCTCAGTTGATAGTTTAGATCGACTTGTGCACTCAAGACAATTAAGAGAGCAAAGCGACACTTTATTTCATATTCGGGATGACAGTTATGTTTTAATGCACGGATTATCTAAATTGGCACTTAGTTTGCTTAACACTTAATTTAACTGACTTTATTTGCACAGGCATTTTTCATCTTAGTCCTAAACGACTAAGCAAAACATGGATCATGTAAACATGAAGCGACAATTTAAAATCTCCTTAAAATATGACTGAACTTTAAAACAAACACAAGTCTATCGTCAATAAATAACGCACTCTTAATAAATGACTCCATTCAAAAACTTCTCTACTCACCCCACAAATAGAAAATACCACGACATTTGCATCCTACACAGTTTTCCTTAAGATACTTAACCCTAACAAGACTTATACACTTACTTCCTCAATCAAATCTGATAGCCTTTTACATAATACTATACATAGATTACCCAATCGCGTTCACTCAAGATAGGGATTGCCAACCTTTGGTTGGATTGCCATAAAAAAACAGATATAGGGAAAAGGACTTCTTTTAGTAAACATCAATGTTTCAGATTAAATCGTCGATAACTGGAATAGTTTGGCCAAAATTGTTCAGTAATTTGTGGGAAGGGTTAATAGTTGTATTGTTTTGTTTGAACGGGGACCATTAATTTTATTACTTGTCGCGTTAGCATATTCTGACACTTAATTTTGACTTTGAATTGCTCTAACAACTTTTAATCTGTAGTATAATTTTACGATCTAGTATCTGTAGTATAATTTTACGTTTTGAAAACTCCAATTATGAAGTCGAAAATATCCGAAAAGAAAAGTTCCTTTTCTTGATATTTTTATATTATATTCAAAGCCAAAATTTAGTGTAAGAATATGCTAACGCGATAAGGTGTAAGAACTACTTTTGGTGCGTAAAACATAAATCGTGAAAGGAAAGCTTTACATGCATATAAATACCCTATCTACTGTTTTGATGGCACGTTCGGCGCAGTTCACAGTGGCTAAGCTTTGTTGCTACATATCCCGATTTAGGAGGAATTCTTAGTGTAGGAAAATGTTTTAAATTAAAAAAAAGGGTTTTTTTTTTTTTCAAAATTATACGTGATTTTCTTTGGGAAAGTTGGTTAATATGACAGAATATAGGCTTACACCAACAAGGTTTTTACTTTATTACAGCGTTTATACAGCCTAACAATTACTTCACCCCTTTCAACACCCCGTATTAACAAGGCAGCCAAAAGATTCCTCACCCCTGCAAGACGAAAAATACAAACAAAAAAAAATCTCCTACAATAATACTCCTAAGAGAAATTGGGTCAATGCTCACATTTGGTCAGACACACGCGATTCCCTACTAATGCTGACATTATGCTGATTGCCTGTTCTTTCTACGTTGAATAAAAACTTAGTATTTCTAAAGGAATGATTTTTTTTAGGTAAAAAGGAACGGCTTTTGTAACATCTGTTGCCTTAGGGAGATAGTCTGGGTTCTGTGTATTATTGGGTCCTTTTTAGGTCATACATTCTTTTTATTAAATCCTTTATTTTTCATTTATTTACAGAGAATATATCATGCCAGCCGCTCGCCGCAGCCTGTGAAGGTTTTAAAATTAAATAAATGCTCTTTGTATAAGTTTAACCGCTGCAGCAGAGGCTGTGTGGCTTCAATCATCCAGCGGCTACCAACCATCTAGCGAAGATCGTCGCATCACTTAACCCGCAGGCTTCCTACGCTTGTCGGTGTATTATTTCACTAAATTAGTGTATAATGGGTAGTTTATTTACACATAATTAAGTCATTTCATATCTATCTAATAACCTCTATTCCTCGTTGACCTAGTTATTGTAAGCGCTAACTTTTGCGTAGCATGATGAGCTGGGTTAGATTTCCGGGTTGGAAAAAGTGGAATTAGGTTTTTCCATCAATACTTTCTCGTAGTAAGGTTTCCTACTTCAAGCAACAGGACAGGCAGGGCACTCATTCAGTCCCATAGTATATGGGGCAACACAACCTACTGCCGCTACGTCTTGGCGCACGACCACGTCGACAGGAACTTCACCCTCATGCTGCAGCTCGCCAACGGAGCGCCTAAGGCTCTTGGTATGTAATTACGGTCACCCATCCACGGAACAACCTCGGCAATCAGGAGTGAATAACTACGAGGTTAATCTGTGCCTCCGGGTAAAAAGGCGTGATATTTATGTCTATCTAATAACACCATTAGAACATTACTTCATATTAAGTTATAACTAGTGGAACTTGCCTACACAAAAAAAGTAATCAAAGTTGATAACTTCACTAATACAAGGTGTTGTTTTGCAACCTCATCAAAATTTAGGAGGTTGTCACAAACGACATCAATTATCAATTAAAAATAGGGTACCTAGTTAATTATTACAAAACGCTGAGATTTTTGGTTGTTTGAGTTTGTCAGTATTTCAGAATATAACCCGCTTAACGTGGTTTAGGGAATAATAAATTATCGAATAAACGTTCCAAATTGTTTGTTTGTGTGGAAGCGCAGTTATAGGGCGTGAATCAGACGGCCCGCGTTTATAACTCGGGTGGTTCACACTTACCGATTTCCGTAAGTAAGAACAAAAATAAAAACTACCTACCCATTTTATTATTGATTCGGGACGAGAATCATTAGCATAGTTACCTCCTTGAATTTGACGAGGATGCAAAACAACACCATGTATAACAAATTACCAATGATGACCAAACTTAATGGTCATATAATAAGAAACATTATTTTTAGAGCAGCGCATAACGTTATGAACATGAAAGATCTAATTATTGAAATGTGTTTTGGTCTTTTGTCTCACTTTGCTTAATATTAGGTAAGTTGGAAATAGGCGGCAATTTTTTTTTGTTTTTTTTTTTTTTATTCTTTTGGAACAGCGTCAGCGTTAAACACAATTTATGGGCCTCGTGCACTAAGTGGCCACGACAACTACTTGTCGAATGATCGGCCGCCCCGTCTCGAATCAAACTGGTCTGACGCCTGGTCCTGAGAGCAAACTTTCCTCCAGATCGAAGTTTCTGCGGCTAAAAGTCATGGTTTCTGCCGTGTAATGCGCGAGGTCCCTTAGTGTCACAAATTGTTACCATTATGACTTTGACTGTCACACAAGAACGTAAATGACTAACAGACCTAACTCAAAACTCAAAGCATTTATTTCAATCAGACCATTACAGGCACCTTTGAAAGTCAAAAAACAAAATAAAAACACGAAGCGCCAGCTCCAGTCACAAGGCATAATAACTTGTGAAAGTACTGTAGTTGCCCATTCCAAAGCGTAGATCTCTATGGAGAAGAATGGGCAAGAAATTCCATGGATACTCTTTTAAATCAAAACATTGTTACAAAATCTAGTATTTCATAGCCGCTATACTTACCTAAACTTTTAATGAAACTCGAAATATCATATATGTCGGAGACAGTCATTAGTACGGACATGAATCAAAAGCGCGCCAAAGGCGACCTACTTACCAGTCTACCCACACCCAAGCGCGCTTACTACAGAGTCGTGATGTTTCGAGCTCGCGGCGAGGAGGACAGTCAGTGTCTGATCGCGGCGGAGTCAAGACGTCCCGAAACTGTAACCCGATTCATTGTGCCTAGTGTTACTGTGTTGGATTGTAATTTCAAGTAATTTGTTAGTTCGATAAAAGCAGTGTACTTTGGGTATAGAATCTGGTTCTTCTAACCTAACAGACAGATGTGTTGCTGGGGAGTTTGTTCCGCCACTTCTTCTTCCCAGCTAAAACACTAGGAAGTGGCGAAGGGCGGGCGTTTTGGGGGACTGTCTCTTGTAATTTTGACATTCAAAGAGTGCTGATTATCAGCCTAGTTTGAATAAATGACTTTTGATTTTGTAGTGTGTGTTTTCATAGCACGAAACCCAAGTTCTGCCCACATGAAGACCGTGTCTAACGAAATAAAATCACCTCCCTACGACATATATTAGTAATAAGCACGATACGTTTCATAAAATTAAATCAAAGTCATGCTACAAAATGTACGTACGTACGGAGAAGGAAACTACTAACTTTAATACTTGCACGTAATACAACTTTCATAAGATGCAAGAGGTATTCAGTAGAGAGATTTCGTTTGCAGGTCGTCAAAGGATTCCAGCTCAAGCCGTGTGTACTTTTATTTGCCTGAAATGATAAAATAAGAATAAGTAAGCTTCTTGGCAATAGGTCTTCTAGTCTGCCTGCCACCTTTCTTCAGTAATCTATTCCTTTATTACTTTATATAATAACACTTTACTTGCAGTCTTGTAAAAAAAAAAAACGGGTTGCACTCCGGGAGTGCCGACAGAAGTGAAAACTTGAATATTAACGTTGTGCATTTTTGATATTTTGGAATGGTTAGGGAATAATAGTGCACGAATTGCTTTAATTATCAGTATACAAGTAGGCTATCATTTATGTGGTAAAATACAATATTAATTTATTGCGCTATCGTACAAACATGACAATTTATATTACATTAATAAAAAACCGGCCAAGTGCGAGTCGGACTCGCGCACGAAGGGTTTCGTACCAATATTTATAAAAACCACCATATATGATCTTCAAATGAGACTCGTTTTTAGTACAACTGACGTTTAGCGCCATCTATCGATATTTCTATGTAGTTTTTCGAAACTTTCGAGTCAAATACAACTGGTCGACTATTACTTGTATTCTTGTAAAGCCCACTTATGTGTGATAGTTTTCCTTTAAACTTCGCCGGTACTACTGCCGTGACATTTGAATTTCTAACTACAACCGTTTAGTCGGTTAAGGGGGGGGGGAGACTTGACTCTAACGAAAATTGGTACTTTAAAGCTTGATAAGTCACGAACGGTTTCATCATCATCATCATCAGCCTATATTGTTCCCAATGCTGGGACGCAGGCCTCCTCTCTATGAGAGGGAATGGGCTATAATCCACCACGCGGGCCCAGCGCGGGTTGGTAGATGTCACATGTCTTCGAATTTTTAGTTCTAGGACATGCCGGTTTCCTCACGATGTTTTCCTTCACCGTTTTGAGAGCAGAGGTGATGAAATAAATTACACAAAGTAATGCGCCTGCCTGGGTTCGAACCTACGACTTACTGCTCGTAATTCGAGGCTGCTACCACTGGGCCACCGCTGCTCGAACGGTTTACTTAATCAAAAAACGGTCTTTCCAAACCTTAATAATATTTTTGAAAGACCAATCCAACGATATCCTTCACTATGGGAAGGACGAAAAAAATAATTATTTTTCCCACTTTATATGTAGGGGAGGTACCCTAAATAATATTTTTTTTCACAATTTTATTTTACCACTTTTTTTGTGTTATTACGTGTATACTTATGCCGAATCACAACTTTATAATACTAACAGTTTTTGAGCTAAACCGCGGACAGACAGACAGACGGACATACCGAAACTATAAGGGTTCCTTGTTGACTACGGAACCCTAAAAATTGAACACTTCAGAACTATTACAATCCGTCTTACGAATTTTAACTCTTTGGAGAAACCGAAGGTTTTGTTTTTGCATAAGATGATTATCCAGTTTTGGAAACCCAAATTCAAAAGACAGATTTCATAAAGTTCAAATTCCTTCGTAACCTAATGTCAATCCGTTTTACCAATTTTCCGGTTTGGGAAACCCAAACTCAATGACCGATGTCATAAAGTTCAAAATCCTTCGCAACCTACGTGACCTTGCGGTCACGTGTCCTGTCGTGAGACCTGACGCGAGATAAACATTTTTTTCCCATCATAAAAATGCACAACCCAGTTACTGGGTTGTGGAGGTCAGATAAGGCAGTCGCTTCATGTAAAATACTGGTACTCAGCTGCATCCGGTTAGACTAGAAGCGACCCCAAGATAGTTTGGGAAAAGGCTAGGCAGATGATGAGATGATGAACTTAATATTTAAGCCTGTAAATTCTGCAATTACTATCTAACCAGAACATTAATTCTAAAACATTACAATAACGAATAGGATGTCTTCTATTACTCCTATTTCTCCATAAGTAGCACAATCGAGGTCTGAACGCTATGTTTTTGTGACAACGATGTTAAATATCAGTGATCAAAGCGTGGATAAGTGCTTGTTAAATGTTAATAATTGCAATTAATTAGCGTAACATCTGTGAACGCTTCGGATGTCACGGGAAGTGGATGCTGTTTGATCAAGCGAGATTGTGCGAAGTATCTCGTGTCAAGTGGTTTGGAGATCGTTTTGCATGGCTTGATCTTATTCTGTTATAATTTTTGAGGATTAAAATGATTTTTCAATACTTCATTTGAAATTATGTTTACATTAGACACTGTTTTATGCTTTAACGGTTTACAACTAAACTCACATTGTCACTTAGGATTCCGTAAGTGTGTAAGTTTGCTCCCTATATTTTGACTATATTTTTTATATCTACCAGCATTCTCCAGGGTTGTGCGTTGTTTCATCGCTAATTGTTTAATCGAATTTTGTTTCACATAAATTGTTTCTCATATTATCATTTCACAGAATAATCAATACGCAGAATACTTACTTTGAAGAAATTTAAATCATCGATTTTTGTTTCAAATAAAGTTTAATGTTAGAATATTCATATCATAGAATAACAAATCAAATATTATTTATCCACATATTGTTTGTTTCACATAAAACTTATTACGAAGAATAACATTTCAATCGACTGACAGTTTCTAAAATTCAAACCTTTGAAAAATGCATACCCTCCTACAAAATTACAACACCGGGTTCACAAAAATAATGCGGGTAAATTATTGTCAAGCAGGAAAACAATCTTGTTATTAATGGTGTCCATGCCTGTTGCATGCAGCATGCAGCAAGCATGCAACTTGCAGCATGCATGCAAGCAAGCATGCAACTTGCAGCATGCATGCAAGCATGTAACATGCAACAGGCAAGGTTTCTGTCACGGCTCCGGCGCTGCGGGTCTCCGGCGGCCCCACGCAAGTTTATTGTCGCAGAAGGTATTAACGTTCACCACCGCAGCTTCGGCTTGCTGGCCGGCAAGCCGGCCAGCCTCAGCCGCGGCGGCGATCCTTAGAAACCACCTGCTCCTCAACTCGCGGGCCGCCTCATCCCTCCGCGCCTATGCGGGCTTAAATTACACTCTAGGGGTAGGGCAAACAAGACTACGTGGAGTCTGTTTTGCAGCCATTCGTTTCTGTCACTAACTTTAGTAGTACAACATATTGACTTTTAAAGACAATATTTTAATTTAAGGTTAATAATTTCGTTGAAATAAAATACCATGGAAACATACATCGAACAAACAGTATTCGTTGAAAAATAATTCTGCTGTTTGATGAGTTGGTCAAATAAAAAAAATGTGATTGTAAAATTCTTTGAAATGTGTTTCTGTAAAATATTTTTCAGTCAAGTAAATAGTAGTCGAAACAAAAATATTTGAAATAAAAATACGGGGACTAAATATTATGTGAAACATTTTCTGGGAAACGAAATTCTGTGAAATTTCTGTCTGCGAAACAAGGTGACACCATTCTCCAGACATCCCACGATCACGAAGCTGTCAACAGCGTCGAAATATTTAGCTCACGATAATTGAAAATCACGCAAGATATTCCGTAAGTGACATTGTAAGATTATGTTTATATCGTTATACTGATCTTTTTATACTTTTTTATTTTATTTTAGTTACGCTTTGTACAATCTGAAAAAAAAATTGAATCCTGAGATGTCGGAGGTTTTCGGACTGATTGTGTCACTTATAGCTACAAGAGAAGGAGAAGACCGAGAAAATAATGGATGAACTGTGTTTCGGTTGATCATATGCCTTGAGGAAGGTTACTGAGGCCTCTAAAATGTCGACTTTTATAAAAGTATGGAAGTTTTTTTGTGAATGGCATCTCGCAGTGTACTGCGACGACAGCCTCATAGGTTTAAACTTGAGGAGGCTGTCGTCTGCTTAACCGACCTACCGACTATCCTGTGGGTGCCTTAAGAGTAAGGCCTCCAGCCAGGGTATAAAAACTTACAAACTAAGTGACTACACGCTAAGGGCACCCTCTGTGGGGTACGAGCCTCAGCTTAGGGAGTCGCTGGGGACAGGCTTGATCTGAATGATATTATTATTTAGGGGCTGATTTAAAACTACTGGCACAGCATCGCGGGCTGGCTCGAGCGAAGGTCGGGGAGAGCATGGACCGGGACGTCGCGATGGACCTCAACGGCGTGGTCGGAAAGACAGCGGTTTGCATCTGAACTTTTTGAGTGTACTAGTTTCTTTGCTACTTTCCTGGAGGAAGGTGATAGCATCATCGGGGTGACGAGAGTATGCCTCGGACGGCGTACTGAACTAATGCGCGAGGGTTCGTAGCGGGCGGCCGCTGTGATCAAGGTATTACGGTGCTTAATGGCATTATCGAAGAAACGCTTCGAGAGACGTTTCATAAACTGAAGGACGATGGGCATTCTATGGTCTACGTGTAGACGGTCATTACGGACATAAAAAGGGGCTCCCGTGACTCTACGTAAGAACCGAATCTGCAAAGTTTGCATCCTATGGATGTATTTAGACTTGGTGTGTGCGTACACTATGCAAGCGAACGTCATAATGGGGCGGATCACCGCGATGTAGAGGCGCAACTTGCACTTGAGTGACAACTTGCTTTTTGCCGAAGTCATGAAAAGGAACCTACCAGGTCCAGAGCAGATTGGAGGTGTGGTGGCAAAGATTGGAGAATGTTGGCCTGAAAATAAGTAGAACCAAAACGGAATACTTGTTTTGTGATTTCGGCGGTCTCTCCAGTCCTGTGCCTATAGCCCTTGCCGGAACGCCCATACCGATCTGCCCCGATTTTCGGTACCTCGGGTCGCTTGTCCAAGGAGATGGTGATGTAGACCGGGACGTAACGCAACGGATCAACTCAGGATGGATGAAATGGAGACAGGTCACTGGAACAACTTGCGACCCACGGATGCCCCTCAAGTTAAAGGGGAAAATATACAAGTCCGTGATACGACCTGTCGTACTGTATGGATCGGAATGCTGGGAAGTGAAAAAGACGGATGAAAAAAGATTGCATGCAGCAGAGATGAGAATGTTGAGATGGATGTGTGGAGTGACTAAAATGGATAAAGTTAGAAATGAGCATATAAGAGGAAGTTTGAAAGTGGCACCTATTACAGAAAAGATGAAAGGGAGTCGTCTGTCTTGGTATGGACATGTGATGAGGAGGGATGGAACACATGTGACTAAAAGAGTGATGAATATGAATGTGGATGGATGGAGAGGGAGAGGAAGACCAAAGAAAAAATGGATGGAATGTGTGAAAAATGATATGAAGGAAAAAGGAGTAAATGATAACATGACGAATGACAGAGGAGTATGGAGAAAAGAGACGTGTTGCGCCGACCCCAAATAAAATGGGACAAGGGCAGGAAGATGATGATGATAAAAAGGAACCTACCCATAGCAAAGGCAGCTCGGTCGCAAGTTGCTTTGATGTGCGCCGCGAAGGACAGGTGGTTGTCGAGTAGGGCTCCTAAGTAATTGGCTTGCTTCTCCCAAGGAATAGGATTACCGTACTCAGTGATCGAGCTGATATGGAAGAAGAAGATTGAACACTTATTTCTGCATGGCATATTATTATTATTTAATTGTAATCTGTACATATTAACTGTACAAAACGTCCTCTGACTCCTTCTATCTCTAAAGTCAGCAGCTTATTAGTTGTTAGATCAAGAAATCAATGTATCTCTGCGGCCATTCATGGTTTCAGTCAGCTCTTAGATTCAACTTCAGCAAAAACTAGTGCGGTAACAATTCAAAAAGCTAAAAAAATTATTGTACTAAAAGTTGTATTGTTTTTTCAAGTCATTCACAGATTATAATTTTAGTATCTTATTCTGTTTAAATTCTTAAATTCTAAATCTTCCAACAATTTTCTATCCTTCTCAGTAAAAAATTCTCGTGACCCCTCTCGATCATAATTATGCTGAAAATATTCTCTTGAAGCTGAAAATGTGAACGGGTAATTGATCTCATGTACCAGGCAAGCAGAAATAGCTGGTAGCAAGCGTTTCGTCGCTCCAAATGCCTAAAGGCCGCACTATGTTAGCACCATACCAAGTTTGTCACACAGTGTTGTAATATCGAAATGTAAGTTTTTAAGAGGCCAATTATACAGGTTGGAAGGGACATTGACGTACAAAACTGACACGTCGAATTACGCGCCGAATTATTCATCGGTATAAAATATTTAAAAAATAAACAGCTGATTCCTACAAAAGTGCAATTCCACGGTCAAAATATATAGAACAACAAATTTTATCTATAAGCTTATTAATAATACAATTTCTCATTGCAGATTTTACTCACGGACTATTAAACAGTGATTAGCACAAGCGCACTCGTTATTTGTTTTTTTCCAGAAATCCAGATGAAATTTCATCGGAATTTGTTAATAAAGTGTCCAACAACCGCAGGTAGTGTAGTCAAAATTAAAACATTTTATTTCACATACGGTCTACATGGGCACTTGTAAAACGTCGATAAAAAGGTGCACGGTTCGGGTTGGTCGTTTCTTATGGAGAAGAACCGGCAAGAAGCTCCATGGTTTCTCTTTTAAAATCATTTGGTAGCGATAATTTAAAAAAAAAAACAGAATTTTTCACTTACTCATGTAACCACACCAACAGTCGTTGACCCCAAACAAAATTTTTGTGTTTAGATGTTGTAAGTATCATTGTTTGAGTTTTGCCAGCTAATTCAGTTTGTTTGTATTCTTCTTAAATTTTTTTGTCAAGAGATACTTGCAAGCAACGTTAAAACACGCATTCACGCGCTACGCTGCGTGGTGCATGGCAGTGTGTTAATCGCCTAAAGTAAGTACAACTTCTGTCTAGTGCCATATTTTCTGTTTCCAACAGATTTTTTCCATCTATTCAACAATCGATATGCTCAAACCGGTCTATATTCCCAAATACTGCCACAAAATTTAAAATTCCTGCTCCAGTACCACATAAAACGATCCACCACAGTTTGTGTGCCTGTCCATCCGGCGGACAGTGAAAGCATTTCATTCATTGCTATCTTTTGATGAACACCGTTCCGTGTAGCGTAACTTGCCTGTCCTACCACACAAAAGTTTAGTTTACTAGTTTCATTTTAAATATGGCAACAGGTATATTTGTATGGAGTTTTTAATGATAAATGGGAAGTTAGAATGTTTTGTCTGAGTTGTGAAGTTGAGCAGAGTTTATTTTTTTTGTACTATTTGTGGTTTTTTTTTAGTTCCGTTATTTCATAGGAAGTATGTCCTTACATATTTTATGTTTGGCAGTATTAAATAACTTTTTGTATGTTGGTAAGATATAAACAAAGCTATCATTTGATATTTGATAGTTATTATTTGATAAGAAACAGGTTACTAATAAATTATGAAAATATTTTAAAT
Organism: Cerastis leucographa; assembly: GCA_963082945.1. Classification (NCBI taxonomy): domain Eukaryota; kingdom Metazoa; phylum Arthropoda; class Insecta; order Lepidoptera; family Noctuidae; genus Cerastis; species Cerastis leucographa. Next base: position 3,498,180 of record OY720380.1, on the reverse strand, counting down.
AATTAAATAAAACGAAACTTAAGGTGATATGTAACTTTCTCCATTCTAAAATAAGTATAGTACGCACGGCGATAAATCCAGCTGTAAAAATCCAGTTTATCTGGATCTCTCATTGTATTGAGAATCTATACATAGTGGGACCATGTAATACTTGTAAATGTATCGCCCGATGTGGCCGTGGGTATATACTATTGATAGTATTACTTTAGTCATGAAGCGATCATGATCTACAATTATTTGAGCATGATCTACAACGTGTAACAAAAAGGGTTTATACATACCTAGGGGTGTGCCACAGACCATCAAACTGAACATGTTTCTTCATCGGAGAAACATCGCATATTTATTTTTTTGTTAACCTCTCATTTTTGCCACTGCTGGGCAAAGGCCTGCCCTTTCTCCTTCCAAACCTCTCTATCTTGTGCGATATCTGGCCATGATCGCCCGGCAAATAAGATCTACCTCGACGGCGATATCCTCCGTCAGGCGTCCAGTGAGTGACGATCTTTGCCCACCTCTCCAAGAAAAAAATATCAGCTGTGATACATTTGGGTCGAATAGGTATTGAAATCTTGTATGGGGCAGCAGAATTTTTTTTCGCTATTACGATGTTTGTTTGATGGAGAAACATGTTCAGTTTGATGGTCTGTAGCAGACCCCTAAGTATGTATATGTATACCCTTTTTGTTACACGTTGTATAAACGCTTTCCAATATCACTAACAGGTTTATTTTCAGCATAAATAATAACGTGGTGGTGGCTTTCAAATAATTTCCATCCATTTACCTGAAATGTTACGCTACAGTGTTTAATGCAGCCATAAATGGTTTTAGTCTTGCGATGAAACTTGAAAATTTCAGATCTTCCTTCAACGGGGATTGTAGAAAATGTGGCTTCGACGTGTTTTGCATGGCTGCAATTCAAAAGTGTGATGGATTTGAGTTTCTATGGTAAGCCATAGATAAGGTCAAAGTCAAAGTCAAAGCATTTATTTCAATTAGACCATTACAGGCACTTTTGAAAGTCAAAAAAACAAAATAAAACGCGAAGCTACAGTCCCAGTCACAAGGCATAATAACTTGTGAAAGTACTGTAGTTGCCCATTCCGTAGCGTAGATCTCTATGGAGAAGAATGGGCAAGAAACTCCATGGACACTCTTTTAAATCAAAATATGTTACGAAATCTTGGTTACATCATTAATGTTAAGAATTAAAAATATGTGAGAACAATGTAGAAATACGGACAAGTTAAGAGCGTCCAGAGTAAAAGATTAAATCAGTAATTAAAAAATAAAGTAATTAAAATAAACCGTGGCAGCTAAGAGATGACCAGTCACAACTGACAGCGCCCGTTCACGAACATGACGCATGTATCAGCCATCATTCAACTCAACCATTTTGAAGGGAACTAAATGACCCGACACACCCACCACCATCAGCGTGACATTTAAGTAAGCATGACATTCACTCAACCACCAGGGTAATTTCGCGTCAATGAAAGATTAAGGTACTCATTAAATGGTGGCTTTACAGTACATGGTACTCACACATGTGCTATGCAATTATATAATACTAGAGATTGAATCTATACAATGCAAATATATTTTTACAATCTTAGGTGTTTCAAGTCTGTTGCACATAAAACGTGTTGCGCCGACCCAAATTAGAATGGGACAAGGTCAGGAAGACGATAATTGCATTTCAATCAACTAAAAATATACTCTAAAACGGACAGGGGGTCTTTAAAGTCAAACCAGGGGCTTCTGAAAACAACAATGCTTTTTTTTCATTTCCGACCTGAAGCTTAAACAAATAAAGTCTCATTTTGCGTTAATCTCCGTGCATGTCCTATGCACCACGTGACCAAGTCTTGCATAGTAATTGTATAAAATCACGCCAGAAGGCTAAGTAGAGGTTACTCAACTGAAAAAAAAATTCGAAAGAGCGGTTTTAGGTGGGAATTTATAACCATAAACATCATCATAAGCAGTAGCGATTGCAACCACCACCAAAGAGACGTACAATGAAGATTATGTGACCTTCTTAGTTGTACAGTGCCTGTAGTACAAAAATAATTGCACCCTTCAGGAATTGAACGAGGCAAATGACAGAGCTTTCCAGGTCGCTTCGTACTGGTGGGACCAAATCTGAGTCTGAAGAAGAAGTACGAGTATGCACTACATTGATCTTTTTGCCGATGACTTGTCTGCCCCACCAATAATAATCAACCACTTATTTAATCTTGACAAGAGTCTTCGAAAAATTCAATACTTCAAAATAATTAATCCCCAACTATCATTTAAAACAACGTCTTAACGTGGTAAGAATCTACTGTTATATAATAAACGCGAAGGTAACTCTGGATGTAACCTTATACAACTGAACGGTGGGAATTAACGCTGAAGGAAAACATTGTGAGGAAACCGGCATGTCCTAGAACTAAAAATTCGAAGAAGTGACATGGCCCGCGTGGTGGATTACAGCCCACTCCTTCTCGTAGAGAAGAGGCCTGTGTCCCAGCAATGGGTACATTATAGGCTGATGATGATGATGGCGGGAATTAACATGTAGGTAGACCTGGGTCATACGATTGCTTGAATCCAGATAATAAGCTCCCGTGGAATAATTTTCATTATTCTTGATGGCAAAATCGCGAGCATTCGCTAGTTTAGAATAATCCTGAATTATATGAAATTGTACTAATAGTCGTCTCGATGATATGAGCCGTACTCGGTATGAAATGCCTTCTAATTGGTTCAATCAAACGCTAGACGTTTGAGATTTTGAGCTGTCAAACGACTTTTGGTTGAATAAGTACGACTGGTGTGGATAATAGGATTCTATTATATTCTGTAAATGTAATCAATTGAAACTGAATTATTCGGTAAAAACTAGAGCAATTTTGTGATTGACGTCAACAAAAAATGTTAAAAATTCTAAAATCATTATTGAGTGGGTATTTTTTAGTAATAAAAGTAAAAAAAAAATGTTAACATGTTTAATAATTCTTTTCAAAAAATACAAAATCAGTGTAATATCAAATCAATCTTGTCACAGCAATTTGATAATTATAAATATCATCTGCTGACGGTACTTCTAAGCTAAACTGACTTTCAATTGAGCTTATCAGGAAATATAATCGCGGTTCTTTGGGACGGGTGCCTCAGGGATCTGAGTACTCAGGGAATAACTCAATAAAACTGCACCTTTATAGAAATTGTCTTAATTGAAAACTATTTGATATTGATGAAATTGCCAACGGGTCCAACTACCAGGAATAATCAAATCAAACCTAATTTAAATATTCCGATCGGGATCGAGTATAATTCCATGGAACTCGGATTGACCATTCCAACTGTTTCTGAAAACGGTAAGCCGTTTAGATATAAAATTATTAATGTGAGTAATATTCGAGATGGTTTCAGTATGGCCATTGCTAGTTATTGCAAAACAAATATTTAAATCTCGGATGATCTTCTGAATTAATGTGGCTTACAAATGTTGGATTTTTTAAGCGCAAGTGTAGTATTTTATTCACGCGTTCGTGTTTACTGTGTCTAAAATAAAAAAAATAAAAAAAAATGCGCCTTATTAAGAACTACTTTTTTGATGACAAGATTACAGCTCCGCTTTATTCTGTTAGCTTATTTCGAAAAAGGAAAAGGTTCTGAACTTTCGGGAATTTTAAAAAAAGCGCATGAACGTCAAAAGATGACGTTTCCAGTTTTCTGTGAATCCGTTTGTACTTTAGGCAGGTCCTAAAATCCCTTTCACACGATACTAAAATCATAAGTGACCGCAGACAGTCTAGGTCCCACATCAATTTGACCAAAGTCCTTTTTGATCAACCCATTGATTGGTTACTATATTGATAACATATAAGCACGTGCCAGACAAAGGTGAAGGTCAAAACTACCTTAAAATTTAATGTTAATCTGAATGTAGATAACTAGATGAAACCCTACTCTCTGAACTTGTAGCCAATAAGTAATTGGCTTGATCGAAAGGGTGAGGGTGAGGTACGTAGAAAATACGAGGAATGATAGATTGTAGATGTTTTGTGAAGTAGTAATTTAATTTTGAACAAATTTGATTATTAAAACTGAGATTTTTGCTGCTGAAAAAAGTTTTACGAAATCTCAATTTTGAAGCTTTATACTACAACTTTACTTCTCTAAGTTATTTTGTTTATAAGCGTGAAGGGTGCCAATAATTGGTAGCACATTTTTGGGAGTATATTAAAATCAATAGGAACTTAAATTAATAGGATAGTAAAATCAATGAATAAGTATGGATTTTGCTGTCCTTAATGACAGTAAGTATATTATCATCATAATTCAGAGAACACTACTAAAGGCAGCGTTAAGTGCAGGCCTGGTGACTAATGGGCTAGCTCACCGTCCATCCGTCTTATGACAACAGGCCGTATCGACGGCGCGTTCGTGTTCCACGCGCGCCTCAAGAAGATATCAGCAATTCGGAAGGGGTCCAAGAAGGCCGATGCCTGCCAAGACTGCGGGACTGTTCAAAAGAGATACCGTGGCCCTGGAACACAAAGGGCTAAGAATGAACATGGATGGGTTTTAGTCAGTCTGACACACCCTTCCACTCCGCCCAGAGCGGGAGGAGTCATTTGATGATTTCCCATTCGTAAAAAAAGCAGCGTTATGTCCGCCTTCTTTTCTACAAGGTGTTGTTTTCCAACCTCGTTCAGGAGGTGGTCACGAAAGACATTATTTTATAATCAATTAAAATTACAGTACCTAGTTAATTATTAATAAACGCTGATTTTTTTGGTTGTTTAAGTTTGTCAGTTTTTCAGAATAACCCCCTTAACGTGGTTTATAAACGTTTGAGATTTTTTGTATGTGTGTAAGCGAGGTTATATGGCAAGAACCAGACGGGCCGCGTTTAAAACAAGGGTGGTTCACACTTACCGATTTTCGTAAAAAAGAAAAATTACCTACCCATTTTGTTATTGATTCGGGACGAGAATCATTAGCATAGTTACCTCCTAGAATTTAACGAGGATGCAAAACAACACCTTGTATTAGTTTCTTTCTAGTTATGCTGTCATCTTGTTTAGATTTGATTATCATTAAACTTATTTATACAAACTACCTCGTTTGTCTAATGGTACCAAGCGCGACTGCTGCGCATGAGGTCCTCGGTTCATTCCCGGGTTGGGCAAAGTCAGGAATTACTCAGTAGTAGTCATGGAGTCTAGATTTGTGCCGGGAACGAACGAAATGTGGGTGTACTTTCAGGTACAACTCTGCCTAACCCTTCGGGGATTCGGTTATGTTATTTATTTATTTGAAAAGACATGTACAATATAACAGAAAATCCAAGTAATTGAACATTGAAAAAAAAGAAAGAAACATATTTAGAATAAAGTATGATAAAACATTTTAAATAATGTACATACTTAAAATTACAACAAAAAAAAGTCATCTTTCATGCATCCTATATATATATATATATATACTATGTTATGTATACTACTTTTGTCACCCATAACACACAAATTGCCACTATAGACGGACATCAGAAAAAAATGATATTTCATTCACACGAGTATTTGCGTAACATTTAATTGGCAATCCACTTCGAACGGACGAGAAACTTCACCAGTGTAAAGTCCCTCTACACAAACACGAACTAAGTAAATATGAGGACTATTTGAGAAGTACTTGAATTCGATATGTAACAAGAAAACTTGGTAACTACATCCTCGGTCCTTATAAGTATTTTTTTCTAAGAGATTTGGGACACAAATGTTATGGTAAATGTTTAGATATGATGGAAGTATTGCCGTCCGTTTTTCTTATCAGTTTTGGGAAATATTTTTTCTAAGTCCTAAGCAGATAAATTGTGTGGAAACACACTGTAGTCGTTTTTTTTTATTTAATCAAGAAAAATTCACATAGTGTTTGAAATCATAAATAATACATAAAATTATAAAACATTTTTGGTAAGTACCTACACTAAATAAGAGAAAATAACACAAAAAAAAATAACAATAACATAACATATAAAAAACAATCATCATCAGCCTATAATGTTCCCACTGCTGGGACACAGGCCTCCTCTCTATGAGAGGGAGTGGGCTTTAATCCACCACGCGGGCCCAGTGCGGGTTGGTAGATGTCACATGTCTTCGAATTTTTAGTTCTAGGACATGCCGGTTTCCTCACGATGTTTTCCTTCACCGTTTTGAGAGCAGCGGTGATGAAATAAATTACACAAAGTAATGGGCCTGCCTGCCTGGGTTCGAACCTACGACTTACTGCTTGTAAGTCGGGGTTGCCACCACTTGGCCACCGCTAAAACAATATTATTAAAAAATCAAAACGTAGATTCCACATGTCATCGTCTATCGAATACAGACATTTCTCCAATAGGAATGCTTTGATTCTTGACTTAAATAAGCTTTTGTAAATTAAAGTATTTAAGTCCAATGGCAACTTGTTAAAAATCCAGTTCAAAAATCAAGATGGTCAGTCACTCTATGAAAAAAATGGTATTCAGTTATATCTGTAACGACTGAAAAATAACCTCAATAAAGTATGGAATAACTGACGATCATCATTTCCTATTTTCTTTTTTATCGCGCGTTTTACTTGTTTCCCACAGCACGGCAAACAATGCCCCCTTGTTTTATTGTTACAATATCACAGAAGATACCAGACCGTTCCCTCAATATCGATAAACTGAAAGCGATTAACAAAGTCACTTAAAAACAATATTGCCACCAAAAAGAACAACTTCTAACATTACCTTGCAGAGAACAAACCAACAAATCATCCATAATTACCAATAACAGCGACAGCGACGAACCATTGCAAAAAGATCCCTTGTATCGCCTTACCAATTACGGACGAGGAAAACTGTCTCAAAAATAATAACTAGTGAAGAACACTTCGATATACGACACTTGCCAAAGGGAAGATATTAAAACGGGACCCTTGGCTCTTTATTGTCACATGTTAGAGATAAGGATCGTTGCGGACGGACGATCAGAGGGCAACCAATAGCAATGGCGGTTGTTAAGAGTTTTATACAGTGCCACAAGAATCTTTTGGCGTTCGAGTGACGTTGACAGGGAAACTGTAGTTAGGCGTTAATTAGCATTTGTCTAAGATAACATCAAGTCTGTAATCCCTGAAGGGTTAGGCAGAGGTGTACTAAATAGTTATTCTTTTATTTCTTCAATTTTTTATTTATTTATTTAACACTTCAAGTACAAGTACAATGTACAGAGGTGGACTTAATGCCATAGGCATTTTCTACCAGTCAACCTTTGGGTCATGCAGAGACAAAAATATATATGAAATACTATAAATTTACATCAAAATACTATAAATATATATCATTATACAAAGTGTTGTTTATTTGCATCTTCATCAAATTCAAGGAGGTTACTATGCTAAGGATTTTCGTCCCGAATCAGTAATAAAATGAGTAGGTAATTTTTTTTTCTTTCTTATTTACGGAAATCGGTAAGTACCCGATATTTTAAACGCGGCGGGCCGTCTGATTCTCGCCCTATAACCGCGCTTCCATACATACAAACAATCTCAAATGTTTATTCAATAATTTCTTGTTACCAAACCACGTTAAGGGGGTTATTCTGAAATACTGACAAACTTATACAACCAAAAAAATCTGTGTTTATTAATAAGTAACCAAGTACCGTAATTTTAATGAATTATTTATGTCTTTTGTGACAACCTCCTGAATTTTGACGAGGATGCAAAACAACACCTTGTATAAATTATAAAATAAAAGGACAAACAACGAGGAAAATATCAACGTAGTGACGATACTGCTAACTTCTTCCGAATGTACTCGCGAACTTTCATTTTAAAGGACAGACGATTAAAATTAAATAAATATTTGATTATTATTAATTATGTTTTATTCCCAGTATTTTAGTCTATCATCAACCGGGCACAATTCCTTACTCCGTGACTGCAGCTGAGAAATTACTGTTGAAAAAACCACAATAAAACCTGTGAATCGAATTCAGGACCGCTAGCTCAATAGTTACGTTTTGCGACCACTAAAACAACGAGGACAAACATTTATCCAACTGATTTGAAAAAAACAAGATGGCTGGGTTGGCTACGGTGTGGGCGCTCACCAACAAGATGGACCGATCAAGTCAAAGACTCGTCCCCCCCCAAATTCTACATGGTCGTAAGAGACACGATGGACAGAAACCGATTTAGGCAGATCATTCGCTCCCGATGCAACCCTCGGGCTGACCACGATCCTCAGACATGAGGGACCGACCCCAGAGAGAGGGGGGCTACGATTTTTTTCCACCCCGCAAAGGATTCTAGTACTGCCATGTTTCTGAAAAAACTTCCAATAAGATTGACTTCATTGATTGAACTTCGTCAGTCCATCTACCCGGAGACGTCGCGTCGTTTGCCACGCTCGCTGATGATTGTGACTTTGTTTAGGCAGTTCTTACGTACTGTATTTTCAAATCTCCCCAATCTCTTCAAAGTTAGAGTGCACAGGCTTCTTCTGGGTAAGCTCGTACCATCGTCGACTTTGTCTCTGTCATCTCTGACCTTGACTAGAGTCAAGAGCAAACCCATCTCAAATTAAAAAAAAATTGTGCGTAGAGTCCCTCCGCGCGGAAGAAGTGAAACTACTACACGCATGCGTTCGAGTGCCACGCATTCACTCTCGTTATTTTATTGAGCTTCTAAATAATATATTTTTGTTTTATTGTAATACACTTTTTATTACATAAGTTTATCGAGGTTATTCTACTCATGGAAATTGAGCAAAGGCTGGTCACACCGAAGAGTCGAATGCATGACTGTTTGCACGCCATCTTGCGTACCTAGTAGACCTACGTAGTCACAAATCTTGTAATAGCGCCATCTCTTAGTGGGTAATAGAAAATATTCCCCCACCATGAAAACGTTAAACTTGTTGGAAGTCGCATAAGAAGTTTCACTCCAAAAAGAACAAGAAATCTATGATACTGTAGTGTACTTAGTTTAGCTTTAGTTCACTCTGTAGATCTCACCCTTTAATCAGATCAAACGGAATACGTAGTGTACTCCTGCCAGCTGCAATGATTATGCCTTCGCGTGGCAATCCGCTTATTGTCAATGCATTACCATAACACCTTCGCCACATCTCCGGAACTCAGCTTAGCCTGCAACCTCAGCACGAGAGAACACAATTGCTTGCATAAAAGTCAGCCTTTTATCAACTATGCCAAGGTCGAATGATAGTATTTTACAACTACCTACCTGTACTTCATAACCCAGTGACGGGGGAACATGATAAAACTTGGCAAGATTTTCAGGCTTACCACTACACGCAGGCATGCCACCAACATCGATTGCCATTGATCTATAAATGACAGTCTGAACGAACTGTCCAACGCGTTTTTCAAGGCACTGTTTAACGTACTTTCCAAGCGACGCAGGATTTATAAAACTACATAAACTGATCTGGGCAAGTGTGTAGCTTTACCTTTAAAATGGGATTAAATATAATGAGCACCAAAAAATACTTTGAGATCCTAAGCTACGTTACCCAAAAAAAAAAACTAAACACCAAAAAAATTGTATTCAAAGACCAAATATAGTAAATGATCACCAAATATAGTAAATGATCACCAAATTTTGTGGCAAGAAGAACTTAGGAAGCAAGTGCGAGCAAAGCGAGCTCGGGATATTGGGCACCCCGACTCGGACAGGTTAGGTTCGAAGGGGATGGCGGGGTCTAGTGAGCGAGCGGAGCGAGCGAACTAAGACCCCGACATCCCCTTCGTGTTAGGTTACTTTAAACCCTGCAGAGAGAAATAGGAGCCCCGCGTAGCGGGGCTCCGTCGACTACGCCTTAGTTCGGAGCTGTGATTTTCAGGTTTTTAATTCTGGTGATCATTTACCATTTCTGGTGATCATTTACTATTTTAGGCAGTATAAAAAATGTTTTTTAAGGTTATATTTACTTTATCTGGTGTTATGTTAAACATAAGCCCTTTAAAATTGACCCGTGAGGTAATTTTATTTTGTCTTTGTCTCAGCCTCTCTCTGTAACGTAATAAGCGATCGCGTGTGCTCGTCCTAAAATAAGGGTATCCTTCAGTCCTTGTTCAGTTTTTGGGCGCGTGAAAGAACATGGAAGGTTTCTTTTAATATCTGACGGGTTGATCCGGGTATGGAATTATTTTAGATGTTTTGACATGAAAGGCATTGTATGGGTTAAACTTGACAATAGCTATTTTAAGCATTCAATGGCGAATTTGAAGACGTGTATTACATACATTTTTTGTATCGGTAAAAATCTTTGTTGAATTCATTCATGTGTTTGTTACGGCTGTTTACGTCAGTTGCGTTACGAGAACATTCTAGAGAACGGTTGGGTTTAGAATGTTCTACTATGGAACTGTGTAGAAGATTCCACAATAATTCTAGAATGTCTACTGAGCTGTGAAGAATGTTCAAGAAAGTTGTGGACCTTTCTCGAAGGATGGATCTCCATTTAAATAGCCGACGGGTTTGCGGGAGCAGTCAATCTGATTTTAGCTAAACAAGCGAATCGAAGTAAACCATCAATGTGATATCTAAGAGAATAATGATCAGCCGTGCATTTGTGATTAAGTTATAAGTGGTTCGTGTTAAATAAAGATAATTGTCGTTGAATTGGTATTCATTGAATTAATCCTATATTCAGCTCATACAAATACCGTTGAGCTAGCTTGATAAGTTAAATTTAATCTGATATTGATATTCATTTCATTACACGAGGTATTATTAAACAAGTTTTTATTAAAGACCAGGAGCTGTTTTTTTTTTTAAATATTTAAACTCTAAAATTATTTTTTGTGTTACCGAAACACGATCCCCTAAATGCCAGCAAAACGCTGATAGCATTCTAACCGGTCACCTACTGCGGTCTACCGGGAAAGCAAACCCACTTCAAAGTTATATGCCATATAAATATGAATATGTCGTATAAAACATGACACCAATAACTCTGAGTTAGCCACATCGAATCTTTGCCATAAATCTGCCAAGCTGATGGCATGCGGTTGCTCCTAAATTATGACTGCGGTCCACGGAGGATTAAATTCACGTTTTAATTTTGGATCCTGGTTTGAAAGGTTTGGATTTCCTGTTTGTCTAGTTTTGAGGTGATACAGAAGAATAATAGAGGAGCTTGTTGCTAAATAATAACAGGCGCTCGGGTCAATTTTTAGGTTGGCCCGTGGATGGGTAGCGACCAATTACATACAGAGTTTCCTCCGTGCCTCAGAACGCACATTAAGCTTAATAAAATAAAGGCTGGCTTAATGGCCGTCAAAGACCTACAATTGACAGTCGTTATAGATAGTATTTAGTCCAAAACCACAACCAGTCTAATCCAGGTGAATCGTTTTACCCAGAACTAAGCGGGTTGTGGGGGTCAGATTGGCAGTCGAGTCCATGTAAAAGACTCATATTCAGCTGCATCCAGTAACAGTGGCAGCCGACTCCAACAAAGTTGGGAAAAGGCTAGGCAGATAATTATGAGAAGAATTATAAATGTATCTATCGCCCCGACTAAGTCCACGTGGGGGATTACAGCCCACTGCTTTCCACAGAAAGAGCGACTGTGTCATATTTTACTGGATTAAACAATAATTACTTTGACTACTACAATGGATAGCTGAACTCTTTCTGTGCTAAGCTAAGCGAACAATAATTCGCATAACCCGCCTCACGAGTCGTCTTTATACAGTTCCTCATAAATATATCACAAAAGACATAAACAATCAATGTAAATAACGGGACCTAGTTATTTATTAATAAACAACTTAAAAAAAAAAAAAGTTGTTTAAGTTTGTCAGTATATCAGAATAACCCCCTTAACGTGGTTTAGAGAATAAGAAATTATCGAATAAACGTTTGAGATTGTTTGTAATGTGTGAAAGCGCGGCTATAGGGCGAGATACGGACGTACCGCGTTTAAAACACGGGTGGTTCACTTACCAATTTCCGTAAATAGGAGAAAAAAATACCGTGCCATTTGATTACCGATTCGGGTCGAGAATCATTAGCATAGTTACCTTCTTGAATTTGACGAAGATGCAAAATAATACCTTGTATATATGGCTAGATGACTTGCACTGAAAGTCTTAATGTGCCATCCGGTACTTTTTTGATGAACCGTAAGCGATCTCAGTATACGGTCCTTAACCTTAAAGATCGATCTGTGCTGTTGTTATAATTTACCCACGAGCCCCCCAAAATACCCAATGTAGTCATAACTCAATATTCACTGCTCTCGGTCGGTTATACCAACATATAACTTCCAGATGAAGGGTTATTCCTCTTTTTACGGAAGTGACGGTGACCGTAAAAGTGAATGATTTACGAACTGTGAAGTTATAGGCAGAAAATGATGGGTTAAGTAGGTGAGGAATATGTATGGAGCTCCATACACCATGGACGATTGAGTATGATGGTTAAAAAATGGTGGGGCTTTTATTTCTTGGGCTCCGTTTCGAAATTTGAAACGGAAAAACAAATTAAGGTAAAGAAAGATCGAAACAAAAGTTATAAGTTGTCGACATGTCGGGCGTGAATACAGGAGTCATTATGCCGATAATCGTGTCGGCCAATGGCTTAATAGCCAAAAGCCCCGACCAACATCTTAGGAGGCTCTTGCTTGGAAGCTGAATCAAGGGCTTGATTCAGAAAGCAGTACTTCTGGACACTTCTGTTATTAGATACCTATCTCAAGAGACCTGACCACCAGTAGCTCGGACCCTGTTCCCGAAACCGTTGGGCTACTATTTTTTGGCTATTGTTTTTTACATGTTTTTTTAGGAAATATGTAGACATCTAAAACGTATGTTTGAAAATGAATAAATTGATTAATAATCAGTATAATTGTTTTATACTTTACGTGGAACAAGATTTGCATTTCTTACGCGAATAAAATGGTGATCGTCGCTTACCGAAAAAGTTAAATATTGCATAACCTGTCATAAATGTTAAGATATAATTCGTGCAAAAACTGCGTTGAGATATTAAGGGAATAATATAGTTGTGTTCATTACGCTACCATTGAAATTATTGTACTTTTATAAATGTAGGTAAAAAATACAGGATGTAATTAATGCTCTAAACATCGAATATGCAGTAAAATGAAAACTGCCGTAATACCAAAATACCATAATTATTATTCGGTGGGGAGTGCGATGTTATGTTTTGCGTCCGGCCCATGTTTTTGTCTACATACACATATAATATTTATGTCCTTAGTTCCTCCACGCCTTTTCCTATGGAGGTAGGTAAGAAGGATCCCTACAAACTCCATCTGCTTCGGTCAAGGTCATGTTTAAAGCAGTAGGCCCCAGTCCTTTCTCAAGATCAACACCAATAAAGTAGGTTTTCTTTCAGTAAAACTCTTTGTTCTTCTCATGTTAAGTTTTCTGAGGTACCTATGCGAAGTCCTGTTTATTTATCAGAATACGTACGTAGAAACGTATTCCGAGCATATTATAGTCGTGATAAAAGTAGTTCCGTATGATTCTTTAAAAAGCCATTACGTCTTCACTAGTGGTCATATAAAGCAGTATTCAGACAAGCAAATTACTCCGACTACAAGTTCCCTCGCGTTGTTATTCAAAGCAATGTATGGAACAGACCCATTTACTAAAATGAACGACTTTAAGCTGAAATGTATTGAAGAACTTCAAGCAATCCCAAGATTGTTTCACAATACAATGACAAAACCGTCCTTGAATTTATTCCATTCAAACAAAACGCCCATAACTCGTCCAAAAATCGACTCTAAGCCCACCACTTAAGATTGTTATCTCATATTATTTAGAGGATATCCCGAAATTCCGCGCATACTCCTTGATCCAGATAATTCTCAAAACTTATCCGAAGTCAGATTAAGGGAGGCGAGAATTCGAAATTCTTAGTGTGGTTGCAGAACAAGACTTGGGCGTATTTCACACTAGAGAAAAGCGAGATGAGCGAAAATGAGACTTTTTAAAACCCCCATGCAATTTCCAACCTTATTTTTACAGAGATAGATTTTCAAATTTAATGAACGGGCATTTATCTTATAGGATATTGAAGCAGACGATAGTACGGCCGCGGATTTTAATTCGGAACAGTAGTGGTTAAACTTGATAGGAGTTATGATTTTTGGGCTGGTGTTCGAAAATAAGTGCACGGACTTGTAGTGAAATTTAAAATGAGTTTTGTTCCCTAAGCTTGATGAATGTTTTAAAGTGATGATGGAGTGAATAACGGAGGATATTACTCAAAGCATGGAATTAGAAGTTAGTGGTTGGAGATATGAACAGCTGAAAAGATCGAATAATCAGTGTCTTTGGTTTGATTGCCATTCAGGACGAATATTACGGTATTTTAGAAGTAAAAGGTGTCCAAAATTTGGTAGTCATATTATGACTTAATGACAAATAATTATTACACACAGCAAACTCCGTGACTGTTTTTCAAAACCTTACAGAATGTCGTGCAAAATTTAAAAAAAAACTCGTTTTCCACTCCACGCTCGTTGTTGTGTTGCCAACCTTAAAGTCGCAACTGTCTGAAAACTATTAAGGTTTGTAACCGAATCAAGTTTTTGAAAGTTTTCAAGGGGCGAGGTACGTGTGAAGTGGGATAGTTAGCGGAAATACCGCTTTGAATGTCTGTTAAGTGAGGCGAAAAGGGGGAACAGAGGTATATTGATGAAATTTTACGAGTAATATTAGTGTACGAGTAATTTCAGGTACCTCTATTCATGATGAGATAACGACCAATTTGCAAATCCAGCTCGAAGGACCATTTATATAAAAGATGTCGTAACGTTTTTTTGCGATCTATGAGTTATATTCTCACTAGCAGTGTAAATAATGCAGGCAGAAACAAGTAGAATGCTTGTCGCTCGACTACCGCCTACCGTGATAGTGATGTTCCTATTATTTAGTAACATTTGGTGTAGGGCTTCCAACAGAAGAAAGGGAAAATAGTAAAAAGTGTGCTGAGTGTCTAAGGTTGCACTTGTTTTGCGATTACGCCTAATCTAAAACCATCCAATGAGGCAATGTGACACCGATCCTACAGAAAGCTGGTATACGCGAAGGCTTTAAACTTCCAGAATAAACAGAATACTATTTTCGGGATATGTCGATATTAAATTGAAATTGAAAAATCCTATTAAACCCCACCCATTCGGGATTAAACATAACCCATTACTTGTTACTTACACAAAACTGGAACGCGGAATCCCTATACCCGGTGGACCTATCAATTTTACGATTGCACGTAAACGGCAGCGCGCAGTTTACGATTCAGGATCCGACTTACGTATACGTACAGTCGTAAACAAAGATGGATGTCACCTGCTTTGTTAGACGGTATGAGGAAATTACATGGGGATTGGCTCGGGGCTTAAAATTTTATACTGGTGATGTTTTAAAGGGAAATATTTTTAAATTGGTTATCTGAAATAGTACCACGGATGTATTCCCTGTAGGGATAAAAAGATTGTGCCGATATTTAACGTCCCATACACGACTTCAGGTGAAATGACTGGCGTCAAGTGACACGTGCGGGTGTCACTTGTTTCCTTAAAGCTAAGGATACACTAGGGGACAAATGTCGTGGGACACGTGTCGCCAGCGACGTTGGGTGAAGTATCACGACGTTGTCGGACTTCATTCGACATGTCTGGCAACATCGCGCGACACGAGTCGCCAGCGACGTCAGATGAGGTAGCGCGACGTTGCCGGACTTCGCTCGACATGTCTGGCAACATCGCGCGATAACTACCTCGGTGGGTGATGATAAAGATATGATATCGACTGCCTTGCGAAACAAAAGTTCTAGTCAGTAGTGATGTCGCTAGATATGTCAGGCGAAGTTTCGCGAAGTCGCACGACTTCGTGTGACGTCGTTGCGGACATAAGTCGCGCGTTGTCGCCATATTTGTCAGGTGAAATCTGCTGGCTTCGCTTGACATGTCGCCGATACATGTCGTGGCACATTTGTCCCCTAGTGTATCCTTGGCTTTAGCCGGCCATAGACGATAGGCATATATGCATGTGCAGTTTTTTCTGTTGAGTCAAACTGTGCATGCACGAACCGTGTAGTTAATAGCCAGGCCTGTACATGCTACCAAGAGACCATCGAAATAGATAAACAAGGTGTAAGGGACTCCGACGTGAAGACGCTTACCACGTACTCACTTACATGATTGTGAATTTGTAGAAAAACGCTGTTTTCTTTTTATAAATTACCGGTGAAAAATTTCTATGTGTTCAGAATGATGTACATAATAGTTTTCGCGTCAATGTCCCTTACAAACCGTGTTTTTTTTTAAATGAAGACGTAATTTTAAAAAAAACATTAATCTATACAAATAAATAAAATTTAAGTGTCTGTTTGTAATATTAAAATGTATATACGGTACATACACGGTGTAAATCACCTCATCACGAAGCCGTCAACCAAGCATTCGGTACATGAAACTAAGTAACTTTACGCAAAAATTATTGCTGGGAAACGACTTTTTTTTGGGAGGTGTAAAATCATGTTTTGTGGTAGAACTCAATGTAACGCACTCAAAACATTGTGCTGATGGACGGATTGAATAGTACGGGGGTCACGGAGGTGTTTAAAGTAAAAATCTTACACTAAAAACTTGTATTTAAAAAAATACTTGTCAAAAAGTTGGAACTTAGACCCCTAATATCTCCGTAACTAGAAGGTTCCCAGGTATGGTGTAGAACAAAAAAATTATCGCAATGACAGGGAAAACCAGTTAAGTTCGTTAAGAGGTGTTTTACAACCTTAAATACCAAGATATTTTTCTTTTAATTTTTTGTCTGTTTGTTCTGGCTAATTTTTGAACGGCTTGACCGATTTGGACGGGACTTTCACCGGCAGATAGCTGATGTCATATGAAATAACTTATGCTACTCTTATTTTAGAAACATTCTTAAATTATTACACAGGCAGGCACAGATAGTTAACAAGTATAAATTCAACCGAAGAAGAACCGAATAACATTTATTTTCAAAATGTTGCCGCAAAAAATTCTTAATATCCTTACACAATTTTCTTTCTTCGAGAATTAGCATTTAAAATAATAACAGTTGGTAGATACGGTAGGTGTCTTTCATAGTACGCATGTAGGCATATGACACTATATACAATGTAGCAAGTAAGGCAATAAAAAACTTTTATTTATACAGCCATATTGTGCCAAATAAAACACGACGAGTAAAGTCGTGGCAGTAAAATAAATTTTGTGAAAGTATTTTTGCTGAATGGAAAATATCAAATGAGTTATTTTTTCTGGTAATGAACAATTGACTGTATGAAACTGTTACTACTGTTACTGCTACGAGTATCAGTATTTTTTTTTTGCTCGGCAGGTCACTTTCTTCTTTTTTAGATAACTAAGCTTGCCGCAAAAGTAGCTGCAAAACGTTTACGTTGTGAACAGTGGCCCACTGTGCTGGTAAAAGAATAATCAAACCAAATCAAAATCATTTATTTCAGGTAGGCCAGTTACAGGCACTTTTGAATAGTCGAACAACAATAAAAGTGGAGCTACAGTCCCAGTCACAAGACATAATAACTGTGAAAGTACTGTAGTTGCCCATTCGAAAGCGTAGATCTCGATAGAGAAGAATGGGCAAGAAACTCCATGGACACTTTTTTAAATCAGAAATATGATCAGAAACCTATTGCATGAAAACTTTTTTATATATAAAAAAAAAATAAGTTCTTAACACTCGATTACAATCTATTCTAAAGAGACGAAAAAGCAATTTAACTCTAACTTAATGTTGCATTGAAAAATGTTATGACTAAGAATAGTCTCTGCACAGTTTTTTCCCAGTTCGATAGTACTTTCTAGAGTCTAATATGTTAAAAACACGTAGTTCACGTGTCATGTTCTAAAGGCGGAAACATACTTACGTGTCGTGGCGCGTCGTGACGCGCCAGAAGCAAATCGGTTTCATACATTTAATATGGTTAGAGACATATTTTGCATGGCGTGTCGTGTCACAACGATGTATGAAACCGAATGCTTCTGGTGCGTCACGACACGCCACGACACGTAAGTGTGTTTCGGCCTTAAAGCAGCATATATTTTATATTGGTTTTTGACTCACAAACAGTTTAATTCGCTTTAGTCACTATGCCAGCGAATAATTTCAAATCATTTGTGGAGACTAAAAGATGATTTAGTGGTGGGCGGCACCAGTTTGAATACCACATCACTTTTGCACACTTTGTATGAACCCTTACATACTAAACTATTTTGAAAAACAATACTCCATTCAATTTTAGTATGAGGAATCAAGCGTTCAAAATCTACGCTAAGTAATTAAATTTTAGTATGATAATCAAGAGTTCAAAATCGACGCCAATTAAATTATTCACCTAACAAGACAGAAACGGTGAGTGACGATCGAAATCAGCTCAAACCTCCTTTGAGCTAAGGGACGAACCTCCATAGAAACGTCTTGAGTTTAGTAGGGGCACATAGTAGATAGTCTCAGAAAGTCCCTTTCATACAAGAAGCGTTGAGTTTAGTAGGGGAACATAGTAGATAGTCTCAGAAACTCACTTTCATACAAGAGGCAAAAATATGTGCACGTAGCTACCGTTAAATGCCGGTCACCAGTGCGCTTGCACTCACTGTACGCGAAGTACGTGAAGTATGTCTGCGTTACGTTACAAACAAATGCCGTTTGCGAGTGCGCTTGCTCAGCGAGAGCAAACGTACGTGAAACGTGTCCTATGTGTGCGTTGAGATCTCAATCAAATGCCGTTCGCGAGTGCCCTTGCATTCACTGTACGCGAAGGGTATCCTGTGTGCGTTGAGTTCCAAACAAATGCCGTTTGCTGTACCACCACTCGCTGTACGTAAAAGGTGTCAGTGTGTCCTTGGAGGTCTCAACCAAATGTCGTTCGCAAATGCGCTTGCACTCGCTGTACGTGAAACGTGTCAGAGTGTGCTTGGAGATCTCAACCAAATGCCGTTCGCAAATGCGCTTGCAGTCGCTGTACGTGACACGTGTGTATGTGTGCGTGCGTATGGACCTAATTTTCTGTGCCTGTCTGTTTTGTCGTCCGGGGGTTAACGTGAATATTGTTCATGAGCAGAACACTGGAATAGCTGTTAATTTGATCCTGGATGGTGTAGAATCAATTGTGAGTTTGCATTGACGTGTACCTTCACGCCTTCTGACTAGTCATGTGAAATGACTAAGGAAATTCATGATACATTTAGGCTTAATTGATATTTCGCATGTGCGGCTAATATTTTTTTTGGCCTTATCTACGAAGAGATTTAGTAGTAGGAGTAGCTTTTTTTGCAATGAAATAGGTTAGTATCTTCAGATGGCTAACAACGAGTTTGTAACTTCAAACACACTGGAAGTTACGCAAACGCTAACATACTTTAAAAACATGACAGCTATATAATTACGGGCTTATTTACACTTGTTGCATCCATCTAACATCATCATGCCTGTAATTTGCCCGACCCGAGAATAAGCCCAGGACTACCTGCTCAGCAGTCGCGCTTATGACCACTCGACCAACAAGTAAGTTATGCTATTTTTGTCAGCTCATTGCTTGATAGAATCTGCTGTAACGATTTAGTATTGTACATTGCATCTTATTAATATTTTGAACATTGTAAGCGAGTGATAAAATATTTTTATGCAGCAGTCTGCTCAATTATAGTAAAGGTGCAAAATCTCTCTTCCCTGCGCAACCGTTTCCACTAAAGCTAAGCGGAGACAAGAGGTGTGAATAACGAAATTCTATTGGTGGTTTAAACACATTTTCTCTCTACTCGCCTGATCCTCCATTTCAGTGAAGTCCGGCCCTAAGTTACCCTAATCCGAAGGTAAATAGAACTCAGTCAGCTCACAAACGTAGGTACTCGGTAATGAAGTAATTACTTGTAAACTCGTCGGTTAAGAAAGTTATAACGAGTACCGAACTATGAACTATCACTTTTAGAGCTAACAACATTGATTTAAGTTAGCTTGCCTTGTTCAAGATATATTTTCTGAAGCGTTGAAACTTGGAATGCAGACTGTTTAGGTGAGAATTTCCTTTGAGAGTTGGTTAATTGTGGTTATTATAATGAGTTAGTTTTAATATACTTATTTTGAGAAGGCCGTTAACGATTTAAAGACTAGCACGTGTAGCATGACTACTGTAGAAACGAGTTTTGTCTACGGAAGAATCGACATATTGACAGATAGAAAATGATAATGGTGTCAGTTTGTCGATTCTTCGGTCGACATAGCCCGTTTCTACGACGGTCATGCTACGCGTGCAGGTATGATGAAATAGATACGTTGGACAACAAACAAAAAGTCAGTTTAAATCTAAAATTTCAAATCTTCTAGTTTTTAAAGACTTTTTGGCTTGGCTAAATGTATGTTGACAATCAAAATCAATAAATCTTAACTTCCTAATCCTAACTAATATCATAAATGCGAAAGTAAGTTTGTTTGTATTTTTTACCTTTTTAAGCTTAAACAACTGAACCGCAAATCCTGAAATGTTGCGAATACGTTGTCAGGTGTACAGAAACGGACATAGCATAGGGAAAAAGTACTATTTCTGAGAAAAACAACAGGCCAGCACATGGGCACATGAGCACTTATAAAACGGCTAGAAAAAGTGCACGGATCGGGTAAGTCGTTTTCTATTGAGAAGAACCGGCAAAAACTCTATAGTTACTATTTTAGTCATTGCTTGCGCACAAAAAACGAAAAACTAGGAAAAAAGTTAAAAACAATCTGGGAATCAACAAGAGTACCTACACTGACATGCATTTTCTAAGGAAAATATTTAGTTACAAATATCAATAGGGTATGTAGTGGGCAGAAGGCTCGACAAATGGCTTGGCAATGGCTTTCAAAACGTTTTGTATTTCGGCAGCGACCATGTAAAACGATTGACAACGTTTTCGGGTTGCAGAGCGAAAAGTTTGATTAGCTTAGCTTGCATGGCTGACGCATTTTTTCATACTTGTGTGCCGACTGCAAAAGAAGCTATGTGACCCTTTTTTTTTGCGATCGATGTGGAAATCCTCGATGGATTTTCCCCGCCCTGGGGAGAGCGGAGGACTCTGTCAGACTCGTACTGACTAAAACCACACCGGTGTTCCCTCGCACACTTGCGTCGGGGGGCAGCGGGAACGAATGTGACTTCCGCTGCCCCGGACTAGTGCCGCCCCGCTCGACCAATGCGGGCCTCATCCCTGGGGGGGAGTGAGGTGTACTTCCCCCGTTACGTCTGTGAGAGGAGCGCGTTGAACACTACGCGCCGCCGTCTCGGGTCCATTATGATGGGGGGCGACGGATGTCCCCCTGGCCGTCGCCCCTGGACCTGTTTAGGGGGGCCGGAAGAGGGCGTTATCCGCCCTCTGCCGACGCCCGGTGCGTCTGCTGCGGGATGGGAAGGAACTCAAAATCTCCCTCTCCCTCTCCGTAGCTTCCTTCTGCGACGTGACGGTTTCGCAGAAGGACACCACCGCGTCTCAGGACTCTGTGCCACCGACCATCGCGCGAGCAATGGTTAGCAGCGACAGGTCTTTACCTACCTCTGTGACGAAGGCACGGCGCGGCTCGTCTCACGCGGGACAATCTGCCAGCGTAAGCCGCGCCGTATCCTCCGGACAATGGACGCAGTGATGGCACCGAGTGTCCGGCTCCCTACTTATGCGACACAGGTAAATATTGTTCATGAGCAGAACACTGGAATAGCTGTTAATTTGTTCCTGGATGGTGTAGAATCAATTGTGAGTTTGCATTGACGTGTACCTTCACGCCTTCTGACTAGTCATGTGAAATGACTAAGAAAATTCATGATACATTTAGGCTTAATTGATATTTCGCATGTGCGGCTAGAATTTTTTTTTGGCCTTATCTACGAAGAGATTTTGCAGTAGGGGGAGCTTTTTTGCAATTAAATAGTATCTTCAGATGGCTAACAACGAGTTTGTAACTTCAAACACACTGGAAGTTACGCAAACACTAACATACTTTAAAAACTTGACAGCTATATAATCACGGGCTTATTTACACTTGTTGCATCCATCTAACATCATCATGCCTGTAATTTGCCCGACCCGAGAACAAGCCCAGGACTACCTGCTCAGCAGTCGCGCTTATGACCACTCGACCAACGAGTAAGTTATGCTATTTTTGTCAGATCATTGCTCGATAGAATCTGCTGTAACGATTTATTATATATTGTATATTGCATCTTTTTGATATTTTGAACATTGTTAGTGAGTGATAAAATATTTTTATGCAGCAGTCTGCTCAATTATAGTAAAGGTGCAAAATCTCTCTTCCCTGCGCAACCGTTTCCACTAAAGCTAAGCGGATACATGAGGTGTGAATAACGAAATTCTATTGGTGGTTTAAACACATTTTCTCTCTACTCGCCTGATCGTCCATTTCAGTGAAGTCCGGCCCTAAGTTACCCTAATCCGAAGGTAAATAGAACTCAGTCAGCTCACAAACGTAGGTACTCGGTAATGAAGTAATTACTTGTAAACTCGTCGGTTAAGAAAGTTATAACGAGTACCGAACTATGAACTATCACTTTTAGAGCTAACAACATTGATTTAAGTTAGCTTGCCTTGTTCAAGATATATTTTCTGAAGCGTTGAAACTTGGAATGCAGACTGTTTAGGTGAGAATTTCCTTTGAGAGTTGGTTAATTGTGGTTATTATAATGAGTTAGTTTTAATATACTTATTTTGAGAAGGCCGTTAACGATTTAAAGACTAGCACGTGTAGCATGACTACTGTAGAAACGAGTTTTGTCTACGGAAGAATCGACATATTGACAGATAGAAAATGATAATGGTGTCAGTTTGTCGATTCTTCGGTCGACATAGCCCGTTTCTACGACGGTCATGCTACGCGTGCAGGTATGATGAAATAGATACGTTGGACAACAAACAAAAAGTCAGTTTAAATCTAAAATTTCAAATCTTCTAGTTTTTAAAGACTTTTTGGCTTGGCTAAATGTATGTTAACAATCAAAATCAATAAATCCTAACTTCTTAATCCTAACTAATATCATAAATGCGAAAGTAAGTTTGTTTGTATTTTACCTTTTTAAGCTTAAACAACTGAACCGCAAATCCTGAAATGTTGCGAATACATTGTCAGGTGTACAGAAACGGACATAGCATAGGGAAAAAGTACTATTTCTGAGAAAAACAACAGGCCAGCACATGGGCACATGAGAACTTATAAAACGGCTAGAAAAAGTGCACGGATCGGGTAAGTCGTTTTCTATTGAGAAGAACCGGCAAAAACTCCATAGTTACTATTTTAGTCATTGCTTACGCACAAAAAACGAAAAACTAGGAAAAAAGTTAAAAACAATCTGGGAATCAACAAGAGTACCTACACTGACATGCATTTTCTAAGGAAAATATTTAGTTACAAATATCAATAGGGTATGTAGTGGGCAGAAGGCTCGACAAATGGCAATGGCTTTCAAAACGTTTTATATTTCGGCAGCGACCATGTAAAACGATTGACAACGTTTTCGGATTGCAGAGCGAAAAGTTTGATTAGCTTAGCTTGCATGGCTGACGCATTTTTTCATACTTGTGTGCCGACTGCAAAAGAAGCTATGTGACCCTTTTTTTTTGCGATCGATGTGGAAATCCTCGATGGATTTTCCCCGCCCTGGGGAGAGCGGAGGACTCTGTCAGACTCGTACTGACTAAAACCACACCGGTGTTCCCTCGCACACTTGCGTCGGGGGGCAGCGGGAACGAATGTGACTTCCGCTGCCCCGGACTAGTGCCGCCCCGCTCGACCAATGCGGGCCTCATCCCTGGGGGGGAGTGAGGTGTTCTTCCCCCGTTACGTCTGTGAGAGGAGCGCGTTGAACACTACGCGCCGCCGTCTCGGGTCCATTATGATGGGGGGCGACGGATGTCCCCCTGGCTGTCGCCCCTGGACCTGTTTAGGGGGGCCGGAAGAGGGCGTTATCCGCCCTCTGCCAACGCTCGGTGCATCTGCTGCGGGATAGGAAGGAACTCGAAATCTCCCTCTCCCTCACCGTAGCTTCCTTCTGCGATATGGCGGTTTCGCAGAAGGACACCACCGCGTCTCAGGACTCTGTGCCACCGACCATCGCGCGAGCAACGGTTGGCAGCGACAGGTCTTCACCTACCTCTGTGACGAAGGCACGGCGCGGCTCGTCCCACGCGGGACATTCTGCCAGCGTAAGCCGCGCCGTATCCTCCGGACGATGGACGCAGTGATGGCACCGAGCGTCCGGCTCCCTACTTATGCGACACAGGTACTTTCCGAAGCAACCATGCCCCGAGAGCACCTGCGTCGCCCGAAACTTCAGGGAGCCGTGCTTCCTCCCGAAGCTATGTGACCCTAGCTTAGCTTCAGTGGAAACGGTTGAGCAGAGAGCAGAAGATGTCTCGTTATTGTGTAGATCAGCTTCCGCACTCAACGGTCAAGCGCACACCGAAGACTATAAGATACGTGAGCAAAGTGCTGCGAGCGGCGTGCGGTAGCCAGTGTGCTGTGAGCGTCGGCGTGCTGTGAGCGGTGTGCAGTCAGCGGCATGCTTCATGAATATAAAATATTATTATTTATCGCTAACACAGCTGACAATACGGAAAACGTTCTGAAAACTGAAAAATTCAATATTCCATAACAAACCAATCAAAACTTCCAATCCAAGATTCAAAAGCAACATAAAAAGGGAGAAAACCGAACAGAAATGTCGTAACACCAACATTTTATGTAAACCAAGATACAGTAGGGAAACTTGTACCGGGGTGTCGTTAAAAAGTTTTAGTAACTGTTCCGTTCCCGAGAGAAATGAAAATAATATACGTAACGGTTTCTAACTCCCAACTGTTCGGTTTAGCAGGAGTTTGGTTTGTTAAGATCCTATATCTAGAAAAAAATATGAAAATTCTATTAGAGGACGTGTTTGATGGGAGTGATGTTTTTTATTATTATTGGGAGTGATAGTTTAGTTCTATTCTTGGAGTTTGTAGTTAAATAATAACAGCTGCTCGGATCGAACATCAGGTAAAGCCGCACTTGCCTAGGTTGGTCCATGAATGGGGGTCCATCACATATCGAGTTTCTTCCGTGCCTCGTAAAGCACGATAAGCCGCTTATCCCGGCAGTCGTTATGCAAGATGTTGTTTTGCATCCTCGTCAAAATTGTAGAGTATGTTACAAAATACATAAATAATCAATTAAAATTACGGTATCTAGTTATTTATTAATAAACGCTGTTTTTTTTGGTTGTTTAAGTTTGTCAGTATTTCAGAATAATCGCCTTAACGTGGTTTAGGGAATCAGAAATTATCGAATAATCGTTTGAGATTGTTTGTATGTGTGGAAGCGCGGTTATAGGGCTAGCATCAAACGGGCCACGTTTAAAAAAAAAACACGTGTGGTTCACCCTTACCCAATTCCATATATAAGAAAAAAATAATTACCTACCTATTTTATTATCGATTCGGGACGAGAATCATTAACATAGTTACCTCCTTGAATTTGACGGGGATGCATAACAACACCTTGTATAACCCAGCAGCATTTAAAATACCGGTATTCAGCTGCATCCAGTTAGATGAAGAGTTTAGTTCTATTCTTGTTTGTGTAAACTTTGCCCTTTCAAAGCTAAGAATTTGTTTGGTTCTATTTATATCTTCAGACAACTGAAAAAAGTACTAGAACTGCGTGTTACTAAAGCCAAATGTTTATCAACTACACACTCAACATAAGTAGTAGTTTGTTTTCTTCTTTCTTTCTTTAAGTCATCATCATCATCATCATCATTAGCCTATCATGTTCCCACTGCTGGGACACAGGCCTCCTCTCCTATGAGAGGGAGTGGGCTGTAATCCACCACGCGGGCCCAGTGCGGGTTGGTAGATGTCACATGTCTTCGAATTTTTGGTTCTAGGACATGCCGGTTTCCTCACGATGTTTTCCTTCACCGTTTTTGAGAGCAGCGATGGTGAAATAAATTACACAAAGTAATGCGCCTGCCTGGGTTCGAACCCACGGCTTACTGCTCGTAAGTCGGGGCTGCCACCACTGGGCCACCGCCGCTCTCCTTAAGTACCGTTTATTAAAACGTAAATAACTAACTCGTGCGAAAATAGTTTTGACTTGAACTTGAAAGTATATTCGTTTGACATTGAAATAGAAATACGAAATAAAGCATATTTCGCAAATCCACCTCGTCGTTTTCTCATTGTACAAATGGTCACTTAAAAGAAATGTTAACCAACTTCTGTTATTAGTTTTGAAAAGGTCTTTCTGTGATTGTTATGTAAGCGTTATAATCTCAGAATTATTCAAAATAATCAATCTGATTGCTTTAGCCCTTGGCCACAATATGTATGCTTATACGGCACACGTCTTGTGACAGAGAATGTGGATAAAACAAATGAAAGTATAGGAACAATTTGACGGAAAAAAGTGAAGCGGGCTTCGTTTGACGCTAGTCGAATCGCCCGCGGCCGTGATCAAGGCCTTACATAGATACTTTTTAGTGCTGCTACTGATAATCGCTCGTGGGTTTGGAAGGTTTACAATAGAATAGCAATTAGTAGATTTCAGAAAAATACAAAAATGTGACTTATTCTTGAAAATGCAGTTCAATTAATAAACTTTTTAATAGTCATTCCCATACTGATTAAAAGCCAAGACACCAGACAAACTTTATATGAAAATACAATACTTAACAGTCTAAAACCCAGACGGTACAAAAAACAACCAAATGAGAGGAAACGAGGTTGAAAAATTCTCTAAAGCAATCGAATAAGCAACGAGTTACTCACTGTGTACCGTTCCTTCGCTTGCAGAGTATTCAAGTTATTTCTGTGGTTGCAATGAAACTTACACTAGTAACAATTCGGAAACGGAATAAGAAGAAATGATTGCAGTCTTCACTAAAATAATGCCAATCATATTTTTTTATGTCAGTTACAGTAAGTGAAATGTGGAATTCACAATAAGAATAAGAATAAGTTTACTTAGTAATTGTTACAAACATTTTCTTAATCTAACTTAGCGCTATGAGTAATTGCAACAAGTCATATTTTAATATACAAGGTGTTGTTTTGCATCCTCGTCAAAATTCAGGAGGTTGTCACACAAGACATAAATAATCAATTAAAATTACGGTACCTAGGTAATTATTAAGAAATGCTTTAGTTTTTTGAATGTTTATGTTTGACAGTATTTCAGAATAACCCCCTTTACGTGGTTTAATGAATATGAAATTATCGAATAGACGTTTGAAATTGTTTGTTTTTGTGTAAGCGCGGTTATAGGCCGAAAATCAGACGGCCCGCGTTTAAAACACCGGAGATTCACACTTATGTATTTCCGTAAATGAGAAAAAAAGTAAAAATTTCCTACCGATTTTATTATTGATTCGGGACGAGAATCATTAGCATAGTTACCTCCTTGAATTTGACGAGAATGCAAAACAACACCTTGTAGTAAAAAAAAATAGAGGTACCCAAACTAGGCTGCGCTTGTATCTTGGGGGACAATAACCAGAAGCTCCTTGTAAAATATGTGTAAGTATTCAGCTGTATTTGGTTAGACTGTAAGCCAAACCGAAAACGATGGCGATTAGCTGTGCCCTTGACGCCATTCGCATAGTTCCCTATCTTCTGAAGAATCTTTGGTCTTTATAACGTACATCTTAAGCTTAGTATAGCTATGCTTCTAAATCCCTACTAAATTCCAACACAACAAACACAAACAGGTCTGGTAATCCGAAGGTTATGAGAGCAGTATTACAGCATATGTAGACACAGGGAATCCGCAATTTGCAAGCCGATGCAAGCAACATCCCTATTCAGTGACCAGGCATTTACATAGCGTTTGAGCAGCTTAGGCTGAGCCTGCTTCTTTTTTGTGGAAAAACGACCGGTATGCAGTAACGCGTATCGTTTTTGTTGACGGTTTGATGGTGGAGTGAAAAGTAAGGATGGAACATGCACGGTTATAAGCCGTGATTTGCTATGTGTATTTTAATATTACTCCTGAAATAGTATATATTTCTAGCTGCTCCAATTCTTTTCCTAACTAGTCTGATATTATAATTCTTGTACAATTGATGGAGTTATTCAAGGTAAGTCAGTCGTAGCCAAACTTACAAAAGCTACAGATCCACCATAGCTTTCTCAAAATTTGTACTGTTTACATATCGTGTTTATTTTTTATTTTAATTCCATAATGTCCATCCAAAGGTTATCTCAGCGATAAGACCGCCGTTGTAATCATAAAATAAACAGTTTTGTAAAACAGTTATGTTTAATTTTTGGTGAACAATAAAGTTTTATCTTATTAGATTATTTTCTATTCTATTATATTCCATTCCATTCCATATCATTCCATTCGATTCCATTCCGTTCCGTTCCGTTCCGTTCCGTTCCGTTCCGTTCCATTCCATTCCATTCCATTCTATTCTATCATGCCTTAACCACAACCGGCCCCGGGAGTGATCAGTTCATGACATGAACAAAACAAATTCAACCCGACGTGACTGCTCCATTCATGCTATGTAGGTACTGACCTGGCACAAATGGAACAATCGCGTTATGTTATCACAAGGATACGGTCAGGCTGACTTGGTGTATTAGGGTCAGTTTGGCTTTTAACTTCCTCGACTTTCTAATGGACTAAACGGACTGTACAAAAATTTCCACGTAAACCGAAACCAGCCCAAAAAAATATCGTTACTCGAAATTCCAACCGACTTTTATGAAAGCACAATAAAGCTAAATACCTGCCTTTTTCGAATCTCGTTTATTATTCAATACACGTCATATTTACGGGGAATTAAAATTGCTAGCAAAAGGTTGGTCTTTTCAAAAAAAAGGACTACGGTTGGCTGCCTGGGCACGTCGTGACTAAAAGTTGAATACTGTTGTTGTTGTAGCTATAATATAAATCTGCTGGAAGTAGCATTTTGACTACGTCATTGGTTTTGTGGTAGCTAACCCGTCACCTAATCGTGGAGTCATGAAATCCGTTCAAAATTCGGTCAAAGTTTCAAATTAATAGTAGTGTAGTGGCCCGGAGTTTGGACTAGTCTCTCGGGGAAAATTTTACTACTACTTTAGCATATACCCCTGTCTCTTCCTTCATGTTATATTGGTGTTATGCTAGATGTATACCTTTTATAATTTAGTCAGTTGAGCTAGGAATTATTACCTTTTATCTCAATAATTCAGTAACGTAGATTGGAATGGTAAATTGTAAAAAACCGGCTAAGTGCAAGTTGGACTCGCGCACGAAGGGTTCCGTACCATTATTTATAAAAAAAAAAACGCACAAAAAAAAAATTGTGTGGGAGCCTTCTTAAATATTTATTTTATTCTGTTTTTAGTATTTGTTGTTATAGCGGCAACAGAAATACATAATTTGTAGAAATTTCAACTAGCTTACTATCAAGGTTAATGGGATACAGCCTGGTGACAGACGGACGGACGGACAGCGAAGTCTCAGTAATAGGGTCCCGTTTGACCCTTTGGGTACTGAACCCTAAAAATACTCGTGGCATGTACAATATTGTTTTTTGAGACTTATTGGACTTGGTTCCTATATCAAATCTACCAGCACCTATATCTTCATTCATGAAAATGTTAATAACTTAATTACCGAGACAAACAAGTAAAACTTTTTGTATGCTGATCTGATCTAGTAAGAGTAGATGAAGCTCAAAGAAACGATAGGCTGGATGAAGGATGTTATGGCAAGAAAGGAGGTGTCTGGGGGTCTACTCTCTAAGTCCGTCAACGAAAATATGGGTCCGTCCATAACTAGCTTTAAACTTCGAAATGTACCATACTCCCAAAATTTTTGGATTCATGAGTTTTGAAAACACATCGGGAGCAAGGACAACTGTTCAATCGTGTTGTCATTCATTTTTAGTTCGGGCGCCTAATGAATCTCATGTCCGTAAGTGATACGGAGTAGGAAACGCCCGTAACTTCGGCTGAAACTACGGATTTCGTGCTTAGAGAGTAGACCCCCTGATGAGATGACAAGTAATAGAGAAGTATGGAAGAAGAAGACATACCACAAATTAATTTGCATTAGGACAGGAGAATGATAATGATGATGAGGCTATCTCATCTAGCTGTTTATTTTAATAATTAAGTTTTACATAATCGATCATGAAACCATTTTTCCTTCCAGCACAACTATACAGCTTGGAAATCTTTCATCCATTTTGCTTTTTTTTTCTTTTGAATAAGTTGGTCGCTGGTACCGAGACAATTTAGCATTTCTTGAAACTTTTCGCTGGATTTATTATTCAATGTTTATTGGTCACCGTGGAAGATGTTGAATTATTTATGTATTGAGGCCCGATTATGGTAACGGTGGATGCAAAGTCATCCATCGTAACAAAATAATGTTTTTATAATGTTATGGCAATTTGAGTAATTGCGGGTTTCTCTTTGGGTATCATTAAAGGAGTGTTTTCCATATTCTACAAATTAAATTAATGTCCGAGATATTGGATTAAATCAAGAGGAGCTCGTGGCTAAATAATACCAGCCGCACGGGTCGATCTTTAAGGTTAAGCCGTGTTTGCCGAGGTTGGTCCGTGGATGATGACATACCAAGTTTTCTCCTTGCCTCGAAAAGCACAGTAAGCCGTTGGTCCCGTCTGACTTTTGTAGATCTTTGACTGTCGTTACAAGTAGTCAAAAGCCAAAAATTCTAACACGTCCAGTCTCATCAAGGAGTATCGTATTACACAGTTACTGGGTTGTGGAGGTCATATAGGCCATCACTTCATGTAAAATACTGGGACTCAGCGGCTTTCGGTTAGACTGGAAACCGACCCCAAGATAGTTTGGGAAAAGGCTAGGCAGATCATCATCAACGGTTGATCTAACAGGCCCCGTCACAAAACAATTTCGTAACTTAGCATCACGGATACCCAGAATAGGTAGAGTTTTTTGAAGTGAAAACTTCTTAAGCGGCGTTGCGCACTTTTTTGGTGGGTAAAAAATGTTAAACCGGCATCAGATCGTCAGATCGAAAATTCGTAAGACGGATTGACATTAAGTTACGAAGGAATTTGAACTTTATGACATCTGTCATTGAGTTTGGGTTTCCAAAACTGGATAATTATCTTATGCACAAACCAAACCTTCGGTTTCTCCAAAGAGGTGAAATTCGTAAGACGGATTGTAATAGTTCTGTACTCTGAAATTTATAATACAATATAAATTGTCATGTTTGTGTACGATACCGCAATAAAGGAATAATGTATTTTACCACATAAATGATAGTACCTGTAAACTGATAATTAAAGCAATTCGTGCAAAATTATTCCCTAACCATTCCTAAATATCAAAAATGCACAACTTTAATATTCAAGTTTTCAGTTATGGCCGGCACTCCCGGGTTTTTTTATGTTACTGCTTCATCGATCTGCTTCGGCGATTAGTTCCCTGAACACTAAGCTAATTCTTTGTTTGATACATGCTATAGATGTAAATTGCACTCTTGTACTAAAGGATATCCAAGTATCGCAATTTAAGACGCCTCCTACCTGATCAACTGAGGTGGCTGGATCTGACAAGATGTGGAAGAGGCAAGGACGATGTTGTAACGCAGCTTGGGGAGTCCCAGTGATTGCCTGCAATAGGCTAAGTTAATTGATTGATACAGACTACAGAATTCATAGTATCTAAAAAAGATCTTTATTGAATTGGAATTATACCTAATCCTTGATGAAATGTAATTTTTATGAATAATATCACGGTAAATGCACCATCTCTTCCTACCGATTTGTACGCCACAATATGCGGCTGAACATGTTAGAACTTTTCTGTATCCTATTATTATCTTGCATGTAATGTTTCATGTACCTACACCATGTTTCAACAAATAAAATTTACTTACTTACTCGTACTTACATAAATACTGTATTTTCATAGCTCGCGAATGTGTGTTATAAATATTATAAAGAGGTAAAGTTTGTAAGTTTGAATGTAGGGGGAAATCTTCGGAACTACTGAACCGAGTCTTAGTCGGGAAGCTACATTATTCCCGAATTTCATAGTCTATACTTCAAAAATTCCCAAGGGATGATTTGCAACCAAAACACCGCGAAGCCGCGGGGCAAACGCTCATACCTACAACTCTTTTAGTGAGTGACAGGATCTTTTTCGATAAAACGGGAAATATGAAAATAAGTCGTCCAAAAAATCTCAGTATTTTTCGAACCCAAAACTTCTCACCCGCAAAGATTCCCATCAAGACTATTCCTTTAAAACAACAACCATTTCACTTCCCCAGTAATCCGCAGAAAGGGTCAGACGCATAATCAAATTGCGTCAGGATAAACGTTGCTATTCTAACTGTTCGACTAGAGGCTATCATTATCATTCATCATGACTATGTACACATAATTCCCTTGCGGTCGAATAGAGATAAGCGATCAATTGGATTAGATAATGGTATGGAATCTATACACTATACGTTTGTATGTATACTGTTTAAATGGTAGTGTAACAGTGAAGCGGTGTTTGTTATAATAATTGGAACAATAAGGCAGTCTTCGTCGGCACTATGATAGTAAAGTGTTTATTATAATATACTGCTATGCTATACTGCCTCTTTGGTATACAGTATGTTAGTTTAAACGAGGGACATATTCAAACCTATAATAGTACATGCTAACATGATACTAATAAAAATATAAACAAAAAAAAACACTGTTAATAACAGACGGAACCATACCAAAATTTTCGCAAATATCACTTAACGTGTATACACCCTTGTTTTCAAGTCAAGTCAAGTCAAAGCATTTATTTCAATTAGACCATTACAGGCACTTTTGAAAGTCAAAAAAAAAAACAAAATAAAACGCGAAGCTACAGTCCCAGTCACAAGGCATAATAACTTATGAAAGTACTGTAGTTGCCCATTCCGTAGCGTAGATCTCTATGGAGAAGAACGGGCAAGAAACTCCATGGACACTCTTTTAAATCAAAATATGTTACAAAATCTTGGTTACATCATTCATGTTAAGAATTACAAATATGTGAGAACAATGTAGAAATACGGGCAAGTTAAGAGCGTCCAGAGTAAAAGATTAAATCAGTAATTAAAAATAAAGTAATTAAAATAAACCGTGGCAGCTAAGAGATGACCAGTCACAACTGACAGCGCCCGTTCACGAACATGACGCATGTATCAGCCATCATTCAACTCAACCATTTTGAAGGGAACTAAACTAGCGCTAGCGACTTAATACTATCGCAGAACATGTGAGCGGGTCAATGACTCTTAGGTATAATCCATTTTCCCTTCATACTTTAAACTTACCTGGCTTAGGACAGTCCAAAATATCTAGGCACTAAACAAAACATTAAAAATTCTTCTATATACGTTATAGGTTTTTTACATATTTGGGACGAGAATCGAATACTGAATATCCTCCCTCAATATGTCCCTCGTTTAACCTAACATACTGTATAATAATGTTCGCAAGTACTAGGTACAGTTGGACGTGATGATGATTTATTTTTGGTTCCCAGGTGAAGCAAAGCCATCTGCCTGCCTTTTCCTAACTATCTTGGGGTGAGCTTCCAGTCCAACTCAATGCCACTGAATACCAGTATGTTACATGGAGCGACTGCCTATCTGACCTCCACAGCCAAGTTAGTACTAGGTAATACGATACCTCTTTGCTAAGACTGGAAGTCAGACTTTCAGGTCACAGACTACCTCTACCGACTGTCTCAAAGATCTTTAAATGAGAGCCGAGATCGATGGCTTAGCTTCTCAATTAAAGCAAAGTATTATTTGAATAGCGCTAAAGGAGTTTTTATTCGGTTGATGACAATAGGCTCGTCCCTATTACATGGGACTTGAAACCCAACATGTAAACATGAAATGTGATTGTTACTTGTAAAGCACAGCTCTGCTGAACTCTTCGGGGATTATACATGCGTATAAGAAAACACTACTATGGTCTGTTCCAAAAGTATTTGATGAAAATATAAACATGACTTTTTTTTTTTTTATTCTTTATTAGTTTATAGAGGGTTTGATCAGCATGACCATGCCACCCTCATAGGGGCATTCCATGTCTATCTACGCTTAATACCTAAGTTTACAATTTTGTATAGTTTTTTGGCTGTCCTGGACAAGGGGGCAGCCAAAATGCTGTTATATATGCCAACATCAAAAGATCTAAGACAGTTTTCTAAGAAGAAGCTACTCCTCTCAGCCTCGTTCCGGACACATTCTGCTAGAATATGGGTTGCATCCTCTACCTTATCACACTCAGTACATTACTTTGCTTTGGTTGTATTCTTACGTAACGCATAAATCTGTATTACTATAACCTAACCTAACCTTCTAAATTTAAGTCTGATGAAAAATTTATCTGCATTACGATTTTTAATTACTACAAAGAATCACATAAATAACTAAGTTAACAAAAATAGGTACTATTTTCATTATCAAATTCAGCTTTTATATTTGTAAAGGGACGTTCTGGAGCTATATCTAATCGACTCTTGACAGTTTTATAATGTGACATGAAACTTTCAGATGAAAATGTGAGTAGGTAGGAAATATTGATCTTTTTGAAACTAGTGTGACCTCGGCAAAAAAGTGTTTATCAATGAATTTCTTTAAATCCTAAATTTCTTTAGACTTTGGTTTTAATATTTTAGTTTTAGTTTGGTTTAATTGATTTTTAACATCTTGAATCGCATGGTAAATAACCTGTCGCAATTATAATATTTATTTTTACATATTTTAGGCGACTTATTTTCATATTTTTTTTTTTAATTTTTTCTTGGCATTACTTGGCTGTGTGTATATTTTGTTCCACGGTATATTTATCCCAGTCAAGCTCTGGACGTGAAGACTGTAATTGGCTGTCAGATTACCATACTGTTATTTATGACTACTGTATTTAGCCTGCTGTAAGTCTTCCAAATTCTTTAAATAAATAAATAGATATTTGAGTCAGTTCTATTTTGATACCAGTGCACTAGTTTTTTACCTGTGACATTATCTACGAGAAATAAGGACTTGCTCAACTTTTATTTTAATGGAGCATTCAATTTTACCCTCACCTACTTTATCACCTAAATATTAAACTTCCAAAAATTCAGTACAATCACGTACAACGTATCGGGCGTCAAAATTCTTTGATACGCAATCTCAAACAGCCCTCAGTATTAACATTAGAGACGTGACCTACCCGACCATGAATAAATCAGACCTGTGCTATGTTAATGTGTACTCTACTGTGGTTTGAGATATTATAGGCAAAGGGAGCTTAAATCTGGAGACGGATATGTAGAAACAGGTAAGAGTGATTGAGGGTACGGTTGTAAATGTTGTGGTATTGAAATGGTTTCTAGTTTATAATGGTTGTGAAGTGTTTTTTGTTGTTATTTGAAATAGCTGTAAGTATGCACTGGTCCCGTAGACTTAGCTGCGGGCCCGGTGCTGAGAAAAGATATTTAAATTCATATTTCTGGATTATGTAGTAGTTAAGTTTTTGTGGTAATGTTTTAGTTCAGTTCAAGTGCTACTACGAGTAAAATAGTTTGTAAGTTTCCAATACTAATACAATATGGGTGATTAATTAAATAAATTATTGAATTGAATACACCTTTAACTAGCATTTTAAGGAAAATAGTCTCGGTATCTACAAACATCATATATCGGGTTTCCGGAAAAAAACATTCGTTTACTAAAGATATCTCTGTGACTAATTACTGTATCTCTTACTCTCTCTCTCTCTCTCTCTCTCTCTTTATACCTGCTAACAGTCAGCTAACAACATGCAGACCGGTGGGACAAAAACCTCTGTGAGGGTAGGATTAGTGCGAGTTGATAGATGTCACGTCTTCGAATTTCTAGGACATATCATTTTCCTTACGATGTTTGCCTTCAGTGTTTTGAGGAGCTCAGGACTAAATAATGACAGCTACTCTGGTCGATATTTAGATTATGCCGTGCTCGCCTAGGTTCGTCCGTGGATGGGCCCCTTACATACCGAGCCTCGGAAAGTACGTTAGGCCATCGGTCCCGGAAGTCTGTCAACCAGTCTTACTAAAGGGTATCTTATTGCCCAGTACCGATTGAGTTGTGAAGGTCAGCTAGGAAGTCGCGCCATATAAAATACTGGTATTCAGCTAGATCCGGTTAGACTGGAAGCCGACACTAACACAGTTGGGAAAAGGCTATGCAGATGAAATTATGCTTTCCTTTAGTGTTTTGAGTGTTGATGAAATAATGAACTAGAACTAGAGCTATTTAATAGCTTATTTAATAGCTCTAGAAACGGGATATTTACCATATTTAATATTTTATTCAGCAGCGGTGCAGCGGTGGCAGCCCCAACTTACGAGCAGTAAGCCGTGGGTTCAAACCGAGGTAGGCGCATTACTTTGTGTAATTTATTTCATCACCGCTGCACTCAAAACGGTGAAGGAAAACGTCGTGAAGAAACCGGCATGTCCTAGAACAAAAAAATTGAAGACATGTCACATCTACCAACACGCAATGGGCCGCGTGGTGGATTACAGCCAACTCCCTCTCGTAGAGAGGAGGCCTGTGTCCCAGCAGTGGGAACATTATAGGCTGATGATGATGATGATGAATATTTTTTTCGTTTCTAGTGTTAGTGTTAGTGACCATGTCAGTTCAAAAACTTATGGAACTAGAGCGTCAGTCTGAGGTCACGCGAGCAGAGCTGGTATCAGCCCACCATGCCTAGCGACAACTATCATTAACTGTGTCTGCAAAACGGCCACTCGTTCTTTCTTGAAGGTGTGTAAATGCATAATAGTACGGGGCTTTTAGGTTTGAACCTTGCATTAAATATAAACAGCGATTTTTTTCTTGAATCGTGTACTTGACCTTAGCTCTCCAAATAATAAAAAAAAATTAAACATTTTCCAAGGCCGGATCAAGGTCAAAAAGACGAAAACGCGTTTTTGTGAATAAAAACGTGGGCAAAATTATTAACAGGACCAATTTAATTATTTTAGGTAAAGAACTGGTGACAGTAATATATTTTTTCAGAATTAAACATTTTCGTCCACGGAAATTTCGATAAAAAAACATTTACGTAATTTTTGGATTGTACTTGAGGCAAAAATATAAACAGCGGTTTTTTTACATAAAATAACTTAAATTAATATATTAAACCTCCGTTAAAAAAATTAAACAAATTTGACTCACGGAAGTTATTAATATCAGTTTTTTTACAATAGCGGTCGGGGCAAAAATGTAACAGGGTTTAATTTTGTTTAACTTTCATCTAAAGGCTATTTCTAACCAATTTACACGAAAATTAAACACTTTAAAGCAAATACTGAAAAAAAATAAAAATAATGTTTACGTAAAATACGTTTGCAAGCTTCATTCTTGTATTTGGTGCAGCGATTTCATAGGAATTTGATCTTTCCGTAATAGAGATAAGGTGTAAAATCGCGTATACGTAACAAAACACTATTAAGACTTACAAATGTTTTGATGTGTTCCCGGTTGTCATACTTTCAAGTAAATATCTGGTTCCCTAGCACGAGCGCATGGTGTAAACGTAAAATGTCGATGTTCACGTTACGTTGTTCGTCAGAGTCATCCATATATACGAAATAAATTATGAAATATTGTACGTAATACAAGTATTTTCCATTTTGAAATCGACGTATTTACGATCCGTTTAAATCAGTTTTTAATCAATATAAAACCTGACACTGCTGTGCAAATTGCAAAAAGCGTAAGAAAATTTGAACATCACGGGCCAAATGAAATTTTTCGTCGCGCGCAATATTTTTTTTTTCATTCATAATGTTAATGACTAGCTTTTGCCCGCGGCTTCGCCCGCGTGAAGTTCGGCAATTGCCCACGTATGCGTTAACCACCCCAAAATAATGTCGAAAATAGTCATTTAAATGTTATAGATAATAGTTGTTGGCCACGGCTTCGCGCGCGCGTAAGTGTAAGTATAGGACACATTTTAGTAGTTGTGTAAAAATCTGCGCTTTTCGAAGTAAGACGCCACATAATTCATTCTGGTTAGAAAAATGTATATTACGGCGTTTTTTTTTTTAATTTTTTTTTGTGTTGTTAGGGACCTAAATGGGTTGAACCAGAATTTATTTTATACATGTCTTCCGAGTGACGATGCTGTAGCTCAAATGCCCCGGTCATCCATCCACCTAGCGATATAGGTTATGGTGTAAATGAGCTTACTTAACTTTCAATATTTTAAATTAAAAAATACTCAGATTAAACCAATCTTTTTAACTTCCGGAAAACTATTTTATACTAATGAATTATCCTAGCTTTTCTGTGTAAATGACGTTTGCGGTGTTTCCTTTTGGGGCTAAAATTACTAAGATACTCGCCGAGCTCACTTCGGAGCACGCAACATAAAACTGCACACGTGAGAAACAGTTATCACTTAAATCAATGCCAGCCATAGCCTAGGGGAGGATATTGAGACATTGCGTATTTTAATTTTTATTATTTGCACCTAGAAAATGAGGTCATCATTTTCGTTATCGGCGACCCTGAAGTCCACAAAAACGACACTTGTGAAAGAAAAACCGAATGTTTTCCTCGCCGTCAATTTGGTTAGCAACCCCAAAAACCACGAAAACGACACCCATGCACGAAAAACAGGAAATTTTCCTCGGGGCCATCTCAGATTTTTTTTTATTGCCAGCGACCCGCTAAAACCACGAAAACGACACCCGTGAAGCCATTGAGTCGCGCAATTGTCCAGCCCTCGAGTGTCGGTCACGCAAGTGTCCATGCGCGCAAATATCTTTTCGCGTAAATGGGTTACCGCAAGTGTCCTTCCCACAAATTACCCAGATTCCCTAGAAGTGTGTACTTAAATGAAGTATTTTTAGCGTATTTGTCCACACAAACGTGCTAACACAAAAAACAATAACAAAAAAATGCCATCCCTGTTTTCGTCTGAGGGGTGGAATTTTCAAAAAAATAGATACGTGTTTCACGTCAATTCAATCGAGAAACACAAATAGTGAATTTCAAGCTGTGAAAAACTTTGAACCCCTATCTCACCCTCTTAGGGGGTAAATTCTTAAAAACTCTAAAATACGTATTTATTTATTTCTAACCAGAAGCTTGTATATGAAATTTCAGCCTTCTAACTTAAAAAATGACGAATTTCCATACAAACTTTCATCCCCTATTTAAGCCCGTTAGGGGTTGAATTTCGAAGAATCCTTCCTTATTCCTTGTCTACATTATAAAGGAAACCTCTGTGCAAAATTTCAGCTTTCCTGGGTCATAGGTTTGGGCTTGGCGTTGATGAGTCAGTCAATCAGTCAGTCAGGACTTCTATTTTTATTTATATAATATAGATATATATAACTTTGTAAAGCCATTTGTTGACCCTCTAATTGCAAAAGAACAATTTGAATTTCGCAGGCTACCCTTCCACTTCCACCTGAAGTATGTAGTAGCTATCTGCACTGTAATGGTGAAATAAGTAATATAATTACCTCACCTGCATTTAACATGTTGGGAAACTGTGTTGTTAACGTCCTTTATAAAATAACACTATTTCTGTATTTTTAGCCAAAGAAAACGAGGTGGGTGCTACATTTTTTCAACCACCCTGAAAATAATCCACTCTTGAAATAATCATTTAGGTTTCGAGATATGGAACTTTTTTATCAAAACTGCAGCAGTAACTTTGTTCATCATTAACATACTATAAAAGAAAAAGGATTGTGTGGTTTTATGAAACCACGGTAAAAGTGAAACTTTTTTTCATACTTTTGACATTTATCTAAAAAAAATTGAAATAATATTGCATTAAGGGTATAAAACGCGGAGTACATAAAACCGACCGTCACGCGACATGCAACACACAGACGAAAAAGTTTGAGACGATGTAATAAAACTTTCACTTTAACAAATTTAGTTTTACTGTTGAGTGTATGTTTACAAATTAATTAGCGTTAAAAATATTTTTATTATATTGTTTGGTGCTACGGAACTCGGTGTGTGCGAGTATGACTCGCACTTGGCCGGTTTTCTAAATGAAGATTTAACGTTAATGACGATCATGTTTGTAAACAGTAGGTATGTCGCCACTGACCGACTGATGGCTTGCCGTTTTTATTCCTATGCTTTTACAATTACAGAGTAACACAATAAAACCTACTTGCAAAATAAACATCATTTATCATTTATCAATAAAAACACACCGACTCTTAAAAAAGAACACAGTCATACGCATACAATGAACGCAGCGCTTATCTTGGATACGCACACCAGCACACGCTGTACGCTGCTCGCTGCTTAGCGCTGACGTCACGTTCATCGTAATTTATTTTTTACTTTTACTTTATTAAATAACGCTCTAATCTGTTTAATTTTGGGAGATTAAGGTTTGGATTGATATATATCCTATTATTAAATGAATTTCAGTCCTGTTACATTTTTGCCGTAAGTAGTATTCAAGATTTTTGGATTTTCTTGATTTTCTGTGAAGTCCGGAGCAGAATTTGTTTAATTTTCATAATAATAGTTAGATATGTTGATAACAATCACTTTAGCACTATTTTTGTCCTGTTAATATTTTTGCCTTAAGTACGAAGTCAAATTATATGATTTTTAAAAAAAACTGATTGTTCCTTGGACGAAAAATGTTTAATTTGCTGACCTACTCGTAGCACTCAATCTGTTCTACAATACTCCAAATAAACATACCTGTTTATATTTTTTTCCACCAAGTTACAACATATTAGACGTTTTCTTAAAAAAAAACACATACGCGGAGGTGAACTTTTCGCGGGATACAGCATAACATACTCTCCTGTCCATACCCTACACATTCAATGAAAAAAATCGCTGTTTTTAATTAATGCAGAGTTGGCCTAATTTTCGGCGTAAATTCCCCGGACTATAAAACACTGTACTGAAAACATAACTTTCGCAGCTGTAGGCCCTATTTTTATTTATTTTTAAACTATCGATATTATTGCCAAATCTTATACTGAACCCCGACCCCAAAAAGCCAAGAAATAAACACACGTCACATTATTCGGATCACATACGAGACTGATTCGCCGTGGGCCCGTTACTCGCATGATTTGTACCGGCAATGCAGTAGACGTTCATTTGCATACCAAATACCGTTTGGATAGGGGATTTCATTGGGTTAGAATTTCAATGCCTATAGATTTTGTGAGATATCTTGACTTGTGTTATTAGAAGCTGTGTTTTGAAACGTGAGGAGGTGGATCGAGCTCTCATTAGTGGTAGCCGATGTCTCGATTTCATTTTTATTAATATTATAGGGGTGAATGGAACAGAGTGTAAAGTTCTTCATCCCCTGTAGAAAAGGTAGGATCCTCCGACCAGACAGGGTGTTATATCTGGTGGGCAACTGCCCGACAGCTGTTGTCGGGTTTTCCTATATGGTCTTAAGTCGATGTAAACTTTGCTTGCGAGATTCAGACCATATTAGTTCTTCAGTTTTATCATAGATGGCGCTGTAGCCCTTTATGTTTTAAGTTGCTTTTTTGTAGGTCACTACAATATTATATGAGAAAGATAACTTATCATTACACCATTCTTTAATCCATCTAATGTCAAATAGTATATTGTGTATTAAGGGCGGTAAGTGTAACAAACTTGCTTATTCCTTGATGAAAGGAGTAAACAGATTTATACATTAAAAAAGTAATTAGGGGAAAATGAATTTAATAAATGATGAAATGAAAAATACAATAAATTAGTACAAAAGTGAAGGGCAGGTTAACCGAGAACGTTTTAAATATCTCCGCAAATCTCTGAGCGTGATAGTAACTGAAGACAAACTTGCAGTCGTAGAAAGCTGGCTTGATTAAGATGAGCTTGACCACGACGAACTTGATGCAGGGCGATTTGGTAGGACCCACCAGCAGACACGTACCGCCCAATGCCAGGCTCGTCAGCTCGAAGAGCAGCTTCCAGCAGACAGGTAATGAGCCCCAGTGCCAGGCTCGTCAGTTCGCAAAGCAGCTTCCAGCAGACAGTTAGCAACAGCCACGGCAGCACTAAACGAAGGCCGCTCTTTGACTCCACCAGGCTGTGCTCAAAACTCAAGATATGACAGATCTTGACTCCAAACTAGACTTAGCTGTTTTCTTGATTTTAGACTATACTGATTTCTCGTGTCCAGACTGAACCGACTCTTAACTCCAGACTAGAACCAGGGCATCCGTCAGAAATCCCTTTTATACCCTGATCTTCCGTTTCTTTTCTTCCAATTTTCTTTTTCAGATTCAAAACTGCTGCGCTCTAGTAAGACGCAACCTGCCAGTATTCAAAGCAGCCAGTAGCAATTGGTCAAAAACCTTGCGCATAATATTTTTATAAATATAACTCAGAATATCTTTACACAGCAAATATTCGCAATTAATTATAAAATACAACAATTTGAACTGACGAATTGATGATAATAATTTTTAGTAATATATAATCTAAATGAAACCTTCATAGAGAGTTTGGTTGGTTACAATTAAAAATAAAAGTAAATGACAGCTGACAAGTTCGATGTAAACAATGTCAAAACAAAGAAAACTAAGAAAATATTTATAAAAATGAAACAAATCGTAATATGCTAATGGAAAACCAATAAAAGTATGAATATGGATGATAAGTGTGAGTATAAAGTGTCTGTAGTAGGCAGATACTATATTTCCCCAAAATGTAACAAACTTGCTTATTCCTTGATGA
The DNA here is from genome assembly GCA_963082945.1 of Cerastis leucographa. Taxonomy (NCBI): domain Eukaryota; kingdom Metazoa; phylum Arthropoda; class Insecta; order Lepidoptera; family Noctuidae; genus Cerastis; species Cerastis leucographa. The sequence continues at coordinate 3,455,336 of OY720380.1, read as the reverse complement.
AAGGAGTAAACAGATTTATACATTAAAAAAGTAATTAGGGGAAAATGAATTTAATAAATGATGAAATGAAAAATACAATAAATTAGTACAAAAGTGAAGGGCAGGTTAACCGAGAACGTTTTAAATATCTCCGCAAATCTCTGAGCGTGATAGTAACTGAAGACAAACTTGCAGTCGTAGAAAGCTGGCTTGATTAAGATGAGCTTGACCACGACGAACTTGATGCAGGGCGATTTGGTAGGACCCACCAGCAGACACGTACCGCCCAGTGTCAGGCTCGTCAGCTCGCAGAGCAGCTTCCAGCAGACAGGTAATGAGCCCCAGTGCCAGGCTCGTCAGTTCGCAGAGCAGCTTCCAGCAGCAGCTAGCAGCAGCCACGGCAGCACCGAACGAAGACCGCTCCTTGACTTCACCAGGCTGTGCTCAAAACTCAAGATATGACAGATCTTGACTCCAAACTAGACTTAGCTGTTTTCTTGATTTTAGACTATACTGATTTCTCGTGTCCAGACTGAACCGACTCTTAACTCCAGACTAGAACCAGGGCATCCGTCAGAAATCCCTTTTATACCCTGATCTTCCGTTTCTTTTCTTCCAATTTTCTTTTTCAGATTCAAAACTGCTGCGCTCTAGTAAGACGCAACCTGCCAGTATTCAAAGCAGCCAGTAGCAATTGGTCAAAAACCTTGCGCATAATATTTTTATAAATATAACTCAGAATATCTTTACACAGCAAATATTCGCAATTAATTATAAAATACAACAATTTGAACTGACGAATTGATGATAATAATTTTTAGTAATATATAATCTAAATGAAACCTTCATAGAGAGTTTGGTTGGTTACAATTAAAAATAAAAGTAAATGACAGCTGACAAGTTCGATGTAAACAATGTCAAAACAAAGAAAACTAAGAAAATATTTATAAAAATGAAACAAATCGTAATATGCTAATGGAAAACCAATAAAAGTATGAATATGGATGATAAGTGTGAGTATAAAGTGTCTGTAGTAGGCAGATACTATATTTCCCCAAAATGTAACAAACTTGCTTATTCCTTGATGAAAGGAGTAAACAGATTTATACATTAAAAAAGTAATTAGGGGAAAATGAATTTAATAAATGATGAAATGAAAAATACAATAAATTAGTACAAAAGTGAAGGGCAGGTTAACCGAGAACGTTTTAAATATCTCCGCAAATCTCTGAGCGTGATAGTAACTGAAGACAAACTTGCAGTCGTAGAAAGCTGGCTTGATTAAGATGAGCTTGACCACGACGAACTTGATGCAGGGCGATTTGGTAGGACCCACCAGCAGACACGTACCGCCCAGTGTCAGGCTCGTCAGCTCGCAGAGCAGCTTCCAGCAGACAGGTAATGAGCCCCAGTGCCAGGCTCGTCAGTTCGCAGAGCAGCTTCCAGCAGCAGCTAGCAGCAGCCACGGCAGCACCGAACGAAGACCGCTCCTTGACTTCACCAGGCTGTGCTCAAAACTCAAGATATGACAGATCTTGACTCCAAACTAGACTTAGCTGTTTTCTTGATTTTAGACTATACTGATTTCTCGTGTCCAGACTGAACCGACTCTTAACTCCAGACTAGAACCAGGGCATCCGTCAGAAATCCCTTTTATACCCTGATCTTCCGTTTCTTTTCTTCCAATTTTCTTTTTCAGATTCAAAACTGCTGCGCTCTAGTAAGACGCAACCTGCCAGTATTCAAAGCAGCCAGTAGCAATTGGTCAAAAACCTTGCGCATAATATTTTTATAAATATAACTCAGAATATCTTTACACAGCAAATATTCGCAATTAATTATAAAATACAACAATTTGAACTGACGAATTGATGATAATAATTTTTAGTAATATATAATCTAAATGAAACCTTCATAGAGAGTTTGGTTGGTTACAATTAAAAATAAAAGTAAATGACAGCTGACAAGTTCGATGTAAACAATGTCAAAACAAAGAAAACTAAGAAAATATTTATAAAAATGAAACAAATCGTAATATGCTAATGGAAAACCAATAAAAGTATGAATATGGATGATAAGTGTGAGTATAAAGTGTCTGTAGTAGGCAGATACTATATAAGTAAGGAATTACGATCGAGGCTCTAGTAGAAGCGGATGGCGGGCTGTTCGCCCACACCACAGATTATACAAATGTTTCGTTCAGAAACGTTAAGGGCAAATACTTACATACATCCATGACGGAGTGTAAAAGATAAATAAATAATTTCGACGTTTTGATACAAAAAACTATCGATTATTTAGATTTTAGAACATTAGTTGAGTAATTAGATCACATGTAGCGAGATTGAATGAAATTCCTGTTTAAATAACATTTTAAGACAATTTTTCAATTGCGTGTAAACTCCTTGCTTGAACTTGCATGACCTGTGTGCTGTCATGCTGTGCTGTAAATAAATAAAAAAATTACTTACCGCCCTAGGGTTTTATATGGGGCATTACAGCCAAGTTAACCTGTATGTTATGACACTGTTTACGTGCAATTGTGATGAAAAGTCTGTTACCGTTTCACGGATTAAATTAAATTTGGCAATCTGCTAGAATTTTAACTAACTTATAACAAGTTACGACAAAGGATACTTTTTTATCTCGGTGGTACGTTCTCGAGGGTTAATTTGACCTTCACATCATCCTTGCATTTTGGACCTTTCAAACTTCCCAGATTTTTTATGCCACACATGGACCTCTGACTTGGCTTTACATGCCGTCTAGAATAGTCCGGGGAATTTACGCCGAAAATTAGGCCAACTCTGCATTAATTAAAAACAGCGATTTTTTTCATTGAATGTGTAGGGTATGGACAGGAGAGTATGTTATGCTGTATCCCGCGAAAAGTTCACCTCCGCGTATGTGTTTTTTTTTAAGAAAACGTCTAATATGTTGTAACTTGGTGGAAAAAAATATAAACAGGTATGTTTATTTGGAGTATTGTAGAACAGATTGAGTGCTACGAGTAGGTCAGCAAATTAAACATTTTTCGTCCAAGGAACAATCAGTTTTTTTTAAAAATCATATAATTTGACTTCGTACTTAAGGCAAAAATATTAACAGGACAAAAATAGTGCTAAAGTGATTGTTATCAACATATCTAACTATTATTATGAAAATTAAACAAATTCTGCTCCGGACTTCACAGAAAATCAAGAAAATCCAAAAATCTTGAATACTACTTACGGCAAAAATGTAACAGGACTGAAATTCATTTAATAATAGGATATATATCAATCCAAACCTTAATCTCCCAAAATTAAACAGATTAGAGCGTTATTTAATAAAGTAAAAGTAAAAAATAAATTACGATGAACGTGACGTCAGCGCTAAGCAGCGAGCAGCGTACAGCGTGTGCTGGTGTGCGTATCCAAGATAAGCGCTGCGTTCATTGTATGCGTATGACTGTGTTCTTTTTTAAGAGTCGGTGTGTTTTTATTGATAAATGATAAATGATGTTTATTTTGCAAGTAGGTTTTATTGTGTTACTCTGTAATTGTAAAAGCATAGGAATAAAAACGGCAAGCCATCAGTCGGTCAGTGGCGACATACCTACTGTTTACAAACATGATCGTCATTAACGTTAAATCTTCATTTAGAAAACCGGCCAAGTGCGAGTCATACTCGCACACACCGAGTTCCGTAGCACCAAACAATATAATAAAAATATTTTTAACGCTAATTAATTTGTAAACATACACTCAACAGTAAAACTAAATTTGTTAAAGTGAAAGTTTTATTACATCGTCTCAAACTTTTTCGTCTGTGTGTTGCATGTCGCGTGACGGTCGGTTTTATGTACTCCGCGTTTTATACCCTTAATGCAATATTATTCCAATTTTTTTTAGATAAATGTCAAAAGTATGAAAAAAAGTTTCACTTTTACCGTGGTTTCATAAAACCACACAATCCTTTTTCTTTTATAGTATGTTAATGATGAACAAAGTTACTGCTGCAGTTTTGATAAAAAAGTTCCATATCTCGAAACCTAAATGATTATTTCAAGAGTGGATTATTTTCAGGGTGGTTGAAAAAATGTAGCACCCACCTCGTTTTCTTTGGCTAAAAATACAGAAATAGTGTTATTTTATAAAGGACGATAACAACACAGTTTCCCAACATGTTAAATGCAGGTGAGGTAATTATATTACTTATTTCACCATTACAGTGCAGATAGCTACTACATACTTCAGGTGGAAGTGGAAGGGTAGCCTGCGAAATTCAAATTGTTCTTTTGCAATTAGAGGGTCAACAAATGGCTTTACAAAGTTATATATATCTATATTATATAAATAAAAATAGAAGTCCTGACTGACTGATTGACTGACTCATCAACGCCAAGCCCAAACCTATGACCCAGGAAAGCTGAAATTTTGCACAGAGGTTTCCTTTATAATGTAGACAAGGAATAAGGAAGGATTCTTCGAAATTCAACCCCTAACGGGCTTAAATAGGGGATGAAAGTTTGTATGGAAATTCGTCATTTTTTAAGTTAGAAGGCTGAAATTTCATATACAAGCTTCTGGTTAGAAATAAATAAATACGTATTTTAGAGTTTTTAAGAATTTACCCCCTAAGAGGGTGAGATAGGGGTTCAAAGTTTTTCACAGCTTGAAATTCACTATTTGTGTTTCTCGATTGAATTGACGTGAAACACGTATCTATTTTTTTGAAAATTCCACCCCTCAGACGAAAACAGGGATGGCATTTTTTTGTTATTGTTTTTTGTGTTAGCACGTTTGTGTGGACAAATACGCTAAAAATACTTCATTTAAGTACACACTTCTAGGGAATCTGGGTAATTTGTGGGAAGGACACTTGCGGTAACCCATTTACGCGAAAAGATATTTGCGCGCATGGACACTTGCGTGACCGACACTCGAGGGCTGGACAATTGCGCGACTCAATGGCTTCACGGGTGTCGTTTTCGTGGTTTTAGCGGGTCGCTGGCAATAAAAAAAAATCTGAGATGGCCCCGAGGAAAATTTCCTGTTTTTCGTGCATGGGTGTCGTTTTCGTGGTTTTTGGGGTTGCTAACCAAATTGACGGCGAGGAAAACATTCGGTTTTTCTTTCACAAGTGTCGTTTTTGTGGACTTCAGGGTCGCCGATAACGAAAATGATGACCTCATTTTCTAGGTGCAAATAATAAAAATTAAAATACGCAATGTCTCAATATCCTCCCCTAGGCTATGGCTGGCATTGATTTAAGTGATAACTGTTTCTCACGTGTGCAGTTTTATGTTGCGTGCTCCGAAGTGAGCTCGGCGAGTATCTTAGTAATTTTAGCCCCAAAATGAAACACCGCAAACGTCATTTACACAGAAAAGCTAGGATAATTCATTAGTATAAAATAGTTTTCCGGAAGTTAAAAAGATTGGTTTAATCTGAGTATTTTTTAATTTAAAATATTGAAAGTTAAGTAAGTTAGCTCATTTACACCATAACCTATATCGCTAGGTGGATGGATGACCGGGGCATTTGAGCTACAGCATCGTCACTCGGAAGACATGTATAAAATAAATTCTGGTTCAACCCATTTAGGTCCCTAACAACACAAAAAAAATTAAAAAAAAAAACGCCGTAATATACATTTTTCTAACCAGAATGAATTATGTGGCGTCTTACTTCGAAAAGCGCAGATTTTTACACAACTACTAAAATGTGTCCTATACTTACACTTACGCGCGCGCGAAGCCGTGGCCAACAACTATTATCTATAACATTTAAATGACTATTTTCGACATTATTTTGGGGTGGTTAACGCATACGTGGGCAATTGCCGAACTTCACGCGGGCGAAGCCGCGGGCAAAAGCTAGTCATTAACATTATGAATGAAAAAAAAAATATTGCGCGCGACGAAAAATTTCATTTGGCCCGTGATGTTCAAATTTTCTTACGCTTTTTGCAATTTGCACAGCAGTGTCAGGTTTTATATTGATTAAAAACTGATTTAAACGGATCGTAAATACGTCGATTTCAAAATGGAAAATACTTGTATTACGTACAATATTTCATAATTTATTTCGTATATATGGATGACTCTGACGAACAACGTAACGTGAACATCGACATTTTACGTTTACACCATGCGCTCGTGCTAGGGAACCAGATATTTACTTGAAAGTATGACAACCGGGAACACATCAAAACATTTGTAAGTCTTAATAGTGTTTTGTTACGTATACGCGATTTTACACCTTATCTCTATTACGGAAAGATCAAATTCCTATGAAATCGCTGCACCAAATACAAGAATGAAGCTTGCAAACGTATTTTACGTAAACATTATTTTTATTTTTTTTCAGTATTTGCTTTAAAGTGTTTAATTTTCGTGTAAATTGGTTAGAAATAGCCTTTAGATGAAAGTTAAACAAAATTAAACCCTGTTACATTTTTGCCCCGACCGCTATTGTAAAAAAACTGATATTAATAACTTCCGTGAGTCAAATTTGTTTAATTTTTTTAACGGAGGTTTAATATATTAATTTAAGTTATTTTATGTAAAAAAACCGCTGTTTATATTTTTGCCTCAAGTACAATCCAAAAATTACGTAAATGTTTTTTTATCGAAATTTCCGTGGACGAAAATGTTTAATTCTGAAAAAATATATTACTGTCACCAGTTCTTTACCTAAAATAATTAAATTGGTCCTGTTAATAATTTTGCCCACGTTTTTATTCACAAAAACGCGTTTTCGTCTTTTTGACCTTGATCCGGCCTTGGAAAATGTTTAATTTTTTTTTATTATTTGGAGAGCTAAGGTCAAGTACACGATTCAAGAAAAAAATCGCTGTTTATATTTAATGCAAGGTTCAAACCTAAAAGCCCCGTACTAGAAATTTTCTCAGGCATGCTGGTTTGACCTCACGATATTTTCCTTCACCGTAGCAAATCCTTATTAGACAAGAATCCGAAAAAATCTTAGGTGTGTGTATTGGGTTCAAATTCGAGACTTATGACCTGGCACTCGGAAGCTCACACCACTAGACTGTCACTTAGGCTTTATACATTTTAATAAACATCCAATTTTGTTAGGTAAGATCTCAGATGTTTTTGTAGCATCTAATGACCCGAATTCAAGTAATTTCCAACGTTGAATTTTAAATTCATGCGCTCAAATAAACAGCAGCTATATTGCTACAAATTTTACGTCATGACTGTGACATTTTACTCATTTTTAGACCTTGGCATTTACGCAATATGACGTGCTAATACGTAAAAAAAATATAAAACATTTTTACTCCAAAGTAACTCACTTCCATAACAAAATGAGTAGGTACCTGCGTCTACGAAAAAATTTGGGCACATTTTTTATTTATTAAGAATTTTCATGTGTTTCTTATATGAGAAAAACATGATTTTATTTTGTATTCATATCTTCAAGCTGCGGATAATTATCTCCCAATCTGAACGTTAAGAGCTCTCAGCAATGAAATGTAATGTAATGAAACAATTTTGTTATTTCAGGAACGGTGTCGCGAGACGAAAAATTGTCTTTATTTTTCTGCCGTTGCTGCTATGAAAGAATAGTATAGTTTGTCGAGTATTGTAATATGTATATGCCTGAACATTTTACAATTAGTTTGAGAAGCAAGTCTGTAAAGTAAATAAATAAAAATAAAAAATATGCTACTTTAAAAACGAGGATCTTGACATGACGGTTAATAATCACTCGGCATTCACTGAGTCAATAATGGTATAATAGCTAAACAACAGCTTGCCTTGTTAGTTCAGTGGTCGGAAGCACCACTAATGTACACTATGGACCTGGATTCGACAAAATGTTTTTGGGTTTTTCCATCACCACTCCACAGCAGTCACGGTAGTCTGAATTTGTGGCAATGACTCGCTTCCTATTACAGGATGTCTGACGTGCGCTTGAAGAGTCTTTATTTCCGACAGAAGACTGTGTAAGCTGATGAATCCATAATTCAGTCATCAACAGCTGCCTAGACTTTTTCCAGCTGTGTTGGGGTCGGCTTAGCTGGCAAAATGTGGGTGGACTATTAGGCACAGCTCTGCCCAACTCTTTAAGGATTTCAGGCGCGATGTTGTGACTGGATCAATGGCTTGCGGCAGAAAGCGGTAAGTACTATTATTAGGAGTTTACTCCATTTCGGCTAGCCGATAGCCTAGAACCTATCCCCTGCTATAAAATCACTATTTATATGTATAACAACAGCTTGTATATATATAAAGAAGTTATTTATAGGTATCTTGTATACCTACTGTAGGCTTAGTTAAGGCGCTAGTCTCCCACAAATAAAAAACTTCTGTCTTTATAAGTTACATTACTAGCTATAGTACTGATTCCTTTATTTGTGGAAGAAAAAACAACCAAATTTGTTTTTATTTATAACTAGCTGTACCCAGCATGCGTTGCAATGCACTTTTTACTACCCACCTACCCTATCCGACCTACCTACCCTATCCTACCTACCCTACCCGACGCTACCTACCTACCTACTCTACCCTACCCTACCTACCTACTCTACCCTACCCTACCCTACCCTTACTACCTACCTACCCTACCTACCTACCCTACCCTACCTACCTACCCTACCCTACCCTACCTACCTACCCTACCCTACCTACCTACCCTACCCTACCTACCTACCCTACCCACCTACCTACCCTACCCTACCTACCTACCCTACCTACCTACCCTACCTACCTACCTACCCTACCCTACCTACCTACCCTACCCTACCTACCTACCCTACCTAACCTACCCTACCTACCTACCCTACCCTACCTACCTACCCTACCCTACCTACCTACCCTATCCTACCTACCTACCCTACCCTACCCTACCCTACCGTATCCTATGTCCTTCTCCTGGCTCTAAACTACCTCCCTGCCAATTTTCAGCTAAATCGGTTCAGCCGTTCTTGAGTTATAAGTGAAGTAACTAACACGACTTTCTTTTATATATATATATTTTTGAATCTATTGTGGAAAATAAATACTTAATATTATAAAGCTGAAGAGTTTGTTTGCTTGAACGCACTTATCTCAGGAACTACTGGTCTGAAAATTGTTTCATTGTTAGATAGCCCATTTATCGAGGAAGGCTATATCATCACGCTACTAATAAGAGCGGAGCAGAAATAAAAATGTTGCAAGAACGGGGAAAATGTGACGCAGACGAAGTTGCGTGGGACAGTAATAGTATAGTAATGGACAGTAATAGTACAGTAAAGTAATCTATTACTAAATCCCTCAAAGCACGTCATAACTACGTCATAACTAGTCGCTAGAGCGTCGCACACGTCATTGAGGCGTGCGCTGCTTGCATGTCGCTAACTCGCGAGTAATGCGAGGACGTGCCCCGCACGTCAGACCGACGTCGACGGCTCATTGTTGAATAGCTGCACATACGTGTCACCATTGTTATAGCTTGTGGATTGCGTGCGAGAATATGGGTGAAGGGGCTTTGATGCTGCGTTTCTTTTGTGACTATTTTGACAGTATTTAGAGTAATAATTTTGCAAGCAAGCATGCGTCCAAACAGATTTCAGTTAGTTTTGCTTTCTTTGATGGTTCTTACTTCATTTAGATTCTATTATTATTCAAAGTTTGATCCGTTACACTTGTACCAACAGCACCCAGTTTTTGAAGATTATGTTTGCACGGCCTCGTTTACTGTAGGAGCTCGTGGCTAAATAATAACAGCCACACGGGTCGATCTTTATGGTTAAGCCGTGCCGTGGTTGATCCGTGGATGTGTGACCATAATTATCTACATACCGAGTTTCCGCCGTGCCTCGGAAAGGAGGTTCTGGAGGTCAGACAGGCAATCGTTTCTTTGAAAATACTGCCTCCAGTTAGACTGGAAGCCGACCCCAAGATAGTTTGGGAAAAGGCTAGGCAGATGATGGTCCTGTTTATTGTAAACTTAAATATATTTGGTGGAAAACAAGTATTAATTGTGCCCCACCTCTTAATAGGCAAACCAGAAGAATTGAAACTTCTTTGCCAAACTTCAAAAGGAAATTAAATCGTTTCTTCTACAAAGAGGAATTATTAATGTTCTGCTAGTATACAGCAGTATATGGTGTGGGCTTTGCCCAGCAGTAGGGTGACACAAGCTAAGAGTACCAGGAACAGTAAATATACAGCGACGGTAAAGTTTTTCTTGTAAATAATCATAACAGCCAATTATTGTCTTGTAAATATCACTTCTTAATTTAACAGGCTTGGGCTAGGATATTTCGCATTTAGATAAGTCAACTTACTTATCGTACATATTACTCAATATACACTATATAACTATATACTCAATATAACGGATTCATTAAAAACAAAAAAATGTTCCAGTCCCCGTAACCGGAAAGTTTCAATAAAAGAAATAAACGAAAAAAAATCAACTTGAACAAAACCGATAAAAGTTCATGTTCAAGTGTCTCATTGCAATATTGACCGATTTTGTTTTTGCTTTGGAAGAATTACTATGGTAAAAGGCTATACAACATGACAACATAATATTACGCCCCGGAGGGTTAAGCAAAGGTGTGCCTAATAGTACACCCACACTTTGCCTGTTATTTTCAAGTCCCATTAAATAGGGGACGAGCCTATTGCCATCAACCGGGCACGAATCTAGACTCCGTGGCTGTTGCTAAGAAATTCCTAATGGAAAAACCCAATAGCATTTTGATCGACCCAGGAATCTAACCAAGGACCTAATGCTCAGCACTCACGAATGCAACCACTAGACTAACCCGACAGTAAACACGGTGATTATAGAAAACTAATTTGAAACAATAACAAGTCTGATTATAAACAACTAGCTGTCAAATCAAATCAAATCATTTATTTGCAATGAATGTAGGTTACATTAAAATACAGGTGGAATAGGAAGGAGTGAGCCATGTACATTCTGCCTGAAAGTAGGCACGCAAAAATTATAAAAATTGTTAAGATTCTAAAAATACAGATTCTAGAAATACAAATTCAGATGTCACAGTTAGAATTATTATATATTATTACAATTATACATAATACACTACTTAATATTGAAACATGACAAATTAAAATGTTACTAAAGAATAAAATTAAAAACTAATGTAATTATGTTAGGTAATGTCCAGGATAATATTCATTATATTTATTATACACATCGCTGATTAAAAAGTTGTGTCCATTAAAAAATCATTAATCGAATAATAACATTTTTCTGTTAGGAAGGCCACAACTTTCTTTTTAAAGTTTTTAATTGTATCATTTTTTATTATATCTGGCAATCCAGCGCCACTTCATCTGCGTCGCATTTTCCCCGTTTAGCAACATTTTTCATTGCTGCTCCGCTCCTATTAATCGTTTCGTGATGATATAAGATATAATTAGCCTATAGCCTTCCTCGATAAATGGGCTATCTAACACTGAAAGAATTTTTGAAATCGGATCTGGAGTTCCTGAGATTAGCGCGTTCAAGCAAACAAACAAACTCTTCAGCTTTATAATATTAAGTATAGATTCACATTATGGTACTTCTTTGCTTATGACGCATTTACATATTTAACTGGGCAGTTACCCAGTCATATATAGACAGTCAACAACATTAATCTAATTATTTATAAAAAAAATAGTAGTAATCGACTATCATAACATACATAAAAAATCATTAAAATTTTATATTTCAGATGCAAATAACAACAGCAAGGACGCAGCAGCGAGAAGACCCTTTGCGTCCAAACTTTCGAGTCTCGACAGCTTTGTTCCAAAAACCACGCAAAGAATACAATACACACAAAACAGCATCAAACGCAACACTGAATAACAAAACATTCTCCCCTACAAACACTTTCAAAACCTATCATTTAACAACAAAATAACGAAAAACCCAGACTAAAAAGCAAGCGACAGCCTATTTACACACACCGAGCGATACCATTGTGAAAGTTGCCTGGATCTCCACAATCGGGAAGTTTCAACAAAAGAGAACAGAGCAGGGGAAGGACAGAACAAACTTGTCCGTTGAACTAAAAGCGCGAATCCTTCTAAAAGTTTAGCATTATCATAATGTTGGGGGCATGTTAACTACAGGGTGGGTTTGGTGCCTGGTTGGGTTTTAACTGTGATTGGATGTTGTGTGTTAGTTTTAATTTAAGGTGGGAATTTTATACAGTTTGCTAATCGTAGTGATTCTGCAAACGAAGCTTAAATGCTCATGCTAGTTATACAAGCTGTTGTTTTCCATCCTCGTCAAAACTCAGGAAGTTGTCACAAAAGCCGTAAATGATCAATTAAAATTACGATACCTAGTTAATTATTAATAAACGGTACTTTTTTTGTTGTTTTTAAGTTTGTCAATATTTCAGAATAACCCTCATAACATGGTTTAGGGGATAAGAAATTATCCAATAAACGTTTGAAATTGTTTGTATGCGCGGTTACAGGGCGAGGATCCGACGAGCCGCGTTTAATACACGGGTGGTTCACACTTACCGATTTCCGTAAGTAAATAATAGAAATATTACCTACCTATTTTATTATTGATTCGGGTCGAGAATCATTAGCTTAGGTACCCCCTTGAATTTGAAGAGGATGCAAAACAACAGCTTGTATAGTGGCAACGAGTCTTACTAAGACTACTATTCTTAAAAAACACTACCTCTCATTGTGCCCATAGTTAACTTTGTATCTATGGACAATGGGAATGTCCATGTCATTGTCCATGGGTGTAAAATGTCCTTTGATGTGAAAATGTCCTTTTTTCTGTAGCCTTTTTTTTTTTTCGGATGGGAAATCATCAAATGATTTCTCCCGCTCTGGGCGGAGCGGGAGGGAGTGTCAGACTTGTACTGACTAAAACCCACCCATGTTCCTTCTTCGCCCTTTTTGTTCCAGGGCCGCGGTATCTCTTTCGAACAACCCGCAGCCCTGGCAGGCATCGGCCCTCTCGGGCCCCTTCCGGTTTGCTGACATCTCCTTGAGGCGCGCGTGGAACACGTACGCGCCGTCGACACGGCCTGTCGTCATAAGACGGACGGACGGTGAGCTAGCCCATTACTCACCGTCCACAGGCTCGCGCCTACGGTGGCCGGGGGCCACTGGTTGCCCCCCGACGCCCGGGGCGTCTCCCGCGGCAGCTGGGACGTGAGGTTCTCTCCCTCTCACGTTCCGCCACCTCCTTCGCTAGCATGACTGCTTCGCAGAAGGAGGCGACGGCTTCCCATTCCCTCTCGCTCCGGACCATGGATTGAACCAGGGCCGGTCGCGAGAGGTCACCGCCGCCAATCGCCGCTACGAGGACACGGCGGTCCTCAGCCCAAGCGGGGCAGAGCTCCACAGTGGGCTCCACCGTGTCCTCCGGCCGATCCTCACAATGGTAACACCCGGGCGTTTCCTCCCGCCCAATTCGGTGCAGGAACCTCCCGAAACAACCGTGTCCGGTGAGGACCTGCGTCAGGCGGAAGGTGAGGGCGCCGTGCCGCCTCTCTAGCCACTCCTCAAAGAGGGGACTTATCGCCACTATTGTGGCGTGCCCTGCACGTGGTTGCGATAGTCGCTGTCTCCATGCCACCATGAGATCGCGCCGGAGGTCTGTCAGCAGCGGAGTTTCCCCCCGGCGTAGTGCCTCCGCGCGCCATTCATGCAGGCGCGCGAGGACCATCGCCTCCAGATCCCATGGCGGCAATCCGGCCAAGAGGCTCGCCGCTTCGCCGGAGATCGTACGGTACCCCCGGACCAGCCTTACGGCTACCACCCTCTGGGGCGCGTTCAGGTAATGGGCGGCTCGCCGCCTCAAAGAACGCGCCCACACCGGGGCCCCATAAAGGGCCATGGACCGCACGACCCCCGCGTAGAGCCTCCGGCAGGAGGCGTTTGGACCCCCCAGGTTGGGCAAGAGCCGCTTGAATGCAGCTCCTGCCCGTTCCAGTTTTGGGGCCAAACGTCGGAAGTGCTCCACGAAGTTCCACCGGCTGTCGAGGACAAGCCCTAGGTACTTCAGCGTCGACTCGACGCCGATGGGAACCCCTCCTACCGTCAGTATGGATCCCGACGGTGGCGCATTCCGAGGCCCATGAAAGCACATGGCCTCGGACTTGTGCAATGCCACCTCGAGACCCAGTTGCCGGATTCTCTCCACGACTATCGCAACCCCGCGTGTCATTAAATCGGCCGCCGCCTCGTGCGACCTCCCCTGTGCCAGCACCAGCGTGTCGTCAGCGTAGCAAACTACGCTGACACCACTAGGGAGGTCAGCGCGCAGCACCCAGTCGTAGCCGATGTTCCACAAGGGCGGCCCCAGAACCGATCCCTGTGGAACACCGCACGACACCTCTCGCCGATTCCATTCTCCGGTGCGACCGGGGTAGATGACGGCCCTATCCGTCAGGTAGTCCCCGACCACACGACGAAGGTAGGTCGGCACCCGATGATACCGAAGTGCCTCCCTTATGCAGCTCCAGGGCATGGTGTTGAAGGCGTTGGCGATGTCAAGAGACACCGCCAAGACGACCCCACCCCGAGACACTGCATCCCCCGTCGTGAGAGCCCTCACGCGCATGATGGCGTCCACCGTCGAGCGCCCCCTGCGGAAACCAAATTGGTGTTCCGCAAGGTCCGGCCCCATCCCCACAAGGTGCCCGGCGAGGCGGTTCGCAATGACTCTTTCAAAGAGCTTGCCCACCTCGTCGAGCAACACAATGGGCCGGTATGCGGACGGAGAGTCCGCAGGGCGCCCCGGCTTCCGGATGAGGACCAGCTTCCCCGTCTTTCAACGAAGCGGGAACTGGCCTCTCTCCAAGCATGCGCTTAAGAGCCCTTCCAGTCGGGGCCCGAGAGCCTCCGAGGCCAGGACCCAGGCTTTGCCAGGCAAGCCATCGGGTCCCGGGGCGGTATTTTTGGCTTTAAGCCTGCCTACCGCCACTCTCAGGTCTACCCCGGTCACTTCCGGAATGTCGTCATCGTCCTCGATGTGGTCCACATCTGGCACCGCAAGCGGCGGAGCCATAGGCGGGGGAGGATGTTCCCCTCGCAGAGGGAACAGAGCGCTCACCACGTCCTCCACGAGCTGAGGGCGGAGACTCTGCGTCAGCGGGGGGGCCCAGGTGCGGAGTTTATCCCGCACCATCTTGTAAGGGCGCCCCCACGGATCTCTGTCGAGAGTCCCCAGCATCTCCTCGCGGCCCAGGTCCCTGGCCCGCTGGACAGCCTCTTGGAGGGCGGTCTTCGCTGCTCTGTATCCCTCGTACAGCTCTGCCTCAATGGCTGCCGCATCCGTAGGGCGGATGCGGAGCCTGCGATGCCTGGCGTACAGGTGTCGCGCGGCGACGCACGCCTCGCGCAGAGACTTCAGCTCTCGCGACCTGACGCCTTTTCTGTAGCCTTACTTTCTTTTTCTTACTTTCTTTTTTTTTTGCACTTTGTTTACAATAAAATTCAAATTTTGTTAGTATTTTAATATTGTGAAACGAGAACAACTGCCGACAAACTGTTTTGCAGTTTGGCAGACCTTTTTTATGTTGTTGCTAAACTGATTTTGAATAAATAAAAAAAAAAAAAAAAGTATCATTTCACTCATTGGGTTGTGGAGGTTTGATAAGCAGTCATTTCAGTAAAATACTTCTTTTCTTATTGGGTGGTTAGTTTCTTACTTAGTGTCGGAGTTTTTATGCCGCCCTTGGGCCTCTGACCTGGCTTTAAATATCTCTCAGGCATGCTCGTTTCCTCACCATGTTTTACTTCACAGAAGGAGGTGCAAATCGCAACACTATTAGATCATGATCGGAGAATCTGTTGTTTCTGGTGTCGGCAGCTTGCTCGCAATTTATTCATACGTATGAAATCATGTATTTTAAGTAAAGAATTAGTATTACGACGAGAGCAGAGGTGGCCCAATGGTGGCAGCCCCGACTTACGAAAAGTAAGCCGTGGGTTCGAACCAAGGCAGGCGCATTACTTTGTGTTATTTATTTCATCACCGCTGCCCTCAAAAACGGTGAAGGAAATCTTCGTGAGGAAGTCGGCATGTCCTAGAACTAAAACTTCGAAGACATATTATAATATTTACCAATCTGCACTGGGCCCACGTGGTGGATTATAGCCCACTCCCTCTCATAGCGAGCAGGTCTGTGTCCCAGCAGTGGGAAAATTATAGGCTGATGATGATGACGATGATTAGTATTACGCGCATGCTACCTACTTATACGTAAAATTAAAAGACTTAAGAATAATTTCCTTTTTTTCCTCGTTCTTTACATAATAATTAACAACCTTCTGTGTGTTGATAATTGCAATAGCATTCATTTTTAAATCCATCCTGTATCACCGGAAGTATACTGACCGTTGTCAGACTCTTGATGATGTAATGAGCTGTATTGTTCTAAAACTGTATAAAACAAACTTATTATTTTGTGAACAGCCTTCTTACTGAGAACTTTATAAAAGTTTGCAAAGCATATTTGCTATTGTTGTTTCTTAAATACAAAGTATTGTTTTGCATCCTCGTCAAATTCAAGGAGGTTGCTATGCTAATGATTCTCGTCCCGAATCAATAATAAAATGGGTACTTATTTTTTTTTTCTTTTTGTTTACGGAAATCGGTAAGTCCTGAGAGAGAGTGTTTTCCAGAGACCAGCCAAATTAAAAAGTCATTCATCTCAAACTAGGCTGAAGATCGACACTTTTTGAATCATCATCATCATCAGCCTATATTGTTCCCACTGCTGGGACGCAGGCCTCCTCTCTTTCTGAAACTCTTTCTCTCTTTTTGAATGCCAAGCACAAAAAACAGTCCCTCAAAACGTCAGCCCTTCGCGACTTCCTAGTGTTTATGCTGGGAAGAAGTGGCGGATCTAACACACAAACAAAAAAATTAATCGAAATTCAGGGTGCGCCAAAGTTCAACAAAATTTTCAATTCCAATAATTGGAAATCCGAAAATGTTCTTCCTAACATTTTTCATCCTAACAATCGCAATTCCTAACTACTCTGTCTCTAATGTTCTAGTCATATCTTTTTTGTTTAGATTTATTTTTTATTAATAAAAGCGTCTTCTCTAATTTTATTTAAAGCGGTGTGTACCCGCAAAGATATCCATAGGTTAGGTTAGGTTAGAACTGTGACCAACTACGCGTGAGCCGAGCGAGCGAAGCGAGCGGTGCCGCGGCAGCGGCCGGCGAGCGCTACCTCGAAAATGGTCGCGAAATTTTTCTAAATATTTTTTTCATGGTGCCTCCACTATAAATATCATCTTCTACCCACATATATTATTTATTATACTTGGTAAATGTTTCTTTCTGAGTATGAGTGAAAATATTATGGTAATTATGTTTAGGGATAAAAGCGTTATGATAAAAAACAGTAGGAGTTGAAAAATATTTACAATAATGATATTATTAATCACAATTTTCGGAAACATGAGTGTTATGAACATCGCCGGTAGCACTACAAATAGTATGAATGAAAACTTTAGGATGAAAAATTTTAGGATGAGGGATCATTCGGATTACAAATCATTAGGAAGAACAATTTCGGGTAAAGAACTTTAGGTGAGCCAATATGGACCCCGAAATTTATCCTCAAAATAAAATTAAAAACCTACGAAGACGACCCACTGACCACGACCTTAGACGATATAATATTTTATTAATATCGTCCACATTCGATACGACATGGTACACAATTTTGAGGGGCCACCATATTGCAAGAACTACACATCAAATAATCGTAAAATGAAATCAGACGGAATAAATAACTTTTGATCAGATATTTTTACGACGATATTTTACTATTATGACATAGTTTTGTTCTGTGTATGTATGAGTACGATATAAAATGTTGGGGTATCTAGCTTCAAGTTTATCATATTATCGGACTACGAACCTTCGTGGTTCAACCTTTTAAATAAATGGGCATTTCTTTTTACCGTATCTAAGGAAAACATCGACAGCAACTAAAAATTCGAAGACATGACGTGACATCTACCAACCCGCACTGGGCCCGCGTGGTGGATTACAGCCCATTCTCTCTCATAAGAGGAAGCCAGTGTCCCATATATTTGTAATTCCAAAATAATTGCATTTTACTGAATGTTTAATTATGAAAGTAGTAAATTCCATCATCTGTCCAACCTTTTCCCAACTATGGTGGCGGTGGGTCGGGTTCCAGTCTTACTGGAGGCAGCTGAATACCAGTATTTTACATGGCGCGATTGTCTATCTGACCTCCATAACCCAGTAGTTAGAAGTGGGTAATAAGTAAGACCCCTTGGTAAGACTGGTTGTCAGACTTTCGGGTCATCAACTATGAAATTTGAAACGACGATGCTGTGGTACGCGGCTGGCGTTTTTGAAACTCCCACAGTCATTGTATTTTTACAACTTAAGTAAGTAAGCACATAAACAAAGGACACAGGAAAGGCTTTAAATCATCATCTAATCTATACCTATTAATATTATAAAGCTAAAGAGTTTGTTTGTTTGCTTGCTTGAACGCGCTAATCTCAGTCGACTCGACTCGACTTCTGATCCGATTTGAAAAATTCTTTCAGTGTTAGATAGCCCATTTATCGAGGAAGGCTATAGGCTATATATCATCACGCTACGACCAATAGGAACGGAGTAGCAATGGAAAGTGTTGCGAAAACGGGGAAAATGTAACGCAGACGAAGTTGCGTGGGAGAGCTAGTACGATATATTCGTGATGTAGGTTGATGTTACATATTGTCCGTATTTACATAGAATACAGATTATGTGGTTTTATAGATAGGACACTGTCATGTTTAGTATGTTTATATTTTCATAATTATTTGTTGTTTTTTTGTAGTATACAGCGTGTAAAATATCGAAAAGCCTCTACACTATGAATACGATTATATGTGTATGCTGAATTCATGGAAACACAGCGACAGGTGCACAGCTGTTTCCATGAATTCAATAAATAATTCTAGAAAATGTCAGTTTAAAAAAGCTTTTCTGTTTCATAGAAAAGTATCTAGACAAAATGTATGGAAAAGCTGTTTTTATGTGATAAAATAAACGTACTATAATAACCCTTTAAGCGTTGGGATATCATTTTCTAAATAATAAATATATATTATTATGTAATCTTCTATCTAAATATATATATATGTCGCAGATAATGGAGTGTCAAGCGTTAATCATAGTTTTAATTTAGTTTAATTTAATTTAATTTTTGGTCTGGCAATGCTTGAGTGTGTTTAGTCGAATGAAGTTATCGTTCGTCATTTTTGATGTTAATAAAAAGGCGGTAGATTTGTAGAGTGGGAACATTCGAATTGAAATCGGGGTGACGAACGGTTGTCTTGGCTAACCTCACTACATTCCATTTTTATTTGATTTTGTAGTGTGTGTTTTCATAGCACGAAACCCATGTTCTGCCCACATGAAGACCGTGTCTAACGAAATAAAATCACCTCCCTACGACATCAGAAGTGCGATAAAATCGTGCTAATGCAATCACACGCGCGAACAGTGAAAATAACAATCAGTGACGGTTACTTTTTGAAATGCAAAACAAATAAAGGCACCCGCGATACAAACTAAAAGCCAGTGAATAGCAAGTTAGTGTTGCCGGATTTCGATCTTGACAAAACATAACATCACGCCTGTGTTCCCCGAAGGGTTAGGCAGAGTGTACCTAATAGAACACCCACATTTCAACGATGAGTCCGATGCGCGCTCGTGGTGGGTTATCGCTGAATTGTTTCTTGTGAGTGCAGTGAAAGGAATTCAGCCTCTTTAGATATTGAGCAAGGCGTTGAAGGACTCCGCATCAACAGCAGTTGTAACCTATCCAGGTATGACGTGGGACCAGTTGAAATAATTGTTCAAAGCAAGATTCATGTGCGCCGAAACTTTTACGGCTACCCTCATTAATCTGAGTAGTGACAAACGAAACGAAAAGGAAAAATAAACGTCAGAAGTGTTTATCGCTACCGCAAATCAAGTGTCATGCATGCGGACCAGGGAAAAACCAGGATGAAACCAAGCGGATTGTCGCAAGAAGAAGTCGCTGCCTGTGCCGTCTGCTACGGGCATCGGGCAAGCGACGGCAAGCCAGCGAAGCCCTTGGTGTACGTCAAATGTGGCAAACCGTGTCACAGCCGTCCGGCTACGAGCGACGGTGGCTGCGTGCAGTGGTGGCAGCGGGCCTGCTGTCGGCGGGACGCCAAACCAGCGGCGCGTCGATGTCTGCGTCGACTTCACAACACAAAGGTGAATTGTTACGGTTTAATTATTATTCTGATGCTGAATAATCGTTGGTGAAAGAAAGTTTTGCATCGAAATTTTAATGGGAAACTTGTGAGTCATGTTGTTGCTGTGACTGGTATAGTTCAAACGCGAGTATTCAGTACAGAATTACAGTATAGGTTTTATGTTGTGTAGTGATTAACGATAACCCTCTCGAAATTTTGTTGCTTGTTTTGCCTACTATAATTATTTACAAAGTGACGTCATGTTAGGTGGCGAGATTTTAAATCAGGGTTTTCTTGCATACATGACGGCAAGGGAGTTTTCGTTAGCGAAAATCCTTTGTGTACATTCGGTGAGGCATGATAGTGGTAACAAGCTTCAATCGGTTTTGACTGTTATAGCAATGAATGTAACTGGCAATGACTAGCCAAGACTTAAGTGCTTCGTTCAGGCGTCTTTCACAGTCATATTTAACGCAATGATAGGGCCGAATGCCTACCGTATTTAGCTCGTGCTCTCCGATAGTCGGTAATCAGTAATTTCCACGAGTCTTATCGTTCACCTTGGTGCTAAAAAGACGACTGAAAACCTCTTCGATTAGAATTGGTTCCTGGAAAGTATCGGTACGTTTCAAAATTCGTAAATAGCTGCGTAATGTGCTAAGTAGCAAAGTCTCACTCTGGTAAAGTTCAAGCCGAATTGCACCCGGTAGCTAAGGTGACGAGCCGGTGGTACACGGTACGTATAGACGCGATGGGTTAGCATAGCTTAACATGACAAGTGCCGAGTTGACGAAACGATGGCGAACTTTAAAGGTTTTGCGATTGATGATTTAGGGTTGTTAAAGATTAAAGGTCTGTTTAGAGTAATTGAGGTTTTGGACGGTTATCCTTCACACTGAAAGCTTTAAATTCTAAGCGTGCCTACAGATTTGCACGCCGTAGGCTAAGGAAGATGCCAGCGGGTCACGTACCAGTCGAAGTGCTCATTGAGATCATTAAGTTCTAAGCGTACTTTCAAGTATGCACATGATGGGTTAAGGTGAATGCCCGAGGGCCAAGTACCGTTTGAAGTAGACTGTAGAGGATTTAGAGTTCAGAGATAGTGTGGAATCTTGGTTCGGATGGTCAGACCGTACCAGTAGCCATTTCGTAGCCGTAGTCCGTTAGAAGTCGGTGTCTGCTTATAGTAGTCCGTGGATGCGCGGTGCGCGGGTGGCTCTGGCGGAGGTCGGGTCTCGTAGAGACCATAGAGTCATGTGGGACTCGGTGTTCTTGAGGAACATAGTAAAACAAACAGGGTTTGTTGGAGGGCCTGAGTGTTGCCCATAGGCCACGGATGAGATTCCTGCTTTAAGTGGTGATTAGATGGATGAAAAGGTACTTGGTTGCTCTAGCATTTTAATTGACCTAATTGTTTGATCTAATTTTAGTTTTCATCCATGCGCTGGATGTGTGAGAGCAATGCGATTGCTGGTCGGCTAAAGAGCCGTGGCGTTAGAGGCTTTACACGAGAGTTCCTATAAGCTTGGTAGTATTTTTTTGTTGCAGTAGAGTTTTGAAGGTTGATTTGAACGACTATGGTACATGGCCCAGGGTCATCATTGTTGTGTATTCGATTATTTCCAATTAATTTGGTTAAAACGAAACAGCTAGTTCTAAAATGTCCTTATTTTGACCGCCCCGTTGAATCTAAAGTTTGGTCAGGTAGAGAGGGTTATGAGTACTCTTAAAAATATGCTCACAGCAGTTGAGACTAGCAAGGACCGTTCGTGGCAAGACTCTCTCCCGGATGTTCAGTTAGCCCTTAATTGCACTATGAATAGAGTTACCGAACACAGTCCTCTAGAACTTCTCATAGGTAAAGTCGCACGTCCTTTAGATTTAATGTTTCCGATGAGCCCGAAATTAGTATCGATGAAGTAAGATCTGACGCTGTCGCTAACATGGATAGGAGCGCACAGTATGAGAAAGCAAGATTTGATTCCAATAAAGCTAAGTTTGATCGATTTGTCGTAGGTGATTTTGTTCTCTTGAAAAATGAAGAGAGAAATCAAACAAAACTTGATCCTAAGTATAAAGGTCCATTTAAGGTCGTTGAAGTATTAGACGGCGACAGGTACAATTTAAAATCACTAACAAGTAATCGCCATTATAAATACGCTCACGATCGCCTTAGAAAAATGCCTAATTCTAATGTTCCAATGGAAATTAATGATGATGAGACTAATTAATGAATCTGTTTAATTATTGAAGTTGTAAATCTTTTATTTCTACTATAACCCTATTGCTGGTTAAGCGAGTTATGTTGAGCTTTCGCTGGTTAAGCGTTAGTATGTGGAATCGCTGGTTAAGCGGATTACGTTGAGCTTTCGCTGGTTAAGCGTAAGTAGTGTAATCGCTGGTTAAGCGGATTACGATGTACTTTCGCTGGTCAAGCGTTAGTAGTGTAATCGCTGGTTAAGCGGATTACGATGTGCTTTCGCTAGTTAAGCGTTAGTATTATCACTGGTTAAGTGATAGGATGTGTAACGCTGGTTAAGCGTTACAATGTTAAATACTGGTTAAGTACTTTAGTGAATTACACTACTGAGTAAGTAGTAATGCATGGTGCTGGTTAAGTGCTGTGGATTTATTTTGGTAAAGTAATAATACTTTCTTCATTTTCTTTATAATTCTTTCATATTGGTTTGTTGTGTTTGGTTCCCAAGCAATAAGGCATTAAACGCAATACTCACATGGTTTAATTTGCCCCAATTATTTTTGTGATGATGTTCCCTGACGTGGGTCAGGATAGCCGAGTGAACTAGTTACTTTTTCTGGATTTTTGTCTTTTTAGGTACCTCATCCCACGAGGTCGTGTGAAGGTCAGAAATGGCCGTGTCGCAGATAATGGAGTGTCAAGCGTTAATCATAGTTTTAATTTAGTTTAATTTAATTTAATTTTTGGTCTGGCAATGCTTGAGTGTGTTTAGTCGAATGAAGTTATCGTTCGTCATTTTTGATGTTAATAAAAAGGCGGTAGATTTGTAGAGTGGGAACATTCGAATTGAAATCGGGGTGACGAACGGTTGTCTTGGCTAACCTCACTACATTCCATTTTTATTTGATTTTGTAGTGTGTGTTTTCATAGCACGAAACCCATGTTCTGCCCACATGAAGACCGTGTCTAACGAAATAAAATCACCTCCCTACGACATATATATAACTCAAAGGTGACTGACTGACTGACAAAGTGATCTCTCAACGCACAGCAAACCACTAGACGGATCGGGCTGAAATTTGGCATGCAGGTAGATGTTATGACGTAGGCATCCGCTAAGAAACGATTTTGATCAATTCTACCCCCAAGGGGATAAAATAGGGGATGAAAGTTTGTATGAAACTTTGTCAATTTTAAACCGATCGGGCTGAGACTTTGCATGCATAAAGCTACTATGACGTAGGCATCCCCTAAGAAAGGATTTTGATAAATTCTACCCCTAAGGGGATAAAATAGGGGATGAAAGTTGGTATAAATCTTCTTAGATTTTCGACTGATTGAATTGAAATTAAAGATTGGAGCTACTATGATGAAGACGTCCGCTTAAATAGAATTTTAATAAATTCAACCCCCATGGGGATAAAATAAGGGATGTAGGAGGATGTAAATGTATTAGTTTGAACCTATCAGTACCTAATGGAACGAATAAATGAAGACGAACAAAATAATTTATAGTTCTAAATGTTGACAATAGATGTATTGACAAAATTTAGAACTAAAAAACATTTTGCGTTTGTAGTATTTTAAAACGCGCTATCGTTGTGTTTTCACTGAGTTACATTATACCCGATGATGAATGGCCGCCGTATCTATTAGTACCTACATACTATACCTAAATATTTCTAGCGGATTATATTTGACAATTTTGGCTGTTCTTTTCTTGGCATATTTTGGATTACATTTGCTTTGTTTCGGTTTAGTAGTTTTGGTTATAGACTCTGCTTTGTATTTAGCATTTGTTTTGTTTTCGCTTTATTTAAGTATAGGTTTTGTCGGTTAGACTTTTTTAGAATGGCTGAAGAAAATAAAAAGCTCTCTAAAAATATGGGCGGGGATGAGTCTGCTGGTAGATTTTCAGATCTCCTTCTTAAAATCGGTAATGGTGATTTTCCATCGTTTGATGGAATGACAACCATCCCGGAAGAATTGTGCACAGTTTTTACTACGGTTCAAGAATTGCTGTCTAAAGTTTATCCATACATTATTCATATACATGACAAGCCTATTAAATGGTTTTGTGAGCGTGCCATACTTACACCAAAGAACGATCAAACAGCAGCTATCAACGATATCCTGCTCATGTCGTTTGAGGGCGAAGAAAAGGTCTATACTTCGATTGATACTGTGGTTAATACAGATGACACTACTAATTACCCTGTAGAATTTTTAAATTCATTGAAACCGCCAGGTTTGCCTTATCATAAGCTTAGTCTGCGTGTGGGCACTCCAATATGTTGTAGCGAAATTTAAAACCACCAAAACTTTGTAACGGTACGAGACTGCAAGTGAAAGCGTTACATCGCAATATAGTGGAAGCCACTATATTAACTGGGTGTGCGAAAGGGGAAACTGTATTTATACCACGAATCTCATTAATACCTAATGATATCCCGTTCGAATTTAAACGATTACAGTTTCCCCTAAAAGTCTGCACTCAAGCTATTGGGTGAACTATTCTCACGAGTAAGTTCACCCAATAGCTTGATAGTTTTAGCGCATAATGACAGATTAGTTAAGAACATTGTGTACAAACAAGTTTAGTAGGCCCTAATTTTTTTACACACGCTAAACAATTGTAAAGCCGCAAAAACTATACCCAATTAATAATAATACTTCTTAACGCGAGCGAAGCCGCGGGCAAAAGCTAGTCAATAATATAAAGAGGAAAGATTTGATTGCTTGTTACGATTAAACTTAAAAACTACTGGACCAATTTAAAAAAATTCTTTCACCTTTAGAAAGGTACGTCTTTACCGAGTAACAAAGGTATATTATATTTTTAAGCTATCACAACTTTCGCGGACGAAGTCGC
Source organism: Cerastis leucographa (assembly GCA_963082945.1). Taxonomy (NCBI): domain Eukaryota; kingdom Metazoa; phylum Arthropoda; class Insecta; order Lepidoptera; family Noctuidae; genus Cerastis; species Cerastis leucographa. Next base: position 3,430,066 of record OY720380.1, on the reverse strand, counting down.
GGGCCAAGTGCTAGTAGTCAATAAAATGACAAAATACGTAAGGAAAATTGACGACAGAAACTTCACTGATACTTACAGATTTAGTTATTGCAATGAAAAAACTTTAATGTGATGGATATATATTTTAAAGAAATGTGACTTCGTACTAATAATCTATGTTCATTGTTCACACCTTCGTTAGATTCTATCTGATGTATCGCCTATGGCTATGATTACAATCGTAGACATTGGCGTGTGTCCAGCAATTTTGCATTTTGCTATGTTCTTGCATGCAGTACACTTAAATCAAAACTAGGATCTATAGTTACGACCAACTTATTGATATTGAAGTTCACCAGAGTTTGGTAAAAAAAATGTTGATAAGATTTATTGATATTAGTATAACTGTTATTAAAACCATGAAGGACAGTATTAGGCTTGGGATTGCGATGCGCTGCGTCCGGGTTACTGAACAAAAAAATGACTTAAAAACATGATAATAGGGGATAATCCAATTTTTTTTTCTTTGTCCGTCGGGTAGTTTATGGAAAAGTATTGGACACGTATTTTTTCTTTTTTCACGTGGTCATAAAATTACGGAGATATATTGAGTTGAAATGGCGCATGACGTCACATGTAGGTAAGTTTTATACCTACTTGTGACGTAGTAAGCCCCCACTCTTCAACTTTAATGAGTTTTAACTAAGTATTTTTTTGACATTTTGATAAAACAAAAAATACGTGTCTAATATTTTTGTATTACCTGTCTGACGGACAAAATAGAATGTCGTTTTCTTTACCCAGTCCGATCCCCTATTGCATATTGGAAACGGTTTCAAAAGCGAAAAAATGCACCAATCATAAATAAATGATATAACAGGAAATGGCTATAATTTTTGGCACAATATAATTCATCTAAAATAAAAATATTTCGTCCGTCGCTTCTTTAAAACTCACCCCGTTTCATGGTTCCAATTTTTATCCAAGATAAGAGGTATTTTAATGAACCGTCTCGTCTCCCAATTAATCTATGTCAGCAGCACCGTTAGAATATCTGACAACTTCCTTTGATTGCGTTCACAATTCTCTTTTGGCATTTGTCCAGTGTTCTCAGATAGCCATATTCGTTCGATTGCTGAGCTCGTATCCGATTACTGATAACTTGTATGCACGTTCGTTTGTTTTTGGAGTCAGCGGTACTATGAATCATCGTTGAGAGCACTCGCAGTTCTTATTGTTTTTTTGATCTTTGAAGGTCCACATCACGTCGTTAACCCGTACTTTTTCCTCTTGGCTCGACGCAGCATGTCTTATTCTTTCATACTTCCTTTATAGTCGTCACATTCTGATTTTGGATAAGCCTCGTATTCACTTGGCAGCTAAAATATCCTGAAACAACGTGACTGGCCATATCTGTGAACCAAATATGACCCACAACACGAGCCTGAATTGGCACTGCCGTATGCTTGTATTTGTCCGTGTGGCATAACGCCGCGTCGGCCGCGTGCATCTCAAGCAAACGGATGTCAACTTTACTGCTTCCCCATAAACGTTCTCATACATCGCCATATGTTTAAATTCGGCCACGTCCCGTCGCCCGACGCGCCGCGTGTCGCGCCGCGTCTGCCTAAATGAGCACTTACGTTATTGGAATAACAAACGTCATTATTACGGTATTTTAATAGCAATTGCGCGGTGAAATTCACCAACAACAGACACATCGTTGCAAAAAAAAAATAGTGCGTGGAGTCCCTCTGCGCGGAAGAAGTGAAACTTCGTAATACTTTATTCGTTATTTTATTGAGCTTCTAAATAATATTTTATTGTTTTATTGTTGTACACTTTTTATTACATAAGTTGAGCGAAGGCTGGTCACACCGAAGAGTCGAATGCATGACTGTTTGCACGCCATCTTACGTACCTAGTAGAACTACGTAGTCACAAATCTTGTAATAGCGCCATCTCTTAGTGGCTAATAGAAAATATTCCCCCTCCATTAAAACGTTAAACTTGTTGGAAGTCGCATAAGAAGTTTCACTTCAATAATCATCATTGTAAGCTTATCTTATATTTACTCCTAAAATATTTAATCTCTTGATACAAAAATGTTTTTGCTTGTTCCCTAGTATCGAAACTTATGTTTCGTTCGCAGTTCTCTTTTGGCATGAACCCAACGTTTTTAGATCCCCATATTTGTATGGTTGCTTAGCTCATTTTTGATAACGAATAACTTCTCAGTTTATGCCAAGAAAACACTACTTCAAATTCTGTTAAGGACGTTGATATTTTACAGGACCATTTTTCAGATAAATAGTTATCTACCGAAATAAAGCCAGTTTTTCAAGGTAACAAAATGAAATACTATAACATTTTATCTGTTCACTGAATTAATTCTTGGGCAATAATTCAACATTTAAATAAGAATAGTATAAAGTTGCCCAGAACTTAATTTAGTCTTAAAATCTATCTCCAAGATCCCAGAATTCCTAGCCTGGACAACTTCAAAAAAGATTTTCTAAATCAGTTAATCCATTTTCACTTTCCTTTAATAGCTTAGTTTCTTTTAACTGTGACTTCAAAAAGCCGGGAATCGCAAATTCGATTTTAAGGTCAACTTGAGTCAACACAAAAATTAATTAGTACCGGTGGTGAAAACGGGTTAAATACTTTAACCCTTACAGCGATCAGTATGGGCCTTAAATACCCAAATTATGAAACATTTATTTCAATGTTCTCACTCCTTTGTTTTAAATATTTTAAACTAAAATTATTTTATTCGTTTCTTTTCATGGAACTTGTACTTGGCGTGGGTTTTGCTGTGAGTGGTTTTTGATTTCAAAAGGCTTCGCTGTATTTTTCTATTATTAAAATTAAAAGGAATAATAATTTTGATTTCGGCACAGTACTTAGGTATTCCTGCGGAATTTAGTTTTTTTTAAGTAAGAATTGTTATTGAAAGCAGAAAGTAATATGGAAAATACGGCCACTAACTAAAAAATTTAATAGTGATTATTTCTGGTCTCTTTTTAGGGTTCCGTACCCAAAGAGTCAAACGGGACCCCATTACTGAGACTTAGCTGTCCGTCCGTTAGTCCGTCCGTCTGTCATCTCATGAACCGTGATAGTTGGCCAGTTAAAATTTCAAACATTATGTATGTCTGTTGCTGCTATAACAACAAATACTAAAAACAGAATAAAATAAATATTTAAGGGGGCTCTTACAAAAAAGTGATTATTTTGCTCGTTTTTATAAATAATGGTACGGAACCCTTCGTGTGCGAGTTCGACTCGCACTTGGCCGGTTTTTTTTTTTAAGTTACATGACGCCGTTATTTCCCGGCTAACAAAACCCTGAGAGGAAATGCTGAAACAAGATTCGAGGTCATGGTGTCTTTCAAAGTCCAACTAAGCGCAATTCCAGACTTTGTGACTGCTCCTGAGAAGTTTCTGATGGAAAAACACAATGGCACTTTGCCCAACCTGGGACTCAAACTCAGGAAATCATGCTCAGCTTCAACGCTTGCACCACTATACCAACAAACAGTTTTATAACCACGTCGGATAAGAGTCAGCTCACACCGAGACGCGACGCGACGCGACGTTGCGCGCACTTATGAAATGTGTATCTTTTCGTGTGGAAAATAAAGTTATATTTTGAATCGCTCTTTAAAAGTTTGCGCGCAGCGTCGCATCGCGTCGCGTCGCGTCTCGGTGTGAGCTGACCCTAAATCGTACTTTCCATAATCCAAAACAGAATATAAGTTATCTCCATAACGTGTAGACATGATTAGCTAAAAGCAAAACTGTTCGGAACTCGATCAGATTAGCTCAATCCAAGTTGTCAAGTACACAACTTTTTCATTAGATCTTTCCGCATTAATGTTTACTAACTTTTGCTCGGGAATCTTAGAAAACATTAATGTATTTTGTTTTTAAGATTTGTTTTTTTATTACATTACTAGTAGCTCCCGCGACTACGTCCGCGTGGAATTAAAAAAAAAAGTTATTTTTTCGATTTTGGTGATTTTTATTGTTATTTATTTTTATAAAATTAAACTATCCTAAATTACTCCTTATGACATCAGCTATCTGCCAGTGAAGGTCCCGTCAAAATCGGTCCAGCTATTCAGACAACACAGTTGGTCGTTTCCTATGGAGAAGAACAGGCAAGAAACTCCATGGTTACTCTTTTAAAATCATTTTTCGCTTTCCAATTTTTCTATGTTACTAGGCACCATGAATCGGGTACAGTCCCGGGATGTCTTGACTCCGCCGCGATCAGACACTCATAGTCCTCCTTGCTGCGAGCTCGAAACATCACGACTCTGTAGAAGCGCGCTTAGGTGTGGGTAGACTGGTAAGTAGGTCGCGTGATGACACGTTTGACGCGCTTGCCGATTCATTTTCTGTCCGTACTAATGACCGGATCCGACCGGACCTTGGCATGTTCCTTATTACATTTTGATATTAGTGTTTTTCTTACTTTTTCAGTATCTGCTAGCCTTTTTTTTTTTTTTTTTGCGGATGGGAAATCATCAAATGACTTCTCCCGCTCTGGGCGGAGCGGGAGGGAGTGTCAGACTTGTACTGACTAAAACCCACCCATGTTCCTTCTTCGCCCTTTGTGTTCCAGGGCCGCGGTATCTCTTTCGAACAACCTGCCCTGGCAGGCATCGGCCCGGGGTCGACACAGCATACATTATTTAAACATTACAGGTGAACTGTTTCCAAAAAGAAATACATTATAGTTTTATTTTAGTGACTGAATCACATAAGAAAAATATTGTGAAATAATCGACGATTAAATGGTTTAATTTCGCCTATTCGGTAATGGTAAGCGTGGCGAGAGTAAACGTCAGTGATAGTTTTTTTTTGGTAGTAAAAATTCGTGGATGCCAAGCTTCATAACTTGGCTCCTCGCCGCAAGGTTGCTTGCTTGTCGGTCTTCTACAGGCTGTACTTCGGTGAGTGTGCCCAAGAACTCTACGACCTCATCCCACCGGCCCCCTTCTACCATCGGACGTCTAGACGCACTGCAAGTTACCATCCCTATCTTATTGCTATTCCACCAATTCGCACTAAGCGTTTTCAACGTCTTTCATAATACGCACAGCAAAGAAGTGGAAATCTCTGCCTGCGTCTGTGTTTCCGAACGCTTACAACCCTAATCTCTTCAAAGTTAGGGTGAAATGCTTCTTCTAGATAAGCTCGTGTCTTCGTTGACTTTGTCTCTGTCATCTCTGACCTAGACTAGAGTCAATGGCAAACCCATCTCAAATAAAAAAAAGGATGGTTGCAATGTCTATTACATTGCCTTTCAAAAGTGACACACAAAACAGTTTTTACTTTTAAAAAACTGCACAAACCACGTCACTATTACTTCCCAAGAGAATTCAAAAGAAGACTAAAATAATCGGCATGCGCTCACTCAAGTTTTACATAGCTAAAAGGCTTTTAAACAATATATCTGTCCATTAGTCCCTGACTGCCGTGAAAGCGGAATAAGAGAAAAAAATAAAAAAATAAAGCTCGTTTTTACGCTCTGCCTGCAAAGATTTAAATCATTGATTGCGCGTCAAAAAATGTTTCGGTTTTAGTTCTGTTGGCTGTGACATTTAAATAGTAGAACTAGTACTGAAAATCGAGGACGAGCTCGTGCCTAAATGATAACAGCCGCTTGGGTCGATCTTTAGGTTAAATTGCGCTTGCCTAGCCCCTTTATCCATGGACGTTTGCCCATCCATTACATACAGAATTTCCTCCGTGCCTCGGAAAACACGTTGTGCCGTTGGTCCTGCCTGTCATTTGTAGAATTTTTACAGTCGATTAAGGTGTTCAGTGGCCCGAAAATATGACAACCAGTCTTACCAAGGAGGAGGGGTATAACCCAGTACTAACTGGGTTGTGGAGGTCAGATAGGCAGTCGCTCCATTTAAAATACTGGTATTCAACTGCATCCGGTTAGACTGGAAGCCGACCCCAACATAGTTCGGAAAGGCTAGGCAGATGATGAAGGCTCATACTGAAATCAGACCTATCTTTTCATGTGGGTTTTATAAAGTCACTCTATATTTTTGAAGGACCCAAGTACGGTGAGAGGACATCTAATGATTTATTTCTTCGTCCGTCATCCTGAGTGTTGCAGATCGATTTGGGAGTCTGTAAAAAATGTACTAGATTCTCAGTCAGTTTGTGTGGATTTGCTGTTGCGTTTTAACTTCAATGTGTATGTGTATGTGTATGTATGCGTTTAGATGTATGTTTGTGTGGCAATATATGGCTGTGAGGTTTAGTGCAATATATTGTCGGTTATGTGATCGGCATGTAAGAGACTTTGCCATTCTAATCACTAAAATAGATTAATAATAATTAAAAGATTAGCAACATTAATTTTAGTTATCTGGCGACGGAAAAATCAGCTTTCAGATAACTATTTTCAAGTTTTTCAGACCGTACTAAAATTATGATTTAGGGACTAACTACATTTATTCAGCTTCATTCGCGTTTCGCTGAACAATTTTGGTCACCCTTATACTGTTCTGTTCCTATCACCATGTTTGGCGCTGAACGTGGGTGGACTGCAGTTCCCGACTCCACGTACCGGACGAAACAGCGCTATACACGGATGGTTTTGATGAACTTAATATAGAGCATTCGCGTGATCAAAACACATTTGTTTTTTATTTCATACCAATTATACCTGTTTGCCGCGAAAACTGAATAGCCGGATGCATACGTATCTCATTAAAAATCGTTCTTTTTTAAGGACAAAATTTGAACAGGGTTGAATAAGTGTGATTCGTCCCTAAAGGTAGGCCATAATACATATATCCAGTAGCTTATGATTACATTATCTGGAACACATGCATAGTAACACTTTATACATACTTAAAATCGTAATAAATATTGTTTTAAATGTCTTGTTATTATGGCGGGATTTTCATCCTTCTTTAAAATAAATAATTGAATTTCAAACCTCACCCTTTTTGTAGGCAACAAATAATATATCTCTTTGCTACTAAACCACCAACATATTTTTAACTCATCATTAACAAATTCCATGTAAAACCAGCGAAAAGCTAATACATCTCCCAAAAACAGCCAACTTCACATGACCCCGCATTTAAATTCATGCAAATAATGGTGCCGACGCCGACCACAGCATAAATAAACAAATGTTATTTTTGTGTAGATGCGAAACTCCTATGAATACGTTCCATCGCGTGAAATAAATAATGATTCTTAAACGCGATCTTGATGAAAAAAGGCCTCTTTACTGCAGAAAGCACTTTTTAGCCGACAAAACAAAAGGAGGAAGTTCTCAATTAAATATTTTAAGGCTTACGACAAACTCTATGAACCTTATATATATTTTATTTCGCTCAGATAACCGATAAACTCAGTATAGTAAGAAAAATACAATTTTACCTACCACCGTACCCCGTTTATGAGAAAGAGACATGTACATTCTTTTTTTTTTATCCACTTTCGAAGTTAGCATTCCATGAATTTGATAATAGCAAGTTTAACTCAAAAATTGAATGAAATGTCAAAAATAAGATTAATAAAAAGCGATCACTTTTGGAAGATAGATTATATATTATTATATTTTCGGATAAAATAGTCAGAGCAGTCAGGATTGTAAAGTCAAATGCGGAAATGCTGCAGATATCGACAGTATTTAATTTACAACCTTATTGTTGTCGAACCGACTTGATTCGAACGTTGTTTCCCTTCTACACAGCTCCATTACTCTTTGACCACAGCAACCAAACCGAATCAAAAATGTTATGTTCATTTGATAATAATTATGATGAAACAGAAGACTTTGCACGGCTTGCGGTGGTTGTAATGAACTTAATACAGAAATGTTTTTATTAAAGAATGAATTTTAAGTCTGGGAGAATAATGAATAATGGTTTTCGGGCATGATAAAATAATTTTGCGCGTTATAACAACGGTGAATTTTTCACGGAATGTCATCCTCATCATCTGCCTAGCCTTTTCCCAAACTATCTTGGGGTCGGCTTCCATTCTAACCGGATGCAGCTGACTACCAGTATTTTACATGAAGCGACTGCCTATCTGATCTCCACAACCCAGTAACTGGGTAATACGTTACCCCCTGGTAAGACTTGATGTCAGACTTTTGGCTTCTGACTACTAATAACGACTGTCAAAGATCTACAAATGACAGCCGGGACCAACGGCTTAACGTGTTTTCCGAGGCACGGAGGAAACGCGGTATATAATTATGGTCACCCGACCAGGGACCAACCTCGGCAAGCACGGCTGAACATCAAAGATCGACCCGTGCGGCTGTTATTACTTAGCCACGAACTCCTATTCACGGAATGTACAGAATGTTAAACCTACACTGTCACTTACTTACGGGATGTCTTCTCCTGTGATTGTTAATTAGCTCCAAAATAGTGTTTGTATAGAATGTCGTTTATAAAAGACCTACACTACATTTAAAAACAACAACATATCTCACAGACACAGCGACAATTTTAGTTAGTAATAAATAACTAATATTGATAAACACTAGCTTTAGTTAGTAATAGTAATAATTAGTTAATATTTTTGAAGTGAAACTTCTTATGCGACTTCCAACAAGTTTAACGTTCTAATGGAGGGGGAATATTTTTTATTACCCACTAAGAGATGGCGCTATTACAAGATTTGTGACTACGTAGTTCTACTAGGTACGCAAGATGGCGTGCAAACAGTCATGCATTCGACTCTTCGGTGTGACCAGCCTTCGCTCAATTTCCATGAGTAGAATAACCTCGATAAACTTATGTAATAAAAAGTGTACAACAATAAAATATTATTTAGAAGCTCAATAAAATAACGAGAGTGAATGCGTGACACTCGAACGCATGCGTGTAGTATTACGAAGTTTCACTTCTTCCACGTGGAGGGACTCGACGCACAATTTTTTTTTATGTTTGGTCTACTTAGCGCAAAGCACTACTACCAAGCAAGTGGTCTAGGGTTCAAAGGGAATTACTCAGTAGCAGAGGGCAGAGACAATAATTAAAATAATGTTTTCTTTTTCTTTGTAATTTAGTCGTCTCTCTTACTTCTGAAGATACACATAAGTCCAAACAAACTCTTATGTACTCTGTAAAATAACTCACTGGAATACAACGTTACCTACAAAAATAATTTCCTCGTATATTTTCATACACAAATTAATCTTTCTCTCTGATGTAAGTCAATTATTTATTTAATTCGGACTTTTTTCAGTAACATACGAAATTGCTAATTATTTCATCTTTGAAGGGAATTACGCCCATTTGTTTCTCATTCCGCGGGCCTCGCGTAAAATTAGGCGGAATTAAAATGCCGTCACTGATCTTGTAAGAGGGAATGCAAAGAGCGAGAAATTAATTTGGCATGTAGGTCAGGTTTTAATTGCGCACGGTTCAGTTCAAATCCATAAATGTGTGATGGATTTTTGATAAGTTTATAAAACTTTTTTGGTATTTCGTGGGTGTAACTACCAAAATAGTTTATAATTAAAATATTGGTATGGTAAATGTTAAAATATTGGTATTATAAATATATTATTATAAATATATTATTGGTATTATATTATTGGTATTAAAAATTAAATTAAAAATTTAAAAAACCCCCGACACAAAAAACCTGTAAAAAAACAAAAATAAAATAATCCAAGCGTCTTAGCGTCGGGGGTCCGCTTTGTTATGTGATTGTACTAAGCGGTCTACTTAGCGGTCCCCCGACGCTAAGACGCTTGGATTATTTTATTTTTGTTTTTTTACAGGTTTTTTGTGTCGGGGGTTTTTTAAATTTTTAATTTTATTTTTATTTCATGCTTTTTAAACTTATATTGTCTTATCTTAACTTGACTGTCCCAATACTGGCCATAGGCTTCCCCCATTGCTTCCACTTTTCTCGGTGTTGCGTGTCATCTCGCCAATTAACGAAAACAGCAAAAAATTAAAAAAAAAACTTTCTGGGTAGAGGGGGGGGGTTCGCACCCACCCCCCCTGGCAATGCCCATGGTGACAAGTGACAAGATTTCCAAATTTCGAATCGACCAGACCTGTGGAAATTGTAAATTTCCCTTCAACTAGAAAAGAGGTGATGGCCTTCAAACGGCTGATCAGATTTTATCGAAACATAGCTAAGAACACTCTCGATTAAAACACCTTTCAAACGAATCCAATTTCATCAAAATCGGTTCATCCGTTTAGGAGCTACGATACCACAGACAGACACACAGATACACAGATACACAGATACACACGTCAAACTTATAACACCCCTCTTTTTTGGTCGGGGGTTAAAAATAGACGGTGCGTTTGGCTTTTTTTCTGCTGGAAAAAGAAGCACGCCTCTTTAGCAACCTGTAATCTCCAAATGGTAAGGTATTATAAGTCTACACACATGTCGCCAGTTATGTATAAATCTCATGGAATGGGTGCCCAGTATATTGCCATAAACTAGGTGCAAATCTAGACTCCGTGGCTACTAGCAAGAAAACCCCAACAACGCTTTGCCCGACCTGAGAATCAAACCAAGAACATCATGCTCAGCCATTGCTCTTGTAACCGCTAGAGCACCAAGACAGTCACTTAAACATCTTCTTTGATAGACGGAACTAGGTGGAATCACTTACAAACTTGATCAAAAAAATTCTAACTTTGTATTACTTCAAGTTTTCCCAATTGGAACCTATTTCTACTATAACACAGCCAGTGTTATAGTAGAAATACACCGTCACCCTGTAAGCAAACAGTCCGCAAAACTACACCAAACCTAATCCTGTAGTTAAGCCTTAAGATCCTTGCTCTCATAACCCACGTCTCCTCCAATAACATAAGTCCTAGTTTTACACCCCCTGTTTATGTCCACCTAGTAATCACGGACATACTTCTCCCACGCCTATAAGCCACATAAACCCAGGGCCGAATGCCACAACAAAAGTAACAACTTAATTTACAAATCCAGGTAGAAATGGTGGACAGGACCAAATCGTTCTATTCACTGTTTGCAAATAAAAAATACGGGCCATTCAAGGTGTTATGGGGTAGTAAAACTCCTTGCTACAATTTCTTGTTTTATCACTTGTTAGGTTATGCTCACGGTTCTGGCTTCCGGGGTTTTGATTAACATTTTTTTTCGGAGTGAGGTGCGGGCTTCTTTTTTTCCCCACACGATCCTGTGTCCGAAACATAGCGATCAATTGTCGCATTCATAATTATGTCAATCAAAAAAAATAACGCTACAGTCACGAGTTCGTGCAATGTTCTCTTTGGTTAGGAAAAGGCCTTACACTTTTACTCTCAGAGTTTAGGAATGAATAAGAAATATTGTTATCAATCTGATTTGAATCATATGATTTGTACTTAAACTTATCTGGCGAAATGTCGGTTTACTATTATGTACACCTCTGCCTTACCTTTCTGGGATTGCAGGCGTGATGTTACGTATGTGTGCATTTTGATTTGCTTGCACACTTATTGTAGGCTACAGTTCGGCTTTTTACCCAACTTATGATGCTAAAGCAGCGATAGTCCAGTGGTGGCAGCCCCGACTTACGAGCAATAAGCCGTGGGTTCGAACCTAGGCAGGCGCATTACTTTGTGTAATTTATTTCATCACCGCTGCCCTCAAAAACGGTGAAGGAAAACATCGTGAGGAAACCGGCATGTCCCAGAACTAAAATTTCGAAGACATTGTGACATGTACCAAACCGCACTGGACCCGCGTGGTGGATTACAGCCCACTCCCTCTCATAGAGAGGAGGCCTGTGTCCCAGCAGTGGGAATATTATAGGCTGATGATGATGATACTAAAATAACACCTATGTTTATTGTATATTACTTTTATTGTAAAAATGTAATCTTCTAATCTTAGATTATTAGGTGGCTGACAGCTAAGGTTTTTTACACATTTTAAACTTTTGTATATTATTAAAGCAGCTCGTATAAGGTTACTCACCGCAGCAAAATGTTATTCAGTTTTACAAAAAAAAAAAAAAATGAAACGGTCAGAATGAATTTTATACAAACTGAACTCTAGGAATATTTTTATTACACCTTAAATAATAAGAAGATTAGGACGGGCATTTGTTTGAAAGTAAGATATTAAAAACAGAAAAGTAATTTAATTTGGATTTACAGGTTTATTTTTATTTAGCGATGTCGTTATTTTATTTTTCTCATTCATAATTTAAATTAAAAATGGGACGGTGTTAAGCGTAGACATACGGCCCCAAAGCAAAAGTAGTGGGTAGGGCACATGCTGACAGAAAGGCTGATCGGCTAAATGGAAGCAAACTTTTCTGGAGATACGACCGCGTACCCGAAGACGCATCGTTGCCGATGACTTTGTGGAGGCCCCAAAGTGAAGTCAGCTGACTCTGCTGCTGAGTTGGGTTTCAAATGGTAAATCTGCAAAGAAGTGGTAGGCAGTAGAATTAGGATAAGCTAATAAATAAGTGGATCATTTTCTAATTTTCACTAATTAAGTTAATGTAATATTTAACCATTTGCCAAATAATATTCAAGATTTGCCATTGTCGTTGTTTAAAAGGTCATTGTTTAGATTATTATTAGAGAAAAATTATTTTAGTGTTAAAGAATATTTAGAGGATAAATCGTTAGTATCATGATAAAATTAAGATAGCCTAAATAAACAATCAAAAGTACACATTTATTACTCATCATTATTATAGTTACATAAAAAACGGAAAAAATATTCCAATAAATTAAATTAATTAATTATATTAAATTAATTAATTCATAATTACTTATACAGGTTGTAACGGAAAGCGTATATACATCCTTAAGGGTGTGCTACAGACCATCAAACTGAACATGTTTCTCATCATATTTTTTTTTTGCAGCAAAAAAAAATATCAGCTGCCTATACATTTGGGTTGAATAGGTATTGCAATTTTCTATGGGGCAAAAGATATATTTTTTGCTGAAAAACATGTTTTATGATGAGAACATGTTCAGTTTGATAGTCTCTAGCACACCCTTAAGTATGTATACAGGGTGTAACGGAAAGGGTATATACATCCTTAAGGGTATGCTGCAGACCATCAAACTGAACATGTGTCTCATCATAAAACATGTTTTTCAGCAAAAAAAATATCTGCTGCCCCATAGAAAATTACAATACCTATTCGACCCAAATGTATAGCAGCTGATATTTTTTTTTTGCTGCAATTTTTTTTTTATGTTTAGTAACATGTTCAGTTTGATGGTCTGTAGCACACCCTTAAGGATGTATATACCCTTTCCGTTACACCCTGTATACCCTTTCCGTTACACTCTGTACAATGTATTACTGTTATTAATATTATAAGTCACTATTTATAGATATTAAATAAATATTTGTACGCCATATTATAATGACAGGATATGCTGGAACCCATATTGTACCATATTCTTGCAAATAAACATTTTTGATTTGATTTGAATAATGTATGTTTGTATCAAGACCGCTCCAGCTACCTTTAATACCCTACATATTAATATAGTATGCTGACAAATTAATGAGATGTATAGCAGCGTTGTAAATATTTATAATGTCCCTTATGTTTCAGTAAGTTACAATCCTGAATAAATATATAACACCCGTAATCCATAAAGTTTTTAAATTACCTGTTTATTTTTGGCCCACAATTGAGTTGGGAAAGCTAATATGTTGCTTACACCATAATTTCCTTTTGAGTAATGCGTTTAGACATGAAATAAATATTGCTGCAATTTAATGTCACTCTTTGTGGGGCCAGTGTCTATCAGTGAAAGGCTTCCGGCAGATATTATGATGGCGTCACTGACTTTGGGGTCTAAACTTTTATTTTGGACTGGATCGAGCGCTCAATCGATCACTTGATCGTCAGCTACTCTCCGCCACATCTGTATTCTGGTTGGACTAGACTTGAATCGGATTCTCAGTTGGTTCGCTGTAATCCAGATTAAATCCCGCAAACAAACGCAACTAATGATAAAATTTGAGAAAAGTACCAAATACTTGATGTTATTTGCATTCATCGATCCGTAAAAGCTGTTGAAGAATGACATCCTTCCTACTAATATTATAAATAAATACGAAAATTTGTCGGGTGAATAGATGTACCTATGGATGGATAAAATCTGACACAGAATAATATATAATACAATTTGAGTTTGGAATAGCACATAGGATAAATTTTCACCGATTGTACGGTAATTGTACCACGGGATAGTCCTCCCGTAGTACAACGTGGACGAAGCGGTGGGCATGAGCCAGTAGGACAGTAAATAGTACCACCTAATTATTTTCTCTTCCCAACTTGACCCAATAGAATCTAGCCTATTTCCGACAAAATTCCCTTAAAATAAAATCCTACGTTTCGTTTTCAAGTCTCTAATTAGCCTGGTACTTAAGCTGTACCTTCTTTCATTGGCAAACAGTCTCGACGAAAAATGTTGCTGAGATCCAGCCTTGGAGGGTACACAAAAAATATCTTGTCATGCTGGCTAAGTTTTAAGAGTTCCTAAGAGAAAACGGCGAGTTTTGATGTCGGAAAGTTTTTGAGACGTTTTCATTTTGTTAGTGAAATACTGAGTCTGTGACTGTTTGTGAATCTTATGTTTGTTTTGTTAGTTGAATCTTCTATTATTCAACTTTAGATGACGGTTTTTAATACAATACAATCCTTTATTTCAGGCAACTAGGCCCATAGAACACAATATATATAAGCATAAAGAGACAAACTATAAACTAATACATAGGTACTTTATAAAACTAAATCGTTAAACTATTAATGCTGAGAATGGTGTCTGTTGATGTTGATGATCACCTTGCTCAATGCATAGTCTTTTCTTAACTACATTGGGATCGGCTTTTAGCCAGTGTACCAGTATTTTTCATTAAGCGACTTCGAATCTGACGCTTACAGTCCATTGGCCCATAATCCAAACATTTGTATGGTCATTGTTTTGAAAATACATTATTTTGGTTATCATAAAGAGAGCATCATGTGAATTCTTCTGTGAGTTCCATAGTTTTCTTTTATTGGCATTTTAAGTACTCTGCTGAAAATCTGACAACCATTCTTACCATAGGGTATTACCCAGTACCAACTGGGTTGTGGAGGCCAGATAGGCAGTCACTCCATGTTAAATAATGGTACTCAGCTGAGTCCGGTTAGACTGGAAGCCAACGCCAAAATAGCTGGGCAGATGATGGTCTTATGTACTCGGCGAAAAGAAACCACCTTTCGTTGACACAAAGGAAAGTTCTACACCACAAAGTGCATACCAAACCTACTAATTTTCCTTCATCCACCAACAAGCATGAAACCGACCGGTACGAATTTATGATAATGTTAGATGACTCGCTAATATCGCACGGACATGTCGCTAATACCGTACGTGAGCTATGCATGTGACGAATACGCGACACACGTTAGACACGTTAAGTGCTGAAATGACTCTTGTAGCCGTTTTCATATTTTTAGGGGTGGCACGGAGGAATAATAGCGTTTTTAGAATTTGTGTGAATTTCAAAGAGTTTGTGAACTGTAAAGTATTTAGATTGTTGTTTTAGATAGGGGCTTATAGTAACTTTGATTAGTAATTGAAGAACTAATGCCCATCAAGTATATTTCGAACGACTGTTTCTTCTTTCTTTCTGTCAATTTTACTTCCACGAATAAAAGCACACGCCGCAGTCATCATCAGCCTATATTGTTCCCACTGCTGGGACGCAGGCCTCCTCTTTATGAGAGGGAATGGGCTGTAATCCACCACGCGGGCCCAGTGCGGGTTGGTCGTAATATTTATTTATTTATTAAAACTTTATGCACAAGTAAAAACTGTGTAAAAGCGGACTTAATGCTTTAGAGTAGGTATTTTATTTTCTACTAGTCTATCTTAGAGTGATGCAGGGACAATTAAATATACAATAGGTAATAAAAATCTACAAAATCCATATATTGGATTTTGTAGATTTTACTTTTCTACAAATTTGGGCAATTTCAATGAATCGTAGATACCTCTTGCTAAATTATTTACAAAATCAATTTAATTTGACAGTGCGATTGGCAGTCCTAGGCACGTGTTGAAAACATACAAGGATACAAAGATCTTTAGGCGTTCGAATGGCCTTCAAAATACGGTGCTGTTGTTTCGATTTTGGTCAAGCGCTAGAAAGTCTTTGTATTAATAAAATTTCATTTTTTTCATTAAACCTGTACCCTACAACTTTTCCTAATCTTCGGTATCCTACACGTTCTCAATCTACCTAATAATCCGTTCACACCGTCTGCGGCACCACGTTCACATAAATAATAACAACATAATTGCTTTTATATGATAATATTGTTGGTTTATTACTTCCTTCCTTTGCTGACGGCTATAACAGGGCCAATTATAGCGAGCCGCCGACATGTCTGCAAGTCGTCTTATTACGATTTGTCTGTATCAGCCTTATTCGGTTCATTTTCGGGGATATTTAGCTTTTTGTTTTTAGAAAGAGATGCTCTTTTGTTTTTCTGGAAGAAAGATTATGGATTGGGACAAAAGAAAAATTATGGACAACGGCCGCGGTTGCATTGATAGAGTGGTATTTTTTTCTATGACTTGGTATTTGATGCATGCAATAAAATTTTTTGCAGGTCTTGTACGTAAATTGACACTTGTAAAAACTTCAATCTATATCTATCGAGGTGACCTTTTTACCGTCCTTATATCCGTTTTGATATTTTGGATAAGAGACGCATAATAATATATAATAATATAACAGAGTATAAATCGAAACGCTTCTTTACACAACGGCTTACCTTGCTTAAAGAAGCGTTTTGATTCGTTATTAACATCATTGTGAGTATTTTATTATATTTAAAAAAAAAAACAATGTCTGCTAAATTAATGAATGAACGGCTCGCACACACAGATAAACCCTGAGAGGTTTGCGTTGTGTGTAAATAATCAACCTGTTATTTATTTAGGTATAAGCATTTTGGAAATCAAAAATAAATAAATAGTCGCAGAAGAAAGGGGGAGGCCTATACCCAACAGTGGGTGATTTCGGGCTGAAATGATGATGATGATATCGCGACGTAGAAATTTTACTTCACAGGTTTACGACGTTTGATCTTACGTTTCTTACGTCTCTACTGTGATAACTATCCTGCAACCTAAGACATAACCTACGTCCTAATAACCCTTGGACCTCAACAAAATATTTTACCTCCCAAAGTTATTCAAAATAATTATTCATCCGGGACTCCACGCTACCGCGATACCAAAAAGCACTTGCCTAGCTACAGGGCAAAACAAAGCCTAACCCCCTCACCCGAAGCCATTCCCGCAAACTTAGGACCTTACATACTTAGAAACTGTCACTCCATAAAATGTTATTCTTGGTAATAAGTTTTATATGAAACAGACAAATTGTGTATAAAGAATAAATGATTTGTTATTCTATGTTATGAATATTCTAACATTAAACTTTATTTAAAAAAAACAAAATGATTATTATTAAAATACAGGGTGTAACGGAAAGGGTATATACATCCTGAAGGGTGTGCTAGACCATCAAACTGAACATGTTTCTCATCATAAAACATGTTTTTTAGCAAAAAAAATATCTGCTGCCCCATAGAAAATTACAATACCTATTCGACCCAAATGTAGGCAGCAGATATTTTTTTTCTCTGCAAATTTTTTTTTATGTTGAGACACATGTTCAGTTTGATGGTCTGTAGCACACCCTTAAGGATGTATATACCCTTTCCGTTACACCCTGTATAAGATAATTTGAGAAATAATTTATGTGAAACGTAATTCGATGAACTCTCTTGCTATAGTCTGTTTCTATAATATGCCTAGACGTTTAAAAACACCTATAATAAACAATAGTTTTTTTTTTTGTAATAATACTTGTAATTGTTGTGTATGGGTACTAGTTGGTGAAGGTTGCGGGGATCCGCTGGATGCGAGGCGCACGGGACCGGTCAATGTGGCGTCACTTGGGGAGGCCTATGTCCAGCAGTGGACGTCTTTCGGCTGAAATGATGATGATGATGGGTACTAGCCTGAAATAAATAACATATAGTCATATATTTTGTCCTCAAACAGTTTTTACCAATATTTGTTGGCGCTCAATGTCCCTTATTATTATTTCAAATCTTTTCTGCTACTAGCAAAACCTTGCAACTCCAGTGCATTATTCCGATCTCAGCCGTCCTTTGACAGCCCTACCCGATGTTGCATACGCTGTGGCGATGCCGAGAACCCTTCAGTGAGCCCGAGGGCCCCGTAATTTGGGTCAGCGGACGCAAAAGTTTCTGTCTAGCAAAATTTTTAATTTGATTAGACTTCATTTCTGGCGTTTTGAGCTCGTTTTGGAGGCTGTTATTCTAGCTTTGGTTTGAGAGAAATATGGTTGAGATTTTAGGCTTTTAGAGTGGTGGGAGATGGGATAATTATTTTACTGGACTACTCTAAAAGTACTATCGACGTTTTTGATAAGTCACTTATAGTAAGTATACATCGGTCCTGTAATCTCCGAAGGCTTACCGCTTACCTATTAGTAACACCCACGTTTCGGTATAACTACCATTTGCAACTAACTAGCCATATGAAATTCGTGATTGCGTGGGGCTCTGTCTACCCACTGTGGCACGGTACGATAGTAATGAGACAGAACGGCATCACGCGGCTAACAGCTGATAGGTCACAGGCGCCCGCGCGCGAATTTCAAGAGTCGTCAGTAGAAGACACAAGCAACATTTAAAAATTTCCTTAAAATTGTACTAAGCGGTGCAAACGGACAATTTGTGTCCGTATCGTGTGAGCGACACAAGCCACGCACACCGAGCGGGTGTTCTTCATCGACGTCAATCCGGAAACTGACGGAAAACAAGCAACGAATTGTACCAGTGACTAGGAGTAACAACCGGCGACTGTATCCGATCGCCGCTACAGGACTCAGCAACTACGGTTTCCTGTGATGGTGTGCCGTGTCGGTAACAAAAAGTGTCTACGTTTGCGCAGCCCCTAAGATAAGATTCTTTTGGTCTAGGTGGGATTTACTGAGGCCCATTCACGGCCTTTTTTACGAGACAAATCTCTTCCATTTGTTTTTTTTTCTGGTTTTTCGTTCCAAGCTCTACACTAGCTTTTAGGGTTTCGTACCCAAAGAGTCAAAGGGGACCCTATTACTGAGACTTCGCTGTCCGTCCGTCCGTCTGTCACCAGGCTGTATCTCATGATCCGTGATAGGTAGCCACTTTTCTACAGATTATGTATTTCTGTTGATGCTATAGCAACAAATACTAAAAACAGAATAAAATAAATATTTGAGGGGGCTCCCATAAAAATAATGGTACGAAACCTTCGTGCGAGAGTCCAACTCGCACTTGGCCGGTTTTTTCGTCTGATCAGTCGCTGCCGCAACACACCTTACTCGAGTAATCAATAATCAATTTTTAACCAGTACGGTCCTACTTCTGGGCTAGTTGGAAATGCTACTTGACCTGCTGAGAGCACATGAAAGAGCAGGACACGAAAGTTCTCAACAACTACTCCAGAAATCCATCGAATGCAGTCACTGTGGGCGAAATCGGTTAGATTAGCATCATCGTTATCAAGACTGCTGGCTATATGCCGTCTTGAACCTGCCCTCATGGTACAGTCAGCTCCAACTAAAACTCACCCCGCTCACATACAAGTCAACATTTCTAGGGGGTGAGTTTTCGTTGGAGCTGACTGTACGTGTCCAACCACCTCGCCAACTCTTACTGGGAGTATAAGCAGTGAGAAGGTAAACCAAACTAGAAATAAATTAGTGTATTTACCATTAGTGCGTCACCATTTTGTTAAAATATTAAATCTATGTTAAAAATGTAATAAAGATAAGTTTGAAAATCATAACTCTTTATAAATGGCGACAGTTTACTAGCCTATCACTAACGGGTATGACCCATTTTCTTTAGAGCCATCCCACATTGCAGATTTTTATCGCCCATTAAAATCTTCAATGTGACACTCTATGTGTAACACCGTATACTTAACGATGCTTATTAAAAATGGAGATAGTGTTAAGAGATTTTGATGTTAACATTTATATGTTGGAAGATATTCAGAACATAATATCCAGCTCATAATATTTGAAAGGTTAGGCAGAGGTTTAAGCGCGGAACACGGAACGGGGAACCTTCATCGTAGTCGTTACGCTCTTGACAGAGCGGTCGTGGTCGTCATGTAGTGTTGCTACTTTTTGTGACAGATGTTATGCGTCTCACAATGTCCCGCGACCTCGCCCGATTAGATGCCATCCGGGTACATTCGGGCACGGGACCATCCACAGTAGACTCGATCTGGTCGGTCCTACACATGGGTGACCTTCCCCGCGGTCTCGTGCCCTCCACTTTTCCTTGGATGACTGATGAACCGCTCTACGGACTGACTGTCCCGCCTTAAAACGTGTCCGAAGAAAGTGAGTATTTGGGACTGTACTACTTACACTACGTACTTTTAACAGATCGAAATTTAAACATCTTCATCGATCCAACAGGAGGAGAAGACTCTATTCTTTATCAACATTTATTTTGATTTTTTGGAGAGACGAGAAGTTCTTGGAGTATCGAGACATTTGTGCGGAACGCGGTCCACGACACTCTGAGTATTCTTCTCCAGCACCACATCTCCAGCGTCTATCTTTTTTCTTTCCACCTCCCGTAACGTCCACGTTTCTGCAGCGTATAGAAATATGGCTAAAAGTAAAATACGCACGAGCTCTTTTCCTCCATATTTTCTTCATTTTGTCCATTGCAGTTCTAGCGATTGCAATACGTCTCTTTATCTCGAGACGAGGACGCACGAGACTTTTTCCACCAACTGAGCACAAATCTAGATAACATGCTGCTACGTCGAAATTTCTTGTGGATTAATATACCATCACTACGTCTTACTTAGTAATCGAGACTAAGACCTTATGCTCAGCAGCTTTATAATTAACTAGCTGTCCCGCGCAAGTTCGTCTGCGTCACATTTTCCCCATTTTCGCAACATTTTTCATTGCTGCTCCGCTCCTCTTGGTCGTAGCGTGATGATATATAGCCTATGTCCTTCCCCAGGTTGAAATCTATCTTCTTGACAAATTTCATTAAGATGCGATCAGCCGTTTAGTCGTGAAAAGGTAACAAACAAACAAACAAATTGACTTTCGCATTTATAATATTAGTATGGAAGTATGGATGTTGTAACCGACATATTTTTTTGCGTATAATAAATATCAAAAGGTACTTTCTTGGCCCAAATGCAAATAAGAACTTGGATGTAAACCATCATAAGAAATCCTAGTATTTATTTATTTTTTATAAATATTTTATTCTGATGTTTTTAGTCATAATATGGCGTTGTTTATGTTTCTCATTATTTAATTACTAACATTATTTTTAAGTGTACTAACTAACCAAATTAAGGATAATTGAGTCTTAAATAAATGAATTGAATAATCCAATTGATTTGACCTTTTCAATTTCAAAGTAGTGCACTCTCTACGCATGTAAGTAAATCTTGAACATCACTGACTTATGTAAACGGAAAATCGTACGGAAACCTTGACTTACTGACCTGAAATCGTTGTCGGAGTAAGAACGTGATTCTTTCGTTTTGTATGTGACGAATGGATTTCCATTTCAGATACTTAAGCACCTATCATGTTAAGTACTAACTTGTTCGTGAGTTTTTATGAAGATCTTTTCTATGTCCTTGGTTTGACACTCGTCAGAAACGACTAGGGATAACATACCTACATAACATTGTAGCAACCTACAAAAAGCAACTTCCTACACAAAGTACTACAGCGCCATCTATGACACGACGGAAGAACTAACATCAATTTCCTACATCTCGCAAGCAAAGTTTACATCGACTTAAGACTATATAGAGAAACCCGACAAAAACTGTTGAGCAGTTGCCCACGAAACATAACACCTGTCTGGTCGGAAGATCTTCCCTTTTCTAAGGAGTATCGAGGAACTTTACACACTGATCCTCATACCCCTGAAACATCAAGCCTGTAATCCAGGTTAGGCAGAGGTGTACTTAATAGCACACCCACATTTCACCATCATGTAATAGGGTGTGAGCCTATTACCATCAACCGAGCACAAATCCAGACGCGGTGGCTGCTACATAGAAATTCCTTAGGGAAAAATCCAAAATCCAATAACGCTGCCCGACCCGGGATTCGAACCCAGGACCTCGTGCTCAGTAGTCGAGCTTGCAAAAACTCGACCAAGGCACTGGGACTGGTACTGGGGATAACGTTAAGATGAAATATTGCAATCACCAAATACTTTGACAAGAAAGGCGACTATCGTGCTTTTCATATTTACCCATGTGTGCCAACATAAACATGAAAATACAAGGTGTTATTTTGCATCCTCGTCAAATTCAAGGAGGTTACTATAGGTAGGTACTTATGTTTCTCCTCCCGAATCAATAATAAAATGGGTTCGTATTGTTTTTTTTCTTATTTATCGAAATCGGTAAGTTTGAACCACCGTCTGATCTTGTTTTATAACCTCATTTACACACATACAAAAAATCTGAAACTTTTATTCGATAATTTCTTATTCCCTAAACCACGTTATGAGGGTTATTCTGAAATACCTAAAGACAAATTTAAACAACATAAAATGTGGGTTTTTAATAATTAACTAGGTACCGTAATTCATATTGATTACTTACGTCTTTTGTGACAACAAATTCCGATGCAAAACAACATCTTGTATAAACTCTGCGTAATTATTAATATTTTCTGTTTCGTGGCTTCACGAATATTAACTGTAGTCTTAAAGTAGATCCATGTTTAGTACTTAGAGTAGACGGTTTAATAATTATGACAGCCTCTCAAAATTTGCCACGTTGGTCTCTTCAACTTGAGCATGTCGCCAGGTCTCGGTGACCTAAATCTATCATCAGATAAATCTACGGTGTATGAGAACCCTTACCTCACCACGTTCAAAGTAGTCGGTATGACCTAAATATCCCTCATCAACAAAATGTACAAGCTCTTTTCGCGACGTCATGCAAAAAATTAACATCACATCTCACATTTCGTTATAAAATAAAATAAAGCGTGTCGGACCTCACACAGGGAAGGGTTCCGTAGCCGGGATGAATATATTTGCACAATATGAAATGCAAACTTATCTTTTGCAATATAAGTTTTTAAACTGACATGGTCACTAACACTATTAATAACACTTATCTTTTGCATTTCATATTACGTATTTCTCAAAAAAGCTGTTTCGTTGCGGAATACAATGCAAAACAAAGTCATTGTTATTGCGCGATAACCGAAAATAGCCCTTATTTTTATTTATTTTTTACTTAAAAGTTGGCATATCTCTAACATTTTTTTTACTACACTATTGTACTGCGGTGCACAAAATATAGCTTCTGTCCAATATCCATCAATACAGTGCAAAATTAAATATTGTCCAAGAAAAAATGGTCGTATGAACATATGAACAGACGGACCAAAGAAAACAAGACGAAATTATAAGTGTTTCGTTTTTCCCAAGTGCCAAGTGCAAGTTGGACTCGCGCTCGAAGGGTCCCGTACCATTATTTATAAAGACGAGCAAAAAAAATTTGTAAAAAAAAAATAGGGGGCTTGAATAACAATTTTTTTTTTCCCTTAAATATTTATTTTATTCTGTTTTTAGTATTTGTTGTTATCACACAACAAAAATACATGATCTGTAGAAATTTCAACTGGCTAACTATCACGGTTCATGAGATACAGCCTGGTGACAGACGGAGGGACGGACGGACGGACGGACGGACGGACAGCGTCAGTCTCAGTAATAGGGTCCCGTTTGACCCTTTGGGTACGGAACCCTAAAAAAGGAGAAAATAAAGCTGCCATTTTTCACACCCCTAAAACCATACTAGTCACCTACATAGGCAGGTAACGTTATGTGAACCATGAAAAAGATGTGAAGAGATAACTTCGTCTACAGTGCCTGTATGTAGATACGTAGGTCCTTTGTAGCTGAAAAGCATCAGAGTGCCTTTAAAAGAAAATGGCTATTCGCTTTTAGCTTGGAGACCCTTTACACTCATTTTTACAACAGTTAGTAAATGTTCCAACTAATGTTTTTGGGCTTTTTCAAAGTGCTTTTCAGTCTGTTGGCTCTGTTTGGATTTGGGTTACTGTGACTTGTTGTTTTGGGGTTGGCAGGTAAATAGGTAGGTTTTTCACAAGTTGGTTAAGAGTACGTTTTGTTGAAATCTAATATTGTTTTATAAATGGGTTTTCAATTTTAATTTTATTCGTTCAGATCGTTTTACCTACAAATAGTGATTTAATTCATAAAATAATTTTAGCCTTTAGGAATTCAATGAGAGGTCCTAAGTGGATACTTCTGAATGACATCAATATTAATTTAATTTTTGATTATTATTTTCCCAGCGTGTTTACAGTTTTTTTTTTGTGAAGTGTTCTGCTCTTAAGTACATTGCTTTTGAGAAAACTAACTTTGAATAAATTTAACAGTATCAATCTTTATGTGTTTAGAAAAAGCAAGTTAGTGCCTTCCCTAAGATGTTTATATTCCACGTTAATATAATAAGACAGCGCATCAACTCTGTATAATTTGCTTGATGTGCTGCTCGGGGATAGCTCAGGGGCTGGTTGTCTTCCTCAGACAGTGAAAGGTCTAATACTTAAGGGGCGCAGTTTATTTGCTCACCACACACACACAGTACAGCGTTATATTACAATCACTTATAGGTACTAAGGAAACTGTTCTTTACTATATTTCATATAATTTTTCACCACTAGGTTATATTAGGTACGGCCGCGCACACCATGGAGAACGGAAGTGATTAGTGTTGCCAAAAACAAAAAAGGATTGTGTGGTTTTATGAAACCACGGTAAAAGTAAAACTTTTTTTCACACTAGAGACATTTAACTAAAAATTTTTGGAGTAATATTCCATTAAGGGTATAAAACGCGGAGTAGGGATAAATTGAAAGGCGCTCTGACGAGCGCCTTTCACTTTATCTTCACTCCGCGGCCGAGTAAATAAAAATAAAAGTTTCACTTTAAAAATAATAATATTTGCGTTGGTGTTGCCAACAACTCAATGTATCACAAAGATATAAACTGCGCTCTTTCTTCTTCTTCTTCTTGTGTGGTTAGTGCCTAACTAGTTGTCAGAGATTTTATTCCGCCCATGGACCTCTGACTACATACCACATTCAATATCAACTCGTACACGTAGGTCGCATATTAGTGTTAACAGATCCAGTATAAGCTGGTATCTTATTCTATACAAAATCCGTATTTCGCTAGACCAGACTCCATGACTGCTACTTAAAAAAATCCTGATGGAAACACCGAATAACACTTTGCACGACCCAGGAATCGAACCAAGGACCTCATCCTTTGGGCCTGTGGACGGTGAGTAATGGGCTAGCTCACCTTCCGTCTGTCTTATGACGACAGGCCGTGTCGACAGCGGGTTTGTGTTCCACGCGTGCCTCAAGGAGATGTCAGCAAATCGCAAGGGGTCCGAGAGGGCCGATGCCTGCCAGGGCTGCGCGTTGTTCGAGAGAGATACCGTGGCCCTGGAACACAAAGGGCTGAGAAGGAACATGGATGGGTTTTAGTCAGTACAAGTCTGACACTCCCTCCCACTCCGCCCAGAGCGGGAGAAGTCATTTGATGATTTCCAATACAAGAAAAAAAAAGGACCTCCATCTTAGCAGTCGCACTTGCAACCACTAGACCAACGAGACAGTCCCAAAGTTCTATATTTATGTATATTTTGTCGAAAACTATCAAACTAAGACTAGACTTTTGCTTAAAATTTTGTCTGCCAGCTGAAAGTCTAGTCTGCCATCTGTGACAGCGTAACCCTAATCGACTTTTAAGTTTGTGAAGTTAAACCTGAACTTTCGTGTCCTTTGCAAGATTTTGGAACTTTAAAGGAGTCTGCCCACTAGCACCGTAACATACCATGACCGTCCTGTAAACGTATAAGGGTCTACTCTCTAAGCACGAAACCCGTAGTTTCGGCCGAAGTTACGGTCGTTTCCTACTCCGTATCACAAGATTCGTTTGGGCTCCGAACTAAAAATGAATGACAACACGGTTGGACGGTTTTCCTTACTCCCAACTCCTGAATCTGAAAATATTGGGGAGTAGGGTTCATTTCGATGTATTAAGCTAGTTACGGACGAATGCGTATTTTCACTGACGGACTTAGAGAGTAGACCCCCTGGCACGGAAAGACACTTGACATGGACAACTATATGCCTACTAGAAAGTATCGTACTCGTTTATAACGGGTTTAGAACGGTGATCATACGTAGTTAAACCCCGTTTGTTCACCGGTTTGACAACGTGGCATTGGCGGAGACCATGCAAGTAGCATTTCGGCATCAGCATGTGCATATTTTGCATACACTTATTGTACAATGTACATGGCACGCGACGGTGTTGGTCTGCAATGTTCTCTTCTTATTATGTATAACTTCACGCAAAGTTTTTGTTTTTTTTTTTATTTATTTATTTTATTTATTCGTCTGTATGCACGTGTAAGCGGACACACCCTTTTTAATTTAATTTAATTTATTTAGACAAAAATTGAGTGAGTTTTTGTCGAAAGGCTTTATTTATTCTTGAGTATATTTTTAATATTTTATTTTATTATTGGTGTGTGCTAGCTGACATGTGACATTAATTTGATGTAATGGATTCTTTGTTAATATAAACTTGAACACTATTGTATAGAATCTGGTTCTTCTAATCTAACAGACTGATGTGTTGCTGGGGAGGTTGTTCCGCCACTTCTTCTTCCCAGCTAAAACACTAGAAAGTGGCGAAGAGCGGGCGTTTTGGGGGACTGCCTCTTGTAATGTTGACGTTCAAAAAGTGCTGATTATCAGACTAATTTGAATAAATGACTTTAGATTGAGATTTTGAAGGAATGGTCTAGTGGATTAGTACAAGGAATATTTTTTAGCCCGACGCGTAAGTTCCTAGCACGGTCATCGGTTGATACAGTGTAGTGGGCAGACTTCGTAATACTGCTGCGACTGGTGAGGGTCATCCCTAGGTCAGACACAGTGGTATGATGTGGTTTTCTCGTTGAGCAAACACAGAGCCTAGATTTGATCCAGGGTGAATGACGTGTTGCCTCCCATTGGGTTTGTTAGCTTTGCAAAATGAAAGAGACACCGACTTCTCATCATTTACTTATTTTTTGTGAATATGTGGACATTGAAGGCTTTGTAAAATCGTAGTTTTTTTGTTATCTTGTTCTACCTTTTGTAGCAAGAAACGACTTATTGTCGGGCCTACGCTGTCCTCCCATACTGAAGTACTAACGCTGTAACATAAAAATACTGTTAAACCAAATGATTTTAAGAGTAACCATGGAGTTTCATGCCGGTTCTTCTCCATAGGAAGCGACCAACCCGAACCGTGCACCTTTTGTCGACGTTTTATAAGTGTCCATGTAGGCCTATGTAACATAAAATATTTTGATGGATTGATTGACACTAAAACGGTTAGGTACCGCGTATTCAGTACATCAATCTGCCCCCCCCCCCACATTAAGAAATTTTTGAAACGTTCCATGTGTTGTATACTGTCTTTACTTTATCCAATAAAACAGAATGACTAACCACAACTTAGGGAGGGATAGGCTGTAGGTATCTCTTGTAGATATTGTAACTATTTTCAGTTACTAAGGGATTGAAATTGAGCCTGGGCTATCCGCAAAGGGTCTGAAAGGATCAATATCGACATGAAACTATTTCGTGTAGCAATAGGTAATATTTGTTATTTCCATTTAGTAATGGATGAGCGTTCTAAAGTTTTAGGAGGGTACTTGAAATCGTTCGAAACTGGAATGATGTATTTTGTAAGTTTGTGTGTGGCACAAAAAGTTGTTATAACCACTACTGCTGAGTATGGACCAACGGCTTAACGTGCTTTCCGAGGCACGGAGGAAACTCGGTATGTACCTAATTATGGTCACCCATCCACGGACCAACCTCGGCAAGCACGACTTAACCTTAAAGATAGACCCGTGGGGCTGTTATTATTTAGCCACGAGCTCCATTGAAACCTACAAGTAAATTAAAATCAAACCCCAGTAAAACACAACTGGCCTTTGACACGTACCGACAATTACACAATCGTCATCCTCATGAATGCTTTGCAGCAATACCACAACATACTTTCTCCATTAGCATTCAGCCTCATTTAGTATTGAAATCATAAAACAAACAAACGCCATATTTTTACGAGCTAAAGCCGATTTATATCAAACGTATAATTTGCCTCCGACATTGAGCGTCAAGTAGGGCGCAAACCGCAGGTGGTAGGTATTTTGCGGTTACCCATAATCGCAACCGGCAATGCTGCTGCGGTTTAATACCGAACAAGGCAAACGTAGCCGGCAGTGGCAGTGCTCTTATTCAATGTCGCCAAAACCGCGATATTCCCTTAGAAGTGACGGCACTACCAATTTGTGGTCTGCGCTCGACCGCAGCCACATGCAGCAATGTGAACTAGTTGCCAGGAGTGTCTTTATTTTCATTACCAATGGAACTCGCTTTTATTGCTGCAGTATAAAGTCTGCTATTGCCTTAGAAAATGGGCGCCCCGTTCTAAAAGTATGGGTTGGTAACTTCACCCGCCGAGTGACTGCCCTATACTTTTTTCATAAATTTGCAGTCTCTGACTGACTACACGTTTGGTATGAACGTAGCCTAAAGGCGCGCGAAGCGGAGCGGGTTCACGGCTGGTCAATCGATCATGAAACGGTCAAAGGTCGTAATGTTTCTCATGCATTATAACTGTGTAATTTTTTATGTTTTGTTTGAATGTAGGTCCTTGTAGAGTGGAGCTCCTGTAGCGTTGTTTAGTAGTGTCTGTGATGAGGCTCTGGCGGTGCAGTTGGTGGCAGTCATCTCGGGAATTGTACTTTAAAAAAACGTTCTAGTAGAGTAAGTATTTTTGGCACCATCATCATCTACCTAGCCTTTTCCCAACAATGTTGCCTTTTTGGGGCCTCCCAGCACAGACATATAATTTACTTAAAAGGAGGCCCTTAAAAAAAAAAAAATTTAGTTCGGGTTTGCTTCAAGTCTCAGCGGATGCAGCTGAATACCAGTTTTTCCACAATGCAGTTAGTACTCGGTAATACGAGACTCCTTGGTAAGACTTGTTGTCAGACTATTGGGCCACTGACTACTCGTAACTACTGTCAAAGATCAACAATTGACAGCCGAGACCAACGGTTTAACCTGTTTTCCAAGCCACGGAGGAAGCTCGGTATGTTATGGGGGATCACCCATCCACGGACCAACCCAGGCAGTAGGTAATATTTAGCCATGAGATCTTTTTTTTTTTGATACCCCTGTCACATAATAATCGGGAACACATGGCAACATCACAACAGCACAGGTAGCATGACCGCCGTAGAAACGGGCAATGTCGACGTAAAAATCGACAAACTGACACATTGACATTGTCAATCTGTCATTATGTCGATTCTTCCGTTGACAAAACTCGTTTCTATAGTGGTCAAGCTACGCGTGTAGGGACATAAACCACGACTGGCGTACTTTATCAAGCTCATTCCGATAAATATAATAGAAAAGGAAATAAACGAATCAACAAAGTCTATGAACATTAAACGAATTTGAACTGTTTTTCGTTTTATATAAAAGTTTTTTAATTGATAGGGGCTTAATGTGAAAATAATGTCTCAGTCACAATTAAGTTATTAGAATATTTAGGTCGCTCTACAATTTATATCAGAGTATAAAGTTTTTATAAGCCTCAATTATTTTTCTATGACAAAATATGATGGCGAATAACGCAGCAGAAGTCAGAAAAATCCATTATTTGCTGCTGTGAACTCATCTAGTGATAGTAGGTCTGGTTTAGCGCGATATATTTGCTAAAAAAACTATTAAAACTGTCAAAAAGCCCACCTGATGTTCAGAGATAAATAGCCAGGCTGTTCCATGCAAAAGTGCTTTACCTAATCGATCGAAATATTATTTGGAACAGTATTTTATAAACCGACCGCCTGAGGAGCTCGTGGCTAAATAATAACAGCCGCACGGGTCGATCTTTAAGGTTAAACCATGCTTGCCGAGGTTGGTCCGTGGATGGGTGACCCTAATTACCTTCGATCAACATGTTGATCGAAGATAATTACATACCGAGTTTCCTCCATGCCTCGGAAAGCACGTTATTCCGCTGGTCCCGGCTGTCATTTGTAGATCTTTGACAGTCGTTACGAGTAGTCAGAAGCCAAAAAGTCTGACATCCAGTCTTACCACGGGGTATCGTATTACCCAGTTAAAGGTTGTGGAGGTCAGATAGGCAGTCGGTTCATGTAAAATACTGATACTAAGCTGCATTCGATTAGACTGAAAGCCGACCCCAACATAGTTAGGAAAAGCCAAAATTTACATGCACATGACGACA
This sequence comes from Cerastis leucographa, assembly GCA_963082945.1. Lineage (NCBI taxonomy): Eukaryota > Metazoa > Arthropoda > Insecta > Lepidoptera > Noctuidae > Cerastis > Cerastis leucographa. Next base: position 3,399,564 of record OY720380.1, on the reverse strand, counting down.
AACAATTTGTAGCCCTTAGGATACACAATTTGTAGGCCCTAGGATACATCCTAGGGCCTAATTAAATTGTTTGTCGTCATGTGCATGTAAATTCATACTAACAGTACTTATGTGTTGATGTCTTGGATAAATAATAACAGCCGTCGGTTCAGGTCGATCTTCAGGTTAAGGCCCAGCTGCCTAGGTTGGCCCGTGGATGAATGGCTACCCAGCACATTAAGCCGTTTGTCCCGGTCAATGGCCCGAGAATAAATCTGACAACCAGTCTTACGGGTGTCGTCTCACCCAGTAGTAACTGGCTTGTGGAGGTCACATTGGCAGTCGCTTCATGTAAAATACTAGTATTCAGCTTCATCCGGTAAGACTGGAAACTGACTGCACAAAGTTGGAAAAGGCTTGGCAGATGACGACATGCGACTGCTGATCTTGAGGTCCTCGGTTCGATTTCCGGGTTGAGCAAAGCGTTACTTTGGTTTTTTCATCAGGAACTTCTCAAAAGCAGCCAAGTATTTGTGCCCGGTTAATGGCAACCGGCTCGCCCCCTAACACAAGGGGCTTAAACATAACTGGCGAGACATAACTGGCTGGTGGGTGTACTATTCTGCCTAACCTTTCCGGGAACACAGGCGTGATGTTATGTTAGTTTAAGAAGTGGCTAGTATTTTAGGTGCAAGTTCTTTAAGTAGCTAGTATTTTAAGTGCAAGATCTTTATGTAGCTAGTATTTTAAGTGCAAGATCTTTATGTAGCTAGTATTTTAAGTACAAGATCTTTATGTAGCTAGTATTTTAAGTGCGAGATCTTTAAGTAGCAAGTATTTTAAGTGCAAGTTCTTGAAGTAGCAAGTATTTTAAGTGCAAGTTCTTTAAGTAGCTAGAATTTAAGTGCAAGTTCTTTATGTAGCTAGTATTTTAAGTGCAAGTTCTTTAAGTATCAAGTATTTTAAGTGCAATTTCTTTAAGTAGCTAGTATTTTAAGCAAGGTATTCGTCATAAAAAATAGGTAATAGATTACTATTACCTATTTTTTATGACGAATATTTAGAGAATAAATATTTTCCAAGACCACCATCTCTAAAGGAAGTAAAAAATAAAACAAAATCAAGAAGGTTTTCTCACGAATTTTATTCTGTCTTATTTTTTTAAATTTTGATACTTGTCATAAGATTCCATAGTAACGGTAAGATAACTTGTTATCCTTATAAATTCCCAACATATTATGATAATTACCGATTTTATAATAATATGACCTTTACACAAATAATTGAGGAAAACATTTGATACAAAACTTACGTTAACAGAAACTGTGACACAGAAACTTTGACCGTTACGACTTAGTTGTAGTACCAAAACTTAGTCGGATATAGAAAATGATTTATGTACTTACATTAAAACTAATTGTAATCAAGGGAAGTGTACAAACAAAATATTATACCTTTAAGGTGCGATCTAACTGGAATACACAGATTTCGACTGTGGATAACAGTCACTAACAGATAATACACACGGCCACACCTCAAGTTATATACATATTTCTAGTATATCAAGTCCTCGCTTTGTACAAATTTGCCGTACAATGAGAGTTCCGCCTTGACTGGTTTTGTATAGCTTCATTGCCGTGCGTACATTATCTAAATGAGTCAGTTTTCCGGAACTATTTACCAGTTTGAACAAACCTTTCAAATAAAGCAAACTGACTATTGATTTGTTTCACCAACTCAAAATAGCAGTTTATAACCAAAATCTGAATTATTTACATACAATAAGGTACCTTAATTTACACTGTCGTCGTAATAGGCAAAGAGTCAGTGCCACACAACCCAAACCGTATGATATTATAGTACAACAGTCATACATCATAAAAAATACATCAATATAAAACTGTACGGAACACGAATTAAAACAACACGACCATTTTGAGAACATGTGACACAGATTTATCTAAATATTTTTCAGATCAAATGTAGCGTTAGAAATTTTATTTGGAATATTTTCAGTAACAAATACTCCACCTATTCTGACTATTAGTTCGTTACAATAGCGATGGATTAAATTTTGTGTGCAATAAAAATATTGCAAAAATAAATAAATTGTTAAAGTAAAAACTTTAACAATTTTTACAGGAATCTAAAATGGATATTAAATTCCTTTAAATGTTAAAAATGAAAAGTAAGTCTCGTGCACTAGGCATTGTTTACGACACTAACAAATCCTGTGTTTTAGATAAAATACATTGAAAGTTCATATCTACCTCGTTATAAAACACAACCATTTAACAAAATCCAAACTAACGAACTTTTATTACAAAGCCACATTTTACAACTACGAGAAAAACTCAACCAAAAATTTGGTCATGCGTGAGCCCTAAATCGCTAAGCAATAATTATGTAACATGTAGAATCGACCTCGGTACCTCGCACCCGAGCAGTCATTCACGGAACCCCCACCTAGTTTATAGCTAGATTTCCTGACCTCATAAACTCAGCATGTTGATATTAAACCCTCTCTGATTCGCAGCGCGAAATATTTCGCTCTTTTTTCATATATACTTTTTTTCACACACATTTTTTCCACTGATCCGGGTGTACGAGAAAATGTGCGATGTTTTTGATAAAAATACTGGCGTTGCTAATATTCGTGTTAAGTCTGCGTACTCTAATTTGGTTGTGATAGGGAATTGGACTCAATTTTTTTAGGGGTTAAATTAGTTTTAGATTGGTTTAAGCAGAGTATGTGGTTGTACACAGGTTCAAATAACGTAGTAATGACTTTAGAACCACATACTATGCTGAAGGTCCTTTCATATTTTGTGAAATATCTTACCATCAGGTTTGTGCCGTTATGATGAGAACGTTTTTTGGTGTACCGATGGAAAAAAAAAGTTTTCAGTTAGAAATCGAGGCCTAAAATGAAAGCATCTAATTACGATCACGATAACAAACCACAAATAACCTAAAGAAACAATATCCTAAAGTGATGACAAACTTTTTTTTTTTACTATCAATACGTTCGCTCTTGACCTCTATCTCACTTTATGGTAAGCGATGATGTGGTCGAAGGTGAGGCACGCTTACCTAGAAGAAATCTATTCACTCTTGACTTAAAGACCCCTAAATTCTAGCTATCGGGAACTTGACTTTCAAAAGCTTTTTAGCTAACTAAGCTACTCCAGGCAATGATCAAACAATCTCCAAGATAAACATAACTATGTAATCCCGCATGACCCCACAAAACAAAAATGTAATCCCTTAAGGCACCCAGAATCCCAATACAAAAATATTTCAATACACAAAAGCCCATTACAATTTCGTCGACCGCTGCACACGGTAGAAACAAAAATGGCGACAAACTCCCAAACTCGCATTGAACACGATTTTATTGATGACAATACTGATTGTTTTTTTCCCTTTGACGATTTTCTTTTTATAGATAAAAATACATTTCGAGGACATTTTTAATCATGTATTGTTTGTGTTCTTTAAAGAGGATTGCGTAAAATGTACTCGTATCTATAAATCATGATTGTACCCTTTTGTGTTCACGATAAGTAAAAACAGTTTATTTATGCATGAAAGGTAAAAGTGTTATGTTTGTTTTAGACATTGCTTTGTCTGATTGGCTATAAGGGCTCAAATGTTTTGTAACAATAAAATGGAAGCCAACTTTACAGGAACATTATTTATGTACCATTAGAAATTAATGTTGAGTGGTTGTTTTTAGTGATTTAATGTGTTTTCCGATGTTCTGAACTTTAGATTCTAATCTAGATTTAGGCTATTGAGTTTAGTTTTTCATAGACGGCCTAGAAAAGTGACTTTTGCTGTATTTTTTCACAGCGTTTTATATTTCTACAATGACTTACAACAGGATAAACATAAGTTTTCAGTTACTTTAAATATGTCAATTTGATAAATTTTTGATTTTTCCATTATTGTTGGCGCTGATACGTAATCATCGCCTTATCTTACAAAACAAGTCTACACAAAACAAGAAAATATTGACAGTACGGATCGAGGTGATATAAAAATATCATTGAAGAATAGTTTGGCAAAGATTCATTACATTATGCATTAACTATAAATGATGGAAGAGACATCGATGCACTAATAATGTTCAGACCAATGATGGTCTAAACAAAACGGTCACATGGTGGGATGGTCTAACAAAATGGGATATCAACCGTTACCACATAAAATTTTTCATCGGTTTTCAAAATTTGCTGTTTCATACATTTGAATACTGATGAAAACTATGTTATAGGTTCATACCTATAACATAGTTTATATATGAAACAGCAAATTTTGAAAACCGATGAAAAATTTTATGTGGTAACGGTTGATATCCCATTTCTCCTTGTATTATGTAGAGAAATGTCCGATAAATTGCGCATCGTCAGATAAATAAAAACGATATCAAAACTCTAAAGACCTCAATTTCAAATACATTTCATTTCATTCCACGTTTTTCGTTTTCTAGGTGCTCAATTTAATACTCAGTTAGGTTCGCCGTGTAAATGAAACAAATTACTTTTTTGTTCTAGAAAGTTCCAAGCACGTACTTAGACGGAAAAATAAAGATAATTTGCCTCCTTAAAAACTTCCTAATGCCGACACTTTAACATTCCGAAGTAATTCTTTGCAACAATGAAGTTAATGATCTGTGTCACATGGCTCTTTGAACTGAAAATATCTTATTTTAAGTATACAGTCTTTAAGATTCTAATTTATTTACAATAATAGTCATTTTCAATGACGGTACTAAGTGGAGTAACAATATGGATGTTGTTTTTGTTGCAAGATTCGATTGATCCGTGAGACAATTCTCTCAAGTTATTTTCTGAATTTACATTGTGAATTATGACATTTTCGAGATTTTTTTTATCAAATGACCTCCTCTTCTGTCATCCATTTTGAATGGCGATGATATTACAATAATAATAATATTTACATGATCAACGAAAAGTTCAAATGTACAGATTTATTTGTTACGATTTCTGAAAAATTGGATTATCGCTTTAAAAATGACAATTTATTCAGAAACCTAATTAATTACAATTACACCTATGAGTACTTAAAACGTTACCTGTATTACATATTACATTAATTTAACATCGTATATACACTGCTTTAGTTCGATATTTACAACCATGGCTTGTCCCGTGACACACACTGAATGTTCCGACCGTCACTTTACACATAATTGTAAATATCTTCCATGTCTCATACATTCATCTCCGACATGGCCGCTTGAGGAACCCTAGACTGCGAGAAGTGCTGCGAGGGGGGCGACGACGGAGGGGGTAGGACAGACCCATTCCCCGGCCCCTGAGACTGCCCCGTCTGAGCTTGTACGTCAGGCAAATTCCCCGCACTGCTCATAAACGTCGCGTTCTTCGGTAGCGTCATACAATTCGACGCGTTACATATCTGATTCTGCTGATAACTGAACCCCACTTTTCTCGGCAAAGTCGTACATTGTCCCCTATTTGTTGGCGGACTCGATTTCTGCGACAAATTCGACATTTGTATCCCCGTGTGACAAACGTTCGGGCAGTTCGCTGTAGTGAAGTGGGGAACTCGATTTGTCATTGCGATTATCGCGTTTTTGTCCTGATGATCGATGTCTACAATCGTGCTCGAGCTCTGCGAGTGTCCGACGAAGTAATGGGGATGCTTCGACGATACGCTATCGAACGTTGAGTTATGGTTCCTTTTCTGTTGCTGCTGTAGAGCTTTAACTTGGAGTCTAGTTTTATCTCTTTGGTAGTAAACGCCGGCGAATATAAGAACGTTGAGAATTAGTAGGGAGCATCCTATAGCTATGGTTACACTTAGGGCTGTAGAGTAGGCAGTGTAGCCGGCGACTTCTAAATTAGATACGTCCTGTGTGTGCGTGTTGTTTGGAACTTGGCTCTGTGTGACGGCTGACCCTGGCCGGGCCGACATCACACTAATGCACGTCGTGACGTAAGTGTCCATCGTAGTGGAGGGTATATCTAAAGTGAGGTTGTAGGTCGGTTTGCGGTACAGCTCCATCGTGGGATCGAAATAGTTGGCGCGTGTTAGAGGGTCCGGCCTGACCAGTCCGTCGTACAACTCCGGATCGTTGTGGTTCCTAAAAAGGTTGTGTTTCGCAACCACATCTTTCATCCCTGCGCGGTGAATTTCCGGGATCAGCCGTAGCCACACGGACAGTTGATGTGCCCTATAATGGTTTTTCATCCGCGGTTTCATGCCTGCAATGAAATATTTGATTGTGTAACGCGTAAAGGAACTGGGGACGAAATTGGGGCGAGAATAATGAGAACTCGAGGTGATTAACTTTCGGAATTGATATTACCAGAGGTCGTGAGGTGAGCGAGATTAAATTTTATCTTTTGAAGATTAATGTGGGGATAACGTTCTGTTATTAGATTTTTAGATAAAAAACGTTCATTGGGATATTGATTTGTTTGAAAATCCTCGCCTTGAGTGCGTAATTTAGATTTTAGGCGATTTTTTGTGGAATAACTAAAATTTAAATTGCTTAGGTAAATAAATCAAAGTTATGTAAGTATTAACTTATGAGTTTCCTATAAACCACGGCACTGACGCCACACATACAACTGAGTAATTAGTACGGTTCTACTTACCAATCTCCAAATACTTCTGGTACAACGTATCATACTCGTCCCAGAGTATACTCTTGTATTTGTTCCTTTCTCTTGATATTGGCAGCACTGATTCCTGACGATGAACTTCATTTGGGTTTCTAAAGTAAACAAAAGAAAAACTGTGTTATAATATTACCATCTCGTATTAGCATCATAATTGGAGGAGCTCGTGGCTAAATAATAATAGACACTTGGGTCAACCGTTAGGTTAAGCCGTGCTTGTAGGTTGATCTATGGATGGGACCACCATAGCAAACCGAGTTTTCTCCTGCCTCGGAAAGCACGTTAAGCCGTTGGTCCCGGCTATCATTTGTAGATTTTTGAAAGTCATTAATTAGGTACAATTAGTCAGTGGTCCGAAAGTCTGACAACCAGTCTTACCAAGTGGTATCGTATTACCCAGTACAAACTAGATTATGCAAAGTGTTGTTTTGCAATTTCGTCAAATTCAAGGACGTAACTATGCTAATGATTCTCGACCCGAATCAAGAATAAAATGGGTAGGTAATTTCTTTTTCTTATTTAAAGAAATTGGTAAGTCTCAATCACCCGTGTTTTAAATGTGGCCTGTCTGATTCTTGCCTTATAACCGTGCTTTCACACATACAAACAATCTCAAACGTTTATTCATCATCATCATCATCATCAGCCTATATTGTTCCCACTGCTGGGACGCAGGCCTCCTCTCTATGAGAGGGAATGGGCTGTAATCCACCACGCGGGCCCAGTGCGGGTTGGTAGATGTCACATGTCTTCGAATTTTTAGTTCTAGGACATGCCGGTTTCCTCACGATGTTTTCCTTCACCGTTTTGAGAGCAGCGGTGATGAAATAAATTACACAAAGTAATGCGCCTGCCTGGGTTCGAACCCACGACTTACTGCTCGTAAGTCGGGGCTGCTACCACTGGGCCACCGCTGCTCACTGGGCCACCGCTGCTCTCTGGGCCACCGCTGCTCGTTTAACGTTTATTCGATCATTTCTAATTCCCTAAACCACGTTAAGGGGGTTATTCTGATATACCGATAAACTTAAACAACCAAAAATATCAGCGTTTATTAATAATTAACTAGGTACCGTAATTTAAATTGATTATTTATGTCTTTTGTGACAACCTCCTGAATTTTGACAAGAATGCAAAACAACACCTTGTAGAGGTCAGATAATCAATCGCTCCATTTAAAATACTGGTGTTCAGTTGCATCTGGTTACACTAGAAGCTGACACCAAAATAGTTGGAAAAAACCTCGAGCAGAATGATGATATTAACATCATAGTCCAAGTAATTATTAGAAGAGTACTAGCTTTGTTCCAAGCATTCAGTATTTTTTTTTGTATTTCAAAACTTATTCCGACGGAGGTAAAGTTCTAAATAAGTTAGAGTTTATAAATTTAACAATGTATCAGAATAAAGTTTATAATTAAAAACTTAGGCTGATGATTAAAACCTGGTTCTAAAAATAAAACTCGTTTCATCAAGTTCGTAAGATTTTAAACGCCAGTTACTTATAAAACGTATAATTTTAATGAAACAGTAAAAATAAATACCATTAAAGACTATATCAAAATGAAAGCGAAATGGAGTTTATACCATTTGGTAACTTTTCCATTTCGACAACTAAACAAAATACCGTCACAAAAGTGCCGATCCATAACTATCTTGATCTTCATAATAAATTGAGGTCTCGTTTCGTAAGCTTTTGAGTATGCGTGTATTCATTCCCATTTGGTAACCTTTTTGTTCGGCAAGTACAGTTAGAACTTACTACTAAGAAATACCACGGTTAATAAATTGTAAACTCTTACTTATTTTTAACTTACCATTAATACCCACACAAAAATAAACCTTCCTTCTATGAGAAAAATAAATAATAATATAACTTATAACTAAGTAAACAAATAATTCCAATAACATTTGAACCAACTAACTAAACTATAAAAATATTGAAATAAAAAGTAATAAATTGTAACAGAACAGTCTTTTTGGTGAGTTCTCACAAGTTCTGGGCAGATTCGCTAATCTTTGAAGAAAAATACTTATTTTCATGACATAGGAGTACAAAATCTTAGTAAATTCTTATTCTCAGTATTGAAGACGGGGCACCACTTCATGATTCTGTTCTCCTAGTACTTTCTGTTAAAATTCTAAACTGAGTTCTCTGGTAACAAATCTTAGTGCGCCAGAGAGAGACAAAAATAGCAACATCTACAAGAAGTATCTTTGTGACTTTGGGTGCTCACTGTGAGTACAAAAAAACAGTTGAAATTAATGTAATTTGAAAAGGGACTTAATGTATGAAGATTAAAATAGTTACGAAATGGCACTATTTTGTACTTTTTTTGCACGTCTTTTGTTTAGTTGTCGAAACGGGAAAGTTACCAGACGGGACTTACCCAAATTTTGAGGGCTTTCTCACTAAACAGCCTTTTAATGCAAATTCAGCGTTTAATAAACGTTAACCTTGAAGTTATTACATCGACTAGATAAACCTAGCTAACCTATCTATCAACTTTCAACATATGCTTAGCCTTTTCCCAACTGTGTTTGGGTCGGCTTCCAATCTAACCGGATGCAGCTGAATAGATTTGGATTGGAGCGACTGCCTGCCTGAACTCCACAACCCAGTTATTACTGGGTAATACGATACCCCTTGGTAAGACTGATTTTCAGACTTTCGGGCCACTGACCACCTGTAACGACTGTCAAAGATCTTCAAATGACAGCCGTGACCAATGGTTTAACGTGCTTTCCGAGGTACGGAGTAAACTCGGTATGTAATGTGTGGTCACCTATCCACCGACCAACCTTGCCAAGCGTGGCTTACCCTTAATATTGATCCGAGCGGCTGTTATTATTATTTTAGCCACCAGCTTCTCATATCTCATATCTATCAACTTTAGGTTACATTACTTCATTATTCTTAAAGCAACTTTAAGCGAATCGAACAAGTTTTAAAATTGAAACATCTGAACGTCTGTCTCAAAATAGTTATGAACAACAGAATTGTTTTAAACTTTTGTTGACGAATAGTTGAGGAATAAAACAGTTATTATTTTAATTAAATTGAAAGCAAACAAATGGTACCGGGAACAAACTTTCTTTTAGTTGAAAAATGTACTACCGAGTTCACTGACGGTCGCTCGACCACTTTTCAACCTTATTACTTAGAACATAAGGTTGAAAGGTCTGTCAGTGAACTTATTAGTGCAGGAAAACGCCGAAATGTGCTCAGCGAGCCTTATAATGGTTTTCTCGTTAAACCGTTAATAATTTAGGCTGGTTTTTGTTCTTCCTTAAAAAATAATAAGAGGTTACGTTATTGGTGGTTTGAAAACGATTGTTTGTAAGAATTAAAATACAAAAAAGTAACCAGTGATGTGAATAATAATAAAAGCTTGTAAAAAATACATCATTATCATCTGTTATTCTAGCAAACCATAAAATTAAATATGAATAATGACCATCTGGGAATGAACAAGGGCGGGCTCCCAATATGTCGTGACGACAGATTATTGTGTCGTTTAAAGGGCGTCGTAGCTTCTGTATTTAAACGGAGGTGTTCACATATAGGACAACACGATTAACTGTCGTCCACGACCTTTTTTCCAGTGACGACAGATTGGCAAGTCAATGAATGTAATGGGAACAGCTAGAGACGACAGTCGTCCAACGATAAATTAATCGTCACGACATAGTGGGAATGCGCCGTTACACTCAATTTGAAGTAATTTAGGGCTCTTGCAGAAATACAAATTATTCTAAAGTACTTTAGCTGAGTTGTAAGTAATAAGCACAATCACATCCATTATAAAACTTATGAAAATATTATAATCGTATTTACGTCATGTTAACACTACACTCTAGTGCCTCTGTAATGCCGAATATTTAATCTAAGGTGAAAAAAGGTGTAATACACGAAAACCTTCATTAACGTGATACTTGATACAATGCATACTCTGAGCTTAAAACAGCAGTTAGCTACTAGCAACAATTTATAAATATATGAAAGTTTTTCACAATCTTATCACCGCTGCTTCGCCCGTGTGGAGTCCGGTAATTTTTTTGCGGGATAGTACCCGTAGGGTAAAAATTATCCAGGTTATAATAGTATATAATATGTGTCAAATTCTATCCAAATACGTTAAGTCGTTTTTTCGTGAAAGAGTAACAACCATCCATCCTCACAAACTTTCGGATTTATAATAGTATAATTATTAAGTAATAATTAGTAAGTAAGAAATATAAGATACGATTACATAAACATGATTACCTACAAAAATAGTCCTGGCCTTAATGACTTACAAAAATATGTCTGCCTTAATACTCATAGACGTGCAGCAAATATTTACACCTATTAGGTTGTTAGTCAGTCTTCTATTTACAGTACGCCACTCGTGCGTAAAATTGACCATTCCAGGTTCACAAACAGTCTTGATATAGGGCTGACAGATACCACAATGAAGATCTTCTTGAATCTGATTCATCGTATTTGGATGCAATAATTCTCAAAATACTATGGCAAATTGTGCAAGCCTAGGCTTTACTCAAACTATCTTGAGGTAGCCTTTCAGTCCAACCGGATGCAGCTGAGTACCAGTATTTTACATGAATCGACTGCCTATCCGACCTCTACAACCCAGTAACTGGGTAATTCGATACCCCTTGGTAAGACAAGATGTCAGACTTTTGGCTTCTAACTGCTCGTAACGACTGTCAGAGATCTACAAATGACAGCCAGAACCAACGGCTTAACGTGCTTTCCGAGGCACGGAGGAAACTCGGTATGTAATTATTGTCACCCATCCACGGACCAACCTCGGCAAGCACGGCTTAACCTTAAATATTGACCCATCCAGCTGTTATTATTTAGCCACGAGCTTCTCGGAATATGTGACGTTACAAAGTAAAACTTTTATAAAAACTGGATTTTTACGGTCGAGAACATTATTTATGTATGTGCAAGCTACGCATATTTACAGGAAAAACTTTAGTTATTCTCCTATTTACTAAACTAGACCAAATAATGAAATAGTGTTTTGTTTTTTCCTTGATTTATGTGGTGTCGTGAGAAATAATGTTCATGCTTAAGTGGCGCGACGGATGTGAACTTGTTACTCACGCAATTCTGATTTACGTGGCGGAGGCTAGAGGTGTTTATTGATTTTCTTTTAGTGGAAATTGGTATAAGTGGGTAGTAACAGTTTTGTGGATTATAATCAACCTCTTTTAACTAAAATTATTTAAATCAAACTCATTCAAGAATTATATCCCTTCAAACTGCCTTTTGTGTATGCCACGATGGACGATATAAAATGAATTCCTAGTATGGGGCAAAGTCTATTATTTTTTTCAAATCTTTTTACAAGCAGAATATTAATAACGTAATACAAAATATCACTAACCTAACCCTAAACTGGCACATTGTGGTTGCATCGATTACTTAGCAGTACCCGCTGTAACTGACACTCAATTAACTGCATACCTACTTAATACCAACCTACTTTATTATGTAGCTAAATAAGTTGAACATTGATCAAGTCACTGCTAATTAGGTTAGTTTACATAGGCACACCCAATTTCGGTGTTACGCACTCCATCTTAGAGGGCTATGCCGAGTATGGTTCGCTCTATGGCCCATTGTGCCACTCGTACTCGGTGGACAGTCTCTTTTGTGATCGTCCATATATCTCGGCACAGTAAGTTATTGTTGGCAGGACACATTGATTAAAAACGCGGGGTTGTAGGCACTGAGGGATCTTTTTGGATCGAAAAATATGTTCCAGTTTACCAAAGGCAGCTCATCCGAGCTGTAATCGCCTAAAATAATAGAATGCTCCTTGCCGAAAGATAGAACATGTCCCAGATAAACATAATGATCAACCAAACGCTCATATCCAACCACTGCAGCTGAGGTAGAATAGTCCGAGATGCCTAATATCACCTTCGTCTTGTTTATTCTTTAAGTCAACTTGATTGATGATCATCATCTCCTTGCCATTGTACCAAGACAGATAACTCCCTTTCATTTTTTCAGTAAAAGGCGCCACTTTCAAACTTCCTCGTACATACTCATTTCTAACTTTAGCTATTTTAGTCACACCACACATCCACGTCAACATTCGCATCTCTGCTGCATGCAATCTTTTTTGCAAGCTATTGCTCTTGCCAAAAATACGACACACCATAAACTCCATTAAAACAGTGAAACGATCTCCAAGCAAACAAATTCTAAAACAATTTGACAAACTCACCCGGTCCTCGCGAAATTAGCCATATAAAGTATGAATGCCTCTGACAAAGCCACTTCAGACTTGGTGTAGTTTTTGGGGAAATGGCCGAGGCCCTCAACTAATGGGGCACCGAACAAGTATGGGAGTTCTTCGCCGTGGACGGACCCCATACGCTGCAATAGAAATAATTAATTAATGAATACTACAATGGAGTAGAAGGGGAATTTTATTGAAAATATGAGGAAAATATATATATATATAAATATTGAATTAAGACCTAGTATTAAATCGAATTTTGGGCTGACAATTTTATTTATTGAATGGAATGGGATTTAGGGGATTATTGTAAAAGTCTAATCTCCTAATCTTACAGACAGCTAAGGTATTTTTTTTTTATTACACATTTCAGACTTTTGTATATTATTAAAGCAGCTCGTATAAGGTTACTCACCGCAGCTAAATGTTATCCAAGGTCTTACAAAAAAAAAACTTAATGAAACGGTCAGTATTAATTTTATACAAAGTAAGTGAACTCTAGAAATATTTTAATAACACTTTAAGTAATGAGAAGATTAGGACGGGCATTTGTTTGAAAGTAAGATATTAAAAACAGAAAAGTAATATAATTTGGATTTTGAGGTTTATTTTTATTTAACGATGTTGTAATTATTTTTTTGCTCACTATTAATTTAAATTAGAAAATGGACGGACGCAGACATACCGGACCAAGTCATAGAATGGATAGAATGGATTTTTCTGCTATAACGCGGAGTAGTTGGTTCTTCATAAATAATTAAGAATTTCAAATAGCCTGTTGTGTACTTTACTTCATTTACCATCCATGTTTCACTGATTACATGTATAAGCAGCGAAAATTTTACCACAAAGAAGCTCCATTTTAATCGCAACTGTTGTTCTTTGAATTATAATGTAGTTGGGTTTTTTTGTTGATAAAAATCAGGTTCAGTGCTATCAATACCCGCTGTAAATTCGATTTTACAAAAATATCTACAATGATATGAAAAGCCATTAATCATTCATTTCAATGATATCATAAATCCCAAAAATATATTTATATTTGGTTTTAAATTGAAAGCAATCTTAAATTGATTTTTGAGCATTCAATAGAATATCACTAATTTAATTTACTACAGCGCGCAATGAATGAAAATCAAATAATATGACTTCATGCAAATACATACATGAAACTGAACTATAGGGTAAGTACATTATTTACTAGATTGACTTATGTATAAATGAACTAGTCAAGGGCTAAAATATGAATACACCTAGTGCAGTTCAAAATAGAGAGTCTATTTGATAAGAGTATCAGATAAATCGTTGTAATGTGAATAAATTCATTAAAGTATGTCAGCGAAGATTATATGACCAAGGGTACTTCTACACCGAAATATATTTTTGTGGTGTAACGTTTACAGTCTTAGTGGTTAACAATATATTACAAAAAGTTATAGAAAAAAGCCGCAAAAGTTACAGAAAATTACTTAATGCTATCATTACAAGAAACTTTACAAAATATTGCATCACAAAATAAGCTTTGGTATGCACCTTAACACTTTAAAACTTTAATCAACAATATTAGGAGTAAAATGGTTACTGCATCTTACTAAGCACTATCATATTTTCGCCCTTAACTGTGCAAGAAAAATAACAAAGCCAAAACAGATATAAAAAATAAATTAATAATAAAAATATTCTAACCCTCACCTGAGGATAATCCCCGTCCTTCGTTTGATAATCGAACACGTAGAAGAAGGTTCTAGGCGAAGTGTCAGGGGAACTGAGGAAGTCTCCTGTCTGGACCAGTGGTGCCACATATTGGGCATCGGAGAGCGCCAGTACTGCTGCGTCTCGCGTGTTTATAGGGTGCTGGTACAAAGGAAAAGAAACCATTGAAAATTGTTTTATGCAAAAGTGATATAATTACATATTTTGGCAATTGCACACGTTAAGACTTGGTAGCGTTTAATTGAGCGAAAACTTGAAAAATGTATTGAAAAAAACAGGATGAGGACGAGTTCCGATTGCGACAACGCGCCGAAAAAATCTTGAACAGCAAGATGCTATTCAAGATTTGATGTGAAATGTTTGACTTAGATTTTCAGTAGATGCAGTTAAAATACCAGAGAGGGTTCAAAATTCAAAATCGTCCTCTTTCACTTCAGAAAAAGACCAAGGAAACAATGAATGGATTGAGTGAGAAACACACTATGTCATGAAATAAAAGAAAAAGGAGTACATGATAGCTTGACGGTTGGGATGGGACAAGGGCAAGATGATGATGATGATCTAAATATACATCCAAGTGCCCACAGCCTTTTTAAGGAAATTTCCAAACGCTTAGTTAACGCTTCCCGTGACCCAAGGACTAGGTGTTGCCTATGCCAGAGGCTAAGTATTGCCGTACAACTTGGCAACACTGCCTGTTTCTTGGGCACGTTACAGGCTGACAGCGTTGAGGGGTAGTTTTTTGACGCCTTTTTATAATTTGTTGTTATTATAGTTTTAATTATCTAGTTTTAATTGTTTTACGAATAATAACAACTGCTTCAATACACATCTGCTTTGCCCTTCCGTAATTTAAGGGGTGCCGTTATATTATGTTATTTTGCCACCATAACTACTAAAAAACTACTACACAGTTAGAAAAAATCCACGCAACAAAATCAGCACAAAGAACGACTGTGCATGTTTACGTAACTTCTAAAAATTCTCTTTGTTTCTCCACTGTTAACAAGTTGTCTTTAGTAAAATGGTTGCGGAGACCAACCTTTAAACAAGATTAGTTTAGCTTTCCTAGAATAAATGCCAACGAAACTAGAACACATCTCAGAAACGTGATATGTGTCTGAAATTACATTCAGCGGAGTAATTCAGCTATGAAGAAAGTGTGAAGCGCTTTATTGGCTGGCGAAATCTTAACCACTTTCATCGAATCCGAAATCAATATAAGCGAGTTCCCTTTTATTAAAATTCCTTTGAAATTCTCAAGTTAAATGTTTGTAAGTCCACCTTAATGATTGACAGGCTTGAGTTTGAACCGGTGACCTTTCTATTGGCGGTGAACACCCCACGTTTATGCTTTATTTATAATTTATTCAGTCATTATACCGCATCTATGTTGGATGGCCACGTGGTTATTAATAAGCGGGACAGTGGCCGGTTGCCAGCTTATACATAAAGAGTTCTAACAATGGAGAACCAACACGAACAACTAAAAATAGTTCTTACATGTACAGTTTTGTTTACTTGTTACTAACTTTAGAGCCACTAGACGAATTCAATAAACAGAAAGCAACGAATTAGTTTGAAACTCTAACAAATAAATACGATGAAATAATTTAATATAAATAAAATAGGAATTCATGTTGAATCAAAATTGTTACTTGAAGATTTAAAACTAGATTACTGTCTTGAGAGAAGTGGGGCTATTGTTCAACTTAAAAGCAATAAACAAAACTGTGCCGAGTATAAAATTTCATGGAACTGATTTTAAATTGGCATGTTTTACTTCAGGATATTAAAGTGAAACATGCAAATTAAACCACAGTAACACGAACAGATGAATTCCTCGAAACATCATGAAAATGAATCACCATAAATCTTGGGAATTCAGCAAACTATTTGAAAATTATCCTCTAAAGTATATCCGGGACACTCAATACGAAGCAGTTTGAACTGGGTAACAGTAGGAATTTGGCACTGGCAGGAATTTAGAGGCAAGTGCCAAACGCGCCTCTTGGTGGCAACAGTGTACTGCCAAGTCATCATACAGGTGTGTCACGATATTGATCAAGTTGAAGTTACTTTAAGTAACGTTACATGAAGTTCGATAGGTTTGGAGATAAATGGTTTGGGAACGTTTTGTTATTGAATTCTTCGTTGTCATCTCTTTTGGATTAGCTTAGATGTTACTTTGGGTAGATCGACAGCTCCAGTGTAAAATGTAGAAGTATTGGAGCAGAGTTTGTTAATAAGCCAACCTGCAAGCTCAGCACATCATACCAACAAATTGACCGATCGTATTACGACACCGCGGTTCAGACGTTATCGCCATTTCTGTACCTAACTTCGGTGGCAACGGACTCTGATATATTATAAATTTTATAATTTTTATCTGGAATTTGTGAACCTTCGAAATATATTTCGTAACCTAAAAAGGACTTCCTCGGAGAGTTTTCCTACACACGACTCCACACATATCTTTTAAATTTTGTTTTGTTTGACATCCTCATCTTTATCTGCCATAGTTCTGGCTGAAGCTCATAAAAAATAATCGACAAAACGAAGAAAATATTTAACCTAATGGTGCCAGTTTAGATTTATTTCTAGTCTTGCTAAGCCTCAGACCAGTGTAGTAATTGCGTGATAATATATAATCCTAATGCTATTTATTTGTAAGTTAAGTGCCAATATGTAAAATAATAGTTATTTGTGCAACAAGAGAGCAAAGTTGTTTTTTGCTGCGAGTGCTGATTTTGAATCCTGAGCGTGGCGAGGGATTCAATGGCACGAGATGCAAAAATCTTTGTCCTCGTGTAACACACATAACTTTTTACTTCAGCAGCGAGAACACTTTACGAGATAAAATAATAAACAGGAATTGATTGAAATAATAACTATTTATTGTGAATCAAAATAATTAACATTATAGATGATCACCTCGTCTGTGATAAATCTAAAAAATAAGATAGCAACACCGTCTCCGAAAAACTGCTTGCGCCCTTTGTAAGTCTCGTTGAAGACATGGTATGCTTTCAGATATTTCTTGCGAGACTTCACAGGTAGGAAACTTAATTCTGCATTAATAACTGTCTTGTTGTTTTAACTCTTCCGGTGTTACAATACTGTTCTCGTCGCTAGTTTCACTCATATTTTACGATTATTTTAATATTTTTAACTTATTCAACTCTTTACGCCAGCCACGAATTTTTTTCCCGCTCTTTCATTTAAATTAAGGCGTGTTCGGAAATAGCACCCATGATATTTTATTATTCAAAATATATTACGTAACATTATTGAAACTAGAAATAAATATTTATAGGTTAAATATCAGTTTTATTTGCAGTAAATACTTTTTTCGTTTAAATACAACAATAAGTTAAAAATTCAATAAATTACATTAAAAGACATTTTTTCAAAATCTCTTTAGTTAGTACGAAATTCCGAACGTGTTCGAATTCAAAAACGGAACTTCGAAAGGGCTGGTCTTTGTCTCTATTTCTTTCTAATGGGCGGGAAAGAGATAGAGTGTGAATGTTTCGAATTGTATGATTCCCAAGGCTGAATAAGAAATTCAGGGCTTTCTGAAAAAGATAATTAAAAAGTTACTTTGTATCACTCAGTGAGCAAAATCGCATTTTGCTCACTGATTTCAGGCAGCAAAACCTACATGTTTGAGCTACTGAAGTGAAAAAACTTTTTTACAAAAAAAAACTGATTTCCAAAAAAAAAACACTTAAAAGTGTAAAAAAGTTTTTATTTTACATATTGGCACTTAACTTACAAATAAATAGCATTAGGATTATATATGTATCACGCAATTACTACACTGGTCTTTTTTTGGAAGTCTGTTAAATGCTTCACTTGTTGTAGAGAAAATAACAAAATCGCTGTACGTTTTCCAATAAAATTTGAAGAGTTCCCTCGATTCCGCCAAGATTCCATCATCAGATTCCGACTTGGTGACTATGGGACCATTTGGAAAGTATACCCTTTCCAACAAAAAAAGAATTTTCCAAATCGGTTGGCAAGCGACGGAGAAATGCGCGAACAAACATAAAAAAACCAACATCCAAATTGAAAACCTCCCCCTTTTTAGAAGTCGGTTAAAAATAATTTGATTTGATTTGTAGTTGTACAATTAAGTAATACAATTTTCAAGCTTATGAAGCAATAGATTATATTATTTTCTCAAAAATCCTTAGGATTGTTATTATAATGTGAAAGTGTGTTATTCGGGGTGAGTATAAAGAAGAACCATATCATCTAATAAGAAAACACGCCTTAAGCCGAGGCTCGTACCCCACAGGAGGTGCCCTTAGCGTGTAGACGGTTTGTTTATAAGTAGTTCTATGCCCTGGCTGGAGGCCTTACACTCAAGGCACCCACAGGATAGTCCGGTTAAGCAAACGACAACCTCCTAGGTTGACCTGCGAGAAATGCCATTCACAAAAAACACTACTGACAAACAAAAGTTATTGATAATTTTATAATGTGATATAGCCACCTTTTGTTGTACATTATTGCGGCTCCTATCTATATGAAACACATTCCCAATTAATTGACCAATAATGAGAATGAACAAGTAATAAAGTCGGCGGTGAATAAATTACCGAACCAATAAATAATCATAATTACCTGTACGGTCCTCTCCCAGTCCGTGTATTCGTTCACGATGGTGAAGAATATTTCGCTCAAATGATATGTGTATGCGTTCCTCACGTAGGTCCTGAAATCGTCAAACTGTTTAGTTATATAATACTAATAATAAAAGTAAAGAGTTTGTTTGTTTGCTTGAACGCGCTAATCTCAGGAACTACTGGTCCGATTTAAAAAATCTTTCAGTGTTCAGCCAATTTATCGAGGAAGGCTATAGGGCAGTGTTTCCCAAACATTATTCTGCCATGGCCTGATAAATATTACACTGGCCCTTAGTGACCCACTCAATGCTTTAAAACCTCTTCCCTCGCTGATTACATTAAGTAAATAAGTAAAATAGATCAGAATCGCCTATTTGGTGCGAATGTAACAATTTTTTCTAAGGTGGACTGGGAAAAAGTGCCCAAGGCATTATTAAGCCCGCCTTGAAACATTTTTTTACTTGTGCATTAAGTTTTTTTTTTTTTTTTTTTTAAATAAGGCAGATATGCTTCGACTGGTTTTTTATTTTGATGGCCCGGTACCATTTCGCGACCCACCAACTGGGATACGCTGCTATAGGCTATATTATTATATCATCACGCTACGATCAAAAGGAGCGTAGCAGCAATGAAAAATGTTGTGAAAACGGGGAAAATGTGACGCAGACGTAGTTGCGCGGGTCAGCTAGTTTAGAAATATACTGCCTCATATTTAGTCTAGTGGTCACGAGGTCTTGGGTTTGATTTCCGGGTCGGGCTATTTGTTATTGGGCTTTTCCATCAGGAAATTCTCAGTAGCAGCCACGGAGTCTGGATTTGAGCCTGGTTGATGGCAATAGGCTCGCCCCCGTTACATAGGACTTAAAAGTAACTGACGTTATGTGGCTGTACTATTAGGGACACTTCTGCCTAACCCTTCGGGGTTACAGGCGTGATGTTATGTTATTTTTTTTTTATATATAATTAAGCCACTTGACCAATGAAGCAAGCTCGTGAGGAGCTCGTCTCGATCTTTGACAATCGTTACGAGAAGTCAGAAGCCAAAAGTCTGACATCCAGTCTTACCAAGGGATCGTATTACGCAGTTACTGGGTTGTGGAGGTCAAATAGGCAGTGGCTTCATGTAAAATACTGGTACTCAGCTACATCCAGTTAGACTGTAAGCTGACCCCAAGATAGTTTGGGAAAAGGCTAGGCAGATGAACAAACTTGACCAATAGATCAATTAACTCGAACGACATGTCGGGTTGCACGACATTGGTCAAATCAGATATTCGTCAAATCGGCAATTCGTCAAATTTGATATTGGTCAAAGCTGTAATTCGTCAAATCGTCTTTTTGTCCAATTACGAAATTTGCCAAATACGCTACTGGTCAAGTCCATGTACTGTCGATGAAAACAT
Organism: Cerastis leucographa; assembly: GCA_963082945.1. Taxonomy (NCBI): domain Eukaryota; kingdom Metazoa; phylum Arthropoda; class Insecta; order Lepidoptera; family Noctuidae; genus Cerastis; species Cerastis leucographa. The sequence continues at coordinate 3,378,898 of OY720380.1, read as the reverse complement.
GCGTTTTGAATTCACATAACTTACTTGTCGGAACTTACAAAAGGAAAAGTCGCCTGCTGTAAGTTTCTATTTACATAATTAAAATGTATTAAATAGTAGTTGAGTATTCTGAAGTTTAATTTGTTTCGATAGTTACTGAGCAATGACAAAAAGATAGTCTGTAGCACACCCTTAAGTATGTATATACCCTTTCCGTTACACCCTGTATAATAATACCAAAATTGTAATGTACCTTATTGTAACAAAACTCATAAACAATTAGGATCTAAGGGCAATTTAACCGTAGAGAGGCTCATGTTTACTGAATCAGAGAAATGTACGTAAACAATTCCAATGAATTTTCGGGCTCACTACACACCCACATTATTTCTAACGAACCTAACCTTGTAACCTAAACGGTCTGCAAATATCAAGAATCGGAAAAATAAAAATAAATTCTCTGTCAAGTTCTTGTTTTTCGATACCTGCCATCGAATGAGCAAAGTGTACCTGAATTTAATAGTTAGTTTTAGGTACATATTACGTAGAAATAATTGGCTTAAGGCCTACGTAGACCGGGACGGCATGGCAAGGGATTAAAATTTTTACTAATGGACATTCAAACGTATCTATATAGAAATACGACATAAATTGCTATGCTTTAAAATAATACCGTGGCATCGAAAGTGCACGGCATTGAAAGACGCACCACGGGCTCCCGCGGCGGGATGCCGTGGCGTGCTGCGGTAGGCAACGGCATGCCAAGGACTCTCACTCGTTTTGACAAAACTGAGGCACAACACTCGATCAAACGCAACTGCTGAAGACTAAAAGTGTATCGGGCAGCAGGAGCTGCCGAGGCGTGCTTTGTCGTGCCGCAGCACGCCGTGGCATGCCGTGCCGTAGCAAGGCGCTGGAATGCCGCGGTATCTAAGCGGCTAATGTGCGCGTCCCGGTCTGCGTAGGCCTTTAGAGGTTGTTGTTCTGGGTACTTGACTATTATGGACCAATAACCCGTAATAGTTCATTCTTATTACAGACCCTTACACAAATTTTAAGTAACTGTTCGATACTTTTGTGGAATATGCGGACTAAAAATATAGATATTGTGTAAGTTTCTACGTAAAAACAGAAACTTCAAAAACACTATTTTTGCAATATCACTAAACGATTTCAATAAAAACTCAAACCGAATGAAAAAAAAAAGGTAAACAATTTCACAAAATACAAATTGATATTCCTCTCAAAAACGAACAAAGAAAAATGATGTCGAAATATTAAACATAACGTTTTCGAAACAATTTAATTCATCAAAAGAGTCACACCACACACATTGACAAGTTCACATGACAAGTCTGTTTTTAAATAAAATTCTCTTTTTTTAACTTTTGCAACGAATAAGCCTGTAATTAGTGTCTATGTGAAAAAAAAACGCAAAGAGAACGGTCGCCTAGCGTGACATGCATATTAAAATGAGGATTTATAAATGTAGTCGTATATATTTTTTTTTTCAATAAAACTGTGCTGCGGCAAATGGTTCGTGAAATAATTTATACGATTTCGATATCTATGCTGCATGGTCAGAGAAGTTATTATTGTAAGTATTTAACTAGATTAAATATGAAAAAACTATGGCGCTTTTTTCAGCACTCGACCATCTGTAAGTAAGCTTTGTTTTATTCAGCATCTATTACTTGAATAATAAGTTTATTATTTCAATTATTCGCAAAATTTTAACTCAATTACCGTAAAGAATATTTTAAATAGAGTGTGGCCAAGCATTATATTCTGAAAACCACTTTATAGCATTCGACACTTTCAAGTTATTATTTGATTCTTAAAATTCAATTTGTAATTGAAACTTACTATATACTTATGCATATCATACGAACTTCATACACCTTTTATTTATCACATTTAGACTTAGTATCGCCCCTTATCCTTTATAAACTTTCCCAAAAAAATGCTAGACCCACGATGATACGAGAATACCTTGATGTACGAATTCTATTCAATTCTACGAAAAAAATATTTCACCTTCAATATCCAATACGTCTGATTACAACCATTCAAAGAGACGCCCTATGACCGTAGTTCAAACACCAATTTGCTGAATAAACATCGTCCTCACCTTATTATTCTATCCCTTCGTTCGCCTTCGAACCCATTTTGTATATCCTGAGCCGAGAATTTCCAGAGAGCTTCACTGGTGACAACTCCGAAGAGGAGATCATACTTGTTTTGTCCTCCCCTTATCCCGAACATTCTTTCTCCGCTTCTTTTATCAGCTTTGAGGTTGTTTACCCCTGATACGCTTGAAAAACCTTGAAGATCATTGGGTATGAAGAAAGTTAATAGCTCCTTTGCATAGTCAGTTTTTACTACAACCCCATCAACCGATGGACCAAATGCTGTCAAGTAACTTGGAGTACTAATATCTGCAAACATCAGCTCATCAAGTGGGACCTCTCTGAGACAGTCTACTATGAGCTCGTGGTCTTTGACGATGTCTTCTGGAAGCGTACAGTTGGCCTGTTTTGCTAATTGGACGGAAAAGCTGACCGGGTCTTCGACTAGTGCCCAAGAGCTGAGGGCAGATCCTGATAAGAGGATCGAGCGATGGAATAGACCTGTAACAAATTGTTGGATTATTATTTCTGAATGAGAGCGTACATATAGTACATTTTTAAAACACTGTACCCCATAAAATAACACGAATCAGGCGGGCTATTATAACATCAGGAAAAAAGACACATTAGACACCCTACTCTGGTTTACTGTGTTGCATCCATTTCATACAACTGTTGACTGTCAAAGAATGACAGCCCGTGAGTGGCAAGCCTGTTAAAAAAATCGGAACTAGGGAGGCGAAATAAAGCGCAGTATTACTTTTTCTAATCCTTCGTTTTATTTTTCTCGACAATAATAATAGCAATGCTTATCACAAAAACAATGTAAAAACGCTCTGGGCAAAACGCCTGCCATACCATAGACATTACAGGCGCTATTCCTTTTTCTTCCCGCCATTTGTTTTTTTTTAAGTAAACTACAGTACTTTCATAAGCTATTATGCCTTGTGACTGGGACTGTAGCTTCGCGTTTTATTTTGTTTTTTTTTTTTGACTTTCAAAAGTGCCTGTAATGGTCTAATTGAAATAAATGCTTTGACTTTGACTTTAATTTAAAATAACTTGCCACACATAAAAATAAAACACTTAGCAATTGAGCAACTGATACTAAACGTAAAACAAATAAAATATAACACTTGTCATTTGAATAAAATCAGTTTGCTGTCATTACAAAAAATGCAACCTGAAACATAATAGCAAAAAACGAGTACGCTGTTAACAAGTTGTTATTTACTAACTGTTTTTCTCATCTTTATCTCCAAGTTTCGTAATATCTTTACCTACAAGATGAAGTCTCGAGAATATTAAAAAGGCTGCGAGAGGTACATTTTAACTACCTGAAGATTTAATTAGAACATCGTTTAGTTTACATTTACCTGCGTTTTATGTAACGGTCTACAGTTTTATTGCAAAAATGAAGGTAAAGTAGTCTATTGTTATTATCGTCGGACTTTTATTAAAAACTTTTTTAATCCCGGGACATTTTCAGTCCTTTTCCTATCCCTGCCATAAATATTTTACTCAAACGCTTCCCCCTACTAAAAAAAGCATATTGATCCAAATAGGTTCATTGAAAATTCTAGTTTGCATGTCGGAATAAATTTTGAAATCCCAAAAGAGCTCTAATTTTGAAACTGACGGAATAATTTCAGGTTCAATTTTGCTGAATTTGTACACGGCAAAGCGACTAATGATTACTTTAGTACCCGCACTTTATACTACGTTTGTATGGACTTAATCGAGCACCAATTTGAAATCAGAAACGATAATTTTACCTTTTCGATACGATTTTTTATCAAACTTACTTTTTTATATTCCATGAGGACTATGAAAAGCCGTTCAATGAAAGTAATTGAGGGCTCTTGGTAAGTTCGAAAAAATGAAACTGTTTAATTGAAGCATCAAACAGTTTTCGTACCTATTGTTTTTTCATAGATCGTAGAAAAATAATTGAAAAAAAAATAGGAATTTTTATTTGCATTGCGTTCGACTGGATGAATTTCATATGGGTATGCGATTGCAATTGTAGAGTTGTGAATATATCACTATTGTCTTTCTATTTTATTTTGGTTCGATTTTCAAAAAAACCTGGCTGCCCAATGCGAAAACTCGCTAGTTTTAGAATAATACTGCTAACAAAGATACGATTTAAATTTCGAGCGCGTGGATGAACAAAAGATTCAAGGTAGAAGAATAAACATTAAATTCAGGGAAGAGACACCCCGGATACACAAACACCGATCTTATCTTATGTCCTTCAAAAAAGGTTGGGTGCGTAGTTCTCACAACCGGTGCGTGTACATATATGGGGTAAGATATATTGAATACATAAACACAGTACAGATCTAGGTAGCATTATGTTTCACGAGGGACACGGAACGAAATTCACTCGCACCATTTTTGTCAGCTAATTTGGGAATTTCAAACTGGTGTAAAAACAAAAGACGCGCTTGGTCGCGTGCTGAACACGTGCCCGCACAGGATTTGTCTCAACCAATGTGGTCAGAGCTTTACTTGGGTTCCATGTACAACCACGATGACAATCTCATCACTCATAGAAAAGTGAGGATCCTCCGACCACACGACGTTACGTCTGGTGAGCAACTGCCCGACAGTTTTGTCGGGTTTCTTTCTTTACTCTTAAGTCGATGTTAACTTTGCTTGCGAGATTCAGGCCATGTTAGTTCTTCAGTTTCAGCATAGATGGCGCTGTAGTACTTTTTGTTGTAAGTTGTATTTTATAGATCGCTACGCTAGTAATAAAAAAATATACGTGTTTTAGTACAGCTTCAATCAATAGGTTTTTAACTTACCAGGCATAACAGTAGGCGAAATCATGAGAAAATTAATACAGGCTGCTCCCGATCCGTGACCCAACATGGTAACGTTACCAGCATCGCCGCCAAACAGACCGATGTTTTGCTGCACCCAATGCAAGGCCGCTATCTGATCCATTAACCCGTAGTTCGCTACACGGGCTTTTAAGTGCGGTATCGGGTTTGCGTTTAGGAAACCTGTTGGAGAAAATGATTGAAATTAGCTGAGTAAAATATTGGAAATAACACGAATCGCGCCTTGTAATCCTTGAAACTAGGGAGTATACACATAGATCACAGATTTCGCCAGTAATGTTTTAGTTCTATGCAATAGAAGATATCGCATATGACTTAAATAACTTAAAAATAACTTGAAATAGTAGTGTGAAATGCTGAAAGGATCTAATCTAAGATAAATATCTATTACAACAATCAAATTCTTAGCTACTGCGATACTTATCATTTTCAGATATTAATCGAAATCAAAGTAGTAAATATGATAAAGACGGATTCAAGATACATACTCTTAATCTTGTTCATATTATAGATACGAATAAGAACCTAATTATCTTTGATTCCCAAGTTACTGAAAGTATTACACAGACCGAATAGAAGTTAATATCCGATGCGTTAGATTTGCTCTTCGTAAGCCTAATTCAAGGCTTTGTTCATTTACCTACTCTAGAACTAGATAAAGGGTAAGACCGTTAACAATAAAATTATCAGTGTTTGCTGTAGGACAATAAATTGAAAGCTTTTACTGCAAACTATCTAGACTAGATGGAATTTTATTTCGACTGTCTCTTTTGAGTATTAATTCTCTCTGCATTTTTTTCATAAAACAAACAAATCTAAAAGTAAATTTCTAATTATTTAAAATTCATGTTTTGAACCCATGTTAACCGAAGGAAAGAAATAACCAAACATTTAAATTACACCAAAATCACTGATTAGAGCTTTTATTAACATATAGTTTCATAAAATCATTTTAACCGCAAAGTTAGCAAAAATATGCTCGCTCTTCTCACAGAAACCAAAATCCATTCAAACGGTTTCAGTAATACAGTTCATAATTCAATGAGGCAATCAGTGCGGTACTTTCCATGAGTAATGTTTAATTAGGAAAAGTACGTGACTAAAGTAATAGTTCGGAGCTAGTTATATAATTAGATTGTATAAAAACAGAACTAGTTGATGGCTTCGGGCAAACATATTTAGTTTCCGATGAAACAGAATCAGTAAATGAGAGAAATTTAATTCTGTGTTAATAGGGAATGTTAGATAAATGGGAGTCGTTAGTTAAGGAATATTTTATGAGTGTGCTTGGTACGAACAAATGTAATTAAATCCTCTGTGGTTTGATTTAAGATCAAAGTGTGTTATTTTTGATGAGTTCCCTTTGGCAGTAAAAAGCAGATAAAATAGAGAGAAATACACAGAACTACATTACTATTACATGGTGTAGTACAGGCAATAAAAATATAAAAATGTACAGACCGTGATTGGTTTGAAAAATGAAAACTATCTTGTCAAGATTATACTTTACTATGTGCTGCCCGCGATTTCGTTTGCGTGGAAATTTTGATGAGTTTTTCAGGGATAAATTATACACATAAACTTTCCTTTCGAATCATTCTGTGTAATGATGAAAACTGCATCAAAATCTGTGCGTAGAGAGTAAGATTTAAGCGTACAGACATCAAGAAACGACTTTGTTTTATACTATGTAAAGAATTCCAATTAAAGAAGAAGATATAGATTTAACTAAGGTTCAAAATGAATATGAATCATCATTATTCTCTTCTGCCCTTATCCCTATTTATATGGGGTCCGTGCAGCATGTCTACTTCTTCCAAACTTCTCTATTGCTTGTCATCTCATGAGACACCTCCTTTCCTGCCATATCATCCTTCACACAGTCCATCCATCGTTTCTTTGGTATTCCTCTACTCTTATAACCATCCACATTAATACTCAAAACTTTCCTCACGACATTTCCGCATTCCTCCGCATCACATGCCCATACCACGACAACCGATTACCACACATCTTTTCAGTCACCGGCGCCACTTTCAGACTTCCCCTTATGTACTCATTTCTTGTTTTATCCATTCGCGTAACACCACACATCCCCCTTAGCATTCTCGAAGCAGGCTTCCATACTTGTCTTCTCTTTATGATATGAACCATCCCCTTTCAAGCCATAATAACTTACCTAAAATCCCAAGTCTGTAGTTGATGGTGATGACAACCATGGCACCGTAGCTAGCCAACACAGACCCATCGTACACATTCCCCGAGTTCCACTCGAAGGATTCGCCATGGATGAAGATGACCACAGGATATTTGGCTTGTAGTGTAGGGCCAACTGAAACAAAAGTAATGGATTAGTATAAGAAATCTGTCTTTGAATAACAGTGACTAAAAGATAACATAGCATCACGCCTGTAATCACCGAAGGGTTAGGCAGAAGTGGACCTTATAGTACACCCACAATTCGCCAGTTTTTTAAGTCCCATGAAATAGGGAGCGAGACTATTGCCATCAACTGGGCACAAATCCAAACTCTGTGGCTGCTTCTGGTAAATTCCTGATGGAAAACCCCAATAACACTTTGACCAAACCGGGAATCGAACCCAAGACCTCGTGTTCAGCCGTCGCGCTTCCTTGTTTGTTTACTCGACCAACGATAATTTTCAATATCATTCTTCAAACAGTTTCTATTAAAATAGGTAGTCAAAATAGGTAGACTATGGAGCGCAGCATTCTAGGCGTCAAACTAACCGACCGTGTACGCAATACCACACAGCGCTCCAAAACACAAATTACTGATGTTGCTCAAAAAGCCGCTTAGCTGAAGTGGGACTGGGCTGGCCACGTCTGCCACATGCCCAATGATCTGTGGGCCAAAATAACCACTTTCTGTAGCCCTGACACAGCCAGAAGGCGTCGCGGTGGACTTCGTAAAAGATGGCAGGACGAGTTACACAAGAACAGCGGCCAGTGGTCCACATTGACCCTAGATCGAGACAATTGGAAGTCATGGGGAGAGGTCTTTGCCCAGCAGTGGGATGACGCAGGCTAACAGTATCAGTATCAATGAAATTTAAGAATTCTATCATTACAGAATATCCAACATTATCATCACCATGGTCTATAGTATAATACCCCACTGCAAGATTCTCTTGACCCTCTACCATTTGCCCCGGATTTGTGTCACTAATAATATTATCAAGGTTTTCGACCCCTAACGCTACTCGTATCTATTCTGGGGAACATATAAAAGTTCACGTACTCATTTCCTTTTGTATTCCACAATATACTATTTTGTCTCCAACTTCCTTAACAGGACAAGTGTACTTCTCCATGTTTCCGTTATTTTTCCTTCTTTCCTGTTCACTTCTAACCACAGCTATCTATGATTTGCTTTATTATCATTTAGTATAATAATATGTTTTTGGGCCCAAGTGCGCATTCCCTTTTTAAGGAAATATCAAAGTCAAAGTCCAAGTCAAATTTTTATTGCGAACTAAGTGTACAATGTTGGTGTTATTTTATGTTACTCTCGTTGACTGGTTGACACTTTGCGAGACCAGAGGGCTGGCTATTTCTTTGGGCAAAGAATAAGCATTGCCAATCAACGTGGCAATGCTGCCAGTCTTCTGGGCACGTTTCCGGAAGACAGCGAGGAGGAGTATTTTGACGCCTAAGCGTCCTGTTGTTTTTAAGTTAGTTTATATTTAGTTAGTATAAGTAAATATTTAGTTTCTGAAATATCTAATACTAGCTGTTCCGCGCAACTTCGTCTGCGTCACATTTTCCCTGTTTTAGCAACATTTTTCATTGCTGCTCCTCTCCTATTGGTTGTAACGTGATGATATATATGTCCATCCCCAGGTTAAAATCTATCTTCTTGCCAAATTTCATTAAGATCCGATCAGCCGTTTAGTCGTGAACAGGTAACAAACAAACATACAAACAAACAGAGTGACTTTCGCATTTATAATATTAGTATGGATAAGAATGGATAGTTTAGAAGTTTAGTAGGATTTTTTTTTTTTTCTTATATCTTTGTTTACAAGACTCATCATCTGTCTAGTCTTTTCCTAACTATGTTGGATTCGGCTTCCAGTCTAACCGGGTGCAGCTCAATACGAGTATTTTATATGGAGCGATTGCCTATTTGACCTCCACAAGTTAGTAGTTGTCCTCCCAGTTAGTACTGGGTAATACGATCCCTCTTCGTAAGACTTTGACTACAAGACTAATACCAAACAAAAACCATTCTGTTTTTCTTTTAAAGAAATAATAAGATCTCCGCTTTCGGTCAAAATTACTTTTTATTTATGAAATAAAATAAATCAAAAACATCAAAATCAGAAACCGTTACATACAAAGCGAAAATAAATCAATCAACCACCAATCGCCGTGGTAGGAAGGCAACAAAATTCAAATCGTTTCTCAAAAGCCGATCGTTCGACTTTTCCGCTACTTTTGTTTATGTTATCAAGTTTTCGCATGACGGCCCGTTCTGCACGGTAGATAAAGTCGGAACATTGGATATGTGCCAACGGATATGAATTATATTTTTATCATTGAATAACAATGAATAAATACATACATTGTTTTCCGGATGAATGATTCAGATTTTTATGACAAAAGTCAAAGTCAAAGTCAAAGCATTTATTTCAATTAGACCATTACAGGCACTTTTGAAAGTCAAAAAAAACAAAATAAAACGCGAAGCTACAGTCCCAGTCACAAGGCATAATAACTTGTGAAAGTACTGTAGTTGCCCATTCCGTAGCGTAGATCTCTATGGAGAAGAACGGGCAAGAAACTCCATGGACACTCTTTTAAATCAAAATATGTTACAAAATCTTGGTTACATCATTCATGTTAAGAATTACAAATATGTGAGAACAATGTAGAAATACGGGCAAATTAAGAGCGTCCAGAGTAAAAGATTAAATCAGTAATTAAAAAATAAAGTAATTAAAATAAACCGTGGCAGCTAAGAGATGACCAGTCACAACTGACAGCGCCCGTTCACGAACATGACGCATGTATCAGCCATCATTCAACTCAACCATTTTGAAGGGAACTAAACGACCCGACACACCCGCCACCACCAGCGTGACATTTAAGTGAGCATGACATTCACTCAACCACCAGGGTAATTTCGCGTCAATGAAAGATTTAGGTACTCATTAAATGGTGGCTTTACAGTACATGGTACTCACACATGTGCTATGCAATTATATAATACTAAGAGATTGAATCTATACAATGCAAATATATTTTTACAATCTTCTGCAGCTTTCACAATAACTTCACTTTCTAATTCTGATGATTCCGATTGCCCCTATGGTTGTGGAGCAGGACCAGCATTGAGCCAAGCATTTTTATCATCAATATAATCCCCCAACTTATAATATGCTTGCCTACAAAGTGTGCGTTTTATGCAAGATTTAAATTTCGTTTCATTCAGTTGTAGAATGTGGGGAGGTATTTTATTATAACATTTTAAACAGTACCCCATGAAAGATGAGTCTACTTTAGCTAACCTGAAACCTGGCTGAACTAGTTGGTCTCTGTTTCTAGTATTATAGTGGTGCCGGTCACCTCTTTTACTAAATAAATGCAGATTTTTTCTAACGTACATGATGTTTTCATAGATGTATTGACAAGGTACCGTCATGATGTTAATTTCCTTGAACAGTTCTCTTAGAGAATCGCGCCTACGTAGATTATATATGGCTCTGATAGCTCTTTTCTGCAGAATAAATATAGACTCGATGTCTGCAGCCCGTCCCCATAGTAAAATACCATATGACATAATACTATGAAAATAACTAAAATACACTATCCTCGCGGTATCTACATCAGTAAATTGACGGATTTTTCTGACAGCATATGCTGCTGAACTCAGCCGTCCTGCAAGAGATGTTAAATGAGGACCCCATTGTAGCCTTGAGTCGAGCGTGATCCCTAAGAAAACAGTTTCATCGACAAATTCAAGTTTCTCTTGATTCAATACTATGTCACAGTCACTACTTTTGACATTTGGTAGAGAAAATCTTATGCACTTAGTTTTTTTCCCATTTAATACTAAATTATTTGCGGTAAACCATTTATGGACCTGCATTAGAGCGTTATTTACATCGTCAAGGTTTGTGGCACGTCTGTTTATCTTAAATATTAACGAAGTATCGTCCGCAAACAACACCATTTGTGGTTGGTTTTTAAATAAATGGGGAAGGTCATTAATATATACTAAAAAGAGGAAAGGACCCAATATCGAACCTTGTGGTACACCCATTTTTACTTTCAAAGCCATTGAATTTACACCGTTTACCTGTACTTGCTGCTGTCTATCATTCAAATACGATTTTACTAAACTGAGCGCAAGTTTACCTAAGCCGTAATGCTCAAGTTTCAAGAGCAAGGTTTGGTGATTTACACAATCAAATGCCTTCGAGAGGTCACAGAAGATTCCTATGGCATCTTGTGCCTCTTCCCACGCAGTATATATGTGTTTTAATAAAGTGACACCGGCGTCAGTTGTACAACGTCCCTTGGTGAAACCATACTGTTTCTCGTGTAAGATTTTGTTGGTGTTAAAGTGGGTGAGCATTTGATTAAGCATTACCTTTTCAAACACCTTGCTGAAAACCGGCAGCACGGATACGGGTCTATAATTATTCGTATCTTTACTGTCCCCAGATTTGAAAAGTGGTATTACCTTGCTGTATTTCATAAGGTCTGGGAAGACTCCTTGGTCCACACACAAATTAAAAATTAAAGCCAAGTACGGTGCTATAGTGTCAATAATAGCTTGACACACTTTAATAGACAATCCCCATAGATCTTCTGTTAATTTGATTTTGATTTCCTTAAAAGCTTTAATGACTGCTATGGGGTTTATATGCTTAAATTGAAACTCAACCGGACAGGCTGAAACGTTCGCTTTTAATAAATCAATAGAAAGCAAGGGTGAGGAATTTAAGGTTTCGGTAGTTTTAAGTGGGATATTGGTAAAGAAATCTACAAATTCTTGAGCTACTTCGTTTTTAGAGCTTAGAAGACCACGTGAAGTCTCTAGTCTGATATCATTATTACATTTTTTATTTCTATTAGTTTCATTGTTGATAATTTTCCAAACCGTCTTTATTTTGTTATCGGCGGACTTAATCTTGTTGCTAATGAATAAGGCTTTGGCTACTTTGCAAGTGTTTTTAAAGATTTTAGAATAGGTTGCAACATATTTATTAAAAGTTTCCGAGTTGATGTAAGGCTTAAGGCTGTACAACTCAAACAATCGCTCCCTACTTATCCTAATACCCTTAGTGGCCCAGTCACTGAACATAAACTTAGGGTAAATAGATTTTGTTTTCATTTTTAATGTATTATTGAACTCTACGTGAACTACCGAAAAGAATTCCTCATAAAATTTATTTGCATTTTCAATTATATGGCCCGGAATACAGTTGTGTAAACCAGTTGCATATCGAACATAATGGCACTTTTAATTTTAGTATTACACCAGCTGTGCCCGCGACTTTGTCCCAGTGGAATTTTAGAAGTAGCGTATCTTACTCCTTATTACATCAGCTATCTGCCAGTGAAAGTCCCGTCAGAATTGGTACAGCCCTTCCAGAGATTAGCCGGAACAAACAGACAGACGGAGGGACATTGAAAAAAATAAAAAATGGTATATGTACCTTATCTATTTCACATTCATATGCATGTAGTAAAAAGCGGTTATTTCAATATTACAAACAGACACTTCAATTATATTTATTTGTATAGATTATAAGCGAAATAGTTTAGTAATAAACAATCTTACCAAACGGTATTACCCAGTAACTGAATTGTGGAGGTCAGATAGGCAGTCGCTCCATGTAAACACTGTTGTTCGGTAAGACTGGCCAACCCCAACATAGTTAGAAAATGGCAATGCAGACGAGACGTGATGTGTGTATACGTATAAAAGTGATGACAAGTCACAGTAAAAAAGATGACCAACAAAGAATCCATGTAGTTTTATTCACAAACATTTAATCCTCCTACCAATAATAAGCCAAACTCTTTTATGCGTCATAACCATCTGAGTGGTTTAACGAAAATAGAATACCTACCATCTAACCTCCACCCCTAAGGAAACAGATTATCATACCATGAATAGAAATACGTTGCATTATTCATTATTGCATAACTTCGCTATTGTATCTACAATCAAGGCTAAACACTCAACCATTTCCCTAAGAAAAATCAGTTTTACAGAAAGTGAGATTTCAAAGCATTTCCTAAATCGTTAAAATGCTAATAAGACACAATTTTCTACAATCTCCGCTTTCCTAACATCGATTTAAAACTGCAGCTTTAACTCTAAACCAAATCACAAATCGCAATGTATTTTCGACTCTAGTGATAATATACTGAGGGACGGTATCAATACGAGTTCCTCGCACAAATATCTCGTGTTGGATTCTCGAATAACTAGTATTTTCGTATCGAATTCACAAGTCACTGGAGTAATAACATCGATAACATTTCGATGTAACGGTCGTATCGCTGCCACGGATTTACAAGGCACGGAATTTATTTTATCGTGTTTAGTATTAATAAAACTGAGGAATGAAATGCGGAATACTGGTAATTGAGGTTAGTGGAATCGGAATCGATAGTGGATTTGATTGAAGAATTTTCGGATGATGAAGGAGAATTTAAGAATGTGCTAAATGCGCTGTAACTTTAAATATTGTAAAACCAAATGATTTTAGAAGATTAACCAAGGAGTTTCTTGCCGATTCTTCTCCATAGGAAACGACCAACCCGAACCGTGCACCTTTTGTCGAAGTTTTATAAGTACCCATGTAGGCCTATGTATAATAAAATATTTTGATTTCGAAATGCTTTCGTCAAAATGACGCTGTATACTTGCAATGAAGGTGACACAGAGAGTCGTGGAGAATAATATAAAAGAAAAGGAGTAAAATACATTGGGAGTTAAACAATAATTCTTAAAACGGTAATGACTGAAAGCCGTAAAATGAAAATCGAATAAAACTTAAATCCCATGACTTGTTTGTTTCATTTACTTTTTTGCCACCGACTTCCGAAACTAAAATTATTTGCCACTTTTTAGTGTTTTATGGAAGTCGGTTTTTTTTTTTTTTTGTAAAAAAGTTTTTTAGAAGTCGGTTAAAAAGGAGGAGGTTCTCAATTCAAATGTTTGTATTTTTTTTTTCATGTTTGTTCGCGCATAACTCCGTCGCTTGCCAACCGATTAGGAAAATTATTTTTCATGCAACAGTCATTCAATAGCATTAAGTGAAGTTAAGAGCGTTTACGCCTTCATACAAAGTTTCAAGTGCTTATTTTCCGAAATGACTGAACCGATTTAAACATAATAGGTACGCATAAGCAGGATACATAGAACTAAAAACTTACTACTAACCTACTAAAAACATTTCCAAAAAATTGTGTTACAGCTAAATTAGACAGAATATAAATTATCACCAGAAACAGAAATTCCAATTATCTTTTTCTGAAAAAGACTTTTCTAAAATGTTTTTAGTAACTTTTTAGACCTATGTATGTATGTATGCGTATGCGTATGAAGTTTTATTAATCGGTTTAGTAATTTCGGATAATAAGGACTTGAAATTTTGTATGAAATGCCGTCAGGCGTAAACGCTCTTAAAGGGGTTGTATTGATGGTATAGAATAAATGATTATGATGCAGTAAATACAAACATGTTACAGTAGCGAACAATATTTTCCTCCTACTATTACCTTCAAATTGGGCTGCCTTGGCGCTTCCCCCTAACAGATATTTAATTATTTAAAACAACGTCCATAGCCGGCCGCTTGTTGGGAAAGCAAATTAGTAATTAACTTAAGGATAACGTATTTTATTAAAGTTACAGGCCTTTTGAAACGCAGCCAGATCAATTTAGTTAGCCTGGCCCACTGTAAACAAATTAAAAAATGGTTGACAAAATAGTGAGTAGTTCTTAGAAAGTGTCTCCGGAAAGTTTGTGATTAAATAGAAAGTAAGTAATTGGAATTTTGCCAATGAGAACTGTTCGCTAATAAAACATTTTCTTCGTAGTACTATGGTCTAGGGTGGAAACTAAGAAATGCCAGTTACTAGACAAAGGCGTTTAGTATTATATCAGAAAGTTTAAATAAAGATTTGAAATTGACTTGAAAGTAGCTTTACTTCAAGCTCTTTTTTATCTAAAAGTGCAGTATTATTACTAGAAATTGAACTAGGATTTAACACTAAAACATTTAAGATTTCATCTGAATAACTTAAGTAATATTATTCAAATCTTTGCCTACAATAGATGACTCACCTTCGTCATTTACGCTATATGGATGTACAGTGAAATAGTTATTTGTGCAACAAGAGAGCAAAGTTGTTTTTTGCTGCGAGTGCTGATTTTGAATCCTGAGCAAGCGAAGGATTCAACGATTGAATCACGAGCGTAGCGAGTGATTCTAAAGCTGAATCCTGAGCGTGGCGAGAGATTCAATAGCACGAGATGCAAAAATCTTTGCTCTCGTGTAACACACATAACTTTTCACTTCAGCAGCGAGAACACTTACGAGATAAAATAATAAACAGAAATTGATTGAAATAATAACTATTTATTGTGAATCAAAATAATTAACATTATAGATGATCACCTCGTCTGTGATAAATCTAAAAAATAAGATACCAACACCGTCTCCGAAAAACTGCTTGCGCCCTTTGTAAGTCTCGTTGAAGACATGGTATGCTTTCAGATATTTCTTGCGAGACTTCTCAGGTAGGAAACTTAATTCTGCATTAATAACTGTCTTGTTGTTTTAACTCTTCCGGTGTTACAATACTGTTCTCGTCGCTAGTTTCACTCATATTTTACGATTATTTTAATATTTTTAACTTATTCAACTCTTTACGCCAGCCACGATTTTTTTTTCCCGCTCTTTCATTTCGGAAATAGCACCCATGATATTTTATTATTCAAAATATATTAAGTACGTAACATTATTGAAACTAGAAATAAATATTTATAGGTTAAATATCAGTTTTATTTGCAGTAAATACTTTTTTTCGTTTAAATACAACAATAAGTTAAAAATTCAATAAATTACAATAACAGACATTTTTTCAAAATATCTTTAGTTAGTACGAAATTCCGAACGTGTTCGAATTCAAAAACGGAACTTCGAAAGGGCTGGTCTTTGTCTCTCTCTCTTTCTAATGGGCGGGAAAGAGATAGAGTGTGAATGTTTCGAATTGTATGATTAACCCAAGGCTGAATAAGAAATTCAGGGCTTTCTGAAAAAAATAATTAAAAAGTTACTTTGTCTCACTCAGTGAGCAAAATCGCAATTTTTTCTTTGTCCGTCGGGTAGTTTATTGAAAAGTATTGGACACGTATTTTTTCTTTTTTCACGTGGTCATAAAATTACGGAGATATATTGAGTTGAAATGGCGCATGACGTCACATGTAGGTAAGTTTTATACCCACTTGTGACGTAGTACACTCTCCAACTTTAATGAGTTCTAACTAAGTAATTTTTTGATATTTTGATAAAACAAAAAATACGTGTCTAATATTTTTGTATTAACTGTCTGACGGACAAAATAGAATGTCGTTTTCTTTACCCAGTCCGATCCCCTATTGGTGGTATATAAATAAATAATAAATAAATGTTACTGCGGGTCGTTGCAACACGTTGTTTTGCTTTCATTCTCCTCTGTCAACCGTCACGCTAACATTTACTCCTTTTTCTTTAATATAATTCCTCATACAATGCCTCCACCGTTTTCTTATTCTTTCTCTCCCTCTCCATCCAACACTTTTTTAGTCACATTAATAAAAGCCTTTGTACTGGTTGTGTGAGTACAAACACACACTTATGTCTTTACATTACCTACGTAAATCTCAATAACCCAAATACATTTTACCTCCATCCAAAATATTACTTCTCCGGGAAACAAGCCAATGGTGCTATTTATTTCAAGATTCTCATTCAAGGCGTACCCTTGTGTACCTACCTACGTATATAAAGGCAATCTTGAATAAAGAGAGCTCGGGAAAAATATTCCAGTTTAAAATAACATTATGCTCGTTTCACCCACTCCAAAGGTTATGGAATGCATTCAATTCTGGAATACATTAGTATAAGGTATTCAGACGACATATTCAATGGAAAGAATTTGCATTTCACTTCCCAATATGTCGGTCACATTGCTTCAATAAAAATGTTCTGAACAAACATTTATTTTGAGTTGGCTTTGCAGTTGAGTTGGAACTTTGAACGCTATTAACATGATTTGTCAGTTTTCAATATTGACTGTGAGTTTCGTTTGCAGTGACACGATTGAATTATGTTAGAACTTCAGTTTCAACAATAAGTTTAATTATTAGCCAAAACGCTGTTCGAGAGTTTTGTTTTTCTACTTGATGCTCACTTGTCATACTAAATTCGGATGACCACATTTTTTAAGTGAAAACTTCTTGTATGGGTAAAAATGTTAAACTCGCGTCAGGACGCGTGTCCTGACCGAAAATTCGTAAGACAGATTGACATTAGGTTACGAAGGAATTTAAACTTTATGACATCTGTCATTGAGTTTGGGTTTCCAAAACTGGAAAATTCGTAAGACGGATTGACATTAGGTTACGAAGGAATTTGAAGCTTATGACTAGAACTGGTTAATTATCTAAAGCACAAACAAAACCTTCGGTTTCTCCAAAGAGGTAAAATTCGTAAAACGGATTGTAATAGTTCTGAAGTGTTAAATTTTTAATGTAATATAAATTGTCATGTTTGTGTACGATAGCGCAATAAATGAACATTGTATTTTACCACATAAATGATAGTACCTTTATACTGATAATTAAAGCAATTCGTGCAAAATTATTCCCCTTATCATTCCAAAATATCAAAATTGCACAGCGTTAATATTCAAGTTTTCACTTCTGTCGGCACCCCCGGAGTGCAACACGTGTTTTTTTTTTCATATTTTCGTAGTATCTACTAATTGTGGATTACTGACTAACTAACGCCTTACTTTGATGATGTAAAAATCAGCGAAGCCTCTCGGCTTTTTTATGCGATAACTTATTTATTTTCGTCGTAATCTTCTTTCAGGAACTGTCATCCACAATTCCTACTTCCACATTGGAGACACAAACCAATGAAAAGTATTTGCCTGGCATCGTGTCTTGTACATCCGCATTGCCTTGTCTCCCAAGAAATATATTGTGCAAATATTTGTTCTGCATCCACCGAAGTAACGTCGGGACTTTTTGAAAGGGGGTGTAATAATTTTGTCAAACATGGTGGGTAAGTTATGTTTAGGCTCTTTATTTTGGATACCAGGAGAGCAGTGAATCAAGGAGGTTGCAAAGAGTAATGTAATAATAGTGTAAATTGTAGAATTTAATATGGGAATTCAGTTGTTAAGTTATTTTGCTTATGATTAGGAATCTTTATTGCAAAATACCGATATGCTAGTATGAATATCATTTAATAAGAATAGCATGTAATATTCATTTTCCGTGCCTCGGAAAGCACGTTAAGCCGTTGGTCCCGGCTGTCATTTGTAGATCTTTGACAATCGTTACAAGTAGTAAGAAGCCGAAAGTATGACATTCAGTCTTACCAAGGAGTTTCGTATTACCCAGTTACTGTGTCGTGGCGGTCAGATAGGCAGTCGCTTAATGTAAAATACAGATACTCAGCTGCATCCGGTTAGACTGGAAGCCGACCCCGACAAAGTTTGGGAAAAGGCTAGGTCGATGATAATGATGAGCATTTCATTATTTAATTATAAAATTTATGAAACACTTAATGAAATACTTATACGGATGAAAAACCAATAAAACCATATAGTAACGGTGACTGACCTCGAAGAACACGCTCGCATGTGAGGAGGTCATCCATATAAACTCTTGTGGTAACTGTTTGATAAAATATCGAAGATGTATGAAGTTCTTGTACATAAAATATTACTAGCTTTCCATTTTGATACCCTAGCAATATTTCACAAAGTTTAAAAGGGAGTTTGAGATAAGTTTTCGAAATTAATTTGAATACCAGCATTTGATGGTGGCCCAACGACTGTTCTATAACCATAAAGTTAAACAATTTGTTATTTAACTGGCAGATAACGAAAGATAATGGACGTTTGCGACAGTCTGGAATTAAATTGCTCTGCATTTGCCTTAATTTCCAAGTGATGGACTCAATATGAATATTTTCCAATGATTTTCTGGCTTTAGAGGAAAATATTTTTGAATATTTTTTGAGTGAGTGAAGTTCTTGTAACATGAAAACTTCTTCAAGAAATCTCAAAGAACGTCATAACATGTTCTGAGAATTGATTGACGTAAGTCAATAAAACTCTCCACAGAGCCGGAAATAATTTAAACAAGAACTTTAGAAACAAAATAGACAACGTCATAATTTCTGCTCAAGTACCTAACCATTTCTCAGAATCAAAATGTAATTTTATATGGTTCTACAGCAAAATTTATTCTTGAGTGAGATAGTTCCCGTAATTCAGTTTCATATAGAACGTTACCTAATTTCTTAGACGTGCACATTTAACTTTATAATACAATAACATTAAGAGTATCGTTTAAAACTTTTACGTTCATAAAATGCATGGAGAGATGAAAGTTCTTAACTCCACTGGATAAAAGATAGCCTGTTTCGTCGGCACACTTCACAAAAGGTGTATTATCGTCTTTATGTTATGAAAACTAAAAGTTAGAATAGCCGCATTGTTCATTTTGTTACTATCGTTCGGTATTTTAATACTTGAAAATGGATTCTTCTTTGTTTTTTTATTGTTTAAGGTTTTCCATTTTACTATTTTAGTGAGCTTGTGGATCACCTACAATGTTTCATCGCTGGATTCTCACGTTGACTTAACTTTTTTTTAAAACAGATTCCTATAGTTTGTTGGGTCATAATTACAGTCGGGATTTGAGTAGTACTAATTTTTATTCAAACTCCTTTGAGAATAAAGTCAAAGTCAAAGCATTTATTTCAATTAGACCATTACAGGCACTTTTGAAAGTAAAAAAAAAAAAACGCAAATCTACAGTCCCAGTCACAAGGCATAATAACTTATGAAAGTACTGTAGTTGCCCATTCCGTAGCGTAGATCTCTATGGAGAAGAATGGGCAAGAAACTCCATGTACACTCTTTTAAATCAAAATAATTAAAAATATGTCAGAACAATCTAGAAATACGGGCAATTAAAATAAACCGTGGCAGCTAAGAGATGACCAGTCACAACTGACAGCGCCCGTTCACGAACATGACGCATGTATCAGCCATCATTCAACTCAACCATTTTGAAGGGAACTAAACGACCCGACACACCCGCCACCATCAGCGTGACATTTAAGTGAGCATGACATTCACTCAACCACCAGGGTAATTTCGCGTCAATGAAAGATGTAGGTACTCATTAAATGGTGGCTTTACAGTACATAGTACTCACACTTCAATAGATGCATCAAGTTGCTATTTATTGTTGTATTCCATTACTACTTCAATTCTTATCTGATTTATAGTGATGCTTGAAGAGGTCTCGCAGCCTACAGTGAATGTTTGTTGTTTTAAAGACAGTATCAGTTGCTAGATCAGATGCAAGTTGCCAAATAGCAACTGACGAAAATGTAAGCTAACTTCGTAGAGTTTTCATTTTTTATTACTCTTATTTATACTGACTTATTCTCTTATTGATTACTTACCGACAAACACTTATCTAGGAAATGTTTTCTTGATAAGTCAACATCGTAAATGCGCTGTATTTCGGCAAAACAGAATTTCTATTAAATTCACTAACAAGATTATACGCTTCCCGCATTTAGAGGATATAAAATTATACTCAATTTTATTGGCTCTCTATATTCTTGAGTGTTATAAGGAAAACGGAACACAGAGATATAATAAAAAGAAAACAAACGTGCCAACCACGATGTTATGAACACAAAGGAAAGTGATTGAAGAAATGAGAAAATAGATAACGAAATAAATATTAGAGTAGGTAGAAATATTACAAAAGTATAAAAAAAAAAAATAACAAACCCCGTTGATGTTCAGGAAGCCACATTCGATAGATTAGGAATACAAGGTGTTGTTTTGCATCCTCGTCAAATTTCAGAAGGTGGTCACAAATGACATAAATAATCAATTAAAATTACGGTACCTAGTTAATTATTTATAAACGCTGTTTATTTATTGTTTAAGTTTGTCAATATTTCAGAATAACCCCCTTAACGTGGTTTAGGGAATAAGAAATTATCAATTAAACGTTTGAGATTGTTTGTATGCGTGTAAGTGAGTTAATAGGGCAAGAACCAGACAGGCCGCGTTTAAAACACGGGTGGTTCACACTTACCGATTTCCGTAAATAAAACAAAAACCCACACATTTTATTATTGATTCGGGACGAGAATCATTAGCATAGTTATCTCCTTGAATTTGACGAGGATGCAAAACAACACCTTGCATAAAGCTGACCAAGAAATAGAAACGTTAATGTCTAGGAAATAAAATAGAATCTAATGTAACAAAATATTTTTAGGGTGAAAGATAGTAGGTACAAACCAGAACCGTTTACAGCGTTTTATCATAAGTCCGCAAGTTGTAAATATTAACTGTGAGGAAACGTGGCCTCTGGCGATCGTAAACGTTGGGTTAACACCCTTTCACTACAAATAAGTATAGGTACAACGCAATCTAAAATATTGGGTAGAATAGGCTAAACCTAGTTAACGAGCCAGTTTTATTAATTAACTAGCTTTTGCTAGCTAGAGGAGCTCGTGGCTAAATAATAACAGCCGATTCGACCAATCTACAAGGTTTCGGCTTGCCGAGGTTGGTCCGTGGATGGGTGACCATTTATATATAGGTAGGTACCGAGTTTCTTTCGTGCCTCGAAAAGCGCTTTAAGCCGTTGGTCCCGGCTGTCATTTGTAGATCTTTGACGTCGTTACGAGTAGTCAGAAGCCGAAAGTGTGACATCCAGTCTTACCAAGGGTTACAAAGGTGTGAGGTTATGTACGAACCCAAATTATATGCGCAGGAATTCAAACTGTTACCATTACTATCATAATCATTAATATTATGGGTCCGTAAATGTGAATCGCTGAGCATTGGCCTCAATCATAAACCACTGCAATTAACGATTTTGGTAGAATATTGGTATAATTAATACGCATGACCACACACGATATAATTTAATTGATTATTATGAATTCATTTATTTTTTTTATTTGGAAATGCATCTCAACTCTAGTGTATCAAGTTTTTTTTTTGTTAATGGCATCTTGCAGTTAAACCAAGGAGGTTGTCGTCTGCTTAACTGAACTATCCTGTGGGTGCCTCTAGTGTTTTAAGGCGTACGTTGGTACTTTTCTACCTTTCGATATGAATTTCATTACATCACATTCATTATGTAACTTCCATACGATTTTATATTACATTCCTCAAGTCACATCCTCCATATTTGTCCGGAATCTTTTATCAGTATCCACAAAAGCACAATCCGGTCCAACGTTAATAATTTCTTCATAAATACTTCTCTCACAATCTTGGGCGTCTCACGTGACTATTGTTACTAGCGAACAAAGGACGGTCGTAACAAAACTATCCAGATGAAAGAGGGGGACAAAACATTGCAAACTGTGATTAAAATGTTCGAGTAAAACTTGAGCTTCCGTTTCATCGTTATTGATGCAAAATGGTCTTTTTTTGTAACAATGGATGGTTTGTTTTGGCATGTCACGGAATTTAATGTTGATGCTGTCTTTTTGATTCAGAGTTCTCACTATGTAAGTAAACCTACTTGTTGTAGACTACCGATTTCAGTTCTGGACTCTTGACAGCGTCTTTAAAATTAAATACTTTGAATTCAAAAAGCTTGCATTGCTCCTACAATTTCAAAAAGCGTGCGAACACAGAAATTCTTTCAAAATTGTGTCTTTTATTCAATTTTAAATAACCCGTGAGTCACATTACAAAGTCATTGAATGCAATAATACCGTGAACTCTTCCAACTTCCCGCAAATGCACTTTCCGTTTAGATTGCATGAAAATATGAAGTCAAACAATTCATTTTTAAGCGGTAACTCAAAGTTATTGCATTTTCGTTTTGGCATGCCGACAAAACGTGGAATCAAACAATAATTGAATGCTTGTACAGATTTGTATTCAGTAAAGGAGTTTTACTAAATGAAAATCATTTGCATATTTTACCACTATCGTTTAATAATTCCTATTATATTTCTGATTTGTGTCTCCGCTATTATTCAAGTTTGATTGTATCGGGAATTTAAATCATTCATGCCTGAGTTCGTTAATTTGATCGAGACCGTGGTTTGATTCTATGTCTTCTACGTGAACTGTTTTACTAATAGAAGCAATATTGTTCTAGTAAAATGTCGTGTGTTTCATGAATAGAAAATTTCTTCAAACAAGTTATTCGACGATGAACAAACAGAAAATTTATATCGTTATTTATTTCTGCAAGTTGATTTTAAAACACAAATTCCGGTGGGTGTACCTGACTACTCTGAGAAAAAACTGTCTAAACAAACTCAGAGGTCACTGTCTATTTTAAACTCCAGACGTAATCCTGGTCTCAGATAAGGACTGTGGCGACCTATAAAAAAAGCAACTTACATCAAAAAGTACTACAGCGCCATCTATGAAATAAAACAGAAGAACTAATATGGCCTGAATCGCGCAAGCAAAGTTTACATCGACTTAAGAGTATATAGAAAAACCCGAAAACAACAGCTGTCGGGCAATTGCCCACCAGACATAATACCTGTCTGGTCGGAGGATCCTACTTTTTCCAAGGAGTATCGAGGAACTTTACACCCTGTTCCTCCTACTCCTGAAGGACCATGCAGATTATCGTCTGAGATGGTCTTTTAAAGAAAACAGCACATGGGTCAGTGGACCTATCCCATCAGAGCAAGCATTTGTCAAACATCGTATAGCAAAACAATGCATTATTACAGTGTAGTATATAGAAAAGGAATTACAATACGGCCGTCATCTTACCAATGGTACGTCTAATCAAATTACTTGGGTCCTGTAGAAATGGATAACAGTTTTGTATTTGAAACCACCATTTAAATATTGTATTAAGCGCTATTGTTCATCCCACATATAAAGACGTTAAGTATTAAGCTTAATATAATTTTCAGGCGCAACAAATACTGGTATACCAAAAACATTTGCTATCAAATATCAATAAAATAATAATAGAACTATTTCTGCCTTAGGGCGAAAAATTTCTGCCTACGACACAGTGTTCCCAAAGCCGAAATATATTTTACTTTATATCAAACTATACATAGGCCTCGTCCAGGGTGTACGAGCAGTGATTCGGGCGGTAGCGGGCACGATGGCAAGCGCAATTAGGTGACCACCAAAGACATTTGAAAGACTTATAGAGCGGACATAGAGAATATTTTCAAAAAAAAAAAAATATCACATCATTTTCAATTTTGACACATCAATGCTACCTGACAAGCGGGCTTAAGACACTAGAAAAAACGATTTTGTACTTAGTAGTAACAACTATTGGATTACGATTTTCTTTGTGATGCCCCGTCTATTGCTCGCTAAGATTTAAATGTCTATGGTGACCACAGAGAATTGCTAATTAGCTACAAGGCCAACGTTTCTATGGTAATACAAAAGACGATTGCTCGCAAGTTCAGTACCGTAATGTTAGATGTCTGCCATGTTCATTTCACTATGGATACAAACAGGGCGGTCGGGTTTAATAAAAAATATTTTTGACATTATGGCCAGAGTGCAGTGGCTGCCAGAAAACGTTAGCGTGACGACTTATAGTCGTTTATCCGGTTAAAATTTCACATAAGATAGGGTTGTGGGATGAATAAAATAAGAGAAGTAGTTATTGGAGTCACACGGTGAAAACAAAAAAGGAGCTCGTGGCTAAATATTAACAGCTGCACGAGTCGATTTTTAAGGTTATGCCGTGCTTGCCGAGGTTGGTCCGTGGATGGGTGACCATAATTACATACCGAGCTTCCTCCGTGCCTCGGAAAGCACGGTAAGCCGTTTGTCCCGGCTGTCATTTGTAGAACTTTGGCAGTCGTTAAGAGTAGTCATAAGCCAAAAGTCTGACATCCAGTCTTACTAAGGGGTATCGTATTACCCAGCTACTGGGTTGTGGAGGTCAGATAGGCAGTCACTTCATGTAAAATACTGGTACTCAGCTGCATCCAGTTAGACTGGAAGCCGACCCCAAGATAGTTTGGGAAAAAGCTAGGCAGATGATGACGGCGAAAACAAAGGACTGTACAAATCACAAATTATAAAAAACAAGAAAAAAAAAAACCTGATTAATCAGTCCTGTACGAGGCCAAAAGATATCTAAGGTGCTCAGCATGATACTGCAACATTTAAAATAGCAATGGGGCTATACAGATGACAAAAAAAAGGCCCGCGTAAGCTCTTCTCCTTGAACGAAGCCATGGAGGGTTGTATCTGAGCAACTATGCGTAAAGACCGAGGCGGCTTACATTTGGGTGCAATGAACCGAAGTATAGATGCATCGCACCGAAACTGATTTATGACCCATCGTGAATTCGTTATTAGTTTCGTTGGGTAATCCCGAAGAACAAATTTTAGAAGATTGAAGTTTTTATGGCATGGGGAGGGATTTTGTGTAATATTGAGTAAGATCGATGGTGGAAGAAGGAAGAAACAGTGTTGGATGGACATAAATACAGGAATCCTCTACTACATAACTGATAAAGCCATTATTCTAACTTTGACAGAGACTTGTTTAAAACTTCTTAAAGCAAATGACCTAAGAGTTTGAGATTACATCACACCTTCCAAGCTCATCGTGCTGTGCTGGCGCTGCTTCTGCGGCAGCGGAGAACCTCAAGCTGCTTAAATATATTAACCTTTGTGGTAACTATATTTTCAAGTGTTTTTAAGGAAATTTCAAAACGTCTAGTTGACGCTTCCCGTGACCCAAGGGCTGGCTTTTACTTACGCCAGAGGCTAAGTATTGCCATACAACGTGGCAATGCTGCCAGTCTCTTGGGCACATGGCCAGCTGACAGCGTTGAGGAGGAGTTTTTTGACGCCATTTTATAGTTTATTGTTATTTTAGATATTTAATGTATTACTTTGTTAATCGTTGTAATGTATATAGTAGTTATTTAAAATAAAGTTTAAATTATAAAGTTTGAGTAAAAGGAATAAGTTTGAGGAGAGTAAGAGGAGCTCGTTGCTAAATAATAACAGCCGCCCGGGTCGATCTTTAAGGTTAAGCCGTGCTTGCCAAGGTTGGTCCGTGGATGGGTGACCATAATTACATACCGAGTTTCCTCCGTGCCTCGGAAAGCACGTTAAGCCGTTGGTCCCGGCTGTTATTTGTAGATCTTTGACAGTCGTTACAAGTAGTCAGAAGCCAAAAAAAAGTCTGACATCCAATCTTACCAAGGGGTATCGTATTACCCAGTTACTGGGTTGTGGAGGTCAGATAGGCAGTCGCTTCATGTAAAATACTGGTACTCAGCTGCATCCGGTTAGGCTGGAAGCCGACCCCAAGATAGTTTGGGAAAAGGCTAGGCAGATGATGAGTAAAAGGAATAAGTTGGCCAAGACAATATTATCATATGATAAGACACTATTTAAACAAGTTTAAGGGGTAAGCTGAGGTGTTCTCTGTTAACAGGACTCTGCATGAATACGTTTCGTCTAAGTCCTATGTTGTAATGAGACCATGTTTTTTGGGCAAAATTTTTCTTCAAGCCTCTAACGACTCGCTTAAGATTATCGTTTTCTTAAAATATATCATAACTTATTTTTAGTCGATTAAAACGGCAAGAGAGCAGCGGTGGCCCAGTGATGGCAGCCCCGACTTACGAGCTATAAGCCGCGGATTCGAACCCAGACAGGCGCATTACTTTGTGTAATTTATTTCATCACCGCTGCCCTCAAAAACGGTAAAGGAAAATATCGTGAGGAAACCGAGAACCTAGAACTAAAAATTCGAAGACATGGTGACATCTACCATCCCGCACTGGGCCCGCGTGGTAGATTACAGCCCACTCCCTCTCATAGAGAGGAGGCCTGTGTCCCAGCAGTGGGAACAATATAGGCTGATGATGATGATGAAAACGGCAAGATGCAACTTTTGAAATGAAAAGTAATATCAACAGATAAAGTACTTTCGTGTAGTGTTGACCTCACTGAAGAGTTAACAAACCTTAACTTATTGATGTGTTGTGTTGAACTTTGAACCTTATTGTACGTGAAACTTCGATCAACTATAAAGCATTTAGCGTTGATACGGTTGGCAATACTCGGAACAATTTAAAATAGAACGAAATGAAAATGGCGAAAGCTTTAATGAAATTCCGGAATGAGGTAAATTTTTGAATCGGGTCGATTCAATTCAGCGATGCTAGAGTGATGATGAACTAATAAAATTGTAGCCGACGTTTAAATCTAATATTTCGATTAGTGCTGAGTCTCTTAACTAATTACGAATATGTGCGAGTGATACTGATTCAATCTGCGTTGAATTGGATTTTCATTAATAATATCAATAATAATTACCACTATTAATTGTTATAACTTCAAAACTAATTATGTATATTTGCCAGTCTGTTTGTACTTGTATGTATTCAACCTAGATCTTATGTTATTTTGTACCCAGGAAAACATGATTAGGTTTTTTTCATGCCGAATTAAAAGATTTGTAACTATGTCTCGGTAACAATAGTATGGATATTGTAATACGTTCCCGTAGGATAACGTATAAACTCAAAGCAATTTTTTATTTGTATTATAATTATCTAAAAATGAAATTAGAACTAAATGTTTGAGTAATCTGATACAAGTGAAAAACAGAAAGTATCTCTCAATTGCTATTACTAACTTCAACTAAAATATACTTGAGGCAGGAGGAGCTCGCTAAATGATAACAGCCGCACGGGTCGATCTTTAAGGTTAAGCCGTGCTTGCCGAGGTTGGTCCGTAGATGGGTGCCGTGCCTCGGAAAGCACGTTAACCGTTGGTCTCAGCTGTCATTTGTACATATTCTCTGACAGTCGTTACGAGTAGTCAGAAGCCAAAAGTCTGATATCCAGTCTTACCAAGGGGTATCGTATTACCCAGTTACTGGATTGTGGAGGTCAGATATGCAGTCGCTTCATGTAAAATACTGGTACACAGCTGCATTCGGATAGACTGGAAGCCGACTCCAACATAATTTGGGAAAAGGCTAGGCAGATGATGAAGTACATGAAGCCCTCGATAAATAAATAAAATCTGCCATCACAAGTAACCGAACTTCATTGCCCGCATAAAGATCTCCACAATCAAATACCCATCTTAAATTATCTCAGACGTTATACGAAAAAGGCTTTTGTCAACAAGGATTATGTAAGCAATAAAGGGAAAATTGGGTCAAAACAGGGACGAACGTGATTTGAGTACTAAACACACTGCTTTTGGTCACATATCTGTATACCCCCATGACAAAGCATCTGCACGGATGCAGGCAGAATCGTAATCAAGGGGAATTAGATCCTGTGAATGGATCTTGAAAGGTCATAATGGTGACTAGAGAAAATATATTTTACTGAAGGATAGCGTAGGAGATGGTTTGATGTGATATTTCCTGGATACGTCGACTTTTTCCTTCCTTACACAGAAATTGAAGCTTTGTATGATATAAGGCAGCACGTTTACCAAATTCTTTTATTTTTGTTTAAGCCTTCGTTTTGACCAATCGAGGATCACACAGAATGATGTGCCAACGACCAAGTATCTGGCCTCAATAGCGCTAAAATTGCATTCGTTTTTGACACCACAAAATGTCAATCATTACATTTTTCATTTTTCTTAAAATAACCATCAGAAAAAACCTATGAGACTATTTTAATCCATCAGTTTTACTTAAGATGAAACTACCTCCTCGCACCGTGAACAACTTGTAACAAGCTAAAACAGTTTTTTTTTTATTATTATAAAGGTATGATAGATATTTCCAAGAAAATTTAAAAATAAATTCCAACTTGAAAACTAAAAATGTATGTGACGTATTGCTCCCTCGCCAAGGAACCACGTAAAAGTGTTATTTCACTACAAATTCCAAGAAGTGACCCAGTTTAATCTAGAAATGGAGGGAAACAGAGCACCTCGACCACTTACCTTCTTGAGCAATTTGTCCAAGTCAACTAGGACGAGGTAAAGTTTCTATACGCTTTGGGAAAGCACGTGAATTTTGTCAGTACACCATTTTGTTATTTTGGACTCTAATGTTCCCACTGCTGTGACACAGGCTTCCTCTCTGTGAGTGGGCTGTAATCCACCACACAGGGCCAGTGCGGTATGGTAGATATCACATGATTTCGAATTTTTTGTTCTAGAACATGCCAGTTTCCTCACGATGTTTTCCTCTATGTGGATTTTGGACTGTATGTGGTAGTAGTTGAATTGGAATTGGCTGGTAGCAGTACTGAAGAACGGAGTGAGTGGTATGTAAGAAAACCAAGTACGGTCAGTAATAAGTCCAATATTATGGACATTAGAGCAAACCATCAAAAGTGACGCAAAATATTTCGATGCGTAGTTTATTTTAAGCCAAAAAGTACCTAAGTATTTTATGAATACTTTTGTTGCAATTTCTCAATGCTGTTGCTGTTTTATTTTTTTATTTTGGTGAGTGAAATATTGGAGTTACAAATTTGCCTACCCTTTCGGTAAAAACCGGCGTGATTTCATGAAGTCTTATGTTATTTTGGTAAATATTGAAATAAAAACTGGCTCGAGCTCGTGGCTAAATAAAAACAGCCGCACAGGTCGATCTTCAAGGTTAAGCCGTGCTTGCTGAGGTTGGTCCGTGGATGGGTGACCATAATTACATATCGAGTTTCCTCCGTGCCTCGGAAAGCACGTTAAGCCGTTGGTCCCGGCTGTCATTTGTAGATCTTTGACAGTCGTTACGAGTAGTCAGAAGCCAAAAGTCTGACATTCAGTCTAAGCAAGGAGTATCATATTACCCAGTTACTGGGTTGTGGAGGACAGATAGGCAGTCATTTCATGTAAAATACTGGTACTCAGCTGCATCCGGTTATACTGAAAGCCGACCCGAAGATAGTTTGGGAAAAGGCTAGGCAGATGATGATTTAAATAAAAACTGAAATGTTCATCGATTTTGATACTGACTTCACCTAACTCATAAATAGTACAAATAGCCAAAGTATTTCCTCTAAGCGAAACGTCCCAGACAGAATATCGCTTGGTAACAGAAATTCAATATTTACATCCGATCTATAAAGACTTTTCAGCGACCGAGCTTAAGCTATTTCCGACAAGTAAGAGATAGAAATGCAACCGACAAAGAAAATATTACATTTCCTTCCCAAGGACTTTCTGCCAAATTTATTTTTTCATTCTATCCGGTTGACGGAAAATACAGTATATTGGGGTCGGCTTCCAGTTACGTGGACTATCTGACCACTGCAACCTAGTAACTGGGTAACACGAAAAGAGCCTTTGGTGAGACTGATTGTCATACTTCATCGGATTTTTAACTACCCGTAACGGCTGTCAAAGACCTAGCAAAATCAGCCGGGAACTGCTTATCGTGCTTTCTAAAGAACATAGGGGTCTGGTTACATAATGGACGGTCACCTATCCTTAGATTGACCTTGAAGCTGTGCCTCTATTTAGCCACAAGCCCACCCCGAGGTACCATCTGCCTATAGCCTTTTCCCAAACTATCTTGGGGTCGGCTTTCAGTCTAACCGGATGCAGCTAAGTACAAGTATTTTACATGAAGTGACTGCCTATCTGACCTTCACAACCCAGTAACTGGGTAATACGTAACCCCTACGTAACCCCGTCCCTTGGTAAGACTGGATGTCAGACTTTTGGCGTCTATCTACTCGTAACGACTGTCAAATATCTACAAATGACAGCCGGGACCAACAGCTTAACCTACTTTCCGAGGCACGGAGGAAACTCGGTATGTAATTATGGTCACCCATCTACGGACCAACCTTAGCAAGCACGGCTTAACCTTAAAGATCGACCTGTGGGGCTGCTATTATTTAGCCACGAGCTCCTTAAACCATCAATAGATATTTCCTATGATTTCTTTCCAAAAAAATGTTTACGTATCTAGCCACAAGGGACCCGATATCCGATGTTGTAATGCGATGCCGTAAACCAGGATAAAATTGGGAAAAATAAGCAAAATGAAAATAGCTATCTTGTTGGTAGATTACTTCTGGTTCGGCTGTCGGGCAGAATGTGAACCTTTGGACCGGGATAAGTTTTTGATCTCAAGGTTACATGGAGCATTTTTGGCAATACAAATACAATCTACAAAACGTTATTAAAATTCGGTTAGCCGTTATTGCGGTAAGCCGTTGGTCCCGGCTGTTATTTGTAGATCTTTTACAGTCGTTACGAGTAGTCAGAAGCCAAAATTCTGACATCCTGTCTTACCAAGGGGTATCGTATTATCCAGTTACTGGGTTGTGGAGGTCAGATAGGCAGTCGCTTCATGCAAAATACTGGTACTCAGCCGCCGATCAGATAATTTGGGAAAAAGCTAAGCTAAGATGATGATGGAGTAAAAAATTTTGTAAACCAAATGTTTATTGATTAAAATTGGTAAGTACTAGTGCTGCCATCTAGAAGCACTTATGTGGAGCTGGAGAATAGAATAGAAAAGAATAAAAATTTATTTATTTTGTGGAGCTTCTGGCTTAGTATTTTTTACTATGTAATTTTACACATCATTGGAAAGTGTTATTTTTTAACGGGGCTAATAAACGCTGTTTCATTTTCCTTTTTCCTTCTATTTGTTTGATTTTGTTTTTTTTTTTTTTAAGACAGACGTTTCACCTTTGCCTTAATAAGGCTGTTTTCATTATGCATGAATGGAAAAATACAATGTACGTTAGAAAATAAAATCAAATGATTTAGGTATTTTATAGCGTTTTCTTTTGTGAGGTATTTATTTCTCTTTCTATTAATAAATGGGTATTTTTTCAACGATGAATGATTAGCTACTTTCATTTTTATAAATAATATAATTTTTTTTCCCCTTTATTTTTGTTAATTATGTTCTTCTACCAAAGGTTAATATAATTTGTTACTATTAAGATTTAAAACTCAAACACTGTTTTTGGGGGGGGCCTGGTAATCTGTGTGACAGGTTTTTCCTATAAGTGCAGATACCAGTCTCCCACAAAGGATTAATTAGATGTAATGTGTCTTCATATTCTTGCCTTTGTGGAAGAGAAAATAAAAGTTTATTATTATTATTCTCCTTTATTCACTTTTATAAACAAATTTGATACATTTTTAAATATTTCTCATAAATAAAAAAAAAAATTAAAAAAAAACATTTAAAAATATAAAAAATTGTAGCCCACCGGTATCGGGAACAGGGTCTAAGCTACCGGCGGTCAGGGCCCCAGAGAAAGGAACCTCCTAACAATACGAGCCGTGTCTAGGAGTACCGCTTTCTGAATCAAGCCCTTGATCCAGCTGCCTAACGAGAGCCTCATCAGATGTTGGTCGAGGCTCTTTGCAATTAGGCCATTGGCTGATACGACTATCGGCACAATGATCGCTGAGTCAACATCCCACATGTCAACAACCTCGTGAGCCAAGTCAAGATACTTGATTTGCTTATCTTTCTCGGCCTTCACGAGGTTCCCGTCATGTGGAACCGTTATGTCAACAATCATTGCGCGCCGCTCTGATCGATCCACCACCACTATATCAGGCTTATTGGCTACAATAGTCCTGTCAGTGATGATGGATTGATCCCAATACAGTGTGATATTGCCATTTTCGAGAACTGGGTTGGGCACATACCTATAGTACGGCACTTCCGATTCCACAAGACTGTATTTCAGAGCAAGTTGCTGATGAATAATCCTGGCTACAAGGTTGTGTCTATGCAAGTATTCTTCGTTGGCCAGACGAGAACACCCGGAGATAATGTGACGGATCGATTCGCCCGGACGGTGGCATGCCCGACATATGTCAACCGTGCCATCCTTCACAATAAATTTCCGGTAGTTATTCGTCATCATAACTTCATCCATAATTGCACAAACAAAACCTTCGGTTTCTCCAAAGAGTTCCCCGGAACGTAACCAGGCTACGGACGCTGCATGGTCTACATCAGGTCCATGCAGGGCACTGAAGTAGCGTCCGTGAAGCTCCTTACTCTGCCATACTTCCCTGCGGTCATTAGTGTCAAGCACTGCAGGTTTGCGCCAGTTCTCTTTAGCCAAGGAGAGCGGGGTGAGGGCCTTGTCCATCGCGACCACATCTCGATGCATCCCCACGTCGGCTTCTAGGAAATATTCCCTGAGACTGCATATCTCGCGATTGTGGAGAGTCTTAGCGTTTAAAAAGCCTCGACCTCCACAACTCCGCGGGATATACAGTCTCATAACCGAAGAACGTGGGTGATGCATTCGATATGCCGTCAACAATGTACGGACCTTCCTATCCAGGGCGTCTAGTTCTGTTTGAGTCCATTTGAGTACGCCGAAAGTGTACATCAAAACCGGCATGACCCAACCATTGAAGGCACGCACCTTATTTCCACCTGATAAAAGACTATTAAATACTTTTCTCAGGCGGCCAAAGAAGCGTTCCTTCAATGATTGCTTCATGTCAACAGAATTGATGCCCAGCGCTTCCGACATACCCAAATACTTGTAAGTTTCGGTCGCTGAGAGGGATCTAAGATTTATGGAATCTGAGAGCTGGGTTCCCTCAGATTCCACAATCTCCCCTCGCTTTACATGCATGGCCGCACATTTGTCCACACCAAATTCCATCTTGATGGCGCTACTGAAAGTTTCTGTTACCCTCAGTAGTTCCATCAATTGCAAGTTGTTCAGCAAAGAGTTTCAGGTCATCCATGTAAAGAAGGTGAGATATAACCTGACCACCTCTCTTCAATCGAAAGCCCAAACCTGACTCCTCCAGCAGTGTGCTTAGAGGATTCAAGGCTAAGCAGAACCAAAGCGGACTCAAACTATCGCCCTGAAAAATACCACGCTCGATCCTTATTGGTTCGCTGTTCCCCTGTATCTGTCGACATCCTGGATAGCGAAGGACTGTCCTCCATTGCCCCATACACGACATCAGGAAGGTGCGCAGAGTTGCATCAACTTTATACAATTCTAGCACCCTCATGAGCCATGTATGTGGCACCGAGTCATAGGCTTTCTTATAATCTATCCAACATGTCGACAGATCCCTTCGGGAACGCTGAACCTGTTGGTTAATGGCCATATCAATGAGGAGCAGCTCCTTAGTACCGCGGGACCCGTTCCTACATCCATTCTGAGAAGCGGACATGATCGAATTGTCATCAATGTGTTTGCAAATTTTAGCTCTCTAAATGGATGTAAGAACTTTATACATTGTCGGAAGACAAGTAATAGGCCTATAATTTTTGGGCTCCGCAGTACTACCTGATTTATGGAGCAGGTGGGTTATTCCAGTAGTCAGGAACTCGGGCAGCGACCCTGACTCTAAGGCTGACTGGAATAGGGCCGCCAAGCGAGCATGCGACCTTGCAAACCATTTAATCCAGAAGTTGTGCAGCCCGTCCGGCCCTGGAGATTTCCAGTTAGGCAACGGACAGACTGCACGAGCTACGTCTTGGGGGCTGATAGAGATTGCCCCCATTTCTGGAACTGGATCGCACACTCGCTCGACTTCCCGAGTCCATTCACCCTCAGTATGGCCGACAGGCACCGACCATATGCTGCGCCAAAACGCGCACATGATGTCATCATCCGGCAGGCGCGTTTCGGCCACACCTTGATCCGGTCGCTCCCAACTCCTATAAACCCACCTTTCATCTCTTTGGAATGTGCGATTCAGAGTGTATCGTTCCACCCGCCGCTTATACCTACGGATACGGTTTGCCCATGCATACACTTTCTGCTTCAGGAAGTCGATGCGTTCTGTGATACGGGACATATAGTCTCGAGGACTAATATCAGTCCCTGCAAATGCCCGCTTCACAAAACGCATCACTCGAGGGCGATTGTTGCCCTCCCTGAAGCAGATTAGTTTGCCGATGAGTGTTCTGGCCTCATTAATACGTCGCTCAATCCTGCACTGCCAAGCCGGTACGGCAGGTTTAGGTCGTGTAGCTCTGTCATTAGAAAATTTGACATGAGCTACACGACATGCCGCTACAGCCGCACAGTACAGGATCGAGTGAGCATCAGTGAGGTCTTCGCAGTTATCAAAATAGTTTGACAACTGCGAATCTAGAACAGCCACCAGCGCCCTATTTCTGTTATGCATGGGCAAACGAGGTAAACGTGGTCTAAGTTCAGGCGACATGAACCGATATTCTCCAATCGCACCTTCCAAAGCACTCCTCATTTCCTCACTGCACTGGGTACTTACATTAGTAGCCACGTCATTACTCACTTCGTCAGCGCGATCGAATAACTGACTAGACTGTGGTGGAACCACAGCCTGTGACGGAGGGACAATGACGTGGCTACCCTGCATTTCAGTTCGCAGGCGATCAAGTACGGTGCCGTCCAACATATGATTAAGCTGGATGACCCGCACCTGATCCGATAATCGTTGCGCCGACACGTTGACAGCTGGCTCAAGTACCTGAAACAGAGAGAGCATCCGAACGGGGTACGCGGTCAGGTTGTTTTCTCCCTCTGTAGCCCCATAGTATGAGCGCATGACATTTTCATTGATGGTTCGCGTCCATCGCATGCGCTGCACACTTCCACCGGGAGCTGGGACCCTATCAGAGGCCGGTGGGCCTCGAGGTCCTAAACCGTACGGCGGCCGGCGTCCTCCCCGTCGACGAACAGGTGGCGGCGTCGTGGGCGGAGAGAAGTACTCGTCGCTGGAGCTCGACGCAACTGCCACGGCCGGCGACACAACACTCACAGTGAGGCTGGGTTCCGGCGGCGGCGAGGCGGAGCGGGGCGACGAGTCCGGAGGCGGTATTCGTGCTCTTCGAGCTGCTGCTCTTGTCAACATCGTCTTCAATTGATATAATTTTTCAAATTTTTTTTACGTGACATATAATTGTCAAATACATGCACGTCATTTTTGTTCCAGTTTTTATTTTCGGTATTTTTAAGTTTATTTCTTGCATTTTATGGTGTAAATGGATTTAATAGAGACATAATTGTTTGTAGAATTAAGACCGGGTATCAAACTTGAAAAAGAAACTGTTTAAAAATTAAAATTGATAAAAATAATGGAATGAAATTTAAAGACGTCTTGACTTTAGTATTGCCAGCTTATTATTATTATTATTATAAAATATATAGAACTAGCAAACTGCCTAAGCCTGGGACACTTCGCACGGGTGCCGTGAAAAAAAAAACCACAGGTGGTGGCATGGCATAACACTGAGATTTATGTCCTGTGGTTTGGTTTTTTAGTAACGTATTGGACTCATAGACTTGCAGAAATACATTCTATGAAGATAAAAATGATGGTGAAAGTCACGGCAAAATAAATAGTTAAAAAGGCCACAGATAGCCAAGAAAAATCTAAAAATGTTGTTGTACTTATAATTTCTGGCTAGTTTTTTTTTTTTCTATAATCAGCAGTTTTTTATCAAACTTAGCAATAATACTGTTGTTATTCAATTTCAAAGACTTGAACACACGAAAACTCATTCTTTAGTCCATTTAATGTCTTACATACGATACACCGTTTGTAAACCCATAGATATAATTTAGCTTTTATTCACAGGGTGGCATGGAAAAGGACAATAAAAACCAAGAGTTATATTCAAAGCAATTATCCTACCTTTTGTGTCAGGGCTTAGATCGTTTAAGCTGTTACTTATGAACAAAAAGCACATAATGTTTTTGTTTATTTGACAGTACTGTGCACGTATTCCGTTTAAACATTGAGATATTTTCACAACAGTTCTTTGTGTCATTGTTACTTTGTACCTATGTCTGTGTTACAGCGTTTTGGGGGACAGCCTTATGCAATTTTGACGTTCAAAAGGTGCTACATTTCAATCAAATTTTCTGTGCGGCCTGAAAACCACAGAACTAAAATAAACGTACCTACCAAGTTTGACAAAATAATGCCTATTGTAACAAGCAGCGCCATCTCGAACTGTACCTAAAGTGGTCATACTGTAATTTTCTGCCTCATTTGAATAAGTGACTTTTAATTTTGATTGATAATGAATCAGCATAACATATCATATAATTTCACAAAATACGTAGCCTCTATTCTGATCATTACTGTAAAGAAGGTAAACTATAACACGAAACCTTGACTTCCTATCTAACTTGAATAAATGAATTTTGCTATAGAGTTTGTTTTTTATTCAAGCTTTTTTATGTTTTCTTATTTTTACTGATTTCCAATTGCAGTGTTTAGCTTCACTACTTCATGGGCCAAGTTATAAACAAAAATCTAGCACAATACAAAACCGGAATCAAAATGATCTACATATTTAGGTTCCAGTTGGACTTACCTTGCACAGGCGTATAGATATTCATATAAAGACAGTCTTCACTCTGATTCTTGAGCCGTGGCAGCAACCTCCTCAGATACTCCAGCCTTCCTTTGGGCAT
Source organism: Cerastis leucographa (assembly GCA_963082945.1). Taxonomy (NCBI): domain Eukaryota; kingdom Metazoa; phylum Arthropoda; class Insecta; order Lepidoptera; family Noctuidae; genus Cerastis; species Cerastis leucographa. Next base: position 3,341,286 of record OY720380.1, on the reverse strand, counting down.
CCTCTCCAACGCTAAGGTTTCGTTGGAGATGTCTGGCAGTCTTTGAGGACAGACTGGGCCCATCTGGTCTACAGTCTTCACGTCATCCCACGGGGCTGGCGCTCGAGTTGGTGCAAACCTAGAAACAAATATTGGATCAAAAGTTGGTACTATTTTATTTTTCTAAATGTTCGGTCAGCCGGTACGGATAATTGGGGACATAGTGTCCGGGCACGTTGCTCTGAAAAAAAAAAGTTCTGAAGTATCTGTTGCCTCTACATCTGGAGGTTTACTTTTACGTCTTAAAGCAGTTGTTATTCCAGTGTGGGAAAGAGACGGAGCTAAGGAGGACGTCTAGAGCTATCTCTTTCCCACACTAGAATAAGAATAAAACAATACTGCTTTCAGACGTTATGGTAGGCCACCTGGTCTGTACTGGTTGGACTGATCTTTAAATCTATGTGTCCCGGCGACGTCGCACCACGAACGTTGAGGAGATCGTCGAGTATGTACGAGTGAAGACCAGCTGGACCTTGAGGGTCGAGAAGTTGGAGTCGCGCCACAACACGAATTTCAAATCGTTTTTGGTGCGAGTTCCGACTCATCATATCGAAACCTTCCCCAAGGAAGAGTTTTGGCCGACGGGTGTCATGTATCGGCGATTCCGCGGAAGGCTACGCGACTCCACGCAGTGCAACACGACGCCGTCACGTCGTGTACAATAGTTTAAAGATTTAGTTTTATAAAGTATCTATGTATAGTTAGTCTCTTTATGCTTATATATTATGTATTGTGTTCTATGGGCCTAGTTGCCTGAAATAAAGGATTGTATTGTATTGTTGTATTTAACACATTTTATATTGTTTGAGTTGTTTATTCAAAATAGGTTTCCGATTAAAAGTTATTGAATTTATTATTTATTTTAAATAAGCAAAACTTTATTGGACCATTTTCAAGAGCACAAAAGCGTTAAATTATCGTAAATATGAAAAGTTTTGAGTTAATTATGTACATAAATTAATACGCCACAACGCCGGTTTCATAATTACTCAATTCATAAAATTATATTGTTCCAAAAGTTCCACATAATAAAGGATGCTGCCTATTTGATGTCATACTAACTTATAATTTAAAATGGGATCAAAATATGATCGCTTATTACCACGTTGCTGCAGTTTTATTTACACCACCTAAGCCTTACACTAGTTTATAAAACAGTCTCTGGACAGAATTTTGATAGCGCACAAATGCTTGGATTTTTGATTTGTGACTCTGCTGTCTAAATAATAGAGTATTCTGCAAAAGACTCAAGTTTTAAGGCTAGTGCAAACAGTGTGATGCAGTTCTGACCTACGAAACCAACGGCCCTAGCACGGATCCTTGACGACTCGTGCTAAAGGCGAAAACAATTGAAAATCTTCGACAGTCTTTTGTTTTATCAAAATATATCATATTTGACAAATAGACCTACATAGGCACATAAAGACTGTAATAAGACCCTACTGATCCAGTAGAGTGCGTAAACTAATCTTAATCTGATAGGACGGCACATAAGCTTGAAACTATTGATAAGGTACCTAAAACTCATGCAAACTATAAGCAACATTAAATGAATATACAGTATGTTAGTTTAAACGAGGGACATATTCAAACCCATAATAGTGCATGCTAACATGATACTAATAAAAATATAAACAACAAAAAACACTTATAAATAACAGACAAAACCGTTTTTGCAGATGTCACGTAACGTGTATACACCCTTGCGCTAGCGACTTAATACTATCGCAGAACATGTGAGCGGGTCAATGACTCTTAGGTATAATCCATTTTCCCTTCATAATTTAATTTTACCTGGCTTAGGACAGTCCAAAATATCTAGGCACTAAACAAAACATTAAAAATTCTTCTATATAAGTTATAAGTTTTTTACATATTTGGGACGAGAATCGAATACTGAATACCCTCCCTCAATATGTCCCTCGTTTAACCTAACATACTGTATAAACTAAATTTTTGCCCTCCTGTAGAGAACTGGCCAAGGTGTCCAAGACAGTCAACAGCTTCACCGCAGTGACACCGATACAAGCGGTTAGCAAATATGACAGTTAACAGTACGATGAGTAAACCGCAATAACTGTCACGAAATAAAACTACGCATCAAAGATAAATTGTTGCCATAGACGGACGTTAGTCTGTCTATCAACCTTGAACATAACCTAGTAAGTGTCTCAATAATATACGTTCATATTTACATGACATTTAATATTAAAGATGATATTATTAATGCAATGTCATTAAAATGATAATATCTCAATTCCGATCCGCTGTAAATAATTGACCTGATACTGAATTCCCAATCATTATAACAAAGAACCGATATCATATAATATTCATGTCATTTTACTGTCCATTGAAACTGTAGTACGGTGGATTGTTTGAATATTCTAGTTGTTACTCATAAAAGTCACACGATTTTGTAAAGGAAATGAATAGTTAATAAAGAATGGTATTTAAAAGTACTTCAATTTATTCCCATTTCATTTACCTAATTTTGCCTGTGTTCCACCAAATATACTGAATGTGCACCAAAATATGTTCATTAAAATATGTCATAACGAGCATCTATTTAACAACTGTTGCAAATTTGTAAAAATAGTAATACACCTAATTTTAAAAACAAGCATTTATTTTTTTAGTTTTACGACGTAGCCCTAAAGCCTTTAAAGTAACCTAACACGAAGGGACCCCTTCGAACCTAACCTGTCCAAGTCGGGGTGCCCCAAGAAGTCAGGAATATTTGGTGCACGATCAGTATTTTTCGGGGAAGAATAAAATAGTTATTGTTACAATAGAATATTTGCAGCGCACTACAATAAAAAAGTGTTATATCTTGGTGTAAATTTGGCATTTGTTTGATGTAACATATTTTGTTGGCCGAGTAGTTTAATTATAGTAAAACAATTAAACGGGTTTAAGATCAATATTTTAGAAATACATACATAGATCAGATGTACCTTTAGATTTTTGGTGAACACAAAAATCAAACGATGAACTCAAACATCGTGTGTATTTATTAACGGATAATCCGTTAATAAATACACACGATGGAATTTGTGGTGAGTAGTGTAATTATCAGAGGATAATTATTACATCACATAATGCCTGTAATTCCTGAAGGATGTTCAAGTCAAATGTAGGGGCGAGCCTATTGCCATCAACCGGGCACAAATCCAGACTCTGTCGCTGCTATTGACACATTCCTGATGGGAAAACCCAAAAGCACATTGCCTAACCTGGGAATCGGGCCAAGCAAGGATCAAAATATCAAAATCATTTATTTCAAGTAGGCCAGTTACAGGCACATTTGAATAGTCGAACAACAATAAATATGAAGCTACAGTCCCAGTCACAAGACATAATAACTGTGAAAGTACTGTAGTTGCCCATTCCAAAGCCTAGATCTCTATGGAGATGAATGGGCAAGAAGCTTCATGGCCACTAACATACAACATACTAACTTAAATCAGTAACTTGTTACAAAAACCTTGGTTACATCATTCATGTTGAGATGGTACATTGTGTGAGAAAGATAATATGGCAAGATGTGCACATTAAAAGTGTCCAAAGTAAAAACAAAACAGACAATTTAAAAATAAAATTATTATTCGAAATAAGCCGTGGTAGCTAAGAGATGACCAGGCACAACTGAGCGCCCATTCACGAACATAGATCAGATCTACAAATGACAGCCGGGTCCACCAGCTTAACGTGTTTTCCGAAGCACGGAGGTTACTCGGTATGGAATCATTCATTCCATCGATTTGGTCACCCATCGACAGACCAACCTATGCAAACTCAGCTTAACCGAAGGTTGATCCGAGCCACTGTTATTATTTAGCCACAAGCTCATGCTATGTAAATTCTACCTTTCATATTTTATTTACATCAGAAAACCATACTCGTGACGTTTACCAAAGCAAAAACCACTGCACGTTTTTATTTTAAAAGTAATTTAAAAAAATCTGAGCACAGTCTCACTCTGTTAATGAGTTCTCTGTTTTGGCTTCGTCTCCGAAAGCTACAAATGAAGGAAGGAGCTGTTTCCACAAATTAATATCCACTAATTGGACGTTCACAGTGTAAATTGAAATAACTGTAATGTTAAAAGTATTTCTTTCAAGAAGAGACCTACGTATAAAACGTATTAGGTACAAACGAGTTCATATCCATACTAATATTATAAATGCGAAAGTCACTCTGTTTGTTTGTATGTTAGTTTGTTTGTTTGTTACCTTTTCACGACTAAACGGCTGATTGGATCTTAATGAAATTTGGCAAGATGATAGATTTTAACCTGGGGAAGGACATAGGCTACATATCATCACGCTAAGACCAAAAGGAGCGGAGCAGCAATGAAAAATGTTGCGAAAACGGGGAAAAACGCAGACGAAGTTGCGCTGTGTCTATTACTATTTGCTTGGGAGGAAAGCATGAAACTCTGTGTTTGTTTTTGTAACTATTTCTTGTCAGGGTTAATTCCTGTCAGCCTGCAGCCTGCCAGAGGAGAGATTTATTAAAACATTGAACAAAAAAATAACATGTAAAAGTGCCTGTGTAGATCCATTTGCAGATAAGAGCCTTTACGCCTCACGACATTAATTCATACAAACTTTCAGATCCTTATTATCCGAAATACCTGAACAGATTTTAATGAAACTTCATACGCGTAAGCAAGCTAGACAGCTCTAAAAAGTTACAAAAAAAAAAAAATACAAACATCCGAATTGAGAACCTCCTCCTTTTTTAGAAGACGGTTAAAAAACATTTTCCAAAAACAGTGTTACAGCTAAATTAGACCGATTATAAATTACTAGCTGTCCCGCGCAACTTCGTCTGCGTCACATTTTCCCCATTTTCGCAACATTTTTCATTGCTGCTCCACTCCTATTGGTCGTACCATGATGATATATAGCCTATGTCCTTCCCCTGGTGGAAATCTATCTTCTTGCCAAATTTCATTAAGATCCGATCAGCCGTTTAGTCGTGAAAAGGTAACAAACAAACAAACAGAGTGACTTTCGCATTTATAATATTAGTATGGATGTATAGAAACAGAAATTTCCAATTACCTTTTTTAAAGACATTTCGAAAATATTTTTAGTAACTTTTTAGACTTATGTATCCTGCTTATGCGTTTTAAGTTTAATTAAAATCAGTTCTGTCATTTTGGTAAATAAAAACTTGAAAGTTTGTATGTAATGCCTTAAGGTGTAAACGCTTTTAATAAACATCGTTTCGTTATCATTCTTTTACAAGATTACAACATTATTTCATTAAACGAATGAGATTTTCCACAAACACAGGTAGCTTATAACCTGGGTTAGGACAAAGGACAGTTTTTATCCTACGTACGTTCTCATAGCTCGTGGCTAAATAATATCAGACGCTCAAGTCGATCAAGTTAAGCCGCGCTAGCTTGAGCTGGTCTGTGACCACCCATAAGGCTGCAGTTCCCCTGAGGCGGAGCGGAGCAGAGCGGAGACGAGCTGTGCCGCGATTCACCAATCACATGGCTTGAAATCAACATCTCTTCTCCACTTCACTTCACTTCAAACCATGTGATTGGTGAATCCATCCGCTCTGCTCCGCTCCGCCTCAGTGGAACCGCAGCCTTACTTAGCGAGTTTCCACCTTGCCTCGGAAAGCTTGTTTAACCGTTGGTCCCGGCTGTCATTTGTGCATCTTTGACAGTCGTTGCTGATAGTCGGTGGCCCGAAAGTCTGACAACCGGTCTTATCCAAGGGCTATCGTATTTACCAATACTAACTTGGTTGTAAAGGTAAGATAGGCAGTCGCTTCGTGTAACATACTGGTATCGAGCTACACCCAGTTTTTTTTTAAATGAAACTTTGTATGCGACTTCCAACAAGCTTGCGTTAAACGTTTAACGCTACCATGGAGGGGGTATAGAAAGAGAGTGTAGTATTACGAAGTTTCACTTCTTCTGCGCGGATCCCTCCGCGCAGAAGAAGTGAAACTTCGTAATACTACTCCACGCACTTATATCTTTTAAAGAGACTTTTCTCCACACTAGGAATTTCTCCTGTATCGTGGGTGCGTTTACAAACATTTAAACTCACATACACAAACAGCCAGACCCGGAAAAATTATCTGTAGGCCATCCAAATATTTGTTCCGTGCGGGGATCGAACCCGCAACACGCAGCGCAGCAGTCGATTGGTCAACCACTGCGCCAACGGTGCTGTCAGTTAGACTGGAAGCTGACCAAAGACCAGCAAAAGGCTAGGCAGATGATGAGTATCCTATAGGAGACATTTCCGAACCCCACGCGGTCGGCCATGTGTCTTAGCAGTGAGAAAGTTATAGGCTGAACATGCTCCACGGGTGAAGACGCGGGCAAAAATGAGAGAGTTGGTAATGAAATAAAGCAAGCAGCTAAATTTATAACAAGATATGTTCTTATAGCCCACGCTTTTCGTCAATTTCTACGGAACATTTTTGTTACTCACTAATGATTCGTAAAAATCCCTTTCGGGTAAAATGTTCGTTCATTTTTATTATACTAACATTAAAGTTTGCTTTTACTGATAATTTGCTTTAACCTTGCCTTAGGCATCGGGTTTTGTATAACTAGGTTAGTATCTGATACTGTAATTATATTACTGGTATTATAAAATTTTACTTTGTTTCGGTATTGACAAAGGACTCCTTATCCAAACGTATGCTATGCATAAAAGATCTAAGGGCATTACAATTTTTCGGTTCTTTTTAGGGTTCCGTTCCCAAGGGGTCAATTGGGACACTATTACTGTGACTTCGCTGTCCGCCCGTCCTTTCGTCCGTCCGTCTGTCACCAGGCTGTATCTCATGAGCCTTGATAGTTAGCCAGTTGAAATTTCTACAGATTATGTATTTCTGTTGCAGCTATAACAACAAATTAAAAACAGAATAACATAAATATTTCAAGGGGCTCCCATACAAAAAAGTCATATTTTTGCTCGTTTTTTTATAAAAAAAATTGTACGGAAGCCTTCGTGCGCGAGTCCGACTCGCACTTGGGCGGTTTTTTTTTAAAGTAGATAAATAAAGCTTATTTCATCATTTCCATACATCAGATCGTGTAGGTGGATTTTTGTATGGGACCACTGATTTTTCTTTAACTAAAATCGCGTACTGCCTTTTTACAAAAGGTCCCAGTATCCATCCTGTCTAGCCTTTTTTCAAAAAAGATAGGATTGGTTTCCAGTCTTACCGGATGCAGCTAAATCCTAATATGATTTACTGACCTCCACAACCCAGTTAGTACTGGGTAAAATGATACCCCTAAGTGAGACTGGCGGTCAGACTTTCGGGACTACCTGTAACGCCTGAACGGCTTAACGTGCTTTCTGAGGCACGGAGGAAACTTGGTATGTATTGGGTAGTCAGCCATCCACAGACCAATCTAGGCAAGCGCGGTTTAACCTAAATACTGGTCCGAGCGGCTGTTATTATTTAGCCACCAGTTTCTCCGAAAAGTTCTAAGTATCCGAAAAGATAATTATTATACAGATACACTGTATATGTCTTATATAATATTATAAAGGCGAAAGTTTGTGAGTGAGTGTGTGTGTATGTTTGTATGTTTATCAGTCCTTCACACCTCAATGGCTGAACGAATTTGGATGAAATTTGGTATGTAGATAGCTTGGATTAACACGATGGCTATATTTTATCCCAATCTGCGCGGGTGAAACCGCGGGGCGCAGCTAGTTATAATATAAATTGCTCTTACTTATTTATTCGTAGTTTACACAAAAACAATTACAAACAACTTTAAAACCGCCATCTTTGTACACACAACATACATTGTAAAGCTATCCCCAACAAACGCAATTGCAATAACATTTCTCTACGACTTGTGATGATTACAAAGCGACACAGTAACTTCAACAATTCTAACTTCAGCTACTACTGAAATAATATTCTAAACTTGTCTCGTTTCAACATAACAGCTATTACTGTACACGTATGTTTTGGTACACACGGCAAAACCGAATATATCGACTGCAGAAATTTAAAATATCATAAAGAATTTGAGGTATCATCATCATCATCATTAGCCTACAATATTCCCACTGCTGGGACACAGGCCTCCTCTCTATGAGAGTGAGTGGGCTAGTAATCCACCACGCGGGCCCAGTGCAGGTTGGTTGTGACATGTCTTCGAATTTTTAGTTTTAGGACATGCCGGTTTCCTCACGATATATTCCTTCACCGTTATTGAGGGCAGCGGTGATGAAATAAATTATACAAAGTAATGCGCCTGCCTGGGCTCGAACCCACGGCTTACTGCTCGTAAGTCGGGGCTGCTACCACTGGGCCACCGCTGCTCTCAAGATTTTGAGAGCGTTGTTGAATCAGCGACGTTCGGCTCAGATGAAAACTCCACGGCCTGCAAAATTTACCTTACGCTACTTTGTATTTCGATTATCAAAATGAGGCAATACTTCGGCTTATGTTGAATTGTGCCGACCCGACCGGCATGATTCAGTGATGAAAGATGCCAAACGAAGTTTACCAATCGGCAAGAGCCGTCCACCTATTTCCCGGGTTAGTTTGAAATATTTTACCAACAAAATATTTATGTGTAGCCACCTTAACTCCTCCGTCTGCAGAAATAAATTCATGCTTAGAAAACGATCCGTACATTCGACATTTCCACTTTAGCGACACGTCGGAACCTGACCAAGCGTTTAATAAGATGTATTTGACCGACCATAAAATAGAGGACATACCTGTTTGACCCCGTTGGGGGTGTAGCATAGGGAACCCCAAGATACGCCTCGACGGGCTTCAAGTATTTGTGTTGATCCATTGGCAATATCACCCCTTGGAGTTTCCCGTATCGAGTTCCAATCACCCTTGTTCTTAGCATGGAATTTCTGCCACCAAATCCGTTACCGTCAGAGGTTTCTGTCATTAATAAGATGAGTAATATCACTAATTTAAACCTCTCCTGTAGCCCCAATTTTAAAACCAACCTCTTTTTCTGTTCTGTTATCTTCCTGTAGTGTATCTTTACTATTCTCGAAACTATTTCTATGTTTACCATATACTGTTTTATTGAATTGCAAATGTGTAGTGGCAGTTTATGGGTGTCCATTTTCTGTGAATATCACCTTTGTACACCCATTTCTATATTACGTTTCTATATTATTTTGTTGGGAATTCATTTGATTTCTTGTTATGACATCCTTGGTCAGGGTCTGTTTCGTTGGCACAGCATTACCGCATCCATTTTCCTATCTGAAACAAAAGACACAGTTGTTATTCACAGAATTCACCAAATACATGATGTTTTATGAAAACTTTGCTCATTCAAAAGTACAATTTTAATTCTTATAATGATTTGGGTATTACAAAATTGATTAAATTACATTTCTAAATAAACCGATATTAGATTTAGAAAATAAAACTAATTTGATATATTAAAAGTAAACATTTACACAGTAAAGCGATTTTATTTTGTTTTCATATCGACTATAATATTTAAGAGCTTCCCTGGATTCACAAACAAATTTTAATAACTGAACGAAATGTACGTCCTTATATTGTTGAGAGTTTAGCGTCGTTTTTAGAATACTTTGACTATCTTTCATGTGTAAAATTTTTCGCGCAGCTCATGTAGCGTCCTCCAACAACAAACAACTAAGGCAATAAAATGGACGCTTGTGAAACGTAAAGACTTGGCAGAAAATCTTAGATATATTTCTCTTAGACTTAATAGCTTATACTTGCGGCGACACTTCGAGGAAGTCTATGTCCAGCAATGGACGCCTTTCGGCTGCACTGATGATGAATAGCTCATAACTTGATGATTTCTTTTGATGATTTCACATCCGTAAAAAAAAAAAAAAAGGACCTCATGCTTAGCAGTCGACTACTAGACCAACGAGGCAGTACTGAAATGAATCTGATTTAATAGACCCTAGGACCCCCAAGGTCCTAGGGTCTATTAAATCAGATTAATATTATACTTATATTCAAGGTAAGTACGTACATACTAAGCACTATTAGGGAGCATACATACACTTCAGCTATGGAACTTAATATTTTAAATATGATGTTTGCTGAAAGAAAGATCCACACATCTAGATGGACCAACGGCCTCAAAAATATGACTGCGGCAGATTACACGCGACAGGCAGAGGATAGGAGATTGAAGCACCGGAGGAATGGACTGTAACAGGCTGAGTTGATATTGGAAATAATGTACAATGGGCATAAAACTGGTTAACATTAATTAAAAAAACATAGAAAGTTTTATTCCATTAAACTTTATTGTAAACCAAAAATACGGGTTTACCAAACTGCTAATTTTATGGGTAAAATGGCTGTCTTATCGCAGATAGCGATATTTTCCAGACAACCTTTAAAAGGACATTATGGACATAAAATAAAAAAAAACCGGCCAAGTGCGAGTCGGACTCGCGCACCGAGGGTTCCGTACAAAACAAAATTACTGAAGAGAATAAATAAAAATATGTGATGTAACAAAAATTTAAGGTTTTCGGAATTTTTCCTTTATATTAATATGTGCAATAAAACATTGCTTCATGCCAAATTTCAAGATTCTAGGTCGACTGGAAGTACCCTAAGGTTTTGATTTCCTTGCGAGTAGTCGCGAGTTTGAAAATATGCGGCTTAAATTGTTTTTTCTTTAGATAGCGTTGACATAGAAGTTTGATTTTGATACAGCTTAAATTTATTATAAACCTGAGTATTTGATATGAATTTCAATTTAATACCTCTACGCGTTCATGAGAAAAAGGGAAGTAACTTTAAAATTATTAAAAATATTTTTATTGTATGATGTAACTAAAAATTTACGGTTTTCGCAATTTTTCCTTTATCTTTGTTATATGACGTTACTTCGTACCAAATTTCAAGGTTCTGAGTTCACGGGAAGTAGCCTGTAGGTTTTGATTCCCTTGCGAGTGTCGAAAATTTGCGGAAATTTGCTGCATAAACGGCTGTATCGTTTGACTGCGTTGGCTTAGAACTTTGATTTTTTCACAGCTCTAAGAAACAGTAGACTTGGGTATTTGATATAAATTCTAGCTTGATACCTCCACGCGTTCTCGAGAAACAGGGGCTTGACAGACAGACAGACGGACAACAAAGTGATCCTATAAGGGTTCCGTTTTTTCCTTTCGAGGTACGGAACCCTAAAAAGGGTAGTTAGTGGTGTACAAAATTTTTAAATAACACAATTTTATTAAAATGCACAAATAAAAATGTAATTAGTTTATCCGGTGATAAAATAACCAACATCAAAAAAGAGGCTGATTAAATTCCACGGCACGCGTCATAACGAGTTAAAAATACGAAGTTCGTGTTGTCGTTAACGGGTGATGATATTTGACCGTTTTCATCCTGGTTGCATCGGATAACCTTTGCCCCTACGGCTCGTTAATATGAATTAATAATACCGTCCGGGCAAAAGCGTATCTAACTACACGTACAGTTATGAACGCGGAAAAAGATCCGATTTTTTTTCGGGTTACTGCGATGCGTTTTCGGTACGTTGTGACGCCGCCACACATCAGAGTGGCAACGCAACGCAGGATTGTTCAGCGCAGTGTTGTTATAACGCTTGTTCACAATATCGAAGGTTATGTTAATGCTGCGACGTGGAAGCGTCGACAGTGCGTTGCGATATCGCTCGTGCGTTGCGTTGCTCTTGTGGCAATCAATTATAATCTTTTGGCAAGCTTTTTCCCAAACTGCTGAACACAAGCATTTTACATAAAGTGACTGCCTATCTAACCTCCACGACCCAGTTAATACAGACTGGTTGCCGGACTTTCAGTTCACGGACTGCGTTGAAATTTTGCGTTGCGACAACGTAACGCACCGGCAACGCTCGTGCACCCTTACCGGAAGATTTTGTAGTACATTTGTTATGAAAAACAATTTATGAATGTTTTTTTTTTATTTCGTCTGTTGTCTACAGGTTGGGAATTAATAATTCAACTCTGAAAAATGTGTTCAGTACCTTTCATGTGTAAATGGGCGTTCAAATTGTTTTGTTTGTGTATAATTGAGGTGACGTTAGAAAGCAGAGGGTGTATAGGCAGCTCAGAGGTTGTGTCAGACGATACGTTTAAACTTTTCTTTGTCGATGAATTAACATGCTGTTTGTAGGACTATGTTAATTAATTTCGTGTCTCCTTATACGTGGTTTGCCTATAGAGCTAAACCGTACCTATGCTATCAATTAGTTCAGTTACATTTCGCCAGTTGTGTGTGTCTGATGAGATGACGAGTAATATAGAATTATGGAAGAGGAAGACATGCTTTTCCGGCCCCAAAAATATTGCGATAAGAGCAGGAAAATGATAATAGTTTCGCTAGTTACGTTTAAGTCTATCAACCGGGCAGAAATCCAGTTTAATTAAACAATGGGACAACCCAGTAATACTTTTTCCGATGCGGGAGGCAGAACCCATGATCACATGCTCAGCATTAGTGCTTGCTACCACTAGACCATCGAAGCAGTATCCTTTTATATCAGAGTGGTAATGGTTTTTCACTTAATAATTATCAGAACAATGCTGAAGACATTTATTCATGCAAGTTAAAAGTCATAGCCAACTTTACTGAACACTAAAAAGCAGTCTTTAATTACTTCAAAGTTTAGAATTCAATGACTCTACGAATAGGTACTAAATTAAATAAAAAGGGTTCATTGTTTACTATCTAGCCAGACACAATTCGGTCTAGTTTGTTAGTCGTACATCGAATATTCCAGATTACTTTTACATAGTAATTCTGATTAGAAAATCCACTCAATCTCTCTCGCTCTCATACACGCGAATCGAACCCAGGATCTCATGCTTAACAGTAGTTCTTCCGACCACTATACCAAGAGAACAATATCCAGTTTATTAAGTTCCACAGTTCCAGGAATTACTAGCCTTGTTACGCTGACCAGTTTTTCACAAACAATTTTTCCGCTTCCCACTTCAGATTATTTCCACAAAAACTAAAAAACATCGAAGCATCGTTTGACAAAAACGATAGTTTCAATATCAAAAGCACTCAGCGCTAAAAACTGTCTCCCACAAAGCTGAATAACAAAGTACTGCAGATACCCTACATTCTACCGTAAAGCGATCCAGCGCTTATATGCTCGCGCACTTGATTAGTCGTCTTTATTTTCTCATCTGTATTCATCACCTTTAATGGTACATTTATTGATTTATAGCTAACGTTCGCTTTGAATATACAAAGAGTAATTTGTCATCTTTTTTTTAATGTGCCTTGAGCTCGAATCGATTGGAGGCTGCAGTTTGTATGTAGATTTTTGTTCGTATCTGGGGCATATCGTTGTTTTTTTGTGACGGATTTATGGGATTCTAGGCTTGAATAGGACGAGCCAATTAGCTTTGCGTCTGGGCTTTGTTGGATTAACTTTCGACCCTTTGGTTGGTTAAAAAAAAACTAGTTGGTTAGCAGCATGTTAATGGAGACGAAATGGTTTATAATTTAATCTCTTGGTTGTTTTATCTTTGGGTTTAAAACCTTTTTATTTTTAGCAACATTAATGTGACTGCTTAACGAAATGGTAAGGGAAAACATCTTGAGAAATTCGGCGTGTTCTAGATATTTTTCAAATTCTGATAGTGAAGCTCCAAAAATTGGAAGTCAAGTGATGTTGACCAACCCACGCTCGGTTCGTGGTTATGACCCAGTTTGTCTATGATAAGGTGGATTGTATCCTAGCTGTGGGAACGTTATTGGCTGATTATGAAACGTACACGTAATTTTGCTAATTTCGATTTTGTCGATTAGTTAATCATGCTCACTCAAATGTCTCGCTGATGGTGGCGCATGTATCAGATCATTTAGTTCCCTTCTAAAAGGTTGAGTTGAATGGTGCTGATTCATGCGTCATATTCGTAAACGGCCGCTGTCAGTTGTGACTGGTCATCTCTTAGTCACCAGCTTATTCAAACTAATTATTTTAGCTTTTGAATGTTCTTTGTTGTCTTTACTATCTTTACACTCGAAACGTGCACATCGTGCTGCATCGTTCACACAATCTCAACATGAATGATATTGTAACCAAGGATTTGTAAAAATATTCTTATTGATAGAGTGTCCATGGAGTTTCTTGCCCGTTCTTCTCCTTTCAAATCCACGCTTTGGAATGCGCAACTTAAGTGAAAGTACTTTACAGTTATTATGCCTTGTGACTGGGACTATAGCTTCATTTTGTTGTAGTCTTTGTTTCGACAATTCAAAAGTGCCTGTAACTAGCCTACTTGAAATAAATGCTTTGATTTTGACTAGTCATTACTAAACCCTTTCTAACTATAGTCGTCTTTTTGTTACACATTTACTTCTCCTCTAAAATAAACTCAATACATTACATCACTTATTGATTCATACATCAAGCTTTTATTTATTCAAACAATCTCTATCAGTATTTGAAAAATGAGGTCTTCAAAGGTCCATGACGTCGTTGGGATCATAAAATATTAACCCAAGGGTATATAGGCCGATGAAAAGTAGCGTTATCCATCACATACTTAAATATTTTAGTTATCTTGAATTTGTAGCACGTACAGATTTTGAACGTAAGTTACGTTAGTATTGAGAAAAATATGTTATGAAGAATAAAGATTTAACCGGATTTTCTGTACATATTTGGCTGAAGGAAGGTTGTGGGGAATTTTGGGTTCCGTATAATAATTGTGCATAAATAATGAATAGGGTTGCTAGCATCGGTTATGGGTAATGTAATGACCCACTTCTTTTGGTCCCTTGCTTCGTATGTTGAATGATAAGTAGGGAGGCTCACATGACATAAGGTTTTCTTTAATTTCATCTTGGGTTTGCCTGCCAACGCGTATTATCCATGTTTTTCTTGGTTATTAATTATAGGCAAATGGGAAATCAAAGTGATTTCCTAGATAGTGTTGTGCTTGATCTCGTGCAGCTTGTGGCTAAATAATAACAGCCATACGGGTCGATCTTTAAGGTTAAGCCGTTCTTGCCGTGGTTGGTCCGTGGATAGGTGACCATAATTACATACCGAGTTACATTCGTGCCTCGGAAAGCATGTTAAGCCGTTGGTCCCGGCTGTCATTTGTAGATTTTTGACTTTCGACTTCTGACAGTCGTTACGACTAGTCCAAGTTAGAAGCCGAATGTTTGACATCCAGTCTTACCAAGGGTATCCCAGCTATCGGGTTGTGGAGGTCAGATAGGCAGTCGCTTCATGTAAAATACTGACACTTAGTTGTATCCAGTTAGACTGAAAGCCGGCTGCGAGAAAGTTTGGGAAGGGCTAGGTAGATGATGTTATGCTCGATCTATAAAACGAAACATTCTTAAACTTATAATACATATGAAAGTTTCAATAACGTAGTTCAAAGGGGCAGTCACTGCGCAGAAAATAGATTTTCAAAAACTTTAGTTGTTTGACAAAATATGTCCCTATATCTAAATCCCTAGAGCACATTGTACTTCTAATAATAATTCCAAAAAAGTAAGTAAAACCACACTGACTAGACAGACACAGACAGCGAAAATTAAACTCCAAAAAAATAATATAATGTTCCTAGACTCACGAAGACAAAAAGATTAGTTAACTCATTTAAGCTTTTAAAAACTAAAATGGCGTCTGTACTCTTTGGCCAGCAGCAATATAATAACCACAGACTATATGCAAGAAGCATTTACATGTCTATAAGTTTTGCATACAAAACACAAGCGTCGAAGTGAATGCAGAACGGATCACGTTTTGCTCATAAATCTATAGAGCCAAGTTATATCGAGCTTGCGAACTATTGGAGACTAAGTTTTGCACGTTGCTTTGCTTACTGTTTTCGAGTTTGTGTGTTCGTAAGTACCAAGTTGTGAGACGGTTTTGAGCTAACATAATGAATAAAAAAAATGTATTCAAGTTTTGTGGGATAATTTCGATTTGTGTATTGGTGTCTTCGAATTGTTTTCTCCGTTTATGTGCAAATAATATAAAGATCTCAATGCTGTATGAATGCTCGTGGGTTGCCAATATGTAGTTACTGTATTGTTAATTCATACTAGTACTTAAAATCACGCATTTTTCTCCTGCAACGATCTTCACAAACTTCTTTCGATCTTCACATTCATACACATTGTCATACAAGTATCGGCATCCATTGTTTATTCCATTAATTTATAAATAATAACAATATACCCTATTCCCGATACCGGTGGGTTACTATTTTTTATACTATTAATTGTTTTTTATGTAAAAAGTAAATAAAAAATGATATATTTTAATTCCATTCATACTATACGACGAATTGTTTTATAAAGCAAACATAGATCTGTAAGTAAAGAGACCAAACAATAAAAAAATACCACAATTTGTATCCACTACAAAAACTCGTTACAGTAGAATTGCTTTCAAATTAAATTCGACACCAATTTTTACATTTTATGAACAAGTGCAACGCAGCACACGCTCACTCGTACACCTAGACGAAACATTTTTGATATAAAAAGCTGAAACCAGACTGACTTGTTAAAAAACTTCCTAACAAAGTTGAATGTACCTTTCTTTTAGCGTAGTGGTATTCTAAAAAAGAGTTCTAAAAAAAAACTGTGTGAAACTAGAGTTTACAGTTTTAACTAATTTATAATATTTAGGAACTGATCAACCTAAAGTTAGACGTGGAAATTTTTGATAGCACTATAAGAAACCATCAATATGACGTGCATTATAGGGCATTATTAGATTTTTAACCGACGAAAAAAAAGGAGGAGGTTCTCAATTTTACATCTATTTTTTTTATTCAATCCTGAACTCAGCTCCAAAACTGTATTTAGATAATGTGTCGCTTATGGTGGAAAACGAGCGATAGATATGTCCACTTATTCAAAAGACCATTAAATCAAAAGATCATTTCAGACACTAATCTGCATAGTCCTCATGTAAATTGAGCAATGTCTGGACTTTAAAAGAGTAACAAGTTAACAGAGAACCTCTGAGTTTGTTTCGGCTGTTTCTTCTCAGAGTAGTCAGGTACGAAACACCGGCCCCATCTAGTTTAAAAAAAAATGACGTGTAAAAAAGTGTTTGTAAAAACCTATTTGCAAAATAAACATCATTTATCATTTATTACATATAAAAACATAATTCCACCAACAATACCATGAAGAATCTACTGATACAGTAAGAAACTTTTAGTGCAATAGCATAAATAGCTTTCAACACAAATCTTAGCTTGGCGAACTAAAATCTGTACAGACGCAAAACCAGACCATGATTGAATAGTCGGGACCGCAACCGTTGTGAAATAGGGAATTGGATCCAAATCTACGCGATCTGTTAAATTAGTTATTGAGTTCACTCTCCATTGATTTTGTCAAACCATATTCGTATATACCTTAACTTGAATTACACAGCCTCAGTACACACGCGAGTATGTATTGTGCTGTTTATTCGATTGAAATAATTAATAATTTCATTTGGATAGGCAGCAGGAAATATCCCTTTACGTTTATTAGGCTTGTTGGCTTACATCATGGATAAGATTTGTATGACTGTTATCGAGGGACTTGCGGTCAATTATTCCCTTCACAGATTGGGAGAGATTGTAAGCTCGATCCATCGATCTGTGGGCTTAAGTCCGGTTGTAACTGTCAGGTTTCATCTGACCTCATGTAACGTGGTTAGTGGTTACTATAACGATTTCAAGGTGTTGAGGATGGGAATGCTTGGTTATTTGTTATCCCTTTATAATTAAGTT
This sequence comes from Cerastis leucographa, assembly GCA_963082945.1. Taxonomy (NCBI): domain Eukaryota; kingdom Metazoa; phylum Arthropoda; class Insecta; order Lepidoptera; family Noctuidae; genus Cerastis; species Cerastis leucographa. The sequence goes on along the minus strand of OY720380.1, from coordinate 3,323,491 downwards.
TAGAGATGGTTATTGAAAATATACACGTTAGTTCTGGGTAATTCAATTATTATTGTAACCCCTTCCTTAAATTTGAATGACAATAACGTACTGGGACCGTTTTGTATGTACCTACTTGCCTACGGCGTCGATTACGGTTTGATATCAATGAGACCTGGATCCTGGACCTGTGCCAGTCCTATAGAGCAGAAAAACATAACATGGAGAAAGCCTTTACCAAGTAACAAATTAGTAACTTTAAAATTCCTATCCCTAAAACCCTTTGTCAATCAGAGCAGATTCACAATTGAATTGTTTACATAATGCGTTGTTATCCCTTTGTACACCTTATATACTATGTATATACCAGCTCGTATATGATAAAATTGGGATTCCTAACTACTTTTTGAAAACGCCACATCTTCTCAGGTACGATAAAAGTTTTATCGTGGAATGGAATGAGCCGGGGGAAAGGATAAAAAGCGTATCTAGGACATCCAAGAAGTTTTAATACCCAACAAAATTTTCATATAGATTTCATCATGGGATTTAGATTCGAGCAGAGATTGTACACAATTTTTGTGAGATATGCAAAATATTCGTAAGACGAAGATTAATTTGCTCTCTTAAAACGTTGAAGGAAAACATCGTGAGGAAACCGGCATATCCTAGAACTGAAAATTTGAAGACATGTGACATCTACCAAACCGCAATGGGCCCGCGTGGTGAATTACAGCCCACTTCCTCTCATAGAGAGGAGGCCTCCAACAGTGGGAACATTATAGGCTAAAAAACATAACTGGAGAAATGAGGACCTATACGTACATCTCTGCAAATCCCTTCAGGGATAAAAGACGCGATGTTATGTTCTAACAGCACTATATTTTACGTGTATTCACAAACATAAACTTTCTAAATTTATTGTTACCTTGTTGCTGAAACTGACTACTATTTTATCCCCCTTCAGTTTCCCAGATAACTTTGAATATGCGGATGTTCAAAAGTCTATATGAAAACAAAATTGCAGTTTGCTGAATATTAATGGAGTAAGCTATTGATAGCGCCCATAAATATCTATACTTATATTTATTGTTTTGATGAAGCGAATAGATTCGATGCTGAAAATTATTTCTGTATTAACATTAATTATCGTGTGTGTAATAGGTTATGCGAGTCATTCCCGTGAAATTATTTCTCACCATAACGTCAGCGCCGCAAAGCGAGGTTGGTGCAGTATGTCTTTTTCCATACTTCTCTATGACTCGTCATCTCATCAGACACGTCCTCTCTTGCCATTTATCATCCTTCACATAGTCCATCCATCGCTTCTTTAGTTTTCCTCTACTCGTCCTACCCATCAACGTTCATACTCACTTTCCTCTTGACGTTGAACTCATTCCTCCACATCACATGCCCAAACCAAGACAACTGATTACCATACAACTTTACAACCACTTTCAGATTTTCTCTTATGTGAAAATACTTTCTGAACTAAAATATTGTCAACGCAGTGTTAAATTGACTTGAAGCACAGGACCGGGCAAAGTAGACACGAGGCATATAATATGTTAATTATATCCAGCAGTGGATGACCTATGGCTGACTTGAAGATGATGAAGCATTTTGGTTACATAGCAATTAAAAAAAAAAAAAAAACATGCGATATGTGAATAATTAAGATGTGAGTGAAAACACCTACTACTAAGTTTACACAAAAACCAATTTTCATACTTCATAATAGATTGGATTTTATCAAGCAGAAAATTCAGAGAACGTTTTCATCCATATTTAAATCTGTCTAACAACAATTTCAGTTCTAGATTTCACTAGGTAATTACACTCGAAACTACAGAATCAATTAGCAACAATGATATCAAACGTTAATACAATTTAACTAAAATCACAGTCTTGAAACTTTGAACAATATTCCAAGTATTACTCTTAATTAAATCAGAGATAAACAAATTAGTCTGTTAAAATTTTTACTCTATCAAGATTTGGATTTAAGCAAACCTATGGCTTATACAGATGACAACTTTTAAAGAGACTGTGCAGGCGGCTAATTCATCAACTCGTCATACGTTACTATAAAAATGAAAAAAGGTACAATCAGTAGCAAAAGTGTTAGTGTGGAAATAATAAAAAAAAAATTGCTAGAAAATATTTAATCTCACCACATCAATTTTGTCAAAATTAACAAAAGATTATTTTGTATCTTCATTCTTTTCATATGTTTGGCCTGTCATCATTTGCTTCAAAAGTAACCGACATAACTATTGTTTACTTTCTGATAATAATCAGGGAAACATCACTCATCAAAACAAAAGATTTTATTGATCTTCATCCTTTTCACAGGTCTGTCCTACTGCTGGAAGTACCCACTATTGTTTACCTACCTGATAATAACCGAAAGTCAAACATGTCTACCATTCGTATTAATTTCGGATAGCACTTGAACTTCTAATCAATAAACAAAACGACAGGAATTAACAAAAAATCTAAAAAAAAAATATTTTAATAACTTGTCCTACTAACTGTACCAAACGATGATATAGTTTAAAGTCCACACCACAAAAAACGTGATAAAATGATATTGCCTGCTGCTGTCCTCATCACTGTCACTGCGGTGAAGCTGTCAACAGCCTCGGACACCACGGCCTGTCATGCAGTCAAAGTCCGGGCCGTTTTGCGCGACCGCGAACGTAAATGACATCATCCGACGAGCTCTTGTTACCGTCGGCTTTCCAGCTGTCTTAGAGCCCTATGGCTTGGCGCACAACGATGGCAAAAGACCGGATGGCATGTCTTTTTTTGCTTGGAAGATGGGTAGGCCTTTAGTGTGTGTGTAGGACGCAACTTGCATCGATACTCTTGCGCCAGCATATTATACAAGCTCATCGTGCTGTGCTGGTGATGCCGCTGCGGAGAACCTCAAGCGGCGTAAATATCGAAAGTATAGTTACCTTTGTGGTAAAATCACAGTCTTGAAACGAAAACTCGGAAACTATATTTTCGAGACGTTTGGGGTTGAAATTCTGGGGCCGCGGGGTCCGAGTGCTCAGAGCCCTTTTAAGGAAATTTCGAAACGCCTAGTTGACGCTTCCCGTGACCCAAGGACTGGCTTTACTTTGGCCAGAGACTAAGTATTGCCATTCAACGTGGCAATGATGCGAGTCTCTTGGACACATTACCAGCTGACAGCGTTGAGGAGGAGATTTTTAATGCCCTTACATAGTTTACTGTTATTTTAGTTATTTATTTTATTCGTTTTTAATCGTTGTAATGTATACATATAGTTCTCTTTTTGAAATATTTAATTCGATTATTTGCCAAGTTGTCTAAAATGGGGATTAGGCATGTGGGACGAGTTGAAGAGCTGTGCAGGCGCATAATCGCAGCGAAATTGCATAGACAAGCTTTTTATACATAAACAAGCTTTTATAAAGATGACTGAACTGACCACACATAATTATCATGACACTTTTTTCATATCCGTGCTACTAACCGTTGAGGAGTTTTCTCGTGAGAAAACAATGCAAACTGTAGGATCAGGTAACGATAGAAATTATGTTTATTCATCTAAAAGTTTCGTGTCCACGCTATTAACCGCTGTGGAGTTTCCGCGTGAGACATCAATCCTGGCTGCAGGATGAGTTCATGATACAAATTGTAACTATCCATCAAATATGAACATGTATGCAAAATTCGTGCATATGCTATTAACCGTTGAGGAGGTCTCTCGTGAAGAGACGATATTGGCTGGCTTTTCAAGTTTAGTAGCACAAAATATCGAAGACACGTAGAAAAGTCTTCATACAATTATGCATAGGCCGTCTAATAGTCACCATTGTAAGTCACGGTGACCTTTGCGACCTATATTCATAATAGTTCTAACTAAACACGAACTAATGGATCGATGTAATACATCTTTGTCGAATTGCTAGCTAATGTTCAGCTGACGTTTGTATTAATGGTAACTGTAATTGGTAGGAATGAGAGTGTATTTTGTTTAGAGAGGTTATTTGTCTGAGTTAAGACTGTTGAAAGGCAGTTTTTAGTTATTATTTTTAGTTCTATTGAGTGCCTAACAGTCAGAGGATGAATCTTTACTTAATATTACAAAGCTGAAGAGTTTGAATGTTTGGTTGAACGCGCTAATCTCTGGAACTATTAGTTTTTTCAATTGTAGAAAAAAATATTTTGGTATCGGATCGCTCATTTATCGAAGAAGGCTATAGGCTATGATGGCACATCACGCTATGACCAAAAGGAGTGGAGCATCAATGAAAAATGTTGCAAAACGGGGAAAATGTGACGCAGACGAAGTTGCGCGGGTTAGCTAGTAAATAAATTTAACTAGCTTCTGCCTACGGTTTCGCCCGCGTGGAGTTAGGCAATTGCTCACGTGTGTGTTACCCTCGCGTAACACACGAATAATAATGTCGAAAATAGTCATTTAAATGTTATAGATTAGAGTTGTTGGCCGCGGCTTAGCACGCGCGTAAGTGTAATTATATAATAAATAGTTGTGTAAAAGTCTGTGATTGTCAAAGTAAGAAGCCAGAGAATTCATTGTGGTTAGTAAAATTCTCATTTTCATTGTCAGCGACTCGGAAAACCACGAAAACGACTCCCATGAAGGAACCTGACGTTTTCCTTGGCGCCATCTTGGGTTTTTATTTTGAACTCATTTTGTTATCAGCAATCCTGAATCCACCATCCAGCTGTAATCCACCACGCGGCCCCAGTGCGGGTTGGTAGATGTCACATGTCTTCGAATTTTTAGTTCTAGGACATGCCGGTTTCCTCACGATGTTTTCCTTCACCGTTTTTAGAGCAGCGGTGGTGAAATAAATTACACAAAGTAATGCGCCTGTCCAGGTTCGAACCCTCGGCTCGTAAGTCGAGGCTGCCGCCACAAGGCCACCGCTGCCATTATAATATAATGATGTATAAAGATTATAATTTTATGGCTCATTTTTAAACCTGAATATTAAATTAATGACTCATTTATCAAATATTGCAGATTGAAATACCGTATCGGAACAAAAATCTAGACCAGAAAAAAAAACATCAGTAAAAAGGCCCATTTCTGTACTATTAAAAATTAATTCCTGTTTTATGGAAGCTTTTTCCAATAAAGATTCTTAATAAACTTGACGAAGGTAAGGCGAACGTTGTAAAAGCCTAAAAAAGTCAGGTGCGAACCAAAATTAATGAGGGCCGTTTTTTATTTGGGACAGAAAGAGTGTGAGGAATCTTAATTGCTGAAGAAATATGTGTTTCTTGACCTCTTGTTATTTGGATTCCATTCTTAGTTTGCTTAGTGGCAAGTCTTTTATCAAGATTGCCTATCTCAAAAATTTACAAGAACGATAAACGAATTTGAAATTAAATCGGCTTTCAAGATAAACTAGTGCCTAAGATTATTCTTTAAATCAGATTATTGAAATTTTCCAATGAATATGAACAGGCAACTTTTTAAAGGCTTATAAACTTGAATCCTCATCTAATCTACTACTAATAATAAATAATAAAACTGAAGAGTTTGTTTGTTTGTTTGCTTGAACGCGCTAATCTCAGGAACTAAAGGTCCGATTTGAAAAATTCTTTCAGTGTTCGATAGCCCATTTATCGAGGATGAACCAATAGATGCGGAGCAGCAGTGACAAAACGGATTGCAAAAACGGGGAAAATGTGACGCAGACGACGTTGCGCGGGAGTGCTGGTGTACCATATGTTCAGAAATAAATATTATTGTATTCTATTCTCATTAAAAGAATAACTGGCAACTGAGTTAAGACCACGTCCATAATTTTCTAATTGATTCAAGAGAATGTGTTTTGTCAAGATTTTGAATGCTATAGATTCTATAGAAGATGGAAGGGACACCGACGCAAAGACGGTTGCAAAATACAATGTAATATAACGCCTGTAATCCTCGGCAGGTTGTCCAGGGGTGTACTGACAGTACATCCACTTGTCACCAGTTAAGTTTAAAATTCATGTATTAGGGTGCGAATTTTAATAGGGGATAATCCAATTTTTTTTTTCTTTGTCGGTCGGGTAGTTTATTGAAAAGTATTGGACACGTATTTTTTCTTTTTTTCACGTGCTCATAAAATTACGGAGATATATTGAGTTGAAATGGCTCATGACGTCACATGTAGGTAAGTTTTATACCTACTTGTGACGTAGTAAGCCCCCACTCTCCAACTTTAATGAGTTTTAACTAAGTAATTTTTTGATATTTTGATAAAACAAAAAATACGTGTCTAATATTTTTGTATTACCTGTCTGACGGACAAAATAGAATGTCGTTTTCTTTACCCAGTCCGATCCCCTATTGCAGGCTGCTACAAAAGAAAACCAGTTAAAACCATCTTATTACACTCAGCTCAACTCGTAAGTCGAACCCAGGACCTCATTAGGCCTCAGCAACAAAACTTGCAACCCCTAAACCGATGGACTCTTTTGCCTGAAATAAATGATATTTATTTTATATATAAACCAACGACGCTGTACTGAATATTCTTCGCTAGATTTAGCTTTCTACAGGGTGTAACGGAAAGGGTATATACATACTTAAGGGTATGCTACAAACCATCAAACTGAACATGTTTCTCATCATAAAACATGTTTTGCAGCAAAAAAAATATCAGCTGCCCCATACATTTGGGTCGAATAAGTATTGCAATTATCTATGGGGCAGCAGATATATTTTTGGAAAAAAAAAAAAATGGCGAGAAACATGTTCAGTTTGATGGTCTGTAGCACACCCTTAAGTATGTCCCTTTCCGTTACACCCTGTATACAAATAAGTTTCCCTAGTTAATTATTTTCAGTCGCTAGTCCCATAATTACTACCATGTCAACAAACTCCCAAGCGATGTGAACACATTGCATAATGTAGGGTCTCCGCATGTTGCTAGTCTATTCTTGTCCTAGACAACCTCTAGGGTCATCTAGATCGTTAATAATTTCTAGCCTACTTCGCCAGTGTAGTGCAGGTGAATCGAGTGTATTTATTTATTTTAATAATTACTAGCCTATGCCCGCGGCTTCGCACGCGTTGAGTTCGGTCACTGTCCCACGGGATTGTAGATACTACCGGGATATAAAGTATCCTATGTGTTAATCCAGGTTATAAAATACCCGTGTGCCAAATTTCATCGAAATCCATTCAGTAGTTTTCACGTGAAAGAGTAAACATCCATCCATCCTTCCATCCATCCATCCATGCTTACTAACTTTCGCGTTTATAATATTAGTAGGATACATAGCTGACCCGCTCAACAACGTCTGTGTCACATTTTCTCTGTTTTTTTTGCAACATTTTTCATTGATGCTACGCTCCTTTTTGGGGTTACGACCCAAAGGGTCAAACGTGACCCTATTACTGAAACTTCGCTGTCCGTCCGTTCGTCCATCTGTCACCAGGCTGTATCTCATGAACCGTGATAGTTAGCCAGTTGAAATTTCTACAGATCATGTATTTCTGTTGCCGCTACGACAATAAATACTAAAAACGGAATAAAATAAATATTAAATTTTTTACTCCCTTATAAAACAGTGATTTCTTTGCTCGTTTGCTTTGCTCGTTACGGAACCCTTCGTGCACGAGTCCGGCTTGCATTTGGCCGGTTTTTTTTTCAATTCAAACCAGCACTTCTGAGATTAGCGCGTTCAACTAAACAAAAAACAAAATCTTCAGCTTTATAATATTAGTAGGTATAGGTTTATGAAACACGTGTGACCAAAGGAGTGACGAATATAATTATAGATAGATGGAGACAGAGAGGAAGATCCAAAAAAAAAGATTGAAGGATTGTGTGAGAATGATATAAACGAGAAAGGAGTGAATATGACGACGGCTGACAGGAGAGAATGGAAGAAGAAAATGTGTTGCGTGCTTGCTTGTACAACGGGACAAGAGCAAGAAGATGATGATCACATAGTAGACAACATAGGAAAACAATAGTCTAATATTTCAATGACATGCTTGTATTGCTTGTACTCCTACAGTACTTCGGACACGTGGCAAGGAAGGAGCCTGATAGCTTGGAGAAGCTTATTGTCGCTGGTAACGTGGAAGGAAAAAGGGGCCGTGGAAGATCACCAACCCGATGGACAGATGCGGTGAAGGAAGTCTGCAAAGGGAATTTCCAGGCATGTGTCTGCATGGCCGAAAACCGTCCAGCATGGAGAGCTTTGGTGGAAAAGGCGACGACCTCATGTGGCCACGACCCTCAGTCATGAGGAAACGAGGAAGAAGAAGCTTGTATTGACATTAATATTGTAACCAGTGACATGTGATGTAATATTTTTGACTTTTCTATTTATTGTGTTTCAAATGTTTTGACATGTAATTTGTAATAATGGATTTCTATAATTTTCGAACACTATTGATTGTTATCTGAAATTAATTATATTTAATTGATTATGTTTTGCATGCCCATTTGACGGCAGAACATGAAGAGATAACTTATAAGACAACATCTATAAAGGGTGTAAAACACCTCTTAACGAAGCCGAAAGGCACTGGTTCTCCCTGTCATTGCGACCTCTTTTTTGTTCTACACCATACCTGGGAACCTTCTAGTTACGGAGATATTAGGGGTCAAAGTTCCAACTTTTTGACAAGTATTTTTTTAAATACAAGTTTTGAATGTAAGATTTTTACTTTAAACACCTCCACGACCCCCGTACTATTCAATCCGTCCATCAGCACAATATTTTGAGTGCGTTACATTGAGTTCTACCACAAAACATGATTTTAAACCCCCCAAAAAAAAGTCATTTCCCAGCATTAATTTTTGCGTAAAGTTACTTAGTTTCATGTACAGAATGCTTGGTTGACGGCTTCGTGATGAGGTGATACACCGTGTATATACCAATTTTTACCCATGTTTGCAAACTAATAAATGATTTGATTTGATTAATGATACCTGCACGCGTAGCATGACTGCCGTAAAAACGGGCTATAATTATCGACGGAAGAATCGACAAACTGACACATTGTTATTGTCTATCTGTCATTATGACGAATCTGCGGTAGACAAAACTCGTTTTTATAGTGGTCATGCTACGAGTGCTGTAATTTGTATGGTACACATAATAAAGAGTATTCTATCTACTTAATATAGTACAAAGATACTTATACCACTGGATGTATTTTGCAAATTTTAGGTAGGTACCCGCCATATTTTTGCATGTTATCTACCAAATCTCCAAACTGTTTGATATAAAGAGATCTGCAAATCATCTTTAAATTGCTTTGCCATTTAACTTGAAAAGTAACTGGCTCACTCACTTAGAGTACCTAACCTACGAAATAATTTATCAGCCTTCATTAGCTTTAACTAACATCATTAAAAATTCGCCACGTTTTCACCCCATCTGCTCATCAAAAATAATGACGTAGTTACCTACCAGGAAAAAAATTCAAGTACCAACCAACGTGACTCCAACGAACAGGTTTAATAAATTAGAAACAATATTTTTTCCGGTATTTTAGTACGAGAGGAAAAACACCAAAAAGACGAGGTTGTGGCAATCAATTGTTTTGAAGTTTTTAATTTTCCCCTCGTTTTTTTGCCCTTTCTTACCTTACCTTACCTTCCCTTGGCATTTCTAAGTTTGTCACGTTTTAATCTACTTCAGAGAAAATTTTAAAAGGTAAAAGTGTACCCTGGTAAGTGTTTAATTAAGGTTCTTGTGTTTTTTTTTGTACCTTATTGTAAAGTGCCGATACCGGGTTCTGGAGTAAAGAATTTTACATTGTAACGTTTTAATTGAAAACTTAAAATAGCAGACTAAAAAGCTTTTTTAAATGATAGTATCCGGTAAACAAATCGAGTCACATTGTTGAGTCAAAAACAAAAAAGTGCTGCTATCCATTGTATCTCTTTTATTTGGGTCTACCTTTCCATGAATTTAAAACTTGAAAAGATGAAGACATTCAATGCAAAACATTCTCATTATCTTATCATCTCAATGAACTTTTAATATCACAGTCAGAACCACAAAATGCAATGCAAACATCAGCTCCTAAAAACTCACTAACACCCTTGATGAAATAGAGCGTGCAGTAACAAAAGCAAACAATAGCCTGACGGGAACAGAGAGAAATCCTATCGACCCAGATTTGATATCCAAAGAGAATAAAAAATATCCGCACACGAACCTACGTTCCGTACCTTCAAGATATATGAGTAATAGAATCGATGCACGCCACCGTAAAGGTGGTGTTATGGAAGGAAATGAGCGAGAAATGAACCGCTTTAAAATTAACTAGCGACCCGCCCCGGCTTCGCACGGGTGCAATGCTGATAATTAGTCATTATTTGTCGTAAAAAGTAAATGAGAAAAAAAAAATGCGGGATATCCATAAGAGATAGACATATACCATCGCGGAGTTTTCTGTAGACCTTTTCAATGTGTACAATACTTGGTATATTATTTTGATAAATACCGTAGGGTTCAGCCTGCTTTGCAATGTAAGCGGAAAAAATGTAATTATTACATTAGAAACCTCTATTCAATGGATGTTATTACACATATAAACCTTCCTCTTCAAGCACTCTATCTATTAAAAAAAAACCGCATTAAAATCCGTTGCGTAGTTTTAAAGATTTATATCTTTAAAACTACGCAACTATTTATAGCATACATAGTGACATACAGACAGAGAAAGCGACTTTGTTTTATACTATGTAGTGATGACGAAGACGTATTGATGCCTAAGAAAGTTTTATGTAATCGTTGGCACTGGAAAGAAAATTTGATAAAAAAAATGCATTAAGTAACTATTTACGTATGAACTAAGATAGTGAATAAGCACATTAGAATGAAGAATTGCTCCAAAAACGATGTCAATATCAGACTCTGCGACCACTTAAAGTTCATTTTCTCGTAAGTGGACATTAATCTTACTTATCTACCGTAATTTATACCTCGTTTGGCTGCAGTCTCGCTCTCGCTTAGCCACCGACGTGTCCTCACCCGAACCTCGATGATGTATGGCAGCAATTCTGTTTAAACGCCTTTTGTGAGCCTCCGCAACGTAAGATATGAGAATTGTTGTGAAATTACCGAATAATATGTTTATGGAATTTAGATGGGGATAGAAATTTAATTTGTCAGTGTTGAAACGCCTATGTAAAACGATGTTGGCAATTTTGATGAAGACGGTATATAAACATGTATCACATATAAGGGACATTGTTTACGACATTGCCTTAAGATATGACCGACTTGAGAGTACTGTAGACCCTATATATTTTATGTTTGAGGATGTAAGACCTAACTGAGACCTTTGTATTCCCTGAAGTGATCTCCGGTATCTTGTCATCTTACAGTTTCATGAAGTACGGTATAACGACCCTATTTCGAAGTGGGTGAGTTTAAATTTGTATAAGCCTTCTTGAAACAAATTGAAAACTGAACTTAAAACATTCAAGCAGTCTCGAATATCTGTTTGTCGAGTAGTTAAATTACTACACAATAATGGAAATATAACAACAGAATACGTTATCACTTAATTAACAAACCCATTTCTTGATCACATATTGAAATTAGCAAACAAACGAACCGCGTTCAAATACTAGCAAACGTTATAAACTTACATAACAGCGAATTACGCTTACAACCCAGGTAAACAGCCAGGGGAAATTACACAACATCACGCATTTGAAAATTCATTGCGTCACAAACATTCTGGTATAACAGCGACACTAAAACAAAACCAGCATTGTAAGATAAACAAATTCAAATTTTACGTAACCTTCAAAATCCGCACACACTAAAATATTTCACGGTGCGGGTTCACGCGTGGAATGGGGTTCGCTGATTGGTCCGCTCACGAGGTAGTTGCTACTAAAATATTCAAACACATACAAAGCATTTTAAACTGCAATGTTCCCCGAGGGACGGGCCTTAATTTGAGGTTTGAAGTGTAGTGTTAAAAGCGGTCAAGTGCGTGTCGTTATGAGGGCACATTTAAAATGTAATTGCTGATATTTTTATTGCGGGCACGGAAGAGTGGTAAAATGTGAATGTTAAATGTGTATGATTTTTAATCGTATTTTTAATGATCATTATGACCAAAACTTTTTCGGCATCCATCAACCCGCACTGGGCTTACTTGGAGTACCTACGGTCAGCAGCAAAACTCGCTTTACATAACCAAAATTATAAGAAGTCTTAGTTTTAGAACGATCTATATTAACAGACTGGAGTAAAATACATAACAATATTTTCATCAATGGTTACACAAATTCGCAAAACAATATAAGATCAGATCACACTGACCAGCACAAAACTTGGAGTAATATTATTATAAGTGTTAACCGACTTTTGATGCTGACTGTACTAGCCCGTGGCCCGTGGCCCACTTATTGCGGCACTACTACTAAAGCGTCATCTATGATACTTAGGAAGAACTAACATCAAAATTCTAAATCGGCCAGTTAAATTTATGCTCCCTTTTCTACACAAGGTGCTGTTTTGCATCCTCGTCAAGTTCTAGGAATTAACTATGTTAATGATTCTTGTCCCGAATCAATACTAAGATGGGTAGGTCATTTTCATATTTTTTTTTCTTATTTACAGAAATCGGTAAGTGTGAACCACCCGTGTTTCAAACGCGGGCTGTATGAAACTCAAACGTTTATTCGATATTTTCTTATTTCCTATATCACGTTATGGGGGTTATTCTGAAATACTGACAAACATAAACAACCAAAAAATCAGCGTTTATTAATGATTAACTAGGTACCGTAATTTTAATTGATTATTTATGTCTTTTGTGACAACCTCCTGAATTTTGACGAGGATGCAAAACAACACCTTGTAGAGGATGAAGATATTAGCGCCCTGTTCTTCATGTCCCTACACACTCTCCTCGGCGGGAACGTTACATGCTAAATATTAAGCATAATTTTGCAAGACCAAAAGTGTAAATCACATAATAATATGAGATTATAGGTATTGGGCACAATACTATTGTCTTTAATTGGGCAAATAAACTGCCACCTAACCCAACATTCTAATACAGGTTTCCACATAAGTTAATTTTAAATCTCACAAAACATTGGACACCCTTTCAGAAGACAATAGACCCAGGCTTTTATGAATACGGCCAAAACTGCCAGCAATAAAATTTTAACTATTTTATAAACCAGTTCAATTGAATATAAAATGCCCAATAAGCCTTAATAAGCCGCTTTATTAATTCCACAATGAGTATCAATACTAAAAGCCTAAAGGATACCGTTAGATTAACAATTCTATGTAAATTTATATTGCAAATGGAAATTAAACAATGTCACGGTTAATCTAAATTTCATAATAATGAAAATTAATGATTTGTCTATAAGTCATTAGTGGTACGGCGTGGCCACAAGCTCGCGTGTTTAGATAGCGAATGCTGAGAAACAGTTTAGCATGCCACGAGCCCCCGCGAAGGAAACAAGTGAAACTCGCGCGTTTCGTGTCGTATGTCGCATCAGTTGAGGTCGTAAACGAAGCCATAAGGCTGTCTGCAACTCGGAGGTTGGAACGAGCGGTTGGCCTCAATTAAACGATAGTTGGAAACTATGAATTGACTAGCCTATGCCTGTGGCTTCGCACGCGTGGAGTTCCATCACTGTCCCACGGGATTAAAATTATCCTATGTGTTAATCCAGGTATAAACTACCCCTGTGCTAAATTTCATCAAAATCCGTTCGGTAGTTTTCGCTTGAAAGAGTAACAAACATACATCCATACTAACAAACTTTCGCGTTTATAATATTAGTAGAATATTGTTGATTTAACGAAGATTGTGCGATGTAGTTAGTTGATTTGAGGATATTTTTTTGCGTTTAGTTAATTAATTTTGGAGTGCACTGAGTGAAATTGTATAGTGCTGCACGTAACTTTGGATCTTGAATTAAATTACTTTTGGGGCGTTACCGTTGTTTAAAACAAACAATTGGTGAAAATAGTTTAAGGAATTGGATTGAAAAATGGCGGCGCGCGTTAGTTCCGACTTTGTCTACGTGCCAAAAAATTCCTGTAAAAGTTACTGCTTGCGTGAGTCGATACTGATAAATGAAAATCTAACTCATCCATCGTGGATAAGGTACAAGCCGTTTTCATGAAACTGTAAATGGACATCCTGGAAATAATCATGCACCGCATTGAAGTCAATCCAGGCGAAATATTTCTCCGTAAAGAGTAGAATTTGATAAAAAGTTATTGTTAATGTCTTTCGTGTTTAACCTATTGGTTGACTCCCTCAGATCAGCGTTTTTTATCAAGGGTGAAGCCCCCCAAAAAAAAAATCCTGGCTACGGCCCAAACAAAAAACTGTTACAAAACTGCTGACCTATACGCAGCCTAAGCAATTAAGTGAAATATTTCCCTCACAAAAAGTTGAAAGTACAGTCACGCAGGTTAATTTTTCTTTACATTTCATTGCTTTTTGCTGCCCTTAATTATTTGTTTGAATGTTAAAGGTCGACGCACGATGGCAAAGTAATTCCAAAAAGGAAATGGTAAATAAATTGAACGATTGTGAGTTTTAGAACAAGGTTTAGGGTTAAAGAATGGCGTTGCCTTATAAATATAATCTCACATATTTTAAACTAGCTATGCCCGTGACTTTGTCCGCGTGGTATCAGAATTTTTCTAAAATAGAAGTAACTTAAGTTACTCCTTATTACATCAGCTATCTGCCAGTGAAAGTCGCGTCAAAATCCGTCCAGCCGTTCCAGAGATTAGCCGGAACAAACAGACAGACAGAAAAACAGACAAAAAAAAATTGACATAGCTGCTAGACTTCGTCCGTGCGTAATTTAAGAAGTAGCCTGAGTTACTCCTTATTACATCAGCTATTTAGCTTATTGCGTCATCTGCCAGTGAAAGTCTGGTCAAAATCGGATTAGCCAGAACAAACAGACAGACAGACAAAAATTTAAAAAAAAAATATTTTGGTATGTGTCATCATCATCTGCCTAGGATTTTCCCAAACTATCTTGGGGTCGGCTTCCAGTCTAACCGGATGCAGCTGAGTACCAGTACTTTACATGAAGCGACTACCAATCTGACCTCCACAACCCAGTAACTAGGTAATACTATACCCCTTGGTAAGACTGTATGTCAGACTTGTGGCTTCTGACTACTCGTAACGACTGTCAAAGATCTACAAATGACAGCCGGCACCAACGGCTTAACGTGCTTTCCGAGGCACGGAGGAAACTCGGTATGTTATTATGGTCACCCATTCACAGACCAACCTCGACAAGCACGGCTTAACCTTAAACATCGATCCGTGCGGCTGATATTATTTAGCCACAAAAAAAAAACGGTTATATTAATATTACAAACAAACACTTCTATTTTATTTATTTGTATAGATAGCCATCTTCTGCGTAGCCATTTCCCAACTACACACATCAAAAGTGTCTAGGGATCAACATATATTTTTGCAATAACTTTTCTCCTGATTGATATTAATTAAAATTTTCTTTAAGGATTCATCAAATAAAGTGTTTTCGTTTGTCACAGTAACGATAAACCAAGTCACCTTTGCATTAATAAAGAAATTTGCCATTTTCTAATAAAGGGATTTTTGACATTTGAACCACTAACATTAAAGTTCGAAAAAAAGACTGAAATAACAGTTTTCTTTAAAATTTTATTGGGTAACTTAAACAATTAATAATCCGTGTTTCTACCGCGAACACTAACAACACAAGAACATCGGTTTGGCATACTCAAAATGAGTTCATCCAAATCACGCTGTGGAATGGCCGCCCATGTTCGTTGCAACAACAAAAAAAGGTCTTCTTGCGACTGGATACCCTCCATATTCGGCAGAGCTCTTCTCTGTAGCATATCCCATGCATGCTCAATCGGGTTCAAGTCTGGCGACTGAGCAGGCCAGGGCAGGACATTGATGTTAGCTGCGGCGAGAGTCTGTCTTACAACTCTTGCGGTGTGCGGTCGTGCATTATCATGCATTAACTGAAATAAGGGACCGATTTGCACTTGTAGAGGAACGATGACGTCTGATACAATCGTCTCAGCATAAATTTGAGCGTTGAGGTTGCCTCTGATCCAAATCAACTCAGTTCTTCCGCCGATAAAAATACCCGCCCATACCATGATGGTTCCACCACTATAAGGATGGACTTCCTGGCAGGATTTTAATCGCTGTTGGCGTCCAGGGGTTCTCCAGTGTCGTATACGTCTTGTATCCGGTCTCATACCAAAACGAGACTCATCAGAAAAGCACACGAAACGCCATTGTTCTTCTGCCCAATTTCTGTGTTCAAGAGCCCATTGATATCGAATCCTACGATTGTGCATTGCTATAGGTGGTACCCGTAGCGGTCTTCGGGAATGAAGGTTCACTTCATGCAAGCGGTTTCTGACTGTTTGGTCGCTAATTAAGTTCCCTGAAGAGTGATGAAGCCTCACGGCTAACATCATGGCGGTTATTGTTGGAGCTCTTCGAGTTAAGATTTGAATGTATCGGTCTTGTCTCCGTGTGGTGCAGCGATACCGTCCTCCATGGCGCTCAGCCACGGTACCAGTGCTTCGGTAACGTGTCCAAAGTCGACTGATAACACTCTGACTTGTATTCAGAGCTAAAGCCACAGTACGTTGCCGGGAACCAGCTTCTATCATTCCCACGGCTCTGAGCATTTCTTCCCTGCTTAAATGACGTCGCCGCTCCATAATAACGTTGGTTTTAATCAGTAGTAGGGAAACAGTAGCACTAATAATGTCTTCAATGCGTTGTTTGTTTTTATAGGGAAAATATTGACAGCTGATTTTCATCTTTTACTCGAATTTGATTCACAGTTCCTGATTCAAATTACGAAATGCACCAAAAAGGATCCATATAAATTTATAAAATCATAAATTTATTACAAAGCCACATCTCAATCTCAAGAAATCCGCATAAAAATGCTTGATCCCTAGACACTTTTGATGTGTGTATATAGGGGTATGTCTGATGCAGCTGAATACCAGAATTTTACACGGAGCGACAGCCTATCTGATCACAACCCAGTTAGTACTGGTAAATCTGATTTCTCTTCGTAAAACTGGTTGTCATCTTTCGGGCCCTGACTACCAAACGACTGTCAAACTGTAACGACTGTCAAAGATCTAGACCTCAACGGCTTCATACAAGACTGAGGCGTATGTAGTTGGCGGAACGAACTGAACACCCTATAGTTGTAAGAGCAAGGTTCAGAATCGAGTTGAGTTAAAAGGAAGGAAGGCCTTTGCCCTATATAATAGTAGGATAACGCAGGCTGATAATATTTGTAATCTGAAAGTAAAACTATTACGCCACATCAAACCAATGACAGATTGTAACCTTCCAAAGAATAGGGTCATTATTGTCTCCCCCATGTGGTAGTTTTATTACTACTTCTGTCCCATTACTCGTAAGGGTGTCGACTAACGTGCGTTTTTCACGTCGCGTTTCCTTATTCGGTCGTAAAAGTAGGGTTGTGTGGCCGACATGTGTGACTCACGACTGTTGTAAGGGAATCGATAGGAGGTACAATTTTGGTATTGTTTGAGGACGTTGAAATGGAGATTTGGGTGTTAATGTTTGCTGCAGTAGTGAGTACGGAAATAGCGTTTGTTTTGACGTAAATAATGGTTGTAAAAGTATCCTTAGCGAAGCCGAAAGGCACTTTTCTCCCCGTCATTACGATATTTTTCGGTCTAGACCATACCTGGAAAACCTTTTAGTTTTGCCGAGATATTTGGGGTCAGGTAAAGTTTTTTTTTAATACAAGTTGTGGGCCAAAATAACCACGATGTGGAGCCCTGACACAGCCAGAAGGCGACGCGGTAGACCTCGCAGGAGATGGCGGGACGAGCTGGACAGAACAAATGACCAGTGGTCCACATTGGCCCTGGATCGAAATATTTGGAAGTCGTGGGGAGAGGTCTTTGCCCAGCAGTTGGATGACATAGGCCAACAGTAACAAGTTTTTCGTCATCGTCGTGGTCGCTCACAAGTCACCCAAAGGGCAATGTTTCCTTGCGTGATCGAATCAGAAATGAGGACATCCGCAAGAGAACCAAGGTTACCGCCGTAGCCCGAAGAATTGCCAAACTTAAGTGGCAGTGGGCAGGGCACATAACTCGCAGAACGGATGGGCGATGAGGCAAAAAGTTCTGGAATGGTGACCGCGAACCGGAAGACGAAGCGTTGGAAGGCCTCCCACTAGGTAGACCGATGACCTAGTGAAGATTGCGGGGATCCGCTGGATGCGTGCACGGGATCGGTCAATGTGGCGTCACTTGGGGGAGCAGCAGTGGACGTCTTTCGGCTGAAATGGTGATAATGATGAAAAAGTTTTTAACTTTACTTTAAATACTTCATATAATAATAGCAAATAAAAATGCATCGACCTGCGACTTGTTTTGATCGAGTCGCGCGTTACAACAATATTTTTTATATAGAGTTACTTAGTTCGATGCACAGAATGCTTGATTGACGGCTTCGTGAAGTGTCCGTTTACATCTTGTATAATGATAGTTTTTAAACAATCTTTTATATGAAGATTCTGCCTCTCTACAAGCTAGTTACTGGCTACTACGAATACCCTTTGCAAGGCTAGTAAATAGGCCTGTGACCCCTAACAGCTTTCAAAGATCATGATAGCCAGTAAGGGCCTACAACTTACCTTGCTTTTCAAAGAACGAAGGAGTCTCACAATGTCATGAAAGCCTCATTCTCGGACTCACCTCGGCAAATGTTGTTTAATCGTGAAGATCGACTCGTGTGGCTTTATCATTAAACATGTGCCCCTCAGCAAAAACTCATTCCTTTCAGTTAATGATGACTTAATTACACCCTCAAAACATCACCTTATTGATATATTTACGAAACTCAATCTTTGTGAGTGTTTAATAGCTGTCACGCTTTTCAAAAGCGGCCTATCAGTCAAGAGCTGGGTACAAAGGCAGTGATTGATAAGAACCTTAAGGCCTTTACTGAAACGTAAGTAGGTTTCTCTTGACGAACTAGAGCGTTTAGGTAACTAAATCATACTGAAAAGCGCTTTCAGCTGAAAGGAAAAAAATAGTTATAGGTTTAATTATGTATAGGTAGTGTAATATTGTAATATATAAACTTATTTATATATATCAGTATCGAGCTTAATTTTGATAGAAACCTTGAGTACTCCAGTAGAAATAAAGTGCCAAAAGTCCCCCGTTACTTATTGGAGGTCAAAGGTCAAAATTTTCAGTTTTATGGATTTTACTCGAAAACAGTAAGTTTTACGCAGCTACGTCTCTGTACCCTAGAGGCTGAAAAGTCGCAAAGTTTTCTTGGGACCCAGCTAGCTGTTTCAATGTCTCCGCAGCAAGATGCGATCTCTCGCAGGAGTGGTTTAAACCCCCTGATAACTTCAACAATCCACCAGGAAACCTTCCACCTGGACACGAATTGCCGTGGCCGACTTGGAAATCTCCAAACAGAGTTCGAACCCAAGTCAGCCGGAGCAAAGACAATCTCAGCAGAAGGGGGTTCATGGACGGCTCAGTTCTCAAGTGCATATGCGGTGTCTCCCCACAGACGATGGCCCATCTTTCATCTTGCACCTAATGCCCCATCATTTGCGCACTTGATGATCTATTTACTGCATCAAAATATTTGAACTATTTGCCATCGATACTAAGAAGAAGAAAAGCAGTTTTGACTGTGACATACATATTTTTGTGTAAACACAAAATGTTGATATTACTGAGGCCCTAGCACGAGCGCACCGTGCAGTCGTAACGTAAATACCTGATTTTTTTAAATCAAAAATGCAATCATCTTTTAGCATTTTAGTTATATTGTTTGCAAAAAGCGCAATAAGTTTAGTCCATACATGATATAAATAAATAAGAAAAATATTAAAATGGAGACGAGTATTTTTAAAGTTTCAAATCGACCTATTTACGTTACTTTTACAGCGCGCGCTTGTTCTTGAGCCTCTCGTATCAGCAATAGATAAGTAGAACCTACGTAATTTGAAGATGATTATAATCTTTATGACAGTTGGTTCGAAAAAAACAACATAGATTTACTTAAAATTTTACCGTCCTTGAAAACTTGTATTCAAAACACGTCCTACAAAATTAAAAACTATGGTCACCTCATTGATGACTCGACAAAAGTTCCAACTTTAATATCTGAAGAGAAAAACCGGTTCGCAGTTGTCAAGCGGCAGAAATCTGCAAAGTAATGCCTCTCCCCTCCAACCGCTGTCGGGGAGAAACAGGTCAAGATGTTGGTAGTGACGTGGCGGTAGGGTTGACGGGGGTGATTGCAGGATTGAAGGGAACCTAGTTTTTGAGTTTTCAGTGTAGTATGACGTTATTCTTCTTCAAAAATATTAGTGATGACGGCGATGACTACAGAAGTATTCGATTGAGAGCTTTTGATTTTATTAAACCCTCTGATTCAACTTCCACCCTTATGATTATCGAAAATGGTAATTGACATACATTATGATTCCGTATTAAAAGTAAACATAGTTATTAGTGGCCAGTTGTTGCCCGCGGCTTTGCCCGCGTCAATTTTGGTTATTGTCCTATATAAAAAGTTACAAAAAATCATTTTCGAAAAATAGTGTTACAGGTAAATTAGATCGATTATAAATTATCTATAGAAACAGCAATTTCCAATTATCTTATCACATTTCGAAAATGATTTTTAGTAACATTTAAGACCGGTCTATCCTGCCTATCCTGCTTATGCGTATTAAATTTCATTTCCGGAAGGCGTAAACGCTCATAACAGCGAGTAGAAACAAATCCTGAAAACTGATTTTTGCAAAGCTATACAACTAGTTCTTAACAAAACCGTTGTTGAGTCAATAGAGCCATTAGGTGCTTATGTCTGTACTTGTGCTACAAATATAATAAACGTATTATCACACGCTTTAAATCAAATCGGCATTTTCTCACAGACGACCGGTAGGACAAAGATGATGTTGATATAGCGTAGGGCATTGGCGGTCCGAGATAACATGCTGGCCCAAAACCGCGTCGCTGTTGCGCATGAGTGGCAACAGCATTCTAAAAACAACTCTCCGATTATTAAAAGTATTGTGACAAGGACAATCACTAAATATTAATTTGAGGATGTTTTCCCGATACTATTTATTCTGTTTTCTCCTATATTGTATTTAACTACTAATACTATACGTATACGTATTACACGTTATAATATTGTTAACTAACACATTGGTTCATTGTTGTCCGAAAATAAAGTATATAATTATATACGTCTGAAATTAAATAAATATCTTCTTCTAATAACTTCCAGGTAAGCCATGGCAACTCGTTTCCAGGTGGGACAATGGCTTGGGTAGGGGAGCACTCTCTCGCCACAGCTCGAGTCTTTCTGTAGAGCGTTCGTAAAAATAATATAAAAAAGAAATACAGATCTGTAACAACCCTATTAATTCCAGACACGTATTAAATGCTCAGACTTAATTTTTAGCCGACTAAGCGTACTTGCTACGTGAAAATCCTGATATCTAGGAACACGAGTAAAAGGCAATCATAAGCAAATAGAAAAAAAAATTGGTAAATAACCATCATCAGCATAAACATAATTATGTATAAAAAAGTCTAAAATAAGAGACTAAGGAGTAACCTATAACCCAGTTCTCGTCCAGCTGGAATCTCCTTGGTGCACGCGCAGTCGATACGGCCTGTCGTCATAAGACGGACGAACGGTGAGCTAGTCCGTTACTCACCGTTCACAGGCCCGCGGAGTCAGATATCCTGAACTTCACATATACATAATGTCAAAATCAATCTGGTCGGCGAGTCGGCCTTCAGCCCCTGGCTCTAAGCCATACTATTGCGAAATAGGTCTTAACTCAAAGTATGTAGAAACCGTTAAATCTTTCTAAGTGTTTACATTTTTTACTTGTGACCTCCGAAATGTTATCTGAAGCATCTATCTGTATCCAGTTTATCTGTACCAGTCAGCCAGACCCCTTTAATTAGGAAATGGCAATCTAGTAATGGTGATGGCACCTTCAAACAGATGAAAGCGCTATCCAGCCACCTGATCTAATCTCTTCTCACTTCACCGTACAATTACTTAAGCCAAATTTAATTAACACAAACTCCGAACTTTAATAAAAACATTCAGATAGTTGTCGGAATACTAATTTCTGGAATAGCGACCTCGAACCTCAAGACTTTGCGTTGGAAGGCCTCCCACTAGGTGGATCCCCCAATCCGCAAGAGAACCAAGGTTACCGACGTAGCCCCAAGAATTGCCAAACTTAAGTGGCAGTGGGCAGGGCACATTGCTCGCAGAACGAATGGCCGATAAGACCGAAAAGTTCTGAAATGGCGTCCGCGAACCGGAAGACGATGCGTTGGAAGGCCTCTCACTAGGTGGACCGATGACCTGTTGAAGATTGCGGGGATCCGCTGGATGCGAGTCGCACGGGACCGGTCAATGTGCCGACACTGGGGGGAGGCCTATGTCCAGCAGTGGACGTCATTCGGCTGAAATGATGATGATGATTCGAGTATTTTATTGCAGAAAAAGATTAAACTACTCACTGGGTTAAGACTCAAGTCACTGGGTTGTGGAGTTCAGATAGTCTGTCGCTTCATGTAAAATACTGGTACTCAGCTGCATCCGGTTAGACTGAAAGCCGACCCCAAAAGGGTTTGGGAAAAGGCTAGGCAGATGATGAAAAGATTAGACTACTCCTAGTCAGCATTCTTATTGCTAGTGGTGCTAACTGGTGCTTACGCGCTGAGTAATTAATCACTTTGGGCTAATATCACCAATTAAACTGAACTCGATCAAAACATTTAAAACGGGTTCAAGAGCTGTCAATGCCATTATTACTTTATTACTATCGAATATTGAAGCAGCGACAGCCTAGTGTTGTGACCGTCGCCGTCGGACTGCAAATTCATCGGTCTCAATTTCGATCCCAAGACATGTGATGTTTTCGGATTCATGTGCGTATTGCACATTGCCTTCGGTGAAGGAAAACATCGTGAGGAAACCAGCGTGCATGAGATATTTCTCGATTGCATTTTAAGCGAAGTCAGAGGCGCCACGGCATAAAAACTTTGTCACCATCTTAGGCACTAAACACAAGATAAAGAAGAAGAAAAGAGATCGAATATTGATACTGACTGACAGCTCATTTAATGCATTTTGAGCTAAAAAAAACTGACATCATTTTGTCCCTCTTTATTTCACACAATTGACAGAGACGACAAATCGTCTTTTGTTCTGTTAATTTCAAATTATTTCGAACACTTTTAACGCTAAATGCATTCCACGATTTATGACGCAAACGGCCCTAAAACGTATTTCGCACATACTGTGGGTCTTTTGCTTTTGCCTGTAATGTGAACCATTTTATGATAATGGAAATGTATGAGAGACAATGGAAATTAAACAACATGACACACATATTTTAATACGCTGTTGTAGAAATAAGACAAAGTTTCCTTTGAAACATACTGAACATTATGTTTATTAGAATTCTTCTGACGTAGTTGAGACTTGTTGTCGAGATTCAGATTATTAGCTTTTGGCCTCGATTTTGTTTTTCATATTTTATTCTCAAGTTACGGATTACGTTAACATGTAAAAGGGGAAATTGTGCCTAGTAACTTTTGTCAATTAGAACATTATATTTTTTATAACACATTTGCTCGTAAAGGGTCTCTTATTGCACCAAGTTCAGTATCGTAATGTATCTCATTACGCACTAGTGCGGTAATGTTATGTAAAACGCACGGCTTATCAAAATGCTCCGTCTAAAACGAACGGTACTTTTTAAAATCTTAGCAAAGAGTTTTTATGTCAGAAAAGTGGTCAACATTTTATGAATAAAATTAACTTGGGAGATAAATATAATAAATAAACATTTAATTCTTTAATTTAATCAATTTTGACCATAAATTACAACCATTTATCTGTAACAAAACACAAAAATATTAATTTACTTTATTAGTAATACTGGCTGTTTTTGTGCCTTTGCCTTAAAAAAAAAGCGTAAAAATTATTCCCTCCTTCCTTTCTCTTTACGCTGTATTGTTTTTGTTTGAAAATGTCATCCGAATTTTATTTATTTCCTCGCAAATGTGTTATAAAACGTCGTATGACATACGTGTGCTTTGATAATTACAGCCTCTGCTTTCTTGTAGCCCACGCCTACGGCTCGGGCTTGCAATATCGCCTCGGCTGTAATTTTCAACTAACCGCACTTATATCGTACTATTACATGATAGAACGACTTTTTTAACTATAATCGAACCTGTCGAATTCTAAACCAGTGTTGCTTTATTACAACCAATATTTTAAGGTTATCAAAAAGTATTCTTCTCGCGTCTAGCTAATCAAAGAAATTCACACGCCTTGTGACTACGAAACATAATTTCACCGACACACAAAGACTTTCAGAAAGTCTCTAACGGCCTGGCCACAGTTTCTGGCGGTGCGGGGCGCGATGCGGCGGGATGCACAGCGGGTGGCGTGATTTGCGGTTGTATGCCACATCTCAACTAGTTGCGACCGCGGTGGTGCCAGCCGTGGACGTATTTATCGAACGGCTTCACACTCTTTATTAGGAATATAGGAACTATCCCGATATTTTTTTATATGAGGGCAAGCCGAAACCGTGAATATCTAGGTATGAAATTAAATTGCCTTATCTAAATTACTTGTAAAAAAAAGGTGACAACTACTACTAGGAAATTGTTGTTTTATTTCGCCCCACAATTTGTTTATAACATGCCTATATGGGGCGGGTTTGTATTTATGCTTTTGCGGTTGCACAACGACATGCTTTGCTTTGCTTGGTAGTATAGATACAAGCCTACCTTACTGCTTCCCTCAGAGGCAGTAAGGTGGCGGGGTCTTGAGGGAGAGCGCCACAGTCGTGTAGATCCTCAAGGCAAGTCTGGTGGATTTCACCTTCACGAGGTTGCCGCCCTGTTCTTGGTCTAATTCCTTAAGAAATAGACGCAACAAAAACCACCAGGCGCCAAATCTGCATAGCCGAACCGTGGCGGCGCATAACCACATCTAGGCCCGCATAGCCTTGGGGCACCAAATCCCCCCAAAAAGTTGCACCACACCTAGCCAAGGGCGGGTAGCGTGTGGAAAATTTTTACCCTCAGCCCAAAACCAAGATGAACGCACCAGGAAAAAATTTATTACCCCAGGAGGGTACCACTGCCACCGGTAGTGGAGAATCCCTTACCGAGCCTAGCTCGGTCTGTCCCACGTATTCTGGGAGGGACAACCTGTGCTCAGGACCGGGCTCCAGCCTGGACCTGTCTGGCCTTGTGGAGGCCATACCATCCACTGTGAACACCACCACCGTATCACAGTGGACCGTAGCCGCACACAAGCGACCCTGCAAAAGGGAAGCTTCTGCGGCCACCACCTCGGGGCCGAAGGGCATATCAGAACGCAGTCGCCTTAACCGGCGCGCGAGAAGGGAAGCGCTTCCGCCCAAAACCAAATCGAAACCATCCAACGCGACAGTAAACGCAGCAGCGGAAACGCAGCGCGAGCCTGAGCCATCCGCCTCTACAGAGACGGCTGCGGCAACGAAGGTACTGTCGCCGAAACCACCACCACCACCGCCTCGACCCAACCAACCGAATCGGAGGCGTAAACCGCGGGGAAATCGTGGTCAGCGGACCGCAGCGGCGGTTCCCACTGCTCCTGAAAAGGAGCAGCCTGGAACTGGGAAGGGCCCGAAAGGGCGCGCTTCCTCGAAGCGTTCTCGTTTAGACGAGACCCAGTCTCCCAGGGGGGATACCAAACGCGCGAAAACTGACGCGAAGCCGAAGCGGACGGTGAGCTACGCCGACGCGACTCAGTCGAGTCTGAGGGTAGCGGTGATCACCGTCCCGCCGAGGGATCTCTCATCGGAACAGGCAGAGCAGCTCCGGGAAGCTATTGATGATAGCATCCTGCAGTCCGTTCTGTCTCCACCGACTCCAGGCGCGCAGGCTCCATCCTTCCGGGGACGTCCCTTCCTGCTGGACGGTGTCCTAGCGATGTGGTGCGAGAACGCGAACGCACTCAGCTGGTTGGAGAGAGCGGTCAAGAAAATGCCATCACCGATTCCAGACACCACTCTAACTGTCGTCAGACAGTCAGAGCTGAAAAAAAGGATCAGAGCAGGGCTCCTTATTCACACCCGCATCACCGAAGCCGCCACGCTGCACAGAGTCCTTTGTGCCCAGAACCCGTGGTACAAAGTGGACTCTTGGCAGTGCTATGACATGTCGGTGAGTGATAAACCACAGGAACCGGATTCCAAGGAGAAGGTAGTTCATCTTCTCTTGGGAATCCCTGAAGACCAGAAGGGAACCATTCTCGACCGAGACCGGCGTGTAGCATACATGTCAGGTAGTGGGTACATTCGGTTCCTCACTGACGAACCGTCAACGGCCGAGGACAAAAATGAGACGACGCACCAAGCAACAACCTCCACCACTGAGCCGTCCAGCCAAGCTCCCCAACAGGGTTCGAGTGGGAGGGAGGCAAGCTCGCCGTTGAATATTGAGGGAGTTACCAGCGAAGAAGATGACGTCCTGCGTAGCCCGTAACTCTCCCAATATTAACGTCATCCAAACCAACCTCCAGCACAAACAAATAGCAGCGGCCACCTTACGCAGAGTGCTGGAGGCAGATAACAAGACGGTCGCCCTGATTCAGGAACCCTGGATCAGAAACAACAGAATCTGCGGTCTGAACAATATCGGTGGTAAGTTACTCCTAAATACCACCGTTGACAAACCAAGGACATGTATTTTCATGCTAAAAACCATCCCAACCACCATACTTAACCAATTCTGTTCTAGAGACCTCACTGCCGTGAAAATCCTCACAGTAAAGCAAACCATCCTAGTTATAGCTTCAGTGTACATGCCGAGCGATGGTGAAGTTCCTCCCAAAGAACTAGCCGACCTGGTGCAACACTGCGAGTCACACAACTGGGAACTGATCATCTCCGCAGACTGCAACGCGCATCACCCGCTGTGGGGAAGTAAGGATACAAACAAAAGGGGTGAGTTACTAACCGAATACCTATTCCAAACAAACCTGAACATAATAAACAGAGGTACGGAACCTACCTTCGTAAGCTCCAGGTACCAAACTATTATTGACATTACCCTGGCAACGCACGCGGCGGCCAGCATCATTGAGGGATGGCACGTATCAAGCGAGCCGTCCTTTGCTGATCACCGCCGCGTGTGCTTCCAAATAAAATATAAGCCAACTGACCCTGTTCCATATCGTAACCCCCGCAAAACAGATATAACACGGTATATAAACTCAATAACCACGGCACTAGGTGACGCACAACTGACTGACGTAACACTTAGTACCGACAACATCGAATTTAACGTAAAACTTCTAACCGCAACACTTCTGAAAGGTTATAAACTGGCGTGTCCTCTTGTTACTCCGAAAGTCCTGGAAAAAAGCACCTGGTGGGGGCCAGAGCTTGAACGACTACGGAAGGGACTAAGGACACTTTTCAACCGAGCAAAAAATACCAGAACCACTGAGGCCTGGGATGAATACAAAACAGCACAACAACACTACAAGAAACGGATCAGATTCCGAAGAACGGAAGCCTGGCGCAATTTCTGTAGCAGCATAAACGCCACCAACCAAGCCGCTAGATTAAAGAAAATCCTGGCAAAGGGTGACCTCAATCTACTGGGTTCCCTCAAAAAGGAAGACGGCACTTACACCGTCTCAGACGATGAAACCAGTGCAGTACTGCTGGGAACACATTTCCCCGGATGTCAAGTCGCGCCAGACCAGGAATGGACTGACGAGCATTACAGCACACCAACAACCCAAGAATGGGAGACAGCGAACAAAATAGTAACTGCGGACAGAATAGAATGGGCCCTAAAAAGCTTCAAACCGTTTAAGGCCGCAGGGCTGGATGGAATATTTCCAGCACTACTACAATGGCACCCTCATGAGATAACCAAATATTTACTACCAATCTACAGGGCCTGTATAGCTTTTAAATACATACCCAAAGCATGGAGGGAGGCAAAAGTTATCTTTTTACCCAAACCAGGTAAAGATGACTACACACACGCCAAATCTTTCAGGCCCATTAGTCTAACATCATTCCTCCTGAAAACGCTGGAAAGACTAGTAGATCGACACTTAAGGGATGGAGCGCTAAAAGATAAACCGCTACACCCTCAACAACATGCCTACAGAAAGGGCAGATCAACAGAGTCGGCTTTACACGCGGTAGTGCACAAAATAGAGTCGGCTATCACAAACAAATAATCAACACTTGCGGCCTTCATAGATATAGAAGGAGCTTTTGACAAAACAATGCACAACAGCATCAACCACGCCCTTCAAAAATTCAAAGTAGAACCAGTTGTGAGAAACTGGATAACTGAGCTTGTAAGTAAAAGGGCGGTCCAGATAGAGATGAACTCTACCACAAGAGCAAAGGTAGTCAGAGGATGCCCACAAGGGGGGGTCCTATCACCTCTTTTATGGAACATAGTAGTGGATAGCCTTTTAAAAAAGCTAAACGAGAAAGGAATCACTACTATTGGTTATGCAGATGACCTTACAATACTGATAAACGGGAATGCAGAGAATGTGTTATGTAAAGTAATGCGTTCTGCCCTTCAGATTGTAGAAGAATGGTGTGACGAACAACAGCTGTCAGTAAATCCGAAAAAAACAGAACTTATCCTTTTCACCAACAAAAGGAAGTTACCGGAACTACAGTTACCAAAATTATTCAATACCAAACTCTCCCTATCAACACAAGTCAAGTACCTGGGCGTCATACTTGATAACAAATTGAACTGGGCGAGTCACATCGATGCAAAAATAAAGAAGGCCTGTATAGCTTTTGGTCAGTGCAGAAGACTCGTTGGTAAAAAATGGGGTCTCAATCCAAAGATCACCCTTTGGCTGTACACATCAGTCATCAGACCTTCTCTAACCTACGGATCAGTTGTATGGTGGCCCAGAACACAACTGACCACAGTAAAAACGAAACTCCAGAGGCTACAACGCCTAGCGACCGTAGCAGCTTCAGGATGTATGAGAACCACTCCATCAGCCGCTTTAGAGTACCTCTTAAACTTGAGGCCTCTAGATCTTAGCATACAGGAAGAGGCGAAGTTAGCCGCCTTAAGATTAAGATCAAACGGTCTGTGGAAACTAAACGCAGAGACAACACACTCAAAAGTTCTGCAAGGGATTCTAAAGGAAATACCACTCCTGGATGCACCCACGGACAGAACTCCATGTCACCACGTCTTCGATCGAAGATACGATATCCGACTCAAAGCGGAAGCTGAAGATTTCTCTGGCATCGATGAAGTTAGGATATACACAGACGGCTCCAAAACCATAAATGGTACTGGTGCTGGCGTCTTCTCGAACGACTTAAATATAAAAATATCAACCACGTTAGACAAACTAAACACAATCTTCCAAGCAGAATGCATTGGAATCACCAGAGCGGCTCAAGCAGTTGCAGCCAGAGATGTCAGAGATCATAACATCAAAGTCATCTCAGACAGTGCATCGGTGCTCCAAGCGCTACAAAACAATGTTTTAACTTCCGCCCTCGTATTGGAATGTCACAGCGCACTCCAACACATTGCAAGCACAAATAGGGTAACACTGCAATGGATAAAAGGGCACAGTAACTCACTAGGAAACGACGCAGCAGATGAACTGGCCAAAAGGGGAGCGGAGACAACAGCATACGGTCCGGAACCACTGCTGCCCATACCCCAAGCCCAAATAAAATCATGGCTGCGTAAGAAAACCGAGGAAGTACACCAAATGGAATGGAGAAACAGTGAAACCTGCAGGCAAACAAAGAATGCAGTTCCGGAAGCATCAAAGAAACTTGCCCGCAGCATCACTAGACTGAAACGGGACAAGATTAGCAAAGTTATCGGTATTATAACCGGCCACTGTCCCCTGAACAAACACCTATTTACAATAGGTGTGACGGATAGCCCTCTGTGCAGAGGATGCATGGAGGCGGAAGAAACACCACAGCACGTGCTCATGGAGTGCAGCAGCGTGGCAGATCAACGGGCACGGACTCTCCAATCGCCGGCATCGCTTCCGGAGACCTGCAGCAGCCTGAAAAGGCTGCTAGCTTTCTGGGAGGACCTGGGATGGTTGGAGTAACCAGAGGATTTTTATACGTACAATGGCCCAATAAAGAGGCTAAGTGCGGAAACAGCCCCGCTAACCTAACCTAACCTAACCTAACATGCCTATGCATGATGCGCGCGCGCCGTTCTGAGCCTCAATACTCGCATAACTCAATAGTACATTTGTTTCACTTGCACACCGCGCAGTCGCTGCGTCCCGCGCGGCCTTCCCTGCGCCCTAGGTCGCGGCACAGTGCGCGTCGCCGGTAGCTGTGGCATACTTCTTATGTTGTCTACCATTTGTTTTCACCGCTCACCACTTGCCGCGCCTCA
This sequence comes from Cerastis leucographa, assembly GCA_963082945.1. Classification (NCBI taxonomy): domain Eukaryota; kingdom Metazoa; phylum Arthropoda; class Insecta; order Lepidoptera; family Noctuidae; genus Cerastis; species Cerastis leucographa. Next base: position 3,292,969 of record OY720380.1, on the reverse strand, counting down.
TGCCGCACCGTTCTTGGCTGTGGCCAAGGGGTAAGACATCAAACACACACACCTTCCGTCTCTCTAATACACACACACGTCACGTCTCTTAACCGTAACAAGACCCGTGCAACACAAACACCAGCATTATGCAGTGTAAAGTATGTTCCATTAAATAGACAGCTATCATATTACCGAGAGTCCATTAGAGCACAAAGAGCGTCTTTCATACTTCATAGGAAAGCGATTTTAATTATTATATTGTGTGAACAATGGGTGTGTGTTGTGCGTTTCTTTGTTTTGTGTGTTATGCGTTACAAGATGGTCTTGTGAAAGGGTAAGATGAATTCATTGTATTAAGGAGCTAGTAAAGGCCTTAAATGACCTTAGCAAGTAAGCTGTGCGGGAATAGGTATTAGGCGGTTAAGTGAATAAAAAATCAATTGGGCAAATTTTAAATCAATTACATCAGTCAAATCTCTATAAAGCAGCAACAAACTGGCGTGCATAGGGCATATACTCTGGCGTGTATAGAAATGATGCCAAAAATGCCCTAATTTGTTTGTGTGTCCTTTACTTTACGATTTGATTATTTTTTTAAACAAACACTACTGAATGAATTTGAATGCAATTTGGCACACAGTCATACTTACAACTATATTACTAGATTTGATTAAAATTTTTAAGATTACATCTTTTACGATTACAACTCTTCCAACTTTTTGAATCGTTATATCGCAGAAACGATAGCTCCTAGGAAAAACCGATTAAGACATTTTTATATATAATTATCTGACCTACAATTTTTGTCTGAACTAATTTTACGATAAAACTAACTGTTTTGCTGAAAATAACGAAAAACCCGTTTTTGTGACCTTTGACCCCGAGTAAATTTTTTTCCAGGTATCGGATCGATGAGATTTTTTTTAGATTTTATTTATAATGGTATTTTGAGAAACCCTACCAACTATAAGCTGGGTTCGCATTTTTGTACCCTCGGTTGTCTAAATTGTTAATATAAGTTTGGGAAAAGGCTAAGCAGATGATGATGGATGTCTAAATTGACCAGACTATACAAGGTGTTGTTTTGCATCCTCGTCGAAATTCAGGAGGTTGTCACACAAGCCATTGATAATCAATTAAAATTACGGTACCTAGTTAATTATTAATAAACGCTGATTTTTTTGGTTGTTTATGTTTGTCAGTATTTCAGAAAAACCCCTTTAACATGGTATAGAGAATAAGAAATTATCGAATAAACGTTTGAGATTGATTGTATTTGTGGAAGCGCGGTTTTATGGCGACAATCAAACGGCCCCCGTTTAAAACACGGGTGGTTCACACTTACCGATTGCCGCAAGAAAGAAAAAAAATTAAAATTACCTACTCATTTTATTATTGATTTGGATCGAGAATCATTAGCATAGATACCTCCTTGAATTTGACGAGGATGCAAAACAACACCTTTTATATGCACAACAGTTTATGTTACACTAAACTATAATGGAAATAAGGGCCATCAAAAAACATTTTTATTCTAATTGGGCTTGCGTTTGGCCACAACTCGCAAACTGCTGCAAAGCTCGTGAAGCGATGATGCGGCCTAAGGTGGAGCACACTTGCCTAGATAATAACCAGATTCACTCAAACTTTGAAGATATCCAAATTCACACATTCTAAAATCATAAAACACACCGTTTATAGAGACACACAATCACCCAAAAACATTCAATCACCCAGGTATTACTAGACACAAAGAGGGAGAACCGGAGCACCTCTTTATATCAATCATCATTACGGATTTCGTCACGAACGGCCCCGAATACTTCCGAACAAAAACCTTTAATTTCAGCGTGCCTTCGCGGAGTCTCGTAAAAAAACGCGACGAACATTCACCGATTCTATCTTGACAGTAAAAAAGACTTTTTGCACATAAAATCCTGCAGATCCATATCGGTTGTTTACTTTTAACAGAATTTCTTTTGGGACAGTCAGGAGCGCTATTGAGTATACAAGGTGGAAAGGATACCGTTCAGTACATCATCATCATCATCTGCCTAGCCTTTTTCCAAACTATCTTGGGGTTGGCTTCCAGTCTAATTGGAAGGTAGCTGAGTACCAGTATTTCACATTCACTGCCTATCTGACCTCCACAAACCAGTAACTGGGAAATACAATACCCCTTGGTAAGACTGGATGTCAGACTTTTGGCTTTTGACTACTCGTAACGACTGCAGATCTAGAAATGACAGCCCGTTCAGTACATCACTTTAAAACCACCCACAGAAATTTACCAATGATATTTTTTTTTAAAAATGATAGGCGTTTCATACATTGAGACGGTATACAGTCACGTCTAATAATATGTATATACGCAGCAACTTTTAAAAGTGATTTTCTCCTAATGTATTGATTAAGATTTTACGTTTTCACGAACATGGAATTTTGGAAGCCATTCTATTACGAAATAGGTATTATCTCAACGTAAAAACCGTAACTGCACGAGCAAATCACTATTCAGTTTTGCTAAGTGTATACATTTATTATTAGACGTGACTGTACATATTGCGCTTTTGTAGTAGACAGCTGTTTTTTTTTTTTTAATTTATCTTAAACAATTGAGTGGTTCAGAATCTGGTGGATTGAATACGTGGGAACGCGCTTGTACGTCGGTGTCCCTCCCATCCAGTATATGTATGTTACAGTTAAAACCATTAATCGGCCAAAAGCAGTTTTTAATCTGAATTCAATTAAAACGTTAAACGCGTTTTCTATATCAAATATTGGTTTATACAGAACGCAGAACATACGTAACATACAAATTTTATGCAACACAAAAAAATGTTTTTTTTTTTTTTTATTAAAAATATGTTTTTACAAGGTTTATGTTTGCATGTAATATATTTTTATCAGGCAAAAAGTAGTTTTGACAGCATGCTGTCGGAAAGTGGTTTTAACATTTTTTAACTTCAATTTAAAACACATACCAGAATTTAATAACGAGATCTATGAGCTATTTCATAATAAACGTAGTATGAGTTCCAAATCGTAGCAACATAAAACAACAACATTATTTTTTATCTCATATTGTCCCACTGCTGGGCAAAAGCCTCCCACTTTACTTTTCACACTTCAAAAAATAGTAAGAGAATATCATTTTTAAAGTAAACATATTAATGCTCGTGACTGTACTTGATTGAGTTAAAATCTTCATAAAGCTTGGTTGTTTTGCGAAATTTGTGGCTTTAAAAGCAGAAGAATTTATTAGGCTTTAATGGCGGACTTTTGCCAAGTTCCGTAAAAAAGTTTTTGGGTAAATTATTGATAATTATGGCTTCATTTTCTTAGTAGGCTTGATGTTTGAGGTTTGTTTTTATTTGTGATATTAATGCATTAAAAATGTGTAAACGATGTGTAGGATTTCCGCCAGAAGAAGGAAGATGTGCGGGTTTTTGAGAAATGGAAAGAGTGGCTAGGGCCTCCGCTCAGGAGTGGGACATAAAAGGCTACAAAAAGCAACTGTTTGTTACTGTCCTCTAGCAAAGAAAAAACTGACTGACTCATTATGACGCAAAGCAAACTTCTAGATTTAACAGATCTTTGGCATACATATATCGAAGAAAATATTGGAGCAACGTTCTCAAGACATAAAAGTATCTAATTCAATTTCAAAGAGGTTTTCTCCTCCCTAATCCAACATAATAATTTCATTTCTTTCAAATTGATACAAACGAAAACCTCTTCAATTGTCAAAGCTATTACAGTAAGGTAATTGATATAAGAATTATTTATTAGAAATGCTATTTCATGGCGGAACGTAAAAAGATACTGAGAAAAACATCTGGTTATACAGGCTTAAGTGATCAAGAAATAAACATTAAAAACTTCCAAAACCAATAACGTTATATTTTATCAAAACTTTTCTAAAAGATGGTGAATTTGAGGATAAAATATGAAATACTTTTGGCCTCACGAAGCGAGTTTCACCCTGTTAAAATTTTCACACAACCCAAAAAATATTGCTCTAAAATGTTGGTCCCAAAAATTCTCCGAGAGGTAAAAACTAGAGCCATAATACACGTAGATTATTTCACATAACAAAGAATCCAGCGAAGAATTTTGGCGAGAACAAATTCTTATCTTCCACATCATTCTTCAGCGAAGGTCGGCGAAGTAAATGTCCCATTTATATTTTTGCACAACCCTTAAAATGAACCCTACTATGTGACATGTACTCACAAATTTGTCGCCTGTGTTTTATGACAGCAAAAAGGATATTTAGTCTTGAAAAAGAAACGTTTTTTGCCTTTAAAAGTAATGAAATGTAAGTAAGAAGGGTTTTGGATAAGGTATTTTGGGCTTAATTATACGGGACTTGACCTTAATTACTGAGTTAATTTAAATGTCCAAAAAGGACTGAAGCAAAAAGGTATGAATATGTTATACTAGGACACGATTACGTTGTAATGGCTTGAACGTATGCTAAGGAAAAATACTTTGTTTGTTTGTTTTATGAAAAAAACTAGTATTTTCTTCATTGTTTCGGTTTTGTGTCCATACGGCACAATAAGATGGAAAGGACGACAAAAACTCTAATTTCTACTGGCACAGTCATATGCCTGGTACTTTTTTTTAAACATGCAAATGAGTGGAAAATAATTTTTATTTTTTTTATCCATCACCAAAAAGACTTTTATATGTTTTTAACCTCACAGACAAAGTCAAAAACTCATTCAAGTGCTTGACATTTCAAGGAGTTTTACTACTACTAAAACTTTTCGTCAGAGCCTCAAATAAAATTTGCATCATTCCTTTAACAGAATTATTGCCACTCGTAAAAATAAAGCAAAGCCTACGTAACCAGCACAAAATTCAAAATGGCGTCGTAACTTCGAGTACCTATAGTAAATGCTAAAACGTTAGAGATCCATTTTCTCAACAACACAACCGAACCGCGGCAATTTTGAATGAAAACCGCCGCCGCCTTTACATACTTTAATTTATTGCTTAATTTATCAGAACAACGACCTTGGGGTAAACAGAGGAATTTGAAGTTTATATTATATGCTACTCATCAGACTATTTAAAAGAAATTGAAATATTGACCTAATTACTTAATATTTATATTACATATACTATTATGCAATTTAAATTATATATTATATATATATATATATTTATTATTTACAAACTACAAATACATCTAAAATATGTAACAAGTATCAACATTACAGGGCATCAAAAAATTCTTCCACATCGCTGTCAACAGAAAAAGTGCCCAGAACGCTGACCACATTGCCACGTTAGATGGCAATACTGATTCTTTGGGCAAAAAAAGACCAGCTCTCTGGTCACGTGAAGAGTCGACCAACCCTTTGGCGATATCTCGAAACATAAGGTGGGTGCACTCGGGCCCCCCAAACCGCTCCACCAGTCCATATTACCAGTTTTTACTAAGAATATCTTAATACGCCGTAACTAGGTTGTAAAGACCAACCAAGGATTCACTCCACGTCAAATACTGCCATTGCGTTTAGACTGGAAACTAACTCCAACATAGTTGAGAAGAGGTATGGCAGTTGATGATGATAATAATGATATTTTAAATACTCAATCAAAACGGTTTTGGCAGTCGCGTTAATGAATGTGTGCGTCGATCGATTCAACCTCATCAGAATGAACCAATTGATAAGCGTCGACGACATAACCCGATTTGACTGATTGCTTTCATAATCGTATGAAAAATAGATTGGTAATTGCACGTTGTTGTTATGCATAAAAATGAAAGCTTTTAAAATGATGCTGCGTTCACATGTTAATTGCTTTTGTAGGACTTTATTGATTTTCTTATTGAGATAAATAGACTAATAATGAAAAGTAACTGAGACTTTGATTTTATAAACTTTCATCCAATATAAAAGTATTTCTATGTTATAAATATAATTATGATTTAATATTACGAGAATACAAATATATTTATTATTTTTGTAAAACATTTTTGTATCTGACAGTTCATTTGATCAAAAATTGCTTTGAATTTTAAGAATGGAATCCGTGGCGTCGGCCACAGGTGCCTCGACCACGGGGGCCCTAAGCCACGTACCCGTTTTTTCTGGTTCAATTTACGTATTAAGCCTCATGAGTGGTGCGGTTTCCGGCTGTTTCAAGTATGTTCATGTTGCAGTGGCAGTCAATACTGGTCGACTATTTTACGATCCAGTAAGTGCCTCATAAATCTAGTGGTCACAAACGCGACCGCTTAGCAAGAGGTCTTGGGTCCGATTCCAGGTCGGGTATAGTGTCATTGGATTTTTCCATCAGGAAGTTTGCAGTAGCATCCACGGAGTCTGGATCTGTGTAGTCAGGCTCGGCCCTATTGCATGGGACTTTGACATAACTAGCGAAATGGGGGTGTACTATTAGGCACACATCTGCTGACTCTTCGGGCATAACTTGCGTGATGTTATGTTACTGAAAAGCTAGCCAAAAAAGTGTTATTTTTGCAAAATCTGCGCTGCACATTGGTGACAGCCTTGACGACTATAAATCTTTTAAATACTTTACCAATGTAAACGATAAAAAAATTGATGAATCTTAACTAAGCTTACGTTTGTCGAGTCAGAACCAAAAACAATATGGCAGTAACCGTGGGAACAGAATTGCCCTCAGTTTCTAAAGCTACTAGCTTCCACTCCTCATCATCACTTTCTAGCTCTTGTCCCATCTCTACTTGGGGTGGAGCTCAATCCTTAAATTCATTTGAGATCACCACAAAATAGTTCGGATGAGATCATCGTCATCTACCTAGCCTTTTCCCAAACTATCTTGGGGTCGGCTTCCAGTCTAACCAGATGCAGCTGAGTATCTGTATTTTACATGAAACGACTGCCTATCTGATCTCCACAACCCAGTAACTGGGTAATACGAAACCCCTTGGTAAGACTGTATGTCAGACTTTTGTCTTCCGACTACTCGTAACGACTGTCAAAGATCTACAAATGTCAGCCGGGACTTCACTCTAGAAGTAAATTGTTTTTTTTTGACGTGGCCATTCCAACCAGTGGCCACGTAAAAAACAAACAATTTTCTTCTTCCATTCATTCACATACTGGTTTCCACTGCTGAATTAAAATAGACAACCAATGTAAATAAGCCATTACAGCTATTCGAGCTCATACGAGGAAAATTTAAAATTCCTCCCGAAGTTTTTCCCCATAATTTTACCGAGTACGCGATCTAAAATTTCATATTACCTATAATAATCGATGCCGCTTATTACTGCCTCTATATTGAGGTCACTACAGGTAAGTATTTCCCTATACTTTTAAAACTATTTCCCCTTATATTTAGCGTTGCGTGTAACATGGTTCTAGATAATAATTTTTGTTTCTTATAGTGTACATTTCTGTGTCACGAATGGGGGAATGTTTATGGGGAATCAATATGTATGGGAAAGATAGGTAAGGTATATTATGTGCATATAGGTATATTTTGTTGGAATGTGGCTTAAGATGTATGGACGAAAATGAAGCAAAAGGTTTATTAAGTAAGGTTCGTATAGCAGTACTGTAGTCATTCATTTATGACGACACAGCCAACTGTGTCGTCATAAATCGCAGTCAATCGCTTAGCCACTGCGCCAACGCAGTGGCTAAGCGATTGACTGCGGCGCTGCGTTTCGAGGGTTCGATCCCCACACGGAACCAATATTTGTAACAGCCAGACCCGGAACAACTATCTGTAGATAGTTGTTCCGGGTCTGGCTGTTTGTGTATGTGAGTTTGAATGCACCCACGATACAGAAGAAATTCCTAATGTGGCGCAAAGTTTAAAAAAAAAAACAAATAAAAAAAAAAAAAACTGTGGCCTGTGCTCACCCACATGGAAAAATAGCGTTAATTTATGTGATATAAAATAAAGAAATTAATGGGAGAGTACACAATTTAACTTTTAAACTAGAGTGTAGTCGAGTCGCCATCGACAAAATATGACGATATTGTACACGCTGACGGTGATTTTTGAAACTAATCTTGATAAAAGTCCACACATTTGTCGACTTCGGACAGTTTGCGTGGGGTACGATATTTAAACAAGAAAAATGTTTTCACAGAAAATGTATGAGGTATGTAAACGTATTATAGTATGTTATATGCGTAGGTATTGTACATTGCTCCAGGGAACAATTTATGTGTATTACGCCACGAAATACATTTTCAAAAAATCCTTTATATAAGTTCTAGTGTATCTTTTATACGCAATGGGAGGAAGGTAATTGTGTAGAGATTCTTATACTTTCATCACATTTCTGACAATTTTCTGAAGAACATTGATGTGATACGAGACTTCCCTAAACCCAAATATCGTCTATCCTTTTTATCAAACACGCAAATCTGTTTTAGTTATTGTGTTTTATTCCAACAAAAAATATCTCTTTTAAATTATAACAATAAGGAAGTTAGAATTTTATCAAAGGGCCCAGTTTCGGCTTTCGATATAATTTGTACTTTGTTCTGTCACATCACTAGTTCATCCTTTACGAAATTCCCTTTTATCCCGTGTACTGTTACGTCTTTATGGAGTAATGTGGGTAGATGGTTAACATCCTTATTTCCTAGTAAGGCCGATAAAGTGGCTTTGTTGTGAAGGGAGGAATTTTTGTGTCGCAGTTTTGTTTTATGCTGGAAATGGTATAGAGTTAATGATGTGATCGAGTTCATTGGGGTAAGTACGAAATATGTATTATAAGGTCCCATTAGAATAGATGGACAAACTAACACAGCGTTAAGTAGGTACGTCTAAAGTCTAAAAAAAAAGGTGTCCAAACAAAAAAAAAACTGGACCAGAGCAAGTCAGACTCGCCCACCGAGGGTTTCGTCCAAATTTGTAGGTACATATTATAAATAGTTCAGGAATCGAGTTTCGCGGTTTTACCCGAGCTTTTTTAATGATTTAATTACAATTGTATAGTTCTCAGGCTTTTTTCTGTATTTGAAGAATTTATAAGACGATATTACTTGACAAATTTCATAGTTCTAGGACAACAGCAACTGGCAATTTTGATTCGTTTGAGAGTGTCGAAATAATCATGTGTCGCGGCATAAACGGCCGTATCTTTTTTAAAGTGAAACTTTTATTACATCATCTCAAACTTTTTTGTCTGTGTGTTGCATGTCGCGTGACGCTCGGCCGCGGAGTACTCCGCGTTTTATACCCTTAATGGAATGTCTATAGTGTGAAAAAAAGTTTCACTTTTACCGTGGTTTCATAAAACTACACGATCCTTTTTTAATATAACTAAGAAGTTTGATTTTTTCAGTTTTAAGGGACTGTAGACCTGAGTATACATTTAGTCAAAAAAGTATCGGGACTGGATGATTTGTTTATGGTTTCAAATTATTCTTTTTGTTTTTTTTTTTGTTAGATTGGCAGAACTGTTTTCCATTTTGGCACGGAGTCTGAGTTGCATCTGTTACATTAAATACAGTGCTGTTTTTAGTTAGATCATATCTAGTGAGTATTGCGAATTTCATAATGGACACAACATCGAACAAAGAGTTTGTTTTAAATTTTACATACAGAATTTTGTGTTTGGAGTCCCTGATAAAGTTACAGAAGGCTAACGGTGAATCGACTTTATCAAAAACACGTCCTTATGCACAAATACTCGAAATGTAATCAATCCATATACGAACTTTTTTTATTTAATTCAGAGTTAGCATAATACAGTTTCATTTGGGTCTCGATTCGAAATATATATAACGCAGAGCTTAAAAGCTCGCCAGCTAAATAATAAACAATAAAATATCCCGAAATCCTTTGACAAATTTTACTTTCCTCTCTCCAAAAATTATCCCAGAATTGTTTTATCAGGGAAACGTGAACAAAAGGCGTCCATCACAAATTTTAAGATTAAAGGATTTAAAACATAGAAAAGTGGAATCACAGACTATAAAGCAAAGTGAAGAAAAAAAATCTACTTTGACGATGAAAATCGACAGTGAATTTTTTAAGAGAATCCTCGGAACTGAAGAAAAAAGAGGCAAAAAGCGAGTGAGAGGGAAGCGGGGGGATGAATGCTTAATGGCTTCTGGATGAGTAATTGTTTTGATGCTTATTGTGAGCTAAAAATAAAATGGTATGAAAATGTTACTTAAATTATGTTTTTAAGATGTTGGAGATTAGCTAAGGGTGAGGCAAAAGGAGCTTAACGGCATTTTTTTGTATTTTAGTATGATTCAATTGAACATAGAGATGCGCTATTTTAGCTAAATTTTCAAGTGAATTTAACAAATAGGCATAAAGTCAAAGTCAAAGTCAAAGCATTTATTTCAATTAGACCATTACAGGCACTTTTGAAAGTCAACAAAAACAAAATAAAACGCGAAGCTACAGTCCCAGTCACAAGGCATAATAACTTGTGAAAGTACTGTAGTTGCCCATTCCGTAGCGTAGATCTCTATGGAGAAGAACGGGCAAGAAACTCCATGGACACTCTTTTAAATCAAAATATGTTACAAAATCTTGGTTACATCATTCATGTCAAGAATTACAAATATGTGAGAACAATGTAGAAATACGGGCAAGTTAAGAGCGTCCAGAGTAAAAGATTAAATCAGTAATAAAAAAATAAAGTAATTAAAATAAACCGTGGCAGCTAAGAGATGACCAGTCACAACTGACAGCGCCCGTTCACGAACATGACGCATGTATCAGCCATCATTCAACTCAACCATTTTGAAGGGAACTAAACGACCCGACACACCCGCCACCATCAGCGTGACATTTAAGTGAGCATGACATTCACTCAACCACCAGGGTAATTTCGCGTCAATGAAAGATTTAGTTACTCATTAAATAGTGGCTTTACAGTACATGGTACTCACACATGTGCTATGAAATTATATAATACTAAGAGATTGAATCTATACAATGCAAATATATTTTTACAATCTTCTGCAGCTTTCACAATAACTTCACTTTCTAATTCTGATGATTCCGATTGCCCCTATGGTTGTGGAGCAGGACCAGCATTGAGCCAAGCATTTTTATCATCAATATAATCCCCCAACTTATAATATGCTTGCCTACATAGTGTGCGTTTTATGCAAGATTTAAATTTCGTTTCATTCAGTTGTAGAATGTGGGGAGGTATTTTATTGTAACATTTTAAACAGTACCCCATGAAAGATGAGTCTACTTTAGCTAACCTGAAACCTGGCTGAACTAGTTGGTCTCTGTTTCTAGTATTATAGTGGTGCCGGTCACCTCTTTTACTAAATAAATGCAGATTTTTTCTAACGTACATGATGTTTTCATAGATGTATTGACAAGGTACCGTCATGATGTTAATTTCCTTGAACAGTTCTCTTAGAGAATCGCGCCTACGTAGATTATATATGGCTCTGATAGCTCTTTTCTGCAGAATAAATATAGACTCGATGTCTGCAGCCCGTCCCCATAGTAAAATACCATATGACATAATACTATGAAAATAACTAAAATACACTATCCTCGCGGTATCTACATCAGTAAATTGACGGATTTTTCTGACAGCATATGCTGCTGAACTTAGCCGTCCTGCAAGAGATGTTAAATGAGGACCCCATTGTAGCCTTGAGTCGAGCGTGATCCCCAAGAAAACAGTTTCATCGACAAATTCAAGTTTCTCTTGATTCAATACTATGTCACAGTCACTGCTTTTGACATTTGGTAGAGAAAATCTTATGCACTTAGTTTTTTTCCCATTTAATACTAAATTATTTGCGGTAAACCATTTATGGACCTGCATTAGAGCGTTATTTACATCGTCAAGGTTTGTTGCACGTCTGTTTATCTTAAATATTAACGAAGTATCGTCCGCAAACAACACCATTTGTGGTTGGTTTTTAAATAAATGGGGAAGGTCATTAATATATACTAAAAAGAGGAAAGGACCCAATATCGAACCTTGTGGTACACCCATTTTTACTTTCAGAGCCATTGAATTTACACCATTTACCTGTACTTGCTGCTGTCTATCATTTAAATACGATTTTACTAAACTGAGCGCAAGTTTACCTAAGCCGTAATGCTCAAGTTTCAAGAGCAAGGTTTGGTGATTTACGCAATCAAATGCCTTCGAGAGGTCACAGAAGATTCCTATGGCATCTTGTGCCTCTTCCCACGCAGTATATATGTGTTTTAATAAAGTGACACCGGCGTCAGTTGTACAACGTCCCTTGGTGAAACCATACTGTTTCTCGTGTAAGATTTTGTTGGTGTTAAAGTGGGTGAGCATTTGATTAAGCATTACCTTTTCAAACACCTTGCTGAAAACCGGCAGCACGGATACGGGTCTATAATTATTCGTATCTTTACTGTCCCCAGATTTGAAAAGTGGTATTACCTTGCTGTATTTCATAAGGTCTGGGAAGACCCCTTGGTCCACACACAAATTAAAAATTAAAGCCAAGTACGGTGCTATAGTGTCAATAATAGCTTGACACACTTTAATAGACAATCCCCATAGATCTTCTGTTAATTTGATTTTGATTTCCTTAAAAGCTTTAATGACTGCTATGGGGTTTATATGCTTAAATTGAAACTCAACCGGGCATGCTGAAACGTTCGCTTTTAATAAATCAATAGAAAGTAAGGGTGAGGAATTTAAGGTTTCGGTAGTTTTAAGTGGGATATTGGTAAAGAAATCTACAAATTCTTGAGCTACTTCGTTTTTAGAGCTTAGAAGACCACGTGAAGTCTCTAGTCTGATATCATTATTATATTTTTTATTTCTATTGGATTCACTATTGATAATTTTCCAAACCGTCTTTATTTTGTTATCGGCGGACTTAATCTTGTTGCTAATGAATAGGGCTTTGGCTACTTTGCAAGTGTTTTTAAAGATTTTTGAATAGGTTGCAACATATTTATTAAAAGTTTCCGAGTTGATGTAAGGCTTAAGGCCGTACAACTCAAACAATCGCTCCCTACTTATCCTAATACCCTTAGTGGCCCAGTCACTGAACATAAACTTAGGGTAAATAGATTTTGTTTTCATTTTTAATGTATTATTGAACTCTACGTGAACTACCGAAAAGAATTCCTCATAAAATTGATTTGCATTTTCAATTATATGGCCCGGAATGCCTAAATTACTAATTAAGTTATTATTAAATTTATTCAAATTGCTGGGCGTTATTTGTCTAGAGTTTATCTGGATTTTTTGTAATGGTGTGTAGGACTCGAAAACAACGGTTTGCCCACTGTGATCAGAAGGGAGGTAATTTACAATTGATTTATCTAAGTAGTCGCAACAACAAAAAACATTATCAATACATGTAGCAGTATTCGTAGTAATTCGGGTTGGTTCCGAAAACACGTTTAACAAATTAAATGATTTAAAAAGGTGTAATAATCTACTAGTATTAGAATTTTTGTCTAAAATATTAATATTAAAGTCACCACAGATAACCAGAGATTTTTTACCTGTTGCAAGTTTTGCTAAAGCATCTTCCATTACTGACTCAAATAAGGAGTAGTTTTGATAATTTGGGGGTCTGTATACGCACACTATTATATGCTTATCCAGCTCAACACAAGACAGTTCAATATTATGCTCAACCGATAGATCAACAATATCGCTTCGACACTTAAATTTAATACAATTTTTAACTAAGATTAATGAACCCCCACGCATTTTCGATTTTCGGTTAAAGCAACTGCCCACACTGTAATTTTCGTAATTAATTAGCATTTCATAGTCTCTTAACCAGTGTTCAGTGAAACAAACAATTTCAAACTTTGTTTTTTCTAAAAATAATTCAATCTCTAATTGCTTTGAAGAGAAACCTTGAATGTTTTGATGGAATAATTGCAAGGAATTCTGCTTAGCCCCTTTTTTACATTTAGCTATTTGATAGCGAGAAGGTATAGTGCTACTGGTATCTTCTTTTGTCTTATTAACTAGTTTAAATGAACATCCGGAGTGAGCCCCAAGACTCCTGTGCCACCAGATAACAAGCTCCTATCACTAATACACCCTAATTGAGAATTTTCCATGCTCACACATGGAACCTCCTCAGCATAAAAATTGTAAACAGAAAAAAAATCTATATTAGTATGATTACTAATAGTCGCAGTGTTAATAATACAACTAAACTTAGACATACTACTTATGTCTGTGTGAATATTATAAGCTAATAGCCTAGCTATTTTGTGTCTACATCCAATAGGTAGATACACATTACCCCGTGTCGACCTAAGTTTACCTAGAAAAGTGTTAGTGTCCAAATAAATAAGTTTGTCACTATAGTGACCTACTAAAAAGTGCAAATGTTTATTTAACATGTGTATATAATTGTTCTTTCTATCACTTAAATTTTCAAAATATGGAAAAGCACATAATATTATTCTACGACAATTCAACTTTAACAACTCAGTAACACTGTCTGTGATGTCTTCCTTTTTAATTTTTGAACTATTTCCCACAAATATAGTTATATCAGTATTAATATTATAAACATTTCTAGTTACCGTTGTCATGATCTGTTTGTATGTTGACCCTGGCATGCAATGATTTTGATTGGAACAACTCAGGTTATTACTAACTAATTTATATATATAGATGGCTATAATATCGGAAACTAAAAAAATATGGAGGTTGTCTATTTTATTTTCTAAAATAAACAGGTTTGGCTTCTGGGCTTTCAAATTTAGATGAAAACTAAATTTTGAATGAGTCTCGTTTGAGTACTAAGTAGAAGTAGCTTCAGATTTCATCCACGCTCACTTGAAAAATTCACCCTGTTTATTCTGGAGTCCTCAATGGCACTGAGCAAGAGTTGGTGCCTTTTAAAGCCACGGATGAAGTTGAAATCAACAAAAAAAAAACAGAAGTTTACTACTTAATTGCTTGCACGAACTCATTCATTTCGTGAAACGTTAAACAAAACTAAATAATAGAAAAACATTACCCAACAAATAGTTTCTGTTCGCGTTCACAAACGCTTGAGTCCTTGGAAGTAACTACTCGTAGATCGCATCATTTGGACCCTTGCCAAGTGGGGCTACCAACCCTTGGAACTACTTCCCTGATGTTAAGGATTGACCCCTGGCTTTGCTTATCCGATGCTGATGGGTACTAGGATAACGTGGATGGTAACAAGTTTACAAAAAATAGCGCGTGGAGTCCCTCCGCGCGGAAGAAGTGAAACTTCGTAATGCTACACGCATGCGTTCGAGTGCCACGCATTCACTCTTGTTATTTTATTTAGATTCTAAATAATATTTATTGTTGTACACTTTTTATTACATAAGTTTATCGAGGTTATTCTACTCATGGAAATTGAGCGAAGGCTGAGTCGGATGCATGACTGTTTGCACGCCATCTTGCGTACCTAGTAGAACTACGTAGTCACAAATCTTGTAATAGCGCCATCTGTTAGTGGATAATAGAAAATATTCCCCCTCCATGAAAACGTTAAACTTGTTGGAAGTCGCATAAGAAGTTTCACTTCAAAAGGTGTTTGTAGTTATGCTGTGAAATATATTTACAAGTTTTGGAGTTTATGTAACTAGCCGAAGATTTCCTTTGTATTTTGTTGTCTCTGAATAAGTTGTACTTGTATAATCGTCATCTGTGTAGCCTTTTCTCAAAATGTGTTAGGGTTGGCTTCCAGTCTAACTGGATGCAGCTGAGTAACAGTATTTTACATGAATCGACTGCCTATCTGACCTCCACAACCCAGTAACTGGATAATATGCCGTTGGCGTTTTAAGCTATTGGCCCCGGCTGTCATTTGTAGATCTTTGGCAGTCGTTACGAGTAGTCAGAAGCCAAAAGTCTGACACCCAGTTTTACTAAGGGGAATCGACGATTCCCCTTAGTATCTGACCTCCACAAGGTCAGATAGCTGCCTATCTGACCTCCACAACAGTCGCTTCATGTAAAATACTGGTACTCAGCTGCATCTGGTTAGACTGGAAGCCGACCCCAATATAGTTTGGGAAAAGGCTAGGCAGTTGATAATGTTGCGGGCAAAGTCACTGGTTAAAGCTAGTTGTGCTATAATACATCTGCCATTTAATCGGCCGCGAATATTCTTTCATTCCCACTAAAACATTAAGGAAACACGAAAACTTGCTAACTCCCATAAATATAAGGCAGTTACTACCGATTCTGTGAAACTATAGACCTCGTATTCAGTTACAGATTGAATGTAATTACATACTTCTCTCATTTACTGTCGGGATATTGAATACGGTAATCCTGGCCATTCGGTTTTCATTTTATTAGACTAAAACGGGAAGAGAAAACGAATTTGCCTTCTATTGGCAAATAGGACAGGACCATTAGGTTGATGGATGATGTGTTCACGGAGCGATTCCTTGTTTCTATGATTGGTCATGGCAGATATGATAAGACAACACTAGTCCGGTCAAAAATGACAGAATATCGTTTTATTTGTGCTAAACTTCTAACTGAAAGTGAAGTTGTTAGTGTTGAACTTGGTATGAAGACTTTAATTAATGCAAGTATCGAAACAGCTGATGAGTTTTCGGAATATCTCAAAAATCAGAAATCTGTGACAATACATGAAAATTGTCGTAAAAATTATACTCGAAAGTCTTCTATTGCTGCAGCTAATAAAAGACAACGTGAAGAACAAGAAGCCATTACATCCACAGCAAGTCCTCTTCGTACAGTCACGTATTACTCACTATGTATCAGTGAATCAGCTTTTTGTTTTAAAGAACTGCTTATTTTGTGGCTAGAAATTGAACGAAGAGTATGAAAGAAGAAAATCCTCCTCAGATTTTGGCCGTCGAATTAGCCGAGTAAGTACACTTCAATTTAAAGATTCAATTCTGGAAACAGCTCGGACTCGTGACGATGCTATAGCAAAAGCTGTTCTTGCTCGAGTCGAATTTGAATATGATTTAGTTGCTGCCTAAGTATCATCGAGATTGCTATGCTATTTTTTTAAAACCTTCCACTGGAGCCAAAATGGGTCGTCCTAAAGACGAAGCTACGAATCTGGCATCGGAGGAAATATTTAATTACATTGAAAATAGCGATGACAGTCAGTTCACTTCGAACGAATTACAAAATTTTTGCAAAACTACGACTTTATATTACAGAACGATTAAACTACGACTAAAAGTAAAGTATGGTGATAAACTTATTATCACTGAGAAATCGAGAGCATCAACATTCATATGCTTAGTGGATAATTAATCATCACGATATTTTGAATCAAGCCTGGTACGAAAAAAAAATGAATAAAACAGAAGAACGATGAGTTCTAGACGCAGCTGCAGCTATTATTCGCGAAGATATTCAAACCGCAGTATTTGATAATTCTAACTACCCTCCACCAACTCGACATTATGACGATAACAACTTTTATAACTTTTTGAATCGTTATATCTCATAAACGGTGGCTCGTAGGAAAAAAGTATTAATACATTTTTTACAGATAATTTTATGATCTACAATTTTTGTCTAAGGTACTTTTATGATAAAACTTACCGTTTTGTTGAAAATCGCGAAAACTCATTTTTTTAACTTTGACCTTGAGTAAATTTTTTCCATACACGGGAATGATGGGGAACTTTTAAATATTATTTATAATTATGTTTTGAACAATTTGACTGATTTTCAGCTTGTTGGGATTTTATGTCCTTCACTCTCATTTTTTGGTTTGGAGGAGCTCGTGGCTAAATAATAACAGCCGCCCGGGTCGATCTTTAAGGTTAAGCCGTGCTTGCCGAGGTTGGTCCGTGGATGGGTGACCATCATTACATACCGAGTTTCCTCCGTGCTTCGGAAAGCACGTTAAGCCGTTGGTCCCGGCTGTGTTTGTAGATCTTTGACAGTCGTTACGAGTAGTCAGAAGCCAAAAAAAGTCTGACATCCAGTCTTACCAAGGGGTATCGTATTACCCAGTTACTGGGTTGTGGAGGTCAGATAGGCAGTCGCTTCATGTAAAATACTGGTACTCAGCTGCATCCGGTTAAACTGGAAGCCGACCCCAAGAGAGTTTGGGAAAAGGCTAGGCAGATGACTCTCATTTTTTGGTTTAGATTGACCGGACTACACCGTTAGTATTTTGTTAACAAGTTCGCATTCCACTCATTTCCTAATTATCGCTTGAAAGTTTGGCATTGGTATAATAATCGCTGAAAAATCACACCAATGCCAATGCCAGATAATATTTCTTTATTGAAGTATCAGTGGCGTGCAGTGCAAAATCAGCAGACAAAAACCGTCAAAATCAACACAAGGCTTACTTGTAGGTTGGTACGAAGAAGATCCTATATTATCTGTACACGGTCCACATACAAGACTTTCAGCTCTGCCAATACAAGACCAAACAGCATCAAAGATAATGATACTTAATTATTGTTTTCACACCGGTGTAATCGCTGATCTTTCACTTTGGAACTCACATGGGTGAATTGCCCAAGCAAAAAAATACACGGCAAACCTGAGAACGGTAGTGCAATGTGCTGATTATTAATTTTATATATTTTTTCTCAACAACGTAAGTATTTCTCTACCTTGGCAAAAAAAATCATTGGTATCTACCCTCTAATATACCCAAAAAAAAAAATACAAAGTGTTATTTTATCATCACGGTGACCTGTCCTGAACCCAATTCCGCTCATAACATACCTTCTCCTGCAAATACATTCGTAATATGGATTTAAATTGATTTTGTTATCATTAAATTATAATATATTCGATCAAATAAAACAATTTTTGTTTGTTTATCTTCTTTCTCATGGATTTGACAGGCAGTCAACTTTTGTCTGGAAAAAAGTTATCATTTCAGAGGACAGTAAGTTTTAGTAGAATAGCCACATCAACATTGCGTTGTTACGCCCCTTTCACCTTTTCTCACTCCGGATCAGTCCGGCTTAAGCTCTCGGCGCGAACGCACCGGTCCCAACGTCTTGCGGTTTCCCGCCAAAAAAGTAAGTTTATCATTTCAGTAATATGGGGACAAAAATAGTTTCATTTCGGTGGCTGTTATAACTCGTGCTAGATTTGTTTAATTTGTTTCAAAATTGTGTATTAAATTCGCAGTAAGTACTGTTTTGTTTGAGTAGTGTTCATATTTTTTAAATAATTTTTTTTCGGAGTTAAATGTAGAACTAACCTCTATTTTATCATCTCAGTGTTATCATTTCAGTGGATTCGGTGGACTGTTATACCAATTACAGTCCACCGGAATTAAAAGTATCTCCGAAATGATAAAAACATAAAGTTTTAGAGATCCTGGTGTCAAATACAAAGTCATAGTTTTGTAATGTACCTACTTTTACCTAGAGTGTCGATTAGATTATTTAGGTGTATTTGTTGTGTAATATTTGTGCTTAAGATATATAATATATACATATATCTATGTAGTTAGTACATGTTTACTATACTTTAGATACACATTTGTTCGGCTCAACGAAAATGTGATGAGTGTGTGGGTCACCACAGTGTAGATTATTATACCTACTAATTGTCAACAAAATAATTATTTCGAGGGTTTACCTTCAATATAAGTCACTTACCTTTATTTTTATATCATTTATTACGAGTAAATAACAATAATAAATAATATTTGATATAATTACAAAATTTCTTAATTTTACAAGATATAACAAATAAGTTAAAGAGCATTTAAACGTTATATGAAAAAAAAAGAGATATACCTATGTGATGAGAAATTGCCTGTGAGAGTGTTTGTCTGAGTCAATGCAAGAGAGCTAGTGTGTGAGCGCGTGGTGTATCTGAAGGTATAGTATTTTATAGGATCATAGTATAGTGTGTATGAATGTATGTCTGTGGATATGAGAAAGAAGAAAATTGAAAAGCGTGTATTTTGATTTTAGGATGCCGCGGCCTAAGCAACAGACTAGAGAAGAAAGGTTGGAAAAAAGGAGGTTGTATGAAAGAAGAAGAAAAGAGAGAATTAAGAGCAATGAAGTCTCACGCGAAGAGTTTTTGAGAAAAGACAGAGAAAGGTATGCCAGAAAAAAAGCAGCGGGATTAATTGTTTCAAGGCATCTAATGACCCCTAAACAATTAAGAATCCTAAGAAGAAAAAACAAAATAAGTGCTGCTGCTTATTACCAAAGAAAAAAAAATAGAGCAGCTCCAGCTCCTATAGCGGCTCGTGCTAACCCTCTGGATGAGACAATTGGGGATCAAAGTGATGGTCCTGGACTAAGCACTTCCTGTCACAGTTCCTTCTTGCCTACTTTACGGCGCAGCTTACGATTGAACAGCAATAGTATTAGTACGAATATCCAAATCCAACGTTCTAATACTACAGAAGCTAGAAGCTTTCATCGGGTATACACAAGCAGTCCACGACAAACCCTGCTATCAACGCATCAAAATTTTGTAAATTTTGACTATAGCAATCCTGGTCCAAGCACTTCTCGTCAAGGGAATCCATCTTCGGCTCGGCGCTGCTTGCCGATGAATAGCGATAGTACAATTGGTTCCAATATTCAACATCATATTGATGACAATGTAGTAACTGGCACTCATTGTGTACAACCAAGTGGCGTACAACGAATAACATGTCCATCAAATCTAAGTAGTATCGAGTCAACATTATGCCCCAACAGCCCTGTTTCAGACTCGTCAATTACATCTGTAGAATTCAAGCGAGGACTTAAAGACAAATTTCGAAAATATCAAAAAACTAAAACTAAGCTAATAAAAGAATTACAAAACAAATTATTACAGGTCACTAAGGAAAAAGAAATGTTCAAAAAAAGGTGTAACAGACTACAAAGCAATTATATGATTTTGAAGAAAAGTACCCAAAAAGGAGAAAAACCAGCAGTAGAAGTCATAAAACCTGATGAAAAAAAAAATCGAATTCTCAGGAGGGTGGTGAAATTTTTAGAAGATGATGAAAATTCAACACTGTGTCCTGGAAAAAATGACACCATATCTAGACATGGATTAAAAAAACAAAAAAGACTATTGACAGACACACTTAAAAATTTACACTTGAAATATTTGGGATCAGGAGAACCACCGATAAGCTATTCAACATTTTCAAGAATGAAGCCTTTCTGGGTCACTCAACCAAATGTGAATGCACGAAATACATGCCTATGTGAAAAGCACGAAAATATGAAACTTTTGATTGAATCTATGAAAAGAAACCGCCTTATCAAAGAAAATACAATATCCGACGTTTTAAGTAGCCTATGTTGTAGTAAAGATAACATCGATTGTCTGCAAAGAATATGCTCAAGTTGTAAAAATAGACACATTGATTATCAAGAGTTTAATAATGAAGTGAACATAGCGTATTGGGGTTGGGAGAAGAATAAAAGCATATATGTCAAAAATAATGTAGAAAAATCTGCTATTAAAGTTGAAAAAGTAAGGCGTTGGGTGAAACCACTAGATTTAATAAAAAAATTCGAAGATAGCCTGAAACCATTCCTTAAACATTGCGTCAATAATAAAAATCAAAATCAAGCTTTCAAAACGTTAAAAGAAAATATGACTACGGAAGACTGTATTATACAAATTGATTTCAGTGAAAATTATAATGCCAAATATGGATCCGAAATTCAATCCCTTCATTTTGGTGGTAGCAGACAACAGTTCACTTTGCATACTGTCGTAATATATTTCAAACTCGACAAAGAAACTTGCAAAACTCAGTCATTTTGTACTGTAAGTACCTCTTTAAGGCATGATGCTGCTGCAGTATGGGCACACCTCATTCCTGTTTTGCAAGAAATTGAGATAACTGCTCCTCTGGTTCGTAAACTTTACGTTATTTCTGACTCACCATCTGCGCAATACAGGAATAAAAATATATTATATATAATAACTCAGTTATCCTCCTATTGTCCGATGCTGACCCACATAATTTGGAACTATTGTGAGTGTGGTCATGGAAAAAGCGCAGCAGATGGAGTGGGTGGAGTATTAAAGAGAACGCTAGATAAACAAGTCTCATATCAACATGATATTACCAATATTGAATCGCTGGTACAAAACCTACAGTGTTATGTTAAAGGTGTGAAAATTGAAACAGTTGAAGATTATCAGGTGACAGAAAAAGATTGGCTCTTGCCCAAAGACTTAAAGACTTTTCCGGGAACTATGAAAGTTCACCAAGTTGTTTGGTCTAAAGAGTCAGGAAACCGTTTGGCACTTCGACATCTGTCCTGTATTGAAAGAGAATGCCTAAATAAAACTATTAGGTGCCCTCACGGCAAGCATTTAGGTTTTCATGACTTCACTGGGATTCAATCAACGAATTTTGCAAATAATACAAATATAGCACATCTGCGTCCAATTCAACTGTCAGAAAAATTAGTACTACGTCCCAAGCCATTCAATGAAAAGAATCTTTCCAAAAAATTACAAAGGAATAGTTTCATACATGAACCACACACACACTCAATCACAAACATTGAAATATCAATTATTAAGCCCTCAACATCCCATTCCTTTGATGGAATGAATAATCAAAAAGGAGAGAATGAGCAGGAATCATCGATAATACCCAAATCATTGCTCGAAAAATATGAAAACTTCAATGAATTTAGCACTCCATCGTGTTCATTTTTTGAAAACAATGATACTGAAATTATTGAAAAGTATGAACGGACAAGAAATATTGACAGCGAAGAAGAAATCATGATTACAGCCAAGAAGAGAAAAGTAAGAAGATTATCTTCGTCTTCGTCCAGTTCTGATTTGAATATTTTTTGATTTTTGTTATTGTATATTTAGTTTTTTAAATATTTGCTGTCATTTAATGGCATGACTTGTTTTAGGTAGGAAGTTAAACTTATTAAAGAAGACTGATGACTATAATAATTATAGTAAAGACGTGCTGTGGTGTGATAATTAAAGAAGATTTGTTTATTAGGTACATATCTAAATTAAAAACCTATATTTATAGTCATGAAAAGAGGCTGATTAGTGAATTTGAGAAATAATTGTGTGATTTAAAGTGACATGATGAAAAATTAATCTTTAAGCTACATACTTGAACCTACTCTTAAATACGTACCCAGAAAGACTGTTTTATTGGAATAACTATAATTCGCATTAGGTATAAGAATTACTTATACATAATTGCGAATTATAGTTATAGGTAGAACAAAACTTTGTTGTTTTTTGTTCTATTTAGATATGTACGTTTCTCTATTGTTGTAGTAATTTAAGAATAAAGTGATCTCAATCTCAGGTTTCTGTTATGTTTCATACGTTTATGTAAAAGGATTAAAAGTACTAAGCTATTACTACTAAGATATTTTTATAATGTTTCTTATTCATTTATTGTATTTTAAAAATATAAGAGTTGATTTAATTTTAGAAGTTTTACTGATATACCTGTAGAAACACTATTCTCCTCTCGTTACCAATTTAACTAAATTATACCTAGCATTTTTCTCTTAGTGCAATAGGTAGACATTAGGTATTACTATTAATGGCATAACTTACAAATGCAACCATCATATTAATCAGAAACTTTAAGCTTTCTAATCGCGATACGTTGATTCTTTTGAAAATATATCAAGTAAATTAGTATTAGTACATAAACAAGCAAAAATATTTATTTAAGGTTACCAGCATTTACGATAAAGTTTTCCAACATTTTCACACAACAACAACCACAAAAATTACCAAAGGTTATAAAAGTAAAGAAACTACTCATTCATATCATAATAAACATTACATTACATTAATATCATTCTTTGAGGTTATTGTAACCTCAAAGAATGATATATGTAATAATACTAACTGTAATATCTGTATATTAATGATGATATTAAAAAAACTGTGTACTGTCCTGTCTCAGTGTTTATCTAAAATTTGTGGAAATCAAACCTAACAAAGTACGGAACCCTGGCTGGGGGCACGGTTGTTCTTAGCTGTATCATTTCGGTGGATTTATCATTTCGGTGGTAATTTTTATCATTTCGGTGGACACTTTTAATTTCAGTGGACTCTTAAAACTTTATCCTTAAATATTTATGTAAGTTTTGATAATATTTGATGTCCACTCACGCACAATGTTATAAAATAGACTAAAGTATTATTTGTCACTAAAAATATATAGATTGCATTGAAATAAAAAAAACCCACCGAAATGATACATAAAAATCTCTTGTTGAAATTCACCCACATATTAAAACACTAATCTACCCACTTAACAGCAATACCCAAATGACTATTAATCGCTATATTAATGTTCTGTTAATCCATCCTAGCAATAATTCACCAAACTGCGTACTAAGGCCGCATACACATTTGCGGTTAGCGCGCACGATAACTTGCGGTGTACCTTATAGTATCTGCCTACTACAGACACTCTATACTCACACTTATCATCCATATTCATACTTTTATTGGTTTTACATTAGCATATTACCAATCATTTCGTTTTTATAAATATTTTCTTTATATCCTTTGTTGTGACATGTTTACTTCAAATTTGTCAGATGTCATTTACTTTTATTTTTGATTCTTACCAGCCAAACTCTCTATGAAGGTTTCATTTAGATTATATATTACTAAAAATTATTATCATCAATTCGTTAGTTCAATTGTTGTATTTTATAATTAATTGCGAATATTTGCTGTGTAAAGATATTCTGAGTTATATTTATAAAAATATTATGCGCAAGGTTTTTGACCAATTGCTACTGGCTGCTTTGAATACTGGCAGGTTGCGTCTTACTAGAGCGCAGCAGTTTTGAATCTGAAAAAGAAAATTGGAAGAAAAGAAACGGAAGATCAGGGTATAAAAGGGATTTCTGACGGATGCCCTGGTTCTAGTCTGGAGTTAAGAGTCGGTTCAGTCTGGACATGAGAAATCAGTATAGTCTAAAATCAAGAAAACAGCTAAGTCTAGTTTGGAGTCAAGATCTGTCATATCTTGAGTTTTGAGCACAGCCTGGTGGAGTCAAAGAGCGGCCTTCGTTTAGTGCTGCCGTGGCTGTTGCTAACTGTCTGCTGGAAGCTGCTTTGCGAACTGACGAGCCTGGCACTGGGGCTCATTACCTGTCTGCTGGAAGCTGCTCTTCGAGCTGACGAGCCTGGCATTGGGCGGTACGTGTCTGCTGGTGGGTCCTACCAAATCGCCCTGCATCAAGTTCGTCGTGGTCAAGCTCATCTTAATCAAGCCAGCTTTCTACGACTGCAAGTTTGTCTTCAGTTACTATCACGCTCAGAGATTTGCGGAGATATTTAAAACGTTCTCGGTTAACCTGCCCTTCACTTTTGTACTAATTTATTGTATTTTTCATTTCATCATTTATTAAATTCATTTTCCCCTAATTACTTTTTTAATGTATAAATCTGTTTACTCCTTTCATCAAGGAATAAGCAAGTTTGTTACATTTTGGCGCCTAACGCAAAATCAAGTCTTGATCTTAAACATATTCCCTAAATTCTAAAACAACTTCCACAAGAGATTATATTTGGTAACTATTTTCATCATATTTTCATCATATTACATCACTAAATCTCTACTTATACTCTTAAGCACTTAAATCATATATTTATCTATATCATCTACGAATCTCATCAAAATAGGTTTAGTGTCGTGGGCTCGAACTATTATCGGCGCTGGTTCAGCGCAAAAGTATAGACTACCACACATGACAGTCCTTCAACGCTCTTGAATATTTCAAGTAGGCTATTTTAGAATCTTTCTTAATAATAACTCAGACTGTCTTGACTCTCTCTCTCTCCCTTTTAATTTTAGACACTTTATTTTTAACTTTTTTATCTTATACTTACTCATGACTCATCTCTATCCTCTTCCCTTCTTCTAACTGTAGAGTTTTATTCGGTCTATTTAAACTCTATAGTTTTTATTTTCTATGTTCTTTCATTGGTTCTTAAACCATTAAAAGATTATTTTTAATCTTCTTCTATATCTGATCTTATCAGATAACTCTTTGAAGTGCTTTTAGGTACAAGTTACCTAACCTTCTATTATACTATTTTCTTATCAACTCTAAAAGTTGACTGAAGCGGGTTGCGACTTCCTTTAAATAAGCCTTCGCTAATCTTCAACTCTAAAGGTTGATTGAAGCGGGTTGCGACTTCCTTAAAATAAGCCTTCGCTAATCTTCAACTCTAAAAGTTGACTGAAGCGGGTTGCGACTTCCTTAAAATAAGCCTTCGCTAATCTTCAACTCTAAAAGTTGACTGAAGCGGGTTGCGACTTCCTTAAAATAAGCCTTCGCTAATCTTCAACTCTAAAGGTTGATTGGGGTGTATCCCTTATTAAAAGTCTTTATATTTCATCTTATTATGGGTTTTAGACGCGAGCGGATTACAACTCCAAAAATAAGCCTACTGTTATTGATTTATCAGGTGGAGTAGTGATCATTGAATGTGAATCCTACCTGGCCTAACTTCGTAAGATGTCGGTGTGTTTGAATGAGTTATGAAAGTTTTGTGAATGTTGTAATACTTTAACCTTACCAAAATTTTTGTTCTAGGCCAAAAATTTTCTCGGGGTCGTTGGGGAAATATAGTATCTGCCTACTACAGACACTCTATACTCACACTTATCATCCATATTCATACTTTTATTGGTTTTACATTAGCATATTACCAATCATTTCGTTTTTATAAATATTTTCTTTATATCCTTTGTTGTGACATGTTTACTTCAAATTTGTCAGATGTCATTTACTTTTATTTTTGATTCTTACCAGCCAAACTCTCTATGAAGGTTTCATTTAGATTATATATTACTAAAAATTATTATCATCAATTCGTTAGTTCAATTGTTGTATTTTATAATTAATTGCGAATATTTGCTGTGTAAAGATATTCTGAGTTATATTTATAAAAATATTATGCGCAAGGTTTTTGACCAATTGCTACTGGCTGCTTTGAATACTGGCAGGTTGCGTCTTACTAGAGCGCAGCAGTTTTGAATCTGAAAAAGAAAATTGGAAGAAAAGAAACGGAAGATCAGGGTATAAAAGGGATTTCTGACGGATGCCCTGGTTCTAGTCTGGAGTTAAGAGTCGGTTCAGTCTGGACATGAGAAATCAGTATAGTCTAAAATCAAGAAAACAGCTAAGTCTAGTTTGGAGTCAAGATCTGTCATATCTTGAGTTTTGAGCACAGCCTGGTGGAGTCAAAGAGCGGCCTTCGTTTAGTGCTGCCGTGGCTGTTGCTAACTGTCTGCTGGAAGCTGCTTTGCGAACTGACGAGCCTGGCACTGGGGCTCATTACCTGTCTGCTGGAAGCTGCTCTTCGAGCTGACGAGCCTGGCATTGGGCGGTACGTGTCTGCTGGTGGGTCCTACCAAATCGCCCTGCATCAAGTTCGTCGTGGTCAAGCTCATCTTAATCAAGCCAGCTTTCTACGACTGCAAGTTTGTCTTCAGTTACTATCACGCTCAGAGATTTGCGGAGATATTTAAAACGTTCTCGGTTAACCTGCCCTTCACTTTTGTACTAATTTATTGTATTTTTCATTTCATCATTTATTAAATTCATTTTCCCCTAATTACTTTTTTAATGTATAAATCTGTTTACTCCTTTCATCAAGGAATAAGCAAGTTTGTTACAACCTCGAAGCGACCCGCAGCGTGCGCCCAGCCTAAACGTACCTAATACATTTAATATAACAAGCTTTGTTTTAACGAGAATTTTGATTTTATCAGTGTCGAGCTGTTTGAGGCTAAATTATAGTAAAAGCTCGTTTATTTAGCTTTTAAATGTGTTGTGCAATAAGTGGGGTGTTTTGAGAAAATAATGTCAAATTATGATGGATAACGTTGAACGGAGACGTCAGTTGGAAACACTTGAGCTATGTATAAAATCGGTACTCCCTTTCTTCTCCTAAAATTGTTTGTCCGAAAATCATTATCCATAACACGTTTGCTATAAACTTCAGTAACCATAATGTTCAAAATCCCGAAATTTTGTTTAACATAATTATCTTTAGTTCTAAAAGTATTCTGTCATAATATCAAGTACTATAATTATTGAATCTCCTAATTTTACAAGACGTAAAGTCATATGTCCTAAGTATTGTGTTAAATAATGTGTATTATTCCGAATGTTCATTTATAATATTTTTTTTATTCCTAAAACATATGCTAAAAATTAGGTTTTAGTGACAGTAACGAATCGCTGTAAATCCGACTCCACGCAGTCTTGTCTGCCCTACCCCTAGAGTGTAATTTAAAATCGCGTAGGCGCAGAGGGGCGAGGCGGCCCGCGAGTAGAGGAGCAGGTGGTTGTAACACTCGCCGCCGCGGCTGAGGCTGGCCGGCTGAGCCGGCCAGCAAGCCGAAGCTGCGGTGGTGAGCGTTAAACCCATCTGCGACGATAAACTCGCGAGGGACTGCCGGAGCGCCGCAGCGCCGCAGCCATGACAGAAACCATGCTTGAATGATTGCTTGCATGCTGCATGCTGCGTGCTTGCTTGCATGCTGCGTGCCTGTTTGCATGCTGCATGCTTGCTTGCATGCTGCATGCTTGCTTGCTTTACAAAAACACAATCAAGTGCTTTATTGAGTACATGTATAATATATTTATTTATGTATAATAAAAAATAATAAAATGTTCTACGAATATTATTATTATAAATAAACATTATGTAATTTGAATTTAGGACTTATAACTTTTATAGAAAACATTTTTATGTCTTTTGTATATTATTGATTGCAATATTTATGATAAACGGATTTAGGACATATTATATTTAGGGATTTCAATTTTATGGCATGTGATATTATGTGATGTTAAGTTCGGGTGAATTGTCATTCGGACAAATGATGATTAGGACAAAAAAAGTTATGGCACTTTAAATTATGGATAAAAAAGTTAGGTGACACAATAGAGAACCATAAAATCCGCTCTTACTGCTGTTTCATAAACGGCTTTCATCATCTGTCTAGCCTTTTCCTAACTATTTTGGGGTCGGCTTCCAGTCAGATTCAGCCGAGTATTATTATATTTATTATTAAATATATTTATATTTATTATTTAATATTATTATCAGTGTTTAACATTTAACATGGAAGGACTGCCTATCTGACCGTTGGTACTGGGTTATACGATACCTTCTGGTTGTCAGACTTTCGGGCCACTGACAGCTGTCAAAGATCCACAAATGACAGCCGGAATCCAACAGCTTAACGTTCTTTCCGATGCACGCAGGAATCTCGGTTTGTAATGGGTGGTGCCCAATCTACAGACCTAGCCAAGCGCGGCTAACCTGAAGATGCTCCTGTGTCATAAAGGCGTTGATAATGTTAAATTGCAACCATGGACGTGCATTGACTTTGCGTGAGTGACGTCATAGTCCTAACCTTAGCGATGGTTCGAGCGAATCCGTATCGACCCGGTCATGTCACTCATTTGTTTGGGAAACCAGAAGGTAAGCTCTGTCAGCAAGACGACGATATTTTGATGAACACTACCGCGTGATGATCGCTTTAGTCGTAACCAAAGCGATTTAATTTGCTATGGTTTGACATTGAGTGCTTGAGAATTGTCATGTGTTGTCTTAAACAACGTCTTCCAAATTGTGATGAACTCTTCGTCTTTTAATACTGCAATTAACTTTCAGGCCAAGCATACAATAAATTAGAAACAAGTAACATGCAGTCCTCAATTTTCATCACTTTGAAATACGAGCCTTTTCCTAACAAGCGACGGTAATGTCAGGAAGGATTACTTTCATGTCTTTCTCGCATGACATTCAAGTGGTTTTAGATTTCAAAGCCAAAACTTTTTGCGAACAAGTAAACCTTTAGATCACCCTGAGATGACCTTTAAATATCTAAAGTGTAAAAGGCTGAGATTAATATTAAATTAAATTTAGTCAGATTTTAGAGATTATAACTCAACGCGTAGAAAATGATTAAACTCGTAACTTACATTCGCAAATTATAATATCAGTATGAACCGTATGGATTTACAATTGACATTATTGGCGGTTGGCGACTGCTGAGAGGACGAACAGTGAAGAAGAATGGAAGTAGAAGATATGCTGCGCCGACCCCAAATATATCAGGATAACAGTGTAGCGACTTACAAAAAACAACTTACTACAAAAGTACTACAGCGCCATCTATGATACGACGAAAGAACTAACATCACTTTCCTACATCTCGCAAGCAAAGTTTACATCGACTTAAGAGTATATAGAGCAACCTGACAACAATTGTTGGGCATAACACCTGTCTGGCCGGAGGATCCTCCCTTTTCAATGCAGTATTGAGGAACTTAACATCCTGTTCTTCATAGCCCAAAACGGCAAGAGAAAAAGATGTGGATGTAGTTTTCACCATAATTTCGAAATAACATTCCGAAATTCTTATGCGTATTGCTCGTTAATTATCTTCATCTAGTCTTTACCCAACTATGTTTCAGTCGGCTTCCAGTCAAACCTGATGTAGCTGAATACTAGTTTTTTATATGGAGCGACTGCCTACCTGACCTCCACAACCCATCTGGAATTTCTCCAGTTTTGTGGGCGCATACACAAACAGTCGGAGCCTAAACTGCAGCAGGCCATACAAATATTTGGTCCGTGTGGGTATCGAACACGAAACACGCCAGTGCAGCAGCTAATCGCTCAGCCACTGTGCCGTCTAAATCAACAACAACAATTTTTAACCCTAAAGTTTATTAGTACTGGGTAATACGATACCCCTGGTAAGGTTGGTTGCATGACAAAATCATAACAATCAACATGAATAATATCTTAACAGTTTTGTCAAGCCGTAAAAACCATGCAAAGCAGGGGCAAAATGCTAGTTTTATGGGGTATACTTCTTAAGCTTTTGAACACACCTCGTCCGTTATTATGTACGAGCCAGTTTACATGTTACTTTGAGCCAAAATTATTTTAAAATATTTTTTGTCCACAATTTTCCGCATGTTGAGGGTTTATTAAAAATCGTGACGCACGAAACCTTATTGTCGTCACGTGAGGCGGGGAAATCCATTAACAGCAAATGCGGTTTGGATTGTTGGTCTAATGTATAAGCGATAGCGGTATTACAAAATAAATATTTACAAAATAAATATTTTTATACAAGGTGTTGTTTTGCAACCTCGTCAAAATTTAGGAGGTTGTCACAAAATACATAAATAATCAATTGAAAATAGGGTGGTTGTTAATTATTAATAAAATCTGTATTTTTTTCGTTGTTTATGTTTGTCAATATTTCAGAATAACCCCCTTAACGTAGTTTAGGGAATAAGAAATTATGGTATAAACGTTAAAGATTGTTTGGATGGGGAAATCGCGATTATAGGGTGAGGATCGGATGGGCCGTGTTTAAAACACGGATGGTTCACACTTATCGATTTCCGTAAATAAGAAAAACAAATAAAAATTACCTACCCATTTTATTATTGATTCAGGTCGAGAATCATTAGCAAAGGTACCTCATTGAATTTGACGAGGATGCAAAAAAACACCTTTTAGAATATATTATAAAGTTCAAAGTCCTGACTGACTGATATATCAATGCACAGCCTAAACCGCTGATCTTAGAGACCTGAAATTTGGAGAGTGTATTCTTGGTGAAGAATAGGTATCCACTAAGAAAGGTTTTTTCGAAATTCCACCCCTAAAGGGGTAAACAAGGTACGATTGTATGGAAATAGGTAATTTTAAAGTTAGAAGCATGAAATTTCATATACAAGTTGCTGGTTAGAAATAAATAAATACGTATTTTAGCGTTTTTGAGTATCTAATCTATCTATACTTCTAGGGGATCAGATATATGTGCGCGAAAGAAACGTGCAGGGACTCATTTGCCCGAAAACACATTTTCGCGCATGGGTAGCTCGAATGGACATTTGTGCGCATAGAACTTTGCACGAACAGACACTTGCGCGAACAGACATTTGCGCAACTCGACACTTGCGCGAGAAACCGATTCAGTCGAACTTTGATGAAATTCAGACTATAGTGATCAGGGAGCGGCGGTTATGAAGTTTTCATTTAACAATTCCGGAAACAAATCCAATCCAAGTTCCCAAACTTAATTAAACAATACACCCGCTACCGCTCATGAATTATGTCATCATTTAACACACCGAACACGGATTGAAACTAGTAACGAAATTCGCCCTGGGACCGAGAGCATCACCTAACTTAAAGTACGTACCAAGTTAAACCTATTTAATAGGTTCTACGTTTTCTCCCACAAAGTTTTCTGTTAGAAAATGGTCATGTTTTTAGTTTCCTACCCAAGATTTTATTGCTGAATCTAGCCCCAGAAACATGTTAGGCAATGTTGTAGTTTTTGCTTTAGAGCAATGTTTTAACTTGTTCGGTGTTGGACGAAAGTGTCTCATGTTGGATGGATTCGATTTCTTTTGAGAATTTTTGTTCGAGTTGTTTTATTTCAGCGATTTCTGTAAGAAAAACGAGAGGCCATTTTTTCTCTCAGAAGAAAAACCTGTGAGACTTTATGTACCGAAAGTATGTAAAAAATAAAAGCCACTAAGTCATTCTGCTATTATTTAACTCCTAAATTGTTTTTATTGAACACCGCACTAGCTATTTTAACGCAATCCCTTTTTATGCCGCGATGGTTCATCTCATCAAATAACCGAGGCCCAGTAAGTGGTCACATTAATCGTGGTGTCAGAAGTGTCAATGGAGTCCCTTCCAACACACTGACTACTATGCGGTCCACTAGCGCGTCGTATATTTTCGAGTATGAGACGCCACCTATATTGCGCTGAATAAGTACGGGCGGCCGGCGGGCTCACTGGTAAGCAGGAGATGCAAATTCTATTATACGAGAATGGATGGCAGTTAGAATGTTGAAAAAAACTACTAGCTCAATCCAATTTACGAAAAAAAAAAGTGTTTTTGAAAACAGAACCTATAGTTGCTAGCCAATAATCTTGCCATCCATATTAACTAGACACGATACATAGCCATCGGTTGCCAGCATGTTACCAATCCAACTGTAGGCACGAATAGGCGACTTAATCATTGATGCACAATGCAATTATCCGCCTTGGTAAACACATTAAAGAGTCATGTGTAGTATTCGTTGTGTATTGCATTGAGATTGGTTTGGAAAGGGATTAGTAGTGTGATTGAAGCTTACCTGAGGTTTTAGGAATTAGAGATAGTAAAGATTTTTCAACACATAATGTTTAGTCGAAATCGTGTGTTTTAGCATTTGCATGTGCGTGTCATAAGAATGCTAAAGGGGATGTGTGGTGTTA
The DNA here is from genome assembly GCA_963082945.1 of Cerastis leucographa. Lineage (NCBI taxonomy): Eukaryota > Metazoa > Arthropoda > Insecta > Lepidoptera > Noctuidae > Cerastis > Cerastis leucographa. Next base: position 3,259,771 of record OY720380.1, on the reverse strand, counting down.
CGCGGCGACTGAAAGGTTTTGTGGTAATCGGTGGTCGTGGTATGGGCTTGTGATGCGGAGAAATGAGGAAAATGTCGTGAGGAATGTTTTGAGTATGAATGTAGCTGGGTAAAAGAGGCCAAAGAAACGATGTATGGACTGTGTGAAGGATGATAAAGCAAGAAGGGGCGTATCTGATGAGATAGCAAGGAATAGAAAATTATGGAAGAAGAAGACATGCTGGCCCGACCCCAAATTAATTGCAATAAAGGCAAGAGAATGATAAATGTTTTGTCGAAGTTGCCTGCGTAGATAATTATTACAATATTTGTGGAATAAATAAACTATTAAAAATATTTGATGAAAATAGAAATTAATTATGTTAGTTATTTTTTATGGCGACGGTTACGCCATCTAGGAGCGAAGCGTGTGTTCCTAAGGTGACAAGATAGCTGATAGGTATGCTGGTAGACCAGCGGTGGCCCAGTGGTGGCAGCTCCGACTTACGCAGGCAGGCCGCATTACTTTGTGTAATTTATTTCATCACCGCCGCCCTCAAAAACGGTGAAGGAAAACATCGTGAGGAAACTGGCATGTCCTAGAACAAAAAAATCGAAGTCATGTAACATCTACCAACCCGCACTGGGCCCGCGTGGTGGATTACAGCCCACTCCTTCTCATAGAGAGGAGGCCTGTGTTCCAGCAGCGGAAACATTATAGGCTGATGATGATGATGATGATGATTCTGGTAGGTGGCAATGGGCTCGCCACTATTACATAGATATAAAACATAGCTGCATAATCTTTGAAGGAAATACAGGTATTATGTTATGTGTAGCCAGCTGTTGTGGTTTGCACTCTATATATGTATTTCTGTAGTTCTATGTATTTCTATAACTTCCTCTCTTCTTTTAAAAAAGTCATTTCTAAAGTCATTATCATCATCAGGCTACAAAAGTCCACTGCTGGACGTAGGCCTCTTCAATCGCACGCCACTTAACTCGACCCCAGCCACTCTCATCAAGTTGCTACCAGCCAACCTGCGAAGATCGTCGCTCCACCGAGCCTGAAGGCGTCCCACCTTACGCTTGCACTCAGCTTTAGCTTACACTTCTACACTGCCACGCTCGAATAGTTCGACTACCTCTTAATTGTTATACTGCGTCGTAATCACAGATTATAGCTACTCGTGGAAAATCCGTACTGGATACAATTAATGTTGCATCCAAGGTAGATGACCAGTCAATGAAAAATAAACCTTTTAGTAAAGATATAAGAACCAACACGTTATCCAAATACAAAGGTATAGAAACGAAAATAGCAGTATAATTCAATCTTTAGCACAATGAGATTTAATCAACGTTTAATATTTGGCGCTGACAGACCGTCGAAGATGAGATTCGTCGCTCAACACAAAGCGATGTTCTAGAATATTCTGTCATATCTTGCTTTTATAATGAATAATTGTGTTGCTGATGATTCGATTTAAAATTTTCGCATATTGATGAAAATTAAAAGGTTTTCTGCTCTGTGTGCCTATGGCTTTACTTCCTTCTCGTATCACGAAGAGTATTTTGTGAGTAGGATTATTAAGGTATTTTTCTGTGTTAACTGCCACGTTGGTGTTGTGACTGCTGAGCATAAAGGGTTGTCATGGGTTGGATTCCCGGGTTTGGCCACGGAGTCTTGATTTGTGCCTGGTTGATTGCGATAGGCTCGCCCCCATTACATGAGACTTAAACATAACTCGCAAAATAAGGGTGTACTATTAGATACACCCCTGCCTAACCCTTCTGGGATCACAGGCGTGTTGTTATGTGATGTAGAAACAGAAAATTATGTTATTACTTGAAAAAATTACCGCCCGTCTCTTCTATCATCACATCACCGAAATAAAAACAACACACTTAAAAGCAACCTTTAAATTAAACTCAGCCACCTATGTAATTAAAACGCACAACATATAGAAGTAATAACAAAACGCAAGGCAGGGAACAGGGCCGGGGACTGATGTCATTACTCTGGCTCCTGTCGTTATCCTGGCACAGTAAATTAACTTTATAATGGACTATTTTGACAACTTTAATAAAAGGTCACTTCAGTCCGAGGACGTCTACTAAAGTCTTTGATGTTTACAATTAATGTTTTGAGGAACACCCTTTTAGGTATTTTCAGTGAAAATTCTTAAATAAACGCATTTTGAGAATTTTTTTACTAATTCAATTTTCGTGTTAAAATAAAAAGTCTTATAAGTAAAGTCAGGGAAATTAACCGTTGACCAAATTGCGTAACAACATAAACAATCAATCATTTTTCAAGAGCTATCGATGGACACCCCACACAATTATAAACGTAGTTTTTTTTCAACCCTCAGTTACAAGAAGCCATCCCTATTTTATTTGTTTTCGTAATATTTTATAACATTTTTGTGTAGTAGTTCAAAAAAGGCACCTACTCTCCCAATTTCAACTGTATGCTGCCAATAGTCTCTGAGTAAAAAGACTGTGACATCCAGACGGTCAGGACAAATTTGTAAGAGTTCCTTTTCTTGCCATTTGGCGGCGGAGACTTAAAAACAGGTTTATACCAAGGAGTATCGCGTTACCCAGTAACTAGACAGTAGAGGTCAGATAGATAGGCAGTCGCTCTATGTAAAATATGTTTTCAGCTGCATCCAGTCTTCCCTTCCTTCTTAGTCGTTACGCTCTTGACAGAGCGGTCGTGGTCGTCATGAAGTGTTGCTACTACTTGCGGCAGATGTAATACGCCTCACGATGTCCCGCCACCTCACCCGATCAGAAGTCATCCGGGTACATTCGTGCACCGGACCGCCCACAGCAGACTTGATCTGGTCGGTCCAACGCATGGGAGACCTTCCACGCGGTCTAGTGCCTTCCACTTTTCCTTGGACGACTAACCGCTCTATGGACTGACTGTCTCGCCTTGAAACGTGTCCGAAGAAAGTGTGTATTCGGGACTGTACTATTGTGCATCCAGTCTACTTAGACTGAAAACCGACCACAGCATAATTGGTAAAAGGCTAGGCAGATGATGATGCAAGCATCACTGTCAAATTTAACAGTAGTATGAAATGCAAATGCAAATTTTTCGAAGAGTGTCAATATACTTAATAAATAATTACCTTGACTGTACATAGCGGAGGGTATTAACCCTTCTTTTACCTACAAAAAAGGGTAACGTATTTCTTTATGTCCAGATTGTATAGGTACGTATCCCTTGTCAAACACATGAATAGAAGTAATATTTTGAAAGAAGGTAACCAAAGGCCTTTTTCTGGGATAGGTAGGTAGCTACACGTGACTTGAGACACCTGTGAGCTATTGATACACATTTAGGCACCATATTTTTTTTTCTGTCGACTTTTGCAAAACCGTCATAATAATGGATTAAGGTGAAATAATGGGATAATTTCGTGAGGAAAGTTTTTAGTACGAATGTGGATGGTTATAGGAGTAGAGGAAGACCAAAGAAACGATGGATGGACTGTGTGAAGGATGATATGGCAAGAAAGGAGGTATTTGATGAAATGCCTAGTAATAGAGAAGTATGGAAGAAGAAGACATGCTGCGCCAACCCCAAGCTAATTGGGGAGCAAGAGAATAATTAATGGAACAATTTATATGGGAAAATTATTCTTATTCTTTATTGCACATAAAATTACAAGATATACACACAAATAATATATAGCTTATGTACAACGGCGAGCTTAACCCAGAATTGGGTTTTCTTACAGCAAACCTTATTTTAAAAGGAAAATTTGCCAAAGAGGATAGAGCTTTGTGCACGAACAATACTATAAAAACTTAAATCAACTTATTTTATAAACTAAACTAATACATACGATAAAATAAACATAATACATACTATACATCAACATACACATAAAATAAAATTAAAATGTTTTCCATTCAGATTTTCTCATTGGTAGCTCATAGTCTAGATTTTTGCCCGGTTTATGGTAACACGCCCATTGGCATAGCAACAATGGCCCGGAAATTTATATCTCTGCTGAACTATTCGGGGAAAATCATCGTTAACACTGTAATATTTTGTTTCCCGGGCATTGAACTATTCTGCACAAATACAAATGCAAACACAAAGAAGCTCGTGGCTAAATAATAACAGCTGCACGGGTTGATCTTTAAGGTTAAGCCGTGCTTAACGAGGTTGGTCCGTGAATACGTGACCATAATTACATACCGAGTTTCCTCCGTGCCTCGGAAAGCACGTTAAGCCGTTGGTCCCGGCTGTCATTTGTAGATCTTTGACAGTCGTTACGAGTAGTCAGAAGTCAAAATTTTGACATCCAGTCATACCAAGGGGTATCGTATTACCCAGTTACTAGGTTGTGGAGGTCAGATAGGCAGTCGCTTCATGTAAAGTACTGGTGCTCATCTCATCCGGTTAGACTGGAAGCCGACCTCAAGATAATTTGGGAAAAGGCTAGGCAGATGATGATGATGCAAACACAAACATGAGGAAGCTCTTAGTTTAGCCACTTTTTGCACAAGAGACACCCGCCTGCGCCACTACCGTTTATTTTGCAAGTTAGCATCTTTGAGGAAGTAAAGTATGCTGTTAGGAAGTAATTAGTTTGTATTACCTGTGGGGGCTTGTTATTAGTAATTTAGTTTTCCTAAAATGTGAAAAAAGTACTCGCAAAATGACAGGAAAATCTACCCAAAAAATCAAGCTATCAAAAATGTTTGCACATAATTCTATTTTACTTCCACAAAATCACATCGAAATACATCAAAGCTCCGAGCCATCAGCAAACTAAATCATATACGTTAAAAGTTTCCCTGTCTCTGTATTAAGCGTTCACGTAGAACCAAAAACTTTTTCTGTACTTGCCCAACATATTTTCCTGGTCACGACATATGCCAAATATGACGTCATAGTTACCATTTTGTTACGGAAACTTCTCGAAGGGAAACGGAAAAAGGAATCGTCGTTACTTATAAAAGATTTGTGTATGTTTTTTTCTTTAGGTTATTGTTTGGTCAGATAAAGTTTTGTGGTCTTTGGTCGTTTATCTTCGTTATTGGTCGTCGATGGCCATTAAAACTTTCTACTACGTCTGTGGACGATTTTCAGTAAAAGAGCGTTTAATCGTCTAATCGCTTTGCTAGTAATTACAATCCTCGGTCATATATCGTGACCCAATGCTTCTGTACATCGAAGTAATTACAACATTGTTTAATTGGCCGTTTATTGTAGCGAGCATTAATGATCCGAGTATTTTCATATTTGTGAAATGATTGTAAAAAGCGTGTTGAGTAAAATAACAAACCGTTCTATTTTAACACTGGTTTACAAAAGTGACGTCGTGTCCAAAGCGATTACGCGATCTACCTATTCAAATGTTACTCATTTATTCGGAAGATCAGAAGTACTCGTCTGACGACAAAACTACTCGTTCAGTTTTGCCAAACAAAATCAACGCAACGGACGCCTGTTTGCGTGACAATCGCTTTTGTCACGACGCGGCTTCACGGCTCCCGCGTATAGTGCGTAGCTATGTTATGAAAATTTATGAATTTATGCCATTTTAAAATCAGTCGAACCATGAAAGGTTTAGGTTAATAATTCTTCTTACATCTGACCCTCATCCTAACTAATATTATAAATGCGAAAGTAAGTTTGTTTGTTACCTTTTCACGACTAAACGGCCGATCGGATCTTAATAAAATTTTGCAAGAAGATAGATTTTAACCTGAGGAAGGACATAAGCTATATATCATCACGCTACGACCAATAGGAGCGGAGCAGCAATGAAAAATGTTGCGAAAACGGGAAAAATGTGACGCAGACGATGTTGCGCGGGACAGCTAGTAAGTTCATAAAGATCACATTCGCGAGGATTAAGAAGGACGATACAAAGAAAAAGCTTGAAAGCTCTCTAACACTGAAACATAGTTAAATCTTTTTATCTGATAAAAACCCGTCATTGCGAACACTGCTCACGTACACGCGTGTTAAACTCGTAAAGTCTGTTACGTATAGTCAGAGAGATAAATATGTTACACTTACGCAAGATTTAAAAGGAATTTTCTTCTGATACTGTTGCTGTTGGAATGCGCCATTTCACTGCTGGGCAAATACATCATCATCTGCCTAGCCTTTTCCCAAATGTCAGACTTTTGGCTTCTGACTACTCGTAACGACTGTCAAAGATCTACAAATGACAGCCGTGACCAACGGCTTAACGTGCTTTCCGAGGCACGGAGGAAGCTCGGCATGTAATTATGGTCACTCATCCACGGACCAACGTCGGCAAGCACGGCTTAACCTTAAAGATCGACACGTGCGGGTGTTATTATTTAGCCACGAGCTCTTCCTGGGCAAAGAACTCACTTCATAATTATGATATTCAGGTTTTTTCGATCCAGGACTAATGTGGACCACGTCTTGTCGTTGGTTATATCCAGCTTCTATCATCAGACGAGCAGAGACGCGACGAAGCGTCACCTTTATATGGTTGAAGTTTCACGAACCTAAACAAAGCGCTGTGCATCCAAATTTATTGTATAATCCAGATCTCTTCAAAGTTCGAGGGAATTGGTTTCTTCTAGACAAGCGTGCTCCATCCCTTGGCCGCGTCGTTGTCGCTTTCTATCAGGCGAGTTGCGTTCAACCCCAACAAGAACCAAAGCTTGTCTCACCACCTTCTATGAGGTCTGATTGTGTCAGGGGTTAAGATTTTCTACTGAATTATTAAAATGAATCATGGCTTTACAAAACATATTATTTTCGAAACCATTCTAATACAAAATAGGAATTTTATCATAGATAGTTATTTTACGAGAATATTAACGAATTAATATTCTTAACTTTAAGTACATCAAAATACTTGTAGATACCTACGTTTCAGATAAAAAAATATCTTGTTATAGGCTACTTGTTTCAGTTGCTAACGAACCACGTATTTTATGTTAAAAAAAAAGCATTCTGCTTGTTTAGAGGATTAAAGACTTGTATAAAAACTCTTTACTAAACTAAACTACTCTTACTAAATTTTTTACTAGCCTTTACTGTCCCACTGCTGGGCAAATGCCTTCCCCAATTCCTCCCACTAGCCCTTTTCCCGTGCCTTCTTAAACCAGGATAACAGCACACCTGCATCAATGATTTTTATCATAACCCAACTCTCAGGTAGCTTGTGTCTCAGCAATGGGAACATTATACGCTAAATACGGACAATATTAAAAAAAAAACATAACCACTCAGTTTCAGGGTCACTTTTATCTGTCCACAAACCCTCGACTAAGTAAAAATCCAAAATGGTCGCCGATTCTGTCAGCGAAGCGACACGAGGAAAAACCAAAATGGCCTCCACTGAACCGAATGTAACATTAACTTTTCTTGCGAAATTGATGATATCCTGAGATTTAGGGTCATCAGCTGTTACGCTACATTGACCCGAGACCACAAATTAATTTACTGACTTGGAAAATACAGCGCTTTTGTTTCAACTGTTGGAGATATTGGGCGCATGGAGAATTATTTTTTGTAAAAGGACCTTTTTTAGTTATTAATTCTTTCTTAATAGACACGCGTACTCTCGTTTATCAGGAAGAAATAAGTAAAGTTATTTAAAATCGTATTATCAAGATACATAGGGTAGTTTTTAAGAAAGACAGAACAGGGAAATCCGAATGTATAAGAGATACCTGGAAAAAGTCTTAGGAAACTTAAAACTCCTTTTAATAAAATAAAATTAAATAAATTTACTACTGCTGCCCGCGACTTCGCTCGCTTGGAAATTTTGATGGGTTTTAGGGGTATGAAAAATGATGTTGGCCGATTCTAAGACCTACCCGATTTGTACACAAAATTTCATACAAATCGGTTCAGCCGTTTCGGAGAAGCTTGTTAACAAACACCAAATTTTATATATTACATATTTTTATTTTTTATTAATTTTTTGGTCATTTGTGAGCTGTCCATTAACATGAGAAAAATCTGATCATTCTTTTTTAATCCCTTTCGGCTCTGTTTCTTGTGGATAGTTTCCAAATATTTCTTACGGATTCGGGTTCCCCCATATGTTTCTACTGGCTAAATAATAATAGCCAGTCGAGTCGATGTTCAGCTTAAGCCAGGCTTGCCTATGTTTGTCTGCGGATGGGTGTTCACCCATCCGCAGTCCAGTTCCACCAGTTGCAACAGCATCCAGTTTAGCAAAATCGAAAGCACGGTAAGCCGTTGGTCCCGGCTGTAATTTGTAGATCTTTGATATTCGTTACGGGTAAGGCTAGTTTTCCTGTCGCGCTGAGCTACGCTGATCGTCCGCGCAGACAGTTCAATTTGTATGCGATTGCTCAGCGCTGACAGCCGTTTACATACATTGACTTGTCAGCGCCAACGGCACGCGCGACAGAAAAACCAACCAGTCTTAATGGGCAAAAGGCGAACAACTTAATTAAGACAAACCATCGCTGTAGGGTTCATAACGAAAACCAATTCTACCTCAAGAGGCACAAACCGTGTTTTTTTTTATATGACTCCATAAAAAATAACACTTCTGCCACAAAAAAGACGCTTCACTTAACTACAATATACATTGACCGTCGCGCTCAGTAATTAAAATATCTATTGTTTTAAAACCATCGTTGGTTAACGCGCTTTGTGCTTGCTAATGGGTTTCGTGACGTCATCACGAGATTGGTTCATATTTCGTGGTAGCGCTAATGAAGCGGTGTATTGGTGGTTTTATTTTGGATGGTGCTGGTGGGGATAGGAGGGGTTAACTTTGAGGGTATTGACTTTTGAGAGTAATGCTTAGGCTAGTGCATGTATTTCGTTCTCCTATCGTCTGGGGATTGCAATGTATTTTGCAACATTGTAGATTTTTGACAGTCGTTACAGGGAGTCTTACAGGCAGTCGTTACAGGGAGGGGTATCGTATAACCTAACCTACGGTGCGCAAACTTGATCACTTACTGAACAACAAAAGTCCAAACTCGAGATTTGCCAGCCAGGAATGGAGCGCAGCATAATAGGTGTTAAACATAGGTACATATCGCGTTAAAAACACTACCCTGCGCTCTATTACTCAAGCTATAGATGTTGGAGACAAAACAGCCAAGCTGAAGTGGGAGCGGGCTGGTCACGTAGCACGAATGCGCCTGGAGAGATGGGCAAAGATCGCTACTCACTGGACGCCTGACGGAGGAAATCGCCGTCGAGATAGACCGCGGCGAAGGTGGTATGGTTATCTTGTTCGTGGAGCGAACATGGCCAAATATTGCACAGCACAGAGAGGTTTGAAAAGAGAAAGGAGAGGCTTGTGCCCAGGAGTGGGACACTCAATAAGCTACCAAAAAGAAACAAAAATCTTTTAACCCAGCCCTAGATGGGTTGTGGAGGACAGATAGGTAGTTGCTACATGTTAAATACTGGTACTCAGCTGTATCCGGTTAGACTGGAAGCCGATCCTAACATAGTTAGAAAAAAGCTTGGCAGATGATGAGTTCTCCTTGTATGACTGTTTGACTGTCACCTTGTCCTGGCCGTCTCGGGACAATACTATTAACTAAATTATAAGCGGTATAATTAAGAAATATTGCTGTTTCCATAACGTTATTGTTTTTTTTACGACGCGACTTACTGATAACAATAACAAAAATGGCCGTTTTGGACACTGGCCAAGCTTTTACTGTGAAATGTTATTGTGTCCATAATAAAATACGTAGTTATAAATATAAACATACATTACAATATTATCACCCAAATGGCTGGAGAATGCCATCACTCGTTGTGATTTTGAATTATGGTGGAGAATACTTGAGAATTATAATGAAGGAGCTAAACATTGCACCTATTCGATAAAAAATAAATTAAAGATAATAGGAGAATTGCGGGTATAATTAGTACCTTTTGGAAATAAATGAGTGAAGTTGTAAATAACGAATTCCCTTTTCTTCAAAACCTCATCCCGTTTCTACACAGATAATACTAATATGAATACGTAAAGGAATGATTACTATTATAATGATACCAAACCAAAGATCATAATATCACTATGATTCGAATGTAAGGGGCCGCCATGAAGCCTTCATCAATCCACTGCTGAACCACAGCCTCCTTTCCCTTTATTGTCATGTTTCCTTGGTCTGTGCGAATTACTTGCATGTCGTAGTGCGTGTCAATCGTGACATACTTGTTTTATAAAGAAAGTATTGACAATGTCGCCTATAACAACGTCAGCAGTAGGCGGCGTCTCTACGGTGTATACGATTTTCTTGATTCCAGATCATACCATCAGCCTGTAAGGGTTCCGCTTTTGGGACATAGGCCTCCTGTGAGAGAGAGCGGGCTATAATTCACAACGCTGACCCAATGCGGGTTGGTAGATGTTAACGAATTTTTGGTTCGTGAGCATGTCGGTTTCCCCACGATGTTTTATTACTCCTTTTTTGAGAGCAGTGGTGATGAAATAATTACTCAAAGTAATGCACCTGCCTGGGTTCAAACCCACGTTTCCTACCATTAGTTCACCACAACCCTCACAAAACAGAAAATTTGTATTAATAGCAGAAATTCATTTAGCAAAAGCCATATTAACTATCCAGTGTAATACAACTTCCACGTACAAAATATCTATCAAATTTTAATAAGTTTGTAATTCAATTAATAAGTTACGGTAGTAACAAATAACGAATAACCTCAGTGCCGCACAATTATAAGTTTAGAAGAGTTGCGGTACCGAGGTGGGGCTTGTAAATGTTATGTTAGAATGTATTTGTTTGTTGAGTAATCTGACGGTTTTAAAGGCTGTGACCCGTTCATTAGGAATCACATACGATATGTGGCACCAGATTTAATAAGATTAAGAAAACAGACGTCGGCAAACAGTCAACGCCTTGTTACGCAGCACCTTCCTTGACAACCACACAAGTCAATATGGCTGCCCGCAACGACTGACGTTCTGCCAGAAATAATTGTAGACCGCTTCTCCCTCGTCTGTGGTCACAGTTTTGTTTGCAACGTGAATCATATGAAGCTTCCTTGCAGAGGCACCGTCAAATATATTTCTAAGGCAATCCGGGTTTCGTCCAGGTCATAGCACTACCACAGCTCTTATTAACATTACGGACGATATAAGATTAGGTATGGAGAATGGGAATTTGACGGTACTTTCCTTATTAGACTTCAGTAATGCTTTTAACACCGTCGATTTCGATATCTTACTCAGTATACTCGGCTCTCTTAATATATCTCTAACGGCAATTGATTGGTTTCGTAGTTACCTGTGTGGCTGCCAACAGCGTATTTGCATTGAAGGTGCGTCATCTTCATGGTGCAATACCTCTGCCGGCGTACCACAGGGGGGCTTTCTATCTCCTCTTCTTTTCACCATATTTATAAATTCTTTTTCAAATGAACTTCTGTCACCTTACCACCTTTATGCTGACGACCTGCAAATTTATTCTCAGGCTCCCGTAGATGAATTGTTTGATGCAGTGAATTTGGTAAATAAGGATTTGGCACGTATTTCTGAATGGAGTTTGGCTCATGGTTTGAAGGTTAACCCTGTGAGGACTCAAGTCATTGTTGTCGGCAGCCCTAGGTTGCGTTCAAAAATTGACTGGACGAAACTTCCCCACATTGTTTTTGATGGTGCCACAATTCCATATAGCGATTCGGTAAAATACCTGGGCATTTACATTGACAAAGACTTGTCTTGGGGTCCACAAATGCGAGAAGTGGGTCGTAAACTGTTTGCGTCTGCGGGGTCTTTACGCAGATTGCGCAATTTCCTCCCAACTGCCACTAAAACTGCGCTCGCTCAATCTCTTCTCCCAATCCTCGACTATGCTGATGCCTGTTATCCAGATCTCACTGTAGTGCAGCTAGATAAGCTTGAGCGACTCCAAAATTTTTGTATCAGATTCATATTTGGTTTGCGCAAATATGATCATGTCTCAGAGTTTCGCGTTAAACTCAAGTGGTTGCCTATCCGCCTTCGCTGGAATGCGCATATTTTATCCCTTCTTTATAGTATTCTGTTTAATCCCACAACGCCCTCCTATCTCAAACAACGTTTCAAGTTCCTACATGACAGTCATACTAGACGCTTGAGATCATCGGAGAATTTGAGACTTTTGATGCCGGCACATTCCACCAAATTTTATGACCAGTCCTTCACGGTCCAGGCTGTCCGTTTATGGAACGAATTGCCGGTGTCGGTAAGACAAGCACAGTCACTCGTTACTTTTAAAAGCTTAGTTACAAATCATTTTCAGTCTTAGTAATTTCTCTGAGTCAAAATTTGTCACTATTCTAGTTTCATTATTTTTTCCATTTAATGTTAAAAACACACAAATATCTATATATATTTATGTATGTATTATATTTATATTATACATGTATATGTTCATATTTGAAGTAGATAACATTACTTTTGTTATTTTGTTTAATTGTTATGTTGTTGTTTTGTTTAAAATTTTTGTGTAGAGTACACCACTGACTACCCCCTTTTAATTTTTAATTCCGTAATGGCCATCCAAAGGTTGTCTGGAAGATATCGCTATAAGCGATAAGACCGCCGTTGTAACCATAACATTGTAAAATTTGTAAACCCGTTATGTTTGATTTTTGGTGTACAATAAAGTATTATTCTATTCTATTCTATTCTATTCTAAGGCAAACATCATTGTGAAGAAACTAAACACGCCTGAGATATATTTCCCCACCGCATGTTAAGTTAAATCAGAGGTCCATAGGCGGCATAAAAACTCTTACACCAGACTAACAACACGAAAAGTAGAAGATATCAGCAGGTAGTAACTCACTTTCTAGTCTTACACACACTATCTCCATCGTTCCTTCTATTCGTTTTTCTGACTTTATTTAAAAAAAAAACCTCCAAAAAAGAGAGTTTTAAGAGGTGTTTTGTGTGTTTTTTTTTAAACTTATATGATTTTTTCTTAGCCTTGACTGTCCGACTCCTAAGCGAACGAAAACATTGAAAGTTATAAATTTAAACGGGGGTGATACAGCCGTCCCCCCTAGCGATGCCCATGCTGACTAGTGACAACATTTCAAATTTCGAAACGACTAGATCTGTGAAAGTTTTTTATATTCCTTCATCAACTAGAAAAGGAGGTGATAATCTTCAAACGGCGTAGCAGATATAATTGAAACATAGCGGTTAACACACCTTTCATACAAAACCAACTTTATCAAAATCGGTTCAACCGTTTAGGAGCTATGATGCCACAGACACACACACAAATACAAACGTCAAACTTATAACACCCCTATTATTTGGACGGGGGTTAAAAATAATGAGATAAATAACAAAAACTTGCAAAAAATATATATATAAACCCAAGAGAAAAGCTCGAGAAGGAATAAAGCAAGGGATGTCTGAAAAGACAATGGTAAAGTTAAAATACAAACTGATTATCATTCCACAGAAGCGGCTAAAGTCTGACCTAATTCCTACCTTCAAGTACGTGCGCCTGAAAGTTTCTCACACGACATAATTCACGATGCCAGGTTTTATAACAGAATAAATTTTGGAAAACTTCCACAAGATTGTACTTAGCCTTCGCTTAATAATTTACGAATATATTTTTCCTTTTTCTTCGAAATTTGTGTAAAAGAATTTAATATAGACCGTGTATAAGGTGAGTTACTCACTTGTTCGTATCCCTACTATCGATTCGGTAGTATTTGTTGAACAAGAAAGCCGACTCAAAGCAATCACTACATACATATCAGGGTTTCATGAAGGCTCTGCCCACTGTGTGGAGCTTTCTAAGTTTAGAAGGCTGGACAGTTGCGCAGAGGTGGCCTCATACACAGCAAAGTACTTTGGTAACCCAGATGCTCTCCACGAAATAGTAACACCAAGACGTTACTGGCCTTTCTCGGAGATCTGTGTTGGATCGAATGATCAGTTCTCCCAGCCGTACGCAAAATACGCGCTTTGGACGTGAAGTTGTGGAGCCCGATACAATACTGTCTAATCGGCATTTATTCGGCTCGATTTGCCGAGCGGCTAAATCTATCCGTCATCATTGCCGAATAATTGTATTCACAATGCGAGTTGAGCCGTACACCTTTTCCCACACGTTCATATAAACTGAAACTCAAAGCATTTATTTCAATAAGACCATTACAGGCAGTTTTGAACAAAAAAAAACGCGAAGCTACAGTCCCAGTCACAAGGCATAATAACTTGTGAAAGTACTGTAGTTACCCATTCCAAAGCATAGATCTCTATGGAGAAGAATGGGCAAGAAACTCCATGGATACTCTTTTAAATCAAGATATGTTACATCATTCATCAGAATTACATATGTGAGAACAAGGTAGAAATACGGTCAAGTTAAGAGCGTCCAGATTTAATTATTAAATCAGTAATTCAAAAATAAAGTAATTAAAATAAACTGTGACAGCTAAGAGATTCACAACTGACAGCGCCCGTTCACGAACATGACGCCTAGATTTGCCTATTCGATATTCCCGACTTCGACGATCATGTCGACCAGTACACGTATGTAGAGCCCCTTTTAGACTTCAGTCAATATACATTTGAAAATAAACGCCCACAATGCTTTCAAATATTCATGATTAATTGAACATCGTGACATTTTCATAAAAATTGTTGACAATCCAAATTGTTATTTGAGTAGGGATGTTTCTAAAGTTATTTGAAAAATCTGGTATTTTCGTCATCTACCTGAAAACTGTGTGTAATATTTAGCTCCCGCCATATTCTCGCTTTCATCCATATTTCCATACAAATCCATATTATAATATTATAAATGCGAAAGTCACTCTGTTTGTTTGTTTGTTACCTTTTCACGACCAAACAGCTAATCGGATTTTAATGAAATTTGGCAAGAAAATAGATTTTAACCTGGGGAAGGACATAGGCTATATATCATCACGCTACGACTAATAGGAGCGATGCAGCAATGAAAAATGTTGCGAAAACGGGAAAAATGTGACGCAGACGAAGTTGCGCGGAACAGCTAGTATTATAAATGCGAAAGTCACTCTGTTTGTTTGTTTGTTACCTTTTCACGACTAAACGGCTGATCGGTCTTAATGAAATTTGGCAAAAAGATAGATTTCAACCTGGGAAAGGACATAGGCTATATATCATCTCGCTACAACCAAAAGGAGCGGAGCAGCAATGAAAAATTTTGCGAAAACGGGGAAAATGTGACGCAGGCGAAGTTGCGCGGGACAGCTAGTACATAATAAATAACATCCTTGCATTAATCCTGGAGCATTGTTCGCTCATGCATTGATAAAAATAATAATTATTTAAAATTTTACTAACAAAGCTGTAAGTATCTGCCAACTAACATAATATGGACTTGTATCAATTAATGTGTGCTAAATTTAAAATAAATAGTTTTAATTTCAATTAATAGATAACATCCCAGAAAGGGTAGGGCAGACACTTAATAAAGAAATTGGCATGAAGGTACATCCACATTTCACCAGTTAAGTTATTAATAAGTCTCCTAATAGTAGAGGGGAAACTTTTTTTTTTTTTTATATAAAAACGTTGCCCCACACTAGGAATTTCTCCTGTATCGTGGGTGCGTTTACAAACATTTAAACTCACATACACAAACAGCCAGACCCGGAACAACTATCTGTAGGCCATACAAATATTTGTTCCATGCGGGGATCGAACCCGCGACACGCAGCGCAGCAGTCGATCGCTCAACCACTGCGCCAACCGTGCCGTAAAAACTATAATTATGAAACATCAAAGAAAAATGTTTCTGCAAGAATTCTCTTTTAGACTGCGTAACAAAATAAGAGAATTATATAAAGTACTAGCTGTCCCGCGCAACTTTGTCTGCGTCACATTTTCCCCGTTTTCGCAACATTTTTCATTGCAGCTCCATCCTATTGATCGTAGCGTGATAATATATAAGTCTATAGCCTTCCTCGAGAAATGAACTATCTAACACTGAAAGAATTTTTCAAATTGGACCAGTCGTTCCTGAGATTAGCGCGTTCAAGCAAACAAACTCTTCAGCTTTATAATATTAGTAAAGATATAATGTTGCGCCTATTTTACTCGTAAAAGTTAACATTTAACCAATATTTTTTAAGTTGGAGGTGATTGTGTTTGCCGTAAAAGTTCCTTCAAAAACCGCACTTACTTGTACATACCGATATCGTTACAAATAGCAACATGATTGCTACACAACATGTGATTACAAGCGTGAGGGATGCACATAAAACGTTGTACTTACATTGTACAGTCACGAGCTAAAAATGCGTACAGCCTTACATACAGCGAAATCCAACACCGACGTTTTCAAAGCTATGGTTCAGTTTGCTGCATATCTACAGAATCTTTTCATAGTCTGTTATGGACAAACGACGTTCTTGTCATCGCGGGAATATCCTGGATGAGGCTGATAAAAAAACGTGGAGCTTAGCAAAGATATGCCTATACCAAGCAGCGGGTGAGGTCGGTCTGTGGATGAAGATGATGGATGATTATGGCTTGCATCATCATCATCAGCCTATAATATTCCCACTGCTGGTACACAAGCTTCCTGTCTATGAGAGGGACGGCTGTAATCCACCACGGGGGGCCAGTGCGGGTTGGTAGATGTCACATGTCTTCGAATTTTTAGTTCCAGGACATGCCGGTTTTCATACGATGTTTTCCTTTACTGTTTTTGAGGACAGCGGTGATGAAATAAATCACACAAAGTAATGCGCCTGCCTGGATTCGAACCAACGGCTTACTGCTCGTAAGTCGGGGTTGCTACTACTAGGCCTCAAAACTCTGAGAAAATCGCTTCTGGAACTAAAGAATCGGTCGAACTAGCATGAACAAAATTACGAAAAGTCTGAAGAGTTTGTCACTGTCCGTCCGGTATCCACAACCGCTCTTTATCCTGTCCGTACTGGTTTGTCCAAACCAAAAGTGAACACGATATTTTTGCTCATAACTGTACATTTCAACCCTGCTACGGCTTGGTCTCTAAGACCGTGCGTGCCTCTAATTACGTGCGTGTCGCTAACTATATACAACTACCCTCCGCCTCCGCGGAAAGGGTTATGTTCTATAATTTCTTCTAAGTAGCCTTATTGTTTAATAATAGCATTAAAATTGGATAATTATTGTTGTTATTTGAAGTTGATTTCAATTTGTATTGTAAAGAGTTGTAATTAAGGAAATGGTTGACGTTGATAATTATGGGAAAACGAATATTGATAATGAAGTAAAGTAGGTCTTTTTTTTAGAGCAGCGGTGGAACCCTTGGCTTAGTGCTCGTAAGAAGGGGCTTACGGGTAGTAAGCCAAGGGTTGAACCCAGGCAGGCGCATCACTTTGTGTAATTTATTTCATCACCGCTGCCCTCAAAAACGGTGAAGAAAAACATAGTGCGGAAACCGGCATGCCCTAAAACTTCGAAGAAATGTGACATCTACCAACCCGCACTGGGCCCGCGTGGTGTATTACAGCCCACTCCCTCTCATCGAGAAAAGGCCTGTATTCCAGCGGTGGGAACATTAATAGGCAGGATGATGATGAGTTTTTTTTTTCATACAAGTTTTTTATGTTATAATTTTACTTTGAATACCTACATGACCCATTTACTATCCAATGCATCCATCAGCACGATGTTTGGAATTACTACAGTGTTACATTGTTGACTAGTCCACTAAGAGTTCCCACGTTCAATCCGCCTACAGCCTCCGTTTTCAGATGCAACGTCCGTGATACCCAATCGACGGGTTTCCTTAGTTTAGGAAGGTCAAGATTGACATCGAAGTTAATTTATTCGTGATTGTACTAAATTACTGCTGAGTACACAAGTGAATGTATTGGGTACTAACAGAGAACGTAATTTTTCACCCCATATAAAAAGCGTTTCCCAGCAATAGTTTTTGCTTAAAGTTACTTAGTTTAATGTGCACAATGCTTTGTTGTCACTTTCGTGAAGGTTTTGTTCACACCTTGCATTTATTGAGGTTTAAGTTTGTCATAATTTTACTCCGTGATTTTTAATAACAAAGTGTCAAATTCCGTAGTCTGCATACATTTTGAAGAAACATTGAAGTATTTTACGAACACAAAACCTAAAAAAAGATTGAGACCTCTCAGAATTTAAAAGCAAAACTTCAATGCGCAAATGGATGCAATCAAAAAAGAAATAAGTAAAGAAAACATCTAAATAAAATTACAAAGTAGGGGCAATAAGTCTTCTTAAGAACTGGCAGTAAAAAGAAAGGCTAGTCAATTAGGGCCTCCATTGATGAACTAACTAGAAAAAGTGCCTAGCTTTAAAAGGTAGAAACATTTTCATTTCAGCGAATGAGAACAAATGACTAACGAAATGGCTAAATATCGGAGTTTCTAGAAAAAAAAATAAAAAAAACATTTATTCTGGACCAAACATTTTGTAGAATAATAAATTATCTGAACTTAAGTTTGCTACAAGGAATGAACACTAAAAAGTATGCTCGGAATTGTTGTTTGAGAAATACAAGTTCAACACATTGTTTACTAGAACAGGCCCGAAGGCTCCTAAGAAGCCGATTCCTGCCGGCTTCCCTTTGGGAAAAAGACACTATATGTAGTGTCTAGTGTCTTCTGTAGTTAAATAGTAAATTATGTACACATCTGTGGTTATCACATCACAGTACACATTAAACAGACATTAAATACATCATAGGATTGAAAACATTAGAAAAATGCCAAAATTTTTCATCTCAACAAAGAAAGCAACATGTGGCGCCAGTAAGCCGGTGCTCGGGTGTCAGAATTCAGAACTAAATTCGTATGGGCGCGGACACGTGAATTCGCGGCAATTAGCAGCTTTTTGTAGGGACTAGGTAAGCCGAAGATTTTGGAGTTACGACAGGGACAGAAAAAGATTTATGTAGGGGAGAACGAGATGGACTGAGTAATTGTCAATAACGTGTTTGGATACTAGATTAGTTGGTTTTTTTAAATCTTTATTTAAGGAGTTTTTTGGTCATTGTGAATATGACACTTTGTAGGTACAAAATAAAATTATCTACTTAGGATAAATTCACTATTATTACAAGCTTTTATTTAACTTCAATGTTAGCTAAACTAGAACCACTTCCCGATGTCCGATTGAGCTGAAATTTTGCACACACCTTTGGTTCTAAGAACAATACATTCTTATGACAAACAGAACTTAATCTTGAAGTCAGGATCGTCTCCTCATGAGGGAACTCCTCAACGTTTAATAGCACAGACACGAAACTTTGCATAAGAGTTCATATTTCATGGATGATCACGATTTGTATCACGATCTCATCCTGCAGCCAGGGTCGTCTTCTCACGAGGGAACTCCTCAACGTTTAATAGCACAGACACGAAACTTTGCATACGAGTTCATATTTGATGGATAATCACGATTTGTATCATGAACTCATCCTGCAGCTAGGATCGTCTTCTCACGAGGGAACTCCTCAACGTTTAATAGCACAGACACGAAACTTTGAATACGAGTTCATATAATATATGATGGATG
Organism: Cerastis leucographa; assembly: GCA_963082945.1. Classification (NCBI taxonomy): domain Eukaryota; kingdom Metazoa; phylum Arthropoda; class Insecta; order Lepidoptera; family Noctuidae; genus Cerastis; species Cerastis leucographa. The sequence goes on along the minus strand of OY720380.1, from coordinate 3,240,258 downwards.
ATCACGATTTGTATCACGATCTCATCCTGCAGCCAGGATCGTCTTCTCACGAGGGAACTCCTCAACGTTTAATAGCACAGACACGAAACTTTGAATACGAGTTCATATATGATGGATGATCACGATTTGTATCACGATCTCATCCTGCAGCCAGGATCGTCTTCTCACGAGGGAACTCCTCAACGTTTAATAGCACAGACACGAAACTTTGCATACGAGTTTATATTCGATGGATAATCACGATTTGTATCATGAACTCATCCTGCAGCCTAGATCGTCTTATCACGAGGGAACTCCTCAACGTTTAATAGCACAGACACGAAACTTTGCTTACGAGTTCATATTTGATGGATAATCACGATTTGTATCATGAACTCATCCTGCAGCCTAGATCGTCTTCTCACGAGGGAACTCCTCAACGTTTAATAGCACAGACACGAAACTTTGCATACGAGATTACGAGTTCATATGTAATGGATGATCGCGATTTGTATCACGATCTCATCCTACCGCCATCAGGACCGTCTCCTCACGAGGGAACTCCTCAACGGCTTATAGCACAGACATGAAACTTTGTATATACAGTATGTTAGGTTAAACGAGGGACATATTGAGGGAGGATATTCAGTATTCGATTCTCGTCCCAAATATGTAAAAAAACTATAACGTATATAGAAGAATTTTTAATGTTTTGTTTAGTGCCTAGATATTTTGGACTGTCCTAAGCCAGGTAAGTTTAAAGTATGAAGGGAAAAGGATTATACCTAAGAGTCATTGACCCGCTCACATGTTCTGCGATAGTATTAAGTCGCTAGCGCAAGGGTGTATACACGTTGCGTGGCATTTGCGAAAATTTTGGTATGGTTCTGTCTGTTATTTATCAGTGTTTTTTTTTTGTTTATATTTTTATTAGTATCATGTTAGCATGTACTATTATGGGTTTAAATATGTCCCTCGTTTAAACTAACATACTGTATACGCTTTTACTTTTATGAATAATCATAATTCCTATAGTTACCTAAAACTTGTCGCGTGAATGTTAAATGCTATAAAAGCAAAACGCGACAAGCTTTTGTGAAAATTATACTATATTGTTTTCATTTAGGTACTCAAAGATTTATTTTCTTCTTTTCAATGAATCTTTCTATATGCTTCGTTTAAAAAGGTTTTTTAGCTTATATATTTTTTGTCTTATAGTTCCTGTGCATTTAATCTTTACAATGAATAAGTTATGTAAAAAAGATCAAGTTGGGTCCTTTTGGTATCTTTATCATGGGTGACATTTTCGTGGTTTTCGAGATCGCTGATAACGATACTTACGCCAAAATTAAAAATGGCGCTGCCGCACACCACTAATTTCTCTTTTTTTTTGTCATGGGTTTCATTTTCGGGGTTTTTGGGTTCGCTGACAATGAAACTGAAAAATGCGATGACGAAAAACAAAATTAATATTCACATTTTTTTTCTTCGGCTTCCCTTTACAAAATTATGACCCTTCGCCACTGAGTATATTTTGCGGATTTTTTTAGTGTATGTCTCTGATATATGGAGTTAGGTACGCAAGCATAAGATATTGAAATCATGATCTTTTGAATTGACGCCTCGCCATTACAACTGTGCAAAACAGAGGCGGGGATTCCATTCCATCATCTGCCTTTTTTCAACCATGTTGGGGTCCGCTTCCAGTCTAACCGGGTGCAGCTGAATATCAGCATTTTACATGGAGCGACTGCCTATCTCACCTCCACAACCCAGTTAGTACTGGTTTGAAACAAAAATGATTCATTTCAGATTCAAAACATCACGTCAAACATCTTTAAAATTTTAGCCGGTTATTAATAAAAACTTTTTACAAAAAAAAAATAACCGACTTCCATAAAACACTAAAAAGTGGCAAATAATTTTAGTTTCGGCAGTCGGTGACTTGTTTGTTTCATTTACTTTTTTGCCACCGACTTGGTGACTATGGGACCATTTGGGAAGCCATTTCCAACAAAAAAAGAATTTTCCAAATCGGTTGGCAAGCGACGGAGTAATGCGCGAACAAACATAAAAAAAAAAAAAAAATACAAACATCCGAATTGAGAACCTCCTCCTTTTTTAGAAGTCGGTTAAAAAAAAACACTTTTTTGGGAAAATGAAAAATCTTACACAGTCAAATTACATAAATCTTGATACGATAATACATTTCTATTGAATACAAAGTAAAAGTTTACAGTGAACACTGAACCTAATGTAAAAGTTTACATTTGCCAAGGTATTTCGTGGCACATTTGTAAACTTTTACCCAAGGCATCATGTAGACTAATTCGAGTTTAACGCAACTACCTATACATAAATACTTTTGAACCTTCCTTTTGTAGTTCCAACATACTTTTATAAAAAATTCTGGTCACGTAAAAAAGGTAGTTATTGAATATAATTTTGCATCCATTAAATTTTGCGTCGGACCTAAAAATAATATTTGATAATCTATCTATCTCTCTTGGTTACCGTAGTAAATGGTTATAATAGTGAGGGATTTAAATATTAAAGAGGTGTGTTTAGGGATACGGACATAAAAATCTAAAACCTCCAAATTTGTTAATGATAGAAAACGCAGCTGGCATGACGACTTAACCCAAGAGTGGGCGCGCTATGAGCATTTTGCCGCCCTCACCGAAAAAAACGTTAATAATTCGTAATACAATTGCCTGTTACGTTTGCGCTTTTTAGTAGATGCCCCCCGATTTCGTTCGCAACTCGTGCTGAAAGGCTGGACGCCATCAGTGCGCGAGGAGCCCTTATAGGTGGAAGTTCTTACCAAAGGTTGTCAGACGGCAATTAGCTCACCACGCGCCTTCTCACAATTATTAAAAATTACTTTATTAAAATATGTAAGTCATTTTTTTTTTTTCAAAATGTACTATATTTTATGGTGTATTGTAAAAACGAAAAGGATTTTTTGTATCATATCAAGTTTCCCACGTAAAATTAATAAACCTTAAAATAAAATCATTCATTGGTCGAAATGTTCTAACATTTTCATAGAACCCAATTTGCAATTAAAACCACGTTACCGATACCAAAACTGAAATCCGATAGCAGAAAAACATTAAAATCACTCTTGAATTGGATGTACCTATTGTTTTTGCGCTGTACACGGATGGCCCAACAAAAGGTCCATCTGACCCAATTAGAGTCTCCTAATATTACGAAACGACCATCGCAGAGACACAGAATAGATAGAGTACAGAAGGGTACGCATATCTGAAAAATCGTGATGATGATAATGTGGGATAAAAAACACAGACCGGACTTTGACTTTGTCAAGTAAAACTAACGTAAGGCACTCGCCACACATGTCACTCGGTTTGCAGTAAGATAAATAGTAGTAAGCATAGTAAAAGCATACCAACAAAATCCTTACTCATATGCGGATACTGTTCATGTACCTATGAGTGAATTTGATTAAGTTTCATGGAAAAAGGAACCCTTTTTTTAGAAGTAATGTTGTTATATGTATGAACCAAGTTAGAACACAGTACAGTATGTAAACTTTGACTATATCACGAACAGTGATCCCGAACAATTTCAACCGAATGCCAGTAGCGAGTGCGCTTGCACTTGCTGTGAGTAAGAACGAACGCATATCAATGCGTGTGTGCTTTTCGCTCCTTGTTTGAAGCCAGCCTTCTGTGCAACTTTACTTATCTATTCCGTGGTAATGGGAGGGTTGAATGGGAGACGTGTATCGTTCGACGTTTTTGGCCGAACAAATTAATTTGTTGGCTTCGGAACGTACCTTATTATGTATGGACTTGTTATATGTACATATACGTCAAACGTGACGCAAGTCTTGATTAATACTATAGAAATGAGTTTTCTGTTAACAATTCCAATTACAAAGATGCAAGTAAGTATTATAGTGTAGGGCAGGATGCAAGTAAGAACTATAGTGTAGGGCAAGATGTGCAGGTAAGAGTACGAGACCATAAGAAACACAGAGGAATTTTCGTTCCAGTGACTTCAAACTTGAGAACCGATTTCTTTGAACCTAATAGTATGTTCCTATTTTCACTATAGGGGTATCAATAAAGAAGACTGCCTCGTTGGTCCAGTGGCCGCAAGCACGATTACTGAGCACAAGGTCCTGGATTGGATTCCTAGGTCAGGCTAAGTTTTATTTGGTTTTTCTATCAGGAATTTCTCAGAAGCGGCCAAGGAATCTAGATTTTTTCCCGGTTGATGGTAATTCGCTGGGCCCTATTACATGGAGTTAAACTTAACGGGCAAATATGGTGTACTCTGAGGTACACCTGCAACTTATCCTTTGGGGATTACATGAAAATGTAATTCTTTTTTAACCAACTTCTAAAAAAGGAGGAGGTTCTCAATTCGGATGTTTGTATTTTTTTTTTGTAATGTAATTTTTTTAAGTCCTCAGTTTTGTGTTAAATTATTATCTGTTTATACTTCTTTACAATTTTTGCAAGAACTGAACAGTATCTAAAATATAAAAATGCTTTCTACAGAATTACGTATTTACCATCTTCTAAAAAATCACTTGCGAAATATGTGCGTAATATTATGTGGATAAAGAATTCTCATATTTATTGCGAAAACATATTTTTTACGCCTTCAAAGGCCTAATATGCCTATAGTAATAACATATATTTGTACGTCTGTATTCAAAGATTTATATATTAAAGTGATATTACTTGAAGCTTCTGAGGCGTAGATACAGAAAATTCGTCTATTAATAAAACCAAATGATTCTGCGAATAAAAGATTTTATTTGCAACAGATTAAGGTTTTTTTTTTCATTTATTCCGTCATTGAGCTTAAAGTGGAAATTTACAAAAATTTGTACTTACACAATTTAAGATTCTAATTGTAAACTGTGTACAAAACATCGATGCGCGTTTTCAATGACGTCTTAAAGCAGTACTGTTTAATCTTATTCCAGAGTGGTAAAGAGATGGCGCTAGACGTCCTTAGTAACCCCCATGTATGGAATAAAAAGTCAGCTGGTCCATAAATTTGACCGGCCGTTGCAAATTTGTATGAAAAAGCAGTTTTAAACACGATTTAAAAAAAAAAGAAAACAGACGATTAATTTCTACTTTAAAAGTTCAACTCTTAATAGGTCTCGCCGAAATAGTTACCTACGTGCGTCTTTTATAAATTAAAAACAAAATACATGCAAAATAACGATTATGCTTGATTAAAGTCGCGTGTTTTTATAAAGCTAGCGAGCATTTCAGCGCGCAAAATTCAGAATTTAAAAAGTCTTAAATCTTCGAAGACTGCCCTGGGCCGTGTAAAACCCGAATTAAGGGTTAAGAATCATGTACTGAATTCATGGTAACGTCCCATATTTTCCAAATTTGGTATAATTTCTCAGAACGATTTATCACATTTCATTTCATTATCAGCTTGTGGCTAAATAATAACAGCCGCACGGGTCGATCTTTAAGGTGATGCCATGCTTACCGAGGTTGGTCCGTGGATGGGTGACCATAATTACATAACGAGTTTCCTCCGTGCCTCGCAAAGCACGTTAAGCTATTGGTCCCGGCTGTCATTTTTAGATCTTTGACAGTCGTTACGAGTAGTCAGAAGCCAAAAGTCTGACAACCAGTTTTCCTAAGGGGTGTCGTTTTACCCAGCTACTGGTTTGTGGAGGTCAGATAGGCAGTCGTTTCATGTAAAATTCTAGTACTCAGCTGCATTCGGTTAGATTGGAAGCCGTGCCTAAGATAGTTTGGAAAAAGGCTAGACACTAATCTTTGGTTACTTTATAAATTGTGTTCAACAATATTTATGGAGACAGTCTATCTTTAGACAATATAAAGTCTATTTTATCCAAATCGGTCTTCTATTTTCGTCTTTATTGCCATCAATTAGGCTAAAAATAGGCCGTACAAAAACGGTAACCACAAAATAAGAGAAAAAGAATATACTCCTTCACTTATCCGTTCAGGCCTTTAGCTTAGTTTTAGGTGAAAATTAAGTTATCGCTTTTTCCGATACTCGATTCTGTATTCTAACTTCGCTCTTAAGTCAGTTACAGGTCTTGAGTTCTGTGGGTCGATAAGGTTGTGGCGTCAATTTACGTCCAAACATAATGTACAGAACAAGTAGGTATTAATAGGAATCTAAGAATCAATGAAAGGTATTTTATTTACAAAGGTGTTCTACGCACCTGATCTTTATAAAGTGAGCATCAAATCAACATTCCCCATGTTCCTGAACTCAAATTTTGCGTTTACATTAAGTTCTCCTTTTAATAGACCTCTTTATTTTGAGGTTCCTGCTTGGTCCCATTCCTCTAAGTTTTTATGACCGTTTTATATAGGTTTTTCATTGCTTCTGGGCCTACGTTAATTTATTCTTTATTACGCCACTTTGAGTTTTCGTTTTAAGAGCGAAATTAAAATATTTTCTGTAATGACACGTGCCGCCGGATGGGGTTCGTTAAACTCTCTTGGCATTTTCTCGCGTAAAATTTCATTACTTTATGTATTGGTTCTTTTAGTTTGACGAAAACTCATTAATTCTTCGGCAAGATTTCTAGATCTTTATCCCTTGCTTTTTAGGTCAACTCTAGTCGATCGTTTTCTTATCGTCAGTGGGTTCCTAATACCTTTATTTCGGAATATTCACCTATGAGAGTGACGGGGGTGGCAAAATCACAAACGTTCTTTATTTTTTTTCCCGAAATACAGGTTTAAATAAACCTAGATCGGGCAGGTCGCTGCCAAACATCTGAATTGAATTAACATCACTTGCGACTTCTGAATATGTTTTAGTTATAGTTTACTTATAAGTACTATTTATACCATTGTATGAGAAAAATACTACTGTGCCTAAATGTAAACTTTATGTAATATTTTTTTATTAAATTATCTGATCTTAAATTAATTACATTTTACTATGGAACCTTAAACCATAAAATTCTGCATAAAAATTAAGCTCCATTTGTTTTTTTTTTTTTCAATCAGTACCATCAACATCATAACAAGCATTATCATCTGCATCAACAGTCCCTCTTTTCCTAAACAAAACATCTCCCAAAAAGGTCACAATACTATGAATACCATTTAAAACTTGGAAACCAATAAGACAAAAGGACATACTTCAGAACATAACATAAAGCCACAGACCCTTACTTCGCAAATCCGAGACATTTATCATGTCAGGCCTAAAGCAAGGAATTCTATTATCCCCGAAGACATACGTTCATTTGATTACGCCCAATTGGAAATTGGAGGAACGCACGTTTCAATTTCCGATGGAAGAAATCATCGGCAAACATTCTATGCGAAGATTTAATGGAGAAAGTACGTTCGATTTTGTAAAAGAGGGAAGTATACAGAGGACTTTACAGAATTAAAAGAGTTTTTAAAATGAAAGACGTGTTTAAAAGTAATTTTTGGTCAAGGTGATAATTATGGCACAGAAATACTATGAACAGCACCAAAATGAAAACTTAGGTTTTATAGTAGATACTAGCTGCCTCGCGCAACTTCGGCTGCGTCACATTTTCGCAACATTTTTCATTACTGTTCCGCTCCTATCGGTAGTAGCGTGATGATATATAGCCTATAGCCTTCCTTGATAAATGGGCTATCTAACACTAAAATAATTTATCAAATCGGACCAGTAGTTCCTGAGATTAGCGCGTTCAAGCAAACAAACAAACTCTTCAGCTTTATAATATTAGTATAGATTTGTAGGATATCTGAAAACGGTTGTGAAGTAGACTGCCTCGTTAGTGGTCGTAAGCGTGACTTAGAGTATTAGGTCCCGGGTCGAGAAAAGTGTAACCAAGAATATCCTTCAGGAATTTCTCAGAAGCTGCCACAGAGTCTAGATCCTTGCCCGGTTAGTGGCAATAGGCTAGCTCCCTATTACATGGTGCTTAAGCATAACTTGAGAAATGTGGGGGGGGGGGTTACGGTACACCTCTGCGTTACCCTTTCGGAATTAAAAGGCACGATGTTATGATTGACTCTGTCCTCCCATACTTAGTATCAACGCTGTAACTTCAAATATTGTAAAACCAAATGATTTTTAAAGAGTAACCATGGAGTTTCATGCCGGTTCTTCTCTATAAGAAATGACCAACCCGAACCGTGCAGCTTTTGTTGACGTTTTATAAGTGCCCATTTTGATTTTGATTGTGAATTAGCTACCGAATAAAACACCATATAAAATGAAGACAGACAAACAAAATTATGTCGATTTTTTCAAGCAGAACATTTTAAACACAACATAAGTCTACATTACTGATAATGCTACCGTTATATCTTACCCAGCTTAAGACATCTCAAGGGAAATTTACAGAAGTCTTAATAGCTGTGAACGCATGGCAGGTTTTCGAGGCATAACGTATTACGAACAAATTTTCCTTAATCGCTTGTTTCTAGTAATAAATTCTGGCCGTAGACCCAAGCTTAGCAGGGGATATCCCTCTTTATCCGTTGGTGTCATAAGAAACAAGTTAGGGATTACTTGAAGCGGATTGGTGGAAGATATTAACACAATATTGGATACTAGTGCTACCAAGCAATACTTTGGTACATATTTTTAATATGTATTAAATGGGTCTACTCTTGACTCCATCTTCACTCGAGGACAGAGGTGAGGTCTAAAGGAGCCTATTAACTCACGACTTAAATGCATTTGGGTTACATGAACTCCGGAACAACGACGCAGGCAAGGAATGCCGCTCCATTAAAATCTACAGAAGCCTTAATTCTTATTTTAGTCAATATGGCACCCGGAGACTTAAAAAAAGGGATATTCAATCATTCTTCAACTAGCAATACTGATGCTAGAGTAGTGGAAAATACATGGATTTGACGTAAGCTACCAGAAAGTTGAAAGTCAATCCGGAAAGTCTCTTTAGAAATACGAATCAATTTTTAACTAAATGCCTGGTCAAGACCTTCTCAAGACCGCTCGATAAAAATGGAATTTACGTCAGTAAATTAATTCAAACAAGAATCCTGCTACGCATGCCGTTAAAATAATCACTAAAGCGCTTAAAATCACATAGGTTCAAAGGAAAATTCTTCGGAGCCAAAGATAGAAGGCTCAACGTGTTCGCCCACATTTAGGAACATGGCCTGTCTCTGACCGCTGCGGGGCTGGGAATTGGAAACGCCTACACATCCATCGTCCGTCTTAAATGGAAGCTTGTCTAAAAATAGAGGTAAATCCTGAGCAACACCCACGCCTTTCAACACCTTACTTACCTATTTATTTTCAAAATTCTTTATGTAAGGTTACTTAGAAATAAATTTAAAACATTCAGGTCTAGTACAGGATTCTGGTACTATACAGCGAATATTGGAAATGAGCGGTCATATTTAAAATAAATGGTGGTACACTAAACATCCAACTTAACAAGCTGCCCTTACAAAATTTCAATACCTGCTTGAGGCAAACGTCTGGGACAGGTTCTACGATGTAGGTTCCATAGAGTAAGTTGTTAAGTTTAATGATCTGTGCCGCAACCTTAAGAATACGACCACACTTTCCTGATACATAAATATTTACTATGAATTTATCAATAGTAACATACACCGTACAAAACATCTTAATCACTTCGGGACTTTGCCACATTAAACCTTGTACTTAGACTCATCACGTTTTGAAGCTGGCAATAGCATCGTATTCAAAGACAAGGTTCTAACTACTGATAAAGTTTTTGTAAATTTTCCGTACCGCAGTGTATCAGCACATATCGAATGCGTGCCACCACAACATTGCGTTTACCATACACCTGAAACCTATCACGGCTCCGAAAAACTAACATTAACTTTTATAGCTCTTTTATAGTTCAGCCTTTATTTTTCCAACTTCTCTGGTCACGGATTGGCTGTAAACGCTACAATACTGCAAAAGGCTCAAGGGAAAATAAAACGAGAAGACTTTCAAGAAAATCTTAAATTAGATTTGTTTCTTATAGTGCTGTTAAAGGGTATCTATCTGGCTCTTTGCTTTCATAGTGCAGGAGAGCATCATAAAGTTGGTAAAAGAAGACTAGATAGAATAATGTTTGTTAAAGGAAATAGATCTTGAAAAGCTTTAAGAAGTTTCGATTTGCGATCTTATATGAAGTGAAGTTTCAATCGTGTTTTGTGGAGATATAATTTAAACCTTTTGAGTATTTTAAGTAAATCTTCAATGACAACAAAAGACGAACTAGCGACAAGCCCTATATTTTCATGGTTTATAAAATGTATGTGTTTATTGTTTCCAACCTCAATATTGTTTTAAACACAAACCTTCCGGAATTAATTATCTAAATGACAACGAACACATGAAATTCCATTGCGTGGATAAGAAAAATACCGCGATCGTACAAACAGACACGAAAAGCGATAGAGATGGTTAAAAGACAGATAGATTTATAGATAAGTGCTGTAGTTACTGTCAATCAAGATCTGCTCGACGTGAAATGAGAGGTCTATGTCTAAAAAGGGTTTATATGTAAATGTGGTTCACCTTTAAAGAGCGAGTTAAGAAAATGCCTACGCATATAAAAATAAATGTCCAGTTTTAGATTTTCTTTTATGAAAAAAGCTTTTATATGTGCTTTAGTCTTCAAAGTTAAAGACAAATAGTATAGTTTTATTGGAAAGTGATGTAGGCATGAATTAAGGTGCTGAGTAAGGTTATCGGTCACGCTTAGCGTGATTTAGGGTTTCATTTATTAGAAGGAATATTAGCGTGATTGAGTGTTTCCCTCATTAAACGAGTATTCAAACTGTTCTATACTTTTTGAATACTGATTCTAATGAGAGAAACTTACTACCTCTTCGGGGTATCGACTGCGTGGAAGTTGGTTATGAACCTAAGGGAACGAGACGAATAAGCTACCGATATAAAAAAAACCTATGTCTGATACGGATGGATATTATACCACGGATCGCTTTCAAAACGTGATATCGAAAGTGTGAACTGCTGACCTACCATGACGTATTGAAGCGGTATTGTTTGACTCTTATTCCAGTGTGGGAAAGAGACGGAGCTATACAGGTCGTCTAGCTCCATCTCTTTCCCACTCTGGAATAAGAATGAAACAATCATGTTTTTGAGACTTCATAGCTACCCCCCTGTAAGATTTAGATTTTAGGTATTATCGCGCTCACTCACAGCCCATCGGTCGCCCCTCATGACGTGAGAAATAAGGTTGAAAATTGGTCCACCAGCAAAGAGCGTAATATTACAACGATCTCTATCACTTATCGAACCCATTTCGCCTAGGCTCTTTAATCTGTAATTTTTTGTTTACCGAAAGCCCAAATAAAAATCTATCGGTGAAAGCGACGATATGAAATCTAAATGCAAAAACCGTCAACCATTCTGCACACCAAACTTTGTGACGCAGAGCAAAAACTATTAGTGGGAATAATTTTTTTGGTATGTAAAATTCCGGTTTGCAAAGTAAAGGAAAAAAAGTAAAAGAAAGGCACTAGTTCTTCGACACAATTTTTTGATTCATCATCATCCTCATCATTAGCCTATAATGTTCCCACTGCTGAGACACGTAGGCCTCCTCTCTATGAGAGGGAGTGGGCTGTAATTCACCACGCGGGTCCAGTGCGGTTTGATAGATGTAATATGTCCTCGAATTTTTAGTTCTAAGACATGCCGATTTCCTCACGACGTTTTCCTTCACCGTTTTTGATGGCAGCGGAGATGAAATAGATTACACAAAGTGATGCGCCTGCCTGGGTTAGAACCCACGGCTTACTGCTCGTAAGTCGGGGCTGCCGCCACTGGGCCACCGCTGCTCTGTTTTTTTTTTATTGCCTATCAATAAATTGTGTCGAAGTAACTAGTGCCTTTCGGTTTCGGTATGAGTGATTTTAAGCCCTTTAAAAACCAATTGAATTGACAGAATACAGCTACCGAAAATTTTATGCAAATCCCGTTGGAAGTAGTAGTAAGAATAATAATGAAATTCTTTATAAGTGATTGCCATTATTCTTCATATTACTTGTCTTTTTGTTGTGATTAAAAAACTTTATTATATTACATAATAATATATACATTATTTAAAAACTACAAATAGATCGAAGTATCAAAATTACAAGGCTTCAAAAAATTCGTCGCCATCGCTGTCAAAACGAAAAGTGCCCAGAATGCTGGCCGCATTGCCACGTTGGTTGGCAATGCTGATTCACTAGCCAAAAAAAGGCCTCTAGTCACGTAGTAATTTGTTTAGTGTCACATACATTTAGGGTACTGGACCAAGTAAGTTTGTAGTACTAAACATAGCATTGTGCGTACCACAACGGTATACTCCTCCTTGGCAGAGTTAATATTCCCGATAGCCTAGATCTAACCTGAGAGTCTTCAAGGCACGACTAAATAAGTTACTTCCAGGCAAGCGTGTACCATCGCTTAACGCACCATCGCTTTCAACAGGGTTAGGTAGTCCAACACCAACCAATACAATAATAGTTTCATTGATAATAGTTAAACCAGAAAATCAGAAGGAGGAATAAAGGGTGTAAAACACCTCTTAACGAAGCCGAAAGGCACTGGTTCTCCCTGTCATTGCGATCATTTTTTTGTTTTACACCATACCTGGGGACCTTCTAGTTACGGAGATATTAGGGGTCAAAGTTCCAACATTTTGACAAGTATTTTTTTGAATACAAGTTTTTAATGTAAGATTTTTACTTTAAAAACCTCCACGGCCCCCGTACTATTCAATCCGTCCATCAGCACAATGTTTTTAGTGCGTTATATTGAGTTCTAACACAAAACATGATTTTACACCCCCCAAAAAAAAGTCGTTTCCCAGCAATAATTTTTGCGTAAAGTTACTTAGTTTCATGTACAGAATGCTTGGTTGACGGCTTCGTGATGAGGTGATTTACACCGTGTACACAGGATGACGGACAGGGTATATACACACTTAAGGCTGTGCTACAGACCATCAAACTGAACATGTTTCGCCATCGGTCAAATATCGTAATAGCGAAAACATTATCTGCTGCCCATACAAAATTTCAATACCTATTCGACCCAAATGAATGGCGCAGCTGATGTTTTTTTCGCTTTTAGGATGTTTGTTCGATGGAAAAACATGTTCACTTTGATGGTCTGTAGCACACCCTTTAGTATATATGTATATAACCTTTCCGTTACACCCGTATAAGGACCGTAGCAGTTGGTATTCTGCTGTTTCTGTCGACCCCATAGGCGAAAGGAAAAAAAAAATATACGGAAAATAAGAATTTAAAAAACGAATACTAGTATAACAGACTTAATTCAGTAGTCTTTTTTTACGGTTCCGTACCCAAAGGGTCAAACGGGACCCTATTACTGAGACTTCGCTGTCCTTCTGTCACCAAGCTGTATCTCATGAACCGTGATAGTTACCCAGTTGAAATTTCTACAGATTATGTTTTTCTGTTGATGCTATAACAACAAATACTAAAAACAGAATAAAATAAATATTTAAGGGGGCTCTTATACAAATAACTGATTTTTTTTGGTCGTTTTTATACATAATGGTACGGAACACTTCGTGCGCGAGTCCGACTCGCAGTTTTTTTTAAATAAAATCTTACTACTTCATTGGTTTATTAGTCCCAACTACGACTGCGGAGCATGAGGACTTGCGCTCGATTCCCGGGTCAAGCAAATTGTTATTAGGGTTTTCAATCACGAATTTAACAGTAGCAGCCACGGAAATAAAATTTGTGACCGGTTGATGGCAATAGGTTCGCCCAATAATACATAGGACTTAGACTTAACTGGCAAAATATGGGTGCACTATAAGGCACACCTCTGCCCAACCCTTCTGGGCGTACAGACGTAATGTTATTTATATATAGAAAGTATGTTGTAAAAATGTAATTAGTCGCAGATAATATCACATCTTTATAATATGTAAACAATTGTAATAAAAAATCGACGGTAATAATACATAATTATTATCTTACGATTTTGACGTTATTGAAAATCTTACTTATACTTTTAAGATATCGTTTGCAAACGATGTTTATACTAACAAAATGCGTGTCCTTAATTCGTTAATTTACTGCAGTTCATAATCATGAAAAAATGTGATTTAATTTAGGGTAACATCGTCTTAAATTAGTATGATTAGAAAAGCACAAAGCTTCTTTTTATTAAAAGGCCTTTCGCCCTTTAAATGTCGAAAATAATAAAGTTTTTTTTTTAATATATAAATAGCTTAGCGGTCGTTGATATTTCGATATCCTGTGCCTACGTATATTGTTAGTTTTTCGGTCACTGATTGGGTTAAAAATTTAAAATTAATATTATGGAAAAACAAAAATAAATTCAGCGATGATAGGTTATAATTATGAACCCAAAGTATAAATTATTTAATTAATCGTTCATATTTTGCAATATGAACATAATGTTACGACATTAACGAGCATATCTGTCAACGATTTCAAAAAAAATTGCTACAATTTTAGCTTAAAATGTGTTTCAGACGCAAACGAAACGTACGTAAGAAAACATAAAGATATCAAGTTCCGTCTGAGACACCAAAAAACCTTAATCAAACTGTAAAAAACATGAAATTACTCACATTCACAGTGTCTCGTGCGCTCGCGGGAACAAACTAAACACTCGAACACACTATTCAACACAACACAGAATAATGAACACACTGAATCAATTGGAAAACACTGCACTGGACTACACTCCGTCCGCCCGTCAACGTACGATCACCGTGTCTATATTTTGGCTATTTTTTCCTTACGCACGTGTTTCGCAAGAGATCGCGCCGAACCGAGGCTTTCAAACGTTCGGGGTATACTGAAACGTACGGGCCGGGCCGTGCGCTCGCTTACACCTATCCCTCTCTAGCGCGTCAGTTTGGAGGTTAGTTTCATCTCCCTTCTCACTCGCACGCCCTGAAAGTGTACGGAGAGTACTCGTAATACGTATAGGTCAATATGAAAGCTCCTCGGGTGCTGGAGGCTGCAGTTAGGGTGGATACGTTAAGGAGTTTTGTGAGGATATGTCAAGTTATGTCATTGAAGGAGTTAGGTTCGGGGATTTGATTAGAAGTCGTATTTTGTAGTTCCGTATAGTATTTTGTTTGTATTTTTGTACGATTTCTTTTAGATTTTTTAATGTTTTAGTTAATAAAAGCGATAAATAGTTTTATACTGAATGCCTTACACCAAAATTCAAGTCATATAAAATTATAGATTTTAATATTTTTTAAACTATCAAACTAGTGTAGGTGTAACATACGTAACGAATAACGCGCGTTTAAAACAAAAACCAACGATTTATATATTTTTTTAAACTCAATAACTTTATAATTATATTTAAAAAAAAACAATTTTCACTCATTTTCTCTATAATCAACTTTACCCAAAACTCCAACAGTCCAACCACACATTCCCACGATCACCTCTAAACGTGCCCACCCTACACAATCCGGCTGGTATCAACGATTACACGCATGCGCAGTCCAAACGTCGCTTCGAAGGTTCGTCACACACCCCTGAAAATTAATTATTCCCTACACTAAACTGTAACAGTTTCTTTGATACATTTTTATTTATAGGTCTTCGATTTTAGGTTTTAATTTTTTCAATAAATTTTACTTAATGTTAGTTATCATAACGACTGTTTTTTCGAAGGGGGTAAGCAGAGGTGTAAAGTAAACCTAGCCTAACCAAGTTTGTTAAGTGTCTAGCGAGCCTTTTGCCATTAACAGAGTATCTTCAATCTTAATATCCAGACTTGTTTGAGTTGCTACTGCGAAAAATTGTAATAGGAAATTTACTACTATTTCCGATACTTTTCTGACTGGGGATCGAACCTCAAGTTTATAACCGTCGTGCTTGCAACTATTAAACCATTTAGCTTTATTTTGGCCGTATAATATGTCATGCAGGGAAGGGCCTAAATATATCTGTTGTTGTTTTTAACATAGATTCCAGAAATTTATGAGGAGGTGACTCAAAATCAAAATATTTTATTTTATATAGGTAGGCGTACATGGGCACTTATAAAACGTCGAGAAAAGGTGCACGGTTCGGGTTGGTCGTTTCCTATAGAGAAGAACCGGCAAGAAACTCCATGGTTACTCTTTTAAAATCATTTGGTTTTACAATATTTGAAGTTACAGCGTCAGTACTTAAATATGGGAGGACAGCGTAGGCCCAACAATAAGTCGTTGCTTACTACAAAAGGTAGAACAAGCCAAAAAGGAAAAAAAAAACTACGAATATACAAAGCCTACAATGTACACACATTCACAAAAAATAGGTAAATAAAAAGAATCTATACAAAAGTAAAAATAAAACAATGTAAGAAAACTAAATTAAACAAAACTGCTGAGATGACGAGTAATAGAGAAGAATGGAAGAAGAAGACATGCTGCGCCGACCCTAAATGAATTGGGATAAAGGCAGTAGACTGATGAAATAGGTGTCCCAGTTTTCCTACGATGTTTCCTTACCCATTGTTTCCAATAACATTGAAAAATATCCTGCTTGATCATGAAAATAAAAACGATAAAAACCTGCGAAAACGTATGACCTTACCATGCTTCGTCGCTTCTAAAGACACCTCAAGAAATTCGTCCTATTTCAACCTAAATACCATAAGGTGTCAGTCAGAACTCCCAACGTTCCACACAATGTAGTCACCTTCCAAAGGTAAATGGACCGAAGTAAGTAGATAAGTACTCCATCTTTGATCGAAACATTGTCGCCAAGATTCAAATGTCCAAAACAAGCCCCTTTCAGACTAATTGAAAACAAAATTGGGCCGGATGATCTCTTACACAAAGTTAATTCATTATTGTTTATTTTGCTTTTGCTCCACCATCTTTTAGCGGTGGCTGAGTGCCAGTATCCGAGTATTTTTTTTCCCAATATTTTTGCCCTTTTAATTACGTTGAAGTGTGACGGAGTTTTTTTTTTTTGTTGATTATAAATAATTAATTTGGGGAGGATGCCTTTGATCACGGTAATGGAGTTTTTGATTTTGGGATGTTTTGGCTTGGAATTACATGTTTATGTTTTAATTTGTTTTAGTGTATGTTGCCTATTATTACTGCTATTAACTGAGTCGTTGGTCTAGTGGTCGTAAGCAAGTCTGCGGAGCATGAGGTCCTGAGTTCGTTTCCCAGGTAGGGTAAAGGTTATAGGGTTTTTCGGTCATGTTCGTGATTTGGCGCTGTCAGCTGTGACTGGTCATCTATTAGCTGCCACGGTTTATTTTAACTTGTTTATTTTTGAATATTTTACTCTGGACACTCTTAACTTGCCCTATTTTTACATCGTTCTCACATATTTGTAATTCTTAACATGAATGATGTAACCAAGATTTTGTAATACATTTTGATTTAAAAGAGTGTCCATGGAGTTTCTTGCGCATTCTTCTTAATAGAGATCTACGCTTTGGAATGGGAAACTACAGTACTTTCACACGTTATTATGCCTTGTGACTGGGATTGTAGCTTGACTTTTTTTTTGTTTTCGACTTTCAAAAGCGCCTGTAGGTAATGGTCTAATTGAAATAAATGCCTTGAGTTTGACTTTGATCAGTATATTCTCAGTATTTGAGTTTGAGTTTGATCAGTAATTTCTCAGTAACACCCACGGAGTCTGGATGTGTGCCCAGTTGAAGGCAACAGGCTGGATTCCTATTGAATTCTAACTGTAGTGAAGGACAGCTTTAAGAAAATTACCCGTTCCGATGACCCTAAGATTATATATGGTTGTCAAGCACAAGGCTAAAGGAGGAGCTCTTGGCTAAATAATAACAGCCGCACGGGTCGATCTGTGAAGTTAAGCCTTGCTTGCCGAGGTTTGTCCTTGGATGGGTGACCATAATTACATACCGCGTTTCCTCCGTGTCTCGGAAAGCACTTTAAGCCGTTAGTCTCGGCTGTCATTTGTAGATCTTTGACAGTCGTTACGAGTAGTCAAAAGCCAGAAGTCTGACATCCAGTCTTACCAAGGGGTATGGTTTTACCCAGTTACTGGGTTGTGGAGGTCAGATAAGGCAGTCACTTCATGTAAAGTACTGGTACTCAGCTGTATCCGGTTAGACTGGAAGTCCCCAAGATAGTTTGGGAAAAGGCTAGGCAGATGATGATCAAGCATAAGGATGTTTTGGGTTTGAGTCTTATCTTCGTGGCACAAATCTATCACCTATTCACGAACCAACCTTGGCAAGCACGGCTTAACCTGCAGATTGACCCGAGCGGCTGTTATTATTTAGCCTCGAGGTCTTCAAATCTCTTATTTTAACCATGTTATAATATTTATGTTTAGTTTAAGCCGTCAATGATTTAAAATAAATAATGGTTTAAAAAAACTAAACAACACGCATTAATAGGAAAGCAAACTAAGAATAGAAAATAATTTTCGATAAATTTCAATTAAGAATAGTGTGACAAAAAAAAAAATTTCGCTCATTAGTTTTTTTTTACAGAATTACTTAGTTTAAAATTTTGTAATTTAAATTTGCAGCGAGTTATTAAAATCCTATAACTACAAAACAATTGCATGGACAAATAAAATAACCAAAATAATCATCGTACAACTGTTAGTGAGGATTGCATGTTGACTTCCCCCAGGGCTTGTAGCTGGCACTCGATCAAGGCTTGTCTCAAAGATCAAACCATGCATGTCTCAATGCACGGCTAAGAACAGTAGTTATATGACGTAAAAAATTCCCCCAGAAATCGCATTTGAAAAATCGCTAATCCTGAAGGTCCTGATCTGAGGATAATGGGACAAACTATTTAAATTATTGCATTGTCATCGGTCCTTAATAAGTGTGCAAAGTTTCAATTTAATTCGACTTTTTAAAGTGGGTAAAAACACGTTCGAAGATTCCGTTACATACATACATATCAAGCTAATAAAAGTGTATTAAAAATCCCATTCAACACAAACAGACATCACTTAAATCGAGAGATCGATCACGTCGCAAATGAATCATTTTTGCAACTATAATTAAAACACGTGGCGCCGTCCAATCACTGTTTCCGCCATCTATCATGTTCGGGAAACGATCGATCGACTGATTATTTACGAGTCATATTATACTACGCATACGCGTGTAAGTAAGTACCTGGGTAAATAATAAAAGCCCCACTGGACGATCTACAAGACCTTAAATATCAACGCTTGCAGAGGCCGTGCTGTCAATCATGGTCATCTCGCAACATATAAATTAAAATTTCTTTAGCAGGGAAAGGTTTTACTCTTCTTTCTTTATTATTATTTATTTCTTACCAAAGAAAATGGTGGCGCGAAGGGCTACTTTTGGTTTGAGTGGACTGTATTTGCGATGCGTAACAAAATGATTGACAAACGCTTGGAGATAGGCTTAGACGAGTTGCGAGGGTGTTGGACAGTAGAATGCAACCCGAAAGTAAGGGAGGGAAAGCACAAACCTTTTGCGGGAGCCGGGAGCCACGTGCTTTCGCCGACGCCGGTGCACCGGTTCACTTTTCCAAGATCAGGGGCAGTTGAGCTTCAGTTTACTGTCTTCATACAATTAACACAAACACAAATTGTTGACGTTTAGTCTTATTACATGCGAAAATGCGGTGATTCCCGAATTATCAATATTTTTTATGCAGAGCGGGACGACGCCATGCGCGCGCGATGCGGTTCGATCCGGAAGTTTTTTCTTTATCGTTTGAGTCTCACCTGGTCTCACAGATTTTATTTGGGTTGCCTCAAGGGCCTCTGACTTGTCTTTGATGATGATGATTCATCATCTGTCGAGCCTTTTTCCAACTATGTTGGGTGCGGTTAGACTGGAAGCCGACCCCAATATAGTTATATTATAGTAGAAGCTAATAATAGAAGCAATACTTCTGATTTGTGACCTTCTACTCTGTACCTCTGATTTGTGACCTTCAGGAGTACTTTAGTAGGTTAAACTGCGCTTTATTTGGATGAATGATCAAAAGGTCGACTGGTTTCCTGGTTTATGTACGTTGTATAATATTGTATTGTACTTTGGGACTGCTGAGCATGAGGCCATGGGTTCGATTCCCAGGTTGGGCCAACTGTTGGATATGTTATGAGGTTTTTCTCAGTAGCAGGAATCTGAATTTGGGAAAAGGGGGCCCCCCCTTTAACATGAGACTGAAAACATAACTAGTGACATTTGAGTGAACTATTAGGTATACTTCTGCATATTCTTCGGGCATTACAGGCTGATGATAACAGGGTGATGTTATGTTATTTAAAAAAAAACCTATAGGTAGCTATAGCTATGTGAACTAAAAAAAGTACACGTATCAATAACCGGTTAGTAAGCAGTTTTACAGAAGTTACGCATTCATTACATCGTATCACTCGATCTTTTGTAGGGTTTCATACCCAAAGGGTCAAACGGGACCCTATTACTGAGACTTCGCTGTCTATCCGTCCGTACCTCCGTCTGCCAGTCCGTCCGGCCGTCCGTCCGTCCGTCCTTCTATCACCAGGCTGTATCTCATGAACCGTGATAGTTAGCCAGTTGAAATTTCTACAGATTATGTATTTCTGTTGATTCTATAACAACAAATACTAAAAACAGAATAAAATAAATATTTTATTAAGTATATTAATTTTTTTATTTACTTATATTAATTTTATTTTGGGACTCACATACGAAAAAGTGATTTTTTTTATTGTTTTTAATATAAATAATGGCACGGAAACCCTCGTGCGCGAGTCCGACTCGCACTTGACCGGTTTTTTTCTATTTAATCTTTTTGTTTCGTCTTTTAATTTTCTTCTTCGTATACAAATTATTTACAAACAAAAAACATTGATTGATCAACAATGTACCCATCATCTATCTTGTTCCCCGTCACAGAAGAAGGATGACGGCGATATTATTTTATTTACCTCATTTAAATTAATTTAATAAACATCACGTCTTTAAGAGAGATTGATTTGAAGGGGTCTCGTGAAATGAGAAGGTAAAATGCTACAGGCTTGTCATTAATGTTTTCCTTAATGATATCAAAATGGTTGTTGTTTCTTGTTGAATTCCGCTGATTGGGCTTAATGCGAAAGTTTCATAAGTTTAATTACTTTTGGAACGTTTGACGGAAATTATCGAATAATATCATGACTGTGTTCTTCAGGAGATTAGACAGATACTTGTAGTATTTCTATATTTAGTCCAGTTATATTAGAGTTCCATGTAATAGCTGATGGACATCAGTCGATGCCAGAGCAGTGGTGGCCCAGGATCAAACCCGGTAAGCGCATAACTTGCTCAAATTCTCTTCATCAGCACTGGTCTCAAAATTGTGATCTACGGTTTGGAATGGGCAACTACAGTACTTTCACAAGTTATTAAACCTTGCGGCTGGGACTGTAGCTTCACGTTTTTTTTTTTTTTTTTTTTCAATAGTGCCTGTATTTGTCTAATTGAAATAAATGCTTTGAGTTTGTGACTGAAAACATCGTGAGGAAACTGGCTTGTATTAGAACCAAACATTTTAAGATATGTGATATGGACCAACTCGCACTGGGCCCACGTTGTGGATTACAAACCAATATTATTGGCTGATTATGCTCACGGGTATTTTATGCCATGGCTGCATACCAAGTATTGGAGGTCGCATATGTATGCACTGGCCTGTGTTAATAATCATATTTACATATACCTGTCACCGATTTCAAATAAGCACAGTTACGGCTTGCTTGACTAAAACCCATCCATGTTCCTTCTTCGCCCTTTGTGTTTCAGGGCCGCAACCCTGAGTGGTATATCTTTCGAACAGTCCCGCAACCCTGGCAGGCATCGGCCCTCTTAGACCCCTTCCGGTTTGCTGACATCTCCTTGAGGCACGCGTGGAACACGTACGCGCCGTCGACACGGCCTGTCGTCATGAGACGGACGGACGGTGAGCTAGCCCATTACTCACCGTCCACAGGCCCGCTTCCTGTGGATGCCTTGAGTGAGTTGCTACAATTCTCAAATACCTCTTTTTACATTTTTTTATGAAAGAAAAACCCAATTATAAAAGTGTTGAGTTAAACCTTTAATATCATGATCAGCAAAAGCGCTTGCAAACATTAGACCAGCCAGTCTTTATTATAATACATTATTTTATAAATAAGCAAAGGCAAACTGTAAAGCAAAGCTCCATGCAACCAGCAATAAATCAGTGCACGCTGCCTCAACACTCAAGTTCCATTGTCTTAATGAAACTGAAAATTAAGCTTCATCATATTCCGCGTTACGTTACTATGTTACCAACAACATAGTATAACATCACGCCTGTAACCACTGAAGGTTTAGGCAGAGGTGTACCTTATAGTTCCCCACTTTTCGTCATTTTGTTTTAAGTCCCATGCAATTGGGGGCGAGAACAGGAAAAATGTTGTGAAAACCGGGAAAATGTGACGCAGACGAAGTTGCGCGGGACAGCTAGTAAACTTATATTATAAAGAGGAAAGATTTGAGTGTTTGTTTGTTTGTTACGATTTAACTCAAATACTTCTCGACCGATTTTAAAAATTCTTTCACCATAAGAAAGCTACATGTTTACCCAGTAACATAGGCTATATTATATCACAATTTTCGCGGACAAAGTCGCGGGCGATGTGCTAGTACATAATAATAATACTGCAAATTAAGCATCATCTTATCTCAGCTTACTTTACGATGTTACCAACAAAATAGCTCTTATCAACGCCAAGATAATATTTGGTAAATAAAACGTAGAATGATTTAATTCTGGAGCCAACGGCGTGGAATACTAATTTTCTTGCGAGAAACAGGTATAAACGAGCTACATTGATGCTGTAAGTTAAGAAACACAGAGTTATGATGCTTCTCTTTAGTACTTGTTTGTAATTAAAAATTTTGAGCTACGTGATTATCTGTTGTTTTGGTAGAGAGGCTGTTTTTGTGCTTTGGAGTGTAACAAAAACAAGTATTGGTGGAATTCTTGGAACTGTCATCATCTGCCTTTTCCCAAGCTATCTTGGGGTCGGCTTCCAGTCTAACCGGACGCAGCTGAGTACTAGTATTTAACATGAAGCGGCTGCCTGTCTGACCTCCACAACCCAGTAACTGGGTAATACGATACCCCTTAGTAAGACTGGATGTCAGACATTTGGCTTTTGCTAACGACTGTCAAAGTCCATAATCTACATTTTAATGAGCTCATTAATAAAATTCAACACACTCAATTGAATGAGCAGACCATAGTTGTACTTTTAATTGGAAATAGTCTGAGTATCTCAAAAAGGGACATAGTTAATGGTATCGACACTTTACTTAAGTTAAGATTAGGCAAATTAATTTTATGTGCATTGCCATACTCGGAGAATTTACTTGATCAGGAAAATGATTATATTTTTTCTCTAAATAACTTGATGCATATTTTATCGTGTCGTCATAGTGACCGTCTATTGTTTTTTGATACTAACAATTTTGTTAGAGATTTTGTTTTGATTCGGGAACATATGTTTCTTGCCAAAAAAAGTCGACATTTTTTGGCTTCACTTTTAGCATTTTTTATACACGCAGTTATTGATGATTTAACTGAGACTAGGTTAAGTGATGAAACAGTATTATCTTGTGTCTCCAATAATACTGTTATACATTCTTTAAACTATTAGAGCCGACAAAAGAGAAGCCTGGTAACAATATTTTACTCTATCACCAGAATATAAATCGCTTCTCCGGCAAAATTTTAGACGTGGAAATGTTAGTAGATAAATACCACATGGATATTTTATGTTTTAGTGAAACTTGGTTAAAACCAGATAGGATGCTGTTTAATGTAAATAATTTTTCAGTTGCCAGTGCGTACAACAGATCATCAGTGGGTGGTGGTACCCTGATACTTTGTAATAGCTGTCTCAGATATAAGGAGAGGAAGGATATCACTGCTTACTCTGTTGATCGCTTATGTGAGGTAGCATTTGCGGAGGTTGAGGGTCATACTGTCTTATGTGTGTATAGACCACCAGCATCAAACTTGACATTATTTTTAATCACAATGGAAGAAATATTAAGTAAACTTTTCACAGATAATAAATTAGTTTTTGTTTGTGGTGACTTAAATATTGATCTGTTAGTCAATTCACCAGAAAAATGTAAGCTGGTCTCATTGTTTAAATCCTTCAACTTAAAATATTTATTTAGCGAAGCAACTAGAATAACAACAACCTCAGCTACATGCATAGATAATATATTTACTAATTGCACAGTAAAAGAGTCCTCATTAATTAGTGGCGTTAGGTCAGACCATACTGGTCAACTTGTATCTTTTGAGTTACAAAAAAAGTTACACTTAGTTAAATCAATTCAGATAAGACCTCTCTCTAAAAATAAATTAAAATCTTTTAATAATAATGTTCTTAGCAATCTTGCTAACGCTAGTTTTGATTTAGAAGATCCCAATATAAACTACGATATTTTATTTTCTACAGTTTGCCAGGAATTTAATAAAACGTGTCCCATAAAAAAAGTTAAAGTCAACTCAAAGTCTAAATTTAGCGAATGGGCCACTGCGGGAATAAGAAAAAGCAGAGATATTTTATACAATTTATATCACGAAAAATCTCTAACCTCAGATCAAGTCTTTCACACTTATGTTAGAAACTATTCAAAAATATTCAAAAGTGTCTGCGCTCAGGCAAAATCTAAATTAATAAGCAATAAAATCGGTATTTCTAAGAATAAAATAAAAACCGTGTGGCAGGTAATTAACAGAGAAACAGGAAAGACGCAACAACGAGATAAGAATGAACTGACTTTGAAAATAGATAATAAAACCATTTGTGATAAGCTAGAAGTCGCTGAAACTCTAGACAATTTTTTTGCCAACATTCCGTTAGAGGTTACGAAATCTCTCCCCTCTTCAGCTAAATTAGCTGAAGCCCTTCTTAAAGAGAACTTTACTAAGGACTTACCTAACTTTAAATTTAAACCAGTATGTATTGATACAATTAAAAACGCATTCAAAAGTCTCAATATAAAAAATACTGAAGACTTATGGGGGATATCAGTCAAGGTTCTTGAAAACATTATTGATTCAATTGCTCCTGTCTTAGCAGGCATATTCAATCAATGTTTGGACAGTGGCAAGTTTCCTGACTTGATGAAACATAGTAAAGTAGTACCAATTTTCAAATAAGGTTGTAAGAGTGATCCCTCTAATTATAGACCTATATCTGTGCTTCCAGCATTGAGTAAAATCTATGAAAAAATCATGCTGGACCAGATGTTGTCACACTTCAATTCTAATAGGATACTGCATGGTCAGCAGTTTGGTTTCACGAAGGGTAGGTCGACAACGGACGCGGGAGTAAAACTCATCAGTTACATTTTGGAATCCTGGGAGAAGTCCCAGGATGCTATTGGCATCTTCTGTGACCTCTCAAAAGCGTTCGACTGCGTCGACCATAACACACTGATCTGTAAATTACACCACTACGGAATTCGTGGACAAGCTGCTGATCTTGTTCTTTCTTATTTATCAAACAGGCAACAAAAAGTAAATGTAAATGGGGCGACGTCCTGCGGGTCTATAGTCAAGATGGGCGTGCCCCAAGGTTCAATTCTCGGTCCTTTCCTGTTTCTTGTTTATATTAATGACCTCCCTTATATGATGGCCAAATTTTCGGATATAATTCTATTTGCTGATGACACCTCGCTAATTTTTAAAATTCATAGAAAAGATACGGACGTCTTACATGTCAACGAAAGCTTAACTATTCTCTCAAAATGGTTCGCAGCCAACAATCTTTTACTGAATACGAATAAAACAAAATGTCTTAAGTTTTCTTTACCAAATGTACCACAACGTGACCTAAATTTAAATCTTGACGGCAAAAAACTTGATGTCATAGCGGAAACTGTATTCTTGGGGATTACTATCGATTCAAAACTGCAGTGGGGCGCGCACATTAGAACTCTTTCGGGAAGGTTAAGCTCAGCTGCCTATGCAGTTAGGAAAATCAGGCAGTTAACCGATGTAGCCACAGCTAGGTTAGTATACTACGCTTATTTCCATAGTATTATGTCCTATGGCATTCTGCTGTGGGGATCGGCAGCAGACGTTGAATCAATTTTCATACTGCAAAAGAGGGCAGTCCGCGCCATCTATAAAATGGGTCCTCGCGAGTCCCTCAGAGAAAAATTTAAAGAAATCGATATACTGACTCTGCCTTCACTCTATATTTTAGAATGTATTTTATATGTCCGCAAAAACCGAGGACTTTTCAAAATTAGAAGCGACTTCCATAATATAAACACGCGCAGTAAACACGAAATTGTAATACCAAAATTTAGATTAACAAAAACTAGCAAGTCATTTCTTATAAACAGTATACGCTTTTATAATAAGTTGCCGAAGTCAGTTACAGAACTGACCGATGGAAAGTTTAAAAATTATATCAAACGTGTCCTAATTAAAAAAGCATATTACAAAATTAAGGACTACGTTGAAGATAGAGAAGTTTGGCCTGAGCCCCTACGCACATGCGGCTTCCCTGGTAGCTCATAAAACGGCACAAATGTGTGGATGTCTCTAACTATTCTCAATCTTATTTTTATTTTGTTTTTTTTTATTTATTTTTTATTTTTATTTACTTTTTTCCATTATTTTTAATCAGATGTTTTACAATAGTTTCTTAATCATTACACCATTTTGTTTAGAATAGTTACAGCACGGATGACAACATTTGTGTCACTTGTTTAATCTAGTCTTTTTGCAATATCTTCTTTTTTTTTTTGTATAGACTCTTTTTCTTATTTACCGATTGTTTGTAAATGTATGGACATTATAGGCCTTATAGATTCCTAGATCCTTGGTAACTTTTTATCTTTCTACGTTTTGTAGTAAGCAACGACTTATTGTCGGGCCTACGATGTCCACTCATACTTAAGTGCCAATGCTGTAACATAGAAAAATTGTAAAGCCAAATGATTTTAAAAGAGTAACCATGGAGTTTCTTGCCGGTTCTTCTCCATAGGAAACGACCAACCCGAACCGAGCACCTTGTCGACGTTTTACAAGTGCCCATGTAGGCCTATGTGAAATAAAAATATTTTGATTTTGATTTTGATTTTGAAAGATCTACAAATGACAGCCGAGACCAACGGCTTAACGTACTTTCTGAGACACAGAGGAACTCTCTGTATGTAATTATGGTCATCCATCCACGGACCAACCTTGGCTAGCACGGCTTAACCTTAAAGATCGACCCGTGCGGCTGTTATTACTTTTATCTATGCGCTACTACTTTTTTTCTTTCTTCGAACTGTATCAATACTAAAAAAATAACATTATATCACGCGTGTCATCCCGAAGGCAACGGCAGAATAGCACACAGACATTTAGCCAGTTATATTTAAGTCCCATGTAACAGGGGGCGAGCCTATTGCCATCATCCGGGCACAAATCTAGACTCCGTGGTTGCTACTGAGAAATTTCTGATGGAAAATCCCAATAACACTTTGCCCGACCTGCCGGCCTAGCATGACCGCCGTAGAAACGGGCTATGTCTACAGAAGAATCGACAATTTGACAGATATTTCTATGGCGATATTTAGAATGTAGAAAAGAAATGTTTCTTTTCTTCAGTCGACACAAGTCTACAACGTCTAGCATGACGACCAAATTTTCTCTTCTTCTGACATTTGGGGGTAGAAACATTAACTCCTGACAAATGTCAAACTAGTCTTATTAAAAACTAAATACGAGAAATACGTTTCGTGGTTGCGTTGAGTTACGTTCAAACGGTTGAAATGTTATGTAAAATATTTAGGTTTAATTTCGCGAAAAAGATCCAGGCCTGGATCTAGGATACAGCAACACCATCCCGCCCACGAAAAATGAAAAACTCGTACAATTGGCAACTTTTTTTGTTAACTAAACGTAATAATATTCAGGGAATATAAACATCACGTGATACGTCCCCGTTGCTATGGAAAGAATTTCTGTCTATGTGTTCGTAGAAACGCGAGTCGACGGTGCGCGCCATGCTCGGGCAGAAGAAATGTCAAGTTGTATAGAAAAGATTTCTTGTCGTTTCTTGGTAGAATAGACATAGAACGGTCATGCTAGGCTGGGAGTCGAGCCCAGGACCTCATGCTCGCGCTTGCGTCCACTAGAACAACGAGACAGTTTAAAAACATACCACTGTAAAAAAACCGCTGAAAAAAAATTTTAGAAATCATAACTGACGCTTCACATTTCTGGAGTTGTTTGAAATTTTCGAGTCAATTGGTCGACTATTACTCGTAAACTTGTTACGCTATCTAGTGTGCTAGTTTTCCTTTAAACTTCGTTATTTATAGGTACTACTGCCGTGACATTTGAATTTCTAACTACAACCGTTTAGTTGGTAGAGGAGGTCCGGGACACTTGACTCCGAAATTGGTACTTCAAATCTTGATAAGTCACGAACAGTTTACTTAATCAAAAAACGGTCCTACCAAACCCCTAATATTTTTCAAAGACTTATCCAACGATATCCCACACTATGGGAAGGGCGAAAAGAAAAAATATCATCCTACATTACCATCTTTACATTTATGGGAATAGGGTACCCAAAATAATTGTTTTTTTTTTCAAAATTTTATTTTACCACTTTTTCGGCGTCATTGACGTGTATACTCATGCCAAATTTCTAGTTCCAATAGTTTTTGAGCTACAGACCGCGGACAGACAGACAGACGGACATGGCGAAACTATAAGTGTTCCTTGTTGACTACGGAACCATTAAAAAATACCTCAACGTGTAGATTTCTTTATAGACTTTTTAAATAATGCCTAGCTATTTCTAAACTAAACTTTGTAGACCAAAATAACTAAAATATAATTAGACTTTCAGTCACAAATAACACAAACACTTACTAATTGTACCGTTTTTGCTAAACCTTGAACCAAATTAACGTAAACCTTCCAATTTCTGAATTATAATCCCCTAAATAGACCAAACTAACGGTAAATGGTTCACAATATCAAAAGCTAAAATGTAATTCAATAAGATTGCCCTAACAATTTACCTTTATAGCTCTGAACAAATAATACTGTAAATCTGGTTTTATTTTCTGTGTAAACGCTACTTGTTATTCCAGGAGCATGATTCCATGGGACACTCGTAATTAGATTCTGTAAGTAGTATTGTCGGTGATTGTCAATTGTTCATTTTGTATTAGTAGGAGCTCGTGGCTCAATAATAACAGCCGCTCGAGGTTAAGCTACGTTTGCCTAGGTGGGTCCGTGGGTGACCACTTATTACATACAGAGTTTCCTCCGTGCCTCGGAGGAAACTCTGTATGTAAACGTAACGTTATGTCGTTGGTCCCAGTTATCATTTATAGATCTTTGACAGTCGTTAGGAGAAGTCAGAAGCTAAAAGTCTTGGTAAGACTGAAGGTCTTACCAAGACTTTCGGGGGTTTCGTATTACCCAGTTACTGGGATGTGGAGGTCAGACAGGCAGTCGCTTCTGCTAGATCTTTGATAGTCGTTACAGGTGGTCAGTGGCGCGAAGTCTCAACCAGTCTTACCCAGTACAAACTGGGTTGTGGAGGTCAGGTAGGCAGTCGCTTCATATAAAGTACCGCATCCAGGAAATACTAGAAGCAAATCTCAACGTATTGGGATAAGTATGATGATGATGATAGTAGGAAGAAAACAGGCTTAAATTTCGGGAATAAAAGTGGTTGTCGATGTAACTTTTGCTGGACGCAAGGACCAGTACTCCACATTAGACCTAGATCAAAAGTACTAGAGTTTATCGAGAAAGGCATTATCTAGCTGTGTGATGATAAAGACTAATAGTAAAAGAATGTTACATCAAAAAGTATTTTAATTATATCACATAGGTATATTGATGATGCAAAAGTGCAAATTCGTTTAATGGCGCGTTTGAGTTTTCAATAACTTATTTTTAGTCACTTTTTTCAAATATTTTAAGCCACTTTTTCCCTATGCTATGTCCGTTACTGTACACCTGACAACGTATTAGCAATGTTCCAGGATTTGCGGTTTAGTTGTTTAGGCGTAAAAAGGTAAAATACAAACAAACTTACTTTCGCATTTATGATATTAGTTAGGATAAGAAAGTTAGGATTGATTGATTTTGATTGTCAACATAAATTTTGCCAAGCCAAAAAGTCGGTTCAAAACTAAAAGATTTGAACTTTTAGATTTAAACTGACTTTTCGTTTTTGAATCATTAAACGCCTTCTCAAAATAAATATATTAAATCTAAAACATTAATAACCACAATTAACCAACTCTCAAAGATAATAAAATTCTCACCTAAACAGTCTGCATTCCAAGTTTTCACGCTTCAGAAAACGTATCTTGAACAAGGTAAGCTAACCTAAATCTATATTGCCAACTCTAAAAGTGGTAGTTCACAGTTCAGTATTAATTATAACTTACTAAACCGACGAGTTTACAAGTAATTACTTCATTACCGAGTACATGTTTGTGAGGTGACCGAGTTGTATTTACCTTCGGATAATAGTATCTTCGGGCCGGACTTCACTGAAATGGAGGTTCAGGCAAGAAGGGAAGAGATATTGTACCATCAATAACATTTCGTTATTCACCCTCTTGTCTCTGCTAAGCTAAATAATAACAGCCACTCGAGTCGATCTTTAATGTTAAGCCGTGCTTGCCGAGGTTGATCCGAGGATGGGTGACCATAATTACATACCGAGTTTCCTCCGTGTCTCGGAAAGCACGTTAAGCCGTTGGTCCCGGCTGTCATTTGTAGATCTCTGACAGTCGTTAGGAGCAGTAGTCAGAAGCCAAAAGTCTGACATTTAGTCTTACCAAGGACTATCGTATTATCCAGTTACTGGGTTGTGGAGGTCAGACAGGCAGTCGCTTTACGTAAAATACTGGTACTCAGCTGCATCCGGTTAGACTCGAAGCCGACTTCAAGATAGTGTGGGAAAAGGCTAGGCAGATGATGTGGAGTTACTGAAGTACGGAGCTGCGCCCACAATGTGTCCGCACCGAGATGACCGATCTGTCTGGCACGGACCCTGGTGTAATCTTACTTTTCAGGGAAGTAACCCAACAGTCTTGGTGGTCTACCACTCATTTTCAAACTTAAACCTCCACATCCTCTCCCAAAAACATAATACACAACAACCATAAAAAAATCTGACCCAAAAATCCACTGACACCTAAACATAGAAAAAAAGAATCTGCAAAAACAAAAGTCATTCACATCTGTGACGCAAACAAAACTGTCCCACTTCTCTTGACTCAAAGTGTAGCACTGAATGGATAGCCAAGTTTCAAAGCCCAACACGATATGTTGTTTCTGAAACGGACTTTTGTCTACTGAATCAAACTTTAGAAATACTTTGCTCTGTTATCGGTGTTTGGTATTGTAGATAATCTGAAAGAATTCAGGACCATGGGAAATCAATTGGCTTTTGTCTAGCTGTATAATGTTACAGTTTAGAATCTTTAATGGTATAAAGCTAAAGTGTTTGAAAAATGTGTATATGTTTGTGCATGAAAAATTATGCCAAAATAGGGAAAATGTGACGCAGACGAAGTTGCGCGGTTCAGCACTAGCAAAGCTGAAGAGGTTGTTTGTTTGATTGAACGCGCTAATCTCAGGAACGAATGGTTCGATTTGAAAAAATATTTTTGTGTCGGATAGCCCGTTTATCGAGGAAGGCTAATCAGGCTATCCAGCAGTGGCTACGACTACTGCAATGGTGACTGCCAATAGCAGCGGAGAATCATGGTAATTTTTTGCAAAAACGGGAAAAAGATTTCCTTTTGAGTGCTTCCGTTGGTACGCAGGCAAAGTTGCACGGATCAGCTAATAACAGACTATATGGTTTTTTAGCATGAATTCAAACTCAAGGCATTTATTTTAATTAGACCATTACAGGCACTTTTGAAAGTCAAAAAACAACGCGAAGCTACAGTCCTAGTCACAAGGCATAATAACTTGTGAAAGTACTGTAGTTGCCCATTCTAAAGCGTAGATCTCTATGGAGAAGAATGGGCAAGAAACTCCATGGACAGTCCTTTAAATCTAAAACTAAATGACCCAACACAAACGCCACCATCAGCGTGACATTCACTTAACTACTGGGGTCAATTCGCATCAATGGAATATGTAGGTACTCAGTAAATGGCGGCATGGGAATGAATGAATAATGGTGGCTAAAAGAGTAATAATAACGTTAATAATAATAATAACGTTTATTGTGTCCAAAAATTCTAAACAAACAATTTTGGGTTTGGAGTCTTCATTTAAGCAAATAATGCCTGTATTTAAAGACTCCGGTCCTTCACAACAGTAGGTAGGTATTTACTTAAAACACAATAAAAGCAATAAGGGTGTAGTAAAACAAAACATAATAATGTGAACGTGTGTGTGTGTGTATGAGTGTATATGTGTTGTTGAGTATACATGTGTGTTACGGATGTGCGGTTGAGTGTGTATGGGTGTATGAATGTTCGTGTAGGTATGGGAGAGTATCTGTATCTGAATGTGTGTGAGTTGGTCGTCTACTTGTATTAAGTTACGTTTTGTAGAAGAGCTTCGGTATTATCATATGACAGTGGTTTTATCCAGTCAATCAGCATTTTTTTACATAGATGATAAGATTTTGCATATAAGAAAATTTCTTTATTTATTTTGTTATATAATTGAGCTGAGCGTTTACTAAATTGCATAGATCCGAATTTGGTCTTGGTTTTGGGTATTTGAACTATATTGTGTTTTCTTCTTTTAGAATGTATATCCGCATTATAAGGTATGGTTTTGTGCTTTTTTAAAATTATTTGAGTAATGAATAGTTTCCTAACTGACAATACATCACTTAGTTTGTAGAGGTTCTCTGTAGAATATCTCATTTTTTTTAAATGCATTATTTTGAGCAGGGCACGTTGTGCTCGCTCCAATTGGATGAATTTAGATTTTGCTGCCCCACCCCAGATTGGAATACAGTATATTAGTATTGATTGCGCAAGAGAAATATATATTTGTGTGAGCACACTTCGAACAGGCTTACCACTACTCTGTATAGCCCTAGGGAGCACTTGACGCAGAGTCTTAAAGATCCAATTTAGCTTGCGGACTCTATTGGCAACTTGCTGAAGATGGGGCACCAGCACAGACTCTGATCAAGCACTACCCCTAAATACTTTGTGCTAGTAACTTTGCCAATACTAGAACACTTGCAATTATTAACATTAATACCATCACAAGTGTGTATAATGATACGAAAATCGCTGGCTGGTTGGGTCCGATTGCATATGCTGAAACTAATAAAGTTTGTTTTTGAGGCATTTAATGTGAGAACATTAGCGTTGAGCCAATTCGCGACCTGGGACATTCCTGATTCAGCACTAAGCTGCACGTTGTGCCATGTCCTACCATAGAAGGTCACAGCAGTATCATCGGCGTACGACAGGACTTTGGCATTAGGAATTTCCATATTACATAGGTCGTTTATATAAACCAAGAAGAGCGTTGGACCTAAAACACTTCCCTGGGGGACGCCGTATGATACATCCGTGACATCACTAATATGATGCCCCACTTTGACACTCTGCTTCCTATTTGAAAGATAGTTCTTAAAAAGATCAAGCGCAATACCTCTAATACCGATTCTTTCCAGCTTATTTACAAGGATAGGCGTGGAGACTGTATCAAATGCCTTTTTAAGGTCTAAAAAGACAGTTAGGCACTTATCTCCATTGTCAAGATGTTTAGATACTAATGAAGTTAGTGATATGACAGCGTCCTCCGTGGAAACACCGTGGCGAAAACCATACTGTGAATCGGAGATGATATTGAATTTGTTTAAGTAATTTAGAAGCCTAACATTTATTAATTTTTCAATAATTTTAGATATACTAGTAAGAACAGAAATTGGTCTATAGTTATTAATATCGTCTCTGCCCCCACCCTTGTGAACAGGAGTAATAATGGCTATTTTTAACGGGGCAGGGAAGATTCCAGCTTTAAAGCAGAGGTTCGCAAGATGGGCTATGATAGGGACGGCTTCCATGCCTATAAACTTTAAAAATTTTGTAGAGATGTTGTCCCATCCAGGGGCACTGTCAGTTTTTAGGTTAATTAATATTCTGTATACTTCTTCGGCGTCAGTTTCAAGAAGCACAAAAGAATTTACTAGATTTGATGCATTACTGCTTTGACCGAAGGCATAATTGTCAGTTGCAGGTGGGATTTGTTGAGCCAGGTCATGACCAATTTTAGAAAAATAATTGTTAATAAAATTTACTGAATCAGAGGGGGATGGCAGAAGTTTTAACAATTCTGCATCATAATTATTTGTTTTCTGTGAGTAGGTAATAGTTTTTATATTTTTCCACAGTAATTTATTGTCATTAACTGATTTAGAAAGCAGATTCCTTTCATATTGTCTTTTTAGTTTTTTAATCAAATTGTTACAGTGGTTTCTGTAACGCCTGTACGTTATTTTTAGGATTTCATTGGATTGATCAAAGAGTAGAGGTCTTCTTCTACGTACGTCCATCCAACGTTTCTTTAGTTTTCCAAAGAAACGGTGCGATGGATAGACTGTGAGAAGGTTGATATGGCAAGAAAGGAGGTGTCTGATGAGATGACGAGTAATAAGAATTGGAAGAAAAAGACACGCTGACCTCAAATATACTGAGCAGGAATAGAATAATGAATGGTGGTTTAGATCTTTCTTATAGTCTGCATCTCTTACGCTGTAGACTTAAATCACAAGTAATCATCTGTATTACGTTAGAAAAGGTCTGTATTTAAGCTGAAAAATAACGTAAGATAAGATAAGATGCATTTATTTGTATAAACATGTGTGTCATGATACATAGATATGCACATATGGATGGAAATCGAGTTCAGATGATTGCTGTTTCAACATGTTTTGCCATATTCGGCGTACAAAATAGTTTATAATATATTGGAAGTTACAAAATAAGAAATAATTAAATTACATTAGTCAAAAAATTACAATAGTCAAAATTCAATCAATTCAAATAATACATAATAACAGTAAATACAAAAATAATGTCAATAAAGAAAAATTGAAACAATAAGATTAATAGAATTAAAATTAAATATAAATTCAAAATTTGTCATCCAAAGACTCCCACTATAGTATCCCTTATTCAAAAGCAATTTTTTTAGTTCTTTCTTGGATGAAATAGTATTCAATATCTTAAAGGAATTAGGAATTTTAGTGTATATTAATGCAAGAGAGGACGATTTAAGATGCGGGCCTGTGGACGGTGAGTAATGGGCCAGCTCACCGTCCGTCCGTCTTATGACGACAGGCCGTGCCGACGGCGCTGAGATGTCAGCAAATCGGAAGGGGTCCGAGAGGGCCGACGCCTGCCAGGGCTGCGGGTTGTTCGAAAGAGATACCGCG
This sequence comes from Cerastis leucographa, assembly GCA_963082945.1. Lineage (NCBI taxonomy): Eukaryota > Metazoa > Arthropoda > Insecta > Lepidoptera > Noctuidae > Cerastis > Cerastis leucographa. The sequence continues at coordinate 3,204,868 of OY720380.1, read as the reverse complement.
GCCCTGGAACACAAAGGGCTAAGAAGGAACATGGGTGGGTTTTAGTCAGTCAAGTCTGACACTCTCTCCCGCTCCGCTCATTCGTCATTTGGTGATTTACCATCCGTAAAAAAAAAAAAAGGACGATTTAAGATTATGGAAAATAATAGTCCCGCATACTCGTATAATATTAGTTTATTTTTTTGTAGCTGTATTTATAATATTTATGGTTGATGCTAATTACTGTGTAACATAATAGTTATACGGCCATTGTATGAATGAGTTAACGTTACTTTTACTTCGATTACTTCAACCATTATTTATTTTTACTACACGCGTTGCTAGGCCTACAGTTACTGGATGTTTGTACCGATTCATATATTGTATATTTTCTAACTTATGATCCATGAAAAGTTGTTCTAACATACATTCTTAGCTTCCTGATTTCCACGGCAAAAATAGACAATTTGAATCACTTAATCAGTCTGGATTTTATAAAAAGTTACGTCGTTTCTTGTCACCATTCGACATTTTAAATTCTTGTTTGCGGTTTACTTTTTAATCGTATAGAAACTGGCAATCTCTGACATCCAAAAAATCGACATTAACAATAATTTATTGACTACTAGCTGTCTCCGGCATGCGTTGCAGTGCACTTTTTACCTACCCTATCTACCTACCTACCATACCCTACCCTACCCTACCTACCTACTTTCTAACCTTTTAATTGTAAACCTTCCCTGGACTACGACAAACATTTTAAAACCAAAATCAGCTAAATCGGCCCAGTCGTTTTCGAGTTTTAGCGAGACTAACGAACAGCAATTGTTTTTTATATATATAGACTAGCTGTCCCCGGCATGCGTTGCAATGCACTTTTTACCTACCCTATCTACCTACCTACCATACCCTACCCTACCCTACCCTACCTACCTACCTGCCTACCCTACTGTACCTTTTAAACCTTCCCTGGACTACGACAAACATTTTAAAACCAAAATCAGCTAAATCGGCCAAGTCGTTTTCGAGTTTTAGCGAGACTAACGAACAGCAATTGTTTTTTATATATATAGATTATCTTTTCCACAAATAAAATAATTACTTCATAATAAAATTGGCCCAAAGAAACCCCACAGTATCTGTCCTCTTGTTTATTCTTCTAAACACAATCCCTCCATACTAATTTCCGTATCGGGTCCATATTGATCTTATTTCCCATTACAGTCCTTATTCTGTTAAAGGGAAATTCGTTAGTGAGATCGGTAAAGGAAAAAATTATCATGAATAAATTGTCCGAGGTAATTTCCCGAAGGTAAGGAGATTTTGATGCAAGGTTAGTTGCGAAGCCTAAGGGCCTTTGAAAGTGAGCAGAGATTTTTGAGAATGACATTTAATTTTTATGGTTTATGCCGCGTTGTTCCGAGTAAGAATAGGCTTCTATCTCGAAGTGTTAAGGGAAAGATAATGAGGTAATGTTTTTATTTTTTTTAATAACTAAACCATCTTTTCTTTTGACGAGAAAATCTTGTTGTCTGTTTAATAATTACTAATCATTGTTTTCAATCCTCGGCATAAAATAAATTAAAGAGATTTAAAAAAACTTTTAGAGCTTGCATTGGGATTATTTTCATACAAATAAATAATTTGATCTCAGTTTTTTTTTTTTTAAAACACATTATTGCTACCTGACAAGCGGGCGAATGACATAAGACAAACCGATTTGTTACTAAGTGGTAATAAGTATTGGTCTTGTCCCGTATATTGCTAGTAAATATTTTTGTTAGGAGGACCAGCGGTAGCTCCTTGTTCCCGATGCCACTGGAAACCGGTTTTTTTTTAAATGTTTTTTTATATCATTTTGTAAAAATGTTTAAAAAAGTAAATAATATGTGAAAAGATGAATAAACGAAATAATAATATTGTCGGTTATTCTGTATTGGTTCCTCAGAAATACGGACACGACGCTGTGGGCGCTGAATACAAATCAACCGTGATCCTCGAGAGCTTGGATTTACTGGATTTTAAAATTATCTCTGACTTTTCATGTGTTTTTATTATGAGGTTCTGCGGGAGAGCGGTGGTAAAGAAAATATTATAAACAATAATCCCACATTTCAACAGTGTTTAGGTCACATGTCATTAGGGGCGAGGCTATTACCATCATCATCATCATCATCATCATCTGCCTACCCTTTTCCCAAACTATCTTGGGGTCGGCTTCCAGTCTAACCCGATGCTGCTGAGTACCAGTATTTTACATGAAGTGACTGCCTATCTGACCTCCACAAACCAGTTACTGGGTAATACGATACCCTTTGGTAAGACTGGATGTCAGACTTTTGGCTACTGACTACTCGTAGCGACTGATCTACAAATGACAGCCGGGCTTATTGCGGGACCAACGGCGTAACGTAATATTATCACTTGAAATAACGTTCACATGATATAATTTTCATATGCAAAAACAAATAACCTAATTTCATTTGATCTAATATTTCATTACATATAAACTTCTTTTGCTCTAATAACACTTAGTATAACGATCAGTTGACCTTATTTTCATTTGACCTAATTTTCATATTTACTTATTTTCTGCCCAAATTCTGTAGTGAAAAAGTAAATATTAGAAAACATCATACTGTTATAACCTCATCTAACCCAAATGATTCACCAACAATAGAATGGATCTGCGCTAATGGTCATGGTTCTGACCTAACCTAATCCAGATGGTTCACCCACAATAGGGGGGATCTGGCACTCGGCGGCCGCTGCCGCGGCACGCTCGCCTTTGTGCGCTAATAGTCATGGTTCTAACCTAACCTAACCCACATGATTCACCAACTATATAGCGGCTCTAACGCAGGAATATATGAGGATATTATACTAACTAAATATTAGTTCAAATGTGCATTATAGAAAATGTTTATTAAACCATATAAAATTAGGTAAACTGAAATTATATCAATAATTCATTATATCATTTCATCGTTATACTAAAGAAAAATTATATTAAATGAAATTAGGTCATGTGATCGTTAGAACTTTTGTTATTATGTCAAATGGTACGCACCCCTTTTTCAGGCATGGAGGAAACTCGGTATGCACGGCTAATATAATTATGGTCACCCATCCATGGATCAACCTCGGCAAGCACAGCTTAACCTTAAAGATCGAGCCGTGCGGCTGTTATTATTTAGCCACCAGCTCCTCCTCAATCATCAGTCGTGCATAAATCCCTCCTTGACTCCGTGGCTGCTAATGAAAAATTCCTGATGATGAACCCAAGACCTCATGCTATTTTTATTTAACTCGTCGCCTCATTTTGGTATGCTTTCCAACGCTGCGCCTTCCAGTAGGTACGTTTGTGAACATTTTGTATAAATTTTCGTATTTTGTCATGCGATTCTTTTGAAGAAATTTTATGATATTTTTAAAGTAAAAACGAGTAAGTCGGAACAACCTACACGCCTGTTATACCCAAAGGATTGCAGAGGTTTACTTATTATTTCTCCCAGACATTGCATGAACAAAGTCCGTATCTAAATAATAATTAACTTAGGGTAGTTCTATCTCAATTAACCAAGGTAAAAAATTGGTAGAGAAGTTCTTACTACGAGGCAACCAATTTTGCAATTTGGACTTCCAAGTAAATATCTAACAAAGCAAAAACCTAAAGACAGATTACTAGAAATAGAAATACAAGAGTTTCTTGAATTCAGTGCTAATGAATACCATAGAATTTCTGTACCACTTTTACATAACAATGACGACGAATAATCTCTGAAACCCAGAAAATGTAGCTCGAGTTAAAATATGCGTACACCACAGAGCAAGGAATAGCCGGTTTTACTGTTTAAGTAAAGTGATACTGAAAATACATTAAACGAACAAAGCTTGTCACCGACTGCCTTATGTGTGCGCTTGCGTCATTTGTGTCGTAGTACGTGAACTGACTGACTACCTTGTTGATCGGGTGGTCGCAAACGCGACTGCTGAGCATTAAGTTCGATACCAGAGTCGCACAAAATGTTATTGAGTCCTTCCAGCATTAATTTCTTAGTAGCAGTCACGGAATCTGGATTTGTGCCGTTTGATGGCAATAGGCGCACCCCCTAAAAGCCTAGCCGTGTCACTATTAGGTACACCTCTGCCTTACCCTGCAGGGATTACGGGCGTGATGTTATGTTATTACGTGAACAGCCGCGTCCGCATCCTCAGGCCATGCAACTTGCGTCGAGCGACACACACGTGCTTAACTTGTTTCTTACTCATGAGTAGTCGAGACACGGTTACTCGTCTTGTCTACGGCTACGTCCCGTTTTGTAACTTTCCTATTTGGGTAACTACTTTGTGGGCTCAGGCGCAAAATGTCTCTTTCGCAAAATGTCTACTGGTAGTAAAATGTCTCTTTCTCATAATGTCGCTTTCTCATAATGTCGCTTTCGCAGAATGACTCCTTCTCAAAAGGTCGCTTTCTCACAATGCCTCTTTCGCAGAATGTCTCTTTCGCAAAATGTCGCGTTAGTAACTTAAAAAAAAAATGGTTGTTCATTTTTCTTATTTTTTATTCTTGGTTGGTTCTGTTCTGTTCTTTGTTAATAATTTTTGGCAACGTTGTAAATTCGACTTTATGAGTGCAATCAAAAATAAAAATACTTTTATTATGACAAAATCTGGGTATACTTAGAGTACGTTAAACATTTTTTTTTAAGTCATTTACTATAATAAAAAGGAAACAAATACGTCTTCAATTACAGAAAAAAAAAAGGAAACAAATCATAAGTCTTCAATTACAAAAAATGGAAACAAATCATAAGTCTTCAATTACAAAAAATGGAAACAAATCATAAGCCTGCCCAGCCGAGTCAGACTCTACGATTGAATATCTTGTAAAACTTGTAAATATTTAATAAGAAATTGGAAAAATAAAAACAACCTTTTTTTAAACCAAGCTAATTTTTTTTCTAAGTTACTAACGCGACATTTTGCGAAAGAGACATTCTGCGAAAGCGGCATTGTGAGAAAGCGACCTTTTGAGAAGGAGTCATTCTGCGAAAGCGACATTATGAGAAAGCGACATTATGAGAAAGAGACATTTTACTACCAGTAGACATTTTGCGAAAGAGACATTTTGCGCCTAAGCCCACAAAAGACGTGCAAAACAAATGAAAAAAACAGTGCCATTTCGTAACTATTTTAATCTTCATACATTAGTCCCATTTCGTAACCCATAAATATCAACTGTTTTTTTTTACGGTACTGACATGTCAGGATTTATCACGAACAAATGACCTATTTATCGATCTTGTTCGTAAAAAGGGATGTGCCCAATATCTTCTAAATGCACGATTTCTTCTAATTTGATTATACAAAAACCAAAAAGATAATATAACTGCAGCATCCTAAATGAATAACCATTTTTAGTATAAAAGACAATGCTCCGCAAAATACTATCACCACCGCAACGCAAGCTGCTGTGAAATAAGGCCTCTAGGCCACCGCATGACTGTACTGCAGCCCCGCGTTTGTGGGGATGAATCTGCATGATGATGCGGATCTGCACTGCCGCAACCGCACGCGTGGCTCCGTCGCCACGCATCCCGTAGCGTGGCGCGGGGCAGGGTGCGAATCGCCAGAGTAGAGGAAGACCAAAGAAACGATAGATGGACTGTGTGAAGGAAGATATGGCAAGAAAGGAGGTGGAGGAGGCCTGATGAGATAACGAGTAATAGAGAAGTATGGAAGAAGAATACTTGCTGCACCCACCCCAATTAAATTGGGATGAAGGCAAGAGAACGATGATGATAATAATAGAATACAATATCATTTATTTCAGGCCACTAGGGCCCATAAAACACAATACATTATATGATATGCTGGCTAGCGTAGCTTAGCGGTAAATACACGACGGTTTGTATGGAAACATGCCACCTCTACCCGAGGCGATTCGGTGATCTGTGACGTAGACAGACAAAGTAGGCTCTAGATTTTCATTCTATTTCCACAATCAAAATAAAAGGAATTCTATTAACAAAGCTTTTTAGAGTAAAATATTTCAAAAGTGGTATGAAATGATTTTGATTAGAAAAACGAGTTTTCTGAGAAAACACGAGTATATTTTTTTTTATCTGATTCTCAAGTCCTGACAATAGCAGTCCTTCAGTCCTATAGTTTTCTAGAAAAGTTTTATAAAAATAAAACGATCTTCTGTTTTTTTTCTTGCATATAACATTGTTTAAAGATCGAGTGAGTTTCGAAGTGTTTTAATAGTATATTATGTATTAAGGGCGGTAAGTAAGGAATTACGATCGAGGCTCTAGTAGAAGCCCGAAGTCGAAGACTGAGGGCTTTCTGAGTCGAGGTTCGTAATTCCCGTACCGCCCGTGAAACATACAATGTTTTTCATCACATTTGCGAGTTAATAATTATGAATATACACAAGTCAGCACATATTATTACGAAATACGTGAACTGATTTGCGGATGGCGGGCTGTTTGCCCACACCACAGATTATACAAATGTTTTGTTCAGAAACGTTAAAGGCAAATACTTACCTAGGCATACAGCCATGAAGGCGTATAAAAAAAAAAAAAACAACGACTTTTTGATACAAAAAACTATCGATTATTTAGATTTTAGAACATTAGTTGATTAATTAAATAACATGTAGCGAGATTGAATGAAATTCCTGTTTAAATAACATTTTAAGACAATTTTTCAATTGCGTGAAAACTCCTTGTTTGAACTTGCATGACCTGTGTGCTGTCATGCTGTGCTGTAAATTAAAAAAAAAAAAAACTTACCGCCCTAGGGTTTTATATGGGGCATTACAGCCAAGTTAACCTGTATGTTATGACACTGTTTACGTGCAAGTGTGATGAAAAATGACATTGTTACAGGTAGTCAGTGGCCCGAAAGTCTGTCAACCAGTATTACAGAGGGGTACAACCCAGAGACTTGGTTGAGTAGGTCACATAGGCAGTCGCTCCATATAAAATACTACTAAACACCTGCTTTATTCGACTGGAGCTTACGAAAAAACGAATTATATATAACTAGCTGTTGCCCGCGACTACGTCCGCCTGAAAATTTTGATGTGTAAGAAAAAATTAAGATAGCCTATGTCCTTCCCTAGGATTTAATCTAACTCCTTGCCAAATTTCATTACGATCCGATCAGCCGTTTAGTCGTGAAAAAGTAACAAACAAACAGAGTTACTTTAGCATTTATAATATTAGTATGGATGCCTAAAAGACGGATTCATTAAACAGTTTAAATTCCAATCAGTTTAACAGAGAAAAAAAAAATTGGACGAAAATTCTTACTAAAAATTACAACATTTTTCGCAGGTATTTATTTATTTTCATCCTCAGCTGTTCGTTTTCGCACAGAAATAATCCTCCACAATATTGTAGCTAGTCGATCATCACTGTTTTTCTAAGAAAATATTAATGATATTGGTCTTACAAGATTGTACAAGAACAGGCGTAGGCGTTTTGAGTCAATGCGTACAAAAACTTTTACGTGTAGAGCAAGCCAAGTTTTCTTGTACAGAATTGAAAATACAAGAAATTGTAAATATATAAAGGGTGTAAAACACCTCTTAACGAAGCCGAAAGGCACTGCTTCTCTCTGTCATTGCGATCATTTTTTTGTTCTACACCATACCTGGGAACCTTATAGTTACGGAGATTTTAGGGGTCAAAGTTCCAACTTTTTGACAAGTATTTTTTTAAATACAAGTTTTTAATGTAAGTTTTTTACTTTAAACACCTCCACGACACCCGTACTATTCAATCCGTCCATCAGCACAATGTTTTGAGTGCGTTACATTGAGTTCTACCACCAAACATGATTTTACACCCCCCAAAAAAAAGTCGTTTCCCAGCAATAATTTTTGCGTAAAGTTACTTAGTTTCATGTACAGAATGCTTGGTTGACGGCTTCGTGATGAGGTGATTTACACGTTGTATAGGATGGAAGGGAAAAGAACGTTAAAACAGAAAATCATTCTGAAACACATAGAAATATATAGATGATTATAAAAAAAACCGGCCTAGTGCGAGTCGGACTCGCGCACTAAGGGTTCCGTAACATTATTTATAAAAATGAGCAAAAAAATCACTTTTTTGTATGGGAGCCCCGTTAAATATTTATTTCTATTTTTAGTATTTTTTGTTATAGCTGCAAAGTCAAAGTCAAAGTCAAAGCATTTATTTCAATTAGACCATTACAGGCACTTTTGAAAGTCAACAAAAACAAAATAAAACGCGAAGCTACAGTCCCAGTCACAAGGCATAATAACTTGTGAAAGTACTGTAGTTGCCCATTCCGTAGCGTAGATCTCTATGGAGAAGAACGGGCAAGAAACTCCATGGACACTCTTTTAAATCAAAATATGTTACAAAATCTTGGTTACATCATTCATGTTGTTACGTATGAGATTTTGTCCCTCTTAAGGTGACGGAACAAAGTCCCAGACGCAAGGTGGGATAGTATTGGTATCAAAGGAAACAACAAACTGTCCTAAATAACATAACTTTAATTATAGTACACAAGTATTTTTAAATGACCGAAAGATAATTTATAAGTTACAAAAGGCAAGGTAATAACAGTCAATTAAAAATAAAGCCAGCCAGCATACAGTTTAGTTGGTAGAACTAGGGTTGTGGGGGGTTGGAGATAACCTTAGTACTGTCCCTTGATCTTTAAACGTTTAAATTATATCACTCAAGGTACAACCTTCCAGTTTTTTATGGAGTATTAACAATAAGTAAATGGGCGCCAGGGACTGGAAGAGTCCCGGATCCCGGAACCGACGAAGATGTTTCTATCAGGCTTCCAGTAGGCTTCCAGTTAAGCGCAGGTGTCGGACCCGGGGTCCTCAAATTAAATTGGGTACTAAGCCCGGCTTCTTGTTTAGAAGACCGGACAGGTGTAATCTGGGTTCTGGTTAGAACCGGTAGAAAGTAGGAGAATAAGTTGTAGAAAGAAAAAACCGTCCCGCCTGCGCTAGGTCGCTAGGCGGACTCTGCCACTGCACAGTCGTCTCCCCAGGAGGCGTTGAGTGGACTCGAGGAACGGGTCTCGCGTCCAGGCCCCAGAGGCGCCTCTAGATCCTGGCGGCGAGACGAATCTCTCGAGTTGCCTCACCTGGAATCGACAATACGGGGCCTCATGATATAAAGGAAACTAAGGTACTTTCCTTGAGAAGGAATAGAGGTGACCGAGCTAGGGAACCGATGGTCTGAAAACCCTAGCCGGTTAATACAGCCTGTGGCCAATACGCCAGAATAGGCTTCGACTTTGGTTTGCCTTACCCCCGTGATGGGACAATAAGAAATAGGATTAGCCATGGGGCGTGTAATACTCACGGTTGAACAATAGTGAAATCACTTGGCTGTGGGATTCGACCGGCTGGAGAACGGGTCCGCCTGTTTGATGGCGAATCCTCCTTAACACATGGAATCCTGTAACGAATATCCTGGGATCACTACAATATCCTTTTAACGACCAGAGAAGGACTCTGAGAGCACTTTCCGACACTAATACACCCCAAATCCTTACCTTTTTAAAACATGAATTTAATTTGGTGTGTTCACCGAAGCGCGTTCAATCGCAAAAAGACGCCACTGACTTGTCTCTGGTAGTCACTTCCTCTAACCAAAATTCGGCGGAACACTTAGAAAATGTCCCATCGTCCAGGTAAAACTTTAAAGAGCCGTGATGACAGAATCACTACATCAAGATATTTAATTCTTGAAAATGCCTAACGACTGTCCAACATGACGTTTACACTCTGAAACAAATAACCCCCATCGAAATCCAAGCTAACAAACTCCTTATTTCTAATTTCCAACAATATAGATGGTCTTGAGTGTGGTACCATTCCCCTGATTCCTTCGGCGAATTCAAAATGTATAACCTTGCAACACTCAAACCACAGATTAAAGATGGATTACGTTCCCCCGAACCTTCTAGAATAAAGTCTATATAAAAAAACTAATTTTGTTTCCGTTTACGGTAAAAAGACTAAAAATTATTAAGAATAGGTCCATACGATATTAGTTTGATGGCTTCCAAACAATATGCTAATAAGTAAATTAATCGTTATCGATTAAAATTACCAAGGTGGATCTACAACCGCTAGATGTCGCCTCCAACTGTCAGACACTGACGTTTAGCTGAATGACATTTGGGCCGACAACAAGCAATTGTCTTTCAATTACGATAAAATATATCTAATTTATTGTGAAAACCCGTTTAATTGGGTTTTGGAATGTGATTTAGTTTCAGAAAGTGTTACTAAGGAGTCCAGTGACGAAGTGCCGATGAAAGGATGACTCTTTCCTTAAACCACAAGCCAAAATCATTTGCGAAAACTACAATAAACATTTCGCTTGGAAACCATTGAGATCAATATTGGAAACCTATCAATATACAACGTATGCTCGCAGGTAAATGTTAGGTACCAAAAAAAACAACGTAACAATGTCAAGAATTACAAATATGTGAGAACAATGTGGAAATACGGGCAAGTTAAGAGCGTCCAGAGTAAAAGATTAAATCAGTAATAAAAAAAAACAAAGTAATTAAAATAAACCGTGGCAGCTAAGAGATGACCAGTCACAACTGACAGCGCCCGTTCACGAACATGACGCATGTATCAGCCATCATTCAACTCAACCATTTTGAAGGGAACTAAACGACCCGACACACCCGCCACCATCAGCGTGACATTTAAGTGAGCATGACATTCACTCAACCACCAGGGTAATTTCGCGTCAATGAAAGATTTAGTTACTCATTAAATAGTGGCTTTACAGTACATGGTACTCACACATGTGCTATGAAATTATATAATACTAAGAGATTGAAGCTATACAATGCAAATATATTTTTACAATCTTCTGCAGCTTTCACAATAACTTCACTTTCTAATTCTGATGATTCCGATTGCCCCTATGGTTGTGGAGCAGGACCAGCATTGAGCCAAGCATTTTTATCATCAATATAATCTAAACTTATAATATGCTTGCCTACATAGTGTGCGTTTTATGCAAGATTTAAATTTCGTTTCATTCAGTTGTAGAATGTGGGGAGGTATTTTATTGTAACATTTTAAACAGTACCCCATGAAAGATGAGTCTACTTTAGCTAACCTGAAACCTGGCTGAACTAGTTGGTCTCTGTTTCTAGTATTATAGTGGTGCCGGTCACCTCTTTTACTAAATAAATGCAGATTTTTTCTAACGTACATGATGTTTTCATAGATGTATTGACAAGGTACCGTCATGATGTTAATTTCCTTGAACAGTTCTCTTAGAGAATCGCGCCTACGTAGATTATATATGGCTCTGATAGCTCTTTTCTGCAGAATAAATATAGACTCGATGTCTGCAGCCCGTCCCCATAGTAAAATACCATATGACATAATACTATGAAAATAACTGAAATACACTATCCTCGCGGTATCTACATCAGTAAATTGACGGATTTTTCTGACAGCATATGCTGCTGAACTTAGCCGTCCTGCAAGAGATGTTAAATGAGGACCCCATTGTAGCCTTGAGTCGAGCGTGATCCCCAAGAAAACAGTTTCATCGACAAATTCAAGTTTCTCTTGATTCAATACTATGTCACAGTCACTACTTTTGACATTTGGTAGAGAAAATCTTATGCACTTAGTTTTTTTCCCATTTAATACTAAATTATTTGCGGTAAACCATTTATGGACCTGTATTAGAGCGTTATTTACATCGTCAAGGTTTGTTGCATGTCTGTTTATCTTAAATATTAACGAAGTATCGTCCGCAAACAACACCATTTGTGGTTGGTTTTTAAATAAATGGGGAAGGTCATTAATATATACTAAAAAGAGGAAAGGACCCAATATCGAACCTTGTGGTACACCCATTTTTACTTTCAGAGCCATTGAATTTACACCATTTACCTGTACTTGCTGCTGTCTATCATTTAAATACGATTTTACTAAACTGAGCGCAACTTTACCTAAGCCGTAATGCTCAAGTTTCAAGAGCAAGGTTTGGTGATTTACGCAATCAAATGCCTTCGAGAGGTCACAGAAGATTCCTATGGCATCTTGTGCCTCTTCCCACGCAGTATATATGTGTTTTAATAAAGTGACACCGGCGTCAGTTGTACAACGTCCCTTGGTGAAACCATACTGTTTCTCGTGTAAGATTTTGTTGGTGTTAAAGTGGGTGAGCATTTGATTAAGCATTACCTTTTCAAACACCTTGCTGAAAACCGGCAGCACGGATACGGGTCTATAATTATTCGTATCTTTACTGTCCCCAGATTTGAAAAGTGGTATTACCTTGCTGTATTTCATAAGGTCTGGGAAGACCCCTTGGTCCACACACAAATTAAAAATTAAAGCCAAGTACGGTGCTATAGTGTCAATAATAGCTTGACACACTTTAATAGACAATCCCCATAGATCTTCTGTTAATTTGATTTTGATTTCCTTAAAAGCTTTAATGACTGCTATGGGGTTTATATGCTTAAATTGAAACTCAACCGGGCATGCTGAAACGTTCGCTTTTAATAAATCAATAGAAAGCAAGGGTGAGGAATTTAAGGTTTCGGTAGTTTTAAGTGGGATATTGGTAAAGAAATCTACAAATTCTTGAGCTACTTCGTTTTTAGAGCTTAGAAGACCACGTGAAGTCTCTAGTCTGATATCATTATTATATTTTTTATTTCTATTGGATTCACTATTGATAATTTTCCAAACCGTCTTTATTTTGTTATCGGCGGACTTAATCTTGTTGCTAATGAATAGGGCTTTGGCTACTTTGCAAGTGTTTTTAAAGATTTTTGAATAGGTTGCAACATATTTATTAAAAGTTTCCGAGTTGATGTAAGGCTTAAGGCCGTACAACTCAAACAATCGCTCCCTACTTATCCTAATACCCTTAGTGGCCCAGTCACTGAACATAAACTTAGGGTAAATAGATTTTGTTTTCATTTTTAATGTATTATTGAACTCTACGTGAACTACCGAAAAGAATTCCTCATAAAATTGATTTGCATTTTCAATTATATGGCCCGGAATGCTTAAATTACTAATTAAGTTATTATTAAATTTATTCAAATTGCTGGGCGTTATTTGTCTAGAGTTTATCTGGATTTTTTGTAATGGTGTGTAGGACTCGAAAACAACGGTTTGCCCACTGTGATCAGAAGGGAGGTAATTTACAATTGATTTATCTAAGTAGTCGCAACAACAAAAAACATTATCAATACATGTAGCAGTATTCGTAGTAATTCGGGTTGGTTCCGAAAACACGTTTAACAAATTAAATGATTTAAAAAGGTGTAATAATCTACTAGTATTAGAATTTTTGTCTAAAATATTAATATTAAAGTCACCACAGATAACCAGAGATTTTTTACCTGTTGCAAGTTTTGCTAAAGCATCTTCCATTACTGACTCAAATAAGGAGTAGTTTTGATAATTTGGGGGTCTGTATACGCACACTATTATATGCTTATCCAGCTCAACACAAGACAGTTCAATATTATGCTCAACCGATAGATCAACAATATCGCTTCGACACTTAAATTTAATACAATTTTTAACTAAGATTAATGAACCCCCACGCATTTTCGATTTTCGGTTAAAGCAACTGCCCACACTGTAATTTTCGTAATTAATTAGCATTTCATAGTCTCTTAACCAGTGTTCAGAGAAACAAACAATTTCAAACTTTGTTTTTTCTAAAAATAATTCAATCTCTAATTGCTTTGAAGAGAAACCTTGAATGTTTTGATGGAATAATTGCAAGGAATTCTGCTTAGCCCCTTTTTTACATTTAGCTATTTGATAGCGAGAAGGTATAGTGCTACTGGTATCTTCTTTTGTCTTATTAACTAGTTTAAATGAACATCCGGAGTGAGCCCCAAGACTCCTGTGCCACCAGATAACAAGCTCCTATCACTAATACACCCTAATTGAGAATTTTCCATGCTCACACATGGAACCTCCTCAGCATAAAAATTGTAAACAGAGAAAAAATCTATATTAGTATGATTACTAATAGTCGCAGTGTTAATAATACAACTAAACTTAGACATACTACTTATGTCTGTGTGAATATTATAAGCTAATAGCCTAGCTATTTTGTGTCTACATCCAATAGGTAGATACACATTACCCCGTGTCGACCTAAGTTTACCTAGAAAAGTGTTAGTGTCCAAATAAATAAGTTTGTCACTATAGTGACCTACTAAAAAGTGCAAATGTTTATTTAACATGTGTATATAATTGTTCTTTCTATCACTTAAATTTTCAAAATATGGAAAAGCACATAATATTATTCTACGACAATTCAACTTTAACAACTCAGTAACACTGTCTGTGATGTCTTCCTTTTTAATTTTTGAACTATTTCCCACAAATATAGTTATATCAGTATTAATATTATAAACATTTCTAGTTACCGATGCCATGATCTGTTTGTATGTTGACCCTGGCATGCAATGATTTTGATTGGAACAACTCAGGTTATTACTAACTAATTTACCTACACCTCTGCCTATACTATCTGAAAACATTATTGAGAATAAACAATCATGACTGTTATTCATCTCTGGCTGTACCACTTGTAAATAATCTTGCGTAATATTAGTGGTCACTTCGTTGAGCACACAGTCCCGAGATGAATCCTCAGCCTGGGATGGGTCCTCCATTACCTCAGGCTCAACAGTATCATGTTTAGTATTAGTCTGACAGCTACATTGACACATTACTAACTCATTTGCTGCAAGAATATGTTCCCTAATCTGGTTCTGAGAACTCACATACCTACTGGAAAGAGAGCTAAGTGAGTCCTGAAGCACCTGTATTTCAGACTGCAAATGCTGTGTATCAATTTCATAAATTTTTATACTGTCTTCTTGTTGTAATTTCTAAGAAAATACGGCTTAAAAGTTGTGAAAAAATTTTATTGCTAGTTGTCATTACAACGGATAGAATAAGAAGTATATTTAAACTAGTATTTTCTTCTTAAGCTGAACATGTTACCAGAGAGGTTTAATAGCTACAAAATAGTATGCATTTACAACATCCGCCCTCAATTAAAACTCTCCAATAAAAAAAAAATACCACATTATCAAAACCTATGCTAAATCTAAACCAGCTACACATCTTTTATGTGCAATACGTCCTAACGGTTTTGTTAGCATATCAGCAAAATTCAAATCTGATCTGACGTATTTAATATCTATAATACCGTCAGATACCTTCTCCCGTATAAAGTGATATCTTGTATCTATATGTTTCGTTCGCTCGTGATGGACAGGGTTGTGCACTAAACTTTGTGCACTCTGACTGTCGTTAAACAAAGTAACAGTATCGGACTTACCGGTTATTTCAGATACAAATCGTCTTAGATAACACGCCTCTTTAGCCGCAGCGGTTAGTGCCATATACTCCGCCTCAGTAGATGACAGAGCAGTCGTCTGCTGCTTTTTAGCTTGCCACATTACAGGACCTCCAGCCAGCGTAAAATAGTAGCCAGTATATGACTTTCGGTCCATGCTACAGTTAGCCCAATCTGCGTCCGTGTATCCCTTTAGGTACTCTCCACTCTTTCTGTAAGTAAGAGCATAATCCATTGTACCTCTCAAATATTGCAACACTCTCTTTGCTGCTAGCCAATGTTCTTTATTGAACTTTGTGTTGAACTGACTGAGATAGCTCGTCACAAATGCTATGTCAGGGCGAGTGTTTACTGCCAAAAACATAAGGGATCCAATTAAACTTTGAAATGGATACTTGTCTTCTCCATTTCCAGTACTCAGCTTCTTCAGAGTTGATGGAGTCTCAACCGTCTTGCACATATCCATACCAAATTTTTTCAGCAAACTTGAAATAAATGTTTTTTGACTAACCTTTACTTCACCATCGTCGCTTCTATGGATATTTAATCCGAGATAATATTTTAATTCTCCCAGAACTTTTATTGAAAAAATATTTTTCAGGTCATGTATGACAATGTCAAATGTCATTTCATTTTGGTAAAAAACAATAATGTCGTCGACAAAAACTGCCAATAAGACTAACTCTTTACCAAAAAGTTTCCTATATACGCATGGTTCCGAAGGAGTTTTTTCAAAACCTAATTTCAACAGTGTTTTATCCAACATCTTGTTCCATGCTCGCGGTGCTTGTTTGAGCCCGTATAAGGATTTCTGCAGCAGACAAACTTGAGCTTCTTGTCCTTTCTTTACGAAACCTTGAGGTTGTTCCATAAAAACTTCCTCTTCAAGATCTCCATTTAGAAAAGCTGTATCAACATCCAAGTGTCTCATTTTTAGGTCCATTTCTACAGCTAAAGCAAACAATGTACGGAGTGAAGAATGACGAACTACAGGGGCAAATGTTTCATTATAGTCAACACCTTCCACTTGTCTGAAACCTTTAACCACTAGTCTTGCCTTATACTTCATAATATTTCCGTCAGCATCCATCTTTAACTTATAGACCCATTTTGAAGGTATGACCTTATTTCCATTGGGTCGGTCAACAAGCTTCCAGGTTTTTAATTTTAACAAAGAATTGTGTTCATCAGTCATTGCCAAATGCCATCTATCAGCATCATTTGAATTAACTGCCTCGACATAATTCTCCGGTTCAATAATCTCCTCAGCAAATACCTTAGACGTAAAGAAATCAGGTTGTTTACGAATCCTAGTAGGATATCTGCTTACTTGCTGATCCACAGCTCGCTCTATCCGTTCAGGACTTGTAGGATCCTCTGATTCTGCTGAATTATAATCATTTTCATCATCACTACATACAGAATTATTTTCTTGACGAACTTCATTCTCATCCTGCTGCTGTTCTTCATCAATCAAAATTACTGGTTCCGTTTGCACAGATTCAACAGCATTTCCTTTTAATTGTGAAAAATGATTTTCAAAAAATGTTACATCTCTCGACTTCTGTATGCTTCTTGGATTTGAAGAATCCCTGAAATAATAACCATTTCGATCTTCTGAGTATCCAACAAAGATTACTTCTTTAGTCTTCAGATCAAGTTTCTTCCGTTGACAAGCGGGAACTTGTATAAGTGCTCTACACCCAAACACACGCAAATGGGTCAAATCACCCTTATTCCCATTCCATTTTTCAAAAGGTGTTTTACTTTCTAGAGCCCGATGTGGTGACCTATTTTTTAAGTATACAGCAGTCTTGAAGGCATCTTCCCAGTACGCTTTGGATAGCGAACTCTGAGCTAACATGGACCGTGCTTTTTCCACGATGGAACGATTGGTCCTTTCTGCTACTCCATTTGATTGAGGACTATACCCTACTGTAGTCTCATGCGTCACTCCTCTTGTAGCTAAGTAATCCGCAAGCTCTTTATTGACATACTCCTTTCCACAGTCAGTTCTCAATCTCTTGATTTTAGCGCCGGTTTGTCTTTCCACTAATGCTTGAAAAATACAAAACTTTTCCTTAACTTGTGCTTTAGAAGCAATGAAGTACGGATAGATCATCCGCGAAAAATCATCTATGAAAATAAGAACATACTTATTACCTTGGAATGATGTCTCAGACATTGGTCCACATAAATCTGAGTGGATCAATTCTAGCTTTGAGGTAGCTTTCTTGTACGCAATCGTCTTGAAAGGTTTTCTCGCCTGCTTGCCTTCAACACAGGCAACGCAACTCGATTTATCTATTTTAGTATAATCTATACCTACGTGAGAATTCTTTAATTGGTTCATACCAATGCGACATAGGTGACCTAACCGTTTGTGCCATAACAGGTACCTGCTCAACGAGTCAGAGTGCACTTCGTACGCCAGATTTTGGAGGGAATTAGTTGTACAATCGAGAGTGTACAGTCCACCACTAGCCGAACCATGTAGAACCGCCTCACCTTCAAAAAAAAAAAATCATTATCTCTATAAAAACTACAACCATTTTTATCAAAAAGTACTACAAAACCTTTGTCTACGACTTTCTTGACAGAAATCAAATTATTAGTAAGTTTAGGTACATACGCAACATCTTTGATGCTATTTACCACATTACACACAGTGTTAATAGATATGTCTCCAATACCACCACAGTCGATCTTCTCACCATTGGCAACAGTAACAGTGCTACCTTCTAATGGTTTGATGTCCTTGAACCAATCCCGTCTAGGAGTCATGTGTTTTGATGCCCCAGAATCAATAAACCACTTATTTATCTCCAAACACGAAGAACCAAGAGCACTAAAAGAAGTCTCCTTGTCTGATGAACTAACGCCTTTCTTTACCTTATTACGTAGAGGGCAGTCAGGCCGTTTGTGTCCAGGCTTGTTACATTCATAGCATACAATTGGTTTCTTCTTTTTTGTTTTATGAACATCAATGTCAGATCGATTTTTCAATTGAAAAGCTGCATCACTTTCTGTGGAGTCAATCTTTGACATTTCATTCAGTAGCTTTCTTTTAACTAGCTCGGTACTTACTTCTACATTGCTATTCTCCAATGCCATTATTAGAGGCTCGTATTTCGAAGAAAGACCTCCTAATAAGATCGCAGCAATCGAAGCATCTTCAATTACCTTGCCGATGTCAGCCAAATCTTGTGCAGTACTCAAAACAGAGTTAATGTACATTTCAATATTTTGAAAATCATTCAACGAGAGCCTATATAACTTTCTCTCTAAAGTCAACCTTCTGCCCATGCCTTTATCTTCATAAGCATCTTGCAATGCCTTCCAGGCCTCTAGAGCAGACTTTGCACTTCTAATATGCGTTATTGCAGAGCCATCTACTGTTAAGCAAATTTTTGCTAGTGCTCTCTTATTATTTCGAGATTTTACCTGTTCCGAGGTGGCATCTCCTTCATCGTACCCATCAATTGTGCACCACAAATCTTCATGAATTAAATAGTTCCTCATTTTAAACTTCCACGAAGGGTACCCTTCTCTATTAGATAGGAGAAGCGAGGGTATTGTTGATGAAGACCATCTGACCGCTCCAGAATCACCACTGGACATCTCGAAAATAAAATTTTACGAATAATTCAACTTCACAATATAACCTTTTACACACTATTTGTAATAAGATTAACTGTATTTCCTATGACATTTTCGTGCTGATAACGTGTTGTAATTTCTAGGAAAATACGGCTTAAAAGTTGTGAAAAAATTTTATTGCTAGTTGTCATTACAACGGATAGAATAAGAAGTATATTTAAACTAGTATTTTCTTCTTAAGCTGAACATGTTACCAGAGAGGTTTAATAGCTACAAAATAGTATGCATTTACAACACTTCTAGTTTTATTTGATAATTTTTTAACTTGTTAACTAACTCAACACACTCTTTCTTCAGTGGAATTTATTTGAGAAAGAAGTGTTTATGTTGTTTCCTAAATTGATAACATTTTTTAATTATTCTATTCAATTTTGCATATTTTTTAATTTTCCTATTGCTAACTGTATAATTTGGTTTCATTATGGAATCTTCAGTCAGATCAATAGTTATTAAGGAAGGGGGGTTACAATTACTATTTAATAATTCATTATATAAGTGGTTAGTTTCTTTAACCCGAGTATGTTATTTTTCTTTCTGTAACTTTATGATACAATCATTGGCATGAATTAGCTCATCTTCTAGATCCCTAATTTTATATAAAGCCTCCTCATACACGTTACTACAACTATTAAAACCATCCTTGACCGCCTTCAGTTGATCCCGTTCATCAACAACGTCCAAGTATTGCTGATGTAGGTCTACCAGATCCTGCTATAAGCTTGAGTTTTTGTCATTAACCTTAACGACTTCCACCTCACTCTCTTCCCTCTCCTGTAACAGTTGTTGGACTTGGAGGTTTGATTCTTTAAGTTCTTGGAGGGCCGTTCTCAACTTTAGCTCCATATCTTGAGCAGTAGCACTACGGGTCATCACAGGCATGGTTTCAGGATTGGTTACTGAAAGTAAGAAGTAAAGAAACGGTGAGAACTAATAGATTAGAGCAATAAAGAAAAGTTAACAATGAAAGGGGAAAAACACAAAAAAAAAGCAGGGAAAAGTGTTCAGTTATGAAATTAAATGAGGTAGGCTGCTATATTAGCTTCAAAAGATTATGTATATATTCAATTAATCTAATTGAATATTCAATTTAACTGGTTTTATTGAATCAAGGTTTTATTTTTTCTTAAGTGGGTATGTTGCATGAAAAAAAAGAAAAAACCTTTGTGTCCAATAATGATCACAAACGTTATATTTCTGCAAAAAAAATCGACTTAAAAAAAGAAACAGAGTGATGGAATTACTCTCACGGTTTTGTTTTCTTTTTTTTTGTACGACCGTTTGACAACAAAACGATTTAGAACCTGTACAGGGTAATAAATCGCCAAGAAATGATACTAGAATTTAGCATGGATGTGTTGTATAGTTAAAGTGACGATTATGTGCTGTTAATGAATAAAAGTAAACAATACTTCCCCTGAATTATCCGTATAAATCCGAAGTTACAACGTCAGCTGTTGATTTTAGGTTACCGGTAACGCTGAATTACCGAAAACTGTATTGATTCTCAGGAAAACAATTTTCCTGAATATTTACACACTTATAATACGTTTGCACAAATAATTACACCATAATATAACTTATTTACTAATTAAATTAAATTTAGAAATACGGATCAAAAATTTTACATGTCATTCGGGCAGTGTTGCCACTTTTTTTTCCTGCATCAGAAATACATAATATTATGTAGAAATTTCAACCGGCTAACTATCACGGTTCATGAATTTTCATGTTCATTCAGCCCGGTGACAGACGGACGGACGGACAGCGAAGTCTCAGTAATAAGGTCCCATTTGTCCCTTTGGGCGCGGAACCCTAAAACTGACTCCTATAGAAAAACAATATCTTTTAAATTGCCTTTGTAGAATTTCTATGTGGTTGTTGGTGGGGTGAAAATGATGTACTGGATACCTGGTAATTGATTAAATAATAATAATAATTTTATTTCAGGCAACTAAGGCCCATAGATAAAATACACAAGTAATAAAACAACAATAATAAACTAATACATATCTAAAAACTTAATTGAACTATGACTGTAAACTATTTACACGAAGTGACGGCGTCGTGTTGCACTGCGTGGTGTCACGTAGCCTTCCGCAGAATCGCCGATACATGACACCCGTCGGCCAAAACTCCTCCTTGAGGAAGGTCTCGATCTGGTGAGTCGAAACTCGCACCACGAACGACTTGAAATTCGTGTTGTGGCGCGACTCCAACTTCTCGACCCTCAAAATCCAGTTGGTCTTCATTCGTAAATACTCCACGATCTCCTCAACCTTCGTGGTGTGATGTAGACGGGACACATAGAGCTGCGTCGTTGGTAATGCCAGACGCAGCATCATATTGGGTCCAACCGGCGCAGTCCCGCACAGGTTCCGACCAGAAAGCTTCTTCCTCTTCTTCCTCTCCACCTTCACGAAGCCATCCTTGTCATACGTTCCTGACGCTGGGCCTAACTGTTTCGAAGCTCTGTTGGCAGATTTACAGCAGCTCATCTTATCCCCCTTCTTGGTCTGCGACTCAGGTTTGTGCGTGGCGACAATAGCAGCTTAGGCACGTTTAGGGGTCGACGTACCTACACGAGTCACTACCTCGGCTGGCCTTGAAGCCGCGACGGCGCAAGTTGCAACGGGTGCAATATGAGCAGCGGGTGACGCAGTGGAGCTCGCCGACTCAAAACTGCCGACGCTAGCGTCTCTCGCTCCGCAACGTGCGCTCACACTGTAGGCATCAGGCGACCTATTTACCTTAACAGAGCTGCGCAACAACTCCACTTCGGCACGTAATTCACCAATGGTGTTATTTGACACCTCCAATGTGGACTGAACCTCAGCCAGGCTTGCCTTGAGAGTTGTAATATCCTTCAGCAACCTGGTGACGTCGACGTGGTCAAACGTGACTGGGGGCAACTTATGAAGCTCCTTCGCCACAAAAGCGGGCACGTCGTCTGGGTCGGTGCTCTTCAACAACGTGATGATGTCTTGAACACACTTCTGGCCACCATCCCTCCGGCGGGACTGCATCTGCTCGACTTTCCCGAGCGACTGGAACAGCAGCAACTTGGCACTGCTGATCTCCTGCTCCTTGAAATTGGACTTGCAGATCTGTAAGATGCTGACTTCGTCCATGTAGTCAATGGCATGGTTGATAAATGCCAAGACCTCGTTGGCTATGAGCGGTTGTGAACTCATAGCGACGTTAACCGGGCAGCGGCTAAAGCCGCGCGACACGCGAATATATTATTCGTATCGGGCAGCGCAAACACGTCCGTACTCGACCGCGCATTGCACTGCGATTTAACACCAGTGTCCCTTCTACTTTGTCTACAGTAACCACAACTGTAACGCTGGAAAAAGAAAACTGGCGTGAGTCGACTTACAGAAAAGTAATCAGGTTCAAGGTGACACGAATAAAATAGTGTTTGTTTTTTTTTATGCTTAAATTCCACAGACTGACGGTTCGCACAATAAATGTGGAAGCGTGATAGCGCTTTATTCAGGAACGTGGAACTTCAACCATATAACGCCCGCCGCTTCGACTTATCTCTGCTTGTCCGTCCGATAAAAGTATGTGTCTATGATACAAATGATTCAATAGTATTTTTATATACTGTTTTAAACTTTCACGGTTTTTTTGAGAATCCTGGAGTGTATTAAATTGACTGACAGTTCATACATCGGTCAAACGTAGCGAACTGTCTCATGTCGCATTAAAGGCAGTGATAACCAATGATGTGCAAAAATCAAATTAATCGAAAAATAGTCAGGGCCCAATCACTGGATGGAGTTTCACAAGCCATGTATTCTGTCAACAGACAAGTATTACATACCAAGGCTGAGAAGAGAAGCAATTGAAATATCGAAATACAAAAATTTCAATCAAGAGGAGGGCTACAAATTGTCAAATACGTGGAATCCAGTGATAGGCATGCAAAAAAAAAATAGCCAGCGCCATACTTTAGTATACTTTAGTATGGCGCTGGCTATTTTTTTTTTTACTCCACAAAAACCTAGTGATATTGTGAGTGTGTTTTGCCGTGACTTTGTATCGAGTGCCAGTGGTTTGCGTAGCAAAAGACAAAGAAAGAAGGTAGTCAGATTTTTCTGCTCCTAATTATTTGTACAAGGTGTTGTTTTGCTACCTCGTCAAATTCAAGGAGGTAACTATGCTAATGATTCTCTTCCTGAATCAATAATAAAATGGGTAGGTAATTTTCATTTTTATTCTTATTTACGGAAATCAGTAAGTGTGAACCACCCTTGTTTTAAACGCAGCCTGTCTGATCCTCGCCCTATAACCAAGTTTTCACACATACAAACAATCTCAAACGTTTATTGGATAATTTCTTCTTCCCTAAACCACGTTAATGGGGTTATTCTGAAATACTGACATTCTTAAACAACTACAAAAATCTGTGTTTATTAATAATTAATTAGGTACCGTAATTTTAATTGATTATTGATGCCTTGAGTGACAGCCTCCTGAATTTTGAGGAGGATGCAAAACAACACCTTGTATTCCATCCCGCATTTTCCAGTCATCCCGCGATCACGCTTGCAACAGCGTCGAAATAGTGGGAACTCAAAACAATAAATAATCATGGAAGATATATTGTAAGTGATAGTATAAATTTAGTATTTTTTATCTTTAAAACATTTTCGTCCCGAACTTGACCGTACACTTCCGTGCATCTTTATAATAGAAAACAGTTTTAATGACGAAACTTGTAAAGGATTTCCTTATTTTTTATTACAGAATAATTTTATCAGAAAATACTTGTAATGGATACTCGAACCATCATTATCCTTCTTGTTATAATATTGTTATTATGTAATTTCTGTGAGATCGACGAAAACTTAACTATTTCTTAACTCTAATTATCCTTTCAAAATGTCATAAAGGAATCACAATTTTAATATTGTATCACTAGTATTCCAAATCATGAACTGAACTAAGTCGGCCTTAACCACACCTAGCCACCCAGTTTGTTTATAAATTGACATATAAACGCCTACTTTGCATCTGTCAAATTTAAATTAGCGGAAAACAAATTATTATAACCATCTTTAACATTGATTAAAGGAACATATGACATCTAAAGCAACAAACAATTTGATAAAGATAGCTAGTGTAGAGGAGGTACCTTATTCGAAGATCCAATAAGGTACCTCCTCTACCCTACTATCTTCTTCTACTTCTAGTAATTATGCCAATTGCGGCCAAGAAATTCTGGAAATACGATTTCGTGCGTGTTTTTAAACACCAACAGTTGTCATGGCAACAACCGCGGTCGCCTTAGTTCAAAAATTGATTTTATTATATATATTGATTGGGAAGGCTTTTAGCTATGGGTATAATTTAGTTCTATGTCTTTTTAAATGTGTTTTACAAAGTCATTGTCCTATTATTATCTCACAAGCATGAATATGTTAAGCATTTAATTGTAAGTGAAATAACCGGCCACAATCGACTACTCAGGAACTAGAGCTGATTGCAATGAAACCAACCATTATCAGAATCAGCTATAATGTTCCCACGCCTGGGACACAGACCTCCTCTATAAGAGAGGGATCAACGATTAGTATAATAAAATAAAAATTACTTTTGTTATAGAAGAATTGTCCCTAAATCAGCTCAACGGTTTTGACGGCCTCATTTTTACCCAACAAAACGACTTATGAACCGGTGATAATGCATAAGAAAATAACGCTCGAATCAAAATAAAAAATCAAAAGCAAATTCAAAATATTTTTATTTTACATAGGCCTACATGGGCACATAGAAAAATGCCGACAAAATGTGCACGGTTTGGGATTTCGTTTCCTAAGGAGAAGAACCGGCAAGAAACTCCATTGTTACTCTTTTAAAATCATTTGGTTTTGCAATATTTGAATGTTACACCGTTAGTACTTAAGTATGGGAGGACAGCGTAGGCCCGACAATAAGTCGTTGCTTACTACAAAAGTATAACAAGATAAAAAAAAACACGAATTAAAAAAAAAACCTACAATGTGCACACATTCACAAAAAATAGGAATCGGAAAGAAGACAGGGCTGATTGTAAACAATCGCTCCAAAAACATAAAAATACCTGCATGAAGGACAAAAAACAATCCAAACGAGAAATCCAACATTCCATCTTCATATTTTGATCGAAACATAAGAACATATAAGCACTTGTTACTCCAAAAAGTATCTATCTACCTATACGATCCCAAGACACATTTCTCTTTACTGTGTTTGCCAATCGAAGGGACAGTGATGTCCTAAACAAACACTACGGAATACTGAGGTAATCAAATCACAGCAAATGTTTAGTGTTAGTTCAGACCTTTCTAAGAGGACCAAAAATATCTAAAGTGGGCCAAAATGTTTATTATACTGCGTGACTCAATCATTGAATATTAGAAGAACAAAGCTTATTCGAGTGCATTAAAAGACTGACAAATCAAGTTATGAACAACCTGTCATTGACAACAAGGTAAAAAATTAAATTAGGGGTGTCAAAGGGGGTCCGCTTTGTTTAGTGTTTGTGCTAAGCGGTCTACTTAGCGGTCCCCCGACGCTACGACGCTTGTATTAATTTTATTTTTGGTTTTTTTGAGGTATTTTTCAGTCGGGGGTTTTTTTTTTTTCATGCTTTTTAAACTAAAAATAATATTATATTTTCTTAGCCTTGACTGTCCCACTCCTGGGCATAGGTCGCATAGGTCTCATAAAAAAAACCTCTAGCTCTTAGGGGGGCGGGCGGGTGTGCAGCCTCCCTGGCCATACCCATGGTGACAAGTGACAAGAATTCAAATTTCGAATCGATCAGACCCGTAGAAGTTGTTTATATCCCTTCATCAACTAGAAAAGAGGTGATGAGCTTCAAACGGCTGAGCAGATTTTCTCGAAACATAGCTAAGAACACTCTCGATTAAAATACCTTTCAAACGACACCAATTTTATCAAAATCGGTTCATCCGTTTAGGAGCTACAATGCCACAGACAGACACACAGATACACAGACACACAGATACACACGTCAAACTTAAACACCCCTCTTTTTTGGTCGGGGGTTAAAAATAATATTTTATTATATTCATGGATGGCTAAGAACAGAAATTGAACTCACATTGAGCTGTCTTGATTAAAAATTTTACCAACGTGTTTGTATTTTTCCTTCAGGAAATTTTCAGTAGTAGCCATGGAGACATGATTGGTGCCAAATTGATGGCAATAGGCTCACTTCCTACTACATTTACTGTGCCATTGAATTAATAAGGACACCTCTGCTTTTTAACCGTTTAGGGATTACAGGCCTGATGTTATTTCATGTTATATTCCCTTTAGTCAATCAACTGATGAAAGCCTTCCAAAATTCATTAAAAAGTCAGTTTCAAAGGCACAAAATCAGAACTCAAAACTCGACAGCTCCATATACTCATTAAAGCCGAAAGTTAAACAACAACATAATTTGTTTGTGAATTACTTTCCAGGGCAAACATTGAGTCGTTTGAATCGCAATAATGTTGCTTCGCTACTCTTTATTACACACCGTATTACCCGCGGGAGGGTAGTACTACAAGTAATTCGGAGGCTGTGAGAGTGTGGAAAGGTTGAGTGTTTTTGGTCTCAAGAATGTTTTGATTTGTTTTTTGAGATTTTCTCTTACTCTTGAGGAGCTAGTCGCTAAATAATGACAGCAGCCCGGGTCAATCTTCAAGGTTAAGTTGTGTGACCATCATTACATACCTCCGTGCCTCGGAAAGCACGATAAGCCAATAGTCCCGGCTGTCATTTGTAGATCTTTGACAGTCGTTACAGGTAGTCAGTGGCCCGAAAGTCTGACAACTAGTCTTACCAAGGGGTATCGTATTACGCTGTACTTACTGGGTTGTGGTGAGCAAATACCGATCCCAATAAAGTTAGGAAAATGGAAGGCAGATGATGATTTTCTTTTCTCTTGTCTAAATGAAGGTAGATAGCTTGAGTCCTGGATTTAAAACCGTGTACCAAAAGCGTTTATTGGGACATCCCCTAGCTAGAGATGTACCAGTGACCTAAGAAAGATCAGATGTGTTAGGTATACTACTACAGACGACGGAAGTCTGTGTGTTGTGCTACATCTTGTGCGAGGCATTTGTCGAGCAATAGACTGCGATAGGTTGAGTTAATTGAGGATAGCTTATCTGCGTGATAAATCAACCCGCCAAAAAGGTGATAGTGTTGTTTGATAGATTTTTTTGATTCGTCATGTTCGTGAACGGGCGCTATCAGTTGTGCCTGGTCATCTCTTAGTTGCCACGGCTTATTTCGAACTAATTATTTTATTTTTTTAATTGTCTTTTTTATTTTACTATGGACACTTTTATCGTGCACGTCATGCTACATCGTTCTCACATAATGTACCATCTCAACATGAATGATGTAACCAAAGTTTTGTAACAAGATTCTGATTTAAAAGAGTGTCCATGGAGTTTCTTGCCCATTCTTCTCCATAGAGATCTACGCTTTGGAATGGGCAACTACAGTACTTTCACAAGTTATTATGTCTTGTGACTGGGACTGTAGCTTCATTTTTATGGTTGTTTGACTATTCAAAAGTGCCTGTAATTGGCTTACTTGAAATAAATGATTTTGATTTGATTTGATTTGATTTGATTAGAGGGCCTACAAAAAATAAAATTATGACGTAAAAGATAAATGAGTCAGACTTCCTGGTGAAAAGTTTATCTCAATTCAAGTTAAAGGTTATAAATATGTCAATAATGGGTGCGCCAAAGTTCACCTAAATTTTCAACTCCGATAATTGGAAATCCGAAAATGTTCTTCCTAAAATTTTTCATCCTAACAATCACAATTCCTAACTACTCTGTCTCTAATGTTCATAATTCCGAAGCATTCAACTTCATAATGTCAGTAGCTATAAACATGTATTATACTTTTATTTGTTTTCCTATATTTTCTCAACATAACCATCTTTTACACTATTATTCAAAGTCATTTCTTTTTTGTTTAGATTTCTTTTTTATTAATTAAAGAGTCTTCTTTAATTTTATTTATAGCGGTGTGTACCTGCAAAGATATCCATAGGTTAGGTTAGGTTAGAACTGTGACCAACTACGCGCGAGCCGAGCGAGCGAAGCGAGCGGTGCCGCGGCAGCGGCCGGCGAGCGCTACCTCGAAATTGGTCGCGAAATTTTTCTAAGTATTTTTTTCATAGTGGGGGCACTATAACTATCGTCTTTTACCCACATATTTTTTATTACACTTGGTAAATGTTTCTTTCTGAGTATTAGTGAACATATTATGGTAATTATGTTTAGGGATAAAAGCTTTATGATAAAAAACAGTAGGAGTTTAAATATATTTACATTAATGTTATTATTAATTACAATTTTCGGAAATATGAGTGTTATGAACAACGGCGGTAGCGCGACAAATAGTATGAATTGAAAACTTTATGATGAAAAATTTTAGGAAGAGTGATCATTCGGATTACAAATCATTAGGAAGAACAATTTCGGATAAAGAACTTTAGGTGAGCCAATATGGACCCGTCAATAATTCTTAAAAACAACAAATTGAAGATCGATTTTCTTGCCATCATTGCTTACTTAGGACAGAAATTAAAATGACAGACGAAAGTAAAACGTGAACATAGCCTCGTTCTTCTTTTGTTTCGAACACAGATCTAAAACAAAAGACATGTCTTTCTGAAAAGTTCTTGGCTTGATGTACGTCGAATTCATACTTAAACGACGAACAAATCTACAGAATACCAGAATATAGGCTTCATTTACATAATCCACGTCCCTCATTCCAGACATTACTTAAGTCTAGACAAACAAAAGATCTGGAACAATGGAGAGACTTGAAATTAATTGACATCTACTCAAATTTAGTTTGACGTTTATATTAAAAAGCTGTTTGCTGAAACGTAGATATCAGGCAGTATAGGAAGGTATTAATTTGGTTGAAGTAGACCTTATTTTTGCTTTTAGATCTTTTTTTTTTAAATTTAATATTTGCTTGTCATTTCACCGGCATATCCAACTGAAACACGGCAATGCTTTTGGCAACAGATATAGAAATTATTGTAGAAGTATCGTCTTCTTCTTTTCACGCCGATAAACCTTTTGTTAACAGTAAACGGTCCTTAATAACAGCGTCAGTGTCATTCATTCATAAACTCACGCTTTTTTGCCATTAGGGTGGACAGAAACACAGAACGTTATCTGCTACGATCCTTTCATACTCCTGGTATTCAAGAGGTCCTCAAAATTGCGGTCGTGTGGACGAGTACTATGGTTCATAATCAACCTACCAGTCTACTGCTGGACATACGCCTTTTCAATCGCACGCCACTTAACTCTATTATACGCAACTCTCATGCAGTTGATACCAGCCAACATGCTAGGATCGTCGCTCCATTGAGCCCGTGGGCGTCACACCTTACGCTTGCCGATTCACGGTCTTCACTCGAGAATACGTCTACCCCAACGGTCATCGGTTCTACGGCTAATATGGCCGGCCTATTGCCACTTCAACTGACTTGACAGTACTGTTAAATGGGTCATAATATCCTGAGCAGCTCAAAAAAGGGCTCAAATTTCTAACAGCACACTATGGGGCTCCATATTGTGCCGTTAAAAAATTGAGCCCTTGATAAGTTTCAATAGATAAAATAGTTCTTACAATAGATGAGTCGGTGACTGATTTAAAACGATATTCCTGTTTCAAGCCTTATAGGGAAGTTTTCGTCTAAGCGTGTTCAAGATTAATTTCTGTTGTTAAGAACTGTGATGTAATTTGTGACTGTTTGATGTTGTTTTGTCAGCGCAAAGCTTAAAGTAATTACTCCGAGAAATATCTTTCTTGCGTAGGTAGGAAAATATTTTAATTCTTGAAAGATGAAGGTCAAGGTTACTTTAAATAAATAAGGGGAATTATAAATCTAGTCGCAAAATTTTATTTTTGCCAGAAAACTCTACGTCTAATTTTATATGTAAGCCACGGGAAATAAGAAGGCTTCTAATAAACTAATTCGCCTTGTTTTACAACCCCAACTTAATATTTCAAATAAACAGCAACATTTATTTTTACTTATCTCCTTGATTTATACATTTCCATCTAAATTACTAACTCAGCCACAGATTAAACGTCCACTAGATTCTAGATCTTTAATTTATATAATGAAAATAAACACTAACACTCCTCAACATCGTAAAAAAGGCATTGCTGCAAAGAAAACATAGGATGCGAGACCGAGCGAAGCGAGCTCACTCTGACGGAGCGAAGTGAGTGAACTAAGACCCCGCCACCCCGTATACCTGTCCGTGCTTCGGAATTTCCGAAGCGAGAGCCGAGACCAACGGCGTGTTTTTCGAATCGGAAAACACGTAAAGCCGTTGGTCTCAGCTATCATTTGTAGATCTTTGAGAGTCGTTACGCGTAGTCAGTCCACCAACAAAGGGATATCGTACTACCCAGTACTAACTGGGTTGTGGAGGTCATGTAGGGGGTCGCTCCATATTAAATACGAGTATTCAGCTGCATCTTGTTAAACTGGGAGCCAACTCCAACATAGGCAAAGTCTAGGTAGATGACGATGACTCAGAAGATAATATTTATTAACCTACGGCTAACTATCTTTTCACATACAGAATAACATCTTAAAATAATTCCTACTTATCATAATTCATAACAATTGAGCCCTCTCCACTCTCAGAGTCCAAATTTTCATATCAGTGTGTGAGCTAACACAACAAACGACGCCTCAGATTGCACAGTTTATTTCATCTCAGTCGACAAGTCATGTCATATTTACACTTGCCTATGTGAGGTGAAAAGTGGGGTGTGGTCATAGTATTAGCGACTATAGTCTTTTGCAAAAATATAATTCTTAAACCTAACAATAACATCATCTAACCAGATCAATTTGGCTTCTTCTTAGTCGTTTACTCTTGACAGAGTGGTTGCGGCCATGGAGGGTCGCCCACAACTGCTGTCGTTGCCTT